>LR990358.1:10000000-20000000 GCA_905147345.3 Mythimna impura | reverse complement strand
TTATGCAACCTCTCACAATTCACTCATGCACCTAAAGCTTAGTTGTCCACACATCAAAGAATTTTATTTGTATAAGCAAGCTGCAGGCTACGTAACTAAAGTTTATGTTAACATTAGTGTGCATAGTACAAGTTGCCATTGCTCTAAATTCTAAATTGTATTCTGCACGCAGGTGTGACGTTTAACATGCATGTAGAGCGTCGAAACGTGGTCTAAATATTAAGCTTCAGAAGACATACACTGGTTGTATTTAAATACGAATCCCACCAGGTAGACATAAGAAAACCAGTTTTTTTTTTTGTGATTCGTGATGGCAATTAATTAAATTGAAACACTGAGCGTAGTGTTCCGCAATGGCAATGATAACTGACTGGTGATTAAAGGCATTACACACTCATCTTCAATAACATCATTTACTGAAAAATACTACCTATTATTAGCTAATTGTCAACCAAAACACTATCAGTGTCATCATTATCTGGAATGTCCCACTCCTCGGTAAATATGTATATAAGATTTCTTTTAAAAACACCACGTTCAATATTCACCTAATCAACATCCAATGCCTGAAGATAAGAGTACGTCTTGGTGGCTGGTATGTTCAAAAAATTTATAGCCTCTCATGTTTCGCCGTTAATGGAGACGAGGCTTACCGCTCGCTATGGTAAATGGTCCCGTTGTAAACAGCATTATCATGTAAATTCACATGTTGACTCCGAGTTTTCCGGAATTGGGTCAAACAGGTGAGTCGGCTTTCAAACGGAAATAAGTATGTATTGTGAATTACGGGAACTAAATTTGTCGTCGGTTTCTCTAGATTAATAGTTAGCTTTATGTGGTGAGTTTAATATTTATTGCTTAAAACAGTCACTGTTATCATATGTACATAACCAAGACTCGCTCTAACTTGCACAAAGAGTGTAGCATCCAAGTGCTTTAAACTTTAAATCGGATCAAGTTAATGTAGTGCTTGGAGATTCTTCATCTAATTAAGTACTGGACATAGAATGTTAATTAAAACTAAAGACAGTTAAAGTTGTTAAACTCTTCAATAGAAAATAGATTTGTAGTTGTCTCCATAATTCTGTAGTATTAACCTTTGCTAACAAATGTTAAGGTCGCATAGACACAAAGATATAAAACTGCAAATAGCTATATGACTATAAATAGCTTCAGTATTGCTCTTCCATCGAGCTCATCACGTCTGTTTGTCGCTTTCCTTAAAATTGCTTTACAGTACCGTACCCCAAGAGACTTTATTCGATGGATTTCACAACGATTGGATTACGATTCCCAGAACTCGATATAACTCCAACTCAATCGAGTTCCTTCAGTTACATTATCTATGTTACTGGAAAACATATTTCCCTTATTACCAAAATATATTATATATATCAGAGAAATATAAGTATTATTAAAGTTAATTGTAACTATCACTCGACATGTTTTGAGATTTGAAACAAACAAAATTCACTACAAAATTACGCTATAGTTTTAATTTTCTATCCCATTCTTTTATTTCTAATAAATCTGCCTAGCGTCTTCCCAACTGAGAATTCTTAGGGAGACTCTTCAAAGAATGTCCTACGATGATACAGAGAAAATGCTGATTGTGATTAAGTGATTTAAAAAAAAAATTAAACACAATTTTTGACCTAGTTTAAGTATCTTGTTAATTAAGAAACTAGAAGTTAAGATTTGGTAATATTATAATAGTATAAGATAACTTATTGTCTACATTACAGATTTTTTACACGTTTGTATTTTACTATAGAATCATTTTGAGTATTTATTAATTTTAAATTATTTCAGCTCTTCTCACCTGAAACACAGGACTTCGTAAGACTCAGAATTAAGATTTATATTTAAGACTGTATTACTTTATCTTGTAAAGAATTTTGAATAAATATCTTCTAATATATAAAATTCTCGTGTCACGGTGTTCGAACTTGAACTCCTCCGAAACGGCTCGACCGATTCTCATGAAATTTTGTGAGCATATTGAGTAGGTCTGAGAATCGGCCAACATCTATTTTTTTTTTTTTTTTTTTTTTTTATTTATATGGCAGAACAACGTTTGCCGGCTCAGCTAGTTAGTATATATTATTCTAACTATGTTGGAGTAGTCTTCCAGTCTAATCAAAAAAAAATTCCAGTCTGCAAATATGCAGTTGAATACTAGTATTTTACATGGACCGACTGTCTATCTGACCTACAATGTCACAACCTAGGAATTGGGTAACGGTATACCACTTAGCAAGAGGCGTGCCAAAGTAGCAAAAAAAAAATCGTGATATAAATTCTGAAAAAAATATATTGCAAAAACAATGTCATGAATAAAGAAACTAAAACAGAGACGGAGTAGTTAATAGACGTTCACATGATAATACAATTAATGAGTTTCCAGGGAAACCACATGCAAAAGCAATAATTGCCAAACAGCGTGTCTTCAACGTAGTCTTAAATCTTGTAATACGCTTTCTCGATAAGGACACGCTTGCTGTGAACTTTGCACTTTCCTACGCTAAGTTCTATAAACTTGTCTTATTAACAAACTACCAGGAGACTAAAAACACGAAGTAAGTAGTATAGTTATTTTTTTTGAACGTACAATTGTAAAATATATTTTGAATTTCTCCATATCACAGGATTGCAGTAGCTTTCGAACGTTAGAAACGACACAGCAATATGTTGATATGAAATCTAAATCCGACAGTGCTCTTTATAGAGGATTTTCTTTAAAAATATCCCTGTCGAAGTTTCCAATACTTCATAGTGTTACTTTAAAATATTGAGTTTGTCTTTTAAGTCCGATGGTTTTGTCTACATTTCTACAGTCTTTTGATGTTCGACCGGAGTCAATAGCCAGACGACAGACGAAGCTCGGCAGAATGGCCCAGACTAAATGAGCTTTTTCATTATCACCTCGGGGCTTACAACCTGCTACGAATCGGGGATCGTTTCGATTTTATTGAATTACGCTTCATAATTGGACAACTGTGGATCAATTGAGATAACGGTTTAGTAGTAAAATTTTACAACTTAAGCAGTATTGCGCCAATCTAGAATAGGTTATTACTATGAAATATTACTGATCCTATTTTTTTGCTTTAGGGAATATAGTTTTGTTATTATTATCATCATTTTTAAGCTTAAAGACGTCCACTTTTGGATGTAGGCCTCCCTCAAGTGTCGCCATAACGACCGGTCCTGTACGCCCCGCATCCATCAGTTTCCCGCAACCCTCACTAGATCATCGATCCACCTTGTGGGAGGCCTTCCAAGCAGCGTCTTCCGGTACGTGGTCGCCACTCCAGAACCTTTCTATGCATTTTTGTTTATAAATGTGTTTTATATAAATGTCGTCGGCGATAAATAAAGTGATATTTCCCGAGTATATCTATGAGATTTTCAACTACTTTTGAAACGAGGCACCGCTGCAAAAGCATGCATGACTGTTTCATAAACAAAGAACATCAGCTCAGTTCAACCAAGTCTGCCAATACAATACGGCATTGCATTTCAGCCGACTTATCTACGAGTTTTCTGTTTGTATGTGAGTAAACTCGTTCTGCAAGTAAGTTTGCTGGCGCAGGCTTGCTTATTTGATTCCCTCGTTGCGCACCTTTCACTCAGGTTTCAGTAAACAATCTAGTTTCTGATTCCAGTTTGTTTTACGATGTAATTACTGGGCGTTGAAGATAAGTTATTTTTGGTTTGAAATGTGTTGAGTGTTTTTCATCACGGCCTTTGTTATTTATTTCTTTAGTTTCTATTTAGAAATTGTCTTTCAGAATAGCTGTTTTGTTAGATGGGAAAGAATCTGTATTCAAAGTACCTACTACGTTTTATATCACTATTTCTTCATCCATTTTATCATCTTAAAATCCAACGAGCTGGTTAAATTGTAAAGGCCTCTCAGAATTCATAGCTTATTTCGAGTACAAAACGCAAATCCGTTGAATGTTATCGCTCAAAAGGCAGATATTTATTTTTTGTTGAGCGTCGCCGGCAATTGTCCCGTGGCTGGCTCAGATACTTCCTCGCTCGTCCTAATTCCAGGCTTAACTTCGTAATAATCCCGCCTCTGGAATCTTGTTAGCTGCCTCCTCGCTCTTTGACTGCATTCCTTTGTTTGTCACTGTGTTTTCTTTGTATAATTACTTTGTAGCCACGAGATTTGTAATTAGTTTTGTGTCACAAGCTTGTTTTAGAGATACTCGTAACTTTTACGATTGCTTTGGAGCCTGTTTTAATTCGTTACGAGCTGAATGAGATTTTATGTCTTTGGTAAAAGTATAATTTTGGAGAAATTTTACTGATTAATAAGTAGGTTATTCTATAATATCTTTGAGTGTTTGGACCTCTATGGAACACTAAAGTGATTCATATTCCAGCTCTAGATTTATAAATTGCTTTATCACATCCATTACCATCTTAACCATCTATTCTTTCCATTAATGACGATAAAATCAGATCAGTAAAAAATCTACAAAACTAAAAGGTTTCCATCTGCTATTAGAATGCTGTTAGCGGAACAATTTCGCAGCTAGCAAGTACCGCAAAACGCTGATCTCGTTTAAATGCAAGCTCGATATCAAAGCGAATGCATCGTTGATATACTTCAGTTGGCAGCTGACATTCCGACGGTTATATCGCTATCGCTAGCTATCGCCTATAGGTATATCAATGTACACAGGGTGAATCTTTGAGACGGTGTTGTAAATTTAGATATCGTAACTGTTATTGCTACATTAGTAATTGTTATTGTAAATCTTTGAAAAAAGACTGAAACTTTTTTAGTCCATATGACCAAAAAGTTTATCTTTGTTACAAACAGCATCGATTGGCATCAAAACAAGTTTTTTTTTGTCGTATTGTGTAAATTGCACATTTCCATGTTAATTATGTGCGATTACCTCTTTCAAATATAATATCATCGCTTACCATCAGGTGAGATAGTCGCGGTTAAACGCGAGCCTATACTTAATCTATACTAATATTATAAAGCTGAAGAGAGAAGATTCTTAAGAACCACTGCTCCGATTTGAAAAATTCTTTCAATGTTAGACAGCCCATTTATTGAGGAAGGTTATAGGCTATATATAACATCACGCTAAGAACAATAGGAGCAGAGTATCGATGAAAAATGTTGCGAAAACGGGGGGAAAACATTCCTTTTGAGAGCTTCCTTTGCATGCCCTGCGTCAACGGTTAAAGTTATACAAAAATTATGTATTACAAAATTGTTCCCCATTAAAAGTAAAAAAAAAAGTCCACAACAGCATATGTCTATCTGATAAGGTTGGCTCACAATAACCTATTTTACGGTAATCAAATTTGTTCTGAAATAATGCATTATTTGCGAAGCTGTTTTTATACACATAATATGAATCCTTATCCAAATGAATACAATAATCATTCTAAGTATTTCATTTTGAACAGAATCACTCTTTACATAATTTAATTTCGATAAATATCTTGGGAGATATCACAGTTTTAAAATAACGCTGCAACAAAATGATGCCGAATGCTGCGACTCTATTCGCAGGTGCACACGTACCGCAGACTTTGCATAAAGGTACCGTGTGCTCGAATGGTGTAAAAATGGCTCTTTGGGAAAAGTTTTGCAAGATTTCAGTATAATCATATGGTATTAATGCACTATGATTCATAGAGACATAAGAAACTGTAATAAAATTATGGGTGGAATCACTTTCAAGTTTGCTGGTGATTTTCGCCAAACATTGCCAGTGATAGTTGGGGGAACTAGAGCTACCATTATGAAGTCTCGCTTAAAAACTTCCCCGTTATGGAAATTCGTCCACCCCCTTCAAGTATCTATTAATATGATTACACATTTGAGCGGAGGTAGTACAAATTGTCCTTCAAAGTTACTTTTAAAAGGAGACGGGCAAGTACCTTATTGTGAAAACAAAATCGAAATTGATCGGGATTGGTGTGAATTGACCTAATCTCCAAAGTTTACCCATATGCAGTCTAAATAGAAAATTAAGACTACCAGAGGATGTGTCAAAGGGCAATATTGGCGGTTAGAATATTTGCATACCATTGTCCAGGGCAAACATGACGATTTATATTGTGTTAAACATCTTGCATACTGACAATTTACTTTGTAATGTATGTATTGTACTCATGTTGTGCAAATAAATGATTATCTTATCTTAGAAATAGTATAGTGTTGACAAAATCAATAATAAATAATTCTGGCTAAACCTCCAGGAGATAGCATCAACTACATTTTCATTGATAATGTAATGGATCAAGAGAATGCGGTACTTCAAGAACTCCTGAATTCGCTAATTCCGAGCGGCATTGCCCCATGTCCGCTCAAATTAAAACCGTTACCCACACCAATTATTTTACTACAAAACCTTAAACCATAAATTTGATTATGTAACGGATCCAGACTCCAAATTAAATTCCTTCACTATAACATGATCTGTGCCACAGTTTTGACAGGTCCAACAGTAGGCAAACGGTACTGATACCTCACTTCCCTATGATACCAACGGATAACTTTAAAAGAATTCAACTTCCGGTGCAGGTATATTTTGCGGGAAAAGTTAGTAAAGCCCAAGGCTAAACTTTTATAATCCTAGCGAAGGAGAAGGCTGCACGTGTGAGGGAACGAAGGCCCTCACGCCCCAGCCGCCGTAATTCCGACTCCAACTACCAGCCACGGTAGACGCGGGCTTGCGGACATCGAGCAATGGCTAGCTCGCCGTCCGGCCGTTCGGTAATTAACCGGACCGAGCCCAGTCGTCAACAGCGCGTAGTGATCCACGCGCTCATCAAAGTGATGTCAGCAAATCATGGGAGTCCAGTAGGGCCGATCGATACCCGCTAGCTAGGACCGCGGGGAATTTCTGAAAAGGAAACCCGTAGTCCTAGAACGCAAAGGGTAATTGAAGGACACAGGTGTGGTTTTAGTCAGTAAAAGGCTTGGGCACGCCACAATTATGGCGGTAAGTCCCATCTTTGAGGCGTTGTTGGAAAGACCTCACGGCGTCCTCACCTTCCGCATGACACAGGTTCTCACCGAACACGGGAAGTTCGGGAAGTTCCTGCACCGGATTCGTGCGGAAGCGACGCCCGGGTGTCGCCACTGTGTGGACCGCCCGGAGGACACGGTGGAGCACACGGTGGAGGTGTGCCCCGCTTGGGAAGAGCAACGCCGTGTCCTCGTGGGGGCGATCGGCGGCGGCGATCTCTCGTGCCGGGCCTTGGTACAGGCCATGGTCCGGAGCGAGGAGGAGTGGCAGGCGGTCGCCTCCTTCTGCGAAGCAGTAATGCTAGCAAAGGAGGCGGCCGATCGCGTGAGGCAACGGCAACGGTCCTCACGCCCCAACCGCCGCCGGGATTCTGATCCCGATTTCCGGCCACCGTAGGCGCGGGCTTGCGGACGGCGGGCAATGGGTGGCCCGCCGTCCGACCGTCCGGTAACCGTCCGGACCGAGCCCAAGTCGTCGACGGCGCGTATTGTTCCACGCGCGCCTCAGGGAGATGTCAGCAAATAGTAGCAGGGTCGAAGCCTACTGGGGCCATGGGTAGTGTGAAAACGAAACCCGGGCCCTGGGACGAAGGCAACGAAGGAACAGGAGTGGGTTTTTAGTCAGTAAAAGTCTGACACTATCTCCCGCTCCGCCCAAGAGCGAGATTTGTCATAAGATGATTTTCCCACCTATAAAAAAAAAGTCAGTAAAAGGCTGACACGCTCTCCCGCTCCACCTAGAGCGCGAGAAGTCATTGGATGATTTCTCACCTCAAAAAAAAGGGCTAAACATTTAAGCACGTAAGAATCGATTTACGCCAAGAGCTTTTTTATTCTTACGGGTATGTTGCTCTATCGAGATCTGATTTTAGAGAAAAATCAATAATTATAGGGTGACTGGCAATTAGTGTACGATACTTAAACACGTGATTGTGCTCATGATAACAAACAATTTTTATTATGGGAACAAAGCCGAAATCGGGAAAAAAATATCAGCTGTTCAGTACATTAGGCAAACATAAATGTACTACTGAACAGCTGATTTTTTTTCGCGTGCAGCACAATCATCTGTTTAAGTATCGTACACTAATTACCAGTTACCCTATATGTACTTCTACCGGAAGAAAACAGAACTATAAATATATAGTGTACGTGGAGTACTTTAAAATGTTCACTACTATTTAGTCCCTACATACTAATAACATTATAACTATTACCCAGTACGTTCACTCAACGTTCTATAGTTCCACTCTTACTTCTAACAGCGTGATGCACCTAAAGCAGCCTTCTAATGTACATAGACTTTACAAATATTTCCAACTTCTACGCGAAAGAAGTTGTTGACAAGAGCTAGATTTTGTTTTATTATAATAAAAATAAAACAAAATCAATAAAAAAAAAAATTAATAAATCCATTTTCGATTTCTACGCGGACGAATTCGAGGGCAAAAGCTATTAAAAATATAAAAAAATACTTCCCAATGTCACTCTTCTCATTCTCTATATCACCGGGCAAGTACTAATGTGAATTTTTCAATTCAAATATGATGTACTTTCCTATATTTATCTAAGATACTAGCTTTTGCCCGCGGCTTCGCTCCCGTCAACTGACTACTCTACCCTACTCTACTCTACTCTACCCTACTCTACTCTACCCTACTCTACCCTACTCTTCCCTACTCTATCCTACTCTACCCTACTCTACCCTACTCTACCCTACTTTACCCTACTTAAAAACCATCTTTGAACTTCAACGAACATTTTAAAAAAAGAATTGGCCAAATTGGTCCAGGCGTTGTTGAGTTATGCGCTAACCAACACATTTTGCGATTGATTTTTATATTTTAGATTACTGACACCCCGTGCCACGGAAAGCACGTAAAGAGATTGGTCCCGGTTGTCATTCGTAGATTTTTGACAGTCGTTACAGGTAGTCAGACGCCAGAAAGTCTGACCATCAGTCTATCTAAGGAGTATCGTGTTGCCCAGTAACTGGGTTGTAGAGGTCTGATAGGCAGCCACTCCATGTAAAACACGGGAGTTCAGCCGCATCTGGTTTGACTGGAAGCTGCGAGACTAAGAACACGCTCAAGAAATTAAGGACGGTGTCCTAGGATTGTCATTATCATCATCATATTGTTAACATATGCCTGTGGTATACCCTCACTAAAAACACACCCTGTAGATACGGTGTCTCTGTAACGTCCATAAACTATCCGTATCTATAGTGCTGCGTGCCATTGACAGCTTTCCAACAATCAACAATAAATTGTCGATGTAGCGCTTGCTTCGTTTTATTGCCGAGTTTTTAATAGTACTGAGTACTGTACAAAGGTTATTAAAATAGTCATTTATGTGATATCATGATAAGAATGTTTTAATACCTAATTATGTTTTGTTTCATAATTAGGTATACTACTTTATCTAATCTCATTTAAATTACAATTTAAAATATATAACACCAAAATATAAAATTCATCAACGGGGTCGCGTGCAGCTGCACAGATGCATTCTCGCTAATGCTGACGATGCGACATGTAGACCAAAATTACAAATTTAAAAATAAAAACAAAATAGCCGTAATGTGCCGCCATTTTAAATGTTTAAAATGTTTTTTAGTTTGAATACTATGTCTGCTACCACATTATGTCTTTAAGCCATGTCCTATAAAAGGAGAAGTGTGAGTGTCATTAGAATGCAGATATAACACATTTTAATGTTATTTTGCGGTATTTGGTAGCAAATGTTTCGAATCGGCATTCTTGCTGAGTAGGTATACTAAATTCCTTTTTTTAATCACAGATAATATTTTGCAAATGTTAAACTTCGGAATTTGTTTTTGATCCAAGTGATGTCTCCGAGTTCGATTTTTAATACTTTTAATAATTTAATCTTTCAGCAAAGTAGGGCCAAGTTACGCTAGCATTCTTTTTTTATAGTTATCAAATGTAATACAAACTTATAATGAAAATAACTATAAATGTTCAAAAAAAATATCACTAACACTGCCCTGCCGACACTAAGAAAAAGTTTTAGTTTCTTTGGCCACCATTTTGATTTTTTGACTTGCCTGCAGATAAATTGGATGTGTTCTGTGTTTCATAGCGTTGTTGAGTTTATCTTTTTGTTATTTGCTGGGTTGTTTATTAAGTTTCATATTGTAGAAAATTTGCGATTGGAATCGAAATCTTAACATTTTTAGTTACGAGATGAAAGCTGGCGCTCAGCAATCTACTTCAGCGTAAAGTGGCCGTGAAGATTTTTTGTGTTGCCTAGAAAAAAGGCGTTAAAATTAACCATTCAGTGCAACATATAAACATATGATTATTACATATACATACATACATATTCAGCCTTTTAATGTTCCCACTGCTGGGACTCAGGCCTCCTCTCTCTAGGAGAGGGGATGGGCCATAATCCACCACGCGGGCCCAATGCGGGTTGGTGGATGTCACATGTCTTCGAATTTTTGGTTCTAGGACATGCCGGTTTCCTCACGATGTTTTCCTTCACCGTTTTGAGAGCAGTGGTGATGAAATAAATTACACAAAAAAATGCGTCTGGCTGGGTTTGAACCCGCGACCTACAATTCGTAAGTCGGGGCCGTTACCACTCGGCCACCACTGCTCTCATATATGATTATTAATGTGTACAAATAATTATGTTTAAGCAGAGAATGAAGGAAGATTAATTTGGTACAACAACCAAAATGAATGTGTGGAAAAGACTGCAGAAATCCACACAACATCAAAAATATCTGTGTACCGAGTATTGAAGGAGAATAAAGAAGATGCCCAGAGTTGTCCTCCAAAGAAACCTGGTCCGAACTTACATTCAATTTATTTTATGAGTTGGAAAGAAGAAGGGTGAGGAAATTGTTGATGAAATTAGGAGTATTAAGGGTCTACTTAAGTCACCATTTATTGATTTATTTATTTATGTAGGTACACACAGACACTTAAAAATGAAAAGAAATATGAATCATGAGATCTTACTTAACAAAATCGCATTCAATGGTATACGAGGAAATTTACTCCGCTGGTTCTCTTCTTATGTTAAAAATAGGACTCAGAGAGTGGTTGTGAATGGATATCAGAGCAATTTTGTGCCGATTACATCTGGCGTTCTACAAGGCTCAATCTTGGGACCACTTTTATTTATTATTTATATTAATGACATTGGGAAGTGCTTTAAAAGTACAAAGTTCCTCATGTATGCAGACGATCTAAAAGCCTTCAAGATTATTAACACTAAGGAGGATTGTCTGACATTTCAGGAGGACCTCAATAGACTCACAGAATACTGTCGTGATAACAAATTAAATCTCAGCATTTCCAAGTGTCATTGTATGAATTTTACAAAAGACAAATCTGTCATCGGTTTTGAGTATAGGTTGTGTGAAACTGTGTTAAGTAACATATCCATTGTTAGGGACCTAGGTGTGCTGTTCGATAATAAAGTCTCCCTTAATCAGCACGTGGAAAAAATTGTCAATAACTCTTTTAAGATGTATGGTTTTGTTATGAGGGCATCCACTGAGTTCAAACGCCCCTCTACCTATCTTTATTTATATAAAACTTTAATACGCGTGCTCCATCGTCGACCACATCATCGCTTACCATCAGGTGAGATGGTGGTCAAACGCGAGTCTATCATTAATAAAAAAAAAAAAAAAAAAAAAAAAAAAAAATACGCTCACAACTTGAATATGCGGTTCCAGTTTGGAATCCGTTCTATCAGAAATACGTGGATGAGATAGAGAAAGTCCAGCGTAAATTTCTTCGTGCCATGTACTACAGATGCCATAAGACATATCTGTCATACGACAAATTGCTAAAGAAGTATAACATGTTAACTTTAAAATCTAGACGTAAACTACTAGAAGCCACTATACTGTATAATATTGTCCATAATAACTTTGACTCGATTGAGCTTACAAGTAAACTGTGTTACACAGTGCCCCGCACAGTCAACTTGCGTAGTGGTCGAGCCGGAACACTATTTGCTGTGAACAGTTGTCGCACAAACTCGGGATTACGGTGCCCTACTCGTCGAATGGTTGACACTTACAATAGAAATTTTATAATAAAGATGTTGATGTTTTTATGTGCTCTAAATCTAAATTTAAAAATAACGTACTCAAGATTTTATACGCGCCGTCTTAGAATATGTTTAATTAATTAATTTATGAATTTGATTTAAATGTAGATTTAGATTTAAATGTAATTGTCTATGGCAATAATTTATGAGTCCCTTTAATCTTTAATTTTTATTTATTATTTATTTTTTCTTATTTTGTATTTTATAATTTAATTTCATGTACAATTTAATTTAATGTGTAATTTTAAAATTTAATTCAATGTACAATTTTAATTTAATTTAATGCATGTTTTTGCTTGTTTTAATAATTTTATATGTGATTTTTGACAAATTGTTATAGTAATGATTTGATATATAATATATTTATTTATCCAGCGGCATTTACTGCTGGCAATCTTATGCGTCAATATGTGAATAATGCAGTGGGCTGCAATATTGTAAACTAGTTTGTACTGTTTTTTTTTTCTATATGTATATTGTAGCTGTTTATTGTCCCACAATAAAATAAAATAAAAGAACAAATACAGATAGAACAGCACAAAGGTATTTATGGTATGATATATACCGGCGAAATAATTTACTTAATTTTATCAAATCAAGCTAATGGCCAGTCTAAGTTTCACAAAAAAATCGTCATAATTGGAAATTGAATTGACTATATTTTTTACGATACTCAATAATCGTGTCCGTCAGAATTAACGGTCACTAGGCGTATTTAACGTTGAATTTATGCCCAATAAATGCTTCCCTATTGCTTCTATTTGCTTCCTATTTTCAAACACTTGCTTCCATTGTATTCTAGAAGAAAAATAACTGTTTCTACTTTGAATACAATGGTTATAAAGACAGATACGACTTTGTAGTGCAATTCGAGAATTCCTAGTTAGGATAGCCATATATTTTGATAAGCTTAGGTACTGTAAAATAATATGTGTTGTGTAGTTTTTGCATGAAAGAGTAGCTAACGTCCTCACAAACATAGGATACAGTAATAATTATATCTAATAATCTTTATTATGAATTTCCTAGCTGCTCCTGCGCTGGTAAACACTGTATTACAAGAGCTAATGTTTCCCCCTTATTACTGAAATATAATTATTTTATTGTTAGCATACAAGGTGGACCGATGACCTGGTGAGGGTCGCGGGAATCCGATGGATGCGAGACGCACAGGACCGGTCATTGTGGCGACATTTGGGGGAGGCCTATGTCCAACAGTGGACGTCTTTCGGCTGAAATGATGATGATGATGATAGCATATAAAAAACGAAAAAAATCAAAACGAATCAAAGCAATGGAAATAATAAAATTAAAATCGAAATTAAAATACAACAGTGTAAAGAAGAAAAAAATAAGCGAAGTGAGAAAATAATCATAACTGACAAAAGATAAGAAAAGTAAGATAATACACAAGCCCATAATGTCAGAATTGATATTTATTATTGATACAACGTTTGTCGATGACATTCATAAATTGTGGGCACGTTAGAAGGTGTTATTGATCGAATTTACCGGCATTTTTCCAAACGATACTCGGAGAGATACTCGTAATTACCTTTTGTTCAAAGGTATTTTGGTGGAAGAAATAGGTACGATATGAATTTATTATGACAGGGAAATGTCATAAATAAATGTTCTGAAGATATTTATACATTTATGTCATTATCAGATTTGTTTTTTTTTTTTATTCTTGATAGGTTTGCGCTTGACCACTATCTCACCTGATGGAAAGCGACGATGCGGTCGATTAATTGATCAAGAATATTTTTAACTTCAAGAAGTGGACGGAAATACTTTTGACCAGTTTAGTCTGTTTTAAAGTTACTATCATTAACTCAGAAACTTAAAGGTTAGTAGGCTTTTTTAGGGTTCTGTAAGCAAAGGGTAAAACGAGACCTTATTACTAAGATTCCGCTGTCCGTCCGTCTGTCACCATTTTGTGTCTCATGATATCACGGTTCATGCTAGACAGTTGAAATTTTCACAGATGATATATTTAAGTGGGGTAAGGTTTCCGTACAACAAGCGAACATTTTTTGGCGATTTTTGTTACGGACGGTACGGAGGGCTTCGTGCGCGAGTCCGACTCGCACTTGGCCAGTTTTTTGTGTGACCATTTTAAAACCATTTTTTTCGTAGTGACTCTAGGCATTTATTGATAACTATTTCAACTGGCCTGATGGTCTAGTGGTTAGTGGCCCTGACTGCTATGCCGGAGGTCGTGGGTTCGATTCCCACCCAGGACAAATGTTTGTGTGATGAGCACGATCATTTGTTCTGTGTTTGGGTGTAATTTATCTATATATGTATGTATTTAGAAATATATAAGTATGTTTATCAGTTGTCTAGTACTCATAACACAAGCTCTGCTTAGCTTGGGACTAGATGGCGTTGTGTGATAGTTGTCTCCTCTCTTCTATCTCCCTACCCTTTTCCCAACTAGCCTGATGACGGCTTCCAGTCCACCCGGATGCTTCTCAATACCCGTGTTTTACATGGAGCGACTGCCTACTAGACCTTCATAACCCAGTTACTGGGAAACAGGATATTCCTTGTATAGACTGATGGTCAGACTTTCTGGCGTCTGACTACCTGTTACGACTGTCAAAGATCAACGAGGCACTGGTGTGTCCTAGATACAGCAGCATAATCAGCCTTATAATGTTCCCACTGCTGGGACTCAGGCCTCCTCTGTAGGAGAGGGAATGGGCCGTAATCCACCACGCGGGCCCTGTGCGGGTTGGTGGATGTCAAATGTCTTCGAATTTTTGGTTCCAGGACATGCCGGTTTCCTCACTATGTTTTCCTTCACCGTTTTGAGAGCAGTGGTGATGAAATAAATTACACAAAGTAATGCGCCTGGCCGAGTTTGAACCAGCGACCTACAACTCGTAAGTCGGGGCCGTTGTCATTCAGCCACCACTGCTATCCTAGATAAACTTGGAAAAATACATATGAATTGAAAAAAACCGCAATGGTAGGTACTAGTCCGGTTTCGAACCTGCAAACTTATGCAGAAGAGGCGGGTGCCTTAACCACTGGCTAGCTAAATACTGTTTATTTTTTTTCCCCAGTCATTATTGTCCCACTGCTGGGCAAAAGCTTCCCCAAGTCCTTCCATAAATAAATTTGACACGAGTAAACTACCCTGTTAAAATTACTGTTACTATCTCATTAGGTGGAGTAAAAATTAATTACTGTGAAAAAAATACTCCTGAGAAAAAATGTAATTAAAAAACAGGTATTTCCTTAAACAATTTACTCTGAAGCAAAAGTCTGTTTTTCATAAAATTTCTATGAAAATACCTAATTGTTAGTACCTATATTATAAGTGATCGATTATGTGGTGTCCTATAATAGACACCGGGCACTCCGGTGAAACTTGTATTTGTCCATTTCCTTGTAAACTTGTATATGATTGCAGGGGCGCCGGCTTTTAGAAAACCTCATGGGTGCTCATGCTCATTTGATGACTCGAAAAAGTGGCGAAGTGTGAGAAGAGAAATGCACACTGATCGACATTTTGATAACGGATAACGGCATCAGTAACTGGCATCCGTTGCCCACATCGTTAATAAATAATAAATTGAGACAATATCACATACATTGTCCTGGTCCTAAACCAGAAACAACGAAGGTACCTCAAACACCCAGACCCAACACAAATATCTGTTTCATCAACAAACATTTGCGGTGGTGCGGGAACCGAACCCTTACGTCTCAACCGGTGCTCTGAACCACTGCGCTAAACGGGCCATCAAGTAATAAAAAAAGCCCATTCCTAAAAGGATTACTGATTTGTTTCTTGATGTCTATTCTCAGGGGTGCTCGGCACCCACTGTTTATTTCTCATGGGTGCTCGAGCCCCCGAGCACCCACGGAGTCGGCGCCCCTGTATGATTATGTACTCCCCTGTTGGATGGAGATCAAATAAAAAAATTATAATGATAAAAGGTTAAAAGGATATAATAATATCGTAGAAGAAAGCGTGATCGAGGCCGGCCTAGAAAGAGGTGGCTAGATGATCTGGACGCGTATCGCAAGGACTGGTTTGCCTTGGAAAACTTGGGAGGCATAATCTGCTTTTGGAAAGAGCTGGGCTGGATGGAATAAGTCTGCCAAATGATGGCCGCCATGGCCCACGCACAATGGTCCACCATGGATTAAGTGCCAACTAAATTTTATAAATATAATCTAGTGCTTGGCCGCGATCCCACCTGATAGTAACCAGTGATGCAATCGTTGATGCAACTCCAATAGATAAATAGATATTCTCCCAACAATATTTATTTCTATATCTTCCACGACAGTCTGGAAATGGAAATATCTCACATAAATATGGAGTTTAAACTTTTACTTAAGTAGGAAAATGACCTCTTGCGAGAGTTTGCTGTGTAACTCTTGGGAGCCATTCAGCAGAATCGCATTGTATAAAATATTGCTTATATAGCATCAGGTACCTGTGTTCTGTAATGCTGTGCTTCTTGAACTGTTATTGTGTATTGTAGTTCCATTGTTATTTATGCTATTATTTTACTTTTGAAAGGGTCAGTCTGCGCAATACTTGGTCTTAGACGTTCTGAGTTTTCATTACGATTTTTATACGCAATCTTACAGTCTGGCTTGAATCTTGTTATAAGTATATTACTATCAGAACTGCCTCATTAGTCACGTGGTTGCAAGCGGTTTGTTGAGCGTGGGGCCCCAGGTTCGATTCCCGAGTCGGGTAAAAAGAACTAATGGGTTTTTCTATAAAGAATTTCTCTATACCAGCCCTCCTAGTCAAGTTACAACCGTTTCGTTTCGATTCTCTTTTCGTTGATCGCCTCGAGTCAGCCACGCCTCCTATTCCTTTGTTCTGGCGTCATCTGAACGCTCAGTTACGTGGTCAGAACAAAGGAATAGGAGGCGTGGCCGACTCAAGGCGATCAACGAAAAGAGAATCGAAAAGAAACGGTTGTAACTTGGCTAGGGGGGCAGTTCGACTCACGCGAGTCACGCTTGCGATCACGAGAAATTGCATTTTTACAACAAAATACAAACGGTTCTCAAAAAAGCCAGTGTTTCTGGTTTTAGTTCTCCGTTTTTTACATCGACTTCCGAAATTAAAATTATTTGGAATTTCTAGTGTTTAATTTTTGGGAGTCGAGTTATTGTAAAAATGTTTTTCATTTTGCCCTTCTTAACTGTAGTAGACCATAACTAAAAACTAAACAGTAAGCCAGTTCTATGGTAATGCACCAACTCAATCTACTACGCATTGGTGCTGTTTGTGAAATGAGGGTGAACTGTGCACATGTACATACGTTTTAAAATGCTGTAAACAACATATTACATTTGATTGAGGCAATCCTGAAAGGTTTCATATCATTCATTGAAGAGTTCCATTGTCTATCTCCGAAGTTCTTCATCAGATTTTCACCTTTAATAGAACTACCTCAGGACATTACTGACATCCCATTCCTCGGAAAGCACTTAGACCCGTTGGTCCCGGGTGTCATTCATAGATCTTTGACAGTCATTACAGAATGTATGCATTATACAAACAACAAGATGAAAATATCGATTTGTACCATACATCTATAAAAAAATATATGTTACACAATTAACCTTCAAATTCTGTTTGTCCAAATTTAATGTTGTTTTCATTTTGTTCTGTTTTGATGTTTATTTTTATTGTGTTTTTTTTTTCTGTGTTTTAATTATTATTATTATTAAGGCGTATTTAATAGTGCATGTAGTGCTTTCCTTTAAGTGATGGGGCACTTAGACTTAAGATCGAATTGTTTTCCTTTATATTGAATAGTGTACTCATTGTTGAAGAGCAAAATAAAAATTAAAAAAATAGTCTGACGCCTAAAAGTCCAACCATCAGTCTATCCAAGGAGTATCGTGTTGTCTAGTGACTGGGATGTAGAGGTCTACCTAATAGGCAGTCGCTCCATGTAAAACACAGATATTCAGCCGCATCTGGTTAGACTGGAAGCTGATTCCAATACTAGTTGGGAAAAAGGCTGAGATGAAAATAATGCTGGAATGAATGATTTTTCTAAACCTTCAGCTATATACAACATTCATCATCATCATTTCAGCCGAAAGACGTCCACTGTTGGACATAGGCCTCCCCCAAATGTCGCCATAATGACCGGTCCTGTGCGTCTCGCATCCATCGGATTCCCGGGACCCTCACCAGGTCATCGGTCCACCTTGTGGGAGGCCTTCCAACGCTGCGTCTTCCGGTACGTGGTCGCCATTCCAGAACCTTTCGTCCTCATCGACCATCTGTTCTGCGAACAATGTGCCCTGCCCACTGCCACTTAAGTTTGGCGATTCTTCGGGCTATGTCGGCGACCTTGGTCACTAAGTCATATAAGTTTGTTATGCTATCTGATTGTCCGCACAAATACATGGTCACCGCGCCATCCAAACGACTGTGGGCTTGTTTTGCTCCCGCATCCAGCTGTGCATTGGCACCTGATGCCCACTATGACCTGCCGTGACCTGTGTTATACTTAGCATCGGTGGTGTCCAACTTATGACCTTCTTTAAATATTTTTAGGAAAAAATTTAACATGGTGTAAAAGCTATTGGAATCTATTCAGCTACTGATTCTGAACAAACTATATTCAGGTTTCGCATATACTAAAAATAAAGTTGTATAAAACCGTTTTATTAGCATGGGAAATCCTCAAACAACTTTTCCCGCTCTGAGTATAGCGAGATAGAGTGCCAGACATTTACTGACTATAACCAGCCCGTGTCTCGTCAGTTGCCCTTCGTGGTCCAAGGCTGAGGTGACTTTCAAAAAATCCCTCAGCCCAGCTAATATCACCCAAAAGAGAAATAAGCTCTACCAAAATCTCATCAAAACTTTAGAAAGCTATTGAAACTGAACAAATTGGAAATCAGAATAAAGGCAATTTTAACTTACCAATGAAAATATTTCTACGAAAATAAAATTAAGGACGTTGAACCTTATTTTAGTCACAGATGTGGTTGTTAAATAATGAAGAACCTATTATTTGGGTTCTGAAAACCGAACCACATATGAAATAATATATGCTTTCATATGTTTTTTCATGATTGAAATTCCAGTTAACTTTTGCAAAGTGATTAAGCTGCAATCAGCGTTGAGTTTCGCGTTGAATTTTACATTTTCTAAGAATATTACTATGTGCGGTGTCTACACCACACACACATAGTAATACTATTGGATACAGTCAATCAAACATCAATATAAACTTTTATTCGAGTCCGTTCCAAATTATCTAAGTAAGCTAGAAACCTTTCAAATCTGATGATTTATGTGGAAACTGTCAAGTAACAGAAAATGGATCAACGATTGCATCACTGCTTACCATCAGGTGGGATCGCAGTCAAGCACTAGTTTATACAATTAAAAAAAAAGGATACACAAGCTGAAATGTTACGTCACCACAATTAGGTTACGTGTGAGCAAAGCAAGATGTTTCGATCACGCTTTGATGGGTTCGGGATCTTTATTTGAAGAAAACTACTAGGCCGAGCAATAATAACTTCTATATTTTTCTTCAACTTCCAACATAACATTTCATTACAAAAATCACTTCATTACTGAAAAAACAATATAATTCTTTTTTCCTATCAAAGGAGACAATTTTTTTTGGGCCCACTATTAAACGGTTACGTATATTAATCATATTACACATGAAAAAAGTGATCATCTTATTCTATTTAACAGACCAAAAATTATATAGAAATCTAACCGGAATAATGAAATAATAGTAAAAAAGTGTTACGGCAAAAAATGCTTGTTTAGGAGCGTTTTCAGGTTTATTTTAACGTGAAAAAAAATATGTTACTACGGTGCGCAGCGGTAATGACATCGGCTTTAAATGCGTTTAAAGAGATAATAATTAATTGGTACAGCGAACTTGTTTTTAATGCTGTTATTAACGGTTAACACAAATATCAAGTAACGTACTTTAAAAATCACCGTGGAACGAAACGTAAGCTCGTTGCAGATGCTTTGTGGTCCAGTTTCAATCAGTTTGACACTGACAGATAACATTATTATTGTTTCCGATTACTAGATAGTTGCATGTTTCTTCTGTTCTTTTCGTATTTTTATTCGAAAGATTTTATGAAAATGGCATCTGTAGATACAGTGCATAATCCACAAAGCCGTTGTATCAATTGTGCAGCACGATTTCAACAGAATGTTGAATACTGCTCTTGCTGGATACTGTTGTAATTGTTTAGTGGGCAGACGCACTGTTGGCTGCTGTGCATATGTGCAAAAAATGATGATGATGAACAGTAATAAATACTTCTTGTGATGTACCTATAATGTGGCTTTTTTCTCCTTACAAAACCAGCTTATAACACATCACCTTATTAATTTAGATCTACAGTAAATGGCCGGCAAAAGCCGCGCTATTTCGAAATGAATACATCTACGCATTTTCATGAATAAGTCTATCAAATCGTGTAAATCACATCAAAGTCTGTCACGTAGTACAGACGTGACTTTGTTTTATACTGTATATTATTGAACAGTGCACTATTTTAACTTAAAATATCAAGGAGACTTATCCACTCATTAGACAATCGCTCTTGTGAGATTTTAGGTTATTATGAGAGTCATGTTATGACTGTCGTATTTCACGGTACTCCAGTTACATAAAGTTTTGCTAATATTACCACTGTAATCTAGAGATTATAAGGAATAAACTAACGTGCATTTCATTGCTATACGCCACAATTTGTGATGGGCCTATTCCCCAAACAAAAAAAATTGTCTCCTTTTCAAACCTATTCTAGAAATGCAAATTCCTTAAAAGTATATTTATCAAGCCAGTCCGTTAGCTATTAAGAAAATAACTCATGCGATCTCCTTACGATCTCACAGTATTTAATATTTGAAATGATAAAATACGTTATTTATACGACAAAAGTCCTCCGCATCGCTGTCGATTGCAAGTTTGCCAAAAAGACTGGCGGTATTGCCACGTTGTATGGCAATGTTTGATCTCTGACCGAAATAAAAGCCAACCCTTCAAGTCACGCGAAATGTCAACTATGTAGGTGTTTAGATAAATCTTTAAATAGTGTGTAAGCATTCAGACCTCACGGCTCAATGGTTTCAGTGGATGTATCCTAGTATGTTAGTGACCCTGATTGCTATGCCGGAGGTCGTGGGTTCGATTCTCACTCAAGGCAAATGTTTATATGATGAGCACGATCATTTGTTCTGTGTCACTGTCTGGGTGTAATTTCTCTACAATATGTATGTATTTAAAAATATATAAGTATGTTTGTCAGTTGTCTAGTACTCATAGCACAAGCTCTGCTTAGCTTGGGACTTGATGGCGTTGTGTTTAAGTTGTGGAATATTAGTGTAGTTAAGTTTTTAATAATGTTTAGTTGTTTACAAGAAGTATATTCGTTTGCAAATAAATGGAAAGGCGCAGTGTTGACTGTACTACAACGTTATCTCCAAAAGATAAACATAAGTCAGAAAGGTGGAGCACTAATTGCAATCAGCACGTTTAACGTTAGGAGCTGCTTGTGTCACTTTGAGAAACACGAATAGGCAACTTAAATAATGTAGCACTAACGAGTCGTCTAAATAAACTTCAAAAAGAAATTTATTTAGACGACCCTCATTAAAAAAATGCAAAATTAATGTTATAGATAATTCAAAGTAGTGTTAAATCCTTAAATATTATAAAACTAAGTCCCCCACCGCGTCTCTCTGTCTGTATGAATGCGATAAACTCAAAAATCACTGAACGGATTTATATGCAGTTTTTACCAGTAGACAGAGTGATCATGAGGAAGGTTGGGTGTATAATAGGTACATCTTATGGTAGACGAAAGGCGAGAATGGCGCGTGTGTCACTAGTTTTTTTTTTTTTTAAAGTTGACATCTTTTTTTTTTTTTTTCGGTGATATCCCCCGCCCTTGGGCGGGGCGGGAGATAGTGTCAGACTTTTACTGACTAAAAACCCACTCTTGTTCCTTCGTTGCCTTTCGTACTAGGTCCGAGTCTTCCATTCAGAATCAGACCCTTGGCCCCAGTAGGCTTCGACCCTGCTAAAGTTGACATCTGCTACTATTGTGAACTGTGGGCAACTTAACCAAGCTGTCACATGCGTACCTCGATCATGTCCTGCAATAGCACATAAGATTTGAGCTTCTTGCTCCCACTGTGGTGTATTAGCTGTGTGGGTAGTCTCAAGCATGGTGTATTTGACACGAGTCAGTGGCCATCCAGCGATTGGCTAGAGCAGTTCCGTTGTGCGAATATATGTGTGTCACTCTGTTGGTGAGCCGTAAAATCTCCAGAACAGAGTACAATACACCCACCAAGGGAAAGTACAATGCGTTCCAAATAAGAATAGGATCGATTGCCATGTTGTGACGTCACGTCATACTGTCAAAATCGCAAGAAATTGGGTAAAATTGAAGAACTCAGAGATGAGCAAAATTAAAGATTTTTCATTCACAGTTCGTAATTTTTTTTTTTTTTAAATTTCTGGTTTTACTCACTATATTAATTCTTCGATTTGACAGTATGACGTGACGTCACAACATGGTAATCGATCCTATTCTTATTTGGAACGCATTGTACTTTCCCTTGGGGCTGTTTTTTACTTTCATGGGTGTGAAGTCGCTGACAACAGCTAGTAATATTATAAAAGCGAAAGTATCTGTCCTCTGTCTGTCTATTTTTTATTTCTTCACGTCTTAGCGGCTAAACGGATTTAAATGAAAGTCACACAAGATTATGTCTAAAAGAACATAGGATATTTGTTAAACGTATGTTCTCTTAGGGTAATTGTCCATTTTCACCCGAGATAGACTGCTGGGTAGATTAAAATAAAATTTTCAATACACTTGCTCGAAAACCCGCTCTTATCCCACGGCTTTTAGGCAAGCAATAGACGGTTTTCCGCACTAGTGCAGAAAAGTGCGCGTGCTCTCCCCGCCACAATTTTATTACATTTATCGTATCAGGCTTACCTGCAAAAGTCGCCGGTCAACCCCCGTTTATTCATTTCTTCGTAAGTGTATTGAAAAAAGTTTTTTGATACACGTGCAAATTTGTCACTGCAGCCCTCGGCTCCATAACACACTCGCCTACGGCTCGTGCACTGCACTTGTATCAAAATGTACTATTTAAATTTCTTTCACGACTTTTTAGTTTCTCCAGTTATTCTTCTCTTTTTCTTCATATTTTTTTGGAATCAATGATTTACTTTTCCGTCAAAGTATTTGGGCTCAGTAGGTGGCCGAGACGTTTACAGCTGCGTCACATTTTAAGGTCATTCAAAGTGCAGATGTTGGGTCATTTTGGACACTGTAGTAAGTGGGTCATCGTCTGGTCAGGAAAACCGCACTCGCACTGGGTGTTGAAGGGGGTCTATAATGCCCCATTTGGCCAGGTCGTGTTTGAAACGGCCTACTTGGGTGTACGGTCTACCGCTTAGCTAAAAGCTACCAACTTACAGCTCCTGAAATTCACGTTCCAGTACGCGATTTCTGATGTCGTGTTCCGCCGCCGGCATACGTTCTTGTACATTCCCTATTGTCTCGCTAAATTCTGCAGCAGTGGAACATATATGGCTGTATTTGTACGTAGTTTTGTGGTAAATATCCATAGTGATTTGTTTCGTTAAAGATATTGCCTATTGGTAAATGAGCATACAGGTAAATGTTCCAAGTCAATTACGGTGGTGGTTTTAATGAATATAGCTGTCGTGTGTGTGTTTGACTAGCCTGTTGGCCTAGTGGTTAGTGGCCCTGACTGCTATGCCGGAGGTCGTGGGTTCGATTCCCACCCAGGACAAATGTTTGTGTGATGAGCACGATCATTTGTTCTGTCTGGGTATAATTTATCTATATTATGTATGTATTTAGAAATATATAAGTATGTTTATCAGTTGTCTAGTACTCATAACACAAGCTCTGCTTAGTTTGGGACTAGATGGCGTGGTGTGAAAGTTGCGAAATATATTATATATAAAAAACTGTTTCATTTTCTAACCATTTCTAACATACCATGTCGCTACCGCAAATATATTTTTTTATAACCATACTATCCGATACTATGACTTCCAAATTGCAAAAACTTTCGATAATTTAAATTCCGCGGTTTACGCTAGACCATTCACCATAACTCAAGTAAGTTTTGTGACCTGCTTCATCTAGCAAAAAAATTCACACAAACTAACGACCTTTTTATCTTGACTGATAGTAGAGTGATGGTGTCTATGGAGGCTACACGAAATATGGTTCTACTCACTCAGCGACAGCAGCGACCGCAGCAGCATGATTTATGGCGCTTCGTCCACGTTTACGTCTTCTAGTGCGCTTGCGTGAATACGAGGCCAGTAGCAGACCCTTGCGCGCGTCGATGCGCTTGCGCGAGTCTTTGGCCAGTGTCCTCACCGCCAGCGACGTGGGGTCGAAGCTGAAGGTAGAGTCGTCGCGGTGCTCGTTCAAGTCTTTCTTCCTTTCCTGGACGAAAATATGGATTGTGAGTAATTTATGGGTTATTTAAAGTGATAATAGTCAGCATTAGTTCTCCGATTTGGATCTAAGGGTAGAATTATGATCTTCATCATCATGTTTTAGATGAAAGACAGTCACTTGGAGAAAGCCTCAACCATCGCTATAACCAACCGATCCTGTGCAGCTCGTTTTCAACATAGCCGCAATGTGCCTAGGACCTCAAGGTAGACCAATGACGTGGTGAAGGACGCGGTTGCAACCGGTCGGGTATAGATAACACAGGATCGATTATGACGAAAATATGAGATATGAGGTAAATTTAGAAAAATATATGACTTCATCCCATTATATATTAAACACATGTGACTAAATTTAAGGCATGTGAATAGTAAATATATAAAAGAGGGTGGCCAAAGAAAATTTAGATGGATTGTGGTAGGAATGATATGAAATAAAGAGATAAAAAATATTATAACGTAATTGTTGAGAGGGGAGAATTGAAGAAAAAAAAATGGATTGTGTTAAGAATGATAATATATAAAAGAAAAGTATAAAAAAAAATATAATTACATGATGGTTGAGAGAGGAGAATTGAAGATAGAAAATTAATATCGGGCCCGAAGTGACACGGTACAAAAGCAAGACTAAAAATGTGTGTATCTCATGCTGATTCGACTCGTGGCCATTTGTGTAAGGCCCACAATATGCCTTTCAAACTAGAACTCTCTGTATTAAAAAAAAAAGTACATACCTCTTGCGTTATCTGCGACTCCTCTTCATAGCTGAGTGCGACGACGGCAAGCATCAGGTTGATGAGATAGAACGAGCCGAAAAAGACGACCACAGTGAAGAACGAGACTGACATCGGGCCGCACGATGACAGCACCTGGGGGTAAACATGTCTTCTTTAAAAATGGTCCAAATGATTAGATCTCTTTGTAGATAAGTGTCTATCTATCCAGCCCCCCTAGCCAAGTTACAATCGTATCGTTCGGCGCGAACGCCTCGAGTAGGCCACGCCTCCGATTCCTTTGTTCTGACGTCATCTCAACGCTCAGTCACGTGGTCAGAACAAAGGATTCGGAGGCGTGGCCTACTCGAAGCGTTCGCGCCGAACGAAACGATTGTAACTTGGCTAGGGGGGCAGACGTCGACTGGCCAGTTGGTCTAGTGGTTAGTCTGTGGTATATGCTATGCCGTAGGTCGTGGGTTCGATTCCCACCCAAGACAAATGTTTGTGTGATGAACATGATTATTTGTTCTTTGCCTGGGTGTAATTTATCTATAATATGTATGTATTTAGAAATATATAAGTATGTTTATCAGTTGTCTAGTACTCATACCATAAGCTCTGCTTAGTTTGGGACTAGATGCCGTTATGTGAAAGTTGTAAAAAACAAAAACATTTATTGAAGTATGGTTTCCATGGTGGACCACCCTGCGTGGGCCATGGCGGCCATCATTTAGGCTAGGCATAGGCTTATGTCATCTAGCCTACCTCACTCCAAAAGCAGATTAGGTCTTTCAGGTTTATCGGGGCTTCTGTGAGGGAATTCAGGGATCCTCGGGGTCTTATAGGTACGTATATCAGTGTCACCTCTAACCCGTGCATTCAAGGAGCACATGCGCGATTATCTTCTCCGTCCAGGTAAGTGTCTTCTGTTAAGTTATTGTTATATCAAGAATACACTCTACTCACAATATACTCTTCTGACAGTTTTAAAGAGAGAATTGAAGATGAAAAGGGCTGACCCTATGTACCTCAATATGGGGCAAAGGCGGGACGATGATGAAGATGTAATAACAGTGAGCGTGAGGGCGTGTCAGACGTTTACTGACTAAAACCCACTCCTGTTCCTTCTTTGCCTTCGTTCCAGGGCCCCAGGGTTCACTTTCGCACAACCCATGGCCCCAGTACGCTTCGACCCTGCTAGGCCCCTACGGTTTGCTGACATCTCCCTGAGGCGCGCGTGGAACAATACGCGCCGTCGACGACTTGGGCTCGGTTCGGACTGTTACCAGACGGTCGGAAGGCGAGCTACCTATTGCTCGCCGTCCGCAAGCCCGCACTTACGGTGAGAGTAGTAACCTGTGGTGGTTGAGGGATTGGCAACTACGCTGTCTGTCAAACGGATTAAATTTTATTTTGCCTACAGATGGTTGTTTCAGGTCTGGGTGTCTTGTGTATATGAGTTTACAAAATTGTGAAAGCACCCACGAAACAGGATTAATTTATAGCGTGGAACAATGTTTAAAATAAACAAATTATGAAATTCTATACTGCACTAGACCAGCTCAAACTGTGTCACTAGCGTTTAATGCCCTTTTAGCGACATCTGAAACTTATAGTTTAGATATATGCGGAACAGGGTATAAAAAGCGTGAGGCAGGATTTCGTAGTTTAGTTCTTATGTGACGCCATAGATATCGCTACAACCTAATCGTTCCATCAGCAATAACCAGTGTCAAATAGTCCAAAATAGATGTGTGTGTATGTCTAGGTATCGGTGGTAGTGGGGCTGGCCCTAGGCCAGAGCACTTCGACCCTTCTGGATTTTTTGTGCTATTCCCCTCCTGTCTACTAAACCCCTAGCCCTCCGTGCACCTTCTTCATGAGTCCCAGTATGGTCTTGATGGGGCTGAGCCTGTAGTCCTCTGGTCTTGGAAATGTTTGGCCCAGATACTCTAGTCTTTTGGAGCCTTGTGCTGCACAGGCGCACAGCAAGTGTAGCATATTTTCCTCTGCATCTCCACAGATCCTGCAAGTCGGGTCGCTTGCTAGTCCCATGTTGTGGAGCTGTTTGTTGGTGACATAGAGCCCCGTAAGACTCCTGTGATTTCTGTGATCTGCAGTACCTCCATAGTTTTTGGGTCCAGGCCTTATCTATGTCATTGAGAAATAGCTTTGCATGCTTTTGGCCTGTTGTGTTGCGCCAGTGTGTGCTGTGTATCTCCAGGTATGTATTAACAGTATCAAAATGTATACAGACAGACGCAGTGGTGGTACTTTGTTTATAGTCTATACTATAAATTCTTCAATAACCTATTAAAGTTGACTGACTATACAATCTATGATATAGAAAGCCAAGCCACTTTGCTATCCAAGCTTCATTAGATTGCTTTCATAATTAATTCCTAAGTCTTCCCTGAGTAGGATATTAATATCTCAAACGATGGGAATTCTCTAAACTTTGCAAACTTTACTGATTGACCTGATATCTTACTATGAGACTTGAACTTGACACAAAGAGTGTCCATGATTTTTTTTTTTCGGTGGGAAAATCATCTAATGACATCCCCCGCTCTTGGGTGGAACGTGAGGGCGTGTCAGACTTTTACTGACTAAAAACGCAATCCTGTTCCTTCTTTGCCTTTCATACCAGGGCCGAGTCTTCCTTTCAGAAGCAGACCCTTGGCCCCAGTACGGTTTGCTGACATTTCCTTGAGGCGCGCGTGGAACAGTACGCGCTGTCGATGACTTCGGCTCGATCCGGATGGTCGGCTTCCTCCTTTGCTAGCATTACTGCTTCGCAGAAGGAGGCGACCGCCTGCCACTCCTCCTCGCTCCGGACCATGGCCTGTACCAAGGCCCGGCGCGCCGTGATCCCGGTCGCGATTTCCGGTCACCGTAGGCGCGGGCTTGCGGACGGCGAGCATTGGGTGGCTCGCCGCCCGACCGTCCGGTAACCGTCCGGACCGAGCCCAAGTCGTTGACGATGCGTACTGTTCCACGCGCGCCTCAGGGAGATGTCAGCAAATCGTAGGGGCCCAGCAGGGTCGAAGCCTACTGGGGCCACGGGTAGTGTGAAAGGCTTTTAGTCAGTAAAAGTCTGACACTATCTCCCGCTCCACCCAAGAATAAGAATAAGAAATTTTATTTGCTCAAACATGTGTATGCATACAAGAGTGGGATTTGTCATTAGATGATTTTCCCACCTAAAAAAAAAACCGGGATCACGGCGGCTGGGGCGTGAGGGCCGCGCCCTCGCGCGTGCACGTGCAGTCTCCTCCTTTGTTGGCATTACTGCTTCGCAGAAGGAGGCGACCGCCTGCCACTCCTCCTCGCTTTGGACTATAGGCCCGGCGCGAGAGATCGTTGCCGCCGATCTCCCCCACGAGGACACGGTGGTGCTCTTCCCAAGCGGGGCATATCTCTACCGTGTGCTCTACCGTGTCCTCCGGGCGGTCCACACAGTGGTGGCACCCGGGCATCACTTTCGCACGAATCCGGTGCAGGAACCTCTCGAACTGACCATGTCCGGTGAGGACCTGCGTCATGCGGAAGGTGAGGACGTCGTGAGGTCTTTCCAGCCACGCCCTCAAAAAGGGGACTTACCGCCATAATTATGGCGTGCCCAAAGAGTATCCATGATGGAGTTTCTTACACATCCTTCTCCATAGAGATCTTCGCTTTGGAATGTGCAATTACTCGTAGCATCATTTTTCTAACTGACTACTTTTTGACATTGAAGTGCCCATAAATGGGTTATTTGAAATGAAATGCTTTGAATTTTTAAACCTTGAATCTTGATGTCTACGACTTTCCTAGGTTTCTTTCGCTAACGTTTAACAGTAGACGGATTAACTAGAGCCGTCCCAAAGTAAACGGATACGTATAAATAGTGTTGTCACTACGTTTTCCGGTCGTTTCAACGGACCGACAAAACAGACGATCCGGAACAATATGGCGGTGGAAACAGCGGGGTCTCTAATTGATAAGATCTTGATTTATAACTGAGTTTTACATCCAAATTATTCTTAAGTATAATGTTTCCTATTTGTCTTGGTATGGTCATGTGAAGAGGAGGGATGAAACGCATATTACTAAAAGAGTTATGAGTATACATATGGATGATGGAGAGGGAGAGGAAGGCCAAAGAAAAGATGGATGGATTGTGTGAGGGAAGATATGAAAGAAAAGGGAGCTAAACCTGGTTTTCATAGGCCCAGTTTCATACTTACCACCCAGTAATCAGCCACTGTACATGCTGATGTTTCTACAATACTGTCACTTTTCCGACGTGTTCTCACTAGGTACTGGGTTTGCATAGCAAACAGCAGTACACAGCTACTGTGTTACTAGTTCTGGCGTGGTGTTTCTGACTCATTAGTGAACGTGACAGGTGATAGGACAAAATGGAAGAAAAATATGTGTTGCACCAACTCCAAATAACACAGGACAAGGGCAGGAAAATGACGGTGATTCAATAGATGTTTCCTATTTTATTATACTTGGAACTACAAGAACGCTTAAAAAAACCAGCATGTTTAAACGCTTTATAAGTAGCTTCCATTTGTAGTCGGCTTTATATCGTGAGTAGGATTACAATAAACCTAATATCATAATGGTTGTATTAAGTAAATAATTGTCCCAAGATACTTGAAAGCCGCATCGAAAATTAACCTACATTACTTAGTAAATATCTATAAAGCTCAGTTTCGTTGTTCTTCACTATTTGATGTTAAAATCAAATGAACGAAATCGGCTTTTAAAACCGGATTTTATAATGGTATTTGATTCCATACGTTGCTTTGTAATCAACAGAATTTTAGCAAATCTATAATAATATTAAAAAATAATACAACCGACTTCCATGAAAAAAAAAAACTGGGCAAGTGCGAGTCGGACTCGCGCACTGAGGGTTCAGTACAAACTTACCTATGTAAATAGGTAAGCTTGTACCTGTTTGTGTTTTCTTGGGTGGAGCGAGAGGGTGTGTCAGACTTTTACTGACTAAAAACCCTACTCCTGTTCTGTAGTTGCGTTAGAATTCATATTTTTGTCTGAAGCTTTTCATTTCATGTGCTTTAAGCTATTTGCCGTCATTTTAATAGCCCTGTTGTAATGTTAGAGTTCCAATAATTGAATTATTTAAAACAAGCTGTGCTACATGGCTACAGATAAAATATTGATCAGCTCCTTATATAATTTGCAGAGCAGCTCTGTCGCTTGATCGGTTGTTATTTATTAATCATTATATATTAATATTAATATCTATATATAACTAATCGGGGATTAGGGTACTCGTATATCGGAACTTTGTAAGGGTAGTTTGAAAGAGTGATGTCCCGCATCGAGTTTTCGGCGCAAGCTCAGAGTAAATTCATTATTTCTATTGTTATAATACATTTTGATACAACTGGAGAAAGTTTGTCAATGCGACCGAGGGGGAATTTGCCGAGCCGCATGCGAGGGTGTGATGGAGCCAAGTGATACAGAGAAAAACGGCGTTTTTCAATACACGAAGAAAAAAAAAACGGGGGTAGACCACTGACTCGTGGGGGTCGCGTAGCACCCCCCGATATACGATAAATACAATAAATTGTGGCGGAGGTGAGCTCGCGTACTTTTCCGCACTAGAGCGGAAAACAATAAAATGCGTGACTTAGATCGTTAGGGATAGGAGCGGGTTTTCAAGTGCATTGAAGTTTTGTTCGTGAAGATATATCAGTGTATCAATTACCTAATCCTGAGACCAGAACATAAATATAGAAAGAAAGGCTTCTCATCTATAAACTAATTTGCACTTCAGTTTGATATTTCAGTCAAGATATTTAGAGGATGATTCAGGGGATTCATAGATAAACAGCGTTAAAAGGCTGCAGTTACCGAGAGCGGAAAATAAAATTTCTTTACGATTTTCTGGTACAGACAGATGTCTAAATACAAAAATTATAAGAAAAAACAATTCAAATTAGTACTAGAGGTAAAACATCATTAATCTGGTTTTTTTGTTTTTTTTTTTAGGTGGGAAAATCATCTAATGACAAATCTCGCTCTTGAGCGGAGCGGGAGATAGTGTCAGACTTTTACTGACTAAAAACCCACTCCTGTTCCTTCTTTGCCTTCGTCTCAGCGCCCCGGGTTTCGTTTTCACACTACCCATAGCCCCAGTAGGCTTCGACCCTGCTGGGTCCCTACGATTTGCTGACATCTCCCTGAGGCGCGCGTGGTACAATACGCGCCGTCGATGACTTGGGCTCGGTCCGGACGGTTACCGGACAGTCGGACGGCGAGCCACCCATTGCTCGCCATCCGCAAGCCCGCATCATTAATCTGGGTAGGTATTTTGGGTGTGTAATTCGATTTTACTGAGCCTGCGTGGTGGATATTACGTACTATTCCCTCTGTTAGAGAGTGAGGCCTGAACCCCAGCAGAGGGAACATTATAAGGTTGATTATTCTAATATTATGATTCGATTTTATTAGAGAAAAGTTATCGACTTCAGCAAAAAGTAAATATCCAACAAACCAGGATAAGTACATACGAGTATATTGGATGCAACAACGCTATTCCTGGTATTATCTCTACTCTCGTGTATTGGGAGCAATATTCAGCAATATTAGGTATCGTCGGGTATTTCAGGCGCTTTACATTGCAAATTTCGTATTATATGCAGGTATTGAAAGTTACTATAAACGCCTTGACTGATTGGGCGTTGTAACGTGATATTTGAATGAGCTTTTGAGCCAAGATAGTGGTTCAAGAAGTTTTTTTGTCAGCAAAATCTGGCAGCCAATGACGAGTCCTTTTTTTAATTGTAATCTGTAACTTGGACATCGGGTGTTAGAAATATTTGAAATTCTCGGCTTTCCTCTGCAATATTTTATCATCACTGACAGGACTACTGTTGCCAATAAGCGTGATATAGTGATGATAGATCGACTAGAGCGCCCCACAATGATTGTTGATATAGCGGTCCCTCATGACGAGAATCTCGTGAAAGTTAAGAAAGATACTTAAGTATCTTGACTTGGACTTGGTTCGCGAAGTTGTCGACATGTGGGAGGGAGGCCAATGGCTTAATAGCCAAGAGTCTCGACAAACATCTGAGGAGACTCTCGTTGGGCAGTTGGATCAAGGGCTGAGTCCAGAAGGCAGTACTCTTGGACACGAAGCGTATTCTTCGGAGATTCCTCTCTCAAGAGCTCTGTCCACCAGTAGCTTGGACACTGTTCCCGATGCCGGTGGGCTATTATTTTTTATGACTAAAGTTTTGCTGAAAGAAAAATTTAAAAAACGTAAATAATATGTAAATACATACTTATACAGAAAATAAATCGTAATAATAATAAAAAATATTGGTCACGAAACACGCGTGTATCTATCATGGCTCTCATATAAAATTTTTGACAAATTAATAAAACTGTCATGAAGCTGCAACTGCAAAAGATACGTACGCTTTTAAACAAATAATTTTGTCCGTACAGAAACCAAGCCTTAATTAAAGTGGCCAATAACTAACGTCGACGACAAAAACAGCTGTACCAGCATCCCTTTAGTGTCAAACCGCGTCATGTTCTTCCAACAGAAGAGAGAAAACAAACATAAATAAACACAGTTAGTAGGTCTCCAGACGCTTGCCCCTAAACCAGGGCTCGGAATAATGTAAAAAAATGGTATCGTTACCTTCATCGCAGTAAAATAACGTTATTAGTCGAGGTAACGTTATGCTTGATAACGATACTTGGGTGAAATTTTACCGGTAAACTGACTTAACGTTATCGATGATTTCAACGGGTGCAAAGTAAAAAAAAGTAATTTGCAATTTAAAGTTTAAAATATGAATTTTTAGTAAGTTACTGCAACTATCAGATAATCGCAAAATTTCAGGCTTCTTTACTTTGCACCCATTAAATTTAGCAGCAAATAGTAGCGTTACCATGACCCAAGGTTTGATAACGTTACCAAATCTCTTGGTTTCGTCTAGACTAATGCAGTATTGGTTTGATCGCGTATTCAAAGACACTCGCGCTGCGCAACATTTTTCATTACATATAAGGAATTAGGTATATTTATTCTATTAAAATGTCAAAAGGATACGTAAGTTTAAAACGCATTGAGTACCGAAAAAAGTATCGATAGGTAAAGTTAAATTGTTAACATTATTATTAGATTTGGTACCGAACTACCGTTACCCGTGTTACCGTTAAAATGTTAACTTTATAAAAATATCGTTACTTATAGTGCGAATTTGGTAACGTTATCAAGCCCTGCCCTAAACGTTAGTCTCCGAAACCGTTGTAGAAGATTGTGCAAAGTAATTTATTAGTGTAACCGCTTGCCCGACCCGCCGTAAGATAAGCATGTTCTGTGTTTGCTTAGGAGCGTGCTTGTGGGCTGTACTTTAAATGTAAAGCCTGGAATACACTTCATGCCACGTTGATATATGTTATAGCATAAAAGCATGCTCGTTTCGAACAACAACGGCGTACACACATGCTATAAGCGTTGTTCGAAATCAGCACAGTTTGAACACATTTTCGACAAAAAATTTATGAGTTTATAGTGTACCTAATTTACAGACACGAAAAATGCCTATGCTTGATCATAAAAATAGATGGTTACTTAGTAGTAAAGTTAATGATTCTAAGCTATTTAGAACTTTCATGATAGAAGAAAAAAGTACACGAACTAAGTACAGAGACAGAACTAAGTAAAGACAGTATAGTCACAGTATAGATATATGGAACAGTACGGAAACTACCTACAAATATTCGAAACGGCACACTCACACAAACATACGCATCGACGAGACTCCTAAGCGTTTCTCGCGGTCCTGTCAGTAGCGAATGCCGCTTCGGAGTCTCGTCGATACGTATGTTTGTGTGAGTGAGCCGTTTCGAACATTTGTAGGTAGTTTCCGTACTGTTCCATATATCTATACTGTGGTATAGTAGGTGTAGTGGTTAAGCTATTGGCTGACGTACGGAACAAATATTTATATGGTCTAATTATAGTTGTTTGGGGTCTGGGTATCTCGTCTATATATATATATGTGTTACATTTTCCTGAACGCACCCACGATACGGAGTAATTCCTAATGTGAGGCAGCGTTTTGTAAAATGAAAGATTAAAAAAAAACAACATTTTTTTATTTTACGACGTAACTTTCTACCTCTATTAATCGTATGAACATTACCTAAAATAACATACCTACCATAAAATACACCTACACAACATTTATTTGACTTTTAACTTCATGCCAACGTTTCGCAGAAGTTGGTTGTTATTTGCAATTTAGTTACAAATGAGGTTCATGGATTATGGTGTGCATACGAATTCACTAGTTGCTGAAGTACTCAACTTAGTTTGCTTTGCTTTAAAGCTGTCTATCCAGGGAACTGTGAATCCGATTCCTGAATTACAGTTATATTGATATCACAAACGGCATCGGTGTATGATTGATTATAGTCGCTGCACCATTTGCGATACAGCAGTTTCTGGCGCCATAAGCGTGGTCTAGTTCATTTGTTGGATATCCTAGAGTAAGAGATGCAACCTGATAGAACGTATTCGAGGCAGGTTGCGCGAATTTCAGCATAGATATTTCTATTTTTGATATGAACTTCCATATCAAAAATAGTAAATATATAGTAAATATATATATAACCTCTTCAAAGCGCTTTGCTAAATTTATTGAGCTCGCTCACTTTTTATTGTTATTTTTATATTGTTTTTATTTTCAAAAGTCCATTAAGCCAAGTCTTATATATAAATAGTTAATTAGTTTACCATTAGAATACTATTTTTTTTGTTTTAAATTCTAATGTTTTTGTAGTATTTGGCAGCAAATGTGTCAAGTGAACCTTCTTGGCAAGTTTCGCTGAGATCACGTCTTTTTCAATGTTTCTACATATTGTCCAACTGTGCAGATACTTGAGATACAAAATTATACTAAGTTGCATCACAATATCCACTAGGAATCAAATCGCAAATAATTTAAAGAGCAAGTCACTAAACGTCACTAAAAAAAAAACCTACCAAAAACTCCAATTGAAGTCTAGATAGTAAACAGTAGATTGTAAGTCGAATTAAGTTGGCCCTAAAGTGTGAAATTTGGGCTATATTTTACTGATTTTAAATTACTTTAATTGGGATGAAAACAATAGAGAACAGTTGACTGAAACGAAATGTAAGACAATAACGTATTGCGCCGAATTAGGACAAAGAAACGATGATGATTATTAGGTTTAATTAAGTACAAGTAAAGCACATTAACTAGAGAGTACAATAATATAATCAAACCTTAATTGAAGCCCAAAGTACACGAATCCGCAAATACATTTAGCAATCTCTCTCGCTCCGTCACAGAATTTCGTTTGAAAGCGTTTCAGTGGCACTGCCATCTTGAAAGCGGTTCTCTTAGAATTAATTAAGGGCCCACCGGTAAACGACCCTCACATTATGAGCACACCCACAACTCACGCAAAGTTCATTTGACGAGAGACCGAGACCCTTTGTAATAAAATTCTTGGACCTCAAAACCGTTGGAGAACGTTTGGGTTTAGTTAGATGCATGCGTGATGAACTAAGTTTTTTTATAGACTTTGATAATGAGCTGTATTTATTTTGTGTGTGGTTTCAGGGTCAGTGAGTTTTCAAATGATCTTAAACGTTAGCATATAATATTATGTATGCCTTATATTATAATAACATGTAACACAATAACACGCATATCCGTTGTATTAAGTAATTTTTATGTCGTAAAATGATTCTGTAGTCGGGGTGAGTCAGTTGTAAAGCAAAATAGTCTTTGTTAATGGCATAAACTTTATATTTTCTACAACAAATCGCAATAAAACACACAAGAGACAAACATCTTGCCTCGACCTTTGCGATCTGGGAGGCGTTTAGTTATCACCGCTATAATTCTTAATTATTTTAGGATAAAAAATAACCTATTTTGATAAATTCTTGATAAATTTTGGTTGTATCACTAGAGTGTTTGTGTGTACGTGCGTAGATACGAATATTGATGCAGTACCAACGTAGTGGGTCGATTGTTATTTTAATATTAGAATAAATAATTACTTTGAAAACACTACCCAAGTGCATTTAAGTAAAATTTCAGAGGTTGAGTTATGATTTTAACTTAATTTTCTAATTGGGGTGTTTCAGGGCGTGCATTATTCTAGTTACATGTTGAATAGCTTTATTCTGCTAGGATTCAGGCCTCCTCTCTATGAGCTGAAATGGGCCATAAGGCACCACGCGGCCCAGTGCGGGTCACATGTCTTAAAATTTTTGGTTCTAGGACATGCCGGTTTCCTCACAATGTTTTCCTTCACCGTTTTGAGAGTAGTGGTGATGAAAATAAACTGAACACAGTAAAGCGCCTGTCTGAGCTTAAATCCGCAGCGTACAATTCGGAAGTCGGCACCGTTGCCATTGGGCATACAGCATTCTGAATCATTACTAAACATTATTTTAGATTATCTGTTCTTATTTGTTCAAAAGAAACGCAATGAACTATCAAACCGATTGCAGAATCATTAGGTATTGCTTTTCAAAAATATTTTCTCTCAATACCATTCGATAAACTATAAATTACAGCTTGTCAGGACGAGTACTGTTATGATGCAGTGTTTCCACTTCAATTTCGCAACACGATCCAACAGTATCGAGCCAGGCAATCAAGCCGATGCCCGATGGAGTTTCACACGAGCTACACATTGTAGCAATACAACAAAATTGTAGATACCTTTGTCAAATTATACCATCGGGGATACTGAGCGATAATGACTCACAATCTGACAATCAAAGAACAATCACTATTAGATTTTTTGTAAAATTAAAGTGTAACATTAATATTTACTTTGTTAAATATCACATTTTTAAAGCCATTATTATTTGCATTAAATGCGGTACAAGAGATGGTAACATATAATTTATTAGAGCAAAGACATATTTTGCCATGAGTTGGCATGCAAATATTAAAATATGTGTGATGCTTACAGTAATCAAAACTACAAAATTATCCCAAAATTTCCTTTTAAGAAAATATTAAACATTCTGAACTCAAGACAACAAAATATTATTATATCAATTTATGTAAACTTTATTTTATACATTTTCTTTAATAATTGTGAATGTGAGTGAGGTATATGTGGATTGTTTTTTTTTTATTTTCAGTAATTTTGACGAATGTCTGGCAATTTGAGTATTTTCTGCTGCCTAACCAAATGTCCTTTCCTTGGTATTGTTCGTCAAGTCGATGTTCTGCTTAGTAGTCCTCAGTTGAGCTGTACGAATACTGACAAATGCTTGCACTGACTGGATAACCCCACTCAAATCTGTTTGGTTATTTCCTCAAAAGACCATCACAGACACTAATATAACACACACTAATTATTCATGCGGAACTGGACCTATTTTGGTGCAGCCGTGAGGCACACAACTACATTTTTGCTTCTTTTTTTATTTTTGATTCGTGTTTACCCTGTATTGTGTTTGTGTCTTGTGCTGTAGCAAATACATTCTTTTTCTTTCTTTCTTTCTAATATGGTTCTCATATGATTTGACCCTTACATATTTGCTGTATGGACTTTAAGAGACACTTGACTCCTGAGTTTCGGTGTTTCTTCTCACAGGGTGAAAACACCGGTCCCATCTAGTTTAAACTGCTTAAAAATTATGCGTTTTCTAAAACCTATTTACAAAGATAAATATCATTTAACAATCTAAAGTGACTTCTGCAAATGCAGATCTTACGTAGCTTCCTTAGATTAGAGTGTTCGAGAGCAATTGTGCACAGAATAGCAGTGTAAGGTCACGTCCTGAGTTGGAATCGGTGCTTGTTTGTTAGTTAAAAAGTGACATTACTCAAAACATCCAAAAAACAAAACTATCATATTCACTTCTATTCAATTCTGTATGATAGACGTCGCGAAATCGAAATAAATTTTTCACACAATTTACACTAGTAAAAAATGCAGAAACTCACCATATTATATACATTCTCCCAGTAATCCAGGGTGATCAACTGAAACGTGGTGAGCATAGACCACAGAAAGTTGTCGAAGTTGGTGTACCCATGGTTGGGGTTGGGGCCCACACAGAGGCAGGTCCATTCTGGTGGGCAGTGCCTTGCCCCCGTTAAGTTGCCGCAAATTATAGGCACTTCATCCGCGTTCACCATCCAGTTCGATGGCTCTTGGATCCACCTGCACAAACGAAAGTTAAGCATTAATCTCAATTAGTACTAAAAAAAACCGGCTAAGAGCGTGTCTGGCCACGCTCAGTGTAGGGTTCCGTAGTTTCCCATCCGTCACAATAAGTGTCCCCACTTAAGAGTTTATGAACGACAGGCAACGAGCAAGAACAAATACCACCAACCAATGCCAACGAGAGACCAACCGAACAATTCGACAATATAGCTCATACCCGTCCCGACCCCATCAACTTGGGAAAAATCTTAAGAGTGCGAAGTAGCCCAAAGTACAGAGTCATATCCAACAATATATCACACGTTAGGGTTGAAATGAAAAAAAAAAACACTCCCAACTTTACGTGTAGGGGGGGGGGTTAGGTGGGAAAATCAAAAACCCACTCCTGTTCCTTCGTTGCCTTCGTCCCAGGGCCCCGGGTTTCGTTTTCATTCGGGGCCATGGGTAGTGCCCATGGCCGCAGTAGGCTTCGACCCTGCTGGGCCCCTACGATTTGCTGACATCTCCCTAAGGCGCGAGTCGGTGGGTACCCTAGTTGACTACGGAACCCTAAAAAGCGATACTTCTGGACGCAGTTCGTATTGTTAGGTTAGGATCTCTGAAGCCCTGATTGCCGCTAGATTTAACTTTGTTCCCAAAACCGGTTTTTTAATTTGTATTTAATAAAAAATATTTAATAATGTAAATTATTTGCGAATATAATTACTAAGTATATGGAAAAGTGGGAAAATCGATTGTTTGATAAAAATGATCTCTGAAAGCAGTGAACGGATTACGATCTTATAACCGTAGGAAAGCTATCGATGTGATTGGGCCCTTTTTATCCTGAAAATTAACAAGTTCTTTTGGATAGTCTACGGAAGCGAAGCAGCCCCCCTAGCCAAGTTGCAAACGATAAACGTGAACGCTTAGTAATCTCCAATAGATTTTCAACTTTATACCTAAGAGCATAAAGTTGAAAATCTATTAAAGACTACTGAGCGTTAGCGACCGGAACGAACGAAAACACTATGTAATCTTCAATAGATTTTCAACTTTATATCCAATAACATAAAGTTGAAAATCTATTAAAGACTACTGAGAGTTTACGTTTATCGTTTGTGACTTGGCTATTGTAAAATGCTGGTTGTTGAAAGTTAGAGTAGCTTTGTTGCAGCATACACCACACAATGAAAGCATCTTTATGTAAAATGTAAAACTTGATGCAAAATAAACTATTATTATCTTCTATTTCTCGGAAGTAGTGTAGTCTCGAACTTAATAGGTACTGATCTTATTCATCTAGGCTATCTAGACTGGCTTTGGTCTAGTGGTTAGTGGCCCTGACTGCTATGCCGGAGGCCGTGGGTTCGATTCCCACCCAGGACAAATGCTTGTGTGATGAGCACGATCATTTGTTCTGTGTTTGAGTGTAATTTATCTATAGTATGTATTTAGAAATATATAAGTATGTTTATCAGTTGTCTAGTACCCATAACACAAGCTCTGCTTAGCTTGGGACTGGACGGCGTTGTGTCATAGTTGTGGAATATAAAAAAAAAACTAGAGCTAGATTAGGAAAAAATTTAAGACATATGTGATTCGTTTATACTAAAAAGCTAAACAATTTGAAATTGATTTTGTCAAAATCATCAGACTAATATTATAAAGGCGAACGTTTGTGAGTGTGTTTGTTGCTTCTTCACACCGGAACGGCTAAACGAATTAGGATAAAATTTTGCACTCGGGTAGACATAAGATACTTTTTTATCCCGAGAGTATGTTACCGTGATGACACGAAGACATGTGACATTCACCAACCCGCACTGGGCCCGCGTGGTGGATTACCGCCCATTCCCTCTCCAAGAGAGGAGGCCTGAGTCCCAGCAGTGGGAATTTTAAAAAAGGCTGATTATGCTTATGCTTATGTTACCGTGGGAAAAGTTAAAAATCTTAATACAGCCTCATCATCTTCCTGCCCTTGTCCCATCTTATTTGGGGTCGGCACAACATGTTTTTTTCTTTCATTCTATCCTGTCAACCGTCATGCTATCACTAACTTCCTTTTCTTTCATATCACTGTTCACACAGTCCATCCATCTTTTCTTTGGCCTCCCTCTCCCTCTCCACCCATCCACATGTATACTCATAACTCTTTTAGTAACATGCGTTTCATCTCTCCTCTTTACATGACCATACCAAGACAAACGATTCCCTTTCAACTTTTCAGTCACTGGCGCCACTTTCAAACTTACTCTAATATACTCATTTCTCACTTTATCCATTCTCGTCACACCACACATCCATCTCAACATTCTCATCTCCGCTACATGCAATCTTTTTTCATCCGTCTTTTTCACAGCCCAACATTCTGATCCATACAGTATGACAGGTCTTATTACGGACTTGTAGATTTTACCCTTCAACTTGGGGGGCATCCGTGGGTCACAAATTGTTCCAGTGACCTGTCGCCATTTCATCCATCCTGAATTGATCCGATTTGATACGTCTCGGTCTACCTCGCCATCTCCTTGGATAAGCGACCCGAGGTACCGAAAGTCGGAGCAGATTGGTATGGGCGTTCCAGCGAGAGCTAAGGGCATAGGACCGGAGAGACCACCGAAATCACAGAACAAGTACTCGGTTTTCGTTCTGCTCAATTTTAAGCCAACACTCTCCAGTCTGTGCCACCACACCTCCAATTTGCTCTGGACCTCTAGGCCACTCTCGGCAACCAGCACAATGTCATCGGCAAACAGCATACACCAGGGAGCCTCTTCCTGGATGCCCGACGTCAGAGCGTCCATTATCATCAGGAAGAGGTAAGGGCTGAGGGCCGACCCTTGATGTAAGCCGACAGCCACACTGAAGCTGCCAGTGTTGCCCACTGCAGACCGGACTTGGGTACTGCATTGGCTGTACATCGCTCGAATCAACTGCACATACTTCCCAGGCACACCTTTCTCCTTAAGGGCCCACCACAGAACCTCACGAGGTACCCGGTCATATGCCTTTTCGAGGTCAACGAATACCATGTGCAAGTTTTTATGCGCACCTCTGTATTTCTCGCACAGCTGGCGTATAGCAAAAATGGCATCCGTTGTACCCCGACCAGGCATAAAACCGAATTGGTTCTGTGAAATTTCACTCTCTTCTCTTAGCCTCCTTTCAATAACTTTCTCCCAGGCTTTCATAGTATGTGACATTAGCTTTATTCCTCTATAATTGTTGCATTCAAGCACATCACCCTTGTTTTTAAAGATGGGCACCAGGGAACTGTTGCACCACTCATCAGGTATGGCTTCTTCCTGCAACAACTTATTGAAGAACAAAGCTAACCACATCCATCCATCCACTCGCAGCAACTTCCACACTTTAACTGGTATTCCGTCTGGACCAATTGCCTTACCATTCTTCATTCCATTTATAGCTATTCTGACTTCATCCATACTAATCATTCTCACTAAACCCACGTTCACTGGTTTGCTCTCTAAAATCCCATTCCAGTTGTTTTCCTCATTCATCAGTCTTTCAAAATAGTCCTTCCACCTCTCTTTGATTTTACTATCTTCTGATAGAATCATTCCAGTTTCATCCCTTATACATCTTATCTGACAAACATCTCTCGCATTTCTCTCTCTTGCTCTAGCAAGCCGGTATAGATCTTTCTGACCTGCCGGACTATCTAGTGTGTCGTATAGTTTGTCCTGTGCTTTTGCTCTCGCTATTGCCACGGCTTTCTTGGCTTTTTTCTTTAAAGCATCATATTCACTTTTTTTCGCAGACTTTAAGCTAGTGTTTTCCGGATCTATACGCTGCCATTCCTTAAATTTCCTCTTTTTTTCTTTCAACACATTCTGTATATCTATCGACCACCACCATGTATCCCTATCTATTGTACCCTTTCCTCTCGTCTCTCCCAAAATATCTTTCGCTGCATGTCTAATACACTCAGCAATCTCATTCCAGCTTTCATTTATACTTCGATCATTCATGTCTCCCATTTCTATCATTTTGTCCACCACTCGCTCTCTCAATTTCTTCGCACAGTCACTCTTCTCTAGCATATGCCATTTTATTTTAGGAGGAGGACGCTCTTTGCTTTTTTTGTTATGTGTCTTGACTACTGACACCATAACCAGGAGCCTGTGCTGTGAGACTAGGTCTTCTCCTGGCAGCACTTTGCAGTCTTTGACGTGCTTTAGTTGGTTACGCCTAACCAGGAAATAATCTATGTGCGTCTTGTGGTTACCGCTTTTGTACGTGACCAGGTGTTCGTCTCCTTTCTGGAACCAAGTATTGGCTACTGCCAGGTCAAATGCAGTAGCGGATTGCAGCAGCGTCTCCCCTTCACTGTTCGGACTTCCAAAACCCCATCCACCATGTACTCTTTCATAAACACCTCTCATTCTTCCTACATGTCCATTAAAGTCACCTCCAACAATCAATTCCTCATGTACCGAGATGGCCATTAAAGCTCTATCAAAATCCTCCCAAAACTTCTCTTTCACCGTTTCATCGCATCCTACTTGTGGTGCATACACACTAACTACATTCAACATTACATTCTCTAACATAATCTTCACAACTATGAGCCTATCATTAATCCTTTGTACTTCCATCACGCTTTCTTTCAATTTGCTGTCTAACACTATTCCTACACCATTTCTTTTACCATCACTTCCACTGTAATAAAACTTATATCCCTCACCAATTTCTCTCGCTTTTGTTCCTCTCCATTTAGTTTCTTGTAAACACGCCACGTTTATTCGTCTTCTTTTTAATACATCCGCTAACTCTCTGGCCCTTCCAGTCATTGTTCCTACATTCCAACTTGCATACCTCAATCTCATTTCCTGAGCTAGCTTCTTACGTTGCCCCCGCCCGGGATGGTGCAACAACCCTAGTCCATTTCCCACAGGAGCCGGGTGCTGCCCCTGCGCGTCGCCTGTGGGGTACGCCCTAACCCTATCGCGCATTCCATTTATACTCATCATGTTGTAAGAGATATGGCTACTGTTTTACAGTCGGCCGCCTGCCTGACACTAACCCTCCTTGGGAATGCTGTTGCTGGTGGTTTACCCGCCATCACGCGGTGACCTGGGGTGCTTAACAGTCTCAAAAATGTCCCTTAGTCGCCTCTTACGACACCCACGGGAAGAAATGGGATGGTGCTATTCTTTACGTCCGACACCATACAGTACAGTAAAAATCTTAATACAGCCTAATGTTCTTTTTTTACGAACCAGAGAAAAATAAAGAAAATCCCTAGAAAATCGTCCATACTTGCGGTTCACTGGTCGTGGTATTAATCTCACTTATAATATTTCAACGATGAATGATAATCCTTTCATTTAAATTTCTTGGAGCAGGCTCATAACTCAAAATGGTGCTCATCGTTCGCTATTCTTTATCACATCGCTATTCTTTACGTCCGACACCATACAGTACAGTAAAAATCTTAATACAGCCTTATGTTCTTTTTTTACGAACCAGAGAAAAATAAAGAAAATCCCTAGAAAATCGTCCATACTTGCGGTTCACTGGTCGTGGTATTAATCTCACTTATAATATTTCAACGATGAATGATAATCCTTTCATTTAAATTTCTTGGAGCAGGCTCATAACTCAAAATGGTGCTCATCGTTTTTACAGCAATTGATTCCTGAAACTCTCTGAAAAGATAAGCCGGTCGCTAAAGTTTGTCGGGTGGAAATTAGAGCTGAGCATTATAATTATTGGAGTAACTTAGATTTTGATCTTTACCTATTTTGTTTTGTACACAATTTATAATATTGAATAAAATATTTATGGGACTATTGTGGGCTTACTTTTCTTGTGTTGGGTACTACTTTATTTAACTTAACTGTTTTATTAATTCGTAATTATCCATGTACAATTAAGTTCATAATATATTATTCATTATTTCTTCGTTTTACAATGCTTTACAATCACGTACCTAATTATTCAATAACTAAATATGAAATGGATGCTATTAATAAATAAATAAAAAATTCTTACGCCTTTTTTTTGGGATGTGTTGAAATAAAGATGTTAGAATTAAAATTGTTTTTTTTTTTTTTAAATTAAGAACGACTTTATGGAATTTTGTTTTTTTACCAACCAGAACATCGTTTTACTAACTTTTACGTTTATTTTCATGTAGCATAAGCATATCTTCATGTATTTTTAACTAATTATGTTTTTATATTGAACATGCGAACTTGAAAATGTGTAAGCTGTGGTAATATGCAGTAATTGAGTGTGCATTACAGGACCTACACTGTATTTTTAATGTTGTTAAAAAAACTAATCACTTGTAGTACAGTGCTATTTATTTTAAGTTGGTCATCCTCAAATGTTATTTTTAACATTTCAGGATTACCAACGTTGATTGATATGAAATAGATAGATCAAATGGGCATGGCTCATTGCATGAAGAACGAAGGCTGATAGGGACGAAAAGCTGTAGAGTTGCAACCGCGTACCGGATGGTCTAGCGTTGGAAGACCTCTCACAAACTGGCCCGATATCAAGGTGAGGACTGCAAGAATCGGTTAGATATGATAAGCATAGGGCCGGATGATAAGGCGACGCCGACGCTTAGGGTAGTTAGTATTGTGTCTGGTTGTGGACGTCTTTCGGCAGATATGATGAGCAAACAATGAAAAATTTCCACTTACGCTGACCACGCTTCATCCGTGAAGTTCTCCCCCGGCGGCATGACGAGGTTCTTCACGCACTTGTTCCTCAGCTCCCCCATGTAGACTTGCAGTGCGAACAGTGCGAACACCATCAGGCAGAAGATGGTCAGCGTCATTACCTCTGCCAGCTGCTTGAACGAGTGCAGTAGTGCGTTGATGATGGTCTTTAGACCTGGTGAAAAGAAAGTTAGATTTAGTTTATATGTATAGAATGGAGGTATTCAAGCGAGCTTAGCATAGCATAGTCGGCCTTATAATGTTCCCACTGCTGGGACTCAGGCCTCCTCTCTAGGAGAGGGAATGGGCCGTAATCCACCACGCGGGCCCAGTGCGGGTTGGTGGAGGTCACATGTCTTCGAATTTTTGGTTCTAGGACATGCCGGTTTCCTCACGATGTTTTCCTTCACCGTTTTGAGAGCAGTGGTGATGAAATAAATTACACAAAGTAATGCGTCTGGCTGGGTTTGAACCCGGAACCTACAACTCGTAAGTCGGAGCCGTTACCACTCGGCCACCACTGCTCCTCTACACTGAACAAGCGAGTTTGTTCCAAGATAATGTTTGAGTCTAGAAGCGATAGCGTCCCCACAGTTCAGGTGGTTTACTACCCCTCCGCTGGAGACGACTCTGGCATCTGGACTCACAGGACGCATTAGGGGTCACCGTGGGCGTGAGTTTGCGGACGGCAAACTGTGGGTAGCTTACCGTCCGGCTGTCCGGTAAGGATCAACCCCGGGTCACCGGCGCGTTATGGTCCACGCGCGCCTCAAAGATATGTCAGCAAAATTGATGGCACCAGTTAGGGCCGACGCCTGCCAGGGCTGCGGATTGTTCGTAGAAGTTACCGCGGCCTTCGCAATTAAGGATCACTCTTGGTTTTAGTTAGTAAAAGACTAACTCTCCAATTCCTCCAAACATCAAATAAAGCAGAACCAAAGTGGAAGAAGTTATTTGATGATTACCAACGCAAAAAAGCGATTTATTCTTCTTTATATTCTTCCTGCCCTTATCCCGTAATACTTGAGGTCGGTGCAACACGTTTTTTTCTTCCATTCTGTCCTGCCTCCCGTCAAACTGTCACTAACTCCCTTTTCTTTCATATCACTCTTCACACAATCCATCCATATTTTCTTTGGTCCCGCTCATCTCCCTCTCCATCCGTCTAAATGTATACTCAGAACTCTTTTAGTAATATGCGCTTCATCCTTTCACATGATCATACCAAGACAACCGATTTCCTTTCAACTTTTCAGTCACTGGCGCCACTTTCAAACTTCCTCTAATATACTCATTTCTTACTTTATGGATTCTCGTTACACCACACATTTATCTCAACATTCTCATCTACATGCAATCTTTTTTCATCCATCTTTTTCACAGCCCAACATTCTGATCCATACAGTATGACAGGTCTTATCACGGACTTGTACATTTTACCCTTTAACTTGAGGGGCATCCTTGGGTCGCAAGTTGCACCCATGACCTGTCGCCATTTCATCCATCCTGCGTTGACTCGACGTGTTGCGTCTCGGTCTACCTCACCAACCCCTTGGACGAGCGACCCGAGGTACCGAAAGTCGGAATAGATTGGCATGGGCGTTCCGGCGAGAGCTAAAGGCACAGGATTGGAGAGACCGCCGAAATCGCAGAACAAGTACTCCGTTTTGGTTCTACTCAATTTCAGGCCAAAACTCTCCAATCTGTTCTGAACCTCTAGGCCACTTTCGCCAACCAGCACAGTGTTATCGGCAAACAGCATACACCAGGGAGCCTCTTCCTGAAAGTCCGACGTCAGAGCGCCCATTATCATCAGGAAGAGGTAAGCCCTTGAGATAAGCCGACAGTCACATTGAAGCTTTGGTTTACTACCAACCTTATATCGTAGTTTAATTATTTCAAGTTACGGAATTATAGTCGACGACTTTAAGTAATGCCTACAGCTTTAAAGAAAACTGGGCAAGTGCGAGTCGGACTCGCGCCCTGAGGGTTCCGTACAAACTTACCTATGAAAACAGTTCAATTCCCGAATGGAGTCTCGAAGATTTTTCCGAATCGCAAAAAAAAATATTTTTGTTGTTAAGCAACAACAAAAAAACCCCGAACAGTTAACAGTTTTCAGATTTATTCCTATACCTGTGCTATAAGAACTTGCTTTACGCAAAATATCAGGATTCTGGGTCAACGGGATAGTAGTACCCTATGAATTTTGATTTCCTCGACAGTGTCGAAATATAAGTTTTTTGAGACATAAACGGCCGTATATTTTTTTTTCGTTAACTTTGACATTTGATTTTTTCACAGCTCCAAGAGACCGCAGACTTGAGTTTTAATTTCAACTCGTTACCTCCACGAGTTCCCGAGATAAAGGGCCTTGACAGACAGACAGACAGACGGCCGGACAACAAAGTGATCCTTTAAGGATTCCGTTTTTTCCTTTTGAGGTACGGAACCCTAAAAACAGCTTTAATTAAGAGATGTTCTGTTATAAATATTACTACGTATTGTCTGCAGCGTAGATAATTACTTGATCCTTTTTAAATCCCTGTTGGGCAATCTTCATTAACTGTCTTTTGATCTTAATCTGGAAGTTTACCGTTGAGGCACTTAATTATGTAAAAAGGTTTACCTCGTATTGTCTCTCTCACACTTCAGAAAAATACATAAGTGTATCTCTTTCTCTTGTTTTGTTTGAGAGTTTAGTTCCCTGACGCCAAATCGGGAATGGACTAGTTTTACCTGCAGTTTGTTTGTATTCTTAGTACAAATTGCTAAACTAACATCTCTAAGTTAAGTGGACTAAATTAGAGTAGAAACAAGAACTGTGTTTGGTTCTTTTTTTGTCCTGAAATAAATGCAGTTTTAAAAAGACTTTTCAGTAAGGTTCTTATAAGCAGAGCTTACGTTAAGACTGGTTGGGAAGGCATTGAAAGTGGCAGTAAATATTTTTCAAGGCGTTATTGAGAACCTAAATAGCATGTTGTATTAAAATGCAACATGCTATTTAGGCTTCTTCAAGCTAAAGCTCGAGAGAAGTCGTTATATTCGTCTTCTTGTGACAGTTACACTGGGTAATAAGAATGGCGGATTTTTGACGCCAATTTATAATAGTGGAGAAACTTGGGGTGTTATGGAGCCGAGTGCTGCAGTGATAAATTTCCACGTGTATCAAACGACGTTTTTCAATACACTTCGAAGAAATACTTTCTCTGAAAATGACGACGCAGTTTTGTTCTTTTTTCACAGAAGAAAATTTTACAAAGTTGCTTGTATATTTTTTCGTTTTGATTTAGATGGCAACAAACTATCGCAAGCATTTTCTGCATCAAAAGAAAATAAGGAGAACCAAAGGTATGAAACCGCTATACATCCTAATATTAAAAATAAGAAATTCGATTGTTTTTGAATTTAAAACACAGATAAATGTAAACTTTTTGTTTAGAGCCAATAATTGTATAAATAATCATGTTAATTTATGATGTTCTGTTTAAAAACATGATTTAAATTTTCATAAAATATTAAGGCCTTCAAAATAGGTGCCTCTTTGCTTTAAAATAAAATAAATAATCACCGTTGTTTATCTATACCTGCGACGAAATCAGAAAAAATAAAACCCTTGTTGTGATAAATTAAAAAAAAAATAAGAGGGTGACATATACTATGTCACCTATGAGTGACATGTATGTCACCTATGAGTGACATGTATGTCACCTATATGGGTGACATGTATGTATCATTTGTTTTTTTTATAGGTACCTACATGTTGAACATAATTTAGTCGTTTTTACTACAAAACTTTAACAGGTTTTTATGAAAAAATAGAGATCGTACTATAAGCAAGTACGATTTCTGTTTTTTTTTTTATTTTATCAATTTCAGATTCATAATTCTGAAATTGGGTCAAATTATTCGTATCTAATAGACAATTTACTTACCTGGCATTATAGAAACAGTCTTCAAAGCCCTCAGCACCCGAAAGGTCCGGAGTCCAGCTAGGTTGCCGACCTCCATTCCGATGGTGGCGTACCCCGATGTGATGACCACGAAATCCAGCCAATTCCAAGGGTTCCGCAGGTACGTGTATTTATTTAATATGAACCCCTTAGCTATGCACTTTATTATCATCTCCGCCGTGTAGATCGCCAGGAAAATGTACCTGGAATAGAAAATTTTACTTTAAAATCACGAAAACAACGATAAATAAGTAGCATACTCCTTATTAAGTAATAACAACTCGAATTCAATTTTTTTATTTTAGTAAAACATCCATAACTATATGTTAGTAGTAGTATAACGTTAGTATTACATACTAATGTAGTGTGAACACCCTAGTGAACACTGACGAGGAACAGAACTTCCACCTCTCTCTTGCCTTTATTGGCTGGCTTGAGTGGAGATTCAAAAGAGCAAACGTGCTCGGGAGAAGAATGTATAATAATAATAACTCTTTATTTTAGACACTATACATAAATAACAATCTTAAAAATAATAAACTAATAAATAATCATAACATTTTTATTTATTATTAAAACTACGTTGGGTCGGCGACGTATTGCGCTGAGTCGTGGTGTCATGTAACCTACCGCGAAAGCGCCGATACACGACACCCGTCGGCCAAAATTCTTCCTTCATAAAAGTCTCCAGATGTTGAGTCGGTACCCGTACAACAAAAGATTTAAAGTTGATCTTGTGACGCGACTGCAACCTTTCAACTCTCAGGATGAACCCGGTCTTCATCTTTATGTACTCCACGACATCCTCTACGCTCGTGGAGTGATGCAGACGTGACACATACAGCTGCGTCGATGGAATAGCCGTTCAAAAATCCAGAAAGGTGATGGTAGGGATCTCTACCGTACTTCTGGGATTGTCCTGATAGCCGTGGTATACCTCTCCACTCCTCAAGCACTTCAGGACATGTTGTCCTGTTGTTGCTACGTCACTTCGTGCTAGCGACCGTTTTTGGGGGCCCATTTGTTGAGTGTGCAAGTCACACCCTTCTTTTTTATTGATGGAAATTTAAAACATTCTTCAGGCAGGGGCCATAGTTCCTGGTAACCAGTCCATTTAAGAATCCTAACAACTAAAGAGAAAATGACTGATTGACATAACAACGCACAGTTGAAACTACTGTAACAACTTCGAATTCTTTTGTTTTAATTTTTAAATACTGTTTTATTTTTCCAGTGCTAAATAAAGCTGTTATTTTTTATCGTAGCATCAAAACAATGTACACAAAATTGTTTGCAGTGTACAATAAGTTGGTGGGTGAGGTGCTGCATTCCTAGCAAGGGTGCCTCTCTCCATGGAAAGAAACAGTAAAATCGTACACAATATACATAATAGTACATTATAATGCTTAGCATAAGCATAATCAGCCTTTTAATGTTCCCACTGCTGGGATTCAGGCCTCCTCACTCTAGGAGAGGGAATGGGCTGTAATCCAGCACGCGGGCCCAGTGCGGATTGGTGAATGTCACAAGTCTTCGAATTTTTGTTTTTAGGACATGCCGGTTTCTTCACGATGTTTTCCTTCACCGTTTTGAGAGCAGTGGTGATGAAATAAATTACACAAAGTAATGCGCCTGGCTGGGTTTGAACCCGCGACCTACAACTCGTAAGTCGGGGCCGTTACCACTCGGCCGCCACTGCTCTCAATATAATATAATGCTTACAACAAATAAATCTTGATAAGAAAACAAGAAGCAATAAAGGTATTTTTTTTTTAATTTATGGGTAGGTACAGTTATTAAATAGTGTAGTAGTCTGCTACTAACGAGAAAATCCAAGAGAAAAATCTGCCCAATTTTTGTGGGAATCGAAGTAACTTATATGGTAAGTAAACTTTTCCCTCACAAAGTTCAGTTGAGGTCGAGCATGATTTCCCTGAAGTTACTTATCCGTATTAACGTTATTAATATTTTGTCAGGAAACTTGGTAAAAATAATAATGGAGTCGCGTGTTGTACCGTTAAGAACATCATTAGGTTATTTCACAACGTGACATTATGATTTATATTTTTGATATAGTGTTCCGGAAAAGATTGCTAAGTACCTACTTTTCTTTAATGGACCTAGTGATTTCAGGGTTTCATGACACTTTTTAAAAAGTTTCGTGGCACTTTTTTTTTTTTTTTTTTTTTTTTTTTTTTTTTTTTATGAAGGGTCAGCCAATAAAGTCCTAACTTATTTTTCGGACTTAATTTATTTCATGCCTGATATATTTTTTTTTTTCGTTGGAAAAATCAACCAATGCGATTCTTGATTGATGCCCGAAGAATCGCCAAATTTAAGTAGTAGTGGGCAGGGCACATTACTTGCAGAACAGATGGTCACTGGGGTCGAAAAGTTCTGGAGTCGCGACCACGTACCGGAAGACGCAGCGTTGGAAATCCTCCTACAAGGTGGACCGATGACTTAGGGAGGATCATGGGAATTTGATGGATTCCGAATCCGAGATTTGTCACATCCACCACCCAGCGCTTAGCCCGCGTGGTGGATTACTGCCCATTTCCTCTCCTAGAGAGGAGGCCCGAGTCCCATCCGTGGGAACATTATAAGGCTGATTATGACATGATATTATTATGTCTTTAACTATGAAATTAGTGTTTTTTAAAACGGGTTGCTTTGAAGAGTTATATCTTTGGATTGAATTGGAATTATTCTTTTTTCGAAATTAGGTATTTATTGATTTCTTTGTGGTTTGTATTTGCAAACTAAATTTAAATTTAACAATGGTTTTTTTCATTGTCAACGTTACCTAAGTTAAATTCCAACCCTACACTTCGTTTTAATTTTAGTAGTCTGGATGTGTAAATCGCAGTTATTTTAGTAATTATCTAACCAAAACCTGTAAGTTCTCATTATACTTAGCTCAGTGTAATTTAAATTGGGTCAGAAGTTTAGTTTAATACTTAGCGAGAAGGTTCAAATAAATCAATTTTCAGGCAACATAGTATTAGTCCAAGCACTGTTGAAACAAGTTTAGTTCACAGGTGAAACCTTGTACCAACGATGGTTACCCGTACAATCCTGACTTCCTAAAGGGTTGGATATACCCTTCGTTAAAACGGAACCCGAACAGGGGCGCCAACTTTTAGAAAACCTCATGGGTGTTCATGCTCATTTGATGAACTCGAAAAAGTGGCGAAGTATGAGAAGAGAAATGCAAACTGATCGACCGACAAATAAATAAATGTCCTACTTACATACTGCTTACTTAATTATTAGTTAGGTTTGATAAACATATAAAATGAAACCATTATATAAAAATTAAACTAGTTTTTATTATCAAGAAATATTATAATTTATATGTAGGTAACCTAAAAGGCGATTACTGATCTGTTTCTTGATGTCTATTCTCAGGGGTGCTCGACACCCAATGTTTATTTCTCACGGGTACTCGAGCCCCCGAGCATCTCCGGAGTCGGCGCCCCTGAACCCGAATATGGAACCACCACAAGGTGCGGCGCCATATTCCACGGCTTAATTAGCATTTGTAGACCAAGATCTTATGGTCACCGTGAAATTTACGGTTAGTACTTTGAGATGTCACCAAAATTTGGCTGGCTTGCGTATAAGTCTACTGGTTATATAATTACGAATTTAATCAAGAGAAAAATAAGAGCCCTAGTAAAGAAACATGTTTCCGTTTTGAGGTACAAAGTACGTTTTATACAAATAGGTAGAAACCGGAACTCTTTCAGACAGGAAAAGGTTTATAGCTATTCACAGTCGTTTGAGTTCCTTTTTGAGATTTTAGTATAGGTATTGTTTACTTTTAAACATTCTGTCTATGTTTAGGTATTTTAATGAGTTCATTGTCCCAATTGTCTCCATTCATCATCATCATCATCATGTCAGCCGAAAGACGCCACAATGAATGGTCCTTTGCGTCTCGCATCCATCGGATTGCTGCATTGTCCCCATTGTCAAGTACCTATTCTATTAGATTAGGTACTGTAGAAATTCTTCCATCAGGACCTTTTTGGATGGTTTAAGAAATATTGGCACGTTATAAATAAAAGTAATTAACAGAAGACTGATAGACTGGAAACCGAAGGAGCGAGTGTTTTTTTTAACTATACTTATAATAGAATAATCTTTATTGTACATCAAAATAGTAACAATTTTACAGAAACTTAAGTCATGGGTATGGCGGTCTTATCGCTAACAGCGATATCTACCAGACAACTTTAGGATGGACTATAAGAACTTAAACTAAAAAAGGGTGTACTGCTAGCAAATATTAAAAACCAATATTACCTATAAACCTGAGGAGTTTGTTTTTTTGAACGCGTTAATCACATGAACTACTGGTTCGAATTGAAAAATTACTTTAATGATGATCATCAAGGAATGAGCTATAAAATTACACGCTATGATCAATGGAAGCGGAACACTAACCAAAGACGCGGGTGAAACCGCATGATACAGTTAGTAAGAATGTAAATTAGTAATGTAATAAATCCAACAGTTAAACTTTTTAGCGTTGATCCAAAATCGGGAGGTCCCTGCACCGGATTCGTACGGAAGAAACGCCCGGGTGTCACCATTGTGTGGATCGCTCGGAGGACACGGTGGAGCATACGGTAGAGGTGTGCCCCGCCTGAGCAGAGCACCGCCGTGTACTCGTGGGGCCGATCGGCGGCAGCAATATCTCGCGCCGGGCCTTCGTACAGGCCATGGTCCGGAGCGAGGAGGAGTGGCAGGCGGTCGCCTCCTTCTGAGAAGCAGTAATGCGAGCAAAGGAGGAGGTCGTACGTGCACGCGCGAGGCAATGGCCCCCGCGCCCCAGCTGCCGGGATTCTGATCCCGATTTCCGGTCACCGTAGCTTGCCGTCCGACCGTCCAGTAAGACCGAGCTCAAGTCCAACGCGCTCCTCAAGGAGATGTCAACAACCGTAGGGGCCCAGCAGGGTCGAAGCCTACTGGGGCCAAGGGTCTGATTCTGAAAGGAAGACTCGGCCCTGGGATGAAAGGCAACGGAGGAACAAGAGTAGGTTTTTAGTCAGTAAAAGTCTGACACTATCTCTTGCTCCGCCCAAGAGCAGGGAATGTCATTGGATGATTTTCCCACCGAAAAAAAAAAGCTTCGATCCATAAAGTACTTACTAATTGATAAGTAAAGAGGTAAATCCGATGCTAAAATATTGTCCAACTTAGGTTATTATAAAAACTTGGAGGAAGTAATCCCATTAAATAAAGAAGGTTATAAGTATACTGCGGTTACCCATTTATCTCATAAAACGTCTTAAAACCACATAAAATCTTAACGATGTTTAACCGTTCTCACCACGGTTCTGGCCCACCAGTGCTAATATTTCGTCATTAATTTTACTAGATTAGTATACACAAAGTGCTTTACCTTAATAAAAAACCGGGCAAGTGCGAGTCGGACTCGCGCACTGAGGGTTCCATACAAAACCAATGAAAACAGTATGAAAACAGTCAATTCGCAAATTTAGTTACGAAGGTTTTTCAGAATAGCAAAAAAAAAGTGACATAACTACAAAACAGTTTCCAAATTTTTTCCTTTACTTGTGATATGAGACCTTGCTTCATGCCAAATTTCAGGATTCTAGGGCAACAGCAAGTACCCTATGAATTTTGATTAAATAAAAGGGAATCTAAATTCATAGTGTGAGAGTGTCGAAATATACGTTTTTTGCGACATATACAACCATAACTTTTTTATTCATTAACTCAAGATTTTGATTTTTTCACAGCTTCAAGGGCCCGTAGACTTGAGTATATGGTTTTAATTTCAACTCGATACCTCCATGCGTTCCCGAGATAAACGGTCTTGACAGACAGACAGGCAGATAGACCGACAGACAGACAGACGGACAACAAAGTGATCCTATAAGGGTTCCGTTTTTTCCTTTTGAGGTACGGAACACTAAAGACCACCTCTAACTATTCAGATTCGTTCCCTCATTTACATAATAATATGCTGTGCTTTTTTATTGTTGATAGTACCGTGCTTGACTACAATCTCACCTGATGGAAAGCGATGATGTGGTCGACGATGAAACGCACTTGCCTAGAAGTAACCTATTCACTCTTCTTGACTTAAATATCGCCAGGTTGTAGCTATCAGGAACACAAACTCCATAGTGAATTCCCAAAACGTTTTGTGCATATAGGCGGGCTGTCTTCCAAGTACCGGTGGCGCATAGCCGTAGGCCTGGTGGTCAGATGATGGAACGGGCTTGGCGGAATTAGGCAATTCCGATGCACACTCTCAGAATTACCACCGCTAGAAAATCGACAGGCTAGCAACTCGGCGTCGATGCTCAAGACTTTGAAGCCTCAACTCAACGAGAGCATCATTGTCAATGATCCTCTTGACTCGTTGTGCATCCGATAGAGATAAAAACCTTACCTACGGACTCAAATCGTTTGAAATTTTCGAGTAAACCTGCAAAACAAGGTATTGTTTGCTATTTTTCGAAATGGTATTTTAGTTCGAGAATACCTACTGGTTTTAAAAGCTTTTAGCGATATTGGCTTGGTTGTTTGCAAAAATGTTTCTACTTCAGTTTGTTCTGTTTTAAATATGTTGTTGCTTGTTAGTTTAAAACTCAGAAGAGCAGTTTTGTATTTAAAACCACTATATTATGTGCCTCATTACATATAACAGCTAGATTCCTACCTAGTTATACCTACCTATGCAGTAAATGAACTTGACAATTTTGCAAAAAGTCCTGGAACACAAAGGGCAACTGAAGAAATACAGGTGGGTTTTAGTCAGTAAAAGTCTGACACTCTCTCTTGCTCCACTCAGAGAGGAAAAAAAAGTACCTACTTTTCTGCTGAAAAAGTTAAGGTATCAAATAAGGGCTTCGCATGTCTAGCTTGATGTAGGAGCACTGGTGGCCGAGCGGTAACGGCCCCGACTTACGAGTTGTAGGTCGCGGGTTCAAACCCAGCCAGGCGCATTACTTTGTGTAATTTATTTCATCACCACTACTCTCAAAACGGTGAAGGAAAACATCGTGAGGAAAGCGGCATGTCCCAGAACCAAAAATTCGAGGACATGTGACATCCTCCAACCCGCACTGGGCCCGCGTGGTGGATTACGGCCCATTCCCTCTCCTAGAGAGCAGGCCTGAGTCCCAACAGTGAGAACATTATAAGGCTATGCTATGTCTAGTTTGCAAAATTACTTCCAAAATAGTTACCAGTCTCAAAATAAGTACATCCCTAATTGAATATATTTGGGTAGGTAGCTAATTTAAAACATGATTGCCAACCTAAGAAAATTATTACATCGTCCAGATTTATTCCGCTATTAGCAGCCCAAAATACCTACAACGAAACGGCATCATAAAATCTGTCCAAACATCATCAAACCATTTATAAGCCATCAGGGAGAGTATTTTTTAAGAATTCCGCAGTTAATTCGATAAGGGAAAATCGACTGTTCATTATATTGTGGGTCAACCTCAACAAATTTTGAATATCAACTGTGTACTGGCAACCGGTCCTATCTCAATTTTAACAACTTTACAAGATGAAGAAAAGATTTGTAGCCATTAATATAGCATCCTAAACTTCTTACTAAAAACATAAGTTGCATAATATGGTTTCTTCTAATGTAAAAACGATATAGGACAATAAATGAATCAACAAAAGAAGTTGAAGTTGGTACAAGTTGAATGAAGTCGATTCTAGCGCCATTTTTAAATGTACCTGAGATGCCACTTTTTAATACCATTTTATACTATTTCATACTCCGCAGCGTTCTGTGGAGTATGAAATAGTACAGAATGGTATTAAATAGTGAATTCTTTCTAAAATTGAGATAGGACCGATTGCCAGTTCACAGTCGCTATGGCCGCCATTTTGTGAGCTGCCTTATTTTCCCGCGAATTTTAATGAAGGGAATGAAAATGACATCTTCTGAATATGACATGATTTGATTAATTGCCCTTTTGATATTATTAGATTCAATTTATTTGGCTATGTCATTTTGACTTGAGTCTTAACGAAATCTTTAGATTTTGAGTATATACACATTATACCAGTTGGTAGGCACAAACTGATTTTATTTTATAAGAATTTAGCGTGTCTTGCGTTTTAGTGCGCAAATAGCGAAGACTCAACTAGATTTTGATTTTGATTTTACTAGATTTTATTTCAACAACGCAAATACAGACTTCAAACCGTCCTGAATCGACGTTACTTATATTTCAGAATTAGTAAAGTAAATTAACGATATAAATACATCATTCGAGTTTCTACAAAAAAATATATGGAAGGGGTAACAATTGCTATTACCATGCAAAAACAAAAGCACTATAAAGTAGAAATCCATCGTGTAAAAAGTTGTTTTTAACCGTATGTATGAATGTATGTTTTTTTTTATGTATGTTCACCGATTTCTCGGTCAATTGTGGACCAATTTTGAAAAATTTTTTTTCGTTTAAAGGTTATGCTTCCGAGTTGGTCCCATAGAAATATTGTTATGATCTGATCATGAACTTCGAAGATATGGAACAGAACTCCTCATAGGATCACAGCAGAACCGTCGTAACAAGTAAAATTGCTTTGTTTATACGTGTAATCGATGACTGACTAAAAGTAGAGGGATATCGAACTGATCTGATGATGAAGCCTGAAGTTTGGCACCGGAACTCTGTAATAAATTAATGTAATCAAACCATGTTTGGGATTATTAGAATTGTCATGAGATGCACTCTGGCTATAAGGTATTTAAGTTTGGCTGAAGGGCACTTTTTAGTGGTGGTACCATAACTAAAAAGTATAAAATAAAAAACTTTTTACAATAAAAATACAACCGACTTCAAAGTAAAAAAAAACACTGAAAAGTGCAAAATAACTTTAATTTCGGAAGTCGGTGTTAAATAACGAAGAGACAAAACTATTATAGAAACACCGACTTCCGAAATTAAAGTTATTTTGCACTTTTCAGTGTTTTTTTTTACTTTGAAGTCGTTTGTATTTTTTTTGTAAAAAGTTTTTTATTTTTTTGAGTTCCAAAATTCTATTCTAAATTCAAAACCGCAAATGCAAAATTGCAAATGCACCCGACAAACGATATATCAAAACTACATTTCATGAATTCAGAATTCAGCCCACTAAACCGTGCGAGAATTTAATTGTTTCCTTTTCATTCAGTGTAATAAACGATTGTTTCCACGGAAAAACTTGTTTTTGTCGTAACCTGCTTGCTACTATGACGTGCCAATGCCAACATATTTCCATTATAAGAAAAGGATAGTGCTATACGTCTTGTATACCTCTGTCTCTCTCTCACAGCGGATCATGATGATTTCAAGACGTGCTAGTAGGGGAGTTGTGTTTCCTACATGCCGCCGAGTTACGGGTAAATAGACAGACATGCGATGTCCTCGTTAACAGTACGGCATCGGAACATGTAATGAAGGAGTTGTGTTTCCCCCTGTCATAGAGCAGCGAGACGCTTCGGTGGCAACTCGGTAGTTGACTGATTTTTTTTAAATTAAGAACTTGTATCAAAACAACTTGTGACCTTAAGTAAACAAGTTGGAGTAAAATCTACAAGTCCGTGATAAGATCTGTCATACTGTATGGATCAGAATGTTGGGCTGTGAAAAAGACGGATGAAAAAAGATTGCATGTAGCGGAGATGAGAATGTTGAGATGGATGTGCGGTTTGACGAGAATGGATAAAGTGAGAAATGAGTATATTAGAGGAAGTTTGACAGTGGCACCAGTGGCTGGAAAGTTGAATGGGAATCGTATGTCTTGAAAGATGATGAAGTACTTGTATCAAAAAACGTGTTGCGCCGACCCCAAGTAATATGGGATAAGGGCAGGAAGAAGAAGACTTGTATAAAAAAAGTAACTTTATCAAAACACAAACAGATACAAAACTTCATCAATTGTACATCTTAATATCTACTAGGAATCAATTTGCGAATTTTCAAAAGCCACTATTGAGCTTCACCTGAAAAAATCCTGCATATTTTTTACCCAACTGCCAAGAAATGCTATAGTACAATGCGTTCCAAATAAGAATAGGATCGATTGCCATGTTGTGACGTCACGTCATACTGTCAAATCGAAGAATTAATAGGGTGAGCGAAACAAGGTTTTTTTTTAAATTTAATTTATTTACGACCTGTGAACGAAAAAAGTTTAATCAGAATCCAGTTCTTCAATTTTGCTCATCTCGGAGTTCTTTAATTTTGCCCAATTTCTTGCGATTGGAAACGGTGAAGGTAAACATCGTGAGGAAACCGGAGACAAAAATCGAAGACATCTATTAATCCGCACTAGGCCCGTGTGGTGGAGTACGGCCCATTCCTTCCCTTGGAGAGGAGGCTTGAGTCCCAGCAGTGGGAACCATTATAAGGCTGATCATGCTTATTTACGCTTATGCTAACTATAATCCATTTGTTTAGGTAGTTAACTAAACGTAAACAATCTTGACAAGTCCTTTTATTTAAAAAAAAATCATCATCGGTATAGGTACCTAAATAAAACATTAAAAACATTTTTAGATAAAATTTTTAGACAAATTTAGATAAAAGACATGTCAAGATTATTTACATATAGTTAACTACCTAAACAGATGGAGTATAGACAAATATAAACGGCATCTTTATGCTTAAGTTAACTAGATAGATCTATACGGCATCTTTATGCTTATGTTAACTAGATAGATCTATACGGCATCTTTATGCTTATGCTAACTAGATAGATCTATACGGCGTCTTTAGCCACCGCTACTGCCGCTCTATGCCCTTGTTCTCTGCTCTATGTCCCATTCTCATATACCTACGTCACTTAGGCGTAATTTACTTTCGTATACCGGATCATAATGTGGTCCCTCGTAATTTATCATCGAAGCTGAATAGGTAACTTAATAGTCACAGTTTTGTAAGACTTTTTCGGAATATCAAAAGTTGATTATCATTGTTATGGTATTGTGTCAAAATGAATGGTAATGGCCGACTGAACGATCGTCGATTATTTTCATAAGTTTATAATTAGGATTTTAATTAAAATACTGGCAACTATCTCAACTTAGTTCGAAAAATAAATTAAATATTAAAACATAACCCTTCTTGGCAGTTGGGTAAAAAATATGCAGATATTTTCAGGTGAAGCTCAAATAGTGGCTTTTGAAAAAACGTAAATTGATTCCTAGTAGATATTATGATGTACAATTAATGTAGTTTTGTATCTCAAGTGTCGATCATCATCATCATCGTCATTTCAGTCGAAAGACGTCCACTGCTGGACATAGACCTCCCCCAAGTGTCGCCACAATGAACAGTCCTGTGCGTCTCGCATCCATCGGACTCTCGCAACCATTACCAAGTCATCGGTCCACCTTTTAGGAGGCCTATAAAACTGGACAATATATGGAATCATTGAAACAGGGGCGATCTCGGTAAAATGATCTTAGATGAGAATTTTATTGTAGTATTGACTACCTCAACAAAGCTTGCCGAGAGGGTGACTCGATACATTTGCTTCCAAATACTGCAACAAAGTGACTGTGTTCTGTATCAAAAACTAAATATTTTCTGAATTTGACACTGGCTAAATGCACAAACCGCGCCAAAATAAAAAAAAATGGATTTCATATTTTTAGGGTTCCGTCCCTCAAAAGGAAAAACGGAACCCTTATAGGATCACTTTGTTGTCCGTCTGTCTGTCTGTCAAGACCCTTTGGCTTGGCTTGGCTTTGGCTTTTAATTGTACCAGGAAAGATATTGAAATTTCAACGGTCCGGACTAAGCGTTTCGCTTCGTCGTTTATACCGCGTACATCGAAGGACTGGAACAATTTGCCTGCTGCGATCTTCCCGTCCAACTATAATTTAGGTGTCTTCAAGGCTAGAGTGAATAGGCTCTTGATAAACTAGTGCGCCTCACCATCAATGATTGCATCACTGCTTACCATCAGGTGGGATCGCAGTCAAGCGCTGGTTTATATCAATTAAAAAAAAAAAAAAAATATTTTATATCCATCAGACATAGCATATTATGAAAAGTCGTAGAAAATAGTTACCAAAAGACCTTTTAATCCCATATCGGTATGCTCTGCATAATTTTTTGAATGGTTCTGGTGTCGTGATGGTGTACTGGAAGACGCAACGTTGGAAGGCCTCTTAAAAGGTAGACCGATGACCTGGTGAGGGTCACAGGAATCCGATGGATGCGAGAAGCAGAACTTATCTTTATTGCGACACTTGGGGGTTGAATTATTATTATTTTATAATTTTTAAAAAGTTTATCAATAAAAAAACTGGGCAAGTGCGAGTTTTTTTTTGTGACTTGACTATTTACATTTTTCAGATTTTTTCCTATACTTGTGCTATGAGATCTTGCTTCATGCTAAATTTCAGGATTCTAGGTCAACGGGAAGTACCCTATGAATTTTGATTCCCTTGAGAATGCCGAAATACACGTTTTTTGCAACATAAACGAGCGTATACAAATAACACGGGACAAGGGCAGGAAGATGATGATGAAACGAGCGTATCTTTTTTTTTCGTTAACTCAAAAGTTTATTTTTTCACAGCTTCAAGGGACTGCAGACTTGAGAATATGGTTTTTATTTCAACTCGATACCTCCTCGCGTTCCCGAGATAAAGGGTCTTGACAGACAGACAGACGGACAACAAAGTGATCCTATAAGGGTTCCGTTTTTTTCTTTTGAGGTACGGAACCCTAAAAATACCCTACACTAGGAATAACTCCCGTATCATGGTTTTGCTCACAAACATGCCGACTCACTTAAGATACCTAAATCCAGAACCAATATCTGATAAGTGGAATATAACAATATTTGTTCTTAATTTAAACCATGTAATATTTGCTGGGGCCTTACTATGTCGAGTTCCAATATCAGTCGTGCGAGCGAGAAAGAAAGACGGAGTTATACTTATTAAAAAAAAAAAACAATTTTATTTCAGACCGTGGTCCATATTACGAGTATGTTAGTAGACACACAACTTAAAAACTATGTTAATAAAAGACAACAACGTGTAACGTTAAAAGCGCAAAACCTGAAAATAGTTTGATCAGAATAACGAGCACAATCAATTGAACCACTTTTTAATATAGGTCACATTTTTCAAAAAATCTTCATTAAAAATGTTGCCCTGTCTATTTATTAATAGGTCAAGCCATCATGTGCGCAAACCGACCAAAATAGGTAAACAAACACAAATGGTCGTCGTCCAATTTAAATTTTCTTTAACGGAGGTTAATAATAGTTCTTATTTCAATGCAGATTTGAATCTTGTGGCTCAGTGATATACCTTCTGACTCTTCCCTCGATAGAGCGTCGTCACAGACGCAAGAAATGATCAGAATTGCCAGTAAAATTAAAACAGTACATAAAATCTTCACACTTTTTTTTAATGATATTTTATCTCTCAGAATTAGGTCGATTGAATTAAAAATCATTTGGGGTGTCTGACGTTTTGCGTATTTAACGTTACACGTTGTAAAGGGTATATAGCTCCATCCCTCTTTCTCTTCATTAACAGTTCAGTTTAGATCGTAAACATGGATCGCGATAAAGAACTTGTGGTAGGGGTTGGGCTTCAGTTTTCTATTCTAAGCTCTTGTGTTAGTTACCATCTAGAACACAACGTAAACAACACCATTAGTTAGTTAGTTACAATTCAACGAAACATTTATGAATTCTCTCCACACATGCTACTTATCTTACGGGCTAAGTGCCAAAATATGTACCCGAGCCACAGAGTACGAAAACTAAAACACCAGCAGCTACTATAGACACGCGATTGTAATCTATCAGCTTTGGACTCAGTGGAAAGGCGTGCGAAGAGGCTAATTGGGGATCCAGATTTGGTTAAGTCCAATCTACAAAGCCTCGAGCACAGAATAGAATAGAATAGAATAGAATAGAATCGTTTATTTCTGAGTACATGGTATATGAAGATCTTAATATTAGACGGAATCACATATACTACCTTAGCCGGTGTAGAAATATTAAGTTAGGTATCTAATTTGCAAATTCACATAGTTCACGCAATATTAAGTAAAATTTTAAAATAATAATAATAATAATAGTGGCAGTTTTAAATGAATATGAGTAACTTTATGGACCACGTATTTTTTTTGCAGACATAATTAAAAAATGACTAATGATTTCAGTGTTAACTATTTTATATACTTAATGTAATATGCGAAAAAAATAAAAATAAAATTATTGAACAATTCTATAATAATGTCAAAAAATATTCATAATATGTCAAAATTTATTACTAATACAATGTCAATATTTATTATTACTGCAATGTCAATATTTATTACTACTACAATGTCAAAATTTATTACTACTAAAATGTCAATATTTATTATTACTGCAATGTCAATATTTATTACTACAACAATGTCAATATTTATTAATAATACAATGTCAATATTTATTACTACTTAATACAATGTCATTAAAAATTACTAATACAATGTCAATATTTATTACTCATTTTCGATTTAAAAATTCATTAACTGAATAGAAACAATTATCCAAAAGCCAAACGAAAATACTTTTCTTGAATTTATTAGTAGGCAACACTCTGATGTATGCAGGTAAATTATTAAAAATTTTGATTGCCATGCAATAAGAATTTCTGCTGTATAAATGTAGTCTTTGTCTAGGTACCATTAATTCGTTTGGATTTTTGTTCTGTACTCTTTTGGAAACGTGCTCATATAATGGGAACAAGTGAGAATATTTCTTTACGAATAAACAAACTTCATAAATGTATAGACAAGGAAGTGGAAGAATTTTTAACGATTTAAATAAAGGTTTGCAATGTTCCAAATAATCAGCTCCATAAACCGCTCTTACACATTTTTTTTGCGCAAGGAAGGCTCTGTTTACGTCTACTGAGTTACCCCATATCACTAGTCCGTAGCGTAGCACTGATGATACATATCCGTGATATGCATTAAGAGCTGTTTCTGTATTGGCTATGCGTCTCAGTTTCCGAAGAGCAAATACAAATTTGTCCAGTCGTGTACAGACTCTTTTCACGTGCTCTTTCCAATTTAATTTTTCATCGATAACGATTCCTAAGAATAAAGTTGATTTTACTGGTTCCAATATTGTATTAGAGTATTGTATATTGGCAGGTTTTATCACGGAATTATTTGTTTGAAACTGTACTAACTTAGTTTTTTCAATGTTAACCTGCAAATTATTACATTCCAGCCATTTTATAGCACATAATAGTTCGTTGTTTGTGTCAATTTCTAATTCATTTCTATTCGAAGATTTTATGGTTAGAGTAGTGTCATCAGCAAATAGTGTACAATCTTGTTTTAGGTTCTTGCAAAGATCATTTATATATATAATAAATAATGGAGGCCCTAATACGCTCCCCTGTGGAACACCACAACTATTAATTTTAACTTCTGAACAATATTCTCTTTTTATATTGTTGTCAATTCTTGATATTACTGTCTTTTGCTGTCGACATGACAAATAACTTTTAAACCAGTCATGTGCCTTGCCTCTTATGCCGTATTTCTCCATTTTGAAAAGTAAGCGACTGTGTTGGACAAAATCAAATGCCTTGCTCATATCTAAAAATATTGATTGTACAGACATTCTGTTATTGAGGGCCTCAGTTATAAGTTTAACTAAGGTAAAACAAGCAAGTGAGGTCGAACTATTTTTCCTAAAACCAAACTGATTATCTGCAAGTATATTATTTTTATTTAAGAAAATGATCAATTTTTCATACATTGCTTTTTCAAAAATCTTTGATATGATAGGTATCAATGTAATGGGCCTATAATTGCCCACGTCCGTGGTTTTACCTTTTTTGAATATCGGTTTAACTATGGATTGTTTTAATCTAGTTGGGAATATTCCGGTTTCAAATGATAGATTAATTATATAAGCTAAAGGCGATGCAATTATGTTTTTGCTCAATTTTATAATTTTTGTAGTAATCTCGTCATATCCTGTTGCGTTAGTATCACTCAAAGAGTTAATAATTTTTACTATGTCCTGTTTTATTACCGGTGTCAAAAAAATACTGTTTGGGTTAATAGTAATGTCAATGTTATCATTTATGTTATTATTATTGCTAGTGTTTTTTTGGGTCAGTTCTATAAAATAATTATTGAATTTATTGCATATGTCATTAGGATAAGAAATTGTTTCATTGTTTATTATTAATTCCTTGATGTCATTTTTACAATTTTCGTCATTATTTATATTATTTTTAATAATAGACCATGTCGCCTTACATTTATTTTTAGAATTATCTATATAGTTTTTGTTATTAATCAACTGTGAATGCGATATGCATTTTTTTAGAATTTTAGAATAGGTTAGGTATCTTCTTTTATGATATGATTTGCTTAGGGCATTGTGTTGGTAATTATAGTATAAGGTTCTCTTTTTTATGCATGATAGTTTTATGCCTTTACTGATCCATTTATTTTTTATTGGTTTATTGTACTTTTTAATTATTATTTCTGGGAAGCATAATTTGTAAAATAGAATAAATAAGTCATGAAATATATTAAAAGCAATATCACAGTCTGTTTCTTCATATACTTCATTAAAACTTAAAGCCGATATACAATCAATAAACTTTTTTATGTTATTTTTGTTGTAATCTCTTTTCACTTCATAGAAGAATTTTTTAATCTCTGTCGGGTGATCAGGCTTGTCAAGAAAGAAAACTAATGACTGCCCAGTATCATGATCTGAGAGGGCTAAATGGTGTATGTTACTTTTAATGTCTCTGACCGAGATATTACTGGCTATTTGATCTATACAGCTTTTTTTTCTAGTGGGCACTTTTATATGTGACAACAAGTTAAAGTTATCTAATATCGATATTAAATCCCTAGTTTGTTTAGTATCTTTTAGTAGGTCTACATTCCAGTCTCCACATATTATTATACGATTTCTACTCGTACGAGTTAATCTGAGTAACAACAGTTCTAATTTTTTCAAAAATATTCCTATATCAGAGTCAGGAGTTCTGTAAACACAGACTAATATTAATTTATTACTCGGAACCTCTATTCCACAGCATTCAAAACAATAATCGATACTGAATTCATTTGTTATTGGTAGTGGGATATAGGATAAGCCTTCTTTTACCAATATACACGAGCCACCCCTTTTTTTGGTAATTCTCGAGTAATTCGCAGCTAATTTATAGGTTGTAAGTTTTAGATTGCTCTCATGGCCAGACTGTATGAAAGTTTCGCTAAGACATATAAAGTCTATACCCCCCATCTCTTTTGTCAACTCAGCAATAGCTATTTCAAAGAAATCTAATTTATTCAGTATTCCGGCTATATTCTGATGAAACAATGTAAGTTTTTGTTTTTGAGATCTTTGTGTTTTATTAGTCAGTGGTACGAAAAAAAGAGTCGCTAAGATGAGCTTCACTCTCCTTTAACATTGGTAAAGTTTTGTCATCGTAATTCACTGGGTAATTCTTAATGTCAATAAGTATACGACTAAAAATACTTTTAAATATACACTTTATGCCAAGTTTATTAAGTTGTCCTGTATTATATGAAAACATTTCCAATGATAGGTCACGATTTGTGTCAAAAAAATACGCATAATTATAATTTTGTATGTCCATATATAATAAATTGTTAAATATTTCTACGCGATAATTATAAATAAGTGCACCTCTTACGTAAGTTGGAACACATATGATTACATTAGTATGAGTTACTTGTTTTAAAGATTCTCTAATTAGTTTAACAAGTTCAATTGGGTCAGCCGAATCTTTAAATTCCCTTTCTCCGATACTCACTATACAATAGTCGTCCATATTAAAATCTTGAACCTTTCTCGTAATATTTGAGAGTACTTCCTTTATTCTGCAATTGGGTGTAACATAATGACAGAACTCGAAGTATTCGCCGAAGGTATATTCTATTATTTCCACAGGGCAATAGTAGTTGCAGGTAGTAAGTACACACAGTTTTCTCTTTCTTTGCTTGTCTTTTCTTGATAATAAATGCGCTCGTTGGTGGTTGTCCTTTTTACTAACATGTAAATTATTTTTAGTAGTTTGTTTACTAGACATTTCGCTTATTTGTATAGCAGAGTTTAAGTTTAATTCTAATTCTGGATTCCTGCTACTTTCAAGTGTATCTTCAATAATTTCTGCAGGTGTAGTTTTTTTTTCTCCTGTTGGTTTGTTATCTTTTATTTCCTGCATTGTTGCAACAGATTGCCTTTTTTTCGTCATAGGCGTTACTTGATTTTGTATAGATTTACGTTTTCGTGTGGAAAGAGGCGTCAAATTTTTTGTGTCAGTAGTATTTATTTCTTTATAAGCATTTACTATTTTTAAATATCTTTGTAAATCTGATTTTAGCCTAAAGTTTTCGGAATTCAAATTTTCTATTTCCTGATGTGCGCTTTGTAAATCTTTGGATAATTGCTTAACTTTTTCTTGTAGTTCAATAGTTTGACTGGTATTTAATAAAGAAGTATTTGGAAGACTCATCATTGTTGTGTCGAAGAGAGCAGAATTATCCGCAGTCATATCACACAACGAACTTGATCTGCATAATCTAGCATTACGGAAAGTTATGTTGTCATCCATAATTATTTTTGTTGGTAACACTTTTTAGTTTGACTATTCACCACTTGGGGTAGTAATGGCGGTAGTGGTCCAGATATTTATTTTTTTGTTATGGTATCACTGGTGACTAGTTTGTCTATGGTATGGTTGGTAGCACTGTTTTTAGTTCGGCTACTCACCACTTGGGGCCAGAATGGCGGTAGTTGTCAGTGTATTTCAATGTAATCAGTTGGTAGTACTGTTTTTTAGTGCCTCTACTCACCACTTGGAGCTAGGTGTCGGGTTCAAAGTACAATTTTTATAAAAATATTTTATCAAACGGTTTTCTCTAATTCAATTAACTCACTCGAAGTAATTGAAATGGCGCTTTAGATACACTATATGTCCTTATTGGTTTTTGTCACAATGTTTTTATAATATTATTAACTCTGATATATTGTTTTAGGATAGATAAACACTTTCATTCATAAGGTCACAAAAATGTTATTCTTTGTTAAATCACTTGTCACTAATTGTTACCAATAATGTCACTTAATTATATCACTTGTTCGTCACAGTTTCTTAGTTTTTTACAACAATTGGATGGATATTAGAATAAAATGCAAATTTTAAATAGCGAGCGATGTAAACAGTGCCGGTGTTGCCAGTTGTGAGGCGAAAGTCAGGCGCCATCTCCTTTCTACAATTGGACAAAGGTTACGTTGTTGAAACTTAAACAGTCCGGACTAAGCGTTTCGCTTCGTCGTTTATACCGCGTACATCGAAGGACTGGAACAATTTGCCTGCTGCGGTCTTCCCGTCCAACTATAATTTAGGTGTCTTCAAGGCTAGAGTGAATAGGCTCTTAATAAACTAGTGCGCCTCACCATCAATGATTGCATCACTGCCTACCAACAGGTGGGATCGCAGTCAAGCACTGGTTTATATCACTTTAAAAAAAATGTAATAAAAATACGTAGCTGCGAAATCTGCGCTGATCCTAAGACCTGTCAGTCATAGTAACTCTGCCTCGTTGGACTGCTGAGCGTGGAGTTCTGAACTAGAATCTCAGGTCAGAATTTTTCTGCCCAGAATTTGGAAACAGGTGGTGTGATATTCCCATGCCTGGGTGACACGTTGCGCGTGACCTCTTTCCCATCGTCCCATCGGACTATGAGAGCAGAGGATCATAGTGTACCTGCGTTTGTGAACGCGCTTAAGCGCTATAATATATCCTACGTACCTGACTAATCTCAGTTGAAATTGGGCATCTTTACTGAAATTTAATTGGTGGGTTTTAATAATGGGATAATAGAGATAAATATGCTATAGGCAAAACACATAACGCGTCGCGACGTTTCGACTTTGCGCCACTGTGAGTTTCATGTGCACATTGCTTCTACGCAGAAGGAATGCTTTTGTTTTGTTGATATAAACCAGTGCTTGACTGCGATTCCACTTGATGGTAAGCAGTGATTCAATTGTTGCTCATAAATGTAATGTAAGTAATATGAGCAACTATTTTCTATGACACCGAGCGCTCGGACCTTACGCACTCAGAAAAAGAAATGTAAGTATACGTGTCTGACTGTACCCACACATTGAAGACCAATACTCAGGTTGGTATTATAAACGATATGCCAGAAAAAGAAATGTAAGTATACGTGTCTGACTGTACCCACACATTGAAGACCAATACTCAGGTTGGTATTATAAACGATATGCCCAAAGTGTGCCTACCGCGGTATAACTGAATTACTTATAGCTCTGGACTCGCATAGAGGGACGGAATGTAATTATACTGGGATATAGAGCAAACGAATTTAACTAGGACCGTGGTCGAATTTTGGGTTTCAAATTCTTGGTCCTGCTATTTTATTAACGGTTTTAATTAAGAACAAATGCCCAAGATGTGCTGAAAAATCGCTGTCCATTTCAAGTTGCCTGAAAGAGATCACGAAATACGATAAGGCTGCCAATTTTATGGTTTTTAGGCTTCCGTACCTCAACAGAAAAAAACGGAACCCTTGTAGGATCACTTTGTTGTCCGTCTGTCTGTCTGTCTGAGCTGTCTGTCAATACCCTTTATCTCAAGAACGCGTAAAGGTATCGAGTTGAAACTAAAACCATATACTCAGGTCTGCGGTCCCTTGAATCTGAGAAAAAAATTACTCTTCTGAATTAACCAAAAAAAAAGATACGGCTGTTTATGTCGAAAAAAACGTGTATTTCGACACTCTCAAGGGAATCAAAATTCATAGGGCACTTCTCATTGACCTAGAATCCAGAAATTTGGCATGAAGCAAGGCACATAACACAAGTATAGGAAAAAATCTGAAAACTGTACATTTGTAGTTATGTCACAAAAAAAAAACTTTTTTTGCGATTCGGAAAATCTTTGTAACTCAATTTGGGAATTGAACTGTTTTCATTGGTAAGTTTGTACGGAACCCTCAGTGCACGATTTTTTTATAATTTAATTCTTTTCGGCTCCAATTGTGTCATCTTGGTGTACAATTTAATAAACTAAGTATATTATTAATAATCATATTTTTATTCCTTGCAGTAAGTACCTAAGTAGACAGGAAAACCCGTAGAACCACTATAAAGCTCAAATTCGAATTTAGCATTTAAACCAAAATTAAGGATTTATTAAAAGCACTTATGGATTTTCAACACTTGGTACAAGCATTCATAGATTAAGTGAACACGAGCATTACTCACTAGGAGCTTTGGAGTATGTAACTCCAAAGCTGGTAAGAAAATAACACAAATGAAGAATAGTGAAAATGCATGTTTTATATTTGCTAAAATAAATAATTTTTAGCTCTGGTAAACATTTATGGAAAAAAAACTTCATGAACAACGAGGTTCTAAAGCTTCAAAGCTACTATTATGAAAAAGAAGGCCAACATGGTCTTTTATGGACACCAGCTGCCATAAAAAATGGCGTCTTAGCGAGAGAAACAGAATTTATTGCTAAGCATAAGCATAATCAGCCTTTTATAATGTTCCCACTGCTGGGACTCAGGCGTCCTCTCTAGAAGAGGGAATGGGCCGTAATCTACCACGCGGGCCCATTGCGGGTTGGTGGATGTCACATGTCTTCGAATTTTTGTTTCTTGGACATGCCGGTTTCCTCACGATATTTTCCTTCACCGTTTTGAAAGCAGTGGTTATGAAATAAATTACACAAAATAATTCGCCTGGCTGGGTTACAACTGCTCTCAACCCCGCAGCCCTGCATCTAGACAAACCTTATAAATCCTAATTCATCCAAATTGAATTAAATCTTATTCAAACTTAAAATATTAATTATGGAAATGAATAGTCTAGCGATGCTCTGAATGCATAGCGCTCGAGTAAATCTCAGTTAACTTTATTAGCCAGTAAGAGCTGCCGACAACTATCCCACTTTATCAACGTGCTACTGTTAAAATAAACTTTAGAATGTGATATATAGTGGCCTGGGATACTCGTATACTGGCATACTTTGGTCTAGTTGTCCCAAGAGTGAGAACGATTCGGAACAGTTCGGGTATTTTCCTATTTTGAAACTGTTAAGTTGTTTACTGAAATAACTGTTGCTATTTCTGGTTGCTAGGTAATTGTTGAACGGCGGGATATGTTATAAATAACAGATTATTTGAAAGGCGTGTCTTAGCACCGAGTTCGTACCACGCGCCTTATGCTTCTAGCATGCTTCTAAGCGAAAAGTAAAAAAAAACGAGTGTAGTGAAACCATATTAAAATAATTCAACCGCCCCGGACGGAATGGGTAGTCAATATTACAATAAAAATTTTAGCTCCGTTTTACCCAGTTTTTTTAAATTGATATAAACTAGTGCTTGACTGCGATCCCACCTGATGGTAAGCAGTGATGCAAGCGTTGATGGTGAGAAGATTGCGCCTGTTTCAATGATCTCATATATTGTTCAGTACTGTAGACAGTTAAGATACAAAACTGCACCAATTCTACATCACAATATCCATGAGAAATCAATTCGTGAATAACTAAAACAGCGACTGAAGTTATTGAAATTCCCCCTTAGTTCATTAAACCCCAAGCAAACGCCGGCGTTCGCTCGGTCATTGTCTTTCTATTGTGTCTCTAATGAGGGTACTCAAAAGGTGAGGTATTAAGTGCGAATTTCGTAAATGGAACTGAACAGGATCGGTATGTTTAAACTGAGTTTAACAGCTTGTTGTTCTTCGTTATTTTTGTACACTTTTAAACTCAGTTTATATAATTCACACTCTTAAAACAAAAGTGGCACTGATTGAACTTTTTTTAATTTAAACTTTTAAAAACGTTTAACTTTTTAATCTAGTCAATAAAACACATTTTACACAGAATTTTAAGTTCAAATAAACTTTAAATTAAAGGTACGTTATTTTTTTTCCGACATTAGGTATTTATTGATTTCTTTGTGTTTTGTATTTTCTGTAATATCGCAGTACTTATAACCTTATCGCAAGCACTAGTTTATACAATAAAAAAAAAGTTATGATCAGGGTTAGGAATTAAGTAGAGTTATTCATGTACTTGCATCGAAATGTTGATGTTAATTTGTACATGAACTGTTTGTATGTCAATATATTTTGTTATGTTTTTGTGTACAATAAAGAATTAAAGAATTAAAGAGATAGATAAGACAAAACAAAGATAATTAACATATTTTTTTTTTAATATTAATTTTCATTGAAAAAGTTCTCTCTACGTCAACTGAGGTGAGGTTAACAAATTAATACATTTCCACCTCCTCGTCATTAATGCAGGAAGAAACTTTTCTGCTATGTTTCTGATAGTGTCATAAAAAAATCTGTTTTTTAAAATTAATCTCGGGATTTGAGGCATATCCACTTTATTCTTTCGCTGTATGAAATCAGTATAAGTACATGAATAACTCTACCTAATTCCGACCTCTGCTTATAATTCCAAGTCAATCCAAAGATATAACACTTCAAAGGAACCCGTTTTAAAATAATGAAATTTCATAGGTAAAGACCTATTATTTCCCCAGTGCTAAAACTTTCTGAGTTCAAGCAAACGCTACAACGTCGTACATTATCGTTAACTTTATTGTTTGACTAGTAAAGGAATTAGGTTAATATGCCTATAACAAGTTAAGTCATGCCGCAGAGTTCAAGTGTTGTGAAAAACTGTGTTACTTAGTTAATCAATACTTCAGTGTTAAATATTTTAACGGTTCGAATCAGTTAATATGTCTTTTTATCTTTTTGTTATGGTTTCGCAAAAGCAATTAGCCAATGAAACAGTGTCAAGTTTAGAATAGTACGTTTTGATACAAGTGGAGACAGTTTGTAATTAGCCCGTGCCGCAGGCGAGGGTGTTATGGAGCCACGTGTATCAAACGTCGTTTTGAATACACTTACGAAGAAATAAATAAACGGGGATTGATCCGTGGGTGGGATAATACAATAAATTGTGGCGGAGGCGTTCTCGCGCACTTTTCCACACTAGTGCGGAAAATATTAAATTGCGTACCTAGAAGCGATAGGGATAAGGTCGGGTTTTCGAGTAGGTGTATTGAAAAGTATTTAGTTTTTGATACAGAATACAGTCACTTTGTTTTCCAATAGAATGCGGATGTACCTAATACATATTCTTATCCTTTTCCAGTATTTGTCTGCAAATGCATCGAGTTAGCCTTCTTGGCAAGTCTTGATGGAGTAGTCAATACTATAATAAATTCTGAACTCGATTTTATCGAGATCCCGCCTGTTTCAAAGATTCCAAATATTGTCCAATTGTGCAAACCCTTATGATACAAAACTACACCAATTTTAAATGACAATATCTACTAGGAATCAATGTATGAATAATTAAATCAGCAATTGCACTTTACTCCAAGAAATCCCGCTAAAACTACATTATTTATTTTTTGTTAATATTTTTGGCTTAGATACTAAGTCCTTTATAAAATACTTAAAACAGCCACTGAATTTTACACGAAAAAAAAAGGTGTCTTCAAGGCTAGAGTGAACTAGTGCGATTCACCACCAACGATTGCATCACTGCCTACCATCAGGTGGGATCGCAGTCAAGCATTACTTCTAATATCTAAAAGATATCCCGCCAAAAGCTCTTGGTGAGCAATCAGGATCTAGTTTTGTTTCTTACAAAATGAAGTAGAAATGACATTGACACACCGGATTCCTTTTTTTTTGCCTTTCTTTCCTTGTGGAACAGGCTAGAGTCGGAGACCATGCTGCCTAGTCATCAGTTTTTGTTTCTTTTTGTTTTACTTTAGAATGCAGGTGTAACACATTCTAATGTTTTTTGAAGTATTTGGCAGCAAATTTATCGATTCAGCCTTCTCAGCAAACTTCGCTGAGGTAGCTAAAACTACAATAAAGCTCCATTTTACCGAGACCGCGCCTATTTCAATGATTCCACATATTATTCCAGTTGCGCAGACACTTGAGATTCAAAACGACACCAATTTTACATCACAATATCCACTAGGAATCAATTTGCGAATAATTAAAACAGCCACTGAACTTCATTCGAAGAAATCCCGCCAAAAAAAAATGAAAAAAAAAATACACCGGATTCCTTTTCGATACGTCAAAGTCACTTCTAAATAATTTCCGGTTACAGGTCGTAAAAATGACGCGGGTAGTTTTGAAAAAAAGTGTGGCGTCTTTATACGAGTATGTCATACTTATGAGACAGTATCTTTCTAAAGATCTCTGTTATGTCATAATATCCAGTTCACTAACCGGCTTTGAGGTAAAACGTTGTCTTGTGTTTATGTATCAGAGATGTTCTTCTTTTTATTTACAGACTAGTTTTTACTAGAGGCTTTGCCGCGTGAAAGCAGGTTTCTCCATACAAACTTTGGACCCTCGTTTCATCCCATTTGGGTGTGAATTTTGGAAAATCCCGTCTTAGTGTTCGCCTACGTCATAAAAGGAAACCTTGTGCAAAATTTCACACTCCTAGTCCCAGTAGTTTTAGCTGTGCGTGGATATGTCAGTCAGTCAGTTTCTCCTTTTATATATATATATGTTACCAGCAATCTGTATAATCCGGTATTCTATACAATACCTAGGGTGACCTAGGCAAGGTATAGAATACCTAAAACGGGTAGATAATGTATGAAATATTATTTATTTTATACTTTGCCTAGGTATTCTATACAAAACCGGTTTCAATACCATTCCGTATTGAAAACCGAACCGGTTTCAATACCATTCCGTATTGAAACCGGTTCGGTTAAGTTAACGTTTTTCTTTCAGTTCAGAAGTGGTATAATTTCAAGTAAGTGTTATTGTTTTATATGCTTTTAATCTTGTGCTTTAAAGTTAAAAGCAACTTTATGTTGTGCATTTTTTAAGTATAATTTTTACAATATAGAACTAGAGCGACTTATTTAAACCGCTTGTTAACCTAGAAATTGTACTGGGTATTACATACCTTTACGAATTAAGCATTGACCTAGCTTATATTGTTTCTTTTTTTGTAATTTTTAATACTCATATGGGCGATAGCAAAGGTCGGTGTGTAAATAAAAATGTAAAGTTTGTCATTGCGACCGAGGCGGAATTCGAGCCGTAGGCGAGTGTTATGGAGCCGAGGGCTGCAGTGACAAATTTGCACGTGTATCAAATGACTGTTTTTCAATACATTTACGAAGAAATGAATAAACGGGGGTTGACCGGCGACTCGTGGAGGTTGACGTGCGCCCAGCCTGATACGATACATGTAATAAAATTGTGGCGGGAGAGCACGCGCACTTTTCAGCACTAGTGCGGAAAACAGTCTATTGCGTGCCTAAAAGCGGTGGGATAAGAGCGGGTTTTCGAGTAAGTGTATTGAAAAAGTATTTGCTTACGTCGCTTCCTGTCGCTGATATGCTTTCTAAATTTACCGATTCCTTTGACAAAATTTCGAGTAGGGGTCGTGAGGGTATTAGTAATTTTAATGTCGTTCCTGAGATTGATCTGTCTTCACGCTAATATTATAAAGGTGAATTTTTGTGTGTTTTTTTGTTTGTTACTCCTTTACGCTCTAACGGCTGAACTGATCTCGATGAAACTTGGTACACGGGTAGACTATGTCCTGCAATAGCACGTAGGATACTTTTTGTCCCAGGAGTATGTTCCTTTGGGATTATTTTCTACTCCCATGCGGGTCAAGTCACTGATAGCAGCTAGTGGCAAATAAAATCACTGTTTTGACTGGCCTGTTGGTCTAGTGGTTAGTGGCCCTGACTGCTACGCCGGAGGTTGTGGGTTCGATTCCCAGGAAAAATGTTTGTGTGATGAGCACGATCATTTGTTCTGTGTCTGGGTGTAATTTATCTATATATGTATGTATTTAGAAATATATAAGTATGTTTCTCAGTTGTCTAGGACCTATAACACAAGCTCTGCTTAGCTTGGAACTAGACGGCGTTGTGTGATAGTTGTGGAATATTATTATTATCTTATTATTATTACTGAAAATTGACTCTGCTCTGGTACGCCTTGTCCTCGTGGGGGCGATCGGCGGCGGTCATTTCTCGCGCCGGGCCTTGGTACAGGCCATGGTCCGGAGCGAGGAGGAGTGGCAGGCGGTCGCCTCCTTCTGTGAAGCAGTAATGCTAGCAAAGGAGGCGGCCGATCGCGTGAGGCAACGGTCCTGACGCCCCAACCGCCGCCGCTGGCCGTTCGACTGTCCGGTAACCGTCCGGACCGAGCCCAAGTCGTCGACGGCGCGTAATGTTCCACGCGCGCCTCAAGGAGATGTCAGCAACTGTAGGGGTCCAGCAGGGTCGGCCTACTGGGGCCAAGGGTCTGATTCTGAAAGGAAGATTCGGCCCTGGTATGAAAGGCAACGAAGGAACAGGAGTGGGTTTTTAGTCAGTAAAAGTCTGACACTATCTCTCGCTCCGCTCAAGAGCGGGGGATGTCATAAGATGATATTCCCACCGAAAAAAAAAACTGCTCTGGTACAAATTGATCATACCAGACCAAGAAAGAGGTAGAAGCCAACTGCCATTGACCTGTTTGACTAATACAGTAAGAGTCCTCAAGCAAGCCAAATTGACTACCAAAGACTCTTAGTACATGAAAGGGAGGAGATCCAACTCAAATATACATATAGTGGAACCAAGGAATGACGACAAAAGAAGGAGACCACGTTGAGTTAATTTGAACTAAGCATAATAATATCATAAGTAAATAAATATTTCTTAAGCATATCTTATGTAGAGACAGAAGACCTACTTGCTGTAAGTAAATAAAACAACCCGTATCTTTAAATTTAATTAAGTTTTTATAACAGCCATATTCAGTGTTAATTTATTATTTTGTATTTAAGCACTCTCTAGCCTTAAGTACTGGTTCACCCTAGTTCAGGCAAATGAGCAACTATGTTCTTTTTTAATATTTTATATACTTTATTGTAAATGTGCCCTATGTTATAAATAAACGATTTATTATTATTATTTAATAAGCATAATCAGCCTTATTCCTACTGCAGGGACTCAGGCCTCCTCTCTAGGAGAAGGAATGGAATGTCTATATTCATAAAATAAATATAGGCGAGTATTTATAGTTGGACAGACAGACAAATCATTCATAACGTGAAACCTAAACTTACTGCTAAGGTAAAATGGTGTTACGACGGTCTTACAACCGTCAATTACAGTTGTGTTGAATGGCAAGAAAAGCTTAAAGTAGCTTTTCCGTCTGATGAGGAATCTTTAGAGGAATATTATTACGTTAAAATAACTACGTTAAATAACTTTATTTAATAGGTATGAAATTATTAGGACAAGAGCATTAGAATGGCATAATTAATAGGGCAGTAGGATAGGTGTCGGTGAGGACATCTCGTACCCGGCCCTGGTGCAGGCCATGGTACGGAGTAAGAGAGGATGGGAGGCGTTCGCCTCTTTTTCGAAACAGTAATGAAATCGTGAGGCGGAGGGACTTAAGCCTCACGCCCTGTCCCCCCATCGGAGTCCTAAACTACTAGTACTAAACATATAAATAAAAAAACGCGCGATGGCAACGCTACTGCTGCGCTACATCCGCGCTGCGGCCGCGCGTATTATTATAATAATATTGAATAACAAAGCAGCGCGGCGGCAGCGCTGCAGCTGCGCTGCCGTTGCGCGGCACTTTGCGACTAATTTATAGGCTAACAGAGTTATACTCCATTCAAAATAAGATTACACATTTAAACAAACCTTTTTTACTGTTCGTCCAACCGATTTTAACTTTTATTGCGTAGGCATAAAGATGGGATTAAAAGCAAAAAAGTGGTTACAATACCAAATATTTACTGCAGTCACCATATATCATGTCACCAACGCAATAAAAGTCAAAATCGGTTGAACGGACAGTAAAAAAAGTTTATTTAAATGTCTAATCTTATTGCGCACTAGCTTTTGCCCGTGGCTTCGCTCCCGTCAACTGACTACTCTATTCTGCTCTATCCAACTCTACCCTACTCTACCTTACTCTACCCTACTCTACCTTACTCTACCCTACTCTACCCTACTCTACCCTACTTTACCCTACTTTACCCTACTCTACCCTACTCTACTCTACCCTACTCTACCCGACTCTACCCTACTACCAATTTTTTAAATTTTTTCTTTCATAAGAACCTTCTCCTGACAATATAAAACACAACAAAAAAAAATAGTGAAATCGGTCCAGCCGTTCACGCGTGATGGCGTGACCAAGGGAAATAGGGATTCATTTTTATATACATAGATTGAGTGTAGGTTGTGCCAACGTAAAGATAATGAGCATCAATTTGACAGACCCTCAACGTGTAGTTTACGGGCCTTACAGGTTATGTAGCAAAGAAAAGCAAGAGGTGTAAAGGCTATGACCGATGTGTTCGAAATGGCACTGATTTATAGTTGCAGAAATGATCGGTTTAATGGGAATTTCAACACGAACTGTTTCAGCGCGGTGCTAATAACCTGTCGATCATATCATCATCATCATCATCATTTCAGCCGAAAGACGTCCACTGCTGGACATAGGCCTCCCCCAAGCGTCGCCACAGCGAACGGTCCTGTGCGTCTCGCATCCATCGGACCCCCGCAACCGTTACCAAGTCATCGGTCCACCTTGTAGGAGGCCTTCCAACGCTACGTCTTCCGGTACGTGGTCGCCATTCCAGAACCTTTCGGCCCCAACGGCCATCTGTTCTGCGAGCAATGTGCCCTGCCCATTGCCACTTTAGTTTGGCGATTCTTCGTGCTATGTCGGCAACCTTGGTTCTCCTGCGGATATCCTCATTCCTGATTCGATCACGCAAGGAAACTCCGAGCATAGCCCTCTCCATTGCCCTTTGGGTGACTTTAAGCCTTCTAATGAGGCCCATTGTAAGTGACCACGTTTCGGAGCCATATGTCATCACTGGCAACACGCACTGGTCATAGACTTTCTTCTTGAGACACTGTGGTATATTGGACGAGAAGACACCGCGCAGCTTCCCGAACGCTGCCCAGCCGAGTCGGATTCGACGATTGATCTCTTTCTCGAAGTTAGACCTTCCCAACTGGACCGTCTGTCCCAGGTAAACGTAGTCGTCTACAACTTCGAGTGTCGATCATATGATAATTAGTAATAGACAAGAAACAGCTATGATTACGTGGAAACATATCTAGACCTAAGTGTTCTTTGTGTAGCAAGTTCCTGGTTTCTGCTTTTCTAGCACAGCAACTTTTAAAATGGTATTTACTTTTAGTTTTCAATATTTTTAGCATTTGGCAAATTAAAATGTCTGATATTTTTATCTGTGAATTTGTAAAACTTTTGTAAATCCGTTCTTTGTTTAATACTTAATGTATTATTGTTTATCTTCCCCAACAAATAAAATAAAAATAAATATCGGTATTAATATCGGAACTTCCTGGTAAAAGGACATCCTTAAAAATCGAGGATCCTACGTTATTTGGAAACCATAAAATACTTAACAGCATTGTACGAGTAGAACTGTGCTATTTTTGAGATTTTATTAGAAAATGACAATGAAATCTCTGTGCATTTTTTAACAACTGCACTGTGATTTCCAACTCGCTTGCTATGTGGCAGTTAGGTTCCCCTCCTATAATAAGCACAACGAAACAATGGCTCTCTACTGCCTGGCAGTCTGTCTGCCCTTGACTCGAGGTTTCCACAAGGTGGACTGATGACCTGTTGAGAGTCACGGGAATCCGATGTCCTTGTTACAACAATTGGGGAGGCCTATGCCCAGTAGAGGATTAAAATCAGTAATGAAACCAGTATAACTTTACTTTTTATTTGAATACAAATACCTAATACTTTATTTCCAATTACAAGTTAAGAACAAAATCTAGTGGTCGAAGAGACCATTTATACAAAAATTGCCTGTGTTAAGGCAATTAGCTCTTTCGAAGCTTGAAGTTACGTAGTGTATGTTGATACTTTACGTAACCAACGAATATTAAAATCTTAAGAAATTTATTAATTTTACAAAAAGAAAAGATATGCCAAATTAAGAATAGAAAAGAAAATAACAAAAGCAAAACATGTTTACTTTATACTATAGCTAATAAAAGTATGTCAACATATTATACTGTTTACAAGTAGGTAGGTATGTGTAAGGCCTCAACTCAATGAATGAGGTTGTTTATTGTTTAATAAAATATAAATCCTCATCAACATCACACTCCTATTTAGACTTCGTTCATAAACTTTATACAAAGTTCGGCTAAATGCTCACGAGAGCATAACTCAATGGATTAAGCCACCACAAAAGAGGTCATGTGTGAACGGAACAAGCGTAAAATGGCTGCTATTGTCTATGGCTGTAACTGACACGCTTCAATTGATGAACGGATGATTTTCACACAAAATCATAAATTCAGTCCGGAACAGTAGGTCCGTTGACTAATAACTGTCCGCATTGTAACAGCTCAATCGTTTTGAGATTTATATTTATGAGGACAAGGTTAGTTTTCTTTTGTAAGGGTATAGATACTTGAATTTAGAATTCAAGAATTTTTTTTTTTAATTATAATAATTACTAAAAAAAAGCCCTGAATAGAACTTAGTATTCCTTTTGATAATAATAATAATTTTCTCGTATTCGAAATTCAAATATAGTCTATGTCCACTTTATAACAGCTCAATGAATTTTGAGACTTAATTCTATTATGGTAAGGTCTGTTTTCTTTTTTCTCTATTATACTTTGAAATATGCTATCGACTGGGATCCTGTCGCGTGATAGTGACAGATTCCGCCTTGCTTACTGAAGTACCTATACCAAAGATTTATATCCTGCATTTGAATTTGTGTCTAAGCGAATAGTTTTTAGAGTTCAATTTACTATAAAATATGAGATAAATATGAATAAATATGATATAAGATGTTGTCGGAAAGTTGGGTTTGTTTGAAAGTGTCGAAGCGAGTTCTTATTAAATTATGAAAACTAAGACTGTAGTTATTATGTACGAGTAATACTGAATGAAGTAAATATTAATTAAATATCTATCGATTGAATTTGATTTTTACGGAAATTATCAAAGAGAGTCTTTTCAGAATATTAAATTTGTGATTAAGGTACCTACAGAATAGATGGATACTCATTTTATGTGAAATACTAAAAAAAAACATTTTTATTGGGTTGTGTGAAATCATCAAATAATTTTCAAAACAGTTCAGAGTTACGAACATTTTCACGAATTTCACGATTCGCAAAAAAAACTTTATTTTTGTGACGTTTTCAATTTTCAGATTTTTCCTATACTTGTGCTATGAGACCTTGCTTTATGCCAAATTTCATGATTCTAGGTGAACGGGAAGCACCCTATGAATTTTGATTCTTTTGAGAGTGTCGAAATATACCTACGTTTTCAACCTTAGGATCCCCGAACTCCCTTATTGATGCCCTGAAAAACCTAAGAGGCCTTATCTGTTTTTGGAGAGAGGTGGGCTGGTTGGAATAAGCCCACCTAAGGTTGTGGCCGCTATGGCCCACGTACAATGGTCCACACAGGACTAAGTGCGGAAACCGTACATAAATAGATAGATAGATACCTAGACATAAACGGCCGTATCTTTTTTTTGTTAACTCAGAAGATTGATTTTTTCACAGCTTCAAGGGACCGCAGACCTGGTTTTAATTTCAACTCGATACATTCACCCATTCCCGAGTTAAAGGGCCTTGACAGACAGATATACAGACAGACAGACGGACAACAAAGTGATCATAAAAGGGTTCCATTTCTTTCCTTTTGAGGTACGGAACCCTAAAAAGCTTATTTTACCAGTCCACCACAACATTCAATGCAAAACACATTATCAAGTTTTAATTAGTCTTACAACGAAGAATAAATAAACAGAATACACGTCTTCGGCGTTAAATCCTATTGTTTGTGTTGTAACCGAACCAAATACATTTAGCATTCTGTTTATGTCTGCAAGAACAGATTACTGAAATGCGCTGTCGTTGAATTTCAGAATAGATTCGCGATTGTTACATTATCACGTGCGTTTTCCATCGTAATGTTTTTTATTTTGTTATATTATGCATAGGTTCGGTTTGACCACTATCTCACCTGCCCCCCTGGCCAAGTTACGACCGTTTCGTTTCGATTCTCTTGCGTCGAACGCCTCGAGTAGGCTACGCCACCAAATCCTTTGTTCTGACCACGTGACTGAGCGTTGAGATGACGTCAGAACAAAGGAATCGGAAGCGTGGCCTACTCAAGGCGTTCTCCACTTGTATCAAAATGTACTATAGTATGATTGTAAGCGCTACAGTGTTGCTTGTTAAAAAAATCTAGATACCAACCTATACCGCTATTATTAACGTAAGCTCGTTACTGCCAATAAAATGTTATCGTTCACAATCCATCATTATTTGCGGTTTCTTATTTACTCGGGCTGTTTGCTCGATCGATCAAAGTCGAGACTCAAATCAGGCTCCCCTGGCCGAACCAAGTTAATTTTAGCAGCTTGCAGCTAAGAGCCGATTTTATCACAAAATATTATACAGTACGGTTTTATAATCTGTTGATCGAAACCTAATTAACTTGTGTAGGAGTTTTTGGCGGGATTTCGTCGAGTGAAGTTCGACACTCTCAAGGGAATCGAAATTCGTAAAGCAAGATCTTACAACACAGGTATAGGAATAAATGAGAAAACAGTAAATTTGTTGTTACGTCACAAAAAATACTTTTTATTGCGATTCGGAAAAATCTTCGAGACTCCATTCGGGAATTGAACTATTTACATAGGGTAGTTTGTACGGAACCCTCAGTGCGTGAGTCCGACTCGCACTGGCCCAGTTTTTTTATAAATTTTATACAAAACTTACTAGAAGTGACATATTTTTGTTAAAGATGATTAAATATTAAATACGATATGTGGTGGACGTGTTACAATATTTTTTTTTTTGTTTTTATAGTTCATTTATGAAAATTATTATTCTTTCAAACGAAAAACAATATAACATACTTTATGGTTTTGTACGGCTTTATATCAAAATGTTTATGTTTTTTAGGATAATACATGATTAATAATACGGGCGTTACTAAAACTTTGTCCTCAATAACGCCCATTATAAGGTACTTAAAAGTCATTTTTTTCAAAAACATGAATATTATACTACTATAGAAGTATTCTATGAAGAGTTGTTGTTGAGTGTTAGTTCTCCGTGTTTCACTTTTTTCAATAAAACTATTTCCTAAACAGTTTCTTTTTTTTATTTTATTACATAATAATATATATTGATTTCAAATTAAGTGGGCGTTAATTGCCAAGATTACCTTAGTTTTGTACTCAAGTATCTGCGCATTGTGCAACTGGACAATATGTGGAATCATTGAAACAGGCGCGATCTCGCTAAAATGGAGCTGAGAATTTTATTGTTGACTACCTCAGTGAAGTTGACTTAAAACATTTGCTGCCAAATACTACAAAAACATTTGAATGTTTTTTGTGTTGTTTTTTTGTTGTTTTTTTTTGACAAGCCTGTTGGTCTAGTAGTCAGTGATCCTGACTGCTATGCCGGAGGTCGTGGGTTCGATTTCCACCCAGGGCAAATGTTTGTGTGATGAGCATGATCATTTTTTCTGTGTCTGGGTGTTATTTATCCATAATAAGTATGTATTTAGAAATATATAGGTATGTTTATCAGTTGTCTAGTACCCATAACACAAGCTCTGCTTAGTTTGGGACTAGATGGCGTTATGTGAAAGTTGTTGAATATTATTATTAATGTGTACATGTATATTACCAATTAACTATTTATACGAAGAAATGGCTTAAAGACTTAGACTTATTCAAGTCAAAAATATTAACAAAAAAAAATTTGTGCAAAATCCGTAATGTTTGGCCATGACTTGAAAAAAAATAAGATAGCAAGTGTTTGTTGCCGTACTAGCTATAGATATGTTAGCAAGCATAGCATAGTCGGCCTTATAATGTTCCCACTGTTGGGACTCAGGCCACCTCTCTAGGAGAGGGAATGGGCCGTAATCCACCACGCGGGCCCAGTGCGGGTTGGTGGATGTCACATGTCTTCGAATTTCAGGTTCTAGGACATGCCGGTTTCCTCACGATGTTTTCCTTCACCGTTTTGAGAGCAGTGGTGATGAAATAAATTACACAAAGTAATGCGCCTGGCTGGGTTTGAACCCGCGACCTACAACTCGTGAGTCGGGGCCGTTACCACTCGGCCACCACTGCTCCTAGATATGTTAGTATGTGTCAATATTTATTTTTTTGTTTTGGCTTTAGTAGTTTTTAAAGACACTTGGAGATACTTTGAGTTCCATTAGATTGTAGATGTAACACATTTTAACGTTTTTGCAATATTTTACATAAAATGTATCGAGTCAGACTTCTTGGCAAGCTTCACTGAGGTAGTCAATACTGCAATAAAATCCTCAGCTCCATTTTAGTACCTTTTTTAATGATTCTACATATTATCTATTTGTGTATTTTTTTTTAATTTGTCACAATATTGACTATGTCGCTCGCTCCATCATAGCCAAATGTTATTTTAAATAAGGTTTAAGAACAACTTTATTTCTCATAAACAATTGCATACATAATTCACTAAGATTAATCATTAGAGCGCACAGATGTAAATACGTAGGTATATAAAATAACAAAACAAGATAGCGAGGAAAAAAATAAAATAAAATATGGGTAAACCTAAGCAGATAACATTCTCAATCGTAAGTTAACCAAACATAACTTGTATGTACGAATTTTATTTTTACTATGTATATTATAAATGATTGTATTATATTAGTTGTGTAAGTTACCTACTTGAGACATAAAACTACACCAATTTTACATGACATATCCAGTGCGAATAGTGAAAACAGCTACTCAAATCATTCGAAAAAATCCCGCTAAAAACTTCTATCAAAATTATTATTATTATTGAGATTGGTTACTAGAGGAGGGTTTACTTAACTTGATTCTTTTTAGGTTATAAAAATTCAAAATTCAAATGTTTTTATTTCACATAGGCCTACATGGGCACTTATAAAACGTCAGAAGCTATTGCACGGTTCCAAATTAGTCTTTTCCTATGGAGATGAACCGGCAAGAAACTCCATGGTTACTCTTTTAAAAAAAGTGGTTGATGTTACAATATTTCCATTAATAGATATTATGTAAGAACAGTGTAGAGCAGTCAATATTGTACCCAAAAGCACAATAAAAATAATCATATTACCGTCGTATGGCAGCCAAGATTTGTTGCAAATTTTATGGTGAGGTGGTTTCGGAAAAATTTCAGCCCCTACAGCTTGGTTACGGCTCCAAAGGGGGCTGTGAGGCTGCCGTACACGCGTTGTCGACCTACCTAAATTCTGGCAAAGGAGAGGCTATCCTTAAGGTTGACATAAAAAATGCATTTAATTCGGTTAATAGGGACACCTTGCTGGCAGAAACTAAAAAAGAAATACCTCAAATCTATAGTTTTCTTTGGCAATGTTATAGACAACCATCTAAATTACTCTTTCGGGACAACCTTTTGGAATCCGCTGTTGGCTGCCAACAAGGTGACCCCCTCGGGCCAGTGATCTTTAGCTTAGCTATACACCCAATCATTCGAAAACTAAATTCTAAATTTAATGTGTGGTATCTCGATGATGGAACCTTGGGAGGCGATGTAGATACCGTTTTAAATGATTTACAATTTTTAAAAAACCAACTCTTTTCTATAGGACTAGATCTCAACTTCTCTAAATGTGAATTATTCCTCTCTGACAGTACTGACACACATCTGACTCTTCCAAAATTCAATGCAATAGCCCCTGCAATCAAAATTATCGATAAAAGTTCTCTTCGTCTCCTCGGGTCCCCAATCTTTGAGGATTCCTTTCCCAGTTTTGTGGAGGAAAAAATACAAAATTTCAATGACGTTTCGGAAAGATTACTCCAAATTAACATGCATTCGGCCATTACCCTAATTCGTTATTGTTGTTTCGGTCCTAAATTAATATATTTCCTTCGTGCTTCCCACTTATGGAAGCACCTTCACCTTTTGGAAAAAATGGACCAAATTATCCGACATACACTTACTTTAATTTTAAATATGACCTTGGACGATCGAGCTTGGGATCAAGTTACTCTTCCCATCCGTATGGGAGGCCTCGGCGTCCGCAAAATTACCAGTATTAGTTTACCGGCATTCATATCTTCGGTTCACAGCACTGATAAATTAATCAGGAACATTCTAACTTCCACACTGATTCCTTTTGAAGTGCCGTGCTTCACCGAGGCTATGGATGCCTGGAGAATCGCTTGCCCGAATACAAATCCGCCTGACAACCCAACCTCCCAGAGACGGTGGGATGAACCGCTCTGCAAAGTAGTCCAGAAAAACCTCATCCTAACATCTGCTACTACTGCGGAGCGTGCGCGCCTCCTGGCTGTGGGAAATTGGGAGTCAGGTCTTTGGCTTCACGCACTGCCGTCGTCGAATATTGGCACCTTATTCGACGATACTACTTTCCGCCTAGCTGTTGCCCTACGCATAGGCGCTTCTTGCTGTTCCCCTCATCGCTGCCACTGTGGCGAAGTTGTCAACAGCCTTGGTCACCACGGCCTGTCATGCAGTCGAAGCGCGGGACGGATAGCACGGCACGCGAATATTAACGACATCATCCGACGAGCCCTTGTCACCGTCGGCGTTCCGGCTGTTTTGGAACCTCATGGCCTGGCACGCGACGATGGTAAGAGACCGGACGGTATGTCCTTATTTCCGTGGAAGATGGGTAGGCCTTTAGTGTGGGACGCTACCTGTGTCGACACTCTTGCGCCATCGCATCTTCCTAGCTCTTCGTGCTGTGCTGGTGCCGCCGCTGCGGCTGCGGAGAACCTCAAGCGGCGGAAATATAACAACCTCGTCGGTAGTTATATTTTTGAGCCGTTTGGGGTTGAAACTCTTGGGCCGTGGGGTCCGAGTGCTCATAAGCTTTTCAAAGAATTATCCAAACGCTTAGTTGACACTTCGCGTGACCCAAGGGCTGGCTTTTACCTCGGTCAGAGATTGAGCATTGCCATACAACGTGGCAATGCCGCCAGCCTTTTGGGCACACTTCCAGTCGACAGCGATGCGGAGGAATTTTATGACGCCATATTTTAGCTAGTAGTTTTTGCCTTTAGTGTATATATAGTTTTAATTAGTTAAGTGTTTTTACTGACAAGTCATTTATATAAAATAAAATTCGATAATCAGTAGGTACCAATAAAATTATCATATTAAAAAAAAGTGAGTCGTAATAGGAAGTAATCTAAGAATTCATGGCGTCTACAGTATTCTCACATTCATTATAAAAAAGATGGCATATAAAAAAAAAAGAATAATTACAAAATAAAACTTTATTTCTATACTGCCCGCTGTATTAAACCTTTCTCATAAAAAAATATGATCTCTATCGAGAACAACTTTATGGCATAAACTTCAAAATAAGTTTTTAAGGGCTTTAAGTTTTAAGTGGATCCAACGCTACTCGCTCCAGATGATGTATAAACTTCATATGTGTGACAAACTAAAGTGTCTTAGCTTTCATGTTTACGAATATTGTCGTTAAATTCTTACATACATTCGCTCTTTTAATTGATGATATTAACAGGAGCTAATCGCAAAACGGCAGTGCAGATGCAGAACAGATGGTCGAAAGGTTCTGGAATAGCGACCACGTACCGGAAGACGCAGCATTGGAAGGCCTCCTGCAAGGTGGACAGATGACCTGGTAAGGGTCGCGGGAATCCGATGGATGCGAGACGCACAGGACCGGTCATTATGGCGACACTTAGGGGAGGCCTATGTCCAACAGTGGACGTCTTTCTGATGAAATGATGATGATGATTAACAAGAGCATAACATCCACACTGTTATTGTAGACTACCGATCTAAAGATGCAGCTAATTTTCAGTAGATAAATGGAGCGACTGCCTATCTCACTGCCACAATAAATGAGCCACTTCCTATAAATAAAATACCTACTCCATAATAGTGTGGTTGCATAACTTTCATACTGCATGTCATTATCATTTCAGTCGAAAGGTGTCGCCACAATGACCAGTCTTGTGCGTCTCGCATCCATCAGATTCCCGCGACCATCACCAAGTCATCGGTCTGCGAGGTCTGTCAACAATGCGTCTTCCAGTATGCGATCGCCACTTCAGAACTTTTCGGCCTCATCGGCCACCTGTTCTGCGAGCAATGTGCCCTGTCCGCTGCCAATTAAGTTTCGTGACTCTTAGGGCTATGTCGGTAACTTTGGTTCTCCTACTTGTAACGATCGTCAAAGTTTTACAATGCGTTCCAAATAAGAATAGGATCGATTGCCATGTTGTGACGTCACGTCATACTGTCAAATCGAAGAATTAATAGGGTGAGCAAAACAAGATTTTTTTAAACTTGTGCTTTATTTTCGAAATGTGAACGAAAAAATTTTGATCAGAATCCAGTTCTTCAATTATGCTTATCACTGAGTTCTTCAATTTTGCCCAATTTCTTGAAGTTTGACAGTATGATGTGACGTCACAACATGGCAATCGATCCTATTCTTATTTGGAACGCATTGTACAAGTGACAATCGGGACGATGACTAACGTGCCTACCGAAGATACAAGACTATACTTCTACAAGAGTATTTTCAGCGATATTATTCTCTGCTGTCCAACAGTTATAGATCCTGTTGCTAGTAAAATATTGTTACAGAAACAGATCTCATTGTATTTACAGAGACAACATGGGCTTGCGGAAACGTTTCAATTATTAGCTAACGACTATTATGGATCAACAGGTTTTAGTTTCAGCTTTTCGATACAAACAAACGTCGTAATATATCCGGTCCTTCTAATGTTTTAAGGTGAAAGTTTCAGGGTAGCCATGTTCTGATCTAAAAACCCGATTTTTTTATCTCTCTTATAATATTCTGACATTATATTTAATATTTAGTTTCGGTTTTATTAACAGCAGCACTAGTTATAAAACTAGTGTAGTATCTCTTATAGTTTGCCAGGATTTTGGCAAAAAAAATTGTTAATATCTAAGATATATTTAAACTTGTAACCCTTATAGGCCATTGCTCCACACATTTTTTTAGTGCTTCGTGGTATAAGTACGATTATATTAATTTACACATTTTATTTTTCAATATATTTATCGTGATTATTGATATATCATCATTTCTCCAGCTCTAAGGTAGAGCGAGAGGACGTGTCTTAAACAGGCGCAGAGAGACTTTTACTAACTAAAACCACACCTGTATTCCTTCTTTGCCCTTTGCGTTTCAGGGTCACGACGGGTTTCCCATTCAGAAGAAATTCTATTTTTTAATTAGTTTTTTTATTATTTTTTATTACTTTATTTACATTGTGCACACATAATAGAAGCGACAAGAAACATGTAACCAAGATTTATGTAACTTATAATATGATTTAAAAGAGTGTCCATGGAGTTTCTTGCACGTTCTTCTCCATAGAGATCTACGCTTTCATCATCATCATCATCCGAAAGACGTCCACTGTTGGACATAGGCCTCCCCCAAGCGTCGCCACAACGACCGATCCTGTGCTTCTCGCATCCACCGCACGATCTACGCTTTGGAACGTGGAATTTGGCTTCACTTTTTTTTTGACTGACCGACATTTCGACAATTCAAACGTGCCTGCAATTGGTCTATTTGATATAAACGTTTCTGATTCTGATTCCAATTCTGAAGTCAACCCATATCCCGACTATGCAGGCTTCGACCTTGCTGAGCCCATACCATTTTGCTTAAATTTCTTTAAAGAAGGCGCGTGGAACACTACGCGCCGGCGACCACTCAGTCTTGGTCCAGACGGTTAACGGAAGGTTGGACGGACTGGACCGGTGCTGCTGGTGACTAAAAATAAAACTGCTTGATTTCGATAATTATAAACTATATTACGTATGGGAAAGTACAAATTTTGAGACGACTGATATGTCTGCGTACGCTCAAGGTGTCAAGTTTGTATTGCCATTTACTGACACAATTGGGCAGTCGACTCAGTTTTTAAGGTTTTGCCGTTCCTATAGGGTAAAACAAGACCCTATTGCTAAGTCTTCACTGTCCATGTGACATGGTCCATGTTATCCGTGATAGCTAGATAGTTGAAATTTTCAAAGATAATGTACCTACCTATTTCTGTTACTGCTTTAACCATTACTACTAAAAATAGAATAAAATATTATTTTTTTTGCTGTTTTTTTTTTGCTCGATATTAATAATGGCAACAGGTAGACGCTTGAAATATTCACAGATTATTTATTTACTCTTTAATATTATAGTACGGAACCCTTTGTGTGCGAAACCAAACTCACACTTTGCCAATTTTTTTTTTAATAATTTGTAGCTTTTTTCCGGTTTTTCTATATAGGAAATTGCCAATTGGAACAGTGCACTAGCTTGTAATGTTTTAAAAGTACCTACCGACCCCTATATGCCCGTGTGAAATAAAATATTTTTGAATTTGAATTATGTGTGTCAAGACCCAAATCTGTTCGGCGTGCCCAATCATCAATGAGATGGCTCGGAGCGGAGTTTCTCTGCTCTATTATAAGTACCTTCATCAGTTACTTAAAGTACCACAAGAGAAAGAATCCTTTTTTCACTTCGGGCACGTTGCCAAAGCCGAAAAATTCCGAAGCGAAGACAGGGGAGCGTTCGGAACATGAAAAAATAAAACTGGCAACTTAGAACGAAGGAGGCCAGATAACTTTGAGACTCGGAAACAAATGTATCGCGAGGAAGGTTTCATTTAAAATGTTCTTGTATATTCTTTTTTAAATTGAGTAGACAGGAGTAAATACGATAAAAACGGTTGGGTGTTTTAAAAATGGTGATTTGTACAAGTCTGATAAATTGTTTAGAAAAAGACGTGATAAAGGAGACAATTTTTTTTGGGCCCACTATTTAACAGTTACGTTTATTAATCATATTACACATGGAAAAAGCGATCATCTTATTATAATTAACAGACCAAAAATTATATAGAAATCTAACCGGAATAATGAAATAATAGTAAAAAAGTGTTACGGCAAACAATGCTTGTTTAGGACCGTTTTCAGGTTTATTTTAACGTGAAAAAAAATATGTTACTACAGTGCGCAGCGGTGACATCGGATTTAAATGCGTTTCAAGAGATAATAATTAATTGGTACAGCGAACTTGTTTTTAATGCTGTTATTAACGGTTAACACAAATTGTGACAAATATCAAGTAACGTACTTTAAAAATCACCGTGGAACGAAACGTAATTAATAGCCCGTTGCAGATGCTCTGTGGTCCAGTTTCAATCAGTTTGACACTGACAGACAACTAGTGGTGGGTCGTTGTCGAATTTTAGACGGACGAGACGTAACCGTTTTGGCGACGACAAAAACGGTGTGAAGTAGTTGCAGAAAACGTTCGTTGTCGCAACTAGTTTGAGGACGGTAATAAATTCCGCCTAGCCCGTTCCATTATCGGACCACCAGGCGTACGGCAATGTGCCACCGGTACATGGTGGACATCCCACCTATACGCACGAAACGTTTTGGGAACACATTCATATTGCGTGTACAATACTACGTGTACAATATTCCACTTATTCCTTGCCGGAATCTATTTTTCCTGATGGCTACAACCCGGGAATCTTTAAGTCAAGAGTGAATAGGTTACTTCTAGGTAAGCGCGCTACATCGTCGACCGCATCGTCGCTTTCCATCAGGTGAAATAGCGGTCAAACGCGAACCTATCAAGAATAAAAAAAGCAATGGATTTTCGACCATATTTTCTTAACAGGAAGATAACAATTCGCAGACAGTAATTCGAAGACTGGTTTGTGCAACGAAGACTGTTTGGTCGCAGGATGGTAACGGTTGTTACGGTGCAGAACAAAAAACGGTCTTTGAAAACTGTTCGTCGTTGAAACGCCCACCGCTACAGACAACATTATTATCACAGAGTACTTTGATTATTATTGTTTCCGATTACTAGATAGACTTTGCATGTTTCTTCTGTTCTTTTCGTATTTTTATTCGAAAGATTTTATGAAAATGCTATCTGTAGATACATGCATAATCCACAAAGCCGTTGTATCAATTGTGCAGCATGATTTCAACGGAATGTTGAATACTGCTCTTGCTGGATACTGTTGTAATTGTTTAGTGGGCAGACGCACTGTTGGCTGCTGTGCATAATTATGTGATGTGTTTAGTGTGGTTTTTATCTTGGGCGCGGCATCAAGGTGAGGTTGAGCCACCTGCATCTTTTTTAGATGAAATACTGCTTTAAAGAGATGACTTTGAAAATGATGATGATGAACAGTAATAAATACTTGTGATGTACCTATAATGTGTTTTTTTTTCTCCTTACACAACCAGCATAAAACACATCACCTTATTATTTTATATCTACAGTCACTGGCCGGCAAAAGCCGCGCTATTTCGAAATGAATACATCTACGCATTTTCATGAATAAGTCTATCAAATCGTGTAAATCACATCAAAGTCTGTCACGTAGTACAGACGTGACTTTGTTTTATACTGTATATTATTGAACAGTGCACTATTTTAACTTAAAATACCAAGGCAATACTATCCACTCATTAGACAATCGCTCTTGTGAGATTTTAGGTCATTATGAGAGTCATGTTTTGACTGTCGTATTTCACGGTGCTCCAGTTACATAAAGTTATGCTAATATTACCAATGTAATCTAGAGATTATAAGGAATAAACTAACGTGCATTTCATTGTTATACGCCACAATTTGTGGTGGGCCTATTCCCCAAACAAAAAAAATTGTCTCCTTTATGAAATACATAGAGATTATTAATAATAAAAAAAATGGTTCCTAATTATTGCCATAATCTAGATAGTGCAACGAACGAAAGAAGACCTTTTGAAGAAACGTTTATGTAGTAAGTATGCAAAACAAAATAAAGTGAAGGGTAGAAAATACTATTAACTGGTCCCCGAAAAATGATTCAAATGAATATTTTACAGAGCATTGGCTCAGTGGTAACGACCCCGACTTACGAGTTGTAGGTCGCGGGTTCAAACCCAGCCCGGCGCATTACTTTGTGTATTTTATTTCATCACCACTGTTCTCAAAACGGTGAAAGAAAACATCGTGAGGAAACCAGCATGTCCCAGAACCAAAAATTCGAAGACATGTGACATCCACCCACCAATCCGCACTGGGCCCGCGTGATGGATTATACGGCCCATGACCTCTCCTAGAGAGGAGGCTTGAGTCCCAGCAGTGGGAAAATTATAAGGCTGACTTACGGATATTTTACTAAAATAAAACCATGCAGGTACATTTTGATTAAAAAGTCCGCACACCACTCAAGTTTGCCCGTTTGCAGTCAACAACCTCTAAAAGGCCTAATTCACTATCACATAAACATAAACTAAACAACAAACAACGAAAAGGCAAACATTTAACTAATTTAATCACATAACAAAATCCGTGCATAGCAGCGCCCGGCTTATTTGACCGGGTTCGTCTATTTGCGGGCCGTCGGCTGTTGCGTCCACAACACCGGAATACAATACGGACGACCCTTAAGTAAAATTTTCAGTGACCCAGATAGGATTATGTTTTAGCGAAGGAGGCAGCCGCACACGTGAGGGAACGAACTTCCTCACGCCCCTGCCACCGGGATCCCAACTCTGATTTCCAGGCACCGTAGGCGTGGGCTTGCGGACAGCGAGCAATGGGTAGTTCGCCATTCTGCCATCCGGTAACCATTTGGCCCAAGACGTTGACGGCGCGTAGTGTTCCACGCCCGCCTCAAGGAGATGTCAGCAAAACCGTAGGGGCCCAGCAGGGCCGAAACCTACTAGGCTCAAGGATTCGCTTCTGAAAGGAAAACCCGGGGTCCTGGAACTTAAGGTAAAGAAGGAACATAGGAGTGGGTTTTAGTCAGTAAAAGTCTGACACGCCCTCTCGCCGACCTAGAGCGGGAGAATTCAGTGATAAATGTCGGTCTGAAGAAACGTAGGCAGCTGTTTTCCTAATTTTGTCATAAACATATAAATATATTTAACGATCTTGTCGACTCTAGCAGCCAAAATACTTGTACTTAATATAAATATATAATAATTGAGAAAAGTTTAAGCCTATACATGGTGATGATATAAATATTTTTTAAGATAGGCTTGATAAAGCCCTCAAACCGAAAAGTAATATTTATAGAAGAAAAAAAAAACAAAATTTTCGTTAATGAGATCTCATTAACGAAAATTTTGTTTTTTTTTCTTCTTTGGAAGGCTTGAAACTTTCCACATCATGTAGGTTCGTCGGAAAACCCGTAATTTTATTGGAACAATGAAAAATAATATCCACACTTATTTATTTTATAAATCAAAAAACGCTGTTGCTGTTAAATTATTCGAAAGTACACCTTAACCACTAAACATACATGATAATTTAGTCTTGGACCTAAAGAAAGATTTATGATAATTTTTATCAACATTCCGCGGGCGCAGTCGCGGGCAAAAGCTAGTTTCAAAATATAAGTCTTTATGAAGACGTAAATCATTTTTCTACAAAATGCCTGTTTTCTCGAAACTCTATGACATACAAGGCAAATTTCAAATTATCTATCCACCCATCATTTTAAGGGAACTTTTCATACAATCGGTTAAATATCAAGACGATTCTTACGTTTGTGTTGATGAATTTAAATCTATTTTCGCGTACCTTTCCTGATTTATCTTGAAGACATGCTGTTTGGGACATTTCTTACGGAGAATAAATCAATTCTAAGTACCTAGTTAAAGAAATGTGAACTGTATTAACATACGTGTAAGGTTTCCAGAATTTTTACTGCCGTGGTTGGCGCAATAGTTCAGCTAGTGCTTAAAATCAGCGCTGTGGCTCTGTCTTACACGAGCACCAGCATTTTGCTGAGCACTGGCCGTTTTGCGCGGATGTGACGCAGTATTCAACACGGGGATAAAGCTATCTTTGTCTTGGGCGGCTTGAATTCCTTACTCCCTCAGGTTTCTTTATTAACTCCCTCGCAATGATCGGGAGTTAATTATATACATCCCTCACTAACGTTCGGGATTAAAATTAGTAACCTTCGTTTTGTTCGGAATTCAACATGTCGCTCGCGACTTAAAGACACTGTTTTATCCTCTAGTCACATAATGTACTATTTTACGTATTGGTAAACGCATCAACGATACAGGAGTCATAATTAGTGTGAAGAAACATTAAAAAAAAATTAAACACTATGATCTCAAGTTTTCCTAAATACTATTTTCTCTACAAATAACACTAGTAAGAATGTTATCGTAAACCTTCGAACATAATGTTTCCAGGAGTGAAAAGGCTGTAGAAAAACATATTAGTGTCAGGGTGATTTATTATCTTGCACCCTTTCACAGTTCTAAAAGTTTTTCTCACGTGTGTGTCGGTTGTTTCTATTTTGGAATACTGCAATATCATTGTGAGGATTTATTGAATACTGCGTTACTTTTATTTTATTAGTAGAGAAAAGGCGGTATATTTGGAATACTGCTGGTAATATCGTAGGGGCTCAGCAGAGTCGAAGCCTACTGGGGCCACGGGTAGTGTGAAAATGTAACCCGGGGCCCTGGGACGCAGGCAAAGAAGGAACAGGAGTGGGTTTTTAGTCAGTAAAAGTTTGACACTATCTCCCGCTCCGCCCAAAAGCGAGATTTGTCATTAGATGATTTTCACACCTAAAAAAAAATACTGCTCGTAATGTGGAGTAGTTACTCGTACCCATATTTTAATAAAAGTTAATGTGTTATTGTTTCTACATTATATTAATATTAAAGAGGTAAAATTTGTAAGTTTGTGAGTTCATTTGTAAGAAGTAATCTCCGGAACTACTGAACTAATTTTGACGTAAATTAAGTAGCTGTAAAATTGTTTGACGTCTAGCAAAGTGGCACGGGTCAGTTAGTCATAAATATGAATCTACACTAATATTGGAACTGCTAGTTCAAATTGAAAAAATATTCTAGTGTTAGCCCATTTATTGAAGAATGTTATAGGCTACATAACGTCATGTTACGAGAAATAAGAGCAGAGCAGCAACCATCCGGGGGCGTGACAAGCGGCTTCAGGGCTTCGCCCTCTAGCTGAGGGGTCCAACCGTGGTCCATAAATATGGACCCGTCATTGTGTTGCCACTTTTGGCATGGCTTTTTGGATGTTGAAGCACCCATATGTTTTTGTATGTGTGACTATATTGTAGGTACGTCACGGCGCTATTTCCCATAGCGCCGACTCTTCACGACACACCGGCGGTCAGTCCCCGCCAGGTGAGACCCCGAGGGGAAGCCTGGTGGGGACGACCTGCGACGAGTGTGCCGGCTTGTTACGGACCTACAGTTGGAAATGTATCCCCCGCCTAACCCGCTTCCAGAGCGAGCCGGTTACGGTTTAGACCGCAGTGACGATTGCACGTGTACTGAGCGATGTTACACAGTACAATGCCGCTCACACACAGTGTCAACGCAGGGGAAAGCTAGTACGATATATACCTACTTTACACTACCCCCCCTAATTTACTTATACGTACTTCACTTTTAAAGCCATGAGATTAGAGAGATAAACAAGGACATGCCATGGCAATCTCGTGAGATTAGAGAGACACAAAAGGACATTTAAATCCGTTCATGCAACCCAAACCTTTTTGCTGTCTACAAACTTATAGAAAGTGTTCTAGACATAGCAGTCGGTTTTTATGCCATCCTAGTCATTTACCACCTCTAAAAATAATATTAAAAACAGTAGTGACAGAAATACCTACTTGAACTTTTTAAATTTACTTTTAGAAAAAAAATTATTAGATACAATAAAGTGACAGTAATACTTGAACTTTTTAAATTTACTTTTTAGACAGATTTTGACGTGAACTTTCAGGTGGGTTTTAGTAAGAGTTGGACTCTCTTAGCATAATGCATAGCATAATCAGCCTTTTTTAATGTTCCCACTGCTGGGACTCTGGCCTCCTCTCTAGGAGAGGGAATGGGCCGTAAACCACCACGTGGGCCCAGTACGGGTTGGTGAATGTCACATGTCTTCGATTTTTTGGTTCTAGGACATGCCGGTTTCCTCACGATGTTTTCCTTCACCGTTTTGAGACACTCTCTTACTCCACCCAAAGTTGTTTTTTTTTTTAGGTGGGAAAATCATCTAATGACAAATCCCGCTCTTGGGCGGAGCGCGAGATAGTGTCAGACTTTTACTGACTAAAAACCCACTCCTGTTCCTTCGTTGCCTTCGTCCCAGGGCCCCGGGTTTCGTTTTCACATTACCCATGGCGCCAGTAGGTTTCGACCCTGCTGGCCCCCTACGATACCCAAAGTTGGAGTTGATGATTTTTTACCCCAAAAATAAGGGTAAGATAGGGGTGATTATTAAGAATGTAAATGTCTTGGCCAGATCTTAGAAATTGATCACTGTCTTCATGATATCGTCACCTGTACGGTAAAGTTGCGAAAAAAGGAAGCGGTATAATAAAGCGAACCATTTAAAAAATAAGGAAAATGAGTTTTAAAAGGGCCGCTTTATTAAACCGCTTCCTTTAAAAAAAAAATAAGAAAAGGAGTTTTTTCGCTCTCCTGTAAAATTTGTAACTACGCACATTCGAAACTTTACCATACAGCTGACGATATGGTCAACTAAAACTGGCCAGATCCTTTAAAAAGTTAAAGTTTGATGATATTTCAATCTTCGTTTGGTCTACTTTCTTTAGACCTTTTATTGTCATTGAAATCCTACATCGATGTCATGGCCAAACGAGGATTGACATATCATCAAATGTCAACGTTTTAACAATCTGGGGCCCAAGTCTGCTATTTTTATAATGTCGTCATTCCAACGCGATCCCATTGTCATTTTGCTAAAAGTTCGTAATCGGCTAATTCATAATGTTCGATCATTGATCGGTCAGTAGTCTCATAATAGATATGTGGTAAAATGACAATATCGAGCTTATTAAAAGCAATGACTGCACAATGACGTTCTAATGGTAAGTCACTGATCAAAGGAACTGTCAAAATTTTAGCAGATTACCGCATAGGTACGTCAGACATTAATTTGTCATTAAGTACAAGATTACTATTCTATGCCATTTATTTCAATGGAGTGTCAGTGGTTGACCATTGGAAAGTCATAATGACGCCATTATATTAGTAGATTACCAAACTTGGTCAAAATAAAAAATTATGAAGTCAATGATAGACCATTCTGACACTATTGTAATAGCAGACTTGAGGCCCTGGCCAGTTTTAGTTGATCATATCATGAAGTGATCAATTCTAAAATTTGGCCACTGATCTATATGATCGTGCTGACGAAACAGTCGTCGATCTATGAATATACATTCTAACATTATTAAGTAACAATTTAAAAAGGATTTTTTTTTCATTCACTATTTTCGATACTATACATTGCTGCTTAGCATTTTTCAGCTCAATGATGAAAAAACACTGTTTTACTTATAGATTTCTTGATAAAAATCTTAAAATTCGTTGTGTGATGTATTTGTATATACGAGTATGTTCAGATGGAAGGGTAAGGAGTGTGGGTTCATGTAATGTTATATTTTGGGTTAAGATTGAGCAAAGCTCTGTTTGCATAAAGGGCAGTTTAAAAACATATTTTGTTTACCATGTCGCTTTCCTGAACGTTATATATTTTATTTATTCATTTTACGAATATTTTGTGTTGTTAATATTGATTAGGCACAACACTAATATTAGATTTATGACTATAGACTAGGGAAAACACTAGTGATTGGTGTCATGAAAGCATAATGTAACTTTGTGTTAAATATAAAATATAGAACTCAGTGAACTCAAACTATGTTTCGGCCATTCTCCGATTAGCAAGTTTTACGTGTCCGGGCTTGCATAATCCGTAATATTGTCATATTCAATCATGCATTTTTTTTTATATGTTAGATAGCATCCTTATCTAACTGTAAACAAAAACATTGGCTTATGTTTTAAGTATTTAAGACTAAAATAATTTAGCCCATGTTTAAAAACCTCTGTTCTCTAATTACCGTGGCGTGTCCGCACACCAACTTAATGTCAAAACTTGCTTGTAATTTTTATAACGTACAGATTTACTTTGATCCATTCAACGTTTTAAACGGTATTAAGCAACGTGTATCGCATAACAAAATATCGACTCAATAGAACCAGGCTATAAATAATTATCATTAAGTAACCGCATGTCCTAGCGAAAGTTATAATTGCCGTGACATTTTCTGTTCTCGGGTGCACATCCCTAATTAACAGTATTTGGCACATCACTACCTTACGTGTCGCGTCTGCTAGGTGTGTGCCGCAGCCCATCAGCAGTTGCACGTCTCTAACGTTAGTTTTGCGCCAATGAAGCACGTGAGTATATAATTACCGTAGCCTTGGTTAAAAACTTTTCTAATTACCGTTGTACTTATTTTAATGCTCGATTTTTTTAGTTAGACCCAAGTTGATCATATAAATGGAGACAGTACTTTGGCCTCCGTACGTTGTAATAAGCTAGTATTTGCATACTGTGTCGGTTTTCTAAATTTTTAAGAAAATCTATCGTTTTCTAATTACCGTATACTAATTACCATATGTTTATAATTGCCGTTGTATGAAAAATTAATACTTGTTTACTAACTGTAGCCGCGATGTCATACCAATGGAACGTTTTCCCGCGGTTTTAGTAGATTAGTATTATACTTTTCCGTAAATATGTCTATATTATATGCTGACCATTCATCAAGTTATTTAATTTATAGAATGGGAAAACCTAAAAAGACCAAAGAGGAAGTTTAAGAAAAGAATAGGCTCGCCGCAATGACCCTGTTTTGTATCAGCAATCAAAAGAAAAAGAGAAAGAAAGGTAAAATAAAAGAAAAAGAGATAATAAAATACTTCCTATCTGCGAAATGTCACCAAAAATCCGGAATTAAACTCAAAAAAGAAATAGGGAAAATTTCAGAGCTTACTATAAAAGACAAAAGGAAAAGGGAAAATTAGAATCAATTGAAGAAGAAGTCATCGTAGATATAGACGTGCTTGATAACAATATAACAGATCCTCTTGATGCTCTGTCAACACCACTACATCTCGATTTATCATACTCGCTGCGCTCAAAAAATTACACTAAAAGGGTATCTTTACTAAATTGGTTCGAAAAAAGAAGATAATCAGCAAGACGAGGTTTGACTACAGTCGACTTCTTTTGAAAAAGAATTAGTTCTGAGAATATTATTCTTTTAAGTTCCATCCTACTTACCTTTTTAATAAATATCGTTTCAACAAACTAAAAAATACCAAATAAGACAATGTTTGTTTTATTTTTACCTGATTTTCATTGAGTGTCTAATTTTTAATAAATAATAGCAATGATAAAATGTCTTTTTTACTATTGGTTCTGGTTATGAGGGACATCGTTAATTCTATTGCTTTAATTTTAATTATATGTGCACAAATTATTAATACGTGTTATTATCATATTTTACATAGACTTGATGGTATTTTCTAACTACCATTGCATTAAATATTAAATTTTTCTAATTACCATACACATAAAAATTTTAAGTCTCATTAACTAGAAAACCACCATTAATTGTTACATGCCTCATTAATTATTGAATTCGTATCTTTGATTTGTTTCATATTTTAATGTGTTTAAGTCAAATCAGTGAAAAAGCAAACACCCTGCCCCAGCGGATGGCCTTTCCTATCCTGACCCTCCTGATCCTAACATTCATACCCTCACCGTTACAGGTCGAGAGGTAGTCTCAGCCGTTTGTTCTTTCCAGAGCGGCTCTGCCGGCGGCCTCGACGGCCTGAGTCCTCAACACCTGAAGGACCTTATCTGCTCAGGCGCCGGGGAAGCTGGTGAGTTGCTCTTGAAAGAGCTAACGGCTCTGGTTAATCTAATGCTCTCAGGCAAAGTGAACGAGGCCGTCATCGACACTCTGTACGGGGCCAATTTATGTGCCCTACGCAAGAGAGATGGCGGCATCCGTCCCATTGCTGTGGGCACTACCTACCGGTATGGCAGCCAAGATTTGCTGTAAATTTTATGGTGAGGCTGTTTCGAAAAAATTTCAGCCCCTGCAGCTAGGTTTCGGCTCCAAAGGGGGCTGCGAGGCTGCCGTACATTCCTTGTCGACCTACCTAAATTCTAATTTAGGAGGGGTCATCCTGAAGGTTGACATAAAAAATGCCTTCAATTCGGTTAATAGGGACACCTTGCTGACAGAATCTAAAAAAGAAGTACCCCAAATTTTTAGTTTTCTTTGGCAATGTTATAGACAACCATCTAAATTACTATATCGGGACAACCTTTTGGAATCCGCTGTTGGCTGTCAACAAGGTGATCCCCTCGGGCCAGTGATCTTCAGTTTAGCCATTCACCCAATTATTCGACAATTAAATTCCAAATTCAACGTTTGGTATCTCGACGACGGAACCCTAGGAGGCGATGCAGACACAGTTTTAAATGATTTAATTTTCCTAAAAAATCAACTTCAGTCAATAGGACTTGATTTAAACCTTTCAAAATGTGAACTTTTCTTATCCGACAGTACCGACAGACAACTGACTCTTTCCAAATTTAACACAATAGCCCCAGAAATTAAAATTATTGAAAAAAGCTCTCTTCGTCTCCTTGGAACTCCTATTTTCGAGGATTCCTTTTCCAATTTTGTTGAGGAAAAAATTCAAAATTTTAATGATATTTCGGAAAGATTACTACAAATTAACATGCATTCGGCCATCACCATAATTCGTTTCTGCTGTTTCGGCCCTAAATTAACATATTTCCTTCGCGCTTCTCATTTATGGAAACACCCCCATCTTTTGGAAAAAATGGACCAAATTATCCGGCATACTCTTACGTTAATTTTAAACGTGGCCATGGATGACCGAGCTTGGGCTCAAGCTTCCCTTCCTATCCGTATGGGAGGCCTCGGCGTCCGCAAAATTACTAGTATTAGTTTACCAGCCTTTATATCCTCGGTTCACGGCACTGAGAAATTAATCAGGAATATCCTATCTCCCTCACTAGTTGATTTCAATGTGCCGTGCTTCGTCGAGGCTATAGATACCTGGAGACTCGCTTGCCCGAATTCTAATCCGCCCGATGAACCATCTTCCCAAAGACTGTGGGATGAGCCGCTCTGCAAAGTAGTTCGAAAAAACTTGATTGAAACATCTACTGCTCCTGCGGAGCGTGCGCGCCTACTGGCTGTGGGAGAGTGGGAGTCGGGTCTCTGGCTTCACGCACTACCATCGTCGAACATAGGCACCTTGCTCGATGATAATACTTTCCGCCTCGCTGCTTCCTTACGTCTAGGCGCTCCCTGTTGTTCTCCTCATCGCTGTCACTGTGGCGAAGTCGTCAACAGCCTCGGACACCACGGTCTGTCATGCAGCCGAAGTGCGGGTCGCATAGCACGACACGCGAATATCAACGACATCATCAGACGTGCTCTTGTCTCCGTCGGCGTTCCAGCCGTATTGGAACCCCATGGCCTGGCACGCGACGATGGCAAGAGACCGGACGGCATGTCGTTATTCCCATGGAAGATGGGTAGGCCTTTAGTATGGGACGCTACTTGTGTCGATACTCTTGCGCCTTCCCATCTTCCTAACTCGTCGTGTTGTGCTGGTGCTGCCGCTGCGGCTGCGGAGAACCTCAAGCGGCAAAAATATAATAACCTTGTTGGAAGTTATATTTTCGAACCGTTTGGGGTTGAAACTCTTGGTTCGTGGGGTCCGAGTGCTCACAAGTTGTATAAAGATCTGTCAAAACGTCTAGTTGACACTTCGCGTGACCCAAGGGCTGGCTTTTACCTCGGACAGAGGATAAGCATTGCCATACAGCGTGGCAATGCCGCCAGTCTTTTGGGCACATTACCAGTCGACAGCGATGTGGAAGAGTTTTTTGACGCCATATTTTAGTTTTAGTTAGTTGTAATTAGATTAGGGTTTTTATTATTATTTATTTTATTTTATTGTAATTTTAGTTAGTATTTTTAAATGTAAATAAATTAACTAGAGGTAAATAACATAGTGAAAAATAAAAAAGGTTACGGTAATTAGGCAAATAACGCCGAATTGGAGAATGACCGGTTTCATTCCATAAACATAACATTTTGTGAAGTAATATTGGAATCAATTTGAGTAAAATGTTAATTCAAAAAGTGTCGATTAGTAAAATATCTCTAATTGATTGCTTCTTACATTCTGGCAAGTGTTGTCATATAAAATGTGTTGATAATATACAACTAAGATTTGTAAAGTGACAACCATTGTATTAAGAAAACTTGAGTCGAATTACATTACATTGAAACTTGGGCTGTACTGCAGTCTCTCCAACGGTGCCAAATTGACTATCGGTATATCGAAGTGCTGAAGTGTTTGTACAAAAACGCCACTATGTCAGTCCGACTACAAGACCAGACCTCGAAACCTATCCTCTTGCAGCGGGGTGTGAGGCAGGGAGACGTTATTTCTCCGAAACTGTTCACGGCAGCAATGGAGGATGTCTTCAAGGTTTTGGAATGGAGAGGGCTAGGCATTAATGTCAATGGCGAGTACATCACTCACCTTCGGTTTGCCGACGACATAGTAGTCATGGCTGAGACTACGGAGGAGCTCAGTACAATGCTTGGTGACCTCAGTAGAGCTTCCGAAAGAGTGGGACTTAAAATTAACATGGACAAAACCAAAGTCATGGTAAACAGCCATGTAGCACCCACTCCTATCAAGGTCGGGGACTCTACACTCGAAGTTGTAGACGACTACGTTTACCTGGGACAGACGGTCCAGTTGGGAAGGTCTAACTTCGAGAAAGAGATCAATCGTCGAATCCGACTCGGCTGGGCAGCGTTCGGGAAGCTGCGCGGTGTCTTCTCGTCCAATATACCACAGTGTCTCAAGACGAAAGTCTATGACCAGTGCGTGTTGCCAGTGATGACATATGGCTCCGAAACGTGGTCGCTTACAATGGGCCTCATTAGAAGGCTTAAAGTCACCCAAAGGGCAATGGAGAGGGCTATGCTCGGAGTTTCCTTGCGTGATCGAATCAGGAATGAGGATATCCGCAGGAGAACCAAGGTTGCCGACATAGCACGAAGAATCGCCAAACTAAAGTGGCAATGGGCAGGGCACATTGCTCGCAGAACAGATGGCCGTTGGGGCCGAAAGGTTCTGGAATGGCGACCACGTACCGGAAGACGTAGCGTTGGAAGGCCTCCTACAAGGTGGACCGATGACTTGGTAACGGTTGCGGGGGTCCGATGGATGCGAGACGCACAGGACCGTTCGCTGTGGCGACGCTTGGGGGAGGCCTATGTCCAGCAGTGGACGTCTTTCGGCTGAAATGATGATGATGATGATGAGTCGAATGAAAAAAGGTATCTTTCTACTCTAAAAAAACACATACATTCAGCTGAACATAGAACCTCCTCCTTTTTGAAGATGGTTAAAAAGTAATTTATTATAAACTTTATTAATCAATTACTTTATTGTCAAAATTATGACAGCCCCATATCATGTTCTGACAATTACTGTTTATTCGAGGTTGCCTGGTAGAGATCGCGGAATGCGATAAGGCCGACCATTGTATGTGTTTTAGATATAAGTTTTTCTTTGTTTTTTTTTCTTTATGTACCTACAATAAAGTATATAATAAATAAATAATGCTTTCGATTAATCTTTCTTTTTTATTGCTCTTAATGTGAACAGAATAAAAAAATACAAAAACAAGTGTACAATCGAATGGATGGTCTTATCACACAAGTTAATCTTTTATAAACCACCTTTGGATGGACTGAACGAAATGACATAGATTTAGGGCTATCAGTGTACGAAAATCATAAAGGTAATTAGACATTTTTTACTATTATTTTATGTAGTCTATACTTTCCCATTGCTGGGCAAAGACCTCCCCAACTTCTTCGAAAAAAGAATTCGTCATGATCATATACACTCCCAATTAACCTACTAATAAAATACAAAAATAAAATTGAGAAAAAAGAAATAAAAAATAATGTTTATTCATAAATGTCTAAAACTTGTAACTAACATAAGTTAGAACTATATTTTCGTCAACTTATTTCATCAATTCATGGGATACGTTAGAACTATATTTTCTTCAATTCATTTCATCAAGTTTATGTCACACAAACGTCAAACTGCCTGAAGAAGCGGACACCCATCTTCACATGTCGGTGGTGAGGCAATAAAATGTCGACAAGTCGGGTTTGTGAAGTGTCTGTTATCATTCGGCCCTTTGTGAAGTAATCATAAAACTATTTGGTCCCTCCCTCGGTCGGAATCAAGTTTGATAGCTTTATTTAAAACTCCGGATCTTCGGAATTTTTCGGAAGTTCTATTTTGGGTGATAAAACAGGAAAATTGACGGTTCCGAAACGTTTCTTAGTTGTTTGATTTGAAGGTTGGTTTGAGTTCGACTTTTCGGGTTTAAGAAGTTTGAATTGACGAATTATTACGTCCCTAGTGATGTCTTATAGACAGATGTGACTTTTCATTCATTGGTAATCTTTTAGAAGTGTCAAAGAACTTATTCATAAGTTCTTTCACAGTAAATAATAAAATTATTTGTATTCATGAATACAAACAATGTTATTATACCCAAATCCTGAAATTGTGAAAAAATATATCACCACTCGTTTACTCGTTTACGGGTGAGTTTTTAGGGTTCCGTTCCCAAAGGGTAAAACGGGACCCTATTACAAAGACTCCGCTGTCCATCCGTCTGTCCGTTTATCACCAGGCTGTATCTCATGAACCTTGATAGTTAGACAGTTGAAATTTTCACAGATAATGTATTTCTGTTGCCTCTATAACAAAAAATACTAAAGAAACCGGGCAAGTGCGAGTCGGACTTGCGCACTGAGGGTTCCGTACAACCTTACATAGGAAAGCAGTTCAATTCTCGAATTAAGTTACGAAGATTCTTCCGAAACGCAAAAAAAGTTTTTTTTTGTGACGTAACTACAAATTTACAGTTTTCAGATTTTTTCCTATACTTGTGTTAAGAGACCTTACTTCATTCCAAATTTCAGGATTTTAGGTCAACGGGACGTACCCTATGAATTTTGATTCCCTTAAGAGTGTCGAAATATACGTTTTTTGCGACATAAACGGTAATATCCTGTTTTCGTTAACTCAGAAGTTTGACTTTTTCACAGCGTCAAGGGACCGCAGACCTGAGTATATGATTTAAATTTCAACTCGATACCTCTAAGCGTTCTTGAGATAAAGGGTATTGACAGACAGACAGACAGAATGACAGACAGAATGACAGACAGACGTACAACAAAGTGATCCTATAAGGTTCCGTTCTTTCCTTTTGAGGTACGGAGCAATAAAAACAGAATAAAATACATACTTAAAGAGGACATACAAAAAAAAACGTGATATTTTTGCTCGTTTTTTGCTACGGACGGTTCAGAACCCTTCGTGCGCGAGTCCCACTCTAAGTAGGTGTGGATGGTGAAATCGGAAACTATCAGAGTGGCGAAAAATACTTAAAGGAGTCTTGTAACAAATTGGAAGAACTCTAAAACTTTAGGTATGATAGAATTTTTGAAAAATTATAATTCTATTCACGACTCGAACGCGCTGATTTTCAAAAAATACACATCTACCACTAATAAGGATCAAATTCTAGAAAGTAATAATATACGGCAACCTGAAGAAAATTGTTGAGTTTAAATTAAGTGATTCATACTTTCTTAAGCGTTAGAACCCCTGGACCACTAGCGATATTTGATGTTTAGAGAATACCAAAATTTACTACCTTTTTGCTACTATTTGGTACCTGCCTTCAAATATTTGGTACCTCTATTGACAGCGAGAAAACACCTGAAGAGAGTGTCATCAGGTTGTCTGGACTAAATATTTTTTCATGGTTCGAGACAATACAGCAAATTTATTTTTTTGCAAATGTTTACTATCTTTTTAGTACTTCAACATATATTTTTTTCAACTCTTTTTAGCATACTTGAAAAAAGTTAGGAGTGGACAACTAAACAGTTAGTAATTACTTAAAATAAGATAAATTAGCAGTAATGTCAAAACCATGAAAAAAAAAATAGTCCAGACAACCTGATGACACTCTCTTCAGGCGTTTTCTCGCTGTCAATAGAGGTAACAAATGTTTGAAGATAGGTACCAAATAGTAGCAAAAGGGTAGTAAATTTTGGTATTCTCTAAACATCAAATATCGCTAGTGGTCCAAGGGTTCTGAAGCTTACATACTTTCGCTATTCCCTATCATTTCGGATTTGACCTTCGAGGTTTAAAAAAAATCACCCTTTATACCAATCTATAACTGCTGTGACAAGCCAAGACATGTATCATAAAGTAAGATTTGTAATAGGCAAATAGAACACAAACGAGTTGAAGAAGTTCGTAGCGCTCTGGCTACGACGTAGCAAGCGTAGCGGTGACGTCAGCAACGAGTGCTACGACGTAGCAGTCACGCAATGTCAATTATTTTTCCCTATGTCTATTTCAATACTTTTGTTGAGTTTACAAAAGGAACCGTTCGTTTCTGTTGTTATATAAATTAGTAAATGCATAAATGTCTATTGCAATAAATTTGTAATTAAATCTTCTTTAGCGCGACTACACCCCTGTGGCCAATTCCACGATATCGCATTAGTTCGTATTAAATTTGGTTTATGATTCTCGGTAATACTTTAAACAGATATATATTAGTACTAGTGGTCCCAACAGACGTTTTCCTACCTGAAAGCTGACTTTTCATTAGAAAAAACATTGAGAAATATATAATTTATATTTTTAAATATTTATTAAAGAATAATAAACATTTAAAAATATAAAAAATAGTCCATAGTCCACCGGTGTCGGGAACAGGGTTCAAGCTACCGGTGGTTAGGGATCCAGAGACAGGAACCTACTCACAATGCCAGCCGTATCGCATTATTATTACATATTTATATCAGATGCATCCACATTATGTTAGTAACATTTACAAAACTATGTTAGTAACATTACTCTAAAATAAATACAATAAAATAAAACTAATTCAAAAACCTATAAATATAACGGTGCCCGCTTCTCGCTGCAACAGACCTGCAGCTGTGCATACGAGTCCAGTGCCCCAGGAAAGGGCAATCCGGCTTATCAGCTATCACCCTCAAAGTGTTGCCATGTATTGCCAAGTAATGTAGTTGAGGACGTTAGTTGAATAATAATTGGCTAAACAAAGTTGAAGGCTAAATTAGTGTGGTAACTAAGCTCTCTAACTCATCCATCAAAGAGGGACGATCGAAAATTCAAACTGCTCAAATGAGGACCGATTACTTTGGAACACAAACAGTTTGAGTGACCGCCAATCGCCGCCATGTTGATAATCTGACATTTATCCAGCGGTGACTAAGGGTTAGTTCACACAGATATAACGCAGCGCGACAGATAGCGATACAGATTTATTTTATTATTTTAAAAATGTTATGTATTCCAAAATTGAAACTCAAAGCAATTATTTCACACTAGCTGACCCGTACCCAGTTTGCTGGGTGTAAAACATTTTTGCCGTTAAAAACATTATCTACTTATTAATCACAATCAAACATATCCAATGTTACTCAGGAATAATGTTGCTCTGTGCTGAAATCTAAATAACATCTAAAACTGATGAAAGATTTGTCAAAATCGAATCAGTATTGATTTTGATAAATCTTTCATCAGTTTTAGATATTATTTCCCACGAACAAACTCACAAATTTACAAAATTTATCTCTTTATAATAGGTACCGGCTCTTTTAAATTTTCAAGGTCGATTAGTCAAGCGACCGTGTAAGAAACTTTTACTGACAAAATACGAATTATTTCAAATTTATTTAAATGCTCGCAGGGAATTATGTACTTAATGATCTGTACTTACTGTAATGATCGTATCGCTTTCCTAACAAGAGCACGCAGCGTTGCGTCGCCTCTCGGTGTGAACTGACCTTAATTGTGAGGCGGGCATGTTGCGGTGTGACGTCACCGACGTCAGATTGGCTGTCACGTCATGTTCTAACAGAGATTGGTGAGCGACGTTGTTTATACAGGCTCGCATTTTGTGGAAATTTTTGTAGCGTTAAAATGTAATGAATATTAAGTTTGATTTTTACTAAATGGCTTCATACTCACTTAGCTTGGTCATTTTTCTGAGGTGGGGAATCATCCAATGACTTCTCACGCTCTAGGGTCGAGCGAGAAGCCGAATCTCAGACTTTTACTGCGTTCTAGTATCTCTTTCGAAATTCCCTTGACCCTAGCGGGCACTAAACTTAACTTGGTATTGGATATTTGATTTCTAAATTAATGTTGAGATGATTACAGATGTGTTTTACTAGTTTCCCTGATAATAATTTTGATCAAAAGCTGAAAAATAGCTAAATTTGTTTTGTTATAGTAGAGTTTGTTCCGTATGGTGTTCGGACGGTTCCGTATGGTGTTCGGACGTTAAGAATAACACCATCCCATCTCTTCCCGAGGGTGTCGTAAGAGGCGACTAAGGGACATACCAGAGAATGGGCAGCAGCATCCTCTGTACATTACAACAACCAAACTGCGATCGCCAACCCGTCTGCCAAGCGTGGCGATTATGGCAACCCCCCCCCAACATGAAAAACAGAAACAAAAAATGGCCCCTAGTGCCCGGCAGCCCGTCTACCCTTGACTCCGGTAGCGGTCAAGGCCACGACGAGGCAAGGGGTGCGAAGAATCTCCGGATGAGATTTGGCTACCCATCTATGAAACGACTCGACCTGGCAACTTTTAACACGCGTACACTGAGGACTGACGAGAAGATCACCGAACTGGAGGAGGAATTGAGCAGGTTGCGATGGAGTATTGTGGGATTGTCTGAAGTCCGAAGACAGGGGGAGGATACGATAATTCTCAAATCCGGTAACCTGCTCTATTTCCGGGAGGGTGACCAGCAGTCCCAGGGTGGTGTCGGGTTTATAGTCCACAGGTCCCTTGTGAACAATGTGGTGAGGATCGAGAGTGTGTCGACCAGGGTGGCGTACCTTATACTCAGAATATCATCAAGATATTCGCTGAAGGTCATACAGGTCTACGCCCCGACCTCGACACATCCCGACGACGAAGTAGAATCCGTATGAGGATATATCAAGAGCCATGCATGGTTCTAAGACTCACTTCACCGTGGTCATGGGGGACTTTAACGCGAAACTGGGCAAACGAGACGGTGACGAGCTGCGAGTGGGGCAATTTGGATTTGGACGTCGGAATCACCGGGGACACCTACTGGCTAGCTTTATGGAGAAGGAGGACCTCTATATGATGAATTCCTTCTTCAAAAAGCGTGAGCATAGAAGGTGGACCTGGCAAAGTCCTGACGGTGCAACTAGAAATGAGATTGACTTCATCCTGTCGACGAAAAAGCAAATATTCAATGATGTCTCTGTGATCAACGCGGTGAAAACTGGAAGTGATCACCGCGTCGTAAGAGGCACATTGAATATTAACATTAAGCTCGAAAGGTCTCGACTGATGAGGTCTACGCTCCGTCCAGCACAGATCCAGATCCAAAACCCCGAGAGCTTTCAGCTCGAACTCCACAATCGTTTCGAGTGCCTAGGAAGCTCCGTGGATGAATATAACGATGGGTTCGTGGAAACTGTCCATACGGTCGGGTCTAAGTTTTTCAAGACTCACCGTACAAATAAAAACAAGAAGCTCTCCGATCCGACCCTCGAGCTAATGAAGAAGAGGCGTGAGATGATTCTGCAGTCTTCAGACGATGCGTGCATATACCGGCAGCTCAATAGACAAATCTCGAAGTCCCTGAAACGTGACCTTCGCCGCTTTAATACCGCAAGGATTAAGGATGCGATTGAGCGGAATAAGGGCTCTAAAGTATTTGCACGAGATCTGTCTATTGGGCAAAGCCAGCTCACGAAACTGAAGACCGACGATGGCAGAGTCATATCCGCCAAATCGGAGCTTCTGGGAGAGATCGAGGCTTTTTATGGACAGTTATACACGTCTATCGCTAAACCCGCTGTAAATCTAGTGAACGACCCAAGAGCTAGATTGACTCGACACTATACCGAAGATATCCCGGACGTCAGCCTGTACGAGATTAGGATGGCTCTGAAGCAGCTGAAAAACAACAAGGCGTCGGGTGAGGACGGAATTACGGCCGAACTCCTGAAGGCGGGTGGAAAACCGGTCCTTAAGGCCCTTCAGAAGCTATTTGATTCCGTCATACTCGAGGGAAAAACGCCACGGGCGTGGAGCAGAGGCGTGGTGGTACTCTTCTTTAAGAAGGGCGATAATGCCCTGCTTAAGAATTATAGGCCCATCTCGCTTCTGAGCCATGTCTACAAGCTGTTTTCCAGAGTCATCACGAATCGTCTCGCGCGCAGGTTCGACGACTTCCAGCCTCCCGAACAAGCCGGATTTCGTAAAGGCTTCAGCACCGTGGACCACATACATACGCTGCGGCAGGTTATACAGAAGACTGAGGAGTATAATCAGCCTCTCTGCTTAGCGTTTGTGGACTACGAGAAAGCCTTTGATTCGATTGAAACTTGGGCTGTACTGCAGTCTCTCCAACGGTGCCAAATTGACTATCGGTATATCGAAGTGCTGAAGTGTTTGTACAAAAACGCCACTATGTCAGTCCGACTACAAGACCAGACCTCGAAACCTATCCTCTTGCAGCGGGGTGTGAGGCAGGGAGACGTTATTTCTCCGAAACTGTTCACGGCAGCAATGGAGGATGTCTTCAAGGTTTTGGAATGGAGAGGGCTAGGCATTAATGTCAATGGCGAGTACATCACTCACCTTCGGTTTGCCGACGACATAGTAGTCATGGCTGAGACTACGGAGGAGCTCAGTATAATGCTTGGTGACCTCAGTAGAGCTTCCGAAAGAGTGGGACTTAAAATGAACATGGACAAAACCAAAGTCATGGTAAACAGCCATGTAGCACCCACTCCTATCAAGGTCGGGGACTCTACACTCGAAGTTGTAGACGAATACGTTTACCTGGGACAGACGGTCCAGTTGGGAAGGTCTAACTTCGAGAAAGAGATCAATCGTCGAATCCGACTCGGCTGGGCAGCGTTCGGGAAGCTGCGCGGTGTCTTCTCGTCCAATATACCACAGTGTCTCAAGACGAAAGTCTATGACCAGTGCGTGTTGCCAGTGATGACATATGGCTCCGAAACGTGGTCGCTTACAATGGGCCTCATTAGAAGGCTTAAAGTCACCCAAAGGGCAATGGAGAGGGCTATGCTCGGAGTTTCCTTGCGTGATCGAATCAGGAATGAGGATATCCGCAGGAGAACCAAGGTTGCCGACATAGCACGAAGAATCGCCAAACTAAAGTGGCAATGGGCAGGGCACATTGCTCGCAGAACAGATGGCCGTTGGGGCCGAAAGGTTCTGGAATGGCGACCACGTACCGGAAGACGTAGCGTTGGAAGGCCTCCTACAAGGTGGACCGATGACTTGGTAACGATTGCGGGAGTCCGATGGATGCGAGACGCACAGGACCGTTCGTTGTGGCGACGCTTGGGGGAGGCCTATGTCCAGCAGTGGACGTCTTTCGGCTGAAATGATGATGATGATGATGATAGTAGAGTTTTTAAAAAGCTGCCTAACTTAAATGGGACTGGGGAGGACATATGTCTGTCACATATCAACACAGGATTGGTGGCCGGACACAAAGACGCGGGGCCGCGGCGAATCACAAAGGAGATGGCAGGATGACCTGGATGTCTACCGTAAGAATTTGGAAAGAGAAAGTGAGGAACCGTGATCGTAGGAAAGAATGGAGGGAGGCCTTTGCCCAGCAGTGGGACAATATGGGCTAGCTATAATAATAATAATTTACATAGTAGGTATAAAAAGAAGTCACTTTCATGTGTTTATTTATCCGCTAACTCCTGCTAAACCACAAAACAGATTTAGATGCTGTTTTCACTAATAAAAAGGGCAATAAACTAGGTCGGTTTATGTATGTAATTTGAATCCGTGATTCGTCAGGGCAGGTTACTAGTGACTATATAAAACTAGTGTTTCACCCCAGCTTCGCACGAGTGTTAGAAATCTTAGAAATTCTCGGTTTTTCTCTATTAATATATGTATTACACACAAACCTCCCTCAAAAATCACTGCGTTTATTGGTGAAACTACATGACCATTTTTTCAGTATTTTTGTGTTTATCGCGTTCATATAGACATACAGACGTGGTGGAGGGGACTTGGTTTTATTATATGTAATAACGATACTTCAAAAATATCTAAATATAATATATAGATGTTTACAGTCTTTCTAAATATACAACCGCTAAGCTATACGATCTTTAACTTCCCTCAAAAAATAAAAGCCCCACACTCAGAGGTCACAAACCTAGTAAAAAGCGTCACGAACAAACGAGATTAACGAGTATTTTGTCATAAAGTACTGGCATTAAGTAGGAAGAAACTGTGGATTTATATTATAAGCCTCGCTTGTTGCTGTTATACTTTATAACGTGAAACTGCGGTGTCCACATTACCGGAATAAGTTAGCGCAATGCGTAAAATACTTGCGACTTTAGGTTGAGGACCCATGTATTGGTACGATAGATTAACGGGGTTAGCGGGAGAATTATTTGGAGAGATTTAAACTTTAGGGATTTTATTGTTAGTGAAGTATAATAGCAGTGGTGGCCGAGTGGTAACGACCCCGACTTACGAGTTGTAGGTCGCGGGTCCAAACCCAGCCAGGCGCATTACTTTGTGTAATTTATTTCATCACCACTGCTCTCAAAACGGTGAAGGAAAATATCGTGAGGAAACCGGCATGTCCTAGAACCAAACAATTCGAAGATATGTGACATTCACCAACCCGCACTGGGCCCGCGTGATGGATTACAGCCCATTCCCTCTCGTAGAGAGGAGGCCTGAGTCCCAGCAGTGGGAACATTAAAAGGCTGATTATACTATTATGCAAGTATAATAAATATATTGGGACCGACGATAATATTATTAAAAAAAATCATTGTTCCCTCTTCACAAAAGTTTACTTACTATTCTCGAAACTAAGTAACCTATGTATCAATGAGTAAAAAACTCCTTTGTAAGAGAGTGGAGTCCATATAAGGGGCTCCCTTAATACGGACTCTCTCCCTTAAGTTATTACGGTTTGAATGAATTGCTAGAAGAATAGGCATAATCAGCTTCATAATATTCCCACTGCTGGGGCTCAGGTCTCTTCTCTAGGAGGGTGAATGGGCCTACTCCACCACAAGGGCCCAGTGCGGGTTGGAGGATGTATGTTCCGCAGTTCTGAAATTTAAACTTTAGGATATTTTTCTGTTCATAATCGTATGATTTTATAGGTTGGTTATAAAGGATTAATTAGATTAATGTTTTAAGGAACGATACTGTTGCCAACGTTTTAAATATTAAATACATGTATAATCTACAGGCCTGTTGGTCTAGTGGTTAGTGAACATGACTGCTATGCCGGAGGTCATGAGTAATCGAACCCACACCCAGGACAAATTTCTGGGTGTAATTTATCTATAATATGTATGTATTTATAAATATTTATGTATGATTATCAGTTGTCTAGTACTCATAGCACAAGCTCTGCTTAGTTTGGGACTAGATGGCGTTGTGTGATAGTTGTGAAATATTATTATTATTAATCTTTTGTCGATAGTACAAAATTATCCCAAGGGAACATACTCCAGGACATAGTCTATCCGTGTACCAAGTTTCATCGAAATCCGTTCTGCGGTTCGACCGTAAAAAAGTAACAAACATAGATCTATATATATAAAAGAAAGTCGTGTTAGTTACACTATTTATTACTCAAGAACGGCTGAACCGATTTGGCTGAAAGTTGGTGGGGAGGTAGCTTAGAACCAGCAGACGGACATTAGGGTAGAGTAGTGTAGAGTAGGGTAGAGTAGGGTAAAGTAAGGTCGAGTAGGGTAGAGTAGGGTAAAGTAGGGTAGAGTAGGGTAGAGTTGGATAGAGTAGGGTAGAGTAAGGTAGAGTAGGATAGAGTTGGGTAGAGTAGGATATAGTAGTCAGTTGACGGGAGCGAAGCCGCGGGCAAAAGCTAGTATAATATAAAAATAATATTAAGTGAGATTAATATAAGCTATTGAAATTTAAGTTATACTACAAATCTTAATTGACATTTCGTTCCTAATCACCGTTCAAAAACAAATTAATTACACATCCCTAATTACTATACAAACAAACTCTTAAGTTAATAAATTCGACAGAACCCGCTTAATTTCCGTCGTGACAACATCAATTTGTCACGCCTGTCTCTAAGAGATAAAGTAATAATATTTGAGAATAACAAACAAAAGAAATGGTCGACGGGGCCGAAAGTAACATCATACGTACAACTAGTAGCATAATCAGCCTTTTAATGTTCCCACTGCTGGGACTCAGGCCTCCTCTCTCTAGGAGAGGGAATGGGCCGTAATCCACCACGCGGGCCCAGTGCGGATTGGTGAATGTCACATGTCTTTGAATTTTTGGTTCTAGGACATGCCGGTTTCCTCACGATGTTTTCCTTCACCGTTTTGAGAGCAGTGGTGATGAAATAAGTTACACAAAGTAATGCGCCTGGCTGGGTTTGAACCGGCGACCTACAACTCGTAAGTCGGGGCCGTTACCATTCGACCACCACTGCTCTACAACTAGTCTGTACAACTAGTAAGGTAATAATATATTTGTTGTATGACATTAGGCATATAATACAGTGGTTTTATATACAAAACTACTCTACTGAGTTAAAAAAAACCGGCCAAGTGCGAGTCGCGCGTACGAAGGGTTCCGTACCATCCGTAGCAAAAAACGGCAAAATAACCACGTTTGTTGTATGGGAGCTCAGTTAAATATTTATTTTATTCGGTTATCTAGTATTTGTTGTTATAGCGGCAACAGAAATACATCATCTGTGAAAACAACTGTCTATCAAAGAAAGAAAAGAAAGAAAGAAATAAAACATTTATTTGAGACTCGCACAGGACAAACAACAATAAAATAAAAAGTAACTACTTAATCTATAAATACTTAACTTAAAATAAAAAAACAAAAGAAAACAATATTAAAAGATAAAAATAAAAGACCTGTGCGAGGCCAAAAAGGCTCCTATCTCAGCATATTCTGCGATATTTAACAAAAAAATAAAAAATGCAGCGCTGGTATTCTGCTAGGGCCTGCAGGTCACGGTTCATGAGATACAGCCTGGTGACAGACGGACGGACATGAGTCTTAGTAATAGGGTCCCGTTTTATCCTTTGGGTACGAAACTCTAAAAACGATCATGCAAAAAAAACACTTAAAACAAGAGAAACTGAAGTGGAAACATTTTTGCAAACAACCAAACCCACTATCGCTAAAAGTTTCTAAAAACCAGTGTTTCTGGAGTGGTGGCCACGTACTGGAAGACGCAGCGTTGGAAGGTCTCCCTTAAGGTGAACTGAAGACCTAGTGAGAGTCGCGGGAATCCGATGGATGCGAGAGAGACAGGACCAGTCGTTGTAGCGATACTTGGGAGAAGCCTATGTCTAGTAGAAATTATGATGGTGATGAAAATACAAAAGAGTGTTTGTCGAAGCCACTACTGACTGTTGAAGGGACAATTATTATTAGCTTTTTAAATTTGATGTGTGTTTGCCTTGACGTAAAATTGGCCAATGGAAATCAATTTATAAGGGTTCCATATGTTAGATCGAAGAAATGAATGAATGGAAGTTATGTATAATGAATATCTGCCTGTTAGTCTGTCAGAGACAATTTGCTCCGAATCTACCGGACTGTTTCAGTTGTCATTTTGGTACATATATGTATGAATTTCTGTGACCCAAACACGTATGTGAAACGTACCTAAATAAATACGAAACCCGGGGCCCTGGGACGAAGGCAACGAAGGAACAGGAGTGGGTTTTTAGTCAGTAAAAGTCTGACACTATCTCCTGCTCCACCCAAGAGCGGGATTTGTCATTAGATGATTTTCCCACCTAAAAAAAAAAACCTAAATAAATAAATTTTGAATATGAGGTCATTTTAATGGGACAAACTAGAAATAAAGAGACATTAAATAACTTCTCTCTCTCTGGATGGAGCGAGAGGGCGTCAGCCTTTTACTGACTAAAACCCACATGTATTCCTTCAGTTGCCCTTTGCATTTCAGGGCCACGGTAACTCTTACACGTAGGTACACTCACGGTATCGAAATAGTTAACCCAACTTATCGCTTACTTCAAAACTCCCACCGACGTCAACTAACCCTAAACCGTCGAGCGCAGGTCTATTCATCGTTAGGCATAATCGATAAACCTGTTGATCAAACGGGCCGATAAAACATGCTTCTCACTAATACTAGCTGGTATTAGGCTCAAATACCGCAGTGCCACAATGTCGGCTAGATAAGACCTCTTTTATAGGCTAGGGTACGATTATAGAGGGTTAAAATGACGTGGCACAAAAATGTCGTGAAGTCCATTTTGGTGTAGGGAAATTGCGGTTTGCTGTAAACCTGCGTAAGGGTAGAGTAATTATGTTAGTAGTTATTTTTTGGACGCGTATTTCTGTGGAATGCTTGTATGTGATACTGTGATATCGGATGAGATCGCATGAGGGGAGGCAAAAAATATGTAACCAAGATTATATGTAACTTATAATATGGTGAAAAACGTGTCCTTGGAGTTTCTTGTACGTTTTTCTCTATAGAGATTTACGCTTTGGAACGTGCAATTTAGCTTCACTTTTTTTTTGACTGACCGACTTTTTGACAATTCAAAAGTGCCTGTAAATAGTCTATTTGAAATATACGTTTCTGATTTCTGAGGAACGGGCTTTAATAATCGGATCATTATACAGGTACTACTTTTAAAGGGATTAAATTCAAACTCTTCAAATTTAGAATAGAATTTGAATTCGATTTTTTTTTCAGTTTTGGATAGACGATGTAATATGAGTACTGGAAATGTACTAGCGTCTGCCAGCGCGTCCTCGCTCGCGTGATAGTAGAAAATACAATATTACATCTTCGCGAAATTGATGTCGAATAATAAAACTTCGTATACGAAACATATTTATGTAATATGTGTGATTGTTAAATAAAGAATATTATTATTGTCCATAAATATCTACACAAATATTACAGAGGTAAGTTTGATTTTTTTTGTTTGTAATCTCTGAAAGTACTGGTCCGATTGCGAAAATTTTTTCACCGATAGAAAGCTGCTTTATTCCTGAGTGCCATAAGGGAAAAGCTGGTTACAAATATCTCGGTTACATGTTTCTTGTCGAAAAAGAAAATGAATTCTGAATATAGAAATTAAAAAGCCACTGGCAGCTAAGAGATAGAGATGGCCAGTCTCAACTGACAGCCCCAAAACAAACCAAATCAAAACACCAGTAAAATTCATTTAAACAATAGTGTTTAAATGTTTAGTAGATACCAAACATTTACACTATCATTTTCAAACCATAATTACTATTATCTTTATAAACCATTCGAAATAAAACATACAGTTTCACAAACGGCTACAAAATAACTTCTCGTATTTATATACATTTCGCCGCTATAATTGTATACGTATTTAAATAATTACAGAGCTCAAGGCTGACAACGTTACAATGAGTGTAAACGGACCAAGTTTTATTTATAAAACTGTGGCCGACACACATTGAAAGGCATTTGTTTGTTGGAAGCAAATACTACTTACCTAAACGGTTTTTCCTTTTGTATTTAATTCATTTTTGTGTTCGTGCTTTCCAAGTACGCTAAGCTGTTGGTCCCGGGTGTCATTTTGTAGATACTTTTTTTTTTGCGTCTGGGAAATCATCAACTCTCGCGCTTTGGGTTGAGTGAAAATTTTTTTTTTTACATCTTTTAGTTCCAAACTAAGCAGAGCTTCTGCTATGAGTACTAGACGATTGATAAACAAACTTATATATTTCTAAATACATACATATTATAGATAAATTACACCCGGACACAAAACAAATCATCGTGCTCATCACACAAATACCTATTTGTCTTGGGTGGGAATCGAACCCACGACCTCCTGCATAGCAGTCAGGACCTCTAACCACTAGACCAACAGGCCAGTCATGATGATAGATACCCGCACCTATACTTGGGGGTCTTTAAGTCAAGAGTATATAGGTTACTTCTAAGCAAGTACGCTAGGTACAACCTACTATGGGCCTTTTATTCAAGAGTGAATAGGTTCATCATCATCATCATTTCAGCCGAAAGACGTCCACTGCTGGACATAGGCTTCCCCCAAGTGTCGCCACAATGAACGGTCCAGTGCATCTCGCATCCATCGGACTCCCGCAACCGTTACCAAGTCATCGGTCCACCTTGTAGGAGGCCTTCCAACGCTACGTCTTCCGGTACGTGGTCGCCATTCCAGAAGCTTTCAGCCCCAATGGCCATCCGTTCTGCGAGCAATGTGCCCTGCCCATTGCCACTTAAGTTTGGCGATTCTTCGTGCTATTTCGGTAACCTTGGTTCTCCTGCGGATATCCTCATTCCTGATTCGATCACGCAAGGAAACTCCGAGCATAGCCCTTTCCATCGCCCTTTGAGTGACTTTAAGTCTTCTGAATAGGTTAATTCTAGGCAAATATGTTCCATCGCATGGTCGACCACATCATCGCTTACCATTAGGTGATCAAACATTAGCTTATCAATAATAATAAAAATACTACACTACCTATACCTACAGTACTATCATTTGAATAAATACTGGTTTGCGTGCCCCTCTTCATCACCTTCCGATCAATTTTAATAAGAATTTCAGTGATCTAGCTAGATCTGTTTTTCGGTAAGTCCCCTCTTTGAGCAGTGGCTGGAAAGGCAACGAGGCGTCCTTACCTTCCGCATGACGCAGGTCCTCACCGGACATGGTAAGTTCGGGAGGTTCCTGCACCGAATTCGTGCGGAAGAAACGCCCGGGTGTCATCATTGCGTGGACCGCCCGGAGGACACGGTGGAGCACACGGTGGAGGTGTGCCCCGCTTGGGAAGAGCAACGCCGTGTCCTCGTAGGGGCGATCGGTAGCGGCGATCTCTCGCGCCGGGCTTGATACAGGCCATGGTCTGGAGCGAGGAGGAGTGGCAGGCGGTCGCCTCCTTCTGCGAAGCAGTAATGCTAGCAAAAGAGGCGACCGATCGCGTGAGGCAATGGTCCTCACGCCCCAACCGCCGCCGGGATTCCGATCCCGATTTCCGGCCAACGTAGGCGCAGGCTTACGGACGGTGAGCAATGGGTAGCTCGCCGTCCGACCGTCCGGTAACCGTCCGGACCGAGCCCAAGTCGTCGACGGCGCGTACTGTTTCACGCGCGCCTCAAGGAGATGTCAGCAACTGTAGGGGCCCAGCAGGGTCGAAGCCTACTGGGGCCAAAGGTCTAATTCTGAAAGGAAGACTCGGCCCTGGTACGAAAAGCAACGAAGGTACAGGAGTAGGTTTTTAGTCAGTAAAAGTCTGACACTATCTCCCACTTAGTTCAAGAGCGGGGGATATCATAATATGATTTTACCACCGAAAAAAAGCTAGATCTGTTTTCTTTATTTGTGGAGAAAGTTGTTGATATCACATTTATAAAACTATTTTAAGTCCTTACTGTATGTAATATATTCTGTGTTATTGTTTGTTTTCCCCAATAAATAAAATTTAAAAACATCATCACGCTTAAGAATGGAAGCAAATAAAACGCTCGGCAGAGAACGATGACGTTGACTTTCTTTTAAGTATGTATGTTAAAAAAATAACACATAGTTTCTACAAAGTTCTGTTCGTCTTAAGGGTCCTATGAAATAAGAAATACTTACGTTGGGACTCACTTGTTATTTGTGTAGGGAAAATAATATTTGGGAATTGTGGCATACTTTCTAAGTAAAATCCCTACGGACAGTGTGAAAGTTATTTGCGAAACAAGGAAATATCGTAGTACGAAATGACTATGCAAATATGTACAGTATTACAAGAATTCATGCTTTGAAACATTTCTTTTATTTCGTGATGAACACGCTCCACCTAGTTTTGCGTGATGATTTTTTTAGGGTTCCGTACCTTAAAAGGAAAAAATGGAACCCTTATAGGATCACTTTGTTGTCCGTCCGTCCGTCTGTCTGTCTGTCTGTCAAGACTCTTTATCTCGTGAACGCGTGGAGATATCGAGTTGAAATTAAAACCTTACACTCAAGTCTGCAGTCCCTTGAAGCTGTGAAAAAAATTAAACTTGTAAGTAAACAAAAAAAAAAAGATACGGCCGTTTATGTTACAAACATCGTATATTTTGACACTCTCAAGGGAATCAAAATTCATAGGGTACTTCCCGTTGTCCTAGAATCCTGAAATTAGGCATGAAGTAAGGTCTCATAGCATAAGTATAGCAAAAAATCTGAAAACTGTAAATTTGTAGTTACGTCACAAAAAAAACTTTTTTGTGATTCGTAAAAATCTTTGAAACTCGATTCGGAAATTGAACGGGTTTTTATAGGTAAGTTTGTACGGAACCCTCAGGGTGCGAGCCCAGTTTTTTTCCTTTACGGAACCCTAAAAACAACAAAAAATCTATAGCAACTTCGGAATCTTACAAAACCCACCTTTACTCATCACCAATCTATCAGTCTAAATACAAAATCAGACTAACTATCAAACATTCAACGTTATCATAAAAGCTGTCTTCGGAAGTCATATCTTTTTAGTCTCCTCACGTGGCGACACTTGGAGAGAACGCGCCCTGCATAGCTGATGAATCACCCACAGACCTTAGAACCGCCGTGCTGGCAGTGATTAGAGACGACATTACCAATCCTCCTGTAAGTCCTGTAATAACTTCTCCTGCTCGAGGTGGAGAGGGCGTGTCAGAAGTTTACTGACGAAAACCCACCTGTGTTTCTTCTCAAAGGGATGTCAGCAAAACTGTACGGGCCCAACAGGGCCGAAGCCTACTGGGGCAATGGACTGACTTCTAAAGGGAAACGCGGGGTCCTGGAATGCAAGGCAAAGAAGAAACATAGGTGTGGTTTTTCCTCAGTACAAGTCTGATACGCCTTCCCCCTTCCACCCTAGAGCAGAAGACGTCCTCGGATGATTTATCACCTTAAAATAAAAACCATCACTTTCCATCAGGCAAAACTAGGTAGAGCGTATTCATTACAAAATTCTTGATTCTTTATTGTACACAAAACATAACATAATATATGGTGATACAGACAGTTCATGGACAAAGGCGAGCTTAACTCAGCAATAAGTTTTCTCCCAGTAAACCTTTCAGTTATAGAAAGAGTATATATTCGAGGGTAGGATCCAGTGCACGATATAAACCTACATAACCAAAGCTATGATTATATATTAGACTTATGTATAATGACTTGACTGGCCTATTGGACTAGTGGTTAGTGGCCCTGACTGCTATGCCGGAGGTCGTGGGTTCGATTCCCACCCAGGACAAATGTTTGTGTGATGAGCACAATCATTGTTCTGTGTCTGGGTGTAATTTATCTATAATATGTATGTATTTAGAAATATTTAAGTATGTTTATCAGTTGTCTAGTACTCATAACACCAGCTCTGCTTAGCTTGGTACTAGACGGCGTTGTGTGATAGATGTGGGAATTGTTATTATTATTAATATAATTGTATATTATAAAATTTATCTATAGTTAAAGCATGAGTTCTTGTAGTACTGTAGTTATTTGAATAGTCATTTCGTACTACGATATTTCCTTGATTTATGTATCTTTCTATCTCGCTTGGTTTTTATGGAATGTGTTGACAATACCGTGTCTATTAGTGGACACAGAACCGTCTCCATACTCTGTGTACCTGACACCTTTAGTCCCCAAGTTGAGGTAGCTCGGCTAAAGTGAGTGTCAGCTACTTTGTTTTCACTTATAGCTCGAATTACATGTAAGGAATTAGATTAGAGGGTCGTCTGTTTCTTGGTGAGTTACGACGCAGTTGGGATGGTTTGAAAGATGTTGCTGTTGTTCTGTGAAGTGTGTGTGGCCCATAAAAATGTGTTTTCAAGGAAACAGGCTCCGGCAGGGAATTCTACTCTTAAAATTTAAGCACCTTTTTCTAATGTAGACAGGCTAGCGTTTAATTACTATCTGATCGACGGTAAGCGATGATGGGGTCGAAGCGGCTTTTTTATTGTAGATAAGCTCGCATTTGACAACTATCTCACACGATAGCAAGCGATGATATGGTCGACGATGGAGCACGCTTACCTAGAAGTAGCCTATTCACTCTTGACTAAAAGACCCCTATAATAAGCTATCAGGAAACACAGACTCCGGCAGGGAATTTTACTTCTTAGCTACACATAAAAAATGATGGCTTCTAAAAATTAATGATACACTTAAACTAAACCTGCTTTAACTTTACTCACCCCCTATTCTCCCTTTGGGTGCATGCCCCTCATTGAAATGCTAACATTGCCACGTCGAGTCGGTATTAAAATGCATCCGCTTAACATTCGCAGCTCATCGCGACTACCACCAGTTTGTCACCGGAGATCCGGTTTTAGTCCGATTTCCATGAATATCTGACAACTTAAATTGGCTTGTTTTTAGTAGCGGTTGTTAGGGTTTCGTCTTGGGAATATCAAGGAGGTGTTTGGAAAAGTTTAATCAACAAGTTTAATTACGATATCAACATAGTTTTCATGAATTTTGTTGTAACAACTGTTGTGAGTTATGAGTATACACGTGGATAGATGGAGAGGAAGAGGAAGGTCAAAGAACAGATGTATGGATTGTGTAAAAAGTGTTATGAAAGAAAAGGGAGTTAGTGATATCGTGACGAGTAAAGGACAGAATGGAAGAAAAAAATTGTGCGTGTTGCGCCATTCCCAAATAACATGGTTTTTTTTTTGGGTGGGAAATTCATTTTATGACATCGCGAAAGGGCGTGTCAGTTTTTTACTGACTAAAATCCCACTCCTGTTCCTTCTTTGCCGTTGTTCCAGGGCTCCGGGGATTTCCTTCGCATCACCCATGGCCCCAGTAGGCTTCGACCCTACGGTTCCTACGGTTCCTACGGTTCCCTACGGTTCCCTTCCTTTGCTAGCATTAGTGCTTCGTAAAAGGAGGTGACCGCCTGCCACTCCGCCTCGCTCCGGACCATGGCCTAGTAAAAAATATAATCCTTGAATATTTGAGTTTAAATCTTTGTGCACGCACCCGGGATACAGAAGTAATTGCATAGTATGAGACAACATAATTTATACTAATATTATAAAGAAGTAAGATTTGTATTTTTGTATGTTTGTAAATAACAAACTCAAGAACTATTGGACCGGTGCCCACAAATTGCTTAAAGACCTTTCCCAACGCCTTGTTGACACTTTGCGAGACCCAAGGGCTGGATTTATCATGGGCAGAGGATAAGCATTGCCATACAGCGTGGCAATGCCGCCAGCCTTCTGAGTACATTACCAGTCGACAGCGATGCGGAGGAGTTTTTTAACGCCATACTTTGGATTAATTTTAGTTAGTTCTTAAGGATTTTTTATTTATTTAGTGTATATAAATATATTTTTATAATTTAAGTGTTTTTTAGGGTTCCGTACCTCAAAAGGAAATAACGGAATCCATATAGGATCACTTTGTTGTCCGTCTGTCTGTTAAGACTCTTTATCTCGGGAACGCGTGGAGGCATCGAGTTGAAATCAAAACCATACGCTCAGGTCTGCTGTCCCTTGTAGCTGTGAAAAAGTCAATCTTCAGAGTTAGCAAAAAAAGATACGGCCGTTTATGTCGCATAAAACGTCTATTTCGAGACTTTCAAGGGAATCAAAAATTCACAGGGTAGGTATCTATTTCCCGTTGACCTAGAATACTGAAATTTGGCATGAAGCAAGGTCTCGTAGCACAAGTATAGGAAAAAATCTGAAAACTGTAAATTTATAGTTACGTCACAAAAAATAAACTTTTTTGCGATTCGTAAAAATCTTCGTAACTCAATTCGGGAATTGAACTGTTTTCATAGGTAAGTTTTACGGAACCCTCAGTGCGCGAGTCCGACTCGCACTTGCCCGGTTTTTTTGTGTAAATGTAAAAACTGTAAATAATAAATATATCTGGCTCGGTTTTAAAAATTATTTCACCAGTATAATACATGTATTTTTTACTTTCACGCGGGCGTAACTATTGGTGGAAACTAGTTAAAAGTACAATCAGTTTGATCGGGATAATGCAACTGATGTTAACTGCTTTAATTACATGAAGATGTAAGGATTGGCCATTAGTCAACGACTATTACGTAAATGACAAAGACGACTACCTAATCGCTTAGAAAATTACCAGCCATTATAAAACCGAAGCCACACATTTAAACATAAACAATATCCGACCAACTACTCCATGTTATTAAACATTAATGCGCCAACAGCAACCACTTGCAACAGTGCACCAGTTATAAATTACAAAAGCGATGGTAAATTATACTGCCAGTTGTAGTTGGTAGACAGGACATGTGCTTTCTGCTAGGGATGTAAAGATAAAACGGAGGCGATTTAACGGAGGCGAAGGTTAACAGAAGCTAAGTGAAAAGGAGGGTCGGAATGTATATTACAAAAAGAGTTATGAGTATATATGTCGTGGCCAGATCTAAGAAATTGATCATTTAATGATGTGGCCAAGTAAAACTGGCCAGATCGTTTTAAACGTTAAAGTTTAAAGGATTCAATACATATCATCAAATTTTAATGTTACCCCAGTTTTAGTTGGTTCATATTATATTAGTTCATATCGTAGTGATCAATTCTAAGATCTGGCCACGACATATACATTGTGGCTGGATGAGGAGGGAGGCTAAAGAAAAGGTGGGTGGAATGTGTGAGGAGTAATATGAAAGAAAAGGGAGTCAGTGATAGCGTGACGGGTGACAGGACAGAAAGGAAAAAAAAATCGGTTTGCGCCGCCCCGAATTAACATAACCACATAGGAAAGGGCTAGAAAATTATGAAGGTGAATAGAGGAATGATGAATGGAATAAATGGTCCGAATCGTCGTTTGACCCATGAACAGATGGAATGAACGATCAGTCGAAGAACGGTTGTGAGAATCGTTTGGCCAATGTACTGTAAGCCGAAAGAACATTGCCCAAAATATCGTTCAAACTATAAGAACTTGTATGAATAACAGTAGTGCATCGTGTTTTCGGTTAATTGAACTTCGGGCAATCGTGACGCACTCCGTTAGAAAGTTCCGCATTTCCGCAGGCGGATACGAAGTTCCGTTACAACCTTACTTTACTACATATGCTGGTGTAATCTCGCACACTAATAAGATCCTTTTTAACGTTGACGTAAACACAAGTAAGCGAGTAACATGTTGTCTGTCGTCTTGTCGATCAAATGAACTTAGGGCAATTGTGACGCACACCGTAAGTAAGTTTCGCATTTCCGCAAGCGGAGGCGAAGTTCCATAACAACCCTACTTACTACATATGCTTGTACAATCTCGCACACTAACGAGATCATTTATAACGTTGACGTAAACGCAAGTAAGCGAGTAACATGATTGATTCAGCCGTCTCTGATGCAAACTGATTTTGTTGGCGCAAACTCGGCACGAGTATGATACTCGTGCCGAGTTTGCGCATAATTTTGGTAGTAGTTTAGAAGGGTGTTGCTTTGAAGCGCTTTTTTGGGGAGGTGGTGACAAGTTTGGTAAAGTGCTTTGCTCTAGTTGGTAATGTTTTTATAAATCCATATGTGTCTATATACTTTTACTGAAAAACGGTTATAGTGACGGGTTGATTATAGTGAGCTTTCATGACCCAAAATAGTCTCTTCATTTTTACTTGCACTTGTATTTTTTTATCTAAACTTGTAGTAGCAGCAGAAAATATAGAGTTAAATTATATTTTTTGGATATATATATGCACGATTCGTGTATTTTGCCAGAGCCAAGTTTAGAAAGTATAATTTTTTTTTGATACAGAATACATTCTAATGTTTGGTAGTAAATGTTAACACCCTTCTCGACAAACTTCACTGAGATACTGAGATTGTCAATAGTACCTACTGTAAAATTCTCAGCGCCATTTTACGGAGATCGTACCTGTTTCAATGATTCCACATATTGTCTAGCTGTGTAGGCACTTGAAATTCAAAACTACTCCACACACATCACACTAACCACTAGGAATCAATTTGCGAGTAATTAAAACAGCTGAACTGGCGGTATTTATAAGTTATTTAAAATTATTTAAAAAAAGAACCAATATTTTATCCTGCCAGCAATAAAAATATAGTTCCAAGTTTGAAAACTGTCTCCTCAATACACAAACTCGATCTATTAGAATGTCAAGCCACTGTTTTAATCCAATATTGAAGTCTCAGTAATTGCCACCCGGATAATTCGGATTAACCGGTTCAGACGTCAAATTCGATCAACAAGTGCTTGACAGAACATGATAGCCGGATATTGGGAACCACCTACGTGAAGCTTTTATTTAAACACCGGTAATTGGACCAGAGTTAACCATGTTACCGGCCTTTCTCGTTAAGTGAGCAAAGCAAATGTTTGTTTCGGCATTATTCTTGAAATGGTTGATTGGTTGTGTTTGGTAATTTTAAGCCCCATTGACATTTTAACGGATTATTTTGGGATTCATGAATTAAATAGTATTATAGGTGTCTAGTTATGGTCTATATGGAAAGCACTAAATCGGTTGGGCGCTCAGGTAGGCCGCTGTAAATACAACTTGGCGAAATGGGGTTTTATAGACTCGTCGGATGCTCAATGTGCCCCAGTTCAGAATATGAGCCACACGTTAGAATGCCCCAAGTGCCCTTAAAGCTGTACCTTGGAGGATTTAATGAGTGCCACCGATGCTGCTGTTAACGTAGCCATTTACTGGGCTCAAGCAGTTTAACGAGTTTACTATGGATTCGAAAAGAAGAAGAAGAAGTATACAAGTGGATGGATGGAAAGGTAAGGAGGCCAAAGAAATGATGGCTGGATTGTGTGAGAAGTGATATGAAAGAAAAGGGAGTTAGTAATAGTATGACGGGTGACAGGACAGAATGAAACAAAAAAACGTGCTACACCGACCTCAAATAAAACAAGACAAGAGAGAGACAAGGGCAGGAAGTCGACGTCATAATTGGTAAATTCATAATAGAATCAATCATTCATAACAATTGCTGCTAGCTAGGAAATACTGCGCGCAGTGTTTTTCCATTTTGATCGTCATTTATTCATTCATAATCAATAGCCTGTACAATATTTCCATAAATTGAGTGACATTTTGAGATATAAACAAATAACTTAGCTGTTTATGAATATTACAACACAACAACATCAACAACATCAAACAAAAATCTAGATCTGCTACAATCAATCTTTAAGTCAAGAGTGAATAGGTTACTTCTAGGCAAGCGTGCTCCACCATCGGCCACATCATCGCTTACCTACAGGCGAGATAGTGGTAAAACGCGAGCCTATTAATAATAATAATAAAAAAATATTTATTGAGACTTTACTTAAATAATAACAAGGCCTTTTCTAATAAGCCCTTTAAGTATTTGTACTAATTAAAAATAAGTGGTGTATAATATTAGTATGAATTTGTTCCCTGTTTTAACTTAATCCCAGTAGTTTTCAAAGAAAAGAATTTTTATTTGGAATAAACCTAATAATACAGAACGGGCAGTAAGTTAGAACAATATACGGCCTCACTTACAATCCCATGAGATCACATTGAGTGAACACACTCTCACGGAAGGCCAGAACACATTTTATATAGGTAAGGTTAAAGTACTACGGACCTTCCTGCGGTGAAAAATGCTGCAAGAGAAACTTGAAGGATCCTTAGTTTTTTTTAAGGTGTGAAATCATCTAATGACTTCTCACGCTCTGTGCGGAGTGGGAGGGCGTGTCAGACTTTTACTGACTAAAACCACACCTATGTTCCTTTAGTTGCCCTTTGCGTTCCAGGGTCACGGGTATTCCATTCAGAAATCGACCCATGGCCCGGTTTCGGCTTTGCTGGGCCCAAGCTTTTTAATAAACTAGTGCGCCTCACCATCAATGATTGCATCACTGCTTACCATCAGGTGGGATCGCAGTCCAGCACTGGTTTATATCAAATTAAAAAAAAAGCTCCAAATTGATTAACCTCAAAACTGGGACTATCCAAGGCCCGAAATATTCTCTATCGACGTTCAAAAATCTAATCAAGCAATCAATCTACCTAATTGGTTTTGACCAATATTCGACAACCTGAACAGTTATGTCGAGTTGACCCTTTATAAACCCTGAAAGGTGCAGGTGGTTGTGCAAGACGAGAAGCATAGTGGGAGACGAGTGTTCTGTGAAGATGCTCCATACTGGCAATGTGTTGAGATCGAAGAAGTCCCATTTGGCCGGATGTGTTCGTAATCGGTTAAGAGATTTGCTAATTGGCCACTGCAGTTCGCGCCCAGAGAGAAGACGATAAAATTAGGAGTAAAAAATTTATTTTATCTACGACAGATAGAAAGTATAGAAGAGAACTTGTTGCGCCATTTCCAGACAAGTTAAGATCAGAGCAGACAGATGATGCTGTTCTACGGATTGTGTGCGACAAAATAATGTTACTTGAATTTGTGTATTAAGTAACAAGCGTGATTGCTATAAATTGTAGACGTCACCTTTGCTTTAAATATTACAAACAATTCATTTTAAACATCTGGCAATCAATAAATAAAAATAAAATTATTAATAGGTATTATTTAAACGAGTGATTGTAAATTGAAGTTTTAAGTGACAAATTAATTTAAGTTAAAGTATTACTAAGTGAGCGACTGACTGCGAGTGACGAGAAATCAACAGAACAGCAACTTACAAACATTAATTTGAGTTACTTAATTTGGCTATGATGGAGCGACATAGTCAATATTGTGACAAAGCTCCTTAATAAAGATTAAAAAAAAAAAAAAAAAATGAGAAGCTTCATAATATTTGAGCGATCTTATATTTGTTTGAGTGTCAACGTTACGTCCTACATATTTTTCAATATTTGGTAAATGATTTATTTATACTATAAATATACATTTTATCTTCAAATGTCCTAAATACCGATATTTATTTGTTATATAAATGTAACAAGGTAATTTGATAATTCGGATATTGCAAATACCCAGATAATTAGAAAATGGTGAAATAAAATCCTCCTGCAGCGGGGTGTGAGGCAGGGAGACGTCATTTCTCCGAAACTGTTCACGACCGCAATGGAGGATGTCTTCAAGGTTCTGGACTGGAGTGGACTTTGCATTAATGTCAATGGCGAGTACATCACTCACCTTCGGGTTGCCGACGACATAGTAGTCATGGCTGATACTACGGAGGACCTCAGCACAATGCTCAATGACCTCAGTAGAGCTTCCGAAAGAATGGGACTTAAAATCGACAAAACCTGTAGCGACATCTATGGCGTCACATAACAACTAATCCTGCATCGCGCAATTAAAGTTCTCAGCGCAATTGGAACATATACTTAAAACAGCCCGAAATCATCTATCGGGCAGTTGCCCACCAGACATAACATCCGGCTGGACAGAGGATCCTCCCTTCTCAACGGAGGTTTGGGGGACAAAAAAACCAAAGTTATGATAAACAACCATGTAGCACTCACTCCTATCAAGATCGAAGACTCTACACTCGAAGTTGTGAACGATTACGTCTACCTTCAACAGACAGTTCAGTTGGGTAGATCTAATTTTGAGAAAGAGGTCAATCGTCGAATCCGACTCGGTTGGGCAGTGTTCGGGAAGTTGCGAGGTTTCTTCTCATCCAACATACCACAGTGTCTCAAGACGAAAGTCCAGACCAGTGCGTGTTGCCAGTGCTGACATATGGCTCTGAAACGTGGTCGCTCACAATGGGCCTCTTCAGAAGGTTTAAAGTCACCCAAAGGGCAATGGAAAGGGCTATGCTCGGAGTTTCCTTGCGTGATCGAATTAGGAATGAAGATATCCTTAGGAGAACCAAGGTTACCGACATAGCATGAAGAATGGCCAAAATAAAGTATTGCCACTTTATATTGGCGATTCTTGGGCAGGGCACATTGCTCGCAGAACAGATGGCCATTGGGGCCGAAAGCAGGCAGTTAGGCGGAAATGATGATGATGATGAAATAAAATCTGCGAGCAACTTGGACGTAGCGTTCGCCAGCCGCTGCCGCGGCACCGCTCGCTTTGCTAGCTCGACTCACGCGCTGTTGGTCTCAACTCTAACCTAAACCAACCCACTTCAAAATGATGAATCTGCCTGCGAATAGATAATTAGACAATGGTGAAAACATTTCTTAAAGTGAACTTTTAGTACAGTTAAATGGTGTGAATAGAAACTCAGGGGTGAAAAGAAACAAAATTTCAAAGGTTATTTTCACGATATTTGAATATTTTTTTTTGCAGCATTTAACTATATCAATTTATCAATGAATTGCTATCATAAAAAGTCGATGCTTTGTTAGAAGCCGATAATATGGTATCAAAGTGAAAAACCAAATCAAAGTTTTGTTTCTATTCACCCCTGCGTTTCTATTCACCCCGTTTTACGGTAGTTCGTTATGTAAAACCTCAGTTGGAAAAATTGTCTCTATCTTAATATTGAAGTTGCTCTCTGTATTTCTAGTCGCTCACTTAGTAATTTAGTCGCAAGGCTAGAATTTTAATATCCGAAATGGATTAATCACAACCCACTTTTAGTAAGCTCGTTCTAGATTTTATTATTGTTGTTAGTTTATTATACATGGTTTAACTACTATCTCGCATCTGCGTAGACCGTCGACCGCTAGTTTTAAAAACGGCGTGGATAAGAACAGGTTCTAATGAGAAAACTATACGTCCATTTAAAAATGTTTTTAAACCATACACTAGATAATGAAATTCCCAATAATACAACGTCAATATCTCTAGAAATTAAACACATTATTGTTATATTGTTCGTCGGAAATCATTGATTTTGGCTTCTGCGTGGTTTTAACGGATGAATGCTCATAATCAATATTTATCGTTAGTTTAGTTAATTTTTCGGTTACTCAAATTCATACGATGCAAGTTATTAAAACAGTATCTCATCATCAGTCGCTAAGTTTTTTTTATTCGTTCGTTTTATAATTTCCTTTTTTAAAATGGGTTTCTTGGAACTGTGATATCTTCAGATTGATATGCATCAATATTAAAGAACATATAAAACACAAAGAAATAACTTAATGTGGAAAAGAATTAAGGAAAGGGTAAGAGTCCCCTAAGAGTGCTGTACTCATTTGAGTACACCAACCATCGGAATTTAAGACATAAATATTGAATATAAACTTTCGCTTACCCTTTAAATTATTATAATAGTGATTCATTCACTAACAGTAGGTACATAAGATAAAAAAACTTCGGACATCAAAAATCATTAAAAAAAAATTTGATGACGTGCTCATTTTTTTTTAGAAAGATAAAATGCCCATAATACATTTAATTTTAAATTATTTTAATAAATTGCCTCTTGATAACAAGTGCGGTAAATAAAAATCAAAACAACCCTCAATTGTTTTGTCGTACATAGTTGAGTAATGCTAAATGGGTTAAGTATAAGTAATGTATGGGTTGTCCACTTGTCCTAACAGTATTGTAATCGTACTTCAATCTTACACAAAATACAATAACAAAATACTCACTCAGCCTCTTCGATAGTCTCCGACATGGCAAGGAAGACACAGTTGAGCAGGATAGTAGCCATGACGAAGTAGTCGAAGTACTGGTTGGTGGAGAGGTAGACGCAGGCCCGGCGGACGGGCGACCAGGGTGAGTACCAGAACAGGGAGCGCGTGGCGGTGAAGCGGTGGATGTAGTTCTTGCGGAAACGTTTGGAGACCACGCAGAAAGTCTGGAACAAGAAGAAATAAATTAGTTAAGAAATAGGTACTCAATACCCAATGTAGGATTAGAGTGCCCCAAGTGCCCATACACCTGCACTTTGGAGGATTTGATGAGTGCTACTGATGCTGCTATTAATGTAGCCACCTATTGGGCCCAAACAGTTCGACGAGTTTACCATCGAATCGAAAAAAAGAAGAAGGAGAGTTAAGAAATAGGTAGAAAAGATAGGTAGTCATTTTTTTTTTGTACACCAATAATAAAATTACAATAGGAACTTAAAATTAACAGGGTGTCATAAATGGCGGTCTTATCGCTAAGAACGATTTTTTACAGACAACCTTTGGATGGATTTGAAAGAGAAGGAGAAAAAGATACGCAGGTAGTTCATGGTGCAAAAGGCATAAAGAGAACGCACAAAACTTATTCGAAAACATTGTAGTGGAAATTCCTGCTGGAGTATCTGTTTTCTGGTAACTACAACCTTTATTAGGTACTCAATAATGAATAGGTTACTTCTAGGTAAGCATGTTCTATCGTCGACCACATCATCGTTTACTATCAGGTGTGATAGTAGTCAAGCATGAGACTATCAATAATAAATATAAGATTCTAGATTTGGTTAAGTTAATTCTACAAAGCTTGGAGCCACCGACCTAACAACCACTAGACGCCTCTTGCTTGAGTTAGCGCACCAAAACAATTCTGTCAAGCCGAGGTACGGGAAGCAGGGTACTACGTTCTGATTGGTTTTGATTGGTACGGGATAGCGGGGTACTGCGTTCTGATTAGTCGAGACATCAGATCTATAATCATATGTGTTGACAGATATGCGTCGCCTGTTATTAGACGTCTTGGCTGTAAGATCGTTGCTGGAGCACAGACGTAGGGTAACCAGCTTTTCGATATTTCACAGGATGTATTTTAGAGAGTATGCGCGGGAACTACATGACTTGATTTCACCTACCATTGGACCACCCGACGTACGGCGAGTGTTCAACCCTTACCGTAGACGTGTTTCGAAAAAATCGTATTATTGTATAATAATAAACTAACTATTGGAGCACCCGACGTACGGCGAGTGTCCAACCTTTACCGTAGACGTGTTAACAATTACGCCTCTACAGTCCGGACTAATTGCATCGCAATGTCATAAAAAAAATACAATCAGATGACTTTAGAACCTTCTTCGTTTTAGAAGTTGGTTAAAATATGCATGTATAGTCAGGGATCAAAAGTGCAGTTGCACTCTACTAATGCTAAAGTGTCTAAAATTTCTTTATTGTAGAAGTTCAATAGTCCACAACTAGTTCATTCAATACTTTTGATTGATTCTATGCTACCAATTAAATCAGTCATGGACCATTAATACTCTTCCACAAAGAAATTTTAGACATTTTAGCTTTGGTAAGGTGGAACTGCACTTTTGACCCCTGACTGTACATATAAAATGGTAGGTTTTTATTGCTATAATTGTATACAACATCCAATGATTACATACCAGTTAATAAAGAAATTCTACGCATCTTAACTGGCTATCCACAAACTTTAAATTATTACAATATTTCAAATACAAGCAAGAAACATTTCAACCAGTATCTCTCATCTTGCAATTTAGGCTCAAGCAATACCGCTGCCTAATTATCTCCATCAACTAAACAAAAGCTTGCACAAGCAACAATTATGTGGCTTGCAAATTTGCGTGGTTAATTGGTGAGCCATCTGCCACCTACCATCAGCCACTTGGTCGTTAGCCATTAGCCACGTAGACTGGAGACCGGAGATCTGCTACTGTTTTAATTGCCAGCGCGAATTAATAACGCGTTCGAAATAATTGTTTCGCTCTGTTTACCTGAAAATTACCTGAAGGTAATCAGCTGCATTGTGCTGAAAACTGTGGTTTTAAATAGCGGAGGTTGCTATATTGTTACACAGTTTAATTATCATCACAGTAAATACCTACAGCATATTTATCATTACATATCAAATGGCGCTGTAATGTAATGTGGCTACCTTACTTTAAGAGGCTCCTTTTTCACTCGAGCAAAGTTTCAAAGCTTGTTACTTCATCTAACGCAATCGAACGCGATGTTAGACGAAGAGGCAACGCGAAAAAAGAGAGATAGCGCCTGAAAACTCTGTTAGCATTTGGTAATTCCGTAATTTACTCGAATATTTTACAAAATTTGTTCCAGGAAATACGTGTTTTTTTTAAACCCTTAAAAGTTTTTGATAAAATTTGGCGGCATTCAGAATTTTGATTAAACTTGCGAGGCTCCTATTGTTATACTTATTTGACTTTTTTTAATTTTTGAGTAAATTATGTGTTTATATGTTTTATACAAATTTATAAATTGATTTCAATAGACGCCTTGATAATATCCACGAGATACTGTGTTTCCAAAATATCTAATGAAAAATGTGTAATAACGTCATAATCGCGTAAGAGCGGTTGTATGAAAAACAGTGAAAATGTATATCGAGTTGCATCCCCTTAAGCCGGAACCACAATCCGGCTGAACGTAAGGTGTTCAACCTGATTGTGGTAGCGCTACGTTCTACAAAGCGGCGCCCAACGTTGTGCTTTATTGTCAGTGTAGGGTGACTATAAATCGTGAAGAACTGGTCCAAAAAAAGTTTGGGTAAGGACGATAAGTCCAGTCGGTCAGTGTCGGTCTTGGTTGACTGGTAGAGAATGCCTAAGGCATTAAGTCCGCCTTTGTACCTTTATGTTGCATGAAGTTTTAATAAATAAATAAATAAGATAAGTTATCAAGATTTTTTAAAATTCAAGTCCAAAATCAATGAATCTGTCAATCATTTGTTTAGATTTTGACACTGTGTACCTATATCTTTTTTATAAAAATATAAACTAGTACTTGACTGCGATCCCTCGTGATGGTAAACAGTGATGCAATCGTTGATGGTAAAGCGCACTAGTTTATTAAGAGCCTATTCACTCTAGCCTCGAGGACACCAAAATTATAATCGGACGGGAAGACCGTAGAAACATAGTCGGCTAAACGGCACTAAAAACTATAAACATTTAACCGAGTAAACACACTATAAAACAAAAATCGCTGAAAAATCAAAAACAGCAAATAGTGCGATGTAGCAGACTACCCGTATCACTCCACGTTTGTCGCTGATTGAATGTACAGATTTAATACTGAGCTCTCAGCTCTGCACCAATCAAATGTGGTACTCCCAAATTGATTGGCTGTGATTGGCTGATCAAATCAGAACGGTTTCCGAAACAACAAAGCTTTTGACGGTTAAATTCAAATTAGTGAAACGGTTTGCTTCTTGCTACGGACTGGGGATTCGTAAAGCCGTATTTGCAAGTGGGTCACACTTTGTACCAAATTTGTATTGGTATTTTGGTGCACATAATGTAAATAGTCCAAGTATCATGAACATGTTGTATATGTAGGTAATCTATATACGAGTATATAAAAGTGAAATACCACTCACTGAATAATCACGAAATCTCGGAAACAATAACACCTACAAACTTAAAATTTGACAGGTAGGTTCCTTATAGGGTGTAGACATCCGCTACGAACGGATTTTACGAAACTCCACTCCTAAGAGGGTAAAATGGGGGTTGGAATTTTGTATGGAGAAACCTGTTTTCACCGGGCGAAGCCGCTGGCAGAAGCTAGTCTCCTATATATCTATGTGACGTCAATTGTGCTTTTTTGAGGTAAGAAATCATTCAATGACTTCTAGGGTGTATAAGACTATCTGAATAAAACCACATCTGTGTCATTCAGTTGCTTTGTGCGTTCTAGGACCACGGACTTCCTTTTCATAAATTCCCCGTGGCCCGAAAATATGTTTTGTATGATTTTCCACGGTAATAAAACGTAATGAGTTTGTTTTGGTGTTTCTTCTCAGGGTAGCCAGCTAGAAAAGACCGGCCTCATCTAGTTTAAAATGACGAAAAAAAAACTAACGTGTAAAAGTATTTTTAAACCTATTTGCAAAATAAATATCATTTATCATTTAAAAATAATAATAAAATTACTCTTATGACATTGTATTTATCGTTCCTTCTGAAAAACGTCGTTTGCTAGAACTACACTGCGCACACGTGTGCCACACACGCAGATCTGGGCGCGTAAGTCTCCATACATTTTATATGGAAACTAGACTTGTAGAGCTACACTTGATCTACGCCACACAACGCCACGCGACGTTGTTCTACGTACAAATCAGATGTGTTACACGTGTGCGTGTGTTTACCAACCCGCACTGGGCCCGCGTGGTGGATTACGGCCCATTCCCTCTCCTAGAGAGAGGAGGCCTGAGTCCCAGCAGTGGGAACATTAAAAAGGCTGAATATGCTACACGTGTGCGTCAGTCTAATGTAGTTCTAGCTTTATTCGGTTTCAATGGTGAAAATAGCATACATCATGCCATACTTAAACAAAACCCTAACCAGCAACCTCTTGCGTTTGGACAGAGGTAGCCTACGTCTGGTGGCTGAGACCATCACCGGACACTGCTCATTGAACAAACACTTCTTCGTAATGAATATCACGGATAGTCCTCTGTGCAGAGGATGCATGGAGTCAGAGGAAACTGTCGCGCACGTGCCCTCGAGTGCACAGCCGTCAACGAAATAAGAACACGAACTTTGCGAGCACCGAATTCACTCATAGATGCCCTGAGCAAACTGAAAAGACTCATCTGTTTCTGGAGTGAGGTGGACTGGTTGGAGTGAAGGCCGCCATGGCTCACGCACAATGGTCCGACAAGGACTAAGTGCGGAAACCAGACCACAATAGATAGATTTCATCACAGTAATTTTATGAAGGAGGATAACATCAGAATAACACATAGACTATAATTTATAATAAAGGTACTAATTCCCCGCGGACGACACCTCTGGCAGAAAGTAGTGTTCCATATGTTGGAATTCAATAATTTAAATAGGTTAGTTGACTTTGATTAGGTGATGTTTAAGTCGGTTATTTGTGTATTGGGATGCGACGACAGTCATTTTGACATTTGAAGTGACTGTCGTCTTATACCACTAGATGGCGATAGTTTTGATGTGTTTACAATCGAGCCGTTTTACTAAATATTTATCTTACGTTTAAAGTTTATGCTTTAATTACTTCCTGTATTTTATATAGCATTAAGATAAATTTCTTAGAGATTAATATTATTATTAGAATTGTTTTGCTTGTATTCATATGTAATTATTTCAATAAGTAGCCTAGCATTTCCGCCGAGGTAGCGTGCTATATCCATCCCCACCATTTTGTTGTGTTTCCTGGGTAGCACGCCAGCTCGAGCGGGCATTCGATTGTCAACCTGGTAAGAAGTAGGTCAGCTCAAATAAAAGAGATAAGTTTGAACAAAGTTGGTTTCATTGGAGCAGCTGCTAACATCTCAGAAGTGGGATCTAGTTGGTTGATTTTATCAGCCGATTATACTTCAAGCCTACCCACATCATGGATCTTCATGATGAACGCCACTTGCGGACGCCATCTGGTGAACGAGAGCCATGTCCTGAATCTACATTGCGGTTAAGTCGTCGGAAACAGCGCAGTCATGAGGGAAACGGGAGCAGCAAGCCTGGATCTCCACTGCTGCCAAGTGGGCGTGCCTATCGTCACGGGAGCAGTCGACGAAGTCTCAGCCGTAGTCGACCTAGGAGCAGTCGGCGCAGTCGCATTTGGCGCAGTCGAAGCCGGCGCAGTCGCAGCCGGAGCAGAGGCAGCCACCGTAGACGCAGCCAGCGCGGTCGAAACCGACGTGGTCGTAGCCGGCGCAGTCGTAGCCGGCGCGGTTACGGCCGCAGCTGGCGCAGTCGCAGCAGGCACAGCTTCGACCGACGCAGTCGCAGCCGGCGCAGTGATAGCCCCTTGGGACGTAGAAGAGGCAACTGCAGCCAACGTAGCTGCAGATGGGATTATGAAGACCACGGTGAGTCCAAGCCAACTAATTTCGCCTCTGCCCAGAATGACGCGGTTTCAGTCTCACAACTTGTCCAAGCATTGCAAGCCGCAAACGGTAAAAATAATCGTTTAGACAAACTCTCCAATCATAACACCATACCTGATTTTGATCCGGAACGTAAACAACAAACGATCGAGATATGGTTGCATAAAGTTAACGAATGCGCGCTAATATATAATTGGTCAGACCAACAAACGGCTCATTTTGCCCTCCAAAAATTAAAGGGGACTGCTCAAAAATGGTATGAGGGTTTGACGACTGTTTTATTTAGTTGGAACGAATGGCAGGATAAATTGAAACTAGCTTTTCCTAGTAACGACAATTATGGTTGCTTGCTTTATACAATGTTATCGAAACGTGCAAAATTCAATGATCCTTTGGAAGAATATTTCTATGACAAGGTAGTATTATTAAACCGGTGTAATATAGAAGGCAAACGCGCGGTAGATTGCATTATTCACGGAATCGATGACCGTAGTGTGAGACTTGGTGCTGAAGCCGCTCGTTTTGATTCAACGGATCAGCTGTTACCATATCTAAAGGCGGTTAAATCAAACATTCAGCATAATGATAAAAAGAAAACCAGAACCTTTAATAATAGGACCGATAATACTGACAAAGAGGACAATAAAATTCGTACAATAAAATGTTTCAATTGTCACCAAGAAGGACACTATAAGTCTCAATGTACTAAAACCCCGGTAAAGTGCACACGTTGTCTCAAGTTTGGCCATATAGTCGAAAAATGCAATCTGCCCATATCACCCGCGTCAATGAAGGGCAGACCTTCAAAACCGGTAATGAATGTTGTTAGTTCGGATAGCGATTCCACGAAGTATTACAAACGGGGTTTTGTGAACAAACATCCCATTAACTGCTTTATTGATTTCGGCAGCGCGGCTACTATGATAAGCTTAGATTGTGCCAAAAATGTGTCTATTGATTGGGTTTCTAGTCAGCAATTGCCTCTACTCAAAGGCTTTGGGGAGGCCGTAGTTAGACCCTTAGGAAAATGTACCACAACTGTCACCATTGATGGGGTAGGTGCGACAGTCGAAGTTCTGGTCGTACCGAATGAAGTAATGCGAATACCACTTATTGTAGGACAGACGTATACCGAGCAACCTCATATAATTGTAGAAAAGGATAGTGCTAACTTACGTTTCTCTAGTAAACGCGAAACTGTTTCCAATAAGTTAAAAATTTTCTGCTCGGTAGACACCATGGTAGATGGATTGACCCCTGTACACGTTCACGCTGAACCGTTTTATAATGGGGATTTTTACATTCCTGGAAATAACCGCTATCAATTAGGTCGCGAACATTATCTAATTCAAGGGTTATTTACTTTTGTAGTTGGAAAAGGGGTCGTATTAATCAAAAGTAAACTCGGTCAACCTTTTCTTTTAAAAAAGGATACCCTAATAGCTAGGGGCGTAACAGCAGAAGAGGATCATACAAGCCATACTACTGACGTGGCTAGAGTACAATTTAGTGAACCTTTGCGGTCGATCAATGAAGGAGATATCGTGAGCGACACGAATCTCAGTAAAGATAAACTTAGGGAATTAGTTAAATTATTAAATAAATATAGAGAGTGCTTTGCGTTTAGTCTAAATGAGTTAGGGAAAACCGACCTTACAGAAATGTCAATAAACTTAAAGGACGATGAACCGGTAGTGTACAGACCCTATAGACTTCCGATTAGTGAACGAACTAAAGTACGAGAAATGATACAGGAGTTACTAGAATGCGATATTATCCGACCATCAACTTCTTGCTATGCAAGTCCGATAGTACTCGTAAAAAAAAAGACCGGTGAAATGCGACTATGCATTGACTTTCGAGCGTTAAACCGTAAGACCATAAAAGAGAATTACCCGTTGCCCAGAATAGACGACCAACTCGATGACCTTGCGGGATATAACTTTTATACTACTTTAGACCTCGCTTCCGGTTACTATCAGATCTCAATCTCTGAAGCTGATCGCTATAAAACTTCGTTTGTCACACCCGAAGGGCAATACGAGTTTAATAGAATGCCCTTCGGGCTAGTAAATGCACCGTCTACCTTTATGCGTACTATACACTTGGTTCTAAATAATGACACGTGTGGTCCAAAGCGAGGAGAACAACATGTAAACGCTAGAATTGCATCCGCTTATATGGATGATATTATTGTGCCATCGGTAACGCTTGACGAGGGTTTTGAACGCTTAGAAAAAGTATTGGGGTTAATCAAACAAGCCAAATTAACTCTAAAACTGTCTAAGTGTTGTTTCTTTAAGAGGACAGTAGATTATTTGGGGTTTGAAATAAGTGCAGAGGGCGTTAGACCGGGAACGCGGAAAATTGAATCGCTTAGAGATTTTCCTCAGCCTATTAACCAGCACACGGTAAGGCAATTTATAGGATTATGCAGTTTCTTCCGAAGGTTTGTTAAAAACTTTGCTATGATAGCTAAACCACTTACCACTCTTCTAAAGAAAGCCGCCATTTGGGTTTGGGGTCCGGAACAGAATAAAGCTTTTCGTGATCTAAAAAATGAACTGATAAAAAAGCCCATCCTAGCGTTATATAACCCAAATGCGTTAACCGAATTGCATACCGACGCTTGTAAGATAGGTATAGCCGGAATCCTTATGCAGCGAGACAACAAAAATTTATTGAAACCGATTGCATATTTTAGCCGCCAGACAACATCCGAGGAACAGCATATGACGGCATATGAACTTGAAACTCTCGCTGTTATTGCATCGCTTCAACGGTTTCGAGTATATCTTATCGGCATAGAGTTCAAAGTAGTAACGGACTGTAATTCATTAAGGGCAACCTTTCTCAAACGTGATTTAATACCGCGCGTTGCGAGATGGTGGATTGCTATGCAAGAGTTTAATTTCCATGTTGAATATAGGCCTGGTGCCTCGATGGCCCACGTAGACGCTTTGAGCCGGAATCCATCACCAAACAATGACCAACCTAATAACAATGGCGGGTATTGTTTTGTGATGGCAATTGGCGAATCTGCCTGGTTAGGTACCGTTCAATTAGCTGATTCAGAGATTCAAAGAAAAATTTCGATTCTAAATGATCCCCAAGCTGACGATGTTGTCGAGATCAAAAATAATTTTATAGTGCGTAATAGTACATTATATCGGAAAACTGCTAACGGTGATAGGTGGGTGGTTCCTAAGGGTGTGCGGTGGCAAATACTCAAACAGTGCCATGACGACTTGGGCCATTTTGCGTTCGAGAAGACTTTGAGTAAGGTCAAAGAAACTTACTGGTTTGCCAAAATGAGGCGTTTTGTGAAAAAATACGTAGCGTCGTGCCTTGAATGTTCTTACTCAAAATCTTCATCAAAGAGAAGACCACCATTACATCCTATACCGAAGGGTGAAAAACCATTCGATACCATTCATATTGACCACGTTGGCCCTTTTGTCAAAAGTTCAAGAGGGAATACACACTTACTGGTAATTGTTGACGCATACACGAAATTCATTGTTTTAAGACCCGTTCGTAGTACTAAATCGACAATTGTAGTTGAGAAAATGAAAGATTATTTCTGTACATTTGGACTCCCAAAAAGAATAATATCTGACCGTGGGTCTTGTTTCACGAGTAGTAAATTCACCAGTTTTCTAGAAAAGCTAGGCGTTAAGCACGTATTAAATTCAGTAGCAACCCCGCGCGCCAACGGTCAAGTTGAACGGTACAACCGCACTTTACTTGAGGCTCTGACCGCAAAGTGTGTGGGTTTGGACGAAAGAAAATGGGATGTTCAAGTCCCCGAGATTCAGTTGGGTCTAAATAACACATTCAATAAAGGTATAGGTAAAACGCCATCCCAAGTTCTTTTTGGTACTAACTTAACAGGAATGACGGAAGGTAGGGTTAAAACTTCTATTGATAATGGTGAACCATATTCAGAGGATAAGACTAAACAAATACGAAAAGACACAAATGAATATATCGCCACATATCAAGAGAAGCAGAAAATATATTATGACAAAAAAGCTGCTAAACCTGTCGAGTTTCGTGTAGGTGATTTAGTCAGCGTTCAGCGTGAAATTGCTGCCACAGGGCAGAGTAAAAAGCTAGTCCCAAAATACCGCGGTCCATATAAGGTAGTTGAGATTTTAGGTAATGACAGATATAAAATTGAAGACACCCCGATCACCCAAAAGGGTAATAGGAAATATTCCACTGTCATTGCTGTGGATAAAATGAAGGCTTGGGCCCATTACAATAGGAACGATTCGAGTTCATCCTCGGGCAACGAAGAGTATGATTGATTTGAGTGATTAAAGTATTTAACTAAGTCCTGATAATATTGGTAGAGTTGTGAGATGAAACTTTTGTGTGTGTATTTTGGCGGTTTATCCTAAGGCAGATCGTTCAGGGTAGATGTTGACAACCTCTTCTAATGCATAATTATTTTGTGGCGATTTCAAGGTAGTAGCGACTTGTACCGCCCTAGTGGTTTCAAGGTAGTAGCGACTTGTACCACTGATAAATTGAACAAATGTTGCCGGTTTCAAGGTAGTAGCGACTTGTACCGCCCTAGTGGTTTCAAGGTAGTAGCGACTTGTACCACTGATAAATTGAACAAATGTTGGTGGTTTCAAGGTAGTAGCGACTTGTACCACCAGTAAAATAAGCAAATATAGGCGGTTTCAAGGTAGTAGCGACTTGTACCACTATTGTATCTCCTTTTCATATTTGCCACATAGGCGGTCTCTAGGTAGTAGCGACCTGCATCACAAATAAAAGATTTAGTAACTAAGTACGTAACTTACAGTTGTATGATTGTACTAGTATTGCCTATATGCAATTGCAATGTTGTTAATTTTTGATATCATTATGTGATTAATAGATTTAGTACATAAGTAACTTATTATGGTTGTGTGGTAGGTATATACTAGCGTTACCCATAAGCAATTGCAATTTTGTTATTCTTAATATCATTGTTATTAAGATATTTAGTACCTAAGTAACTTATCATGGTTGTGTGTAATACCTACTAGCGTTACTCATATGTAATTGTACTTTTGTTATTTTTAATAGCATTATGTTATTAATAGATTTAGTACCTAAGTAATTTACAGTTGGATGATGTACTAGTGTTGCCCATATACAATCGTATTTTTGCTATTTTAATATCGTTATGTGATTAATAACCACTCTTGTATTTACGCGAGGACGCATAATTTATACGGATGGCCGAATGTTGGAATTCAATAATTTAAATAGGTTAGTTGACTTTGATTAGGTGATGTTTAAGTCGGTTATTTGTGTATTGGGATGCGACGACAGTCATTTTAACATTTGAAGTGACTGTCGTCTTATACCACTAGATGGCGATAGTTTTGATGTGTTTACAATCGAGCCGTTTTACTAAATATTTATCTTACGTTTAAAGTTTATGCTTTAATTACTTCCTGTATTTTATATAGCATTAAGATAAATTTCTTAGAGATTAATATTATTATTAGAATTGTTTTGCTTGTATTCATATGTAATTATTTCAATAAGTAGCCTAGCATTTCCGCCGAGGTAGCGTGCTATATCCATCCCCACCATTTTGTTGTGTTTCCTGGGTAGCACGCCAGCTCGAGCGGGCATTCGATTGTCAACCTGGTAAGAAGTAGGTCAGCTCAAATAAAAGAGATAAGTTTGAACAAAGTTGGTTTCATTGGAGCAGCTGCTAACACATAAAATAAATTCCTTCTACAAATCCCTAAAACGAGCGACCGACACAGTGCTAAACATATATTTTCTTCAGATAATACTCTAACTGAAAAATGACCTATGACCTCGCCCGGGTCAAAAGTTGAATCTCTCGTATTTTACGTTACTCTCGCCATTCAGAAATATCTAGCGTTGGTCATAAATCATCTGGTAAAAGGAATGTGTACTGCACCAAATTTTTATGGTAAAGGTTGGACGTTATTATACCGGTTTATACCAACCTATACGAATTTTATTATACTTTTTTTTAAATTCGTACATAATAACTCAGTCGTTGTTTTACAGTGCTCGAAGGAAAATTATTTGTTAAAAAAATAGTACAATTTTATACAAGGGGAGAAAGTTTGTTATTGCGACCGAGGCGGAATTCGCCCGAGCCGCAGAAGAGGGTATTAAGGTGGTGTATTTGCAGTATTTGGCAGCAAATATTTTTAGTAAGCGTTTTCGGTAAGTTTCTCTAAGGAGAACTTCACTTGGATATAGTGAAGTTAAAAATTTATTTGTGAATAAAATGAAAACAGCAACTGAACTTTACTAGAACAAAATCTTGCCATAAACTCACATTGACGGTTGATCACTGATTCGGCTGATTTATTGCGTTTAGATTCACGAGTTCCTTCTTTTCTTGTACCTTTCAGATGTGAAGAACAAAGACAACACTCTACAAACCATACTATTTCATATACTCGTGCAATATCATCAGCCAGGTAATTTATCTTTTTTTAGTTTTCCATAACTCAATCGGCAAAAACGGAACCCTTAAAGAATCACTTTGTTGTCAGTCTATCCGTCTATCCATCAATACCCTTTTTCTCAGGAACGCGAAAAGTTATAGCGCTGTAATTAAAATTAAATACTCAGATTTGCTACTTCTTGGAGCAATTAAAAGATCAAACTTCTAAATCAACGCAATGTAAAAGTAAGGCCCGGCCGTTTATGCTCGGTCTAGGCGCATAGTTTTGACACTTCGCAAGGAAATCAAAACTTTTAGGATACTTCCCGTTAATCTAGACTCCTGAAATTTGACAACAAGCAAGGTCTCATAGCACAAGGAAAATTTCAGAAAAATCTGGTACTTTGTAGTTACATCACAAAACAAATAGGTAATTTTTTATAATATATGTAATATAATTTTTCGGAAAAAAATTCGAGACTCGATTCTGACTATTTACATAGGTAAGTTACACAGAACCCTCGTTGCACGAGTCCGACTCACACTTGACCAGCTTTTTTATTTTTGAAAGGTTCGCTTTTATCTCATATGACGGTAAGCGATAATGTGACCGACGTTGGAGCGGGCATGCCTAAAAGTAACCAAGTCTAAATACCCTCAGGTTGTAGCCATCTGGAAACACAGACTCCAGCAGGGAATTCCATTCTTTAGATCTACGAACAATTTGATGAATGTGTTCCCAAATCGTTTCATGCGTATGTGTGGGATACCCACCATGTACGTCTAGTGGTCCGATGATGGAACGTGCTTGGCGGACTTAAGTTATATTAACGACCTCCTTCAACTTCTTACGGGTGTTAGAAATCTTCGAAATTCTCATTTTATCTCTACTACAATATTCATGTATAGGGTGTCCCAAAATTAGCGCAAAATTTGAATTCGCCGCCATTTGTGCAGTAAAGTGTTGGCAACTCAAAAAAAATAATTATGTTTTCTATTTAATTCAAATCTTGCGTTAATTTTGGGACAGCCTATATACATATACACCTGAACGTTTCTCAATAATCTTTTTGTCTATTAGTGAAAACTGCATGAAAATCCGATCAGTAGTTTTTTTAATTTATCACGAAGGACTAGCTGTTGCCAGTGGCCTTACCCGCATATAAATTGCTTTTTTTTTAATTGTTATAATCTAGTGCTTGACTGCGATCCCACCTGATGGTAAGTCGTGATGCAATCGTTGATGGTGAGGTCTGTGCCTTGAAGACATCTAAATTATAATCGGACGGGAAGACCGCAGCAGGCAAGTTGTTCCACCTCGATGTTCGCGGTATAAACGACGAAAATTATCCCAAGGAAACATAGAACAGAATAAACTTTATTGTATACCTAACCACTTGTAGACTAACACACTCTGAGATAAGTATATCATCATATTAGCTATTCCAGAACATGGTCTTACTATGTGCTTAATTTCATTTAAATCCGTTCCGCTCGCACCAAAAGGGGCCTCGCGTGTACGAGGGCTCTTTAACAACGAGGGTTTTGTTTTACAATTTATAGGCTCGCGTTTGACTACTATTTCAACTCATCAGTTGAAATAGCCATCGTAAGCGACGATGTGGTCGAACGACAGCCGCGGTCTTGTTTTCGAATTTATGAAAGAAAAAGACCTCACTGATGAGCTTTCGCCCACGTCTAAATTAGTCCACGCTACGCCTCTGATTATATGCATTTCCGACGCACAATCCCCAAAATGTAATTTACTACTATTTAAAGATTGCACGTAGCGGAGATGAGAATGTTAAGATAGATGTGTGGTGTGACGAGAATGGATAAAGTGAGAAATGAGTATATTAGGGCCTAGGGGAACTTTGAAAGTGGCACCAGTGACTGAAAAGTCGAAAGGGAATCGTTTGTCTTGGTATGGTCATGTGAAGAGGAGAGATGAAACGCATGTTACTAAAAGAGTTATGAGTTTACATGTGGATGGATGGAGAGGGAGAGGGAGACCAAAGAAAAGATGAATGGATTGTGTAAAGAGTGATATGAAAAAAAAGGAAGTTAGTGATAGTATGACGAGTGACAGGGCAGAATGGAAGAAAAAAACGTGTTGCGCCGACCCCAAATAACACGGGACAAGGGCAGGAAGATGATGACTCCCCAAAATGTAATTTATTAAGAAGTTAGAACATTAACGTAACCTGAGCACGTGTCTTCTGTTAACAAAGGGTTTGAGACAGTTGTGAGTACATACATACAGTTAATTACACGCTAACATCCCTTGGGTGGGTAAACTATAAAGTTGCTACCAGTTGCTACAGGTTAACACGGCGACATAACTGTTCGCAGTTGAACGATTGTTCTCAGTTCTTGATAGGGTTGTGAGCTAACGTCCTCTAGGGAACAGAACTGTACCTACTTAATGTTTATTTTGTACCTACTAGGGATGTTACCTATTTGGAATTTTGGATCTAGATACGGTTACGGATAAAGGAATAATATTATACTAATTTCGTATATCCGTAAGAATATGAAATTATTTCATATTATTCGCTAGTTTCTGTTACGGATATAAGAGTTTTGAAATTATGTATAAAAGTATCAAATCAGAAACGTTTACTTCAAATAGACCATGTACAAGCACTTTTGAATTGTCAAAATGTCGGTAACTTTTATTTTTTGTCTATTTACATTTGTTTGGTCGGGCAAAACAAACAAAATCCAGTCAAAACCTGTAGGACTTCGCTCTTTTTCGAAACAGTCTGAAACTTTTATATCAGTTTTGATATTTTTAGGTCACGTACCTCAAAAGGAAAAAACGGGACCCTTATAGGATCACTTTGTTATCCGTCTGTCTGTCTGTCAAGACCCTTTATCTCGGGAATGCGTGGAGGTATCGCGTTAAAATTTAAGCCATATACTCAAATCTGCGATCCCTTGAAGCTGTGAAAAAAATCAAACTTCTAAGTTAACGAACAAAAAAGATACGGCCGTTTATGTCGCAAAAACGTATATTTCGACACTCTCAAGGGAATCAAAATTCATAGATTACTTCCCTTTGAGCTAGAATCCTGAAATAAGTATAGGAAAAAATCTGAAAACTGTAAATTTGTAGTTACTTCACAAAAAAACCTTTTTTTGTGATTCGGAAAAATCTTCGTAACTCAATTCGGAAATTGAACTGTTTTCATAGGTAAGTTTGTACGGAATCCTCAGTGCGTGAGTACGACAATCACTTGCCTGCTTTTTTTTATATCGGATAGCAAATAGTTTCGATTACGGAGCACCATAACCTCCCTGTTTCGTACATACATAGGTATAACCAGGAACTTGAACAGTTATTTGTATATATGGTGAATAGAAATAGAATTTGGTACAGAGGCACAGTATAGATATATGGAACAGTACGGAAACTACCTACAAATATTCGAAACGGCACGCTAGCACAAACATACGCATCGACGAGACTCCTAAGCGTTTCTCGCGGTCCTGTCAGTAGCGAATGCCGCTTAGGAGTCTCGTCGATGCGTATGTTTGTGTGAGTGAGCCGTTTCGAACATTTGTAGGTAGTTTCTGTACTGTTCCATATATCTATACTGTGACAGAGGTATAAATACGTCTGCCCTTTTAGACATTTACGATTTGTTCGAGATACGAAACAGTGCTGTTATTTTCTTGGCATTTTGTAACAGAGATGAGTGAAACGAATGAGAAACCAACAGAAAATCAAACAAATACAAGATGACACCAAATTAATCGCTCAATCGGAAGATGTTATAATTATTGCAAATGGCGTCGTACGTCAATCATATTTGGTATTTGAAAACTAGACATGGCTGCAGAATATAAACAGACAAGCAATGGAACGCTATACCGCAAGAGCGTGAAATAATTGTGTCGATTCTTTTGACCAATGATAATCGGTTGGTTTCTTCACGACGTTTTCCTTAACCGTTTTGAGAGCAGTAGTGATGAAATAAATTACACAAAGTAATGCACCTGGCTGGGTTTGAACCCAGGACCTATAACTCGTAAGTCGGGACCGTTACCACTGAGCCATGACTGTTGTCGTATCTTGTACGGCTCTGTAGGTAAATTTTGCATACGTTGCTATGTTTCTTAGTTTTGTAACAAATACTCCTTTTGTTTTTTGAGATGGGAATCATCGAATGACTTCTTTCGCTCTAGGGTGGAGTGAGAGGGAGTGGCAGACTTTTATTGATTAAAACCAACCTGTGTCTTTCAGTTGCCCTTTGCGTTCTAGGCCACAGTCACTCTTTCAAACTTTCCCACAGAACAAACACTACCTACAATTACGTAGTTGTTATGCAAACAGATGCTAAAAAAAATACCGGACACTGTCAGCCTCAAATCCATCCAAAGGTTGTATAAGAGATTGCCCTGTCCGATAAGACCGCCCATTTCATCATCATCATTTCAGCCGAAAGACGTCCACTGTTGGACATAGGCCTCCCCCAAATGTCGCCATAATGACCGGTTCTGTGCGTCTCGCATCCATCGGATTCTCGCGACTCTCACCAGGTCATCGGTCCACCTTGTGGGAGGTCTTCCAACGCTGCGTCTTCCGGTACGTGGTCGCCATTCCGGAACCTTTCGTCCCCATCGACCATCTGTTCTGTGAGCCGCCCATTTGATTGTACATAATATGTTTTTGTAAATGTTTATCCTGTTCACATTATGACATGTACAATAAAGTAAGTAAATAATAATACTTTTTTAAGGGTGGAAATCATCCAATGACTTCTCCCGTCTGGGCGGAGCAGGAGGGCGTGTCAGAATTTTACTGACTAAAACCACACCTATGTCCTTCAGTTGTCCTTTGCATTCTAGGACTAGGGGTTTCCTTTTCAGAAATTCCCTGCGTTCCTAGCTAGCAGGCACCGGCCCTGCTGGGCCCCTACGATTTGTTAACATCTCTTTGAGGAGCGCATGGATCACTATGCGCTGTTGACGACTGGGCTCGGTCCGGTCAATTAACGGACGGCCGGACAGCGAGCTACCCATTGCTCGACGTCCGCAAGCCTGCGTCTACCGTGGCTGGTAGTAGGGGTCAGAATCTCACTGGCTGGGGCGTGAGGATATTCATTACTTCACGCGTGCGGCCTCCTCCTTCGCTAGCATTACTGCTTCGCAGAAGGAGGCCACGGCCTGCCATTCCTCCTCGCTTCGGACCATAGCCTGAACCAGGGCCCGGCGCGAGAGGTCGCTGCCGCCGATTGCCTCCACGAGGACATGACGGTGCTCCGCCCATGCGGGGCACACCTTCACCGTATGCTCCACCGTGTCCTCCGGGCGGTCCACATAATGGTGACACCTGGGCATTTCTTCCGCCTGAATCCGATGCAGGAACCTCCCGAACTTGCCATGTCCGGTGAGAACCTGCGTCATGCGGAAGGTGAGGCCGCCGTGTTGCCGTGGCGTGCCCAAAATAATAATACTTTGGCTATAGCTTTCATATTAAATCACAGAGGAACAAAGCTCCTAGCAAAAATTTAATACCCTAGGAACATTTACCTTGCATTTGCATTGCGCACTAAAAAACCTGTATATTTAATTCTCCTTCCTAAAAATTTTACTACGTTGTTGCGGGTTAAAACATGGCTGTCTTTATAGCGTCCAGGGCCGGACTGGAACGTTTTATGGGCCGCATTAAGACCGCCCGGGGCCGCCTGGCCGCAAGAGCCGTAAAATCCGATAATAATGGGGATTGTGACCGTTTTACCATTCACACATTGTACATGAAGAAACGGCTGTTTTAATGAGTTTTATTGCAGATATCGATGTTCTTGTTAGCCATAAAAAAGTTTTTACAGTTGTTCTATTGTAACTTTGTTTAAATTGATATAAAACTAATTTGTACGATCCATAGATATTTTAAAAATTCTTATAAGAGACGGAAAATAGGTGGTATTATAAAGGCTCCTTCCTTTTTTTCGATCCAAATCTTAAAAGGTCGATTTTTTTTTGTGCTAATTTTCTATACTTACCTACTAATATTATAAACCTGAAGAGTGTTTACTGATTTAGTATTTTATAGCCCATTTATCGAAAAATACTCTGGGCTATATAACATAGCGCTACGACCAACGGGAACGGAGCAGCGCCTCTAGCCAAGTTACGATCGTTTCGTTTGCGTTGAACGCCTCGAGTAGGCCACGCCTCCGATTCCTTTATTCTGACCACGTGACTGAGCGTTGAGGTGACGTCAAAACAAAGAAATAGGAGGCATGGTCTACTCGAGGCGCTCGACGCGAACGAAACGATCGTAACTTGGCTAGGGGGGCAGTAAATATAGACGCGGGTGAAACCACAGGGAACAGCATGCTTGTCTGATACAAAATGATAACAATCTTTTAAAAGCCACACTATTGCAAATACACTTTATTTGAAGGTTAATAAAGACCTTCAAAAAGAATATTCTTATAACTCATAATTTATTTAGTAGAGTCAAATAGAACGTAACTAACATCACATCGTCAGATGCGGTTGAAACCGAAACAGACAGCAGTTAAAATACAAGTTAGATACATAGCATAGCATAGTTGGCCTTATAATGTTCCCACTGCTGGGACTCAAACCTCCTCTCTAGGAGAGGGAATGGGCCGTAATCCACCACGGGGGCCCAGTGCGAGTTGGTGGATGTCACATGTCTACGAATTTTTGGTTCTAGGACATGTCGGTTTCCTCACGATGTTTTCCTTCACTGTTTTGAGAGCAGTGGTGATGAAATAAATTACACCAAGTAATGGGCCTGGCTGGGTTTGAACTCGAAACCAACAACTCGTAAGTCGGGGTCGTTATTACTTGGCCACCACTGCTCTCAAGTTAGATACAAATAAAAAGAATAAGGTTTATTTGTAAGTTAAATACAAATTACAAATAAACCTTATTCTTATTCTTTATTGTACACACAATTTTAACAAACAATAACAATAACCTACAATTGGGCTAAGCTAGCCTTCTCGCGATCTTGGCTTCTATTGTAGATCAAGCGTAAACTGTACAACGTGGGCTTACGGGCGACGAGCAAAGGGTAGCTCGTCGTCCGGCCGTCCGGTAAACGTCCGGACCGAGCCCAAACTGTCGACGGTGCGTAAAGTTCCACGCGGGCCGCAAAGATATGTCAGCAAAAACTGTAGGGTCCCAGCAGAGCTGAAGCCTTCTGGAACCATGGGTCCGCTTCCGAAAGGGAAACTCGGGGTCCTGGAACGCAAGGCAAAGAAGGTACATAGGAGTGGGTTTTAGTCAGTAAAAGTCTGACACACCGCCCCACCGTAGGCGCGGGCTTGCGGACGGCGAGCAATGGGTGGCTCGCCGTCCGACCGTCCGGTAACCGTCCGGACCGAGCTCATGTCGTCGACGGCGCGTACTGTTCCACGCGCGCATCAGGGAGATGTCAGCCAATCGTAGGGGCCCAGCAGGGTCGAAGCCTACTGGGGCCATGGGTGATTCGAAAAAGATCCCCGGAGCCCTGAAAAAATGGAAAAGAAGGAACAGGAGTGGGTTTTTAGTCAGTAAAAGTCTGTCACTATCTCGCGCTTCGCCCAAGAGTGGGATTTGTCATAAGATGATTTTTCCACCTAAAAAAAAACACGCTGTGTCGCTCCGCCCTAGTGCGAGAGAAACCATTGGATGATTTCCTACCTAAAAAAAAGCCTCTACAAAAAATATACCAATAAGTCATAATTTACCCGGAGTAGCTTAATAAAACGTAACAGGCTGAGCTAATAAATTCCCTCGCTGTCTTTCGCACGTTTCAGAAACAACGAAGAGGAGCAACTCTTGAATATTGCAGCAAGTACAAAAAACATCTTTTCTCTTTGTTATTCTTCTCTAAATATCGTTCATTTTTGTCGCATCATTAAAAAGTGAGCTTTGTAGAAAAGTAACAATTGTAAGTAAGTTTTGCTCTTATAATTAAATAAAGGAGTATTAAGGAAGAAAGAAAACATGTCTATTTGGTACACCATGATTCATGAAAAAACAAGTACCCGTTCTTATTCTTATTCTTTATTGGACACACAATTTTATACAGATAATAAAAATAGGACAGTTGATGTACATAGGCGAGCTTAACCCACAACTGAGTTTTCTTACAGCAAACCATATGAGTGAGAAAGATATTTTACATTTGAGGAACTTTCAATGTACAACAAAAAATTAAATGTAACTTAAAACTAAAAATATACTAAACAGATATGTGTACAACACACTAATTAAGCACACTAAGTAATTGCAAACTTAAATTAAACATTAAAAAAAGAAATAAAATCAACAACAACAATATAAATTTATGTCTCACGGCTGCGCCAAATAGGTCCAATTCAGAATAATGCCAGACAACTATGTAAAAAAAAACGAATAATACTACTATTAAAACAGAATATAGTAGCGAGATGATCCAGATGCGTACCACGAGGACTGTCTCAAGACGGCGCGGGAGAATTATGTCTGGAAGGACTTGAAAAAGACCTTTACTCAGCATTGGGACAGTAATGGTTATGAAAAATAAACTACAGGTGATGTACCTACTTGAAAAGAGTTTTGGAAAATGGTTTTAAATCAGTTGCAACCTAAAATTTTTTTCCAACACACTAAGGGTCAAAGCTGCGTTAAGCGTGCGCCCTCGACGGGCACCCATCGCGTGACGTCGCGCGTGTGTCGTGTGCGACGATCCCCGTCACGGAAATCGGATTATTAACTGCGCAGTGTCGCTAGTTCAACTTTAACGGTGTGCATGTAGTCGTATCGATGGAGAACTTTATTGTACGTAGCAAAACGGGCGTGGGGCGCAGTTTCGGCCCTTACTCAATGTTGTTTGCTTGTGTTTATGCCCTTTTGTAGTTTAAATTCTTATAGTCATATAAAATGTTTTGCACTAGGCTCATTCCAATGCCTAACAAAGCACGAATTTGTTAGCAAATAATTTTTTTGTCAGTTTCAATAAGTTTTCGTACGGTGTCAATATTCGAGTCTGTAACCGCAGTCACCGGCCGACCTTCACGTACCTTGACATAGAGATGATCACGTCCACGACTAAATTCTCCAACCCACGAATACACATGTCAGTGATAAGACCGCCATTGTACCCATAGATGTAAGTTCCTTAAAAATTGTAACTATTTTGGTGTACAATGTGTTCCAAATAAGAATAGGATCGATTGCCATGTTGTGACGTCACGTCATACTTTCAAATCGAAGAATTATTATTGAGAGAAAAACAATAAATTTTTAAAATTTAATTTATTTACGAACTGTGAGCGAAAAAAGTTAAATCAGAATCCAGTTCATCAATTTTGCTCATCTCTAAATTCTTCAATTTTGCCCAAATTCTTGCGATTTGACAGTATGACGTGACGTCACAACATGGCAATCGATCCTATTTTTATTTAGAACGCATTGTACATCAAAATAGTTAATAAAGTGCTATTCTATTCTTGTCATGAAAAAAAGAAAAACTTTTAAAACTGGATTCACGTAACAAAATATTTCTAAAACCCGTCCCAAGGCAGTCAAAAACACTTTGTTTATCCAGAATTGGGCAAGTAAAACAGAAAGTAAAGGGTGGTTTCACAAGCGTTTCTATTTTAATTCGGCCACAGGTGCGATGGAACTTTGTCCTGTAAAGTTATGAGGCATCAAGTGAGGCGGGGACTTGAAGCTTTACACCGTTTTACAACCCTCTACTTAACGTTTTGAATAACTTAAAATAGAATACTAAAAAAAAATTGTGAATATATATAGCTTTTTTTGAAGTATAAATGACATCTCCCGCTAGAGCGGGAGATGTCGAGAGAGAGAGAACTTTAGAGATGTAGAGAGCTAGATCTAGAGATCTAGCTCTCTCCCCGAGAGGGGGTGTGTTAGATTTTTATTGACCGGCAGGGCATATGAAGGACTCAGGTAGGCTTATTGCCTACCTGAGTCCTTCATATGCCCTTTGCAGTCCAGGGCCATATTCCACGTTTCAAAATGTACTAAACTGTTTAAAGGCACTTTAAAATTTTTAGATAGTCAAAATGTTTTTTTGAATATTAGAAGTAACCACTCTTGACTTAAATCTTCCAGGTTCACCTTTCCGGATACACTGACTTTTCAATTGATTGTTTGATTGTCTTTTGCTGGTTCAATAAATATTCGTTTTCTTCACCTATTACTGCACAATATGTATATGTAATTTCCAAAGCTTTTTGATATTCATACATTTAGTTAATCAATAAGCATTGGTTTTGTAATTGGAAATAAATTGATAGTGAAATTAATGAAATTATTATCTCTACTATATCGTAATTATCTTGGCAATATATTAATTAATGATAATGCTGTGTTTTTGTAATGAGTTTTTTCAAGGCTGCCGCAGACGGATGCAATGCGACAACGCATTTTGCATTTTCAGTATTTTACATGAAGTGACTGCCTATTGCCGAGACGTAGATAGGGTCACGGGATTCCGATGGATGCCAGACGTGGATAGGGTCGCGGGATTCCGATGGATGCGAGACGCACAGAACTGTTCGTTGTGGCGACATTTGAGGGAGGCCTATGTCCAATAAAGCTCCAAAGAACACTCTCAACTGGCTAGCAGAGTCCTGAATGGTCATCATGTGGCATCAGTAATGATTTGGTAGGGGTATCCTATCACAAAAATGAACCTTGGTCGATAGGTTCATTTTTGTGAAAAGGGGTGAAAACTACAGCTAAAATGTATCAAGATACTGTCCTAGACGGCATAGTAAAGCCTCTCTCTTTTTTATAACATACTTGGGTTTTTTCAGCGACACTCAGCAGCCGGTCACAAGGCAAACACTACCCAGGCTTGGCTTGCTGCGTACGTTCGGACTTCATTATGGCTGATGATTGGACCCTCGGTTAGCCCAGACCTCAACCCCTGGACTACAAATTGTGGTCTATATTAGAGGACATTATGGCTTGCCTATAACGTCACAATAATTAGGAATCCTAAAAAAAACTTTATTTTATTTACAGTAAAATTTTCACTTATAACAAAATAATTTAAAAAAAAACCGATTTCACAGAAAATCTGACTTTTTTGTAGGAAACCCGAAAAAAAGCCGGGTTATAATTTTGGCCGGTTTTGCATTCCCTAATTACGATGAAATATTTTACAAATCCTAAAAATATTTATAATAAGTACCTAAATTATTACAAATATTTTGCTTCATATTTTTATGCAAAGATATAAATCATTTGGGATTCTCGATTCTGCGTCAATTTAGGGCTTAATTAAGGGTCAGGCTGCGACATTATTTCTGATGGACGACTGTTTTTAAGGGAGACGGTAATTTTTTTGATGGGAGTTCTTAAATTGCTGTGTGGCTTTTAGTTTGTGTTAAATTGATTGTATTTTCTTTCTTACAGCTGTTGTGAAAATGTTACGAACAGACTATGCTTTTGATGTGAGAATACTCATATCACAAGTGTTTCTAAAAAAAATATAATACCTTAATTTCTATGTTTAAATGAACAACGTACTCCTAAATTATTTAATAAAAAGCCAAGAACTGACTATATACTCACATCAAAAGCGTCTAGGGATCATGACTGTGATTTCTTTTTTTTTAATATACATACTTTAATTCATATGGTTAAATTAACAACGAACTCTTATATTGTTGAATAAGAAGCCAAAAACTGACTGTATACTAACATCGAAAGTATCCAGGTATCATGTTTTTATTCTTCTAAAAAGAAAATATGTTTACTTTAATTCCTATGTTTAAGTTAACAATGTATCTACTCCTTCAATCATCCTTCAAAAATTTTAAAATTTCGTCCCCCACAGAGCCCAGACCTCCGGATTTAGTCCTCTGGGGTTATCTGAAGAGTCGGGTGTACAACAATAACCCATCAACCACATCTGAATTGAAGGAAAACCATTACACAACAAATCAACAACATTTGTACTCAACTTCTGGTGTGAGTTTTCATGAATGTCAGAGATCGCTTTGAAGAGTGCCAGAGCCGCGGAGGGCGACACGACATTTGAATAATATTATTTTCAAAGAGTAATTTTCTATATGATATTGTAATTTAGTGCGTATGTAGAGACATCTATCTGTTTGGTTACAGTTACAGCTTGCAAAATGAGTACGCGCGGTGAAAGTTCGGGTGAGGTCATGAGCCTAAACTGTAGACGCATATCTACACAATAGAACCTCGCTCCTGTATCACGCAAGTTACGGATACAGCTCACTAATACATACATACATACATATTCAGCCTTTTAATGTTCCCACTGCTGGGACTCAGGCCTCCTTGAGGTCTTCAGCTCACTAATGAGTACTAGAATTTAGGATTAAACTAAGAAATCCTGCATTGCGTAATCAGAGTTCTCCGTGAGATTTAAATATATACAACAGCCCGAAATGATCTATCGACATAACATCCGTCTGGTCGGAGGATCCTCCCTTTTCAGCGGAGGTTTGCGGGACTTTACACCTTGTTCCGCAAGTGTTTGTTATTTTTTTAATCATCTACATATGTTAGTTTTGTTTGAGACACCCCGTATTAACCTCATTTGCAGCAATACTCTAAAACATACCTGTCCCCCTAGCCAAGTTACGACCGTTTCGTTTCGATTTTCTTGCGTCGAACGCCTCGAGTAGGCCACGCCTCCGATTCTTTTGTTCTGACGTCATCTCAACGCTCAATCACGTAGTCATAATTTTAATAGGAAACGTGGCCGACACGAGGCGATCAACGAAAACAGAATCGAAACGAAACGGTTGTAACTTGGCTAGGGGGGCTGATCGCTAGATACTTTTGACGTGTTTAGATGCAGCGACCAAGGTCATAATAATATCTTAGGTGGACACCTAAGATCGCATACGCATCCGACCTTTCTGAAGGACTACAGAAAGGTCGGATGCATACCGTTAACCTACTTACGAGTATGTTCAACCTGCTAAGCAAACTAGTATGACATGATCTATAGACGGAGATGAAGCAAAAGGTAAAGTATATGAAGGTAAAGATAGTATCTATGTATCATGTACCTAATGCTTTGTAGTTTGGGCCTATACCCGTGAGATAAATAGACCTAAATGGGCTTATCACCAGGGTCGGAATTAGGTAGAGTTATTCATGTACTTAGACTGATTTTATACAGCGAAAGAATAAAGTGGATATGTACAAATCCCGAGATTAATTTTAAACATCAGATTTTTTTATGACGCTTTCAGAAATATATCAGAAAAAAATTCTTCCTGCATTAATGACGAGGAGGAGGATGTGTATAAACTTGTTAACCTCACCTCAGTTGCAGTTGTATGTTAATTATCTTTGTTTGGTTTGTCTTATCTATCTCTGAGGTTTTTATTATTATTTATTTGTGATATTGTTGGCCACACGGGATTTTTCATTAGACACCCGGGAAGATCCATATTAATATCAACATTTCGATATTTCGATGCAAGTACATGAATAACTCTACCTAATTCCGACCTCTGCTTATCACCAACCAACTTAAGTACCTATTTTTGGATAATTAGGTTACTTCAAGGCCAGCGTGCCACATTGTCGACCACATCGTCGTTTTCCATCAGCCCCCCTAGCCAAGTTGCAAACGATAAACGTGAACGCTTAGTAATCTCCAATAGATTTTCAACTTTATACCTAAGAGCATAAAGTTGAAAATCTAATAAAGACTACTGAGCGTTAGCGACCGGAACGAACGAAAACACTATTTAATCTTCAATAGATTTTCAACTTTATATCCAATAACATAAAGTTGAAAATCTATTAAAGACTACTGAGAGTTTACGTTTATCGTTTGTGACTTGGCTAGGGGGGCAGGTGAGATAGTGGGTTAAGCGCGAGCTTATCAACAATAAATAAAATGATAATAATTGTCTGTTCTTACCTTGTCATAATTTATAAGAGGAATTTCAAAAAGGCTTAAGCATGAATTTTTGGCGGGATTTTTTCGAGTGAAATTCAGCTAATACTGGACCTAAAAACTTTCGAGGGAAAGAAAACCATCGATTCGAGAAGAAGAAGAAGGATAGTTCGCAAATTGATTCCTGGTGGTTATTGTCATGTAAAATTGGTATAGTTTTGTATCTTCAGTATCTACACTGCTGGACAATATGTGGAATCATTGACACAGGCGCGATATCGGCAAAATGAAGCGAGAATGTTATTGTAGTATTGACTACCTCAGCGAAGCTTGCCGAGAAGACTGAATCGATACATTTGGTGCCAAATACTGCAAAAACATTAGAATGTGTACATCCATATTCTAATGGTAAACCAATTAACTATTTACACGAAGACATGGCGTAAAGGACTTAGTATCCAAGGCAAAAAACAAACGAAAATAAAAAACATACAAAAAAATGTGTTCTTACCTTTTCATAATTTAAAAAAGGAATTAAAAAAGGACTCAAGCATGAGATCGAAACATGTCGGAAACATGAGCCACACACATTTAAATGTCGAACACAGCCATTAGTAGTCAGACATTTTGAATTGTACGAAACGTGTCGCAAATTAATTCCCATGAAATCGCTCCCACCGTCTGTTCTAAACAAACACAGAGAAACTGTAACAGAGACCCCCTGTTAATTAATACAGTACCTACTAATTGCCTTAAAGTTTTCTTGTAATTTCCACATTGTATTAGAATTTCCTTCAAGATTGTTTTGGTTTTTAGACGGTGTATTGGGAATGAATAATGATTACGTTGTTAGCGGGTACGTTTATTTTGCTTAAGCATGTTTATTTGGCAGTTATAATAAAACTTTAATAAGAAAATTGGCTTTTATTTAGGGCTTAATTTAAGCTTTCAAATTGACATTGGCACCGATTCTCTTATGTACTAACTAAACTACAATCGCACTCCCATAGTAACGTATAAAAAAGATATCAAGAATTTTAGTCCTGTCAAATTAGTCAGAATTTCGTTTGCTATACAATTTTAAACGTAATTTCAGAACGTGAACAGCTGGGTAAACAAATCTATAGAAGTGCATCACGTAAACTAATTTGACAGGAATAAAATTATTGCTATCTCTTTCTAGTTTTAACGATTAGTAAAAAAAGCTGTCTATGAGAATCCAGGCGCCTTTGATTTTTAAAAGAATGAACATCGATAAACTCTGTATGTTTATATATTATGGATGTTACTAATATGTTTGACGAAAAAACAATTACTTTCAAAGCAACGAGTACAATGTTATTCAAATAAAAGCTAAACAAAAAAGAAATGTTTCTCAACAAATACAAACATTGGGGAGGAAAAAAGTAAATTGGAATATGAGTCTTTAGATTTTATTTTCTCTTATGTTACGGTAAGGTTTGCGTTACCTTATCGAGAGCCATGCGTTGTCAATTGTGACAGGCTATAAGGGTTCTATAGGGCGCGTGGAAAAAGTAATTTATTTTTACGGTAGGTAAATGTTGACTATTGGTTTTTCACATCTTTTCTTAAAGATCGGTTTTTATGTCTGATTTTTATTGGTATCTTGTGCTTATGAATACAGTCATCAAAGCTTACCTTCAGAAACATATCTCATAATAGAGGTGGCGAAATATGGGTGACTAGGTATTATGTACTGTGTATTTAGGTGCACTTCTGTCTAATTTTTTAGGGTCAATAGGCGTGATGTTATTTTATTTTATTTATTGGGGAAAACAAACAATAACACATAGAGAATTACATAAAAAAGTCTTAGAAATAGTTTTACACATGTGATATCAACAACGTTCTCCACATATAAAAACGTGAGACATTTTGGTTTGACAAGCGCTGTAATTTTTTTTTAAAGGAATGCGAAAAGTTTTTTTAAATTACAATGTGGTTCAGAAACAATAGAGCTGGCTTATTATTAAAACATACTAACGTCCATCATCTTTCTGCCCTTGTCCCGTGTTATTTGGGGTCGGCGCAACACGTTTTTTTCTTCCATTCTGCCCTGTCACTCGTCATGCTATCACTAACTTCTTTTTCTTTCATATCATTCTTCACACAATCCATCCATCTTTTAATAATCTATATATATATTTTTTTTTATTTTTTTTTTTATATATATTTTTATTATTCTTTTAATTAGAGAGATGGAGAGTAATTCCCAACCCTCCTGAAGAATTGTTTGTCTTGGTATGGTCATGTCTTCATCCGAGTCGCCAGTGACTGAAAAGTTGAAAGGGAATTATTCCCTTTCAACTTTTCAGTCACTGGCGACTCGGATAGCAATCTATCAAATCAACCAATCAAAGCAATCTATCAATATAGCAATCTATTTGGCAATCTATCTATCTGTCTAGATTGATAGATTGACTGATTGATTGATAGATTGATAGATTGATAGATTGATAGATTGATAGATTGATAGATTGATAGATTGATAGATTGATAGATTGATAGATTGATAGATTGATAGATTGATAGATTGATAGATTGATAGATTGATAGATTGATAGATTGATAGATTGATAGATTGATAGATTGATAGATTGATAGATTGATAGATTGATAGATTGATAGATTGATAGATTGATAGATTGATAGATTGATAGATTGATAGATTGATAGATTGATAGATTGATAGATTGATAGATTGATAGATTGATAGATTGATAGATTGATAGATTGATAGATTGATAGATTGATAGATTGATAGATTGGTAGATTGATAGATTGACTGATTGATAGATTGGTAGATTGATAGATTGACTGATTGATGGATTGATAGATTGACTGATTGATAGATTGATAGATTGGTAGATTGATAGATTGATAGATTGATAGATTGATAGATTGATAGATTGATGGATTGATAGATTGATAGATTGATAGACTGATTGATTGATAGATTGATAGATTGATAGATTGATAGATTGACTGATAGATTGATCGACTGATTGATTGACTGATTGATTGATTGATTGATTAATTAATTGATTGATTGGTTGATTTGATTGATTGATTGATTGATTGATTGGATTGGATTGGATCACACACACATCCATCCACCACCACCACTCCACTCCACTTTATCGATTCTCGTCACACCACACATCCATCTTAACATTCTCATCTACACACATACATCTACGTGCAATCTTTCTTCATCCTTCTTTTTCGCAGCCCAACATTCTGATCAGTATGACAGGCCTTATCACGGACTTGTAGATTTTACCCTTCAACTTGAGGGGCATCCGTGGGTCACAAGTTGTTCTCGTGACCTTTCGCCATTTCATCCATCCTGTGTTGATCCAATGTGTTACGTCCTGGTCTACCTCACCATCCCCTTGGACAAAAACATACTAACGTCCAAATTTTAAAAAATACCGAGTTCGAAGTGACATTTTGGCATTGTGCGAAAGTGGCATTTTGCGAAAAGTCATTTTGCGAAAGTGGCATTTTGCGAATATGGCATTTTGCTAATGTGACGATTTGCGATATGGCGTTTTGAGAATGTGACATTTTGAGAATATGACATTTTGCGAAAATCTAATGTGTCATTTTGCGAATGTGGCATTGTGCGCCTAATCCGTTCGACTAATAGTAGTAGCAAAAACAGGCCGTGCGCGCACCTCGCTTTCCTGCCATGTTCTGGACATGCAATGCATGTTATGTAATAATAGAGGTATACAAGGTTAAGAGCAGGGCTAGGACAGCTCAATGAGTGATCATTAAGAAACCCTTAATTCTTTTCTTCTTGGTATTTTTGTACCTTCTTTGGATATAGTGATTATAGGGATAAATAGGTCACATTAGTGCCAAACCACTAATTAACCTCTCATTTGGCACTGGCTTTGCATTAAAAGTTAATAGAAAAGCATTATGACAAGTCACATATTGTCATTTGATTCTCTAAGAATATAAATATTATAGATATCAATTTCTAATTTCTGTGTTATTTTATTTATATTTTGTGTTTTAGCTTCTATTTTATTAATTATATAGGTAAGTGAAATTAATTTTTAATGTTAAATGCTGGCTGTAGCGATACCGGAAACTGTAGCAGTCAACCTGCCACATCACTTGACCCCCAATTGGTAAGATGCCCCCATTGCTCCCAAGCACGTTATTTTAAAGGCGAACGGGGGCTAAAGATCCACTATGGCAAGGTTCACAAGCCACATAGTGTACCTTTATGCCCCCAGCCACATCACAAACATCAGCACATTTGGAATCACTTTGGATAACCTTATCAAAATTAAAAAATTCAACACCGGTATTAAAGAGAGTTCCCCGAGGCGCGAGACGGTCTGTTGCGCTAAATTTAGCGCGTTGCGTCCGTCTTGCGACCCAAGAGAACACTCAAAGTGCTTGGGAGGAATTACTCACCTTCCCTTATAGGATTCTACATGTCCAAAAAAGATTGGCTTCAAAAAAAACATTAACGACCCAAATTAAAGATAATTGCAATAATTCGGCTGACATTTTAGATCTAAATTTACCCCCTTTCAACAACGTTTCCCAGAAAGGTTTGAATTCACATGTAGAATCCAAATTAAGTGAGGGTGACATTAGTGGAGCGGCCAGGTTACTTTTTAGCAGTGATGTGGTGGCGCCTTACTCTCCAGATACAATTTCAGCCCTGGAGAGAAAACACCCAGCGCCTGCGGATGACCTCGCTTTCCCTGACCCTCCTGATAGCCCCAATCCAGATTCATCGTTTTTTCAAATTTCAGCCCCCCAGTTACTTGCAGCCGTGAGTTCCTTCAGAAGCGGTTCCGCCGGCGGCCTCGACGGTCTGACTCCTCAGCATTTAAAGGATCTTTTAAGTTCAGGCGCCGGGGACGCTGGTGAGTCACTTTTGAAGGAGCTTCTGGCTCTAGTCACCCTTATGCTCTCCGACGGCGTGAACGATGCCGTTGTCGATGTCTTGTACGGGGCCAATCTATGTGCCCTGCGCAAGAGGGACGGCGGCATTCGTCCCATCGCCGTCGGGTGCACGTACAGGCGTATGGCAGCCAAAATTTGTTGCAGACTATACGGCGAATCTTTGACCAACAAATTTCAGCCCCTACAGATTGGCTTTGGTTCCAGAGGGGGCTGTGAGGCTGCCGTACATGCCCTCTCCACCTTTCTAAATTCCGATAAGGGCGAGGTCATCCTCAAGGTTGACGTTAAAAACGCCTTCAATTCAGTTAACAGGGACACTTTGTTGGCTGAAGCAAAAAAAGAGCTACCTGAAATTTTCGGCTTTTTGTGGCAGTTCTATAGGCACCCATCTAAATTATTATACAAAGATAATGTTTTGGAATCTGCAGTTGGATGCCAACAAGGTGACCCTCTCGGGCCAGTCATTTTCAGCTTGGCTATTCATCCAATCATCCAACAGTTAAATTCAAAATTTAACGTGTGGTACTTAGATGATGGAACTCTGGGAGGTGACGTAGAAACCGTTTTAGAAGATTTCAAATTTCTCAAAAACCAATTCAAATCTATTGGCCTTGACCTCAACCATTCAAAATGTGAAATTTTTATTTCAGACAATACCGACAGACAATCGATTCTACAGAAATTTTATGCAATAGCTCCAGAAATCAAAATTTTAGATAAAAGTTCACTGCACCTCCTAGGTTCTCCAATTTTGGAAGACAGTTTATCTTTATTCATTGACGACAAAATTGAACGTTTTAACAACATTTCGGAAAGACTATCCAAAATTAACCTTCATTCGGCTTTCACCCTCATACGGTATTGTTGTTTTGCACCAAATTTCATGTATTTTCTCCGCTCTTCCCCTTTATGGAAGCAGCCACATCTCTTAGACAAAATTGATCAGACCATTCGATATACCCTGACTTCCCTCTTAAATGTGGCCCTGGATGACCGAGCGTGGCTACAAGCTACGCTACCCATTCGTTTTGGTGGGCTCGGCATCCGCAAAATTTCTAGTGTAAGCCTACCGGCGTTTCTGTCTTCGGTCCACAGCACTCAACAGTTGACCAATAGAATTTTGACTCCATCATTGGTTAGCTGTGAGGTGCCGTGCTTGGCCGATGCCGTAAGCGCCTGGAAAATGGCTTGCCCGGACAAGGCGTTGCCCGAGAACCCATCTTCCCAGAGACAGTGGGATGAGCCGCTCTGCAGTTTGGTACGGAATAACCTTATTAACACGTCTACCAATACTGCTGAGCGTGCCCGCCTACTGGCTGTGGGTGAATGGGAGTCGGGCCTCTGGCTACAGACACTACCGTCGCCCAACATAGGTACTATGCTGAGTGACACCACCTTCCGGATCGCTACATGCCTGCGATTGGGTGCTCCTAGCGGAGCTCCACATCGGTGTCAATGCGGTGAAGCAGTCGACCGCCTCGGGCACCATGGCCTATCCTGCAGTAAAAGCGCTGGTCGGATAGCTAGGCACGCAAGCATTAATGACATCATCCGTCAAGCTCTTGTCACCGCCGGGGTGCCAGCTGTTCTAGAACCCAATGGCTTGGCACGCGACGATGGAAAGAGGCCAGACGGGATGACCATAATGCCCTGGAAGTTAGGTAGGCCTTTGGTGTGGGATGCAACATGTGTCGACACCCTTGCGCCATCCCATCTTCTGAGTACGGCAGGCTGTGCTGGGGCGGCTGCTGCAAGTGCAGAAAACCTCAAACGGCGTAAATATAATAACCTCATCGGAGGTTATATGTTTGAGCCGTTTGGGGTTGAAACACTAGGGCCATGGGGTCCGAGCGCTCATCGAGTTGTCCGTGATATCAGCAAACAACTGGTCGACTCTTCGCGTGACCAGAGGGCTGGGCTTTTCTTCGGACAAAGAATCAGCATTGCTATCCAACGTGGCAATGCTGCCAGCGTTCTGGGCACTTTTCCCATTGATATCGATGTGGATGAATTTTTTGATGCCCAATAATTTCTTTTTCTAACCGTTTTTAAATATTATTATTTTTATTTAGTAGTTTAGTTAATAGATATCTAATTATTAACGAACAGTTGCACATAAAAAGGTACCAAATAAAATAGAAGTGTCAGGGCACGTTTACACTCGGAACAAAAAAAATTGTTAGGTACTTAATTTAATTAATTCTTTTATGACCTTTTAAGATGTGGCATTTTAGTAGTTTTTTAAATAGTAATAACGATTGTGTATTTTTAATATCTTTATGTAGTGAGTTATAAAATTTCGCTAAAAGATATGAATAGTAAAAGCGACCCCAGGGATATTCACCATATAAGAAATATAATACTCTGAGAACTTCCTCAGTCGTAACGTAATGGTATCTGAAGGTTTTATGACAAAAATTGATATATTGTGATTGGGAAAATTTATAGCTTAGTCATAGTCATAGTAGTCATAGTAATTTATAGAATGTTACATACAATTTGTCAACAAATGATTAGGTACAAAACAATGTCAAATAATAAAAAATGTCAAACAAATAAAAGAAAATACAAGGAATAAAAAAATAAAAAAAAACATAATAATAATCGAAGTCAAATTAAAATAAAAAGTCAAAATAATTTTCATTCAAAATTAACATTCGTGTCAAAGTTAAATTAAATTCAGAAATCAGAAATCAGAAACGTTTATTTCAAATAGACCAATTACAGGCACTTTTGAATTATCAAAATGTCGGTCAGTCAAAAAAAAAAATACAAGTGAAGCTAAATTGCACGTTCCAAAGCGTAGATCTCTATGGAGAAGAACGTGCAAGAAACTCCATGGACACTCTTTTAAATCATATTATGAGTTACATCAATCTTGGTTACATATTTCTTGTCGCTTCTAATATGTGAGCACAATGTAGATAAGTAATAATAATTAAAAGAATAAAATAAAAAGTAATAAAAAAAAAATATAGAAATTGAATTAAGTCACTGGCAGCTAAGAGATGACCAGTCTCAACTGACGGCACCCGTTCACGAGCATGACGCGTGCATCAGCCCCACTCATTTCAACCATTTTGAAGGGAACCGAATGACCCAATAACACGTGCCACCATCAGCGAGACATTTGAGTGAGCATGACAAACTCTCAACTGCCATGCTCGTAATGACAAACAAGTTGTAACCTAATAAAAATGCTCCATGGTACTTCACATTCACAAAACTTGAAAAACAAAGTGCTTCTACATTATACAATGCTATTGTTTCCTAATACAAAAGGTAATAAATTATCATAAGCTCTATTGAAATAAACAAATAAAATAAAATAAAAAACATTTCGTAAACAACAATACAAAAAGGGGAACAGTATCTCTTCCAAAATTATAAAAAAAAAACTAATTTGAAGGTAAAAGTGGCTGTGGCTGCGGAGCAGGACCGGCATTTAGCCAAGCGCTTTTATCAAGGATATAATCTTCCAGTTTATAATACGCTTGTCTACATAGTGTGCGTTTAATGCATGCTTTAAATTTGGACTCATTTAGGTGTAGAATCTCAACTGGTATTTTATTATAAAATTTTACACAGTACCCCATGAAAGAACTATGTACTTTAGCCAATCTGAACCGAGGTTGATCTAATTTGTTCCTGTTCCTAGTATTAAAATTGTGCCTGTCACTTATCTTACTAAAAAGATGAATATTTTTCCGAACATACATAATGTTTTCATAAATGTATTGACAAGGGACCGTCAGGATGTTTATTTCCTTACATAGTTCCCTAAGAGAATCGCGTCTGCGAAGATTATATATGGCTCTGATAGCTCTTTTCTGCAGAATAAAAATAGACTCTATATCTGCAGCCCGTCCCCATAGCAAAATACCGTAAGACATGATACTATGAAAGTAACTAAAATAAACTAGTCGCGCAGTATCCACATCAGTAAATTGACGGATTTTTCTGACAGCATATGCTGCTGAACTAAGCCGACCTGCCAGAGATGTTAAATGAGGACCCCATTGTAGCCTCGAGTCAAGCGTGATCCCTAGGAAAACCGTATTCTCGACGTATTCAAGTTTCTCCTTGTTCAATACTATGTCGGAGTAATTACTTTTAACATTCGGTAACGCAAATCTTATGCACTTAGTTTTTTTTTCCATTTAACACTAAATTATTAACAGTAAACGAGTTTTGGACTTGCTGTAAAGCATCGTTTACGTCATCAAGATTAGTGGAACGTCTATTGATCTTAAAAATTAACGATGTATCGTCAGCAAACAATACAATATGTGGTTGTTTTTTTAATAGATGCGGTAGATCATTTATATATACTAAAAAGAGGAAAGGACCTAATATTGAGCCTTGTGGTACACCCATTTTGACTTTCAAACCCGGAGAATTGACACCGTTTATCTGAACTTGCTGTTGCCTGTCAATTAAATAAGATTTCACCAAGCTGAGTGCAAGTTTACCTAGTCCATAATGTTCTAGCTTTAAAAGCAAGGTTTCGTGATTAACACAATCAAAAGCCTTTGAGAGGTCACAAAAAATTCCTATCGCATCTTGGGCTTCTTCCCACGCTGCAAATATATGTTTCAATAAAGTTACTCCAGCGTCAGTCGTACAACGTCCTTTGGTGAAACCATACTGCTGATCATGAAAGATTTTATTGCTGTTAAAATGGTAAAGCATTTGATTAAGCATAACTTTTTCAAACACCTTACTAAAAATTGGCAATACTGATACAGGTCTGTAATTATTAGTGTCATTATGGTCACCAGATTTAAAAAGTGGTATAACTTTACTGTACTTCATTATATCTGGAAAGACTCCTTGGTCCACACACAAATTAAATATTAAAGCTAAGTACGGTGCTATGGTCTCTATTATAGATGCGCATACTTTAACAGACATTCCCCATAGGTCTTCGGTTAATTTGACTTTTATTTGCCGGAAAGCCTTTATGACTGTCGAAGGGTTTATATGTTTGAATTGTAATTCAACCGGACAGCCTGGCAAGTTTGCTTTCAATAAAGCAACTGAAGCTTCAGGGGAGGAATTTAGAGCTTCCGTAGTCCTAAGAGGTATATCGGTGAAATAATTCACAAACTCTTGGGCTACTTCTATGTTAGAGCTTTTGGGACCATGTGAAGTCTCCAATAAAAAATCCGTATTGCGTACTTTATTCCTACCAGTTTCACTATTAATAACTTTCCACACAGTCTTTATTTTATTGTCTGCCGATTTGATCTTATTGCTAATGTACAGGGCTTTCGCTACCTTGCAAATCTTTCTGAAAAGTTTAGAATATCTATTTACATATTTATTAAAGGTTTCAGTGTTGAAGAATGGCTTAAGGCCGTACAGCTCATATAGTTTTTCCCTACTTACCCTAATACCTTTAGTCGCCCAGTCACTAAATACAAACTTAGGGAAAATATTTTCTGACTTCTTTTGAAAAGCTGTATTACATTCATTGAGTACCACTGAAAAGAAATTATCGTAAAATTTATTTGCATCATCAATATCATGGCCCAGAACATTTAACTTATTTTCTAAGTTACTATTAAATTTTGTTAATTTGCCAATTGTAATTGGCCTAAATTGAATTAAAGTTTTTTCCAAGGCTGCGTGAGACTTAAAAGCTACCGTTTGTCCACTATGATCAGACGGAAGATAATTTACTATGGTTTTATCTAAATAGTCACAATTGCAGAAAACATTATCAATACAAGTAGCAGAGGTTGGAGTTACTCTAGTTGGCTCTTTAAAAACATAATTAAATCATAAATTCGTCAAAAGAATAAAAAGCTTGCTCGATAAGCCATTTTTTCAAACGAGCTTTGAAGCTCGCTATAGTTGGGGCACCAGAAATAGCTACAGGCAGCTGATTATAAACTGTCGGGCCCATAACATGAGTCGTCTTGGAAGATTTGGTGAGCGTTCTTGAAACCGTCGATAACTGACCCCTGCTTCTGGTGCAATATGAATGACGGCTGCCTACCTTTGGGTAAAGGTCGATGTTCATCCTCACGTACAGTGCGACCTGATATATAAATAAAGCAGGTAACGTGAGGATGCCTAGTCTAGCAAATGGGGTCTAGCGGACATGTCCTGCGGTATCCCGACGATGGCCCGCGCGGCACGCTTCTGCATTCGGAAGGCGCGCTGCCAATCGGCAGCACGTCCCCATAGCTCAGCGCCGTATTGGAGTAACGAGTGCACCGTCGTGAAATAACAGGTCCGTACATCGCGTTCGGGTAAGACGCGCGATATTCTGCCATGAGCAAAACATGCACTACCCAATTTACCACACACTTTGCTAATCTGACCATCCCACTTGAGGCACCCGTCAATTTCAAATCCAAGAAAGGTTATTGTCTTCACCTGAACCAGAGCCACTCCACCCGCAGATACCGCCAGTGGTCGTGAAGACCGCCCTGATAGTACAAAGTGAATGAAGTGGGTCTTTTTCAGATTCAGAGCAAGACCATTTCCTTGGAACCATAACGCCAATTGATTCGCGGCATCGTTTAGCCTTTGCTCCAACTGATCCACTGATTCAGCTGTTACCAACGCTGCAACATCATCAGCGTACATGAGTACTTCAGCGTCAGTCACAACATCAGGCAAGTCATTCATGTTGGATACGGATGAACCCTGAGCCACTCCCATCTCCGATTTAAGAGGTTTCGACCTCACCTTTCCTTGGCCACCTACCACAACTTGAGTCCATTTTTAAAAGTTAACTTTTGGCTAGATTTGTTCAAGTGAAGTTTAGTGACTGTTTGAGTTATTTAAAATGGTTTCCTAGTGAATATTTTGATGTGAAATTGGTGAATTGTTGTATTTCAATTTGGAAAATATGTGAAATCATTGAAACAGGTGCGATTTTGACTTCTCTAGTGAAGTTTGAGAAGGCTGACTTGGTACATTTGCTGCCTATTAAGTACTGCAACCGATGCGTTACATGTGAATTTTAGCGGATAACAAAGTACTGTATTCACAAACCGTACAAAGTCAAAAGAAAAATTCCTTATTTCTGATTTGAATAATTTTCCATCTGGTAATCATCTCTATGATGAAAGAACATTGCCAGGTGAAAAAATATAAACTTCTGAAAATAAAAACTAATAAACAGCCTAAACAAACGGCAATCGAAATCATCATAATTAAAAAAAACCTCGTAAATCATACTTGACCTTACCTTAATGTAAAAGATATCATCAACGAAGAGAGCAAAGTACCCGGAGGTCATAGCTTCAAACAAGTAGGTCAAGACGCCCCCCACACGCACTCGGGAGATTCTAAATTCAAAAGCCACCGCCGTGATTGCTTCTCCAATGAATAGAAGGCATTGAATGGCCATGTTCCTAACATTTCATTGTACCAGGCGCACAGAAACGGTAAGATAATAACTGGAGAAAGATTCTCTTTGTTATATTTTTAGCTAACATTAAACTGAATAACAAAACAGAATTTGTAATTTTAATAATCATTTACAATTCAAGAAAAGTGTAGGCTTGTGTTTATTTAGCGAAACGTCTGAGAAAATGGATTATTTTGTATGGAAATAATTGAACTAAATCGTTGCTAATTTTTTATCTCACTAAGTAGGTAGACACTGGAGCTTTTTTTGTTGTTAATGTTTTTGGCTGGGATACTAAGTCCTTTAAGCCATGTCTTCGTGTGAATAGTTCATTAGTTTACCACTAGAATATGGATGTACACATTCTAATCTTTTTGTAGTATTTGGCAGCAAATATATCAAGTCGACCTTCTCGGCAAACTTCGCTGAGGTAGCCAAAACTACAATAAATTTCTCAGCTCCATTTTACCGAGATCGCACCTGTTTCAATGATTTCACATATTGTCCAATTGCGCAGACACTTGAGATACAAAACTACACAAATTTTACATCACAATATCCAAATATCAATTTTCAAATAATTAAAACTGCCACTGCACTGCACTCGAAGAAATCCCGCCAAGAACTCCATACCAAAGAGTATAATAAATATAGGTCCATTCTGGAGCTTCTAATCGTTTAAAAAGTAATAAAGGTTGTGTGTAAATTATTATCAACATATTATTTTCTTTAAACATTTTTTTTATCTTCTTTCTTATACACCAAGGGTTTTTTTTTTTTTTTAAAGTATTCACATAAAGCCTAATTTTAATATCACTCACGTTGTAGTTAGGACGCTTGGCGAACAATTTCAAACATCATATTAAATTAGCTTTGAACATTCATTTTCATATAATGCATTGTGAGATTTTTTTTGTAAAATAATGTGACCTGAAATTGTTACTTAACTTTTATGAAAGGTCTGCTGTGAAAAGTAATAGTAACAATGTAACAACAGCACCACACGCCTGAAGTATTTTCAACCGACTCCAAAAAAGGAGGTTCTCAGTTCGGTTGCGTTTTTTTTTTATATTGTGCGCTGATGCTATTGGTTTTTTACGTTTACGCGTTAAAACGTTTACCGCGTTTGGCTCTCTGATTGGTTAAGAGCTTTGAGTGGGCCAATCGGAGCGCCGAACTTCAAAAACGTGTCAATCGCGTTAAAGTAAAAGAAGGGAATGCAATTTGACATACATTTTTATTGTTTTTCATACAACCGCTCTTACGCGATTATGACGATATTACACATTTTTCATTAGATATTTGGAAACACAGTAAGTATCTTGTGGATATTATCTAGGCTTTTAGTGAAATCAATTTGTAAATTTGTGTAAAACTAATCCAGTAAAGGCCTCTGAAAATCTGCTATTTTGCATGAACACTTTATAATATACTCAAAAATAAAAATGTCAAAAAATTATAACAATAGAAGCCTTGAAAATTTAATCAAAATTCCGAATGACAACAATTTTTTTTCAAAAACTTTTAAGGGTTTAAAAAAAAAAACACGTATTTCCTGGAACAAGTTTTGTAAAATATTCGAGTAAATCACGGAATTACCGAATGCTAACAGAGTTTTGAGGCGTTACCTCTCTTTTTTCGCGTTGCCTTTTCGTCAAACATCGCGTTGGATTGCTTTAGATGAAGTAACAAGTTTTGAAACCATGCTCGATGTTGACGATAGGCGAGTGAAAAAGGAGCCTCTTAAATTACAGTGCAGATTAGTGAAATGTAATTCATGGTGGGATACCGATGGGCTGCGTTAGGTCTACTGTCCACGGACGCTGTTGGGGGCAGAGGATGTAAATAATTACACAACACAATGGTCACGCTTGAAAGGCCTCAGCCATTTATTTAACACGTATAAAAAACAAGACTTCACATAACACGTGTAAATACTTTCACATAAACGAGTCCTTTACGTACGTACGCGTGACGCTAACTCACAAATAGTTCACAGTTACTTTACAATACTTCACTGACTCTAATACGTTAGATAACTTAGGAAATCTGGAAATCTAGGGCCGCTCCAGGAGCGTAGGGTGCCAAGACAAACTGACGTGGTGACGCTTCAAGTCGAACTGCAGAGAGAGAACGTCGTCTTCAAGGAAAGTGTAGCTTAAGTACCTTTTCAGCCGGTCGCAAGTCGTGGGAGAGAGTCCCTATCCCTCTCGTCCTGTTCCCTAATCCTGTTGAGGCCGGCTGATGTACACCTCCCCGACCCCCGCATACCGCAAGCACACTATTGGTCATCAATAGTGGCGTGTTTTTCTCCGTTGTAATCCACCAATAGAAATCCAGATTATTCTTAACGGTTTTCTGCGCTATTTACTTCTAAGAACCGCATTATGTACTTCTAAGAACTCAGTACATAGCCTTATATACTATCCCTGTAGCCGATTGGACAATAGTCTCGCCTCTGATTGGCTTGCCCCTCATTATGTACAGCGCGTATGTACATACGTTACGCATCTATGAATGACGTAATGTTGATTATATTTAGTGATTCTAAATTACATGCTCGTGTCCGTAACAGACGCGTAGCTTTATAGACGCGTATTCGTCATTATACGCTTAGTGTACGCCTGCGTGAAGCTTACATACAAAACTATGAAACTCTGTCGACGAATTGGTAATGACACGATGGCACGACGTTGCCAAGCGTATACTGACGAATACGGGTCTATGAAGCTACGCGTCCATGGATAGTAGGCCTTATTGTTCGAGAGAGATACCGTGACCCTGGAACGCAAAGGGCAACTGAAGAAACACAGGTGGGTTTTAGTCAGTAAAAGATTGACACACTCTTGCTTCACCCAGGAATCCAAATCAATCAGGAATTATTTAATGATTTTCCACTTCAAAGACGAAATAGTGAGGTGTTATAACAATAATAATATTATTCCACAACTATCACACAACGCCGTCTAGAGCTTGTGTTATGAGTACTAGACAACTGATTTATTTCTAAACACATACATATTATAGATAAATTACACCCAGACACAGAACAAATGATCTTGCTCATCACACAAACATTTGTCCTGGGTGGGAATCGAACCCACGACCTCTGGTATAGCAGTCAGGGCTACTAACCACTAGACCAGTCAAACTGAGTGTACACTAACTGCATTTTTATTGGGATAAAAGTGCACATTTTTTAAGTGGCATAAGCATAATCAGCCTTTTAATATTCCCACTGCTGGGACTCAGGCCTCCTCTCTAGGAGAGGGAATGGACCGCCATCCACCACGCGGGCCCAGTGCGAATTTTCACACTTCGAATTTTTGGGCAATCTACCTGTCTCTTCCAGTTTTTAAGTGGGAAATCAACAAATTTTGCCTCAGATAACTCCTTCTGCTCTGGGAGGAGCGAGGGAGTAAGACTTTTATTGACTAAATACCACCAGTGTTTCACGTTCCAAATTCGCGGTGACTCCTTCGAACAACCCCACAACCCACCTAAAAGTGCACCTGCCATCTAAAACACCTTGTTCGTATCCCAAACAAATTTTTCACATTGAAAAAGGGATTTTTTTATCTCAGTAGTTGGTTCTGAACCCGGTGTCGGATTATCGTTTCATCGGGCTATGAAAGTGAAGCTAAAGATAAACTGAACCCACGTATGGCACGTACAGATAGCGGCACGAATCTTGAGCGCTCGGCGCAAGAGCGGGGATCGCTTTGCGCATCATACACATCGGCGAGCCAATCACTGTACAAGGATTGCACTCCCCGCCCCCGCATCTCTTTTCATACCACTAAAGAGACCCGATATTTCACTTCTGCGTGCTGCTGCGCAAGAAGAACTGTAGAAGTCAGCGCTCAAGATCCGTGCCGGTATCTATATGCTAAGCATTATGATGTCAGACTCTTGAATTTGCTTGAAAACAGACGACTTAGAGAGCAGTTGTGTATGCCAAGTGTGTTTCTAAGTTATCTGTTATATGTTTGTTGTATGGGTGCTAAGTTGCCTGAAATAAATGGTTTTTTTTTTTATAATGAAAATTCAAGAGTATAGATGTCATAATGCGTAGCATACGTGGCATACGTTAGTTAAGTTTGTCTTGGGAAGAGTCAGTGCACCAATGTTTGCGCACAAATTTTTGCTCTATAATCTATGGCGTCAATGGCCAGACACTGTCTCCCGTAAAATTAACCGCCATTCGAGAAGGAGGTCTATTATTTAATTACTTTGAAAAATATTGTTGTCTTACGTAAAATTAATCAAGTTTGTCAATAACCGGAATTCTCAATAGCAATCAGGGATTCGGAATTGCGTCCTGCAAATATAGGACTGAAATGCGTCATCGCTAAAATGTAGGGCATGGGGGGATACACAAGAGAGCTAAGTGAACCCTTGGAATAAAGACGTGACTCTATGTATGCTTTTTAATATAATTATATGCATACTAGAGCAGTGGTGGCCGAGTGGTAACGGCCCCGACTTACGTGTTGTAGGTCGTGGGTTCAAACCCAATGTGGGGGGATGTCATAAGATGATTTTCCCACCGAAAAAAAAAAAAAAAAAAAAAAAAAAAAAAAAAAAACCAGGCACATTACTTTGTGTAATTTATTTCATCACCACTGCTCTCAAAACGGTGAAGGAAAACATCGTGAGGAAACCGGCATGTCCTAGAACCAAAAATTCGAAGACGTGACATTCACCAACCCGCACTGGGCCCGCGTGGTGGATTACGGCCCATTCCCTCTCCTAGAGAGGAGGCCTGAGTCCCAGCAGTGGGAACATTAAAAAGGCTGATTATGCTATTGTGATTATATGCACATAATTATATTTATTCTTACATAATTATTTTATTTCCTATCAAGATCGGGGACTCTACACTCGAAGTTGTAGACGACTACGTTTACCTGGGACAGACGGTCCAGTTGGGAAGGTCTAACTTCGAGAAAGAGATCAATCGTCGAATCCGACTCGGCTGGGCAGTGTTCCGGAGGCTGCGCGGTATCTTCTCGTCCAATATACCACAGTGTCTCAAGACGAAAGTCAATGACCAGTGCGTGTTGCCAGTGATGACATAATTATGGGTCCGAAACGTGGTCGCTTACAATGGGCCTCATCGGAAGACTTAAAGTCACCCAAAGGGCAATGGAAAGGGCTATGCTCGGAGTTTCCTTGCGTGATCGAATCAGGAATGAGGATATCCGCAGGAGAACCAAGGTTACCGACATAGCACGAAGAATCGCCAAACTAAAGTGGCAATGGGCAGGGCACATTCCTCGCAGAACAGATGGCCGTTGGGGCTGAAAGGTTCTGGAATGGCGGCCACGTACCGAAAGACGTAGCGTTGGAAGGCCTCCTACAAGGTGGACCGATGACTTGGTAACGGTTGCGGGAGTCCGATAGATGCGAGACGCACAGGACCGTTAATTGTGGCGACACTTGGGGGAGGCCTATGTCCAGCAGTGGACGTCTTTCGGCTGAAATGATGATGATGAATTATATTTAAAAAAAAAGTTACCTCACACTAAGAATACTAGAAGACTCCTGTATTGTAGGTGCGTTCAAAAACATGTAAGCTCATGTATATAAGACAACCAGATCCGGAACCACTCTCTGTAGGCCACACAAATATATGTTTCGTACCCGCGGCAAGCAGCGTAGTAGCTAATCGCTCAACCACTGCGACAACCGTGCTGTCAAATAATTGCTTTGCCCATAACAGCCGACAAATCCTTGTCTCTGGCACCTATTTTAGGGTTTCGAACCTCAAAAGGAAAAGACGGAACCCTTTATAAGATCAATTTTTTTTTTGCGATTTGGTAAAAACTTCGAGACTCCGATCAGGAATTGAACTCTTTACATAGGTAAGTTTGTACGGAACCCTCAGGGCGCGAGTCCGACTCGCAATTGTCCAGTTTTTTTTAGTGTGTGTACTATTATCATCAGATAACGCCTCCCCCTCCAGTGGATTGAGAGCGAGTGTCAGACTTTTACTAACTAAAGCCACCCGTGTTCCTTCATTTGCCTTTTGCGTTTGATTGTCGCGGTAACACTTTCAAACAATCCTGCAGCTTGCCTACCTACTCATAGTTTGTAGTAGCTACATTATAATTTATGGTATAGGTTGGTACTACTACTTAATAACACAACTCCTCCACGTGGTTCATAACCGCCTAGTAGGTACTGTGTAAAGTAATTTACTTCGTCTCAACAGCACATAAATGCAATAAATACTTGATACACATAATGTACGCGGTTCCATTTGTATTGTAACACGGCTCGCGTTTAGATCAATTAATTATTTAACTGTTTCACATCGAAATCCAGCTGCTCTGCGATTATAACACCTGGGGACATGTAGATACGTATATGTTTGTTATTTATCGCTTGTCGCAATAATGTTGTGCTAATGGTTTATGTCTTTTATGAGCTATATAAGTAGGAACTATAGTTTGACTGATTGAACGAAGGAGTTACTCAAGGATATTCATTTTTATATTCATTTCTACGTATGATTTATGAAAATACCTAAATATTAAAAAGGCACACATCCACACACATATAATAAAACAAAGACCCCCATCGCATCTGTCTGTTTGTATGAACACGGTAAACTCTAAAATTACTGCACGGATTTTCATGTGGTTTTCACCAATAGTTAGAGTGATTCTTGAGAAAGGTTTCGGTGTATAATAAATGCATGTTTTATTAGAGAAAAGCCCAGGGACTAATCGAAGTATAACATTAAATGTATACCTATACACTTATATATACCAACCCGCACTGGCCCGCGTGGTAGATTACGGCCCATTCCCTCCTAGAGAGGAGGCCTGAGTCCCAGCAGTGGCAACATTAAAAGGGATTTACGAGTTGTAGGTCCAGGATTCAAACTTAGCATTACTGTGTATATACTACGAAAGCCGGGACCAACAGCTTAACGTGCTTTTCAAGGCACAGACTACTGGAGCTACCAAAGATAGTGGAAGAAAAAAACTAAGTCAAAAACAGTACCCAATCTCTTAAGCTTTTTGCCAACTGTATTTGGGTCGGCTTTCACTCGAACCGGATGTTATGGATATCAGTTTTACATGAAGCGACTACCTTTCTGAACTCGACAACCCAGTAATTGAATAATATGATAACTCTTGGGAACATTATAAAATAAAATAAAAATAAAACGTTTATTTGACACAATTAACTTAATAATGTACAGTGGTTAAAGAGTCACATTTTGCAAGTAGAGTGTTTCACAATAACTCTTATGTAACCACCAAACTAGGCCGAGGGCCTGTATTATGGTGGTCCGTAGTTCAGCCATGAAAGTACAAGTAAAAAGTAAAACAAAACAAGAAAAAGAAAAAGAAAAAGAAAAAGAAAAAGAAAAAGAAAAAGAAAAAGAAAAAGAAAAAGAAAAAGAAAAAGAAAAAGAAAAAGAAAAAGAAAAAGAAAAAGAAAAAGAAAAAGAAAAAGAAAAAGAAAAAGAAAAAGAAAAAGAAAAAGAAAAAGAAAAAGAAAAAGAAAAAGAAAAAGAAAAAGAAAAAGAAAAAGAAATAGAAAAAGAAATGGTATTATAATTCTTTTTCTTTCTTTATTATAATTGTATATTGTGTAGTTGTAGTTAGAGGTGTGTGAGTGTATATTGTGTGTGTGGGTGAATGTTGTGTATGCGAGGTAGTATTGTGTGTTAGAGAGTGTATATTGTGTACCTATATGAGTGTACGTTTAAAAGCGCACCATGATTCAACTTTGTTAGCTTCCAGGTCAATATAGTAAAAATTGGTGTTTATAAAGATTGGTGTAAGATTATGTCGATTAATTTGGATTTTGTGGTATTTCCTGCCGCAGTCTGTGTTTCCTGGTAGCTGCAACCTGGGAGGCTTTAAGTCAAGAGTAAAAAGTTTACTTCTAGGCAAGCGTGCTCCATCGTCGATCACATCATCGCTTTCCATCTGGTGAGATAGTGGTCAAACGCGAGCATATAAATAGTAAAAAAAAATAAACCTTGTCTTCGTTTATTATTCAAAATAACCAAAGATTTAAGCCCTTACAATTACTTTAACGAGTCAAACACTAAAACATTAGCCGACAACAACTAAATACATCCATATAATCAAGTACCTGCCTACTCAACTCAATTACTTTCGAGCAATTTTTAATAACCTAAGGAAACTATTCCATACATTTTCCAATTTATTAACTTGCTCACTTTAATGGCTTCTTCTTCGGCTGGCATCCTGGTACCTCGAACTATTTATGGTGGTGCATTCATACCCATTTCTCTGGCATTTGGATTAAATTATTTTAGCTGAAGGTCCGAGAGACCGCTATCTCGTAAAACAAAACAACATTTCTCATTTCCCGCACAAAATAACCTCCTATTGTCTACTGTTGATATTTTTGGGATGAAAATGACGAAGCATGTTGTCCTAGTATTTAAGGCTTTTGGGTTATTTTTTTTTTTTTTGAAGGTCATTCTGATAAGATTTTTCTTCTCCTTTCATAATAATCGTTTATTTGCTTAGAAAGTAAGTATACCTACTTTCTTATAAAATAAGGTGTTTACAAAAACTTGCGTCAAAGATTTGAATCAAGATAAAAACTAATGTAATTTATTGTGATCATAAGGCAATACATGATGTCGAAAAGTAAATCTATATAGTAGGTACAGATACTGGCACGGATCTTGAGCGCTGACTTCTACAGTTCTACTTGCGTAGAAGCACGCAGAACTGATATATCGGGTCTCTTTAGTGGTATGAAAGGAGATGCGGGGGCGGGGAGTGCTTTCCTTGTACAGTGATTGGCTCGCCGATGTTGTACGATGCGCAAAGCGATTCCTGCTCTTTCGCCGAGCGCTCAAGATTCGTGCCGCTATCTTGTAGTAGTCATTTAAAAAATTGTTAATTGAATAATGACATTTATGAAGTAATAGAGCTGCTTTTTTTAAACATTGGGTTTGGTTCATTTTTTTTAAGATCAAGTTTTTTATTATATAATGGTAAGCCTTTAAAATAAATTAGCAAGATACTGCAGCATACAGTAAGAAGTTATAATGCTTCTCTTCAAAAAACACATGAAACTGAAAAGAAAATCATATATAAAAAAGAACAAAACGTTTAACATTTCATTTTTCCAGACGCTGTACTACCTTATGATAGGGCTGCCAACAGTACTTTATGATAACGTACTTTATTTTTGGTACCTAAATATAGGTACTTTGTACTTTTTTATAAAAATAAAGTATGTGAAAATACTCTTTTTCCAATCTTTACTGTGATAATACTTCTACGTTGAAACAAAACGCTATCATGTACGATAAAACAAAATTAAAAAAATAAATATTAATTATTGATCGAAACGTTACATCCCATTGTCAATGTGACAGATAGATGGGTAACCTAACCTAACATGTGTATAGAATTTTTACTCTCTATTCCTGTCACGTCAGCTGTCACTGGTATAGGTGTTCAGTAATGAATCTAAAATAGCGAGAAAACAGGAACAGGCCATCTATAAATTTAAAAAAAATTGAGTTGTTTGTATATTTACATTAAAATTGGCTAATGTTACGATAGCATAAAAAAAAAATAATAATAAAGAAACACTGATAGTGTGTGCAAGAAAATTATAAAAATCTGTTTTCAAGAGACATAAAAAACTGGGCAAGTACGAGCCGGACTCGCCATCTGAGGGTTCTGTACAAACTTAGATACTTATGTAAATAGTTCAATTCTCGAAAGGAGTCTCGAAGATTTTTCCGAATCGAAAAAAAGCTCTTTTTTGTGACATAACAACAAATTTACTGTTTTTAGATTTATTCCTGTAACTGTGCTATAAGACCTAGATTAATTTATGCCAAATTTCAGGATTCTGGGTCAACAGGAAGTACCCTATGAATTCTGATTTCCTTGAGAGTGTAACAATATATGTTTTTTGCGACATAAACAGCCGTATCTTTTTTTTTTCGTTAACTTAGAAGTTTGATTTTTTCACAGATTCAAGGACGCAGACTTGAGTATATGGTTTTAATTCTAACTCGTTACCCCCACGCGTCACCGAGATAAAGGGTCTTGACAGACAGACAAACAGACAGACGGACGGACAAGAAAGTGATCCTATAAGGATTCCGTTTTTTCCTTTTGAGATACGGAACCTTAAAAAATGATTTTTTTTTTTCTCTTCGAAATTCTTTATTTTTTCCCTACTTAAAAAATATGATACGTTATTTTTCTCAAAACCAGTTGACAACCCTACCTCCCGTATTCAAAAGTTACGTTTTCCTAATACATCAAAGTTAATATCAAAATAAAAGAAATTCAATTAGGTTTGGTGTCTTACATAGGGAGAATATTTGAGCACACTTTATTAAAATTTTAAGTAGCTACAGTTTATAAAGGCTTCATAATAATAGGTACATTCTAATAATACGAAGCTGTCGTTGCGCGGTTGGATAAAGGGCCTGATACAGAAGGCAGTACTCCTCGATACGGCTCACATAGTGAGGAGGTTCCTTTTTCTGGAGCTTGGACCCTGTTCCCAACACCAGTGGATTTCTATTTTTTATATATTTTTTATAAGAAATATTTGAAAATGTAAACAAGACAAATAATACTTTGTATTAATAAATATGTTTTACATAAGTTCTCCTTGTCTTTCAGCTACAAGAATAGGTTGTTATATGATAGAAGTTTACGCCTTCGTTTAACGTAGTAGAAATATTAGCCATATCTACAGTAAGTACAGCTCTGAAACTATTGTAAGGAAAACATTTTGAGGAAACCGGAATGTCACCCTAGACCCAAAAGTTGAATGAAGACGTGTGACATCTCCAATTTACACTAAGCCCTTGTAGTGGATTATGACTCAATCTTACTCGTATAGTGGAGGGCTGGAGCCTGTGTCGCATCAGTGGAAACATTATCGATAGGCTGAGTTTTTGCTGGTTACTTGCAGCAAAAAAGGTACACCAAACGCATATTGATGCTTATGGAGACTGTTTTAATGCCAGACAATGTTCTGTTTTAATGCAAAAAGCACTTGAAGGAACACTGTGTGCTCCACGCAGAGCGGGAGATGTTATTTGATGATATCCCGCGTAAAAAAAGCCCATGGGAGATTTATTTATTGAATGTGTTAGTCGCTTCATCTTGGAGCTTGAGAAGTCATTTAATAAATTTTCACTACATAAAAATCCTGTAGTCCGTGATTAGCGGTAAGACCATCCAGTTTTTTTCTCATAACTATGTCACTTTCAGCGCTTAAAGTAATTATTTTATAATTTATACATAATAATTAACAGTAATGATTACAGACCACATATTCAATCAGCCCAGGTAATGAGAGAGAAGTATGATGTTCAACATAACCCAGTCCTTAATTTAAATACATACCCCGATTCCCACAATTTTAAGTAACCTTCATATTAAATCATTACCAGTCACTGTGGGACCTTTACAATGATTACCGGGCAACACTGAAAGGATAATCTGTGCGATCATCAATCAGCGTTGGACCGTCAACGGCGGCGGTCGTCCCTTCGACAAATCTATATTGTCCGGGATTCCACGACCTTTTCCTACGATAAAGTTTTTTGATTATCATGTAGGCATTTGTAGAGATTTCGGAGGTCGGTTTTTTTGGGCTATTAGAGAGATTTTGCGAGGTTTTTTGTTTTAGATGCCTAAGTATGTCGTTTAAGCATATTTGTTTCAATGGTTTTCTGCTTTCATTGGTTTCTTTCTTGATATAGTATTATTTTTATGGGTTTGCTTCCGTACAAAGATGGTGGACCCAACTACCATGACGTGTTAAATTGTCAAGCGTGCGAGCGAGAAAGAGAGAGAGAGGGATGGAGCTATACACTCATATTTTATAATTGGTACAAAAAAAATTGGGGCTCTATCCGTACCCGTTACTGATCATAATTTTATAGTCAAAAGTAAAAAAAAAAAGAAATCCCAAAATTGTCCACGAAAATTTGTCATAATTCGTAAATTCATAATAGAATCAAATCATTCATAACAATTGCTAAAGTGCGTTTTGTAATCCCAGATAATGATTTGACAAGTCCAAATGTCAAACTCCAGAAATATGTTGCCTGCTTTTTGATACAAGTGATGTCTCCAAATTCGATTTTTTTATACCGGTTCTTTTAATAATACAACCTCTAAGGAAAGTAGGCCCAAAATACGATAGTGTTTGTTAATAGCAAAGTCTAATATGAATTGAAGATTGAAATAATTAGAAATATTCAAAAATATTACCAGATTTTTTCACAATCGGACTTTTACTTATACTGAGAACTCACAAAACCGTTTTTACCCGCATCCGCTGCGGTTGCGGGCCCGCAGCTTCTGTAGAATGCTAGAGATATATGTATCCCGCTCCCCGCTGCACCGGCGGCAACTAGTAGAATGGTGTGGGCCACGGTCACCCGCAGACTCGGCAGGTTGCGCCCGCATTCTCTGCGGTCGGTTAACACCCGTAGTGGCCTTCAGGGGGTAGAAAAATCCGATGCGAAATCCAAAAATCGATTGATGCACCCAGAACTTTATAGGCCATCTTTTTTTAATTTTTCTGTGAAGTAAGTATAACGCAACAGCTCGTTTCTGGTGTATGTCCACGGTGGTCTGGAGCTCAATTGATAATGAACCGCCTGTCTTGCGATTGTCATCTGCCAAGTTTTCAAGCGATAACCCCAACTGCGACGGCTGTATAACCACACAAAACTCTGGTCTCGTGAGTTTAGAAATAAACTAGCTCCACCGTGGCGGGCGCGGTTGAAAACCGGTTGAAAATCATGAATTCTTAGCTACTTTCTTTTACCAGGGAGCTCCAGTCACAACACAATTTTGTATCCGATTTACAAGAGCGGAACGAGACAGTCTCAGTTTATGCTTTAGAATTAAAAAAGTTATCATCATTGGTCGTCAATATTTTTTCAAGATGGGAATTCATCCAATGACTTCTCCCGGTATGGGCGGGGCAGGAGGGCGTGTCAGACTTTTACTGCCTAAAACCAGATCGGCTCTACTGAGCTCCTCCGGTTTGCTGACATCTCTTTGAAGAGCGAGTGGATCACTAAGCGCTGTCGACGAATGGGGCTCAGTCCCGGCAATTACCGGACTGCTGGACGGCAAGCTACCCATTGCTCGACGTTGGTATTGACATTGTGGTCGGGATTGGGGTCTCGGCGACTGGAGCGAAAAGATGTTCGTTCCCTCACTCGTGCAGCCTCCTCCTTCGCTAGCATTACTGTTTCGCAGAAGGAGGCGACCCCCTTCCATTCCTCCTCGCTCTGGACCTTGGCCTGTACTAGAACCTGACCATGTCCGGTGAGGACTTGCTTCATGCGGAAGATGAGGACACCGTGACCTGACCGTCATGATTATGGCGTGCCCATTGGTCGTCAAGCTGTGAATTCACATGACTGCATTACAAGAAACGGACACTTGATTCGTTTATCGCTAAAATTTTATAAGAGATCCATGCGAAAATAGTACAAAAAGAGGACTTATGATTGTTTAATTTTAACTATTATTAGTTTTCAAACCGAAGTCCTATCATTACCTATTATTAAAGTTGTAATAAAATGTCAGCAAAAATATCACTGAGTAATTCTATATTTTTGTCTGGGTTTGGTGATAACAAATCGAGACGAAAAAATAAAATGACGCAGCTTTTGCTAGTCTTTAATTCTTAGGCTTAAATTATATTTTAGTTTATGAGTTAGACATTTGCATCTTTCAAATTACCTTCAGAAAATACAAAAACTTACCATAATTAGTTGCATTTTAAAATGAAACTATTTTTACGAATATTTTCGGTTTTTTTGTTCAATATCGGTTGCGGTACCTCACTATTTATGAAATGGAAAAAACATGCAACATTCGAATTGTCAAATCATTATCTCTAATTAAAAAACAGACTTTACTAGAAAATACTACGCGTAGTATTTTTCCATTTTGATCGTCATTTATTCATTCATAATCAATAGCCTGTACAATATTTCCATAAATTGAGTGAAATTTTGGGATAGAAACAAACGCTTATAACTTTGTTGTTTATGAATATTATTTATTGAGACTTTACTTAAATAATAACAAGACCTTTTCTAATAAGCCCTTTAAGCATTTGTAGTAATTCAAAATTAGTGGCGTATACCCCATATAGCTCCATCTCTTTAACAGTTCACTTTACGTCAAATGGATCTCGTTAAGAGTAGGCAGGGCCTCTGGTCCACATAAGATGATGGACATACCGTCGGAAGCGACGGTCCTCACGCCCCAACCGCCGCCAGGATTCCAATCCAGATTACCGGCCACCGTAGGCGCAGGTTTGCGGACGGCGAGCTACCCATTGCTCGCCGTCCGGTAACCGTCCTGACCGAGCCCAAGTCGTCGACGGCGCGTACTGTTCCACGCGCGACTCAAGGAGATGTCAGCAACTGTAGGGGCTCAGCAGGGTCGAAGCCTATTGGGGCCAAGGGTCTGATTCTGAAAGGAAGACTCGGCCCTGGTACGAAAGGCAACGAAGGAACAGGAGTGAGTTTTTAGTCAGTAAAAGTTCGCTCCGCCCAAGAGCAGGATTTGTCATTAGACGATTTTTCACCGAAAAAAAAAAAAACTGTCGGAAGCGAAACGAAAGGGAAATTTTATTGTGCAGCTGCACAACAAAAACACGCGATGAATAATGATTATAACTCTTCTTTCTACACCGCTGATCTTACGAATAGGTGACAAACAATATAAATTTATTTCCCCGTTCAAATAGCTCACGAAAACATCTCCAGATCAGTTCTTTGTCGCTCCTACATATACATTAGATTCAATACTCGTGTCCCAATCCGTCGCGTCCCGCCTTCCGGCTCCATTCGTCACCGTGTCATGTTTACGGCAACACAAGACATACTAGCTATCTGTACCTACTTACATTTCAAAAGCAGATGTTTTTTGTTTGTTTAAACGTATCAATCTCTGGAATCCTACCAGTCGAGTTTAAAAAAAATCTTTCAATATGGGATACTGGCTATCCCATTGATGAAAAATAGAAATCATCTTCATTATAATTTCAGCCGAAAGACGTCCACTGTTTGACATAGGCCTCCCCCAAGTGTCGCCATAACGACCGGTTCTGTGCGTCTCGCGTCTAATTCGGATTCCTAATTCTTTAAGTATTTTTATGTAAATGGAATTCAAAAGAATGATAATGAAGTCATAGCACATTTTTATTGACATTTATCGAAATGATTCCTAACACTGTCATTTCGACATAATAATCATTTGGAGTGATGAAAGTTTTCCTACAAAAAACTGAAAATGTTACGGTAACACTCTCAAATCGAAGAATTATTATGCAAAACAAGAAATTTTTAAAATTTAATTTATTTACGAACTCTGAACGAAAAAAGTTTAATCAGAATCCAGTTCTTCAATTTTGCTCATCTCTGAGTTCTTCAATTTTGCCCAATTTCTTGCGATTTGACAGTATGACGTGACGTCACAACTTGGCAATCGGTCTTATTCTTATTTGGAATGCATCTTACTTTGAAAATAAAATCCTCTTGAACTATTATTATTTAGGTTTATAGCTCTACTGTAAACCGTTACCTTCCTGTCCTTGTTAATGAATAATGGGCACTATAGTTTCGAACTAGCTCCGTTTTTATATCTATGGCAGCGCATAAACTATGTAAATTGGCGGAGTTTTGGGCGGGATTTCTTCGAGTGAAGTTCAGTGGCAGTTTTAATTATTCGAATCGAATCGAAATTAATCGAACCGAATTCAAATTGATTCCTAGTGGATATTGTGATGAAAATGGTGTAGTTTTGTACCTCAAGTGTCTGCGCAACTGAAAAATATGTGGAATCATTGAAACAAGCGCAATCTCGGTAAAATAGAGGAGCTGAGAATTTTATTGTAGTGTTGACTACCTCAACGAAGTTTTCCGAGAAGGTTGACTTGATACATTTGCTGCCAAATACTACAAAAACATTAGAATGTGTACATCCATATTCTAATGATAAACAAATTTACTATTCATACGAAGACTTGGCTTAAAGAACTTATTATCTAAGCCAGAAAATAAATAAAGAAAATATACCTATGTCTATGTAATTAAAATCTTTAAAGTTTTTTTGGCGGGATTTTGTCGAGTAAAGTTCAGTGACAGTTTTAATTATTCGAAAATTGATTCCTAGTGGATACTGTGATGTAAAACTAGTGTAGTTTTGTACTTTTTACAAAAATATAAATCCTTTCCTCTTTATAATATTATTAGTATAGGAAAATAGATTATTATAGATTATAATTTAATTCCACTCATATTTTTATAACGTTTTTTTAATGTGACATAATCACAAACTACTAAGTACACATTAGTAGTTAGGTACACTGCAAATATTTACCAAATCAAATTATTAAACTACGCTACGTTCAAATAGTTCTTAAAAACATTTCTTAACCACTAATACAAAGACACACCAACTACAATAGAATACAGATCACTACCCGTGTTCCAATCCACCGTGTCCCGCCTCCCGACTCCACTCGTCACCGCGCCGCGTTCACGGTACGGTGTCTGATTCATTCATGAGTATGCTGCGGATGTCGCCGACATAAACTAGCTAGAAGAGTTCTGTTCACACCTGTTCGGGTACAAGTTTTGTGGTAAAGGAAAAGTTTTGAATAAATATAAATAAATAAGAGTGTTTTCGGTTTGTCAGCAGTGGAGCTGCATAACCACTGAGCAGTAGCGTAGCTACAACCAAAGGTGAACTGTGCAAAAAAAAATAGGCTACTTACAGTTTTCGTGCCGACAGATGAAAGTAGTGATCTAATTGATTGATTGTGAGTCTGATTACTCTGGCTGGGACAAGACAAGTCTTGATTGAAAATGAGCTTGTTGATTGGATCATGTGGACCTAGATAGGTTAAGTTTTTATTGTGATCTTACGTAGAGAATGATAGAACAAGCGGCAAGAACTATAAATTTGGAACATCTAATTCTATAGTCATTATTCATTATCTTATCAATAAGAGAATTTAAGGTTTTGGATAACATGTTACGAATTATCGCACACGTCGAGACCCCTATAGCCCGGGGGCCCCGTATTTACTGCTTCAATAGCGGTAGCTACGCCTCTGCTTCTGAGTTTGTTTCATTTGTTTCTTCTCGGAGAAGTCACTGGAAAACACCCCTGATTCGACAAAAATTAATAACGTGTAAAGTGTTATTTCTAATCAATAATAATTAACGTGTGACTGAGACTAAGTTACTTGTTTTTCTTCTTTTTTTATTTATTAAGTTGATAATTGTTGATTTGTCGGCTCAGGAGATGCATTTTTAAAATGTCAAAATGATTTTTAACTTAATTATATTATTCTACAGAAGTAGGTACTGATCCAAATGAACCAGTTACAGAAATTCTTCCGATTTATACGACAGCTACCTACACTACTTTTTAACCGACTTCAAAAAGGAGGAGGTCATATGTTCGGTTGAATGTATGTTGTTTATTTTTTTTTTTATGTATGTTCACCGATTTCTCGGTCAATTGTGGACCGATTTTGAAAATTTTTTTTTGTTTGAAAGGTTATGCTTCCGAGTTGTTCCCATAGAAATATTGTTACGATCTGATCATTAACTTCGAAGATATGGAACAGAACTCCTCATAGGATCACAGCAGAACCGTAGTAAAAAGTAAAATTGCTTTGTTTATACGTGTAGTCGATGACTGACTGAAAGTAGAGGGGGAATATATCGAACTGATCTGATGATGAACCCTGAAGTTAGGCACCGGAACTCTGTAATAAATTAATGTAATCTAACCGTGTTTGGGATTATTAGAATTGTCATGAGATGCACTCTGGCTATAAGGTATTTAAGTTTGGCTGAGGGGTACTTTTTAGTGGTGGTAGCATAACGAAAAAGTGTAAAATAAAAAACTTTTTACAAAAAAATACAACCGACTTCAAAGTAAAAAAAAAACACTGAAAAGTGCAAAATAACTTTAATTTCGGAAGTCGGTGTTAAATAACGTAGAGACAAAACTATTATAGAAACACCGACTTCCGAAATTAAAGTTATTTTGCACTTTTCAGTGTTTTTTTTTTTTTACTTTGAAGTCGGTTGTATTTTTTTGTAAAAAGTTTTTTATTACGAGTGATTTCCCTGAAAAATGCACGATATCTGGGAGGCAAGCCGCGGGATCAAGGCCACTGGAAATGCTGGCCATAAATAAAATTACCCTATTAAGTTGCCTATTGTAATATTTCGTTTTATTTCTAACTTTAACATTAGAAGCGCGGGCGTCTCAAATTTGATCCATTCCGATGTTCTTCCTGCTCTAGTTAATGTTTAAGTATCCGTAGACTCACAATTTTTTGACTTCTTAGGAAATCTTGTGTAAACAAATATCATCGCATTTCAGAGAGTCTACTACAGTCTAAAAGTGAAAAAAAAAACATCTAAAATACAATACTTTTACATAGGTACTATAGGCCTACATGGGCACTTATAAAACGTCAGAAGCTAGTGCACGGTTCCAAATTGGTCGTTTCCTATGGAGAAGAACCGGCAAGACACTCCATGGATATTCTTCACTTCTAGTGTTAAACCTCATTTTGTTTAAAAAAAATAATCAAACAACCTTTACAAATTTAAAAAACGAGGAATATTTCATAGAATATGGGACTATAATTTCCAAGTGTGTGGTCAAAGCGGCCGAGCAGGTGGCAGGGAGGCTCATTACCGCCACCAGGGGGCGCGGGGGAGGGAAGTGACGTCATGCGCCATGTCGCATTGCCGTGTTGCCGTTGCCGTGCCGTGTCGCTTGACGCGCTGACAAATGGATACTTTGACGGCCTACCTACACCTACTTTATTCATAGTTTTTGGAGTGTAAATATAAACCATCTGTGTGTAACTGCTTTTAATAAGTGTGAAAAAGTAATATTTTGATTCTAGGTTTTTAGAGTATTAGATTTTTTATCACAGATAATTTTGTTAAATAGCTTTCATAGTCAGTTTTCAAAGTGGAATTATGGATCATAAAACGTTATTTCATTATAGCTCTAAATAATATGTAGAGAGTACAAAACAGGTGGTTGCAAACACAAGAAGGTATTTGAAAGCGTTGGTTAATAAAAATAAAATACGCCGTTGGAAATAAACTCGTATCACCGTAAATTTTACCGAGAATCTACATAAAACTGTAAACTGCAGTAATATTGACGCTACAAAAAGTATTAAAATGTTACAACTTAAATTTACTTTATTACTTAGCTGACCGGTTATTCTACCTTGTAAATTATTAAAGATATCGAACATAATTGTAAATGGAAACAAAAATACAAATATCACGGTTAAAAAATAGGGGGTGGGAGTAAGAGAGTATCTAAAACATACTTTTCGATCTATTCTCAGACTTAACAAATATACACAAAAAAAAAATCATAAAGATCTGTCAAACCGTTCTGGAGGAGTTCGATAGTAGGAAAACACTGTGACAGGAGATTTTTATATACCTATTAGATTGAAAAACTTGAAGTTATCTTTACAGATTACTCTAATGCGATAGTTAAGTGCAATATACCCAAACTTTAATATAATTATCCCTATTACCTACATAAAACTCTAGAGGTAGTCCGTCACAGTGAAATCATTCAGTAAACAAGAAAACAAGTCTAATTTTTGCGCCATCGCGTTGAGCACGAAAAATGCCTTTGCGTTTTATTTGGCACAATTTATTAATATTAATAAAAACGCAATATTTGGCAGTGGCAACTTTTTTTTATCGTAGAAAAGAGGTCGCATATTACTCAAATTAATTCTACAAAAATGGAATTCAAAAATGGAACTCCAAAGCAAACTGTTATGAAGTTTCAGATAACCTAACAATAAGATAAAACATTTCAAAGTAATTTTATGTTAAGATTATGGATTGTTGAAACGTTTTCAGACTATGGACACACTTCAGCAGTATTTTATTCACAAATTACTAACTGCTTTGACGATCCTCTTGAATACAAATTGAGAGACCGACGCAAAAGTAATGAAAACGTCGCGAATGAAAAAAAGTTGCGGCCTTTTTAGCATAATCGAGAATAATATTACCATAAACCCGCGTAAATTGCTTTACTATATAAGGGAAATAGTAAACAGTGTCCTCTCAGTTTGTATGACATTAGAAACGGCGGGAAAGGCCATCACGATGCGATTATTTTTATTTAATTTTATAGCTTCGCAATAGAAGTGTCAAGTTTAGAAATTATTAACTTTCCAGTCACTTTAAAGTTCTTTGGTTACAACGCGGATGTAACACATTCTAGTGTTTTTGCAGTAGGTATTTGACAGCAAATGTAGCGGGTCAACCTTCTCGGTAAGCTTCGCTGTGGTAGTCAATACTACAATAATTCTCAGCTCCATTCTACCGAAATCGCACCTGTTTTAATAATTCCACATATTGTCCATCTGCGTAAGCACTTGAGATACAAAACTACACCAGTTTTATATCACAATATCTACTAGAAATCAATTTGTGTATTAATTAAAACAGCCACTGAAATTCACTCGAAAAAATCCCGCAAAAACTATTGCCAACTTGATAGTGCAAAGAAATCTCTCTCTTCGTGTCAAGTCGTTGCTGGGAGGACCAACCGAAATTGCATAAATGGCTACCAGTGCGCAATGGTGCCAACCTAACGCATATTGCTTTAGAACATTTGAATAATTTATAAAGGTGACTTTAGTCATCAATGTTATTAGTAGGGAACTTTTTAATAGCCAGCAAAAAAAAAACGTTTTGTTGAAACTCTGTACAAACAAAAGTGTTATTTCTCAACATAATAGCCTGGCAAAAGTTTCAATTACGTTCGTTTAACTGCCATAAATTCCGCATTTAATTATAATTTTATGATGCTCAAACTGTTTTGAATAAAAGGAAAAACGAATTAGCTCACTGGGACAAATGTAGTTTTATTGGGGCACGAAACGTATTAAGAGAAATAAGAAAGAAGAAAGGTTTATTTGGCACGTTTTTTTAGGGTTCCGTAGCCAAATGGCAAAAAACGGAACCCTTATGGATTCGTCATGTCTGTCTGTCTGTCCGTCCGTATGTCACAGTCACTTTATTCCGAAACTATAAAACTATACTGTTGAAACTTGGTAAGTAGATGTATTCTGTGAACCGCATTAAGATTTTTACACAAAAATAGAAAAAGAAACAATAAATTTTGGGTTTCACAATAAATAAGTTTCAGTTCCAAGTATACTTGGAACTGAAACTCAATATTTTTTTTTTCATCAAACCCATACGTGTGGGGTATATAGATACCCCATACCCCATTTTTGAAGACCTATCCATAAGGATAGGTCTTCAAAAATGATATTGAGGTTTCTAATTTTTTTCTAAACTGAATAGTTTGCGCGAGAGACACTTCCAAAGTGGTAAAATGTCTGTTACTTCTAAAATAAAAGAATGATAAAACTAAAAAAAAAAAATATGATGTACATTACCTTGCAAACTTCCACCGAAAATTAATTTACCTTTCAAGTTTGTACGGAACCCTCAGTGCGCGAGTCCGATTCGCACTTGCCCAGTTTTTTTAATGATTTTACCTTGGATACCAAGTCCTTTGAACCATATTTTTGTGTTATAATTATAGTCACTTTGTTTTCCATTAGCATGTAACAAATTCTAATGCATTAGCTGTGGATATTTGGAAATAAATCTATCGAGTCAATATTCTCGGCAAGCTTCGCTGAAATAGTCAATACAACAATAAAATTTTCAGCATTATTTTACCGAGATCGCTCCTGTTTCAAGAATTCTACATATTGTCCACTTGTACAGACAAAAATACACCAATTTTAATTTGCGAATAACTAAAACACTGAACTACACTAGAAAATAAATACCGCCAAAAAAAAAACTGTTCTTAGCCTTAAAAAAAATATTAAACTTTCTATTACTACCAATTTAGTGCACGACCAAAGTCACACTAATATTATAAAGGCAAAAGTTTGCATCTATGTTTGTTACTCAACACACTCAAATGGCTGAACGGATTTGAGTGAATTTTAGCACACTGGTAGACGATGTCCTGGAATAGTGTTTAAAGAAGTTTATTCTCATATAAGACTACAGTTACTTACATGAGAAACATGGTACAAACAGTGCTTATTATTAGTATTTTCGTCGTTCATAAATATATAGTTTTTTGTACGAGTAGGTACTTCTACAATGCATTCAGTAGTAATTGGCTGCTAGTGGAGTATGGCTAATATTTTTCGACTATCTGTCGGGCTAGTTGTACTTTGAATACATTATAGGAGCTTACATTTTTAATGGTCGACGGTAGTTTGTTATAAATATCTGCCTGCATAGGTAAACATGGTTTTTCCGAGCTCCGTTCTTGTCTTGGGTAGAACTAAAAAACTCGCTCGGCGTAGGATATGTTTATCCTTAGAACATTTTTATCCTGGGAGTATGTTCCCCTGGGATAATTTTCCATTTTCACGCGGCCAAAGCCGTTGCCTCTAAGACAAAACTTCAATGACTTTACCTCAAAAAGACTAAAGACCATTCATCAAGTCAGCCCACAAATTGTTTTTATTTATTTACGTCTTGCTGCGAGTTGTACATCCCGCACACTGTGGAGTCTGCACGATTTATGACAAAGATAAATTTTATTACTACAATGTACTGTTACCATATTCTGTTATCCTGGTAGCTACCCAGGCATATATTACTCTTTACAAGGACTTAAATTATTGATACAGAACCAATTTGGAGTTAAACTGTAAGAAGATTATATTGAAATTTATGACTCTCGAAAAGTTTATTTGTTTTTGACTTTTTTGTTAAAAAAGAGTAAAAACCCAGTGAAATTCAAATTTTCTTAAGTAACCACTGACTCACTGACCTGCAAAATAGGTCAGTGATAAGTTGTACACCCTATTCAGGGAGCCGTGAGACAAAAGGTTAACAAAACATATATAATACTACTAAATTACAGACCACAGATACTGCAAACATTTTACATTAAAATGTGACGTTTTGTCGTCGGGCGGGTTATAATCCGCCATCTTTTTCACTGTCAATAAACTTGTGGATACGAGAGTGCCGCTTTCAGATATTTTTGTTGTTTCTTGTTATTCGTCGGAGAAAAAGCGTGCAAAGAAAACGCCAATGCATTCAACAGAAAAGGAGACTATTATTAATGTATTCAACACGTCGAAGAAACTTGGCCGCAGATACCTTGTTTACATTGTTTTCTTTGTTTACATTTTGTCTCAAGCGTAGGTATTTATTTACGCAATAATAATATTCTTTAAAATCATCAAGACAACATAAAACAGTTATTCAATAGAGTTAGCTTATTTTCGCACGCTACCCCGGGGGATCCACCCTAAGATTTTCTGCCGAAGATGATCTTTCATCATTGCAAAAAAAGTATCTCGATAGTCTTATTAAAGCCACATCGCTTGCCACTTATACTTCAAACTTAAGAGGGTCCTTTTTCACTCGCCTATCGTCAACATCGAGCATGGATTAAAAGCTTGTTACTTCATCTAACGCAATACAACGCGATGTTTGACAAAAAGGCAACGCGAAAAAAGAGAAATAACGCCTGAAAACTTTGTTAGCATTCGGTAATTCCGTGAATTACTCGAATATTTTACAAAACTTGATCTAGATTGTCGTTATTTGGAATCTTGATAAATATGCAAGGCTTCTATTGTTATACTTTTTTGACTTTTTTTATTTTTGAGTAAATTATGAAGTGTCAAAATTCATGCAAAATAGCAGATTTTCGGAGTTCTTTACTGGATTAGTTTAACACAAATTTATAAATTGATTTCAATGGAAGCCTCGATATCCACAAGATATCTAATGAACCTAGATGATGTATAATAAAGTCATAATCGAGTAAGAGCGGTTGTATGAAAAACAGTGAAAATGTATGTCGAGTTGCATCCCCTTAAAGGTTATTTCTTAAAATTTTGAAAGAGAAATATTCAAAGAATTTAAAGTTACCTTTTCCGAATAGCTTCAAAAGTGTTTTCAATATCGCCTTTTTCAATTTTGCGGAGAATTAGAGGTTTCTTTCTATTCAGTCAGCGACAGGTTTGAGTGCAACGAGTATTGAATACCAGGGGACTAGGCGAGCGTGGAGTGTATATTTGTGAAAGACTTGCTTCTTAAAGCGAGTAGGGTAAGTGGTGGATATACCAATGGCCATAGTGGGAGTTTTTGGATCAAAGAAGACACAGGTATTTTGAGTGTAAAACCATAAGTGCTTATACTGAGCGTTCGTTCGTTTTGCTCGGATGTGACACATATTTTCCTTATTTAATGTCTATAATTGTAAGCTAGTCTTAAGATTGCGATATTTCACCGGATTCGGGTCGAAGAAACGGCCGGGTGTCACCATTGTTGTGCGAACCGCTTGAAGGACATGGTGGAGCATACGGTGGAGGTGTGCCCCGCTTGGGTGGAGTACCGCCGTGTCCTCATGGGGGCGATCGGCGGCGGTGACATCTCGCGTTACGGCGTTAGGCCCTGGTTCAAATGGCCGCGGTCCCTAGCAAAGGAGACGGCTGCACGGATGAAAAAAATGACATCTTCACGTCCCAGCCACCGGGACCTCGACCCCGACTATCAGAAACCGCAGGCTCGGGTTTGCAGACGACGAGCAATGGGTAGCTCGCCATCCGGCCGTTCGGTAACCTACTTTGTTGCGTACGTACGCACCAAAGTAGGTTTTGACCTGCTTTGGTCCATTGGGGGTGTTTAAGAGACCTCGTTACACATTGAACGTGTCAAAGTCAAAGTCAAAACCATTTATTTCAAATTGACCATTTACAGGCACTTAAAATAGTCAAATATAGGTCAGTCCAAAAAAAAGAAGTGAAGCTAAATTTCACGTTCCAAAGCGTAGATCTCTATGGAGAAGAACGTGCAAGAAACTCCATGGACACTCTTTTAAATTATATTGTGAGTTACATATAATCTTGGTTACATATTTCTTGTTACTTCTATTATATGAGCACAATGTAGAACCATGGTAATGTTAATGACGAACCATATAGTTACATGTATAGTCGATAAGTTAGAAATAAAATATCCGAGTATTATGTAGACGCTTGGCTACAGAAAGATGTAGATATAAGAAGCGAGAAAGTGATAGGTATTTCCAGATGTCTCATGTACATGAAGTTGAAATGCGTTCTGAAGCTCTACTTAAAACTTTTACGATACTCTTCGTTCGTCATATTTTGCCGAGAGTGAATCTAATCAAACTTGTTGAGAACACGGCTCAAAATATGGCACATCGAGTAGGAATTAGGCCGAGTTCGAATTCATTAAAACTCATCTCTGTCACTCACCGGTGGAAATATATCTGTACTAATATTATATAGAGGAAAGATTTGTATTTTTATTTGTAATTAATAAACTCAAAAAATACTGGACCGATTTTAATAATTCTTTCACCAATAGAATGCTACTCTAGCACTGTGTGACATAGGTACACGAGTGAAGCCGCTGAGAGAAGCTAGTATATCACGATAAAAAATGAAATTTTAGCCTTCGTAAATACTCTTGCGGACGGCGAGCAATGAGCGAGCGAGCTCGCCGTCCGACCGTCCGGACGTCGCAGGCGCGTACAGTACTGTGACCACGACCTATCGACTCTACCGACTACGCGCGCCTCAAGGAGATGTCAGCAACTGTAGGGGCCCAGCAGGGTCGAAGCCTACTGAGGCCAAGGGTCTGATTCTAAAAGGAGGACTCGGCCCTGGTACGAAAGGCAACGAAGGAACAGGAGTGGGTTTTTAGTCAGTAAAAGTCTGACACTATCATCCGTACCACCCAAGAGCGGGGGATGTCATAAGGTGATTTTCCCACCGCCAAAAAAAAAATCAACATCCAATTTTTTCTCATGTCCTAATCCAGGACATGGTCTACTTGTGTGCCAAAGATCCAGATCCGTTTAAGCGTGACGGAGTACCTACTCTTTCAAATATTAACGTACAAATGTACCAACTTTCGCCTATATAATATTAGTGTAAAGTAGGTGCTATTCGAACCTCGGCTGCAGGCTGGTGATGCGGGCAGCACATGCAGCGGCTGCACGACGCCGGCTGCGGCTGCAGGTCGCGGCAGCAAGACTAGTTTTCTATGTAGTAGTATGAATTTCTGTGTAAACATTCCGAACGCGGGTGCGGCTGCACGTACAGCCGCCGCATGTGCCGCCTGCATCCGCAGCCTACAGCCGAGGTTCGAATAGCACCTTAACCTATACCTATTTCTTTTCGTAATAGGTATTAGAGAGCCTCGTTACTTCAGGAATAGCCGGGATAGGAGCCGGAGCCTACTTAATAATTCCATTTTCATCATTAAGCACAGAAAAAATCACATAACTCACCTAAAACCATAACCTTTTTGACGTATGTCAACCCTCTTCGCCGGGGGTAAAAATAATACGGATTAAGATGTTTATCCAGTGACCCAGTCACCTTACATTTGACCCTAACGATAATAAGGGACACGAACAACACATAAAAGAAAATAAATTATGTAAGCGTTCACTATTAGTTCGCATTGGCCCAAAAATTTGTTTGGCCATAAATATTGCTACAATTAAAAAAAAAAAAAAACTTACTACATTTGAATCATGAATCTGTCAAAAACATACTTTTGAATTTGAAATCTGTCGAAAACATAATATTACATTTGAATTTGGAATCTGTCATTCATATCTGAACATTCAAATATTCATTGTGTTTTCTAATTTTCGCATCAATCGGTGTTAAATATTTTCGTGATATGAACCGAATTGCTGTGATAGCATTACACAAAGTAGGTATGGAGCCAAATGCAATTTTCGAAACTGGATATTCACCAAAAAAAAATCTGGCCGTCCACGTATGAGTATAAAAGTATATTCGTACGAAAAAGGTGATTAAAAGAGTGAAGGAAAGAATTTGAAGAAATCCTGTCCGAAAGCAAAAGATTTTATTTCGGGAAATTTATATAGGTTTAAAGAAGCTTTTTTTCTCATGAGAACACAATTATTATAATCGTTCACTTATATAAGATATAAAATATTTAGTTATACAAATGTCATCTAATGACGAAGCATGCAATAGGAAGAAAGAAAGAAAAAGAATTTATTTGGTACAGCACAAGGCACAAACACAATATAGGTAAACACGAAACAAAAATAAAAACAAGAAGCAAAAAATGTAGTTGTGTGCCTCACGGCTGCACCAAAATAGGTCCAGTTCAGCATGAATGTCAGACAACTAGTGCCTGACGCTGGTTTTCAACTGAACCTGTGGTTGTGACGCAACGGACGTAAAACAGTTTTGGAGTGTAATATATATATATATATGTATCGGTGATGCATACTTAAATAATATAAACCATCAAAATAATGTTGTGTTAATTATAATAAATATGTGTAAGATAGTGTGTTTGTTAAAAGTGTGAAAAATAAATAAAAGACGAATAAAACAAAATGTAACGACAGAGAGAAAACAAAAAAGAAAAAAACGGTAGAATAAAGATACAAAATGTGGGTAGATGGAAGATAAATCTCGAACGAGTTAGGATGCAATCGGTGTATTTACTCATTCCCCCCACACCAGTGCGCTGCAATACACCATAGAATACTATTACAATAAAATTGACAATAGGTTTACAACATCACGTAACAACGATACAGTATAACAAGGCACAACTAAATCATTGAAAACAAGCATGTAGGTACAGTCAGGGATCAAAAGTTCAGTTGCACTCTACCAATGCTAAAGTGTCCAAAATTTCTTTGTTGTGGAAGTTCAATAGTCCACAATTAGTTTATTCGATACTTTAGATTCTATGCTACCAATTAAATCAGTCATGAACCATTGACCCTCTTCTACAAAGAAATTTTAGACATTTTAGCATTGGTAAGGTGGAACTGCACTTTTGACCCTTGACTGTACATCTAACACAATTTCTGACTAGACGTCACCGAGGTACCCTCTTAATTCGCTTTGTGAGAATAAAGCTAGAACTACATTACACCGACGCACACGTGTAACACGCCTGATTTGTACGTAGAACGACGTCGCGTGGCGTTGTGTGGCGTGGATCAAGTGTAGCTCTACAAGTCTAGTTTCCATATAAAATGTATGGAGACCGACGTGCCCAGATCGGCGTGTGTGGCACGTGGCACGTGTGCGTAGTGTAGTTCTAGCTTAAGAATCGCAGAGTACGACCGATAGGGATACCACAGTGTGTATATGTAGGTGTGTGTTCATATGTGGCAGCGCCCAACCAGTAGCCAGCACTATATAGCAGCTAGAACCGTGTCGCGTAATTTAAAAGATGACTTAGGAAACAAACAAAATACAAAAAGCTCTTCCGTTAAATTATAATATATTTTCAATACACTTACGCGAAAACCCATTCTTATAGACCGTTTTACCCGTTTTTAGGCTCCAATCTACTGTTTTTCGCACTAGTGCGGAAAAGTGCGCGAACTCGCCCCCGCCACAATTTATAACATTTATCATATAAGGCTAGGCGCTAAGCGACCCTCACGAGTGGCGCGTCAACACCCGTTTATTTATATCTTCGTAAGTGTATTCAAATACACGTGGGAATTTGTCACTGCAGCACTCGGCTTCACAACACCTTCACCTATGGCTCGGGCGGATTCGGCCTCGGTCGCATGACCTAACTTTCTCCACTTGTATCAAAATGTACTATTTATATAGTACCGACATAGATACATACAAGGACTGATGAAATTGGATCGAAACCTAAATACAGTTTGAAATAGGCATTAAATGTGATTGTGAACAGGATTTGAGGGTATTATGGTAAACCGCTTCATACAAACTCATTACAGCTCAGTTGAATGGATTTGAATGTGGTGTTAGATAGAATAGTTGGCCGGTATTAGTTGTATTAAATAATTTCAGCAGTTTTTTTTTAGATGGGAATTTATCCAATGACTTCTAGCGTTCTAGGACCGAGCGAGAGGGCTTTTACTGACAAAAATGTCACCTATGTTCCTTCTTTACCCATTGCGTTCCAGGACCACCGGTTTCCCTTTCGGAAGTAAACCCATAACCCCAATATATAGGCTTCGTCCATACTAGGCCCCTACGGTTTTACTAACATCTCTTTGAGGCGTGCGTGAAACACTGCGCACCGGCTCCATCGACGACTCGAGCTTGGTCCGGATGGTTACCGGACGACCGGACGGCGAGCTACTCATTGCTCGTCGTCCGCAAGCTCACGCTTTGGAAATTGGGGCCGGTACTCTTTAATTTTCTTTAATATAATGTTGCTGTGTAAGTAGGCTGCCAGGCTCATAAGGGATTGGGCGAGTCACGTCAGCGGCCTGTGACCGCTGGACAAGAATCTCCACTCAGTAGGTTTCTTATTATTATTATTATTTATTTATGGGGTTAAATATAATGACCACCATAAAATGCTTTGACACCCTTAGTTCTTTTACCAAAATATATGTATATACTTGACACCAGAAAAATAAAGTCTAAAATTACAATAGTACTAGCTATTTTAGTCACGACTGCACTTCAAATTGTATTCGAACACCAAATGTAGTAAATGATCACCAACTCTTAGCGAGCAAATTACTGCGCTATTTCTGCCGGTATACCGTCGTTTGCCCGAATTTGACATTGGGTATGTAACGGTTGTTATATCAGGAGAAACTGGATGCAATCGGGACTTTAGGGCACTCCAACTCGGATAGGTTAGGTTAGACAGACCTTTCGTGGTTATTTTTTTATAAACCACACAGAAGTAGGAGCCCCGCTAAGCGGGGCTCCGTCAACCAAGCCCACCATCAACCATGCATAGAATTTTGGTGATCATTTACTACTTTTGGGTTAACAATGATTTATTTAGAGTCATTTTGCTTAAATAGGATAGCGAGATGTTAAAGCTTTGGTTATAATTTTACATTAAAGTGCGGGTTTAATTTTGGTGATCATTTACTATTTCTGTCTGTTATATGTTACTATATCTGGTGGTAAGTTAAACATAAGCCTTTATTTATTACCGTTACCACTCGGCCACACTGCTCCTGGTCATCACAACTAAAAAAATAAAAATATGTTTCATAAGAAACTTGTTCGACGCGCCAACACAAAACTCTGTATTTTATCGGTCTGACATTGTACACTTTTTTCGTTATTCCATGTTTTTTTTTTCTAACAGAAGTCGTAGATTTGTGTAGTCATTATTTTAAATCGGTGTACGTCAAAGATAAAAATGTAAGCTCCATTTTGCTATGAATTTTTGTCCACCTATTGTTTGGTTATTGTGCTAAAACTTTTTGTTTTTTAAAGCAAAACAGGACATAAACTAAAAGAACATTTCTTTTGCAAGTTTTTAATTTATATACACGCTTTGCCTTATTTTTAATTAATTACAACTTTATTTTTATTATTATTGTAGAATAGATAAAGTGAGAAATGAGTAGATATATTAGAGGAAGTTTGAAAGTGGCTCCAGTGACTGAAAAGTTGAAAGGGAATCGTTTGTCTTGGTATGGTCATGTAAAGAGGAGGGATGAAACGCATGTTACTAAAAGAGTTATCAGCATAAATGTGGATGGATGGAGAGGGAGAGGGAGGCCAAAGAAAAGATGGATTGATTGTGTGCAGAGCATAGTGCAGAGTGACATGAAAAAATAGGAAGTTAGTGATAGCATGACGAGTGACAGGGCAAAATGGAAGAAAAAAACGTGTTGCGCCGACCCAAATAATACGGGACAAGGGCAGGAAGATGATGATGTAGTCTTATTTTCTTTTGTAAAGGGAGCACTTAAGTTACTTCGTTACATTTACCACGCCCAAAAAGACGGAATGATTCATTTATTTGGTTTCATCACATCTATCGATACCTACATAAAACAAAGTCGTGTTAGTTACATACGCCATTTATAACTCAAGATCAGCTGCACCGATTTTAATAAACTTTTGCTTTGTTGGATTCGTCTCCGCCCCGAATAGCAGTATAACTATTAAAATAATGGCAACACGTAAAAAAATACATCGAAAAATGACAGCAGCTGTCTTTATACCTACAATCGTCTCAGTCATTCCTTTGTTCGGTCAATCATTGCATCATTAGTTGACTATTAGGCGGCAAGAAGTTCGCCGGCTCAGCTAGTATTTTAATAAAATAATGTTGTTGCAATTTCAGGAAAAACCGAATCGCGAAAATAATTGTACATGGCAACCCTAAGCAACTCTAGCTGTAGGCAAGCATCCCATATTCCAGGATTCCATAGAGAGTAGCCGTCTAACTGTTTGTATGCAATGACCAGGGATGTATGAAGTGTCCAGAGATGCCCTGGTGACCAATTGACGCTCGCACGAAACTGCATTGTACGCCGCAACACATAGGTACCTAGCTAGCTATGAAATGGCTTTGTATGTGTTGAAATGGGTCTGTTGATTATTCTGTTTGCCTGGTGTATAGCGGTGTTTGTGTGGAATGCAGCAGAGTAAAATTTTAGTCCACAGAATAACGTAATTTGGTCATTTCTGTAACTTCAAACGAAGAGCTCGTGGCCAAGTTATAAAAGTTCGCTTACTTTTTGAGATTTGTGGTTTTTATAATTGTTAAATTTTAACTAGTCTAAAATACTCATAAGAAACTGGACCCAAAAAAAGTTTTTGTCCCAAAAAGGTACTAAAAGTGAAATACAGTCTCGTAAGAACGATTTTCTGTCGATATTCTGTCGATACTTAAAACGATACGATAAAGGCACCTACCTGCCTTTACTGCCCCGTCTCTTAAGAGGGTCCTTTTCCACTCGCCTATCGTCAACATCGAGCATGGTTTAAAAGCTTGTTTCTTCATCTAACGCAATCCAACGCGATGTTTGACGAAAAGGCAACGTGAAAAAAGAGAGATAACGCCTGAAAACTCTGTTAGCATTCGGTAATTCCGTGATTTATTCGAATATTTTACGAAACTTGTTCCAGGAAATATTTGTTTTTATTTTAAACCCTTAAATGTTTTTCAAATAAATTATCGTCATTCAGAATCTTGAATAAATTTGCAAGGCTTTTATTGTTATACTTTTTGACTTTTTTAATTTATGAGTAAATTATGAAGTGTCAATTGTTCATGCAAAATAGCAGATTTTTAGAGGTCTTAACTGGATTATGTTTACACAAATTTATAAATTGATTTTAATAGAAGCCTAGATAATATCCACAAGATACTGTGTTTCCAAAATATCTAATGAAAACTGTGTAATAACGTACGAAAAACAGTAAAAATGTATACGGTTTAAGACATTTATTTCTCAAAAAGAATACAATTCACTTAATATGAGAAATACAAGTTATTCTTAAATACTAAAACGTTGACATGAGAAATGTAGGTACTCAAATAAACTAGTAAGTATTAAATTATCTAAACACAAAATTCTACAATGTCATGAGGGTAACAAGAAAAAAAAAAAGTACATATTTGTTGTATTAGGAACTCATTACGTATCGTTTCTTAAAGGCAAGTCGATAGCAATTACATATTTTTGTTGTATCTAACTTTTTTATCTATGTTTTGTTAATTTAAGCTTGTTTATTAAATTAATTGTATCCCCCTAAATTCATATATTCATATTGTATACTAAGTGCAAAGTGAATTGAGAATGCATTGCATGTACTGGTGATAATTTGGTATACGTACCTGTTTTTGTGGTAGGAAATCATCAAATAGCTTCTTTCGCTCTGGGTGGAGCAAGAGGGCGTATCAGACTTTTACTAACTAAAACCCACCTGTATTCCTTCAGTAGCCTTTTGCGTTCTAGAGCCGCGGTAACTCTTTCGAACATTTATTTAGTTATTTATTTATTAAATGCTTTATGCACACAAAAGTACAGAGGCGGACGTAATGCCTTAGGCATTTTCTACCAGTCAACCTATGGGTGATGCAGAGAAAAATAGTGGTAGGTGCAATAAACGAGAGAGAGAAGACGAATACAAGAATAGATATAAGTACTAGTAAACCATATATATACAATACAATTATACAATATATACTCAAATTAATAAACTACATACCTAACTAATATAGTCAAACAATTAGGCCAAATCGACAATTGGAAAACATTAACGCTGTGATGATTTTTTTTTAGGTGAGAAAATCATCCAATGACATCTCCAACTCTTGGGCGGAGCGCAAGGTTGTGTCAGACTTTTACTGACTAAAAACCCACTCCTGTTCCTTCTTTGCCTCCGTCCCAGGGCCCCGGGTTTCACTTTCGCACGACCCGTGGCAACGCTGTGATGATACTACTGCCAACTTCTTACGGATTCCATTCTAACATTCTCACAGCCCTTGATATACATAACTAACGTTTCTTAAGCAATCCTGACCCCCTAACCAACTTACAACCGTTTCGTTTCGATTCTCTTTTCATCGATCGCCTCGAGTAGGCCACGCCTCCGATTCCTTTATTCTGACGTCATCTCAACGCTCAGTCACGTGGTTAGAACAAAGGAATAGGAGGCGTGGCTGACTCGAGGCGATCAACGAAAAGAGAATCGAAACAAAACGGTTGTAACTTGGCTAGGGGGGCTGATCTATTGACTTATCAAAACCTAGCTTCTACCAGCGGCTTCACCCGCCTGAAAGTAAGGTTTCTCCATACAAGTTTGGACTTTTGTTTCGTTTCCTTAGGGAGTGAATTTTGAAAATCCTCTCTTATTCTTACATGAAACATATAACCTCCTCGTCGGTTATAAAAGGAAACTCTCTGCAAAACTTCAACGTTCTAGCTCCAAGGGTTTGGGCTGTATGTTAATGAGTCAGTAAGTCAGGACTTTGCCTTTTATATATAACATTAGTTTTAGTTAAAAAAAAGTATATGACCAGTGCGTGTTGCCAGTGATGACATATGGCTCTGAAACGTGGTCGCTTACAATGGGCCTCATCAGAAGACTTAAAGTCACCCAAAGGGCAATGGAGTTGGTTGGAGTGAGTTTCCTTGCGTGATCGAATCAGGAATGAGGATAACCGCAGGAGAACCAAGGTCACCGGCATAGCACGAAGAATCGCCAAACTTAAGTGGTAATGGACAGGGCACATTGCTCGTAGAACGGATGGCCGTTAGGGCCGAAAGGTTCTGAAATGGCGACCACGTACCGGAAGACGTAGCGTTGGAAGGCCTCCTACAAGGTGGACCGATGACTTGGTAACGGTTACGAGAGTCCGGTGGATGCGAGACGCACAGGACCGTTCATTGTGGCGACACTTGGGGGAGGTCTATGTCCAGCAGTGGACGTCTTTCGGCTGAAATGATGAATGATGATGATGATTAATTTTAGTATATGCGAAACTCGAAACACGTGTCTAGTATTGTTATGTAAAGAATCTGTGTACAAAATTTCATAGCTGTACGATGAAAAATCACAAAGTAATAAGCTTGTTATGTTACCTCCGCCACACAAATACATGATTACCGGGCCACTCGGGCGACTGAGCGGTTGTTTTAATCCCGCTGTGCGCTAGTGTCTAATGTCCGCTATAACCTGCCGTGACCTGTGTTGTACTTAGTGTCGGTAGTGTCCAACTTGTTACTTTTTTCAAATACTTTTAGAAAAAAAATATAACATGGTGTAAAAATTATTGTAATCGATTCAGTTACTGATTCTGAACAAACTTTATTCAGGTTTCGCATAAACTAAAAATAATTTTGAATTAGAACATTATTAAAGGATACTAGAAGTATCTGATAAGTAGGCCTGATGCAAATGGTGTCTGTAATAGGTTACAGGTACAATTTCAATTTAAAATTCAACTTACAAAATATTTTAAAACACTCATTAACCTACACAGTCTAAATACGGAGTTATACCCACTCGACCCAGATCAGAGCCCGTCAAAAAATAATAATTACGTTACCATTAATTTCAATATACAAATATTTCTGGCGACATTTTCGAACAATATACGGCTGTGGACATAACGTCCGAAGTTCGAAAAATAAAATTACTGCGAAATAGATAATAGCCGAGGCTTTTGAGTTATCGTTATGTATCAAATTTACGGTTATGTGTTCCTGGTTTACCGGACGCGGATATACGATTGAATGCGAATAGAGACGATTTTCTGAATTTATCAGTTACCGATTTAGCGATGGACGAAAGGTTATATATGATCAGATAAATTGTTGGTCTTTTTTGGTGATATTTTTCGGTGAAACTAATGTTTTGGAGAAATATTTTATTGGGTTATAAGTTTTATCTTTTACTTGCTGCTGTCGGTGGGTTCACACTCGTGATTGTATAATATTATCCCAAGGAAACATATTCCCGGGATAAAAAGTATCTTAAGTGCTATTTTAGGACATGGTCTACCCGTGTACCCAGTTTCGTCGAAATCCATTCAGCAGTTCAATACAAACATACACACACAAACTTTCGTACTATGTCTTTATATGATATAATTTCAAAATTTAATTTAATAAATAAATTTGATGTCTTATTTTAATCTCATTATAATTTAATTTAATTAATGTCATAATTTAATGCCCGACTTACGAGTTGTAGGTCGCGGGTTCAAACCCAGCCAGGCGCATTACTTTGTGTAATTTATTTCATCACCACTGCTCTCAAAACGGTAAAGGAAAATAACGTGAGGAAACCGGCATGTCCTAGAACCAAAAATTCGAAGACATGTGACATCCACCAACCCGCACTGGGCCCGCGTGGTGGATTACGGCCCATTCCCTCTCCTAGAGAGGAGGCCTGAGTCCCAACAGTGGGAACATTATAAGGCCGACTATGCTATGCTATGCATAATTTAATTATTATTTTCATGAGTTATAAGAACTTCCTATTACTGTAATATATACTCCAACTTTGGCTTTATAAAATGTTTTCGAGATTAGGAGACCAGGAGACCCGTAGCACAGCCCCCCTAGCCAAGTTACAACCGTTTTGTTTCGATTCTCTTTTCGTTGATCGCTTCGAGTCGGCCACGCCTCCTAATCCTTTGTTTTGACCACGTTACTGAGCGTTGAGATGACATCAGAATAAAGGAATCGAAGGCGTGGCCTACTCGCGGCGATCGACGAAAAGAGAATCGAAAAGAAACGGTTGTAACTTGGCTAGGGGGGCTGATTTCACCTAGCATGGGCTCCTGACTCCCGTTTGTAAACTGTTTCTTTCTTACTTAATCGTATAAATCTTACTAAGTATGGGAGAAAATAAATAAATATTGTTATTATATTAACAAATAACTTCTTCCGCTCTAGGTGAAGCGAGAGGTAGTGTCCGACTTTTACTGACTTTAACTCACCCGTGTTACTTAAGTTGCCCATTGTTTTCCAGGGCAGGGTCGCAGTGACTCTTTCGACTCATTTCCATTAAACTAGGTTCCTTTACATTTCCATGCACATAACTTCCTCACAGTAACAAACCTGTGCTTATTTACCTACGCACATAATTTATTATGTAAACATCGAACCCGCTGTTATTAGGGAGGTCCCTAAAAACAACAGCTTTATATACGGTGGGCATACAAAGAGCTTCTACGTTGGCGAGGTAAATTGAAAAAGGGTCTATATATTTGCATTCCAATATTTTCTTATTAAATATCGAAGCTGTATTTTAACGATAAAGTCATGTAAATTAGATTTTTTCTTGTGGTTTTGTTGTTTAAGAAAATTGGTTTGAATATATTTGCCTACTAAGGGCGTATACACACGAGCGAAGTATTGCCTACGGTAGAGGAAACTGCAGCCAGTCGACATTTCGGCGGCAGCTGTCCACACGTCGGCAGCAGCTGTTAACACGTCGACGGCGCCGGCGGCCGTCGACATTCCAAATTTGAAGATCAGCGGCATCCATCGAGTGTGTCAAGTGTTACTATAGGTCTAAGGCTGCAGTAGTGATGCAACGGAAGTATCTTAACGGAAGCGGAAACGGAAACAGATGTCAAAAGTAAATCTTTGCGGATGCAGAAGTGGAAACTGAAGCGGAAGTGTTAATACTATGAAGAAAAAGTACAATTTTATTTTTTAAAAACAACAGAAGGTTTACGTCGTAATCACGTCACGAGGCGCGGTGATGCGCAGAATGAACCAAGAAAGTATAATAATAAAGAAATCATTGCGACAAGTTTGTGTACCGTCCCCGCCCCCCCCCCACGCCTCTTCCGATGTGTCCAGTAGTCCACGCGTCCCCCACCCCCGCGCTCCTCGCTGTATTCTTCCGCTTAGAGTTCTGATATAAATCTTGCAGAAGCAGAAGCGAAAACGGAAGTGAAAAAGCTTGCGGAACTTCTGTGCCGCTCGTGTGTATGAGCTCTTAGATTTGTGTTTGCTAAACTTAAAATTCCATGTTTATAATAATAATAATACATCATAGTGGTGATGGATCGACTAGAGCATCGCAGAATGCTTGTTGATGTAGCGATCCCTCATGACGAGAACCTCGTGAAAGCTGAGACAGATAAACAAACTTGACTGGCGTGGTAGTCTAGTGGTTAGTGACCCTGACTGCTATGCTGAAGGTCGTGGGTTCGATTCCCACCCAGGATAAATGTTTGTGTGATGAGCACGACAATTTGTTCTGTGTCTGGTTGTAATTTATCTATAATATGTATGTATTTAGAAATATATTATAAGTACGTTTTTCAGTTATCTAGTACTCATAACACAAGCTCTGCTTAGCTTGAGACTAGACGGTGTTGTGTGATAGATGTGGAATAAAAAAAAAAACTAAGTATCTTGACTTGGCTCGCGAGGTTGTCGACATGTAGAAAGTAGATACAGCAGTAATAATGCCGATAGTCGATAGTGATAGTGACGACCAATAGCTTAATAACCAAGAACCTCGGCCAACATCTGTGCAGGCTCTCGTTGGGTAGCTGAATCAAGGGCTTGATAAAGAAAGCAGTAGGTACTCCTGAACACGGAGCGTATTGTTAAGAGATTGAGCCCTATTCCCAATGCGGGTTTTTTTTAAGATGGGAAATCACGCAATGACATCTCCCACTCTTGGGTGGAGCAGGAGGGCTACAACCAGACCTGGGTCCTTCACTTGTACTTTGCGTTCTGCTAAAGAAAGCCATGGTCCTACTACGGCTTTCAGAAAATCCCCGTGGCCCTAGCGGGCCAACGGCCCTGCTGGGCCCCTACGGTTTGCTATCATTTCTTTGAGGACCGCGTGGAACACTATACAATGTTGACGCCTTAGGTTTGGTCCGGACGGTTATCGGATGGCCGGACGACGAGCTGCTCATTGCTCGTCGATTCCTGATGCTGGTCTACTGTGCTACTATTTTTTTTAGTCTTTGAATGTGTTTCATATATTAATGTTTAAATAAAAACTTTTTACAAAAAAAAAATACAACCGACTTCAAAGTAAAAAACACTGAAAAGTGCAAAATAACTTTAATTTCGGAAGTCGGTGTTTCTATAATAGTTTTGTCTCTTCGTTATTTAACACCTACTTCCGAAATTAAAGTTATTTTGCACTTTTCAGTGTTTTTTACTTTGAAGTCGGTTGTATTTTTTTTTTGTAAAAAGTTTTTATTTTACACTTTTTAGTTATGGTACCACCACTAAAAAGTACCCCTCTGCCAAACTTAAATACCTTATAGCCAGAGTGCATCTCATGACAATTCTAATAATCCCAAACACGGTTAGATTACATTAATTTATTACAGAGTTCCGGTGCCTAACTTCAGGCTTCATCATTAGATCAGTTTGATATATTATATTCCCCCTCTACTTTCAGTCAGTCATCGACTACACGTATAAACAAAGCAATTTTACTTGTTACGACGGTTCTGCTGTGATCTTATGAGGAGTTCTGTTCCATATCTTCAAAGTTCATGATCAGATCATAACAATATTTCTATGGGACCAACTCGGAAGTAAACCCTTCCAATCAAAAAAAAAGTTTCAAAATCGGTCCACAATTGACCGAGAAATCGGTGAACATACATAAAAAATAAAAATAAATAACATACATTCAACCGAACATATAACCTCCTCCTTTTTGAAGTCGGTTAAAAACTAAACAATCCTTCTTAAATAACTACTTACTACCATATAATAATCTTTTCTCTTTTTTATTTATGTGAGAAATCATTATATATTTTCTTCCGCACTGGGTGGAGCGAGTGAGAGCGTCAGATCTTACCGACTAAAACCCACTAGTTTCTTTAGTTGCCCTTTGCGTTTCAATACTGCGGAAACTTCTTTCAAACAATCCCGCCACTCGCTAATAAATATATCCTACGGTCATTTCCAAATACTTTGTAATACATAGCCATTAAAAATTGAGTATCGTCTAACTTAATTACCAAATTAGCATACAACAAAGCCTAGTCTAGATGGAGCACGCGATTTTAAACAATACGTGCGGGTACTTACTTTTAATTCCCGTGAAAAAGGCTAACAACACAGCCAAATTCTTGGCATTTTGCCAGGACTACCGCATATTTATACCATGGCGGTGACCTTTCGCACTGGCCCTGGTTCAGGTCATGGTCCGGAGCTAGGGGGAATGGGCGGCGGTCGCCTCCTTCTGCAAAGCAGTAATACTAGCGAAGGAAGCGGTCACACGCGTGAGGGAACAGTTGTCCTCACGCCCCAGTCGCCGGGATCCCGAGCTTGACTATTAGCGACCGTAGGCGTTAGCTTGTGGACGCCGATCAATGGGTAGCTCGCCGTCCGGCCGTCTGGTAAACTAAGTCGTCAACAGCGCGTAGTGTGTTCCACTAGTATCTCAGGAGATGTCAGAAAACCGAAGAGACCCAGCAGGACCGATGCCTGTGGCCCACGGGGATTTTCCAAAAAAGAAAACTCGGGGTCCTTGAACACTAAGGGCAACTGAAGGACACAGGTGTGGTTTTAATCAATAAAAATGTGACACTGCGGACGGCGAGCAATGGGTAGCTCGCCGTCCGACCGTACGGTAACCGTCCGGACCGAGCCCAAGTCGTCGACGGCGCGTAATGTTCCAAGCGCGCCTCAAGGAGATGTCAGCAATTGTAGGGGGCCATCAGGGTCGAAGCCTACTGGGGCCAAGGGGCTGATTCTGAAAGGAAGACTCGGCCCTGGTACGAAAGGCAACAAAGGAACAGGTGTGGGTTTTTAGTCAGTAAATGTCTGACACTATTTCCCGCTCCGTCCAAGAGCGGGGGATGTCATAAGATGATTTTCCCACCGAAAAATAACACCCTAGATCAGGAGAAGTCATTGGATAATTTCCCACCTTAAAAAAACCTTTCTTGCTTATTGCTCTTTCTATTAGTGAAAATTGCATCAAAATCAGTTGCGTGATTTATGAGTAGTGAGCGGATGAACAGACAGACGTCGCAAGCGACTTTGTTTTATTTGATATAGAGAAGTAGGATAAGTTTATAAAGCGAAATAATAAAGAAAATACATTAGTTAGTACCGGCGAGGCTAATGTTATTTCCCGTTCCAGTTTTAGTGGAAAACAATCGAATTACTACAAGTTTGCCGTTCGCACTTAACTTTAGCTTAATGGATGAGTTTAGTTTGTACCTATTTCTGCTTCGGCTATTATAGTAAAACTGTTTTATTATTAATGTACGTAAAAATATATTTTTGCGCAAGATATTATTTTGATTAGGTTTCTAAAGCAAAATTGCGAGTGAAGGATGTGGTCGCAACCGTGAGGGATTGGACACCGTAGGTGCGGGCTTGCGGACGACGAGCAAAAAGTAGCTCGCTGTCCAGTTATCTGGTAAGGACCAAGCCCGAATTGTCGTCGACATGTAGCGTTCCACACGTGCCTCAAAAAGATGTCGGCAAAACCATATACCACTGGGCCCCAGTAGGGCCGCTGCCCGCTAAGGCCCAGAGGAATTTCTGAAAAAAAAAACCGTCGTCCTAGAACACAAAAGGCAACTGAAGGACACAGATGGGTTCCAGTCAGTAAAAATCTGATACGCCCTCTCGCTTCACCCCGGAGCGGGAGAAGTCATGACTTCCAACCTCAAAAAAATAGAGAAATATATTTCAGAGCAGGAGTACAAAATAAGTGTATGTAAATACTCGTATAAGGTAACTATTACAATAACATAATTAACAATAATGACCCGTAGATAAGGTCGTGTCTAACATTTGCCAAGTTTTGGTAACTTGGCAGACTTGGCCGGGCTCGTACAGCCATCTGGACCGATTGTGGCGACTGTTTGCCCTCGTTAAATCTAGATAATAAATTAAGACTTTCTGCTATCCCATAATCTGTAGATACATATAATATGTAGATAGTATAATAACAATATCACCATCTCTCTAGCCTTTTCCCGACTAGCTTGGTGTCGGCTGCTAGTCTAAATGGATGCGGCTGAATATCTGGGTTTTACATGGAGTGACTACTTATCAGACCTCCACCCACTTAACCCAGTTATTGGGCAACACGACACTCTTTGGATAGAGTGATCGTCAGGCTTTCTGACATCTGATTACCAGGGGTCGGAATTAGGTAGAGTTATTTATGTACTTGCATCGAAATGTTGATATTAAAATGGATCTTCCCGGGATATCTAACGAAAAATTTCGTGTGGCCAACAATATTACAAATAAATAATAATAAAACAAAGATAATTTAACATATAATTTTTATTAGTATTTTTCATTGAAAAAGATCTATCTACGTCAACTGAGTTAAGGTTAACAAATTTATACACTGCCTCCTCCTCATCTTCCTGCCCTTGTCCCATCTTATTTGGGGTCGGCACAACATGTTTTTTTCTTTTTTTTTTTTTTTTTTAATTTATTTATTTAAGGAACTTTTAACAAATTGTTATATCAGTTCCATCCCTTATCCAAATACATCACAATTACAGAGTAACTAGTGAGTAAACTAAAATAGCTTCTGGCGACATTGGTTTGGTTAGAATAACGTTAAATATACCTAAATCTAGCTTATTTATATTTAATTCATTAATTAACGAAGTTCTTTCAGACTCATTCCTGACACACTCCAACAGAAGGTGATGGACATCTTCTATTTTATTATGACAAACTAAACAATTCGGAGAGTCCACCATTTTCATTAAAAATGCAAAGGCTCTTAAAGGCATATGTCCGGAACGAATCCTGAAAGAAGTTACTAATGTTTTTCGACTAACTTTAAAACTACTAAACCATGGGGCTCGAGAAGGCTCATTTTGGATTGTTTTATACCATATCCCTTTATATCTCGATTTATCACCAAAATATTCTTTCCACTCTTCATAACAATAGCTTCTGAATTTTGATAAAATTTCCGAATGAATTGGTAAAACATAAATCTCTATACCTGACGTTACTGCTATCTTAGCCAATCTATCAGCCTCCTCGTTTCCTTGTAGACCAATATGTGACGGGATCCACTGCAAGATTAAATTAACATTGTTTAAAAGAGATGCTTGTATTTTGCGCAAAACAGCAAAGGCTATCGGTACACCTTTTTCTTCCATTTTCTTCCATTTTTTTCTTCCATTCTATCCTGTCAACCGTCATGCTATCACTAACTTCCTTTTCTTTCATATCACTGTTCACACAATCCATCCATCTTTTCTTTGGCCTCCCTCTCCCTCTCCACCCATCCACATGTATACTCATAACTCTTTTAGTAACATGCGTTTCATCTCTCCTCTTTACATGACCATACCAAGACAAACGATTCCCTTTCAACTTTTCAGTCACTGGCGCCACTTTCAAACTTCCTCTAATATACTCATTTCTCACTTTATCCATTCTCGTCACACCACACATCCATCTCAACATTCTCATCTCCGCTACATGCAATCTTTTTTCATCCGTCTTTTTCACAGCCCAACATTCTGATCCATACAGTATGACAGGTCTTATCACGGACTTGTAGATTTTACCTTTCAACTTGGGGGGCATCCGTGGGTCACAAATTGTTCCAGTGACCTGTCGCCATTTCATCCATCCTGAATTGATCCGATTTGATACACTGTCTCCTTTTGAGTGCGTAATTAGAGACACAATAGTAAGACAATGGCGCGTGAACGCCGGCGTTAATGCGGGGATCAACAGCTTACTGCAGGAAGAATTTTTTTCTGCTGTTTTTCTGATAGTGTCATAAAAAAATCTGCTCTTTAAAATTAATCTCGGGATTTGAGGCATATCCACTTTATTCTTTCGCTGTATGAAATAGGTGTAAGTACATGTTTAAACCTACCTAATTCCGACATCTGCTGATTACATGTCACGACCAGGGGCGCCGACTCTGTGGATGCTCGGGGGCTCGAGCACCCATGAGAAAGAACCAGTGGGTGCCGAGCACCCCTGAGAATAGACACCAAAAAACAGATCAGTAATCGCCTTTTAAGTTACTTATAAATTATAATTTCTTGATAATAAAAACTAGTTTAATTTTTATATAATGATTTTATTTTATATTTTTATCAAACTTAATTAGTAATTAAGTACGCAGAATGTAAGTAGGATATTTATTTATTTGTCGGTCGATCAGTGTGCATTTTTTTTCTCACACTTTGCTACTTTTTCGAGTCATCAAATGAGCATGAGCAGCCATGGCGTTTTCTAAAAGCCGGCGCCCCTGGTCACGACTATCAAAGATCTACGAATGACAACCAGGACCAACAGGTTTGCATGCTTTCCGAGGCACGGAGTGTCAGTAACGTCTTAGATAAATTTAGAAAAGAACATATAAATCTAAAAATTCACATTGGAATCCGAAACCTCATGCATAAGATGCAGGTAGCCTCTTATGCATACTACCATATGATTGTACATTGCGCACAAAAAAATATAATATGTTGATTAGCATACTAAATCCAAATGCTCATTATAATTTCTTAAAATCTTATCAAATTTCAAATGAAGGGAAGGGGTTATTCAACACAATGTCCGTTGGCGAATTGGCAATAAATCAATCTGTGAGACATGTGATGTGTAGCCGTATGGAGAGCCAGCAGACCATCACAAGCGTAACGTAGCATAATGCTTGGTTGCGTCACAACTAGTGGACACTGAAATACAGGATACTAAGTCAGTAAGAAAGCATTTAATAGGAAATCTACTTATTTTCATAGTTATTTACTATTCAGGGTCTTTTAATTGAGGGTGTAGGAACCAGTCACCTCTTTCTGTGAAGTTATAATTCGAACCAAAGGAGTGGTGGAAATAGTGAGGACATCCTCACGCCCCGGCCGCCGCCGAAGACACCCAGCGTGTCTGGAATCTCATTAGGATTCTCGGTCACCGTAGGTGGAAGAAGTATCTAATATAATTTGGTTTTATTTAATAATTATTATATTTTAATTAGGTATGATTTTCCCACCTAAAAAAAAACCTCTATAAAATATTAGTGTAGATTTATTGCTGTGAACTGGGCATTTTTTTATGTATGATATAAACTAGTGCTTGACTGCGATCCCACCTGATGGTAGAGAGACAATACGGCAGGTGCATAAATAAAGTAAATATTATTTACAAAGTATGTATAATAAAAATAAACACATATATGTATATATACATATTTAATATTACATATACAATAAATAATATATAAGAATTCCCTAAGTTTCGCCTAAATGCATACTGAATTGTCGCCGTTCACGTATTGAGAAGAAGCGAATTCCAGAGAAGGACGGACTGTGTACGAGTTTAAATAGAAGAAAGAATGGACACTCATCATCCAACATTTATGCAAAAATTAGACTAACAAGATAGTCAAAGGTCAAGCCAAAAAACAATTAAGACAATATCTACCTTTCTTCTTTTGGGGAGGGGGGGGGGGTGAAAAAGCATCAATAAACTTCTCCCATTCTTAGTGGAACGAGGGATATGTTAGACTTTTACTAATAAAAACTTACGCGTGCTCCTTAAGGGTGTTTTTAATATCGTGCGGATTTCGTCAAGCATGCGGGGTTGCTCCGCACGCGTAGCTCCCGCTAATGTCCTTTTTATATAAGTATTTATTGTAATGCGTGGCATACGCACGCGGTATGCGGGGCGTGATATCCGGCAGCAGACCCGCATGCGGAGCAATTTCGCATGCGTGATGAAGTCCGCACGATATTAAAAACAGCCTTAGTTGTCCTTTGCATTCTAGGGCGACAGTGACTCTTTCGTACAATTCCACTGACCTTTTTGTAAAAGAGATGGGAAATCATCAAATGACTTCTCCCAATCTGGATGAAGCGAGAGGGATAGTCAGACATTTAAGGTGTGACCAGATGGTTGCAAACCAACGTCCCAACCAAGGTGACTTTGCTAGTTTCAATCCGTGTGGACAGCAGTTGTAATCCATGACCTTCAACGCCCTTGGTTGGGAGGCGTTTTTCCAACCATCGAACGTGTTGGCGCTTGGTTTACATCTATGTAGCCTCAACACAAACCAAACATATAAACCAAGGTCACCTTGGTTGGAACGCTAGTTTGCCATCGTCTGGTCACCCCTTTACTGACAAAAACTACCTGTGTCCTTCAGTTGCCGTTTTCCTGCTCTACTAACTGAGCCAGCAAATTTTATTCTGCTATATAAATTATTATAGAAAAAAATGGGGTCTAAGGCTAGGACGGTAAAAAAGAGCCTACACTCAGACCTAACAAATATACACAAAATATTTCATGAAAATCGCTCAAGCTGTTTCGGAGGAGATCAATAGCAAACATTGTGACACGAGATTTTTTATACAACATTAGTATACGAAACCCAAACATTGGTATGCGAAACCCGAAACATGTGTCTACTGTGTTTAGTATTTTTATGTAAAGAGTCTATGTACAAAATTTCATAACTGTATCATGAAAAATCACAAAGTTATAAACTTTTTATGTTACTTGGTTGTCCGCACACATATACAAATACATGGTCACCGTGCCATCCGGGCAACTGAGGGGTTGTTTTGTTCCCGCATCCAGCTATGCGTTGGCGCCTAATGCCCCCTATGACCTGCCGTGACCTGTGTTGTACTTAGTGTCGATGGTGTCCAACTTGTGACTTTTTTTAATATTTTTGGGAAAAAATCTAACATGGTGTAAAAATTATTGGAATCGATTCAGTTACTGATTCTGTACAAACTATATTCAGGTTTCGCATATAAGTACTAAAAATAATGTTGTATATTATATTTCTGTTGTGACTATCATCAAAACTTTTTAGGTATACTTTTTTTTACTCTTGTTTTTTGTATAAAATTTTCTTTTTATGCACCTACCATATTTTCTTCACCACCCTAGGTTGACTGGTAGAGAATGCATAAGGCATTAAGTCCGCCTTTGTACTTTATGTTGCATGAAGATTATTATATAAATAAATAAATATATTCTTTTCTTTCTTTCTTCCTTATAAAACGGTTAGCTTTAATAAAAAGCTACACAAGAGACACTAAGACAGAGTTAACGTAATATCGTAAAATCGTCTCAGTAACTAGGTCGATCGCTCAGCGCTCAACGGAAATGTACAAATCAAATCTCCGACGGGGCTGATATAATATTTATGTCTGATACTAACCCTGTAGCTTTCGGCAGCTGAGATGGTAGGTACTTTCGCGGTTAGAACTAGATTCAATCATTGATTAATTGATAAATAGACTGATAAATCATTTTTTTGCCACAACACAAAATATATTTTTTTTTTGTTACTGTTTTTGGTTTGGATGCTAAGTCCTTAAAGCCATATCTTCGTATGAATAATTAATTTGTTTACCATTAGAATATAGATTCAGGTAAACATTCTAATGTTTTTGTAGTATTTGGCAGCAAATGTATGAAGTCAACCTTCTCGGCAAACTTCGCCGAGGTAGTCAACACTACAATAAAATTCTCAGCTCCATTTTACGGAGATCGCGCTTGTTTCAATGATTCCACATATTGTCCAGTTGCGCAGACAGTAATTTTACATCACAATATCCAATAGGAATCAATTTGCGAATACCTAATTAAAACAGCCACTGAATTTCACTCGAAGAAATTCCGCCAAAAACTCCATCTAGATACTTAAAAAACAAAGAAAATACATAGATAAGAGCCATAGAGTGGCAAGCATCTCATTGTTGCACGAAATGGGAGTCCAGCTCAGCAAGTGTAATGTAAATATACCTGGCGCAAAATAATTAAATGTAATTAGAATAAAAGAATACCTATAATTGCATACAATATGTCAGCTGATAGCTAGGCGACTCTTTACGTGACCAGATGGCTGGGCTTTTCATTAGCCCGCGAATCAGCATTGCTATTCACGTGGCAATGCTGTCAACGTTCAATTTGAAGGAATCTTTTCATGCCCAATTAAATAATTTTATTTATTTATGGGACAATAACAGCTACAATATACATTCAGTCTAAAAAAAAAATCAGTACAAACGACCGTATCCAATAATCCAGCCACTGTATTAAAATCCAAATATTGACGCATGATTACCGGCAGTAAATGACACTGGATAAATAAATATATACTATAGATCAAATCATTAATATTATAACGATTAAGAATACGCATTTGTACATATTATAATGTAACTTATCCATTAAGTTATTTATTAATTTAGTTTTTTGTAAGTATACTAGCGAACTCGACAAACGTTGTTTTGCCATATAAATTATCAAAAAGAAACAGCTTTGTAGCTTATATTTGATGAAGATATAGTTAAAACTTTCATAACATTTTATCTACCAAAGATCTCTGTTTTTGGTAGGTAAAATGTTATGATAGTTTTATAGAAAAAAATTCCAGAGAGAAAGATTTCCAAACAGACCAGTCTCTCAAGTCTAATAAATCTTAAGAAAACTATCGTTGTAATTTTTTTCACACAGTTGGTTTGATAAAGCACATTACTAATTAGACTAGAACCAATAAACCTAAATTATATAGACTAAGACTTAAGCACATACTACCATGTTTATACTGGTAGAGTTTAGTTCCAAACGAGGTTGTAATTTCAAATGCATTTGCACTTCGGTACTGAAGGATTAAACGTATACGGGTGTACAGGTAACCCGAGGCACACCCGCCTCGCGTTACAGAGGTATATAGGTATTGAAAGCGTTCAGGTTTGCTCCGATAAAGTATGCATTTGATGTGTAAAGTTCGAATAAACTAAATAAATAATTGAGTTCTGGCATGTTTGCAGTCATTGCAGAAAATCCTTGTTAAGTTATATGATCTTAAGTCTTTATTGGCATATATATATACATAAGGCGTTTTTAATTAAACGGTGAGTTTTCTCACAGCAAACCTTTGAGCCTCCTATTTTTTTGTTCTGTCTACATGACTTAACGTTGAGATGACGTCATTCATTTGAACTTTTCTACTAGCGTTAATGATTATAGATTATCAATTTGGCTTAGCTTGCAGGACTGTTTCAAGTTGAGATTAATTGGAAAATTCTAGAAGGTAATTACAAAATCAGACAAGGTTTTCGGGAGTGTTCTAAAGAGTAACCATGGCCCTGGAACGCAAAGGGTAACGAAAGGAACACGGATGGGGTTTTGTCAGTAAAAGTCTCATATTAACTTGTCCCACATAAAAAGTCTCATATGAACTCTTGTCCCACATAAAAAAATCCAATAGTGGTGTTTTATGGCACAAAGCTCTTTTTAACACGTTGACAGAGGCACTCATTATTATATTATTTCCATTTCTGCGGTACTGGGTGTTTAAGACCTCGTTTGAAAACTATCATTATGACGGTAAGGTCACTGTCGCACCACCCAGAGAGGGAAAAGTTAATGATAATTTCCTCTCTCAAAAAGACAGCAGGTATACAGTTTCTCAATAAGTAAACAACATTTAGAAAAGAAAACAATGCTCGATCGGGAATATTGTGATACTAAGAGAAATTATAAGTCAGGCCACACATTTCTGTAACGGCCACGTGATCAAACTTCTCATTTTATAACTAAGCAAGAGGAAAATGAGCTAGCTTCTAATAAACCAATTCGTCTTTTTTACAACAACTAAATATTCTTAGTCCGAAAGCGAGCGGAGTGAGCTCGGAATTGTAGGGTACTCCAATTTTTTTTTATGGCCACCTTAAAAGTGACTTACATAGAAGATAACTAGTGGGTAAGATTGTATCATTCAGATGATCGTTAATTGTGACTGACTAAGGGCCGAATTCACCAATGAAACTAATCGCGTTTTAACGTTTGGCTCGCATAATCGCGTTTAGCCGCTGTCACTAGTGTCACTTGTCCGTATTTTTCTTTTGTTGTATTTTTACAAGTGACACTAGTGACAGCGGCTAAACGCGATTATGCGAGCCAAACGTTAAAACTCGATTAGTTTTATTGGTGAATTCCGTCCATAAAGGTGGAACAGACGGTTGTAATTCAGCGTTTCAACATGGAGTGACCTTGCTAGTTTCATTTCGTGTAGACAGCAGTTGTAATCCATGACCTTCAACGGCCTTGTTTGGGCGTTTTCCCAACCACAGTGACTGATTTACGAACGTGTTGGCGTGTGGTTTAGATCCGTGTAGCCGAAACACAAACCAAACAAATAAACCAAGCTCCAACTAACCATAGTTGGAGCTTGGTTTGTGTTAAACCAAAGTTACCTCACCTTGGTTGGAGCCTGGTTTAACGCTAGATTACAACCGTCTGGTCCACCCTTGAGTAACATATAAGGAAATGTAGATTTTTAGAGGCGAATAATGCTATTAAATAGAAGTCTGTTTAATTATCAACTATAATAATGTAGTATGAAAATCATGCTTCACACCTCATAGTGCGTACAAGAACATTATGAATAACTGCCAGCAATGTATGCTTACTCCTGTCTACATTTGTATGCATATTCCCTCATGAATAATTTTGTTAATTTAGTACAGGATCTGCCGGTTCGAGTTAGTAGAACTTCAATATTTAGAGGTGTACCTACTCAATTCATTACTATTGATGTTTAATTTCTTAAATTGACTTAGGAAAGAAGAAGAAAGAAAGAAAACATGTTTATTCTGCAAGAATAGATGCACAAATAATTACAAAAAATAAAAACCAGTTTCCCTGTCAGGCCATGTGTAGGCCGGGCATAACTGTGTTGCATCATAGATAACACATTTGTCTAGGTTGTCTATTATAATTTAATAACTATAAGTCATAACTACAATTTCTCAATCGAATCACATCATAATTGACATCATAATTGTATTAAACACTTTCTTACATAAAATACATAAATATTAACTAAACTATACTAAAACCTAACTATGTACAATAAATATAATACAAAAACACAAAGTACACTCAGGTGTCGAAATACTCCTCCACATCGCTGTCATCCGGAAATGTGCCCAGAAGACTGGTAGCATTGCCACGTTTAATGCAATGCTAATTCTTTGGGCGAAGAACGAGCCAGCCCTCTGGTCACGTAGTGTCGATCAGTCGGTGTGAAATTTCTTTAAAAAGGAGATGCGTACTCGGACCCCATGACCCAATCGTTTTGACCCCAAACGGCTCAAAACTGTTATTACCAATAAGGTTATAGTATTTGCGCCGTTTAAGGGTCTCAGCAGCCGCAGCGGCAGCGTCAGCACAGTCCACTGTACTTGGAACATGGGATGGCGTAAGGGTATCGACACAGGTTGCGTCCCACACTAGAGGCCTACGTACCTTCCATGGCGCCAACGTCATACCATCTGGTCTCTTCCCATCGTCACGTACCAAGCCATTAGGTTCTAATATGGCAGGTACGCCGGTGACAAGAGCTCGACGAATAATATCGTTGATGCTAGCGTGCCGTGCTATACGGCCTGCGCTCCTGTAGCAGGACAGGCCATGGTGTCCGAGGCTGTCGACAGCTTCGCCACAGTGACACCGATGTGGAGCAACACAAGGTGCGCCTAAGCATTGGTATTGTATTAAATACATTAATATTAACATATTTTTTTTTGTAACTTTATCGGTCCCCGACTGACCCGTCTCTAAAATTCACATTATATAGAATGCACCGATGCATTTGTTGTCATGCGTTCAGTGGCTGTTTTATTCGTTCGCAGATTGGTTCATAGTGAATATTGTGATGTTTAGTAAAATGATTGTAGTTTGTTTTTAAACAAGGATGATCTTGGTAACATGGTGTGAGAATTTTATAGTGGTATTGACCACCTCATTTGTCGAGAAGGATGACTCTATACATTTTCTGCACACCTGCATTCTAATGGTACCCCAAGTCACTATAAAAACTAAATAATTTCTAAACTTGACACTGGCTAAATGCACAACCAGCACGAAGGCAAAACGAAAAAAAAGTGTCGAAAAAAGCGCCTATTACACCACTCGATATTCAGACAGTCTTAGTCTATATTTAACTATTTATCTCATCGTTGTGTTTCATTCCTTTACACGAGATTGGCGTAAGTTGCTACACAGACTAAGACGGTCTGAATATAGAGTGGTGTAATAGGCGCTTAAGAGCTTTATTGAGCAATTTCTAATGCATCAATAATTATAGTGTGTTATGTCTAAAAGTTGTATAGTTATAATAAGTGTCTTTATTTTTCTTGTTCTACAGCATAATCAGCCTTCTAATGCTTCCATTACTGGGACTCAGGCCTCCTCTCTAGGAGAGGGAATGGGCCGTAATCCACCACGCGGGCACAGTGCGGGTTTTTGAATGTCACATGTCTTCGAATTTTTTCGTTCTAGGACAAGCCGGTTTCCTCACGATGTTTTCCTTCACCGTTTTGAGAGTTCTTGTTCTATCTATGTTAAATTAATACTCACAAAATTAAAAAAAATAAAAGATCTTTGTTATGATGATACCTCTTTTTTTTGTTAATTAAAATTGTTAATTCAACTTTTAGATAGGCGAGAACGAACAGGAAATAAGTCTATTCAAATTAGATGTACTACGTAAACGAAATAAAAAAGTTTCTTGACATCCTGCTCGCAATTTGGACTCATTTCCGTCCGACAACGAAAGTTTTTTTTCTTCTATTTTTACTTTTGTATGAAAAATCGGTGACGCCGCTGTTAGCTTTGAGGCGTGATTTTTTACTTTTTTTGGTTTCCGTGCCCGAAGGATGGGATCCTATTACTAAACCTCCGCTGTCCGTCAGTCGTCTGTCAGCGGGCTGTATCTCATAAACTGTAAGAGGTAGAGTGTTGAAATTGATGAAATTCACAGAATGTGTATTTCTATTGCCGCTATAACATCAAATCACCATCACCATCTTACCATCAGGTGGGGTCGCAGTCAATCACTAGGTTAAATTAACTAGAAAATATAATAATAATAATAAAATCGTAGCGGAGATGAGAATGTTAAGATGGATGTGTGGTGTGACGAGAATGGATAAAGTGAGAAATGAGTATATTAGGGGATTTTTGAAAGTGTCGCCAGTGACTGAAAAGTTGAAAGGGGATCATTTGTCTTGGTATGGTCATGTGAACAGGAGGGATGAAACGCATGTTACTAAAAGAGTTATGAGTTTACATGTGGATGGATGGAGAGGGAGAGGGAGACCAAAGAAAAGATGGATGGATTGTGTGAAGAGTGATATGAAAGAAAAGGAAGTTAGTGATAGCATGACGAGTGACAGAGCAGAATGGAAGAAAAAAAACGTGTTGCGCCGACCCCAAATAACACGGGGCAAGGGCAGGAAGATGATAATAAATAATAATAATAAAATTAAGTAAAAATTAAAGGGGAACCCCCTTTAATTTTTATCCATACAAGAAACCTTACTTTGTCGGCGTATTTTGCTCAATTTTAATACTATGTTTTCAACTCTAAATTCTAAAACTGGTCAGTACGTTTTCAGTTATTTTTTAAAGGGTTTTTAAATGTGTTTAGTAGTGTAGATACAATTAGTTAAGTTTTCTATGAGCATGTAAATAGTATAATAGCAATGGTTAAATATAATCTCGATTATTTTGGCTATATGTGGGTGTAACAATGTTTAAATAAAATAAAATAAAATAAATAAAAACTCGGAATCTACCAATAACGCAGATTTTTACTAAGCTCAGACGTTTTAAGTATAATCTAGAATGGCTATTATGGATCCTTCTAATGGGCAAACGTGATAAATATTAATTAAAGTGGTTAGGCTTTAGTTTTCACAAATTCTCGCCGCGAACTTTTGGGTGGGTAGTCATCAAACAACTTCTCCCGCCCTGGGTGGAGTGAAAGGGAATGCCAGACTTTTACTAAAATCATAAAACTTACCTGTCTTCCTTTGTGATCCAAAGCCACGGTACATCGAAGGACTGGAACAATTTGCCTGCTGCTGTCTTCCCATCTGATTATAATTTGGGTGGCTAGAGTGAATAGGCTCATAATAAACTAGTTCGCCTCATCATCAACGATTGCATCACTGCTTACCATCAGGTGGGATCGCAGTCAAGCACTGGTTTATATCAATTAAAAAAAAAACCTCTTTCCAATAAGTCCACAATGCCCATAATACCACACTCGTTTACCAGGCTCAGATATTTTAAGTCTATAATCTAGTATGACTTTTATGAATCCTTCTAATGAGCAAACGTGATAAATACTGATTTAAGAGCCTCGAGGAGGCTAGGCTTTAGTTTCCACATATTCCCGCTACGGTAGTCCGCAGATTATACGAGTACACTGCGCAGTATAAACTAGGGAGCATTTCAGTTCTAAAAGGATTAAGCTGCTTTGTTATAGATAGTTGTACTTGATGGTTTATTTATGTGGTTTTAAAATAGTATTACAGAAATTAAGAAAATATAGAGCAGTGGTGGCCGAGTGGTAACGGCCCCGACTTACGAATTGTTGGTCGCGGGTTCAAACCCAGCCAGGCGCATTACTTTGTGTAATTTATTTCATCACCACTACTCTCAAAATGGTGAAGGAAAACATCGTGAGGAAACCGGCATAGAATCAAAAATTCGAAGACATGTGTTATTCACCAATCCGCACTGGGCCCGCGTGGTGGATTACGGCCCATTCCCTCTTCTAAAGAGAGGAGGCCTGAGTCCCAGCAGTGGGAACATTAAAAGGCTGATTATGCTATGCTATGTTAAGAAAATATAAATAAGTTGTCTACATATTTTAGAATCAGGGTTACTAAAATCCGTTCCGTATCATCCGTAGCAAAAAACATTGTATGGGAGCCCCCACATATTTATTTTATTCTGTTTTTTTAGTATTTGTTGTTATAGGCGGCAACAGGAATACATCATCTGTGAAAATTTCAACTGTCTTACTATCATGGTTCATGAGATACAGCTTGGTGACTGACAGACACACAGACGGACGGACGGATAGCGGGACCCTAAAAAACTACCAAATGACTACTGTTTTAACGAAATTAATGTAACACAATTCTTCAAACCAATAATGCACACAAACAAATCAATCCCCTTCCTTTTGTAGATTAAACATAAATATTTGGCCGCAAAAAAAACAAATAAAAAGACCTTTCCTTCAAAGTGAATATCCCCGAACACGTGGTAAAATAAACATTACTTAACCGATAGAATTGTGAAAATAAATTGAAGTCAAGAGTTGGGCCGCTTCCCCCAGAGGCTGCGCTGAGGACGGCACACCGATATAAAGTGCTGACGCTGGAAGTGACAGCTCTGACCTCTGAGGAATTGCTGGCCCATTATTAGCTGTACCTACTTTGTTTTTTTATTCAACAATCTTTTTTATTTTGTGCTTAGATATGAGTTTTTATAAATAAAAAAGTATCTTCTTCTGTATCTATGTGTGTATAGAAATTGTAAAATAAGTTTACAGGTAACTGTTATATTTATTATTTGCATTACAATAATGGTATACATCACACAGATCTACTAATTAGGCACAAATACATATAATTAAGAAAAAAAAAATACTTAAAATAAATTAAAATAATAATGAACAATGTAAATAAAGGCATTCCGGCAAATCAAAGTCAAATTAACCGAAGACCTATGGGGAATGTCTGTTAAAGTATGCACATCCATAATTGAGACCATAGCGCCATACTTAGCTTTAATATTTAATTTGTGTGTGGACCAAGGAGTCTTTCCAGATATAATGAAATACAGTAAGGTTATACCACTTTTTAAATCTGGTGACCATAATGACACTAATAATTACAGACCTGTATCAGTATTGCCGGTTTTCAGTAAGGTGTTTGAAAAAGTTATGCTTAATCAAATGCTTTACCATTTTAACAACAATAAAATCTTTCACGATCAGCAGTATGGTTTCACCAAAGGACGTTGTACGACTGACGCTGGTGTCACTTTATTAAAACATATTTTTGCAGCGTGGGAACAAGCCCAAGATGCGATAGGAATTTTTTGTGACCTCTCAAAGGCTTTCGATTGTGTTAATCACGAAACCTTGCTTTTAAAGCTAGAACATTATGGGCTAGGTAAACTTGCACTCGGCTTGGTAAAATCTTATTTAATTGATAGGCAACAGCAAGTTCAGATAAACGGTGTCAATTCTCCGGGTTTGAAAGTCAAAATGGGTGTACCACAAGGCTCCATATTGGGTCCTTTCCTCTTTTTAGTATACATAAATGATCTACCACATCTATTAAAAAAACAACCACATATTGTATTGTTTGCTGACGATACGTCGTTAATTTTTAAGATCAATAGACGTTCCACAAACCTTGATGACGTAAACAATGCTCTACAGCAAGTCCAAAACTGGTTTACTGTTAATAATTTAGTATTAAATGGAAAAAAAACTAAGTGCATAAGATTTGCGTTACCGAATGTTAAAAGTAATTACTCCGACATAGTATTGAACAAGGAGAAACTCGAATTCGTCGAAGATACGGTTTTCCTAGGGATCACGCTTGACTCGAGGCTACAATGGGGTCCTCATTTAACATCTCTGGCAGGTCGGCTTAGTTCGGCAGCATATGCTGTCAGAAAAATCCGTCAATTTACTGATGTAGATACTGCGCGACTAGTTTATTTTAGTTACTTTCATAGTATCATGTCTTACGGTATTTTGCTATGGGGACGGGCTGCAGACATAGAGTCTATTTTTATTCTGCAGAAGAGAGCTATCAGAGCCATATATAATCTTCGCAGACGCGATTCTCTTAGAGAACTATTTAAGGAAATAAACATCCTGACGGTCCCTTGTCAATACATTTATGAAAACATTATGTATGTTCGGAAAAATATTCATCTTTTTACTAAGATAAGTGACAGGCACAATTTTTATACTAGGAATAGGAACAAATTAGATCAACCTCGATTCAGATTGGCAAAAGTACATAGTTCTTTTATGGGGTACTGTGTAAAATTTTATAATAAAATACCAGTTGAGATTCTACAACTAAATGAGTCCAAATTTAAAACATGCATTAAACGCACACTATGTAGACAAGCGTATTATAAACTGGAAGATTATATCCTTGACAAAAACGCTTGGCTAAATGCCGGTTCTGCTCCACAGCCACAGCCTTCAAATTAAGTTTTGTGTTTTTTTTTTTTTTTTAATATATATGTTTCTAATTATTGGAAGAGATACTTACTATTCCCCTTTTTGTTTTGTTGTTTTCGAAATCTTTCTTATTTTATTTTATTTGTTTATTTCAATAGAGCATATGATAATTTATTACCTTTTGCATTTGGAAACAATAGTATTGTATATTGTAGAAGCACTTTTTTTTTCAAGTTTTGTGAATGTGAAGTACCATGGAGCATTTTTATTAGGTTACAACTTGTTTGACATTACGAGCATGGCAGGTGAGAGTTTGTCATGCTCACTCAAATGTCTCGCTGATGGTGGCACGTGTTATTGGGTCATTCAGTTCCCTTCAAAATGGTTGAGCTGAGTGAGGCTGATGCACGCGTCATGCTCATGAACGGGTGCCGTCGGTTGAGACTGGTCATCTCTTAGCTGCCAGTGGCTTAATTCAATTTCTATCTTTTTAATTAGTTTTTATTCTTATTTATCTACATTGTGCTCACATATTAGAAGCGACATGAAATATGTAACCAAGATTTATGTAACTCATAATATGATTTAAAAGAGTGTCCATGGAGTTTCTTGCACGTTCTTCTCCATAGAGATCTACGCTTTGGAACGTGCAATTTAGCTTCACTTGTTTTTTTTTGACTGACTGACATTTTGACAATTCAAAAGTGCCTGTAATTGGTCTATTTGAAATAAACGTTTCTGATTTCTGATTTCTGATTTCTGAAAGAAAAAAAAATTAAAATCATCATCTTCCTGCCCTTGTCCCGTGTTATTTGGGGTCGGCGTAACACGTTTTTTTCTTCCATTCTGCCCTGTCACTCGTCATACTATCACTAACTTCCTTTTCTTTCATATCACTCTTCACACAATCCATCCATCTTTTCTTTGGTCTCCCTCTCCCTCTCCATCCATCCACATGTAAATTCATAACTCTTTTAGTAACATGCGTTTCATCTCTCCTCTTCACATGACCATACCAAGACAAACGATTCCCTTTCAACTTTTCAGTCACTGGCGCCACTTTCAAACTTCCCCTAATATACTCATTTCTCACTTTATCCATTCTCGTCACACCACACATCCATCTTAACATTCTCATCTCCGCTACGTGCAATCTTTTTTCATCCGTCTTTTTCACAGCCCAACATTCTGATCCATACAGTATGACAGGCCTTATCACGGACTTGTAGATTTTACCCTTCAACTTGAGGGGCATCCGTGGGTCACAAGTTGTTTCCGTGACCTGTCGCCATTTCATCCATCCTGCGTTGATCCGATGTGTTACGTCCCGGTCTACCTCACCATCCCCTTGGACGAGTGACCCGAGGTACCGAAAGTCGGAGCAGATCGGTATGGGTGTTCCAGCGAGAGATAAAGGCACTGGATTGGAGAGACCGCCGAAATCGCAGAACAAGTATTCCGTTTTGGTTCTACTCAATTTCAGGCCAACACTCTCCAGTCTGTGCCACCACACCTCCAATCTGTTCTGGACCTCTAGGCCACTCTCGGCAACCAACACAATGTCATAGGCAAACAGCATACACCAGGGAGCCTCTTCCTGAATGTCCGACGTCAGAGCATCCATTATCATCAGGAAGAGGTAAGGGCTGAGAGCCGACCCTTGATGTAAGCCGACAGCCACATTGAAGCTGCCAGTGGTGCCCACTGTAGACCGGACTTGGGTACTGCATCGACTGTACATCGCTCGGATCAACTGCACATATTTCCCAGGCACACCTTTCTCCTTAAGGGCCCACCACAGAACCTCACGAGGTACCCGGTCATATGCCTTTTCGAGGTCAATGAATACCATGTGCAAGTTTTTATGCGCACCTCTGTATTTCTCGCACAGCTGGCGTATAGCAAAAATTGCATCCGCTGTACCCCGACCCGGCATAAAACCGAATTGGTTCTGTGAAATTTCACTCTCTTCTCTCAGTCGCCTTTCAATAACTTTCTCCCAGGCTTTCATAGTATGTGACATTAGCTTTATTCCTCTATAATTGTTGCACTCAAGCACATCACCTTTGTTTTTAAAAATTGGCACCAAAGAGCTATTGCACCACTCATCAGGTATGGCTTCTTCCAGCAACAACTTATTGAAGAACAAAGCTAACCACGTCCATCCATCCACTCGCAATAACTTCCACACTTCAACTGGTATTCCATCTGGACCAATGGCTTTACCATTCTTCATTCCATTTACTGCTATTCTGACTTCATCCATACTAACCATTCTCACTAATCCCACATTCACTGGTTTATTCTCTAACACACCACTCCAATTATTTTCCTCATTCATCAATCTTTTAAAATATTCCTTCCACCTCTTACTGATTTTTTCATCATCCGATAGAACCATTCCAGTTTCATCTCTTATACATCTTACATGACAAACATCCCTCGCCTTTCTCTCTCTTATTCTAGTAAGCCGGTATAGCTCTTTTTGGCCTGCAGGACTGTCCAGTGCGTCATATAGTTTGTCCTGGGCTTTTGATTTTGCTATTGCCACGGCTTTCTTGGCTTTCTTCTTTAAAACGTCATACTCACTCTTTTTTTCAGCTTTTAAACTAGCGTTTCCAGGCTCTACACGCTGCCATTCCTTGAATTTTCTCTTTTTTTCTTTCAATACACTCTGAACTTCTGTCGACCACCACCATGTATCCCTATCTATTATGTCCTTTCCTCTCGTCTCTCCCAAAATATCTTTCGCTGCATGCCTGATACACTCAGCCATCTCATTCCAGCTTTCATTTATACTTCGATCATTCATATCTCCCATCTCTATCATTCTGTCCACCACTCGCTCCCTGAACTTCTTCTAAAAAAAAAATTAAAATGTCGAAATGAAAACAAAAATTTAAGGATTCAAAGATTCAAAGCATTTTATTTCAAATAAACAATTTACAGGCACTTTTGAAATGTCAAAACGTCAGTCAGTCAGAAAAAAATATGCTACTTGCACATTCCAAAGCGTAGAGCTCTATGGAGAAGAATGTGCAAGGAACTCCATTGACACTCTTTTCAATCATGTATTGTAATTACAAATATCTCTGGTACATGTAATAAAGTAAAATTATAAAACTAAATATGGATATAAAAATAGCAACTGGCAGCTAAGAGATTTGTTATTTAAGAACAGAACAAAAAAAAGCAGTAAATAAGATTCTTTGTCAGTGATGCATTCATTTGTGTATTCTAAGTTGGAGAGTAGAACACACACAAACTGTAACAGGTAAAACAGATCGTAATTTTATTTGCAGAATGTTCCCAATTTGTCTCTGAGATGCTGCGGTGTGCCCTTAATAAATATTATCGAATTACTGAAACGCCCACAACATGAGGAGGATAAGTTGTATATTCTTATTCATACTAGGAAACGCCTACGCAGTTAAATTAAACGTCACAACACATCCCTCGACCATGTCTCGTTAAATAAGTTTTTGCAGCCACATGGTTCAATGTTCAATTTATCATTTTCTTCCTCACTGGCTTTTTGGCTTTATGACAACGAGTTTTTCGGTTTAAAGAAATTTATTTTATTAATCTACCTAGCTTTTGTCAGCGGTATCGCCTGGGTGAATGTAGGTTTTCCATACTTTGGACCCCAATTTCATCCCCTTAGGAAGGAATTTTGATAATTTCAGTGTACTAGATCCATGGGTTTGAGTTGAAGTGAAGATGAGTCAGTCAGTGAGTCACGACTTTGCCTTTGACATTATGAGTTAGTAGTGGGAAAATTATCCAATGCCATCTCCCGTTCTTGGGCGGTTCCGGAGGATGTTTCAGACTTTTACTGACTAAAAACCCACTCCTGTTCCTTCTTTGCCTTCGTCTCAGGGCCCCACGTTTCACTTTTACACTACCCGTGGCCCCAGTAGGCTTCGACCCTACTGGCCCCTACGATTCGCTGACATCTCTTTGAGGCACGCGTGGAACATACGCGCCGTCGACGACTTGGGCTCGGTCCGGATGGTTACCGGACGGTCAGACAACGAGCTACCCATTGCTCGCCATTCGCAAGCCGGACATTATGGGTTACCGCTTAAGATCTATTTTATAAGTACTAGTAATCTTCGTAAAATTTAAGGTTACAACATTTTTCGAACACACTTTATTAATTAGCCGGCCCAATATCCTACATTTGGAAATCTAACTTATGATATCAATGTGATGTGTAAATGTCGCAAAACATACCTGAGGCGACCATGAGCGCTTAACGCGTTCTATTTTACGACCTAAACTGCACTGTTAAAGGGATGAAGCTATAGCTCCATCCATCTTTCTCGCTCATACGCTTGACATTTTAACACATCATGGTAAGACTCCTAATCCTGTTAACATGTGCCTTTGTTTGGTGCCGGAAATCATCAAATAACTTTTCCCGCTCTGGATGGAGCGAGAAGGAGTGCCAGACTTTTGCTGACTAACACCTAACCGTCCTTCAGTTGCTCTCTGCTTTCCAGGGCCAAGGTAACTCTTTCGAACAATGGATGTAACAGCTCAGTGCTACCATTTAGTCCTCATTATTTCAGAAAATCCTCACATAGTATAATGAGCCTTTTAATATTCCCACTGCTGGGACTCAAAGCTCCTCTCTGAAGAAGGAATGTATGCACATATCTTCGAATTTATAGTTCTAGGACATGCCGGTTTCCTCACGATGTTTTCCTTCACCGTTTTGAAAGCCGTGGTGAAATAAATTACACAAAGTAATGCACATGACTGGGTTTGAACCCACGACGACCTACAACTCGTAAACCGGTCATCATCACACACAGTATGATAATTTTATAAACATATTATTGTTTTTAATAACATATCGTCAGTCTAACTAGACATTCCTTTCCAAACCTCAAAACCTACTCTAATCCCACCCTTCACATTTTTCCAGGTCGATATCGCCTCCAGTGGCTCTCGCTCCTTGTCCCCTACTTCTCAACTGCAGAATGAAACATGCATGCCTCAGCCGCGCATGTGTTTTGTGAGACGGCGACTGTGTGACCCACCCTAACACTTTGTTGTGTAAGTATGGGTAGGTGGCAATAGAAAGGTTTCGTATGGATAAAGAAAGAAAGAGTACCTATTTTATAATATTGTTAGTTAATGAGGAAAGCTAGACTCAGTACCTTAACTAGGTCAGCGCCAGCGGTGTCCAGGCACAGGGCGTAAGCCCTGGAGGGCGCAAAAATGATCAAACCTGGGCCAAGTTTTGGATCAAGCTTATTAGTAGCATACATACAATCTGTCTTCTGTCAAGTCAACCGTTAAGCTATTACTAACTTCCTTTTCTTTCATGTCACTTCTCACACAATCCATCAATCTTTTCTTTGGCCTCCCTCTCCTTCTCCATCTATCCACATGTATACTCAGGATTTCAGCAACTACAAGAGGCAAATAGCGAGCGGTAGTGGTGTGGTTTTTTTTAAATTTTTCGGTTGGTAAAATCATCTAATGACATCTCGCGCTCTTGGGCGGAGCGCGAAATAGTATCAGACTTTTACTGACTAAAAACCCACTCCTGTTCCTTCTTTGCCAATTTTTCCAGGGCCCCGGGGATCTCTTTCGCATCACCCATGGCCCCAGTAGGCTTCGACCCTGCTGGGCCCCTACGGTTGCTAACATCTCCTTGAGGCGCGCGTGGAACACTACGCGCCGTCGACGACTTGGGCTCGGTCCGGACGGTTATCGGACGATCGGACGGCAAGCCACCCATTGCTCGCCGTCCGCAAGCCCGCGCCTACGGTGGCCAGAAATCGGGATCGGAATCCCGGCGGCGGTTGGGGCGTGAGGATCGTTGCCTCACGCGATCGGCCGCCTCCTTTGCTAGCATTACTGCTTCACAGAAGGAGGCGGAGGAGGAGGAGTGTTTGAAACATCACATCACGCTTAAATTTTTATACCTATTTTAATATTTTTTTCTAGCTGGAAAGATTATAACTTTTTTAGTTATAGACGCTCAAACCGGGCGTATAAATGGCTATAGTTACGGCACTGGCTGGACGTATAATTAATACTAGCTTCTGACTGCATAAAACGTAGGTATTAGAGATAAAAAGTATCCTAATCTAGGTCAACCTGTGTGCTGAGTTTTATACAAATTCGTTTAGCCGTGAAGGCGTGAAAAGGTGAAACACTGTAATAAAGTAACGTACGTTACTTAAAAAAAAAATGTCTCAACAGTATGATTTACTCTTGTATAGTGGGTGAGTGCGGTCACAAGCATGTCAATTCACATACACAAGATAGACGGTCGCCTCCTTCTGCGAAGCAGTAATGCTAGCGAAGGAGGAGGCTGCACGCGTGAGGGAACGAAGGTCCTCACGACCCAGCCACCGTAATTCCGACTCCGACTACCAGCCACGGTAGACACGGGCTTGCGGACGTCGAGCAATGGGTAGCTCGCCGTCCGGCCGTTCGATAATTAACCGGACCGAACCCAGTCGTCAACAGCGCGTAGTGATCCACGCGCTCCTCAAAGAGATGTCAGCAAACCGTAGGGGCTCAGCAGGGTCGATGCTCACTAGCTAGGACCGCGGGGAATTTCCGAAAAGGAAACCCGTAGTCCTAGAATGCAAAGGGTTATTGAAGGACAAAGGTGTGGTTTTAGTCAGTAAAAGTCACGCCCTCCCGCTCCACCCAGAGAGTCATAAGATGATTTCCCACCTTAAAAAAAAAGAAAAAACTTACACCCGAAACAACTGTAATATATGTAAGCCATATGCGACACAGCGTAGCAGCCAATCACTCAACCACTGTGCCAAATGAATCGTCAATCTAATACCTTCCCCCCTAGCCAAGTTACGACCGTTTCGTTTCGGTTCTCTTTCGTCGAACGCCTCGAGTAGGCCACGCCTCCGATTCCTTTGTTCTGACGTCATCTGAACGCTCAGTCACGTGGTCAAAACAAAGGAATCGGAGGCGTGGCCCACTCGGGGCGTTCGGCGCAAGAGAATCGAAAAGAAACAGTCGTAACTTGGCTAGGGGGGCAGGCACTGTTAAACTAAGTATTGGTTCATTTCGTGAGGTGGAAATCAGCCAAAAACGCCGCGCTAGCATAATGGTGATACCCAGGCGGCGATTCTTCCGCATGAAACCGAAACGGGAACCTCTTGATCTTGCCATGTTCAGTGAGGACCTACGTCCTGAAGGGACTTACCACCACGATTGTTGCGTGCTTTGCGCTATGTTGCAATAGTCACTGTCGCCATGAGATTCCGCTGGAACTCTGTCTATACCGCTATTCGTCGCAGCGGCGGAATTTCGCCTCGGCAGCGAAACTAATTATTGATAAGACTTTAATTAACTACATTGATTAATTGATTATTTAATCAACTTTGGTTAGAGCGTTAACAATAACAGTCGCTGATTAAATAAATAGTCACAATTTCAGCCCTTAACAGTGACATAAACATTGTAACATTTACACGTGTATAAGCAAGTTTGAGAAATTCTGAGAAACTTCAAACCACGTATCTACAGGTACAGTAATTAATTTTGAAAGTCATTGTTGTTCAAGTTGCTCGTTGTTTGAGATTTCTTCATTTAAACATACAGAAGTCTTGTTTAATACAAATTCGTTTAGCCGTGAAGGCGTGAAAAGGTGAAACACTGTAATAAAGTTACGTTCGTTAAAGACAAAAACTACTTTATTAACAAATAAAATGATAATTTATTATTAACTTGCTCCTGCCCGTGGCTCCGCTCGAATAAAAGACGGAGATTGTCCGAATGGAACCAACTCCCGGGATAAAAAGTATCTTAAATTCTATTTTAGGATATTATTTATTACTACTACACACTCACACTCACTCACTCACCACACACACACTCACTCTCTCACTTTCATACTTCCTTTTTTTTCCTTGCTTTTTTTATTATTATTTTTTTGTTTATTTATTTTTATTTTTTTATTATGATCTAATCTTGTTCCAAATTCCACGATCAGCTATTAAGCGGCTGATCGGCCAAGCGCTAAGCGTGGCGACGGCTGAGCGTTCACGCTCAAGCGTCCTTAAGCGTCCCACCCATACGTACAAAGCGTTTTGGGAACACATTCATAATGTGTACAGCTAAGGAGTGGAATTCCCTGCCGGAGTCTGTGTTCCCTGATGCTACAACCTAGGGGTCTTTAAGTCAAGAGTGAATAGGTTACTTCTAGGCAAGCGTGCTCCATCGTCGGCCACATCATCGCTTACCATCAGGTGAGATGGTGGTCAAACGCGAGCCTATCAATAATAATAGAAAAAAAAGGACTAACAAATATGTACAGACAACGAAGGAGGTAAGTAACCAGTGTCATCAGATATAGTTGCAGTTTTCATGGAAACAGGTGGATGGTAATATTTTTTTATTTATTTATATGAATGAAATATAATTTAGTTCATAGTAAAAAAAAACAATTCGGTAATATATTACTGAATTGTGGAGTTTTCATGAAAATTTTAACCAACCCTGGTTACTTATCTCCTTTTTTAAATGGAACATACACACACACACACTCATAAAAACAAACCTATGCCTTTATAATATTAGTATGATTATTTTAATTTAAATTACTGTTCTTAGTATATTGTAAGTTAACATAAAAGACAGATAAAATTAGTTTGTCGAAAAAAAAAACCAAAAAACGGGTATTTGTGATTATAAAAAATTAGCAAATCTAACATAAAAATAACTTACTTGGGTCACAGTATCATCAAACACTTCTATCATAATTTACTTCACTTATTTAATTATATTTCATACATCACAAAAAAAGTCCTTCACTATTTCAACTAGGGCTCTATGCTTCGCCCAGTTCTAACGAATTTGCAAAACACTGATATTATTTTTTGATACGTACATACATTTAATAGAAATAATGTAACTAAAGATAAAACTATACACATATCCCTTCCGGAATTATTATTCTCTAAATGATTGTGAACCTCCGACGTCGCCTAGTTTAGAAGAAAAACGCGGCTTCACAAACAGACACAAAAAGTTTTAGTAAATTCATTTGTCTATTTATACAAACGTCCGTCAAACTACAAAGTTCAACAAACACTATTATAGTAACACAATATTCGTAGCACGTGACCATCGTACATTCGTAGCACATCTGCTACGGCGTAGCATCTCTCGTAGCTGTGACGTCATCGCTGTCTACGCCGTAGTAATAACAGTGTAATAAAACTGTTTCTAGATAGAACTAGATATTTTCATTTCAAGAGAAAGAGCCAATAAAATATAAGACATAACTTTATTTACTGCTCTTATGATTTTATATAACTTTTACCGTCTAATCTTTTAGATTAAAAATAACACAGAATAACAACAATATTCCAAAATAGGTACGCAGTGTGTAAATACTGCACTACACAATGGTAGGGCTTTACTATACAGTGTCTAGACACTACTATACACACTACCCTACACTACACACACACCACTACACTACACACACACACACACGTGTCACGACACGTGACACGTGTCTACACTATAGACACGTTTAGTATCTACACAGTGTGTAGATACGTTTCTCGTTGTTTCGTTATTTATAGTTTAGTTAACATATTTTATTTTATGGTAATTGTGCAGTGCGAGTCACAAATAAATGTTTTTCTTTCTTTTTCACAGTGTGTAGATACTTTGCTACATAATATGTAGATACTGGACTACACAATGTCTAGATACTGTACTACACAGTGTCTAGATACTGCTCTACACAGTGTGTAGATACTTTGCTTCATAAATTATTTAGATACTATCAATAATTAAAAAAAAAGATACTGTACTACACAGTGTCTAGATACTGCACTACACAGTGTGTAGATACTGTACTATATAGTGTGTAGTGAGGGGATTGGGTAGGTATATAATACTAATTAAAATGAACAAGTTTTACCAAGGGAACAACTTCTAAATTGCTAAAAAATCTGCTTCTTCATTTGCGTATTTTGGCACTATATTGGAAAGACATGTTTTAGAGAGGCCCCACAATAAAAAGATAATCATTTTCATGAGTACTACACAGTCCTGAATCATGGCCCTAACCAAACATCCAGTATATTTATATGAAAAGCTGAGTTAATACAATTTCATATGTTTACACAAATAAGGTGGGATGCGTAAAAGTTTTGATAGTATTAATTCCGACCAACGCTCAAACCGATTCAAAGGTGAAAACAAAACATAATATCTAAACAACTTTCGACGAGAAAATATCATACTTTGCCCTGTAAATACATACAAAACGTAGGACAAAAGAGAAACAATGCTGGAATAGACAATGGCCGACCTGAATCGGGGTTTTTGTTCACAAAAACTAATTGTAAATAATGTAGCTCTGTTTGGTTTCGGTAGATACATGTTTTTATGGCGCGTTTTATGTGCTGAAGTCATCTTACTTTGTTGAAACTTCAACGGTCCGAAATAAGCGTTTTGCTTCGTCGTTTATACCGCGTACATCAAAGGACTTGAACTATTTGTTATGTATTTAAGTATGTATTTTAATGTTAAGTATGTACTTTGTTTGTTTTTTTTTGCACGAATTGTTTAGGTTATTTTGTAATGCACCAAGTGGAACTCCATTTTACGTCCAGACAATCTCTTTCCATACCAGGTTGCCTGGAAGAGATCGCGGAATGCGATAAGGCCGCCAATTGTATGTTTTTAAATATAAGGTTCAAATGTATAATTTATTATCTTGGTGTACAATACAGTATACATAAATAAATAAATTTGCCTGCTGCGGTCTTCCCATCCAACTACAATTTAGGTGTCTTCAAGGCTAGAGTGAATGGGCTCTTAATAAACTAGTGCGCCTCACCATCAATGATAGCATCACTGCTTACCATCAGGTGGGATCGCAGTCAAGCCCTTGTTTATATAAATTAAAAAAAAAACTGGTTTAGTAAGTGAGCTATTCTTTTTTCTTTGGCTACTGAGAATACGTGTTATCAAGTGAATAGTTTGTGAGTTTTATGTTACATATTCATCGACTTATATTCTAGAACACAAGCACGTTCATGGAAAATATTTGTCAATATACTGAAAAGTTAAAACAAAAGTTCGCTGCAGTGCTAGATTAGCATTATGCCATTTAACAGAAATATTAAAACATACAGCGCTAAGATAGCTTTTAGAGGTTTTCGCGACCAAAATGTCTTAAGCGCCATGAATTTCGTAGCACTTACGCGTTTCGTTCAACATAGTATAATGTTCAAGGTGTGTGTGGATTACACTACACCTGGGTCGATTGATGTGAGTATTTGGCACGCGTAATCTAGTGCGTAGTACATATTTATCGATGTACATACTCGTAAGTATATGTATATATATTTGTTTCGGTTTTACAAGAAAATAAAGACATACTAAATAGCTTTTGTTTAGAGATGGTGGGACATCATCATAAAGCTCTTCCCTCTCTGGGTGGACCGAGAGGGAGTGCCATACTTTTAATGAATAAAACCCACCTTTATTAAGCTGAGAAATCATCCAAAGACTTCTCACGCTCTAGGGTGGAGCGTGAAGGCGTGTCAGACTTTTACTGTCTAAGACGTCAACCCATGGCCTCAGTAAGCTTCGGTGACTCCCCCTACGGTTTTGCTGACATCTCTTTGAGGCGCGCGTGGAACACTACGCGCCGTCGACGACTTGGGCTCGGTCCGGACGGTTACCAGAAGGCTGGACGGCGAGCTACCCATTGCTCGTCGTCCGCAAACCCACGACTACTGTGGCTGGAAATCGGGGTCAGGATCCCGGCTGACTAAACCAACCTGTGTTCCTTCAGTTGCCCTTTGCGTTCCAGAGCAAGGCACGGTAACTCTTGCAAACATTCCCCCAGTCCATTGATTACTAACTTTGGCTTTAATTTCGGTCCTGTGGTATAGTCCACAAAAACCAATCAATCAATACGTTTATTGGCATATTACAGGTAAGTATAAAAAGGTTGTTACATATAGATATAATTGGTGCGCTGTACTATGACCAAATAAGGTGTGCAAAATTAATTAATTTATTTTCTGGATTTCGATTTTTTTTTATTTACAGTCGACTCTCGTTAATTCGAAACTCGAGGGACTCTTAAAATATTAAGAATTATCGAGTGTTCGAAAAATCAAATGGTTCGAAACGAGAGTAACAGTAACTGAAACTTAACTAAACAAACCAATTCGTGCGGAAGTGTGTGTCAAACTAATCATTACAAAAACAAAGGCTCGTGTACGATGATACAAGTTTGAACTTGTCTCATAATGTACTGCATACCTCTGAAAGTTCTGCAATCTTTCTCTCTCTTTCTCTTTGCAATTTTGAATTGTCGAGTGTTTGACTCCGATGAGTTCGAATTAACGCGTGGTTTTGTTACGTGGCAATGATTTTGTCATTCGAATTACTAAAGTCATAAAAAATGTATTGATTTAGTTCGAAATATAAAGACATTTTCTAGGGAACTCGTGATAAATTTGAATTATAGAGAGGTTCGAATTATCACGGGTTTGAATTAACGAGAGTCGACTGTATAACCAAATAACACAGATGCAATGATATCACCTTCTATACTTGACATTAGATCCTAAACCTAGTCATGAAGCTACGGGCAAGGGAATAAAAGACAAAAGTTTAATCATAGTTTTAATTTTTTCCTACATAAACCTACCGCCGGCAGATTAAAAAAGTTCTATCTCTTCCATTTGGAACCGTGCATTTCTTCTTTGTTTTTCTTTATTACACCGCATCTTTTTTTACTATTGATAAACTTGCGCTTGACGACTGTCACACATGATGGAAAACGACAATGTGGTCGATGATCTGTCTGTTTATCTGCTAAAACCTCGTTTACCACGCCACGAATTTTCACGGACAAAGAGTAATAAACGGGGAAGTTTTTAAATATATAATTTGTATTCGTGCGAAGCTGGGCCGGGCCACTAGTTTGAGATAAAAGTGGTCTATGGTACTTGAAGAAGAGATAGTGTAACTTTTTATCAGTATATTTTTTAATAAAAAGTTGGTGCATTGTTTTTTGTTTAACAACGAGTGATGTATTATATATATATAATATACTTAAACGTTGCTGCACAATAGTAATGAAATCTTATAAACACAAGACTCCCAGACCCGAAATAACTATCTATTCGTGCGGGAACCGAATCCGCGTCAGCGCTAATCTCGCAACCACTGCGCCAACAGCACCATCGAATATATTTGTCGCAATCAGATCAATATTTCCAGCGAGAGACAAACAAACAATTTTATCCCTTTATAGGTACCTAATAAGGGGTCATCTATAAATATCTTCAGAGGTTAAGGGGTGGAAAGGGGGTCGATGAAGTGTGACATTATGTGCGAAAGGGTGGGAGGAGTCATAAGTTTCCTGACGTCACTTTTCAAATTCTCTATTTAAGTATTAAAACGTGAAATTTTAACTATAATATTTTCGATTCTTTCTGTGACTGATGAACGTAGAGTATTTTTTTTCATCCAATGATAAATGAAATTTATTTTGGAAATTGGTTTTAAAAACACTTTTACTCGTCAATTTAAACTAGATTAGGGCAGTATTGACCCTTAAAAGAAACACCGAAACAAACTCAGTTCAGTCTTTTAACGTCCGTACAGTAAACAAAAATCAAATAAAAGTAGTTTTATTCATCGATGGATACAAAAAAAAATTAAAGTTAAAAAAACTAAGTTTGGAACTGCTGTTTTCAGGCTAATCGTTGCAAAAATAAAATTGCAAAAAAAAACACTTTTTGAAACAGCGAAGTTAAGTCACAAAAAGTAAAGCCCTACTTCCACAGTCCTAATTAATCCGAATTAGTCGCGACAGCCAGAAAAATGTTCTGACTTACAAACAAAAAGTTATTTTAATTCATCTAGGTGGTGCTGCAATGCTCTGACAAATTGGCGCCCAACCTGGAACAACTACCCGCTTTCATGAAATATTACTGAAACTAATAGTTGCTTGAACAGTCTTGATTTTATTTTCTTATTTCTTGTCAGTAAGGCCACTGGGGTTTTTTTTTTGTTTTTTTTTTTAAATTTTGTTTTGATGAGAAGTTAATCAATAAGGGTTATGAAAAAAAGGATACAAAAAGTGACATAGAAACGGTAAAAACTACGCTACAAACTCTGTTAAAAATGTACCTACTAACAACCAAAATCTGCAAATTATTACTACCCAATAGTGAATCAGCTTGTTTCCAATAACCTATTTAGAACATTCGTTGGTAAACAAGCCATTATGCTGCCTTAATTGTTTTTTATTCGACAGTCCATTAGGCAGTACGTAACAAGTAGCGAAACCGCACAAAATAAATGAAGTAAATAATACCTAATCTGTCTATAGCCGATATTAACATAATACTTTAGTTTGCAAAATCACGATTTTATGAATGGCCAATAACAAATTGTAGCGTTAGAGGGTAGTTTTAAAACCGCGCGGCGCTCGACGACTCAGTTTATATGTGACAGTCACGCGAGCCAGACGTGCTGGACGGCGGAATTTATTGAAATTGCGCTGTTAAGTGCAGCTGTTTTGCTTGATTAAATGTTTGTTTGAATGCGTTAATGTTTTTAGTGCACTTGTTTTACTATTTCGAGTGCTTGAAAGTGTTAAGCTGGTTTTAGTTGACATATTTACGGTTTAAGACACATATTCCTCTACTAGAATACAATTTACTTTAAAAAAAAATTACTTGATAAGAAAAATACAAGTTATTTTATGTATCAGTATATCTCGGAACCCTGAGGAGGAGCCGAAACCAACTCGTAGAGGTCCTTTAGTCACTTTTAATGGAATGTGATACCAACCGACGATTATACCTGTACGCAATATGCTAGTGCACCCAAGGATAACCGCTGGTTGGTTATTTATTTGTATCATGGTAATTTAATTCATTAAATTCACACTCAAAAGACTGATTGTTTCTACCACACCCGAAACTGTAACAAGTTAGAACTCAGACCACCCAGAATCAATTCGGGAAGAAAAGTATTTTATACGAGGGAGCGGTGTTATATAATAAATTATCAGATGATATGATTAATGTAAAAAGTACAAATATCTTTAAAAAAATGTTAATAGTTTATGTGTCTAAAATTTTATAACAAAGCATGTGTATCTACTTAAATTCTCTAGAACCCTATTAATATATGTGTAATTTTTGTTATTTTCTATCTAAATCGACTCACGGAGTCACGATGTGCTTTATAATAACTGCATGATTTGTTTGTAATCTCATATTTAAGTGAACTATTTGTGTTCTTTATGGGAATAAATATCTTTAAACCGAAAAAAAAAATAAGATCTTACCTGTGGCTGTGTGAACCCATCTACTTAATAAATCCTTTTAATAAAGTAAACCAAACAAAGTACTGATTCGATATCACGTAGTATTTCTCAATTCACATACACACGGTTGACGTAGTAGTTCAGCGATTGGCTGCTGCGCTGTCTGTCAAGTGTTCGATTCCCGCCCAGAAATATTATTTCTATGGCCTACAAATAACACTGTTCTGGGTCTGGGTGCCTTGGGTATATTATTTATATGTTTGTGAGCGCACCCACGTTACAGGAATTACTCCAAAACAGGTTTTTTTAAAGCGATAAATACCTTTCCTAACATTTCCTGACCCTCCTAATAAAACAGTCAGCTGTGACTTCAGATATAATCTAAATCGTTACGAAAAAAAGCCGGTCCGGCTCGATGAACAGAGGGTGAAAAGGAAAAATCTGTTCCTTATCTATCTCTGAATCTTCTCGAGCATTATTAATCTGTGATTCAACTTTATGCTTCGAGGAATCTCTCGGAATAATTAGGTTATTTTGTTTTTTTTTTTTTTTTTGAAGAGTTTTCTTGATTTTTCCTCTTCGCGGGTAGCGTGAAAATTGACATTATGTTATTACATATAGGAATTAGAAGTTTGAAAGTGGCGCCAGTGAGTGAAAAGTTGTAGGGGAATCGTTTGTCTTGGTATGGTCATGTAAAGAGGAGAGATGAAACGCATGTTACTAAAAGAGCTATATACATGTGGATGGGTGGAGAGGGAGAGGGAGAGGGAGGCCAAAGAAAAGATGGATGGATTGTGTGAACAGTGATATGAAAGAAAAGGAAGTTAGTGATAGCATGACGGTTGATAGGATAGAATGGAAGAAAAAAACATGTTGCGCCGATCCCAAATAAGATGGGACAAGGGCAGGAAGATGATGACATATAGGTATTATTAGCTCCTAGCTGTGCTCATTAAAACCATCATCAAAGCTTTCTAACTTAGAAAAAAGTTAAAACGTCAAGTTTTTAGTGAAATTTAACTTTATAGCTCTTCCCTAAGTTAGAGAAGTATGTTTGATGGATATAATTGTGTAAATGCAAACATGTCGTAGTTAAGGACTGACGTAACTTGTATTAGATTCAAAACTTTCTGGGTTCGAAATGTTTAGCTATTTACAAAAGAATTATCTATATATATTATTATTGTAGCAAAATTGACCACAAACATTTGTCTTAATTGGTAAATTCTTAATAGAACGAAGATGCTACTAGAAAATACTACGGTCAGTGTTTTTTCATTTTGATCGTCATTTGTTCATTTATAATCAATAGCCTGTACAATATTTCCATAAATTTAGTGATATTTTGGGATATAAACAAACGATAATAACTTGGCTGTTTATGAATATTATTTATTGAGACCCTACTTAAATAATAACAAGTCCTTTGAGTATTTGTACTAATTGAGAATTAGTGGTGTGTATATATATAGGGTGACTGGTAATTAGTGTACGATACTTAAACACGTGATTGTGCTCATGATAACCAACAACTTTTACTATGGGAACAAATCGCGAAAAAAAAATCAGCTGTTCAGTACATTTATGTTTGCTTAATGTACTGAACAGCTGATATTTTTTTCGCGTTTTCGGCTTTGCTCCCATAATAAAAATTGTTTGTTATCATGAGCACAATCACGTGTTTAAATATCGTACACTAATTGCCAGTCACCCTATATATATTTTTTATATTAAGTGATATAACTGTCATGCATGTAGCATTTATCCTAGCTTTTTGAAGTCTATTCTATAATGGTAATCTGTGAACAGCGCTGTGGGCTACATTATTATTTAAGATATTTATGTTATCATGTTTTTAATATCGCATAATGTAGCCGATTGTTGTTCCTAATCAATAAAATAAAAATTATTATTATATAGACTATAAGTTTTTTATACAATACTTATAAAAAACTTATAGTCTACTAGTTTCTGCCAGCTGTGAATGTTGGTTATTGCGGATCCGAAGTCGAAATCGAAGACAGATAAAAAGTAGCCTATGTCCATCCTTGGAGTTCAAGCTTCCTTCCTACGACATTTCATCAAAATCGGTTGAGCAGTTGAACCGTGAAAGCGTAACAGACAAACAGACAGAGTTACTTTTATATTACATAGTCTTCTCATCTTAAGTTATCTTCCAAGACTACCTCTAAACTAATTTAATCTAAGTTTAGCCAGCTAATCTTACGTTTACGTTAACACCTACCTTTAAACCGTAACATATACACTTAAAACAATAAATCCTTACTAAATATCGAAAAAAAAAAACATCCGATTTCTACTTCTTTTGATTATACTGAGTTGGTACAATACCACATACATAAATGAATTACAAAATACTACGAAAGAATCTATGGACACCATACAACCCAAATCAAAGAAAAATCTCAACTACTTAACTACATTCATTTAACCCCACTTCATTTAAACCCACAATAATATTCAATGTAAAACATGAACAGAGTGAAAACCAGAAATAATTTGCATGCAACTAAAATGTGTAGGTACACGAACGCGATGTGTCACAGTGTCACCGACACTCGGGACAATGCGGACATCGGTGACACTCGCTGAATTGGCGCGGAGACACAAATTATTTAACTCATGACATTTAATTATCGAGGTCAGTCGGTAATGACTTTATTTTTAAAGGATATTTTGTTTTTGTTTGTTTATTGGTGTCCATTCAAGTGATAGGGGTCGATTAATTAGAATATAAAGCCTCGGACACATTAACAAACTATCCCCAAACATGACTTGCATCTCTCAATGAACGTGACGCGGCAACGTTGCCCAGTGTCTCACAAATTACCCCCCCCCCCTCACGTGAATGCAATACAAAATGTTGGGAACATTTTGTATTGCATTCACGTGACGCAGGTCATATAGCCGACCGGGAAATTTGACAGCATTGTGCATCATTTTAGGGGGACATTTTGCCCTCTAATGTATTTTATTAGGTTATTTATGAAAGTAGGGCTTATTTAAGTAGGGCCTCCATAAATAGCCTACCTACTTACCTATATTGTAAACTAGATTCTACCCTCGTATGTGATCTCTCTGTCATTCAAAGGTTAGCTGGAAGAAAGCTTATTGTTATGTTCACCTTTATACATATAATCAGCCTTTTAATGTTCCCACTGCTGGGACTCAGACCTCTTCTCTCTAGGAGAGTGAATGGGACGTAATCCACCACGCGGGCCCAGTGTAGACTGGTGAATGTCTTCGAATTTTTCTAGGACATGCCGGTTTCCTCACGATGTTTTCCACCACCGTTTTGAGAGCAGCGGTGACGAAATAAATTACACAAAGTAATGCGCCTGGCTGGGTTCGAACCCACGACCTACTACGACTACTCGTAAGTCGGCGCGTTACCACTCGGCCACCACTGCTCTCCCCTTTATACATAAATTGTCAAAATTACTGTGTATCATGATATTTTTGTGTACAATAGAAATATAGAAAATATAAATTTAATATGTGTAGGGCCACTATGTAGATAATTAAATATATATAAATATCGGCTCACTCGTTCACGCACTTTACGTCTTCGCTTCCTGTAAGCTGTCCATCGACCAACCTCAATCAGTATAGCCTGCGCAGTACATAACTGGAGACGACAATAAATATATACAGCCAATACTAATATATTGTAACGAAATGTTTAACACAGATAATATATTTTATTATCTACTAGATGACCCGGCGAACTTCGTACCATCTTGTAGTTAAGGTGTGATATTTTACTTCTTGAACACTTTAAATTCATATATCTTTGGATATAATCAACTGATTGCAATTAAACAAAGCCTAAGTAATATATCAAGTTACACACAAATTTAATGTATAAAACCTATCTACATCGATTTACTACATTTTACGTGATGCGCGGCGCATAACTAAAAACTTCTACAGATTTATTATATGTACAGACTATTGAGTTTCTGGTTGTAGATCTACACTACAATATCTATCGACAATTTTTGAACCGTCTATAAAGTGCTGTGATTGTTTGAATAAATAATGAGGATCAGTCATGATTTTTGTAGAGTATACAGACATATAGCGTCAAAAAAAACAGTAAATACTGTGAAGAAATTATTTAAATCGCACCAAAAATTACGAAGATACAGCATTTTACGTGTATTAGTTCCAGAAACGCGCCCGAGAATGAAGCGACTCGCTGTAACGTCATCTGTCATGATCGGTCTCCACCGGTGAATGAATACGATCAAGCCTTTCGTCGTACGGATCATGACAGATGACGTCATCGTAAACAGACCAGCGAGAGCGCGCGTTTCCAAGTAGCCATTCAGAAAAACTTTAATAAATCCACTATTTCGCGACGGATTTTAATAATTTGAAAAATTAAATGTTCAGTAAATATTACACATACGATTTACTTAGCAAAAATCTGATTTGATATTATGTGATTGATCCTCATTGTCTAAAGCTAATCAGTAGGCTTCGAAAAATATTTTTATATTGACTGACCTGTTGGTCTAGTGGTTAGTGGCCCTGACTGCTATGCTGGGGGTCGTGGGTTCGATTCCCACCCAGGACAAATGTTTGTGTGATGAGCACAATCATTTGTTCTGTGTCTGGGTGTAATTTATATATAATATGTATGTATTTAGAAATATATAAGCAGGTTTATCAGTTGTCTAGTACTCATAACACAAGCTCTGCTTAGCTTGAGACTAGACGGCGTTGTGTGCTATTAGTGGAAAAAAAAACTGTTCCATTACTGTCTCTTGGTACAAAATATTAAAAAGTGCCAAAAATATAAATAAACAGAAATTTAATAAGTTTTCTGTTAGCGTTCCCGCTATACGCTAGTACCTCAGTCACGAGAACCTGTCACTGCCATTGCATTGCCATGCATTTTGTACTTAGCGTTTGGCGGGAATGCTAAAAGAAAAATTGTTTGTATAAGGCCCTGAGCCGATTTAAGGGCATCCAACTCGACATACATTTTCACTGTTTTTCATACAACCGCTATACGTCATAATCGGGTAAGACCCGAATATGACGTTATTACACATTTTTCATTAGATATTTTGGAAACACAGTATCTTGTGGATATTATCTAGGCTTCTATTGAAATCAATTTATAAAATTGTGTAAAACCAATCCAGTAAAGAACTCTGAAAATCTGCTATTTTGCATGAATTTTAAATACTTCATAATTTACTCAAAAATTAAAATGGCCAAAAAGTATAACAATAGAAGCCTTGAAAATTTAATCAAGATTCTTAATGACGACAATTTTGTTCAAAAACTTTTAAGGGTTTAAAAAAAAACACGTATTACCTGGAACAAGTTTTGTAAAATATTTGAGTAAATCACGGAATCACCGAATGCTAACAGAGTTTTCAGGCGTTATCTCTCTTCTTTCTCGTTGCCTTTTCGTCAAACATCGCATTGGATTGCGTTAGATGAAGTAACAAGCTTTCAGTGCTCGATGTTGACGACAGTCGAGTGAAAAAGGACCCTCTTAAGGCACTTAACTATTTTATCTCATAAATTTTCATTCGAGAAACTGCGAATAGGAAAATTGTATTACTGTCAAACGTATATTGACGGTAAGTAGTAACCATATGACATTGACCTTTATGTAGCAATAAAAGTAATTGTCGTAATGGGTTACCACCATCGAGATATAAGTACTAACGTACTAGAGAAGACACCGTAAATTACTACTTTGTCTCGTTCAACTGCGGCGATCGCGCCGCACTTTGTCGAAGAAAACGCGTAAGTGCCGTAATTTACATGGCGCTTAAGACCTTTTTGCCGAGAATAAATACACTTCCGCAGCAAATCTAGCACTGTGGTAAATTAGTTACGGTTTAGACGAATTGTTATTATTTTAGCGCTGCAGCGAACTAAAGATTCAAATTACGAAAATAGGACATTTCAGTTATTTGACGTAGCTTCTCTAGTACGTTAGTACTTATATCTCGATGGTTACCACTGATTTGCTATTAATATAGGGGGTTACCATGATGTTTAAAGTAAGATTGTTTTATTCCTATTCCATTGTGGGTAAGAGATGGCGCTAGACAACCTGTATAGCTGTCTCTTTCCCACACAGAAATAAGAATGAAACAATCTTACTTTGAACGTCATGGTACAGGGGATAGTCATCTTTACGTTTACCTACTAAGGGACAGTACAGACCAGTGGCACTTTGTCGAAGGCACATACAAACAAGCACTTTTTTGACGGCAGATACCTCTACAGCCGTTGCCATCCGTCGGCGACAGCTGTCAATTCTTCCAACAGCTCCAGTCGTACTTTTCTGACGTCACAAAAGTGCCGTTCGTCTATATATATATGAGCACTTACACTATTTACACTATACGTCACTACACGATACTATATATATATATGACGGCGCCAGGAGTGGCTGAGCGATATGACCGTCATCATTTTGATTCAGTGGTACTGGGTTCATTTCGAAGGGATTTTCAATAACTATGCACTTGAGTTTTCTAGTTAGTTATAATGTCAGTTTCACAGTTCACAATTAGCTATAATGTCACTTTTACAATGCACAATAGTATTGTAAGTACCTATACTAAATAATTACGAATATACGGGTTAACCGACAGTTTCGTATCAAAGGTTCGACCCTTGAAGCCGTGCAAGCGATACTGCGCGATACTGCTCCCGCTTCCCGGGTTACAGACCCTTTAATATGACTCTGCCCACGTGGCGCCTTAACACATGACGTCACGGCGTTACACCCTTGGTAGGTACCATAATAATAACAAAACAAAGACTCTGTAGTTAAATCTCGTTCTCCACGACACGGCCAACCTGACAAATTACACGTCCTCGTGTACTTCTGTAACCAAAATTCAGATTAGAAGCAACAGTACAACCTCGGCCAACCTGACCAAGAACAAGTAGATACAATAACAATAGACAATTCAATGTCAACATTTGTTAGAATCAAATCTAATCAAAGTATCAAAAGGTACCTCTAAGCCTCAAAAGTATCATTAAGTCAACATTTAGGTACACTAATACAAAACACGAATCAACACATACAACTCTCATGGCCCAGCTGTCTCAGCAGCTAGTGACAAACCTTGCCACCCGTATCGTCATTGCTTCAAGCAACAAACACTTCTCTTATAGAGTCCACGACTCCCAGGCCATCACATGACCAACATAAAATAGTTTCCTCAGAAACCCAGGCCCCCGCCGCACCACTTACTGCCCATCGCGCCCTGAACAACTCACGCGTGAATTGCAGTTACGACTACAGATAAGTGCGTGCAGTGCGACCAAACTTCAGGCCAACACATGACCAACACAAAAATACACAGGCCCCCGCCGCACCACCAACTGCCCATCGCGCCCTGAACAACTCCAACCGAGTTGCAGTTACGACTACAGATTGGTGCGTGCAGTGCGACCAAATAGCCATGGTATGTGTTTACTTTCCTCTGGAGGTATACTCCTCATTGTCTTCTATATCAAATAAATCTAGCTCAGCAGGAGCGCTACTTAGAGGCATCTTTCGTATACGATTGTGAGAATACTCATAGGCTCGGTTACCACTCAATGGTTTCAAAGATAACAATCGTATCGTATTTTTGTTTCAATTTAGTCTAGTTTCTCTCTTCATTTTGAATTAAAACTAAATCACCAATATCAAATTTTAATAATTTAGCTTTATCTTCATCAAATTTAAATTATTCGTACTTACTACTTACTTTTTTTTACATGTTCTTTGCCGCTTTCTCTCTTCTCTAGCAAACATTTAATTTTCGTTTCACAATCAGTTACAAGATTTAACGGTTTAGCTGTCAACACGACCCGTCAAAAGTTCAAGGGCCTTGTCCCTATTTGAGTTTATAAAACTTTTTTAAAACACTCCATTTTTTGTTCAATAAGTAAGGGTCTGTCACATTATGATAACTGGATTTTTTTTTCTGTCGTAATTTATGTCGGGTGATGCCGACTCTTAGAATTTGTGAAGAACCTGGCATCTCGATGGGCATAAAACATTGCTTTCGCCATATGTCGGTTACAAGTGCGGCTTTGTTTCCCATAAAACACAGGCTAAATGAGTTCGTAAGAGGCCCAATATTGCGTTGCGCTATTTCAAAACGGATAACGTTTTTTTGTTATTCTTAAAACTAAATGACAAGCTGTCACATCATAAAATACACGTTTAACGTACTTTTTAGTGGCTCGTAGTTTTGAGGTTTACGCGGTGAATAGAACAATTCAAAGCAAATTGCACATCTTCCAAAGCTTCTAGCGTTTCTAGAGATGTAAGCATACCTTATACTGTGCTCATCGTCCGCTTTCAACTTACGCGTTAGCGTAGCTTAATCATGTGGTGATAAAATGCAAAGATAAACTATGACACAATCTTTGCTAGTGAAACATGGACCATGATCTACTATAACCCGAGTCAGGGCTCCGAATAAGAATACACTAGATTTAAGGACTCCAATCACGCAGGGTGCGTGGTTCATTTATTTACTAAAGTACTCGACTACATACATCTTATTATCGACCTTTTGGAAAAGTATAGCACTATATCCATCGGCACTTGCATTGGTTATTCAATAAGAAAGTCCGAGTTAAAAAAAGGCAAAACTGATTTAGTAGTTAAAGCTGATCTTCTAATTATATTGTTTAATGGTGGTCAGTAGAAATAACAGAGTCATAGTTTGAGAGAAGCTTTTAGCACACTTTCTGAAATATGAGGCAAGGCCAATGAATTGTGTAAGTTGATGAATATTCTCAGGAGTAGGTAGCTTAGTCAAAGCTAGCAAGTCTATCTTATAAGAATTTGATTTAATCCATCAGCACAATCTAGGCACATATAGACTCTAGGACCTGATAGCCTAGTTATTTGATCTACTATGCAAGGTAGAAGGATACTATCAGGCACGATATTCGAGTTTAATTCGCAATAATCTACGATCATACGTTTAGAACCATCACACTTCTTAGCGAAGAGAATAGCGCTTGCAATGCAAATGTAGACCGGCTAGGGCAGTTCATATTGGAATCGAGTAGTTTCTTGACTTTGAAACGAACTACTTGTCTTTCGTCTGGACTAAGCCTATATGACCGGCGATAAACCATACGATTCGGTCTTAAAGTCTGATCGGTTGTAACTCGAGTGCATGATAAACTGTCAATAAAAGCATGAGAAAATTCTTTTTCTTTAAATAAAGCCTTCAGTTGTTCTTTATTCGATCTCTCTATGTGACTACGAGTATTTGTATCTATACCATTAAAACGAAGCAACAATTTAGGTATAGAATTACATAAAGCAATCGATTTTTGTTATGAATAATCTAAGAAGAATAAGTAATTTGTATTGTGAACCCTCTCAAGATTTCGTGCCCAACACATATTTCAAACAATCGTCTGGCACCACTTGAAATAAAATGCGTAAGCCACCATAGGTAAAAAAACTTCAAATAGGATTTGTTCGCTACGGTTTATGTTAGTAGACCAATCGACACCGTTAATATAAACAATCGTGTACTTACGTAGCCCTTCGAAGTTATGACTGATGGACTGCTTAACAAAGACCATTCAGCCCCGGATTCAAAATAAAAATTGTACGACTGACCAGATTGCTCCAACTTTCCGCATATACCGGATATTTGACCAATATTGACTCGTCGCGTCGCTCTGCAACCGCGCTGCCTGCGCCTGCGCTGCTGTAGCTCAAGCTGCTCGTCGATGCCGTGCCTCCCGCGCTGGTCCCGTGGCTACAGCTTGCTGCTATTTGTTCACTTTCACCTTCGTTCGACTTGCCGCTGTTTCTTTCTTTCTGTTTTTCTTGATTTGAATCACTCATAAAGTACGAGAAATAGATCACGAACATGCGCCTACGTCATGGCTACGTTTGATATTTGTGATAACCATGATAAAGCAATGCCTTTCAGGGCTTTGCTGAGAGCTATGACGAGAGATGAACCCTGCAGGAGGCGTTCATTGAGACCGATATCACTTTCACTGTAACACACTAAGCGCGTGGACCAGAATCAGGCTGTTTTGGGTTGATTTCTGGCAGCGTAGTTTCAGACGTTAATGTTGGTATTTTTATGGTTTCAATTAGTTGCATCACATTTCTTTGTTGCACCTCAAACATTGCGTGCCAGTGGGAATCAGATCCAGATCCCACTTCTGATGACGGCGCCAGGAGTGGCTGAGCGATATGACCGTCATCATTTTGATTCAGTGGTACTGGGTTCATTTCGAAGGGATTTTCAATAACTATGCACTTGAGTTTTCTAGTTAGTTATAATGTCAGTTTCACAGTTCACAATTAGCTATAATGTCACTTTTACAATGCACAATAGTATTGTAAGTACCTATACTAAATAATTACGAATATACGGGTTAACCGACAGTTTCGTATCAAAGGTTCGACCCTTGAAGCCGTGCAAGCGATACTGCGCGATACTGCTCCCGCTTCCCGGGTTACAGACCCTTTAATATGACTCTGCCCACGTGGCGCCTTAACACATGACGTCACGGCGTTACACCCTTGGTAGGTACCATAATAATAACAAAACAAAGACTCTGTAGTTAAATCTCGTTCTCCACGACATATACTATAATCAAGTACCTACTTAACTATCAAAGCCTGATAAACTTTATCTTCCAATAAACATACTAAAAGCATTTCAATAAACTGAATCACAGATAAACATCAAAAGCCGAAACGTTTTAAGTAAAATGTAACAAATTCTTACCTAAAAAAAATCTAGTACATTTGAAAAGTCAACGATAAACCCTTCTAATCCTACATTCCTAGTACTTCTAACGTCTGATAACGTAGCTATTTCAATTACACGGTTGTTTTTGCAACAAACTGGAGAAAGTCTCCTTGTAAACAGTATTTAAGCAGCTATTTCTACCCAGTTTTGTAGCCATCAGCATTTCAGCCAAAATCACCCATTACTGCCCCCCTAGCCATGTTACAATCGTATCGTTCGGCGCGAACGCCTCGAGTAGGCCACGCCTCCGATTCCTTTGTTCTGACGTCATCTCAACGTTCAGTCACGTGGTCAGAACAAAGGATTCGGAGGCGTGGCCTACTCGAGGCGTTCGCGCCGAACGAAACGATTGTAACTTGGCTAGGGGGGCTGGAATGTTTTTTCACCTTTTGTCTTTTCTGCGAATCTCCAAGATTCCGTGTGTGCTCCCTTCTTTTTAGACTGATCAAGCTATGCTTATGCTATGCTATAATTGTTATAATATCTAGTTTGTTTTTCTACCAAACACATTGTTTTCACTATTAGTGTTCTATTTTGTATACACGGTGCCTTTCACATCGACGCATAAACGAATACCACGGATCCAGTACATGATTCTAGACCCCCCAGTGGTGGAATTTTTCGTCGCCTATACCCAATTTTTTTTTAAATCTGGCCTTTTTTTTTAATTTAAACTGTGTAAAATCGTTATTCTAACCAACTCCGATAATATTTTTAGTAAAAACAAAACAAAAAAATAATGTAATTAAAAAATCATCGGTGTAGATAAAATCATTATTCTAATAAATCCCGATGAAATTTTTAATTTAAAAAGTAATTCATTCATTTTTTTCACTTAAAAGTTTTCAGTATAAATGAAAAAACGAAAAGATTTTATTTTATTAGGAAAAAACCGACCAAAAATTTCACTACGATCTTCATTCTTTCTTCGATCCGTGGTAAGTATTCATTTTTGCGTCGATTTCAAAGACACCCTGTATTTATTGATAAACTGGTTAGATAACAATTTTTTTCTCCATGCATATACCCTGTTATCAAAAAGCTAGAATATTTAAAAAGTCTACCATACTCACTTGTAATTCTACATTCCTAGTACTTTTAACGCCCGATAACACAGCTATTTCAATTACCACGGCTATCGTTCCAACAGCTCGTATTAAACAAAGGTAGTCTTTGTTAGCAAGGTAAATTAAGTTCAGCCGATAAGCCAGACCGGATACAAACTGACGGAAGATGCTATCTTTCGAATCAACGTTTCCTTTCTATGTTGGGACCTACTTAATAGGGTTTGAGTACGGTTGGGCTCGACTTTTGAGAGTATTTTTTGGTTTATTAGGTGTTATTATGAATGTAATTCAAAATAGTCTAGGTTTAGGGTATGATAGGTACGGTAGGGAAATTAAACAGTGAAGTGTAAAGGGGTGACCAGTCGGTTGCAAACCAACGTCCCAACCAAAGTGACCTTGCTAGTTTCAATCCGTGTAGACAGCAGTTGTAATCCATGACCTTCAACGCCCTTGGTTAGGAGACGCGTTTTTCTAACCACCGAACGTGTTGGTGCGTGGTTTACAACCATGTAGCCGCAAGACAAACCGAACACATAAACCAAGGTCCCCTTGGTTGGAACGCTAGTTTGCAACCATCTGGTCACCCTTTTAGTACTTCACTGTTTATTTTTAAGTCGACCATTTATGGGAGCAGTGGTAGCACAATGGTAACAGACCCAGTTGTAGGTCGTGAGTTCAAATCCAGTCAGACGCATTACTTTGTGTAATTTGATAATAAATAATAATAATATTCCACAACTATCACACAACGCCATCTAGTTTCAAACTAAGCAGAGCTTGTGATATAAGTACTAGACAACTGACAAACATACTTATATATTTCTAAATACATACATATTATAGATAAATTACACTCAGACACAGAACAAATGATCGTGCTCATCACACAAACATTTGTCCTGGGTGGGAATCGAACCCACAACGTCCGGCATAGCAGTCAGGGCAACTAACCACTAAACCAACAGGCCTGTCACGCCTATCAATGACTGTGATGTGAATCTGAAAATATTATCCGAAGGGAACATACTGTATAAAAAGTATCCTATGTATAATTGTAATATATTCCGCGACTTTTCTACCCGTGTACCAAACATCTAAATCCGATCCACTGTTTTATTATAAGCTAGAAAAAGTGACAAACCTTCACACACACACACACAATTACATATACAAACTTTAGCCTTGTAGTAGTGTTATAAGTTGTGACGCAATCATTGGTCGGTTGTTGAACGTTGACAAATTAACACTCTATGTGAGAATCATCGTATGTTACAATAGCTGATTTCTGCATTCTGCTAAAGGAAAAAACACATGAATTTATATATATATATTATATAATAAGCATTGTAATTAGTTTTGAGCCATTTGGCGTCGAAACTTTACGTGACCAGAGGACTGGTTTATTATTTGCCCAAAGAATCATAATTGCTATTCGACATGGCAATGCTGCCAGTCTTCTGGACACATTTCTGGATGATAGCGAATTGGAGGATCATTTCGACGCCTAAGTGTATTTTGGGTTTTTATATAAATATATGTACATAATTAGGTTTAGTATAAATGTTAGCCCTTTAAAGTAAACATAATGATGGTCAATACTTTTCCTGCTTATCAAAGCCTTTATCCTGTGTATTTTCTGTCGTTTTCAGTCGAGCAGTATTCATAGTCTCAGAACGATTTAATCCTTCTGCAATTAACCTATTAATCACTTGTCTGTTCAGTGTGTCTAGCTAACTAATTGTGTTATTTATTATTCTGAAAACTTTTCTACAATCAAATAACAACAAAGCAAGCAGAAAACTTTCGCTTTAGCGCAAGTAACTGCAAATCTAGAAATAGAAGAAGAAGGAAACACATATAGATATTAATTTTGACACTAACGTACAACAGATTAATAAAAAAAAAATCGTACAACATACCTACATTTACACATACATGTAGTTACAAATAAAAACTACAAAGAGATAAAATTGAATCCAATATCAGCAGAAACTGCCAAAGTACAATTTTGCAGCACCGATATTCATTTGGGAAATCTATAATATGTACTACGACTATCTACGACTACGACCGAAATATATATGATTAAAAATATTTATTCACTATCAATGTAGATATACAATAACATCTAGACGATAAGCCTGATGACTTAAGAGTATGTGATTATGAGTCTAACTAACGGAGCGTCTCAGCTCTTAAGAGATCTAGTAAGGACTCTACATGGCTGTACTATAGATAGATACACCGATTTATTAGAGAAAGATGTAAATGTAAACTATAGGCCGTGACGATGATCATAGTTATCTAGCGGTACCTCGAATCGCCGGTTGAGGGCTGCGGCAGTTCTTGCACTTTACCTTAAACTGGAAGACGAAGGAATCATTACAATTTGGAAATGGCAACAAATTACATAATATAACACCACACCATGCTTGTCTTCTCCACAAGGTAGGGCAAAGGTTTTGGTGCATACCTATAATTTACCCACACTTCGATAGTTACTTTTAAATCTGGTGTCATTATCATCATCACCCATAGCCAAATTTTGCCCACAGCTGGGAATAGGCTCTTTTCTTGTGTCAATCTTCGCAGTCTCTGAGCCAGTCTCATTAAGGTTCTACGATGGCAACGATTGTCGTCTGCCGGGCATAGATCTGGACTCCGTTATGCTACTGCGAATTTCCTGCTGGAAAAACTTAATAACACTTTGCCCGACCCGGGAATCGATCCCAGGACGTCACTTGCGACCACTAAACCTACGAGCCAATTAATAAATTGATTTACTATTCATCTTATCCTTAACTAAAAATAACGTAAGAGTTAATCATAAAACCGTCACACACTTTTTCAAACTTAAGGAGTACATTTACTGGCTTGTTAAAGAGACTTCAGAGGTATCTGGGTCGCGGAACGAAGATGAATGGGGTATCTGTTTAATATTCCACAGTGTTCTCTTTGCCACGGAATGAATTAAAGCTGGAACAAGATCCCGCAACCTTCCGGCGTGGCGCGCAACGCTTTTGTTTTAATAATACTTTCTGCATCACCAGCAACAATAGCCGCGTTACGAATGCGGAACTTGCAAATGAAATTATAGAAATATCGGCGAACGTGACGAGAATGTAATGCTGCGAAGACAGGATAAATGGATCCAATTAACTTAATTTACATTTTCGTAATTGATGCGAGACGCTGGTTTTAATCGTGATTAATTAAATAAAACAGAAGTCGGGTTCAAGGACTGGAATCGAGATGTCAATGAGTTAAGCATCAGATACATTAGGGAACCAAATGTCTCCCAATATGACACGATTATTATGACAACAATTTATATGACATCATTGATATCTGAGTAGCATACGAGAGTAATTATTTTTTTATTAGTATTTTATTCAACAATTAAGCCTCCTAAATCTACGTGAAGCTGGCTGCGGCGTTGCCCAGTGTCCCGCAACTTGCCACTCAACATTTTACAACGAATTCACGTGACGCGGCACATGTTGTTAGACTAGTTAAGTAAGCCCTGGCTGGAGGCTTTGATTCTAGAATTGAGGCCGCCACAGGCAAGTCCGGTTAAGCAGCCGACAACCTCCTAGGTTGACCTGCGAGAGGCCAAACACAAAAAAAGACATGTTGTTAGACAATTTGAAAACTTTGCACGTCATGTTGGGGGACATTTTGTCCCCTAGTGTATCTGAGGCTTTGAAAAGCTTTATATTTTAGGCAGATGCTACATTTAATATCGGTTTTAAAATCCCTTGAGATTATCGCAAACAAATAACGAAAATAACATGAACAATAAAACGATACAGTAAATCGAGCAATATTGGAGAGACGTAAGCCGCTTAATCGTAAAACCGCGAAGAAAACGCTCAAAAGAAAATAAAATGTCACTTAAAATGTTATAAAGAAACGAACATTCACCACGAAATTAATATGAGAACAGCTTATGCAGCTCACAATTCGATTTGAGCTAAGGAACTCACTCAGTTGCTCTATATTCCTGAATTTTATTTCGCTCGAGGGGTCTGAGTCAAGAGTCGGTGTTAAGTTTAAATTTATCAAAAGAAATTTCCAGCTGCTAGACTTTACTATCCATACCACAGAGGAGCAAATACAGTATACCAATGTAAACGATAAATGCGACAAAATACGTACAGAAACAGATGTCCGTTAACGATAAAACATTCGGCTGCAATAGTTTGATCAAGGCTTAAATAATACATGTGATTGCAAACGGTTTTCAATTTACTGCTATTTGCGTTGTAATTAATTCTTACTGTAATAAACCATTAATCTTTTTTGAAATGAAATATTTATATGACAACATTGAAATCGGAGTTACATACGGCAGTCGGTAATTGTTTTTTTTCATTAGTATTTTATATAACTTTAAACCTTCGAAACATTAGGGGACAAAATGTTTTATGACGCAAAACACTAAAGCGGGAACTACATTAGACCGAAGCACACGTGGGCCACGCCTGATTTGCACGTAGAGTCGCGTCGCGTAGCGTGGATCTAATATAGCTCTACAAGTCTAGTTGCTATATAAAATGTATGAAAACCGACGCGTCCAGATCGGCGTACGTGGCACACGTGTGCTCAATGTAGTTCTACCTTAAATCTACATGACGCTGCACCGTTGCTGTGTCCTGCAACTTGTCCCCCAGCATTTTACAACACATTCACATGACGGACATGTTGTTGGATAATATGACAGCGTTTTGCGTCATGTCATATTTTATCCCATAATGTATTTGGGGCTTTACGTTGCATGTTGATATATGTAATTTGTGTTATGATGATATTAACAATTTTTTTTTCAACTTCTGAAACAGATAAGGGGTAAGGAGATTCTATTTTAAATTCAGTATAGATTTTAATTAAAAATCTGTTTGTTAGTCGCTAAGCAGAACAAACATTTTTTAAATAAAAGTAAAGATGAATATAGCCTGGTTGGTGTCTACCTAATATTCTACACTGTGACTCCACTTTAAAATACAGTTTACGACGTCGAACGGATCGGTAGAGCAAATAAATCTGTGACACGACAGCCAGCCAGGGCATTACTTAATCTACTATTAAATACTTAGCGATAGTCAGACTGTGTATTTTATCGTCTTTCAGCTTCACATTTTATAGGCTGTGGCTTAGTTTCGGCTAAGTTATGTGTCCTGTCATTGCAGATTAGTTTTTATTTTAGGCTTGATGTTTTTTGAGCTTTTGTGACCGTGGCTGTACCTACTAGTTTTGTGGTCTTTGCTAGGCTGTCGGGTAAAATAAAATGTTATATTTTTTTAGAGAAATAGTGTCTGTATTTGGACATGTCATAGAAATTATTGTAAGAATATTTGCAAGTAAAATATAAGGTAACAGTGACCAAAAGTGAGAAGATAGTTTCTATAGAATTTGGACTCAAAAATTGACGCAAAAAATCATAGTATTTTTTTAATGGAAGGGCTGAAAAGTAACGTCGCACAGCCAGCTTATAGCATCCTCAAAAATTCTATGGACGAAATGGATGAAGTTTAGTAATCAATTTTTCACACTACACAAAGGACTATTCTTTATGTTGGAAGTATGGACTTCAAGCCATAGTACGTCTGTACCATTCTCACAAAAATGGACACCACCAAAACTAACAGTAGATTATTCTTTTGTGAAAATCTACTAACAGCCTGCACAAAAAAATGGCTTCCACCAAAACACAAAAATACAAGAACCAGAAGCATTGTATTTTATTTTACACGCCCATCTATATTCAGCAATATAATGAAGTATAAAATCAGTGCGGACAACAGAGGAAATTCGCGCGAACAAATCCGAGTGTCGTGTAAAACATGCCGCGTATTGTATCCCCAGTGAGAGGCAATAAAACTAAACAAATCTCACTGAGAGGAGCGCGAATGGGAGACAGTATACCAAGTCGCGGTCACATGGAGTAAGGAACTTCGACAAAGTATCTATTCTTTATTCTTTATTGCACACAAATCTTTAAACAAAAAATTTATATATGGTTAGCTAATGTACACAAGTTAGCCCACAATTGGGTTTTCTTACAGCAAACTTTAGGGTAAACTAGCCATATGTACCCCAGTCGGTCACATGCCTCACTTGCAAAACTAAGACACGCATTTAAAATTACGTAAACTATGTAACGCAAGTTAAACACTTAGAACACTTTCGCAAGAAGTTGGTAGATTCATCACACTCATGATTTGTTGTATTCGTATTTTTTCTCAATATTTGTATGTATGTATCTAAGTATAGTATATTTATTATTGTTCTTATTTCCTCTCTGTCAGTCTTCTATTAAGTTGCACCACCCTAAGGTTTTTTTTTTTGTTTTCGGTGGGAAAATCATCTTATGACATCCCCCGCCCTTGGGCGGGGCGGGAGATAGTGTCAGACTTTTACTGACTAAAAACCCACTCCTGTTCCTTCATTGCCTTTCGTACCAGGGCCGAGTCTTCCTTTCAGAATCAGACCCTTGGCCCCAGAAGGCTTCGACCCTGCTAGGCCCCTACAACCATCCTAAGGTAGTGCAGAGACAATGTTTCATTAGTGCATAAAGTTTCAAATAAATAAATAAATTACAGTTTACGAAAAAAATAAACAAAACAAATATATGTACAGTACAATATTTAACCATAATATACTGATTCATACATATTTATGGGTCATGTTGACTAGAAATTTCCCCTAATTCCCTTCCTGAAGACCTCCAACGAAGGGCTAGCTCTTAATGTTTATGGAAAAGAATTCCAGAGGCGCGCAGTATGAACATTAAAGGATCTACAGTAACGAAGGAGAAGATGTCTATTTTAAAATTGGAGATGAAAGTTGTCAGAATATTTTAGAGTCAGAAAGGAAGGTAAACAGAATTTTTTAGTTTTAAATAAGCTGTCCTGTTACCTTTTTTTTTGGACGGGCCTGTTGGTCTAGTGTTTAGTGACCCTAACTTTTATGCCCGAGGTCGTGGGTGCGATTCCCACACAAGACAAATGATTGTGTGATGAGCACGATCATTTGTTCTGTTTATAATTTATCTGTATACATAAAAGAAAAAACTGACTGTCTGAAATATTAACGCACAGCCGAAACTGCTGGGACTAGGAGCGAATTTTTGCACAAGGTTTCCTTTTATGACGTAAGCGAGCACTAAGAAAGGATTTTCTGAAATTCAGTCCCTAAGGGGATGAAACGGGGGTCTAAAGTTTGTATGGAGAATCCTACTGTCACGCGGGCGAAGTCACTGCCACAAGCTAGTCTATAATATGTATGTATTTAGAAATATATAAGTATGTTTATCAGTTGTCTAGTACTCATACTACCAGTTCTGCTTAGTTTGGGACTAGATGGAATTTTGTGAAAGTTGTGGAATATTATTTGTAGCAGTCTACCAGTCGCCACTACCATCACCTGTCAAGTGCGTGGTGACCAGTGAAGTGAAGACGTGGTAAAATAATTTACTAATAACAAAGGTAACGGAGTTAAATTTTATATTTTTAATTAGCGCTTCTCTTCTTTCGGTACATGTGTAGTTATAATAATTATTTATGCGTTAAATTTGGCGAAAAAACTAAAAATGTGTGAGCAGGGCCGAAGCCAGTAAGTGAACTGGCCCCGTAATTACCTAGGTAAGTAGGGGGGAATTAAGACCGTTTCGAAGGAGTTAATATAATAATATTCCACAACTATCACACAACGCCGTCTAGTCCCAAGCTAAGCAGAGCTAGTGTTATGGGTACTAGACAACTGATAAACATACTTATATATTTCTAAATACATACATATATAGATAAATGACACCCAGACACAGAACAAATGATCGTGCTCATCACACAAACATTTGTCCGTTCAGCCCTTGGAAAAAAGGGCAACTGAAAGAACACTGTGAGTTTTTGCAGTTAAAGTCTGACACTTCCTCACGCTCCATCCAGACCGGGAGAACGTATTTGATGATTTCCTACGTACCTAACAAAAAAAAGGTAAGTACCAACTAAATTTTGTTGCAAATATCGTAACAGCAATACATTTCCTTCCTCCTACAGTTTAATGTGTGGGCCATCTCGTTACTTCACATTATACGTCGTAATAAAACTTCTGAATTCATCCATTTAGTGGCCGCATTCACACAAAGGCGACATGAGAGGTTTCTGCATGTGACAGCAGCGACAAATTGCGTCGAATGTCCGCGTATATTTCAACTGGCAACACCTACCGATACGGAGTTAATGTGGCTCTATGGCCGAGTTAATGATGTGTTTTATACTGAAATATGTTGTTTGTGTTGTCAGAGCATTGTCTTGGTATGAGATTGTGTACATTGGAGTGTTAGTGAAAAGGCTGTGGGATGGTTCGAAAGAGTTACCTTGGCCCTGGGACTCAAAGAGCAACTGGAGCAACACAGGTGGGTTTAATCAGTAAAAATCTGGCACGTCTTTTTACTCCACCCAGAGTGGATGATGAATGACTCAATCAATTGATGATTTGACTTCCGAAATCAAACATGTTAGTCAAAATTGGTACGGAATTAATAAAAAAATCTTGTTGGAAATATTACAGAGATAAAATAATTAAATTTTTAATATTATTATTTTTTACAGTAGAGGTTAGCAAGTGTTACTAATGTGTTGTTGTGTCTAGTAAAACTTATTGCCCTCCTCTGTAAAAAATAATAATATTAATAATTTAATGTTCACTGATGATGTACGGATTGACGTTGTGCGACCTCTAAATATTAATCGATTATGGTGATTTTTGGTATATGAACACTGTGCATAAGTGATATCAAGAATTCGAGCAAAGTCAAATGAAAATAAAAAATTAAAAAAATAAAAACATGAAACACCCTACTTTACAACTTACACGTAGCAGAAAACTGAGAAATTCCAGCACATCTGAACATAAATCTAACCAGGAGTGGCGGGAGAACGTACCTAATAGATTTCCCCCCATTTCTCACTAAAAGCTAGCAAAGTTTAGGTAACACTTGATATAAAGTGGATCCCCTTTACATTAAACTGAAACGGTTCTTCTTTTTGGCTTAAGGATTTTAATTGGGAAGTTCCCCAGCCCTAATCGCTTTTTAAAGTGTTCTCCAGCGTACGAGCGATGAATAAAAAGATAATTTTAACCACTTCGATGTGTTTTTGCTGCCTAGCCGCATGTTGGCAGATGAAATGGAGGCGAGAAAAATATTGGCGTAAAATGTAGCGCAGAAAAAAGCGAGTAAAGCGCTTACCCTATCGATATCCCCGCAAAGCTTATCGCAAAATTGCCTACATTTATGTGAATACACTTACGAGTAGCCAGCTTTTGACTATGTTAATAGGTAGTCGTAAAATTACGTGAATTATAGTCTGTTCTGAACCTCAACTGGGGTAATAAAACGCGGGATCCCACAAATTACTTATGTTTAATGGGTACCAAGCAACCGTCAAAATGGGCGAATTTGAGATGAGCATTTAATTTGAACACGGACCGTATTAAACTGTGCAAACTGAGAGTGTATACTTTGAAGAGTCCCAAGAGAAGGTCCTTAAGTATTTAAGATATAACTTGCAATGTTCAAGAACAAAACAAAGGCATACAATAGCAATGTAGGAAGTTATTCAGAGGAAACACTTTACGTGTCACAATGACAGTTTTATAGCCTCTTAAAAACCTTATAGTACCATTCAACTGTGGAATTCAAATATCCGCATCCCGGTACTACTTTATCCTCATTCCTGACTCATATCCGCTACCAGAGATTGTTGGTACAACACTAAACATTGAGGTTGCAAGACTGAATCATTTTCAACCTACTAACGTTCCCCAAGCTTTTTTAAAATAATAGATTATTCACCTGCATGGTTTTATTATTAGTATTAAAAAGGTGAGGGTCGCACGAATGGTGAGGGTCGTGGGAATCCGATGGATGCGAGACGCACAGGACCGGTCGTTGTGGCGACGCTTGGGGGAGGCCTAACAGTGGACCTCTTACGGCGGAAATGATGATGATGTTTAAAAAAATAATCGTACAATTTCGAAATTTTTTTGGGCTCTTGTCATAGCCGGCATACCTGTCGAATTAGACAGAAAGAGACCAGATGGCATGACGTTAGTGCTGTGGAAGGTGAGCAAACTTCTGGTGTAGGATGCAGCCTGTATCGAGACCTTTACGCCGTCTTGAGTTGCAAATACGGTAGGCTGTGTCGCTGCGGCTGCTGAGACCCTCAACCACGACGAAATTACTGTGACTTTATCGGTAATCAAGTTCGATTTTGTACCATCGAGACACTTGATGCGTAAGGTCCAAGCGCGCGTCATCTTTTCCAAAGCAATTCTCACCGACTGATCGACAATGAATGACCAAAGGGCGGCTTTTTTTAAGGTAGGAAATCATCTAATGACTTCTCTCGCTCTAGGGCTAAGCGAGAGGGTATGTTAGACTTTCACTGAGTAAAACCGCACCTATATTCCTTCTTTGCCTTGCATTCCAAGACCCTGGGGTTCCCTTTCGAACTACCCATGGCATTATCAGGGGGCTGCCTCGTTCTTTGCCCAGAGAATTAGAATTGTCATTGCACTTGGCAATGCTGCGACTCTGCTGGGTACAGGGAACATGTGAACGACGTGGATTTCGACGTCTAAATGTATTTGTTTTTGTATAGTATACCTATACGTAGTTAGGTTATAAATACCCGTAGATAGTTAATATTTAAGACATTTATGTTCATACATTTTATTATCTCCTAATAAACAATTATACATCATCATCATCACCATTTCAGACAAAAGAATTCCACTGTTGGACATAAGCCACCCTCAAGCGTCGCCACAACGACCGATCCTGTGCGTCTCGCGTCCACCGCCTGCCCGCGACTCTCACCAGGTCGTCGGTTCGCCTTGTAGGCGCCAGCGCTGCGTTTTTCGGTGCGCGGTCGCCACTCTAGAACCTTTCGGCCCCACCGACCATCCGTTCTACGAGCAATGTGCCCAATAGTACCTTTAAGTATAATTACAATAATAGTAGTATTAGTTGCTGCTAGCGGCTTCCAGCGTTTAAATAGGAAATTGTCCCAAGGGAACATACATACGAGATAAAAAGTAACCTATATGCTATTCTAGGACATGTCCACCCGTTAGCCAAATTTCATCCAAATTCGTCCAGCCGTTCGAGCGTAAAGAAGAAACAAACACACTTACACTCATAAGCATAGTCGGCCTTATAATGTTCCCACTGTTGGGACTCAGGCCTCCTCTCTAGGAGAGGGAATAGGCCGTAATCCACCACGCGGGCCCAGTGCGGGTTGGTGGATGTCACATGTCTTCGATTTTTTGGTTCTAGGACATGCCGGTTTCCTCACTATGTTTTCCTTCACCGTTTTGAGAGCAGTGGTGATGACATAAATTACACAAAGTAATGCGCCTGGCTGGGTTTGAACCCGCGACCTACAACTCGTAAGTCGGGGCCGTTAGCACTCGGCCACCACTGCTCTACACTCACAAACTCACCTTTATAATGTTAGTGTGATTAACCCCACAAATATTATTATAAGCTTAAAATCGATTTTGGTATTTTCACCAAGAACTGAAGAACTTCATGCCAAAAGATCCAAATTTCGATGACACAAAATATGTTAGAACTGTTATCTTTCATCTACAAATAATATTGGAAGGCGCTGTCAAACGATATCTACTTTATATTTTTAGAATGAAATTTCTGTTTTGGAATATCTACTTACACTACAGCTTAAAAGCCATCCTTTCTCGAGTCTTAAGTCTTAAGTTCTGAAAGCGAAACATGGCATAAAAATTGGCAGCCATTTTATTTTTCAAGAACATAGTGAAACACTTGGGTCATGGGGTTCCAGTGCACGTTTACTTTTCAAGGAAATTTCATATCGATTGATCGACACGGCTCATTCTTCGCGCAAAGAATTAGAATTGCAATTCAACGTGGAAATGCTGCCAGTCTTCTGGGCACAATTCCTGATGACAGCGATGTGGAGGAGTACTTTGACGCCTGAATGTATTTTGTGTTTTTTTTTAATATCTTTACATAGTTAGGTTTAGTAAAGTTTAGTTAATATTTAAATCTATATACATATTGGGTGACTGGTAATTAGTGACCGATACTTAAACACGTGATTGTACTCATGATCACAAACAACTTTCCCAAACAAACTTTTTTATATACTCATTAGTTTTATGACAATAACAAAACATCTGTTTGAAATTCGCGAAACTACTTTTACGCGGGCGAAGCCGCTAGCTGAAGCTAGTTTCTTATATACAAGTGAAATATCCTTACTTGTGAAGTTTCCTCGCGTGGTCACATCAGAAATGAAGATATCCACAGGAGTAACCTTGGTTAGGTTACCAACATAACCCCAAGAATCGCCAAACCTAAGTAGCTATGGACAGGGCACATTACTCGCAGAATAGATGGTCGATGGGGCCGAAAGATTCTGGAGTAGCGACCACGTACCGGAAGACGCAGCGTTGGAAAGCCTCCCAAAAGGTCGACTGATGACCCGGTGAGGGTCACGGGAATCCGATGGATGCAAGGCACACAGGACCAGTCATTATGGCGACACTTGAGGGAGGCCTATGTCAAATAGTGGACGTTTTTCGGCTGAAGGATAATGATGAATGATGATTTGAAATATTCTAGAAATAGAATAGAATAGAATTTATTTTATATCGGACAAAAAAAGATCCATACAGTGTTAGTAACTTAATGAAAAACTTATTAACTAGTGTTCCTTTTTTTTTTTCGGTGGCAAAATTATCTTATGACATCCCCGGCTCTTGGGTGAAGCGGGAGATAGTGTCAGACTTTTACTGATTAAAAACCCACTCACACACACCCATTAACTAGTGTTAGTAACCTTTACCCTTGCGCAAGAAATTTTACAATCGGAGAGTTATAACTCTCCGCTACAGTTCTCAGAATGCTGTTGCGACTATATCTCACTCTCCTGAGCTGCGAAGCACTTTTTTTGCGAACATTCGCGATGCAAACAGTTGGTCGTTTAGAATGGGTGTTAAGATGTATTTTGTTACGAGGCGAGGCAAACGAATTCTGTGATCAGCATCAATAATGAGGCCTGGTTCGTACAAATTATTGTGTACCGTTTCAGCGTGCAGCTAATAATGTGCTAATAAAGATGTTACAGGGTTTTTGGAATACAGTGCTTTTAGACTCAACAATCACGCGTGTATTTTAATATTCCACAACGCTGTCTAGTCCCTAGCTAAGCAGAGCTTGTGTTATGAGTACTAGACATTGATAAACATACTTATATATTTCTAAATACATACATATTATAGATAAATTAAACCCAGACACAGAACAAATGATCGTGCTCATCACACAAACATTTGTCCTGGGTGGAAATCGATCCCACGACCTCCGGCATAGCAGTCAGGGCCACTAACCACCAGCCCAAATTCCAAATTTTGTAAAGTGTTAGGTAGGTAACTGTAGCGATATCCATGGCATCACATTGTAACTAAACTACAAAATCCTTCATCGCGCAATTAGAGTTCTCCGTGCGATTTGAACATATACAATAGCCTAAAATCATCTATTGGGCAGTTGCCCAGATCAGACATAACATCCGTCTGGTCGAAGGATCCTCCTTTTTCAACCGAGGTTTACGGGACTTTACACCTTGTTTCGCATACCCATATAATGAGTAAATTGTAAATTAATTAATGAATTAATTGTAATTTCTAATCTGGGAAATTTGAGATTAAGCCTTATATTAATGTTAGGTAATTTAACAAAAACTAGTTCTGCCTCAGTGTATTGAATGTTTAAACAATTATGTATGGGCTTGTGCCACCACCCCTAATACAAGTTATTATATAACTTAGTAAGGGTGCTGGTAGCCTCACCTACCTGCTTCTGTTTAAGTTTAACCAACAAACAAATGGTTTTATTTATGTGTACCCTCCAAAAACTACAAAAAAAAGAAAATATGCCAAAAGAATAATTGATAGTATTGTTGTTGTTTTCTTTTAAATAACATTGCCTCACACTAGGAACTACTCCTGCCTGTATCATGGGTGAGGCAACAAATATGACTCGAATGTGTGAACTCACATACTTGTGTATCTACTACTTGTGTATATAAGACAATCAGACCCGGAAAAATTGTCTGTAGGCCATTCTACTACACGGACACAGAAAAACTTCTTGAATTACTTCAATAATTTTATAGATATTAAATTTGTAGCTTTTGTTTGTTTTAAGCTGTATTTGTTAATTATCATAGTATTCTTTAATAATTAATTAAATGTGTACCAAAATAAACTGATCGCTTAGTATAGTGATGGACTGAAACACAGGTTTTTGTTAACCTAGCTCAGGCAAGTCGCTACAAGTTGTTATGGCATTACTAATACACCATTAATAGGTCAATATAATATGTGTAAATAAAACTAGTTTTTATATAATTAGGTAATTAAGCCAATCTTTTTAGAAATTAGTACTACTAAGTATTCATAAGTTTGTTTTATGTATTTCTTTGTAAAAAGTACTTAAATAATTTATTAGTATTATTATTCTTCATCTCGAATATTTTTTTTTCTTTTCCCTCAAAGTTTTTGGGCTCAGTAGGTTGCCACGTTTATAACGGCATCAGTGGCGTTATTTACATCCTCCAAAGTGCAAATGTAGGGATTCTGGGTACTCTAGTAAGTGGGTCATCGTCTAGTCAGGCGCATCGCACTCGCACTGGGTGTCGAAGGCGTCTATAATCTCCCATTTTGTCAAGTTACGTTTCTGTAAGGCTTACAAATATTGATTCCGTGCGGAAATCAAACCTGCAAAACGCAGCGCACAAGTCGATCGCTCAACCACCGCGCCAACCACGCCGTCGTATATACTTAACTCCGATTTAAAAAAAAATACTTTGTTGGAAACGTATATTTATTAATTCATTATTTATTTTTATATACTTTACTAGCTTCTGCCAGCGGCTTCAACCGCGTGAAAGTAGGTCTCCCATACCAACTTTGGACCCCGTTTCATCCCTTTAGGGGTTGAATTTTGGAAAATCCTCTGTTAGTACTCGCTTACGTCATAAAACGAAAACTTGTGCAAAGTTTCACGCTCCAAATCCCAGTAGTTTCGAATGTGCGTTGATATGTCAGTCAGTCAGTTTCTCCTTTTATATATATAATATAGAAAGATTGTAGGTACATAAAGCAACATAACAAAGAAAAACTTATATTAAAACAAATACAATGGGCAGCCTTATCGCTTTCCGCGATTCCTTCTAGGCAACGTCGAATGGACAGAAATTGTCAGAACATAATAATTATGGGGCTGTCATAAGTTTATATTTAATTAATAATTTTAATCCACCAAACTATTTGATAAAAATACGAAGTACGTTTTCCATAGTAACGTTTGGTACAGGAAAAAATAAAACTGAAGTATTGAGTGCAGATAAACTTTCACTGGCCAAATGAAACGAATAACATTTTGGAATAACGCCAAAGTTGCTAGCAAAACCCATTCTGGAATTTATGCGACCATTTATGATTGTCCTTCTTAATGGTGTCACTTGAGTCATGACTGTGGAACCTATGTGGATTTTTTTTTTATGTCATTACCAGATCTTATAATTGATCAGTTCATGATATGGCCGGTTAAAATTGGCCAGCACTACTAGCCAAGTTCATAATCTGCAATCGTTAACGCTAGACGAAAACTAATCAAATGAATGGAAATGACATCGTCTCAACGTTAAGTCACGTGGTCAGAACAAACGAATAGAAAATTCGTAGCCAAGTTCACAACGTTCAAAATGATAGAATGAATTGTTATCGTTTCTACAATGTTTAACGCTACATCTATTGTTATTATAGAACGACATTGTAGAACGAGCGGCCGACTCAGGAGCGTCAACATGGCTACCAACTTATTTATTTTTATTTATATTTATATATACTTTATGTACACCAAGATAATACAGCAAACTGGACAGGTCCACTCAAATCTGTAAGGTTCTTTCTTCAAAAGACCATTTCAGACAAATCTGCATGGTTCTCATGTGATTTGACCATTACATATTTACTGTATGGACTTTAAAAGAGACTTTGACCCCTGAGTTTGTTTCGGTGTTTCTTCTCAGGGTAGTCAGCTAGGAAACACCGGCCTCATCTAGTTTAAAAATGACGAAAAAGAAAAATTGACGTGTAAAAGTGTTTTTTTTTTAAACCTATTTACAAAATAAATATCATTTATCATAATAAATGATACATATGAGCCTTATATCAAAAAAAAATACAATTGGCGGCCTTATCGCATTCCAACTTATCGTTTTCTACAATTGCTGACACTGAGGCGTTACCGATTGGAGAACGGAATTCGATACGAAACGGTTGTAACTTGGCTAGGGGGGCAGATCGTTTAAACGTTAACGTTTGATAATAAGTAGATCCTCGTTAGGCCATATCATTGATGTAGGATTCCTATGATAATAAAAGGTCTATAGAAAGTAGCGCAAACAAGGATTGTAATATCATCAAACTTTTTCGTTTAGAACGATCCGGCCAGTTTTAGTTTTTTTTTTTTTTAGGTGGGAACGTCATCTAATGACAAATCGCGCTCTTGGGCGGAGTGAGAGATAGTGTCAGACTTTTACTGACTAAAAACCCACTCCTGTTCCTTCGTTGCCTTCGTCCCAGGGCCCCGGGTTTCGTTTTCACACTACCCATGGCCCTACGATTTGCTGACATCTCCCTGAGGCGCGCGTGGAACAATACGCACCGTCGACGATTTGGGCTCGGTCCGGACGGTTACCGGACGGTCGGACGGCGAGCCACCCATTGCTCGCCGGCCAGTTTTACTTGGCCATATCGTAAAGGGACCAATTTCTATGACCTGGCCACGATATTTACATTCTTTTTCTACGACGCGGTTGGGTAGTTGTGCGTATGGCTGGTGCGCTGCGTGTTGCGGCTTCGATTCCCACATGAGACAAATATTTGCATGGCCTACAGATAGGTGTAACGGGTTTGGGTGTCTTTTGTTTATGAGTTTACACGTTTATGATCGCATCCATGATACAGGAGTAAAACCTAGTGTGGAGCAATGTTTTAAACAAAAAAACTGGACAAGTGCGAGTTGAACTCGTGCACTGAGGGTTCCGTACAAACTTACCTATGAAAACAGTTTTATTCTCAAATTGAGTTACGAAGATTTTTCCGAATCGGTAAAAGAGTTTTTTTTTTTTTTTAGTGACGCAACTACAAATTTACAGTTTTCAGATTTTTTCCTATACTTGTGCTATAAGACCTTGCTTCATGTCAAATTTTAGGATTCTAGGTCAACGGGAAGCCCTATGAATTTTGATACCCTTGAATGTCAAAATACACATTTTTTGCGACATAAACGGACGTATCTTTTTTTTCGTTAACTCGTTTCGTTTCGTTCGTTAGTTTGATTTTTCACAGCTTCAAGAGACCGCAGACTTGAGTATATGGTTTTAATTTCAACTCGATACCTCTACGCGTTCCCGAGATAATGGGTCTTGACAGACAGACGGACAACAAAGTGATCCTATAAGGGTTCCGTATTTTCCTTTTGAGGTACGGAACTCTTAAAAGAAAGAAAGATAAAAGATTCTAGTTTAGGATCAAGGTACATTTTTACTTTGTTCCGAAAGGAATTTCATTTTGTCGTTGTGTCTCATTACCTTGACGCGGTTCTGTCTTTTAAGAGTTAGAGTGATTGGAAAAAGAGTGGTGGGATTGTCCTATTTTTTTTTATATGACAAATGTTCCTTTATTAATCAATAAAATCATAATTATATAACTACTTATAAATATGTTAACTAATAAATTTTATAACTTAATAGGTATATACACAAACTGAAAATAACAATAGGTACATGTGTACAAACTTTACACATAAATTGTATCTTAACGATTGTATCTCCACCCTATAACATGAGACTAACATAACTAGCCAATGTAGGTGTAAACTACAACCCCGAGGCTTTGGTTTTAGAGTCAAATAACTTCTCCTGCTCTGGGTAGAGCGAGAGGGGGTGAAAAAAATGGACTCGGTAGCTTGGTATATGAGAAGTCATTTGTATAAACAAGTACCCAGTTAGGTAATGATTTGTTTCATTTAAATGGATCTACATTGGCACGATCAAAATATTTTTACTGAACAAAGTAATTTATAGTTATACAAAGAAAAACAAAATTCATTCATTTTTACTTTCAATCGACGGCGTTGCTTGTCAAAGGCGCAACAAATTTCCCCAGAGAGATAAAAATACGTGCCATAAACAAATTAAGCTCACACAAGCTATACCTACTCGAACAACAGCGCTAGTTTTTGCCAAATACTATTACAAAAACAATATAAAAAAGTAATATAACAGCTAAAAAAACAAAAGCTTAGGCTAAGTCAAGAAAAAACAGACAGACCATAAACCTTTATTTACTGGCAACATTTCTGATTTCAATTTGTTTAGTGGCAACTCTAGCGGTCTTAAGTCACTTGAGTCGGGACAACGGGCCATTGAGCGACACCCGACTTCCTGGAATAAATTAAACGCTGCCAATTGCGACTTTTCCGTCGAAAAGCTGGCGATTTTACTTTTACGACAGTTGCCCGATTTGCTAGTAGAGTTTTTTTTATTTATGACCCGAGGACACGGCACTTGGAATAGTAAACGAGGGATTATGCGGGGCGGACGCGCTGTCACGGATACAATATATCATTTATAGGGATTTTTTCGTCTCAGATTAATAAATAAACCTAGTTTGTTATATGGTATTTTTCACGCGTGGCGCGTGGAAGTCACAAGTCAATTTGTAGACGTAGGCAATTTTGATTCATTTCTATATTTACTAGCGCTTTTTTTTGAGGTGGAATCATCAAATGGCTTCGCCCGCACTAATTGGGAACGAGAGGGCATGTTAGTTGTTAATTTTAGTTTACTGACAAACCCACCTGTTTCCTCCAGTTGCCCTTTGCATTCTAAAGCCACAGTCACTCTTTCAAACTTTAACTTTAAGCAAATATCAGCCCTACAGTTTTGCTGACATCTCTTTGAGGCGCGAGTGGAACACAGCACAATATCAGCTTAGCAAAGTATGTGTACTTATTGCCATATTTATATTTTCAAGGCAAAGAAAAGAAAGAAGACTATTTATCGATAACTACTATAAAATTCCTAAAATGCACTTTGAAATCATCAAATAACTTTTCCCGCTCTGGGTGGGGCGAGAGGGAGAGTCAGGACTTTTACTGACTAAAACCCACCCCTGTTTCTTCAGTTTCTCTTTGCGTTCCAGGCTGACACTCTCAAAAAATCCCACAAATCAACTTTAAAGTTACCTGTTACATTCTACTACAAAATCTGTACCACTTTTAATAAATTACCATTCCAAAAAAACCGATTAAACATGACAATTAAACCATCACTAGACCTCGATAGCACTACGCGAGTCACTTTGGCAACTCGTCGAAGCCACTGGAGTGTCAATACCAGCTCTATGGAAGCCTAAAGAGCCACTCAAGGGTCTCCGGAAGACTCTCTACCCTGGCCGGCCACTCGTTCCAAGTGCACTACGAAAATGTATGGAAGAAAGAAACCGAATACACGGGGAGCTTTCCAATTCGTGAAATAAGCAATTTAGACGTTTAAGTTTTCCATTTGAGAGATTCGATGTTGAACCTTTCCAAGATTATGTTTGAAGGTATGATGGAGTATTATATAATAAAACTTTATGTACTGGTAAGAAACACTGTAAGCACATTTGTGGTTTGTGTAAGGCATTTGCCTTAGGCATTTTCTACCAGGCAACCTTAGGGAGGTTTTTTTTCTTGGGTGGGAAAATCATCTAATGACATCCCCCGCTCTTGGGCGGAGCGGGAGATAGTGTCAGACTTTTACTGACTAAAAATCCACTCCTGTTCCTTCTTTGCCATTTTTCCAGAGCCCCGGGGATCCCTTTCGCATCACCCATGGCCCGAATAGGCTTCGACCCTGCTGGGCCCCTACAGTTGCTGACATCTCCTTGAGGCGCGCGTGGAACACTACGCGCCGTCGATTGGGCTCGGTCCGGACGGTTACCGGACGATCGGACGGCGAGCTACCCATTGTTCGCCATCCGCAAGCCCGCGCCGGAAATCGGGATTGGAATCCCGGCGGCTGGGGTGCGAGGGCCATTGCCTCACGCGTGCACGTGCGGCCTCCTCCTTTGCTAGCATTACTGCTTCGCAGAAGGAGGCGACCGCCTGCCACTCCTCCTCGCTCCGGACCATGGACTGTACCAAGGCCCGGCGCGAGAGATCGCGGCCGCCGATCGCCCCCACGAGGACATGGCGGTGGACCTTAGGATGGTGCAGAAACATAATATGGTAGGTCCAACTTAATGGTAAACAGGACAACAGGCGTACGGCAATGCGCCACCGGTACATGGTGGACATCCCGCCCATACGCACGAAACGTTTTGGGAACATATTCATTGTGCGTACAGCTAAGGAGTGGAATTCCTTGCCGGAATCTGTGTTTCCTGATAGCTACATCCTGGGAATCTTTAAGTCAAGAGTGAATAGGTTACTTCTAGGTAAGCGCGCTCCATCGTCGACCGCATCGTCGCTTTCCATCAGGTGAGATAGCGGTCAAGCGCGAACCAATCATGAAAAAAAAATAATAAAAAAAACAAATAGAAAAGAAATACAATAATAAATATATACTTAGATACATACATAGTCATGTGAAGAGGAGAGATGAAACGCATGTTACTAAAAGAGTTCTGATTATACATCTAGATGGATGGAGAGGGAGACCAAAGAAAAGATGGATGGATTGTGTGAGGAGTGATATGAAAGAAAAGGGAGTTAATGATAGTGTGACGGGTGACAGGTCAGAATGGAAGAAAAAAACGTGTTGCGCCGACCTCAAGTAATATGGGACAAGGGCAGGAAGAAGAAGAAGACTTAGATTATATACAAATTAACAATGTTATTATGAGAAACTAACACGACGACAAAACTAAGACGAATGAACGTTAAGTGGTACAGCGTTGATGCAACACGGTTGATGCAGTGGTTAAGTGATTGGTATTTGATTGCATGCCACGGGTTCGATTCCCGTTCCAAACAAATATTTATATGGCCTACAGATAATTTTTCCGGGTCTGGGTGTCTTGTCGACACAACATCCGAGTAATTCCTAGTGTGCCATAAACTAACGTTTTTAAAAAACGAAAAATATTGAATATTTTTCACCTCTACAATGAAATTTAATAATTTAGTAAGAATATCTAAAATATTCAAAGACCTTGTTTACTTGTTAGTTATCTAAACTAAACAGCTGACGAAAATATGGGTCACTTAAAGAATTCAACTGTGTATATCTTTGCTATACATACATAGGTTGTCAATCAAAGATCAATAGAACTTCAAAATATTCGGGTTTCAAAGGTAAAAGTGAAGACAAACACATGAGCTGCACCCCTAGACAAGTTGATAATCTGCAATCGTTAACGCTAGTCGAAAACTAATCAAATGTATGAGAATGACATCATCTCAACGTTAAGTCACGTGGTCAGAACAAACGAATAGAAAATTCGTAGCCAAGTTCAGATCGTTCAAAATGATAGAATGAATTGTTATCGTTTCTACAATGTTCAACGCTACATCCTTTGTTACTGTAGAACGACATCGTAGAACGAGCGGCCGACTCAGGCGCGTCAACATGGCTACCAACTTATCATTTTCTACAATTGCTGACACCGAGGCGTTACCGATTGGACACGAAACGGTTGTAACTTGGCTAGGGGGGCTGGTCTACCTTTGTCATGTCGGTGTCCAGTCATATCAGAACCATATAAGTTAATGTCTGAGGTAGTCTTTCAAAGAAATTACCCCACAGATTTGAGTGGATGTATCCAGAGTGCTCAGCCAGCCTGGCAGCGCGGTGCGGGGAGCGATGCGGGCACGGAAACGCGCTCTTTGTACCTGTCCGCAGTCGAATCATCATAACAACGCGCGCTTAGCTCGAACTAGTTAAGTTGCCCGCTCCCCGTGCAGTTGCCGCTCGCCGCCCGCGCGCTCACTGCGGCCACTTGTATTAACGAGCTATAGCGTGAGTTGCCCGCACACGTCCCGCATCGAGCAGCGCTTGCATCGCTTCGCACGCTCACGTTCCCACTACGGACACTCCAAAGAAGTTCTTATGTTTGAGTTTTCCGCGCCGAACCCGCCCCGCGCCTGCGTTTGCAGTCTGGCTGAACATAGACAATTCCACTCAAATTCATTGCACATACGTCAATCCAATCCAACACAGTCAAAGGATCCTCACTTTACTTCACTGTGCAACAAGTGAGGCCGACTGATCTGATAAGCCGGGGGGGCAGCCGCGATAAGACACCTCCCAGCTTTACGAATAAGTGCTAACATCGGCGAGTACGTGTGGAGACGTCTTAAGTTTAAGTTAAGTTAGGCTTAAGTGAGGAAGTGCATGCAAGCGTTGTGTCAGAGGATTTTAGATTAGTAAGTGCGGAAGTGAAGTGTTTCGGTTCTTTTTATCAATATTTGGTTGTCATCTCGAAAAAATAATGTAAATATCGTATTTAGGCTTTTTTTTTAGGTGGGAAAATTATCTAATGACAAATCTCGCTTTTGGGCGGAGCGGGAGATGGTGTCAAACTTTTACTGACTAAAAACCCACTCCTGTTCCTTCGTTGCCTTTCGTACCAGGGCCGAGTCTTCCTTTCAGAATCAGACCCTTGGCCCTAGTAGGCTTCGACCCTGCTGGGCCCCTACGGTTTGCTGTCATCTCCTTGAGGCGCGCGTGGAACAGTACGCGCCGTCGACGACTTGGGTTCGGTCCGGGCGGTTACCGGACGATCGGACGGCGAGCTACCCATTATTCGCCGTCCGCAAGCCCACGCCTACGGTGGCCGGAAATTTTAAGTTACTCAATTCTTTTTTTATTTTAAGTTTATTAGTAAAATATATACTGTTATTCGAGAACTTTAAATTGGATAATATTTTTTTTTTAATTTGCGTGAATTTTTGTTTAAATATACGTTACCCCACAATATGATTATTCCTGTATCATGACTGCGTTCACAAACATGTTAAATCATAAATCACAAACACAAGACACCCAGACCCGGACCAACTATCAGTAAGTCATACAAACATTTGTCCCGTGCGGGAATCAAACCCGCGACATGCAGCGCAACAGTAACCGTTTAATCACAGCACCAACAGTACCGGAGCGAGGAGGAATGGCAGGCGGTCGCCTCCTTCTGCGAAGCAGTAATGCTAGCGAAGGAGGAGGCTGCACGCGTGAGGGAACGAAGGTCCTCACGCCCTAGCCGCCGTAATTCCGACCCCAACTACCAGCCACGGTAGACGCGGGCTTGCGGACGTCGAGCACTGGGTAGCTCGCCGTCCGGCTGTTTGGTAATTAACCGGACCGAGCCCAGTCGTCAACAGCGCGTAGTGATCCTCGCGCTCCTCAAAGAGATGTCAGCAAACCGTAGGGGCCCAGCAGGGCCGATGCCCGCAAGCTAGGACCGCGGAGAATTTCTGAAAGGGAAACCCGTAGTCCTAGAACGCAAGGGGTAATTGAAGGAGGTGGAGTGCGAGGGAGTCTGACACGCCCTCCCACCCCACCCAGAGCGCGAGAAGTCATTTTGATGATTTCCCACCTTAAAAAAAAAGCACCAACAGTAAGTACCGTCACAGAAATGTCACGTAGAAAAATATTATGGCTAATAGAATGTCAATTCTAGAGTTTAAGGGCTGACCAGATGGTTGCAAACTAACGTCCCAAACAAGGTGCTACCTTGCTAGTTTCAATCCGTGTAGACAGCAGTTGTAATCCATGACCTTCAACGCCCTTGGTTGGGAAGCGCGTTTTCCCAACCACCGAACGTGTTGGCGCGTGACTTACATCCATGTAGCAACGCAAACCAAATACACAAAGCAAGGTCACCTTGGTTGGAACGCTAGTTTGCAACCAAGGTGGACCAACCATTAAAGGTTTATTTTCACTTTCAAATTCATTCTTACAATATTCTTGCACCCTTGAAAATCCTGCGACAATCAAAACCCCGCCCCTCTCTCCCTTGGGCACGCCATAATGTGTGTAAAGCCCACCGTAGGCGTAGGCTTGCGGACGACGAGCAATGGGTAACTCGCCGTCCGGACCGAGCCCGAGTCTTCGACGGCGTGCACAGTGCGTTCCACGCGCACCTCAAGGAGATGTCAGAAAACTGTAGGGGCCCAGCAGGGTCGAAACCTACTGGGGCCAAGGGTATGTTTCTGAAAGAAAATCTCTTCCCTGGTATGAAAGACAACGAAGGAACATAGGAATTCGTTTTAGTCAGTAAAAGTCTGACACGCTCTTCCACTCCGCCCAAGAGCAGGAAAAGTCATTAGATGATTTTTCACCTAAAAAAAACCCCTCTCCCCATCTCTTTTACTAAGAAATTGAAAATTCCATTTCAAATCCTTAACGAGGGATTAACTGAACATCACACCGACACGTCCGGCCGTTAAGTCATTATTTTTTACGATCTGACGTCGTCCAAACAACACTTGTTACGAAAACCTATCAAATGGTCAACAAACACTCTAAAATGACCTGTACGTGCTTAACACCTTAGAAGGCAACTGAACTTGTAACGGGTCAGAGCAAAATGGCGGTCGACCGCAGCGAGATGTACTAACATTACCCCCCTGTGGATGTTACAACCATCTTAAAAGACATTATTGTGGTAAATGGTGGTTAATACAACGAGCTTTTTCAGGAAGAATGTCGTAAGCAACATTTAGCATTTTTTTAGGAAATGATTTTTCCGTTCCTAATATTCCTAATATAGTATAAATAAAAGTATTTATGATAACATGTTATTACTGTAAATTTTACAACTACCTTAAAATATATTATTGTAGTAAATGGTTGTAAATTTATAAGTACAACGATCTTTTTAGGAAAAACGTCGTAAGCGACAGTTCACATTTTTTGTAGGAAGGAATTTGCTTTTCTTAATTAAAAAGTGTTTTATGATAATTATGTCAATAGTGCCTATTATAATAGATGTCATAACATTTTTAAAACGATATTACAATAAACACCTTTAATCTAGCTGCCACCAGCGGCTTCGCTCGTGTGAATGTAGAAAATTGTAGCAACGACACATACTCCCGAGATAATAAATCCTATGTGCTATTCAAAGACACGATTTACACGTGTGTCAAACTTCATCCAAATAATAATAATAATAACTAACAATCAATACCTAATAATCTCTATATATATATACTAATACTCACACCTACCTTTTTACCTAGTGTAAAAGTTTTGTTACTATTTTGGTGTACAATAAAGTTTATTTTATCCTATTATATTCTATTCACACACTCACAAACCTTCGCCTTTATTAGTGTGATTAGAAAAGAAAATACCCATTCCAAACCGGCGCTTACGCCACTCTTCCTGATAAGGCTCGATAAGGTGATTCATTCATCTCGTTGGTGAGGAGGGTGAAAAAAATTGGTTGAACAAACATACACACACACAGTCACAAACTTTTACCAAGGGTAGTGTCATTAGTAAAAAAAACCGAGCAAGTCGGACTCGCGCACGTACGCATTACCTATGAAAACAGTTCGATTCCCGAATTTATTTACGAAGATTTTTCCGAATCGCAATTTTGTGACGTAACTACAAATTTATAGTTTTCAGATTTTTACCTATACTTGTACTATGAGACTTCGCCTCATGCCAAATTTCAGGATTCTAGGTCAACGGGAAATTCTGAGGGTACTTCCATAAGAATTTTGATTTCCTTGAAAGTGTCGAAATATACGTTTTGTGCGACATAAACGACTTTTTCCAGCTTCAAGGGACCGCATACCTGAGTATATGGTTTTAATTTCAACTCTATACCTCTATGCGTTCCCGAGATAAAGACAGACAACAAATCCTATATGGGTTTCCATTTTTTCCTTTTGAGGTACGGAACCCTAAAAATAGATACCTGTTCCTACAAAAAGCGCAAACTGGCGATGGTGGTTACGACATTCTCCCTGATAAGGCTCGATAAGGTGATTCTTTCTTTGTCGGTGAAGAGGGTGACAAAAATTGGTTGAACGCTAATGAGCTTCATTTGTCATGGGATACGGAAAAGATTTCCGAGTCACTTTGTTTCGTCATTAGGGACTGTTTTTGCGTTGTTTGTTTGTTTTTCGGATTATGTTATTTTGTGCGTATTGTGAAAAGCTGTTACGACAGGTTACATTCATGAAATGGTTTTATATTATAATACATATTTATGTTTCTATATTATATTATTGTTACTTGAGGTGTATGATCCAGGTAGCTCGCGAAATTTAAATTTTTATTTTGCATTTTGCAGATCAGTGTCAAGTTCTAAGTTCATTAAAATGTGATTTGTGACCGGAACGTGTTTATTTACTGAATCATAATCTCCCCTTAAAAACAACTTTTTATTCAACTTGCTGATAAAAAATTAAAAACAGTTGATAATAAAATATTCGTAAGTAAAATATAAGAACGTCCGAAGATGTTTTTTTAATTTACGGGCAATCGTAATTATGTATGCTTCAAATTTTTCGGCTTCTAAAGTTTCAATTATTTTAAGGTTAAATAAAATACATACGGCCTATTATTGAAGAACTTTAAATTGAATAATAATATTTTACTTCTTTTTTAAATTTGCGTGACAAAGTAGACAATATATACCACCGTCAAACTTTTTTGTACCAATCGACTGTCGATAGACAAAAAGAACGTCCCAGTTACATTGAAATCTGATAGCACTTATCTAAAAAAGCAAGTATTGATCACACCACACCATCTATTCAATTGACTATAACAAACACATAGATGTTTTCCGAAAGATTTCCTTTATTTCCTAAACGTAAGTGAATACGTGACGGCGTGTGACGTGACGTGCGTGTATGAAGAGATATAAAACGTTACGCGACGGAAAAGGCGACCTGTCTCTATTACCGGTAGCAAAAATGCATAGACTACCCAAAGATATGCAGAACTTAAACGAAATCGCGACTGAAACTGTGCCATTTCCAACCTATTTCCATAAAGAGGCAACGTACAAAGACTTTTATGATTACGAGCAACTTTTGAGTTATTATGCGTCAAGAGAATTGACAGCAAAATGGAACAACTGCAGTGAAGCGTTCTCTATATTTTAAATGTTACTCTGTGAAGTCACACGGCTACAGAAAGTTATGGAACAGTAAGCTGTTGGATAGAAATGTGGGTCAAAGACTCACCTCATCGTAAATGAAGTTGTCGATCTCCTCGAGCGGCCGGCCATACAGCTTGGGGGGGAAGGGCTCGTATTTGCGGGGCAGGCGCGCGCCGTCCTCCACGCTGAGGCGCCGGCGCGGCATGAAGCCGAACTCACGCACCAGCTGTGCGCCGCGGGAGCCCGCCCGCCGCGCCGACTCGCGCGTGAACGGCGTGACAGCGGCGCGCGGCCCGTCCCGCTCCACCACGCCCGCGCAGCTCTCGTGCGCGAACGTGACGCCCTCCAGCGGGATCCGCAGCTCATCGCGCCGCGGCTTCTCGCCCTCCACGTGCAGCGCATCCCGCGACTGCGAGGCCACCAGTGGGGCCGCTGCCTCTGGGTTGGTGGCCTCGAGCGTGCGCACGATCTCGCTCAGCAGCCGCGAGCCGTCGATCTCCTCGCCCGGCGAGTTGAGCGGCGCCGGCGGCGGGAACGAGAGCCTCCGCTCGTCCTCCTCCATGCCGCGCGAGGCTACGCGCGCGCCCGCCACATCGCCCGCACCCACTCACACTCACACTCACTATTTGCGCACCGATGACGCCATTCTCTAATGTTACTGCCACCTGGAACAAACACAAACAGTTTATTACAGTGCATCAGCTGGCCACTCAGTGGTGTTATTATTTTCACGTGGCGTTAAACGCTCTTTGATATAAATTAGTTTATTTCAGAAGACATTTTACGTAAATAACAATTTCTAGACGATTAATATACGTAGGATTTCCGTTTGATAAAGACGTTTAGAATAGTCGTGTTTGCGAATGTGAATATGGGAAACTATTTCAGTGTATTTTGTATTTATTCTATTAACGGAACAGCTAACTATTTGTGGACTTCGTGAAGTAAACATCGTCGTTGTTCTATTTATTTTAGTTAAGAAACTCTGTGATTAATCTACAATAGCATCTGGAGTACAGACTACAATAAAACGTTGCTGACGCACGAAGATTCATTGAGCATTGCGGCGCTACTTTCTTAGTCAAATAAAAGTGCAAAATGTTGAACAAAGGCGGCAACTACACCGGATGAATTGAAGTTATGAAAGTGTTTTTAAGAGTTACTTTATCTTCTCCTTGTGGCTTAAGTGGATGAATATTGTACGAGCTTCGGCGTTCTACTATGAAATCCTGTAGATATATATTTAACTATGTACTCGTGTAGATAGGTACTCATCGAAATTCAGGAACCTTAGCGGAGGACGTTCCTGTGCCTATACTAATTGTACTTTAATTGCTAAGGCAGCTGCTAACGTATGGGTACTTATATTTGACAGATGGCTTAAATATACCCTCTGAAATATCAATGTGCGTCATTTGCAGAAGGAAAACTTTTTATGATTATTGTTTTGTACATCGTATCATCGTGGCGTTGTGTAGTGTCTGCCTATCCCAATTATAATTTAGTAGGTTGTAAAATTGCTTTGTACAAAATTTCTAGAGTAACCGCGTACTGAAAGACCAAGCGTTGGAAGGCCTCCCACAAGATGGACCGATAACCTGATGGGGGTCGCGGGAGTCAGAATGCAAGTTTCGGCGACAATTGAGAAAGGCCTATGTCCAGAAGTGGACGTTTTTCGGCTGAAATGTTGATGATGATGACGAAGATACGGAGTCGTTGGAAGAATTTAGATGAGTTCTTATTTAACAGACTATTGAAATAACAAGGACCGATGACCTGGTAATGGTTGCGGGAATCCGATGAATGCGAGACGCACAAGACCGTTCATCATTGTGGCGACAATTGAGAGAGGCCTATGTCCAACAGTGGACGTCTTTCGGCTGAAATGATGATGATGATCGAAATAACTACTCAATCTAGAATCTCGTAGTTTCGTATCTCCACGAAACTAACAAAAATAATATGGAACGAACGGATATTAAAACTCAAAAATGAACAAAACAACAAATAATGTACTAGGACCTCATAGACTCATAGTAGGTAACCAGCAAACTATCTAGCACAAATCATACGTCTGCACTACGATATGGCACACATACAAAGGCACAGTTATTGAGAGCTCGGCGAATCATTGTGCCATTTTGTACCATTCTGTGCCATTGTGTGGCTCCCACTGTACCAAGTATTTTCACAGAGAGACAAGTTCGTCTATCTCAGTGCATTCGCTTATGAAAATGATGTTTTTAATCAAGAAAGATTTTCTTTGTTGAATGGTCTGGTCTTTATAGTAAGTTTTAAGGGTGATTGCTAAAGTTTGGCGGCCAAAAACTTTTAGTAAGCTGCAGAAATTAAGCGTTAGTAACTAATGAAAGAGAACAGTTATGAGAATAATTTTTGCTAAGTTTTCGTCTAAGTTTGGATATCATGTTGTATAGTTATTAAACAAACTTTTATTTTGAATGTAAACAAAAGTAGTAAGTAGTAGTAGTAATATACATTATTTTTAGGCAAGCTACAACCAGCGTCAAAAGTGATTCTGGACCTGTAACTTTAATTAATTAATTTATTTATTTAAACTTCATGTACAGTAGTGGTACATAGATGGACTTAATGCATCAAGTCATTCTCTACCAATCAACCTTTGGGTTAAAAAAGACAACACTGTGGTTGGTTTTCACAATAAACAAATAACAGATACTTCAAACAGGAAAAAAAAGTTATTTATAATAATAAAATACATATATAAATACATATATTTATCTAATTAATAATAACATTCCACAACTCTCACACAATAATGTAAATAACACACTAATATAAATAAGAGGTAAAGTTTTTTTTTTTTTTTTGTTTGTAGGAGGTAATCTCTGGAAGTACTGGTCCGATTGCTAAAATTTTTTAATCGATAGAAAGCTACTTTATTCTTGAGTGACATAGGCTATATTTTATGTACGCGAGCGAAGTCGCGGGCAAAAGCTAGTTATGGGTAAATTACACCCAGACTCTAACTATAAATGATTATGCTCATCACACGTACTTTTGTCTTGGGTGGGAATTTAAGCTAGAACTACATTGCGCACACGTGGTCCACGTACGCCAATCTGGGCGCGTCGGTCTCCATAAATTTTATTTAGAAACTAGACTTGTAGAGCTACATTAGATCCACGCCATGCGACGCCACGCGACGTCGTTCTAAGCACAAATCAGACGTGTTACACGTGTGCGTCGTTGTAATGTAGTTCTAGCTTAAGCCCACGACCTCCGGCATTGCAATAGCAGTCAGGGTCACTAACCACTAGACCAACAGGTCAGTCAAAATCTTCAAGTTTCTTACACACTTACTGTGGTAAAACGAAAAGCGTAATCAGCCTCATAATGTTCCCACTGCTGGGACTCAGGCCTCCTCCTCTCAGACCGTAGACAAACCACGGGTTGGTGGATGTCACATTAAAATTTTTAGCTCAAGGACTTGCTAGGCGTGGGCTAAGTGGGCCTTCGCCCACGGTCTCGCACCCAAAGGGGCCTCGCACAGGCGAGGGCTCTTTAAGAACGAGGGTTTTTTATAATTGATAGGCTCGCGTTTGACCAGTATTTCACCTGATGGTAAACGACGATATGGTCGAACACTGGGTTGCTACAGTCTCCGTCTCGTTTTCGAATTTATAAAAGAAAATGCCCTCGCTGTTATGCCTTCGCCCACTTCTAAATTAGTCCACGCTACGCCTCTGTATCTCGCGATGGTTTTCTTCACCGTTTTGAGAACAGTGGTGACGAAATAAATAGCACAAAATAAAGCACCTGCCTGGGTTTGAAACCGTGACCTACGACTCGTAAGTCGGCGCCGTTACCACCGGGCACCACTGCTCTCCGACTGTAAGAGCTACAAAAATAGCAACTATTTTTTATATTGTGGCTTTATGACTAAGAACCGCAACATTTAATTTTAGTTGTTTTTTTTCTGCACAGAATATTTCAGACTTTTTTTATGTATTTATGTTTTGCAGTCGAAAAGTGTCAGGTGGTGGCCTTGTGTTGCCACCTAGCATTATGCTGAGCTGAGGCCCTTTTGGCACTATTCGCTGTACTTTTTAGGGTTTCGTACCTCAAAAGGAAAAACGGAACCCTTACAGGATCACTTTGTTGTCCATCCGTCTGTGTCTGTCTGTCTGTCAAGACTCTTTATCTCGGAAACGCGTGGAGGTGTCGAGTTGAAATTAAAACCATATACTTAATTCTGCGGACTCTTGAAGCTGTAAAAAATCAAACTTCTAAGTTAACGAGAAAAAAAGATACTTCGGTTTATGTGGCAAAAAACGTAGGTACATTTCGACACTCTCGAGGAAATCAAAATTCATTGGGTACTTCCCGTTGACCCAGAATCCTGAAATTTGGCATAAAGCAAGGTATTATATTACAAGTATAGGAATAAATCTGAAAACTGTAAATTTGTTGTTACGTCACAATTTTTTTTGCGGATCGGAAAAATCTTCCAAGACCCCATTCCGGAATTGAATTATTTACATAGGTAAGTTTGTACGGAACCTTCAGGACGCGAGTCCGACTTGCACTTGCCCAGTTTTTTATATTATTTTGTTTAATTTTAAGATGTTTTTGTTTTTATAATGCCAAGCAAGCAAGTTTCTTTAATTCTTTATTTTTTTGTTACACCGCGCTAAATTCAAACAAGTCCCGACACTAGTTATAATCAGTAATACAGTAATGAACGTTCTATCCAAAATTATAGGTCAGGAAGGTACGGTTAGCAACATGAACATAAAGGCTATTCAGCCATTGAATCATGGTTGTCGGCAAAATGCCAGCCAAAGGCCTTGGTTCCGTTCCACTGCATATTTAAAATTCTATGTTTATGGTAGCTTATCTGCTGACGGTATGGCTTTGTTGCTTAATGCTGTAATGGGAATCAACGGGTATTATTATGGCGTTAGAAATTTCAAAACCACATTAAGGTACAACGAAAGTAGAGTATAACCTGTAAATTGATTTTGAAAAGATTATGAGTTAATTTGTTTACCTAAATAATCAGAAACCAATAACCTCTGCTTATTTAAATCGAATAAAAACAGTTGGTACATGTCGTCCCTTAGCTAACAACACCGCATAAGTCATTTTTACCAACTTTACAGGAAACGAAAAAAACTTCGGTATCACTACTTTTCGAATTATGGCTTCTGATTGGCTGAAATCTATGTCATGTGACCAATGGTTAGACGCGCAATCCATCTAATCCATCTAAAGGCATTCAAATGTGAATACCGCCAATTTTCGACTTGAGCGGTGTTGTAAGCTAAGGGACGATGTTGGAAAAAACATTTAAAATGAAGTTTATTTCGATGGCATTTTTTTTATGTAATGTCAACATTCAATATCGTGCCTAAGTCAAAATCAACCGTCATTCTTTCTCTGTTCTCCTTGTAACAAATTTGTAATGTTTGCTTCGTTGCTTTAAAATAAATATTAAATCTGCGCACATACGTTCGATCTACACATTCTGATTCTTATTAGTTACATATTATTTTAATTCAGTTTTCAACAAAAAAAATATTATTAATATTTATTGTACCCATGTCTGGATTCTCGACAACTCTCATCCAATTGCTACCAGAGAGAATCCTCCTCGTGGGGGCGATCGGCAGCGGCGATCTCTCGCGCCGGGCCTTGGTACAGGCCATGGTCCGGAGCGAGGAGGAGTGGCAGGCGGTTGCCTCCTTCTGCGAAGCAGTAATGCTAGCAAAGGAGGCGGCCGATCGCATGAGGCAACGGTCCTCACGCCCCAATCGCCGCCGAGATTCCGATCCCGATTTCCGGCCATCGTAGGCGCAGGCTTGCGGACGACGAGCAATAGGTGGCTCGCCGTCCGACCGTCCGGTAACCGTCCGGACCGAGCCCAAGTCGTCGACGGCGCGTGCTGTTCCACGCGCGCCTCAAGGAGATGTCAGCAACTGTAGGGGCCTAGCAGGGTCGAAGCCTACCGGGGCCAAGGGTCTGATTCTGAAAGGAAGACTCGACCCTGGTACGAAAGGCAACGAAGGAACAGGAGTGGGTTTTTAGTCAGTAAAAGTTTGACACTCACACATCTCCCGCCCCGCCCAAGGGCGGGGGATGTCATAAGATGATTTTCCCACCGAAAAAAAAAAAAAACCAGAGAGAATCCAGATGTAGGTAACGTGCGATTGAAAAGATCTATTCAGCAGCTTTAGCCCGATGCTCAACTTTTTAAACATTTTTTTTTATTAATTATTATTGATAGACTTGCGTTCGATCACTATCTCACCTGCATGCTTAGACAAATGAATCTTCTGTTAGCGTTCTCGTCAAACGCTAAGTACAAAATGTATGGAAAAGACAGCACCTACGGAGAAGTCACGTGACAAGTGACGTGACAGGTAATGTCATTGCCACATATTTTGTTTTTTTTATGTTTGTTTTTAATGACCTGGTCACTTGGACCTTTAAGTCAAGTCTTATTTTATTTTTCAAAACACTACACTAGTATGACTTCACATAATAGTACCATTAGAAAGCGGGTGTAACATATTCTAATTTTTTTGTAGTATTTAGTAGCAAACGTATCGATTCAGCCTTCTCAGCAAACTTCGCTGACGTAGCCAAAACTACAATAAAATTCTCAGCTCCATTTTGCCGAGATCGCGCCTATTTCAATGATTCCACATATTGTCCATTTGCTCAGATACTTGGGATACAAAATTACACCAATTTTACATCACAATATCCACAAGGAATCAATTTGCGAATAATTAAAACAGCCACTGAACTTCACTCGAAGAAATCCCGCCAAAAAACCCCACATATTTTGTATTTAGCGATGGTAGACAATAATATGGTCTACGAAGAAGCACATTTCAATATTATTTTAGAACAAAATCAAAAGAACAAATAAACTCATTATCTTCACCGTAAAACTTCCAATTAGAAAGACTACTTAATTTGTTCACACAAACACGATATGGGTGTAATGATATTGATACAAAGGGAAATGATTAATATTTGTCTGATCCGTAAACTGTTTTTTTAAGAGGACCCTTCTCGATCCGTCTATCGTCAACATGATGGCGCAATTACACCTGCCCCCCTAGCCAAGTTACAATCGTTTCGTTCGCGCCGAACGCCTCGAATAGGCCACGCCTCTGATTCCTTTGTTCTGACCACGTGACTGAGCGTTGAGATGACGTCAAAACAAAGGAATCGGAGGCGTGGCCTACTCGAGGCGTTCGGCGCGAACGATACGATTGTAACTTGGCTAGGGGGGCTGGTCGTTAGCCTAGGCTGTATTCGAGTGCACGAAAGACGTTACTCGAATTCGGGCACCCGATGCAATTATAACGTTGTTTTACTCACGTTTGGTTACTGGAACACGGCGTCAGGTAACCAAAACGAAAGCTGTTCGAATACGGGCGTACTCGACTCCGTTCATTTACACTTAGTCGTTTGTCCGAATTCCATAGGCCATCGAATACGAGCTAACGACCAAGTGTAATTCAACCTTGAATATGGTCTAAAAGCTTGTTGTTGCAACGCAACCCAAATTCAATGTATATATATAATAAAGTAATTCTTTCATGGTAATTTTTTCATGGGGTACTGTTTGAAATGTTATAATAAAATACCTCCCCAAATATTAGAACTCAATGAAACGAAATTTAAATCTTGTATTAAACGCACACTATGCAGGCAAGCATATTATAAGTTGGAGGATTATATTCAAGATAAAAATGCTTGGCTCAATGCTGGTCCAGCTCCACTACCACCGGGGGTACAAATTGATTAGTTTTGAAACTATTATTACTATTCTATAATGTTTTTTTTTTTTAATTTGTTAAATTTGTAAAGTATTATTGTAGTTAATTATTATTGTATTTAGTATTGTATAATGTAGAAGCATTTTTTTCAAACTTTGTAAATGTGAGTACCATGGAGCTATTTTATGGTTTTTAGGTTACTATTGGATTTGTTTGACATAAATGAGCATGGCAGTTGAGAGTTTGTCATGCTCACTCAAATGTCTCACTGATGGTGGCGCGTGTGTTGGATCATTCGGTTCCCTTCAAAATGGTTGAGCTGAGTGGTGCTAATATTCGCGTCAGGTCCGTGAACGGGTGCTGTCAGTTGAGACTGGTCATCTCTTAGCTGCCAGTTGCTATTTTAATATCTATATTTAGTTTTTATTTTTACATTATTGACATTGTTCTCACATGATAGCGACAAGAAACATGTAACAGAGATATTTGTAATTGCAAAACATGATTGAAAAGAGTGTCCATGGAGTTTCTTGCACATTCTTCTCCATAGAGATCTACGCTTTGGAATGTGCAATTAGCATCATTTTTTTTCTGACTGACTGACTTCTTGACATTTCAAAAGTGCCTGTAAATGGTTTATTTGAAATAAATGCTTTTGAATCTTTGAATCTTTGAAAGAGGCAAAAATAAGGTTCAATTTTTAAATACCCTTTTTTGAGTTACGTCTCTTTTGGATCGTGCAGTTTGTACCTACTTAACCTACTAGTAATTTCAGTAAAATTGTAACGTCTATATTTCACCGGGACACCATGGCGGCGCGATCAGTCGTCGCTACCAACAAAACCGTCGTCAAACAAGAAATATGTTCGTGAATGTATTAAAAAACGTCGTTAAACACGTGGAAATTTGTCATTGCAGCACTCGAGTCCATAACACCCTCGTCTACGGCTCGTACTAATTCCGCCTCGGTCACAATGACAAATTTTCTCTGCTTGTATCAAAATGTAGATACTATTTATCACGACCGCAGTGACTCAAAGTGGGAAAATCTCTCTCAAATAGAATAAGACAGTAACCAAATTACATCAATGTTCCACAAATTTCAATTAACGCAAACCATCCGACATTCCGAACCAAATCGGTAGCAATTTTTCACTTAAACGTATCCTTTTATCCTCTTTTTCCCCACAGAGCGTAGAATGTATCAAGATGTCTAAATACAATCCATTTCGCGCCTCCCCTTGTGACGTAAACGTCTGTGAATCACCAAATTAACGTGCGTTTTATGGGCGTAAATCTCGCTGGTTATATGTGGAATTTCCGCGCGTCCATGTCGGGTAAGAGGCCTATAGGAGCTGGTCAGTAAAATGTAATGAGGTTTTATTGTGTAGTTTTGTGTGTGTTAGGAAGCTGGATTGAAGGACTTTTGTGGCATTTTTGAGTGGCTATACTTAACATTGGCTTACGTTTTCTAAATATACGTATTTAACATCGGCAGAATCAAACATCGGCAAAAAAAAACCCCACGGCCCAAGAATTTCAACCCTAAAGGTTGAAATTCTTGGGCCGTGGGGTTTTTTTTTGAGGTGGGAAATAATAATAATATGTAATAATAATAAATGCATTATTAGCACAAAAGGGTTTTGTACATAATGGTGGTCGCATTACATGGTGGTGGTCATTATTTTGAATGATTAATATAATAACAATATAAAGTAATACAGAATATAATCAATCAATTAATAATATAATAATGAAAATGTAAAATGTAACTATATGGACCAAATATGTCTGAAATAAAAAGTTTTTTTTATATTTTTTTTTTATTTTTTTTTATTACTTTGTGTAATTTATTTCATCACCACTGCTCTCAAACGGTGAAGGAAAACATCGTGAGGAAACCGGCATGTCCTAGAACCAAAAATTCGAAGACATGTGACATCCACCAACCCGCACTGGGCCCGCGTGGTGGATTACAGCCCATTCCCTCTCGTAGAGAGGAGGCCTGAGTCCCAGCAGTGGGAACATTATAAGGCCGACTATGCTATGCTATGCTATGCTATGGTGGTATATGTAAGAACTATTTGTAATACAACAATTGTAACCATACAGTTAATGAACCCTACCTCTCAAACTAGGGCTACCTGTATTTTGAGAGCCAGTTTTCGGCTAAGATTTGCTATACAGGGTGCTTTTGACACCAACGCACAAACCAATACCATGGATCCAGTACATGATTCTAAAATCAGTGGTGGAATTTTTCGTCGGTTTTAGAATCATGTACTGGATCCGTGGTGCGTTGAAGTCAAAGACATCGTGTATATGCAACTAATGAGCGTGACGTTGTCGTCTGTTACAATTAAATCGTTTTATGATTTCTCTTACCCTACGATGGAGTAGGACGTGTCAGATTTTCACTGACTAAAACGAACCTAACCTTCAGTTGCCCTTTGCGTTCTAGGACTGCGGGTTTCCTTTTCAGATATTCCTCGTGGCCCTAGTGGACATCGGCGCTGCTGGGCCGCTACTGTTTCGCTGATATCTTTTTGAACACTACGCGCCGTGTGTTGGGAAACTGATGGTAAGCAGTGATGCAATCGTTGCTGGTGACTTTTGTGGCATTTTGGGTGGCTTGAGAGATAAAGCGAAACGAATTTATATATTATATTTAACATTGGCAGTTACATTTTTGAATACTCCTATTGAACATCGGCAGCTACGTTTTCGAGTCGTTTGGGGTTGAAGCTCTTCGGCCGTGGACTCCGTTGCTCCTACATTATTTAAAGATTTATCCAAACGCCTCGTTTCCACTTACTAGACTTATTTATGTAGGTTTACACTATACCCTGGATCCTACCCTCGATTGTGATCGCTGCCCGTCACTCAAAGGCAGAAAACTCATTTATTTATTTATTTAAACTTCATGTACAGTAGTAGTACATAAGCGCACTTAATGCCACAAGGCATTCTCTACCAGTCAACCTTTGGGTTAAAAAAGACAACACTGTGGTAGGTCTATTGTTGAGTTAAGCTCGCTTTTATACATGAATTGTCAAATTACTGTGTTCTATGTTAAAGTTTTGTGTACAATAAAGAATTAAGATGAAAAATCAAAGGAATATCAAAAAACAATAGCAACATAACGAACTCCACTCCACTACAGTAAACCACTAAATCTACTAACAACAGAATCACCCGATAAACTTTGTACGAAGCGGAAATAATCGCATCTCCCTTATACGAGCAATCAAAAGTATATCTGCTACTCTATTGTATCGGGCAATCAATTTGCCATATAACGCCCGCCTGCCCGGGCATGGGCAATGTTTACCGAGCTTGCCCCGGAAGGGATTGAGATAAGCTTTGGCCGCAATGCCCGTGGTGGCCCTGTTGCACGCTGTTGCGCGTACTGCCGCTGTTAACTAAATATTCGTATAAATATGGATATTAATTCAATATCCATAACTTGTCACATACTAATTGTTTGTTAAGAAGTGATTAATAACTCTTTGAAAACAAATAAAAATTCATTTTGAATACCTCTGACGAAAAGTCCTCAGATACATATCACATTATATAATTGTTCTCCTGCGGATATCTTTATTCTTGATGCGATACTTGGGGGAAGCCTATGTCCAACAGTGGACGTGTTACGGCTGAAATGATGATGAATCAAATCCAGAGTACAGTACCCAGAAAACAGTGCCCGGAGGACACGGTGGAGCATATGTGGAGGTGTGCCCCGCTTGGGCCACCTCTTGCTCCGGGCCCTGCTACAGGCTATAGTCCAGAGTGAGGAGGAATGGCAGGCGGTCGCCTCCTTCTGCTAAGCAATAATGCTAGCGAAGGAGGCAGCCGCACACGTGAGTGAACCGCGTTTCTCACGCCCCAGCCGCCGGGATCCCGACCCCGATTACCAACCACCGTAGGCGTGTGCTTGCGTACGGTAGGCAATGGGTAGCTAGCCGTCCGTCCGTCCGGTAACCGTCCGCACCGAGCTCGAGTCATCGACGTCGCGTAATGTTTCACGCGTGCCTCAAAGAAAAGCAAAACCCTAGGGGCCCAGGAGAGCCGAAGCCTACTGGGTTTTAGTCAGTAATAGTCTAACACAATAGAGCGGGAGAAGACATTGGATGACTGGAACCTCAAAAAAAAAAAGAACCCAGAAAACAGTAGACCTTACCTTATTTTTTTACGTTGACGCAATTAACTTTCTTTTATACGAGAATTCAATTAATTTGCCCATTAATCACATTATTTTACGGAAAATGCTTGCTCCACAATCACTTTGAACTCACAAATTGATTTTTCAAGCATAAATTAACAACTAATGGACCCATAAAATATTTTTACAGCCTTTTAGTGCCGCAATTTCCGATCCAATCAATATTAAACTTAAATACGTAGGGAAAAAAGTGGAAAAGAGAACATCATAAAGGTTAATATTATCGTAAATGACAGTCCCCTGCTGTCTACACGTTCCGATCAATTTGCCGATAGCGGAAGCATCTACACTTATGTACGTGACGATACTTCGGGGTTTGCCGAAAATAGCCGATGTTTACCGAATCATTAGCTATGGCTTGGGGAAGGCGGAAGTGATTTCATAGAAAGATTGAGAAAACAAAAAGTGATTATTGTGCTGAAGAAACTAAGTTCAGGGTTATTATTATCAATCAGCTTTGCTATTCAACGTGGTAATCTTGCCAGCGTTTTAGGTTACGCTTTTTCCCATCAACAACGATGTGAAAAGAATTAATTCTTTTATACATATTATTATGTTAAGTTGATGTGATGATGTTTTTAAATCACCATAATCATTCCAGCCAAAAGACGTCCACTGTTGGAACTAGACCTCCCCCAAGCGTCGCCACAACGAACGGTATTTTGCGGCTCGCATCCGTCGGATTTCCGCGAGCCTCACCAGGTCATTGGTCCACCTTGTGTGAAGCCTTCCAACGCTGCGTCTTCCGGTGCGCGGACGCTACTCTAGAACCATTCAATGGTGATGTTTATAAACATATTGTATATATACTGTCGTTATATTATATAATATTATATTATAAAATACTTATAGTATTTATTATTGCTATTGTTTGGTTTTGGTGTTTGTCTACAGGAGCCACATTATTCTTCTAAACTTCACGAAGGAGTTTTAGAATCATTTTGAGAGTATATTCCTGACGAAAGGCACATTCATAATATGCTTACTAATAAAATTATTAAAGAATTGATGATTTATGTTAACTTAGATTTTTGTTGTGAATTTGTTTTAGTTATCCTCTTATATAAAATTTCTTACAAATATATTCAGGTTTTTTTTTTTTTTTTTTTTTTTTCGGGTGGGAAAATCATCTAATGACATCCCCCGCTCTTGGGCGGAGCGCGAGATAGTGTCAGACTTTTACTGACTAAAAACCCACTCCTGTTCCTTCTTTGCCATTTTTTTCCAGGGCCCCGGGGGTCACTTTCGCATCACCCATGGCCCCAGTAGGCCTCGACCCTGCTGGGCCCCTACGGTTGCTGACATCTCCCTGAGGCGCGCGTGGAACACTACGCGCCGTCGACGACCTGGGCTCGGTCCGGACAGTCACCGGACGATCGGACGGCGAGCCACCCATTGCTCGCCGTCCGCAAGCCCGCGCCTACGGTGGCCGGAAATCGGGATCGGAATCCCGGCGGCGGTTGGGGCGTGAGGACCTTTGCCTCACGCGATCGGCCGCCTCCTTTGCTAGCATTACTGCTTCGCAGAAGGAGGCGACCGCCTGCCACTCCTCCTCGCTCCGGACCATGGCCTGTACCAAGGCCCGGCGCGAGAGATCGCTGCCGCCGATCGCCCCCACGAGGACACGGCGGTGCTCTGCCCAAGCGGGGCACACCTCTACTGTATGCTCCACCGTGTCCTCCGGGCGGTAAATATATTCAGGTTTGCTGTAAGAAAACCCAATTGTGGGTTAAGCTCGCCTTTGTACATTAGCTGACCAATTTTTAATTAATTGTAAAATTATGTACAATAAAGAATATACTCGTAAGGAATTTATGTGTTCTGTCAAATGGCCAAATCGTAAAAGCAGGTTCGGGTCGCTAATACAAGTCAAGGATGAAAGTAAACAAAACAGCCAAACGATGAACCGGGATTTCCATCAAGCGTTGAAGTTTAAACTGTAAACTAATTTGACAGCTAGAACCTTCCGTCCCTTTCTCTCCCTGTCTGTTAGAAGAAGATAGCAATGCTCTTATTTGTGCTGAGTCAGCGAACAACAAAACGGGCGCCATGTTACTTATCTTTAGGGTGCATTTCTATCAAAGATGTGCGAGGTAGCGTAGTGGTGCGGGGATGAGTAGCTATGCTGTGCGTTAATGTGATGTGTAACTTTTTTATGTGGGTAATCATCAGGTAACTTTCCCGCTCTTGGTGGAGCGAGAAGGCACTGTCAGACTGGTTGTAAAACCCACCCGTGTTCCTTCATTTGCTAAGGGGCTGCGGTGACTCTTTCGTACAATCCCGTAGCCCATGTGATGTGTAGTTAAAAGCTATAAGGATGGGTAGCAGATTTTTTGCTCCACGCGCACAATCCTTACCCGTGTCCTTTGCACACATCGCATACACACATTCCTCTCATAATTTGCACGGGTGCAAATTATGTACATAATCAGTCCTCATTTATTGCTCTATCTATGTATTACTGTAAACCGCATCAAAATCTATTGTGTGGTTTAGGACGAATTATTCATTAGATTGAGCATACAGACACATAAAGCGACATTTTTTATGCTATAAAAAGATACCAGCCAGGTTTAAAAAATGCCCGGAGGACACGCTGGAGCACACGGTAGAGTTGTGCCCCGCTTGGGCAGAGCACCGCCGTATTCTCATGGGGGAGATCGGCGAGAACGATCTCTCGCGCCGGGCCTTGGTACAAGCCATGGTCCGAAGCGAGGAGGAGTGGCAGGCTGTCGCCTCCTTCTGTGAAGCAGATTCAGATTCAGATTCAGATTCAGATATTTTTATTTGTAGAACATAGGTAGGTAAACAAAAAGTACAGATGTGATGTCAATATAAATGAACACTATGTCTTGCCGTCAACTGCGTACAAATATTCACATTACAATTGTATTAAAGAATTGGAAAAATAATTCTTAAAAAAAAGCAGTAATGCTAGCAAAGGAGGAGGACGCACGTGCACGCGCGAGGGAGCAGCCCTCACGCTCCCGCCGCCGGGATCCCGATCCCGATTTCAGGCCACTGTAGGCGCGTGCTTGTGGACGGCGAGCAATGGGTAGCTCGCAGTCCGACTGTCCGGTAACCGGCCGGACCGAGCCCAAGTCGTTGACGGCGCATACTGTTCCACGCGCGCCTCAAGGAGATGTCAGTAAACCGTAGGGGCCCATCAGGGTCAAAGCCTACTGGGGCCATGGGTCTGCTTCTGAAAGAAAGACTCGGCCTTGGTATGAATGGCAACGAAGGAACCGGAGTGGGTTTTTAGTCAGTAAAAGTCTGGCAATATTTTTCGCTCCGCCCAAGAGCGGGGGATGTCATGAGATGATTTTCCCACATGAAGGTTTGAAAAGTAGATCCTAGAATTTTTTCCTCGCTTACCGTCCAGCTGCCTCGCAATTCTCTAGTAGAAAAGCTCCCTTAGAGATGACTAAACATTATTAGAGGTTTGTTATTATAACCGTTTAATGTACAACAAATAAGGCGAGGTTTTAGCTTCGCAACAACAGTCTGCGGTCTCGAAGCTTGGCGTAATATTGAACCAGGGACCACAATATTACTAACAATGTTTACAAGATTATTTAGAAATAATGTAGCGTATTAAAACGAGACGGTGGTGTGAACTTGGTTTTTAATTTGTTTAATGACAAATTCTTGGAGTGGTTGGTTAAGAAATTGACCCATCAATTGCTGTGTGGCCATGTTTATATTTGTTTAAAAAAAAAACCGGCAAAGTGCGAGTCGGACTCGCGCAGGAAGGGTTCCGTACCGTCCGTAGTAAAAAGAACGACAAAAAAAAACACGTTGGTTGTATGGGGCCCACTTAAATATTTATTTTATTCTGTTTTTAGTATTGGTGTTATAGCGGCAACAGAAATACATCATCTGAGAAAATTTCAACTGTCTAGCTATCACGGTTCATGAGATTCAGCCTGGTGACAGACGGACAGACAGACAGACGGACAGCGGAGTCTTAGTAATAGGGTCCCGTTTTACCCTTTGGGTAGGGAACCCTAAAAATGAACTATGGCCTTAGTGGGAGTTTTCAATCGTACTCGATTGCGTTGAATTAAACGCCAATTTGTACTGAAAATATAAAAGCGCCGTCTGGTGTTAACAATGGAAAACTTTTTTATATACTATATATTGACATAATCGAAAGTTAACGTTACTTGATTGTTGCGGGATTGTTCGAAAAACAAACAACAAACGTTTACCATGACGGCCAGGAACTTAAAGGGCAAATGAAAGAAAACAGATGAAGAAGATGAAGGGTGAGGACCTATACCTGAATCGTAGGTTGTGCAATGTAATTTCGACTATGTCTACTATGACTATTATAACATAGATTAGGGATGCTATTCCAAAATTCGATAAACATCTCGAATTTTGAATTCAAATATACACAATTATAACGGCACACATTATAGTAGGTATTGATGTGTATGGCCAGATCTATGAAAGCAACTATTACGCGTGACTACAGATCCGGCTCAAAGGACCAAACAAATATACGACTATATTCTTGTGGTAAAAAAAAGAAACCTGGAGATAATTATTAAAACTGGTCGTGTTAACGGTAGAAAATTTACTAATTTATTTTACTTAGTAAGTTTAGGTACTAAACGAAGCCCTGCCCTCCCCTGGGTACACCCATGCGCGTGACTACAGATCCGACTCGAAGGACCAAAAAAAATATACGACTATATTCTTGTGGTAAAAAAAGAAACCTGGAGGTAATTATTAAAACCGGTGGTCGTGTTGAGAGTAGAAAAATTACTAATTTATTTTACTTAGTAAGTTTAGGTACTAAACGAATAAATTAAATGAGCATGCGAATTAACCGTACAAAAGAAAAGAATATTGTTGTTTTGTAGTTTTTGGATAGCATAGTATAGTCGGCCTTATAATGTTCCCACTGACTCAGGCCTCCTAGAAGAGGCAGGCCGTAATCCACCACGCGGGCCCAGTGCGGGTTGGTGAATATCACATGTCTTCGAATTTTTTATTCCAAGTCATGCCGGTTTCCTCACGATGATTTCCTTTACCGTTTTGAGAGCAGTGGTGATGAAATAAATTACACAAAGTAATGCGCCTGGCTGGGTTTGAACCCGCAACCTACAACTCGTAAGTCGGGGCCGTTACCACTCGGCCACCACTGCTCTTGATCTTGTTCGTTTCTGGATACCCACAATGGAATAAGGCATAAGGTTAGGCACATTTATAAACGTGTAAACAAAGCAAATTCAAAAATTATTCATGTAAAACCCCTCGATCAGAATTCATTCAACATAATTTCGACATTCTTCCGTAACAAAGTAAATCAATGCTGCGTAGTCTATAACGAACAAAACATTAATCAAGTTGAATAAACTTCAAACAAGCAACCTTTAAACAGACGAATCAAAACATCTCCAGGGAAATCGGCCGCCATTTCATCGTTTCATTTGGCGCGAAAATTATCAACGTTCATGAATTGGTTCAAAAGACTTTATGAAGATAAAGTGGTATTTGTTATTGTGTTTTTAATGCTCTCACAGGTTTAGACTGTAAACTTCTCCCCTCCTCAAAGTCGTATTCCTCATTACTGTGGGTCGTAAAGTTCCCGCTGGATTAGCTTCTTATTAATGGTATCTCGCCATCTGTGACGCTTCTTAGCCTCATGAACTGCGACGTGCAATTGGGCATTCAGTGTGGAGCGGACTTGATCTGCCCATATTTTAGGGTTGCGGCCTCTTAGTCGTTTGCCAATTGTAAACTAAACTTCTAAGGACTGTAAAAGAGGAAGCTATTTCAACAGAGAGGCCTACTATCCATGAGCGCATGGCTTCATACACGCGTATTCGTCATTATGCGCTTGGTGTTCGCCTGCTTACAGTATATAAAAACTACTACTACTATACACCACTAATTTTTAATTAGTACAAATACTTAAAGGGCTTATTAGAAAAGGTCTTGTTATTATTTAAGTAAAGTCTCAATAAATAATATTTATAAACAGCAAAGTTATTAGCGTTTGTTTATATCCCAAAATGTCACTCAATTTATGGAAATATTGTACAGGGTATTGATTATGAATGAATAAAAGACGATGAAAATGGAAAAACCACTGCGCGTAGTATTTTCTAGTATATCGTTATGAATGGTTGATTCTATTATGAATTTACCAATTATGACAAATTTTCGTGGACAATTTTGAGATTTAGTTTTTTTTTACTTTTCACTACAAAAAGATGATCAGCCCCATTATTTTTTGTACTAATTAAATAATAGGGGTGTATTACTACTACTACTGTGTACTACTATATAAATACAGAATTAGAAAAAATTCAAATCGATAAGAATAAACACTTATCAACGAAGGCATGGCTAGTGCAGCGGTTGAACAATTTGTGTGGTTGCATTTTCGACGAAAGAAGAAATATTTGTATACCCTTGGGCTAGTGTATGTGAGTTAACATATTTCTGAACACACCCACAAAACAGGAGTAAATCTAAGTACTTATGGAGATGAGGTTAAAAAAACTTAGTAGCCATTTCAACACTTAATTGACATCAAACCACGACACAAATCCCACTTCACTCGACTTTCCAACTAAATCTTAATAACAAATCAGTTGGAAACACCCGTTTGTTGAGCAGTAAGGTCCCAGGCCATTCATCATAAAGCTATCACTTCGTTGCTATCATCTATTTATGTATGAAACCGGCTATTTAGTTCGTAATACCGAGCTTTTGATTAATGAGTGCCCTCCGGCATCATTGATTCGAGAAAATGGGATATTCTCAGTGATTTCTTGCCGGATTTGTATGGAGTTGAATGTGGTATTCATTCGGACTAAAGTGTCCGGTTTGTTGAATGGAAAGATTTTTATTTTGGGTTGTAAGATATTTTTTGTGAGTATTGTAGAGCTAGATTGTTATTTTTTTTCTGGGTTAAGGCCTCCCTCGTTGACGGTGCATAGTGTACCATGTGTGCCTTAAAGAGATTTCAGCAAAACCACAAAAAAGTTATAGTCTTTTATTTTATGTATTTTACAAGCTTTTATTTAGTTTCACCTGTTTGTATGTCAAGTGTCAATTGCCATACAGCGTGGCAATACCGCCAGTCTTTTGGGCACATTACCAGTCGACAGCGATGTGGATGAGTTTTTTGACGCCATATTTAAGTTTGATTTTAGTTAGTCGTAATTAGTGTAGGGTTTTTATTATTATTATTATTATTTTATTGTAATTATAGTTAGTATTTTTAAAGTGTCAAGTGGATCAAATTTAATTAACAAGATTTGATGTAATTAAATTAAATTTGATCCACTTCCCGGTTACCGATTGAGCTGAAATTTTGCATGCATGTGTAAATCAAATGACAATTCAAAATTATTATGACATAGAGTTGATCTGATGATGGAACTTGAAGGTGGCCATAGGAACTCGGTAGTTAAACGACACAACCCCATCGAGTTTGGACTCGTTTGATCGGTCTTGACGAGTACTTTCGCGCTAGATAATAAGCAGGGTCTGATGATGGAGCTGGAAGATGACCATTGGAACTCGGTAATAAAACGACACAACCCCATCAAGTTTGGCTTCGTATGATTCGTCTAGATGAGTAGGTACTTTAATGTTAAATGGTAATCAGGGTCTGATGATGGAGCTGCAAGATAGCCATAGGAACTCGGTAATAAGCGCAATAAGATAACCTATCATGTTTGAACATTTTTGAAATGGTATTCATGAGAATTATACATATACTTAGGTATATATCACACTATAAAAGCATGCCATGAAAAAAAGATTTTCATTGAAAACTTGTTCTAAAATCATATTTAGTTATATACAGACTGCATGTATTCTTTTAAGTACAGTTAAAGAGCGCTATAAAACTGTAAAGTTTGGCGACTGAAAAACTTTGTTAAAATAAAGTTAAAATTGACACAATATTTTTCTGCTGTAAGTAATGAATTATTAATTAAACAAATTATAATAAATTATTATTATTATTATAAAAAAAGTATTGACTACCTCCGCGAAGTTTGTTGATTCGATACATTTGCTTTGATAATACTGCAAAAATATTAGAATGTGTCTCATCCAACGCGTTGTAATGGAAAACGAAGTGACTATCTGTATCTGCAGGGCTAAATACACAAAACGTGATTGATCGCGTGACAATTTGAAAGCACCTGTCAATACCATAAATTTTTCACAATAGCTGTCAAAAGCTTTTGGGCGCTAAAAGTGCCATTATTGTTTATAGTCATTGTCTAAAGTCAAAAATATTCGGAATTGGCCACACGTCATTTCGGTAACACATGATCCCACACATTTTGGTATTTTTGACTATTCTCATTGCAGTTTTCCGCAGGAGAACCTAGACTGCCGATATAGCCCGAAGAATCGCCAAACTTAAGTGGCAGTGGACATAGCACATTGCTCGTACAACAGATGGTCGATGGGGCCGAAAGGTTCTGGAGTGGCGACCGGGCACCAGAAGACGCAGCGTTAGAAGTCCACCCACAAGATGGACAGATGACCTGGTGAGGGTCGCGGAAATCCGATGGATGCGAGACGAACAGCCCCCCTAGCCAAGTCACAAACGATAAACGTAAACTCTCAGTAGTCTTTAATAGATTTTAAACTTTATGTTATTGGATATAAAGTTGAAAATCTATTGAAGATTACATAGTGTTTTCGTTCGTTCCGGTCGCTAACGCTCAGTAGTCTTTAATAGATTTTCAACTTTATGCTCTTAGGTATAAAGTTGAAAATCTATTGGAGATTACTAAGCGTTTATCGTTTGCAACTTGGCTAGGGGGCAGGGCTGTTAGTTGTGGTGACTCTCGGGGAGGCGCATGTCCAGCAGTAGACGTATTTTGGGTGAAATGATAATGATGAGTTTTTAGAAGAGCACAGTTATTAAGTGATCATATCAATTTTCGACACAATTATAGATATACTAGCTTCTACCACGCCCGTGTAAAAATAGATTTCTCCATATAAACTTTGGACCCCCGTTTCATCCCTTTAGGGGATGAATTTTTGAAAATCCTTTCGTCGTAAAAGGAAACCTTGTGCAACATTTCACGCTCCTAGTCCCAGTGGTTTCGGCTGTGCATTGATATGTCAGTCACTCAGTTTCTCCTTTTATATTATATATTAATATAGATTGTTATAATAAAGATACCACTTCCACATTTTTAAAACTGTAACACCCTTTACTTAAAAATCAGTGGTGCCAACTGCAGAACATAGTGATTATTCTTCACAACGCGTATTAATTAAGTTGTCACTGTTTGCGACTCGAATGCGGTTTCATTACTCCATGTCTGCACACGAATATGCTGGATTTTAAATCGCTGTGTTACGCTGTGTTATGCTGTGCTGTGTTACGACACTGAATGTTTTGTTCAAAATAATTGTTTGTATGGTGGAAATTTTGAGTTGAAAGGATTATTTCATGTGATGTTTATTAGCGCTATGTGAACATTAGCTATGTAATATATATGGCATATTAACCGATAATATACGAGTAATATCACTTAGGGCGCCTTCAAATTAGGCAGCGCGCTGCTTTGTTATTCCATATAAATAGTAAATGCGCGACTGCTGCGCTACACCCGCGCTGCAGTCGTGCTGCACGCTACTTTGTTATTTACATGAAAAACAAAGCAGCGCGGCGGCGGCGCAACAGCCGCGCTGCAGTCGCGCGTTACTTTGCGGCTAATTTAAAGGCGCCCTTAAAATAACGGTCACATCGTATAACTTTCTTTTGCTCAAATAAGATTTAATATAACGTTAATTTTATATAATTTGCATAATGCTCTTTTGATATAACATTCAGTTAACCTAATTTTCATATTAACTAATCTTCAGCCAAAACATCATAATTGTTATCTATAGCTGTTTGTTATCTCTCAATTAATAAAAATAATATATGATTTACTGCGGCTCTGGACCGCTAAAAGCTACTGAAGAAACACGGCTGGGTTTCAGTCAGTAAAACTCTGACACTTCCGTTCGCTTCCCCCAGAGCCGAAGTAGTTATTTGATAATGTTCAATCTTAAAAAAAGGGTTCTAACTCACTACCTCGCTTAGTTCACCATATCGTTATATCAATTTCTCAAAGTCCCCTACTTAATTAATTGAAAAGCCAATTAATGATAAGGCCATTAACCCAACTTCGTTAATCTAAACCGTTACAAAGTAGGCTTCATTAATACCCCCGTATTAACGACCAGATTGACTCTGAATAAAATTAACATATTTTATTCGTGATTGTTTGTTATCAGATTACGTTTAAGATCTTATATCCTGTCTCTATTTGTATCCTAATTGTATTTGGACAACATCAAGACAAGAAATTTATTAGAAAACTTCTGAAGCCCTTTTTGTTGTTTTTTTTTTTTTCAGTGTCTGGCCCGCAAGGAGGCTCGCCACCTCTCAGGAGACCATGCAGTTTCCCCGCACCCATCGGGATGGCTATGAACAGCAAGGCAAAGTTGCTTCCGTAGTGACCGCGCCCACACTGGAACCCAGTAAAGGACCATGGACTGCATGATCCCCGCGTGCTTTCAGGAGGGCTTCTGGAAGTCCGCTGTAATCGTGGGTTTACTATGATTTTAAGACATGGTCTCTTCATGACATCATAGCTCTGATCGTATTTAATTTCTTATTTATTTATTTATTTATTTATTAATTCTTTATGCACACAAAAGTACAGAGGCGGACTTAATGCCTTAAGGCATTTTCTACCAGTCAACCTTTGGGTGATGCAGAGACAACTGGTGGTAGGTGCAATATTAAGCATTAGGTACATATTGTTATTAATACATTATATTTTATACAAATATATACTTACTTAAATACTATAAATACAATAAAATTAAAATAAAATAGTGCTTATTGCATTTGCGATTTAAGTCGGGTGTAGTAAATGATCAATAAGTTATCATGCCGATAGTGTGCTAAAATAGGACAATAACATTATTCATAATTATGTATACAACATTATTTTTAGTATAATTATATGAAACCCGAAACACGTGTCTAGTATTTTTATGTAAAGAATATATGTACAAAATTTCATAACTGTATCCTGAAAAATGACAAAGTTATAAGCTTGTTTGTTACATGGTTGTCAGCACAAATACATGGTCACCGGGACATCTGGGCGACTAAGGGGTTGTTTTGCTCCCGCACTAAGCTCTACGCTAGCTCTTAATGCCCGCTATGACCAGCCGTGACCTGTGTTGTACATAGTGTCAGTGGTATCCAACTTGTGATCATTTTTTTTAAATATTTTTGGGAAAAAATCTAACATGGTGTAAAAATCATTGGAATCGATTCAGTTACTGATTCTGAACAAACGATATTCAGGTTTCGCATATACTAAAAATAATGTTATATAAATACTAGTTGACTCGGTAAACGCTGTTCTGCCCCATAAATTATCGAAAAAAAATAGGGGTACAAAATAGCCTACGACCGGCCTCAGACCTACCGATTCGATCGATTTTACACAAAAAAAACATAAAAAATCGATCAAACCGTTTCGTAGAATTTCAATAAGTAATAAACACTTTATATACATTAGATGTATATTGCTGCTAGGTCTATAGAGCAGAAGGATTATTCAAGAGTTATCACGGTTTAGAACGCAAAGGGCAACTAAAGGAACAGGGGTCTTAGTACAATGCTGACATTCCCTCTCGCTCCACTCAGAGCGGGAGAAGTTATTTGATGATTTCTGACCTAAAACATGGTTTTATCTATGTTTTCTCGTTTTTTTTGAAGCGGACCGGTTCAAGCTGTAATAACTACAGAATCAGATTGACCTGGAATTATAAGTTTTATATTTCAGGATAAAAACACACACACATGCACAACTCGGCATTATAATATTAGTGTGATGGTCCAACCCATAGGAAAGAGATACATGACAGAAAGAAACTGTATGCGGAATGAAAGTGCGAGAACTGGCATGAAAGGTATAATAGGCTCATATAAAAAAAAATTGTGTGATCCATTCGGTAGTTCTTCATATCAATCTAGCGTTTGTAATTCGTATAAAAAATTGTAACCTTTTCCTCACAAAATAACGAAACAGCACAGATAATCGCCTCACAAAAAACCTTCAATACTAAAGCTGGGCGGCATTTCATCCATCATATATCAAACAAAGGGAAATTCGCGGGTATTTGTCGGCGCCCGAGTGTTGACCCTTGAGGCGCGTCGAGAGCCCTACACAGTGGCGTGGTGTCAAGGGGCGCCGGCCTACGTGCCCGGAGACACCCGCGTGTGGGGATTATACAACGTGACCTCAATTGCAGGATGGTAATGGAAGACGGTTTTAGGATTCACGTTTTGGCATTACTACTTTATTTACTTGACTCTCTCAAAACTTACAAAAAGCGTATGCTAATAATTCATCTAAACCGCCTAGCAAATAATTTGATGGACAAACTCCTAAACACAACATTCCAAAGATTCACAACATTTGATTTAAGAGACACAACATTTGATGATATATCGATCCTCGTTTGGCCTTATCATTGATGTAGGATTTCTATGATAACGAAAAGTCTAAAGAAAGTAGACCAAACGAGGATTGACATATCATCAAAGTTAAACGTTTAAAACGATCTGGCCAGTTTTAGTTGGCCATATCATGAAGTGATCAATTTCTATGATCAGCGGGGCTATTGCGTAACTCTGTTGACAGTTCAAGTGATGATCACTTGTTAACAATGTGCATCATTGAACTGTCAAACAGCTAGTTTCGTATTGCCTATCTTCAGTGGCCAACTGCAGTGACGTCATTAGCCACTGGTGCCTTTGATAGCCACCGTAACACGTTTTGACAGATGTTATTGTATCGATACTTTTAAAATTGCGATTGTGTAAGCTTTTGAAGCTGTATAATAGTCGATAAAATTTTAGAGTGGTCACAATAGGCACCGTAAATTTTTATAATTCACCACATTTCCACCCTAGTTTGTTAGTCACTTGTGTGATACGTAATACCAATTTTATGAAATTGTCAGTTGACAACTAAGTTTAGTGTGCAACGAATGCTAGTTGTCAACTGTTATTAAAAAAGTTAGCCAATAGCCCCCCTGGCCACGATATTGACTTAAGATGCCATAATTAAATAAATTATATGGGCATATCAATGAATATTGTTCCATGCACGACTAAATGAACTACTTACTTTCCCGTTCAATGTCGAATCGACAGATAGCAGGATCAAGAAGAGATAAAGAAAAAAAAACTTTAGTTACATATTTTTAGCTGTCCTTTTAAAATATTTCGCAGCTGACAAACCTTATTTTTGACGCAATTCACCGCATTTCTGTTTTAGGGTTCCGTTTCCGAAAGCTACCAATGGGTCCCACTGTCTGTCCGTTCATCTGTCTGTAATTCCGTCTGTCAGCGGGCTATATCTCATAAGCCGTAAGAGGTAGAATTTTCACAGAATAGGTATTTTTATTACCGCTACCAAAACAAATACTAGAATTAAAACAAAGTTAAAAATTAAGACGGGTTCATATACGAGAAACGTTATTTTGTCGGCGACTTTTTTGCTTGATTTAAATATAGTAGTACGGAAACCTTCGTGTGTAAGTCGGATTCGCACTTGTTGAGTTTATTGCGAACATATTCGTACAGACAGACCAGTGGAAAACTTTGTTTTATTAGAATTCTGTACTCAAAGTGTGAAAACCTGTCCCTGTCTATCACCAGGCTGTATCTCATGGACCTTGACAGCTAGACAGTTGACATTTTCACAGACTGTTGGCGCTTTAACACCAAATACTGAAAACAGAATAAAATAAGTTGTATAAAAAAAGTTGTATGTTCTGTTGTTGTTGGTACGGAATCCTTCGTACGCGATTCCGACTCGAACTTGGCCGGTTTTTATATATAAGGAGGGATCTGTCTATTTCCAACAGCTGCAAAACATCAACGAAGCAATATCAATAAACGCACCAGGTGAAACAGATCTCTATAATGAAATAATTCAACAAAATGAGCTTGAATTAATATTCCCCAAGCAAATGTAACTCGATTCCCTTTTACATTTGAATTTTGCGAGACAAAATGAAAGTATTCAACGTTGTATGAATTTTAATACGTTGACGTCAATTTTCTTGAACTTTTAAGAACATGGGCCCTACCACCAGCTCTTTACGCGATCTATATGACCACCTAAACTGCCCCCTAGCTAAGTTACAACCGTTTCGTTTTGATTTTCTTTTCGTTGATCGCCTCGAGTCGGCCACGCTCCTATCCCTTTGTTCTGAGCACGTGTTTTGTAGTTTGTAGGTACATTCACTGATTAGGTACGTACACCTATGGGTTTGCAAGCTGCGCGGGTGTTCTATCACTATTGTAGGTACGACAGCGTCACGCGGCTAACAGCTGAGCGGTCACCGGTCGCAGGCGCGCGCGCGTATTTAAACAGCTGTTTTATTATTGGATATCTTCATTCTTTATGCGATCACGTAAGGAAACTCCGAGCCCTTTCCATTGCCATTTGGGTGACTGGAAGCCCACTGTACTGTGTTTAAGTATCGGTCACTAATTACCAGTCACCCTATATAGCTCTATCATTTTAACATTTCAGTTTAGTTCGTCAAATGGTTCGCGTTAATAGCTCGTGGTAGGGCCTCTATAGTTAGAATCTCGTCGAGGCAATAAATTTTGTTTGATCAAAATGCAATAGATTTGAAAATGAATGTTTAATTTCTCTGCTGTGATTTCGAGATACGTCTCTGGAGTGTCGTTAGGGCGGAATCAAAAGCGCGAGGGGCTGGCCGAACTCCGTCATAGTGTTTATTTGATGTAAAAATTTTGAGGAAATCGGTGCGGATAAATAATGAAGCGAGTTGAAAAAGAATGTCTCTGTTTTTAAAATACATCCAACACATATAAATATAAATCATAAAAATAAAAAAATAAAATAAAAAAAAAACATATAAATGAATTTTCTGTTTGTAATATCAAAATAACATTTTTATGCTACATTCATTTGAAAGTATATTCAATTAAAACGAAAGGGGGCAAGCAGAGCGATGAGGATGGCTTCACAAAGGTAGAGAAGAAGAAGAGGAAGAAGCCTATTTGCCAAAACCAGTGTGGGACCGCGCTGGCAGGACCCAACATGCTGCTGCGTCCAGCTATACCCACGACGCAGCTGTACGTTTCGAGGCTACATCACACCACTAAGGTTGAGAAGATCGTGGAGGATGTACGAGTCAAGACGAATTGGACTTTGAGAGACGAGCAGTTGGAGCCGCGCCATAACACAAATTTCATCATTTGGACACCTTCCTCAAAGGAGTAACCACATATCAACTAAACGGTTAGTATTACTTAAAAAACCTAAAAAACTTAACCTACTGCCGTACGAGTCACCGCAACCAGTGAACCATTATTTTATGGGTAAAAAAACCTTACCATTAAAATTTTAAGCGATTTTTTTTTGTTGAAAACTAGCGTCAGGTACTAGTTGTCAGTCAGTTATGCTGAACTGGACCTATGTTGGTGCAGCACACTATTTTATTTATGCTGATCTGGGCCAATTCGCCTGCTGCGGTCTTTCCGTCCAACTATAATTTAGGTGTCTTCAAGGCTAGAGTGAAAAGGCTCTTAATAAACTAGTGCGCCTCACCATCAATGACTGCATCACTGCTTACCATCAGGTGGGATCGCAGTTAAGCACTGGTTTACATGAAAAAAAAAAATGTTGGCCCAGCCGTGAGGCACACTATTTTATTTATGCTGAACTGGACCTATGTTGGCGCAGCCGTGAGGCACACTATTTTATTTTTGCTTCTTTTTTCGTGTTTGTGTGCCTTGTGTTGTGCTAACTTTTTTCTTTCTTTTAATTTGCGTCTTAGTTTTAAAATTAAAAAAAAAAATCATTCACGCCTAAAAATAATGAATTTGTGCGTAAGGAAAATTGTGATACCAAACTCGATAAAATTTATAAACAATTATACATTTCTTTGCTCTACTTTCGGCATTTTATATTTCTCGGCCGCCATATTGGATTTAATAATCTGAAGTTACGTAGGAACTGACGAACATCTATATACATAGACTGTTAAACTCAACTCTCTCATTTTTCCAATAGTAGGGTAACAAAAAGAGTCCCATTATTTTTTGTTGCGATAAAAGTGTCCCATTCCTGCCTGTCACAAAAAAGAAATATATCACGGCATTCGACACTGTTATAATGCACGCCAGTGTACGCCATTGAATAGGAAGCGTGACTCGCGCCCAAATGTTATGTCATTGTGTCAATTGACTTGGCTTCCAGTGTAAACGGACTGTTCATATTGATAAATAAATAATAGATAATAAATGAAATTTGATTTATGGTCTGAATATATTATGTTTTTTTTTTCGTTTTGTGGTTGGTAGCGCTACTGCATGTCCTTTTTTTCTTTTTTGACGTGGATAATCATCAATTAACTTCTCTGAGTGAAAAGAGAGAGCTGATTAAAACCCTTCTGTGTTCTTTCAGTTGCCCTTTTCGAACAGGGGCGTAGCTGCCGCCGTATCAGCCGTATCGAAGACACAGAGCCCCGGGTGATAGGCCCCAAGAAGTGTACAAAAGTTCGTAATCCCCATCGACCATCTGTTCTGCGAGCAATGTGCCCTGCCAACTGCCACTTAAGTTTAGCGATTCTTCGGGCTATGTATGTTGTAATACAATAATAATCACACTCTGCCTTTTAAAGATGAATATTAATAACATTACTCAGGCAGGGGCCATAGTCTTAACATAGTTCCAGGTTAACAGTCCACTTTAGACTTAAAAAAACATAGCTCTATTATCTTTGTTTTTCATATGCCGCAGTAGTTTTTCACCAACCGGTTGTCCTTAGGTGCAGGTTGTACTAGCATAGCGCGTACAGGGATAATCCTTGGTTGGTATCACGTTCCATTAAAATTATCTAAAGGGCCTCTGCGAGTTGGCTTCGGCCCCTCGTACGCCTTCCAAAGGTCCAGGACCTCAGGGTCCTGAGATATGCTAATAATATTCTATAACTTTCACACAGCGTCATCTTGTCCCAAACTAAGCAGAACTTGTGCTTGTGCTAGATGGCGAGTTCTAGACAACTGATAAACATACATATATATGTATTTGTAAATACATATTATAGATAAATTACACCCAGAACAAATGATCGTACTCAACACAAAAATATTGTCTTGGGTGGGAATCAAACCCACGACCTCCGGTATAGAAGTCAGGGCACTAACTACTAGACCAACAATATCTAACCTATTCAAACCGTATGGTTTCTTTCTTTTTATAATTTTTCTCTCTCAAAAGACTTCCTACAGTTAAAAATTCAACCTAAATGCGTCATAGTCAACAGTTAAGTAAATGACAATGACCTGCAAGGCATTATCGACCGGCGACGGATGTCAAGGTTTCATAAGTGGACTGGTTATTTACCTGTACCCTTACTATGTAGATCAGGAAGTTTATTACAAGGTAATGTATCAATTTGTGTATGTTTCCTGCTTGATAATCGAGCAGTAGACTCGAATCGATGGCACGGTTGGCAGTGGTTGAGTGAGTGACTGCTACACTGCTTTTCGCGGGTTCGACTTCCGCACGAAACATATACAACATTAGTTTTTACCCGACTACGGAGGGTTATGATTTTGACAGGCTATGTATGTATGTGAGTATGTTCATCTGTTCCCACATAGCTCCTAATCTACTTATCGGAACTCGACGTATGAGGTATAGTTAGAACCGTCTTAATTGTCCGCTGAACATAGGTTACGTGACGTGTCACAAAACTTGATATGGCGCCCTCTAGCGGACAAAAAGTAATGTGTAAAAAATAAAAATGGAGATAAATACGCCGTGTTTGGTATCATTTGAAAGGGCTTTACTTGTACATTTCCAAAATATTGTTCAAATTTAAAGTGACGCCCTCTAGCGGACAAGAAGTCATGTGTTAAAAAAATGTTAAGATAAATACACCGTGTTTGATATCATTTGAAAGGGCTTCACTGGTACTTATCAAAATATATCATCAAAATTCAATGTGGCGCCCTCTAGTGGACAAAAATTAATTTACCATTATTAATTAGAAATTTTAAATTTAGCTTTTGCAATAATGGTATAGATAGCACAGTGATTTAACACCAAAATAATTTAAATAAAAAATCTAAAACCCGACTACGACAAAAAAAAAACGACGAAACTAAAAAAGTATGAAACAAGATTTTCAGGATGCTGAAATAAACAAGGTAAAAAGAAAAGCCGTAGTCACACGTTATTAAAAGCATTCATCCGTTAAAACCACGCAGAAGCCAAAATCAATGATTTCCGACGGAAAATATAACAATAATGTGCACTACAATACAATTAATTATTTAGTATCACTGTAGAATATAAATACTAAAAATCTGAAAGACCTCGGCCGGTACAAAGCGGTGACGCGATTTCGCGTCTATTATATAGTGATATTATAGTACATTATGATATAAGTGTGTAATGTTAGTGATTACCGTCGAGGCGGTATTTAGACCCGAGCCGTGGCGAGGGTCTTAAGAGAGCCAAGAACGGTAATCATTAATTACTCACGTGTGTCATACGACGTTTTTCAATACACTTGTGAAGAAAACCACAGTAAAACTAGTAAAATTTTCTGTGACATGGCGGTAAAAATCTTTTTTCATAAGCGAGCGCATAATTTTTTTTTATTTAGAGGATGGCTAAGGTATTTTGATCATACTGCCTAGTCTTACGAGTACGTTTATGTTTTCTTGCATGAAAAGTTTTTACGATAATGTCTTTCGTGTTGACAATAGAATACGGATGTAATATTTTCTGATGATTTTGTAGTAAGTATTTAATTTTATTTCATTAATACAGCCAATGAACTTCACTGGAATAAAAAAAAAAACACGCCAAAAACCGCGCGTATCTTAAAATGGCGGCCATAGACCACAAAAAAAAACAAATATTTGAATGTAGGTACGATTTATTTACTAAATACTTTTTATTAAATAAATCGTTTGTACAAGTTAAAATTTGTCCATTTTAACCTGTAAATTGGATGAAATAAGTAAATAAGACACTAATTTATATACTATAGAACGCAATGACTTAATGGGAATTTTATTCGAATTCAAAATTTGTTTTGCGAACAAAGAGGTTGAACAAAAAGGTTTAAACTACATTATAGCACTAGTGCGTAATGCTAATCAAAATGTCACAGTTTGGTAACGAGTGCCATTATATACTGATAATGATAAATGCAGTTTTATCTCGCAAAACATTTAATTATTACTTCTAAATATGAAAAGGTACAACGTTACGAAAAACGGCGCGCAATTCTCTGTGTCCCGGTTGTCAAAGATGCTAGTGCGGGGCGATGGGACGCGGTGACGTAGGGATGCGCTCACTCATCGACATTTAGTCTAACAGTTCGGCCATCCTGCTATCCTTCGTCCTCGAAGGATCTCCGACAGCTCCTACGTGATTCTTCGATGTTCCATCCAAACTGCTTCACTTTCCCAGGTAGCAGTTGTAGTTTTCGTTTGCAACAGTATTGATTTGATAAAGAGCCCTGAAAGGCAAGCATAGGCCCCACACGGCATAAAGTATAAATGAACTCATGCGGCAATTACATGGCATTGGCAGCCCTTGACGGCAGTTACAGCTTTCGTAACCATAAGCCCCTAACGGCAGTTACAGCTTTAGCAACCATCAGCCCCTAACGGCATTTAAAGCTTTTGTAACCTTCAGCCCCTAACGGCAGTTACAGCTTTTATAACCATCAGCCCCTAACGGCAGTCATTATTACCAGCAGCCCCTCACGGCAGGTAAAATCTTAAGCCCCAGACGGCAATTATTATTACCAGCAGCCCCTCACGGCAGGTAAATTCTTAAGCCCCAGACGGCAATTATTATTACCAGCAGCCCCTCACGGCAGGTAAATTCTTAAGCCCCAGACGGCAATTATTATTAACAGCAGCCCCTCACGGCAGGTAAATTCTTAAGCCCCAGACGGCAATTATTATTAACAGCAGCCCCTCACGGCAGGTAAATTCTTAAGCCCCAGACGGCAATTATTATTAACAGCAGCCCCTCACGGCAGGTACAACCAGGATGGCGGCGATGGAGAATAGTCGCACTATTCACAATTCAAATTTTGAAATTTATAAGGTTCAGCCATAATATCAATATCCTCATCGGATGTACTCTCACGTCTAGCATGCCACAATTTCAACTTGTCACGGGCGACAATACCTTTATATGCCCTCTTGCCCCTCTCGGCTGAAGTGACTTCATAGCGGTCGTTTGGCAACACAGCTGTAACCTTGTAAGGCCCTGCAAATCGAGGCACCAACTTACCACTGGTCAAACCAGGTCTCAAAATCCTCCTCTCCATCATAACCAAAGAACCAAGCGCAATTGGTTTGGTTACACGTCGACCTTTATCATATCGGGCTTTCATCCGAGATGCATTAGCTCTAACTTTCGTTGCGGCCTCCGCCCTCAACGTTATCAAGTCAGTGTTATAACATGAACCCTGAAGTTCATCACCTAATCGAGGTCTTAACCCACACAAAAGTTCTAATGGAGATTTGCCAGTACCTTGGCTAATAGTCGAGTTAATCCCCAACTGTACCTTGGGAAGAAATCTATCCCACCCTTTCTGATCATCGCCCATATAAGCAGTCAGAGAACTTAAAATAGTGCGGTTTAGGCGTTCAACTTGCCCATTTGCCCTCGGGGAGGCTACCGCATTTAACACATGCTTTATACCCTGTTTCTCACAATACTCTTTAAATTCCTTTCCAGTGAAAGCAGTGCCTCTGTCACTCACTACTCGCATCGGATAACCAAACACTTGGCTTAACTTATTAAGAGCAGCAATTACACCCTTGGCATTCGCACTTGCCACAGCCTCAAGCCACACAAATTTTGTAAAACCATCAATAATTGCGAAAATGTAAGCCTTGCCATTGCTCTTACAAAAAGGACCTAAATGATCCACATGCAAAGTATCGAATGGAACCGAAACCCTGGGTATAGGATGCATTAACCCTGGTTGCTTCCCAGTTGGCTTTTTAGTAAACTGGCACCCAATACAACTGGCCACATACTTGCCAACGCTTTTCCTCAACTTTGGAAACCAATATTTAGCTTGTATAGCTTCTACACACTTTTCAAGTCCCAAGTGTCCATTATCATCGTGATAAATTTTCATAATATGCCACCTAGCGTTTTTAGGTAACACTGGCCTTGTTCCCTCTTCAATAATACGACAAAGCAGTCCATTTACTACCTTAAATCTCTTTGCCAAGCCATCTTTCTTATTTTTATTTGCTTTAACCTCCAACTCTAGGTTCTCAATAACACCTTGTATCTCGTCATCACCATCTTGAAGAGCATTTATAAAATCCTTCTCTTCAATGTGACATACAAATACCGGATTCCTGCTTAACGCATCAACATGCGTCATCGACGTTCCTGGCCTATGCTCCACGTCAAAATCAAACTCCTGAAGATCAAGCCACCATCGAGCTATGCGAGGGGACAAGTCTCTTTTACACCAAGCCAACCGTAATGCTGAACAGTCGGTTACCACACTAAACTTGAGTCCTGAGATGTACACTTTAAACTTTTGAATACTAAAAACAACAGCGAGCGCCTCAAGCTCGAAACTGTGATACTTGGCTTCAGTCGCCGATGTTTGCCTGCTTGCATATGCCACTACTTTCCATTCACCGCTATCTTGTCGTTGGAAAAGTACACCACCGAGCCCTATTTTTGAAGCGTCAGTGTGAATTTGTGTTTCACGTTTTGGGCTGTAAATTGTGAGAACGGGATCAGAGGTTAACAAATTCTTTAATTGTGTCATAGCATCTTGTTGGTCAGGTCCCCAACTCCAGTCACTACTTTTTTTAGTCAACAAGGTTAGTGGTTTAGCTATAGTCGCAAAACCTTTTATAAATTTGCGAAAATAACTCGCTAAACCCAAGAACTGTCTAAGTTCATGTCCATTCTGTGGAACTTTGAAGTCTGCTACAGCGCTTAATTTACATGGGGCTGGACGAATTTCTCCTCCAGATATCATGTAACCAAGATACTCAACAGTCTTAGTTAGAAATGAACATTTGTTACGCTTTAATTTGACACCTGCTGCATCAATCAATTTAAGAACTCTTTCTAAATTCACTAAACACTCATCTACATCATTACCCCAGACAATTACATCATCAATATACACTTCAGCACATTCGTGAATGACAGGAGCCAGTATATCACTCATAGCCCTTTGGAATACGGCTGGTGCGTTACATAATCCAAAACTCATCATACGATACTGATAGTGACCATCCGGTGTAACAAATCCTGTGTATGGTCTTGATGATTCTGCTATTTTAATTTGATGGTACCCATTTGCCAAATCTAAACAACAAAACACGGATTTGTCAACCAGTCTGTCTAACAAATCCTGAATAACAGGTAATGGGTACCTCTCCTTTTCTGTTATTTTATTTAAAGCTCTATAATCCACACACATGCGATGCCCACCTTCTTTCTTCTTGACTAACAGCACAGGACTTGCATATGGTGAAGTAGATTTTTCAACTATCCCAGTATTTAACAAATCAGCAACAATTTGTTTAATAATCTCTCTTTCGTGAAACGATATCCTGTATGGTTTATAATTTACAACTTTATGCTCAGTTAGTTTAATAATCATTTCAATTTTGCAGTTACCCAGTTCCATGCCATCACCCGAGAAACAATCTTTATATTTTTCTAGAAGAGACTCCAACATCAATTGTTGCTCATCAGATAATTTTTCTCCTATTTTAGGCTTATTATTACTCCTAGTCAAGTCTAGTAAATCAGCTCGAGCAATACACTCCTCAGTGCTTAATTGAACATCTTCACTAGCCATATTGACAAGTTTTATAATTGCCATGCCCCCATCACTTTCAACTTCTTCACCCAAGATGTCCTTCTCACGCCTTGGTTGTCTTTGTTCACTTTGTCTGACTCTTAAAGTGCCACTAGTAAGAGGCTCAGTTCTGACCACGACTTTATTGACACCAGGATTCAAACTAACGGCAGTGTCGGGAAACAGACGTACCTTGTCTAAATTTTCACATATGTCAGTAATTTCTTGAGCCATTTCTTTGTCAAAAACATTTAAATGTGTAGAAGTCTTGACCACAACAATATCTGATGCTTCCGTGTATGGTTGCCCTACTAAAATATCAAAATCTTGCAATTCATCATCCACTATGTAAAATTTTGTTTCTTTCTTGACACCATCCACTGTCAATAATGCTGTAGCAACCCCTTTTGGTACAGTCAGAGCATCACCATAACCTTTGATCACCACATTATCATTGCTTGCTGTCTTTAAACCCAATTTGTCAGAAATACTCTTTTTCAGAATGTTACATGAGCTACCAAAATCAATAAAAGCATTTGCGGGGATCTCATTGATTAGCACGGTCTTAAAATACTTCCCATCCGACAAATCAGAGCTAACTATTTGCACCTTTCTGACAGTTTTATCTGGCAACCCTGCTGTAGAACGTTTCCGACACTCTTCTAAAATATGCCCCTTAATTTTACAGAAAGAACAAAATTTGTCTAAATTTTTCTTTCTATAACAGGTTGCCTGAACATGTCCTAGCTTGTCACAAAATGAACACTTTTTTCTTTCATCCTTATGTTTCCTTGAGCGAGGGCAAACAAGGGCCTTATGCCCCTCCTTACCACAATTAAAACATTTAACAACCCTATTTGCACTAGCCTTACTTGTCTGTATCTTCATCTCAACATTACCATCATCTGAATTCATAAAACTAGCCAAATATTTTAGTAATGATGTAGTATCTTGACAACCAGCTGACAAAGCTCCAACTTCTAGAAGTTTATCACCAAGTGTGCCTATAATAGCTTGAGTAATTAGATCATCACTGAGCTGACATGACATTCCAATACCAAGCTTATTGTAATAAAACTCAATAGGGTTTTCAGTAGAAAGTCTTGTCTTATTTACAAGTTCTCTTATTTGAGCCAGCTTATTCTTTGTAAATGGAAAAGCCTTGATAAGTTTGTCTTTCCAATCGCTCCAGCTTATCTCGTATACTGCTTGTCGCTCATACCAACCTTTGGCATAGCCACGTAGCTTTGACGTACAATTACAAATCAATGTGCGTTCATCCCAGCCATGCATCTTTGAAATACCTTCCAAATTGCGGATCCAATGTTCTATTGAAACTGAAGATGTTTGAGGATCAAACTCTGGGATAAAATCATTTCGCCCCACATAGCGAATAGTTGGTGTAGAAGGCCCTACAACTTCTACTGAGTTATCCCGGTGAGAGCTATTTTTCATCCGCAGCTCCCGGACTAAACCTTCTAATGCTTCAATGCGGTCGTTATTTCTTTTCAACTTTTTCTTATACTTCTTTCTCAAGTTTACATTATTTTCACTCGCAGAACTTGAACTGCTACTAGTTTCTGACCTATGTCTCCTCTTGTGACGGCCCATATTAATAAATAAAAATCGAAAGTATGTTTACTTAAATGGTACCACAGCACCAACAGTTAAATCAAAACTTAAACAATATCTTTTCACTTTTATAACCAAAGAAAATTAAAATAAAGTTTAAATGACCTAGTCTAACAATTCAATTACACAAAAGTGTCACCACAACCAGTGCAATTGTAAGCTTCACTATGAATGTTTTGTCATGCAAGTGCAATTGCAAGAAAATTAGTGTTCTTTTTTTAAAACCACAACACACCACTTTCATTAGTTTGCAGCCAAAAGTCAATAGTTAGTATAAAATGGATCGAGCTCACCCAGATCTTCATGCAAACCAAATAAAACAAAAGTCAGCTGTATGGTAAGCCATTCAAGGTTCCAGTAACACCACTCTCCACACCAGTAAGCATGCAAGTCCAGTAGCGCGTAGGGCTCGTACAAGTAAACGTCCGCCAGCCAAACCAAACGTGTCGAAACTTGTCAGGTTCACTTTGTTTGATTAAAAACGCATTTGACACAGATGACAATGCAAACACACCACTTAATAAGCTCACGAACCAGTTTTATGTACATTCAATCGTCTAATGATTTAATTTGTGTACTTTAAAAGTTTAAAAGCGTCTTTTCCGCAGTTGAAATATCCAGTTCACCAAAGTACGCACTTTTTGTAGGTAAAACTTTACAAAAACTTTACGCACGTGAGAATTATACCACTTCTGAAATCTGATAATGATAAATGCAGTTTTATCTCGCAAAACATTTAATTATTACTTCTAAATATGAAAAGGTACAACGTTACGAAAAACGGCGCGCAATTCTCTGTGTCCCGGTTGTCAAAGATGCTAGTGCGGGGCGATGGGACGCGGTGACGTAGGGATGCGCTCACTCATCGACATTTAGTCTAACAATACCTAAGTGCAGTGCAATAAGAGTCACTTTCTGAGCAAGTGTGTAGAAAAATAATTAATTGTAGTGTAAACAAATAAGTTATTAAAAAAATTATTATACCATGTCATAGATCGTAAATGCGTTCAATTAATAAATCTAAAAAAAAAACAAAAATGCCTCATATATTATCCTAAACTAACACGTTTAATATCTCCAAAAACGGCTAAAAATGACAGTTTTGAGATTACTTTTCTTGAATGAAAACTTACAGCAATCGTGTTTTTTTTTACGCCATGTACTATTCAATGTTATCATTTTTTTTTTAAGTAAAATGTTGTAAGTTTACCATACACGGTTTAACTACTATCTCGCATCTGCGTAGACCGTCGACCGCTAGTTTTAAAAACGGCTTGGATAAGAACTGTTCTAATGGGAAAACTATATTATCATTTGAAAATGTTTTTAGAACATACACTAGATTATGAAATTCCCAATAATATGACGTCAATATCTTATCTAGAAATTAAACACATTATTGTTATATTGTCCGTCGGAAATCATTGATTTTGGCTTCTGTGTAGTTTTAACGGATGAATGCTCTTAAAGTGTTTCGGTTGTTACCAACGTGTGACTGCGGCTTTACTTTTTACCTTGTTTATTTTAGCATCCTGGAAATCTTGTTTCATACTTTTTTAGTTTTGTCGTTTTTTTTTTGTCGTAGTCGGGTTTTAGTTTTTTTACTTTTTTTTAGTATATGCGAAAGCCGAAACACATGTCTACTATTTTCATGTAAAGAATCTATGTATAAAATTTCATAAATGTATCATAAAAAAATCACAAAGCTAAAAGCTTGTTATATTACCTGGTTGACCGCACAAATACATAGTCACCGGGCCATCCAGGCGACTGAGGGGTTGTTTTGCTCCCGCATCCAGCTGTACGCTGACACTTAATGCTCGCAATGACCTGCCGTGACCTTAGTATCGTTGGTGTCCAACTTGTGACTTTTTAAAAATATTTTTGGGAAAAAAACATGGTGTAAAAATTATTGGAACAGATTCAGTTACTGATTCTGAACAAACTATATTCAGGTTTCGCATATAAATACTAAAATTAATATTGTATTTGTATGGCCATACATATATAAGTTTTTCAGGTCTGGGTGACGTATGTAGGTATGTTAGATTATATATGTTTGTGAACGCAGTCACGATGCTGGAGTAATTTACTAATGTAGGGCAATGTTTTAAAAAAACCGGGCAAGTGCGAGTCGGACTTGCGCACTGAGGGTTTCGTACAAACTTACCTATGAAAATAGTTCAATTTCTGAATTAAGTTTTCTTTTCCGAATTAGTAGTTACGTCATATTTTTTTTTTGTGACATAACTACAAATTTACAGTTTTCAGATTTTTTTTCTGTACTTGTGCTATGAGACCTTGCTCCATGCCAAATTTCAGGATTCTTGGTCAACAGGAAGTACCCTGTGAATTTTGTTTCCCATGAGAGTGTCGAATTATACGTTTTTTTACGACATAAACGGCCGTATCTTTATTTTTCGTTAATTCAGAAGTTTGATTTTTTTACAGCTTCAAGGGATCACAGACCTGAGTACATGATTTTAATTTCAACTCGATACCTCCTCCACGCGTTCCTGAGATAAAAGGTCTTGACAGACAGACCAACAGACCGACAGACGGACAATAAAGTGATCCTATAAGTAAGGGTTCCGTTTTTTGCTTTTGAGGTACTGAGCCCTAAAAAAAAACAATTTTTTTTTTCAAAAGCTAACTTTCATAAATTATATGCTATTCCAGGATTTTTTTTTTAATGCTGTCCCACATGAGGAATTACTCCTGTATCGTGGGCGCAGTCACAAATAAATGAAGTCACATACCCGGAACATCTATCTGCAGGCCATACAAATATTTGTTCCGTATGGGAATCGAACCCTCGACACGCACCGCAACAGCCAATCGCTCTACCACTACGCCAACCATGCCAAAAGTAACAAACATACACACACATAATACAAACTTTCGTCTTTAATAATAATAATAAAAATATTCCACAACTATCACACAACGCCGTCTAGTCCCAAGCTAAGCAGAGCTTGTGTTATGGGTACCAGACCACTGATAAACATACTTTTATATTTCTAAATACATACATATATAGATAAATTACACCCAGACACAGAACAAATGATCGTGCTCATCACACAAACATTTGCCCTGGGTGGGAATCGAACCCACGACTTCCGGCATAGTAGTCAGGGCCACTAACCAGTAGACCAACAGGCCAGTCGAACTTTATAATATTAGTGTGAAATTTTTTCGCATATCACAAGCCAATACGGGGAAAAACTGGCAGCATGCCATGAAAGCGCAATTAGATCAACTTTTTACTAACATTCAGAACAAACAATCGTTCAAATGCTAGTTTGGCACCAGCAGCCACTCTGCCGAGTCGGTTAAGGTTGAGCTGAGCGTGATATTATGTATGTTAACAAGCCCCCAACAGTTTCAAGGTCGGTCCAAGGTCACATTAATCTTCTAACCTGTTTTATGAAGTAGTTTCATAGTTTGTTATTGCGATTCTGGTTGTATATTATCTTGTTTTTGGTGCCAAGTTTTCGCCAGAAACTAATTTTGGGAATTGGCTGAATTATATTAGACTGATAAAATGACAGATTTGGAGTAGGTGAAGAAGCTTTGCGCAGGAGAGCCAAGGTTTACGACATAACCCGAATAATCGCCTAACTTAAGTGGCAGGGGGCAGTGCACATTGCTCGCAGAACAGATGCTCGACGGGGCCAAAAATTTCTGGAGTGGCGACTGCGTACCGGGAGACGCAGCATGGGAAAGGCTCCCATAAGGTGGACCGATGACCTGGTGGAAGTCGCGAAAATACGATTGATACGAGACGCATAAGACCGATCGTAGTGGCGACATTTGGGAGAGGCCTATGGCCTGAAATTGACGTTTTTTTGGCTGAAATGACGATGCTGATGAAGACGATATTGATTTATTTACGGGACTACGGGTGCATACGAGACTGGAAATAGTATATTCTATTAGCATAGCATATTATAGTCGGGCTTATAATGTTCCCACTGCTGGGACTCAGGCCTCCTCTGTAGGAGAGGGAATGAGCTGTAATCCACCACGCGGGCCCCGTGCGGGTTGGTGAATGTCACACAATGTGACGTGTCTTCGAATTTTTGGTTCTAGGACATGCCGGTTTCCTCACGATGTTTTCCTTCACCGTTTTGAGAGCAGTGGTGATGAAATAAATTACACAAAGTAATGCGCCTGGCTGGGTTTGAACCCACGACCTACAACTCGTAAGTCGGGGCCGTTGCCACTTTGCCACCACTGCTCTCTTATATTCTATTGGAAACATTAAAATATTGCATGTGTGTGCGTGTGTACGTCCAATACCGATACGGTACCAATGGCATTCGAAGTTCATATTATTTGCATACAATTAGAATAACTAATTTCATAAAAAACACCAGCTGAGTGTATTTAATTACAGGTTAGCTTAAATTATGATTATTAATTAACTAGCTTTTGCCCGCAGCTTCGCCCGCGTACATAAAATATAGCCTATGTCACTCAGGAATAAAGCTGCTTTCTATCGGTAAAAAATGTTCGCAATCGGACCAGCATTTTCAAAGAAGTTCCTGCTACAAACAAAAAAACAAACTTTACCTCTTTATAATATTAGTGTAAATATTCTAATTGGGGTGATTATAAATGTGTATATTCCAGTTACATGTCGTCTCTCTCACACTACGGAAACGTGATGGTTACAACACGACTGAGGTATTTTTAGCAAACAGACAAACAGACGCACAGACTTCTCCGGCTCTAGGTGAAGCAAGAGAGAGTGTCAGACTTAATAGCTATATAACGCCCACCCGTGTTTCCCGCACACCCCGGGCAGGTATTAGCAATAGCCATAGCGAGCCTCGTTAACTGTTCTGACATCAATCTTCAATTATAGTGTCTCTCACTTCTGAAGAGTAAAACAGAACACACCGTCGCTTTCGACCCAGGCCTGGACCTTATTGGCAAGCCCACGTACACAAACAGGTTCGATGTGTCATTGCGATAACCGATTCGACAGTCATAAATCGTTGAACAATAGAATAGAATAAACTACAACAATAACAACAGTTATGTTATTACAACAACTGTGACAACAATATGTTCCAACAACAACAGTAACAACAATGTGTTACAACAACAACAACAGTGACAACAATATGTTACAACAACAACAAAAGTGACAACAATTTGTTACAACAACAACAACAGTGGCAACAACAATACAACAGCAACAGTATGTCTACAATGTCTATGAAAAATGACCGTTGCATTAGTGTCGCATGCCAACGTAGGCGTGGGCTTGCGGACGACGAGCAATGGGTAGCACGCCGTCTGACCGTCTGGTAACCGTCCGGACCGAGCCCGAGTCGTCAACGGCGTGTAATCTTCTACGCGTGCCTCAAAGAGATGTCGGCAAAACTGTAGAAGTCCGGGTGGCAGGGCCGAAGCCCTAGTAGGCCTTGGGTCGACTTCTGAAAAGGTTACCCGTGGTCCTAAAACACAAAGGGCAACTGAAAGAACATAGATGTGGTTTTTGTCGGTAAAAGTCTGACACGCCCTCTTGCTCCTCCCAAGAGCAGCAGAAGTCATTAATTGATTTCTTCTCTTTACTTGAGAGGTGTCAAGGGACACCCGGATGGAACGAAGTTAGTTATTATTTATTATGTACAAAAAACCTGTATACACTCAACAAAAATAATCGTCGCAAAACCACACTGTTCAATGCGAAATAGAAAGACGAAACAAAAATAACTGCCCCCCTAGCCAAGTTACAATCGTAACTTGGCTTGGATAAGATTGTAACTTGGCTAGGGGGGCTGGCTTGCTTTCTATGAGAGAGAGAGAGAGAGAGAGAGAGACAAAGAAACACGCGCACGCCGCACGGCTTACAACTATAGCAAATAGTGTCGTTACAACTTTTGGTCTTAATTTTTTCCGTCTAGCCCCTTTTCGCAACGCGCGATAAGGAACTTCGTTCCAAAAAATCGGTGTCGCATTGTCGCGTCACGCCAGCCTGTAAGAGCCTTCATAATTACTATTGGAAACTGGAAGTTTCCAAATACAAAAATGGTCGTTACGAACTTTTGAAAGCTGTCACAATCAAAGACAAAACTCACGTTTCGATAACTCAACAACAATTGTATATAAAAAATAAGTCTTCGCTACAACGAATTAATAATGGTCTTTTGATTAGTTTGGCCATTCCTAATTTCAGGGTTATACAGCATAAACATGACAACATTTAACATTGAACCCGTTAGAAAATGTACTCTAACACTCGGTGTTTAAAGTCGAATTTGTATATGAGGACAAGTGGCAATAAAATCACTTTTGAGGAATGGTTGTAGTCACGCACTGTTATAAATCAGATAAATACCTACGCGGCCCTGATGATTAGCTGGTGTGGGTTTCAGAGATATTTCACCCCGGTAAAGTATATAATAATGGAAAATAGAACTAATACCAAAATAGTACGAGTGAAGGACAAACATCAAAACACGTGTAAGCAGAGGGCTTAGCCAAGTAGATAATCTACAATCGTTAACACTAGTAGAAAACTTCAAATGTATGGGAATGACGTCATTTCAACGTTAAGTCACGTGGTCAGAACAAAGGAATCGGAGGCGTTACCGAATGTAAAAAGAGATTCGAAACGAAACGGTCGTAACTTGACTAGGCCAGCCCCCCTAGCCAAGTTACGATCATTTCGTTTCGACTCTCTTTTTTTTTAAATGTTATAAACTAGTGCTTGACTGCGATCCCACCTGATGGTAAGTAGTGATACAATCGTTGATGGTGAGGCGCACTAGTTTATTAAGAGCCTATTCACTCTAGCCTTGAAGACACCTAAATTATAATCGGACGGGAAGACGCAGCAGGCAAGTTGTTCCAGTCCCTCGATGTTCGCGGTATAAACGACGAGGCGAAACGCTTAGTCCGGACCGTAGAGGTTGCAACAACGTAAGGGTGAATACTCGCCGTTAGTCGGGTTTTCCGATGGTAGAAATGAGATGGTGGAATCAAGTCATGCAATTCCCGCGCACACTCTCCTGGGTCGAACGCCTCAAGTAGGCCACGCCTCCGATTCCTTTGTTCTGACCACGTGACTGAGCGTTAAGATGACGTCAGAACAAAGGAATCGGTGGCGTGGCCTACTCGAGGCGTTCGACCCAAGAGAATCGAAACGAAATGGTCGTAACTTGGCTAGGGGGCTGCAGTATTTATGAATATCTACACAGCCGTACGACTACAAATACACGGCGTATAGATACCCATATGCGATTGTTTTTGAAAGGGTTCAAAAACAATCGCGTGTTTTGAAAACACGATAATGACAAAATATCCTAAAAACCTAATCAGAGGCATTTTACTTGACAGCACGGTTGGCGCAGTGGTTCAGCGATTGGATGCTGCGCTGCAAGTCGCAGGTTCTATTCCAGCACGGAACAAATATTTTTTATAAGTGTTCCGGGTCTTGTTGTCTTGTGTATGTAGGTACCACGATACAGAAGTAATTCCTAGTGTGGGGCAAGGTTTTTTAAAAAGAAAAAAAAGAAGAATCTAAACGTATTACAGGTTACTACCAGAAAATGGTTGAAAATATAGAAAACCACGCCTAAAATAAAAAAGAAAAAAGAAAACCATTTTACTCAGGTTTACAGACCAAGGAAATACTTATGTTCTAGAAAAATCTTGGTTTTCGTCCTTTCAGCCGATAGGTAAGTCGATTAATATTTGCCCACACAATCTCAAATTAAATCAACCAACCACAATCTAAAGTAAAACTTAGATCCAGGGATCAGAGTCTAAATCTAAAAGCACTCCGCCCTTAGTCAAATTCTAAGCAGTGCGTAGAAATTGCGTAGAAATTGCGTAGAAATTGCGTAGAAATTGCGTAGACCTCATACCATGTAAACTGGCCTGGTTTTTATCCACTCTGTTTTAAGGAAAGAGGAATATCCCGGAACTATATTAGAAAGAAATGCTTGAAGAAAAAACAGGAACAATTTACTATACAAAAACTTTTTCCTTCACAAAATGAAGGATACGTAAGCTACTTCTTATTTTTACGTGTACAGTAAGCGGGCCACAACGGGTTTGAAATTTGGTAAAAGTTTCTATGCCAAGAAATACAAAATCACTTATCTAAAACCCACAAATAGAGAGATGAGTGCAGAGTTCAGTGTGTGTGTGTGTGGTGTGTTTTTGATTGATTATAAAGTCTCTACTAATATTAAGAAAGGAAAGATTTCAAATTTTTATTTGCAGTGAATAAACTCAAAAATTGTCAACCCCATTTCAAAAAATCTTTCACCAATAGAATGCTACTATATTACTGTTAATACATATACACCACTATTTTTTAATTATTACAAATACTTAAAGGGCTTATTAGAAAAGGTCTTGTTATTATTTAAGTAAAGTCTCAATAAATAATATTCATAAATATCAAAGTTATTAGCGTTTGTTTATGTCCCAAAATCTCACTTAATTTATGGAAATATTGTATAGGCAGGATTATGAATGAATAATTGACGATCAAAATGGAAAACACTGCGCGTAGTATTTTCTAGTAGCAATTATTATGAATTGCCAATTAAGACAAATTTTCGTGGACAATTTTAGGATTTAGTTTTCTTTACTTTTGACTACAAAAATATGATCAGTAACGGATACGGATAGAGCCCCATTTTTTTGTACTAATTAAAAAATAGGGGTGTATTATATTTTCTACTTTCAAGCGGGCGGAGCCGCTAGCAGAAGCTAATATAAATATATAAGGTGTAAAAAAATTAACTTTAAGAATTTCGAGGGGACATTGTACTCCTCATTATGAACAACTTTTACTATGGGACCAAACCTGAAATCGCGAAAAAAAAATCAGCTGTTCCCTACGTTTATGTTCGCATAACTCGTCAAAACGTATGGAGCAGCTGATTTTTTTTTCGCTATTTCAGGTTTGGTCCCATAGTAAAAGTTGTTCATAATGAGGAGTACAATGTCCCCTCGAAATTCTTAAAGTTAATTTTTTTACACCTTATATAAATGTAATATGGAGGTATGTGGTTCTCTACCGGCTGTATGTCGGGGAGTGTGAGTCGGAATTGCATAACTTATTTCTGGCAAGTCCGTTCCATCATTAATAATAACAATAATAAATAAATTTATTTCTCATCACAAATGCAAAATGGTGAACCAAAATACTTAATCTAAATAACATAAACATTTGTGAGAGACTGGTGTCCGAAATAGGTAAAGAATACCTGTGTTACGGGTCACCAGGCCCCCCAAGACTTACAGGTATACAAATTAGATTAAATAATAACATTGTGAATGATTGAAAGTTTAAATACATACAATTGGTATAAAAATAAAATAAGAAAAACATAATTACTCTACCAAAAACAAAATAAAAACACATTTATGTTGGATGACACACATATTCATCGACCACCAGACGTGCGGCGATGCGCTACAATATACATAATTATGATAAAACGATTTGGGAACACATTCATGGTGTGTGGGTTTCCTAACAGCTAGACCCTGGGGGTATTTCAGTCAAGAGTGAACAAGTGAGGTACTTCTAGGCAAGCGTGCTCCATCGTTGACCACATCATCGCTTACCATGTGAGATAGTGGTCAAACGCGAGCCTATCAAAAAAATGTTCGATAGCCGATATGGAGGTGCGACTACCGAATTAGCCCCATCAAGTCATGTGGAAGGATCTTATACTTTATGTATGCTCAAGAGACAGTAATCCCAAGCCTCGAGAGCAATCAGGTACAAGAGGTCACTCGATACCAACTCGAAAACGGCTCAATCGATACCAAAGAGGCTTTCGAAATAACCCTACAGGTTCAAAGCTCCCCCAAAACCTTAATTGCCGACAATTAGCCAAAAATTGAAAGGAGTAAGTTAAGCCGGATTAAGACTTATAAGATAAAATTTGCCCTTTGCCATAGTCGAACCTTTTGTTGGCCGTTTTCCGACGCCTTAATTGCATTTTTAATAAATTATTAGACGAAACTTGGAGGGAATTCGGGGATTTAAAATGTATCTGTTTTAGTATACAATTGAGAGAGACGTTTCATTCGTTTGTGAACGTTTCGCAGCTTAACTTTTCAGCTGGTAATGGGCAGTAAATTTATTACCTACTGACTTCGTTCCTGATGAGATCACTCAAATATTTCCAGATGGGAGGGATGGGAGGATTTTCAAAGGTTTATTTAGGTACCAGCGCTGTGAGCTTAACGCATAATGCGTGAGGCCACAGCTTTATGCTGAGCGTTAGGCCGTTTTGCGCGGATGTGACGCATATCTTCCCTATCAATTTACAATGTTTGTTTGCTAGTTTTAAGATTGCGTCATTTCGCGCGAATAAACAGTTTTTCTTTCTTTCTTTCTTTCTTCTTTCAGGTATAACATTTAGTTTCTGGATCGTCTATTGTGATCTCTTTCAGTAAACCACTGAGGGAGCGTGAGAGTTTGCTGAGAAAACTCAACTTTCAGTGTAGACTCCCGACTTACGAGTTGTAGGTTACGGGTTCAAATCCAGCCAGGTGCATTACTTTATGTAATTTATTTCATCACCACTGCACTCAAAATTGTGAAGGAAAATATCGTGAGGAAACTAGTGTATTCTAGAACCAAAAATTTGAAAAGATGTGACATCCACCAACCCGCACTGGGCCCGCGTGGTGGATTAAGGCCCATGATTCCCCTTTCCTAAAGAGGTGGCCTAAGTCCCAGCAGGTGGGACATTATAAGGCTGATTATGCTTATGTTTTTATGTTTGTACTCGAACTATGTTATCAATTTATTTTATAACTTGTTTTGTATACAACAAAAAAAAATGGCATTAAGATGAGACTAATTCCGCCAAGTCCGTTCCATCATCGGACCACTAGACCTACGGCGTTGCGCCACCGATACATGTTATACATCCCACCCATACGCACAAAGCGTTTTGAGAACACATTTATTGTGCGTACAGCCAAGGAGTGGAATTCCTTGCTGGAGTATGTGTTTCCTGACTACAACTTAGAGGTCTTTTTGTCAAGAGTGAATAGGCTACTTCTAGGCAAGCGTGCTCCATCGTCAACCACATCATCGCTTACCATCAGGTGAGATGGTGGTCAAACGCGAGCCTATCATTAGTAAAAAAAAACGACAAAATACTCAAAGGTACGCATTTCATCTACGAGATTGTTGAAAAAAGTTATCGTGCCCCTGAAATGCAAAGGGCTAATGACGAAACACAAGTGGGTTTAAGTCAGCAAAGTCTGTCACTCCACCTTGAGCGGGAGGAATTATTTGATGATTTATCACCAAAAAAAAAATACATTTCAGGCACACATTTTCTCAACCGCAGAAAAAGGTTTCTAGTTTGCTCCTGCGTACCTGTTTAATCTGTGTTGAGATTGGCCACCACAATCGAAATAGACCATCATTGCAGTGGCGTAGCTAGTCCTAAGGGGCCCCATATCAAAAGTTATCGAGGTTTTTTTTTTCAACGTAGGCTCTACTAGCACAGAGACATCCAGACTAACTGGATAGATTTTGTCTATGTCATGTAAGACCAAGACCGATGACCTCGTTTATTGGATTATTCTGGAATAGCAGAGAGATTAAGTTTTTGTTGTGATCTTATGTAGAGAATGCTAGGACGAACGAGCTACAAAATTGGAATTTTTTTTTTAATTGGTATAAACTAGTGCTTGACTGCGATCCCACCTGATGGTAAGTGGTAATGCAATCGTTGATGGTGAGGCGCACTAATTTATTGAGAGCCTATTCACTCTAGCCTTGAAGAGACCCAAATTATAATCGGACGGAAAAACCGCAGCAGGCAAATTATTCCAGTCCCTCGATGTACGCGGTATAAACGACGAGGCAAAACGCTTGGTCCGGACCGTAGAGGTTTCAACAACGTAAGGGTGGATACTCGCCGTTCGTCGGCTTGTCCGATGGTAGAAATGAGATGGTGGAATCAAGTCATGCAATTCCTGCGCACACTCTCCAAAATGCATTCTGTAAAACACCGAAAGGCTGGCTACCCTACGCCTTCCTATCCCTTCCTATCATTTAGTAATTATTCATTAACTACGCACCTCTTATCAAAAAGAGAATTGAAGGTGGTGGATATCATGTTACGAATTTTTACACGGGGCCCCTATAGCTTGGGGGCCCCGTATCATTGATACGGCTGATACGGGGGTAGCTACGCCCCTGCATCATTGGCCGACCTATTAAAGTCAATGGTGGTAACTAACTAGTGCCGAGTTGCCTAAGTTGTTTATCTTCTATAACTTGAGGTGTTCAGGAAATAACTTCTGTCACTTCAGGCCGAGGAGAGCTCTTCAAAGGTATTGACTATAATATCGACCCTTCTTGCTTCAACGGGTGTAGGTAACTCCAAATGAGACAACGTTGACAACGAGAAAAAAAACGAAAGAGTTCGACAAATATCGAGCTTTAAGGAAAATTTTGAATATTAAAAACTTTTTTCATCTTAACGTTATTACAAAAATACATAATACTAGCTTCTGCCAGTGGCTCCGACTGTGTGAAAGTAGAAATATATGCATATATCATCGAGATATAAGTACTAACGTACTAGAGAAGCTACGTCAAATAACTGAATTGTCCTATTTTCGTAATTTGAATCTTTAGTTCGCTGCAGCGCTAAAATAATAACAATTCGTCTAAACCGTAACTAATTTACCACAGCGCTAGATTTGCTGCGGAAGTGTATTTATTCTCGGCAAAAAGGTCTTAAGCGCCATGTAAATCACGGCACTTACACGTTTTCTTCGACAAAGTGCGGCGCAATCGGCGCAGTTGAACGAGACAAAGTAGGAATTTACGGTGTCTTCTCTAGTACGTTAGTACATATATCTATGTCTTATATATGTTTATGATTATGATTATTATGATTATGATTATCACTCAGTGATAAACTAACATTGTATGTATGAACTGCGTGGACTTTCATCAAATCAATGTCTTTTTATATATTCTTTCAAATAATACAAACCAAAGATGGCTAGGTACCAGTGTAGTTTCAATCTTCATCACAATCAAAATAAAAACTCAACCGTATTTTTTAATTTTAATTTCTCCTCCACCAAGTTCTCAAAGCATCACGTTATTGCAATATAAAAGTGAAGAATAACCGGCAAGTTGCAGCCAGCATCTGGCTGCTCCTATCAACTTGTTACTTATGTGACTCTAGCTAACTTTGTCTAGACGTCTAGCAGAAAACCAGGTAGTCTATTTATTATTTAAGTTGGGAAGTCAACCATTGACATCCGCTCTTAGGCGGGGCGGGAGGGCTTTTACTGACTAAAACCCACTTCTGTTCCTTCTTTACCTTCGTTCCAGGGCCCCGGGTTCTCTTTCGCATCACCCATGGCCCCAAGGCTTCGACCCTGCTGAGCCCCTACAGTTGCTGACATCTCCTTGAGGTGCGCGTGGAACACTACGCGCCGTCAACGATGAGTAGCTCGCCGTCCGGCCGTCCGGTAATAACCGAGCCCAAGTCGTCGACAGCGCGTAGTTTTTCACAGAGTTTTTTAAAGAGCCCAGCAGGGCCGATGTGCAACAAAAGAATATAAAAAACAAATTACGAGTACAGATGTTGTTGCAATGTCCAAAATGTTGTAACAATCAAAGCACTAATAGCTGAAACTTGACTAACGCTTGAAGAGGCTCTCGTTAGGCCGTTGGGTGTAGGAGTTGATACAGAAAGCGGTACTTCTGCATACGTCACAATTGTTCGCAAGTTGCCATTCCGGACTGACAGTTAGTAGTTTATATGGGCTTCCCGATATTCGTTGACCAAGTACAATTTTTACCCGGCTGCACCAGGAGGGTTATGTTTTTCGAGTGTATGTATATTTCTTTGGCACGACCTAAATCTTATACGGGGTTGGTTGCATTTTAGCTTTGAGAGATGTCGTTAGATTAGTCTTGGTTGTGAGAGTGATACCGGGTACATAAAAAGTACGAAAACATTAAATGGCGGATTTTTGACGCCAAATTATTTTTGTTTATTTTTTCGTGCCAAAATGAAAGTCTCAAAAGTGTTAGGTACTCACTAAAAATAAAAAATAAATACAGTGTCAAAAAATCCGATCGCAAAACATGTTGACGGCGTCAAATCTATGGTCAAACTAAAATAAATTCCACCACCTTCTTTTTTTTCGTTGTGAAATCATCTTATGACATCCCCCGCTCTTGGGCGGAGCGGAAGATAGTGTCAGACTTTTACTGACTAAAAACCCACTCCCTTCGTTGCCTTTCGTACCAGGGCCGAGTCTTCCTTTCAGAATCAGACCCTTGGCCCCAGTAGGCTTCGACGGAAAAGAGGGATGGAGCTGTACAGCCTATATAGGTCCATCCCTTTAACACATTAGTCATACTCAAAGTGTGCTCCGCGGAACCCTAGGACTCCGCTAAGCCTCTTTGCGGACCGTGTAAATACTTTTTATAATGAGGAAGAAAGTATAAAGACCAGCCCCCCTACCCAAGTTACAACCGTTTCGTTTCGATTCTCTTTTCGTTGATCGCCTAGAGTCGGCCACGCCTCCTATTCCTTTGTTCTGACCACGTGACTGAGCGTTGAGATGACGTCAGAACAAAGGAATCAGAGGCGTGGCCGACTCAAGGCGATCGACGAAAAGAGAATCGAAACGGTTGTAACTTGGCTAGAGGGCAGGTCTGTGTTTAGACTTTTTTCCTCAATATTTCTATTGTTGTACAATTGATAAAAAAATAAAAAGCAGTGTCACCTCACATTAGATTTTGTGATCTATAGGAAATATTCGATACTATCACGATAACTCAAAATAAGTAAATATTGCCCATAAACTATTTTTTTTATTAAAGGGTTCCGTTAAATATTTTGCCTTCCAATTGAGGTTCCGTTAGAGAAAAAGTTTGAGAGCCGCTGCTTTAACAGTTCGCGTTAGCAGCTCGTGGTAGGGCCTTTTATACAGGCTGCTTAAAGTGACTTTTTAGTTTTTTTTTTTTTATACACTGTCAACTTTTTTTTCTGTTTTAGAAGCTTCATCTACAAGTGCCGTTGTGAAACGTGTTATTGAGATGATTCGCTAGCTCTCCTACTATTCCTTGAGATTCAAGCAGTAAGGTTTAAAATAAAACAAAAATGCGACCTCCAGACATCGCCTTCGATTACCATTACTGCATTGCACCCCATTTGACTCTCAACTCGGAGAAAATAAGCATCTAATGCACTTTGTCTCAAGAAAAGGAAACTTTTAAAAAGCTTTTTAAAGGAACAAATACGCAAATAAACAGAACAAAAAAGGTTCTCCATTTGTTTGATCTTTTTTATTTTGTATGTTTGCTGATTTTCGGGAACTTCTACATCGATTAGGTTGGGTTTTCTTTCCGTTTGAAAAATCCTTGAGTCCAATTTTTCCTTTCGCACATTTTTAGTCGATTTTGTGTTATGAAACAGAGGAATTAGAAATGAAGATATCCGCAGAAGAACCAAAGTTGCCGACATAGCACGAAGAATCGCCAAGTGGCAATGAACAGGGCACATTGCTCGCAGAACAGATGGCCGTTGGGGCCGAAAGGTTCTGGAGTGGCGGCCACGTACCGGAAGACGCAGTGTGGGAAGGCCTCCTACAAGGTGGACCGATGACCTGGTGAAGGTCGCGGGAATCCGATGGATGCGAGACGCACATGACCGTTCATTGTGGCGACATTTGGGGAGGCCTATGTCCAGCAGTGGGCGTCTATCGGCTGAAATGATGATGACGACTCTTTGCGTTCTAGAGCCTTTCTCAGGGATTCTTTTAAATAATCCTACAGCTAGCAGGGGCATCATAAACGATGTGACAATAAGAAAGAGATAATGACTTATTTAGACGCCATATTAAAAAAAAACGGTATAAAAACAGACCCATAAAACGCTGTATTTTATTCTCTCTTGCTATAGGTATACAGATCTGACCCAAATATCTTCAGGAATCCATACAAATCGTAAATAAGAATAACACCTATTCCATTTTCATCTCTGACAGGGATATTTACAAAGAGAAGAATAATTTATGTTACTACAAGATGTTGATGGCAGATTCATATTATTCCGTACGTCGAAGTACCAGGGATACGGAAGTGAACAGATATATACAAGATTAGCGGGTTTCGTCGTCTTTACGAGTCACGGATTTAGCATACGTAGTATGTTTCTTGCTGAGAATTGTTTAGAATGTGTCAAAGTATTTTGGCTTTTATAATTTTGGTTGAGATATTTTCTCTACTTGTGAAAATATCTTTACACCTATAGAAAGCTTTATTCCTGAGTGACATAGGCACATTTTATGTGTACGCGGGTGAAGCCGCGGGCTAAGCTAGTAATAAATAAAAACAAAACACAATGAGGATCAATCACATAATAGCAAATTCGATCCGTCAAGAAATGGTGGTTTTATGAAAGTTTTTCAGAACGGCTACTTTGAAACGCGCGCTCTCGCTGGACTGTTTACGATGACGTCATCTGTCATGTTCCGTGCGACGAACGGCTTGATCGTATTCATTCGTCGGTGGAGACTGATCATGACAGATGACGTCACAGCAAGTCGCTTCATTCTCGGGCGCGTTTCTGGAACGAATACACTAAAATTGCTGTATCTTCGTCATTTTTGGTCCGATTTAAATAATTTCTTCACAGTATTTACTGTTTTTTTTTACGCTATAAGTCTGCATACTCCTAAAAAATCATGACTGATCCTCATTGGCAAATAGACATTAATACTTTTCGTTTATTTTTGGTCTATTACGTAGCTTTACCTGGCCTAGTAGGTATAGTACGAAGTTTCTAATAGAATAAGAAGCCAGGTTTGGTCTGGTTCCCAGCTGGCATAAGCACGGGTTTGCGGACCGTGAACAATGGGTACCTTGCCGTCCGATGAGGACCAAACCCGGGCCGACGGCGACGGTGCGTTGTGTCATGCGCGCCTTTAAGAGATGTCGAGGTCCTGTAAGGCCTGCTTGTTTAATAGAGTTACCGTGGCCTAAAACGCAAAGGGCAACTAAAGGCACTCAGGTGGATTTTAGTCAGTAAAAGTCTGACATGCCCCCTCGCTCCAACCACTGTGGGAAAGAATTATTTTAGGTTAGTCGTAACCTTTTGCTGTACGAATAACACATTGATTATTCCATATCGTCACATTAAGAACACAATATCCCCGTAAAATATCAAATGCCTCATTAACTCCCGAAATCTTCTAATAAAGCTTAAAATAATGACTGTTTACCGTAATCCAACACAGTAATATACACACAATAACGTTAAACACATCCACATGTAACATTATCACGGTGGCTAACGTTTACGTACGCGTTAACGTTAAGGCACCCCAGGACGGTAACGTAGGTAATGGTAATGAAATTAATTGCTTCACTTCTTACCTTACCTTAAGGGGGTGAAGTTTAAGAGACTATGGTCAGAATTCTCTTTTATGGTGTAATTATTTACTCTAGGTACAAAGTTTCTCTCACAACTACATTATAGCTTAGTTTTAAGGCATACAGTCCCTTGAACATCTGACTGGAATTTAATGCACACATTCTCGAGTATCTGTGCATTTAATTCTGGCCTTTAAATCCATTTTCTTTGCGAAATATTGATTGATTTAGGTATGCTATGTACATTCTGAAGAACACTTAACCAGCAATTTTTTTTGTGTGAACATATTTCTAAAAATCAAAGCCGTTTGAAAGGAGTAGGGAAAACATGCGAAAAAATATCATGTTGTTAATTTTTAGACCCAGGTTTTCAGACAGACAGGTTGACAGAGCAAACGCCGGCGCCGTTCGCTCTGTCATTGTCTTTCTATTGTGTCTCTAATTACGGTATTCGAAGGACCAAAAATGACGAATATACATACAGCAATTTTAGTTTATTAGTTCCAGAAACGCGCTCGACAATGAAGCGACTCGCTGTGTCGTCATCTGTCATGATCGGTCTCCACCGGCGAATGAATACGATCAAGCCGGTCGTCGCACGGATCATGACAGATGACGTCATCGTAAACAGTCCAGCGAGAGCGTGCGTTTCCAAGTAACCGTTCAGAAAAACTTTAATAAACCCACCATTTCTTGACGGATTTTATTAATTAAAAAAATTAAATGCTCTGTAAATTATTACACATACGATGTAGATACTTAATAAAAATCAGATTTGCTATTATGCGATTGATCCTCATTCTGATTTAAAAGGAGGTTGGAGTTCGATGGAGTTTATTGCACGTTCTTCTCCATAGAAATCTACGCTTTGGAGCGTGCAATTTAGCTTCACTTTTTTTAATGTCCAACATTTTGATAATTCCAAAGTGCCTGTAAACGTTTTTGCTCACTGATTTCAACAGAACTATGTTTAAATCCCAAACATCGCTACACTACGCTATTGTCGAGTAAACGCAGCTTAACAACAAATACTTGCACAAACGCTTGCTTAACCGCGACCACTGTAACCGAAGCCACAAAGCTAACCAATATCTAATGCAATCTGATCATATTATTGTTTGCTCTCCGCATTCTCTGTTAACCTGGTAAACATAATTAATTTTGAATCCTTTGAAACTCTTGTTGAATCAAAGCTGCATTGGGTTTGTGGCTGTTGGTCATTCCACTAGTCAACAAAAAAACACTTGTCGTGCGTGAGTAACAATTTTTTTTTTATCTGGTCATACTGACAACGAAGTTAAGAAACATGGAATTGAAATTAGAATTATTTAGGTACGAACAGATTTATTGTAATAAAATTTTAAATGAAAATTTTGTCATTTTTCTGCTGTATTGTCACTGTGATGGACAGTTATTTTTGCAACATTTATATATTAATTTATTTATCTACCTATTCTAGAGCATGCTAAAGAAGAATTAAATCTTCTGAAGGCTTACTGTCTTCTATATATATAAAAAACAGGCTTTACTCACTACTATAGTATATAGTATACCTACTACACTAAGATAGGTAGGAGGTTAGGTATTCAGTTGACAGGTGCGAAGCCGCGGGAAAAAGCTAGTAATAAATAAATATTCTAGATTAATACAAAAGCCAGCACATGTGACTCACCCATTCCCAGATAAAAACAAAATCAGTTAAGTGAAAAGAAACAGCCGAATCAGACGAGACGTAAACAAAAACAGAGAGTAAATACAAATTGAAGAATCACAACTGATAGGAACAAGGTAAACGTTTGAAAGACAAGACGAATCTAAATATGTCAAATACAACACAAAACATACATCGGTGACGCAAATGTATTGCTGAAATCGATTGTAATTAGCTCGAACGGAACGTAATCTGTTTCTAATTATAGGTGAGAATAGCTGTTGCCCGCTATTACGTCTGTGTCCAGCTTGTAGCAACACACCACTGATATTTCTATAGGTACTGTGGCGTCTAAAGAGATCGCATGCTGATTAACTTGCAAACTGGCAAGGTAATGATACCTTTTTAAGGTTTATGGTAAAAATAGCTTAGGTGTTAATATTTTAATGGAAGATTGTTTTAGAATGTCAAATAAGTAAAAATAGTAAGCGGGTGAAATATTTTATAAATGTTCCATAAATCACGCTTCTAATAATATAAACTAATAAATAAGAAGGTAGAAGCGTTTCATTGCGTCTCCTCCACTCCAAAGTACTGATACCAGCGGCTTTCCCTGCGTGATAGTAGATTTATGGGGTATAAAAAAAACTTTTTACAAAAAAAAAACAACCGACTTCAATGTAAAAAAAAAACACAAAAAAAATACAAAATAACTTTAATTCCGGAAGCATGTGTGTAGTGTGTGTGTGTAGCACCAACACATAAACTTATTCACTTTACTTAAAAACTGATTTGACTAACTTGTTGGTCTAATGGCCCTGACTGCTATGCCGGAGGTTGTGGGTTCGATTTCCCACCCAGGACAAATGTTTATGTGATGAGCACGATCATTTGTTCTGTGGGTGTAATTTATCTATGATATGTATGTATTTAGAAATATATAAGTATGTTTATCAGTTGTCTAGTACTCATAGCACAAGTTCTGCTTAGTTTGGGACTAGATGGCGTTGTGTGATAGTTGTGGAAAAAAATAAGAAAAAAGAAATATGACGTAATATTTAGAAACACTGAACAACAAAAACAAAACCTACATCGTTTTACCAGTTATTCACAAATTCAATTTACATTAACCGCAACACCAATAAAACCCCAAACGAACGCCAGGTTCGCGCGTTATTTCGCGCCGTAGCGAACGCCGGCGTCCGCATAGATTACAAAATATTGAGCGTTTTATTTATAGGATCTACCTTACCTACCCACAAGAACCTTAGGATCACCGTACTCCCTTATTGATGCCCTGAAAAACCTGAGAGGCCTAATCTGTTTTTGGTAGAGGTGAGCTGGTTGGAATAGGCCCACCTAAGGTTATGGCCGCCTTGGCCCACGTACAATGGTCTGCATAGGACTAAATGCGGAAACTATACTCAGACATAGACATATAGGGTATTTATCCAAGTAAATAAAAAGTTTTTCATAAAGTAGTCTGTAAATATCGAAAAAGGGCAAACCTGTAAGTTATTCCCTATATATTACAATAGATATCCACGAGTTAAATAATTTTGTAATGAAAATATAATTTACAACTAGAAACTGACATTCCACGGAAATTCTACACCGCTATTATTATTAACAATTGTGATGAACAATGCAAATGTACGCATTCCTGTATTCGATATTATGGTCTGACCACAAGTTGCATCACGCCTACCTCGCACCCCTCCCATACACCCGGGAGGGCAATTGGAATTAGATCCGAAATTAGAAATGCATGACTGTAGAATTGTAGTTGCTTTGCGGAATAATTTGAAAAACTTTCCGTGGTCCTGGAACGCAAACGGCAACTGAAGGAACACAGGCGGGATTTATTTAGTAATGTCTGACAATCCCTCTCGCTCCACCCAGAGTAGGAGGAGTAATTTGATGATATTTCACCTTAAAAAAAAACCGGGCAAGTGAGTGTCGGACTTGCGCACTAAGGGTTCTTAAATAGGAATTGAGTTACAAAAAATTTTCCGAAACGCAGTTTTTTTGTGACGTAACTACAAATTTAGTTTTCAGATTTTTTCCTATACTTGTGCTATGAGACCTTGCTTCATGCCAAAATTTCAGGATTCTAGGCAACGGGAAGTACCCTTATGAATTTTGATTCCCTTGAGAGTGTCGAAATATAGGTTTTTTGCGACATAAACGGCCGTATCTTTTTTTTTTCGTTAACTCAGAAGTTTGATTTTTTCACAGCTTCAAGTGTGACCTGAGTATATAGTTTTAATTTCAACTTTGGATATCACAGTATATTCTTTCATTTTATGTTATAATATTTCAAATGAATTGGTTTACATATTAATCTTTCCTACTATACCTACACACAGTATACCTATATGTATACCTCTTATTTTCCGACTTTTTGTATATTAGAAGAGATTTCTTTTTTTTTTCGTTATCGATAGACTCGCGTTTGACCACTATCTCACCTGATGATAAGCGATGATGTGGCTGATGATGGAGCACGCTTACCTAGAAGTAACTTATTCACTCTTGAATTTAGAAATAAGCATCACCTTTAGGGCGCCTTCAAATTAGCCCCAAAAAGCCGCGCGACAGCACGCGGTAGTAGCGCGACAGCACGCGGTAGCAGCGCTGCCGCCCGCGCTGCTTTGTTATTCCATATAAATAAAAAACGCACGACTGCCGCGCTACACCCGCTGCACGCTACCTTACACCCACTGCCGCCGCCGCGCTGCAGCCGCGCTACCGTCGCGCGGCACTTTAGGGCTAATTTGAAGGCGCCCTAATATCTATTTTTCTAATTCCTTTTATGGAATTATTAGAAAAAATCCAATTAACATTTCCCTCTGAGAAATCCCAGAATACATTTATCTGTTTAAAATATTGGCCTGGTTTCATGGAGCTATTAAAAATGATAAAAACAGATATACCTATTATTGAATGTCAAAATTCTGGCAAAAGGACAAAGGAACATACATTAATCAATTGGAATGAGTTAACATACTGAAAACATCACACTACGTTTAACAATATATCAAAGAGCATTTTACTCCTTTTTTGATCGTTTAAAATATGAAAGGTAATTGCTTGAATTTATTTTAAATAAAGGTTATTAGAGTTCAAAGAACCGAAGTATACTGACGCAGATACCAATTAAGCTGAGTTGAGAATAAGTAAAAATATACCGCTGTAAAGTATCTTAGCATAAGTATGATACTATCAAGATATAAGTAGAGAGAGTATCTATATGAGTAAGATCCGTGAGTGTGGGATTTTCACTTCACTATAACCAACCTTCTCATCACCATCACCACGTAGAAGGAGCGTCATGACCTCTTAAATTAACACTCGGTATTCCGACACTTTCCATCAGGGGAGTGGTCAAGCGCGAGTCTAAAAATATTAAAAAACCGGGCAAGTGCGACTCGGACTCGCGCACTGAGGGTTCCGTACAAACTTACCTATAAGAACAGTTCAATTTCCGAATTGATTACAAAGATTTTTCCTAATCTAAAAAAACTACAATTTTAGCGAGAACTTGCTTTATACCAAATTTCAGGTTTCTAGGTCAACGGGAAGTACCCTATGAATTTTGATTCCCTTGAGAGTGTCGAAATACATGTTTTTTGCGACATAAACTGCCGTAACTTTTTTTCGTTAACTCAGAAGTTTGATTTTTTCACAGCTTCAAGGGACTGCAGACCTGAATATTATGGTTTTAATTTCAACTCGATACCTCCACGCAATCCCGAGATAAAGGGTCTTGACCGACAGACAGACAGACAGACAGACGGACGGACAACAAAGTGATCTTATAAGGGTTCCGTTTTTTCCTTTTGAGGTACGAAACCCAAAAAATAACCCCAAAACCACTTTTGGTTGTCTTCATCAAATAACTTCTCTTGCTCTAGGTGGAGCGTGAAGGAGACCTTTACTGACTAAAACCCACCCATGTTCCTCCATTTGCTCTTAGCGTTGCAGGGACGCAGTGATTGTTTCAAAAAATCGCGCTGACCTAGCTGGGTTTATTGACCCCTAGACTTCATTCATGAACACACCTCAGCAGCCCCCCTAGCCAAGTTACAACCGTTTCGATTCGATTCTCTTTTCGTTGATCGCCTCGAGTCGGCCACGACTGACATCATCTCAACGCTCAATTACGTGGTCAGAACAAAGGAATAGGAGGCGTGGCCGACTCGAGGCGATCAACGAAAAGAAAATCGAAACGAAACGGTTGTAACTTGGCTAGGGGGGCAGAACTGGCTTGCTGACACCACACAACTTCTAAGCGAATAAGGCAGTCAAAACCGAGACACTTTCGTAATAAAATCGACGTGTTAATCTCCCGGATGCCAACCGAGTACATAAGCATACCATAAATATTTCAGGTATAATAGATTAACGACCACGATTTGCAAGCTATTACGTCACTAGCCCATAGTCTACAGCTATTCACTAGATTACATATCTTGTCGATGGCTTGTAAATGCTAAACAGTTGCCCGACACACCGCCGCGCGATCTATCTGATTAGTTCAGCCTATAGGATGTAAGTATCAATATACATACGGTACATTATCGTGGATACAAAGGTAAATGATGCCCTTCCTTGTTAAAAGGTTGTAACTTTATGTTGTGACATTATGCGGCGAGCAATGAGCAGCTCGCCCTCTTGCCGTCCGGTAACCGTCCGCGCGTCTCAAGAAAAGGTCAGCAAAACATACTGGGGCCAAGGGTTGTGCGAAAGAGAACCCCTGAGTCCTGTAACGAGGGCAAAAAAGGAACATAGGAATAGATTTTAGTCAGTAAAAGTCTGTCACGCCCTCTCACACCACCCTAGAGCGATAAAAGTCATTAGATGATTTTACACCTAAAAAAAAAGGTAACACTAATCCCGCGGGATTATTTCAAAGAGTTATCGCGGCCCTAGAACGCAAAGGACAACTGAAGGAACACAGGTGGGTTTTAGTCACTAAAAGTCCGATACTCCCTCTTGATACACTCAGAGCGAGGAGAGATGATGAGAGAGAAGTGCTATTTGATGATTACCCATCTCAGAAAACCAAAATTATTCGAAACTTAGCTGATATAACCAAACTTAGCTCGCCGTCCGGCTGTCCGGTAACAGTCCGTTTCACGCGCACCTCAAAAGGATGTCAGCAAAACCGTAGGGGCCCAGCAGGGTCGAAGCCTACTGGGGCCATGGGTTGGCTTCCAAAAGGAAAACCCGGTGCCCTGGAACGCCAGGCAAAGAAGGAACATAGAAGTGGGTTTAAGCCAGTAAAAGGTCTGACATTCCCTCTCGATATACCCAGAGCTGATTTCCACCTCAGAAAACAAAACTGGGCTGTTACCATTAGGCTACAACTCTTTGATTACACTTTGTCTATCTCTAGAATGAATGGTCTATTTTGTTTGAAATCACTGCCAATTGAAAACTGCTTCGAGACGTTCTCCAAATTCCAACGTTTTCAATTAACGACTAACCCGAGGTGTTAATTTATCCTAATGGTACAAATTAATCACTGAGCCACTGCACGAAATTCTTGGAACTGAGGAGCACTGGGGCCTTACCATGTTAAAATGTCATTCGTGCGAGCGAGATAAAGAGATGGAGTTGGGTACGACACAAAGTACAACACAGGTCACAGAAGGTCATATCGGGCATTAGGCCCCAGCGCACAGCTAGGTGCGGGAGCAAAATATAACCCCTCAGTCGCTCGGATGGCCCGGTGACCATGTATTTTTGCGGACAACCAGGTAACATAACAAGCTTATAACTTTATGATTTTTCATGGTACAGATAAGAAATTTTGTACATAGATTCTTTGCATAAAAATACTAGACACATTTATCGGGTTTCGTATAGATTAAAACTAATGTTGTATAGCTCCATCCCTTAGTTTATGTCGTAAATTGGATCGCGTTAAGCGCTTCTCTGGAGTAGAGTTGCCGCTAACGCGTCAATACGGAACAGTAAACAAGTTGTCGTGAGCGCGGCGCAGCTTCTCCGAACTCGTTGAAGACTAGTGTTCGTCTCATTTGATTAGAGTCTATTTACAATCTATACATCTATACTCTATACATATAAATAAAATTGAACTGTCTGTTTGTAATATCACAATAATATTTATTTTCTAAATACATGTAAAACTTTATTCGATGTCTATAACAAAAATGCAATTCCTAAAATTTCTGTCTGTCTATCTGTTTGTCTCGGTTGTTCTCTAAAACGTTTGGACGGATAAACGTTTGGACGGATTTTGCAGGACTTTCATGGGTAGATAGCTGATGTTATAAGGAGTAACTTAGGCTACTTTTATTTTACAACAAGAATTAGACTTCCGCGCAAAAAAACGGTCACTGTGCGGTCTGTGTGTGTGTGTGTGTGTGTGCTGTAACTGTAAGATCAGACTGTGTTTTGTGTAGACAACCACAGACTATGTAGACATCAGTCAACTGTGTTTATTGTCTAGTGTCTATAGTGCAGCACAGTTATGCCTGGTTTGCACATGGCCCGACAGATTGCTATGAATATTTTAATGTGCGTCTATTTGGGCAGAATTTTCGCCGAGTCGCGAGTAGACTGTTTCTATTCTACTATGCGAAAACGGTGCACATCCCTGGTGCGCAGGGTTCGGGCTAGCGCCAACGGCATCCTGAGGGCTTTCGCGCAGAGATTCGATTGTCAACACCTGAACCGTTTCTGTATGGTTTACTTACTGAGCAATCGAGATCTGTAAAAATACATGTTACGTGTTTTACTTAATTTGTGTATGTGGTCTTTGTAATTGTATATGTTTTTGTTGTTATGTTTATTGTGTGTGCGATCCTGTGATGGTCAAAATAAACGTATTATTTTTATGTATTTATACATCTCTCGGCCCTGAGGTCCTAGACCTTCGAAAGGCGTACGAGGGGCCGAAGCCAGCTCGCAGAGGCCCTTTAGATAATTTTAATGGAACGTGATACCAACCGACGATTATCCCTGTACGTGCTATGCTAGTGCACCCAAGGACAACCCCCGGTTGGTGAAAAACTATTGCAACATATGGAAAACAAAGATATGCTGTTGGAGTGTTAAGTGGACTGGTAACCTGGAACTATGTTAAGGTTATGGCCCCTGCCTGAACAATGTTATTATATCCATCGATAATAGGCAGGGGGTGACTTGCACACTCAATAAATGGGCCCCCAAAAACGGTCACTAGCACGAAGTGACGTAGACGTTTATCATTATTATACCGTTTATTCATTTATATACATATAAATTATATTTTTAAATATTTTAATAAAAATAAAACAAACTGTGTGCGACCCATTCAGCAGCGCATACATCTTTTAATTTCCGTCTGTGAATGCTAATTGTGTACTGTCGCTTTACAATATAATTTGTGCAAGGCGGCGTAATAGTGCTGAACTGCAATACGCGAAGGCCATGTACGACACATGACTCGTACATATTCCCAGCGAGAGAGATGTTAGTGGATGATGATGAGTTTACATTAATTGCTACCCTTATAAATTTCACACAAGTTACAATGTATCATGACTTAAATCTATGCTTAGATATAAATTGAATGTTAATCACTAAGGCCATGTGTAGGTGTTCTCTTGTGGCGCTTAATGCTGCTGAGCAAGTTTGAGAAGTTCCTTAGTTCGACCCCCTCTTCTCGTCGTGGCTGATTTGCCTCTATGGTGCGTGACGTTGGCTCGATGACGGGGGGCATGTGTTGTCTACGTGCCGACACTTGCGGTGGCTGCGTATCCGAGTTCCGAGTCTGTAACTAAAATTCTACAATACCTTTTTCTTATCTTTCCTTCCACTTAACAAAGATAAAAAGTACAATCGGACTGCCCGCCATCACTCAGTCCTTGATCAGGCTGGGCACGCCACAATTATGGCGGTAAGTCCCCTCTTTGAGGAGTGGCTGGAGCGGCAACACGGCATCCTCACCTACCGCATGACGCAGGTCCTCACCGGACATGGCAAGTTCGGGAGGTTCCTGCATCGGATTCAGGCGGAAGCAACGCCCGGGTGTCATCATTGTGTGGACCACCCGGAGGACACGGTGGAGCATACGGTGGAGGCGTGCCCCGCTTGGGCGGAGCACCGCCGTGTCCTCGTGGAGGCAATTGGCGGCAGCGACCTTTCGCGTCGGGCCCTGGTTCAGGCTATGGTCCGGAGCGAGGAGGAGTGGCAGGCGGTCGCCTCCTTCTGCGAAGCAGTAATGCTAGCGAAGGAGGAGGCTGCACGCGTGAGGGAACGAAGGTCCTCACGCCCTAGCCGTCGTAATTCCGACCCCGACTACCAGCCACGGTAGACGCGGGCTTGCGGACGTCGAGCACTGGGTAGCTCGCCGTCCGGCTGTTCGGTAATTAACCGGACCGAGCCCAGTCGTCAACAGCGCGTAGTGATCCTCGCGCTCCTCAAAGAGATGTCAGCAAACCGTAGGGGCCCAGCGGGGCCGATGCCCGCTAGCTAGGACCGCGGAGAATTTCTGAAAGGGAAACCCGTAGTCCTAGTACGCAAAGGGTAATTGAAGGATACAGGTGTGGTTTTAGTCAGTAAAAGTCTGACACGCCCTCGCGCTCCACCCAGAGCGCGAGAAGTCATTTGGATGATTTCCCACCTTAAAAAAAAAAAAAAAAAAAAAAAAAAGTCCTTGATCAGGCAATAATAGTTATCATAATAGCCCCATAGCCCACACCCTGACGATTTGTAGGCTATCAACATCTAATGTTCTCGACGGGCAATATTTTCATAGTTTCCTTGTGACTATTCTGTTTTTTATTACTTTGTTTTTAAGGTTTTTTATAAGTTGTTAAGATATGGCGACTTTCTGGTTTTATACGGTTTAGCCATTTTTGTTAGTAGTACTATAACCAGACAGTTAAATTTTTTACAGAGTTTCACTAACTTAGAAAAGAAGTGTAATGTGTCTTTTTATTAAATATGACTTTTAACCGATATAAAGCTATTTTATTCCTGAGTGACATGGGCTATATTTTATGTAAGCGGGCAAAAGTTAGTTAATTATAAAACACCCGTCATTAGGTGAATAAAAAAAAAGGAAATATTCTACAGTCAATCATACCCATTCGGGGCATATTACTCGCAGAACCGGCACATTATTTCATTCTCTGTAACAACATTAAGCCTGTTGGACGTGAGTTGAATACCGTAGTGACTCAGCCGAATATTCTCATAATGATACCACTTATTTTATTCAACGTCACGAATATCGCTTTCATGAGTGGACTTTTATTTTTAACCTGTTTACTTTCACGTAAAATATGATTAAATAAAATACGTTTTTAAAGAAGAAAGAAAGACTCCACTGTATGCTCTGCTGTCTCCTCCGGGTGGTCGAACTTCCCATGTCTGGTGAGAACCTGCGTCATGCGGAAGGTGAGGACGCCGTGACTTCTTTCCAGCAATCGGCAATGATGCACTTGTCACGTCAAAACTCCAAAGTCTTGAGCATCGACGCCGAGTTGCTAGCCTGTCGGTTTTCTATCGTTTACATTTCGGAGAGTGCATTGGGATTGCACAATTAAATTCCGCCAAGTCCGTTCCATTATCGGACCACTCGACGTACGGCGTTGCGCCACCGGTACATGGTAGACATCCCACCCATACCTATACCTATGTAAACAGTCCAATTCTTGAATCGAGTTTCGAATTTTTTTCCGAATCGCAATTGTTTTTTGTGACGTAACAAAAATATTACTGTTTTCAGATTTTTTGCGACATATAGGTACGGCCATATCTTTTTTTTTCGTTAACTTAGAATTTTGATTTTTTCACAGCTTCAAGGGATCACAGACCTAAGTGGTAATTAAGTAAGTAAGTAGTTTTAATTTCAACTCGATACGTCCACGCGTTCCCGCGATAAAGGGTCTTGACAGAGACAGACGGACAACAAAGTGATCCTATAAGGGTTCCGCTTTTTCCTTTTGAGGTACGGAACCCTAAAAAAAAAACTCCTTAAAGAGGGGACTAACCACCATAAGTTCAGCGGCCCTGGGGCAACTCTTTTGAACAACCTCGCAACCCTAGCCCGCTGATTCATCATTACGAATCAAATAACCCACCAAATAATGGAATGACTAATGAATAACTGCAGTGTCACCAAAAACATAGATTAATTCCTCTACCCAACACGAACACACCTTGTACCTACTCCAACATTAAAATACCTCCGAAATTTAATTAAAATGGCAGCATCACTTCAAAAGCTTTAGCCGTTCCAGTGAAATAATTCAATTATTAAATCTTTCTATCGATAATTAACTCTCGAATCACGTGTTTTGGACAGAGGTGAAAAATGGGCAATTAAACTAAAGAGTTTGCCAATATTCCAATACTTATAAGAACTAGCTTCTGTCAGCGGCTTCGCCCGCGTGAAACTAGGTTTCTCCCTACAAACTTTGAAGCCCCCTTTCACCCCTTTAATAATAATAATAATAATAACTTTATTTCGGGTGGCATAGACCCATAGAAAACAACCTAACCTAGTACAATTTTTATTTTTATTTTATTTGCCATGACTGGCCACACCTTTACAAGACATAAAGGCCTTTAAATGTTGAATTTCCAAAAACCCCTTCTCAATGATCACTTACGTTATAAAAGGAAGCCTTGTGTAAAATTTCACGCATCCAATCCCAGTAGTTTCGACTGTACGTTGATATGTCAGTCAGTCAGTTTCTCCTTTTATATGTATAAAAAGTTACTGAAAAATTCACTGGCCTCATAGACTTGTTTCATTTTTCACCGGACGCCCTACAAAGGCTGTAAAGGGCTAATTGTGAAGTTTCAGATACGCCACGTCGAACCCCGGCCGGGCACGAAAACTGCGGGCTCAAAACAAAAGAACGATTACCGATACAAAGCTGGGGGATAGTACACAGTCATCGCGACCCCTCGCGCCCCTTCAGGCCCCCTCGCGCCGAAAAACAACCTGTTTTTAATGACTCACTTAATTACAGGAGTTTTAATCAAGTTCTGCGGATCCATAAAAATTGGGGAACGGTTTCGACGTAAAAAATAAGACGTTTAATTTTGGGATTTCGGTTACAGAACTAATTTCTTCGAGGATTCTTAATTTAGGCAGGTCCTTGACTAAAAATAGACTGTTTCCGGCTTGGTTGTTAATGAAGTTAGTGGTAAATACGAATTGATAAATCTCATTTGGACTTATGCTTTAAAAATGGCCAGATTTTTTTGATAAGAGACATCGATGACCTAAAATTATATATTTATATATATTATATATTTCTAAAATTAATTTATAGTTATAGTCATAGGACCATAAATATTAATTTATTCCAATTTTTTGAAAATGATCGTCCCAATCACTGTAGGTACTTGACAATGAAGGTCAGAGAAAAATTCGAAAAAAAATTTTTTTTTTCTACATTTCACTATTTGAGCCTATAAAACTTCAGAAGCTAGTGCAGGGTTCCAATTGGTCGTTTCCACGTAAGAGCGGTTGTATAGGAAATATCATGGTTTGGGCGCTCTTAAACCCCAAGATTGACTACAACCAGAATACACTATGATGATTAATATTCCCGAAGATATGAACAGATACCAAACCAATCGACCTACATAGATCTTCACTGACTTTCCGTCAGGTTATATCTAACTCCATTCAAACTCCAGACAATGGAACTGGGTCGTACTTTATCTACGTCTAAGTTCTATCTTATGTCAAATCGCTATTATGTCGCATCAAAGGGTGCTACCTAATTGAACACGACGTCCGGTGTGCGACTTTGAAGTGGCTGAAATGTAGAAGTGACTGTAGGTGACTAAGAAGATTGTAATATGGAATTTCATTGACTAAATTGAGTTTGAGATATCGTGGGGAAAGGATTAGTCAGCTAGACTCTGTGTTACCGTGTGCTGTCCAGGATATTTTTAACACCACTCGGGGAGGTTCCTTTCATACGTTACAGGTTGCCAAAAACAATTCAGAAAAAAAATTGTTTAAGTACATCGCCACGAACAGAAGAAGATTGACTAAATAAATTGTGCTTGACTTTAGTAAAATATTTAGCGCTGAACCAGTTGATAGCGTTTTGTACTCGAGTGCGATGATTTTGCTGAACTTGTGCCCAATACTTTGAAATTACCATATACAACCTTTGGAAGCTCAAAAGCTGTAACTCAAAATTTTGATATTTTTTCACATCAGAAAGCTCGAAAGTTTTGTATAAAATCTGTTTTCTCAAAACTCACTTGATTGAGTTCCCGCTTTTGGGCTTCTGAATGCAGTACAGGCATCCTCCATCCTTTCGAAACGGCTGAAATGATGATGATGATGATGATAACAGTGATAGCTCCTCCATCCCTCTTTCTCACTCACACGACTGACATTTTAACAAGGAACTCCACAGATAGGTACGTACTCTTTTAATGTACAAAATAATTTGTAGACATAACTGGAAATTAAAGGTACATTTTCAAGCATATATTTTATACAGTTTCCTGTAAACGAACCAGGAAAGTAAAGAGAACCCGTATGAATAATATTAATTAGTATTATATTCTGCCTTGGAAGTTAAATAGAGTGAATTTGTTCTTGTACGCTGATAAAATGCTAATTGGATTTTCTTGAATGGTGGTTTTCGCGCAAAATCATTTTAGACTTGTAGCGAAATCGCAGAAAAAACCAGGATGACGGTGACACAGGAATATTGTCATTGGCAGGCTAAACTGCCCTTTGGCCTTAGTACACACACGTTTATATATACACACGTTGTTCACGTTAAGAGCTTGTGGTAGGGGCCCAAAAGGGCCGATGTGTATATAAAAAAGAAATAAATTAAGAGTTTTTCGACGCCGTACTTTAGTTTTTTTTTTTTTTAGTACTTCAGGGCTTTTATTTTTATTTTGTTAGTTGCTTTTAATTACGTTATGATTAGATTTAAGTTTCTGTGAAATAAATATTTTGTGATTGAAAAAAACAAAGATTCATATAAGAATAAGATCGACTTAGCGCCATGTTGTGACGTCATAGCTGTCAAATCGAATCGGTTTGGCTGGGTGAGCAAAACGTGATATTTTTTATTTAATTTATAGTTACGATACATGAATAAAAAAGTTTAATCTAGTTCTTTAATTTCGTTCATCTCTGCATCACTGTGAAGTGTGTGAATAGTAGCGAATGGAAGAAGAAGGCGAATTGTTGCCAAAAATGATTACTTTGGTAAGTTAACCACTAACTCATACTGATTCGTTCAAAAGAAACACATCTGTGTGTATTGCTACCACGTACCTTACATTGAAACTTTAAAATTATCTTACTTCATGGTAAGCGATGATGTGATTGACAAAATCATCGGTTTCCACTGTTCTTTTGCAGAGTTATTTAATAACTTCCCATCCAAAAAAAACACTATCTCATAAATATACAACTGTAGGACACTAGTGTAGTTTTAGTCAGTAAAGCGTAAGAAGTCAACAGATGATTTCCTACATAAAGACGAAAGAAAAACTAACCTAAATGTAAAGACACTGAAAAAATACAAAACATCTAGACAAATAGTTTCTCACATAATCTTCCTTTAGGCATATTCTTTTCACCACACAACAAAAAAAACATTCACACTGATTTCACTTGAAAAGAGATTTAAGAAATCGTCCCTTCCAGCCGTTGCGTGTAAGGGTTGCTACCCTCGGCATTGGCACTACTCACTTGTAGGGAAAATCATATTATATAATACAAGAAAATCTATTATGTTTTTTTCTGATTGTTAGAGAGGGAGGTTCCGGTTTCATGATTTTCTATTATGGGTCAAAAATATGTAGCTACGTATATGACGCCACTAAGGAAATAAAATTCAAAAGCCTCATCGACAAACAAATGAATAAAGGACGTGATGCCATTTTGAATCGACGTCTGTCGTGGTGGTGATACTCGAGTTGAGACAAACATAAAAAAAACAATGACCGATATCGACAAACTAAAGTCCGGTTTTCCTACTAATATGTCCATACCTTATGAGGCGGTTTTTACTACCAAAATAGAACACGGTGCATTTTTTTTAAACTTTCTTGTAAGACAAAATACTGCAGTGTAAGGTGAGGGTTTTTAAAATTCAAAAGGCCAATGCTCCATTTGAATATTTAAGAAATAAATATTAATAACTAAATAGGAATTTATACAAACTAAAAATAATAATATTTACAAACGGGTAGAAAAAGAAATTAATGGGCATCAAAAAATTCATCCACATTGATATCAATGGGAAAAGTGCCCAGAACGCTGGCAGCATTGCCACGTTGGATAGCAATACTGATTCTTTTTCCGAAGAAAAGCCCAGCCCTCTGGTCACGCGAAGAGTCGACCAGTTGTTTGCTGATATCACGAACAACTCGATGAGCGCTCGGACCCCATGGCCCTAGTGTTTCAACCCAAACGGCTCAAACATATAACTTCCAATGAGGTTATTATATTTACGCCGTTTGAGGTTTTCTGCACTTGCAGCAGCCGCCCCAGCACAGCCTGCCGTAGTCAGAAGCTGGGATGGCGCAAGGGTGTCGACACATGTTGCATCCCACACCAAAGGCCTACCTAACTTCCAGGGCATTATGGCCATCCCGTCTGGCTATATATATAAATTGGAAAACTTGATATACCTATTGTTTAAAAAAATCCGTTGAACTTCGCAGTTTTCAATTCGTTCATTCATTCCGTCGACATGGAAAACTTTTTGCTATCCAATACTAATAAAATAGTGAAAAAAAACCGATTGAGTTGAAAAAGAAAAATATCGAGTTTGAAAATGAAAAATATGATAAGATAATATGAATCCCATAATATGAATTATGGGATAGCTCTACTATCCCATAATAAGAATATATCTCCTGACCAAATTCCGATCGCGGTGGCCAATCACAACAGAGATTAGCCAAGAACGCGGGAGATATTATAGTGCACACAACGGCTTCTTTAAGCATATATTATAAAAGCGTAAGTTTGTGAGAGTATGTATGTTTGTTACTTCTTAACACTCGAACGGCTGAACGAATTTGGATGTTTATCATACTGGGACACTATGTCCTGGAATAGCGCATAAGATATCTATTTATCCTAGAATTATGTTCCCTTGGGACAATTTTCTACCAAGTTCGTCTTTCACACTCTCACGATTAAACTACTGAACCGATGATGTAGTCAGGGGCGCTGACTCCGTGAGTGCTCGGGGGCTCGAGCACCCATAAGAAATAAACAGTGGGTGCCGAGCACCCCTGAGAATAGACATCAAGAAACAGATCAGTAATCACCTTTTAGACTACGTATAAATTATAATATTTTTTATAATAAAAACTAGTTTCATTTTTATATAATGGTTTCATTTTATATTTTTATCAAACATAATTAGTAATTAAGTAAGCAGTATGTAAGTAGGATACTTATTTATTTGTCGGTCGATCAGTGTGCATTTCTCTTCTCACATTTCGCCACTTTTTCAAGTCATCAAGTTCCTAAAAGTCGGCGCCCCTGTGTTTAAAACGAAGTAAGCTTGAACCCCAAAGAAGGACATGAGCTACTTTTTAGGGTTCCGTAGCCAAATGGCAAAAAACGGAACCCTTATAGATTCGTCATGTGTCTGTCTGTCCGTCCGTATGTCACACGTGTGACATACGGACACATCTATGGATAGGTCTTCAAAAATGATATTGAGGTTTCTAATATCATTTTTTTATATACTGAATAGTTTGCGCGAGAGACACTTCCAAAGTGGTAAAATGTGTCCCCCCCCCCCGTAACTTCTAAAATAAGAGAATGATAAAACTAAAAAAATATACGATGTACATTACCTTATAAACTTCCACCGAAAATTGGTTTGAACGAGACTTACTAGATGTAAGTAGTTTTTTTTTTAATACGTCATAAATCGTAAACCGCAATTTGCCTTTCAAGTTTGTACGGAACCCTCAGTGCGCGAGTCCGACTCGCACTTGCCCAGTTTTTTTATCTGGTTCCGACCTCACGTTTGCAATAACCGTCGGTGACACAAACTAGTCGCGGGCAAAAGCTAGTTACCCACAATACTAGACTATTTGCAAATGAATTGTCGTGAGAGGATAATTTCCCGGATTTCTGTAGAGATGAACTTTAGTTTAATAGGTATTCTGAATTCTGTGCTCAAATTTGAAGGTAGGAATTATAGTGAATCTAGGGAGAGAACCTTTCTTATCAAGGCACAATAGACAGATGACCTTATTTAATCATTTAGTCAATGCTTTTCTTAATTAAAATAAATAAGTGTTTCAAGTAAGGTACTGTACCCGAAGATGGCCCAGCTCTTATCAAGGCCCACTTAAAAAAACATAAGTTTCTGTGGTGGAATTTTTGGAACCGGTTTTTAAACGAAAGGCAAACGTTGGTGTGATCGCGTACGGCCATTTTGAACACAGCTGTCAATTGTCACCATCGCATCAAAGCAGTGCACGTATTACAACCCCTGTCTATATGTATATATTTTTTTTTACAACAAAATACTACCACGCCACGCGGGCCCAGTGCGGGTTGGTGAATGTCACACGTCTTCGAATTGTTGGTTCTAGGACATTTCAGACAGGTTTCCTCACGATGTTTTTCTTCATCGTGTTGAGAGCAGTGGTGATGAAATAAATTACACAAAGTAATGCACCTGCGGTTTGAACCCGCGACATATCGTAAGTCGGGGCCGTTACCACTCGGCCACCACTGCTCCTTATTAGGGAGCAGCATTTTTTTTCCTTCCTTTTCATATACTCAAGTCTGCGGTCCCTTTAAGCTGTGAAAAAATCAAACTTCTAAGTTAACGAATAAAAAAATACGGCCGTTTATGTCGCAAAAAACGTACGTATATTTTGATACTCTCAAAGAAATCAAAATTCATAGGGTACGTCCCGTTGACCCAAAATCCTGAAATTTGGTATAAAGCAAGGTCTTACAGCACACGTATAGGAATAAATCTGAAAACAGCAAATTCGTTGTTACCTACGTCATAAAAAAAATACTTTTTTCAATTCGGAAAAATGTTCGAAACTCGATTCGGGAATTGCAGTTTGTACGGAACCCTCAGTGCGCGAGTACGACTCGTACTTGTCCAATTTTTATTTAATCTTACCGCACACTAGGACTAGACTTTTTTTAAAAAGAAAGACTGTGTAAAAGTTTCTTTTAACAAACTAAAGCATACAGTAAGCCGTAACAAAGCTTCAAGAGACGGAGTCAAGGATTTGGAGCATGATATCAATTTAAAGCTTTCGTCTTGGCTCAAGTATGACAGATTGCTTGCCGTCACTGCCATCACCTTCAAGCTAAGTCTTCACATTTTTCACTCCATTAACTTTAGCTCAAATAGAAACCTCTTTGGTACATTTCTGTATAGTTTGCAAACCATACTCAAGATATTTAACTTCTGCTGCGGTTTGTGGGATTATTTGAAAGAGTTACCGCGATCCTTGAACGCAAAGAGCAACTGAAGGAACACAGTTGAGTTTTAGTCAGTAAAAGTCTGACACTCAGTCTTGCTCCACCCAGAGTTAGGTCTAACGTACAGGGCATAAAATAAGATGGACATATGAGTCATTCAGCGTGCTTTAGTTGATCCGTTATCAGAGGCGAGCAATGGGTAGCTCGCCGTCCGACACCGTCCGGTAACCGTCCGGACCGAGCTCAAGTCGTCGACAACGCGTACTGTTCCACGCGCGCCTCAAAGAGATGTCAGCAAACCGTAGGGGCCCAGCAGGGTCGAAGCCTACTGGGGCCAAGGGTCTGATTCTGAAAGGAAGACTCGCCCCTGTTACGAAAGGCAACGAAGGAACAGGAGTGGGTTTTTAAATCTCTCTCTCCGTCCAAGAGCGCGGGATGTCATTAGATGACTTTACCACCAAAAAAAGAAAGAAAAAAACAACCGGTATCAGAAATGGCGAAAATGTTTACTCGTTGCTGTCACAGCTTCAACACTCACTCAGTAGCCAAAAGAGATGTAAGGTTATTAAGTAAACGATGAAGTTAATGTTGCTTATTATAGTACAACGGATTTGATATAGGCCAAGGAACAATTAACCCTAAAAAAAGTGAAACCCGGGGCCCTGGGACGAAGGCAAAGAAGGAACAGGAGTGGGTTTCTAATCAGTAAAAGTCTGACACTATCTCCCGCTCCACCCAAGAGCGAGTTTTGTCATAAGATGATTTTCCCACCCCAATAAAAAAAAAACCCTAAAAAAATAAAACAATGGCAATAAAAACCAGTATAGGTATTGTTGAAACTGAATAACTATTCCCAATCATTTGCAAGAAACGGCATGATATTGCAGAATGTGCCAGGTCATGTCGTCTGCAAACGACTCGAAGATGTGTGTAAGGAAGGGGGGGAAATGAGCAGCACATCAGTTCGGCTAATTTCCGAACACCATTTATTTTCTCGTTCTTCGACTAATGATTGTAGGATATGGCCGTCTGTGTCAGCTTTTGCTCACGACTTCATTTGCATGAATGTCGGTAATAGGGGATACGAAGTCGAAGCCAGATAAAAAGTAGCGCGAGTCCTTCCTTGCGGTTCAAGCTTACTCATTTCGAAATTTCATCAAGATCGGTTCAGTAGTTTAACTTGAAAACGTAACAAACATACAGAGTTACTTTCACATGTATAATACTAATATTCTGCTGCCAATGGCTTCACTTGCATGAAAGTAGAAAATTGTCCCAAGGGAACACTTTCAGGATAAATAGCATCATATGTATAAATTTCATCCAAATCAGTGCAGCCGTGTCGAGAGTGAAGAACTAACAAACATACACACTCACAAACTGTCGCCTTTAGGTATAATATTAGTGTGATTTAATCAATGCTACATTTGGAAATAAGTTTTAACTACTTCGAAAATTATTGATAATATGATTATATAGCAGAGAGGTACGCTACGTAGCAGTCTAAGTCTCACGCGTGCCTCAAAGAGATGTCAGCAATACCGTGACGGCCCAGCAGGGTCGAAGCTTACTAAGGCCTGGCACGACTTCTGAAAAGGTTACCCGTGGCCCTAGAACGCAAAGGCAACTGAAGAAACATAAGTGTCGTTTAGGTCAGTAAAAGTCTGATACGGTCTCCCGTTACGCACTAGAGCTGAAGAAGTCATTAGATCATTTGGCCACATTTTGTAAAAAAAAAGGAGGTTAAAGTCTGTCTTGTATATCATTAATATTCTATCCAAAAGAACAAATATTTTATTACAATTGTCACTAAAGTCCAACCGATGTTGAAATAGTCTTGTTCTTGGCTTCAAGACAAACTCAGAAGATTGAGCAAATTGAGTCTGCAAAACGAAAGCGTTTGTCAGTCAATATACCAACTCTATATTTACCAAAGACGGTTAAATCCAAACCCGATTTATTAATCGAACCACCAAAGTTTTGCTTTATCCATTTAACCAGTCACAAGCTTGGTTCACCGACTTTTATTTACAAGTCTCGGCAGAGACGTTCGAGCAGCGCCACCGTTAGTACACATCAATTGACTTCAGAATCCTCCGCTTTGACAGTTAGAGTACTAAAAAAAATATATTACTCCATTCTGCATAATAAATTGAATTAAATTTAGTTGAAAAGCGCCTCTAGAGGGCGCCTTCTCGTAGGGTTATCCGGTTGTTGAAAACTGTAAGACTGATTGGCTTGCCCCTCAGGAGCCCTGTAGATTACAATCTCCAATAGCGGAGGGTAAGTCTGCTGGGACCAAAGTAACATATTGGGCTTAATTATTCGACTTTGAAAATTCATTTTCCAGACCACTAATACTATTTTACTTGATAGAGTGAGTTTTAGGAGAAACTAAAATATATAGGTCAGCAATTGGAGAAAATGCAATGTGAGTTAGGCATCTCTAAGGGCCGCTTCACACCGGAATGGCAGTGACGCGAAGGGACCAGCCGCGGCGGAGCTGGCCGCGGTCGGCAGTTGGTAGCCGCGCACAGCCGCTTGATCGCTCGCGGCGGCACGAGCCCCTTTTGAACTTATCATGCGATACCCATATCATGGTCTTTGAAGGATGTAGATAAAGTTTAAAATTATTTTTCTCTAAAAGTACTCGCCGCGTCGCTGCCAACCGCTGACAAGGCCGCATACAAGACGCGCGTGGCCGCCTGACCACTCGTTTGACGGCGCAAGCAACTTCGCGGTGCCACGGGCAGCACACTTTTTTTGAACATATCAAGCGATGTTGGTCTCTTATAGATGTAGTTAAAGTATAAAATGATTCACTCTAAAAATGTGCTGCCGGTATTACCGGTATATTACAGTATGAATCAGCCCTAAATCAGTAAAAGGAAAAGTGTAAATATGATAGGAACAAAAAGTTACCCCGCAAAATACTCTTTATTAAAATCCAATCAGTTAAAATGTTTCAGCGAAATAACAAAACGAATTGGATCGTCAACACAATATTTAACACCAATTCCAACAAAAAATACAGAGTATAAAATGTACCCGTCTTCCGTAATCCATGAAATAAAATCACTGAAATATTTCCCGGCATTTTCCCGACCATATAAAAACGAGTGACATTGATGGTTCAGTATTGCTGACAAAAACTACGGGTGGTACGAAGCCACCAACGAAACCGATCACGGTGCAAATCTTCGTAATGTCTGACGGATTTTATTGATGCTCGTTAGGCATACGTTAGTGACGATCGGGTGCGCCGTGGAAATCCACTTCCACTGCAGGAATAGCCGAATGGTCTTGTATTTCACATTAATTGTTCCTGAAAGTTTTGGGTTACGATGGAGTGACAAAAACTGGATTTGCGATTAGGATAGAAAAAAAAGATAATCGTTTCCCCAACACTTTTTTTTTAGGTGGGAAAACCATCTAATGACAAATCGCGCTCTTGGGCAGAGCGAGAGATAGTGTCAGACTTTTACTGACTAAAAACCCACTCCTGTTCCTTCGTTGCCTTCGTCCTAGGGCCCCGGGTCCTTCGTCCCAGGGCCCCGGGTGTTACCCCCACACTAAGTATTAGTACAGTATCGTGAATGCGTTCACGAACATTTAAAATACCATAATAAACAAGACACTCAGACCGGTATACAAAAATGATTGCCGTATGTTATTCCCACAGCTGGGACTCGAGCCTTCTCTCTAGGAGAGGAAATGAGCCGTAATCTACCACAAGGGCCCAGTGAGGGTTGGTGGATGTCACACATGTCATCGAATTTTTGGTTCTAGGACATGCCGGTTTCGTCACGATATTTTTCTTTACCATTTTGAGAGATGATGTAATAAATTACACAAAATAAAGTGCCTTGCTGTTTGGACGCATAGCCTACATAAATAACCCATTTTTCGAAAAAGGCTACCTACATAATATCACGCTACGACCAAAAGGAACGGAGTAGTAACCAAAGATGCTGGTGAAACCGCGGAGGGCAGCTAGTCAAAAATACAAAAATAAAATCTTAACAATTTACGACTCAAAATTTCATTTTTACAATTTCAAAGGTTTTTTACTTATTAACTCCCATATTAAAGTATTTCTCCGAACGGATATTTATAGCTGTATGCTCTCTATAAAAAGACTAGGGGTGCCCAGACGGTTGCAAACTACCGTTCCAACCAAGGTGACCTTGGTTTATGTGTTTGGTTTGTGTTGCGGCTACATGGATGTAAACCACGCGAAAACACATTCGGTGATTGGGAAAACGCGCCTCTCAACCAAGGGCGTTGAAGGTCATGGTTTACAACTGCTATCTACACGGATTGAAACTAGCAAGGTCACCTTGGTTGGGACGTTGGTTTGCAACCATCTGGTCACCCCTTAAAAGAACATGTGGCACAATATCAGGTGCACGAGCAGAGTTTAAGCATAACTGCATATTTATGTAAATAAAGATAATTCCTACATACGTATACTTTTGTCAATAGTTATGGCAACATTTACCGTGCCTCGCGGTATCCCTTGCCACGCTAGTTTGTACTTTTCGCTTTCTGGCTTTTATTTCTTTATGTCTGGCTCCTGAGGATTTTAGGACCCTCTATACTATACTAGCTTACCAGAAGCTAGCATTTTCACCCGCGTGTAAATAAAAAAGAATATCCCGAGGGAACATACCTACTTTCTTAATAAAGAATATCCTATGAGCTAATCCAAGAAATGGTCTAACCGTGTGGTAAATTTCATTAGTTACACCACCTTTTACATGAACTTATGTAAATTTCTGTGTGTAATTTTTTTGCACGGGCACAATGGCAGTTTTACCATTCATAGAGATATCTACCAGAAAATCTTTAGATAGTCAGCCTGTACTGCTAGTAAATATTATAAATAATGAATTAAGAAATAAAATCGGGTAGAGACACAATGGAATACACGAAACAGGGAAAGGAAATGGTCTGTAACTAAACTTTTGAAAGAACTTAGCGACTGGCTTTGTCTAACTATCTTATACGTATCATCATTTCAGCCGAAAGACGTCCACTGTTGGACATAGGCCTCCCCTAGTGTCGCCACAATGGACGGTCCTGTGCCTCTCGCATCCATCGGATTCTCGCAATCTTTACCAGGTCATCGGTCCACCTTGTAGGAGGCCTTCCAACGCTGCGTCTCACACCAGAACCTTTCGGCCCCAACAGCCATCTGTTCTGCGAGCAATGTGCCCTGCCCATTGCCACTTAAGTTTGGCGATTCTTTGTGCTAAGTCAGCAACCTTATACGTATATATAAATATAAATATACATAGATTTATTTATATGACTTTGTGTTGTTGCATTTTTGATGGCGCACGTATGATGTTGGAGGAATATCGAGCTATCGATATGTAAAGGCGATAAATAATTGAGTAATGCGGTGTGACATTCTTTCTGTATTACAAAAATGTGCTGTATTATATTTCCACTGAAGTTTTTATCACAAAAAATTAAAATAAGTAATTTTTGGAATTCTGTGAGGAATCATAAGCTTGATGACAAGTATTCCTAATTGGAACAATGTAGTTTATAGTTGCTGACATAGCACGAAGAATCGCCAAACTTAAGTGGCAATGGGCAGGGCACATTGCTCGCAGAACAGATGGCCGTTGGGGCCGAAAGGTTCTGGAGTGGCGACCACGTACCGGAAGACGCAGTGTTGGAAGGCCCCCTATAAGGTGGACCGATTAGCTGGTTAAGGTTGCGGGAATCCGATGGATGCGAGACGCACAGGATCGTTCCTCTATTACAATAGTAACGTATAAAAAAGATGAGAGAAACATGATTTCTGAACGTGTAGATTAAGGGGATGCAACTCGACATACATTTTCACTGTTTTTCATAAAACCGCTATTACGCGATTATGACGTTATTACACATTTTTCATTAGATATTTTTGAAACAGTATCTTGTGGATATTATCTATGCTTTATTGAAATCAATTTATAAATTTGTGTAAAACAAATCCAAGACCTCTGAAAATCTGCTATTTTGCATAAACTTTGACACTTCATAATTTACTCAAAAATTTAAAAAGTCAAAAAGTATACCAATAGACACGCCTTGCAAATTTAATCAAGATTCTGAATAAGGGTTAAAAAAATAACACTTATTTCTTGGAACAAGTTTTGTGAAATATTCGAGTAAACCACAGAATTACCGAATGCCAACAGAGTTTTCAGGCATTATCTCTCTTTTTTTGCATTGCCTCTTCAACAAACATCGCGTTGGATTGCGTTAGATGAAGCTACAAGCTTTTAAACCATGCTCAATGTTGACGATAAGCGAGTGGAAAAGGAGCCTCGTAACAGTTGGATAAGAAAATAAAGAAGTGCATCACATAAACTAATTTGACAGGAGTAAATTTATTGCTATCTCTTTCTAGTTTTAACGATTAGTAAAAGAGAGCGATAGTTTAAAATACGTTTAGTTGGTGTACAAAAGAAAAAAGAATCGACGCCAATACCATTTTTTCAGTGTGAAGTTATCAACGAAAACACGAAAAAACATTTTAATAAAAGTCAACATTTAAAAATCGAACACCAAAATTGTAACAAAGGAGGTTTGGTAAGACGCCAGCTTCGTGGCAACACCTGTAGGCCACTGAGAACCATTGAGGGCCACGATCGATATAAACTGGCCACCTCTAGCCGCATATACGGGAATTTGCATTTTTTCATCTAACCACACTTGGAACGACGCCGCGTCGGCGGTCTCTCTAGAGATTAAGGTTTTAAAATAGAATATTTATTTTATTCTCAGATTTACTCTACAGACTTTACTTTGTAAGTTTCTTCCTGTTTTTAAAACTATGGTTGTAATATGTACGTAAATGGTTCTTTAGTATTTAATTTTTGTTAACTTAGAAATTTGATTTTTTCACAGCTTCAAGAGACCGCAGACTTGAGTATATGGTTTTAATTTCAACTTGATACCTCCACGCTTTCCCGAGATAAAGGGTCTTGACAGACAGACAGACAGACGGACGGACCACAAAGTGATCCTATAAGGGTTCCGTTTTTTCCTTTTGAGGTACGGAAACCTAAAAAAACATCTATTCAAAATTTTAGTTTTTGCTAGACCCTTTTAAAAACCAAGCTTTATTATTTTGTATAGCTTTCAAATATTTCCGTGACGTAATCTCGTACATAATATACACGTTTGAAATCGTAAGTTAGGGTCAGATTTGTGTTCTTTTTTTTATCGAGCCAACTATTTTATATCATTTTTTGATTTTCACTCAGCAGTTGGTCATATGGTCAATTTAAAGTAATTTTTCTCGGTGTTCTTTTTTATATGTGTGGATTTCCGAGGTTCAAAAAATATTAAATTTAGTAAAACCTGGCCATAACATTAGCCAGCAAATATCTATCTATGATGATCAAAGCTTAAATATGTTACCGGCAATCTTTATAATTCAGGTATTCTATACAATACCTTTTTTTTTCGGTGGGAAAATCATCCAATCCCCCACTCTTTTGTGTCAGACTTTTACTGACTAAAAACCCACTCCTGTTCGTTCGTTTCCTTGAAAGGCAACGAAGGACATTGCCTTTCATACCAGAACCGAGTCGTCCTTTCAGAAGCAGAGCCTTGGCTCCAGTAGGCTTCGACCCTGCTGGGCCCTTACGGATTCTATACAATATCTAGGCAATGTATAAAATACCTAGGGCGTCCTGGCAATGTATGAAATATTATAAACATTATTGTCCATTACATACTTTACCTAGGTAATGTGTAAGATACTGACTGGGCATTAGGTATTGTATAGAAAACCTAGCAAAAAGTATTAAAAAAATAATATTTCATGTCTTTTTTTTTAATTTTCCTACGATGCATATTAGTGACTTACTAAAAATCTATCGATTTGATTATAAAATCAAAACACTATCACGGTAAACTTTGCTTGTAGAATAATTTCACAAACAATCAGAATGATTGCATGTATATGTATTAGTCCGATTTTTAATCGATAAAAGCAATTTTTGAGGCATCTTCGTATTTTTTTTCTATCGCACTAAATTAGCCGTACCTAATATGTTTTGAACACACTGTTTAGAGGTATCTACACAATTTTTTTTTCTATCATACTAAATACAATTATGTTTTTAACTATCTAGCATTTAAGTATACAGAAAAATAACATATATTTTTCTGATTCTGTTTAATGCAGCGGATTATGTACGTTTGCGCATTTTAAAACTCGCAATTAGCTTTTGTAGTGCCCCTAAGTTAATGACATGTATGCACGGATTTGAAATATAAATACTTTTTCTTTCTGAACACGACCAAGATATCACAATCGCTCTATAAAATCTCCAACCAATAAAACGCCTTCCATATCCAGAAGACTTGGGTAGATGGCGCTGTTGCCACGATAAACATCGACTCCGTAACAAAAATATTGAAAAAATAGCAAAAGTAATATATTTTATAATTTTAATTTGGAATCCCGTCAAGTGATAAGTAATTCACGACTTGTAATGTTGGTGATACGAAAAGTTCAAGTTTACGTGAAGAAATAGACAAAACATTTAGTGGAATCATATCAGTAAAACCAGTGAAGTATTCGGAAATATAATTATACCAAAAAACATCTGTTATCCAGTGAAAACGATCTCATTAAAAAACCAAGGGATTTTGTGAAACCAAGTGAGTGAATTTTTAAATATTGTGCAAAAGCAAACCGTTAAATAATCATCACTACGTTTTGCTTTGTTTCGAAAACTGACCTTTGGACTGTGCTAATCGACGGTCATATTAACTCAAATCTCAACACTTCAACGAATCGTCTATTTCACTTCGACGTCACATGTAAGTCCTGACTACGCGGCTACGTACACCGCTTTGCATTACATGAGGTGCGAGTTCAAATCCCGCTGAGAACCCAGACTTTTTGGATTTTTGATTATTTTTTATTTTATTTTATTTTTCTGATTTTTGAATAGAAAATAACTAATAAAACTTAAAATAAATATTACCACTATGAACTCTTTTGAAATGGAACTGGAGAACATTACAACCAGAAAGCCACGACGGGCAAACTCACTTGATCATTTGTTTATAAATAATTCGACTTTGCTCGATACTACCATGAAGAGCTTGCCAAGCACATCCATGAATGATAGCGACACTGTAATCAACCTCAATGAAACAATTAAACGATTAACAATGGAACTTCAATCAGCACATCAGGAGATTGAAAACTTAAACAGTGAAAATTTCCGTTTAAAAATGGATCTAGGTGAAAGTCAGAAAATTATCGACACATACAAGAAAATTATCTCATCCGACATGAAAAACATGACACCGACAACCTCACGTAAACGTAATCACATCAGAACGACCACTACATCTACTCATTCTACACCTTTAAATCTCGTTAGAAAAACTAGTGCATCTACCCATTCTACACCCCTAAAGACTCAAGATTTTGACCCAGTACACCATGAGCTTAAAACTCCTCAAGTCCCACTACTAAAGCGCGACATCATAAACAACACGGCACAACATCTAGCGACATCTATGGACCAAAACAAGAGTCTCAACGCACCTATAAATTATCCACCCAAGTTGACTAAAGAAACTCGACATGAAGACTTACTTATTTCTTCGTCCAATACAGAAAGAGTAGAACTGAGCCGCAACATATCTTCTCCAAGGATATTACTTTTAGGTGACCAACAAGTGCGGGGATTTGCTCAAGAAATAGCAGCACAAAGAAATAATAATAAATGGAACGACATATACTCGGTATCAGGAATTTCAAAACCGTATGCAACGAGTACGCAAGTCCTGTGCGACTTTGACAAATTATCAGAAGAAATAAAAAGTAACGACATCATCGTATTAGGTATTGGAAGTAACGATAAAAATCCCTACTTATTACTTACAGAATTATGTTGTTCACTTCATAAAGTAAAAAATAACAAAGTGTTCATACTAAACGTTTTAAATAATCGCTTCTTAAATACCAACCTATTAAATAAACATATAAAACCGATTGTGAAAAACTATCCAAACTGTCAATTCATTGATACATCTGATGTCATGGTAAGTACTAATAACTATAATTATGTATCAAAGCGCTTTATGTGTTTTAAAATAAATATAGAAATCGACAACATAAACTACCTGAAACTAGTAACTTCTCAATTAAAATCAAGATGTGCCAACAAAGATATGCAACATAAATATACTAACTATGATATACAAAAAAATATGTACAAAAAAGGAACTATCCCATATTATTTTAAAAAACAGTATAATACCACTAATCACATTTCAAAATCTAAAAGTGACAGTAAAAGCACTAGCCAACCGATGTTTTTTCGAGACTAAACGAAAATGTTCTCTTCTGCATCAAAATATAGCTGGTGTATTGAGTAAAAAAGACCTTCTAGAATTATCAATAACGGAACTTGAAAAATCCAATATGAGTATTGACATTGTTTGTCTCTGCGAAACATTTATACGACAAGGGGCAGAATCTAATCTTACCATGACAAACTATAGAGTAGTGTCAGCCTTTTCAAGGCCGCATCAACGTAGAGGTGGAACTTGTTTAGTGACCAAAAAAGACCTTGACTGCAAACCTTTATGTAATTTAATTGACCCCAAGTTATATTATTTCGAATACTGTGCAATTGAAATTACTACCTTGAAACTTTATGTTATCTGCATTTATCGCACTCCAAATTCAAACATTAAATTATTTTTTGAAAATTTAAACATCCTCTTAAGACAACTTATAAAGAAAAATAATAAAAGCATTATATTATGTGGTGACTGGAATATAGACGCTATAAAAGGAGATAAACATTTCAAAGAGCTAGAATCTATTTTAAAAAACTATAACATAATCAATCATATTACCAATCCAACAAGAAAACTCTCATGTATCGACTTAATTGCGAGTAATATACCAAACGTTATACCCCAAATACACTACCTAGCTCTATCTGATCACGAAACAGGACAATCTATATCTTTTGAGATAACGGTAGACACCACAAAAATTAAAAGACCATTTTATTTTGAAGAAAGACGCGATTTTAATCAAGAAAATATAGATAAATTTGTTAACTGTCTATCTTCATTGTCCTTCTCAGATATTTACCAAACTGAAGATACTGACATTGCATTTAATTATTTCCATGACATTCTAATATTATTTTATAATTTATGTTTCCCTAAATTTAAATTTAAAATAACTATTAAGCCCTTAAAACATAACTGGATGACAAAAGGTATAAAAAAATGTTGTATAATCAAACGGCGTCTATATTTAAAATATCGTCTCTCGACAGCAAATAAAAAACGTCATAAAAATACCTATAGTAAATATACCGCTATTCTAAAGAGATGCATGCAACAGGCATAAAAAGGCGAAAACACGCGATATTTGTCTCAATCCAGCAACAAATGTAAAGCTGCCTGGAAAGTAATAAAAAGTAATACTAGCGAAAAACTAAATTCTCATGACATAAATAAAATTCAATTAAACAATCAAACTTACACTGAACCTGAAAAGATAGCTGACATTTTTAACAATTTTTTTATTGATATGACAAACGACACCATTGGCCCCTCTATTGACTACACACCGCAGATGACTTATCACCCAAATACTATGTATCTGACCCCAACTAATGACACTGACGTTTATAAAATAATAAACTCTTTAAAATCCACGAACTCTACAGGCTACGATGACATTAACACAAAAATCCTCAAATTATGCTCTACATTTTTATCAGTTCACATTAGCCATATTATTAATTTGTCATTTATGCAAGGCTTATTCCCTTCACGGTTAAAATTTTCAGTTGTAAAACCAATCCACAAGAAAGGTGAAATAAGTGATATGAATAATTACCGCCCCATAACACTCATACCAATACTATCAAAGATTTTTGAAAAGGTCATGCATGAAAAACTCACCGGTTTTTTAACCAAATACAAAATCTTAAATGAGAATCAATTTGGTTTCAGAAAAAATAAATCGACTACAACAGCTTGTTTCGCTCTATTAAAATTAATAACCAAAAGCCTTAATGATAAACTACCAATTACCTCTATTTTTCTAGATATGTCCAAGGCATTCGATTTTGTGAACCATAAACTGTTAATTTATAAATTAAACCGATATGGCATAAGAGGAAACGCGTCACAGTGGTTCGAAAGCTACCTTACAAATCGACAGCAATGTGTTGAAATTTCGGCACAAACAGGAAATCAAAGGCTCACATATAGGTCTCAGTATCGTGAGAATAACTGTGGTGTTCCCCAAGGGACCATACTGGGGCCGCCTTTATTTTTACTATACATTAATGACTTACCTGATGTAACTTCCCACAACTGCATATTATACGCTGACGATACGACCCTTAGCATTATAAACGAAAATGACGACATTGTTGAGTACCAAAATGAAATAAACATGACATTAAATAAAATTATTACGTGGCTTGAACGCAATAATCTCCATATCAACGTTAATAAAACAAAAATGATACAATTCCAGACATATAAAAGTACTCGCCCACGGCTTAACATACAATATGAAAACGAGACAATAGAAGAGGTCGATTACGCAAAATTCTTGGGGATAATAATTGACAAAAACTGTAACTGGAAATCTCATGTAGATGACTTATGTAAGAAGATAGATAGATTTGTATTCGTTTTATATAGACTAACACGTGTGGCTAGTGTTAATGCAGCACTATGTGCATACCATGGCTATGTGGAATCAATTTTGCGCTATGGCATTATAATATGGGGTAATTCTGTTGAATTCGAAAGAGTGTTTCGAGCTCAGAAAAAATGCGTACGCTCAATTTGCGGAGCGCACCCATTGGACAGTTGTGTTCCACTATTCAAAAAACATAAAATACTGCCACTTCCAGCACTATATATTTTTGAAATTTGTATCTTTGTACATCAAAACAGACATGAATTTGATTTGTTCAATGATATTGTATCCAGACCCAGCCGTAAAGTGCATTTGCTTAATGTCCCTAGGCGTAGAATTAAATTGTTTTCTAATAATGTATACTGCATGTCTATTACTATTTATAACAAATTACCCGTTTCAAAACCCTCAACCTCAAAACATTTAAAAATAATTTATTTAACTTTCTTTTAAGCAAATGTTATTACTCGACTGAAGATTTTATGACTGAAAAATTTACCTAAATATTTGACATTACCTATTAATCATACTTTATCTCCTTGACATTATTAAAATTGTGACTTATATAATTAATATCTCTTATAATATACAATAACTATTGCTCAATTAATTTCAATAATTTGTAATTCTAATGATAAATAATAATAATGTATTGACCCATAATTTTACAAACCATATTTGTACGCCGGAAACGGTAGAATATTATGATCATAATATATAAGCACATAACAACTTTGTACAATATTCTGACAAATAAATACATTCTATTCTATTCTTGAACTAAGCTTCATCCACAATGGATCAGAAGAAGTGACCGTTCAATAATGCAATATTGCAGCGTCAGCGCTCAATATAGCACAAACAACTATACCTTATCGAGAGCCGTCTTAAGATTTGAAGCTTGAGGTCCCACTTCAGATGTAGTAAGTCGTGGATTTTATAAATGAAATAGGTATTGCTGGCGATTTTATATAAATTCCTTTTTGGAAGACTTACAGTAAGTATTTGAAGTTAAAGTCATTTGAAGGCATTGTATAGTATCCTGTTAAACGTTGATGATCGAAAGAATATTTGTACTCTTTATAATAAAAAAGGGACACCTTAGTCTGGAATTTAGGGGAAAGGTCAGGGAGTGTGGGATTCTTATTTCACTAAAACGACCTCGGTGACCACCATCAGCACAAGGCCTCGTTGCCTCTTAAAAACTACTGTGGAATCTCTTCTGTGCTTAACCTTATGAGACACATCCCTGAGGAGATTGTACAGAGATCTACCCTGAGCCTCACAGTGCACGGCAACACGTGATCACAGTGCCGCCGTCTTCACTGGAATCACTCTGTAGGCGAACAAAGCCACCCCTCTAAGCGCCTGTGATTCCAAAGGTCCACCTGCATTAAATGATGCAGGTGGGATTTTGGAGTATCAGCCAACCAACCAACCTCGAGATGGTTGCCTTCACATCACATTTTCTCCTGTATACCTAAAGTTTAAAATATATTCGTCAATATTTTACAAATTCTCGATAGTTTATGCGGAATTTTGTCTATCAATCAAAGCACTATTTAACCTCATATAGCAAGTTGTATTTCAAAAATGAGTCTGTTTTTCCTGATAGCTACAACCTAGGGATCTATAAATCAAGAGTGAATAAGTTACAACGTGAGAGTTGAGACTATCCATAATAAAAAAATACCAGGTAAGTGCGAGTCGGACCCGTACACTGAGGGTTCCGTACAAACTTACTTATGAAAACGGTTCAATTCCCGAATTGAGTTACGAAGGGAAAAATTTCCAAATCGCAAAAAACGTTTTTTTTTTGTGACGTAACTACAAATTTACAGTTTTCAGAATTTTTCCTATGCTTCTGCTATGAGACCTTGCTTCATGCCAAACTTCAGGATTCTAGGTCAACGGGAAATACCCTATGAATTTTGATTCCCTTGAGAGTGTCGAAATATACGTTTTTTGCCACATAAATGGCCGTATCTTTTTTTTTTTTGTTAACTCAGAAGTTTGATTTTTCACAGTTTCAAGGGACCGTACTTGAGTATACATATATAGTGTTAATTTCAAATCGATACCTCCACGCGTTCCCGAGTTAAAGGGTCTTGACAAACAGACAGACGGACAAAAAAGTGATTCTATAAAGGATCCGTTTTTTTTTTACCTTTTGAGGTACGGAACCAAACCCCAAAAATGTGCGACTGATTTGTCTAGGCCAACTTTTATTACTTACATTATTAGCAGTTTCGACAGCTAATCAATTATGATAGTGACTAATATGTTCAAAAAAACAACAATTGGTACGACGGCTTACGACGAACCCTGTTCGTAATTAACTTGGAAATTTCAAAACAACAACGGTAAGTCAACCCGGAAACATTAGGCGAACGTGAATAGTTTCAGAAAACTAATATTAGACCATATAAAAACAACTGACAGTTTACTAAGCTGATGTTTAACTTTCTACTGTAAATGAATTTCCTGGAATGTTTTCAACTCGTTGTCGAGAGTGAACTTTGGAACGGAAACTGCGAATTGTTACCGAGTTTTGGTTTTACTACTCAATATGTATAAATGTCAATAAATTTAACTAGTTATATTAATTATGAAGTAAGTGCTTTTTACTTTACGATGTTATAATGTGGGGAAATAGCACAGACGCACCAGCGCTGTTTACAAGCCAAAAAAAATAATCCGTATTTTGGTTAATATTAAACAAACCGATAGCTGCAAACCTTATTTCAAAAAACTAAATATTTTAACGCTACCTTCTATTTACATACTAGAAATCTGTAAATTTGCACACACACACCAAGACTTTTACACGAAACGAGAAGATATTCAAACAAGATTCACACTTCGATACAAAACACGTCTAAACCTACCAACATCTCGATTAAAAATGCATTCATCTGGCCCACTTGTAATGTCGATAAAAATCTATAATAAACCAGCGTTAAAGATTGCAGATTATCAACTTGGCTAGGGTGCTGATGGTAAGCGATGATGTGGACGACGGTGGAGCATGCCTGCCTAGAAGTGACTATTCACTCTTGACTTAAATACCCCTAGCTATATGAACACGATGCCCGCAACGTTTGATAAGGTTTAAAGTATTTATATTTTGTACTAGCTGACCCGGCGAACTTCATACCGCCTAACAATCAATGAATGTGGTATATCTTTCGATATAGTCAACCGATTGCGATGAAACAAAGCCTAAGTAATATATCAAGTTACACACAATTTTAATGTATAAAAGTTATCTACATCGATTTGGTACATTTTACGTGATACGCGCACAACTAAAAACTTCTACAGATTTATTATATGTGTAGATTAGTTTATTATTGTTTAAGATTACAATTAATGTGCTGATTGACCGTATTTTTTTTTAATTTGAAACTATAGATAACACCAAACGAAGAGCGCTATAGGCTTTACCTGCAAAATTATCGCAGAAACGCCAGTAGTAGATTTCATTATCTTTTATTTATTAATTATATATTCGGTATATTTAGGAAAAAAATAACAGTAGTATTATTAGACACTAGCTTTTGCCCGCGGCTTTGCTCACGTACATCAAATATGTCGCTATGTCACTCAGAAATAAAGCAGCTATCTATCGGTGAAAAAAATTTAACAATCTGACCAATACTTTCGGAGATTACCTCGAACGTTTACCTCTTTATAATATTAATAGCGTCTACCAGCGGCTTCGCCCGCGTGATAATAGTTTGTTTTTTTTTTTGAGATTTAAACTATCCTATCTCTCAAGTTGGATCGAACTGCACATGGTGTGCGAATTTTATTATAATCGGTTAAGTGGTTTAGGAGTCCATTGAGGACAAACATTGTGACACGAGATTTATATATATTAAGATTACCCGAGCCACTAAGAAACGAAAAAAAGATCGCTGTTTTTATAAATAAATTTAAAAAAAAACTATTACTAAGTAAATGTTATTATAGCGTAAATGAATATTTAAATGATAAATCTATACAGCTTGCAAAATAATATAAAACAATAATAAATACTAACTTATAATGTAATAAATAATAATTGGTAATGTACTAAATAATAATTTATAAGGTAATAAATAATAATTTGAAATGTAGTAAATAATAATTTATAATGTAATAAATCTTTAATAAAATTGTTCTTAGAATAAGTTAATTTTTAAGTAGAATAAGTATTGTATTTGCTGTGCCCAACAGGGTCCACGATTGTGTCCAATTTTTTGACCTACCACCTAATCACGTATATTGTGGAATGCAATAAATAATTGAGTATTGAGTATTGAGTACTTAATTAATAACTAAAGGCCGTCAAATCCAAGAAGAAATGCCGTTTGACATTTCACACTTTTCAAGCTAAAATAAGATAGTGTAGGTGTAACTCATAATAGCATAAGCATAATCAGCCTTTTAATGTTCCCACTGCCTGGACTCAGGCCTCCTCTCTCTAGGAGAGAGAATGGGCCGTAATCCACTACGCGGGCCCAGTGCGGGTTGGTTAATGTCACATGTCTTCGAATTTTTTGTTCTAGTACATGTCGGTTTCCTCACGATGTTTTCCTTCACCGTTTTGAGAGCAATGGTGATGAAATAAATTACACAAAGTTATGCGCCTGGCTGGGTTCGAACCCGCGACCTACAACTCGTAAGTCGGGGCCGTTACCATTCGGCCACCACTGCTCTTGGTGTAACTCACACAATTTTAATTACTTTTTCCGAACCATGTAATTACGAAGCTATTTTTATTTTATCACAAGATATACAATTTTTAATCAACAAATTTAAATTCAAATCTTTTAAACAAAGCAAAATAATCGATATATACAATAGATAGCTTTTTTTTTCCAGACTTCGGTTTAAAGTCACGTAGTAAGGCCCTTTACCGTAGTGTTGCAAATCATCAAATTCACTAGTATACGAATAATTGTTAAAAATCTCCGAACAATAGAACTTAGTACCTAATAACGATCCGTTATCATTCCAAGCGCCTTTTATGCCTATTAATCTTATATACCTATGTGAGACGCACAGGACCGTTCATTGTGGCGACACTTGGGGGAGGCCTATGTCCAACAGTGGACGTCTTTTGGCTGACATGATGATGATGATGATTATGATGATGATATATTTTTTAATGTCAATACCATATATTTTGAACTATTTGATAAATGGCTAAAAATATCACTTTATCTAGGCCCTCTTAAATGTAAATGGAGAAAACGGTAACCATGTTCAATAAGATTGTCAATCGTCCTGTTTCCCACAATATACATTAAAAAAAGGTTTCGCTCTGACCGTCGTCGCGTCGACATAAAACGGAGATACGCAGTACTAAATAATAAACATATTCACACCAACAAAAGTTTATTCTCTTTGGCAACAAAACCAAATTCATTAAATATTTAAACAAGTGCTCCCCACGTAGTCCACGATTTAAGACTAAATTCTTCGAATTTGTTGTTAAAAGTTAGTCTAAAATAACACACATATACACAGTGTAAATAACGCAGAATACATACACAACCTGTACAGGCATATATGTACAGATAGCGGCAAGAATCTTGAGAAAGAGCGAGGATCGCTTTGCGCATCGTACACATCGGCGAGCCAATCACTGTACAAGGATTGCACTCCCCGCCCCCGCGTCTCTTTTCATACCACTAAAGAGACCCGATATTTCACTTCTGCGTGCTTCTGCGCAAGTAGAACTGTAGAAGTCAGCGCTCATGATCCGTGCCGGTATCTGCATATAAATATTTTATATTCTGATCCACAGCAGGTGGGGGCTTGCGGACGACGAGCAAGGGCTAGTTCGCTATCCGGTTATCTAGTATAGTTGAAGACGCATTATATTCCACACGCGCCTCAAAGAGATGTCAGCAAAAACCGAAGGGGCCCAACAGGACCGATGCCCGCTAGGGCCACGGGTAATTTCTGAAAAAGAAACCCGTGGTCTTAGAACTCAAAGAGTAACTGCATGACATAAGTGTGGTTTTTGTAGTTCTATGGCGTCAAATAAGAACTAATTGTGCATCGCGCAATTAAAGTTCTCCGCGCGATTTGAACATATTATAGAACAGCCCGAAATCATCTATCGGGCAGCTGCTCATCAGACATAACACCTGTCTGGTCGGAGGATGCTCCCTTTTCAACGGAGGTTTGCGGGACTATACTCTTGGTTCCGCATACCTCCAAACTGGTGACCCTCGACAAAGAACGTCAGCGCAGGCTTCGTGCAGCGACTACTTCGTGACGTCATCCTCACATCCTCAAGCGGAGTGGCTATATAGGGTATCCTGACCACCAGCATGCCTGTCTGGGCATCTCGCTCCATCCTAGAGCGGGTCTATGTCTTCTACATTTGATAATTTCCAACCTCAAAAATACGGTTATAGTAATCATCACAGACTTCATCAAGGAATGCCCCCTTTTATGATGATCATGTTTTCAACTTTTGCACGTGTCGCATTTGTAAGTCTGCCTAACCCTTTACGAAAAGGTTTGTGTACAATATAAAATTCGTGCCTACACACACAAGTAGAGGCTTAATTACAATAATGACGTCATCATACTCATTATAGCCGGCGGATGTCGTGGGAACTATCGATCGTGCGGCTACACTGCGCGCCCATGCGGAAAAATTATATACGATTATACTGTGAGCCTGCTTTTTGGGTTAAGCGGATAATCCGGGGTGAAAACAAAAGAACAGTCAAGGGGACTATACTGCGTGAGGGAGCGACCCTCACGCCCCAGCCGCCGGGATCCCGATCCCGATTTCCGGCCACCGTAGGCGCGGGCTTGCGGACGGCGAGCAATGGGTAGCTCGCCGTCCGACCGTCCGGTAACCGTCCGGGCCGAGCCCAAGTCGTCGACGGCGCCTCAAGGAGATGTCAGCAAACCGTAGGGGCCCAGCAGGGTCGAAGCCCACTAGGGCCAAGGGTTTGTTTCTGAAAGGAAAACTCGGGCCTGTTTTAGTGACATTTCTTTGAAGCGTGCGTAGAACTACGTATTACGCGCCATCTAAGAATCGGGCTCGGTCCTTACCAGACGGCGAGCTACCCATTGCTCGTCATCCTTAAGCCCGCACCTATGGTAGCTGGGAATAGCCCTGCGACTTTTCAATAAATAAACACTGTGTACCTATAGCTTATTAAGATTACCTCTCAGGCACAAGTGTACCGAATTCGGTACACCTCGGTACCAGCTAACTCAAACCTTATTTTTACGTAATAAGGTTTAAGTTAGCTGGCATGAGGTGTAGGCCGTAGTTGGTACACTGGTGCCTGAGAGGTAATCTTAATAAGCTATAGGTGGGGTGACCAGACGGTTGCAAACTAGCGTTCCAACCAAGGTGACCTTAGTTTTTGTGTTTCGTTTGTGTTGCGGCTACATGGATGTAAACCACGCGCCAACACGTTCGCTGGTTGGTAAAATGCGCCTCCCAACCAAGGGCTTTGAAGGTCATGGTTTACAACTGCTATATAGCATAGCATAGTCGGCCTTGTAATGTTCCCACTGTTGGGACTCAGGCCTCCTCTCTAGGAGAGGGAATGGGCCGTAATCCACTACGCGGGCCCAGTGCGTGTTGGTGGATGTCACATGTCTTCGAATTTTTGGTTCTAGGACATGCCGGTTTCCTCACGATGTTTTCCTTCACCGTTTTGAGAGCAGAGGTGATGAAATAAATTACACAAAGTAATGCGCCTGGCTGGGTTTGAACCCGTAACCTACAACTCGTAAGTCGGGGCTGTTACCACTCGGCCACCACTGCTATAATGCTATATACACAGATTGAAACTAGCAAGGTCACCCCTGTTGATACGTTGGTTTGTAACCATCTGGTCACCCCTTTAGGAAATTATTTTTAAAGTAATAAAATCAAAAACTTTTATAATGTAGGTAACTGTTACTTCTAAGTTGTTTATCAAGATGTGTTTTCAAGAAGTTGTTAATATCTTGCTCAGGAGTTCCAAAATGTGTACTAAAAACTATGCTTATGTTTAGCTACAGAACTAAATATTAACGACGCTTTCAAAACGCAACAGAATAGGAAGCAGGATTGACCATAAAATAATCGTAAAACCGTAGAATAGCCATTGTAGAAAAGATTTTTAAAAATGTATCTTTCTGCTATGTTTTATATTTCTTTTCATCCATAATGGTCCATGGTTATTTTATTTAATATAAATACGCCCTCCTTATCTAAGTAAAATGTAAGTGTTATCATTTCATTATCAAGTGAAAATTATCACAAGAAAATTCTCTGAAATTCTGTATAAAATTTTTCACATGGGAATTTTCCGTTGGCTACTCTATCGTCTGGTCACTACAGTGACTGCGTTTATTTAATATATTCCTGAAAAAGTTTCACTTCACCTTCACATTTTTAAATAATTTTCACGATATTACAGTGTTGCAGAGCAAATATTTCAGTTGTGACAACAATTTTTCATTTATGAACTTTGTATCTAACTTTTACAACGAAATGTGGCCACTTTGCAAAACTACGGGCAATTTAAACGCGTTTAAGTGTAAAACATTCATGGAACTGTGAATATTATAAAATTATAAATCTAGTTTTATAAAATGGTGGATATTATAAATGACATGGATAAACAAAAAGCCGGGTAAGTATGAAAACGGTTCAATTTCCGAATTGAATTACGAAGATTTTTTCGGAGAGTATTTTTTTTTGTGACATAACTACAAATTTACAGTTTCCAGATTTTTTCCTATACCTATTTGTGCTATGAGACCTTGCTTCATGCCAAATTTCAGGATTATAGGTTAACGGAAAGTACCCTATGAATTTTGATTCCCTTGAGAGTGTCGAAATACACGTTTTTTTGCGACATAAAGGGCCGTACCTTTTTTTCATGAATGCGGAGCGGAACGGATTAGAGTTGAGCTACCATCTGCTTCGTGCTCTCCGCTCAACTCCGTTCTGTCCGGCTCGGGGCCGCGTGTTCATTTCTTTTATTTGAAACTCCGCTCAGCTCAACTCCGCTCCACTTAAACTGTTTCCACTGATGCAGAGTGGAGTTTTTGAACAATTGTAATTGGTCAATTCACGGCTATCGGCACACAACAGTGAGTATGACTCACTGACTAATATAATGATGACGCCTCATGACGACTAGAAGATAAGTACTGCATTCGCAGTAATAAATACATAACTGCCATTTTCTTCTCGCACTAAAGGACTATGCATAGCATAGCATAGGCAGCCTTATAATTTTCCCACTACTGGGACTCAGGCCTCCGTTCTGGGAGAAAAAATTGGCCGAAATCCATCGCGCGAGCCCAGCGCGGGTTGGTCCCAGTGCAGATGCGGAACGCTTATGCGTGCCTATAATATTATTGGATACAAGACTTTTAGAAGTTGTTATTGCATGATGGGTGTAATGCATTGACACGATTACGTGACCTGTTCCGTATGTGACCTTCGAGATTTTTGTAATAAATCCGGTAGAAAGTACTGAACTAATAACTATATTACTTTTACTTATGTTTACGGGATGCCTTGTTCACGAAAAGAGTAAGTTAAACCGTTCTAATTTATAATTGAATTGTTTTATTTAAAAAAGAAAACATCGTGAGAAATCCGACGTGTCCTAGAACCAAAACTTCGAAGACATGTGACATCCACCCGCGCTGGGCCCGCGCGGTAGATGTCACATGTCATCGAATTTCCATTTTTTCTTTAACAATAATTTATATAGCAGAGCAACGTTTACCGTGTCAACTAGTATCTTTAATGTAAGATTATGTTATATTCTAACAGGAAAAATCTGCTGTAATTATGATACTGGGAGACTGTCGCATGTCATTTAACGCCACATTGGCTATCCAGGCCGTGGCCTTATTTTCCAGCGTTTAGTTACTCTATGTTTTTTTCTAGGGTTTGTAATCTCTTTAGCAGAATTATTGGTTTTCCTGCTATTAATATTTTTAGTTAGAATTGTATCTTAGGTTTTTATCGTGGGACTCGGTAATAAGTTCTCACATCACCTCATACTAATATTTTAAAGGCGAAATTTTAATGAATAGGTGTGCATATGTTTGTTACTTATTTGCTCTTAAACAGCGCAACGGATTTGGATGACATTTGGCACATGGGTAGACCATATTTTGGAATAGCGTGTGGAATCTAGAAAAACTGAAAAACTGGAAACTGTTTATCCTGGGAGAATATTCCCTTAATATCGTTTTCTATTTACACGCGGGCGAAGCTTTTGGCAGAAGTTTATGATTTTTTAGCGTTCTGTCCCTCAAAGGAAAAAATGGCACCCCTACAGGATAACTTTGTTGTCCGTCTGTCTGTCAAGACCCTTTATCTCAGGAACGCGTGGAGGTATCGAGTTAAAATTAAAATCATGATATACTTAGGTCTACGGTCCCTTGAAGCTGTGACAAAATAAAAAAGAAGATAGGGCCGTTTAAGTATATCGCAAAAAACGTGTATTTCGACACTCTCAAGGGAATCAAAATTCATAGAGTACTTCCCGCTGACCTTGAATCCTGAAATTTGTCATGAAGCGAGGTCTCATAGCACAAGGAAAAATCCGAAAACTGTAAAATTGTAGTTACGTCACAAAAAAAAACTTTTTTTGCGATTCGGAAAAATCTTCGTAACTCAACCTACGCCGCGGTCAACTGACGGCATCATCCACCTTCAGGCATCCAACGAGTGACATCTTCGCCTACCTATCCGGGTACAGTCATGCAACATGGCCAGCCCAATAATTTTATTAAAACACTCAAATAACCCGCAAAAACCCGCGAGTTTCAACCCGTGTAAACACTTTCACTACCTGCACGGGTATCCGAGCTTCCCAAAATATTCCCCAACATAAACATAACGCAACACAAGCCATTTAACAAGCACTTAGTAACTTATGCTCTATATTGAACGTGAAGTTATAAATAATTTATTGCTATAATAAACCCGCTCGCAATATGGAGAACGTTGACTTTCAACCTGTTCGAGTAGCTTTCGTTTTCAATTACTGTTACAGGGTTATTTTTTGTTAGTACCTGTATGTAACTTGGGTTTTTATTGAGGTGGGAAATCATTAAATAAATCACGAAAAGGAGTCATCATCATCAAGACGTCCACTGTTGGACAGAAGCCTCCCCCAAGTGACGCCACAATGAACGACCCTGTGCGCTCGCATCCATCGGATTGCCGCAACCCTCACCATGTCATCGGTCCAAAGGCTGCGTCTTCGGGTACGCGGTCGCCACTTCCGAAGCTCTTCTGCGAGCAATGTGCCCTGCCCACTGCCACTTATGTTTGGCGATTCTCTGGGCTATGTCGGTAAACCTGATTCTCCTGCGGATATAGCTTCATTCCTGATGCGATCACGCAAAGAAACTTCTAGCATAGTCCTTTCCATTTCCATTTCCAAGGAGTATCAGATTTTTACAACCTAAAACCCACCTATATTCCTTTAGTTGCCTTTAGCGTTCCAGGACCGCGGTAGGTCTTTCGTAACCTGGGTTATATCTAGGTTTATCTAGATTTATAACAGATAGACATCTAAAGCTGATTGTTTCGATTTAGTAGACGTTATTGTCTATTATAAGCTTGGAGGCATGATGGGTGCTTGACGTAGAGAAATTAAACCAAGGAAATTAATCAAATCAATTATTTACCTACATTAAGATTCAAGATTCAAAGCATTTATTTCAAATAAACCATTTACTCGTCTACACTACTTTTGAATGGTCAACAAGTCAGTCAGTCAGTAAAATCATGCTAATCACACATTCCAAAGCGTAAATCTCTATGGAGAAGAATGTGCAAAAAACTCCACGGATACTCTTTTAAATTATGTTAATGTATTACTAATATCTCGGTTACATGTTTCTTGTTGCACTACTATGGGAGAGCAGTGTAAATAAAGTACCAAAAAAAACCAATTCCAAATATAGAAATTAAAATAAGCCACTGGCAGCTAGATAAGAAATGACCAGTCTCAACTGACCTTTAATTCAAGAGTAAATACTCTTGACTTGATTCTAGGGTTCGTATTCGTTTTTAAGCCTAGGGGAGGCTTAAAAACGAATACGAACCCTAGAATCAAGTCAAGAGTATTGGGGAATTTGGGTATTCTACCCAAATTCCCTCACAGACGCCCTAAAAATCCTGGCTGGCCTAATCAACTTTTGGATAGGGATGGGCTGGATAGAACAAGTCTGCCAAATGATGGCCGCCATAGCCCACACACAATGATCCATAATGGATTAAGTGCGAAAATCAAAGACCTATAGATAGATAGACTCCTAGCAGGCCTAACCAAGTTACGACCGTTTCGTTTCGAATCTCTTTCAGCAGTCGGTAACGCCTCGGATTCCTTTGTTCTAACCACGTGACTTAACGTTAATTCCCATACATTTGAAGTTTTCTTATCAACTTGGCTAAGCCCTTAGGTTATATATATTTATTTCAATTACATACGAGTATTATATATGTTTACCCTAGTCCGTGCGACACTGCGGGGTGCCAACTGAAAACCAGCGCTGGGTGCCTAACGCCCAGCAAATGCTGAGGTGGTCACCATTTCGGTGCGGACTCGCTCGGTGCATTTTGTACTTTTGTTGTTTTTTACTTTGTGGTACTTGTCTGTATTTTTCTTTTGTTGTATTTTTACAAGTGACACGAGTGACAGCGACTAAACGCGATTATGCAAGCCAAACGTTAAAACGCGATTAGTTTTAATGGTGAAATCCGCCCTAAATTAAAGTATAGAAATCAATTAACCAGGTACAGGACGTTGTGAAACAAGTTATTGATTCAACCAGCACCGTTTAGCCGTAGGATACGTTGAACTTCACCATTCAATCAGCAGGTCGATAGCCACCAAATTAGACTGTCTAACATGGTAACCTGTTAATAGGCGCAGTTGTTAGACACTTTGGAAGCTTTATTTTTGGCTCAGTAAATTCTCCTATTGATCGGTAAGAAAAAAGAACCAGAGGTTTACCTACTTTCAAATATATGTCGCCAGCTGTTTAAACATTTACAACACTAGCAGTCCCGACTGACGTTGTCCTGCCCGAAATATGACATTTAGTCAGAAAAAAAATTGATAATGCTATTGCAGCGCCACCTACCGCATCCAATTGTATTTTTGAACCATGGACGGCGAGCAATGGGTGGCTCGCCGTCCGACCGTCCGGTAACCGTCCGGACCGAGCCCAAGTCGTCGACGGCGCGTACTGTTCCACGCGCGCCTCAGGGAGATGTCAGCAAATCGTAGGGGCCCAGCAGGGTCGAAGCCTACCGGGGCCACGGGTAGTGTGAAAGTGAAACCCGGGGCCCTGGGACGAAGGCAAAGAAGGAACAGGAGTGGGTTTTTAGTCAGTAAAAGTCTGACACTATCTCTCGCCCGGCCAGAGCGGGATTTTTCATGAGATGATTTTCCCACCTAAAAAAAAACATCCAAGAACCAACTTAAATATGCATTACACATTTCATCCAAATCGATTGAGCCGTTTAGGAGGAGTTAGGTAACAAAATATACGCACAGAAGAATTATAAAGATGTAACATAATAAACCCACGAAAGTAGTATGTTCAGAAACGGCTACTGAATCAGGTCAACAACATCATGCTGGTACCCTCATAAATATGCATTTTTGAGATCTTTGAAATTGTACTATGTGAACAAAAATGACATTTAATGACATTCTATTCTACTCTATTTTCCCAACTACAATAAGGTCAGCATCTAGTCTAATCAGATACAGCTACCTGCTACCTGCTACCTGCTCATACCAATGAGAAAACAAGAAAAAAATCGTATTACCGACTCTTGTACCGTATTTATTTACCTATTGCAAACTAGCTGACCGGGCGAACTTCATACCACCATACAGTCAATAAATGTCGTGATACCTTTTATCTAAACTGTCAAAGGATAAAGCCATCTACTGGCATTAACAGAACCAGCATAATTAATTTTAAAATAACATTTTAATTAGAGATGGCCTTGTCCTCGAATTTTTTTTTTCGTGAATTTTTCCATTTTTTCTCACTGTTTAAACTTTCCTTCTGAAAGTCACCCAAAGGTCAATGGAGAGGGCTATGCTCGGAGTTTCCTTGCGTGATCGAATCAGAAATGAAGATATCCGCAGGAGAACCAAGGTTGCCGACATAGCACGAAGAATCGCCAAACTTAAGTGGTAATGGGCAGGGCACATTGCTCGCAGAACAGATGACCGTTGGGGCCGAAAGGTTCTGGAGTGGCGACCGCGTACCGGAAGACGCAGTGTTGGAAGGCCCCCTACAAGGTGGACCGATGACCTGCGAAGATTTCCCAAAATTCACCCCCTAAGGTGTATATTTGTATGGAAAAACCTACTTTATGTATATTATGTATATAGCTTCTTCTTCTTTTCGGTTCGATGGTAAACTCGTTAAACTGGGCCCAGTAGGTGGCTACGTTAATAACAGCATAGCTTGATAAACAGCTTAGACTTTGAAAAGAATTTCAGACAGTACCAAACAAGCTAATCCACCATTCATCTTCAGAAATCCCCAGTTATTCGGAAGAACATTACTCATGATCATGTGGTCACAGCGTATTGGAAGTCTGCCATAACTCGGTGATATTGAAATCCAACCTGATATTTGCATATGGCTTCAAACGTTAGTATTAGCCTTGTAATAGCATTTCTTGGAAATGCAACTAGTGCTTTAAATAGAAAGCTAATAACTGAGCTTTAAGGTGTACCTTTAGTTGGGAAAAAGGCGATCCTAGCGTTTTTCCCAACTAGCTTTTTTTTAAGTGGAAAATCATCCAATAACTTCTCTCCCTCTAGGGTGGAGCAGAAGGGCGTGTTAGGCTTTTAAAACCACACCCATGTTCCTTCTATGCCCTTTGCGTTCTAGGACCTCGGGTATCCCTTGCCTCTACGATTTGCTGATAACTCTTTGAGGCGCGCGTGGAACACTACGCGCCGTCGACGCCTTCGGCTCGGTCCGGACGATTACCGTACGGCGAGCTACCTGTTGCTCGTCGTCCGCAAACCCACGCCTACGGTGACTGGAAATCGGGTTCAGTGTCCAGCTGGAGCGTGAGCACGTCCATTTCCTCACGCATGCGACCGCCTCCTTTGCAAGTATTGCTGTTTCGCAGAAGGATGCGACCGCCTGCCATTCCTTCTCGCTCCAGACCATGACCAGTACCAGGGCCTGGCATGAGACTTCGCTGCCGCCCATTGCCCCCACGAGGACGGGGGTGCTGTCAAAGGAAACCCGAGGTCCTAGAACGCAAAAGGCGACTGAAGGACACAGGTGTGGTTTTAGTCAGTAAAAGTCTGACACGACACACACCATTGCTCAGCGTGAGAGGTCGCTGCCACCGCCGCCCAAGCGGTGTACTCCTCCACCGTATGCTCCACTGTGTCCTCCGAGCGGTCCGCATAAAAGTGACATCCGGGTGTTTCATCCGCCTGAATCCGGTTCAGGAACCTCCCAAACTTACCATGTTCAGTGAGGACCTGCGACATGCGGAAGGTGAGGATGCCGTGCGTGACGCATCTCCATCCACTCCTCAAAGAGGAGAATTAACGCTATATTAAAATTAAAAAAAAAAAAAAAATTAAAATTCATTTATTTCAGGTAAAACCCATATAAGAGATCATCAACACATTAATAATTCCAGAAAATACAATAAATTAAATCCAATAAAAATCAATAAATTAAAATACAATAAATTCAATATATTATATAATTCATATTTCATATGAATGAAGAAAAGAATATCCTATTTTTTTTCCTAATATAGTTATCTATATTTTCATTGGTGGTTCTTTTTTACCTTAAGCTTCTTTAACGTCAGTGAACCACAGCCATAAAGCTAAGCCCGACTAATTACGAATTAGTTAATCTGTTAATAATAAATTTCATCAAACAAACCAATTAGCAGTAATAATAAATTATTTACAATAGCAACACGGATTACACAGAGACGAGGATCTGAAAATGAGTCCGTACACGTCCCTGGAGAATACCATCTATTATTGAATAATAAAAACAATGCAACCATTGCTTTTACACACAATAATTAATGTGGACGCAATAATTGTGAATTAATAATAAATTGGATTATGTTATTATTATAACTTACTGTGTTTTCATCCTTTATGAAAATAATTTCATTGAGACCAGTGGTATCGGCCCCGGCTTATGAATTGTTGGTCACGGTTTCAAACTCAGCCATTGCTTTTTATATTTTTATTTTATAACCATTGCTATTAAAACGGTAAATGATAACATCGCAAGGAAACTTGCATGTCCTGGAACTAAAAATTCGAAGACATGACATGTCTTCGGATTGGTTGATGTCACTTGCATTGCATCTGACATCCATCCGCACCCGGCTCGCGTTGTGGATGACGGCCCTTTCCCTCTCCTTGAGAGGAGGCTTGAGTATATAAGCTAGTAAACTTGATTTCTGCTCGGCTTCCGTGAGTCGTTGCTTGATGTTATAATAATAATTTAATAATAATAATTCTTTATTGGCATAATAATGGTATAATTTATGAAGCCTCTGACTCCCGAACTAGGCGGGCCTATATATCAGGAGTCAGCGCCCTCCCAAATTCATTGTAAACAATTTTATAAAGATAATTAGTTTTTAAGGAATTCGAAAAAAATCATAATTAAAATATTAAAATTTACCATTTAAATCAACATAATCGTTGTACATATGTACAACGATTTAGTTGATTATATGTTATAAGTACAACCTATAGGTACTATTCGTCATGAACTTGGCTATCCCTCATAGAGATTTTTAGAATCCGATAGATACGAGAATTCTAGAGACTTGCGCGGTTATACAAACTAAAAAAAATCTTCTACTTTAATATAATAATATAGATAGTAAAAAAAAAACATGTCAGTCTACGAAGGAGACAGCGGGACGGACTGGGTTGATTTTGCCAGAATTGAAAGGAGGAAGTACGGGCTAGCGAAAGATGGAAAGAGTGGGATTTAGTTAAGACCAATCTACAAAGCCTGGAGCACAGTCGTAAGGTTACCAAACCTTTCGGTGTTTTGCAGGATGATTTTTTTTGTGTGTTGTTTTTTATTGGATGGATGGTTTTTTACCTCCGTTGAAAAGGGAGGATCATCTGACCAGACGGGTGTTATGTCTGGTAGGTGCCCGATAGATGATTTCGGGCTGTTCTATATGTTCTAATCGCGCGGAGAACTTTAATTGCGCGATGCGATTAGTTCTTATGTGACGCCTTAGATGTCGCTACACTACCATCGGACAACCCGACATTCGGCAAGTGTAGCCCTTACATTGTTGACACCTCTACGGTCCGGAGTAAGCTTTTCGCATCGTTGTTTATACCGCGTACATCGAAGGACTGGAACCATTTGCTGCGATCTTCCCTTCCGATTATATATATATTTTTTTAATTGTTATAAACTTGTGCTTGACTGCGATCCCACCTGATGGTAAGTAGTGATGCAATCGTTGATGATGAGGCGCACTAGTTTATTAAGAGCCTATTATCTCTAGCCTGTTAAATGACTTCAAGGCTACAGTGAATAAGCTCTTAATAGACTAGTGCGCTTCACCATCAACTATTGCATCACTGCTTACAGCTGCTTACAGTTTATATCATTTAAAAAAAGTAGGGGTATGCCTTTTCCAAGGGCTGGAAAAGAACAGGCTAAAAAAACAAAAACGAAGAAAATTAAGAATGACCTATGATAATAGCCAAAGGAAATACATACATTATGATAGAAAATATATCCATTATTTTTTCTTCAGTAAATACAAAATAATAATCTAATCTACCAACTTTGAACATTTCCTTCTGTACAAATGTTGAACCAACTCTAATTCAAGACACAATAACTATAATAAAGAAATCGTTATGAAAATAACAACCAACGACCTCTGAACGACCTTAAATATTTTCAAACTACACGATAATCAAATAAAAATGACATTTAACACCACTGAATTAGATTGTAATTCGAACAACAACCTGTCGAGAATTTATTCGCTACATTTTTAGCTGTAATAGAATAAGTTCATAACAAAGGAGATTTGCATAATTAGGGAGAATTGCGTCTTCCGCTAAGCCTAAAAATGCTTACTTTCTGATTATACGTTCCTCAAAGATGACGTCATTTTCTTGTTACTAAACGATTAAATTAAGCATATAGCATAAGCATAATCAATCTTTTAATGTTCCCACTGCTGGGACTCAGGCCTCCTCTCTAAGAGAGGGAATGAGCTGTAATCCACCAAGCAGGCCCAGTGTGAGTTGGTGGATGTCACATGTCTTCGAATTTTTTGTTCTTGGACATGCCGGTTTCCTTACGATGCTTTCCTTCACCGTTTTGAGCGCTGTGGTGATGAAATAAATTACACAAAGTAATGCGTCTGGCTGGGTTTGAACCCACGACCTATCGACTCGTAAGTCGGGGCCGTTACCACTGCGCCACCACTGCTCTACTGGGCCATGATTAAATTATCGTCGTTTAATTAAACCCCGCTGGTGATAAAAAATGCACAGATTTAAACTGTAACGGCTTAAGCCGATTTGCGGGAACGTTCGAGAGAGTATCCGCCAATGACTATACAGTAGAACACAAAAGACAATTGAAAGAACACGGGTGGGTTTTTTTTTAGTAAAGAGGATTGCCCAGTCTCTATAGTGTCCCAGGCCCAAGATAGACATCAAATATTTGTATTTTTTTAAATTACTGTTTTAAAAACTTAACAGTATTAGATACCTAAAAAACATATACAAATTGGTGCAACTATTTTAGAAATATTTAAACTAGAGTGGAGTTTATCAACTCCACTCTTTTGATGCTTGATATTTGCCAGCGTCAAAATGATAAAACTTATTAATTTTTTCAATAAACTTACTTTTTTTACGAATTGTTTTTTATTGTAGTGGCGTTCATTTGGAAGTAAGTGAATACATATTTTTTTAAGACAAAATTAATGCACAAAGTAATTTTTCTCTAGTCAATTGTCCACTGATGGCCTCACTTGGACAATCCCCTTTCTGACACTCGTTCTCGTTCCGGCCTGAGTGAGAAGAGAGGAGTAATTTGATTACTTACCATCTTCGCTGCTCAGGAGAGTGAGAGATAGTCGCAACAGCATCCTGAGAACTGTTGCGGAGAGCTATACCTAGCTCTCCGAACGTATATTTCTTACGCGAAGGGTAATTGGTACTGACACTAGCTAATAAGTTATTTATTAAGTTACTAACATTGTATGTATTTTTTTTTTGTGTCCGAAGTAAAATAAATTCTATTCTACTCTATTCTTAACTCGATCACAAAATTGGGAAATATTTGTGTGATTATATCAGTGTCGCTTTTCATTGTGACTGTACTTTACGTAAGTCACCTCAAGACACACTCAACAATTATGTATTATTATTATGTATTTATGTGATTATAGGTAGGTACGTACAATAGACAAAAGTACTAGATACTGTATGAAAACTGTTTTGTTTTTTAGGGTTCCGTACCTCAAAAGGAAAACACGGAACCCTTATAGGATCACTTTGTTGCCCGTCCGTCTGTCTGTCAAGACCCTTTATCTCGGGAACGCGTGGAGGTATTTAGTTGAAATTAAAACCATATACTTAGGTCTGCGGTCCCTTGAAGCTGTGAAAATATCAAACAACTGAGTTAATGGAAAAAAATACTGCCGTTTATGTCGCAAAACGTGTATTTCGACACTCTCAAGGGAATCAAAATTCATAGGGTACTTCCCGTTGATACAGAAACCTGAAATTTGGCATGAAGCAAGATCTCAAAACACAAGTATAGGAAAAAATCTGAAAACTCTATATTTGTAGATACTTCACAAAAAAAAAACATTTTTTGATATTTGGAAAAATCTTCGTAACTGAATCGGGAATTGAACTGTTTTCATAGTTAAGTTTGTACGGAACCCTCAGTGCGCGAGTCCGACTCGCACTTGCCCAGTTTTTTTTTCTACAAACACAACTCTGGAGTTAAAATGTAGAACAGCTGGATTATTTAAAAGATTCACTGTAGCCCTAGAATGCAAAGGGTAACTGAAGGAACTCGGATGGCTTTTAGACATTAAAATTTTGACACTCCCTTTCACTCCACCCAGAGTGGAGTGAAGTGAGAAAACCACTAATCCGTGCTAATACGTAAAAAGAAACACATAAGTCTGTGTTGTAAGATCGAGATCGAGACCTTATAATAGGTCTTTACCTATGAAATTGGAGATTTTTAAAACGGCTTGCTTTGAAGTGTTATATCATTGGATTGACTTGGAATCATAAGTTCAAATAAATTTTATATTAAAGGTATGTTATTCTTCTTTTGAAATTAGGTATTTATTGGTTTCTTTGTGTTTTATAATTATTTTCTGTAATATAGCAGTACTTATAACCATTTTTGTATGAAATCTAAGAAAACTCGCATTATTTTGTAATATGAGTTCTACCGTGGAAACAATGGGACTCAAGTGATATGCAATATTGCTGATGTATACGGACCTAAAACTGCTAATGAATGAGATGTCTATTTTGGTTTCAATCACTTTGTGAGAAATTTTATCTCAGGAATAACTTTAGTTCTTAGGGCGGCTACAAGACAAAATTTGAAACGAAATCTATTAAACCAAGAACACAGAGTTTTTTTTTTGTTAGAAGAAAGTCGTAGGTATGCGACATTGATATTGTTTGCCCTTTGCAATGCATAGTATCTACGTTGAAACTCTTAATATGAAAAAACGTTTTTTTATTAGCTTTCATGGTTATAAGTACTGCGATATTACAGAAAATACAAAACACAAAGAAACCAATAAATACCTAATTTCAAAAGAAGAATAACATACCTGTAATATAAAATTTATTTGAACTTATGATTCCAAGTCAATCCAATGATATAACACTTCAAAGCAACCCGTTTTAAAAATCTCCAATTTCATAGGTAAAGCCTAAACCTATTATTAAAACGTTGAAAAAAAGATGTAACAAAATCATCGGTTTCCACTGTCCTTTTACACAAACGGATGTACCGTACTTATACTTATTGAGATATTTCAATATAAGGTTGTAGAAAGAAAAGGAAATGCCCATCAAGGGCTCCTGAAGGGACAATTGAATTTGGGACCCCATGGAGGACACACGAAAGACGAGAGAGATGAACACTCGGTTTTGTTCCGCTACAGTCAACAAGGTATTCAAGTGATGCCTACAATCTGAAAGAGAATTTTATACAGGGCTGCCACTTTAGGGAATCAAAAGAAAGATTTTTTTAAAAATGTGAAAATAAAAAAGGATATTATTAATCGGGCGATTAAATTAATGGGAAACTTTAACACTATAGAAACGTGGGCAACCCAAATTTGGCCCATTCCAATATTCTTCCTGCTCCAGTTTTATTATGCGTCAAATCGCAAAGCACCTACACCAAAATATGTATAATTCATAATAAAAATAATGTATTTTCAGTTACCAGTTTCATTTGTTTAGCATCTCTCGATATTACTGTAGCAAAAATAAAATGGCCAAAATTGACATTGATATTCCGCTCTTCTAGTGTTACTGTACCGAGCGGCTAGGTTAGGTTAGCTAAGTTAGTAAGTGCTTCAAAAAAAAGTACCTTTTATAACTCTTTTGATCGTTTAAGAATTATCATACTGATCGATCTGAATAACTAGTAAATCAATTTGTATTTTCAAGTCGTCGTATTCAATAGTTGTATTCGCCCACTTATTATTTCAGTAAGTCATATTCGGATTGTCCAAATAAAAAGTGCAATATAATTTATACAGCTCAGATATGACTTTAATGGATTAATGATGTTAATAATTATTAAATTCTTGTTTGAAAAGGGTTGCTACGTAATACAGTAAAGGATTGTTAAGGGTATTTACCGTGAACAAAAGATTTCGAACTTAAAACAGATACCAATATTCATAAAGTCAATCAAACAACTGAAACAATTCACGATTGCCTCATCAAAGTGATTTAAATTACAAAATTACTGTTCCCTCTCTTCTGAGAATATTACTTAAGATACGGCACTCTAAAATATAATAAACAGTTGTCGGTAGTTCGTCTTAACTCCTAAGTAAAAAAGTTTTGCGTGCCAACCCTGTTCAAGGCCAGACCGAAAGACATGCCGAGCAAAATTGTTTAAATATTTAATTAAATAAAATGTACTTCATACAGTACACAACGAAAACTCCGAAAAATGCTTTATAAAATATTTTAAGCTGCCGACATATTGTAACGCAGAGGAACATAACTATAACGCAAGATACTCATTGACAAAACCTCCACGTATCCGGATTTCACCGGTATTGACCGGATTTTGATCGGCTGGTTGTATTGAAATGAGTTTCTTGATCGGAAAACTTCGTGATCCGTTCGGCAAACAAGTTTATATTTCTAGCAGACGGTTATTTGAATTTGGTTTTGTTTAGCGCTATGTTTATGGTGATATCTAATTCTTCTGTAGGTGTTTGTCATCTTACTCCTCCTAAAGGGCTGGATCGATTTGGATAATTTTTTTGTGTATATTTAATTGGGTTCCTGGAAGGTTTGTAAATACAATTAAACCTGGTAGGTGGCGCTGCTATCGGGTTATAATTTTTTTTTTTTGACAAAAAAACCAGCAGTTTCGGGCAGGACAACGTCTGCCGGGACCGTTAGTGTTATATAATTTTTATGATTATCTAATGGTTTATTTTTTATGAAATGTTTAACGTTTACACATAACACGTACCATCATCTTCGAAGAGAAAAGCAAGTTCTTTAAAATATAACAATGCAAAAGATGTGGCTGCCAGCCTGTGTTCCGCGGACCACTGGTGGTCCACAAGAGCCCTTAAAATATGTCCACGAAAGGTTTAGAAATTTCAAATTTTCAAACTTACATTGATGCGAACTGGTTTTACGTTTTTATCAAATTGTTGTATTTTGTTAAAATATAGGCGTGTTCCAAGTTTTGAATTTAAAATGAAAGTTTTTTTTTAGGTTTTCTTCTGGACTTCAGAGTGCTTAGTGAAAGTTTGTTTTACGCTAACGTGATCAACACGTTTGTGATCTTGAGCACCCTGTTTGACCCGCTCCAAGCTCTTAACCAATCGAAGAGCCAAACGTGGTAATCATTTTGATCGCGTTAATGTAAAAACAACTCGCACTTAGCGCACTGGTCCCTGCTAACAACAAAGAAACCAAAGTGGTCCTCGATCAAAAAAAAAGGCAAGAGCGAGTCGAACTCGCGCCCAGATGGTTCCGTACAAACTTAACTATGTAAATAGTTCGATTCCCGAATGGAGTTTCGAAGATTTTTCCGAATTGCAAAAAAAAATTGTGACGTAACAACAAATTTACAGTTTGCAGATTTATTCCTATACCTGTACTATAAGACCTTGCTTTATGCCAAATTTCAGATTTCAGGATTTCAGAATCCCTATGAATTTTGATATCCTCGAAAGTGTCGAAATGTACGTTTTTTGCGACATAAACGGCCGTATCCTTTTTTTTTCGTTTACTTAGAAGTCTGATTTTTTCATGGCTTCAAGGGACCGCAGAACTGAGTATATGGATTTGATTTCAACTCGATGCCTCCACGTGTTCTCGAGATAAAGGGTCTTGACAGACAGACAGACAGACAAACAGACAGACGGACAAACAACAAAGTTATCCGGGTTTTTTCTTTTTGAGGTACGGATGATAAGGGTTTTTTCTTTTTGAGGTACGGAACCCTAAAAACATTCGGAATCACTGCTATAGATAGGTATTCAAATACTCATCATTTCCCTACGTCATTAGCAGCAAATTCTGAGTAAAACATACACTGTCGTTCAATAACACATTACACAGCTTTGATTACTTTAGGGAACTTGCAACTCATTGACCGACAAACAAACTTTCTGTTCAGTCATTTTGACGCTAACCAGTAAATAGCAATTAACTTAATTGCTGTTTTACGTAAGTTTCGTTCATAGGCTATTGAATGAAGTGTGTTTAAATACGTCATAGATGACGTCATGTCATCGTAGTGGCGCATAGTTAGGAATTGGTTACACTTGCGCCATTGAAGGCGTCAATAGTACATTTTAATACAAATGGAGAAAGTTTGCGATCGAGGCGGAATGTGTTATGGAACCGAGTGCTGTAGCGAGAAATTTCCACGTGTATCAAACGACGTTTTTCAATACACTTACGAAGATATAAATAAACGAGGGATGACGCGCGACTCGTCGTGGTCGCTTAGCGCCCAACCTGATACGATAAATGCAATAAATTGTGACGGGCGCGAGCTCGGGCACTTTTCCGCACTAGTGAGAAAAACAGTAAATTGTAAGCCTAAAAGCGGTAGGGACAAGATCGGGTTTTCGAGTAAGTGTATTGAAAAGGTAGTAGCAGGGAAATAAACATAATATAATGTTCCTTACATTATAATATGTTTATTTCCCTTGTTACAACTTTTCTTGATGCCTTCAAATAGTCTAGTGGTCGGCGGAGGTAGTGCTGTTCCCGGGACTTAGATTCTGTTAACATGGCAGCCTTCGGAATCCCGGGAAGTAATTCATTTTATTAATTTTTATTAAACTGGTCGAAAGATTTTCTTCTATTTACTAGTTAGTAAATTTAGAATAGGAAACTTGTGGATTAAAGTGCAAAGAGCAACTGAAGGACACAGGTGTGGTTTTAGTCAGTAAAAGTCTGACACGCCCTCTCGCTCTGGGCGGAGCGGGAGAAGTCATTAAACGATTTCTCACCTTAAAAAAAGTGTCAAAAGAAATAGATTAAACATTGCTTGATTGTCTTTTTTAAACTTTATTATTAAATCGACACCAGATTACATCATTTAACAAATACATCGAAATTAAAGAAATTATTTCTAATTAGTGCGCAGTGTAGTTCTACCGTTCTAACTTTAAGGGCCTATTACACTACTCGATATTCAGACAGTCTTAGTCGATGTCGCGAAGTGTAATAAGGGTTAGACCGGTCTTACTTGGAAGACAGTCTGTATATCGTGTGCTGAATATCGCGTAGTGTAATAGGCCCTTTACTCTTTCGAACAATCGTAGGTACAGCTTAAATCAATAAAACGCTGCTAAACCAATTAAATATAGGTATACCACTAACCAATAATTACGTAAGTATAAAGGGCACATGTCACCACCAATCCGGTCCGTACGCCAAGGTAAGGTAGCCATTCGACGCGATAATCCGGCTGACAACTTTACACCGGCCACCTGTCATACGGGATTATTTTAGAATTAAGCCCTCAAATATGTGACACTCTAAACACGATTCGGCTTTTCAAATGCTTCACGCTTGTGTTAAAAGAAACCTTTGTCCTTTTGATAACTCAAACACAGAAAGTTTGATATTTCACTTAATGACATCAAAAGATCTTTGTACTCTTTAAAGGGGTAAGCTTCTTTGTTTTGGAAATCATTAAATAAGTCCTACCGCTCTGGGTAGAGCGAGAGAGAGGGTCAGACTTTTACTGACTAAAACCCACCTGAGTTCTTTCACCACGACAACAGCCCCCCTAGCCGAGTTACAACCGTTTCGTTTCGATACTCTTTTCGTCGATCGCCTCGAGTAGGCCACGCCTCCGATTCCTTTATTCTGACGTCATCTCAACGCTCAGTCACGTGGTCATCATCATCATCATCATTTCAGCCGAAAGACGTCCACTGCTGGACATAGGCCTCCCCCAAGTGTCGCCACAATGAACCGGTCCTGTGCGTCTCGCATCCATCGGACTCCCGGAACCGTTACCAAGTCATCGGTCCACCTTGTAGGAGGCCTTCCAACGCTGCGTCTTCCGGTACGTGGTCGCCATTCCAGAACCTTTCGGCCCCAACGGCCATCCGTTCTGCGAGCAATATGCCCTGCCCATTGCCACTTTAGTTTGGCGATTCTTCGTGCTATGTCGGTAACCTTGGTTCTCCTGCGGATATCCTCATTCCTGATTCGATCACGCAAGGAAACTCCGAGCATAGCCCTTTCCATTGCCACACAGTCACGTGGTCAGAACAAAGGAATAGAAGGCGTGGCCGACTCGAGGCGATTAACGAAAAGAGAATCGAAACGAAACGGTTGTAACTTGGCTAGGGGAGCAGACGCCCCGAGCGTCAGGAATTGCAAAGCGATCTCCGGCCACCGTAGGCGCGGGCTTGCGGACGAAGAGCAATAGGTAGCTCGCCGTCCGCTTGTCCTATAAAGACCGAGCCCGAATCGTTGAAGGCGCATTGTGTTTCAAGCGTGCCATAAAGAGACGTCAGTAAACCGTAGGTACTCAGTAGGGCCGCAGCCTGTTAGGCACATGTAACAGAGATATTTGTAATACATAACATGATTGAAAAGAGTGTCCATGAAGTTTCTTGCACAATCATCTCCATAAAGATCTGCACTTTGGAATGTCCAATTAGCATAATTTTTCTGACTGACTGACTGACTGACTTAGACAAAAGTGACTTTAAAGGGTTTATTAATATAAAATACTTTTAATCTTTGATTCATAGCGAAAAGTATGGGGATACTTGTGATCCTAGAACGCAAAAGGCACCTGAAGGAACATAGGTGTGGTTTTAGTCAGTAAAAATCTGACACGCTTTCTCACTCTACCTTAGAGCGAGAAAAGTCATTAGATTATTTCCCAGCTCAAAACCAAAAATTAACTGTGTTATTTCGAACAAAAAGGGTAGACTGTAGTGATTCTGTACCAACACACGTTGGCCGTAATTTTACAAGACCCATTTAAAATGGGACACGGTAATTGCAACCCTGCTTCTATTTGATTACTGTTGGAAATTGGTTGCCAATTTCTACGCCCACGTGTAATGCTTTGGGTACCAGTTAAAGAAAGTAGACTTTATGTAAAAAACCAGCCAAGTGCTAGTCGAACTCGCGCATGAAGGATTCCGTACCTTTCGAAGCGAAAATCGGCAAAAAGTCACGTTTTTTGTATGAGAACCCCACTTCAATATTTATTTTATTCTGTTGTAATAGCGGCAACAGAAATACATCATCTGTCCACGGGTAGTGTGAAAGCGAAACCCAGGTCCCCGGGATGAAGGCAAAGAAGGAACAGGAGTGGGTTTTTAGTCAGTAAATGTCTGACACTATCTTCCGCTCCGCCCAAGTGCGGGATTTGTCATTAGATAATTTTCCCACCAAAAAAAAAAATATCTGTGAAAATTTAAACTGTCCAGCTATCACGGTTCATGAGATACCACCAGGTGGCAGACAGACAGAATCTTAGTAATAGGGTCCCGTTTTTACCCTATCGGTACTGAACCCTTAAAAAAGGAAGGGAACAGCGAAAATAACAAGAAAAAAAAATTAACTTTAGACACGTCCGCTCTCAAAACTCCATTAATACTAAGCCGATCCAGTATCACCACGATATTATATCTTATAGACATTTGACAGCTACTTAAAACCACAAGATATTCCCCGGCACGACTCCATGACACGTCCCAGAGCTAAATATTCCGAGTTGGGTCGAGTTGGGCGTTGGGCACTGATCCAAATACCCAGCTATATTGACAATAACTGCCATAACCCGACGGGCCGTGTCGTGTGAACCGACCTTTTTGGTATTTGTAGTACTTATGCGCTGGTAATGTTTGACACAAGAGGCCTGGGTTGTGCTTACGGCAACGTGCTTGTTAAATTTGATTTAAATGGGAATTATGATACTTTTTCTACAAACACGTTTCTACTTAGATTTTTGAGACATTTTCGCAGCTGTTAATGTACTACGTGCTGTACAAAATTGTGCTTTTCTCAGTTATGTTTAAGTTCGAATCTGGATACGATTATAGGAATAATATTATACAGGTTACGCATATGAAATAATTTCGGATTACCCGCTAGTTTCGAATATTAGAATTTTAAAATTATAGCATAAAGCATAATCAGCCTTTTAATGTTCCCACTGCTGGGACTCAGGCCTCCTCTCTCTAGGAGAGGGAATGGGCCGTAATCCACCACGCGGGCCCAGTGCGGGTTGGTGAACGTCACATGTCTTCGAATTGTTGGTTCTAGTACATGCCGGTTTCCTCACGATGTTTTCCTTCACCGTTTTGAGAGCAGTGGTGATGAAATAAATTACATAAAGTAATGCGCCTGGCTGGCTTTGAACCCGCGACCTACAAGTCGTAAGTCGGGGCTGTTACCACTCGGCCACCACTGCTCCAAAAAAAAATACAAATACCAATATTTGACTTTTATTCTAGTCTAGATTTATCTCATTCACAAACCTGTCATTTAGACTCCGTCGAATCTATTCGAAACTTTTATATCGATTTTGGTTACGATTACGGATATTTTTTTATTTTATATATCCGATAGTTGTAGATAAGGATCCCTGCTTCGTACTATGTATAATTATGATGGTTTTTTAGCAGAAATAAAAGAAGGATTACTGTAATTAACGTGGGTAATATATTGGGATCGTCCGCCTAACCATAGAGCGTCAGAGAGAGAGAGAGAGATATACAAACTCAACCACAGATTATAAAGACAAATAGGATCTGTCAAACATGACAGTGACACTTACATGATGAAGCGTATCGTTCACAAACTAACAGTATAGTACAGAAGTGTACTCATCCTTTCAGCGTGAACAGGCGAGAAGTTCGGCGGCGGCGATCTCTCGCGCCGGGCCTTGGTATAGGCCATGGTCCGGAGCGAGGAGGAGTGGCAGGCGGTCACCTCCTTCTGCGAAGCAGTAATGCTACCAAAGGAGGCGGCCGATCGCGTGAGGCCACGGTCCTCACGCCCCAACCGCCGCCGGGATTCCGATTCCGATTTCCGGCCACCGTAGGCGCGGACTTGCGGACGGCGAGCAATGGGTAGCTCGCCGTCCGACCGTACGGTAACCGTCCGGACCGAGCCCAAGTCGTCGACGGCGCGCCTCAAGGAGATCCATAGGGGCCCAGCAGGTTCGAAGCCTACTGGGGCCAGGAGCCTGATTCTGAAAGGAGGACTCGGCCCTGGTACGAAAGGCAATGAAGGAACAGAAAAAGTCGAATACTATCTCTCGCTCCGCCCAAGAGCGGGGGATGTCATAAGATGATTTTCCCACCGAAAAAAAAAAAAGTAAACAGGCGAGAAGTTATATTATGAGAAGTCAGGACTTACTACGTTTCGACTAAACCCGTAAGTCCAATACGTGATCCGTCCACGTTCAGTTGTTAGGATAATCCTTCACTAGCTCCAACAATACCCGGGTAGGGTCGGGACGATGGCAGGCTTAGTGGACCACACGCTATGCTGCCGACCGTACATTCCATTACCAATGACTTAGTTTGGACCATTTCTTTCGCAATGGTTGAGAAATTACTCGAAAGAGAAAGCTTTCTGAACGAAAAGGGGTGATAAATGACGTGACATAAGCAGGACCTCTGTATAACACGGTTTTTATATTAGAAACAAGTGGGGTGTAGTAGGTACATGTTCGTAGTATTGGTTTAAACTAATGTCAAGAAATAAAACATAAATTAAAAATGGTTCCACACCTAAGTCGGTTAAAACAGAATCCTTAAAAAAACACTTTATTGTCCGTCTGTCAAGATCCTTTTTTTCAGGAACGCGTAGAGGTATGAAGCTGAAATGAATATCAAATACCTGCTCAGGTGTTTTATTTTAGGTGGGAAAATCATCCAATGACATCTCCCGCCCTTGGGCGGAGCACGAGGGTGTATCAGAATTTTACTGACTAAAAACCCACTCCTGTTCTTTCTTTGCCTTCGTCCTAGGGTCCCAGGTTTCACTTTCACACTACCCGTGTACCTACTCACGTCTGCTATCCCAGAGTGGTGTCTGAATTTTCTTTTACTTAAAAATGCACATATGTAGTGTTTTTAAGAAATCACTTATCCTAATTATTGTAGTTAAATAATATGGGGATTGACACACATCATTGGAAGCACATCGATATTGGTATCTATAATCCATTTGTTTAGGTAGTTAACTAAACGTAAACAATCTTGATATTATGTCTTTTTATTTAAAAAAAATCGTTTAAAAGACATACAAAGATTAATTAAATTTAGTTAATTACCAAACATCGGTATAGGTAAATAACAAATTGTAAACATTTTTATATAAAATTATTAGACAACTTTTAGATAAAAGACATCTCAAGATTTGTTACGTAGTTAAATTACTTAAAGAGATGGAGTATACATACGCACACACAAACAAACTAGTGACGCAATCAAGATTTTACCAAAATAGGTACCTAAGTAAAAAACTAAAATAATCAAGAATTATTACAAAATAAAATAATACCTACTTTATAAATAGCTGAAATCGAGTCAGTAGCCGATTCTAAACATATTACTCTCAGGATATGCGTTTATAATGTTAAATGTTGTATATTTTAAAATCCAAATTTACCCTAATACCTAAAATTACAAGACCGTCCTACATTCGCTCACTCATTCCACTTTGAGAATTTCAAAGAGCTTCGTTTCACCCACGCCCTGTATACAGCGCAGCCATTGAAAGCAGCAATGATTACTTTCCGAAACACCCTGTATGTGCTTAATGACGGCTGTTTGTTTTACCCTAATGCTTTTCTGATTCAACTTAAGGGTTAACTCACACTGAGATTCGCTGAGCGCACTTTTTAAGATAGAGCCACAATAAAGAATTTTCATTACTACAATGCGTTCCAAATAAGAATAGGATCGACGCCATGTTGTGACGTCACGTCATACTGTCAAATCGCAAGAAATTGGGCAAAATTGAAGAACTGAGAGATGAGCAAAATTGAAGAACTGGATTCTGATTAAACTATTTTCGTTCACAGGTCGTAAATAAATTAAATTTTAAAATTTTCTTGTTTTATTCACCATAATAATTCTTCGATTTGACAGTATGAAGTGACGTCACTACCTGTCAATCGATCCTATTCTTATTTGGAACGCATTGTACACAATTACTTACACATTTGTGTCAGATCATTAAAAAGACGAACGGGGCTCACTAGGGCCGATGTCTACCAGAGCTAGAGGATTATTGCTAACAATATATTTAATGTCTTTGGTTCGAAAGAGTTACTGAGGCCGTAGAATGCAAAGAGCAACTGAAGGAACAAAGCTGGGTTTTAGTCAGTACAAGTCCGAAACTCCCTCTCACTCTATCCACAGAAAAGGGGTTATTTGATGATTTCCTTAAAAAAAAAAAGTATTTAAACGAAAGAAAACACAACGACGAGTAAAATAGTGAAGCTAAGCCCATGTTGCACCCTGCGAAATTGAATACACCTCACGCAACGCAGCGCAAAACAACTGAAACTAGCGACATTATATCAGCGACAGCCATTGTTGAAATGTCAAAATGTTTGAAAGTAATCAAGTGCCAATCCAGTAGCTCAATGCAACTCCATACATTTTTGACTTTTGGACGATGTCACTTTGTACTTATTGACCGGCCGAAATACGATTTTCAGCCGAAATCTTAACCGAATGTTCGGCTCCTCTACCAGTTTCGGCCGTAAATGAAACCGAAACCAAAATTCACGTAATAACAGAAAAACTTATATCTAATAATATTCAGATTTTCTATTCTTAACTATGTTTCGATGTAGTAATGCTACATTATATTTTTAACTTGCATCAAATACTACATTAGATAAATAAATGAATAAATCAACGATTACCCAAAAATAGACGAACGAGACAGTCAGTTTCAAAACTAAAGGCCTCTATCACAAACGTCAGCTTCAAAACGCCAGTTTTGGTCGAGCCGAGTAGTCGGCTACTTCTTGGCCGAAACCGAATCTTCGGTCGGTCTATTCTAGCATCGTCGCATCGCACCTCAGTGGGAGCCGACCTTTAGCATTTAGTAGACGGCAGCTTTTGTATAGTGACGTCATTGCAGTCTGCTTGACCTATGGCTTTTTGTTTAATATTTGTATTGTATCTCTTTTATTTGTCTTTTATTCAAGTCTGTGCATTAATAAACGGAAATGTGTTAGCACTTTGCCATTTTTTATTCTTAACCCTTTAATCGCTGGCGTCGGATTATTCCGACGAGTGTTTTCGTGTCCTATTCGCCAGGGCCGTGTTTTTGTGACTGGGTAATCCATCTCGTTTAGCTATATAAAAATATAATATAATATTCCACAACTATCACACAACGCCGGCTAGTCCCAAGCTAAGCAGAGCTTGTGTTATGGGTACTAGACAACTGATAAAAATACTTATATATTTCTAAATACATACATATATAGATAAATTACACCCAGACACAGAACAAATGACCATGCTCATCACAGCGCGATCCCCATAGGTAACCAAAGAGCAAGGAGTATTTTGGTCGTGGAAGTGCGACATAGGTCGTATTTTATTTTGAAAGAAGTATCCAATTGATAATGCTGTTTGAACCTAATTGTAAAGATATTTACATTTTATGTCAAATATCATAATGAGAGAGAGCAGTGGTGGCCGAGTGGTAACGGCCCCGACTTACGAGTTGTAGGTCGCGGGTTCAAACCCAGCCAGGCGCATTACTTTGTGTAATTTATTCCATCACCACTGCTCTCAAAACGGTGAAGGAAAACATCGTGAGGAAACCGGCATGTCCTAGAAACAAAAAATTCGAAGACATTGACATTAACCAATCTGGGCCCGCGTGGTGGATTACGGCCCATTCCCTCTCCTAGAGAGGAGGCCTGAGTCCCAGCAGCGGGAACATTAAAAGGCTGATTATGCATAAGCTATATGTCAAATATCTGTTATTTTATTTGTTATGCACACTTAGTACTGTTTAAAGAAGAAAAGAAGAAAGAAAACATGTTTATTCTGCCCAAATAGACGCATAATAAAATACAACAATCTGTCAGGCCATGTGCAAACCGGGCATAACTGTGCTGCACCACAGACACTAGACAATAAACACAGTTGTCTGATGTCTAAAGCTTAGTCTGTGATTGTCTATACAAAACACAGTTGTCTGATGTTACAGGTTTGGTATATTTTTAACACAAAGGTTGACTGGTAGAAAATGCCTTGTTGCATTAAGTCTACTTATGTTCTCGGTTTCTTTGTTATGTACTTACTGTACATAAAGTTTAAATAAATAAATAAAGGTTATTAAAAACTGGCTTTATTTAAAAAATCAGGTAAAACTGATCTGTAAGAACTTTAAAAGACAACTTTATATCGATACCTCAAGACGTTACATAAGTTATATAAGTGCTAAAAAAACTGGCCAAGTACGAGTCGGAAACGCGCACTGAGGGTTCCATACAAACTTACCTATGTAAATAGATCAATTCCCAAATGGAGTCTCGAAGATTTTTCCGAATCGCAAAAATTTTTTTTTTTGTGATGTAACAACAAATTTACTGTTTTCAGATTTATTCCTATGCCTTGCTTTATGCCAAATTTCAGGATTCTGGCTCAACGGCAAGTACCCTATATATTTTGATTCCCTTGAGAGTGTCGAAATATACGTTTTCTGCGACATAAACGGCCGTATCTTTTTTTTTCGTTAACTTAGATATTTGATTTTTTACAGCTTCAAGGGACCGTAGACTGGAGTATATGGTTTTAATTTCTTTTTCGGGACAGCGGAGTGATAGCAATAGGGTCCCGTTTTGTTGCAGAACGTTTGGGTGCAGAACCCTAAAAATGACGCCCAAAACTTCAGTAATTCTAACTTCAGTAACACATTTAAAACAAAAATGCCCTATTAAACAAATGACCCTTAAACCTTACATTTAATCGCACTCCGGGATCCTCTCACTGTGGGTGCGAGATTGTTCGAAAGATTTACTGCTGTTCTAAAACGCAAAGGGTGTCTAAAGGACAACAGGTGCAGTAAAAATTTGGCACTACCTCTTGCTTCATCCAAAGCAGGAGTTATTTGATGACTTTCCATAGAAAATATCTTCACGGAACGCCAAAGCCCGAGCAACCTTCGCGCAGCTGAGATCTGCCTCCCTAGCCAAGTTACAACCGTTTCGTTTCGATTCTCTTTTCGTTGATCGCCTCGAGTCGGCCACGCCTCCTATTCCTTTGTTCTGACCACGTGACTGAGCGTTGAGATGACGTCAAAATTAAGGAATCGGAGGCGTGGCCTACTCGAGGCGATTGACGAAAAGAGAATCGAAACGAAATGGTTGTAACTTGGCTAGGGAGAGCTGTTTGGCAGTCGCGGAAATTAACCCGAAGGATAAAACTTAAAATCTTCGGGTCAAATGTCACATCTGTACTTCTCTACGGGTGCGAAATGTGGAAGGTCTCAGAGGACATCTCACGTCAAATCCAAGTTTTCGTCAACCGCTGTCTCCGTCGCATCTCGGAATTTACTGGCCCGAGACAATATCCAACGTATCCAACGAACTGTTGGAAAAATGCCACGAGAACCCGATCGACCGCCAGATCAAGCATCGCAAGTGGAGATGGATTAGCCACATGCTTCGAAGCGTTTCAAGCGTTGGACTGGAATCCGCAACGAAAAAGAAAGCGTGGCCGTCCCCGTCAAACCTGGCGTCGCACCGTGTTGGCAGAAGACGCGGGTAACGGAACGACGTGGAGCGAGGTAAAGCGTGAAGCTCAAGACCGTTCGTGATGGAGGATTACTGTGGACGCCCTCTGCCCCATCTAGGGGATATAGGACATTAAGCCAAGTAAGTCATAGAAAAGATCTCTAATTCTCAAACTTAAGCTCATTCAAACCATCAAGATTTCTAGTTAAATCTAATATATTAAATTCTCGTGTCACCGTGTTTGTGATTGAAGAAAGAAAGAAAGAAAGAAAATATGTTTATTTGGTACACCATGATTCATTCATCAACAAATAATTGATTTAAAAACTAAAATAAACATAAAAAAATAAAATAAAAATAAGTAGAAATAAAATTAACAATAACAAAATGTCTCACGGCTACGCCAAATAGGTCCAGTTCAGCATAATGCCAGACAACTACGTAGCAGTTGCCTGACGCTGGTTTTCAACTGAACCTTAGAGTGTAGTGACGGATGAAAATCAGTTTTTTATAAGGGAATTAAAATAAATAAATATATAAGTATATAATTATGCATATATTACTGTATACAAGGTGATACTTAAATCATAAATAGATATTTAGTGTTAGATGTGTAGGTAGGTATGTATAAGAGTAAATATCGCCAACTTCAATAAAGCTTTTAGTAGGTATAAGTGTATATTACGATTAAAAGTTAACCGGTCTCGAGCCACCGCCGCGCCGTCAATACAGTGCCAGTAACATTTACCATGCATTTGGCGGCTGAGCGCGGCAGACGAGTAGCAAACCAGCGAAAAATATTATATTAAAACAGAAAGTGATTCGACGTCGGGTATTTGATAAAAAAAATAAAAATAAATATATATATTCTCAATCGGATTATTATGTGTTGATTAACGTTATCAGTAAAGTGACCCTAAAATAGTGAAATTTATGAAGTTATAAATGGCAAAAGGTAAGTGTCGCTTATTCCTAGCAAGAATCAAGTACGTATGTTTATTTTAGAATTAAGTTAAAATATGTACATTTTTGTTTTTGCAGTTGCGGGTACATAATGCCAACAAAAAAATAATAATAAAAAAAAATTGAACTCCTCCGACACGGCTTGACCGCTTTTTTTTTGTGTATATTTGGTAGATCTGAGAATAGTTAGTCTCTTACCCTCCTACCCCCAACCTCAATGTTTTTCTTTTTTTTTCTTTGGGCACGCCATAATTATAGCGGTAAGTCCCCACTTTAAGGAGTGACTGGAAAGGCAACACAGCGTCTTTACCTTCCGCATGATGCAGGTCCTCAAGGAGATGTCAGCAACCATAGAGGCGCAGCAGGGTCGAAGCCTACTAGGGTCAAGGGTCTGATTCTGAAAGGAAGACTCAGCCCTGGTATGAAAGGCAACGAAGGAACAGGAGTGGGCTTTTAGTAAGTAAAAGTCTGACACTATCTACTCACCCGAGAGCGGGGGATGTCATTGGATGATTTTCCTACCGAAATAAAAAACCCCAATTATTTTCTTTGATAAAATTTAGATGATAGAACTACGTTTGTTGGGTCAGCTAGTAAATTATAATATCTACAACCTCCATTTGTTATACAAATAGAATTTTCCTTTCGTAAACAAAGAAGTATAAAATACAGAGAAAATTGTTAAAATGATTGGTTACGGGTTCCTGAGGACCAAGCCGACACGTTTTGTACGTAAACCCACTGGTTTACTAGTTGTGTTTTAAAGAAAGGTCATTGGTGTAGTTGCGGGATTGCTCGAAAAAAACACCACAGCCTTGGACTGCAAAGGGCAACTGAAGGAACACAGGTGAGTGTTACTCAGTAAAAGTCTGACACTCTGAAAATAACTTCTCTGGCTCCACTCAGAGCCGGAGAAGTTATTTTATGATTTTGTATCTCAAAAAAAGGTTAGGTTTAGTGTAGGTATCGATCTCGGATAACGATTTAGCAATCGGAACCAGGTTTTTTTTTTCGGTGGGAAAATCATCCAATGACATCCCGCGCTCTTGCGCGTGGCGGGAGATGGTGTCAGACTTTTACTTATTAAAAACCCACTCCTGTTCCTTCGTTGCCTTTTATACCAGGGCCGAGTCTTCCTTTCGAAATCAGACCCTTGGCCCCAGTAGGCTTCGACCCTGCTGGGCCCCTACATTTGCTGACATCTCCTTGAGGCGCGCGTGGAGTAGATGAGTAGACTTTGAATCGGGAACTCTCGTCTCCAGCGCTGGTTCAGGCCATGGTACGGAGTGACAAGGAATGGGAGGCGGTTACCTCGTTTTGCGAATTAGTTATGCAAACAGAGGAGGCGGCCGAAACCGTGAGGCGGAGACGGTCCAATTTGTTGCAGGACGACTACTGGCCACCGTAGGCGCGGGTTTGCGGGCCATGGGTCAAGGGTCGATGGTGCGTTGTATTCAAGGCGCGCCTCAAAGGGATGTCAGCAAAATTGATAGAGAAGACAGCGGGTTGCTCAAGTTACCGTAACCCTCGCAAAAAAGCGCAACTGAAGGAACACAGCAGGTTTTATTTAGTATAAATCTGACACTACCTCCCACTCAGAGTAAAAAGCGTGTACACAATGACTAGCTAACGCCTAAGTTCTGGGGTATAATAGTATAATCAACCTTTTTAATGTCCCCACTGCTGGGACTCAGGCCTCCTCTCTAAGAGAGGGAATGGGCCGTAATCCACCACGCGGGCCCAGTGCGGGTTGGTGGATGTCACATGTCTTCGAATTTTTGGTTCTAGGACATGCATGGTTTCCTCACGATGTTTTCCTTCACCGTTTTGAGAGCAGTGGTGATGAAGTAAATTACACAAAGTAATGCGCCTGGCTGGGTTTGAACCCGCGACCTACGACTCGTAAGTCGGGACCATTACCACTCGGCCACCACTGCTCTCACTCGTCCACCACTTGACTGCTCCCTGTTCTGGGATAACACTATTTAACTACATATTACACGAACAAGAAACTTACCCGTATATAATGCTGTTGATAGCTCATCGAACGTGGTTTAATTACCTAAGATGTAAAATAACTTTCAAAGTAATCATATTTAATGAGATTATGAATACTAAAATAATAGTAAAATCTCATCTCATTTGAAGGAAGCGGATATTTAGATGAATTTCACGGTTCATGTTAAAGTATGGATCTCTATAACGAAATCATTCCGACTATGCATTGTTTTTTAGGGTTCCATACCTCAAAAGGAAAAAACGGAACCCTTATAGGATCACTTTGTTGTCCGTCCGTCTGTCTGTCTGTCAAGACCCTTTATCTCAGGAACACATGGAGGAATTGAGTTAAAACCATATACTCAAGTCTGCGGTCCCTTGAAACTGAAAAAATCAAACTTCTGAGTTAACGTAAAAAAAAGATACGGCCAACACATGGAGGAATTGAGTTAAAACCATATACTCAAGTCTGCGGTCCCTTGAAACTGAAAAAATCAAACTTCTGAGTTAACGTAAAAAAAAGATACGGCCGTTTATGTCGCAAAACACGTATATTTCGACACTCTCAGGAAATCAAAATTTATAGGGTACTTCCCGTTGACCTAGAATCCTAAAATTTGGCATGAAGTAAGGTCTCATAGCACAAGCATAGGAAAAAATCTGAAAACTGTAAATTTGTAGTTACGCCACAAAAAAAAACTTTTTTTGCGATTCGGAAAAATCTTCGTAACTCGATTCGGGAATTGAATTGTCTTCAAAGGTACCTAAGTTTGTACGGAACCGTCAGTGCGCGAGTCTGACTCACACTTACCCAGTTTTTTTTCTTTTGACTTTGATTTATGATTTTGCCAGTTTTTGCATCTAGCCAGTGCAGCAGTATCAAGTTTAAAAATTATTAACGGTCACTTTTTTACCATTAGAATACGCATGTAATGTTTTTGCAGTATTTGGTAGCTAATGTATAGGGTCAGTCTTCTCGACAATCTTCACTGAGGTAGTCACAGCTCTATTTTACTCACATCGTGGCTATTTCAATGATTTTACACATTGACCAGCCCCCCTAGCCAAGTTGCAAACGATAAACGTGAACGCTTAGTAATCTCCAATAGATTTTCAACTTTATACCCAAGAGTATGTTATTGGATATAAAGTTGAAAATCTATTAAAGACTACTGAGCGTTAGCGACCGGAACGAACGAAAACACTATGTAATCTTCAATAGATTTTCAACTTTATATCCAATAACATAAAGTTGAAAATCTATTAAAGACTACTGAGAGTTTACGTTTACCGTTTGTGACTTGGCTAGGGGTGCCCCCCTAGCCAAGTCACGTTGCGCAGACACTTGAGATACAAAACTACACCAATTTTCAATCACAATATCCGCTACGAATCAATTTATGATTCTGCTGACCCGGCGAACTTCGTACCGCCTAACAATCAATGACTGTAGTGATTACCTTATAGCTAAACTTATTGACCGAATGATTGAATGATTAGAACCAATGTATTTGACAGTTGCTGTAATTTTTCGATATATATATTTTTCAATTTTTTTTTTTTACGAAATTTCGTTATACTTCTATTCGGGGTGGAGACGAATCTAAAAAAAAACTTTTTACAAAAAAAATACAGCCGACTTCAAAGTAAAAAAAAAACACTGAAAAGTGCAAAATAACTTTAATTTCGGAAGTCGGTGTTTCTATAATAGTTTTGTCTCTTCGTTATTTAACACCGACTTCCGAAATTAAAGTTATTTTGCACTTTTCAGTGTTTTTTTTTTTACTTTGAAGTCGGTTGTATTTTTTTTGTAAAAAGTTTTTTTTTTACACTTTTTAGTTATGGTACCACCACTAAAAAGTACCCCTCAGCCAAACTTAAATACCTTATAGCCAGAGTGCATCTCATGACCATTCTAATAATCCCAAACACGGTTAGATTACATTAATTTATTACAGAGTTCCGGTGCCTAACTTCAGGCTTCATCATCAGATTAGTTCGATATATTCCCCCTCTACTTTCAGTCAGTCATCGACTACACGTATAAACAAAGCAATTTTACTTTTTACGACGGTTCTGCTGTGATCCTATGAGGAGTTCTGTTCCATATCTTCGAAGTTCATGATCAGATCATAACAATATTTCTATGGGACCAATTCGGAAGCATAACCTTTCAATCAAAAAAAAAAAATTTTAAATCGGTCCACCATTGACCGAGAAATCGGTGAACATACATAAAAAAAAAAAAAAAAAAAAACATACATTCAACCGAACATATAACCTCCTCCTTTTTGAAGTCGGTTAAAAAGCAGAGATCATTAAAATCAGTCCAGCCGTATTTGAGTTATAAATGGTGTAACTAACACGACTTTGTTTTATGTACGAGTATATAAGATAACAAACCCCCTCCCCCCAAATGAAAATCAAAACGAAAAAATGGCCCCTAGTGCCCGGCAGCCCGTCTACCCTTGACTCCGGTAGCGGCGGGAATCCGATGGATGCGAGACGCACAGGACCGTTCATTGTGGTGACACTTGGGGGAGACCTATGTCCAACTGTGGACGTCTTTCGGCTGAAATGATGATATAAGATAAAAATATCAACTGAACTTCATTCGAAAAAAGCGATTGAAACCATAAACCAGCTATAAAATAAAAAATAAAATCTGTGATCAGTAGGTACTGTCTTTTTAACAATACTGCATAAAAACTCTTCGGTCTTTCAAATCAAAAGTTGGCTAGATCGTGGTTGGATTTCTTAAACCTTTTCTTCGTCGCCAATGAATTTGAATAAATCTTTTAAGCAAACGAATGAAAGGACGAATTTGCGTAACAATGGAAAGTGTTTGTAGTTAATTTACGTTTTGAGTCCTTCATTTTTATGCTTCAGTTTCTCAGTTAAAGATCAGTCTGTTGGAATGAACAAAAAATGAGGGGCTATGATAATTTATAATTGAAGAATAAATATGGCCGGTTGACACATAAAGCCTTTCCAGGAAAAACAGCGTAAGTGACAATTTGCGCTTTTTGCAGAAATGGATTTTTCCACTCGTAATTAAAAAGTATTTTATAATAATATGATAATAAGGACTATTCTGATACATCAGTTGCTGTATGAAAAATAAATATTTTTGTTTTGGAAAGGTATTATCTATTTCTATTTATACCTATATAAATGAATAGCTGTTCGTAAGTCTCGCTAAAACTCGAGAACGGCTGGACCAATTTGGCTAATTTTGGTCTTGAAATATTCGTGATACTCCAGGTAAGGTTTAAACGGTGAGATAATGTGGAAAAGTTTACGAAAAAAAATCCGCATACTTACGCCTTTAATGAAAATGTCATTTATAAATAAATTAAGATGGTTCTGATATTGCCAGTAGATGGCGTTATCCTTTGACAGTTTAGCTAAAAGGTATCACAACATTCACTAACTATTAGGTGGTACGAAGTTCGCCGAGACAGCATCTAGTCATAAATACCTTTTAATTAGGCAAGAAAAACCCCTTCCTAATTAGAAATCAACAGTTGAAACCGAGTCAATTTACCTTTTAACGACTACAGTACCAAAGTGCTATCTAATTGAAATAAAAACTTCAACTTCAGCAATGATTAGCTTTAGTGCCACTTAAACGTTCAAATTCAAGCCACTGTTTAGTCAGTTAGGCCCACAATTAGGATACAGGAATATCCTAAATTAGTTATGGACGCAGACATCGTTAGGCGAAACTGGAGACTTAATGTGATTGTGATGCCTCAGTACCCGAGGTTTGGAGACACGGTCTTAGGATAGTGATGGATATCCCCTTACTTATCACACTGTTAAAGACGAAAGTTTGTCCCTGTATGTATGGCACTAATCTAATCTAATCAAAAACGTCTCGATGGGTCCCAAGAACAAAATCTTATGAAAAAAAAGACAAAAAGGATTTTATTGTCGTGGTCGCTTACAATGGGCCTCATCAAAAGACTTAAAGTCACCCAAAGGGCAATGGAAAGGGCTATACTCGGAGTTTTCTTGCGTGATCGAATCAGGAATGAGGATACCTATCCGCAGGAGAACCAAGGTTACCGACATAGCACGAAGAATCGCCAAACTTAATTGGCAATGGGCAGGGCACATTGCTCGCAGAACGAATGGCCGTTGGGGCCGAAAGGTTCTGGAATGGCGACCACGTACCGGAAGACGTAGCGTTGGAAGGCCTCCTACAAGGTGGACTGATGACCTGGTAAGGGTTGCGGGAATCCGATGGATGCGAGACGCACAGGACCGTTCATTGTGGCGACACTTGGGAGAGGCGTATGTCCAACAGTAGACGTCTTTCGGCTGAAATGATGATAATGATTCGCATTGTACATACTAAAAACTATATGATACTATTTTTGTTTTGTTTAATATTCTTTTTCTTATTGAAATACCAAAAAAATACATATTTTCAGGTGAGCTATGTAACTAGATTACTGATAAGTAGGTTAATGATATTAAGTAGTTTTCACCACGTAACCGATGTTTTTGCAGTAAGTATGTAATTATTTTACACAGAACTTCAAAACCTCACACCGTAAACCGATAATTTTTCATTTACGATTTTGTACTTGGAACCCGTCGGTCTATTTCAAATAAACTACTTTTGAACTGTCAAAATGTCGGTCAGTCAAAAAGTGGAACTAAATTGCACGTTCCAAAGCAAAGATCTTTATGTAGATATGGACATGCAAGAAACTCTATGGGCACTTATCATGTTATGAGTTACACTTATAGCACAATCACGTGTTTAAGTATCGTACACTAATTAACAGTCACCCTATATAAGTAGCTTATAAGCAATTGTGTATACATGATTTTGCTTTGTTATTATTATTATTTATAATTATTTCGATAAACCACACTCAAATTCATTAGTTTCCAACATAACCGTATCTTATTTAGAAAAAATTGTTTACAATTTCTCGCGATATTTAACAATAACGACGATTGTAATTTTCTGGTGACATTGCGTAAGAACGATTTCGCCATTGTAATGATTTATGTAGTAGAGACTCACCAAAGGCATTAAAGGCCGCTGAAATGGTGGTTAAACAATGTGTAACCTACCTTCCACTGAAAACAAAGAAATGAACCTGTCCTTTTTTGAGGTCATAATAATTAAAATTGACATCTCTCGCTCCAGAATGGAGTGAAACAGCACGTCAGACTTTTACTTACTAAAACCATGCTAGTTCTAGAGCCACAGTAACTCTTTCAATTATTCCTGAAGCAAATACCTACACATACAAAACTCATCCAAAAATAAACCTAAGTCTGATATAATGACATACGAAACATCAGCAATTGTTATGTGGTCACCATAAATCAAACACAAAATGATAAATGTGTCCCTCCATAACTCCATACGAACGAAGTCCGTGAGACAAAGAGCAAAGACACGGAACGAATCACTCAATTGTGATGACAATGTGTGGCTCATTAATCACTGTGACTGTATACTGGGCCTTAAGGTCCTAGGGTATTGATAAGAGAAGCTGTAGGTCAACAGTTGTTTCGATGCCTCCAAAGCATACGCTCAAACGGCAAAAAGTTCATTTTTTCAGGAGAGTTATTTGTGTAGGTAATGATATCAAGTAATTCGTGAAACACTTTTAACCGATGTTTTTGCATCACGGTTACGAATGTTACGAATTTATGAGTAAAAGGCATCAATTTGACTACTCCAAAATTATGTACATACTAGCATTCGGTGGGCGGCGGAATTGATCGAAAGAGTTTTCGTGGTCCTGGAACGGAGAGGGATAATTGAAGGGACACAGGTTGGTTTTAGTCCACTCAGAGTCGAAGAATTGGAGTAATTTGATGAGTTCAACCAAAAAAGGACGGTACCAGTTTTTGCCAGCAGCTACATCCATACATAAGTCGAAAACCATTCGACGAAAACGCACCAAATGAATAAACAAAATCTATCCTATGCCTAATCTAGGTCGTTCTCAATCTGTGTCTTAAGTTGTTGTTCATCGACATCCGTTTCTGCCGTTAGCAGCAAAGATGGTCAGCAAACCAATCAAGCCAGATAACTATAGTGAGAAACTAAACAATTAGAGCTATTTAATAGAAATTTTGAGTATAAGTATAACTTAAACTCTAATATTGCTGTTTCACTTCTATTCCGCACTGAAATTATGTCCCATGCGAATGCAAGAACTTCGATAAATCTTGATTACCGTACAAATAAATTCTAAATACTTTAAAATAAAGCGATGTGTGCTTAAGACTCCACGATACAAGAATAAACATCATAAAGATAATTAAAGTTAATACAAAATCGTAATTGGCTGAGATCGGCCGCCTCGAACCGAACTTACCCGAACGAGCGTTACAAAGGCGAAATAGACGGTTTAGTCTCTTTCAATACCCACAAAATAAAGTGCTCAGCGCACCTGAGAAAGATTTCACTTCAAAAATGTTTTAAGTGAACAAAACTACAAAAAAGTGGTAACGTACTTCTTATTTTTAATTGAAGTACAGTGAAACATCACACACATTTCACAACCACAGAACGATCTTAAAACAAAAGGACTAATGCACATGTCACGACAATTAAGGCATACATAGCGCTCACTATAATAATCTTGCTGTTCAACATAATCTACTACTTACTTCATTTACTTCGTAACGTACTCGTATCAAAATCCAAACGAGCAGCGCTATACATCTCCTTTATACTCAATAACCTCAAACTGTCCCTGTCAGTACCAAACAGATGACTTCGCTAGTTGTTTCCACTAAAGTCGTCTAAACACCCCTCTAATAACTAAACCAGGGGATATGGACTAAGTTAGTTCTAAGTCAAATAAGCTGGTTGAACCGATTGCTTGATCCTTTGTTCAATGTTCCCGGTAAACTTCAAAGTTTACACTGCCAGGATGATGTTATCATTAACTTCGATATTTAAGTTTATTAATCAGTAATGCCATCACCTGGTAACTTTATTAGGAGCCCTAACAACTTGTCGGAATTTTTATAAAATCGTCGTTTATACCGCGTGCATCGAAGGATTGGCAGTTGTAACAATTTGCCTGCAGCGGTCTTCCCGTCCGTTCATAATTTAGGTGTCTTCAAGACTAAAGTGAATAGGTTCTAAATAAACTAGTGCTATTCACCATCAACTTTTGCATCACTGCTTACCATCAGATGGGATTGCAGTCAAGCACTAGTTTATATCATATAAAAAAGGCAACTGAAGAAACACAAATGGGTTTTAGTCTGTAAAAGTCTATCACGCCCTCTCGATCCACCCAGAGCCGGAGAAGTTGTCTGTGTTGGCGCAGAGAATGCAAGGGGCAACACATCATTAGCGGTCTGGTTACTTACCTCGGTCACTTGTTTGAAAGCGCCGATGTGACGGACGTGTTTTAGGGACGTTTTTTTCGTTAATTTTTTTAATTTAATAAATTAATAGTTCTTTTTCTTTAAGTTAATTAAGCTTCTGATCGGCAATAATTTTAGAAGTTACCAGAACCACACAGAAGACAAATGCAATAATAACCATACTTGAGCAATAGACATAGTTCTGCTATAATGTACCAATCCACCGCGTATTATCACAGAATAGTAAAAATCTACGTATGACCAATTTGACAGTGAACTTATGGGTACCATTTTAAGAATTATTTATCAATACACTTACTCGAAAACCCGCTCTTATCCCACCGCTTTTAGGCACGCAATAGACTGTTTCCCGCACTAGTGCAGAAATAGCGCGTGCTGTCCCCCGCCACAATGTCATTACATGTATCACATCAGGCTGGGCGCGCGTCGACCCCCACCAGTCACCGGTCATCCCCCGTTTATTAATTTCTTCGTAAGTGTATTGAAAAAAGTCGTTTGACACACGTGCAAATTTGTCACTGCAGCCCTCGGCTCCATAACACACTCGCCTACGGCTCATGCGAATTCCACCTCGGTCGCAATGACAAACTTTCTGCACTTGTATCAAAATGTACTATATCAATACACGCTATTTTATAACTGAGTGACAGGCATAGATTTCACGTAGGCGATGCCTGTGGCAAAAACTAGCGTAAACTAAAGACCCAACAGCTAAATTTTAAAAGACGGTTTGGTTACGTATTCAGGAAAGGCAGTGGGTCTCATGGCGTTAACTGAATTATATTACCAAGACACCATCCATCTACATAATATCAAGTAACTCGCTTCACACCGACAAAAAAAAATTAAGTAGCACGCATTACCAGTCCCGTAAAATTCTACGCCCTATGCGCAGTACCAGTTTCTGGAACCACGCCCCTAAATACTTTTCATATACTTCCTATTCCGAGAGTATGTTCTCTCAAGACACTTTTTAACTTTTACACGGACGAAGCCGCTGTCAAAAGCTATAGGACTTATTTATCTAAAACTCACACAAAACCCAATCAAAAGAAGTAGTTCTTTATTACTTACAGAGAAAGAAAGTGTTGAAGATCTTATAAGTAGTAGAGAAAATACGATAATCTTTCATCAGGGATAGTGAAAACCAAACACCCACTAAGTACGACAGCAAAATAAAAGATGGCGTTATTGTTTTTGACTAAGTCGCTCCATCATAGCCAAATTTTGAATTTTAAGTTATTTTAAATGATTGTAATATATTTTATATAGCTAACTCTTTACGGCACATATGCAATATAATCTCTTCATTAAATACTTATTATTAGTACAAATGATTCCTTAAGGCATCGTTCACACCAAACGTATTGTCCGCCGCCGACTGTGAGTATGCTCACTGTCAGCCCCTGTGTGAACGTGGACTCAGTATGTAGTATGCGTTCTCACCAAGCCGAAAATACGCTATAGCGTAGAATGCGTTACTTTTGTGAACAAAAGAGTAGGCTTGCTACGCGTAGTACAATAATTGGCCACCGAGAGTCAGCAACAACGCACTACATAATAGCGTATAGTCGTATTCGGATCGATGTGAACGAGAAGTTAATATATAAGGAAAAGTGATAAACTGCGTAACGCGCGTTCTCTGTCAGCGACCGACAATACGTTTAATCTGACTGAACAATGCCTTAGGCTTTGAGGTCAATCTTGTTTACGCGATATCCTACGTAAGCGATTTAACGCGTGCAAGAAGCGACGCGGTGTGAATTGAACATCCAATAGATACTCTATAATATTGCGGCTGGCTACGTGACCAGCCGCACGTGGGTGCGGTGCAGCGATGAGCGAAGCGAAGCGGTCGCGATCAGTTGGTTTAATATTTTCGCGCTAACTCTTGTTTTATATAAATGGCGGCTAAACAGCTTCGCTTGCACTTAAGACAGAGCCAGCCGGGCCATGTTAAATTCGAGTGAACCGCACCGGATCGCATCGCAACCACACTCGCGTTGAATTGTCTGATGGTCTGGGAATTTTGAATTTTTGTCTTCTTTGTTCTTAGACTTCGCAAGGTTAAGCAAATCAAGCATGCCATAATTTCAGAAAAATATCACATATACATAACCTTGTATAAACGGTACAAAACTGAATTTCATCAAATTTAAAAAGCATTTTTCCTCGGCGCATTTTATTATTCAGAATTCAGTGCGTACCTTTAAAGTTACATGTTTCAAGAAGACACATTAATAAATCCACAACACACTTAAGTAAAAAGCTTGCAATTCAAATGTTCTATAAAAAGCTCCTATATTTACTAAGCGCCGTATACCTATACGCCGTACTCATAAAACCTCACTACTAAGTACTTATAAAATATAGGGCTGTGCCTAACGAGTCGACTTAATGAGCTAGGGCTGTACTGCGCATGTCGACGTTTTAACTATTAACCTTCCGTTTGCTAGTACCCGAAACCGGTGGAGACTTTATCTGACTTTCGACCAACTTGTACTTTGTAATCTGTTCGGTCCATAACCGTTCGTTTTGTGCCAAAATCAGTTTGTCTCGTGGAGTGCCCTTGATCTAGTTGGCTCGATTTTGCTAGATATAGTTGTGTCCTGGTTCTGTGACCAGTATTGGAATAAAAGCTGGTTTTAGTATTCAGTTATTCCTTTATGAACATATTTTACCTTTCATATTTTTGTTTTGGCTACTACCTTGCCAAAAATTTTGGGAATAAAACGGTGAACTAACTGAGCAATCGGATTGCTGAACTTATCATAAAAAGGAGTTTAATCAAATTGGATTGGGGTTTAAACCTACCAACCATGTGGCACCTATTTTTTTTTAAGGTGGGCAATCATCCAATGACATCTTCTGCCCTTGGCCGGGGCGGGAGGGCGTGTCAGACTTTTACTGACTAAAACCCACTCCTTTTCCTTGTTTGCCCTCGTTCCAGGGCCCCGGTAGGCTTCGACCCTGCTGGGCTCCTACGGTTGCTGACATTACCTTGAAGCGCGCGTGGACCACTACGCGCCGTCGACGACTAAGGCTCGGTCCGGACGGTTGGACGACGAGCTACCCATTGCTCGCAACCATGGGGCACATACCAACAACTACAATAATTTTTATTATTATTATTTTTACATCCGCCTAATCACTATCTCACCTGATGGTAAGCGATGATGTGGTAGAAGTAACCTAGGAATTCAATCTTGACTTAAAAACACCGATGTTGTTGCTATCAGATTTCATATCAGACTACTCTTTCTAATTATCAGCTGTAATGTTTCATAACTTGAATACAGAGGATATTTTTTAAATTATTTCTTATTATTATAGTTTAATAGAGGTAAGTAACAATTATTTTCTTTAGCACATTAAAAATACATGCATGTCCATACTAATATTGTATGTAAATGTAAAAGTAACTCTGTCTGTCAGTTACGTTTTCACAGTTAAACTACAGAACCGATTTTGATAAAATTTGGTACGAAATAAGCTTGAACCCTAAGGAAGGACATATGCTACTTTTTATTCGGCTTCGATTTCGACATCGCGTCCGCTATAACCGACATTCACGAGTACAAATTCTTAGGCAAAACCTTGTTGCCTATATTCTATTTAAAAATGTAACTCCCTAACAACAAAGACGCCAACCGTACATAAACCTATTCAAATATAGGCAAAACAAAAAACAAAATAGTTATCCCAAATAGTAATTAGACAGACCCAAACCCGTCCGTATCGATCCGACATAGTTTGTCATGGAAGCCCCACGCTAAGCCAGACGACTAAAGAATTTAGTAAGTAATATAATGTGAGCGGTTATTAGGGGCTCATTATGGCAGGACATAATCTTTATTAATTGCAGAATAACGTTGCGGGAAGCGGTAAAGAGCGCTATTTTCTAGTTTAGAAAGTTGTGGATAGAAAAGTATATGAAAACTGTATTTTTTATATCGACGAGTTTAAGGTAACGGCCCCGATTTAAAAATTGTAGGTCGCGAGTTCAAACCCAGCTAGGTTCATCACTTTTTGTAATTTATTTCATCACCACTGCTCTCAAAACGGTGAGGAAACCGGTATGTCCTAAAACCAAAAACTCGAAAACATGTGACATTATAAGACTTATTATATTTTCGCTGACAGCGATATCTACTAAAGAATTATTAAATGTTTACGTACAGATTTTCATTTAAACAATCATATTTAATTATTATAATTTTCCATAAATAAAGGATTATTATTAATGATTTATTATTATTTATTTGTGTTTAAAGCCAATCTGAAACATAACTTAAAACAAAAATGAGGGTCTACTACCAGGAGACCAGAAGCTACAATAGGTACAAAATAACGGAACAAAGAATATAAACCTCCATCCCTAGCTTCATACATTTCTTAGCACGTAGGCGTTTACACAAGAAAATATCGAAGTTTTCCCGCAGAGGCGCTGCGGGAAAACAATCTAAATCACCGTATCTGCTTACCCATTTAGCGTGTTATGTGAAGATAATGATTTAGTGACGTCATTGTCGCACACACGCGATGATCAGGGGATCGCGTTTCGAATTTTTGTGATTGTAGAATAGATAGAGACTGAAAACGCATCAAATCCAGGAAGGTACTTCCAATCTGACATACATTTCACTGATTTTCATACAACCGCTCTTACGCGATTATGACGTTATTACACATTTTTCATTAGATATTTTGGAAACACAGTATCTTGTGGATATTATCTAGGCTTCTATTGAAATCAATTTAATAAATTTTTATATAACTAATGCAGTAAAGACCTCTGAAAATCTGCTATTTTGCATGAACTTTGACACTTGATAACTTACTCAAAAATTAAAAAAGTCAAAAAAGTATAACAATAAAAGCCTTGCAAATTTAATCAAGATTCTGAAAGACGACACTTGTTTTTCAAAAACTGTAAAAAATATTTAAAGAAAAACAAAAAACCCGACTGCGTCGAAACTAATTTTAAAAAATACGTAAAAAAATTAACTTAAATAAAAACTAAAAAGAAACAAACAAGCCCAGTAGTTTAGAATTCTGTTATGTAATACTAAATAACTACACAATTGAAATAGTTTTATAATCGATACACACATAAAACAAATCATACATTCTAATGCAGACCAGACCGACTCACAGTCGGGGCCATTCAAATTTTACCAATCAAATCTTCCCAAGGGGCCCCGACTGTGAGTCGTTCTGGTCTGCATTAGAATGTATGATTTGTTTTATGTGTGTATCGATTATAAAACTATTTCAATTGTGTAGTTATTTAGTATTACATAACAGAATTCGTTCATAGGCTGCTATACTACTGGGTCTAGCCCAGCAGTATAGGCTGTGTGTTGTACATACGACATGACATTTTGTTCAAGAGTTTCCTAAGTTACGAAAGTAGCTAATTTTTAACCGACTTTAAAAAGGAGGAGGTTCTATGTTCGGTTGAATGTATGTTTTTTATTTTATTTTTTTATTTATGTTCACCGATTTCTCGGTCAATTGTGGACCGATTTTGAATTTTTTTTTTTATTGAAAGTTTGTGAGAAGTTTGTGCTTCCGAGTTGGTCCCATAGAAATATTGTTATGATCTGATCATGAACTTCGAAGATATGGAACAGAACTCCTTATAGGATCACAGCAGAACCGTCGTAACAAGTAAAATTGCTTTGTTTATACGTGTAGTCGATGACTGACTGAAAGTAGAGGGGGAATATATCGAACTGATCTGATGATGAAGCCTGAAGTTAGGCACTGGAACTCTGTAATAAATTAATGTAATCTAACCGTGTTTGGGATTATTAGAATTGTCATGAGATGCACTCTGGCTATAAGGTATTTAAGTTTGGCTGAAGGGTACTTTTTTAGTGGATGGTGGTACCATAACTAAAAAGTCTAAAATAAAAAACTTTTACAAAAAAAATACAACCGACTTCAAAGTAAAAGAAAACACTGAAAAGTGCAAAATAACTTCGGAACTTCTTCTAACGGAAGTCGGTGTTAATTAGCGAAGAGACAAAACTATTATAGAACTTCAACACCGACTTCCGAAATTAAAGTTATTTTGCACTTTTCAGTGTTTTCTTTTACTTTGAAGTCGGTTGTATTTTTTTTGTAAAAGTTTTTTATTAAAATAGGGAATATGTATGTGAATCAAATATATGTTTTTTAATGAACTTTACTTCTTCAGAATTAAGCTACCAATATTTTAGATTATAAATATGGTCAAAAGTCCAAACTCAAAGTTTGCCAGCGTGCTATGGAGAACAGCATACTATGTGTTAAATTAACAAACAATGTTCGAAACACAACACTGCGCTCCAAAACTCAAATCATTGATGTGGCCCAAAAGGCTGCCCAACTTAAATGGGACTGAGCAGAGCATGTCTGCCGCATGTCTAACGAGCTGTGTGCCCGTAAAACACAGGATTGGTGCCCGGACACAGCGACGCGGGGCCGCAGCAGACTACGAAGGAGATGGCGAGACGACCTAGACGGCTTCCTTTTAAGAATTGGAATGAGAAAGCGAAGAAACGTGATCGTTGGAAGGAATGGAGGGAGGCCTTTGCCCAGCAGTGGGACAATATGGGCTAGCTATAATAATAATATTAATATTTGGTCTTGAACGAGAAATTAATTTAAAAAAAGTGCTAAATAATTATGAGAAATTCAAATAATTGGAATGCGACGCCATAAAAGCAAATATGACGAAGACGAAGTCTATGACAACATATATGTACTTCACATCACCGAGTGCGTATAGTTACAGTGTAACCTCAGAATTTGAGGTAATATATAAATATTAAAATTGTAACAATAGTTCTTAAAACTGTACAATGTAAACATTTAGTTCGCTAAAACTTTAATCTAGGTACAGTAAAATACGTGTTATTTAATTTTCACTTATCCTTTCAAAAGTTCTACCCGCGTCCCTAAAATTCACCGAGCAGCATTTAAATCGCTTAAAAGTTTTTTAAGCGACGATTAATTTTAACGTGTATAAATTTTTGCTTCATTTCAGTCCCGTACACCGGTAAAATAACATAACATTTGGACATAACTGGGCATTAATGCCCGATCAAGCGGCTACATGATATATTGAAAATCCGATAACATTGTCGCGAGTTATACATATAAATATGGGATTGGCACATCGGTCCCGTCAATAACTCTTTTACAGGCTAACTCTAGGGTTTATTTTAAACTTTTTGTATAAAAAAGTAATTGATTAGATAGGTACATAAATTGTTCTATCTACCAGCCCATCTATCACTCGTATGGGCTGGTACTGCAAAATGCTATCTAGCAGCTTTGGACTCAGTGGGAAATTTTGCGAAGACGCTAATTGGTGATCCAATATAATTAAAACCAATCTTCAAAGCCTGAAGTACAGGCGTAGGGTAGCCAGCCTTTCGGTATTGGTTAATACCAATCTTCAAAGCCTGGAACACAAGCGTAAAGTAGCCAGCCTTTCGGTATTTTATAGGATGCATTTTAGAGATTTTTCACAGTAATTACATGACAAGATTCTGCCTTCACCGTTCTACCATCGAACAACGTATGGCGAGTGTCTACCCTCACGTTGTTGACACCTCTACGATCCGGATTAAGCGTTTTGCCTCGTCATTTATACCGCATACATTGAAGGGCTGGAACAATTTGCCTGCAACGATCCCGTCCGATTATAATTTAGGTGTCTTCAAGGCTAGAGTGAACAGGCTTTTAATAAACTAGTGCGCTTCACCATCAATGATTGTATTACTGCTTACCACTAACACTAGTTTAAATCAATAAAAAAAGTGGAGAAAGAATTTGTGTTAAAATTTACACAACACTAGAATAATACACTCCAATTAGCAAATTAAGTTACAATCATAATTCAAGGACTGAAAATTGTTTTTTTTTTAAGAAATTAGCTATCCTAATTGTAGGCTTAAAATATGGCCATTGACGCACTACATTGTAGCGCATCCGTATTGGTACCTACGCACGCACATACACACGCCAGTGACGCAATCAAGATTTATCAAGAATTGATCAAAATAGGTGAAATCGATTCCGAAGTCGATTCTAAACAGACTAGTTTCAGGATGTGCGTTTATTCTGTTACTTGTTATATGTACTGTCAGCGAAACATAGGTATTGTTTATTAAATTGTCTATCGACTTAAATTGCCTGTGTATTTAATAAATCAATACTGTATTTTTCCCCGATACGCTGGAACTGATTTTATTTATAGCTTCTGCCATCGACTTAGCTCTCATGAAACTATACAAACTTTGAACCCCCATTTCATCCCTACATGGGGAGAATTTTAGAAAATTCTCTCTTAGTGCTCGCCTACGTCATAAAAGGAACCCTTGTGCAAAATTTCACACTCATAGTCCTAGTAGTTTCGGCTGTGCGTTGTTATGTCAGTCAAGTCAAAGTCAAAAAGTTTTTATTTCACATAGGCCTACTTGGGCACTTATAAAACGTCAGAAGCTAGTGCATGGTTCCAAATTGGTCGTTTCCTATGGAGAAGAACCGGCAAGAAACTCCATGGTTACTCTTTTAAAAAAAGTGGTTGTTTACAATATTTCCGTATTACAGTATTAATAGATATTATGTAAGAACAGTGTAGACGAGTCAATATTGTACCCAAAAGCACAATAAAAACAATCATATAAAAAAAAGTGAGCAGAGTGATCCATAGAAAATATTATCAGTTTTGTATAGAGATGACGTATCCCTTCAGCTTTCCGCTTGAATTCAGTTTTCGCGGTAAATGGCTATGAAATATGAACAAATGCGTTTTTATCTTCCATATGCTAACGACAGTGATCTGCTGTTTCGTCACGTATGCAATGATGGCCTTTCACAATCTTACATGCTCTATGCGGCTGATAGATGCACAACTGTATAAGTGTAACCAAAATCATCCAGCTTAACATTGATAGAGCTGAAAACGTATAGTTATTCCCTAAATAAACAAACTGTCAGTCATTATGTATCATTATACGGCAAATTCACGGAGTATGTCAATCTGCTAAACAATACATTATCCCTACAGTATTTAAAATCTTCCTGATTAAACACATCCCATATGACCAAATCCTCTCCTCTGTCCTGCCCCTTAGGAGGATATTATTTTCCTTTTTCTTTTTCCTTCCCATTTGAGCGTCTGTCCTCAGCTTCCATAAGAGACTATCACAAGTAAGCTACAAGATTTAACTACGGGGTGGGTTATACAATATACTGAGTGCCTTTCATATCGAAGCACAAACGAATACCATGGATCCAGTAGATACATGATTCTGGACCCCTCAATGGTGGAATTTTTTGTCGGTTTTTTCCAAATTTTTTTTTAATCTTAACATTTTTGAATTTGAACTGTTTATAGTCAAAAAATATAAAAAAATTAATGAATTACTTTTAAAATTAAAAATGTCATCGGGGTTGATTAGAATAACGATTTTATCTACCCAGATGACTTTTTAATTAATTAATTTTTAATTAAAAAAAAAAAAGTTTTTTTTTACTAAATATATCATCGGGTTTGGTTGGTTTGATTTTACACAGTTTAAATTTAAAAAAGTACAGATTTTTTTAAATTAAAATAAAAAAAGGCGACGTAAAAGTCCAGAATCATGTACTGGAGTGGTATTCGTTTGTAGTCGATGTCAAAGACACCGTGTATACCTATGTATTTATTACTTCATTCTAGTTTAACTGAGATGATCTTTTGTTTGTCACCATCAGTAACTAGTAGTAAGAGGAGCAGTGGTAGCCGAGTGGTAACGGCCCCGACTTACGAGTTGTAGGTCGCGGGTTCAAACCCAGCCAGGCGCATTACTTTGTGTAATTTATTTCATCACCACTGCTCTCAAAACGGTGAAGGAAAACATCGTGAGGAAACCGGCATGTCCTAGAATCAAACATTCGAAGACATGTGACATCTACCTACCCGCACTGGGCCCGCGTGGTGGATTACGGCCCATTCCCTCTCCTAGAGAGAAGGCCTAAGTCCCAGCAGTGGGAACATTAAAAGGCTGATTTGCTATGCTTATGCATCAGTAACTAGCAGTAAACTGTTTATAAAACTTCAGTAGTTATGATAGCATAGAGATAGCATGGTGGTCCTTTTTATACTTTCCTTTTAACAAACTAAAATTGTCATTTTATATCGGAGTACCATGTCACCCAATAACTGAGATATAGGTAGGGCGAGACATGCAGTCATTATATATTTAATATTGATTTTCAGTTACATATACCGGAAGCAAAAGTGTGAAAATGACTACACAAGTAAACTAAAATGATTCTTTTATTATTCCAAACTAAGTTTAATAAAATATTTAGTATTACATTGGTTATTATATCTCAGATCCCTGGGGTCCTGGACCTTTGGAAGGCGTACGAGGAGTCGAAACCAACTCGCAGAGGCTCCTTTGACGCTTTTAATAGAACGTGGTATCAACCGGCGATTATTCCTGTGCGCGCTGTGCTAGTGCATCCAAGGACAACACCCGGTTGATGGGAAACTATTGCAACATATGGAAAACAAAAACAATAGGGCTATGGTTTTAGGATTCTTAAATGGACTGGTTACAACTATGTTAAGACTATGGCCCCTGCCTGAACAATGTTTTGAATTTCCATCGTTAAAAAGACACATTAATAATATTACTATTAAACAACAAAAACTTTTCAAAAATTCTACCAAGTCTACTAAATATATGTATCTCCCCACAATTATATGGCAACACATTAGAGTAGTTTGGCGCCATTACGAATGCATGAGTCTGCCCTCCCTCAGGTAATCACAGCTAAGACGCACGCGTAGTCCGGGTATCTATTGAAACATTAATAATCAAATAAAATATGTTTTAAGCTTGGCATGCGTTAAGTCTTGTGTTCTCTGAGGAAATTTGGAGAATAATACAGTAAAATATTGATTGAAAGGTGAAAGAGAATAAGATAACTAATTAATAGAATTGATGATACGATGATGCTAGGACTGGCCGTTGAGACGATGAGCCTTATGCAAACAACTGTTATGGGTCTGGGTGTCTTATGGATATGAGCTTAACTAATGTAAACCTATGTAAACGCACCCACGGTATGAGACAAATTCCTAGTGACAGGCAACGATTAAAAAAAAAAAACAAATCAAGATGCAATAACTCTTTATCGTCTGCGGGATTTTTCGAATGAGTCACCAAGAGAGCCTGGAACGCAAAGGGCAACTGAAGGAACACAGATGGGTTTTATTAGTATAAGTCTAACACTCCCACTCGCTCCAACCGGAGCAGGAGTTTTTATTTGAGGATTTGCCACCTCCAGAAAAAAACATTTTATTGTAGAAATGGTCCAATTCTATAAAAACTTGTTGAGCATTGTCATGTCTGGGGAGCCTTTAAACTGTATAATGATTTTAATAAATACAGGTTGGGAAGAAAATACTTTTTTACAGTGGACAGCACACAAATAGAATAGAATAAACTTCTAAAACTATATTGTACACCATAATAGTAACATTACTTTTACACAAACTTAAATCTACCATTTCAAAATTTAAATTTCGAAATATGGAATCATTGAAATCAGAAGTCCAATCGTTCCATGCTACCTTTACATGTGTATGTTTGGAACACTTTACAGCGGTCATGGCCATCGGCTGGTGTTGCTATAAATAACTAATCGTTATAAGACAGTACATAACGTACATAATTTACTACGTTTGATATCGACTGGGATTTCCGTACAATGAACTGGGATTTGGAATTTATATGTCTATAGCAGCATACATTTGTATCCTTTTTCATATAAATATCGACGCCTTAGAATAAAAAGCTTTTTTTTACACAACCTGCTCGATAAAACCCTTTATTATCTCATACAACCCTCACCTAAAGTAAATAATTCTGTCTTTAGGGATCTAATGTAGTATGGGCGTTCCCTAGGGAATAATTTGATTTGAATTTGGAACGCCAAAAAAATTAAATGTACGTGTATCAAACGAGTTTATTCAAAAATCAAACTGGCCATTAACTAAAAAAATAGAAATAAAATGTGATTATTCGGGAGTGTTTAATTTAGTTATGATTTTTTTTGTTTAAAAATAATCATCCTTCCCTACCTGGAGCAATGTAACAATTCTTTTTTGTAATTTAGTCACTTGTTTCATTATATTGTCTTTTAATTATCTCATAGAAGGTGTAAAAAGTAGAGTATCCAACACGGGGATAAAGCTGTCTCTGTCTTGGACGACTTGAATTCCTCACTTCACTCAGGTATCTATATTAACTCCCTCGCAGTACTCGGGAGTTAATTACATAATACCCTCACGCAGTCCGGGATTAGATCTTAGCAACTTTCGTTTCGTTCAAAATTCAACTACTACAATCTACTATGATTTTGTAACATTTTATTAAAAAAAAAAAAAAAAAAAAAAAAAAAACACTCAAAGGGCACGTTCTAATTTCAAACAAACAAGTTTAGTAATCTGTAACACTATCAATGACGGCTTATGAGAACCTCGTAAAACCCGCAGATGTATTTATGAAAAAGTTGCCAGTAGCATTTGACTTTTTTACGAAACTAACTCAAATGAATCTGAAAATGTATGCAAATCGCAAACTACTCATAGATATATAGATAAGCACTGTAATAAATGTTAACAAGGCACAGTTGTGTAGTCTTCCTATTGTAAAGTTACCAGAGTTCCAACCACGAGCTCTTTTACGACCTAAACTGAACTGTTAAAGAGATGAAGCTATACAACATTATTTTAAGTGTATGCGAAACCTGAACATATTTTGTTCAGAATCAGTAACTGAATCGATTCCAATATTTTATACACCATGTTAGATCTTTTCCCAAAAATATTTAAAAAAAGTTACAAGTTGGACAACACAGGTCACAACAGGCATTAGGCACCAGTGCACAGCTGGGTGCGGGAGCAAAACAACCGTTCAGTCGCCCGGATGACCCGGTGACCATGTAATTGTGCGGACAACCAGGTAACATAACAAGCTTATAACTTTGTGATTTTTCATGATACAGTTATGAAATTTTGTACATAGATTCTTTACATAAAAATACTAGACACGTGTTTCAGGTTTCGCACATACTAAAACTAATGTTGTATAGAATGTATAGCTCCATGCCTCTTCTCGCTCGCACGACTGACACTTAAAACGTCATGGTAAGGTCTCTGTTCATCAAATATTTGGATTTTTTAGGAGGAATATCATCAAACAACTTCTCCCCCTCGCTCAAACCTTTTCCAAAACAATTTTCAGGTAATCTTTCAGCCTTGCCAGATGCAGTAATCCAGTATTTTACATGGAATAGAGGCTTCGATTCCCACCCAGGAAAAATGTTTGTGTGATGAGCACGATCATCACACAAATCGTTCTGTGCCTGGGTGTAATTTATCTATCTAGACTAACATTATAAAGAAGTAAAGTTTGTTTTTTTTTTTTGTTATTAGGAGGTAATCTCTGAAAGTACTGGTCCAATTGTCACATTTTTTTCACCGATAGAAAGCTGCTTTATTCCTGAGTAACATAGGCTATATTTTATGTACGCGGGCGACGCCGCGGGCAAAAGCTAATCTATACTATGTATGTATTTAGAAACATGTAAGTATGTTTATCAGTTGTCTAGTATTCATAGCATAAGCTCTGCTTAGTTTGGGACTAGATGGCGTTGTGTGAAAATTGCGGAATATTATTATTATTATTTATTCGACCTCCACTACCCTGAAACTGGGTAACACATACAACTTTTAAAAACTGGTTGTCCGACCATCAAGCCTTTACATCAAATATCTATAAATTATTCATAAGAGAAACCCTGACACAAAAAAAGTCAAGTTTATTAACAAAACAATCGAATCGGCTAGATATTTAACAAAATGATAAATGATGTTTATTTTGCAAATAGGTCATAAGTAAAATTTTTTCCGTTAATTTAAACCAGAGGAGGCCGGCGTTTCTTAGCTGATAACCATGAGAATAACACCAAAACAAACTCAGAGGTCAAAGTTCTATTAAAGTCCATACAGTTAACATATAATAATCAAATCATATGAGAACCATGCAGATTAGTATCTGAGATGGTCTTTTGAAGAAATAACCATTCAGATCTGTGTGGACCTGTCCAGTCTGCAAGCATTTTTCAGTATTCGTGTAGCTCGACTCCAGGCTAGTAAGGAGCTCGAGAATCAATTTTTGATCAATTCGATCATCAGAAAAAATCAAGGAGTTCGTTCATCTGAACGACAGCTATGCTCAGCTCACCCGGAGAGCGGGAAAAATCGTTAAAAATGTTTGATCATTACTCCCTATTTTATTCGAGGCTATGGTAAAGCGTACGAATATCTCACTTCAGGCAGTCTCCAAGTGGGGCGAAACCAATGTGGTAGGATTCAACGCCGCCAAAACACAAGCGCGTCTGTTCACCGCCAAAAGGAGCCCGTTCACCTTGGCTCCTGCTTTTCAGAATGTATCACTGGAGTGCACCGACTGCCTTCAGCTCTTGGGAGTTAAATTTCCTCAGTCCTCAATTTTGGGTGGTTCATTGAGTCCAAAGCCAAGGTAGCTGCTAGGAAACTAAGTATTCTTGCAAAGGTCCGACGGTACTTCACACCGGGACAGCTTCTAATGTTATACAAAGCACAGGTCCGGTCGTGTGTGGAGTACTACAGACACATATGGGCTAGTGCTGCAAAATGCCATCTAGCAGCTTTGGACTCAGTGGAAAGGCGTGCGAAGTGGCTAATTAGGATAAAAAAAAAAATTCGGTTGCATATAACTGAATAAAATCCTTTAACAATCAAACTTTATACCTTTATACTCACAAACTACCGTGTCACTATCTACGGCTAAATTCAAAATGGCGATAAAATCCAATATGGTCATGTCGGTAATTTAGTAAAGGCTCGCTTGGCAGAAAACTGAACGAAACGGGGCGTCATAGAGATCCGAGTTAAAAACGTTATTTTTTTTGTTGCATTTTTTATCAGCAGCAGTTACGTTAACTCCCGTTATGCTAGACCGACGCACGAAGGTAACTGATCGAACTTCTGTTCTGATGTCATCTCAACGCTCAGTTACGTGGTCAGAACAAAGGAATCGGAGGTGTGGCCTACTCGAGACGTTCGACGCAAGAGAATCGAAACGAAACGGTCGTAACTTGGCTAGGGGGTCAGATTTGTACGTAGAACGACGTCGCGTAGTGTCGCGTGGCGTGTATCAAGTGTAGCTCTACAAGTCTAGTTTCCATATAAAATTTACGGAGACCGACGCGCCCAGATCGGCGTGTGTGGCACACGTGTGAACAGTGTAGTTCTACTTTTAATAAAGGAATTATGATGGAGCCGGAAGGTGGAAGGTAGGCACGAGAATTTCACAATAAAACAATGTATCCAAGCAGTGTTTGGGCTAATTGGAATTGTTATGAGAAATAGGTACTCTGGCTATAAGTATATCACAACAAAAAAGTGTAAAATACAAAAACTTTTTAAAAATCAACCAACTTAACTAAAAAATACCACTAAACGATCAAAATAACTTTAATTTCGGATGTCAGTGCTAAATTACAAATAATCAATACCAGGAACACCTATTATATTATATATAATATGATAAATAATATAATAGGAATAATACCAATAATAAATTAGATTCACTACAGTCTGATTACTCTCCGCCTTTAGTAATAACTAGCTTAGCCCGCGGCTTCACCCGCGTACATAAAATATAGACTATGTCACTCAGGAATAAAGCAGCTTTCTGTCGGTGAATAAATTTTAGCAATCGGACCAGTAATTTCGGAGATTACCTCTAAAAACAAAAAAAAAACTTTATAATATTAGTGTAGTGTAGATTTTCGAGTATAGTTTATTTTTATAATTATCTCGTTTTAATTTTATACGACTGCTTTTCATTAAAGTTTTGTCCCTCCCCCCCTCCAAAAAAAGAAAAATATAATTAATCATCAAAAAACTTCCATTCAAGGTAATCAAAACAAAAGTGTAGGTATCACCGACAAAAACTTAATTACGAATGGTAAGGGCGAAGCTACACCGGCGAGCCGCTAGTCCGTGTCATTTCCGGTCCCGCCAGTGTACACACAGACTAAATATTATTAGAAAAAAAACCGTTTTGGCACATTCTTATACACCATTATGCGGTATCGGGGAAACGATTAGCCGGTATTTATAACTGTACTTACGTCTTTCTAAAGGAAAATGTTGTTTTTGTGCCATTTGCTTTTTCAGCTTACACTTTTTTTTTAATACTTAATTTTCTAAACTACCTTTTTTTAATAATATTAACTAGAGCTTGACTGCGATTCCACCTGATGGTAAGCAGTGATGCAATCGTTGATGGTGAAGCGCAATAGTTTATTAAGAGCTTATTCACTCTAGCCTTGAAGACACTTAAATTATAATTGGACGGGAAGACCGCAACAGGCAAATTGTTCCAGTCCTTCGATGTACTCGGTATAAAAGATGAAGAGAAACGCTTAGTCCGGACCGTAGAGGTTTCAACAACCTATGCTGAATTTGGTAAGGTAAAGGTATATTGACAAAGTCGACAGGTTTGGCATATTTCGGGTTCTTGAGAAAACCGGGTTTGTCCGGATCTGATTTTGAGTTGTTGAATCAACTGGATTTCTTTAGGTATTCTTTACTAATGATTTTATTAATAATTTCGTGTATGAATTCCATCCAGAATCTCATCTATTAATTATCAAGCTAACATTTTGTAAAGATAACCTCAAACAAAACATGAAACTACGTAGGTATTTGGCCTTAAATATAAAGTTCTCCTCTAACACACACTTTTTCGAAAACCGCACTTTAAAAAAAAAACACAATATCCCAAAAAAAAACAATTACAAAATATGCACTATTTACTCGATCAGTGCAATTATCCTTTCATTTCCGTGACACTTTAATAAGCCGTTTCCAAAACTTCCATTCGGCCCAAAGAAGCATAAAAGTATAGTCAGAAAAAAAAAACTAAAAGTTCCGCTAGACGAGCTCCCATTTATCTTCTCATTAATGCTTAATTGCACTTCGCTTGTCTTTTCATTTCCTTAGTTGATCATGCTTTCTTTCTCGACATTTTAATACTTGCTAACCGCTCTAAAGCTGAAACGTATAAATTTAAGGTGAGGTTGTACTAATTTTCAACCTTTTTTGAACCTCTAGAAATCCACAAATATAAAAGAGAACACCATGAAAAATATTTTATTACAATCGACCATATATAACCAAGCCAACCTCACCTGCACGTGGTGCACCCTGCTGATAAACGAACGAGGCTATGGCGCCCGCCAACACGCACAGGACCAGCGTGGCGGGTTATGGTCCAAACCCCCTCAAATGCATAATGCAACAAGAAACAGGCCCCAAGTGCCCGGTGACTCCAGCGGTTGTGCTAGCGTGGACGGGCGTGGGCGCAGCCCTGGGGTCTGGGGTGCTAAGAATCTCCGGGCGGGGTCGATCAACCGTCGACGACTGAACCTGGCGACGTACAACACGCGCACACTCCGGTCCGATGAGAAGATTGCCGAGCTTGAGGAGGAGTTGAGCAGGTTACGATGGAGTGTTGTGGGATTATCCGAAGTACGAAGACAGGGGGAGGACACGATAATCCTAAAATCTGGTAACCTGGTCTATTTTCGGGAGGGGGACCAGCAGTCCCAAGGTGGTGTCGGGTTTATCGTCCACAGGTCCCTTGTGAACAATGTGGTGAAGATCGAGAGCGTGTCGACCAGGGTGGCGTACCTTATACTCAGAATATCATCAAGATATTCGCTGAAGGTCATACAGGTTTACGCTCCGACCTCGACACACCCCGATGACGAAGTAGAGACCATGTATGAGGATGTATCCAGAGCCATACATGGTTATAAGACTCACTTCACCGTGGTCATGGGGGACTTTAATGCGAAACTGGGCAAACGAGACGGTGACGAGTTGCGAGTGGGGCAATTTGGATTTGGACGTAGGAACCACCGGGGACACCTACTGGCCAGCTTTATGGAGAGGGAGGGCCTCTACATGATGAACTCCTTCTTCAGAAAGCGTGAGCATAGGAAGTGGACCTGGCAAAGCCCTGATGGTGTAACAAAAAATGAGATTGACTTCATCATGTCGACGAAGAAGCAAATATTCAATGATGTCTCTGTGATCAATGCGGTGAAAACCGGAAGTGATCACCGCATGGTAAGAGGCACATTGAATATCAATGTCAAGCTTGAAAGATCTCGACTGATGAGGTCTACGCTCCGTCCTGCACAGATCCAGATCCAAAACTCCGAGAGCTTTCAGCTCGAACTTCAAAATCGTTTCGAATGCCTAGGAAGCTCTGTGGACGAATACAACGATGGGTTCGTGGAAACTGTCCATACGGTCGGGTCTAAATTCTATAAGACACGTACAAATAAGAGCAAGAGGCTCACAGATCGAACTCTCCAGCTTATGAAGGAAAGGCGTGAGGTGATTCTGCAGTCTTCAGACGATGCGTGCACATATCGGCTGCTCAATAAACGGATCTCTAAGTCCTTGAAACGCGATATCCGTCACTTTAATACTGCAAAAATTAAAGACGCGATTGAGCGAAATAAGGGCTCCAAGGTGTTTGCAAGAGATCTGTCTATTGGGCAGAGCCAGCTCACGAAACTGAAGACCGAAGATGGCAGAGTCATATCCGCCAAATCGGAGCTTCTGGGAGAGATCGAGGATTTTTATGGACAGTTATACACGTCAATCACAAAACCCACTACGAATCTAGCAAACGACCCAAGAGCTAGGGTGACCCGACACTATACGGAAGATATCCCGGACGTCAGCCTGTACGAGATTAGGATGGCTCTGAAGCAGCTTAATAACAACAAGGCACCGGGTGATGACGGAATTACAGCCGAACTCCTGAAGGCGGGTGGTAAACCGATCCTTAAGGCCCTTCAGAAGCTATTTGATTCCGTCATATTCGAGGGAAAAACACCACAGGCATGGAGCGGAAGTGTGGTGGTACTCTTCTTTAAGAAGGGCGACAAGGCCCTGCTCAAGAATTATAGGCCCATCTCACTTCTGAGCCATGTCTACAAGCTGTTTTCCAGAGTCATCACGAACCGTCTCGCGCGCAGGTTCGACGACTTCCAGCCTCCCGAACAAGCCGGATTCCGAAAAGGCTTTAGCACCATAGACCACATACACACGCTACGGCAGGTTATACAGAAGACCGAGGAGTATAATCTGCCTCTCTGCTTAGCGTTTGTGGATTACGAGAAAGCCTTTGATTCGATCGAGACTTTGGCTGTGCTGCAGTCTCTCCAACGGTGCCAGATTGACTATCGGTACATCGAGGTGCTGAAGTGTTTGTACGAAAACGCCACTATGTCAGTCAGACTGCAGGACCAGACCTCGAAACCTATCCTCCTGCAGCGGGGTGTGAGGCAGGGAGACGTCATTTCTCCGAAACTGTTCACGGCCGCAATGGAAGATGTCTTCAAGGTTCTGGACTGGAGTGGATTGGGCATTAATGTCAATGGCGAGTACATCACTCATCTTCGGTTTGCCGACGACATAGTAGTCATGGTTGAGACTACGGAAGAGCTCAGCACAATGCTCAATGACCTCAGTAGAGCTTCCGAAAGAGTGGGTCTTAAAATGAACATGGACAAAACCAAAGTCATGGTAAATAACCATGTAGCACCCAGATAGATCGTAGTAGTCGTCGTGTAGATCGGAGACTCTGCACTCGAAGTTGTAGACGATTACGTCTACCTTGGACAGACAGTCCAGTTGGGTAGATCTAATTTCGAGAAAGAGGTCAACCGTCGAATCCAACTCGGCTGGGCAGCGTTCGGGAGGCTGCGCGGTATCTTCTCATCCAATATACCACAGTGTCTCAAGACGAAAGTCTATGACCAGTGCGTGTTGCCAGTGATGACATATGGTTCCGAAACGTGGACGCTCACAATGGGCCTCATCAGAAGGCTCAAAGTCACCCAAAGGGCAATGGAAAGGGTTATGCTCGGAGTTTCCTTGCGTGATCGAATCAGAAATGAAGATATCCGCAGGAGAACCAAGGTTGCCGACATAGCGCGAAGAATCGCCAAACTAAAGTGGCAATGGGCAGGGCACATTGCTCGCAGAACGGATGGCCGTTGGGGCCGAAAGGTTCTGGAGTGGCGACCGCGTACCGGAAGACGCAGTGTCGGAAGGCCCCCTACAAGGTGGACCGATGACCTGGTGAAGGTTGCGGGAATCCGATGGATGCGAGACGCACAGAATCGTTTGTTGTGGCGACGCTTGGGGGAGGCCTATGTCCAGCAGTGGACGTCTATCGGCTGAAATGATGATGATGATGATGATGATATATAACCAACCGCTGGGTAAAAATCAAAACATATTATAAATTAGTTGGCTCAATAAAAAAAAACATCACGAATCTGACCCTAACTTACGATTTCAAACGTATATAACTACGAGATTGCGTTACGGAAATATTTGAAGGTTGCATAAAACAATAAAGCTTGTTTATTAAAAGGGTCTGGCAAAAACAAAAATCTTAAATAGTTACTATGTTTTTTTTTTATACAAATAAAATCACTGTTGCGGGGTCGCAAAGTCGACATAGACCCAGGCCAGCACCTACAAAATACTTTGTGACTGCAACCGGCTCTTAACCTTTTGAGTGCGTAATTAGAGACACAATAGAAAGACAATGGCGCGTGAACGCCGGCGTTAATGCGGGGATCAACAGCTTAAGCGCAACTGTACATGGGTTAGCCTTTGGCAAACTTTTTGAGTCGAGTCTTGGGACAAATTGTCGAGGATGGTAAATGAAACCGAGACTACTTGAGGTTAAAGTTTTGATTTGTTGTACTTTTTATTGTTTCTCGTTCAATATACGACCTCTGGCTAACCGACTTTGCGGGAAACTTCGACATGGTTTTAACGAGAGTCGTTTGATCTGTAGTTGATGCATACAAAAACTTTGCTCTTTAAATTGAATTAAATAACTCATTTTCATTTCTACATATTACAGAAAGATGAAAAAGAAAGAAAGAAAAAAACATTTATTCGTGCATCACACAATCGTATAAACTAAAAACGCACAATGAAAAAAGAAAGTCATAATCAGTGCGAGCCTAAAAAGGCACTTAACATATACTGTGGGTATTCTGTTAGGGCCCGCTGTGATGCCACGGACATACTCACGGATGTTAAATAGACTATAGAAACAAAACATACTACAGAAACTTCAGAATCTAATAAATGACAAATTCTCATCTCGACGGTTGTAAAACTCGAGGAGTGCCATTGACTTTTACAGGTACTATAATACTGTAATGGGCAAACCAGCTGTCAACTGCATTATTGCGGTCTTTAAATATGGTACACATTACTTCCATCAGCGTGGATCATAAAGTACCAGGGCTCCATACATTGGTAGGAGGAACATTTGCTCATAACTCCTTAAGCCTAACATCTCGCAACAAATGAACATATTTTCAAATTATGCCTTCAGTCTCGTAAAAAAATCTCAAGCAGGATTGTGTGTGGTAATTGTGGCATCTTATTATGTAAAAGAAACCTGATTCAAGATTCTTAAAGTTACTGACGTTTTTGTTAACATTATGTAAATGATAGGGATTTAAGATGATGCTTATTTTTTGTTCTACATAAAAAATATCAGACAGACCATTGTATCATAAGAAATGGGATGACAAGTCTAACGAAGATCATAATATTATCGTTAGATTTTACTTGTCCTAGCAGTCCTAGCAAAAATCCTAGCAATACAAAAGGTTCACATGCAACACCAAAACAACCACAGTTAAGTCTAAGATTTAATTGATTTCATTGAAACAAAAAATATAAAAAATAATAATAGCCAAAGAAGAATAGAATCTCTTTTGAATTTGATGCCAAAAAGATTTTTCATCAGTGTCGAATTATGGCGAGATTTTTTCTAGTAGTGAAGTTTAGTAGCTATTACAATTATTTGCAAATTGATTCCTGCTGGGTAATGTATTTGTGATTTTGTATCTCAAGTTTCTACACAACTGGACAATAATATATGAGGAAACATAGAAACGGGCGCGATCCCGAATAAATGGAGCTTTGAAAACGAAGCTTGCTGAGAAGGCTGACTCGATACATTTGCTGTCAAATACTGCAAAACCATTAGATACAGTGTATTACATCCGCATCCTAATGAAAAACAAGGTGACTAAGACCACGTGACTGAGCGTTGAGATGACGTCAGAACAAAGGAATCGGAGGCGTGACCTAGTTGAGGCGTTCGGCGCGAACGATACGATTGTAACTTGGCTAGGGGGGCTAAAATACTCCTAAAAGCCGAAATCAGTTGTGACTGCTTTCGGCAAACTACCTAACGCAATAGACAATACGACTGACTTCAAAACGAAATGACTGACACCAATACATAGCTCAGCTTTAAAAATAATCGATTCCAGGATGAATTTTTTTTTTTGTTTAGTAATGTTTTTTGGCTTGGACACTAAGGGCCTCGTTCACCATCTCCAAGTAAAGTGTTGATTAGTTACTTCCCGATTAAAGTTAACTGGCAAGTAAAAGTTATGAGTATCCTCTATCAATTTCACAAGCGAAAATAAAGTTTCGAGTAACTACTTACGGGTTAAGCGAATGACGTAACAAATCATTCGACACATTCGTTCAATAATACGTCAGTTACTCGCCTAACGGCATTGTCAGTTGTCATCTGTTGTATATTTGATACAATGACTTTTTTTTATACATCTGTATCGTCGGTTGCGTCTTCAAAGTTGTGTTGTACAATAATGCGTGTGATTTTATTTTGTATAAACTTATAATATGGATAATGTTAAAAGAGACAGAAGTGCAAACTTTTCTACATATATGAGAGGGATGTTTTGGTATCTCTTGTTCAAATCGCTCGCTATTTTGGTTCAACTTATATGCCACGTATTGTACGCTACGTCATTAGTAAAATCTATTAGAAAAAAAGTACCACACACCTTTGCGATTTAGGTATTGTTTTAGGTTTTATATAGTTATGCACTTGGTTCACTGCATACTTAGATAAACGAAATCTAGCAAAAAAATCAGTTTCATCTAGGTCCGGAAAATAATCAACACGGAATTTAAAGAAGGAATCCTCGGTATTTGCCGCGCCGTGGAATATTCTAATTTATCCAACTGATGATCAAACAAATCAATTAAATCCATTTTTATCAATATATTTTAAAAACTTTCGTTGGTAATATGCACAAATGACAACAGAAAGGCTACAAACACTACAGTAAATTATAGTTAACTGTCAAGTAAGCACCCTAATTGGCAGACCACGTGGCAAGTAAGTTACGGGTCAGTTAATCTTATGATTAGTGCTAGTCGAACGTCGTGAAACTCGAACGTGAAGTTACGGGTGACTTTAACTGACGATTAGCCTACTCGTCACTTTACTTGAGGGTGGTGAAAGAGGCCCTAATAGGGCCTCGTTCACCATCTCCAAGTAAAGTGTTGATTAGTTACTTCCCGATTAAAGTTAACTGGCAAGTAAAAGTTATGAGTATCCTCTATCAATTTCACAAGCGAAAATAAAGTTTCGAGTAACTACTTACGGGTTAAGCGAATGACGTAACAAATCATTCGACACATTCGTTCAATAATACGTCAGTTACTCGCCTAACGGCATTGTCAGTTGTCATCTGTTGTATATTTGATACAATGACTTTTTTTTATACATCTGTATCGTCGGTTGCGTCTTCAAAGTTGTGTTGTACAATAATGCGTGTGATTTTATTTTGTATAAACTTATAATATGGATAATGTTAAAAGAGACAGAAGTGCAAACTTTTCTACATATATGAGAGGGATGTTTTGGTATCTCTTGTTCAAATCGCTCGCTATTTTGGTTCAACTTATATGCCACGTATTGTACGCTACGTCATTAGTAAAATCTATTAGAAAAAAAGTACCACACACCTTTGCGATTTAGGTATTGTTTTAGGTTTTATATAGTTATGCACTTGGTTCACTGCATACTTAGATAAACGAAATCTAGCAAAAAAATCAGTTTCATCTAGGTCCGGAAAATAATCAACACGGAATTTAAAGAAGGAATCCTCGGTATTTGCCGCGCCGTGGAATATTCTAATTTATCCAACTGATGATCAAACAAATCAATTAAATCCATTTTTATCAATATATTTTAAAAACTTTCGTTGGTAATATGCACAAATGACAACAGAAAGGCTACAAACACTACAGTAAATTATAGTTAACTGTCAAGTAAGCACCCTAATTGGCAGACCACGTGGCAAGTAAGTTACGGGTCAGTTAATCTTATGATTAGTGCTAGTCGAACGTCGTGAAACTCGAACGTGAAGTTACGGGTGACTTTAACTGACGATTAGCCTACTCGTCACTTTACTTGAGGGTGGTGAAAGAGGCCCTAAGTCTAAATAGACCCAGTTTTATTTTACCGAGATAGTGCCTGTTTCAATGATTCCATATATTGTCTATTTGCGCAGACACTTGAGATACAAAAGTACACTAATTTTACGTACATCACAATATCCACTAGAAACCAATCAGCGAATAATTAAAACACACTGAATTTCACTTGAAGAAATCCCGCCAAAAGCTCCTTCCATTCAGGTTGAAAGAATGTAAGGTGCCACAGATAATATTTGGTGGAGCACACTAAAGTTCGTTCCATTTCAAGCAGTTCTTACAGAAACTTTTTGAAAATATACCCTGGTCGATCGGGATACGCTTGGTAAAACTCAAATTTACTTTAGCCGGTAATTTCTCGTCCGTCGTTCCGTTATAATTGATTTATCTTGTTTGAATCGCATTACGCAATTTAATGTATGGATGGACGTTCATCAAATTATTCAAAATTTGTCTTCATTGTTATTCATTTTTACTCATTGATTTTTATATACCCAGTAAAATTTTACGGATTTAATATATAAGAAGGTTTTCTTTGTTAAACTTCAAAAGTGTCTTTTTGCAGAGTGACAATATTAACAGCCCGTAAAAACTGTCATACAGCTGAGCCAAGATCTTTCTAAATTTCTTCTACCAGCCAGGATTCTGCGCTAATTCTTTCCGATTCTCAAGATACAAGAACATCAAGAGATAAGAAGAATATAATTTATAATTTAGGCGTCTTTAAGGCTAAAGTGAATTGGCTCCTAATAAACTAGTGCGCCTCACAATCAACGATTACATCACTGCTTACCATCAGGTGGGATCGCAAACAAGCACAAGTCTATATATATATTTTTTTTTAAAAGAAGAAAAATGCATTAGGGTTAATGGGCTATGATTCATAAAAGGTGTTCAATAAAATTACTAAATTTTTGATCGTATTTCCAAAAGTTTCTAATACAGTTAAAGGTACAGTGGAAGTTTGTACAGAAACTTCAATGAAGGATGCCAACACGATCGGTCCCCCAGGCGTGGCTGCGACGCAAAGAATTAGTTGAGCCCACATAACTTTTAATACTGGATTGATGTTAGTAGTTTCAGTTTCAAGAGGACATAGTGGACAGTAAGTTTTTAAGTATTTTGTAGTTAAAATAATTTTGGAATTATAGTTACACAATAGTATTATTATGAAGTTTAAGTACATTATGAAGTTCATTTTAAGTTCCGGGATATAATTTGCACTGCATGTCTCAAAAGAACATAGAGCAATGCTTATACTATAGTAATCGATTTGTCAATGCTTTGACCTACCTAATATACTAAGATTCCAAACCCAGAGCAATCTGACATAACTTATTTTCACATGGATGAAACCTTAGGTTCTCAGTAGCGTCTCATGTGCTTTGAATACCTGTGTGCTTGTGGAGCTCCCCCTTAGGGCCTCTGGGCAGGTACCAGGTGAGAAAGGGAACTAAAACTAAGAGTTATTTTACTTAAATTTTTATGGCTGATTTTTATATAATTATGTATTATCTGTGGATAAGGTGTGTCAATAATGTATTACTATTAATTTCCTATATGAGAGTACCAACGTAGGTGCGGACTCGCGGACGACGAGCATTGGGTGGCTCGCCGTCCAGCCGTCCGATAAGGACCGAACCCGAACCGTCAACGGCGCGAAGTGTTCCTTGCGCGCCTCAAATAGATGTCAGCAAAACTGTAAGGGCTAGCAGGGCCAATACCCGCTAGGTAACTTAAGGACACAGGTAGGCTTTAGTTAGTAATAGTCTGACACGACCTCTCGCTCTACCGTACAGCGGGAGAAGTTATTAAAAAGTAAGTAAATTAAAAAGATATTATTTAGAAATGTGTTAAGTGTAAATTATAATATTTATTTCAAATACGAAGTATGAGTGTCTAGAGATTTACCGACCCCACAGTCAAACAATTGCAACGGCTTTATAGGGCTTAGTTTATAATTTTACTTACCATTTTGGAATAAAATAAATAAATAAAATAATTGGATGATTAAATATCTAAAAAAAATACATGAAAGAAGATAAAATATATTATGTCTATCTATGTGATTTTGTTCGAGCTCGTAAATTAACATACAATACAAAATATTCATCAGAAGTTTCTCATCGCCTCATCCCTGCACCTCATTGTAATGCATAACCCCTTCAAATGTCCCCCCCTAGGTCATCGCTATGACGTAGTCTGTAATTTTCCTACGCAGTGCACGTCAGCATACAATGTGACGTCACCGCTGAGATGCTGGCTATCTCGATGATAACTAGTTGTATTTTTAAAGGAAAACTTTAATGTGAAATTGTGAATACCATGCTTTAGAGTAAATCCATATAATAGGTCTTTACCTATGAAATTGGAGATTTTTAAAACGGGTTGCTTTGAAGTGTTATATCATTGGATTGATTTGGAATCATAAGTTCAAATAAATTTTATATTAAAGGTATGTTATTCTTCTTTTGAAATTAGGTATTTATTGGTTTCTTTGTGTTTTATATTTTCTGTAATATAGCAGTACTTGATAGGTTCGCGCTTGACCACTATCTCACCTGATGGAAAGCGACGATGCGGTCGACGATGGAGCGCGCTTACCTAGAAGTAATCTATTCATTCTTGACTTAAAGAGCCATCAGGAAACACAGATTCTGGCAAGGCATTCCACTCCTTAGCTGTGCGCACAATGACGTAGGCGAGCACTAAGACAGGATTTTCCAAAATTCACCCCTTAAGGGGATGAAACAGGGGTCCAAAGTTTGTATGGTAAAACCAACTTAAGCTGCTGGCAGAAACTAGTTCATATACAATATTGGACACCTCATCATCTGTAAGCTGCCAGTGCCTTATTATAATTTCTATATTTAGAATTGTTAAAGTGTGTCCATGGAGTTTCTTGCACATTCTTCTCATAGAAATCTATCTACACTTTGGAATGAGCAATTAGCATAATTTTTCTGACTGACTGATTTCTTAACAACTCAAAAGTACATAAAAATGGTTTGTTTGTTTTGCTTTGATTCTTTGATAATAATATAACAAAACAAATATTTATAAAACGAATGTAATTTTGTTTCTTATGACGTTACGTCATAAACGTAACGTTACGTTAACGTTAACGTTACGTACGAAATGAAAATATGGAAGGGGTCAGGTAAAAATAAGTGCTGTCAATTCTAATTTATAACCATAATTTTAAAATCCCTTTTTTTCTTCTCAGGATATTTTATTTCAATCTATAATAATATTATAAAGCTGAAGAGGTTCTTTATTTATTTGAATGCACAAATCTCAAGAACTTCTCGTTCGAATTGAATTTTTTTTTTAATTTTCCATAGCTCATTTATCAATGAAGACTATATAACATCACGCAACGACCTACGGGAACGGAACAGTAATCGAAGACGCGAGTTTGGTTATTGTGCCGTTCCGCAGCAATTAGTACCGACATAAAGTTAATCTACAGATGAAAAAACGCTAAAACAGCTTGAATCCGATCAAACTATATTTAAAAAAATACAAAAGTTTAATGAATGAAAAGAAAATTATCAAAGTTCTCTAAAACTAACATTCGAAGCGATTTTAGTTTATAATTATGACTTTGAAAGCCCTTTTCTTTTCTTTTCAGAACAATTTATTTTTTCCTATAACTTGAAAAAAAAAGGAATAAAAATGGCAACACTAATAACTTGACAGTTTTTAAATCGAAAATTAATGTCAAATAGTCATTAATTTTTCAGATCTCAAATTCTGACATGAAGTTAATCGACAGGGGCAAAAATGTTAAATGAGTCGAGTCCGGCTCGGTTAGCTAGATATTCACGAAAGAGTGTTTCAAGTGCAGTCTAGTGCAAAACTTTGATAACAAGTGTTGCAACAGGTTGGAATCATATTTGGGAATAACCCGACATGGAATAGAGATCAGTTAAAAATATAGCTCAACTTTTTTATCGAGTTTTTTTTCTAGACGGCCAATTGGTTGGCGTTTGGGCTTTTTAGCTCTGTCAAAAGTTCAGTTGATCTATCACTGCTAATCACATTTCACACTAGTATTACAAAAGCGAAAGTTTGTGAGTGTATGTATGTGCGTATGTTTGTTACTTCTTTACGCTGGAATGGCTGAACGGAATTCAATGAAACTTGGTACACTGGTAGAGCATGTCCTGGAATAGCAAATAGGATTTTATCACTGGAATATAATCCCTTGGGATAATTGTCTGCCATGGCAAGGCGAAACAGAGGCTTCGCCTTGCCAGCGGACAGCAACTGGTGATTGAATCATTATTTTCTATAATCATTAAGTAGTAGGTATAAAACAAAATCGCTTTCATTCGATTGAACGTGAAGAAGTATTAAACATAAACAAACACACTCACTAACTTTCGACTTTAGAATATTAGTGTGATTCAATCACTACCCAGTATAAAACAAAAAAATAGTAGAAACAACCCAATCATATAAAAGATTCTAACTTTAGATTATAAAACGATAAACAATATAAACACACACAACGAAACAACTTTTAAAACAAACTCGAAATACCACAACTTACTGATCCCTCGATACAACAGGGACCTTTTGAAACTGATTCCATTTCCCCAATAACAACAAATCTGTTAGGTCATTTACCTGAATAAAATCGTAACAAATATTGATACCAAGGGATTCTATGAAAAAACATGGGTTTAACATGGCCACAGTATCCCCTGTTTGTTATCATAGAGCTTCTTTTTATAAAGAAGCAGGCTTAGGGAAGGTTTGGTGTTGGGTCCCGGAAAAATACCGGTACAGGAGTTATATTGATAGTGTTGGGCTATAGTAACTTTGTGGAGCCTACAGGTAGGTATATACCTGGAAAATGGAAAAGGATTTTTTAAAACAATCTAGAAGATATGTGAAATAATATAATAGATGGTGGTAAAGAGCAAAACAGACGGTTTATGAACTTGATTCTTTTTCCAGAAGAAGAATCATCGTCATCATCATTTCAGCTGAAAACGTCTACAACTAGACATGTGCCTCAAGGTGATGTCAGCAAACCGTAGGGGCCCAGCAGGGTCGAAGCCTACTGGGGCCAAGGGTCTGCTTCTAAAAGGAAGACTCGGCCCTGGTATGAAAAGCAACGAAGGAACAGGAGTGGGTATTTAGTCAGTAAAAGTCTGACACTATCTCCCGCCCAAGAGCGGGGGATGACATTAGATGATTTTCCCACCAAAAAAAAACAACTAGACATAGATCTCCTCAAAGTGTAGCCACAACGACCGGCCCTGTGCGTCTTGCATCCATTGGATTTAAGCGACCCTCACCAGGTCATTAGTCCACCTTGTAGGAAGCCTACTAACTCTGCGTCTTTGGGTACACAATCATCACTCCAGACTCTTCGGCCCTATCGACCATCTGTTCTGCGAGCAATGTGCTCTGCCTACAGCCACTTTAGTCTGGGGATTCTTCAAGTTCTGTCGGTAACCTTGGTTCTACGGATATAATCATTTTCTCTTTCACACCTCGCCTCGTATCATCTCTTTCACTCAATCGTGCTTCACATCTGTCATTCATCTTTATGTTTCAATCCACTCATCTGACATAACACTCATTACGTTCCGTTCCCACATAACTTTTGTCTGGCCTGTTGGTCTAATGGTTAGTTGCCCTGACTGCTATGCCGGAGGTCGTGGGTTCGATTCCCATCCAGGACAATTTTTTGTGTGATGAGCACAATCATTTGTTCTGTGTCTGGGTGTATTTTATCTATAATATGTATGTATTTAGAAATATTTAAGTATGTTTATCAGTACTCATAACACAAGCTCTGCTTAGCTTGGGACTAGACGGCGTTGTGTGATAGTTGTGTAAAAAAAAACTATATACTTTTGATTCAATAAATTTCACCTATTTAGGATTCTACCTGTTTATAACAAAATACATGAGATTACCTTTTTCCCTTTTCTGACGGGTATGAACGATCGCCCAAACAAAAAATTATGAATTTTAATGTTGCACACTTTCTTTTAGAACATTTTACGTTTATTGTGCTATTTCGTGGGTTGCTTTTAATTCTGTTGTGTACTTAAGCTTTTTACTATTGTACCTTTTTTCCCTGAAATAAGAACACTTTGGAGAATTAAACATGCCTATGAATATAGAAACATCACGCCTTGATTCGCTATAAATATAATACTAGCGTCTTCCAGTGGCTTCGGCAGCATAGTAGAAGAAAATATTATATGCATATGTCACTTAGTGATAAAATCGCATTCAACTGGTGAAAGATTTTTTTAAATCGGCCAGTAATAATAATAATAATAATAATAATCATTTATTTGCAAACAAGTGACACTAATTACATAAATGCTCTGCCTCCTGAACTAGGTAGTGAACCTGTATCTCAGGAGACAGTTCCTTCCCTATACATATTACAATCCGTTTACAAACAAACAATGCCAATTGGTACTCAAATCAAGAGTCCAAAAAAAAATACACACGTACTTATATAAAAAAATATATATATATTGATTCGTGATATAGATAACAAAAAAAAATAGTATAAAAATAACAGTAATAGAATGGTTACTCATGTGGGCGTGTGGTGTGGTGTGTTATTCATGGTGGAGTGTTTTTGTAGAGTTCTTAAGAATGATGATGTGTTTGTGTGTGTGTGTGTGTGTGTGGATGTCTTCAAAGTACAGTACTTTTAGTTGCCAGTAGTTCTTGAGTTTACTCGTAATATACAAAAATACAAATCTAATAGTAATCCACCTCACGGTGGGTGGAAGACTCGGCCCTGGTACGAAAGGCAACGAAGTAGCAGGAGTGGATTTTTAGTCAGTAAAAGTCTGACACTATCTCCCGCCCCGCCCAAGAGCGGGGGATGTCATAACATGATTATCCCACCAAAAAAAAAAATAACCTCACGGTGGGTCCACAAGTAGATGGATGTCACGTGTCTTCGCATTTCTGGGACATGCCGGTTTTAAATAACATACAAATAATTAATTATTTTCTGGTTTCATAGAATTGGATATGGTTGAGCACACGGCGGAGGTGTGCCCCACTTGGGCGGATCACCGCCGTGTCCTCGTGGGGGCGATCGGCGGCGGCGACCTCTCGCGCCGGGCCGAGACGCAAAGGTCAACTGAAGGAACATATTCAAAAGTGTGATGCCCACTCCGCCCTAGAGTGGGAGAAGTCATTAGACGATACTCGACCTTAAAAAAAAATTGTTCATAGAATTTTATCGATATCCATCACATCAATAAGTTTCGCTAACTTATTTAACATGACCCTGTATCAAACAATAGACAGTTTTACAAGAGAAACCCAGAAATCTATTATTGTAGAGACATAAAGGCTTCGGTAGCAAAACAAAGAACGTACAACATCTCAGTTTGATTAGAATACGCAATTCCCCATTGCAGCACTCGAGACAAAACAAGCCCCACAGCACCTAAGCGAAGTAAACTTTATCAATAAATCTAACCCACACAACATTAACATAATTACAAACAACAACATAAAACGACCGGTAAGACCATACAAAACTTAGATTGGACGAGGAAGACCGGATTCTTAGCCCGTTTCTGCATATTTAAGCACCATGAAATGATGACCTTCGCGAGATAGAGAGGCAGCAAGGAAAGATTTTCTAGCTGCACAGCCCCCCTAGCCAAGTCACAAACGATAAACGTAAACTCTCAGTAGTCTTTAATAGATTTTCAACTTTATGTTATTGGATATAAAGTTGAAAATCTATTGAAGATTACATAGTGTTTTCGTTCGTTCCGGTCGCTAACGCTCAGTAGTCTTTAATAGACTTTCAACTTTATGCTCTTAGGTATAAAGTTGAAAATCTATTGGAGATTACTAAGCGTTCACGTTTATCGTTTGCAACTTGGCTAGGGGGGCTGAATAGATAGGTACAGAAGATTGGCTTTTCATAACGAGCGAAAACGTATGCACACTTATGGGCCTACCACACGCACAAACTTCACCACAGTTAAGCCTGCGCAGGCCGGTTTGTGTGGTGAAGCTTTTGCGTGTAGTAGGCCCATTGTAGACTTTTTTTTGCTTCGTTCGTAATTTGCATTTAACCAGTGTCATTTTTTAAAAGTATTTCGTTTTTGATACAGAACACAGTCACTTTGTTTTCCATTAGAATACGGATATAATACGACTACACTCTGATGTTGTTTTTGCGGTATTTGGCTGCAAATGTAACGAGTCAGCAACCTCGGTAAGCTTCGCTGAGGTAATCAATACTACGATAAAATTGTCAGCTTCTTTTTTACCGAGATCGTGCCTGTTTCAACTATTACACATGCTGTCCATTTGTACAGATACTTGAGATTGAGATACAAAATTTGAAAATAAATCTAATCTAGTATAAAAAATGCTTCTAATAAATAAAAAGCAAGCCAGTCGTATGTAAAATAACCAGGAACAACGCGAGAGCTCGAGTGCAACTTAGAAACTCTTGTGCATGTGAATGATTAGTGGTGCGGATCTCATCTAAGTCAAATGACGAGATTCTCTGTTCAGGAGACCGCAATCGTTGTGCGTAAACTTAAATAGTAAATTAATCAGTTATTTATTGATTGTTTTTCTTAAATATTTATTACTAATTTATTATTATTGATCTAAAAAAAATTATTCCATTTCGTTAACTAATATGAAATTAACAACATCGGGTTCAAAACTACACTAAACATGTACTCCGCGCATTTATGTGATTATTATTCCATATTTAAAACATTCGCGCAAGTGGCAAGGCGAATGGCGAGGCGAATAGCGAGGCGAGTGGCGAGCACATAATTATGTGTGAACAGTGCGCTCGCTATTCGTCTGTTGCACTTAGTATACAAAGGTTTCGTCGAGCGACGAGGCGAATCGCGAGGCGAACAGTTATTAGAAAATGGCACTTCTAATGGCTACGGCGTTCTATGTTCTGTAATTGAAGTTAAATTTCTGCAACAATCTATTTTGAGATACCTATGCATGTACCTACCTAGTATAGTATGCATACATGTATCGTAAAATCTACGATCGGATAAATATCGGAATACGAATTGCTGTCGTGTATCGTTAACTTTGGTGCAGTTTCGGTATTGATGTTACGTTTCGATGACGTTTGAGCGATTTCAAAAGAGATTTGGATGGGTTCCAAATCGGTTGACTGTATTTGAGTTAGTAAGCATGAAAGTCCTCTGTTTGGAAAGGCATCTTTACGCATAAAATCTAGCCCTATTAATAAGAATTCACTTTAGAAAAAGCCAACGATAGAGCTCTCGTTGCTAAATACTGGTTGAGTAAAGAGTCAATAAGACCAATCCAACGGATCAATAGACACAAAAAGGAAAAGACAGAAGCGAATGGAACAGATTTATTGAAATGTGTTCACTGATTTTTTAAATTTTTATTTTGATAATTATGTAACCACAAAACCTCAACTTAAGTCGAAAACATTTATCATATTATCATTTCAGCCGAAAGACATCCACTGCTGGACATAAACCTCCGCCAAGTGTCGCCACAATGGTCGATCCTGTGAATCTCGCATCCATTGAGTTCCCGCGACCCTCACCAGGTCGCCCGTCTACCTTGTGGGAAGCCTTTCAAAGCTGCATCTTCCGGTCGCCACTCCAAAACGTTTCGGCTACATCAATCATCAACAATTTTACCACGAGCTCTTAACGCTAACCATTTGACGACCTAACCTGAACTATTAAAGGGATGGAGCTATATAGGGTATAGCTCCGTCCCTCTTTACTGCTCGCAAAACTGACATTTTAATACGTTACACACAGGTGAAAATCACAAAATTATTGGCCAAAAAAAAAAAAAGTTCTCTAATATGAACAATAATACCTGGCATACAAAGACAAAAATCTTGTCTATTAAAAACCATCTAAGAAAAGTTTCCCGATGCACAACGATTGATTGAGTGACACTCATGTTCGTGCATTAAAAACCCAATTTTTTATAGTTTTGTATGCATGCAAAATTTCAGCTCAATCGGTAACCGGGAAGTGAATTAAATTTAATTGGCAAGATATAATTACAGACAAACATCCGGACAAGTGAAGAAACTAAATCAAAGCTCGCAAAATATTAAATTGCTTTTGGATAATCTAGATGATTAGCGAGAAATTGCTGCTATTTTCCGTTTGAAACGTTATTATATTTTTGGCCTTTACTGTACCAGACAGCAGCATCTCATCCCGATCTCATTTGTGTAGCAAACCACTAAGGGTTGCTATAGCAATTTCCTCTCCTTTACTGCAAGTATCACTTGACTAGGAAATATATTCTGAGATTCAATGTTAAAAATCTGTAGCAAGATTTGAAAGATCTCTAGTGCTTTACTTCTTAGAATTTATTCTTAAGGGTATTGTGTTTTGTTCATAATTTTAACATATATTTTCCCTTATTTTTTTTTATTTTTTTTAATAGTAAGAGTTAAGTCTAATTTACAAGACGCAATGGAACGAATAAACCACTTTCTTCAAGAAAAACATAGTAAATTCCCAAAAAAAAAATTATATAGGATGATGATGATTTGGACTAAAACTGGCCAGATCGTCGAAACGTTAACATTCAAATAATATGTATGTATTTAGAATTATTTAAGTATGTTTATCAGTTGTCTAGTATTCATAACACAAGCTCTGCTTAGCTTGAGACTAGATGGCGTTGTGTAATAGTTGTGTGAATATTATTATTATTATTTGATGATATGTCAATCCTCGTTTGGCCATATCATTGATGTAGGATTTCTATGACAATAAAAGGTCTAAAGAAAGTAGGCCAAACGAGTATTGGCATATCATCAAACTTTAACGTTTAAAAGGATCTGGCCAGTTTTAGTTGGCCATTTCATGAAGTGATCAATTTCTAATATCTGACCACGATATTGAACAGTAATAGTTTTGTGATTTTCAATACATAAACATGTAGGTACCTACAATACGAAATCCACTCCTTACATGTACTTGCAGTCTTGTTAAATTTTGTGACATTTTTATCTGTATTTTATTATTTCGTACACATCTGACGCTAAACATCTGTTTACTATTTATCATTTATCACACAATAACATTTACAATAATATTTAATTACCTTACACATAATACTTATACATTACACATAATACTAATAAGTTAATAACTGCCGTTCACTCTCAATAAGGTTCAGTTGAAAACCAGCGTCAGGCAACTACCACTGACTACCATGTAGTTGTCTGGCATTTTTGCTGAACTGGACCTATTTGGCGCAGCCGTGAGATACACATTGTGTCAGTGATCTTTTTTTTTCTTAGTTGTCTTAAATTTTGTTTTTACAGTGTGTATATCCATGTGAGCCAAATAAAATATTTTTCTTTCTTTCTTTTTTTTCTTTTTCTTTGAATAGTCCACTTTAGTAAAACATTATTTTTAAAAGCTTTTATTTAGTTTCACCTGTCCGAATGTTTGTATGTCTGTAATCAAATCTTACAAATTAAATTTAATGCACTTCCCTGTTACCGATTGAGCTGAAATTTTGCATGCATGTGTAAATCAAATGACAAAGCAAAATTATTATGATTTGGAGCGGATCTGATGATGGAACCGGAAGGTGGTCATAGGAACTCAGATAACCCTATCGTGTTTAAGCTTTTTGGAATGGTCTTGATGAGTATTAATTATAATATATATACCGCGCTATAAAAGCTTGCTATCAAAAAATGATTTTCATTGAAAACTTGTTCATACATATATTATTGTCAGCAAAGTCGTAGGGGCCCAGCAGGGCAGAAGCCTACTGGGGCTATAAGTTGACTTCCGAAAGGGAAAACCAATAAAAAAAAAACTGGGCAAGTGCGAGTCGGACTCGCGCACTGAGAACAAACTTGAAAGGTAAATTTCGATTTACGATTTATGACGTATTAAAAGAAAACTACTTACTAGATCTCGTTCAAACCAATTTTCGGTGGAAGTTTGCATGGTAATGTACATCATAATTTTTTTTTAGTTTTATCATTCTCTTATTTTAGAAGTTACAGGGGGGGGACACATTTTACCACTTTGGAAGTGTCTCTCGCGCAAACTATTCAATTTAGAGAAAAAAATATTAGAAACCTCAATATCATTTTTGAAGACCTATCCATAGATCCCCCTCACGTATGGGTTTGATAAAAAACAAATTTGAGTTTCATTTCTAAGTATGGGGAACCCCCAAAATTTATTGTTCTTTTTCTATTTTTATGTGAAAATCTTAATGCGGTTCACAGAACACACCTTTTTACCAAGTTTCAACAGTATAGTTCTTATAGTTTCGGTAAAAAGTGGCTGTGATATACGGACGGACAGACAGACATAGGAACGGGAGAAGTCATTGGATGATTTCCCACATTAAAAATAAAACATTATATTATTGTAGACTCAAAAGAAGCGTCATTATACTAAACGGTGCTCCGAATTCCTTAGGATACACCTACACAAAACTCGAAACTTGTCGACTCAGCAAATACCTTTGAGCCTTTTGAAGATCAATTTAGAAGATGGCTTCTCTAATCTCACTAACATGTTCCTTAGCCTACCCTACTCCCGGATAAAACACAGGCAAAGGTGGTGAACCAATGACACGACAAAATATTATCCCCAATAGAAATTCCTTCTCTAGAAATCTACGAAATGTTGGCAGAAAAACTACATAATTATGTTACACTAGTAATGACAACCTTTATTATTTATTTAAGTTACTGCTAACTTTGAAGTATGATGCACACGGAATGAGATTTTGCATCCAAACAAAATTCTTGCTCGCCTATCAAAAGAAGTCTTGTGCAAAATTTTATGTTCCCAGTCTCAGTAGTTTCGGTTGTGCCTTGATATTTCAGTCAGTTAGTTTCTCCTTTTTAACCGACTTCAAAAAGGAGGAGATTCTATGTTCATTAAAAAGGGAGAATCCTCTGGCCAGACGGGTGTTAAATCTGGTGGGTAACTGCCCGGTAGATGATATCTTTTATTATTGTGTGTACATAAATTGTATAAATAAATAAATAAAATTTAATCTTAATAAATACTGACTGAGTTCTTTTAATCATTTAATTTAAAAGTAAACTACGAAAAATCGCAAATAGAAATCATTTTACAAATCGGTTCAATACCAAATAAGTTGGAAACCTTTCAAATCAGGTGTAAAGGAAAACTGTTAAGTAACAGAAAACTTATGCACCAACTGAAATGTGACGTCACTGTCATTAGGATATGTGCGTAGAAAAGAGATAGCACGATGTTCTCACCTCGCCCCCACTCTTCCTCATTTCAATATTTGAAACTAGCTTCTGCCAGCGGCTTCGCCCGCGTGAAAGTAGGTTTTTCCATACAAACTTTGGAATTTTCATCCCCGTTTCATCCCCTTAGGGAAGGAGTTTCGTAAAATCCGTTCTTAGCGGATGTTTACACCCTATAAGGAACCTACCTGCCAAATTTTAAGTTTGTAGGTGTTATAGTTTCTGAGATTTCGTGATTAATCGAAAATTAGAGTGGTATGGGTATTTCGCTTTTATGTATATATAGATGGTAATTACTGATTTATTTAATTACCAATTTTGATGCTGTTTCCATAAACAGGTTTCTTTTTAGTCTTGTTTGTTATTAAAATATTTGAAACAAGAAAAATCTCCAAATAAAAAAATGCCAAATCTTTAGCAGGGTGCCTTATTAAGATCACTTTACCCTGCTTGGTGTTTATTTGTCGAATTAAGAACTCGCATGTCACGGCTTTTTTATGTACCTACCACAAACTAAGATAACATAGCATGTAAGAAATTAAAAAAAAAATTTAAAAAGTTGTCCAAAATCCCGATATAGGCCTTTGTTTCCACCGACAAAAACAGAATCCTTCTCTCTCGTGAAAATAAGAATAGTTTTCCGTTGCAAAGCCGACTACTCTATTGGAAAATTGAATTTGCATGGCGTATACGTTAGAGCGAGCGTTGCTTGCGTATCTGTGGTCGCTCTGACGTCACACCTAGGCCATCCATAAACTAAAGAGCCTTTAAGTGACTTTTGGCGGGTTTTTGATTTTCGAAAATCGAAAACCCGCCAACTGTCACGATTATTAGCCAAAACATCTGTATCAATTGGTCTTAGCAATATTTTTCTACTATCAATAAATTCCGACATATAATTAAAATAAACCATAAGATCCCTAGCGCTAGCCAGGCGCATTACTTTGTGTAATTTATTTCATCACCACATCGTGAGGAAACCGGCATGTCCTAGAACCAAAAATTCGAAGACATGTGACATCCACCAACCCGCACTGGGCGGCGTGGTGGATAACGGCCCATACCCTCTCCTAGAGAGGAGGCCTGAGTCCCAGCAGTGAGAACATTATAAGGCCGACTATGCTATGCTATGCTAAAAGATCCCTAGATATTTTAAACTTTGCTCTACACTAGGAATTTCTCCTGCATCGTGGGTACGTTTACAAAGTCTAACTAAATTTTTAATTAATTACTCACATACACAAACTACATCCAGAACTACCAAGTACCTACCTGTAGGCCATATAAATATCTTTTCCGTACTGGAATTGAACCCACGCGGCCACGAGACGCAGCGCAACAGCCAATCGATAAGCCACAGCGCCAACGGTGTCGTCGTAATTGAACATTGTTTTTTATGCGAAACTCGAAATGTTTGATTTTGTCAGATAACGGCATTGTCACTTGAGAACGGCAGTACGCCATTCCGATAGAAGCGAAATACATATGTGTTGTCTTATTTTAATACTGATCTGAGGGCCCTTCATGATTGAAAAGCATTTTCAAACATTGCGTTGGATGAAACAACAATTTCATCGAAAACAATGTTTGAAAAAGACATAGCGCGAAAAAGAGAAATAGCGCCCGAATGCTCGGGCAAAATTTCGTCATTCACTATGAATGAAAATTTTTTTTTCCAGTATCTCTCAAGGTTTTTTTTTAAAAAAAAAAACATGTTTTTTTCTGGAACAAATATTGTGAAATATGAGTGAGTGGCGGAATTACCGAATTCCAAGGGAGCGTTCAGGCGTATCTCACTTTTTTCACGTTGTCTCTTTATCAAACATTCTGTTGTATGAAACAACAAGCTATTAACCTTTTGACGTGCGTAATTAGAGACACAATAGTAAGACAATGGCTTGCGGGCGCCGTCTACCGCCTGAGCGTTAATGAATTAAACCATGATCACATTGACGATAAACGGAACAGGAAGAGCAACTCCCTCTTAAGCAACTTTCAAACTCAGTTTTAATGAGATTATGAGTTCTTTAATGACAGTAAAGTTTCATTTAATTTGATGGAAGCGGATAATTCGATGAATTCCACAGTTGCTACGGTGACTCTCGAACCACCCCGCAGCCCTAGCAGTTACCACGACTCTAAGCCTGAACTTACCTGTGGTCTAGACGTAATATAAATAGTTTATAGCCCATACCTATTGATTTTTATTCACTTTTACCGCTCATAAAGCATCAAGTTGGATGCCCAATAAATAAACTTTGATGGACGATAGTTTTGTTTGTGTTTGAGTCAGGCTTTTCGAGTTTATTAGTCGTGAATTTAAATTAGATTTTATATCCTTACATATTATAAAACAAAGTCCCCATCACGTTTAAGCATAAACATAATCTGCCTTTTAATGTGACCACTACTGGGACTCAGGCCTCCTCTCTAGGAGAGGGAATAAACTCAAAGTATGAATGCAATAAACTCAAAAAATATTGGCTAGATTTTGATGCAGTTTTCACCAATAGATAATGGAAGGTTTACATAATAATAAATGCATATTATAGTATATAAATATAGAGAATTTCGTTTTGTAACACCCACGCAAAGCGGAGACGGGCCGCTTATATCTATATATATAAAAGCGAAATACAACTCACTGATTAATCACGAAATCTCAGAAACTATAACATCTTCAAACTTAAAATTTGGCAGGTAGGTTCCTTATAGGGTGTAGACATCCGCTAAGAACGGGTTTTACGAAACTCGGGTGGAGTTTCGTAAAAACTAAAATATATATAACTAAAACTAAGGTGATAAAACGGGGGTTGGAAGTTTGTATGGAGAAACCTACTTTTACACGGGCGAAGCCGCTGGCAGAAGCTAGTTTTGTATATATGTGAGTTTATTAATAAAATAATTATAAGGTTTGATTATTTTAACTTTTATAATAAGAATACCCTAGAGAGGAGGCCTAAGTCCCTGCAGGGGAATCATTATAAGACTGATTATGCATATGCTTATATTATATGCCTAATAAGAATATTAAATAAAGAATTTATGTAATTTATTTCAAAAGTCCTATTCTGTACCTATTTTTTATTTCAAAGTTGCTTTAATAAAATTGTATTTGAAATTGGACTAAATATATTAATCAAGTTCTCTATAATGAAAAAATATTTTTAGAAAAATAATCAGGCATTCATACTACACTTCAGCATTAATAAAAAAATCATCACGTCCCATTAAGTAAGGCTCCCATTCCGTAGAAATCCTCTCTCCATTCACCTACCCAGATTACAAGTACATAAAGAAAGAGGCTATACTTCGGAAGGATAGTAATCCCTGATAAGCTGACATTGTAACTTACAGATACGGCGGTATACCGACTATAAAAATAATACAGAAGTTCAACTGTTTACAAAGGGAAAAAAGACACGCACACATAAACATGCTTCACGTATAGTGAGTGCAAGCGCAATCGCGATCGGCATTCGTTTGACATCGCTGCACGTACGCGTATGTGTGCGTTTGCCTGTTTGAAGTCGATTTTCTGTACTAATCTGTACGATTACTACCTACCCGCCATGAATGCCGCCCGCCCTACGTCACCGTTACCTTCACAATAGGACCTTTTTACTGGAAAAGGTTAATGTAGCTACATAGGTAGATACAGGAATTCGTTTTAAAGCAGAGTTTTGGATTGATAAAAGGATTGTTCATGGATTAATAAAGTAAAGTAGCTAATATAATTTTTGTTATCAATTGAGGTTTATTATATACCATTTTAGTAAAACGTAATATAAAACTTATAGTTACATAATATTATTTTATTGTTTAGTCTAGTATGTAGTTTTTAATGTAAACTTAAATTCTTAATTAATTTGCTAGCAGTACATAGCAGAATACACCCTTTTTATTTTAAGTTCTTATAGTCCATCCTAAGGTTTTCCGGTAGATATCACTGTCAGGATCACCATTGTCCCCATAGATTTAAGTTTGTGTAAAAGTTCTGATAATATTTTGGTGTACAATAAAGCTTATTCTATTCTATTCTGAAACTTTGAGGAAACAAAAACGAAAATAGACAACCTAAGTCTAGTGTGAATAGGCTCCTAATAAACTAGTGCGCCTCACTATCAACGATTACATCACTGCTTACCATCAGGTGGGATCGATATCAAGCCCTATTATAGTTTATATTATTTAATAAATAATATAAACTATAAATGCTATGTTAATCTAAAAATGCTGGTGTAAAATCAATCAACTAGAAACAGTATATATAAATCAATATCTAAATACCTACAACATACCTATGTTTAGCATCACATCACAAAGTAATATATTTTTACTGCAGCATAATGTAAGTATGCACAGCCTAACAATTTCAGTGCAATCAATCCAGGGGTCTCGGGAGAAGCGTAAAATTTACTGCTCATTGATATTAGGCTATGGCTTGCGAGCTCGGCGCCGTGCTGAGGTACCTCGTAAGTCACGTGGAATACACGATTTTGTAAGAGCTATACGGGAAATTATATTTTCACGCTTTTTTTATGGAGTTGCCAGAGCTTGAGGTTGTATTTCAAATCAGATATCGTAATATAAAAAATGTATGTATATAAAGGTTTGTTCATATACACCCCTATTTTTTAATTACCTACTACAAAAAGAAAAGGGGCTCTATCCCCGTTACTGATCATAATTGTGTAGGTATCTAATGAAAAACAAAAAAACGAAAAACCAAAATTTTCCACGAAAATTTGTCTTAGTTTTTTAATTCATAATTGAATCTATTATTCATAACAATTGCTATTAGAAAATACTACGTGCAGTGTTTTTTATTTTTTATTGCCATTCATTCATTCATATCAATAGCCTGTACAATATATCCATAAATTGAGTGACATTTTGGGACATAAACAAACGCTAATAACTTTGCTGTTTATGAATATTATTTATTGAGACTTTAATTAAATAATAATAAGACCTTTTCTAATAAGCCCTTTAAGTATTTGTACTAATAAAAGTTAAGTATTTTTCACAGGATAGAATATGCTACAAGTTTAATTTGTTAAGAAAAACTTAAACATTACGTCCGTTATTTAAATCAAATAAATCAATATAATAACCTTATCGGAAGTTATATGTTTGAGCCGTTTGGTTTGAAACACTAAGGTCATGAGCTCCGAGCTAATTGAGTTGTTCGGGATATCAGTAAACAGCTGGTTTTCGCATAACCAACGGGCTGGGCTTTTGTTATCCAACGTGGCAATGCTGCCAGCGTCCTGGGCTCTTTTCCAATGGACATCGATGTGGATGATTTTTTTCATGTCCAATGAGTTCTTTTTCTACCCATTTGTACATGTTATTATTTTCAGTTTGTATATATACCTATTAAGCTACAATATTTATTAGTTTAGATGTTTTAAGTAGTCCGACCGTCCGGTGGACCGTCCGGACCGAGCCCAAGTCGTCGACGGCGCGTACTGTTCCACGCGCGCCTCAAGGAGATGTCAGCAACTGTAGGGGCCCAGCAGGGTCGAAGCCTACTGGGGCCAAGGGTCTGATTCTGAAAGGAAGACTCGGCCCTGGTACGAAAGGCAACGAAGGAAAAAAAGTCTGACACTATCTCTCGCCCCGCCCAAGAGCGGGAGATGTCATATGATGATTTTCCCACCGATAAAAAAGTAGTTATATAATTATGATTTTATTGATTAAAAAATAAATTGATTCTACAATTATTAATAAATCATTGCGTTGTGATTGTGAAGCACATTAACAACTCAATATTGTGGCTAGGTTATGAGTACTATTTGTGTTGCACAAAAAAATACGTTACTAAAATTAAAATACTAAAACTGTCGCCGTTACTGTTACTTGAGAACCTATCTAGCTACGTTTTTAAATTATTATACCTACATAATTAAATTGCCATCCCGACAATTATCCCCATCATTGATAATTAACTAAACATGAAACACTAAAATCATTGAAGAGTAATTAATTCCATTAACTCTATATTAGCGTATCAAATTCTCTCACAAATAGGGCTGTCCCGGTTCCTAAAACCTATACTATACGCTGAGACTTAGGGATTTACTGAGGGGATGAGCCCTGAGGATCCGGGGGTAATACCGGCCTACAGCTTCGCTTCGATGGCCCTGCCGAGGTCCGAGATCAATCAGATTAGCTGACTTGTGTGTCGGTGGATTTTTTGCTCTATTTAGATATGCTTGCGACAAGTTGACGCGCATATTTTTTAGTAAAGGTATAAATTTTTGTTAGATGAAAATATTGTAGAATTGATTAATAACTAAAAGTCAGCACTATTAAAGAAAGAGATCGTTATTTGGGACTCGCACAGGACAAGCAACTGAATAAAAAATTTTTTTTTTTTTTTTTTTTTTAATTGTTATAAACTAGTGCTTGACTGCGATTCCACCTGATGGTAAGTGGTAATGCAATCGTTGATGGTGAGGCGCACTAATTTATTGAGAGCCTATTCACTCTAGCCTTGAAGAGACCCAAATTATAATCGGACGGGAAAATCGCAGCAGGCAAATTATTCCAGTCCCTCGATGTACGCGGTATAAACGACGAGGCAAAACGCTTGGTCCGGACCGTAGAGGTTTCAACAACGTAAGGGTGGATACTCGCCGTTCGTCGGCTTGTCCGATGGTAGAAATGAGATGGTGGAATCAAGTCATGCAATTCCTGCGCACACTCTCCAAAATGAATTCTGTAAAACACTGAAAGGCTGGCTACCCTACGCCTGTGCTCAAGACAAAAATGTTGACTAGTCACATTAACTAACATAAAAATCAATAACAACACATTTAATTAAAAATAAAAATAGACTTGTGCGAGGCCAAAAAGCTCAGCTATCTCAGCATATGCTGCGATTTAAAAAAAAAGTGAGAGAAATAAATAGGAATAAAAGCTAGATAGGAGACAACGACTGATATAATGGTTATATAACTATCGACAGACCCAGAAAGCAAAAAGGAATCAAAGCTAATCTCGTCATCATGTTACAGTTCAGAATATGGGCATCCCAAACACCGCAACAATTAACGATTATGGGATAGCAATAAATCGCCATTATCGCCACGTTTCACACTCGGATATCCTACACTCTACATACCTACCTCAAAACATTATATGGAGCATGTAGTAACGTTATCACATTAAGTATTCCTCTAAACAAATTGATATCATTCATAATGGAGTTTCTAATGATGGAAGTAAAGAATTCATCACAAAATGCAAAAAAATACAAGGTTTTTCTTTAGTTTTACGTGACTTGACGGCGACGTCCTCTTGACTTAACTAGATTTTAAGTTTTTAATCCTCAGATGCTCAGCTCTATTTTTATCAAGGTTCGGTTTTTAATTTTTTAACAACATTACATTTTAAATATTTCTTATAAAAAAAGGTAGTAGTCCAGAGGCATCGGAAACATGATTCAAGCTACTGAGCACAGCTCCAAAGAAAGAAACCTTCTCACACTGTGAGTCTTGTCCAGGAGTACTGCGCGTTTAGCAGCTGATTCTAGCCCTTGATCCGGCCACCTAAGATGAGCCTCCTGAGGTGTTGGTCCGAGGTTCGTGGCTGACACAAATGACACGACTTTCGGCACAATGAATCCCCGAGTCCACATTCCACATTTCGACAAACTCGCGAGCCAAGTCTCTATGAGTAATAGACTTGATTTGCTTATCGTTCTCGACTTTCACGACTATTTTATTGCCAAGATTATTAATAATCTACAAAATAATATAATAAAAATGGATCTTGCGGTTATTAAACCCGAGTGTAAAGCGAGGGGGTCACGTACCGTTTTCCAATTTATCGTGCTAAAATGAATTATAACGTTTTTCCTCATAAAGTACTTCTAACATGGGCGTAATATAGAAAGTTAAAAAGAAAATCATTGCAGCTCTAGAGGAAATAACTTTTCTACTTCCTGATTTATCACATGGTGTTATTGAAGAAATGTAATTTGAAATTGATTTCAAATAATCGCATTGTTAATCATACTAATATTATAAATGGCACAGCCCAATTCTTCGGGCTAACTAAGGTAGCACTAGGTAAGACACATTATTCGCAGAATGCATGGCTGATTATCCTGAAAGTTTCTCAACTGGCAATCAAGGAAGGCGCAGTATTGGAAACCCTCCCAACAAAGACAACCGAAGACCTGGTGAGGGACCGCAGGAGCTCACGAGAAACATAGGAATAACATTTAAAATTTGTAGATACATTTTAATTTTATACAATTTATTTTAATATTTTATGCAATTATTAATATCTGACTGACTAATAGTAAAATTGTTATCTAATGCAATTTAATTTAATTTTAATAATTTCAATTTTGTGTAATTTGTGGTGTAATTTTATTTGTCTGTATATTTATAAAAGTATGAGTTATTTGTTACTTGAAATAAATGAATAATATTAATAGTTAATTATTAATAATCATTTCGTTTAAGATAGATAGACAAATATACTCTTCACTATAAAAAATATGCTTAGTAAAAGCTTTAAATTAATGGAGATATATTTACAGACAATCATTGGATGGAATTGACAGAGTAGGAGAAAAGATACGTAGGTCGTTCTTGGTGTTTATTTACATATATTGCATAACTAATAAAATATAATACAAAATATGATACTAATACTTAATGAAGTTAAAAGGGAGAGGCAGTGATTCTAGGTAATATTTAAAAAATGGTAAAATTCGTTTGTGCCTTACCGACACGGGTAAAGCATTCCATAGCCGCAATGCTTGAACTGCGAACGACTTATCGTAAAAATTGGTAGAATAGTTTGGCATCTTTAGCTCAAAGTTTTCCGATGACCTTAGATATTTATAGTATGTGTGTCATGTAGGAACTTGAAACGTTCTTTAAGGTAAACAGGCTCATATCACTGGCCTGCTTGCTCTCCAAACTAAATATTATGTAACTTAAAAAATAAAATACCGGCCAAGTGCGTATCGGACGCGTGCAGGAAAAAGTATTCCGTGCCGTCTGTAGCAAATACGACAAAAAAATCACGTTTGTTGTATAGGAGGCCAAGTCCGTTCCACCATCATCGGACCACTAGACGTACGGCGTTGCGCCATCGGTACATGGTGGACATCCCACCCATACGTACAAAGCGTTTTGGGAACACATTCATAATGCGTACAGCTAAGGAGTGGAATTCCCTGCCCGAGTCTGTGTTCCCTGATAGCTACAACCTAGGGGTCTTTAAGTCAAGAGTGAATAGGTTACTTCTAGGCAAGCGTGCTCCATCGTCGGCCACATCATCGCTTACCATCAGGTGAGATGGTGGTCAAACGCGAGCCTATCAATAATAAAAAAAAAAAAGGAGGCCGTCTTAAATAATTGTTTAATTCTGTTTTTAATATTTGTTGTTAGAGCGGCAACAGAAATACACATCTGTGAAAATTTCAACTGTCTAGCTATCACGGATCATGAGATACAGCCGCTTGACAGACGGACAGTGAAGTCTTAGCAATAGGATCCCGTTTTTACCCTTTGGGGAAAATGATAATCGGAGTTTTTAAGATTGAACAGAACGCTGAAAAGAAGTCAATGATTCCCTAAAAGTGTTATAAAAGCCAATATTTGAGAAGTAATTTAATTCTAAACCAATTAGGTATTGCCTTTTCCGAACTTCCTAAACCTTCCTCCATCGGATAAATCGGATCGCAAAGGTTTTGTGTTTCTTTCTAAACTTCTAATTAAATACTTAAAGGAATTTCATAAAATCGAAGACTTGGGTAAAGTTGCTGGGTATTATTTTGGATATTTATTAAAAATAGTGAGGTTATTAAAATATTTAAAATGGGGTTTGTTAGAACACTTTCGCGTGAAGACCTATCTAGGTGCCAGAGCCGTAAGATTATTCATAAGAATCGCCGCGACCCTTTTGAGTTTCAAAGGGCAAATGAAGGAACACAGGTAGGTTTAGTCAGTAAAAGTCTGACACTCCCTCTCGCTCTAAGCAGAGCGGGACGTATTCCGAAATATCTTAAAATTTGTTATATAATGAATAAGAGCCTTAATTAGAGGCAGAAGGTTATAGTCTAAGTTTTGACTGATAATTAAAATTATAATGACCATTTTGTTGCTCTGGTCGTTATTACTTGGGGTCGATACAACACGTTTTCTTTTTCCATTATGTAGTCTAGCTGCTGTAACCAGCTTAAGATCCACTCGCAAGGAGCCTTGAAGGAAGCAGAGGCAACGCAAAATACTAAAGGTATACTTATCGCTGGTCCCGTATTATTTGATGTGTTTGATTTGATATGTTATCTTTTTTTCCACTATTGGCTGTTCAGTAACCAGCTAAAGACTCGCAAGGAGCCACGAAGGAAGCAGAGGCAACGCAAAATACGAAAACTTAGCAGTTTTAAGTAAGATAAGTTCATTTATATTTCAGTCTATAGTTTTCAATAATATGTATGTATATATGTATCTATTACACAGCATATGTATATATCTGTTTATTTATTAAAATATATATGTTTAATACTCGTTTTGTCACACCAATGACAGCCCCATTTCTTGTCCAGGCAATTACTGTCCATTCCAGGTTGCCTGGAAGATATCACGGTATGCGATAAGGCCACCCATTGTAAGTATGTGTTATAGTTTTATTTTCCTTTTATATATGTAATGTTGTACAATAAAGTATATAATAAATAAATAAGAAACGACTTTAAACCAAGATTATTATACCTAAACAGTACGCTTCTCCAAACTCGGGTAGGTAAATAAAATACCTAACAAAAACTAGGCTCTATCAACAGGCTAAAAAATATTACAAAGATATAGCAACAGATTAAAAAGAAATCTCTTTGTGATTCACCCCAGTGAGCATTTGAAAAGCCTATTCCCAAATAGATACTTTGTTTGCTTCTGTACCCAATCTCGACGGGCAAACAAAACTATTGGAAACCACATTTTGAAAAATTAAAGAATCTAATCCGTTCAATGGTCAACCGCTCGGCGTTCTTGAAAACAAGAAAATTGAATAAATGCTTTCTACCCTCGACTACATATAGAATATGTATTTATGTGTGTGTAGAACTTATATTAAGGTAAGTAAGAATTCCTTTATACGGCGTGCAAAACACGACGCAACTATTTTATGTTTTGTTAATAAGTTGGTACATTGTACATTCTTGAGTTTAAGTAGAAATTGTTTGCTTTAATATGTATAGAAGTTAGCTAAAATAGAAAAAAAAACTATGATATTTTTTATTAATCTTTTTCAAGATTAATTTGAATAATTTAAACTAATGTGACAAAAGTTGTCAATCAAGATAAAAAAAAAATTGCTCAAACATCTGCAGTACGAGGACATAACGAACTTAGTTTGGACTTGTTGACCTTTTACCTTCAACGCAGCGCGTAGTCGCGCCACTTATTGTATTATTAGGAGCAGTGTTGAGCCCACAGTACCAGAGCTACAGCGTGTGATGCCATCGATCTGCACTGTTGAAGTAGGTCAGGATACCATCATGGGATACATCCCACTATCCCGCACACCACCATGCACTACCCACGCGCGCTACATCAACTTTCACTAAAGAAAATTTTAAATACAACCAAAAAAAAAAAATACACGCCGCCCCGTCCCAAATCTAAAATTAGGAGCTACACCAAATTAAAAGTCCTTTAATAAATAATGTATCAGTAACACGACTCACCAACAAATATCGATCTCGACGACGTAAAGTTCAATCGATTTCACGTTAAAAACCGTAAAGTTTCACTAGTGCAATGCTCACCTGTGCCCGGTATCACAACACTCGCTACATGTTAGGGCGAGCGGAGTGGAGCGGGGCGCGAGCTAGCCGGCTCGGCGCGGCGCGGCGCGGCTCGGCCGGGGGCGACACGGGCGGCCGGCGCGGGGCGAGGCGCGGACTGGCGGCGGGGCGTGCCGCGCGCGGCCCACACGCCGCGCCGCCGCACGCCCCACGCCGCGCCGCCGCGCCGCCGCGCCGATGCCCTAAATTCGCGTCCGCGCGGCCGCCGGCACAATAATTGTCGTGCCGCTGCCTGCAGCCGCGCCGGCCGCACGCCCTATCGATTCATACCGCGTACGTTTCGTGAAAGTAAAAAGTTAACTCGATCGAATACGATGCGGTCAATTTTCTGTAAACGCGATCCAGCCGTTTTCTAGGTCACAAACTCACAAAGTCGATTTAAAAGTTACTATTGATCCTTTGACTTGTACCACTATTATATGAATCAACTCGAACGATACCCAAACTAACGACGGCAAGTACTACGATTGCTTTAATAAAAAATAAGCTAACAAATTATCGTAGCCCTGAACGTCTGTGGCAACAGGAAAATAATTTTAAACAAACCAGTAGACGTGGGTTTTATTATGATTAATAAAGTAACGCATTTCCCTGAATTAATAAATAATTTATAACGTCGAAATATTCTAATCGACTTTTGTATCATAATTTGGTTTTATAAATAGCTGTTAACGTATACATAAATAGAATTTAAATAAAGTTAGGTATGTCCTTTGGTAGGCGAACCCGTAGGCGAGTGTTACACGGACCTGTAGGCGAGTGCTACGCGGACCTGTAGGCGACTGCTACGTGGCTACGACGTCAGCGCTACGAAGTGCTACGACGAGCTACGAAGGATATCATGACTCGTGATAGTGGCATGCGGCAGGCGCTTTTAAAGGTGAACGTACACTTATCCGAACTGAACGCGCCGAACGAATAAAGAATTTTAGAACGAAGAAAGCGTAAAGAATTTTTCGTTATACTAGAGTCCGTCCAGATTCGGACGATTCGACGCAGTTAGGTGTGCGGGGTTTCATTCAAAATTCAAAAGAATTCTAAAATTCTTTTCTTTCGATTCGTTCGTCGGGTTCGTTTCAGATAAGTGTGCGTTCGCCTTAATAAATAATTTCTCTGAAGAAAAAGAAATGTTACGAAAGGCTTTTTTTAATGGTACAGTATAAAATTCGAGGTGTATTTTATTCGTAATAATGCTTATTTCTGCGGTGTTTAAATTAGTTTTCAAATATTTTAACATTTTCACAAGTATTATGGTGTACTGTTTACGAAACTTTTATGTAATAACTTATGTGTACTGAAATAATTGGAGAAAGTTTTTTTTTTAATTGGTTCTACAATTACAGGTCCTTTCTTCTCTAAAACTTGCGCTCAATTAAAAATCTGTCAACTCTAAAGACAAAGCAACTGAAACTCATCTTATTAAGCGTCTTACAATTCACTGTTAGCAAAAGTAGGAGATGTATTAAATATTTTCTCTTTATCACATACTTCTTTTTATTATTTCACGGTTGATTTAATTACAAATCCAGTAATAAAACCAGACGCTACTTGGATTTGGAGAAATAATAATAATTATTATTATAATAATATTTCACAACTATCACTCGACTCCGTTTAGCTAAGTAGAGCTTGTGTTATGAGTACTAGACAACTGATAAACATACTTATATGTTTCTAAATACATACATATTATAGACAAATTACACCCAGACACAGAACAAATGATCGTGCTCATCACACAAACATTTGTCCTGGGTGGGAATCGAACTCATTACTTACGTATTCTTAATTTTCGTGAAAAAAAAAACAACGAAGATCTATATTCAATTTTGCAAAGCTTTTTCTCAACTGGATGCAGCTGAATACAATTATTTTACACAGATCGACTGTCTATCTAATTTCCGAAGTTGAGGCACCGGTAATCTACACTAATATAATAAAGAGGTATAGTTTCTTTTTTTTGTAGGAGGTAATCTCTGAAAGTGCAGGTCCGATTGCAAAAACTTTTTAAGTGTAAAAGGGACAGAGTCTTTATTAATTTATTATTTCATTTATTTTTCATAAGTATGTACAAATTAATTACCTTTTAAAAGAATTCTTAAAAAAATATACGTATAAAAATAGTACCTAGCCCACTGACATCGGGAATAGGGTTTAAGCTGCCGGTGGTCAGAGCTTTTGAGAGAAGAATCTCCTAACAATACGCGCCGTGTCCAGGAGTACTGCCTTCTGGATCAAGCCCGATTATCATTATTATTTTATTTTGACGATGAATTTAACTGGGTTTGTTCGTATTTTCTGCCGCTGTAACCGGGACCCAAACCTGCGGCTCTGGAATTGACATGTTCATTTTTGTGGAATAATCATGGAGGCGTTACCACTGGCAAACGCGATACACAATGTATCTTGTACTAGCTTTTGCCCGTGACTTCGCCCCCGTACATAAAATATAGCCTATGTCACTCAGGAATAAAGCAGCTTTCTATCTGTGAAAAATTTTCGCAATCGGACCAGTACTTTCAGGGATTACCTCCTACAAACAAAAAAACCAACTTACCTCTTTATAATATTAGTGTAGATAAGTTTTGATTTATAGTATGTTTATGTATTGTGTGCTGTACACATATCTGTTTAGTATATTTTTAGTTTCGACTTATTATGGTTTAAGTTTTTTTAAGAGCAGTGGTGGCCTAGTGGTAACGGCCCCGACTTACGAGTTGTAGGTCGCGGGTTCAAACCCAGCCAGGCGCATTACTTTGTCTATTTTATTTCATCATCACTGCTCTCAAAACGGTAATGGAAAACATCGTGAGGAAACCGGCATGTCCGAGAACCAAAAATTCGAAGACATGTGACATCCACCAACCCGCACTGGGCTCGCGTGGTGGATTACAGCCCATTCCCTCTCCTAGAGAGGAGGCCTGACTCCCAACAGTGGGAACATTATAAGGCCGACTATGCCTATGCAAGTTTTTTTGTGCAGTTATAATTTAACTATCACACTTATATACTCGTATGGTTTGCTGTAAGAAAACCCAATTGTGGATTAAGCTCACCTATGTAAGTACATCAGCTGTCCTATTTTTATTGTTTTTTTTTTTAAGTTGTGTGTGCAATATAGAATATGAATATGAAAGTCCCCCACCTCTTCTGACTATATGTATGACCGCGATAAACTTAAAGACGACTGAATGAATTTTCTTGCGGTTTTCACTTTTAGCCAGGATTTTACATATAGACAAAGTGATATAGTAAAGAAATGCCGAGAATTTTATTATTTTGTGTTTTATTTTATTTCATTGTTATTGACTAATTGTGTTTTTATTAATGACATTATTGTAATTTTGTGTTTTTGTAATGCGTATATTTTTTTTTTAATTTAATATTTTAGTTTCAAATTTTGTAATCAATGTATATGGACTGGTTTCCGAAATAAATGAATTTTAATTTAATTTAATTTCAAAGATTTCTAAAACCCGTGCGTAGCTGAAGCGGGACTGGCCTAGTTCCTGGCATTGCAAGAGAACAAAAAAAGGCCTGTTTAATGTTTTTTCCACTCCAGAAAAACCCAATCACTCCCAATTTTTTCCACGAAAATGAACATAAGCAATCCAGAGTCACAGGTTCGGGTCCCGACCACTGCGGCTAATCGACCAGTGCGCAAGCCGCGCTAGTGACACGGCGGCGCGCGGCGTGGCGTGCAGGCCTCGCGTGACCCTCTGCGTGACACTCTCTACTTTATTTGTGATTCTTAAAAAACATATTAAAAGCCGTCGCACACCGCTGACCAGCCATCCGAGATACACTATGTATGTTTTGTGAAACCAATTTTGGTTAAGTTTTTTTTTTAGGTGGGAAATCATATAATGACTTCTCCTGCTTCTGGGCGGAGCAGGAGGGTGTTTCAGACTTTTACTGACTGAAACCGACTCCTGTTCCTTCTTTACCTTCGTTCCAGGGCCCCGGGGAACACTTTCGCATAACCCATGGCCCCAAATTTTGATTAAGTTTGGATTTGAGTTTCACTATTTTTCCAGCTGTTACTGTGTGTGTATGAATGTGTCAATCATCAGGTCATCATAATCATTTTAATGGAGTTTTATTTTTATTTTTAAAAAGAAACAAAACTGCATTCACAGATTATTCGACAAACTTACGAAAATCGGGAATCGAAACAACAACAAAAAAAATCTGAGCCCATAGATTTTTCCACCCTGTATACTTGCTAAGTATAGCCACGTCTGCATGAATTTCAGTTATTGTGGACGCGAACTCGAAGCCAGATAAAAAGTAGCTTATGTCCTTCCTTGAGGTTCAAGCCCACTCCGTAATAAATTTCATCAAAATTGTTTCAGTAGTTTATCAAGTATGTATCTGACATTGTTTTTCTTTTAGGAGAGGCCATAACATAAGCATAATCAACCTCTTAATGTTCCCACTGCTGGGACTCAGGCCTCCTCTCTCTAGAAGAGAGAATGGGCCGTAATACACCACGCGGGCCCAGTGCGGGTTGGTTTAGGAGAGGGGTTTGGTTTTAAAAAAAATAACAGTTACTGGAACTGGTTGTACCAGAATTCAACTAGCACACCAAACTTGATGAGAAAAAACTATTTTCTAAGCATGTTTTCGTATTACTTTTCCGCAAATACAAGGCGCTTCCTATTTCATTTATATTTTTTTAATAGTGGACTTCTGAGGAACAATCTTATTTAATTACCGTTAGTCTCGCTAAAATTAAAACTGGCTTAATCGAATTCTATAATTTTTATTTTGCTTTATTCGTTTTACTACATAAGTGATTTAAAAGCAAAAAAAATATTTAAAAAAAAAAATAAGAAAATGACAGTTAAAAAATTTCAAATTGACTGAAAGGTGGGAAGTAATTTTACTGAGATGGAACTTTGGGCAGCAATTACACACATCACAATTTCACAAACACACTCACATTAAAAAGTGTTCCTTTGCAAATGCTGTTTGACGCCATCCAGAAAGGCTTGTCATCATAAATCCAGCCATGAATCATCTACTGCCGGTTATGGGCCTCCTCTTTCCGGTTCCCTATGTCCTCATCCAGGTGCTTTCCGCAACTTTGACGATATCATTAAACCGCTTAACCACTTAACCCCGCTTTTGGATGGCCCTTGTTTCTTTGACTCCACCTCAGCCACCTAATCCTTTCCCAATCTACATCTACACTAATATTATAAAGAGGGAAAGTTTGTTTTTTTGTTTGTAGGAGGTAATCTCTGAAAGTACTGGTGCGATTACGAAATTTTTTTCACTGATAGAAAGCTGCTTTATTCCTGAGTGACATAGGCTATATTTTATGTATGCGGGCGAAGCTGCGGGTAAAAGTTAGTTAACTATAAAGAAGAGGAACTTTCAGAATTATGGAAAATACTAGCAATGCCAGCGGTTTCACCCGTGCGAAAGTAGAAAATTATTCTAAGTGAATATACTCCCGGGTAAAAAAGTATCATAGGTTTTTATCCGTCTTCGACTTCCACTTCATGTCCGCAATAACCAACATTCACGTGGACGAAGCAGTAGGGTATTATTGGGCATTCTATGCCACTGTCGGCAAGTAGCTCGGCTAGTGCGCCTCGCTATCCGACAGTGGCATAGAATGCCCAATAATGAACGATCGACTCGACTGTGTAGTATATTACTGTACTCACCTGGAGATCATGTGAGTTATACCACTGGCCGCCAGTAGCCGGGCGAGTTCACCGTGCTGCGGACGATGGTATGACATGCGTTTCGTTGTTAGAAACGACTTGATGATTTTGATATGCGCTTCATATATGGTGGAAACGACTTGTTGGGTTTTGTAATGCGCTTCAGCATGGAAACGACTTGTTGAGTTTTGTAATGCGCTTCAGCTTGGAAACGGCTTGATGAATTTGGCACGTATTTTAGTATTAGAAACGACTGGTGTTACTGGACTCATACAAAGATCATGCGAGTTATACGACTGGCTGCCAGTAGCTAGGCAAGTTTGCTTGGCATCGGACAGTAATGATAACCATCGACATGATCAATGATTAAGATTTAACTTAGTCATTTTGACATGCGTTTCGTGGTTAGAAACGACTTGTTGGTTTTTGTAATGCGCTTCAATGATGGAAACGACTTAGTGATTTGGTCATGCATTTCAGTATTAGAAACGACTTGTTGGGTTTTGTAATGCGCTTCAGCATGGAAACGACTTAGTGATTTGGTCATGCATTTCAGTATTAGAAATGACTTGTTCACTCACTGCTTTGAAGGGATCTGCATAATAAACAAGATACATTTTATATTTGGTTTATTTGTCGTAAAACATTGGTTTTTCTGGAAATAATGTATCTACCGAACGCACGAGCTCTTGTAGTTTTCGCCACTGAGACGAATCCGAGTCGGTCTGGAACTTGAGTCGCACAAGCGCCTTCTTCCACAGCTCCTGGGAGTCGGTGTGGCGCGCGTCGTCAGCCTTGTACACCTTGCAGTCGACGTAGTACTCTCCGTTGATGCTCGCTGCTCGCCGCTCGCAGCCGTTGGCGACTCGGTTAACGAAGAATGATGATAGACATGTACTCGATGAATCGTCTTTTGGCAAGGTATCAGACCCGTAGTTGCTACTGATACCGAATACATCATTATCAGTACTGGTTTTTTTACTGAAACAACAACGAAAACTTCTATTAGTTCATCATACACTTACAGGGTACATTTACCGTTTAGATACGCACAGGAAAAAAAAATACACACTTAGTCAATATGCCTGTAGAACATGAGAGACGTACAAATAAAAATATATCAGGCACTTATAAAGTCATATCTGTCAGCAGACTTGTAACATTACACGAATAACTGATGATTATTAACTGGTATGGCGAACTAAATTATTGAATAGTTTGTTTACCTCGTACGAATTAAACTCGTTGATGGTGGGTTCAACTTGCGTTTCTTATTGTTGTCTGCAGACGGCTTGCGGCTGGGTTTCGTTTTCTGGTCGGGGATCGGAGCTAGTTGAAAGTACTCGCACTCAGAATCAGACCTGAAATAAAGATACAACAAAATAATAGTCAAACATAATTATTACTATCACCTGCATCGGGTCAGATCTCTGAGCTATGAACCGAGCGGGAATATTTTATACTTACATTTTCCAATTATCTCCAATCGATATGGCAGGCTGATGAAAGCAGTCGTAGTGACTGACAGCAGCAGGCAGCGGTTAGCTATCAACACTGATATTGACAGAATAACGCAGCAGGATCGCAGAGCACTTCTTGAAGATTACTTCCACACTTGTAGACTTCAGTTAGTTTGTACCGAGTACATCGAAAACATGTAGCTTATAAATCGGAAAACGAACGATAATTCACCATATTAAAAATGACGGCAACCGTTCATAAAATATTGTGTAAAACAACTTTTATCCTTAGACGTATTATACTTGTTCAAAAAGTGCACAATAAGGTTGTCTCAGGTAGCATCGAATGACGAGACAGTGAAGCGACTTAGGGTTGACAAAACGTTAACCAGTAGATAAGTTATCAACAACGCTAATAGGGAATATTCTTGCAAGTAATTTAAATATTTGGCAATCTAGAGACAATCATTAGATTAGTATTTATTATGTTATACATCCAAGTTTTACTTCTAATACTTTTATGCTCGAGTGAAGTGGGTACAGGAAATAAGTTAACGTTTCTAAGGTACTCATTTGACCATCTACGTTTTGGTCTCGTCGTACTTTGCTAGACTTCCTAAAATAAATCAATAATATAATTCCCATAACCACACTAACAGCCATGAGTGAAACCACGCTCATCAATATCTAACGATATACTATGATATATTATAATCGTAATAGTGCATTGTATAAAATTTGTATATTGCTTATAAATAAAATGCGTACCAAGTTATTACCAACCCTAACTAAAATAGCTGATTATTGTGAATGTGAATTAAACAATTAAGTTTGACACGCGTGTCACATTTGTGCAAAAACAACTTTTATGATGAAATATTTTTCTGCTTGTAGACAAAAAAATAAAATTTCGTAAGGCATCAATAATATGTTGCTATGTTGTAAACTCTAAAATATTAGATACTTATTGTTTCAAAGGTACGATGGAGTGAGCACCTTTCTAAACTATCACAGAACAATTAAGTAAATTATAAATAATGACTTACTTAATTGTTCTGTGACAGTTGAAGAAATGGAGCTCCCTCCATTTTTTGTCTAGCAGTGGGATAGCATAGACTTATTATTCAATAATTAATATTAATAATTATTATAAATAAATATTGTATTGATCACACGAACGATTTCATCTCCTGGAGCAGCTGTAATCGCTATATTTTGGGACCCGAAATATATCTACATAATTGGAACACGTGTATAAATCATTTCATACTGAGCAGGTAATTATCAAATATCAGAACATAATGACTATTTTTCTATACCCAGAATATATAATTACATGTATACCTAATTATTTATCGATACCTCAAATAAAACCCTTTTTTTATTTCAGATACATTGCTTAAATGTACCAGTGAAGAACTATATAATGACCCGAAATATAACAACATATTTGGACCAAGCAGATGCACATTCCTATATTTAAAACATTTCATATTTTGCTGGTAATTATTACTCATTACTAATTATTAATACATTTTCTTCCCAGAACATACAATTATCTACCTAATTAAATTATGTACCTAATGTAACCATTTTTTTTTCAGATAAATTCTACCTAAACATAGTTACCGACTTGCATGTGAAGAATTATACAAGGAATCTTGGAACGAATGTAAAATAGTCCTGATCAAGTTGTACTAATAATTTAAATATTTTGTAACTGGTATACCTAAGATCGTGATTATTAATTGTAACTGTTGTAAGTATTACCTAATCTATTTTATTTAAATAAGCAATTATTTTAAGTGTTCTTTAATTTTTAAAATAACATAATGCCTTACTGTTCTGATTGCAAAGTATTTGTAGTAAATCGTCGATGGTCTGGTCATTTACGTAGCAATGTACATAAAAACAATAGCTCTACCTCTATTTATGATAATGTTGCAATTATTAATTCTTCTTTTAAAGAACGAATCATAAGTTACAAAATCATAGCAACTGGCGAACAAATAAATAATTTTCCTGAAATGTTCCTTAATAATATTAGTAAACAAGTTGAAACTCTAATAAACCGATCATTATTGAAACATACAGCTCTGAAAATAAATTTTGAACTTTTTTCTTTTTTTCTTATGTTTAAAAATGATCAAAAGGAAATGAAATCGTTCGCCACAAAAAACATTATTATTAATTTTAATTACGATTTTGATTCAATTTATAAAGCAACGGTTGATTTACTGTTAAAGAAAATTGAAGAGTTTCAGGAGAGAGATAGTGGTTGGACATTTTTGAGCAATTCCCATGTAGAAATAAATATGAATAAATATCAGCCTCTCGGTGGATCTAAATTTATAACTTTACCAAAATGTATAAAAAATAAAAAAGCTTGTTTGAATATTCGTAACAATGATGAGTATTGTTTTTTATGGTGCGTAGTGGCGGCTCTGTACCCTGCTAAACAACACCCCGACAGAGTTTCATCTTATCCCTACTTCCAGGATGTTTTGAATGTTGATGGTTTGACATTTCCGATAACATTTTCGGGTATAGCTATATTTGAGAAAAATAATCCGTTTTTGAATATTTACGTGTATGGTTTAAAAAATAATAAGACTATCGTTGGACCTTTGTATTCAACATCGAATCAAAAATCTAAGAGTATCCATCTATTGTTTTTAGAAAATAATACTAATACCCATTATTGTCTTATCAATGATTTACCTCGTCTAGTCAGAAATCAGATAACTAAACATCATGGTAAACTGTACTTCTGCGAAACGTGCTTATTGTTTTTTCCGACGCGCACTCAAATTGAATCACACATGTGTGGAGGGATTGCCACGGTATTACCAGAAGAAGGAACATTTTTAAAATTCAAAAATTATGATAGAAAACAAAACATTCCTTACGTCATATATGCTGATTTCGAAACGATACTCGAACCGATTTCCGGCGATAATTTCAACACCACTAACACGTCATACTCACATCGTCACGTACCGGCCGCGTTCGCCTATAATGTAGTGTCATCATTTAACGATATGGTTGGCGGCTATAGAAGTTATCGCGGAAAAGATTGTGTTTCAAAATTTATACATTTACTGATTGAAGATGCTAAAGCAATACACAGAATTCTAACTAAAAGCGAGCCTATGATATTCACAGAAATAGATGCTCTTGATTTCAAACGCGCTATTAAGTGCTACCTTTGTGAAAATTTACTGTTGACAGATCGAGTAAGGGATCACTGTCATATTACAGGCCGGTACCGAGGTGCAGCACATCGACACTGCAACCTACAACACAAAGTACCAAAATTCATCCCAATATTTTTTCATAACTTATCCGGATACGATTGTCATTTATTTATTAAAAAGTTAGGCGAAATTCCAGGACAAATTAAAATAATACCCAAGACTAAGGAAAAATATATATCGTTTACAAAGTTTATTCCTATTGCTGATAATGAGTTTATACAAATAAGGTTTTTAGATTCTTTCAACTTTCTAGGAACTAGTTTAGACAAACTTGCTAAAACTTTGCAAGTAGACGATTTTGTTAACCTTAAATCAAATTTTTCTGATGAAACACAATTTAGTTTGCTAATTCGTAAAGGTGTGTACCCCTATGACTATATGAAAGATTGGAAATGTTACGAACAAAAGTCATTACCATCGAAATATTATTTCCATAATTCTTTGACGAACGAAGGTATAAGCGATGAAGATTATAATCATGCTCAGAATGTATGGGCTGAATTCAATATTACTGACCTAGGCGAGTATACAGATCTATACTTAAAAACTGACGTGCTTTTGTTGACAGACATATTTCAAAATTTTCGGAAAACATGTAAACAATATTACAAACTCGATCCTGCCTTTTACATAACTGCACCCAGTTTATCGTTCGATGCAATGTTGCTAAAAACAGGTGTTCAGTTAGAACTGATTTCGGATCTAGCTATCATCAGAATGATTCAAAGCGGTATACGAGGTGGCTTGTGCATGTGTTCCCATCGGTATGCAAAAGCAAATCACAAATACATGCCAGAACATGATGCATCACAGCCTCAGAGTTTTATAGTATATCTAGACTGTAATAACCTATACGGCTTCAGCATGTGTCAGTATTTACCATATTCTAGTTTTAGATTTCTTGATGAAATTGAATTAACTAATTTTCGTGTAGAAAATATCGAGAATAACTCTGAGTGGGGCTTTATATTAGAAGTCGATCTTTTTTATCCTGAACATTTACACAAACACCACAATGATTTACCATTTTGTCCTGAGAAATGTATACCTCCAGGAGGTAAAACGAAGAAACTAGTTGCAAATTTGCATAATAAGTACAACTACGTAATACATTACGTTCATTTAAAAAAATGTTTAGAACATGGTTTAATATTACGTAAAGTTCATAAAGCTATTACTTTTAGACAAAGTCCCTATTTAAAACAGTACATAGAATTAAACACTCGATTAAGACAAAAGGCAAAAAGTTCTTTCGAACAAGACTTTTTTAAGTTGTTAAACAACAGTGTTTTTGGCAAGACATTAGAAAATACTGAAAATAGAGTAACCGTTCATTTAGTTAATCAATGGTGTGATCAATCTAATCGAACTAAGAAATTTATATCCTCCGAGAGACTTGTAGCCAACCCCTATTTTCATAGCGCTTCTATTCTAACTGAAAACTTAGTTGCAATACAAATGAAACCTGACCAAATTATTTTAGATAAACCTATTTATATTGGATTCACTGTATTAGAACTTTCTAAGACACACATGTATGACTTTCATTATAATATTGTTAAACCTTTTTATGAAGATCGAGTGCAGCTGTGTTATACAGATACCGATTCGTTTGTTTATAAAATATTCACGTTTGATTTTTACCATGACTTGAAGTGTAATTTTTTGCAATATTTCGACACCAGTAACTATGATGATAAAAATGATTTTAACATACCGATTATGAACAAAAAAGTGCCAGGTTTGTTCAAAGACGAAATGGGAGGAAAATATATCTCAGATTTTGTTGGTTTGAGATCCAAGCTTTACTCAATAAAAACCGTTGATAAAGTCATTAAAAAAGCAAAAGGAGTAAAATCAAGTGTAGTAAGAGACTTAAATATAACAGATTATGAAAATGTTTTATTAAATGGTGGAATTATTCGTAGAAAAAATATTATGTTTAAATCTATAAAGCACGAAATATTTACTAAGTGTGTCAACAAAATTGCTTTATCTCGAAATGACGATAAACGCTCAATATCTGTAGATGGAATATCAACGCGTGCCTGGGGTCACTCACTTATTTTAAAGAGCGAAAATGTATTTTAAGATTAAGCTAATTAGTAATAGAGTTCGAATATGATTTATGTAACGTACGTAATCTTAATATAGCTTTTAAAATATACCTAAATAACTTTTTAATGTATGATAAATATAATTCATAGTTTTAAAAACCTAAGTTATTGTAAAAATATAAATAAAATGTGAATGACTATGACTACTTGTTTAATTTATGATTTAAGACATCATCCTCCTTTTTTGTAGTTGGTTAAATAAAATGAAACCCGACCAAGATTCAAGTTGCAACATGAACTGCACGTTGAAACTTGAATCGTTCGTTTTTCAGAGGCAAAATGTATTTTGTACTTATTACAATAAGACTGATTATACAAATTTTGAAGAGCCATGTTTGCGTCAATTGCATAACGCTGATCATACAAAATACCTATTACAAACACGTAACAGTGCATTACCCTCAGAAAAGCTTAGTTAACATTTTAATCTAAATTGGGAATCGTTGCGATGGTATTTTTTTTTTTTTTGTCATTTACGAAATAAAACTCACCTTGAGTACTTGTACGAAGCACACAACGTATTGCTTATCGCGAGCATGTCATTGGTAAGTTTCTCAATTTATTTTTATTTTGTTTAGTAACTAGCGATAGAGTTTTCAGCAATTTTGCTCAAAGCTATTAGTGAATCTGCTATGAATGTTGTAACCTGTTGACAATTCGTTTATGCAGCACTATATCAACGTCTACGGTTTAGTTTAAACTTAATGAGCGTCTATTTTTGTTCCAGAATACAGAATCAGAGATTATGTTTAGCCAGTACGCTCAAAATCCTTATGAAGGATTCTCCGAAACGCTTCACAACGAACCCGAGCACAGCAAACATGTGACGAAAGAAAAAAAGTCAAAACAGCGATGCAGGGAAAAGTCGAAGAAGCACAATCCAACTAAATCTTTTGTGATGAGCCGATTACAGCGACGAGGCATGAAATTAATAAAAATATCAGTCGTAGATCTAACCAATAACAATTCGCAAACCAGTGACACAGACAGTGACAGTGAGAACGTTATTATAAGTGCTCAATACATTGTTAAAGACGCTATCGACAATGTTATGGACGAAACTGAATCTTTAGTTAAAAAAATATCTAAATCTTTAATAGATAGTGATTTTTAATATATATCTGTTTGCGTAAGAAGTTGATTAGGCAAATATTTAGTACTTATTATGTTGTTTTATTTAATTTTAAAGTAGAGTGTTTTATTTGAAGAAGTGTTGGGTGTTTAACAAAATAAAAGCAGTTTTACTATACAAATGTTTTTTTTTATTTATAAAACCAATAACCATATAAGTAGGTACACATTTATAACTCTAAATACTTTCTTATACATAACACATTTTTAAGAGCACAATGCTTTAAATGTTTTATACAATTTAAATTAATTCTTCCTTCACAGTATTTTTTATGTAAAATATAGAAATTAGGACATCCTTCGGTACCAAGGTCTGATACATTACAGTTCTCACAAAGTTCCTTTATCCACTTTACTTTCTCCAAACCATTAACAACGATTTCCTTATTTTCTAGATAGGGAACGATTACACGATGAAATTCTTTATAGTCGATATACCCTTCGTTCCAATAAATGCCTCTGTTTCTTTCCAGCCATTTAACTTGCCTCTTTTCGTCACTTGTTAAGTATTTAAACAAGTATGGTGGTTTTATTAAAAATGTTTGCGTATAATCACGGGTAGCAAAAGCTAACTCTTTTATTATAAAATTATTGTACAGATCTTTAAACCCTTGAACATCTAATATGACAGTATTCGGATTCATGATATTTTCCTGACTGTATTACTTAAAGGTTTATATTCAATAATACAGTCATTCAATATAAGACAATACGCAGAAGTTTGATCGGGTATTTCTGAATCACTCTCGATTTCCACTCTTACGTCTACAACAGGGTCTGTCTTTACATTATCAGCTTGTCTAGAGCAATCGATGACAAATAGTGGCGCCAAATCTTTAAATTGTTTTTCACTTAATAAGGGCTCCGGTCGACGCCCGTAATAAGACTGTTGAAATCTGACGTATTGCTCGTATAATAAAGCGATTCTGTTATTCGCGAAACTCACATTTAGGTTTTCATACGGAAAGTAAGTAGAGTTGAGGTACACTTTTACATCACGAACATGACAATGATCGAACTGAGACATATCAGAACTGCTATTGTTTTTTCTATTTGTCTGTAGTCCCATAATAATGTATCTTGGTTTCTCTATTTGCGAGGATGTTTTGATTGACCAGGTATGTTTTGTAGTTTTAGGTAAAGCAGGATATTCGTACAGATCCCAATTTCTGAATATCATCTGGAGTGGTCGATCTTTTTCTAACAGTTTCAGCAAACTTATTTTTTCCTTGTCAGACACTTTAACGTGCGGCACGCGCCAAATGATTTTATTTATCTGTACGTCTTCTACAATTTCACCAGTGTTAAGTTTTACAGCATTCAGGTTAGTGTTACTTCGTAGCAATATCAGTTCGTGCCTACAATTTATCACGACTTTCTTGAAATCCTCTGCGAAACCGATAATATTACAGAGTGGTATAGAAGCAGAAAAATTACCTCCGTTAATGTTTTTTGTACCATCTATATTCCAGCCCCATGAATTCGATGTCTTTGATTCGTTCTCATTCATTGATATTAATGATTTCATGGTGGTAGTTACGCCAGCATTTTTTATTCTATCAATTTCTACTCCATTTAACTCGTACCTTATGTCTTGAAACAAGTAGAGTAAAGCATTATTCGTGAAATGAACACTAGTGGCTTTATCTTTCATATCCTTTTTGCTAACGATAACGGATCCTTCCAAATACAAGGTACTCGCTGATGGGAGAATGTACAAGTCCTGTTGATTAATAGGTATGCGAATTTCGTCGTTTCTATTAAAACTAGTTACATAGGGCTTGTAAGAATGAAATTCAATTCCTTCAACCGTATTATCATAAGTTGGAGCGGATAAAACGTCTAAGATATTCATTTTAGTAAACCAATCACTTTGAGAAATGTCTTGTTGTCTTTAGTTAATTTTATTTTCTTCTTACAGCGAGCTCTTAATGGGGTGGATGCTTGAGCGGGACTGATATTTTGAATTTGTTGATGCACATATTTATTGTAGTCAATCATTTTTTGATTCTAAGATGCAAATACAGCTGCACTTCTTCACCGCGTAAATTTATTAAGCGGTTATTTATATCTATCAATCGGATATGTATGCAGCTTATGTTGTTTTGGTTGACTGGAAAGTATATTGCGTTTTTTGGAATTTCTATAATTCTATAGCCAGGAGGTACGTTAAGCGCGAATTCGTGAATTATGTGACTCGGTTTTCCGTTTGTGTACGAGCCGCTTACGATATCACATTCGATCCTGATCACTGTCGTAGGTAAAATGTTGACTGGAAACTGTGACACATGCCATTTATTTGGTTCCAAGATCTGCTTATCAAAACCTAATAAATTTCTGATAGTATCCTCTTTACTAAAATTTATGTTTTTTGTACAGAATACAGTAGTTTTTAATGTATTGTTATTGCACTGCAGTTTGATTGACGCATCTTTAATGTTAGATTTTAAGTAGTCATTAATATCTTGCAATTCGTAGGTGCCTTCAGGTATTTCAATAACTTCGTTAGAGCCATAATAGAATTTGTTATTTGTTTTGTCGATGTTTGGAATAGAATTAAATGTTGAAAAATGCAATAAGGCACACTCATACTGTTCATTTAGTTGCAATGTGTTAGGATAGTACGTAGATAAAGTTGACGAGTTTCCAGTTATTGACAATGTGAATGACATCTTGCAAATGATAGAAATAAAAGAAAATTATAATTTTTATACGTTTTTATTCCAAAAAGTCCTTAGATATTCTAAACATAAGTGACCACAGTTTTCTGTGTTAAATTTCTGATATCTAGTATAATTATAAAAAATATTACATTTCTTAAAATATCGCATTAATTCCAACGGAGGTTTCAAATCCCCAAAGCTATCAAAATATTCACAATAGTTGTTAACTTTAACATAAGCTACCCAATGTGTTCCAACATTCTTATAATTATCCAAGTTAACGACACCACATTCAATCCGTTTTGGCATCCTTGGTAATTGATCTTTCATGTAGACTCCTCGAAAGTAGGGGATGTTACGTGCATACTTTTGAATATCTACATTAGTTAGAGGACGATTAGGTAGCTTATTTCTTAGTTTTTTGAAGATTTTATAAATAAACCTTTACCATTTTTATGTGACTTAATGTATAAGCCCTTGCCTAACTTTAAAGACTCCATGGCCTTATTGTGTCTTACTGTTTCTTGCAAATTTTGCTGACTAGTTTTGTAATCGTTTACAGTTTTTGCAATACCCGCCGCACCACCAGCTAAAGTACCTAAAGCCGATAAACCCGCAAAAATTGGGATTAAAGGTAGAATTCCTCCAGTTTTTGGCAATGGTATCACACGCGGTACTCGAATTTTTGAAATTTTTGGAAATATTTTTTTTGCCGCTGCGTAAGCAACGTTGATTAATGTTTTGTTATCCTTTGGGTTCAGTTTCTTGATCGTTGAACTTATTTTTGACACGAAACTCTTAAACGTTTTGACGCCGGCACCAGATTTTAATTTAGCTTTCATAACTTTGCTCACTATCCATGAACTCAGTTTTTCACCTTTTCTGGCATCTTTCGACTTAAGTCTTTGTTTAGCCATATTTAATAATAGTTAGTTGTAAATCGGCTTTGTGGCGATTGGGTAAGTCTGTATGGTTTGCATAGGCAATGTCGTGATGCATACAAGCTTCGTCTAGCTTATTCACACCGCGATCACCTCGTTGTAATCGTTTCTGGAGTTTGGTTCCTGGCCCGCAATAATTGTAACCAGGCAAATGAAGTTCGAACGGCAGATTATTAATTAATGAATTAACTAGTTCACCTCCTTGCATTGTCCGAATTGCAATGATGAAAATAGTGCAAAAATAATGTTTATATTAATATTATTTTAACCCACAATTGCATTTTTGTCTATCCAACTGTTTTCTGAATTGTTTAGACCCAACCATTTTACGAACATTTTTGATCCTTTTCTTTTTAAAACTCTTTCTATCAAATAAACACCAGGATAGTTAGATTTTTGAAGTTCTTGCTCGTAAAAAGTTCCCAATATAGCTTGCTTTCGCTGATCTTCTAAATGATATGTAACAGGTATGGTAAAATTAATCTTTTTTATGGTAAATATTTCAGTTGACCAATTAGGTGTATAACCTTTCTCAAACTGGTGTTTGTATTTACTGATCCGAACGAAATCACCCACTTTGAACTTAGGTTTTCTACAAATAGGAACATGTTTAAATGATTTTTTTATATTTTCTTCTATAACTGATACATTAGCTTTATTCACTTCGATTGGTTTAACTCTAATTGTTCGATGTTTTGTGTTGTTATATGTCTTTAATATATCTTGTAACGGTAAATCTAACCATTTATAGTTTCCATTCAGACTAAAACATTTATATAATTTATTTTTAATAGTTTTAATGAGTCGCTCTACAATCGAAGCTTTTTTGGTAGAATATGATGAGTAATGGTTAATATTGTATGACTTCATAAGCATCTGAAATGAGTTGTTATAAAACTCTGTTCCCATATCCGTTTGTAAATTATCAGGTTTGCGTTTGCTGTTTATCAATATTTTTTTGAATGCTCGAGTAACATCGAGTTTATTTTTTGTTTTTAATGGCTCTGTCCAAGCATACTTTGAGAAGCAGTCAATCACCACTAAAATGTAATTATAACCTTTATTATATTTCTTTAGGTTTTGCATGTCCATCAGATCAGCTTGCCACAAGTCATCGACTCCCTTTAGAATGACAGGACGTCTAAGGAAATTTCTTCGTGCTGCTTTGTGTATTTCATTAACAATTTGCTGTTTTGTCATTACTGAGTTTTTTGAAGTAATTTGTCGACCTCTTCTTTAGTATAAAACTTATCTTGCAAATGACTTATAATTGCAGGTATCTTGGCTTTTAAAGTAACTTGAACTGTTTCCCGTGCATCTATAATACTTTGTGAACGCAATGTACCAATAAGTGTATTAAATTCTTTTATCATATTAGCACTCATTCGATCTACATAATCCTTGTTCACTGCATCACCAGCTTCTACTGGATTTTTTATTCCTCTCAGTCTCGATGTTTTTAAATCAAAATCTCCGTTTTCTGATTTTAATAAGGTATTTTCATTAATCTCAAATAACTCTGATAATCGCATTCTTTTATGAATATGATGTCCGAATTTATCTACGTTCATGTTTAAGGTGTATTGTGTTGTGAGGTTTATGATAAAATGAACACACGTTTTAAAATATGTAGGTATTTTATTTATTTATAATTTTACTTTCACGTAATTCTTCAATGATAGATATAATTTCATTATCTAATCCTGTGTTACCAGCATCTCGAGATGCAATTAATAATTTTAATCTATCCACCAGTTCATTTGGATCGTTCCAATATACAAAATCAACCTTTTTCTTCCACATTTTTGTTAAGGGTAATCCTTTTCCCTTCGATTGAGGGGTCTGAATAGTACTTTGTAGTTTGAAAATAGGCTTAATAACTTGCATATACTTTTGACCTTTATTACTTTTTATTGGTTTATCCGGCTCATAGTCTCGTCGATGTGCATTTGTATCAAGTAGCATTGACTTATAATGCTGCATGTCACTCTCTGTAACCATGTTTAAATCTACGGTCTTCTTCAATAACAACTGTTTCAAACCAGACGTATTTCGGTATTTGCGTCCAGCTACAGTGATATATTCATCGCCGATCGTTATACGAGCAGAACCTAACATCAATTTCCCGTTCTCTACTCTGACACCGAATGGAATATCTGACAGTGCTTCTGAGGATACAGACCAGGATGACGTGTCACGACCTGGGTTGTTTTCAACTAATGATTTATATGAAGAGTCACTTTCGATATCAGATTCATATTCATCTGAATTGTCTTTTTTATCATTGGCTTCTTGATTCTGCAAAGTTTTATCAATAAACGGAAGTTCTTCATTTTTTGTAGGACACAGTGAAGAAGTCTGCTTACTGGCTTTAGCAATCTGGTTGAGTGGTCCTGTTACAGGCTTGAAAACTGATTCCAGTGTTTGCTGATTGTTAATGTCAACATCTCTCATTTTACGTACTTTTTTCTTAACAGCTTCGGCTGCAACTACTATTTGTCTTTTTAACGATTTTTCCATTGCAGAAAAACAAGCCGATAGTGATTGATTAAGCGATGATTGAAGAATAATAATATCACGAAGGTAACGGACTTAAATAACTATATTCTTAATCAAAGACTACAAAGGTATCAAATTTGTTTCTGTAACATCCCTTATTTTTTGAACAATCTTTATTAATTACTACATAATTGAAGGGCTCATTCCATATTTTTGAACACATTTCACGAAATTCAATCCACGTCATATCAGTGTTGACATGTTCTTCATAAATATGACGTAAATTAATGTCATCTTGTTTAAAAATTATGATTAAGTTCGCGTTGTCTCTTACTAACTGCTTAGGGATTTTACTATAAGTTTGATTTAGATAAAAACAATCGATGAACTTATGTCTTCCCATTGCGAAATAATCACGCATGCTATCTTGATTTTCGCAAGCAACATCATCAAATATTATCACAGAGTTAGGTTTCGCGTCTTGAACTCTTAGCACTTCCTCATTTCCATGATATTTCTGAAGTGAAATACCTGGTACTCGTTGTAAAACTTTTTCTAAAAAAATGTATTTGGGTTGGTACAGAGTTTTCGAATAAACATAAACATTTTTAAATCTTAATCCATTTTCGTGTATGAGAAGACCAATCAATAAATTGGTTTTTCCACAATTGGATGGTCCGCAAATGATACATCGAACTGAGTCAGGTAACAATTCTCCGTGACGAAAACTAGTCTTACAAACATCCTCGCAGATTGTTGTAACATGTAGTGATTGTGGTTGCTTTACAAACTTCATGATTACACTTGGAAACCAACTGATTGCTAATGAGTAAATGTATCTGATACATTAATATTTATAAACTGAAATAGTACTCTATCTTTTCCGCGATAGTGCGATCGTTTGAACAATGACAAACTCGCAAGATCATTGATTAAGTGGTTTGGAAGCGATCGTACAATATTCGGTATTCTACGCGAGTTTTGTAGCAATGAGAACTCGCCCTAGCTACTGGCGGCCAGTGGTATAACTTGCAAGATCTCGAAGAGAGTACAGTAATTTGCTCTACCGTCGAGTCAATCGTTTATTATTGGGCATTCTATGACACTGTCGCGTAGCGAGGCGCACTAGCCGAGCTACTTGCCGACAGTGGCATAGAATGCCCAATAATACCCTACTCGAAGCCGCTGGCAGAAGCTAGTATGTCTATATGAACACGATATCCCTTATTCAAATAAAGGTATATATATTACCACATCGTGTTTTTTTAAATAATGCACTCTAACTTTTAATACGGTAACACTAAAGGTATAAATATCACATATTTATAATCTATAATAATTTGTTTATCTATTTTATTTCATTTGACAACCTGTCAACGTCATTTGTCACTGTAAGGTAATGTCAAAGTTGACTCAACGGTTTTGTTGTAAAAAAAGTCGAGTTTTTGGCGGGTGTTTTCAGAAATTTTAAAAGTTTATTCAAGAAAAAATCTGGTAAGTACTTTTTCGACGCAAATTCCAAAACTATAACATATTTTGACTAATCTCACGTGTTAGCAGCATTTGCAATTGACTTATTCATATAATTTAGATGTTTCAAATATGTGGTAAATATCTTACCCTTGTCCGATCCCACTTTGAAAAATATCAGATTATCTATATAAAAATCGGTTGTCTTTTTGTATATTTTTTTTGGACTGCAAAAAGCTAAATAAATATTTTGAGAAGTTCATATAAAGTTCTTACGTAACGTGTCAATTAATACTTTGTTTATTTCAGATATTCAATAATTATGTCAAAGAAAATAAATTATATACCATTAATATAAGCAATACTATAAGATAGGTAATATGCAATACTAATAAAAAATTATTAAAAAATAAAATGTTTCATTTCCAAAATATAAAATAAATATTAAAGTAGAACCAAGAGGAAGTCACTAGTCAAGAAACGAAAATTAAACCGTAACGGACAATGGTAACAATTTTACCACCAACATCAAAAATTTTGTAGTCATGAACGGATAATGGTAAATTATTTACCACCAGAAAAACTACCCCATCCCCTATTCTTTTTTAAATTTTGATTTAAAATATGAAATCAGTGACCCTCAATTACCTAAAATACAATGCAACCTTAAAAAAAAAATGCATACCGACTCGCGTTTGTTTAAGGGATATACTCAAAAACTACTGGACGGATTTGCATGCAGTTTTTCCAATAGACAGTGTATATATATAGTGACTTTTGAGGAAGATTTAGGTATATGCAAACATGCATATTATAGTAGGGAAAAACCGAAATTTCAATGATTTCTAACACCCATGCGAAGCTGGGTCGCTAGTTTCTATAGGTATACCTTTACTTCAACTAGCTTCTGTCAGCGGCTTTGCCCGCGTGAAAGTACCCCCGTTTCGACCCCCGTTTCCCCGTTTCGACCTACGTCATAAAAGAAAATCTTATATAAAAATTCTCGTTCGTAGCCCCAGTAGTTTCGGCTATGCGTTGATATGTCAGTTAGTCAGTTTCTCCATTTACATCTACACTAATATACGAGTATATAATAAAAGAGGTAAATTTTGTTTTTATGTTTTTTTGTTTGTAGGAGGTAATCTCTGAAAGTACTGGTCCGATTGCGAAAATTTTTCCGATAGAAGGCTGCTTTAATCCTGAGTGACATAGGCTAAATTTTATGTACGCGGGTGAAGCCACGGGCAAAAGCTTGTAATATATAGATTACATGAAGCAGTCTCCGTGAAGCAGAACTGAAAGCATTTGTAAATCTTTAGCTCTAAGCATTCTCACGCTATGTTAACACAAACTATACACAACTTCCAGTGTTGCATACTAAACTATTAAATATAATAGCGGCGATAATTTTGTACCACGACTGCCGAACTTCATTCTAACGAGGCAAGTAAGTGAAGTTCGCCCAACTTAGTCGAGAACGTGCCAAGCCCCTAAGCCAGTTTACACTTACAACGCATGCCATTTTCGTACATATTGCTGTATTCTTGAGCTTAAACCAAAATTAGAAGCTTGCCAAAGCTTCAACACAACACTAGCGACCTGCTCCGGCTTCGCACGGGTGCAATGCTGATACCACCGCAACCGCTATGTCCCTGCATTTTAAAACTGTAATATCTTCGAAAATATTCATTTAAATTACATGCTGTAAAGGGCCATATCTTATATATAAAATTCTCGTGTCACAATGTTCGTTCCCGTACTCCTCCGAAACGGCTTGACCGATTCTCATGAAATTTTGTGAGCATATTGAGTAGGTCTCAGAATCGTTATATGGCAAAACAACGTTTGCCGGGTCAGCTAGTTGATCTATATTAATTTATGCACAATGTATTTAAGAAACCTAATTGGATAAGGATTAATGCTGTATTGCTTAAAATTGCTTTGTAAATAAGTCATTATTTCTCGTAAAAAGTAAAGGATAAATAAAAAACTTTTTACAAAAAAAATACAACCGACTCGGTGTTAAATAACGAAGGGACAAAACTTATGTGTTTTATAAGTTTTATCTCTTCGTTATTTAACACCAACTTCCGAAATTAAAGTTATTTTGCACTTTTCAGTGTTTTTTTTTTACATTGAAGTCGGTTGTATTTTTTTTTTTGTAAAACGTTTTTTATTTTACAATTTTTTGTTATGGTACCACCACTAAAAAGTACCTCTCAGCCAAACTTAAATAGCTTATAGCCAGAGTGCATCTCATGACAATTCTAATAATCCCAAACACGGTTAGATTACATTAATTTGTTACAGAGTTCCGGTGCCTAACTTGGCCTTGGCCCCAGTAGGCCTCGACCCTGCTGGGCCCCTACGGTTGCTGACATCTCCTTGAGGCGCGCGTGGAACACTACGCGCCGTCGACGACTTGGGCTCGGTCCGGACAGTTACCGGACGATCGGACGGCAAGCCACCCATTGCTCGCCGTCCGCAAGCCCGCGCCTATGGTGGCCGGAAATCGGGATCGGAATCCCGGCGGCGGTTGGGGCGTGAAGACCGTTGCCTCACGCGATCGGCCGCCTCCTTTGCTAGTATTACTGCTTCGCAGAAGGAGGCAACCGCCTGCCACTCCTCCTCACTCCGGACCATGGCCTGTACCAAGGCCCGGCGCGAGAGATTGCTGCCCCCACGAGGACACGGCGGTGCTCTGCCCAAGCAGGGCACACCTCTACCGTATGCTCCACCGTGTCCTCCGGGCGGTCCACACAATGGTGGCACCCGGGCGTCTCTTCTGCACGAATCCGGTGCAGAAACCTCCCGAACTTACCATGTCCGGTGAGGACCTGCGTCATGCGATAGGTAAGGACGCCGTGAGGTCTTTCCAGCCACTCCTCAAAGAGGGGACTTATCGCCATAATTATGGCGTGCCCAAAATCCAGTTGGTAGATAGAATTCTGAATAAACAAAACAAATTATAGTGAGCTCCATGGGATTACACATTGGCAAAAATGACGAATTCCATGAGAACTTTGGTATTATGCGACACTCGAGAGGGAATTACTACAATCTCTCAAAAACTTCGCTATCGTTGTTTTTTTTTTTGGGTGAGAAATCATCTAATGGGTTCTCCCCCTCTAGGGCGGAGCAGGAGAGCGTGCCAGACTTTACTGATTAAAACCTACTATGTTCCTTCTTTACCTTACCAAAACCCCGTGGTTCTCTTTCGCACAAGCCATGACCCCAGTAGTCTTCGAACCTGCTGGGCCCCTAATTGCTGACATCTCCTTGAGGCGCGCGTGGTACACTACGCGCCGTCGACGACTCGGGATTGGTCCGGGTGGTTACCAGACGGCCGGACGGCGAGCTACCCATTGCCCGCCGTACCTTCATTATGTCAAGAGTGATTCTTGAGCAATTTTAGGCTTTTAGACCCAGTGGTGTTGGCTGTAGATTGTTTGGCAGAAAGTATTAGAATACCGAACACAAGATCGACTTCAGATTAATTCAATACAAAAAAGAGCTTATTTCAACTTTCTTTCTTAATATTCAACAAACAAGTTAATTGATAACGACAAAACAGGATTTTAATAAACAAAACATTACAAAGTTCTTTCCTATTATTTTAGAAAAGGTCTTCACTTATATATTTGTGTATCTAATGCCCGTGCTGGTGAGCGATAGGAGCAACTGGAGCGACGGGAGCGGCGGAACTACTGGCCGAGTTGAAGTATTTTACTAGCATATTGTACCACTCCTGCAGAGTGGACATCATGCCGGGCTCCTCCGCACCGTTGTACTGGACCTGGACAAGCCCATCATTGGGCACCGGACCGTTGAAGTGAGCTGCGGCCACCGGCAGCTGTTCTGGCTTTGGCTCCGGATGCATCAGAATGGGTTGGGGTAACTCAGCAGGTTTGGGGTTAATAAGTATGACTTCAGGGATAGGATGAAGTTTAGGTGTCATGGCATTGTCATTGTTGACAACTGATGCTTCGTTTCTGTTAGAAGTGACAGTAGCAGCTCGAGTTTCAGCAATGCCGACTGCAGTGTACGGATGCAACAGGTCGGTAATAACCACTGCATCAGCAGCGTGCTTCTTCTGCTTCATATACACGGTGTCTCCGGCTTCCAAGGCTGCCCCATCGGGCACTTCGTTCACGGTCATCTCCACTGCATCTTTGTCCTTGGGCAGAGGGACGGCACTCACCGCTACGAGGAACAGAGTCAAAAGTATAGTTTTCATTTTTATTGATCTAAATAAACACACAAATAACCGTTAGCAATTTTGTTGAGTTTGAACTGCAATTGTTAAGAAATCGTGCCAAATATTCTGTAATGCTGTCACACTTGTCAAAAATAAAATCATAGACTTACTTGTGTTCACCACGAAGGTTCGAAGCATACAGCTAGATCACCTTGGCTGGAAAAAATAAATATTATAACTCGGTAGACGTTGTCCTGCCCAAGGATCTTGTATACCCTACGGACGCCTGAAAGCTGGCACGACGTCAGATAAAAAAATTAAGAACCCGATTGTAGCGCCACCTGCTGGGTCCAAGTATATTTCCAAATCATCCAGAGATTCACTCAAATATACACACAAAATTACTACATTATACCTATATAATATAAAACATGTATAAAAGAAACTAACTGACTGACATTTCAACGCACAGCCGAAACTACTGGGACTAGGAACGTGAAATGCATAAGGTTTCCTTTTATGACGTAGGTGAACACTAAGAGAGAACTTTTCAAAATTCACCCCCTAAGGGGATGAAACGGGGGTCCAAAATTTGTATGGAAAAACATAAGTACACGCGGGCGAAACCGCTGGCTGAAGATAGTTGGTCTATAAAAGATGATTGGTGACCATTATGATTAAATTCTATGATATAATATTGGTAGGTACTATCTAAAGGTGGTCAAATATCAAGCCATATATTTTTTTTTTATTTATTGATTTTTGATAAAATAGATGAGTGTTTAAGCTAGTATTCTAGGTTCGTTTTTATTTGTCTCTCTGTACTGATAAAAACAGAAAATAATAGAGTGTGCGCGAGAATTGCTTGACTCGATTCCGCCATCTCGTTTCTACCATCGGACAACCCGACGTACGGCGAGTATCCACCCTTACGTTGTTGAAACCTCTACGGTCCAGACTAAGCGTTTCGTCTCGTCGTTTATGCCACGTACGTCGAAGGACTGAAACAATTTGCCTGCTGCAGTCTTCCCGCCCGATTATAATTTGGGTGTCTCCAAGGCTACAGTGAATAGGCTCTTCATAAAGGTTATTCTTTGAAACCGAGAGAATGTCTCATTTATCTGACATAGTTTTCGTACCTATCTATTTTGTGTCGTAAGCCACTGGGCGCAAATGAGTACCTTTGATACATTTAGTGATCGGGGAAAACTACAAGGGAAATAAAAATATCAAATTGTAAAAAAAAAACTAGGCCAGATGAATGAGACATTCTCTCGGTTTCAAAGAATCACCTATAAACTAAAACGCCTCACCATCAACAATTGCATCACTGTTTACAATAAACTGGAATCGCAGTCAAGCACTAGTTTGTTTTTATTGTGTAAAAAATAAAACTAATAATTTTTAAGACTAGTAACGCCATCTATCTTTGCATTCATGCACTACCAATTTAGTTTACCTCGCTTGCCGGTTTTCGTATTCATCGTTTTCTAGGGACAAAATATCATGGTGTTTTCAGAAACAAAGCTGTTATAATTTTCGCAGAAATTTAATAAAGTATTTGGTAGCTAAACGCCATCTGTGTGAAGAGTGCACTATCGAGACGCTGGATTTAACCTTCGTGATAAGGTGGAATCAACTAAAGTATGAATGTACTTAGTATGTAACAGATATTTGCTGAATCAGAATCGGAATGCTTTATTTATAAACATACGTCAAATTACAACAGAGTGTAAGATGTTACAGAGGTAGATTTCTATGTTTTTCCCAGAAGCGTACTTTATTTAATAAAACTGAAGATACTTTTATTCATTAATGCAGTTTTGACATGTCACTTCGGGTTCTGACTTATCCTGTAATTTTCTTTAGTACCTCCCTTTTTTTTCGGTGGGAAAATCATCTAATGACATCCCCGCTCTTGGGCGGAGCGGGAGATAGTGTCAGACTTTTACTGACTAAAAACCCACTCCTGTTCCTTCGTTGCCTTTCATACCAGGGCCGAGTCTTCCTTTCAGAAGCAGACCCTTGGCACCAGTAGGCTTTGACCCTACAGTTTGCTGACATCTCCTTGAGGCGTGCGTGGAACTGTATGCGCCGTCGACGACTTGGGCTCGGTCCGGACGGTTACCGGACGGACGGACGGTGAGCTACCCATTGCTCGTCGTCCGCAAGCCCGCGCCTACGGTGGCTGTAGTAATCGGGATCGTAGTCCCGGCGGCGGTTGGGGCGTGAGAACCGTTGCTTCACGTGTGCGGCCTCCTCCTTTGCTAGCATTACTGCTTCACAGAAGGAGGCGACCGCCTGCCACTCCTCCTCGCTTTCCCTTTCGGAAGCAAACCCATGGCCTCAGTAGGCTTTGGCCCTACCGGGCCCCTACTGTTTTGCTAACATCTCTTTGAAGTGCGCGTGGGACACTACGTGCCGTCGACAACTCGGACTCGGTCCGGACGGTTCCCGAACGGCCAGACGTGGCCATTGCTCGTCGCTCGCCGCTCGTCGCTCGCCGTCGTCGTCGTCCGGAAATGTTATATTTGACAAACACATATTAGTTTATGTACAGTTAGGGGTTAAAAGTGCAGTGTATGCAACTGAAATTTTAGACACTTGGGTAGCTCGCCGCCCGACCATCCGCTAACCGTCCGGACCGAGCCCAAGCCGTCGACGGCGCGTGCTGTTCCACGCGCGCCTCAAGAAGATGTCAGCAACTGTGGGGCCCAGCAGGGTCGAAGCTTACTGGGGCCAAGGGTCTGATTCTGAAAGGAAGACTCGGCCCTGGTACGAAAAGCAACGAAGGAACAGGAGTGGGTTTTAGTCATTAAAAGTCTGAGACTATCTCCTGCTCCGCCCAAGGGCGGGGGATGTCATAAGATGATTTTCCCACCGAAAAAAAAAAAGCATTAGTAGAGTGCAACTGCACTTTTGACCCCTGACTGTACAGCGATGGAAAGTAAGAATTTTAGACTTATAAAGAACGATTGATAAAGAATGACTGTCTGTACTTTTAAGGCCACAAATAACTCTGACACATCTTTTTTGGACTCTAAATACGAGTTCTCTATCTACTAAAATGGCCTCAGTATGCCATATACTGAGTGTTGAAGCATAGCCGTGATAGGTTGTGCCGGATAGTACGGATTTTAGGCCCATTATTTTTGATAGTTTATATATTGAACATAAGTTAAGTTTTTTACATAAGTATTTCGTTTTTCTACGATCTCCCTCAGATTGTTGATAATATTAATTTCAAGACCTTTAGTAGCAGTAAGTTGGTTCTATTTTTTTCTTAAATAGCTAATGTTAAGGGTTTTATTTTGAAGCGTTTGCTAAAAATGCATAATTTAAGTATTTTCTAAGTTTATAATAAGATAAGAATATAATAAATAAATAAATAAATAAATAAGATTACTGTTATCAAACCATGTTGTAACTCTATTTAAAGTCATATTATTATTTGTATTGGGATTATGACACCTAATCACTTACCCCGCATTATTTTCAATACACTTACGGACATTACACATTGCACGCAGAACAGATGGTCGTTGGGGCCGAAAGGTTCTGGAGTGGCGACCGCGTACCGGAAGACGCAGCGTTAGAAGGCCTCCCACAAGGTGGACCGATGACTTGGTGAGGGTCGCTGGAATCCGATGGATGCGAGACGCACAGGACCAGTCGTTGTGGCGACGCTTGGGGGAGGCCTATGACCAAGAGTCGACGTCTTTCGTCTGAAATGATGATGATGATGACTCGAAAATCTACTCTTATCCCTACCACTTTTAGGCATGCAATTTACTGTTTTTCGCTTTAGTGCGGAAAAGTGCGCGAGCTCGAACCGCTACAATTTATTACATGTATCGTATCAGGCTGACCGCTACGAGTCGCGCGTCAACCCGGATTATTTATATATTAGTAAGTGTATTGTAAAACGTCGTTTGATACACGTGGAAATTTGTCATGCAGCACTCGGCTTCATAACACCCTCGCCTACGTAGCTACGTACTATCACTTTGTAACCATAGATTTAAGTTACCTAGTGTAAAAGTTTGTTACTATTTTGGTGTACAATAAAGTTTATTCTATTCTGTTTTATTCTACGGTTTGGGTGAATTCCGCCTCGGTCACAATGACAACCTTTCTTCACTTGTATAAAATTGTACTTTTATGTACTGTTAGGCATTATGTAGTGACAGAAGTTGAAGTATTCGGAGAAAGCTTCCTCTTTAGAGAACAAAGATCCGTTGTATTTGTTACTAGAAAGAAGAAGAATTACTAGTTTATTCCTTTCTATAGGTTAGGTTAGGTTCATCGATGATACAGGAATAGTTAACCGGGCAGGGCAGGTAATCTTTGTGTACTTAGTGTCTGATTCTGACTATATATTAGCAGTCTGCGTTCCTTTATTGTGTTCTTTGACCGGGCAGTCTGGTAAAATGATAGGAGGGTCATCCAAATAGACGTGAACCTCCTATCATTCTACCTGACTGCCTTAAGTCAATTGATAAGTTAACACGGCGTGATGCCTTACTTACGCGTGTTGGTGCTGTAATCTTTTTTTCAGGCGTTGAGAATATTTTGAAGGTGCTAACAGTCTTAATCATATAATTATAGTGAACCTGTTTTGAGGCACAGGTTTTCTATTTTTAAATTTATCCATTTCTTTATAACAACACTATCACTGTTATTGATAATAAAGAATCAGTAAGTAGAGTAGTGTAGAAGAGAGTATCAGAATCACCAAACTCAAGTGGTAGTGGCCAGGGTACATTGCTCGCAAAATAGATGACCGATGCTGGAAGACGCAGCGTTGGAAGGCCTCCTACAAGGTGGACCAGTGATTAGGCGAGGGTTGCAGAAATCCAATGGATACGAGACACACAGGAATGGTCGTTGTGTCGACACTAGGAGAGGCTTATATCCAGAAATGGACGTCTTTGAACTGAAATGATGATAATGAAATAGTACCTATACAAAACGTGTCATGTATTTTTCTTTTTAGACTAATCAGTCATCAACAACACCCTACTGTTTCACGAAAACATCTTATATATTTAATAAAAAAAACTATCACAATTTTTGTGTTTATTCTTTCCATAAACCTATTTGGAGTTGGCGCAACATATATTTTTATTTCATTCTATTCATATCTATTTGTCGTTATCTCAATAGCCCTCCTTTCTATCTATATCATTTTTCACACAATTCATTCATCCTTTCTTCGGTATACAACATAAAAAAATACATTTAAAAAACTTAGGCTTTCAGTACAAAGAGACTTGTTGATTCTTTATTTGTTATTTCCACGGGAATGCTTTTCCGACGTAGTTGTAGATAAATATTCTATCCGTGCACCGATTTGTTTAGGTTTTTCCAATAGATTTCGTGTTTAGACTTCAAGCTGAACTATTGCACGCTGTATTAATAATAATAATAACCCCATCGCCGTATCTCTACGTTGACGTCGTGGTGGGGCTTGCGTGCTCCAATATACCCTAGGTCTGTATCGGTAAAGTTTGCTTTGCCGTAATATGCCTAGGGTGAGGGGCCAGACTAAGAGAGATACAATCCGCAGCGCAGTTTTGTGGCGAACTGTTGGGCATTAGCGACCCCACGGACCCGATCTCCCGGGAGAATTCTTGTTCTTCATCTCCGGCTTGCCTTTATTGGCCGGCCGTAGTGAACACTGACGAGGAACTGAGCTCCCACCTCTCTCTTGCCTTTATTGGCTGGCTTGAGTGGAGATTCGCAAGAGCAAACGTGCTCGGGAGAAGGATGTATAATCCAGTAAGGTGCTGGTAGGGATCTTGACCGTACTTCCGGGATTGTCCTGATAGCCGTGGTATACCTCTCCACTCCTCAAGCACCTCAGGATATGTTGCCCTCTTGTTGCTACGTCACTTCGTGCTAGCGGCCGTTTTTGGGGGCCCATTTATTGAGTGTGCAAGTCACCCCCTGCCTTTTTTCGATGCATATTAATAACGTTGTTCAGGCAGGGGCCATAGTCTTGACATAGTTCCATGTTACCAGTCCACTTAAGATTCCAAAAACCATAGCCCTATTATCTTTGTTCTCCATATGTCGCAACAGTTTTTCAATAACCGGGGGTTGTCCTTGGGTGCACTAGCATAGCGCGTACAGGGATAATCGTCGGTTGGTATCATGTTCCATTATAATTATCTAAAGGGCCTCTGCGAGTTGGCTTCGGCTCCTTGTACGCCTCCCAAAGGTCCAGGACCTCAGGGTCCTGAGATAAATAAAATATATAAAAATAATAATATTAATTTATTTGTCAGGAAATTATTCCCATATAACAACGAACGAACGATTTTGAAAAATAAAATGTTATTTTTTAATGGAGCTCAGTATATTAGGTGTTAAAGTAATGGATCGCGTTCGAAACGCTATACTGGGCTCCAAAACACAAATCGTTGACATGGCTCAGAAGGCTGCCCAGCTTAAGTGCTGGGCTGGTTATGTCTGCCGCAGTGGGCTGGTAAAAAACAAAATTGTTCTCCACCCCAACGGAGTACACCTTAAAGGTGCCATTCGAACCTCAGCTGCGAGCTGCGGATTCAGGCTGCGAATGCAGGTAGCACATGCATGACATGAAGCCGTTGCCTGTATCTGCAGCCGGGAGTGATTCCGAGGCTGGCTGCATGAGCTGCCAGTCGTAAATCTACGATTCAATCCAATATCTGCGCTATCACCGTGGCACCTTAAAGGTGCCATTTGAACCTCGGTGGCAGGCAGCACATGCTGCATCAGCACGAAGCCGCCTGCAGATACATGACTGGTTTTCTATGTAGTAGTATGGATTTTTGTGAAAACCATTCCGAACGCGGCAGCGGCCGCACGTGCTGCCGAGCTTCGGCTTCGAGTGCTGCCGCGACCTGCAGCCACAGCCGAATCCAGACCAGTAGTGCTGCGGCCGCAAGTCGATGCCGTGACGTAACTACATGTGACGCAACCTGTTTCAACAACAACAAGTCCGAAATAATCGCTATTCGGAGCCGATAGCGCTCATGTTGGATTGAATCGTAGATTTGCGACTGGCAGCACGTGCAGCCCGCCTCAGAATCATCCCGGCTGCAGATGCAGGCAACGGCTGCGTGTCATGCGTGTGCTACCTGCTTTCGTACCGCAGTCGGCATCCGCAGCCTGAAGCCGAGGTTCGAATGGCACCTTTACAGTATGCTCCACCGTACCTCTCTCTAGCCTGGATGTCCATCGTTAACAACGACCTGAACAAACTTAGATGTCTGAAACTCTCGATGATCAGACACGTCTAGCAAATAACAATGAAAGAGAGACCACATTTCATTATTTTAAAATTTTATTTATTAACCGAAATACAATAAAAATACATAAAAATAAATAATAAAACAGATTCTGGGCTTACTCTAAGGGTTAGGGGTGATAAGGACTAAGACGGGGTTCAACTTAGGGTCCCAGGTGCCGTCATTCTTGGAAAGAGGGGAGAGGTCCCCACTCTTAGCCGTCTTTTCGATCGTACTGAAGATGTCGTGGAACTTCTTAGGAGCACTTTCATCTGCGGCTGCCTTCTCTACATCTTCAAGCGATGCGCCAGATGGCACAACTTGCTTTCCAGTTGTGTACGGTGTCTCCTTTCCGTATTGTAGGTCCATGTAGTCGTTGAGCAAGCCTTCGACGACTCTTTTGGTGCTCGGACACAGTGTGTTGTCTTGGGTCGCGTCGGAAATCTCGCGCACAGTCACGGTGGGGAGAGTCATTTTGATTGGTTATCTGTTGGAGCAAGAGTGGTTTGATTAACTTTTTAGATATATATGTAAGAGAATAATAACCGTTCTTTCTTTTACACCAGAATACTTGGTAATTTAGAAGGTTAAGAGTTAATACGGTACAACAATGGGTAGTCTTATGTATAGTGGTAGGTATACAGTAATATAATAATTGAGATTTATTTCGTTCTATACAATATTTTGTTACTTATTAAACAACACATAACACTAAAAATAATTCTTTTTTCCGATAACAGCATCAAAATAAGTTATTAAATGATGCAGCAATTAGGATATCAAATATTGGTAAGAAGAAAAGTGGGGGCGTGATGGGAACATCTCGCGTTCTCTTTTGTAAACACGTAACGTATTGGCGGTGACGTCACATTTCAGTGTGTGCATCGTTATGTTGTTAGTTGACAGCTACCCCTTTTCCCACATTTGAAAGTTTTCTAACTTACATACATAATATTCAATACATTTGAAAAAATCTTATTTGCAATTTTGAAATATTTAATAACAAATAAAAATTTTTAAAAATGAGTCGACTATACTATTCAACAGTTAGGAATTTTTCGTATTTCTAAGTACTTACATCGTAACTTTTTTATCACTATCTACTGGTCGGGCCAAAAATCAATAAACTTATCAGTATTTTTATTAGTTTATCAGTTATCTACAATTGTAGGAAACTTATACCCATCTACGATGATGCAACATTATTTTGTTAAGAATATTAGAGTTGGTAAACTGCTGAAATAAATACCATATCGTTGCTATAAACACAAAATACGATGACAGGGAATCGTTCAAGTGAATCTTGATAAAGAGCCCATTGCTAAATTGCCTATATTTGTAAACAGAACGTATAAGGAAAAGGCTCTGTATTCCCCAGCCAAGAAAATACTGCTTTATCTATCTATCTATCTATATAAAAACTGGGCAAGTGCGAGACGGACTCGCGCACTGAGGGTTCCGTACAAAAAAAAAAGGTTAATTGCGGTTTACGATTTATGACGTATTAAAAAAAAACTACTTACTAGATCTCGTTTAAACCAATTTTCGGTGGAAGTTTGCATGGTAATGTACATCATATATTTTTTTTAGTTTTATCATTCTCTTATTTTAGAAGTTACAGGGAGGGGGACACACATTTTACCACTTTGGAAGTGTCTCTCGCATAAACTATTCAGTTTAGAAAAAAATGATATTAGAAACCTCAATATCATTTTGGAAGCCCTATCCCTATGGATAGGGCTTCCAAAATGCTACCCCACACGTATGGGTTAGATGAAAAAAAATTTTTGAGTTTTAGCTCTAAGTATGGGAAACCCCAAATTTTATTGTTTTTTTTTTCTATTTTTGTGTGAAAATCTTAATATGCGGTTCACAGAATACATCTACTTACCAAGTTTCAACAGTATAGTTCTTATAGTTTCGGAAAAAAAGTGGCTGTGACATACGGACGGACAGACAGACACATGACGAATCTATAAGGGTTCCGCTTTTTGCCATTTGGCTACGGAACCCTAAAAATGAATAGCTATTCGTTAATCTCGCTAAAACTCAAAAACGGCTGGACCGATTTGGCTAATTTTGGTCTTGAAATATTCGTGATAGTCCAGGGAAGTTAAGACAGAAAGGTAAGAAAAAACAAAAAAAAAAACGAAAAAAAATTCGAATACAACGCCATCTCTAATTAAAATGTCATTATAAAATTATTATTTTTTTCACCACTGCTCTCAAAACGGTGAAGGAAAACATCGTGAGGAAACCGGCATGTCCTAGAACCAAAAATTCGAAGACATGTGACATTCACCAACCCGCACTGGGCCCGCGTGGTGGATTACGGCCCATTCCCTCTCCTAGAGAGAGGAGGCCTAAGTCCCAGCAGTGGGAACATTAAAAAAGGCTGATTATTATCATGAAGTGATCAATTCTAAGATCTGGCCACTGCATATATAGGGTGACTGGCAATTAGTGTACGATACTTAAACACGTGATTGTGCTCATGATAACAAACAACTTTTATTATGGGAGCAAAGCCGAAATCGCGAAAAAAATATCAGCTGTTCAGTACATTAGGCAAACATAAATGTACTGAACAGCTGATTTTTTTTTCGCGATTTCAGGTTTGTTCCCATAGTAAAAGTTGTTTGTTATCATGAGCACAATCACGTGTTTAAGTATCGTACACTAATTACCAGTCACCCTATATATTGGAGACTAGCATCAGACATGCATCACACACTCACAAACTTTCGCCTATACCTATTAGTGTGGTTTTTTTTTTTTTTGAGGTGGGAAATCATCAAAATGACTTCTCGCGCTCTGGGTGGAGCGAGAGGGCGTGTCAGACTTTTACTGCCTAAAACCACACCTGTATCCTTCAATTACCCTTTGCGTTCTAGGACTACGGGTTTCCCTTTCAGAAATTCTCCGCGGTCCTAGCTACCGGGCATTGGCCCTGCTGGGCCCCTACAGTTTGCTGACATCTCCTTGAGGAGCGCGAGGATCACTACGCGCTGTTGACGACTGGGCTCGGTCCGGTTAATTACCGAACAGCCGGACGGCGAGCTACCCAGTGCTCGACGTCCGCAAGCCCGTGTCTACCGTGGCTGGTAGTCGGGGTCGGAATTACGGCGGCTAGGGCGTGAGGGCCTTCGTTCCCTCACGCGTGCAGCCTCCTCCTTCGCTAGCATTACTGCTTCGCAGAAGGAGGCGACCGCCTGCCATTCCTCCTCGCTTCGGACCATAGCCTGAACCAGGGCCCGACGCGAAAGGTCGCTGCCGCCAATTGCCTCCACGAGGACACGGCGGTGCTCCGCCCAAGCGGGGCACACCTCCACCGTATGCTCCACCGTGTCCTCTGGGTGGTCCGCACAGTGATGACACTCGGGCGTTGCTTCCGCCTGAATCCGATGCAGGAACCTCCCGAACTTGCCATGTCCGGTGAGGACCTGCGTCATGCGGTAGGTGAGGACGCCGTGTTGCCGCTCCAGCCACTCCTCAAAGAGGGGAGTTACCGCCATGATTGTGGCGTGCCCAGCACTGGGTTGCGACAGTCGCCGTCGCCATTCCACCATGAGATCCCGCCGGAACTCTGTCCGCCATGCCGCGACTTGGCGCGGCAGCGGAGTTTCGCCCCGGCGTTGCATCTCCACGCGCAAATCGTGCAAGCATGCAAGGACTGTTGCCTCCAAATCCCATGGTGGCAGGCCAGCAAGGAGGCTCGCCGCTTCGCGGGAAATCGTGCGATATCCCCGTATCATCCGGATGGCCATGACCCTCTGGCAAGCGTTCAGCATGGCCGCCGGTCGCTTTTGCAGCGACGGCGCCCACACCGGTGCCCCGTAAAGGGCCATGGACCGAACAATTCCCGCGTAGAGCCTCCGGCAGGAGGCGTCTGGACCCCCAAGGTTGGGCAGGAGCCGCACCTATTAGTGTGGTAGTCCCTACTCATGGAAAGCACGTAAAGCCGTTGGTCCCAGTTGGCAGTCGTTACAGGTAGTCAGACGCCAGAAAGTCTGACCATCAGTCTATCCAAGGAGTATAGTATAGTATTGAGTAGCCCAGTAACGGGTTGTGGAGGTCTGATAGGCAGACACTCCATGTAAAACACGGGTATTATCTGGGTTGTGGAGTTTTAATAGGTAGCCGCTCCAGCAGGGTCGAAGCTTACTGGGGCCAAGGGTCTGATTCTGAAAGGAAGACTCGGCCCTGGTACGAAAGGCAAAGAAGGAACAGGAGTGGGTTTTTTAGTCAGTAAAAGTCTGACACTATCTCCTGCCCCGCCCAAGGGCGGGGGATGTCATAAGATGATTTTCCCACCGAAAAAAAAAAAAAAAAGTAAAAAAACAGCTATTCAGCCGCAACCTTTGCGTAAGGTTGGAAACTGACCCCAAGCTAGTTGGGAAAAGGCTAGGGAGATATCATTATCTCCCTCGTAAGAGCGGGGGATGTCATTGGATGATTTTCCCAACTAAAAAAAAAAACTTTTCAGCCTATTCCCAACTTTGGGTCGGATATGTACTCATATACACATTCACGAGGTTACAGACATAGCTACAGGCATGAAGCTATGTCTGTAACCTCGTGAAGAAAAGACCGCCCGAAGAATCGCCAAACTTAGGTGGCAGTGGGCAGGGCACATTGCTCGCAGAACAGATGGTCGATGGGGACGAAAGGTTCTGGAATGGCGACCACGTACCGGAAGACGCAGCATTGGACGGCCTCCCACACGATGACCTGATGAGGGTCGCAGGAATCCGATGGATGCGAGACGCACAGGACCGGTCAATATGGCGACATTTGGGGGAGGCCTATGTCCAACAGTGGACGTCTTTCGGCTGAAATGAATGAATGATGACACATTCACGGTTGAAACAAAAATTAACTTCTGTTCTCTTTCTGAATATGACGAGTACATAAATACCTGTGTTAAGCCAAGCTTAGCACTGGATATTTAACGATGTAATAAAATTATGATTTAAATTTATTACTGTGAGAAGAACCGCGAACGCGCAATAGCGCGGAAAATAATTTTATGTTTGGCTCTTGCTTTTTTTTTAGGTGGGAAAATCATCTAATGACATATCCTGCTCTTGGGCGGAGCGCGAGATAGTGTCAGACTTTTACTGACTATAAACCCACTCCTGTTCCTTCGTTGCCTTCGTCCCAGGGCCCCGGGTTTCGTGTTTGTTTTGTTTCGTTTTCACACTACCCATGGTCCAGTAGGCTTCGACCCTGCTGGGCCCCTACGATTTGCTGACATCTCCCTGAGACGCGCGTGGAACAATACGCGCCGTCGACGACTTGAGCTCGGTCCGGACGGTTACCGGAAGGTTGGACGGTGGGATACCCATTGCTGGCCGTCCGCAAGCCCGCGCCTACGGTGGCCGGAAATCGGGATCGGAATCCCGGCGGCGGTTGAGGCGTGAAGACCGCTGCCTCAACGATTGGCCGCCTCCTTTGCTAGCATTACTGCTTCGCAGAAGGAGGCGACCGCCTGCCACTCCTCCTCGCACCGGACCATGGCCTGTACCAAGGCCTGGCGCGAGAGATCGCCGCCGCCGATCGCCCTGTTGTTTTTTTTTTTTTGTAGACTTCTCGCATTATTCGTCACATTTAGTAAGTAGATTATTATAGAAAGTACTTATTAAATAAACAATTAATACAAGCTGATCTTTTTCACGTAATCTAGAGTTTTGGTGGTATAAGCTAGCATTAACTATAATCTTTATACAACTTACATAAAAGATAAATTGTCTGCACATGTAACAACTTATCACCAAACGTGTTTATTTACTTTAGATAAGTAGGAAACAAAAATATCACGTTGAAAACAATACAAGACTGAAGAAAAGATATCTTTATTTTTTTTTGTTCCTTAGCCTAGACCGTCCCACTGCTGGGTAAAAACCACCCCTATATCTTTCCAAGTATTCTTTGTTTGCGCAATCTTAAACTAGAATCTCTCCTTAAGAGGAGATATGTTATCTTTAGTTTTCTTTTGTCCCTTACTCTAGACTGTCTCACTGCTAGACCTCCAGTTTCCTATATCTTTCCGAATAATCTTTTTCAATACACTTACTCGAAAACCCGCTCTTATCCCACCGCTTTTAGGCATGCAATAGACTGCTTTCCGCTGTAGTGCTGAAATAGCGCGTGCTGTCCCCCGTCACAATATTATTACATGTATCGCATCAGGCTGGGCGCGCGTCGACCCCCACCAGTCGCCGGTCAACCCCCGTTTATTCATTTCTTCATAAGTGTATTGAAAAAAGACGTTTGACACACGTGCAAATTTGTTACTGCAGCCCTCGGTTCCATAACACACTAGCCTACGGCTCGTGCGAATTCCACCTCGGTCGCAATGACAAACTTTCTGCACTTGTATCAAAATGTACTATTCTACGCTACCTCAAACTAGCTTCATTACATTAATGGTAGTTTTAACTAATCACATTATAAGAAAAACATATAGCTCCACCATGCTTAATTTGATATAATAACTCGCAGTAAAAAAAACCTCTGAAATCCTAAACCATACCTCTTTATTATTAAATGACCTAATGCTTCCCAATGTTGAGATGGACGTGTGATGTGACGAGAATGGATAAAGTGAGAAATAAGTATATTAGAGGAAGTTTGAAAGTAGCGCCAGTGACTGAAAAGTTGAAAGGGAATCGTTTGTCTTGGTATGGCCATGTAAAGAGGAGGAATGAAACGCATGTTACTAAAAGAGTTATGAGTATACATGTGGATGGATGAAGAGGGAGAGGGAGGCCAAAGAAAAGATAGATGGATTGTGTGAGGAGTGATATGAAAGAAACGGGAGTTAGTGATAACGTGACGGGTGACAGGACAGAATGGAATAAAAGAACGTGTTGCGCCGACCCCTTATAAAACGGGAAAAGGGCAGGAAGATAATGATCTAATGCTTTCCGGAAAGCTGAAATACTCATATAGGTATCTACAGAATAAATAGATACCTAAACCAAAATCAACATTACATATTATTTTAAAAACAAAAACACAAATCAACACTAAGTTTATTCTCACTAACGAAATATTAAATTCACAATATTTTCGAGTTTGTTTCTGTTACAAAGTTCAAAAATAAATCACAAATAAAATACTCTGAAACTACTAAATAATAAATTGAGCGAAACTTATTCATACTTAGTAAATACTAATTGTTATGGTAAACCATTAATAATGAATACCGAGCTTAGTTAAAAGTAAAACCTACATCTAATAACATAGACTAAATCGCCGAATGAAAGGGGGCAACGTAAAATTTGCGCCAAAACACGTGAAAAGAATTTCGGAATCTTTCCAATCCCAAAATCTATCTTTAGTCAAATAAATGTGCTTATGGTGGATTTAAAGGATAAGATAATTTATCAGATATAAAACAATATCATAATCCATCAAGAAGTTATTATTTACCATGATAATATCAGAAACACTGGCTGAAATGTACTAGATAAAATTTTCTGACTCTGACGTCCAAGGATACCAACATTAGATTTCGAAAAAAGAAAAGAACAATTTGCTTGTCTATGATTACTCACTTGTTTTTTTTTTTTCAGCTAGAACTCAGTCCTCAGAACTAAAGTGGTGTACTAACGTTGATAGTTGGGGTTCCAGTATATAAATCACACCCAATCGGTGACTGTCGAGATATGGGCGTGGGACGTGTCAACTTGTCATGGGTGTGTCAAGAGTGTAGAGATATTAGTAACTTGAGGTTCTGTATAGAAAATTGTTGAAGGTTTGGCTGTTTAATTTTTTTAAGGAAATTTTAAAACTATAATGTAAAATTGATGTTTTAGAGGTAACATGTAAGCTATTGGTAAAGTTTTTTTTTCAATGCTGAAAGACTTTGATAATTGGTAATCACAAAAACGGAAACTGTGTATATGTTTGTTACTCCCTCACGCTGAAACGAGTAAACGGATTTAGACAGAATTTGAGCTACGAGTAGAACATATCGTGGAATATGAAATAGGATACTTTTTTTTCCCAGGAGTATGTTCCTATGAGATCATTTTCAACTTCCACGCAGGCCACTGACAGAAGCATGTAAGTATAGAATATTTGTAACATTTTTAGATATAGACTAGGTACCTAATTAAAAGGAACTAATAATAACAGCAGATACATAATGTCAATACGATATTTAGTCATAGTAGTTGATTGGTAAGGGATTGTTACAAATCAATATACAGATTATTACATTACAGTCAACAAGTTATTAAAAAACGTTACATTATTAAAGAATGTCAAATAATAAAAGATGTCAAACCAATAAAAGAAAGTACAAAAAACAAATAAATAGAAGTCAAATCACACATAAAAATAATTAAATCAAAATAAACTAGTGCGCCTCACCATCAACGATTGTACCATTGCCTACCATCAGGTGGGATCGCAGTCAAGCACTAGTTTATAATTATCAAATAAAATAAAAATTACAGTTCAAATTAATATTCATGTCAAAATTTAGACCATCTTAATTTCGTCAAAGTATTTTTATTATGCAGCTATGGAACTATGAGTACCTATTAAAAATCGAATTCCAAACATAGGCGAATTCAATTGAACAATAGAAACTGCGCATGTTAATAGTGCGCTAGTTATTGGTAATCATAAACTTCACAGACATGAAACTACAGAGGGGTAATTAAATTGTTCTGGATTTAGATTGTTAAGGAGGTTATTACTCCATGCTGGTTTCACAACCTAATAGCAAGATTTAGATATTGGATGTGGTATTTACGGAGTGTCCCTTAGTTTCTATAATTCGTATTACGGACTCATGGTGGTAGAAATGACGGCGAGCAATGGGTAGCTTGCCGTCCGGTAATCGTCCGGACCGAGCCCAAGTCGTCGACGGCGCGTAGTGGGGCCATAGGTTCGTTTCTGAAAGGAAAACCCGGGGTTCTGGAACGCAAGGCAAAACAGGAACATAGGTATGTATTTTAGTCAGTAAAAGTCTGACACGCCCTCCCACTCCACCCTAGAGCGAGAGAAGTAATTGGATGATTTTCAAGGTAAAAAAAAAGTGGTCGAAAAAATAACTATTTGTAAATAGTAAAAATTGGTAGTCGAACTGAACGGTCAGAGTGCTTCGGAATTACTCGTGTCAATATTGAACGGGTTTTTTTTCAGTAAATTTTAACGAGCATCATTAAAATGGCATGCTCAAAGAACGGTACAAAGGAAACCCTTTATATACACACAAAAATAATAAAAGCAATACATTTGCGTTCCGCTTTCATGGATCTTCGAATTTCAATTTATATATGGTTACCGAAATATGATTGCTAGATTGAACAAAAACTGTTGATGCAGTTTTAAACCTGATACATTTTACCATCTTTTTCGATCATATTGTTTTAAATTTGAATTCAGAATACCATACGACATGGAGCTACGCCTAACAAGTCGGATATGCGCCTTGTTAAAGGCAATTGATTTTTGAATAAAAAACATGTTTTATCAAATAAAGGTTTAATTTAATAACGCGTGTTGCCTCCATGGGCATCTACCACAGCTCTCATACGATTAGGCATAGAGTTTATCAACCGCTCTATGAAATTTTGAGGGATCATCTCCCATTCCTCTTCTATGGCAGTTTTCAACTCCTGCATCGTCTGGGCAACTGGCTGACGAGCCCTAACACGTCTTTTTAGCTCGTCCCACATGTGCTCAATGGGGTTCATGTCTGGCCTTCTGGCTGGCCAGTCCATAACTGTGATGTTCACATCCCGAAGATATTCCCTGACGATGCCGGCCGCATGGGCTCTTGCATTATCAATGGCAATGCAGCATTTAATGTTGGCAGCCGTGGTCCTTTAACAACCTCAAGTTGAGTTTTGCCGCTCGCGGATATACCGCCCCAGACAGTCCATGAGCCACCGCCATACGCAACCCTCTCTTCAAAGCAGCATTGTGCGAAACGCTCTCCCTAACGTCGGTAGACCTTCCATCATTGCCATGTAACACAATTTTAGACTCATCAGAAAAGAGTACACGGCTCCAATCTTGCTGTGTCCAATTTAAATGACTGCGTGCGAAATGAAGGCGCGCTGTTCGGTGGGCTCGCGTTAGTTTGGGCCCATTAGCTGGCTTGTGTGGTACCATATCGCGTTCTTTTAACCTTCTCCGAATGAACCTTCTCCATGGAAGTCGCGAAGTTGGTTTTGTATCTCAATGGAGGTAAGGTGACGATTTCTCAAGCTGGTCGTCACGATGAATCGATCCTGCCTTTCAGTTGTGACCCGAGATCGTGGCCTTCCTTGGCGACAGACAAAGCCGCCAGTCTCTAGGTACCTCCGATAAACATTTCGGACCGCAGATCGACTTAAATTAAGTTGAGCACTCACGTTTCTTTGGCTGTGTCCGGCCTGAATAAGTGCCACAGCTTGGGCGGCGACTTCAGGTGAAGTATCCATAGATTATTGATAGAACCTCACCTTAATGTTAAGAATAAGTAATATTTGTTGCAAAACCAAAGATATCAATCACTTTTTCAAGAATTAAATCCAAGTAAACCAATAAAACCAAGTTTTCTTAGTATTCGATTGTTTGATATCAACAAACAGGCTCCAAATTGTCTTTTGTTTCTTTAAATTCTGTGTTCGAAATTAAAAAAAAGACTATTGAATGAAATTGTGAATGTGCCAGGTTCAAAACTGCATAAAAACTTTTTGCTCGACCTAATATAAAATTTTAGCTAAGACCAAACGAAACTGAAAATACAAGGTGGGCCAATAGCTGTGTCCAGAAGTGTATATTTATGGAAAATAAAATAACAGATCGACTTTGATATATTGATTTATTGTTGAATTAAAGAGGACTTTAACTTTTACGAAATCTTATTAATATAATAACCATTAAAATACTATCCATTTATTAAAAACCATGTAGGTAGGTTGTATAAATATTTACTGTTTATTTAATATGAAAATCATTTCAACGGTATTACAGTATTATTTTAATTAAGGAAATATGAGTCATTGTAAAAAAAATACAATTGTTCGAAAAAACATATTTAACTGAGCCAATTGTAATAATAATAATATTCCACCACTATCACACAACGCCATCTAGTTCCAAACTAAGCAGAGCTTGTGCTATGAGTGCTAGACAACTGATACTTATATATTTATAAATACATACATATTATAGATAAATTACACCCAGACACAGAACAAATGATCGTGCTCATCACACAAACATTTGTCCTGGGTGGGAATCGAACTTACAACCTCCGGCGTAGCAGTCAGGGCCACTGACCTCTAGACCAACAGGCCAGTAAAACTGTGGTCATGAGTTCGCTTCCGAAATGGAAACCCGGGGTTCTGGTACGCTAGGCAAAGAAGGAACATAGAAGAGGATTTTAGTCAAACTCTCCGCTCTAGAGTAGAGCGCGAGAAGTCAATGGATGATTACAAAACTAAAAAAAAAATATTTAGATTTTTATCATGGTTACCGTTTTAGTTTATCACACGGTACCCTAAAAACCCCACAAACCACACACTATCAGTCAATTGATAAGCATTTCGCAAGCCCTGGCCAAAAATTCGCACATGATTCAAACCCAACAGATAAGGAATATTTTGGTGAAATACTGATGCAGCATTGCGAAAGTGCATATCAAATTGATAACAATTTTGTGAGAACACTTGAATGGTGTCATACATTTACTCCAAATTTCATCTGCTACTTCGTTCACTTGATCTACTTAGGTACCTCAGGTACCCATGGCCTAGTTTACAGTATTCCATACAGTAGTGTAGATCAAAACTTTGTCGATATGCCCCGATTTCTGATTTAGAGCATTGATTGGAAGTTGAGTATTTCTCAAACTCTACTTAAGCCTAAAAACCTATCAAAATTTGACATCTAAGTAGGGTTTGAGACGTTCATAATTAAAAATACTCAATTCAGAAACCCGCCCATTGAGTATGGTACTTGCACCCGTATGCACAAAACGTTTTGGGAGCACATGCATGCTGCGTACAGTTAAGGAGTGGAATTCCCTGACAGAGTCTGTTTCCTGATAGCTACAACCCAGGGGCCTTTAAGGCAAGAGTGAATAGGTTACTTCTAGGCAAGCGTGCTCCTTCGTCGGCCAAGGTCAAAGACATGTGACATCCACCAATCTGCACTGGGCCCGAGTTATAAATTACGGCCCATTCCTTCTCTTAGAGGCCTGAGTCCCAGCAGTGGGAACAGTATAAGGCTAATGATTTATGAGAAAGACTTCATTCCTTACTAAGCATGAAGAGAGAGAGAGACGAGTTGAGTTGTTTTTTGGTGTATAATGAAGTTTATTCTGTTCTATTCTATTCTATGTATTTGTTGCACATCATAATCATCTTTTTTTTAGCCTGTTCTGTCTCACTCCTGGGCAAAGGCTTCCCTTCACTCCTTCCATCTTTCGCCAGCCCGCACTTCCTCATGTCAGTTCTGGTGGAATCTGTCTAGTTCGTCGCGCCATCTCCTTCGTGGTCTAACGCGACCCCGTCGCACTGTTTCAGGGCATCAACTTTGTGCTACCTTGGCCCACAGTTTGTCGGGCATGCCCGTGCATGCATGCATGCATGCATGGACCTGTCCTGCCCAGTCCCATTTCAGTTGGGCAGCCTTTTGAGCCACATCAACTATTCTGGTTTTGGAGCGCAATATAGTGTTTCGAACTCGATCCGTTAATTTAACACCTAGTATACTGCGCTCCATTGCTCATTGGCAAACCTTGAGTGTATCGGTGCGCCATAGGTCAAGACGTGACTACACATGTCCAGTGCCATGAGCAACTCGCCTTTCATGCGATTTCTTTGTCTTGCCTCGCCTAGAAAGAGACTACTTGGCTCAGGTAAAGGTATTCCTGGACATGTTCTATTATGTTACCCGTGTACTTTTATGTTTTTTGGCGCTTCGTTGGTCATGACATTAGTCTTCGACATATTCATCTTCAGTCCAAACTCAAAGCTTGCATCACTTGGCTCAAATGCATTCGAGCTCGGTGGTTAAAAAAGAAAAGAGAACAATGTCATCAGCGAAACAAAGATTCATTAACAACAATTTAAGAGAACAATTTAGGAGATAGCGGGTCGCCCTGTTTGACTCCTTTTTCTATATTATATTTTTGACGTGTGGTTTCTAATTTGATTGCTGCTGTACCTACTATTTTTATGAATTAACCGTAACAGATCAATGTAAGTGGGATCTATTTGTTGCCTCATAAAGCCTCAAAAATGTCTGTGTGTGATGCTGTCAAATGCTTTGGAATAGTCAACAATCGCCAGGCGGAGCGGGATCTTGTATTCTTGGTGGTTTTCTATTAATTGGTTGACTGTGTGAAGACAATCCGTCGTGGAGAGGCCAGGACGGAAACCTGTATGCTTAGGAGGTTGCTGCTTGTCTGATTCGCCGGATTTGCGATTTTCGATCATTTTAATAAATGTTTTATAAATGTGGGAAATTGAACTAATCGGCCTGTAGTTGTTTATATCAGACTTGTCCCCTTTTTTGTGAAGAAGAATGATATTAGCTAAACATTGCAAAATATTGTTGAATCATCACACAAGAAAATAATGATCACTCATCTACCTGTAAATAGATAAATATATATTTCCTATAAATGCAATTACGTGTAAAAAGTCCGAGAAAGTAAATTCATACATGATTCTGATGACAAGTTTTGATAAGATTATTGTTACATGCCAGCGGATAATTGAAAATTTCGATCATTTACTAAGATTATATTGTCAAATTTTGGTATTAAATACATAATATTTTTGATAACGATTGATATTTATAAATTAATTAAATAACTTAAATCTACTGCTTTGCTTGAATAAAAAAAAGATAAATCTAGATATGCGCACATATGTTTTATGCTGTGGGTATTGAAGATAATAAAAATGGCTTATTTTACGATATAGGATTTATTCTTAAGAAATTCCTCTTTTACGGTGCTGTAATATTAATATACTCGCGCCTTTTGGCCTGACAGCTTGCTTAAATCTAATCTATTATTGATAGATTCTTTGTTTTTAAACTCGAATTCGTATGCAATTTCTTTTTATTATTATTATTATTCATTACAGTTACTCTCTTCACCTACTGTTAAAATCTATACAATATATATTACTAGCTGACCAGGCATACGTTGTTCTGCCATATAATTGTATAATATATGTTACCGGCAGTCTGTATAATCCGGTATTCTATACAATACCTAGGCAATGTATAGAATACCTAAAACGTGTAGGTTGTCTATGAAATATTATTTATTTTATACTTTGCCTAGTTATTATTAGTAAAAGACGAGAGCAGAAAAGGAGGTGACGTAATTTTAGGGCACCCTGACATGGTAGTACTTGTAAGTAAATTTCATTATTTATTTATTTATTTAAACTTCATGTACAGTAGTGGTACATAGACAGATTTAATGTAACAAAGCATTCTCTACCAGTCAACCTTTGGGTTAAAAAAGACAACACATTATGTTACTTATAGCCAGAAAAAAAAATTACATTAAGTATTGTATGTATAAGTACTCAGTTCCCACTTCTGACTGCGAGGCTTTAAAGTAAGGTTGTTATTTCCGGGTGGTTATAAAAGAAAATAACCAACCTGCTAATGTAACCAGTCCGTGTTGGGGTGCCCTAAAATTACGTCAATTCCTTCCCTACTCTCGTCTTTTACACACATTGGTAAATAGAAAATGTTTTATTTGCCCCTTATTTTACAAGTAGGTCGGTGAACATTGATAAATATAAAAATATATAATACAATATAGACCATAATCTATTATATTTTTAACCGACTTCTTATCTTATCTTATCTTATAGTGGGGCTGGCCTTAAACCAGAGCACTTCGACCCTTCTGGATCTTTTGTGCTAATCCCCCTCCCTTCTACTCAACCCCCAGCCTTCCGTGCACCTTCTTCATGAGTCCCAGTATGGCCTTGATGGGGCTGAGCCTGTAGTCCTCTGGTCTTGGAAATGGTTGACCCAGATACTCTAGTCTTTTGGAGCCTAGTGCTGCACAGTCGCACAGTACGTGTAGCATATTTTCCTCTGCCTCTCCACAGATCCTGCAAGTCGGGTCGCTTGCTAGTCCCATGTTGTGGAGCTGTTTGTTGGTGGCATAGTGCCCCGTGAAGACTCCTGTGATTGTTCGGAGCTGTGTTCTGCTGTACCTCCATAGTTTTTTGGTCCAGGCCTTATCTATGTCATTAAGAAATAGCTTTGCATGCTTCTGGCCTGTTGTGTTGCGCCAGTGTGTGCTGTGTATTTCCAACGCAGCCTTTATCAATGCTTGGTTGATGACCCTTGGTGAGAGTCCTATGAAGGGTTCCGGTCCGTATAGGGGTGTCTCGGATCCTTTCCTTGCTAGAGTGTCGGCTCTTTCGTTGCCTTCTACTCCTGTATGACCTGGCACCCAGATCAATCTGACCTTGTTGCGCCTTCCTATCCGATTTAGTATTTTAATACAGTTTAGTACCAGCCCAGAATCCACTCTATTGGACGTGAGTGCTTTGAGTGTTGCTTGGCTGTCGCTTAAAATGTAGACAGTGTCCCCTTCGGTGCCTCTGTCTAGTATTTCCTGCGCGCATGCGATTATAGCATAGGTCTCTGCTTGGAAGACCGTCGCCAGTTTGCCCATGCTTAGGCTGAGGTTGCAGTTGTCGCTATGTACCCCCGCTCCTGTACCGGTGTTCATTTTAGAACCATCCGTGTACCATACCTGGTTTTTCCCTTTGTGGGGTTTTATCCCACCTTTCCATTCCTCCCTGCTCGGAATGTAGATCTTAAACTCCTTTTTGAGATTATGAATGGTATGTATTTTGTCACATCCCATGTCCATCATCCAGTCAAGTTCCCTGTTTGGTCTTGTGTTTGTATGGTTTGTTTTACATCCGGAGTTCGTCCAGTGCCCCATACTCTTAAGCCTATGAATGGCCCTCCTCGCCTCTAGTTCCACTTCAATGTGTAAAGGGGTGAGATTGAGCAGCGTTTCCATCGCCGCAGTTGGCGTGGTCCTAAATGCTCCTGTAATGGCCATGCAGGCAGTCCGCTGTACTTTGCTTAGGGCCTGTCTGCAAGTTGCCAGCTTGGTTCTGGTCCACCATACGATGCTCCCGTATGTGATCAGCGGTTTCACCATCATGGTGTAGATCCATTTGATAACCTGGGGTCTAAGGCCCCATGTTTTCCCATAGGCAGAGCGACACATGCCAAATACTCTTAGAGCCTTGTTTGCTGTCGCTTCGGCATGGCTTTTCCACGTGAGTTTGCTGTCTAGGATTACTCCTAGATACTTTACTTCTGTGGACAACTCTAGTACAGTGTCGTAGAGCTTTATGGTACCCATTGCTGTTAGGTCCCTCCTTCTGGTAAACGGGATGATCACCGTTTTGCTTGGGTTGATGGATAGGTGGTTGAGTTTACACCATCTTTCAACCATGTTTAATCTCTCCTGCATAATCCCTGACACAGTGTTGGGAAATTTTCCGTTTACAAGTATCACGAGATCATCTGCATATCCAACCGTGTACGCTGGTCCTTTGTTCAGTTCTATTAGCAACTCGTCTATCACCAAACACCAGAGTGTTGGCGAGAGTACGCCCCCCTGTGGGCATCCTCTTGTGACATGTGCCCTTTTGGTCTCACCTAGCAGTGTTGATTCTATAACTCTGCCCTTCAGCATATTGTCCATCCAGTCACAAATGGTAGGGTCTATGCCATGTTTCTCTGCAGCTGTTCGTATCGTTCTAAAAGTAGTGCGATCGAACGCGCCTTCTACATCGAGAAAAGCTGCTAGGCATATCTCTTTGCATTCTAGCGCCTTTTCGGTACGACTTACGACCTGATGTAGCGCCGTTTCCGTCGACTTACCAGGCTGGTATGCGTTTTGCATCCTGTGAAGCGGTTGTTTCTTCAGCGCTCCCTCCCTGACATGCTTATCTACAAGCTTTTCCAGAGTTTTCAGGAAGAATGATGTCAGGCTTATAGGTCTGTATGACTTAGCGTCCTCGTAGTCCGCTCTTCCTGGCTTGGGAAGAAAGATTACCTTCGCCTGTCTCCACGCCTTTGGTATGTAGCTAAAGGCGATGCATGCTCTATATAGTCTACCAAGATGCGGTTCTAGTATGTTCTCCGCTCTTTGTAATAGGGCTGGGTACACTCCGTCTGGTCCCGGGGCCTTGTATGGCTTGAAGCTCTCCAGGGCCCACTTTATGCCGTTCGGCCCTACTACCTTTTTCGCGGCGTCCCAGTCTGCTTTCGTTGTTTTTGACTTAATGTCGTCTAAGCTTAATGAGTCCGCCGTGTCGTTAGCTGCGAATGAGCCGGGAAAGTGCGTTTTGAACATTATCTCGAGGGTATCACCTCCAGACTCTGTCGGTTTGCCATTCTCATCCTTGATGGATGTCAGTGGATTTACCTTTGCAGTGGCCATAGCCTTCGACAGTCTCATGCTGTCTGGAATGCTGCCAATGTTGTCGCAATGGTCCCTCCAGGCCTGCCTTTTGGCCCTGCGTACAGCCTTATTAAATTCTGTCAGCTTTATAGCATACATCTCAAAATTTTTGAGAGCCTTAGCACGATTGAAGGCGGCCCTAGTTTCCCTCCGTAGCCTAGCTAGGTCAGAGTTCCACCAAGGTTCCTTTCTTGCTTGTACTACCTTTACGGGGCAATTACTTGTCCAAGCGCTCAGAACAGCTTCGGATATTCGCCCCGCCTCAAACTCTACGTCAATCGCTGAGTTCAGCTTCCCTTTGGGGTCCCCAAGTTCCACTTTCAAGTCTCTCGTGTAGGAGTTCCAATCGGTGTGTCTTGGGTTCCTCCTTACTACCAGTTCCTTTTTCCATCGTGTACTGTACTTAAAGCAGATATACCTGTGGTCTGAGAGTGAGATCTCGTTTGGTACGTGCCATTCGCTTATGCGGTTACTAGCCCTATTAGTAGCTACTGTTAGGTCAATCACCTCCGCTCGTCTAGCGTTGACGAACGTGGGCCTGTTGCCATTATTTATAATTTGTAAAGGTGAGCTTACCAGGAAATCCAGCAGTTTTTCACCTCTCCTGTTGTTACCAGTGCTCCCCCAAGTGACGTGGTGTGCGTTGGCGTCGCAGCCTATGATCAGGTCTAGGCCCTCCCGGCTGCAGTGATCCACGAGTTCCCTCAGGTTCGTTGAGATGGGGTCCTCGGCTTCATAAGGCATGTATGCGGAGGCTAGTATCAGCGCCCCGCCTCCCTCCTCCTCTCTTAGAGGGACCTTGATGGTTGTCAGGTCCCTGTAACAGAAATTGTGCAGGGGAATCGCGTCTAGGCCATTTCTGACATAGATGCACGCCCTTGCGTTTAGGTCATGACGTTGGTAGTATACAATACCCCCAGTCCTGCCCAGGCCTCTAATCTCCCCCTTGTATGTATAAGGTTCTTGTATTAGAGCTATATCATATTTTAACATGTTTAGCTCGCGCGCCAGAAGGGCAGTCGCAGCCTTGTTATGTTGCAGATTAATCTGTACAAACCTTATTGCAGCCATTTTTATTTTTTATTTTGTAGTCTTCACTGCCTATTCGGCCCCGCCTCCCCGTCCTCGTCTGAGTCCAGGCAGTTGGGATCCAGTTTGAGGACTGCCAGTCCCGCTAGGTCCCCCGCGCACGTCGATGGTGACGACGCGCGGTCCAGTTCCATCGCTGGATGATAGTCCCCGTAACGGTCTGTACCGTCGCTGGTCCGCTCTTCAGCGAGGTAGGCCTCCTCCTCCGAGCTCAGGACCCCTCCCTCGGTGCAGTCTTCCTTCATCTCCCCACTGGGGGCGTCCGGTTCTGCCGAGGTCACTGGGGGTTCCTTGGCCTGGTCCTCCCTCCTCTTATCCGCGTCCTCCAACAGTTTGAACTGGCTAGGCCCCAGTCCTGAGTGGAGTGTGTAGCCAGCCTCCCTGATGGCGTCCGCGGATAATTTGTCCATAAGGACAATCCGGCGCGTCGTGGTTGGCTCCACGTCGACCTTCAGCACTTTCCACCCATCTGTGTGCAGTGCTGGGTTGAAGCGCTGGAGCAGCTTCAAGGTATCCGCGAGGTCGGCGCCCTTGAAGGTCTTTGACTTCCACGCCATCTTGATCGGCTTCGGAAGGTCTTTTGCATCCATCACCCGCAGCTTGATGCCATTGACCTCCCGGCCGTCGACAGCGCGGAGCCACTTAACTGCGTCGGGTCCCTCGCAACTGACGTGCAGCGCCCCTCCGACCATGTTCCCGACGTTCACGCGGGGCAGTGGATCCGGGGTCTCCATCAGCAGTTTCCATAAAAACTCCTGAATCGGACCCAGGGTTCCCGCCTCCAGCGCTTGGTCAGGGTGAGACGTGTGCACTATCGCCATCTTCGTCCCCATGAGAGCGTCCTTGTAGGATCCCTGGGTTTTGACCTTTTTTGTGTCATTGCCCGGTTTCTTGGCCTCGTCGCTCACCTCCCGTATCCTTTTGACAGGTGCCGTGTTTCCCCCTGCCGTTGCAGCCTGTCGCTGCAGGTTCTTCGACCTGCGCTTAGCGCTGCCGCTCAAGCGCCGGTGATGCGGCCCCGGTGCCTGCGTCGCGGGGTCCCTCGCTCCCGTCCCTCCACTGGACGTTCCCTGTGCAGGTTCCGTCCGTGGCGGAGGTATCGGTGTGCTGGGGCCCCCGCGAACAGGCAGCGGTGCCCCTATCCCAGAGTGCCCTTGGGCGCCACTCCCTCCTTGCGGAACCCCCGTACCGGTTTTCCCCCGTCCCTTGCAGCCCTTGCGGGTTACGGTGGTCCAGGAGTCGAAGCCCGATACGGGTACATCCTGCTTGGAGGCAGCGGCCCCCCTACCTGCTAATGCCTTAGGCTTAGTCCCTGTAGTCAGGTCCATGGCCATTTGTGACACGCCCTTTACGGTCTTGTCACCTTTTTTTTGTTGTGTGTTAGTAAAATCCATACCTTTATATTTTGTATCTTCATCAGCCCGGCTCCTCACCCACCATCGAGCCCTCAACATCGGGGATGCTTTAAAGCACCAAGGTTACCGAGCTGATATAGTACCCGTGAGTGAGTTGTCCACGAGCTTCCAGCAGTCCACATCTGCCCCCCACAATAGGTGCCAGTGCGTACCTGCCTTCCGCTGCGAACCCCATCACCCCCGAGTACTCACCTGACGGCCGTCTGACCGGACGTCGCAGCCGATTGACCATGATTGGCTAGACCATGGCCGCCCGTTTGAGGAGAAATCCAGACCAAAGTGGCGTGTTGCCTTCAAGGGGTAAATACAACCCGACCCCTCTCAGGCTCAACCACCAGGACTCCTTCATCCCCCCGTACGGGTCACCGCGCACGGCACAAACACGCGGGAGGTCATTAACTATCCACCATCTACCCTGTTGATGATGGACACGCAGAGACATGACCTCTCCATCCCTGCATTAAAACGCCCGGTGGTTTCTGTTACGTCTATTTCTTAAGGAACTAGACCAATAACGGGGCGGCAACCACGAGAAGGATAACCACCAGACTGGCCTTAAGGATCTATGCGACTGTTGCGCTCTCCCTTAAAGCCGACGCCCCCTCACATCCTCTGAAGGAGTCCGTGAGGTAGGTCAACCTCTATGCTACCATGTGAGTCATGTCGTTCGGCAACCGCGAAAGCACACAGATTGACCCGCCCCAAAATAGGAGGCCGACTTCAAAAAGGAGGAGGTTATATGTTCGGTTGAATGTATGTTTTTTTTTATGTATGTTCACCGATTTCTCGGTCAATTGTGGACCGATTTAAAAAAATTCTTTTTTTATTGGAAGGTTATACTTCCGAGTTGGTCCCATAGAAATATTGTTATGATCTGATCATGAACTTTGAAGATATGGAACAGAACTCCTCATAGGATCACAGCAGAACCGTCGTAACAAGTAAAATTGCTTTGTTTATACGTGTAGTCGATGACTGACTGAAAGTAGAGGGGGAATATATCGAACTGATCTGATGATGAAGCCTGAAGTTAGGCACCGGAAATGTAATAAATTAATGAAATCTAACCGTGTTTGGGATTATTAGAATTGTCATGAGATGCACTCTGGCTATAAGGTATTTAAGTTTGGCTGAGGGGTACTTTTTAGTGGTGGTACCATAACTAAAAAGTGTAAAATAAAAATCTTTTTACAAAAAAAAAATACAACCGACTTCAAAGTAAAAAAAAACACTGAAAAGTGCAAAATAACTTTAATTTCGGAAGTCGGTGTTAAATAACGAAGAGACAAAACTATTATAGAAACACCGACTTCCGAAATTAAAGTTATTTTGCACTTTTCAGTGTTTTTTTTTACTTTGAAGTCGGTTGTATTTTTTTTTTTGTAAAAAGATTTTTTACACTTTTTGTTTCATGTCTTTTACTCTGAAATATTGCTAATGAATATTTTTTTTTTTTACTATCACAACGCCGTCTAGTCCCAAGCTAAGCAGAGCTTTTGTTATGAGTACTAGACAACTGATAAACATACTTATATATTTCTAAATACATACATACATATTAAAGATAAATTACACCCAGACACAGAACAAATGATCGTGCTCATCACACAAACATTTGTCCTGGGTGGGAATCGAACCCACGACCTCCGGCATAGCAGTCAGGGCCACTAACCACTAGACCAACAGGCCAGTCAAATTAAAAGTCATTAAATTAGTTACCCCTTGAGTGCCGATTGTACATACGTCTGTACAACTTGAATGACCTTGAAAAACGCTTAATTGTCGTTTTGTACACACGTTTGTACGAAATTTATTGAACCGAAAATTTTGTTTTCTATATTTTTGTTTTCCTAGAAAAATCCAGAAAAAGTTTTTTTTTGTGTTTTACGTAAAAACGCGCAATTACGTAATAATAATACCCCGGATTCATTCTGTCCTATTTAAGTAAGTACTTAAAACGTAAAGTAGGTAACTTTATAAGTACATATAAGAAATCCCAACCGTTATGCGCACCTCAATCACATCCAATCATGTGGAAAGACGGGGAAACTTTAAATGAGTAAAGTTACGTCATAAAACACATGGATACCCGAAACGATACCGATACCAATAAATGTGTCCTTACATCATTTTAACTTGAACTTAATGATTCACACTGATTTACGGCCGTATTCACAGACGTTGTACACGTATGGGTTTTTTGTTGGGTGTGATTTAAAAAAAAATCTTTTTTATTAAAGGGGTTTTCGTACACTAATGCGACGATGTCCTCAATCCCATCGTCCTCATCGTCGTCTACCTACAATTACACTTTTTTTAAACAAACTTAATTTACCTACTTTCTTAAATCTATGAAAGTATATAAAACTTTTGTAGCAGAACTTCTTTTAGTCCATAATTAAAACTCCTTAGTGTAGCCAGTAGCATTAACAAAAAACATTGTATCATATGTCATGTCACTTCTATTTTAATTTCGTATTAATTTATTCATCCATATCTCCTGCAAAACCCGCTCACTTTTGCTGCCCTACAATTAGGTTTGGCTAAATGCAATTAAAAATTCCTTTATCGATTGTGAACAACTTCAACGACTTTAATAGAATGTCTCTCTTGTACAAAGACATTAAATATATAATATATTATTCTTGTAGTTGTAATCTCGCAGTGAGCAGTGACGCATACGCATGCTTAAAAGAGGGTATTTGACTTTGATGTTTTTCAAAAATTATCGTTTCAAAAATAAGGTTCAGTTTCGAATTTCCTCTTTTTTGAGTTACACTTCTTTTTAATTAGGCGTGCAATATGCATGTCTCGATTTGGAATGTGCGGTTTGCTTAATTTTCCTGACTAACCGACTTTTTGGCATTCCAAAGTACCAGATGGTCTATTGTATATTATATTTTCTATAAAATGCTTTGATTTGATTTTTATAGTTATGTACGACTTTTTTGGAAGGTTACTAGAACAATTGTTATATCACAAACTTGCTTCTGCTAGCGGTTTTGCCCGCGTGAAAATGGGTTTCTCCATACAAACCTTGGAACCCCGTTTCATCCACTTAGGAAGTGATTTTGGAATAAGTCTAACATGGTGTAAAAATGATTGGAATCGATTCAGTTACTGATTCTGAACAAACTATATAGGGTGACTGGCAATTAGTGTACGATACTTAAACACGTGATTGTGCTCATGATAACAAACAATTTTTATTATGGGAGCAAAGCCGAAATCGCGAAAAAAATATCAGCTGTTCAGTACATTAGGCACATATAAATGTACTGAACAGCTGATTTTTTTTCGCGATTTCAGGTTTGTTCCCATAATAAAAATTGTTTGTTTTCATGAGCACAGTCACGTGTTTAAGTATCGTTCACTAATTACCAGTCACCCTATATGCGCTGGCGGACCGGTGGGACTCCCCGAAGCTGGCTCGCTGGATACGGCTGCATGCAGTCGTACAGTGATTTTCCACCATCATCGGGGGGTCCACCCGAAGTGGCCACTTATTGTTTAGCCAATAATATTTTTTTTTTTTTTTTTTTACTAACACTAGTTTGTAAGCTCGCATTGTACTAACAAATATGGATGTAGAATCTGAAATAAATAATTTATTATTATTATTATATTCAGGTTTCACATCTACTAAAAATAATGTTGTATACAAATATCAGAGTCGGTTAAAACTTCGCCCAGTGTGACGGATAAGCAACTTTGGCCGACAGAGAGATCAAATCTAGGACCTGGCTCAGTAGTCGCGCCTATGACCACTTGGACCAACTAGACAGAACTGAAATTAAAACTTTCAGTTTTCAGACGTTTCACCCACTGTGGATGTGGGGCTAAACGCAGATACAATCCGCTCGAATATTTGACTTCTAGATAAAAGGGTACAAGCATCGATGATAACAAAGGTTTCAATGGAACTGAACACGCATATATATCTGTGTCACATTCATGAGGAATATGAATGGGGCCTCTGTGATTAATAATCCGCAATTTTAAATGAGGATAGTTTCAACTGCTGATTTTCAGCCTTATAATGTTCCCACATCCGGCCTCTTCTATAAGAGAGGGAATGTGACGTTATAAATATCTCGTGGGCCCAGTGTAGGTATGTGGATGTCACATCATGTCTTCGAATTTTTGGTTCCAGGACATGCCAGTATCCTCACTTTTTTCCCTTTACCGTTTTGAGAGCAGCGGTGATGAAATAAAATACTCTCAGTAAAGCAGGCGCTTTACTTACAGGGTGCGAACCCAGGCAGGCGCCTGGGTGTGAACCCTATATGTAAAACCGTCACGTCGGGGCCATCACCAATGCTCCTCAGGGTTGTCTAATATAAAAGAAATTCAATCATGAGGTCGTTCAATATCCGGAAATCATCACATAACTACTCCCACTGAGGTTGGAGTGCGAGGGAGAATTCATCAGGTAACTTCTCCCACTGAGGATGGGGCGTGAGGGAGAAATCATCAGATAAATTAATTATAATTCCATCAGGAAATATTTAGAGCCTGTTGGCCTGTTGGTCAAGTGATTAGTAGCCCTGACTGCTTTGCCGGAGGTCGTGGGTCAGATTCCCACCCAAGACAAATGTTTGTGTGATGAGCACGATAATTTGTTCTGTGTCTGGGTGTAATTTATCTATAATATGTATTTTGTATTTTTCTAAATACATAATACATATTATAGATAAATTACACTTTATTACTGTAAACATACTTATATATTTCTATATATGTTTGTCTAGTACTCATAGCACAAGCGCTGCTTAGTTTGGGGCTTTGAGTGAAAGTTGTGGAATAAAAAACACGACTTCAGAACCTCACGATATGATTTCATTATTTTCGTTATTTTTTCCAAATCCGTATACTGAAAACTACATTACCAAACCATAGATTATAATTCGATAACTAGGCACTTGACCTTATCAATGTTTGATTTGAGTAGATATCGATCTTAGATGATAGAAGTACCTAGACCACAGATTGTAGTAGAATACTCTTGACGAGTATCAACTGTTTGATCAGTGTTTCTGTTTTTCAGTCAATTACAGAAATGGTTCGTCGCTGAAAAGTTTTGGGAAATCTTTTGTGCATCTATTTTAGCAAGTTCGAACTTTGTCAGTCAAACAGTCAGTCAGATATGTAACTAATATCAATTATAATAATTTATCTCTTGTTGCTACGTCACTTCGTGCTAGCGACCGTTTTGGTGGCCCATTTACTGAGTGCCCTAGTCACCCCCTATCTTTTTTATCAATGTATATCTATATAATATAAAAGCGAAATACCACTCACTGACTAATCACGAAATCTCCGAAACTATAACACCTACAAACTTAAAATTTGGCAGGTAGGTTCTTTATAGGGTGTAGACATCCGTTAAGAACGGATTTTACGAAACTCCATCCCTAAAGGGGGTAAAACGGAGGTTGGAAGTTTGTATGGAGAAATCGATTTTAACGCGGGCCGCTGGCAGAGCCAGTTAATAAAATAATAACATCTTTGTTATGTCACAATAGTACGCGCTATTCTAGTACGCATACAGGGATAGATCTTTGGTTGGTACCACATCCGCGTCCAGGAAGATGGTCTGATGGCGTGATGAAGTGTGGAGGAGTTGGGTGTTCTAACTCACTTCCTAATTTTATTATTTATTTATTCGTGTTCCCAAAAAAAAAACCTAGTATATTAATAAGTGTACCCGTCACAGTACATTATTTTTCGTAACTCACAGTTAGTGTAAGAACGGTAATGATAATGAAATCGCGGAGACTCCTAATACAAGCACTGTTTTGCTTAAAAGGAGGATCCATCCAAATACTTATGAATATGATTATGGTTACTGTGTCGATAAACTATTTTGTATTTTTTGTACTTATTTTTTTTTTGTCGAGGAGGTCGTAAATCTCATAAAACTCAAAAAGTGTAAAAGAGTAACAAACATACACACACTCACACACCGTAACATAGATACACAAACATTCGCCTTTATATTATTAATGTGATTGAACGTATAGTCATAAGAACCAAAATTGTAGGTACCTATCTACTTGAACACAGGTGCATATTTTTTGGAACAGATAAACCTAACAATACCTACTTAACAAAGGTGATCACCAGCGGTCACGCGGAGTAGAGACGCCACGTATAACATTCCATAAAGACATCTCACAGAGCATACATTGCAACTGCACGATAAAGTCACACACACGATGATCATGATGATATACCTACCTAATCATCTCTAAGAATATCGATCTGTCAATCTTATCTTATCTCTTCGTGTCTTGATGCGTAATTGTTTGTTTCTTTCCATAAACCCACAGACTTACAGATAAGTCTAAAAATATCTATACTTTGTGTGAGATAGCTACTGATATCGTGTAGTCTGAAAAGTCTATAGTCCGATCCTTTGTTTTGTTAACTCAAATTCATATCTGTCACTTAATTTTCATTGATTTGTAAGTATGCAGGCAGAATTTTTCAAGTTAGAAACTAAAGGAATGAGCAAAGTTTTGGCAAAATACTTTTATATTTCTTTAATTACCTGCGTTATGCCTAAATCGTTTTCAAATCAAAAGGTCTTTTCACACAGAGTGAATTTATCCCCTACTTATGTTGAGCATGTGCATTCTATAATCTTCAGTATCGACGAACGGCGAGTATCCACCCTTACGTTGTTGAAACCTCTACGGTCCGGACCAAGCGTTTCGCCTCGTCGTTTATACTGCGTACATCGAGGGACTGGAATAATTTGCCTGCTGCGGATTATAATTTGGGTCTCTTCAAGGCTAGAGTAAATAGGCTCTTAATAAATTAGTGCGCTTCACCATCTACGATTGCATTACTACTTACCATCAGGTGGGACCGCAGTCAAGCACTAGTTTATATCAATTAAAAAAAAAAAATCTTCAGGACTTAATTATTATTTATCCGCCAATTCACACGGGGTCCACGTGGTGGATTACGGCTCATTCCTTCTCTTAAAGATGAGGACTGAGTCCCAGCAGTGGGAACATTAAAAAGCTGATTATGCTATGCTCATGCTTTTATTAATAAAACTTATTAACGGGTGGCCAAAAATTTTCATATACATTTAAAGAGCTATGCTAAGCACTCCGTTCTAGCATCGATTTCAATACTAGAAACGGAGCCAAAGGATTTTCCAGTCAGCAATTCTGCAAACTGTTAATAGCTCTTACGGGGATTAGTGTTTTTAGCACCGTCAATATTTAATTTTCACAGTTCAAATGAAATATGTATGTAATTCTACCGAAATATATCTCATGCTAGTAAAATGATGCTATACTTTATAAATAATAGGATCCGACACTTAGACTGTCAGTCTTTGAGAGCAGGCAGGCTTCGTCAATGGACTCGTGAGCAAATCTTGAAGACACGCCAACTCATCGGAAAGTATTATGAATTCGATACTCCCCTTATCTTATGTTCTATTGACTATAGCAAAGCTTTTGACTGCATTGTCTGGGTAGCCTTATGAAGAGTATTGGACAAACTCGGAGTACCTAATTTTCTCGTAGCTTATACGATCGCTTTATCTGAGCAATCAAGATATCGTGAAGCTCAAGAAGAAAACGTCTGGTTCCTTCAGTTTCAGTAAAGGCGTTAGACAAGGTTGCATACTATGCCCTATTCTCTTCAACACGTACGGACAATATATAATCAGACGAACTCTGACAATCTACCGAATAGCGCCATTTACTGATTAAGCTATTGTGCTGTGGTGAGAGCAGTGGTGGCCGAGTGGTAACGGCCCCGCCTTACGAGTTGTAGGTCGCGGGTTCAAACCCAGCCAGGCGCATTACTTTGTGTAATTTATTTCATCACCACTACTCTCAAAACGGTGAAGGAAAACATTGTGAGGAAACCGGCATGTCCTAGAACCAAAAATTCGAAGACATGTGACATTAACCAATCCGCACTGGGCCCGCGTGGGCATTACGGCCCATTCCTTCTCCTAGAGAGAGGAGGCCTGAGTCCCAGCAGTGGGAAAAATAAAAAAAGGCTGATTATGCTTATGCTTATGCTGTGGCCGAGAAATTTAATGTAATTGCATCGGAACACTTCTTTTTCGTGGTGATAAGCTATCAAAAAACTTTTGCTACTCTGGGTGGAGTGAGTGGAGTGAGAATACTCCCTGTATGATAGATTTTACTGGCTAAAACCGATCCGTGTCCTTCAGCTGCCCTTTGTGATTCAGGATCACGGTAACTATTTTGAACAATTTCGCAACTCAAAGTTCTTTAAAACGGATTTCACCGGAATAAAAACTAGACAATGTGTTAAAATATTTGCATTTAATCGTGTAGTAGTAACTATTCAAATTACTTCAACAAAATTACTGGACTTTATTGCTGGACGTTGACGATGATCTGGACAAGGGGGCTGGTGGTGGAGGCTGGGGGAGTCACCTCGGGGTTGGGCTCTACGATGGGGAGGGGCACGGGGTTCACGACATGCTCGGGCTTGACGGGAGCCAGGCCAGCGGGGGCAATGACTGCGATAACCTCCTGGAAAATGAGAAGATGAAGGATTAGTTTTTGCTTGTAAATGTAATCGTTGGATGAAAGTCTGAAAATAGTCAACACAACAAAAAAGTGTTAAATGTAATAGCTAAAGTTAGTAGGGAATTTAACTTAAAATTCATTATGTTAATCAAGGCCATAGAAGTATTATTCTATTACTGATCAACCAACAGAAATTTGAACAATAAATCGATTGTCATTCGATGCCATCGATTTGAGGTAACCTCCTTACAATATCAGGCTAAACGGCCCTTCAACAGTGTTCAATTAACCTTAGAATTACTCAACATTTAAAATTTCTTGTTCTATTTGATTTCAAAAAACTTCAGGATTTCGAATAATATGATATCCTTACCATCTGGTGGCCGGAGATGAGGGCATCCATGATTTCGTTGACTGCGTGCTCCAGGTAAGGAATCATGGCAGGGTTGGTGGCAGGGTCTGCAAGGGCGTCGGACAGCTCCTGCACAGTCCAGTAGGACACCTCCAAGGGCTTGACGGGTACACCGACGGCCTCCTGAAATGGAAAAGAAGATTGAGTGTTAGATTAATAAAGAAGATCATCCAATTTTATTTATAAAAGGCATGTAAATAAGTAATATGGTATAGCTAGGCTTTTTTTCGGTGGGAAAATCATTCAATGACATCCCCGCTCTTGGGCGGAGCGAGAGATAGTGTCAGACTTTTACTGACTAAAAACCCACTCCTGTTTCTTCGTTGCCTTTCATACCAGGGCCGAGTCTTCCTTTCAGAATCAGACCCTTGGCCCCAGTAGGTTTCGACCCTGCTGGGCCCCGATGGTTGCTGACATCTCCTTGAGGCGCGTGTGAAACACTACGCGCCGTCGACGACTTGGGCTCGGTCCGGACGGTTACCGGACGGCGAGCTACCCATTGCTCGCCGTCCGCGAAATCGGGATCGGAATCCCGGCGGCAGGGGCGCGAGAGCCATGCGGGATTGCTCGAAAGAGTTACCGCGGCCCTGGAACGCTATGGGCAAGTAAAGGAATACAGGTGGGTTTTGTCAGTAAAAGTCAGATACTCCCTTTCGTTCCATCCAGAGCGACAGAATTCATTTGATGATTCCCAAACTTAAAAAAGTGGTATTGTTATGTTTTAGCCATATGCTACAGAGCAGTGTTCCGCAAAGGGTGTGTCGCGGCACACTGGTTTACCGTGTTAAATAGTTGGTGTGCCTCGTAAAAAAATATTATTTTTGGGGGCTGAGTCACCCGCGTCCGTAGGAGAATACCCATAGATAGGCCCTACACGTGGTCCCCGGGTGGTGCTAATCAGGTGACATTAACTGGTGGTAGGTTTCGACCGATGGCTTATGACCACCCACTGGGCAAAGACGTACCGCCAAGCGGCCTAGCCGTGTTCCGGTACGATGCCCAGTGTAGCCAATTTTGAGGAGTTGGGTCGAAGTGGCGGTTCTAATGTATGCAGACCAGCCGGACCCGCGCTGGTATTGACATATCGGGAGACTAGTCGCGGAGGGTAGCGGGATCCGAGGCACGGTGCACCGCTGGCCGACCGCAGTTAGTTGGGGGCCCAAGTAATGTGCTAGCCACACATGAAAGGCTGCCCCGCCAACTGACGAAAAATCCCGGAATGCACCATCGTGCTGGTTGGCGACCAGATGAGAGGGCCCGATGGTCATTTCCGGGGGGGCTCGGGCGTCCCCGCAGTCTCCAGACTAGTGCCCCAATGATGTTGTCCTGCCAGTGCGTGACGAAGGTTAGCAGCATGGGACTCCATTTCACTTCCTTCTCCTCTCCTACCTCACTCACAATATGCCAAGGTTGAAAAAGAGAAAAGTTAAACAGCGGCTGCACTCCCTCTCACTTAAAGTGCACCTCAGCAATATTAGAGGTCTGCACTCAAATCTCGCAGCAGTCCATCATCACCTGGAGACTGAAAAACCTTCCCTCTTTTTCCTTTCGGAGACGCAGATAAGAAGTCCGTCAGACGTGTCGTACCTGTCTTACCCAGGGTTTACCCTGGAGCACAATTTTAAACCACACGCTGGTGTGTGTTTGTACGTCAGGGACGACATCTGCTATCGGCGTCTCCGTAACCTTGAAGATACCAGGTTCTCAACGCTTTGGGCTCTGGTGGACACAGGCATGGATAAAATTATCTATGCTTGTGTCTACCGTTCGCACAGTGGTGATCAGGAGACGACCAGGCTCACACAGTACCTTAGTGAGGCGGCGGATGCGGCTCAGCAGAGGTACCCTTCCGCACAACTGGTGTTACTGGGGGATTTTAATGCCCACCATCAGGAGTGGCTTTTCCCATACCGGTGCACAGACCATGCTGGTCGAGAGATGCGAAAGCTTGCGCTAGCGTTAAATCTCACCCAGCTGGTCCAGGGAGCTACGAGGGTGCCGGATGTTGATTCGCACACGGCCAACTGCTTGGACCTTCTGCTGACAACAGATCCAGACCGCTATTCAGTGTCGATATCATCACCGTTAGGTAGTTCCGACCACTGTCTGGTGAAATCTGTATCAGTCTACTCTCCGCCTGATCCCTGCCTTAGAGGCACCAGGCGGGTTTGGCGATATAGGTCAGCAGATTGGGATGGCATGCGATCTTTCTTCGCATGTTATCCTTGGCAGCCTACTTGCTTTTCTTCGGATGATCCATCGTCGTGCGCAGATGCTGTGACAGATGTTTTGCGGCGGGGGATGGAGTATTACATTCCATTCTCTGACGTAACAATGTCTGGCCATGCTCGTCCTTGGTTTGGTGCGGAGTGTGATCGCGCTAACGCGCTTAAGCACACGGCATACCAGGCATGGGCCGACGCTCGTATGCATAAGGCGAGTGACGTGAGTCAGAAGAAGAGAGCCTTCAACAGAGCTGCCAAGTCTTGCAAGAAGGTGATGCGGAGGTCTCGGTTCGACCACATTAGCCGCATCGGGAACAAACTCGCATCATACCCTGCTGGTAGTAAGGCGTTTTGGTCCCTGGCTAAGTCGGTTGAATCGAACTTCTGCCGTCCCTCACTACCGCCACTGCTGAAACCCGACGGGTCGCTGGCCCATACCGCTGAGGAGAAAGCAAATTTGTTTGCCTCTCTCTTCGCGGAATCTTCGCGTCTAGATTCTGGTGACGCGCGGCCCCCTGTTAATCCTGATGGTTGCGAGACGAGTATGTCGGATATTCGCATCCATCAGAAGGACGTCCGTAGGGTGCTGCGTAACCTTGACGTGAACAAGGCTAGCGGTCCAGACGGGATACCGGCAATTGTTCTAAGAACGTGTGCGCCTGAACTGTCTCCGATCCTGACACGCCTATTTCGGCTTTCATTTGAGGCTGGAAAAGTGCCGATTGCATGGAAGCAAGCTAACGTACAGCCCGTGCCCAAAAAGGGTAGTCGGGCTGACCCAGCTAACTACAGGCCAATCTCAGTAACGTCCATTCTCTGTAAGACAATGGAACGTGTACTCAACAGTAAGCTCCTGGCATACCTAGAAGCTAATGACATCCTAAGTGACCGACAATACGGCTTTCGCCGAAATCGGTCAACTGGTGATCTTCTAGCGTATGCCATCCACATTTGGAGTGAGGCCATCGAGAAACACGGGGAAGCTCTTGCCGTCTCCCTCGATATCTCGAAGGCTTTCGATAGGGTCTGGCACGAAAGCCTTATTAGTAAGCTTCCTTCTTTCGGATTACCTGCTGGTTTGTGTGCTTGGATTGCAGATTTCCTGAGTGACCGGTCCATCCGAGTGGTCATCGATGGTTGCTCGTCCGGTCAAATGGCCATTAATGCCGGGGTCCCTCAGGGGTCAGTGCTCTCGGCAACATTGTTCTTGCTGCACATAAATGATCTGCTTAAGCCCGGTACCTTTGGGTATGCAGACGACAGCACTGTTGCTGAGAGTTACATATCCAGCGCGCAGGCTAGTGGGTCACAGATCCAGTCTCTCCGAGAGGCTATGGTCGAGCGCTTGAACTTGTCCTTGGAGGCAGTCTCTGAATGGGGCGATGCCAATTTGGTCAAGTTCAATGCTGCTAAAACCCAGGCGTGTCTATTTTCCGCTAAAAGGAGCCAATTCAGCCCTGCTCCAACTTTCCGGGGCGTAACCGTGCCAATAACCGACCATCTTGATCTCCTTGGTGTTACGCTGACGTCAACACTCAACTTTGGGCCATACATCGAAGCAAAGGCTCAACTGGCAGCAAAAAAGCTGGGAATCCTCGCGAAGGTCAGACAGTACTTCACGCCGGAACAGCTGCTCAAACTTTATCAAGCGCAAGTTCGATCGTGTATGGAGTACTGCTCTCATCTTTGGGACGGATCTGCCCGATACCAGCTTGATGCACTTGAGGCAATTGAGAGGCGAGCCAAGAGGATCATTGGCAATGATGCACTCGTTGAGTCGAGGCTTCAAAGTCTTGAGCATCGACGCAGAGTTGCTAGCTTGTCGGTTTTCTACCGGTTGCATTTCGGGGAGTGTGCGTCGGAATTGCATAACCTAATTCCGCCTAGCCCGTTCCATCATCGGACCACCAGGCGTACGGCAATGCGCCACCGGTACATGGTGGACATCCCACCTATACGCACAAAACGTTTTGCGAACACATTCATAGTGCGTACAGCTAAGGAGTGGAATTCCTTGCCGGAATCTGTTTTTCCTGATGGCTACACCCCGGGAATCTTTAAGTCAAGAGTGAATAGGTTACTTCTAGGTAAGCGCGTTCCATCGTCGACCGCATCGTCGCTTTCCATCAGGTGAGTTAGCGGTCAAGCGCGAACCTATCAAGAATAAAAAAAAAAAAAAAAAAAAAAAAAAAGGTTATAGGCAGACAGAAGAAGAATGTAGATCTACAGACTGGGTTCGAAATTCATTCTCCGAGTGTATTCCTTTTTGGCAGTCACCGTTTAAAGAGCAGGAAGAACTGTAAACGGAGCGCAAACTCATTTTGGTTTTGTTGATTAATCTGTAAAAATATTTTTTCATTTATGGTGTACCTCCAAAATTTTCTGATTTCTTAGATGTACCTTGAAAGCATAAAATTAGCAGAACACTGCTATAGACAGTGCGCAAAGTCATAATCCAGACTCCGGGGCCCAGCAGGGTCGAAGCCTACTAGGGCCAAGGGTCTGCTTCTGAAAGGAAGACTCGGCCCTGGTATGAAAGGCAACGAAGGAATAGGAGTGCGTTTTTTGTCAGTATAAGTCTGACACTATCTCTCACTCCGCCCAAGAGCGGGGGATGTCACTGGATGATTTTCCCACCGAAAAAAAATTAAATACCCAATAATCCAATAATCTATGCCCGACCCCGCTACTAATCAAGGATCAAATCAACATTCGTTACTTTGTAGGTCGTGGATCGCAATTTAATTTTAGTTCAGACCACGGTTTTGAAGTTAAGTGCCACGCCTGGACAAAATTAATTGTAAACTGAAAGATATAATTGTAAACTGAAAGATGAAAGACTATAAAGAAAAAAACATTTTGTTTTCGTCGAATTTCCATTAAGTAAAAACAGACACTACTATGAATTGAATGTTTACAGTTAATTATATAAAACTGTATCCAATTCATTATTTACATTGTTTTTATGGTTTTTACTTCAGTCGTTTCATATACCTATCACATTTCACATACAGCAATTTTTCTAAAATTGAAATTCAAAGACACACTTACAACAGGGATTCCAGCGTGGATGAGTTCCATCATCTCGTTGAGGGCCTCTTCCAGGTAGGGGATCATGACGGGGTCAGTGCCAGGGTTCTGCAGAGCGAGGGACAGGTCATACAGGGTCCAGCCAGTCAGGTCTACGGGGGCGGAGACATCGACGGGCACCTGAGACGGAAGAGCGGAAACATGTTTTTTATGACATAAAATAAAATAAGCTACACATAGTAAACATCTAGGATGACTTCTTTTGACCAGCATTTAGTCCATGATAGCATAAGCAGCCTTATAATGTTGCCACTGCTGGGACTCAGGCCTCCTCTCTAGATGAGGAATTGGGCCGTAATTGACCACGCAGGCCCAGTTCCATTGGTCTTCGAATTTTTCGTTCTAGGGCATGCTGGTTTACTCACGATGTTATCCTTCACCGTTTTGAGAGCAGTGGTGATGAAATGAATCAAGCAAACTAAAGGGCTTGCCTGGGTTTAAACCCATGACGTACAACTCGTAAAGCGCGGTATTTACCACTGGCCCACCTCTGCCCCCCTAGCCAAGTTACAATCGTTTCGCTTGCGTCGAACGCCTCGAGTAGGCCACGCCTCCGATTCCTTTGTTCTGACGTCATCTCAACGCTCAGTCACGTGGTCAGAACAAAGGAATCGGAGGCGTGGCCTACTCGAGGCGTTAATATCCATACTTCATTTGAAATAAGAACAGACATTTAAAAAAATATTTTTTACTGTCTGTTCAACTGATGTTGACTTTTTTTGAGTTGGTGGCATGACAAATAGCGGCTGCAGTAAATCGTTGGTATTGTAACCACTTCTTAGGGTTCTTAGCCAAATGGCAAAAACGGAACCCTTATGGATTCGTCATGTCTGTCTGTCTGTCCGTCCGTATGTCACAGCCACTTTTTTTCCGAAACTATAAGAACTATACTGTTGAAACTTGGTAAGTAGATGTATTCTGTGAACCGCATTAAGATTATCACACAAAAATATTAAAAAAAAAAATTGCGGCTTCCCCATACTTAGAACTGAAACTCAAAATGTTTTTTTTCATCAAATCCATACGTATGGAGTATCTATGGATAGGTCATCAAAAATGATATTGAGGTTTCTAATTTTTTTTTTCTAATCTGAATAGTTTGCGCGAGAGACACTTCCAAAGTGGTAAAATGTATCCCCCCCCCCCTCTGTAACTTCTAAACTAAGAGAATGATAAAACTAAAAAAAATATATGATGTACATTACCATGCAAACTTCCATCGAATATTGGTTTGAACGAGATCGTAATTAGTTTTTTTTAATACGTCATAAATCGTAAACCGCAATCTACCTTTCAAGTTTGTACGGAACCCTCAGCGCGCGAGTCCGACTCGCACTTGCCCAGTTTTTTGTTTTTATGACCATCCTCATGCTTATGGAATATAAGTCAAAATCGGTTGTACGGACAGTAATTATCTTATTTCAAACGGTATATGTATTGATTTTTAGTTCCTATGTGGCATCATAGAACTACTAACTACTACCTGTTCTATGTGGTATCATAGAACTACTAACTACTACCTGTTCTATGTGGCATCATAGAACTACTAACTACTATCTCTTCTATGTGGCATCATAGAACTACTAACTACTACCTGTTCTATGTGGCATCATAGAACTACTAACTACTACCTGTTCTATGTGGCATCATAGAACTACTAACTACTACCTGTTATATGTGGCATCATAGAACTACTAACTACTACCTGTTCTATGTGGCATCATAGAACTACTAACTACTACCTGTTCTATGTGGCATCATAGAACTACTAACTACTACCTGTTCTATGTGACATCATAGAACTACTAACTACTATTTGTTCTATGTGGCATCATAGAACTACTAACTACTACCTGTTCTATGTGGCATCATAGAACTACTAACTACTACCTGTTCTATGTGGCACCATAGAACTACTAACTACTACCTGTTATATGTGGCATCATAGAACTACTAACTACTACCTGTTCTATGTGGCATCATAGAACTACTAACTACTACCTGTTCTATGTGGCATCATAGAACTACTAACTACTACCTGTTCTATGTGGCATCATAGAACTACTAACTACTATTTGTTCTATGTGGCATCATAGAACTACTAACTACTACCTGTTCTATGTGGCATCATAGAACTACTAACTACTACCTGTTCTATGTGGCACCATAGAACTACTAACTACTACTTGTTATATGTGGCATCATAGAACTACTAACTACTACCTGTTCTATGTGGCATCATAGAACTACTAACTACTACCTGTTCTATGTGGCATCATAGAACTACTAACTACTATTTGTTCTATGTGGCATCATAGAACTACTAACTACTACCTGTTCTATGTGGCATCATAGAACTACTAACTACTACCTGTTCTATGTGGCACCATAGAACTACTAACTACTACCTGTTATATGTGGCATCATAGAACTACTAACTACTACCTGTTCTATGTGGCATCATAGAACTACTAACTACTACCTGTTCTATGTGGCATCATAGAACTATTAACTACTACCTGTTCTATGTGATATCATAGAACTACTAACTACTACCTGTTCTGTGTGATATCATAGAACTACTAACTACTACCTGTTATATGTGGCATCATAGAACTACTAACTACTACCTGTTCTATGTGGCATCATAGAACTACTAACTACTACCTGTTCTATGTGATATCATAGAACTACTAACTACTACCTGTTCTGTGTGGTATCAGAGAACTACTAACTACTACCTATTCTATGTGGCATCATAGAACTACTAACTACTTCCTGTTCTATGTGGTATCAGAGAACTACTAACTACTACCTGTTCTATGTGGCATCATAGAACTACTAACTACTGCCTGTTCTATGTGGTATCAGAGAACTACTAACTACTACCTGTTCTATGTGGCATCATAGAACTACTAACTACTACCTGTTCTATGTGGTATCAGAGAACTACTAACTACTACCTGTTCTATGTGGTATCAGAGAACTACTAACTACCACCTGTTGTATGTGGCATCATAGAACTACTAACTACTGCCTGTTCTATGTGGTATCAGAGAACTACTAACTACTACCTGTTCTATGTGGCATCATAGAACTACTAACTACTACCTGTTCTATGTGGCATCATAGAACTACTAACTACTACCTGTTCTATGTGGTATCAGAGAACTACTAACTACCACCTGTTGTATGTGGCATCATAGAACTACTAACTACTACCTGTTCTATGTGGCATCATAGAACTACTAACTACTACCTGTTCTATGTGGTATCAGAGAACTACTAACTACCACCTGTTCTATGTGGCATCATAGAACTACTAACTACTACCTGTTCTATGTGGCATCATAGAACTACTAACTACTACCTGTTCTATGTGGCATCATAGAACTACTAACTACTACCTGTTCTATGTGGCATCATAGAACTACTAACTACTACCGATTCTATGTGGCATTATAGAACTACTAACTACTACCTGTTCTATGTGGCATCATAGAACTACTAACTACTACCTGTTCTATGTGGCATCATAGAACTACTAACTACTACCTGTTCTATGTGGCATTATAGAACTACTTACTACTACCTGTTCTATGTGGCATCATAGAACTACTAACTACTACCTGTTCTATGTGGCATCATAGAACTACTAACTACTACCTGTTCTATGTGATATCATAGAACTACTAACTACTACCTGTTCTATGTGGTATCAGAGAACTACTAACTACTACCTATTCTATGTGGCATCATAGAACTACTAACTACTACCTGTTCTATGTGGTATCAGAGAACTACTAACTACTACCTGTTCTATGTGGCATCATAGAACTACCTAACTACTGCCTGTTCTATGTGGTATCAGAGAACTACTAACTACTACCTGTTCTATGTGGCATCATAGAACTACTAACTACTACCTGTTCTATGTGGTATCAGAGAACTACTAACTACTACTTGTTCTATGTGGCATCATAGAACTACTAACTACTACCTGTTCTATGTGGCATCATAGAACTACTAACTACTACCTGTTCTATGTGGTATCAGAGAACTACCAACTACTACCTGTTCTATGTGGCATCATAGAACTACTAACTACTACCTGTTCTATGTGGTATCAGAGAACTACCAACTACTACCTGTTCTATGTGGCATCATAGAACTACTAACTACTACCTGTTCTATGTGGTATCAGAGAACTACTAACTACTACTTGTTCTATGTGGCATCATAGAACTACTAACTACTACCTGTTCTATGTGGCATCATAGAACTACTAACTACTACCTGTTCTATGTGGTATCAGAGAACTACCAACTACTACCTGTTCTATGTGGCATCATAGAACTACTAACTACTACCTGTTCTATGTGGTATCAGAGAACTACTAACTACCACCTGTTCTATGTGGCATCATAGAACTACTAACTACTACCTGTTCTATGTGGCATCATAGAACTACTAACTACTACCTGTTCTATGTGGCATCATAGAACTACTAACTACCACCTGTTCTATGTGGCATCATAGAACTACTAACTACTACCTGTTCTATGTGGCATCATAGAACTACTAACTACTACCTGTTCTACCCAACTTGCTTCGGATCAGCCTTCGTTTCATTTCATTTCAGAAATTGATTTCAAACCGGGCTCAAATCAAGATTTTGTGTTGTTACAGAAATATTCTTAATAGAGTGACCTCTCCCAGAAGGTAAATCACCTTCAGAAAAAAAAACTAATTGACAAAGTACGCGATGATCTTGGCCTACCTAAGGAACCTAACACAAAATCCAAGACAGACAAATATGAAGAAGCAGCCAAAGCTGGCTTATTACAGCCACTGGTGGGCAAGACACCTGAAGAGAAGGAAAATATATTACAAGGTCAATATGATTTGGTTGATAACACTGAGTTGGTCACTGAAAATCAAACCCAGAAAATACGTTCAGCCTAGTGCAAGTTTGTTTTACGTTAACTCGAACGACACGTTCATGACGTTCGGCGCTCCGATTGACCCGCTCCAAGATTTTAACCAATCAAAGAGACAGACGCGGTAAATGTTCCGATCGCGTTGACGTTAAAAGCAACTTGCACTCAGTGCACTAAAGTCATGTATTATGATACATCCACGGGACCAACCAGAGGGGTTACCATGACGTTCAAAATAAGATTGTTTCATTCTTATTTCAGTGTGGGAAAGAGACAGAGCTGTACAGGTTGTCTAGCGCCATCTCTTACCCACATTGGAAATAAGAATGAAACAATCTTACTTTAAACGTCGTGGTACAGGTCCAGGACATTACACTGCTATGGATTAGTCATCAGCTATTAGTCATAAGCAGCTATGATGAGAGAATCCAAAGAAAATATTGAAAAAGTTATTCTTAGATAAATTTTCGAATATGTTACTATTTATCGAAAAATATATTCACTTGGATTAAAAATTTTAATTCACATGCCACTAAAAAGCGTATCAACATTCACCAAATTACTTACCACGGTTTCCTCAGCGAAGAGGGCGTCCATCAAGTTATTGAGGGCCTGTTCCATAGCGGGCAGGTCGGCAGGGTTGGTGTTCGGGTCCTGTATGGCATCGGACAGCTGGGGTAGGGTCCACGTGCTGTATTCAGCAGCAGCCACGGCCACCAAGACGGCGAGAACAGCGAAGAATTTCATCTTTTAAGATTTTTTTGCTGCTGAAAAAAGGGATTTGGTTAGGTAATTAATAAACACGTTGGAGCAGTGGTTGAGCGATAGGCTGCTGCGCTGCGTGTCGCCGACTCGATTCCCAGACGGAACAAATATTTGTATGGCCTACAGATCGTTGTTCCGGGTCTGGGTGTGTTGTGTATGTGAGTGTACATGTTTGTGAATGCGCCCACGATAAGACAAGACAGACAAGACCTAGTGTAGGACAACGTTTTTTTTTAAACAGTAAAAATCCAAAAAAAAATGTTACTAGTTGGTTAAAAAAATGAAAAAAGACTGCAGTAAAAAAGTTTAAAAGAAAATCCTACAAAATATTGATTTAAAAATAAAATTAGGTATATAAATAAGAATTCCAGAAGCTAAATAGCTTTTTTATTCTGGTTATTATATCATAAAATTTATCTAATGATATTCAGATATTGCTATCTAAGAAACATGTCATTATATCACGCCTGTACCTGCGTATTACTACAATTAGTCTTCAACGTAGTCTTCCTAGGTAAAACTATATTGACCCTTTATAGGAGGAACATCGTATCGTCCATAACAATTCTAAAAAAAAATATTATTTAATGTTTATACAAGTAATGATTTAATAGAATAGTGGCCAATATTTTTATAAATACGCTTTGACTATGGAAGAGAAGCCTGCAAAAACGCCAATGGTCGCTTACGATGTTTTTCCTGAAAAGGCTCGATATTTTGAGAGTTAAGTCCTTTGATATATGAAGCAAGCCTATGGCCATTAATCGGGCACAAATCTAGCCACGGCCTATTACTGAGAATTCCCTTATCGCAAATCCTATAACACAAAACGCTTGTTTCAACCTGGAGCTCAAACCCAGGATTCAGGAGCTCAGCAGTCACGTTTTTCAAACACAAAACAACGAGGCAATCAGGTAATATTTAAAATTACGCTCTTAATTATTTTATGTTTCCGACTTACCTACCGTCGAGTAATTTGAGTAAATTTTGCAAAATTACTATATTTATACAGTTTCTTAATCGAAGCTGCAATAAACTGTATCTTGAGCAGTTTATTGCATTCGATCAGTTATATCTGAACAATAAATCATGATTAAATAATATAGTATTTATGAAAAAAAGGTACACAGAAATTGATCGTCAGGTAGTCATTAATCAAAAAGTTAATCACCAGGGGATATACATAAGAACGTCTATATAGCTAATAATGATAGTATTATTTTTTGCACGTTTCAAAAAACCTCGTGGGTCATTTATCGGCTAACATACAAGGTGAGTGTAGCTTTAAAAAATATAGTTTGATAGGCTCACGTTAGACCAATATCTCATCTGATGCTAAGTGATGATGTGTTGCACGATGGTAACTTCATTTCCTCGATTTTAAATGCCAAACAATTTAATTCGATGGCCTACTGTTTAGCCGAACTAGTAGCGACATCTAGTAACCAAAAATATGTAGCAGTACGGGGTGTACAAATTTAGTTTTACTAAATATCAATAGATGGGGTTGATCGATGACGTCACTTTTTTATGAATCGGTGTTAAGATTCTCCGCGAGTTACTTAGGTGTTTGGAAAATATTTTTGCCGACGTGAATTTTAGTCATTACATCAGTTGATACTTGGGTACCTGTTAGTGTTCTATTATTCAAACCCAGTAAAGTGGAGGCCTAGCCCTAGTGATCGGTTCTTCACCGACATAATAGCCTACATCATATTCGTTAGCATCATCTTCATGCCTTTGCCCCATTCTACTTGGGGTTGGGGTCAGTGCAACAAGTTTTTTTCTTCCATTCTGTCCTGTCAATAATCACGCTATCACGGACTCCCTTTTCTTTCAAATCACTCCTCATACAATCCATCCATAAATTTTTTGATCTTCCCTCTTCCTTTCAATCCATCCGCATGTATACTCATAACTCTTTCAGTAGGACTTTCGCTTCCGGCGGGATCTCATAGTGATATGGCGACAGCGGCTGTCGGGCGTGCGGACGACGAGCCATGGGTAACTCGCCGTCTGGCGGTGCAGTAACCGTCCGGACCGAGCCCGCGAGCCTTCGATGCCTGCTAGGGCCGCGGGAAATTTCGTAAGACTACAAAAGTAGGACTTCCTCGAATGTTTCTATGGAAGTTTCAGAAATCAGCACCATAATGTCTTATGTAGTCATAAGTGGCAAAAGTGCTGAGTTGTGAGTCGCGCTTCTCCATTATCATTGATGACGTGCAATCATAAGCCTATAAACTGTAAATGGGATTACTTTTATCCCTTTTATTATATATAAGTCACATTTTTAATCAAAGAAATATTTTATACGCAGCCAGTAATCTATGTTGTTTTTTGAGACTACTGTAAGGAACTTGGAAGAAGTTGCTAGCTATTGAGAAATGGGTGCTGCCTACTCACCATACCTACCTACGAATTATTGCCATGAGGTTAGGCGGAACTAGAGAACGCCACCTCCACCTACTATGATTATTTTCCTTTGTTAACGTAAGCATAATCAATCTTATAATGAATTCCACTGCTGGGACTTAGGCCCCCTCTCTAGGAGAGGTACTGGGCTGTAATCTACTGTGCGTGTGGTTTGAGAGGCACTACGGCCACCTCTCTTTTTGCCTAAGGCCAGTCCTAACCGGACTTGATTGATTCAGGTGGTTCCTATTTCGGATTCGGCGGACAGAAACGCCCGGGTGTTATCATCGTGTAGATAGCCCAGAGGACAGGACACAGCGCTGGATCCTCCTGGTGGCAATCGTCGGCGGCCTAGTCCATGGTACGGAGTGAGGAATCCGAATCAGAAACGTTTATTTCAAATAGACCAATTACAGGCACTTTTGAATTGTTAAAATGTCGGTCAGTCAAAAAAAAAGTGAAGCTAAATTACACGTTCTAAAGCGTAGATCTCTATGGAGAAAAACGTGCAAGAAACTCCATAGACACTCTTTTAAATCTTGGTTACATATTTCTTGTTGCTTCTATTAAGTGAGCACAATGTAGTTAAGTAATATAATAAAAAAATAGAAATTGAATTAAGCCGCTGGCAGCTAAGAGGTGACCCAGTCTCAACTGACAATGCCCGTTCACGAGCATGACGCGTGCATTAGCCCCATTCAGACAACGTCAAAAACAACAATACAAAAAGGGCAATAGCATCTCTTCTAATATTTATAAAAATAATTTTAAAAAAAAATTGTAGGCAAAAGTGGCTGTGGCTGTGGAGCAGGACCGACATTTAGCCAAGCATTTTTATCAAGGATATAATCTTCCAATTTATAATATGCTTGTCTACATAGTGTGCGTTCAATGCATGTTTTAAATATTGGCTCATTTAAATGGAGACTCACAAGTGGTATTTTTAACCGACTTCAAAAAGGAGGAGGTTATATGTTAGGTTGAATGTATGTTTTTTTTTTAAGCTATTGCATAGCTTCTATCGAGGGCCTTGAGCGCGGGGACCGAATCCAGAAATTCCGTAACGAAAAAAACCTCACGCTCCCCACTCCGACGGGCACGGAGGTGTGGCTTGAAGGCCGACAGAGACCGAACACCTATTTTAGAAAAGTCGTTAACGACCTGTGTGGCGCATTGGTACAGCGTTCTCCCTATGTTATCATCGTGCCTCGAGTTCAAATCTCGGTCAAACAAAATAGTCTTTTTGTATTCTAATAGATTATAGTAATGTTCTATGATAACAACTGATCATACTTTTTTTTTTGTAGCAATAGTAAACAAGAAAGAAAAAAGTTTGTTTTCTTATCGGTCACCACGCTCAAAAAGTGTAACTTGAATTAATATCAAAGAAAAAGAAATACTGCATAAATAAAATAAATAAATAATTATAATTGCATAAGTTGATACAAAATGCTATGCAATAGCTTTACCGCGGCAGTCCCCGAGTGCCACACTTATTTTTTTTTTATGTATGTTCACCGATTTCTCGGTCAATTGTGGACCGATTCTGATTTTTTTTTTTTATTGAAAGTTTATGCTTCCGAATTGGTCCCATAGAAATATTGTTATGATCTGATCATGAACTTCGAAGATATGGAACAGAACTCCTCATAGGATCACAGCAGAACCGTCGTAAAAAGTAAAATTGCTTTGTTTATACGTGTAGTCGATGACTGACTGAAAGTAGAGGGGGAATATTATATCGAACTGATCTGATGATGAAGCCTGAAGTTAGGCACCGGAACTCTGTAATAAATTAATGTAATCTAACCGTGTTTGGGATTATTAGAATTATCATGAGATGCACTCTGGCTATAAGGTATATAAGTTTGGCTGAGGGGCACTTTTTAGTGGTGGTGCCATAATTAAAAAGTGTAAAATTAAAAAACTTTTTACAAAAAAAATACAACCGACTTCAAAGTAAAAAAAAACACTGAAAAGTGCAAAATAACTTTAATTTCGGAAGTCGGTGTTAAATAATAAAGAGACAAAACTATTATAGAAACACCGACTTCCGAAATTAAAGTTATTTTGCACTTTTCAGTGTTTTTTTTTTTACTTTGAAGTCGGTTGTATTTTTTTTGTAAAAAGTTTTTTTATTATAAAATTTTACACAGTACCCCATAAAAGAACAATGTACCTACTTTAGCCAATCTGAATCGAGGTTGATCTAATTCGTTCCTAATCCTAGTATTAAAATTGTGCCTGTCACTTATCTTAGTAAAAACATAAATATTTTTCCGAACATACATAATGTTTTCATAAATGTATTGACAAGGGACCGTCATGAAGTTTATTTCCTTAAATAGTTCCCTAAGAGAATCGCGCCTGCGAAGATTTTATATGGCTCTAATAGCTCTTTTCTGCAGAATAAAAATAGACTATGTCTGCAGCCCGTCCCCATAAAACGCCATGAGGCATGAGGAGCCGGCTCCCCTTCTGCAAGGCTTGCGGACGACGAACAATAAGTAGCTCGCCGTCCGTTAAGGAGAAGGCTCAAGTTGACGGCGCGTTGTGTCCTACTCGTGCCCAATGCGATGTCAACATAAATAACGGGAACACCTGGGCCGATGCCTGCCAGAGCTGTGGGCTTTTGCGAAAGTTACCACAGCCCAGGATAGAGCAACTGAATGGACACGGGTGCATAGTAAAGTCTGAAACTCTCTCTCGATCCACCCAGAGCGGGAGAAGTTATTTGATGATTTTCCACCAGAAATAAAAAAAATAACAAAAACAATAGGGCTTAGGTTGGGAATCGGTGTCTTTTACACAGTACGAGTGCTTACGATCATGTCCTTGTTTACTACCTTTGACCACCTTAGGAATAGGCAACATGGCCACGTACTGAACTCTGAATTGAAACTGAAGTCGTAAACTGTAAATGTCTTTTAGTTTTACATATTTCCATAAAACTATATAACTAAGTTTACACTTGTTATAACATTCCACAATGTCGTAAAAAAAATAAAGTCAGAAGACCACCTGCGTGCCTTGTGACAGATAATCGGGTGCACGTTCACTTTATGACGATTAAACTTATTACAATTTATCTACGAGTATATAAGGAAGCGAAAACGTGTTACGTAGGTATTATCTTGTTCATGTTTCAGTCCGGTTCTAATTAACAGAGGAAGGAATTAGGTAGATTTATTCATGTACTTACATCGAAATGTTTATATTAATATGGATTTTCCCGGGATTTCTAATGAAAAATCCCGTGTAGCTAACAATATTACAAATAAATAATAATAAAAATCTCAGAAAATAATAGGTACCTATGTAATTGGAGATTCTATAACCAGCATTTTCAGAATTAATTATCTGTGGATTGGCGCGCAATTCGAAATTCAAATAAATTTTATTCGAAAGACGTCTTAATTTAATTTCAATTTCAGTCATTTGTTTTTAGATAGTTTTTTGTTTTTGTGACATTGTGGTAGTTTTTGGCGCTATGGATAAACTGAAAATTCGTACAATTTTCGAATATGAGTTCCTACGTGGAAATACCGCTGCGCAAACAACACGAAACATTAACGACGTGTACGGGCATAACACTGCTTGCATAAACACAGTCCATTATTGGTTTAATCGTTTTAAATCTGGAAATTTTGAGTTGAAGAACGAGCCTCGCGGTCGGCCGGTAACTATTGTCGACAACGACGAATTGAAGGCGATAGTGGAAGCGGATCCATCTCAATCTACGGCTGAGCTTGCTGCGGGCCTTTGAGTTAGTGTCAAAACAACATTGAAGCACTTGAGTCAAATCGGAAAGATAAAAAAGCTAGATAAGTGGGTGCCACACGAACTAAGCAACCGACAGCGAGATTTACGTGTCGAAGCATGCATAGCACTACTGAATCGGCATAGAAACGAGGGAATTCTTAATCGAATTTTTACCTGCAATGAAGAGTGGATCCTGTACGACAACCGTAAGCGTTCGTCTCAGTGGGTGGACCCGGGTACAGCACCTAATCAGTGCGCTAAAAAAAAGATTACTCATAGGAAGATGATGGTGACTGTCTGGTGGACCAGTGCCGGACTTGTACATCACAGCTTCTTACCGAATGGCACAACAGTGACGGCAGATGTCTATTGCCAAGAATTGCAAACAATGATGGAGAAGCTCGCAATTCAACAACCAAGATTAGTCAATCGCTCTTCCCCATTGCTTCTCCACGACAACGCGCGAGCTCACACTTCACGACAGACCATCGCAAAGCTACAAGAGTTACAGCTGGAAGCTCTCCGTCACCCATCGTACTCACCGGACCTTGCCCCAACAGATTTCTACTTTTTTCAAAATTTAGACAATTTTTTAAGTGGGAAAAAATTCAACACCCGTGATGCAGTACAAAACGCTTTCGCTGACTTCATCGCCTCCCGTCCGGCAGACTTCTACAGTAAAGGGATAAACAAACTGCCATCAAAATGGCAAAATTGTATAGATAATTTGGGCCAGTACTTTGATTAGCTGAAATAAAAAAATAGGTAAAGACCTAATAGATAAGACAAATAAAACAAAGATAATTCACATGCAATTTTCATTGAAAAAGATCTCTCTACTTCAACTGAGGTGAGGTTAACACATACACTTCCCTCCTCGTCATTAATGCAGGAAGAAATATTTTCTACTATATTTCTGAGTGCCATAAAAAAAATTCTGCCCTTTAAAATTAACCTCAGGATTTGAGGCATATCCACTTTATTCTTTCACTGTATGAAATCAGTATAAGTACATAAATAACTCTACCTAATTCCGACCTCTGCTAATTAAACTAGTTATGCAAATACTAAATTTTGTCAGCCTGATTTCCGAGATGAGATTTCCGGCCACTGTAAGCGCGGTCTTGCGGACGACAAGCAATAGGTAGCTCGCCGTCCGATCGTCCGATCATCCGGTAACCGTCCGAACCGAGCCCAAGTCGTCGACGGCGCGTACTGTTCCAAGCGCGCCTCAAAGAGATGTCAGCAGACTGTAGGGGCCCAGCAGGGTCGAAGCCTACTGGGGCCAAGGGTCTTCTTTTGAAAGGAAGACTCGCCCCTGGTAGAACAGGAGTGGGTTTTTAGTCAGTAAAAGTCTGACACACCCTCCAAAAGATCAACTGAGGTGAGGTTAACAAATTTATACACTTCCTCCTCCTCGTCATTAATGCAGGAAGATTTTTTTCTGGTATATTTCTGAGTGTCATAAAAAAACTTCTGTTCTTTAAAATTGATCTCGGGATTTGAGGCATATTCGCTTTATTCTTTCACTGTTTAAAATCAGTATAAGTACATAATTCCACCTAATAACTCTACCTAACTCCGACCTCTGCTAATTAAACTAGTTATGCAAATACTAAATTCTGCCAGCGGTTTCGTCCACGTGAAAGCAGAAAATCATCCCAAGGATACATACTTAAAGAAAGAAAGAAAACATGTTTATTTTGCCCAAATAGACACACAATAAAATACAACAATCTGTCGTATCATGTGTGAACCGGGCATAACTGTGCTGCACCATAGACACTATCCTATCTACTTCTATCCTTGGTACAGGCCATGGTCCGAAGCGAGAAGGAGCGGCAGGCAGTCCCCTCGTCTGCGAAGCAGCAATGTTAGCAAAGGAGGACCCTTGCCGCCGGGAACTCGATCCCGATTTCCGGCCACCGTAGGCGCGGTCTTGCGGACGATGAGTACTAGGTAGCTCGCCGTCCGATCGTCCGGTAACCGTCTGAACCGAGCCCAAGTCGTCGACGGCGCGTACTGTTCCATGCGCGCCACAAAGAGATGTCAGCAAACTGTAGGGGCCCAGCAGAGTCGAAGCCTACTGGGGCCAAGGGTTTACTTTTGAAAGGAAGACTCGGCCCTGGTGGAACAGGAGTGGGTTTTTAGTTAGTAAAAGTCTGACACTATCTCTCGCTCCGCCCAAGAGCAGGGGATGTCATTGGATGATTTTCCCACCGAAAAAACAAAATATCCTATGTGCTATACCAGCCCCCCTAGCCAAGTTACAACCACGTAACTGAACGTTGAGATGACGTCAGAACAAAGGAATCGGAGGCGTGGCCTACTCGAGGCGTTCGACGCAGGAGAATCGAAACAAAACGGTCGTAACTTAGCTAAGGGGGCAGAACATGGTCTACCCGTGCGCTGAATTGCATACAAATCCTTCAGCCTTTTGGGCGTGAAGAAGTATCAAACGTAAACTTTTTTTTGTTAGCCTTTTCTACTCCTGGGCAAAGGCCTCCCTCCACTTTTTCCATCTTTCGCGGGCCCTCGCTTCCTTCTTCCATTTCTGGCGAAATCGGTCTAGTTCGTCCCGCCATTTTCTTCGTGATCTGCCGAAACCCCGTCTCCCTGTCTCAGGGCATCAATTTTGTGCTATATTGGCCTACAGTTTGTCAGGCATGCGGCAGATATGTCCTGCCCAGTCCCAGTTAAGTTAGGTAGCCTTTTGAGCCACATCAGTTTGGTATCCTGGTTTTGAAACGCAATACCGATATAGTGTTAGTATTCATTCGAACTCATTCCAAATTCGAATGAATGGAATAATATTGAAAAAAATATCTTCGTTTATCATTAAAACACCAACTGACTGCGTTTCAATAAGCTATAAATATGGAAAAAAATAAAACAGGAATGGTTTTTTACAAATTTATTAGAAACACAGTCATGTTACTTAACACCACCAAAATTATCCTTATATCACAATCTTTTCACACCATAAAGCTGGAACTTCTTGAAAGTTTTCGCGAAATTTTTACCTGAAAACAAAAATTAAAATGTTAGTCCATTGTTCACACCTTTTCCAGCCCCCGTAGGCGCGGGCTTGATGACTACTCGCACCTCAAAGAGATGTCAGCAAAACTAAAGTAACCCAGCAAATTTTTTTTTAGTTGGGATATCATCAAATGACTTTACCCGCTCTAGGTTGGAACGAGAGGGAGTGCCAGACTTTTATTGACTAAAACCTACCTGTGTTCCTTCCTTCGTTGCCGTTTACATTCCAAGGCCAAGGTAACTATTTCGGACAATCCCGCAGTCCATCACAATTTGGTTGATAAATCAATCTACGGTTCGACTAAAGGCCGATCCCAATATGCGAAAAAGGCTATGCGACTGATGACCAAATTAATCATCGTTCTTCCACACATCTCAGCCCCCCTAGCCAAGTTACAACCGTTTCTTTTCGATTCTCTTTTCGTCGATCGCCTCGAGTAGGCCACGCCTCTGATTCCTTTGTTTTAACGTCATCTCAACGCTCAGTCACGTAGTCAGGACAAAGGAATAGGAGGCGTGGCCGATGTGTATCAATGATGCGAGCCCTCAGGTTTCCCCGACTTATGAAAGGATAAAATCTTAAAATGTTGTCCGCAATCTCATATTCGAGAGGCTCTCCAATTGATCAGCCGTAAATTTCGGTGCTAATTGGGCCTATTTCGTAATAAAAACAATACCGCTTACGGCCTTGTCAGGTAAAAAAGGGACCCTCTTTTTATTATTATATAGGGGGCCCTATTTGTAGCTAGCTACGGCACTGTAAGTTTCTAACATGTCATAGATTTTTAAATTACTTTTTAATAGATTGGAGTATGACATGTGACATCCACCAACCCGCACTGGGCCCGCGTGGTGGATTACGGCCCATTCCTTCTCCTAGAGAGAAGGCCTGAGTCCCAGCAGTGAGAACATTAAAAGGCTGATTAGCTAGCTTAGCTAGCTAGATTGGAGTAGGTATTCTGTATACCAAATTTCAATAACATGAAAATACCCATTAAACTTTTTTTTATATTCTGTGTTCCTGTTTACCCTAGTTGGTTGTAGGTAGGGTCATTATTACCTATTTATAGCCCTTTCTTCGTCTTCTTGATGAGGTTCTTCAAAGGCTTGATTAAATACTCGTAGTCACCCTTAGGAGGGATGAGACCAACCGGAGTCACGATGTGGACCTTTTCCTGAAAGTAAAAATATATATTTTTCATCATTTTATTTTGCAGTTTGTTTAATTGTCGTTCTTGAATATTAAGCTTGACTAATTCAAATGCAGCTGTTAAAGTATTAGTTATGTATCTAGTGTCACTCATAATATTTTTTCTGTGTTATTATGATTATGGAGGAAAGTAGGTACTAGGTATATCAAATAAAGATCGAGAATTCGATACCGATTCGAGTTTGTTTTTAACCGACTTCAAAAAAAAGGAGGAGGTTATCAATTCGGTTGTATGTTTTTTTTTTTTATGTGTTACCTCAGAACTCCGTCGTTTATGGACCGATTTGCAATTTTTTTTTTTTCCTTATAAAGAAGTTGCTTTCCAATTGGTCCCATTTTTTTCAGAATCCATTCTGATGATGGGATCCATGAGGAATCGAGGGAACTCCTCAAATATTATAGGCAACCATATGATGATTTTGGTATTTTTATCGAGAACTTAAGCATTTACAGTCAAAAAGTAACATTTGATGAAGTGGAACTGGTGAAGAAGACCAGAAATGGCCAACGAAACTTCATACTCACATAGATATCACAATGAAGATAGTTAAGCGACTATGACAACACAAATAAATAAATGGTTCTGAATAGTTGTGTTGAAAATGGTATCATCGAAGTGACCTGATGATGATGATGGGGCCGGAAGGTAGGCACTGGAACTCCGTAATTAATCAATGTAACCTAGCCGTGTTTGGGCTTATTAGAATTGTCATGAGATGCACTTTGACTATAAGGTACTATCGAACTTATGTGATGATGGAGCCGGAAGGTGGAAGGTAGATACAGGAACTTCATAATAAAACAATGTAACCTAGCAGTGTTTGGGTTAATTCAAATTGTCATAAGAAATAGGCACTCTGGTTATAAGTGTATCGCAACTAAAAAGTGTGAAATAAAAAACTTTTTACAAAAAAAAAATACCGACTTCATTAAAAAAAAAACACTAAAAGGATCAAAATAACTTTAATTTCGGAAGTTGGTGGTAAATATGAAACAAACAATACCGAGAAACACCGACTACCGAAATTAAAGTTATTTTGATCCTTTTTTTTTAGTGAAGTCGGTTATTTTCTTTTATGTAAAAAGTTTTGTTAACACATTCGACACGTTTATGACGTTCGGCGCTCCGATTGGGCTACTCCAAGCTCTTAACCAATTAGAGAGGCAAACGTCATAAACGTTAAAACAACTCGCACTCTGCGCACGCGTTAACTTTGCCAAATTATAGTATAGAAAAAAGAGGTTGTTTTGTTATTGTAACTAGATGGCGCGCTTCAGTACAAGTACAAAATATTGACGTTTGCGTAAAAGCGATCGAGTATGTTTAATAATTTTAATTCGCAAACGAATCGGACAAAGTATTATTGAATTTCTCTTGGTCTTGATTTTTGACAGATTAATGAAATTAGCCCTGCCTAAGTAACATGGGACTTAATCTTCTTCTTTAGCCTAGTTTTAAAGAATCTTTATTTCTCATAAGAACATTATAATCGTTCACTTACATGATATTTAAAATTTTAGTTAAACAGCTGTCGTCGAATGACGAAGCATGTAATATACCTTATAACCTTGCCTTATCACGAAGTAAATTCGTCTTACACGAAGTCGGCTTTCATTATCACGTGGAGTCACATGGTTCGTGTACATTTCCTTGTGAACGAGGCTTTTCGTGTCCTTTTGGACATTTGCCATTCAAGTGGTTTGAGGTCTTCCCCTACCTCTCTTTTTAGTAGCCATAGAACGGCACTTTTTCACAACATAATCATCGTGCCTTCACATTACGTGACGCATAGCTTGTGTTTGAGTGTCACTCCCCCGCTCATCTCAGCATACACATAATATGCCACTTAATCAAAACTAACCAAATACATATGGATATGCTAAAGACACACCTCTACCTAAACACGGTGCAATTTCTTTCTTACTGCCGTAAAAACTGGCTCTAGCAGAACTCGGCGAAGTTACCAGTGGTAGCGGTGGTGAAGGTGATACTGACAGCCTGTAACGCGAACCTAAGAAAATTATAAAAAAGGCAACAACTGGTCGCACCATCGCTTTCTCTCTCACATTTTTCTGTCCTTTTCACTTATTCGGCGCTTTGATTGGTCCGCTCCAAGTTCGTAACCAATTAGAGAACCACACGTTGTAAACGTTTCGATCGCGTTAACTTAAAAACAATTCGCACTTGCAACAACCTTGTGACAAAGAAATTCAGAATCATGATTTTATCATTTTCCTTACCCTTGTTTCTCCCTTCTTAAGAGCCTCCTCCAGCTCTTTATGTGTCTTCTCCAAGTAAGGAATGAGGGCCGTCTTCGTTGCAGGACTCTTGAGGGCCTCGTTCAGATCCGCTTGAGTCCAGGTCGATATGTCCAAAGCTGGTATTGCTACTTGTACTGTTTCCTGTAAAGAATTTCTTTTTTATTTCATGTCGTAAGGCAAGAAAGGGGAGGCCTCTACCCAGCATAACGCTAGTCCGAAAAAATAAATGTTGAGTTCCATGATGAAAAATTAAAGTACTTAACTGTTGTCACTTTCAGATTTTAATTATCGTCCCTTAGCTTACAACACCGCTCAAGTCGAAAATTGGCGGTTTTCACATTTGAATGCCTTTAGATGAAGCTTCTCATTGCGCGTCTAACCATTGGTCACATGATATAAATTTCAGCCAATCAGAAGCCATAATTCGAAAAGTAGTGATAGCGTGCAAGTCGGCTGGCCTCTCAACACCGCAAAGTTTGTTTCGTTTCCTGTAAAATTAGTTAAAATGACTTATGCGGTGTTGTTAGCTAAGGGACGTTATGCGATATTTAAATACTCGTAATAATAAAAGGCAGAATTGAAAGAAATTCTATTATAGGGTCCCAAGTAGAAATTATTATATGTCCGAGTTTTTAAAGGTTTCAATGCTATCCATTTTTTTTTAAGGTGGAAAGGCATCCAATGACTTCTCCCAATCTAGGGCGGAGCGGGAGGGCGTGTCAGACTTTTACTGGCTTAAACCACACCTACTCTTTGCCTTTTGCGGTCCAGAATCACGAGTTTCCCTTTCGGAAATCAACCCTTGGCTACAGTAGGCATGACATCCTAATTTACTGTGATACTAGTAGTTCCCTCTCCTAGAGAGGAGGCCTGAGTCCCAACAGTGGGAACATTATAAGGCCGACTATGCTATGCTATAGACTAGTGGTTAATAACAATTTTACTTTATTATTATTTTTATTTTTTATTTTTATTATTGATAGGCTCGCGTTTGACCACCATCTCACCTGATGGTAAGCGATGATGTGGCCGACAATGGAGCACGCTTGCCTAGAAATAACCTATTCACTCTTGACTTAAAGACCCCTAGGTTGTAGCTATCAGGTAACACAGACTCCGGCAGGGAATTCCACTCCTTAGCTGTACGCATTATGAATGTGTTCCCAAAACGCTTTGTACGTATGGGTGGGATGTCCACTATGTACCGATGGCGCAACGCCGTACGTCTAGTGGTCCGATGATGGAACGGACTTGGTGGAATTAAATTTATTGCCTCACTAGCTTCTGCCAGCGGCTTCGCCCGCGCGGAAGCATTTTTCTCCATACTAACTTTGGACTCTCGTTTCTTCCCCTTAGGGGTGAATTTCGGAAAATCCTCTCTTAGTGCTCGCCTACGTAATAAAAGGTAATCTCGTGCAAGATTTCACCCTTCTACTCCCAGTAGTTTCGGCTGTGCGTTGATATGTCAGTCAGTCAGTTTCTCCTTTTATATATATAGACTAGCTTTTGCCCGCGGCTTCGCTCCCGTCAACTGACTACTCTACCCTACCCTACCCACCAGTACATTTATGTTTGCCTAATATACTGAACAGCTGATATTTTTTTCGCAATTTCGGCTTTGCTCCCATAATAAAAATTGTTTGTTATCATGAGCACAATGACGTGTTTAAGTATCGTACACTAATTACCAGTCACCCTATATATAGATAATGTCTATCACTATCAGTCTGTGAGTTCGCTTCAGCCCCTCGAACTCTTTTCAATGGTCACGATATAAAAGGCGGCGAGATTGTTCGCAAAAGGTAGCGTGGCCCTGGAACGCAAAGGTAATAGAAGGAACACGACTGGGTTTTAGTCAGTAGAAGTCTGTCACTCCCTCTCGCACCACCCACATTCCACAACGTGAGAAGTTATTCGATGACTTCCCACCCAAAAAAAGTCTCAATGTATACCTATACATTTTTTAACTTTACCCCACCCCACACCAGGAATTACTCCTGTATCGTGGGTACGTTCACAAACGTGTTAACTGACACATACCAGACAACCAGATCCGTCACTCGGCACAACTATCTGTAGACTGTAGGCCACACAAATATTTGTTCCATACGGAAATCAAACCCGCGAAACGATGAGCAGCAGCCGACCACTCAACAACTGCACCAACCGTGCCATCATGTAGGTATTATAGAAATATAGACATCGAAATTTGCTTCAAGTTTCCAAATTTTTTTATTTTTTTTTATTAATGATTGGCTTGCGTTTGACCACCATCTCACCTGATGGTAAGCGATGATGTGGTCGACGATGGAGCACGCTTGCCTAGAAGTAGCCTATTCACTCTTGACTTAAAGACCCCTAAGTTGTAGCTATCAGGAAACACAGACTCCGGCAAGGAATTCCACTCCTTGGCTGTACGCATTAATAAATGTGTTCTCAAAACGTTTCCATCTTAGATCCTTACCAACCTAAATTATTGGCCAGTTCTTACCTGTAAATTCCCAGTCTCATTCTGCATATGGACGTAACTTTTCGCTTGTAAGAGCGCTGGCAAGTACTCCGGCTTGGTGGAAGGGTCAGCGATGGCTGCCGTCAGCTCCTCTAAGGTCCACGTGGGCCCACCAGAAGGTGATGGCACTACTGCGTGGACGAATTTCTGTAAATACGTATATCTATGTTATTAATTCCGGAATTATTAAAAAAGTATGAAATATACCAGAAGAGAATATAATTTACTACACCAGAAAAATATATGTTTACACAATTTGTCTATAAACTAAATATTTAAATTTATTCAAGAGATTTGTCACATTTGTGCATAATTTTGCATTAACAGCCGAACTAGGCTAGGGGCCTGTATTTCGGCACGCTGTGCTTCAAACCCTGGAACTCAGTCTACAAGTACGAGCTCATGAACAAATGAAACCAAGGTTTCTATTTAAACAAGAAGTACAGGAGTTTTAAATAATCAAACTCGAAGGTCTGCTGGGAGAAAACTAAAACATCATAAACAAACGGCTAGTCCATTACTTCGAACACTTCAAACTATTATCACCCCAACAGTTTGGCTTCCGCAGAAACAAATCTACTTGTGATGCTGTCCATGTATTAGTCAACAATATTGTAGAAAACTTAAATGCTAATAAAAAAGTGCTTACTATTTTCCTGGATCTTGCTAAAGCATTTGACACTGTTCCCGTCTCCACTCTTTTACTCAAGCTCGAAGGTATGGGTGTGAGGGGAGCTCCACTTGAACTGCTCAAGAGTTATCTCACCAATCGCTCTCAGTTAGTTACAATAGAGAACCACAAGAGTGACGAACTACCCATTCACTATGGTGTGCCTCAAGGGAGTATCTTGGGACCTACGCTGTTTCTAGTATTCATTAATGACCTTTGCAATCTCAAAATTCCAAATGCGTCAGTAGTCTCATTTGCGGATGATACCGCCATCACCTTCACTGCAAACTCATGGTCGACACTCCAAGCAGCCGCACAAGGCGGCTTTAATTCTGCTTTGAAGTGGCTTTCCTCCCACAGTCTGACTCTCAATGCCAACAAAACTAACTTCATCACCTTCTCCATCTCTAACCCTTCCCAACCAAAAACCCCAATCTCTATTACAGCACATTCCTGTCCCACATTATCACATCTTAATTGTAAATGTCCTAACTTAAACTCAGTGGAACAAGTTAGGTATCTTGGTATTATCCTGGACAAAAACCTAAGTTTCGGACCACACATTAACACTCTCACCGGTCGTATACGTAAGCTTATCTATGTCTTTAAAACCCTGCGACATGTAGCTAACCCTTCTATTATCCGAAACGTATACTTTGCTCTTTGCCAGTCAATCCTCTTATACTGTATCTCTTGCTGGGGTGGTGCTGCAAAGACTACACTCATGCCTCTGGAGATCGCTCACAGAGCTATTCTAAAAGTAGCTACTTTCAGATCGATTCTTTTCCCAACTACCGAACTTTATAATTCGTGCAACTTACTCAATGTTAGACAACAATATATCCTACATATGGTCCTACTTCAACACAAAATAACTCCTTTCAAGCAAATCTCCAAACGCCGTAAAGACCTTATCTGCACACTCCCACCGGCACGTACAGCTTTTATTAAAAAATTTGCTTTTTACCTTGGCCCATCACTTTATAATAAAGTGAATGCAATCATCCCTATTTATGGACTAAAATCTACTACCTGTAAAAAGACTGTTCGCTCGTACCTACGGAATCTTAACTTTGACGAAACAGAAGAATTCCTGAAGAAGTAAACAGCAACACAAACATGCATCACACATAACATAAAAAAAAAAACCTAACACGCATCACACTAATAACAAATACACTCTACACACTAACTGTTATACTGAACAACTTTTTTTTTTTTTTTAATTATTTTTTTCTCATGTCATCTTTCTTTAATTTTAGTTTATAATTATTTTGATTTAGTGTTTTTATTTTATTTTATTATGTTATTAATTGTCTTTATTTTACAAATAGTGTTTATATACTTGTGACTAAACACACGTGCTAGATACCCGTACAAGTCAACCAACAACCTATGACAGGGGATCGCAACTGACTCTTTTAAACACAGGTTACCTCGTAACCTATCTAGAAGAGCAGCACTGCACCCACTAACTAGTTTATGTAAACATGTGCTGTGTAACACAAAAATGTACCTCAGCTAGTTCTAAATTTATCAATAAATTTATTATTATTATTATTATTTTTTTTTTTTATTTATCTCAGGACCCTGAGGTCCTGGACCTTTGGGAGGCGTACGAGGAGCCGAAGCCAACTCGCAGAGGCCCTTTAGATAATTATAATGGAACATGATACCAACCGACGATTATCCCTGTACGCGCTATGCTAGTGCACCCAAGGACAACCCCCGGTTATTGAAAAACTGTTGCGACATATGGAGAACAAAGATAATAGGGCTATGGTTTTTGGAGTCTTAAGTGGACTGGTAACATGGAACTATGTCAAGACTATGGCCCCTGCCTGAACAACGTTATTAATATGCATCGAAAAAAGGCAGGGGGTGACTTGCACACTCAATAAATGGGCCCCCAAAAACGGCCGCTAGCACGAAGTGACATAGCAACAAGAGGGCAACATATCCTGAGGTGCTTGAGGAGTGGAGAGGTATACCACGGCTATCAGGAAAATCCCGGAAGTACGGTCAAGATCCCTACCAGCACCTTACTGGATTATACATCCTTCTCCCGAGCACGTTTGCTCTTGCGAATCTCCACTCAAGCCAGCCAATAAAGGCAAGAGAGAGGTGGGAGCTCAGTTCCTCGTCAGTGTTCACTACGGCCGGTCAATAAAGGCAAGCCGGAGATGAAGAACAAGAATTCTCCCGGGAGATCGGGTCCGTGGGGTCGCTAATGCCCAACAGTTCGCCACAAAACTGCACTGCGGATTGTATCTCTCTTAGTCTGGCCCCTCACCCTAGGCATATTACGGCAAAGCAAACTTTACCGATACAGACCTAGGGTATATTGGAGCATGCAAGCCCCACCACGACGTCAACGTAGAGATACGGCGATGGGGTTATTATTATTATTATTATCATGGAGTTAAGCTCGCTTTTGTACATGAATTGTCAAATCACTGTGTACTATGTAATATTTTTGTGTGCAATAAATAATGAAGAATTTAAGAAAATAATTAAAGAATAAATGGTAAATGTCCTCTGGGTTTATATAGTGAAATGGCGAGTTTATGTGTGTGCGAGGGTTAGGGTGTTTCATGCTTTTTTTTTAATTTTCGATCTTCATTTGACTTTGCTCGAATTCTTAATACCACTCATGCACATTGTTCATATACCAAAAATCACCATAATCGGTTAATATTTAGTGGTTGCACAACGCCAATAAGTACGTCATCAGTGAAAATTAAATTTTTAATAATATTATTTTTACAGAGAAGGGAAGTAAGTTTTACTAGACACAATACACTAGTAACACTTACTACCCTCTACTGTAAAAAATGATAATATTAAAAATGTAACCTACACTGATGACGTACTAACTGTATCATTATCAGAAAACTTTATTAGCGTTGTGCAACCTCTAAATATTAACCGATTATGGTGATTTTTGGTATAAGAACACTGTGCATGAGTGGTATCAAGAATTCGAGCAAAGTCAAAAAACAAAAATTAAAAAAAACATGAAACACCCTAGCGAGGGTGAATAGATTTTTGTTGTAAGTATAACCAAGTATTCTTTCTATAATTCCATTTACTTTTGACTCTCAAGTTTGGTATATCAACCAATTGTGTTAGGCTGCGGGATTTTTCTAAAGATTTACAGCGGCCTTATAAAGCAAAGGGAAGTGAAGGAACACAGGAGGGTTTTGGTAAATAAAAGTCTGACATTTCCCTAGAGTGTGGGTAACAGTTACAGACCATTTCTTCCCAAATAAAGGAAGCGTAAGATAAAGGACCCCACAGTAGAAACATTGTATCCTTATGCCAAATTAATTCATGTTAATGTTTCACCTCTTCATTTTGCCAAAAGACGTTCAGTGCTGGATATGTCACCGGAAAATTGCAGACTCCGTATGATTATAATACCTAATAATTTATTAGATTATAATTTCTCAATATTATAAAATCGTTCTGTATACGATAAATCACATCCAAGTTCATTATTTTCCAACAACCGTGTCTAATTTAGAAAAAATAATTTACAATTTGTCGCGATATTTTACAATCTTTCGGCGTTTGCAATTTTCCGGTGACTGATATATACCTAAGTCTTTCATAACGACCTGTTCTATTCCTCCAAAAAACAAAGTTCTACAACCTTTGATTTCCAGATATGGGAGCTGCCGATTGGAATAGAAATTGCATAGTTTTGCGCCCAAAAATATTAATCACTATCGTGCCGGCGACACGAAGACAAAGAATAAAAAAACAGTATCTATAGAACACATCAACCATAAATTTTTCGCAATTTAATGTGATATAAGTATACTTAAACAAGCTTCTGTCAGCGGCTTCGCCCGCATGAAAATAAATTTCTCGATACAAACTTTGAACCCTCGTTTCATCCCGTTAGGAGGTGAATTTTGAAGAACCCTCTCTTAGCGCTCACCTACGTCATAAAAGGAAGCTTTGTGCAAAATTTCACGCTCCTAGTCCGAGTAGTTTCGGCTGTGCGTTGATATGTCAGTCAGTCAGTCAGTTTCTCCTTTTATATATATAGATAACTTGTTATGGTAGTGTCTACCTACCGCGGTAATTACCAGTCTATTAAAAATGGTAATCTTATTAATAGGTAGGTATTTTTCTCGACAGCAAATCATTGACTTTATAAATATTTAATGTATGGCGTAACAACCTTGTCACCTTTTTTTAGAAAATTACAGAAAATACGACTGCGGAATATTAATACGTAAGTTTTTTGTATATTAGTTTTGGGGTTCCACTTCTTAGGGACCGTACTATAGTAACACAAAATTGTTTGTACGCCTAGGGACATGGTACCGATACGGAACCGTCAGACGTAAAAAAATTATGATGCGAATCTCGCATTTAACCGAAATTCGTGAAATTCGTTCACTTTATTGTTACACTCAAAGAGCAGTTTGTCAAGAATACTGTTGGATACAGGTCTCCCCTAAGTGTCGCCACAACGAACGGCACTGTCCGTCTCGCATCCATCGGTTTCACGCAACTCTAACCAAGCCATTGGTCCACCTTGTGGGAGGTCTTCGAACGCTGCGTCTTCTTTGGCCTAACCGCACAGATTATCCACAAAAAAATGTAATTTTCGAGAACAATCCAATCTGGGTAGGTGCATAATCAGCCTCATAATGTTCCCACTTCTGGGATTTAGGCCTCTTCTTTAAGAGAAGGAATGGGACCAGTGCGGATTGGTAGATGTCATAATGTCTTCGAATTTTTGGTTTTAGGACATGCCGGTTTCCTCACGATATGTTCCTTCACCGTTTTGAAAGCAGTGGTGATGAAATTAATTACACAAAGTAATGCGCCTGGCTGGGTTTGAACCCGCAACCTACAACTCGTAATTCGAGGCTGTTACCACGGGGCCACCACTTCTATCCAGGATGATTATTTCTTTGATATTTATTACAAAGATAACAGAAACAAAAGATAACGTTAAACCACAAAATGCCCGGTTTCACAAACACTAAAGGGGTGACCAGATGGTTGCAAACTAGCATTCCAACCAAGGTGACCTTGGTTTACGTGTTTGGTTTGTTTTGTGGCTACATGGATGTAAACCACGCACCAACACGTTCGGTGGTTAGGAAAAGGCGCCTCCCAACCAAGGGCGTTGAAGGTCATGGATTACAACTGCTGTCTACACGGATTGAAACTAGCAAGGTCGCCTTGGTTGGGACGTTGGTTTGCAACCGTCGGGTCACCCCTTAAACTAAATAAATGCCTATATATATTATTGTATTAGATTTCCGCTGGGTCAAACATTGATAACCACACTTCGTACTTTCATTTCGACACCCATTTAAGAGTTAAACTAAGATAGTGAAAACGAACAAAAGTGTCAAATTATGCATGAACACAAACGATGGAGTCTTGCAATCGATTTGCATAATAATTACATTAAGTTATGAGTATGCAAGTTGCTATTACGATACCTTCAGGCACAATTCGACGTAAAACTTCCCTTGCTACTGAGGCTGATTAGGACTTTTCAAGACTTTAAATTCTCTTATTGAATGAATAATGACTATTTATGATAGGATACTATAAAATAGTTTGTAACTAAACCTGTCCTAGTCTAGAATACTCCAATAAACAAGCTCATTTTCAATCAAGACCTGTTCAATTCTATCCCGGTCAGACTTTCCGAGTTGATTGAATTTCCGAGCTCGTTCTTACATGATGACAATTCGTCCATCTTTCGCGAGCCCGCACGTTGTCTAATCAGTATAGACCTAACCTACCCGGTTAGTCTAGCCATCTTCTTTGTGGCTTTAAAGCACATATATTTACATATAATGTATATAATGGCGTAGTCTCCATTCAGTACCGTAATATATTTATTATGAGTTGCAAAAAATATATAAAAAGTTCTTTAAGTTTTGATTCTTACGTAACTCTAACACAAATTTACAGCAATTTGCTGTATATCATAGTTATAAGTGAGTATCTGTAGAGTTAATGTTCCATTATACACCGATATAGAAATATATATACAGCTTATTATTTAAATTAAGTTATGCAGTTGTTATGCAGCTCCTATACAGCAACTATTCTCCACTTACACTTAATGCTGTATATTTTGGGGCCCTTTTTGCTGTTATATCAGCTGTATAAGCGCTTATACAGGCTATATACAGCTTACTGTACAGCTTAGAGTGTAAACCTGAAACTTTATACAGTTGATATACAGCTTGTTGTGCTACTTGGGTTATTCTGTGCTAGTAGAGCCTATTTTGTATTGCCCCTTTGGCACTAATTACGAATCTAAAAGAAATACATTATGTCTAGAGTAAGAAACGAGATTTTTTAAACAATAATGATCACTTGCATACACCTGGTGCCTATAAGTTGGAAGCATCAGGTAGTGCCTGGTTAAAACTATAATCATCTCTCTAGCTTTTTTTCAACTAGCTTGGATTCGTCTTCCATTCTAACCAGATGCGGCTGTATACCTGTGTTTTACATGGAGCAACTGCCTATCAGAATACCTCAACCCAGCTATTGGGCAACACAATCCTCCTTGGAGAAGCTTAGATAGATGGTCAGACTGTCAAAGATATACGAATGAGAATCGGGAATAACGGCTTTACAATGCGTTCCAAATAAGAATAGGATCGATTGACAGGTAGTGACGTCACGTCATACTGTCAAATCGAAGAATTATTATGGTGAGCAAAACAAGAAAATTTTAAAATTTAATTTATTTACGAACTGTGAACGAAAATAGTTTAATCATAATCCAGTTCTTCAATTTTGCTCATCTCTGAGTTCTTCAATTTTGCCCAATTTCTTGCGATTTGACAGTATGACGTGACGTCACAACATGGCGTCGATCCTATTCTTATTTGGAACGCATTGTACGTTCTTTGCGAGGCACGGTGTGTCAGTATAGATAAACTTATAAAAACTTGCCTTCCTGGTAAAAACTATATAAAATTATAAACACAAAAACTACAAACCTCATTTTTACCAGTAAACAGCGAGTACAAGATCTCGTTGAGAGCATCTTCTAGATACGGCATCATGCCAGGCTCTGCCAGATTGTTCTCGATTGCGTGTGACAGCTGGGTAAGGGTCCAGGTCTTCACGACTGGGTAGCTGGTGGCCACTGCTAGGCAGAGCGAGAATAACACTAGCACCTTCATGGTAGGTAACTGTGGAATTATTATACACACAACTTTTAATAAAACAATTAAAGTAAGACGACTGACGTACACAGGCGAGCTTAACCCACAATTGGGTTTTCTTACAGCAAACCTTATAATTGTGCATAAAAGCATAATCAGCCTTTTTTTTTAATGTTCCCACTGCTGGGACTCAGGCCTCCTCTCTCTAGGAGAGGGAATGGGCCGTAATCCACCACGCGGGCCCAGGGCGGGTTGGTGAATGTCACACGTCTTCGAATTTTTGGTTCTAGGACATGCCGGTTTCCTCACGTTTTATAATTGTGCATTTCAGGATAATTACATTATCCTCAAGTGCACAATTTATTAAAAGGTTTGCTAGCAATGCATAAAAAAACTTAAGCACATTAATTAAATCACACTTAAAACTAAAAATATACTAAACAAATATGTGCACAGCATACAATACATAAACATAATATATAGAATAAATAAAAAAACTACGGTCTAGTGGTTTTAGTGGCCCTGACTGCTATGACGGTCCGGGTCGTGGGTCAGCACGATCATTTAAATTTGTTCTGTGTCTGGGTGTAATTTATGTATAGTATGTATTTAGAAATATATAAGTATGTTTCTCAGTTGTCTAGTACTCATAACACAAGCTCTGCTTAGCTTGGGACTAGACGGCGTTTTATGATAGTTGTGGAATATTATTATATTATTCATACATATTTATGGGTCATGTTGACAGGAAATGTTCCATGTGTGTGTCGTGTACAATTATTTATGAATTTTTCGAAAAAAAAAAAAAAACAAATGCCTGGTTAAGCGGACCCTGGATGCGTGAGAAACCTCTGCTACTGATAATTACAATGAGTTCCCGAGACGTACATTGAAATACTTTTATTACTGAGAATAAAAAATCTACATTTATGTATCTGAGATAGATTTTACAGGATCCGAGACGATTGTTTGCTCTATTCGAATTACTTCGCGGGGCCCTCTGTAAATAAAACAACAACGTCATCAACTACATGATAAGCCTCTATAAGTGACAAGGCCCCCCTTGAGATCCCAGTTATCTGGGATTCACTGTATAAATAGTGAACATTGATAAAAATGTATATTAATGTACATTGGTAATTTAAACGCACTATCATGTACAGTTAGCAAGATACGCATCAGTTTCTAATTCTTAATTGTTGAACCAAATGTCTATTTAATAAAAATCATAACGGAAATAAAATTGAAAGAATATAAACAGATTATCGAATCATTTTGTGTCAAGTTAGATGATTTTTTTAAATGTAGCAGGGTTAATTTGACGGATGCAAAGTGAAAAACAGTTATGTATCTGCAATTTTCTGAAAATTGTGGCAACTTAGGTACTAAAAATATGATATTACAAAAAAACTTTTTACAAAAAAAATACAACCGACTTCAAAGTAAAAAAAAAAACACTGAAAAGTGCAAAAAATAAGTTTAATTTCGGAAGTCGGTGTTTCTATAATAGTTTTGTCTCTTCGTTATTTAACACCGACTTACGAAATTAAAGTTATTTTGCACTTTTCAGTGTTTTTTTTTTACTATGAAGTCGGTTGTATTTTTTTTGTAAAAAGTTTTTTATTTTAAGTACACTTTTTAGTTATGGTACCACCACTAAAAAGTACCCCTCAGCCAAACTTAAATACTTTATAGCCAGAGTGCATCTCATGACAATTCTAATAATCCCAAACACGGTTAGATTACATTAATTTATTACAGAGTTCCGGTGCCTAACTTCAGGCTTCATCATCAGATCAGTTCGATATATTCTCCCTCTTCTTTCAGTCAGTCATCGACAACACGTACTTAAAAACAAAGCAATTTTACTTGTTACGACACGGTTCTGTTGTGATTCTATGAGGAGTTCTGTTCCATATCTTCGAATTTCATGATCAGATCATAACAATATTTCTATAGGACCAACTCGGAAGCGTAACCTTTCAATAAAAAAAAATGTTTTCAAAATTGGTCCACAATTGACCGAGAAATCGGTGAACATACATTAAAAAAAAAATACATAAAGCCGAACATAGAACCTCCACCTTTTTGAAGTCGGTTAAAAAATAGGTACATATTAAACCTTATTTTTTCACTTAAACACATGAAAGAAGATTTTTCATATTGTAGAATATATGATAATGTAAAATTATAGTGCAATTATCAGAAAATCGCAAAATTGAAGATAATTGTTTTCACTTTGCCCCTGTCGAATTGATTTTAGTCGCCAACCGTAGTACCTACCTATCTACACATAGTGCAAATAACGAGATTGCTATTAATTTCATCGCATACTCAGCTCTTAGACATGTATCATCAATCATTATAAATTGTAGAGTATCTATGTGTTTATAGATCGCCAATCACGCAAGAGAAATGCAACAATCAGGCAATCATTCGATGGTAATGACTTGAAAGTGAAAACTAACTGCACAAGGCTGTAGACAGTTATTTTCGACCAGCAACTTATTACTAAAGTACCTATATTGTGAAAATTAGCTTCCATAACTAATTTAAAAATAGAAAACGTAATTTTTTTTTAAATGTTAGGTGCCAAAAACAATTTTTAACTGTTTATAAATTAAAATCCAAAGTTTCATAAATATACCTTGCTTATAAACAGAAAATAGGACCATTTTAGAAAGAAAAAAAATATTCTAAATCATTATTAGCTATTAAATTGGTATCTAACAACTAGAGAATATATAGAACCTTAAACTTAATAAGTACTTCCAAAATCCAAAATAAATGAAAGTATTAAGACTCACCTTATAAAATTCAAGATTTAATAAACAAAATGTAGAAATTATTTTCTAACGCCAATATACTTGCTGCAACGAACACGAACCGCGCAGTACTAAACACATTCGAAGAACAACATGCCATTTGAATTTTAAGTCTCCTCTATAGACTTCACATAACACCTTTCAAAAAAATATAAATCTTTTATTAGAAGGAATAAAATTCAATGTTAAGTGACCTGCTTGGCCTAACCGTATATTGGTTTAAGGTACATGGCCGATTGAGGAAAATAATCGACTTTAACATTAGTGTCGCGGACCCACTGCCATAATATGGTGATCTTAAGTGCATTAGGAATCCGGGTCATACCTACATATTCCGTACCTACCATACAACACACATCATACCTACTAAAGCATAAGCATAATATAATATTTCTAAAAATTTATTGACATTTTGCGATATAAACAAACGCTAATAACTTTGCTGTTTATGAATATTATTTATTGAGACTTTACATAAATAATAACAAGACCTTTTCTAATAAGCCCTTTAAATATTTGTACTAATTAAAAATTTGTGGTGTATAAATTATCAACACATTTTGATTATCTAAGCCGAATGCGGACCAAGAGTGAAGTTAGTTTCAGCTTTGCGCCTCTGAAGTAATTTCACATGTGTGTATCGTTTATTTTCAGTCGTTATCACCGTCTTTGTCACACCTGATTACAAAGCGGAAAAATTGCATTCATTGCCAATGAAGTTCGACGCATTTGGTAACATAGCTATTTGTGTTATGTCCCTAACACAAATATGTTCCCAAATACCTCCACAGGTAGGTATGGATAATCTGCTAAGCCTTTTCCTAACTGTATCGGGGTCTGCTGGATATCAATACTGTATACCTATAGCGCAACTGTTATCTGACTTCCACAACTCATTAATTGGATAACACGATACATACCTTTCGGCAAGACTAGTTTTTTTTTCTTTCGGTGAGAAAATCATCTTATGACATCCCCCGCTCTTGGGCGGAGCGGGATATAGTGTCAGACTTTTACTGACTAAAAACCTACTCCTGTTCCTTCGTTGCCTTTCGTACCAGGGCCGCGTCTTCCTTTCAGAATCAGACCCTTGGCCCTAGTAGGCTTCTAGGATTTCCTGGCTTCTGAAGACAGGGTCCAATTTTTCTGGCGTCTGTTATTCCGTAACAACTGTCAAAGAATTACAAATGACAGCCGGGACCAATGGCTTAACGTGCTTTCCAAGGTACGGAGGAATCTCGATGTGTTAAGATGGTCACCGATCCATAAACCGACCTCCTCTAGCATTGTTTAACCTAGGAGAATAAAACGCGCGGCTGTTATCACTTAACTAGAAGCTCCCTCTAAAGTCTCCATCACTATAGTAAACCAGGAACTAGACTATATTTCGATAACTCCTTCTCATTAAGTCGTAACATATTTTTTGAGTAAAATTGTATAATAAAATAAATATTTTTATTCCTTATTACGTCTAACGTCTGGCGATATAATAGGCTCTCCGTAATACGCGCGTGTTCTAGGAAATTTTCGTAAAGTCCTAAATCTGCCATTATTAAAATATTGATAACTAAAATCTGCGCAATGAATTGAAAGATGTGGCTTGTTATGATTCTACTAAATGGCTTAAAAGTAATTCATATTATGTGAACCATTTTACGAATCCCCATACAAAACTGTAAAACAGATGAATTGCAGAATATGAATTGTTTACGGATAATAATATGAATTGCCAAATTGTGACCATTTTGTGATTTGTAATATGATTCATATTATTATCCTAATATGATTCTGCTAAAGTGACCTTTTTAGACCAGGGGGTCTTCTGATCTTAAACTTTTAATTATTGATTACCTACATAACGCAAAAACTTCAGTTATAAGTGTCAAAAATTACTTAAGTGTATCATTAACAATTACAAAAACGGCTCTCTGGAAAAAATGCACATTTTGTCTTACGACCTTATGCGTAGGAGGCATCGATTTGTGAAAAACTAAAAAAAAATGTCCCCCGCAGTTTCACCCGCTACTCTGCTTCCGTAGGTCGTACTGTGGCAAATCTATTTCTCTCAATGATAGATTTTTCCAATCCGACTGGAAGTTCTAGAGATTACCGCATTTATACAAACAAGAAAACAAAAAACCTTTCGCATTATTATATTAGTATAGATTAGCTCAGTTATGAGAATTGAGCAAATCTTAAGATACCTCTAACCGTAACCGGTTTTATTCTGACACCTACCTATGGCTATATTCCGAATATTATTTTTAGGATAGTCATTTATCAAATAGAATCGACATGTGTACATTAGATAATAATAATATTCACACAACTATCACACAACGCCGTCTAACCCCAAGCTAAGTAGAGCTTGTGTTATGAGTACTAGACAATTGATAAACATACTTAAATATTTCTAAATACATACATATTATAGATAGATTTCACCCAGACACAGAACAAATGATTGTGCTCATCACACAAACATTTGTCCTGGGTGGGAATCGAACCCACGACATATAATAACTCATAACGAAATAATAATAATTTATTAAGAAAATCAGGTTACAGGGAGTGGGTAGTTCTATAACATCTTCTTTTTTATATTATTAATACTTTGTTTCTCGTCAAACGATTATATTATATAACATTATTTTTAGTATATGTGAAACCTGAATATAGTTTGTTCAGTAACTGAATCGTTTCCAATATTTTTTACACCATGTTATATTTTTTCCCAAAAATATTTAAAAAAGGTCACAAGTTGGACACCACCAATACTAAGTACAATACAGGTGACGGCAGGTCATAGCGGGCTTTAGAAGCCAGTGCACAACTGACACGGATGGCCCGGTGACCATGTATTTGTGCGGAAAACCAGGTAACATAACAAGCTTATAACTTTGTGATTTTTAATGATATACGAGTAGTGATGAAATTTTGTACATAGATTATATATACTAAAACTAATGTTGTTTATGTCAATCTTTGAGAAATAATTTATATAAACCATCGAGATATAAGTACTAACGTACTAGAGAAGCTACGTCAAATAACTGAATTGTTCTATTTTCGTAATTTGAATCTTTAGTTCGCTGCAGCGCTAAAATAATAACAATTCGTCTAAACCATAACTAATTTACTACAGCGCTAGATTTGCTGCGGAAGTGTATTTATTCTCGGCAAAAAGGTCTTAAGCGCCATGTAAATCACGGTACTTACGCGTTTTCTTCGACAAAGTGCGGCGCGATCGCCGCAGTTGAACGAGACAAAGTAGGAATTTACGGTGTCTTCTCTAGTACGTTAGTACTTATATCTCGATGATATAAACCGTAAATCGCATCGCAACTCGTTTTGTGTGGGAGCTAAAACCACACGAGTAGATATCCCTTTTAATCAGTCTACTACAGCCAGCTCGATTCTACTCGTTCCGGATCATAATAAATATGAAGATAAGTCGCTACTTAAATCTTGATAGCTTTAGCTACTCGTGTAATAAGGCACTTAAATCTGCGGCCCATAAGACCACCATATTCCTACCTTTTCCTTCGCATAGTTTTAGACAGAGACAGAGCAGGCCAGCAGGGTGCGATACTCCAATATCTCAGAATACTAAAAAGGACATTCGGACACTAAAGGACTTTAGCCCCGAAAAATGTTGACGACGTCTAAATACAGGTTCTTGATATATGAAACTATTTGTTTACCAAAGTAATTGTCAAAAATAGGAACTCATATGAAAAACTAAGCAATTAATGGCTTAAAAATAATTAAAACAAAAATCGTAACAGTCATTTATTTGGGCCTTAATTTTTCCTGTTGCACAAGGAAAATATCAAAAAACTCAATTAGTACAACCAAGCACAGAATGGCATTTTGAAAACAGTAGGTACCTACAGAAAATTTGTCGCGTAAAATGAGAACAAATTCCGCGAGCCACTGGTCCATGATAAGTACTTAATTGCGATCCACTGTTCGGGATTATCCTTTCGCAACTAGTCCAGTACTCCGGAATTTCGAAATAAAATTGTTGTTTCGCACTTCAATAATGTTAAATTAGAGCCAGGAACTCGAGCATCGTTCGAAATTAAATAGGGACCCCTTTAATTTCGAAAGATTCCGATATTTGACTGGGTAGTATCAAGAAAGACGTACCTACGACCTAAAAAATATACATCGCTCATTTGGTGCAACAATGACCTACTAAAGGTTTTTCAATTTGAAAGGACTTATTACAATCGTACTGATTAACCGACCGAAAAAAAAAAAAACTGAAAAGTGCAAAATAATATTAATTTCGGAAGTCGGTGTTAAATAACGAGGAGACAAAACTATTATAGAAAACACCGACTTCCGAAATTAAAGTTATTTTGCACTTTTCATTTTTTTTTACATTGAAATCGGTTGTATTTTTTTTTGTAAATAGTTTTTTTTATTTTTAAAGTAAGTTCAATATGTCGTTTATTTTAAAATTACGACGATTATAATAAGAGTTGCTTCAAAATGACATACCTATAATATAAATTTTTGATTCACATGCTGTAAAATTTCTAAAAGTGTATCTAATTGATTCTTTGCTACTCCAAATGAGCGAGTTAATGTTCTGTTTTACCATACCTATATTTAAAAACGCTTATAAATTCAAGTTTTTTTTTTAATTATGAAAATTAGAATAAATAAGAGCATTAAAACCATTTACTTTGATATAATACTTATAACATACAGTGTAAAGATGAATTAACCTGATGATTGTATATACGTAATCGTCATACACAATGATAAATCAAACTTAAATCATCGATATACTAATTTTTTACATACATAATTTTTCTGTACGTGTGTTTGTCACCTAACACCTTATAAACGGCTTGACGGATTTGACTGAAATTTTGTGTGAATATTCGAGTGAATATTCCCTGGATAGCTTGAAAAGACAATCGAACCCGGTAGGTGGTGTTACAATCGGGTTCTCGGCAGGACAACGTCTGCCGGGATCGTTAGTCTATACCTACTACTTATAATATTATAAAGCTGAAGAGCTACTAATCTACGTCATTAATATAATAAAGAGGTAAAGTTTGTTTTTTTGTTTGTAGGAGGTAATCTCTGAAAGTACAGGGTCCGATTGCAAAATTTTTTTCACCGACAGATAGCTGCTTTATTCTTGAGTGACAGGCTATATTTTATGTACGCGGACGAAGCCGCGGGCAAAAGTTAGTGCATATATAATTTAATTTAAACAAAAACATAATTTTATAATGACGATAAAGAACAAACAAAATACCTATATTTCAGTCAATTTAGACATCCGAGGTTACAAAAATACGCACCCAGCTGAAAATTGGTAGGATTGTTCAAAACACTATTATAAATGAAATCTAGAAAGTCCTCATCAATCCGACACCTGGAAAAAAATACTCGGGGTTTTTTGCAAAACGGTAAGTTTTATCATAAAATTAGCTCAGGAAAAATTGTAGATCAGATAATTATCAACAAAAATGTCTAAATACTTTTTTTCCTAAGAGCCACCGTTTTTGAGATATAATGATTCAAAAAGTTGAAAGGGGTAATCGTCATAATAAAGCACACATTTTCACGCCACCTTTGAGGTAGTGTACTTAGCGCGTTTTTAGGGTTCCATACCTCAAAAGGAAAAAAAGGAAACCTTAGAGGATCACTATATATATAGATATATATACTTGGATGAAACCGCGGAGGACTAGTATAAGATAAATAATAATACTTACTTGTATGCAACTATGGCCAAATGAAAAGATATTCTCTCCTGTCATTCTTCTTTTTAACCCTTTAACCGCTTGCGTCGGAATGGTCCGACGAGCGTTCTCGTGTCCTGTTCGCCAGGGTCGTATGTTTGTGACTGGATACGATCCATCTCGTTTAACACTTCAATCCCTAGAGGTGACAGAACAGCTGACGAGATAGAGTATTTGGTCGCGGTGTTTGTCGGATGGCGGTTAAAAGGTTAAAACTGCAAGAGTTTGGGAGTCACTAATGTCAGGCGGTAGTGAGTTCCACGTATTTTAATTAAAATAAGACCCATAAATTGCCATAATCCCAATACTATTGCTTGCAGTTGAATACCCAATCAAGTTTTTTTGCTATTTACGTCTTTCTAAACACGCATTAGTCTACAGTTATGTTCTAATAAAGTTTTTAATTTATGCCGTTAAGGTCTTCGAACTAGAAAACGAAATGCGCCATTACTTAAAATAATAATTGGTCAGCTTCTTGGAAAACAGCCGTGGATGGACCACGTAGTCGCATTCCAGAATGTTTACAGTTCAATGACCGGTGAAGTCAACAATGACAAATATGCGCATTTATTATTTTTATTTATAAATAAAGAATGACTATATTGATACCTAGCTTTAAAGGATACTTTGACATCTTAACCCCAGAACGGGTTTTAAGACAGACCATTTTGTTTATATTTTGGTTTTGAACATTGTTTTTTTTTTGTTATTGATCAGCTTGCGTTTGACTACTAACTCACCTGTTATTAAACGATGATGTGGCCGACGATGGAGAATGCTTTGCTTTGCGTATTTTTTATATGGAAATATTGTAAAATTAATCATTTTTTAGGGTTCCGTACCTCAAAAGGGAAAAATGGAACCCTTATAGGATCACTTTGTAGTCCGTCCGTCTGTCTGTCAGTCAAGACCCTTTATCTCAGAAACGCGTGGAGGTATCGAGTTGAAATTAAAACCATATACTGAAGTCCCTTAAAGCTGTGAAAAAATCAAACTTGTAAGTTAAGGAAAAAAAAAGATACGGCCGTTTATGTTGCAAAAAACTTATATTTCGACACTCTCAAGGGAATCAAAACTGTTGAATTGTTTTCATAAGTAAGTTTAAACGGAACCCTCAGTGCGCGAGTCTTACTCGCACTTGCCCGGTTTTTTTAAAAGACTAACCGTGGAGTTTCTTGCTGGTTCTTCTCCATAGGAAACGACCAGTCTGAACCGTGCACTAACTTCTGACGTTTTATAAGTGTCTATGTACATGCCTATGTATATTATAATATTTTATTTTTATTATTGACTCTTGACTTAAATACCCCCACGTTGTAGCTATCAGGAAACACACTCCAGTAGGGAATCCCACTCCTTAGCTGTAAGTTTTTATCCATTTAAGGCAACGCTAAAACGGTTAGAGTAGGAGATTATGAAAACAAATTTGGCCCCAAATATATTTTATTATAATAACTCTTACTTAACTATACATAATATTTATTATAAGTAATTAGTTATAATTTACGATATTTATAGATTCTTTACATTCTTCTCGTGTCCCTGAAACAAAAAATTCATTACTACAGCATCTCACATTATAGTCCAAAATGAGATAAGAATACTTAACTCAAATCACATATATTTTTTATTCTTGTTAGGTTCGCGCTTGACCGCTATCTCACCTGATGGAAAGCGACGATGCGGTCGACGATGGAGCACGCTTACGTAGAAGTAACCTATTCACTCTTGACTTAAAGATTCCCGGGTTATAGCCATCAGGAAACACAGATTCCGGCAAGGAATATTATGTGATGAGGGCGGAATAGGTATATTTATCTGAAGTTCGTGGAAGTACGTAACAAAGAGTAACTTATTATTCTTCTTTCTTTTTTTCTTTGGTCTTAGTGGAAAGGCGTGTGAAGAGGCTAATTGGGGATCCAGATTTGGTTAAGTCCAATCTACAAAGCCTCGAGCACAGGCGCAGGGTAGCCAGCCTATCGGTATTTTACAGGTTGCATTTTGGAGAGTGTGCGCGCAAATTGCATGACTTGATTCCGCCATCTCCTTTCTACCATCGGACAACCCGACGTACGGCTAGTATCCACCCTTACGTTGTTGAAACTTCAACGGTCCGGACTAAGCGTTTCGCTTCGTCGTTTATACCGCGTACATCGAAGGACTGGAACAATTTGCCTGCTGCGGTCTTCCCGTCTAACTATAATTTAGGTGTCCTCAAGGCTAGAGTGAATAGGCTCATCAATGATTGCATCACTGCTTACCATCAGCTGGGATCGCAGTCAAGCACTGGTTTACATCAATAAAAAAAAAATCGCCATGTTTATAATAATATAATATATTCACAACTTTCACACAACGCCATCTAGTCCCAAACTAAGTAGAGCTTGTGTTATAAGTACAAGACAACTGATAAACTCACTTATATTTCTAAGTACGTACATGTTATACACCCCTATTTTTTTTTTAATTAGTACAAAAAAATGGGGCTCTATCCTTACCCGTTACTGATTATAATTTTTTTTTTTGTCAAAATTCCAAAATTGTCATAATTGGTAAATTCATAATAGAATCAATCATTCATAACAATTGCTACTAGAAAATACTACGGGCAGTGTTTTCCATTTTGATCGTCATTTATTCATTCATAATCAATTATAACCTGTACAATATTTCCATAAATTGAGTGACATTTTGGAATTTTATAAATGTTGAATATTATTTATTGAGACTTTACTTAAATAATAACAAGACCTTTTCTAATAAGTTCTTTAAGTATTTTTGTACTAATTAAAAATTAGTGGTGTTGATAAATTTCACCCAGACACAGAATAAATTTAATGATCGTGCTCATCACACAAACATTTGTCTTGGGTGGGAATCAAACCCACGACCTCCGGCATAGCAGTCAGGGCCTCTAACCACTAGACCAACAGGCCATCCCAGTAGCGTAGCTACTAAAAGCCCTGTGTCAAAAAAAAGTCTGGGCCCCTTATTTTTTACGTGAAAATACTTCAACTTCTCCAGCTTTGGGTGGAGAGGGGAGTGTCAGACTTTTACGGACTAAAACGACTTGCTTTCATATTCATATTTTATTTGGATTTCGAAGGTCGGAGAATTTTTGGCTAGTTCAATAAGAGGTTTGCTAATCAGGTTTTGGGGGCCCCAAAGTTCGGGGACCTTGGGGAACTGCCCCGCTCAGCCTTTTGGTAATTATGCCAGTGGCCCAGTCTAAGGGCCAACGCTGCGTTAAGCGAGCGCCCGCGCAGGCACCCGTCGCGTGACATCGTGCGTGTGTCGTGTGCGGCGGTCCCCATAGCGGAAACCGGATTATTACCTGCGCAGTGTAGCTAGTTCAACTTTGACGGTGTACGTAGCAAAAGGGGCGCGGGACGCGACTGCCCGTGATGGGTGCCCGCGCGGCGAGCCGCGAGCACTGCAGTATGGGACCGCGCGGGCGCCCGCTTAACGCAGCGTCGGCTCTAATTATAATTCTGATATTTTAGAGGAGGTAATAACGGCACTAAGTTACTTACTTCCACGAACTTTACGTAAATACACTCTACTTATTCCAATCTCTGGTGATGATAATTTTAAGCGTCATGGGGACTACTTTAAACATTTTTTTTTTCTGCTAAGTCAACCCAATCAATCTGCCCAGCCTTTTCCCAACTATTTTGGGAGAGTGGGAGATCTGGTTTTGATCGTGGATCCCAACTCTCCCAGAAACGTATGGCCGAAAGGTTTAATACAGGCCGTTATAGCTCAGTCTAACCGGATGCCGTTGATTACCAGCACTTTACAGGGATCGACTACCTATGTGATCTCCACAACCCGGTAATTAAATAAAAAGATATAAATAATACTCAAAAAAATCAACTATCTATGCTCTCTCGGCCTGTATACGTCAGATTGCTTCTTTTTAAATTATTTTTAGCCCAAGCAACGTCTCCTTTGAATTCAATTTGACTGGCCTGCAGTTAGTCTAGTGACTCTGATTGCTATGCCACTGAACGTGGGTTCAATTCCTACCCAAGACAAATGTTTATGTGATGAGCACGATCATTTGTTCTGTGTCTGGGTATAATTTATCTACACTTAATATTATAAAGAGGTAAAGGTATGTTTTTTTGTTTGTAGGAGGTAATCTCTGAAAGTACCGGTCCGATTGCAAAATTTTTTTCATCGATAGAAAGCTGCTTTATTCCTGAGTGACATAAGCTATATTTTATGTATGCGGGCGAAGCCGCGGGAAAAAGCTAGTGTATAATATTTAGAAATATATAAGTGTTTATCAATTGTCTCGTACTCATAGCACAAGCTCTGCTTAGTTTGGGAATAGAGGGTGTTGTGTGAATGTTGTGGAATATTATTATTATTTTACATTAGCATATCTCAGAACCGTGAGGTCCTGGAGCTTTGGAAGGCGTACGAGAAGTCGAAACCAACTCGCAAAGGCCCTTTAGATGCTTTAAATAGAACGTGATACCAACCGGCTAATATCCCTGTACGCACTATTCTAGTGCATGCATGCAAGGACAACCCGCAGTTGGTGGGAATCTATTGCGACATATGGCTATGGTTTTTGGAGTCTTAAGTGGACTGGTTACCAGTAACTATTTTAAGACTGGCCTCTGTTATTATTATAAATAAATACTAACTGTACATATCCTCAAATGCATCGATACTCGTCCAGTCTTTGCTCTACGCCTCAGCCGCCGATACGGCCAACAGTTTCTTGTAGGAGCCGGCGAGCGACCGCGCCGCTAAGTGCAGCAGTTCTCGCCTCGATACACCAGTGGATGCCTCTTGCCATTCGTTGTAGGGTACCTGGTGGTAATTGGGAGCATTAAGGGGTGACCAGATTGTTGCAAACCAACGTCCCAACCATGGTGACCTTGCTAGTTTCAATCTGTACAGACAGCAGTTGTAAACCATGACCTTCAACGCCCTTGGTTGGGAGGCGCATTTTCCCAACCACCGAACGTGTTGGCGCGTGGTTTACATCCATGTTCCCGCAACACAAACCAAACACATAAACCAAGGTCACCTTGGTTGAAACGCTAGTTTGCAACCGTCTGGTCACCCCCTTAAGGCCTATTGTCCACGGACGCTTAGCTTCATAGACGCGTATTACGAAGCGACAACGACACGACGGCACGACGCTGCCGCTTCGTCGACAGAGTTTCATATTTTTGTATGTAAGCTTCACGCAGGCGTACACCAAGCGTAAATTGACGAATACGCGTCTATAATATATACGCGTTTGTGGGCAGTAGGTCTAAGTCACAGTTTAATCGTCAGTTTATAGTGACAGAACTTGCGAATAGCACTATACTTACAGTACGGTCAAAATGTGTTGGCCACTCTGAAGTTGGCGTTCCGAACTATTGTGCATACTCAAAAAAATACGCAATACGCATTCGCTATATGATTATCTGATTCTTGAAAAGAATTACTGCGCAAGCAATTGTTCGAAGTTCGGAGCCGTCAAGATATTTCGGCCGTACTGTACGCACCGTTGACAATATGAAGGGTCTATACTAAGTGAATTTTGAGACAGTAATTTGACTATCAATAAAGTGGAATGTCCGATTTCACACACGACACACGAAAAAAATAAAATAAAAAATTGAGTTCAACGCCATCTAACGACAATATGGCCACGCTCGGGCCCGTAGCTTTCACCTAAACTCATGGTTAATTTCATAAGTGGGTTATCGACCCCGACTACTTTTCAAAGAAAGGATAATCTGTCGTTATGTCAATTTTTTTTACCCTCGTCCGTGCGTCACTGCGAGGTACCAACTGAAAACCAGCGCTGGGTGTCTGACACCAGTAAATGTTGAGGTGATCACCCTTTCGGTACGGGTACACTCAGCGCATTCTGTACTTTCGTTCTTTTTTACTTTGTTTTTGTAACCGTTGTGCTGTGTCTATCCCGAATAAAAGTACTTCTATTCTATTCTTATCCATCAAGATTCAAGATTCATTTATTTATTGTAAAACAAGGAACAAGGATTACACGTAGTGTTCTGTAGGTGGTAGATTGGTACAGATCTTTCACAGTAATTTTACCTCTGATAGCAACCTCAAATCAATCAAAATAAAGATCCCAGTGATGAAAAAAAAAGAGGTAAAATAACTAAAACTAATAATTACTGAGAGCACTAATGCGGAATATAAGGTCGCAATAAAATCCAACAAAAGTATAATTTCGGGACAGTTTACCCAAGGATTTAAATAGTTTTGTTGTGTTCTTAAGTATACTATCCTTATTTACAAATATCTCTATCGCATTAAAGCTTGCTTTTGCACATGGAACAGCTCATAGGATACCTTTTATCCCGGTAGTATGTATCCTTCGAGATAATTTTCTACTGTCACGCGGGCAAAGACTTTGTCAGAAGCTAGTAAAGGATAAGAATAGGATATTACACTCATTTTTGAAAAGTGTCTCAATTAGATTCTATAGCGCTTATAAGCCACTAAAAAAAAAACACAAAATTTTTATTCTGTCGCTAAAACGCATTTAAAATTTACATTTTCAAATTTCGCGCGTAATTTTACGAAAATGCAGAACGCCATATTTACTCTGTAGTCGTGACGTCAGTCGGCTGTGTAAACAAATGCGCTGATATTCACTCAGTATGGCCGATCAGTTGACAGCTGTCACTTTAGTTTACACAGCCGAACGACGTAATAATATGGTGGCTATTTCATGGTGATAAAGAACAGATAAAAAAAACTGAAAACTTTGAATTAAATTGAAAAAAATATTTTGTTATTTTATGAACTAAAACTAACACTTACCAACTGCATTTTGCCTAAGCTATCGTAATAATATATTTTTAGATTTTTCTCTTAAAGAGTAAAATACCCTATTGAATTGTATAAGATATAGCAATAAGTGTTACTTGTAAACTAGCGCCCATAATAGATCCAATAGTGACGCTGTAGCCGGTCTGCTTGTGCACGTAGTCCCCCGGCGTGGCGGCGCGCGCGGCGGCCACGGCGGCGGCCGCCACGGGCGTGCCCTGCGACTGCAGCTGCAGCTCGATGCCCAGCGACGGCTGCGACAGCAGCACCAGCGACATGTCGTACCATCTGGGGGGACCAATGGGTGCTCTGACTTATAAACAAAAATAATATATATTCATATTCAGCCTTTTTTTTTAATGTTCCCACTGCTGGGACTCAGGCCTCCTCTCTCTAGGAGAGGGAAGGAGAGGCCGTAATCTACCACGCGGGCCCAGTGCGGGTTGGTGTGGATGTCACATGTCTTCGAATTTTTGGTTCTAGGACATGCCGGTTTCCTCACGATGTTTTCCTTCACCGTTTTGAGAGCAATGGTGATGAAATAAATTACACAAAGTAATGCGCCTGGCTGGGTTTGAACCCGCGACCTACAATTCGTAAGTCGGGGCCGTTACCACTCGGCCACCACTGCTCAACAAAAATAATATTAAGTAAATTAACCGTCTGCATTCTCTTAGCCTCTTTTACTTGAAACTTTTCTCACATCACAAGCTCACACCGACTCATCAGTACGCAATGCGGAAGCACATTAATGATTATAGTCCATTTTAATGGACTAGGCTCGCGCCTAAACTAGGGCGCGTCTCCTGTCGCGGCTGCTGGGGCGTGAGGATGAACGTTCCCTCACTCTTGCGGCCGCCTACTTCCCTCTCACTCTGGACCATGGCCTGAACCAGGGTCCGGCTCGAATGATGCGAAATGGTCGAAACTAATTGACATTGTTCTGTGGCAACCTGTATAAGATCTATAAGTCATATGTGTTGACAGACATTGGTCGCCCGTTATTAGGCGTCTATGGGCTGTACGATCGTTGATTACACGTCACTAACCTGTCAGTGACAGATTCATGTAGATACCCCTCAACAGCGACCACGGGCACGTTGTTGTTAAGTTCCCCGTGCACTGAGCGTATGTGAGCGATGCGTTGTTTAGCTGCTGCGTATGCGGCCGCATAACCAACTGGCTGATCTGCTGTGACGTCACTTTGTGCTGCATAGCCACTGGAAATTGAACCGTGTTTTAGAAGAAATAAGGATGGTTATTGATTGGAATATAACTATGAGTAAAACTAAAAATTTGAATAGAGAATAATATAGAACAGTGGTTCATCAAGCCCAACTTGTGGTTCAGTGAGTTAAAATATGATGGTGAACTATCCAACTTATTACAAATATTCTTTATTTGATTAAACTTTAAAGTACAGACTTATAACTACTTACAGAATTTAAAAGAGATATATATACAACGGGTGAGAGAACGAATTCCAATTCTATACTAGGAATAATAATATAATAATTCTATACTGTCCGTCTGTCAGTCTATTCGTCTGTCCGTCTGTCCGTCTATCCGTCTGTCCGTCTATCCATCTGTCCGTCTGTCTATCTGTCAAGAACGTTTCATAGAAACGCGTAGTGATATGAAGCTGAAATTAATATCAAACAGTGTTTCTTAAGAAATTAGTGATCCTAATTGTAGGTAAATAAGATGGGTTCGACGCCCTACACTAATAGTGCATTACGCTGGTTACTGGTCCCTGCTAAAAACAAAGAAACCATAGTTGTCCCCGGTCAAAAAAGGGAACCAGATAGATAGACGATTTAATAAAAGATAAGACTCGTAAAGGCTCAAAAGATTAAATGACGCTTGACTCAATGCTGCATTTAACAGAATAAAAGTGAATAAATTATTGCAAAATGAAAGAAAGAAAGAAAAGAAAGAAAGAAAAGCAAGAAAGAAAGAAAACACGTTTATTTGGCACACAGCAGGTACACAATGAGATAACAATTATAATATAAAAACGTAAACACTAAAACTTAAAAAATACATCAACATTGTGTGTCTCACGGCTGCGCCAAATAGGTCCAGTTCAGCATAATGCCAGGCCACTACATAACAGTTGCCTGACGCTGGTTTTCAACTGAACCTTGCTATGAGTCAAATGAATACTCACACAACATTAGCTTTCCCAAAGACAGTCTGAAAAGCTTCTCTGACTGGTGAGATCTTTACTTCTTTATCCGACGCAACAACTATCAACAAGTCTCCTCCACTCCCTGAAATAATGCCACATATTGAAATCTGTTTTTGTTTTCATTTAACCTTTTTTCGTCATCAAAAATTTAAAATGTGATTAAATAATCTAAAAAAAAAAACTTTCGCCCAATTATTTAAACATTTTATGTAAAGTACGAAATCCATTTACTAAGACTGATACACACACAGCGATGTAACTTACAAAAACACCCCTCTTTTTCTACTTTTCGGGGTATAAAAAAATCTTTCGTCAGCTCTACCCTGTCTGACACCTACTCAACTAGAAATTGCACATAAATACTTCTTAATAGTGGTGTTACTAGTCCCAAAGGGCCCCCATATCAAAAATTATCCAGGTTTGTTTTTCACGAATTTGTACACACGTCAGGGCCCCTGTAACTTGGGGGCCCCATATACGATATGGCTGATACAGCGGTAGCTTACGCCCCCTCCTTAGCAAACGTTAACAAATTATTCACATGTACTGACCCCTATAACTTGGGGGCCCCGTAGCATTATTATAATATGGCAGTAGCTACGCCGGGTATTTACATTCTGTACATGGCCAGAACGCAAGGGTGTGAAACTAGTCGCGTATAGATTGGAAATCACTTTTTAATCGAGGTCTTACAATCTATACAAGAGTAGTACGCAAATACTCGCGTATACTTCGTAGTGACCTAACTACCTAACCTTATTCCATAATATACAGTGCCAGTACGAATATGGACTAATCGAGCGTAGATCGTAATAATCGCGCCTGGATTAGGTCATGTTAGAATAGTGACCATTAAAGCGTGAAGGCGAGCGAGCGCAGCGAGCGTGCAAGTTAAAAGCCATTATTTTTTATCTAATTCTACATTAATAATGTTAAAACTTCATTCCATTATATGCATAAATGATTTTATTAAACTATATCGCAGCTTATGTCAGGCGTAAGTGATGTTAACTGTAGTATAATTTGGAAACACGTTACAAACTATACAAGACCAGTGAGCAGAATTCGTTTATATATTGTAATTGCAGATTTAAAAATAGCAATACGAAGTATATGCGAGTAGTTTCCTATGGCTGCGTTCTGGCCTTGTATACAATGGAAATACGCATGTGCGCGTCTAAGTTACAAACTATACACGAGTAGTACGCAAAATTCATGTATACATTGTAATCGCAAATTTAAAAACTGCACTACAATGTATCCGCGAGCAGTTTCCTATGAATGCGTTTTGGCTATGTACAGAATGTAAATATGCAGCTACGCCCCTTACTCTAATAAATAATTTCGGGACAGGGGTGTAGAACTAACATCATAGACGCCTATGATGTTAGTTCTGCACCCCGCGTCCAAGAGTGACAAAAAAATCATAACCTTTTTTTAATTGCAGTCATTAATAAAAGACACAAGCCTGCTGATAAAAGCATCTGAACTTACTGAGGTACTCCTTCATCTGAGGATCAAGGGTGGTGATCATGGAGTCTACAGAACTCTTCGCCTTCTCTGCCACCCGCTGCAGAATGCCTCCCGTGGAGACTGCACCCTTCATCCATGTGAAGATGCCACTGCCCGGCATCACGTCACCTGGAATACTTACAGAAGTTAATTGTGATTTTAGCATTAGGCGTTCAATCAACACGGATTCGTGCATTGGAATTGCTCAATTTAATTCCGCCCAGCCTGTTCCATCACCGGACCTTCTCTAGAAGTAGTGTGCTGCGCCACCGGTACATGGTGGCCATCCCACCCATACGTACAAAACGTTTCGTGAACACAATCGTTGTGCGTACAGGAAGTTAAGTTAAGGAGTGGAATTCCCTGCCGGGGTCTGTTTCCTAAAAGCAACAACCTAGGGGCTTATAAGTCAGAGCGAATAAGTTACTTTTAGGCAAGCGTGATCCATCATGAACCACATGATCGCTTACCGCCAGGTGAAATACTACTCAAACGCGAATAAAAAAACTGATTTTAAACATTAAATATAATTTTAAACATATTCCAAAATGAAACAAAACGAAAAAAATTACTTAATGGCGAAAATAAAATAGAAAATGTAAAAAACTTATTGTCAAAGTCTGCTTTTGTGAAAAGTCTTTGCATTTATGATAAATATTGCTTTGCCAATTTACCTTCCTCAACTGTTTTCTTACTTCATCCAATTAAAACCTTATTTTTATACGACAGAATTAAAGGAGTTAAAGAAGTGTGAGATGAAGGATTGAATGTTGTCTCCACAATGTCAAGATAGATGCACAGGACATTATTCGTTGTACGACACTTTGGGGAGGCCTGTGTCCCAGTGGATGTGTTTCAGCTGAAATGATGATCATGATGATGATGATGGAGGCACAGATCATTATTATACCCACCAAGTTTAGCAATGTCTGGTGTGGAGTCCGGCAATGATTCTGGGGTCTGTGAGTCCTGTGAGTCTTCAGGGGACCTGACAGACATCAGGGGTTCTCCCTTACTCAGAGGAATAGCTGGGCTGGAATCAAGGGAATTGTTAAAATTATAAATCACTTGATACCTTTTGTATGAATCGTTTGTTTATGGGACCTTTATCTTTTTTATCAACTATTGCTTGTCCCCTCGAAAAATAATGTAAATATCGTAGTCATGCTGAAATGTTTAAGTTTTCGTTAGTGTTCAGTTAAGTTTTAGCCAGCCGGTTCACCTAACCCGATCGAGCACACATGGGATGCTTTAAGAGCATCCCAATAAGCTGTTTGGAATTGACAGCCACCCTAACAGTCTCTGTCACAAATTAAAGAAGGCGTTATTTAAGAATGGTACCTATCCCAATCTTGAGTGTTTCAAGCCTTCTGTCTTCAAACCTGCTATCGCAAGTTATTGGATAACTTGATCTTCAGCATACCCAAGAGGAGAGCTGAAGGAATTATTTTGTATCAATTGGTCAAAAAAGTAACTTTAAAAAATGCATAAAGCAGGAACTACATTAGACCGACGCACACGTTGGCCGCGCCTGATTTGTACGTAAAGTCGCGTCGCGTGGCGTGGATCTAATGTAGCTCTACAAGTCTATACCACATTAAAGATATATGGGACAGTACGGAAACTACCTACAAATATTCGAAACGGCTCACTCACACAAACATACGCATCGACGAGACTCCTAAGCGTTTCTCGCGGTCCTGTCAGTAGCGAATGCCGCTTAGGAGTCTCGTCGATGCGTATGTTTGTGTGAGTGAGCCGTTTCGAACATTTGTAGGTAGTTTCCGTACTGTTCCATATATCTATACTGTGTCTATACTCCATTTGTTTATGTAGTTAACTAAATGTAAACAATCTTGATATGTATTTCAGGCTAAAAGTATCCTATGTGTTATTCCCTTTACCCATGCACAAAATTTCATCAAAAGTTCCACCGTTTAAGTGTGAAGGAGTAACAAACGTACACACACTGTAGGTATGTGTTGAAAGATTGCATGTATGTGTGTGACACACATACATGCAATCTTTTGCCTTATATTAGTGTGACGCAATTTCAAAACTATTTATCAAGGAAAGAATAGTCTGCATAACAAAGTATAGATTCACAGTTACATGGATTATGTTATGACCAGAGGATTATGTTATGCAAATACATGAATAACTTTACCTAATTTCGGAATTAGGTCATTCATGTACTTGCATCGAAATGTTGATATTAATATGGATCTTCCCAGGATTCCTAATGAAAAATCTCGTGTGGCCAACAATATTACAAATAAATAATAATAGAAACCTCAGAGATAGGACAAATAAAACAAAGGTAATTAACATACAACTTTTATTAGTATGTCGGCACAGGATGCCGATCATCATTGAAGCTTTGTCCAGGTACTCTGTTTTGTGGGCGATGGCTGGGTATCGAGCAATAAACAAACTATTCCAGATCATACAACTGATTTATTATGATGCAAGCTTTAGGTATTCACTTTACACAACAAGCAGTGAGACAGTCCCCGAGACTAGACGTTGTACGCACGGCTGCCGACAGAGGAAAGAGCCACGGACCACAAACTAGAGAGGGATATGCCACGGACCTCTGCGGTCGGCACTTTTATTTGCTCGGTTCGTGCAAACGTCAGCGCGGATTCTGTCTTAGCTCGTTCATTCGTTCTCAAGCTTCCGTACTATTGACTTCTCCGACAAGTATTTTTCAACTATGGTGAAAAATTTATACACTTCCTCCTCGTCATTAATGCAGGAAGAATATTTTTTGTCATAAAAAAAATCTGCTCTATAAAATTAATCTCGAGGTTTGAGCATATCCACTTTATTCTTTTGCTGTATGAAATCAGTGTAAGTACATGAATAACTGTACTTAATACCGACCTCTGGTTAAGACTCTGTTTACGGACTATTATTATGATAATAATTTTGAAGTGTATAAACGTGTGTGTTTTGTGTGTGTATTTTCAGTCATTTGGTTTGCATTAACAATTCTGATAAATCACTATGCTTATCCAAATATAATTAGGTCACAAGATAATCAGATTTAGACCATAATTTAACTTCAAATGTAATTTAATTTGGACTTATAAGATAGGCCTGTTGGTCTAGTGGTTAGTGGCCCAGACTGCTATGCCGGAGGTTTTGGGTTCGATCCCACCCAGGACAAATGTTTGTGTGATGAGCACGATTATTATTTTGTTCTATGTCTGGGTGTAATTTATCTATAATATGTATGTATTTAGAAATATATTAGTATGTTTATCAGTTGTCTAGTACTTATAACACAAGGTCTGCTTAGCTTGGGACTAGACGGTGTTGTGTGCTAGTTGTAGAATATTATTATTACAGGTAATTGAACATACTTACTCCATTCCAGATACAGGAAATACTGATAAGACTCAAAATAAATTAATTATGCTATGATTCATATTAGAAGCTAATTAGATAATAGTTTAACTGCAGTTTATTATTACTTTTCATTATATTAGACACATTAAATAATTATTACATAACGTTTTCCCACCGACCTCATACCTATAGATTTTAAGGTTTTTGGAAAATTTTTTAAGTGTGTGTGTAGGTGCAATAAAGTTTTATTCTAGTTATGTCATACAATTTTAGTATGTTACCTGAACTTCTCAGAATTGTCGGGTTGTGGTGGTGGTTCATCTCTGGCCTGGACTATGATCGGTTGGACCGGGACTGGCACTGACACTGGTAGTGGCTGGCTTACAGCGGGTTGGGGTATCTGCAAACACAGCCATTTGAGAACTATGTTGAAAAAAATCAAAATATATTCTATATTACTTTTCTTCTAAATCCCAGTGGCTTACTAACAAAGTAATGCTTTAAAGAATATGCTAAGTATTAAAGTTGTAAACAAATGTAAAATACATTTTCATTTATTTATACCTCAACAGCTGGAACTACGGGACTAGCAGTAACGAAGTTAGGTAACTGCGACGGTGGAGCCACACTTGACAGTAGGTTGCCAGTAGCAGCAGCAGGCGCTGGCGGCTGCGGAATCTTCGGCTTCTTATCCAACCCACTCATTTTCTCCTTTATCACCTTTCAATACTAAAAAATCACAAAACAAGTATAAAACACAATATCAAACAATCAGTTCCGAGAGAAAAACAAACGATAATTGTAATTTTACTCAATAACTGTAATTAAGCACTCAATAAATGCGAAAAACCTTGTTTTTTTACCTTCACAACAAAACAAATTCGTGGATATTTACTATTTGACAGCTGCCTGATAAAAGAAATGCTGACAGGAAAGACTTGCGTTTCTGTTGTGGTTTACAAAGACATGTCAAACATGTGTCAAACAGTTTATTTTATTGATCATCTTTCAGCAATTCACAATTTTTCTAAAATCACTTGTGATATAGAATAATAGAATAACTGCAGTCCAAGTCAGTTGCTTGTTTAGTGATATATTAATACAATTTATGTAATAAATTCATTTAAATTCTTTCCTAAAACTATATTCGTAAACAGAACTGAATACGTCACTAAAAATCTGACAATAGGCATCGTATTGGCCCACAGTCGTAAAATCCTGAATATTTTAAACATTAATCTGATTTTGTCTCTTTCACACTTGAAAGATTTACTATGAATGTCATTTTAATCATGTTAAAAATTGCTTTTAATTTTAAAGCATAATTACAGACTTTGGGGGTTGTTCATTTCTGTCAAGCGAACCTTGATATCGGAAAGTTATCTCGCCGTTTTCGGGAAAAATTTGATTAGACGCTATTATTGTTCGTTCAGTCATTTGCGGTCGTGTCTATATTTAGTGCAAATTAACAATGTCGGAAGAGCCTGATACGCCGCCCTTTAGCACAGTGGATATCAACAATGATAACAGGGATGACGAAGATCTTTTCGCGTCTGCGGTCCAGGTATCTTATTGGAATCCTGTTTTAATAACTTGTTGTGTCCGCGTCCGCCCCCCGGCACCCGGCATATCGTTGACGCCCCTGTCCATGATCTCAAATAATCGAATTTACAATGTTCCAACAACTTCTTGTTGCTGATGCTGCTTTTATTACTGTTAATTACCGCTTATTACCATCATTCAACCAAAATTTGCATGATAGTCGGAAATAACATTTTTCACATAATACATGCTTCTATAGAACTTGATTTCTCTTTGAAACATCCTTGAAAGTTAATTTAATTACTGATTCAATGGCCTAAGTGTAAGAACTCGGTTATTATCTAGTATTCGTCACCTACTGATAGCTGTTAGTTCTCACATTTTTTTTTTTCATCATTAATAATAGCGTTTTGTTTTTGGAAGATAGTGAAAGATCAATAACTGCAATGTCTTTTGGATTTAATCCAGTGTTTACATTTGTGCAGGTATTTGTTAAAAACAATGTTTCAATGTCATCATGCTAGTAAAAAGACACAAGTGCAATAAAAGTCTGTATCTGTATAGTTGGTTGTTACTAAACAGCTATTCAAACTACTTATAATTGAACATTTCCTGTATTACAATTAAACCTTTTATCCTTAGTATCAATGCGTCTGGTTATGCTTTTTATGCATTATCCTTTAACTCACAGTATAGCATAATAGCGTCCATAACAAAATAAAGGTCAATTATTTTCTTTATAGCTAACAGGACTTGATTATCCAATTAATTTTCAGCCAGAATATATCTCCTAAACATGGCAATAATATAGACTATTATTACAAAGGAATATTTTTTTTGTTTAGCTTCACAATTATTACCGCCGGGGCTATTGTGTAACTCTGTTGACAGTTCAAGTGATGATCACTTGTTAACAATGTGCATCATTGAACTGTCAAACATCTATTTCGTATTGCCTATCTTCAGTGACCAACTGCAGTGACGTCATTAGCCACTGGTGCCTTTGATAGCCACCGTAACACGTTTAGACAGATGTTATTGTATCAATACTTTTAAAATTGCGATTGTGTAAGCTTTTGAAGCTGTATAATAGTCGATAAAATTTTAGAGTGGTCACAATAGGCACCGTAAATTTTTATAATTCACCACATTTCCACCGTAGTTTGTTAGTCACTTGTGTGATACGTAATACCAATTTTATGAAATTGACAGTTGACAACTAAGTTTAGTGTGCAACGAATGCCAGTTGTCAACTATTATTGAAAAAGTTAGCCAATAGCTCCCATGATAAGGCATAGGGTTTATAAAAGAAAAATGAAAATTTTAGCTGAAAACTGTAGGTTCTTAAGCAGTAGGTTCAAAATTCCTTGACACTTATGGTATTTGGGAATAAGGAGATAGAGCCATAATATGGTTGTAAAAATTAGTATCTGAAAATACGAATATGAGACTCATCATCATTTCATTATGAAACATAAACTATCACTGACGTAGTGTCATATGATATGAATTTTTTAAACTGGAAAAAGATTTGGCTTATATAGGATATACGTCCATAGTGTATGTATGTGTAGTTTATATTATAAAATACAATATTTACAAAGATCTTACAAACACAAAGTTTTAATTTAAGTACCTAAACAAAATGTCTTATCAATAGTTCTATTTCAGTAAACATGCAACTCTTCCAAGAAATAGAAAAACAAAATAAATATGAGTAACACTGTAAATAATTTAGTATGTGCATAGATTCAATAATAAACTGATCTTCTTTACAAATTAAATGAGAAAAGTTTAAATGAATTCTTTTAATTATGAATTAATTCATTAACGCTCAGGCGGTAGCCGGCGCCCGGAAGCCATTGTCTTACTATTGTGTCTCTAATTACGCACGTCAAAAGGTTAAAGTATAGAAATCAATTAACTAGGTGCAGGACGTTGAGAAACAAGTTATTGATTCAACCGGCACCGTTTAGCCGTAGGATACGTTGAACTTCACCAATCAATCAGTAGGTCGATAGCCACGTCCAAATTAGACTGTCTAACATGGTAACCTGTTAATAGGCGCAGTTGAGACACTTTGGAAGCTTTATTTTTGACTCAGTGTGTGAGCAAGTAATCTCCAGTTTAAATTATGTATAAAAACTTATTCATTGTAATGGTATTACAATAATCACTGAATCACTAATTATCTCAACTTTGTTTTGAATTTATTTGCACGGAGCATTATTCCCCAATCTACAATGCGGCAACTACAAAACAAAGTAATGAATGTCATGTTTCACCAGCTGGTGTAAGATTAGATTATAAGACAGAAACATGTTGTGCTTTTTTAATTAAAGTAGATAAAGCATTAAGCCTACCCAGTATAGTGTGACACATAGTAAAAATGGTGTGATCAATGATTCATTTATCCATTATTAATTTATGGTACATTCTTTTTTTCTTAGCATTGGTAAACTCACATTTGACTCATAATTAATTGAACAGCATATAAATAGATAATCTTTATCTTGGTAGGAGTGGGCTAAAATATGTGAAATCTAGTCTATTACTTTTATTGTTAAGAGTGGTGGGGCGGCAATGGTGGCCCAGTGGAAATGGCCCGGACTTATAAGTTGTAGGTTTTGATTTCAATCCAAAGCAGGTGCTTTAATTTATTTCATCACCACTGCTCTCAAAACGGTCTGGGAAATATTGTCAGGAATCACATTCTAAAACCAGAATTCGAAAAAAAATTACATCCACTCACCCCCAGTGGGTGGGCTTGCATGGTGTATTATGGCCCATTCTCCCACATGGAGAGGAGGCCTGAGTCCCAGTAGTAAGAACATTACAAGGCTGATTAATGATTATCAATCTACACAAAATAAAAATCTGACCATTAAGATTTGTGATTTTATTTCAATATATAAGGCATTAGGATATATTATTATGCAGTTGATTGAGCAATGCTTACCCATTGGTAACGGGCCCGACTTACCGAGTAAAGTCGTCAAAAAATAAAAGGCCCGTTTTGACATCTGTCAAAACGCAAAAAGAATACTCGCAATATATTCCATCTTATTATTTAACGCGCAAAAAAGTATGTATTTTTTTAAAACACTAATTAATTATTATTTTATTGTTTCTTTCAGTTTCGTTCCAAGTTACATTCTAGGGTATTTGTCAAATGTCAAAACGGGCCTTTTATTTTTTAACGAGGTTAGAAGATTGCGGGTTAAACCCAGCCAGGCGCATTTCATCAGCAATGCTCTCAAAACGGTGAAGGAAATAAACGTGAGGAAACCGACATGTCCTAGAACCAAAAATTCAAAGACGTGACATCCACCAAACCGCACAGGGCCCGCGTGGTGGATTACGCCTATTCCCCCTCCTAGAAAAGAGGCCCGAGTCCCAGCAGTAGGAACAATATAAGGCTGATTATGTATGTGTGCAGTTGGTTGGTTATATTATAGTTTTTGCAAGATAAAAATAATATTCTTTTAACACACAAGACTTTAACACACGACATTAACACCAATCATCTGCTTCACAAATCAATTTGTGCTCTAATGAAATTGTCACAGTGTGTATATTTGAATACTGGAACTAACTTTTTAAATAAAACATCTGCTATTCAGTGCTCTACTTGGCTACATAGCAACTTAAGTAATGGAATGTTTGATAAAAATTATGAAAATAAAACCTGTTAACATTGCTTTATTTCTTGTATCCATACAAAAGACATCAGATACCTACAAAGATTTTCCAATTCCGCCGTCCTCAAGCTGTAATGCAGTTGTCTAATAAAATCGCATTTTGAATTACTTACAAAAAAAGCAGTGTTGAATTACATAGTGTAATAATTTTATTTTACTAATTTCATATGAAAGTAAATAAAATAGATATGAATATACCTATATTCATATCTATACAAATCTATTACAAATATGTAATTTTTAAATTTTGTCTGTCAGTCTGTTTGTTCCGGCTAATTCCGAAACAGTGGGACTGATTTTGACGGCCCTTTCGCTGACGAATAGCTGATGTAATCGCAGAAACCTGCGATGCGATATCGTGCGCAGTTTTGTTGGAAACTACTAAAAGTCTGACACGCCCACGACATGAGAGCTGGACAAGTCATCTGATGGTTTTCGACCTCAGAAAAAAAACCTGCATTTCTACACTTTTACGAATATGACGCGGACGAAGTCGCAGCCAAAATAAATCTTTCACAAAACCATTTTTTTGTTGTGCGGAATCATCAAAAAACTTCTCCCGCTCTCCTAGAGAGAGCGGGAAAAGTGGAACTAGAGGGAGTACCCGACTTTTATTAACTATGACCCATCGGTGTTCCTCCACTTGCCCTTTGCGTTCCAGGGCTGCAGTGACTGCGGCCATGGGTTAAGGGAAAGTGAACCCCGGGGCCCTGGAACAAAAGCATAGAAGGAACAGGAGTGGGTTTTAGTCTGCAAAAGTCCGACACACCCTCTCGCCCCGCCCAAGGTCGGGAGAAGTCATTAGATGATTACCCGCCATAAAAAAAGGGCTGCAGTGACGCTTTCGAACGATACCGCAGCCCTAACAAGCATCGACCCTATAATAGTGAGCCCCACAACTGAACCCATTGTCCCTACACTGCTTCCTTTTGCCACAAATTGAAGATTTATTAAGCAGTTAAACAATCTTTTGTCTCTTACAGGAAGTGAGTCTGGACCCAGAGGTGAATGGAGCCCGTGAAGGTCTGGAGAAGGTCAGCATCAGCGATGCCCCGCCCTCTATCACTACTTCACTCAGCAGTCCAATCATGGAAGAGGTAATTAAAAAAAATAGGGGTAGTTATCATACGATCTGACAATGGACGGTGCCGATGGCGCCGAGATCGGGAAATAAGAAGAGATGGCTCAGGAAAATGATTCTTGGAAGAATATGGAATGGTCTTCGCAGAACTATTGGCTAGTGCAGATCAATAAAAAAAAAAAAAACATAAAAACTTGATGTTAACAAGTAATTCCTAATAGGTTCCAAAGTTATTCGGAACTTCAGGCGGGTTGAGATCAATGAAAAGAGGTGCTGCTTGTGATAGTAATCAATAGTTTGAAAGGGTGCGGATAGGTTCCTATACACAAATATATAGCCCAATCCGCGAACAATATGACTCATTAGAGATTTTAACAGGAATACCTAAATATTATGCAAACAACTATCCACAATACCATGTAATCCCTACAGAAGTACTATAATTAACTCTCCACTATGGCTTCAATCGTGTCAAATAAATCGGTAAGCCAGTAAGCCTCGCCGATGCTCACTCACTTACAAGGTCACTGAAGTAATCGGCTAATAAATAGCTGCCCCCCCTAGCCAAGTTGCAAACGATAAACGTGAACGATTTGTAATCTCCAATAGATTTTCAACTTTATACCTAAGAGCATAAAGTTGAAAATCTATTAAAGACTACTGAGCGTTAGCGACCCGAACGAACGAAAACACTATGTAATCTTCAATAGATTTTCAACTTTATATCCAATAGTATAAAGTTGAAAATCTATTAAAGACTACTGAGAGTTTACGTTGATCGTTTGTGACTTGGCTAGGGGGGCTGATTTTAGATCCGCGGCTAGACATGAGATCTGTGGCGGCAAGACGAGCCATGCGCGACCGATAGATTATCTTGTAATAATTTAACTAGAAAAGTAGGTTGCATGATTGAAAGTAATTGGGTACTTGTTTTTTTTATTTATTTATTTTAATTTTAAAATCTATCTTTAAAATCTGGTGGAAGGGGAAACTGACATGTAAATGTAACAGAATAAGGATACAGACACTAAAATGTGACGTCACCGCGTTTTTACAAAAGAGATGTTCTCACTACGCCCTTACTCTTCCTTATAGCAATATTTGAAATTCTGATTGCTGCTTCATTTAATAACCACTTTTGATGTTGTTTGCTGTAAAAGATTTTTTTAGGTGTTATTTGTTGTTAAGTATAAAATAAACACAGTAAAGTATACAATTAAAACATTACAAGTAAAATTAATGTTGATTACTTTGTTGAATTAATTATCTTCTTCATTACACAGTGTAAAACAAAGTCGCTTTTTAAGTCTGTCTGCATCTGCTAATACCTCATAAACCACACAACGTGTTTTGATGCGGTTTTCACTTTTCACTAAGAAAGAGCATATGATTTGCACTCGTTTTCTACTTTCTCGCGGGCGAAGCCGCTGGTATAAGCTAGTCTAGTTATGATAGAACTTGAGAAACATAAATGACACTAAGCGGAAAGACTGTATCTTTAAATCTGTACTTTTGTTCTCGTTTACTTTGTGTTTATAAATAACCGTCGTTGTGCTGTGTCTGTCCCAAATAAAAGTTTTTCTATTCTATTTTAAGCACATCCAATTATCGTCTGCCCCCTTAGCCAAGTTACGATCGTTTCGTCTGCGTCAAACGCCTCGAGTAGGCCTCGCCTCCGATTCCTTTGTTCTGACGTCATCTCAACGCTCAGTCACGTGGTCAGAACAAAGGAATCGGAGGCGTGGCCTACTCAAGGCGTTTGACGCAAACGAAAGGATCGTAACTTGGCTAGGGGGGCTGAAGTATTTAAGTTTGATGTAATAAGAGGCGAGATCCTGCTATCTACCGTTCAGAGATTGGGCTGCCACTGAGAGATTCCTAATGCAAATATCTTGCATGCCAGTGAGCTTATAACAAATTCTGATTGGTGGATGTCACTACAGCGTGCAAGCTACTTGCATACTTTTATGCCAGTTACAGGCATGTGTATTTAAACCTTAATGGGAAACCCAATAACATCCAGTTTATAACTGTATAAACTATGAACATTTTAAAAGTTCACAGTAATGAAAATAAAGGTCAAATTAATGCCGAAACTTTAATTACTGGCCATAATTATTTAACAGTATAAGTAAAAAAAATATACATGTTTTATCTGCTGTGCAAAATACTACAGTGTTTTGTTAGTACAGGCTCACTGTAGTATTTAGTTACTCTTTGTCTGTCTCTCAAGACCCTTTATCTCGGGAACGCGTGAAGGTATCGAGTTGAAATTAAAACCATATACTCAGCCCCCCTAGCCAAGTTACAACCGTTTCGTTTCGATTCTCTTTTCGTCGATCGCCTAGAGTAGGCCACGCTTCCAATTCCTTTATTCTGACGTCATCTCAACGCTCAGTCACGTGGTCAGAACAAAGGAATAGGAGGCGTGGCCGGCTCGAGGCGATCAACGAAAAGAGAATCGAAACGAAACGGTTGTAACTTGGCTAAGGGGGCAGGCGTGTTACACGTGTGCGTCGGTCTAATGTAGTTCTAGCTTAAGCGTTGCGCGTCATGTTGGTTGACATTTTTGTCAACTTCTTTGCATACTATAATTGTAAAAATTTCAATAAAATAAAATGTGGTCTTGACTAAACATAGAATTCCATGTCACCGTGTCCTATTTATGTCACCGTTAAACACTTTCGTGCTAAAAACGTTGCGTGCAACAGCTAGCGAAGGTTGCATTCTAGTTTCTAGTATCTAGGCGGGGGTCAAAATGACACGTATTCTAGGGTCAAGGCCTTCCGAGATAGCGGCTTTATGGAATATTGGAATCTGCATCCCGACATAAATGTCCTGTATGTTTGGTGATACGCCGCCGGAAGATACATAGTGAGAATCCCCACCCATGCGTACACTTTCATCTTCCGTAAAGCTAAGGAGTGGTATACCCTACCGGAGAATTTGTTTCTTGATAGCTACAACCTTCGGGTGTTTTTAAGTCAAGAGTAAATAGGTTGCTTCATTTTTCGACTACATGATTGCTCGCCAGGTGAGATAATAGTCAAACGCGAGCCTATCAATAATAAAAAAGGCCTTGTCTACCGAACTGTGAATCGAGACAAATAAAAAAGAAAATTCTACCTACATCATAAATATTGATCCATCTGCGAAGCCAGACTCGAACTATGGCGATGACGTCACGAATAGATAAGACTGTTCTATACACAACTCATTGTTTTTATCCACAGATAGCCACAGAACGCGCAAACAATATAATCATCACAATAACGGAACCCCAGAAGATAGGCGAAGGCATGAGTTCCTACGTGGCCTACCGGGTTCTCACGAAAACCAACATGCCTATCTTCAGCAAGCACGACTTCGCTGTACTGAGGAGGTTTAGTGACTTCCTCGGCCTTCATGAGAAGCTGACCGAGAAGTATCTTAGGTCGGGGAGGATCATACCACCGGCACCGGAAAAGAGTATAGTAGGTTGGTAAATGTTTGACCTCGGGTTACCATGACGTTCAAAGTAAGATTGTTTCATTCTTATTTCAGTGTGGGTAAGAGACAGAGCTATACATGTTGTCTAGCGCCATCTCTTACCCACACTGGAAATAAGAATGAAACAATCTTACTTTAAACGTCATGGTACAGGTCTGATTTATTTGAAGTAGTCAGCTGTCAAGAATGTATACCTATATAGTTATTGATGATGAAATCTTTTTGCTCATTATGAATAATATAATAAAGAACCATAAAGAGTGCAAAGATGTCTATGCCCAGCAGTGTGAGATATCAGACTGCACGAATGAAAATAAAAAATCCTTTTATTAAACATTTTTATTTAGTAGAGGTTATTATTATGGCAGTAACTTTTTAAGGATAGCTGCTGATCTTAAAAAAAAATATTTTAAGTTATACATACACGCGTGTCGCGTATGCATGAACCTTGAGACGACGACCGATAACAATTCCATTCATTTTCTTTTCTCAGGCACAACAAAACTAAAAATGACATCGACACCGTCAACCGAAAGCGCAAACGGCAGCGCAGTGGCTGGAAGCATGCAGTCGCAGTTTGTAGAGCGACGCCGTGCAGCGCTCGAGCGCTTTCTGAACCGAGTGGCGCAGCACCCCGTGCTCTGCATCGACCCCGACTTCAGGGAGTTTCTTGAGTCAGGTCAGTTGTACACTTGAACTAAAGCGCTTACAGCAGTGTAGCGGCTGGAAGCGTACAGTCGTCTACGCCGTGCAGCGCTCGAGCGCTTTCTGAACCGAGTGATCATCGATCCCAACTTTAAGGAGTTTCTTGAGTCAGGTCAGTAGTAAAATGCACGTGTAGCAGCATCTGTACCCTCACACATATACGAATACCACACAACATAGTTATTAGTTAGTTATTTTTAGTTAAGTATTTCACTTACAAATGGCTTATTTTTTTATTTATTGGTAGTATTATTATTATTTTTACCACAATAGTAAAGGGTCGTGTGACGTCACGTACTGATGCGCCGCGTGAAACAAAATTATTCTTACAAAGTTCCATAACTTTTTGATTTGTTGTGATATTTTAATGATTTTTTCGTATTTTTGTTATATTTTGTCATAATTATAATTCATTTAAAAAAAATAGACTGTAATGTCACACAAATGCTGTTGCTGCAAAGCTGCCTGTCGTACTCAACACCCATCTGCTTGCAGGATCTCCCCCCCCCCCCCTATTCAATAGAGGTTGCGGATCTTTTCAACTGTGCAGCTGTGATGGCTTTACACCCAGTATTTGACACTACGTTTTTATCAACAGACACGGAACTACCAAAGGCGACGAGTACTTCAGCACTGAGCGGCGCTGGTGTGCTGCGTCTGTTCAACAAGGTCGGCGAGACCGTCAACAAGATCACCTACAGAATGGACGAGTCTGACCCGGTAATGTACCTGTTCATTTTTAGGGTTCCGTACCTCAAAAGGAAACGGATCCCTTATAGGATCACTTTGTTGTCCGTCTGTCTGTCTGTAATGACCCTTTATCTCGGAAACGCGTGGAGGTATCGAGTTGAAATTAAAACCATATACTTAGCTGCGCTCCCTTGAAGCTTTAAAAAAATCAAACTTCTGAGTTAACGAAAAAAAAGATACGGCCGTTTATGTTGCAAAAAACGTGTATTTCGACATTCTCAAGGGAATCAAAATTCATAGGGTACTTCCCGTTGACCTAGAATCCTGAAATTTGGCATTAAGCAAGGTTTCATAGCACTAGTATAGGAAAATATCTGAAAACTGTAAAATTGTAGTCACGTCACAAAAAAAAAAAATATTCGAATATATGTATCCAGTAGTTTAGTCACAGGACATAATTTCTTGGTTCTATTTGCAGTCGTTTTCCATGTACTAGATAATCAACTTCATAATGTTATATACTACTGGGACTCGGGTTTCCACTCTAGGAGAGAAAATGGACTGTAATCGACCACACGCGGCCAGTGTTGATTGGTTTCATGTACTTTAACATTTTAATTTCTTGTCCCCAGTGGTTCGAAGAGCGCTCTACCCGCATAGAAGCGCTGGAAGCATGCCTGCGGCGCATGTACGGCGCGTGCGAGGCGCTGGCGGGCGAGCGGCGCGAGCTGAGCCTGCGCACGCACGACGCGGCGCGCGCCTGCGCCGCACTGTCGGGCGCCGACCCGCACGCGCCGCTGTCCCGCGCGCTCTCGCACACCGCTGACTTACACGAGAAGGTAACATGATCATGTGCGCCGCGCTGTCGGGCGCCGACCCGCACGCGCCGCTGTCCCGCGCGCTCTCGCACACCGCTGACTTACACGAGAAGGTAACATAATAAACTGTTCGTTCGCTCACCGGCGAACTTCGGTCAATACGGGTGTTCGCGCACACGTGGCATGCTGCCCGGAGCAGGGGGGCTATTGGCTAACTTTTTCAATAACAGTTGACAACTAGCATTCGTTGCACACTGAACTTAGTTGTCAACTGACAATTTCATAAAATTGGTATTACGTATCACACAAGTGACTAACAAACTACGGTGGAAATGTGGTGAATTATAAAAAATTACGGTGCCTATTGTGACCACTCTAAAATTTTATCGACTATTATACAGCTTCAAAAGCTTACACAATCGCAATTTTAAAAATATCGATACAATAACATTGTCAAAACGTGTTACGGTGGCTAATGACGTCACTGCAGTTGGTCACTGAAGATAGACAATACGAAACTAGCTGTTTGATAGTTCAATGATGCACATTGTTAACAAGTGATCATCACTTGAACTGTCAACAGAGTTACGCAATAGCCCCGCAGGATGAAACGAGAGGAACAATACCATATCACCGATACCACCAACACTTAGACGGCGCGGCGACGATGAAGCGCAACATTTTGTAGTGTGTGATGTTGTAAGCCCTTTAGAATGCAAACTGGTTTTAAGAGATCAAGAAGTGCCTGCGGACACTAAAATAAGAAGCTAAGGGAGCAGTCCACAGCCGCCCTACGATTTGGCCCGTATAACATTTGTTAGTTGGTCGGGCCATGGGAAGGTAGAGGGAGTATTCGTTGACTAGTAGAAAATGCCTAGGGCATTAAGTCCGCCTCTGTACTTTTGTGTGCATAAAACATTTATTTAATAAATAAATTAATTATATTACTTTCTCGCTCTACATACTGTTCAGCTCTCCTAGAGACATGCCTCCTCCATGTACGTCCATGCAAGCGCCTGGACACCGAAAGTTCCGAGATTGAGCCGCGTTTCGCGATATCAAATGCCATTCTTTTTAGCGTGTCGATGTTTTTTTCAAAGTTAAATTCCTTGCCTGGCCCAATATTTGGCCACGGCAATGCCGCCCGCTGACACTGTCATTAAGTCTCTACGTGAACAGGTAACAGGGCGCGTGACGCAGGATCGAACATGGGACATGGTCTGCGGAGAGATGCAGCACAAACACTGTAGATCAGAACCTCCATCTGTGGAGATTGTCTTTGCTGCGCCCGATCTTGGTACGGACTCTGTCAAACGCCACTTATTTAGTGAGCTTTAGGACTCAGTGCGTCGGCTTTACACCAAACTCGGCACAACTGCGTTGATTCTTCGCGTAATCTGCAAGCGACTATTATATACTCGTATATATATATATATATATTATTTTACTATTAAACTATTAAACTATTAATTATAACCTTGTATTTAAATCGGACTTTACGGATTCAGCTGTCTGAAATAAATGAATTTTAATTTTAAATTACTTGCAGATTGCAATTATTCACATCAAACTAATCAAAGCATGGAAAACGCGATTGAACAACTTCTGTACTCAAAAAATTAACTCCATAATTGTTTTGTTTCACAGATAGAACATTTGCGATTAGACCAGTCGAATACAGACTTCTACGTGCTCGCTGAGCATGTCAAAGACTACCTCGGACTCATCGGAGCTATCAAGGACGTGTTCCATGAGAGGGTCAAGGTAACCGAGTTATTGTCTTATATTTTAATGGATATCTTTATGATTTAATATAAATATCTAATATACAACATTATTTTTAGTTTACGCGTAACCTGAATATAGTTTGTTCAGAATCAGTAACTGAATGGATTAACTACAATAGTTTTTACACCATGTTATATTTTTTCCCAAAAATATTTAAAAAGGTCACAAGTTGGAAACCGCCGACACTAAGTACAACACAGGTCATAGCGGGCATTAGGCGCCAGCAAACAGCTGGGTGCAAGTGCAAAACAACCCGTCAGTCGCCTAGATGGCCCGGTGACTATGTATTTTTGCTGATATAACAAGCTTATAACTTTGTTATTTGTCATGATACAGTTATGAAATTTCGTACATAGATTCTTTACATAGAAATACTAGACGTGTGTTTCAGGTTTCGCATATACTAAAACTAATGTTGTATACATACGGCATACGCCTTTCACAATTTATGATAGTGTTAGTCCCAAACCGATCTAATAAGCTTACTAAAAAACATTACAAAAAAAAAAACCGACTTCAATGTAAAAAAAACACAAAAAAGTGCAAAATAACTTTAGTTTATCTGTCTATAACAGTTTTGTCTCTTCGTTATTTAACACCGACTTCCGAAATTAAAGTTAAATTGCACTTTTTGCATGCCAAAATGGTCTGTGTTCAAACAAAGCACAACAAAAAAAAGGCTCGCAACATCAAACGTTGCTCAACATTGTTTAAAATACATAATTATTCAATTATTAATGATATTCTGAATCATGAACTAAGCTTGTTGATTAAGAAGTTATCTCATGTTCTTAAGAAAAACAGATGTAACGAGTACTTGTAGATTAAGTTGTTGAAAACCATACCTTACACTAAATCCTGTCCATACCACCAGGTGTTCCAGAATTGGCAGCACGCTCAGATGCAGCTAACGAAGCGGAGAGAGAACAAAGCCAAGGCCGAGCTCGCCAACCGCCCCGAGAAGACCGAACAAGCTGCCAATGAGATTATTGAGGTATACAACCTTTATTGGATAGTTTTTTTATGATTTCTTACCTTATAATTCTGTAGGACGACATCATTAGGGTGATGATATTATGATGACCTATGAGGGTTTTTTTTTTAGTTGGAAAAATCATCTAATGACAAATCGCGCTCTTGGGTGGAGCGAGAGATAGTGTCAGACTTTTACTGACTAAAAACCCAATTCTGTCCCTTCGTTGCCTTCGTCCCAGGGCCCCGGGTTTCGTTTTCACACTACCCATGGCCCCAGTAGGCTTCGACCCTGCTGGGCTCCTACGATTTGCTGACATCTTCCTGAGACGCGCGTGGAACAATACGCGCCGTTGACGACTTGGGGACCTATGAGGGCGCTAATACCTATATATTTAAGATACTAGCTTCTGTCAGCGGCTTCGCCCGCGTGAAAATAGGTTTTTCCACACAAACTTTGGACACCCGTTTCATCCCCTCAGTTTCGTAAAATCCGTTCTTAGTGGATGCCAAATTTTAAGTTTGTATGTGTTATAGTTTCTGAGAATTCGTGATTAATCACTGAATGGTATTTCGCTTTTATATATATATAGATTTAGTTATCTTAGCCTTAGAACCCTAAGGCTAAGATAATTTACAATTAGATTTAATTACAATTAGCACTTAATTACAATTTGATTTATTTTTTCTTTTCTTTCTTTCTAATGATTTATCATCATCTTCCTGCCTTTATCACATCATCAGAAGTAGCTAAGGAAAGAGAAGAGTGGAAGAATGGAAGGGAGGCCTTTGCCCTGCACTGGGACACATTACCTTCGCAATTGTAATATAAAAAAAATGGGCAAGTGCGAATCGGACTCGCGCACTGAGAGTTCGAGCGTAGAAACTTACCTATGAAAACAGTTCAATTCCCGAATTGAATTACGAAGATTTTTCCGAATAGCAAAAAAAGTTTTAATTTGTGACGTAACCATAAATTTACAGTTTTCAGATTTTTCACTAAACTTGTGTTATGAGACCTTGCTTCATGCCAAATTTCAGGATTCTAGGTCAACGGGAAGTATCCTATGAATTTTGATTCCCTTGAAAGTGTACACGACGAGTATACACGTTTTTTGCGACATAAACGGCCGTATATTTTATCCGTTAACTCAGATGTTTGATTTTTTTCTCAACTTCAAGGGACCGCAGACCTGAGTATATGGTTTTAATTTCAACTCGATACCTCCAAGCGTTCCCGAGATAAAGGGTCTTGACAGACAGATGGACAACAAAGTGATCTTTTAAGGGATCTGTTTTTTCCTTTTGAGGTATGGAACCCTAAAAAAAATCTTACAGCCCTTATCCCATGTTAGTTTGTAAGACGCAACACGTTTTTATCGACTCCATTTTCTTTCATATCACTCCACAAACAGTCTGGCCATCTTTTCTTTGACTTCCTTCGCCATCCATCCACATGTACCTACCTATATACTCATGAATCTTTGATGACCGTATCCTTCCCTTTCTACTTTTTAGTCACGGGTGCTACTTTCAAACTTTCTCTAATATACTCATTTCGCACTTTATCCATTCTCGTCACTCCACACACCCATTATCAACATTCTCATCTCCGCTATTTGCAATCTTTTTTCATGTGCCATACTCTGATCCATACAACAGGTCTTATATAGATAGATTAGGGGCATCTGTAGTTATTAACATTTCATAACATTGTCCACAGTGGGAAGCGAAGGTAGAACGCGGTCAGCAGGAATTCGACACAATATCGCGCGTCATAAAGAAGGAGTTAGAACGATGGGACGAACTGCGCCTCACGGAGCTACGCGCCGCGCTGCTGCGCTATCTCGACGAGCACATGAAGCATCAAGCACAGGTAGAATTTAATCATTTATATGATAATACGTAGTATGGAATTAACCATCAGACTTCAAAACAAAACTCGGAGGCACCTTCGGGTACATTTCTTTCATCGTAGACCTCATTCATTGTTCTTCACTGGGCGAGTTCATGGTCAAGGGTGCACCTGCTAATAAAGAGCGAGCTATACTCCATTCGCAAGAAGATCAGACATTTAAACAATTTTTTTTACTGTCCGTTCAACCGATTTTCACTTCTATTCCGTAGATATAAGGATGGCATTAAAAGCAAAAAAGTAGTTTCGTTACCAACTATTTACTGCAGCCGCCATTTGTCATGTCACCAACGCAATAAAAGTCAAAATCGGTTGAACAGACAGTAAAAAAGCTTTGTTTAAAAGTCTAATCTTATCGCGAATGGAGTATAGAACTCTAACGAGTTACTCTTCCTTCAATATGGCGATGACGGATAGTGGCTCAGTCCGAAGTATAGTAATTTATATATTTCCATGGCGCTGCTCACAATGATTATACCACAACATATGACTGTTCTATTCGAGATCACTTTATTCCAGGTCTTTCTTTTTTCTCGTGTCGATCTGACTCAAATTTTGTCTGACCCATATTTCACAGCTCTGTCGTTGGCCTCGTATAAGTCGTGAAAGGTGCAGGTAGTTGTGCATGCTGGGCAGGAAAGGAAGTGACACATATCCCGTGAAGGGGCTCCACACTGGCACTGTATTTGCGATGGGTCAAGGAAACCCCATTTGGCCAGATTATCTCTGCAGCGGTCAACCTGAACCCACAGTTGGTTCAGAGATTTCCAAATTGACCACTGCAGTTCGTGTCCCGGTGGCAGATGTTCTGCCGGAGATATGAAATTTGGAAGAGTCTGATATCTTATTCTTTTTCTTATAACGTATACCTTTTTTGCAGGCAATCCGCTACTGGGACGCCTTCCTCCCCGAGGCGCGAGCCATCAAATGAGTCGCGGAGTGACCGCGCGCACACATCTCATGCGCTCCGGCGAACCTCGCTCACGTTAGTAAATGAATTAACTACCAACCTTCCATGATAAATTAATTGTACTACACTATCCGGCCTTAGGGTGCTATCCACACATTTCCGAGTAAGGATCCCGTTAGAAATGGAAAAAAATACTTGTATTTCGTTGACTTATATAGTCAAGGACAGAACGAACCGCGCGTTTTTCTGACACCTCAAATCGACCTGACTTAACCGAAGCGAACTCGCCACGCGATCGGCAATCTTCGAGAGTGTTCGTGTAGACGAGACGTTTGAAATGAGGTGTTTCTTTTAAGATCAACACGTGTGAGCCAACGTTCGGACGACCATACCGTCACTTGCATACATTTATCATGAAATTGTATACACAGTTCCAAGTCAGGATCATGCAAAAATGTATGGATAGCTCCTTATGAAGCCCTGTATACACCGAAAACAAAGATGCGCAACATTTTAATATTTGCAGGAAACATTGTAACTGGCCACTGGGGCATAATATGAAACGTGTTGCTGGCCGCGTGCCAAAATGGTCTGTGTTCAAACAAAGCACAACAAAAAATGTCTTGCAACATCAAATGTTGCTCAACATTGTTTAAACTAGTGTATACGGGACAAGACATGTTATGTCTCTGTCACTCCTATGTGATTATCTCTTTTTAAAGCAGATCGTATTACGAACGGGTACTACCTATGATCATCAACAACGGGGAATAAACAGAGTGTTGAGGCATACTTTTTTTTGTATATTTTCGGAAGCATTATAGGCCTTATGACGTGCTAAAATGTGTTAGCGCGCTTTAGAAATAGGGCAAGTTTAAATTAATAAATGAATTTATCTATAAGTACTCTGTTTACTAACTACAAAAGCTGTTTCTGTCTGAGTGTAAAAAAAAAAGTTTTGTTTGAAATAAATATGATAACAGCTGTGTAATATTTAAATAAACACCAATAGTTTCGTTTTATAGTCAGATTTGTGGATTAAAATTTATCGAAGTTTGCTCAGTGGTTTTCAAGATCAAACGCACAGACATACCATTGTCTGATTCTAGAGACCGTTATTCCCGTGAGTACAGTCATGTTTAGTGAAAATTTTGTTCTTTGTTTTAAAATATTCTCTTTGTTTGTTTTAATGAATGATCCATGTCAAATAATCAATAAAACAAGGGTTTCTAGAGCTTCAGAGATTTTAAATACTTTTTTTTATAATTTTATAGATAAAATAATACTATGAATATCTACTTATGTATAGATTATATTAAATCCTTAAAGTGTAATTGATTTTAGGTTTAAATTGTATTTTGTATTTATGTTATAGTTTGACAAGAATAGTTTTCATAAAACATAAGGTTGATATATATTATGAACCTAAAACTAGTGTAAAATTTAATAAACGTCATCTGGTAGTAATAAGTAATTTCTGATTAAAATAAGCGGAATTTTAATGCCAAATAAAATTATTACATTCCAAATTTTGTTTCTAAAGTTAATAAACAAGTTTTGTATGCATTGTATCGGCATTTTTAGTTCATTTACTAACGTTATTTGATTTTACAAATTCAATTGTTTTTATGTGTCAAATGACCATGTAATCTAAACAAATGTAAGACTTATTTTCAATTTGTTACAGTTCAATTTAGATAGCACACCTCAGTCCGCGCTAGGCATGATACTTTTCAAAGGTCCAAATAAAGCGTTCGTTCATCAAATTGATCTCTACGTTTTTATATGAATAAAGTATAATATATACATTTACCTGCGTATTGAAAATTGAAGCCTGAACTGTGAAATAATAATAACTGTCTCGAATTATGTTCCTGTAGACTAAACTTCCCCTGACTCTCTAATTAACATCTCTGTGTAAAACTATGGTTATTACCATAGAGCTTGTAGAGTTTGCCTTATCAAACTCTATGGTTAATACCATAAAGTTTTATAGAAGTAGTGTTACGCAGGGCGTAAGTGTAGTATACTCGTAGATAGGCCAATTATTTATTTATGTTTTTGCAAATTTATGGTTTCATTGTTGCTATCTCCTCAGTACTTGATGCCTGACGACCGATGGGTGCAACCCAAAGTTTTGCACACCAATGATGGCCACTGTATGAGATTGTTTGTAATCTGTATATATAAAAGGCAAACTCCTGACTCACTTACTGACTCATAAACGCCCCCAAACCTTTGGACCTAGAACGCTGAAATTTTGCTTAGAGGTTCCTTTTATACATAAAAAATAATAAAGGAATTTTCAAAATTCAACCCCTAGATGTATGAAACGCGGGGTTCTAAAGTTTGTATGGAGAAACCTCTATTCACGAAGGCGAACCCGCGACTAGAAGCTTGTTAATATTGTTGATAGATCCAAGTGGCCCTGGCCGCCATGAGTCGAGTCTCTGTTGAAATAACTGCTGGTTGATATGAAAATGATTGCGTTATTATAAACTCTGATAAAATTTAGCTAGCGAAAATCCATAGGCGTGATGGGATTCCAATTTAATGACGACAAAAAAAGAAATAGTGAGTGACCGAAGGTTTAATTTCGGCAAAAGAATCTCGTTTCGGCATCAGTATTTTTTTTATAATTTTTGTTTTTCATAAAAGAGTAAAATATTTTTATTTCACATTATTTTTCACTGTTTTTTTTTTTATTTCATTTAAAACGACTTAATTATATATGTATAATAATATAAAATATGTCTTTCAGTAAACAATAGGTTTTTAACATGTCTAAAAAATTTAGATTTCTAATGAAACTAAGACAGATCCGATTTTGGTAAAAGTTATCAGTTGGACTCAAAAAAAAACTTTTCATTTTTGTAACTATGTAAATAGTTTACTTTTTTGTTTTATCGTCGTTTGGTATCGAAACCAAACATAATACGTCTATGGACTTTCGCTAATATAATTTTACCCGTTGTAGTAATTATCTTATCTTGCTATAAACATTAAAAATTATGTCAAACTAACGAACATCCTGCATTTGTTAGCTTCGCACATGTTCAGTCGGGCTTCAATTAATTTAATATATTATCATTAATATAATATGTAAATGAAAATGTAATGTATTACTTACTTTTATTTTATCGACAATTGCCTTTAAGGAAACTTTCGTTTGTGTACTAAAATATAATTTATATTATTTGCTATTATAACTTGTGATGAACCTATTAAAAAATTAAGGTATAAAGAAGTATATATCTAATGTTTTTGGGAATATAAAAACATATTTTAAAAAATGTCACACTATACTAACACACTTGTAAATTATCTCTTTGTTTTGGTATTTTATTGCTGTTTTTATGATAAATATAATAATATAATATAATATTCCATATCTATCACACAACGCCGTCTAGCGTAAAGCGGTGTAAATAACGTTTTTTGTATTTTGCATTCATTGATATATCTCGAACAACAACATGTGACATATTCTTCTAAACTTGTCTATGATTGGTCTTTATGTCAAAAGTATAGTTTCATCTCAAGCACGCTCATCGCTTCATAATTTTAATTTCGCATAAAACTATTCTTAAGAATTTGTTATCACCATTGTATATTTTTATATAGTCATTTGTTTTTTTTTATCTTAATTGTAAGACTAGATATTGCATATTAGAATTGTATTCCAAAAGAATGGTTATGCGTATGTTACAGTCAAAGTATTAAATTGGAGATTTTATATTAGTTCATAGTACGATTAGAAATTATCTGAAATGTTTTGTTATATGATACCGACGTTTGCACGGTATTATTATTACGTTATATATATGTTGTAGTTTTATAATCGTAACGTGTAAATTTCCATATGTCCGAATTCATTACTCTGACCGTAACACAATATTTACCTTAGATATGAATATTAGGTAGTATGATTGAAAAAAAAAATCGAGTCTAATGTATTCCTTATTTTTTATATTGCCAAATATATTTTAGTGGTAATTCGGTGTAATGGAAGAGATGAATAATTATGGATAAAGTATATAATGTTGGTTTCCATTTCAATGAGCTTGTATTATTCCTTATAATCCCTTCCTAATTAATTAGATACAATCATTGTTCGAAAGAGCTACCGCGGCCAGTTGCGGCGTGGAACGCAAAGGACAACTGAAGGAACACAGGTTGGTTTTAGTCAGTAAAAGTCTGACTTTCCCTCTTGCTCCACCCAGAACGGAAGAAGTTATTTGAATAAAAATATTAGATACTAGCTTTTGCCCGCAGCTTCGCTAGCGTACATAAAACCTATGTCAATCAGTAATAAAGCGGCTTTCTATCGATGAAAAAAAATTAGCAAACAGACTAGTACTTTCAGAGATTGCCTCCTACAAACAAAATAATAAAAAAAATTGGTTGCCTGTAAAGTCGGTATACGGGCGAAAGTTTTACGTGACAACGACTTTGAGTGGTAAAATAATTTTAATGTGAATATTCATTCGTATAGTAGGAAGAAGGATGAAATACTTTTTATGTCTGTCTCTCTCGCTCTTAGGCGGGCTAACCATGCCCGAGTGGAAGGGACGCGTGCCTCTCACTCGCTCTCATTGTGAGCGCATAACGTGAGCGGAGCGTAACGCAGTTTCTTGAAGTGTCACCCGGCAAACCAATTTATAAGACGTTGTCACGTCAAAAAAAAACTTTACCTCTTTTATAATAACAGTGTAGACAACAATCTATACATATGACTGACATATTAACACACAGCCGAAACTACCGGGCCTTCGAGTGTGAAATTTTGCATCGTTTCCTTTTATGACGTAGGCCAGCACTAAGCGAGGTTTTTCTACAATTCACTCCCTAATGGGATGAAACGGGGGTCCAATGTCTATACAGAGACACATTAGTTACAAATGTAGTTTACATTTGCGCGGGCGAAGCCGCCGGCAGAAGCTAGTTACCTATATTTCTGTTACTGTAATAGCGTGCATCATCGAAATTTTGCAAAAGACTTCAGTGTATTATAAAAATTAAGTAGGTATATGATCAATCAATATCTGTACTGATATGCCGATTAGGTTTTTCCTGAATGAGACAAAATTCCCAAATGGTTACGAGGAAAATAACTGTCAGATCTATATGTTGCCGTTTTATGAAACGGGCCACTTTAAACTGTTTAAACTGAGATAACTTAGCTTTGGACTGAAATGTAATTGTCTATACTCCATTTGTTTAGGTAGTAAACTAAACGTAAACAATCTTGATAAGTTTTTTTATAAAAAAAAAAAAAACGTATAAAAGACTTACAAAGATTATTTAAATTTAGTTAGTTACCAAACATCGGTATAGGTAAATAACAAATTATAAAAAAATTATATAAAATTTTTAGACAACTTTCAGATAAAAGACATGTGAAAATTGTTACATTTAGTTAATTACCTAAACAGATGGAGTATAGTTAGTTAATTATTATTAGGTCTAATAAAACTATATATGTGTAGTTCAGTGCCCGAGGCGTTCAAATCATAAAAACCTCGGATTACTGTGTGAATGAAATTTGAAAAACATATATGATTCGTTTTGCTATATAATATGTATAATAATAGTTGAACTACATCTTAGTAACTGGGTACGGGTGCGAATTAAAAAAATATATTATAGTATTGGATAGCCCATTTATCGAAGGCTATAAGGTACCTACATACATAACATCACGTTACGACCAATAAGAGTGGAAAAGTAACCGAAGACGCGGGAGATAACTAGTAATACATATTAGGCTGTAAAATGTGGACGGTTAAACAGACCGACGAGGAAACGGCTGTTTGTTTTATACCATGTAATAAATACATATAATAAAAATATAGATTCTATGTTGATGGTTTGAGATTTTCCTATTAATATGCTTTTTTTAGGTGTCTCTATTAATAGATCGAATGATAAATAACCGTCTAAAACTAAATGAGTAATGTTTGCGATTTGCAAAGATAGTAATTAAAACAAATTATATTAAAACCCGTAATCTACCTAATCTATCATTTTTAGTAAGCAAATAATCTCCAAGACAAAAATATTGATAAATCAGTTGTTGATAACCCGACTGCTGTTATGAATCAAAAATGAGGTTTTTAGTTTATGAACGAGGAAAATTTTAAAGGGAGTCGATGGCTGTATGATTGCCGTGTGATGAAGGGTGGTGGATAGAGCACCCCCATTGTTTGAACGGAATCAGTTTTCATTTGGCGTTGGGTCACTAAAATACAAAAATGTACAAATATGAAGTCTGGACCCTACTGACATAGTAACGGACCATCCAAGTGGTCATTTTTTGGCTGCTCGTCCGGTCAAATGGCCATTAATGCCGGGGTCTCTCAGGGGTCAGTGCTCTCGGCAACATTGATAGTGTGGGCCGTGAAGAATGACATGGTGTAAAAGGAAGTGAATGATGGTCTGCTGACTGACGGAGAATGGGAGAAGAAAACGTGTAGGACCAACCCCGAGTAACATGGGACAAAATCAGGAACATGACGATGTACCTAAAAGTCCAGCGTGAAAAGGCTAATTCTAAGCAAGCGTGCATCTTCGCTTTCCATCAAGTGAAATAGTGATTAAGTGCGACCCTAAAAACAATTTAAAAAAAATTGCAAATGGATTATTGTGTAAGTAATTTTTTTTTCAGCACGTACAGTTCAGAACTACGTCTGAACTATAGCTAAGTATATGGGCCAATGACGACTCTACAGTATGAGTAAATGATCCTCTCAATCAGTGATATTATTTCATGCAGAGTTAGGCCTACTGTCTACGGACGCGTAACTTCATATTACGTTTTCGTCGTTGTGTGGTGTAGATTGCGTCATTTCGCGCGAATAAACAGTTTTTCTTTTCTTTTTTAGAACGTAGATGATATAACGTTGTAGTCGTGTCGTTGCCGCTCCGTCGACAGAGTTTCATAGTTTTGTATGTAAGCTGTGAGCAGGCGTACGCACACCAAGCGTATAATGACGAATACCTACGCGTCTATGAAGCTACGCGTTCGTGTACAGTCAGGGGCGCAGACTCCGTGGGTGCTCGGGGGCTCGAGCACCCATGAGAAATAAATAGTGGGTGCTGAGCACCCCTAAGAATAGACATCAAGAAACAGATCAGTAATTAAGTAAGCCTTTTAGGTTACGTATAAATTATAATATTTCTTGATAATAAAAATAAAAAAAAGTAAAAAAACTAAAACCCGACTACGACAAAAAAAACGACGAAACTAAAATTATGAAACAAGATTTCCAGGATGCTGAAATAAACAAGGTAAAAAGAAAAGCCGTAGTCACACGTTATAGGTAACAAGAAACACTAATAACGTGTGACTACGGCTTTTCTTTTTACCTTGTTTATTTCAGCATCCTGGAAATCTTGTTTCATAATTTTAGTTTCGTCGTTTTTTTTGTCGTAGTCGGGTTTTAGTTTTTTTACTTTTTTTTTATTTAAATTATTTTGGTGTTAAATCACTGTGCTTCTATACCATTTGCAAAAGCTAAATTTAAAATTTCTAATTAATAATGGTAAATTAATTTTTGTCCACCAGAGGGCGCCACATTGAATTTTGATGATATATTTTGATAAGTACCAGTGAAGCCCTTTCAAATGATATCAAACACGGTGTATTTATCTTAACATTTTTTTTAACACATGACTTCTTGTCCGCTAGAGGGCGTCACTTTAAATTTGAACAATATTTTGGAAATGTACAAGTAAAGCACTTTCAAATGATACCAAACATGGCGTATTTATCTCCATTTTTATTTTTTACACATTACTTTTTGTCCGCTAGAGGGCGCCATATCAAGTTTTGTGACACGTCACGTAACCTATGTTCAGCGGACAATTAAGACGGTTCTAACTATACCTCATACGTCGAGTTCCGATAAGTAGATTAGGAGCTATGTGGGAACAGATGAACAAACTCACATACATACATAGCCTGTCAAAATCATAACCCTCCGTAGTCGGGTAATTAGTTTAGTTTTTATATAATGGTTTCATTTTATATTTTTATCAAACATAATTAGTAATTAAGTACGCAGTATGTAAATAGGACATTTATTTATTTGTCGGTCGATCAATGTCTTCTCACACTTCGCAACTATTTCGAGTCCATCAAATGAGCATAAGCACCCATGAAGTTTTCTAAAAGTCGGCGCCCCTGTGTACAGTAGACCTTAGGTATCGATTTCAAATACCAAATACCCACGTATTTCGTTTGAATACATATAAGAGCCCAGCACACATTCCTGAAGAAGCCCATTTTTCCGAGAAGCCATCTACATTGTCTTGGTTCTGGTTGAATCAAAACAAGCAGTTAAATTACTTATTTACTGGAGTATTTATATGCACACAAACTCTTATCTTTGTCGAGCCCAAATCTTGCTAGGTGAGGATAAAATTAGACAATAAATTAGTGTTCAACCATTGAGGATTATTCTCCAAAGATGATGGTATGATAATAATACTGTTTTGTGTTATGGAGATAATTAATTTGTCTAATTTCATAGAGCTTGCTTTAGTCACTATGTAGGTACTAATAAGGTATTAATTGAAAAATCAAAATACGTGGACAAATCAGATCACCGATAGACTTATCGTAAGACTAGGATAAGCGCAACAAGATACCTATATATTAAAAAGTAAACGTAATTAAAAACAGTTTTTTTTGTTGGACAATATAACGCACAGGTGAGCTCACTGTTCCTAATTTTTTATATCTTTTAATTTGAAAATATTTATTTACGCAGGTATTGTTTTTCGTTTCTTCTCTATGCAATCTTCTAATTTTGTTTACTCAAGTATTACGATTTTAATTGGAACTTTAAAAGTCATTGTCTTGATGCAGAAGCAGTCATCTCAGGGATTACGCAATGTCTTTTTTCCACTGTCTATACTTCTAAACATTTTTGTATTTATTATATTATTTTTGACTTAATTATGAAGCAAGTTATGGAGCTATCATAAAATGATTTCAAAATCAAGTCACCTTGCCTATCGAATCCCATTAATCATAAAACACTTAGCCCCATTTTAACAATAGATAAGACTCTTAGTTTCAAGAACTTGCGATACGTTAAGCCGTTTCATAATCTAGACTAACAAGATCACGAAGTCCATCATAAGTCAAATTAATATTCTTACTTTGTATTATCTATTTTCAGCAAATATGAAACTTTTCATCGTGCTAGCACTCGCCTCTGTGGCTCTGGCCACCCCATTGATCCGCCCTGTCGTCATGCCAGAGGCTCCTCTGCCTGAATTCGAACACATGCAGTACGTTCCTATGATAGAACCAGTGGACATCAGACCTCTGTTCGTCCCACAGGAAATTATTGAAGCCCTCAAACTAGCGGAGGAGCAGGTCCCTTATGATGCCGAAGCAGTTTTTGAGGCTATGGAGCAGGCCGATGATGTGGACAACGTACATGTCGTGGATTACGTTATGTACGAAAATGATGTTGGGCATATCGCCGAAGAGGAAGACGTTGCCCCCGCTGCAGTTGACGAAATACCCGCTGATGCTGTCCATTTTGTAGATGTCGCTGAGAATATTGACAATGAAGTCGCTAAAGAGGAAGTTGCCGCTGATGCTGTCCACTTCGTAGATGTTGCAGAGAACATTGACAATGAAATCGCTGAAGAAGAAGTCGCTGCTGATGCTGTCCACTTCGTAGATGTCGCAGAGAACATTGACAACGAAATCGCTGAAGAGGAAGTCGCTGCTGATGCTGTCCACTTCGTAGATGTCGCAGAGAACATTGACAACGAAATCGCTAAAGAGGAAGTTGCCGCTGATGCTGTCCACTTTGTAGATGTCGCAGAGAACATTGACAACGAAATCGCTGAAGAGGAAGTCGCCGCTGATGCTGTCCATTTCGTAGATGTCGCAGAGAACATTGACAACGAAATCGCTGAAGAGGAAGTCGCCGCTGATGCTGTCCATTTCGTAGATGTCGCAGAGAACATTGACAACGAAATCGCTGAAGAGGAAGTCGCCGCTGATGCTGTCCACTTCGTAGATGTCGCAGAGAACATTGACAACGAAATTGCTGAAGAGGAAGTCGCCGCTGATGCTGTCCACTTCGTAGATGTCGCAGAGAACATTGACAGCGAAGTTGCTGAGGAGGAAGTTAACGCAGATGAGATTATTCCCGAAGCTGTAAAGTTTGTCGACAACGCCGACAATGACTTCCCCAGGTACCCCGGCAAGATCTTCGATGACCCCAATTGGCGTTAATTTGTATGAGACACGCACAATATGTAAAATAAAATTTTGTATGTCGCAATTCTGATTGTGTCACAATTTTAAATTTATCTGTACCTACCAACACAATCTCAGAAATAAATGTTTCAACATAACAATAAATAGTCTATAATTTGTCAGGCTTTCAATAAAAAAATACCAAACAATACACTGGTTATTTGCGTTCTCTTATTCATATACCTTTTTATACCTGTCCTAGAGGGCATCGGCACTAACTGGCCTCATCAATTAAAGTAACTAATTGGTAGAAAAACTACAAGAGTACCTAAGTGAAGACAAAAGAACTTGTTAAAGAAGCAATCGGATCAAGCACAGTATCGTACGAATTCCTTCAAGAAGAGTTTTGGAACCTAGGAGCTTCATTCCCCCACGCAATGTTCGGCAAAACTTTACGACTTTAAATATCTACTATTTTGTCTGTATATTTATATATAACGGGATTATGTCCGCGACTTGTTTACAATTCAAGAAAAGGAAATACCACTGACTTTGACTAAGTGTTTGATAAGATAATTGTTTAATTAATAATATCCTTGTAATTAATCACATGGAAAAACCGAAATTTAATACAAATCGATAGCTAAGACCATTGATTAGTAACAGATAAGAATACATACTGGTTCACTGACTACCTAGTGTGTTATGGAGAGTGATATTAATCTCAGTAGACTGAAAACATTTTTACGCAATGTGGATTCAAAGGGCATAAAACGGAGTACCGCAGGATTCCATACTGGGCCCATTCCTCCTTTTTTAGTAAGTAGGTAATAAGGTGAATTTTGTAACCCATATTTTAAACACTATATAAGATTCTAATAGCAGATGGAATTCGCATATGATTTGATGACCGCTTGTGGTAAACTCACTATTGTGAGCATCAAATAGTATGGAAATAACCTAATTCCGCCTAGCCCGTTTTATTATCGGACCACCAGGCGTACGGCAATGCGCCATCGGTACATGGTGGACATCCCACCTGTACGCACGAAACGTTTTGGGAACACATTCATTGTGTGTACAGCTAAGGAGTGGAATTCCTTGCCGGAATCTGTGTTTCCTGATGGCTACAACCCGGGAATCTTTAAGTCAAGAGTGAATAGGTTACTTCTAGGTAAGCGCGCTCCATCGTCGACCGTATCGTCGCTTTCCATCAGGTGAGATAGCGGTCAAGCGCGAACCTAGCAAGAATAAAAAAAATGGAAATAAATAATTAAAATTGCCTAACTTGACTTCTCCACTATGGAGATCCTTTTTAGGGGGGCCTAAAAAGGATCTCCATAGTGGAGAAGTCATCCCGTCTGCTACAGTCTTCAGAATTCGGTTGCAGCTGTCACGCATTCTGCAGATCAGTGATACAGTTTTCTCGCGAATGACGGCATGAAAGCCGTGCGTTACAGCGCAAACATCCCTGATGCACTACAGAAGCGAGGCAGCCCCAACATCACCCCGAAGATGTTATTATACGCGCAAGACATCCAGCGACCTTTTGGTGTGGTTGACCCACAAATTTCCCGTATATAAAAGCTTTGATAATACACCTTAAGGGTACGTTTCCACTGATGCGGAACTGAGTGGAGTGGAAAGGAGCGGAACGTGAATCCGCATCAGTGGAAACAATGTAATTGGAGTAGAGTGGACTTTCAAATATAAAAAATAGAAGGAGAACGGAGTCAAGCGGGGAGCACGAAGCGGAAGATAGCTCAATTTCACTTCGCCCCGCTGCGCTTGCAACTTTTCACTGCTCTTCTCCGCTCCACTCCGGCCAGCCCCGTTTCAGTGTAAACGCACCCTGAACAACGTAATCTTTACTTGTTTAGAGAACCGGGAAAATCTGCAGGCCAGCATGTTACCTCTGACTGCTAAAGCCCTGCCCTCTCAATACCTATCCTGGAGCGTTACCATAACGTGTTAAATTGTCAAGCGTGTGAGTGAGAAAGAGGGATGGAGTATAATCTCCATCCCTCTTTCTCCACGCCTATAAAGCTCAATCCCTTTAACAGTTCAGTTTAAGTCGTTAAATGAATCGCGTAAAGAGCTCGTGGCCTTTGATTTTCTTTAAATCCTTCCTTCGGTAATTGAATGGCCCAACTATTTAAATTTCGTGAAACGATTTATGCTCAAGCCATTACGGTTATTATTATATGAATAGGTACTCGGGGCATCCACCGGCGGCCTTCAAGACATTTAATTATTCTGTTTTTAAGCCATTGTATACAAGGCCATGTGCTGGTGGCTCTTAACAACTCTCGAAACTATAGCAAGTGGCTCAACCCTCATTACTTTGTCTTTGAATTGGAGAATTATTAGCGTAAGTACACTCCATGAGTATTTCCTGAAGAGGCTTAGCGTGGACTAATATAGATGTGGGCGAAGACGCATCAGCGACGCCTTCTTCTTTGAGTACCTATTTTTGCCAAGACCAATGCATTGATCTTACCTGGTCTGATAGGTATAAGGTACCTAGTCGCTCAACGTAAAACCTGAGTATTCAGCTGCATCCGATTAGACTGAAAGCTGACCCCAAGCTAGTTGGGTGATGAGTGTAGTGACTTTGCCATCTTTTTGTAAATACAAAAACAAATTAGTGTAGCATGAAGTTTAAACCTCACACTTGAAGAACCCTCGTTCGTCATTGCGCGAGACCCCTTTAAGTGCGAGGCCGTGGGCTTGGGGCCGCTTCGCCCACACCTAGCTACGCCACTGCCTGCAAAAGTAAGGAAATGTTTTGAAGAAAGAGGCCAAGTGATTCATCTTTATTAATTTATTAACAATCTAATCTTATCTACTAATATTTACATAACATTAAAACTGTTTATTTCAGTACATAGTCTTCAGGATAATCCATAACTTTAGGATAGGTTTTCGTAATTTCTTCAGGTATTTGGTCAAGCCTGGTTGGTACAAGGCGTATCTGACGGATCTGATTGGTCACATTTTGTAAGACATCTTCAGGCACATTTTCACCAGGATAAATAAAGAGTCGCTGCATGGTGTGACGTCTTTGGAGATTGCCTTTCATTGCTCTGTATACTGCTTTTTTAATGATCTGGAACAGGTATTATTAATCACACTAATATAAAAGCGAAAGTTTGTGAGTGTTTGTGTGAATGTTATTTCTTTACACTCAAATGGCTGAACAGATGTTGATAAAGAAAACATGGGTAGAGTATGTCCTGGATTATTAATTTCCTACTTTCACGCACATGATAGTAGGCAGCAGCTAGTAAGTTGGATAGTTTGACTGATATTATTATTTTGATAGCACGGTTGGCTGCTGCGCTTCATATCGCAGGTCCGATTTCCATGCGGAACCAATATTTGTGTGGCCTACAAATAGTTGTTTTGGGTCTGAGAGTCTTGGACATGGCCATATTTATGTCTCTTTAATTAAAACCTGTTCATCCATTTACACATAAATATTTAAGAACCATGTCAGCCTGCCTTGCCTTTTCCAAAGTCAAAGTCAAAGTTTTTTTTATTTCACATAGTCCTACATAGGCACTTGTAAAACATCAGAAACTAGTGCACGGTTCCAAATTGGTCGTTTCCTATGGAGAAGAACCGGCAAGAAACTCCATGGTTACTCTTTTAAAAAAATTGTGGTTCTTACAATACTTCCATATTACAGTATAAGTAGATATTATGTAAGGACAGTGTGTAGACCGGTCAATATTGTTACTAAAAAGTACAATAAAAATAATCATAATAAAAATTTAGTCGTAATAGGAAGTAACCTAAGAATTCGCAGAGTCTACAGTGTTCTCACATTCACATTATAAAAAAAAAAATTAAACCGAATTCCCTACTGCATTTGGACCTTCAGTCTGATGAATGTAACTGAATATCAGTATTTTACATGGAGCAACCGCCTATCTGACCTCCACAACCAAGAACCTGGATAACACAATATCCCTTGGCAAGAATGGTGTCATAATCTCCGGCTTCTGACTACCCATAACATGACTTTTATGCATTGCATTTATATTTGGATACAAATAAGGAATAAACATGTTAAACATAGTAAGAACTGTAGTCTTCCAAGACTTCATTTATGATTTACTCAATAAGCAGTTTCTGACATTTTTGAAGTACTTAGAGCAGGAATGGTAGTTGTTTTCCTTACCATGGTGGGATCTTTATTATGAAGTTCCCATGCTAATGTCCATGAAGCCCCTCCAGGATACCCAGTATGGTGGAAGTATGCTCTTTTACGCCACTCGTCACCTCTCAGCGCGATGTCCCGGCTATTGATACACACCACAACATCTCCGCAATCGTTCATGGGATGATAGATGGGTTTATGTAAACCCATCAGATATTTTTTTATAACGTTAGCAGACTCGTAAGGATCCTGCCATTTGCAGTCAAATATATGCCAACTACGAGCAAAAGTGGCCCATTGCTGAAAATTATAATGTTTTTGTTAGGTTAGGTTCCTTTTTGGAAATTGTTGTTTATTACCACTACATTAGAAAATTGTGACTTAAATGGTGTTACGAGTTAAGTTACCTGGACTCTTTTAGCAGCAGACATAGCTTTAGCACTCTACTTCTGTAATTAAAAAGATTTTTAATCCGAAAAACTGCAAAACCTAACAATAATTTCTAGGTTAAATTTTGTCACTGTCAAACTTTTTATTGACACTTGTAATTTCGTTCGGTAACGCAAGTCAATTTGACTGCCTTCACTATCGACAACTTCTTAATGCCACAAACTCGCTCTTATCCCATCGCTTTTAGGCTCGCAATAGACTGTTTTCCGCACTAGTGCAGAAAAGTGTGCGTGCTCTCCTCGCCATCGCCTTAATGTTATTACATTTATCGCATCAGGCTGGGCGCGCGTCGACCCCCACGACGAGTCGCTGGTCAACCTCCGTTTATTTCATTTCTTCGTAAGTGTATTGAGAAAGAGAGCAGTGGTGGCCGAGTGGTAAAGGCCTCGACTTACGAGTTGTAGGTCGTGGGTTCAAACCCAGCCTGGCGCATTACTTTGTGTAATTTATTTCATCACCACTGTTCCCAAAACGGTGAAGGAAAATATCGTGAGGAAACCGGCATGTCCTAGAACCAAAAATTCGAAGACATGTGACATTCACCAACCCACACTGGGCCCTCGTGGTGGATTACGGCCCATTCTCTCTCCTAGAGAGGAGGCCTGAGTCCCAGCAGTGGGTACGTTATAAGGCTGAATATGCTATGCAATGTATTGAAAAAAGTAGTTTGAAATACATGCACATTTGTCACTGCAGCCCTTAGAATTCCGCCTCGGTCGCAATGACAAACTTTTTGTACTTGTATCAAAATGTACTATTTTGGCATAAGTTATTTGCGAAGATGGTCATAGGTATATTAATATAGTACTAAACACACGACGAGTTGACGTCTTTCGGCTGAAGTGATGATGATGACTAAGCAGCAAAACGTTTTTAACATTCACGGTAAGATTTTTCAGATGTTGAAAACTACGTTGCGATGCGACGACATGACACCGCATCGCAGAGATTTGTGATGTGATTTCGTGAGGGCAAAGCATCGATTCAGTGTCAATACAACATGCGATGCGTCAAACAATGGGGGAATATAATAATAGCTAGCGGTTTTTCTTTCGTCCCATTAATCAGTAGAAACGGTGCTCAGCTACTTCAAATGCCAAGCTCTTGCTTAAAAATTTTCTGGGGTCTTCCCCAGAAACATTTTATGTGTTGGTAGATATTAAGGCAGTGGTCCGACCGCCGGAGAGAAAACGATTAACTATCAGCGATTTTCTCTCTCTAGAAACGCACAATAAATGTACATTCCGTGTAAACGAAAGAGATGCATATATTAAAAGTTACTCTCCGACTGTTCACACTGCCGGCGACGACTCGCTTTACTAGTATTTTCGCTAAGCGACGAGCTTTCAAAAATAAACTCGCTAAGCGATACTCGTTCAGCGATGTTCGCTCGCTTGATCATTTCTAAATGGCGACAAATCGCTTACGTTGGCCACGCTGTGAGCGCTTGGCGAGTGGCGCGAGTAATCGCTCGTCGCACTACACACTCGCTTATAGCCCGGCGACAAAACTATCGAAACTACACAATCGCTTCCCGCTGATCGCCAACTCGTTTATAATTTCTAGTTCTACTCGTTTCTCGTTCATCGTCGGCGGTCGGACCACTGCCCTAAGTCAAATTTCATGAATAGATCCATTTATAATATTACTGAAATGTGGTAAAATGAAACTAACATTAACCGTCATAAAATAATAATTTTATTAAAGTGTATATAAGTATGGCATAAAATTATAGTTACACTATCTTACAATATAAATGTGTAAAAATACTATTCTGTTGTAGTTTCAGCGAGGTGGAGGTCCTTTCTCAGGGTGTAGGCAGAAACATGCATCATATATTTCTCGTTTTTGAGGAAGTTGTCTATGGCCTGCTCTCTGACGTCCTCCCAGGCATAGAGGTCTCTGTATAGAGGACGGACGTACTTCATACGGCCCTGGCTATTCACGAAGCTGAATACTTCGCTAATCTTGGTTTGGTCTCTGCTTCTGACGCACAGCCTTAACCATCTGGGAAAGAGATAAAATTAAGTTAACAAGTTGTAACAATGCTGAAGTGGTTTGTAAAATAATAAATAGATCCTTTTCAAGTGAAACCTCAAGTTAAAGTCAGGTAATTTAGACTTTATTTTAAGCAACTCAATGTCGACATTTTTATTTAGTAGCGCAGCTATTTACCTCACCAGATGTACGCCGATTCTTTGTCACTCATACTGAAACAGTATTGCTTCCAATACGCGAATATAATCCTCAGAAGAAAATCCTAAAGGGGTATCATCAAAAATAACATCCAAACTACCCACCTATAAAGAATCTCGCTATTCTTATTCCCGTTGACCTTGTATTCGGTACCCAGCGTCGTGAGTCTGTCGAGCGGCAAGGCGGGCTGGTCGATGAGCCGCTGCAGCAGATGTATCATCTGATGCGGGGTGAACGTCTTCACGTCTTCCTGGGATATCGCCGCACTTGGGTCATTAATTTTCACGATGAGCGCCGAGATTGCTTTTGTCATCGTTGTATCGTAGCTGTGAAGGGAAATATGGAATATTTTATAATACACTCTCACATCACTTCTTAGTAGCAAATCACCCAATGACTTCTTACGCTCTAGGGTGGAACGAGAGGGCGTGTGAGACTTTTACTGACTAAAACCCATATGTGTCATTTAGTTGCATTTTGCGTTCTAGGGCCATGGTCACACAAGGCCGAGGCCGGGCTCTTTGAGGCGCAAAACATTAACGCGCCGTCAGCTACTTATTGCTGGTCGCCCTCAACCCCGCGCCTCCGGGCGCCAAGCGTCTCCTTCGACGACGGCTGGGGCGTGAAGATGTCCGATCCCTCACGGTTGCGGCCATCTCCTTCGCTACCATTACTGCTTCGCAGAAGGCGACCGCTTTCCATTCCCTCTCGCTTCACGGCCCGAACTAGGTTCAGGCGCGAGATGTCGCCGTCGCCGATCGCTACTTTTATTGGAAACCTTCTGACTTTGCAAGCATTCAATGACTCCAGGACTTATTATTTACCAAAATACAAACTCACGCGGGAATAATCGGCGGCATCCCGCTCTTGTACAGCCACGAGTCCCAGTCAACTTCTTTCAACGCCGCATTATCTTCGAAGTAGTCTAGTAGGAACCTCTTAAACTGTTCAGTGTCCAAAGATTTCTTCCTGAACTTTGTCAGGTACGCCCGGAGGAAGTCGTCGAATACTTCTGCGAAGGTAGAGAGGGTGCACGTTAGATGGTGATTTGAGAAAATATGGTGATCGTTTCGTTAGATACGTTTTAGTTTAGTTACAAACGTCTTTTGATATGGGAATTATGATAAAAAAAACTAGCCGAGTTATAAAATACTGTTCAAGTACAAATGAACTAGTTGATAATATTAAGTTGACTGACCTGTTGGTCTAGTGTTTAGTGGCCTGCCGGAGGTCATAGGTTCGATTCCCACCCAGGACAAATGTTTGTGTGATTAGCACAATCATTTGTTCTGTGTCTGGGTGTTATTTATCAATAATATGTGTGTATTTAGAAATATATAAGTATGTTTATCAGTTGTCGAGTACAAGCTCAAATAAAAAAATAAAATAGATTGTAAAAAACGCCTGGAGTTACGGAAAAGTATTTTATTAGTGTTACGAAAACAGTGACAAAATCAGTAATAAAAATTTTTAGTTTTAGTAATTTCTCCTGTACCGTGGGTGCGTTTACATAAATAAACTCCCAGACCCAGAATAACTATCGGTAAGACATACAATTTTTTTGTTTCGAACGGGAATCGAGCCTACGTCTCGCAGCGCAGTAGCCAAACGATCAGCCACTACGCCAACCGTATCGTCACGACATACTCATAATAATAAATTAATGACTTGGGTTGTGAGGTTGTCGACATGTTGTGGAGGTGGATAACAGCAGTCATTGTACCAATAGTCGTATATCTGAAGAGGCTCTTATTGTGCTGTTAGAACAATGAAGTATTCTTGTACAGAATACTTGATCCAGAAAGTCTGTAGTCCTGTAATCTTGGACATAGCGCGTTTTGTTTGAAGATTCCTTTATCAAGAGCCCTAACCAGCGGTAGTTAGGACTCTGATCCTGATGCCGTCGGGCTTTTTTTTAATGTCTATATTGTAATATATAGGGTGACTGGTAATTAGTGACCGATACTTAAACACGTGATTGTACTCATGATTACAAACAACTTTCTCAAAGAAACTTTTTTTTATATTCTCATTAGTTTTATCACAATAACAAAACAGCTGTTTAAATACGCGCGCGCGCCTGCGACCGGCAACCGCTCAGCTGTTAGCCGCATGACGCCGGCGTACCTACAATAGTGATAAAACAACCGCGCGGCTTGCAAACCCATAGGTGTGCGCGCGCGTATTACAAACAGCCTTAGATTCAAACAGCTGTTTTGTTACTGTGATAAAACTAGTGAGTATATAAAAAAAGTTTCTGTGGGAAAGTTGTTTGTAATCATGAGTACAATCACGTGTTTAAGTATCGGTCACTAATTACCAGTCACCCTATATACATAATGATGGTAATATAGACAGACATAATTACTACACTCGACAAGCCAGTAAGCTAGCTGGAGTACTACATCGACTATCAAAGTCTGATAAGCTGACGCACATTATAGGCCCCAAAATATTCAACAAACTACCGTCGTCAGTTACCTCTGCTACGACGAGATGTAGCTTTAAGGTCAAACTTAAATGCTGGCTCACTCAGAAAGCGTTTTATTCCATAGAGGAAATGCTAGATAATAAAATATCATATTATAATACATTAACTAATGATAATGACTAATCAATGTTAATCTATTAAGTTCAATGACAATCAATTTTTTTTTTTATCAGTTTATGATTAAATCTTAATGAAATGATGAATCAATGGTTGTAATTTTATGTTATTGTTTGATTTATTTGATGAATTAATTGTATCAATAATTTACACAACAAAGTACTTCAATTAATTAAAATATATTGTGACTTGTAAATGCAATTTTTACCAATAAATATGTTTATCTGTTTATAAAAAAATATAAATAACATGTCTACAAAAATATAATGGAAGAATTAATGATAACTTTTACGATCTTATTTATGAAAAAACTGTTTTTTTCTAAACTTACCAGGTCCGCCGAACTTGTCCTCCAAATATATCAAGAACAATGATCCCTTTTCATACGGTACAGTCGAAAAAGCGTCATCAGGGTGTACTCCATCCAAGTCTACCACGAGCCTTGTCAACGGATTCGTAGGACCCAACACATCGTTGATCTAAAAACAGAGGGTAGTTGAGGACTTACCGGGGCCTCCAACTTGGTCTTCGAGATAGCGAAGGAAGAGGGATCCCTTCTCGTAAGGCACTCGAGAGAAGGCGTCATCTGGGTGGATCCCGTCTAGGTCTACCACGAGGTTTGTTAGAGGGCTAGTACTGCCGAAGACTTCGATCTGCAATTTAGTGCTTTAGTAATTTTATTTCTTAGAATCAGTTAGCATATCGACGCACTGAGCTACGATTGGCAATCGGCGCAAAAGGGTCTAGCCGTACTTCCATAGCAAAACTGCTCCCGATAAGAACCTATATCGTGACCTATGTTATATTGTAGAGGGTACTTTTAGGCAAGGTATAGACAATTATGATATATTTTTTCCAAAGTGGTAATTCAATTAGGTCTGACAGAAATCAATTAATAAAATATATTTTTTGCATTTTTTTTATTTAGGCTGACTAATAAAATAAAAAATAATTGAAAATAAAATGTGAAGTGTACCATAAACTCTGAAAGGTTTAAAATTAACCAAGAATATTCACTTTGAAAAAAAAAACGATTCTAGACACTGAAAAAATAGCTCCTCAATTAACTAAGATATAGAGCTGATATCTACTCGATCTACTTCTATTGGTACCCTCTGCAATATAACATAGGTTACGATATAGTTTCCCATGGGGGGAGGGGGGAGCAGTTATGCTATGGAAGTACGGCTAGACAGTTTTGTTTGTATTGTCTATGCTTTTTATATCGCATCGTTTTGTTCAGCTCACTGCGTCGCTTACGAGTGCTAACCGCGTTTAGGCTTCGTAAGACTTTATAGACTACTTAGTAAGAAACTAAAATAGTTATTTCATGACATATAATATAAAAGAAACACTAAATTAGTGAAGAGATCCACCCAGATTACATAAATAAATAGGTTTAATAAACAAAAATAGAAGCTCAAGACAGGATACAGAAGGCAGCGAAGAAAGGACACTAATAAACAATAATAGCATAATGTGAAAAGCTATTAGGACAATCATCTAATAATTTCTGAAATACTAAAAAGCGTTGTATTTAATCGCTTGCGGCGGATTGGTCCGACGAATGTTTTCGTATCCTATTCGCCAGGGTCGTGTGTTTGCGACTGGGTACTCTGTCTCGTTTAGCTCTTCAATGCCCATAGGTGACAGAAGAGCTGACGAGATGGAATATTTGGTCGTGGATGAGCGACCCTGGCGGTTAAAAGGTTAAATACAAGAAGAAAAAGAGCGTCTTTATAAAACACATCAAGTAGCGTGCACTATTCTGCCTAACTAAGCGCGAAAGTAATATATTAACGTTTTTTTTTTAAACGAATAATATAATAATAATAATATTTTTTATATTTTTAAATGTTTTTTTTAAAGAAATATTGAAATAAGTTTTAAGGTTAAATAAAGAGAATAAAAATAATCGTAGCACTTGACTACGATCCCAAAGCAGTCATACAATCGTCGATTGTGAAGTATTGAAGTTTCGAGATAATTTAAGTTATTGCACTTAGTAGGGCAGTATTCAAAATATCGATACAATATAAAACTATTTGCTATATAGAAAAAATTACCCTCCTTCTCGTGTAGTCGGGTAAAAAAGTACAAATGACAGTGAGGGATTTCAAATATGCCACGCTGCGTCGCGTTGCGCCTCAAGGCTTCTTATTGACATCACGAAACAACTGGTCACTTCATGCATCGTGCAGTCGTGACGTGTAACTATGTGTGAAGGTATTTAAGGCCAATATAAGCTTTCAAATAACAAAACTGTCATTTAAACTCACCGCCTCATTGAGCTCCTGCAATCCCAACAAGCTATGGAAGTCACGGCTCTTCTTGGCCTCCACAGAGTCATTGATGAGGGACGCCCCGACCTTCCTCTCCAGGAACACGGTGAAGCCCTCGTTCAGCCAGAAGTGCTCGAAGTTCCTGTTGGTCACCAGGTTGCCGGTCCAACTGTGCATGATTTCGTGGACTATGACGTCAGCTTGGCTGCGGTCGCCTGCCTGTTGAGAATTAATTTGTATCAAACATGATACAGTACGGCCGTTGTAACTTGACGGTCCTGAACATAGGCTCTGCGAACTTTCGCGCATGTACACTCGTAAAAAAAACTGTTATTGACATTAATTTTTTTAAACCAAATTACGAATAAAAGTTTAATAATACAGGGACCAAGTACAAATAAAATAAATATTAAAACACTTTGAGACAGAAACCTACAAAAATAACTTATGAATTAAAGAAACAAACCTAACACTACACAAAAAACTTAACAATATAATAATAACAACCAACGAAAACTTTTGTCACCGCCTGTGCTCAAGACAGAGACAGCGACACGAAAATAACACCAATGCTAACGTGTGAGTGAGACATATGACTGCGTACCGAACATTGCCGAATAAGTACGAAGCTTTACGAAGTTACCGAAGAGAGATGTCCAATACGCGTGTCTGATGGTGTTGTTTAAAAGATTTTTTTCAAATCGATTTAAATTAAGTTATAAAAATATATTTATATTCAATTTTCTATGGAGGTTTAAAATATTCTCAAACAATCGTTATTCTAGTAGTTGTTTATAAATAACTGATATTTAACTAAATCATGTCTTTCAACCAAGAAAATAAAATTTTATTAGTTTTTTTTTTCATTAAAGTCGAAATCTCGTTTACTAACGACAACATTCACTATGTTTGTAAATCTATTCCGTTCAATATCTCATAGAAACAAAAATTAATAAATTCCAAATCGATTGCGATATTTGATTGAATAAAGGGTCGATTGTGATTACATAGAGTCAATCTCGTCGCCTAGACCTCCGCCCCGCGCACGTCGCCTCATGCCACCATTTTGTTCCTAAAAAACGTTCGTGCGCAGCCTTCTGCGCAAAGTTCGGGATCGCCAAAATATAACGGCCGTACTGTACAAGATTATCTCGGGGCATTTATTCACCACTATGATCCCAACATATGACCACTATGATCCGACTAATCTAGTCGACGTGGATAATATACAGGAAAACTCTATATTGTAAGACTGGTCTAGACATACCCCTATTTCTTAAATTATATTCAACTCTCTTCAGTTTAATTAAGTGACATTGATCATTTGATTAACAGTTAACAACAATCCATAATACCCTGAATTACAAGGTTTTTAATTGTTTTTTTCTTATCAAGTCAAAATCTAATCAGAACTAAAAAGCATTTATTGTTGATCGTATCAATGCAATCTATGTTAATTAGGACTTACATGAGCATAATGAGATCGTATTTAACAAATTGGTCTAACCTGCGTGTTTTGATACCTAATCACGTCGAGACATTGTCGTTCGATTTCAACTGCTTGTTGCTGCGGCTATACCCGCGTGATAGAATATTATCCTAAGGGAACATATTCCCGGGATAAAAAGTACGTGCTATTGCAGGACATGGACTACCCGTGTACCAAGTCAAAATCAAATAAACAATTTATTTCAAATAAACCATTTACAGGCACTTTTGAAATGTCAAGAAGTCAGTCAGAAAAAAATGATGCTAATTGTTGCACATTCCAAAGCGTAGATCTCTATGGAGAACAATGTGCAAGAAACTCCATGGACACTCTTTTGTTCTTGTTTTGCAATTACAAATATCTCTGTTACATGTTTCTTGTCGCTATCATGTGAGAACAATGTCAATAAAGTAAAAATAAAAACGAAATATAGATATTAAAATAGCAACTGGTTTCATCAAAATCCGTTCAGCTTTTCGAGCGTGAAAAAGTAACAAACATACACACATACACTCACAAACTCTCGCCTATATAGGTAATATTAATGTGATCAAAATACACTTTTCTCCTTAATAGCTAAGTATGGTCAACCGCATATATTTTATGTGTCAGTCATGGATCAAAAGTGCAGTTGCACTCCATCAATGCTAAAGGTTCTAAAATGTCTTGGTAGAAGAGGGTCAATGGTTCAATGTCTGATTTGATTTGTAGGATAGAATCTATAGTATTGATTAAACTAGTTGTGGAGTATGAAACTTCTACAACAAAGAAATTTTAGACACTTTAGCATTGGTAGAGTGCAACTGCACTTTTAACTGGGTAGTTAAGACTGTACATATAACTGGGTAGTTGACTCTGTATTCTTTTTATTATCTGTCTCAATACAGGAACAAAAATTTCTAAATTCTGCATCGCGGTATTACAGTTCTCCGTGCAATTAGAACATATACAACGTTACGAAATTAACCGTCGGGCAGTTACCCTAACCAGACACAACACCCGTCTGGTCGGAGGAACCTCCTTTGTCAATGGAAGTTTGCGGGACTGGAAACAAGTTCCATTGTGATTGGCATCCTGTACCGACACATATTGTAAACTTACCAGGAGAGTAGGTGTAACAAAGGTCAAGCAGGGGTTCTCCATCCCCCCATAGGGGAAGGAAGGCGGCAATACCAGCAGGTCGTACTGCGTCCACTCGTATGGACCGCACAGCTTTTCTGCAGCTTGCAGGTACTTCTCAGTCTCAGCGAACTCCCACGCACTGCGCTCGATTTCCTCTTTTTCTGACCATACTTTTGATCTGAAAGAGATTTTGGACATTTGTAATTGACAGCTACTAAATATTGCCAACGGTTTTAAACTGCATGATGAATTACACAAACAATACTTGATGTTTTACACTTTCAATTTATTGAGTATTAATTAAACATAGATAGAACAAGAAAAATAAAGTCCGAGTGCTCATGCGCTTTTTAAAGAATTATTCAAACGGCTAGTTGACACTTCGCGCGACCCAAGGGCTAGCTTTTACCTCGGTCAGAGATTAAGCATTGCCATACAATATGGCAATGCCGGCAGTCTTTTGGGCACACTTCCAGTCGACAGCGACGCGGAGGAATTATTTGACGCCATATTTTAGGTAGGAGATATTGTGCAAACAATACTTGTTATATTTCTTACTGTGGGTTACAATCCTTTATTGAAGTGAAACTTCTTTATCGGGGTTGGAAAAAAATTTAGTGTAACATTTTTTCGTTACGCGTCACATTTTTCCGTTACGCGCCATCTTTTTCTTATCCCTACCACGCGTGATTCGAAGTATACTTTCTCCAGCGGAGTAGGGATTGGTAAATGTCTCCAATGTATTTTGCGGCCCGTTTTGAGTAGTTACATTTTTGAAATCCAGGTGGCGATTGCATCGACTTCCATAAGAGCCCGTATTCATCATGACCCGCTTTGAGTAGTGATGACTTTGACCACTAGGTGGTGTCGTGCAATTGCCATTTACCAATAGCATATCGTTTTAACGGACTTACTCCTACCACTATACTTGACAGTTTTTCTATTGCACGCTTATTTAAAAGTTTCACTTCTTACGAGTGTACGCTAGTACACGCACACATTTTTTTTTTTTAGTTTGGCTATCATCAAATAACTTCGCCCGCTCTGGCTGGAGCGAGAAGAAGTGACAGACTTTTACTGACTAAAACCCACTTATGTCCTTCAGCTGCTGTTTGCGTTCTAGGGCCAAAACCCATCCATGTTCCTTTCTTTTTTTTTTAAATTATATAGAGTAGCGGTTGACTGCAATCCCACTTAATGGTAAGCAGTGATGTAATCGTTGATGGTGAAGCGCACAAGTCTATTATGAGCCTATTCACCCTAGCCTTGAAAACACCTAAATTATAATCGGACGGGAAGACCGCAGCAGACAAATTGTTCCAGTCCATCAGTTGCCCTTTGCATTCCAGGACAGTGACTCTTTCCAACAAACCTCATGAGGTAGATTATAATTATTAAATTAGCGCTTAATTTTTGAGATACGAGTTGCAATCATCGTTATTTACCACGATGGAGTATAACACTGCCTGTAGAGTATATACTAAGGGCTATATTTCACCGGGACACCATGGCGGCACAACTGTTCGCACCGCCATGGTGTCCCGGTGAAATATAGCCCTAACATACTCTTTGGTGGGAACGTCACTGGCTGGCAGCCAGACTGGCGTCCGAGCTGATCGCGCCACCAAATTGGTTGCGCAACTAAACGGACACCAGGTGAGTAACTCTCTATACAGCTGTATACATTTTGTTGGTAGCGGCGACTGGTCGCGCCGCCATGGTGTCCTGGTGAAATATAGCCCTAAGGCTAAGTTGACACTCACCTGGGTCCAAGTGTCCTAGATTCTAGAACTCCCACCGCGAGGGCCACAAGATACGAAGGCAGTGGCATGGGCTGTCTGAAGGTAGTCTTGTTACTCTTCGCCTCTCCCCTCAAAGCACTCATGAGGACTGTGAACTCTTCAGGAGCTGTCACTTCAGCGTCGTATGTGAACTTGACCGCCGGTGTGTCTTGGCAGGGTAGGATGGAGCGCGCGTGGATTGGCTATAAAAAAAAATTTACATTTGATTACAGGCAGGACAGGTTTTATTACTTTTGAATAGTGAAGGAGTCGTTCAGTGCAAAAATATGAAACCCATTCCAAAGCGTAGGTGTGTGACAAGGACTGGTATTTTGTATCAGAGATGTTACAGAGGCTCGTTTCCGATTCCGAAAGTCCGGAACTCCCGATTGATTTTGCACCTCCGATCCCGATTTCGGTTCCGAATTATTTTTATCGGAACTTATATCGGAGGTACGTAGGCGATTCAACACGAATGCGAAGCGAGTTGGCGTGAATTGAACAAACACTTGATAGTCTATTGCGGTCTACGTGACCGACCGCACGTGGGTGCGGTGTGGCGACCAGCGAAGCGAAGCGGACGCCTCCAGTTGGTTTGATATTTTGGCACGAAAACTTGCGGTGCGGTGGCTTGTTTTAAATAAATTTCATCTGAAGCGGCGACTTCGCACGCACGTAGGACACAGCTACCGCGTCGCGTTGCATTCACGTGAACCGTATCGGATCGAACCGCATTGGCCTTGAATTACCCACATATGCTACCGCGTTAATTACATTTATGTCAGCGCGCGTATTGAGGTAAAAAGGGGGGGGGGGAGTAATAATGCTTGTGTTTTTCTGTCATGTGGATACAACGATCATCTATCCACGACCATCCACATTATACTTTAATTTATTGTCTATTACAGTACTAAATGTACTGTGTCTTGAATATATACAAATTCTATTTTATTATGTTAACAATCGATTGTTTCCATGTTATTATTGTTGTTATTTATTACTTGTGGGTGATACATTCATTGTTTGAAATATCAGAATATGTGATTGTAATATTTTACTGCATCTGTCAAATTTAAATTGAGTAGGTATTTGCAGGTATCCTACAGGCGCCTTCAGGTGATGACCGGATACGGCTGCTTCCATGAGTACCTACTTGATTAGGATTGGACTAGAGGCCACGGAAAATTACCACCAGTTCAGAAACGACCTTAATTCTGCACAATGCTTGCTGGTGAAGTTGGTAGAGCGGTGGATCTTGGTCGTGGAAGCTCGGACGATACCTGTCTCTGCCAGCAGTGGTAAGGGTTATGCTGGCAGACACCGATAACAAGAGGGAAATGGCCTTGTTGCTTTGACTCTGTCTGCCAGTCAAATGATTCTAAGAAAGACTAATATATGTATTGATTTTAAAATTGGGCTAGTATACCAAAAAAATATTTTCGTTTTATTTATTTATTATAACATACTTATTAATTACCCATTTTTCAATCAATTCAATGGATTAACAAACATGAAGACTTTTCAACATGCATACGGGGGAAGGCGCAAGAAAAAGCTTGTTGTAAATACTGATACTGGTAATGTTGCCCGTTTCGTCAGTTAGAACTGGCAGAATACAGATAATCAAGTAGAGTTACCTGACATTGACTGAACATATAAGGGTGTTTCTTGCCCGACGTTTGCTCCGGGTCCAGCCATTGCAAGGCTGATGCCTGAGGATCTGTGCTGTACTTAATCTTAACAGTCAACCTAGAAAGATAAAAATGAGAGTTAATAATCGAATAGGTGTCAAGTTGATTGCCACGAATTTTATTTAATTACATTTAAATCCTAATGTAATGACGAAAGTTTAGCTAATGGAGTAATTTATTTTTACGTACTAAACTAAAAATCTAAGTGAAAAGTTCTAGTAGGTACCTCTTTGGACTCAACCGATTTTCTCAGTCTAGGTCTACACAATAAGATGAATCTACTAAAGTGCGTTTTTTAATCCCAGATAATGATTTGACAAGTCCAAATGTCAAACTCCAGAAATATGTTGCCTGCTTTTTGATACAAGTGATGTCTCCAAATTCGATTTTTTTATACCGGTTCTTTTAATAATACAACCTCTAAGGAAAGTAGGCCCAAAATACGATAGTGTTTGTTAATAGCAAAGTCTAATATGAATTGAAGATTGAAATAATTAGAAATATTCAAAAATATTACCAGATTTTTTTACAATCGGACTTTTACTTATACTGAGAACTCACAAAACCGTTTTTACCCGCATCCGCTGCGGTTGCGGGCCCGCAGCTTCTGTAGAATGCTAGAGATATATGTATCCCGCTCCCCGCTGCACCGGCGGGCAACTAGTAGAATGGTGTGGGCCACGGTCACCCGCAGACTCGGCAGGTTGCGCCCGCATTCTCTGCGGTCGGTTAACACCCGTAGTGGCCTTCAGGGGGTAGAAAAATCCGATGCGAAATCCAAAAATCGATTGATGCACCCAGAACTTTATAGGCCTTCTTTTTTTAATTTTTCTGTGAAGTAAGTATAACGCAACAGCTCGTTTCTGGTGTATGTCCACGGTGGTCTGGAGCTCAATTGATAATGAACCGCCCGTCTTGCGATTGTCATCTGCCAAGTTTTCAAGCGATAACCCCAACTGCGACGGCTGTATAACCACACAAAACTCTGGTCTCGTGAGTTTAGAAATAAACTAGCTCCACCGTGGCGGGCGCGGTTGAAAACCGGTTGAAAATCATGAATTCTTAGCTACTTTCTTTTACCAGGGAGCTCCAGTCACAACACAATTTTATATCCGGTTTACAAGAGCGGAACGAGACAGTCTCAGTTTATGCTTTAGAATTAAAAAAGTTATCATCATTGGTCGTCAATATTTTTTCAAGATGGGAATTCATCCAATGACTTCTCCCGGTATGGGCGGGGCAGGAGGGCGTGTCAGACTTTTACTGCCTAAAACCAGATCGGCTCTACTGAGCTCCTCCGGTTTGCTGACATCTCTTTGAAGAGCGAGTGGATCACTAAGCGCTGTCGACGAATGGGGCTCAGTCCCGGCAATTACCGGACTGCTGGACGGCAAGCTACCCATTGCTCGACGTTGGTATTGACATTGTGGTAGTCGGGATTGGGGTCTCGGCGACTGGAGCGAAAAGATGTTCGTTCCCTCACTCGTGCAGCCTCCTCCTTCGCTAGCATTACTGTTTCGCAGAAGGAGGCGACCCCCTTCCATTCCTCCTCGCTCTGAACCTTGGCCTGTACTAGAACCTGACCATGTCCGGTGAGGACTTGCTTCATGCGGAAGATGAGGACACCGTGACGCCTCTTCAGCCACTCCTCAAAGAGGGGACTGACCGTCATGATTATGGCGTGCCCATTGGTCGTCAAGCTGTGAATTCACATGACTGCATTACAAGAAACGGACACTTGATTCGTTTATCGCTACAATTTTATAAGAGATCCATGCGAAAATAGTACAAAAAGAGGACTTATGATTGTTTAATTTTAACTATTATTAGTTTTCAAACCGAAGTCCTATCATTACCTATTATTAAAGTTGTAATAAAATGTCAGCAAAAATATCACTGAGTAATTCTATATTTTTGTCTGGGTTTGGTGATAACAAATCGAGACGAAAAAATAAAATGACGCAGCTTTTGCTAGTCTTTAATTCTTAGGCTTAAATTATATTTTAGTTTATGAGTTAGACATTTGCATCTTTCAAATTACCTTCAGAAAATACAAAAACTTACCATAATTAGTTGCATTTTAAAATGAAACTATTTTTATGAATATTTTCGGTTTTTTTGTTCAATATCGGTTGCGGTACCTCACTATTTATGAAATGGAAAAAACATGCAACATTCGAATTGTCAAATCATTATCTCTAATTAAAAAACAGACTTTACACATCTCTAAACTACTGCTGTTTAAAAAAGTAAAGTCTGGAGTCGCAAGTCTTGTCTTTGACATTCTCGTGTCAATTCGATTTCAAAAGCGATACGAGATTATGCGAAAACCTCGTTCACATGTGTTATTTATCTTTTATGAGAGAAGTGTGTAGTTTTGTGAAGAGCTCGTGCCAAAGAAAATAAGACCAACCGCATAAGCTATATTACATTCTCATGGAAACATACAGGGTGTCTTTGACATCGCAGCACAAACAAATACTTACCATGGATCCAGTACATGATTCTGGACCCTTCAGTGGTGGAATTTTTCTTCGGTTTTTCCATAATTAAGAAAAAAAAACTACGTTTTTTAATTTAAACTGTTTAAAATCGTTATTCTAACATTTTTAGTGAAAAAAATGAATGAATTACTTTTAAAATTAAAAATGTCATCGGGATTGATTAGAATAACGATTTTATCTACCCCAATGACTTTTTAATTAATTCATTTTTAATAATTATTATTTTTTACTAAAAATATCTTCGGGGTTGGTTAGAATAACGATTTTACAGTCTAAATTAAAAAAAGTCAGATTTTTTTTTTTAATTAGGAAAAAGCCGATGAAAAGTTCCACCACTGGATCCGTGGTATTCGTGTGTCCGTCGAAGTTAAAGACACCGTGTATATGTTTGGTAAGAAATCATCAACTGTCTATCCCCCTTTGGTTGGAGCAAGAGGGAGTATCAGAGTTTTACTGACTAAAATACGGGTGGGTTCACTTGTGTTCCAACAGTTGCCCTTTGCGTTCGGGGACACGGCACCTATCTCTTTCAGACATTCCGCTACAAGTGGACAACAAGTTTTTTTTTTTTCGCTCAAAATAGGCGTTCTATTTTCTCTACGCAAATTATCTCACAGTATTTTGGGATTTGAGAACTACGAGTATACTGATCAATCATTCAAAATGTCACTCATGCACTCACTAGAATTCTTACGAACACGCGCCCAAGGTGCGGCTGGTCTTTAACCTGGCTTAAGGCGAACGAGGTTTTACAACGGCTTGGTCCTACTGTCCACGGACGCTCGTCGACAGTTTCCTAGTTTTGAATTTAAGCTGTGAGCAGGCGTACCCCAAGCGTATAATGACGAATACGCGTCTATGAAGCTACGCGTCCGAAGACAGTAGGTCTTAGTCCTCCAGTCTTTACCGACTCCTTGTTTCTAACCTAAATCCATCATGCGCATCAGAAGCAGAGGTTCCTGGCCTATCACAGCATCCGTCCACGGAAGTGGAAAAGCTCAGTCTTGAGATTGTATTCCCGCCTTTAAAACTATCCATTTTCGGCTTGTACATAAAACCGTTGAACGCTAAAGGCGTAACGTTTTGGGATGATTGGAACTCGTCGCTAGCAGATTTGCTATCGTTAGGGCAATGCTTGTTCTGGATATCTTCCTCTTTTGGATTGTTCGACGCCATGCATTTCCTTTTCAAAGGAAAAGGGTAGGTTACTATAGTTTTTGTTAAGTTACGTTTTGTTTTACTAACTAAGGGCGGAATTCACCAATAAAACTAATCGCGTTTTAACGTTTGGCTCGCATAATCGCGTTTAACCGCTGTCACTAGTGTCATTTGTAAAAATACAACAAAAGAAAAATACAGACAAGTGACACTAGTGACAAACGTTAAAACGCGATTAGTTTTATTGATGAATTCCGCCCTTAGCTGCTTAAGATGAAAGCGTAGCCCGTGAAATCCAAATTTTCTTAAGTTTTTTTTGCATTTTTCCGTTTCCCTGTTAATGTTCATTAAAATATGATTTGCGATCGGCAGATAGCCGAAGTTATAAAGAGTAACTTAGTCTACTATATATTAGAAAAATAATTAAGATTTCGCGCAATAACTTTTTGGAACTGTGCTGCTGTTTTACAAGTCTCACGCGGAGTCGCGGTTACCAGCTACATAGTTATAAATCAAAACTAACTCGACTTTAAAAAATAAACAATATAGATTAGATTTAGGAAGGCTGTCGGAGCGAAAGGCGCCAATGATTTTTCCATAGGCAATATAATTTTCTAATCAAACACACAAACACAGTATAGATATATGGAACAGTACGGAAACTACCTTCAAATATTCGAAACGGCACACTCACACAAACATACGCATCGACGAGACTCCTAAGCGTTTCTCGCGGTCCTGTCAGTAGCGAATGCCGCTTAGGAGTCTCGTCGATGCGTATGTTTGTGTGAGTGAGCCGTTTCGAACATTTGTAGGTAGTTTCCGTACTGTTCCATATATCTATACTGTGACACAAACGCGTATACGCCCTTTTTATTATCTCCGATATCCTACAACACTTGTTTGCATTTAACACATTTTATACCAAACCGACTTTTATGTCCAACTAGTTTCTGCTAGCGGTTTCGCCTGCGTGAATGTAGATTTATCCATACAAACTTTTGACCTCCGTTTCATTCCCTTAGGGGGTGAATTTTGAAAAAAAAAATCTTATTTTTTGTATACATTATAAAAAGAACCTCTGTACAACATTTCAGCCGTTTTAGGTCAAAGGGTTTAGGCTGGGCGATGATAAGTAAGTAAGGACTTTGCATTTATCTATCTATATTATATATAAAAGGAGAAACTGACTGACTGACATATCAACGCACAGCCGAACTACTACTGGGATTAGGAGCGTGAAATTTTGCACAAGGGTTCCTTTTATGACGTAGGCGAGCACTAAGAGAGGATTTTCCAAAATTCACCTCCTAAAGGGATGAAATGGGGTTTCAAAATTTGTATGGAGAACTCTATTTTCATGCGGGCGAAGCCGCTGGCAGAAGCTAGTATTTATTAATTCCCTATTTCTAAAATGGAACGCATATGTTAAATAAAGTACCAATAATAATTGCCATTCATCACTTGATAGGTAGAACACACATTAGAAACGGTGATAAATTCAGTCTAGAAACGCATTTAGTCAAATTCCGATTTCGGTTCGAATCCCGCACGTAACAAATATTTGAATGGCCTACAGATAGCTGTTCCAAGTCTGGGTGTTTTATGAACGCAGCCGCCATACAGCAGTAATTCCTGTGTAGGGCAAGGTATTTTTTAAAGAGAAAGAAACATCGAAAACAGAAAAAAACGCACAATACTATCAAGTAGGTACAGAATGGTCTTGATAAGCGAGAATAATATTTGTCATTATTATAAATTCATCGAACCGCGACCTCCATTAGTAGACATCGAATACAATACGTGCATACTATACATTGGAAAATATATTCGATACGATTCATATTGCACAACAAAATATTTTAGTGTGGTCTGTTACATTTCCATCTATGTCATGGTTATTTATTATTGAACTAAAGTATTTTGTTTTATGTCCTAACTGAAAATAATATAATAATATACGAGTAACAATGTCAAAGAAAACGGAAAAATAAAAAGTGACCGGCGACCACTTTTTCCGGACAAAGGCAAGAAGCTAATAATATTCCTTTACTATTATAAAACAAAGTCCTCTCCCGCGTCTGTCTATCTAATGCTAATCTAATGAAATTGTGACGTGTTGATCAGTTCATAATAAACTGCTGGAGTAGTTGACTCGAACTGCTCCAGCAGTTATGACTGGCAGCTTCAAGCTGTTGACTCTGACTGCAAGAGCGGTCCGAGTATGTTGATCACTGGTTAACTGCTCGAGCTGTCCGTGTATGACCGGCTTTAGTTGGATAATCTATATATAGGGTGACTGGTAATTAGTGTACGATACTTAAACACGTCATTGTGCTCATGATAACCAACAACTTTTAGTATGGGAACACACCTGAAATCGCGAAAAAAAAATCAGCTGTTCAGTACATTTATGTGTGCCTAATGTACTGAACAGCTGATATTTTTTTCGCGATTTCGGCTTTGCTCCCATAGTAAAAATTGTTTGTTATCATGCGCACAATCACGTGTTTAAGTATCGTACACTAATTGCCAGTCACCCTATATATAAAAGCGAAATACCACTCACTAATTAATCACGAAATCTCAGAAATTAAAACACCTACAAATTTAAAATTTTACAGGTAGATTCCTTATAGAGTGTAGACATCCGCTAAGAATAGATTTTACGAAACCCCACACCTAAGGGGATGAAATGAGTGTCCAAAATTTGTATGGAGAAACCTATTTTTACGCGGGCGAAGCCGCTGGCCGAAGCTAGTATACATGCATGTTTTATGAAACAAGCCGCGAATTTCAAAGTTTTGTAACACTCGTACAAAGCTGGGGCGGGTAAGATACAAAAACTGTACCAGTCCCAACTCGGAGAATTTTTTTTCTGAATCGGTCTGTCTATAAATACCTACTAAGGTGAATATTTGAAATGATCTTACTTTTCCCCTGCAGAAAGCGGCTTCGGTAATAATATGGTCAGCTTGGATCCCATGTTGGGTAAATGTTCCCCCATATTGTACTGTAGCTGCGAGCCATCTTCTGCTTCTATTGACTCGATACTTAGACAGCTAGCGTCTAGTACCTGAAATAGATGTTATTATTTAGTATTTTACTTAAAATATTGGTAAATATATATACGTGTAATTTATTTCATCACCACTGCTCTCAAAACGGTGAAGGAAAACATCGTGAGGAAACCGGCATGTCCTAGAACCAAAATATTCGAAGACATGTGACATTCACCAACCCGCACTGGGCCCGCGTGGTGGATTACGGCCCATTCCCTCTCCTAGAGAGAGGAGGCCTGAGTCCCAGCAGTGGGAACATTAAAAGGCTGATTATGCTTTGCTTATGCTATGCTATTCAGTTCGATATCAGCTGAAGCAAATACAGCTTTTTTTAAGGTGGGAAGTCGTCTAATGACTTCTCCCGCACTGGGAGGAGCGGCTGGTCGTGTCAGACCTTCACTGACTAAAACTACACCTGTATCCTTCAGATGCCCTTTGCGTTCTAAAACCAAGGGTTAAGCAAATGCAGCTACAGCTAGTTAGACTGGAAGTCGACCACAATTATAATTGGCAGCCTCATTTAGTTGCAAAATAAATATAATTATCATATTTTATACTAAGCAACAAAAAACACTAAAAAGAAATATTTTTCTAAAAACCGCATCGAAATTGGTTATTATCTGAAGCAGCGATTAGCATTTCAAAAATTGGCGTGAGGACGAGTGGGGAGGCGTGGTGGGAATATGTCGCTATCTCTTTTGTACACACGTAACCTGATGGCAGTGACGTCACATTTCAGTATGTTCGTTCTTATTCAGTTACTTGACAGTGCACCAGACTTGAAAGGTTTTTAACTTACATAATAAATGGCTTTGAAATATTCTGTCTATTTACGATTTTGGATATACTTACTTTAGATACAAATATTCTGATAAAAAAAACTAGGCAAGTGTGAGTCGGACTCACGCACTGAGGGTTCCGTACAAACTATAATTCCCGAATGGAGTCTCAAAGATTTTTCCAAATTACAAAAAAGTTTTTTTTTTGTGACGTTTGTATAACCTATACCTGTGCTGTAAGACCTTACTTTATGCCAAATTCTGGGTCAACGAGAAGTACCCTATGAATTTTGATTCCTTTGAGAGTGTCGAAATACATAAACGGGCGTAACTTTTTTTCGGTAATTCAGAAGTTTGATTTTTTCACAACTTCAAGGGACCGTAGTACATGGTTTTAATTTTAACTCGATACCTCCTCGCGTTCCCGAGATAAAGGGTTTTGACAGACAGACAGACGGACGGACAACAAAGTGATCCTATAAGGTTCCGTCGTTTTTTCCTTTTGAGGAACGGAACCCTAAAAATGTGTTAACTTCTGGACTGATTTAGTTTAGGTAGCTATTTCAATCTCTATCTACTAGCGATCTGCTCATGAAAGTATAAAATTTAAAAAAAAAATATAGTGTGGAATAACATGCCAAATTAGTAGGCGCTATCATAGAAAATCGCCTCTTGCGAAATGATTGACGTATCGATACTTGTCGCTGTAAAACATTATCTAAACTGATATTAGGACTACTATCTATCTCATCTCAGTCCGCATCATACCATGGTGTGACAGGCATCACTAACTTAAAAAAAAAAAAAACATTATGCGTCAAAATAGGAATGGATTTTCAACACACAATTTGTCGCCGCGCCGAGAGAAAAACTAATTAAGTTTTTCTCTCGGCGACAAATTGAGAACCACCAATGCCTATTAGGGAAAGGGATTAGGATTGATTTTAGTGGTAGGTCAATTATGGTGACGATATTATGACACGATCACAAAAAAATCCTTTTTCACATTTCACATCAACGGACACGATCTAAATCGTACGGACAGGCAGTTATACTCATCAGGCACTACAATGGAAGTATTAATTTTAGTACAAATTAATTACTTCCAAGTTCCCTATACCTACTCGTATTTTGCTAATTTTGGGAACACATTCATTGTGCGTACAGCTAAGGTGTGGAATTCCCTGCCGGAGTTTATGTTTCTCATATAGCTAGGACCTAGGACTCTTTTAGTCAAGAGTGAATAGGTTATTTCTAGACAAGCATGCTCCATCGTCGCTTTTCATCAGGTGAGATAGTGGTCAAACGCGAGCCTACCAATAACAAAAAAAAACTACTTACCAGATCATTGATATCCCGTAAAACATCAAAGTCTATCGTGGCCTGTCCACTCAGGACATGCGTCGCAAAATCGACGTTTAAAACCAAAGAAATGTGTTTTATGATTGCCAGTTCTGTAACAAGAAAATTACATCTATTCATCTAGCATTTTTATGAAAAATCCAAGTAATTAATTTACTACTGAGAGTAGGTTATGGTGAGCTCTCTTTTCAAGATAAATAAAACTAGTGACCACCAACCCAGGGAGGCTGATCACCCGCAGTTTTGCACTGGTGTTACAAATCTATTAAATTTTTCGTCACTACACCTTTACCTTCCTAATGAATCACTCTGTCTCTTGGAGAAAACTGCATTAAAATTCGATCAGTAGTTTTTGAGTTTATTGTGAACAGACAGACAGACTCGGAGGGAGACTTTGTTTTAAGGATAAAGTCCCCCACCGCGTCTGTCAGTATGAACGCGATAAATTCAAAAACTACTGAGGGGATTTCCATGCAGTTTTCACCAATAGACAGAGTGATTCATGAGGAAGGTTTAGGTGTACAATACATGCATATTATAGTAGAAAAAGCAGAGAATTTCAAAGATTTCTAACACCCGTGCGATTAAGCTGAGGCGGGTCGCTAGTTTTATAGTACCTATAAGGGAATTACGTATACAGGGTGTAAGGGTCAAGTTTCCGCAAACTTTAAGGGCTTGCTCAGTAGACGAAACTGAACCACCTTCTACAAGATTTTTTTTCAGGTAACGAAAAAAAAATCGGCCTCTCCATACAAAATTATAAACTTGATTGGTCAGTTTGTATGGAGAGGCCGATTTTTTTAAATTATAAACTTTATTGGACAGTTTGATGGAGAGGCCGATTTTTTTTCCTTTCCGGAAAAATATCTTGTCCTTAAAGTTTTTCGAAAACCTGTCCCTTACACCCTGTATGTATAGCAAAGAGTAAATTCTTTATTGGAGATCAAAAGAAAAGGGGTTATCGTATTGACATGTGAGACCTTTTATCAACCACTCTATCGTCCCGCCCCTGCTTTGCATGGGTGCAATTCATTTGCATTCACAATTGTGTTTAAAACAATGTTTGATTGATTTACAGGTTATTTTGGTCTTCTTGTTAAAAAATAGCGCAAAGCAAAAAAATATTATATCTATTTATTTTAAACTATTAAAGCACGGGTTTTACACTGCTAGGACAATATACATATGTATGTCATAATATTAGCATTAATTTACTTTAAAACTTTGTAGTATATACCACATTTTTTGTACTGATTTCAATCCTCCAGGAACCATCGCCACGCCGCCGTTGTATAAAATATATTTCATATACACTAATTACATATTTTGTAGTTACTTTTCTGATATTTCCTAAGCTCAAAATTAAACACATAAGATGACTAACACATTATTTTATTTACATATGGATTAATAAAATATTGGTGACAATATCTCTGCAAATAAATTTAATAATTTACTATTGAAATTTGAAAATCATAAGAATGGATACTGAATCAACCCTAAAAAGCTAGTCATCTATCGCGGAATTTCTTTGTAGCTTTAACTATTTAAGCGGCGTAGGCTTAGGCCAGTGAAGCTCCCTGTTGGCAATTTTATCCCGACTGTTTGCAACTATAATCGTCATAAAATATATCAGCTAATTTACACAAAACCCCAATGAATTATACACCTAAACCATCATAAATCACTTCGTTTATTGGTAAAAAATTTTTGAAAATCCGATCCTTTTTTTGAGTTTACTGCGTACAGACAGACACACAGACTTTCGGGGTAGGGGACTTTTATTGTTGGTATAATATGTTGTTATAGTGTGATAATAAAAGATCGATTATTTTCAATGTCAGGACCAATGAAAATGTCGGAATATGTTGTATCAATAACACAATTTTTTTCAATATTTATGCTAATTCCATAGGTCTAGTGGCGATCTTACTGCTAAAAGCGCTATCTGATCTACCAGACTTATTTTGAATGAACTGAAGGAACTTAAATTTAAAAAATTAAGAACTTACCAGGCCTCGAATACGACGACGGATCAAGAGGACTCAAGGGACCCATGGCTCTGATTTGACTAGAACACAGAACAATAACGAAACATGATAGTAAAATACATATTTTATCAGCCATTGTCAGACACGTCCACACAGCGCGGTGCTCCTAACGCGATTGGTACATGAATGTGATCAATAGTCTCCTTAGCGATAACTAGATTGAAAAGATTAGAAAGTTAGGTTACGTATATAGCGAAGGAAACGCGGCGTGGACGTTAATTTTATTTTTTATTTTTATTGAAAACAAAGTCTGAGCCATTCAAACTTTTTAACACAAATTAATTAAGTTAATTCACTCACAGACTAGAAACAATGCACAGCCAAAATAAACAGCTCGGTGTAAGAGGAATTTTTGATAATATTCATATTATTAAAGCAATTATTATGTATCAAAATTCGTTATTTTTGCGGATGGGCAATTTTTATGAGGACTCGATTTTAATAACAATCAATTGCAAAGCTACCCAGTTTTAAGATCAATAATTCTGGTTATTGATCTTAAAACTGGGTAGCTTTGCAATTGCCCTACCATGGGCTTTTAACGCGATCCATTTGACGACCCAAACTGAACTGTTAAAGAATCCTTCTTTCTCACTCGCACGCCTGGCATTTTAATACATTATGGTAAGGCTCCCTGATCGGACCTTTTAGGAGCATTTATATTGAATTTCTTTAACGCATGTATATGTATATCAAAACATACCTATACATTAACATGCTAGATAGCGAAAATAGATAACGTTTGTGTATAATTGAGCAGAATGAGTTATTGGTATTACAGGAATTTAATGTTAAGTAGGAAATCTGCCGCTATTCCGTCCACACACGTCGCGCTGTCGCGAATAAGGAGTTCCGAACACGAAGCGCGTTGCCCCCCAGCGCATAATATCGATTAGGCAAGATTTACTCGAATGGAAGATAATTATCGAACCGGTAGACATGACATAAGTAAAAGAAAAAATACATACGAATTTGGACTAATTGTACCCGATTCTGTTGAGGCAAGTTCTCCGCAACACAAATTTTGTGAACTCTCAGTCGATATATTTACGAAAAGCGCTTCGCAACCACTGCTTCGTGAATGGATCTCCTCATCAATAGACATTTTCGTGGCTCGTCCGTCATAGGCCATGCAGGTTTTGCAGATATGCGATTGGCTCCCATCATAAAATGTGTCGATGAGACGTGCTTCATTACTCAAACTTAGTGACAATAATTTAAACTGCTCATTAGTAGGTTTATTTGTGGGAAGCTCTTTGCATTCGCAATCTTTACAGATCAAGCCTGGAGATTGGATCTTCTTTTTGGTCGACACGTTTGGGGAAAGCGCTTTGGAACTTATGCACATTGATATTAATTGGAAGTTCTCAGCAGTCGATGTTATCGGAGGAAGCGTTTTGGAACTGATGCTCAGTGACGCTAATTGGTGCTTCTCATTACTAGGCTCATTCGTAGGAAGCGCTTTGGATTCGTAGTCTTCGGGGCTTAAGCTTGGAGATTGGATCTCGTCACTAGACGACATTTTCTCGTTTAGCACAATTCATACCCTGTAACTCACGTTTAGTGATTAGATCTAATCATGAGCTGATATTTTCGCGGGAAGCGATGTACGTTCACAATCTTCGTAGCTCAAGCCCACAGATCTCCTCTTTAGTCGATAAGTTAGCATTAAGTGTATTGCACGTTTCGTATCTCAACTGTGGTGAATGTGTCTCCTCATTAATCGACTTTTTCCCGTAAATAATAGTGTTACGATATTATTTATTACAAATGGACCCTCGAGAACAGTCCCGACACGCATTCATACGACATTCACAAAAGTTCCGTTGTTGATTTCAATTGACAATACCTTTGTCAGTTATCAATTTAATTCTTTGTTAAGTCTACATTATTGTTTATTCCATGCCAGTTTTATTCTTAAGGTGGGTCTACGCTAGAGGAAGCGAGTACGAGCGGAGCACGAGCCGTGCTTGTCTCCTCTAGACTCGGTCCACATTACACGATTTTGAGCTCAGCTCGTGCTAGGCTCCTCTAGCATAGACCCACCTTAAGGGCTATATTCGCGTTGGGTTATTAGCGTTGCGATTTGGTGTGTGCTGACCCTTTGGGCTATATTTCACCGGGACACCATGGCGGCGCGACCAGTTGCGCCGCCATGGTGTCCCGGTGAAATATAGCCCTTTCAAACGTAGATTTTCATCTTACATACTCTTTGGTGGGGGCGTCACTGGTGGCCGAACTGTCGTCCGAGCTGGTCGCGCCACCAAATTGGTTGCGCAACCAAACGGACACCAGATGAGTAACTCTCTATATAGCTGTATACATCTTGTTGGTAGCGGCGACTGGTCGCGCGTGAAATATAGCCCTAAGGGTCAGCTCACACCAAAACGCGACGCGACGCCACTAAGCTTGAATGAAAAAGCTCGTTGTTTCGCATTACGTATCTTCAAGCCGCGGGTGTATTCGAATTCACGAGCAAGAGAGTAGATTTCTGTGACTTTAGTCAGATCATTGTCCTACTTTGCGTGAGGTCTGGGAGCACCGAACCCTTGGGAACTACTGCACTAGGGAGTACCAGTTAAAAGTTTTATGTGACTACTCTTTAGTGGGATGGCTCAATTCAGTCTCAATAAATGTAAAATATTCTCAACAAAAAACCAAACAAAAGAGGATTGTTTGATGGGTATTTCACAGCTTATTATGGGTATATATAGAGGGAAAAACAGAGTTAATATTCACAATTATGGTGAGAATATTTTATTCTATAATTTTCAACAATACTATTCTTTTTTTACCCGACTACAGTGTCAATGGCTTCTCTCACTGTGGGTGGAGTGAGAGGGTGTGTCAGACTTTCACTGACTAAAAGCTAAAAGTTCCTTCACTAACTCTTTGCAAGGGCTATTGTAACTCCAACTTCATAGTCTCTCTTACTCAACTCTACAATCTAGATTAGGCACATGCAGAATTCATGTTTTTTTATAAACGAAAAATATTTGTTGCTTGTTAAATTTTTCTCTTTCAAATCCACATAATTATTTATTCATGGCACTTTTTACTGAATCATAATAATATTTTATTCACTTTTTATATCTTGCCCAAACTATAAGGAAAATCACTTGAAAAACCTTATAAACATGTTCAAGTTTGTTTAAATATAAGATTTTTTTTTGAAGTTGTTATCTTTATTACTATTTTTTTTCATTGTCTACTAAGTGAGAAAACAAGTTTTCCCAACATAGTAAAAACTTTACTGGTTACCTATCTGTCTTGTTGAATTTACAACTCTGTTGTCTCTGATCACATATTTTAGAATGAGTTTGTGTATGAACTTTATTTCTCTTCAAACTATGAATTACAGTATTTTTATCTATTTGTTAGAATATAGCACTTGAAGAGTAATTTAACATTTTGAGTACCATAATTAGAGACACAATAGAAAGACAATGAGTGAGTGAACGCTTGGGGTTAAATGAATTAAAAACTCGAAAATTTTATATTAAAAAATGACCTTCTGACTAATTGGTCTCTGCATTTTATCCTGCAGAACATTGCATAGTTTCTAGGTTTCCAAAAAGTTGGGAAACTGATTATTTAAGATATTTCATTACATACCTGATAAACTCTAGAAATCACGAGTTTTTTAATGTTTACAAAGTGCAAATAAGTGGCTCGCAACTCTTATCTTTAATTTATGATAAGTTTATTGCACTGTAAATTCATCTAAAAGGTTAGGTTTAATTATATTATAAAAACTTACCTTTTAACTTGTATTAAAAAGTAAATGTGCTTAATGTCTAAAGCTCACTAATAAATACAATATTGTGCATGTATTTTTGATAAAATTAGAACAATTACTTCTACTTTTTGTTCTGCCTACTTGACGCGGCACTTTTATACTTGCATCTATGTACGTTTAGAGTCACTTCGTTTCAGCAAGTGCAATATAAACGTAAAACAATATATACATATATTTAACAATACTTTTTAATATAGTATTAAAAATATTGCTATATTATTATTTTGTTGTAAATAGTATATACATTTTATCAATTTCGTAAAGAGTTCGGAGAACATTTAAAAGCTTTATTGCACTTGAGTGTTTGTCGTTAGGATATTCAATAAATAGAGCAAAAACTAAACGCCTTACCTCTCTGTTGTATTTGTTGACATCGTGGTACAAAAAGAACCAAATAAGGACCTCTTGGTATCAAACAAATTTTGCATAAATAACGAACTATGGTGGTGTTTTGGTTGTTTTAAAATAACTGAGCATGTTCTTTGCCTGATATTTGAAACATTATTTCGTAAATTCAATTGAAAAACCCGCGTGACCAATTTGCCGGAGAATGACATTTTTATTTTTTTATTGGTGATTATTTTTTAATTTAATTTTTTTGTTTGGATACATAGTCCTTCAGTCGGAATAATAGAGATTACATTTTTCTAAATTATTTGTTTGGATGTTACATTCTAATATTTTTGTAATATTTGGTAACTTTATCAAATCGACCTTCTCGGCAAACTTTCCCGAGGACCACCTCGGTGTTAACTACGACACTATAATAAAATTCCCAGCTCTATTTTACCGAGATCGCGCCTGTTTCAATGATTTTACATTATTGTCTAGTTGCGCAGACTCTTGAGGTACAAAACAACACCAATTTGACTGAATTTCACTCGAACAAATTCCGATAAAAAACTTTTTTTGCATGCGACAGTATATCAACTAGTTTCGTACGTACGATTAAGACATGACGTCCTTATGCACCGTATACAGCCAGCGGTATTTCACGGTTAAGGGACTAAAATTGCTTTATCACGTTGATGGAATAATAAAATAAATGTGTAATTTTCTTCAAAAAAACAAAGCCACTAATTCCATTTTTACAAGCTTTTTTTCTTATTTCACGTTGCATCACGTTGTGTCTGCTGTCATGTCATTGTCATGATTGCTGAATACTAGCAATGGGCCAACTCGCATTTTCGACAACTCGAGTTAATCGAATTGGAACTTTGGCTGATTCGGATTGCAATTCAAATCAACTCGATCCGCCGCCGCCGGATCAACTCGGTCCACCGATTCAACTCGTTCCGCCGAGTCAACTCGGTCCGCCGACTCAACTCGTGCCACCGACCGAGTCAATTTGGTCCGCTGACTCAACTCGTTCCGTCGAGTCAACTCGCGGTATGGTACGATACCTTAATCGTTTGGCATCGTGACTCGCGTCGTTGAGTCAATTTGCGTTCTACTGAGTAAACTGAGTTTATTCACACAGGTTGTGGTGACGCGACGCGCGTCGCGTTGGCGTCGGCTTGCGAATCAATTCGAATTGAAGGAAATAGCAACTCAAATTGATTCGACTTGCCCATGACGCCTTTCCGCTACTGAATACTGTCATGTCGTAAAATCAGTATTTTACTTAAAGGTCCAAGTGACCAGGTCAGGAATACCCAAAAAAAAAAGTAAAATGTCAACAAATGTCAACAAATTCCACCTCCATCGCAAAGAGTATTGAAGAGTATGTAAAGCTGCTCCATCGGACAACGACAGGACGTCGGGTGATTTGTGGTAGTTTTGCTTAATTCTTACCGTTCTGATGTTTAATACAACAAAAGTAAAACGTACTAAAGTAAAGTAAAACGTAATAAATACCTAGTGTTCTCATTCTTCTTAAAAGTGCAAATGTGTTTGTGAATATGTTGTCAAGATTTCACCATTATCACGGATCAAATATTGTTTTATTTGAAGAAAATACCGTTGCATATAGAAAAGCGAGCTTTGCCCATGGCTTGACCTTCAGTGAGAAGCCCCTGCTGCCTGGGGAGATATTTCTGGTGGAAATTGAGAAAACTGAACGTGGATGGAGTGGTCATATGCGCCTCGGGCTGACACTGCTCGATCCTCAGACGGCTGCGCTGGGTGATAAAGGATTGCCTCAGTATGCACTGCCTGATCTTGCAAATACTGGCATGTCATGGATATTTCCTATTTCTAAGTCACAAAACAATGTGCTTGTAGAACTTGTGAATCAAGTAGCTAGTGGGCGGAGGGAGGACGAGCCTCGCGTGTCTGTCCTGGGTGACGGGCACGTCGTGAAGACGCCGCGCGGCTTCGTGTCCAAGATGGTTCTCAGACCACAAACACTATCCCAGAATGGCACCCCACAAGGCATATTACCAATGGATGCTGGCAGTCGCATAGGTGTTATGTTTGTCCCATGTGCCAAAATGAGCAAAGATGAGCAAGACTTAGCAGAGATGCACTTTATAATAAATGGAGAGGACCAAGGGCCCTGTACAAAGGCTATCCCATATACCAGGGGGCCACTACATGCAGTTGTTGATGTGTATGGTACTACCAAACAAGTGAAAATAGTCCAACTGTATGGAGGTGAGTCATTCTTTGTTATTGAATTTGAAACTACTATTGTTAAATTATAGACTTTATTTTGTTTACCTATGTAGAATAATTGAAATTCATTTCAATCCAACTTACATTCACATTATTTTCCCACCGCTTGGTGAAAGTAGTTTCACTGTTACAGAACTTATTGTTTTATTGTCATTAACATAAAGTCTATTTTTTTTTCAGTGAAAACGCTACAAAGTGTTTGCCGAGATGCAATTCTACAATATGTGAATAATGGTTCCATAAAGGCGTTGCCACTGCCAAAGTGTTTAAAAGACTTTTTACTTTCATAGAGTTGGGCTTAAAGCAAAGTGTGAAATGTTTGACAATAAGGCTGTTAAACAAATGTTCTTTTAAAAACAATGACTGGGTGATATTGTAACTATTTAAATTTTTATATATCTTTCAAATTTAGAATTAGAAATGTGTGAAAGTTATCATCAAGGTGGCAAATTTTTGCATTGCAAAAATGAAGAATATTTTTTATGACAAAACAATTAGTATTACTTTGAAGGCCAGTAAGGTAAAAAAAATTAAAGGAATTTGATGTGAACAGTTAAAAAGATAACTACTATTTAATCTTCAATTTATTTTTCTGCAGCTCTATTAGATTCTTTTAGAAATCTAGAACATATACAGAAGTAGATAGACTAGTAGTATTCATTGAATTTTTAGACCTGATGCGTCCTGAAGTTAAAATCCAATGTTTGATTCATGAATGTAAATATGATTGATGTACAACTTGGCATGAAAAGACTGAGGACAGGTCATTCAAGATAATGTTTTTACTTACAACTTTTTTATTTTGTAAATATTTATCATTGAGATTCTCAGAATCAGAATTAATCCGATGTAAACGGTTAAAGGCTTAATTATGAACATTTGAAGGTTGTTTTATAACAATGGAGTGAGACAGCATTATATGACAATTAAATGAATAAATGAGAGAAAACATTTTAAAGTTACTGTCACAAGTATCATCACCAAATGCAAGAACATTATTATTACATTATGTGTCACCCAAGATAAATGGTTGAAGGTTAGCTTTATTTGTAAGAACTAGGAATGTTGGTGATCGAATGAAATATGTTGCATATTAATTGGATGAACATGCAGAATATGACTGTGAGTTTTTTAAAAAGTGATTTGTGACTTGTGCAAATGTAATTTGTACATTTAAATCTGAACAAGTCGTCATTATTTATTTAAATCTTAAATTATGATCCTACAATTTAGATACCTACAATGATTTTTTTTGTTTGTGTGCAGAAACACATTTTTTTTTTTCATGTAAATCCTAATTTGAGTCATGCTTTCTTCAGTAGTGTTAGTTGTTTTATATGTTTAACAACTGTACAGCAATAAATAGAGGCAAATCACTGTGTAAAATAATTTCAATCTGCAGTAGTTTGCTTAAGGAAATCACTGTTTAAATGAATTAGGCTAGATAATGTTACATTTTGTTAAATACTCCACTGACAACCAAGTATCTATAAGAAACAATAACATATTGCCTCGGCAAGCAATATAGAAAAATATATATTTATGCTCTATGGTCTTATTTGAAAACCAAGGGCTTAAAACACTTTAAGTATACAAACAATTAATTTTGTGGTTAGCATTTGTTGAAAGATTCATGAAAAACCTTTTACTAAAACCACATTTTGTAAATGTTGAAAATGGCTACTAAAATAATAAACACTATAATATAAAATTACTGCTTGAAAAAAGCAACACATTTTACACAAAAAAAAAATTCACGTCAATTCCGTTATACGCAGTAAAAAAAATACCCAAAAATATATAATGCGCTTGCTTGCGTTTCCAATGAGACAGAGACGACCAATCACAGACGAGTCGAAAGACGCGTTGTGGATTGGTAGATTATTCTTCTCCGTCCGCTTCGCTCATCTCCGGCGGTCTTCGCCTCATTCATTGGAAACACATTTTGAATAGGACTGACTGAATCCGAATCGCTTCACTCACAAATTCAAATATTCATTCTGCGAACTAGTTTTGGACAAACTAGTTTATCTCAAAAATCGGGTTTGATCAGCAGTTACGTAATCCACGACGTGTTTCCCAAAAATATTTACCACAAAATTGTATATTTTTGTTGTGATACCTTTGTATATTTTTATTTTCATACCATCGTTGTTAGAATGTAAATTTGTTTCATGTTACATTAATTCCATTAATATTAAAAAAAAAATATGGCTGTATATTAATTATTTTTGCAACCTGGATTTGAAGGAACAGCCGATGTAGACGAGGGTATCAAAATGTGCCAAAGGGCTGTCATGCAGATGGAGTGGTGGACTCTTTATATCCTTAATATCTACACTCGATGCGATCCCGTATGGGTAAAAAGGTGCGGTATCCCGCGTCAGCGGGATTGGAATCCCTAGTCGCGACCCGTCTTGATTTCCCCGAAGACACAGTGTCGACGCGCGATTCCATATAAATTTCCATAACACTTTTTACCTTAATAATAGGAAAATAGAGAAATATGCTTTATACGAAAAACCACTCTGTGCCAGTGTGAGTTAAGCCTTACAAGGCCTGCTGGCGGGCGTTCATTGGCCACGTATCGAAAAACCATTTAAATACAGTAACACCCCGCTTTACGCGAAGGATAGGTACGTTCCACCACTCACACATAGACTGTCTTCCTTCCCCGTCTGTTTCATTAATTATTTGGCTAAAAGTGCGGTGATGGTAATAAGCTTTGAAGTTTGTTATTGCTCCCTGGGCCATAGGGATGGAGGTAGTGTTTTGTGGAAGGAACTTTACGTACACTTAAGTGTATTAAAAGTGGTTGGTCAGACGTCCTGGGGCGTGGTCTAATGTAATATATATAATACATAACTTTATGTTAAAGGTACATTTAACAAATCCGCGTCTAAAGGAGTCGCGTAAAGCGGGGTGTTACTGTATACATAGTGGTGAGTTTACATGTAGGCCCAGCCTCGGCCAATCGCCATCCCTGGCCAACGTGTAAACGCACCATTAAAACGTATATTTTCTAGAATCATCAGGCAAATACAATATAAGTACCTAACTGTATCCTAGGTATCTAATCTAATACAGTAAATATGCCAAAAAATCTCAAAGATCTCGTCTACATCGGCTTTGTTAAACTGGTAGCTATCAAATTATTTTATTCAATAAAATTATTTTGCCTATCATTTTAATTGGATTTTAATTGAAACTCTCATAACTTTTTATGTTTTTATTCTATAACACTTAAATTAAATATCCTTTTTTTAAATTAAATTACTGTCTAATATAACGAGTGTCTTAATATACACTTAGAAAATAACAGCTGAAAGACAAAACATTTATTTATCTAAATCCGTTGGCAGTGGCAGAGTGTAGGGTACTATGGTACTAGTCTCCGAGTCAAAATCTCTGTAGTCCAACAAATTGTTCAATTCGACGTGGTCACACCAGTAATCCACGTATTTGGGGTTCAGAGTCCCTTTCCAGTGCTGAAAACATTCGCTGTGTTAGATAGATACATTATTTGTAGAGAATTTAGATATTGGCGAAATCTAAATTTTAATAAACAACTTCTGCCAGTGCGGTGACTTCACCCATGTGAAAGTAGAAAGTTATCTCAAAGGAAAATATTTATGGGATAAGAGTAGGTACCTATCCTATGTGCCAGTCAGATTTACCCGTGTGCCAAATTTCATCCAAATACGATCAGCCGCTTGAGCGTGATGAAATTACTTTCGCCTTTATAATATTAGTGCGATTAATTATGGATTCTGTATGTAGGTATGTTCATTGGTATAGTTATCCCGGAAAAGCCGTGTAAGTGAAAGCGCCAAGGTAATCGCGAAATTTAAATTAAGTATTACGGCCGTCACAGCGATTCTCGAGGCTACGATGCAGTGGACGAACTCGCCAGAAGGGGTTCGAGTATGGGAGCGATAGGGTCAGAAATCGATATCCGTGGTCAGAAACCATTGTGCCGCTTACCTTCGGATACCTACGCAATCTGGTAAGGAAACGCACCAGAGATCTACACCATAAATTATGGGTAGACCATAGCGCGTGCAGGCAGGCCAAGGAGGCAGTTCCTTCCATTGCTGGCCGCTTCACGAAACAGGCCCTACGACTGTTTAAACCTGAGTTGCGTTTAGTGACGGCCGTTCCAACTGGCCACGAGACCTTTAATAAGCACCTCTCTATCATAGGATCTACAGATAGGCCATTCTGCAGAGCCTGCATGGAGGAGGACGAGACAGCAGCTCATGTGCTTTTAAACTGCCTAGTGGTCGCTGGATGCAGGGCAAAGTACTTACTTCAGAAACCCAAGGTGACCGTGAATTAGAAACACCAAGGCGCTGCTGGCCTACCTTGAGAAGCTGGGCTGGATTGAAAGATGCATTTGTGACAGCAGCCCGAAATACAACACAATACGGTCGCCAATCATATTTTAAACATTTAAATTGACACTAACTTGTACTTGGACACTCAATAGCTACATATCTACTACCCCCTCCAAATGTTATTTATCAATCTTACTTTTAGTATCTGGGACACTCAACGAAGATTTTTTGTTGTAGTTGTCTAAGAGCCCAATTTGCCGGTTTCGTTGAACCATAATTGAAATGATGAAGTCAGGTTTTGCGACCTCTGCATATTCCAAATTGAATAAATTGCTCCAACCTAATTTGCAGAATCTACCACGACACGATGAGAATCAAGTCGGTAATTTGGCCTGGCTTAGTTTATGTGAATCACGTTTGTGTCGGTGAAGTTAGAATGTACCTATATCTTAGATACCTACATGAATCTCTGTTCTCAAGGCTTCTAAGACAATGGGTAAGTTACCTTTTAAGAAAGTTAATCGTTTGTCATTGTATAAAACCTAGAATTTATAATCAAGTCAATTAAAAATAGACACTTCAAAGATAAGATCTTATTTCTTCAGTTGCTAAAGTATCTATATTTCTATAATTGAACTGTTTAGGTACCTAATTGAAAACCGTTAGGCATTTTATTTTTCAGACAAGCCAAAAAGATTATAAACACCAAAATGACGGTGGTGACTTTTGTGAAGTAAAATCTCAATGAAGTCTCGATCCTAACTTCCCGAGTTCAGATTTTCGAAGAAACAGAACAATTAATAAAGCTACAATAAAGAACAAAAATTCAAAATCCCGCATCGCGGCATTAGTTCTCCGCGCGATTAGAATACAGAAAAATAAATAAAATAGAGAAAATGAAGAAAGCCAGTTATAAACTCACTTCGCGTGTATGCTCAATCCAGACCATGAGAACCAGGTGGGAGTACTCCTTGGCAAGGTCCCGAGCCTTGTTCAGGTAACTGTATGCCTTATGTTTCTTTCCGCTTATGTAGTTGTAGTATGCATACATCAGAAAATATCTGGAAAATACATAACTGTTACGGCCTGTTTCACCACTCCTGAATAGCAGGGATCAATGACTATACAAAGGGATACCTGCTTATTATGAATATAAAAGGGATCTGAATACGGATATAGAAATAATATTATACCGGTTTCAGACACAGTTGCGGATAAAGGAATAATACCTACTCGTATCATACACCGGTTTCAAATCAGTTGCGGATTTAAGAATAATATCTTACGCGGTTATAGATAATACGGGTACGGATATGAAATCATTACGGATTACTTAACAATTTGTTTCGGATAGTTTTGGTTACGGATATTAGATTTTTAAGGAATTATAAAAGTAAAATGAAAGGAAATGATTTGACTTGATTTCTGTCAATAATTTTGGTATCTACCTTTTAGTAATTATTACTATTTAAGCTTTTTTATTGGTCTGAGTATTTAAGTAATTGTCCGAAACTTTTATAGCGGATTCGGTTGCGGATAGATGTTCATATCGAATATCTGATAGTTACGGTTACAGATCTTCATAACATCCCTGCTGAATACACTATCCTCGGCTACGCCCGTGTGGTGTTCGAAAATTATTCGTCTTGCACTTTCGGGATAAAAATCTGCCTTTATGTCCTAACTCAGTCGGCCATGGTCTATAGGTATCTATCTATATATATAAAAGAAAGTCGTGTTAGTTACACTATTTATAACTCAAGAACGGCTGAACCGATTTGGCTGAAAGTTGGTGGGGAGGTAGCTTAGAACCAGGAGACGGACATAGGATACTTTTTTTTTTGAGTAGTGTAGCGTAGGGTAGAGTAAGATAGAGTTGGGTAGAGTAGGATATAGTAGTCAGTTGACGGCAGCGAAGCCGCGGGCAAAAGCTAGTTATTTATATATCTATCCTTGTACGAAACTTCATCCAAAATTCCAAATCCGTTCAGCCATAAAGGCGTGAAACGGCTATAGACATGCATATAGTTAGTTTCGCATTATTAAAACCTAGTAGATACTGTTAGTAAGGAATAGAATCTGTGAGAGATCAAGAAAGTCCATAGGGAGCTGATCCGACGGTGGTGAAATATACCCTCAGTATCAGTTTAGCCCTTTTAGTTAAAATATTATATTATTCTAGTGTACCCATAGAGATATCTGTGAGTGTACCCTTTTTATGAGGCAAGAATCTTCAAATAACTCTTCCCACTCTGATTGAAGCGAGAAGGAATTTGAGACTTTTACTGACTACAACCCACCTGTGTTCCTTCAGTTGCCCTTTGCATTCTGGGATCAATAACTCTTTCGAAAAATCCTGCCGTACCTGCCTAACTAACAACAACCATGGTATTACCTTGATCGATGAATCGGAGTCTTCTCACATGCTTTATCCATGTCATTGAACAGTGATTTGAGGTGTTTCTCCAACACCACGATTTTCTTTATGTTTCGATTTTCCATCTGTCAAAAGAAATGTAAGATACGTTTAGAAAGATGGTAACTACTAATAGAGAAGTAGGTATCTACCTGTCGAAGAAGATGATATGTTGCGCCGAGTTCAAATGAATTGAAAAAAAGAATAAAAGATTGTTGATCTGCCAAAAGAAAGCATGCGTTTATAAAAACTCTATTAAAATTGGACCATTCCATAAATTTACGCGGAAATTTATAACGGAACTAATAAAAACTGTATGAATCGTAATAAAAGTTGATTCAATTCCTGCTCGGTAATGCTGTAATTAAGAGTCAAGGCTGAGTTTGATTGCCAAAAGAAAGGAAGCTCCGAGGTTGTGGTAACCGCGGTCAGCTTGTATGACATTCGATACAAATATGGACTTAACAGTACTGAAAAATTGCTGACCATTCTCGCGGTGTCACCACTATTAAGCCTCGGATACATTAGGGGACAAAAATCCACCAACATGTGGGTTACCATGACGTAACTTAAAGTAAGATTGTTTTATTCTTATTCCATTGTGAGTAAGAGATGGCGCTAGACAACCTGTAGGTATAGCTCTGTCTCTTACCCACACTGAAATAAGAATGAAACAATCTTACTTTGAACGTCATGGTAAGCCACATGACGCGCAACACTATCAAATTGTGCAACAAACTGTCTCGCGTCATTTGTTAGCGCGTATAGTCCCGTAAACATTTGCCCGGATAGAGCCCCGCTGACCTTTAAATCCATTTTCTTTGCGAAATAATGATTGATTTACATATGCTATGTAGCATATTCTGAAGAACGCTTGACCAGCAATTGTTTTGTGTAAACATATTTCTAAAGATCAAAGCCGTTTGAAAGGAGTAGGGAAAACAAGCGAAAAAAAACTTTTTAGAAAAAAAAAAATAACCGACTTCACTAAAAAAAAAACACTAAAAGGATCAAAATAACTTTAATTTCGGAAGTCGGTGTTTCTCGGTATTGTTTGTTTCTTATTTAACACCGACTTCCGAAATTAAAGTTATTTTGATCCTTTTAGTGTTTTTTTTTTAGTGAAGTCGGTTATTTTTTTTTTTCTAAAAAGTTTTTATTTCACACTTTTTAGTTGCGATACACTTATAAACAGAGTGCCTATTTCTCATGACAATTCCAATTAACCCAAATACTGCTAGGTTACATTGTTTTATTATAAAGTTCCTGTGTCTACCTTCCTCCTTCCGGCTCCATCATCAGATCAGTTCGATAGTACCTTATAGCCAAAGAGCATCTCACGACAATTCTAATAAGCCCAAACACGGCTAGGATACATTGATTAATTACGGAGTTCCTGTGCCTACCTTCCGGCTCCATCATCAGATCAGTTCGATAGTACCTTATAGCCAAAGTGCATCTCATGACAATTCTAATAAGTCCAAACACGGCTAGGTTACATTGATTAATTACGGAGTTCCAGTGCCTACCTTCCGGCTCCATCATCATCATCAGATCACTTCGATGATACCATTTTCAACGTAACTATTCAGAAGCATTCATTTATTTGTATTGTCATAGTCGCTTAACTATGTATATCTTCATTGTGATATCTATTTGAGTATGAAGTTCCGTTGACCATTTCTGGTCTTCTTCATCAGTTCCACTTCATCAAATGTTACTTTTTGACTGTAAATGCTTAAGTTCTTGATGAAAATACTAAAATTACCATAGGGTTGCCTATAATTTTTGAGGAGTTCCCTCGATTTCTCATGGATTCCATCATCAGAACTGGATTTTGAAAAAAATGGGACCAATCTGGAAGCATATCCTATAAAGGGAAAAAAAAATTTTGCAAATCGGTCCATAAACGACGGAGTTCTGAGGTAACAAACATAAAAAAAAAAAAAAAAATAATGATAAAAAAAAATAAAAAAAATACAACCGAATTGATAACCTCCTCCTTTTTTTTGAAGTCGGTTAAAAATATCATGTTGTTAAAAATTTACTTTTGGCAAAAGTAGTCTTACGAAAAAATCATAAAATATGTTGATAATGTTGTCCATGAATCTATAATAAACATTTTTTTTTTCAAACCTATTGACCTAGCCGTTATCGAGGAGTAGGCTTCAGAAAGTCACTGTTTTATAGCACTGCTCGGGAGTTAGGGCCTTAAGATTAAAAATTTATTTAGCATGTCAAGCATGTGCTTTGGCTTAATAAGGTGCATTTCTACTAAAGCGGAGTAGAGCGGAGGGAATAGAAGCAGACTGTGAATTGGCCAATGACAGTGCTCAAAATCTCCACTTCGCATCATTGGAAACAGTGTAGATAAGTGAAGCGGAGAGAAGCAGATTTTCAAATGAAACAAATGAACACGCGGCCACGAGCCGGACAGAACGGAGGGTAGCTCAACTCTACTCCGCCCCGCTACGCAACAATGGAAACAATTGCCACTTCTCACTGCTCTTCTCCACTACTCCGCTTCAGTGGACACGTACCCTAAGCCAAAGCACATGCTAAAAATAAGTTTTTAACCGAATTCAAATATAGAAGGCAGTTCAAATTTCGAACGTCGGTGTTTCTGAATTATTTTTTTTTGTATTTAGAACCGATTTTCGATGAATTTTTTTTTATTTTTCATGTATCGGTAATATATTTTTGTAAAAAGTTTATAGATATCGGCCTATAATAATATCTTATTCTCAGTTATCGATGTTTGTATTTGCTCACCTCTCTCACAAGTGTAATAAGAAGCCCCTCGACCAGTCTGATGACGAGTATTATATTAAACTCATGTTTGTTCATCTTTATTGACATTAGTTGTTTGATCTTCTCCTCCCATAAAATTGACCTCTCCCAGGCACCTAATCTGATAGTTCTGAAAAAGAAGAATAAAGGTGATAGATTTTATGTGACGATAACCGGAATAAGATTTAATTCAACTCATTTCCACGGATTTTGTGAGCATAACAAAATAATGTCATCGGCTGAAAATTCTTGAAAATTATGAAATGTTTTGAAAAAGGATGAGATGTCGGAAGAAAAATCATGATTTAGGGGTAGACGGATATCATCATCATTTCAGCCGAAAGACGTCCACTGTAGAACATAGGCTTCCCCCAAGTGTCACCACAACGAACAGTTCTGTGCGTCCCCGCGACCCTCATATCATATAAAATTTTAACTCCCTGTTTGAATCATTAGCATGATACGGGGATCCGATTTAGACAAGCAAAGACGCTAAATTTGTTTAATCGTTTAGTTGCAATAAGTAATTATATCCTCGTAAATACTCGTAGTAGAAATCCATTCAAAAAGTCAAGTCAAAAAGTCAAAAAGTTTTTATTTCACATAGGCCTACATGGGCACTTATAAAACGTCAGAAGCTAGTGCACGGTTCCAAATTGGTCGTTTCCTATGGAGAAGAACCGGCAAGAAACTCCATGGTTACTCTTTTAAAAAAGTGGTTGCTTACAATATTTTCATATTACAGTATTAATAGACATTATGTAAGAACAGTGTAGACCAGTCAATATTGTACCGAAAAGCACAATAAAAATAATCATATTAAAAAAAGAAAGTGAGTCGTAATAGAAGTAACCTAAGAATTCGCGGAGTCTACAGTGCAAGTGTTCTCACATTCACATTATAAAAAAGAGGCTATATAAAATAAGCAAAAAAAAAGTAATAATTACAATTATCAATAAATGACATGTCAACAAAATAAATTACTAACGAATTTATGGTGGTTGGCGTCTAATAATATAAAAAATACTGCAAAAGCAATGTGTTAGAAGAGAAAAAAAATGACTTGCTGGTCTTAGCTAATCTCCATTTGGGTAATACAATTTCGTGTTTACTACGCGTATTTATGTTATGAAAATCGCTTCTAATTTTAAAAAGTCCTAGGTTTTTACGAACATACTTACAAAATACTTTCTAAAATATAAAGTTAAACGATATGTTGTGAAGAGTGAGTTAGGCATAATGAAATATCGACAGTGGAATAGTAAAGTCGCTTAACCGCCACTTTGGTCGAAAATAAGTTAACATAACTTATTTTTGATCAAAGTGGCGGTTAAGCGATTTTACCTTTCCACTGTCGATATCAAGAAATCTATTAGTTTACAAAAATATTTGTTGCTTACACCAGCCACATGCATACGAAGAAATTCCAAGCCGCATCCGTTGTTTTAGTCCTTAGTAAGGCATCTCCCTTCTTCATATAAAATGTCTCACAAGCAGAATAGGACTCCACGCAGTATCCAGTGTCAAGGAGGATCACTATTGCATAGTAGTAGTACCAAGTTTCGGCTGGAAAATAACGATAGGATTTACAAACTCACTAGTATCTATGATGTTAGTAATGGGTTACTCAATGGCCATGTTGTCACTAGATGGCGCTGGTGTTAGCACTATACCGAAAACATAGCCAAGCTCAGTCTCTTAGCTTTCGCCTTAATTTTTTTTTTGTGGTAAATCTTTAATATTCGCCTTATTTTCGGGTATAAGACCAGGGAGTGTGCCAAGTGACAGCGTTACGTCTTACTTACAGCACAAGTCGTACTGATCAGTCAAGTAAAAGAACTCCCTCATGATGGTGACCATGTCATGTATCTTAAGGTCTTCCAGCAGTAGCTTCAGCATGCACAGCACAAGGGATTCTCGCGTGTTCATCACGGCATGGTGGCTTGTCACCATATGCATCACTGACAACCCGAACTCTAGACTCTCGATCTTTTTGCCTTGATCCACGCTGCAATGTCAAAAAAATTACTTCGTTAGCCCATCACACGTTTGCCGGCGGCTGGTAGATTACGAATTATATTCTTTTACGATAATAATACAGTAAACGAATCTTTCAATACATAAGTAGGTTTAATTACTTGCGGTTGCCTTCGTGTGGAAACCACAAGTTCAACGATTTCATTTCACGTGTTCATTTAGAATTAATAGTTTCGGTGTACGGAGATAAGTGTATCACAGCGATGTACTATAGGTATATAGTTTATCTTCTTGGTTAGGTAAATACTTACAGATACCAGCACGGATCTTGAGTGCTAACTTCCACTTGCGCAGATGTGAAATACCGGGTCTCTTTATTGGTTTTGAAGTGAGACGCGGGGGCGGGGAGTGCAATCTTTGTGCAGTGATTGGCTCGCCGATGTGCAAAGCTCTTTCGCCGAGCGCTCAAGATTCGTGCAAGTATCTGTACCTCAGTCTATCGACCTATAACTAAAAAATAGATAGACAAGGTAAATAAATATGGTACTAACTAGAAAAGGAATATATTGGTGTATAGATAACAGACAGCTGGAACTTCGGTTACATCCAACTGCCCGCGCTTACGACGACACACTTCCATCGCACGTTCCTCAAGCTTTTTGCATTTGGAGAACTATGTGAAGCATATAGACAGAAATTAGATTGATTTAGCTACTAGTATAGAATATTAGTAGCAAGCTCACGCAGGCTTAAAACAAAGAATATCTACTTAGTAGAAAATTAAAAAAATCCATTTGGATGTCCCTGCACACACATACTAAGAGCTAAGTATGGTGTGTCTGTGCCACAAATGGAAAGCCTGTGTATCTTTTTAAATGGGACCGATAAACTGCCAATGGCCTGGAGGTGACCAAAATGCAAACGCATCGAAAAACGCTCTTCAACATCGGAAGATTACTGCAACCAACCAGGATCGAAGAAAATCTGGGTTGGCAACTACGAGAGTGAGTGGGATTCGCTAAGTCAGAGTTCCATATCGATAGCACTAGCAGCTTTGATATAAGCATCTGTCATAGACAGACAAACTTGTCTTGGTATGTTCATTTAAAGAGGAAGGATGAGACGCATGTTACTAAAAAAGTTATGTGAGTAAACATGTGGATGGATAAAGAGAAATTGGGAGGCGAAAGAAAAGATGAATGGACTGTGTGAGCACTGTTATGAAAGAAAAGGGAGAGAGTGATAGCGCGACGGTGGACAGGACAGAATGGAAGTAAAAACGTGTTGCTCTATGGTTGCTCCGGCCCAAAACAGCGCAGGACAATGGCAGGACAACGGCAGGAAAATGATGATAAACAGACAAAGTCGCACTATATATTTCTATTTTGATATGAAACCCTAAAATGGAAAAAAAAATACCTTTTGTATTCGTCTATAATCCGATATCATATTCCCGTAGGCAAGGCAAAGGCGTCGAAAGTTGGAGTTGGTTCGCAGAGCGTAGTGCAAACACCACTTAGCTGCTAAGGTAGCGTTTGCCGTCTCCTTTTCTTCCTGAGGCACACAACACAAACCGATCTCAATAACAATGCCCTGGCATAGACGACGATCTTTAGATCGGTTGATCTGAGATTGTCAAGAGTACATTAATCCTTCTTACCGTACCTATTTGATAACTTAACGATATCTAAATACATATTAGAGCATAGCATAATTAGCCTTTTAATGTTCCCACTGCTGGGACTCAGGCCTCCTCTCTAGAAAAGGGAATGGGCCGTAATCCACCACGCGGGCACTGGGCCCGCGTGGTGAATGTCACATGTCTTCGAATTTTTGGTTCTAGGACATGCCGGTTTCCTCACGATGTTTTCCTTCAACGTTTTGAGAGCAGTGGTGATGAAATAAATTACAAAAAGTAATGCGCCTGGCTGGGTTTGAACCCGCGACCTACAACTCGTAAGTCGGGGCCGTTACCATTCGGCCATCACTGCTCTCGATACATATTATAACTAGTTAAAACTATACTCTTCTCATCTTATACGCCAGCCATCATTTAGCTTTTAGAACACTTAGGTTTAGGTCTCTCTGGAAACCTAACACCTTCTGCGAAGCAGTAATGCGAGCGAAGGACTTTCGTACGCCCTAGCCGCCGCCGCAGGAGACGCCCCGGTCGGTCAAGCGACTCCCGGCAATGGGCTTGCGGACGGTGAGCGCGCAGTCTGGTTAGGACCAGGCCGGGTCGGCGGCACCTTGTGCTCCACGTGGACCTCAAAGAGCTGTCAGCGAAATTGCCGGGGCCTTTAGGGCCGATGCCTGCTAGGGCTGCGGAATTGTTCGAAAGAGTTACCATAGCCCTAGAACTCAAATGGAAACTGAGGCAAAACAAGTGGGTTTTAGTAAAAGTTTGAGGGTCCCTCTCGCTCGACTCAGAGCGGGAGAAGTTATTTAATTATTTCTACCATAGAAAGGTCAGGTCTCTGTGTGTGCTTTTTGTTATTTCGAACTTTTTAACATTTTTTAAGATACGATCTTTGAGAAACCTGTTACAACCACTTAAATTATTATGTTGACCATTAGAGAATACCAATCTATCTGGTACCTAGTATGAACTTACCTTAAATAGTCTGTACAGTCTATGCAGCGTAATAGAGATATCTTCGTAGAAGTTGCCAATGATGCCACTGTCTCTCTCTATGTACAGGTTCGGGACGATGTAAAGAGCCATCGTTTGATGAAATGACGCCCCTAGGTTGGCGAATCTTCTCATATGCCTGCAAAAATGTCTGAGATCGGCAAACATGATTTTGAAACGAAGAATATACGTCACACTGCCTTGCTGATTACCTCCGCGATCGTCAGCAATTTGTTAGACTAGGTCTTTATGAATCCCAGCCCCGGCGCGTTCATACGCGTTCCGGCGTCAGTCAATTATCAATACTCGGACCATTACTGTTTCTGATAATGGTAAATGACCTTCCAACAGTTGTTAATTTTGCTAAAAGTCTACTACTTATAAGCAGAAAACTATTTCTTGAAACTATTTATTGAAATCAACTCTGAGACAGATTGCCTGGCACTGCAACGCGACATTAACGCTATATACGAGTGTAAATAACTAGAGTTCAATTTGTCAAAATTCTGCGTCGTGAGCTTTAGCCAGAGCCCGAAACCCAATCTCATTTAATTATAAAATCAATGATAGCACAATTACCAGAACAGTCGCAATTAAGTATCTAGGTGTCACATTTGACCATACACTAACCTTCCACGACCACATTTTAGCTAGATTAGATTTGAAGAACACAAACGCTATCAAGTCTATTTTTAACGCTTGATAAATACAAACAGACTTGACTGTGATGTGTTTGCGGACGAATCATGTTAGTATGATCTATGTCTGGAGTTCTGTGAGATGAGTATGTGAATTTTATGTTAATATAGGTATTCTTTAACTAATGTAATTGGCGGATAGCCGTTTTTGTTAAAGTAAAACAAACAAATAAACACTGCCAATAAATGTTGTTAGCCAAGAGATAGATGTAATCGGTCATTGTCTTATACGCAAAAAAATATGCTACGAAGTAGCCTCTTGGCAAAGGACTTGGACTGGCCTGTTGGTCTAGTGGTTAGTGGCCCTGACTGCTATGCCGTTGGTCGTGGGTTCGATTCCCACCCAGGACAAATGTTTGTGTGATGAGCACGATCATTTGTTCTGTGTCTGGGTGTAATTTGTCTATATATGTTTGTATTTAGAAATATATAAGTACCTATGTTTATCAGTTGTCTAGTACCCATAACACAAGCTCTGCTTAGCTTGGGACTAGACGGCGTTGTGTGATAGTTGTGAAAAAAAAAAGCAGAAATGATTTGTCGTTGGTGTTACATGGTATCGAGCAAAATTAATATAAGAAAAGAAAACTTACTTAGAAGTAGGGAAAGGATGATTATACAGTTTCATAGCATGAAGCAATTGTTTCTTAGCTTCACTGTGATCACCGGACTCCAGCATGCACATCCCTCGCATTGAATATACGCTCGCCATGCAGAAATCTTTCACCCATTTCTTTTTCATATTGTTCGGGTAGAAATTCTCATTCTAAAAACCAACACTCTAATATAGTGTCACGCAGGGGCGTGCGAGCAATAACGTGCAAGAAACTTTATAGATGTCGTGGCCAGATCATAGAAATTGATTACTTTATGATATGGTCAACTAAAACTGGCCAGATCGTTTAAACGGTAACAGGTTGCATTTTGGAGAGTGTGCGCGGGAATTGCATGACTTGATTCCGCCATCTCATTTCTACCATCGGGCAACCCGACGTACGGCGAGTATCCACCCTTACGTTGTTGAAACTTCAACGGTCCGGACTAAGCGTTTCGCTTCGTCGTTTATACCGCGTACATCGAAGGACTGGAACAATTTGCCTGCTGCGGTCTTCCCGTCCAACTATAATTTAGGTGCCTTCAAGGCTAGAGTGAATAGGCTCTTAATAAACTAGTGCGCCTCACCATCAATGATTGCATCACTGCTTACCATCAGGTGGGATCGCAGTCAAGCACTGGTTTATATAAATTAAAAAAAAAAAAAAAAATATATATCAATTCTCGTTTGGCCAAATCATTGATGTAGGATTTCAATGATAATAAAAGGTCTAAAGAAAATAGGCCAAACGAAGATTGAAATATCATCAAACTTTAATGTTTAAAACGATCTGGCCAGTTTTACTTGGCCATTTCATGAAGTGATCAATTTCTATGATCTGGCCACGACATAGACACTTTTAAACCAGTACCTACCTACATAATTACGTACCTAGTACTTGTTGATGGATGATTCTTTGAAACCGAGAGAATGTCTCATTCGTCTGGCCTAGTTTTTTCTGTACAATTTGATATTTTTATTTACATATTAGTTTTCCCCGATCAATAAGTGTATCAAAGACACTCATTTGCGCCCAGTGGCTTACGACACAAAATAGATAGATACGAAAACTAGGCCAGATGAATGAGACATTCTCTCGGTTTCAAAGAATCACCCATCAACAAGTACTAGGTACGTAATTATTATTATTATATTAAAAATAATATGTAGGTATGTCGGTTCAGGGGCCTTACCATGCAAGCGAGAGAGAGGAATGGAGCTATACACCCTATATAGCTCCATCCATTTAACAGTTCAGTTTAGATCGTCAAATGGATCGCGTTAAGAGCTCCTGGTAGGACCTTAGGATGGCGATCAGAGGAAGAATCTCTTCCAGGAAACATATTATTGTGTGGGTGATGAGTGGGGGTAACAGGCAATAAACAAACTATTCCAGACCACGCAACTGATTTATTGTGATTTAGGATTCAGTTTACAACGAGCTGTGAGACAGTTTCTTGACCAATGTTGCCAATGATGCTGACAGAGAAAAGGGGACCATGCGGTTGCAACTTTTATCTGCTCGGCTCGCGCGAACTCAGCCCAGAGTCTGTCAAAGTGATGTGATATCATCACCGCTTTAGACTCGATCGACTCGTTTAACTTCCTAGCTTAGGCTAGACTTCGCTGACATATATAAATTGTGGAAAATGCTCAATAACTTGATCTACCAAGCAATTGATCTCAAGGAGTGCCCAAGACCCAGTCGAGCAAAACGAAGCAGTTCTGACATTGATTTTTAAAAATTTACCTGAACGAACTCCTCAACTTCAATAAGCAATCGGACAGCCTGTGGTATGTTACTGTTGATATTGATGCACAGATCGGTGTACTCCAAATACGCTTCGTACAGTTTTTGAACTTCACCTGCGAAAATCAAACATGACGTCAGAATTTGAAGGGGTATGCATAGGTAGGTGAAATACAAACTGGATAACAGACTGATACGGGTACAAGGTACCTATATTCATTATAAGTACACGTCGATTTGCGACTGTGGCCATCCCCCCACACTTCCAGAATGAACAGTGGGCATCCCACTATAATTTTTTTCGTATCCAAGCGATCCAAAATTACATATTCAATCGAAACTCTAGCTTAGCTATAACTAAATTACTTAGTCTTTGCTGATGCTGATGCATTGTCGACCTTATTTTTTTTTTAAATATATATGTATTTAGGTTTATAAAGGGCCTTTCACTAGGTGCAACTGAAACTGGCAAATACAGTGACACCAGAAAAGCACCGAGTCAATGAATCTGAAGTCCCAGAGAAACGCTTCAACTATCTTACTGGACCCCGCAACAAAAGCAGAGAAGTAAAAATAATATAACCTCCACTTCGCGAATATAAGAAAGTTTGAAAAGAATTCTGTGATACAGAAGAATGAGAAAAGACTCACCAGCTCCACGACAATGGTCAATGACCTGACTGTAACAACACACGAGAATCGCCAGACATTCACAGTTCTCCATCTCTAGAGAAGAGAAGGAACGAACACGTTTGTTCTTCGAATATTGCTTCTTTGCCGATTGCCGAATGCGATTTGCTGTAGAAGAACAAAATATTGACTCATTTAAGTAATATGGGACTATATTTAAAACAACAACAGCAATGAAATTTTCAAATTCCATTGCAATCCATTTCTATCAGGACCTTCTTTAAAATCTATGGTAAGTAAATTAAAAAGTATTTATGTGAATGGAAGAGTGGTTGTATGTATGTGTGCTTATATAATTTGTGTATGTTATATGTACCAGGCCACTCAGAAAGTTTTGGGAAATCAAGTTTTTATTTGTAAGGCACTGGCCACTTGTAATTATTTTGAAAACTAAGTAAAAATACCATTGTTCGAATTTTGAATTTCCCTCCACATTTTTCGAGAGCCAAATCAAATTATCGTGTCTCATTTAAAAATGGATCTGCATCGAGAACATTTTCGTGCGATGATTTTCTACGAATTTTAAATGTGGCCTAAAACCTGATGAGTCATTGATCGACTTCAAATTGCTTTTATGGATGAAGGACCTTCAAAAGCAACCATCTACCGCTGGTATAGCGAGTTCAAGTGCGGTCGCCTTACTTTGGGAGATGAACAAAGGAGGGGGTCCTACGACGGCTGTCACGGAAGAAAGTGTGCTGGCAGTCAAAAAATTGATTCAAGAAAACAGGCGAATTACATACGAAGAGATTTAGCATATACTGCAGATTGGTTCGGGAAGCGTTCATAAGATTCTACACGAGCATCTTCGCGTAAGGAGGATAGTTTGCCGCTGCGTGCCGCACAACCTCACCGAAACTCAAATGCAGGCCCGTGTGGAGTGGTGCCGTGATATGATTAAAAAATTTGAAGCAGGTTCGTCTCGGCGCGTTAGCGACATTGTGACATGTGACGAATCCTGGATTTATCAATCCGATCCAGAAACAAAGTGACAGTCGACAATTTGGCTGTTTCAAAAAACAGTTTTGTCTGCAATGAGCAACAAGCTACCGAATACCGGGCTCCACGGGGTACTACTGCTTCACCATGACAACGCGCCCACGTACGCAGCGCTCAAAACGAGGGACTTCCTGGATACCACACCGGTCAGAGTCTTGGGGCACTCTTCTTACAGTCCTGATCTGGCACCGTGTGACTTCTTTTTATTCCCTAAAATAAAAAAAAACTGCTGAAAGGGATACAGTTTTCATCGCCGGAAGACGTGCTAGGAGCGTTCGAGAAGCCCGTGAAAGAGGTGTCTGCGGCGGACTGGAAAAAATGTTTCGAAAATTGGTTCAGACGCATGAAACTTTGTATAGAGGCTGGTGGAGAGTTCTTTGAAAAGAGTTTAATAAAAATATATTATCCATAGAAGTTAGTTTTTTAGTTTCTCAAACTTTCTGAGTGTACCACGTATGTGTGTGAAGGATTGTGTAAGTTACACTTCCACAAGTTCTTTCGTCATAATTTAATTGTTTTAGCCAGGTATTAAATTTAATTTTGAGTTATCGAGCAGATATTTAATTTCTTATTTATTTTGTTAACAATATTTGTTTTATTTGTTGATTTGTTTAAAGTGACGGCGTACCGCTTCAGTTCTGCGAACTACTATACCATATCCTATCAGACCGGCGTTTTGTACTGCAGATACTCGGATCATAGGCAAGCTGGCATTGTTTACGGAGTATAGCCTGTAGTATAAATAACTGTCTTACAGTGAGAACCTGGCACAGATAATACAGCGCCTTTGTTGGATATCGTATCGGTTTCTTCACCAGAACCTTAAGCACGCTGTCCACGTTTAACTCGTAGCATAGTCGTTTTATGAACTCCTCCCCACACAACAAGGCAATAACCTAACACCGACTAAGCTAGCGAAAAGTATATAGTAATTAAGCTGTCAAATTCAACAATGGATCTAAGTTTCTTAAACACATAAATGAGCTTTCTTAGTCGCGTAACTGTGGCATCAGTTTGCTGTTTCCATTTAAGGTGGCTATCCACTAAAATCCCCAGGTATTTGATAATCTGACTACTATCAAGTTTAGGACAGTTATAAGTTGTCTTTGGTGTAGAGGTAGCACATGTATGAGCACGAATCACAACAGGAATTGCAGGTTGACTAGACCTATTGGTAGAAAACGCAATGAATTTCGTCTTAGTAATATTTAGAGTTATGAGATTTTTGGTTAACCATTTCATGACAGAATTTAGGGCCAGTTGATGAGTTTATTTGAACCTCACTCCAATCACTACCGTGAATTATTAGAGCTATGTCGTCTACATAAGTAATATTGAATATTTTTGCAGTTGGATAAGTGTAACTGACACAGCTCATTCACGATAAGAAATAGGGTTGGCCCCAGTACACTGTCCTGTGGAACCCCAAAAGTAAGAGATTCTTCTGTACTTACATAGTTTCCTATCTTAAGTGACTGTTTACGCCCTCTCAGACAGCTACTAAACAAGTCATATGCTGTACCGCAAATGCCTATGTCATCTAGCTTCGAAAGAAGTGTGGGACAGAGACAGTGTCAAAAGCTTTTGAGAGGTCTAAAAGGATAGGTACCAATAGTTGTGGACAATATCGAAAAGAAGCATAACTTTTTTTCGAAATTGTCCACAATAATTGTGTCGGAAAATTCTAAGATAGCATCATCTGTGGATTTACCGCTTCTGAAACGGAACTTATTTAGTGCTAAAATCTGGGAATTTGTTGAGGTATATAATGAGTTTAATATTTATAACTGTTTCGAACATTTTAGAATAGGTGGAAAATACCGAGATAGGTACAGACCTATCTCGGTACTTAGTCTTCTTTCTTATTTGTTTGGCCAGGCAATCTTAATGACAGTTATTAGTAAGTACGGTTTTTGTTTGTGTTGCCTGAATAAACAAATGTAACCTGTCATTTAGACTCTGCCCCTTTATCCGAAACTATCCGAAATTTTTATATCGGTTTCCGTTATGATTTTTTTTTTATTTCGATAGTTTCGGTTAAAATTACAGAGCTCCACAATATCCACAACCTAGTAAAAGCTACTGTTGAAAAGGCTTCAACATTAGCTTGTTATGATATTTATGGCGTATCCAGCCTTTTCTACTCTAAAAAAAATGGTTTTACCCAGTATACGGTTCATCAAATGCCCCTCGGTTTCTAGCATATCGTAGCTAGCTAGGTCTGGAGGCATGCTGAGCTAAAAAAACAAAAAATAAACAAGGAATATTTTAATGCTATAAATAAATAAACATGAAAATAGTACATTTTGATACAAGTGCAGAAAGTTTGTCATTGCGACCGAGGTGGAATTCGCACGAGCCGTAGGCGAGTGTGTTATGAAGCCAAGGGCTGCAGTGATAAATTTGCACGTGTATCAAACGACTTTTTTCAATACACTTACAAAAAATTTAATAAACGGGGGTTGATCGGCGACTCGTGGGGGATTGGCGATTGTGGCGGGGAGAGCACGCGCACTTTTCTGCACTAATGCAGAAAACAGTCTATTGCGTGCCAAAAAGCGGTGGGATAAGAGCGGGTTTTCGAGTAAGTGTATTGAAAAAGGTTTTATTTACCTGGTTACTTTGCTTTACTGGCCATTCACATCTTGCAGATCGCTCCACCTGGGGTCTTTCCATGATGTGTTTAAATGTCAGGCGTGCAAGCGAGAAAGGAATGGAGCTATACACCCTAAATAGATCGCGTCAAGAGCTTTGCAAGGAAACGAACTAGCTTATAAACATCTCTTTTCTAAGCCCAAATAAAAATTATGGGTACCATAAATTCGTCAGCATGAATATAATTTGAGTGTAAGTTAGAATTTTCTTCGCCAGCCACCCTAGCTTCAGCACTTAGGGCACGAATTTGAAGACGCGTTTTCTTTTGTTCTTCAGTTTCTACGATAAGTCCCTGGAATATAAATGATAATTATAAAGGTATGATAATGTATATGAATAAAATTACAAGTGGCTATGATAAGCTGACTGAGATGCTATTTTCGTTGTAGACAAATAGTTAGGTATTGTGTGAAAATATCGTCTCGGATCTCTGAATCTGTCCTAACTAGATTTTTCCACAAATTGTAAAATCATTTGTTTCTGATGTAGGGTAAACACGCCATACGTCGGTCGGCCCCTCCCCAATCTTCGGCCGTCTGTACGTTTTCAGCTTGCGTTCATTCAAAAGGTAATTAAGTGTCAATTTTACCACTCGAATTGCAACCTTAGTTCATACTCTTCAAGTACAAACCGATTAATTTTTACGTTACTATCAGATTATTGCGCCGTTGTTGAAGCGCCAAGTTCGTATTTAAAGTAGCTTACTTGATATATTTCAACGATAAGACATTTCTTTTTTTTTTGTTATATGCTATTATTTTATTATTGTCACAAAAAGTTATTTTTACTATATTTTGAAATACATAGTTTTTTCAACATTTTGCGTATTGTTTTCAGGGCAAAATAGGAGGCCGCCAATAGAGTACCAGTTTTGACTTAAAACCGGATTCTCGGCCGTGGCCGACTTAAATGCAGTCTGTTTTATAAATTCCAATTTTACCAATTCAAAGGTTAGGTTAGGTTAGACAATGTAAGTGCCTACATGCTGGACTACCCTTAGTATATTATCCATATACCTGAACTTCTGAGCACATAATACTAACACCGCAATTAACATGGCTACCTACTAGGCTAACTACTTAAAAATAAAAACTATCGACCCAATAAGAAGGAAAAAGGGATATATATACGTCATCACAGCGCAGTCCAAGAAGCTTGACGAAGCAGCCAGCACCACAACTGCTACATCGTCTAGTGTAGCGCTCTAGGTACAGTAATGCGCGGGCATGCATTTCCAGCTGTAGACAAAATATTACTGTCAATTGCTTTGCTAGATCTTACCATTTTTCCTCTTTTTAGGGTTCCGTACCTCAAAAGGACAAAACGGAACCCTTATAGGATCACTTCGTTGTCCGTCCGTCTGTCTGTCTGCTGTGAAAAAATCAAACTTTCTAAGTTAACGGGAAAAAATATATGGCCGTTTATGTCGCAAAAAACGTATGTTTCGACACTCTCATGAGAATCAAAATTTATAGGGTACTTCCCGTTGTCCTAGAATCCTGAAATTTGGCATGAAGCAAGGTCTCATAACATAAGTATAGGAAAAAATCTGAAATCTTTAAATTTGTAGTTATGTCACAAAAAAAAAACTTGCGATTCGTAAAAATCTTTGAGACTCGATTCGGAAATTGAACTGTTTTCGGTAAGTTTGTGCGGAACCCTCAGTGCGCGAGTCCGACTCGCACTTGCCCGGTTTTTTTTAGTGGGAAATCATCAAATTACTTTTTCCGCTCTGGGCAAAGTAAGAGGGAATGATTAACTTTTATTCACTAAAACCCATTTGTAATCCTCCAGTTGCCTTTGGCATTCCAGGGCCACGGTAACTCTTTCGAACTATCCGATATCCTTGGCATGAATCGGCTCTAGAGGGCTTCGTCAATTTTGCTTTCTCTGCTTGTCTTCTGTCTTTTCATTCATTCTAAATCTCAAGCGCAAGACATTAACACCAACGTGTTAGGGCTATATTTCACCGAGACACCGTGGCGGCGGCGGCGCAACCAGTTGCGCCGCCATGGTGTGCGTACGCTACCAAACTAGACACCATACAGACTCCAGAGTCGCTACACCACACTGAGACAGTATCAAAATGGACTTAAGGTCCATTTTGATACTGCACGCGTCCTTAAGTGGTCGTGCCGCCAAATGGACACCTGTCGTGCAACGAAATCCAAATACGTACATAGGATTAACAATTAGGTCCATTGAATTGTTAATCCTATGTACGTATTTGGATTTCGTCGCTGCGGCCAGCGCTGCGCTCAAGGCTGTTTTCTAGAATAGCACTGGCTGGTGAGTAACTATAGAGAGCTGTATACATTTTGTTGGTAGCGGCAACTGGTCGCGCCGCCATGGTGTCCCGGTGAAATATAGCCCTTAGTGTCTTGAATTCAATTAATTTCGCCTTTTGTACTAGTACGTGTATTTGTCACCTAACACCTTCTAAACGATTCACCCGATTTGGATGAAACTTTGTGTATATATTTGAGTAGGTCCCTGGATGGTTTGAAAATACAATTCAACCCGGTAGGAGACGCTAAAATCGGGTTCTAATTTTTTTTCTGACGAAAAGTCATCTTTCGGACTGGACAACGTCTGTCGGGACCACTAGTATAAGTATAATATGTGTAGGTATCATTAAATACATAAAATACAAACCAATTACTCCATAAATAATCGATCATCACTTGAGAACGGCTACATCGCCCGTGCAAAGCTGGGGCGGTCGCTACTAAATAAATAAATATCTTACCTTCTGAGTCTCGGTCAATAAATCGTAAGTAGTAGTTCTGAACAAGGAGTGGCGAAACTTCATGTAGCCACAGAATGCGTACATTGGAAGGTCTCGGCAGTTGGCTACAAAAGAAAAAGGTAAAGCAATAAACAAAGAAAGGGTACCTAGTTAAAAGTTCTTGCTACGATCATAAAACTGCCAACCTTTGAAAGAACATTTTATCTCTAGTGGATCCACCCAGCATACTCTAAAGTGTTCACCACAGTATAGACTACGAGGAAAAGGATGGAATGTTCCTGCTTCCTTCAGGGAGGATCTTCCAACTAAACAGCGACTTTGCTCCTGATTATTGCGGACGCGAAGGTGAAGCCAGATAAAAAGTAGCCTATGTCCATCCTTGGGGTTCAAGCTTACTCTGTACCAAGTTTCATCAAAATCGGTTCCGTAGTATAACTTTGGAAGCATAATAGACAGACTTGCTTTCTCATTTAGTTGGTACGGATTTTAGTCGCGCGGATAACTTTACCCTTTCGCTGCGGGCACGCTCGGCGCACTTTGTACTTTTGTTATTTTTTATTATGTGGTTATAACCGTTGTGCTGTGTCTGCCACAAATAAAAGTATTTATATTCTATTCTACTTTTTGTAATTCGTATGTGGTGGGTATAGGTACCAGCACAACAGTATTACAAACGTCCTCTTCCTGACTCCATCATAGGAGCAATATCTGTAACTTACGAGATCTCCTCGTCCCCAAGCAGGCACAGTACGGTGGCTTAGGATTGGACGGCGAGGGTGCAGGATGCACCAACACGAGCGAAGTGTCGTGAGTGAAGTCCCCTCCCTCACACTCCAGCACTCTGATGGAGAACAGCTTTGCTACCGCTGGAATGAGGTGAGACCAAGATCATTTGGGGCTGATTTTTCGGTAGCTAATAGATATGTAGTTTGGCATATTTTCTGTTTCCTATGCAAGAGCTTTCAAACCGCCATCGCCTTATTAGCTCCTTAGTTCTCTGAAGTTGGAAAATTTCGCCCTTTTTGATATGAATGTGCCATATATGCTACTATAGGCGCACTATCTAGGTGAGACTATGCCTGAGTTATAGCAGTTCGGTGCGGTTAATAAAGTGGTAAATCTATAGATTGTTGTTTATTGAAGTCTACTAAATCACACTGTCATGCACTTGACAACCCCTGGATTGTTCTGAATGACCTTTGTCATGATTCCATCGGAATTTAGTATTATCTTTAACCAGGACAGGCGATAGGGTAGGGCGCGGTTGGCCGACCGCCCATGGCACCAGATTTGAAGGTTGTTTTTTTCTGGCCCTCGGAACGTGCCAACATCGAGATCCCAAATAAATGTAAAAGGTCTACACATCGTCGTGGTATCGACGATGAAGTACCTGGGTCTTGTCCTCGACAGCCGGTGGAACTTCGAGGAGCTACCCAACGTCTGGCTCCCAGACTGGAGCGGCAACCGGCTCTTGCCCAATCTAAGAGGCCCAGACGCCTCCTGTCGGAGGATCTATGCGGTGTACGCGCTGGTTTTGTATGGGTTTCAATGGCAGATAGGGGGTGCCATAGAAATCTCGTCCATATTACTGATAGTACTTAAACTGGCATTGGGGTGCCATAGAAATCTCGTCCATATTACTGATAGTACTTGGCTAAACTTGCACTGTCTTTATCAATCCTTAAATAAGAAAGTGACTGCCGAGTCGATAACAATAGGTAAATACCCAACCAACTCAGTTACTGAGGTACAGTTGTGAACCCACGGTAATTAATAGGTAGGTCGGTATATCTTTTGCTACATCTGGCCAATGTAGAAAAAAAAAAAGTTCTGTTGTACCTTTAGCAACCTTCCTGGTAGAATCACTCTGAAGTAAATTCAACAGCATTCGTCTTGAGAATATATCTCCGAGTACGGAACCACATTTCAATAACATCTTCTCAAAGGGTGTCAAAGAGTCGTATGTTTTCAGAATGATTGCTACAAAAGATACATGCACATGTATTAAAACAATTATACCTACTCGTGTAAAAGGAGTTACTTTGTATCTCGAAAGAGAGAAAAAGAAAAGAAAAAAACGTTTATTCGTACCTCACATACAGTAGAATTACAAAAAGTATGAAAAGGATAACTTTAAAATCTGTGCAAGGCCAAAAAGGCGCCTAACTCAGCAAAAAAAGAATGATGAATAAATGAAGGGAATGGGGGTTTATGATTATGGCTAAATTGATCAAGGGTATCAGGCATATCTGTCCTTATTTTCTTGGGTAGGAAATCATCAAATAACTTCTAATGCTCTGGGTGAAGCGAGAGGGAATGTCAGACTTAATTACTGACTGAATGGGAAAACCCATATCTGTATTCCTCCAGTTGGCCATTGTATTACAGGGACGCGGTGACTCTTTCGAACAATCCCGCAGCCCTGGCATCGGCCCTACCTGGCCCCGTCAATCATGCGACTCCTGACGCCCAGCCGCCTGCCTGCGGTGGCCCGGACGCAGTTTAGCGCAGCTAGGCGTGGGCGAAGTGGGCCGTCGCCCACGTCCTCGCATCCAAAGGGGCCTCGCGTGTGCGAGGGCTCTTTACAAGGGTTTTGTTTTATAATTTATAGGCTCGCGTTTGACTACTAGTTCACCTGATGGTAAGCGACGATGTGGTCGAACACTGGGTTGCGACAGTCTCTGTCTCGTTATCGAATTTATGAAAGAAAAAGGTCTCGCTGCGCCCACGTCTAAATTAGTCCGCGCTATGCGTCTGCCCAGACTTGAGGATTGCCTTACGTTTTCTCATCACTTGTCGTTTTTTTATTTCACTGCTTTTCATGCCCTCTCGCTCAGCATGGCCTGGACCAGAGCCTGACTGGACGCGAAAGGTCACCGCTGCCGCTGGTCACCAATGTGAGATAAGTCATGAAGATGTGAAGTTATGAATTTCTGCCGCTATAAGAAGCAAAGGGCCCATGTTACATGGAACGCCTCTTTTTGTTTTTTTTTCCGCTGTCACTACAGGACAAAGGCTTTCCTCCACTTCTTTCATCTTTCACGAGCTCGCACAATCTAAACGAGGGAATTACAGGGGCAAGCATATTGCACGCATATAAATACCGATTAAATAAATAAATGAAAATCTAAGGAGTAAGTACTTAAATATAACTATATATAATATCTTTGACTATGAAATTGCCCTTTTTAGGGTTCCGTAGCCAAATAGCAAAAAACGGAACCCTTATAGATTCGTCATGTATCTGTCTGTCCGTCCGTATGTCACAGCCACTTTTTTTCGAAACTATAAGAGCTATACTGTCGAAACTTTGTAAGTAGATGTATTCTGTGAACCGCATTAAGATTTTCACAAAAAAATAGAAAAAAAAAAACAATAAATTCCCCATACCTACTTAGAACTGAAACTCAAAATTTATTTTTTCATCAAACCCATACGTGTGGGGTATTTATGGATAGGTCTTCAAAAATGATATTGAGGTTTCTAATATCATTTTTTTTATATACTGAATACTTTGCGCGAGAGACACTTCCAAAGTGGCAAAATGTGTGTCCCCCCCCCGTAACTTCTAAAATAAAAAAAAAGTAAAAAAACTAAAACCCGACTACGACAAAAAAAAAACGACGAAACTAAAAGTATGAAACAAGATTTCCAGGATGCTGAAATAAACAAGGTAAAAAGAAAAGCCGCAGTCACACGTTATAGGTAACAACCGAATCACTTTAATAACGTGTGACTACGGCTTTTCTTTTTACCTTGTTTATTTCAGCATCCTGGAAATCTTGTTTCATACTTTTAGTTTCGTCGTTTTTTTTTTGTCGTAGTCGGGTTTTAGTTTTTTTACTTTTATTTTTATTTAAATTATTTTGGTGTTAAATCACTGTGCTTCTATACCATTTGCAAAAGCTAAATTTAAAATTTCTAATTAATAATGGTAAATTAATTTTTGTCCACCAGAGGGCGCCACATTGAATTTTGATGATATATTTTGATAAGTACCAGTGAAGCCCTTTCAAATGATATCAAACACGGTGTATTTACCTTAACATTTTTTTTAACACATGACTTCTTGTCCGCTAGAGGGCGTCACTTTAAATTTGAACAATATTTTGGAAATGTACAAGTAAAGCCCTTTCAAATGATACCAAACACGGCGTATTTATCTCCATTTTTATTTTTTACACATTACTTTTTGTCCGCTAGAGGGCGCCATATCAAGTTTTGTGACACGTCACGTAACCTATGTTCAGCGGACAATTAAGACGGTTCTAACGATACCTCTTACGTCGAGTTCCGATAAGTAGATTAGGAGCTATGTGGGAACAGATGAACAAACTCACATACATACATAGCCTGTCAAAATCATAACCCTCCGTAGTCGGGTAATAAGGGAATGATAAAACTAAAAAAAATATATGATGTACATTACCTTATAAACTTCCACCGAAAATTGGTTTGAACGAGATCTAGTAAGTAGTTTTTTTTTAATACGTCATAAATCGTAAACCGCAATTTGCCTTTCAAGTTTGTACGGAACCCTCAGTGAGCGAGTCCGACTCGCACTTGCCCAGTTTTTTAAAACGGGTTGCTTTGAAGTGTTATATCTTTGGATTGACTTGGAATTATAAGTTCAAATAAAGTTTATATTAAAGGTACGTTATTCTTTTTCCGAAATTAGGTATTTATTGGCACTGGATTCTTTGTGTTTTGTATTTTTTGTAATGTCGCTGTGTTTTTGTCCATTTTTGTATGAAATCTTAGAAAACCCGTATTATTTTGATATTACTATAAAAGTTCTACCGTGGAAACAATGTGTCTCAAGCGGTATGCAATATTGATGATGTCATTGTATATGGACTTAAAACTGCTAATGAATGGGATGTCTATTTTTGTTTCAATCACTTTCACGTGGGAAATTTTATCTTACGAATAACTTTTCTACTCAGTGCGGCAACAAGACCAAATTTCCAATACGGAAGCTATTAAACGAAAACTATTAAACCAAGAGCTCAAAGTTCCTTTGTTAGAAGAAAGTCGTAGGTATACGTAATTGATATTGCTTGCCCTTTAAAATGCATAGTTTCTACGTTGGAACTCTTAATATGAAGAAAAAAACGTTTTTTTATTACCTTTCATGATTATAAGAACTGCGATATTACAGAAAATACAAAACACAAAGAATCCAATAAATACCTAATTTCGGAAAAAGAATAACGTACCTTTAATATAAAGTTTATTTGAACTTATAATTCCAAGTCAATCCAAAGATAATAACACTACAAAGCAACCCGTTTTAAAAAACGGCAATTTCATACTTTAACCCCTACTATTTTCCTACCGCAAACTATATCTACAAATACCTAACTAAGTAAGGCTACATAAGTTCTTAACAAGAACTTACCATCCATAGCCATATCAACATTCATGTCCTCAAATGTGTAGGACTCAGACAACACTGCGACTTGAATGTTTTCGGTTTCTGTCTCGGAGATCGTACTCTCCCGTTTGCTTAATTTTACACTCAACATGTCACTGTAAAGACTCTGAAATACAATGCTTAGTTAGATCTAATTAGATGATTTCAAAAATAAAATAGCCTCTATGGTAAGACTCCGTGATTATCTTGCTGGGTACAATTTAAATGCTCACCAAAATAATTTTTAGACCAAGTACCAAGTAATATACTATGTTAACCTCAAATAAAATAAACTCATTCTATACGCAACGTTTTAAGTTCCAAAATAAATATAGGTACACTCATCAGAATAATTGTACGTGTTGTCTCGCTCCACTCTTCTTAAGTACTTTTTATTTTTATTTTTTATTGATGATGGTAAGCGATGATGTGGTCGACGATGGAGCACGCTTGCCTAAAAGTAACCTATTCACTCGTACTTCACAAAATATGACTGTATGGCTCGTCTATCTCCATTTTACTTATTTATTTAAACTTTGTGTACAGTATACATGATGGACTGAATGCTGTGAATGCAACAAGCCATTCTCTACCAGTCAACCTACGTCATTTAACTTTATCATCAGTCATGCATTATATCTACGTACCTATTAGAAGCCCTGTCTAACATCTGTTTCATGGATAATTAATTGCTTATTGGGCTATTTTTTTTTTTATGGTGAGAAAATCATCTAATGACAAATCCCGCTCTTGGGCGGATCGGGAGATAGTGTCAGACTTTTATTGACTAAAAACTCACTCCTGTTCCTCCTTTGCCTTCGTCCCAGGGCCCCGGGTTTCGCTTTCACACTACCCGTGGCTGTATAAAGGGCTTCAGGAGAATGTTCGATACAGTTACCGTAACTCTGGAACGCAAAGGGCAACTGAAGAAACACAGGTGAGTTCTAGTCAGTAAAAGTCTGACAATATCACCACCACCCTCACATTCAAAACAAAAATATACTGTATCTTTTTTAGGGTACTGAAAAAACGGAACCCTTTTATGATCACTTTGTTGTCTGTCTGTCTGTCAAGACCCTTTATCTTGAGAACGCGTGGAAGTATCGAGTTGAAATTAAAACCATATACTCAAGTCTGCGGTCCCTTGAAGCTGTGAAAAAATCAAATTTCTGAGTTAACGAAAAAAAAAGATACGGCCATTTATGTCGCAAAAAACGTATATTCATATGGTACTTCCCGTTGACCTAGAATCCTGAAATTTGGTATGAAGTAAGTTCTCATAGCACAATTATAGGAAAAAACCTGAAAACTGTAAATATGTAGTTACGTCACAAAAAAAAAATACGAAACCCTCAGTGCGCGAGTCCGACTCGCACTTGCCCGATCTATAATTTTGCCCCACTCTAGGAATTGCTCTTGTATCGTGAGTAAAACACACATACACAAGACACTCAGAGCCGGAAAAACTATCTGTAGACCATAAAAATATTTGTACCGTGCGGGAACCGAACCCGCAACGCTCAGCGTAGCAGCCAACCGCTCAATCACTGCGCCAACCGTGCCTCCAATCTGCTCATACCACTGCTATTTCGCAGCCCTCCTATTTATGACAGGGATTGGATTGTTTCGCGGTGATACGTTTTCGATTTTATATTCTAGAAGATGAGATGTTACCGGCAATCCGTATAATCCGGTATTCTATACAATACCTAGGCAATGTATAGAATACCTAAACCGTGTAGGTAAAGTGTGATATATTATTTATTTTATACTTTACCTAGGTATTCTATACAATACCCAAAGCGCAATTAGCCTTCTAACCTAACTTGTCCGTGTCGGGGTGCCCTAAAATTAGCTCACCTTTTCCCTGCTCTCGTCTTTTACACACATTGATTTTAAGTAATAGAACATTTTTCATTTGCTCGTCATTTTAAAGGTAGGTCCGGTAACATTGATAAATATCTTAGACCAAAATCTGTTTATTTTACATATTGCCGGTGGACCAGCAGTTACTCTAACCAATCCCTAGGAATTGTATACATTAACTAGGTAAAGTATGCAATAGACAATAATATTCATAATATTTCATACATTACCTGGACTGGACAGGCCAGGTATTCTATACATTGCCTAGGTATTGTATAGAATTCCTGAATTATACAGATTACCGGTAACAGATATATTTGCTACCTAATTACGTGATTTCTTTCCCATAAGGAGGACGAAAGGTTCTGGAATGGCGACTAGGTACCGGGAAGACACAGCGTTGGAACTGTTGAAAGGCCTCCCACAAGGTGGACTGATGACCTGGTGAGGGTCGCAGGAATCCGATAGATGCGAGACGCACAGGACCAGTCGTTACGACGACACACAGTAGATTCGGCTGAAGTGATGATGATGATGAAGTAGGAATTAGATATAAGTACCTGGGTACTCCGTTTATGTGGTATGTGTTCTTCAACCTCAATGGTTTTTAGTAGCAACGACTGTGCCGGCATTACTATTCCTGGTTTCTCTGAGGCCTCGCTGCGGGTTAACGTGACTATGGTCAAGGCACCCCTCTGCACTAGGGCTATTAGAAAGTTTTGAATCCAACCCGGCAAGCCACTACTTGCGCTTTCGATAACTCTGAAAAAAATAGGGAGTTTTATGATATGTTCTTACTTTACTCAAATAAATTACTCCTTCCTTCCACGGACGATTTAAGTCCAACAATCCAGGACTGAAATCCTCAAGGGAAAAGGAAGCGTGGCCATCCTCGGCAAACCAGGCGACGCACCGTGATGGCAGAAGCGACGGCCATCAGATTTATAAGGAGCGAGATGAAGCGTAAAGCTCAAGACCGGTCGCGATGGGTGACTACTGTGGAAGCCCTCTGCCTCAGCTAGGGGAAAAGAGATCTTAAGTCAAGTCCACGGACGTCTTGCCTGCCTGAGGTCAGACATATGAACTGATGGCGTCCAACTCTTAGGAAGCATTTCCATTGAAGCGGAGCAGGGCCTATTGGATTTGAGGTACCCTCTGCTTCATGCTCTCCGCTCGGTACTCGCCTCAGTTCTGTCCGGCTCGAGGCCGCCTGTTCATTTATTTGAAAGTCCGCTCAACTCCACTTACACTGTTTTTACTGATGCGGAGTGGAGATTTCGAGCACTGTGATTGACCAATTCACGTTTCGTTCTCTATTCCCCCCAGCGTCAGTGGAAACGCACCCTTAGTATCTACCACTTGCGCCAAAAAAATAATTTTAGAGTTAGTATGGTGTCGCCACACATGGGCCACAGCCACAAACGTCGCCACGAGAAACTTAGAAGCTTGTGGCCAGTGGCTGCTACTTTTTTTGACCCATGTGCGCAGTAATATAATGGAGAAGGTTTACATGCGCGAGTGGCGTGTGACAGCGTTTTGTATCGATGTTTAGTGGCCAGTGCGGGCCACAAGAAGCGAGCAGCGGCGTTTTATAGCGTGTGGCGACTTCCGGCGTCAACCGTGTGCGGCGAGTCCATATAAATGTATGAAACCTACAGGAAATATGCCGGTGGCGGCGTTTTGTGGTTTTGGCTGGTGGCTCGTGTGCGGCAACCCTTAGGCAACTAAGGGTCGCCATACACGGGCCAGCATCATATCATGAGGTAAAATTACAAATACGTCGTAGCAAGTAACTCAGAATTTATAAGGTAACCCTGGTTAACGCAAGCGGGCCTAACGGGGTTAACGCAAGTCGAAAGCTAGATCGACTCCATACAGATTACCATCAACGCTAAGAAGAATAAAAATTTCTCTCATATTTTTCGTTGCAAACTGAATCTCTATGAATCTTTTTGATTCCAATTTCTTTCCAACCTTACATATTGGTACCTACTAATCTAAGCCGAAAAATATCATGATGTAGCTATGTTCTCCTGGAACAGAAAATTTCAAAACAATGATGACGAACGAAAAGATCAGTTATGAGTATACATGTGGATGGATGGAGAGGGCTAGGAATTTTGATGGGAATTTTGTTGTAAATTTAACTGTTATGAGTATACACGTGGATGGATGAAGAGAGAGAGGGAGGCCAAAGACTTTTTACAATACTTAAAGGATTGTGTGAGGAATTATATAAAAGAAAAGGGAGTTAGTGATACCATAACGGGTGACAGGACCGAATGGAAGAAAAAATCACGGGACAAGGGCAGGAAGGTCAAGGACAGGATGACGATGATGGTGACGGTCGAAAATAATGTAGCAGTAGAAAAAACTGTTTACTTCTCCAAATCAGCAGGAATGGCTTGCACGTCGAGTAGTTGGCAAGCCAGAGCCGCATGGAATGTGCGGTCGATGCCTGACAGAGGAACCTTCAAAATCATGTTGTTCTCCAGACACTTTTTAGCCACATCTGAAAGGCGAGATAAGAACTAGTACTCCTTTACGGTGTTAGCATTTTTGCCGTAATTAAACTACTTGTAGGTACTCGTATTTTTTTAGGTAAGATTTATTATCCTATTTTTATATTTACCTAAGTAATTAAATAATTTGAATATCATGTTTTTTTTTTATTTTATTAATGATAGGCTCGCGTTTGACCACCGTCTCACCTGATGGTATGCGATGTTCACGTGATTTGGATATTGTATTGACACAACTGTAATTTTTTCAATTACTGGCAACTGGAGCTAACGTTCGTTAAGGACCTAGACCTATTATACTACTCGACATTCAGACAGTCTTAGTCGATGTCACGTAGTCACAGAGTACATTGAATATAGGGGTCACGTAGTAATAAGGGTTAGACCGGTCTTACTCGAAACAAAAAATAAGACTCTGAATATCGTGTGCTGAATATCGCGTAGTGTAAAATCGGCGCTTTAGTACACTTAAAAGAATTGAACACGCGACACTTGAAAACAGGCCTTCTAGTTTGATGTCTCGTCGAGTAAAGTTGATAGGTACAAAATCTAAAAACTAAGTAAATAATAATAATAACTATCCTGAAGAACTGTATTCTCATTTTCTGACCCCTTTAAAACAGACGAATTGTAAGTAGTAAACAACCACAGCAATTCAAATTAAATGACCGGTTATCAAATTCTGATCCACCGAAAACAGTCAAAATCCCTTTACCATCATCATTTCAACCCGGAATCACCCACTGCCACAGAATAAGAAATAGTCCACTGCTGGGTATTAGGCGTCTATTTTCTACTGCCATTATTTCCGGTAGGTAGTAGCAATTTATTAATGGCCTTAGGTACTAATATATTCTGCCAGGGCCGCAACTTTGTTCAAAAGAGTTGACTGAACTGAAGGACACAGGTACTTAGGTTTTAGTCAATGAAAGTCTAACACTCCCTCTCGCTTCACCCAGAGCAGGAGAATTCGATGACTTATTCAGTACCAGATTAAGCCAGTGTAGGGCCTGTAACAAATTCTACCAAGATGCCCCCTAAATCTTCATAAATAACAACGAATTAAAATTACTTAATTTAATTTTTAAACAGGCCGCGGGACCTTTAGGTAGCGATGGGTCGATAGATTGCCAGAAAACAAGGAAGTGGTTAGAATTAATATGGCACAGGTAACTTAACTTGATTTTTCACGTCCAAGCGGCCGGGGCCCACCCCAATGCGCGGGGCCCGTAGCACTTGCTACCTTTTGCTACATGGCTAATGCTACGGCACTATAGGTACTAGTATACCTAAACTAACACTAAACGAATTGTGGAATTAGTATGTGTTTACCAGTAAGACTGTCAGGATTTGTGAGAGGTAGGACAAAAAACAGCCTCTTAGTTTCTAGCAGGATCAGCAAAAGGCGCCAAGATTCGTTATCGATGTGCTGGGCATCGTCAACCGCTATCACCGCAAAATTATTCAGAACCTTGAACAATGGTTAGTGTAAAGAGAAAGAAGAAAGAAACATAGACTTTTTACAATAAAGCTCCTTTTGCAATATCTTGTGCGGACTTGTGCATGCGTAAATCGTTGACATCATTAGGCTGAGAATCATAATAGGGACGTATTACACTCATTTTTGAAAAGTGTCTCAATTAGATTCTATAGTGCTAATAAACCACTAAAAAAACACACAAAAATTCAGTCGCTAAGTACCCTAAAAATGCATTTAAAATTCAAATTTTCAAATTTCGCGCGTAATTTGACGAAAATGTAGAATGCAGTGAACGCCATATTTATTCTGTGGTCGTGACGTTAGTTGGCTGTGTAAACAATTGCGCTCAGTATGGCCGATCAGTTGACAGTTGACAGCTGTCACTTTAGTTTACACAGCCGAATGACGTAATAACATGGTGGCTACTATCATGGCGATAAAGAACAGATAATAAAAACTGAAAACTTTGAATTGAATTTTAAAATTTATTTTGTTATTTTATAAACTAAAACTAACACTTACCGACTGCATTTTACCTAAGCTATTAGATTTTTTCTCATATCGATGGGTCCTATGTATAAGGGCATAGGTGCAAATTGACAACTTTTCAGTAGAGGCTCTCAAAGTTTCAATTTGATATATTTTTTACAAGCTTCAACAGATGTTTGTGAAACTTTGCATAATTACTATGGCACATATTTTCGTTATTCTAGCTACACCAATTTATTTGTATCTCTAATAGTTTTTTAATTAATGTAGATATGCCTTTATACGTGATATTTTTTATATTTCAATTATACTAAAAAAACTAGTAAAAAGGCTTAAGTGTCACTTTGAACAATTTATTTTAAAGAAAAAGCATGTAATTTTTTTTTAAGTCGTGTGTAAAATATATAAATTTCTTAAACAAACACTAATAAAATAATTATATTAAGTTATAAATCACATTGACACTTATACGTTATCCAACTTCGTGGCGTAATATTGTCAACCCTCAGTTAGGTCACAAAAATAAAAACAAGTAGAACAATTTTACTTCTTTATTTTTATTAAAATGTTTCTGTAATGAAAAGGCAATATTAAATAAATCATAGTCCCAAGCAAAATTGGTCGAAGCGAACTTCTGTCGACCTACAATGCCTCCGCTGGTTAAACCTCATCTAACACTGGCTCGTAGGGCGAGAGAGAAAGCAGGTCTCTTTGCATCTCTTCGCCCATAATTCTCGTCTTGACACTAGCAGTGCTACTTCACCGACTTTGCCTCACTGCGATATCTCTATGCCCGAGGTTTGCATAAGGAACAAAGAAGTTCTGAGAGCATTGTGTTATCTGGACGTGAATAAAGCTAATGGACCAGATGGTATACCAGCAATAAATCTTAAGGCTTGTGCGCCCGAGGTATCTCCTGTATTGACATACTTGTATCTCATCTCATTTAGGACTGGAATAGTGCTCAAGTCTTGGAAGCTTGCACACGTGGAATCCGACACGGGTTGGACGTTGGCAAAAAGGACAGTCTTGCCGATCCTGCCAACTATCGGCCGATTTCAATTACCTCTATACTCTGCTAAATTATGGAGCGTGTATTGAACTCGGGTCTCATGGCATACCTGGAAGGTAACGATCTCCTCAGTGACCGACAGTACGGGTTTTGCTGCAATTGATCTACTGGGAACCTACTAGTTTATGCCATTCAGTTGTAGGGAGAGGTCCTCGAGAAGAACAGGGAAGCGATTGCTGTCTTCTTCGACGTCTCGAAGGCCTTCAACAGGGTATGGCACGTTCGTCTTTTGAGTAAGCTTCCAGCGTACGGCATTTCCCCTGGTCTGATTAATCTGGGTAAAAAACTTTCTAAGTGAAAGGTCTCCAAGTTGTTGTCGACGGATGCTCATCAGAGCCCATGATAACCAATGCGGGAGTTCCACAGAGGTCTGTTCTCTCTGCAACTTTCTTCCTGCTGCATATCAACGATCTGCTAATGCCCGGTATCTAATCCAGTCCGAAAGAGAAGCTATGGTAGAGGGTACGAAAGTTTCACGTTAGGCAGTCACCAAATGGGGCGAAGTGGGGCGTACGGTGAGTATCCACCCTTACATTGTTGAAAACTTTACGGTCCGGACTAAGCATTTCACCTCGTCGGTAATACGGATTAGGCGCACAATGCCACATTCGCAAAATGACATATTGACGCAAAATGCCACATTCGCAAAATGACATTTCGCAAAATGCTACACTAGCAAAATGACACATTCGCAAAATGTCTTTTCTCAAAATACCACATTAGCAAAATGCCACATTATCAAAATGACACATTCTCAAAATGACACATTCTAAAAAAATCATAATTATCACATAATGTACGATTTACGTAAATGACAATAAAAATTGTTAAAATGACTTATTTACTTCTTGCAGTGGGTTTTTTATTACAATTATGAATAAAAAATAATACCAATTTAATCTTTCCAGTATTTAATCACATTTACACATTTTCATTTCTTTTAACATAAAATAAAAATGCTGTACTTGTAATCTAGCAGTTATTAAGTTTTAGCTAGATGGCTTTCCATAAAAACATACTAACGTCCATCATCTTTCTGCCCTTGTCCCGTGTTATTTGGGGTCGGCGCAACACGTTTTTTTCTTCCATTCTGCCCTGTCACTCGTCATGCTATCACTAACTTCTTTTTCTTTCATATCATTCTTCACACAATCCATCCATCTTTTCTTTGGTCTCTCTCTCCATCCATCATAACTCTTTTAGTAACATGCGTTCCATCCTCCTCCAACAATTCCCAACCCTCCTGAAGAGGGTTGGGAATACAATTCCCTTTCAACTTTTCAGTCACTGGCGACTGATTGATTGATAGATTGATAGATAGACTGATAGATTGATAGATTGATTGATAGATTGATAGATTGATAGATTGATAGATTGATAGATTGATAGATTGATAGATTGATAGATTGACAGATTGATAGGTTGACAGATTGATAGATTGATAGATTGACAGATTGATAGATTGATAGATTGATAGATTGATGGATTGATAGATTGATAGATTGATAGATTGATAGATTGATGGATTGATAGATTGATAGATTGATAGATTGGTAGATTGATAGATTGATAGATTGATAGATTGATAGATTGATAGATTGATAGATTGATAGATTGATAGATTGATAGATTGATAGATTGATTGATTGATTGGATTGGATTGGATTGGCACTTTATCGATTCTCGTCACACCACACATCCATCTTAACATTCTCATCTCCACTACGTGCAATCTTTCTTCATCCTTCTTTTTCGCAGCCCAACATTCTGATCAGTATGACAGGCCTTATCACGGACTTGTAGATTTTACCCTTCAACTTGAGGGGCATCCGTGGGTCACAAGTTGTTCCCGTGACCTTTCGCCATTTCATCCATCCTGTGTTGATCCAATGTGTTACGTCCTGGTCTACCTCACCATCCCCTTGGACAAAAACATACTAACGTCCAAATTTTAAAAAATACCGAGTTCGATGTGACATTTTGGCATTGTGCGAAAGTGGCATTTTGCGAAAGTGGCATTTTGCGAATATGGCATTTTGCTAATGTGACGATTTGCGATATGGCGTTTTGAGAATGTGACATTTTGAGAATATGACATTTTGCGAAAATCTAATGTGTCATTTTGCGAATGTGGCATTGTGCGCCTAATCCGGTAATACTGCGTGCATCGAAGCACTCACTCGATTATAATTTCTAGTCTTCAAGGCTAGAGTGAATAGGTTCTTAATAAACTAGTGCGCCTCAACATCAACTATTGCATCACTGCTTACTATCAGGTACTAGTTTATATGAATAAAAAAAAAAATTACTAAACATAAAATTGACATCGTTCCGTGTGACGTAGAAGTGCTAAACTGACAGATTGGCCATGTTGGTGTAAACAAATACGCGGGATCATCCCGCGTACAAGTCTCGAATATCCGTTTGGTCTTTATACGTTTAAAATTGTGCCACATAAACCCTTTTACAGCAACAAAAAATACCATTTTCACTTATTTAATGTGCATTTTTTTTAGTGCATGTTGTCAACTACATTAAAAGGAAGCATTTAAAACAAAAAAGTGAAAATGCTCAAATTGTTACTTTGGCCCATTTACGTAGGACCCATCGATATAGAGTAAAATACCCTGTTATGTATTATGGCCATAGGGGCCGCCTGCGTCGGATTGGTCCGAGGAGTGTTCCGTCCTATTCGCGAGGGTCGTGTGTTTGCGACTGGGTACTCCATCTCGTTTAGCTCTGCATTCCCCTAGTCACAGAAGAGTTGACGAGATGGAGTAATAAACGCGACAGTGTTTGTCGGTTAAATCCGACGTAGGCAGTTAAAGTTAAAAATATCCTCATCCATTTCCATTTGTTCAAAACATTTTTTGGCTTTCAGACTAGACTACATACAAAACTAGGGGTTGGACTCAAAGATGCAGGAGTACAGATTTATCGGCTGCTGCAACATGGTTCAAAAACTTTAATAAATATAAGTATACATAATGGAAAAAATAATCAAGTGAGCGTGGAATGGCCGAATCCGAGGAATAGCGAAAAATAAGTCTCGGACTCGGGCTCGATTTAAATTAAAACTTTTAAAGAATCCCCACAGCGTCTTTCTGTTCAGGATAAACCCAAAACTACTGAACGGATTTTCATGTGGTTTTAACCAATAGACAGAGTGATTCATGAGAAGCGAGATGTAAAACATTTATGAATACCTATTATAATAATAGATAAAAGCCGTGAATTTCAATGATTTTTAAAAAAACATGTGATGCTGGGGCAAGTCGCTATTCCCAAAAAATCGGAACTTACGCAGAAAAACGATGATAGCAAAATAGGTCTATGAAAGCTAAAGAACTTTACCTTCATACAAATTTCCCGTAACATCATCTTCACTGTGAATTCTGATAGCACATCACCGGTGTATTCGAATTTTTCTGGCAACGGGAAGCGGCAGTCGAAAATGACGTTGACGCCATGGATTTGAAGCGGAGATAGGTATTCCATAGCGATGCTAAGAAAAAATATAGGACTAAGAGAAAGAAACAAAAACTTGGCAGAATACAATATACGGTTTGGAGAAAGCTATAGAGATAAGAGATAAGTAACCAGTAGTTCTACCACAAAATTACGACCTAAACTGAACTGTTAAAGGAATGGAGCTGTGTGAGAATAGGCAAGTTTTTTTAGTTATTTGTACAATTAATGTCATAGAAATTTTTGTGACGAGAGAACATTTTTGAAGCGTAAAATGAAAATATTGGTAAGATGTTATTCTTAAATCGCTCATTATTTTAATTATTTTGTTAAATTAAGTAGTTTTAATTATGTCAATAGCTTAATTGAAGTGCCAGCTACAACATCATTTTTAATGGTACCCATTAAAATATGTAGTTTTTTATTTATTTGGAATTAAATGTCAAATTTTGGGTAAATATCGAAAAACCCTTAAAATTCAAATATCTCGAAAACTATTGAATTTCGGCAATACAAATGGGGGGTTCAATTTGTTGCATTTTGCCCCCCTTATCAGCCCCTGACGGATATACGTCGAATTACCAGTAACCCTGTATAGGCCTAGCTCTAACCATCTTTCTCGTTCGCACGCCTGTCATTTTAATACGTCATGGTAAGGCACCTGAACTAAATAATATGAGTTAGTTTAGTTCTATCTTATGAAATGACTGGATCTGAGTGAGGCTGAGTCCTAACTACTTTTCTAATAATTAGGGCCGCGTCACACCGGAATGGCAGCGACGCGGCGAGCACTTTCAGTGTGAAATAATTTTAAACTTTATCTGCACACTTAAAATCCAGTATCGCTTGAAAAGCATGAAAAGGTTGCGAGGCCTTGTCGGTAGTTCTGGCCTAGCCAGCAGCTGCGGCCGCTGCCGGCTGCTGCCATTCCGGTGTCACTCGGTCCTTAGACATGAAACTTCTAGGCATTTCTTCAGGAACGAGTTGTAAAGTTACCAGCAGAAACAAAAAGAAACACATACGTTTGTCTTATTTTGTTCTCCTTGTTTTCTCTCATATTCCGTGAGTTTCCTCGTTTAAAATGACCTATCATGAGTTTCCGAAAGAGATGGAAAGGCATCTAAAAGAAAATAGAGAAGCAAAAGGATATTATTTACCTACTTAGGGGCCATTCATTTATTATGTAAGACGATTTAAGGGGAGAGGGAAGTTGACCATGTCTTATTTTTTCTTACAAGGGGGTGGCAAGGAGTCTTGATAGTTCTTAAGTAAGATCACAAAAATACGCAAAGTTAAGATTTGAAAAAGCGCAGGCAACCGCGCGTGTGTAGACATGTGCTCGGATGCTTATAGTTAAACTATTTCCATGGAAACGTCACTGCGCTTCCCCGCTTGTGAACTAGACGCTACTTGTTTGCGTAAACGACACACTTGTTACAAACGTTCTTAAAAACTTTTTACAAAAATACAACCGACTTTAATGTTAATAAAACACTAAAAAGTGCAAAATAACTTTAATTTCGGAAGTCGGTGTTTCTATAATAGTTTTGTCTCTTCTTTAATTAACACCGACTTCCAAAATTAAAGTTATTTTGCAATTTTTAGTGTTTTTTTAAGGTTTCATACCTCAAAAGGAAAAAACGAAACCCTTATAAAATCACTTTGTTGTCCGTCTGGCTGTCTGTCAACACATAAATGACAGAAAACATATAAAAAAAAAATTAATACAAAAGTACAGCCGAACATATAACCTCCTTCTTTTTGAAGTCGGTTAAAAACTATTACTTTTAAAAATAAATATCAAAACCAACCAAACGTATATTGATTTTTTTCCTTTAGATTCTTACATAATAAAATATTAAACAGGGGGAAGGAGTCGGCCTATTCTTATTTTTTCTTATTTAGGGGAGGGAGGGGGCAAAAACTAGTAAAAATCGTCTGACGTAATAAATGAATGGCCCCTTACTAAGTACAGTTTTGAAACAATTCTAGTCTAATAAATCTATATCATTATTATAAACGGGAAAGTTTGTATGTATGGATATGTGTTACTCTTTCACACAAAAACTACTGAATGGATTAAGATGAAACTTGGTACATGGGTAGACTATGTCCTGGAATAGCACATAGGATACTTTTTGTCCCAGGAGTATGTTCCCTTGGGTTAATTTTCTATTATCATGCGGGTGAAGCCGCTGGCAGAAGGTAGTAATTAAATAAAATCTACAGTAATGGATGAAACTCGGTTTATGAATCTTAGGCTGACCGCACACTCAGCCTTAAACCTGTGGGGTTACCATGACGTTCAAAGTAAGATTGTTTCATTCATATTTCAGTGTAGGTAAGAGACAGGTATACAGGTTGTCTAGCGCAATCTCTTACTCACAATGGAATAAGAATGAAGCAATCTTACTTTAAACGTCATGGTACAGGTCCTGGATTAGGAAACTTTTATTCCATTAGCAGGTTTTTTTTTTTTCGGTTGGTAAAATCATCTAATGACATTCCCCGCTCTTGGGCGGAGCGAGAGATAGTGTCAGACTTTTACTGACTAAAAACCCACTCCTGTTCCTTCTTTGCCATTGTTCCAGGGCCTCGGGGATCTCTTTCGCATCACCCATGCTTCGACCCTGCTGGGCCCCTACGGTTGCTGACACGGAATTGGTTGCTGACATCTCGTTGAAGCGCGCGTGGAACACTACGCGCCGTCGGGCGTCAACGACTTGAGCTCGGCCCGGACGGTTACCGGACGATCTGACGGCGAGCTACCCATTGCTCGTCGTCCGCAATCCTGCTGGATGGCTGGGGCGTGACTAAGAGCCCTTGCCACGCGCGTGCACGTGCGGCTCCTTTGCTAACATTACTGCTTCGCAGAAGGAGGCGACCGCCTGCCACTCCTCCTCGCTCCGGACCATGGCCTGTACCAAAGCCCGGCGATCCCAGTAGTAGGTACGTTTCCATTTTTAAAACGTGAAATTTATGTGTGTGAAATTAATATTTATTGTATAAATATTAATATTTATAGTATACAATAATTATAGTAGACATTCTTAAAAATGATACTGACCTTATCTGTTTTAGTCAGAATAATTTTTTCCTTGCGTATAAAATCGGGACTGACATACAGACATTCTTCCGCTAAACGCGACTTTCCAACAGTATTCGGGCCCTAAAGTTAAAGAATAGTTTAATTGTTACCGCTGCTTTATTTATTAAGGTATATCCCCTCTGAGGTCCTCCTACGTGCTCCGTCGTCGTCGAAGATACGCATTCAGGGGTGCGTGGTGGCGTACGTGACCAGCGAACCAATATTTCAGGATGCTGAGCGGCAGGACATTGTTGATGGTTTAATTCTCTTTGTTGATGAGGAAAAGTCATTTTATAATTTTTTATTATTTTTAGACACGTCTTTTTATGCTTCCGGTCGAGAGCCAAAGGGCCAGACTACCGCTTACAGCCGCCATTTTTTTGCCATAAGCAGTAAAGGCCTAAAAGATTTGACTGGAGGTTGACTTTTGTATCTATTATGATTTTGGTCCCAATCCCAACTATTGCTAAGTAGGGGAAAGTGGTCACCCTTCGTACGCGGGGCACATTCGTACAGTTACTATAGAAGAAAAACTAAGCGACACACAAACACGCTTTTGCTTGTGTGCATAGACATACCGGCCGCCATGTTGCTAGCGGAGTGTCGCGCCAGTCGCACCACGGTGTATCGGCTGATAAGACGTAACGTGTTTTCGCACGCGGTAAGTAAATTTTTTACGTAAATTTAATTCGTAAATGTAAGTAGAATTGTTATGTTTTTGACAATAGGGCGATGATTAATTAATGTTAACATTGATTATTTTGAGCTTTGATTGTTATATTTCTGAAAACTGAATTAGAATTTGTATAAACTTTTATTTTAATTTTGTGCAAGGCATGGGGTGCATTCGGACAGCCAAACAAGGGGCACATTCGTACGCGTACGAATGCTCCCCTTTAAATTTTGTTGAGCACCAGAACATCAAAATTAAATCTTTGAGAAATAAAATATAGTAAACCTTTTAAGATTATCGTGCAGACAGCACAACAACATATTTTTCCTTTTATGAAGTATTTTACTTCTAACAAAACGAAATATTTTTATTAAGTAAGTAAACCTTATAATTAATATTTTATTGCAGAATCATGGTGCGAAAATATAAGAAAAAGGGTACACGTACTCAAGAGGTGGATGAAGAGTCCATGAAATTAGCAATTGATGACGTAATTGAAGGATGGTTGTCGTATAGGAAAGCCGCGTTGAAATATAACATCAAGTCATCGACGTTGGAAAGCAGAGTCATGAAATTCAAAGATGCCTCTAACACCGATGGACCCTCACGAACATTTCATTCTAAGTTCACGAGTCTACAAGTCTTCTCGTTAAAAGAAGGGAGCCATAAGACCTTATCCTACAGCTGTTAGAAATAGAAAAACCAATAAAGGAAGAAAACTGGGTAAATCCCGCATATATACAGATACACCTGAAAAAAAAACTAGAAGAGAGACACAGACAGAAAGAATTGAAAAAAAAAGAACAGGAAAGGAAAGCCAGAGCCAAAGCAGTGAAACGTAGGTTGAACGAAGTTGAATCAAGACAAAAGAAACAGCAAATAGAAAGTGACGAAGATTCAGAGGAATCTGAAGGATCGCAATTTAGCTTGCGCGAGAGTTCAACATCTCCAATCGATTTCGAAACGGACGAAGAGACTGATGATAGCAGTATTAATAATAATTTAAATGTGATACCAGAAAAAATCAAAGATAATTGTTTTGGTCAAGTTTGCAAAAAAGACTTCTGTGGTTTATTACGTCGGAAAAGTTCTGTCATAATTCGGGTACAGAGCTGAAAATATCTTATCTTCGGAAGAAACCTGGATCATCATGGTCATTCTTTTTCCCTGATGTAGAAGACATACAAACTCTGTATATCACCGATGTCGCCATGATCCTCCCTGATCCAAAACCACGAGCGGGCTGTACAGCTAGAATGGCTAGACTTTTTACGTTTGCAGTTAATTTAAATAATTATAATGTTCAATAAGTTCCAAAGTAACAACCAAGTGTATGATTACCCACTTTAAGCTTAGATTGTCAAAGACTGTACAACAATCTCTTAAAAAAATATTGTAACTATCTCTTAGGTAAACAAAGGATGAAGGATTTAATTCATTGTTATTTTTCTAAAGAAAAAATGTATCGACTATGAGTCAAATCAAATATTATTAAGTTAGTTCTTTGATAAATGAATATTTTCTAATTATTAATAAAAAAATAACGACTTTAATAGACTTTTTAATTACGGTGTATGAATCTACCCCATGGCGTATGAAAGTACCCCACCTACTGTACGAACGTACCCCGTAGCTGGGGTACGTTCGTACAAATCTCGTATCGTAGAAAAATGACTATAACTTTTCAACCTTTGAACACAATAGTTTCGGATTTTTTTGTAACAAACTACAATATATTTGTTACACTTAGGTACATAAACTAGATAAATTCGACAATTAATCATAAATTAAAAAAATAAAATCTAAAAAGCGTACGAAGGGTGACCACTTTCCCCTAATAATGAAGGAGCTCTTCCAAGATAATATGTTATTATATTTATAGGGTGACTGGTAATTAGTGTACGATACATAAACAAGTGATTGTGCTCATGATAACCAACAACTTTTACTATGGGAACAAACCTGAAATCGCAAAAAAAAAAAAAACTGTTCAATACATTTATGTTTGCCTAATGTACTGAACAGCTGATATTTTTTTCGCGATTTCGGCTTTGCTCCCGTAATAAAAATTGTTTGTGATCATGAGCACAATCACGTGTTTCAGTATCGTACACTAATTGCCAGTCACCCTACTTATATACAATATATTATTTACAAATTTCAAGGGTATGGGTTTTTTACAGTCAGACTACCTACATCCAGTTCGTCCCTTCATGTCCTTCGGGGTCAGCAGCGGCCCCAAATGGGTTTCTTACGTCCTAAATCATGTCAAAAGTACTAACAGTAAAAGCAATGCCATATACATGATCCCGGTAACGAGTAAACCTTTTACTCTGATGTTCCAGCGCGTTTTGCAAGGCATTCTTGTATTTGCGCAATTCTTCGTTCCGGCCCAATATCGGATGGCGACTGCCGGGCGGCCTTTCGGGCCACCTATGTACAACGAACAGAATCTATAAAACTTGAAACATCTTGCTATATTCTAAAAACTAAGTTTTATGACCAGCCAACATTTCCTAATCTATATAGGTACCTACATATTATGTATAGGTGTATACTCGTAAAAGGCAACCGTTACTGACAGACTCGGTTCATCAACAACACAGCTCAAATCACTGAACGGATTGCGTCTGTTTGACACGCAGATATAGTTATTATGACGAGGCATAGGTTCGCTAAGAATAGTACATTTTGATACAAGTGCAGAAAGTTTGTCATTGCGACCGAGGCGGGATTCGCACGAGCCGTAGGCGAGTGTATTATGGAGCTGAGGGCTGCAGTGACAAATTTGCACGTGTATCAAACGACATTTTTCAATACACTTACGAAGAAAAATAATACAAAAACACTTTTTCTGAAAATGATGACGCGTTTTTGTTAATTTTTCACTGAACAAAATTATCCAAAGTTGCCATATATTTCCGTTTAGATTTAGATGGTAGCTATCGCAAGTATTTTGTGCCTCAATCACAATATCTGGAGGCGTAACATCTAAATAATTGTCTTCAAAACTTAAATTCGCCATTTTTTTCACCAAATCAACAATATAACACCAATAATGTGATTTAATTTACTTTTTTCCCGCGCATAACCTTCGCAGGTTAAAGGAGAAGCAAAGGTATAAAGCCGATATACATCCTAATATTAAAAATAACAAATTCAAATATTTTTGAATTTAGAACACGGATAAATGTTAATTTATTGTAACCAATTATTGTGTAAGTAATCATGTTTATTTATATTATTCTGATTAAAAACACAATTTAAATTTTCATTAGATATTAAAACCTTATAAATATCCGCCTCTTTGCTTAAAAAAAAATAATAATCACCGTTGACCGTGACGAAATAGGAATGAAAAAAGCCCTTGTGATAAATTAAAAAAAAACACGAGGGTGATAAACATGGCATGTTCAGTTAAACCTAATCGTAGTGCGATAAGAGCCAGTTTTCGAGTAAGAGTATTGAAAAGAATTTTCCAAATATCATCACCTCCTTAGGGTTTTGTACACTTTGTACACACCTATAACTATAGCTACAGTCCAGCCACTAGCGAAACCCCGGTTTCCGCTCACTGCCAATGTGCCTACTGCCACAGAATAAGAATTAGTACAAGCTACTGCGAGTTCCAAAGAGTATGTAAAGCTAACGCTTTGCGAGTTCGCAGAACCGCATGGCAAACGGCTTACTATTGCCCCGCTTTGGGTTGCTAGGTCTCAAAACAGAAAAACCGGACAGACCAGCCAGTTTAGCCGGACTTTTGGATAAAAAACCGACAATTTTTTTTAAGTAAAGAACGCCTTTTTTATTGACCTTAAAATCTTTTTAAATTCTAATGAAGCAAGAAAATTTTCTGATATAATTGCTAGTCCGCTCCGCTTGTGCTAGCGATACAACATACAAGGTAAGGCAGAACACAATGACAAATCCAAAAACACCGGGCAAGTACGAGTCGGACTCGCGCACTGAGGGTTCCGTACAAACTTACATAGGAAAACACTATGGGAAAACAGTATAATTCTCGAATTGAGTTACGAAGATTTATTCGACTCACACATTTTTTTTTTGTGACGTAACTACAAATTTCCAGCTTTCAGACTTTTTCCTATACTTGTGCTATGAGACCTTGCTTCATGCCTTTATCAGCGCGAAATCCCCTCGTTTTAGAACAGCCAACAGTAAAAATGCAGAATTATTCTACCTACTATGGTGTACAGATTATAGTACATAACTTATAACAGGGAATAATGACTAATAAATAAAATGAGGTAAAAACACTAACCCATAATAATCAAACTCGTACACTGGTCCTGGCTTAGCAATACCCTTCATAGGCTTGGACTCCATTTGTCTGAAATACTCCTGTTCTAGTTTACTCCGTAGGAATGTCTCCTTGTCACAAGTTACTTTGTTCTCATAGGACATCATCAATCTTGCCGCCTTTAAGGATAGGTATAATAAATTTTAATCATAATTTCTACGCTTTTGAGAAACTGTCCGACCCAGTGCTAGTACAAAAACTTTCAAAAAATTCAATCATTTTTTTTTTTCGGTAGGGGATAATCATCTAATGACAAATCCCACTCTTGGGCGGACGGGATATAGTGTCAGACTTTTACTGACTAAAAACCCACTCCTGTTCCTTCGTTGCCTTTCGTACCAGGGCCGAGTCTTCCTTTCAGAATCAGGCCCTTGGCACCAGTAGGCTTCGACCCTGCTGGGCCCCTACATTTGCTGACATCTTATGACAGAGAAAGCATAGTCTAAACTGCTAAGCTAAGAAACCAAAACCCTTGCAGAAGGATTCCCTTTGTACCGAAGATGAGAGATGACGAAAGATTTAAATTTTTCCGAGATTATCTATCGAGCACACGGCTTGTCCAAAGTTAATTAATGTCTTTACCTATACCGAGTTTTTTTATAAGATTTTATTTAACTTTCCATGTGTGTAATTGCCACTAGACGTAACACCGTACGTCTAGTGGCGCCACCGGTACATGGTGGACATCCCACACAATACGTTACAAAGCGATTTGGGAATAAGTACTTCGTATTCATTGTGCGTACAGTTAAGGAGTGAAATTCCCTGCCAGAGCCTGTGTTTCCTGATAGCTACAACCTAGGGGTTTTCAAGTTAACAGTGAATAGGTTACTTCTAGCAAGCGTGCTCCATCGTCGGCCACATCATCGTTAACCATCAGGTGAGATAGTGGTCAAACGCGAGCCTAACCATAAAAAAAAATTGGAACAATTACCCCCTAACCAATTTAGCTAAAATGTGGTAACCATATCTATGTAGGTAACTGTACCATAGAGCTGTTCTGATGATATTCAGATAATGACCATAGGAACTACTGGACGCAATAGGATAACCTCGTTGTGTTTAAGCTCTTTGGAATGATCTTAATCAGTAGATACCATCATCATCATTTCAGCCAAAAGAAGTCCACTGCTGGACATAGGCCTCCCCCAAGCGTCGCCACAATAAACGGTCCTGTGCGTCTCACATCCATCGGACTCCCGCAAGCGTTACCAAAGTCGGTCCACCTTGTAGGAGGCCTTCCAACGCTACGTCTTCCGGTACGTGGTCGCCATTTCAGAACCTTTCTGCCCCAACGGCCATCCGTTCTGCGAGCAATGAGCCCATGACTTCTCGCGCTCTGGGTGGAGCGCGAGGGCGTGTCAGACTTTTACTGACTAAAACCACACCTGTATCCTTCAATTACCCATTGCGTTCTAGGACTACGGGTTTCCCTTTCAGAAATTCTCCGCGGTCCTAGCTAGCGGGCATCGGCCCTGCTGGGCCCCTACGGTTTGCTGACATCTCTTTGAGGAGCGCGAGGATCACTACGCGCTGTTAACGACTGGGCTCGGTCCGGTTAAGTACCGAACAGCCGGACGACGAGCAATGAGCCCTGCCCATTGTCACTTAAGTTTGGCGATTCTTCGTCGTGCTATGTCGGTGACCTTGGTTCTCCTGTGGATATCTTCATTGCTGATTCGATCACGCAAGGAAAGCATTGTCCTTTGGGTGACTTTAAGTCTTCTGATGAGGCCCATTGTAAGCGACCACGTTTCAGAGCCATATGACATCACTGGCAACACGCACTAGTCATAGACTTTCGTCTTGAGATACTATCAGTACCTACTAATACCAAGTTATAAAAACTTGTTATGTAAAAATGTTTCTCATTGAAAACTTATTTATTATGATGACCTAAATGTAGCAAACTTTTATTTACCTTATTGACTGCAGGTCCAATAACGGTGTATTCTCTTCGCAGAGCATGCCCGACAACTCCACAATAAGTTGTTCCTGAACCGAAAATTGGATAAAAAAAGAGATTTTAACGATGAGACTTCAAATACAAGTCAGCGATACACTATCAAAAATGGGAAGAAAGCATGAAAACTATCAACGCAATGTGTAAACATGCTAGCTATTTTTTCAATCGGTAAACTTCGTATTCAACTGCGCAAGATGATCAGCCAATCATCCAGAAGCCGAGCAAGGGATCCTGGGTTGTTATTAGATTAATTTCCATTAGGAATTTAATAGCAGCTCGAAGTGCGAAAGTTGGCATCGTACCTCGGAAAGCACTTTTTCACTTTTTACGTGGGATGTCATCAAATACTTCTCCCGCTCTGAGTGGAGTGTGAAGGACAGGCGTAGGTGTTAGACTTTTACTGGCTAAAACTCAAAGTGTTCCTTCAGTTGCCAGTTTTGCGACGGCTACCGGTAACTCCTTCGAACAAGTCGCAGCCCTGAGGCCTTACCACGAGCTCTGAACGAGATCCATTTGAGGCCATCAACTGAAATGTTAAAGGGATGGAGCGTCCTTCTTTCTCGCTCGCACGCTTGACATTTTAACACGTCGCGTCGTGGTAAGGCCCCAGGAAAGCATTTTGTCCTACGTCTGATCCCTCTCCGGTTGTATCCAATGGCCGTGCTTATGTTTGCGCACACATTTGTGCACTGGAATTCCTCACCTCAATATTTAATGGCTTGTCTCCGTTGAGATTGACCGCTGTGACCGATAAACCAGTGCGCTAAGTGCGTTTCGTTTACCGCGTATAGCTGTCTGATTGGTTAAGAGCTTGTAGTGAGCCAATCAGAGTGCCAATACGTCATAAACGTGCCGATCGCAAAAAAATTCGTACTAGGCACTCTGAACAGAGAATTCCCAGAACTTACCAGAAGTAACACCAATAGAAACGCTTATAATATTCTCATCAACGATCTTGTCCTTCAGTGTGAAGGCGCAGAGCAGCGCGTGTTGAGCCTCGTCCTCATGGCTAAGACCTCGCAGCCCAAAGACGATGAGGATCATCATGTCTTTGTCGAACATCGACACTTTGTTCACTAGACCGTCTGCTTCTAAAGTCACACTGAAAAGATGTCGACGGATATAATAGTTATCTCCAGAACCGCTCACGTCAAGTATTTGATAATGGCGGAATCAATCCTTATTTCTATGAAGTCAGTGGTGGCTCGCGGCCAGGGTTGTAGCTACTTAGCTGTCGTCGTATCAGCTGCAGCCGTATCAATTATACGGGGATGCAAGCATGTATAAAATCTTAAAATATGGTCCACAAAGTTATTAATGGTTCTCAAATTGGCCAGCCTTGACAATCAGTGCTTGGACTTTGCCACAGTCGGAAAAAAAGAGGCCCGCAGTTTTTTTTTTCGCCACAGCTTGTGGCTTAGTTTTGAGTCATCTTGAGGAGATGCGAGTGTCCTGAAAGATAATCATAGCATAATCAGCCTTTTAATGTTCCCACTGCTGGGACTCAGGTCTCCTCTCTAGGAGAGCGAATAAATGAATATGTCCTAAGTGATGATTAAAGAAAAAATTACACCCGTTGCGCAGTTACCTACCAGATGAAAAGTAACTACACTAAAACAACTTGAACGTTTCAAAAATTGGCAAAATCTATTTAGAAAGCCAACGAGGAATAAGACATCTCTATCTAGCCGTTATCTACTAAACGATATAGGACATTATATTATCACCATGAAACCAGCTTATAAACAGCATCAACGAGTTCAATAAGTGCATCATCCGTGACTGTCCTCGTAATGATATTGAGGAACACCACGACGACCCGACGGACTTCGGTCAGGAATTCCATAGGCTCTTCATTGTCCACCGCGCGAAGCACGGGCGTTGCCATGAAACGACGGAGCCCGGGGATCCATGGGGTTCGGACTGCATCGATTAACGCTGGACGAACTAAAAATCAATCAAAATGATGGTTTTGGATTTGCGACGATAGTTTTTTTATAGGTATTCCTTTCACAGCTTTTGCAGTTTCAGACCAGGAATCCTCTACATCATGAGTCGAAATAGTATGTAACGTAATACGTAGGCATCTATGTGTACAGGCAGCTACATCAATTGTGTACCCCTGTCACATTAAAATACCTTAGAAAACGGGGTGCCGGGGACCCCTTGATGATGCTATTCGTACATAGATCTTCAATTGCCACTAACATTCGAAATTATTTAATAATTAATTTTTAGGTCTGCAAATACTATATGTTATGACTAGCAGTTTGCCAGCGGCTTCGCCCGCGCCAAAGTAAGGTTCTCCGTACAAACTTCGGACCCCAGTTTCATCCCCTTAGGGAGTGAATTTTGGAAAATCCTCTCTTAGTGCTCACCTACGTCATAAAAGGAAACCGTTTTGCAAAATTTTACACTCCTAGTCCTTGTAGATTCGGCTGTGCGTTGATATGTCAGTCAGTCAGTTTCTCGTTTTACATATATAGATGTAATACAAGAGTGGATTGAAAAGCACAGCCCCCCCCCCCCAGCCAAGTTACAACCGTTTCGTTTCGATTCTCTTTTCGTTGATCGCCTCGAGTCGGCCACGCCTCCTATTCCTTTGTTCTGACCACGTGACTGAGTTGAGATGACGTCACTTTTGACGGCACTTTTAATGAAGGACGAAACGCACTTCCAAATGCCTACCTAACTTCGGGGGAAACTCCTATTATGGGAGTTATTTTCGCCTTTTGAAATAGGTAGAGATATAAATATCCCAAAACAAAAACTTACGAGAAAATTCTTTATGCAAAATATCAAGTGACGGTCTTATTTCAGTACTTGCGCTCGAGCCAGATTTATGCGCTAATCCTGAATCAGATACTGAAAATAAAATAAAACCAAACTATAAAACCTAGATCACCTAATTGATGTTTTCTTAATTTTTACCACACTCTTTTCTTATTCTAGCAAGCCTTTAGCAACATTTGATTGAAATAATTCGAATTTGGATTCGAAAGGATACCGTTTTAAAAAGTGACTTACTTTTTTTATCTGCTAAGTATTGTCGAAATTTTTCCACCCTCTTCCAAGATGCACCAACTCCTAGAACCTAACGTCAAGAAAACAAAACCTTTAGTAACTTCAGATTCATAGATATTTAAGTTATTCGCGCTTTGACTGCAATTAATTTTTCAATACACTTCCTCGAAAACTGACTCTTATCGCACTGCGATTAGGTTCAGTATGCCATCCATATTATTATCACCCTCGTGTTTTTTTTTATAAATTACAACAAGGGCTTTTTTCTTTCCCATTTCGTCACAGTCAACGGTGATTACTTTTTTTTTAAAGCAAAGAGGGCAGATTTTTAAGGTTTTAAATGGGTTTTAATATTTATAAATTGTGTTTAATAACAGAATACCATAAATAAATAAGATTAGTTAGTAAGTGTATTGAAAGACGTCGGCGTCGTTTGATACACGTGAAAATTTGTCAGTGCAGTAGGTACTCGGCTCCTTAATTTCAACTTTCTCAAATTGTATCAAAATGTACCTACTATTGCCATCAGGTGAGATAGCGTAATCAAGCGCGAGCCTATCAATAATAATAAATTACGAAGATTTTTCCGAATCGCAAAAAAAGTTTTTTTTTGTGATGTAACTACAAATTTACAGTTTTCAGATTTTTTCCTATAGGTACTTGTGCTATGAGACCTTGCCTCATTCCAAATTTCAGGATTCTAGGTCAAAGGGAAGTTCCCTATGAATTTTGATTCCCTTGAGAGTGTCGAAATACACGTTTTTTGCGACATGAACGGCCGTATAATTTTTTTTCGTTAACTCAGAAGTTTGGTTTTTTCGCAGCTTCAAGGGACGGCAGACGTGAGTATATGGTTTTAAATGCAACTCGATACCTTTATGCGTTCCCCAGATAAAGGGTCTTGACAGACAGACAGATGGACAACAAAGTGATCCTATAAAGGTTCCGTTTTTACCTTTTGAGGTACGAAACCCTAAAAAGATGGAGATATGCGTTTGCAATCCATATGGTATTGTTGTATACCTTGGTATGCCTCCCGTCACCACACGGCTGCGTCCAATACTCAGCTTCATTCACATACATCCAGGCACTGGCTGCAGTCAGCACGTCTCCTGACTTAGACATGTATTGGGCCATCTTGACGTCCCACACCGGCTGTCCGATAATGACATAGCTCGAGGAGCTCGACTTCTCGTCGCCGATGATTGAGAAGTGACTCATGCCGGCCGAGATCGCCACTTTTACTGTTTAAGGAAAGGTGTTTGGGTTTATATAACGGCTGGAGACATTAAGGACAGGCGCGGGAATCGGAATACCTACGTGAATAAATATAGGCTTTTGAGGATGATAACCTCAAAAGCTAAGCTAAGCTTGGTAGGGTTGTGAATTCACCCGGCCGAATTTCGGTTACTGTGGCCAATCTCATCGGAGTTTAGCCGATTATGCTGAAGATAATTATGATAGGTGCGCGCGCATGTGGGCAAACGCAGGTGCAGATTGCAGTCTCTGTTCCTTTCAGGGGCGCCGGCTTTTAGAAAACCTCATGGGTGCTCATGCTCATTTGATGACTCGAAAAAGTGGCGAAGTGTGAGAAGAGAAATGCACACTGATCGATTGACAAATAAATAAATATTCTACTTACATACTGCGTACTTAATTACTAATTATGTTTGATAAAAATATAAATTGAACCCATTAAGTATATAAAAATTGAACTAGTTTTTATTATCAAGAAATATTATAATTTATACGTAACCTAAAAGGTTATTACTGATCTGTTTCGCGATGTCTATTCTCAGGGGTGCTCGAGCCCCCGAGCACCCACGGAGTCGGCGCCCCTGGTTCCTTTACATTCATAGTCCGATGAGACAGCAATCCGACACGATCTCCCGAAGATATTAGGTGCAGGACCAAAGCCTTTACGTGCTTTCCGAGGCACAGGGACGTCACACCACTAACTTCTAAACTACTGATGAACGTGAAGGAGTCTACAGATCTTATTGCCTGACTTGAAAATTGAATCCGGAACCTCACGCTCAGATGTCTTTTGTAACATGAATTGTTTACCATACGTACACCTAATATTTTACATATCTTCATAATCATTTACAGACTGTAAACTCTGGTTCGTGTTTGTGATTTTATGAGTGATGCCGATGCGATCTGCCCAAAACATGATCCTCCAGGTAATATAATTTAAAGCAGCTTTACAGACCGGAAAAATACAATAATCTTGATCGAATACCTATGAGAATCACATAATCAGCACATAGTCGGCCTTACAATGTTCCCACAGTTGGGACTCAGGCCTCCTCTCTAGGAGAGGGAATGGGCCGTAATCCACCACGCGGGCCCAGTGCGAGTTGGTGGATGTCACATGTCTTCGAATTTTTGGTTCTAGGACATGCCGGTTTCCTCACAATGTTTTCCTTCACCGTTTTGAGAGCAGTGGGTGATGAAATAAATTACACAAAGTAATGCGCCTAGCTGGGTTTGAACCCGCAACTTACAACTCGTAAGTCGGGGCCGTTACCACTCGGCCACCACTGCTCTCTTATAATAATCATAATCAGCGCACATAAGGAGATATTTTTATAGATAAAGGAAGTATGACCAACCCTTTAGGACCACTCCAACTTCAGTCGTAAAGGTCCCATAGTTCTTCTGAATAATAAGGCCGCAGTCGATCGCGTTGTGCACTACATCTTGCATGGACAACTTGCCAGTCTTCTTCCACATAGACAAGAAGGCATCTCCAGAAAACTTGAGCACGTCTCCATTGTGAGTCAGTATCTCCTGAACCATGGCTCCGATGTATGAGTTCAGTACTTTGGTGAGCCTTGAAGGTCCGCCACGACCGAAGGAAGTGTACTTTTCGCAGAGGTTTGTAAACCCTTCGAGGAACAGATTATGTTTTTAGTTTCTGATTTGCCCCTTTCGTTTCGAGTAGGACTCTGCCCCCCTAGCCAACTTACGACCTTTTCATTTTGATTCTCTTGCGTCGAACGCCTCGAGTAGGCCACCCTCCGATTTCTTTATTCTGACGTCATCTCAACGCTCAGTCACGTGGTCAGAACAAAGGTATCGGAGGATTGGCCTACTCGAGGCGTTCGACGCAAGAGAATCAAAATGAAAAGGTCGTAAGTTGGCTAGAGGGGCAGAGTACATAGTGCGAGTTTGTTTTACGTTAACACGATCGACACGACACTCTGATTGGCCAACTCCAAGCTCTCAACCAATCAGAGTACCAAACGAGGTAAACGTTTCGAACGCATTAATCATTCCCGTGATTTTTCGCGCGCTCACCAAATCGGACTACGGCGGACGTACTTAGATAAACGAATTTTTTTATTGTTATATAGGCCTGTATTAGCATAGTAAAATTATACCTTCCCGGAATCCTTATGAGTTTTCCTACCTACTAATATGGCTACTTAACGTAAAACAACTCGCACTAAAGCCTTTGTTAATTGGTTGTAATTTCTAAAATTATGGTGGCAATACACAGGCTGCTAACCCAACGGAAACTCCGGTTACTGAAATGGAACTGGGCTGGTTACATAATATATATGTAGAACAGAGAAGGACATTTGAACAAAAAAGCCATTTCTTTGACTTAAATATGAAAACTACGGCCTCAAGCGTGGCCATGTGCGATGTGAGGTGGCGCTGAACTCAACATTTATAGTTTATTTATTTTTTTAGTGTATGGGGGCATTATTAAGTCAAGGAAATGTTATTTGCTATAAAAAACTTTTCTCAAAAAAAATACAACCGACTTCAATGTAAAAAAAAACACTGAGAAGTGCAAAATACTTAACTTTAACTTCGGAAGTCGGTGTTTCTATAATAGTTTTGTGTCTTCGTTATTTAACACTGACTTCCGAAAAAAATAATAAACGTTTTAATTTCCCCCTTAAATGATAGCCTGTAGTAAAACCAAGATGATCACTAAAATACCAACCAGAAACGTCACAAAACATCAGGGCAGTCTCGTAGCTCCTTATGGAGTAGTCGCAATGCTTGTAAATGATCTCATCGGGAACCATGGACGCTATAATGCCCATGCGGGCCGCGTCGGTCATTGAATAATTGTCAGAGCTACCCAACCTGAGGAAAATTTATTAACTTACACACTCCCGACCGCGACGCCGCGCCTGGGGCGTCTCCAGTGCCGGATCAAGCTAGCGTGGGGCCTGTAGCAAATACCAAAGGGGCCCCCTAATTTCTTATAAATGATAACGAATTAAAACTTCTTTAATTTATTCTTCAAAGAGACCAGGGGGTAGGTAGCGTAGAATCCATAAGCAGCTCCCTACATTGTCTATATGGTTACTTGGATACCTAATGCGGAAGTAGTTAGAATTCATATGGTACACAAGTCATGACTTGTTTTTGTACGTCCAAGCGGGGACCCATCCTAATGCGCATGGCCCGTAACATTTGCTACTTTTCCTACGTAGTTAATCCGGCACTGGGCGTCTCTTCTTCGGTAGCATTACTGCTTCGCAGAAGAAGACCACCGCTTTCCCATTCCCTGAACTAGGTCCGGGCGCGAGAAGTCGCCGCCGCTGATCGCCTCCCAAGCGGGGCATACCTCTTCCGTGTTCTCCGGGCGGTCCGCACGATGGATGCTAAAACCCGGACTTTTCTTCCACCTAATTCCGATACAGGAACATTTCGTACTGGCCATATCCGACGAGGACCTGCGTCAGGCGGAAGGTGAGGACGCCGTGGCGTCTCTTCAACCACTACTCAATTTCGATATTTACGTTTAATATTACTAGCCGAAATTCCCGCCTCACTACACACTAGGTATGTAGGTACCTACTGAAAGGAAAAAAGCATTATTTCGAGCTTCTGCGCAAATGCTGCCTGTCATCGTCAGTGGTTACCATTGCCTCGCCAGTCGTCTATTCTTCGTGCCCACCTTTTATTCGCTCGGGTTGCCCCGTACTTTGGGAACGACTGCCCTAATTAAAACTAGTCAAGCCAAATGCAGTTTTCACCAGCACTTGAGTACTTAGGCAATTAGGTATGAATCAAGGTTAACTATGTCTATCAACAACCCAAGGTCGGTCCGTGGATTGTCGACTATTCATAACATACTGAGATATGCAGTATCGCCAAAGGGTACTGCGTGTTGAAAGTCACTGGCTTGTACAGCCCCCCTAGCCAAGTCACAAACGATAAACGTAAACTCTCAGTAGTCTTTAATAGATTTTCAACTTTATGTTATTGGATATAAAGTTGAAAATCTATTGAAGATTACATAGTGTTTTCGTTCGTTCCGGTCGCTAACGCTCAGTAGTCTTTAATAGATTTTCAACTTTATGCTCTTAGGTATAAAGTTGAAAATCTATTGGAGATTACTAAGCGTTCACGTTTATCGTTTGCAACTTGGCTAGGGGGGCAGGTGAGATAAGCGGTCCCTACTGTATGTAGAGTTACTGGCACTTGCTCAGCTGCATCCGTTTAGACTGGAAGTCGACCTCAACACAGTTGAGAAAAGGCTAGGCCGGTAGATTTTTTATAGGTATCACCAGGGCCCAGTTTAATAAAGCTGATAATTCGACATATATGTCAAAAAATTGTCGCATTGACACTTTTTGACGTATGTCGGACATTTTGGATTGTCAGCTTTACAGCTACAGGACCCAGGGAGAGACTAAGGTACCTAGTACCTACTCCTCAATTTTTTTTTTATTCTTGATAGGTTCGCGCTTGACCGCTATCTCACCTGATGGAAAGCGACGATGCGGTCGACGATGGAGCGCGCTTACCTAGATAGAAGTAACCTATTCACTCTTGACTTAAAGATTCCTCCATAAAATAATTTCACACAAACCTAGTCTGTTTCAAGCTCTGTTTTCTTCTGCGAGCTCTTGCAGTTTCTATTTCGCACGGTGCCTCCAAAGTAGAATGTCGATGCTGAATCCGCTTCATAGCCATCAGATATTCATCGTAATTAGTTTCACTAATTCTATTCTGAAGAGCTGAACGACCACTCAACTTTGACTTATTAATTCCAGGATTCAAATCTATAGTAAAAATCAAAATATAAAATACTATAAGCTCTTGCCCGCGTATATAAAATATAGCCTTTGTCACTCTGGAATAAAGCAGCTGTAATATCTATCGGTGAAAAAATTTTAGGAATCGGACCAGTACTTTCAGAGATTATAATCAGCCTCTTAATGTTCCCACTGCTGGGACCCAGGCCTCCTTTCTCTAGGAGAGGGAATGGGCCGTAATCCACCACGCGGGCCTAGTGTGAGTTGGTAAACGTCACATATCTTCGAATTTTTGGTTCTAGGACATGCCGGTTTCCTTACGATGTTTTCCTTCACCGTTTTGAGAGCAGTGGTGATGAAATAAATTACACAAAGTAATGCGCCTGCCTCTGGGTTTGAACCCGCGACCTACAACTCGTAATTCGGGGCCGTTACCACTCGGCCACCACTGCTCTCAAACTCCTACAAACAAAAAAACAAACTTTACCTCTTTATAATATTAGTGTAGATAACAGACAAGCAAGATAATCATAAGTAGAAGCACAATTATGGCGGTAAGTCCCCTCTTTAAGGAGTGGCTGGAAAGACCACATGGCGTCCTTACCTACCGCATGACGCAGGTCCTCACTGGACATGGTATGTTCGGGAGGTTCCTGCACCGAATTCATGCGGAAGAAACACCTGGGCGCGGCCATTGTGTGGGCCGTCCGGAGGACACGGTGGAGCATACGGTAGAGGTGTGCCCCGCCTGGGCAGAGAACCGCCGTGTCCTCGTGGGGAAGATCGGCGGCAGTGATCTCTCGCGCCGGGCATTGGTACAGGCCATGGTCCGGAGTGAGGAGGAGTGGCAGGCGGTCGCCTCCTTCTGCGAAGCAGTAATGCTAGCAAAGGAGGCGGCCGATCGCGTGAGGCAACGGTCCTCACGACCTAACCTCCGCCGGGATTCCGATCCCGATTTCCGGCCACCGTAGGCGCGGGCTTGCGGACGGCGAGTAATGGGTGGCTCGCCGTCCGACCGTCCGGTAACCGTCCGGAACGAGCCCAAGTCGTCGACGACGCGTATTTTTCCACGCGCGCCTTAGGGAAATGTCAGCAAATCATAGCAGGGTTGAAGCCTACTGGGGCCACGGGTAGTGTGAAAGCGACCTCTTACTTTGCTAGCATTACTGTTTCGCAGAAGGAGGCGTCCGCCTGCCACTCCTCCTCGCCTCGGACCATGGCTTGTAACAAAGCCCGGAGCGATCTTTTATTTCGATTTGAAATATTACCTTAGATATAAATTGTTTTAGCGTGTTTTATGTACACTAACCATAGAGTAGTCTTTTAACTAGGGTTGCCATCTCTTAAATCTGACAACCAGGACAAAAAGCATAAAAATCTCGGATTTTTGAGCTTAAGCGCGGACATACTATTAAAATCATATTTGTTTTAAACGTGCTCAGAATAATGAAAATATAACAAATTGTCATAAATCATCTTTTTATTTGTTTCCAAACAAATAACGAAGTATCATCTTTCACAATCTTTTTTTGTTACGTAGGAAATCACCAAATGATCCATTTCTGGATAGAGCAAGAGTGAATGTCAACTTTTACTGTCCGGCAACCGTCCGGACCGAGCCCAGGTTGTCGACGGCGCGGAGTGTTCCACGTGCGCCTCAAGATGATGTCAGCAAAACCGTAGGAGCCCAGCAGGGTCGAAGCCTACTGGGGCCATGGATGATGCGAAGGAGAACCCCGGGGCCCTGGAACGAAGGCAAAGTAGGAACAGGAGTGGGTTTTTAGTCAGTAAAAGTCTGACACTATCTCACGCTCCGCCCAAGAGCGAGGGATGTCATTGGATGATTTTCCCACCGACAAAAAAACTTTCTATACACGGATTACAAATGAGACACGCCTCCCCGACACCTTTTAAAGTAGGATAAATCCGGGGAAACCCGGATGGATGGCAACCCTACTTAGAACCCAAAATAGGGAGGTTTAATTAGGGATGCCTTGGCGTAGCCCGCGAAAAGTTTGCATTTTGCAGGTCAGTGTCAAATTGTATGTTGATTAGGTATAATCCGTATAATATGATTTGCGATCGTGACACGAATAGGATTATTATCACTCAGTAAAACCATATCTGTTTTTTCGTACGTTCACTAATTTTATTTTAAAATGAACATAGAACCTGACACTAACCTGCAAAATGCAAAAAACGCAAGTAAATTTGAATTTCGCGGGCTACCCTAGTTACCCCCTAAGTTCACCTAGATATAAGAAGTTTAAACAAATACCTACATTAATATTGAACTGTACATACTTTCCGACTTTTCTTCATTCTTCCTAGATGTACGACCTGTTTGTAATACATCTTTGTTCTGCATGGTTAACGTACCTAGGCTAGGTAACCTACTAGTGCTTAAAAAACTAAGAGCGGCAGGGCTGAAAATACACCGAGATAACGAAAATGTGGGAATAAGAATGATGATCTATTTACTATACTCTTTGAAATTACCAAAGTACTCTGTGCTTTGAAGTGATGATAATACTGTGACGTGCCAATTTCTAGAGTTAACTTTTTTATGGGGAATCCTACCATAGAGGTTAACGTCAAAACATCGTATGACTAAGCAGGTAGAATTTAGATCCATATAAATGCAAAGATACCCATCTAATTCCTCATTTATAAAATCCCTGCGCTGGACAATATAAACCTAGTCCTATTACTTATTACTGTGCCTTAGGTAGAATGTATGGATTATGTTCATCACATGGAGTTAGTAAGTGCAAATTTTTTATGCTTATTATTATTATAGACATGATGGATTCATAAACTGCTGTGCTGGGTAGATTCCATTTTCTTTTCCTTTCTAAAGATTCGTTTTTTAACATCCGTTTAACATTTTTATTCGTACGTATCACTTCAAGTAAAAATATAGGCATGATAAAAGAAGTACCTACCGGTAAAATGCTGCAACATTGACGTCACTGTACAACATTGCCTAAATCCTAAAAATGTTAAATAATTGTCTTATTGAAACGGTTTTATTGTCAGTTGCACTATTAAAAACAAGTCGGTAATCTATATGACAACATTTACGCATCATTCATTCAAACAATACAACAATAAATTGTCAGTGTTAATTTTAATGTCAGTGGTCGTGGACGTGTTTATACCGGCTCGGGAGAAAATTTTATTTGAGGAGTATTTATCCTTCATTTACAAGTGTAATATGTTGTATAGCAAAGAAAATATGCTGTTTTTTAACTCGATTTTCTGCTTTAAATCTTATTTTAAAGAGTCTAATCATGGTCGGCAAAGTTGTAACAGGTTCTAATTCATCTACCTTGGGGAGCAACTCTACAGGCCTATTCACGGTTGTATGGATTTCTATAAAACCGTGTTCGGCTTTGTCTACCATCGTTAAAAATATATATATGTTGTAATTAAAGACTACTTACATAAAGTCTAACACATGGAAAAGGAATTATAAGCAAAATAGGCGCCAAATCGTCCCCTTAGCACCCATAATAGTCAATTATATTTTTGGCTAGGCAATGTTGCAGTTTGTAACATTACTTTACCTACTTTTTTAAATGCACTTTTTGATTAATAGGAGTTTTTTTGGCTAATAAGAACTTTATCCCGATAGCTTAAAGTACAATATTGAATTGTAATTGAAAACACATGACTTTCTCAAAAATGAAGGATTTATCAAATAAAAACGTCAAAATACAGGCAATGTTGTAGCATTTTATGGTACTTACCTATTCCGTTGCTGAGGTAGTCTACCTACGCCGTAAACTATGTCAGCCACGAAATACAAACGCCCGATGACAAATCGTCACATTTTAATGTAAAATTGTTTCAGCATCAGCACCCTGAATAGAGTATACCTACCTATACTTTGTAACATTTGCATTGTATTAGTAGGTAGATACTTTACTTACCTATTTGTGAACGGCGAGCAATAGGTAACTCGCCGCTCAGTATGCACCAAGCACGGGTCAACGGCGCCTTGTTTGTCAACTAGATTGATAGGGCGGCAGGGCCGTCGCCTGCCCGGTTGTTCAAAAAAGTTACCACTAAGGGCAACTGCAGGAACACAGGTGGATTTTTAGTCAATACAAACCGGACACTTTTTCTCGCGCTGAAAAAAAGTAGGTACCTAATTTTTTTGTTTATTAATGATAGGCTCACGTTTGACCACCATCTCACCTGATGGTAAGCGATGATGTGGTCGACGATGGAGCACGCTTTGCTTTGGATGGCGCTTTTTTTTAGTTTGTTTTTTTTTATTACTTTGCTTGTATGTAATCATCGTTTCGTTACACTTACCAATTCTGAAAAACGCTATGATAGAATAAACGACTTATCAGTCACCACCCATTAGTCTGACCAGGGGCTTTTAGAAAACCTCATGGGTGCTCATGCTCATTTGATAACTCGAAAAAGTGGCGAAGTGTGAGAAGAGAAATGCACAGTGATCCTACTTACATACTGCGGAACAACGAAGGTACCACAAACACTCAGACCCAACACAAATATCTGTTTCATCAACAAACATTTGTGTTGGTGCGGGAATCGAACCCAACCCTTGCCTCTCAACCTGCGCTATAAACCACTGCGCTAAACGGGTCATCGTGTAATGAAATAACGCCCATCCTTATAAGGCGATTACTGATCTGTTTCTTGATGTCTATTCTCAGGGGTGCTCGGCACCCACTGTTTATTTCTCATGGGTACGCGAGCTCCCGAGCACCCACGGACTCGGCGCCCCTGAGTTTGACCATGTGCTAGACCAGTAGGTACCTACCTATATCTTCTTTCGTTGCCTAGTCTATGAAATTGTCAACTAGTACGTCAAGCAGCACCTTTCTGTGATCACCAATCCGCTAACCATAGCTGTAGCATTAAGCTTTCTCATGAGAAGGTCTATTTCACGATGTAGCCTTTTACGGGTTTAAATAATTATGCTGACGAAGCTTTTACAGCGAGAAATCGGCGATGTTTTTTTCACCGTTTCAATGGCGCGGCCATGGGGTTTTAGTCTTACAGCTCCTGAAATACAAACCTAGGATTTTTTGTTGTATTTTTACAAGTTTTGACAAATTCGAATCTAGGTTTTACAAAAAAAACTTCAGACGTCTGCGATGCTTTTTCAGCGAGATATCGGCGATAATATTATGTTCTTCACAGTTTTCACCACGCCGCGCCGACGCCGACGGCCCGAGTAAATCTGCGGTTATCATTATTGTAAATAACAAAAATGACTGATGAACAATTCATTGAACTGATTCGGCAGTATCCAGTCTTATACATATTATAACTGAAACAAAGCAATATGAAAAAACTGGGCACGTGCGAGTCGGACTCGCGCCCTGAGGGTTCCGTACAAACTTACGTATGTAGAGTTCAATTCCCGATTGGAATCTCGAAGTTTTTCCCAAATCAAAACAAATTTTCTATTTTCAGGTTTATTCCTACTTTAGTTATAAGACCTTGCTTTATGCAAAATTTCAGGATTCTGGGTCAACGGGAAAAACTCTGAAATTTTGGTTCCCTTGAGTGTCGAAATATACGTTTTTTTGCGACATAAACGAACATATCTTTTTTTCCATTAACTTAGAAGTTTGATTTTTTCACAGCTTCAAGGGACCGCAGACCTAAGTTTTAATTTCAACTCGATAGGTCCACGCGTTCCCGAGATAAAGGGTCTTGAAATCTTGACAGACAGACAGACGGACGGGCAACAAAGTGATCCTTTAGGGGTTCCGATTTTCCTTTTGAGGTACGGAACTATAAAAAACCGACCAAGTGCGAGTCGGACTAGCAAAAAATAACGTTTGTTGTGTGGGAGCCTCACTTAAATATTTCTTTAATTGATGCGGCAACACAGAAATACATCATCTGTGAAAATTTCAACTATAGCTATCACGGTTCATGAGATACAGCCCGGTGACAGACGGAAGCACAGCAATGAAGTCTTAGTGTCCTGTGTCTTAGGGTCACAGAGTACTTTGGTGCTTAGGGTCCTGTTTTTAACTTTTGGGTACGGAACCCTAAAAATGAATGATGCAACATATCACGATCTTTTATTCTCATGAATTTCTTCAATTTGCGCTTTTGGCATGCCCGAGTACATGAAGAAACGAGGTTGAATCTACTTCTAAATCTGACAAAAGTATGATATTCCCTAACTTCTTCTACTCCCAAGTTTATGTTTTCTTGATGCTCTAAAGTCATAAAAATAAAACATCTTCAAATTCACTGTCTGTTCCATAGATCGGTATATTTCTAACTGTAGGTACACTCGATATCCACCATTTGAAATCAAAGGTTTTAATGCGCAACACACGTGTTACACGTTGCGTCGGGGTAGTGTGCATGCACACCCACCTCACACGTCTCAGACATCAACCGTTTAAATCAAAGGTAGTAATGTGCGCAACACACGTGTCACACGTGTGCGTCGATATAATGAAGTTCTAGGTTCACTGTTGAGTGAATCCTAGATGAGCAGTTGTAGATTGCATAGAGGTTACGGTATTAAATAGCGAGGTACAATATACTATTGTGGTATATACTTGTCTGAGTAGATTCATGTAAGTAATGTGTTGTTATTTTCATGTTGGTGTATGGAAAGTTGAATAAATTCAGGACAAAAAAATAACACGAACTTGTATCAAATAAATGTTTATTGACTAACCATAGCTACACGGAAAGCATAAGTAAATTACACCGTTATGACCTCATTATTAGACTCGTTGACGAACTTTTATCTTCGGGTCGACGACCTTTGGACCTATAAATAAAGAATCAAAGCGGTACACTCGAACAAACGCTTTGGTTAGTAAAACACACTGCGGAACTGAAAATTAAGTGTCTACTGGCTTAACCTGCAAACTCCGTTGAGATTTTTAAGTACAATGGGTTCCAAATAAGAATAGAATAGATTGCCATGTTGTGACGTCACGTCATATTGTCAAATCGAAGAATTATGGTGAGCAAAAGAAATTTTTAAAATTTAATTTATTTACGAACTTTGAACGAAAAAGTTTAATCAGAATCCAGTTCTTCAATTTTGCCCAATTTCTTGCGATTTGACAGTATGACGTGACGTCACAACATGGCAATCGATTCTATTATTTGGAACGCATTGTACAAAAATTAATAACGTGCTACCTAAAACAAGTGTTTGCACAAAGATAGGAACACCCTTCGTGCGACAATTGAGGAAGCCATTGATGGCTTTTCCAATTAGTCAAGTCTTTATTTACGTTAGTGTTCTATAATTTGGGAATATCTAATCAATGCTACTAAAATTATGTCCCTTGTAGCAGACCCCGAGGCTAAAAATATGGCTGGAAATGTTGGTCTGCCTGAATTCTGGACTTGGTCGTTATGCTGTTCGCAACATGAGATCTAGGTACGTGACCACTAATTGATTCGTTGCTTACCACTGCCGAATACTTGTAAGCGTCAGGACCCCTGGACCACTAGCGATATTTGATGTTTAGAGAATACCAAAATTAACTACCTTTTTGCTACTATTTGGTACCTACCTTCAAATATTTGGTACCTCTATTGACAGCGAGAAAACGCCAGAAGAAAGTGGCCAGACATTCTGACGTCAGGATGTCTGGACCATTTTTTTTTTCATAGTTCTAGACAACACAGCTAATTTATCTTTTTGTAAATATTTACTACCTTTTTAGTACCTCACCATATATTTTTTTCAACATTTTTTAGCATACTTGAAAAAAGTTAGATGTGAAATATTTTTTTCAAAATAGATATTTATTTTGCCACATATGCCATGAGATATCTGATGTTTAGAAAATACCAAAATATACTACCTTTATGCTACTACTTGGTCCCTAACGTCAAATACTTAGTACCTCTATTAACAGCGAGAAAACGCATGAAGAAAGTGTCATCAGGTTGTCTGGACCATTTTTTTATTTTCATGGTTCGAGACAACACAGCTAATTTATCTTTTGAAAAGTATTTACTACCTTTTTAGTACCTCAACAAATATTTTTTTCAGCTTTTTTTGGCATACCTGAAAGATGTTACGTGTATATTTTTTTCTAAAAAATGTTGAAAAAAATATATGGTGAGGTACTAAAAAGGTAGTAAATATTTACAAAAGGACAAATTAGCTGTGTTGTCTCGAACCATGAAAAAAAAGTGGTCCAGACAACCTGATGACACTTTCTTCATACGTTTTCTCGCTGTTAATTGAGGTACTAAGTATTTGATGTTAGGTACCAAGCAGTAGCATAAGGTAGTGTATTTAGGTATTTTTCAAACATCAGATATCTCATGTCATAATGTGGCAAATTAAATAACCAATTTGAAAAAAAAAATACACGTAACATCTTTCAGGTATGCCAAAAAAAGCTGAAAAAAAAAATTGTTGAGGTACTAAAAAGGTAGTAAATACTTTTCAAAAGATAAATTAGCTGTGTTGTCTCGAACCATGAAAATAAAAAAATGGTCCAGACAACCTGATGACACTTTCTCCATGCGTTTTCTCGCTGTTAATAGAGGTACTAAGTATTTGACGTTAGGGACCAAGTAGTAGCATAAAGGTAGTATATTTTGGTATTTTCTAAACATCAGATATCTCATGGCATATGTGGCAAAATAAATATCCATTTTGAAAAAAATATTTCACATCTAACTTTTTTCAAGTATGCTAAAAAATGTTGAAAAAAATATATGGTGAGGTACTAAAAAGGTAGTAAATATTTACAAAAAGATAAATTAGCTGTGTTGTCTAGAACTATGAAAAAAAAAATGGTCCAGACATCCTGACGTCAGAATGTCTGGCCACTTTCTTCTGGCGTTTTCTCGCTGTCAATAGAGGTACCAAATATTTGAAGGTAGGTACCAAATAGTAGCAAAAAGGTAGTTAATTTTGGTATTCTTTAAACATCAAATATCGCTAGTGGTCCAGGGGTCCTGACGCTTACGAATACTTACGAAATCGGTTTTATAATAAAACTTATTCCAGGGTTTTGTTTTGTCCAAGGCTGTAGGTAGAATCAGTGACAGATTATTCCCTAGATACCTGTTTAGTAGTTCAAAATTAAAGTGAATTGTGTGATTCTATCGATTAAGGTGCTTGAGGGAAGACAAAATAGCGGTAGGATTCTGTGAAATGACACTTCTGTTAATTCAAAGGAACTGCAGAAGTCATTCAATGTTTATAAGATTTGAATAGTCTTGTTTTCTCTTCACCTCAATCGCTAAAAACACTGAAGATATACAAACAATAGAAATGATGATCAAATAAATTGCAGTCTAAGTACCTAGGATTGAAATGATTAGTTTTATCCTGAACAAACTTTACCGACTTGGCATGGACACATGTCTACGGTACGGCAACGGCCACCGTGTAACGTCACGAGGCCTCTACCGAGAGACGGCAGGGTGCCGTGTACGGTGCACCGCGGTGGGTAGGTTTTCTAAACACGTATTGCTTTTGTATACGAGGAGCAAACTTGGTGTCGTTCTTCAAAACTCGATATGGACATTCTAAAACATTCGTAAAATTTTTCATCACCACATATTTTCAGCGCTTCATATTTCCTCTTAAAACGATTTCCATCATGGTTCATTATTATAGAAAGATATGGATTCACCCAATATTTTCTTTGATTCAGTTTTTCCTTCATTCGTCGCCTTAGCAACAGGAGCAGAATAATTTACGTCTTTCGCGGTCCATATCAAGACAAAAACTGAACGATGGTTGGTCTTGTGCCCGCGGTGCACCGTACACGGCACCGTACCGCGGTACGACGTCGTGCCGTTACACGGTAGCAGGTGCCATACCGTAGACATGTGTCCACGCCCTAAGTAGTATAAGTAGTAGTACGAGTAGATTCTCTTTTTTTATTAATTTATTCTCACATTTTAAGGCTATGGATTTAATTATGGTTGTGTTAAAAAAAAAAACAGCCAACGCCAGAAGTGGCATACTATTTCGCCTTTTTGGACTGACTGCCAAGGAAGGGTTATGATTTTATATTAATTATTTTGTTTCATAGCTATGCATTTAAACGAATATAATCTTCTAAACAGTTTTTTTTAGCCCATAACAATTACTACTTAAACATGTTTAGAAAAAAAAGCCAAATTTACAGTACAAAAAATACAGACTTCTAGAAAGCTTATCTGCAGAGTACGCTATAATTTTGTAAACTTCTGATATTCAGCTAATTAAGAGCTTTGAGTTACAATTTTTTATTATTTGATTATGATACCCATAACATTTGTGAAGATTCACAATGTAATTTAATTTGGCCACATATCTGACTTTTTGACTGGCCTGTTGGTCCTGACTGCTATGCCAGAGGTCGTGAGTTTTGGTTCCCACCCACAGGACAAATGTTTATGTGATAAGCACAATCATTTGTTCTGTGTCTGGGTGTAATTTATCTATAAAATGTATGTATTTTGAAATATTTATGTATGTTTATCAGTTGTCTAGTACTCTGACCCTCATAACACAAGCTCTGCTTAGCTTGGGGCTAGACGGCGTTGTGTGATAGTTGTGGAATATTATATTATATGAAGTGAAATTAAATAATGCCAAGTCTAGACTAAACTAGATTTAGAGATTTAGCAGGGGGGTAAAAGCTTCAAAAGCGGGAGGATGCGTCCATACCCAAACACTTACCAAATGGTGGAACTAAAACAATTGTTGTTTACCTAACTGTATCACTATTATATTTTTCACTATGATAGACAAAACTACAACTTCAACACAGCCTTTAGAGAAAACACTATGTCTACCTACACTTTGTAATAATAATTGTCATATTTTAGTCTTTTTTGACCACATCACAAACACAAGGCTTCACTGAATCATTTTAAGGTTGAAGCATTTTCACTTTATTTTTGAGCAGTGACTTTCAAGTCATTAGAATTATCACTCAAGTGATTATTTATCACTGAGGGCACATTAGAACATCACAAACCAGTCACTGTGTCAATAACTGCACTTGCCTGATCACAACTCACAAGGTTTAAAAAAACTACATCATAAGATGAAATATTCTATTTGCAACTTCACACACTTACACTACACATCACCTAACATACACTGAATAAGTATACACTATAACTTTTTATATCATAATAAATATACACTTAAAAAAAGTTTCAAAAAAAAATTTGCTGCAATTCTAGCAAAACTATCTTTCATCTACATTTTAGCAATAATATGTATGATCATTGCTGTCCCTACAAGGCTAACACAGCACTTGCACAAGAAATGTGAAACTTTCACAAACTTTAGATTTACAAACACCTCACAACACTACACATCACATGTATACATATTATCAATGTTATTATATTTCTGAAGACAAGGGAATTTAAATCAGAACTTAGGCTAGCAATGTAAACTGAAAATGTGTAAATCTAATAAATTAGTTCAGTCTAGGCAGAACCACCCATCACCATCACTGTTACTGATCTCACTACAAACTTTATGGTCAGACCGTGACCTGTCCAGTTTGGGAGCTCAGAAGTTCATACTAGGCTGACCCACCCCTGACTACAACTATTACCAGATGGTCCTCTTTCAGACTCTCCTCAGTTAAGTTGTGACATGTTCGCTTGAGAAGCTCGGTAGAGAATTCACAAGGTGGGAAGGAGTATAGTACACCGGTGGCCTCTGTTTCTTTGTTCAGAAGAGAAATAACACCTGCAGCTTCCTTTTGCTTTAAGTAAGACACCAAGTTCCTCATTGGTCTGGTCTGGATACTTGCATCTTCATTTGTAATGGAAGCTGTTGACCCTGCCACTCCCAAGAAAATGGCATGTGAACTGGATGTGGCAATCCGCTTCTGAACATCGTCTAGTTTTGGTTGATCTAAACGCAGTCTCTGTGTAATTCTTAGCTGATTTTTACCATCTTCATCTTTCATCAGGCTGTCAATAATTTCAGAATCACCATCAGTCAGGTGAAATTTAGTTGGGAATAAAGAGTTCTTCAAGATTAGAGCACCATTCCATATTGTGGTAGCTTTGCGAACAACTTCAGGCAACGTCCGCGCGGACGCCAGCATACCGCCACCACGACGAGGTGACCCGTCTGAGTCACTGTCGGGGGATCGCCGGCGCGGTGTACGTGAACGGGAGCGGTCCACACCTGGTTCCCGCGATCCAGATCGACGAACTCGTCCCTCGTATTCCGGATCTGTTGGGGCGCGCCTCCACTCTTCGTCGCGATAATCTCCTGAGCCGTGATATACGCCTCTATACATCCCTCGGCCTCGGCCGCGACCACCTCTGCCCCTATAACCAGGCGTCCCATAGGCAGGGTAAGCCGCCCCCTCTTCCCAACCCTCATAGCCTTCATATCCTTCTACAGGTCTACCGTCTTCTCCTACAGGAGGTGCATAAGGCTTAGGTCTGAATGGACCCCCAGTGCCGACATCGGCGAAGTCGATACGTAGACGCCTTTCTGGACCACCAAGAGGAAAACCTCTCATCTCTTTTACAGCCGCTTGAGCTGCATCAATTGAGTCATACAATATGTATGCATGAGGTTCCCCTTTTGCATATTCAATCTTTTTAATGGCCCCAAACCTATCAAATTCCCTTTCCAACTGGGCAACAGATGTCCAGGGACCCAGACCACCCACCCACACTCGAGTAGTGGGTGTTGCTTTGCCATATCCTATTTTACATTGGAATTTGCCAATATACTGGCCAGAAAGTTCTACTTTAGCCCTATGAGCCATGTCCAAAGTTTGATAACGAACAAATGCAAATGCATTTCCTGTGCCTGGTGGAGGACGTTTAATGTCAATATCCTCTACAATGCCATAGCGGCCAAAGATGCGACGGAGCTCTTCATCTGAAATGTTGATCTCCAAGTTACCAGCAAAGAGAGTCCTTGTAGCCAACGGATCATCTTCTGGTTGAACATGATGTAAATAGTTGGGGAATTTGTCTTTTTTATTTTCAATTTTCTCAAATGGTGGATGGTGGGGGCGGGGCATGTATGGACGTGGCATATAATGAGGGTGAGGTGGGTGGTGCATAGGTGGTCTGTGATGCATGGGTGGTCCATGAGGTCCAGCCATAGGGTATTCATGCATAGGAGGACGAAAATCTCTGTGATGGGGAGGAACTGTAGGAGGAATACCATAAGCCCTATCATCAGGAGGTGGTCTGCGTCTCTCTGGCACTGGAGACCAAGCATAGGAATAGGGGCGCTCATAATCAGGGGGTGTGATGCTTCTTGGCCTGCTTCTGTATTCAGCTCTAACTGGCTCATAGACAGGGTCAACAATAGCTACTTTATCATACAATATTATCCTGGGCTTGGCATGTTTAGCGTCTCTCGCGTCTTCAGCACTACGGAAGCAAACATAAGCCACTCTCTCATCTAATTCATGGGAAATCTTGATGCTAAAATCACCAAACTTTTTGTATTCTCTGTACAGGGTATCCTTGATAATTTCATCAGAAGCTTTAGGGTGAAGTGCACTAACGCACAGTACTTTGTAAAACGGGCGAACCGAGTCTTCTCTGACGTCACGGGACCTCACATAGTCCTCACGATGCGGTGACACGTATCGCCCACGGGGGCTTGGCGAGCGCACCCGGCGGCGCACCCGCTCGGGAGTGACGCGCTCATCAGAGCTGTCGTCATACCTGCCTATACTACTGCGTGTCCGTTTCGATCGCGGCATACTATCCCTTGACGAACTCCTCTTCATGTTACGAATTTTCACCGTTATTCGATCTCTATCTCTATCGCTACGCGGTAATCCAATCATGAAAGCTCAGTACGACGAACCACTATCTGAAATGCACAACATTACACGTCACTTCAAAATGTCGCTTTGTTCCAGAAGATAAATCACCGCAACGCACAATAATGTTTTAGTCTTACCACAACGAAATTAGCGACTTGAGTCACTGAGATCACTGAACACCTCCACTCTGCACAAGTTATAGTCGATAATCACAAAGTTTGGACATTCACGAAACGTAAACCAAATAGAAACTTCGTCGGCCGAGTCACACACGTATCGCGCAGCGAAAATTGAATTCAATATGGCTGACAAGCTCCGCTGCCGCGGCTCGACGTGACGCCGCCCCACTTCATTGAATGAAAGTTGGTAATTGTTCAAGTCTGCATGTTGCAAACTTGCAACATCCGATTATTTCGTTCATAAATTGTTCATTCAACTTCATTCTTTTCTAATCGCACTATGAAACCCCGCCCACTTCCGTCAAAACAATCAACTTGGTTCAAACCATAGAGAAAAAGGTTATACTTCTGCTATCTTAGACACTTGTCTTTTTTTTAATACTTTCTATAAATTTATTTACATTTAAAAATACTAACTATAATTACAATAAAATAAAATAAATAATAATAAAAACCCTAATCTAATTACAACTAACTAAAACTAAAATATGGCGTCAAAAAACTCTTCCACATCGCTGTCGACTGGTAATGTGCCCAAAAGACTGGCGGCATTGCCACGCTGTATGGCAATGCTTATCCTCTGTCCGAGGTAAAAGCCAGCCCTTGGGTCACGCGAAGTGTCAACTAGACGTTTTGACAGATCTTATCTTTTTAACACGCTTTTTTATATTCATTTTTCCAACATAACGAGTACGGTGTTTTGCAATGTTCACGATTTGAATTTTATAACAAAACCTAACTGTAATAAAATAATGTTTTACCGACTTTTGGCCTGTTGCAAAAACAATCTTTTAGCTTGTATTCTTGGAGCTACTCACCTAGTTTTTCGATGAAACCTTTGTTTACAAATGCGACTCGAGAGGTGAATGAATATCGAGCGCACTATTTATGCTTGCTCGCCGTTCGCCTAATCATTCGCTTGAATGTGTCAAATCGTAGACTCGACTCCAATATTATAATGTAGACATGGGTCGTATTAGGTAAAAACGATACCTATTCCACCTAATCCTAGTATTTAAAAATACCTAATCCATTTACCTAATCCGAATATTTTATTCAATATAGCCGCTGGCCTGTTACAAATATTGTACCGATATTACGTAGCGTATGTGGATTAGGTAAGAAATATTGGGCATGGAGTATGGACGTTCCGTTTCTGATATAAATATTGTAGAACAATGGATTATATTAATTTTGTTTTTTTTTTTATAGGCTAACGGTACTTAAAGCAATCGTGAATACGCTATAATGGTACAGCACAGAATCTTAAAATGTCGTCTCATTGATTATATAATCAAAGTATCGTCTATTAGACATTCTCACAGGCTTAGGACTGTCATCTTGTGTAGATTCACACAAAAGGCGTAATACGTAAACAAGCTAAACCAATGGAATTTAATAAATAATGCAATTCTATCAATGGTCACGTAAGCATGATGCACTTGCACAAAAGTTAGGTCAAGGTTAAAGTTCATTGTAGAATTACTCAAACGACATATTTTTTTGTCTTTATTACTGAAAAATGGGTTAACATTAAAACAGGTACCTAGAAACCTCAGCATTACTAGATTAACATGCATTTCACCCATATTATTACGTGAGTCTGATTTTTACACATTTATTTTCAAAAGACGTGAAAGTTTTGTTATTTTTTTCGAAAGTATTTACAATAGCGCCACCTATCAACGACGTATATTCGTGACGACTTATATCGCTAGAGCACTAACTAGTCCAGTGTAATCTCACATAGATGACGCTAGCGACAGTGCTAATTAAACTTCAAACTTAACATCCACGTTTTAAGGTGCAGAATATCTTCTGTGTAGACTGTGTACGAATATTGTGTGCCATACCTAATCCCCGACGCTTTGGCTTAGGTACGGACTCGCATCGAAAACTACCTAATCCACATACCTGTTCCAATATTTATGCCTCACGTCTATAAATGTACTCTGTGCTCGACTCGAGTGTCAAATAAAAACCAACCAACTCAGTTTCAAGTTTTGTTTATATTACCAAAGTACTCTGTGGTTTTGTTGATTTAAATAATTATGTAGATTCTTTAAAAAATTGCTTTTGCTTTTATGTAATAATCAGCGTTCGTCGTTACAACTATTAATTGCAGTGTTAGTTCCATACTAAAATTAGAACACGACAGCACAGAAAATTGAGTAGATGTGTACTGTAAAATAAAACTCAGTAAATTCATTTGAACTAATTTTTATTCGTTTACAGTTCAAGGTTCACATCGAGGCTACGAAAACGTAAACATAGGGTTAGCAAGTACAATATCTAATATCCCTGCAATAACAATGAGTGGCATCATACTGATAGTGACAATATTCGTCAGATAATCAACATTTTTATTGCTGAAATTTACAGCTTTTATCATTAATTCACGACCACCACGGCGATAGGATGGACGTTATTATAAAAGTAAATAACCAGTCAAATGGAAGAGATAAACTAGCCAGGTTAGTACTACAAAGTTTTATGAATTGTGTACTTTTAGCCAGCTATGATGGGTACTAAGTAAATTGAGTAAACATTATCATTACCTAATTGTCTAACTGTAGTCTACTCCATTTAGACAATTAAATACCTAATGCTAATTACTTGGAATTAAATAATGAAATATCATTATTTGAAGTGGTTTCTCATTGAATTTCGCAATTTATTGAATCAGCACTGATCTCTGTGCTTGATTGAATTCATAATAATATATTGCTATTATAATATTATTAACTAGATTCTACTTGCGGCTTGGCTCGTATGAAAGTTGGTTTCTACAAACTGGACCCTAACTTCATTTCTTTAGGTGTGAATTTTGGTAAAACCTTAATCCATGCCTACTCATAATAACTATCTGTAATAATTCAATAGCGTGCTGAAATTGGGCACACAAACAATGCTTTGATAAGTGTTTATGGATCAGTCAATAATAGTGACCTTTTATATTTACATAGTTTAACATCTCATTTCATTATGGAATCATTTTCTTTCCAGACTTATTCAGTATACAAGTCGGCTGGTCTGGCATCAATTGGAAATAAGAAATGCAAACAAATACTCTGTTGACAGAATAAAAAATCTGGAACTCACTTTTAGTTCTTTCAGGAAAAGTAAGTAAATTATTCTCCATGTCTTTTTAACTGTAGATTTTTCAAAAATAAAAATTGTTCTCTCTCAGACCTAAGATACATTTTATTTAAAACAAAAAATAACTTAGAAGAAACATTAACTATCTATCTTATTATTCAAGATATTTGAAAAAAGAAAACCACATAAGCAATAGAAACAGATGCTAACTAGCTCATTCAATAATTTTAATCTTTTTTTTCAGTATTGAGACTTGGAAGATGCATAGACATTTGTTACACTGCCTTGAATAGCATGCACATTGAAGATCCGATTCTAAGGGTTACATTAACAATCAGCAAATTGGCACATGCACTATTTCTCTACTCTGACCATGTAGTGTGGCTCACCAAGAGTGGATTCCTAAAAACCGACTCAGAAAAATGGAACAGAACAGCTAATAAATTCTGGCTTCTTTCAATCATTGCAAACTTAGCTAGAGACTTCTATGAAATTGTTCATGTCATGGATTTGCACAAGTCTACCTTCATGAAGCCATCGGAACTGTTAAATAGTTCAATTACGAACTATGATTGGAATGGTGGTATCAAATATATGTATATGCTAATGACTTGTCACAAAGATGTATTTATAGATACTTTGAAAAACTCCTGTGACATATTCATTCCGCTGACTGCTTTAGGATTTACTAAATTAAGTCCTAGCACTGTAGGAGTGCTAGGAGCGGTATCTTCATTGGCTGCATTAGTGACTGTTGTTAAGCCAATTACGAAATTGGTTCCTGCCTGAACATTATTCATTTTTGAATGATTTGTTTATAATGGTGCTGGGATTGTGGGATTGGGATAGAGATTGTGATATTTTATGTTTGAGTTATATGTTGAACATTATTTTTAATTGTAATTTGTAAGTAAAAGTGCCAGGATTATTCCCAAGGAAGTCAGTCTTAAGTTATATGTAAAAATTGAAGATTGTTATATTCTTAAAATTATGATGTATGACAGTAAATATGAATTTTCGATTTTTGTACCTTGAGTTTGTATCAAACTAATAAGTACCTATAATACCTACTTTTTGTAATTCCGTTTGTAGGAAATTGTAGCTGTATTAACTGATACAATATTATTAGTTACTGCAATGTTGAAGGTTTACAGTTTAGTCAGTATATTTTTTACAAAATACAAAACTACATAAACATATTGTTTTACTAGCTTCTGCCAGCGGCTTCGCCCGCGTAAAAGTCGATTTCTCACAAACTTCCAACCTTTTTACCCCCTTAGGGTTTTTTTTTATGGGAAAATCATCCAATGACATCACCTGCTCTTGGGCGGAGCGAGAGTTAGTGTCGGACTTTTACTGACTAAAAACCCACTCTTGTTCCTTCATTGCCTTCGTCCCAGGGCCCCGGGTTTCACTTTCACACTACCCGTGGCCCAGTAGGCTTCGACCCCAAAGAGTATGTAAAGCTTTCGACCCTGTTGGGCCCCTACGGTTTGCTGACATCTCTCTGAGGCGCGCGTGGAACAATACGCGCCGTCGACGACTTGGCCTCGGTCCGGACGGTCGGACGGCGAGCTACCCATTGCTCACCGTCCGCGAGCCCGCGCCTACGGTGGCCGGAAATCGGGATCAGAATCCCGGCGACTAGGGCGTATGAACCGTTCTATCATTACTGCTTCGCAGGAGGCGACCGCCTGCCACTCCTCGTTTCGGACCATGGCCTGTACCAAGACTCGGTGTGAGAAAACGCTGCCGCCGGTTGCACCTACGAGGACACGGTGGTGCTCTATCCAAGCGAGGCACACCTCTACCGTGTCCTCCCGGCGGTCCACACAGTAGTGACACCCGAGCGTAGCCTCGCGTAGCTTCCGCACGAATCCGGTGCAGGAACTTCCCGTGTTCGGTGAGAACCTGCGTCATGCGGAAGGTGAGGACGCTGTGAGGTCTTTCCAGCCACGCCTCAAAGAGGAAACTTACCTCCATAATTATGTCGTGCTCAGAACTGGGTCGTGACAGTCGCTGTCACCATTTCACCATGAGATCCCGCCGGAACCCCCATAAGGGTGGAGTTTCGTAATATCCGTTCTTAGCGGATGTCTACACCCTATAAGGAACCTTCCTGCCAGATTTTATGTGTTATAGTTTCTGAGATTTCGTGATTAATCTGGATTAATCAGTGAATGGAATTTCGCTTTCATACAAATAGATTTACTTCTTAAATTCTTCGGCCACATCATCGCTTACCACCAGGTGAGATAGTGGTCAAACGCGAGCCTATACATAATTTAAAAAAGAAAAAATGAAACACCCAAAATTAGTTAGAAAACTGTGTGTTGTATTTTCTGTCCGGAGTTGCTCCCTCACGGACACAGCTTGCAACTCCGATCGTTCCTCTAATGGCTGTGCCCTTGCTCGTTTGGGTGATTGGGCAATGATGGGCTTTCACGGCTCTGATATACACGAAATGGATGCTCCGGTGTCTATGTTGGAGATTTAAATAAATAAATAAAAGTCTATTCCCCGAAAGGGTAGGCAAAGTTCCACATAGGACACGTGTCCCCATATTCCACCAGTTCTACAACCATCGAGTTCTGTTTTTTGAGATCTACTGATCTATCATAACTCAAAAATCAATCAATAGCGGTCTAAGCATCCATCTTTTTGGTATATTCCCAGTCGCCACCCATAGGCGGATACGCCTAAGGCGCCGTTCGTTTAAATTCAATAGATAAAATATTATGCTATTGAATTTAAACGGACTATATGGCAATACCACAAATCGTTTGTCAACAAAACTGTCACCTGTCACTGTCACAATCTGAAACTGAGCGAACTGACTAACTGAGCTGAACGAATATTAAATTAATTGTACTTACAGTTTCTTTGTGAAACTGATTGAATTAATAAATAACAATGGCTCGTAATGTAGCGGAGACTGCAAGAAAATTTTTACTATTAGGTCAATGTGTTCCTACTGTTAAACAAAATGCTGCCAAAATTAGAGTGAAGAGGTTAGAATTGGATGAGAATTTACTGATGGTTTGTATTTTTTTAAATTAATTACAACGTAAATCATGTTAAGAGACCCTTATTTATCTTGCTTCTATCAATTTCAGTATTTTAGAAAGGATGAATTTTACTACTGTCATGATCCTAAAAAGGTCTGCAAAACTGGAGATATAGTCCTCATACAGTCTCTACCACAAAAACTGACAAAACTAATTACGCACGAAGTCAAAGAGGTTGTCTACCCTTTCGGTGATATCACTGATCCTATCACAGGCAAAAAGGTGGCTAAAGAGCGCTATAGAGAAGACATGGACAGGCAAGCAGAACTTTATGGAAAATTAGATTCTACCTTTGATTATAATAAGGCTCCTGAGCGAGGCTGGCAAGATGGGAAGAAAGATTATACTTCAAAACCTACATACACAAAGTTTCATGTGTTTGATGAAAATGATCCTTATGCCATTTAAGTTAGCTAGTGTTGTATAGTGGAATATTTAGCAATAAAGTATTTAGTTAGTGTTAACCAAACTTTTATTGTTGTTACCACTTTTACCCAATGTTTTATACTTACTGTCAGATTTCTCGACAACAAATCCTGTGATTGTCAATTTATGAAAAATATATTTCTGTCCATCATTCACATGGGCCAGGTAAAAAATCAGGATTTGTATGATTTGCCCAGGCATTCAATACAACAAATTATTTACCGAAGGACAATGGGCACTTGTATGGACTCCCTAACCCCATGTTGTGGCACATGCCATTTGAAAGGTCCTATTAGGAATTTGGCTGTCTTATTGTATGGCGGCTAACAGTCATACATGTGCAGAGAAATAATGACAAATCTTGTTTTAGTAGGATCATGGAGACTATTTATTAAGTATTTATTTTATAATTTATGTACACACATATACATTGAAAAAGATACGACATTATAAAAATTTGTACAAAGGTACTGCTTATTTCAAAAAGAAATTTCTTCAAGCAGACCTGCGAAAGGAAAAATCAGAAGAAATGTAGACAATAGCGTGTAGAAATAAAAAGAGTTTGTGAAATCTTAAATTAAAAACATAAAATATTAACAAATGATAATATCTATATATATAAAAGAAAGTCGTGTTAGTTACTTCACTTATAACTCAAGAACGGCTGAACCGATTTAGCTGAAAATTGGCAGGGAGGTAGCTTAGAACCAGGAGACGGACATAGGATACTTTACTTTACTTTTTTTTTTTTTTTTTTTTTAGAGTAGGGTAGAGTAGGGTAGTGTAGGGTAGAGTTGGGTAGAGTTGGATATAGTAGTCAGTTGACGGGAGCGAAGCCGCGGGCAAAAGCTAGTCTATATATAAAAGAAAGTCGTGTTAGTTACACTATTTATAACTCAAGAATGGCTGAACCGATTTGGCTGAAAGTTGGTGGGGAGGTAGCTTAGAACCAGGAGACGGACATAGGGGACACACATTTTTTTTTTGAGTAGGGTAGAGTTGGGTAGAGTAGGATATAGTAGTCAGTTGACGGGAGCGAAGCCGCGGGCAAAAGCTAGAAAGAATTATGCTGTTCTGGTATTGCCAGATGGCGTTATCCTTACTTATTAGGCGGTATGAAGTTCGCCGTGTCAGCTAGTAACTATATAATGTAATATGCCTATGTTAACATTTCCATTCCATAGACTGACTATCTAGTAGTCAGTGGCCCTGGCCCTGACTGCTATGCTGGAGGTTTTAAATTTGATTCCCACCCAAGCTATATGTTTGTGTGATGAGCATGATCATTTGTTGCATCTGTGTGTTATTTGTCTATAATATGTAGGTGTATTTAGAAATATGAGGTCTATAACTATGAAATTGCCGTTTTTTAAAACGGGTTGCTTTGTACTACAAACACATGCGTAAAATTTGACTTGCTACAAACTTTGTAGCAGCTTAGTCAAATGGACGAATAGTGGAACTGGACGACAACCAGCGCAATCACCCGAATTCCAAGTCAATCCAAAGATATAAATAACACTTCAATGCAACCTGTTTTAAAAAACGGCAATTTTATACTTTATTGTATGTTTTTTTTTTGTTTGTTAAGGCAATTGAGCTTCTGCCATTGTCACGTTGGGCCCTATGATGTTTATCAGTTACCTAAAGTTGTAAAAAAAAGTAAAAGGCCCATTTTGACATCTGTGAAAACGAATACATAAAATACGCAAAAGAATACTCTCAATATAGGTATTCCATCATATTACATAACGCGCCAAAAACAAAAAAAGGGGATTTTTTAAAACACTGTTGTTAATTAATATTTTATTGTTTCTTTCAGTTTTGTTAAGTTACATTCTAGGGTATTTCTCAATGTCTTATCGGGCCTTTTATTTTTTTACGAGTTTAGTACTCATACCACAATCTGCTTAGTTTGGGGGACTAGATGCTATAGTGTGAAAGTTTTATGGCGGTAAGTCCCCTCTTTGAGGTGTGGCTGGAGCGGCAACACGGCATCCTCACCTACCGCATGACGCAGGTCCTCACCGGACATAGCAAGTTCGGGAGGTTCCTGCATCGGATTCAGGCGGAAGCAACGCCCGGGTGTCATCATTGTGTGGATCACCCAGAGGACACGGTGGAGCATACGGTGGAGGCGTGCCCCGCTTGGGCGGAGCACCGCCGTGTCCTCGTGGAGGCAATTGGCGGCAGCGACCTTTCGCGTCGGGCCCTGGTTCAGGCTATGGTCCGGAGCGAGGAGGAATGGCAGGCTGCCGCCTCCTCCTTCTGCGAAGCAGTAATGCTAGCGAAGGAGGAGGCTGCACGCCTGCACGCGTGAGGGAACGAAGGTCCTCACGTCCGTCGTAATTCCGACCCCGACTACCAGCCACGGTAGACGCGGGCTTACGGACGTCGAGCACTGGGTAGCTCGCCGTCCGGCTGTTCGGTAATTAACCGGACCGAGCCCAGTCGTCAACAGCGCGTAGTGATCCTCGCGCTCCTCAAAGAGATGTCAGCGAACCGTAGGGGCCCAGCGGGGCCGATGCCCACTAGCTAGGACCGCGGAGAATTCCTGAAAGGGAAACCTGTAGTCCTAGTACGCAAAGGGTAATTGAAGGATACAGGTGTGGTTTTAGTCAGTAAGTCTGACACGCCCTCACGCCCCACCCAGAGCGCGAGAAGTCATTTGGATGATTTCCCCACCTTAAAAAAATAAATAAAAATTGTGTGAATGTTGTGGAATACGATTTTTGATGTTTAAAAAAAAAGTGGTTAACAGAGCCTACATATAAAAAGTACTCTTTGACGAGCATTTGGTTCTTGACTGAACTCGTGTTATTCAGGTTCCTACTGAAGATTTGTCCAGCCAACCTGAGTCACATAACTTTTCTACTAACTTATCTGGGTGAACTCAGATATTGCCCCCGATTCACTTATTGAGGTTTTAACCTAATTTACCAAAATAAAAGGAACACCTCTCTTACTAATTTTCAATAAAAATAGTCTACTTTGAAAAGAAAAATAGAACATAACTAGGCAGTTTTTAAGCTCTACACCATCTCGTCGCAAAAACCATTTCCTGGCGACAATCTTTGAAACTGTTGGTCACAATCGACTTTATGAGGAGGCTCATCACTAACGGCGGGTATCTGAGTTGAGTATTTCGAGTTAAGGGGTGACCAGACGGTTGCAAACCAACATCCCAATTGTAATCCATGACCTTCAACGCCCCTGGTTGGGAGTCGCATTTTCTCAACCACCGAACGTGTTTGCGCGTGGTTTACATCCATGTTGCCGCAACACAAACCAAACACAAGGTCACCTTGGTTGGAGCGCTAGTTTGCAACCGTCTGGTCACCCCTTTAAGCACATCTCACACCCTACTTAAATGCCAAACTATGACAGATTTTCAGGCTAAAGTATAGTTTGAGCAATAGGTACTAAATTTCAAATGCTTAAATCAGAAATCGAGGGTATGTAATATGTATTACCATGAACAGAAAATGCTATACTTATAAAAGTAGTAACAAATTATTTCAATGCTTAGTTTCAGTGTTTGTGTTGTCATTCAATATGGAATGACAATACAAACACTTTTAATGTTGTGATGATAAAATAAATTAGCCAAAACTTCTAAAGAAAAGAGCATTTATTTTATTTTTAGCCATAGGGCTCATAATTTGTAAAGATTGCTTGTATTGGTGGCATCAGTCCTGTGCCAGGAGTTCTTTTTCTAATGCAGCGCCCATGAGGTTCCAAGAGCTGTCATCGTCATCCGGTGGCTCTTCATCTGATGGTGGTGAAGATCGTCGTGGTCTCTTGCGAGGTCGGGATTCATCGTCTAAAAACAAAGGAAAATCTAGTTATTGGGGGTTACTGTTTAATCATAACAGAAGGGGTTGTCCCTTTTATGAACATTGTAACAACAGGTTCCTTATTTTTGCAGGAATGGTATTTCTCTTCCATACTTATATATATATTTTTTAATAGCCTATTGTATGCCCTACTGCTGGGCAAAAGCCTCCCCTTTCTTCTTCCAAACCTCTCTGTCTAGAGTGATCTCTGGCCAAGTTTGCCCAGCGAGCATGATCAGATCGTCACACCACCGACGCAGCAGTCGACGTCGTGAGTAGCAATCCTCGCCCACCTGTCCGGGTGCATTTGTGCGACGTGGCCAGCCCACCCCACTTCAGCCTGGCTATTTTTCCCACCGACTGAATTTATGTGGTTAAATAAAAATATTTATGATAACATATTATCAATTTATCATGTGGGATGTAGACTCGGCGATCATTGTACCGATAGTCGTGTCAGCCAATGGCTTAATAGCCAAGAGCCTCGACCAACACCTTAGGAGGCTCGCGTTAGGCGGCTGGATCAAGGCTTTGATCCAGAAAGCGGTACTCCTGGACACGGCTCGTATTGTTAGGAGGTTCCTTTCTCTGGAGCCCTGACCACCGGTAGCTTGGACCCTGCTCCCGATACCGGTGGGACACTATTTTTTATATTTTTAAATGTTTTTTTTATTGAAATATTTAAAAATATAATTTATGTGTTTAAAATAGTGAATAAAAAATAAATAAATATAACTTATTAATTTAATTACTGATCTTTCAAAAATACTTTTTAATTATGGAAGAGCTATTCTTACAAAAAACAAATTGTTGCTTACGAATTTCTTTCTGAAAAGGAACGAATTTCTTCTTAATATAATTATAATTTTATTGAGATAGCTCAATAAAATTATTTAAATGATAAAAGAGGAGAGAAAACAACTGTAAATACTAACCCATTTCAGAATCATTGGTTGCTTCTTGCGAATCTTGTATTAATCTGAAAAAGAAAGAGTTTAAATAGAAAAACAGAGTTTTTATATTTTCAAAGAACAGTTTTTATTTATGAAGTAAAAAGAACATGCTCCATACCTATCTTGTAAGCTGTCCTGCATGCTATTTTCCGCGCTTACTGATATCAGCCTATCCTCAGGAGGATTTTCCTCATCATCCAGGTCATCGTCACCAGGTTTCTCTTCGTCTGAAGAACTTTCATCCGATTCATTGAATATGTCTTCCACCTGTAAAATACCATAAAAATATTGTTAATGTAACTTATGTGGGACTTTCTTCTTTTTTATCGACAATCAATCAGTACAATAAAGTGTAACGGAGGCGTATTTCGTCCATATTATCACGCAAATTAAAAAGAGAATCGAGAAACTTACAAAATGTTTCATTATTTCTCAAGGGGAAAAGACAAGCAATGTTCGATAAAAAGAACAACTTGGTAGTGGTGAGTAAAACAGTTAAACAGTTCAGGTCCCTAGAGACTCGCACGATACGACAATACAACACGGGCGAGAAACGCTCATCGCATTGTAACATTGTACTGCTAGAGTGTACTTATTTACATAATTATTTAATTTTTAAAATAAGTTAATAAGAATAGATTCAGTTTGGAAATTATCCCTATAATCGCTTGCGTCGGATTGGTCAGACGAGTATTTTCGTGTCCTATTCGCTAGGGTCGTGTGTTTGCGACTGGGTACCTCATCTCGTTTAGCTTTTTAATTCCCATGGGTGACAGAAGAGCTGACGAGATGGAGTATTTGGTCGTGGACGTGTGACCCTGGCGTAATAAACGCGAGTGTTTGTCGGATATACCCCGACGTAGGCAGGTAAAAGGTTAAGAATTTTATTTAAGAACTGTCACTTGATGAGACACTGTTGCAGAATGTTCAAGTGCCTCCGTAACATCATAGTCTAAAATAGAAATCTGTCTATTACCTCTCTATCCATATCAGCGATGTCGTCGCTGGAGAAGGACAGCAGCGGGTTGATGGTGTCCATGAAGCGGCCTGAGGGCGTGCGCTTGCGCAGCGCGGCCACGGGCGCCGGCGCGGGCGGCGGGCTGCTGCAGTGCGCCGGCGGGCGCCGCGAGCTGCTCTGTGGGGACGGGGAGGGGCTCGTCAATTCATCTGATTTCATGTTACAGATATTTCATAATATAATAATACTTTTTAATTATTCTTATAATCAGAAAACAGAATACAGTGTCTAGGTAAAACTTCTTACATAACAGTTTGTGCTGCAAATTTTATAATACTTGATCACCAAGATTACGCTTGGTCCGAAAAATAATTTAATCAATTCATAATCATTGAATAAGTCATCCACTGCTGTTAGATTATTTTATTGCAGTCTTTTTATTATTGTATCATGTTATTCTTATTTTTGAGGTAGACATTAGAGAATATTTATGTAGTTGAGTATCATTAGCAGCTGATTCTGCAGAAGGCACAAAGCATTCTCTTCATTTTATGCCCACAACAAACATCTTGCTTCAATGGTACACTTAACCTTTTGAGTGCGTAATTAGAGACACAATAGTAAGACAATGGCGCGTGAACGCCGGCGTTAATGCGGGGATCAACAGCTTAAATACATGACATTGATATTGTAAATCAAAAGATGCTGTACATACAAATTACATCTTTATTTATAGTTTACCACTCTAAAACCAGGTTTTCAGAAGCTTATGGTGTAAGTGTGACCTGTGAGGTTAATTATAAGGCGAATCAATATTAGGCAAGTGCATACCTGTCCCCCCCTTTGCAGCGGGTACAGCCGCTCGTCGACTCGCTCCCATCGCTCGGCGCACGTCCACAACCATTCTGGTGTTACTACATGCAATTTGTTCGTTTTGCCCTCGCCTGCGATTTTCCTGCTAGCATTCACTTTTGCTGTTCCTGTAAGACAAAGAAAACATTGAAGACAGCTCATTCTTCTTTGGTATTATATTGGTTGCCTATATTATACTCGCGTGCAACCAAAACGACTCAACCTACTAGCTAGTGTATCTTCTCTTCTCATAAGCGTCCGTCAGTCGCGTGTGGTTTTAATAGGGGTAGTTTGTACCCCAACTCGTGGGTACCGTAGTGAGCACATTTTCATAGGCACATAATTAAATTAAGTACATATTAAAAAAGTACTGAATCAATTTTCATAAAAAATTAAGTTTGAGTTTCAAGCTTTTCAATGGTATTTAATATCATTTTAGTAGGTAGTCAATTCGGTAAAATTTCTGTTTTGTTTCAAAACTTACTCATTTCCCTTTAGCATTCTAAAAGCTCGTGTCAAAAGCAATAAATCTCGTGTCTGCGTTCGTAAGATCACAAAAAACGGCTTTTCGCGATTATCTGGGTTTGTATGGCTCCAATAATGTTAACACTTATTAACAAAATTGATTTAACTCTACAATTTTGGTGTTAACATCATTGGACAAACACATGAGATTTTATAAGATTTGATACAGCTTTTAAAATATCAAAAGAAAGGTGTATAAAGTTTCCAGCTTATTCTCTCATTCAGAGCTGAAACTATGAGATAAATTCATTGAGAGTTCCCATAGTAAAAAAATGTTTACATGGATAAGTAACTGCTAACGTGTTTACCTGCTCTCACTGCCACCAAATGCGTTGTTTTATCAGAATAATCCTGCGTAACTTCGGCTCCAAGACTCCTCGCCACTTGATACGCCCTTGAGGTCTCCAACCGCTGATGCGTTGGCACTAAACCACTGAAGACTAGACTAGTACCCGCTAATACTTCGCATTTCACTTCTGGGATTATAGACTTTAAGTCTGGAATTTGATTCTTGCCCATTTTATCGTAATTATCGTAGAAGTGCCTGGAAAGTGAGAACAAGAATGTAAATAAGTATCCCAAACATAAAGAATGCTTTTTGCAGAACAGCTTTTTTTGCTGAAGGATGTAGAAACATGCTGACTTAAATGATTGATGATTTTGATGATGACTTTATGATATTATTATGCCAACCTATTTGGTTTTAAAACACTTACATATCAATATAATGAAAACAATGATACCAAGAGGAAAGAACCTTCTAAAGAAATTAAGAAAATATGTGACAGTGGTAGTGGTTTTTGTATTGATTGCATTATATTATGTGTTTATGAAAATGTTCATTCATACTTACTTATGAATTCTTTTAAGTATATCATCCAAGTAAATTAAGTAGTCATCTGGGTCCTCCACTTCTATCTGTCCATCCAAGGTCTCGACCCATCGCGGCTCAGCCTCTGGCGCTATCCTCTCATCGCCCTCCTGGTCGGCCTCCTCACTTTCTTTCTCCTCCGTATTAGAACTCTTTACTTCCTTATCTTTTGTAACAACTATACCATTACCACCTTCTTCCTTGTTCTCTTTGTTCTTTGATGCATCTTTTTGTTCTGGTTCGGCATCTAGAGTAGGCATTTGATTGACTTGGGCACCGTTTTTGCCGGTTGTTAGTTTTTCTTTAGGTTTTTCGTTTTCTGTAACATAATAATATTATTTTAGTACACTCATTGTTTTATTTACCTCCAGAAAATTGTTTTAAAATGAACTCTTGTAAATATTCCTTACCAGGTGGAGGTGGTGCATTTATATCTCCTGTAGACTGGAAGAACGAGTAAGGCCTAACATGAATCAGATTGGTTGCGTGTCGCCATACGTCTTCGCGATCGTCTATTATACACACCATGTTGTCGCCACAAGGGAATAATGCTCTGAAATGATGATACATGATAAACTTCAAAGTTTAGAGGTTTAATTTTATCATTTTGATAATGAAATGGTCAGGTGTAAAGTTCCATTTTTGGTCACAGATAAGACTTCAGGCCATTCAGACATTGCTCAAAAAACAATAATGTTAATTTAGGTTAGGTTAGCTATTAACTTACTTCAAATTAGCTGCTTTCGTTCTAGCATCAAAGCATTCATCCCTAGACAGGATTCTATGAGAAAAATACTTCTTCTCTGGATCAAGTAAGTCAGCAATTGCATGGGCATATTGCCGAGCTCCAAAGGTGCATACATGCAGTTCATAGTTTTTGGAGGCAGATTCGAGGAACTCCTTTGTTTTTGGTCGAAGGCGCGTGTGGCACCAGCGGCCGGGACACCCAGGACCACGCAAAAAGAAGTGAAGGACTCCCTGTAAAGAAGGAATATTGATTATAAAGTTTACTTGTATATAAAGATTTATGTTTCGGAACATAAAAGTAGCTTAAACTTTCTAGACTAACTCCCTGACAGTTCAAAAATAATTTTATTTAAGTTTTAATGACCAATCTTCAGGGTATTTGACACTATAAGATATATCTGAATAAAAAGAAAAATTAAATTTAAAAAAACGTAATTATTATTAAATTAGCTAAATTCAATTTTAAAATACATATTTTGCTTTACATAAACCTAATTAGACACTTAGTATAAGTCTGACATGCCCTCCTGCTCCACCCTAGAGCTGGAGAAGTAATTGGATGATATTAAACCTTGTGCTAGTGAGACAAAAGTGAAACAGAAGTAAAAGGAATTAAGTCCAAGTGACTAGACTTATTTTCCTTGATAACTATTATCTCTAGATCAATGTGTCCTTGTTTATTTATTTATTTAAACTTCATGTACAGTAGTGGTACATAGGCAGACTTAATGCAACAAGGCATTCTCTACCAGTCAACCTTTGGGTTAAAAGAGATAACACTGTGGTAGGTGTGCACAATAAATAAATAACAGATAAATATCAAATGAAAAGTAGTATCAATAAATTAAGTTACAATAATAAAATACTTATATATGCTAATATTATAAACTAATAAATACATTATAACTAGGAGAACTTAAAAATAACAATTATGACGAAGACCAAACTAAGGTTGAGAGGACTTCAAGTAGTAGTTCCAAATTTTACGCTTGAAGGAAAATTTACTTTCAGCTTTACAAAAGATTTACCTTTAAGTTAGGTGGTATATTATCATTAGTGGTGTGAACTAATGTTTGATCAAGATCCACAAGCAATACTAGCTTCCTGTCTTTCAGAAGACGGTCCGCATCTTCCCGGCCCAATTTCCGTGCCAGTTCTTCAGAAACCTGTAAGTCATGACAAATTGTTTTAAATTATGTTATTCAAAACTTTGAAATCAAAATAAATGTGAAGCATTTTTGTACAATATAACAGCAGAAATGACAATATAACTGTTGTGTGCTGAGTAAAAAAAATAGATCCTCACTGTAGCCACCCTACAGCACATCACTGTTACCACGCTAGAAACACGCAGCCATTGTAGTCCTTGACAATTATAAAATGAATAATATAAATGAATGTAGCCCTCGTATCTGTCTTTCTTTCAAAGCTCAACAAAAGAAAGTCTTCAGAAGGACTTTGTATTTTGCTCTCTGGATTTTTGGTGAAATTATAACCAATATTCAAAGTTAGAATTTGTATCTAAATCCAGTTTTCTATAAGCAGTTAAAAGATGGTGTTATTCAGATATTATTTATTTTTGTTCAATAATTTGCATGTAACCACCTAAAATTTAACTAGTTTGCACAAAATGTGTGATACAAGGAGGTCAACACAAAATTACCAATTCTTATTGGTTTATTGGTCTAAAGGTACATGCTAGGGTGTACCTGACAGGTTTGCCTGCTCAGTTATACCTGTCAGGTAAGCTTGTGTGGAAACCTGCACAGTTGTGCAACATACACACTCCGGTTTACAAGTACTACCAAACCTGTCAGGTATACCCTAGTGTGTATGTCTATCTTAAAATTGTTCTCACCTTCAATTCAGGTACAGAGTGTACCATGGGCACGACAGCGACGTCTCTGTTCGTCACCTCGTCTGTGCGCAGGTCGGCACCGCACTCCGCACACATCTCCTTCATTACAGTCGGATGACGACATTCTTCAAGCTCTGCTATAGGTGCACTGAAAACGAAAATGATTCCTTGAATGAAATAGTTGAGAGTCCTCTCTCGTCGGCGCGTTTATGATGCGTTATAGATAGGGTATTGATTGAGGTAAAAATTGTTTAAGTTTTTGAGATAGCGACACATCTTACGACAAAAAATTGTTGTTGTATTCTTGTGTAGTTTACAAATATTTTGATTGTGAATAAAACTTAGACACGACAGGCATTTTAAATACAGATGTTGTTTTAAATACATAAAATTAAATGTTACAATAAAATAATCAAAACAGTGCAATGTTTGTTTTAGGTTACGTTTTAGGCGGGAAGGTTTTTACTGCAGAGTGCAGTTGTATTTGCCGCGTAAACAATGCAACTGCACCTTATGATAAAGAGTAACCTAAGCGATGCAAGTTTATGTAAATATTTTTTGTTTGATACGGACATTTGAAACTTTAAATGATAAATATTATTTTAAAGCGCATTTATAGTGTGACGTCACTTACCCAGGCTCTGCAATGTCTCCTTCCTTCACCTTGATCGATGAGATAGTACCAGCGCGTACTGCCTTATATTTCTTTAAATCAGTACCTGTGCCCGATGAATCGTTGTATAAAAATAATATTTGTCCTTGCGACACAAAAACACCTTGTTTTACTTTCCACTTAACTACTTTCAGAGGTTTTTCCGATGGAACAAAAATAGGCATAGTTTTGTCGGCCATCTTGAACGGATATGGTGAGTTATTTGTAGAATGGCGTTGTGCTATTGGCTGGTAACGAGTAGTTTTGGCGGTTAACGTATATCGACCAATGAAATTACAAGACGACCAAAATCAATACGCAAAAGAATATTGTTTCCGGAAATAGTGGCACAGACTGGCACTCGTTAAAAATGACAAACAGAGAATGTTCAAAAACCACAATTGGTTAAATTGAACGACTTTACCAGATACTCTTTCACAATCTGTTGTTATATTGTTGGATTTTTAGCAATTGTAAACACTGTGTTAAAATAAATTGAAGGCTGGAATACATTTTCCAGACGGATTTTCTACGAAATGCATCAAATTAATGTAAAGTTTTTTGATGGTTTGTAGTTTAAATAATAATAAATATTTTTATTTATTTATTAAATATACACACTAACTTTACAGGCTGAACCTACATTAATGGATACCAAACCAAAAAAAAAAATTATTGTAAAGAAGTCATCATTTTAACACATATTTATATACTTACTTATATGAAATCAAAGAGATTTAAAGATATTTAATGTCTTTGTATGAAATAGATGTTATATATTTGACGCCATACCTATTTTAGGTAGGAGTTATTGTGCATATATTACTGTATATTACCAAAGTACTCTGTGATATATTATGTAATTTTAATTAGTTAAGTGTTTTTATTTATCTTGTTATATCGTATGTTCAAAATAAAATAAATTTACTAGAACTGAAATAGATATTATAGTTGTTGATCTTTTAATGTACTTAAACATTATACTATTGAAGCTATAATATTGGTGAACTTTTTAATTAGGCCAGTCAGCCAAATCTATTAGAAAATTGAGTTTTTAATTGCCTTTACTGGCGTTTCCGTTTGTCACATGATAAATCATGACAATTAATTTTTGTCTATGATGGCCTAGAATTGTTAATCTGTGCTGAATATTGTTTATGATTTTTTATAGTCTGTGACACTGAAGTCAAACGTCAAAAAACAGCAACAATTTTCGTTGTGTATCTTCTCATGTAACGAGTTTTTGCTAATTATTATTTTTCGTTTTGTTTGTTTTGTGTAGAATTTAATGTAAATATTAATTCTTATCATTTGCAACATGATTGAAGAAAATATAACAGTGAGCGATAACTCGGATTTAGAGGATGGCGGAAATCCTGAACTTCGCGGATACTTGAGTAAATGGACAAATTACATTCACGGTTGGCAAGACAGGTTTATTGTTTTGAAGGATTCTACTTTATCGTACTACAAGAGTGAGCTAGAGAGTAATCTTGGATGCCGAGGTGCCTTATGTTTGAAAAAAGCCAAAGTCAAGGTGACTATGCATAGTTGTTTTATCGGCGAAGTCCAATAAAAAGATTAATTTGTCCTTGTTGCGTCTCGACTTTTTTTTTTGTCGCGTCGGTTTCTGCTTGAGAACAAACAGACTTAGCATGTGATCTAATATTTTAATATTTGACCTTGGATGTTTTATTTCAGCCTCATGAATTTGATGACTGCAGATTTGATGTGTCAGTAAATGACTGTGTTTGGTACTTGAGAGCGACAAGCCCTGAGGAGAAGCAGCAATGGATTGATGTTTTAGAGTCATTCAAAGTGAGTACTATAAAAAAAAACCCATAAATTTCGACATAATATTAAGATTGCTATATTGTTGGTTGGAACTGGAGCTATGATTATCTTAGTACACTCAATGTGATTCCTACACTCTTCTACATATATCAAAGTCATGTATGTCAACAGCGACCACTTGTTTTGAGTGTTTACTATGATTTGTTATCCTGAAAGTGTTTGTTTACACCATTTCATAACATCCACTTTTTGTTTGGGTAGAAGAAATGTTAGAATTTTTTTAAGTTCACTCAGTAAAACAATATTTCATCAACTCAATTATTCTGGTGACATCAATTATCATTATCTAAATGGAGAAGATCACCTTGAGCGCCATTTAAAATAAATTCAGATGATGTTCACAATCAAGTTATAACCTCGTACATAAATAAAAAATTTGTAGTACATGTTATCATGTGACATTTTTATAACAAGTCCGTGTATATGATTCAATATTCAATCAAAAGTACTTAGTGTGTATGTGTAGAGGTTTTGTTATCAAACACTGAAGTATCATATTACTCATGAACATCCAATAATAATTACAACGCAAATAATAATTAAAATGTTGTTCTTTTATTCATATATTCATATTAATATATGTCTGCATAATTAAGTAATATCTTGATTTATTTTGACCTTGACAGATATGGATATATATATATTTTATAACTAGGTATGTAATCTTCTTAATTTTCTTTATTGTACACTAAAACAAGTTATAATAAACAGTGATAATAAAGAGTATAGATAATAAATAAGACACAATTTAAATAAATTGGCAAACTTAACTGATAGTTGAGCAAACCATTGAGTAATACAGAGAGATCACAATAGACAGGAGGATCTAGTGTACAGTTTTAAAATTAAAAATACTAGTAATAGTGTTTTATTACTTAATAATAATAGTTGGCTATGCTAATAGTTAATAATAATCTGTTGACATAATCATACTGCATAAAAGCCGAGAAAGATAAGTAAATCAAGCTCCCACACCAAACTGCTTCAAAAATCAGTTGGATAGAATCACTGCAAACCATTTGAAACATGCATCAGCTAATAGCTGCTAAAGTTTCGGTAGCTTGGACTCTGCTCTCGATACCAGTAGGATACTTTTTTTTATATTCTTTTATACACATATTATTATTAAATTAATAATAATAATTTTGTATTTATTATCACTGCACTCAAAGGCAGTCATAGATAAGTGAATGTCAGAAATAACCATTTATGTAACTCTTGTGTCTTCATACATAGTTCATGAATCATATTTTTCTTCAATATTATTGTTGAATCTATTGCTTCGTATGAATCATCACTGGGCTATGTCACCTACAACTGTGTCAGGCCTGTTTTATAATACTATGCATTATCAGCTTAGTGAGTAATGCTGCTGATAAAGACTGATACTATTCTCTATGTAATTTATGATTGTATTCAATTGTTCTAAAAATGAGAATTGATAGATTTTATGATAAGATTATTTGTAGAGTTCATTTTCCATTTTATGAATCATCCCTTTGTGGTACAAAGGGATGATTCGTAATACCCAAAGAATGATCCTTGGAAAAACAATTACAGTTCACAGCTGTATATTTTTATATAATAACTAATCTTCTATCTATATATATAAAAGAAAGTCATGTTAGTTACACTATTTATAACTCAAGAACGGCTGAACCGATTTGGCTGAAAGTTGGTGGGGAGGTAGCTTAAAACCAGGAGATGGACATTGGATACTTTTTTTTTTTGAGTAGGGTAGGTAGAGTAGGGTAGAGTAGGGTAGGGTAGGTAGAGTAGGGTAGAGTAGGGTAGGGTATTGTAGAGTAGGGTAGAGTAGGATAGAGTTGGGTAGAGTAGAATATAGTAGTCAGTTGACGGGAGCGAAGCCGCGGGCAAAAGCTATTTATAATGAATCTGTAGAAGTTTAGTTTAGTGTAGATAACTTTTATACATTAAAATTGTGTGTAACTTGATTATTACTTAGGCTTTGTTTCATCGTAATCGGTTGACTAAGTGTATCGAAATATACCTATAGGTACTACATTCATTGACTGTTAGGCGGTACGAATTTCGCCGGGTCAGCTAGTTAGATAATAAAGGAGAAACTGACTGACTGACATATCAACTGACTGACTGAAATTTTGCATCACGTTTCCTTTTATGATGTAGGCGAGCATTAAGAGAGGATTTTGCAAAATTCACCCGTTAAGGTGATGAAACGGGAGTTCAAAGTTAGTATGCAGAAACCTACTTTGACGCGGGCAAAGCCGCTGGCAGAAGCTAGTTTAGAATCTAATACTCATATCACAAACACTAAGTTTGAAACAAAATGAATATAATATAATACAATATTCACACAACTATCATACAATGCTGTCTAGTCCCAAGCCTAGCAAAGCTTGTGTTATGAGTACTAGACAACTGATAAACATACTTAAATATTTCTAAATACATACATATTATAGATAAATTACACCCAGCCACAGAACAAATGATTGTGCTCATCACACAAACATTTGTGCTTGGTGGGAATCAAACCCACGACCTCCGGTATAGCAGTCAGGGCCACTAACCACTAGACCGACAGGCCAGTCAAATGAATGCTTTATAGTTGATTTTCAATCCTCAACCCTTCTTGAGTTAGAAACCCTACCATGCATGTTTCCTAGTGAAACAGCTTCAAACAAGTATGATAAGACTTAAAGACTCAAACAAGTAATTGTACAAATAAAAATCTTAAAAGCAATGTTATTTTTGGGCTTGTACTGCTATCTGACCTCTAAAGTCTAAATGTTTATATGGGGCCAGTATGTTGATAACAGAGTATGGGAGGATCTGCTTTTATCAAAATTTTGTGAATGTGTTTGCATACCCATAAATTATGTTTGTTCAACTAATGTATTTGGAAACATAAAAACAAAGGATTCGTAAAAAAATACCCTATTGGAGTTTAAATATTTTTTAAATTACTTTAATTATGACTAGATATTGCCTCCCACCTGTAGGAGGTAATTCCATATAAAATTACTAAACTATTGCGATTAACTGTCATCTATTGCATCACTTACTATCAGGTGGGATCGCAGTCAAGCACTAGTTTATATCATTAAAAAAAAACTATTTTTCAACTGTTTTTATGGGTTTTTTTTTATTGTTGATAGGTTCGCGCTGGACCGTATGGTTTTCCCTTTTTATTTTTCTTTTAAAACTTCCTTGTATTAAAACAAACAAAACAAAATGTAAAATTGTAATCATTTAAATTGGTCAAGCCATTTATAAGTTTAAACAAGACTAACGAACTTCAATTGATTTTTATATATGTTTATAATTTCATCACCATCTTCCCGCCCTTGTCCCATTTTATTTGGGGTTGGTGTAACACGATTTTTTTTTCTTTCATTCTGTCCTTTCACCCGTCATGCTATCGTGTAATATATAATATATATAAATTATACTATTATTATGTATTGTCACTTAGTTAATAACTTACTAAATAGTTAAGGTAAAAATAAGTTGAATGCTTGAGATAATAATACCTATGTTAATTTAATTCTCAGGTAGAATCAGGGTATGGGACCAGTTCAGATAGCAGTTCCAATGGTGGTGGTCTGCGGAGGCATGGCTCAGCTACTTCATTGCAGTCAACTGGCTCTCATGGTATGTATTTTACATATCAAATCAACCCTTTTTTATTTTAAGTAGAATTTTTTAAGTAGAATTATAAAGTATTTATGATAATAAATCAAAACAGATAAAAATATCTACACTAATATTATAAAGAAGTAAAGTTTGTTTTTTTGGTTTGTAGAAGGTAATCTCTGGAAGTACTGGTCCGATTGTAAAAATAATTTCACCTATAGAAAGCTGCTTTATTCCTGAGTGACAGGCTATATTTTATGTACGCGGGCGAAACTGCTGGCAAAAGCTAGTTTTTCATTTCTGCACTGATCTAATATAACAGTTGCTATTAACGTATTTTTTTATAAATAATTTTCAATTATGGAACTGAAAATCCATTTCTGCAAAGAATGTAAATGGTCGCTTACGATGTTCTTCCTAAAAAGGTCCGATATTATATTTATAGTGAACAACATAAGTAAGGATTATCACAGAAGTTACTGTCTAGTCCTATAGCAAATTCATATTCATAATGTTATACAAACAATCATGTATTTTACAATATTCTAAGTTCAGTAACTAAGTTAGGCCTTTCACCTGTCTAGTATTTTTATGTAATTAATCTATGTACAAAATTTTATAACTGTATCATGATAAATCACAAAGTTATAAGCTTTTTATGTTACCTAGTTGTCCGCACAAATACATGGTCACCGGGCCATCCGGGCGACTGAGGGGTTGTTTTGCTACCGCACCCAGCTGTGCTCGTTATGAATTGCCGTGACATGTGTTGTACTTAGTATTGGTGGTGTCCAACTTGTGACCTTTTTTAAATATTTTTGGAAAAAAACTATGACATGGTGTAAAAATTATTGGAATCGATTCAGTTACTGATTCTAAACAAACTATATTCACGTTTCGCATATATACTAAAAATAATGTTGTATATCAGTCAGTGATAAAGTAGCATTCTGCTGGTGAAAGGATTTTCAAAATCGGTCCAGTAGTTTTTTGATTTATTCATTATAAACAAAAATACAAAAATCCAAATTCCAAAAATACAAACCTGTCCTGTTTATAATATTAGTATAGATAATGTATTTGTCGGTAAAAACGTAAATCTTTTATTTGTCTTTCATTAACGTTTATCATGCGATTATGTCATTTAAAGTGGCCTCCCACCACGTAAATGTTACGGCGTAGTTCACCACTTTATAAAATCACGTGGAACTAAAACAAAATATTTATTCCTAACTATTGCCTTTGAACTCCGATAATTATAAAACAATGAACGACCTTTACGTAACCATTAGCTTAATTGCAGGTTATGGTATTATCAAGTAAATATATTCACTAGGACCAACGAGTTATAATGGCATCAAGTGCTATTTTTGCTTGTCTCCTATCAGCTTTTTTTAATAACTATCAGTAAACATCGGGTTACCATTATTCAATTCATTATTATTATTATTCGGCCTGAGTTCCAGCAGTGGGAACACAAAGGCTGATTATGCTTAAACATCGGATTATATGCACTATGAAAATGCCAAAATATACACACTGAAAATACTATTTATTATTTGAAATCATGTTCATTTTCTAGATGTTTATATTATTATTAATAATATTTATATTTCCTTTATTTATTTTCTATACATATTTTATACTGAAAAAAAAAAAGTTTTTAAACATAAAAAAATACATTAAAAAATATAAAAAATAGCAAATAGTGAATTATTATAATTATTAATATTTATATAATTTTTATAACATCCGTTTAGGGTGTGCTCTGATCGAGTTTACCAGTATACTATTGCAGTCTTTAGACCGAGTGTTCGTGAGACGCAAGCGTAGCATATCACTGTCTGTGGCTCCACCTGCACCGTTCCTGCATAATCCAACACGCCTGACACATTTAAGTATTTACTGAAATCAGCACTATTGATAAAAATGTACTAAAACAATGTAATACAGCTGTATAAATAGCGTTTTATTATCGGATATTCAAATGCATATATCCGATGATCGATCCGATGTCTACCTATCAGTTTGTTTTAAATTACTGTTGTCGCATACTATGAAGAAAAGGGGTTGGTGCATCAAGAGTGTAAAACAGTTGTGGTGTGCAACTTCTAAATCTATGGCAGAGACTGGCATACTCCTGCCAGGATTAGTCGAAAAAACTACCGCGGCCCTCGAACGCAAACAGCAACTGTAGGAACACAGGTGGGATTTAGACAGTAGAAGTTGGACACTCCCTCTCCACCCGGATCGGGAGGAGTCATTTGAAGATTTCTCACTGAAAAAAAAGAGATAAGTAGATATACTATATATAGATAGATATATACCAAAAATAAAATTACAGTTGGAACTTAAAGTTAATAGGGTGTGACAATGGCCGCCCATTGTGACACCCTATTAATTTAAGTTTGATTTTAAGTCTTAGGTGGTATTATTAGAAACTGGTATGCTAGCTATGGATTTAGAACCAGTGGTCTCTTTGTAAATCCATTGCTGTCACAGTTATTGTAATTTTGAGTTTTGAAATCTGGCCTAGAAATGGCAATAACCTTGCCGGCTGCCGCTTCCATGACTCTGACAATTTATTCAGTGATTATTAGAAACTGGTATGCTAGCTATGGATTTAGAACCAGTGGTCTCTTTGTAAATCCATTGCTGTCACAGTTATTGTAATTTTGAGTTTTGAAATCTGGCCTAGAAATGGCAATAACCTTGCCGGCTGCCGCTTCCATGACTCTGACAATTTATTCAGTGGAAAATAGATAATTTTGTCTAAGTAGGTACGGTATTATATGGATGGATGATCATTTATTTTTATCCTCATAATCCATAGATAAGACTTGGTTTGCATATAATTATGAATGTACCGTGTCGTGTTGCGTGCCTGTATTTCGTTATTATCTAGCACTGAGTACCTAATAATTACAAGTTATTATGAGTTGAAGACGTTGCACTTTGTGGGACCTTAGTTATATTTGCATCTCTCGTCTGGTCTAGTTTTACTTTTATCGCTATCTCTCCTGATGATAAGCGATGTGTGGTCCACAATGGAGCATGTTTGCCTAGAAGTATAAACCTTGAATAGGTTAGGCTCTTGACTGAAGACTTCCAGGTTATAGCTATTTGGAAACTCAGACTGCGGCAGGTAATTCCACTACTTAACTGTACACAAAATGAAACAAATAAAAAGTTTTGGCCTATGGTTGGGATGTTTATCATTCTCTAACTAAGGGTGGCGAGAATCAGGATATTTTTCTCTTTACATCTACGTTATTTATTATTTTGTAATGTTATGTTTGGTAAAATTATTGCCTTATTTCAGTAACTAAGTGTCATATGCTAATAAATCAAATTGAAGCGTCTGTTTGCAATATCCTAATCTAATTAGAATGAAGAGTATCAAAATTGGATATTAAATCAAGCAGCAAAATATATGACATTTCAAATTGTGGTATGAGGAGGAGTGGGGGCATTGTGGGAACATCTCTTTTGTACACACGTAACCTAATGGCGGTGACGTCACATTTCAGTTTATGTATCAAAAAAGAAAAAAAAACTGCCCCACACCACGGAAATAAATACGTAAGTACACTATGAATTATTCCTGTGTCGTGGGGTACTTCACAGTTTTACACAGTAGGTAGCTTGTACATCATACATTGACAGTTTCCTTTTCCACCAGATTTGAAAGGTTTCGAACTTCTTAATTTTGAACGAATTTAAAAAAATATGTCTATTTGCGACTTTGGATAAAATTATTTTTAATACAAAAAGATTAATCTACCCAATTATCCATGTATTAGTAATTACGTACATTTCAATCATAGGAGTGTGCCATTAATGAAATTAAATCCATGCGTGTTGGCTTGCACGTTAAACATCAATGTCGAAGAGATATCAATATAAAATGATTTCTAGCTTGTACGAATGTAAATATACATAACGATTATTAGGTAGAGTAATAGAGATTGTAGTGGTTGGTGTTCTATAGCTTCTGCTTACCCCCAATCGAAACAGGCATGGGTTTATTAAATGTATGTAGGTAATACTAGTTCTGCCAGCGGCTTTGCCTGTCTGAATGAATGACAAACAGTACACTCAAAGTTTCGCCTTTTAATAATATTAGTGTAATATAAATTTCAAGCATTGAAGCTGAAACATGATTTTTTTTATATAACTGAAATAAGGTAGGTATACAGAATTAATGCAATACCTACAGTTATTTGAAGACTGATTTACACTTCGCCAAAATGTTAGCGAATCTAGCTGCCGAAATGAGTCGTATCTACGCAGCAAATACAGGTTCAACTCGGTGTTAACCTGTTTGTGAAAAGTTGTTAGCATTAATCGACTATTATTCTTCTTTCCTCATTGAAAATGTAGGTTAAATTGCCTCGATTGCGACTGTCTAATGGAACTTCATTTTTCCGATTACTACAAAGAGGAAATTTTATGCGTACCCAATAGGCAATATGCATGCAATTTTTTTATTTGCTTAATTAAATACTTTTTAGCTCTCGTAAACAAATATGAAAAAAAATATTTCGTCAACAATGAAGTTATAAAGCTTCAAAGCTGCAATTATGCAAGAGAAGTCCGACATGGTCTTTGATGTCTAAGGCCGTAAGACCCCTACGGCTCTACAGACTATTACGAGCCCCGACATCGAACTGAGGTAAATTCGGACCTTCGGAGCCGTGATGCACGCGTTAAACGGACAGGATCGATCTCCGTGATCCAAATGGGCTTCGACGTCGCACCTCACGTGGTGAAGCGCGACTAGATGCCTATATAGTTAAATAAAAATAATAATAATATTCCACGACTATCACACAACGTCGTCTAGCCCCAAGCTAAGCAGAGCTTGTGTTATGAGTACTAGACAACTGATAAACATACTTATATATTTCTAAATACATACAGGGTGTCCAAGAACCTGGCGTCCAACTGGATTCCCACGATGCCCCAAGTTCTAACAGTACTCAGAAAAATATTTTAAAAAATCCACCCCATGTACTTACAGAATTATACTGATTTCAAAAAAAAAGGGGAAATGAGCACCCTGTGACATACTTTTGAATGCTGTGACTGCTAATGCTGATAATTTCGATATTTCTTGGAGGTTTTGTAATCTAGGGTATTGCTGTGTCTAAATAGAATGTAAAAATAAAGTACTTATTGTACCATTTTAAAATAAAATATTATTTTAACTAAAGGTGATATGGAAAACTATTGAATTTCGCAACTTTGACCGACTGTAGTGTAAAAAAAATGTACCAAAATAGTATGGCAAGTGACGTCAAATTTTGACGCGTTTATTCCTCTTTTTAAAAAGGTATAATACTTACACATTAATTTGAAAAAAAAAAATTTGATAATATTTTTACTCAACAACCCAATTTTTACGATGTCTTACAGAATTCTTAGAAAGAAAAATTTACGACGAATTGAATCTAACCTCTAAAGAATTACTATTGTATGCTTATAAAAATAACAACAGGCCTCTCAAAAAACAGGTTAGACCGTAAGGGACGGTATGTGCATGCATCTCACCATAGTGATTCGTTATTACAACAGGAGGGAGCAAGACAGAAACTATCTTTGCGATTTGCTGGTTCTTCTTTATGGTACCCCATTATTCAGGTAAGAGTGAGGGAGAAAAAGGTTAGAGGTGCGAGTGGGATAGATAGTGACGCTATCTGGGATCGTGCTATTTAGGATAACAGTACGGTCAGTACGCGTCACTGCCTCCTGCCGTTACTACGCACCTCTCTCTTATTGTTACCATTGATCACGTACTACGATTTAAAGCTTTGTTTATTGGACTCGATTACTCTTTGTGCTCTGGACTTTGAAACGAACTCTTTACGACGACCTTTGCCTGTGTTTGGACAGTTTGTGTTTTGTGTGTGCTACCATGGCGACCTACACTCCGCAAGAATACGCAAATATGCACTACATTTATGGAGAATGTAGAGGTAATGGACGAGCTGCAGCGAGACTTTACAGAGAAAGGTATCCGAGGGCTACGCGATATCCCGACCATCGAGTTTTCATTAATGTGCACAGATCACTATGTGACGGGCGGTTCCCCAATCAAGTAGCTGGTGAAGGACGACCCGTAAATGACTTCATACGCGATGAAGTTTTAGAGGCGGTGTCGGCAAATCCAAGCATCTCTGTGCGAGGAATAGAAGCTGATACGGGGATACCGAAGAGCACAGCACACAGTATTCTCCAAAAAGAAGAATATCATCCGTACCACGTACAGCGAGTGCAAAGTCTTTTACCTCGAGACTATCCGAGCCGAGTCGCGTTTTGTGAAACAATCCTGCAAAAACATCGAGAAGACGAAAACTTTATCGACAAAATTTTGTGGTCAGATGAATCAACATTTAAGAAGGATGGCTACATGAACCTACACAACTTGCACGAGTGGCATGTGGAAAATCCGCACTTGATGCGAGAAGATAGATCCCAGTACCGGTTCAAAGTGAACATGTGGACCGGTATTCTCTGTGGGAATATTATTGGTCCATTTGAGATGCCCGAGAATTTGACTGGCGAATCATATTTAAATTTTCTTCAAAATGATTTGCCAAACTTACTAGAAGAGACCCCACCAGATATGTGGTTCCAACACGACGGCTGTCCAGCACATTTTCGCGTATCCGTTAGAGAGTTTTTGGACGAGCAATACCCGAACAGGTGGATTGGGCGATCAGGAACAATCCCGTGGCCAGCCCGCTCACCTGACTTAAATCCGCTGGATTTTTTTTTCTGGGGAACTATGAAGGAGCTCGTTTATGCGAAGCCCATTAATGACATCGCTGACCTTCGTGAGAAGATAACACAAGCAGTGCAGGTGATACGTCAAAAAAGTTACTCGCGAAACATAAAGCGGTCCTTTTTAAGGAGAGTGAGAGCTTGTATTGCCGCGGGTGGTCAACATTTTGAACATTTATTGTAATAAAATATCTTTAAACTAACATTCTTTGCTTTTATTCTACTGGGAACCCATCTACCTTGTGTATTTCCTTCTTGCTCACTCTTGGAACCGAAGTAAATAATAGTAGTAACATAACAGTTTCTAAAATAAGAAAGGGTCCGACAGTTACCGTTAGTAGGTAGGCACTTCGTAAAAATTGGGTTGTTGAGTAAAAATATTATCAAAATTTTTTTTTTCAAATTAATGTGTAAGTATTATACCTTTTTAAAAAGAGGAATAAACGCGTCAAAATTTGACGTCACTTGCCATACTATTTTGGTACATTTTTTTTACACTACAGTCGGTCAAAGTTGCGAAATTCAATAGTTTTCCATATCACCTTTAGTTAAAATAATATTTTATTTTAAAATGGTACAATAAGTACTTTATTTTTACATTCTATTTAGACACAGCAATACCCTAGATTACAAAACCTCCAAGAAATATCGAAATTATCAGCATTAGCAGTCACAGCATTCAAAAGTATGTCACAGGGTGCTCATTTCCCCTTTTTTTTTGAAATCAGTATAATTCTGTAAGTACATGGGGTGGATTTTTTAAAATATTTTTCTGAGTACTGTTAGAACTTGGGGCATCGTGGGAATCCAGTTGGACGCCAGGTTCTTGGACACCCTGTATATAGATAAATTACACCCAGACACAGAACAAATGATCGTGCTCATCACACAAACATTTGCCCCGGGTGGGAATCGAACCCACGACCTCCGGCATAGCAGTCAGGGCCACTAACCATTAGACCAACAGGCCAGTCAAAGTTGTTGTAGCAGTTGTTTCAAATTGTTATATCTTGTTTTCTTTTCTACCAATTTTAATATTGTTTTCATATTTAGTATCCTATTTTTGTATATTTATTGATAGATATACTGGTTAGTTACCGCACTGGGCCCGTGTGGTGGATTACGGCCCATTTCCTCTCCTAGGGAGGAGGCCTGCGTCCCAGCAGTGGGAACATTAATAGGCTGATTATGCTTATTGGTTAGTTAACAAATATTTTCGTGGATATTCCCTATTGATGCAGCCGGCTGTAAGTACGTATACTATAAACGGTTTTAACAGACTTTCAAAAAAGGAGGACATCATCATATCGATTGAATGTTTTTTTTTTGTATCTTGTTTAGCGATAACTTCGCCAAATGGTAATCGATTTTGATGATTATTTTTTTGTTTGGAAGAGTCAGCCCTCAGATGGTTCCATCTAAATTTTGTAATGATCTGATAAAGAATTTTGGAGATAGACCTTGGAACTCTTCAATGCTGAACAAAATAAAACGTTAAAAAATAAAAAGAGAAGTCGGTGTCGAGAAATTTCAACCTTCTTGTCCCGTAGTAAGTAATATGTACTGTTCAAAGTGACCTACATAATTAATGCCGGGTCCAATGAACCCATACGTACCTTTTTTGACCTAAACACTGACACGTAGGCCGCTAACTAACATCTAAGGAGGTCATCCGCTGTGACAAATGTTAATTGTGCCTTGAGCGGCAAAGTTATGAAGCACTATTCATAGCAAATGAAAATGAATGAATGAATGAGGTGGTAAATTTAAAAAATAATTTTAATAGCCTTTTTATAGTATAAATAAAAAATTCGTGACTTAAATCCAATGACTTCTAGCCATCTAAGGTGGAGCGATAGGGCGTGTCTAAAACCACACCATGTTCCTTCTTTGTCTTGCGTTCTAGGGACCCCGGGGTTCTCTTTCGGACTGCCCACTAAAACCCACATGTGTCCTTTAGTTGTTCTTTGTGTTCTAGAATCACGGTCACTCTTTCAAACGGGTGCATCCCTAGCAGCCATCGGCCCTACTGGGTCCCTTCAGTTTTGTTGACATCTTTTTGAATACCGTACATATTGAATAGTTAGCGAATGCTGTGTTAAAGATTCTTCAAGATACGGAGTGTATTTGGAGGAACGCGGAACAAAGTGTTAAGTCCCGCAAACTTCGGTTGAAAAGGGAGGATCTCTCTCCGACCAGACGGATGTTCTGTCTGATCTGGGCAACTCCGATAGATAATTTCGTGCTGTTGTATATGTCCAAATCGAGCGGAGAACTGTAAATGCGCGATGCAGGATTTCGTAGTTTAGTTCTTATGTGACGCCGTAGATGTCGCTACATTTATAATCCTGTCTTTTGTCCCCAGGACGCACGGCCCGTCGCCTGGCCGAGAAGATCGCGGAGCTGGACACGTACAACGAGTTGCTGTCGAAGCAAGCGGTGCAACTGCAGCAGTACTTCGACAAGTGCGTCGCCGCGTACCCTCAGATCAATGACGATGCCTCCGAAGCTATTGATGCTGTTAAACTTGCTGATGGTTTGTTAGATCTTAGTTTTGTTTACAAAAACTTATACAGGGTCGAATTAATTAGACTGCCAGTCTGTCTGCCTTTGGATTATTTTTTATTTTATTGTTAATAGTAGTCCCTCGCGGTTTCACCCGTGTCTTTGGTTACTTCTCTGCTCCTATTGGTCTTAGTATTTTATATAGCCTTCCTCAATAAATCAGCTATCCAACACTAAAATCTTCTATATATATAAAAGGAGAAACTGACTGACTGACATATCAACGAACAGCCGAAACTACTAGGACTAGGAACGTGAAATTTTGCGCAGTTTCCTTTTATGACGTGGGTGAGCACTAAGAGAGGATTTTCCAAAATTCACTCACAAAGGGGATGACGGGGGTCCAGAGTTTGTATGGAAGAACTTATTTTTACGCGGGCGAAGCAGCTGGCAGAAGCTAGTATTTTATAAGAAGAAGACCAGTATTTCCTAAGAGGCACTCTGAAGTCAATATTTCGAAGTTCAGTCATACGTGTTCTTTTTTTTTACACTGAAGCCAATATCCGCAATGTAATTATTATAGAGAGCAAGAGCAGTGGTGGCCGAGTGGTAACGGCCCCGACTTACGAGTTGTAGGTTGCGGGTTCAAACTCAGCCAGGCGCATTACTTTGTGTAATTTATTTCATCACCACTGCTCTCAAAACGGTGAAGGAAAACATCGTGAGGAAATCGGCATGTCCTAGAACCAAAAATTCGAAGACATGTGACATCCACCAACCCGCACTGGGCCCGCGTGGTGGATTACGGCCCATTCCCTCTCCTAGAGACGAGGCCTGAGTCCCAACAGTGGGAACATTATAAGGCCGACTATGCTATGCTAATTATTATAGAGTTTATAATTTTATCGTAAATTTCAAAATTCGTATTTCCTTAATCGTTCCAATAACTGATTTACAGTGTATATAGAAACTATAAAATTCATATTATTTCCTGCCCGCGTACTGTTATCACATAACACATAACAGTTCGCCAAATTAATGAACTTGAAACTGCTATATGACATCATATACAATTGTAGTATGTAAGAACGTTAATTTTTGAGATTTAATGAATTGCTTTCAAATTAGATTGTGATGTCTGTTGGTTAATTGGTTGTCAGGGCAGTGGACACTGGGTTGATTGTGTCTAAATCTGTCTGAGCATTGAAGCGAGAAGTTTGCAGCTCAAAAAACACTTGTTCAATACAATTTTCGTGTCTACGCTTCGCTTCAGTAGACTTGAAGCCTAAATCTATATCTATACATAATTATAAATAAAATTAGAATTTCTGCTTGCAATATCAAAATATAATTTATTTTAATTACTAAATGTTTATGAAAGTTTATTCGATACCTAACAGGTCAATTGAAAAGTCCCCGGCCTAAAATAGTAAAACACATTTTTTTGGCAAAATTCGTTTTTTTTATTCAACATAATTCCCTTCAAGGGTGATACACTGATTATAGCGATCCTCCAAGTTTTCGATACCATTTTTGTAGTACGATTTGTCCTTTGCTTCAAAATAGGCCTCAGTTTCGGCGATCACCTCTTCATTCGACGAAAATTTTTTCCCAACGAGCATTCTTTTGAGATCTGAGAACAGGAAGTAGTCGCTGGGGGCCAGATCTGGAGAATACGGTGGATGCGGAAGCAATTCGAAGCCCAATTCATGAATTTTTGCCATCGTTTTCACTGACTTGTGAGACGGTGCATTGTCTTGGTGAAGCAGGACTTTCTTTTTCTGCAAATGCGGTCGTTTTTCGGCGATTTCGTCCTTCAAACGGTCCAATAACGCTATGTAATAGTCGCTGTTGATGGTCCATCCTTTTTCAAAGGTAGTCAATGAAAATTATTCCACGCGCATCCCAAAATACAGACGCCATAACCTTGCCAGCCGACAGTTGCGTTTTTGCACGCTTTGGAGCGGGTTCATCGTGTGCAGTCCACTCGGATGACTGTCGATTGGACTTCGGAGTGAAATGATGGAGCCATGTTTCATCCATTGTCACATATCGACGCAAAAACTCGGGTTTATTACGCCTGATCATCTTCAAACACTGCTCTGAATCATCAACTCGTCGTTGTTTTTGGTCTAAAGTGAGCTCGCGCGGCACCCACTTTGCACAGAGCTTTCTCATACCCAAATATTCGTGAATGATGTGATGTATACGTTCCGTTGATATCTGTAGAGTGTCTGCTATTTCATTCAATTTCAATTTACGGTCATTTTGTGGATTTTTTTAATGTTTTCGTCCGTAACAACCTCTTTTGGGCGTCCACTGCGTTCACCGTCTTCGGTGCTCATTTCACCACGTCTAAACTTAGCATACCAATCCTTGATGGTTGATTTTCCTGGGGCAGTGTCCGGAAATTCGTTATCAAGCCAAGTTTTTGCTTCAACTGTATTTTTTCCCTTCAAAAAGCAATATTTTATCAACACGCGAAATTCCTTTTTATCCATTTTTTTCACAATAACAAAAGTTGCTTCACTAAAAATGCTATAACTCACAAACTAATGATCCGACAGCCGTCAAATTTATAGACGCGTCTTTTGAAGGTTAGGGCTTACTGAAAATCATATGGATTTAGTTCTGGTGCCGCCATCTATGTGTCAGGCCGGGGACTTTTCAATTGACCCAGTATAACAAAAATGCAATTTATATCTGTCTGTCGGTGTGCAGTCTCCGAAATGGTTGGATCGATTTTCACTGATATACAGCTGATGTTATAAGGAGTAATTTAGCCTACCCGTACTTTTCATTTTCCCATGGGAACGGGGCTTAATTCCCGGTGCGGGCTCCGAAATGGATATAAGAAAGAAGAAAGAGCCACGCGAAAGAAGTCGCGGGTAATAGCTAGTTTATACTAATAATCTACAATAAAAAACTCTTTCACCCGTAGAATGCTACTATTTTGTTACTAAATTCGTGTTTGCCCCTGTATTCTCTGCTAAATTATGAGATGATGATAATTTGTCTGTACCTTAAGGGCCTTCTCATTTAAATACAATAAAGCAATAATGGGAACTTGTGGTTTAATGACAAATCAGTTTGTTCGACCAAGTCATAGACAAATTGACCCAATTTGCATTATGTGACTATTTCGGGAATACCCGAGCAGCTGAAATCTCGGTTAATCCCTGTTCCGATAGATTTCTGGTTTTCCCCGATCCAACAAAACTGTGTCTATATTGTGGTTATGTGATTGTTTTATTTGACTGAAGTGACATACTTATATATAAACCTTTGATAGTATTCAGGAAAAATATAACATTGCTTTAAAGTGGGAAACAACGGCTTTTAATCCATACTATTAATATTATAAATGTGAAAGTGTGTGTGTCTGTTTGTTTGTCCGTCTTTCACGGCAAAACGGAGCGACGAATTGACGTGATTTTTTAAGTGGAGATAGTTGAAGGGATGGAGAGTGACATAGGCTACTTTTTGTCTCTTTCTAACCCCCCCCACTCCCCTAAAATGGGGGGTGGAAGTTTGTTGGAGAAACTTACTTTTACGCGGGTGAAACCGCTGGCAGAAGCTAGTAAGAATTAATAAATTGAAATGTACAGACGTTGTCCTGCGAAAACTGTCAGAAAAAAAAAGAAAAGTCTCTTTTAGTCAGAAAGAAAAAAAATCGAGAACCCGTTTGCAGCGCCACCTACCGGGTGTATTTTTAAGCCATCGAAGGATCCACTCAAATATACAGACAAAGCCTGGATGGCCTAATGGTGTCTCACTGGATGGCGGTACACAGACCGTCATTCAGGTATGTGATGTAGGCGTATTATAATTGTCTTTTTGTTTTTAGTTAGTAAGTATCAATTTAATGTTTTACTGAAACTGAATCTCTGGTCTGATATTAAAGTTTATTATTATTATTAATAAATCGGTCAAGCCGTTTAGGAGGAGTAAGGTGATAAACACACGTACCGAACAGATATTATTATTACTAGCTAGCCAGTGGCTTCACACGCATGAAAGTAGAAAATTGTTACTAGAGAACATGCTCCCGGGTTAAAAAGTATTCTATCTGCTATTCCACGACTTAGTTCCCCCGTGTGCCAAATTTCATTCTAATCCGTTCAGCTGTACACACACACACACTCACACACACACACACTCACACACACACACTCACACACACACACTCTCACACACACACACACACACACACTTTCGCTTTTAGGCCGTGCGCGCACTGCCTTGCGGTGGAATGCGGTGCGTTTATTCGCATTCACAGCAACGCATTCACAGGGCCGCGCACTGCCGCGAAACTAACGCACGTTTTAACCGACTTCAAAAAAAAGGAGGAGGTTATCAATTCGGTTGTATTTTTTATCATCATTTTTTTTATGTTTGTTACCTCAGAACTCCGTCGTTTATGGACCGATTTGCTAATTTTTTTTTGCCTTTATAGGAAAAATCCAGTTTTTATTTAACACTTTTTAGCTGCGATACACTTATAAACAGAGTGCCTATTTCACATGACAATTCTAATTAACCCAAACACTGCTAGGTTACATTGTTTTATTATGAAGTTCCTGTGTCTAACTTCCACCTTCCGGCTCCATCATCATCATCAGATCACTTCGATGATACCATTTTCAACGTAACTATTCAGAACTATTCATTTATTTGTATTTTCATAGTCGCTTAACTATCTTCATTGTGATATCTATGTGAGTATGAAGTTCCGTTGACCATTTCTGGTCTTCTTCATCAGTTCCACTTCATCAAATGTTACTTTTTGACTGTAAATGCGTAATATTTGAGGAGTTCCCTTGATTCCTCATGGATTCCATCATCAGAACTGGATTTTTAAAAAATTGGGACTAATCTGGAAGCATATCTCATATGGGAAAAAAATATTGCAAATCGGTCCAGAAACGACGGAGTTCTGAGGTAACAAACATAAAAAAAATGATGATAAAAAATACAACCTAATTGATAACCTCCTCCTTTTTTTGAAGTCGGTTAAAACGTGCGTTAGTTTCGCGGCAGTGCGCGGCGCTTCCTAGATCTCTATACGATACAAAAATATTTGCGGTAGATTCACCGCAAATTTGCAGCGAGAGGCCAACGGTGATTCTACCGCATGCGTTTATTTCACGGCAGTGCGCGCACTTCTATGAGACTCCATACTTCACAGATACAGAGAGAAGGCAGTGCGCGCACGGCCTTATAACTCGACTGGCCTGTTGATCTAGTGGTTAGTGGCCCTGACTGCTATGCCAAAGGTTGTGGGTTCGATTCCCACCCAAGACAAATGTTTGTGTGATGAGCACAATCATTTGTTGTTTCTGGGTGTAATTTATTTATAATATGTACGTATTTAGAAGTATATAAGTACGTTTATTAGTTGTCTAGTACTCATAACATAAGCTCTGCATAATTTGAAAAATAATAATAATATTGGTGTGATTTACCAGGAAATGACCTGAGCTTGCACGTGGGCGAAGTCCGGGCGACTAGTGCATCCTTCCGAGCGACATGTGGCGCCACTATCGCCACTCTGCAACACTGCGCCGAACTATTGCGGCGCCGCGAGAAACAAGCCAGCAAGGCCGAGGAGCTATATATGTGAGTAATATATTAGCTAATGGAAAACAAGTCAGCTACTCGTAATGGCCGAAGCCTACTGGGGCCATGGATTGGCTTCCGAAAGGGAAAACCCTGGGTCCTGGAACGCAAGGCAAAAGAAACATCGGAGTTTTTTTTTTTTACGGTGGGAAAATCATCTAATGACAAATCCCGCTCTTGGGCGGGGCGGGAGATAGTGTCAGATTTTTACTGACTAAAAACCCACTCCTGTTCCTTCTTTGCCTTCATCTCGGGTTCCCGGGTTTCGCTTTCACACTACCCGTGGCCCCAGTAGGCTTTGACCTTGCTGGGCCCCTACGATTTGCTGACATCGCCCTGAGGCGTGCGTGGAACATTACCCGCGACTTGGGCTCGGTCCGGACGGTTACCGGCCGGTCGGACGGCTAGCAACCCATTACTCGCCGTCCGCAAACCCGCGCCTACGGTGGCCGGAAATCGAGATCGGAATCCTTTGCTAGCATTACTGCTTCGCAGAAGGAGATGCCCGCCTGCCACTCCTCCCCTCGCTCCGGACCATGGCCTGTACCAATGCCAGGCGCGAGAGAAGGAACATCGGAGTGGGTTTTAGTTATTAAAAGTCTGACACGCCCTCTCGCTCCGCCCTAGAACGAGAGAAGTCATTGCATGATTTTCCACCTATTAAAAAACAGATATTCTAAGATAATAGTAGCGGCCAGATAAATTTGCAATAGCGGTTACTGAACCACCTACATTTATTGACAGGCTTCATTTACAAAACGGTAATAAAGACATAAAGCGGTCCTTAATCGACATCTATCGTGATCCTTTACATTTTTTAGTAATGAAAAATGATTCACTAATATTGTTCAGGTACCTACGAAGTGGCGACCACGTACCGGAAGACGCAGCGGTGGAAGGCCTCTCACAAAGTGGACCGATGACCTGGTGAGGGTCGCGGGAATCTGATGGATGCGAAACGCACAAGACCTCTCATTATGGTGACACTTGAGGGAGGCCTATGTCAAACGGTGGACGTATTTCGGTTGAAATGATGATGATGATGACACACTAAGAGATTTAGTTTTTTTACTATATTGCAAATTATCTAGCGCCTACTATAGTCAAGAATTTCTAGATAAAGTTACATTTTGTTAGCGATAAAGATTTGAAAATTAAAATTTAGAGGATTGACATGTGCTCTCCAAATTTCACTTGTTCAATCCTAACCATTTTCTCGCTATGGTTTCTCGCAATATACGCCCCTAACATCGATAGAATGTCACTTTTTCAAACGAGTTCAAAGGATCATTTGAAAACCGAAACCTACTTAAATCTTCCGGGCTTGCTTGTACTATCGGTTGAGAGCAGGCTCACCGCGCCAAAAAATAAAATAAGTTTTATTGTAAAGTAGTGCACGAGACCGTTACTAGATGGCGCCACTAGTAGCAAACATTATTATGAACGACACGATTTATATATTTTTTTTGTTCCACAGGGCTTTGAAGAATCAACTTACTGAAGCCAGGTTAGCATCGAAGCCGGGACCAGACCATGAGGTTAGTTCTCAATAATTTTTGCATAAGTTTAAGGCCTGTTACTGTCTATGAACGCGTAGCTTCATAGCGGCAACGTCGTGCCAACTTGTCGTTGCCTCTTCGTCGACATTGTTGCATAGTTTTGTTTGTAAGCTGTGAGCTGGCCTACACCAAGCGTATAGTGACGAATACGTATTAGTCTTCTTGGAAATGAATATTTTCCATTTATAAGTATTGCTAACGTTTCGTTTCGAAATTTAAAATAGAACAACTGGCAGTATTATATTGCGACCAGTATATTAGGAAATTATAGATTTATTTTCCTACCACAACTAGCTCTCTGATGAACATAGGATAGGATTATAGCTTTAGGCATAAAGCAATATTTTAATACCTATGCGACTTGTAACTGGAACCTTGTGGGAATCGATTGTTATAGGGTTGAGGAAGACTATCCGGTCGTAATACAGTTCTACACGAGTACGATAGGACTAATTAATCCAAAGACAACCATACCATTTTTAAAATATACTATGTATTTTACATTCTGTAACTAGGTATGGGCCGCCCTATCTAGGTCACCAAGGTCCCATAAGTAAGGACTGAATAAATTAACCGACTTGGTATTAGATACATGGATCTCATCTTTTTACGGTAGAAGAACTGAGTTGCACGCCTTGGTTTTTTTACAAGTTATGTTTTTGATGACATTATATTCAATACATAATAATTTTATTAAATTATTTATAATATCAATAATTTATCAATGTTTAAATAATTTATATAATCTAATGTATTTAATTTATTTTTTTATTTATAAATGTCTTCTAATCTTTTACATAAAAAACTTAAATATTAACTAAACTATACTAAAACCTAGCTATGTACATAAATATAATACAAAAACACGGAGTACACTCAGGCGTCAAAATACTCCTCCACATCGCTGTCATCCGGAAATGTGCCCAGAAGACTGGCAGCATTGTCACGTTGAATGGCAATGCTAATTCTATACATAATAATATGAAAATCTAAATTCGAAAACAGTGTTTTGTGTTCCACCACACTATGACGGTACATATTTTATTTACTTTATTAGATTGGTTGGTATCTTGTTAAAATCACGGCAGTAGTGTTTAGTATTAGTTTGTTAATATGTATTGCATAAACAATAAAGGGTATTTAATAAACAATATAGTATATTCTTGGCTATGATTGGTTTTTGTGACGTCAATCGTCTCGCCATTCGCGTGACCAAATGTAGGTTTATACATTAAATTTTAGAGATTTCATGTTTATTGGAAGCTCTTTTTCAGAATATTCGTATATATTATATAGATTTGAAAACTAAAAAATAATTTTGCATTATGATTGTGACTTTGTAAGCTCAATGTTTATATGGATGATTACAACAATTTCAGCGTGTCTTGCTTTGTTAATTTTAATATATATTTTATTATTAATTCCATAATTATTTTATGTATACGTAGATATTTATCAATAAACATGGTTCTATATATATGTTATATTTTATTTATACACTCTAGTTTATCTTTGATTTACTAAGGATATAATATATTATAATAGTTGCTAAATGGAATTTTTAAAAATGTTAAAAAATCTTCATCCGGTTTTCTGTTTATTATGTAGATATAGACAAAAAGTAATCAACCGTCTTATATACGGAATTTCAACTTGTGTATTTTTTAAATGTATATTTACAACTGGTGGTCACATAAGTCCGTGACTTGATCTGAACCAAAAAAATATTTCAATAGCGCCGCGCGGGTCACTCAGTCGGACATGTCGTATTTTTGACGCCCCGCCCTTTTGAACCGATTTCAACGTAAGTCGAAGTAAGGGATCTCGTGTCGGTCACCATTGTCCGACATGGCGACTAGCGTGTTACAGTATAACCTTAATTCCTTTAACCTAATGAAATTGAGAGCAGGAAGTTCAACATACAAAATTGTGCCTAGACTTACTTCATAGCGGAACTACTTAATCACTGTCATGCAAATTGCATACTGGACTAGTTAGATCACTAGAACGAGGCTTGACGACATACTAAATTATATTACTGCTAGCTTCTGCCAGCGGCATACATATCCATTTAGACGTTTTTAAGCGTGAAGGATTAACAAACATGCACACGCACATACAAGTTTTCGCCTTTATAATATTACTAGCTTCTGTCAGCGTTTAACCTTACCAACAATATTGACTCATTTGCGTCAAATCAATAAAATAAAAAGTATAAAAAGTGGGTGCCTCATGATTGCAGTGCAGATCAGTCACTGCAGAAAGAATGAAACTGGTGTTGCCTTGTTAAATCGATACAGAAATGAAGGAATATTGGATCGAATTGTGACATGTGATGAAAAGTGGATCCTTTACGATAACCGTAAGCGAAAAATGCAATGGCTGACCTCAGGTCAAACGCCGCAACAGTGTCCTAAAACAAAGCTTACCAATAAATAAAAAGGTAACTGTTTAGTGGTCTCAGCATGCTGTTATTCACTATAGCTTTCTCCGATCTGGTCAAGCAATAAAGGCAGATGTCTACTATGCCGAACTCCGAACAATGATAGCAAAACTAGCAGTAAAACAGCCCCGACTATAAATCGATCTTCACCATTATTGCGTATATACAAGTTTACGCTTTTATAATATTACTACTAGCTTCTGTCAACGGCTTCGTCCGCGGTATAGTAAAAAAATATCCCAAGGGAACATATTCCCGGGGTAAAAGTATCCATGTGCTATTGCAAGCCATGGTCAAACCGTGTGCCAAATTTAACCAAAACCCGTTCTGCCTTTTTAGCGTGAAAGAGTAATAAACAAATACATACAAACTTTCAGCTTTATAATAATACTAGCTGCTACCAGCAGCTTCGCCCGCGAAAAGAAAATTATTCTAAGGGAACATCCTGGGGTAAAAAAGATACTCCTACGTGCTATTCCAGAACATGGTCTACCCGTGTACAAAGTTTCATCAAAATTTGTTCAGCCGTTCGTGCGTGAAGAAGTATCTAACAAACTCACTCACACACAAACTTCCACCTTTATAATATTAGTGTGTGTTTGTGGCTAGTTGCTCCCGCGGCGTTACACTCGTGGGTATCTTGCGGGACCTACGGAGCATTTTACCCAGATAAAAGTAGATTTATTATACTCGGCGATAGTGTTCCTATTCGGATCAGTTTTCCAGGGTACCAAACTACGATAAAAAACTTCAAACGCGTTTTTCTCAAAATCAGTTTTGTGGGTTGATATATTATTATTATTGCCCATTTAAAGTATGCACACTGTTCTTCCCCCCTCCAATTTTAGGGTTTTCATTACTGATGTTACGTATAGGCTAATCTTTTTGCGCAATAAATGATTTACCTACTTAATTACTAAAATTGTAAGCACTGATCAAATTACCAATTAATTTACACATTCGTATTGTTTCATTGTTACCGGAAATTGCAAAATGATTGATTTATCTATTACACATTGAACTAAAAAAAGGTTTCGCATTAATGCACACCTGCTGCCTTCTAGTTTGTATAATTTTGTACAACATACGCCTACGCCATACGCGTACGCCTTAGGAATAATGATTTTACGACATCGTTATAATATGGCACCGAGTCTCGTGAAGTCGTGATTCTTCGCGTACTATTTTGACATATCATAGATCTTAGGGCCTGTGCACACCACGTCAACGCACGCGCGTCAACGGCGCGTTTAAAAAACGAGGTGTGCACACAGTGCACAGGCCCAAAGGTGTACGCGAGTCAGACACAGCCTGACTCGCGTGCGTATCGCTACAAAAGCACGTCAATGTCGCGTTTAAGAAACATGGTGTGCACAGGCCCTTGAGGTCACCACATGAATCGATCGATCTTTTTAATTACCTACTTCTACCACTCTGGGTGGAACGAGAGGGTGTAGACTTTTATTGACTAAAATCCATCCGTGTTTCTTCAGTTGCCCTTTGCGTTCCCAGGGTCACGGTTACTCTTCCGAACAATCCTGCAACCCAAACCAATTACCCTGGAAGTCGACTCAACCTAGTTGGGAAAAGTCCAGTCAGATGGTGACTGGTAGACCTTATGACTATTGCTAATGAGTCATATACCAAGCTGTGAAAAGTTGCCTATGCATTTAGCACTCCGTTCGATAGTCTGACAGGCGATAAGTTCATTCTACTGATATAATCACAGCCATTTCTTGCGATAACATTGCCCATCCTATGCCAGGAAATATGATACACCCACGGTTTTTAAACTAAACCATATATATTATGTATGTATAATAAAATTAATAAGCGGAAGAGTTTTTGTTTGTTTAAACGCACTAATCTCTGTAAGTACCTACCAGTCGGATTAGATTTTTTTTAGGGTTCCGAACCTCAAAAGGAAAAAACGGAACCTTTATAGGATCACTTTCACACATTCAAGAACCTTTATTTCGGGAACGCGCGGAGGTATTGAGTTGAAGTTAAAACCATATACTCAGGTCTGCGGTCCCTTGAAGCTGTGAAAAATCAAACCTGTAAATTACGAAAAAAAAAAAAAATACGTCCGCTTATGTTGCAAAAAACGTATATTTCGACACTCTCAAGGGAATCAAAATTCATAAGGTACTTCCCGTTGTCCTAGAATCCTGAAATTTGGCATGAAGCAAGGTCTCCTAGCATAAGTATAGGGACAAATCTGAAAACTGTAATTTTGTAATTACTTCACAGAAAAATAACTTTTGCGATTCTCAAAAATCTTTGAGACTCGTTTCGGAAATTGAACTGTTTTCATAGGTAAGTTTGTACAGAACCCTCAGTACGCGAGTCCGACTCGCACTTGCCCGGTTTTTAGGGTTCCGTAGCCAAATGGCAAAAAACGGAACCCTTATAGATTCGTCATGTCTGTCTGTCTGTCCGTTCGTATGTCACAGCCACTTTTTTCCGAAACTACAAGACCTATACTGTTGAAACTTGGTAAGTAGATGTATTCTGTGAACATGCATGAAGCATTAAGATTTTCACACAAAAATAGGAAACGCGAATTTTCTTTTTTATCAATTTCATATGTGTATCTATGTCTATCATCGTGTGGTATCTATGGATAGGTCTTCAAAAATGATATTGAGGTTTCTAATATAATTTTTTTCTAAACTGAATAGTTTGCGCGAGATACACTTCCAAAGTGGTATAATGTGTGTAACTTCTAAAATAAGAGAATGATAAAACTAAAAAAATATATAATGATGTACATTACCATGCAAACTTCCACCGAAAATTGTTTTGAACGAGATCTAGTAAGTAGTTTTTTTTTTAATACGTCATAAAGCGTAAACCGCAATTTACCTTTCAAGTTTGTACGGAACCCTCAGTGCGCGAGTCCGACTCGCACTTGCCCAGTTTTTTTGACGAATAGTATAGTAACATCACGCTACAAACCACAGGAGCGGAGCAGTACCTACCCAAAGACCTGCATTACTACCATTTTGTCTCTAATAATATGTTTAGATTTATTTTTACACGCAGTATAATATTACATATACTTAAAATACTGTTTTTATGTCTGTAAAAATTCTAAAAACAATCATTATTAGATCATTTTCAGATCCATTTAAAGTGATTATACCATAGATATGATCTTGAATTTTTTATGTCAAGTGATGTAATGGGGCAATTACGCATGGTCGTTCACCTGCATTCGTATGCGTATGGCTTTGGAGCTCACGGTCAAGTTTAAACGAATGACTTTGAATATGTGCGTATATATACATACATAACATAATCAGCCTTGATAATGTTCCCACTGCTGGGACTCAGGCCTCCTCTCTAGGAGAAGGAATGGGCCGTAAACTATCACGCGGGCCCAGTGCGGGTTGATAGCTGTCACATGCCTTCAAATTTTTGGTTCTAGAACATGTCGGTTTCCTCACAATGTTTTCTTTCACCGTTTTGAAGGCAGTGGTGATGAAATAAATTACACAAAGTAATGCGTCTTGTTGAGTTTGAACCCGCGACCTATAACTCGTAAGTCGGGGCCATTACCACTGGACTACCACTGCTCTTGATACCTACGTGCGAGTTCGAGTATTTCGATTAAGTTCGTCCCTACGAACTTTAATTCGGAAAGTCGACACCAGCTTTCGAACATCGACTACCGTTCCGCCAGTTTTTTTTTTTATCGATTACCAGTCCCCTATGTCCCGATTAATTTAGAGTCGGGGCAGTATGATGTATTTTTCGTCCAAATATTGCTTTATTTCTCATAATATATATGAGTCATATTGGCATCACCCGTTTCTAGCAATATCATTAATCGTCATTTATCATATCGAACCCGATTCTAAAAATAGGCAATCGTGTTAGTCAAGATTGGATTGGTGACCACCGGGCAGGGCAGGCACATTTTAAGCCGTTGATCCCGACTGTCATTTGTAGATCTTTGACAGTACAGTCAGAAGGTAGAGTAGAAAATATGACACCAGTCTTGTCAAGGGTTGTGAACGTCAGATAGGGAGTCGCTCCATGTAAAATACAGGAAGTTGTGTCTGGTTAGACTAGATTGGTCAAGACGGTTGCGTTATAAGTCGAATTTTAACAGATATAGCAGCAATAGCAGGGTAGGAACCCTGGATATGGATGTAGCATCAATAACACCCTACCCTGGATATGGATGTTAGCATCAATAGCACCCTACCCTGGATATAGGCATCCCTAAAATGAACGACTGCATCCGTCTGTTCGACTTTTGCATCCTGACTAGATAAACTTGCCTCTTAGACCCTAGGCAACCTTTTTAAAGTCTTCATGCCATTTAGATCGAAGACACTCCACACTACCGTATTATTAAGTGTATTTTTTTATTTATTAGTGTTTTCTTCTTCCTGCCCTTGTCCCGTTTTGTTTGGGGTCGGCGCAACACGTTTTTTCCTGCATTCTGTCCTATCTGTCACTAAATATATTATAGTGTTGTTACTCCAAATTCTAAATATCATATCAAAACATGTTGCATAATGTTTCCTCTAATAAAACAATAGTGAACTACTAAACAACGTGTCAAATCTGATAGATGGATATTAATTACTCATCAATTAGTTACGATAACATAGTTAATTATAACTTGGTTCTGATTAGTTTTATTATGGATGTGCTGTGGCATTCCTTGAGCCTTCATTTTTGATCGCATCGTCAGTCTGATAAGAACCTGACCCGAATCGGCGGCGCAATGAATGCTCGCCTCAAACAGTTGTCAGCATAAGTGACGGGGTCCGCTAGAGCCGATACCTGCCAGTGTTGCGGGATGGTTCGAAAGATTTACTGCGTGTCCTCGTGAGGGAGATCAGCGGCAACGATCTCTCGCGCCGGGCCTTGGTCCTTGGCCATGGTCCAAAGCGAGGAGGAGTGGCGAACCAGTAATGCTAGAAAAGGAGGCGGCCGCACGTGCACGCGCGAGGTCGCGGCCCTTACGCGCCAGCCGCCGGGATCCCGATCCCGATTTCCGGCCACCTTAGGCGTGAGCTTGCGGACGGCGAGCAATGGATAGCTCACCGTCCGACCGTCCGGTAACCGTCCGGACCGAGCCCAAGTCGTCGACGGCGCGTACTGTTCCACGCGCGCCTTAAGGAGATGTCAGCAAATCATAGGAGCCCAGCAGGGTCGAAGCCTACTGGGGTCAAGGTTCTGCTTCTGAAAGGAATTTTAGTCGGTAAAAGTCTGACACTATCTCCCGCTCCGCCCAAGAGCGAGAGATGTCGTTGGATGATTTTCCCACCTATCAAAAAAAAAAAAAACTCTGGGAACCCTCAAGAAGATGGGTTTTAGTCAGTAAAAGTCTGACATTCCCTCTTCGCTCCACCCAGTGAGAAAAGTTATTTAATGATTTCAAACCCCTAAAAATATATCCAATCCTGTTTTGATTTTCATACTCATACCAGCATTGAATTTGTAAACAGTACCAGAAATAAACGAGCAACATCAGATAGCAGTACTTACATTATGCATTCGATATGCAGATGCAGCGTACCTTATAATCTGGTAAAATAAGATCTAATGGAGTTCTGATTGCAGTATTGATATCACTGATAGCTATCTATGTTAACAGTCTACAAGACAACTTTCCAAGTTTTTATGGAAGTGAAAATTACTTAGCGATATATCCACGCTGCTGCATACTATACAATGCTTTATTGGCGTATCGTGTAAAGAATTATTTTCTAACCGAGCGTCACTTCGACCGCGGACGCCAAACGCAACGGACGTCCGTTCATACAAATTTCATTTTTATTTATTTACTTTCGCGTTCGTTCCGTTGACTTTGCCGCTATTTCTGTGCTTTTATCTCTAGCCTTGATATAAAATTAGTTACCATTAAGTTCTGTGATGTTTGTATTGTGTTGAAGTGAGTTAATTTTGCCGATAATATGAAGTTTAAGATTTTCAAGAAGATTTTGCGTCAGGTGAGTCAGCGATATTACAGTTCGATTAAGCTGAATGTTTACAATAGTTTACATGATAGATTGCATGATAGATTGCATGGTTCATTATGTATAAATGCTGTCTTTCACGTTTGGTCAGTTTGGCTGATTTTAACTGTACAGTTTCTGTAAGATTACGTGGATTGTTTGAGCAAGTGTGAAACGTTTAATTTTAATTTCTTAGAACGGTGTTATCGGCTTTGATGGCACGGAAACACCTTATATTTTTTAAGATATTTTTATTTTATTTTCAACACCTCTAAAATTTATTTATTTATTTATTTTTACAGAAAGGTTACAGACTAATGACAAATATAATTTTGTTACATAAATCATGAAAATTGCTAGTAACAGATTAAAAAAAAAAAAACACCAGTCAAAGACAGGTTAAAAAAAAATCATCTTTGTGTTTTTTAAAGGTTTTTACAACCTTAGTTTTGCTGACCTCTTCCTACGATTCATGTGTGGTGGCTGTATGCCCTGTGTGGTATTTGGTGCAAGGCGATATGTTATTACCAAATATACGACATGTACTAAACCAAGGCCAGACTTTCTTGTAATACTACATTTTTCTACAAAACAAAGCAATTTGAAACTCGTTTCTTTATTTGCTGTAAAAAGTAGCATTACTTGTCACATTTTTTTATCAATGATGTGATTATGAATAAAAACTTGAAGCTTATTTTGAGGTGGAAAATTATCTAATATACTTCTCCCACCCCACTATAGGTGGAGCGACAGATAGTGTCAGAGGCCAGTGTGGATGTAGTGTACTGTGTACGCGTGCATTGCCGAGCCAGTGATCCTAACTGGTAGGAGAGGAATAAACCAGACACAACAAGTGGACTATTTATCCTACCTGTGTTTTTTCAGTTACCCTTTGCTTTCCAAGACCGCGGTAATTCTTAAACAATCCCGCAGCCTAAAACTAAGGGCTCAAAATGCTTATAATCTATTCATAAAAAAAAAACAACCTTCTTCATTATCTTATATTTTTTCGGAACCTGCTTTTCAAAGTTGGCACTCCTAATTAAGCATTAACGTCTGGCATTTTAGTCCAACGAACTCGCCATCATTCTCTTTTCAAAATTCCAATTAATCAATGAAATATTGTTCAAAATGCCGTTGTGACAGGCAAGGGTCAACTGTTGTACAGCCTGCGTAGTACGGTGGTACGCAAAGGCAAGCGCATGGTACAGCCAGCCGGTTTCAGTGCCGTCGCATCTAGTTTATACACTGACCTACAAAAATACTGGTATTTCTTATCATTGATAAATAACTTTATAAAGGTCTACGCACACTTATCCGAGCCGAACGCGTCGAACGAATTGAAAGAAAATAATTTTAGAATTCTTTATATGACATCCTATGTAACCCCGCAATCGTCGAATCGTCCGAATCTGGAAGGACTCCTAGACGAATTCCGATGCACTAATGCATGGCTTTTTAAGTTAATGTTATGAACCCATATTCTTGTTTTCCTTTGATGTATTTCACTTTCTCCATTTTCCATTAATAAAGCACTGACAATAAAAACCTTGTCAAGATCCATCATAATTCACATGTAATTTCAGTGTGACAGGTGTAAAGGTGCGGGTATGTGTGCAAGACCTTCTTGACTTCGATTCGTTCGACGCGTTCGGCTCGGAAAAGTGTGCGTTCACCTTTAATTTTACCAAACATGGAGATGATTAAATTATTTGTAAAAAAAATGTGATGACATTAATTAAACTGAACAAAGTTAATGCTGACTGACATTAGTAATCAATGTTAAGCGTATTGTTCGTTGACCTAATTCGATTACACGTTATGCATTGGTCAATTGTTAAATGTCCAAATCGACTGACGTGTCAGAGGTTCAAAAGAGGTTTCTTTGATAGTTAGAAATAGTCATAACATATCAATCAAATTATGAGCTATCAATTTGTCATATACAATAAGTCACCAACGTGACTTATTGTCTTTTGCGGCTATTAAACCACTATTAAGGGCCAATTTCACCAATGAATGCGAACAGGATATCTAAACTGCGTTAAAGAGTTATCAGTGTGTTTATTGCTGTGAAATATTGACACTGACGATGTATAGCGCGCTTCGATTTATTTGTGAAACTAGCCGAGATTGCTCGCTCGTAAAACAGCCCGTATTGGGCCCGCGCTGAATCTAGCCTAATTTTTTTTTCTAAAATAGAAGTAGCCTTAGTTATTCCTTAAAATATCAGCTATCTATCAGTGAAAATCTCGTCATAACTGGTTCAAATGTTTCGGAGGTTAGCCGGAATAAACAGACAGACAAATTACCCAAATTGCATATATGACTGACAACTGACTAAATGCGATATAGGTATCGCATATATTTACTTTCATGTGCATTTAGTAAAAAAAATTCATTTTGATTTTGAGATTGGCTCGATTGGTTTGCCTCTTTCCCAACTTAGAGATGATTAGATAAACCGTTTCTGTACTTACACCTTCGATTACTCAGCAAGTAATGTTGAAACTAAGACCATAGAGCCCCATTTCGAAGTCCTTGTGACAAATACTGAGTGGACTGCTAATGACTCTACGCTTGCTAATTCTTTAGCAATAATTCACTTAAAACGTAAACATATAATAAAAGAAAGTGAAAGGATAATGTACAGTTTTATTACGTTTACTTCCTACGAGTACGTGTTATATTTTTCGCTCGTTACGACGTCTAACTTATGCAATCCCTTTTGCGTATCGTCTGATATCGCTCAGCACGTTGGACTAAGAAGTTGTGGTATGCCTAACTCTCTGTGGTCGTTTAAGTAGGTTAATAATACAGTTGATAGTCACAATTATGTAATTTAACAACAATTTGACGCCAAAAAAAGTGCAATGAGGCGCAATTTTGACAAGTCTTGCGTAACTTTAAATATTTTTGCCTTTTAAAGGTTTTTTCTTTTTACTTTTTTTTTTAAACACATGGTTGTCATGATTTTTATGCATCGTTACTTACATTCTTTGCAAGAGCTCGTGGAGGAGGAGGGCTTCGTGGTTAAAATAATAACAGCTGCACGGGTCGATCTCCGCTTGCCCGAGGTCCGTTTGTAGATTGGTGATTATTTTAAATACTGAGGTTCCTTCGTGCCTCGAAAAGCATGTTAAGCCGTTGGTTGGCTTCCGAAAGAGAGATGCTAGGCAAAGAAGGAACATATTAAATAGGTGTGGTTTTAGTCAGTAAAAGTCTGATACGCCCTCTCGCTCCGCCCTAGAGAGAGAGAAATCATTAGATGATTTCCCACCTTAAAAAATAAAAGGGCTGTTGGTCCTCCCCGCTTTTATATATATAGATTAGTAGCTGCTACCAGCGGCTTAGCCCGCATGAAAGTAGAATATTGTTTAAAAGGAAAAATCTCTCAGGATAAAAGTATCCTATATGCTATTCCAGGACATGGTTTACCGGTGTACTAAGTTTCGTTGAAATCTGCTCAGCCATTCGAGCGTAAAGAAGTAACAAACACACACACACACTCGCAAACTTTCGCCTTTATTAGGTACTAGCTGACCCGGCAAACTTCGTACCGCCTTAGCGTAGCAATGATGCACTACTTTATTTTGTATAGCTGACCTATCTTAGGACAAACAATGCTCTTTCAATATAGTCTATGGCTGTGAATGACATTGACATTCGTTACGCGCGTTTTTTTAAATATGCAAAATTAAATGTATATTTTTCAATATTTCTGAGAGATTTTCTTAATATTTTTTTCCGTAAGAACCTTCTCCTAATAATAATAAATACAACAAAAAAAGAATTAGTGAAATCGGTCCAGCCATTCACGCGTGATGCCGTGACCAAGGAAAACGGGTTTCATTTTTATATATATAGATATTAGAGTGTTTGTTGGAAAATTTCGTTCATGTAGGGAGAGCAATTGGAGAACTATTTACATGAAGACGTGTTGGTAAACAATAGTACAGCGTCCTTTGTGATCGTGATTGATTTGTTATCTTAGATTACAAAGGGAAATAGATGATTCAGCTGTTTATTGCTTCGTAGTAATGTTGCAAGTCGTGGAAAAGATCCGTCATTTTCTTAGGTTAGGTTTTCCCATCTTCCTGTTTACTCATTTCTGTCACATCCTGGATACTTTCTGCGCTTAATGCATTTCTAAACAAGAATAATGGAAGAATAGAAGACAATATTATCAGAATGTATGAAATTTTGTGAGATGAATGTGTGATACGCGCTTATAAAATAGTTACCTAGACCGAAAAAGTTCTACATAATAATTATGTCAGCTGTTCTATATTTTGTGTTTTATTTCTTTTGATCTGTATTTTATTTTTCTGTATTTTATGTAGATATCTGTAATGTTTAAATGTGTGTGTGTGTGTTTTTGGTGTTTTATTTGTTTTTGACTGGCCTGTTGGTCTAGTGGTTAGTGGCCCTGACTGCTATGCCGGAGGTCGTGGGTTCGATTCCCACCTAGGACAAATGTTTGTGTGATGAGCACGATAATTTGTTCTGTGTCTGGGTGTAATTTATCTATATATGTATGTATTTAGAAATAAGTATATAAGTATGTTTATCAGTTGTCTAGTACCCATAACACAAGCTCTGCTTAGCTTGGAACTAGACGGCGTTGTGTGATAGTTGTGGAATAAATAGTGTTACTTGGTTTTACACGATATGTTTGATTTTAAGTAATAAATCAATGCAACTAAAGTAATATAAAACGAAAAAAAAAAAAAATGTTTCTGCATGGTCATCTATGGAAGTTTTGGAACTAATTACGTTTTTTTCTATTCATAGAAATGTGATCTATTGCTGAGTGGTGCCATACAGCTACTTCCTCTTAGCATGGTTCCTCTTGTGGGACAGGCCTCAGGGGAGAAACCGTAAAATCAATAATACTGGAGGAGATGACCATGATAATTACAGAACCTACTGCAAAAAGGTCTAACAGACTAATTACAATGTCTAAAATCCATATTTACTCTTTATTGCAATTCACACTCTTTATTGCAAGTGCACGACTGCACGAGCACAACATGTTTTCAAATTGCAGTAAACACATATTTATCACATCTAACATTAATTATCATGTAAACGTGAAAAACAAATATTATCTGCAATAAAACGATACTACAGACTGCAAAGTGTACCATGTTGTCTTTTCTTTGTTAGACATAGTGTAGGGCGACGTCATTATCTCTAAATATGTAAGTACTAGCTGCCCTCCGCGGCTTCACCCGCGTCTTTGGTTATTGTTAAGCTTCCGTGGGTCGTATAGCGATGTTATATAGTCTATTATTTGTCATAAACCTGGCTATACCATACAGCGAAGATGTTTTCCAATCCGACTAGTAGTTCTAGGGATTCATCATCATCATCATCATTTCAGCCGAAAGACGTCCACTGTTGAACATAGGCCTCCCCCAAGCGCCGCCACAACGACCGATCCTGTGCTTCTCGCATCCACCGCACTCCCGCGACCCTCACCAGGTCGTCGGTCTACCTTGTGGGAGGCTTTCCAACGCTGCGTTTTCCGGTGCACGGTCGCCACTCTAGAACCTTTCGGCCCCATCGACCATCCGTTTTACGAGCAATGTGCCCTGCCCACTGCCACTTTAGTTTGGCGATTCTTCGGGCTACGTCGGCGACCTTGGTTCTCCTGCGGATATCTTCATTCTTTATGCGATCACGCAAGGAAACTCCGAGCATAGCCCTTTCCATTCATTAGCGATTCCGTTCCAGGGATTAGCGAGTTATTTTAAACAAAAAAATTCTTCCGCTTTATTATTCTTACATACACCTATTATAAAAATTATGAAAGCGATAAAATTAAAAGCTACTAAATGAATTTTTCATTCAGTCTTCACCACATGAGATGATACATGTGGAAGGTTTAGGTGTATACCTACATACATGTTTATAGTAGAGAAAATACGAGAATTTCAAATATTTCTAACACTCGGTGATATTAGGATGGGTCGCTAGTATTAGTATAGATATGACACTACGATATTATTGCAGAGAACTGCCCTTACGTAAAACGTGATCAGACTGCAACCGATTTACAAATAATAGGATATGTTTCTCCTAATGGGCCGACCCATCACAAGACTGCGATACGACGTCGCATCGTAAAATCTGCGAGCTCGTACGTTTCTGGTTCGCATCGCAACTTAGTATGGTCAATGGTCACCTGAGTGACAAGTGCGAATTTGTTTTACGTTAACGCGATCGACACGTTTATGATGTTCGGCGCTCCAATTGACCCACTCCAAGCTCTCAACCAATCAGAGAACCAAACGCAATAAACGTTTTCGCACTCAGCGCACTGAAACGATGCTTTGCCGCATGAAATCGCATCGCAGCAATTGCATCGCAGGTTTCTGCGTTACGGTGTCGAATCGCATCGCATCGCAGTTTTTTTGTATAAGAGCCCTGGCCAAAGGTCAAAGCAAAGGTTAATTCGAGTTTGCTGATCCGATCTGGCTGATATAAGCTTATCAGTAACATAATTCGCGAAGAGTAGATAAGACATCTACGTATTGTCTTCAGGTGTTTGAATAAGATCATGTGATCTTGTCTTGGAATTTGTGTAATCATAATGTTAGAAGTTAACGATGTTAGATATCGAAATGTTTTAAAAAGTGGGTCGGAGTTGTATCGTCGTTGCTTGTAGATTAGCTTCACTCTACAGAAAGCGAAATAAAATCTAATTTGTTTTGAACTTACACTTTCCCAGTGCTGTAGACCTTCATATTACTCCAGGCAATCTTTTCCATGCCACTTCTCTCAGGGCAACTTATGAGATAATCGTTTGCTTGTCCCGACTTGCCAGCACAGCAACCTTAATGAAATTAAGCTCCAAACCAGGACTTATAAAAAAAATAACCTAAAGCTAAGCCACTACACGCTAAGGACATCCTCTGTGGGGTACAGACTTCGGCATCGCTGGGGGAGCACGGCAAGGGACGTGCTGAGGCCCTACCAGGAGCTCTTAACGCGATCCATTTTACGACCTAAACTGAACTGTTAAAGGGATGGAGCTATATACTAGGGTGTATAGCTCCATCCATCTTTCTCGCTCGCACGCCTAACATTTTAACACGTCATGGTAAGGCCCCTGAATCGAACTTTTATATTATTTTGTTTAAGACTATCCTGCGCCACTTCAAACCAGCTCTCCCGTAGGGGCCCAGCAGGGTCGAAGCCTACTGGGGCCATGGGTGGCGCGAAAGAGATCCCCGGGACCCTGGAAAAATGGCAAAGAAGGAAGAGGAGTGGGTTTTTATTCAGTAAAAGTCTGACACTATCTCCCACCCTGCCCAAGAAGAGCGGGGATGTCATTAGATGATTTTCCAACCGAAAAAAAAAAAACCAGCTCTCGATTACATATAATTTTACTCATAATGATGTGTAGTTGTGTATCATCTATGATTAAGCTAACCTAGCTAGTCTGGAATGTGGTCAGATTAGTTCTGGCATGACATATGCCAGCTAATCGCGACTGCAACCATTCTAATCCGCCTGTCTATCTCGAGAGCTCATGTGTGCTTATGTCTTAAGTTAGCCTAGCCCTTAATACTTCTACATTTACTAGGGTTACCAAAACTTATACTTGAATAACTTAATTTAGGTCAAGTTGAAAAGTTATTTATTTAATTTAAGTTGGTATTGAATATGTGTTTGAAGCGTAAAGGAAAGAGGTAAATTGAATTGTATTTCTCAACGCGTGACGCAACTTTTCTGTGAGGATTTTTTAAATTGGTTTTCCTTTACAACTGTATTGTTTTTATGATTGTATGTTTCATTGTGTAACTATATGTGCGATAAGCATGATAGCATAATATATAAATTGAACAGCGGGTTACCTAATATATGAAGAGTGTTCCTTTGCATTGCCTGTATCCTTCTTCAATATTATACTAATATGTGCTTGTGTTGTTGGCAATATCTCTCCAAAGACAAAGTCACAATCTTTATTGTATTCATATGACGTGATCAACATAATGTGGTGACCTCTGAGTTTGTTTGGGTGCTTCTTCTCACGGTATCCGGTAGTCAGATAAGAAACATTGATCTCATCTACATCTACCGACATCCACTGTTGGACATAGGCCTCGCCCAAGAGTTGTCACATCGACCAATCCTGTGCATCTCGCATCAATCGGATTCCCACGACCCTCTCCAGGTCATTGGTCCACCTCGTGGGAGGTCTTCCAACGCTGCGTTTCCTGGTACGCGGTCGCTACTCCAGAACCTTTCAGCCTAATCGAACATCTGTTCTGCGAGCAATATGCCCAGCTCACTGGCAATTAAGTATAGTGATTCTTCGGGCTATGTTGGTAACCTTGGTTCTCCTGCGGATATCTTCATTCCTGATTCGATCATGCAAGGAAACTTTAATACCGACTGGTTTATTATAATTTATGTATAAATAACAACATTTATCATCAAACCTCGACGATTGACATTTACAACGTTCGGTTACCTATACCAATATATCAGAATAACTTAAGAGTGCCATCCCTAGCGCCAAGTCACCTGGCACGGCGCCTAGGTCAACTTACCGCATGGCTCCAGTAACTGGTTATAGGACAATGGATCATTGACAATGTGCCAAATGCACTTATACCTACCACACTCATCCGTTTTATATGCAAGTGGGATAAACTCTGTAGGTTGGTACTGTATATTTTTGTTCCATTCATTGGGCACTGACAGTTCGATTGAAACGCAATTGGTCTGATTCAATTGCTACTTGAAGAATGCTTGCATGTTGCTGTTGTTTTAGTGTTATGGCACCGTAAAAAAAATATGCGGTTGCTGGTTTTGTCTCGTAATTTGCATGGTGCGCTTGTTATCAAAATCAGATATTGGACAGAGGTCTGCTGGTAGAATTAAGTCCTCCTTTGTACAGTGTTTCTTATTAGTGAATATAGTTTTATAAAAATGGTGTGGCTAATTAATAAAAATCATCGTCATCTTCATCCTCCTACTTTTTTTTCAATTTATTTGGAATCGATGTCTTCTGCTTCTGTCGTAATTACAACAGTCACAACTTTTCTAGGTACCTAGTCCTATACTGTCTTTCATACCATACAAAAATAATTTCTGCGAAAAATAATGCGCGAAGTCTTGTCAACTACGTGTACTACAGCGATAAATAATTTTAAAAGATTACTTTATAAATATTACAATGTTAATGGTAACAGATTACATTAGTGCTTATATTTTTTTTTCATTCGATGTACATTTCTTTGAACTGATTGTCTTGCGTATACTATAGATCAATATTTTAATTTATTGGCGTACTTTGAATACTACAAAGGTTATTAAGTTCGTTGCATGAACTGGGGGGAGGTTCATTAACCTGACACTTGTCATTGATCGGGCGACGCTTATGTTATTATTGTATTAAAGGTAGTCGGCAGCTAGACTGTAACTTACGTTCGATATGAGTCATACGGCGAGGTATTTTATTTGCATGTGCTTGTAAGAATTAATAGGTCATTCATTATTACTGATTTATAAACTAACTAGCTTTGCTTGCATGAAACTAGACAATTAACCCAAGGCAACCATATTCCCGGGATAAAAAGTTCTATGTGCTAATCCAGGACATCGTCTACCCGTATGCCAAGGAGTAACAAACATACACAGACAAACATAAATTTTCGCCTTAACATTTGTGTAATAGCTTTTTTCGTCGGTTCGCTCCCTAATCCTATCCTATAGGGTAGAGCATTTTTCGGTCTAAAAGTAGCTAATGACACTCGGGATAGTGTAGTTTTCTAACAGCTTAAGATTTTTTTTGCAATCAGCTCTGTGCTTGAAGAGATGATCTATATGTATATAAATAGAGAAATTGACTGACTGACATATCAACGCACAGTCGAAACTACTGGGACTAGGAGCGTGAAATTATGCACAAGGTTTCTTGCTATAACGTAGGCGAGCACTAAGAGAGAATTTTCCAAAATTCACTCCTTAAGGGGATTAAACGGGGGCCCATAGTTTGTATGGAAGAAATCTACTTAGTACATTCAGCCGCTGGCAGAAACTAGTCCATTATAAATATACAATCAATTTTACTCCTTTATCTCTCTCTTATAATACCCTCAATCAGCGGCTTCGCCCTCGTTAAAGTAAAAATTATATCAGGGGAATATACTCTCAGTGCAAAAAGTCCGATTCCGGGGATAGACCTGTGTGCCAAATTTCATCCAATCGTTTGAGCGTTGATGAAGTAACTAGTTTTAGCCTATATAATATTAATGTGATATTGCATGAGTACAATAGTACTTCCATATTACGTATTTTACGTAAATACGTCAGTGTCTGCTTAGTTGCTGTGCATACCGTTGCAGCCACCACTCATCCGAGCATCCCTAATTGGTGCAATTTCGAAATTTAATACAGCGTGACTGCTGTCTAACTTCGTTAACCTAACTCGACGTTTAGCTTTGCACTAGGCCCGTGCCTCACCAGAAACGCTACGGCGGTGCTGTCAGTTAGCGCTGCCAAGAAAATGAAAGCAGATCGATGGTGTATACTTCAGCTGGTCATTGTATGTCACGCTGTCAACCATTTTTTGGCGTCATTACCTGGCTACGTCGCTATGGCGTCCAAGTGAGGCCAGGCCGGAACGCCTGCGGCCCACATTCTCGCTACTATGGGTTCTGTCTAATAACATGGATAAATGCATTATCTTTTACTTGGGAATTCATCTGATATATCCTCCCGCTTTGGGTGGTGCGAGAGGGAATGTCAGACTTTTACTGACTAAAACTCAACTATGTTCCTTCAGTTGCCCTTTGCGCCCCCGTGCTACGGTACTCTTTCGACTGAAGGAACATGGGTGGGTTTTAAAGAATTTTGAAGTAATTGATAATTTCCCACCTAAAAAAAATGGTATAGTTGAAAGGTGGTCGTAAAACCAAGGCTTCTGATTGCTCGCATTGACAAAATAATGGCTACACCAACTCATCAATTATTTTTATTAATCATAAAATGCTCCTTTGATTTAAAGCCACACTTTAGTTGATAAAGACGCTTAACCTCAATCACTGCGTGCGTTCGTAAATTGTAAAGAAAAACAAGGTGGCCCTATAATGGCTTAGTTATTAAATATGTATGGCTTTGAATACTTGAAATACCATTCTTTATAATGGTCTGTGATTTAAGCGTAGTTGACATGTGTGAAAAGAAAAACCTTTCGACGTTAATTTTAATTTGGGTAAAACAAACTGATTGATAAAAAATATTATGTCGCACTCGTACTTATTGACAACTCATGTCAGAGTGGCTCTCCTGCCAGGACTGCAGATTGTTCGAAAGAATTAACGCAAAGTGTAAATGAAAGAACACAGATTTAGTCGGATAAAGTCTTAATTTTTCTCTCGCTCCGCCCATTGCGGGAGAAGTCATTTGATGATTTCCCACGTAAAAAAGGTCAGAAAGAACCGTAGAAGAAACCGTATCAGACGTATCAGAAACGAAATACTTTCTGAACTTGACACTGGCTATGCAAAAGTACGAAGTACGAAGCAAAAAAAAAAAACAACTCCCAGTTACAATCAGATCGTGAAACATGTGCGGTGTCCTTAAACCAGTCTCGTCTGCCCGCTATCCTCGTTACGTCATAACACCATCTGGCTAGTTCTCATTTGAAAACCAGCTCGCCTTGCACTAATTTATAATAACAACGTACTAACACTTGCACTGTCACATAATTATAAAGTAGGTAAGCACAGTATTTTTTTGTTCTATTCCTGTCTTTGCATGTGTGAGGAAAATGCCTCCGACACGCGATGACTTTCCATCATACATATTATGTGATTATAAGACAATGACCGGCCTGCATTCTAATTGCATTATAACTTGGCTACTACTTCTAATGAGTCATACAGGTGTATTAAACAATAACAATGGGTTTTTAAAAATAAATATGATGTGTGTGGTGTCTGATGTTGTCCTATTAAAAGCTACTCATAAAAAATATAGATTCGGTGACTATTAGTTAGTATATATTACCTGTTGACACGATCGATTTTTACTGAAAATTACGATGTTTCATAATAGATATACGATTGCGCTTCATACTATAAGATGCCAAAAATAATAAAAATATCGGATCATATAATCGTCGCAGCGAACTTTTCACCTAGAGGTGTACAGTATCGGGCCTGAAGGACTTTCAGGCCCGATACTCGGGCCGGTTTGGGTGGGTTTAAAAGTAACGTCAGTAAAGGTCGGTCATCCTCTTTCGTTCTACCCAGAGCGGGAGAAGTTATTCGACGATATTTTTATTATTATTGATATGCTTGCGTTTGATCACTATCTCACCTGATGGTAAGCGATGATGTGGTCAACGATGTAGCATGCTTGCCTAGAAGTAACCTATTCACTCTTGACTTACAGACCTAGCTGAACTAAACAAAAAAAAAAAAAAAAGATATTTTATGTCATCTCATCATAAATGTCCATATGACTTTTACATCTTCTAAAATTAAGTGAAATATCTACCCTTCAATCGGATACTTGCTTAAGAATGAGAATTCGAAACTTTGACTTTTATTTTTTTTTTCTACTAAATCCTTGATCATGACTTTAAAAAAAAATACATTTCAGCGAGTAAACGTGGTCATTATGTGAATGTTAAAATCGTGCAAACAAAACGAGAGTTCATTATGCACTAACACATGACCTTCTTACTGATTAGATCACTTATTTCCATCGATGTTTCGACCCACGAATATCCACTAAAATCGCTTCCGATCGAGTGTAAACCGATTAGTCGAAGGTTGACGAACACAATGGTTATCGATTTTGTAACGCTATTTCGTGGTTAAATTTATTTATAACATGTTGCCTGTCAAAATATTTTCTGATGTCTTGGCATTTAAATCAGTCGACGTCGTATCGATAGATTAGATTTGTTTTGGTTTATTTTAGACTCGCCTTTTTCCGTGAGTCGGGTGAATGTCTGCTGTTGCAGACACGGAGTCGAAGCCAGATAAAAAGCAGCCTTCCTTGGGCTTCAAGCTTACCCTGTTTCAAATTTCATCAAATCGGTTCAGTAGTTTAAACGTGAAAGCGTATCAGAAAGACTTTCACATTTACAATTAGTTTGGATTGGTTTTTGGTTTGTATTTGTAGTCTAAGGCCACGGTCAGTCCCACATGTACTTGAATGTCAGTTTTGGACAAGATATTTTATATAGTCAATATAAATTCCCTTGTGAAGATTGCTGAGATTTAATAAATTATAGATCTATGTTATAAATTAAACTCTCGGTTCTTCCAAACATTTCAAGTTTTCTTTCAAGAAGAAGAAATTACCCTTGGTGATCAATTCCCGGTCATATAATATCTAATACATCTCTAAATACTGTAATGCTTAGTAAAGTATACAGTGGTTAGTCTACTGAAAATACCAACTCTCAATATTCATTATAATCATAATTATGGTTATATTATTTTGCGTACATGCCATTTCCCCTATGCCATGAATAAACATTATGTAAATTACAATATTTATCTAATCATACAAGATACGTTGGTATAGCTACATTTTGAAACTGTGTTGTTAATACATGAATGAACTGAACACTCGCTGTTACAAAGAAGTTCTTGTTTTGTAGGTCAAATGACATAAAAAAATTGTGCTCTATTTTATTCAATTCTTTTCATACAAGACTATATTTAACGCTTACAAAACTATTTTTAAGTATTATTAATCATTCGCTAACTAGACCGATGACCTGGTGAGAGTCGCGGGAATGGAGGACTGGACCATTCGTCGTGTCGACACATGGGGGTGGCCTATGTCCACCAGTGGACGTCTTTCGCCTGAAATGATGATGAGAATGATGAACTAGTTCTGTGTTTATATTTTTTATTTGCTCTTTTTTAATAAGTTCTAGGTGGTAAACCCATTTGTTACAACCCTTCAATTAATTTTCGACTGACGTCATAAACATTATTTTCTAATTAGTAGGTACGAGTAGGTATTATAAAAACATCCAATCAAAGTCGAGTATAATTGATGAAACCACTTTCATTTGTGTGCTGAAGTTTAATTAATTGACGTCCAGTACGCTATTGAAAGGCTTCGAATCCATGGAACGTTCTTGTACCGTTTCGTTTACTATACTTTCTACGTCACACTTATTCCTAGGAACTGGGGAGCATTGTACGCCGTTGGGCAGTTACGACCTTTTCTTTGAAATTAAAGGTGTAACAAAAATGTAACAGTCGCTACGCGGTCTATATTTATCTTAATTGGTCTTAACCTGTTACTGTCAACAATCAAATCAAAAGAAAGTTGTAATAGCAGCCCATGTGGGTGTCAATTATCGTCGAACGTTAGTTCACTTAGTTCGTTGTTTATTGTTCTTCTGTAATCGTGCTCTGTCATTAATGTGTTATTACATTTCCTTCCTAAGTCGATTATGTTCTGTTTGTTTAAAATATCGTATGAATTTTGTTATTTAGGTCATCGTCACTCTGTTGACCTCATCTCAATTTATTTGGGATTGCCGCAAAATGTCTCATCTCAGTACCACCCCCTCCATCCAGGCGTCGCAGGCGCGGGCCTGCGGACGACGAGCAATGCGTAACTCACCGTCCGGTAAGGACCAAGCCCGTGTCCACGGGGCGTAGTGAACCACGCGCGCCCTGACGCGGCGTATAGGGCCGATGCCTGCTAGGGCTGCGAGAACGTTTGAAAAAGTTACCGTAGCCCTAGAACACAAGCATAATTATGAAGGAATATGGGTGGGTTTTAGTCAGTAAAAGTTTGACACGCGCTCCCGCTCCACCTTAGAGCAGAAGGTATTTGAAGATAAAGAAAAAGAGAAATACCCATTATCCAGCCAATGTTTCTCTGCTCTTCTAGATTCTTGCATTATATATTCATACTAGCTTCTGCCAGCGGTTTCGCCCGCGTGTAAGTAGGTTTTTTTTATACAAACTTTAGACCCCCGTTTCATCCCGTTAGGGGGTGAATTTTAGGAAATCCTTTCTTAGTGCTCGCCTACGTCATAAAAGGAAACCTTGTGCAATAATTCAAGTTCCTAGTCCCAGTAGTTTCGGCTGTGCGTTGATATGTCAGTCAGTCAGTTACTCCTTTTATATATATAAATTAAACATTTTCCTTGCGATATTTTATTTAGTTTTAACTTGTTTATTGCCTATTAAGTATTCATTGTTGACAGCAGTATGATGAATCAAACGCTCCTTATATTGTTCTCTTATCGCAGTTGAAGTCATGTGGTTTAGCTATTGCTCATGTATTTATTACTAGATTGTTTATGGCTTCTTTAAAATCTGTATTAAATACATCTGCCATTATTTTATTCCATGATGTCACTGGTGCTTTTATATATAGCCTGTATTCTAAATTTTCTTTAAGACTTTTTCCTTATTCCTCTGCATCATATTTTGATCCATGTTCCGTCCTTTACTGTAACAATACGTTGCAGAACCATTTCAGATGTATGTATTGACCTTAGACTTAATACGATGATATCATTGGTAAGGTCTCTCAAATACCGTGTCGCCAATAAAAAGGAACATTCAGTTCCCCTCGTCATGACGTCTGCGGTGCTGATGTCATAGTCCCATGTTTCCGTAACAAGCGATTCTGGTTGGGGTCGGTGCAAAATGTATTTTTGTTTCATAGTTCTTAATTACTCGTCGTATCAGTCATCCCCCTTTCTCGACATATCATTTTTCGCGTAGTTATTTTTTTTTGCCTTCTCTTGCTCTCAGTTTCCTTCATAATGGTTGAGCTGAGTGGTGCTGAAGCACGCTTCATGTTCGGGAACAGGCGCCGTCAGTTAAGACTGGTCATCTCTTAACTGCCAGTGGCTTATTTTAATTTCTATATTTTGATTTCTTTCTTTATTTGGTTCTCAAATAATAAAAGCGACAAGAAGTATGTAACCAGGATTTTTGTATCACATGATTTAAAAGAGTATCCATGGAGTTTGTTGCACGTTTTTCTCCATAGGCATCTACGGTTTGGAATGTGCAATTAGTTTAAATTTTTTGACTAGCCGACTTCTTGACAGTTAAAAAGTGCCTATAAATAAATGGCTTATTTCAAATAAATACTTTAAATTGAGTTCTCTTTATAAACGCCCACCCACATTCATACCCAAAGCTTTCCTAACGGCGTTTTCCTCATGCCTCCGCATAAAATTTTATTCCATTTTCTATGTTCCACCGTAACAATATGGATGTATCTACTGACCTTAGTCTCAATACCATGGCATCATTGGTAAGGTCTCCCAAATACCGCCTGGCTAATAAAAAGTAACATTCAGTTCCCATCATAACGTCTGCGGTCATGACGTCATAGTCCCGTGTTCCCGCAACGTGTGATTTGTTATGATGTCATTCAGCGAGCTGCATATGATATCTAGATGGTTAGACTGTTTATATTTCGTAATAAGTAGCGTTTTTTTGTATGAATAAATTCACTACAAGACTCTCCTTAGTAGATACAAGAACCTTATTATCACAAATATTATTAAAAAAAAAATTGCCTGTGTATTAAAGCGAATAAACTGTTAAATTCCTACAATTTGTAGTAGTGCTTCTAATGATAGCTTATTAACACGCCATGTTCTAACACTGTAATTAGACTACCACTCGTGGAAATGTCTTCAAGACTTTTTTTAGGACGTTGAAAAGTATATATTGGAATCTATATAGATATATAAAAGGAGAACCTGACTGACTGACATACCAACGCACAGCCAAAACTACTGAGGCTAGGAGTGTGAAATTTCGGAAGGTTTCCTTTTCTTTAATTAATAATTGATTCACCTCATAAAGGGATGAAACGGGGGTTCAAAGTTTGTATGGAAAAACCTACTTTTACGCGGGCGAAGTCGCTGGCGTAAGCTAGCATTCTCTGTCATGACTTTGTTATCGAAATAAACATGTTAATTAAATTATTATTATTGACCTGCAATGTGTGAACGATTATATTATTTATTTAATAAAAGAGTGCTGATGCCGATGGATGCGAGATGCACAACACAAGACCGTTAATTGTGGCGACACTTGGGGGAGGCCTATGTCCAACAGTGGACGTCTTTCGGCTGAAATTATGATGATGAAAGAGTGCTGACAAAATAAATTGCGTCTTTACTCATAATAGCGGCATTTCACCATATTATGAAGTTTCTCACATTATAAAGTACTTATCTACTTCAGTCCATAGTCATTATTATATGTAATAATGGCTAAAATCGTTAGTCTACAGAATTATAGATATTAAAAGTATCTATAATTCTGACCCCTCGAGTGTGGATTGTACATACATACGGGTTGTACAACTTGAATGACTTTGAAAATCGCTTAATTGTCGTATTGTACACACGGGTGTATGAAATTTATTCGGCCGAAAATGTTGGTCTCTATATCTCGTTTTTCCTGGAAAAAACCTGAAAAAGTTTCTTTAATTTTTTTTTGCTGATTTTACGTAAAAACGCGCAATTACGTTATAATCATACCCCATGCGCGCGAGGGGTTAAAATAGCAGAGGTATCTCGAAAGGAAGTAGTCACATTTTAGCCACTATCTCACCTGATGGTAACCGATGATTTGGTCGATAGAGCATGCTTAACTAGCAGTAGCTTATTCAATCTTGACTTAAAGACCCCCAGGTTCAATGTCAGGCCAGGGCTACGGGATTGTTTGAAAGAGTTTCTGCGGCACTGAAACGCAATGGTCAACCGAAGGAACACGATCGGTTTTAGTCAGTAAAAGTCTGACACTGCATCTCGCTTCAACAAAATAAAGTTCTTTTGGTTGCATCTTAAGTACATAGAGAATTTAACTCACAGTTTAGTCAACTTCAACTGCATAAACATATTGCACACAGTGATAAGAATGCAAATTACTCCTTTACCAGCTTCTGCTGCTTTAACATTCTTGACATTCAACGCAGCAAGCGACATCATCGCATTTTTCAATTGCCTACATCCACCTTAAATATCACTTTTAATAGTCCTCTTACACGTATGGCAAGGCTTTATAATGAAAAGTCCAACATGATGGATTACCCTATCGATGTCTTCTCCATGAGTTTCGCTTCATACAGAGCTGCCTAAATGAACAGTGCGAATAATGTAAGTATGTCTGTATATTTCGGTTTGTTTTGTCTTTGTAGTCTTCTGGATATAGGTATTATGGGCACACTTTTTATTTTCTCTATTTGTCTATAATATTCATTTTGTAAATGTCATGCATACCTGTTATTTGCATGGTTACTGAAATGCCAATTTTAGATGTAAGTTTATTTGAATTATATGTGAATGTGCTCTTGGTGTGCTTATTATAAATAAATAAATAAATTACCCCACTTCAACTTCCCGGGATGATAATGACCCTATGTCCTATTAAAGGACATATGTCCTGTCTACCCGTCAAACCGCCAAGTTTCATTCAAAGACGTCAAGAGGTAACAGACATACAGACCTTTTCGTATTTGTAATATAGGTACGGGTTAGAGCTGTGGGATTGTTCAAAAGGAGTTACCGTGGCTCTGGAACGCTAAGGTCAACTTAAGGAAGAAATAGGTGGGTTATAGACGGTAAAACTTTGACACGCCTTCCCGTTCCACCCAGAGCGAGGGAAGTTATTTGATATTTTCCCGACTAAAAAAAAGATATGGATATGAGTTGTAGAAGTTATGTAATTCCTCGTAAAACGCGAAAACAAGAAAAAAAACGTAATTTATCATCTGTTATCCGAACATCAGCCAATAAGTATTTAGTGTGCTGCTAACGACCAAGCACGTTGTACGTCAGGAACTCCTTTGATGTGCTAATTCCCTCACTATATCCCAGAACAAAGCACTATTGTGGTTATGTGGATACAGTTGTACCGGTCTCACAGTTGATGTAATAGTAACCTTGGGCAGTATGGCAGCCGTATAATTCGGATGACTGGATGTGACTCACATGTTTGGTGATAAGACCTCGGTATTTTGAACTCTTTTTTTACTAGATTTGTTTGGTTTATTCTAAATCTGTAAACGTTGTTTATTTTTGCAGTTTAGGAGATGAAGGTCGTGAATGTACTCGTATACTTTTTCCACACCATTCTATCTTTGGTATATTAAAATTGAATAAGACATTACATAAAAATAAAAATGATCGACAAAAGACAATTTGGAAGCAAAAACAACTGACAATTAAGTATAATGATGATGATACCACCAACCATTTTTTTTTGGTGGGAAAATGATCAATTGACTTTCGCCCGCTCTGGGTGAAGCAAGAGGGAATTTTAGACTTTTACTGACTAAATTCCATCGTGTTCCTTCGGTTGCCCTTTGCGTTCCAGGATCGCGGTAAATCTATCGAACAATTAGGTACCGCAGCCTTGGCATAAGACACCGATCCTGGGGCCTCTTTATAATTAGTGATCGATTGTTAGTCTCACTGAAGGAAGGAGTCGTTTAAGGTGAAAGTGCCAGGGTAGCCTGCGAAATCCAAATTTTCTGAAGTTTATTGCATTTTGCAGATCAGTGTCAAGCTGTATGTTGATTAAAAAATCGTTGGCGGCCGTAGCACGTATTTATTGACGGAATTATAATCATTAATACAACTTTTTACAGTTTTTCTAGCCCTATTGAGTGATTATTTCATAAGAAATTCATTCAATAGGGGTTGAATTTCAAGGGCTACCCTGGAGATTCCTAGTCTTGCAGTAACGATCAGATCTACAAATTTTCTATGAAGAATGAAACTGATACTGGTCTTAGAGAAATATACGAAATTGATGCAATCTTCGCGTGACGACTCTTTCATAAAATAAACGTTAACTTGTAAAATGATCTGAATCACGGATTGGCACTACTATGAGAAAAGCATTTAAATTGGATGCTATCGTGAAACATGAGAAATGAAAACGAAAATGACGTTGTTGTTATTTGTTTGTCTGGAAAATCGTGAGTGGAAAAGTAATGTAGATTTACTTTAGATGCTTTTGTCTGAATTTGCACATAATTTAAAATGTTATTTTATTCGGTAATCGTTTATCTGTATTGTTGAATTAGAAACAGCCCAAAATCATGAAAACCAATTGATTTGTGTTTACTGCACTAGTAAATAAATAAATAACAGTCATTTGAAGGGAAATGTGGTTTCACCCTCCTTTTTAAATTGACATCAAATAACAAAATTTTATTTCCGCTGTAATATTAAAGCACTGTTGCCGGAACCGTGCCCGAAAATAGACATCATTACGGTTACGAGTCGTCGAGGGACTATCTATTTATGTATAGCATGTCGTTTCTATGGGGACTGGGGAGTGCCGCTGTGACGTCACTTGGCTGACTCGCCACTATGGGGTGTGCCGGCTATACCCTTCAGCGGGACTGCGGGACGGCGGGCTTGCGGCTTTTTGGGAATTCCAAACGTCCCAAAATTTTTACGAATGCCCAATGCTGGCATTTAACTTATTGTATTACTAAAACAAACACGCGATGAAATGCGTTACTTAAAATTAGCTTAATTGAGCTAGGTCGTAGTTTGTTTCAAATAAATTGGCTTTTAAAACTCGTAAAGAATGAACAATTAGAGGCGGTTAAATTTTTAGGTACCTATTATGTTTTATTTAAATGCTGGTGATGCTTAGTCGTTATACTTTCAAATAAACTAATGGAAAGTCTATCTAGTGTACAGAAATATGAATCTTAAATACCTTGAAATAAGGTGTTTCATGTAAATATTCATTCTAGCAACAGCGTTTGTGTTATCGCTCCAGTTATCTGTACACCATAATGTAAATGTTGTCATTTACATATCTCATTAGGTTTGTTCTTCGGTAAATAAATAATATGTACTGACATTTAACAAATAGAAATAAAGATAAACTCCTTACAAATTACGGGGTTTTAAAACAATTACTGTCAGATTGTTTCAGACGTTTGTAAAGTACCTATGTACTTATTGTAAGACATTATTATGAACATAAGACACATAGTATTTGTTATAAGATGTTTACCTCGTCTAAGATAAATAGATACCTACGTAATACTGATCTTCTTACAAGCATAATAATATGAACATTGAAAGTAGAAGAACATGTCAATATCACTCTTTTGCTATGCGAACTTAGTTCACATATTGTCGTGTGTCTAGGTACGACATGCCGACAATAATCACATCAATTATAGAGAGTTCATCATCACCATTTCAACCGTGAGACGTCCACTACTGGACATGGGCCCCAAGCATCGCCAAAACGACTGGTTCTGTGAGTCGAGCATTCAGCGGATTCTGGTGACCTTTACCGTGGAGAGTTTACGATCATAAAATTTAGAATAAAATAATTCTGACACAAAGATAGTACACAGTAATTTGACAATTCATGTCGGTACAAAGGCGAGCTCAACTCAACAATCCATATAGATAATTAATTGTAATGAAAGTGAATTGATATTGTCTAAATATTGCCTAACGCCATAATAAAAAGGCACGCAGGTACTTTAACCCTAATAACCCATAATAATGGCTGAAACGACACTAGCCCGCTAATTACCCTTCGTTAACCCAGACACCACCAATCGAGGTCACTATAGGTACCCCCCAGACACCCATTGTTCTTATTTAGGGCGTAAAGCATATCTAACCTACATACAGTGTCAGGGGACGGTTGAAACAGGTGGTAAAATGTTCCATCCCGACCTTACGATTTACGAATATTGCAGTTTAAAAGCTTTGCCTCGTAAAGATAAAATATGCTTGAAGAGCAGGTGGGTATTTTGTCCTTTGAGAGTTTGGGGGATACCGTGGGTAATTTTCTGGTAGTTCCTAGTTTTATTAATAACTTTTGGAGATAATAAATTAATGTTTTTATTTTTTTTTATTTACTAACTGTCCCCTGATGTTTCTTCACCCACGTCTTTGGTTACTACTCAGCTTCCGTGGGTCGTAGCTTTGATGTTATAAAGTCTATACTATTAACCTATTGAGTAGCGTAATTAGAGACAATAGAAAGACAATGACGTTCGAACGCCGGCGTTCGCTCGGGGTTTAATGAAATCATGAACTTGGATATTCCATACTAGAAGAGTTGTCCAGTCTGACTGGTATTTGCAGAAAAAAATCTTTATCGCTTTATTATATCAGTATAAATGTATGTACACAGGGAAACTATAATAGATACTGCGTTATAATAAATACGAGTACATACGAACTACTTATTTATTTAGAAATGTGTTTCAGCCTTCGAGTTTCAGCAGACTTGCGAAGGAGACATTGATAATGTGTAAAAACTAAAAGAAAAATCTTTTAAATTTTTGGCTATAAGATATGGCGTTATTCTTTAAATCATGATCTTTTTACGGTTTTTTAGTCGTATTTCTTTTAATAATGTAATGAAATGCCTATCTTATATACTGTTAAAATCTTATACGGCTTTGAATGCTGTAATGATTTTGCCCAAAATTAAAATGATGTAGGTCGAAAAAAAAACCCACTGTATTTTACATATATACACTTTGCTTTTTCTAAAAAAACAAACTATGTTCAATCCCCAAAATAATTATTGAAATTCATCTTTCTCAATGGAATTCACCTGTTACCAATATGTTTGAACGTGAATGTTTATGTGATGGTATTTTAAGCCCTTGTTCTGGTATTAACCACTCACCGGTTAAAACGGGGTAATTCGTAGTATTTATATCTGCCCTGACTCCGACATGGTTGCCTCATTCGGCGGTATCATCTCGTAGAATCAAATCAACACACATTATTCAGGTATTAAATTGATCTATTTCTGTGTCTGTACATCTGAAAATGTTTGTCTCTTCTATAAATCTAAGACCAAATACCGAATGTATTTGGTCTTTTCCGGAAGTCCCCTCTTATTTTTGTTTTTGCATTTTTCAATTTTCAAGGCATTGCAACAGGTAGGTATACTTTAAGGTGTGCTATCGCGATCGGCTCAGTACTAGAAGCTAAACGATGCGATAGGTTTATTTACAAATCAATTAGAAAAATAAAAATGATTTCGATGTCACGATATTGAATCAACCAGTATCAGAATTGTAATATCGGAAATCACGTTCCGAGATTTCGATATTTTGATATTCCGAGATTAATGTCCTAGTCTTTTGTCATGAATTGTAACGGAGGTCTTGTTTGGAATAACTTCTGTATCGTGGGTGCGTTCATAAACATGTAAACTGACATACACAAGATACCCAGACCCGGAGCACCTCTTTAATGGCCATACAAATATTTATTCCGTGCGGATATCGAAACCGCGACAGGCAACGCAGCATCAGCCAATCGCCCAACCACCACGCTAACAACGCCGTCAAATAGTTATACAAAAGAACTGCGGAAAAATCTTGAATTAGATGAAATCTACTTCAAGATTGTTCAGCAGTTCTTTTTTTTGGCGTATTCCACAACAACAGTACTATTTCCGGCATAAAAAGCAGCCTCTTGTACTCGGTGATAGTAAATCTTTGTATTCAATGAAAGATTTTTCGTAACCGAATGATTACTGCCAGAAACAGACAACCTTAGAGATATAAACGTATATAAAAAAAAATACATTCAGCCGAACATAGAACCTCCTCCTTTTTGAAGTCGGTTAAAAACAAACACACAAGTTTACCTCTTTTTTTACCAAATATAGCACGTGCCCACACATATTAACATAAATAGGTCATTTTAAATAATGTTTCATACTAGCATCAGATTACAGCAGATTTCATCAAAATAATATTGTATGCGCGATATCAAAACCTACAGTTGTATGTGACCTTCATGCATCATTTCTCGTGTGAGCACTGAAATCATTGTTTAGTCGCTCTGCTCGTCACGGTTCGAGTTAATGGCTGATACATTGTGTATACGAATACCCATGATTTACTCCTAAAACATTGGCAAAGGAAACTCGATGTAAACAAACAATCAAGGTACTGACTAGTCTCACAACTCCCAAAATTTTGGTGAACTTCATGACCTGTGTCTAGAATTCTATCAATTGGAGTTCGCTTTACGCACTTAGTCCATGATGGACCCGTGTGCGAGGGCCATGACGGCCATCATTCAGAGGGCTTTATTCCAGCCAGTCCACCTCTCTGCAGATGCAAATTAGGCCTGTCGGCTTGTTCAGGGTATCTACGCGTGCGTATTTCGGTTCCACCCGGGCACTCAAGGAGCACATGCGCGATTGTTTCCACCTTCCCCAGGCATGCTCTGTATAGGAGATTATCCGTGGTACCTTTTCACTATAAGAAACAAAACCAGAAACACTGACTTCCGAATTTTTTTTACTCTTACTAAAAAATATAACAATCGACCCTATCGAATGTTTTTCTCCATTTTTAAGAACATCCTAATAAACTTTTTTGTATTCCAATGTAATCATTTCAGAAATCATCAGTGATTTTTATCATAGATAATTTCGGCTTGTCACTCTGAAAACAAAAAACGTCATTGTAAATAAACAACAACGAAAAATTATTACGATCATGAGTTGAATTATATGTAATTTTGTTATTTTGTGATCATGGATTGTGCTGTGGCTGTGGTAGCTTCAAGCTTCGTGGTATTGATATTGTGGTGTAGTATCAAGCTTTTTGAACAAGTAGTTATTCACATATCTTTATTTTTATTCTTATGAGTATACATGTGAATGGAAAGTAGGAGACGGGGGCCAAAGAAAAGATGGACGGATTGTGTGAGGAGTGCTATGAAAGAAAAGGGAGTCAGTGATAGCGTGATGGCTGGATGGCTGGAAAAACGTGTTGCACCGACTCCCAAGTAAAATGGGACAAGGGCAGGAAAATGATGAATAGTTTACGCTACTGTAGATGAATATAAGATTTCGTATCTTTGCACATCACGGACCCATAAACTTTTCTGCAATGCATTTGATATTATTATAATTGAAAGAATACATTTTTCTATAAATCGAAATAACTCACTTCTTCATTTAGGCATGATACCAAAACCAATTGCAAATAATTTAGACTATGATTAACGATGTCTGCAACAATTACTTGACGTAATTTAGTTCGCCTGTTTTTAAATGGTCATCGTAAGGCGTTGGCCTTAGCGTTCGGTGCATCGATTTTTCAGCCTTGCTTATTTAGCCAGCTGGTTGTGTGCATTCAGCCTTGTAACATTCTAAGCTGTCTCTTTTTGAGCAAGGGTGTCCCTTATCTCTTTACACGTTTCACGATATACTGTGGTTCGCTAAACTTTTAGAGTGTAGCTCATCCTACCAACTCTTTCTGTCCCATAGAAATGTGGCAGGCCTAAGTGTCACAACGCGATCCATCACGTATAACCCTGGCGAGTGCCAGGGTTATCTTGTCGCGTTCAGTAGTTACTAAGGCCAGGATTTGCTCCTGTATTCGGTCACTAACAGACTCCATTATCAAACCAGCTCATTGTCGTCCATATTACATAGGTATACCAATTTTCACCTCAGCTCGATTAGGGATAAAGAAACAAAGAACATACAAACAAACATTGCAAGTTGAATAAAAGCTTGTAGAACATACATTTCAACAAGTCATTGAAAATTACATTTCTACACACGAGTTGTGTATATGTATAACATTTCTTCATTAACTAAAAAGGTAACAAAACACGGGTTCTTTTCCTGTTTCGTAAATCCATTGCCCTTGGGCTTGACAGTCGACTATCAAGCTGTAACTAATAATAATGCGAGGCAGGCCATCACTAGGATCGCGCAATCAACCAAATTTCATTTGCTAACGTGTCCTCACGGCTGTGTGACTGGGTCTATGTATGTATGTAGGTCGGAACCACGCGGAATAATATTATCTGGAGACTATGGATACTTACTTGCTACTTTATTATACATTTGTTTACCTGTGTTAGTTGCTTTTGTAATGAATACGGTCATTACAGTCTGTGGTAATGCGACTGATGATGTAAACTCGAGCAGTTAGATTCTTAAGTTTTTTATTATTATTATATAGGCTTGTGTTTGACCACTATCTTACTTGATGGTAATCGATGATGTGGTCGACGATGGAGCACGCTTGCCTAGAAGTAACCTATTCACTCTTGACGCTATCAGGAAACACAAACTCCGGCAGGAAATTCCACTCCTTAACTGTATGCACAAAAATGTGTTCCCAAAACGGTTTCCACGTGTGGGTAGGATGACCACCATGTACCGGTGGTGAAGTTAGCTATAAAGTTACTCAAGGTAGCAAGCGGTAGGTAAAATATTTCTTGGAATAATCGTGGACCCTGTTAGGCACAGCAAAGATAATAGAAAGGATGAAGAGGACTTACAATCTTAATTCAAAGTACAATATTATTTTACATTCATTGCTACATATTTCTTCTAAAAGTAACTGCAGGTTGTTAAAAGCCAACGCTTTGGCTAAAATTCATAAATACCGAATAATGAATACCACAAAGAATCTTTTTGAAGATCATATTTATTTAAGCATGATGTTACTTTCAAAATATCAGATCTATAAATAATATATAACTTGAAGCTAGTAGGAGCATCAAACTCTCACTAATTAGAAAACTGCACTAATGCATGCATTAGTCTGGCTAGGTAGAGTTTGTTTGACTAATTTAAAACAAAGTTAGGGCTAGGCACTAATTAGACATATAAATAAAGTAATCTCAAAACTGTCATTTTTAGCCATTTTTCGAGATATTAAACGTGTTACTTTAGGATAAAATGAGGCATTTTTTTTTTAGACATTAATTGAACACATTTACGTTATAAGACATGGTACAATATTTTTTTTAATAACTTATTTGTTTACACTACAATTAATTATTTAGTATCACTATATAATAGACCCCGAATTGCGTCAGCGCTTAGTGCCGGCCGAGGTCTTTCAGATTTTTGTCTTTCTATTCTACAGTGATACTAAATAATTAATTGTATTGTAGTGTACATTATTGTTATATTGTCCGTCGGAAATCATTGATTTTGGCTTCTGCGTGGTTTTAACGGATGAATGCTCTTAAGTCTCATTACTCTTAAGTCATTATTTTTTTTCCCACATTATTAGTATAATCATAGTCACATGACTAAATTGAAATATTTTGCAATATATAGGTAATAATGAATATATTCTCTTTTGTCTACAGGAGGGTCCTCACTCCACACTGCCAGATGACGAGTTCTATGATGCAGTGGAGACAGGCTTCGACAAGATGGAAGAAGAGCGGTGTGCACGAGTGGTGCCACCTAGCGTCCACACACGTGACCAGGTGGAACTGCCACCGCCGGCCATTGATAACCGACTCACCGTGCACACTTTGTGGTCGGAGGTAAGAAGATCGTATTTCTTACGTCGATTTTGACCGCGGTCTCAGTTGTGGATGCGTTTAATGCCTCATCTTTGTGTGTTGGATCATTCGGTTCCCTTCAAAATGGTTGAGCTGAATGGTGCTAATATTCGCGTCATGTCCGTGAAAGGGCGCTGTCAATTGAGACTGGTCATCTCTTAGCTGCCAGTTGCTATTTTAATATCTACATTGTTTTCACATGATAGCGACAAGAAACATGTAACAGAGATATTAGTAATTACAAAATATGATTAAAAAAAGAGTGTCCATGGAGTTTCTTGCACATTCTTCTCCATAGAGATCTATGCTTTGGAATGTGTAATTAGCATCATTTTTTCTGACTGACTGACTTTTTGACATTTTAAAAATGGTTTATTTGAAATAAAATGCTTTGAATCTTTGCCTTTTGATACTGCTACTGGATAGCCTACTTTCTTGCCAGATTTTCCTTATGTTAGAGATCATATATACACAAACACTTAAAAACGAAAAGAACAAATACAGATAGAAGAGCACAAAGATGGATCATGTTTTTTATTTAGGTTGGGGTTTAATCACTGTCTCCCCTGATGTGTTAAGGGTTGATGCGAAAGACGAAGACACATCTACCCGACTAGTTCTACACCTACGACCAGCGACCTATTATTCATAGATTTACCTTTGTTACTTATCGGCGGCAGCAACCTCTCGCGTCGGGCCCTGGTTCGGGCTATAGTCCGAAGCGAGTAGGAGTGGCAGGTGTAGGGATTGCAAAATCCGGACTTTTTAGAAATCCAAATTTCTGTACTCTCGTCCGATAAAAATTCGGACTATCCGGGTTATTCGAACTTTTGAGTGTTTTAAGTTGATTTGATATAACTGAAATAAATAGCATACATAATTTAAAATATGTATTTATTCGCTCAATTCACAGCACGACAGAATAAAATCTACTAAAATAATCCAGAAAACTTTTATAAATTCACGTTTTTAATATAACATTAACATAAACTTTAGATAATTATGATAACAACATAAACTAATTAAGGAAGGCACCTACAACAATATACAGCCGTCTCTCTTTAATTCTCCTTTTCAATGGATTTGCCAGTTGCTTTGCAGATATCGTGTCTTGGCTATCTAATGATTTTATCAAAAATTGAAAAGCTATTTCGGCCATTAGAATAGTGGCATCTCTGTGGCGAGCCAAATTCGCGCAAATACTCTACACTACACCTAATCCTACCAATACAAATATCTTTTGAACTACTTTTAATGGAAATTTTTGGATATTATTCGTTAAACTCGATTTTTGACTAAAATCCGAAAAAAACGAATTTGAGTTAAAAAAACCGGATTTCAAAATGTCAAGGAAAACCGGATTTTTCAATTATTTTCGAATTTCGAAGAATCCGGATTGCAATCCCTAGGCAGGCGGTGGCCTCCTGCGAAGCAGTAATGCTACCAAAGGAGGAGACCGCACGCGTGAGGGAACGAATGTCCTCACTCCCCAGCCGCTGAGATTCTGACCCCGACTACTAGCCACGGTAGACGCGGGCTTGCGGACGTCGAGCAATGAATAGCTTGCCGTCCGGCCGTCCGGTAATTGATCGGACCGAGCCCAGTCGTCAACAGTGCGTAGTGATCTACGCGTTCCTCAAGGAGATGTCAGCATACCGTAAGGGCCCAGCAGGGCCGATGCCCGCTAGCTAGGACCGCGGAGAATTTCTGAAAAGGAAACCCGTACTCCTAGAACGCAAAGGCCTACTGAAGGACACAGGTGTGGTTTTAGTCAGTAAAAGTTTGACACGCCCTCGCGCTCCGCCCAGAGCGCGAGAAGTCATTAGATGATTTCCACACTTAAAAAAAAAAACCTTTGTTACTTAGTTTTTCCTATTAGTCATTTTAGTATTCCTCTAGTAAGTAGGTGTATAAGTCTCTAAAAAGTAAGTCAACTTTTATTGTTCATACTAAAGTTTTGAAAACCCTTTACAACACCCTGGATTACTTGTACTTATGTTGGCGTTAGTGTAGATGGATTATTTTGATTACGCCTTTCAACTAAGTCTGTCCTACTTCGCCGCTGCCCCAAAAACTTAATGCCATCCAAAGAATGCCATCCAAATTACCACAGGCCAGGTAGTTGATGAAAATACCGCGATATATTCATATTCTAGGTCAATGGTGTGATAAGGGAAACATTTCGTTTATCTTTTTTCACAGAGATACTGTTAACGACAACAGTAATTTATGGATGTGTGTTCTATTAATATTACTTCTAAAATAAGTTACGAGGTCTGATATTGGTTCAAGAAACTACAGTTACTTTCATGTGTCAAGTTGAATCCAAGTTGAGAGTAAAGGTTTTGTCAGACGTCACTGTTATCCAACTTTGTTAAAATGGAGATGATACGCGGTTGCTATGGTCACTAAAACCGTTATACACGGGTATGATACGCTGTTGATACGTTCTTTTGGTGGCGTATTTCTTTCCCTGCTTGATGTTCCTACCAACGGTGTAGTACGCAGACTCTATGTTTACTGTATATATTAGTGGTTAAAGTATGAAATGGCCGTTTTATAAAACGGGTTGCTTTGAAGTGCATATAATATGCGTGTTTCTTGTAAGATGGTGATGTTGGTGTTGGCAACAGTTTCTCATTTCAGTATCTCTTAGATACTTTGTGTGAATTGAGGTGAGAATATTACACATTTCAATACGGCAAAAATTTGACCAATATGATTAAAAATAATACCTTTAAAATATCTAGAATTTTTAAAATATTGTCATCAACAACGAAGTTATGCAGCAGCTTCAGAACTGCTGAAAGAGAAGCCCGACGTGGTCTTTGACGTTGAAAGTTCATCACACCTCCCGCATCTCATTTGTTTTTCTATCAATTTTTATACTGTTTTCACTGTTAATATTCTGTTTGTATATTTATTAATTAACTGGTTAGAAAACAAATATTTTTTCATGTATATTCTATATTAATCTAGAAATACTTCTTCAATTCCTCTGCCGTAAAAAAACTGTCTTTTTAGTTAGGAAATATAAACTAAAAGTTTGCTTCTTTTAAGTTATATTTGAGGTCAAAAACCGGGCGAATATTGATTATTTAACGGAATGCTTCCAGATCGACAGAATATCCAGCGAGCAGATCCAGGCGGCGTTTGAAGGCGTGGGCGGCGAGATAGGTTGGCAGCTGTTCGCGGAGGAAGGCGACATGCGGATGTACAGGAGGTACGTGGACAATGTTTGTAGAAGTGGGTATGTGGACACCATTCTTGTAATACTTTTGCTTACATATGGTTTACCCCTTTATTCATAAACACTGTTGGGTCTATTCACACAATAGTGTATAAGAATACTTAATGTTTATATGTAATAAGCATTTTTATTACTATTGTGTTCTGTCCAAACGGTTATGGACTTATGGTATAAGATTTTTGTGAATTTAGGTTGTCCGAACTTGCTCTGACACATCTGCTTGACAACTTGCTTGTTACATTTCGGAACACGGGCTTTCGGCCTAGAACCTAAAAGGCTCGATCTTGATGTTTGGATAAATTCAAATAATTTTGAGCCTCAACACTGGTCCTTTTGAGATTGATTTGTAAATGTGCCTTCAAAATTAAATATCAGCCTATTTTGTAAATACTAATAATTAATAAAGCGTAAGTGGCATGATTTTATGAATAAGGGGGTAAAAATGTAGCTGATTGTAATATTTGTAATGAAATCCAGTATCTTAGTAATATTATTGCTTGAAAGTTAGACTAGGTGTGGGTTTTATTAATTTAGCTTACAGAGGATTTTTCTAAGATTGAAAATTTCTATGGTTTTTTTGAGATTGGTAGAGGCTGTAGTGTAAAGTATTAGTGTTTAGTATTTAATTTGGTATAACTTGGTTTTTGAGATTATGTTTTAATGGGTTTTGTAAAAAAGATGAAAATTGTTTTTTAGAATTGGTAGATGAGACCTTCTTCTTTTCTATCGTCAACTAGGCGTGGGCAAAGTGTGTCATCTTTGCGGTTGGAACATTTGCATCTGAATCACTGAAATGTTCCGGAACAGTGATATGTATCATTTGGAATATTTGGAACATCGGCTCACAAGATACAAACGGAACATTTGGAACATCAGGTCAAATGAATCGTGATCTGTTACGTCGCGTTATAATCACAAGACAGAGAAATGTTAGATGATATGTATAATTTGGAACATTTTGAACAACAGCTCAAAAAATACAAACACAGACACTGACTGTTATGAATCGTAATCTGTTACATAGCGTCATATACACTAACAGTTTTATTTAATAGAATTTTGATTTAAGAATAATTTTAAGCAGATGTTTTTAGTTCAGGTCATCTATATATATAAATGGAGAAACTGACTGACTGACATATCAACGCACAGCCGAAACTACTGGGACTAGGAGCGTAAAATTTTTGACAAGGTTTCCTTTTATGACGTAGGCGAGCACTAAGAGAGGATGTTCTAAAATTTACCCTCTAAGGGAGGGAAACGGGGATTCAAAGTTTGTATGGAGAAACGTTCTTACACGCGGGCAAAGCCGCTGGCAGAAGCTAGTTAATTATATTTACGTACACTATTTACGTTTTAATTTGAATTTTAAACAGACTGCAGGTCACTTAAAGTAAAGAGAGTTTCAGTGTTCCAAATGATGCATTTAAAACATTACTGATGTTCCAATATTTCGGAACAGTGAGTCGGTTCAGTAAAGAGTTACACACGCCTTAAAAAAACTTAAATATTTCAGCGTAAATACGATCTTTACATTATTCTTGATAAAAAGAAGAACGTCCCAGATACGCTTAAGTGTCAGTTATTTTTTTAGATTTGTTTTGGGCACTGAATAAGATAATGCACGCACATTAATTTGCAAACTTATAATATCACAGGGCAAGCTTTGCATGTACCTACACGATATAACCACTCTAAAATAAACTTTCAAGACCATAATATACCATGTTATTCAATTTGTACACATTCCTCAGGGAAATGGAAGTGGACGGTATGGTGACGGACCCCCTGAAGGCGATGCACAAAGTGCGCGGAGTGACAGCGCGCGAGATGTGTCACTACTTCTTCAACCCAAGATACCGGTATGAATGGGAAAGTGAGTATTTTGATGACATTTTATAATAATAATAATATTGATTCAGAAAGCGGTACTCCTGGACACGGCTCGTATTGTTAGGAAGTTCCTTTCTCTGGAGCCCTGACCGCCGGTAGCTTGGACCTTGTTCCCGATACCGGTGGGATACTATTTTTTATATTTTTTAATGTTTTATTTTTAATTGAAATATTTAAAAATATAATTTATATGTTAGGAAAATGAATAAATGGAAGAAGAATAATAATAATATAATACTCCTGACTAGATTTCGATCAAGATGGCCAACCTGAGGCCCTACCACGAGCTCATAACGCGATCCATTTTAAGACCTACACTGAACTGTTTAAAGGATGGAGCTATATAGGGTGTAAAGCTCCATCCCCCTTACTCGCCCGCACGACTTACTTTTAACACGTCATGGTAAAGCCTCTGAAAAAACCAAGACCGCAGGAGATAGTATGCAAGCGTGTGCGCATTCAAGGAGATATCTGCAAACCGTAAGGGCCCAGCACGGTCGAAGCCTACTGGGGCCAAGGGTTTGCTTCTGAAAGGAAAACTCGACTCTGGTATGAAAGGCAACGACAGGAGTGGGTTTTTAGTCAGTAAAAGGCTGACACACCCTCTCGCTCCGCCCAAGAGCATTAGATGTTATTAGATATATTTCCCACCTAAAAAAAATGCGTGTGCGCAAACGTAGGGTTATTTTCTGTTCCTTTACCCTCATAGTCCGATGGGACGGCAAACTGACACAATCGAGGAGAGATCAGGTAGAAGACTAACGGCTCTACGTAATTTCCGAACCTCGGAGGTGTAGCTGAAGAGCAATTCCTAATGGAAACACCCAATAGCACTTTTATCCAAACTAGAAGTCGAATGAAGGACCCCACACTCTGTAGTCGCGCTTGCGATATTAAGATCAACGGGGCAGTATAACCATAATATTTTTAGGGCAACTACTGGCTATCACAATCTGGCGTCAAACTTGTCCCAGTGCCTATTTGCACTTTGCTGCTCTTTTGCGCGCACTACTGTGTTTATTTTCGACTGTAGTATAATAACATCACGTCTCAATGGTTTAAAATTAGTCTAGTAGTCAAGTCAAAACTTTGTTGCATCCTCCGTATGATATACATAGGCCAGTAAAATAACAAAGTAATAAATGCCTTTGTTGGTTTAAAATTACTTTATTAATATAGCTGTTAAACTGTCTATTATGTTGTTGTATTAGTAGTTCGTGCCCTGGACCGATCGGTTTAGTTCACAGCTCTTCTTTGAACTAGTTCGCTCTTTTAGTACATTAGCTCTCGTCTTGAACCAGAGTAAGGGAGATTATTCACTCTTTTTTTTTGTTAAAGTTTTTGGCTTGGATACTTAGTCCGTTAAGCTATATCTTTGTACGAATAGTCAATTTGTTTAACATTAGAATATGGATGTACACATTCTAATGTTTTTGTAGTATGTGGCAGCAAATGTATCAAAGTTGACCTTCTCAGAGGTAGTCAACACTACAGTAAAATTCTTAGCCCCATTTTACCGAAATTGCGCCTGATTCAATGATTCCACATGTTGTCCAGTTGTGCAGACACTTGGGATACAAAACTACACCAATTTTACATCACAATGTCCACAGAAATGCCGCCATAAACTCATTCACTCACTTTGCTAGTGCCACAGATCAGACAATTGAACGAACGATAAGAAGCGCATGTGCAGCGAGTGAGTGCCCAGTAGTAGTGATGTGACTAGCTTGGGCGGCGCTGCGCCTTCGTTCACTCTCGCTTCTACAAATAAGTCGGTCATATCGAATGAACTAAATAGTTCAGAATCTGGTATTTAGTTCGCCCGTAAGAGCAGCCTAACGACCTACTTAGTTATCGAACTACACAAGACTATTTATGCGCACATAACTTGTCAGAATCGAAATTATACATCATAGTAAATAGTTCAGTTGTCGTACTTTTGTGTGAGGAAACCGCGAGCCGTAACCGACGAAAATTCGTGCAGTATCGTTTAGCACTCGTTATTCATGAATAATTTAAATGCTTTAAGATTTTACATTATTTTTTTATTTGCAATGAATAAAACATAAGCAGAATGTTTGCGTGAGATTATCTTGTCAACTGTCAATATTTTCTCAAATGTAAAAATGTTACATGTTTTACTCTGTTAAATTATGCTAAATCCATGGTGGGTTCATCGTCCTTCGATAACAATACTGATCATTGCCTGCCTTGAACAACATCAACTATAAATAAAATTATTCTTTAGGTGATAAAAAAAATAAATACATAAATAACTTAAGAGATTATGCTTACGTTACATGGTCATAGAATCTCTGGTACCTAGCTAGTTGAGGTATCAGTATATTTTGTCCTTTTCTGACAAATCACTAAGTAATTGAGGACACAGCTGAAACTACTGGGACTAGGAGCGCGAAATTTTGCACAAGGTTTTCTTTTATGTCGCAGGCGAGCACTAAGAGGATTTTCCAAAATTCACCCCCTAAGGGGAGGAAACGGGGGTTCAAAGTTAGTATGGAGAAACCTACTTTAACGCGGGTGAAGCCGCTGACAGAAGCTAGTTGAATATAAATGTAGAGAAATGTAGGGGTCAGGGGTCTCGGGAGGATCAGGAAATAATGCCACTCGATTCGACTTTCGCTAGGTCAGCACAAACTGAATGATGCCGAACGTAATATAGTAGTTGCTACGGATCGACTTTTTCGTTACACAAATACTGCCAAATCGAATGATCTGTCGACCCGAATGATAAACCCGATCGGCACAAGCCGATTGAAACCGAACAAGTGAAGTATATTGCTTCGTGTCGGCTTTGTTGTTCGACAAACACTAGCGAACCGACAGTTCCGGCCCGCTTATTTGTATGTGTAGCAAACCTAACTTAGCATTATACAATTGAGAGGCGAGCCAGGAGGATCATTGGCAATGATGCACTTGTTGAGTCGAAGCTTCAAAGTCTTCATCGACGCCGAGTTGCCAGCCTGTCGGTTTTCTACCGGTTGCATTTCGGGGAGTGTGCGTCGGAATTGCATGACCTAATTCCGCCTAGCCCGTTCCATCATCGGACCACCAGGGGTACGGCAATGCGCCACCGGTACATGGTGGACATCCCACCTATACGCACAAAACGTTCAAAGAGTATGTAAAGAGTAAGAGGCGGGACTCCCATAGAAAAAACCGATGTATGAAATACACGGTCTCGATCAATACCAACCTAACAGAATTACAGAACTATGGCGGAGTACATACTGCCAACATAATGACATTACTAGTGATGTACTGGGTTGTGCAAAAACTTATCGATATCGGCAATTTTTCTTAGCGGGGATTTCCTTTTATTTTCAGGAAATAAAAAATAAAAATTCGAAACTCAGATTGTTTTAATACATATTTATTCAACGAATCATGCTATTTATTTATTTGGTAAGTTTAGGAAAACAAAAGGTTACACAAAAATGGCAATAAACAATAACTTGAGTCAACAACAAGTTTTCTAGTGACTAACATATTTAACTCATCTCAAAACTACTGAACCGATTTTAATGCAACTTGCACTGATGATTGCACTTTTCAAGACAGGTGATGTTATATTATCTATCTTATGAACTTTCTGTTGGTGGTTTTTTATAATAGTTCGACTTGATTTCAGTTTCTTAATAAACTTTCGCTTCCGACGTATCATTGGGACAGCTTGTCTCTTGACGGTTTCCTGGTGTCATCAATGGTGCTGAAATATAAAAAAAAAAACAATGTTAAAAATCAAATTATTAAGTAGTTACAATCTTCAATAAAATACATATACTCACTAGCAGCGACGTGCGAGCAATACAAGTTAAAAAGCCGGGCTTGATGTGAAAATAATACCTCACCACACCACAGTCATCTATATCATAAAACACAACAAATGAATTAAATTAAATAAAACTCTAATTTTTAAACTTCGCGCGCTTATGCGTTTACGCGCTGTTGCCATTTCGTGTTCATTCACGCACGATACCTAGGACGTATGCACATTAAGCAATGTTGCCGCTCTGAGCGCCATCTCTCCGATCTCACTCTAACACTTAACAAAAAAAAGAGATGAACACTAGTGTGTTGCTGCCTCTGTCTGGCGCAAAGGCTTGTTATGAGGCTTGATCTGCCATCTCACTTTTCCCTATAAAAACATAAAAATGTGAGTCTGTGTGAGTAAAATTTGATACTGTGTGCAAGTACTAATCGAACATTTTTTCTTTAAAATATTCCGGGCTTGAAATGTTTGATCAATGAATTTTACTACAAGGCGCACTTTTACTACACAAATTCCGAGGCGCCCTCTATCTATGACGCTTAAAAGTTCCGCAAACAAATTAGTTCAAATTTGCTTTGAGCGGTTAAATCGTGTTTACCTACTTTTACGTGTGTTTTGTTAACAAAGATTTTTGATTTCTGTCATTTAAAGTTTTATGATTAGTTATTACTGTAACTTACTTTGTTTTGAAGTGATTAAAGTTTATTATCTTTGAAATGAATTCGGAAATACATGCAATTGTTCCTTGTGACGGATTAAAATGTGTGGAAAAAATACTTGGCCAGGTAAAGACTTTGACTTTTAGAGATAAATATGATCTCGTAACTTCGCCTAAACATACCCCTGATTTGAATATTTCTCAGAAAACTAAATCACATAATAGGCAGTTTCATTCGTGTTGCATATTTTTCTCAAACGATAAGAATGCTTGGAATACATCAGGTTATAATGACTTAAATAACTTCGCTGGTGCTATGAAAAGACATCAGAATTCTCAAATGCTGTTATTTCATTGTGTAGTTTTGGTAAACCGCGAACAAAAACTTGGTTCTATTTCTCGACCGATATCCGTGTTCTCGACAGTTATGTGATGAAATTTCTAAGTGTGTGATAAAGAAACGAAGAACGGCTATGCTGTTGTATACTCTATGGCTGTTTAAATTGTGAGTATTTGCTATGCTAATTATATTACATATATATCGTAAACAAATGATTGATTTCATTGATTACTACTTTGTGCGCCATCTAGTGGATTATTCAGAAGTAGCCAGCTAGAATTTTGTTGTGAGCGAGCAAGAGTTGCCAAAAAATATCAATAGATGGCTCTTACATATTTTAAATCATTTATGATACAGGTATGATGTATAATTAATTTCTATCTTATTAATAACAAATGAAAATGTAGCAATTAATCAGCATTACAGCAAGAGATTTTGCACTGATGATACGTGACGGCGGATTATAGCGCGAGTTTTTTTTATTCGAAATATTAGGTAAATGGGTACTTGGGTAGGTAGTATGTAGATAAGTCAAGGTTCCTTGGCTTGCCCCCTTTAAAGGTTTCTGGCACGCCACTGCTCACTAGGACTACAAAATCTTTTTTTCAGCGGAATGCAGATTAGGGACTGATGTTGATGTAGAGGGTACTGTAGCAACGGGTTAAAATGTTATGATGATTATGAACATTATTCAAGGACTGTACCTTATTTAAAAAAAAAAAAACTTATATTAGCTATCTACCAATGAATGCCTCACCGAAATCGTTTCAATCCGGAGATTAGTCGGCACAGACAGACAATTTTACTATAAGTACTATATACACATATACATACAATCAGTAAAAGCTGTTATTTTGACATAACAGACATTTTATTTCATTTATTTGACTGGTTTACTGAGATAAAAGACTTATACATTTAAATATAGAGAAAATTCAATTTTCGATACGAACTTTAAATATTTATAACGTTTATCAAATAGTATTTTTACATTGTACTGACCTCCAGGTCAGTACAATGTAAAGCTCATGTAGTCCACTACATGAGCTCCTTTTTAAAATTACTGGTCCAAAATCATCTAGTTTTTATGTTGAAAGTTCTACAAAAATGAAAAGTAATTATTTTAAATTTATTTTTGCTAATAAGACCATTTGGTAAAAAAATATAAATTAATATACAACAACACTTACTTGGTTTACATAAATTCTGGTGGTAATTATGTTCCTTTTGTATAACTGAAGATAATCCTGTAAACATAAATTATATGATTACAAGAGAGGTCTGCACACATAATATATTATTATGAAATCAGAATGTGCTTTACACGTCTTACCACTATATAGAGCTGCACATTATCAGTTCTTCTGACTGGTAATGGTTGACTGCTAGCAATAAAAATATTTCAATAGATGCAAGTTTTCAATTGGTACATAGACTAAATCTTCTTTCCATGTCGCTTTGACCCATTGTTTACACCTAAAAAGTGAGTGTTGAATTATTTTTACACACAGGCAACATTTTTCCCAATCAATATATTTTAAGCATTCTGTCGACCTACTGTAACATATGCAAGGAAACTTATTATGACAAAACATACTAATTGAGAAAACATTGATTTCACTTTCTTATATCAATATCATCATCAGCTTATAAATGTCCTCTGCTGAACATTGACTTTCGAAACATCGATGTCGGTAAATACTGGTTAACTGCCCAACACTATGTTACGTTTTATATAAGTCTCTTTTTCTGTTAAAATGCACTAAACTTTCAAAATTTGTACTTGAATTGAGTTCTTTATAGAAATAAATAACTAATTATGCTTACCGGTCTTCATCTGATGGAAATTTTGCCATAAAAACACGTTTTTATCATCAACCCTTTCTTCTATCTCAATCTTCTTATACCACCAATTTCACACTTTGTTTATATCATATTGATCTATAGAAATACTCAAAGACACATGGAGAACCAATTTCTTCCAACAAAATGATTATTAATATACTATAAAACAATAAATAGATGGAAATCTATCCTACGAAAACCATAACAAACCAACTGTCAAACGTTAGTCTGAGTTAATGACAGTCAAAATCCTTAATATTCTGTGGTCAAAATGGCGGTCGTGTAATCCAACTAGGTGTTGAAGAGTCATAGGTTGATATAGACCCAAAGTTCTCGATGCTCTTTTTAAATTTGACGGATAATAGCCGCCATTAAAAAGAACGTCCGTTTCATACATCGTTTTTTTGTATGGGAGTTTCGCCAGACTGAAAACGTTTTTGGAACACGTCATTTATTGTGCGTACAGCTAAGGAGTGGAATTCCTTGCCGGTATCTGTGTTTCCTGATGGCTACAACCCGGGAATCTTTAAGTCAAGAGTGAATAGGTTACTTCTAGGGAAACGCGCTCCATCGTCGACCGCATCATCGCTTTCCATCAGGTGAGATAGTGGTCAAGCGCGAACCTATAAAGAATAAAAAAAAAATTTCAAGATTCAATCCATGATATTTCACATATAAACATCAGAAGCTAGTGCATGATTGTTATTGGTCGTTTTCTATGAAGAAAAACCATAAAGAAATTCCACGGTTATTCTTTTAAATTTAAAGCGTGCTGTTGTATTTTCAACGCTCGGTTCAACGACCAGATTTAATAGTCGAGGGCACATTTTTTTTTCTACGCGTTAATAAGGCGCCCGTGTGAAACAGCTTAAATTTATTTAGTTGTAATGTCAAGGATTAACCTTTTGAGTGCGTAATTAGAGACACAATAGTAAGACAATGGCGCGTGAACGCCGGCGCGCGGCGTTAATGCGGGGATCAACAGCTTACATATATTTTTCACTTCAGCATAAGAAGATTGGTCAAAATTACAAAGAAGCGTGGAACTTTATATTTATTACATACCTGCTGCCAGCGGCTTCGCCCGCCTTATAGTAGAAAATTTTCCTAAAAGAGCATAAAACCCGGGATAAATCCTATGTGCCATTCCAGGACATGGTCTACTCGTGTACCAAGTTTCATCGAAATCCGTTTAGCCGTGTGAGCGTGAAGAAGTAACAAACATATAATAATAATAAACCTTTATTTCAGACCTTAAAGATATTTACATAAAAAAAATCATTAAAAATGACAAAATAATGAAATCAATAAAAGTCAATAAAATTAAAGGTAAAAAAATAATAATAAATTAGTTTTAAATTAAAATTAAATAGTCCGTAAAAAATAAAAATATTCATTAAAAAAATGTCTGTAAAGGATTCAAAATAAATTAATTAAAAAAATAAATATACACATACGTTACAAACTTTCGCCTTTATATTATTAGTGTGACTTATTTTACTTATTTATGTTTCAGCCACATTAGAAACGATGACAATCGTAGAAGAGATATCTTCGGACGCGCTGGTGTTCCACCAGACGTTCAAGCGCATCTGGCCGGCCTCGCAGCGAGACGCGCTGTTCTGGTCACACGTTCGCCATTCCTCCGCAGGGACCTACGCCGTCACCAACCATTCCACCACCAACGCTGATTATCCCGTGAGTCTTTACTGCTTAATCTGACAAATACTTCAAGGTCCAGTATCGGGGCATTAGGCCGCTTGAACACGTTATGAAAAGTCGCCTGGCCTATGTAAGATTTCGTGTTGTTTCTACACACGAACTGTGAACACTGCGCTAGACACAACACTGCGCTACACATTTGTTATTAGATATTTTGGAAACACAGTACCTTGTAGATATTATCTAGGCTCTATTGAAATCAATTTATAAATTTGTGTAAAACTAATCCAGTAAAGACCTCTGAAAATCTGCTATTTTGCATGAACTTTGACACTTCATAATTTACTCAAAAAATTAATAAGCCAAAAAAAGTATAACAAAAGAGGCCTTGCAAATTTAATCAATATTCTGAATGACAATTTTTTTTTTCAAAAACTTAGGGTTTAAAAAAATCACGTATTTCCTGGAACAAGTTTTGTAAAATATTCGAGTAATGATTTGTTTGTTTCATTGTTCCAGTCAAACACGGGCGCGTGCATCCGCCTGTTCGTGACAGTGTGCCTGGCGTGCCGCACCACGTACCCGGCCGGCGAGCAGCCCACCCGGAACAACATCACCACCGACATTGCTTACTGCAGTACAGGTAAATACTTCTGTTAATTATAATATTCCTCATCATCATTTCAGCCGAAAGATATCCACTGTTGGACATAGGCATCCCCCAAGTGTCGCCATAACGAACGGTCCTATGCGTCTCGCATCCATCGGATTCCCTCGACTCTCACCAGGTCATAGGTCCACCTTCTGGGAGGCCGCACTAACACTGCGTCTTCCAATCTCCAGAAGCTTTTGTCCCCTTCGACCATCTGTTCGGCCATCAATGTGCCCTGCTCACTGCCTTTTAAGTTTGGCGATTCTTCGGGCTATGTCGGTAACCTTGGTTCTCCTGCGGATATCATTTATTCCTGATGCGATCACGCAAGGAAACTCCGAGCATAAATTATAATATTATAAAAGAGATAAGACAGCGTGTAGGAAACAAATTAAGAGACACCACCAATCTCTGACATTTTTATTTCGAGGCAGTTTTATTCTACTTTTTGTAAAATTTATATATTTTTACGAGGTTTTCACTGCCAACTCCTTCACACTCAAACAATTGAGCGGATTTTAATAAAATTTGGTACACTTGTAGAACAAGTTCTGGAATAGCACATACCATAGTTCTTATGCAGTGTGTATGTTCACTTGGAAAATTTTCTATTTTCATTCAAGCGAAGATTCTGGCAGAAGTCAGCACTGCAATGAATCAGAAACTAACAGCTTTTTTTTTCCAGTGAACCCCGGAGGCTGGGCGCCCGCCGGCGTACTCCGCGCTGTGTACAAGCGAGAGTACCCCAAGTTCCTCAAGCGATTCACGAATTACGTAGTCGAACAGTGCCGCGACAAACCTATCGCCATCTAGCGGCGCGACTCCACAACTGAGGACCAAGCTCCTCCTACTACAGTAATGGCGCCCACCTGACTGACCAATCAGGTGACGAACCGTTTCTAAAACCCGTACCAGCACTACATTTCGAATTTTAAATAATATTTTTCTCAGAAAAACAAAAATTGCTGTCTTTTTCCATCCATTGGTCAGAAAGAGACACAATCTCCTGTGTGAACTGAGAATACCTAAGTGTAGTGCTATTAGACGTTAAATAGGTGTTATGTAATATTAAAGGTTTTATTCAGGGTGATGCTAAGGATTCCTGTGTCATCGTACTCCGTTCAATTGTATTTTCTTCGCGATCTCGGTGCCAGAGTCTGATTTTTACAGTAAACTGCTGGAACATTTTCGATTGAAAATAGACTCAGGCATAAGTGGACAGTTTTTATTCGATATTACTGCGAAATTAAGATTTCGTTTTTGTAACGAATCTAGCCATTTTCGGGAAGATAGACTGAGATGACGCTATATGTCGGGTAAGCGCGAGAAAAAGAGCAAATTTGTCCACCTGTTATTCGCTAAATATCAAAACTCAACTTGTTTGTAATGTATTGATTAAATAATCACAATCACACTGGATAATGTGGTGTCATAATTATTAGCATATTGTATGATCAAAATATTTTATTTCATTTTTATTTCGTTTGGCTGATATTTATATTAAATATTAAAATAATTATTATTTGTAATTCAGACGGACATATTAAGTAGCAATCTACTTTTTTCTTAAAACCTTGTAAATTGTATTTTTAATATAAAGGATTGTAGTACACGCTGTAAAATATAAATGTATGTTGTTGAGTGTTAAAATAAAAATTAAATTTATACAATTCTATAGAATATAAATATTATTAACTCGTTATGAGTCGATACAATTCTGTAAAAGCGATGTTGTGAAGTAATAAATATTTCTAAAGCACTTTGGACTGCAAATACTATTATGATATGATCTATGTTTTTTCGGGTTTAAATAACACGGTATTGGTAAGGCTGTACACTTATCTGAATAACTGTTGTAGGTATTAAAAGAAGCTTTTATTGTGAGAAATATGAGAGAAATACTACTTCGACTGTATCGATAGTGTACATGCATTGTTATAGGGGGCTTATTCACAAATTACGTCACACTATACCCGTTATTTATGGATGGCCCTTAATAGGCTATGGGAAAAACTTCTATAATTATTATGGCCAGTTTCCGTTCATGAATTTACGTACTGATTCTTCAGGGGACTCGGCTATAACCATGTCGAAAAATGCCTTTTGTAAATAAATATGTGTTAGGTGGATATTATAGCTCGTATTGTATTGAACTCTTTAAAACTATGGGTGTAAAGTGGAATCTCTAAACGGCGAAATTTGTTTTCAAGGCGCGTGCAAGTACCTGACGTAGATTGTCACGCCGAATTGACCTTTATGCCTGAATAATATTATACTAATTATTGAAGAAAATTGTATAGCAAGCGGAAGATTTAATTAGTACTTATCTTTTATAGAAGGTTTTGTTGTTTATGAAGGAAAGAGGGTAATATTCAAGGATGGTGATAGTCTGATGTGTTCAGTTAGATAAGTTTGCGAAAGAAAACACGAACTTTAGCATTTTCTGGACTGTGGGTTCGGGGAAGACAGACTACGAAGGCTGGAACACGAAAAAGCCATTTCCCCATTTAAAAACCTTCCATTTAAGGTTTTGCTCCAGGGTAGCCGGCGAAATTCAAATTTTTGTACGTTTTTTTTTGCTATATGTAGTTTAGCATCGGATGGTACGGTAATAAAAAATATATTTGCGATAATTACATGTATGTATTATGGTCATTAAAACCATCATTATAAATGTCTTACTTAGCGAAGAGGTAAAATGTACCATTATAATAAATACTTGACGTTTTACCTTGTCTTTTAGTTAGAGAGTAATGTTGATTTCAATAAGTGTAGTTGTGTAAATGCATACATTTCACTACCGCATATATTATATTTGTTACCATAAATGTAACATAGATATTTGTAATACATAACATGATTGATAAGATTGTCCATGGAGTTTCTTGTACATTCTTCTCCGTAGAGATCTGCGCTTTGGAATGTGCAATTAGCATCATTTTTCTGACTGATTGACTTCTTGACATTTCAAATGTGTAAAAGGTTTATTTGAAATAAAGTGCTGTGAATCTTTGAATCATATTACCCGGTATTGAGCTGCAAATTGCAAAAAACTTTCAAAAATTTTAATTTCGGAGCATTCATCTTAAAGTCATTTTCTCGTGCTTTTTCACTTCGCTTCAGTCTTCCCTCGAAACTCTGGCCGTAATCCGTTTCATGTACAGGGTGGGACTAAATAAATGTAGTTCTTAATGTTATATCAACAATGTTACTTCGGTTTTTGACCAAATTATATCTAGACGAGTTGGCTTACCTAAATGTGAAAGAAATTAATATTATTGCTAATCTAGGAATTGACATTTTGAATTGAAATTATTCACCTATTTGTTGTATCAACAGATGAAAATTTAATTTTTCTAGATACAGTAAAGTCGGGTTACTTTGCCCCAAACTTAATAACCAATAGGAACACAGGACACTGTGTTTACTGGTTTTTGTTTCTCTTGGTTAACGAACTTGGGTCAAAGTTATACCTTAGGGCCTGTGCACACCACGTTTTTTAAACGCGCCGTTGACGCGCGTTTTAGAAACGCTCGTCGACGGCGCGCTTTTATCCTATAGGTCTACAGGCTGCGTTTGACTCGCGTGCATATCGCGTCTGTATCGTTACAGCGCGTCAACAGCGCGTTTAAAAAACGTGGTGTGCACAGGCCCTTAGGGTCAAATTAGCACGACTTTATGGTAGTTTGGTCAAAACTATTTATTATGCACACAAACGAATGATAGTGTTACTCGCTTTACTGTCATATTATTTTTTAATGTTACTTTACTTATATGAATGAAGCAGACTTCCATTCCAGCTTTTTATCGAATATCTGATTTTGTATACATTTTAAAAATAGTTTTATTACTAAAGGTTACTTGGATGAACTTCAAATATATAATATTGTACAGAATTTCACGTTTATGTCTCAAAGTAATATATTATTTGCTGTTAAGTAATGTTTTAACTGGTAACTTTTTTGTTGTATGTAGGGGAAAGGTTAGCTGTAAACATTACGTCACTATAAAAGTTAAAACGTGAGCGGGAGTGTAAAGAAATTGCATTTATAATACCGCAATGTTGCAATTGTATTAAGTTATATAAAGTATGTTTTTTTTAAAATAATTATTGTTTATAATAAAATGTTTTATGGATATAACGCGTACTTTTTTAAACCGCCAACTAACATCAAATGGGTAAGAGGATAGTCCAATATCACAAATTAAATAATTGAGTTAACTAAATTATTACACATTGAAGCGCTTTCGCAGGTATCCGCGTGTTCTAGTGTGTCCTTAGGCTTCGTGTGCACTTCGGGCAACCAAATGGTAGGGATGGACAAATCACGATGTTGTATAATAAAACAGTAATGTTTCGTCACTTCTTTGCGAAGTGTTTTCAATCTTTATTCATTTACAGTAACATTAATTAATTGGTACTTACACAAGTTATGCATAGCACACGTCTCCGCATATAAAATTCACAACAATGTAATTTTATCTATTCTTCACATTTAAATATGGGGACCAGCCCCCGGTATCTTAATAGATATAATTTCTCAAACATGACCAACTTACATTAAACTCAATATAAATAGAAATCAGTTGGGTTAGGTCTTGATCTTCTACAATAACACGAACATGTACAAACCACTGTCAGAGAAGAAATTAAACCCTGGTTGAGGACGAAATCGTTTTCACCGTAGGAGAATCCCAAATCAAGATTTTATTATCGTTAAAATCTAATTAAATTGAGCTAACTATAACAAAAAAAATAACTAATTTGATCATTAGAATTTGTTAGTAGGTGAAAAAGTACATTTTGGTAGTTTCATATTATAAATTAAATAATATAACATGAGATTGAACACCGTGACCTAATCAATACGGTACATATTGGAGTAGCAAATTGAACTACTTATATTATGTATAAAGTTGACGAATATTGAAATAGGTATGTATATTTATTAACATTAGACCGCTATGTATTGACATTGAGCACAAGGAAGCGTATTTTATGATCTCATTACATTGTAGTATCAACTATAGTACAACTCTTAAATACCAGCGTCATATAGACGAATACATAATTCAATAATCGCTATTACACATATGTTAGACCTTATTCGAATACAATAAATTATTTTATTAAAGAAATATTCAAGTGTTCTAATATATCTATTAATAAATAACATTAACATTTATAATTGTTAAGTATAAAATGTTATAAAATATTCCCCAGGAATGAAACAAAAGAATCTAGGTAGATTTATTGTTCAACAGTTATTTTTATCAAAATCATTCGAAAAATTTGGAATTTTGATATGATTGAGGCCGAAAGTGTGCACTACATAAAGTTTTTTTTATATAAAAATAGGAATTCTTTGAAAGCTCAAGTGTATAAATGGACCAATTGTTCAATAGTATAACAATATAAGAAGTAGAGAAATACTTTTCAAGTTTGGTGCGATTCTTAAAGTAAGGGCGATAAAGGTGTAGAGGTCCTGATTGACGGGGAATTTCTGACTCCATTGAATTTTACGATAAAATTGTCAAACAAGGAAGAGTTCCTACATCGATCTTAGTGCGGTTGAAAAGTCAAGCGACTAGACGCCCTTACTGTACACGAATCATATTCTATCAGTAACTAAATGGTAAGGTGTGGTGATAAAGGTACTGTCATGGGATGCAGTGAGAAGTGATCGTAACACCGCTAAAGGAATGAAACATGGCCAACCGTTAATATGGCACTTATATCACGGACATTATAACATTACCTACATATTATGTAACTAAGATACCTACCCGTGTATATGGCAACTTGAATACAACAATAGTGGATTATGCCGATTGTCTAGTGATTCCACAGACGACAATGATAGAGACTATATTAGGATAAGCACAACGTATTATATTGTATGCCATATATTTCATATCTTTGCTATCATGTCATATGTTGCTTTTATTAAAAAGACAATATAAGCTTACATGAAGACTCCTGACTCGACATATTCAATATGATAAGTTCAGGGCTACGATAAGGCCAATATGTATAGTTCAGCACATCACTAGTAAACATATTCTATCACACAAGTTAAAACATTTAAGTACACACAAAGCCAGACAAAATCATGCCATCTGTGGACAGTTAATGAAAAAATCCAATGATACATCGATGCAGTAAATATTTTGCATTCAAATATTACCTAATAAATACGACTACTTAAAAAAGTAGATATCAACAATTATAATTAGTGATATCCACACTAACACGGATATATAAGTATAAAATAAGCGTATTATCGGACACATCCGTCAGGCTTCTTGCCTATGATCCGTTTCAGACTTATAACGTTGACATCCGTACCTGTCCACCCGCACGAACACTCCCGAACATTCCCGAGCCGCCATCTTGTCAGCGGGTGGTTTTGTTGGATTCCTAATAAGTAACCGTTGTAGGCCTACTCCTCGGCGGTGGTGTTGGCGGCGATGGCGTTCTGTCGGCCCTGCGCGCGCCGCACGTCGGCCAGCGTCGTGACGCCCGCGTCGTCCAGCTCGCGCCAGCGCGCGTGGTTCATGCGCGCGTGGTTCACTAGCTCTGGCATGTCGATGAATGCTGGAAAACATACTTTTATGATCAGGACATTGTTTCTTGAATCATTGAGAGTGTTTTGTAAGGAAAGCCCGTCGTTAACATGGTAGGCTCAGAGGGATTCATACAAATGCACTTCATACAGGCACCTTTTATCTACTACCTAGAAGAGTCTTTGCCACTTTTATTTGTAGAAATTTAAGATGGCCACTAAACATTCATTCATCAATGCCGCCTATCTAGTCATGTCTGCAATTACCTACACCTGCTTAGCTGCAGAAACAGTAGAACTGGCTAAAAAAATAAACAATTAGAGGATTTTTTTGTGAAAATATCTACTTACCAGCCCAGGCCTCCATCATATCAATGATGATGTAATCAATGAAACCGATTTGCGAGCGCGGTATAGAGCAGGTGGCGCGGTCGAACATGGGCATCACCACCGGCAGGTCTTTAGCTTTCTCCTCGTCCGTTTGTAAGAAGTATTCTTCTGCGATCCTGAAAAACATGATGGTTCATTATGTATGTGTAACGGCAGCATTGTCAGTATCAATGATAGAAAAAAATTGTTCTGGATTGAACCAAAGCTGTACTGTTTACTTCTCATTGTGTGGTAGATTTTCTGGGCAGTGTCACACTCTAACTGACTAAAACCACACTCCTGCCATTCTAGATGTTCCACTGACATGGTCAGACACCTTATTTGACATTAAGATATTAAGTATAAATAGCATTAATACATTTTAAAGTCACTTTTTTTTAGTATTTAGTTTTTCTTGTGTGGTAGATTTAGACCCAAACGTCTTAATTAAATACAAGAGATTTTATAGTAAAATTTCTTGCTCGCTGGAACTCATGGAAATGTGAAAGGAGGAGGAGAGGTCGTTTTAAGATTATCTTTCTCTTAAATCTACTTATCTGTTGCAGCTATGGAGGCACAAACGTAAAGCTGTTTAGTAGTTTTTATGCATTACGAATCCAGGCTTTAAACAAGATCTGCTGAATTTACCGGATGGGATCAACTGAGATAAAAGGTAATTAAAAAGAAGTTCTCGAACTTTGTTTTAATAACCTTAGACTCATCTCTTTAGACTCACCTCCTAGCCCATTCAAATGCGAACTTCTGCGGTCGCGAAGCGTTGGACACGTCAGCGCACTTGATCATCATCCTCTTCACCAACACCACGTTCTCCGGCAATGACAGCGCTGTTGTATCCAGTGCTAACGGCTCTTGCTGGAAGTAGTGAAGACGAAAAATTAATATTGTTTTTAGTGATCACAATCACATATTTGCGGTTTTTCGGTTCCACCTTTATTGAAATCTTGTAGCACTCCACTAGGTTCAAGATTGAAATGCACCTAGGTATAGTTATTTTTCTGTGTAATGTGTATTGAAAGCTAAAGATCTGATCAGCGGGGCTATTGCGTAACTCTGTTGACAGTTCAAGTGATGATCACTTGTTAACAATGTGCATCATTGAACTGTCAAACAGCTAGTTTCGTATTGCCTATCTTCAGTGACCAACTGCAGTGACGTCATTAGCCACTGGTGCCTTTGATAGCCACCGTAACACGTTTTGACAAATGTTATTGTATCGATACTTTTAAAATTGCGATTGTGTAAGCTTTTGAAGCTGTATAATAGTCGATAAAATTTTAGAGTGGTCACAATAGGCACCGTAAATTTTTATAAGTCACCACATTTCCACTGTAGTTTGTTAGTCACTTGTGATACGTAATACCAATTTTATGAAATTGTCAGTTGATAACTAAGTTTAGTGTGCAACGCATGCTAGTTGTCAACTGTTATTGAAAAAGTTAGCCAATAGCCCCCCTGGTCTGGTCTGATCATCAGTTTCCAAAGAGTATCGTGTTGCCCAGTTACTGGGTTGTGAAGATTTGATAGGCAGTCGCTACATGTAACATACTGTTATTCAGCCGCATTCGGTTAGACTGGAAGTCGACCCCAACACAGTTAGGTAAAGGCTAGCGAGGTGATGACTCTTTGTTATCCTTACTCTGTCAGATTGCCAGTTCAAAAGAAAATTGTAGGGGTGAAATGCTTAATAAGTTCTTATCAATGACATTTGAGAAGTGGTGGCCGAGTGGTAACGTCGTGGGTTCAAACCCAGCCAGGCGCATTACTTTGTGTAATTTATTTCATCACCACTGCTCTTAAAACGGTGAAGGAAAACATCGTGAGGAAACCGGCATGTCCTAGAACCAAAAATTCGAAGACATGTGACATTCACCAACCCGCACTGGGCCCGCGTGGTGGATTACGGCCCATTCCCTCTCCTACAAGAAGACCTGAGTCCCAGCATTGGGAACATTATAAGGCCGACTATGCTATGCTAATGACATTTTGCCATTACTACTCACATCAGTGTGCATATTATCCTCCTTGCTGCCACTGGACTTAGCATAGAACACGTTGACGAACTTGGCGAGATGCTCGAAGTGCTTGGTCATCTCTGTGGCGAGGATCATGTCGATGACGTTGTGGCGCACCTGCTTGTACGTGTCGCGGTCCATATTCTTGAAAATATTCACTCGGTCGTCGTCTGAAGAGGTTGAAGTTGATGTTAAACAAATAATCAAATGGACATTGTTCTCGTATTTCATTAAATGTGGCTAAATCCCAAGATAGTTAGGAATAGGCTTGAAAGAGAGAGATACCATTTCAATTTTCTTATAAAAAAGATTTTATCATAGTGTTGTCCGATGAGTAAAAAATGAATGATTTTTAGCATAACGTATCTTTGTCTAGACGACTCATACCTACTGATGATACTATCATGTCAGTCACGCTGTCTGAATGAATAAACCGGGAATTCGATACTTAGATGAAATGAATGCAGGTAATCTTTTATTAGGATATAGAAAAGGTATGAAGCCAATTATGACCTCCTGTAATTTCTGTGCATTATAGCACTAGCTTGTTAATTGTTAATACACTCACTCAGCGTCAGCTTAAAGGTCAAGGCAGCATGATGGGACTCTAACACGCTGACGTCATTATACAGCACAGCCAGAGGATGCCGAGCATTGCACAGGAAGGCTGAAGATGTTCCTGGGTGGTCCACATCATGAGCTGCGGCCGCTATCAGAGCTGCAGCGGCTTCAAGAGGCTCTAGTACCGACTTCAGTCGATCCTTCTCCAGGAAGAATGCTACGGCCTGGAATGTTAAGAGAAATCAAGTTAGAATTGGTGGAAATAATAGGTACAAACAATTACAGATAAAAGTGGACCAAGAATAAAACCTTGTGGGACACCTTGCTCTAGTAGAGCTAGCCAATAATAGAATATCGTATCAAACGAAATTAAAAGCTTTTATTAGATATCATATCAAAATAAGTTATACTTTAATTACATTAGGTATATAATCTAGAATGCCGATCTTCTAAATACTCGAAAGCACTTCCTCAAGCATTACTAAGGCCATCGAGACTTAAGATATTTATCAATATTACCTGAAGCACATCAGCAGCATGCGTAGAGTTATGATACGTGTTGACAGCATGATAGTTGGTCTCCACGATGGTCAGCCAGTGCAGTAGCGTCCTCTCGTCGCACTCAAGCGCCGCGCACACGTCAAACCGTCCCCCCATGAGAGCCAGACCTAGGTGTGCCAGCGGCCGGCCGCGGGTCATGTCTTCTAATTTGAAAATTTCGAAATCCCAGCTTAGAGCTGTGTCTAGGAGTTCACGGAGCTGGCCTGTAGTCTGAAAATAAATATTAAGTAGCTGTAAGTTACATTGATCTGGGGGTCATTTTTAACAACCATAAAGTGAGCTAGGATATCTCCAGTGATAAACGAGTTCCACATCAACTTGCCCACATCGGTCATTTCAGTAATAAAGCACCAGAACCTACATCTAGCACTTCGATTAATTCTTAAGACTAACTTTTAATGTAACCTAATTAATTGATGATTCTGCAGAATATATTTTTAGAATCACAAAGAATAGTGAATTGATAGCAATGACGTATAACCTTTCGAATGTAGCAAAAGCGAAAATCATATTAATCTAACTTAACCTAATTAAATGAAATTGAGATATGCTAAAAATAAAATACCCACGCGTACTGTGTGGGTAGATGTCGAGACATGTTCCGTATGCATGGATTATATATAAATAAGTTCCTAACAAGCTTGTAAGAACGCTTTCCTCTTTTCTAAATTTAACTTTCCGTCGGAATTGTGTAACAAAGCATAAAGTTGTGGGTGAAAACCGTTGAGGTGTCAAACTCCTTACAAGATGAAAATGAAAGATTTATAAATGACATACTTACCTTAATGCGTTCACCTATTCTCTATTTAACCGGAATTGCCTGTTGCGGCTTCAATAAATTAAAGCCTCCAGCCAGGACTTACATAAACTTAAAACTAAGCGACTACACGCTAAGGGCCCCCTTTGTGGGGTACGGTCCCCGGCAAGGGGCGTCGCTAGGGAAGATAGCAAGGGACAGGCTAAATCGAATATAAATTAATATTTTGGAACGAATTTAAAATTATAGGCTCAGCGGCGCGAGCTGACTTGAGCAAAGGATGGGGTGGACATTGACGGGAGCGTCGCGGCGGGCCTCGGCGATGAGGACGGAAGTACGGTGGTCTGAATCTGTGTTTTAGAAGGGTGCTGGTTTCCCTGCGGCACTCCTGAAGCATTAGGGCGTTGAGGTGTTTCACAGTGGTCTCAAAGGAACGCTTGGAAAGGCTGGATGGTGGGGATTTGGAGATCTAAATAAAGATTCTCATTTTGGACATAATCATCATTACATCCGATGGAGGTGACGGGGCATTACGTGTGCCAAAACAGAACAAGCGTATGTCATGTTCGGACGGAATGCATTCAATGTTCAAGGTGAATTGTGGTCTTAAGTATTTTTCAGCTTCGTTGGTCGGTTGATTATAAAACGACTGTCGGAATTCTATAAAAGATTTCCAATTAGAGTTAATCCTAATAAACCCGATCCTAAAGATAGAATGTATAACGAAGGCAGTGAAAAACCTACTCGTAGCTATATTCAATTAGGTATAGGAAAATCTAATTATGAAATCCTCTGCAATTCAATTAGAGTAACTGATTCTAAGTTAGAATTTTGATTAAAATAGAAAATAGAGGAAAATCTGATTAGTCAAATTACCTTGTGCTTGATATTGGTCCTGTTGGTCTGCGATCTGACGACAGTAGAGTCGTTGCTGCTTCGGCGAGAGGACAAAGTGTTGGTCGGCCCTTGCTAAATGGACAAACATGTTTTATTTAATAAAATCTGCTTATTAAGTGGATGGCTTGATGCTTTTTTACAGTCTGACGTAGATATTCTACAAAATTCGAAGCATGCTCTAAAGTATACTAAAGAATTTGAAGTTATATATATTTTTTTAAAGACAACGTGCGTTATCTTGCTTATATTTTTATTTTTACGGGCATTATAACTTTTTGAGCAAATTCTAATTTTACTTAGTAATTGTTGTTTTATTAAATTTTATTAATTGCATTCCAGTGTGGATGATTCTAAGGTATTTAAAAAAATTGCGAATTTGTATTTAGTATCTTCGTTAAATGACTAGTTTAGTAAATTAGTACAATGTATTTCTATAACATTACATGAAACTGTTAGAAAGATTTTAGAAAATTGTGCTATACACAATATTTATAGTGATACATTCCGAAAGGCTGGATAGAATAATTAAGATAGAAATTATGTTACCCAGGGATCATTTTACGTTATAATGCCTATTTAATTCAAAATAAACCTGAAAATTAGAAATTATATCGAAACATTTGTTAATTATTATACATACATCAATACTTGTATAGGTACTTAGAATGTTATTATGATTGTGCGTATATTATTGCCGGCATTTACGTGTTAGCTGCTATTCTAGAAAGCCAAACAATTTTTAAATTAAATATAAAACAATATACCAGTAAATACAATACATAATTTAAATAAAAAAAGTTAAATATACTTAAAAATGAGCCCTGTGTAATAAGAAACGAAGCATGAATCACAAAGATCTATGTACTAAGTATCTAAGTAGTCTATATGTTTGAAGGTATACACATAGACAGACTTGTAATTCCAAACCTCCTACCATAAAGAATAGGCTAGTGTTCACTTGCTCTCTCTTCCCCGCACGAACAGGATCGTAAACAAATAAATACCACTGTTAGTACATATATAAACATTACATGCATATATTACTTTGAATAAGCAATATCTACAATCATATAAAAAATAAAGATAAAATAATATTCAAATATCGGGTTTTTGCAAATATCATAACATCATCTACATAGACCTAACATCAGAATTTATTATAATTATCGTTATGTGAGCCAACAACATCAATTTAATTATTATTTTGTAACAATTCTATGTGTGCGGGGTAGCATTACGTGTTTCGGTAAGAACGACACTGTGAATTATATACGACATTTTATAAATATTCCAATTTGATGATAAGCTTGTTCTAGGTCTTTTAAAAGAGAAATGTAACTCACCGATAGTAAAGCTCCAATGAGATCAGTGGCGATGGGGTCTTCAACGCCTCGCATTCTGGGGTCATCCCCTCCCCTCATTTGAGGAGAGTATAGCTCTGAAGTCCTCAACATATCTACTGCCCTGTCGATACACGCCACTGTGGATGGAGGAGCACCCTCCGTTGCCGCAGACAACAGAGATATCACCTGGGAAAGGAACGTTCTAATTAAAGCACGACACTTTTACTTATTACACAAATATTTTATGATTACTAAAATAATAATAGTATCGTCAAAGGAAGCTCCCATGTTTTTCTTTATGACAGTACTGATAAATGTAACAAAGTAAAAGTCTGTTGAATCACAGGTTTTTATCGGACGATGCTTCACTATTCATATTCCTATATCACATAAAGGATGTATTAATATGAACTGAATCACTGTTTGTCAACAAAACGTGTCGCAACTTTCCTCTTAATGATATCAATCCACGAGTAACTTTCATACTGTAATTACGGAGGAATTGTATGAATCAGAAAGGTAAGGACATTTTAGAAAAGCGGTGAGATAAGGAAAGCTGGAGAGAAATCCAAGTATTTTACGAAGTAAGTTTAGTGCGAAGCCACTATATTCTCATTACGACTATCAGTGGCTATGAAAATTTATTGCGCTCAAACTTTATCAAGGTAACCGAAAGTTGGTAATAATGTAGATACTCGTACCTGCACCTCAACATATGAAACAAGGGCTACTATAATATTAATACGTGGACATAAAGCGACTCATATATCGTATGAAATGTTCTTTGATGAACTAAGTAATAAAATATAGTGGCCAACGTGTGTCGCATAAAAATATAATTTCTTTTGTATACATTGCAGCACTTGCTCTATTGTATTATCTTTCTTTAAGTGCTAGCTGTAAACATTTCCCATAACAATAGTGATTGGTAGGAGAGTACGTGGTTTATTGCCTCACAAATTTCTGTGTGCTATGTATTAAATGATGTTCGGATCTTGTCTGAGAATAGGACTTCTTTCAAGTCACAAGAGTTAGGCTCATAATAATTATAGTAAGTAAGCTGCATCGCAAACCATTATTGAGAGACTTTTAATGTACGTTAAAAACTCCATAATCAGCAGTGCAGCTGCGAGCTCTTCTAAACTGAACTGAGGGAGTATAGCTCCATCCCTTTTTATCGCTCGCACGACTGCCATTTTAACACGTCATGGTAAGACTCAGTGTCTACAATTAAGCAATTCAGTTGCGCCGTAAGACTTCAAATGCGCCAAAGTGAGTGACCCTCGTCAATCATATAGTTGGAACGGAACACTTACGTATATAGTTTTATACATTTTTTCCGATATCATATTTTATACCTTAGTAATAGGAGCTTCAAGCGGCAGCCCCTGCAGCTTAGCAAGAGAAGTTCGTCGCAAGCCATCGGACGCCACGGAGCGTACATCCAGAGACCCTCGGCGGATAGAGTGCAGGGATCCTCGACCACGCTCGTTCTCTATCGCGTGTGTCGGCTCGCACACGAACACTATGTGCGAAGTACTCCTAGGGAGAAGGAAGAAGAGTTAGAAGATAATATTATAAGTTAACTAGTGAAAGATCTTCACCAAATGTTCTGCAACAAATATAGCTAAGCGTCAGATCGGCAAAATTTTTTGTACTGGAATTTAGAATAAAGTTCTCCTTGGATTATTTACCTAAAACAATTCTAATAAAAAACTTCTACATATTTACGGATTAGGTTGACATTTTTTTGGTTTATGCTAAAGATATAAATTAATTTCAATAGGTATTTTAAGAATTGTATCAAATCGAGTACCATAAAATGCTACAACATTGCCTGTATTTTGACGTTTTTATTTGATAAATCCTCCATTTTAGAGAATATTAATAATAGTCATATGTGTTTTAAATTACAATTCAATATTGTACTTTAAGCTATCGGGATAAAGTTCTTATTAACCAAAAATACTCCTATTAATTAAAGTGCATTTAAAAAAGTAGGCAAAGTTAAGTTGCAAACTGCAACATGGCCTAGCCAAAAATATCATTGACTATTATGGGTGCTAAGGGGACGATTTGACGCATATTTTGCTTATAATTTCTTTTCCATGTTAGACTTTATCTAGTCTTTAATTACAACATATATATTTAACGATGGTAGGCAAAGTTGAACACGTTTTTTATAAAAATCCATACAATCGTGAATAGGCCTGTAGAGTTGCTCCCCAAGGTAGATGAATTAAAACCTGCTACAACTTTGCCGACCATGATTAGACTCTTTAAAATAAGGTTTAAAGGTGAAAAAAGAGTTAAAAAACCAAAAACAGCATATTTTCTCTGCTATACAATTTATTATACTTGTAAATGAAGAATAAATATTCCCCAAATAAAATTTTCTCCCGAGCCAGTATAAACACATCCACGACCACTGTCATTAAAATTAACACTGACAATTTATTGTTGGATTATTTGAATGAATGATGCGTACCTAAATGTTGTCATATAGATTACCGACTTGCTTTTAATAGTGCCACTGACAATGAAACCGTTTCTATAAGACAATTATTTAACATTTTTAGGATTTAGGCAATGTTGTACAGTGACGGTAATGTTGCAGCATTTTACCGGTAATGTCAAAGATGAAGAAAAAGACTACATAGCATTATCTCAAAAAGACAAATATTAATTTCTATCTGTGATTATCTCCATAATATACGCAGGATAAAGTAATAAGAAGAGGATTTTCTCAGTGTATAAGGTAATGCTAAATAAAGGTCAGTATCAGAAAAGGCATCTGTCAAAGTCGATGGGGTCTCATATCCTTAAATATCGGTCAAACGTGACTGAATATACTGTTGCCTACTTTAAAAGGATGTTAAACATAATAAATACCTGAGATCACAACTCCACAGCAAGGGAAATGATACAAAGAACATATCTTGAATGACTTGAAAGAAACCATATATCCAGAAGATCTTCATTAACTGGTTGAGTATCTCCTGATCTCGGGTTATGATCGCGACAGCTGTGGTCAGTTACTGTAACCACAGGAATGTGAACTGCGCATATATTACTACTAGTGTTATTGTTTTAAAGCATTATGTTCCTGTTTAGTTTATAATCGTTATTTATTGACTATTAATTGAAATTTCAACCGTTAATTAAGCCTACGTCACCAGGAGGATATATTTTTGGCGATATCCGTTGTTGTTTATTACTGATAGTGAAGTGTAATTCCAGAGAACAAAACAAGGAAATTGGACCATTTGTTGCATGCGGACTTTTATACAGTTCCATAATTAAAATTGATATTGTATGTACTTTTATTATTGTGTGTAATTAATATTATTTATGATTTTTTGTACACTGATCGCCCCAAGATATAGCCCTGTGCGATAGATCGCCCTTTGTACACTTTATTTTGTATACGTTTATCCTGTCCACTTTATGAAGTGTACAATAAAGTATATAATAAATAAAATTCAGACCTCAATCATTACTCATTTCATTAACAGAGTTAAAAGCTAGTAGATATTTGTGTATATTCGGGTAAAAAAGTTGTGAAATTACGAATCGTAACTACAAGAAGTTTTCCTAATTTTCTTGTAAGGATGTGAACGTTTCTACAGCGGGAGGCACTATTAAACAATCAGAGTGTAAGGGCGTGTAGGTATGTGAGCGGGTTTGCAGACGACATGCAATGGGTAGCTCGCTGTCCGGCAGACCGGTAAGGGCCGGCCCGAGTCGATGTCGCGTAGTGTCTCAAAAGGCACTTCCACCTCAAAGAGATGTTAGCAAAATTGAAAAGTAAAATTGGGACCAGTAGGGCCGATGCCTGCTACGGCTATGGGAACGTTGGAAAGGGTAACCGTGGCCTTAAAACGCAAAGGGCACATGATGGAATATAGGTGGGTTTCAGTCTGGTAAAACTCTGACACGCTCTCAAGCTCCACCTCAGAGCAGGAGAAGTCATTTAAAGTCAAAGTCAAAGTCAAAGTATTTTATTTGTTTAACATAGGTAATATGGTACATGGTATAAAATTTTCGTTGTATCACTATGTTTTGCCTTGCAAGGCGTACAAATTAGGCGTAAAAAAAAAAACTATAAACTAAATAAAACTGTTTTAAACAATAGTAACGTCGTAAACAATAAGAATAAGTGGATCGGCCATTTATTATTTTATGCTTCTATCATCTAAAAACTCATTGATAGAATAGTAAGCCTTTTCAATCAAGAATTTTTTAAGTTGCGATTTAAAATGGTTTATGCTGATCATGCTTTTTAAAGTTTTTGGTAGTTTATTGTAAATCTTTGGACCCATGCCGAGACAACTCTTTGAGAAAAGTGCAGTATTGTGTTTTTTTGATTTTAGTGTGCTTTGGTGACGTCTAGTATTAAGTTTTTCAAATTTAGACAGATTCTCCTTAATAAATATTGAAATTTCATAAATATAGAGGGATGGAAGCGTAAGTATTTTTAAACTAACGAAAAATGGTTTGCAACTTTCGGTGATTTTTAACAAACATATGGCTCGAAGACATTGTTTTTGGGCCTTAAATGCCATTTCTCTATTGGTAGAGTTGCCCCAAAATATTATGCCGAAACGAAGAGTTGTGGTGACATATGCATGATATGCAGTAAGGACAGTATTACGATTTGCAACCTTATTCAAATTGTGTAAAGCATAACAAAATTGATGAATTTTTTTTATCATAGTCTCTATGTGTGTATTCCATGTCATGTTTTCGTCTAGCCAAATACCTAGAAATTTGGTTCGTTCCGTTTTAATAATCTTATTTTGGTCATAATTAATGTCAAGAGTTTTAGGATTAGTTCTTTGTTTAAATGTCATTATTTGAGTTTTTTTTAAATTAATCTGTAAATTATTATTATTTAGCCACTGAATTATTAGACTTAAGCTACTGTTTATGTCATTTTCATATGAGTCACTATTTTTACCAGAAAATACTATAGTACAGTCATCAGCAAATAGGGTCATAGGATGTGGTATGGTTTTCGGAAGGTCATTTATATAGCATAAAAATAAGAGAGGGCCAAGCACACTTCCCTGAGGTACACCATAGTAAATTTGTCTCTCTCTCGATTGGTAATTAATTTCAGTTTTAGTTTGAACATCGACTGCTGAAATACTTGTTACCTGTTTTCTGCCAGTAAGGTATGACTTTATTAAGTTCAAAACTTTGCCTCTAATGCCATATTTATATAGCTTATTTAGAAGGATTCCATGGTCAACAAAATCAAAAGCCTTAGTCATATCCATAAATAAGGCTGTTACAGGTATTTTTTGGTCCATATTTGTAACTATTTCATTGATCAATTCATAAATGGCCATGTTTATGTTTTTACACTTTCTAAAACCATACTGCTCTTTGGTTAAAATGCCATTTTTTTCAAGAAACATGTATATACTGTTATAAATAACCTTTTCAATTATTTTGGAAAATATTGAAAGAAGAGCAATGGGTCTGTAGTTTTGTATATTTTGAGGATCATCTTTTTTTATGTAGTGGTTTTATTACGGACAGTTTTAAGTCTTCGGGAAAAACACCATGTTCTATACATAGGTTAGTAATAAAACTAAAAACCGGTGAAATTTCAACAGCTACGCTTTTTATTATTTTAGTTTCAATGTCGTCAAAGCCAGAGCTATTCGTATTTTTCAGAGTCATAATTATTTTATAAATGTCAATTGGTGCTGTGGGTGATAGGAATAATGAATTCATATTTGAATCTGTTACTGTTAGTTTATGGTCAGAATTGTTTGTTGGCTGTATTTGGTCAATAAAATGATTATTAAATAGTTCTACAATGTCAGTTGGATTTGTTACGTATTTATTGTCAATAAGAAGTTTATAAGGACTGTTCCTTGGAATGTTATTTTTTGATGAGTTTATAACCCTCCAGGTTGCTTTAGTTTTATTTACAGCGTTATTGATAAAATGGCTATTTTGCGATTTTTGGGTCAATTTGATAATTTTTTTTAAACGTTTGGAATAGGAATGATATCTTTGTTTATTGACTACATTTGGATGCCGCCTGAAGGTCCATAGCATCTCACGTTTACGTTTAGAGCACAGTTTAATGCCTTTTGTGATTTTTTGATGATTGTGATTTGATCATTTCTCACCTCAAAAAAGGGGGGGTATATGAGATAGGGGTTAAAGGCAAGCCCACAAAAAAACTTCAATAAAAATAAAAAGATATACAACTTACTTGGTGAGTCCAATAGCGGCTCCACGGCAAGGCAGTAGAATGGGGTCGGGAGCGGCACGGCGGCGCAGCGTGACTGGTGCTTCCCAGTCGCGGGACCCTGTGGTGGCCAGGCGCAGGGCTTCACCCCCAGCGGTCTCAGAAAGTACCCTCGGACCGTCGTCTACGCGCCAGCCCAGTACTTTGCACCAGGATTTGTTGGCCAGCTGTTCAACAAGAGGAAGTTCAATTGAACAAAAATTTTGGCTTGAAAATTTCTAAACAAAAGCACCAGAATACGTGCACTGCACTTGCACCGCAATACTGCACTACTAGACGTAGTTGCGACCGTATGTTACCAATTCATTGTACTTACAGAACTTGTAGATAAGCCTTGCGGCTAGATAGACTAACAGGGCTACCTACTAGTTAATTACATCAGCTATACAAAACCTTGTCCTGTACCATGGTTTCTTGTAACGTGGATGCGATTCTTACTAACATAAACACCCTTCAACTTGAGGGGCATCCGTGAGTCACTGGAACAACTTGTGACACATGGATGCCCCTCAAGTTGAAGGGTAAAATCTACAAGTCCGTGATAAGACCTGCCGTATTGTATGGATCAGAATGTTGGGATGTGAAAGAGACGAATGAAAAAAGATTGCATCTAGCCGAGGTTAGAATGGTAAGATGGAATGTGTGGTGTGGTGAGAATGGATAAAGTAAGAAATGAGTATATTAGAGGAAGTTTGAAAGTGGCGCCAGTGTCTGGAATTGTTTGTCTTGGTATGGTCATGTGAAGGGGAGGGATGAAATGCATATTACTAAAAGAGTTATGAGTATACATGTGTAAGAGGGAGAGGGAGGCCAAAGAAAAGATGGATTGATTGTGTGAGGAGTGATATGAAAGAAAAGTGAGTTACTGTAATCATGACGGGTGACAGGACAAAATGAAAGAAAACCCCATGTTGCGCCGACCCCAAATAACACGGGACAAGGGTAGGAAGGAATATGATGACTAGCACAAACACCATTAGGTACTCGGAAAAAGTGTATCTATCTGTACCTTACTGGTCGTAGTCTTAAGGTGTACTTACGAGTATCCTCTGCTGGTCGTCGGTCACAGCCACTAGGTCGCGGCAGCGGTCAACGGCGGCGGCCAACGCGGCCACGGCGGCCACATGCGCGCGCATTGATGCACCGGCGGCGCGCGACTGAAGAACTTCGGCGCACCACGCTGTGACACTCAGGGTTTCCACCATCACCTTTAGAGGATATGGAAAATCAATAAGTGGTGTTTCGGAACCTAAAAAAGGAATATTTTTTCTTTTACTTAGCTTTTTGTGATTCTATCCTATTATTTAGATTTAGATATTTATTTCTTCTTTGCACGCTTACCTATTTTGATCGACAACAATTCGTAAGCGATGTCAAGTCAAAATTACACGACCACAATCACATTTTGACGTCTTTTTTTCTGAGGTAGGAAATCATCCAATGACTTCTCTCGCTCTATGGTGGAGCGAGAGGGCGTGTCAGACAATTAACTAAAACAATTTTAATAAAACCACACCTGTGTCTTTACACAGGTGTGGTTTTAGTCAATAAAAGTCTGACACGCCTCGTGGTCCTAGATGGCTCAGGCCAAATGAAGGCATTTGCCCTGAGCCATCTAGGACCACGGGTTTCATTTTCAGAAATTCCCCGTGGCCACAAATCGACTGTCTAAATCTGTGTTAGGTTGTGAGGTTTTGTGATTGCTAACGATAAACAGAAATAAATCTGTTCTTCAGTACATTTTGTGAGTAGTAGAATAACTCTACTACTCACAAAACTTGCTGTCATTTTGGTAAGTTGATTTTTTCCTCGATTTCGGCATTCGTCATTTGTGATGACAGTTTTTCTGAATGATTAGTATTGACCGTGTTTTATTTATTTATATAGTCGTCTCCACATTGCATATCTTTATATGTATAATTCTTCTGTACGTACCTACGTGTGTTTGTCATCTAACTCCTAAACGGCTCGACCGATTCGGATGAAACTGTGTATGTATATTTGAGTGGGTCCCTGGATGATTTGAAAATACAATTGAACACGTGGCGGTGGCGCTGCAATCGGGTTCTCAATTTTCTGTTCTGACGAAAAGTCAGCTTTCGGGCAGGATGACGTCTGCCGGGACTGTTAGTTAAATATATATATAAATTATATTATTGTTATTGATAGACTCGCGTTTTACCACTATCTCACCTGATGGTAAGTGATGATGTTGTCGATGACGATGATGCTCCATCGTCGACCACATCATCGCTTGCCTAGAAGTAACCTAGACCCCCCTAGGTTGTAGCTATCAGAAAATACAGACTTTGGCAATTTTACTCCTTAATGTAGGTACGCACAATGAATGTGTTACTAATGTGTCATCATTCATCATCATTTCAGCCGTAAGACGTCCACTGCTGGACATAGACCTCCCTCAAGCGTCTCCACAACGACCGATCCTGTGCGTCTCGCATCCACCGTATTCCCGCGACTCTCACCAGGTCGTCGGTCCACCTTGTGGGAGGCCTTTCAACTCTGCGTTTTCCGGCGCGCGGTCGCCACTCTAGAACCTTTCGGCCCCATCGACCATCCGTTCTACGAGCAATGTGCCCTGCCCACTGCCACTTTAGTTTGGCGATTCTTCGGGCTAGGTCGGCGACCTTGGTTCTCCTGCAGATATCTTCATTCTTTATGCGATCACGCAAGGAAACTCCAAACATAGCCCTTTCCATTGCCCTTTGGGTGACTGTAAGCCTTCTGATGAGGCCCATTGTAAGCGACTAGGGTGTCTTTAAACAGAAAAGCCGGACAGACCAGCCAATTTAGCCGGACATTTGAATAAAATGGCCGACAATTTTTTTAAAAGTCAAAACTTGACTTTTTAATTATTGACCATAATATATAATATTCTAATGAAACAACAACAAAATTGACTGCTGTCATTGTTCCGCTAACGCTAGCGATTCAAGATAAAGTAGAAGACATGACAAATCTAAAAAAAAAACTGTCTAATTTAAAAAGCCGGGCAGGCCGGACTCCGCCTAATTTGGCCGGACACGCAACTAAAAAGCCTGACCCTGTCCGGCTTTATCCGGACGCCTGGTAACGCTATAAGCGACCATGTTTCAGTGCCTTATGTCATCACTGTCAACACGCACTGGTGACACCTACTAATGTGTGTAATTTCTTAATTACTACTTAATTTTGAAATTACATATAATATTATGTACCTATGTACTATAAGACAGATAATATTAAATACCGTAAGTTGGTAGCACGACATTGAATGTCACAGCAACTATTTGTCGCCCTTGAAATCGAATTGAACTAGTTTTGGCGTTTATAAATTGTGAAACATGAATTCAACGTTCGTTTTATTTGAAAAGTTAAATGTTTCTAGAATGTCTTTATGTTCAAACGTTTGCTACTTTTGTGATTTGGTCAACTGCAGCATTTAATAAAATTAAACTCTGCAAAAAATGCCAACGTCATGTACTTACCATTTAGGTAGTTATTATACTTTGTCCGAAACAAAAAAATAACTAAGAACTGAACTGATTTTTAGCGAACTAACTCAACTGAACTGAACTAACTAAACTGATTTTGTTAGCGATTTCGTCCTCATGCAAGTAGTATTCCAGTACATGGTCTATCCGTGTGACGAACACAAACTTTGGCTTTTATAATATTAGTGTGATTATAATATAACAATATGCAAAATTCAAACTCGAGCGTACAATACCTGGCATTCTTGAATATAATGACAACATGTCATATGAGACGTGTTTCGATAGGGGTGGCTCAAAGTTGTTGGTTCGGAGCTCATTAAGAATACAGATGAGGGAGCAAACTTCAGACGAAGCCATTGTTTCGTGTTGTTGAGACGACCGCCTTTTGTTGCTAAACTATTCCACCTACGAAGGTTTTCGGAGATACGTCTAGACATTTTGCTTAGTTTCATTAGAGAAAGACATTCACTTGAAGAATGCACCGTACCTACATTTGTAAGTCGCAATTTTTTTAACGAATGTTTTTTGATGCAATCTTTTTGTACTTCGTACTTTAACGTCTTGTGATATGGAACGGCATCGAATAATAAAAATTAAAATAATACTTGACGGCACGTTTGGCGCAATGGTTGAGGACACACCACATTTGGGACAAATATTTGTATGGCCTGTAGATGTGTTCCGGGTCTGGGTGTCTTGTATATGTGAATTAACATGTTTGTGAACGCACCTACTATACAGGAGTAGTGCGAGGCAAAATTATAAAAAAAACTGGGCAAATGCGAGTTGGACTCGCGCACTGAGGGGTCCGTTCAAACTTACCTATGAAAACAGTTCAATTCCCGAATTGAGTTACGAAGATTTTTCCGAATCAAAAACAGTTTTTTTTTGTGACGTAATTACTAATTTACAGTTTTCAGATTGTTTCCTATACTTGGGCTATGAGGCCTTGCTTCATGCCAAATTTCAGGATTCTAGGTCAACGGGAAGTACCCTATGAATTTTGATTCCCTTGAGAGTGTCGAAATACACGTTTTTTGCGACATAAACGGCCGTATCTTTTTTTTCCGTTAACTCAGAAGTTTAATTTTTTCACAGCTTTAAGGAACCGCAGACTTGAGTATTTGGTTTTAATTTCATCTCGATACCTTCACGCGTTCCCGAGATAAAGGGTCTGGACGAAAGGACAACAAAGTGATCTTATATGGGTTCTGTTTTTTCCTTTTGAGGTACGGAACCCTAAAAAAAGAATAAAGCAAGAAGGAATTCTATCTGAATTCTGTATAGCTTTAAAATTCCACATTTTCTTGTGTACAGGGTTATTTTTGACCCAGAACAAAATCTTGTGAAATGGACGCCGGCTGGTCGCGTAAACAAAAAGCTAAAATGGCCTCAACTCAAAGTCACTATAGGGAAATTAAAGGCCAGAAACTAGCAAGTACTGGCAACCTGCTCTGTCCACAATAGCATCTTATTACGTGTATTACTAGGTCAGTTTAAACTGGGCACTCGAGCTAAGTGGCTCACATTTACATAAACTCATTGCTATTCACTGAAGTCATTGTGAGTCGCGTTAGTTCAGCCTGGCTCTCTAGTCTTCTCTCATTGACTGGAAACTAGGTAAAATATGCATCGGGGGTAAATCTACCAGTGTTATGATAATATTATTTGTAAACGTTGTGTAAACACGGCCATTTAATGTTCGGTGTTGTTTCATAATTTACTATGTTTATTGTGGTAATTTACTTAATAAAGGATTTTAATGGTAATCGCTGTTTTGAAGCCGATTTGCTTAGGCTACAGTGGCTAAGATGTAAACATATGCAAGGTTAGACTAAGAAATGATTGAACAAGACTTTTCTCATATAAAGAACACGGTGGAAAAAGAATTGAATTATGAGCTTTTGAATTAAGATTTACAGAAAAAAATTAATTATGTACTTTTGAATTTAGATTTACAGAAAAACAAGATTTATGAGCAGAAACTTTAGCTCAATATATATTTTTTTTTATCACTGAACACATTCACTGCAGGCTCAATATTATTACGGATTTTTAACACAAAACAGAAATACTGAATTACGTAATACTGTAGAACTTAATCAGGGTTCATCAACAACAATGCAAGCAGTCCAACAACAGTGCAACCACAATTCAGATAAAGAATCCTTTGAAAAGTACAGTTTTAAGGATTTAATTGCAGAAAGACGGTTGGCATCTCCTCCCGTTTTATCTTATTATTTTTATACAGGTAATCAAAGCCTTTTCCAGAATTGAAAATTCTATTCCTGTCACGGTTTTTTCATTCTACAAAAGTTTTTCATGCAGTCCACAGTTGTAAAAATTTCCTTTCCGGAATTCCAGTTATTATAGAATAATTATGGAAAAGTCTTCGCGCTGGTTTCTTTTTGACCGCAGGGCTATGTGTTATGTTGTCTTGTTATACTGAGCTTTCAACGTTTCTGAGCTTTCTCTAAACAATACGAATAATATCGAAATGTAGCTATTTAGAGCAGTGGTGGCCTAGTGACAGCCTCGTCTTCGATTCGTAAGAGAAGAAGTTTCAAGGGATCGCTAACCTTAGTATATGGTTTTAATTTCAACTCGATACCTCTACGCGTTCCCGAGATAATGGGTCTTGACAGACAGACAGACGGACAACAAAGTGATCCTTTAAGAGTTCCGTTTTTTTCCTTTTGAGGTACGGAACTCTAGAAAAACAATTTTGTATAATATTCTGACAAATTAATGCATTCTATTCTATAGCAAACTCACCCGGTTGAAGCCAGCGTCCAGGTAGGGGAGCACGGCAAAGTCGTCCTTCAAGTAGACGCTGTAACAAAGAAGACAATACATTAGGAATTGTACAACTTCTCTTATTTTGTAGGATTAAGATAAAAGATTTCAGATTTGATTAAAATTAAGTATTCATTAGGGAATGTTTCGAAATTGGATATTGAGTCTGCTTAAAAATAATATCTTATACGCTAGGCATTGAACAATAATCATTGGGAGACCTTATATTGTAAGTAAAAGTTTTTTACAAACAGAGTAGAGGGCAGGTTTATAAGCCTAAGTATGGGTAGCTACACCATACGTATCACCGGAACATTGAAAACGCCGTAAGATTGTAAAATATCGGGAAAAATTGTAGGTAAACTATTTTTTCGAAATAAGACACGGTTATGTTGGACATTAATGAATTTGGATGTGAATCGAAAAATTATAATCTAAAAAAAGATTTATTACAATCATACGGAGTCTGCAATTTTCTTGTGACATATATTCTACTAGTGACCCGACCTGGCTTCACACGCGTGTTCATAATTTACATAAACCTTCCGCGTTTATTGTTCTAGGAGTAGAAACAGAAAGAAAGAAAAACAGTTTATTTATGCGAAATGACGCAATCTTAAAACTAGCTAACAAACATAATCAATAGATAGGGAAGATATGCGTCACATCCGCGCAAAACGGCCTCTAAACCCCTTGCGTGGTAAAACGCAAAAACAGACAAATGCGGAAAGCGAAATTTAATAAAAATGATTACAATCTCTCTTAAGATGACGCTACCATTGCTCGATATAAATATAAGCTGGCTGGCTGGTTGACTGGTAGAGAAAGCCTCAGGCATTAAGTCCGCCTTTGTACTTTATGTTGCATGAAGATTAAATAAATAAATAAATAAGCTTTATTTGAAATATAATATTACACTTCAATCATTTCTCCTACGTTTATTCTGCAACAGAAATTCAGTTCCTATTTATTAAAATATTAAGTAACATGGAGTATTTCTGTGTAGTTCGCTGTAAAGTAGCTTTAACTGTGACGGTACAGCGTTTAGTTCAGCGGTTCCCAATCTTTTTACACTGCACCTCGTTTTATATATTAGCGACACTCTTGTAAATGAATGTGTACCGAGTAAGTAAATCGATTTACATTATAAAAAATCTGTACTAGTAGCTATGATATTGTTGGGATTGGGATACATTTACCTAATCCAAAATTGAATCACATTGTCTTTATAATAGAATCGTAGTTTTGAGTTCATAATATCACAAGATCATTCAAACAGCTGTACTTCCTCGACAATCGAAAGTACCTGCGAACAGTTCAGCCCCCCTAGCCAAGTTTCAACCGTTTCATTTCGAATCTCTTTTCGTTCATCGCCTCGAGTCGGCAACGCCTCCTATTTCTTTGTTCTGACCACGTGACTGAGCGTTGAGATGACGTCAGAATAAAGAAATCGGAGGCGTGGCCTACTCGAGGCGATCGACGAAAAGAGAATCGAAACGAAACGATTGTAACTTGGCTAGGGGGGCTGTTTAGGTTGTAAAATGGATCGTGTTAAAAGTTCCTGGTAATACTGCTGAGCGTATCGGTTTACGAGGCCTTACGGACAGGACCACGACTCCCCGGGGCGTCGCGACGCACAGTTTGGGAACTCCAGGTTTAGCTGATTATAACTGAATGCTTGCTTCCGACAGTCGGTAGTTTCATGAAACTTGAGTTGTTTTCCGATTCACGATGAATAACTTCCGACCGTTTCAACGGAGTTATTTATGTGAACGTTGGTAGGAATATTTGGTAGGATGTAAGTTTTGCTTTGAGATGAATAACTAATTAATTTTAAAAGCTAGGAGAAGTTGCGATTATAGTGTTTTCTTTTTGTAGTAGCAGTAAGTACCAGTTGTTGAAAGGGAATCATTTATCTTGGTATGGTCATGTGAAGAGGGAGCGTTGAAAAACATGTTACTAAAAGAGTTGTGAGTATATAGAGTTGATGGGTGGAGAGGAAGGCCAAAGAAAAGACGGTTGGATTTTGTGACGAGAGACGCGAAAAAAAAGGGAGTCAGTGTTAGCCAGTACCAATGGTCTTGTTCTAGATTTGATACGTAAGTATTTTTAGAATATCGTGAAATTGAATATGTTTGAAAATGTTTAGAGAGTTAAAGTACAAGGAAAGTGTTTTACCTTTTATGTATAAATACGTCGCAGAGTTTTTAAACCTCTAGAAACAATTTCCACGTATTATTTATTCACATTCACGTGGAAAAAATTACCTCCTTTTTGGATCGTGACAGTTTTTCGCAAATCAAGTGGGTAGGCACGTTGTATTATATTGTTTTTACACTTTAAAGGTTAGCAGAAAATACCATGTTTATATAATGAGTAACGCGTTTGGCTTTTAGCAGTTCATGTGGAAGTAATATTGCTTTAGAAACCAAGAGTTTTACGAACACGCTGAAAGGATCCGAGGAACCTAATGAACGCTACGGAAAGTTTTTGTATTCAGGGAAATGTTTACTAAATAAGGGCTTGGTTTCGGTGTTGGTTGTGTTACGGTGCGGAACTTTAGGCGCTCTTAACTTCATTTTAATTAATTTTGTGATCATATTACTAACATAAACTGACAATCAGACGTAACAGCTACAGTAACACGATATCTCTAATTTAAGTAAAGAACCACTTCGTACAAGAACTAATCAAACGAGGTCCAAGAAAAAAGATTGTAGAATAGAATAAAAAATATTTATTCAGCACAGATACAACACAATGGTAAGTAACACAAAGTAAAAGAGAAGAAAAGTACAGAATGATACAATAAAATGGCGCCAAGCGTGCCCGTACCGAAAGAAAGAAGGAATAAGTCAAAACTATGTCTAAAACATAAAAATCTCGTGTCACAGTTTTTTTTATAGAACTCTTCCGAAACGGCGCGACCGATCTAAAAAAAAAACATTTTGTAGGTTTAAGAATAAAGGGATGACCAGTTGGTTGCAAACCAACGTCCCAACCAAGGTGTCCTTGCTAATTTTAATCCGTGTAGACAGCAGTTGTAATCCATGATCTTCAACACCCTTGGTTGGGAGGCGCGTTTTCCCAACCACCGAACGTGTTGGCGCGTGGTTTACATCCATGTAGCCGCAACACAAACCAAACACATAAACCAAGGTGACCTTGGTTGGAACGCTGGTTTGCAACCGTCTGGTCACCCCTTAAGTCGTAGGCTATTTTTAACCCTCCTACCCCTTCCCCCCCATTTTTTCTTCGATAATTTATTTAGTAGAACAACGTTTGCCGAACAGTATTACAACAGTTAGTATTATAATAAAATACTATCACCTAAAACAGCACAAAAGAAAACAAAACGAACTATTACAGACTAACTGTGTCAAGGCTACGCGAAGAAAAGCAGGTACCACCCATAAATTAATTTGCACTAATCCTTCGAAGCGTGTAAACGTTCATTCGAATCCCGCGTCCATTCATCAATCCATCAGACAGGGGACCGTTCTCAATGGCCGAGCGGCAAGTTTCTAACAATATTATCTGGCAGCATTGTGTCCTTATACAATTGCGTCCGAAATCAGACCTGGGACAAGCCACAGACAATGAGGAACGAAGGCTAAATTGGAAAAGGCTTTGAGTATGAAAGCTGTCAAGTCTATAGTACGTTTTTGTATTATTGTAGACTAGAAGATACCTGTGCCCTGAGTGCGATTGTTTTTACGATAATGCAATCGAAACGTTTAACGCGTTTGGATCTCTGATTGCTCAAGAGCTTGAGGCGGGCCAATCGGAGCGCCGAACGTCATAAACGTGTTGATAAAAAAACAAACTTGCACTAGGTACTGGGGTGTCTACTACGCCTTTAATGCATTGTTTTAATTCATTAAACCCCAATTGTCTTTCTATTGTGTGTCTAATTACGATATTCTAAACTATCTTGGGCTTAAGGCACATCATGTAGATGGTTTCAGTCTATAACGGACTGAAAAGGAAGCCCGTGGTCCTAATACTTACGCGTAGGGTAGTTAAGAGACACAGGTGTAAAATTCTGACACTCCCTCATGCTTGTAGTGGTTCCTTGACAACTTACAGAAAAGAGACAGGTATAGACACAGTAGCTTCATCTCTTTCTATCTGGCTTTCAATTTTGTATGATTATCGCACAGTCCGTTCTCTATGTCCAAGGGTAGTATGACACGGTTGATACGAATGATTGTATCTCTGAGATGACGTCTTATCGCCTATGAGATAGATGATAAATGATAAATGATATTTATTTTGTAAGTAGGTTTAAAAAAACACTTTTACACGTCAATATTTTTTTTCGTCATTTTTAAACTAGATGAGGCCGGTGTTTCCTAGCTGACTACCCTGAGAAGAAACACCGAAACAAACTCAGGGGTCAAAGTCTCTTTTAAAGTCCATACAGTAAATATGTAATGGTCAAATCACATGAGAACCATGCAGATTTGTCTGAAATGGTCTTTTGAAGAAAGAACCATACAGATTTGAGTGGACCTGTCCAGTCAGTGCAAGCATTTGTCAGTATTCGTAAAGCTCAACTCAGGACTACTAAGGAGCTCAACGACTTGACGAACAATACCAAGGAAAGGACATTTGGGTAGGCCGCAGAAAATACTCAAATTGCCAGACATACATTAAAATTACAGAAAAGGAAAAAAAAAAAAAAAAAAAACAATCCACATAGTCCTCACGTTCACAATAATAAAAGAAAAATATAGTTAACAAAATGTAATACTTTAGCAAAGTAAACATTTTTGTCAAAAATTAATAGAAAAAAAAAAGTCCAATTGCAAAATAAAAATAATCTACAATATCGAATTGTAATAAATAATAAAAAACACAATTAAAAATAAAAACAAAAGAAAAAAATAATAATAATAAGACAACAGTTGCAGTGCGTACTGGAGCAGGTCAATCCCAAGCCTTTTGGTCCTCAACATAGTCCTTTATAGTGTAAAAAGCCTTTTGGCAAAGTTTTCGCTTTACAAATAATTTGAATTTATTAAGGCTTAGTTGTTGAATATGACTAGGAAGTTTATTATAGAAGTGTATACATTGGCACCTAAATGAGCCACCTATTTTTTTCAGCCTGGTTGTAGGAACGACAAATTTGTGTTTGTTCCTAGTATTAAAATTATGAACATCACTGTATTTTTTAAACATGTTTATATTTTTATGTACATACAAAATGTTCTCGTAAATATACTGTGAAGGTACAGTCATTATATTGATTTCTTTAAATTTATCTCTGAGGGAGTATCTGGGACTTAATTTATAAATTGAACGAATAGCCCTTTTTTGCAATACAAAAATTGACTGTATTTCGGCGGCATTTCCCCACAGTAGAATACCGTACGACATGACACTATGGAAATAGCTAAAGTAAACTAAACGGGCAGTCTCTACATCAGTTAAATTTCGAATCTGTCTAACAGCGTATGCTGCTGAGCTAAGTTTTTTTGATAATTTGTCTATATGTGGGCCCCACTGCAGCTTAGCATCTAGAGTTATGCCCAAGAACACTGTATTATCTTCAGGACTCAACTCTTTACCTTTTATTAGCACACTAGTTTCTACTTGCCTAACATGAGGCATGGTAAACTTTATACATTTAGTTTTTTTTTCATTAAGAAGAAGGTTATTTACATCAAACCAGTGTACTATTTTTGAAAGTGCTATATTTATATCGTCAGTAACCGGCTGCTGACGTTTAAGTTTAAACAAAAGTGAAGTGTCGTCTGCAAACAACACTATGTTATGGTTATCCTTTATGAGGTAAGGTAAATCGTTTATATATATAAGAAACAAAAATGGGCCAAGAATTGAACCCTGGGGGACACCCATTTTAACTACAGATCCAGGAGATCTTTTTCCGTTTACATCAACTCTCTGAATCCTTTCACTCAGATAAGATGTAAGAAGATCCAGGGAGGAGTTCCGGATTCCGTAATGGTGTAGTTTCCTGATTAATGTTTCATGGAGAACGCAATCGAAGGCCTTTGACAAATCGCAAAAAATGCCCAGGGCATCGCATTTGTCTTCCCATGCATTATAAATATGTCCTAAAAGTTCAACACCGGCATCGGTTGTTGAACGACCCCTTGTAAAACCAAATTGTTTGGTATGCAATAATTTATGTCTGTTAAAAAATCTTTGTAGTTGCTCTAAAATAAGTTTCTCAAATATTTTACTAAAAGTGGGTAGCACTGAAATGGGTCTGTAATTCGTGGGGTCAGATGTACTACCCGTTTTGAACAATGGAATTATTTTACTATTCTTCATTAGATCAGGAAACTCACCGCGATCAATACAATTATTAAAAATAAAAGCTAAAGAAGGAGCTATAATGTGGATTATAGACTTAACAACGTCCACAGAATTACCCCATAAATCTGCAGTCTTTTTTACATTCAAGGAGTTAAACGTCTTAATAATATCTACATAAGTCACATGTTCGAAATTAAAATCAGAATCGCAAACTTTAACATTTTCTTTAAAGGATAGGTTTGTATACATACGCTCTTTGGTGTCGACTTAACAGTAAAACAGTATCTTGATGCAGTAACAAACGTACTCCATCAAAGGCCATGTAAGCCGCGGTTAAGAAGTAATTTCATGTTGTAGATGTGAGTTAAGAATCATATTATCGAATTTGAAGTCTAATACGAAACACCAATATCGATAAAAGTTATATATAACAGTAATATTTCTCTAATTCTAAAACGTGTATTCTTCTCAACACATCACCACCTAAGAAATATCTGCAATCATAGGATTGCAGATATTTCTAATTTGTCTTAAGACTTACTACTTTTACGTTTACTACACAACATTAGTACATAATATGTAATAGTAGTAATGTAGTAATATGTAATGTAGTAATAAAAAACAGGTAGAAAATGTTTTTTCTTTGAGGTGGTCAATCATCCAGTGACTTCTCCCACTCTAGGGTGGAGCGAAAGGGAAAGTTATTTAATGGTTTTCCACGCATTTTTGTCGCTGAGATGATGTTGCGATTTGAATGGTCGAGAATTGACCTTCTAAATTGGAAATGCTCAGTCTATTCATTATGTCTATGAATATCAGCGACAATAATGGCCGCGAACGTCCCAGCTTTCGTCACTGTCACTTTACTTTATCAAAATAAATTGCTAGGATTTGCGAACACGGCTTACTCGCTTGTCCTTCGTGAATAATGAATTAAACTGTGGGTTGGCTTAATTATTTGCATACAACAATTAATCTTGATAAGAGACAAAGCTATGTTTTAAGTTTAGGTAATGGTGGATTTGGTTTTGTTCAATGTTTTTTTTAAACGTTACACACACCCACACTAGGACTAAACTCACATACTCAAGACACACAGACCCGTAACACCTGTCTGCAGTTCATAAAACTATTTGTTCCGTGCGGGAATGGAACTTACGACACGTAACGTAGCAGCCAATCGCTCAAGCAGTGCGCTAACCATGCCATAAAATAATTTAAAGTTTTTCGGTAGAAGAACTGGCGCGTATGAGCGTACTGGAGCTATATTATAATTATATTTAATGACCTACCTAAAGACATTAAGGATTCGGAAACTCTTCCAACTTTTAAAAGGTTATTAATACACCATAAATCTTAAAAGTTAAACAATGTTAATTTTACAGTAATTTCACTTTAATTTTTTCTTTTATCATTATCATTAATTAGAGATGGCGTTGCATTCGGTTTTTTTTTTAATTTTTTCTCACCGTGGATTATCTCGAATATTTCAAGACCAGAATTAGCCAAATCGGTCCAGCCGTTTTTGAGTTTTAGCGAGACTAACGAACAGCTATTCATTATTATATACATATATAGATGTACAGATAAGCGAAAGTTTGCGAGTTAAAAGAAGAAAGAAAGAAAATCAGTTTATTTACGCGAAATGACGCAATCTCAAAACGAGTGTGTGTGTGTGTGTATGTTTTTTACTTCTTCACGCTCAAACGGCTACACGGATTTTGATGAAACTTGGTACACGGGTAGACTATTTCCCGGAATAGCACATACGTTGCTTTTTATCTTGAGATTATATTCCCTTGGGTTAATATTCTACTATCACGAGGGCGAAGCCGATGGCAGCAGTTAGTTCTAAATTTCCCCATTTTGTCATCGTAATTTTTAGCAGACATATATAGATCATTAGAAAAATTACTTTCGTATTATAATTGCAGTGTATTCCACTAAAGAACCTGGGCAATACAGACATCCTCCGGCACTTTAATCTCAATATAAAAATAAAATTTTCTCACATTTTTACGATCAAACACTGCTCGCGTTGATTTGATTTTTGTGTGTTTTTGAAATATTCTGTGATTTGGTTCATCTTTGATTAGAAAAGGTTATGAGGGAAGGCGTCTCGCGAGTGCTTGCTTACGTTGTCATGGCAACAGAAAAATATTACGTGAATGATTGCTAAGAGCAATATTAATATGATGAAACGTGTATGTGTTACTCTTACCTGTGGGTGGCAGTTTGATTGACACCTGAATATAATATCGAGTCTATTGTTTAGAAGTTACATTCTAGTATTAAGTATCTTATTACTAGAGGTCCCCCCGCGCCACAATCGCGGCGGTAAGTCCCTCTTTGAGGAGTGGCTGGAGAGGTACCGTAGTGTACCGTACCGTAGGGTACCTTCCGCTTGACCTAGGTCCTCACCAAACATTAGTTACATAGTCAATAAAAGTCTAACTCTAGCCTTCCTAAATAAATGGGCTATTGAACTATAAAATAAATTTTCATTTCGAACCAGCAGAAAAATAAATTTTCGTTGCGAAGAGAGTAATTCTTAGGAAGTACAGGCCCCCTAGCCAAGTTACGACCGTTTCTATTCACTAGCGTCGAACGCCTCGAGTAGGCCACGCCTCCGATTCCTTTGTTCTGACCACGTGACTGAGCGTTGAGATGACGTCAAAACAAAGGAATCGAAGGCGTGGCCTACTCGAGGCGTTCGACGCAAGAGAAGTGAAACGAAACGGTCGTAACTTGACGAGGGGTCTGGTTATTTCCTAAGGTTAGCTCGCTTAAACCTCAGCTTAAACAGACAAACACTTCGGCTATGTAGTGTAAAATTTTTAAAAATCCCCTGTCATAGAGTTTATTATTGTGCAGACCCTAATTTTCCCAATCATCGATTATGGCGACGTTTGCTTCTATGACCTGAATGCAGATCTCCTCAACAAACTTGACCGGCTTCTAAATAAAGCTGCATTCGATTTGTTTTCAATCTGCGCAAGTATGATCATGTCTCTTCTTATAGGTCGCTCCTAAACTGGTTGCCCATACGCCAGCGCAGAGAGCATAGAGCGCTTACTACCTTGTTCTCATTTTTAGTTTCTCCCAATTCTCCTAGTTATCTAGTCCCTTACTTCCAATACATTTGCGCCAATCACAACAAAAATCTACGGTCATCTCATAACCGTCTACTTCATTGTCCCACTCACCGTACTGACTTCATTCACTATTCTTTTCATGTTCAAGCTATTTCTCTTTGGAATGCACTCCCCCAGGAAATCAGGATGGCAACCGACCGATTGACCTTCAAAGTGAAGGTTCGCGAGCACATCCGTAAGAAGTTGGCAGCAGTATCGTCATAGCGCTTATTGGGTTTCCTATTATTTGTCTGCACTAATTGTTTTACTAGATTCGTGTATTCTCTTTTTTCCTTCTTTGTAGTTTGAGTACACATATATAATATATATAAATTATGTATATTGTATTTATAGTATTTAAGTACGTATATATTTGTATAAAATATAATGTACTTATTAATAATAATATGTAGGTACCTAATGCTTAATATTGCACCTACCACCAGTTGTCTCTGCATCACCCAAAGGTTGACTGGTAGAAAATGCCTTAAGGCATTAAGTCCGCCTGTGTACTTTTGTGTGCATAAAGAATTAATAAATAAATATTATCGAACTCCTCCGAAACGACTTGACCGATTTTTATGAAATGTTTTGTGTATATTTGGAAGTTCTGAAAATAGGTCGTAGGCTATTTTTTAATTTCCTACAACCCGCCATTTTTTCTTTGATAATTTATTTGGCAGAGCAACGTTTGGTTGGTCAGCTAGTATCATAGGTATACGAGTAGATGACACGTCTTTGAATTTGTTAACCTTTTTTTTACCTTTTTTAATATCACCTAATTCGTGTCACGAGATTGATACTTCATTTTCTTCTTTAGCTTGTAAATAAAACGAAGAAATTTTTGCAATCTTCCTTGATGTTTGAAAGGCGGAGTTGTTACTTAAATCGGGAAGCGTGGGAAGAAAGAAAACCTTGAATTAAGGTGAAAGCATCTCATAAAAGATTAAATATGTTTCTTATTTTTGCTTCGTAGTAAACAAGTATAAGTGAATTGTCATGGCATTGGCTAATTTTTGCAAGAAATGTTAACGTTACCAGTAGGTATAAAAAGTAGATAATAATAATAATTTACCAACATATATCTTTTAATAATTTCTCCATTTTTAATAATTTGAAACTAAAGCTAAAAAACTTTTTACAAAAAAATAAAAATAACCGACTTCACTAAAAACACTAAAAGGATCAAAATAACTTTAATTTCAGAAGTCGATGTTTCTTGGTATTGAATGTTTCTTATTTAACACCGACTTCCGAAATTAAAGTTATTTTGATCGTTTTAGTGTTTTTTAGCGAAGTCGGTTATTTTTTTTTGTAAAAAGTTTTTTATTTCACACTTTTTAGTTGCGATACACTTATAGCCAGAGTACCTATTTCTCATGACAATTCCAATTAACCCAAACACTTCATTGTTTTATTTTGAAGTTTACGTACCCACCTTCCGGCTCCATCATCAGATCAGTTCGATAGTACCTTATAGCCAAAGTGCATCTCGTGACAATTCTAATAAGCCCAAACACGGCTAGAATACGTTGATTAATTACTGAGTTCCGGTGCCTATATTCCGACTCCATCATCATCATCAGATCATTTCGATGATATCATTTTCAACATAACTATTCAGAACCATTCATTTATTTGTATTGTCATAGTCGCTTAACTATCTTCATTGTGATATCTATGTGAGTATGAAGTTCCGTTGGCTATTTCTGGTCTTCTTCACCAGTTCCAGTTCATCAAATGTTATTTTTTGACTGTAAATGCTTAAGTCCTTGATCAAAATACCAAAATCACTATATGGTAGCCTATAATATTTGAGGAATTCCCTCGATTCCTCATGGATCCAATCATCAAAACTGGATTTTGAAAAAAATTTACCAACCTGGAAGCATATCCTTTAAAAGGAAAAAAATATTTGCTGAGGAAAACACGAAATATTGAGTGAAAACCATGTCGATACCAGTGGCGTTGCTAGATGACTAACGGCCTTGGGGCAAACAAAAACTGGGGCCCCTTTTTTACGTTTGAAATCATCAAATAATTCTTCTTTTGCTCTGGTTAAAGAGGGAGGTAGTGTTAAAAATCTGTTACTGACTAAAACGACTTGACATAAATAGTATTACAACCTATTTTATTTAGATTATGAAGGTAGGAGAATTCCGATCCCGATTTCCGGCCACCGTAGGTGCGGGCTTGCGGACGGTGAGCAATGGGTGGCTCGCCGTCCGATCGTCCGGTAACCGTCCGGACTGAGCCCAAGTCGTCGACGGTGCGTAGTGTTCCACGCGCGCCTCAAGGAGATGTCAGCAACCGTAGGGACCCAGCAGGGTCGAAGCCTACTGGGGCCATGGGTGATGCGAAAGAGATCCCCAGGGCCCCTGGAAAAAAAAAATGGCAAAGAAGGAACAGGAGTGGGTTTTTAGTCAGTAAAAGTCTGACACTATCTCACGCTCCGCCCAAGAGCGGGGGATGTTATTAGATGATTTTCCCACCCGAAAAAAAAAGAAAAGAAAACCTATTTTATTTAGATTATGAAGGTGGGAGAATTTATCGCTAGTTCAATAAGAGGTTTGTTAATCAGGTTTGGGGCCACCTCGAGCTTTGGGGCCCCAGGGTACGCCCTGCCTAGCCCATCGGTAGCTACGCCAGTGGTCAATACGTTTGGCTGGATATGACGAGGTTGATGATAAAATGATACAGTTCTTTGTGATGTGTATTGAATTCGTTTTCTTTAAGAACATGTATTTTGTATGTTATAATATTTTACGACATGGTAATACATTGACTTTTGTGTCTGTTGCAGACGATTGATAATATTATGCCCTTAGAATTTTGTTGTGTGTAAAGATTGTCGATTATTGAATGCCGCCAAGTTCGTGTTGAAGTAAAAAAATAGGCATTTTTAATCGGTATACTAGCGAGCCGCTACAGCTTAGCCCATGCTTTGCTGTAGCGGCTCGCAATTTTTTTGCAAATGACATTGTTACAAATCTTTGATATTATCGGTTTTTATTTATTTTAATCTTACATTATACGAGTATTATTATGCATAAGCATATATTATACATCTACAACCTTCCTCGTGAATTACTCTGTCTTTTGGTGAAAATTGTATGAAAATTGACTTTATCTAGCGAAAAAGTATGTATGCCAGTGTGTTAAGTTTTTGTGTACAATATAAAATTAAAGAACATTAAAATTTTCACGATAGGTAGGTAATTCCAATTTACTTCCCCTATAAATTGTCTAAAGAAAAAAAAAACATGTAGCCGGATGTACAAAGTGGACGTGGAAAGTTTTCCAGCCCAGTGGCTTGAGAACGGTGAAGCTCAGCAAAAATCCAGTCAAAGATTCTTCACAGTGGTTAAACGCCTCGTTAGAACTTGACCCTCAGGTTTGTTATGTGAAGGCACTTGTTGTTATTGTGCATTATGTGATAATCTTTGGAAAGATAAACTAGGTTGTTTAGGGTGGCTACAGTAGCTGCGGAGTTTTTCAATATAGTGCGTATTTCTGTGTATGTATATATTTATAGGTATGTATTGTGTTTTATATAATATTATAGATTGTTAGCAGTACACCGTAGACTACCCCCTGTATTATGTTAAGTTCTTACGATCCATCCTAAGGTTGTCTGGTAGATATTGCTGTTAGCGATAAGACCGCCATTGTACCCATAGATTTAAGTTTATGTATAAGTTGTGTTACTTTTTTGGTGTACAATAAAGTTTATTCTATTCTATTCTATTTCATCACGCATGCGGGATTGCTCCGCACGCGTAACCCCGCAAGTGTCCTTTTCATATAAGTATTTATTGTAATGCGTGGAATACGCACGCGGGATGCGGGGCGTGATATCGGGCAGCATGCGGAGCAATTCCGCATTTCCGCTTTGTTCTCACAATATTAATTCAATCAGTTTTTTTCTGAATTCACTTTCTAGTGAACACCAAGACACCAAGATAATATAAAAGTTCTAATAAAAACGTCGTATATCAGAATTCTTTTTAATAAACCAAAGCTTTTCTAGCGTCTATTTCATGAACAAAAATAATTCGTCGTATACAAGTAAAAAAGTAATAACACTGGTTTTACTGGCACTCTGCATTGAAACATAGCAAAGCAAAGGAAATGTGAGAGGAATATTCTGAAAACAGGTGCATTGTCGAATGATATTTTTTTTTCAGTGTTTTCTGTCTCGACTTTCATTTCAGTTCCATTTAATATTTTATAGTGAGTACCTAAATATTTGTTTTACAAATTATATTCAACCCGTTTAGGTAAAATGATGCGCAAACGACGATGGTCGATTAGGTAATATTTTTCATTGTGTAAATAATTTTTCAGGATTAAATTACCAATAACCAATGGTTTTTTTAAAGTATCAATAACAAAATGTCGTTGACGGCGTTAATCATCGACAATGTAAATGAAAACAAAACGCTTTCGAACACCTGTGACCAGAGGGCTAGCTCGGCTTGTTCAGTATTTCTGCCATGTTCCGCATGTGGCGCATGTTTCCGTCGTCCTCAGATGACAGCGATGTGGAGGAGTACTTCAACGTAGTATTTGATTTTGAAAATACATATTTATCTAGCATAGCATAGCATAGTCGGCCTTATAATGTTCCCACTGTTGGGACTCAGGCCTCCTCATATTTATCTAGTTAGGTCATATAAAAACCATTTATACATACATACATATATATAGCTATAGAATATAGCTATACATAATAGCTGCTGCCGTCTTCGCTCACGTGAAAGCTGAAAGTATAAAATTATCTCAAGGGACCACGCTCCTGGGATAACTTTTCTGGATGCTATTCTAGGACATGGTCTACCCGTGTGCCAAATTTCATTTAAATCTGTTCAGCCTTTCGAGCGTGAAGAAGTAACAAATAGTTTTCGTACCTCAAAAGGAAAATCGGAACCCTTATAGGATCACTTTGTTGTCCGTCTGTCTGTCTGTTTGTCTGTCTGTCAAGACCCTTTATTTCGGGAACACGTGAAGGTATCGAGTTGAAATAAACCATATAGCTACTCAGGTCTGCGGTCCCATGAAGCTGTGAAAAAATCAAACTTCTAAGTTAGTCGAAAAAAAAGATACGGCCGTTTATGTCGCAAAAAAGTATATTTCGACACTCACAACTTCACAAGGGAATCAAAATTCATAGGGTGCTTCCCGTTGACCCAGAACTATTTACATATGTAAGTTTGTACGGAACCCTCAGTGCGTGAGTCCAATTCGCACTTGCCCAGTTTTTATAATATTAATGATTTCTGTACGTGTGTTTGTCACCTATCTCCTACCAAACGGCTCGACCAATATGGATGAAACTTTGTGTGTATATTTGAGTGGTTCCCTGGACGGTATGAAAATAAAATTAGACACGGTAGGTGGAGCTGCAATCGGGATCTCATTTTTTTTCTGACAAAAAGACAGTTTTCAGACAGGACAACATCTCGGGACCGGTAGTTTCAGCTATAAAAACTTTGGGTTTGACAACAATACGATAGTAAATTTATATATGTATGTATTTAGAAATATAAAAGTATGTTTATCAGTTGTCTAGTACTCATAACACAAGTTCTGCTTAGTTCGGGACTAGATGGCGATGTGTGAAAGTTGTGGAATATTATATCCATATAAGTATATAAAAGCGAAATACCACTCACAGATTAATCACGAAATCTCAGAAACTATAACACCTACAAACTTAAAATTTGGCAGGTAGGTTCCTTATAGGGTGTAGACATCCGCTAAAAACGGATTTTACGAAACTCCACCCCTAAGGGGGTAAAACGGAGTTTGGAAGTTTGTATGGAGAAACCAACTTTCACGCGGGCGAAGCCGCTAGGAGAAACTAGTATAATATAAAATCACCTTAACCCAACAACGATTTTTTTTTTTCGGTGGGAAAATCATCTAATGGCATCCCCCGCTCTTGGGCGGAGCGGGAGATAGTGTCAGACTTTTACTGACTAAAAACCCACTCCTGTTCCTTCGTTGCCTTTCGTACCAGGGCCGAGTCTTCCTTTCAGAATCAGACCCTTGGCCCCAGTAGGCTTCGACCCTGATGGCCCCTACAATTGCTGACATCTCCTTGAGGCGCGCGTGAAACAGTACGCGCCACGCCATCGACGACTTGGGCTCAGTCCGAACGGTTACCGGACGGTCGGGCGGCGAGCCACCCATTGCTTACCGTCCGCAAGCCCGCGCCTACGGTGGCCGGAAATCGGGATCAGAATCCCGGCGGAACCCAACAACGATAAGGAGCAGAAAATGAGCAACAGTACTTATAGCTATGTAATATCTGATTTCACGGTTTATGACATAAAGTCACCCGACTACATCAAATGACTATTTATAATTACATGATTGACGTCAGAATCTCTTATACGGTATTGAGTGTACCGAAATGAAATTGCCAAGTAATTTTCTTCCAACGAAATATTTCCCCGGGCTCATGTGATTGGAATACGAGGAATTCCTCATATTCAATATAGTACACATACCTCTACGTTAATCCCAAGGCTCCTGGATTACCGTTTGAGTTCAATATTGTTTGGTATATGAACTTAAAAGGACATTAGGGAGTCGTATGACAGTTTGGAATTATTACATTCTGATATGCTAAACTACATTCAGCCAACGGCTTCGCCCGCGTAAATGTAGAAAGCGACCTTATTTGATGCTAACATCTGCGAGTGGTTTCGCTCGTCTATGTCACTCAGTGATAAAGTAGCATTCTGCTGGTAAAAGAATTTGTAAAATCGGTCCAGTAGTTTTTGAGTTAATTCATTACAAAAAAAACTACAAACGTACAAATACAAACACACAAAATAAAAATCTTTTCTCTTTAGATTACGGTATAGATGTTGTAAAGATACATAAATTAATTCTATAATAAGTATATATATATATCTACGAGTAGGGGAAGGCTAAAGAAATAATGCTAGAACTACACTGTGGACACGTGTGCACACACACGCCGATCTGGGCGCGTCGGTCTCCATACATTTTATATGGAAACTAGACTTGTAGAGCTACACTTGATCCACGCCACGCGACGTCGTTCTACGTACAAATCTGGCGTGTTACACGTGTGCGTTGGTCTAATGTAGTTCTAGCTTAATGAATGCACTGTCTACTGTACATCCAGAAAAGGTCTAATTTCTTAGTTTGTATGAGTTTTTATTTTAAGATATTTTCAATATTAGTGATACAACAATATTTTGGCGGTTTTGTACTACTACTCCTGGGTAAAGGCTCCCTCCACTCTTTCCATCTTTCACGGGCACGCGCTTCCTCCTCCCAGTTCTAGCAAAATCGATCTACTTCGTTTCGCCATTTTTGTGGTCTGCCCTGTCTCACTGTCTCAGGGCAACAATTTCATGCTACTTTGGCCTACAGCATGTCGGGCATGCAGCAGACATGTCCTGCACAGTCTCACTTAAGTTGGGCAGCCTTTTTTTTAATTTGATATAAACTAGTACTTGACTGCGATCCCACCTGATGGTAAGCAGTGATGCAATCGTTGATGGTGAAGCGCACTAGTTCATTATGAGCCTATTCACTCTAGCCTTAAAGACACCCAAATTATAATCGGATGGGAAGACCCGGCAGGCAAATTGTTCCGGTCTTTCGATGTACTCGGTATAAACGACGAGGCGAAACGCTTAGTCCGGACCGTAGAGGTTTCAACAAGGTAAGGGTGGATACTCACCGTACGTCGGGTTGTCTGATGGTAGAAATGAGATGGCGGAATCAAGTCATGCAATTCCCGCGCACACTCTCCAAAATGCAACCACAATGCTTTTAAGCCACATCAGCTATCCTGGCTTTCAAAGTCAAAGTATTTATTAGCGTGCTTTTTGTTGATACAGCAGGTCTTATGGTTAATTTATGGCAATTCAAAAAGCTACCGATTAGGCATACACTATTTAACAATATAAGTTGGAGTGTAGCGGGGTTTTGAACTCGATCCATTAATTTAACACCTTGTATACTACTCTCCGTTGCTAACTTTGAGTTTAGACTTCGTGACGTTAATAAAGGTTATTAATTTGAATATATATTTTAAAAATATACAGAAATAAAATGAAAGATTTTTATCAGCACCTTCACAAAGTAACTACCTACCCAACAAAATTAAATACGTTCTCCTTACAAAGCATACTTATAATTAAATTTATTTATACTAAGCAGCATTATCTTATAAAAGCTGGGGAATTAGTTGATATTAGCGTAATGCAGTCAGCACAATGCTCTGGCTTATCTGGGAAAATTAATAAAGTTTTGTGTAAAAGATTTTCTAAATTAGCTCTTTTTATACTTTAAAAAGTATTATAAAAAGATGAAGTTTCAGACTCTTTAGTTCTTCGTTTTACGGGCGTCGATATAAACAGAATTTAGATTAACTTTCTAGTTACTCTAGTACATTTTTTTTTCGGTGGAAAAATAATCCAATGACATCCCCCGCTCTTGGGTGGAGCGCGAGGGTGTGTCAGACTTTTACTGATTAAGAACCCCCTCCAGTTCCTTTGTTGCCCTTCATTCCAGGGCCGAGTCTTTCAGAAGCAGACCCTTGGCCCCAGTAGGCTTCGACCCTGCTGGGCGACGGACGTTTTGCTGACATCTCCTTGAGGCGTGCGTGGAACAGTACGCGCCATCGACGACTTGGGCTCGGTCCGGACGGTTAGCGGACGGTCGGACGGCGAGCTACCAATTGCTTGCCGTCCGCCAGCTCGCGCCTATGGTGGCCGGAAATCGGGATCGGGATTCCGGCGGCTGGGGCGTGAGGTAGTTACTGTACATACTCGTATATATTTGCAATCTTATTCATTGTTTTTTATATAGCTATTTAGCGATATATCTGTATATTTTCATCATTAATGTATTTTTTTAAAACGTTGCCCGACTTTAGGAATAATTCCTGTATCGTAGGTTTTTTTTTTTTTTTTTCGGTGGGAAAATCATCTTATGACATCCCCCGCCCTTGGGCGGGGCGGGAGATAGTGTCAGACTTTTACTGACTAAAAACCCACTCCTGTTCCTTCGTTGCCTTTCGTACCAGGGCCGAGTCTTCCTTTCAGAATCAGACCCTTGGCCCCGGTAGGCTTCGCTAGGCCCCTACAGTTGCTGACATCTCCTTGAGGCGCGCGTGGAACAGCACGCGCTGTCGACGACTTGGGCTCGGTCCGGACGGTTACCGGATGGTCGGACGGCGAGCCACCCATTGCTCGTCGTCCGCAAGCCTGCGCCTACGATGGCCGGAAATCGGGATCGGAATCCCGGCGGCGGTTGGGGCGTGAGGACCGTTGCCTCACGCGATCGGCCGCCTCCTTTGCTAGCATTACTGCTTCGCAGAGGGAGGCAATCCTGTATCGTAGGTGCGTTCACAAACATGGGAACTCACATAAACAACATACTCAGACTTAGAACAAATATCTGTCAGCCATACAAATATCTGTAAGACATAAAAATGTCTGTAAGCCATACAAATATCTGTAAAGCTATACAAATATCTGTAAATCATACAAATATCTGTAAGCCATACAAATATCTGTAAAACCATACAAATATCTGTAAGACATACAAATATCTTTAAAACCATACAAATATCTGTAAGACATATAAATATCTGTAAAACCATACAAATATCTGTAAGACATACAAATATCTGTAAAACCATACAAATATCTGTAAGCCATATAAATATCTGTAAACCATACAAATATCTGTAAGACATATAAATATCAGTAAAACCTTACAAATATCTGTAAGCCATACAAATATCTGTAAAACCATACAAATATCTGTAAGACATACAAATATCTTTAAAACCATACAAATATCTGTAAGACATATAAATATCTGTAAAACCATACAAATATCTATAAGACATACAAATATCTGTAAAACCATACAAATATCTGTAAGCCATATAAATATCTGTAAACCATACAAATATCTGTAAGACATATAAATATCTGTAAGCCATACAAATATTTGTAGGCCATAAAAATATTTGTTTCATCTGAGAGGCGAACCTACGACACGCAGCGCTGCAGCCAATCACTCAATCACCACTGCACCAATCGTGCTGTCACCACAGCACCTCTAGCTAAGTTGATAATCTGCAATCGTTAACGCTAGTCGAAAACTAATCAAATGTATGGAAATGACATTATCTCAACGTTAAGTCACGTGGTCAGAACAAACGAATAGAAAATTCGTAGCCAAGTTCACATCGTTCAAAATGATAGAATGAATTGTTATCGTTTCTACAATGTTTAACGCTATATCCTTTGTTATCGTAGAACGACATTGTAGAACGAGCGGCCGACTCAGGCGCGTCAACATGGCTACCAACTTATTGTCTTCTACAATTGCTGACACCGAGGCGTTACCGACTAGAGAACGGAATTCGACACGAAACGCTTGTATCTTGGCTAGGCCCCTTCTAGCCAAGATACAAGGGTTTCGTGTACTGACTGACTACCTACCTCCTTTTTAATTTTAAGTTCTCGCAGTCTATTCAAAGATATTGCTGTCAACGATAAAACCGTTATTGTACCCATAGATTTAAGTTTGTGAATTTTTTTTTATTGTTTTGGTTTAAAATGAAGTTTATTCTATTATTTTTTGACAGTAAGTATTCATTTATTTATGTATACAAACAATTAAAAATTAAAAAAAGAAACATAAAAACAGATAGAAGATCACTAATGTGCTGCTGCAATCAATAGAAATTATCCGTTATATAGTTCGTACCCAAAAGGTAAGGTAAGGTAAAGGTAAGGTAAGGACGCTATTACTAAGAATCCGCTGTCCGTCCGTCTGTCTGTCCGTCTGTCACCAGGCTGTATCTCATGAACCGTGATAGCTAGACTGTTGAAATTTTCACAGATGGTGTATTTCTGTTGCAACTACAACAACAAATACTGAAAAACAGAAAAAAATAAATATTTACGTGGGGCTCCTATACAACAAACGTGATTTTTACGGTACGGAACCCTTCGTACGTGAGGCCGATGCGCACTTGGCTGGTTTTTTTAGTCCATTATTTTCCAAATGAGCTTCATCTTTTTAGTAAAGTAAAAAACAAGACAATTTATTTAAAATAAACGAATTGATACAGCTAAATACGATTGCACAGATTCATTTCACACAAAAAACAACAAAACAAAAAGAAATTAAATACCCGACCGAATTAACACAAAACTGCACAACTAAAAACAAAACAAAAGTACACTAACACGCACGGCTGCGTGTCACTGTCCTTTCAAGTTTCGACGTCAAAAGCGCACGCTATAATTATAAACAACATGCCCCACAAAAGAAAACTACGTTGAGGTATGTTTTGATCATTCTTTTGATCCCTGCACGCTGTCAAAAGCCACTGTCAGGGGCCATACCACGAGCTATGAACACGATCCATTTGACGAACTAAACTGCACCCCTAGACAAGTTGATAATCTGCAATCGTTAACGCTAGTTGAAAACTAATCAAATGTATGGGAATGACATCATCTCAACGTTAATTCACGTGGTCAGAACAAACGAATAGAAAATTGGTAGCCAAGATCACATCGTTCAAAATGATAGAATGAATTGTTATCGTTTCTACAATGTTCAACGCTACATCCTTCGTTATCGTAGAACGACATTGTAGAACGAGCGGCCGACTCAGGCGTGTCAACATGGCTACCAACTTATCGTTTTCTACAATTGCTGACACCGAGGCGTTACCGATTGGAGAACGGAATTCGACCCGGTTGTAACTTGGCTAGGGGGGCTGCCCCCCTAGCCAAGTTGCAAACGATAAACGTGAACGCTTAGTAATCTCCAATAGATTTTCAACTTTATACCTAAGAGCATAAAGTTGAAAATCTATTAAAGACTACTGAGCGTTAGCGACCGGAACGAACGAAAACACTATGTAATCTTCAATAGATTTTCAACTTTATATCCAATAACATAAAGTTGAAAATCTATTAAAGACTACTGAGAGTTTACGTTTATCGTTTGTGACTTGGCTAGGGGGGCTGAACTGTTAAAAGGGATGGAGCTATATAGGGTGTATAGCTTCATCCCTCTATCTCTCTCACACGACTTACGTTATTACACATTATAGTAAGGACCCAGCGAGATTTTTTCAAGTGAAGTTCAGTGGCTGTTTTAAATATTTCCAAATTTTATCCTAGTGGATATTGTGATGTAAAATTGGTGTAGTTTTGTATATCAAGTGTCTACACAACAGACACTATGTGAAATCATTGAAGCTGGCGTAATCAATGTCCAAAATGTAGCTGAGAATCTTATTGTAGTATTGATTATATCAGTGAAGATTGCGTTGCGCCACCGGTACATGGTAGACATCCCACCCATACGCACAAAACGTTTTGAAAACACATTTATTATGCGTACAGCCAAGGAGTGGAATTCCTTGCGGGAGTCTGTGTTTCCTGATAGCTACAACTTAGGGGTCTTTAAGTCAAGAGTGAATAGGCTACTTCTAGGCAAACGTGCTCCATCGTCGACCACATCATCGCTTACCATCAGGTGAGATGGTGGTCAAACGCTAGCCTATCATTAATAATAATAAAAAAAAAGATTGCCGAAAAGGCTGACTTTATACATTTGCTGACAAATACTGTAAACACATTAGTATATGTTACATACGTAATCTAATGGAAAACACTGGCTAAATACACAAACCTTGCAAAGATTAAAGAAAAAAAAAGAGTCTGACGTTAAAAAGTCTACATAAATACGAAATACTTTATTCTGACAGTAACAAATATGAATTTCAAAATACTTGTTTTTATAATTCTGGGCATTTAAAAATTCCTTTATCTCGTGACACTATAATTCGGTTTAGTAAAATTCGGACATTTGAAAATCGGAAGATCTAAGATGATCAAAGCACTTATTTCAAATAAACCATTTACAGGCACTTTTAAATGGTAAAGAAGCCAGTCAGTCAGAAAAATAATTCCAAAGCGTAGATCTCTATGGAGAAGAATGAAGCTCCAGAACACTCTTTTAAATCATGTCAATATTTTACAAATATTTCGGTTACATGCGCGGAATATCAAAATTAATAAAAATAAAATATTTCTTAGTATTTGAGCGTTCCCGACGTTGACGCCGCGTTTACGTTGCGGTAATGCGATAGTTCGTGTTCGTCTGTTCGTCCAAAGCCTTTGCTAACTGACTGTTATGACTGCTAACTTTAGTTGGTGAAAGTTTGGATTTGTGAGTAACCGTTTTATTGCTTTTCCCAGTATTAAATAGATTTCTTTTTCTCTGGATCTTTTTTTTTCGGTGGGAAAATCATCCAATGACATCCCCCGTTCTTGGGCCGAGCGTGAGGGTGTGTCAGGCTTTTACTGACTAAAAACCAACTCCAGTTCCTTCGTTGCCTTTCATACCAGGGCCGAGTCTTCCTTTCAGAAGCAGACCCTTGGCCCCAGTAGGTTTCGACCCTGCTGGGCCCCTACGGTTTGCTGACATCTGCTTGAGGCGCGCGTGGAACAGTACGTTCCGCGACGACTTGGGCTCGGTTCGGACAGTTACCGGACGATTGGACGGCGAGCTACCTATTGCTTGTCATCCGCAAGCCCGCGCCTACGGTGGCCGGAAATCGGGATCAGGATCCCGGCGGCTGGGGTGTGAGGGCCGCTCCCTCGCGCGTACACGTGCGGCCTTCTCCTTTGCTAACATTACTGCTTCGCAGAAGGAAGCGACCGCCTGCCACTCCTCTTCGCTTCGGACCATGGCCTGTACCAAGGCCCGGCACGAGAGATCGTTGCCGTCGATCTCCCCCACCGAGGACACGGCGGTACTCTGCCCAAACGGGGCACATCTCTACCGTGTGCTCCACCGTGTCCTCCGGGCGGTTCACACAGTGATGACACCCGGGCGTTACGTCCGCACGAATCCGGTGCAGGAACTTCCCGAACTGACCATGTTCCGTGAGAACCTGCGTCATGCGGAAGGTGAGGACGCCGTGAGGTCTTATCAGCCACTCCTCAAAGAGGGAACTTACCGCCATAATTATGGCGTGCTTAGCACTGGATTGCGATAGCCGCTGTCGCCATTCCACCATGAGATCCCGCCGGATTTCTCTGGCTCTTGCGTTTACGTGTAACATTTCAAATATTTTATCTGACTTTTGAAAGGTTGAGCATGTTTTCGATATGTAGCTACATGCATCTGCTGTGTATAATTATTTAACGGTTCCCTGGACAAACAAAAATAAAAAATAATATGATATTGATTCAAATAAATAAATTAATAATACCACTGCCCACTGTGCACTGTGTGTGTGTGTGTGTGCGCCCAAAAAACTGCAAAGAAAGCTAAAATATCTTATGACCTTGTAATTACTTCGGCACTTATGCTTTTCAAGCCGGAACATAGCAACACAGTTTAGCGGCGACATTAGGTAACGTGGCAGTTCACTTTACCGTTACGTCAGACAATGGCAATATTTTTTTTTACGGATATCGCTTTATTATTGTACGTTTATCATATTTCTCAATATAGGAAAATTTTCTTTCACGTTGAAAAGGGAGGATCCTCCAACCAGACGGGTGTTTTTTCTGGTTCGGACAGCTGCCCGATAGTTGATTTCAGGCTGTTGTATATGTTGTGGGCAGATCTTAGAAATTGCTCACTTCAAGACATGGCCAAGTAAAACTGGCCAGATCGTTTTAAACGTTACAGTTGGATGATATGTCAATCCTCGTTTGGCCTACTTTCTTTAGACCTTTTATTATCATAGAAAACCTAAATCAATGATATGGCCAAACGAGGATTGACCTATCATTAAACGTTAACGTTTAAACGATCTGGCCTGCCCCCCTAGTCAAGTTACAACCGTTTCCTTTCGATTCTCTTTTCGTTGATCGCCTAGAGTCGGCCACGCCTCCGATTCCTTTGTTCTGACGTCATCTCGACGCTCAGTCACGTGGTCAGAATAAAGGAATAGGAGGCATGGCCGACTCGAGGCGATCAACGAAAAGAGAATCGAAACGAAACGGTTGTAACTTGGCTAGGAGGGCAGTTTTAGTTGGTTCATGAAGTGATCAATTCTAAGATCTGAAGCGCGATCACGACATATACATATGTTCTAATCTCACGGAGAACTCTAATACCAAGAAAATTACCAAAAAATTGCTGAATTTTTTTTCTCTTTGCACCCGCACCGCGACACCGTCACACGAATATTCGGTATAATGTAGCTACAGCATAAGAATGCAATACTTGTGTTCTGACTTTGAAAATATTTCAAATTAGATACATCAACAGGGGTGCACAACGCTTGAGGTCGCGCGGAGGGTCGACGCGCGCTTTACGGCCTGTAAAAGCGATTGCTTCATTAAAGGGATGGATCGGTACGGAATATTGCAGCACATTTATTCTTTTTTTATGTGTCCGAAGTTTAATTTTGTTGGCTCTAGATATTGTGTTAGAGGGTGGCAGTGAAGCAAGGCAAAGATTGTATCGAACAGATTTTTTCGGAAACCAAAATTACACCTTTTATTTGGAAAACAAAACTTGAAGATTTTTTAATAATTTAAATCATGAACCCGATTGCTGCAGTGACCCACATGTATTAAACGACGTTTTTCAATACAGTTACAAAGATATAAATTAACAGGGGTTGATGTGCGACTCGTTGGGGTCGCTTGGTGCCCAGCCTGATACGATAAATGTAATAAATTGTGGTGGGAGCGAGTTCACGCACTTTCCCGCACTAGTGCCAAAAACAGTAAATTGCGCGCCAAAAAGCGGTAGGGATAAATGCGAGTTTTTGAGTAAGTGTATTGAAAATATATTAATTACGTAATATAAAGCTTGGTTTGTAAAAAAAAAAAACAATGCACAGCCAACAATAGAATTCAAACAATAAACTATCAACTTTATGTTATAAAAAAAACTATACAAATCAAACACTTGTGCTACGGCGTAGCAACGTAGGCCGCGTAGCAAGCGTAGCACAGGTTGACAATAGTGTTACAAATGGACGTAAAAAAATACAAACGACTGAAAACATGTGTACGAAATGTGCCAAAACATTTTTGCATAGCCGTTGGTACATTGGTCATAAGTAATCACTATTGCTGACTATGAGGCCCTGAGTTAGATTCCCGGGGTAATGAGAGTTTTTAGGGTTTTCAATCTGGAATTCCTCAGCAGGAGCCCGGACTCTAGATTTATGATTTATAGCAATACTATAGACTCGACTTCCTTTTTTTGAGATAAGTAATCATCAAATAATACTGTAATACTGTTTTCCGCACTAGTGCGGAATAGTTTATTGTATTTATCGTATCAGGTTGGGCGTTAAGCGACCCCCACGTGTCGCCGGTCAACCCCCGTTTATTTATTTCTTCGTAAGTGTATTGAAAGAAAGTCGTTTGATGCACGTGAAAATTGTCACTGCAGCATTCGGCTTCGTAACACCCTCACCTGGGGCTCGGGCGAATAACGCCTCGGTCGCGAAGACAAACTTTCTACACTTGTATCAAAATGGACTTTCATATACGCGTTTACGTTAACACGGTCCTCTATTTTCCTCTGAGCTCTTTGGGGAAAACGTACGTATTGTTATGTTATTTTTTCGTTTCGAAAAACAAGTGGTACCGAGTCCCTAGACTGTCTACGTGGCTCTCGGAAGTAATTTTCCGATATTAAAAAGTAATTTTAGCTCGGATCGGAACAAGATGGTTTACGAGTCATGTTCTCGAGCATTTGGCCATTAAAATTGTTCCGGTCGTTCGTTATGCTCGCAGATAAGTTATGAGAGGATTTTTAATTCATTTGTTTGGTTTTAAATTGAGTTCTAGTGATATTTTTGACGTTCTTGTTTTTATTGATTAAATCTTTATGTAAAATGATTAATGATATAATGCCATTTATTGGGGATAGTGTCAAGGTATCCAGCGAAAGTAGGCGAGTTGATAAGAGGTATTCGCTCATCACACAAATAAAAAAAAAGTTTCTGTTTTCGGCTATTTTTAAATGCATTTGTATAGTTAAAGATATTTTTTTTTATTCAGTGACATTTACATGATAAATAATCAATTATTCCCCAACAGAGAGTGTTTCGCCTTTTTTTGTATATTTTTTGTCGTTTTTTCAATATTTAAGGTATTATTTCTTAAACAAGCGCTCCATGAACCATATTAATTTTGAGTGTCAATAATACTACTGTTAATAAAAATTTCTATAAGTTCTAACTTATTTTGGTTTACTGTGCGCGTCTATGCTATACAGAAAAATATACTCTGCGCGTATAGTCGCGTGCACTGCAATCGTGAACGTGTATCCTAAGTTTTTTGCTAATTCAAGGATCTGTACCATGACGCTTAAAGTAAGATTGTTTCATTCTTATTTCCAGTGTGGGTAATCAACCTGTATAGCTCTGTCTCTTACCCACACTGAAATAAGAATGAAACAATCTTACTTTGAACGTCATGGTAACCCCTCAGGTCAGTGTCAAGTTGTATATTGATTAAAATGTGGTTTGCGACCGTAACACGTCTTTATTTACGGAATCATAATAATTAAAACCATCGATATAACCTTCTCAGCTTGGCGGTAAGTCCCCTCTTTGAGGAGTGGCTGGAAAGACCTCACGGCGTCCTTACCTTCCACATGAAGCAGGTCCTCACCGGACATGGCAAGTTCGGGAGGTTCTTGCACCTGATCCGTGCGGAAGAAACGCCCGGGTCACTATTGTGTGGACCGCCAGGAGGACACGGTGGAGGATACGGTAGAGGTGTGCCCTGCCTGGGCAGAGCACCGCCGTGTCCTCGTGGGGGTGATCGACGGCAGCGATCTCTCGCGCCGGGCCTCGGTACAGGCCATGGTCCGAAGCGAGGAGGAGTGGCAAGCGGTCACCTCTTTCTGCGAAGCAGTAATGCCAGCAGAGGAGGCGGCCACACGCGCGAGGGAACGCCCCTCACGCCCCAGCCACCGGGTATTCGATCCTGATTTCCAGCCACCGTAGGCGCGGGCTTGCGGACGGCGAGCAATGGGTAGGTCGCCGTCCGACCGTCCGGTAACCGTCCGGACCGAGCCCAAATCGTCGAGGGCGCGAAGTGTTCCACGCGTGCGTGGAGATGTCAGCAAATTGTAGGGGCCCAGCAGGGTCGAAGCCTACTGGGGCCATGGGTTAAGTGAAAATGAATCCCGGGGCCCAAACAAACGAGTGGGTTTTAGTCAAGAAAAGTCTGACACGCCCTCTCGCTCCGCCCAAGGGCGCGAGATGTCATTAGATGATTTCCCATCTAAAAAAAACCCTCTCAGCTTGTCTATTATGGCTATTTCATGAAAAAGTAATATTAGCAAACATCGTATTAGCTGAACTGAGAGGGCTGTATTGATGATAATTATATACTGGTGGTGACTTTTTAGAGCTTTGGACTAATGTTAAAGTTAGATTACGGATGATACAAATCCTACTGGAGATATTTATGACTACGTATAATTTTTTTAGGTAATCCTAACAAACAAGTACTCTCTAAACGACGAAGGAAAACATCGTGATCCCTAGAACTAAAACTTCGAAGACACGTGACATTCATTTACTCGCACTGAACCCGCGTGTTGGGTTACGGCCCATTCCCTCTTTTGTAGTGTAAGCCTGAGTCCCAGCTGTGGGAACATTATAAGGCTAATTATGCTTATGTAATAAATATGGTAAACCATAAAAGTCTTCAAGAAAGCAATTTGTCTTTGATAACAACATCCATTGTTTGTAGCTATCACAAATCTCTATAAATATCTCTATAATCTTTATGACAAAGGGAAGCCATAGAGCAGAACTCTTTAATGGATGTGTCATCTTCTAGGTGTTGACAAAAGAGACTAATGGATTATGTCGTAACGGTGCTCGGGAGAAGCCAATCACAAAGACAATAGAGGTGTCATAAGCCTGAATAATACAGGTGAATAAACAAAACAAATATAGCCGAAGAAATATAGCCGTGTATTCACTGGACAAAAATGGCTTACACATATCAGGAACTATTGATAGGGTATATGTTGCTTATAAGGGTGTCAACGTTGCAGAACTTTGTTGTCAGACAGAGAGCTATATCATGGGCACTTTGTTGTTGGCTGGACAACTTTGCTAAACAAAACTGGATCGCAATCCGCACTGGCCTTATTTACAAAAGAATAATAATAGCCTTTTAAAGTTCCGACTGCTGGGACTCAGGAATTCTTTCTAGGAGAGGGAACGGGCCATAATCCACCACGCGGGCCCAGTGCGGATTGGTGAATGTCACATGTCTTAAAATTTTTTGGTTCTAGGAGATGCCGGTTTCCTCACGATGTTTTCCTTCACCGTTTTGAGAGCAGTGGTGATGAAATAAATTACACAAAGTAATGCACCTAGCTGAGTTAAGAGTAAGTCGGGGCCGTTACCACTCGGCCACCACTGCTCCATAATAATCAAACTCAATAACCTAGTGATTAACTTAAAAACTGTTTTTTTTTTGGGTTGGTCGCAAATTTTGTGCCTTAGTCAGTGTTAAGTTAAGAAAGTATTTAGTTTCAGTCACTTTGAGATACTTTCAGTTCCAATAAAATGAACATATGTTTTTAGAGTATTAAGCAAATGTATCGAGTCAGGAGCCAGCCTTTCTGTTAAGTTTCGCTTAGGTAGTCAATACTACAATAAAATTCGCTGCTCCAATTTATCAAGATCACGCCTGTTTCAATGATTCTACACATTGTCCAATTGCGCAGACTCTTGAGTTACGAAACTATACCAATTTTACATCACAATATCCAATAGGAATGAATTTGCGGATAATTAAAACAACCACTGAACTTCAGCCTAAAAAGCCCCGCCTAAAAAGTTTCTTCATTCAAAATTTTTCATAGTTGTTACTGAGCCAATGCTACTACACTAAAAAAGAAATACATTTTGTTTATTTGTTAGAAAACAAAAGCCCATTATGGTACAAAAAGATAAATATGAAGCATAAAAACATAATACGTCACGGGACAATTAGAGCTGAGGTTACTTTCAAGACGAAACACAAAATTAGCATAGGATTACTAGTTGTTACTGAGCCAATGATACTACACTAAAAAAGAAATACATTTTGTTTATTTGTTAAAAAAAAACCATTATGGTACAAAAAGATTTTGTGACGCATAAAAACATAATATACGTCACGGGACAATTAGAGCTGAGGTTACTTTCAAGACGAAACACAAAATTAGCATTATTTTGTATTTTATGATAAACTAAATGAATAAACCAACAAAACGAATAAAACTGAAAAAAAATTGAGCATCATGCTTCTTCATCAATTTTATGTTAACGAAGTAGTTTTTTTTAATGAAAACTTCGCAGATTAATAATGACGTGAAATTACATCGTCGCACTAACTTTAAAGACATTTTGTTAGAAAAATATTCAACAAAATTGTGGACATTTTCTTAATAAGCTGTAATGTCGGACGCCGTGTAAAAGTTACCTAAGTTAGTTTTTATTTTATGAAGAGAGCGCAGTTTTATTAACATGTTTTGTTGGTAGTTTTATTAGGAACATAATAAAGCTTTTCGATCTTGTTTTAGACTTTTTACTTTTCCCGTGGTGCTATTGTTGTTACTTACTAAGGCAAATGTTTCAAAAGTCATACACTTACTTTTATCTGAGCAATAAAAGTGGCGGCTTTTGTATCGTTACATATTATAAAACAAAGTCACGACATCTGTCTCTCTGTATGAACGCTATAACCCTAAAACTACTGAACGAATTTCCGTGCAGTTTTCATCAATAGACAGAGTGGTTTATGAAAAAAATTTAGATGTATTATAATACAATCATATTACAGTAGAGAAAAACCGAAAATTCCAATGATTTCTAACATCCGTGCGAAGCTGGGGCAGCTCGCTAGTGGTAAATATGTAAATTAATATATATGTCTCATATTTATTCTTCAAACTAGCGGTTTCCCGCGACTTCGTCCGCGTCAAGTTCGTAAAAATGCGCAAACGCACCTACTAATTCTGTGCTTGTGATTGATGCCGAAAGCATCTAATTCATTTATTTTACTTTCACATAGAACGGTTAAAGGCCAAAACGAAAATTACCTCCAGTTAATATGTTTTAAACAATGTATTTCTTATGACCAGATGTATTTATTTCGCTCACCAACAATAAAATCGCGTAAATATGATATACATAAAATAAACTTATGAACGTCAATAAACAGAAAGAGACATGTAGCCCCCCGCTGTGGGTAAAGCGAGAGTTAGTGTCAGGCTTTTACTGACTAAAAAAAACTCACTTGTGTTCCTTTAGTTGCCCTTTGCATCCCAGGGCCATGGTAACTTGGGCACGCCACAATCGCGGTAACAAATCTCCTTTTTAAGAAGGCTAAAAAGGGCACTACAGCGTCCTCTGACGCAGGTCTTCATCGGACATAGATGTTTGTTTCGGAAGGTACCTGTTTCGGATTCAGCAAAAAGAAACACTCGGGTGTCACCATTGTGCAAATCGCCCTGAGGATACAATGGCGTATACGGTAGAAGTTTACCCTACTTGGTTTGGGCGATTACCCGCAGCAACCTCTCGTGTCCGGCCCTGGTTCAGACCTGATACGGAGCAATAGGGAATGAGAACCAACCACCTCCTACGGTGAAGCAGTAATGCGAGCAAAGAAGGTGGCTGAAACCATGAGGGAGAGGACATGATCACGCCCCAGCCGCCGCAGGAGTCACCCGGATGTTGAGAGTCGCAGGATGATCCTCGGTTACCGCAAATGTGAGCTTGCGGACGGCGAGCAATGGGTAACTTGTCGTCCAGCCGTCTGGTAAAGACCAAGCCCGACTCGATGGCGAGTAGATGTGTTGTGTGCGCGCCTCAAAGAGATGTTAGCAAATAGACGGGGCCCTCTAGAGCCAATGCCTGCCAGGGCTGTGAGATTGTTGGAAAGAGTTACCTCCCATAAGTTTTGCCTCGATGAAAGTTATCTGCAGAGTTTTAGCTGGCTCTTGTTATACAGCTTTGGCGGAGGATTTTAAAGGAGAATAATCGGCAGACTGACCTTCAGCTGGATTACGGCACTCGCAGTCCACCACCGTTAGCAAATTTAGAGTGAGAGACTACTTAAAATACTGCTAACCACCACGAACTACTCAATAAGTATCTTTCTGTGATTAGGTACCTATATTTGCTTGTTTTTTGGCGGAATTACAAAGGGTGACATTTCGTGTGTTGTACTATGCAGAACTTGTGATGAGTCTCTGAGATGTCTGTCCGATTAACGGGACTGATCAACGTTGAACACTATGGTTTTTGAATAGCGTCTCTGAGTATGGCAATTGATGTGACTACACCAAGACACTACCTTCTAATTTTCTCATAGGCAGCTTAGGGTACAATTCCTTCAATCCTTCATGGAAAAACAGTTGCTCCTGAACTATACGACAAACTGTTCCAACTTTTTGCTTCGATCAACTTTAGTCGTATCAGGAAGCACACCCGAATCCAGGTCCTAATTCTAACGCGATGTCCACGCTCAACGCTCTCTTGAACTCTTAACCTAATTGTGATGTATTCGCGGATGAATGGATGAAGATCTTGTCAGATTGTTATGAGATGAGTGAATGACTGCCGTGTTGTTATATTTTTTGTAAAAAACATGCCTTTAACTATAATTAAAATCCGCTGTCTGTTCAATAAACGGACGTCTCAATACATGACCGTAATATTTCAGTAATATAAAGTGAAGGTCAGTCTCTGATATACTGCTTCGAAAGTGCTGATGTAGAAACGAGACTGTCAATAAAAAAAAAATTAAGAACGCAAAAATATGTTAGAATTTTTTGTGTACAGTAAAAAAAAAAAACTATCCAAAAAAATATATCTGAGATTGGAACTCGTATTGTCCTGACTCTTGCGTGCTGGTCTAGTCATGAGACCACTGCGCTACGGTCCTCGTTGATTTTTGTCTAAAATAGGTATACTTAATAAACGTCATAATTTACTGCTTGGCCCCTTTTCGATGATAGCGTGATGATTTTCGTCTAAGGTATTAAATTTGTAGCTGAATGAAAAAAATATAGTATTTTTTCGTTTCGCCGCTTTGATTTTATATGTTTTGATTACTTGATATGTTAAAAATATGCTGAAAATTGTTTTATTATTGTAATCGAAGTACCAACGTATATTATATGCAAAACAGACGACAAAATACTCACAAAAATAATTACTATAACTGGGGATCGAACTCGCGGCAAATATCGTTCAATACCGACATTTTGGAATATTGCTCCCCCCATAGCAAATAGTGTGATAATTTATAACCTATACATTGCCCTGACCTGTAAGGATTATGAATGCAAAATTTGAACAGGATCGGTTCAGTAGAGTTCGAGCTCTACTACGATTATGGAATGCCTTACCCGTACCGGCAGGAAGTGCTCAATCATTGTCCATTTTTAAAACTGTGTTTTTGATCTTTCACAGAAACCGAATTATCTGACTATTGAAAATTAAACCAATGTTTCATTAGTACCTTTTTGTGTCAGAGTAAGTTCAATTTCAACAAGCCAGTTGTAAAAGTAATTTCATTAACTTAAAGTCAAACATAATTTTGGTGGAATATTTGATTTATTGAAGATTAATTTTTCATTGCTATTGCTTACTTAACATTCGATATTTATTACCTATATATGACTTTAAACCACGTTTGCAATGAGATTCACATTTCTTATTACCATTTTTGATATATAGACCTTCTAAAAATGCTCGTAAAAATATTTTTAATAACTCTTCATGCGGCTTTAGCAAAAGACTTTAACATTCTTCAAGGACGCCGAAATAATGAATTCATAGCTGACACGGTTTCTTTTTGCAAAAATAAAGAAAAAAATAAAACCCTTTTTGAGATAAATTTTCATTCTGTTAAAGTATTAATTTTCTGACTAATTTAATTCCATTATGTCTGAGACTGCCTCTGCAAAAAAGTTAAATTAAATTATACTTTCTAAGCAATTAATAATTTAAGAGAAGGCAAGATCGAAATGATTGAACGTATTGTCAGTGCGAGCGAAACTGTCGCAGATTTAGGCCTCAAGTCTGCTATTACAATAGTGTCAGAATTATCTTTATTTGACTTCATAATTGTTGATTTTAACAAGTTTGATAATCTACTAATATAATGGCGTCATTATGACTTTCCGATCACTGACACTCCATTGAAAGAAATGGCATCGAATGGTAATCTCGTACATAATGACAAATGAATGTCTGACGTACTTATGCGGTGATCTGCTAAAATTTTGACAGTTCCTTTGATCAGTGTCCTAACATTAGAACGTCGTTGTGCAGTCATTGCTTTGAATTTGATACGAGACAGCTCGATATTGTCATTCTACCACAATTCTATCATAAGACCAATGACTGACCAATGATCGACCATTATGAATTTAGCAGACTACGAGTTTTTAGCAAAATGACAATGGGATCGTGTGGGAATGACGAATTTATAAAAATAACAGACTTGGGCCCCAGGGATTGGTAATATTGGACCGATAAAGAGTAATTATGTGCAGTAGGAAATGGAAAAGTATGTAGACACTAAATTACACTTACACAAAATTAAAAGACAATAATTCCTGTGAAATAACTATTATAACTTTGAACAAACACCTATTTCATCAATTAGTAGGCATCGAAAATATTATGTTCGAAACACTAAACTGAATTTGAGGGATGTCTTTGCCCAGCCGTGAGAAAGTATAGGCTAAATATAAAAAAAAAGAAAAAAAAAATTACTATTTGTTTTTACAAAGTATAATAGAACAAACTTAAAAATTGCAAAGGGGTTATCATTTAACTGATAAACCGTTTAACTGCCTACAGAGTTCATCTAAATTACTTTTTTCCTTTTTCTTGATTTGTACCCCTTTCTTTCTTCCTAACAGTTAAATTTTAACAGCCAGCTATTTTGTATAATTATCTGTGGATAACGTCGTTAGTAGTGTATATGTTACTTCTATTGACTAAGTGCCTATATTATTGTATTGTATACTGCTGTTTGTTATCCCTATAAAATAAAATAAAAATAAAATGAAATCATTATAAACTGCTTTTACTATCGAACCAACCCTGAAATCGTGGTAAAAAAGTCAGTTTTGCAAACATAAATGTATCAGTCTAAATGAATCTGTGTTTCCTGATGGCTACAACCCGGGGATCTTTAAGTCAAGAGTGAATAGGTTACTTCTAGGTAAGCGCGCTCCATTGACGACCGCTTCGTCGCTTTCCATCAGGTGAGATAGCGGTCAAGCGCGGACATATGAAGGATAAAAAAAAAATCGATGTTGATGGACACAATGTCATCAGGAGGCTCTCGTTAGGCGGCTAGATTAAGGGCTTGATTCAGAAAACGGTACTCCTGGCTACGGTTCGTAGTATGAAAAACTCTGTTCCCGATACCGGTAGGCTACTATTTTGTATATTTTTACTGTTTTTAGGGTTCCGTACCTCGAAAGGAAAAAATGGAACTCGTATAGGATCACTTTGTTGTCCATCTGTCTGTCTGTCAGTCTGTCTCGGGAATGCGTGGAGGTATCGAGTTGAAATTAAAACAATATACTTAGATCTGCAGTCCCTTGAAGTTGTGAAAAAAAAAACTTCTGAGTTAACGAAAAAAAAAAGATACGGCCGTTTATGTCGCAAAAACACTCTCAAGGGAATCAAAATTCATACTTTCCGCTGACCTAGAATCCTGAAATTTGGTATGAAGCAAGGTCTCATAACACAAGTATAGGAAAAAATCAGAAAATAGTTTTGTAGTCACGCCACAAAAAAAAAAAATCTTTTATTGCGATTCGGAAAAATCTTCGTAACTCAATTCGAGAATTGAACTGTTTTCATGGGTAAGTTTTTATCGGAACCCTCAGTGCGCGAGTCTGACTCGCACTTACCCGGTTTTTTGAGAAATGTTTAAATATGTGTGTGAATGAAATAAGTATATTAAAGTAAGACTGGCCTGTTGGTCTAGTGGTTAGTGGCCCTGACTGCTATGCCGGAGGTCGTGGGTTCGATTCCCACCCAGGACAAATGTTTGTGTGATGAGCACGATCATTTGTTCTGTGTCTGGGTGTAATTTATCTATATATGTATGTATTTAGAAATATATAAGTATGTTTATCAGTTGTCTAGTACCCATAACACAAGCTCTGCTTAGCTTGGGACTAGACGGCGTTGTGTGATAGTTGTGGAATATTATTATTATTATTATTATTATATTAAGATGAGTAAGTGAATTAATACAATTATATAACACTTTACAGGTTTTCGTTATCTTGCAACACGTTGTATATGAATACTTTGTGAGAAAATTACTTTTGCATTGGTACCTTATTATCACAAATTTATTCTCGTAGGGAAATGTATAACGGAAATATACATAGAAATCGTTTGTACGAGTAACATATTTCGATTTCGTAGGCCTACGAATGAACAGATGTGATTACAAATCAGTGTTTGATTTAGTGAATAGTAATTACAAGTTGAAATAATATCGTTCTGTGTTTATATTTGAATAATTTTGAGCTTTGAGCTTATGTTAGTTCAATCTAAAATATTATTATGAAAATGATAATTATAATTATATGAATGATGATGTTATTTTAATAATATTTAGACAGGTTACGCGTCTAAATATTATTAGAATATAATCATTTCAGCCGAAGGACGTCCACTGTTGGACATAGACCTCCCCCAAGTATCGCCACAACGAACAGTCCTGTGCGTCTCACATCCATCGTATTCCTGCGACTCTCAGAAATATTTGAATAACATAATATGTTAACCTTGTCTAATAAAAATGTTATACATACTTTGTGTCCGTGAACTTTAAGAAACATGTCGCCAATTCGTGTGTGATGTGTCTACAAAATCTTAACAACTGAAGAAAATAACTTATACCTTTTTTTTTAAGGTGGGAAATCATCCAAATGACTTCTCGCGCTCTGGGTGGAGCGCGAGGGCGTGTCAGACTTTTACTGACTAAAACCACACCTGGGTCCTTCAATTACCCTTTGCGTTCTAGGACTACGGGTTTCACTTTCAGAAATTCTCCGCGGTCCTAAGCTAGCGAGCATCGGCCCTGCTGAGCCCCTACGGTTTGCTGACATCTCTTTGAGGAGCGCGTGGATCACTACGCGCTGTTGAAAGCTGGGCTTGGTCCGGTTAATTACCGAACAGTCGGACGGCGAGCTACCCAGTGCTCGACGTCCGCAAGCGCGCGTCTACCGTGGCTGGTAGTCGGGGTCGGAATTATGGCGGCTAGGGCGTGAGGACCTTCGTTCCCTCACGCGTGCAGCCTCCTCCTTCGCTAGCATTACTGCTTCGCAGAAGGAGGCGACCGCCTGCCATTCCTCCTCGCTCCGGACCATAGCTCGAACCAGGGCCCGACGCGAAAGGTCACTGCCGCCAATTGCCTCCACGAGGACACGGCGGTGCTCCGCCCAAGCGGGGCACATCTCCACCGTATGCTCTACCGTGTCCTCCGGGCGGTCCATACAATGGTGACATCCGGGCGTTTCTTACGGCTGAATCCGATGCAGGAACCTCCCGAACTTGCCATGTCCGGTGAGGACCATGTCGGTGAGATCATGCGGAAGGTCAGGACGCCGTGTTGCCGAACCAGCCACTCCTCAAAGAGGGGACTTACCGCCGTGATTATGGCGTGCCCAAAATAACTTATACTTACTAATTTGCCAAGGGTGTGTCAGACTTTTACTGACTAAAGACCCACTCCTGTTCCTTCGTTGCCTTTCATACCAGGGCCGAGTCTTCCTTTTAGAATCAGACCCTTGGCCTCAGTAGGCTTCGACCCTGCTGGGTCCCTACGGTTGCTGACATATCCGTGAGGCGCGCATGGGACACTACGCGCCATCGACGACTTGGGCTCGGTCCGGACAGCTACCGGACGATCGGACGGCGAGCTAGTATGTTTCTCATGGGATAATTTTCTATTTTCACGTGGGCGAAGGCGCTGTCAGGAGTTACTATCAAATAATTCTTTACTATTGTGCCTCGAGGAATTGTGTACGGATTAGTTCTTCTTTTTGTTGGAAGCTCAGGATTAACTAATCGATTTTAATCAGTTGGCGTGGTTCTGGAAGGGGAGTTTGGTTTATAACGGATTTGGCACACGTTGACCCAATTGCCAAATCCGCCACACCGTGTCTTAGAATAAGACGTAGGATACTTTTTATCCTTTGAATTCATCCTTATGGTAAAATTTCTTACTTTTACGCGAGAAAAGTTACTGGCAACAACTAGTATCCTCCTAATAGCATATAGCATAGTCAGCCTTATAATGTTCCCACTGCTGGGACTCAGGCCTCCTCTCTAGGAGAGGGAATGGGCCGTAATCCACCACGCGGGCTGGTGGATGTCACATGTCTTCGAATTTTTGGTTCTAGGACATGCCGGTTTCCTCACGATGTTTTCCTTCACCGTTTTGAGAGCAGTAGTGATGAAATAAATTACACAAAGTAATGCGCCTGGCTGGGTTTGAACTCGCAACCTACAACTCGTAAGTCGGGGCCGTTACTACTCGGCCACCACTGCTCATCCACCTAATATTGAAACATAATTTTATCTGGTTTCAATGAGCTTGTTCTACTTAGGCAACGACGAGTTTACGATCAAGTATCGTAAAGATGCTTTTCAACAAATTATTATAGATTTTATATATTTTTTTCTTAAGATTCTTTGATACTTTTTATAACTACTTGGGCATTTAAGTTTTAATCAATCTATACTCCTATACTAAAATGATAAAAGAAAGATATATAAGGATGAAAAAAGAAGGAAAGAAGGAAGAAAAAAAAAAGAAGGAAGGAAAGATAAGAAAGAAGGATGAAAAAAATAAAAGAAGAAGGAAAGAAAAGAAAAAAAGGAAGGAAGGATGGTTATATAGGTATTTGTTTGTAATGAAAACTCAAAAACTACTGGACCAATTTTAAAAATTCTTTTACCAGTAGGATGCTACTTTATCACTGAGTGATATAGGCTATATATTTTCTAATTTGTCACTGAGTGACATATGCTATATATTTTCTACATTTACGCGGGTGAAACCTCTAGCAGAAGCTAGTTAATTATTTAATTGCATCATCAGCCTTATAAAGTTCCCACTGCTAGGGCCTCAGGCTTCCGGTCTAGGAGAAGGCGAATGAGCCGCAATTCATCATGAGTGTAGTTGGGGATGTCACATTTTCCTGGAATTATCAGTCCAAGGATGAAACGTTTTTCTCACGATGTTTTCCTTCACTGTTTTGAGATCAGTGACGTATCAAATTACATAAAACAAAGCGCCGCACGCGCAACGTTTATTCGTATGGTGGAGCCGTTAATACTGGACCACTATAGATCAGAGATTACCGCCTACAAACAAACGAACAAATTTACTCATTCATGTCACTCAGGCCGATTAAAGCCGATTATTTAACTATAGCAGTTTAGCATTAACATAATAACTGGACGATGACAAAACAAAGGTGATGACGTGAATTCTCTATGTACTTAGTCCTTTATCAAATGAGGTTGCGACACGGTTTAACCCGTCAAATAGATATTAATTAATCTTGCTTGTCTTCCCAAAATCATTAAGCTTACATTGTTTACCTTTGAAGTAGAAGATAGAGTAATATAGGGCTATATTATGCGTAGTCTCACTATAGATCGGTTTTTTGATCCGTAGTAGTTATGAGTTTACATGTGGATGGATAGAGAAGGAGAGGGAGACCAAAGAAAAGATGGATGGATTGTGTGAAGAGTGATATGAAAGAAAAGGAAGTTAGTGATAGTATGACGAGTGACAGGGCAGAATGGAAAAAAAAAACGTGTTGCGCCGACCCCAAATAACACGGGACAAGGGCAGGAAGATGATGATGATGATGAGATGATCAATAATCTCAACCAATAGCTAAAAATAAAAAGTAATTTGTTATTCTGTCATTTTCATCTGTATAATCACCCAATTATTATTAAGTTAGGAGATCAATTGATACGTAACCCAAAAAAAATAATTTGATTATTTGGCTATTTTAGGCAAAAATAGTTATTTTCTATTCAATCGGTTAAGTCAGGTCAGTTCTGATACTTTCAGGATTTAAAAGTAAAACTAAGATAGAGCTGTCCAGATACTCTGTTTCACGAAGATGCCATATACACTATTCCTGTGTGTGTAAGCTATTTTCTATGACAGTGTGCTTCAAGCTTACACAAAAACAAAAGTCAACGCGAACCTACACACCCATGCTAGACCAATCGGGTGTCAGCATTGTGCGGACCACCCGGAGGACATCTTCGTGGAGGTGATCGGCGGCGGTGATCTCTCGCGCACGTTCATTGCTCAGGCCATGGTCCGTAGTGAGAGGGAAAAGGAAGCGGACACCTTTTCTGCCAAGCAATAATATGAGCAAAGGAGATGGCTGCAATCATAATATGGTACAATTTTCGGTTTGTTGTATCTACCATAAAATGATATCTGTAAGAAAAATAATTTGTGAGTGGGTGATCCAGTTTCGGTTTATTTTTGTAATTATAGGAATGTGATAAATGTCGTATATTTGTGTAATAATAGTTAAAAATTTAGTATTGTCTAGTGTTTGTAATGTTGTTTTTCTTGATTAGTAATGTATAATAATGTATGTATGATAATATAAATTGATATATATTGATGTAAAAGGTATGTGTATATGTAATAATATGTACTAACCTGCCTTGGATTTATATTTACTCTCGGAGGGGACGCCAGAATTGTCACTCGAACGGTGGTTGCTGAAAACCAGCACCGTAGATGGCTAGATTTGCCTAGCGTCACGGTATATGCTGAGCAACGGCCTATTCTTGCTAAGATGCGACGCACAACTTTGATTCATAGTTTTTATTGTTTAAAATTATGATATTTTCTTTTATTTTTTGGTTTATTTTTTGTTTATGTTTGTCTCTGTTGAGGCCGGCGTCAAAATGCAACAGATAACCTAGACAGCTGTGTTGTCTATGGTCCTAGTGGTGCAACACAGTTATGCCCGATACACACATGGCCTGTCAGGGAACTTGGTTTTTGTATTTTTGAAACGAATTGTGCGTCTATTCAGGCAGAATAAACATGTTTTCTTTCTTTCTTTTCTTTCAATCGTGACAGAACGGCTATCTTTACGCCCCAGCCGCCGCCGAAGGAAACGCCTCGGGCGACGGGAGTCACAATAGACGCGGGATTGCGGACGACGAGCATGGGTAACTTGTCGTCCGCCCGTCCGTAAAGAGCCCGGATCATCGATAGCCTGTAGTGTTCCACGCGCGCCTTAAAGAGATGTCAGCAAAACCATACACCGCGGGCCATTTGAAAGAGTGACCGTGGCCCCGAACGAACAAGGCAACTAAAGCACACAGAAGGATTTTAGTTAGTAAAAGTCTGACAGACACTTTCGTTCCAACCTAGAGCAAGACAAGAATCCCTCACCTTAAAAAAAATATTGTACACTATATTACATAATCCGTGAGACACGTGTAAAGCATTATGTGGTTTACAACACATCACAATATTTGCTTACAATTTAAAGCCAGTAACCAGTTTATCAACAGCTCACTTCAAAGAGAAACCTGGCACATAGTGAGCTCTGAACTTTTTCCCGATACAGTTTGCACTTAACAATCTACTTAGTGTCGGGGCCGGCACAGATCCAATTTATCTGGGCTCAAAATTAAATTGCGTCTCATCCCCTCACGTTGGCTAGTCCGCACTAACTACAATTCATGGCGACCCTATTTAGTTCCGGTTAGGGTTGTCATGTCAAGAAAAACAGGTGTATTTCTTTATTTAAAAAAAAAGAAAATTCTGCTGGCCTAAGTGTAATCGTTTATATATATGTACGTAGTTAGGTTATAAATAGTCGTGGTTAGTTAATATTAAAGTCATTTATGTACATAATTTTTGTCATTTCCTTTTTGTTTAACACTCAACGCCACCCATATAAACCGACCATATAAGGCGACCGCCTGCCATTCCTCCTCGCTCCGGACCATAGCTCGAACCAGGGCCCGACGCGAAAGGTCACTGCCGCCAATTGCCTCCACGAGGACACGGCGGTGCTCCGCCCAAGCGGGGCACATCTCCACCGTATGCTCTACCGTGTCCTCCGGGCGGTCCATACAATGGTGACATCCGGGCGTTTCTTACGGCTGAATCCGATGCAGGAACCTCCCGAACTTGCCATGTCCGGTGAGGACCATGTCGGTGAGATCATGCGGAAGGTCAGGACGCCGTGTTGCCGAACCAGCCACTCCTCAAAGAGGGGACTTACCGCCGTGATTATGGCGTGCCCAAAATAACTTATACTTACTAATTTGCCAAGGGTGTGTCAGACTTTTACTGACTAAAGACCCACTCCTGTTCCTTCGTTGCCTTTCATACCAGGGCCGAGTCTTCCTTTTAGAATCAGACCCTTGGCCTCAGTAGGCTTCGACCCTGCTGGGTCCCTACGGTTGCTGACATATCCGTGAGGCGCGCATGGGACACTACGCGCCATCGACGACTTGGGCTCGGTCCGGACAGCTACCGGACGATCGGACGGCGAGCTAGTATGTTTCTCATGGGATAATTTTCTATTTTCACGTGGGCGAAGGCGCTGTCAGGAGTTACTATCAAATAATTCTTTACTATTGTGCCTCGAGGAATTGTGTACGGATTAGTTCTTCTTTTTGTTGGAAGCTCAGGATTAACTAATCGATTTTAATCAGTTGGCGTGGTTCTGGAAGGGGAGTTTGGTTTATAACGGATTTGGCACACGTTGACCCAATTGCCAAATCCGCCACACCGTGTCTTAGAATAAGACGTAGGATACTTTTTATCCTTTGAATTCATCCTTATGGTAAAATTTCTTACTTTTACGCGAGAAAAGTTACTGGCAACAACTAGTATCCTCCTAATAGCATATAGCATAGTCAGCCTTATAATGTTCCCACTGCTGGGACTCAGGCCTCCTCTCTAGGAGAGGGAATGGGCCGTAATCCACCACGCGGGCTGGTGGATGTCACATGTCTTCGAATTTTTGGTTCTAGGACATGCCGGTTTCCTCACGATGTTTTCCTTCACCGTTTTGAGAGCAGTAGTGATGAAATAAATTACACAAAGTAATGCGCCTGGCTGGGTTTGAACTCGCAACCTACAACTCGTAAGTCGGGGCCGTTACTACTCGGCCACCACTGCTCATCCACCTAATATTGAAACATAATTTTATCTGGTTTCAATGAGCTTGTTCTACTTAGGCAACGACGAGTTTACGATCAAGTATCGTAAAGATGCTTTTCAACAAATTATTATAGATTTTATATATTTTTTTCTTAAGATTCTTTGATACTTTTTATAACTACTTGGGCATTTAAGTTTTAATCAATCTATACTCCTATACTAAAATGATAAAAGAAAGATATATAAGGATGAAAAAAGAAGGAAAGAAGGAAGAAAAAAAAAAGAAGGAAGGAAAGATAAGAAAGAAGGATGAAAAAAATAAAAGAAGAAGGAAAGAAAAGAAAAAAAGGAAGGAAGGATGGTTATATAGGTATTTGTTTGTAATGAAAACTCAAAAACTACTGGACCAATTTTAAAAATTCTTTTACCAGTAGGATGCTACTTTATCACTGAGTGATATAGGCTATATATTTTCTAATTTGTCACTGAGTGACATATGCTATATATTTTCTACATTTACGCGGGTGAAACCTCTAGCAGAAGCTAGTTAATTATTTAATTGCATCATCAGCCTTATAAAGTTCCCACTGCTAGGGCCTCAGGCTTCCGGTCTAGGAGAAGGCGAATGAGCCGCAATTCATCATGAGTGTAGTTGGGGATGTCACATTTTCCTGGAATTATCAGTCCAAGGATGAAACGTTTTTCTCACGATGTTTTCCTTCACTGTTTTGAGATCAGTGACGTATCAAATTACATAAAACAAAGCGCCGCACGCGCAACGTTTATTCGTATGGTGGAGCCGTTAATACTGGACCACTATAGATCAGAGATTACCGCCTACAAACAAACGAACAAATTTACTCATTCATGTCACTCAGGCCGATTAAAGCCGATTATTTAACTATAGCAGTTTAGCATTAACATAATAACTGGACGATGACAAAACAAAGGTGATGACGTGAATTCTCTATGTACTTAGTCCTTTATCAAATGAGGTTGCGACACGGTTTAACCCGTCAAATAGATATTAATTAATCTTGCTTGTCTTCCCAAAATCATTAAGCTTACATTGTTTACCTTTGAAGTAGAAGATAGAGTAATATAGGGCTATATTATGCGTAGTCTCACTATAGATCGGTTTTTTGATCCGTAGTAGTTATGAGTTTACATGTGGATGGATAGAGAAGGAGAGGGAGACCAAAGAAAAGATGGATGGATTGTGTGAAGAGTGATATGAAAGAAAAGGAAGTTAGTGATAGTATGACGAGTGACAGGGCAGAATGGAAAAAAAAAACGTGTTGCGCCGACCCCAAATAACACGGGACAAGGGCAGGAAGATGATGATGATGATGAGATGATCAATAATCTCAACCAATAGCTAAAAATAAAAAGTAATTTGTTATTCTGTCATTTTCATCTGTATAATCACCCAATTATTATTAAGTTAGGAGATCAATTGATACGTAACCCAAAAAAAATAATTTGATTATTTGGCTATTTTAGGCAAAAATAGTTATTTTCTATTCAATCGGTTAAGTCAGGTCAGTTCTGATACTTTCAGGATTTAAAAGTAAAACTAAGATAGAGCTGTCCAGATACTCTGTTTCACGAAGATGCCATATACACTATTCCTGTGTGTGTAAGCTATTTTCTATGACAGTGTGCTTCAAGCTTACACAAAAACAAAAGTCAACGCGAACCTACACACCCATGCTAGACCAATCGGGTGTCAGCATTGTGCGGACCACCCGGAGGACATCTTCGTGGAGGTGATCGGCGGCGGTGATCTCTCGCGCACGTTCATTGCTCAGGCCATGGTCCGTAGTGAGAGGGAAAAGGAAGCGGACACCTTTTCTGCCAAGCAATAATATGAGCAAAGGAGATGGCTGCAATCATAATATGGTACAATTTTCGGTTTGTTGTATCTACCATAAAATGATATCTGTAAGAAAAATAATTTGTGAGTGGGTGATCCAGTTTCGGTTTATTTTTGTAATTATAGGAATGTGATAAATGTCGTATATTTGTGTAATAATAGTTAAAAATTTAGTATTGTCTAGTGTTTGTAATGTTGTTTTTCTTGATTAGTAATGTATAATAATGTATGTATGATAATATAAATTGATATATATTGATGTAAAAGGTATGTGTATATGTAATAATATGTACTAACCTGCCTTGGATTTATATTTACTCTCGGAGGGGACGCCAGAATTGTCACTCGAACGGTGGTTGCTGAAAACCAGCACCGTAGATGGCTAGATTTGCCTAGCGTCACGGTATATGCTGAGCAACGGCCTATTCTTGCTAAGATGCGACGCACAACTTTGATTCATAGTTTTTATTGTTTAAAATTATGATATTTTCTTTTATTTTTTGGTTTATTTTTTGTTTATGTTTGTCTCTGTTGAGGCCGGCGTCAAAATGCAACAGATAACCTAGACAGCTGTGTTGTCTATGGTCCTAGTGGTGCAACACAGTTATGCCCGATACACACATGGCCTGTCAGGGAACTTGGTTTTTGTATTTTTGAAACGAATTGTGCGTCTATTCAGGCAGAATAAACATGTTTTCTTTCTTTCTTTTCTTTCAATCGTGACAGAACGGCTATCTTTACGCCCCAGCCGCCGCCGAAGGAAACGCCTCGGGCGACGGGAGTCACAATAGACGCGGGATTGCGGACGACGAGCATGGGTAACTTGTCGTCCGCCCGTCCGTAAAGAGCCCGGATCATCGATAGCCTGTAGTGTTCCACGCGCGCCTTAAAGAGATGTCAGCAAAACCATACACCGCGGGCCATTTGAAAGAGTGACCGTGGCCCCGAACGAACAAGGCAACTAAAGCACACAGAAGGATTTTAGTTAGTAAAAGTCTGACAGACACTTTCGTTCCAACCTAGAGCAAGACAAGAATCCCTCACCTTAAAAAAAATATTGTACACTATATTACATAATCCGTGAGACACGTGTAAAGCATTATGTGGTTTACAACACATCACAATATTTGCTTACAATTTAAAGCCAGTAACCAGTTTATCAACAGCTCACTTCAAAGAGAAACCTGGCACATAGTGAGCTCTGAACTTTTTCCCGATACAGTTTGCACTTAACAATCTACTTAGTGTCGGGGCCGGCACAGATCCAATTTATCTGGGCTCAAAATTAAATTGCGTCTCATCCCCTCACGTTGGCTAGTCCGCACTAACTACAATTCATGGCGACCCTATTTAGTTCCGGTTAGGGTTGTCATGTCAAGAAAAACAGGTGTATTTCTTTATTTAAAAAAAAAGAAAATTCTGCTGGCCTAAGTGTAATCGTTTATATATATGTACGTAGTTAGGTTATAAATAGTCGTGGTTAGTTAATATTAAAGTCATTTATGTACATAATTTTTGTCATTTCCTTTTTGTTTAACACTCAACGCCACCCATATAAAGGAATTTACAATTCCAGTAAGCCATGCGGGTTGCCGGCGGACGCATCTTGACTCAATCGCACATAGCATAGCATACGCATAATCAGCCTTATAATGTTCCCACTGCTGGGAATCAAGCCTCCTCTCTAGGACAGGAAACGCACACCCGCACAAGCCACGGTGAAAATGTTTTAAAGAGTGAATTTTGATAGATTTTAGCGCGAAAGTTACGGTACGCCGGCTGCCCGTATGACCTGCTAAACGTATTTAAGGCAACATATACCTAGGTGGCGTGCCTTACTCGAAAAGTTAAGACCCGCTGGCGGACCGCATAGCGGTGAGAGTGTCAATTATCTTATTTTTTAGGGTTCCGTACCTCAAAAGGGAAAAACGGAACCCTTATAGGATCACTTTGTTGTCCGTCAGTCTGTCTGCCTTTCTGTCTGTCTGTCTGTCAAGACCCTTTATCTCGGGAACGCGTGGAGGTATCGAGTTGAAATTGAAACCGTATACTCAGGTCTGCAAACTCTTGAAGCTGTAAAAAAATCAAACTTGTAAGTTAACGAGAAAAAAGAATGTGGCAAAACCCGTACATTTCGAAATCAAAATTCATAGGGTACATCCCGTTGACCCTGAATCCTGAAATTTGGCATAGAGCAAGGTCTTATAGCGCAAGTATAGGAAATCTGAAAACTGTAAATTTGTTGTTACGTCACAATTTTTTTTTGCGATTCGCACTTGCCTAGTTTTTTTTAATAACGTTACCTCTTACTAGGAAATAGGTAGGTACTCTTGTATCGTGGATGGGTTCACAAAGTCGTTAACTCACATAAACAAGACAGCCAGACCCGGAACAAATATATGTAGGCCATAAATATGTGTTATTGCTCCGTGCAGGAATTAATCCCGCGACACGAAGCTCAGCAGCCGATCGATCAACCACTGCGCCAAACGTGTACGTGTTTTGTTTTTGGTAAAAACCTTAAATCGAGCCTTAGGCTCCTGTTGATAGGCCGCCGTCCAAATTATAACACCCCCTGTGTTATAAGTTTGACCGCTACGTCTGTGTCTGTATGTGGCACCGTAGCTCTTAAAAGGGTGAACCGATTTTGATGCGATTTTTTTTATTTGATAGCACTTTTTCTATTTTTGGTTCTTAGACATGTTTGATCTAAGTTGGTTCAGCCATTTACAAGATATGGAGGGGTGAAGGTGGGTTGTTCATTCCCACCTTCACCCCTCCATATCTTGAAATGTTTGTAAATATGGCCAAATGGGATATCAAATGAAAGGGTAAAAGATATACATTACAAAACTGTAGGTTTTCTTTAAATTTTAATTTTAATTTTCAGGCAAAATGGCAACTTTATAATGCGTGTTATTGTCAGTTAGATGTACATATGTAAGCATGGTAACCCTAGCGATTTCGCTTCATCATAAATGCGACGAGTTTCATTCGGTTATGAGCGTGACGTAGGAACGGCGGGAAAAGTGGCGGAATGTTATCAACAGACACGGATTTAAAACGCCTTTGACTACAAAGGCGTTTTGTTTCGTTCGCTATATTATTACGTATGCATTTATGACTAGTTGTGTATGAATAATCCTCATTATGCCTTTTTTAAAGTGAATTGTCATCAGCGTTTTGGGAACACATTCATAATGCGTACCTACAGCTAAGGAGTGGAATTCCCTGCCGCAATCTGTGTTTTCTGATAGCTATAACCTAGGGGTCTTTAAGTCAAGAGTGAATAGGTTACATCTAGGCAAGCGTGCTCCATCGTCGGCCACATCATCGCTTACCATCAGGTGAGATAGTGTACAAACGCGAGCCTATAAATAATAATAAAAAAAGATCAAATAATTTAGTTACACAGGCGCGGTGGGGGACTGTGCTTTGTAATACCTATGTAAGGATATATCGACACAATCAGTTTTCAAGCTTCTATTAAATATAACTATGAAGTTACCGATGACCTTACGTTAGATAGTTGTTATTTCTCAGTGATGGCCGAGTGGTAACTGCCCCAACTTACGAGTTGTAGGTAGCGGGTTCAAAATCAGCCAGGCGCATTACTTTGTGTAATTTATTTCATCACCACTGCTCTCAAAACGGTGAAGGAAAACATCATGAGGGAACCGACATGTCGTAGAACCACAATTTCGAAGAAATGTGACATTCACCAATCCGCACTGGGCCCGCGTGGTGGATTACGGCCCATTCCCTCTCCTAGAGAGGAGGCTTGAGTCCCAGCAGTGGAAACGTTAAAAGGCTGATTATGTTATGTAGTTACCAACCTCTCTAGTTACAAGTTTCTATAATTCTTGAAAAGGTTTTCCTAATAAACCTTTTCGTAATTATAATTCCAAATACTGTGATTAAAATCAAAGGCACTGGCCGTTAGGTTATTTTATTATGTCAAAAGGCTGAACCACTAAAATTGCGAGCAATGGTGACTGTTAAATAAGGAAGGGACCAGCTGTAAAACAAGATGTGGAATTAATGTCGTTATTCGGGAGCTACGTAGAGTACGGAATCGGCTGCGGTGAGAGGCATCATTTAAATATTTGAACAGGTTTGCAGTTTAGGCCCCTCGCCCACGGCGACTTTTTGTAGCGATGCTGTTGTGCGTTTTGTAAGAGCGCGACAGCATCGCTATTAACGCACGTTAGTCGCATTTGCAAGTGCTATAGAAAAGAAGCCAACGCGCTACTAACGCGTTACAGCATCGCATCGCGACTGTATCGATGCGAACGCGCTACAGTACAGCATCGCTACAAAAAGTCGCCGAGGGCGAGGGGCCTTAGGGTGTAAAGCATTAAGTCCGCCTATGTACCACTACTGTACATGAAGTTTAAATAAATAAATAAATAAAGTTCCGCAAATCTTTGATAAGGGAGGATCTTTTGACCAGTATTGTGTCTAGTCCGGACAATTGTCCGATACTTGTTTTCGGAATGTTGTACATGATCTAATCGCGCACAGAACTCTGATTCCGCGATGTAGGATTTGTGTGATGTTATGCTTTTTAGTTCCCATGTAGCCTCAGCCTCATCTAGTATAAACTGACGAAAAAAAAAATGACGTGTTAAAGTGTTTTTTTAAAACCTATTTTCAAAATAAATATCATTAATCATTTAGCGGCATAAATGCCACTACAACACACACAACTGAGTAGTGTGTAGTACGTAGTTTAAGTAGTGTTCACTTAGTTTGAGTGGTGTCCATTTGGTTAGTAGCGTGTATTTATACATAATATATAATTTCTTCTTTTTGCCCTTTGTATTCTAGTTTTATATTGTCTTCATTAGATCTCTTTTTAGTTGGTAATCCGTGGAAACATTGTGGATTGTACATTGACCTACTCTGTATCCTATCTCTAGATATAACATAAACTGTGCAATTGTTTGTTTTCCCTAATAAAAATAAATAAATAAACTACGCAAAAAAGGAGTTCCGTTATATATTTTAACCATTTTTTTTTTTGAGGTTGAGGTATCTTCAATCAACTTCTCCCGCTCTGGGTGGAGTGAGAAGGAGTGTCCGACTTTTATTGACTAACACTCTCCTGTGTTTCTTTTAGTTACCTTTTGCGTTTCAAGGCCACGGTGACTCTTTCGAAAAATTTTACAGCCTAAGTTTTTTAGGTTTCCGTACCTCAAAAGGAAAAAACGAAACCCTTATAGGATCACTTTGTTGTCCGTCTGTCTATCTGTCTGTCTGTTAAGACCCTTTATCTCAGGAACGCGTGGAGGTATCGAGTTAAAATTAAAAACATATACTCAGATCTGCGGTCCCTTTGAAGCTGTGAAAAAAATAAAACTTGTAAGTTAACAAAAAAAAAGATACGGCCGTTTATGTTGCAAAAAACGTATATTTCGACACTCTCAATGGAATCAAAATTCATACGGTAATTCCCGTTGTCCTAGAATCCTGAAATTTGGCATGAAACAAGCATAAGTATAGGAAAAAATCTCAAAACTGTAAATTTGTAGTTAGGTACGTCACAAAAAGAAAAACTTTTTTGCGATTCGTAAAAATCTTTGAAACTCGATTCGGAAAAGAACTGTTTTCATAGGTAAGTTTGTACGGAACCCTAAGTACGCGAGTCCGACTCGCACTTGCCCGGTTTTTAGGGTTCCGTAGCCAAATGGCAAAATACGGAACCCTTATAGATTCGTCATGTCTGTCTGTCTGTCCGTCCGTATGTCACAGTCACTTTTTTCCGAAACTATAAGAACTATACTGTTGAAACTTGGTCAGTAGATGTATTCTGTGAACCGCATTAAGATTTTCACACAAAAATAGAAAAAAAAACAATAAATTTTGAGGGTTTCCCATACTTAGAACTAAAACTCAAAAAATTTTTTTCATCAAACCCGTGTGGGTTATCTATGGATAGGTCTTCAAAAATGATATTGAGGTTTCTAATAACATTTTTTTTCTAGTTTGGTAAAATGTGTCCCCCCCCCTACTGTAACTTCTTAAATAAGAGAATGATAAAACTAAAAAAAAATATATGATGTACATTACCATGCAAACTTCCACCGAAAATTGGTTTGAACGAGTTCTAGTAAGTAGTTTTTTTTTAATACGTCATAAATGGTAAACCGCAATTTACCTTTCAAGTTTGTACGGAACCCTCAGTGCGCGAGTCCGACTCGCACTTTCCCAGTATTTTTTAATAATATAAATTAGTGCTTGACTGCGATCCCACCTGATGGTAAGCAGTGATGCAATCTGTTTCTATTTGTTATATATATTTGCCATACCTTGGCTGATCAGGCGTTTCGTAGTCTGTGGTAAGCAAGTACTAAAATAGGAATTATATTACAGAGAATTGGGAAAGTGAGGGTTAAATCTGATTTAGATTCAAAGGTTTTCTTATATTAATTTAATGTTTGAATTTGAATGTCTGCCTTCAATGTAGAATTTTATCAGTTAGTTCACTTGATTTATTTAAGTAAATTGAGTTCTATAGATAAAATTTATTAAAAAATAGACTTTTGCGTAATTTAAAATCTTTCGAGATTGAGAGAGTTGTTTGCATTTGCAGTAAATTATATAAATTAACACTGTCCATTTGAAGTATCTATAAGAAAACATATTGTTAAAAAAATCTCAATGGTTTTAGTTTAAAATTACCTATTTACGAGTATATGCCTATCTGGCCTGTTGGTCTAGTGGTTAGTGGCCCTGACTGCTATGCCGGAGGTTGTGGGTTCGATGTCCACCCAGGACAAATGTTTGTGTGATGAGCACGATCATTTGTTCTGTGTCTGGGTGTAATTTATAAAGTATGTTTATCAGTTGTCTAGTACTCATAACACAAGCTCTGCTTAGCTTTAGACGGCGTTGTGTGATAGTTGTGGAATATTATTATTATCCTTTTCCCGACTATGTTGGGGTCAGCTTCCAGTCTTACCAGATGTGGCTAAATACCAGTATTTTACATGAGAGCAGTTGTAGGTCACGGGTTGAAACCCAGGCAGGCGCATTACTTTGTGTAATTTACTTCATCACCACTGCTCTCAAAACGGAGAAGGAAACCCTCGTGAGGAAACCGACATGTCGTAGAACCACAAATTCGAAGAAATGTGACATTCACTAATCCGCACTGGGCCCGCGTGGTGGATTACGGCCCCTTCCCTCTCCTAGAGAGGAGGCCTGAGTCCCAGCAGTGGGAACATTAAAAGGCTGATTATATACATGGAGTGTCTGCCTATCTCAGCTCCATAACCCAGTACCGTTACCACTCTGCCACCACTGCTCTTCATACAATACATCCCTTGTGGGATATAGTGTTTTGAAATAAAATTCTCGGTATTTGCTGATGAATTGGATCTAGAATACTTTTAAAAAGATTAGAAAAATAAACATGCCATGCGTGGTTTCTTTTACCAAGTCCAAAACAATAATAAAATAATAATAATAATAAAAATAATAATAATCCGCAGGGCAGTTTTGTGGCGAACTGTTGGGCATTAGCGACCCCACGGACCCGATCTCCCGGGAAAATTCTTGTTCTTCATCTCCGGCTTGCCTTTATTGGCCGGCCGTAGTGAACACTGACGAGGAACAGAGCTCCCACCTCTCTCTTGCCTTTATTGGCTGACTTGAGTGGAGATTCGCAAGAGCAAACGTGCTCGGGAGAAGGATGTATAATCCAGTAAGGTGCTGGTAGGGATCTTGACCGTACTTCCGGGATTGTCCTGATAGCCGTGGTATACCTCTCCACTCCTTAAGCACCTCAGGATATGTTGCCCTCTTGTTGCTACGTCACTTCGTGCTAGCGACCGTTTATGGGGGCCCATTTATTGAGTGTGCAAGTCACCCCCTGCCTTTTGTCGATGGATATTAATAACATTGTTTAGGCAGGGGCCATAGTCTTAACATAGTTCCTGGTAACCAGTCCACTTAAGACTCCAAAAACCATAGCCTTATATCTTAGTTTTCCATATGTCTCAATAGTTTCCCACCAACCGGGGGTTGTCCTTGGATGCACTAGCACAGTGCGTACAGGGATAATCACCGGTTCGTACCACTTTCCATTAAAAGCGTCTAAAAGGGCCTCTGCGAGTTGGTTTCGGCTCCTCGTACGCCTTCCAAAGGTCCAGGACCTTAGGGTGCTGAGATAAATAAATGTATAAAAATAATAATAAATAATACGTGGAAAATGTTGTGGTTATTACATTGATTTTGTTTTGTATACGTACTAATAAGTGTAATAAATATTGTAATATCGTTTTTTTCCCTAATAAAATAAAATAAATAAAATAAAACCACAAGGAATGTATTGTGTGAAAGATATCTCTATATATCTATTCTTGATACCTATATATGTATACAAGATATTAAGTTATCTTAGCTTAAGTATCAGCTGTAACACTTAAATACTACTATCACAACCTTTTGGCCTATATTGTACTTTGTAAACTTGAAGGTTCTTTTAACCTCGGAGATCAACCTGTGCTCCTGTAATTATCCTTACCACGAGCTCTTCTCAATAAAAACCGTGTGGATATCCTTTAAAGCCTGAAGAATCGCCAGAATTAAGTGGCAGTGGGCAGGGCACATTGCTCGCAGAACAGATGGACGATGGAGCCGAAAGGTTCTGAAGTGGCAACCACGTCACGTTCCGAAGACGCAGCGTTGGTAGGCCACCCACATGGTGAACCGATGATTTGGTTAGGGTTGTGGGAATCCGATGGATGCAAGACGCACGGGACCGGTTGTTATTGTGGCGACACTTGGGGGAGGCTTATATTCAACAGTGGATGTCTTTCGGCTGAAATGATGATGATGATGATGATGTATAATTTGTTTCGGAACTTGTTTCAAAATAATATTTTACGCTTATTCGTATTTACCAAAGCTTGGAAATAACTTATATTCATGTTTCATACGATTTTTAATTGGTCAGTGTTGAAAACATCGTATTTATTTTATGACTTAAATATCAACTATTTTGAAATACTGGTAGTTACAATGTTTATTTAGAGAGTCCACTGTTTGTATTGAAACACACTCGTTGATTGACTATTTGGACAAGTTTAAATGATATTTTTTAGCGTCATTGTTTTGAAATAATATTCTCGGTATTTTTTGATGAATTGGATCATATGTTGATAAAAATACTTTTAAAAGGATTAGAAAAATAAACCTGCCATGCGTGGTTTCTTTTACCAAGTCCAAAGCCACAAGGGATGTATTGTGTGAAAGATGATATGAATAAAGAGGGGGTGATGACTTTTTTTTTTTTATTTGTTATTGACAGCGGTTTCGCCCGCGGAAAAGTAGAAAACTGTCCCAAAGCAACACACTCCCGAGATCAAAAATTTCATATGCGCCATATTTTATCCAAATCCGTTCAACCGTTTGAGCTTAAAGAAGTGATATGATAAAAATCCTCCTAACCGAATTTCGATTACGGTGGCCAAGTTCAAGAGAGATTAGCCAAGTACGCATGAGATGTAGTGCATAAGCGGATGCGCAAACACAGCCTCCCTAGCCAAGTTACAACCGTTTCGTGTCAAATTCCGTTCTCCAATCGATAACGTGTCGCTGTCGGTAATTGTAGACAACGATAAATTGGTAGCCATTTTGACGCGCCTAATTCGGCCGCTCGTTCTACAATGTAGCGTTTGTATAACAAAGGATGTAGCGTTGAACATTGTAGAAACGATAACAATTCATTCTATCATTTTGAACGATGTGAACTTTGCTACGAATTTTCTATTCGTTTGTTCTGACCACGTGACTTAACGTTGAGATGATGTCATTCCGATACATTTAATTCGTTTTCGACTAGCGTTAACGATTGCAGATTATCAACTTGGCTAGGGGTGCAGGTGCACTCTCTGATCCTTTATTCTCATAGTCCGACGGGACGGCAATCCTACAAGACCGGAGAGAGACCAGGCGCTGGACCAACGGCTTAACGTGCCTTCCGAGCCACGGGGGTGTCACACCACCAACATCCAAATTCCGGGCTGCTACAGAGTAATTCCTAATGGAAAAACCCAATATCACTTTTTGGTTAACCCGGAAACCGAACTCAGGACCCCATGCTCAGTAGTCGCACTTGCGACCACGAGACCAACGAGGCAGTTCAATGGTTCAATCTATATATATAAAAGGAGAAACTGACTGAATGACATATCAACGCACAGCCGAAACTACTGAGACTATGAGGGTGAAATTTTGCACAAGGTTTCCTTTTATAAAGTAGGCGAGCACTAAGAGAGGATTTTTCAAAATTCACACCCTAAGGGGATGAAACGGGTGTCCAAAGTTTGTATGGAGAAAACTACTTTCACGCGGGCGAAGCCGTTGGCAGAAGCTAGTATACTTATAATTATCCACACTCACAAACTTTCACCTTTATTTAGTGTAATATTAATAATAGGGGTTAAAGTATGAAATTGCCGTTTTCTAAAACGGTTTGCTTTGAAGTGTTGATATTACAGAAAACACAAAACACAAAAAATCCAATAAATACCTAATTTCGGAAAAAGAATAACGTACCTTTAATATAAAGTTTATTTGAACTTATAATTCCAAGTCAATCCAAAGATATAAATAACACTTCAAAGCAACCCGTTTTAAAAAACGGCAATGTCATAGTTAAAGGCCTAATATAACTATAAGTAACAAGTATAGTTTGAAATCAGCACAACTTTCCCACTGCAATAAAACAAAAATCAGCTTATGAATCGTTTATCACAAGCAGTTTTATGTGTCATGAAAAGCCGAAACGCTTACTTGTTTTGCCTCAACGCTTTTACGCGATAAATAATAACTTTTTGATGTAACATCTTTATGTGGCATTAAAAATGGTCTATATTGTAGAGATTCCGATATTATATTAAACTACATAGTTAATAAAATGTCTTTTAGTGGAAGTTTTTATGACAAATAGTAGTACTTACCTACTGTTGATCAATTATTTCATTACTAATTTCTGCCAGCAGCTTCGCCCGCATGACATTAGGTTTCTCCATACAAACTTTGGACCCCCTTTGATCCGTTTAGGAGGTGAATGTTGGAAAAGTCTCTCTTAGTACTCGCCTACGTCATAAAATGAAACCTTGTGCAATATTTCACGCTCCTAGCTCCAGTAGTTTCGGGTGTGCGTTGTTATGTCAGTCAGTCAGTTTCACCTTTTGGCCAGATCTTAGAAATTGATCATTTCATGATATAGCCAAGTAAAACTGGCCAGATAGTTTTAAACGTTAACGTTTGATGATATGTCTATCCTCGTTTGGTCATATCATTGATGTAGGATTTCTATGATAATAAAAGGTTTAAAGAAAGTAGGTCAAACGAGGATTGACAGATAATCATGAAATGTTAACGTTTAAACGATCTGGCCAGTTTTAGTTGGTCATTTCATGAAGTACTACGACATATGTATAGATAAATGCTTGTTATTGGAAAATGGTTGCTGAAAATGCAGTAAAATTTTTAGGTGGGAAAATCATCTAATGACAAAGCCCGCTCTTGGGCGGAGCGGGAGATAGTGTCAGACTTTTACTGACTAAAAACCCACTCCTGTTCCTTCTTTGCCTTCATCCCAGGGCCCCGGGTTTCGCTTTCACACTACCCGTGGCCCCAGTAGGCTTCGACCCTGCTGGGCCCCTACGATTTGCTGACATCTCCCTGAGGCGCGCGTGGAACAGTACGCGCCGTCGACGACTTGGGCTCGGTCTGGACGGTTACCGGACGGTCGGTATGCAGTAACATTGGTAGGTTGTAAACTTAGTCGTTGGTTTATTTTAGGTTGGATAAAAAAATGCCTTGTACGTTCCACGAGCGCCTCAAAGAGATGTTAGCAAAACCATAGTGGCTCAGCAGGGTCGGTAACGGCTAGGGTCACAGGGAATTTCTGAAAAAGGAACCCGAGGTCCTAGAACACCGAGGGTAACTGAAGGATACAGGTGTGATTTTAGTCAGTAAAAGACTGACAAGCCGTCTGGCTCCACCCTAGAGTGTGAGAAGAATATAAGGGCCTATTACACTACGCGATCACAGCGATATTCAGCACACGATATTCAGACTGTCTTATTTTTTGTTCCGAGTAAGACCGGTCTAACCCTTATTACACTACGCGACATCGACTAAGACTGTCTGAATATCGAATAGTGTAATAGGCCCTCAAGTTTAATAAAGTCTCTTATTCTGAGTTCGGCGTATCTTTGATGTAAATCACAAATGCCTTATAGGCTCGTCAGACATTATTGGGATTTTGTACAGTAAGTTTTCAAAATGTGTCTTTTTTCTTTTTTTTACGTCTTTTGTAATTATCTATTTTCAGGGCAACAACGTTTATCCAAAATATGTTTATTTCAGGATAAATAACCACTCCACTGCATTTTAAAGTTACGTGGCAAAAATGCATAAAGAAATTAACACTATATATACTTCAGTAGCCTGGTAAACGATAAAATTTCCCGATGGCCGCGCGAAAACGGATTTTTCTACGTAATTAACTTCAGGGTAAATTGAGTTGGAGCATTTACTGGAACCCGCAGCCCACTGAAACTGTTTCGAAACGGTTTAAGTCAAATATTAAATGTTTAACGTATTTGGCTAGAGTTCAGTGCATAGTTTATAATCCAATTTAGTAAGTGGTTTAGCATTTAACATCGTGGTTAATGTGAAATGAGCCTTTTAGACTAATGGCTTTTTAGTATTTAGTCAATTAAACTCTAACAAACAGAGGCACGAAAAAGGTTACCTATTTTTTCGTCGATGGTTTTTTATAACTTTTTTCGGTGAGGTTTTATTCACGCTCGTCATACAGACGAATATTTTAAAAAAGGAACGAAACTATTTTTTTTAAATTGGAATTGAAACGTACTATAGAACAAAATGACAATGTCAATATTTTTCTCTGGTATTACGGTTTTATTTCAAGCCTTTATCAAAATTACATACACACACAAACACAAGTGTAATTACATATTACATTTTTTATGCTTATATAATAATTATATAATAGCTAGTCACGTATAATGCTTGAGAATAATGATTCACTATATTATTAAAAGAAACGAATAAATTAGAGTACAGGCAGCTAACTAAAATATCGAATGCTGGGTATATTTCATCTTAACTGAGGCTGAAAATAGCATAGAGAACTTGGTGATTAGATACGGTCACATTGTATGTCGGTCTATGGATTACTTATGTTTAAATCTGATTTGCATTTGTACACTCAACTTAAGGTTCAGTTGAAAACCAGCCTGAGGCAACAGCTTTGTGGTTGTCCTGAATTTTGTTGAACTGAACCTAGACGGCAGCTGTGACCCACACACACATGTCATTGTTTCAAAGTTTCTACTTATTTGTTCATTCATTGAAAGAAAGAAAGAAAGAAAGAAAATATTTATTTGAGACTCGCACAGGACAAACAACAATAAAAACTTTTTACAAAAAAATACAACCGACTTCAAAGTAAAAAAAAACACTGAAAAGTGCAAAATAACTTTAATTTCGGAAGTCGGTGTTTCTATAATAGTTTTGTCTCTTCGTTATTTAACACTGACTTCCGAAATTAAAGTTATTTTGCACTTTTCAGTGTTTTTTTTTTACTTTGAAGTCGGTTGTATTTTTTTGTAAAAAGTTTTTTATTTTACACTTTTTAGTTATGGTACCACCACTAAAAAGTACCCCTTAGCCAAACTTAAATACCTTATAGCCAGAGTGCATCTCATGACAATTCTAATAATCCCAAACGCGGTTAGATTACATTAATTTATTACAGAGTTCCGGTGCCTAACTTCAGGCTTCATCATCAGATCAGTTCGATATATTCCCCCTCTACTTTCAGTTAGTCATCGACTACACGTATAAACAAAGCAATTTTACTTGTTACGACGGTTCTGCTGTGATCCTATGAGGAGTTCTGTTCCATATCTTCGAAGTTCATGATCAGATCATAACAATATTTCTATGGGACCAACTCGGAAGCATAACCTTTCTATCAAAAAGATTTTTTCAAAATCGGTCCACAATTGACCCAGAAATCAGTGAACATACATAAAAAAAAAATAAACAACATACATTCAACCGAACATATAGCCTCCTCCTTTTTGAAGTCGGTTAAAAATAAAAAGTAACTACTTAATCTATAAATACTTAACTTAAAATTAAAAAATAAAAGAAAACAATATTAAAAGATAAAAATAAAAGACCTGTGCGAGGCCAAAAAGGCTCCTATCTCCGCATATGCTGCGATATTTAACAAAAAAGTAAATAACGCAGCGCTGGTATTCTGATAGGGCCTGGTGATGCCACGGACACACTGACGGAACACAGAGACGATATTTATTTTTTTGGATTGTACTGACCTGGTCACTTGGACCTTTAAGTCAAGTCTTATTTTACAGAGACGGATAAGATAATATATTATAGAGGAATTGTGTGTATCTATGGGTACTAAATAAACATGTTTCGATTGTTTCTTTCTTTGATAAAATGTCACTTGAACGAGTCTCCTGTTGTTTTATATGAACAGCAAGTAAAGTTTTAAACAATGGGCTGTGGGAATTATCGAAAGAGTGACTGTGGTCCTGGACGCAAAGGGCAAGTGAAGGAACACGAGTGGGTTTTCATCAGTAAAAAACTGACATTCGCCGATTCTCAGAAATCTCATTTGGGTTAACTGGCTCAGATCTAATAACGAAGCTCTTAGAATAGGCGAGTTCCACCGCGAATAATTAAAATACTTTCGCATGCATTACTAAAGAAATTGAATATAGGTATAAAGTAGCATTCTAACAGAATTCTAGTTCACAAATATATCAATAGTGAATTCCTTCTCCCTATTAGGGATCTACGTACTCGATGCTGTATCTCTTTAGAACATTAGTTACCAACATGTCTTTGGTCTTTTTTTTAGGTGAGAAAATCATTTAATACCATCTCGCGCTCTTGGGCGGAGCGCGAGGGCGTGTCAGACTTTTACTGACTACAAAGCCACTCCTGTTCCTTCGTTGCCTTTCGTACCAGGGCTGAGTCTTCATTTCAGAATCAGACCCTTGGCCCCAGTAGACTTCGACCCTGCTGGGCCCCTACGGTTGCTGACATCTCTTTGAGGCGCGCGTGGAACACTACGCGCCGTCGAGGGCTTGGGCTCGGTCCGGACGGTTACCGGACGGTCGGACGGCGAGCCAGGCATTGCTCGCCGTCTGCAAGCCATTGCTAACAGTGGCCGAAAATCGGGATCGGAATCCCGGCGGCTGGGGCGCGAGGTCCATTGCCTCACGTGTGTGGCCACCTCCTTTGCGCTAGCATTACTGCTTCGCAAAAGGAGGCGACCGCCTGCCACTCCTCCTCGCTCCGGACCATGGCCTGTATCAAGGCCCGGCGCGAGAGATCGCTGCCGCCGATTGCCTCCGCGAGGACACGGCGGTGCTCCGCCCAAGCGGGGCACACTTCCACCGTATGCTCCACCGTATCCTCGAGGCATATACTCAGTCTCATCTGTGGTCCCTTGAAGCTGAGAAAAAATCAAACTTCTAAGTTAACGAAAAAAAAGATACGGCCGTTTATGTCGCAAATAACGTATATTTCGACACTCTAGAGGGAATCAAAATTCATAGGGTACTTCCCGTTTACCCAGAATCCTGAAAGGCATTAAGCAAGGTCTTATAGCACAGGTATAGAAATAAATCTGAAAACTGTAAATTTCTTGTTACATCCCCTTTTTTTTGCGATTCAGAAAAATATTTGGGAATTGAACTATTTACATAGGTAAGTTCCGACTGGCACTTGCCCAGTTTTCTATTAAAAATATCTGTGATCTTACAAAGATATTTTCACAGGCACTTGGGGCAAACCAACGGTGTATTTTTAGTCTACACTAATTGGCCGGAGCCTCGGTATATTTCGTCTTGGGTTGCAGAGTCCACTTATCTCGCGTTGCAGGCTCCTTTGAGGGTGATACACAAGCCGACACCGGTTTTAAGGGGTTAAACCTTGGATTTCGAGGATTGGATTAAATTGTGAAAATAGTTGGAGTTTTAGTAAAGCTGTTGGTGCTTTTGTTAGAAATAGAGAAAAGATTTGACAGAGGCCAAATTATGAAGTGTTAAAGTCATCATAATAACACGCACAATGTCAATGACTGGTTAGGTACATAACTCATTAAAGAATTGTATTTAAAATAGCAATTAGGAAGACTTTTAGAAATCCATTAAATATTAAGTAAGTTAGAAACCTTAGAGACCTTTCAAATCTGGAGGAAGGGAAAACTATCAAGTAGCAGAATAGAATTCACACTGAAGTGTGACGTCACGGCCGTTAGGTAACGTGTACGGAAGAGATAGCGAAATGTTTCCACCACTCCCTTACTTTTCCTCATACCAATATTTGAAATACTAGTGCTGCTTCATATAATAACCAATTTTTATGTTGTTTTCAGAAAAATATTTATTAATATAATATAATAATATTCCACAATGATAGTGTGATAGTTGTGGACTACCCAAGCTAAGCAGAGCTTGTGCTATGGGTACTAGACAACTGATAAACATACTTATATATTTCTAAATACATACTTATATATGTACTAATTCTATATTTAAGGAAAAATATTAAAAAAAAAAACATCGATTTTCATATGCTTGTATAGATAAATTACACCCAGACACAGAACAAATGATCATGCTCATCACACAAACATTTATCCTCGGTGGGAATCGAACCCACGACCTCCGGTATAGCAGTCAGGGCCACTAACCAATAGACCAACAGAGATTTGTTTTTAGTGTTACTTGTTAGCGTGATAAACTCAATCATCATTGTTAACGTAGATACTTCAAGAATTATAAAAATAAATCATCACCAAAATTTGCTTTAAAATCTGTGTGAAATTCGCCTCATTGTGTCTGAAGCACATCTCCGACACTTACGGAACTAGGCTAAGAGCGACACTATACAGCTCTATAAATTCTACACCTCACTGAGCACTTTGTTATCTCATTATATGAGAAGGAAGTTAAATGCGGCAATTTTGCGATAAAACTTACAAGTTAATAATTTAAGACTTGGTATCGACGATGGGAAGAGACCCGGACCTGTACCATGACGTTTAAAGTAAGATTGTTTCAATCTTATTTCAGTGTGGGTAAGAGATAGCGCTAGACAACCTATATAGCTCTGTCTCTTACCCACACTGAAATAAGATTGAAACAATCTTACTTTGAACGTCATGGTAACCCCGCAGAACCTCAAGTCTGCTATTACAATAGTGTCAGAATGGTCTATCATTGGTTTCATAATTGTTTATTTTAACAAGTTTGTTAATCTAATAATATAATGGTGACATTATTACTTTCCAATGGTCAACCACTGACACTCCATTGAAAGAAGTGGCATAGAACGGTAATCTCGTAAATATTGACAAATGAATGTCTGACGTATGCGGTAATTTGCTAAAATTTTGACAGTTCCTTTGATCAGTGACCTACCATTAGAACGTCATTGTGCAGTCATTGCTTTTAATAAGCTCGATATTGTCATTCTACCACAACTCTATTACGAGACCATTGACCGATCAATGATCGATCATTATGAATTAGGATTACGAACTTTTAGCAAAATGACAATGGCATCGTGTTGGAATGACAAATTTATAAAAATAGCAGACTTGGGCCCCAGATGGCATGACGTTGGTGCTGTGGAAGTTGGGTAGCCCTCTGGTGTGGGACGTAACCTATATCGACGCCCTAGTGAAATCTCATGTTCTAAGTATGAGCTGTGAAGGAGCTGCTGATGCTGTTGAGGCCCCCAAGCGGCGCAAATATACGACAAATTTTTGATTAGTACAAATACTTAAATGGCTTATTAGAAAAGGTCTTATTATTATTTAAGTAAAGTCTCAATAAATAATATTCATAAACAGAAAAGTTATTAGCGTATGTGGATATTCCAAAATGTCACTCAATTTATGGAAATATTGTACAGACTATTGAGGACAAATGTTTGTGTGATAAGCACGATCATTTGTTCTGTGTCTGGGTATAATTTATCTATATATGTATGTATTTAGAAATATATAAGTATGTTTATCAGCTGTCTAGTACCCATAACACAAGCTCTGCTTAGCTTGGGACTAGACGATTTGTGTGATAGTTGTGGAATATATTATATTATTATGAATGAATGAATAGCGATCAAATGGAAAAACACTAGAAAAACTACGCGTAGTATTTTCTAGTAGCAAATTGTTGTGAATGATTGATTCAATTATGAATTTGAGTAACTGAGGCTGCTATTATTTTTTCCGCGGGAGCCGTGAACCGGGGGATATCTCCGAAAAGAATAACATTTTTTTTATGCGATGGCTCCATAAAAGGAGAGTATAGATCTTAAACTCTACGCGACCAAAGTTGCGGGTAAATAGTTAGCCATAAATCAAATAGAAGAAAAAATTAAACGTCACAGAAAAATATGTACATGTACAACATTTTAAGGCTGTTTTTCCACTGGTTCGTGCGATGCAAGAAATATTGAGAGACTATCTCGAAGTTAACACTAATCTCACATTGCTATCAGCCAAGCACTGACATTTCTTGCAAAAGTTTTGTCGCATGTGGAAATGCAGCTCCACTTCAACCGGCAAATCAAGATAAAAGTGTGCAATAATGTGTCTTCAACACGTACAGAACTAGGCTAAAATCGTCACTTAGCCGTTGTTACGGATTCAGTCTACATACAAACGTAGTTTTTGTTTGTGGATGGGAAATCATTAGAACTGTTCCTGCTCTAGGTTTTTTTTTTTTGGGTTGAATAATCATCTTATGACAAATCCCGCTCTTGGGCGGAGCGAGAGATAGTCAGACTTTTACTGACTAAAAAGTCTGACTAGGTTTCGTTTTCACACTACCCATGGCCCCAGTAGGCTTCGACCCTGCTGCCCAGCAGATTTGCTGACATCTCCTTGAGGCGCGCGTGGAACAGTACGCGCCGTTGACGACTTGGGCTCGGTCCGGACGGTTACCGGACGGTCGGACGGCGAGCCACCCATTGCTCGCCGTCCGCAAGCCCGCGCCTACGGTGGTCGGAAATTGGGATCGGAATCCCGGCGGCGGTTGGGGCGTGAGGACCGTTGCCTCACGCGATCGGCCGCCTCCTTTGCTAGCATTACTGCTTTGCAGAAGGAGGCGACCGCCTGCCACTCCTCCTCGCTTCCTGCTCTAGGTGGAGCGAGAGGGCCTGCTTCAAACCTTACATACTTCTTATGATTTATTTAAGTTCATTCATCTGCTCGTACACCCACGCCACCGCGCCGGTTATGAGCGTCTACTACGCACCTGTACTTTTCCAAGAACATCACTAGTAAGACCTGGGTTAAGTCTACTGTGAAGTTTTAATTCAGTAAAATACCTTAGAAGAGCTTCGTAAGCCGCAGGAGACAATCTGGACATCGAGAATAGCAGGACAACACCCTGCCACCACAGGCGTGGGCTTGCGGATGGCGAGTAATTTGTAGCGATAAGGATCAGGCCTGGGTCGATGACACGTCACGTTCCACGTGCGTCTCAAAGATATGTCAGTAAACGGTCAGGACCCCGGAACCAAGAGCGGGTTTTAAGGGTGTTATTTTGATGATTTCGCACTAAAAGAGAGCTTGTTATTACACGTAAACAAGAGTAAAACAACAAAAAAGGACAACAACAAAGGTATAAACTGTAGATAAATAAATAACAACTTAAACTTATTAGTCACCTAAATTGTACGCCATTTATTCGTCACTGTTACTTTTGTTGATAGGGTTGGCAAATAAATAATCGGCTTTTTATTTAATTAAAGAAGCGAGACACGTTAGTGGGAAATTCATCAGGAGGTTTCAGTTTATTTTTGGTTGTTCTTTAGAAAGGCCACAACTCCAATTATAAAGACTTGCTTTATTTAGTAAAGGGTTGAAAATAGGTCATATTGTTTAGTTGATTTGCGTTTCTGTTTGTTTAACTATTAGAAGCAATCACGCATAATCTATTCTAATATTATGAATGTGAAAGTAACTCTGTCTGTCTGTTACTCTTTAAAAGTTAAACTAATGAAATGACTTCGATGAAATTTCGTATATTGAACTCCAAAGACACTTTTTATCTGGCTTCGACTTCGCGTCTGTAATAATTGACATTGGCGAGGACGAAGTCGCGGGCAAAAGCTAATATAATATAATAGATACTTTTAGAATATCGGTAGAAAACTACTTGGTGAACTTTTTTGTTAAACAGAATGACTTTCAATTTATTGTTGTACAAATTCAAATTTGTTATTTCAAGGGGAGCAAGGATTCATGCATATGATAATAATCATTTATTTATCAGGAAATTATTCTCATATTAAACATTACAAATTAAACAATTATATACATACTTTTACGTAAAATTAGCTGAATTAGCTGAATAATAATAAATAATAAATCTATACATTTTGTCATGCAAACATAAATGTGATAAGTATTTTTTCATAATATTTCAGAGTTGTTCTGTGTTGCTATCGTTTTGGACAGCCCTGGCACTGTTTCAGTCACGAACGTCCGATCGTAATGATGACTTCTTTATATCTCCTAAAGGTGTTTCCTTTTACCTCGAACGTTGCGAGCCTCTGTCCGGACCATTACTTTGGTAACTTTATCGAGTTATATCGTTACCAAAGTATCTTCGAAATAAATATTTAAGATATTTTATTTGTGGTTATTATTTGAAGACGAGATTTCCTTTCTTAATTCTTCTTAATTCTAATAGATTGTACGAGGAGTTCCCTCGATTTGTCATGGATCCCATAATCAGAACTGGATTTTGAAAAAAGGGGACCAATCTGGAAGCATATCCTTTTAGGGGGAAAAAAAATGCAAATCGATGCATAAACGACGGAGTTCTGAGGTAACAAACATAAAAAAAATGATAAAAAAAATACAACCGAATTGAATACCTAACCTCCTCCTTTTTTTTTGAAGTCGGTTTTTTTAACCGACTTCAATACAAAAAAAACAAAACACTAAAACAATCAAAACAACTTTAATTTCGGAAGTCGGTGTTTCTGGTATTAAAAATACTATAACAGTACCTACACGGTGATACAGACAGTTCTTGTACAAAGATAAGCTTAACTCAGCAATGAGTTTTCTCCCAGCAAACTGAGCTATAGAGAGAGAACATACTCAAGGGTAGGATCCAGTGTACAATATAAACTGACATAACTAAGTCTTATTTATAATTGTATTATACATTCTAATATTACTAATATAATTATCCTTCGTTTTTGGTTTACAGTAAGTTGCTTTTGATTGTTGATGTTCCAATAGTTCATGCTGCCACTACGGAGATCCTCAAGCGGCGGAAATATAACAAACTAGTTGGCAGTTACGTTTTCGAGCCTTTGGGTTAAACTCTTGGGCCATGGGGTTCGAGTGCTAATACACTATTTAAAGATTTATCCATACGCCTAGTTGACCTTTCACGTGACCAAAGTCTTTTACTTCGGCCAGAGATTAAGCCTTGCATACAACACGACAATTAATGTTGCCAATCTAGATGTTTTACAATTATTTATAGTTTATAAAGAAGTATTTAAAGAACAATTAGGTTAGAAACTTAATTGGTTCTACTATAAAGTCCAAATGACAAAATAACATAAACAAACTGTTGTATACTCTGTTCAAGGCTTTGTACTGACAGAAACTTCCATAGTGACTCGTGAGAAACTTTAGTAGCCAAAAGTGAATACAAACTAAACTAGCTTTAGACGAACTTTGGTCTTTACCGCTTTGGAATTGTTTCAAGATAACTGTGTTAAACGATACTTTGAAATCTACGAAACTTTTTAATATTTTGAGGAAAATAACCGGAGCAGCCTGACGAAAATGCCAGGGATTATTCGAAAGACTCACCGTGGCCCTGAAACGCGGAGAGCAACTGAAGGAACACGGGTGTGCTTATGCTAAAAATTAAAAATGCAAGTCAAACATCTCAAATGTCGTGCAGGTCGTGCTACTATATAATCAGGCTAAATATATATACCTATCCAAAAAACAAGCGCTCAAGATTACACCTTTACACCTTTTTTCTAAGGAAAATCATCCAATGATTTCTTGCGCTCAAGGGCGGAGCGAAAGGGCGTATCGATCTTTTATTCACACACTGTGGTGGAGGTGTGCCTCGCAAAGGCACCGCCGTCCCCGTGGGGGCGACAACTACCTCTCGCGCCGGTCTCTGATACAGGCCATGGTCCGGAGCGGGGAGGAATGACAGGCGGTCGCTTCCTACTACGAAGCAGTAATGCTAGTGCAGGAGGTGGCCGCAGGCGTAAGGGATCAGACATCCTCATGATCCCGCCACCGGGACTCCGACCGTAAACCGTAGGGGCCCAGCAGGGCCGAAGCCTACTGGGACTATGGGTCGACTTCTGAAAGGGAAACCCGTGGTCCTAGAACGCAAAGCAACTGAAGGACGTTGCGCCCTAGAGCGAGAAAAGCCATTAAATAATTTCCAACCTTCAAAAAAAAAGTACGGAGTCGGCTTAGTTTCTTCTATCTTATTCCGTCTCCACAGATTAGTCTGTGATAAAGAAACATTGGAAACATCTCGACGGGTTTCATTTCCAATTATCTCCGTTTTGTTCTGTGCCGGTTTGTAGTTGTTTTCTTTTAATTCTCGTTTGCTTATGAACTGTAATGGTTAGTGCGTTCGATCAGTGTTTGCATTCATTGCCAGTAGTGATTATCAATTTTATATTCTTTTTTCTGATCATCTTTATTTTGATAATCAAAATAAAAAAAAAGAATTGTAAGTTGAAGCTTTAGTTAATTATATTTTTGATTATCCCTAAACGACAGAGGATCGTTCCTAACTGAAGGTCCGGACGGCGAGCTACCGCTCGTCGTCCGCAAGCCCGCGCCCACGGTGGACGGAGATCGCTCTGCGACTGCCGAAGCCAGGGCCGTCTCCTGTTGCGGCAGATTTATGATAAACTAAAATTTATATTCAGATCTTTAACGTCACAAATAATGTTAATGTCTGTTTATATTTTTTCCTTACACCAATTAAATTAGTTCAAGGAATCCTTTTACTTTGTTGTTCCTCCTTTCTTCAAAGTATTGGTTTTACCTATTGATTCTGGAAAATTCCAATTGTATTTACAGGAATGTTTTCTAAAAAAAATCCCCTGTACTAAATTTCTTGTCCGTATTTAAGGAAACTTCTAGGAAAATCCTTGTTTCCGGGATATATTGATGACATTTTACCTTCTAAACGTGATACAGAGACGGATATAGCCGTAGCTGTATACGTGGGTATATTCGTCACATAATTAGCCTCACATCCTGGTTCGTATTACCGTCACAACCGGGTCCTCTGTCAACCGCCCCCGCTTGATTAACTAAATATCGTTAGTGTTATTTGTTTTGGGCAAACGGTTGAACGTGCCCGATTTGCCCGGTCCGTACGATATTTTTTTGTTGTTATAAAACTTTTGCCCCTCCTGTATCGTGGGTAAACTTACAAGACAACGAGATCCAAAATAACTATCTGTAGGCCATACACATAATTGCTTAACCACTGCGCCCACACGCCGTGCTGCATTGGAAGATAGAATTTAAGGGTCTATTACACTACTCGATATTCAGACAGTCTTAGTCTATGTATGTATCTCATCGTTCTGTTTCATTCCTTTACACGACATTGGCGTAAGTTGCTCTTTTTCTTGTGTGACGCTACATGTACTAAGACTGTCTGAATATCGAGTGGTGTAATAGGCCTTTAATTTTTTTCAACATAGTAATTTTAATTGACTGTAATATCTTGTTATTATAGAGAAAGTTTCCATTAATAAAAGCATTCAGAATATGGGCCTTATAAGTACCAACAGCTATATAGATTAGCAGAGAACCTATACTTGCCTATCTACCAGTTTTGGTAAACGTAACGAAAATGGGGGTGAAAGTACACAAAATAGTACGTGTCTATTTTGTGTTTCACAGCTGCATTCGCCAAATAGATCCAGTTCACCAAAAATGGCAGACCACTACGGCCTAACCTGTAAATGTTTGGTTCGCTGGTGTATATCAGCCCGATGGCATCAATTTGAAAATGAGTTTACTAGAGGCGTGCACAGATGGACGGACGGCACGCTTTCAGGATCAACCCTGTGGTTCTATTTATTTGTCCAGCACGGGTTTAATTCTCGAAATAGCTAATGTAGACTTACCCGTGTTCGCGTTTCTCTTTCAACCCTGCTGTTTTTGAAGTAATGTTTGCGTTTTTAGTCGTTGTTTTTGTTTGTTTGTTGGCTGATTTTCTTTTATAAAGGGACTATTAATGAAAATGGAACTTTTAATCTGAAATAACGGTTGTTAATTTTCGATAGGATTTAAAAATATGTGTACTTATTTATTATATACCTATTAAGCTATAACATTTATAGTTAAGATATGTATGTAAGTATCGAGAAGTAATTTAAAAATTTAATTAAAATCTTATCACCGATCCTGTGCGTCACTCATTCACCGCATTCCCGCGATTCTCAACAGGTCGTCGGTCCACCTTGGGGGAGGCCTATGTCCAACAGTGGACATCTTTCGGCTGAAATGATGATGATGATGATATCTTATGACAATTTTATTTTAAGACAAACGTACATATGCACATACGTTTTTTGGACATAGGTTTTTTGGATAACAGACGATATTAGACGATACAATGTACATATTACCATGGGCCAATTACTATCAAAGCCAATTGCGCCTTCTAATTTTAGGGTATTGATATTGAAGCATAATCTAATCAAATAAAAAGCAAAAATTACACAATTCAAATTAAACGTTTCTCTTATTTCGTATAACTTTGTTCAATCCTAAAGAATTCCCATTTATTACACACTGAGAGCGTCCGCCTCACCGATTCCTTTGAAACTCTCATTAAAATGTTTGTGAGCGATGTACACATTTTAAGAGGACAAAAACCTACGTACTGATGAAACTTTCAGTTGAGGCTGCCTGGCCATTGGAGCAGAGAGAGCTAGCTAAAAAGAGTGAAGGTTTGGGAAGCTTTTAAGTAAAATGGCCAGCCGTTGGAAGCAGAAAATGAGCAGTCAATACAGCTCCTCATACAATCTGCCGTTGAAAACATCTTCTCGAATAAAAGCTTTAACCAAGGGGGTTTTAAGTCAAGAGTGAATAGGTTGGGCTGCGAAAATGTAAGTTTTTTTTGTGCAGGACAAGCAGAATCTGCAATACACCACTTCGTGTATACTCCAGTTTTTCATTCGTATATATCTCTGGAAAATTCCAAATGCCGTAAGATTGTAAAATATATCGTGAAAAATTGTAAATTATTTTTTTCCTAAATAAGAAACAGTTATGTTGGAAACTAATGAATTTGAATGTAAATTATCGTATACAAAACGATTTTTTTCATAATATATCGAGAAATTATAATCTAATATATCAGCGCACAGCCGAAACTACTGGAACTAGGAAAGTGAAATTTTGCACAAGGTTTCCTTTTATTACATAGGCGAGCATTGAGAAAAGATTTTCCAAAATTCAGTCCCTAAAGGGATGAAACGAGGGGTTAAAGTTTGTGTGGAGAACTACTTTCACGTGAGCGAAGTCGCTAGTTGAAGCTAGTTCTTTCATATAGAATGAAACTTTGTCTACGTCCGGTTTTGTTACACTCCAGCGCTGAATACGAATACTATGTACCCGATATTTTCAAAGCTAAAGCTCTTCCCTGATCCAGTATACAGATGCAGAGCCTAAAGTATTATAATAATTTCAAACCATTCAAAACGGCCACAAAGGAGTCGTAGCACCAAAACTTTAGTTCACGTTCCTCGTAAAACACAAGTTTTGACGGTAACGTAGTCACTGTGGCAAGTTATTGTGGACGTGTACTTACAGTCAGGAGCGTCATCTATCCAACGATAGTAATATTATAAAGGCGACAGTTTGTATGCATATACATACATACAAACACACAGATTTAGATGAAACGTTGCTCACGGATAGACAATGTCCTGGAATTGGACGTAAGATACTTTTTTTATCCCGGGAGAATATTCCCACTGAATCATTTTCACTTTCACGCTGGCGAAGCAGCTAACAGCTGCAATAAAATTAGATAAGTTACCGCATGTAAAATTTTGCGATTTTACTAGTTTTTAACAATATCTGCAAGAAATTTAGTGGTGGGTTTACTCAGTAGAGGCCTGACAGAGCTGCTCCTACCCTGAGTTGGAGGATTTATTTGTTCATTTCTCATTTAAAAAAGCTGGGCAATTGCGAGTCGGATTCGCGCACTGAGGGTTCCGTACGACTGATTTACCTATGTAAATAGTTCAATTCCCGAATGGAGTCTCGAGGATATTTCCGAATCGCAAAATATTTTTTTTTTGTGACGTAAAAAATTTTACTGTTTTCAGATTTATTCCTATACCTGTGCCATAAGACCTTGCTTTATCCCAAATTTCAGGATTATAGGTCAACGGGAAGTACCCTATGAATTTTGATTTTCTTGAGAGTGTTGAAATATACGTTTTTTGCGACATAAACGGCTGTATCTTTGTTTTTCGTTAATTAAGAAGTTTGTTTTTTTCACAGCTTTGAGGGACCGCAGACTTGAGTATATGGTTTTAATTTCAACTTGATACTTCCATGCGTTCCGGAGATAAAGGGTCTAGACAGAAAGACAGACAGACAGACGGACAACAAAGTGATCCTATAAGGCCTCCGTTTTTTCCTTTTGAGGTACGGAACCCTAAAAAAATCTATCTATGTTACTGTACAAGGGCCTTAGCATGACGTGTTAAAATGTCAAGCGTGCAAGCGGGACAGAGGGATGGAGCTATACACCCTATATAGCTCCATCCCTTTAACAATTCAGTTGAGATCGTAAAACGGATCGCGTTAAGAACTTATGGTTAGGCCTCTGATGTCTTTTTTTAACGATTTATGTACACACACAAAATAAAAGATTAGAAGGAGGAAACATAAAAATAGGTACAGAGGTGATGAAATCTCTTCCAGCACACCTGCGAAAGGAGAGTTGGAAGAAAATAGAGATGTAGACACCATGTGTAACAGTAATAGGAAAATAAGTATATATAAAATAGTTATCAAGTCATAGTTTTCATGTCTTACAGGTAGAGCACCTCAGTTCTTGTATTAGAAAAGTTTGTACAGCGTCGGTGGACGTCGAAGTTATAGTGAGTCGGAACTTGATACCTTAGTGGTGCACGAAGATTGATTTCTGCAGAAATTGACAGCCAGTTAGATGCTATGGGTTGGGTTGCTTAAATTACATTTTACGGATAGACCATTGATTTATTTATTCGGATCGTCAACGTTACTCAGTGAGATATTAAAGGTACATTATCTTAAAACTAACTCTCTTTCATGATAGGTAAGCGATGAGATGATGTAGTCATCAAACATCGTTTATTGTGTCGTAAGTTTTTTTTTACCTCTATATGTCAGACGATGATTTTTATTGTTTTAAAGTTTTGTTAATTTAAGAAGATAGAAGGTAAATCCTGGTTGAGGCTCGTGTTAGTGAGGCTAGTGTTTAGCAGTGGGGGAACGAAACAAGGCTAAACATGGTGGACATTTCGTTTTGCCAGAGGCGTAGTGTGGACTAATTTAGACGTGGGCGAAGGCACATCAGCGAGGCATTTTTCATTCATAAATTCGAAAACGAGACAGTGACTGTCGCAACCCAGTGAACAACCCCATCATCACTTACCATCAGGTAAAATAGTGGTCAAACGCGAGCCTATCAATTATAAAGAGCCCTCGCTTGTGCGAGGCTCCTTTGGTTGCGAGGCCGAGGACGAGGGCCCACTTCGCTCACGCCTACACGAAACACATTCATCGTGCGTACAGCTAATGAGTGGTATTCCCGGCTGGAGTCTGTGTTTCCTGATATCTCTACAACCCGGGGATCTTCAAATCAAGAGTGAATAGGTTACTTCTAGACAAGCGTGCTCAACGACGAGCACAGACCCTGACAGGATTCCACTCCTTAGATGTACGGACAATGGTTGTGCTCCCAAAACGTTATTTTAGTCATTAGTTTTTCATACTCAAGCAGTTGTTCATAGTTAATTATGATCAAGAAAAATAAACTACAAATTTGTTATAGGTTGGTACATCTAAATGGATTTCCTGCAAAATCAGATAACTCTTGTACAGTCTTCGTAACAGTTTTATTATACGCATGAAACACGCTTAAATATTCTGAAAAATTTGCATATAAAACAGTCGAGTATACTGGAAACAAACTTGGATTACTCTTGCGGAAAAGGAGGAGAGATCTGAGTTTCGACTTTGGCGCGTATACCCAAGTAACTTTACTTTCCTAAATAAAACTTTTTAAGTAGGTCATCAGTGGAGTACCTCCGACCTTAAATGTACTGATGACGCGTGTAAATAGCAATCACCTGAATGGGTGGTGTTTTAAGACTACCAATATGGCGGTGAAATTATGGTTGTATTACACAAAATTAAATCCCTGCTGACGATTCCCTGAGGCACCGACCTCTACAACGACGATAGCAACTTATAACCCACGTACCTTGATAATCCAGTGACCCCACTTGTCGTCAGGAAAGCGCTTCGCTCACGGATGTGTGGTCGGTGTGTGTGGCTGCAGGCCGGCGAGCTAAATCTTCATTCATCCACCGGTGGGCTGGTCAGAACTCGTGAAACCAACACTGCACTTTATGGTCTTAATGTCTCACAGTAGCAGATACACTTATTACAGGAGAATTCTCAGGTTTTCAACAGATATGGGATTTTGATCGCGGAGCGGTTTTTATTCGACGCAATGTCGATTTGCGTAGCGGACACAACTGTTTTGTTAGCGGGTTAGACGCCATCTAGCGGTCTTTAGCGAGCGTCTCAAGAAAGCATTCGATACGTCACCAGTGGGCGTTGCGGTCGCAGATATTGGTGAAGGAAATCGTCAACAGAGACTCAATTAACTTAGAGAATGCGGGAGAGGTAACTAATTTATATTATTTATTCTCTAAAAAGACATATACCTTAAGAAAAGGCATTGACGCTTCACCATGCTCCCCCCCTTGGAAGGACGCAAGTGCTTTCAAAGGGAAAGGTTAAAATTGTAAAGATTTACTAACCTAGATCATGATCGGAAAGTCTAAGCTTTATGACTAAATGCGGAAAATAAAAATCATTTAGAATACTAATCCTAAACCTTAAAAAACTACGAGTATCGTTAAAATGAAATTTTATTGCGTTGGAATAGGATATAGTTTTGTGACAGAGCGTTTAAAATTACCGAACCTTGTCCTCACCATTGCAACGCGAGCGACATTGTCAGTCCCTTTATAAGGTGCTCCTATATGCGGTTTTAATGGTTTTACATTGGCTTCCCACATAACGCCAAAATGTGGGGAGCAAGGTGGAATCATTTTCCACTTAATGCGGCGAGTTGATAACTCATTTAAAAGAGACGAATTGAGGTTTGACCTCATTAAGAAATTATAAAGTTCATCTAGCTGAGCTTTAGCACCAACGAAATTGGTAGCGTTATCCGAATAGAGACAGGATACTGGCCCTCGACGCGAGATAAAACGTTCAAACGCGGATAAAAAGGCGTCGGTAGCAAGTTCAGAGACTAACTCTACATGGACAGCCTTGGTTACCAAGCACACAAACAAGCAGATGTAAGCCTTTTGAGCGTGTTGACCTCTGCGACGAGAGAGAGTTATGCGTATGGGACCAGCATAATCCACTCCAGTATGGACAAAAGCCTTTGATTCCGATACACGGTATTCAAGAAGGGCCGCCATCATTGGAGTGGGGTGCGTCGGATTAACTCTAAAGCATGTGTTGCATTGTCGCAACTTGGACCTAATGACAGTCCTGGCATCTAGTATCCAAAATCGCTGTCGTAAAATAGACATAAGTAGCCCTGGCCCAATGTGACAATTCATCACATGGTAATGACGAATTATCAAATCCACAACAGGATCATGTTTGGGAAGTAAAAAAGGATGCTTAGCATCAAAGGGAAGGTATGACTTTGAAAGTTTTCCCCCAATGCGTAGCATACCCTCTTCATCTAAAAAGACAGATAAACTGCCAAGTTTCTTTGGCAACAATTTACCACATATGATGAGCTCAATGTCATCTGCGAAATGAACAGATTGCACAGCACGGATCATAACTCGTTCCGCCGCTGACAATCCCTGCGGCGACCGGGGCTCACAACGAACCTTCGGTCTAGCGAATTTAAGTATATAATAATGCGGACTGTCCGAGGCCAGCTGTCGCACAGTGCGCATAGCTATGTAAGGACTCGACTTCAGTCCAAAAGGTAAGCGGTTAAAAGCGAATGTCAACACAGGATCATTCTCACTGAATCGACACAAAATGCGTAGGTACTTACGCTGCTCAACAGGTACGCAAATTCGTAAGTACATCTGCTTAATATCAGAATTGATAGCGATAGAAAATAATCTAAAGTTGATTAAAAGAAGAAACAAATCTGTTTGTAAATTCGGACCAATATGGAGTACATCATTTAAAGATAAACCGGTATGAATCCTGGCACTCGCATCCAATACGACGCGCGGCATCGGCTTGTCTGGCCGAACGACAGCGTGATGAGGGATGTAGTACCCGTCATCCGAAATGGCGGATTCGTCGACTGGACTTAAGTATCCATTATCTATGTACTCTTGGATCACTGCGTTATAATTTTCCCGCAACGTCGGCGATTGGCGGAGTTTTCTCTCCAGCGCAACCAGTCGACGGTACGCGGCGGTACGGGAGTTACCCAACTCGCTGGGATCCTTACTAAAGGGTAACGCGACAGTATAACGTCCCGCATCGCCACGTGACACGGTCGAGGAAAAAATATTCTCACATTCGGTTTCCTCAGGAGATAAAAAACGTTTATTTTCAACTTCTTCCAATTCCCAGAACTTTTGTAATGAATCATTAAGGGCTAATGCTGTGAAAGAAGAGCTAGGTAAATTTAAATTATCTTTACTAGGCGGAAAATCACCCATAAGGACATACCCGAATGTGGTCAATAATGCGGGTGGCGCATTTGAACCTAAGTCTACCCTATTCCCCAAATAAATATACGGAAACAGTTGAGCGCCTAACACTATGTCAATATCTCCTGGAATATTCCAGCTTAAATCAGCGAGCGGAAGCGAGTGGAAGTCCACATGACAATCCCACTTAATATGGTGCGAAGGTAGCTGGTCCGTAATGCAATCAACTACTAACGCGTAAATAGTATATTTTTGATGCGGGTATACCCGAGACTCGATATCTAGATTCACATAACCTATTATCGGCCGCGACACAGAACCAACTCCTTTGACAAAAGAATTATTCAAAGGAATTATTACTAAGTTGAGTTTTCTACAACAATCTGTAGTTATTAAATTATTTTGCGAACCATTGTCAATTAAGCACCTAACTATTGTCTTATGGCCCGAACTATTATTGTTAGCGCGCGCATAAACCTGAGCGGTCGACAACAAGACTGCCGACTTAGCCCTCGTATCTGCAGCCAATAATACGGCCGTGTTATGGGTCGGACATGTTTGAGCAACGTTACCCGAACCACAAGACGCCGCGCGGGGCGGGAGGAACGCGGGGGGCGCAGTGGCCAGCGGCACAGCCAGGCTGGACGCGACGGCTACATTGCAATTCGTCGGTTTAACATCAGCTACATGCGATTGTTTATTATTTTTCTCAAAATGTAATAAAGTATGATGGCGTTTTTTACATACGTTACAGACTGAGGTCGACTTTCAATTACTCAAACCGTGCGACGTGCTCAGACAATTTGCGCAACCATGTACGGATTTAATAAACTCAAACCTAGTTCTAGGAGTCAACGCGGATTGAAACTCAGCGCACTTATACAAATGAACATGAGCGTTATCTTTACAATACGCGCAGACGAAGCGGGGCGGAGCTGGAGCGGTAGAATTAGGCGATACATTCACAACAAACGCTTTCGTTTGCGTGCGAGGCTCGCGAGATGCGGGACTATGAGGTTTATTATAATTATTTTTCGCGTTCGAATGAGATAAATTCGAGCGTGCTAATATCTTAGCCTGATCTTGAACAAAGCTAATTAACAATTTAGTTGTAGGTATTTCAACATCGCGAACGGAAAGTTCAAACGATTGACCAGTCTGTGAATCTATTTTTCTCATAGCGCAATGCAAGAGAATAAAATCCGCAAGATCCGGAATACCGAGTTGTTTCAAGGCAGAAATACTTGCACTAAATGTTTCAATGAAAGAATCGAGACTATTTGCGTTACACAAACAACTTTTTAAATCTAATATATTATTTAAATAGTGTATACCTAATGTACGTTTATCCTGGTATTTATTAACTAAGCTGTCCCATAGAAAATGATAGGTATCAGCCGTAGGCACAATACCGGCTGTAATCTTTAACGCGTTATGTGTAAGTCTACCTACTAAATACTGCACACGCTGCGAGTCAGTCAGCTGATCATTGTCATGAATATTCGACTTGAACGACTCATAGAAAACAGGCCAATTCTCAGGTTTCCCGTCGAAAGATGGCAATGCAATCGGAGGCAGCTTTATTTTTAGTGGTTCAAAAGGCGTTTTCGAATTACTACATTGAGATAACTGAGATTGACTACTGTCGATTTTATTCCTAATACGCTTAATGCGAATAAACAAATCTTCAAAGGATTCTAAACAAGCATAGTCGGGACTCGAACCAGGTTTCAAATTAATGTTTATGTGGTTAATTTGATCGACATAAGATTCAAATTTGTCACGAATGTCGTCAACAGTTTCCGATTCAGTCATAAAACTTTCACTATTTCTCGTATCGAACGACGAAATATTTTTCGATAATTCATATAATCGATTAAGGCGTTTGAATAACAATCCTTTCTTCTCATGAAGGATAGTCAGTAAATCTTCCGGCTTTAATTGTTTCTCAGTCATTTTGTTAAGTTAATATCAAGAGCAATATCTAAAAATATGCGCGGGTAAACTTATCAGGCGGTTAGCAATCGTAAAGTATCCTCCCGCTCTGTGGCGGTATCTGAATAAAAATCACTAATACGCACAAAGCCGAAATGATGTGAAACTACCTCCTATTATATGTTATCAAAGTGAAATACGTAACTCATTAAATTCTATGAAACAATATTGACAGATTTACCAAAACCTACGTAGAATCTATTGTCAATTATGTTTATGTTATAGCGGAGAGCGGTTTATAGGCAAGAATAATTTACCAAAGGTTTACGTAAATATCTATAACCTATATATACCTATTATGATTTTCACCAAATATTACGTAAAAATCTAACTAGGGAGCGGTTATCTGGTTATCTATCCAGGCTCGAAAGGACCAAAAAATTATGGTGAGGCTTGTAAGTAGCCTCAACTGAAAAAAGGGTGGTGTTTTAAGACTACCAATATGGCGGTGAAATTATGGTTGTATTACACAAAATTAAATCCCTGCTGACGATTCCCTGAGGCACCGACCTCTACAACGACGATAGCAACTTATAACCCACGTACCTTGCTAATCCAGTGACCCCACTTGTCGTCAGGAAAGCGCTTCGCTCACGGATGTGTGGTCGGTGTGTGTGGCTGCAGGCCGGCGAGCTAAATCTTCATTCATCCACCGGTGGGCTGGTCAGAACTCGTGAAACCAACACTGCACTTTATGGTCTTAATGTCTCACAGTAGCAGATACACTTATTACAGGAGAATTCTCAGGTTTTCAACAGATATGGGATTTTGATCGCGGAGCGGTTTTTATTCGACGCAATGTCGATTTGCGTAGCGGACACAACTGTTTTGTTAGCGGGTTAGACGCCATCTAGCGGTCTTTAGCGAGCGTCTCAAGAAAGCATTCGATACGTCACCAGTGGGCGTTGCGGTCGCAGATATTGGTGAAGGAAATCGTCAACAGAGACTCAATTAACTTAGAGAATGCGGGAGAGGTAACTAATTTATATTATTTATTCTCTAAAAAGACATATACCTTAAGAAAAGGCATTGACGCTTCACCATGTACAATATTATTTTTAGTGTATGCGAAACCTGAATATAGTTTGTTCAGAATCAGTAACTGAATCGATTCCAATAATTTTTACACCATGTTAGATTTTTTTCCAAAAATATTTATAGTCATAAGTTGGATACCGCCGACACTAAGTACAACACAGGTCACGGCAGGTTATAGCGGGCATTAGACACTAGCGCACAGCTGGATGCGGGAGTAAAACAATTCCTCAGTTACCTGGGTGGCCCGGTGATCGTGTATTTGTACGGCCAACCAGGTAACATAACAAGCTAACTTCGTGATTTTTCATCGTACAGTTATGAAAATTTGTACACAGATTTTTTACATAAAACCAAAAAACACGTGTCTAGTATAGACACGTGTTTCGAGTCTCGCATATGCTAAAACCTAAAACTAATATTGTATATATATATATATGTACTCTCTTTCGTACAAAATAAAAAAAATTAGCGATTAAAAATAAAGTGAATGAACAAAAACGTACTAATTTTAATATTATACAAATTACTTAACTTACTCTACTTTTCAACAGAGGCAATAACCAATCTCGAAATTCAAATTAGCTTATAATAAGGCCATCAGCCTCTTCAAAGATTGGCCAATATAGACAGTTTAAATAGTTATTTAATTAAAGCATTTGAGACGAAGGTTTGCAGACAAAAGTTAGCATCGATTTGCTCTGTCAAATCGCTTTTTCAAGTAAGCTTTTAAACTCGGCGAATTTGCGATATATCTGTTATGCGAGAAGTTTTAAAGTAGCCTCACCTTCACTGAGGAGTAGCGGTGGCCGAGTGATAACAGCCCCGACTTACGAGTTGTAGGTCGCGGCTTCAAATCCAGCCAGGCGCATTACTTTGTGCAATTTATTACATCACCACTGCTTTCAAAACGGTGAAGGAAAACATCGTGAGGAAACCGGCATGTCTTAGAACCAAAAATTCCAAGTGACATTCACCAATCCGCACTGGGCCCGCGTGGTGGATTACGGCCCCATTCCCTCTACTAGAGAGGAGGCCTGAGTCCCAGCAGTGGGAACACTGAAAGGCTGCTTATGCTATGCTATGCTAACCTCACCTTCAAACTTACTTTAAAAATACTTTTTTAACGGTTGGCGCAGTAGTTGAGCGAGTGGTTGTTGCGCTGCGTGTCGCAGGTTCGATTTTCACACGACGCACGGAGCAAATATTTGTATGGCCGACAGATAGTTGTTCCAGGTCTGGGTATGTTGTTTATGTAAGGTTACGTATTTGTCCCTCGATACAGGAGAAATTCCTAGTGTAACCTGCTATCTTCTTATATGCAACTCGACATACATTTTCACTATTTTTCTTACAAGCGCTTTTACGCGATTATGACGTTATTACACATTTTTTTATTAGATATTATGGAAACACAGTATGTTGTGGATATTATGTAGGCTTCTATTGAAATCAATTTATAAATTTGTGTAAAACTAATCCAGTAAAGACCTCTGAAATTCTGCTATTTTGCATGAACTTTGACACTTCACAATTTACTCAAAAATTAAAAAAGTCAAAAAAACTATAACCATAGAAGCCTTGCAAATTTAATCAAGATTCTAAATAACGACAATTTTTTCAAAAACTTTTAAAGGTTTAAAAAAAGCACGTATTTTCTGGAACAAGTTTTGTAAAATATTCGAGTAAATTTTTTTATTCGAGTCTTCAGGCGTTATCTCTCTTTTTAAGCGTTACCTTTTCGTCAAACATCGCGTTAGATTGCGTTAAATGAAGTAAAAAGCTATTAAACCATGCTCAATGTTGACGATAGCCGAGTGAAAAAGGACCTTCTTAAGTTACCTAAACCTTAAAAACAATAATTAGATATATCATTACCGTTTTGCCCTTGTACCCATAGAATAGAATAGAATAAACTTTATTGTACACCAAAATAGGAACAAAACTTTAAAAAGAAAAGAAAGAGAGGGAGAAGGGGGAGATTTATTCTTTATTGATTTAATTCTTTTGTAAAATTGTTACTATTTTGGTCTACAATAAAGTTTATTCTACTCTATTCTATTGTCCGACGTATAGAGAAAACAAAACAATGAACTGGCAACATAATAAACGATGTGATAATTGGCCCGTTTTAGATTTTCAAATCAACAAAAAGAAAATTGCTTGCGGCCTACCTAAGCCAGTTATTTGGCCAATATATAACGGACGGTCCAACTTTTACCTCTAAAGATGACCGGGAGCGAGGGACGGTGCGTCTCATAAAAAGTACCCCTAAGAACTTTTTAACAAATTAGGTATAATATTTTTCTTTCATATTTTTTGCTTTAATACCCAGCATATTAATTTTATGATACCAACGTGTTATAAAGCTCCAGGTTTGATGATGTTATGAATTTGATGTTATTTGCCTGCGTAAAAATAGAATATTATGTCAAGAAAACATACTCCCGGGATAAAAGTACAATGAACTATCTAACTAACTATACAATGAACTATCAATAAGCAATATAACTAAGGAAAGTGAGAAAACCCCAATACAAATATTATTAACTAGCTTCTGTCAGCGGCTTCGCCCGCTTGAAAATAGGTTTCTCCATACAAACTATGGGCCCCCGTTTCATCCCCTTAGGGAGTGACTTTAGGAAAATCCTCTCTTAGTGCTCGCCTACTCAATAAAAGGAAAACTTGAGCAAAATTTCACATTCTCGTGTTTCAGTTTTAGTCTCAGTAGTTTCGGCTGTTCGTTGATATGTCAGTCAGTCAGTTTCTCAGTTTATATATATAGATAACTTACCGGGGCTGTTTTATTCACGTTTGTAAATTTAACTGTTTGAGACTCAATAAAAATTCAACTTATTTATGTCCTATTTTAGGGCATGGCCTACTCGTGTGCCAAATTTCATTTGATTTCGTTCAGCCGTTTCAGCGTGAAAGAGTAACAAACAGCCACACACCCACATTCACATACATACACTTTTTCGCCTTTATAATATTACAGCTATGTCAGTGAGAAATATTTCAGTAGTTTCGAAACTATTTCGCGTAACAAATTAATCGCTACTGGAGCATATTGAACGCTTTTCATATGTTAATATTGTTTAAATAATAGTAAGTACGTTATATTAATGAAATGTACTCATAATTTGTAATTAATAAAACTTCACCAGTGTGAATTTTCATAAAACTTCGTTTAAGTACTTTTCGTAAAACTCTCACTTAACTAACTAACTTACTAATAAATGTTCAACGGAGCCTAAAGGTTCTGGAGTAACGGCCGCGTACCAAAAGACGCAGCGCTGGAATGCCTCCCACAAGGTAGACCGATGACCTGGTGAGGGTCACGGCCGATGACAAGAGATTTCATAATCATCATTTCAGCCGAAAGACGGAAAACATCCTTATGTGAAACGCATATGGCCGTTCATTGTAGTGAGTGTACGTATTTTGGCTGATGATTATGAAATCTCTCAAATGTAAATATTTCAGCTTTATATATCAAAAAAACATAGAATAGTGTTGTAAATTGAAATTGAACAGGGAAGTACTACAAAATCACCATAATGAAAATATTCGCACATTTAATGAATGAGATTAAATTACCAATCAGCATGAACTAGATTCTGTGAACGCATGAAATTCAGCGAGCACTAGATATTTCATTAAAACAAAACAAAGGGGGAGTGTAATACCCGCTAGGGCCACAGGAATTTCTGAAAGGGATACCGTGTGCCTAGAACGCAAAAGGCAACTGAAGGACACAGACAAGTTTTAGTCAGTAAAAGTCTGACACGCGCTCTCACTCTGAGCGGGAGAAGTCATTGGATGCTTTCCCCATCAAATTAAAAAAAAAGTGTTGTGTGTGTGGTGTTTCGTGCATGTATATAATTATGGTGTACACACCTACGATATCGGAGTAATTACTACTGTCGGCCAACGTTTAAAAAAAAAATATCTATGTCTTTGCTGCAATCGAGAGACACAATGTAATTTTTCTTTCTTTTCGATTCTTAAGTTTCTACATGTTGTGTCTACACTAAGTGTGTGTTCTAGTGTTACAATAAAACTCTGCTTCCGCTTCCGCTTCTGCAGAAGTTCTGCAAGCTTTTTCACTTCCGTTTCCGCTTCTGCTTCCGCAAAATTTATAACAAAACTCTAAACGGAAGAATACAGCGAGGAGCGTGTGTTAATTATTATATTTTTTGGTTCATTCTGCACATCACCGCGCCTTGTGACGTGATTGCGACGTAAACCTTCTGTTGTTTAAAAAAATAAAATTGTGCTTTTTCTTCATAGTATTAACACTCTTCCGCTTCCGTTTCCGCTTCCGCATCCGCAAAGTTTTACTTTTGACATCTGTTTCCGTTTCATGTTCCGTTGCATCACTAGTGTGTTCTATATGTGCCAAATAAAATATTTTTCTTTCTTTCTGATACTAAGAATATATAATCGAATGCAATCCAATCCAAACATCAAGCCTGGTTCTTACTAACTTCCCCTTCTGATTGGTAATTATCGTTGATCATACTACGAACTGATGTTATGAATACAAAGGGCCGAAATAAGGCATCGCATAGAATAATTTATTGATGAATATCGTACATGTGTATGTTGCTTATTAGATAGTTGGTCACGGCTGTCATTTGTAGATTTTTCACGGTCGGTAGAGTGAAAATCTGAGGCCACGGAAATTTACAGGCCTCTTTGAAAAATTCTCGTAGCCTTAGCGGCATCGGTTCTACTGGGCCCTTACGGTTAAGCTGATATCTTTTTGAGGCGCGTGTGGTCGAATCGAGCTCGGTCCTTAGTAGATGGCCGGACGGCGAGCTACAAACAGCACACCTTTTTTTACGTGGGAAATCTTCAAATAAATTTTCCCGCTCCGGATCGAGCCGGAAGAAGCGTCAGATTTTCCTGACTAAAACTCACAGTGTTCCTTCAGTTGCCCTGTATTGCGAGGGTTGTGGTAACTTCTTCAAATAATTCACAGCCCTGGCAGGCGTCAGCCCTAACTGGCCCCTACAATTTTGCTGACATACTCTCTGAGGCGCGTGTAGAACACAAAGCGCTATCGACCCGAGCTTGATCATTACCGGACGGCTGGATGACGAACTACCCATGACTCGCCGTCCACAAACCCGCACAATGAAAACAAACAGCACACCCACAGTATTAATTATTTGAAAAGATTACTCAGGAAGTAATAACGTTTGACTGATGATGACTGCTTAGCACATTTCCTAAATATCAGAGCTATTTGCCACATATGGCTAAGAACGTTTCAAATATCTTCGATGTGCAGAAAATGGTTGATATTCATCCCGTCCTTGAAAACCCGACTATCTGTGAAGGTCGTGAGCCATCTCAATAAATGTCGCTTCGTACATTTTACAGCGAGCTTAAGGCGACAGCTTCATAGCTTCGTAACTTCGATGCAAATATATTTATTTTCATGGTCGACCTTGGGTCGGCAGTTACTGCTAGTTGAAGTTCAAGGGTTTTATTTTGTGTTTATTTGTCGTAGCTTCCTGATTAATTATTCTCCTTTTCTAATCATAAAAATTATCAATGAGGACATCAAGGCAAATATTACCACATACACCACCAGATTAAAAACCCATCCAAATCACCTGGCAATGGAGCTTATGCCTAATCCAGTGACTTTCTCAAGACTGAAAGAAAGACACCCCAAGATCTAATTAAAGAATAACCAACATGAATGAGCTATAGTTAAGAACGGGTGGGACAGTGGCTCCATACTGTGCAAGATCATTAAGAACACCATATTAGGTATAATACATACATAGCAATAGGTATATTGCTATGTCCTAGTTAAGTATTGAAAATATTTATAACTTTAGTTTCTTATGTACTTATTTTGTAACAGAATCGTGTAAATCAATTCAAAATATTTTTTTATTTTCACAATGACTATGACAGTTCGTATAAAAAAAAAACATACCTTTTCTTGACGACAGCAATGAGAATAATGTGCTGTGTGTTCTTAGTTCCCCGTATCGCTCTGAAACAAAAATTTATTTATTTTATTAAGTGGTTTTTGATAAGTAATATCGTTTAAAACTTTGAGTGGTACAAACAAGATTATTTTAAATGAAATATTGCAAAATTTGCTAAACAGTCTACGATTCGAATCGAATCTGATTCGTAAAATCGGATAAAGTCCGTAAAACACGTATCACTTATGGAGTTTCCGTAGCCAGTCGTAGCACTTCGTAGCACTTCGTAGCGTTTCGTAGCAAATCGTTCTGTATTTTTATATAAGTTGTGGCCAGATCATAGAAATTGATCACTTCATTATAGCTAGCATTTGATGATATGTATATCCTGGTTTGGCTATATCATTGATGTAGGCTTTCTATTATAATAAAAGGTCTAAAGAAACTAGGCCAAACGAGGATTGAAATATCATCAAACTTTAACTTTTAAAACGATTTGGCCAGTTTTACTTGGCCATATCATGAAGTGATCAATTTCTATGATCTGGCCACGACATATATATAGAAATAAGGTAAAACGTCATTTTTTTAAATTAAAATGGCATATTTTAGCTCTTCTCTAAGTAAGAGAGTTATGTTAATGGTTTTAATTGTGTAAATACATACATGTCATTACCGCAAATATATATTTTTTACCTTACTATTCGATACTGAACAGCAATTTGCAAAAAAAATTGTGAAACTCTGAATTTCGCGGGTTACTCTTGACCATTCACCTTAAAAGGAAAATATAACTTTTATATCTAAGATCACTTCTAGTAGATACGATTGTTAGCGAAGTACATTGGGAAATTAACTTTACCGCTGTACTGTCAAACTGTCAAAGTTACGAGCATACTAATTAAAAACCGCCATCTTCGAATTCACGGTAAATTCTTAGTGGCCAGGTTTAAAGACCGGCCAAGTGCGAGTCAGACACGCGCTCGAAGGTTTCCGTACCGTCCATAGCAAAAAACGGTAAAAAAAAATAGGTTTGTTGTATGGGAGCCAACTTAAATATTTATTTTATTCTGTTTTTTAGTATTACTCGTAGTTGTTATAATGTCAACAGAAATACATTATCTATGAAAATTTTAACTGTTTAACTATCACGGTTCATGAGATACAGCCTGGTGACAGACGGACGGACGGACAGCGGAGTGTTAGTAATAGGTTCCCGTTTTACTTTTTGGGTACGGAAACGGAACCCTAAAAACTTTACTGACAAATGTACTAGAAGTAATCTTACATTAAAAGTTATATTTTCCTACTTATTTAATCACCTCATTTAACCATGGAACGATACACAATTCAACAACGCATTAAAATTGTTAAAATATAATTTCTGTTCTAGTTGACCGCCTAACGTTCTGTGCGCTGCGTTCAATTACTCTATACTTCCATTCACTGTCCATCGAGATCGTCGACTATATTCTATGGGGCTACGTGAAATGTCTGATCTATTCTGGCGAAACACCGAACATAACTCGCGTTTATCAAGAAATTAGGCGAAGATGTTATCCAAAATTGTTTTACTAGGGTGCGTGGTCATAACGGGGCCTTTACCGCCTTGTTTTCCTGAAAATTATTTTTTTACACCACCTGCTCGATAATGCCCCTTTATATGTCATGCAACCATCACTTAAAGCAAGTCATTCTGTCCCTAGGGAGATAATGCAGTATGGGCGATCCCTAGGGAATAATGAGATTTGAATTTGGAACGTCAAAAACCGTCAACACCTTCTGATCCCCAAGCGAACACCGAACACGTTCGCGCGTGACGTCATCGCGCCATGAGAATTAAAATGTACGTGCATCAAACAAGTTTATTCAAAATTCAAACTGGCCACTAACAAAAAAAAAAGTAATGAAAGAGTTCCCAGCTTTATAGAAAATTAAAACTATAGAATATAATAGTGAATTTTGTTTGTTCCAAATCTCTAAACATGTTGAGTGATAGTTAAAATTATCTTGTAAATAATACTTATATTTCTCTAATATATGACTTGTTTTGCTAAATTGTCTTTATCTCACAGATGGTGTGAAAAGTAGAGTATCCAACACGGGGATAAAGCTGTCTTTGTCTTGGGCGGTTTAAATTCCTCACTTTACTCAGGTTTCTTTATTAACTCCCTTGCATTGCTCGGGAGTTAATTATATAAATCCCTCACTGACGTTCGGGATTAAAATTAGCAACCTTCGTTTCGTTCGGAATTCAACATGCCGCCCGCGACTTAAAGACACTGCTTTATCCCCTAGTCACATAATCTACTATTAGGCAATAGGTGATAATGGCCCCGACTTACGGGTTGTAGGTCGTAGGCTAAAACCCAGCCAGGCGCATTACCTTGTGTATTTTATTTCATCACCAATCCCTTAAAAACGGTAAAGCAAAACATATCGTCCACACGATCTATCTTCTAGAACCAAAAAATTGAAGACTAGTGACATCCACCTATCCACTAGGCCCGCGTGGTAGGTTACGGCCCATTCCCTCTCCTAGCTAGGAGGCCTGAGTCCCAGCAGTGGGGACATTTTAAGGCTGATTATGCATTGCTCGTGCTATGCTACGTCATTCAATGCATATTAAAATATCACTTAAACTGTTTGTTTTATTTAATTTGAAAGTACAAGAGCTATAATAAATTATGAATAAGATATACATGCTCAATCATAGGTTGTGATAATTTATTCACATCTGTCGTTTACGGTTTTATTGATGGTCATCCGTCTTACTATATGATCATTATGATGAATGGAATATTATGTTCAGGAAACGGAATAAGAACCAAGTTTTTTTTTTTGAGGTAGGAAATTATCAAATAACTTCTCCCGCTCTGGGTGGAGCGAGAGGGAGTGTCAGACTTTTACTGACCAAAACCAGTGTTCCTTCAGTTCTTCATTTGCCCTTTGCATTCCTAGGATCACAGTAACTCATTCGAACAATCTCAATGCCCACGAACTTTGTAATATTTATTTGTCATTTATATACTTTATTGTATACCTCTTTTTTGTGTGGTACTAATTTTTTTTTTAATTGGTATAAACCAGTTCTTGACTGCGATCCCACCTGATGGTAAGCAGTGATGCAATCATTGATGGTGAGGCGCACTAGTTAATTAAGAGCCCGAGAGAACTCTAGCCTTGAAGACACCTAAATAGACACAAAATCACCCACCTACCTAAATATACTGTTTTATTTTTTGTGTTTTTAAAAGCAAATAGGTTTTTTAGAAACACTTTTACTCGTAAATTTTTGCGTCAGTTTAAACTAGATGAGTCCGGTGTTTCCTCGCTGACTACCCTGAGAAGAAACACCGAAACAATCTCTGGGGTTAAAGTCTCTTTTGAAGTCCATACAGCTAATATGTAATGGTCAAATCATATGAGAACCATGCAGATTAGTGTCTGAGATGGTTTTTTGAGGAAAGAACCACACAGATTTGAGTGGAACTGTCCAGTCAGTGCAAGCATTTGTCAGTATTCGTATAGTTCAACTTAGGCATAGTAAGGAGCTCAGCGATTTGACGAACAATACCAAGGAAAGGACATTTGGGTAGGCCGCAGAAATACTCAAATTGCCAGACATACGTCAAAATAGCTGAAAAGAAAAAAAAAATGATCCACATAGTCCTCCTATTCATAATTATAAACGAAAATATAAAAAATTAAGTGTAGAAAAATGAAATATTTATTAACAAAGTAAATATTTATGTCAAAAATGAATTTAAAAAATAAATAAATTCATATTGCAGCAAACTATAGACGTATATTATACTGTATACAAATTACTGTGCAATTCCATTCATTTTATGCTCGCTCGTCTTAGAAATTCCGTTCCCACTTACTCCAATGCCGAGACCGATCACACGGAAGTGTAACCGGGTAAGTAGGCAACATCTACCCGGGTAACCGAAGAGGGAAAATCACTCTCGAACGAGGGACTCCTTCGGACCCGATGTTGCGAACGTAATTCGCTTTGTTACTATACTATTTAAGTAGATGTTAAACGCGCGTGTATTCAACGTATCTAAATGAATCTGAATCGGTCTTTAAAGTGGTATATTTTGTATATATTTCAGATTTGAAGGAATGTATTTAATATGGAAAGGATTGAATAATGGAGGCTACAGTATGGGAGATGAAAAAATAAATCTTCAAGTACTGTTGCCTATGTGAGGCAACCGCCTCCGACCGAAGAAAGTTATAATTTTCAGTAAGTTACGCGCCAGCGGCTTCGCTCACGTGTAAGTTGAAAATTATCACAAAGTACTTCCAGGATAAAAGTATCTTATGGTCTGACCAGCTTCTGCCTGCGGCTTCGCCCGCTTGAAAGGTTTTCATCATACAAACTTTGGACTCCCGTTTCATCCCTTTAGGGTATGAATTTTTTCTCTTAGTGCTCGCCTACGTCATAAAAGGAAACTGAGCAAAATTTCACGCTCCTAGTCCTAGTAGTTTAGGCTGTGCGTTGATATGTCAGTCAGTCAGTTTCTCCTTTTATATATATAGATATCTTTGGGCTGTCTTCAAGTATTACGTAAGCAGATTTTTTGCAAATATTAACCCCCCCTTCCCCGTCGTCAGCAAAAGTAAGCAAATCATTCGCCCCCCCCCCATGCTTACGTAAACATTGGTATCTACATGCAATTTTCAATGTGTTCTGGTTTCGTTATTTAATTTAATGAACAAAAATTATAAGTGTAAAAATAAGGAATCGGCTTGAAATAGAGGAACTAAACAAACAACAGTCCTCAGTCAATGACAAACGAATCCATGACATTAAGTCTTCAATGACAATAGATGTTTACACCTCAGTGATAAGGGTCTGCTCAATTTCGTGCGATCTTAGAAAATCGACATTGTTTTCTTAAAAAACTAAAAAATATATAGGTACTGTGACGTAATCACCATCCTGACCCTCCCATCCATGTCATCAAAAATAAGCAAAACAAAGACCCCCTACCCCTCTGTAGCGCCTACGTAATACTTGAATGGCCCCCTATGTGTTATGTATATACCCGTGTGTCAAATTTTATATCAACCCGTTTAAACGTTTGAGCGAGAAGGAGTAACAAACTTACACACGATCACACAGACTGTTTTGATACAATTAAAATAGCATAGTTACGAAATTGTCACTGAAAATGATTTTCAATACACTTACTCGAAATTCCGCTCTTATCCCACCGCTTTTAGGCACGCAATAGACTATTTTCCAAACTAGTGCAGAAAAGTGCGCGTGCTCTCCTTCGCCACAATTTTATTACATTTATCGTATCGGGCTGGGCGCGTGTTGACCCTCACGAGTCGCCGGTCAACCCCCGTTTATTTATTTTGTAAGTGTATTGAAAAAAGTCATTTGATACGAGTATAAATTTTTCCCTGCAGCCCTCGGCTCCGTAACACACTCGCCTGTGGCTCGTGCGAATTCCGCCTCGGTCGCAATGACAAACTTTCTGCACTTGTATCAAAATGTACTATTACACCCGAAATATGAGTGGAAATCAGGTTTACACCTAGTTATACCCATACCACCCGGTTTATACCAACTAAGTAGAGCCAGGGTGGGAGGACGGCCATCTATAACCACGACTCACAAAGAAAAGACTCCCTCTTTATACCTTCCCTCCCACGGCCACGTGAGAGGACTTTTCAGAAAGGTGACTTTGTTATGATATTATGTCGCAAAGGAGCTTATATTGACATTGTTTGTTCAGAAATACGATAACAACATTCTATAAATAACTTTATTCCGCTAAATATTACTGTCGAGTCGAGAATAGGTACCCACGGTTCTTATAAATTTGTGCCTATTTATTGACAATCTATACCTATATATAAAAGAGAAACACAACTCACTGATTTTAATTACGAAATCTCAAAACTATAACACTTACAAACTTAAAATTTGGCAGGTAGGTAAGAATGGATTTTACGAAACTCCACCCCTAAGGGGGTAAAACGGGGGTTGGAAGTTTGTATGAAAGCCCTATGTTTTTGAAGTAAGAGACTTGAAATTTTGCACAAAGGTTTCTTTTATGACGTTAGCGAGCACTAAAAGAGGATTTTCTAAAATTCACCCTCTAAGGGGATGAAACGGGGGTCCAAAGTTTGTTCGGAGAAACCTACTTTCACGCGGGCGAAGCCGGTTTATTTATATATAAAAAAAACACACGAACACATAGAAGTAATACAGTACAAAGCACACACACACACACACACACACATCACTCAGTGATAAAATAGCATTCTACTGGTTTTTTTTAAGGTGGGAAATCATCTAATGTCTTCTCCCGTTCTAGGGCAGAGCGAAAAGGCGTTTCTGACTTTCACTGACTTAAATTAAACCTATGTTCCTTAAGTTGCCCGTTGCGTTCTAGGACCACGGGTAAAGTTTTCAGAAGTCAACCCGTGGCCCTAGTAGGCTTTGGCCTTGCTTGGTTTTGGTTTGCTGCCATCTTTTTGAGACACGCGTGGAACACTGCACGCCGTCGACGAGCTCGTCGGGCTCGGTCCGGACGGTTACCGGACGGCTGGACAGCGAGCTACCCATTGCTCGTCGTCCACAAGCCCACGCCTACGGTAGCTGGTAGTCGGAGTCTCGGCGGCTCGGGCGTGAGCATGTCTGTTCCTACACGCGTGCGGCCGTGCCCTTCGCTAAGCATTGTACTGGTGAAAGAATTTTTAAAATCAGTCTAGTAAGTGTAGTTAACCGTTCAAAAGATAATGGAATCAAAGAAAATGTTTGTCTATTTTTAACTGACTTCAAAAGAGAAAATTACATATATTTTTTTTATACCAGAGTAGTTTTTGTCAGCGACTTCGCTTTCATGAAAGTAAGTTTCCCCATACGAAATTTGGACCAACTGGGGTGAATTTTTCAAAATCCTCTCTTTGTTCTCACCTACGTCATAAAAGAAAACCTTGCACAAAATTTATTTAGAACTTTATGCACTAATGAAACACTGTACAAAGGCAGACTAAAAGGCAAAATTTCACATTTTTAGTCCCCGTAGTTCCGGCTGTGTGTTGATATGTCAGTCAGTCAGTTTCTCGTTTTATCTCTTTTATATAAATCGCACTCTAGTCCCAACAAAAACGGAATCTAATTAGAAAATAAAGTGTTCATAAATTAATTTGAGGTGTTTACTATAATCTTAGTAATCAGGTCACGGGCCGCGGGCCGCGTTTGGTGTTTACGTAATTACATAGGGTTTACGTTCCCCCCCTCGTTTTCAGTGCATGCTGATATTAAACACCCTGTATTGCAGGTGATAATGCTTAGGTGGTCTTAATTAGTAGCTTATAACTAGGTAATTAGTGAACCCATTAGGGACAATGCTTGCCAGAGTTACAGGATCGTTTCAAAGAGTTACCTAACGTGGCTCTGGAATACAAAGAGCAACTAGAAGAGCTGAGAGACTGGAGGAAGAGAAGAGGACTCAAGGAGGTGGTCCGGACTAAGCGTTTCACCTCGTCGTTTATACCGCGTACATCGAAGGACTGGAACATTTTAACTGTGGCGGTCTTCCCGTCTGACTATAATTTAGATGTTTTCAAAGCCTGAGTGAATAAGTTCTTAATAAACTAGTGCGCTTTACTATCATTGACAGCATCACTGCTTACTATCTGGTGGGACTGCAGTCAAGCATTAGTTTATGTCATGTGTCTAAAAAAAGAAACTGGGCAAGTGCGAGTCGGACTCGCGCAGTTTTCGAGTTACGAAGATTTTTCCGAATCGCAAAAAAAGTTTTTTTTGTAACGTAACAACAAATTTACTGTTTTCAATTTTTTTCCTATACTTGTGCTTTCTTTCTTCACGCCAAATTTCAGGATTTTAGGTCAATGGGAAATACCCTATCAATTTTGATCCCTTGAGAGTGTCGAAATACACGTTTTTGCAACATAAACGGCCGTACCTTTTTTTTTCGTTAACTTAGAAGTTTGATTTTTTCACAGCTTCAAGTCACCACATACTCGAGTATATGGTTTTAAGTTTAACTCGATACCTCCCCGCGTTCACGAGATAAAGGGTCTTGACAGACAGACAGACGGACAACAAAATGATTCTATAAGGGTTCCGTTTTTTACCCGACTGCGCGACGCAAAGGAGGGTAATGTGTTTATCAGTCTATGTATGTATGTATGTATGTTTGTTTCTATGTGGCGTTCTAGAGACCAAATGCGTGGGCCGATTTTGATAATTCTTACGTCAATCGATTCGTCTTAACCTTGCGAGTGTCACTAAAGACATGACAGTAATCAAAATTCACCACAGCTACAACCAGACGCCATATTGTCAAAATGAAAAACAAAAAAATCGATTTTTTTTTAATGTGGGAAATCATCCAAATGACTTCTCGCGCTCTGGGTGGAGCGCGAGGGCGTGTCAGACTTTTACTGACTAAAACCACACCTGTATCCTTCAATTACCCTTTGCGTTCTAGGACTACGGGTTTCCCTTTCAGAAATTCTCCGCGGTCCTAGCTAGCGGGCATCGGCCCTCCTGGGCCCCTACGGTTAGCTGACATCTCTTTGAGGAGCGCGAGGATCACTACGCGCTGTTAACGACTGGGCTCGGTCCGGTTAATTACCGAACAGCCGGACGACGAGCTACCCAGTGCTCGACGTCCGCAAGCCCGCGTCTACCGTGGCTGGTAGTCGGGGTCGGAATTGCGGCGGCTAGGGCGTGAGGACCTTCGTTCCCTCACGCGTGCAGCCTCCTCCTTCGCTAGCATTACTGCTTCGCAGAAGGAGGCGACCGCCTGCCATTCCTCCTCGCTCCGGACCATAGCCTGAACCAGGGCCGGACGCGAAAGGTCGCTGCCGCCAATTGCCTCCACGAGGACACGGCGGTGCTCCGCCCAAGCGAGGCACACCTCCACCGTATGCTCCACCGTGTCCTCTGGGTGGTCCGCACAATGATGACACCCGGGCGTTGCTTCCGCCTGAATCCGATGCAGGAACCTCCCGAACTTGCCATGTCCGGTGAGGATGTCAAGTGGGGTGTCGTTGAATAGGTATTTTAAAATCATCTTTAGGTTCCTTTTATCATTTTTCATTTTAAATAATAGTTTAGGATATATGACGATATAAAGTTGTTTAAAAAAACAATCATTCTCGCTAATTTTCTTACTTATTGATTTAAGTTTTCATTTCAAGTATAAACGATACACAAATAAAAAAAAACAGTGAAAAAGCATGAAGAACAAACATTTTTGGTAAAAAAAAGTTTACCACCAAACTCGATAGATGGCGTTGTTCATTTGATGCACGTTTGTAAATCAAATCATTCGAGTTTTCCCATCTACTAGACAGGTCGATGAACATAAGCAAAAGATGACAACTATATTGGCAAAAACTACTAGGTTGTATAAATTACATGCAGTTGATATATCAGTAGAATCGAAAACATATGGTCAAAAACCGAAAGATGTAGGTATATGTTTCTGATGATCCTAACAAAACTGGAGGAATCGTTAAATATTTAACAATCGGTTTAGGATCACGAGTTATGTTACGAAGAAATTTGAATGTTACCCATGGTCTTGTTAACGGAGCAATGGGTGTTATAAGGACAATTGAGTGGCCAGCTCTTCGGAGGGACCAATTGGAACCCAGAGAATTGCCACAAGCTGTTTATATAGAATTTGACGACAAAGCAATTAAAAACAATGTTCCTGGAGTAGGAGTCAGAATCGAACCATCGACGACAGAATTGGATGCACTTCGCGGACAGGGTAAAATAGAGCGAAAAATGTTGCCATTGATATTGTGCTGGGGTGTAACTGTACACAAGCTCCAAGGAACTACTTTGGACTTTTGGACCGAGCTGTGGTTGACTTAAGTTCACGCATTTTTGCTAAAGGTCAAGCATATGTAGCTTTGAGCCGAGTTAGGTCTCTAGAGGGACTAATCATCAGTAGTTTAGACCACCGCAAGTTACTTAATAATCCCCACGATATTAACTCCCTCAATGAAATGACTGACTAGATTGCGAAATTTACCATCTTATAACGAAGTCAATGAATCGTAACTAAAAAGTATAAAATAAAATAAAAATATTTAAAGAAAAACAAAAAACCCAACTTCGTCGAAACTAATTTTAAAAAATACGTAAAAAAATTAACTTAAATAAAAACTAAAAAGAAACAAACAAGCCCAGTAGTTTAGAATTCTGTTATGTAATACTAAATAACTACACAATTTAAATAGTTTTATAATCGATACACACATAAAACAAATCATACATTCTAATGCAGAACAGAACGACTCACAGTCGGGGCCCCTTGGGAAGATTTGATTGGTAAAATTTGAATTCTAAACTACTGGGCTTGTTTGTTTCTTTTTAGTTTTTATTTAAGTTAATTTTTTTACGTATTTTTTAAAATTAGTTTCGACGCAGTCGGGTTTTTTGTTTTTCTTTAAATATTTTTTCCTTTTCAGGTACGGAACCCTATGTGTTATTCCTGGAAATGGTCTACCCGTGAACTAAGTTTTATCGAAATCAGTTCAGCCGTTCGAGCGTGATAAAGTAACATTCATACAAATATACATAACATTTCGCCTTTTTATTACTAGTGTGATATATACCTAGTGTGATTGTACATCATAGCAACATATACTAGGAGATTAAAATTAGTAGAATATTTACATAATTCTGTACTTATTTTTACAAATAACTTAATCGTAGTTTCAGGAAGGAATAATTTAAGTCGAAAATTATTAATAGTATTGTTATAGCAAGTAGTTGTAAGTTTACCTAATAGTAATAAAATAAAATAAATAAATTATTAATTCAGAGTTAATTATTGCGAATACTCGATATTCTGTGTGTGTGGTGCGAGGGCCCGTCTGTTAAACTCTTTGGAAACATGCTTAAGATTTAGTGAACATTCCCAAAGAATTGTGAAAGTTGAAATCTGAATTTGTGAAAGTCAAATTAAGCGAGTTATAGACTGTTAAGTTGGGCCCTAAGTTCTCACATAGAAAATTGAGGGCTCATCTGTACCAGATAAACTATGGACACTACAGAAAAACTCTTTATGGCAAAATCTAAGCTAAGCCAAAATAAATTAAGTATGGATTACATTTATGGAAGTGCAGGGTGCCAAGCTGAAAACCAGGACTGGGTGTCCGACGCCCAGCAATTGCTGAGTTGGCGACCCTCAGCTGTATTGTATTTCTGTACTTTTTTATTATTTCATTTTGTTGCCTATCGCCTGCGTCGAATAAATTCTATTCTATTCAAAATTTGTGAAAACAAAATATTATCAAAAACAAGATATTTACACCCAGATCGACTGAAAGTGTTGAAGGAACTTGTTTCCACCATGAAACGTGAAAGTAAATAATAAGCATCGCGGTAAGGATACATAATTAAAAGTTTGTAACAGCAACCCACATAGTATCGAGTTTAACCACAAATGATGTGGTGTCCTATGTCTCTCCTTGGATACAATTATTTTAATAATATCTTGAGAAGTGGAAGCGTTAATTATGTTTACTTAACTGTTATTTGGTTATAAATTATACATAATATGCGAGATAAATTACATATAATATACATAAGAGGAGCAGTGGTGGCCGAGTGGTAACGGCCCGGGAACGACTTACGAGTTGTAGGTCGCGGGTTCAAACCCATTCAGGCGCATTACTTTGTGTAATTCATTTCATCACCACTGTTCTCAAAACGGTGAAGAAAAACATTGTGAGGAAACCGGCATGTCCTAGAACCAGAAATTTGAAGACATGTGATATTCACCAACCCGCACTGGGCCCTTGTGGTGGATTTCGGCTCATTCTCTCTCCTAGAGAGGAGGCCTGAGTCCCCAGCAGTGGGAACATTAAAAAGGCTGATTATGCTAATTGTGCTACGCTACGTCTTTTTTTAGGTAGGAATCATCCAATTACTTCTCCCGCTTTTAGGCAGAGCGCGGGAGCGTGCCAGATTTTTACTGACTAAAACCCAGTCCTATGTTCCTACTTTGCCTTGCGTTCCAGGGCCCCAAGTTTTCCTTTCAGAAGCGAACTCATGGCCCCAGTAGGCTTTGACCCTGCTGGGCCTCTACGGTTTTGCTGACATTTCCTTGAGACGCGCGTGGAACACTACGCGCCGTCTACGACTCGGGCTCGGTTCGGACGGTTACCGTCTGCATATACAAGTATCCTAGTAGCAAACCTAGTAGTACAGTCAAACAGGCTGAATAGGAACGCAAGGGCAAATAGGATGAGGACACGGTGGAACATACGGTGGAGGTGTGCCCATACCCCCTAGCCAAGTTACGACCGTTTCGTTTCGACTCTTTTGCGTCGAACGCCTCGAGTAGGCCACGCCTCCGATTCCTTTGTACTGACGTCATCTCAACGCTCAGTCACGTGGTCAGAACAAAGGAATCGGAGGCGTGGCCTACTCGAGGCGTTCGACGCGAGAGAATCGAAACGAAACGGTCGTAACTTGGCTACGGGGGCAAACGAAAGTTGAAGGTGTCTCAACACCTTCTTGTCGGTCACTCTGTTGTGTTATGACATGTTCTGTTATGTCATGTGTAATGTTATGTTTTACGTGAATAGGTAAAGACCAACAAAATATCAAGTTTCATTTCTCATCTTTCAAATAAATGAAAACTTAATTAATATTGTACAGCTTTAGAGCCTCTACTGTGGTATTGAGACCTCGGGTAGGTAATTATGAAATTCCGAGCGGCAACAATGTGTAGCGCACATGTGTAGGAAATAGTTATTTGTGTTTATCGTGACGTTGGTTGAGAGACAAATTGTTTATTCATGAATTTTGTATAGTCACTTGTACGTTGAGGTGGTGAATGTGGTATTTTATGTCTCGTTGGCCTGAGCATGAGGATGCCCCTCAAGTTGAAGGGGAAAATCTACAAGTCCATGATAAAGCCTGTCATACTGTATGGATCAGAATGTTGGGCTGTGAAAAAGATGGATGAAAAAAGATTGTATGTAGTGGAGATGAGAATGTTGAGATGGATGTGTGGTGTGACGAGAATGGATAAAATGAAAAATGAGTATATTAGAGGAAGTTTGAAAGTGGTGCCAGTGACTGAAAAGTTGAAAGGGAATCGTTTGTCTTGGTATGGCCATGTAAAGAGGAGGGATGAAGCGCATGTTACTAAAAGAGTTATGAGTATACATGTGGATGGATGGAGAGGAGAGGGAGGCCAAAGAAAAGATGGATGTATTGTGTGAGGAGTGATATGAAAGAAAAGGGTGACAGGACTGAATGGAAGAATAAAACGTGTTGCGCCGACCCCAAATAAAACGGGATAAGGGCAGGAAGACGATGATGTTGACTTGAGCTGGAGGGTAATGCTATTGGTCTTTACATCTAGCACTTCTCAGTAACATCTTTATATCTGTTTTTGTCAGACTTCTACTGATGAAATCCTGCCTGTGTTCCTCCAGTGGCCCGCAACTCTGGCAGGAATAAGCCCTAGTGGGCCCCAGCGATTATGCTGACAGCTCTTTGAGGCGGGCGTGAAACACATCGCGCCGTAGACCCAGACATGGTCTTTACTGGACGGTAAGCTACTCATTGCTCACCATCCGTAAGCCCGCGCCTATACCAGGGGCGTCTCCAGCGGATTGGATTTTTGCCTGTTTGACTAAATAGGCTTGGCCTCAAACGTGGAATTTCACGAAAGTTTAGTTCTAACTGCCATATAAGACCCAAGTCCATACGCGGAATTCCATAACAGCTAAGCCAAATAACAATTTATCTGGTTAATATTCAATCGAGACATGTAGACAGGACCTTGCTCTCAGGAGTCGCGTTTCCAATTCCTGGAACGGACGCTGGGCCGTTAGTTTGTAGTCCTAATTTAACTGTTGAATTAAATTAGTACCTAATGCAAACCAGGGAAGTTATGGATATAAAATTTCGGATCTGGATACGGCTATAGGAGTAATATTATACGGGTTTTGAATGCGGTTACAGGGGTTATCCGTTTGTTTCGGATTAATTCGGATAGTTAAAAGATTATATAACTATAACAAAATAGTAAGATTTAACTTTTATTTCTGGTCTAGATTACTCTCATTGGTCTTTACAATCAGTATATATAAAAGACAAAGTCCTGACTCACTCATTGATTCATCAATGCCCAGCTCAAAATCTTGGACCTAGAATGCTGAAATTTTGCGCAGAGGTGCCTTTTATGATATAGTACAAAGAACAAGAAAGTATTTCCCAAAATCCATCTCCTATGGGTAGAAATGTGGGTCCAAAGTTTATATGGAGAAACCTAAACTGGGAGAAATCGGTGGCTCAGCTCACCCATGGTTCAACGCCGATTGCGTTTAAGCTGAACAACGTAAGCATTCGGCGTTTCTCGCCTGGGTTGACGCTCGTGACCACAAAGCTCCGGATCTGAGTTCAAAGAAGAGAGCCTTCAACCATGCTGCCAAGTCCTACAAAAAGGCACTAAGGAAGGCTCGCTTCGACCGCATTAACCATATTGGTACAAAGCTCTCTGCGCAGCCGTCCGGTAGCAGAGCATTCTGGTCCCTTGCCAAGTCGGTCGAAGCGAACTTCTGTCGGCCCTCATTGCCTCCACTGGTTAAACCTGATGGAACACTGGCTCATACAGCGAGAGAGAAAGCGGGTCTCTTTGCATCTCTCTTCGCCCATAATTCTCGTCTTGACACTGGTAGTGCTACTCCACCGACTCTACCTCACTGCGATACTTCGATGCCCGAGGTCCGCATAAGGAACAAAGAGGTTCTGAGAGCTCTGTGTCGTCTTGACGTGAATAAAGCTAGTGGACCAGATGGTATACCAGCGATTGTTCTCAAGGCTTGTGCACCCGAGTTGTCTCCTGTATTGACGCGTTTGTATCGCCTCTCATTTGGGACTGGTATAGTGCCCAAGTCCTGGAAGCTTGCCAACGTGCAACCCGTGCCCAAAAAGGGCAGTCGTACCGATCCTATCAACTATCGGCCGATTTCAATAACCTCCATACTCTGCAAGATTATGGAGCGTGTATTGAACTCGCGCCTCTTGGCATACCTGGAAGGTAACGATCTCCTCAGTGATCGACAGTACGGGTTTCGCCACAATCGATCTACTGGGGACCTTCTAGTTTATGCCACCCACTTGTGGGGCGAGACCCTCGAGAAGAATGGGGAAGCGATTGCTGTTTCCTTAGACGTCTCGAAGGCCTTCGACAGGGTATGGCACGCTAGTCTATTGAGTAAGCTTTCAGCGTACGGCATTTCCCCTGGTCTGATTAACTGGGTAAAAGACTTCCTGAGTGAACGTTCTCTCCGAGTTGTTATCGATGGATGCTCATCAGAGCCCATGACGACTAATGCCGGAGTTCCTCAGGGGTCTGTTCTCTCTGCAACTCTCTTCCTGCTGCATATCAACGATCTGCTGATGCCCGGTATCTATGGGTATGCAGATGATAGCACAGTTGTAGAGAGATACCTGCCAGGGGCTCGAGCTAGTAAGGAGCTAATCCGGTGCGAAAGAGAGGCTATGGTAGAGCGTGCGAATGTCTCACTTCAGGCAGTCTCCAAGTGAGGTGAAGCCAATCTGGTGGGATTCAACGCCGCCAAAACACAAGCGTGTCTATTCACCGCTAAAAGGAGCCCGTTCACCTTGGCTCCTGTTTTTCAGAATGTATCCCTGGAGTACACCGACCGCCTTCAGCTCTTGGGAGTTGAAATTTCTTCAGACCTTAACTTTGGGCGGTTCATTGAGTCCAAAGCCAAGGTAGCTGCTAGGAAACTCGGCGTACTTGCAAAGGTCCGGCGGTACTTCACACCAGGGCAGCTTTTAATGTTATACAAAGCACAGGTCCGTTCGTGTGTGGAGTACTGCAGCCACATATGGGCTGGTGCTGCAAAATGCCACCTGGCAGCTTTGGACTCGGTGGAAAGGCGTGCAAAGAGGCTAATTGGTGATCCAGATCTGGTTAATTCCAATCTACAAAGTCTTGAGCACAGGCGTAGGGTAGCCAGCCTTTCGGTGTTTTACAGAATTCATTTTGGAGAGTGTGCGCAGGAATTGAATGACTTGATTCCACCATCTCATTTCTACCATCGGACAAGCCGACGAACGGCGAGTATCCACCCTTACGTTGTTGAAACCTCTAAGGTCCGGACCAAGCGTTTTGCCTCGTCGTTTATACCGCGTACATCGAGGGACTGGAATAATTTGCCTGCTGCGATTTTCCCGTCCGATTATAATTTGGGTCTCTTCAAGGCTAGAGTGAATAGGCTCTCAATAAATTAGTGCGCCTCACCATCAACGATTGCATTACCACTTACCATCAGGTGGAATCGCAGTCAAGCACTAGTTTATATCAATTAAAAAAAAAAAAAAAAAAAAATTAGTCAGTGATATAAGTAAATACGAGTATTATTGTAGCCAGTTTAAGGTCTCTATCTTTTATATCGGTTTTAGTTACGGATATTTATTAATTTCAGATATCCGATACTTTCGGTTACGGTTAGGGAGCCCCGTAACTCTCCTGCTCCAAACTAAATCAAGCAAGTAAAATACTCGCTTCTAATTAATACACCTTATTTACCTGCTAGCAGGGAAAGTCAGCCATTTTCTGAAATAGTTGGCTGTCAGCTGCCAGTTATGTTTGCTATGTTCTGCGGGCTAGTTGAAAACTGTTCACGCTGAAGTATTGTATGGTTTGCAGAAAAGTTTACAGGTGGGCGGCCGTCTGTGCAAATACGTTTGTTGTAAGTTACTTATAGAGAGGGGTTTTAAAATTGAATTCGTATTCATGGCACCACATGGTGATTGTTCTTTGAATAGTACAGATATAGGCTAATAATAAGTTTTTTCTTTTTTTAAAATTTTTCTTTTTTTTCAATGTGGCCATTGAACTAGAAATTAAGAGGGTCCTTTTCCACTCGCCTATCGTCAACACATCGAGCATGGTTTAAAAGCTTGTTGCTTCATCTAACGCAATCCAACGCGATGTTTGATGAAGAGGCAATGCAAAAAAAAAGAGAGAACGCCTGAAAACTCTGTTGGCATTCGGTAATTCCATGATTTACTCGAATATTTCACAAAACTTGTTCCAGGAAATACGTTTTTAGGGTTCCGTAGCCAAATGGCAAAAAACGGAACCCTTATAGATTCGTCATGTCTGTCTGTCTGTCTGTCTGTCTGTCCGTCTGTCCGTCCGTATGTCACAGCCACTTTTTTCCGAAACTATAGGAGCTATACTGTTGAAACTTTGTAAGTAGATGTATTCTGTGAACCGCATTAAGATTTTCATACAAAAATAGAAAAAAAGCAATAAATTTTGGGGGTCCCCATACTTAGAACTGAAACTCAAAATTTTTTTTTTCATCAAACCCATGCGTGTGGGGTATCTATGGATAGGTCTTCAAAAATGATACTGAGGTTTCTAATATCATTTTTTTCTAAACTGAATAGTTTGCGCGAGAGACACTTCCAAAGTGGTAAAATGTGTGTCCCCCCCCCTCTAACTTCTAAAATAAGAGAATGATAAAACTAAAAAAAATATATGATGTACATTACTATAAAAACTGCCAACGAAAATTGGTTTGAACGAGATCTGGTCAGTAGTTTTTTTTTAGTACGTCATAAACCGCATTATTATGTTACTTGCTGCTACGGAACCCTCCATGGGCGAGTCCGACTCGCACTTGGCCGGTTTTTTTTTTATTAATTTATTTATTTACACACATTATACACATTTAAAAATAAACCCTAAAAACCCTTAAAAGCTTTTTAGAAAAATGGTCGTCATTCAGAATCTCGATTAAATGTAGCATAAGCATAATAATTGATGTACTTTTTTATATTTTTAATATATGAGTACATTATAAAAGGCCAAAGTTTACGTAAAATAGCAGATTTTCAGAGGTCTTTACCAGATTAGTTAATATAATACCGACAAGATAGCTGTGTATTCAAAATATCTAGAGAAAGATGTGTAATACATCTTAATCACGTAAGAGCGGTTGTATGAAAATGTACCTCGAAAAGGACGCTCAGTGATTAATGTGGTCGTTCACTGTCCATTTTTATTGTTTATGTTTTCCTATTTTTTACATCCGCTATCTATATCATTTTTCTTTTTTTTTTCTGAACTGGTATTGAGTTAGGTACGTGTAGAGACATTATGTTAACGTCTACTTTATCACTATTATACCTTCAAACGATCATTATTACGTCTTTAAACTGATTACTTGACTTTGAATTCTCCTTTCGTCTTTCTATAGCAAAAACTTTTTACCATTGGCTCTTTCGTTCCTACCTTCTATTTGTTTAAAAAAAAAAAATTGCCTATATAACCTTCTAAATTTAAAAAAAACGTACGCAAATAAACCTTGGGCAAAAAGCACGGGCATGAAACATCACCAACCTTACCCGGAAATTACTGCTGGCCAAACAAAACCCCGAAAGCTAGAAATTACCCTTTAGCGTTGAGTACGGCGTTAACACAGGGCTGCCCCATTTCATTACTTACCTGTCAAGTGGTTAACCCTGACGTTGCTGAGGTGCCACAGAATAGATAGGTACAGAAGGTTAGCTCGACTGCCTATTTGAACTCCATAATCCAGTAATTGGATAACGAGATACTCCATTTTTTTCCACTCTCGACTAAAAGACCCGCAGGTTGTAGCTATCGGCAGAGAATTCCACTCCTAAGCTGTATGCACAATGAATATATAAATAAATAAAGAAAAAAAGAACATTTATTGATATCTTCCCAAATCCTTGAGATGTTGTCCTTAACAAAATACTCAATTCAGAAACCCGCCTTTAATGTCTTATGCTTTTCTACCAGTCGACCTTAGGATGGTGCAGAAACCTAACGTAGGTATCAGGTGCAACTTAATAAATGACAAACAGAAAAGGAGCGCATTCCAAAGACAGATCGCCAGGACATACAAGGAGGAGTGGATAAACCCAGAGCAGTATGAAAGGGACATCGTAGAAGACGATTATTTGTGGACCGAAGATTTTTGTAACTACTTACATTTAATATGGCGGTAAGTCCCCTCTTTGAGGAGTGGCTGGCTTTTCTGAAAGGAAGACTCGGCCCTGGTACGAAAGGCAACGAAGGAACAGAAGTGGGTTTTTAGTCAGTAAAAGTCTGACACTATCTCCCACTCCGCCCAAGAGCGGAGGATGTCATAAGACGATTTTCCCACCGAAAAAAAAATACGGATGTTTAGCAATAAGCCCCTCAGGCAAGTTCAATAGATTGGCTCTATACAACGAGCAAGAATAGGCGCAAACGTATATAGACTTCTACTTACATCGATCTCAAACGAATGAGAGTCGCGATTACAACTGTATCTGGTCAAGGTGGTCAAGGTGGTCTGCGAAAAAAGTTCGAAAGAGTTACCGCTTGCCTGCCGCACAAAGTGTAACTGAAGAAACAGGTGTGTTTAAGGCCTCCCCCACATTAGGCGTGCACGTTCCTCGGGCGTGTCTGCGACGCGAGCATACCGCGCGCTCTGGGCTTGGCTTGTGCGGTGCTCGCGTCGCTCACACGCTCGAGGAACGCGCACGACTAATGTGGGGGAGGCCTTAGACTGTAAAAGTCCGACATTCCCTGTCACTTCACACAGAGTGGGAGAAGTTATTTGATGATTTCCCACAAATAAAAAGCTTATTGTATCTACGTGAAGCGTGTCATAAGAGCGTGAGTTTGCACGTTGTACGGACTCGATCTTCTGTAGTTATCAATCTTGTACTCCAACTTAATGAGTACACGAAGTTCCTTTAGCGTGGGTCATTGACTGCATTGTGTCCTGACGCTGACTTGATTTGTTCGACAGGGATTTGTTAATTAAAGGTTTTTGGAATTGGATTGTGTGGGTGAAATGAGTTTTAGCTTGCACTTGAGAGGGGTTCGATTTCAGTTCCAATTGTTTAAAATCTTGTTTAAAATTGTTGAATTAGTAGACGCCCATACTTTGTCCAAATAGACAAGAGGGTGTATTCTTTCAAATGCCCTTTGTGTTCCAGAGATGCGTTAACTCTTTCAAAGAATGCCGCAGACTTTACCCAACATAGGAATCGAACCTAGAACCTCATACGAACGGTCGAACTGAAAACCATTTCATTAACGAGGCTAAAAGGGCCATACTTTTTTACAAAAATATTAACAGTTACTGTTTCATAAATTTCATTCCGTATCACCTACAGTAGAAAACTAAAGCACGTTTTAATTTAATTAAAATAGCAAAGTTTTAATAAAAACGTAAGTTTATGTTCATTGTGTATTATATTAGCTTTGTCTAAAGTTTTCCATGGTTATTATTATATTATATAGATAGGTAATATGCGAGTGATGTCCAAACTATTAATTATCTAATAACATTAAGGAAAGTGCGTGCAATACGTGGTAAAAGACGTCTATCGTCCAGTCTTCGGCCGACTGACGGTGAACAGGTTAGTGTCACATGTTTTCCTATCCAATTTTCCTTTACATCATCACCATTTCAAGAAAGACGTCCACTATTGGACTTAGGCCTCCCCAAGTGTCGCCATAATGACCGATCCTGTGCGTCTCGCATTCCTGCGACCCTCAGAAGGTCATCGGCCCTCCTTGTGGGAGGCATTCCAACGCTACGTCTTCCGGTACGTGGTCGCCATTCCAGAACCTCATTATCCCCCTTCTCCTCATTTTCCTTTACCAACGTTATAATTTCGTCGTCCAATTTGTATTGCATTCGCAAGGTCACGCACATTTTAATCGCCATCAATACAATCCACTTTTCATTTTTGACCCAGCTCCCTGCGTCTGGGGTAACCGCAACCAATTTTATATTTCCACCCAAGTAATTCGTGTCAGTGTTGGGCAATTAAAATATTAAATTAACAACTAGTTCATGTAGTTTGATTACTGTAGTTAAATTACATGTAACCAAAACTATATTTAATCATAACTACATGTAGTTAACTACTTTTAATCATCATTAGTAATCCGATTACAAAATAGTAGTTACGCTGATTGGTGTAAGGCGCCACCATTATTTTATGGTAAAATGGCAGTTTCAATAAAAACGTAAGTTTACGTTCGTTGCGTATTATATTAGCTTTGTCTAAAGTCCTCCATGATTATTATTTTGTAGATAGGTAGGTATTGTAAGAGCGTCGGTGTCTAGATTACTAATGAAAGTGAGTTGTAGAACTTCGTGAATTAAGATTACAAGGGCATCAGATGCGTGTGCGAAAACTTAGGAGTTGCTAAGTGTTGATATTTGATTGTTTGGAATTCTATCTCAGTTTAAGTAATCTTTAATATGTCTAGATTCCTGCGCTGTCTTAAACTTATGAAATAACTAACTTCTATTAGCGGTTTTGCCTAAGTAAAAGTAGAAAATTGTTTCATGTGAACCTACTCCCGAGATAAAAGGTATTCTGTGTTCCGTGTGCCAAATTTCAAAGTTGTTTGAGCATGAAGAAGTAACATACATACAAACAAACGTTCGCCTTTATTATAGTAGGTTAACTGTAACCCGTTTTAAAAAATGCCAATTTCATACGAGTACCTAATAATAGGTAAAAACCGTTTTTAAAAACGGGTTGCTTTGAAGTGTTATATCTTTGGATTGACTTGGAATTATAAATTCAAATAAACTTTATATTAAAGGTATGTTATTATTTTTTTGAAATTAGGTATTTATTGGTTTCTTTGTGTTTTGTATTTTCTGTAATATCGCAGTACTTATAACCATTTTTGTACGAAATCTGAGAAAACTCGCATTATCTATACATATAATAAAACAGTAAAATGGTGGAGCGTTGGTATTAGTTGGCGAAAAAACTACTGAACCAATCCTGTTCAAATTTTGCACACATAATCCTTATAGGCCGGGTCAACTGTTAGGCTACATATTATCACGCTATTTGCTATGGGGGGTGAGCAATAATTCAAAATGTCGGTATTAAACGACATTTTGCAGCGAGTTCGATCCTCAGCTACAGTTAAAAATTTTGTCATTATTTTATCTTATTTTTTTTTGTAATAAAATAACTTTTACCATTTTTTCAAAATAAAATTGACATTTCTATTCGATATCTTCTAAATATTTTGTAAAAAACTAATCAAAACACATAATAAAATCAAAGCGGCGAGTAAAATCACGTACTATTTTGTTACATTATTCTATTTACCTGCAAATTTAACTTCTGAAAGGAAAATCATCACGCTATCATCGATAAGGAGCCGACCAGGCTATTATAACGTTTATATAAGAACGTCTATTTTAAAACACAATCATCAGAGGCCTCAGCACAGTGGTTTCGTATCTAGACTTGCGTGTAATATAAAGATGGTTCGAGTCCCATAATATGGCTCTCTTATAAGAAATTTTTATTTTATTTTTTCACCGTAAATAAGATTTTTTTTATATATTTTTGCATGCTTACATTTTTTTTTGTATCTACACACAATATATCTGTAGAAGTTTTTAGTTGTGTGCGTATCACGCAAAATGTTAATAATATAAAATGTAGATAACTTTTAAACATTAAGATTGTGTGTCACTTAAAATATTACTTAGGCTTTGTTTCATCGCAATCGGTTGACTATATCGAAAGATATATGTATAAATCTAAAGTTTTCAAGAAGTAAAATGTAACACTAGACGCAATTCAGATACTCGCAACGCCATCTAAAGACTCAAAGTAGAAATAATGATGACAATGGCATTTGAAATTCATATTAAATTTGATAGATAGATGGCATTGTGTAATTTATGTAATTTTCTGAGTAGCGGAAGAATGACCATCGCCCACGTTTGCAGACAGTTCTAATTTTTTTTCCCCGTGGTTGTAACTAGCTAATTGACCTATATGGTATTTAATTATTGACTTTAAAATAACACGGCCAAATTTTTGGAAGGGGTTACATGGTACCTTGCGTTGGAAGGCCCCCAGGTGGACGTTACCGATGACCTGGTGAGGGTCGCGGGAATCCGATGGATGCGAGACTCACAGGACCGGTCATTATGGCACTTGGGGAGGCCTATGTCCAAAAGTGGACGTCTTTCGGCTGAAATGATAATGATGACGATGGCACCTTTTTATTCTTTTTTTAAGGGTGAAAATTATCCAGTGACTTCGCCCGCTCTGGTTGGAGTGGGAGGGCGTGTCAATCTTTTACTGACTGAGACCACACCTGTGTCCTTCAGTTGCCCTTTGCGACATCTCTTTGAGGAGCGCGTGGATCACTACGCGCTGTTGACGACTGGGCTTGGTCCGGTCAACTACCGGACGGCCGGACGGCTAGCTACCCATTGCTCGACGTCCGCAAGCCCGCGTCTACCGTGGCTGATAGTTAGCGAAGGAGGAGGCCGCGTAATGGACGGCTTTGCAGAAGGAGGCAACCTCCGGCCATTTTTCCTCGCTTTGGACCATAGCCCGAACCAGGGCCCGGCGCGAGAGGCCACTGACGCCGATTGCCTCCACGAGGACACAGCGGTGCTCCGCTCTTGCGGGGCACACCTCCAATGTATGCTTCACTATGTCCTCCGGGATGATGGCACCTTGCGGCCTAATAATAGCGTGTTTTATTATTTGCAGTCACTGCTTCATATAAAACGAGGTCGAATGTGTGTTTCTGATCACAGTTCGACAACGTATAATGTATCTCAGATTCCTTGCAGCCTTACGTCGACATCTGGACATTGCCTCCTTGCAGTGAGTGGTGACCAACACTGGATTATGGTATTGGATTATGGTATTGGTACTGGTATTTCGAACGGTTTCTGTTCCGGATTCGGTGGAATTACCCTGATAATACCATTTTGCGAATTGCCCGAAGCTTCCGGTGTAGCATGCGGTGGAGGTCTATCCTGCTTGGGTGAACCGCCGTGTCCTCATAGAGGCAATTGGCGTCAATAATTTCTCGGTTTGGTCATCAATATGCGAGTTCGATTGGACGGGGATACACGCACTCAAGATTTCGCCAAAATTCATTCAAAAGTTGGAGACTCTTTATAGGGTAGTTCCCACTATGGAAAAAACATTTGTCTGATATACGGGGACGTCAGTTAAATACACACCAAAAATCCTAGGTAAATGAACCTGGTGGTTCATTTACCATCGCCCAAAAGGATCAAGCTGCAACAATCAATGCAATTATATGCTCGCTATGCTCTCAAATTCTTCATAAGTACTGTTGTGGAGGAAGATAGTTGATGAAGATGATAGTTTTTGGATTCACTTAAGGCATTGCACTATCAGTGCACGTTATCCAGCTGAAGGTCGGTGTTCCGATTATGCTCCTTCGTTTACCTCTACTAAAGCTGTCTAACTGCTTAAACTCTTCAGTGAAATATTATTGAGGCCAAATGTATTACACGAGGTAACTCTTTCAAACAATCTCGCAGCCCCAGCAGACATCGGTCCTAAAGGGCCCTATAAATTTGCTGAAGGAAGCTACTGGTTGTCATTTTCTCCATCAATCGCCTCCATGAGGACACGGCGGCGCTCCGACCAAGCGGGAACGACTTCCACCGTATTCTCAGGGCGATCCGCACAATGGTGAGATCCGAGTGTTTCTTCCCGCTGAATTCGATACATCCTGCACAAAGAGAGGATGCCATGACGCCTCTGTAGTGACACCTCAAAGACAGGCATTACCGCTGCGATTGTGGCGTGCTCACTGTGGCGAGGGATTAAAATCATACAATATTGTTTTACCAGAACATAAACCAGAAACATACATAAACTAATGCCTTTTCCCTTGGGGTAGGCAGAAATGCCAACTGCTACGACCCATACATACTCTTTCTATTCATTGACGTTCATACATCTGGATCTGGACGTTTACATAACATATTTCCTGAAGGAAATTAGCGTTTTTACCTTTAACCGTTTTATGTTAAAGTACAATAAATAATTGCGATCCTTTCGGAATGAATTGCAAGCACAGAATGTTTGTACAGTTTTACGAACTTAACGCGGACGAAGTCGCGGGCAACAGCTAGTTTTGTAATATGAGTTCTACCGTGGTAACAATGCGTCTCAAGCGGTATGCTATATTGATGATGTATACGGACTTAAAACTTCAAAAGCAAACCGTTTTAAAAAACGGCAATTTTGTAGGTAAATACCTATTATTAGTGTGATTAATATAAGTAAACGAAATCATGCATGTCCTGAAACCAATAATTCGAGATGATATGATATATTTGTCATATACTTGTCAAATGTATGCCTGTAGTTTGTTTCTTAAACTGCAGGAAGGGTTAGAAGATGCGAGTTCCAATCCGATTACGAAAATGAGCGGTGTACAGGTGAGTGCGTTTTTTATTTCGAAAAATAAAATAAAATCGGTTCTATTAATATTGTATCGAGGTATTTTGATTCGAGCAGTGGTGATCCAGTGGTAACGGTCGTGACTTACGAGTTTTAGGTCACGGGTTCAAACCCAGGCAGGCGCATTACTTTATATAATTTATTTTATCACCACTGTTCTCAAAACGGCGAAGAAAAAAATCGTGAGGAAACCTAGAACCAAAAATTCGAAGATATGTAACATCCACCAACCCGCACTGGGCCCTCGTGGTGGATTACGGCATTAAAAGGCTGATTATGCTCCTGAGAGGAGGGAGGGTCGTTACCTCCCTGCTTCATCACTTTCATTTTTATGATGTTCCTCCATCTATTCCTGTCTATGGCGGTGTGAAGGTATGCCGTGCTGATTATGCAATGCTATTTTAATTCACAAGGTGTCTGTTCCTGCACTTACAAAGTTTCGTACAAGCTTCAAGTTGAATCAATTAGAAGGCAATAATTGAAATAACTTTATTCTTGTTCGACCAAGAGTGTCTGTGCCACTGCTCAGGGTCGCAAAACTTTGAATTCCTTTGTGCAATTTGAATTGATTTAATTAAGATGACTGAAAGTTGTGTTTGTTCTATTGATCAGACAAACGCCATATTCTATATTTATTGTATACAACTTTTACAAACAATAGAAATAGAACCACTCGCGTAGTTACCAAATTTGGGGGCTCCCGAGCTTGAGGGCCCCTCTAGCCCAGACGGGGCCCTCAAACTCGGGAGCCCCCAAATCTAATAAGCAATCCTTTTTGAACTAGCGAAAAAATCTCCCACCTTTAAAATCTAAATTAACTAGGTTGCAACACTACTTTAATCATGGCAACTCGTTTTAGACAGTAAAAGTCTGATACTCTCTCCCGCTCAACCCCAAGCAGGAGAAATCATTAGACAATTTCCCACGAGATAAAAAGGGGCTCCAGATTTTTTTTGCCGCAGGGCTGGGTCACCTAGCTACGCCACTAAATAAGACAGCTGATGAACACAGAAGAGCTTAACCCACAATTGGGTTTTCTTACAGCAAACCTTACGTTATATTTACAGATATTTTACACTTGAGGATAACAAAACTTAAGCTAACATTACGTAGATGGCCTCTAATGAATGTTGTAATATTGCTGGTGACTAAACGAAATGTCTCGTATACGATATATACCGTATATGGGCACTATCAGTTTACTTAATTGACAAATACTCCAACTACAAAATTTCTTAGGTTTACAATGTATGGTGGGAAACGAATTTGGCTCCTTAATATTCTTGGCATTCAATGGATTAAAAAACCATTTCTACAACTTTCCCAGCTTAAATAACCGTAAAGATACTCAATAAAGAATGCTTGACGTTTCATTTACATTTACGAATGTGTAACAAAAGCTATGGAATGCGCTCGCGTCTTCAGTTGTCAGCGGGGTCGAATTCCTACAATCCGAGCAGCCGAATTGTAGTCTTTGTATTGGACTAAAGCGCAAATTGAACTGTCATGTGGAAATAGTTGAAATGTAAATAGTTTTGAAACTTACTATAAATTGATTTTCTGCTCTAAAGGATAGTGGAAACTGTACATAAAACTTCTTAAATTTTGGTTAAATTTAAGAAGTTTTATGTGGCCGAAATTATTTAAAGTGGCCAACTCGGATTGGGCCAGTGTCGTGGATTATGGCCCATTCCATCTCCTAAATAGGAGGCCGAGTCAAAGCAGTGAGAACATTATAAGGCTGATTATATCAATGTATCTACACTATAACGAAGGTAAACCATTTAAAGAGCCGTTTTCTAAATTGAGATTTTCGGGTTAGAATTGCGTCTCATCCTACTTTAATGCCAAAGTTTGTCAGGATTTCAGGGTAATATAATGTTTGAAAATTTTCAACTTTTAACTTATTTATTCAGAAAGCGGAGGTCAGTCCCTAATACTATGTGATATAAATATTCTATCGTTTTTGCCTTAAAAGTTCCGCAAAAGAACTCCTATGATTATATGAAATATATGAAATTGCCGTTTTTTAAAACGGATTGCTTTGAAGTGTTATATCTTTGGATTGACTTAGAATTATAAGATCAAATAAACTTTATATTAAAGGTACAATATTCTTTTTTCGAAATTAGGAAATTAGGTATTTATTGGTTTCTTTGTGTTTTGTATTTTCTGTAATATCGCTGTATTTATATTTGAGAGTTCAATATGATTCTTTTAATTAATTTAATTTTTTCAGGTAGTTTATCATAAATTTTGGGAGTATCAAATACAAATAGCTCTTCTAATAGTGTAGTATTGCTCTTGATCGGATACGAAAAGTTCTCATATTGGGTACGAATTGGAGTTTTTAACCAAGGTCGTTTTTTGAAATATATATCGATTTGCTTTCACAAATAGTGCAGTTCCCATTACGTATAAACATGGTAAGGGTAGTAATATTTTCATTCATTTACCATTACAAATACCTGCACTTAAGACTCCATCCCAATATCAATCTTAAATCCTATTACAAACTAGCGCATTAAAGTTTCAAAATCAAATTGTGCAAACTTACGACGTCCACCTAACGTATTACCTAGCAAAATGAAAATGAATTCCTATAAAATGTTATGACCGATCGTTTGTCGTTTGAAATTCAATCTAAATTCCGGTAGGTAAGACGCAAATTGCTTTGGGGCAATTAAATTGCACTTATAAGCCCGTTAAGGGATATGACGGGGTCATCAATTACTTACTATTGATGGCTATTAAACTTGAATTGAAAATGGAAGTCCGTTTTAAAATCGCTTTTGTTAAATTTTCTTAGGAAAATGTGTGTTTAGTGCATAGGAAAAAATGTAGCCCAAAATAGTTTTAACAATGTAAATACGTCACAAACAATGTTACATTTCAGTTAGAACACAATTAAATGAATTATCAAGATGGCCTATTTGTATTACATACAATTAGTGACCAATCGAAACACGATTTTCAGCTGAAACTGACGACAGAAAAATTGACAGAAACACAATTTCGATACTGTTATTTCTAACTATATTTCGATAAGGTTTATTCCTTCTCCTACAGAGAAGGCCTGAGTCCCAGCAGTGGGATTATCATCAGCTGCATATCTTATATTTCGATATAGTTATGCTTAATTACGTAGGTACTTATAATTTTAATATAATACTAAATAATCGAATGAATCAATGATTATATAAAAATTATAACATAGACGAACGAACCAGTCAGTTTTCAGGTATCTATCACAACAGTTACGGACGAAACCAAGTTTTATAGGCCGAAATCGAAACAGAATCGGTCTCTACGTACAATACAATACAATCATCATCATCATCATTTCAGCCAAAAAACGTCCACTGCTGGACGTATACCTACCCCAAGCGTCGCTATGACGACCGATCCTTTACGTGTCACATCCATCGGATTTCCGCAATACTCGTCAGGTCATCGGCCCACCTTGTGGGTCGCTACATTTTCCGGTATGCAGTCACCACTCCAGAACTTTTAGGTCCTATCGATCATCTGTCCTGCGAGCAATGTCACCCGGTCGATTGCCACTTAAGTGTACCAAATTACATCTAAATCCGTTCAGCCGTTTGAGCGTGAAGGAGTAAGAAACACACACACATATACAAACGTCACCATTGCGTGGACCGCCCGGAGGAGACGGTGGAGCACACGGTGGAGGTGTGCCCCGCTTGGGAAGAGCAACGCCGTGTCCTCGTGGGGGTGATCGGCGGCAGTGATCTCTCGCGCCGGGCCTTGGTACAGGCCATGGTCCGGAGCGAGGAGGAGTGGCAGGCGGTCGCCTCCTTCTGCGAAGCAGTAATGCTAGCAAAGGAGGCGGCCGATCGCGTGAGACAACGGTCCTCACGCCCCAATCGCCGCCGGGATTCTGATCCCGATTTCCGGCCACCGTAGTGGACGGTGAGCAATGGGTAGCTCGCCGTCCGACCGTCCGGTAACCGTCCGGACCGAGCCCAAGTCGTCGACGGCGCGTACTGTTTCACGCGCGCCTCAAGGAGATGTCAGCAACTGTAGGGGCCTATCAGGGTCGACCTACTGGGGCCAAGGGTCTGATTTTGAAAGGAAGACTCGGCCCTAGTACGAAGGGCAACGAAGGAACAGGAGTGGGTTTTTAGTCAGTAAAAGTCGGACACTATCTCGCGCTCCGCCCAAGAGCGGGGGATGTCTTAAGATGATTTTACCACCAAAAAAAAAAAACGCACATATACAAACTCTCATCTTTGCAATATAGTGATTTTTTTTTTTAAATTTTTTTAAAATTTTTTTTTTTCTTTTTGACAGATTAAAAAAATCTTTATTAATATATATTTACATCTAAAAATTAAGAAAATTTATTTTAATATAAAAACAATTAAAATGTCAATACAATTAAATCTAAAAAAAATTTTTATTTATTTATTTATTTATTTAAACTTCATGTACAGTAGTGGTACATAGGCGGACTTAATGCAACAAGGCATTCTCTACCAGTCAACCTTTGGGTTAAATTGAATCAATTTATTTATTTATAGAGTAGACTAGTTGGTCCCCCTACTTCGCCTGGTAAATCAGCCCAATGCCATTTGGTCACAATTTCAAGGGTATTTTTTTCACCCTAATTTTGCTTCTTATAACATCAGCGATCTACTAGCCAAAATCTGTCCAGCTGTTTCGGAGATTAGTCGGAACAAATAGACAAACTGACAGGCAGACCGACGATGTTTTCTTCACCGTTTTGAGAGCAGTGGTGATGAAATAAATTACACAAAGTGCGCCGAGCTGGGTTTGAACTAGGGTTTGGGTCCCGGGACGTCTCGTGTCTCGAAGTTTTAGTTCCCGGGACTTTCGGGTCGAGACTCGAGACGAGACAAGATTGTGAAATTGTAATTTGGAACTACTGTTTAAAGCCTTAAACACAATTAAACCGTCACTTGTGGAAAACGACAGAGTTTTCTCCTTGTCCGGCGGCATTATTCCTCACACTTTGTTTTTTTTTAAAAGCCTATTATATTAAATCAGCATAGAATATAAAATAATCAACTAAAATACATTAATTAGACATTAATGTATTAGTTGATTATTTTAAAGACTGATTCATAAATCTGTTTTATTTTTTATATTTAGATTATTTCATTTTGAAATAAATCTGTGCTTAAGAAAATTAATAATGTTGTGATTATGACTAATGATTAGATACTAGAATTACTAGATAATACTAATAGTTAAGTTATTAAGAATTAGCATGATTTTTAACTAAGTTAGTTTTATAACTATAAGATTTAACTGCTTAAAAGTGAACCTGTGTGTGATTAAAAGAAATAATCAAAGCAATTATTAAGACTGAAATTAACGTTAAATTTATAAAGATTTAATTTTCTGTTTAAAACATGTGGATTTCTACAAAAAAAATCCTTATTTTAATACGTTTCATCAGAAAGTAACTCAATTAAAATTGTTCAAAAAAGGCTTACCAGTCCAAAAACTTTTTTTTTGAGAGTCTCGAGGTCCCGGGAATTCCCAGGAGTTTGATTGTAGGCTGTCTCGTATCCCGGTACTTTGAAATTGACGGGATTCCCAAACCCTAGTTTGAACCCGCGAACCCGTAAGTCGGGACCGTTATCACTGGGCCACCACTGCTCACACTATCTGCCTCACCTTTTCCTAACTGTATTTGAGCCGGTTTCCTAACCGGATGCATGGATGGATACGTGTATTTTACATGGAGCGACTCCTTGTCTGACCTCCACAACCCTTACAGTAATTGGTTAACACAATATCCGTAACGACTGTTCTTGGTATGTCTTGGTATGTTAAAATGGCCACCTATCCACAGTCTGGCCTCGGCAAGTGTTGCTCATCTTGGAGATACGTAGATTATTTTAATTTATTCCAATGCAATTATTTCATTAGTTTTAATGTAATTTAATTTAATTATTTTTATGTGATCACAACTATTTTTATATAATTTACTGCACAAGTGCTGCGTACGCCTGAATGTGAAAAATTCATCACGTAAAAACGGAACCACAAAAAGACAAAATCTTTTTTGCGATTCGGAAAAATCTTCGAGACTCCATTTGGAAATAGAACTATTTACATAGGTTTCTTTGTTTTTTTAGGTGGGAAACTCATTTATTGACAAATCCCATTCTTGTGCGGAGCGGGAGATAGTGTCAGACTTTTACTGACCAAAAACCCATTCCTGTTCCTTCTTTGCCTTCGTCCCAGGGCCCCGGGTTTCACTTTCACACTACCCGTGGATTTACATAGGTAAGTTTATACGGAACCCTCAGTGCGCGAGCCCGACTCGCACTTGCCCAGTTTTTTTTTAGTGTTAAACCAGTGAATGAGTCGTTGGTGTGTCAATAACTTAACTTGTTTGTCATTACGAGCATGGCAGTTGAGAGTTTGTCATGCTCAATCAAATGTCTCGCTGATGGTGGCGCGTGTTATTGGGTCATTCGGTTCCCTTCAAAATGGTTGAACTGAGTGGGGCTGATGCACGCGTCATGCTCGTGAACGGGTGCCGTCAGTTGAGACTGGTCATCTCTTAGCTGCCAGTGACTTAATTCAATTTCTATTTTTTTTTTTTAAATAAGTTTTTATTTTATTCTTTTAATTATTATTACTTATCTACATTGTGCTCACATATTAGAAGCGACAAGAAATATGTAACCAAGATTTATGTAACTCATAATATGATTTAAAAGAGTGTCCATGGAGTTTCTTGCACGTTCTTCTCCATAGAGATCTACGCTTTGGAACGTGCAATTTAGCTTCACTTGTATTTTTTTTTTGACTGACCGACATTTTGACAATTCAAAAGTGCCTGTAATTGGTCTATTTGAAATAAACGTTTCTGATTTCTGATTTCTGATTAATATATATAAATAAATTATTCTAGATAAGAGCCACTTTATTGAGCTCGAGATAATATATGGCATTAGCTATTCAAAAAGGAAAAGCTAAATATCAATTTATTTGCGTACAGAATGGTATATGATGGTTTAGCAGATTGATATACCTACTACGCGAACTGGAAATTCAGATTTTCTGACAGTGCTTTCTGACACAGACTTTATACTAGCATATGGTAATTACTAACAAGAAATCATAAATACCTTTTGATAAGTTACAAAGAGAAGCTCCTTCGTATCAATTGTTTAACATAAAAAACAAGAACATTTGCAATAAACACTTGTAATACTGTAGCCCTAATTGCAAGCATTATGACCAATCGATAGAGCACGGAATGCCCCGTCGGCAACAAATTGCCATTGTTACAGATAGCGGCACGAATTTTGAGCGCTCGGCGAAAGAGCGGGGATCATTTTGCGCATCGTACAATATCGGCGAGCCAATCACTGTACAAGGATTTCACTTCCCGCCCCCGCGTCTCTCTTCATACTACTAAAGAGACCCGATATTACACTTCTGCGTGCTTCTGCACAAGTAGAACTGTAGAAGTCAGTGCTCAAGATCCGCGCCGTTATCTTTAACAATACTTATTTGTGGCTGCATACTTGTGCTCATCATAAGTTTCACAATGGGCCTGATTAAATGGCTTGAAGTCACTCGAAGGGCAATGACTCTCTATTGCCCTTCTTTGGTGTCTCCATGCAAGGCATGGAGAGACACAGGCAAGGACATAGCCCAAAGTACCATTAAACTTAAGTGGACAGGGCACATTGCACGCAGAACAGATAGATGGTGTTTAAAAGCCCGCACTAAAGCCCTAGGTGATAATTATTCTCACGCTTGGCTTGTATGCAAAGTATTGACCATGGCATCTCTAGGAAGCGGCTATCGAGGCGACTCGGTACTCTTTGGTCAGACCCAATCGAGGTTGATTCAAAAACCGTACTTAAGCCCTAGGTGATAATCACTCTCTCGCTTGGCGCGTGTCAATATAACAACGCTTTTAGGATGCTGTTGCGGTGGCCGCGGCGTTGTAGTGCGTCGGGAATATTTGCCGCGGCTCAAACGGATGGCTTTCACGCCATCATACGTAAGAAAGCGGCTTCCATACTGCAACGCTTGCGCAACACTCTTAACAGCATCCTGAAAATGATTGCTGACAGGCCGGATTGCCCCATCCGCAGACACTGGGCGGAATTAGCTATAGGTTACTAATAACACTAATATAGTATACAAGCATTGTCTGTTATTAACACACTGACAATATATGGACTATTGGGTCTGAATTAAAGACTTTTTTTTTATTGACATTGCCGTCTATAGCAGTGACCACTGAGGCAATACAGTACTCTATAGCTAGACCCGTAGGTGCCGCCGTGCCACATGCTTGCATGTCGCGATGCGGCCGCATGCACTCAAATGACTGGTCGAGCAGATTGCGTGCGGATTTTCATAACCATTGAAAGAAAAAACTTGCTGCCCATCCAAACGCTGTTACTGTTGGTTTTTCCAGAGGTATTTTGCTTTATTGCTTCTAATTCATATGATAAAGCATTACATGAATTTAACCTTTTCAGTGCGTAATTAGAGACACAATAGTAAGACAATGGCGCGTGAACGCCGGCGTTAATGCGGGGATCAACAGCTTAAACTAAAAAAGGGTTACCAAGTCTAGATGGAGCGAGACGAAGTCATCATCCTCATCATTTCAACTGGAAGACTGTTGAACATAGGCTTCCCCCAATTGTCACCACAACGATCAGTCCTCCGCGTCTCGCATCCATCGGATACCCGCGACCCTCACCGCAATCCTTACAGCGCTGCATCTACCGGTGTGCGATCGCTTCTCCAGATCTTTTCTGCCCCATCGATCTTCTAAACGATCCATTTCGTTTCGAATCTCTTTCTACAGTCGGTAACGCCCCTGATTCCTTTGTTTTCCCCGCGTGACTTAACATTGAGATGATGTCATTCCCATACATTTGAAGTTTTCTACCTTCTAAGCCTTCTGTTCTGCGAGCGATCGGCCCTGCCCACTGCCACTTAAAGTTGGCAATTCATCGGGTTATGTCGGTAACCATGGATCTCTTACCGACTCTGTTCCTTGAGAGGGAGTGTCAGATTTTTATTGACTAAAAACCCACCCGTGTTCCTTCAGTGGCCCTCTGCGTTCCAGGGCCGCGGTAACTCTTGAATATCCCGCAGCCTGCAGTCCCTTATTTGGCTGTAGTATCTATTTCATTTCCATCAAATAAATGTATTGCCAATTTTCACCCATACCCACAAAACGTTCTGGGAACACATTCATTGTGTGTACAGCTAAGTATTGGGTTTCCCTGCCGCAGTCTGTGTTTCCTGATAGCTATTACCAAGGGGTCTTCAAGTCAAAAGAGAATAGGTTACTACTAGACAAGCGTGCTCCATTGTTGACCACATTATCGCTTACCATCAGGTGACATGCGGTCAAGCGAGAGTGTATCAATAATAAAAAACAAAACAAAAATTAAACGCACTAAGTTTCGAGTTTATTTGGCCAAGAAGACATTATTAAAATACAAATAAAAGCTTTTCGCATAAGTAAATTAGACATATTTTCACGGGAAAAACGGCAGAAATTAAAAATAAAATGTGACAAGACACAAAAAATACACAATAAAGGCGGACGAAAAAATCTCCAAATCCACTTACGACGACGTTTTAGTAATTTGCTATGCGCGTTAATATTTAAAAAGTATTCTGAAAAGTGACACTAACTGCTATCATTAATGTTTCATATCAACAGCTGCTGTCCTAAAAGGTTTTATCTTTGCTTCTGGAGCAAGAGCTGTGAGAAATACTTTCTAGAAATAATTATCCGTTTTTAGTTCTACAGTGATTCAAAAGCTAGCCAACCGTTTTGACTCCTGGGCGTTAGGAGACGCAGGATGATTTTCGGCCACCGTAGGCGCGGGCTTGCGGACGGCGAGACATGTGTAGCTCCCCGTCCGGCCCCGTCTAGTAGGGATCAAACTCAGGTTGTCGACGCGTTATATTCCACGCGAGCCTCAAAGAGATGTTAGCAAAATTTACGAGGCTAGTTAGGGCCGACGCCTACCAGGGTTGCAGATTTTTCGAAGAAGTTACCATAGCGTTAGCCAAGAGGGTAATTGAAGAAACACTGTGGGTTTTTACCCTTCGTGTGCGAGTCCGGCTGGCACTTGGCCGGTGTTTTGAAACCTTATTTTATATCAGAATCCACGTCCGTCCTTTGATTGTGGAAACAACAGATCGATTCCATATTATTGGGTACTTAGGGAATAGCCTCCTGGATTTGATTGGTTCAGAGTGTAGCCAGTATTGATTACCCTTCTGCTGCCAATATGTCGAGAACGAAATATGTCGTTATTTTGAGTACTTAAATCTAAAATTGTGTACGTTCCCACTACTGGGATACCAGCTACCTTTTTGTGTCAGAAGTAAGCTATATAGAAGTATAACCTATAAAAAAATCTGGCCCAGATTTTTTTTGTGGATTTCATGTATCAATTTTAAAGTTCTAGGATATGCCAGTTTCCTCACGTTTTATTTATTTATTTATTAAAACTTCATGCAACACAAAGGTACAAAGGCGGGCTACAACGTTTTGAGAGAAGTGTTAAAATAAAATATACAAAGTGCACGCAAAATATGACATAATTATGTGACATTAAATGTATGTTTATATTAATTATAAACTTTTGTGACCTTTGTTAAAAAAAACTGGGCAAGTGCAAGTCGGGCTCGCGCGCTGAGGGTTCCGTGCAAACTTATCTATGATAACAGTTCTATTCCCGAATTGAGTGAAAAGATTTTTCCGAATCGCAAAAAAAGTTTATTTTTTGTGACATAACTACAAATTTACAGTTTTTAGATTTTTTCCTATACTTGTGCTATGAGATCTTGCTAATAATTTCAGGATTCTAAGTCAACGGAAAGTACCATACGAATTTTGATTCCCTTAAGAGTGTCGAAAGACACGTTTTTTGCGACATAAACGACCGTATCTTTTTTGTCGTTAACTCAGAAAAAACATTTTTTTATAGCTTCAAGGATCCGCGGACCTGAGTATATGGTTTTAATTTCAACTCGATACCTCCACGCGTTCCCGAGATAAAGGGTCTTGACAGACATACAGACAGCCAACAAAGTGATCCTATAAGGGTTCCGTTTTTTCCTTTTGAGGTATGTAACCCTAAAAGAGGTCTTAAATACGTACTTTTTCTATGCACCTTCCGTATGTCTCTACCAGTCAACCTAGGGTTGACTGGTAGAGACATACGGTAGGAGAATGCCTAAGGTATTGAGTCCGCCTTTGTACCTTTATTTGCGTGAAAAAATAAATAAATAAAGTAACGTGCGCTGTTTCATAAATAAGACTACAACGATATATTTAGCTTCGCAGTCCCACAAGTTAACATTATAAGCTGCCAACATTTCCTTCAGTGATCGAATCTTCGAGCAAAACACATTGACTGTCATCGTCGATCTCCTAGCAACGTGTGCCTTTACAAATATGTAGGGAAATGAAATGTTTGAAATAACTGCCGGGACATAATGTATTTTCCGTCTAAAATGGCGACGCTTTTCGCCCATCGAGCAAGGGAATATTTTGTTGAAGGTAAAGCCTTTATGTGATGTGAGTATCTGAGTTTATATCTACGAGATTTATACTGAATATTTCATGTTTAGGTATAAGGGATTATTTGAGTATTATAAATAGTTTTATTGACTGATAAAATGAATAGAGAGTTAGGAATAAAAAACTTAATATTGTAGCGTAGTAGTATTGGGGTAGTTTCTGTGGGATGTTAGTTATCGCGAACAACAAATAATATAATATAACATTCCATAACTATCACACAACGCCGTCTAGTCCCAAGCTAAGCAGAGCTTGTGTTATGGGTACTAGATAACTGATAAACATACTTATATATTTCTAAATACATACATTATAGGGTGACTGGTAATTAGTGACAGATACTTAAACACGTGATTGTACTCATGATTACAAACAACTTTCCCAAAGAAACTTTTTTTATATACTCAATAGTTTTATCACAATAACAGAACAGCTGTTTGAATCTATGGCTGTTTGTAATACGCGCGCGCGTGTGACCAGCGACCGCTCAGCCACGGTAATATTATCTATACAGTATTCCAACTTCATACAAACGGACGAAACGCGAGCTATACCTACGCGCCTCGATCTCGAGGTGCGCTCGGGATGCAGACAGTCGCGTCTGTGCCGCGCGATTTTTTCAATAAAAATAAGTTCAAGTACATATTTATATATTTAATATGACGAGTAGGATATATTGTGCTGTTTTTGGTTGCATGAATTCTTCATTTAAAACCAAACATATAAATTGTAAAGTAGCTGCAGGTATCTATAACCAAGTAAAAAATATTCCTTTTTCTCCACCTTGTCCACGTTTCCCAAAACAATTTTTAATTAAGCTTTTGAATGCGGATTTTTGTACTTTAAAATTTAATAATAAAGCATTTCGCAGGTACGTCTCAGTCGAGGCGCAAATATTTTTCGGTCGCAAATATTGAACACTTCCTATTCAATTCACAAAGTATTTTATTTGTTTATATAAAAAAAGTATATTCACAATCACAAAACTAAATGGAAACACAAAGTAGGCAAATGTAATTAAAATGCTGGAGGCGGGTAGCCATAGTGCGGGCAGCCCTATCGCATGTTTACGTACCGCGCGGCTGTAGGCATTTATTTCTAAGATACGGCCGAGTTACAATACTGTATAGATAATATTACCGTGGCTCAGCTGTTAGCCGCGTGACGCGGCTTGCAAACCCAGTGGTGTACGTAATCAGTGTATATACCTACGTTCCAGTTGTTAACTACTAAATAAAAAAAATAAAAAAGTATCTTTAGGAAAGTTGTTTGTAATAATGAGTACAATCACGTGTTTAAGTATCGGTCACTAATTACCAGTCACCCTATATAGATAAATTACACCCAGACACAGAACAAATGATCATGCTCATCACACAAACATTTGTCCTGGGTGAGAATCGAAAACCACGACCTCCGGCATAGCAGTCAGGGCCACTAACCACTAGACCAACAGGTCAGTCAATGACTTTTCTGTTAGCGAAGGCCATATTGTCTACGGACGTATAGCTTCATAGACGCGTATTCGTCATTATATGCTTGGTGACGCCTGCTCACAGCTTGCATATAAAACTGAGCGGCAACGTCGTGCTCGAGTCGCATGCAGCCTTCATGACGCCTGCCGTACTGCATATTGCACGTTTTTATTTTTGTAATAATTGCGTCAACACCTTTGTCGTCCGACGGCATTGTCACTAATGATTGAAAACGTACGCGTGTAATACACCTCGTAGACAGGGCTTTTTTTTGTTGAGAAAATCATCTAATCACGTCCTCGCACGGCGGTGCGGGAGATAGTGTCAGATTTTTACTGACTAAAAACCCACTCCTGTTCCTTCTTTGCCTTTCGTACCAGGGCCGAGTCTTCCTTTCAGAAGCAGACCCTTGGCCCCAGTTGGCTTCGACCCTGCTGGGCTGCTGGGCTACGGTTTGCTGATATCTCCTTGAGGCGCCAGTACACTGTGCTGCTCAAGGTTTCTGGCTTATTTCGAAGCGTCTATGAAGCTACGCGTCTGTGGATAGTAGACCTTATTTTTCGGGCTATGTTGGTAACCCTGGTTCTACTGTGGATTTCTTCATTCCTAATTCGATCACGCAAGGAAACTCCGAGCATAGCCATTTCCATTGCCCTTTGGGTGACTTTAAACCCTCTGATGAGGCCCATTGTTAGCGACGTTTCGGAGCCATAAGTCATCACTGGCAACATGCACTGGTCACAGACTTTCGTCTTGAGATACTGTGGTATGTTGGACAAGAAATAAAAGATTATTGTTACATTTAAGTAACAGTAAGACAAGACTTTTTTTACCAGAAACACATTCCTTATACAGACTTCTTTTAAGAAATAGCCACTAATCTCGGCAGGGTGGGACTTAATAAAGATGTCCTCAACGCGAATTGAATTCCGGACCCTCGGATACAAGTTCGTGAAGGGGATAATACTCTGGCGACGGTAATGGAAAACTTGTGTGGGGAATACGAAAAATATTGGGGAGAACACGATAAAAACACGTACAAAAACTATTTATTTCGATATATGGAGGGGACCCATATTTGAGATTGACTGTAATACGTAGAATATCATAACTTATACTTCATCGAAACCCGGGGCCCTGGGACGAAGACAACGAAGGAACAGGAGTGGGTTTTTATTCAGTAAAAGTCTGACACTATCTCCCGCTCCACCCAAAAGCGGGATTTGTCATTAGATGATTTTCCCACCTAAAAAAAAAACTTATACTTCATAGTCACACTAATAATATAAAGGTAAACGTTTGTGCACGTTTTTTACTTCTTCACGCTAGAACTGCTGAACGGATTTAGATGAAATTTGGTTCAAGAGTAAACCATGTCCTGAAATAGCATATAATATATGAAAAAGCATGAAATAGCATAGTATATATATACTATGTAATCCTTGCTGGCCGATCAACGTCTTACCGTCGACGACGGCTGGTGCTGAAAATCAGCGCTGTGGCTCTGTCTTATACGAGTCCCAGCATTTTGCTGAGCGCTGGCCGTTTTTTTCGGATGTGACGCATAACCAATAAATACCTACTTTCGAAAAAAGAATATCGTATTTTAATATAAAATTTATTTGAACTTATAATTCCAAGTCAATCCAAAGATATAACATTTCAAAGCAACCCGTTTTAAAAAACGGCAATTTCATAGGTAAGACCTATTATATAACTTTTATCCTGGCAGTATGTTCCCTTGGGATCAATTTTCTACTATTACAAGGGCGAAGCCGCTGGCAGTAGGTAGTCTACATCTACACTAATATTATAAAAAGGTAAAGTTTGTTTCTTTGTTTGTAGGAGGTAATCTCTGAAAGTACTGGTCCGATTGCGAGTTTTTTTCACCGGTAGAAAGCTACTTTATTTCTGAGTGACATAGGCTATATTTTATGTAAGTATGTGGGCGAAGCCGCGGGCAAAAGCGACTTATTTATAAATCAGAAACATGAGTGCATATTTTTTCAATACATCATAATGTTCGCATAAGTATATAATAATAATAATAATTTATTTGACTCAGATACAGCAGATCCATATTTTTGTTAGTAGAAACTTAAAAAATTATGTTAGTAAGCTAAAATGAACTACGCACATTAATTTTTCACATGCATCTGTAACAATGCCACAATATTGGGCAGTCTAATCGACCAGCCACAACTCTAAGAATGCTGTTGCTACTGCCGCGGACACGACATAGCAGCGATGCGGTCCTTTTACGTAGGATGACATGAAAGCCATCAATACACGCATCGGCAAACATGCCAGATGCACTACAGTGCCGCGGCAACCACATCAGCATCCGAACGCGCAGGGCGTTGATTGTCTTCTGCGTATAATTGACCCATAGTCTGCACGTATAAAAGGATTGGCACAACGCCCGGAACAAAGTCACTTTTACTGCTTTGGTGCAGTGTGCAAATCTACGAGCCATCATATTGCATCGGACAGCCAACGCCCGTCGCTCCCTCTCAATATCTTCGCCGTCTGAGAGGTCATCCGAGACCCAGTAGCCCAGGTACTTGAAACAAGAAACTCTTGGTAACGATACACCATCTAAAAAGACGGGTGGTACGTGCGTGACCTTATCGTCGTCGTCGTCGTCGTTATAGCCAGGTGATTGGAATACCAAGAGCTCACTCTTCTTTACATTATACCTGAGCCCTTGAGCCCTGGCATAATCCTCACACACGGCAAGCAGTTTTTGAATGGCGCTTATAGAGGGACCCAACAACACCATATCATCTGCGTAACTTATATTATTGATGTATTTTCCATGTATGGAACATCCGACATTGGTATTGCTGAGCCTCTCAATGAGTCCGTTAACGTACAGATTGAAGAGACGAGGCGAGGTTAGACCTCCCTGTCTTACTCCACACCTCAACCTGTACGCATCGGAGGTCCTGCCCACCTTACAATATTAATTTGGTTGTTGTACAATAATCAAAAATGTTAATGACCTCTTCCGGGAGGCTGGTTTCTGTCTTCATTTTATGCCATAGAACATCATAGGACACCAAATCAAAGGCTTTTGACAGATCTAAAAAACAGGCGTAGACAGGAGTCTTCCTGTCAGTGTAGTACCGAACAGTATGCTTAAGGCATAGAACTGCCATTTCCGTCAACAGCCCCGGTCTAAAACCGAACTGAGCATCACTCAGCTTTATGTGACTGTTCAATTGGCGATCAAGCAGACTGTCCAGCACCTTCGCCACGGTTGTAGCTAAAGAGATGGGCCTATAATTCTTACTATCTGATATGTCACCAGTTTTGTTTTTGATTATTGGCACAACCACGGTCTTCATACACCCGGCACACACACGTCCGGCAGGTATGAGTGTCTTAGGCAAAATGTATAAAACATTGCAAGAACCCTCGGCAAATGAATCTGAATGCTGCAGATGCTCAATACTAATACCATCATGGCCCGGAGACTTACCCCTAGTCATTTTTGAAATAGCGACAGATACATCCCTCGCCGTAAAAGATGGTACTACCGCTGACCCCAAAGTCTTATTCCTGATATCATTAGCATTGAGCATCCCCAGCCTACTAGCAAGAGGTTCTATTTGAAAACGATTTCTAAACATGTTCGCGATGTCACGCGGCTCGGTTACTCCGCCAACATTATGAGGGATGGTGGCTTTACAGTTAACTTTTTTTGTGCCATTCCAAAAGTTACTAAAATTTTTATCTGAATGGTGTGATGCGAGGATATCCATCTTAATTTGTTCAGCGTTATTTTGACACCATTTAAGTTTCGATTTGAAATGACGCCGGGACTCCACCATGCTCTCATATATAGGTCCGTTAATAGGCCTACCGTATAGTAGCCAGGTTTGAAAATCACTCCTGGCGACCTCGTGAGCACCACGAATATGCTTATTCCAGCCTAATACACGCTTTCGTTTTACAGTACTAACTCTAACTCGTGAGCTAGTTACAGCCGCTTTACACAAAAAAGCAACAATTTTGTTATACATTTGGTCAATCACCACTTTATGCTCGTTATTGTTACACAAGTTGTCACAACATTCGGAAAGCTCCGATGGAAAATCAATCATTTTTAAGTGGTTATTGCACATCTCAGTAAACAGCTGTTTTATATGTAGCTATTTTGTATATGACGCATATTTTTACAGCCTGTGTTACTTTTTATTTATTGTTTATTCTTAGTCGTTATAAGCGTAAATCTGTTTCTTTAGTTTTTCTTTATAGAAAGTAAGCAATTATGAACAGAAAATTAAACTTCTAAATTATAATTTAAGTTCATACATTTCACTGTTGATATCTACCAACACACATAGTATGCGAACTGTTTCGGTTCGCATACTATGTACATGGCGTGCATGGCCAGATCTTAGAAATTTATCACTTCATGGTATGATATGGCCAACTAAAACTGGCCAGATCGTTTAAACGTTAACATTTGATGATCGTCAATCTTCGTTTGGCCATATTATTGAGGATTTCTATGATAATAAAAGGTCTAAAGGAAGTAGGCCAAACGAGGATTGATATATCATCAAACTTTAACGTTTAAACGATCTGGCCAGTTTTAGTTGGCCATATCATGAAGTGATCAATTCTAAGATTTGGCCATGACATATATAGTTATAATAATAGGAGCAGTGGTGGCTGAGTGGTAACGGCCCCGACTTACGAGTTGTAGGTTGCGGGTTCAAACCGAGCCAGGCGCATTAGTTTGTGTAATTTATTTCATCACCACTGCTCTCAAAACGGTGAAGAAAAACATCGTGAGGAAACCGGCATGTCCTAGAACCAAAAATTCGAGGACTCGTGACATTCACCAACCCGCACTGGGCCCGCGTGGTGGATTACGGCCCATTCCCTCTCCTAGAGAGGAGGTCTGAGTCCCAGCAGTGGGAACATTAAAAGGCTGATTATGTTATGTTATATAGTTATATATATATCATATCAAGGTTGTACTAGTTCGAATACAGACAACACACTCATTATTCCATCAGGGGCAATCGTCCCGAATTAGACCAGCTACGAGGCAATAACCAATAATCGATAGCTAGTTCTCTGGAAGATTTCAGCAGTAAATACGTGATGACGTCATTTATATGACTTTGGAATGTCTTAATCTTTACATCATATTATAAAATACTAGCTTTTGTCTGCAGCTTCGCCCGCGCACATAAAATATAACCTATGTCACTCAGGAATAAAACAGCTTTCTATCGGTGAAATAATTTTAGCAATCGAACCAGCACTTCCAGAAATTATCTCCGACAATACAAACAAAAAAACAAACTATGCCTCTTTATATCTTTACAATATTAGTGTAAGAAATCCCCCAATGCGTTTGTCTGAATGAACGCGATAAACTCAAAAACGACTGAATGGATTTTCATACTGTTTACACCAATAGATAGAGTGATTCATCCAAAATGTTTGGATTGACTTTGCAGATCAGAGATCCTACCACGAGCTCTTAACGCTATCTATTAAAAAATAAAATCGCAAATCCATCCCAAGGTTGTCTGTAAAAAAATCGCTTTTAGCGATAAGACCGCCCATTGTGACACCCTATTAATTTTAAGTTCCTATTGTAATTTTATTATTGGTGTACAATAAAGAATATATCTATCTATCTATCTATCCATTTGACGAACTAAACTGAACTGTTAAAGGGACGGCGCTATATGGGGTGTATAGTTCATTCCTTTTTCTCGTTTGCACACCTGATATTTTAACAACACATCAGCTCAGTCCAACACCTACATACTGAATTTGACCACATTTGTTGCTGATAGAGAGTCGTTTTTTTAAGGTCCTCTTGATATAAAAATGCTGGACATAGGCCTCCAAGTATTACCACACCAACTGGTCCTGTGCGTCTCGCATCCATCGGATTCCCGCGACCCTCACAAGTCATCGGTCCACCTTGGCCCTTCCAACGTTCCAACTTCCGGTACGCGGTCGACACTCTAGAACCTTTCGGCCCCGTCGACCATCTGTTCTGCGAGCAATGTGCCCTGCCCACTGCCACTTAATTATTGCGATCCTTCGGGCTATAAAAATTACTACAGATATTTATAACATCACATCGTTAATGTGGAAGAAAATACGAAAATGCAACTGCACTGAGCTTGGCTTAAAAGTTTATGATAGTCCAAATCGATTATCTGGCGTGTGCAGTGGTGAAGCTTCCGTCTTTTGTGGGTCAGGCATGAGCAAGTTGGTGTAGTTTTAACGAGCGAAACTTTTAATTGTTCAAGCTATTGAAAGTTGGGTGTTTTGAAACTGTGCCAAGAATTGGTTTTACCTTGTCGAAATCTCAATGAGTAGCATATAACTGACTAGAGTCCTTTAGACTTTGGATATAAGTTCTTATTTAATAGTATCTATATACGAGTATATAAATGTGGATACTGACTGACTTAGCAACGCACAACTGAAACTACTGGGATTAAGTGAAATTTTTCCAGCATCTTTTGGTGGAATGTGGCAAGAATCAAACGAGTAGGGAGCTACTGGCAAAATTGCGAAAGATCAATAAAATTGACATAAGATTTTTCTTTGCAATTCTGGCCGATCCTAGAAGTGATGCTGCTAAGGTCACATTTGACATGGCAATGTGTCGGTAGCTCAACCTTGGTAATAAAATATTTAATCAATTGTACTGATTATTAAATTAAGTTGTTATTGTAAACTTAGGTTAGGTTACGATGGGGCTGACATACTCTTTGAGATTAAAGTCCCTAAAAAATAAAGAGAGAAAAATAAAAGTGTATTTTGCATAAGGTTTCTTTTTATGACTTAAGCGAGCACTAAGAGAGTATTTTCTAAATTTCACCCCCTAAAGGGTTGAAACGGGGGTCTTAAACTTACTTTCACACGAACGAAGCTGCTTGCAGAAGCTAATAATCTATACTAATTATTATGAAGACTTATAGTTTCATATTTTCTTTATTGTATTTTTGTTTGTAATGAATAAACTCAGAAAACTACAAAACCGATTTTAAAATTTCTTTACCAGTAGAATGCTACTTTATCACTGAGTAACATAGGCATAATTATTTTCTAATTTGACGCGAGCGAAGCCACTTGCAGAAGTTGTCTAAAATACTGGTATTCAGTTGCATCCAGTTTAACTGGAAGTCCAACTTAGGCACAAGGAAAATGCTAGCCAGATTGAATGATCGATGCCATCCAAAGTAAACAATATGTATAAAGAAAATATTTGAACGAATCCGGGATCTGTAACTTAAAATAAACGATGGGGTTGTCAACATTTTATGTTTGAGTAAACATCAATATAGACTGCGGAAATATTGGGAGAATAAACATTGCGGGGGATTTGCGAGGATGTGACGAGCATATATTCAACTATTTATATTTGTATCAGGGATTTGACGCCAGTACGCATAAAGTTTTTAGAGCAGAGCTTTTAGCAGAATGTTTATAAAAGGATTGGACCGTACTTCAGTATGTCTCCTTCTGATAGCCGATGCGACAATGCTACAACTCGTTGGTGGTGAATTAAAAAACACGGGCAAGCAAACTGTTGATGTAATTATTAAGCGTCTACATATTATATCACCATAATAGATACCGACTAAACAATTTACTAAGTTTTATCAAATAAAACTAATGGTCAGTCAAGAGCAGCAAAAAAAAATCGTCATATATTTTTTGGTGTGGGAAATCATCTAGTGACTTCTCCCGCACTAGGGTGAAACGGGACTTAAACTGAATAAATCCACACCTATGTTCCTTCAGTTGCCTTTTGCGTTATAGGGCCATGAGTACCCGTTTCAGAGTACTCTTTTCCATGGCCCTAACAGGCATCGACCTCTACAGTTTTGCTGACATCTCTTTTCTCTTTGCGCGTGTGAAACACTACGCACCGTCGACGAAGCAAAGCCTACGGTGATCGCTTTGCGATTCCCGATGCTTGGGGCGTCTCCTTTCGCGGCGACTGGGGCCTGTGGATGTAGTTCCTTACGTTCCCTCATTCTTGTAGGCGCCTTCTTCGTCAGCATTACTGCTTCGCAGAAAAATACGACTGCATACTATTTCCTCTTGCTCCGGACCATAGCCTGAACCTGGGCGCGAGAGATCACAGTTGACGATCGCTTCTACAAGCACACGGCGGTGCTAAGTACAAGTGGGATACACCTCCACCGTATGGTCCGCCGTATCTTCCGGACGGTCCGCGCAATGTTGAAGTCGTCATATTTGGAAACAGAATTGACTAGACTGACAAATGAGTTATCGATTCCACATCGTATTGTCTCGTCGCATCTTTCTCATCAAACAAGACGCTATTGTCTATCCGAGTTCGAATTATAAGGAACAAAAAACAAGAGATTTGTTTTCAGATTTAGACCAAAATCTGTTCTGTTTGACAAACTCAAAATACAAATTATGCACTGTTGCTCAAATGCCCGCACGGAGTTCGTACTTAAGTAAATTTTAGACGTTAAAAGCCAAACTGAATTACAGTCCACACTCTACAGTGTAGTACATACACAGATAGGTTGTTTATTTGCAAGCGGGTAGGAGAGGCGTGCACTTCAATTTGTCCGTGCGTGGTCCCTTTGACGCATGTCCAATTATTTAACATGGCGCGCGGACGGAACCCAAATTGTGTTCCGTGCGACGATGCACACAAGTTGCTATCATGATCGTAATGGGGATTGAATGTGCGATAGTATATTTACCTACAAATTAAAAAAAAAAAACTTAACTGACTATTATTATTATTTAGAATTTTTAGTAACCGCATCGATATTTCTGAGTACCTAGTGCAAATACTATTCGTATTTTAAATAAGTCGTGAAGAAACTAAGTTCGATTATCTACACAGAATTTAATGACTTCACATTTTTCTGTCTTAAAAAAAAAAAACAACTAGCAAAGAAAGTAACGAGTAATCTAGGATACACAAGGGAAACATCACACAAAATTGAATTAATCCTCTCAGAAAAAAAAAACAGTTTCAATAGGTACCAACCTGGCTAATAAAGACGCGTCCAGCGTCTGCGGTACTCGCGCGTCCACGACGATGACGTGCGGCTGCTTGGTGTCGGAGTCGCGTCGCAACGCGTCCAGCGCATCGCGAGCGCTCCGCACTGAGCGCGCCTCGCCACCTGCTCGCGCGACTGCTCCGCACGCCGCCGCGCACACGCGCGATTGTCGCTCCGGGAACACGCATAGTAACTGTACAGAAATTATGCTTTATGAGACTAAACTTCCTGCAGACATCTTTAGTCATATTCATAAAGAATCTCTGAACCTGAGAATTTAAGTGCTAATGCATTGCTGAATAGGAGCTTAACAGTTCAGAAATTGTAATGAATAAAACTGATGATCATATCTGTGCTATTATTAATGATAAATGATATTTATTCTGCAAATAGGTTTATAAAACACTTTTACACGTCAATTTTTTTTTGTCGTTTTAAACTAGATGAGGCCGGTGTTTCGTAGCTGACTACCCTGAGAAGAAACACCGAAACAAACTCAGGGGTCAAAGTCTCTTTTAAAGTCCATACAGTAAATATGTAATGGTCAAACCACATGAGAACCATGCAGATTTGTCTGATATGGTCTTTTGAAGAAAGAACCATACAGATTTGAGTGGACTTGTCCAGTCAGTGCAAGCATTTGTCAGTATTCGCGAAGCTCAACTCAGGACTACTAAGGAGCTCAACGACCTGATGAACAATACCAAAGAAAGGACATTTGGGTAGGCCGCAGATAATACTCAAATTGCCAGACATACGTTAAAATTACTGAAATGGAAAAAAAAAGCAATCAACATAGTCCTCACGTTCACAATAATAAAAGGAAATATATAGTTAACAAAATGTAATAAAAAAAAAAGTAAATATTTAATGTAATAAAGTAAATATTTACTTGTCAAAATTTAATTGAAAAAAATAACAATAATGTCAAATTGCAAAATAAAGATAATCTACAATGTAAGATTGTAAAAAAAAACAACAATAAAAACCACAATTGAAAATAAAACAAAAGAAAGAGAAGAAAAAAAAATAATAAGACAACAGTTGTAGTGCGTACTGGAGCAGATCAATCCCAAGCCTTTTCGTCCTCAACATAGTCCTTTATAGTGTAAAAAAAGTTTACGCTTTACAAATGATTTGAATTTATTAAGGCTTAGTTGTTGAATATGACTAGGGAGTTTATTATAGAAGTGTATACATTGGCATCTAAATGAACCCCCTATTGAGAATGATAGCATAAAATGTGGCTGTTTGAGAGTTTTAAGTGTGGAAAATATCTAGTGCCTAAATACGTGGGACACTCCGAAAGTTTTGAGAAATTAAAAAACTAAATTCTATGGATAAAACATTTTTATTAAATCTTTTCAAAGCGCTCTCCACCAGCCTCTATACAAAGTTTCATGTGTCTGAACCAATTTTCGAAACATTTTTTCCAGTCCACCGCAGACACCTCTTCCACGGCCTTCTAGAAAACTGTATCACTTTAAGCTGAGTTTTTTATTTTAGAAAATAATAAAAGTCACACGGTGCCAGATCAGTACTGTAAGGATAGTGCCCCAAAACTCTGACCAGTGTGGTGTCCAGGAAGTACCTCGTTTTAAGCGCTGAGTGCGCGGGCGCGTTGTCATGGTGAAGCAGTACACCGCGGAGCCCGGTGTTCGGTCGCTTGTTGCTCATTGCAGACAAAACTTCTGGCAGGCATTTTGTAGTATACCATTCGGCGTCGATGCTGCTTTGGTCTCGTAATGGAATTGAAATCAGTTACCCCGTCAAAATGAAGAAACTAGCGATCAAAATTTTCCCTGCGCTTCTCGATCGCTTCACTTTCGTAGGCGTTGGTTCGTTTTGAAACAGCCAAACTGTCGACTGACGCTTTGTTTCTGGATCATATTGATAAATCTAGGATTCGTCACCTGTCACAACGTCGTAAACGTGCCGAGACGAGCCTGCTTCAAATTTTTGAATCATATCACGGCACCACTCAAAACGGGCCTACATCTGAGCTTCGGTGAGTTTGCGCGGCACCCAGCGGCAAACTATCCTCCTCACGCGAAGGCGCTCGTGTAAAATCTTGTGAACGCTTCCCGAACCAATCTGCAGTGTATGCTGAATCTCTTCGTATGTAATTCGCCTGTTTTCTTGAATTAATTCTTTTACTGCTGCTATTTCTTCCGTGACAGCCGTCGTAGGACGACCACTCCTTTGTTCTTCCTTCAAAGTAAGGTAAGGCGACCGCGCTTGAACTCGCTATACCAGCGGTAGATGGTTGCTTTTGAAGGTCCTTCATGCATAAAAGCAATTTAAAGTCGATCAAATGACTCATCAAGTTTTAAGCCACAATTAAAATCGTAGAAAATCATCGCACGAAAATGTTCTCGATGCAGATCCATTTTCAAATGAGACACGACAATTTGATTTGACTCTCGAAAAAATGTGGAGGGAAATTCAAAATTCGAACAATGGAATTTTTACTTTTAAATAACCAAAGTTTTCAAAATAATTACAAGTGGCCAGTGCCTTATACATAAAAACTATTTTTCTCAAAATTTTCAGAGTAACCTGGTATATAGTAACACTTCATTATGATCAAAATAAATTCGATTCAAATTATTCTGAGAAACAGCGCTTTTGATCGTCCCAAATTAAATAAGACATTTCGAAACACTCGTTCACTGAATTTTATTAACGAAACAAAATAATGGTCTATATAATTCTTCAATATGAATTTAATTTAACAACATTAATTCAAATTAGGTTTAGAAACAGCACAGTAAAGCGGCCGGCGTTCTACATGGGCAACTGCCGTTTCGAAGCGATCCGATTGGATTTACACGAATTTAAAGCAACGAGGCGGCTTTATCTTACGTGCGCGTGAAATCGCTACTTTAGCCACCATTTATATAAAACCAGTCACCACATCGCAAGAGTTCACGTGAAAATATTAAACCAACCGCGACCGCATTGCTTCGCTCGTCGCCGCATCTCAGCCTCATGTGGTTGGTCACGTAAGCCACCTCAATAGAGTTTTTTTTTAAAGGCGCCACGTCGCTTCGCGATCGCGTTGATTCACTTACGTAGGACACCGCATAAAAGAAAAATTACAGCCAGATTCCCAAAACACTCTTCTTCACCATTTGCAAATCAAGCAGAAAAAACGTTTTATTACTAAGGCCATGGACGCGTAGCTTCAAACACGCATATTCGGCACCGTCGTCGTGCCGTCTTTTCGTCGCTGCTTCGTCGACAGAGTTTTATAATTTTGTATGTAAACTCTGTGCAGCAGACGTACAATGACGAATTCGCGTCTATGAAGCTACGCGTCCGTAGTCAGTAGGTCTTATTCATCATTCATTCTCCTCTTTGTCCCCTTCTTTTTGGTCACGTCTCCTTACCACGCCAGGATATTCTATCCTAGGTAGGCAAGAGAACCAAGGTTACAGACATAGCCCGAAGAATCGCCAAACTTAAGTGGCAGTGGGCAGGGCACATTGCTCGCAGAACAAATGGTCGATGGGGACGAAAGGTTCTGGAATGACGACCACGTACCGGAAGACGCAGCGTTGGATGGCCTCCCACAAGGTGGACCGATGACCTGGTGAGGGTTGCGGGAATCTGATGGATGCGAGACGCACAGGACCGGTCGTTATGGCGACATTTGGGGGAGGCCTATGTCCAACAGTGGACGTCTTTCGGCTCAAATGATATGAGGTAGGTTCTGGCAATTGGGCTAACTTGAGGTTTCTCGATTCTGGACCACCAGGTCAATAGCGGGCGACCTCTGCCCTTCTTTTGTTCTGGCAGGTGTATTGCTGTTTTTACGCCATGGTCTTCGCTTTTCCTCCATGTCTATACCATACACCTAAATTTTCTTCATGAATCACTTTGTTTATTGGTAAAAACTGCATGAACATCCGTTCTGTGGTTTTTGAGTTCATCGCTTTTATATGTATACACAGACGGGACTTTGTTTTGTAATATGTAAGGATATTTAGGAATATGAATTTTCTTTTCAAAAGTTCGGTGTTACATAGTTAAATGAATTTTATACCAACATTCTTTGAACTTAAAACCACTTCCTAACACTCTCTCTCCTTTCTATGAGCCTATTGTTCCACTCTACCAAACGTAGCTCACGGCTTCCATTGTTTTGATTCTATTCTCATTCATTCACGAAGAGTTCGTAGTTCATTCAATGAACGATTTCTTAGTCCACAGCGTGTTTTTAATGTATTGGAGCTGTCAGAATAGGCACCTTTCTATTGTTTGTGAAGACAATCTGCTGTGATGTATAACTACATACAGGTATCTACTGTTTTGGTTTGTTTGTAAGGCAGTCTTAAGGCTTTCACAGACAGGTGCAAAGCGACAATGCGACACCGAGTTTACTACGGTTAAGATACGTATTTTCGTAGAACAATTTGAATTGGGAACCTTTATTATAAACCACAATAATGTTTTTTTTAATTATTATTGATAGGCTCGCGTTTGACCACTATCTCACCTGATAGTAAGCGATGAAGTGGCCGATAATGGAACACGCTTGCCTAGAAGTAACCTATTCATTCTTAACTTAAAGACCCTAAATGTAGCTATCAGGAAACACAGACTCCGGCAGGGAATTCCACTCCTTATCTGTACGCATAATGAATGTGTTCCCAAAATGCTTTGTACGTATAGGTGGAATGTCTACCATGTGATTTGTTTATTAATTTATATTCCATACAGCAACCCACTTCTTAGATTTCTTTCATCGAGATATAAGTACTAACGTCCTAGAGAAGACACCGTAAATTCCTACTTTATCTCGTTCAACTGCGGCGATCGCGCCGCACCGCACGAAGAAAACGCGTAAGTGCCGTGATTTACATGGCGCTTAAGACCTTTTTGCCGAGAATAAATACACTTCCACAGCAAATCTAGCGCTGTGGTAAATTAGTTACGGTTTAGACGAATTGTTATTATTTTAGCGCTGCAGCGAACTAAAGGTGTGCAATAAAGTAATAAATAAATAAATAATAAATAAATAAAGATTCAAATTACGAAGAATAGGACAATTCAGTTATTTGACGTAGCTTCTCTAGTACGTTAGTACTTATATCTCGATGATTTCTTTCTTTTTTTTTCAGAAAAAATTAACTTTGCCTCACACTAGGAATTGAATAAAAAACAGGGCAAGTGCGAGTCGGACTCGCGCATTGAGGGTTCCGTATAAACTTACCTTTTAAAAAAAAACTATTTCCGAATCGCAAAAATAGTTTTATTTTTGTGACGCAACAAAAAATTTTCTGTTTTCAGATTTATTCCTATATTTGCGTTATAAGACCTTGCTTTATGCCAAATTTCAGGATTCTGGGTCAACGGGAAGTACCCTATGAATTTTGATTCCTTTGAGAGTCGAAATGTACGTTTTTTGCGACATAAACGGCCGTATCTTTTTTTTTTCGTTAACTTAGAAGTTTAATTTTTTTTCACAGCTTTAAGGGACCGCAGATCTTAGTGTATGGTTTTAATTTCAACTCGATGCCTCCATTAATCGGAAATCGAAAGCGCAACACGCATCAGCCAATCGCTCAACTTCTGCGCAAACCGTGCCGTCAACAAAAAAAAAAAACAACAAAAAATAATAATAACAGGACGGTATTGATAAATGTTAGGGTTCAAAATTTAAGTGGGAAAGTAATTAGAGTGACGTAAATCAATTAGGAAGGTCCGATCAGTCGGGAAGCGATTTGGGAGAGAATTGCTTGGCTAGACCTCATTAATAATTCAATAATTTCAACAACTCTGAAGATGGTAATTTAATTAATAAATGTTTAAATCATCGTTGCAATATAATTTTAAGGGTATGTATAGTCACGAGCACAAACATTGTCACATTTTCTAGCTATCTTAACTTCTGCCATTCACGAAATAGTGGAGTTGTCTTAAAAACCCTTTTCTTTTACTTGATTTAAATATATAAATCAAATATGTATGTTTATTTTCTGTAAATACATAATTTTGTACCCTTATTTTTCAATACTTTCTTTTTTAAGCACCTGCCATGTTTTTTCTTCACCACCCTTGTTTGACTGGTAGAGAATACCTAAGATATTAATTCCGTCTTTGTAAATGATATTTTTTAAACCTATTTGCAAAATAAATATCATTATTTATTTTGCAAATAGGTTTAAAAAAAAAAACACTTTTTCACGTATTTTTTTTTTATCGTCATTTTAAACTAGATGAGGCCGGATTGTACCTTTGTATTGCATGAAGTTTTAATAAATAAATAAGCGTTTGACCAGTATCTCACCTGATGGTAAGCGATGACGTGACCGACGATGGAGAACGCTTACCTAGAAGTAACCTATTCACTCTTGACTTAAAGACCCCTAGGTACAAATTGTCGTATACTTTGTTCGATTACTACGTAGGTTGATTTTTGTAAGGGTGGGCTTTGAGCTGTAACTGAAATATGAAAGGCGAGAACTCAAATCATGTGCAAGATTTTTATGCAAAAAAATCAGTTTCAAGACACTCGAAAACCTGCTCTTATCCCCTTTTCGGGCAAGCAATTTACTATTTTTCGCACTAGTGCAGAAAAGTGAGTGAGTTCGCCCCGCCATAATTTATTACATTTATCGTATCAGGCTAGGCGCTAAGCGAACCCTGCGAGTCAGGCGTCATACCCCGTTTTTTTATATCTTTATAAGTGTATTGAAAAACGTCTTTTGATACACGTGAAAAGTTACTGCAACACTCGGCTCCATAACATCTTTGGCTCCACCTCGGCCACAATGACAAACTTTCTCCACTTGTATCAAAATGAATTATTATTTCGGCAAATAACTACTTATTACCTACGTACCGTAGAGGTCCTCTTTTCTCGATACCTTTATACACAACAAATTTTTAATTAGTACAAATATTTAAAGGGTCTATTAGAAAAGGTCGTGTTATTAATTGAATAAAGTGTCAATAAATAATATTCATAAAAAGCAAAGTTATTAGCGTTTGTTTATATCCCAAAATGTCACTCAATTTATGGGAATATGGTAGAGGCTATCGATTAATGAATGAATATAAAATAGCGATCAAAACGGAAAAACAATTGCGCGTAGTATTTTCTAGTAGCAATTATTTGAATGTATGATTCAATTATGAATTTACCAGTTATGAAAAAATTTCGTGGACAATTTTTAGATTTGGTTTATTTTTTTTTACTTTTGACTACATAAATATGACCAGTAACGGGTACGGATAGAGCTCCATTTTTTTGTACTAATTAAAAAATAGTGGTGTAGATAGGTTAAAAGAATAATCTCGGAATAAATCCTAGACTAATACGCTAATAATCCATGTTACTATTTTCGATCCTTACAATATACACATACCTACTATCTATACTATACACAAAAAATAATCCCTATTTCCCTTAGTTACGTCATCACGCGTGAACGGCTGAACAAATTTCGCTAATCCTTTGTTGTGTTCGTTGTTGTCAGGAGAAGGATCATGTGGAAAGAAAAATTAAGAAAACTGTGTAGAAAACTACGACTATTCATTAAACCCCAAGCGAACGCCGGCGTTCGCTCGCTCATTGTCTTTCTATTGTGTCTCTAATTACGGTACTCGAAAGGTTTTGAGCGTTTGACAGCTCACGCATTTGACAGTTCATTGCTAAGTGTCGCCGTACATGGGCCACATGCCACAGCCACAAACGCCGCCACGAGAAGCTAGAAGCGGCAACAAGCCACTTGTGGCTGGTAGCTGCTGCTGTTTTTGAACGCATACGCGCAGTAATAGACATTCATAATGGACTCTGACTAAGAAGGTTTAAATGCACGAGTGGCATGTGACGGTGTTTTGTATCGGCATTTAGTGGCCGGAGCGGGCCACAAGAAGCGAGCAGCGGCGATTTGTAGCGTGTGGCGGCCACCGGCGTCAACCGTGTAGGTACGGCGAATGCATAAAAAAATGAATGAAAACTATAGGGAATATGCCAGTGGTGGCGTTTTGTGGTTGTGGCCGGTGGCCCGTGGGCGGCGACCCTAAGACAGGACAACGTTCATCGGGTCAGCTAGTATATGACCAGTATACCTAAATAGAACTTGACAACATGTTGAGTCCGACTGCTAATTAAAGTTTTCAAAACATCGGTAAGCATTCATCCATTTTCAGCCAAAGAATCAAAATTTTCTAATAGCAATAAGTAGAACAGAATAGAATAGAATAAACTTTATTGTACACCAAAATAGAAACATGTACGTTGAAAAAATGGTCGATATAATAACATTAGTTATTGACTTGAATAATATTGTATGAAAAATAAATCAAAAGCAACTTGTCTAATGAATCTATAAGTAGTATCCTGATTCAAAGACAGGAAATTAAAAATTAGGTCTGGCGACATTTATCAGGTTTCACTGCCATTCAAAATCTTTAATAAAAAACCGGTGAATGAATGAAAGAATAGGAAATAAGCGGGCCTTGAATAGAGCTATAATTTTCAAAAGATGTCGACGATAAAGAATAATTTATTCTAGATTGCTAAGGCTGCCTATGGAAAACGTTTACAAAGACGTAATTCGCTGTTCGATTTTTACATCTATACTAATATTATAAAGAGGAAAGATTTTTGTTTGTTATGAGTAAACTCAATTACTGGAACAATTTTGATTTTTTTTACTAGTAGAATGCTACTTTCTTACTGAGTGACATAGGCTAATGGGCCTTCTGAAGAGGCCCATTAGCCCTATGACCCAAGGGGCAATGGAAAGAGATAACCCTTTCCATTGCCCCTGCTCGGGAGTTTCGGAGTTTCCTTGCGAGACCGCATCAGGATTGAAGATATCCGCAGGACCACCAAGTTTACCGATATAACCCAAAGAATTGCCAAACTGCTCCTATGCAGTTTTTTACAAGTACAGAAACTCGTTTGCGTTTGAACATCAAACAATTTCCTAACAGGCTTTTCTTTCTAAGAGCCTATTGTTTCACTCTCCCAAACGAAAATTGCCTTTGTTTTGATTCTTTTTATGGCTCCGTACCAAGACCTTTTATCTCGGGAACGTGTGGAGGTATCGAGTTGAAATTAAAACAATATACTCATGTCTGCGGATCCTTGAAGCTGTGAAAAAAATCAAACTTGAAAGTTAACGAAAAAAAAAGATACGGCCATTTATGTCGCAAAAAACGTGTATTTCGACACTCTCAAGGGAATCAAAATTCATAGGGTACTTCCCGTTGACCTAGAATCCTGAAATTTGGCATGCAAGGTCTCATAGGTATAGGAAAAAATCTGAAAACTGTAAATTTGTAGTTACGTCACAAAAAAAAAAAAACGTTTTTTGCGATTCGGAAAAATCTTCGTAACTCAATTCGGGAATTGAACTGTTTTCATAAGTAAGTTTGTAGGGAACCCTCAGTGTGCGAGCCCGGTTTTTTTTTAATATGGAAAGGCTTATTGATCACTATCTCACTTGATGGTAAGCGATGATGTGGCCGATGATGGAGCACGCTTGCCTAGAAGTAACCTCTTCACTTTTCACTTGTAGTTATTCGTAGTGGGTATGTACTTACATATTTGTAGTATTTACAATTCTAAAACTAACACAAAATAAAGGAGAATACTCACAAATACAACCAATCTGTACTTGTAGCTCAATTAAAAGGTAGGTACCGCATCGCGCGTTACCACAGACTGTTAAAATATTTTAATTAACGGTGTGGCCAGTAAGTATTAATTGCTAATAGCAGTTGGCAACACAACTCCATTGCTTTTATATGGTACACTATAAAGGGAATGTTGCCACAACAAGCTTATAAAAATTCAGCGAAGAGTTTCTGTTTGGTTTTGTTTTGGTTTCGTATGTTAGGGAACTTGGTTTAACTTTTGGAGTAGCGTAATTAGAGACACAATAGTAAGACAATGGCGCACGAACGCCGGCGTTCGTGCGGGGATCAACAGCCATTGTTTTAACTGTATTTTTATACTGTGTATTTGATTTTGTTTATGTTTACTTGATAATCTTATGTTAAGTAACTGTACGGATATTATACGAAATACTACGGAATTACTTTTTTTGCGATTCAGTAAAATCTTGAAGACTTGATTCGGGAATCGAACTACAATATGTACGGAACCCTCGGTACGCGAGTTTGACTTGCACTTGACAGAGTTTTTTTGGTAGGTAGGAACCACCCGAACTTACGATGTCCGGTGAGGACCTGTGTCATGAAGCGGACGCCGTGAAGGCTCTCCTCAAAGAGGGGACTTACCGCTATCTTTATGGCGTACCGAAACTTCTTCTGCTTTGGGTGAGGTGGGGCGAGAGGGAGTGTCAGACTTATACTAACTAAAACCCACCGTGTTCCTTCATTTACCTTTTCAAAATTCATATTCTTAAAGAGTCATATAGCAACAAGTTAATGAAATCTTATACCGATTAGTTTTAACTGCAGCATGAATATTTGGTGCCCTGTTACATAAGACCGTTACCTTACGACACGTTTTAATAAAGCATGTCATTTGGTTAACTCGGCTTTGTGGTAGGTAAACGTATGGTTATCTTGCAGAATGTTATAGACTATTTGCTTGAGAAACTGTCTTGTTTTATATTTTAGTACTTAAAAACCACAGCTGCAGAATTGATCTAGAGGTCGCAAAGCGTGACAGCTGAGCGTGAAGTCCTGGGTCGAGTAAAGTGTTACATGGTTTTTCTACTAGGAATTTCTCAGTAGCAGCTCGGAAATTGGTAGTTGGTGGTGTAATAGCTTTCATTGAAAGCATGAAAAGCCGTAGATCCTACGCCAGATATCTCATCGGTCATGTTGGATTGCCGTACAAATGGACTATGAGAGTAAAGGGGGGCTGTTCGGGAACAGCCCCCCTAGCCAAGTTACAACCGTTTCGTTTCGATTATCTTTTCGTTGATCGCCTCGAGTCGGCCACGCCTCCTATTCCTTTGAGATGACGTCAGAATAAAGGAATCGGAGGCGTGGCCTACTCGAGGCGATCCACGTAAAGAGAATCGAAACGAAACGGTTGTAACTTGGCTAGGGGGGCTGAGCACTACAATATATCTTGCCTATTTGGTTAATCTCAGTTGAGATTTGGCCAGCCTGGCAAAAATTCAGTCGGGAGGATTATCATTGCAGTAACTGTTATTACTCGAATATTTTGTAACTGCAAACCTTGGTCAAGGAGATTCATGGAATAATAAGGTAGTTTTTTTATTTACTTTCGAGGGTATGCAATAAGATCGTTGCTCGTCCGACATATCCAGGGCAATCAGCCCGGCTTCCAATCTTGCCGACTAACGTCTGATCAAGTGTTAAGCTTTAGAAGTAATTGCATGTGCTATTTTCGTAGATGAGATACACTTTTTTTTCTTTAAATGGCTTTAGAATATTTATTTTGTACTAAGGCCGCAACGGACCACGAAGGAGACCGCGGGACGACTTCATCATTTCAGCCGATAGACGTCCACTGCTGGACATAGGCCTCCCCCAACTGTCGCCACAATGAACGGTCTTGTGCGTCTCGCATCCATCGGATTCCCGCAACCTTCATCAGGTCATCGGTCCACCTTGTAGGGGGCCTTCCAACTAGGGATTGCATTCCGAATTCTTCAAAATTCGAAAGTAATTGAAATATACGGTTTTTCTTGACATTTTGTAATCCGGTTTTATGGACTCAAATTCGGTTTTTTCGGATTTTTGTCAAAACTGAGTTTAACGAATGATATCCACAATTTTCCATTAAAAGTAGTCCAAAAGATATTTGAATTGGTAGGATTAAGAGTACTGTAGAGTATTTACACGAATTTGCCGCAGAGATGCCACTATTCTAACGGCCGATATAGCTTTTCAATTTTTGATAAAATCATTAGACAGCCAAGACACGATATCTGCAAAGCAACTGGCAAATCCAAAAAAAATGAAAAGGAGAATTAACGAGAGCCGGCTCTATACTGTTGTCGGTGCCTTACAATATTTACACAACCCTATTGATTTTTTTAAATTAGTTTATGTTGTTATCTTAATTATGTAAAGTTTATGTTAATGTTATATTAAAAATTATTACGTGAATATAAAACGGGAAAAATTACTGATGCCTAAAATTTTTGTGGATTATTTGAGTTGATTTTATTCTGTCATGCTATTTTGAATTATTTATGCTATTTATTTCAGTTATAACAAATCAACTTAAAACACTCAAAATTTCGAAAAATCCGGATAATCCGGATTTTTATCCGACGAGAGTACAGAAATTCGGATTTCAAAAAAGTCCGGATTTTGCAATCCCTACTTCCAACACTGCATCTTCCGGTACGCGATCGCCACTCCAGAACCTTTCGGCTCCAACGGCCATCTGTTCTGCGAGCAATATGCTCTGCTCATTGCCACTTAAGTTTGGCAATTCTTCGTGCTATGTCGGCAACCTTGGTTCTCCTGCGGATATCTTCATTTCTGATTCGGTTCGGGACGACTTACATCTCTAATAATGGAAGGAATAAAGGAAGGTTTTTGCCCAGCAATGGGACAGTACAAGGTGGCTATAGTAATAATATAACATCAGAGGAGGCTCTCGTTGAGCAGTTGAATCAAGGGTTTGATCCATAAAGCATAACTCTTGTTTATTATAGCCGGTCAATAGAAGCTAGCCGTAGACGAAAAACAAGAATTTTCCCCGAAGATCAGGTACGTGGTGTCGCTACTGGCTACAAAACAGCCCAACCAATAAATCTGAGGAGACACTCCTTCAGAAGTTGAATCATAGGTATGATACAGAAAATAGTACTCCTGGATACCGCACGTATTGTTATGAGATTCCTCTCTCTGGAGTCCTGACCATCGTTAGCTTAAACCCTGTGTCGCATGCCATTGGCTACTATTTTTAATGTTTTCTTTTATATCTAGAAAATAAATGAACTAATAATATAATTAGTACACATCTGATTTAAATAAAAAAGTAGGCTGTAACTGTCAAACTTCAGGAATGTGGCCTCTCTTAATACAGAGAAGAAACAATACTTAATCATTCCTTAGTTTAGAATACGTAAGTGGCTAAGCCTAGGTGACCTCTGGCCATATAATAGCCCAAGCCCAAGATTGATCATTTGCTTTCCATTATAAACAAATAATAGTTCTATTATATAAAAATCTCACCAGGTTCTTTTTTTTAATACTTTCTCCCACATTGGAAATTACTCCAAACAGGCATAATTTCGTGGGTGCGTACATATGTAAACCCACATTTACAATACTCTCAGAAAAATAAGTATTGAGTAGAAAGTCATAAAATAACTTCTTTCGCTCTGGGTAGAGCGAGTGGGAGTGTCAGACTAAAACAAACCTACCCCCCTAGCCAAGTTACGACCGTTTTGTTTCGATTCTCTTTCGTCGATCGCCTCGAGTCGGTCACGCCTCCTATTCCTTTGTTCTGAACACTCGACTGAGCGTTGAGATGACGTCAGAACAAAGGAATCGGAGGCGTGGCTGACTCGAGGCAATCGACGAAAGAGACTCGAAACGAAACGGTTGTAACTTGGCTACGGGTTGTGTTACTTTTTTTCCTTTGCATTCTACGGTTGCGGTAACTCTTTCGAATAGTCCCGCTGCCCAAAAGTTGGGTGCGATATAGGTAGGCCTATTAGGTGTAGTAAGCTACTGATAATATAGTAAGTTTCTAGTGGAATGACAAGTCAGTATAAGTAACTTTTCATGGTGAGATTTTTACAGAATCAACAAACTCTCTATAAAAGTGACATAAATAGAAATGTGTTCTCACCTCTAGCGGCTCGGGCGGCGAGTACAGCATAGCATTGGGGATGTGCGCGGGCGGCGGCGACCTGTTCTGCAAAGAGATACTTCTGTGTAATATACATTAACATCACATTCACTTAACATTAGGGGCGATCCTCCGCAAATTACGTCACACATTAGGGAACGGGAGGAAGTGAAAAAAGTGTGACCAGGGTTTTTTTAATGTGGTAAATCATTCAATGACTTCTCTCGCTCTAAGGTGGAGTGGGAGGGCGTGTCAGATTTTTACTGACTAAAACCACATCTACGGTCCACGGGTTTCCATTTCGGAAGTCATCCCATGACCCCAGTAGGCTTCGGCCCTGCTGGGCCCCTACGGTTTTGCTGATATCTCCTTGAGGCGTGCGTGGAACACTACGCGCCGTCGACGACTCAGGCTCGGTGCGGACGGTTACCGGACAGCCGGACGGCATGCTACCCATTGCTCATCAAATTTCAAAATTCAACATTGTAACTGCAATAATGCACAGGTGTAGGGATACACTCAAATTAGAAAATTAAGTTACAATCATAATTTAAACACTGAAATTATATAAACAAGATATTTGTAATATATGAATAACATGACTTAAAAGAGTTGCCATAGAGATTTTTTTGCAAATTTTTCTAAATAGAGATCTACGCTTTGGAATACGCTATTAGCATCATTTTTTCTGACTGACTGACTTCTTGACAATTTAAAAGTGTATGTAGGATTATTGTAAAAAAGATTTATTTAAAATAAATGAATTGATTCTGATCAAAGATCTGTCAAAACGTCTAGTTGACACTTCGCGTGTTCCAAGGGCTGGCTTTTACCTCGGACAGAGGATAAGCATTGCCATACAGCGTGGCAATGCCGCTAGTCTTTTGGGCACATTACCAGGCGACAGCGATGTGGAAGAGTTTTTTGACGCCATATTTTAGTTTTAGTTAGTTGTAATTAGATTAGGGTTTTTATTATTATTTATTTTATTTTATTGTAATTATAGTTAGTATTTTTAAATGTAAATAAACAATAAATGAATGAAAAAAAAATGAATTGATTTGATTTGAATATCTCCTGCGTACTTGGCTAATCTCCGCTGAGATTGACCGTCGTGTTTGAAATTCTTTCGAGGATTAGATCTTATTGGTGTAGTTATCAGTTTGGTGTAATTATAATGCCCAATAGAAAAATCTATGCAACATTATTGCAACTACTGTAACCTTGTCGTGAAAGTACGGAAGCATAAGAGAGAATGAACGAGCGAAGTGATGCTGACGTCATACGTCACTTTGACAGAATACGAGCTGACGTTTGCGCGAACCGAACAGATAAAAGTTCCGACCGCAGAGACGCGGTGCTCTTCGGTTAAGGGGATGCAACTCGACATACATTTTCACTGTTTTTTATACAACCGCTCTTACGCGATTATGACGTAATTACACATTTTTCATTAGATATTTTGGAAACCAGTATCTTGTGGATATTATCTAGGCTTCTAATTGAAATCAATTTACAAATTTGTGGAAAACTAATCCAGTAAAAACCTCTGAAAATCTTCTATTTTGCATGAACTTTGACACATAATTTACTCAAAAATTAAAAAAGTCAAAAAAGTATAACAAAGTCAAAGCCTTGTAAATTTAATTAAGATTCTGAATTATGACAATTTTTTCCAAAAACTTTTAAGGGTTTAAAAAAAACAGGTATTTCCTGGAACAAGTTTTGTAAAATATTCGAGTAAATCACGGAATTACCGAATGCTAACAGAGTTTTCTGACGTTATCTCTCTTTTTTCGCGTTGCCCTTTCTTCAAACATTGCGTTGGATTGCGTTAGATGAAGTAACAAGCTTTTAAACCATGCTCGATGTTGACGATAGGCGAGTGAAAAAGGACCCTCTTAAGCAGCCGGCAAACTCCTAGGTTGACCTGCGAGAGGCCACACACAAAACAAAAAAACACGAGGTGCTCTTATCTCTGTCAGGAATCGTGTAAACAACGTCTAGCCTGAGGACTGTCTCACAGCTTATTATGATGTAAATACCTGAAACTTACATCACAAATAATAAATCAGTTGCGTAATTTGAAATAGGTTGTGTATAGCTTGATACCCACTCATCGTACAAAAAATAGAGTCTTTGGAAAAGACTTTCACGTGATCGGCATCCTGTACCGACATACCTATCATACCTATGTATGGTTTTAGAGAGAATCTGGTTCATGTTTTCTACCGTACCCAGTTAACATTGAAAATGTATCTTCAAAACTCACCACAATACCGTATTGTGTCCAGTTTTCAGGTATATTTGTGTACCGCATTTACATACATACATACATATATGTAGACTATATTATCCAGTTTCTAACTTCGTGGAACAGCGAACTGAGAAGCTTTGGGGAACCACCTCATAAGAAACTTCCCGAAGTTATATAATAATGCTCCCGGTCAACATGATTTAATATTATGTTCCATCAAATGTTTGTAAAAGACTTTGTAAGAAATAAGTAGGTGGTATACGTACACGAATCAATATACCCACTCGTATATGGTTATCGATGATTTATTGAGACGATCCAATTGAATAACTATTAGGAACCTTTCAATAACTGTATTGAAATAGAACAACAGTATAACGTATTTTTTCTACATTATATAGGCGAAAGTTTGCTACTTCTTCACGGATTTGGTTGAAATTTAAAACGTGGGGACACCAGTTCCTGGAATAGCACTTAAGAGGGTCCTTTTCAACTCGCCTATCGTCATCGAGCATGGTTTAAAAGCTTGTTACTTCATCTAACGCAATCCAACGCGATGTTTGACGAAAAGGCAATGCGATAAAAGAGAGATAACGCCTGACAACTCTGTTAGCATTCGGTAATTCCGTGATTTACTCGAATATTTTACAAAACTTGTTCCAGAAAATACGTGTTTTTTTTTTAACCCTTAAAAGTTTTTAAAAATAATTGTCGTCATTTCGAATCTTGATTAAATTTGCAAGGCTTCTATTGTTATACTTTTTTGACTTTTTTTATTTTTTGTGTAAATTTTGAAGTGTCAAAGTTCATGCAAAATAGCAGATTTTCAGAGGTCTTTACTGGATTAGTTTTACACAAATTTATAAATTGATTTCAATAGAAGCCTAGATAATACCCACAAGATACTGGGTTTCCAAAATATCTAATGAAAAATGTGTAATAACATTATAATCGCGTAAGAGCGGTTGTATGGAAAACAGTGAAAATGTATGTCGAGTTGCATCCCCTTAAGGCACTTGTATCCCGGGAGTACGTTCCCTTTAACACGGGTGACGCCATTGGCAGCAGCTAGTTAACATGTTTTTCACAAAATGATATATAATATCTATACTATAATATCATAAAGCTGAAGAACTAGTTTGAACACGTCTATCTCAGGAACTACTGGTTGAAATTGAACAATTATTTTAGTGTTGATAGCCCATCCATTGAGGAAGGCAACACATAGGCACACACACACACACTGGCACATAGGCATTGGGGGCTATATAACTTCACGCTACAACCAATAGGAGCAGTAACCAAAGTTGCTAGTTTTTTTTCTATTTAGGTAGGAAATCATCTAATCATATCTCTCGCCCTTGGGCGGAGCGAGAGGGCGTGTCCAACTTTTACTAACTAAAACCCACTCGTGTTCCTTCTTTGCCTTCGTTCCGGGACCCATGGCCCCAGTAGGCATCGACCCTGCTGGGCCCCTACGGTTTTTCTGACATCTCCTTTTGGCGTGCGTCGAAAACACTACGCGCCGTCGAGGACTTGGGCTCGGTCCGGACGGTTACCGGACGGTCGGACGGCGAGCTATCCATTGCTCGCCGTCCGCAAGCCCGCGCCTACGGTGAGTCATTAGTTAAAATATTATAATTCACACGGTTTCACTTGCTAAAAATTGTTAAAATCCTGATTAACTTCGGGTTTTTGAACAAATCGTAGTGCATGTACCCAGTCCATTATACAATACAGTAACTATACGTACAGGTATTTGTGACAGAATAGCTTGTTTAAATGCGCACGTGTACAACTGTACGAGTACATGGCCGCTGAAGTATTTACTATTTCTTCTTATAACTTTCCTGATCAGATTTGTGTTGGTCTGTATTGGTCTACAGTCGTTTCTCCAGACAAAAGCCTACACTACTGTTATGTAGTGTTATGAAGTAGCCAAAGAAGGAACAGGAGTAGGTTTTACTCAGTAAAATTCGACACGCCCTCTCGCTTCATCCAAGGGCGGGAGATGTCATTAGATGATTTCCCACCTGATGATGATTTCATCACTGCTTTCAAAATGGTGAAGGAAAACATCGTGAGGAAACCGGCATGTCCTAGAACCAAAAATTCGAAGACAAGTGACGTTCACCAACCCGCACTGGGCCCGCGTGGTGGATTACGGCCCATTCCCTCTACTAGAGAGGAGTCCTGAGTCCCAGTAGTGGGAACATTGAAAAGCTGCTTATGCTATGGTATGCTACTATGCTATACACTCACGCGAGCGAAGCCAGAGGCAGCAGCTAGTATTACAAAGGTAAAAGTTTGTAGGTGTGTATGTTAGTTTCTCCTTCACGCTCAAACAGCTGAACGGATTTGGATGAAATTCTGCATACGGGTAAACCTCTCTTCCTCTTTTATCCCAGGAATATATTATGTTTCCTTGAGATAATTTTCTACTTTCACGAAGACTTAGCCGCAGCACGAGCAAGTTGCAGGCGGTCGCCTCCTTCTGCGAAGCAGTAATGCTAACAAAGGAGGAGGCCGCACGTGCACACGCGAGGCAATTGCCCTCGCACCTCAGCCACCGGGATTCCGATCCCGATTTCCGGCCACCGTAGGCGCGGGCTTGCGGAAGAGCAATGCGTAGCTCGCCGTCCAACCGTCCGGTAACCGTCCGGACCCAGCCCAAGTCGTCGACGGCCACGCGCGTTAAGGAGATGTCAGCAAACCGTAGGGGCCCAGCAGGGTCGAAGCCTACTGGGGCCAAGGGTCTGCTTCTGAAAGGAAGACTCGCCCCAGGTACGAAAGGCAACGAAGGAACAGGAGTTGGTTTTAAGTCAGCAAAAGTCTGACACCATCTTCCGCTCCGCCCAAGAGCGCGGGATGTCATTGGATGATTTTCCCACCGAAAAAAAGCACGAGTAAGTTATCTAGATACTAATATAAAAAGAAAATATTTGAAATTATGGACTTTCATGGTTTATAATGAATAAATTAAAAACTACTGGACCGATTTTATAAATTCTTTCACCAGTAGAATACTACTTTATCACTGAGTGACTACTTTCGCGTAGGCGAAGTCGCTAGCTAAAGCTAAGTAGGTACTTAGTTTCACATACGGTGCGTCACAATATTAATTTCACACGGTCAAGAGGTGTCGGGTATTTCCGAGCTCTTGGGAAGTTATGCGACACCACAAGTAATGCACTGCGCTATTCACAAGCATGTACATTTATTACGTCTGTTTATACTCACATATTTCGCGTATATGATGGTGCTTAATGGTTATAAATTGGTCCGTCAAAAATATTAAATGAAGAAGAAGCGAAATAGCAATAGGAGGTTATGGCCAAGGACAGGCAACAGATTCAAAACTAGAGCTGGTCTGGTAACGACAGTGAAAAGCCTTATGGTAGATAGCTGGTAAGGACACTATCATCACTATGATCATTTTAGCCGAAGACGTCCATTGCTGGCTGAGTTATATAATAATACTAATAATATTCCACAACCATCACAAAACGCCGTCTAGTCCCAAGCTAAGCAGAGCTTGTGTTATGAGTACTAGACAACTGATAAACATACTTATATATTTCTAAATACATACATATTACAGATAAATTACACCCAGACACAGAACAAATAATCGTGCTCATCACACAAACATTTGTCCTGGGTGGGAATCGAACTCACGACCTCCGGCATAGCAGTCAGGGCCACTGACCACTAGACCAACAGGCCAGTCATATCCATGAGCCTAGAAAAATAATACTACCATATTATATGTGGAGGCTTATAAATGGCCGTCATGATCTACCCTGTCGTTATAAAATAAATAAAAATGTCTCTCTTCCTCGAATAAGTTTCAACCCAATAACTTTTGAATTTTATTATATTTTTTTAAAATTAATGATTCTAAATATTGTAATTAGACCTCCTAGGCGCAGCCCAATACATTTTTCCGGTCAGCCCCCCTAGCCAAGTTACAACCGTTTTGTTTCGGTTCTCTTTTCGTTGATCGCATCAAGTCGGCCACGCCTCGTATTCCTTTGTTCTGACCACGTGACTGAGCGTTGAGATGACGTCAGAACAAAGGAATGGGAGGCGTGGCCGACTCGAGGCGATCGACGAAAAGAGAATCGAAACGAAACGGTTGTAACTTGGCTAAGGGGCAGATCCGCACCGCTCTTTACTCTACAGTACACAACTCCCTTCACACCGCCAGAGAAAGAAATAGATGGAGGAATATCGTACGAGATAAAGTGATGAGGAGGTCACGACCCTCAACGGCCTCAACATTGAGGAACACGATGCAAGAAGGAGGAAATTGTAATAAAGCACGACCTCTTCACTCCTTAGGTGCATCTCTTAAGAAATAAGTTGCTCTAGTTTGAAAGACAGCGATCATAAATGACTAGTTATAGTTCTTAGAACATAGTTGCTATATAATAGGTACATATAAATATTATTAGAGAGCAGTGGTGGCCGAGTGGTAACGGCCCCGACTTACGAGTTATAGGTTGTGGGTTCAAACCGAGCTAGGCGCATTACTATGTGTAATTTATTTCATCACCATTGCTCTCAAAACGGTAAAGGAAAACATCGTGAGAAAACCGACGTTTCCTAGACCCAAAAATTCGAAGACATGTGACATCCACCAACCTGCACTGGGTCCGCGTGGTGGATTACGGCCCATTCCCTTTCCTAGAGAGGAGGCCAGTCCCAACAGTGGGAACATTATAAGGCCTGCTATGCTATGCTATGTATATTATAACACCATTATATACAACGCTAGGAGGAGGCCTACGTATTGTTAGACTGAAAAGTCGATGAATGAGCGCATCCCTATTATACCGCATTATATTCCCCCGCACTAGTAACTTTTGATAGATGAACACAGATTTGCGCCGGCTGGACTCCATATTTTATCAATGCCTTTTACAATGTCATAAATATCTTTCATAACATTATCATTTAGACCTTTCCATTTCTCTACACCATACTACATGCATTTATGATTAAGTAAAGAATCCCGACCTTATAAACCACCCTTTCATGCTCAACTTTCAATGTCAAGGTCAATCTTAAAGATGTATATGCACCTATACATTTTAGGGTTAACCTTAATGTTCGGTTAATATTCTGCGTGGGTGAAGGGTTAAGACGGTCATTTTACCTGCGTCATTTGATTCGCTTCGATTCGATTAATCAAATTCACTGGACTTGTTGTTGTTAGGTTGAGTGCATGGGCGTAGCCACCGCCGCGCCGTAACAATGATATGGAGGCCCCCGGGTTACAGGGGCCCCGACATGTGCCAAAAATTCGTAATTTATATTATCCACTACCTTAAATCCTCTTATTGATAAAGGCCAGTAGTGAATGAATAATGACGATATGTTAGGATATTCTTTCTAATTCTAGCATTTTATACATAAGACGGTAATAAAAAGTTAACTTATCCTAGTACAGAATGCTCCAATAAATGAGCTCGTTTCCATATTAGCGGCCTACCGCGACTCTGTCACACTGTCTCAACGCACTAGTTCTGTGCTAGTAGTACCTATTTTATACAAAAATAAATCCTCAAAAGTGTTTGATACAGGGCCCCTTTAGAATTAGCTACGCTACTGGTTGAGTGATACAAAAGTGAGGTATTGAGATTCTTCTGTGGCGATAAAGAGGTTTAGAATAGAATAGAATAAACTTTATTATACACCACAAAAATAACACAACTAATTACTATTTATTACTCTATTTTTTTCTATTTATAAGTGCACGAATTATATTGAAGTTCAGCAGAGTTTTTTTTGGGGTAGGAAATTATGCAATGACTTCTCCCACTCTAAGGTAGAGCGAGAGGGTGTGTCAACTTTTACTGACTAAACTCTACCTGTCACTTGCACTTTGCATTCCAGGAAGATGGTAACTGTTTCAAACGTTCACGTACAAGTTTAGCAGGGGCTGGAGACACTAAAAACAACTGCACGGGTCGAGCAGTAAGCGTAGTCGGCCTTATAATGTTCTCACTGTTGGGACTCAAGCCCTAGTCCTCTAGGAGAGGGAATGGGCCGTAATCCACCACGCGGGCCCAGTGCGGGTTGGTGGATGTCACATGTCTTCGAATTTTTGGTTCTAGGACATGCCAGTTTCGTCACAATGTGTTCAGTTTCTTCACCTTTTTGAACGCAGTGGTGATGAAATAAATTACACAAAGTAATGCGCCTGGCAGGGTTTGAACCTGCGACCTACAATTCGCAAGTCGGGGCCGTTACCACTCGGCCACCACTGCTCTACAGCAGCAGTAATGCAATTGAAATCCATTGAGTTAATAATAGTTAATGAATAAATATTATTTCAGAAATTATAATGTTGCCACAACTGGGACTCAGGCCTCTTCTTTACGAGAGGGAATGGGCGTGATCCACCACGCGTGCCCCGCATTGTGCTAGTATTAGTGGATGTCAAATGTCTTCGAAGTTTTGTTTCTAGAACATGCCGATTTCCTCACGATGTTTTCCTTCACCGATTTGAGAGCAGTGGTGATGAAATAAATTACAAAATAAAAAAAAAGCTCCTGCCTGGGTTTGAACACATTACGTACAACTCTTAAGTCGGGGCTGTTGCCACTGGGCCACCACTGCTCTCTGAATATCGTGATATCGCAAGAGTTCGCATGTTCCTATTACTTTTATTAACTTGCCAACTAACAAGATAATGATAGGTACTTTTTTTAATCACTGTACAGGGTGCACGGGACAGGTTTCCGCAAACTTTAAGGACTTGCTCAGTAGACGAAACTGAACAAACTTACACAAGACTTTTTTTCTTGAAACAAAAAATAAATTGGCCTCTCCATACAAAATTATAAACTTTAATTCTTTAAGGAGAAGCCGATTTTTTTTCGAGAAAAATCTTATGGAAGGTTGTTCAGTTTCTTCTACTGAGCAAGTCCTTAATGTTTGCGGAAACCTGTCCCGTGCACCATGTATTATTTAAAGCTTTTTGTTATTGTTTGTGCTGCGAATTTTCCTAATTTGTAGTTAGATATAAGTGTTCTTATCTTCACAGATGAAGTGGCTACCGTGTACTATTTATAACAAGATCGATATGCGAATCAAGAGTAGTGATAACGTCTAAAGTGATCCCTACCTGAAGTGTTTTAGGCAGCCCTTGGGATCTAAGCCGAGTGGCATTTTATCTGTGATAACAGCTCTCAATCCAAAAGTACAATATACAATAAATGTACAATAGTATATGGCGCTACATCTCAGTAGAAATAAAGAAAACGTATATTTGAGACGCACAGGGTAAACAATAGAACAAAATAAAAAAATGTGGTAGAGCAGTGGTGGCCGAGTGGTAACGGCCCCGACTTACGAGTTATTAGGTCGCGGGTTCAAACCCAGCCAGGCGCATTACTTTGTGTAATTTATTTCATCACCACTGCTCTCAAAACGGTGAAGGAAAACATCGTGAGGAAACCAGCATGTCCTAGAACCAAAAATTCGGAGACATGTGACATACACCAACCCGCACTGGGCCCGCGTGGTGGATTACGGCCCATTCCCTCTCCCAGAGAGGAGGCCTGAGTTCCAGCAGTGGGAACATTTAAAGGCTGACTATGCTAAGCTATGCTAAATAAATAAAAATGTCAACTACGTAAGCTCTTTACTAGTCCTGAGTTGCTATACGAATACTGACTATAAATGCTTGCACTGACTGGACATGTCCACTCAAATCTATGAGGTTCTTTCCTCAAAATACCATCTCAAATACTAATCTGCGAGGTTCTCATATGATTTGACCATTATATTATATTTACTGTATGCACTTTAAAAGAGACTTTGACCACTGAGTTTGTTTCGGTGATTCTTCTCAGGGTAGTCAGCTAGGACACAAACACCATCTAGTTTAAATTAACGAAAAAAATTACGTAGTGTTATTTATAACCTGTTTGCAAAATAAACATCATTTACTAATCTAAAACATAAACTAACAAAAATAGAATTATAATATATACTAATATTATAAAGAGGTAAAGTTTTTTTTTGTTTCAAATAAGAAGTAATCTCTGGAAATATTGGTCAGATTGCTAAAACTTTTTCACCGATAGGAAGCTGCTTTATTCCTGAGTGACACAGGTTATAATTTATGTACCTACATGTAAAAGCTAGTATTTGATAATGTAATATCGTCTAGGTCATCGATTTTTTTGGCGTGGGTAGTCATCAAATAAGGAATTATAGAATTATATTAGAGAGGGAGGAATCCCTCTCTGGCTGGAGCGAGATCATCTAGGCCACCTTGCTTAGCGGTGAACTTTGAACGGTTATTTGAAGAGTCTATTTTTTGAGGTGGGAAATTATCGAATAACTTCTCCCGTTCCCTCCCGGGTGGAGCGAGAGACTTTTTAAGTGTCTGACTATTACTGATTAAAACCACAGTGTTCCTCTAGTTACTCTTTGCATTTTAGGACCACGGTAATTCTTTCGAACAATTCCGCTACCCTGGCAGGCATGGACCCTAGCAAGCAATTTTTAAGATTTAATCCTAGATCTGAAAAATTGCCTGTTTATTAGATTACCACGTACCAATTTATTTCACTAAATTGGTCGCGGACCCAGGTAGGCCGTTGCACATACAACTTGGCGAAATGGGGTTTTATAGACCCGTCGGATACTCAATGTGAGTGCGGTGCTCCAGTTCAGAATATGAGCCACATGCTAGAGTGCCCCAAGTGCCCATACACCTGCACTTTGGAGGACTTAATGAGTGTCACCGATGCTGTAGTTAACATAACCACCTACTAGGCTCAAACCGTTAAATGAGTTTACAATCGATTGTGTACCATCAGCGATCTATCACATCAGGCCTTGGTACAGGCCATGGTCCGGAGCGAGGAGGAGTGGCAGGCGGTCGCCTCCTTCTGCGAAGCAATAATGCTAGCAAAGGAGGCGGCCGATCGCGTGAGGCAACGGTCCTCACGCCCCAACCGCCGCCGGAACTCCGATCCCGACTTCCGGCCACCGTAGGCGCGGGCTTGCGGACGGCGAGCAATGGGTAGTTCGCCGTCCGACCGTCCGGTAACCGTCCGGACCGAGCCCAAGTCGTCGACTGCACGTACTGTTCCTCACGCGCCTCAGGGAGATGTCAGCAAACCGTAGGGGCCCAGCAGGGTCGAAGCCTACTGGGGCCAAGGGTCTGATTCTATAAGGAAGACTCGGCCCTGGTAAGAAAGGCAACGAAGGAACAGGAGTGGGTTTTTAGTCAGTAAAAGTCTGACACTATCTTCCGTTCCGCCCAAGAGCGGGGTATGTCATTGGATGACTTTCCCACCGAAAAAAAAACCATCGATTCAAAAAGAAGAAGATTTCTGTTTGTATATTATAGTTTCTAAACTACACACAAATAACCCGCCTATCAGCCCGCTTGTCGCCTTATCGAAGCCTATAAAATTATTTAGAACAGCCATAAACTCGACATCTGCCTGAAGAAAGCCCCGGGGTAATCTCACGCGGTTGCGAGAATGAGGGCGTATTACTGGATCCCGGGATAGAGTTCCCGGGGGAGAGTCCGGGATATCCTGGGATACGGTCTGCGGGATCGCGTGAGTGCCTCGTTGATCCGATTATGGCTGACGTTCCGGAGCTGTGAGGAGCTATTAAGAAAATTAGAGCGAGGATTTTAAAATTGACGTTTAAAGTGTGCTGATGCATCGATGTAAGATTAATGGTGTAAAGGGTGCACTAGTCGGCGCCTCGGTCGCGTACTCAGCCAACATCATGTGGAAAAGTTAAAAATGCTGTGATAAAATGACAAAACGATCGATCATTAATAATGAAAAAAGCTTGTAATATTTTATGAAGAAAAGGTGTGTGTATGGATACCTGTTAAGCTAATCTGCTGAAAGGAATCTGTTTGAAATAAAACTTGTTGTTTTTTTTTAACACATGACCTATCCAGTATTATTTTAAAAGTTACGTAAATTAGTTTCGAAATATAAAAGTTTTTTTGGTCATAGCTTCCAAATCTATATTTATTTTACTGTTTTTCTATATAGGACTAGATAATGAAGAAAGAAATCGATATCATGATTTTTTCTGGATTGTCAAAAAGTGCGATGATATTTCATGGCTTATTAGCCAGACAAACCCATGACTGACGTGGCAGTGCTGTCTTAACACCAAAAAACTACTTTTATGGAAAAATTACCGACTAGAGCACCCTTAAGAGATTCCATCGTTTATTGCTGGCAGATATTTAATAAAAGGAGAACCATAGGATCTATTCCATTATTAACAGCTGTAACAAATGTCTGTAACAGCAGATAGAAGATATGTGGTCTAATAATATGGATATCGTTCGAATACAATAGAATACAATAAGGATATAACACTGTATAAGGTATTTCTTTATTTTCTAAGGTTGACTGATTTTTCTTATTGACGGAGACTGAGTTGACTTGAGTTGTTTAAGACGACAAGAATGAAACATTTATTAAAAAAAAATACTGCTAAGAAAATTATTTACCTTTTGATAATAGTGAACCTAGTTTTTTTTCTTTTTAAACAATGCAACAGCTGATTATAAGTTAAGCTAAGAGTTTCGCTTCGTCGTCTATACCGCGTACATTGAAGGACTGGAACAATTTGGCTGCTGCGGTCTTCCCGTCCAACTATAATTTAGGTGCCTTCAAGGCTAGAGTGAATAGGCTCTTAATAAACTAGTGCGCCTCACCATCAATGATTGCATCACTGCTTACCATCGGGTGGGATCGCATTCAAGCACTGGTTTATATCGATTAAAAAAAAAAATATCTGTAGCTGTTTTCTAATGACGAATGTGGGATTAATGATGACGTAGTATAACTACGTATAAACAGTAGCGTAGCTAGGCGTGGGCGAAGTGGGCCCTCGCCTCGCACAAGCACCCTCGCTTGAGAACGAGGGTTTTTTTTATAATTGATAGACTCGCGTTTGAACACTATTTCACCTGACGGTAAGCGACGATGTGGTCGAACACTGGGTTGCAACAGTCGCTGTCTTGTTTTCGAATTAATGAATGTAAAAGGCCGATGTGCCTTCGCCCACGTCGAAATTAGTCCACGCTATGCCACTGTAAATAAATATCCTATGTTATATTCCAGGACGTGCAGCTGTTCAAGTGTGAAGAAGCAACAAACATACACAAAAAAATTCGCATTCAAAATATTAGTGTAATTAGTGTAATTCAGCTTACACGATTCAGCTTAAATCTTATAGTTGAATAAAGTTTTCTTTATTTTCTATCTAAACAATAACTAGTGGATATTTTATAAAATACCTCTGCCCATGAATATGAGCAACTTTCTTTAAAGTCATAGTCAAATCCCAAATGAATTAGTACCTTTCGTTTTGATCTGCTGATAATAACTTTGTACGGAAAGTAATTTTTTTATCGTTACTTAGAAAGTTGTTTAATAAATAAAAACGAGCAGAAGCAGTTTTAAAAATTCGACACCATTATTAGCTTCAAGCTAAAAGATATAGTAAATATCGGCAACATGACATAAATGACCATTCCCAATCACGACTTCTCAAGTTTTAAGAACAATGGCAACAAATCGGCAATAATTGACATTCATTGGCCTTTGTTTTGATTGGCTATGAATTGATTAAATTACCTACTGATCTGTCATCATCATCATTAATATTATCATTTCAGCCGAAAGACGTCCACTGTTGGACATAGGCCTCCCACAAGCGTCTCCACAACGATCGATTCTGTGCGTCTCGCATCCACCGCATTTCGGCGACTCTCAGCAGGTCGTCGGTCTACCTTGTGGGAGGCCTTCCAACGCTGTGTTTTTCGGTGCGTGGTCGCTACTCTAGAACCTTTCGGCCCCATCGACCATCCGTTCTACGAGCAATGTGCCCTGCCCCTGCCACTTTAGTTTGGCGATTCTTCGGGCTATGTCGGCGACCTTAGTTCTCCTAAGAACTAAGATGACTATGACTAGATGTCTTCATTCCTTATGCGATTTCGCAAGGAAACTCCGAGCATAGCCCTTTCTATTGCCCTTTGGGTGACTGTTAGCCTTCTGATAAGTATACTACTGATCTTTATTCAAGTTAAATGGAAAAAATGTAGTTTTATGGAATTAAAATCATCAATACAACCGTCTCAGTACGTGTAACCTTATTGTATGACTTTTACATGAAATAGTCATTTTATACGAGTAACAAATACGTGTTACGCCCGCCAATCATATTTTAATCAACACATAAAATAAAATAAAAACACTTAGGAAAATTTGAATTTTGCGGGCTACCTTTGGGTACCCCCCTTAAGACAAAAAATCTATAATGTATATATATACTTGTTATATGGATAGGTACATCACACACACACACTGGTTAACACTGTTAATTAGAGATAACCAGTTTTGACTTTCTTCGGTCGTAAGTTCAAACGCGTTTGTTTCATTTAAGTATATAAAACTGTCATCACTTTGATTTCTGGCTCTATGACCGGAAATAAAATACTTTCATTTTTCTCAGAAGCGTCGATACATGCCAACATCGTTTATTATTTAATTAACAATTCAAGTATTTGATTAAATTATTTGTACGCCTAAGTATCAGAAACCTCCATGGTAATTAAGCTGTTGATCCCCGCACGAACGCCGGCGGTCGTGCGCTATTGTCTTACTATTGTGTCTCTAATTACGCTACTCAAGAAGTTAATTACTACTTCCGTTACGTTACTTTCTATAATTTTATTATAGACTTTATCAATCCATACTAAATATATTAATACTAGCTTTTACCAGTGGTTTCACCTGCGTGAAATTAAGTTTCTCCATACAAACTTTGGACTTCCGTTTTATCGTCATAAGGGATGAATTTTGGGAGATCCTCTTAGTGCTCGCTTACGTCATAAAAGGAAACCTTGTGCAAAATTTCACGCTCCTAGTCCCACTAGTTTCAGCTGTTCGTTGATATGTCAGTCAGTCAGTTTTTCCTTTTATACAATGTATATAGGGTGACTGGTAATTAGTGTACGATACTTAAACACGTGATTGTGCTCATGATAACCAACAACTTTTACTATGGGAACAAACCTGAAATCGCGAAAAAAAATCAGCTGTTCAGTACATTTATGTTTGCCTAATGTACTGAACAGCTGATATTTTTTTCGCGATTTCGGCTTTGCTCATATAATAAAAAATGTTTATTATCATGAGCACAATCACGTGTTTAAGTATCGTACACTAATTGCCAGTCACCCTATATATTACAAATGTGAAAGTAACTTTGTCTGTAGAACCGATTTTGATGAAATGTATTTCAGTCACCCAAAGGGCAATGGAAAGGGCTATGCTCGGAGTTTTCTAGCGTGATCGCATCAGGAATGAAGATATCCGCAGGAGAACCAAGGTCGCCGACATAGTCCGAAGAATTGCCAAACTAAAGTGGCAGTGGGCAGGGAGAGGCAGACATTGCTTGTAGAACGGATGGTCGATGGGGCCGAAGGGTTCTAGAGTGGCGACCGCTCACCGGAAAACGCAGCGTTGGAAGGCCTCCCACAAAGCGAACCGATGACCTGGTGAGACTTGCGGGAATGCGGTGGATGCGAGACGCACAGGACCGTTCGATTTTGGCGACACTTGGGGGAGGCCTATGTCCAACAATGGACGGCTTTCGGCTGATCATTTTAGCCGAAATATCGATGATAATGATGTAGTTCGGAGTAAGCTTTAACTCCAAAAAAGGACATAAGCTACTTTTGATCTGGTTTCGAATTCGACTTAGCGTCCACATTAACCGACATACACGCAAACGAAGTCGCTGGATAAAGCTAGTTGAAAATTTACAGTAATAAATAAATTAATTAAAATTTTATCGGTGAAATCATTCAATTACCTACTTTAACTAATTAGAATTATAAGCACGTTGGATAAATTAATTACAGCTTAAAATCAATTAATCATGCTTTTAATTTAGGTAAGAAAATAATTAAAACTGCGTTGATTAAAAATATAGAACCTTAGGCACTATTCATTCTAAGACGAACATTATAAATACGAAAGTAACTCTGTGTGTCTGTTTTTTTAACTCTTCACGTCTTTACAGCTGAACGGGTTTGGATGAAACTTGGCATGTTGATAGAAAATGTCATGGAATAGGACAGTAGGTATATAGCGTGAAAAGATTTGGGTGATTGGTTTGCGGATTTGTTTTTGCCGTTTGCAGCTCGAACAAACCTCGGACGATCGACGCCGCTGAACCGCATGATGAGAACGTATAATGAAAGTCACTCTCATAAATAGCATTGACATCTTCTCCAATACCTTGGCTCAGTTTCGGAAGTATCTTTTGCACCAACTCGTAGATCAATGACATTACATTATATAACTCACCAATTTAATTTAATTTAGAGTAATTTTTGCCATTTAATGTAATTTAGTGTATTTTAATGTATTCTAATGTAATTTAATTCAATCTGATATAATTTATTTAATTGATTGATTTAAGTATAATAATTCCTTATTCCGTATTTTATTGATTCTATTTTCTTTGTTTTCGTTTTGTACCTTGTTATTATTTATTAAATGTGAATGAATAATTGATTCAAAATATAAATAATATTAGTTTACTAAATTCTGTAAGTGCTGTGCACACCTTTAAGTGAAGAATTCGCTGTGATAATTGTTTATTGATAAGATTATTCTTTTGTAAATGTTTTAGCGAACTATTCGTTGGAGTGCCGGAATAAATAAATAAAATATAAAGTAATGAGTAAACTACTGCACCAACTGTAAAAATTCTTTCACCAGTATAAAACTAATTTATCACTGATTGACTTTGGCTATATATTTTCTACAGTCACGTGGGCAAAGCCGCTGGCAGAAGGTAGTTCTCAATAATTTAGAAAGTCTGAAATCCAAGAGTAACCAATAGTCAAGATTTTACTTATAATAGACCTCTTCTTTTTTAACATAACAAACAACATGGTAAGATGACAACATAAATGAAGTACCTACTTATGCTTTTGTTATATTAAAACTTCCTATAAATACTAATTTAATATATATATAAAAATCAATTGCCGTTCTTCAGTGTTGCTAAAACGCAAAAACGGCTTGCCGATTTTAATAATTTTTAATATCCCTTAGATGATGGTTTGAAAGAGAAAAACAATAGGGATAAAACAGTTGAAAATTTGAAATTAATTAAAAGGTGGAAAATAATATCACGGAGGCAGGGCCGCGGGCGGAAGCTAGTCTTATTATAAATAAAAATAATAATAAGAAAATGTATTAAGCTGAAGAACTTTCCGAGCTAAATAATACTATAAAGTGAATTCACCAACAAAATGCGCTTTTATATTTGAAATGCAAACGACATGGCTCAAACATCTTACTGTTTGCTGCATTCAAGTCTTTTAATGAAAAGTCTTATTTCAGGAATTTTTCTATTTCTCTTTTACTACTAGCTTTTTCCGACGGCTTCGTCTGCTTTTTTTTAATGTTATAAACTAGTGCTTGACTGCGATCCCACCTGATGGTAAGTAGTGATGCAATCGTTGATGGTGAGGCGCACTAGTTTAAGAGCCTATTTACTCTAGCCTTGAAGACACCTAAATTATAATCGGATGGGAAGACCGCAGCAGGTAAGTTGTTGAAGTCCCTCGATGGATGCTTTCGCTTGATAGGTAGAAATAATGCTAAGTAGGTAAAGGGGTAAAAAGTACCGCTTTTTATTTATTTATCTTTTTTCCAAAAAGGTAAGTAACTTATAAGCTAAGCTCCACAAAACCGTTGCAATGGTTTGACTGTGGGGTCAACGAGTTAGTCCTAATATATGCACTTAGGTGGTCATGGTCTACCCGTCTGCAAAGTTTCAGCATAATTTATTTAGGCGTGATGTTTGATGTAGGCAGGGCACATTGCTCGTGGCGCCCGGGAAAGATGCAGCGTTGGAAGGCCTCCCACAAGGTGGACCGATTACCTAGTGAGAGCCGCAGAAATGCGATGGATGCGAGACGCACAAGACCGTTCGTTGTGGTGACACTTGGGGGAAGCCTATGTCCAACAGTGGTCATTTTTCGGCTGAAATGATGATGATGTTTAAAAAAAATCAAACATCCGAGCAAGTCAACATACTAGAGACGTTCACATTTATAATAATACTAGCTTCTGCCAGCGGCTTCGTCTGTGTGATCGTTGGTTATTGTGGACGCGTAGTCGAAGTAAAGACAGATAAAAAGTAGCCTATGTCCATCCTTAGAGTCCAAGCTTCTATACCAAATTTCATCAAAATTGAATCAGTAGTTTAACCGTGAAAGCGTAACAGACAGACAGACAGACAGACAGAGTTACTTTCATATTTATAATATTAAGTATTGATTAGATCGTGGGATTAGTATCTATTCCAGGCTATAGACTAGCTTAGCAACTTCCAGAAAAAAAAAATCGTTTAATTTTTCCGGGAAAAAGAAAACTTGATAAAGTTTTAATTAAAGCTGCAGATTACAGTCAGCAAAATGCATTAAATTTGCATTTTCATGAAAACTTACATTGGTTTAACAAACCAAAATTATAACCGTCGAAACAAAAAGTGACCTCACTGCAGTTTTCCACATGGCTTTGTGGCAGCCAGCATCGGGTGTTTTTAGCGAAATATTTTAGTGTAAAGTTTAACAACTGTTTTAATTATCCATAAATTATTAAGATATTTTGAAGTAAAGTTGGTATAGTTTTGTATCTCAAGCATCTACATAATTGGACAATATATTGAATAATTATCTTAATTAATAAAATTTAATAATATCGATAAAATAGAGCTGAGAAATTGTAGTATTGACACCTCAGTGAAGCTTGCCGAGAAGGCTGACTCGATACATTTGCTGCCAAAAACTGCAATAGTACATTTTGACACGAGTGCAGAAAGTTTGTCATTGCGACCGAGGCGGAATTCGCACGAGCCGTAGGCGAGTATGTTATGTAGCCGAGGGCTGCAGTGACAAAATTTGCACGTGTATCAAACGACTTTTTCAACACACTTACGAAGAAATAAATGAATAAGCGGGGGTTGACCGGCAACTCGTGGGGGTCGAAGCGCGCCCAGCCTGATACGATAAATGTAATAAAATTGTGGCGGGGAGAGCAAGCGAACTTTTCTGCACTAGTGCGGAAAAGTCTATTGCGTTACAAGCGGTGGGGTAAGAGTGACTTTTCGAGTAAGTGTATTGAAAATACATTAGAATAGGTTTTTTTTTTTTTTTTTCGGGTGGGAAAATCATCTAATGACATCCCGCGCTCTTGGGCGGAGCGTGAGATAGTGTCAGACTTTTACTGACTAAAAACCCACTCCTGTGCCTTCTTTGCCATTAATTTTTTTTTCCAGGGCCCCGGGGGTCACTTTCGCATCACCCATGGCCCCAGTAGGCTTCGACCCTGCTGGGCCCCTACGGTTGCTGACATCTCCTTGAGGCGCGCGTGGAACACTACGCGCCGTCGACGACTTGGGCTCGGTCCGGACAGTTACCGGACGATCGGACGGCGAGCCACCCATTGCTCACCGTCCGCAAGCCCGCGCCTACGGTGGCCGGAAATCGGGATCGGAATCCCGGCGGCGGTTGGGGCGTGAGGACCGTTGCCTCACGCGATCGGCCGCCTCCTTTGCTAGCATTACTGCTTCGCAGAAGGAGGCAACTGCCTGCCACTCCTCCTCGCTCCGGACCATGGCCTGTACCAAGGCCCGGCGCGAGAGATCGCTGCCACCGATCGCCCCCACGAGGACACGGCGGTGCTCTGCCCAAGCGGGGCACACCTCTACCGTATGCTCCACCGTGTCCTCCGGGCGTTCCACACAATGTTGGCACCCGGGCGTCTCTTCTGCACGAATCCGATGCAGGAACCTCCCGAACTTACCATGTCCGGTGAGGACCTGCGTCATGTGGTAGGTAAGGACGCCGTGAGGTCTTTCCAGCCACTCCTCAAAGAGGGACTAATCGCCATAATTATGGCGTGCCCAGCACTGGGTTGCGACAGTCGTTGTCGCCATTCTACCATGAGATCGCGCCGGGAGTCTTTCCGCCATGCCGCGACTTGGCGCGGCACTGGAGTTTGGCCCCGGCGTTGCATCGCCATGCGCAGATCGTGCATGCGTGCGAGATCTTTTGCCTCCAAATCCCACTGTAGTTGGCCAGCAAGGAGGCTCGCTGCTTCGCGGGAAATCGTGCGGTATCCCCGCACCATCCGGATCGCCATGACCCTCTGGCTTGCGTTCAGCTTGGCCGCCGGTCGCTTTCGAAGCGACGGCGCCCATACCGGTGCCCCATAAAGGGCCATGGACCGAACGATTCCTGCATAGAGCCTCCGGCAGGAGGCGTCTGGACCCCCTAGGTTGGGCAGGAGCCGCTTGAAAGCAGCCCCTGTACGATCCAGTTTGGGAGCTAGACGTCGGAAATGCTCCTCGAAATTCCATCGGCTGTCGAGGACAAGTCCAAGGTACTTCATCGTCGACTCGACGCCAATGTGAACTCCTCCTACCGTTAGTTGGGAACCCGATGGTGGCGCGTTCCGAGGGCCGTGGAAGCACATGGCCTCGGACTTGTGCAATGCCACCTCGAGTCCCAACTCTTGGATCCTCTCCACGACTGTCGCAACCCCGCGTGTCACTAGTTCGACCGCCGCCTGGTATGACTCTCCCCGCGCCAGGACCAGCGTATCATCTGCGTAGCAGACCACGCTGACCCCGTCAGGTAGATCGCCGCGCAGCACGTAATCACATTAGAATAGGTTACGTTCGCATTCTAATGCAAAACAGAGTGACTGTACTCTGTATCATAAATAAAATACATTTTAAATTTGACACTGACTAAATGCACAAACCGTACGGAAATAAAAACAGAAGCCGGCATTGGTTGAAAGTAATGTTTAATATAGTTAAATATCATAAAAACAAGCGACACAAACTTAGAACCATTTCTCAGTTTCTTTAAATGGGATTATTATGGGTTGATCTTTAGTTAATCAGACCCTGGAGTAAACCTAAATAAAATGGAAAGTTTAACTCCTGAATATTCAAATTTCATATTGCCCAGAGCTTTCTTAAAGAAATTCGAAGCCGCATATAAACGAAGTTTGTTTATTTACTTCCAAACAAGATCTTAATGAAATTTCGAGAAAAACCTCTACTATTTCTTGGCTTTTAATGTTAAAGTTGGCTTTCTTATTTTGTATGAGAACTTGTAGTTATGGGTTTTCATTTGCAGAAGAGCCTGATACTATATTGAATACACAAATTTAAAAGGATTGGTTCGTTATTCGTTGATAGTTTCGGAGGGAGTAGAGTAGAGATGCTGGTAATTAATTGAATCGAGTGGCAGAAAAACATCTTTGACAAGTGAATTCAATACTAAGCTAACTTTTATCGGGACACTAGCTTTTGCTAGCGATTTCGTCCACGTAAAGGTAGGTTGCTCCATACAAACTTTGGACCTCTGTTTCTTTCTTTAGAGGGTTTTTTTTTTGTCTTCGGGTGGGAAAATCATCTAATGACGTCCCGCGCTCTTGGGCGGAGCGGGAGATAGTGTCAGACTTTTACTGACTAAAAACCCACTCCTGTTCCTTCTTTGCCATTTTTTCCAGGGCCACGGGGGTCACTTTCGCATCACTCATGGCCCCAATAGGCCTCGACCCTGCTGGGCCCCTACGGTTGCTGACATTTCCTTGAGGCGCGCGTGGAACACTACGCGCCGTCGACGACTTGGGCTCGGTCCGGACAGTTACCGAACGATCAGACGTCGAGCCACCCATTGCTCGCCGTCCGCAAGCCCGCGCCTACAGTGGCCGGAAATCGGGATCGGAATCCCGGCGGCGGTTGGGGCGTGAGGACCGTTGCCTCACGCGATCGGCCGCCTCCTTTGCTAGCATTACTGCTTCGCAGAAGGAGGCAACCGCCTGCCACTCCTCCTCGCTCCGGACCATGGCCTGTACCAAAGAATTTTGAAAGATCCTCTCTTAGTGCTTTCCTACGTCTCAGAAAAGAAACCTTGTTCCATCTGCCCCCCTAGCCAAGTTACAACCATTTCGTTTCGATTCTCTTTTCGTTGATCGCCTCGTGTCAGCCACGTCCCCTATTCCTTTGTTTTGACCACGTGACTGAGCGTTGAGATGACGTCAGAATAAAGGAATCGGAGGCGTGGCCTACTCGAGACGATTGACGATAAGAAAATCGAAACGAAACGGTTGTAACTTGGCTAGGGGGGCAGTTGAGATAGTGGTCAAACGCAAGCCCATCAATAAGAAAAAAAAAACGAAATAAGATGTAGAGGGCAATAACAAGCACAATCAGCATTTATAATGATTCCACTGTTGGGACGCAGGCCTCTTCTTTAAGGGAAGCATTGGGCCGTGATCCACCACGTGAGCCCAGAGCTGGTTGGTTGTTGTCACATGTCTTCGAATGTTATGGTTCTAGCCTGCATACCAGTTTCTTCACGATCTTTTTTTTCACCGTTTTGAGAGCAGTGGTGATGAAATAAACTACACTAAGTAAAGCACCGGCGTAATTTTTACCACACGAAGTATGACTCGTAAGATGGTTGTTACCACTAGGCCTCTTCAATCACCGTAGACGCGGGCTTGCGGACGGCGAGCAATGGGTAGCTCGCCGTCCGACCGTCCGGTAACCATCCGGACCGAGCCCAAGTCGTCGACGGCGCGTACTGTTCCACGCGCGCCTTAAGGAGATGTCAGCAACCGTAGGGGCCCAGCAGGGTCGAAGCCTATTGGGGCCAGGGGTCTGATTCTGAAAAGAAGACTTGGCCCAGGTACGAAAGGCAACGAAGGAACAGGAGTGGGTTTTTAGTCAGTAAAAGTCTGTCACTATCTGCCGCTCCGCCCAAGAGCGGAGGATGTCATTGGATGATTTTCCCACAGAAAAAAAGGCCTCTTCAATCAAATTCATAATCATCTTCCTAGCCTTTTGCCAACAGTTTCCAGTCTAACTCCCTCCACAATTCTTTTCAAACTCTTCAATTAAATTGAGAGGATAATACAAAGTAAAGGTAACGCTTTTCAAGGCATACTGTCAATCCTTTTACACGTGCAGCTTGTGGGTTGGCTAGTTGCAGAGGGCATACAGTGACCTGCGGGTGCAGTATAACAATGCGTTCAGGATGCTGATGGGACTGCCGCGGTATTGCAGTGCCTCCGACATGTTTGCCGAGGCCAATGTTGACAGTTTTGCGACAATCATGCGTAAACGTTGCACCTCGACCCTAACTCGCATGCTTGCTAGTTCCAACAGCATCTTGAGCGTATTGACGGCCAGGTGGGATTCTCCGATGCTTGAGCGCTGGATACGACTGCACGCAGTGAAATAGCATGTTGTATGCGTTCTGGTGTCGGATTCTCCTAAAATCTGTGTTTTATTTTGTTTTGTTTTGTTATATATAACTAACATTAGCTCTCAAGTATTTTCGTGTTACTAACAATTTATAAGAAGAAATCTGAATTAAATTATTATTATTTATTTATTTAAACTTCATGTACAGTAGTGGTACATAGGCGGACTTAATGCAAAAAGGCAATCTCTACCAGTCAACCTTTAGGTTAAAAGAGACAACACTGTGGTAGGTGTGCACAATAAATAAATAACAGATATATCAAGTAATTGTTGTGTGTGTATTATTATAATTCAATTTTTGTAGGTAATATTCTGTGTAGAGACTGATTCTCGGTAAAGCTGTATTGTAGTAAGGTAGCAAGGCATGGGTGTTATATCTCGGTGGGAACACTATGAACGCCGGGCGGCATGGTGCGACATACCGTATCGTTCATTAATTCCTTGCTCCTCGTAGGCTTGTTCGGTTTTACTTTGAAGGCTTTGTTGTGTAGTTATTCGGTTTTGATAAAGCAGTTTATATGGTAAAAGCTAGTGAGAAGATTACTTTTCGTCTTTATTTTAGAAATAAAATTTTACCCATTCAGTGACACTATTGAATAAATAAATTTTATGTATTATGATATAATATAATATTCACACAACTATCACACAACGCCGTCCAGTCCCAAGCTAAGCAGAGCTTGTGTTATGAGTACTAGACAACTGATAAACATACTTAAATATTTCTAAATACATAAATATTATAGATAAATTACACCCAGACACAGAATAAATGATTGTGCTCATCAGACAAACTGACCTGTAACGAATGACAACCGGGACCATCGGCTTCACGTGCTTTCCGAGGCACGGGGTGTCAGTAATGTCCTAGATAAACTTTGAAAAGTACATATGAACTGAAAAATTCATATCGGTACTTATGTCCTCATCATCATGAGAGCACCTGCCCCCCTAGCCAAGTTACGACGGTCTCGTTTCGATTCTCTTGCATCGAACGCCTCGAGTAGGCCACGCCTCCGATTCCTTTGTTCTGACCACGTGACTGAGCGTTGAGATAACGTCAGAACAAACTAGGCTAGGGGGCCTGTTTCCTCTTTAACCACTGGGCCATCACGATATTTAAGATTTTAGGTACCTATTCTATGTGTGGTATATAATTGGTGAGCAAGGAAGTAAAGATTGGGGTGTGGTAGACGTTAGGCTTTATTTCTCAATTCACACTATAAAAGGTAAAAAAAATTATTATGGTGCCGCAGTTATGTCAGTTTTGTGGCAGTGTGCAGTTTTATATGCTTTGTTCGTAAACTGGTCGTAAGCGCCGTTCTGCAAATGGAGTCTTGGTTTTTAGATCGGAAAAAGTATTATTGGGGGCTTCAGCTATTTGTCAGTAGAAGCTCAGAGTTCGGATGTGTAGGTAAACCGGTTTATGGCTATGGGCTCGCTCCTTTTAATAATAATTACCTATTATTTTTTTATTGTCAGATAGTTAAGGTTCACAGGTTAAATACATAGGTAATATTAATACATAAGTAAACTGAAATTAATGTCAAATATTCTAAGGCGACTTACGAGTTGTAGGTCGCGGGTTCAAACCCAGCCAGGCGCATTACTTTGTGTAATTTATTTCATCGCCACTGCTCTCAAAACGGTGAAGGAAAACATCGCGAGGAAACCGGCATGTTCTAGAACCAAAAATTCGAAGACATGTGACACCCACCAACCCGCACTGGGCCCGCGTGGTGGATTACGGCCTATTCCCCCTCCTAGAGAGGAGGCCTGAGTCCCAGCAGTGGAAACATTAAAAAGGCTGATTATGCTATGCTATTCTAAGGCCCTACCACGAGCTCTTAAAAAGATCTATTTTACGGCCTTAACTAAACTGTTATGGGGATGGAGCTATATAGGGTGTATAGCTCAATCCCTCTTTCTCGTTCGCACGACTTACATTTTAACAACTCATGTTAAGACCCCAGAGCACCTCTTGGAGTAGTGAAAAAATTAAACCTCTTAGTCAACGCAATCTAAAGATAAGGCCACTTATCCTCCATTTATGGCGTATATTCTGACACTCGCAAGGAAATCAAAAACTAATAGGGTACTACCCATTGACCCCGCCCCTGAAAGCCCGATAAAATCTATACGTAAGATACCATGCGCATCGCAATACACCGTCATGACGTGTGTGAAGCGACTAATTGCTTAGCAAAATAGGGTGACTGGTAATTAGTGACCGATACTTAAAAACCTGATTGTCCTCATGATTACAAACAACTTTCCTAAAGAAACTTTTTTATATACTCAAGAGACAACGGCCTTACGCAGCTAACAGCTGAGCGGTAGCAAGCGCGCGCACACGAATTTCAAACAGCTGTTTTGTTATTGTCATAAAAGTAATGAGTCTAAAAAAAACGTTTCTTTGGGAAAGTTGTTTGTGATCATGAGTACAATCACGTGTTTAAGTATCGGTCACTAATTACCAGTCACCCTATATAAACCGAACTGGCAACAAATTGTTACACACATCACTTATTTTCTGCTCAAGCCGTCAACGTGGATGAGGGAGAAATCTAACCTTCATTTTAACTTAAGCATAAGTGTAAGCATAATCAGCCTTTTAATGTTCCCACTGCTGGGACTCAGACCTCCTCTCTAGGAGAGGGAATGGACCATAATCCACCAAGTGGTGCGGGTTGGTGAATGTCACATGCCTTCGAATTTTTGGTTCTAGGACATGCCGGTTTTCTCACGATGTTTTCCTTCACCGTTTTGAGAGCAGTAGTGATGAAATGAATTACACAAAGTAATGGGCCAGGCTGGGTTTGAACCCGCGACCTCGACGGCAACTCGTAAGTCGGGGCCGTTACCACTCGGCCACCACTGCTCTTCACTGTGACTTAAGTTAATGCAATTGCAATCATAATCATAATATTATCACATCACGCTAATATTATGAGCACAGAGAAAGTTTGAAATTGGCACCAGTGACAGAAAAGTTGAAAGGGAATCGTTTGTCTTAGGACGGTCGTGTGAAGAGGAGGAATGAAACGTATGTTACTAAAAAAGTTATGAATACACATGTAAATGGACGGAGAGGGAGAGGGAGGCCAAAGAAAAGATGGATGGATTGTGTCAGGAGTGATATAAAAGAAAAAACCGGGCAAGTGCGAATAAATCGCGGACTGAGGGTTCCGTACAAACTTACCTATGAAAACAATTCAATTCACGAATCGAGTCTCAGAGATTTTTCCGAATCGCAAAAAAGATATTTTTTTCATGCTAAATTTTAGGATTCTGGGTCAACGGGAAGTAGTACTCTATGAATTTTGATTCCCTTGAGTGTCGAAATGTACGTTTTTTGCGACTTACACGGCCGTATCTTTTTTCTCGTTAACTTAGAAGTTTAATTTTTTCACAGCTTTTAGGAACCGCAGACCTAACTATATGGTTTTAATTTCAACTCGATACCTCCACGCGTTCCCGAGATAAAAGGTCTTGACAGACAGACATACAGATAGACAGACAGACGGACGGACAACCGAGTGACCCTATAAGGGTTCCTTTTTTTCCTTTTGAGGTACGGAACCCTAAAAAGGAGGATAGAATGGAAGAAAAAAATGTGTTGCACCGACCCCAATTAAGTACTATGAGGCAAGGGCACAAGATGATGATGATAATAGGTATTATAAAGCCCAAAAGTTTATGCGTAAGTTACTTCTCCACACTCGAACGGCTAAATGGATTTCAAGCGAAAAATATGTATGTACTATACCATAATATGTACCATTGGTATGTATGTACCAATTTTTTAAACGCTACCTACGTTTAAAAAAATGGTGAAGGAGCGTTACCTTTCACTTTGATTTTTTCTTCTCCTGGCTCAATTATATATTTAATATTTATTCGTATATTTTTTTCTTATACTGTGTGTATGTATTTGTGTTATTATGTCTTATTAGTATTTTTCTAATGTTGTACACTGACAGCCCTAAATCTATCGCCTTACTTCCAGTCCATCCAAAGGTTGTCTGAAGAAATTGCCCTGTACGATAAGACCGCCCATTGTTTTTTTTTTTTTTTTTAAATTCATATAAACCAGTGCTTTACTGCGATCCCACTTGATGGTAAGCAGCGATGCAATCATTGATGGTGAGGCGCACTAGTTTATTAAGAGCCTATACATTATTGACATATAATGTACACTTATTTTTAATTATGTTTGTCCTGTATTTTTGTTTATGTGGTGTACAATAAAGAATATAATAAATAAATAAATAATATTACTCCTCACGGCAAAATAGCTGATCAGAATGGGATAAAACTTGGCACACGGATAGACCATGTCCAAGAATAGGACATAGTATACTTTTCATCCCGGGAATATGTTGCCTTAGGATAATTTTCGACTTTCACACGGGCGAAGCCACGGGCTGAAGCTAGTTTAAAACAATTTTATACTTTAGGCAACGAGAACTCTCATTGTTATAATGTTAAGTCAAATGAAAAGATAATAAAACAGGAAAGAGGCAAACGTAAATTCGTCGGATTTTTATATATTTTCACGCCGTTGGAAAAACTAAAAGGATTTGTGAATCTTTTAGTAGCTTCTTTCTGCAAGCGAGTTTCATTGTCGTGATTAAATATTCAGTACCTTTCTCTTCAGTGTTATAGAACTTTTATTGTGATTGTGTGCCAGGAGCTGAGTTGACAGTTAAGTTCATACTTAGTTAAAAATCAAACTGCGATGACAAATCCTTCTGCAAAAATGTGTACATACCAGACTAGAAAATGCTTCTACCTACAGTCTGGCTTAGTAAATAAAATACATCCGTATCTATTGTAAAAAAAATCCCCTACCACGGCTGTATGAACAATCAGCAATCTGTTTGTATGAACGCGATAAACTCAAAACATAAATTCGTCGGATTTTTATATTTTCTCGCCGTTCGATTCCTTAGCCCAACATTATTCGACTGGCCTGTTGGTCTAGTGGTTAGTGACCCTGACTGCTATGCCGGAGGTCGTGGGTTTGATTCCCACCCAGGACAAATGTTTGTATGGTAAGCACGATCATTTGTTTTGTGGTTGGGTGTAATTTAACTATATATGTATGTATTTAGAAATATATAATTATGTTTATCAGTTGTCTAGTACCCATAACACAAGCTCTGCTTAGCTTGGGACTATACGGCGTTGTGTGATAGTTGTGGAATATTATTATGTATTATATTATTATTATAATTATCTAAACAATATTGGGGGTCAGAGCCCATTCGGGCCCCCATATACACCGTCTTGCCTGGGAGACTGTGATACAAGTGGCAGAAGCTCTTAGGGCGTCTTCAATTTATGCGTTTTTAGATAACTGGCTGCCGCACCCTAGCGGTGCGTTAGTCGTACTGCGCACGGACGATCGTTTTATTCATACAAAGCGCGCGTGCGCTGCACGCCGGTACCGCGAGCGCTCGACAACTTGATGATTTTCAACAAGAGCACTAACAGTAATGTTTCTATGTCAGAGTCCATGGTTTGACTGATGTTGCGTCACTGGTATACAAACGCACGGCAATCACATATGCTTTTAATTTAGGCGTTTGGTGTCGGACTGCTACCGTAAGTCAGCGGGCCGGTTGCGTGATATAACCAGCGGCACGATCACGCACGATAAACGCGCGGCAGCGGTCCGACATGAAACGTCTAAATTGGAAGCACCCTTACACTAATAATAGTTGTTTTAGGACAACGAAATTATTAACAATATTTAACAATCGAAGTCTTGAAATAGTGACAAAGTAAAGAGAAGTAACACTTTGAAATAGTTTTTCTTGATCAAAGAAAAATTATTTCAAAGTGTACATGGCAATAAAAAAGTCGTTTAAAAAATATAATGAAGCGTCATTTTCGCGTACGATAACACTCAGACATGGCGTCGTAGGTATTCAATGTTTCATTGATTTTCAGATAAAATTCTGACGTAATCATGTGAATATTGGTTTACACGATTCCAGAGTCCATTCTTAAATAGATAAAGATCATTTTAGCGTCATCAAACTGTCATAAGACTGGCGTCATAATAATCTTGAATATCTTTTATCTGTGACGTCATATTTGATGATAACTGTTTCTATAGCGATGTGACAATGTTTTTTTTTTTTTAAATGAGGACAGTACCTACTATCATTTCCACAACAATCCACAACTTAATCACGCAGTTCTCGCAGACATCAGCACTAGTGGGCAGTCAATTCTGCACTTGGTCACTTGGTCTCTATCCTTCATTCTATTTTGAACATAATACCATCTATAGACGATTACAATTCTTAATCTTATATTGTATCTCTTCCATATGTAAACAAAGTGACATTTTATAAAAATCATCATCAGGTCTCCCATAAGTGTAGCCACAACGACCGATCCAGTGCGTCTTGTATCCAATAGATTCACGCATCACGCAACCTTCACCCGATGAACTGGTGAAGGTTGCGTGTCAACCTTGTGGGAGGCCTTCTAAAACTGCAACTTTCAGTACGCGGTCGCCACTCCAAAACCTTTGGTCCCATCCACCATCTGTTCTACGAGTAATGTCGCGACCCTCATCAGCTCATCGAAATAAATATATGCAATGAGTTTTAATTCATAAAAACAGTGACAACTGCATTATCGACGAAAGTAAAATATTATCATCAGTATTCTATTTTCCTTCGGAATTAAAATAAGCGTTATCTACCTAACAATTTTTATCTGTAGGTACACTAAGAACACGATATCTCAATTTAAGGTGTATAGTCCATTGAAAAATTTTTTTTTTAAGGTGGGAAATCATCAGAATGACTTCTCGCGCTCTGGGTGGGGCGGGAGGGCATGTCAGACTTTTACTAACTAAAACCACACCTGTATCCTTCAATTACCCTTTGCGTTCTAGGACTACGGGTTTCCCTTTCAGAAATTCTCCGCGGGAGTTTCGGCCAGCTGCGCCCGGATAGAGCCCCGCTGAACATTAAATCCATTTTCTTTGCGAAATATTGATTGATTTACATATGCTATGTACATTCTGAAGAACACTTAACCAGCAATTTTTTTGTGTAATCATATTTCTAAAGATCAAAGATATTTGAAAAAAATAGGGAAAACCAGCGATAAAATATCATGTCGTTATTTTTTTTTTTTGCCAAAGGTATTAGTCATACGAATAAATCATATGTTGATAATGTTATATATGAATCTATAGTAAATATATAATATATCTTTACTTATGAAATTGCTGTTTTTTAAAACGTGTTGCTTTGAAGTGATTTGGAATGACTTGGAATTATAAGTTCAAATAAACTTTATATTAAAGGTACGTTATACTTTTTTCGAAATTAGATATTTATTGGTTTCTTTGTGTATTGTATTTTCTGTAATATTGCAGTACTTATATCCATGAAAGCTATTAAAAAAAATGTTTTTTCATATTAAGAGTTCCTACGTAAGCAATATCAATGACGTATACCTACGACTTTCTTCTAACAAAAGAACTCTGTGTTCTTGGTTTAATAATAATAATATTCCACAACTATCACACAACGCCGTCTAGTCTGGGCAGAGCACCGCCGTGTCCTCGTGGGGGCGATCTGCGGCAGCGATCTCTCGCGCCGGGCCTTGGTACAGGCCATGGTCCGGAGCGAGGAGGAGTGGCAGGCGGTTGCCTCCTTCTGCGAAGCAGTAATGCTAGCAAAGGAGGCGGCCGCTCGCGTAAGGCAACGGTCCTCACGCCCCAACCGCCGCCGGAATTCCGATCCCGATTTCCGGCCACCGTAGGCGCGGGCTTGCGGACGGCGAGCAATGGGTGGCTCGCCGTCCGATCGTCCGGTAACTGTCCGGGCCGAGCCCAAGTCGTCGACGGCGCGTAGTGTTCCACGCGCGCCTCAAGGAGATGTCAGCAACCGTAGGGGCCCAGCAGGGTCGAGGCCTACTGGGGCCATGGGTGATGCGAAAGTGACCCCCGGGGCCCTGGAAAAAAATGGCAAAGAAGGAACAGGAGTGGGTTTTTAGTCAGTAAAAGTCGGAAACTATCTCCCGCACCGCCCAAGAGCGGGGGATGTCATTAGATGATTTTCCCACACGAAAAAAAAAAAAAAACGCCGTCTAGTCTCAAGCTAAGCTGAGCTTGTGTTATGGGTACTAGTCAACTGATAAACATACTTAGGTATATATTTCTAAATACATACATATTATAGGTAAATTACACCCATACACAGAACAAATGATCGTTTTCACGGTAGAACTCATATTACAAAATAATGCGAGTTTTCTTAGATTTCATACAAAAATGATTATAAATAATATAATATATATATATTCACACAACTATCACACAACGCCGTCTAGTCCCAACCTAAGCAGAGCTTGTGTTATGAGTACTAGACAACTGATAAACATACTTAAATATTTCTAAATACACATATATTATGGATAAATTACACCCAGACACAGAAAAAATGATCGTGCTCATCACACATACATTTGTCCTGGGTGGGAATCGAACCCACGACCTCCAACATAGCAGTCAGGGCCACTAACCACTAGACCAACAGGCCAGTCAAATATAGCGATATTACGGAAAATACAAAACACAAAAAAAAACCAAAAAATACAAAACACAAAAAAAAAACAATAAATCCTAATTTCGAAAAAAGAATAGCGTACCTTTAATATAAAGTTTATTTGAACTTATAATTCCAAATCAATCCAAAGATATAATAATCCAAAACAACCAGTTTTAAAAAACGGCAATTTCATAGGTACCGATACCGATACTTCAAAAAAAAAAACAATGTTTTATGGCACTGCTCGGGAGCTAGGGCCTTAAGTCAATAGCAGGTATTGTAGCTTTATTCAAAGTAGTCATTTTGTTCCGTTTTGCCGATATTATTGAGATACAAGATGGCTACAAGCTATTGTATTGTTCGTATTTTCCAATATTCTCTCTCGTCTTGCTGCATTTCCTTTGGAGTGCTGAAGACATATCGGAAATTTCCCTTATTTTACTGACAAAGATATTGTGGTTTAAACCTTTCTTGTGTATTATTGTAAATTTGATTTTGTTAGTCTCCTTTTTAGCATTGATTTCAGTAGTATCCTTAAAAGCTTAGGGCTATTCTCATACAGATGTGGAAGGACAGAAATTGTTTTAATGATTCGAACTATTGAGCAATGGGATTGTTCGAAAGAGTTACCGTAGCCGTGGAACGCAAAGGGCAACTGAAGGAACATAGGTGGGTTTAGTGTGAAAAAGTCTGACACTCCCTTTCGCTCCACCCAGAGCGAGAAGAGTTATTTGATGATTTCTCATATCAAGAAAAAGGATTAGAACAATTTCTATGAAAAACTGGTCCCATTATATATTATACGTGCCTATCTGACCTTTACTGCCTACTTATCAAAAAAAAAACCGAGTTCAAAATATTCATTAAAAAAAAAGTTATATATTCGATGATTAAAGACGTGTCTCCAGTCACCCAGTCGACTGTAAATCTTTAGAAGTAGGCCAAACATCAAACAAAACAGTTAATTTTACCTTAATACTATACAAATATGGTCTCAATCACAGAACGAACCAGAATCGGCCAAAAAAATTCAAATTTCATAACAGACATGTACTGCTCTATTTAATTTTCGACCGCCAGTTTTAAGCCTAGTGTTCAAAATCCAATAGCGCATTACGCGGCTCTAACGCCATTCGTAATTTCCACGTTTGATATAGTACAGTCAACAAAAAAGCTGTTAACTAATTCACGTCGGTATAAATCAGACTGCCGACGTGTAACGTGTGGGCCGCGGTCACACCGTGCTGTATCGAATAAATATCAATTTGCAAGTATTTGCGAACACTCCAGCGATTTGTTTTATGGAAAAACAGCGTGAGGTCTACTGTCTACGGTCGTTTTAAAGCTTTATTAGAATGTTTTTTTCCGTATTAATTTTTTTTAAGTGAGCTACTAAGCAAGTTTTTTTTTAATTTCATGTGAATTTCATAATGGCTACAGGTCTTTTTTGGCAAACCAATAGTAAAGTTATGGTCAATCTATAGCTTTATGCGTCACGTCATAAAAATCAGTATGTTGATAGGGCTAAGGCCGACCACGAGCTCTTAACCCCTCGCGCGCGAGGGATATTATTATTACGTAATTGCGCGTTTTTACGTAAAATGACCAAAAAAAAAAAAACTTTTTCTGTATTTTTCTAAGAAGAACAAAGATATAGAAACAAAAATAAAGGCCAAATAAATTTCGTACAAATGTATGTACAGTACGACAATTAAGCGTTTTTGAAGGTCATTCGTATATATATATATATATAGTTGTACAGACGTATGTACAATCGGCGCTTGATCCATATGACGATCTAAACTGAACTGTTAAAGGGATGAAGCTATATATAGGTGTGTTACACGCTTGACATTTCAACACATCATGGTAATGCCCCTGCCCCCCTAGCCAAGTTAAAATCGTATCGTTCGCGCCGAACGCCTCGAGTAGGTCATGCCTCCGATTCCTTTGTTCTGACGTCATCTCAACGCTCAGTCACGTGGTCAGAACAAAGGAATCGGAGGCGTGGCCTACTCGAGGCTTTCGGCGCGAACGAAACGATTGTAACTTGGCTAGGGGGGCTGAACAGTTCTATTCACAAGCAAATAGAAAATAAGATACGGCGAAAGCAAGTTGGTCTCTTCCAGTGTATCTCTGGTACACGTACGCACAACGGTGGCGGGCGCCGAGTAAGATTAATGTCACGGTGTAAATCTTTCAATCCTCGAATATCAAACAACTAATATTGGATTTGCGGCAGCTTTATTTTATTTGCAGAATAATACTTTTGTTCTTTATTGTATTTCATTTTGCTTTTAAAAGATTAGTGTAGTATAAATATTAAAGACTGAATACAATAAAATAGGTTAGAGCTAAGAAATGACAAAGTATTTATTTATTTATTTATTTATTTATTATATTCTTTATTGTACACCACATAAACAAAAATAAGGACAAACATAATTAAAAATAAGTGTACAATGGGCGGTCTTATCGCACAGGGCACTACAAGTACTGATGAAGGAAGGGAAAAAAGGGAGGAATATGCGCTAATGGTGATGGAAATGGGCCATTGGAAGGCGTACGAGGGGCCGAAGCCAATTCGCAACGACTATCTCTACATGCCCTATGCTAATGCACCCAAGGACAACCCTCGGTTGGTGGGAAACTATTACGACATATAGAAAACCAAGAAATAGGGCTATAGTTTTGGTTATTATTGCTATAGTATAATAGTATATAGCTGATAATGTTTGACTATGACAGTATTGAAAGAATGACGCCTATCAGGTCAGTTAGTAAAGAATTGCAGGCAATACAAAATTCAGATTTTGTAAAGTTTGTTTGTGTTTTTTAGGGTTCCGTACCACAAAAGGAAAAAACGGAACCCTAATAGGATCACTTTGTTGTCCGTCTGTCTGCCTGTCTGTCTGTCTGTCAAGACCCTTTATCTGAGGAACGTGTGGAGACATCGAGTTGAAATTAAAACCATATACTTAGGTCTGCCGCCCTTGAAGCTGTGAAAAAACCAAACTTTTGAGTTAACGAAAAACGGCCGTTTATGTCGCAAAAAATCAGTATTTCGACACTCTCAAGGGAATGTAAATTAACAGGGTACTTCCCGTTGACCTAGAATTCTGAAATTTGGCATGAAGCAAGTTGGCATAGCATAAGTATAAGATAAAAATCTGAAAACTGTAAATTTGTAGTTACGTCACAAAAAAAAAAATCATTTTTTGTGATTCGGAATAATCTTCGTAACTCAATTCGGGAATTGAACAGTTTTCATAAGTAAGTTTGTACGGAACCCTCAGTGCGCGAGTCCGACTCGCACATGCCTGGTTTTTTTAAATATTTATTTAATATTAAATGAACTATAATTAAGTTAATTTGCTAATTAGATACTTAATATTTCTACACCGGCAAAGATAGTATATGTGATTCCGTCTAATATTATAATCTCCATGTAAAATATGTACATAGAAATATTAAAACATTATTTTTTATTACATTTGGTTGGATGAAAATCTTGTCATACATACCTATAGCATTGAAACAAAACCGTGATTTGTAATTAAATTAAAGATACCAAGGACAGATAAGCAAAATATCCTCGTCAGACATGAATATTGTTTGTTACAACCAAAATGGTGTGAACTGATTTAGCTGATTCCCTGCTAGATAAAATACTCATTATAGCCGAGATTATAAATTGAAGATTTTTATCATCTGAAGGTAAACATGTGTGTGGTACAATCTTTCAGTGTATAAACAGATTGGTAGTGGCGCTGTATCTTTCACTACGTTGTAGTCTAGCCTACATACGCACTTATAAAACGCCAGAAGCTAGTGCAAAGTTCCAATTTGGTATAGGAAATTTTACAGAGTAAGTAATTGTATTACACTAATAGTATAAAGGTTGGTATGTGTGTGTGTGTGTTTGCTACACTTTCACGTTCAAACGGCATAACGCTATCCTTTTTAATCCGAGGAGATAATATTATCACCCTTAGCATAATTTTTTACTAGCTGTTTATCAATAATATCAATGATTTCATCGTTTTTTTTTTCTTCAGTTGGTGTAACCTTATACCTAGATATGATGATATTGTTTGTTAATGATTTAACTATCTAACTTTAGCCTATCCTGCATGAACTGCAGGTTTATTTTAGAAAGAATTGAAACGTTGGTTTACCAACGTGCTATGGAGCGCAGCATACATGTGTTAAATTAACAGATCACGCACGAAACACTACACTGCGCTCACGAAACACTGCGCTGCCTGATTTAAATGGGACTGGGTAAGACATGATTGTCACATGTCAAACGAGCTGCGGGCCTGTAAAACACTGGAATGGTGCCCAGACACAGCGATACGGGGACGCGGCAGACTACGAAGGAGATGGCGGGACGACTTGAATGTTTTCCTTGGGAATTGGAAAGTGAGGAATCGTGATCGTTGGAAGGAAAGGAGAGAGGTCTTTGCTCAGCAGTGGGACAATACAGGCTAGTAGTAGGTAGTAGTACACCAAAACAGTGACATAAACTTAAATCTATGGGTAGGTTAGGTTAGGTACAATGGTGATTGACTTGATGCAGGCTTTCTATTTCATTTGCACAGTATTGGACATATGTTTTTCGTCTAACTGAAGGTTCTCATAGACAAGTTCGATGAGATAATGCAACAATGTTACGAAAACCAGTTTTTCTACAACTTTGGATGATTTAAAGATGTAATAATGCACTACATTATTCGCCCTGCAGTGAACGATTGTTTAAATTCATTCGTTCATATTAAATTATAAATAAATTCCGTAATGATGCATTATTAATTGAAACATTATTCAGTAAAACCAATGCTGCAGAATTGCAGATAATTCCTTAGTCATGTGAGATGAATCACTTCTGCACAGCCGACCGATGAGATATTGCTCAACGCAGCTCAACTGACCAGAACACGTCATCGTGGTGCACTAGTCCCCACCTCAGGCGTCAAAATGTCAACACACAGGTGATCGAAATATTTAGGTATATAGAACATAGAGATGTCTGTCAAAATATGTCTAAAATCTAATATATAACTATCTCGAGTCACGGTGTTTGTGGTCGCTCTCCTCCGAAACGGCTCGATCGATTTAATTATATTTTTTAGTATATTTGCTAGTTAAGAGGATAGATAGTAAAATATTTTTCACCGTCTTGTAACCGCATGACCTTTTCAGCACATGAAAGGTACATGATCTAGTTAGTCAGACTATAGGTACAATCATTAAAATTATTCAACCCATGTAGCCAAGTTACAATCGTTTCGTTCGCGCCGAACGCCTCGAGTAGGCCACGCCTCCGATTCCTTTGTTCTGACCACGTGACTGAGCGTTGAGATGACGTCAGAACAAAGGAATCGGAGGCGTGGCCTACTCGAAGCGTTCGGCGCGAACGATACGATTGTAACTTGGCTAGGGGGGCAGGTAGGTAAAGTGATAGTAGATAACTGCAGGTATAGGGAGCAACATTTTTTTTAGGTGGGAAATCATCTAATGACCTCTCCCGCTATTGGGCGGGGCGAGAAGGCGTGTCAGACGTTTACTGACTAAAACCCACTCCTGTTCCTTCTTTGCCTTCGTTCCAGGGCCCCGGGGATCTCTTTCGCATCACCCATGGCCCCAGTAGGCTTCGACCCTGCTGGGCCCCTACGGTTTGCTGACATCTCTCTGAGGCGCGCGTGGAACACTATGCGCCGTCGACGACTTGGGCTCGGTCCGGACTGTTACCGGACGGAGGGAGCAGCATTGCATCAAATAAATAATATTAAATAACTTCTCCTACTGCGGGTCAGCAATAGGTAGTGTCAGACTTTTACTGACTAAAACTCACCTGTGTTCTTTCAGTTGCTAACAACCCCCCAAAAGACAGTTAGCTACAGTTTACAGAAACAGGTGAAAAATAGAGTACCTAACAGCTTTAAAATGAATGAAAAAAAAACAGGAACAAAAAGTCAGCGAGTCTGCAAGGAAAAGAAAATATTATAATGTCGGTTCTTTCAACAAACAAGACTACTATAAATTACATTCAATCTTTACCAATTTTTCTTTTTGTTGCATGAAATGTCATGTTTGACATTTAATGCAACAAAAAGAAAAAATGGTTTTTGTTACAAAAGAATACCTTACAGTTGTTTAAAAACTGCATTTCAAAGAAGGATTGAGTTAGTTACAATGTCGTTCAAAAAAGGAAAATACCAGACGAAACTTTTACCGCTTTGAAATCCATTTGAATGAAGACAATAAAGAGTAAAGACAACAGAAAGTTGGGAAATGAAAAGCCAGTTCGTGGAAAAGTTAGCTTTAAGGAAAAGATTACAATGTCATCGTGAGCTTTATAAAATGTTTCATCTATTGTTACTACTTTAATCTCCAAAAGAATCGAAGAAGATATGTAGGTACCTACAATAATTATATTTTATTCACATCTTTAAAAGTCGATTCAATACTATAGCACAAGCTGTAGACTGCTCGTTATGTTGTTATTTTGACTTGAAAGTATATAATTTAAATCCTTAATGTATTTTTGGAAGCGTCAAAACAAAGAAAGCTCAAATGGAAATATAATTAACACAATTTAGCAAAAAACAAGACGCCTTCGTTAATTCTCATAGCAATTGTGTTGCTACTTGTGTAACTCGTAACTTTTATATTTGTTAAACTTAATTTCGTATTACATTTTTCGTATTACCTGTATACTTTGATTATATACTTGTCTAGATGCCACATTGACCGTACTAAACGGCCCAAATAAAGTCTACTAAAATTGGTACACTCGCTTCTCCCTTACGTCAGTGTCATTTGAAACAACTAAGGATAATGTGCTCACGAAAAATAATTAATTATGCCGGTTTGTGCTGTCAGACTGTGCCGTAATTATGTGGGAAAACAAGATATAACACTAAGATCACTTTTCATTGGTAAGTTTTGTTATATAACTACTACTATTATAGAAAACACGATTTTTTAATTCGTTTTTTTGTATGTCATTCCGATTAGCCAGTGTTGTCAGTTTATTACTAGGGAGATTTGGCGAAACTATGGGAGACAAAATACAAATATCATTACATCATCTTTCGATCAGGAGAACATTTATTATTTTAAAAATTACATTATTTATTTGATCAGTAAATGATAACTTATCTATATCTTCAAAAAAAATGAAACCTATGACGTCATGCACTAAATATTTTTTTTTAGTTTTTTCTAATATTTTGGGTTTCAGATTTTTGCTGAATTGGGCCTGTTTGGTGCAGCCGTGAGGCACACATTCCTAATGTATCCTTACATCGGACGTTATACTTTTTATTTGTTGGTTTTATGTAATTACATGTAACTGGAGTATTGTGTGTCTTTAAGTCTGTGCTAAATAAATGTATTTTCTTTCTTTCTTTAATCTACAAAATAATTATTTCATTCAACCTATTTTGTTAAACTTTCGTCATAATAAATAATGGAGAAAAGGAAAGTTAATAATTTGGAGCAGGCATCCCTCAACACGCACACCTTGACAGTTTGACGACAATAAGTACACGTGCGGTACTCACACATGTCACGCAATTGGAGTCACTTTTAGCGCGTCGTATGTTTGCATTGCTCTATCTAGACAAGTATATAATCAAAGCCTGTATATTAGAGGAAAATTTCGGTTTTGGTTATTATTATTCAAAGTTGTTTATTTTTTATATCTTGTACTAGAATACCTGTAGAAATCTCGGACAATAATGTTTGTTTGTATTCAAATTCATGCTCAACAAAAATAAAGAAAAACTGACTGCGTGAAATTACAGCTGTTACAGTTTTTTTTAATTCGTATCGTGTGAAATAAGCATGGCTGTCTTTGGCTTTCAGTCTGTTGTTCAATCTTACGCGGCTGGTCCATATTGACTTTGAACTCTAAGTAGTTCCAAAGGAAAAAGACTTGCGTTGTATTATGTTACTGGATCTAGGCGGCTAAATCACCTCACTTTTTTATCTCACCATAAAGGCATAGTTTTGCAAACTGAGTGGCAATTGACGTCGGTTTATTGGTTCCAAATATCCTGGAGATCCAGTTTCCTTAAGTGCTTGAAACACATTCCTCATGGAACCCTGATTTCCATAATACAGCTGAATATTTGTGTGCAATCTTTCGATGAAGACATATTAAACCATGATAGGTTAAAATGACTCACGCTCCATTTGTTATAAAGCAGAATTAGAATGGCAATCCATTCAACGTGGTAATGCTGCCAGCCCTCTGAGCAAGTTTCCGACGTGACCAGATGACCGAGATGTGGAGGAAAATTTCGACGCCTTAACGAATCACACCCACTTTAGGCATCGAAGTCAGCAAATATCGATCAAAGTATGACGACAATAATAATAATAATACTCTTCATAAAACTACCGCAGAATAGATAAGATGGAGAAAGTCGATTCTTACGAATGAAAACATATCCGTGTGCACACACATAGACATGTTTCACGTACAATGTGTGTGTTAGGACAATTAAAACCATGATAGTAAGTAGAGTTCCAATTAATTTCAAACAGGCGGTACTAATAAGCTCTAAATTGTCGTATGGCAGATTTAATAACGACAGGAGGCAGTAAACCGTAAAAACAAATAAAAGACACCTAATTCTAAGCAAAACTCCGGTGAATCCCGTACGGCTATTAGGCTGGATCAATAACCTTCCAGCGAGGGATCAACGTCAGCCCGTCGTAAGGACTAGACTATGGCACTCCATCGCCCAGTCTATTAGGAGCCGTCAGCGGCAATACTTGTACCACAGAATAGATAGTTACAGAAGGCCTGCTCCATACAATAAGCGAAAACGGGGTGTACGCATGCGTAAACATGATTCACAGACGGCAAGAGTAAACACACTCGCGACCGGTAATTGTTTGAGATCACTGGATGTCACGTACGCGTTTATTTTACGATTCGCACTAGGGATGTAATGAAAGTGGTTATATTTGAACCGAATGTGAAACCGAAATCGGAGTCGGAGGTGGAAGCAGAAATATCAAATGAAACGTATAAATGAAGAACGAATTTACAACATTCCAAATACGAAACAAAACAAGAAGTGAAAAGTAATCGACATAAGGCACGAGGAGGGAGGTTTCCTGCGCGACAAGTCTAGAGTTATGTTTGTACCTCCGATATCAGTTCCGAATAAGGTTGCGAAATCAATCGGAATTTCCTAAATTTCGGAATCAAAATCGAATCTCCGTAACAATTCTGATTCATACCGACCGATCGCCCCGTGCTTCTGGCCGCATCGGAGTGCATTCTACAATGTGTCAAAAGAAATTGAAGAGACCATGAAGCAGTCAAAAGTTCGGCCTGGTTAAATTGTTATTAAAATTTCATGCTAATAATATGACATTGAACCACTTCACAATCGTTTTAATTTCCCCTAACACAAATACTACACGTGTGTATATCGTATAATAGACACTAATACATTAAAAATGTTAGCTGCGAGTGCGTGTGCACACTCTCTGTGCGATAAACCTGTGTATGTGTGAGTGTGTTTTGACTCTTAATACTTGACCTTTTGCGCCTATCTATCCCGTGATACTTTTACGTAGAGGATTATATCCCGTCTATGTTCATTATGCACGGGAAATAGCTCTCGAAATCCACTAAGCTTTACAAATATTCACCTTATTTCATAAAAGTTTAGGTTGAAAATCAAGTGGCAGATTGAGGATTTATTAATGAGGTGTACCTACAATTCCGGATGAATGAGCTTCATTGATAAATCGAAAATGATAATTTTGATGAATTTCGCAAACATTAATGCAGATTACTGTGTTCTCGTTTAAGTTATTAATAGAACAGTATAATTTAGACTAAGTATTTTTTTTTTTTGGTTGGGAAAATCATCTAATGACATCCCCCACTCTTGGGCGGTGCGAGAGGGCGTGTCAGACTTTTACTGACTAAAAACTCACTCCTGTTCCATCTTTGCCATTGTTCCAGGGCCTCGGGGACCTCTTTCGCATCACCCATGGCCCCAGTAGGTTTCGACCCTGCTGGGCCCCTACGGTTGCTGACATCTCCTTGAGGCGCGCGTGGAACACTACGCGCCGTCGACGACTTGGGCTCGGTCCGGACGATTACCGGACGGTCGGACGGCGAGCAATAGACTAAGTATTTGTAAATTAGTTAAATTAGTAGATGTTACATTGGGTCGGCGCAACATGTTTTTTTCTTACATTCTGTCCAGTCAACCGTAATGCCATCACTGACTTCCTTTTCTTTCATATCACTCCTCAAACAACCGATATATTTTTTTGGCCTCTTTTTTCCTGTCCGTCCATCCACATGAAATAATCGTAAACTGTTAAGCAAAGTATTATTTTTGGTGGAAAGAAACGAGAAGAAATGAAAGAAGAAAAATAGTTGAAATCTTCAAAATATGATGCATACCGTTATAAAATACCTACGAAAGAGTAAGTGTTGAATACAATGAATGTGTTTTCAAAACGTTTTGGAGACATATTCATTATAGCTAAGAAGTGAAATTCCCTGCCGGAGTCTGTGTTTCCTGATAGCTACAACCTAGGGTCTTTAAATCAAGAGTGAATAGGTTATTTCTAGGCAAGTGTGCTCCAGCGTCGACCACATCGTCGCTTTCCATCAGGTGAGATAGTGGACCAACACGATCCTATAAATAGTAAAAAAAGACATGCAACTATAACTCTTGGCAAAACAAGTAACGAAAATTCTTTACTTGGGCGACAAGCAACAAAATTAGGTGAAGGCAACCACTAACTGGATCCCGAACAACAAGAACCGGCGACGCGGCAGACTCAGAAAGAGATAGAGTGACGAGTTGGAATCCTAAAAAACTCGTGAAAAGTAGAGGAAAGGTAGGTAGACCTTTGCCCTATAGGCGTGGGCAAAGTGTGTCATCTTTGCGATTGGAACATTTGCATCTGAATAACTGAAATGTTCCGAAACAGTGATATGTATCATTTGGAACATCGGCTCAAAAGATACAAACGGAAAATTTGAAACATCGGCTCAAAAGATACAAGCGGAACATTTGAAAGATCGGCTCACAAGATACAAACGGAACATTTGGAACAACGGCTCAAAAGATACAACACTGACACTGACTGTTATGAATCGTGATCTGTTACGTTGCGTCATAAACACTAACAGTTTTATTTAATTGACTCTTGATTTGAGAATAATTTAAAGCGGAAGTTTTTAGTTCAGGTCATTAATTATACTTACACTATTTACGTTTTAATTTGAATTTTAAAAAGACCACACTGCAGGTCACTTAAAGTACCTAAAGAGTGTTTTAGTGTTCCAATTGTTCCAAATGATGCATTTAGTTACAGCTGTTACAATCTTTCGGAACAGTGAGTCGGTTCAGTAAAGAGTTACACACGCCTATTGCCCTGCAGGTGTCAAGCTCATAATACATAATGATTAATTTCACAAAAACCAGTTTCACCTCGTTTGCTACCACACATTATCAAAAACAGGTAGGTATACCGTAAGTAAAATAGTTAAGATATAAAATCATAAGTGCAGGAGATAAGCTAATCTTATCAATACAGTTAATGTCTATTTTTACGCTATCATATCTCAGTCATCTGTCAATCATTTACAGCCGACTTCTCAAACGTCACTTGATTGTATGTCGTTTTTAAGTCTCATCTTATAACTGGCAATTTAAAGTGAAATCATTATTATCATTTCAGCCGAAAGACGTCCATTGTTTGACTTAGGCCTCCCCCAAGTGTCGCAACAATGAACGGTCCCATGCGTCTCGTATCCATCGGATTTCCGCGACCGTCACCAGGTCATCGGTCCTCCTTGTGGGAGACCTTCCAACGCTGGAACACCGCAACGCCACTATCGGAAGACGCAGCGTTGGAATTTAAGGCGAAAGCGTTGAAGATTTTAACTTCATAGTTAAAATCTTCAAAAGCCGTGCATATTAAAAGGATTAGCAAGTTGAGGAACATAATCGAGGAGGAAGTTCTAGTTTTAAGTTATGGTATGTTATTGACCTAGCCGTTACCGAGGAGTAGGCATCAGAAAGTCACTGTTTAATAGATCCCTAGGTTCGAACAGACAGCTCGAAGAATCGCTAAACTTAAGTGGCAGTGGGCAGGGCACATTGCTCGCAGAACAGATGGTCGATGGGGACGAAAGGTTTTTTTTTTATTAATGATAGGCTCGCGTTTGACCACCATCTCACCTGATGGTAAACGATGATGTGGTCGACGATGGAGCACGCTTGTCTAGTAGTAGCCTATTCAATCTTGACTTAAATACCCCTAGGTTGTAGCTATCAGGAAACACAGACACCGGCAGGGAATTCCACTCCTTAGCTGTACGCACAATGAATGTACCCCCAAAACGCATTGTATTTTATGCCAATAGTACTTAATACGTACGGTATTAAGTACTATTGGCATAAAATAAAAAACTATTTCCAAAAAAAATATACAACCGACTTCTAATTAAAAAAAACACTGAAAATTGCAAAATAACTTTAATTACGGAAGTCGGTGTTTTTATAATAGTTTTGTCTCTTCGTTATTTAACATTTTTTTTTTGCACTTTTCGGTGTTTTTTTTACTTAGAAGTCGGTTGTATTTTTTTTGTAAAAAGTTTTTTATTTTCCACTTTTTAGTTATGGAACCACCACTAAAAAGTACCCCTCAGCCATACTTAAATACCTTATAGCCAGAGTGCATCTCATGACAATTCTAATAATACCAAACAAAGTTAGATTGAATTAATTTATTACAGAGTTCCGGTGCCTAACTTCAGGCTTCATCATCAGATCAGCTCGATATATTCCCCGTTTTCTTTCAGTCAGTCATTGACTACACGTATAAATAAAGCAATTTTATTTGTTACAACAGTTCTGCTGTGATCCTATGAGGAGTTCTGTTCCATAATATCTTCGAAGTTCATGATCAGATCATAACAATATTTCTATGGGACCAACTTGGAAGCAGAAGAAATTTTTCAAAATCGGTCCACAATTGACCGAGAAATCGGTGAACATACATAAAAAAATACATACATTCAGCCGAACATAGAACCTCCTCCTTTTTGAAGTCGGTTAAAAATGGACATCCATGATGGATATCCCACCCATAGTATGGGTCGATTTTTTTTATGCCAATAGTACCTACTTACTCACAATTGCCATAATGACCCTCTTTTATTTATGTTTATGAATATGACAAATAGAATTGAAATTTTACGGCTTGACATATGATGATGATCATCAATTAGACCTTGCAGCAATTGGCAAAATTTGTTTTTGAAATTCAAATTGGTTTATTGTCATGATGGATGATGAAGTTGTTTGTACAATAACAGCAACGGCTGGCTATTTTGGGACATGGTTCATTTGTCATGGGCCGCCTCTTCGTTCGCGACAGACTTATAAAACAACACAATTCCATTTAGTCACAATTTAGGAGCGGGAGATTTTTATTGACACGTAACCTGTTTTTCTTCTGTTGCCTTTTGCGCTTCAGGGCCGCGGTAATTTTTTCGAATATTCTCACAGCTCTAGGATAGGATCCTCTGCAGGTGCGGGCTTGCAGACGATGAGCAATGGCTAGCTCGCCGTCCGGACCGAGCACGTCGACAGCGCGTATTGTCCCATACGCACCTCAATGAGACGTCAACAAAACCGTAGGGGCCCAGCAGGGCCGATGCCCACTAGGGTCGCGGGGGGAAAGCCGCTATCCTAGAACACAAAGGGTAACTGAAGGACACAGGTGTGGTTTTAGTCTGTAAAAGTCTGATACGCGTTCCATATAACGGGAGAAGATCCACTCAAAATAGCTAGATATGAATTCATAGACCTTCTAAATATCAACACGTGTAAGTAAGGGCTCTATCAAAAACCCACGCTTCTCCCCACACTATTGACTACACAATCGAGCACTCGTTACATCAGCGACGCAATGTGAATGGGCATCCCCACAGCTGCCATTGTCGACCATTATCCACCATTATGTGGCTACCGAGGCCAGTATTGTTCGAGCCTATTGTAACGACTGTAATCGAATATTCTCTTTCGAAGCCGAACGGACAGGTAAATTACTGTCAATCGTAGACATAGAAGCATTGTAGAGCTTATTTTCCGATAAAGGTATTTAATTAAGGGTAGGTAGGGGCCATATTCCCTACTCTACGGCATACGTTAAAGAGAGAGGACGGGGTCGACGATGTGGGTCATGGAGGAGAGAGTGAGGTGAGTTATCAGCTGTGACAAGGATGAGAGGGACAAAAATCGTGAAATTTGTATGACGTAATGGATAGCCCCTTGTGGAAACTTATCATAGCATTAAAGGCTATGTTGCAGAGCACGGAATAGTCGGCAGTGATATGAGAAACAATTTTGAATCATTATTAGTGGCCACGCAATTTGCAGAAACTACAAGTTTCGGTTACCATAGCCATAAGCAAAATTGTTACATGCTGCGAATTAGGTAGTTGACACATTTAAAAAAAATAACTTTATCCAAAATCGCAAAAAAAAAAAACAATTTTTCAAATCCGTTCTAAATTAAGTAATTCAGCACAGAATAAGTAATAATTCAAGTACAGAAATTTCACTCTTCGAAAGAAAACATGCAAATATAAACCTACTAACAACGCACCTAATGTTTATACCTTCGTTATATTTGCCTACAAGGGACTAGTGCGCTTGTAACGAATCAAAATGCACATTAAGTCCATGCACCAAGAATCTTTTTATTATGCTCGTTATGCACGTTTGAACAGACCGCTCTTGCTATAGGGTAACGAGTTGTGTATTTTTGAAAAATGTGAAATAGGTACCTACGCTTTATAACATAAAATATTTTCAGATTTTCTATATTACGAGTATATGGTAGATAATTAGGTAGCTAATTGATTTGTACCTATGTAAGTACTTATATCCATACTTTAAAATGTATTTATTATTTGGTAGATAGGTACTTAATTGATTTGTACTTATGTATTTATATCAATACTTTAAAATGTATTTTTTTTAAATCATCTCATATAAGTGTCAAGAGATTGTTTACATTTAGTTATGTATGAATGAATGACATGAATTAACTACGCCAGCGGGGCAGCGAGCCGTAGGCACATTTTCATACATTACATACAGCGTGGAGTGCGCCAGGCCTGACCTGAGTAAGAAATCTTTTAAATCTAGTGGAGGGGTAAACTTCAAAAGAACGTCATTTAAAAATCTATTTTAATGCTGTTTTCAGAAAAAGAGTTATTTTTAGTGTTATTTCTTGTTTTATTTAAAATTAGCTTACCCGTCTAAACGTTGTTCTACGATATAAATTATCGCAGGAGTTTGATAACAAACACTATGACAAAAAAAAAATACATTCGATTTTTTATTTATTTGACAGGCCTGTTGGTCTTGTGGTCAGTGGCCCTGACTGCTATGCCGGAGGTCGTGGGTTCGATTCCCACCCAGGACAAATGTTTGTGTGATGAGCACGATCATTTGTTCTGTGTCTGGGTGTAATTTATCTATAATATGTATGTATTTAGAAATATATAAGTATGTTTATCAGTTGTCTAGTACTCATATCACAAGCTCTGCTTAGTTTGGGACTAGATGGCGTTGTGTGATAGTTGTGAAATATTATTATTATATTATTATTATTTATATTACAAAAAATGACAAAGGAAAGTAGCGAATTCTTAGAGTAAACAGTGACGTGGTCGTGACACTGACATGCTTGGTGCGAATGGGAAGTTTTGACACTGCCACCTCTAGCAATGCTGTGATCTATGCAAACCTAAATGGTTGATATTCAGTGAAAAAGAGTCGAAATTGGAAAGAGTAAAGAAATATTTTAGCATATTTAAATGAACATTCAACGATCTAAGGATATTTTGGGTCTAATGCCTGAGTCCACATTGCTAAAAGGACCGCTCCTGATTTCCATAAGGGTAAGACCAAAAATGAAATGCATTTTGTATAGGGTAGTATACATTATTTTTAGATACGGTTTGTCATTATAGTATGTATGATAGGTAGTAGAATTAGCCTTATAATTTTCCCACTGCTAGGACTCAAGCCTCCTCTGTAGGAGCGGGAATGGGCCATGGTGGATTGTGACATTCACCAATCCGCACAGGGCCTGCGTGGTGGATTACGGCCCATCCTCCCCCTCCTGCCCCTCCCTTGGAGAGGAGGCCTGAGTCCCAGCAGTGGGAACATTAAAAGTCTGATTATGCTATAATTTCAATGTCATAATATGGACATTGACATTGTAGTAAATTATGTGACTCCTGTCCAAGTATTACGTCTTTAAATAAATCCTTGTTTAATGCATTCTGATTTCATCATCATCGTCCTGCCCATAAAAAATAAATCGTCTGGTTCTGCCTTAAAGTTTTTAACATTTACACTAACATTTTCTTGTGGGTTTCCTTTCTGTACATATCTTCTCAATCTTTAACACAAAAAAAGTTAAGAAATGTTACGATGATCATTCTCTTGTTTTTGATAGACTTCTATTTTCAAATCCCCGCAGGAGAGGCTTCGGGTACCGGGTGTAGCAGGGTGATTCCCGGCCACAGCAGGTGCGGTCTTGTGGACGGCGAACAATGGGCAACTTGCTGTCCGCTAAGGGCTAAGCCCGGGTCTATGGTGCGTGGTGTTCCACGCGTACCTTAAAGGGATGTTAGCAAGAATGACGGGACCCGTCAAGGCCGATGATGCTTGCCAGGGCTGCGGGATTGTTTGAAAAAGTTACCAGCACCCCTAGCCAAGTTGAAAACCTGCAATCGTTAAGGCTAGTCGAAATCTAATTAAATGTATGGGAATGAAATAATCTCAACGTTAAGTCACGTGGTCAGAACAAATGAATAGCAAACTCGTAGCCATCGTAGGCATCGTTCAAAATGATAGAATGAATTGTTATCGTTTCTACAATGTTCAACGCTACATCCTTTGTTATACAAACGCACATTGTAGAACGAGCGGCCGACTCAGGCGCGTCAACATGGCTTCTACAATTGCTGACACCGAGGCGTTACCGATTGGAGACCGGAATTCGACAAGAAATGGTTGTAACTTGGCTAGGGGGGCAGAGGCCTTCTCGAAGGGCAACTGAAGGAATACTAGTAGGTTTTAGCCAGTAAAAATCTTACACTCCCTCTCACTCCGCCCGGAACAAGAGAAGTTCTTTGATGATTTCCCTCGTAAAAAGGGTACATTTCTATTTTGATTATGTGAGTGGACTGCTAAAATCACCACGGTAGCTTTTAAAGTACGCAAGCAAAAATAAAAACATTAAATCAAAGTCTTCCCAAATATCTAAATCGCAATCTGCATACAATGAACCACGTAATTGCTTTACATCCTGTGATATCAGATCGCAATCCAATTATAGTGAAAGTCATGTTTCGACGACCCTCAGTGTAGCCAGAGGCGTTTACCGACCGACCAGATTAATTCCAATCTATCTACGCTTGCCATGACAGGTTAATCTGTCACCAGTGCACAGATAATATATCGAAAACTAGTTTCTTTTGGTCTCTCATTAAGACATTACAAAAAACTAGTTTCAAGTTTCACTTATTTAAAGTCAGTGACCGAACTTCTAAATCTATTGCAGCTAGAAGTTTGCGATAAAAAAAAAAAAAAAAAAAAAACGGCTACCTTTTTCTAATTAAACAAAATTGATATAATATCAAGATAAATCAAAAAGCAGGAAAGAAATCGTTTCGCGTTTTAATATATATTTGATTTGATAGCATTTGTTATTCTTTGATAAGATTTGAATTCCAAGATCGGATTTCCGTGATGCATAGGTGATTTCAACGAATAATTATTTATAAACAGGTTTATTGCAAGTAAACAATTCTATTAATAAGCATAATCAGCCTTATAATGTTCGAACTGCTTTGACTTACAAGGAGTTAGGACTAGGAGAGGGAATGGGCCGTAATCCACCATGCAGGTCCAGCGCGTATTGGTAGATGTCACATGTCTTAAATTTATTGGTTCTAGTACATGCCGGTTTTCTCACGATATTTTCTTTTACCGTTTTGAGAGCAGTAGTGATTAAATAAATTACACAAAATAATGTACCTGACTGGGTTAGAACTCGCGATCCTACAACTCATAAGTCGGTGTCTAGTAATACCTACGAGTTAAAAATATTATTTTCACTTACCACTTCTATTTCATCATCAGGTTCCTCCATAATGTTAGTGAGAATGGCACTTGGTCTCATGGAGACTCGGTGCCGAACCGACTTCCTCCATAGATCAGGTTCCTCTTTCGTCTCTTCATCATTCAAAGTAGTGAACTGTTCATAAAAATTAACCACACGATTTGCATCACTATCTACGTTAGTGACTTTTGGAGCACTATTAACCTGTACCTTTTTATTACTGACTCTAGAAAGGGATGTTTTCCTTTCAGAAATTCGTCTATACTCTGCTGTGTCTTGGTCTTCACCAAGTAAATTGATCGGTCTTGGACTTCTTGGTCCATATTCATATTCTAGATCGAAGCCTCTATCGTCGAACAAGCTTTTGAACCGCGCCCAACAACCTAAATTCTTTTTGTCCACCACTGGTTGGCTGTCAAGTACATGGACGTTATTCTTTAAATCCATTTTTACTATTTACTCGTCTTTCAGTTGATCTAGCCTTTTACCAGTCTAGTGTTTCACATAGAGCGACTGCCTATCTGATCTACACAACCTTGGCAAGGCTGGTGTCAGATTTTCTGGCTTCTGATGTGTGACTGCTATCTGTAACGATAGTCGAAGTTCTAGGAATGACAGCCGGGATCAACGGCTTAACGTGTTTAACTCGGTATGAAATGAATGGTCACCCATCTATGACCCGACCTCGGCAAGCGTGGCATAACTTCGAAGTTCGATCCGTGTGGTTGTTATTATTTAGCCACGAGCTTACACATTTCTACACTACAATAAACCGACTAAGATGATTTCCAGTACACAATAAGCGTTCACATAATACCAGTACTATGTCTACGTGAGTAAATCTCCTCCAATTATTATTGAAATCAATGCCAATCGAAACATTAGCGATTATGTAGATAATGAGTAGTTCCCGCTGCCTGATAATGATGATATTTTATTAATAGTTGATTTCGAAATTGTTACATGTTGCTTGATTTAAAGAAAGAAATGGTTACTTGATGCTTTTTATTGAGTCATCGACATTAAAATGCTCTTGGAGCAGCGTTAGCAACGATTTCGTTTGCACCTTGATTATCTTCGAAAATTCAACAGACGTATTCACTTATTAAGACCATTACCACGCTTACACTTGTATAACATCACAAAATGTATCACTTTACACCTTCGAATATTTTCACAGTTGCATCACTAATTACTTCACACGTGTATTAAAATCGATATACAAATCCCCCGTGACTTGTACCCACGGCGTTTTATATCAAACTAAAACATTAAGAATTATTGTATTCAATATGATAACACTTATCGATTTGAGTCGCACTGATTACATTTTATAAGTTATTTGAAAGTGGAAATTATATAATTATAGCATTGTTTTAATACTGAACTGGTGAAGGATAGTACAACATTATGTTTATAACTTTAAGTTGTGGATAATAAATAAACTAAAAGCATCGACGAAATAATTGGGAGTAGTTTAAACAACTACATTAGCAGCTAATTGAATTATTGGACACGAAGCAAATCGCTTAATTTTAAATCAATTCATATGTATTCCGCATTGTTTGCAAATTAAACTCAGCAATAATTGCAAAATTGCAATTCAAACATGATCAGTTTACAAATTGCAAGTGCACACTCGACTAAAATTTCTGCAAATAATGTCATTATATTGAAATTACTAATTGACAACATACCTATGACGGTTTTGCGTTTAACGACATGATTAAAACAAGTGAGCTTATTTTGCATGATCATCACAGGAGCGGTTATATCGGCACCGGCAAAATACAGGTCAGGGATCAAAAGTGCAGTTGCACTCTACCAATGCTAAAGTGTCTAACATTTCTTTGTTGTAGAAGTTCAATAGTCCACAACTAATTTATTCAATACTTTAGATCCTATGCTACCAATTAAATCAGTCATGAACCTTTGACCCTCTTCTACAAAGAAATTATAAACATTTTAGCATTGGTAAGGTGGAACTGCGCGAACTAAATGTTTGAAATTAAATTTATTATTTATTTGTAGGGATTTTAAATCAATTTTATGTAAATTTTAAAATTATTTAATTTATTTTATATGAATGTTTAAATTAATGAATTTATTTTATGGGAATGTTTAAATTATTGAATTTGTAAATTATCTATTTAACCAAACTATTAACATCATCATCATCATCATCATTTCAGCCGATAGACGTCCACTGCTGGACATAGGCCTCCCCCAAACGTCGCCACAACGAACGATCCTGTGCGTCTCGCATCCATCGGATTCCCGCAACCTTCACCAGGTCATCGGTCCACCTTGTAGGGGGCCTTCCGACACTGCGTCTTCCGGTACGCGGTCGCCACTCCAGAACCTTTCGGCCCCAACGGCCATCCGTTCTGCGAGCAATGTGCCCTGCCCATTGCCACTTTAGTTTGGCGATTCTTCGCGCTATGTCGGCAACCTTGGTTCTCCTGCGGATATGTTCATTTCTGATTCGATCACGCAAGGAAACTCCGAGCATAGCCCTTTCCATTGCCCTTTGGGTGACTTTGAGCCTTCTGATGAAGCCCATTGTGAGCGTCCACGTTTCGGAACCATATGTCATCACTGGCAACACGCACTGGTCATAGACTTTCGTCTTGAGACACTGTGGTATATTGGATGAGAAGATACCGCGCAGCTTCCCGAACGCTGCCCAGCCGAGTTGGATTCGACGGTTGACCTCTTTCTCGAAATTAGATCTACCCAACTGGACTGTCTGTCTAAGGTAGACGTAATCGTCTACAACTTCGAGTGCAGAGTCTCCGATCTTGATCGGAGTGGGTGCTACATGGTTATTTACCATGACTTTGGTTTTGTCCATATTCATTTTAAGACCCACTCTTTCGGAAGCTCTACTGAGGTCATTGAGCATTGTGCTGAGCTCTTCCGTAGTCCCAGCCATGACTACTATGTCATCGGAAAACCGAAGATGAGTGATGTACTCGCCATTGACATTAATGCCCAATCCACTCCAGTCCAGAACCTTGAAGACATCTTCTACTAACAATGACAAACTATTAACAATGCTTATGTAAATGAAATGTTAAATTATATTAAGGAAATAATAAAGGCTATAAAAAAAAAAACAAGGTGGAGCTGCACTTTTGACCCCTGACTGTACATGCCAAATTAGTGCGCACAGGTGGTGAAACGGTGAGTATGTATGATACGCTGTTCCGTAGGCATAGTAGTCCGTGTCGTGTTTCTTTCTGTGCCTGATATGTTTCTAATACATGTCGTGGTTTTTTTTAAGGTTAGAAATCATCCTATGACTTCCCCCGACTCAAGGGCGGAGCGTGTCAGAGTTTTACTGACTAAAACCACACCTATATTCCTTCTATGCCTTGCATTCCAGGACATCGGGTTTTCCGTTCGGAAGTCCACCCATGGCTCCAGTAGGCTTCAGCTCTACTGAGCAGTACGGTAACACGGTCATGGTTTGATATGGTATTCTGGTCAAATTTGTTATCTGCTAGTTTGCTATTGAGAAAGGAAACGTTTAGCTGATTATATAACATCCGTAATAGGGATGTTATTATACAGGCTGAGCCTCATACATAGATGATTGGATGCGAATGAACGTAATGAACTAATGATCGTAATACGTAGTTTGTTCAAGATGTGTGTCGTGTTTATCCTCATTAAGATCTTGGGGTTATGTAGATATAGTTGTTTATGTGTTGTCTGATGTTATCTGCGGTAATTACAGCTGTGATGTTTCCCAGTACATTAGTACATATTCAAGACTAGAATTTATTTGTTCAAGACTATATTGGCTTTGTTTGTCTCCTTTTCTTTTGTAGAAGAATCTGTTCTTAGCCTGTCTAAGGGCGGAATTCACCAATAAAACTAATCGCGTTTTAACGTTTGGCTTGCATAATCGCGTTTAGGCGCTGTCACTAGTGTCACTTGTAAAAATACAACAAAAGAAAAATACAGACAAGTGACACTAGTGACAGCGGCTAAACGCGATTATGCGAGCCAAACGTTAAAACGCGATTAGTTTTATTGGTGAATTTCGCCCTTAGTCCACAACGAATCGAGTGTCGTTTTCTGCAGTATTTTTTTTAATGGTTTACGTATTTATTTGAATGACGCACAGGATCGGTCGTTTGGCGACACTTGGGGGAGGCCTATATCCAACAGTGGACGTCTTTCAACTGAAATGATGATGATGATGACGTATTTCTACTAATGTATCGGTTGTCATTTCAACTAAAAGACGTCCACTGTTGGACATTGGCCTCACCCACCCAAGTGTCGGCACTACGACCGATTCTGTGCGTTTCGCATTCAACAGATTCCCTCGACCCTGAAAAGGTCATCGGTCTACCTTGTGGGAGGTCCTTCAAAGCTGCGATTTCCAGTATGCGGTCGCAACTCCAGAACCTATAATGACCTTGTATAATTTGTTCAAATCAAAATAAATAAAATGAAATCTTATAGCATTTAGCTTATTACTCGCTTAAAATCGATAACACTTTGAAAGAAACTCGTAGGAATTTATTCCATAAAATTGAAAACCTTGCTCACCTTAACTATTTTAAATTTAAGTCCAATATGACCTACATAGCTCCTTCATTCTTTTAAATTAATAAGCCTTTTTGCACCAATCAAGAGCTCATAAAAACGATCATATCATCATCAATCACAACAAATGGATTGAATCTTGCGCACGCCATCTTTTATTCTTAAGTGAGGCGTTTTGCTTCACGCGCATGCGAGCCTTGACCCTTCTGATTGGTACGGCGCCAGAATTCAATCAGTAATTTAGTCTTTTGAATATGTTATTGCGCATGATGAGGTTCTTAATGAGAACGAGAAATTGGGTTTGTTTGTTAATGGGTGGTGTGATTGTATTGCATCGCTACGTAGTAATATTATTGATATTATATACTTTTCGTCACACTTGCTCAGAAAGTGACTATTATTGCACTACACTTAGGTATATAATCACGCTTATAACCAAACTGTGACTTTTTGATTACCATTATGCACTAGTGTGATAATGTAGTTAAAACCTTTTTGTTAAACCTCTGTTCCCATTTTTTTTTGGATTTTAATGACCTAGTCACTTGGAGCTTTAAGTCAAGCCTCTGTTCTCAAAACAAATTTTTAATTTGAAAAAAAAAAACACATTAGGTAAGTATTGCGTTCAATAGTAAATATTAGTGTCTTGCTTATTTATGCAATTTTGTGTTTAAATAAACTATTTTAACTTTTACATGTTTAATAAATAAATATTTCATTCCAAAAATTATTTTTTATTTAAGCAACCTCATTCTTATTTTTAAACACTCTAGCTAGAGTAGCTAGTCTATGGCCGCCATTATGAATGCGCGCGCATAAGAAAACAGAACAATTTTTTTGCCGCCATATTACAAAAAAAATACAATAGTTAATTATTATTTTATAAAAATGTCTACAACTACTATTTATGAGGAAAGTGTACACCTCCCGATATAAGATGTGAAGCCCTTAACGTTATGGAAAGTTTACTACCAGAATACTCAAAGCAAAAATATCTGGTGGCATACCAAAATTTCATACAATGGAAAATCAATAAAAATACACAGTCTTTTTCCGAAAATGTATTCATGGCGTACTTTAAAGAATTATCGTCCAGGTACAAACCTAGCTCTTTATGGTGTATTTACTCAATGTTAAAAAGTACAGTGCGAACAAAAAATGGAGTGGACTTAAAAACATACTGCAATTTAACAGTTTATCTAAAGAGACTGTCCGATGGATTTCGAAGTAAAAAATCTAAGGTTTTAACACCTGATGACATTGAAAAATTCATAAAGGATGCTCCAGATAACCAATATTTGGCTACTAAGGTTAGTTAAATTCGTTTTCGGTATACTCTGTGTAAAGTACGCGACTCCAGTCTATGTTGTGTGATAAAAAACTTATTTAATGATTGTTCCTTCTTTATACTAAATAAAACTGATTTTTCATTTTTTTTTCTTCTCAAGTGTGCCGAAAAACGTCGTATGATACACGTGAATATTGGCGATTACCGTCCTCGGCTCTCTTAAGATCCTCGCCTTCGGCTCGGATCTAATTACCGCCTCAGCGGTAATCACCAACATTATACACTTGTATCATAATGTACTATATTAGTGCCAAAATGTCGGACTATGTTATTCCGCACAGTTTCTGAATTTTAATTTTGAGATACTTTAAGTTAATATTTTTTAATCTGTATGGAGTAATATGGCTTTAAAGAGATTTCAAATGTTATTGATCATGTTGTTCCAAATGATTGTATATTATTTATTTTGCTTTTTTTTGGGTTCCGTACCTCAAAAGGAAAAAAACGGAACCCTTATAGGATCACTTTGTTGTCCGTCCGTCTGTCTGTCTGTCAAGATCCTTTATCTCGGGAACGCGTGGAAGTATCGAGTTGAAATTAAAACCATATGTTCAAGTCTGCGGTCCCTTGAAGCTGTGAAATAATCAAACATCTGAGTTAACTGAAAAAAAGATATGGCCGTTTATGTCGCAAAAAACGTGTATTTCGACACTCTCAAGGAAATCAAAATTAATAGGGTACTTCCCGTTGACCTAGAATCCTGAAATTTGGCATGAAGCAAGGTCTCATAACACAAATATAGGAAAAAAACTGAAAACTGTAAATTTGTAATTACGTCACATAAAAAAACAACTATTTTTTCGATTCGGAAAAATCTTCGTAACTCAATTCGAAAATTGAACTGTTTTCATAGGTAAGTTTGTATGGAAGTTTCTCAGTGCGCGAGTCCGACTCGCACTTGCCGAATTTTTCTTTGCTTGGAATAACTAGGAATTACTCCGGTATTGAGCGCAGCAACCAATCGCTCAATCACTGCGCCAACCGTAACATCAAGCAATTATGGCATTGTTGTTTTTTTTCCGTAAATCCACAACGTAACCAGTCATGACAGCATAGGGTACCTATAACTGTTTCAACGATAAATGTAAAGCACTCAATCAGCCTAAAAATATTAAACGCAATAACGCAAACAAAACGCAACGTGAATATTAATAGTCGTCATTTGTATTTTGTTGACATTAAATTCAAATTCAATTTATTATATCATTTTTATTTTGGTATTTTTGACTGGCCTCTTGTCACGGTAATATTATTTATACAGTATTCCAACTTCATACAAACGGACGAAACGCGAGCTATACCTACGCGCCTCGATTCGATCTCGGTGTGCGCTCGGGGTGCAAACAGTCGCGACTGTGCCCCGCGATTTTTTCAATAAAAATAAGTTCAAGTACATATTTACATATTTAATATGACGAGTAGGATATATTGTGCTGTTTTTGGTTGCATGAATTCTTCATTTAAAACCAAACATATAAATTGTAAAGTAGCTGCAGGTATCCTATAACCAAGTAAAAGATATTCCTTTTTCTCCACCTTGTCCATGTTTCCCAAAACAATTTTTAATTAAGCTTTATATTAGAATGCGGATTTTTGTACTTTAAAATTTAATAATAAAGCATTTCGTAGGTACGTCTCAGTCGAGGCGCAAATATTGAACACTTCCTATTCAATTCACAAAGTATTTTATTTGTTTATTTAAAAAAAAGTATATTTACAATCACAAAACTAAATGGAAACACAAAGTAGGTAAATGTAATTAAAATGAGGAGGGCAGCCATAGTGCGGGCAGCCCTATCGCATGTTTACGTACCGCGCGGCTGTAGGCATTTATTTCAAAGATACGGCCGAGTTACAATACTGTATAGATAATATTACCGTGCTCTTGTTCTAGTGTGAGTTGCCCTGACTGCTATGCCGGAGATCGTGGGTTCGATTTCCACCCAAGAGAAATGTTTGTGTGATGCGCATGATCTTTTTCACTGTGTCTGTGTGTAATTAATGTATAATATGTATTTATTTGTCTAGTACTCATATCACACGCTCTGCTTAGTTTGGGACTAGATGGCGTTGTGTGATAGTTGCGGAATGTTATATTATTATTATAATGTACAACCCTATTTTTTAATTATTACAAAAAAAAAATTGGGCTCTATCCGGACCCGTTACTGATCATATTTTTGTAGTCAAAAGCAAAAAAAAAAACAAAAAATTGTCCGTGAAATTGGTAAATTCATAATAGGATCAATCATTCATAACAATTGCTACTAGAAAATACTACGCGCAGTGTTTTTCCATTTCGATCGTCATTTATTCATTCATAATCTAGTCTGTACAATATTTCCATAAATTGAGTGACATTTTGGGATATAAACGAACGCTAATAACTTTGATGTTTATGGATATTATTTATTGAGACTACTTAAATAATAACAAGACCTTTTCTTTATTAGAAGCCCTTTAAGTATTTGTACTAATTAAAATTAGTGGTGTATATGGATAATAACGGTATTGTCACACCGATGATAGCCCATTGCCCCATTTCTTGTCCATTCCAGGTTGCCTGGAAGAGATCGCGGAATGCGATAAGGCGCCCATTGTACATAGGTGTTTTAGTTTTCTTTTGTATGTGTAATGGTGTACAATAAATAATATAATAAATAAACGCATTCTCCACTCTTACATTATTACGTTTTGATGCAAGTGGGCTGATGCCCACGTGTTTCAGGCGATATTTTTCAGAACACTTACTCAAAAAAATAAATAAATCGTCATAACATTATGTTTTGTATTAAAATATACTCATAAATATGCCGCACAGATTTCCTGATGATGAGCTGGAGCATGCGCCTATGCCCCGATTGGGCGAAGCACTGCCGCATAAAAAGAGTGACCGTTCCTAGAACGTAAAGGGCAACAAAAGGACATAGATGGGTTTTAGTCAATAAAAGTCTGATACTCCCTCTCGATCCATCCAGAGCGGGATAAATTATTTGATTTCGACTTTCGAGTGTGTTACAAATTTACTTGCTCGAAAACTGCTCTTATCCCTACCGCTTTTAGGCACGTTATATTCTATTTTTCGCGACTAGTACGGAAAAGTGCGCGTGCCCCCCACCACAATTTTATTACATTTATTGTATCAGGCTGGCCGCTAAACGACTCCCAGGAGTCGCGCGTCAACCACCATGAGTCGCGCTTCAACCCTCGTTTCTTTATGTCCGTTTATTATTTATTTTATTTATTATAACTTTCTCCACTTGTATCAAAATGTACCTACTATTCCCTTCAACTAAAAGAAAAACTCCACTAAAATATTCATAAACGAACCACGCAACGTCATACTAACACTTAGCACCGCGTAAGGTCAAAGTTGCCCAACAAGAATTAATTTTCTACAACATGTCTTGAATAGTAAACGACACTAAGGTTAGGTGTTAACGACATAAAATTAGTTGAACCTTAAGGGCCAAGCGTGACAAAGCGCGTGTGTCGTGTGCGACGGTCCCTGTCGAGGAAACCGGATTATTACCTGCGAAGTGTCGCTAGTTCAACTTTAACGGTGTGCATGTAGTCGTGTCGATGGAGAACTTAATATTTATTACGTACAAAAAGGGGGCGTGGGGCCCGGCACCCTGCGACGGATGCCCGCGCGGTTCTCCGCAACGGAGCACTGTTATATGGGACCGCGCGGGCGTTTGCTCAACGCAGTTTCGGTATCTCAATAAAAAAATGACCTATCTATATCATACCTAACGAAATTCACTAATAGAACCAATTTTTAAAGTATGATTTAAGGCCTAAAACTTTCCTGCCTACAGAATATGTTTACATTTACATAATTTATAGACTTAATGTTTCATACTTTGGAAACTAACATACTTGAATAACTCACTGAACCATGTTTTCATTATCCGTAACTGTAGTTAATATTTATAGTAATACTCAGTGGCGTAGCTAGTCCCAAAGGGGCCCTATATCAAGTTAGCGTGGATTTTTTTTTACAAGCAGAGAGACGTGACACAGAGTCACGATAGGCTTCGAAAGATATGACCAGACTAACTGGGTATATTTCTTCCATGTCATCATGTAGGTAAGACCGAGACCAGTGAGCTCGTTTATTGGAGTATTCTGGAATTGAAGACAGGTTAAGTTTTTATTGTGATCTTATGTAGATAATGCTAAAATAAAACGGAGCGAGCTATAAAAATGAAGCTTTCTATCATTTAGTAATTGTTTATTAGCTATGCACCTCTCATCAATAAGAGAATTGAAGGTTGTGGATAATATGTTACGAATTTTTACTCGGGGCCCCTGTAGCTTGGGGGCCCCTTATCATTGATACGGCTGATGCGGTGGTAGCTACGCCCCTGGCAGTTGCCAGCAAAAATTATCCCAATGGGAACATACTCCCACGATAAAAATTTCTTGTGCTTATTCCCAGTCATAGTCTACTCGTGCACCAAAATCAGTGTGATAGAAACGAACTGGTTCTTTTCATTATTATTATTTTTTAAACTGGGAAATTATGCAATGACTTCTCTGCATGAATTCTTGCGCTCTAGGGTGGAGCGCGATGGTGTGTCAGACTTTAACCAACTAAAACTTACCTGTATCCTTCAGTTGTCTTTTAGGTTCCAGGATCAGGACTCGTTCAGAAATTCGAGTGGCTAATAGGAACTGGTAACAACCTCTTCACAAATGGAGTTGGTCTAATGGTCGTAAAGAGCGACATGTGACCGTGATGTCCTGGGTCTGCTTCCCGTGTCGGGCAAAGTATTAATGGGTTTTTCCATTATGAAGTTTTGAGTAGTAGCCCTGAGTTTGGAAGTCGGTGGTGTGAAACCCCTGTGATTCAGAAAACTGTTGGTTCTACGCCTTATCTTTCCCCGGTCATGTCGGATTGGTATCCCATCGGACTATGAGAGTGAAGGAACGGAACACATGTGTCTACGCCCACACTTATGCACCATCAGGTGAGATGGTGGTCAAACGCGAGCCTAACAATAATAAAAAAAAAAAATTATAATATCTCCTGCGTATCTGGCTAATCTCCATTAAGTTGGCCACTGTGGCCGAAATTCGGTCGGGTGGATTATTTTTATCAGATATAATTGTCATTATTTTGTGAGCCGTAATTTAGTACCTACCCGAATGAATAATCGTTTTTATTTGTTCAGTGGTGCGACGATATGTCCTAAGGGCCTGGACGCAAGGACATTCAATCAGTGACAATAATGACTGTCCAAAAAAAAAAAAAATTATGGAATTGACAGGAAAAAACGGAACCTTAAAATAAGCCTTATAATAAGTATTTATTTTAAGTTTCCGTTTTTTCCTGGATCACTTTGTTATCCGTCTGTCTGTTTGTCTGTCAATACTCTTTATTTCGGGAACGCGTGGAGGTATCGAGTTGAAATTAAAACCATAGACTCAGATTTGCGGTCCCAGTGTGCTGTGAAAAATTCAAACTTAAATTAATGAAAAAAAGATACGGCCGTTTATGTCGCATATAAGGTATATTTTGTCACTCTTAAAGGAATCAAAATTCATAGGGTACTTCCCATTAACCTAGAATCCCGAAATTTGGCATAAAGCAAGGTCTCGTAGCAAAGGTATAGGAATAAATCTGAAAACCGTAAATTTGTTGTTACGTCACAAAAAAAAACTTTGAGTTACTTTGTGACACTTCGAGTTTTATTAGACTGTGGATGTAACACATTCTGATGTTTTTGTAGTATTTGGTTATATATATAAGTTAGCCTTCCCGACAGCTTTGCTGAGGTAGTAACAGTCACTATTACAATAAAGTAACTTAGCTCCATTTTACCGAGATCACGCCTATTCCAATGATTCCACATATTGTACGGTTGAGTAGACTTTATATTGATTGCTACACCAATTTTACTTAACTTAACTTGCTGATCCGACAGACGTTGTCCTGTCTTAGGCTTAATGAACTGTCAAAAGCTCAAAGGTTAAACACCCGTAGTTTTCTGTAATTTTCCAGGAAGATTTCCTGACAATAACAAACACAACGATAAAAGAAATTGTGTAATTGGTCCAGCCGTTCACGTGTGATGACGTGACCAAGGGAAATACGGATTTATTTTTATATAAATATAGATTTCTGACGTCAACTGTCACGAAAGTTAAGTCGTGTAGAGAAAAAGTATCCGTATATTTGGGATTGACAGCTAAGAACAGTTGGAATATAATAAAGAAAATTCTGTTTTTATTATGGTTTTCCGTCAAAAATTTCCAATTTTCTCTTCTTCTAAGAAACTTCTGAGACTTCAATAAATAGTTTAAATAAAAACTCATAAAAATTGGCTCAGTCATTCTCGAGTATTGCGCTTGAAACGAAGTAAGCAATTAATTTTTATTTATATAGAAGACTAGCTATCCCACGCGGTTTCACCCGCATCTTTAGTTACTGGTCCACTTCCTCGGTTCGTAGCTTAATGCTTATAAACTATTCGTCATGAATCGAAAAAAAAAGATAAATAACCGTCTTTGGTTATTGCTCTACTTCTGTGGGTCGTAGCATAATGCTATATAGGTACCTACTATTCGTCATGATTTTGGCTATCCCATACAGATAATTTTTTTCCAATCCGACTGCGTTTAAACTAACAATAAAAAAGCATTAAATAACTTTTCTCACTCTGGGTGGATCGAGAGGACGTGTCAGATTTTTACTGACTAAAACCTGTGTTCCTTCACTTGCCCTTTGCGTTACAGGGTCAAGATAACTCTTTTGAATATTCCCGCAGCCTTTTGACTCCTATGGTCGTTTTTAATCGTCCATTTTTTACGATTATACGTCAATTATATATATATATCGATGTATACGTCTTACAAACATAAAGTATCTCGGTAACCTCGGTAATCAGCCATCCAAATAATACCTATAATAATGAATCGTCTTAACGGATGTATGCGTACAAATACAGTTGTGAAAGAGAAAGTGACCGTATGTTTGACGGCTTAACTGTCAAACTTCCGTATTCGTGAGTGAATATTTAAAGTAAAAAAATAAAGACAAGAAAGATAAGAAAGAAAGGAAAGAAAGGAAAGAAAGGAAGAAAAGAAAGAAAAGAAAGAAAAGAAAGAAAAGAAAAGAAAGAAAAGAAAGAGAAGAAAGAAAAGAAAGAAAAGAAAGAAAAGAAAGAAAAGAAAGAAAAGAAAGAAAAGAAAGAAAAGCAAGAAAAGAAAGAAATGAAAGAAAAGAAAGAAAAGAAAGAAAAGAAACAAAAGAAACAAAAGAAAGAAAAGAAAGAAAAGAAAGAAAAGAAAGAAAAGAAAGAAAAGAAAGAAAAGAAAGAAAAGAAAGAAAAGAAAGAAAAGAAAGAAAAGAAAGAAAAGAAAGAAAAGAAAGAAAAGAAAGAAAAGAAAGAAAAGAAAGAAAAGAAAGAAAAGAAAGAAAAGAAAGAAAAGAAAGAAAAGAAAGAAAAGAAAGAAAAGAAAGAAAAGAAAGAAAAGAAAGAAAAGAAAGAAAAGAAAGAAAAGAAAGAAAAGAATGAAAAGAAAGAAAAGAAAGAAAAAGCATTTATTTGGTACAGCACAGGCACAAACACAAAATTTAGATAACACGAAACAAAAATAAAAAAAAATTAAAGCCTTGGGTCATTTTTTAATTAGGAACTTCTGCAACGTACTTCGTCATAATTTGCTTAAATTAAATATTATGATAAAATTAGCACGGATACCTTTTGGCCCCAACGGCTATCTGTTCTGCGAGCAATGTGCCCTGCCCACTACCACTTAAATTTGGTATTTCTTCGGGTTATGTCGTAAATCTTGGTTCTCCTGCGAATATTGGCATTTCTAATCCGATAACGCAAGAAAACTCTGAGCTTTTTGGGTGACTTTAAGCCTTCTGATGAGGCTCATTGTGAATGACTACATTTCAGAGCCGTAACGCCGTAGCGTCACAACTCATTGAGAAGTAAATGTTGTGGTGTTGAATGAGAAGGATATGTTGAGTTGCCCGAGGGATGGGTTTGTGAAGTCACTTGTCAGAGGAGTGTGATGGTGTGTGTTTAATGTATGTACTATATTATTATGTGAAGAGCAACTTACGGCGACATCGACTAGGGGCTCGTCTTCCGGCGTGAGCGCGAGCGACGAGCGTCGGCCGGCGCGAGCCCCCGGCGACCCGCTCGAACTGCCTGCGACAACAGAAACAACAACACTATTAGCATTTTAAATAATAGTATATTTTGATACAAGTGGAGAAAGTTTGTCATTGTAACCGACGGGGCATTCAGTTATGGAGCCAAGGGCTGCAATGACCAATTTCCACGTGTATCAAACGACGTTTTTCAATACACTTGAGACGTAAATAAACGGGCGTTGATGCGGTGTGGTTGACTCGCGATGCGTGGGGTTCGACGCGAGCCAAGCCTAATACGATAAATATAATAAAATTGTAGTGGGGGCGAGCACGCGCACTTTTCCGCACTAGTGCGAAAAATAGTCAACTGCGTGCCAAAAATTTATATCATCACGAAAGAGCAGGACAGCAGTGGTAGCTTAGTGGTAACTGTCTCGACTTATGAGTTGTAGATCGCGGGTTCAAAGTTTCAAACCCAGTCAGGCGTATAATTTTGTGTAATTTACTGATTATGTTATATCATCAAAATTTAAAATGTTTTATTTCACATAGACCTACATGGGCACCTATAAAACGTCAGAAGCTAATGCACGGTTCCAATTGGTCGTTTCCTGTGGAGAAGAAACGGCAAGAAACTACATGGTTACTCTTTTAAAAAAATGGTTGAGCTTACAATATTTCCATATTAAAATATTAATAGATATGTAAGAACAGCGTAGACCAGTCAATATTGTACCCAAAAACACAATAAAAATAATCATAATAAAAAGTTAGTCGCAATAAAAAGTAATCTGAGAATTCGCGCAGTCTACAGTGTTCTCACATTCACATAATTAAAAAAGAAGCTATATAAAAAAAAAACAGAAAAAAAAACCAACCTATAAAAAATAAATGAGATGATTATAAAAATAAATAACTAATGAATTTAAGGTGGTTGAAGTGTAAATAATATAAAAAATATTGCAAAAGCAATGTGTTCAAAATCGAAGAAAGTGTATATGATACATAGATATAAGTACGTCGTAATTATATATTAAAACAAAAATGGAGCAGTTAATAGACACATTTGCACAATATTAATGAGTTACCAGGGGGTCTCATGTACATAAGCAGTCTTTGCCAAACAAGCGTGTCTTCGATATAGTCTTTAACCTTGTAATGGACTTTTTTGGTTAGGAAACGCTTAAAATGAGTTTTGAACTTTCCCTCGCTAACTTCAGTCAATCACGCCTTTATTCCTCGAAGGTCTAGATAGAGCTGTATCTTTAGTACACTCATATCAGGTGAGATAGTGGACAAAGGCGAGCCTAACAATAATAACTTTTATAGGGCCATGGGTCGACCTCTGACACGTCCTCCCACTTCGCCCTAGAGCAAGAGAAGTCATTAGATGATTTCCCACCTTATAATAAAACAATAAATAACTTTAAAAAAAATAGGGATAAGGCCTATTGTGTTCAATGAGAGGTTCTAAACACCGGATACTTTTTTATTTCGCAAATTATTAAAACTGATTTTAATGTAAATTTTTTATCACGATGCTGCGATCGCGGCTCCTGATAGCGGTCACGGTCATAGTCATTGCATTTTGCTGTAATCATCATCATCGGAGATACTGTCATAAATCACCAGGATAAGAAACTTTACCATTACAGCTAAGGGTCGCCGCACACGGGCCACATGCCACAGCCACAAACGCCGCCACGAGAAGCTAGAAGCGGCCATAAATAAAGGTATCTGAAGCGCGCGATAGCCACTCGTGGCTGGTAACTGCTGCTTTTTTAACCCGTACGCACAGTATCATAATGGACTCTGACGAAGAAGGTTTAAATGCGCGAGTGGCGTGTGACGGCGTTTTGTATCGGCGTTTAGTGGCCGGTTCGGGCCACAAGAAGCGAGCAGCGGCCATTTGTAGCGTGTGGCAGCCACTGGCGACAACAGTGTGCGGCGAATCCATATAAAATGTATGAAAATCATAGGAAATATGCCGGTGGCGGCGTTTTGTGGTTGTGGCCGGTGGCCCGTGTGCGGCGACCCTAAGGTACACGATGCATTGTAACGCTGTAGTTATCTTTTTTTTGTAGCATGAGTTGAGGAGCGTGGATTCGTTTCCCGAAAAAAGAGCTATTGTGGTTACCTATTAAGGGGATGCAACTCGTTTTCACTGTTTTTCGGCGGTTGTACACCGCTCTTACGCGATTATGACGTTAATACACTTTTTTCATTAGATATTTTGGAAACACAGTATATTATCTAGGCTTCTATTGAAATCAATTTACAAATTTGTGTAAAATGAATCCAGTAAAGACTTCTGAAAATCTGCTGTTTTGCATGAACTTTGACACTTCATAATTTACTGAAAAATTAAAAATGTCAATAATGTATAATAATAGAAGCCTTGTAAATTTAATCAAGATTCTAAATGACGACCATTTTCATCAAAAACTTTTAAGGGTTTAAAAAAACGAGCATTTCCTGGAACAAGTTTTGTAAAATATTCGAGTAAATCACGGAATTACCGAATGCTAACAGAGTTTTCAGGCGTTATCTCTCTTTTTCTCGCGTTGCCTTTTCGTCAAACATCGTGTTGAATTGTGTTAGATGAAGTAACAAGCTTTTAAACCATGATCGTTCATAGGCGAGTGAAAAAGGACCCTCTTAAGAATTACTCTGCAGCAGCCTGGAGTTTGGAACTGGTGGTGTGGCACTCCTGTGCCTTGGAAAGCAGTCTTGCGTCTGATCTCTCCCCGGTCGTGTTGGATTACCATCACATCGGAATATGAGAGTAAAGGAACAGAGAGTGTCCCTGTGTTTGTGCACAAGCTTGTGAGCCATAATATTAGGGGTTAAAGTATGAAATTGCCGTTTTTCAAAACGGATTGCTTTGAAGTGTTATATCTTTGGATTGACTTGGAATTATAAGTTCAAATAAACTTTATGTTAAAGGTACGTAATTCTCTTTTCGAAATTAGGTATTTATTGGTTTCTTTGAGTTTTGTATTTTCTGTAATATCGCAGTTCTTATAACCATGAAAGGAACCCGTTTTTAAAAACGGCACTTTCATACTTTGACCTTTATTATCTTTTACGTATTTGACTAAGCTGTGTTAGTGTGGCCACCGTGATCGAAATTCGGTCGGGATAATTATACATTATATAGAATGTTTGTATTTACGTACGCAGTTATGTATTATTTTATTCAATTTTAAAACTATACACGGGATCCTACCCTCTATTGTGATATTTATCTCTATCACTCAAACGTTAGCAACTTTCGAGTTAAGTTTGTCTGTATAAAGAAATGACTTAAATATATACTGCGTATATATATATCAATTTTTATGAAAACTTGCAAGACAATTTTTTACTTACGTTCGCATCATTTTGCGGGATTCTCAATTTTCATTTTATTACAGACTAGCTTTTGCCCGCGGCTTTGCCCGCATACATAAAATATAGCCTATATCACTCAAGCATAAAGCAGCTTGCTATCGGTGAAAAAAAATTCGCAATCGGACCAGTACTTTCGGAGATTACCTCCTACAAACAAAAAACATAAAAAAACAAAAAACAAACTAAGTACCTCTTTATAGTCTTAGTGTAGATATACGTACAAGAAAATAAAATGTTTTCGTATAAACCAGATACATATTCACATTGTGCATTCCCAATTTTTTCAGTTTGTTTTGAAAACCGCTTTGATGATGAGACCTGTGTTGTAATTTATATATAATAAAGGCACATTAACTGTATAATTCAATAAAAACACTTAACTAATTAAAACTATATATACACTAAAGGCAAAAACTACTAGTTAATATATGGCGTCATAAAATTCCTCCGCATCGCTGTCAACTGGGAAGTGTGCCCAAAAGGCTGGCGGCATTGCCACGTTGAATGGCAATGCTTAATCTCTGACCGAGGTAAAACGCCAGCCGTTGGGTCACGCGAAGTGTCAACTAAGCGTTTCGATAATTCTAAGACCTGTGTTTGTATAATATTAAGTAATCTTAATCGATATATATAGAAGGAGAAACTGACTGACTGACATATCAACGCACTGCCGAAACTACTGGGACTAGAAGCGTAAAATTTTGCACAAGATTTCCTTTTATGACGTAAGCGAGCTTAAGAAAGTGTTTTCCAAAATTCACCTTCAAAAGGGATGAAACGAGTTCCAAATTTTGTATAGAGAAACCTAATTTCACACGGGCAAAATATCGAAACCCGCAATGAACAAGGTTGTAACATTAATTCAGTATTTTTTTTTAAATGAACCAAAAGTGATAGTGCCTTGTTTGAATTTTGTTTGGACTGTAATCAGAGATGCTGCCTTGTTCGATGCGGGTGTGTATATATCATTATTACGATAAACTAAAAATAAATTAAAAGCCGGTTGTAGTCACTGAATATTCTGTATGAACTCCGCCCGGGTCTATGTCGATTTCGCGACCCCGTAACAGCGGTTTTATTTTTATATATAAAAAAAAAAACAATAACTATTCAAGATTTTTGTTTTTGCGAGGTCCTTTTAAAAAATAAGCTTAATTATTTTTTGTAACTTTCAAATATTTCTGTGACGTAATCTCGTAGACATACACGTTTGAAATCGTAAGTTAGGTTATTATTATTAAAAAAAATTGCCCGGTTGGTCATATAGTCAATTTTAATAAAATAATTTTTTATGGTGTTCTCTTATTTTATTTGCGGATTTCCAGAGGTTTAAAAAGTTCAAAATGAGTAGAACCTGACCTTATTGACAGGCATTTTCTCAATACCTGTGTTTCTACTTCGAAGTGAACTATTGATCAGAATTCAGTGATTTCTTGCTGTAAACACGACCGCAGATGTTCACAGAATGCTTCATAAGAAATTTTATTAAAAATGATATTGTATACGTTCTCCATGTTCCTTTGTTAACATTGCGTCTTTTTTCCATTTTTGTTTATGTTGTGTATTGCTTCTCATTTATTGCGTGATATAAAAGTTATTCTTTATTTCTTTTTTTTTCATATGAAACAGTAAAGGGTAGGTGCTTTGTAATCATTCGCGGATGATTTCCCAGTTGGTAGTACCAACTGGAAAAAAAAAGTTATAGAGATCGGCAAAATATATCCTATATGTATTAAGTTTTATTTTTCCGCTACCAGAGACTACTATCGTGAATAACTTATCGACTTAACTGCATTTTTAGGTAAACATTAGTTTTATTTTTAGCGTTTTCCTTAAAAAACTAGTCTGTACCTGTTGCTGTTATTTGTGTTGTTTGTGAATTAATTACCATTACTGGTTTAAGATAGGATATTGGCATATTTATTGATGCTAAATGACCTAGGTTCACCGGTCTTAAAATAGGATATAAAAAAAAAATTAAATTAAATTCTATTTCAGTATTTTTTTTTAAAAAAAAAACAAAAATAGTTTTTATTAACCTGTGTCAGTGTCATCACTGCCCCGTCTCTGAAGCCACCTTTGCACCAATTCGATGCTGGCTTCCTGACCAGCCAACATTATCATTCACATAATTATTAGATCACAGCATTCTTAACCTCACACACGTTAAATTCTGCACTTTTTCTAATAACTTCACTAAGCACAAGATTTTTTTTTTTTGTTTAATAAAATCTCGAGTCGTAATTTTTTTTCTATATTAGATACTTATCAACATGAAGGTTGTATACCTACGCCAAAAACACAACGTAAAAAAAACACTGGCCGAAAGAAATGACAGCACTTTGCCGCGTTCAAATATCGAATTAATTAAATGACGAACGTAGACGGCGAGTGTAAACAGCGAGTAGAGTAGATGAAGCCAAACTAATTCTGCACCCACAGGAAATGATTCTGATTAAATTCTCAACCGTATTCCGACGTAATAAGAGAGTTCGATGATTTTTTTTTAGTATGGACGTATTTTGGTGTTGTGATGTGGAGTTTGTAGAGCGCGCAAGCGGTCGGTTAGGTAATGGCCGTCAAGCCGAGACAGTTGAAAGAAGAAGGGGGGTGAATGTAGGACGAGTGTTGTCTGAGCATACATTAACTCACTGGAAGGGATACAGCTGACAGCCTGTTGATAGCTCTCGTGATATACTGCCAATGTTCCAGTGTTACTTGTTGACAAATTGTGGTGGACGCTCTTTAGCTTCGGGTCAAATTGCTTACATATTTACGCGGGAATGTGGTCCAGTTTCGAATTTTAAATGTCATGGGAAGCCTCCGAATAAAGTTTATAGAGCGATCAAATAGACGGTTATAAATAAATCATTAACTGTACTTGTAAATTAATTTCTGTACGTTTGAGAATTTGAAGTATTAGCACAAATAATTTAATAGCGTATTAGTTGGCAGTTAGAATGTTAATCGTTTTTTTTTAAGGTGAGAAATCATTCAATGACTTCTCCCACTTTAAGGTGGAGTGAAAGGTCGTGTTATTTTACTGATTAAAACTACAACCTGTGTACGAGTTTCCTTTTCAAAAATTCCCCGCGGCCTTAGCGGAGAATGTTACTAGAGTGAGGTTTTAAGATAACTTTTTTCTTTATAATAGTATTACAACAAAGTTGCTTCCTACGTCTATCTGTTAATCCGCCAACTCCAAAACCACGTAAGAGATTTTGATGCGGTTTTCTTCTAGAAAAAGCAATAAGCGAAGTCGGGGTGTGTCACTAGTGTAAAGAAAATTGAACACGACACGTTTTATACATAATAAGAGTCTAACGTATTATTTTGTAGAGTCAATCAAGATGGCGACACTTGAGGGGGGCCTATGTTCAACAGTGGGCGTCGTTTGGCTGAAATGATGATGATGATGATGATGAATCAAGATGATAATCGCACTAATATTATATACGCGAAAGCTTGTGAGAGTGTATGTTTTTTTTAAGGTGGAAGCGAATGACGTCTCTCGCTCTAGGTGGAGCGCAAGGGTGTGTTAAACTTTTACTAAGTAAAACCACACCTGTGTCCTTCAGTTGCTATTTGCGTTCTAAGACCACGCGTTTCCTTTTCAGAAAATCTCCGCGGTCCTAGCGGTCCTGCTGGGCCCTAACTGTTTAGCTGACATCTCTTTGAGGCGCGCGTAGAACACTACGCGCCGTCGACGATTAGGGCTCGGTCCGGACGGTTACCGGACGGCCGGACGGCGAGCTAGTCATTGCTTGTTGTAACCTAATTGGTACAAGGTTAGACCACGCCTTGGCATAATAGCACATAGGATACTTTGTATTCCGGGAAGTAGGGTTGCTAGGTTTTAAAACCGAAAAGCCGAACAGACCAGTCAGTTTAGCCGGACATTTGAGTAAATAGACCGGACCTCCTTTACTTTTTAGTCTCAGGATAACATGATGTGTATTATTTTTCTTTAAAGTAAAACAAATCTTTTTTTCATACCATCTTTAAATTCTTCAGTACTTGAGTTTATCATCTAATTTCTCCTAAACGACTGGACCTATTTGAATGAAATTTTGTATATATATTTGAGTAGGCCCCTGCATAGTTTGAAAATACAATTGGACCCGGTAGGTGCTGCAATCGGGTTAACGGGAAGCTAACTTTCGGGCAAAACAACGTCTGTCAGGACCGTTATAGTATAGGTAGGTTCCATATAATCTTAAATTCTAATGAAACAACAATAAAATTAAATGAATCAGTGTCCTTTACTATTATTATGTTATATTAATCATTCATCACAATATTAATTGCAATTATAGTTAGCTTTAACTACATTTGCAATTTGAAATTGCGGTTACAGTGCTAGTCCGGTCGCTTGCACAATACAAGGTAAGAGGAAGGAATGGAAACGAAGACATGTAAAAAAAATAGTCCAATTTAAAAAGCCTAATAAAAGCCGGACTGGCCCGACACCGTCTATTTTGGCCAGACACGCAACCAAAAAGCCTGACTGTGTCCGGCTTTATCCGGACGCCTGGTAACGCTACCCGGGAGTATGTTCCCTTGAGATAATTTTCTTTTATCACGCGAATGAAGCTGCTGGCAGTTTCTAGTATTTTTAATAAATATATTAACCACTAGCTTTTGACCGCGGCTTCACCCGCGTACATATTGCTTATGTCACTCAGGAATAAAGCAGCTTTCTATCGGTGAAAAAATATTGCCTATGTCACTCAGGAATAAAGCAGCTTTCTATCGGTGAAAAAATTTTAGCAATCGGACTAGTACTTCCAGAGATTACCTCATACAAACAAAAAAACAAAAAAAAAAACAAAGTTTTAACTCTTTATAATATTAGTGTAGATGGACGATAAACTCGTTACAACTAAATAATATAAATTACAGCCATTAATTGCGTAAAAGAGACTGTTTAGTAATTTACGAGTGGGAGGGCCAATGGCGATTATTCAGTTTTGCCCGAGTCAAGTCAGTCCAAACAACTTTCACGCTAATCAAATGGCCGCTAGAATCTCAGAGTCGCATTCCTACAAGTTGCTAAATTTTTAGAAGAGATATTGGCTAGGCTAATGTATGGTCTGTTCAAAATATTGAGACCAGAAAAATCTGATTTTAATTCGTAGACAGATTAATCACCAGAGATCTGAATAGAATTATAATTATTCGGAGTATAATTATTTTGCCTCAAGTTTATGGAAGTAACATAGAGTTGCTTATACCTCCTCTAAAATCCCGCAAACATAAACATGAAGATTAAATTCCTGGATGTATGTATTCTATATTTAATATATTATTTACTTTTTTACTCGTTTCTTATAATAGGTCTTTACCTATGAAATTGCCGTTTTTTAAAACGGGTTGCTTTGAAGTATCTTTGGATTGACTTGGAATTATAAGTTCAAATAAACTTTATATTAAAGGTACATTATTTTCTTTTTTCGAAATTAGGTATTTATTGGTTTCTTTATGTTTTGTATTTTCTGTAATATCGCAGTACTTACTTATAGCCATTTTTGTATGAAATCTAAGAAAACTCACATTATTTTGTAATATGATTTCTACCGTGGAAACGTTGGCGTTTACTGCGATATTACAGAAAATACAAAACACAAAGAAACCAATAAATACATAATTTCGAAAAAAGAATAATGTACCTTTAATATAAAGTTTATTTGAACTTATAATTCCAAGTCAATCCAAAGATATAACACTTCAAAGCCACCCGTTTTAAAAAACGGCAATTTCATAGGTAAATTTCAATAAAAGAAAAAAATAATTTAAATCCTTAAAAATACTTGAATTACTTTTGTTAGATATTATTAACGCACATTCAGTTATAACTTACCTAATGCTTATAATCGCGAAAGAAAACGAAACAAAACAAAAAATAACCTCGGCGAATAATATACCTAACCATACTAGTACCTATTTTAAAGGCGAAAGTTTGTATATATGTACGTATGTGAGTGCGTATGTTTGTTAGTCCTTCACACTCAAATAGTTAGGAGCTCAAGTCAACTTGGCACAATGTCCTAAAAGAGAACATAGGATACTTTTATCCCCGAAGTATGTTCCCTCGGGATATTTTTTATTTTCTCACGGGGGAAGCCACTGACAAGAGCTAGTAGTTACATAAATTAAAAACCCAGTCTTTTAGATATTTGTTGAGAAAGATTGGCACACTATATCATTACTGCAGTACTCTAGTATCTTTCGAAATTATCGTCCGGATTGCCGTCTCTGAGTCAGAATCTAAATTAACACACACAAGATCTACACAAACTAATTCATGCTGAAATCTTACATTTCCACATTAAAGTTGTATTCAAACTCATTAATTCTTAGGTATCAAGCCTTTGAAACTACAAACTAATCAGAACACACCTTAGTGTTGTATCGCGTCCTTAGCGAAGCAGTAAGACTAGCGAAGGAGGCGGCCGCGAGTGAGGGAACGTACTTCCACGCCCCAGCGGCCGCGTCAAAAGCCGGCCCGGGCCGTCTTCTGTCGCGGCCGCTGGGGTGGCCCGCGCCTATGGTGGCCGGAGAACGCTGCGATTCGCAGTGCGTTCTCCGGCCACCATAGGCGCGGGCTTGCGGACGACGAGCAATGGATAGCTCGCCGACCGTTCGTCCTATATAGACCGAGCCCGAGTCGTCGACGGCAAGTAGTGTTCCACCACCTCAAAGAGATGTTAGCAAACCGTACCGGGTCCAGTAGGGTCGATGCTTGCTAGGGCGATGGGGAAAAGTATGAAAAGGATGCTAGAAAGCAAAGGGCTACTGAAAGCGCGTAGGTGTGGTTTTAGCCAGTAAAAGTCTGTCATAACCTCTCACTCCACACTAGAGCGAGATAATTGGATGATTTTCCAAGTAAAAAAACCTTAGTGTTGTAATCTTTTGGTAATATTCAGAACGCGTCAGCGAAGCGCAGGTAAGTACTAGGTACCTAATTTTCCCGCCAAGTTCGCTGTCAGGTGAAAATTACGAGGTCTAAAGCAAGTACGTTGTATGCAGGTGGTACTGCCATTTTGCAAGTTAATTCCACGAAGCTAATACATCTTTTATGCATGCACGGACCGCTACCTCCAGGAATATGGGATGGTTCATCAAGAACTTGTTTATAAACTAAGTTCATAGGTTAAACTGTTTGTGTGTAGGTGAACTCTGGAGGTTTTATTCCGATTATGTAAATCTTTTACTAATAGTAAGTTAGACAGTCGTTGAATGTTATAATTAAGGTACATTTTTATTTCAAACTAGTTTTCTGCGAGCAACTCCGCCCGCGTGACTCCTTGTAGGTTTCTTCATACAAATTTTGGACACCCGTTTCTTCCCCTTAGGGGGTGAATTTTAGAAAATCCTCTATTAGTGCTCGTCTACGTCGTAAAAGATAAACTTGTACAAAATTTCATGCTCCTAGGCCCTGTAGTTTCGGCTGTGCGTTGATATGTCAGTCAGTTAGTTTCTCTTTTTATATATGAGTACATAGATAATCACTTAGGTACTGTTCCTGTACGGAACCATGAAAACGACCCGCGATAAGATAAAAACTAGTATTTGATATGATTGGTTTAAACTTTTTAGAAATTGGTTTTGCAACAAATATGTTTCAGTTGGCGCTAGTTGGCGCAGTGGTGGAGCGATTAGCTATCGCGCTGCGTGTTACGAGTTCGATGCCCGCACGGTACAAATATTTGTATGGCCTATAGATAGTTGTCCTCCACCCATGACAAGTACAGGAGCGATTCCTTTTGAGAGGCAATGTTTAAAAAAAAAACGGGTTTTCCAAAACTCGTAAAGTAATCAGTAATTGAACTTTGCCCAAGTGATTATTGTTTTAAAAGCTAGACCACTCAGAAACAAAAAAAACAGACTTAAGTATCTACGTGCCATGCCTTAAACGACATATTAATTAGGTACTAGCATCTGCCAGCTGCTTCGCCCGCGCAAAAGTTGGTTTCTCCATACAAACTTCCAAACCCCGTTTTACCCCCTTAGGGGTGGAGTTTCGTAAAATCCCTTCTTAGCGGATGTCTTCAACCTATAAGGAACCTACCTGCCAAATTTTAAGTTTGTAGGTGTTATAGTTTCTGAGATTTCGTGATTAATCAGTGAGTGGTATTTCGCTTTTATATATATAGATTCTAGAGAGATAATTAGTATTAAAATACTAACTGCTACCAGCGCCTTCACCCGGGTAAAAGTAATCCCACCAAAAACATTTTGTAAAAAACTAGCCAAGTCTCCATGGAGCTGCTTGTTTATCTCTAAAAAGTAATGAAATCTGGACAAAGTCGTGCCAAGTCTAAGGTTCCTTACTGCGATTTCTTTATTATTATAGTTAATGTTGTGTGACTTGACCTTTGAACAATACGTTTTCCAAGTGGCAATTTTCCATCGTCAATGGGTAGCGGTTCTGGCGACAGATTGGTGCAAAGGTGTTATGGAGCACCTGATTTTGTACCCTTGTGTACCCTTCAACGGCCAAGTCACACAACATTAACTAGTTAGTCCCCCCGGGGGGGGGGGGGGGGGGGCGATAAATTATCCCAAGGTAACATATTCCCAAGATAAAAGTACTGTGCGCTATTCCAGTACATAGTCCATTTATGTGCCAAATTTCATTCAAATCCCTTCCACCATTCGGGCGTGAAGAAGTAATAAACATACACACAAACCACAATAACAATTTTGGTTTTGCATGATAATAGTGGTTAGGTATTACCTTTGTTGCCTTGAAATTAAAAGTAAAAACTGGAAAAAGGGTTACAAAGTATATTCTATCTGGAAAAATCGATATCTATCTATTTTATTATCAACAAACGATACATGCATACTTGCGCAGTTATTTATTCGAATGCCCTCAAAATTGTTTATTACTAAGCTAAAATGAAACAATAAATATTTAGACAAAATATATTTTTTGCCCTTATCCTGGTGTACATCTAAAGGATAGACCCTAATTTATATTACAAACATAGACTAATAACTAATATAATTTATATTCTAAGCTTATTGAGTGTCTTTTCTAAAAATATTTCCAATGAAAATATCTATGTCGATAAATGATAAATGATAAATGATATTTATTTTGTAAATAGGTTTAAAAAAACACTTTTACACGTCCATTTTTTTTTCGTCATTTTTAAACTAGATGAGGCCGGTGTTTCCTAGCTGACTACCCTGAGAAGAAACACCGAAACAAACTCAGGGGTCAAAGTCTCTTTTAAAGTCCATACAGTAAATATGTAATGGTCGTAGCCAGATCATAGAAATTGATCACTTCATGATATGGCCAACTAAAACTGGCCAGCCCCCCTGGCCAAGTTACAATCGTATCGTTGGCGCCGAACGCCTCGAGTAGGCCACGCCTCCGATTCCTTTGTTCTGACGTCATCTCGATGCTCAGTCACGTGGTCAGAACAAAGAAATTGGAGGCGTGGCCTACTCGAGGCGTTCGGCGCGAACGAAACGATTGTAACTTGGCTAGGGGGGCAGATCATTTAAACGTTAACATTTGATGATATGTCGATCCTCGTTTGGCTTTATCATTGATGTAGGATTTCTATGATAGTAAAAAGTCTAAAGAAAGTAGGCCAAACGAGGATTGAAATATCGTCAAACTTTAACGTTTAAAATGATCTGGCCAGTTTTAGTTGGCCATATCATGAAGTGATCAATTTCTATGATCTGGCCACAACATCTATATTACAATGCTACTGACTATGACTCTATTAAGGCGAATACACTGTCTTAATTCTTGTGTTTATTATGTAGCACTTGAGGTACATTTCACTATTCACAATCACTAAACACTAACTCGAACGGTTTTGTCAAAATATTGACTTCTGAACGCTCTCATTTTTCAATGCTAATTTTATTAAAAAGATTAATAGTTTTTTTTTTTCATAGATATTATGTAAATCGGTGTATAAAAATGGTCAGATTACACTATGACTTTCATGACCTCAGAGCCATAGTGACCTGTCACTTTTTCGATACTGATTTTATTTGAAAAAAGAACAGTTTTTTCAAATGCAATCCGTACTGAAAAAAATTATAGATATGCCACTTTAGCTCTCATGACCTCAATTCCACTTTTAAATGGCATGATTGCGAAAGATACAAAATATAAATCAGAGATAAAAAATTAGAAAGTTTCTTCTCATCTAGCATCTCTAACTCCATAACACCACTAACTCTTTATGGAGGTGCGTTTGTCATGCCATTTAGTGCAACTAGTCGGCTAGTTGCCTATTGTTCAAACCGGTTTGTAGGAACCAGGCCGCATGATCGATGGGCTGGCTACTGTATTAGTGATGAAATTACATCTGTCTTTTGCTGTTTGAAGTCATTAACCGGCAATAATGTGGCCCAAGCCTTAAACGTGAACATGTGAACATACTAAAGTTATTCCATGTTTTTTTGTAATGAGAAAATTTGACATATTTTTAGGCAAATCAACTCAAAAAAAATATGCGTCTCGCATCCATCGGATTCCCGCAACCTTCACCAGGTCATCGGTCCACCTTATAGGGGGCCTTCCAACACTGCGACTTCCGGTACGCGGTCGCCACTGCAGAACCTTTCGGCCCCAACGGCCATCTGTTCTGTGAGCAATGTACCTATTGCCACTTAAGTTTGGCGATTCTTCGTGCTATGTCGGCAACCTTGTTTTTACTGCGGATATCTTCAATTGCCGGTTAATGTATGGATGAAATAAAAAATATTCTATACGGTTATTGTTCGAATCGTAAATTCGAAATTTTATTAAGTATTAGTAAAAACTTCAAGTAACACAAAGGTATATAATGTGAACCCCTTAGGCATTCTCCACCAGTCAACCAGGAGGAGAGACAATATATGACACTGGCATAAAAAAAGTATTATTTAGAGAAAACAAGAATACAAAAAAACTTTTTACAAAAAAAAAAATAACCGACTTCACTAAAAGAAAAAACACTAAAAAGATCAGAATAACTACCGAAGTCGGTGTTTCTTGGTATTGTTAGTTTTTTATCTAACACCGACTTCCGAAATTAAAGTTATTTTGATCATTTTAGTTTTTTTAGTGGTCGGTTATTTTTTTTTTGTAATTTTTTTATTATTTCACACTATTTAGTTGCGATACACTTATAAACAGAATGCCTATTTCTCATGACAATTCCAATTAACCTAAACACTGCTAGGTTACATTGTTTTATTATGAAATTCGTGTGTCTACCTTCCACCTTACGGCTCCATCATCAGATCAGTTCGATAGTACCTTATAGCCAAAGTGCATGTCATGACAATTCTAATAAGCTCAAACACGGCTAAGATACATTGATTAATTACGGAGTTCCTGTGCCTACCTTCCGGCTCCATCATCAGATCAGTTCGATAGTACCTTGTAGCCAAAGTGCATCTCATGACAATTCTAATAAGCTTAAACACGGCTAGGTTACATTGATTAATTACAGAGTTCCAGTGCCTACCTTCCGGCTCCATCATCATCATCAGATGACTTCGATGATACCATTTTCAACAAAACTATTCAGAACCACTCATTTACTTGTATTGTTATAGTCGCATAACTATCTTCATTGTGATATCTGTGAGGGTGAAGTTCCGTTGACCATTTCTGGTCTTCTTCATCAGTTCCACTTCATCAAATGTTATTTTTTGACTGTAAATGCTTAAGTTCTCCATGAAAATACCAAAATCACTATATGGTTGCCTATAATATTTGAGGAGTTCCCTCGATTCCTCATGGATCCCATCATCAGAACTGGATTTTGACCAAAAATGGGACCAATCTGGAAGCATATATCCTATAAGGGGAAAAAAAAATTTTGCAAATCGGTCCTTAAACGACGGAGTTCTGAGGTAACAAACTTAAAAAAAATAATGATAAAAAAAAACAACCGAATTGATAACCTCCTCCTTTTTTTTGAAGTCGGTTAAAAAGACTATACTTTACATAAAGTATTATTATGTTTGTCCTGTATTTTTGTTTATGTGGTGTACAATAAAGAATATAATAAATAATAATAATAATATTGTGATATCTAGGACCACATCCTAGATTTGAGTCAGGAACAATGCTCGTATCTAATATGTGACAAATACGGGCAAGCCATAGTCAAATCCTTTTATAATATATATATATATATATATAACTATGGCCTTCTAAGACCAATAAGATACACTTTTCAGTGAATATTACTGAGAATACGGTCTTACAGTTATATTTAGAAATATTCAATCTATCAAAGTAAGTAACTAAAATCAAAGGAACCACTTAGATATGTGTAGTAAGATACTAAACAAATATTTAGATATTAAATTTTCTTGTGAATTGCATGTCAATCAATCGCAAGTTCGCTCTATTATTTATTTAAAAGAAACAAATATGAAAAACTTTTAATTTACTGTGTATAATAAATACCATCGATCCTCAGTCATGATGTGTTCAGCCTACTGATGTGTACCTACCTACTTTAATTTGTTTCGTTTGGTTTTATCTTCTTATTTTTATGTGAAATATTAATCATTTGTAAAAATAATGTAGCTATATTCTTACATGACTATTGTATGCCCCAAGGGCAGGACGTAGGTGATCTATTTAATTATTTAACCTGTATTATCCACAATAAAGATATTGAATTGAATTGAATTGAATCCTATCCACTAATAAGTAGGGTTGTACTACTTGAAGACTCCACGGAAATCTCTTTTTTGTATTGTTTATATGATTTATATTATATTGAATTCAGTAATCAGAATTGGGTAAAACCTGTCATACTCAATCTTTTTTCTTTTCGGGCCAAACAGCGCTTCTACCATTATCACGATGGGCCTAAAACAACATTCTATAGTATTTACGTGTACATGAATGGGATCCTTGAATTTTTGACATATGTACAGTTTTTGATAAAATTGCTACATGCTGTGGCATTGTTCAAATTTTAATTTTTGCTAGCGGGACCATTATTGATTTACGCACCGTTTAAGGGTGAATTAGTAAGCAGGTTTCCGTACCAAAAAAAAAAACTGCTAGCGGGTCATAAAATAAGATAAATATAATATTCTAAATTCTATAGGTACCATCAATATTGTGCTAGACTACAGGGTCATTCGGAAATACTTGACGGGCCACATGCGGCCTACGGACTTCAGGTTGAATATAACTGGGTACGTAATACCATCGAAGTCAGTTGTAATATTATATTTAGTTATACAGAAGCTAGTACTATTAATATTAGTAGTAGGATTTTTGTCGGATTTTTGTGTTTAGTCGGAACTTGGATTCTAGTGTGAAAACAAGTTTGTTGCATATATTTTGTATCAGTTAATCCAACGCAAGAAATATGAATGTCCGCGCTATCAATTTGAAAATTAGCGGTTACTTAAACAGGAAACATGAAATATACATATAAATAAAATTGAAGTGTTTGTTCCTAATTTTTTTTCCCTAAATGAGTATGAAATTATTAAATATTTTTAAATTTTTGTCTATCTGTCCGTTTGTTCCGGTTAATCTTTGAAATGGCAGGACCAATTTTGACGGGATTTTCACTGGATATAGCTGATGTTCTTGATGAAGAATTAGGGTACCACGCTAAAAAAACTTCTTGAAAGTGTGTTGTTTTTGCGAGTCTGTCAAATACTATAGTAGGTATAGTTAACGATTTTTTGAAAAGTCTCATAATTAAATGTGTATGTTTATTTTATACTTTAGTCGAGACACGCTGACTCTTTTCCTGTTTTTACACAACATTGTCGACATACATTCCTTTTTCGCTTGTCTGCTGCCCAAAAAAATGTACATTTTTACCATTTTTTGCGAATAAGTAGTTCTTCGTACAGATATTTATAATATATGAGCAAAAAAATAATAAAATAAATATAAACAGTCTCCTCATCGTGATTAGATTTCACGAAAGGATATAGATTAGCACTTTGTACAACAGTATTCAGATCAACGACTACGTAGTTTCACCTAAGGATAGAAACAGCAATATCACGATTTTAGGTTCACGCGTGCTGCATCCAACATGCATTCAACACTATCGTGATTCCGTGACTAGCATGCAGCATGACTGACACAAATGTCACAATATGACCTTAAATTGACACTAAACTCAGTGTCGATCAACTCAATCGAGTTATTTATGATTCATTTATAACTATAACTTTTTAGGGAAATGTTTGATATCGTAAAAATATTATTGGGTATGTCTTTAAAAAAAAAAGGTTTTCGTTATTCATTTGTGATGTAAAATAATCTTAATAATAATTAACTCACTGAAATGTCAATGTAACATTTAATTTAGTTCAATTTAATTGAACTTAATTATTTTTATGTAATCACGATTTTATGGACGACGACACCGAGGTCAACCTGGGAAGTAGTGGTGGGATGACGTAGACGCCAACCACAAGGGCTGGTTCGAAGTAGCTCGAGAAAAGAGTACTTGGAAAAAGTTGGAGGAGGCCTTTGCCCTGTAGTGGGAAAGTAAGCTAAATAAATAAAAATAAAATCATTAACTATACAAGTGCTGTGCACACCTTTATGTTAAAACACCACACTTTTTTTTATTTGTACCAATTTTTTACAATGTGTTGGACTAGTGAATAAGCAGGTATGTCAATAAATAAATAAATAAATAGTATCCTATGTTTTAATATAAGTCATGGTCTACATACATCTGTCAACCCGTTTTCCTGTTGGGTGAGACTGTCTTTATATAAAACGAAAATATTCGAAAAGTTTACTAATTTGGCGATGGCTGATCGACAACTGATCCGACATCTGAATATCTACATTTAAATGCACATAAGTACCTTTTTTTTGTCAATTGATATCAAATAAGTCAAGGGGGAGTGTCAGACTTTTACAGACTAAAATGTATGTGTGTTCTAGGGCCACAGTAACTCTTTCGCAACAATCCCCCAAAATATACATACCTATATACGTTTTTATATTGTAAGGAATATGACAATGTGTAGGTATGTGAGTGTATACATGTTTGTGAAGGCACCCACGATACAGTCCATGAGTAATTTCTAGTGTGGGACAAGGATAAAAAAAACTTGATAGGCTTAATAAAACCACCACAAAAAAGAAAAACTAAGAAAATGTCACAATCACAACAGACGCCATTTTTTTATTAGAATCAACTATCTTTGTGTTACAAACGACACAGTTTGTTACCTCACAATATAGAGAGGTGCTAATAGCAAAGTTATGCTTAAGAATACGTCGTAGTTCTCACGTAATGCATCCCATACGGGCCAAGCATCGTTAGAACACAGCTAATTAAGGTAACATCCACCTGGGGCTTAATTAAGATATCCAGAGCGGAGCAGGTCGGATCTCAGTAAGTTAATTTCCAAGTAGGAATGGAGATAATTTCACAAGGTGACGGACTATAAAGTTCTGTTTTAGATTCGTACTAGCCAAGTTAAATTAAGTTGCAGCTTTGAAAACTCGTAAGATATTGCCAACTTTACCTTCATTTCAGTTGATTACTTATACAGATTTAAATAGAGTTTGGAAGTTGTATTGAAGGTGTGTATTTGATGAATTTATTTAAAGGTAGATTTCGCAGTAGACAGTTATATAAATCATTTATTTGTTACAACATAAAAAATACAGCAAATTACAAAAACACTTAACTAATTAAAATTACATAATATATACACAATAACTCCTATCTAAAACATGGCGTCAAAAAATTCCTCCGCATCGCTGTCGACTGGAAGTGTGCCCAAAAGACTGGCGGCATTGCCACGTTGTATGGCAATGCTTAATCTCTGACCGAGGTAAAAGCCAGCCCTTTGGTCACGCGAAGTGTCAACTAGCCGTTTAGATAATTCTTTAAAAAGGGCATGAGCACTCGGACCCCACGGCCCAAGAGTCTCAACCCCAAACGGCTCAAAAATATAACTACCGACGAGGATGTTATATTTCCGCCACTTGAGGTTCTTCGCAGCAGCAGCGGCAGCGGCAGCAGCAGCAAAGCGCGACGAGCTAGGAAGATGGGATCGCGCAAGAGTGTCGACACAGGTAGCGTCCCATACTAAAGGCCTACCCATCTTCCATGGCAATAAAGACATACCGTCCGGTCTCTTACCATCGTCGCGTGCCAGGCCATGAGAAAGCAAAGCACAATTAAACTACAGAAACTAATCACTTGCACAAAAAACAAAAAAATACATGTAGGTACTTAGAAAAAAACAAAAAAATACCATAGTGCGGTATGCATCTCAATGTATTTTTAGGGTTCTGTACCTCAAAAGGAAAAAAAACGGAACCCTTGTAGGATCACTTTGTTGTCCGTCCTTCTGTCTGTCAAGACCCTTTATCTCGGGAACGCGTGGAGCTATCGAGTTGTTGCACCAAATGGGAGTCCAGTTCAGCATGTGTCAAGCAATGACGCTGATATTCTGCTGGATTCTCGCAGTAGGCAGTAGGTTTTTCAACTCAGTCGCACTTATAATAAAATGAAGACAATAAAATGTTTTATCTATATCTATCCTTATAATATTATAAAGCTGAAGAGTATGTTTGAATGCTCTAGTATGTAGTTACAAGAACTGCTGATTCGAATTAAAACATTGTTTTAATGTTAAATACTCCATTAATCGAGGAAGGCTATATGCAATAAATAACATCAGATTATAACCTACGGGAGAGGATCAGCGACCAAAGACTCGGGTAAAACCGCGGATAAAAAAAAATACCGACGCGACTAGTAAAAAATAAAAGACCGACGTCTTTCACGTCAGCGGTAATACATGTTAGCGATTTTTATGATTAGTTACATACAATATTATGATTATTTTCTGTATTAGCAACATTAAAATGTATTTATTTTGCACTGACAACTGGAACGTTATGCGATTTGACAGCTCAGCGCTATGACAGTTAGAAGAGGTTATAAAATAACGCGCTGCGCTGTCCTGACACATTCCGTTCCAGTTTTCGGGGTAAGCAACATCTCAGAGTAAGTGCTACTATATAATTATTATTATTTTAAATGGTATTGATTTATGATGTTTGTAATAATTGTGTGCTGTCAAGGCAAAAGTATAGAGGGTGTGTTACCCGTTTTGGTCGTTTTATTTAAAACCTTCCCGCTACACTATATCTAGGTACACTAAATAAGTTTCTTATCCAATCTTTCTCTAAAGTTAATACATTAGCTAACATACATATATTATGTGGACTTGTATGAGGTCTGACGTAGTTGGTAGTTGGTAACGTACAGACCAGACCTACCAAGATTTATTCAAACGCCTAGTTACCATTTTGTGTGACGGGTTAGCTTTTTACCTCGGCCAGAGATTAAGCATTGCCATCAGTGTTTTTGGCGCAATTCCGATCGCCAGTTATGCGGAGGAATATTTTGACGCTATGTAGGTATATTTTAAGTTAATATTTAGTTAGTAGGTTTTGTTTTAAGTGTATGTATAGAATGTACGGATGGTCGATGGGGCCGAAAGGTTCTAGAGTGGCGACCGCGCACTGGAAAACGCAGCGTTGGAAGGCCTCCCACTAGGTGGACCGACGACCTGGTGAGAGTCGCGGGAATGCGGTGGATGCATCGATATATATGTACGGTGGATGCGAGATGCACAGGATCGGTCATTGTGGCGACGCTTGGGGGAGGCCTATGTCCAACAGTGGACGTCTTTCGGCTGAAATGATGATAATGAATGATGTATATATAGTACAGTTAATTAAGTTTTTAAATAATGTAATCTAATGTAATGTAGTTTTTTTTTTAATTGTTTACAAGCATAAATTGTAGTTACATTCTGTTGTAACTAAAAATCCTTCCTCGGTGATAAAAAAAACATTGCAATTCCTACGCAGTTTAAATTTAAGACTATGACGCAAAATGCGCCTATACTGGTTTTGCTAACAATAATAAGCTTAATTGTACCAAAACTTTCAGGACTAATGTCCCTGAGAACATTACAGATAGTGAGGCTATTTCTCACACGTCACGTGAACTTAACTTTCTATGAATTTAAAGACGCTCATTCAAGGATTGTTGGCGTTAAAAAGAAGACGTTAAACTGAATAGTGAAGGTTCGATACTTATAACTAAAATAATGTTTAATTTACTTTAATTAAAATTCTTGAAATTTTAATTTAAGTAAATTATTAAAATTAAAATGTTTTTAATATTTTCCGCCTTGAACGTTGAAATCCTGTGAAAACAATCAGGAAAATTAAATTACTCTAGCTTCTCAACAAAATAAGAAATTAAACTTGAGACAGTAAGTTGATAAGGTTTAATTTGAAAAGTTTTTTGTCAATAAAACATAATATTATAAATCCCGAGATAAACAGATAAACATACTCGTATTTATTGGTAAAAATTACATTTACAAGTCACGATGTATTTTAATGAAATGAAGTTTTTTTTTTTTTTTTTTATTATTGAAGTACTTAGTTGCGTAAATTATTGATACAATTAATGCATCAAATAAATAAAACAATTAATTAACCATATCTGTTGATTTAGGAATTCATTTAAAGGCATATCCTATCCATGCGGTTTCTCTGAACACCTGCACCGGCGTGAAAACCATATAAACGACATTATTTTTAGTGTTTGTTGTTGTTGTTTAGCGAGCAAAACAACCCTTCAGTCGCCCGGATGGCCCGGTGATCATATATTTGTGCAGATAACCAAGTAACATAACAAGCTTATAACTTTGTGATTTTTCGTGATACAGTTATGAAATTTTGTACATATATTCTTTACATAATAAAAACTTTTTACAAAAAAAATACAACCGACTTCAAAGTAAAAAAAAAACACTGAAAAGTGCAAAATAACTTTAATTTCGGAAGTCAGTGTTTCTATAATAGTTTTGTCTCTTCGTTATTTAACACCGACTTCCGAAATTAAAGTTATTTTTCACTTTTCAGTGTTTTTTTTTTTTACTTTGAAGTCGGTTGTATTTTTTTTGTAAAAAGTTTTTATTTTGCACTTTTTAGTTATGGTACCACCACGAAAAAGTACCCCTCAGCTAAACTTAAATACCTTATAGCCAGAGTGCATCTCATGACAATTCTAATAATCCCAAACACGGTTAGATTACATTAATTTATTACAGAGTTCCGGTGCCTAACTTCAGGCTTCATCATCAGATCAGTTCGATATATTCCTCCTTTACTTTCAGTCAGTCATTGACTACACGTATAAACAAAGCAATTTTACTTTTTACGACGGTTCTGCTGTGATCCTATGAGGAGTTCTGTTCCATATCTTCGAAGTTCATGATCAGATCATAACAATATTTCTATGGGACCAACTCGGAAGCATAACCTTTAAATAAAAAAAAAATTTTTTTTAATCGGTCCACAATTGACCGAGAAATCGGTGAACATACATTAAAAAAAAATTATAAAAAACATACATTCAACCGAACATAAATAAACTCCTCCTTTTTGAAGTCGGTTAAAAATACTAGACAAGTGTTTCGGGTTTCACATATACTAAAAGTAATATTGTGTACTCGCTAACTGGGCAAAAGTTGTTTTGCCATATAAACAATATGAATGAATAAAAAACCAGGCAAGTGCGAGTCGGACTCGCGCACTGAGGGTTCCGTACAAACTTACCATGAAAACAGTTAAATTCCCGGGTCAGTGGGTAGCCTTAGGGGCGGATTTTTAGGAGTTGGAGTATATCCTTAGGGGCGCTATGAGAAGCAAAGAAAACGAAAAAAAAATTTTTTTGGTTAAAAAAATTTTTGGGACTTAGAAAATTTTTCTTCACTTTTCACCTTGAGTACGGTTAGGGGCAAACACTTAGAAAATTTTTCGAAAAATTTTTTTTTTTCAAATTGGTACCATACGCTTATAGGCACCATGAGCCGTGCAGAAAACAGAAAAAAAAAATTAGGTAAAAAAAATTTTTGGGACAGAAAATTTCTCTTCACTTTTCACCTTGAGTACGGTTAGGGGCAAACACTTAGAAAATTTTTCGAAAAATTTTTTTTTTTCAAATTGGTACCATACGCTTATAGGCACCATGAGCCGTGCAGAAAACAGAAAAAAAAAATTAGGTAAAAAAAATTTTTGGGACAGAAAATTTCTCTTCACTTTTCACCTTGAGTACGGTTAGGGGCAAACACTTAGAAAATTTTTCGAAAAAATTTTTTTTTTTCAAATTGGTACCATACGCTTATAGGCATCATGAGCCGTGCAGAAAACAGAAAAAAAAAATTTGTTGATTGAATGAAAGGTAAAATGCGGTTTACGATTTATGACGTACTAAAAAAAAACTACTGACCAGATCTCGTTCAAACCAATTTTCGTTGGCAGTTTTTATAGTAATGTACATCATATATTTTTTTTAGTTTTATCATTCTCTTATTTTAGAAGTTAGAGGGGGGGGGGACACACATTTTACCACTTTGGAAGTGTCTCTCGCGCAAACTATTCAGTTTAGAAAAAAATGATATTAGAAACCTCAGTATCATTTTTGAAGACCTATCCATAGATACCCCACACGCATGGGTTTGATGAAAAAAAAAATTTTGAGTTTCAGTTCTAAGTATGGGGACCCCCAAAATGTATTGCTTTTTTTCTATTTTTGTATGAAAATCTTAATGCGGTTCACAGAATACATCTACTTACAAAGTTTCAACAGTATAGCTCTTATAGTTTCGGAAAAAAGTGGCTGTGACATACGGACGGACAGACGGACAGACAGACAGACAGACAGACAGACAGACAGACAGACAGACATGACGAATCTATAAGGGTTCCGTTTTTTGCCATTTGGCTACGGAACCCTAAAAAGGGACGTAAGAGAGTAAAATGAGAAAAAAAAATATTAACATTTTTTTTTAAATAAAAATTTGTCAAGTCGTTTCGGAGGAGTCGATAACAGACACTGTGGCACGAGATTTTTATATATAATATTAGATAACTATGCCTGTAAATCATAACAATGTTCCGTAGTTAAACGATGGTAAATCACGTGGATATCTGGCAGCCATACATCTGCAGAATTATAGGTAAGAAGAATATAAAAGAGAAAGTCTCTTTTAATTTCTTCGACGACGACCTCTGTTTTTTTTGTTAGGTGGGAAAATTATCTTATGACAAATCCCGCTCTTGGGCGGGGCGGGAGGTAGTGTCAGACTTTTACTGACTAAAAACCCACTCCTGTTCCTTCTTTGCCTTCGTCCCAGGGCCCCGGGTTTCGCTTCCACACTACCTGTGGCCCCAGTAGGCTTCGACCCTGCTGGGCCCCTACGATTTGCTGACATCACCCTGAGGCGCGCCTGGAACAATACGTGCCGTCGACGACTTGGGCTCGGTCGCAAGCCCGTGCCTACGGTGGCCGGTAATCGGGATCGGAATCCCGGCGACTGGGGCGAGAGGATCGTTGCCTCGCGCGGTCGGCCTCCTCCTTTGCTAGCATTACTGCTTCGCAGAAGGAGGCGACCGCCTGCCACTCTTTCTCGCTACGGACCATAGCCTGGCAAGGCCCGGCGCGAGACACGCCGCCGTGGGGGCGATCGCCGCCGCCGATCGCCCCCACGAGGACACGGCGGTGCTCTGCCCAAGCGGGGCACACCTCTACCGTGTGCTCCACCGTGTTTCTTCTTAGGGTTGAGGGTAGGGTTGTATTCAACTAACGAAACACCAACCTTATCTAGTTTAAAGGACAATCGTAAAAAAAACTCTGGTTTGGCACAAGCGAAATGCATTTTAATGTATTCGTATAAAACTAATAGGTAAAAAAATGCTTTTAAAACCTACGAGTATTTGAAAAATAAATTTTAAAAACATTTCTGTTGTTCTCAATTCTTCAGAATCCTTTATTTATTCTTTAAAATACTTCAAACAAAGTATCGAAACGAAATATTAAGAACAACGCTTATCCAACTTTCTTTTAAGGCGCCGTGCCGTGCCGTGCACAAAATCAACTCATTTTGAGCTTTTTTGATCATGGTTTGTGATAAAAGTAAGAAGATTTTTAACCTTCTTTTATTAGATTATGAAAGTCAAGTTCTTATTCTCTCAGTTGGCTTGAGTATTTTTTTAAAATAATGTGTGTATTAATGGCAATTACCCATATTCAAAACCCTTTTCTCGCAAAAGTAACGAACGAGTGATGTTTGGCTACGTTTTACACCAAACTACAAATGATTTATAACATTAAAAAAAATATCAGTAACATCATTATATGGTCTACTCTCAGATGGGTTGAAAACATTATTGACTTCAATAGAAAATATAGCAGAAAAAAAATGTTGAAAAAACACAATTCTTGGAAAACATCTGGAGAAATAAGAATTTTTTTCTATACCTTAGCAACACTTTTAAGAAAATTTAAAAATTGCACAATAATCTTAAGAAACCCCTTTAATATAATCTAAAATTTATTTTATAAATAAACAATATCTTCTGTTCGTAAATTACAAAGCAAATTGAACTATATTATCGACCGCGCAAACTCGATCGCGTCAGTAACGACCGGGCTCTCCCAGCGTGAGCACGCGTTACTTTACTTCGCAGCCGCTCGCGAATATTACATGAAAATATTCCCAAGATTGCACGCCGACTACCACTTTTTGATCCATTAAGTATTATTGTTTATTTTAAGTACTTTTTTTGTTTATTAAGATTGTTAAAATTTCTTTCGACTTCAATATTAATTAGAGGTAACGGTTGTATGTTTGTTTGTAAAGGTTATCTGCGGAATTACTTTACCACTACCCAAATACAAAAATTATTTCACTAATGGAATCTACAATGTCTAATGGCAGCTATATTATCATCCAGTGCTATACAATCATATGCTATGTACAGGATATTGATATTTTTTATGATTACCTATTTAAGACTTTAAGGTCGAAATTCAAGGTCTAGTTTTCGAAATCATTTTTTTTGTAAATCATTTTTTTTGTAGATAGGTAATGGGACGAAAGAAAGAGATGTATTATCAATTATCATTATCAATGCATCACTAAAAGAAAAAGGAAACGACATGTAGGGCTTTTTTTTATTGGGTGGGAAAATCATCTTATGACAAATCTCGCTCTTGGGCGGAGCGAGAGTTAGTGTCAGACTTTTACTGACTAAAAACCCGCACCTGTTCCTTCTTTGGCTTCGTCCCAGGGCCCCGGGTTTCACTTTCACACTACCCGTGGCCCCAGTAGGCTTCGACCCTGCTGGGCCCCTACGATTTGCTGACATCTCCCTGAGGCGCGCGTAGAACAGTTTGCGACGTCGACGACTTGGGCTCCGGCGAGCCACCCATTGCTTGCCGTCCGCAAGCCCGCGCCTACGGTGGCCGGAAATCGGGATCGGAATCCCGGCGGTGGCTGGGGCGTGAGGACCGTTGCCTCACGCGATCGGCCGCCTCCTTTGCTAGCATTACTGCTTCGCAGAAGGAGACGACCGCCTGCCACTCCTCCTCGCTCCGGAGCATGGCTTGTACCAAGGCCCGGCGCGAGAGATCGCCGCCGCCGATCGCCCCCACGAGGACACGGCGTTGCTCTGCCCAAGCGGGGCACACCTCCATCGTGTCCTCCGGGCGGTCCACACAATGACGACACCTGGGCGTCGCTTCCGCACGAATCCGGTGCAGAAACTTTCCGAACTTACCGTGTTCGGTGAGAAAAACGAAATATGGGGCTGATACGACGAGACAAATGTTGCTATTTTTTAGAAAATGATAATGAAAATTTTGAAATGACTGAATACTATAAATGCTGACAACATGTATGAACTTGATCTAAACATGGTAATTATAATCTTTGTGTTACGCACAGGGTGTAAATTAATGTCAAAAAGTTATGAATTTCTAAAAGGAGGTTCCTTTTAGAAATTCATAACTTTTTTAGTTGTACTATACATGGTAGTCAGCTGATCGCGACAGTTTATATAGAAAGTTTAAAGTAAAAATATATACCATTTTTTCAATGATAAAAAATAAGGGCTAAATAGCCGGCTAGCAACAGAAAAAAAAAAATAGGCGTGAAAGCGGCAATCGGCTCTGTATTTATTTTTTCGAGTTGTAGAGTTCTGTTTATATACTATTGAATCTCTGCTATATGAGATTTGTATTAACACGATAAGTTCATCAGATTCAGATATGGATTTAACGCCTGATTCTTAAGAGAAGAGGCTAAAGCAGTAGTGGAAAACCTTTTACCGCCTAAATCAAAAGAAATATATCTAAAGTCATACAACGACTTTTGACGACGACTCAGATTTATATTTTTACTTTCCTTGTATTCGTAATGAAAAGCACAGTGTTTACTTCGGGTTAAAGATTCATTTAGCTCTTCAAACTATTGGCGACCTCGCTACGCTCGGACGCCAAACTCCTTTTCGGGACTAGATAAGTTGATTTCACCCCTTGGGTAACAATGTATTATATGATTTATGGTGACATTGCACTATTTAAATATTTGCTAGTTATAATATAGTAAATTTTGATAAAACAGACACAAAGATGGCAATTTGTGTTTCAGAAAAGGGTTATTTTATTTATTTAGTATCCAACTTTTGCTTCGTTTGCGTTAATTTCGATTTCCATTAAGATTTGAAAGACAAATGGCAGTATCTAGGGATCATAAGTACGTTATTGTTATTTTCTTCGGGACAGTACTTTTCTTCGGGAGGAAAGTTACCCTGTAACCGTTTTTGTTCACCAGACAACATATTATACGTATAATTTCAGGATAATCGGTTCATTGGTTTAGGCGTGAAAAGCTAACAAACAAAAATAAACTTATTTTCGCATTTATAATAATTAAAACTATAGAATCTTGAGAGTAGTGAATTATATTTGTTTCAAATCTTAAAACTTGTCGAGTAATAGTTAAGATTAACTTGTAAATAATATTTATAAATCTCTAATAAATATTTTGTTTTAGTAATTTGTCTCTTAATTATCTCACAGATAACTAAAAAACTGGGCATGTGTGAGTTGGACTCGTGCCCTGAGGGTTCCGTACAAACTACAATTCCCGAACGGAGTCTCGAAGATTTTTCCGAATTGCAAAAAAGTATTTTTATTAGTGACGTAGGTAACAAAAAATTTATGGTTTTCAGATTTATTCCTATACCTGTGCTATGAGACCTTGCTTTATGTCAAATTTCAAGATTCTGGGTCAACGGGAAGTACCCTATGAATTTTGATTACTTTGAGAGTATCAAAATTTACGTTTTTTGCGACATAAACGGCCGTATCTTTTTTATTCGTTAGCTTAGAAGTTTGATTTCTTCACAACTTCAACGGACCGCAGACTTAAGTATATGGTTTAATTTCAACTCGATACCTCCACGCGTTCTCGAGATAAACGGTCTTGACAGACAGACCAACGAACGGACCACAATTAGTGATCCTATGAGGGTTCCGTTTTTTCCTTTTGAGGTCCAGTACCCTAAAAAGAAGAGTATCCAACACGGATAAAGCTGTCTTTGTCTTGGGCACCTTGAATCCCTTACTTCACTCAGGTTTCTATATGAACTCCTTCGCAATGTTCGGGAGTTAATTATATAAATCTCTGACGATCGGGATTAAATCTTCGCGGAATTCAACATGCCGCCCGCTACTTAATGACACTGCACGCCACATAATCTACTATTACATATTTTTGACGTATCGAAAGTGTTTTTTTTTTACATCCATTTATATAAATAAATATAATTTTATCATCTGTTTTGGATTTATCGTTTTGTTAAATATCTAAATTTGTCAACATCCATCTAACACAAAATTAAATAATTTTGGTGTACATTGTGAAAAATATAAAGTATACACACGTCTCAGACTTTTATTTACAAACCATATTTAATATAAAATTTTGTAATTTAGAATAATATCTTCTAAAGGATCAAAATTGTTTAAGCGGTCACGAAGCTCGATTTTTACGCGTGTGTGCGTGTAGTTGTATGAATGATGCACACAAACATATCATTGCAACGAATTTACCTAAACTCTAGCGAGTGAATTTTTTGCACGGCCTCTTAAAGAGCACTTGAGTGGAAGGTTTCAAAGTTTTTCTTACAAAAAGCTTTTTGACGTTACAATGTCTTGGAAGAAAATGTCAGAAGTAATCTTGATATACGCTTTATCACGAACCCTATTATAAACAGACAGACTGTCAGACAGTTTTTTGTTAATTAAAAACAATAATAATAATTCTTCTCATTATTCTTTAAACTCGTCTAAATGTCAGACGTTCAGCTTTTCACCCGTCGGCATTTGCGAAATTTGTATTTTTGTAATTACCAAATATTTTTATGCGTTCTACTTTAATTTTTAATGATTTGGGAAATTTTTTGTTCTCGTATAAACTCTTACCAATGTGAAAAATGACGATTAAGAAAAAGATTAATTGAGTTTTAAATTTTTGTTTATGGCGGATTTCTTTAAAGTTCAGCTTTAAAATAGCTTATTCGAAAATTTATTCCTGGTGGATATTGCGATGTGAAAATGGTGTAGTTTTGTACCGAAAGTGTCTACAAACCTAAACAATATGTGGAGTCATTGAAATAGGCGCGATCTTGATAAAAAGGAGCTGAGAATTTTATTGTAATGCTTACTACCCCAGCTAAGCCTGCCGAGAAGGCAGACTCGTTGATAATATGCAAACCAAGCGAATAAACATTTAAAAAAAAATTGCGTTTTTGCACGTGACAATTGTCTATGAAGTCTCAACTCAAAAGCTTAACTAGACTATCACAATGGTTTATAAAACTGAGAAGCTTTTGTGAGAAATTAAAAGAAAAACATTTTTATAATTTTATTTTCTTTATTGAACTATATTTATTGGGGTTTACAAATATTTGCCTTTATCATTCTCTTATCCTTTTTAGGAAGGGGCAAAGCCGCTATACACGCCACACTGTCAATCCGCACTGGGGCCGCGTGTTGGATTACGGTCCATTCCCTCGCCTAGAGAGGAGGCCTAAGTCCCAGCACAAACCCTAAAAAAACTTTCTCGGGGTTAGCTTCCAGTCTAACATTCAGATAGACTAGCAGCTGAGTACATTGGTACTCAGCTGCTAGACTATATGAATGTTAGACTACTATAAAACTACTGAGTTTACATGAAGCGACTGCCTGTCTGACCTCTATAACCCTGTTAATGAGTAACACGATGGCAAGACTTTTCTAGGTTATTATCCGCAACGCCTGTCAAATATTCAGAGACAGATGGACACATCGAGCCTTCAGAACATCGTAAGCGACAGTTTGCATTTTATATAGGGTTTTCTTTTTCATAATTAAAAAATATTTATGAAAATATGTTTATTAGCAACTATGCTATAGGACCAGTAGTTATATGAATAATAAGTTATAATAATATATTTTTAGAATCATTTCATCTATATAAATAAAAGGAGAAACTGACTGACTGAAATATCAAAGCACAGCCGAAACTACCGGGATTAGGAGCGTGAAATTTTGCACTAGGTTTCCTTTTATGACGTAGGCGAGGACTAAAAGAGGATATTTCAAAATTCACCCCCTAAGGGGATGAAACGAGGTTCCAAAGCTTATATGAAGAAATTTACCTTCACGCGGGCGAAACTGCTGGTAAAAGCTTGTCATAAATGCTTTTTAATTTGTAGAAGAGAAAACTCATTCCTGTAAAAAAGCAAGCAATTGTGCTTAAGACGTTCTTCCTAAAAAGGGTAGACAAGGTGAGACACTCACAGGCAAATGACACCCGAGACAAACGGCTTTCCGAGGCACAGAGGAGTCTCAGTCTGTGATGAATGGTCACCCATCCACAGACAGACCTAAGAGTGATGGTTTTACTGGCCTGTTGGTCTAGTGACTGCTATGCCAAAGGTCTTGAGTTCGATACCCACCCAGGACAAAATGTTCGTGTGATGAGCATGATCATTTGTTTTGACTTGAGTCTAAGTGTAATTTATCTATAATATGTAACATGTATTTAGAAATATATAAGTATGTTTATCAGTTGTCTAGTACTCATAAGTATAACACAAACTCTGCTTAGCTTGGGATAAGACGGCGTTGTGTGATAGTTGTGGAACATTATATTATTATATTACCTATGCTTAACCTCGGGGATCAATCTGTGCGGCTGTTATTATTAATATTACTTTTTCATATGTTTATACTTATGTTTTATTTATTTTTTAACAATAAATTCTAATCTAAACAAAACAATCAATAAATGTTTATGCTTAGAAATAAAGATTAAATTTCCTAAAAGAAATTTTAAAATAAAAATAATTTATGTATGTATTTATGTATTTATGTAATTTATGTTTTACAGCTTAAAGAATGTCATTATTGTTCTTATACCTAAATAAAAAATCAGCGATTTATAAGACCAATATGTTTTTTTTTTTAAGTATAAAAACAAATGATAATTTTAAGACACGAATTGTTTTTTTTTTTCATTAATTCCGATCTTTGCAGGACACCAAACTCAAAGGTACTCAATATGCAAATCGCTCACAGTAACAACATAACAGAAAGCAAAATTAGCACAAGGTTGGCACTTATCAACGTATAGATACCAACTCCTAATGCCAGTATCACGAGAACGATTGTTCGATATGAAAAACAATATGGACGTAACGAAAGGTTTAGTTTGAAAAATAGAACTGGTTTGTTGTTTATGTTGTTATTAATCTTACAGTCATGTGTTATGTGACAGTGATCTGTAAATATCTACTACTAGCTTTTGCCCGCGTACATAAAATATAGCCTATGTCACTCAAGAATGAAGCAGCTTTCTAACGGTGAAAAACTTTTAGCAATCTGACCAGTACTTCCAGAGATTAGGTACCTCATACAAACAAAAAAAAAACTACATTATTATAATACTAGCTTTTGCCCGCGGTTTCGCTTCCGGCAACTGACTACTATATTCTACTCTAACCAACTCTACCCTACCCTACTCAACCCTACTCTACCCTACTCTACCCTACTCGGCCTTACTCTACCCTACTCTACCTTACTCGATAAAAAGTATCCCAGCTACCTCCCCACCAATTTTCAGTCAAATCGGTTCAGCCGTTCTTGAGTTATAGTGTAACTAACACGACTTTCTTTTATATAATTATTCGTAGACTAATTGCTACCAGCGGCTTCACCCGCGTGAAAATAGAGAATTGTACCAAGGGAACATATCATAGCATAGCATAGTCGGCCTTATAATGTTCCCACTGCTGGGACTCAGGCCTCCTCTCTAGGAGAGGGAATGGGCTGTAATCCACCACGCGGGCCCAGTGCGGGTTGGTGGATGTCACATGTCTTCGAATTTTTGGTTCTCGGACATGCCGGTTTCCTCACGATGTTTTCCTTCACCGTTTTGAGAGCAGTGGTGATGAAATAAATTACACAAAGTAATGCGCCTGGCTGGGTTTGAACCCGCGACCTACAGCTCGTAAGTCGGGGCCGTTACCACTGGGCCACCACTGTTCCAAGGGAACATACTTAAGCGTTAAAAAGTATGGTCTACCCGTTGCTAAATTTCATCGAAATCCGTTCAGCCGTTCGAGTGTGAATAATTAACAAACACACACACACACAAACTTTCACCTTTATTATATTAGTACGTATCATGTGATTGTTTTAGTTCGATAGAGTTACCGCTGTTCTGGAATGCAAATTATAACCTATTGGGCACTGTTGTGAGGCACATTGTTTGTTGTTGTTGTTTTTTTTTTTCGTTTAATTTTTTGTTTTCAATACTTGTTTGTCCATTGTGTGACAAATAGACACGTTTTCTTTCTTTATTTTTTTCAAATAGCTATGGGTGGAACACGGGTGCGTTTAAGTCAGTGAAAGTCTTACCCTCCTTTTTGCTTCTGTCAAAGTGGGTTATTTGGTGATATCCAACCCAAAAAAAAAACAATTTTTAAATTCTTCTGCTTTGATGTTGTACAGCCGACAATGTTGAAAGCTGGTCCACTATTTTGTTTTTTTGATGAATTAATTTAAAAAAAAAACTTTACTTATTCCAAATTCAAAATACAGTTGGCAAAACAAATATTTTCATACCAGTCAAAAATTTTTTGATCATAAAAATCAAACTCGCACAGACTCGTATTGACGTCATGATATTCAAAGAAAACTTTGTATCTGTTTTGACAATTTCAAACAAATTTTCTTTTCTTTTCATGTCTAAACATTTTTTTTTTCGTTTACATATCTCTCTTAAGTTGTAAGCTATTTTTCGGATTTCAAGAAATATAACTAAAACTTGTCAAACTTTCTCTAAATGACAAGACAAATATCTGAAGTCAGGATAAATTAGAATTTGGAAATATTCAACATCAAGTTCTTAATTAAGAAACAGAGTAAATAACATTCTTCCAAATTTACAGTCCATCAACACAATTTTAGTTTAATCTAAAATGATTATTCAAGAAACAATTTGTAACATTCAGAATATAAGCGAGGCACGATTCAGGAAGGAACCGAATAAATGTTTACCACTCGGAGCAAAACAATAAATAGAAACACCTACTTATTATTTTAGAGACTACAATGTTAAATGGAAAAATCTCCCGAAACAAACAAATAAGCAGTTCTAAATTCAAAAAATAAAAGCAAAACAAATACAGTAAATGACGTACAATCTGATAATGTCCAACAATTTTATGTGTGCATGTGGTGAAAAAAGGAACTAAAATTACACGTACTGTTTTGACAGATGTTTGACGTTTTTCCTTAGCAAGTGGCGCCACCATAACGTGTTAAGATAAGTGTGTCGGTGTGTTATATTTTTTATTGTGTCTCGTAATATCTTTGTACACACTTGTTTACGTCAGAGCACCGTGGTGTCTTATCGGCCAGCCATATCAAGTGCACGAGGACACTTATCGGCGATACCTGTGTAGTATTCTAGGCTGTAACTACGTGATATACTATGCCAATACATGGTATATTGTAAAAGACTGAAAATACAGCGACGCCGCGAAAGCCCAGAGCCAGGTGAGTCACCTGGCGAGTATTACGGTGAAACTAATGTTCTAAGATGTTCGTAACCTAACCTAGCCTAGCGTGTATTAGTGTGACCGGTTCTAGCCGCTAAGCAGGGCTCAGGTAAATAAATAATGAATGGTATTAGACTGATAAAACTGGGCAGGTTAGAACTTCAAGCATAATTTGACACAAATATAAATGATCGAAAGCTTTAGTCTATGGTCATTACCTCTGAAACCGGTCTTACATTTAGCAACATCCATATTGTTAACCAACATTGAGATCAAATATCAACTGCACACAATACCGCAATTAAGCCAGATCGCGCAATAATAGTACAAGCTATCAGATAGCTAATACAAGAGGTATATCTCGTCTCAACTATGGCTTAATGGCGACTAGCGGCCAGGTGGGCCTAATTAATCACTGCGTTATTATCAGTGCACACGTTCGAATCTCGGCTTCCACTTACGAAATGATTTATGCTGTTCTGTGTATCGACCAATCACTTTTACAAAGCAAGGAGGATTTAATAGCTTGTTATTGCTAGATTTTGAAAATGGAATCTGTGAGATGACGAGAATTCAAAAATGTCGAATTCGTTTTTTAAAGGCCGAAAGGTTTCTGTGACCCAGAAAAAAATTGAATTGACTTTGCAAGGTTTTCTTTTTTTTTTTCTTGTGGCTTCGCACGGTTTTAAATGCATTTAGCCAAAACAAGGTTTTCTGTTTTATTTTTTGTCAGGGATTTTTCTTTTTTTGCTATAGATTTTCCGGCTGTGATAATTACTACTATCAAAATATTTGTCATATTGGATCCTAATCTGATTGCGATACTTTATCAAGTATTCGCGTAGGTAATGACGCAACCATTCATAATTACGTTGGTTGAACTTGATAATCTAACTAAGGTTTCAAGGCTCGCAAATAAACTGTATCGGAACCAGTGCTAATATTTTTAACCGACTTCAAAAAGGAGGAGGTTCTATGTTCGGCTGAATGTATTTTTTATCAACCATATATAGATAACTAGTTAGTGGTTTTGACAGATCTAGAATATTGCAGAAAACTATACCGTTTGGTACGAATTACATGTAAAATTCCATCAAATTATTCACTTATTTGCGACAAGGAACTTGCGAACTTATCTCGGATACGGATTTGGATGAAATTGGCGCGGTTCACGGGTAGATCATGTCCTGGACTACACGTAGGATTTATGCCGGGAGTATGTTCACTTGTTATAATTTTTGAATTTCACGTTATCATAGTTATAAATTGGATTATGTATTTTTTTTATAGAAACCTTTAATGACTAAAATATGTTTATGAGGATTTATATTTTATATGTTTAATCTACTGGGGCCATGAGTTGACTGAAAAGGAAACCCGTGGTCCTAAAACGCAAAGGGTAACTGAAGAAACATAGGTTTTCTTTTTAGGTGGGAAAATCATCTTATGACAAATCCCGCTCTTGGGCGGTGCGAGAGATAGTTTCAGACTTTTACTGACTAAAAACCCACTCCTGTTCCTTCATTGCCTTCGTCCCAGGGCTCCGGGTTTCGATTTCACACTACCCATGGCCCTAGTAGGCTTTGACCCTGCTGGGCCCCTACGATTTGCTGACATCTCCCTGAGGGAAGGAACAGGTGCGGTTTTAGTCAGTAAAAATCTAACACGCCAAGTCTCCTTCTCTAGGGTGTAGAGGAAGCGCTCCGCCCTAGACGACTAGTCCATAGACGACTTCCCGCCTTAAAAAAAAATATCGAGTCAAAATGAATTAAAATTGAAAACTATATATAGTAATTAACTTCGTAATTATTACCTATGTTTTTACCGTACAGGTCATAAAAGATTAAGATTATACCTTGACTTGCAAGATAATATAATTCTAAATTGCAGTATGTTAAAGCAGGTTTTGCGCTCTTAACGTAGCGACAAAAATCAATCAACTTTTTTATAAGAACTAAGCCATACTTATGTTTTTAATTCTGCTCAATGCTTAACTTTATCACGGATGTGGATTAATCATGAGATAGTGATGCATCTGCTTTATTAAATTACAAATAGCATAAGCGAATAGTATAGTATAGTCGGCCTTATAATGTTCCCACTGTTGGGACTCAGGCCTCCTCTCTAGGAGAGGGAATGGGCCGTAATCCACCACACGGGCCCAGTGCGGGTTGGTGAATGTCACATGTCTTTAAATTTTTGGTTCTAGGACATGCCGGTTTTCTCATGATGTTTTCCTTCACCGTTTTGAGAGCACCGTTTTGAGAGCAGAAGTGAATAGCAGAGGTAATTCCCGCTGTGTTATCCATAATCCACCTCGCGAGCTCAGTAGGGCTGTCGGCCCTGCCATGGCCATGCCATGGGGAAAAGTATGAAAAAAAACTCGTGATCCTGGAACGCGAAAGGCAACTGAAGGAAAATATATGTGGTTTTAATCAGTAAAATTCTGACACGCCCTCTCACTCCATCTTAGGCGAGAGAAGTCATTAGATAATTTCTCGCCTTAAAAAAAAACCTCGCAAGCTTAATCCGGGTTGGTGGATGTCACATTTGTCTTCGAAGTTTTAGGTATGCTGCATGGCGGTTACCTCACTAAGGGTGTTTTTAATATAGTGCGGATTTCATTACGAATGCGGTATTGCTCCACACGCGTAGCCCCCGCAAATGTCCTTTTCATACAAGTATTTATTGTAAAGCGTGGAATACGCACGCGGGATGAGGGGCGTGATGCTAGGTAGCCGCCCCGCATGCGGAGCAATTCCTATGTATTCCTTCTTTGTTTTGCAAGCAGCCGAGTAAATTATTATTAAACATTGCGGCGTGTGTGTGTGTGTGTGTAAAAAACCACCACACCCGCCCACCCTTCAGTACGGGCACGCTTGGCGCGTTGTGCTGTGCTTGTCCCGAATAAAAGTATTTATATTCTTACTATTCTTTTCAATTTTGGTTATTTGTTGGAAAAAGTTAAAAGCACCAGAATAGCGCCCAAACTAAAATTATCTTAAGTAAATTATCATAATTATTATTCCGGAAATAAATGCGTGTTACGGTCGCAAGTCACCTGCAAAATGCAAAAAACTTAAGAAAATATGAATTTCACGAGTTACCTTGGATTATCGCATTATTTCCTATCTAGTAAAACCAGTTTGGGGCACATCAGTTGGATGGTTTCAAGGTAACGGATATACACAGAAACATTTTTTGTTTATTTATTTGTTTATCGTCACATCAGAAAGCCTTGCAGCATTACACCAATAGATAATACAAATAGATAAAAACACTAATTGTTGATTGTAGTTCGATTTGCGGTTTGAGTGTTGAACCCCAAGAAACTGATTGCCGATCACATTGTGAAAGTGGTGAGAAACACTCTGTAACATACATTGTCGGTATGTGTAGTTCTGACCACTAGTGCGGTTTAGTCAGCTGTCCAGTTACTTAGTTGCTTTGTGACCGCATACAGATGTACGAGTAGTAGTCATGCGGAAACAAAGTTGCGGAACATTGTTTTCAATACACTTACTTGAAAACTCGCTCTTATCCCTACCGCTTTCAGGCAGGCCATTTACTTTTTACTGCACTAGTGCAGAAAAGTGCACGAGCTCCCCTCCACAATTTTTTTTATTTATCGTATCAGGCTGGGCTCTAAGTGACCCCCACGAGTTGCGCGTCAACTCCCGTTTATTTATTTCTACGTAAGTGTATTGAAAAACGTCGTTTGATTTGTTACTGTGCAGCACTCGACTCCATAACACTTTCACACCTTCCATAACGCGTAAAGGTATCGAGTTGAAATTAAAACTATATAGTTTGCGGTCCCCTAAAGCTGTGAAAACACCAAACTTCTAAATTAACGGGAAAAAAAAGATATGGCCGTTTATGTCGCAAAACATGTACAATTCGATACTCTCAAGGTAATCAAAATTCATAGGATACTTCCCGTTGACCTAGAATCCTGAAATTTGGCATGAAGCAAGGTCTTATAGCACAAGTATAGGAAAAAATCTGAAAACTGTAATTTTGTAGTTACGTCACAAAAAAAAAAAAATTTTGCGATCCGGTAAAATCTTTCGAGACTCTATTCTTGAATTGAACTGTTTTTATAGGTAAGTTTGTACGGAACCCTCAGTGCGCGAGTCCGACTCGCACTTTCCCGGTTATTTTTTTTCAAATGATCAGTTTCGCTAAAAAAATATTTACATATTGTTTCATTTCTTCTACCAACCATAATCTATTCTTTTCTTTTTCTCAAAAATTTGAGTCAATGATCATTGACGACATGAAAAAAAGAAAAAGAAGAAGTCTGTAAAAGTCCCTGTGACACTCCCTCTCACTTCACCCAAAGGGAGAGAAGTTATTTGACAACGTGTAGCGTGTGGCGTGTGTTGATAGGTACCTAACAGTAAATCTATGCAGTTGTTATGAACACAAAAAGTAGCTGCTGACACGTCACAATTTAATTGTATATTACCATAATTATCTTGTGTTGATCTTTACACCTAAATTACTACTATACCATCTGTTATTTTTATATACCTACATTCAGTTCCTACAGACATCAAAAAGTCTTATTTATTTTATTTTACAATAATCTATATATATAAAAGGAGAAACTGACTGACTGACATATCAACGCACAGCCGAAACTACTGGGACTAGGAGCGTTAAATTTTGCACAAGGTTTCCATATATTATATGACGTAGGCAAGCACTAAGAAAGGATTTACTAAAATTCACCCCCTAAGGGGATGAAATGGGGGTCCAAAATTGGTATGGAGAAATCTATTTTCACGCGGGCGAAGCCGCTGGCAGGAGTATTTAATATTTATGTTGACATACATTTTTCATTTGAGAGCAGTGGTAGCCGAGTGGTAATGGCCCCGACTTATGAGTCACGGGTTCAAACCCAGCCAGGCGCATTACTTTGTGTAATTTATTTCATCACCACTGCTCTCAAAACGGTGAAGGAAAACATCGTGAGGAAACCGGCATGTTCTACAACCAAAAAATTAAAGACATGTGACATTCACCAATCCGCACTGGGCCCGTGTGGTGGTTTATACAGCCCATTCCCCTTTCTTAGAGAGGAGGCCTGAGTCCCAGCAGTGGGAACATTAAAAGGCTGATTATTTATGCATGTACAATACATATAAAATAAAGAGACACGAAGGAAGAAACAGAATAATAGGTACCAAGGTGATGTTCGTTTCTGAAGAAATTTCTTCCAGCATACCTGTGGATGGATGGTCATGGGGCTCTTTTGATTGGGACTGCGGTCCCAACTTCCAACTATACAATTTTTTTTTTTGAGTAGTATTTTGGGACCAAAAAGTCCAAACACGGCTAGAAAACAGTGATTAATTACGGAGTTCCGGTGCCTACCTTCCGGCTCCATCATCATCAGATCACTTCGATGATACCATTTTCAACATAACTATGTAGAACCATTTATTTATTTGTATTGTCATAGTTGCTTAACTATCTTCATTATGATATCTGTGTGAGTGTCAAATTTCGTTTGCCATTTCTGGCCTTCTGCACCAATTCCACTTTATCAAATGTTACTTTTTGACTATAAGTAAATGCTTGAATTCTCGATGAAAATACTAAAATCACTATATAGTTGCCTGTAATATTTGAGGTGTTCCCTCGATTTCTCATCCCATCATCAGAACTGAATTTTGAAAAAAATGGGACCAATTTGGAAACATATCCTATTAGGGCAAAAAGGAATTGCAAATAGGCCCATAAACGACGGAGTTCTGCTTAACATAATCTTATATAATCACTTAACAAAATCGCAGGGTAACTTTATAGAAAGTTACCCTGCGATAACTTTCAACAACGGTCAGTTTGACCGTTGTTGAAACTTCAACGGTCCGGACTAAGCGTTTCACTTCGTCGTTTATACCGCGTACATCGAAGGACTGGAACAATTTGCCTGCTGCGGTCTTCCCGTCCAACTATAATTTAGGTGTCTTCAAGGCTAGAGTGAATAGGCTCTTAATAAACTAGTGCGCCTCACCATCAATGATTGCATCGCTGCTTACCATCAGGTGGGATCGCAGTCAAGCACTGGTTTATATGAATTAAAAAAAAAAAAACGGTTTTTTATGAAGTAGCCATTCAGTACGGTAGAGCATGTGAAACAATTTTAATATTGAGATCTTGTATGCACTAATAGATTGGCATATTGGCACTCAAGTAGAACGGACGTGTGTCATAAATAACAATTATTTGACGTTAAAATATCTTTAAGTAATCTGTGACCTAGAAAATAAATCGCGCATTTTTTGCTAAGTTAGTGATTAACTTTAAGTAAATAATTATGAGTGTTTGACTAAGTATTATGTCAGATATGGAAAAGAGCCCTCGGGGTATCCCAACTCCTCCATCCCATGCACTTGAAGAAAAATTTGAAACGGTGGACACCAGTGACATTAGTAATTGGTTGATCTCAATAGAAAAATACCTGAACGAAGTCTGTTCCATTGCTCAAGAAGGAAAGTTAAATTCCGATCAAAAGCTGAAGATCAGCTCCCTGTCGCGCAAGATAGGACATGGCGTTTCGCAGATGGCAGTTTTTTACCAGGACTTGAAGTTAAAGGCTAAAGAAGTGGGAAACTCTGTTCGAGAGATAAGAGAAAAATGCGACCTGACAAACTGCCTTGAAAATTTCCAGCACACCATTCAAACAAGCATTCAAGAAAACTGGACTAAACCAACGGTGGCAGAAAAAATTTCATTCGCTGACATAGTCAAAACTAATAAAAATAATTATTTACGTCCCAATAACCTTAGCTCTATTGCAATTTATCCAACAGATAAGAATAAATCGAGTGACGATACCAAATCCCTTGTCCAAAAAATAATACGTCCTGAACAAATGAAATTACACGTTAGAGGATTGCGCAAAACAAAAAACGGAGGTGTTATCATTAGCACGGAGACAAAAGACGATATAGAAAAACTTAGGAAATCATCTCAACTAAGTGGTTCCGGTCTGAAAGTGGAAGAGCCCTATAAGAGAAGACCGAGAATTGTAGTAATAGGAGTACCGACCGAGTTAAGTGACCAGGAAGTGTATGATTGCATTTATGAGCAGAACCTGGCTGACAAGCTGCCTAATTTACCCCGTGACTCTTTTTTGGCCGCTATAAAATTAAGTCACAAGTCGGGTAAAAAAGAGGGACCTACATGCAATTATGTTCTAGAAGTAACTGCTAGCATAAGAAAGGCGCTTATAAACCAAAGCCGAGTATTTATTAATTGGACATCCTGCCCAGTGAGGGACTTCACACTTGTGACCAGGTGCTTTAAATGTCAACAGTACGGGCATGCTGCGAAGACTTGTCGTGAAGCTGTCTATACATGTGCTCTTTGTGGTGAACAAGGCCACCAGTGGATGCTGTGCGATAAAACAGCTGATCAGTCGCAGTGTGCAACGTGCATGCGTTTTAATAAACCATGTAATCACAAGACAGGCGATCAAGACTGCCCGGCTAAGAAAATTGCTGAGACAAGACTCATAAATTCTATTGATTATAATGAGGACACGTAAATAGCGACGTCGTTTTTGTTTTCTGTTACTTACATATAACTCAATCGAGTTTTATTGCATAATATTACTCATAAATAATATAGTACCTATTTTATTTTAACAATTTTACTGATTGTGCTAATAAAAACTAGTTTACAAAATCGTTACTTTGCAAAAAATTATAATGTAATGTTGTGTCACAATAATGTCTTACGATGATGCAGATTTGTTGACTAAGCATTGTCATGATTTTGAAATAATATTGTTCATAAGTTATTTACTTTTTGTTTAATGAATTTTAGTTATATTTATTAACATATAAGCACTTAAATAAGTTACCTGAGATACAGGTTTTATACCTAGTTCAGGTAGAATACAATTTTGTACCTTTATCTCTAGATTAAGCCCTTAATGTATAAATATTTATGTAAATCAAAAATTCAATAAACATATTATATTATTATATACTAAGAAATAAATGAATTATTATTATGACCCTACTGGTTATAAAGTAATTTAAAAATATAGTTAGCTGTACTGAGAAGGTGATTTTAATTCCATAAATAGATTTGTGTTTTGGTTGCAAATCATAATTTAATAAAAAAAAACAGACAACTTGACTCGGGCTACCCTGTTGTTTTCACCTAAATGCTGCTGAGAAGATTTTTCAACAGGAGTTGACCATCGATCCCATAACCTCACACAAAACCAATCCAACCAATGACTAAACGCAAAATACCACGCGCGATTATCCTTCCCTGCCTAACTTCGACCCATTTATCAACGTTTCATATCCAAACACGACTTAATACTATAGTTTATGAACCTTGTACAACACCATAAAAATAAATAAAACTGTGGGACTGGCTAACGAGTTAATCCCACCATTATTCACACTACTAACTCCGAGTCAAGCTTGCCGCGTGGTTGTTTGAACGCGCGAACTAAGTTGCGTCCAGTCGAGGGCCAAATTCACCAATGAAGTTAATCGCGATTAGTTTAAACTAAACTCAGTTTGAGCATTTAATCGAGATCAGAGCTTTATTTTGTGTTTCACCACTATAAACTGATCTTAGTTTACGTAAACCCAGATCAACACCAATCTTTAAACTAGATTACACTAAGCTCAGTTTAGTTGAACTAAGTTTATACAGAGAATGATGAAATCGACCCTTAGTCGCCCAGTGAACACTGCTAAGTTGCCCAGCTTGAATATTCCTTACAGAACTTGAGAGCAGGGTAACTTTAAGTGCAAATATTAACTTAGATTTTTAAGAGCACAGGTATTTTAATCTAAAAAGAATTCTGAAACTTAGGAGATGTAAGAAATCCTTAAACTTAAAAAGTATTTTAATATAAAAAAGGCTGCCTAGTTATTTGTAAACTTTTAGTAATATCTTGCATAGTTTCTTGAAAATTATTGATTTTCAGGGTATTCTTCGGGAAATAAAGTTTCAACACGCTTGCGGACATGATTTATCAATTTCAATTAATGATCACTATTTTTTAACCTTAGAGATCTTATAATAACATTGTTGGAAGTTACAAGAGTCGTTTGGGGTTTTGAAACTCTCGGATCCTGGGACCGAGTGCTCGCCAATTGTAAAAGATCTGTCGAAACGTCTTGTTGACACTTCGCGTGACCCAAAGGCTGACTTTTACTTTGGACAGAGAATAAGCATTGCCATACAGCATGGCAAAGCCGTCAGTTTTTTGTTGTCGAAGATGTGGAGGAGTTTTTGATGCTATTTTTAGTTTGTTTTAATTAGTTTAGGGTTTTTATTATTATTTTTTGGTTTTAATAAAAATAAATGTCTAGGCTATTGAAATAAAAAAAACTTTTTAGAAAAAAAAAAATAACCGACTTCACTAAAAAAAACACTAAAAGGATCAAAATAACTTTAATTTCGGAAGTCGGTGTTTCTCGGTATTGTTTGTTTCTTATTTAACACCGACTTCCGAAATTAAAGTTATTTTGATCCTTTTAGTGTTTTTTTTAGTGAAGTCGGTTATTTTTTTTTTCTAAAAAGTTTTTATTTCACACTTTTTAGTTGCGATACACTTATAAACAGAGTGCCTATTTCTCATGACAATTCCAATTAACCCAAATAAATACTGCTAGGTTACATTGTTTTATTATAAAATTCCTGTGTCTACCTTCCTCCTTCCGGCTCCATCATCAGATCAGTTCGATAGTACCTTATAGCCAAAGAGCATCTCACGACAATTCTAATAAGCCCAAACACGGCTAGGATACATTGATTAATTACGGAGTTCCTGTGCCTACCTTCTGGCTCCATCATCAGATCAGTTCGATAGTACCTTATAGCCAAAGTGCTAACCATGACAATTCTAATAAGTCCAAACACGGCTAGGTTACATTGATTAATTACGGAGTTCCAGTGCCTACCTTCCGGCTCCATCATCATCATCAGATCACTTCGATGATACCATTTTCAACGTAACTATTCAGAATCATTCATTTATTTGTATTGTCATAGTCGCTTAACTATATCTTCATTGTGATATCTATTTGAGTATGAAGTTCCGTTGACCATTTCTGGTCTTCTTCATCAGTTCCACTTCATCAAATGTTACTTTTTGACTGTAAATGCTTAAGTTCTTGATGAAAATACTAAAATTACCATAGGGTTGCCTATAATTTTTGAGGAGTTCCCTCGATTCCTCATGGATTCCATCATCAGAACTGGATTTTGAAAAAAATGGGACCAATCTGGAAGCATATCCTATAAAGGGAAAAAAAAATTTGCAAATCGGTCCATAAACGACGGAGTTCTGAGGTAACAAACATTAAAAAAAAAAAAAAATGATGATAAAAAAAAAAATACAACCGAATTGATAACCTCCTCCTTTTTTTTGAAGTCGGTTAAAAAAAAACAAAAGTGTAAAGATTATAAGAAATTATTGTTTTTACGTTGGAAGGCCTCCCACAAGGTGGACCGTTGACCTGGTGAGAGTCACCGGAATGCGACGGATGCGAGACGCACAGGACCGCTCGCTGTGGCGACACTTGGGGGGAGGCTTATGCCCAGCAGTGGACATCCTTCTGCTGAAATGATGATGATGATTGTTTTTCTTACGAAATCGCCGAGTTGCCCGTTTGCGCCAAGAGCACACTTTTACTTGGCGGTTTTTTTGACGTACCGATGAGAAACTTAAACTATTATTTAACTGTTAAATAGGCTCTAAGGGTTATAAGGTATTCATTCTTAATTAAACTGCCTAATTTTCACGTAATAATATGCTGAGAGCTGCGAAGGGAGCGGATTACACCGACTTGAGACTGTCATATCATGTTGGGGTTTCGTGAGCTCAACAGGTGACGTATTGTTGAGCTCGTTACTCTCTATCTTCTTATAATATAAAAATCAATTGTTGTTCGTTAGTCTCGCTAAAACTCAAAAAAGGTTTAACCAATTTAATTATTTTTTGTGTTGTTAGCGGGGCAGTAACCAAAGGCACGGGGAACTGGGGTGAAGATATTCGAATACACATTATATATTCATGACATTAGATTTTATTATGACATATTATACTATTATGTAAAAAAGTTCAAGTAAGAACTTTAGTGTAAAAATCTGCCAATGTACTAGGGATTCACAACTTATTTTAAGCTCACGTTAGTTTCGTCCTTGGTGTGATTTCATACACGTCACTTTCATAAGGTTTCAAGGAATCCTCAATCATTTATGTGACTATATTATTGTTTAAAATAATGTGAATGTGCTTCCGTGTGGATTCCCACGAGTTAAGCATACCTAAGCCACAGGGAGATACACCTAGTTTAGGAGTCAGGCGTTCTAAAATTACCTACCTAATTATTTTAAACCTTTGTTTAATTAATGTTTGGGAATTTTGTAACGGAAGGCTTATGGTGAAATAAATTATAATGACTATTAATTATTATTAATAAAAAAATATTTTATAAGGATACATTTAGGTACTGACTTACATATCAACGCACAGCCGAAACTACTTGGAATAGAAACATTAAACTATGCATGAGGCTTCCTTTTATGATTTAGGCCGGCACTAAGAAATGACTTTTGGAAATCCAACTTCTAAGGGGGTGAAAGAGGGTCATTTGGATTGTATGCAAAATCTTATATCTAGAGCCAAAATCCTTCAAACTTGCTGCCAGCGGTACATAGCATAGCATAGCATAGTCGGCCTTATAATGTTCCCACTGCTGGGACTCAGGCCTCCTGTCTAGGAGAGGGAACAGCGGTAACCTTTGTAAATAATAAAGGACGGAAGAACGAAGTCGCGGGAAAATTGCTAGTATACATTACATTACATTGTATTATTTATTATTGTTTTGTTTGTTGCTGACATTGTGATTTTGACATTTTAATTTATTGAATAATTTATTAGTCTATTTTATTTTATTGTTTTCGTATATTATTATTTATATTTGATGAAGAACTGAAGAACTAACGTAGATTAGAATTACTAACAGATATTGTGGACCAAATGTTGTCTTTTTGTCTTATAAATAAATAAATAAATAAAGTGAGAAGAGCGGAGAGACGATTCCAGTGATTTTAAGAATCTTTGCCGTCTAATGACATTCGCAATTAATTAAGAATTTTAAGGTCTGTTTTTTCTGCTAATAGACCAGTTTTTGTCAGTCAGATCTGGTTACAATTTGATATAGAACGTGTTTACGTGTACGTAACTATAAGAATGAACTAGAGAGTTGAAATCGTAAAAGGATACTCGTTAGGAGTCGCAGGGCGATTTATGGCCACTTGCGGACGACGGGCAATGGGAAGCTCGCCATCCGGCTGCCCGGTAAGAATCGAGCCCAAGTCGACGGCGTGTAGTTTATCACGCGCGCCTCAAAGGGATTTCAGCAAAACCGAAAGGGCCTAGTAGGGCTAATGTCTGCTAGAGTTGTGGGAATGAAGAATGAAGATTTTAGTCAGTAAAAGTCTAACACGCTGTCTCGCTCCGCCATAGAACGAGAGAAGAATTCGCAAAAAAAATCAGAGCGATTAAAAACTTTACCAAATTCCGATTCTAAAACATTGACATTTTTCTTAAAAGCTGATCCACAACACCATCTCATTTTTCACAAAAAACTGTCACACGAACACTTATCACTAACACTTTATTTCGATCCATCGAGCACATTTATTGAGTTCACGTAAAGAACTCACGAAATAAAAAATAGGTAAAATAAAAGTTGTACTGATAATATTATTGACACAGACACGCGTGTAAGTCCCAGTAAGATTAGCAATAGACTGACAGACATATAATTATTATAGATAACGCTAGGTTCCTTAGGTCATTAGGCAGTACATTCAATCAGAACGTATGTGAATGGTTTGATAAACGAGTTGCATATAACTGCATGTGACGTACTTGTTTTTACTGTGTGGCCAACTGGCTGTTAAGAATGAAAATGTAATGTTTTTTTTTTTATATAAAAGCGATCGTTTGTGTTTGAAAATAGAATGGGATTCCATTTTCGTAGAAAGAAAAAAAAAACAATTTAAAAATCGAGTTCAAAAAGAAGATTTTCTCGATTCGGTTGTATTTTTTTTAAAGTTCCGATTTGAAAAAACTTTTTCAATACTCTTACTCGAAAAAAACTTTTTACAAAAAAAAAATATAACCGACTTCAATGTAAAAAAACACTGAAAAGTGCAAAATAACTTTAAATTCGGAAGTCGGTGTTTCTATAATAGTTTTGTCTCTTCGTTATTTAACACCGACTTCCGAAATTAAAGTTATTTTGCACTTTTCAGTGTTTTTTTACATTGAAGTCGGTTATATTTTTTTTTGTAAAAAGTTTTTTATTTTTCACTTTTTAGTTATGGTACCAACACTAAAAAGTACCCCTCAGCCATACTTAAATACCTTATAGCCAGAGTGCATCTTATGACAATTCTAATAATACCAAACACGGTTAGATTAAATTAATTTATTACAGAGTTCCGGTGCCTAATTTCAGGCTTCATCATCAGATCAGTTCGATATATTACCCCTCTTCTTTCAGTCAGTCATCGACTACACGTATAAGCAAAGCAATTTTACTTGTTACGACAGTTCTGCTGTGATCCCATGAGGAGTTCTGTTCCATATCTACGAAGTTCATGATCAGATCATAACAATGTTTCTATGGGACCAACTTGGAAGCATAACCTTTCAATCAAAAAAAAATTTTCAAAATCGGTTCACAATTGACCGAGAAATCGGTGAACATACATACAAAAAAAAAAACATACATTCAACCGAACATATAACCTCCTCCTTTTTGAAGTCGGTTAAAAACTGGCTCTTATCGCACTACGATTAGGTTTAACATGCCATGTTTATCACCCTCGTGTTTTTTTTTAACCGACTTCAAAAAGGAGGAGGTTATATGTTCGGTTGAATGTATGTTTTTTTTTTTTTTTTTTTTTTATGTATGTTCACCGATTTCTCGGTCAATTGTAGACCGATTTTGAAATTTATTTTTTTGATTGAAAGGTTATGCTTTCAAGTTGGTCCCATAGAAATATTGTTATGATCTGATCATGAACTTCGTAGGTATGGAACAGAACTCCTCATGGGATCACAGCAGAACTGTCGTAACAAGTAAAATTGCTTTGTTTATACGTGTATTCGATGACTGACTGAAAGAAGAGGGGTAATATATCGAACTGATCTGATGATTAAGCCTGAAATTAGGCACCGGAACTCTGTAATAAATTAATTTAATCTAACCGTGTTTGGTATTATTAGAATTGTCATAAGATGCACTCTGGCTATAAGGTATTTAAGTATGGCTGAGGGGTACTTTTTAGTGGTAGTACCATAACTAAAAAGTGAAAAATAAAAAACTTTTTACAAAAAAAAATACAACCGACTTCAATGTAAAAAAACACTGAAAAGTGCAAAATAACTTTAATTTCGGAAGTCGGTGTTAAATAACGAAGAGACAAAACTATTATAGAAACACCGACTTCCGAAATTAAAGTTATTTTGCACTTTTCAGTGTTTTTTTACATTGAAGTCGGTTGTATTTTTTTTTGTAAAAAGTTTTTTATTAATATATCACAACAAGGGTTTTTTTCATTCCTATTTCTTCACGGTCAACGGTGATTATTGTTTTTTTTAAGCAAAGAGGCGGATATTTTTAAGGTTTTAATATCTAATCAAAATTTAAATTGTGGTTTTGATCAGAATAATATAAATAAACATCATTACTCACACAATAATTGGTTATTACCAATAAATTAACATTTATCCGTGTTCTAAATTCAAAAATATTTGAATTGGTTATTTTTAATATTAGGATTGTATATCGGCTTTATACCTTTGCTTCTCCTTCTTTTTGCGCGGGAAAAAAGTAAATTAAATCACATTATTGGTGTTATTGTTGATTTGGTGAAAAAAATGGCGAATTTAAGTTTTGAAGACAATTATTTAGATGTTACGCCTCCAGATATTTTGATTGATGCACAAAATGCTTGCGATAGCTACCATCTACATCTAAACGGAAATATATGGCAACTTTGGATAATTTTCTTCAGTGAAAAATTAACAAAAACGCGTCATCATTTTCAGAAAAAGTATTTTCGTATTATTTTTCTTCGTAAGTGTATTGAAAAATGTCGTTTGATACACGTGCAAATTTGTCACTGCAGCCCTCAGCTCCATAACACACTCGCCTACGGCTCGTGCGAATCCCGCCTCGGTCGCAATGACAAACTTTCTGCACTTGTATCAAAATGTACTATAAATAAACTTTTTTTTTTAAATTGAAAAGTACATACTTCCAGATGTCGTTTTTAAATAACGAAGAAACGAAACGAGAAACACCGACTTCAAAAGATGAGATAACTGTACGTTTTCGATTCAAAACCTCACATTTCCGTATAGTCTATGTCTATGATAATCTCGTGCATTGCTAATGTCACTTTATATAGGTCCAAGGGTCAATAAACTCTTGCTTGAACAGAAACCAATTATAGTTTGACGAAGCAAATGAACCTTCCCTAGGGCAATGGTGTGGAAATCTCTTGGGCGGAGTGGGAGGGCGTGTCAGACTTTTACTGACTAAAAACCCACTCCTGTTCCTTCGTTGCCTTTCATACCAGGGCCGAGTCTTCCTTTCAGAATTAGACCCTTGGCCCTAGTAGGCTTCGACCTTGCTGGGCCCCTACGGTTTGCTGACATCTCCTTGAAGCGCGCGTGGAACAGTACGCGCCGTCGACGACGTGGGCTCGGTCCGGACGGTTACCGGACGGCCGGACGGCGAGCTTCCCTTGGGCAATGGGAATCAAAGCGATCCATTGCAGCAAAATTGTGACTACTCAGCGAAGTTATAGATAAGTCGCTTACAATTTCTAGTTTCTCTTGAAAATTTTTAAGAAAAATATCCAGAAAAGTTGATTAATCTGTTGGTTTAAATCCAGTTTTCTTGTTATCAGAGTCATTTTGATATCGCGACAGATCGCGGACTAAGTTTTCCGCCGCAAGTTAAATTGACTGCAACTAATATTAAAAGTATTCAAGTTATCAGACACGTTGATAAGGTTCATGTAAAACTTTTATTAACTTCAGCAATTTTAGACTCACTGAGCAAACGAGATCGGATTTTTTAATATATTTATATATACCTATACTAGCTTCTGCCAGCGGCTTCGCCCGCGTGAAAGTTGGTTCTTATTACCGAGTGGTTATAAAAAAAAACCGGGCAAATGCGAGTCGGACTCGCGCACTGAGGGTTCCGTACAATTACCTATGAAAACAGTTCAATTTCCGAATCGAGTCTCAAAGATTTTTACAAATCGCTCAAAGTTTTTTTTTAGTGACGTAACTACAAGTTTACAGTTTTCAGATCTTTTCCTATACGAGACCTTGCTATATATATGCCAAATTCTAGATTCTGGGTCAACGGGAAGTACCCTATGAATTTTGATTCCTTTGAGAGTGTCGAAATATATACGTTTTTTACGACATAAATGGCCGTATCTTTTTTTTCGTTAATTTCGAAGTTTAATTTTTTCACAGCTTCAAGGGATCGCAGACTTGACTATATGGTTTTAATTTCAACCCGATACCTCCACGCGTTCCCGAGATAAAGGGTCTTCACAGACAGACAGACGGACAACAAAGTGACCCTATAAGGGTTCCGTTTTTTCCTTTTGAGGTACGGAACCCTAAAAATAACCACGAAGGCTTAGGTTAGTCTTCTCACCTAACCTGTCCGTGTCAGTGAATTTCTGAAAGGGTAACCGTGGTCCTTGAATGCAAAGGGCAACTAAAGAACACAGCTAGGTTTTAGTCAGTCGCCCTCTCGCTCCAGCCTGAAGCGAGAGCAGTCATTGGATGATTTCCCACCTCAGAAATAAAATACGAAGGAGTTCAAAGAAAACACATGCATTATAATTTATCACTAAGATATTATCGGACTGTGTAAGTACTTAAGTAGCATAAACACACTGTAAATTACTTTTAATAATTGCGACCTTCACACTCGTCGTGATAGGTCATTATGATACATTACAATTCTATTTTCTCCTGCGTTATTCTAAACGTATTAATCATAGTGTTCGGTGTGTCTTAGTATTTAGGCCAGCTGTCGGTCAGCGTTCTCAAGCTAATGAGCTGGTCGCGTCCATATCGAGATGTAAACGCGCTACTTAGGTTGCGCAGGCGCCGCATTTTAAGTCTTTTCAAATAATGGTTACTTATTGTGGTTGTTGTTTCCACGATTGTTTGCTTTGAACCTGTGCAAAATAAGGTTATTTACGGACTTACTAGAACTTTTGAAAAATATCTACGTATTAAAAAGTTTTTTGTTGGTTTTACAGAAGAGAGGAGCAGGAGTAGGGAGAAAGGGAGGTGGAAGAGAAGGGGCATTTAATGTAAGATCTCAATGTATCATATATTTAATATTTCGTTCTTTCTTTTGAGTAATTCCTAGAGTTTTGCAACGTTTTCTTTTTATTTATTTTTATAACGAAACTCTGAATGTAGTATACTATTTCATGCAGTCAATGACTGTCGGCCATCTTCTGAATTGAGTACCTATTAAGTTAAGAATAGGGTAATAGGTGGACAAGCATAAGCATTTTGAAGCCATGGGGAGTCTTGCCCTCAGGCTTCAAGAGCTGAAGAATTGTTCCAAAGAGTTACCGCGGCTCTGGAACGCAAAGGGCAACTGAAGGAACACAGTTGGGTTTTAGTTGATAAAAGTCTGACACTCCCTTTCACTCCACCCAGAGCTAAAGAAGTTTTTTGTGGAATTCCCAAACTAAAAAAAATACAAAGCTTTATGGGATAGAGTTCGAAAAATAGGTACTCAACTTCAAATTCTTAATCAAGAATTTGAAGTGAGTAACTATTTTCCCGAGCAGTGCCATAAAACAGTGACTTTCTGAAGCCTACTCCTCGGTAACGGCTTGGTTAATAGGTTTGACAAAAATATATTTATTACAGATTCATGTACAACATTATCAACTTATGATGTTTCGTATGACTAAAGCTTTTTCCAACAAAAAATTAACAAAATGATATTTTTTCGTTTGTTTTCCCTACGCCTTTCAAACGGCTTTGATCTTTAGAAATATGTATACACAAAAAAATTGCTGGTTAAATGTTCTTTAAAATATAAATAGCATATTTAATGTAAATCAATCAATATTCCGCAAAGAAAATGATTTTAAAGGTCAGCAGGGCTCTATGCGGGTGCAGACCTTAAGAAATAGGTGGTGGTGTATTCAGGCAGGATTACCTACAATTTGCGTAGAGTACAATGTAGACTAAATATAATGACTACAAACAACCGGTTTATGGACTTATGTGTTTCTCCAAATAAACATACTTAACATTTTTTGAAGTAAGAACACGGTTACCTCAAGTAATGTATAAACTTTTGAACCACCGAAAGACTTTTTATGGCTCCTGAATCAATTTTACGATGCGAATAAAAATGTATTCATGTTTATGATCTGTAAAATTGTGACGTGCATCAAAACCTTGTTATGGCAAATACACTTATAAGTTTATTAGCTTCCGCCAGCGGCTTCACCCGTGTGAAAATTGTCTCAAGGAAACTTACTCCTGGGATAATAGTAGATTATGGGACTGAGGGATAAAGCAGTGTCTGGTGGCATGTTGAATTCCGAACCAAACGAAGGTTACCAAGTTTTAATCCCGAACGCAGTGAGGTAATTATATAATTCACTCCCGAGCATTGAGAGGGAGTTTATACTAACTACATTAGATGTTTAGGGACAGAATGTGTTGCTTTAGTTGAGGGTTGAATGATATATAAAAGGGCATTATCGAGCAGGTGGTGTAAAAAAAGAATCTATGTGCTGTTGCAGGACATAGGTTTCCGTTCAACTGTTTGTGTGTAAAGGAGTAACAAACATACATTCTGTATAATATTAGTGTAATAACGGTTAACTGCATACATAAGATTCCAATCCCTAAGTCGTTATTTTTTATGCAGGGGAAATAATGTTTTAGAAGGTTCGTCGTGTTGATATTTTAACTGCACAGTTGGTCTCGTGGTAGCAAGTGCGACTGCCGAGCGTGTGGTCCAGAGTTAGTTTCCTTGGAGTTTGTGACTTGTCAAATGATGCGGTTTTCACTGATAGAAAGAGCGATAAACGATAAAACGGGTTGTTTTGAAGTGTTATATCTTTGGATTGACTTGGAATTATAAGTTCAAATAAACTTGAACTGCGATATGGTAGAAAATATAAAACACAAAAAAAAAAAACAATAAATACTTAATTTCTAAAAAAGAATAACGTACCTTTAATATAAAGTTTATTTGAACTTGTAATTCCAAGTCAATCCAAAGATATAACACTTCAAAGCAACCCGTTTTAAAAAACGGTAATTTCATACTTTAACCCCTAATATTTCCAAATTGGTGTTTCGAATTCCAGTTTATTTAGAAATAGATATCCAATTATCAGTACTTTACTTTGCACAAGTGTCGCAATGGCCCAGTGGTTAAGGCACTCGCTTCTTATGCCTCATGCACGAGAAGCGAGTGCCTTTACAGGTTCGAAAACGGGGAATGTGAATTTTTCAATTCATATGTACGTTTCTAAGTTTATCTAGGACTTTACTGACACCCCGTGCCGTAAAGGAAAAAACGGAACCCTTATAAGATCACTTTGTTGTCCGTTTGTCGGTCTGTCTGTCAAGACCCTTTATCTCGGAAATACGCGGAGGTATCGAGTTGAAATTAAAACCTTATACTCAGGTCTGCGGTCCCTTGAAGCTGTGAAAAAATCATACTTCTAAGTTAACGAAAAAAAAAGATACGGCCGTTTATGTCACAAAAAAACGTATATTTCGACACTCTCAAGGGTATCAAAATTTATAGTGTGCTACTTCCCGTTGACCTGAAATCCTGAAATTTGGCATGAAGGAAGGTTTCATAGCACATATATAGGAAAAAATCTGAAAACTGTAAATTTGTAGTTACGTCACAAAAAAAAAAAATTTTTTGCGATTCGGAAAAATCTTCGTAAGTAACTCAATCCGGGAATTGAACTGTTTTCATAGGTAAGTTAGTACGGAACCCTCAGTGCGCGAGTCCGACTCGCACTTACCCGGTTTTTTTTACGTACTTTAACATAAAAAAACCGGGTAAGTGCGGTTGTATTTTTTTTAAACAATTCATACACCGTGTCAACACAACCCTCTTCAGCAACAGAAAACCAATAGATAGACAGGAATATTATTAGGAAAAATCTTACAGTTACAAAGTTACTACTTACAACACTCCAGGGAATTAATTTAACAAAGTTACTAAAGCCATAGTAATATCTTAGTGGAACTGGGATTAATTAATAGGTTGGTTAATTTGCATAACGCGGTAATAATGGCAGTCGGGGTTTGGTTACTTAAAAAGTTTAACCACACTTTTAAAGTTTCGAGTTTAAGTTTAGTTTAAGTTCCTAAAGTTGTTTTTAAAGTTTTTTTTTAAAGTGTGTTTTTAATGTAAAACATAATACGATTATATATCTTCGCTCGGTTGTGAAAACTTCGTAAGAACATAATTGTTACACATTCAGCAGGAAGAAAAAACTATCTTCTAAAAAAATGTATTGAAGAGATAACTGGTGTCATTTGATTTGTAATATGTTCTTCTTTAACAAAAATGAATTTCTCAATCCAAAATATACAGTATAATATTTATTTGAAGAAAATGTTCTTTAGTAGTCATAGTCATAGTAGTCATAGTTATTTATTGCTAAGGGATTCTTACAAGTCATATACAGAATGTTACATAAAATTAGTCAACAAATGATTACATAGCAATGTCAAATATTAAAACTTATACACACACATACATACATACCCATACACATATCACATACATATATCTTTTCGGGGATGTTAGGTTGATACTACCGAGCGACGACATACGGATACATAAGCATTTGCACACACGGATACCAAAATATTTGGTTATTCCTATATCCATGGAAATCTAAACTAATATTATAAAGTGCTGATATTGTTTGTTTGTAAGAGGTACCCGTACAATGGTCCACCATGGACAAGTGCGAAACAAATTCAGATAGACATCGGGCTTGCGGACGGCGAGCAATGGGTAGCCCGCCGTCCGACCGTCCGGTAACCGTCCGGACCGAGCCCAAGTCGTCGACGGCGCGTATTGTTCCACGCGCGCCTCAGGGAGATGTCAGCAAATCGTAGGTGCCCAGCAGGGTCGTAGCCTACTGGGGCTATGGGTAGTGTGAAAACGAAACCCGGGGCCCTGGGACGAAGGCAACGAAGGAACAGGAGTGGGTTTTTAGTCAGTAAAAGTCTATCACTATCTCCTGCTCCACCCAAGAGCGCGATTTGTCATTAGATGATTTTACCACATAAAAAAAAAGATAGACATGTGATATCGTGATAAGAGGGTGGTAATCTTAACCCCTCGAACGCCGATTGTACGTACATACGTCTGTACAACTTGATTGACCTTGAAAAAAGCTTAATTGTTGTACTGTACACACGTTTGTACGAAATTTACATAGTCATAGCATAGTCGGCCTTATAATGTTCCCACTGTTGGGACTCAGGCCTCCTCTCTAGGAGAGGGAATGGGCCGTAATCCACCACGCGGGCCCAGTGCGGGTTGGTGAATGTCACATGTCTTCGATTTTTTGGTTCTAGGAAATGCCGGTTTCCTCACGATGTTTTCCTTCACCGTTTTGAGAGCAGTGGTGATGAAAAAATTACACAAAGTAATGCGCCTAGCTGGGTTTGAACCCACGACCTACAACTCGTAAGTCGGGGCCGTTACCACTCGGCCACCACTGCTCGTACGAAATTTATTTGGCCGAAAATTTAGTATTGATCCAAATAAGCAAATGGTAACGATTGTATCACGATTAGAAAGTACTACTGAAGTTGTATATCATCCAGAAATGTGTGTGATTATTCGAAATGATGTGGGATTATTCGACAGAGTTACTGCGGCTTTGGAACGCAAAGGGCAACTGTAGGAACACAGGTGGGGTTTAGTCATTAAAAGTCTAACATTCTCTCTCGCTCCATTTAAAGCAAAAGATATTTGATGATTTCCCACCTAAAAAATAAAAAAAAACTGGGCAAGTGCGAGTCGGACTCACGCTCTGAAGGTTCCGTACGAACTTGAAAGGTAAATTGCTGAATACGATTTAGGACGTATTAAAAAAACACTACTTACTAGATCTCATTCAAACCAATTATCGGTGAAAGTTTGCATGGTAATGTACATCATATATATTTTCAGTTTTATCAATCTCTTATTTTAGAAGTTACAGGGGGACACACATAATTTTACCACTTTGGAAGTCTCTCGCGCTTACTGTTAACTTTAGAAAAAAATGATGTTGGAAACCTCATATCATTTTTGAAGACCTATCCTTAGATAACCCACATGCATGTGTTTGATGAAAAAAAAAATTTTTAGTTTCAGTTCTGTATGGGGAACCCCAAAATTTTTTTTTTTTCTATTTTTATGTGATAATCTTAATGCGGTTTACAGAATACACCTACTTACCAAGTTTCGACAGTGTAGTTCTTATAGTTTCGGAAAAAAGTGGCTGTAACATACGGACGGACAAACAGACAGACATGACGAATCTATAAGGGTTCCGTTTTTTGCCATTTGGCTACGGAACCTTAAAAAAAGTAAAAGGAAAGCTAGTGTAAAATACAAAACATTATTATTCCTATCCATAAAATAAAATAACATAATAATGATTACACCGTGCTACGGAGATGGGACGACAGGCTCCTCTTTATATTGCATTTAAATGTATTTTATGTTCGAGACACAGCCATATTTCAATATCAGATCGAGACGTTTCAGTAGGGTTGTCACATAGTTGTGAGAAGGAAATTACACTTTATGGAAATAAAATTAGTAATACCTATTTTGCTAGCAAATGAATACAGATTTATTTTGAAGAATTTTTTAAAAGAGCATTCTTAACAGGACGAAGACTGCCAAAGATAACTGTCAACAAACATATAAATTGCATTCCCTAAGAAAATAGTTTTAATGTCAATTTTTTTTTTAAATATTGCTTTACACTAGGAATAACTCCTGTGTCGTGGGTGCTTTCAAAAACATGTAACCTCACGTACACAAGACCCCATCGCCGGAAAACCTATCTGTAGGGCATACAAATATTTGTTCCATGTGTGAATAGAAAACGCGACACATAGCGCAGCAAGGAATCACTCAATTATTTTGCCAACCGTGCTGTCAAATTAAATTTAGATGGATAGATAAACCATTTATTTGTTACTACACGGAAGCATAATTAAATTATAAAAACTAATCACCCATATAAATACAAACAACATCAGCAAAGAAAAAATTATAAACACATGTAGGTATCTACTTAGAGAAAATAAAATACTTTTTATAAAAAAAAATAACCGACTTAACTAAAAAAAACACTAAATGGATCAAAGTACTTTAATTTCGGAAGTCGGTGTTTCTCGGTATTGTTTGTTTCTTATTTTAAGTTCTCAATGAAAATACCAAAATCACTATATGGTTGCCTATAATATTTGAGGAGTTCCCTCGATTCCTCAAGGATCACATCATCAGAACTGCATTTTGAAAAAAATGGGACCAATCTGGAAGCATATCCTTTTAGGGGAAAAAAATTGCAAATAGGTCCATAAACGACGGAGTTCTGAGATAACAAACATAAAAAAAAATATGATAAAAAAAATACAACCGAATTGATAACCTCCTCCTTTTTCTTGAAGTCGGTTAAAAAATACAAAGATGAGAGCCATAGTGCGGTGTGCGTCTCAGTGTTGCACCAAATGGGAGTCCAGCTCAGCATGTATCAGGCAAATGTACCTGACGCTGATTTTCTGATGGATCCTTGCGGAGACATTCAGACGATCAGCTTCCGCTGCGCGACCTTCTTAATATTCCAAAAGTTAGTATCTATTTATGTTGTTTCACTTTTGAAAGAGAAATGAACTGAATATTCAACAATGTTTTTCTCATCAATTATCAGGTCATGATTATGCATGATTTTATATTTATATATTTATATTTGAGTATTTTTTTCTATCTCCAGCCAGTGACTGAAAAGTGTAAAGAGGATCTTGAAAAGCTTTGGTAAGGTCGTTTAAAGAGAAGAATTTGAATTCATGTTACTAAAAGAGTTATGAGTATACAATCATGTGAACAGATGGAGAGGGGTAGAGAGCCAAATGAAAAGATGGATGGATTTTGTGAGGAGTGATATGAAAAAAAATGAGTCAGATAGCGTCACGTTAGACAGGACAGATTGGAAGAAAAAAATCGTGTAGTGCGGACCCCAAGTAATATGGAACAAGGACAGGATGATGAAAGAATGAAATGAAAGGTTTTTTTTCTACCATATGGTAACTGTCGGAAGCCGACCCCAAGCTAGTTGGGGAAAAGGCGAAGAAAATGATGATGGTGGCAACCCTTTTCTAAATGTTATATTCCCTACGCTCGGGGATTTACCGTGGAGAGCGGTAAAGAATAATACAGTGAAGACAATGTATAGAGAGACTTATACTTGCTTCAAAGTGAGGCGTATGCCGTAAGTAATTCGATTTGAAGCACAAGTTTCAGAGTTTGAGCATACTCCATGAGTTTATTCATATTTCTTGCTTAATCAAAAGGAAACGGTATGTACTTACTTTGAAATTCTGTACGATGTTCTGTAAGAGTACTATATGCCACGCTGAATTTTAATTAATTTGTGAATTAATAATTGCAATATTTATCTAAAATTGAAATATTTAATCACGTTAATATTATAAAGGCGAAATTTTGTGAGTGTGTGTATGTATTTGTTACTTCTTCACACGAGGCTAAATGCTTTTTTAAATTTATTTTTAGGGTTTTGTACCTCAAAAGGAAAAAACGGAACCTTTACTCAGGTCTGTGGTCCCTTGAAGCTGTGAAAAAATTAAACTTTGGAGTTAACGAAAAAAAAAAAACGGCCGTTTATGTCACAAAGAACGTATCTTTCGACACGCAAGGGAATAAAAGTTCATACTTCCCGTTAAATCTAGAATCCTGAAATTTAGCTTGAAGTAAGGTCTCATAGCACAAGTATAGTAAAAAATCTGAAAAACATTAATTTGTAGTTACGTCACAAAAAAAAACTTTTTTGTGATTCGGAATAATCTTTGTAACTCAATTCAGGAATTGAACTGTTTTCATAGGTAAGTTTATACGAAACTCTCAGTGGCGAGTCCGACTCGCACTTGTCCAGTTTTTTTATTTTATTATTGATAGACTCGCTTGACCACTATCTCACTTGACGGAAAAAGACGATGTCAATGAAACTTGGTACACGGATAAACAATGTTCTGAACTAGCATACTTAACATACTCATCCTAAAAGTATTCTATATGACTACTTTTAGGAGTATGTTTCCTTGAGATAATTTCTACTACCTTGTGATATCGGGGTGAAGTCACTGGCAACAGATAGTCATTAATAATTAAAAAAAATCGGGCAAGTGCGAGTCGGACTCGCGCACTGAGGATTCCGTACAAACTTACCTATGAAAACAGTTCAGTTTCCGAATCGAGTCTCAAACATTTTTATGAAGAGCAAAAAAGTTTTTTTTGTGACGTAACTACAAATTTACAGTTTTCAGATTTTTTCCGGTACCTATGCTATGAAACCTTGCTTCATGCCGAATTTCAGGACTCTAGGACAACGGAAAGTACCCTAAGAATTTTGATTCCCGAAATACACGTTTTTTGCGACATAAACGGCTGTATCTTTTTCTTTCGTTAACTCAGAAGTTTGAATTTTTTACCTTCAAGAAACCGCAGATCTGAGTATATGGTTTTAATTTCAACTCGGTACCTCCACGCTTTCCCGAGATAAACGGTCTTGACAGACAGACAGACAGACATACGGACAACAAAGTGAGGGTTCTGTTATTTCCTTTTGAGGTACGGAACCCTAAATTACAAATATTTTAAAACAAAATTAAGAAAAACCCTCCTCTAAAATACTTTATTACACAACAAAGTAGTTAATCACTTTGTTGTTTACGTATTTTTAATCTTTATAATAGGTACTTAGTAGAAGCATCGTACTTATTCACAAAATGTTTTTACCGGCAAAGTTTTGAGGTTAGTAGCGTGTTGCTGAGAGATAATAGATGGTGCCATTGCAAACGCGTTATATCCAACGCGTGGTTGATAAGATACTGCTAGCTAACCATAAATAGCAGGTTTATTTAGGATTAAGTGGTGCACGACCAACCGAGTGAATGGAACAACTATTTAAAAAAAGAATGTTCTTTTTTATGTTTGGTTACGAATTTTCCGAGACTTCCAGTTTTCAACGTATCCCATCTCATCTTATTTATGCATAAGCAGCCTTACAATGTTCTCACTTTGTTCATATAATAATATATAGCCAGCCCTAAGTTTAGAAAGTATTTAGTTTTAGTTTTCCATTAGAATGTTTTAGCAGTTAGCCTTCTCGACAAGTTTCGGTGAGGTAGACAATACTGCAATAAAATTTTCAGCTAATTTTTTTCCCTAGAGGTCGCGCCTGTTTCAATGATGCTCGTAAAAATATCCACAGCTACTTCGTCTCCTTTGCTAGCATGGCAAAGAAGACGGCCGCACGCGTGAGGGAAAGGACATCCTCACGCCCCAGCCGTCAAGACCTTGACCCTGACTACCAGCCACCGTAGGCGTTGGCATGCGGATGACAAGCAATGGGTAGCTTGCGATCCGGCTGTTCTGTAACTGTTCGGACCTAGCCCAAGTCGTCGACGGCGCGTAGTGTCCCCATGTGCGTCAAAGAGATGTCACTTAAACCGAAGCGGCCCAGCAGGGCCGAAGCCTACTAGGGCCATTGGTCAACTTCTGCTAAGGTTACCCGTGGTCGTAGAACGCTAAGGCAACTGAAGGAACATAGATGTGGTTTTAGTCAGTAAAAGTTGTGACACGCCCTCACGCACCGCTCTAGAGCAGGAGAAACCATTAGATGATTTCCCACCTTAAAAAAAGACAACATAACACATGCATGGCCCACGTAGCATGGCCAACATAAACCACGAACAGCCATCTTAACGCCTCTCGTGTAAAACCACAATTTAATGAATATTTTTACTGCGTCGTTTGTAGGCCAACTGTTATAGGGATTTACGAGCCAGTTCACTCCACTTTGGGTATAATTCTGCACCATAGTGTGTCTACGTGCGTCGCATGAATGGGGAATATATATTATTACGTATTTAAAGTTAACTTTGTTGGAAATGTAGGACGGAACGATGGTTTTTTATTATGTGAACCCTTCTTGCGGTGAAAATGGATTCACGTAAGCTGAATGCGTTTGTTTCTTGGTCTTACGAAAATGGAAACACGCGGAAAGTAAACAGTACATAGCATTGTTTTAATAGAATCCCAAATTGGTATATTTTTATCTTTATAAAAATTAGCGACCCGCCCCGGCTTCGCACGGGTGCAATGTTGATACTAAATATACTACAGAATGTCTTTATATACAATGTTCACAGCTTTATTAAATGCACAATGTATTTAAGGTGTTTAATTTGATAAGGATTAATGCTGTATTGCTTAAAATCGCTTCGTAAATAAGTCATTATTCTCGTAAAAAGTAAAGGATAAAAAATGGTTATTGTGGGTTATCCCTAAGAGATAGACATACACCATCGCTGACTTTATTGTAGACCTTTTTAAGGTGTACAATACTGTAGTACATTATTTAGATCTATCTCGTAGGGTTCAGCCAGTGTTTGCAATGTAAGCGCAAAAAAAATGTGTTTATTTAGGACATTACATTAGAAACCTCTAAAATTATCAGTGTTTCTCTACTATATTATGTATGTATTATACATATAAACCTTCCTCTTAAATCATTCTATCTATTAAAGAAAATCAATCGGCATCAAAATCCGTTGCATAGTTTTAAAGATACGCACACATAGGGACAGACAACGGGAAGCGACTTTGTTTTATACTATGTAGTGATAGTGATAATTAAACCATGCCTGACGATCTTTCACAGTTTTTTTTGCTAAAAGCCTGGAAAGGCTCTGTTATGCATTTAGAAAAAAAAAAAACAAAACATTATGAAATTAAAATAGTACCTATCTAACCACTAAGTTTGCTACATTTTGAAAGTATCCTGCCTATTTTTAAATTGTTATTAGACTATAACAATAAACAATAGTTTCAGCAAGATATTGAACTAAAAACAACTTTATCACTGATACCAATAGAACGACTAGAAAAGATATTGTTTTCATTTTTACTACGTCGCAACAAAACTAAAAGGAAATTGTTTCACGAATACATCTTAAAGTAATAACTAAGTTCCTTTATTATTATCCTTACATATAATAAAACTAGCTTCTGGCAGCGGCTTCGCCCGCGTCAAAGTAGGTTTCCCCATACAAACTTTGGACCCCCGTTTCATCACCTTAGGGGATGAATTAAAAAAAAAAACCCTCTCTTAGTGCTCGCCGACGTTGTAAAAGGAAACCTAATGCAAAATTTCACGCTCCTAGTCCCATTATAATTTTGGTTGTGCGTTTATATGTCAGTCAGTTAGTTTCTCCTTTTATATATATATAAATAAAGCCATCTAACGCGTCTGCCTGTAGGAATACGATAAAATCGAAAACTACGCAATGGATTTGCATGCAGATTTTACGGATAGACAGAGTGATTCATGAAGATGGTTTAGATGTATAATAAATGCATACTATGGTTGAAAAAGCAGAGAATTTTAAAGATTTCTATTCTAACACTAACACCCGTGTGAAGCTGGGGCGGGTCGCTAATCTATATTGTTATGGTAATACGAACTGCGTGAGTAGTGTCTTCTTTATGAATTTATCTTTAGTCTGTGGTTCGATCATGTCATTATTAAAAATGTTTATTGTTAATTAGTTCGTATGATTACCCTATACCCCATCATATGTAATATTTAAAAATAAAATAAAAAGAGAAACTGACTGACTGGCATATCAACGCACAGCCGAAATTATAATGGGACTAGGAGCGTGGAATTTTGTACAAGGGTTCCTTATAGGGGGTAGACGAGCAAAGATGATTTCCTAAAATTCACTCCCTAAGGCGATGATGCTACTTCAATTAATAAATAACACATAAGCGAACTTACCCTTGCGAACCTTGTTAAATATGTGCATGATGGCTTTACAAACCGACGTCACAGTCTCATTTCTCACGGTAAAGCAAAAATCCGCCACGATTGTTCCGGCACACTACAAAAACTAACAAAAAATATCTTCGTGGTGTTCTTGGCAGGCTGTTATCATGCGATCTGACGTAGACACAAGATAACGTGAGCCGTGATACGACGGCTCCATAGCTGCAATTCTTGTCAATGATTGTTTGGCAGTGGATAAATGTCTGACGCGTCAGTTGCAGAGAACGTCATGAATATACTGCAGTTGTGTGCTGTCATATTATTATGTCATAAATTATTGTGATTTTAATACTATTAAGACATTATTGGTTTAGGTTTTTTTTTTCCGGGATTACCCCTAAATTAACTTTGCAGGCATTTTCTAGAAACCCGTGGTCTTGGAACCCAAAGGGTAACTGAAGGATACAGGTGTAGTTTTAGTTAGTAAAAGTCTGACACGGGCCTGAAATTGAAAATTATTCAATGGCTTCTCCTGCTCTAGGTGGAGCGTGAGAAGTCATTGAATGATTTCCAATTTAATACACAAACCTAAACTAACTGCACTAATTTTGTAGACATTTTGCGTTCCAGAATTATAAGAATTAAAGAAAGAACCCTTATATGATCACTTTGTTGCCCGTCCGTCGGTCTGTCTGTCTGTCTATCTGTCTGTCAAGACCCTTTATCTCGGGAAGGCGTGGAGATATCGAGTTGAAATTAAAACCATATACTGTCTGCTGTCCCTTGAAGCTGTGAAAAAAATCAAACTTTTGAGTTAACGAAAAAAAAGATACGGCCGTTTATGTCGCAAAAAACGGAATTCTGAAAAATCTTCGTAACTCCATTCGGGAATTGAACTGTTTTTAACCGACTTCAAAAAAAGGAGGAGGTTATCAATTTGGTTATATGTTTTTTTTTTATTGTTTTACCACAGAAAATCGTCGTTTATGGACTGATTTTCAATTTTTTTTTTCCTCCTTAAGAAGATGCTTCCAGTTCTGATGATGGGATTCATGAGGAATTGAGGGAACTCCTCAAATATTATAGGGAACCATATAGAGATTTTGGTATTTTCATCGAGAACTTAAGCTTAAGGGTTAATTGGTAATCATTTAATTTATTAGGTCTTTGCCTATGAAATTGCCGTTTTTTAAAACGGGTTGCTTTGAAGTGTTATTATCTTTGGATTGACTTGGAATTATAAGTTCAAATAAACTTTATATTAAAGGTCCGCTATTCTTTTGTCAAAATTAAGAATTTATTGGTTTCTTTGTGTTTTGTATTTTCTGTAATATCGCTGTACTTAAAACCACGAAAGCTAATAAATAAAACATTGTTTCATATTGAGAGTTCCAACGTAGAAACTATGCATTTTTTTCTTACAAAATAACTCTGTGTTCTTGGTTTATTAGGTTTAAAAGTTGTGAAGATTCTAAGTAGGTGATGAATAATGAGTTGCATTTGAAAATTCTGCCAGGTCAGTGTTGTTTTTAAATCTCCTACAAACATTCCGACCATTTCGCTGCAAAAATAAATAGCAAATTTTTTTTATTTGCCATTAATTATGTTTGCGTACATCTAAGATTAGCTTTCGGTAAAAATAGGCGAATAAACTGGTGTATTTTTGGATTTTATTGCACCTAACCAGTCACATGTCATGATGACTTTAGAGTGTGCAATAAACTCTAAGGCCACAACTAGGGTGAGGAGCGAACGCGAATACTAAAGCGGGTGCGAAGTATCCATAAATAAAATAGTAGGTGTAGTATACATAAATGAAACCGCTGTTTGCGTCCATACTTAAGAATTACTAGCAAAAGACTCAAAAATTGCTGGTTTTCTAATTATTTTGTGCCAAATCTATTTAGTTTGAGACTGCGGAAAAATATAAGTTAATCTTTAGAAGTTTTTGATAACTCTGTTGTTTTTATCGTGTGTCTACACATTTAAAAAATATCCTGAGTAGATACTGGTACGATCGTCAATGCTTACCCTTTAATTTTATTCCCGTGTTACTAACCAACAAATGTCGATAAAATTAATAACAAAACTGGGTGGTTTTAGATTTTTAATAAATCATTTAATTTTTGAGTGAATCAATAAAATGATTAATATTTTGCAATAAATTGCTAATTTTTGAGAGTGCTGCGCTATTAGTAATTTTACGGCCTTCAGTGACAATGACAGTGGACGCCTAAAACGACGTGATGGGGTAGCCTAAGCAGCGAGCGATCGTCTTTTGTTCTACATGGAGGTCCCTAAAGAAACACTTCTATTCTGTACTACCCGCCGCTATATCTCACTATGCATGTAGTCGCGCTCGCTGCCGCCTTTGTCACCGAGTGATCACTCTGGACAAGGCGTATATTATACATAGCTCCGCATTTTAGTCCTAAGTACTTCTATTAAGACGAATTAATGTCTACCGAACTGACAGCTTGAGGTTTATAAACGATACTTATTAATGTTTTTATGATTTTAGATGATAAAACCTGTAAAACTTTTCCGTAACGTTTTTAGTCAGATATTTTCGTCACTCCAAGACCTCCATTTGATACATATTTAACGACACTGTATTTATAAATATTTAGTTTTAATCCTATAAAAGGTTGGAGCACTTATTTTCTTATAGAAAAATCCAATTTGAATATTCTATGGCAAAATATAGACAAGATAAATTGAACATAACTAGATAGGTAGGTGAACTTAGTTGTAAATATCGAGATTGTGGTAATTAATTGTTATTATTTTGATTGCCTTGGAAATAACTGCAATTAAGATAGCAATAATGATGGATGATTGCTGATGCACAACTTGTTTCTTTTTATTGCCTTTAAGAACAAAGGATTCTGTCATTGAATAATGTAAGATCAATCAATGTAGCAATATTTTTATTGAAACATCTATTTCTCTTTTATTGAAAATTGCTTTCTGTCAAGCATCTTAGCCTGCGTGAAAGTGAAAAAAAATCTCAAGAAACATACTCATCGTCATCATTTCAGCTGAAAGATGTCCGCTGTTGGACATAGGCCTCCTCCAAGTGTCGCCATAACGAAGGGTCCTGTGTGTCTCGCATCCATTGGATCCACACGACCCTCACCAGGTCATCGGTTCACCTTGTGGGTGGCATTCCAACGCTGTGTCTTCTGGTACGCGGTCGCTACTCCAGAACCTTTCGGCCCCATAGACCATCTGTTCGATTTTTTTACGAACAGTTCGAAGTTTGGCGATTCTTCTACACATAAATATGCCTGGGATAAAAAATATCCTTTGTGCTATTCCAGGACACGGTTTACTTACCCGTACTGCTAATTTCATCTTCCGTTCAGTCGTTTGAGCGTGAAATCACTCTTCTTATTCACTTCACTTATTCTCTTCTTATTCACTTCACTTCTTATTCCGAATTTTACCATCAGGCTGATGGTAAAAGTCGGAATAAGAAGAAGTGCTCTTTCACGGCATCAGAGAGCTTGCTCACTGTTTTATTCGTCATGAGTCATTCATTCAGTCGTACCGTCGTCGTGTCGTTGCCGCTTTAAATCTTCGTACGTTTATTCAAAACTACGCCGCTTAAACACTCCTTTCACTATCCCGCACTGATTCTGCAGCACTCGCGACCGTAGCAAGGATGAAGGTAACAAGTAAAACCACTTCAAATGTTGTTTATCTGTATATTCAGAACTCATTTCAAATAGCGAACCTAGTCACAACCAGGGTTGCCAGATGCCGATTTTTTTATCTCGTACTAGGGCTGTTAAATATCTCGTACTTTCAATAAAAAATCTCGTAAAAGTTATACATTTTAAAAATGTACTTAAATCAAGGCCTAAGACCTTAATTTAAGTACACTATGTAGTATAACTAGCTAGCCTGGGGCAGGAATACCGCCAAATGCAAAATCATTACTGTAGGTGATTCATATATATTTTTTTTTCAATAATTTTACCATATCTTCAAAAAATAAAACAAATTACTTGGTAATAAATAGTACTTGCTACTAGTACATAATATTAATTATGGTTTTATTTGTTAGTGATATGTAATGTCAGGGGTATTGGTAAAATCATCTTCGTTTTTATTGTACAGTTTTTCATGTTGTTCTACTGATTCCGGATAACATTGTTAAAATCTCGTAAAAAGGTGTACGAGATTTTTTTTTTCTCGTTTCTCGTACAGAGACTGCTAAAAAGTTACGAGATTTCTCGTACATCTGGCAACGCTGGTCACAACGCGGAAAATCTTAACATCGCGATTCAGAAATCGGCGCTCATCTAACAGCGCCATCTATTGGTCAAAAAATAAACAAAACGACGTTGCCGCTTTGTCGACAAAGTTTCATAGTTTTGTATGTAAGCTGTGAGCAGGCGTACACCAAGCGTATAATGACGAATACGCGTTTATGAAGCTACGCGTCTGCAGACAGTAGGCCTTACTTAGATTTTATAGCGACCTTGTAGTTAACGCGTCTCGCATATGGGCGACGCATCCGTTTCACATTACCACAGTATCTGAACACGTAAGAAATGTAATTATAGCAAAAACGTAGAAAGGAAATTGATTTTTTCGGATGTTATGTTCAAATTTATTAGGTGAGGCTATGAAAATAATTTGATAGTCTAATAAAATTATTAAATTTTCCTGACAGCTGACTGGCGTGATTTATCGACCGGAAGAACTGTGTCTGCTCATTTTCTATTTTAGTCTAGGGTTGAGCTGGCGAGACCTTGGAGGGTATTGGAACAGTGCTGATCGTTGCTACAGGCCAGGCTAATCAAAGATGCGCTGACGGGAGGCTGAGGGTAAGAATGATGACCGTTAAAGTCGACTAGTTTTACTATTAGACTAGATTTTGCCCGCAGCTTCACCCGCGTAGGTACATAAATAATAGCTTATAGCACTCAGGAATAAAGCAGCTTTCTATCGGTGAAAAATTTTTAGCAATCAGACCAGTACTTTCAGAGATTACCTCCTACAAACAAAAAAACAAACTTTACCTTTTTCTAATAGGTATTAGTGTAGATTTGTAGATGACTTATTAATTTATTCCGTGAAACAAAAGCTAAAGAGTGGAATTGTGGTTTATGGAATTGTGATGGATTTATGAATATGTCGATGGCAATTCACATTCGCTATTTTTCCTTTTATTAATTTTTCTAAATATGATTTACATTTTTAAGTATTTCTTAAAAAGGAACATAAAAAGATAACATAAAAATAGTAGCTCCTAGCGAATTTTAATGTGTGTAATGTGATTGGGACCATGGTCCCGGTGGTCAGACCTTCAAAGAGAGGCCTTTTGAATCAAACCAACCGCCTAACGAGAGCCTCCTCGGGTGTTGACGAGGCTCGTAAGCTATTAAGCTATTGGCTGACACGACTATCGGTACAATGATCGCCAAGTCCATCTACTTGCCACCGTAGGCGCGGGCTTGCGGACGGTGAGCAATGGGTGGCTCGCCGTCCGATTGTCCGGTAACCGTCCGGACCGAGCCCAAGTCGTCGACGGCGCGTAGTGTTCCACGCGCGCCTCAAGGAGATTTCAGCAACCGTAGGGGCCCAGCAGGGTCGAAGCCTACTGGGACCATGGCTGATGCGAAAGAGATCCCCGGGGCCCTGGAAAAAAAAAATGGCAAAGAAGGTACAGGAGTGGGTTTTTAGTCAGTAAAAGTCTGACACTATCTCCCGCTCCGCCCAAGAGCGGGGGATGTCATTAGATGATTTTCCCACACGAAAAAAAAAAAAAGTCCTACTTCAATTTTCTTTTTTATTATTTTTATTATATTAGTAGATGTGTGTACCTAACTAGTTTTTGATATAGGTAGTCTAATTTATTGCCTATGTTTCTATTCTACAATCTGAACTCAGTTGTATTGCGTCATAAGTTTATCTAATAAATTAGTTCCGATCTACACTAATTGCCTAGTTGATTCATTGCTTGCAAGTACATACCAAAACCAAATACACAAAGACTATTTTCATTAATCTTGTAAACACCAATTGAAATCAGCGTTAACAAGTTTATATTTTGATTCAATGATTCATTCAATAAAATACAATCACGCACAGAGGTGTAACTCTCGTTCGATTATTTAGAGCAATGTTATTTCCGTGGGAGGTGAATGGAAGCATGGCGGGCCGCCAACGAACGGACGAGCTTGAAGTAAATAGAATGGGTACTAAAACAGAAGATTGGATTAAGATAAATGCTCCAGAGTAATCCGAGAAATTCAAATTTTCGTACGTTTTTTGCAATTTGCAGTTTAGTACCGAATAGTATGGCAAAAAAAATATATATTTGCGATAGTGATATGTAGGTATGTATTCACACAGTTAATTTTATTAAAACCATTGACATAACTCTTTAATAATTAGAGAACAGCTAAAATGTGCCATTTTAATAAAAAAACGACGTGACGTGTTACCTTGTCTCTTAAGTTAGAGAGTTGATGACGGGTTTAATGAGTATAGTTATGAAAATTCGTATATGTTGTTATCGCAAATAAAATTCTTATTACCATTCTATCCGATATTGAACTAAAAAATTAAAAAAAAAACTTTCGAACATTTCCATTTTGCGAGTAACACTGGACCAAACTGACATAAAGATCTAAATCAAATGACAGTTGCAAGTGCGCTTACATTTTCTGTAGGTAGCGTGTCTATGTCTTTTTTTTTGATCCAATGACTTCTCCTGCTCCAGAGTGGAGCGTTATGGCGTGTCAGACATTTACTAAATCCACCTGTGTTTCTTTAATTACCCTTTGGATTTCAGGGCCACGGTAACTTTTTTGAACGTTCCTACAGAAGCGTGTTTATTTATGTGTGTGTGCATTTTCTGTACAGCAGGCTTAGCCAAGCTGATAATCTACAATCGTTAACGCTAGTACAAAACTTCTCAAATGTATGGGAATGACATCATCTCAACATTAAGTCACGTGCTCAGAATAAACAAATAGGAGGCGTTACCGATTGTAGAAAGCGATTGGAAACGAAACGGTCGTACCTTGGCTAGGCCTGCAGATCCGGCCTTCTGATATTTATCTATATCGTGGTTTTAATATACGAAGACAAATAAACACTGGGATATGGGTGACATGCTAATAATCCACGGATTTGTAAATGGATTACACATGTCAGGTACGCACGTTTGTTTCTCTTGTTAATGTTGTTATTGACGTGTTTACATGGCAATTTGTGATCTAGATGTAGTTCATGTAATTTGAACACGTTTTAATACATGCTGGCTCAGATGTAGCTATGGTCCTGGGATTTATGAACGCAGAGAATCTGACTCTAGATATTTGCAATACATCGGACCTACGTTTGAAAATATTCTCTTTAATGAAAACCATGAGGGCCTGAAGCCAGGTAGAACAACCTTTAGGTTTCATGTTAGATACCTAGCATAGACATTACCTCTGCTTCTACCTACCGCTGCATCTACCTACTGCCTCAAATTGCGGCGGTCAGCCCCCGCCACAAGTTATTATTATTCCTAATTTTATTTATTTAGTAACAAACAATTTTATTATAGAAAACAACAACAATACAACTTAAAATTTATCAAGTATATCTACCGTAAACAGCGTTATTTAAATCAAACAGAAAAAAAATTAACCGTGCGCTTCTATGAGAACTGAAAGTACCTAATGTTAAATTGACATAATGATGATAAATAATAAAAATGCATTGGAATAAAATAATAAAATTATGTATTATAATTACATACCTACAAACTTTAAAACCAAATGGACCAATAGGTATGATAGCAAAAAAGCTGATGACAAGGTTAAGGTGTTCAATTCTTTGATTGAGAGCGGAATTTCAAAATTGTCCGGAGGTTGTGCAGAATAACTCAATGGGCCTCCCAGATGTTAAGAAAAAGCTACAGCAAACATCATTACCTACTATTCAAGCTAGTCTCGTCCATACAGTTCCGAGTATTTAACTACAATCAATTTAAATTCCTTCAAACAGTCCGTTCGGATAACGCCACGTTTACAGCAAAGAAAATTTCTACAGGATTTAATATTCAAATCAGGGCGACCATGACGTTCGTTCAAATTGTAGACGATCAGCTACATTAACATCACAAATGGCTTGCTGGAAACGCTTCTATGTTTATTTTCTTCGTTCAAGAATAGTAAGCAAACGTGCCTCGATGTGATGCTACTAAATAATCCTTTGTACCTACTGTGTAGGTAACGTGTAGAATGAGGTATTGTGTGTGCAATAATTTAGGTGAATCAGAGCTTGAAAAGTTATGTTGGTGGTTGTACAATCCTGTGAATAAGTGTGTTTGTAAATAGAATTCATGTCTTGTTTGTTTTTGCTTGAGACTGTCAGCTGGAAAGGCATATTCCGAGTCCAAATACCTAACTTTAATTTAAAAAATGACTGGAAAAAAATGTTTTCTCTTGAAAGATAATTTTACTAATCAGTTGCTGAATCCATACATCCTAATTGTGCGTATATTCAGGCAGATTAAACATGTTTTCTTTCTTTCTTTTTTTCTTTCTTTAGTTACGTATTATAAAAAGTTCTCCTCGTCTGTTTGTAAGTCGTTCAGGATAATCTCAAAAACTCATGAACGGATTTTCATGCGGTTTTTATTGATAGATTGATGATATTTAATGCACGGGAAAAGGGCAGGAAGATGATGATGATGATGATGATATTTAATGCATATTATAGGTACAGAAAAACCGAGAATATCAAAGAGTTGTAGCATCAGTGCGATGCTGGGGCGGATCGCTAGTAGTCGCTGAACGGTTCAGATATTTTTAGCATTAAGACTAGCAAAGTTTTAAGTTATTAATCTTTTATTATTGAGGTGAAAAATCGTCAAATAAATCCTGCCACTTTAGATGGAGTGAGAGGGGGTGTCAGACTTATTAATAAAAATACACCTGTGTTTTTTTAGTTGCATCTTGCGTTTTAGGGTTATTGTAACTTTTTCGAATAAAAATCTCCCGCAGCTCATAAGTACCTCACATATAAATTACGTTTATTTTTGTTTGGCGACTCCTTAATGATGTCAAAAACCTTTTTACGTTTTGTTTGTGTTCCATTTATACCACGTAGCTACTTAATCCATTATAATCAGCGAATGCGTATTTTACTTTATTTCAAAAGTAAAAACGGTATATTTTTTTAATCAGGATTAGAGCAACCATGTTACTCAAATCCTCTTGAAAAATAAAAACTCCGTTTATTTTGTAAACAGTCGGGTTACAAAGTAAATAAGTACTATTAATGGGAAGCGAAAGCTGGAACGTATATTTTTTTTTAAACACACTTTTTCAGATGACTGTACGAAGGCAGTTTATATTTTGGATAGATTGTTTAGGCTGTAGCTTTTGCACTAATTTATTCCAGTATTTTTTGTTGTAATTCCGCTGTAATTACAATCTTAGCACACATGTGCCATTAGCAAGTAAACTGATTCGCACTTAACATTTCTGAATACTGATATCAAACGGGCAGTTCTACTTTTTGATGGACAAAAACTTCCACGTATTACGCAACAATCCTTTCTATGAAAAATTTCAATCAGCCTAGCCTTTGATATCATTTTTATATTTTTAATAATAATAATGTACCTATTTTCTTTTTTTCGCCAGAAATGAAACCTAGGTTATATGTTAGAGGACAATGTGAGGAATCAGTAGCAAATGAATATGAAATAATAGGTAATATAATAATAATAATATTACAGAAAATACAAAACACAAAGACCCCAAAAAATTACCGTACCTTTAATATAAAGTTTATTTGATCTTATAATTCCAAGTCAATCCAAAGATATAACACTTCAAAGCAACCCGTTTTAAAAAACAACAATTGCATAATTATGTAAAGACCTATTATATGAATACCAGTGGTTCCGACAGAAGTTGTCCTGCCCGAAAGCTGGTTTTCCGTAAGAAAATAAAATTGAGATCCCGATTGCAGCGTCATCTACCGGATCCAATTATGTTTTCAAACCTTTCAAGGACCTACTCAAAAATACACATAAAGTTTCATCTAAATCGGTCAAGTCGTTTAGGAGAAGTTAGGTGACAAACACATGTATAGAATAATATAAATAGGTAACAACGTTACTCGTATTCTTCTTCAGTAAAATTATCTCTCGGATAGGTAGAACGGCCCAACCACGATATCGTCGAGTTTGTTATGAAATCGACAGCCACATTATCGATGCGAACATTATCGATTCGTACCGCTCCGGATTCCACTAATTTCCATTTACTACCCACTAAAACTGCCTACAATTTGTTGACTGTTACATGAAACCTGTATAAATTTACTTTCTCATTCCTGCTTGCCTGTAATGCGGAGTTGTGGGAAAAGTTTGTGTAGCAAGTAGTCACGGCAAATTGAATAGAATCTCATGTGCGCTACCTTCGCGGTGGCACTTCAGAATGTTTTCGATCCCTGCCGTGATATAGTTGAATGAAGTAACGAAGGTACAGGCTGAGCAGAAATGGTCATTATTTTTTTATTCACAGAAAGTACTTCCTGCTTTTTTCTTTGGGAGTGGGAAATCATCAAATAGTTTTTCTCGGGGGTGCGTAGAACGATAAGGAGTGTCAGATTTTACCGGATCACCAGACGTACGGCGATGCGCCATCAGTCCATGGTGGACATCCCATCCATACGTACAAAACGTTTTGGGAACATTTTAATTTTGCATACAAATAAAGAGTGAAATTCCCTGCCAGAGTCCGTGTTTCCTGATAACTATAACCTAGGGGTCTTTAAGTCAAGAGTGCAGAGGTTACTTCTAAGGAAGCGTGCTCCACCGTCGACCACATCATCACTTAACATCAGGTGAGATAGTGGACCAGCGCAAGCCTGTCAATAATAATAAGAAAACCACCCATGTTCCTTCTGATGCTGTTTCAGGGTTGCGGAGACTTTTTCGAATAAAGCCCTGCCAGGTTTCGGCCCTAGAGAGCTGCGACACTCATGCTGACATCTTTTTAAGGGGACGTGTAGGACACAACGCGCCGTGGACTTGGGCCTGGTTCTAACAGGACAGTGAGTTAAGATAGTATGTCCCTAAGGGCTATTTTTTCAATAATCAGATAATTTTCACCTATAGTATAAATATGGCTACTTGGTTATGGTTATTTTTTACTTTCGTCAAGTTGTTTATTCGTAATAATTTTACAATAACTGTTAATTCGACATTATTATGCCTCTGATTTGATTGTTGAAAAAGTACTGTTCCATTTGAAAATAGAAAGAGTGGAAAAAAATATTATAAAAATGTATGAAACTAAATGCTCCGTCTTTACTGTCACTGTCAAAGTGAATTGTTAATATGCCATCCAATAGCGTGGTCGACTGTACTTTTAATTATTATTTTATGGTAAATTCAAAATCTTCATCATAACGTATTTTCTAAAGAGAAGTCATAATATTAAAGTTGCGTTGTATCATTCGAGTAACATTAGTTCTTTTCGCATGATAGATATTTCTATAAAGAAGTATTTATAAAGATTTGGATGAACTTGGATTTGTATAGTCTACCAGTGAGCCGGGGAGGCAGAACATCCTGGAACAGGTCATAAGATATTTTTTACTTCGAGATAATGTTTCATCAGGATGGTTTTCAACTTTCACATGGCTGAAACCACTGGCAAAAGCTAGTAAGAAAGAAGTAAACGATAAGTAAGTACCACAGTCTGTGAACACAAATTGTATTGAACTACCAGCATGTGAAAAATAAAAACATACAGAAGCTTGTACAAAGTCAACACCCTGTATATCGAATCAAGTTCATTCATACGAGGCAGAATATTCCTCAAGCCAACTTCACATGCAAATGCAATTTTTGAAGCGGGCAACATTTCAAATTTACTCAGTGCCGTTCGTAAGTGAATGCTGTGGAGTCTGGCAACACACTGCATACGGAGTTTAGTTTTAAACGAAGCGCTGTACATTTTTGAAGACTAAGTTTGGTTTGCTATAGGTTAGAAGTTTGAAGTCTCTTAGTAAAAGTGCAGAGTACTCCCAAGTTTAGAGTGGTGAGTGAACGGGGGTGTTATCTTTTGACATGTTGGTAGTATTTATTTGTTTAATAAAACTTTATGCACTAGTTAAAAAACACTGTACAACTTTTTACTTAACTTTTCTCTGTACAGCTTAAGAGCTTGGAGTGAGCCAATCGGAGCGCCGTACGTCACAAACGTGTCGATCGCTTTAACGTCAAACAAACGCGCACGATTAGGTACTCTGCTATGAAAACAATACAGATTTTTTTGATTTTTTAAACCGCGCTGATCTCTGGAACTACCTGTCGGATTGCAAAAAAACTTTCCGTATAATATAGCCATGTTCATGATAAATAGTATAGGCTATATAACATCACGCTACGACCCACGGAAGCGGAACAATAACCAAAAACGCAAGTGAAGTCACGGGGGACTGCTAATTATTTATACAAGTATACAGTATTTGTGCCTAAATATTAGTTTGTAAAAGCCGTAAAGGGCCTATTACACTACTCGATATTCAGACAGTCTTAGTCGATATCGCGTAGTATAATTGGGAATCAAACGAGCTTACCTGTTAAGCGAAGTCTTGATTCTAATTTTATGAGCGCCGAAACTGAAATGCAATTCTATTATTGTTCACATAATGTAGTAATATTTTCATTACGGGTCAAAGGATTCGCAAGTTTAGATATATATAAAAAAATACAATCAATGTATCCTGGCAACACCATCGCGTCTAGATGTCACTTACTTTAGAGATTATAGGACAAGGAACAAGCTGTCTTTTGGACAGACTTGTTACCGCATACTTACATTCACTATTTCCCTGTAAGGATAACTGTGAGTTAGGTAGGTTAATTATTGCAGCTTTGGGGCTATTAACTAGTGGTGGGTGGGTGATTGCATTTCAGTTTCGGCGCTCATAAAATTAGAATCAAGACTTCGCTTAACAGGTAAGCTCGTTTGATTCCCAATTTTACTTCGCGCCGAAACTGAAATGCAATTCTATTATTGTTCACATAATGTAGATGTTTAGAGTTTGCTGCAATAATTAATTGTTACGCTATTGTTAGTACTGGTACTATCAACTCAAGTGCGGTTTCTTTTTATAGTAAGATATGAGTTGATTTCAGTTTTCCCTAAGGTTTTTTTGTCGCTACAGTCATACGTTCTTGCTGGGAGTGTCCCAAGGTGTTGACTAGACTATCCGTTCATTTTTTTTAAAGTATTGTGTGACAAGTATTCTCGTATTGTAAAAATATATTTGATTCATTGATAGGCAACTGATTTAGATGAGAAGCATGTTATCTTCAACAGGGGCAGTTATAATACCACGGTGTGAGACGTGTATTGTAATTAATTGGATTATTCTTAATGAAAGTCACTTATGACTTACTAGCTTATTTTAGAAATATTATATCATTACTCTCAGTATATTTTAGTACTTACTTGGTTATTTGTACATCATCGTTATATGTACCTTGCCAGGGGCGCCGATTATGAGAAATAAACAGTGGGTGCCGAGCACCCCTGAGAATAGACATCAAGAAACAGATAAGTAATCGCCTTTTAGGTTACGGTTACATTATAATATTTCTTGATACTAAAAACTAGTTTCATTTTTATAAAATGATTTCATTTTATATTTTTATCGAACATAATTAGTAATTAGGTACGCAGTATGTAAGTAGGACATTTATTTATTTGTCGGTTGATCAGTGTGCATTTTTCTTCTCACACTTCGCCACTTTTTCGAGTCCATCAAATGAGCATGAGCACCCATGGGGTTTTCTAAAAGCCAGCGCCCCTGTACCTAGCCGTTGATGTCGGCTATATTACAAGGTCATTATTACTAAATGTAATCAGACAAAAAGTTACTTTGGTTTTATAATACTGCTGTTCCCACTTAACACAAAGACAATTTGTTGAAATCTATTGAAGCAGAATAATCTCATTAGTTGTTTTTATCATACCATAGTGATGTTTTAAATGTCACTGGGGGTAATGTAATTACATTACATGCATCATATAATTAGCCTTGCATTAGGCAATGCAATTAGGTACATGCATTATATATTATCACATTCATCATTTTCGTTTCAAACGATAAGTATCTATTCACATCTAAGTTATATTTGTGTTGACATTGTAGGTGACTGGTATGGAAGTCTAGCTTATCGATTTTATTATTATTATTCCGTTTGTTCATTTAACATAACATATAAATTATATTTTATTATATTAAATTATTATTATTAATAATATTATTATTATTAAGTATTACATTTTTTTTTTTTTTTTTTTTCTACTGCATGATACAGCTAGTATACTAACGTTTATTTCAGCATGTATGTGTATACTTGTATATACCTGTATGTATATGCATATGGGTCTATCTAAATATATGTAAATACAATTATTTTATACTTATGAAGACCATTTTATGTCATTTTTTTGTGCCTCCCGAAATGGAAGTTAATGCGATTGTCTTTCTCTGTCATCATAGTAGTATTTTTGTGTCACAGTTTATGTTATATGTAACGAGAAACTTTGTTTCTTGAGGGAGGGGTTTATGTCATGTCGATGAAATGAACTTCCTGCTAGGGACTAGATACCTAGAGAAGTTGTATGGTCACTGACTTTTCACGAGGACCTGTTGCACTAGTTGGTCCCCAGCATACACCCCCCCCCCTTTTTGTTTCAATGCAATTTTACTTTTGTATTGGTAAGTTAAGTACTTATAGTTTTGATGATACTAGTAATTCAAATGGGGTAATTCATTGCCTCAATTAAGTAAGTGTATTTTGAACATTCAGTCCCACTTAGCTATTTTAGAGAATAAAGAGGAGATAAGATATGTTTATTCTACCTGGATAAACATGAAATAAATTTAAAAGTATCAGCCAAAGAAAAGACTAGTTTTACTGTAGGTCATGTGTGGACCGGGTTTTAGCTGCACCGTAGACAAAGTTGTCTATTGCATTTCTGACACTGTTTGACAGTGACAACCTAACAAAGTAGAGAGAAGCCATAATTTCACCATATGACTTATAGGATAGGTACATATAGGCTTATAGGCATGATATTAAACTGTGTTCAGCAAACCATCCCTGTTCCAAAATTGGTGGGTATGCCATGCATGTTTTGGGAATGTCTGAATGATCTAACATAAAATCTAACATTACATTTCTTTACCAAGTGGTAGATAGTTGTCTACTTTTATGTTAAATTTTTAAGTTCAGGAGTCATGTATACTGCAAAGTAATTTTTCTATTAAGCGCAGTGAGATTTTTTGATTGTCATAGAAGTGAGTCCTTTGTGAAACAAGTTGCTTTGGTGCACACTTTTTGTGTCCCGTGGCATGAGAGCTCTTATGTGCCAAATGCATCAGAAGTAATGTTTCCATGACAAGGCCAGTTGTCTAGTCATGGGAAGCTTGTTCCTAGGTATTCCCTATAATAAGGCAATTTCCCTCCATACAATATTTGATTTGAACACAGAAAATATTGTCAATATAAGACAATTGCTACTGGAAATGTTATATCAGTGCAGATCAAATTAAATCTGAATCTTGTTATTTCTGTTTTGTTACAACAAAGATTTCCCTGTTTATTCATTTATTAGGAGCACCAACCAGGTAAGTTTTTACAAAAGATTTGAATTTAGGTTTAGTTCTGTGCAATTATGTCAATAGCAGGCGTACACGGTTTGTGTAATTTGACATTCATTTATATTGAATTTTTAGTTTATTGAGTGATTTAGACATTAAGTACGAGTAAGGTACCTCATACCATTTTGTTCTAACAACTATTTACAAATATATCAGCACATATTTCATTATTTAGTTGTTGTATATCATTATAAGTTTATTGCTGACTTACTCCCTTGGGGTGATTATAAGTAAGTAGGGCTGGTGGTTTTGCCCGTCAATATTATTCCCTTCTGCTTTCAACAGTGAGAAGTTACTTCTTCTTAAAATCAATGGTAGCTTCCTCAAACCGCTCAGCCCAGCGGGTGGCCACACCAATTGTGGCATTGGTGTCATACATCAAGTATTCCAAGGTGCTGGTGCACGGGTTCTTCGAGCCTGTGAGGAGTTCCTGTAATTCTGGTATTGAAACTTTAGAACCTTATAATTTTATTCAGGACTGCTGGTATCAGCAGAGGACTTAACCTGCGATTTCCTTAGGTTTTGGTTCCTTAAAAGTTAGCTTACATGCTCTTTGAGCAAGGTTTTTACTATAAGCTTAAATACTGAGGATGTGGAATGATATGCTGTACCTATGAATTTAATCCGTTTAAATTATATCAAGATTTTCCATAGATATTATTACATGGAGTCATATCATAATCAACACTTACTGATATTTGTTGCTATAAGTGAACATATCATTTGTAAATTGTTGATGAAGTATTCATGTCACTTAGTGCTTAGATATATATCATTGTGAACATCTCGTGTTCCATGGTTTGTTTTCGTTTTTATTATTTTGAATATATTGCAGGTCAGTGTACAACATAACCATAAGGAAATAATAATATTTCTATTGAATAGGTCTTTACTATTTAACTCAGCAAAAAATAGGTTTGATAATCGGCCACTGTTATGCTCGCACTATGGCAGTATTTTCCACCAGCATTGTAGCCGGTGAGGGTGTCAATAATTCTGCCTTGCCTTCTCCCATGGTTTTGGGTTGGCTTCTAGTCCAACAACTGGACACAGGTGGGTATCTACCGGCAATCCGGCTAGGTACATTGGATTAACTTATGACAGTTTGGAATATCTCGTATTCTTTAGCATTACTTTGGAAAGTTTATAATTTACATATTAGGCAGTATAACTTGCCACCTTATGGTGGTTTGGAATATCTCGTATTCACTAAAGGAGTTTGAATGTTTTGTAGCGATCTACACATAGGTGGTGTACTGTTTTTACACGAATTAATAATACACAGATGGGTAGTATGAACTTGGCCTTCTCGTGACCTTTATAGGCACTGATAAAGTGGAGTACGTCGAACTTAGTCTTTTTGCCATTTTTGTTCTTTGGATTATAAATGAATGGGACTCACCTGCTATAACAGATGCATACCAGATTAGCAACGTAGAGTAACGAAGCCAAGAGTATCGCGTACTAGTCTGGTAGCTTACAATCAGTTGGCGCGTAAAAATTAACGTCGCCAATGGTATCTCGTACCCTGATTGAATATTGAACAAGGCCTCGGACTCGCAAGTCCGAAAAACAGCACTCGCTATGATCACTTAGTGCCTCCGCCATTGCCCGATGAGGATCGCGTCCTCGATGACAGGTTTCAGGGGCCTTTTCAGACTAGCAACGTAGAATAAGCCGCTAAGAGCATCACGTACCAGTCTGGCAGCTTCCAATCAGTTAGCGTGCAAAAACAACTTCGCTAATGGTATCTCGTACCCTGATTGAAGATTGAGCAACTTATTGCTTTGGCTTTTGCTGGATATCGGTTCTTCATCCTGTGTGATTGTAGATTCAAGGCTTAAATTCGACACTGAAATTCGTTATTGCACAATACACTTTATAGGTTATCACTTGAAATTTTGTTATTTTGCTAAAGAAGGAACTATTTCATGTATTATAAATGAATAATAAGATGTATCACTTGGGATTTTGTTAAATTGCTAAAAAAATACTATTCCATGTATCTTAAATGAATAATTAGATAGGATAAAGTTTTTTCCATGCGAAACTTTTACCGCAAAAAAAATAAGTGACATCTAGACGCGATGGTGTTGCCAGGATACATTGATTGTATTTTTTTATATATATCTAAACTTGCGAATCCTTTGACCCGTAATGAAAATATTACTACATTATGTGAACAATAATAGAATTGCATTTCAGTTTCGGCGCGAAGTAAAATAAGGGTTAGACCGGTCTTACTCAAAACAAAAAATAAGACTCTGAATATCGTGTGCTGAATATCGCGTAGTGTAATTGGCCCTTTATGGAGTTAAATCCACAAAATAGGTAATTTGCGGATACGATTTATGCATGAAACTGTAATCCGAAGTACCTGGCTGAATTAAAAATTATTTCATATTACATTGGCATGCCTCTATCAACGGTATTTCAATTTCAATAGATATTTACCGGTAAATGTGGATATGAATATTGAATTACAATGATGAATTGAAACACGCTTGGAATGTTTTGCGAATACTTTTTCATTGTAATGCGATTATGCAGTAAATGCGTCGAGTAAATGTAATATAAATCATACAGGTATGTATAGTTTAGGTTACAATCGTGTCAAATAATGTCGTAGGTCGGTTATAGGAACTTACGTGGGTTTTACGGTTTGTGTCAGCATTCAATTTATTACTAACACTAATTCGTAAGCCCGCAATTGTACTAACACTTATGGATGTAGTCGTAAGACGAGTCCGAATTAAATGATTTATTATTATTATTCCGTTTATTCATAATTATAACATATAAATTATATTTTTAAATATTTCTATAAAAAAAATATAAAAAAACATTTAAAAATATAAAAAACAGTGTCCCACCGGTATCGGGAACAGGGTCCAAGCTACCGGCGGTCAGGGCTCCAGAGAAAGGAACCTCCTGACAATACGAGCCTAATATTATTTTACCTGGACCTAACTATTGATGGTAAATAATACACCACCACGCCCGCCTTTCCCGAAGGGATCGGCGGTGAGGTAGCTTTAGTACATACACAGGTATATTTAAATTCAATGCAATAAAGCATTAACTCATATCCCTACCATTTCATGAAGTTTTCTTTGTTTTACGTGGTACTCTTATACTTTTTTTCTAAATTAAAGAAAGTTAAGCCTAAGTTGCTCCTTATAACATCAACTATGAACCTGTGAAAGACTCGTCAAAATCGGTCCAGCCGTTTCGGAGATTAACCGTAACAAAATGACAGATAGACAGACAGGCAGACATATAGACAGAAAGATTTAGAGAATTTTCAATTATTTCAAATATACTTTTATATTGCATTTAGTAAAAAAAAAATGGTTTTTATATTACTAACACTTCAATTTTTTTTTATTTATAAGTATACGAGTAGACAGTGACAACTTTTGTGGTCTCGCTTGACAGTAACATACTAAACACTATCACTATGATGTACTCATGCCGAGACGTTTAGAGTTCGGCCTAATTAAGCGACAGGCGAATATTTTGCATCCTCAATATAATATCAATGCGACCGTGACGTACCTGTCAACTACAAATAACATGCTACACTGTGGGCAGGGTTGTCAGGCCTTTGATTTTCACGAATTCGTATCTGGCTTCTGCCCGGCCACCATAGGCGCGGGCTTCCGGACGACGAGCAATGAGTAGCTCGCCGTCCGTCCGATAAGGACCGAGCCGGAGTAGTCGATGGTGCGTTATAGTGCTCCACGCGCACAACCGAGATGTCAGCAATAGGGGCCCAGCAGGACCGATGCCCACTAGGGCCAGGCGTTTCTGAAAAGGAAACCTATGGCCCTAGAGCGCAAAGGGCAACTGAAGGACACAGGTGGATTTAATCAGTATAAGTCTGACACTTCTTCTCACTTCATCTTAGAGCAGGAGAGGTCATTGAATGATTACCCATCTCAAAAAAAAAAAAAAAAACTGGGTTCTGCCAGCGCAGCGGTATCGCCTGCGTCATTGTCGTATACATATTATCCTACGTGAAAGTATTTCTGCAACCCGATATAACAGTGTTTATCTTTTTTCCCTACAGCAAAATTTATCAATATTGATTTAGTGTTTCAGATGTAAAACCTAACAAACAGATTGACGCATACAGTTGCTTTAACCTTTTTAATATTAACAGGTATGGATTTAGATCTAAAATCGGTACCTTTATGTGTGAAGGGTTGCGTATAACTACCAAAAAAGCAATGTATAATTCAACAACTTTGTGTTGATCAAATAAAGTAAGGGCCAACGCTGCGTTACACGGTCGCCCGCGCGGGCCCATACAAAAGTGCTCCGTCGCGGAGAGCCGCGCCCTACGCCCCGTTTTGCTACGTAATAATACATTAAAGTTCTCCATTGACACGACTACATGCACATCGTTCGTTCCGTGACGGGGACCCGAGTACACGAGACACGCGCGACTTCACGCGATGGGTGCCCGACGCGGGCGCACGCTTAACGCAGCGTTGGCCCTAAAAACCAGAATTAATCTTTTTGTGAAAGATAAAAAAATATCACATAATTTACAAACCCATCTACTATTGTTTAAAGTAGAACACAACAAAAAAAAATGTGATTTTTTCAATCTTTTTCATCATCGTTATTATGAAGATACATAGTAGCATAGCATAATCAGCCTTTTAATGTTCCCACTGTTGGGACTCAGGCCTCCTCTCGCTAGGAGAGGGAATGGGCCGTAATCTACCACGCGGGCCCAGTGCGGATTGGTGAATGTCACATGTTTTCGAATTTTTGGTTCTAGGACATGCCCGTTTCCTCACGATGTTTTCCTTCACCGTTTTGAGAGCAGTGGTAATGAAGTAAATTACACAAAGTTATGCGCCTGGCTGGGTTTGAACCCGCGACCTACAACTCGTAAGTCGGGGCCGTTAGCACTCGGCCACCGCTAAAGAAAGAAGATACATACTCAAAATAAATTTTAAAACTAATTTTGTACTATTCCATTTAGCCAAGTCAATGCTCTCTAATTCACTTCAAGTTATTTTTTTTTAGTCTATAAACCTACCTAACTCTATATGTTTTTACCCTACCTAACTCTATATGGTTTACCGAAATAAAGTCTCATTAAATATGTAAAAAAATTCAAAGAAAAACGCCGTGAGCTGCTGAAAAATCTAGATATAATAGGCACTGGCACTTAATACTGAATCTCTAGGCATACCACAAAGGAGGACTTATTCGAAAATACCACCTCATGAAAGAATATTAGAAATACCTCGCTTTAATTTTGATTTCTTTTTGAGAAATTGGCAATTTATTTTTTGTGAACCATATTATATATTATAAATATTTTTATTCTGTTTTGTCTCAGTTCGTAGTATTGTCTCTTTTGATAATGAGATTAAGATAACGTTATTTTGTTTAATTATATAACTGTTGCTAGGACATCATTTAGGAGTACTGATAATAAATAGTATTTTTTAGGGTTCCGTTCAAGACCCTTTATCTTGGGAACGCGTGAAGTTATCGAGTAGAAATTTAAAAAAAATACATATACTCAGGTTTGCGGTCCCTTGAAGCTGTGAAAAAATTAAACTTCTAAGTTAACGAAAAAAAGATACGGCCGTTTATGTCGCAAAAAACGTGTATTTCAAAACTCTCAAGGAAATCAAAATTTATATGGTAGGTACTTCCCGTTGACCTAGAATCCTAAAATTTGGTATGAAGCATGGTCTCATAGAAAACTGTAAATTTGTAGTTACGTAACAAAAAAAAACATTTTTTGCGACTCGGAAAAATCTTCGTAACTCAATTCGGGAATTGAAGTGCCTAAGAAGAACCTAAGTACGGAATCCTCAGTGCGTGAGTCCGACTTGCACTTGCCTGGTTTTTTTTATCAAACATTGTGTTCTTTTCAATGTTACCTCTTTATGCTTATTATCTAACCTGACAACTAATTAAGAACCTTCTGTAAAACATTGCAATTAACAATTGTAGTTGTAAATTGGAAATAAAACGATTATAAGTATTATTAATGTATCGTCAACATCATAATCATAATAACCCGGGATTCTTTTTTTTTTTTTTTCGGTGGGAACATCATCTTATGACATCCCCCGCCCTTGGGCGGGGCGGGAGATAGTGTCAGACTTTTACTGACTAAAAACCCACTCCTGTTCCTTCGTTGCCTTTCGTACCAAGGCCGAGTCTTCCTTTCAGAATCAGACCCTTGGCTCCAGTACGCTTCGACCCTGCTAGGCCCCTACAGTTGCTGACATCTCCTTGAAGCGCGCGTGGAACAGCACGCGCCGTCGACGACTTGGGCTCGGTCCGGACGGTTACCGGACGGTCGGACGGCGAGCCACCCATTGCTCGCCGTCCGCAAGCCTGCGCCTACGATGGCCGGAAATCGGGATCGGAATCCCGGCGGCGATTGGGGCGTGAGGACTGCCGCCTCCTTTGCTAGCATTACTGCTTCGCAGAAGGAGGCGACCGCCTGCCACTCCTCCTCGCTCCGGACCATGGCCTGTACCAAGGCCCGGCGCGAGAGATCGCCGCCGCCGATCGCCCCCACGAGGACACGGCGTTGCTCTGCCCAAGCGGGATACACCTCCACCGTGTGCTCCACCGTGTCCTCCGGGTGGTCCACACAATGGTGACACCCGGGCGTTTCTTCCGCACGAATCCGGTGCAGGAACCTCCCGAACTTACCATGTCCGGTGAGGACCTGCGTCATGCGAGGACCTGCGTCATACCCGGGATCCTGGAATGCAAAGCAAAGAAAGTAACACTCACCCAAGTGCTGCCACGTCAGTCAGTACTGTGCGTCTTACATCTAGGAGGTAATAACTTCACCAGATCATCAGTGCACCTTGTGGTACAGTCACGACTACGGAAAATTTCGGCCCTATCGACAATCCATTCTGCAAGGAATTTATTCTGCTCCTGCCACTTTATACTACTACTTTATTATTATTATATTATCACGCAAAGAAACTTCGAGCAGAACCTTCTTCCATTGCCCTCTGAGTGGCTTCTGATCTTCATCTTCCTGCTCTTGTCTCATTTTACTTAGGTTGGTGCAACACGTTTATTTCTTCCTTTCTATCCTGTTAGCCGTTACACTATCACTGACTCCCTTTTCTCTTTACACTCTTTTCCGTTACACTATCACTGAATCCATTTTTTCTTTGGCCTACTTTCTTCTCTCTCCATCCATCTATATGTATACTCATAATCCTTTTAGTAACAGCCGGGGGGATATTACTAAAAGTTAGCCAAGTTACAACCGTTTCGTGTCGAATTCCGTTCTCCAATCGGTAACGCCTCGGTGTCAGCAATTGTAGAAAACGATAAGTTGGTAGCCATGTTAACGCGCCTGAGTCGGCCGCTCGTTCTACAATGTCGTTCTACAATAACAAAGGATGTAGCGTTGAACATTGTAGAAACGATAACAATTCATTCTATCATTTTGAACGATGTGAACTTGGCTACGAATTTTCTATTCGTTTGTACTTACCACGTGACGTAACGTTGAGATGATGTCATTCCCATACATTTGATTAGTATTATCAACTTGGCTAGGGGTGCAGGAGTTTCATCCCTACTCTTTACATGACCAAGCCAAAGATTCCCTTTCAATTCTTCAGTCACTGGCTCCACTTTAGTGACTTCTGTTCTTACTAAACAAAAACCCTGACATATACAAATCAGAAAATGACACAGTAATCATAAAGTCACACTACAGGATCGCACAACCCTACACGTCGATTTGTCGTGTGACATTTGGCTCGCGTCCATCATGTCGACGACGTAACGTCTCTATTTCTATCAGGCATTCCAGTATCGCGGATATTTTATTGTGGCCGTTATCAGTTGCTTTTATATCTTTTCTATTTGTTTTTATACTTATTCTAAATTGGTTGGATGATTGCGGTTTTTCTAATGGGTTGAAAGAACAAAGCGAATATACTCGTAATAATAATAATATTTTTAGTAGCAAAAATACAAATTTGACACATTTAAAGTACCAAAAAACTGTCATACAATGGTCAATTCACCAACCCGCACTGGGCCCGCGTGGTGGATTACGGCCCATTCCCTCTCCTAGAGAGGAGGCCTGAGTCCCAATAGTGGGAACATTATAAGGCCGACTATGCTAATGGTCAATTCAATATTTGAATTGGCCATTGACCACTCCTAAACTAGGAACATTCTGTATCTCTTAGGAGGCAGTACCGTGTCTTCGCATATATAGGGTGACTGGCAATTAGTGAACGATACTTAAACACGTGATTGTGCTCATGGTAACAAACATTTTTTATTATGGGAGCAAAGCCGAAATCACGAAAAAAATATCAGCTGTTCAGTACATTATGAAAACATAAATGATGATGATGAGTGATGATGTGTGTTATATATATACATTCAGCCGAACATAGAACCTCCTCCTTTTTGAAGTCGGTTAAAAAGAAAATTCGTTTTGGTATACTCAAGAACATGCTAATTATAAACGATTTTTATTTTAATGGCCAGTCATCAACAAAGTTCTAAATTGCCATCAAAACTTTAAGGTCGAAGTGAGTGTGGATGCCAACTTATGACAGAAAAGGGTTTTGCCGTTTCTCAAAGCTTTTAAGGCAGTTCTTAAAAGGTTAATGTTTGAATGCTACCTATAAATGAATTAAACGAATAAAAGAGAATTTGGGTATTTCAAGAAAACTAAATAAAATAATAAATGTTCTAAGAGTAACCGTGGCTCTGGAATGCAAAGGGCAACTGAAGGAACACAGATGGATTTTACTCAGTAAAAGTCTAACAATCGCTCCACCTAGAGTGAGAGGAGTTGCTTGATGACTTAACACCTCAAAAATAGGGTAGCTAGTCCACCAATCGTTTCGGTACACACACATTGAAGTACAGCTTCCCTAGCCAAGTTACAACCGTTTCGTTTCGATTTTCTTTTCGTCGATCGCCTTGAGTAGGCTACGCTTTCGATTCCTTTATTCTGACGTCATCTCAACGCTCAGTCACGTGGTCAGAATAAAGGAATTGGAGGCGTGGTCGATTCAAGGCGATCAACGAAAAGAGAATCGAAACGAAACGGTTGTAATTTGGCTAGGGGGGCAGGGTAGTATTTGTAGAGCCTCAGGTAAATATAAAATTTCGTATTACTTCTTTTTATTTTAAGGTAATCCAACTTGGATTACCAAAATTTTCCGACACTTTTCTCGTTAATATCCGAATTTATAGATCTTAATAACAATTTTAAAGACTTAATAATTTCAATCATAATATAGCGTTACGACCTAATATCGTAGAAAATAAAATATTGGAGTTCATCGCTAATAACTCAAGTCTGTTGAAATAAATACTCTCCGGAGATTTCTATTTTATTGTTTGAACAATTTGTTTGATCCTAAAGGATGACTTGGCTAGGGGGGCAGTTTCTTTTTTTTTCCTAAAATACCTAAATTGTTTAAATTATTTTTTTCACTATATCTTTTTTTATTTGTTTGTATATAATTATCTCAGTATATATTTACTATTGTATCTATTTATTTCCTTTCTGTTGGTTTTCTATAAGGTTGCACCTGCCATGATTTCCCTGCACCACCGTAAAGTCAACTGGTAGAAAACGCCTAAAGCATATCCGCCTTTGTACAGTGTCTCATTAGTGCATAAAGTTTTAAATAAATAAATCATTACTATGAGAAAGAAACATGACTAGAAACGCCATTACCTTAGATTTTCCTCATATATTATAATGTGAAAATGTTTACATTAACGCTTGTTTATACAAACGACCTCCCAAACGCCTTATTTTCCAACAATCACTGTTATCACTTTGTCCACACTAACTATTTATGTTTGCCTGTCTGCATATTTGTCCTGATCTCGAAAACTACTGAACTGATTTCGAAGAGTTTTAAATATAAGTATATTATGTTTTTGTAGAATATCATCATCATTTCAGCCGAAAGACGTCCACTGTTGGACATAGGCCTCCCCCAAGCGTCACCACAACGACCGATTCTGTGCGACTCACATCCACCGCATTCGCGCGACATATTGTAGAATATTAAAATACGTTTTTATCTTTTATTCTACTTATAGAAATATTCATAACGACCAAACCCCGATCAATAATAAATCTCAAGGTTTTTCAGTAAGACTTGGTGTTACCAAACCTTACTGGTAAAAGTCCGAATGTTCTGTGATAGTCGCTTATTTTACTAACACTCTCTTGGTAAGTTTTTCGATTTGCCTCAGAGACACGTTCTAAAGACCTTTTGTAACGTTTAAAACTGTTCATCATCATCATTTCAGCCGAAAGACGTCCACTGTTAGACATAGGCCTCCCCCAAGCGTCGTCACAACGACCGATCCTGTGCGTCTCGCATCCACCACACTCCCGCGACTCTCACCAGGTCGTCGGTCCACCTTGTAGGAGGCCTTTCAACGCTGCGTTTTCCGGTGCGCGGTCGCCACTCTAGAACCTTTCGGCCCCATCGACCATCCGTTCTACGAGTATGTACTATCTCTTATTCTATGGTAATGTGCCCAGCCCACTGCCACTTTAGTTTGGCGATTCTTCGGACTATGTCGGCGACCTTGGTTTTCCTGCGGATATTTTAATTTTTTATGCGATCACACAAGACTGAAACTAAAACTGTTAAAGAAACATAATTTATATCTTCATAATTTGGTAACCGCTAAGTAATTCAATCAGTTTTTATTTCGGACTTTTCAATTCTTAGATTTTGCCGGTAAATCTTAGGATTTACAGTAATAAGGACTTTTACAGTAACATGATATACCTACCTAAAGGGAAAACAACCGTCGGTTTGTGTTTACAATTTCCATTCGCATGAACGCCGCGATGCCGATTGTATAAATTGATGTAAAAACAAAGTGAGAGCGTCACAGCTGTCTTGCCAGTTGTTGCCACTCAGCTGGCAATTAGTTGGCAGATTCGAGCCGACATCTGCCAGTTGCGGTTAAGTGGCAAAATGTGACGGTAATATAGAAAAGTTTATTTGCCAAACTTGTCAAGAGTTGTTAGTTTGCTGTGGCATATGGCATGTAGGTACAAATACTACATAAAATATGATGTTTTTTGTCTCTCAAAATACAGGTAGCCCTGGTTTGAGAGGCAGGATTCATTAACTGTATGGTTAGGTACAATTGAACTAATGTAACCCTTTTGTGCTAATAAAACACATTTTATTATTATTCTCTTTATTTCACTTATATTTAACATTTTTAAATATAAAAATAAACGTTAAAAAATATAAAAAAAATCGTACTATTATAGGTATGTTGTTACAAACTGAGGAAACGACGTGGTTTGATCCAGAAAAGTTTTAACGTCATAACGTTCTAATAAGTATCTATAATTTGCAGTTGCAACAGCCAGGCCGGGAAATACAGGGCGATCCCCAGTTGCTGTAAAAGCGGGCTTGAGGACGACGAGCAATGAGTAGTTCGGTATCCAGACATCAGGTAACAGTCTGAACTAAGTCCGAGTTGTCGACGGCGTGCCATAAAGAGATGTCAATAAAAGCGTAGGGCCACAGTAGGGCCGATGCCTGCTGTGGCTTACGGGGAATTTCTGAAAAGAAAATCCGTGGTCCTAGACGTAACTGATGGACGCAGCCATTTCAATTAGGTACAGATACTGTTTTTCCTACATGTACATATCTTCCTAAAGATCAAGTTGTAGGTTGAACTGAAAGTAGCTAAACGCAATGAAATGGATTGATCGAAACGAGGGTTCCAGTATGTGCACTGCTCTTAATAGGAATGTAAGTAAAGTCGGCGGAAGGAATCTAATGAAATTGATGTTCAACGGATTGGATGCACCATTGAAGTATCTCCATGAAAGGTATACATCGACTACCATAGGTCTCGTCTTTATTAGCTTTTATAGATATGTCGGAAAAAGACAAAAATTTAAATTAATAACAATATGGCGATCATTATACCGATAGTCGTGTCAGCCAATGACTTAATAGCCACGAGTCTTGACCAACATCTAAGGAAGCTCTCTTAAGGCGGCTGTATCAAGGGCTTGTTTCAGAAAGCGGTACTTCTGGACACGGCTCGACTTGTTAGGAGGTTCCTTTCTCTGAAGTCCTAGCCACCGATAACTTGGACCCTGTTCCCGATACCGGTGGGCTACTATTTTTTTTATATTTTTAAATATTTTACATTTTTTATAAGCCAATATTAAAAGATGTAAATTATAAAATATGTTAAAAAGTAAAATAGTAGATAATACTAATTCATTTCTCAAAAAACAAGTACAACAATTTACAACTATATAAATGCATGTAATCGGTGTGAGAGATGTTACATTAGTGTGTACAATGTTTCATTAGTGCATAAAGTTTTAAATAAATAAATAAATAAATGATGTATTTATACAAAAGTTTTAGCGTCTGAATCCGAACTAGGACCTGTATTTCGGATTTCAGCAACCAATCCCCTCGAGATACAAGAAATTTACCAACTCTAAGGTCCAATTGGATCCGCTTCTAACCTAAGAAAGAGGGAAAAAACAAGAAAGAAAATATTAGATACATTGAATGTTTAACATGGGTCTACGGAAACGGCTACACTTTTATTAAGTTTACTTATAGGGGAAAATGCCGAAGGCGATCACTGTGATTAGGATCTCACTATTATTATGAAGGTACGTATCGTTCGTGTGTGTATGTGACTCTGTTTACATATCTACTTGTACTCTTGTACATGTCTACAGTGCATAGGTCTATTCCTTCACGATCCAACAGCTAAACAATTTTCTTTTAATTGATATAAACCAGTGCTTGACTGCGATCCCACCTGATGGTAAGCAGTGATGCAATCATTGATGGTGAGGCGCACTAGTTTATTAAGAGCCTATTCACTCTAGCCTTGAAGGCACCTAAATTATGGTTGGACGGGAAGACCTCAGCAGGCAAATTGTCACAGTCCTTCGATGTACGCGGTACAAACGTCAAAGCGAAACGCTTAGTCTGGACCGATGAAGTTTCAACAACGTAAGGGTGGATACTCGTCGTACGTCGGGTTGTCCGATGGTAGAAAGGAGAAATTTTTATTCAATTTGGCATACTGTTCTTGGAATAGCATTAGGATACTAGTTATCTCGGTAGTATATTCCCTCGGGATAATTTTCTGCTTTAATGTGGGCAAAGCCGCCGATTTTCATGTACGGTCACAGAATCACAGATTTTCTTTTACATTCACCTCTGCTTACCTTTTTTAACTAACTCCTCCCATTCTGGGTGTAGCGAGAGGGGGTGTTACTTGACTTTGGTTTTTAACTCAACCTTTTTTAACTTTGCCCTACAAACAATTGAACTCACACAAGACACCCAGACCCTCAACAACTATCTATAGACCATACAAATATTTGCTGGGAATCGAACTCGCGGCATGCAACGCACCAGCCGATAGCTGACGTCACCATCATCATTTCAGCCGAAAGATGTCCACTGCTGGACATAGGTCTCGGAGGAGGGAGACGCATAGGACCGTTCGTTGTGGCCACACTGGATAGCTGACGTAATCCTATAGAAATCTATTTCCTAGATCCATAGTTCAGTCCATGTGTAACTATGGAATGCCATAGTTTCATTATGTAGAGATAACGCCATGCGGTAGCGGTTATAGACAATACACATACGTAGTACATATGTATGTATACATAGATGTATACGTACTATGTATACACATACAGGTATGACCTATGTCGTTATCTGCGTATTCGGGTAAACATGTTGGTATTATTGATTTTTGCCCATAACAAGTCGGGCATAACACTGATAAAGGGAACTCTTACTGAAAAATACCCAAATCGATCTACCTACCCTATTTTCAACTCAGATTCAGAGATAGAAAATCATCTAATGACATCTCTCGCCCTTAGACGGAGCGCGAGGGCGTGTCAGACTTTTACGGACTAAAACCCACTCCTAGTTCCTTCGTTGCCTTGCATTCCAGGACCGGGTTTTCCTTTCAGAAGCGAGCCCATGGCCCCAGTAGGGGTCGACCCTGCTGGGCCCCTACGGTTTGCCGAAATCTTCTTGAGGCGCGCGTGGAACACTACGCGCCCGTCAAGACACGTGTAAGATTCAATGAGTTCATGGTCAAGTTGTCGCCTGTGGGCAGACTAACAGGTGTCCACATTATCACACATGAGAATAATACCAGTTCAAATGTTTACGGAACAAAGAAATGCATCTGATCGAGCTTAACTTGCAAATTACTATGAGTCAAACAACGAGGATATTTAATCTCTGTAATTACATATAATAAATCTATAGAAAAGTCTTAGTTGTGCGCGCATAACGTAAAATGTACGAAATCGATGTAGATAACTTTTATACATTAAAATTGTGTGTAACTTGATATATTACAAGTGTTCAAGAAGTAAAATATCACACCACACGCAATGACTGTTAGGTAGTACAAAATTCGCTGGGTCAGTTAGTATGTTTATAAAATGATTTGAATTGACTGTAAATATAAAGGCATGTACTTGGTATTACAACTTAATAAACTCACTCCAAATTGCATTAAATTTTAGCTTAAATTGGGGCTCTATCATCACTGAATAGTGAAGCGTTTCAATTTGATTGTGGAAACAATATATCAATTTATGTAATATTTATTTGTACCCGAAGTAGTACGGGATTCATCATTTACGTCACACATAACTATTCACAACTCGTTTCTTCAACAGCCGAACATTTTACAGCTAACTGAAAGCGACCGCAAAAATATCAGTCATCATCATCGTCATTTCAGTCGAAAATTGTAAACTGTTGGACATAGGCCTCCTCCAAGTGTCGTTAAACAACCAGTCATATGCGTCTTGCATCCACCGGATTCCAGCAACCCTCACCAGATCATCGGTCCACCTTGTGAGAGGCCTACCAACGTTGCGTCTTCCAGTACGCGGTCACCACAGAACATTTCGGCCCCATAGACTATCTATTCTGTGAGCATGGGCATGCCACAATTATGGCGGTAAGCCCTCTCTTTGAGGAGTGGCTGGTGCAGCAACAGCGCGTCCTCACCTTCCGCATGACGCAGGTCCTCACCGGACATGGCAAGTTCGGGAGGTTCTCGCGTCGCATCGGGCCCTGGTCTGGGCTATGGTCCGAAGCGAGCAGTAATGCTAGCGAAGGAGGAGGCCGCACGCGTAAGGGAACGAAAGTCCTCACGCCCCAGCCGCCGAGATTCTGACCCCGACTACCAGCCACGGTAGACGCGGGCTTGCGGACGTCGAGCAATGGGTAGCTTGCCGTCCGGCTGTCCGGACCGGACCGAGCCCAGTAGTCAACAGCGCGTAGTGATCCATGCGCTCTTCAAAGAGATGTCAGCAAACCGTAGGGGCCCAGCAGGGCCGATGCCCCCTAGCTAGGACCGCGAAAAATTTCTGAAAAGGAAACCTTACTCCTAAAATGCAACTCAAGGACAAAGGTGTGGTTCTAGTCAGTAAAAGTCTGACACGCCCTCCCGGTCATTGAACGATTTCCACACATAAAAAAAAACTATTCTGCGAGCAATGTGCCGTGCCCACTGCCACTTATGTTTGGCGATTTTTCAGGCTTATAAAAGAAAGAAGGAAGAAAATTAATAAATATTTTATCTGCCATTCGGTCGTGTTTTATAGGGTTTCACGTCATACGATAGGCTACTTTTTCGTTTAGCCCATTCGGGTAAATAATAGCTCCGGGCCAACAGGGAAATATTGGGAAATAAAAGGTTTCTAAACTTTTGTAATTCAATCGTACCGTACCTACGTAGTTGGTTAATCGTGGAAATGTTTGTTTTAAGGCGTTCGGTCCCTTGAACATCTGGGCGAAGTTAAATGCACACATACTCGTACGCTGCCTACGCTCGGATAGAGCCCCGCTGACCTTTTGATACCATTTTCTTTGTAAAATATTGATTGATTTACAATATGCTATGTACATTTTGAAGAACAGTTAACCACATTTTTTTGTGTTAATATAAAGATCCATTTGAAACGAGCAGGAAAAACAAGCGAAAAAATGTCATGCAGCAATTTTTTTTTTTTGTAAAAGTATTAGTCATATGCAAAAATCATAATTATGTAGATAACATATGAATCTATAATAAATATATATTTTTTTTTTTCAAATCTATTAACCCAACAGTGACAGTGACCAGAAAGTCACTGTTTTATGGCATTAAATGGGAGCCAGGGCCTTAACGGTTGATTGAAATTGAATCTGTTTTTAGGTGCAGTTTTTGTGACCTGATTATTTTTAAAAGGTTCATTATGACGTCATGCGTTTTACGTGTATGTCTTTGTAGTGTAAACTTTACGTAGTCACCTTGACACGCGTAAAATTAAAAAGCAATGTTCAACATTAATGTTGTTATGATTTTTTCTCACACATTATTGGACATTTGTCTATGTTTTTCTCACGCGAGTTCTTAGTTAAACATACATATTGTATGTTATATTTTTTCAATTTTAACAGTTTCGTACTTTTATTTTTTCCTATTACTCTTAAACACGGGGTCTACATCTCTTTTTTATTCAATAAAAATAAGTATCACCTTAGTACCTATTTTTCTGCTTCCTTCTTCTTGTCTTTTATCATATGTGTGTAAATAAATAGTTAAATAATTAGATAATAACTGTACAGTATGTAATGGACCACATCATCGCTTACGCACGTGAAATAGTGGTTAATCGCGAGCGTATTAAAAATATAAAAAAGTGAACCCTTTTTTTGTGAAAGTTGTGTTTTAATTTGGTCTTATTTTTTCGTTGTTTCAATGTAAAACTGATAAAATTAATGAAATTATCTTTAAACGGCGTTACCACTACTTTCTCAAAGGAATTTACACGTGGTCACACTTTAGTAAAATAAAATCATACCTAAGTTAACAGCTCACCACACTAACAAGAATTTAATTAGGTTTCGTATTTCGCTTATAATTATACTAAATGTGCCATTATTTCAGTAATTTCAGCAAGCAATTCGGTGTCAGATGTAATAACTAATGAAGACACCACTTTTGTTACATAATGTTAGTATAATATTTCCGTGCTAATTAAGTACATAGATAGTCGCTGTTAACGCGAGGATGTGAACATGCCGCACGCAGCAGGCCAGTGATCGCAGTGAACCCGAATTGACGTAAATATTAGTTATTTGTCACTAAAATTATTGACTGCATCAGTTGTTTCACACAAATACATTAATATCTAATATACTCATACATGTAAATAGATTAATATAAATACCATGTAAATCTGTAATAAAGTCTCTTTCTACGCTACGAGCAACTGTTTCACTACGACGAGACCATCGACTCCTCTCACTGTTACTGCGCCTATAAATGGTTGCCGATAGCTCTGGCCTCACCCAGCTTTATTCATTGGTCGGTCCGTGAGGCTGCGGATTGGCAGTGAGAAAATCCCATCTGATACACCCTTCATCATTTCCACCATCCGTCTGTTGCCTTAGGTCTCATGGTAACAGGCTTCCCGCACTATATATATACGTTTATATTGTAACCATATGTTAGGGCTAGGTTGTTAGGTGCAGCTAGGGTTGTTGATAGGCTACAGTCAAGCCCTTTACTGTACATTTAGGTAACTGAATGTACAGTCACATTTCTAGTCAATTAAAGTCAGACACGCCCTCTTGCTCCATCCTAGAGCGAGAGAAGACGTTTGATGATTTTCCATCTCAAAAAAGGCAATATTATGGACAAGGCGTAAAGCTAAGGAATGGAATTTCCTGCCGGAGTTTATGTTTCCTGACTACAACCTAGTTATCTTTAAGTCAAGAGTGAATTACTTCCAGGAAAGCGTGCTTCAACGTCAATCACGTCACTTGCCATCAGATGAGATAACGGTCAAGCGGTCAACAATAATTACATGAACTGTCTAAAAAGCTTTTGCGAGTTGGCTTCGGCCCCTCATACGCTTTTCAAAGGTCCAGGATTCCAGGGTCTTGAGATTTTTTTTTTCCGGTGGAAAAATCATCCAATGACATCCCCCGCTCTTGGGCGGGGCGGGAGATAGTGTCAGACTTTTACTGACTAAAAACCCACTCCTGTTCCTTCTTTGCCATCGTGTCCCCAGTAGGCTTCGACCCTGCTGGGCCCTTATGGTTGCTGACATCTCCTTGAGGCGCGCGTGGGACACTACGCGCTTACGACGACATGGGCTCAGTCCGGACGGTTACCGGACGATCGGACGCCGAGCTAGGTTCTTGAGATGAAAATGAAATAATACTAACACGGATTTTGCCAGCGACGGCGTCCACGTGAATGGTTCCATTGGTAGCTTTTTCTACCAAGGTTAAAACTAGACCTGTCCTATGCCAAGGCTGTGGGACTGTTCTTAGGAGTTACCGCGTCTTGCACCGCAAAGGAGTACTGCAGGATCACAGGTGGATTATAGTCAGTAGAGGTCTGAAACTCTCTTGCGCTCCTCCTAGAGTGGGAGGAGTTATCTGACATTATCAAGTATTAAGAAAATAGTGAACCCTCTTTTTTATAGAGAAAATATTTGGCGCCAACGCAATAAACTTAACCCCGAATGTACAAGAGTGGGTTTTTAGTCAGTAAAAGTCTGACACACCCTTCTGCTCCGCCCAAGAGCGAGAGATGTCATTGGATGATTTTCCAACGTAACAAAAAAAACCGATGTTATAATACACTAGTGATGCGCAATATTTAAAGCCGGTAACATTTATCAAATGATAGGAGATCTTTAGATTCAGATTTTCACACAAATAAAATGTCAAAAAATCGTTCAAAAATCACACTTATATATTAAAAAGGTAAAAGTTTGCGAGTGTTTGTTTGTATGTTTGGTACCTCTTCGCGCTCGAATGGCTGAACGGATTTCGATAAAACTTAGAACACTGGTAGATCATATCCTGGCATAAAACATAGGAGTATGTTCCCTTGGGATAATCCTCTATAACGCGGGCGAAACCGCTAGCAGCTAATATGAAAAAAAAATACCGCAACATAACATCATTACTTCAACAATGTCATAAATCTCTTCAAAATTAACAAACACAAGTAATACAAAATTACATTACGTCATTTGTTTACAGAGTAAGAACCTAAATATATAAAGGGAATTAACTTTTTCCTTTTAATAATGATCTACTAATGGGCATGTGGCTACAGGTATGAAATTACACATTATATTTATTTATGTTTATTATTGATATATCTGGGACGTACCTATGTTGTACCACTGCAGTGGTAACAGAGACCACACGTTAATGTTTACGTGCCTTCACACTGATGAACCATATTATACTAATAATAATAACTGAATACGTACTTATATATAATACTTAGGTACTACGTACAGAACATACGTCACAGATAGATCAACAATAACCATAAATAAATATAATGTGTAATTTCATACAACTATTTTATATAAGCTGATTAACTATTTAAATTTAGCTTCACTTTTTTTGACTGACCGACATTTTGACAACTCAAAAGTTCCTGTAATTGGTCTATTTGAAATAAACGTTTCTGATTTCTGAAACCAACACAGATCCTTATACATATTATAATACTAAGTCCTCCAACGCGTCTGTCTGTCTGTTCGTGATAAACTTAAAAAGTACAGAACGATTTTTCACACGGTTTACACCAATAGAGTGATTTATGAGGAAGGTTTCAATGTATATTGAATACAAATTTTAGTAGAGAAATGCCGAGAAGTTTAGGGTGGGTCGCCAGTTAAAAATAATATTAAATTAACTATTATAATTTTATTAAAACTTAGATATTCAACAAGCTGCGTTGCTAGGTCTCAATACTTAGTTAATGGTCTTACGGAGAGGTCAAATCACGGACTTCGGTTCTAAGCGTGACAAGATTGTAAAGATTTTTCCTTACTTAATAATATTACGTCAATAGTGGTTTAAAGATATCTTTACCTGTGTTCTCTTCGTTATCCACATCCATAGCGTCAAAATCCAGTTTAATTATAACTAGCACAGACACAAAATGTTCTTCACTGAAAGTCCATGATTTTGCCACATTTTCCGTAAAACTAAGATTTATTTCAAGACGTTCACCGCGTCAAAGGCTTATGTCAAGTCAAGACACAAATCCTAGCACTAGTGACGTGCATTCAGTTTATCGATATAATATTTTAAACAAATATTTCGTAGCAAGGAAGTCGCACACTGTGGTAGCTACATAGAACAGTTTATCGAGCGTCGAACGCGTTGAATATCACTGACTAGGCAACACGTTATCGTCTACAGTAACTCGATACACGGCCGTAAACAAAGCGGCAGTCTGTGCACATTAAACGCCTGCGCACTAGAAAACACTGATTTTCTGGTACACATTATTTTTATTTTGCAACGCAACATTTTTAATAACATCTTTAGCTTATCTCAACCACATCCTAGAACGTTCGTAATTGAACCTGCCATTTACTTTGATTTTAATAAAACCGACTGATCACTAGTTTGTCCAGCGCTTCGCCTATTGCGATTGCTAATTATGCCACCACATAAAATATATTCATTCTAAATAAAATCGCACGTTTGTCACTAACACCGTCACGTTTCCACGTGGTGCGCGCTATTTAACACTGCAGGTGTGAAGTGAGTCCACAAATATTTAGTAGCGATAGACTAGTTAATTTATATTTTATCTAATTAATAGAGCGTCGTTGCACGTAACTGGAAGCCGACTGATAAGCGCCGGGCGCAGGCCGCACGGCATACGTTCATGAACTACAAGATATTCTGCGTGTCTACAAACCATTTTTAATATTACAGCATCGTGTTAGAGTCGAGTTAGCGAGGAGATAAAAACATATAGGTAGGTATATTGGCATATTTGCGCGGTCCACGTGAGCGAAGGTCGCCCAGACCGCCACTGACATCGATTACCAATTAGCTTTATCGAGCTATTATCGTAATCGCCTCTCTAAGATGAACCATTTATTCCATTGTTTGTAAGAGTTCAGGTAAACTTAGATTACGTTGCTTCGTGTGACGTCAAGCCATTTTTACTGAAGAAAACTGTTTGTTGGTGACGTTGAATGACAATATTTTTGGAGAAAATAGGTCGAAACTTTGCTTAGCTATCAAACAACGAGAAAATACGTAACCAATATCGATGAATTCTTAAACATTTCAATCAATCCAATGACCTATCTTTAAAAATGTCAAAAAATAACATACGATACGAAACTTGACCGCTAATTATAAAAACAGTTCGATAATCTTGGTTGATAATCAAGGTGACGTAACAATTACTCGTCATTTAATTGGAGTCGTCGATTCTTATTGTTTGTTAAACATTTTATTAAATATAAAGGCACGGTCTCACTGCGGACTTTTCACGTCGCAAATCAAATTGAAAATTAATATAATGTGACAAGAATTTCACTAATTGGTGCAAAAGTATTATTAATTATTGGGACAGGTGTAAACATAATAAGAAAGTTTATATTTATTGTTACGTCCTTTGCTAAATATAGAAATTATAATTCAGTTTCAAGCATTTTTTTTAAGGTGTTATTTTTCTAATGACTTCTCCAACTCTATGGCGGAGTTGGAGGGCGTGTCGGACTTTTACTGACTAAAACCACACTTATGTTCTATCTCACGACACAAAAATTCCCCTTTCCTTCAGTTTAATTTTGGCATTTTTCCTCTACTGATTCCCAAAATGTACTAATTTAGTTTAATTTTTATTTTTTCTTATATAAGTGCACATTACGTATCTAAACCTTGTCACTACAGAACGGACGGATGGATGACCCCTGTAACACAGGTTTACCTGGCGCAGGGGTCATTGATCATTTATCTTGTACCTCGCCAATTGTACCTTTAATTAAGTGTCACCTGTAATTGTGTACTTTTTGAAAATAAATTATTATTATTATTATTGATCTTTGCCTTGCGTTCCGGGAACCCAGGGTTCCCTTTCCCTTCAGTTGCCCTTTGAATAACTCCTTCAAGCAATCCACAGCACTGGCAGACAAAATTTTATGTAGAGTGTTTGCACTGTTTATTTTGTGGTAAATCAAAAGTATAGCACAAGAATAAACTTCTGTAAATTTTTTAGGCTTAAGCAGAGAAGCACCTTAATGTTAAATAATGTAATTATAAGTGCAACTTAATGTCATCACATACACGTAAGCATTATTATCTGATCGTGTAAAAGTAATATAATTACTCAATTCTTTCATGTCGACAATCTGACCGTAAAAATAATATCGATAAAATTTACAAACATCACTATTGTACTAATAGTGATGTACATAGCTTACCTAGTTGTATCAAGAACAAGGGAAGCATTAAATAAAGTTTTAATTCAAAGGCTAGTTTCAAAGTCTAAATTATATAGGTTGTGTGTAGGTACGGTTTGTTTGCATCATATAAACAGCATGAAATAATCATAGGCTGATTATTTATATGTTTTCAACGAGAAGAAATGGGATATATAACGGTGGCGGCGTTCGGTGGTTGTGGCAGGTGGCCCGTGTGTGGCGACCCTTATGAGCTTTTTCTCCTCACAGCATAGTACTTAATACTAAATGGTAAGGCCTTATTCTTGGTAAATAATGAACCGATTGTAATAAAACTTGATACACCGCATCTCACGCAGATATGGCTGCGGGATTGTCCGAAAGAGTTACCGTGGCCCTGGAACGCAAAAGACAACTGAAGGAACACAGGTGGGTTAGTAAAAGTCTGACACTCCCTCTCACCCCACCCAGAGCGAAAGAAGTAATTTAGTGAATTTCCACCCAACGAAAAAGGCCATCACCTAACCTTCACAATATACGAATGTCTAATGAGATTGATTATAAGAGTCCAGCTGTTTTCCTAACATTTCCAATTCAGTAGATACGTAATGCGTTATCCATTTTCCTTCCCCATTGGCGAGATAATAGTTTTTGATTAAGTGTTTTCACTAAAACCTGTTTAAAATAATATCTTTATGCTTGTGAGTATATAATTAGGTATTTTTTGCTCATTCAAACAACTTTTTTAGATACTCTTAAAATAATCATAAAAACAAAAAATACCTTTTCATTACACTTACTCGAAAACCCGCTCTTATCCCACCGCTTTTAGGCACGCAATAGACTGTTTTCCGCACTAGTGCAGAAAAGAGCGTGTGCTCTCCCCCGCCACAATTTTATTACATTTATCGTATCAGGCTGGGCGCGCGTCCACGAGTCGCCAGTCAACCCCCGTTTATTTATTTCGTAAGTGCAGATTTGTCAGGCAGCCCTCGGCTCCATAACACACTCGCCTACGGCTCGTGCGAATTCCGCCTCGGTCGCAATGACAAACTTTCTGCACTTGTATCAAAATGTACTATTCTTTTTTCATTGGAGGTCTTGTCAATTTCATTGTCAATGTCTTGCATTACCAGAATCCTTTTCCCAATTTCAAGAAAGGTCTCATAATGCAGCGCATTGGTTTTAGGTACAATTTTGCATAGCGACTTTTTTTCGGACATCCTCACGAACAAAGTCGCGGGCACAGCTAGTTTGGTAAATATAATATTGTTAATTCCGCAAAGCGTTTTATTTTTCTCGTGACGTAACTTGTAACGTAATCGATAAGTGTATTATCAATTCAATCAAGTGTATGACAACTAGGAAATGGGTCATATGGCCATGAAACGGGTTTTACCACCTACACGTTATGATAGTCAATGAAATGAAGGGACTTCTCACTCGCACACTGAAGAGGATACTCAAGGACATGTGCTATCATCCTACCTACATGGACCAGCGTCAACAGTTAGCACTCGAGGTCTATCAGACCGCAATGGAATTCGTATCCTAGGAGACATACACTTCGATGACAAGGAACTCAAATTTCCCCTACGTCATAGGGTACACGGCTGTCCAGTCCACAAGGTGGACCTTCAGATTCCCGTGACGCTCGCCAGATCATAATCTGGCGAGCGTCACGGGAATCCGATGGATGCATGACTCACAAAACCGGTCATTGTGATGACAATTGAAAGAAAGAAAGAAAGAAAAATAATTTATTTGGTACAGCACAAGGCAGAAACACAATATACGGTAAACACGAAACAAAAATTTAAAAAAAGAAGCAAAAATATAGTTGTGGGCCTCACGGCTGCACCAAAATAGGTCCAGTTCAGCATGAATGTCAGAGAACTAGTGCCTGACCCTGGTTTGGGAATTGGAAGAGGCCTATTTCCAGCAGAGGACATCTTTCGGCTGAAATTATGGTACAACCTTATTAGACAAATATCTAAAGCATTTCATGCGTATAAGTGTTCACTTTTCTTCAACTGCAGGACAAAAATCTTTTAGCAAAATTTAGCAGTTGATCAACATAGGCTTTGTGTCACTAACACAATATATTCCTACCGACACGACACAACATATACATGACGTATATACAATTTTGTTGCCAAAAAACTTCGCCACATCCACGGCAAACATTGGTTTATATTTTCCGATCAAAGAGCTTGGGTATAAAAGAGCAAAAGCCACTCTGTTTACACATTAAACCGACAAAGCCGATTAGATACAGGGACTATAACGTATGTACACACATCTAACACAGCCTTTTTATTAAACGGACCAGTAATCGATGGCTATAAATTTTATGTGAGGGCTTTTGTCTCACGAATAATGAGGGAATTTTCATTACACTTGTGATCTATAAGCTTATTGTATACTTTTGATAGTGATCAGCGGTGTTTTAATTTTATTTTTTATTATTTTCGTATCGGTTTTTAAGTCTGGTTCGAGTATAAAGAAGAACGCTCTATGGTCTTCACTTAAACATAGAGTGTGTGTATGACTGTCACTACACTTTACGCTTTTACGGAAGCTTTACGCTTTTACGGAAGCTTTACGCTTACGTTGAGACGCAAGTTTAAATAATAATAATCAGATGCAATCCGCAGGGCAGTTTTGTGGCGAACTGTTGGGCATTAGCGACCCCGCGGACCCGATATCCCCGAAGAATTCTCGTTCTTCATCTCCGGCTTGCCTTTATTGGCCGGCCGTAGTGAACACTGACGAGAAACAGAGCTCCCACCAATCTCTTGCCTTTGTGGGCTGGGTTCAGTGGAGATTCCCAAGAGGACATGTGCTCGGGAGAAGGATGTATATTCCAGTAAGGTACTAGTAGGGATCTTGACCGTACTTCCGAAATTGTCCTGATAGCCGTGGCTTGCGCCTAGCGCGTGCTCTCCACTCCTCAAGCACCTCAGGATATGTTGCCCTCTTGTTGCTCCGTCACTTCGTGCTAGCGACCGTTTTTGGGGGCCCATTTATTGAGTGTGCAAGTCATACCGTATCTTTTTATCGATGGATATTAATAACATTGTTCAGGCAGGGGCCATAGTTTTAAAGTAGTTCCTGGTGGCCATTCCACTTGAGATTCCAAAAACCATACCCCTATTATCTTTGTTTTCCACATGTCACAATAGTTTTTCACCAACCGGGGGTTGTCCTTGGGTGCACTAGCAAAGCGCGTACAGGGATAATCGTCGGTTGGTATCACGTTCCATTATAATTGTCTAAAGGGCCTCTGCGAGTTCGCTTCGGTCCCTCGTACGCCTTCCAAAGTTCCAATACCTCAGGGTCCTGAGATGTATAAATGCATAAAAAAAACCTTTATTATCAGGCAACAAAGCCCAAAAACCAACCACCAAAAACACAAATAATCTGACAAAATAATAAACTTTCATACTTTCTTAAAAATGAAATTATAGCAAATTATAAACCACTAGCTGTCCCCCACGGGTTTACTCGCGTCATTGGGTACTGCTCCGCTCCCGTGGGTTCTGGGGTAATGTTATATAGCATTAAATCTTTCTCAAGAATTAGGCTATCTAACACTAAAATAATTTTTAATTCGACCCAGCTTTCGTTTTTAAATTGAAAAAAGTAGACATATCTATAACAGTTAGACATATGGTGTTATAACTTTTTTTGTAGATAATAATGTGTTCTACAAAGTTGTAGTACATCATTTTGTTCTATCATCAATAGTTTTTTTGCAGCGCACGCGATGTAAGGAAATTTATAGGTAGGTAATCGATTTACACCTTGGGTTACCTTATTGCAGTTTTAGTAAGGAACTCTACTGTTTTTTTAATATAAAATATAGCCTATGTTACTCAGTGATAAAGTAGCATTCTGTTGATGAAAGAATTTTTAAAATGGGCCCAGTAGTTTTTGTGTTTTTTATTACAAACAAAAATACAAAAATACAAATCATTTCTCTTTATAATATTAGTATAGATTGCACACGAAGTGATGGCGTCGTGCAGACAGACACCGTGAAAATTCGACAATGCATTTTCGTAGAACATTTTGTAAAATTTATTCTACTAAACGGTCTATTTTTGTGGAAGCACATTGTTGGTTGTAGCATCGGATTCGCGATGTGTCGTCATACCATTCAGACTCCCAAGTCGATCTTTACAATTCTTTGTATACAAAATCGCAAAAGCTTTAGAATGACTTCTGCATTGATGCTTGGTCGCAATATCACACTTTCTTTTCAGAAATGGCCATAGTGACGCCGTGCACAACATTGTGAGATTTAGCATAATTTTACGATATTCAAAACCTTAAGCTGCACACGTGGGTACGCAAAATTAAGGTTTTATTACACCGTTGACATCATCATCATTTCAGCCGATAGACGTCTACTGCTGGACATAGGCCTCCCCCAAATGTCGCCACAATGAACGGTCCTGTGCGTTTCACATCCATCGGATTCCCGCATCCTTCACCAGGTCATCAGTCCACCTTGTAGGGGCCTTCCAACACTGCGTCTTCCTGTGCGCGGTCACCACTCCAGAACCTTTCGGCTACAACGGCCATCTGTTCTGCGAGCAATGTGCTCTGCCCATTGCCACTTAAATTTGGCGATTCTTCGTGCTATGTCGGCAACCTTGGTTCTCGCGGATATCTTCATTTCAGATTCGATCACGCAAGGGAACTCCGAGCAAAGCCCTTTCCATTGCCCTTTGGGTGACTTTGAGCCTTCTGATGAGGCAAATTGTGAGCGACCACGTTTCGGAACCATATGTCATCACTGGCAACACGCACTGGTCATAGACTTTCGCCGTTGACAATATATCTAAAACTTGCTTTACCCCAGAGCTTCGCTCTAATTGGGGAACACCCAAATACTCCGAAATATTTTATTCCGAATTTCGATGTTCCGATTTTCAAAAGTCCGAATTTCATAATACCTAAGAATTATAATGTCTATTATTCAAAATCACGAAATTTATTTTACCGAAAGTCGTAAATGCGATTTGTTAGTTTTCCGATTTTCATACGTTCGAAGAATCAAATGCTCGAAGGGTTCTCGGTCCGAAAAACGATATTCCGATTTTCAATACTTCGAATAAACTAAAAGTCAACATGTTGTGCTACAAAATTTAGTGACAGAAACAAATCGCTGCAAAACCGACTTCACATAGTCTTCTCTGCCCTACCCCTAGACTGTAATTTAAACCTGCGTAGGCGCGGAGTTAAAACCATCTGCGACGATAAGCTCGCGTGGGGCTGCCCAAACCCCGCAGCGCCGGAGCCGTGACAAAAACAATGCTTGCTGCATGTTGCATGCTGCATGCCTGCTTGCATGCTGCATGCCTACTTTCATGCTGCATAGCTTGCATGTTGCATGCCTGCTTGCATGTTGCATGCCTGCTTGCATGTCGCATGCTTGCTTGCATGCTGCATCTCTGCTTGCACGCTGCATGACTGCTTGCTTGCATGCTCGAAAACGCATGTCATTAGTTTTTTAATTCTACCCCCTCATACTATACATAATATTATACATCTCTTTGACGAGCAATTATGTGTTTATTTGTGTTGCTATACAGTTTTACAAGGCGTTTTTATTTCGGAATTGTATTAATCGGTATTTTAATAATCGGAATTCGTATTTTTGATGTTTCGAATTATCATTCAGTCGGACTTTTTGTTATTCGATCTATTGAAACTCGGTATTTTGAAAATAGTAATTATAAACGATAGGAATATTGAAATTTATGAATTATAAAAATAGGAGTAATGATAAGTCGGAGTTGTTATATTCGGAATTTTGAACCATTCGGAATTATGAAAATCGGTATTTTGAAATTCGTATTTGTGACTGTCGGAATAAAGTTTTTCGTATTTATGTAGTGTACCCCTCTAATTGCCCTTCTTTCACGACCTGCTAATTTTCAGGGATGATGATAGTCTATGACACGAGGTGCCGTTTTCTTTTGCAATCGGATCAGTACATCCAAAGATAACTTTATACAAACATACGGTCTCCGTGGTCACATGCTCTACCCGTACACCTATCAACCAAATCCATTTAGTTGTTTCAGTGTGAAGAAGTAGCAAATATACACATCCATACATCTAAACTTTCGTGTCAGCAACCGTTTTTATAATATTTGTTTGAATTAAAACTTTTGATATCTATATAATATATAAAAATGAATAGCTATTCGTTACAAAAACGGCTGGACCGATTTGGCTAATTTTGGTCTTAAAATATTCGAGAGTGTCCAGGGAAGGTTTAAACGATGAGAAAAAATGGAAAAAAAATCCGTATAAAACGCCATCTCTAATTAAAATGTCATTATAAAATGAATTATGCTGTTCTGGTAATGCCAGTAGATGGCGTTATCCTTACTATTAGGCGGTACGAAGTTCGCCGGGTCAGCTAGTTGACAATAATAATCAACAGCATTATTTCAGCCAATGGACGAACAATAGGTATTTCATGCTAAATACGATGCAAAACTTATTTTGCATACACTTACCCATATTACCGACCCACCACTTGTTGCCGGAAAGGTCAGCGTGTGGATATGCTCTTAATGTGTTGGCGCCACCCGATGCCACGATTAGCGTAAGCCGGGATTAAGATAGCAACACTATTTAGGTACCGAGAGGTTGCTAACCTGTTGTATCAATTCTGTATTGAAAACATCGATATACGAGTATATGTACTACGATTGAAAATAGGTCACCACTACGTAAAAATACGTCATATGCGGTAATTGAGGAGTGTTTTGTATCTACCAGACCTTACCATAACGTGTTAAAAGGCCAAGCGTGTGAGCGAGAAAGAGGGATAGAGCTATACATCCTATATAGCTCCATCCCTTTAAGAGTTCGGTTTAGGTTGTTGGATCGCGTTAAGAGCCCGTGGTTGGGCCTCTGGAGAATGGGCCTGATGCTCATCTGAGTGGTTCTTTCATCAAAAGACCATCTCAGAGACTAATCTGCATGATTACAAGTATAGGAATAAACCTGAAAACTGTAAATTAGTAGTTATGTCACAAGAAAACATCTTTTTTTGCGATTCGGAAAAATCTTCGTAACTCAATTCGGGAATCGAACTGTTTTCATAGGTAAGTTTGTACGAAACACTCAGTGCGCGAGTCCGACTCGCACTTGCCCAATTTTTTTTTATTGATGGGTTTTATGACGTTTGGTTACTATCTCACCTGACGGCAAGCGATGTTGTGGTCGATGTTGGAGCACGCTGGCCCAGAAAAAAATCCATATATTCTGGACTTAGAGACCACCAGTTTGTAACTATCAAGAAACACAGATTCAGGAGAATACGAAAAACTGTCAACTACAATTTTAAAACACACTGCGATATCGCAAATATTTTTTTTGTGATTTGTAGGGATAAGCCTCATTGGCTTTTCGAAGCACTCATAAAAAAAAAAACAAGTTTTTATTTCACATAGGCCTACATGGGCACTTATAAAACGTCAAAAGCTAGTGCACGGTCCAAATTGGTAGTTTCCTATGGAGAAGAACCGGCAAGAAACTACATGGTTAGGTACTCTTTTAAAATTTTTTTGTTATTCTTACAATATTTCCATATTACAGTATTATCAGATATTATGTAAGGACAGTGTAGACCAGTCAATATTGTACTCAAAAGTACAATAAAAATAATTATAATAAAAAGTGAGTCGCTTTCCATCAGGTGAGATAGCGGTCAAGTGCGAACCTATCAAGAATAATAAAAAAAAAAAATTGGAAGTAATCTAAGAATTCGCGAAGTCTACTGTGTTTTCACATTCACATTATAAAAAATAATACGGACGCATATTCTGGGTATCCACTGTGTTTAGAGCCAGACCCTTTGGAACCAAAGAACCTGCCTTCTCTAAATATGGATCCTAGAAAGCTGATAAAAAATCATCTTTAAAATTATTGTCATAAATTCCACCACAAAGCTTGGGCAGTTTGTTTGCCAAAGCCCCTCTAATCCAGCTTACTCGTGTGATTACAATTTCATGCACGCGGCGGTGTGTCGGCCACAAATAACGATGGTTGTTGAAATTAAAGCTAATTGCAGCTGGGTTCCCGGAAAAATGAATGTGAACACGAATCTCCATACTGATCCGAGAATTATGGAAAATGTGGCGGAGTCAGGCAGAATTTAGGCCAGGTCAGACAGAATATAATATAAGTAAGCAGAATTGATGGCAGTTGTTGGGGGCAGAGGATGTAAATAATTACACAACACAATGGTCACGCTTGAAAGGCCTCAGCCAATTTATTTAACACGTATAAAAATACAGACTTCACATAACACGTGTAAATATCGAGTCCTTTACGTACATACGCGTGACGCTAACTCACAAATAGTTCACAGTTACTTTACAATACTTCACTGACTCTAATACGTTAGATAACTTAGGAAATCTGGAAATCTAGGGCCGCTCCAGGAGCGTAGGGTGCCAAGACAAACTGTCGCAGTGACGCTTCGAGTCGAACTGCAGAGAGAGAACGTCGTCTTCAAGGAAAGTGCAGCTTAAGTACTTTTTCAGCCGGTCGCAAGTCGTGGGAGAGAGTCCCTTTTCCTCTAGTCTATTTCCTAATCCTGTTGAGGCCGGCTGACGTTCACCTCCCGACCCCCCGCATACGGCAAGCACACCATTGGTCATCAATAGTGGCGTGATTTTCTCCGTTGTAATCTACCAATAGAAACCCAGATTATTCTTAACGGTTTTTCTGCTCTATTTACTTCTAAGAACCGCATTATGTACTTCTAAGAACTCAGTACATAGCCTTATATACTATCCCAGTAGCTGATTGGACAATAGTCTAGCCTCTGATAGGCTTGCTCTCTATTATGTACAGCGCTTATGTACATACATTACGCGTCTGTGAATGACGTAATGTTGATTATATTTAGTGATTCTAAATTACATGCTCGTGTCCGTAACAGCCTCCCCCCGGCGTAGCAACGCGAGCCTAACTTCCATCGGCCAGGACAACGAGCCTTCTAACTGGGCGTCTGAAAACGCCTCCACGCGTCTGTACCTCAGCGCTGCGTATGACACCATCAGGTCCTTGTATGGTGCGCACTATCTTCCCATATGGCCATACATTTCGCGGCAGTTGACCATCCGCAATGACTACTATATTCCCCGGTGCGAGTTGCGTGCGTGAATCTCGGACGTCGCCGCGCGGTGTCAACGTTGGTAGGTATTCGTTTATCCAACGAGTCCAGAACTTGTCCGCTAGCGCCTGTGTTGCGCGCCATGTCTTTCGATCGGCGACGTCGCACTGCCCTGTGGTTGGTAGTCCAGTAGCCGAGCCTAATAAGAAGTGGTTCGGCGTGAGCGCCTCCTCGTCGCCAGGTTCAACACTTACGTGTGTGAGGGGTCGCGAATTGACGGTGTGCTCGATCTCGATTAGCAACGTGGAAAGTACCTCCTCCTTTGGTGCGCGTTCCTTCAACACGGCCGACAACGCCGACTTTACGCTTCTTATTAGTCGTTCCCACGCGCCGCCCTGATTTGGGGCCCCGGGGTCAATGAACCGCCATTCCATATCTTGCTTAATTGCGAATTCATTGAGGTCATTCGCCCACTGCTTATATGCCTGTTGGATTTCAACATCGGCTCCTCGAAAATTAGTCCCGTTATCGGACATCATAGTTTTAGGCCATCCGCGCCTAGCCGCCATTCTTCTTAGCGCTAATATAGCTGAATCGATGTTTAAACTTGGCAACAACTCTATATGTATTGCTCGCGTGACAAGACAGGTGAACAACATACCCCATCGTTTTTCATGCCGTCTTCCTATTGTGACTGTCATTGGGCCGAAACAGTCTACTCCGCAACGGGTGAACGACCGCAGGTGGGTGTCCAATCGTTCAATAGGTAAGTTCCCTTTGACGGGCCGTATTGGCGGCTTCCTTCGTCGCTTACATATCACGCAATCTCTTATCAGTGCGCGCACTGTCGGCCGAACCTTTAAAATCCAAAAGCGTTCCCTCGCTTTGTTCACTATATATTCACGTCCCGCGTGATGATCCCGTTCGTGAATCTGACGTAAATATAGTGACGTCATCGGATGTTTGCCTTCCAAGATGGGTGGGCACTTCCTATCTTGAGAAACGTTCGCGGCATTTATGCGACCGTTTAAACGAATGACGTCGTCTTGAAAAATCGGGTCCAATCGGTAGAGTCGACTGGTCCTGTCTACTCTCCTACCTACAGCGAGTCGCGCTATTTCCGCTGGAAAACACTCCCTCTGAGCCTCCCTTATCAGTAGCAGCTCGGCCTCCTGCTTGTGACGCAACGTCAACCGGGTAGCGCGTTTGCGGCATTTGTCGACGAACAGCAGGACATACGCAGTCGTTCGTAGTAATCGTTCGTATGACGAGAAACGAGTCGTGTCGACGAGGCTGGTGATGCGCGCTATGTGCGCGACGATCTCATCACCCCCCTCTCCCTGCGCGATCTCCGTTGGCCAGATGTGTTCTGGTCCGCCCAGGAAGAGGGGACCAGTGGACCATCTGCTGTCGCTTTCCAGTTGTATCATTTCGGACCGAGTTGCGTCATCGGCTACTTTACTCGCGTACCCTTTTTCATTGAGGTCATTGACCTGTGACACGTGTGCTTTTTTGAAGTCAGCTGACTTATCCATTTTCCTTTCAATGGTGTCGAGTCTACGAAAGGTCATATCGTGACTCGGTGGTAGGTGTGGCTCATCACTCCGCCACGGCAATCCTACCTCATGGTGACCGTTGACCAGCCGAGCAGTCTTCGTGAAAATATCCTGCGCCCGTTCGTCTGCCAGCACTGTTCTCGGCTGGTAAACTATCCCCTGAGCGTCGATCGAGATATGCGATGTGGTGAGGTCCTTTAACTCTTCGCAATCCTTGGATATTTCCTGTGGGTGCACGTGCAATGCTGTCCCGCTACTCGCCTCGAATTCAGTTACGCGCCGTGGTACCGTTCCGTGTACCACCCATCCTAGCTGCGTAAGTGAAGCGGCTGGCTCGTTCTGCCGTCCCGTGAGCAAAGTTCGCGACACTATCAAATGCCAATTATCGGCGCCTATCAATAGGCGTGGCTTCGCATTCTCGTAACACACGTCACGTGCAGGTATACGTTTCATGTGCTCGCAGCGTAGATAGCTCGCTTTCACGGTCTGACTAATTATATTTAAGCGTTTAACAGTACGCGCGCGTATGTTAAAACACTCTGAGCGTTTTCCCTTGATTCCTATTTCCACGCAGCGACTGTCGTTCTCTTGTCGCGTGGCCGTAATCCCGTGGACGCGTAACGCTCGCTTAGTTCCTTTCGCGCCCATTTCGTTAGCTATCTCTTCGTCGAGTAGCGTAACAGTGGAGCCCTCGTCCAGTAACGCATGCGTCTCTATTTCCTTGCCGTTCGGCCCCCGCAACGTTACTGGGCACACTTTGAGTAACACCGCGCTCATTTCGCTGCCGGCATGGGCAGATGCGGTGGTCGCCGATTCTTCCCTCACGCTCCTGGTCCCACAGTTGGTGGAGGCGCTAGCCGCGTCCGACGTTCGGTCGGCGGTGTGGAGTAGCCTATGGTGCGATCTACGACATTCCTGCTCTCCGCACTTCCTCGCGGTACACTTGAATCGACGATGTTTACTCGCCAGACATTTGAAACATGCTCCAGTTTCCTTGGCCCATTCCCATCTTTGTTGGACCGTCATGTCACCAAGTTTCTTGCAGCTTGGCGTGGCATGTCCCTCGCCACAGCACAAGCACGTCTTCTTAGCCCTCTCTCTCTCGTCCTCGCCAGGTCGCTCGGCGGCGGCGTACGTTGCGGGTACGCGCGCTTTGTTCCTCCTAATGACCGCTTGTGCTCTGGCGGGAGCTTGCTGACGCGTCGCTTCCTTTGACGTCGTAGTCACGGTCGACGAGTACGCGTATCTTACGGCCCGATCAGCTTCCCTCATTAGGTAGCGCGACAGCGTAACGATCTCTGCTTCCACGCGACTACCATGCTCTTGGGCGTAATCACACCAACGCGCGCGCATGTGTGGGCTGAGCTTCTCTACCACGTGTCTGGACAGCATTGGGTTTTGTAGGTACCCCCTATCATCAAGACACGATAGCACGCTGACGATGTTCTGCAGCTTTATCGCGAACGCGTTGAGTTCAGCGGCCGTCGTACCAAGTCGCGGTAATTTTCTTAACTCGTCGAGCGACTTGTCGATTATAATCTCGGGACGTCCGTAACACTGTTCGAGTGTATGCATTATCACGGCGGGGTCAGCAGCGGTGCAAAGTAGCGCGGACACGGTCTCTCTCGCTTCACCTTTCAGGCTGTTGCGTAGGCGCGCTAAGTTCTCTCCTCGTGAGAATCCATACTCTCGTGTCGAGTCTCGCATTGCTGACTTGAACAGCAACCACTCGTGCGGCGCTCCCGTGAAAATGGGCAACTCTATCGCTTGACGCGGCGGCGGTCGATAACGTGTCATCCTATTTAACGCGTCGGCTAGCTTATCGATATCTCGGGATCGAGATCGAGATCTATGTCGCGACCTAGGCGGTGACCGCGACCTAGGTTCGCGGGGCTCCTTATTCTCTACGCGGGGCGGCTCCTCCCTCGGAAAGTACGCGTGTTCTCGCTCCTCATACTGTGGCGTACGCGGCCTCGTAAATTCCTGCCTACCCCGGGCGCGCTCAGCTTCCTCCCCCCGTATGTGAACCGGGGCGGGTGCGCGTATCGCTGACGACGTTTGATCTATCGCAGTCAGCGATGGTAATTCCTCGTCCCCCGTAGGCTGCGCGCATTGCAGCCAATTCGTGATTCGATTATCGGTGTCCGCGACGTCCTGGGCTATATCACTATCTCGATCTGTTTCCTCGCGAATGGTAGCTACATCTATCGCTAATCTCTTCTTAACCAGCTCGGCTTCGAGTCGCAATTCCTGGCGGCGTATCGCGGCGAGGCGCTCCTCAGCATCTAATTCTGCTTGCCTAATGCGCAGTACAGCACTAGCGGTGGATTGGCGCGATCGTACGGATTGGACGGGCGACCTACTATTTATCCTATCAACGGCGGGCGCGGGCGCTGGGATGGCGGTCGCGGCGGCGGTTGACGTTATAGCATCCATCGTAATGTTCTCGGCTGTCGGCGCGTTCGTAGGCACTGTTGCAGGAACTGGTACAGACGCGGGAATCGTAACGCGGGGGTTAGCGCGTGATAATATTGTCGCGCGGGACGACGGTGACGCGGGGGGATCTTCAAACACGCGGGCTTGCGTATCTTCGTTCTTCTGGCTTCTTGTAGTCGGCATCCTTCCTCCTCGTTTGGCACCCTAGCTCTATCAATGCCCTAGCGGCCCTATCAGACCTACCGGAGGGCCCTATGAGAGGGATATGCTCCGGCAGGGATGGAAAATGTGCAGGAAATGGAAAGGTGGGGACTACCCTGCAGAGAACTACACGCGCTACGAGGTGCTCAGCAACCGGTGGGAACGACCGGTTGCCTCGGCAGTGCCTACAGTCCGGCCCTCGCAACGTGCGCAGCCTTACAGGCGCAGTAGTGCTGTTCAACCACGTTTGGTTGGCGACACCGCACAATATGTCGCACCGCCTTGAAACGGCGTTAACTCAGGCACGCACCTTTGACACCGTTAGGTGGCACGTACCTGAGCCGCGGTCCACCCGCTTAAAAGGTTCTTGACGCGACGGCGTAAAGGACCCGTGGATCCCTCTCTGCAGCTCGACACGACGGCTTGACTCGACGGCTTGACACGACGGCTTGACACGACGCTGGCGGCTCGAAGTTCCCGACGTGGCGACAATCCTAAGCACCTACTGGGTCGGACTTGCTGCGTTCCTGTGTTCCTTTTCCCTCTTCAGAATAGGTATTCTTCGTAACGTGACTTGCTGCGTTCCTTTTCCCACTTGAAGCGTTCCTTTTCAATCTTGAAAATAGGTTTCTTCGAAACGTAACTTGCCGCGTTCCTATTCTTACTTGCAGCGTTCCTGTTCGAGCTTGAAGCGTTCCCTTCTTCAATCTTCGACACCCAACTGTATTTCTTCACGTCTCCCCAAAGACGCACAATAAGCCGCTCGATATTCCTTACCAAAGGACCAATATCCGGCTCTCGAAGGACCAAAGTTCCTCTGTTGGGGGCAGAGGATGTAAATAATTACACAACACAATGGTCACGCTTGAAAGGCCTCAGCCAATTTATTTAACACGTATAAAAATACAGACTTCACATAACACGTGTAAATATCGAGTCCTTTACGTACATACGCGTGACGCTAACTCACAAATAGTTCACAGTTACTTTACAATACTTCACTGACTCTAATACGTTAGATAACTTAGGAAATCTGGAAATCTAGGGCCGCTCCAGGAGCGTAGGGTGCCAAGACAAACTGTCGCAGTGACGCTTCGAGTCGAACTGCAGAGAGAGAACGTCGTCTTCAAGGAAAGTGCAGCTTAAGTACTTTTTCAGCCGGTCGCAAGTCGTGGGAGAGAGTCCCTTTTCCTCTAGTCTATTTCCTAATCCTGTTGAGGCCGGCTGACGTTCACCTCCCGACCCCCCGCATACGGCAAGCACACCATTGGTCATCAATAGTGGCGTGATTTTCTCCGTTGTAATCTACCAATAGAAACCCAGATTATTCTTAACGGTTTTTCTGCTCTATTTACTTCTAAGAACCGCATTATGTACTTCTAAGAACTCAGTACATAGCCTTATATACTATCCCAGTAGCTGATTGGACAATAGTCTAGCCTCTGATAGGCTTGCTCTCTATTATGTACAGCGCTTATGTACATACATTACGCGTCTGTGAATGACGTAATGTTGATTATATTTAGTGATTCTAAATTACATGCTCGTGTCCGTAACAGCAGTTATCTTTTATCTACAGCTGCGCTACCTCTACAACTGCTCTTATCGCGATTCAATTTACGACCAAAACTGAACTGTTAAAAGGATGAAGCTATATAGGGTGTATAGCTCCAACCCTCTTTATCTCTCGCAAAATCGAAATTTTAACACGTCATACGGTAAGGCCCTCTTCGGAGATTTATGGAATGCTTGGCTTTTTCAACAAAAGTGTGTGATCCTGTATAGTTTTTTTCTGCTAGCTTGTTCTGTCCCAGTTCTATTTCCATTTTTATCCCCGGAGTATGTTTCCTTGGGATAACTATCTACTATCACGCGCCCAAGCAGTTGGCAGCAGCGAGTACATACATATTTATTTATTAAAACTTTTTGCACTAGTAATGAACTCTGTACAAAGGCGGACTTAATGCCTTAGGCATTTTCTACCAGTCGACCTTAGGATGGTGCAGAAATATAACATGGTATGTGCAGCTTAATGGAAAACAAAAAAGGAAAAGAAATACAATAATAAATATATACTTAGATATATACATACAAATTGACAATGTAATTATGAGAAATGAATCCAACAAATCAACGCTGTGATGATTACACCAACTTCCTGCGAATGTGTTCACGTGCCATCACCTTAAAAGTGAACCGAATCTTCAACTTAAAAGTGGACGTCGTCCTGATGTTCAGCGGGAGCGCATTCTAAAGATAAAAATATATCAGAAGAAGTTAAATAAAAGTTTATTTTTGGCATATATTCAATGAAATATGTAGGTAGGTCTGTATGCCGTCGAGTTAGACTATGGCGAAGATGGTGTGACGATCTGAGCGCCTAGTGCGAGTTGGTTTTACATCTACGCTATTGACACATTTATGAGGTTCGGTACTCCAATTATTGGCCCACTCCAAGCTCTTAACTTTAACCAATCAGAGAGCTAAACGCGGTAAACGTTTCGTTCGCGTTAACGTAAAAACAAATCGCACTCAGCGCTCTGAGCGCTTAGTGCGATTTTGTTTTACGTTAACGCGAACGAAACGTTTATGACGTTCGGCGCTCCGATTGGCCTGCTCCAAGCTCTTAATCAATCAGAGAGCCAAACGTGGCAAACGTTTCACCCAAAGCAAAAATCATGGTCGCGGGGCAAACTTGGTCAGAGATCGCCTAAGACAAGGTTTGGAAGGAAAAAGGGGAGGCCTTTGCCCAACAGTGGGACACAATAAAGGCTAATAAAAAAAATATTGACAGAGATATGATACCAGGTTTTGGGACCCACTCATACCGTAGATTTAACCTCATTCGTTCTATAAATAAAACTATCAAGTCACGGATAAATGAGTTATTAGATAACCTACATAGATAATAAATAGCTTGATAAACATAACTAAAAAACTAACAACTAATTGAAACATTTGATTACAAACCTATCCAAAAGTGGCTTTTGTTAACTTGAACTGTCAAAAAACTTTATAACTCTGCTCTATTGGACTTTCAAATCTACCAAACAAGACATAAGGTTTAATTTAGAAGGGTGGTGACTCCTAGATCCTTCAAGCCTCCTTATCACCTGTTATCGTTATCACTGTTATGACGCACGAGTGACAGCAGTGGTACTAATTTACCTGTACGTAGGTACCTATTTACCGTAGGCCTCATTTGGTTCAACGCTGTGTCATCGATTTTGTTGTGATGAATTTTGTGTTTATTGCGTTTACGCTAGAAAATAACTAGGTACCGGTTTTTTAACTAATATATAGGCATGTATTATCACACCTGTGTTTCCTTGGGTAAGACTATAGCTATTGAAGACAATGTTTTGAAGGCGACCACTCACCCTTAGAATGAAAGTGAACTAACTCACAATTCGTGTAATTTCTTATTTTGCTATAAACCAACCTTGAAAAGCCTACTCTGATATTCTGTGGTTCGTTCTCAAGCGCGAATTATTATAAGGAAGAAATACGGGAGAAATACATTTTAAAAATGTATTTATGTCTACACTCACTTTGAAGACTTCCGACTTCAGACTTTTACTGACTAAAAACCCACTCCTGTTCCTTCTTTACCATTTTTTCCAGGGCCCCGCGGATCTCTTTCGCATCACCCATGGCCCCATTAGGCTTCGACCCTGCTGGGTCCCTACGGTTGCTGGCATCTCCTTGAGGCGCGCGTGGAACACTACGCGCCGTCGACGACTTGGGCTCGGTCCGGATGGTAACCGGACGATTGGACGGCGAGCTACCCATTTTTCACCGTCAACACCCTAAGGTGGAACTTGAAACGCCAAATTCAAAATATTAAACCTGCTACATGAACGATGTGACAGTTACAATTTTTTTTGTGGGTTTCGCGTTTGGCTTCTATCTGCGCAGGTGGTAAACGATGCGGTCGACGTTGAAGTACCCTTGCCTAGAAGTAACCCATTCACTCTTAACTTAAAGACGTCTAAGTCCTAATTTAGGTGTCTTCAAACTAGTAAATAGGCTATTAAACAACTAGTGCTCTTCACCATCAACGATTACACTGCTTACCATCAGTTGGGATCGCAGTCACGCACTAGTTTATATCATTAAAAAAAAACACGTTACAGACTCCGGCGGCAAATTGAGCCGCTAGACCTGGACCTGTACCATGACGTTTAAAGTAAGATTGTTTCATTCTTATTTCCAGTGTGGGTAAGAGATGGCGCTAGACAACCTGTATAGCTCTGTCTCTTGCCCACACTGAAATAAGAATGAAACAATCTTACTTTGAACGTCATGGTAACCCCCCTGTCCACTAGCCGAGGTATAAGTTAGCGTTTAAGTAAGTGTGTTGCATTTTGATTGGCCTTGTCGAATGATTCACAGCACAGTACGGAATAGAGACTAATATACTTTGCGTCTGCACCTAATGTTGAGACGTAAGATTAGATTTTGTAGTCAGATTCCGTGGAGTCTCTTGCTGGATGTACTCCATAGGAATCAGTCAATTGGAACCGTGCACGAGCTCCTAAAGTTTTTGAAGTAAATTGACAACACAAATTCATTTTCTGTTATAGGTTGATGATTTAGTTCATCATCATCATCATCATCATTTCAGCCGAAAGACGTCCACTGTTGGAAATAGGCCTCCCCCAAGCGTCTCCACAACGACCGATCCTGTGCGTCTTGCATCCACCGCATTCCCGCGACTCTCACCAGGTCGTCGGTCCATCTTGTGGGAGGCCTTCCAACGCTGCGTTTTCCGGTGCGCGGTTGCCACTCTAGAACCTTTCGGTCCCATCGACCATCCGATGATTTAGTTAGTAAAGATAAAATAATCTTAGTACTTACGAGGTTAATGCTTATAATATAACACTGCAATCGATCACGCTATGATCTAATGAGGCTGAATAACAACGTCACGTAGCAAATAGTCCATGAAATGCGTCAACGCATCTCCTCTCCGATTGGATCGAAATATGTTTGGGCGGTTCATTGAGTCCAAAGCCAAGGTAACTGCTAGAAAACTAGGTGTTCTTGCAAAGGTCCGACAGTACTTCACACCGGGACAGCTTCTAATGTTATACAAAGCACAGGTCCGGACGTGTGTGGAGTACTGCAGTCACATATGGGCTGGTGCTGCAAAATGCCATCTAGCAGCTTTGGACTCAGTGGAAAGGCGTGCGAAGAGGCTAATTGGGGATCCAGATTTGGTTAAGTCCAATCCACAAAGCCTCGAGCACAGGCGCAGGGTAGCCAGCCTACGGTATTTTACAGGTTGCATTTTGGAGAGTGTGCGCGGGAATTGCATGACTTGATTCCGCCATCTCCTTTCTACCATCGGACAACCCGACGTACGGCGAGTATCTACCCTTACGTCGTTGAAACTTCAACGGTCCGGACTAAGCGTTTCGCTTCGTCGTTTATACCGCGTACATCGAAGGACTGGAACAATTTGCCTGCTGCGGTCTTGCCGTCCAATTATAATTTAGGTGTCATCAAGGCTAGAGTGAATAGGCTCTTAATAAACTAGTGCGCCTCACGATTAATGATTGCATCTCTGCTTACTATCAGGTGGGATCGCAGTCAAGCACTGATTTATATGAATAAAAAAAAAAATGTTTGTTGGCAACCAAAATATTCATGTTGTTCTAGAGATAGTTTTATCGATTGCATCACTGCTTAACATCAGGTAGGATCGCAGTCAAGCACTAGTTTAAATATCATTAAAAAAATAGAATATCTACTGGGATACTAATCGTTGTTCTAATTGTATTGATTAGCTGTATCAATTGACGCTTGCACAGAAAGGTGCGATACGACAACGCGACAACGCCTTTTTTATAGAAATTACCTCCTCCTTTTTGAAGTCGGTTAAACAGCGGAGAATATCAAAGATAGAAGAGAACACCCGTGCGAAACTGGGGCTGGACGCTAGTGTAAAATGAATCTAGTAAGATCCCTCTTTATATCCTCACTCAAGGGTACTCTATAGCTATTTGAAAGGAGATTTGATACAAGTGGGATAATTTAAATATATTACCCTATTAGGGTATACATAGGTACATATGTTTGAATAGGTTTTTTGTTTTTTCGGTGGGAAAATCATCTTATGACATCATCCCCGCATGGGCGGAGCGGGAGATAGTGTCAGACTTTTACTGACTAAAAACCCACTTCTGTTCCTTCGTTGCCTTTCGTACCAGGGCCGAGTCTTCCTTTCAGAATCAGACCCTTGGCTCCAGTAGGCTTCGACCATGCTGGGCCTCTACAGTTGCTGACATCTCCTTGAGGCGCGCGAGGAACACTACGCGCCGTCGACGACTTGGGCTCGGTCCGGACGGTTACCGGACGGTCGGACGGCGAGCTACCCATTGCTTGCCGTCCGCAAGCCCGCGCCTACGGTGGCCGGAAATCCGGATCGGAATCCCGGCGGCATATGTTTGAATAGGTGGAGAAAAAAGTTGATGGCTGTTAAAATTCTTAGAAAAAATCAAGTTATTCTTTTCTTACTAACTGTACCAAACGTTGATACAGGTTAAAGTTCCACACAAAATGAAACGTGGGACGAGTTGCAGAATAAAAATAAAATTTACTTTGGTTTTCTGCAAGCCGTCCCAAAAGGGGCTGTAGGCATGAGGTACGGGTTGACGAATTACTGGTTTTAATCATCTAAGTCAGGCGGCAATAAGTTCTGGGTACAAAGCCAAAATATTAAGGGGGATCTGCGAACTGTCTTAGAATTTACAAGTAGGTAGGTATATAATATTATTATCATAAGCATAATCAGCCTTATAATGTTCTCACTGCTGGGACTCAGGTCTCCTCTCTAGAAGAATGAATGGGCCGTAATCTACCATGCGTATTGGTGAATGTTACATATCTTCGAATTTTTGTTTCTAGGACACGTTTTGAGAGCAGTGGTGATAAAATAAATTACACAAATTAATGCACCTAGCTGGGTTTGAACCAGTAATTTACAACTCGTAAGTCGAGGTCGTTACCATTGGGCTACCACTGCTCTTAAAGTAGGTATATAAGTCTTGAATTATGTTATCCTATGATCAATCATAAGGTGTGCAATACTTATAAAAAAATTAAATAATTATTCTACCAAAGGATTATTTTCTTTTTAATGAAATAATCGAATAAAAGTTAATCAATGTGGTTTTCAAACCCCTAATGATAAAGAAAAGGTATTTTGTCTTTTAACTAAAAAAAATATATTTTTGGTTGCTGCTCCGCTCTCGTGGGCCACAGAGTATTATATATTCCTTGATGAATGGAATATCCTACACTAAAAGATTTATTCAATTCAAAATATTAGTTCCTGAAGTTAGTGCGTTTCGTTTAGTGTTAGATAGCTTTTTTTTATTGAAGAAGGCTATAGGTTAAATAACATCACGTTACAACAAAAAGGAGAGAAGCAGTGAACCCGTTACGCGGGTAAAACTGTGGGGGACAGCAGTTGGTGCTATACAAATTGAGCGCCGTTAATCCGCTAAATGTCATATTGAAACTTTGGTGAGTTTGTACTTACTTTACTAATTACTTCAAAAAGAGAACGAATAGGTCCTAAGGCCACCCATGTACCTACAGATTTGCTATGAAGAGCGAGCGATGCGCAAAGGCTCGACGAAATAGACAAATCCATGATTATAGCGCGGTACATGATCATAGATGTCTGATACACTCTAATTTCTTACACATCATTTCGTAGAATCACTAATTAATAGAAGTCTAATAATTGGCTTTATCCAATCGTGAATCAGGAATGAAGATATCTGCAGGAAAATCAAACTTATCGGCATAGCCCAAAGAATCGCCAAATTTAAGTGGCAGTTGGCAGGGCACATTGCTCGCAGAACAGATGATATATGGGGCCGAAAGTTTCTATAGTGCTGACTGCATACCAGCCCCCCTAGCCAAGTTACAACCGTTTTGTGTCGAATTCCGTTCTCCAATCGGGAACGCCTCGGTGTTAGCAATTGTAGAAAACGATAAGTTGGTAGCCATGTTGACGCGCCTGAGTCGGCCGCTCGTTCTACAATAACAAAGGATGTAGCGTTGAATATTGCAGAAACGATAACATTTCATTCTATCATTTTGAACGATGTGAACTTGGCTACGAATTTTCTATTCGTTTGTTCTGACCACGTGACTTAACGTTGAGTTGATGTCATTCCCATACATTTGATTAGTTTTCGACTAGCGTTAACGATTGCAGATTATCAACTTGGCTAGGGGTGCAGAAGTCGCAGCGTTGGTAGGCCTCTCACAAGATGGACCGAAAAAATAAAAAAGCAATAAACAAACCAACTGAATACAAATAACGCTGAACATAAGAACATAGACATTATAATTAAAAAACTTCTACAACTCCGGTAAGTAGCCGTAAGCTGGAAATTATTGAGACTCTGAAACTTATATAAAGACAAGTTTGTTACAGCATTATGTTTTATAGGAAAAGTTTATTTTCTTTCTTCATGACGAACATTATAAGGGTTCCTGAAGACAGACTATTTTTATTACTTTTTTTGTTGTTTTAGAGCAGATACTCGAGCCATTTTTCATATCTCGTATATATATTTATCAGCAGTGGTGGCCGAGTGGTAACGGCCCCGACTTATGAGTTGTAGGTCACGGGTTCAAACCCAGCAAGTCGCATTACTTTGTGTAATTTATTTTCATCACCACTGCTCTCAAAACGGTGAAGGAAAACATCGTGAGGAAACCGGCATGTCCTAGAACCAAAAATTCGAAGACATGTGACATTCACCAACCCGCACTGGGCCCGCGTGGTGAATTACGGCTCATTCCCTCTCCTAGAGAGGAGGTCTGAGTCCCAGCAGTGGGAATATTATAAGGCTGATTATGCTATTATGCTATGCTATATATTTTTCAAGGTCACCTACGTTTAATGTTAAAAAGGTTGGTATCGGAGACAAATACCTACTCGTATATGTCTATGATATAACCCTTTTAACGCTCAAGCCAATATTCACCAGGTGGACTCATGACCTGGTGAGGGTCGCGGAATTCCGATGAATGCGAGACGCACCAGACTGGTCGTTTGTGGCGATACTTAAAGGAGGCTTTAATGGTCCATTACAGTGGACGTCTTTCAGCCCGAATCGTGACCGCCCAAATGAAAATTTAATTACCTACCTGCTAAAACACTTTCAGACAAGTTCCGTCTTAGTAAATGCTCTCTATATGGCCTTAAAAGCATCTATAGTAGTGGCTTACGTAGTTGGAAGCGTGTCGTACGTGTTTCAAAGAAGTGTTTAACCGTTTACGTGCTTTAACTACGTCACCACACTGACTACGGTGACGTCAATAACACACGACTCTTTTAACAGCGGCGACTTAGGGTACGTTTTCACTGAGCGGAGCTGGGGGGAATGGAGTTCTCTCCACTCTAAATTGGCCAAATAAAGTGCTTGAAATCTCCACTCCGTATTAGTGGAAACAGTGTAAGTGGAGCGGAGTGGAGTTGAGTGGACTTTCAACTATAATAAATGAACACGCGGTCCAGAGCCGGACAGAACCAGTGGCGTAACTAGATGACCAACGGCCCTGGGGCAAAAAAGTCCGCGGCCCTTATTTTTACATGAGAAATCTTCAAATAAATTCTCCTACTCAGGGGAGTACTGGAGAGGGTGGAAATGTCAGACTTTTACTGACTAAAACGAGTTACCATAATTAAAGTAGTGTCATCTATTTTATTTAGATTTCCAAGGTAGGAGAATTTTTCGCTAATTCAATAAGAGTTTGCTAATCAGGTTTTGGGGGCTCCTCGAGCTTGGGGGCCCCGAGCTCTGCCCCGCCTAGCCCTTCGCTAGCTACGTCAGTGGATAGAACGGAATCGGGTGCCAAGCGGAGAGTACTAAGCTGAGGGTAGCTGAAAACCACTCCGTAATGGAAACACTTGCTACTTTTCACTGCTCTTGTCCGCGCCACTTCGCCCAGCTCCGCTTTAGTGGAAACGCACCCTTATGTTTGCACGACAACACAGAACATACCCTCGCGAGAAAAATTTTAAAGAGAGATATTCTATAAAGTTCAGTTCACTGTGTACGAGACTCATGTCAAAAATACATTTTTTGACATGAGCCTTTATAATATTCTATATTTACAAGGCAGCAACAAAGCCCGTTTTTTTTTTTACACAACTTCTTATAAGTTTATTTGTAACTAGCTGGTGCTTGCGACTTTGTCTGCGTCAGACTTGTGAAACAGCACAATGCCATTTGGTCAAAATTTCTTTTTTTTTTTTGCTGGACCTTATTTTTTTCCTAAAACCTAAAAGTAGTCCAAATTATTCCTTGAACATCAACGTTATCATTTCTTTCTAGCATTGAAAGTAACGTCAAAATCTGTGCAGAAGTTCCGGAGATTAGCCGGATCAAACGAAAAGAGAGACAAAGAAAAATTTTAAAATTGTATTTTTATTCTAGGTATTGAACATACTATCACATATGCATTTCATCATTTCAGCCGAAAGACTTCCACTGCTGGACATAGGCCTCCCCCAAGTGTCGCCACAATGAACGGTCATGTGCGTGTCCCATCCATCGGACTCCCGCAATCGTTACCAAGTCATCGGTCCACATATGCATTTAGTAAAAAAAAAAATTGATTTTACAAATAGACACTTCCTGACACTTCACAGGCCTGAATCCCAGCATTGGGAACATTAAAAGGCTGATTATGCTATGCTATGCTATAAACAGACACTTTAATTTCATTTATATGTATGTATAAACTCTTCTGTAAGCATAAAGACCTAGATTTCTTAAAGTCAAATTAAGTTTATAATTATAAAGTTCATAACTTTATAATTATAAACTTAATTATAAAGTTAAGAACTTTATAATTATACTTAAACTTAATTTGGCTGTCACATGGAATGAATAATTTTTAGAAATCGTAGGATCCTTGGATAACCGATGCGAAGTATCACATAATGTTCTTAGGCATTCTACATCTATGTCCCACCGATTATGACTCCATAAATATGGTGCGTATGGAGACTAGAGTGGCACTTTGTAATGTTAGAGTAGTTCCATAATGGTGGTACAATACTGGCATGTTACTCAGAGGATTAAAATTCTCACTACAAATTAACTATGTAATTTTTTATTCTGTTTCAAGTTATATTTGTTTTTTTCAAGTGGGATAAGTAAGATAATGTTAGTTACACCTACATACATGTACAATGTGAATCTTCGTATTTTAAGGTACAAGTTCGTAGCCGACTGCAGACAGCAGTTAAATGTAGCAGACGACGTGTTGCTGTGACATGTCGCTTCAGTAATTATTTCGAACCCTTAGGCTGCGTTTACACGGAAGCTGAGCTAGGCGGAGTGGAGTGGAGCGGAGTAGAGCTGAGTGGACTCAAATAAAACAAATGAACACGCGGCCCTGAGCCGGACAGAACGGAGTTGAGCGGAGTGTAGCTTAACTCCACTCCACCCCACTCTGCTTCAATGGAAACTATTGCCACTTTTCACTGCTCTTCTCCACCCCACTCCGATTCAATAGAAACTATTGCCACTTTTCACTGTTCTTCCCCACCCCACTCCGCTTTAATAGAAACTATTGCCACTTTTCACTGTTCTTCCCCACCCCACTCCGCTTTAATGGAAACTATTGGCACATTTTAAAAATACTTCTTCGCTCCACTCCACCTCAATGGAAATGCACCCTTATGCTGAAGTCCCACATAGGTGTTGCAATTTTTGAGTAAGGTCACTTTAATTCTAAAGGTTCGGTGTATGTTGTTGCTTCATTCATATAATAACATTACCTTTCCCTAATTTCTGTGTTTCCTGATGGTTACAAACCGGGAATCTTTAAGTCAAGAGTGAATAGGTTACTTCTAGGTAAGCGCGCTCCATCGTCGACCGCATCGTCGCTTTCCATCAGGTGAGATAGCGGTCAAGCGCGAACCTATCAAGAATAAAAAATAATCTTTGTCGTTTCTTAAGATCCCGAACAAAAAAATAATGTTTCAAAATTAAATATTTCAATAACTAATCTCTCTGTCCACCCTAGAACAAAAGAATTAATGATTTTATATCATTATTATTGATAGGTTCGCGTTTGATCACTAAATCTCACCTGATGGTATTTCCCATATCAAAAAAGGAGAACGGTGGAAGGTGGATCAAGAACCGCTATTGACATGCCAAAATGTAATTACTGTAGCAAATATCACTTTAAAATATCCTCTGCACTTTAAAAGCAAACAAATTACCTTTTATGCTACACAGAAGAGCTTGTTTACATAGTTATTTGATCTAATATTGCACTTAACTAAGTAACTTTTAAAAACTTTGCATATTTATATTCTTAATATCATACTTAAAGTACAGGCATAACGATGTTAATAGAATCTACATACAAATAGGTGTCTCGCAAGAGTCGCAAGCAACTTGAAGTGTTTGAACTGAACTTTGGTACAACTTGGTAGCGTGTCCCACTTAAGTTCCTTGTCGTACCTTAGTTATTCATGTAGTGGCATCTTATGCGCTATTACTACCCTTTGTCTATCTGTATAGTTCTAAACTTCGAAGAAACACTGTTTTTTTCATAGAGCACTTTTGTTGTCTGTTGCATTCTATAGGAGATATACCTAATAAAAGTTGCATTTAACTTGAACGACGTATCGTAAGGTCTGTATCTGATTTGGATCTGTTAATAACTAGTACTAATCTATAACAAAAATACCATGAAAACTTAGGTGAAATATGCTGTCAATCAACTCGATGATCACTCACTTCAACAACTATTTTGCGGTTCGATTGTCGCCGCAGGAGAATCAAGATTTCCGACATAGCCCAAAGAATCGCCAAACTCAAGTGACTGTGGGCAGGGCACATTGCTAGCAGAACCGATGGTCGGTGGGGCCAAAAGGTTCTGGAGTAGCGGGCGCATACCGGAGCAAAGCGTTAGAAGGCCTCCACAGGGAGGACCTATGACCTGGTGAGTCTCGTGGAAATCCGATGAATGCAAGACGCACAGGACCAGTCAATATGGCTACATTTGTAGTAGATATACCGCAAAAAAAAAATTACCAAGGAGTGCCACAATCTACTATCCAAGTACAGGTTTGTGAAGGCCAGATAGTCAGTCGCTTCATATAAAATACTGGTCTTCAGTGCTGCATTCTTTTAAAATGGAAACCGACCCCAACTATAACTAGTTGGAAATCGGATAGGTGGAATCATTGGGTACAGATAGGTCTGTAATCTGTTTATTATATATATTCCATTATTAATTTCATCAAGCTGCAGTTCAATAGCTCTTTGTTTCAAATTGAATTTTAATCATTCATATTCTGTACAATTGTAACATAAAGAAATACAGTTGGCGTTCCAGGAAATCGTAATTAAAAACATATTCAGGAAATGTTTACAAAAAACTTTTCACAAATTAATTATTTTTTTAATCGAATTAACTTTTGCCTCTTTCGATCCTATTACTGTTTTAATTAAAAAACAATTCAATAGCTTTTTACTCAAATAAATTAATCTCTCGAGGCGGCGCATATTCGGCGCTTATATCTGAGGCTTACAATTGACACTGCAACAGTCCACCGATACAATTAATTAATTAATTGTTTTGATCGCTTTCTGTGACTTTATGAGGACAAGAGATGTGTGCTACAGAGGAAGAATTACCTAACTCCTTCGCACTTCGTCACCTCGGAAGAAAGTCTTCCTTCCTTCTCATCCTGGACGCGAACTGTAGTAGTCTATCTGAAAATCTCTTAACCGTCTGCGGACCCAACCCAGGTTGGCTGCTGGATATAAAAAAACGGATCAAACACAGTGCCTGTGTGGAACCCCTTCAGAGGTCATGAGTCACTTGCTTTGCTGCCCGTCCATCCAGCCAGCCACGTGCACTTTCGAAGATTTTCGAAGGTAATGGTAGAGCTGCACAGGTTTCTAAATACTGGTCAGACAAAATTTAACTTGAGTTCATCGAAGCGAAAAGAAGATTACTAGAAAGGTTCTTCATCCAAAATTGTCATTCATCATCATCATTTCAGCCGAAAGACGTCCACTACTGAAAGCCTTCTCTAAGTGTCGCTATAATTATTGGTCCTGTGCGTCTCGCATTTGACCACCTGGTGAGGGTCACGGGAACCCGAGACCCTCACCAGGTTGTCGACTCACCTTGTGGGGAGGTCTTCCAACGCTGCGTCTTTCGGTACGTGGTCGCCACTCCAGAACTTTACCCCATCGACTATCAGTCATCATATCCAGCTTCCAAAATATGGAGCAGATTTAAACCCCGTCTTTCATTTATGTATTACTATGAAAGATTTTATTGTTATAAAGAGCCTGTACTGTTCTATTGCTGGTCAAATACCACTCTCCATTCCTTCCATAGTTCCTGGTCACTCCTTGCCAATTCATAAGGAAGACGTCCAAGTCGTCCCGCCCCCTTCGTGATCTACCGCGACCCTCGTATGAAAATTACAGATGTTAATTCACGACTAAACTCTTTAAACAGATTTTCCTAATACAACAACGAATTAACATTACGTTCGGAGACCTCATAATTTCCTCATAATATTTATTTTGGCACTGACTCTTCTAAACCAGTTTACATACTGTTATTATTTTACGTAACCATATTTTTGTGTACTTCATACCTACGTCAAAAATTACGTGTTCGACATTGAGTGTAAACAGTGCTGTAATGGAAGCCGGAAGCGAAGTACGGAAAAATATATTCGCTAATGGTTTTTGTAAGGGCGATTGATTGGAGTACTTCTGGGGGATTGAATAAAAGAGAAAACTAGAGTACCAGAGTAATTGAACAATTCAATTTTTTTTTATGGTGAGTTGTAAGGGTCCAGTAATTCACTGTAAGTAACCCTGGTGTTAAGAAACGTACCACGATTCGAATTAAAAAACGCTAATTTCATTTTATTTTTCTAGTTTTTTTTTGTGCACATGTTGGACATTTCTCCCGTACATACGTACAAAACGTTTTGGGAACACATTCATTGTGTGTACAGCTAAGGAGTGGAATTCTATGCCGGAGTCTATATTTCCTGATGGCTAAACCTGGGGTCTTTAAGTCAAGAGTGAATAGGTTACTTCTAGGCAAGCGTGCTCCATCTTCGACCACATCCTCGCTTGCCATCAGCCCCCCTAACCAAGTTACGATCGTTTCGTTCGCGTCGAACGCCTGGAGTAGGCCACGCCTCCGATTCCTTTGTTCTGACGTCATCTCAATCTCATCAGTCACATGGTCAGAACAAAGAAATCGGAGGCGTGGCCTACTCGAGGCGTTCGACGCAAAAGAAACGATCGTAACTTGGCTAGGGGGGTAGATGAGATACGCGAGCTTATCAAAAACAAAAATAAAACATACCACAGATTAATGAAATAAAACTATCTCAATTCAAAGCAGCTCATCCTACGTTGACACCTTTTATGCTGACGTCATATCTGTTTCAAATTAAAGGGAATTCATTTATTTTCCATTCACTTAGAATGGTGACCTATTGAAATAAAAATATCAATCCATCAATCAGCATATCCGATTAACTACGCGCTATCCAATATCCAGCTGGTTTTAATTTTTTTTATTTTTTTTATTATTCAAATCAGCTAATAGTACGAGCTGACAAGCTTCATACCTCTGTACCTATCTACCTATGTAGTCAGGAAAATTAAAAAATAATCAATCAATTTGCCATACAGGGAAAATTGATTGATTATTTTTTCCCAGTTATTATTATAGTCGACTTGTAGTTAAGGTTGCATACCAATTTTTTTTTATTGAAACGACCACTTGACTTCATCATCTCTCTGAAAGCGTTTTCACAACTAGCTTGGGGTCGGCTACCATTCTAACCAGATGCGGCTGAATACCTGACGTCATCTCAACGCTCAGTCACGTGGTCAGAACAAAGGAATAGGAAGCGTGGCCGACTCGAGGCGATCAACGAAAAGAGAATCGAAACGAAACGGTTGTAACTTGGCTAGAAGGCTGTATTTTACATGGAGCGACTTTCTTTCAGACTTCAACAACCCAGTTAATGGGCAACAGAAAAGTACTTAAGAATTGAAAAATTAACTTTAGTACTTGCTCGGTTTCGAACCCGCAACCTCATGAATGATAAGCGCCTTAACCACTGGATCATCACGACACGACAGCCTATCTAACTTCAAAAATTAAACATTGCCCATCTAGCCGATTTCAGCCATAGCGACCGCATTCCTTGGCTCCTCATAAAGGTTGCGAGCGCTGATATTCTGCTAAATAATGAGGCCTGTTATGCGCCCTCGTATGACTTGCACATCCAACTTTAGCTGAAAAACTCTGAGCACAGAAAGAATATTAAATGTCAACGACTCTACTAGTATTTTCTAGGTATATAATAGCCAATAAAAGGCTTGGCGTAGAGAGCATATTAATTTCTCACACGATGTCTCCACTCGAGCTGATTTTCTGTCTCTCAAGTATTCTCAAAAGCAGTAATAAAAGTTGCTCCATCTATTTAAAATCTTAACTTTTGCGCAAACAAAATTATGTTCCAAAACAGGGAAGGTAGGTAGACTCGCACATGATAACTCCCATCCTGTGCCCCCAGGGTAACACATAAATAACAACTTTACTTAATAAAAGTCATCCTTTAGGATCAAACAAATTGTTCAAACAATAAAATAGAAATCTCCGGAGAGTATTTATTTCAACAGACTTGAGTTATTAGCGATAAACTCCAATATTTTATTTTCTACGAAATTAGGTCGTAACGCTCTAATATGATTGAAATTATGAAGCCTATAAAATTATTATTAAGATCTATAAATTCGGATATTAACGAGAAAAGTGTCGGATAATTTTGGTAATCCAAGTTATCTTAAAATAAAAAGAAGTAATACGAAATTTTATATTTTCCTGAGGCTCTACTAATACTACCCTGCCCCCCTAGCCAAATTACAACCGTTTCGTTTCGATTCTCTTTTCGTCGATCGCCTCGAGTCGGCCACGCCTGCGATTCCTTTGTTCTGACGTCATCTCAACGCGTGGTCAGCACAAAGGAATAGGAGGCGTGGCCGACTCGAGGCTATCGACGAAAAGATAATCGAAACGAAACGTTTGTAACTTGGCTAGGGGGGCTGAGCTCTTAACGCGATCCGTTTTGACCTAAACTGAATTCTTAAAAGGATGGAGCTTTGTATGGTGTATAGCTCCATCCCTCTTTCTCGTTCACACGACTGACATTGCATATGCATTTTGACAGTGCATTGCAATGCGCGGTCAAGTACGGACGAGTTTGCGCTGCTCGATACGAATTTTATATTCACGTGTTGCGCGGCAGTAGCCGTTGCCCGTTTTCCGTCATTATGAGTCAACCACATGAGTGGTTGACTCCTAATGACGGAAAACCGAACGAACCGAACGGTTGGCTATGAAGCCAACGAGCTGATGACATTCATCAAACATACCGTTGACTACATGGACGAGGTCAGCATCCTGCAGATCTGCAAGTCCAGTTTCAACGAAGAGGAGATAAGCAGTGCTGTTGCTGTTCCAAGTGCTGGGCAAAGTTGACTAGATGCAATCCTGACGGAGAGATGGCGCCCAGAGAAGTGTGCAGGATATCATCACAATGATGAAGAGCACTGAACCGGACGACGTGCCAGCTTTCGTGGCGAAGGAGAAATCTGCTGTATCGCAAACAATGCGACAAGCAGTTAAAATGAAAGGGGGCAAGCAGAGCGATGAGGTTGGCTTCATAAAGGTAGAAGAGAAGAAGAGGAAGAAGCCTACTTGTCAGAACCAGTGTGGGACCGCGCTGGCAGGACCCAACATGCTGATGCGTCCAGCATTACCCACGACGCAGCTGTATATCCATCACACTACGAAGGTTGAGGAAATCGTGGAGTATGTACGAGTCAAGATGAACTGGACTTTGAGAGTCGAGTAGTTGGAGCCGCGCCATAACAAATCGTTTGTGGTGCGGGTGCCGACTCATCATTTGGACACCCTCCTCAAAGGAAAGTTTTGGCCGAAGGGTGACGTGTATCGACGATTTCGTGGAAGGATACCGACCTCGCAGCGGAAAATGACGCCGTCACTTCGTGTGCAATAGTTTAATAATAGTGCATAGATTAGCTGTTATGTTTTTAAAATATGTATTAGTATATTATTTTGTATGATTATAATTGTAATTTTAATCTATGGGCCTTAGTTACCTTATATTAAAGAGTTATTATTATTTAATATTATTAACATGTCATTGTAAGGTCCCTGTATATTTATTCTTATCATTTTAGGTGAGCTCAGTATCTTTTGTGTTTTTTTGGAGGGTGAGAAAACATCAAATAAATTCTCCTACTCCGGATGAAGTGAGAGGGAGGGTGAGGGAGAGGATTTCAATGACAGAAATTCTTAGCAGTATTCCGAAGTCTGGATGTTTATAAAGTCTGAAGTGAAGAGAGCTAGTTACTGTTACAATTATGAGTAGTACATGTGGATGGATGGAAAGGGAGATTCCAGGCCAAAGTAAAAATGGATGAATGGTATGTGGGGAGACATAAAAAAGGGAGTTAGTGATAGCGTGACGGATGACAGGATAGAATGGAAGAAAAAACGTGTTGCACCGACCCCAAATAACACGAGACAAGGTCAAAACGATGATTGTAATGATAACGGAGAAACTGAAAAAAATCTCTATCTATTCTAATCTTTCTATTTTTACTAATTCCAGCTTATGTTTTCATTTTCCTTGAAGACGCAGATTAAGTAGATGACGCTAAACTAATTACTAAGTCTAGCCAGCGATTAGCGCCTGTTACAGACTGCAGGCAATTACTAAGACCAGCGACTGTGAACGCAACGTAATAATTGCTCAAAGACGGAAGAAGATACATTATGCACGGTAACTACGTGGATTAGGAATAATTTCAGTAGGTACCTAAAGTCAGAAGGAATCACAATAACGTTTTTAATTTCTTCACAATCTTTTAGAAGTTGAAAGTATCCATTGATCGGTACTTATGGGATAACCTCAAGCAGTGGAAATACAACAACCTCGTTGGTAGTTACATTTTCGAACTGTTTCTGGTTGAAATTCTTGAACCTTTTGGTCCGAGTACTGTATATTTATTTGGGAATCGCGCAAAAATTAAAAAACAGTGAAGTGCGAGTTGAACCTGCGCCCGCGCGTCCGTATCCGTTTGGTCCGTATTATTACGTGAGATTTTTTTAAATATTTTTCAGTTCATTCTTTTATTGAAAAGGTATCTTAATTTTGTAAAGGTCACTCACGATTGTACTTACAACTTAGGTACGCACATACCTGCTAATATTCATGCATATGGAACGTTATATTTCTACACCTAATTTAAAACTGGTAAAAAAACTCAAGCTAACAGAAATTTTACCAGAAATTACGTACACTCTTCAATTATTATAACTGCTGTTCTCGTTAATGAGATTCATTGTGTCCAATTGATTAAGAGAAAATGTACAATAATTATGATGAAATATAACTGTGTACGTTTAATTGATAAGCGCTGACTAACAGTATAAATAACGTCGGAATAATTTTCACATTTTTAATTAACGTTCAAACTTTCGCAAATTGAAATCATGAACAAATGGAAATATGTAAGTGATTTATTTTTTGCTTAATTTGTGTTTTAGTATAGAGCCCTCGGGTATAATATATCGAAATGTTTTAAGTGACTTTTATAAAAATAATGCTGTAAGTCAGTCTAGTGAGTTATAATAATATTAATATAATAATAATCCTTTATTATCAGGCAACTAAGGCCCATAGATAAAATACACAAATAATCTTACAAAATAATACATATAAAAGATTTGTTACTTTTTAAGAAATTATTATTATTACAAACTATTGCGTCGTGTTAAGCCCATTTTTTAACACTAGGACATCCAATTAAATGCTTAAGCACATGTTTTAGTCGTATACCGCGAAGCTAAAACTCTCATATTGCAATAATATTGTAGAAACTCTTTCATCACGTCTTTAGACGTTTGTTTTAGAATTCATGGTAGATTATAAATAAAATAAATAAACAATAATTCGAGTTTTAGAGGAAAAATGATTATAAATTTTCAAATAAGATAAGGTCGTCAGGACGAAGTAATAAATAAACTCGCTTTATTTATATGCGAAGGTTCTAAGATTATTAAGATTATTAATCTCTTTAAGTTTTTTTTTAACGCAACTTTTTGTCAACTTGAAAATTATTGATGAAAAAATATAAAAAAAAAACTCATTAAGTATAAGCAGGATTTAATTAACGTAATCTTAAGTTTTGTTATGCATTTATACTAGTCTATAAGTGGAAAACCATAATCCATAAATGAGCAGCAGTCTTATTTTAAATTATGTTAAAAGTTTTTGTGTAAAATAAAGAATAGGAATAAATCGATTTTCTGTAACAAGTTCCTTATAACACATCTTATCTATTTTCCACAGTTTCTTCTGCTTTGTGTATTAGAGCTGTTAAGTTTCACGACAGCTCGGAGAAGAGATGGCGACAGTGTGAACGTCGGACATTATCGCTCGGAAGATGAAATCGTTGCCGAAATCGTCAGATACCTTCTGGAAAATGAAGCACTTCAACGTGAAGGTCTTCAAAAGAGTACTTCCTACCGAATCGAGCGGAAAGGCTCAGGCGAAAAGAAACCCAAAGACGATGATTCCATAGAGAAGATGCTATTCAGACCTCCTTACTTCAAACGTCCATAGAAAGCCAGGAAAAGATTTTTGTAATAAAAGTCCGTTTTGACAGTTTGTTTTTTTTTTTAATATTGGTTGGAATAAAAGGGCTGTTTGCTATTATGCTTTGAGTAAATATATTGTATATTATAATATTTTATATCAGCCACAAGAACTTAGACCCCATAATAGAAAGAGCACTCACTAGTCTCCTTCTAGCTACCTTCCGAAATTCCAGTACAATAGTACAGCCAATAGAGTGGCTTTTTATGTTGCCATATTGCAGACAGTAGAAAAAAAAACTGGGCAAGTGCGAGTCAGACTCGCGCACTGAGGGTTCCGTACAAACTACAATTCCCAAATGGAGTCTCGCAAGATTTTTCCGAATTGCCAAAAAGTTTTTTTTTCTGTGACGTAGGTAACAACAAATTTACTGTTTTCAGATTTATTCCTATACCGTGTGTGTATGTGCTGTAAGACCTTGCTTTATGCCAAATTTAAGGGTTCTGGGTCAACGGGAAGTACCTAACCTATGAATTTTGATTCACTTGAGAGTGTCGAAATATACGTTTTTTGCGACATAAACGGCGAGGCGATCAACGAAAAGAGAATCGAAACGAAACGGTCGTAACTTGGCTAGGCCTGCTGAACGCTCGGTTGGCATTCGGTAATTCCATCACTCAATGGATTATTTAGTACAACATACCATTCCTTTATCTCCGTATTTCGAAAAGGAAAGATGTGGAATAATTAGAGTAAATATTTTTTTTATTCAAACATTGAATCAAAATAAAAGTAAATATGTTGAACTAGTACCTACCTTTTCTTTTAATTAGTAAAAAAATATACAAACTTAGTCATCAGTCCCAAAAAATAACTATAACTACATGAAAATGAATAAACATTGTTTCTATGATAGAAGTTATGGACCCTTTTTGGTGAATTAAATCTCGAAATAACCTTTTACTGACTTCTGATACTTTTTTATGACCCATCAGTATTCCTTCAGATATATGCTAGGCTCGGAGTTTCCTTGCGTGATCGCACTGATCGAATCAAGACTGAAGATATTCGCAGCAGAACCAAGGTTGCCGACATAGTCCGAAGAATCGCCGACATAGCCGGAAGAATCGCCAAATAGATGAACTTGAACCTTGAACAGCCTTGCTATTCTGAAAAGTTTATTAGCGAAATCACTTCTGAATCCGCAGTGAAATCATGGTGAAATTAAAGTTTCGTATTCTGAAATGGAGTGAATTCGACACTGGCGCCACCGAGTGATGATCAAAGTGAGAGGAACTAAAACGTTTGAGTATTTTGACATTTATCTACAAATGTGTCTATAGGATTTGGTATTCTGAAATACAATTCGCTGAGTGTGACATTCGAGATGATTTGTGAAATGAGTTTCGAAATGATTTACCATTTACAGAATAGCATGGCAGATAGTCAATGGGGCCGAAAGGTTCAGGAGTAGCGACGGCCCGGTGAATAAACTCAAAACTAATGGACCGATTTTAAATTCTATCACCAGTCGAGTGCTACTTTATCATGTAAGTTTTGCCTTCACGTGGGTAAAACTGCTGCCAGAAGTTAGTTATTTATAAAATTCGTAAACCATATTATTTGTTTAAACCATATGCTTCGTTTAAAAATTGTTTAGCAAATATAAATTCGAATTCTTCATAGAAAATTTTGAATTAAGAACCTGCTAATCATGAGTTCAAAGTTTAAACTATTCACAAAGATTTTATTTTTTTTACGCATTAATAATGGACTAGTGTTGGCCCAGTAGTAACGCCCCCAACTTAAGACTTGTAGGTCGCTGGTTCAAACCTAGGCAGGCGCATTACTTTGTTAATATTTCATCACCATCGTTCTCAAAACGGTAAAGGAAAACAAAGTAAGGACACCAGGTTATCCTAGAATCGAAAATCCGAAGACATGTGACATCGACCAATGCGCACTGGGCCTGCGTGGTGGATTACGGCCCAGTGGTAGCCCATTCCCTCTCCTAGAGAGCGCCAGAGTCCTAGCTTTGGGAGCATTATAAGGCTGATTATAATATTAATAATAATCACTTAAAACCTACGAGATAAAATTAAGTCAAGATTAATCAGCCTATAGTATTCTCACTGTTGAGATACAAGCTTCCTATACGTGAGTGGGACTGGATTCTCACGCTGAACGCGTGCCCAGTGTGGACTAGTAGATGTGACATTACTTCGAAATTTTGGTTTCAAGACGTGTAATCTAATCTCCCTTGATTTTCGAAACGTGGAAATATTTCGCGGCTCATTAAAATATTGCCGAGAAAGTGTTCAAAATAAATTACTAGAAAACTACACCTTTCAATTATTCTAATTGCTGTTTCTGTAATGGGTTTCTTCGTAACCAATTGATTAAATAAGGGATGTAATATTACTTGACGTTAATTGAGATAAGCACTTACTTCCAGACCTGCTAAATTTTCGTATTTTTAGGTTAGCTTATAATTTTCCTCGTCGTAATCATGTCAAAATGGAAATATGTGAGTGGTTTATTATTATTATTCGTTTCAGTGCATAAACGTGTTATTAAAATTCATTATAAATTGGTTTTAAAAACGGGACAACTATGGATGCAACACTTAGAAAGAATTAAAGCAATTATTATTAGTGTAGGTACAAACAAGTGATAGCAGATTATGGAAGGCAACCAAGTTCACCGGTCAATAAAATTCACAACCCAAGTTAGTTTGCGCAAACTAACCAAAAATGTTCATGCGTTCCAAAGCGAGGTCAGTTCTTTACCGAGAGACTTTTCAGTCTACTTGTGGAGTTACAAATGTGAAGGCTGGTCATTGATAATATTTTCAGGCACAGTTGTCTATTTCTTTTTTTGTGTTGAACATTATAAACAAAAAAGCTACATTTTATCTACGAGTACGTAGCTAATCGATAATGATAACATTTAACCGATTTCGGCTACAGTGACCGTATTCCTTGGCATGGCTTCTCATGGTTTGAAGTGAGAGACACGAGGGCTGGAAGTGAGTTGTGAACTCACTTCCAGCCCTCGTGTGACTTGCATATCCAACTTTGGCCGAAAAATGTCAGAACACCATTATCTAATGTCATGATAGTTAATTGCAGTAATACTAACAAAAGGTATGGATAATACTAAAAAAACTCTACTTTAATTTACAGCTTCTTCTGCTTTTCGTGTTAGAATTGACAAGTACTACAAACGCACACAGAAGAGAAGGCGGAAGTACAAGGATGAGACGTTATGACTCGGAACAATATAAGGCTTTCAATATTATAAAAACGTATCTAGACCTACATGATATTGAAATACCAGGTCGGGCTCTTCAGAAACCGACAGTGAATAGAAATAAGTTCTTGGGTTTTAAACCTCCTAGAACATAATCAAAAATTATAAGAGGGGGTCCTTTTTCACTCGCCTATCGTCAACATCGAGCATGGTTTAAAAGCTTGTTAATTCATACTTCATATAAGATAATCATATAGCTTTCGGTAATTCCATGATTTACTCGAATATTTTACAAAACTTATTCCAGGAAATACGTGTTTTTTTTTAAACCCTTAAAAGTTTTGAAAAAAATTGTCGTCATTTAGAATCATGATTAAATTTGCAAGGCTTCTATTGTTATACTTTTTTGACTTTTTTAAATTATGAAATATCAAAATTCATGGAAAATAGTAGATTTTCAGAGGTCTTTACTGGATTAGTTTTACACAATAAATTGATTTTAATAGAAGCCTAGATAATATCCAAAAGATACTGTGTTTCCAAAATATCTAATTAAAAATGTGTAATTACGTCATAATCGCGTAAAAGCGGTTGTATGAAAAACAGTGAAAATGTATGTCGAGTTGCATCCCCTTAAATGAATTATATTATCATCGACTTCTGAATTTTAGTATTCATTTTCCCTCGTTTGTTTTCCCAAAATACACTGATTTTTTCAAGTCCTTATAACTTAATCGTCGCTTTTTGATTGCGTCCAAGGAAGTAATTTTCGTGCACTTTTAAGTAAAAGCGATTTCTTACCATTTATTTTGTGACTAAAAGCAGTTAGGTAGAAATTACTTACAAAACAACTTTGTTAGTTACAGTTAAGAAAGGTATTTTATTATTATAAGTGGTTAAAAGATATCCTACATGAACGTGTAAGAAAGAATACAGCCTAATTTTTTATTATCATACAAAATTATTTCAGACTTTGGTACCAATATGAATACACGATTTACGTAAAAGTTTACTCTGAAAAATACCTATATGTTATATGCGAACAAAAATGTCCTGACAAGCCATTTTTTTTTGGACTTTCTTTTTATAAAAAGTTAGGTTGACTGCGTTTAAACAACGTATCAATAGTACAAATCACGCGGTTTTGAATATGTTTATACTGATTTTGAATAGCACAGAAATTGCGTACGAATTTTATTAAAAACTACAAACCACCAGGGTTAGCTTAGAATACTTTTAACAAGCAAAATCGGATGAAAGTTTAACTGGCAAATATTTTCGGGTTATTAAAACATCAGCCAACGATTTCCTGCGCAAACTTTTAAACTACTACGATGAACGAGATAGGATGAATAAAACATTACGAGGATTGACCAGTGTCCAGTGGACCAGTGTCTCTGAGGCTCTACACGAAATTACATTCTGTCGGTGATTAGGTCAATTGTCTAAAAGTCAGTTTATTTTAGCATAATCAATGTTCCCACTCCTGAGACTCAAGCCTCCTCTCAAAGAGAGGGAATGGGCTGTAATCCACCACGCGGGCCCAGTGCGGGTTGGTGAATGTCACATGTCTACGAATTTTTGGTTCTAAGACATGTCGGTTTCCTCACGATGTTTTCCTTCACCGTTTTGAGAGCAGTGATGATGAAATAAATTATACAAAGTAATGCGCCCGGCTGGGTTTGAACCCGCAACCTACAACTCTTAAGTCAGAGCCGTTACCACTCGGCCACCACTGCTCTCAGTTTTTTTTATTCGTGGAAAATCTCTCGCTCTGGTTGAAGCGAGAGGCTATGTCAGAATTTTAGGATATAAAACCCACTGTGTTCCTTCAGTTGCCCTTGGCGTTCCAGGGCCGTGGTAACTCTTTCAACAATTCCACAGCCCTGGCAGAATGTCACTCTCACTAAAGCCTCAGGAAACCACGGTCAACAGAAGTTGTTTAATTATATGAAAACATTTCTCATTCTTCTTACGATTTTTAATTAGGTGTGAATACTGTGATGTGATGGTGAGCAGTGGTGGCCGAGTGGTAACGGCCCTGACTTACGAATTGTTGGTCGCAGGTTCAAACCCAGCCAGGCGCATTACGTGGCATTACTTTGTGTAATTTATTTCATCACCACTGCTCTCAAAACGGTGAAGGAAAACATCGTGAGGAAACCGGCATGTCCTAGAACCAAAAATTCGAAGACATGTGACATCCACCAACCCGCACTGGGCCCGCGTGGTGGATTACGGCCCATTCCCTCTCCTAGAGAGAGGAGGCCTGAGTCCCAGCAGTGGGAACATTAAAAGGCTGAATATGTATGTATGTATGTATGTGAATACTGTTGCTGTACTTATTTACCAAACTTTGAAGGTTTCAGGGTAATTAGGTTTCTGTTTTTATTTGGTAATGGAATCAGACCAGAAGATATTCGGGATAGAGTCACGATCTTGTCTTGAAGTGAGAAAAAACAGTTAACCAACAAACAGTCAAAATAAAATGTAAATAACTCACCAGATATCCTCTTAATATGCAGCTGCGTCGCAAAATTATTCCCCATTTGCGACACATAGCTGTCCTTCTTGCTGGACAGTTGGATACTGAAGCCATCGGACTCCAGTGAGGCCCTGGGGGCCTTGGCTGCCTGGACGGCCTTGTTACAGACCGGGGTGGGGGCCACTTTGGCCAGGGCCGCCTCCTGGGACCCGGTGCTGTCCCGGCGGCGACTCTTGTGGTCAAGCAACATGCTTGGGGTGCACCCCATGTTGGCACTACACTTTGGCACTGACACTTACACTGAACTTGGATAACATTGTTTGATCTGTAACAAAGAGATAAAAATGCTGTTAGATTTAGGCTCAGGTTACACGTGCCCGAAAAAAGTGGAATACCTATGTATAAAATACTTATTCCAATGAACATTGCCTTGAGCGTTTAAAGAGTTGTATCGTAGATATATATTTGTCTCCGATACCAACCCTTTTAACATTCGACGTAGGCGACCTTAAAAAATATATACGAGATATGAAAAACCGGCCAAGTGTGAGTCGAACTCGCGCACGAAGGGTTCTGTACCGTCCGTAAAAAAACTAAGCGCATAAAATTTGCGTTACCGAATGTTAAAAGTAATGATTTGGAAGTAGTATTGAACGAAGAGAAACTTGAATTCGTCGAAAACACAGTTTTCCTGGGAATCACGCTCGACTCGAGGCTACGAGGTCCTCATTTAACATCTCTGGCAGGACGGCTTAGTTCAGCAGCATATGCGGTCAGAAAAATCCGTCAATTTACTGATGTAGATACCGCGAGGCTGGTCTATTTTAGTTTTATAATAAAAAAAAAACAAATTAGATCAACCTCGATTCAGATTGGCTAAAGTACATAGTTCTTTTATGGGGTACTGTGTGAAATTTTATAATAAAATACCACTTGTGATTCTACAACTAAATGAGTCCAAATTTAAAACATGCGTTAAACGCACGCTATGTAGACAAGCATATTATAAACTAGAAGATTATATCTTTGATAAAAATGCTTGGCTAAATGCCGGTCCTGCTCCACAGCCACAGCCACTTTTGCCTACTAATTAGTTTCTTTTTTGGTTTTATGAATATTGGAAGAAATGCTATTGCCCTTTTTGTTTTCTTGTTTTTGTAATGTTTTTATTTTTATTTTATTTGTCTAATGGGGCTTGTTATCATTTATTACCCTTTGTATTTGTAAACTAGCATTGTATAATGTAGAAGCACTTTTTTTTTCAAATTTGTGAATGTGAAGTACCATGGAGCATTTTTATTAGGTTACATTTTTATTTACTTATTTTTTGACATTTCGAGCATGGCAGTTGAGAGTTTGTCATGCTCACTCAAATGTCTCGCTGATGGTGGCACGTGTCGTTGGGTCATTCGGTTCCCTTCAAAATGGTTGAGCTGAGTGGGGCTGATGCACGCGTCATGCTCGTGAACGGGTGCTGTCAATTGAGACTGGTCATCTCTTAGCTGCCAATTGCTTAATTTAATTTATATCTTTTAATTAGTTTTACTTTTTATTACTTATCTACATGGTGCTCACATAATAGAAGCAACAAGAAATATGTAACAAAGATTTTAGGTAACTCACAATATTAAAAGAGTGTCCATGGAGTTTCTTGCACGTTCTTCTCCATAGAGATCTATGCTTTGGAACGCGCAATTTAGCTTCACTTTTTTTTGGACTGACCTACATTTGACTATTCAAAAGTGCCTGTAAATGGTCTATTTGAAATAAATGCTTTTGACTTTGACTTTGTCCGTAGCAAAAAACGGCTAAAATATCACATTAATTTGAGATATGGGAGCGTGGGAGCACTACTTAAATATTTATTTAATTTTGTTTTTAGTATTTGTTTTATAGCGGCAACAAAAATACATCATCTACAAAAATTTCAACTGTCTAGCTATCACGGTTTACGAGATACAGCCTCGTGACAGACAGGTGGATAATGGAGTGATAGCAAAAAAAAACAGGACCCGTTTTTATCCTTTGGGAACCCTAAACATAGTTCGGGTATCTACCCTAAGACAACAAAAAAAAGTAATAAAAATAATCTGTCTTCAGGAACCCTTATAATGTTCGTCATGAAGAAAGAAAATAAACTTTTCCTATAAAACATTTTGCTGTAACAAACTTGTCTTTATATAAGTTTCAGAGAGTCTCAATAATTTCCAGCTTACGGCTACTTACCAGTTGTAGAAGTTTTTTAATTATAATGTCCATGTTCTTATGTTCAGCGTTATTTGTATTCAGTTGGATTGTTTATTGTTTATATTTAATCCATACTTCCATACTATATAATATTATAAATGTGAAAGTAACTCTGTTCTGTTACGCTTTCACGTTTAAACTGCTGAACCAATTTTGATGAAATTTGGTACGGAGGAAGCTTGAACTCCAAAGATCCCACCATACCGTACCATAGGCTACTTTTTACCCGACTTCGACTTCGCGTCCGCAATAACCAACATTCACGTAGACGAAGTTGCTGGCAGAATAATAATAATAACACCATCGCCGTATCTCTACGTTGACGTCGTGGTGGGGCTTGCGTGCTCCAATAAACCCTAGGTCTGTATTGGTAGCGTATGCTTTGCCGTAACACGCCTAGGGTGAGGGGCCAGACAAAGAGAGATACAATCCGCAGGGTAGTTTTGTGGCGAACTGTTGGGCATTAGCGACCCCACGGACCGTATTTCCCGGGAGAATTCTTGTTCTTCATCTCCGGCTTGCCTTTATTGGTCGGCCGTAGTGAATACTGACGAGGAACAGAACTCCTACCTTTCTCTTGCCTTTATTGGCTGGCTTGAGTGGAGATTCGCAAGAGCAAACGTGCTCGAGAGAAGGATGTATAATCCAGTAAGGTGCTGGTAGGGATCTTGACCGTACTTTCGGGATTGTCCTGATAGCCGTGGTATACCTCTCCACTCCTCAAGCACCTCAGGATATGTTGCCCTCTTGGTGCTACGTCACTTCGTGCTAGCAACCGTTTTTGGGGGCCCATTTATTGAATATGCAAGTCACCCCCTGCCTTTTTATCGATGGATATTAATAACATTGTTCGGGCAGGGGCCATAGTCTTAACATAGCTCCAGGGTGCGTAGTCCATATATATCGATGGCTCCAGGTTACCCCAGTCCATTTAAGACTCCAAAAACCATAGTCCTATTATCTTTGTTTGCCTATGTCGCAATAGTTTTTCACCAACCGGGGGTTGTCGTTGGGTGCACGCGCATAGCGCGTACAGGGATAATCGTCGGTTGGTATCACATTCCATTAAAACTATCTAAAGGGCCTCTGCGAGTTGGCTTCGGCCCCTCGTACGTCTTCCAAAGGTACAAGACCTCAGGGTCCTGAATGTATAAATGCATTTAAAAAAAAAAATATTTCACAACTTTCACACAACTAACAAGAAGCTAGTTATTTATATTTTTGTTTGATATTTACAAATGTTCATATAAATTCGCTTATTTATGTTAAGTCCTTTTTATTTTATGACTAGCCGCTACTAAGCCACTTGCGGCAGCTACAACAGTAAGAAATGGTCCCAAGGGAACGTATTCCCGAGATAAAAAGTATTCTCCGTGCTATTCCAGAACAAAGTCTATCAGTGTGTCAAAGAAGAATGCCCATACCCCATACCATATTGCGTCACAAGTATATTAATACCAAAAATAATGTTTTATTTATATGTACAATGTACTGATTTTTCACCGCTTTTTTTAACCACATTAAAAAATATCGTAAAAATGATATTAAATGATTAAAAATTCCTATATACTTCCGAAAAAAATAACGTCATATCAGAAATCTTTACGTTCCGATTACAGTTGTCAGTTATTTTCGTAATCTGACCAAAGAGTATGTAAAGCTAACGCTTTTAATCTGACAATGATCATAAATAAATGGTTCACCTAGTTAATTTTATCTGCTATCTATGTAAATAAGATCAATATATATTATTTATATACGTATATATTGTAGCTATATGGTTGTTAGGTGCAGCTAAGGGTGATGATAGGCTATAGTCAACCCCTTTACTGTACATTTCGGTAGCTGAATGTAGAATCCACAACCTGTAAGTGATGTATTGTGTTTTTTGATTCGAGAAATCAAACTAAAACACGTAGTAAGTTTGTTTAGATCTTGATAACTAAGACTAAACTATTACGACTTTAACATTCTTAAGGTCCTTCAGTGTAGGCCTAGGTAAAGCGTAAAGATATTTCCCATTAGCGATAAAATCCTGAGCGTAAATAACGCCACAATATAGGAGCGAAGGAATCCGAGTCCTAACTTATCGTATATATCAATAATAATGCAATACACTACACAGCAATTTGGCCTAAAACGCATACCTATGGTATAGAATGCAAATTATAATAATCACTACGGTTAAAAATTGCTATGAAATATGATCAGGCGTTTTCGAACTATTTTTAATATCTCAAAAATGTGGTTAAATATTAACAAAACAATTTTAGATAGTGAAAATTTAAATAATAACTATACTCTTGAGAGTAAATTTGGTTTGATGCAAGTTGGTACGGATCCACATACAAATTTGGGCAATCTCTTTTCAACGCGTGAAAGAGTAAGTAATATATACACATCATCATCAATTTAGCCGAAAGACGTCCACTGTTGGACATAGGCCTCCCCCAAACGTCGCCATAACGACCGGTCCTGTGTGACTCGTATCCATCGGATTCCCGCCACCCTCACCAAGTCATCGATCCACCTTGTAGGAGGCCTTCTAAAGCTGCGTCTTACATTACGTGGTCGCCACTCGAGAACCTTTCGTCCCCATCGACCATCTGTTCTGTGGGTAATGTATCCCACTGCCACTTAAGTTTGGCGATTCTTCACACATACATACAAACTTTCACATATAAAAGAAAAGAAAAGAAAGAAAAACATTTTATTTGCCGGAAAAGGCGCAAACTTATAACTAAACATATTGCAAACGTTTTGCAAGACAAAAACATAATTAATCAGAAATAACATATATGCGCCACGTCCGAGCAAAACGGCCGTACGCTCAGCATAATGCCGTGTCCACAACGCAAAAAAAAAATATAAAAAAAAATATATATATATTATTAGTGTGATTCTAAGAATCTCAAATATCCTATTTCCAACGATACGTCACGTGGACTCACAAAAAAAGCCTTTGTATGTCTCTAATGAAAGAACTAAAGCCCCATTTAGCCGTAACACAGCTTTTGAGGTCTCAGCAAAGCTCTATTCAGAAGCTTACCTGTCTCCATAGCAACCAATTCTCAAAACGAGTAGAGTAGGAATAACTTCTTAGAATAATATTTTTGCTGGTAATAAGAAGAATTCTAATTTCAGAAAGTTATTTATTTAATCTTTTTGTGTTCAGTAGTGTTGTAGTTTGATTGCGTCGCCTTGGCTGCAATGATTGGCTACATTTTTTTTCGGGTGGGAAAATTATTTAATGACATTTCTCGCTCTTGGGCGGAGCGGGAGATAGTTTCAGACTTTTACTGACTAAAAACCCACTCCTGTTCCTTCTCTGCCATTTTTTCAGGGCCCCGGGGATCTCTTTCGCATCACCCATGGCCCCAGTAGGCTTCGACCCTGCTGGGCCCCTACGTTTGCTGACATATCCTTGAGGCGCGCGTGGAACAGTACGCGCCGTCGACGACTTGGGCCCGGTCCGGACGGTTACCGGACGATCGAACGGCGAGCCAGCCATTGCTCGCTGTCCGCAAGCCCAAACCTACGGTGGCGGTTGGGGCGCAAGGACCGTTGCCTCACGCGATCGGCTACTACCATTAAAGTGTAGGTACTATTTTAGATAACCCGCTCGAAAACATAAAATAACCAAACCTAACCTAACCTAAAATAAGTATTTATTACTCGGTGCGAGACTGGAGATATACCCCTGCAGCTACTGGCTATAACTGGGCAATAATATTGTATTGAATTTCATTATAAACCACTTGGCAATAATGTGATTTGAATATGGAATCTAAACAAAAAATTCTTGGACCGCACGGCTTCCACCTAGCAGTAGAGATCGACCAGCACCGCTCCCGGTAGCCAACCACCACTCATCATGACTTGCATACAATTTGTGTAAGTATAATTTAGGTGTCTTCAAGGCTAGAATGAATAGGCTCTTTAAACTAGTGCGCCTCATCATCAACGATTGCATCACTGCTTACCATCAGGTGGGATCGCAGTCAAGCACTAGTTTATAGCAAATAAAAAAAAAGTATGTCAAGTATAGTATGCTTCTCGGAGATATCTAGAGTTCTCTTTATCTTGGCCTAACTTGACTCCCTCATTTAGGATTACAGTTTAAACTCCCTTGCTTTACTCGTGAGTTAAACTCTAAACTCCCTCGCTCTGCTTGGGAGTTGACTCTGGAATCCTCGGTCATCGATCGGGATTTAATATGATGCCTGTGACATAAGACACTGCTTTATTATCTACTTATGACCACACACACCTCTTTTACTGTTACTCACACACACCACTTTCACATCACAACAACACACACCACACATCACGCTTCACGTCACGCGTAAATTAATTTACCATTGCGGAGCCTCCTAACATAGGTATTATTTGCCTAAAAGGAGGCTTCAAATACAAACTTGTAATATTACGCTGATTGTGACAATAAACTATTTTTTTTTATGACATGTTTTACTCGTTAAGGTACCACAGGAACTTTCTTTTTTTTTATAGCTGTAGCATCCATTTCGTATTTCGGTAATAATAAATCTCAAAAGTGAATAAACGATCAAGAAATACCACCAGAAGTGATTTTTCAAACGATTTATTTACAAAATTATTCCTTAACGTCGTTTACAAGATTTCGTCACAAAGTTTTAATGAAATAAAACATCGTAATAGGACCAAAACAGCACAAAGAAAGATGAAAATCTTTTACATAATTGATGTAACAATTTTATTTGTAAGGTTACGTAATATCGCCCGGGGCTTGTTGAAACTGACCGCTTTTCTGGGAAAACCTGCCCTTAAGAAATGAGGTAGAACTTCTTTTTAAAATGGCCTGTACATAAAATTGATATTGCGACGGAAAATCTTTTTAATGGGACACTGACTCCATTTTTTATATTCTACGAGGAATTGTGACGATAATGTCAATAGCGAGCTAGTTAATGCCTATCTTTTGTGTCCTAAAACTAGAACATCTATATATATAAAAATAAATAGCTGTTCATTAGTCTCGCTAAAACTCAGAAACGGCTAGACCGATTTCGCTAATTTTGGTCTTGAAATATTCGAGATAGTTCAGTGAATTTTTAAACGGTGAGAAAAAACGGAAAAAATCACGACAAAAAATCCGACTACAACGCCAACTCTAATCAAAGTTTCATTATAAAATGAATTATGCTGTTCTGGTAATGCCAGTAGATGGCGTTATCCTTACTATTAGGCGGTACGAAGTTCGCCGGGTCAGCTAGTACTTAACTAATAAAAATTTTGAAGGAAAATAAAGGGTGAAGGGAAACATCGTGATGAAACCATGTCCTAGTACTAAAAATTCGAAGATATGTAACATCCACCAACCCGCACTGGGCCCGCGTGATCGATTATGGCCCATTCCTTCCCCTAGAGAGGAGGCCTGAATCCCAACACTGGAACATTTAAACGTTTTATTATGCTGTTATACCTAAGTTTCACCGTATTTTTGATAAGGGAATACCGTCATAGTGACCCTTCGTCTGGAGAGAACGAAAATTTATGTTAAACTCTTATCAATTAAAACCAAACTGATTTTACTACCATCATGAAACGAAGGCCTGGGAGTATGTAGTACCAACTTATCTCTTAAAAAGTGTGCCAAATATTTATTTTATTATTATTATTATTTTATTATAATAAACTTTAAACTAAAATAATTCTCCCGACTGAATTTCGATCACGGTGGTCAATCTCAACAAAGATTAGCTAAATACGCAGGAGATATTATACTCGTAGTGCAAAAATCGCACCTTTAATCCAATACCGTCACTAAACAAAATTCTAAAAAAACTGTTTATAACGTCATCTGTTTGCTGAGCGCTAACTTTACAGATTGCGTTAAAACAGTTTTTTTTTTTAAATTTCTTTTAGTGACGGTATTGGAATAAAGGTGTGAAACGTGTGAAATGTGTGTGTGAACACAGGTGCACACTCTGTTCCTTTACTCTCATAGTCCGATGGGATAGCAATCCGACACGATCTGAGAGATAAAGTAAAGCGAATGTGCGCGAATCTTTAACAGTTCAATTGAGGTCGTCAAATGGATCGCGTTAAGGCTGAACTAGTCGCGGGCTCGAACTCGCTGATGGGTGAGGCCAAAAATTGCGATGTCTCATCTGACATTGTGTCCGACAGCGATTATATCAAGTATGAGCAGTTAGACGCTAAATTATATGCACATCGTATGGTTCGCATGCACACAAACACCGTTCCGAACTGAAATGAAATTAGACGGTGCGTAAAATCTGAGGGTAGTGCTTTGGAAAATCGAGTTTTATGAAAAAACTGCTGCATAAATCTAATACAAATAAATTGTACAGAACTCTTCGATAATAAATCTTTGTCGGTACCGACTTCGTTTTTGAGATTTTTTACGATTTTTGTTACTTTTTACACTTAAAGTTGCGTTAAAATCATCAAAAAACAGAAACTTTGTTGGCTCATAACTTTGTAACGGAAATTATTTTTGTTTTTCTGTTTCCGTACAGACAAAATTAAGAATAAGATAAAACCATATCATGTTTTACTTTGGATGTACAATGTGAAACTGTGGAGTAATACCCCCCCAAAATTTGTATGGAAAAAGTGTCGACTAGTGTAGCCTTAAGAGCCCGTGGTAGGGCCTGAGTTCAATTTGGATGTCAGTGCATGGATATGATGTCACTAACCCTGCGTTCCAAACTGCGTCAAAAGCGATAATATCGCGAATCCGACCAACGCGCAAAGTCACAATTATAACTCAATAGCCCTTATATTTTGTGACTATTAAATTTGGTCGAATTCGCGACATAATCACTTTTATCGCAATTCGGAACACGGGGTAAGACGTTATTCTGAATTCAAAATGGCGGACTCCTATTTATGGCGGACTAGTTATTTTTTTATGCACTTCCATGATATGTATCAATTAAAACGTTTGTTGAAAAGAATGCGTACAAAAACAGCTGTCGCACTAAATCTAATATGGCGGACAATTTTTCCTTATCTACCGTCTGGATATAGGTATTAAATGAAATGGTTTACTGAAAGGAATACGAAAACCAAAATGATATTACAAAAAAAAAACCAGCCAAGTGCGAGTCGCACTCGCACACGAAGGGTTTCGTACCGTCCGTAGCTAAAAGCGGCAAAAAATTACGTTTGTTGAATGGAAGCCCCACTTGAATATATATTTTATTCTGTTTTTAGTATTAATTTGTTGTTATAGCGGCAACAGAAATACGCCATCTGTGAAAATTTCAACTATCTAGCTATAACGGTTCATGAGATACAGCCAGGTGACAGACGTCTGTCTGTCTCCTGTCTAGAGGAGTGTTAGCAATAGGGTCCCGTTTTTACTCTTTGATACGAAACCCTAAAAAAATTAAATGGAACGTTATACTTGTTATTTACGGACTTCGACCGAGGATTTTTCCAGTTGCCATGACGACTGACTTGATTGGATCGAGAGGATTTCTTGTCAAGGACTTAGAATATATAGAATCTAGGCCTAGGTATAATAGCATAGCATAATCAGCCTTTTAATGTTCCCACTGCTGGGACTCAGGCCTCCTCTCTTTAGGAGAGGGAATGGGGCGTTATTCACCACGCGGGCCCAGTGCGGGTTGGTGAATGTTACATGTCTTCGAATTTTTGGTTCTAGGACATACCGGTTTCCTCACGATGTTTTCCTTCACCGTTTTGAGAGCAGTGGTGATGAAATAAATTACACAAAGTAATGCGCCTGGCTGGGTTTGAACCCGCGACCTACAATTCGTAAGTCGGGGTCGTTACCACTCGGCCACCACTGCCCAATGATGGCCAATAGGTATAAGATTCAGCTAAATATCGTTACCATTTTAAGGGCGCGTTTCGACGAGCCGCAAACTTTCTTACGGCAGCCATGCGATGGCCGTGTGAGTATAGAGAATAGACTGGCTATTGACTACGGCGCGGCGTGGTCAACAGAGAGTTATGGCGTAGTTACTATGCCATAACATTCTATTGGAATTGGAAATATCAAAACCTCGTCGATAGTATAAAATTTTGAGATTTTTTAGGTTAAAACTCTTAGGCCGAGTGCTCGTACAACATTTAAAGATTTATCCAAACGCCTAATTGACCCTTTACGTGACCCAAGGGCAGGCTTTTACCTGGGCCAGAGATTAAAAATTTCCATCCAATATGGCAATGCCGCCAGTCTTTTAGGCACACTTCCAGTCGACAACGATGCGAATGAATTTTTTAATGTTTTAAGATATTTAGTTAGAAGTTTTTTTTAAGTGTATATTTAGTTATTCAAGTTTTGAAGGTTCCGTACCTCCAAAGAAAAAAAATGGAATCCTTATAGGATCTCTTTGTTGTTCGTCTGTCTGTCTGTCAAGACCCTTTATCTTGGGAACGCGTGGACGTATCGAGTTAAAATTAAAACCATATACTTAGGTCTGCGGTCTCTTGAAGCTGTGAAAAAATCAAACTTCTAAGTTAACAGAAAAAATGATATGGCCGTTTATGTCGTAAAAAACATATATAAATTCTAGAGTACTTCCCCAGAATCCTGAAATTGTGCATAAAGCAAGGTCTTATAGCACAAGTATGTAAATAAATCTGAAAACAGAAAATTTGTTATAACGTCACAAAAAAAAAATATGTGCGATTTGGAAAAAACTTAGAGACTCCAAACAGGAATTCTTTACTTATGTAAGTTTTTACGGAACCCTCTGGGCGCGAGTCCGACTCGCGCATGCCCACTTTTTTTTAAATTTTGTGTCTCTGTAAATGATATATTTCTAAGTATTTATTCTAAGGAAAGGGAAAAATCCAAGGTTTATTTAATGTATTTGCTGTAACGAAACACAGAAAGTAACCCCTATATTTTAATAATGTTGGTAGGTGTTATTTACTTAGGTGGCCTTTACAAACAACATTTTATTCCCCTTTTACACCTAATACGAAGTTTGCATTTTCATGGTTGGCCGGAAATTGGGGAAGCCATGGGCGACCATCCTTTATGGTTATTCAGAACGGCAAGTAAGCCCTATGGGATTATGAATATTATGCCGCTTTTATTTTTATTTTTCCGTATTTATTTTTATATCTCTCTGGGGATGAAAAATGTTGAGAATGTTTTTTCAATATACTCGTATGCGTATCTACTTACCTACAGGTATTTAATTGTTGTGTAATTATGTTTTGTTTTCGTCAGAAAATATATTACACGATGAAATAGTGCAGAAGATAACACAGTATCAACTACAACTAATGGCCAGCCTTCTTGTTCGAGACAAGTTGTTGACAATTCGGACACAATATATTCGGACACAGTGTCCGAATTGGCACATTCTTATATCAATAATATAATATAATATAATAATATAATATTGCCCAAACTATCACAAAACGCCGTCTAGTCTCAAGCTAAGCAAAGCTTGTGTTATGAGTACTAGACAACTGATAAACATACTTATATATTTCTAAATACATACATATTATAGATAAATTACACCCAGACACAGAACAAATGATCGTGCTACACACAAACATTTGTCCTGGGTGGGAATCGAACCCACGACCTCCGGCATAGCAGTCAGGGCCACTAACCACTAGACCAACAGGCCAGCCAATTTTTTTTACTGACTATTCGGACACACTCTGTTTAGTGTACATTCAATATATTATACGAGAAATAAAGCGTTACCAAAACTATTTTAGGGTGGCTTTAAGGATTTATGCCATTTTAATACCAAAAAACTAATACCACTGGAATTTGTTTGAACGCATTTTTATTTTCTATTCTAAACGGATACCATTCTTTAAATAATTTAATTTAATATACGAACAAATACTGGTAACTTGAATTTAGTACAGTCAGCTCATTTATCATCATCATTAATTAGTTTTGTTTCCAAATATTTTAATATGATGCAAAAATATTCCAAATTCGCTTTATTCCAGTTATAGGTAAGAGTAGTTTATGTGAATCATGTTGCTATATTGTTTTACCTGCATAGAAGATATACTCGTACATCTCCTAATAATAGATCTGGTATTGTATTAAATACAAGATCTATTATTAAGCGATGTTATTTAAGTGTAGGTATTTTTAACCGACTTCAAAAAGAAGGAGGTTCTATGTTCGGCTGAATGTATGTTTTTTTTTTATGTATGTTTACCGATTTCTCGGTCAATTGTAGACCGATTTTGAAATATATTTTTTTTTTATTGAAAGGTTATGCTTCCAAGTTGGTCCCATCGACACCAATGTAAAAAATCACTGAAAAGTGCAAAATAACTTTAATTTCGGAAGTCGGTGTTAAATAACGAAGAGACAAAACTATTATAGAAACACTGACTTCCGAAATTAAAGTTATTTTGCACTTTTCATTGTTTTTTTTTGTAATTATTTTTTATTAAAATACCTATTGTGGGTATTAAATATGTTTTGTATTTTTATACCTACTGTGTTTTGTTATCTATTTCTAAACTGTAGCTTACTAATAAGAACTTATGAATCGATTACAGTATCCGCTGCTAAGTTTTTCCACTGAAACCTACGAGGTACTTAGGAATACGAGGACTTTGAGGAGGGATACGAGGTACTTTGTGTAATTTATTTCATCACCACTGCTCTCAAAACGGTGAAGGAAAACATCGTGACGAAACCGGCATGTCCTAGAACCAAAAATTCGAAGACATGTGACATTCACCAACCCGCACTGGGCCCGCGTGGTGGATTACAGCCCATTCCCTCTCCTAGAGAGGAGGCCTGAGTCCCAGCAGTGGGAACATTAAAAGGCTGATTATGCTTATGCTTACTTAGGAATAACGTAAACCTCCAGGCCAAATATGAGTCAAAGTGTTACACTATGAGATGTTTGAATAATTAACACCTACTTATTAACAACAGAACATAATCATAAGACACTTAGCTTCTGCCTACGGCATCGCCCGCGTGAAACTAGAAAATATATAACCTATGTCAATCAGTGATATTCTATTTGGTGAAAGAATTTTTAAATCAGTCCTGTATTTTATTAGTTTATTAATTACAAATACCCTTTACAACATACGTATAGAAATATAGACTAAATATTATTGATTTTAGTTAACTATGTGTATAACTATGGTATACTATTTGAAGAGCAGTGATGGCCGAGTGTTAACGGCCCTGACTTACGAGTTGTAGGTTTTAATTTATTTCATCACCACTGTTCTCAAAACGGCGAAGGAAAACATCGTGACGAAACCGGCATGTCTTAGAACCAAAAATTCGAAGACATGTGACATTCACCAACCCGCACAGGGCCCGCGTGGTGGATTACAGCCCATTCCCTCTCCTAGAGAGGAGGCCTGAGTCCCAGCAGTGGGAACATTAAAAGGCTGATTATGCTTATGCTTACTTAGGAATAACGTAAACCTCCAGGCCAAATATGAGTCAAAGTGTTACACTATGAGATGTTTGAATAATTAACATCTACTTATTAACAACAGAACATAATCATAAGCCAGTTAGCTTCTGCCTACGGCTTCGCCCGCGTGAAACTAGAAAATATATAACCTACGTCACTCAGTGATATTCTACTGGTGAAAGAATTTTTAAATCAGTACTGTATTTTATTAGTTTATTAATTACAAATACCCTTTACAACATACGTATAGAAATATAGACTAAATATTATTGATTTTAGTTAACTATGTGTATAACTATGGTATACTATTTGAAGAGCAGTGATGGCCGAGTGTTAACGGCCCTGACTTACGAGTTGTAGGTTTTAATTTATTTCATCACCACTGTTCTCAAAACGGCGAAGGAAAACATCGTGAGGAAACCGGCATGTTCTAGAACCAAAAATTCGAAGACATGTGACTTTCACCAACCCGCACTGGGCCCGCGTGATGGATTACGGCCCATTTCCTCTCCTAGAGAGGAGGCCTGAGTCCCAGAAGTGGGAACATTAAAAGGCTGATTATGCTATGCTTATGCTATTAAAGTATAAATATCCAAATATCTTAAAATATGGCACTCAAAGATTTCTCCGCATTGCTGTCGACTGGAAGTGTGTCCAAAAGACTTGCGACATTGCCACGTTGTATGGCAAAGGTTAATCTTTGGCAGAGATAAAAGCCGGCTCTGGGATTATTTATTATTTATTTCATCATCATCTTCCTGCCCTTGTCCCGTGTTATTTGGGGTCGGCGCAACACGTTTTTTTTCTTCCATTCTGCCCTGTCACTCGTCATACTATCACTAACTTCCTTTTCTTTCATATCACTCTTAACACAATCCATCCATCTTTTTATTTTATTTTTTTATTATTTATTTATTTATTATATTCTTTATTGTACACCACATAAACAAAAAAACAGGACAAACATAATTAAAAATAAGTGTACAATGGGCGGTCTTATCGCACAAGGCAATTTCAGGGATTCATACTAGGTTTCAAAATAACCGGCTTGATTAGTAGATATAGGCTTAACAATTAACCCAAATATGTAGATATAATTTACACTCACTACCCATAAGGGAAAACAGTTTAATTTAAGAGAACATGGAATTAATAATCTTCAACATACGCTAGAAATAATTGAAAAGATATATTCTCCCTCCCAGCAATTGTGTCGAAAAAGGTAGGGTCTAATTAAAATATGTTTCTTTGAGTTACATGTTGAACGTAACAAGGGTAGGAAACAATGTGGTTCTCGTAAATAAGCATGAATTGAGTACGGCTGTGATTCACCACATTTTCTCAAGACAAGTATCTTTTTTAGGTGGGAAATCATCCGGTGACTTCTCCCGCTCAAGGGCGGAGCGTGAGGGCGTGTCAGACTGTTACTGACTAAAACCCAAATGTAAGTTCCTTCTTAGCCTTGCATTCCAGGAGCCCGGGTTTCCCTTTCGGAAGTCAACCCATGGCCCCAGTAGGCTTCGGCTTTGCTGGGCCCCCTTTTTTTTAGGCGGGAAAATCATCTTATGACAAATCGCGCTCTTGGGCTGAGTGAGAGATAGTGTTAGACTTTTACTGACTAAAAACCCACTCCTGTTCCTTCTTTGCCTTCGTCCCAGGGCCCCGGGTTTCACTTTCACACTACCCGTGCTGTTGGGCCCCTGCGGTTTTGCTGACATCTCTTTGAGGCGCAAGTGGAACACTACGCACCGTCGACGACTCGGGCTTGGTCCGGACGGTTATAACAGATTTTTGATTAAACCTGTTATAAGGGTTAAAGTCACCCAAAGGGCAATGGAGAGGGCTCTGCTTGGAGTATCCATGCGTGATCGGATCAGAATTGACGATATCCGCAGGAGCGCAATTGTAACCGATATAGGCCAAAGAATCGCCAAACTTAAGTGGCAGTGGGCAGGTCACATTGCTCGCTAAAACAAAAGGTCGATGGGGGCGGAAAGGTTCTGGAGTAGCAACTCTATTATAGGGTATGTAAGGAAAAGTATCCTCTGGGTCCACTCAGGCTTGTATAACGCATTGAGACAGATGGGCCAAAGTTATCACTTATTGGGCTCTAGAAGACGGGTATCGTCCTCGCAGCAGGCACGTTGGCATGACGATTTACACGCGCTTACGGGACATCGGTTGGAGAAGGCGGTCTACCGGGAAGAGTTGATGGTTATAGGAAATATTGCAGTCGGACACGTAATCATTCTATCCTAATCCCTATAGGTTCGAATAAAATCTAGAATAGCCAATAAAGGACAAAACATACCGATATTTTATTAATAATAATAAACATTTATTTCGGACAAGGTCCATATTTTGTTAGAAACAATATCTTATAAAAAACTGGGCAAGTGCGAGCCGGACACTGAGGGTTCCATACTAACTACAATTCCCGAATGGAGTCTCGAAGATTTTTCCGAATTGTATAAGTATTTTTTTTTTGTGACGTAGGTAACAACAAATTTACTGTTTTCAGATTTATTCCTACACCTGTGCTATAAGACCTTGCTTTATGCCAAATTTTCAGGATTCTGGATCAACGGGAAGTACCCTATGAATTTTGATTCCTTTTTGAGTATCGAAATATACGTTTTTTGCGATATAATATATATTATATATATACACAATAAAAACCATATATATAATATATATGGTTTTATATAGTATATATAATATACCATATAAAACCATACTATTCCTGTTCCTTCTTTGCCATTGTTCCAAGGCCCCGGGGATCTCTTTCGCATCACCCATGGCCCCAGTACGCTTCGACCCTGCTGGGCCCCTAGCAACACCACTTACCCTGAATGCATTGTTATATTGGACACGCAGGTCGCCGTACGCCTAATGGGATTATATCATATTATGTCATTGGTTAAATTGTCCGATCCAAATGCCACTATCGTCTAAAGGAAATTTTTGGTTAGATTTCCAAATTACTCTAAGTATTACACGACCATAAAACAAATGAGGGGTTGTAAAAAACGTAATACTCTTCTATCTTCTAATTATCTTTTAGACAGGTGTAACTTAAAATTACAAAATGACATCATCGCATTAGTGGACAACGATTAACCTCTTTAACTTCAAAGGTGGGAAAATACACCACAATATACTAATATAAAGTGCAGGTATTAGTTAGACTGTTGAATTGTTCGAAAGAGTAAGGCGTGTCGTTGCCGCTTCGCCGACAGAGTTTCATAGTTTTAAACCCTTTGAGGCGCGCGCGGAACACTACGCTCCTTTGACGATTCGGGCTCGGTCCATATAGGTCGGGCGGACGCGAACCACTCATTGCTCGTCGTCCGCAAGTCCGCACCTAGGGTGGCCTCCTATCGTGGGGGCTAGGGAGTGAGGATGTACGTTCTCTCACTCTTGCGCCTCCTTCGCTAGCATTACTACTTCGCAGAAGGGAGCGACTTCAAAAAAGGAAGAGAGGTTATCAATTCGGTTGTATTTTATTTATTTTTTATGTGTGTTACCTCAGAACTCCGTCGTTTATGGACCGAATTGCAAAAAAAAAATTTCTGTTTAAAGGATATGCTTCCAGATTGGTCCAATTTTTTTCAAAATCTAGTTCTGATGATGGGATCCATGAGGAATTGAGGGAACTCCTCAAATATATAGTGATTTTGGTATTTTCGGAAGGTAGGCACAGGAACTCCGTGATTAATCAATGTATCCTAGCCGTGTTTAGGCTTATTAGAATTGTCATGAATTGCAGTTTGGCTATAAGGTACTATCGAACTGATCTGATGATGGAGCCGGATGGTGGAAGGTAGACGCATGAACTTCATAATAAAACAATGTAACCTAGCAGTGTTTGGGTTAATTGGAATTGTCATGAGAAATAGGGACTCTGTTTATAAGTGTATCGCAACTAAAAAAAAAAGAATCAAAATAACTTTTATTTCGGAAGTCGGTGTTAAATAAGAAACAAACAATACCGAGAAACATCCGACTTCCGAAATTAAAGTTATTTAGATCCTTTTAGTGTTTTTTTTTTAGTGAAGTCTGTTATTTTTTTTTTTGTAAAAAGTTTTTTAGCATGTAAGCGGTGAGCAGGTGTACACCAGGCGTAAAATGACCAAAACATGTACTTACACCGATTTAATACAGCGAAAGAATAAAGTGGATATGCCTCAAATCCCGAGATTAGTTTTAATAATAACTAGCTTTTGCCCGCGGCTTCGCTCCCGTCAACTGACTACTATATCCTACTCTACCCAACTCAACCCTACTCTACCCTACTCTACCCTACTCTGCCCTACTATACCCTACTCTACCCTACTCTACCCTACTCTACCCTACTCTACCCTACTCTACCCTACTCTACCCTACTCTACCCTACTCTACCCTACTCTACCCTACTCTACCCTACTCAAAAAAAAAGTATCCTATGTCCGTCTCCTGGTTCTAAGCTACCTCCCCACCAACTTTCAGCCAAATCGGTTCAGCCGTTCTTGAGTTATAAATAGTGTAACTAACACGACTTTCTTTTATATATATAGATAATTAACGGTAACATTATTCGTCCTTAATCGTTTTGTCGTCATGGCTTATCTAGCCATAGAACAAAAGTTATTGTTCATGATGTTAGTAACATAGTCCTGAGAGGTTGCTAGTGTTTTACAAATAACCCTGTATAGCAGTGGGCAACTCCAAATATACAAACCTTTAGTTAAATCGAACAAAAAAGAAAAATGCTAGCGTCCAAAAACAAAATGAAAGATTTTTTTTTTCATTTTCTGTTACGTTTGTAAGTAATACCTTCAAACATCGTAGAAACATGCTGATGTGGTACAAAAGGTTATTGCCTTCCAAATACTGCAACTAACAATAAAATAATCAATGCCCTTGTCGTAAAATTTTCTTTAGCTATAAGGCAAAGTGCCACTGCAAGCGGAGATCTAACTAAGCCAGGTACTATCGAGAGATCGTAAATATGTTTTAAAATATATTTTTCAATACACTTACTCGAAAACCTGCTCTTATCTCACCGCTTTTAGGCACGCAATAGACTGTTTTCTGCACTAGTACAGAAAAGTGCGCAGACTCTCTCACGCCACAATTTTATTACAATTACCGTATCAGGCTGAGCGCGCGTCGTCCCCCACGAATCGCCGGTCAACCCCCGTTTAATCATTATGTAAGTGTATTGAAAAAAATCGTTTGATACACGTGCAAATTTGTCACTGCAGCCCTCGGCTCCATAACACACTCACCTACGGCTCGTGCGCATTCCGCCTCGGTCGCAATGACAAACTTTCTGCACTTGTATCAAAATGTATACTATTGTTTTGCAAGACCGTAAATAAATAAACATTCAAGTAGAATAATGGACATAATAGATACTTACTCGCCCGAATGATAGTAGAAAATTATCCCAAGGGAATTTACTCCTGGGATAAAAAATATTCTATCTGCTATCCCAGGACATGGTTTACCCATGTACCAATTTAAGTTTCATCGAAATTCGTTCAGCCGTTCGAGCGTGAAGAAGTAATAAAAATACACACACACACGCACACACTCACAAACTTTCACCTTTACCTATAATATTAGTTTGATTGTGTGAGATAAGATATTAAAGAAAAAGGAGTAAATGTTAGAGACAGGTGAAAGTGGACCCTAGCAGGGCCGAAACCTACAGGGGCCATGGGTGTCAGAAAGGAATCCCCAGGGTCGTGGGACGCAAGGCGCAGAAGGAGCATAAGAGTGGGTTTTAGTCAGTAAAAGCCTGACACGCCCGCCCAAGAGTGGGAGAAGTCATTAAATGATTTCCCACCTAAAAAAAGGGGAGAGTAGACGAATAAAACTGCCTGCCCCAACCCTAAGCCACATCCCGGAGGACATGGTGGAGCATACGGTAGAGGTGTGCCCCGCCTGAGCAGAGCACCGCCGTGTCCGCGTGGAGGCGATCGGCGGCAGTGATCTCTCGCGCCGGGCCTTGGTACAGGCCATGGTCCGGAGCGAGGAGGAGTGGCAGGCGGTCGCCTCCTTCTGCGAAGCAGTAATGCTAGCAAAGGAGGCGGCCGCACGCGCGAGAGAACGTCCCTCACGCCCCAGCCGCCGGGATCCCGATCCCGATTTTCAGCCACCGTAGGCGCTGGCTTGCGGACGGCGAGCAATGGGTAGTTCGCCGTCCGACCGTCCGGTAACCGCCCGGACCGAGTCCAAGTTGTCGACGGCGCGTAGTGTTCCACGCGCGCCTCAAGGAGATGTCAGCAAAATCGTAGGGGCCCAGCAGGGTCGAAGTCTACTGGGGCCATGGAACGAAGGCAAAGAGTTTTTGTCAGTAAAAGTCTGACACTATCTCACGCTCCGCCCAAGAGCGGGGGATGTCATTGGATGATTTTCCCACCGAAAAAAAAAACCCTAAGCCACAACGAGGGTTGGAAGATGATGAAATGAAAAAAAAAATCAGTTATCTTATATCTTCCATAATGTGATATTAAACTTATTAAAAGTCCGCTGCGGTTTCATCCGCATCTTTGGTTGCTGCTCCGATCTTATATTAGCGGTCAATAAATAGGTTATCCAACACTAAAATATTTTTTCGATTAGAACCAGTAGGTAAGTTCCTGAGATTAGCGCATTCAACCAAACAAACTAACTCTTCAGCTTTAATACTACTCGTATATCCATATATATTGAATCTGCACATAATTTCAGGAGGTTAAAAAACTCGTAAATAATCATATAAAACTACGATACCTGGTCAATATACTTGTACTTGTTATTTTAGTTTGTTAATAGTGTAATTCAGAATAAGTCTTTAAATAAACCTCTCCAAAAAAAAAAAACAGAATCACCCGTTGCGATTTATCGCGCGTCATGTCACTGTGTGCGTGAGTGCGACAGCCTCTACGAGGCTCCGCGCACTTACTCTTCGAAACGCTTTTATCGCTTTTTGTAAATAGGAATAAATTAAAAAAAAAAAAAACAATAACCACCCATTTCATTGTTGATTCGGGTTCAAAATCACTCACATAATTTGCCATCTAAATATTTTTGCTAGATCAAAACTACACCTTATATATAGATAAGAGATATATCAAAGGTCACAGAACAATACTTTTAAAACGCGTAGAAAAAACCCAGTATTTTTTTTTTTTTTTTTTAATTCATATAAACCAGTGCTTGACTGCGATCCCACCTGATGGTAAGCAGCGATGCAATCATTGATGGTGAGGCGCACTAGTTTATTAAGAGCCTATTCACTCTAGCCTTGAAGACACCTAAATTATAGTTGGACGGGAAGACCGCAGCAGGCAAATTGTTCCAGTCCTTCGATGTACGCGGTATAAACGACGAAGCGAAACGCTTAGTCCGGACCGTTGAAGTTTCAACAACGTAAGGGTGGATACTCGCCGTACGTCGGGTTGTCCGATGGTAGAAAGGAAATGGCGGAATCAAGTCATGCAATTCCCGCGCACACTCTCCAAAATGCAACCTGTAAAATACCGATAGGCTGGCTACCCTGCGCCTGTGCTCGAGGCTTTGTAGATTGGACTTAACCAAATCTGGATCCCCAATTAGCCTCTTCGCACGCCTTTCCACTACTACACTACTACTACACTACTACTAGTATAATGAAACACTACTTATCTAAAATTATTTCTCGCTTAGTCCACAATAAAAGCTTGTCGTTATGTCTGTACTACACTCATACGTGCCTAAATATGAGAGGACTATCATCCTTCACTGGCTTTTCTGGCATTTATTTATAACCCTCACAAAAAAGATTTTTCATGTTCCTCTGAAGTGTGTTTCGTGAAAACTTTTCTCTTTGAAGGTACTCTGTTGAATTCGTCATTTGTTTTACAGAGACACAACAATCATTTATAAAGAATAATTGGCTTATCTTGTAGAGCTTATTTCGTGTTTAAAAAGAGAAATAAAATTGTTTAGGACGGCATTAAAATGTTTAAAATGATTTTAGGTATTAGAGCTACGACTTTGAAGTTTCATTAAAACTACAAAGTGAATATTTAAACATTTGTAGTAGCATAATAGCATAGCTTAATCAGCCTTATAATGTTCCCATTACTGGGAGGTGGAGAGGGATTGGTCCGTAATCCACTACGCGGGCCCATTGCGGGCAGCGTAGTGTATCACAACTATTACATAGTTTTATTCCGCCAAGCCCATTTTCAATATTCGAACTACGGCGCCCGGCCGAAATCGCGCGAATTCTCCGCGTTCACTAAAATACGATATCTCAGAAATTACACATTAAAACCAATCCAACTCACGTTGACTCAATGAGTCAACTTACGCATAACTAACGCATGCACGCTTTTAGCTTTGGAACGTGCAACTTAGCTTCACTTTTTTTGACTGACCGACATTTTGACAATTCAGAAGTGCCTGTTATTGGTCTATTTGAAATGAAGTTTCTGATTTCTAATGACTGTTTTTTTATCCCTAATAAATAAAATAATATCGAGTTTGGTCCTAACATTTGTTAAGGCTTTTTACCATATTTCTAATAGATAGACAGACATTTTCCTTTTTATACAACCCTCTGAATGCTGCGTTTTCAACCTCTCGCCCAATGTCTTATGGTTGATTACCAACCCTCCTGGGTAATTTGCAATATCGAAGTCTATAACAGGGGAGGCCTCTTTTAAGGCTACATATATAATAGCATAGCATAGCATAATCAGCCTTTTAATGTTCCCACTGCTGGGACTCAGGCCTCCTCTCTAGGAAAGGGAATGGGTCAGTCCACCGCGCGGTCGCCACTCTAGAACCTTTCGGCCCCATTCTACTACGACCATCCGTTCTACGAGCAATGTGCCATGCCCCTTGAAATTACTACCTCGACTTATTATATTATTATATCTATCCTACACTGTCCTACTGTTGGGCAAAGGCCTCCCTCTATTCCTTCCATATTTCCCGGCTCTGAGCCATTTCTTGCCAATTCATAAGGAAGACATCTAATTTGTCCCGCCATTTCGTTCTGGGTCTGCTGCGACCTCGTCGTGCGATTTCATTTCGTCAATTTAATCAATTAATATACGAAAAAGAAGAGGGTGAAAGGGGACTACGAAAATGAATAGAGCAAATGAAAGAGATACACCATAAAAGGACATAATCGACCCTTTTCAGGAAGGACACCGTAAGCGACAATTCTCTTTCCTAATTATAATTATTTATGACAACATGTTAGTAGCAACTACTCAGAATAGATCAGTAGGTATGAATAACAAGGCAATATTTTTTTGAGAAATACATTATCATAAATGTAAGACTCTATCTATGCTCTCAGTATTTTTGTCACTTCTTCACGGTCAAACGACTGAACTGATTTGGATGAAACTTGGCATACGGGTATCCTATATCCTGGAACCCATTTCAGGATATAGGATACCCGAAAAAGTGTCCTATATCCTAACATAGGATACTTTTTATCACGGGAATAATATTCGAACATTATGCCGGTTAAACCGGAGGCAAAGGTAGTTGTACATAAAATAATGGCAATTGCTAATTAAATCAAAGTTACACTGGCACACAAACTGAATTGCATCACTGCCCACACAACCACATTTTTGCACAAAGGCTTTTATACTCCATTAATTAAAATGATTTAAAAGCTTTCAATACTTATATTACTTAATATAATGAGGTGACAAACGCAATCATAATAAAAGGGTTTCCATTAAGCTGAATCCGGGTGTTATGAAAACGAATCGTCGATTGGAGGTCGATTCTGTAGGGCATAGAGTAATTTAAACAAATATTTCGCTGCCGTGGGGTAAAATATGAAGGGAATAGAATTATAAATTATTTATATTTCAACTAGAAAATATCAGGTATGTGCTAATACGCTAAAGAAAAGAAATATATTCTATTTACTTGTTGGAAAACAAATGAATTTTTATTACGCACACCTGCTTTTCCTATTTACTGTCATTAGCATAATAATCGACATCGGCTCTACTTGCCATTAACAAAAACCGGGCAAGTGCAAGTTGGGCTCGCGCAATGAGGGTCAGTACAAACTTACATAATAAAACAGTTCAATTCCCGAATCTAGTTACGAAGATTTTTCAGAATCGCAAAAAAAGTTTTTCACAAAATGGTCCTGTGCGTCTTGCATTCATCGGATTCCCGCAACCTTTACCAGGTCATCGGTCCACCTTGTAGGAGGCCTTCCAACGCTGCGTCACCACTCTAGAACCTTTCGGCCCGTTATTTAGACTCCGTTCTGGACACATGCCGCTGAAAGTAATTGCTTACCTTATGAAGAAGGTTGATTGCCCTAAATGTGATCTTTGTGACAAGATAGAAGATGTACAACATATTTTAGCTGAATGTGTTAAGAATAAAGCCGAAAGAAGTAAAATTATAGATAAACTTAAGCTAAACAAATTAGATGTAGGTATTTTCCAAAGTCTCCTAACAAAGCCATTTTCAGGTGAAGCCAAGATGATTTATAATCTAGTTTTAATTATGCAATCTTGACATTGTTTACCTGTATGTGTATTTGTACTTAAATGTAAGATTATGTACCTATTTACCGTATGTAAGAATGGAACTGGCATGAACAAATGTTCAAAAGTTCCTAAACCAATAAAGAAAAAAAAAAAACCTTTCGGCCCAACCGACCATCCGTCAACCACCAACCAACAACTAACTATAGATGCACTAAAACCAGAAATAATAATAAAAACCCTAAATTAATTAAAAACCATCTAAAATATGGCGTCGAAAAACTGGCGGCATTGCCACGCTGAATAGTAATGCTTATCCTCTATTTAAGGTAAAAGCCAACCTTTGGGTCACACGAAGTTTCAACAAGACATTTCGACAGATCTTAATCTAATTTGTGAGCACTCGGATTCCACGATCCAAAGTTTCAACTCCAAATGGTTCGAAAATATAACTTCCAACGAAATCCAAGTAGTAGTTCAATTAAAATCAAATCGCACCTTGCAGAATGGACCCAATATTGTTTAACTTTCATTTAAATGGCACCCTTTGTTTCCAGTCACTCATTTTGGAGGCATTAATTAATACAGTGACGCCATAGCTAAGTAAAATATTACTGCTACGTGAAAATTGTCTTATTGCTTTTCAGTAACTTTCTGATTTATGTCAATAGCGTTTTTGTAAAATAACAGTCAATGTTGACTCAATGTTATTGACTGTATTTTTAGGGTTCCGTACCTCAAAAGGAAAAACGGAACCCTTATAGGATCACTTTGTTGTCCGCCCGTCTGTCTGTCTGTCTGTCAAGACCCTTTATTTTGAGAACGCGTGGAGGTATCGAGTTGAAATTAAAACCATATACTCAAGTCTGCAGTCCCTTGAAGCTATGAAAAAAAATATTTTCTGAGTTAACGAGAAAAAAAAGATACGGTCGTTTATGTTGCAAAAAACGTATACTTCGACACTCTCAAGGGAATCAAAATTCATAGGGTACCTACTTCCCGTTGACCTAAAATCCTGAAATTTAGCATGAAGCAAGGTCTCATAGCACAAATATAGGGAAAAATCTGAAAACTGTTTGGCCAATGCAAACTATTGGCATGATTTAATTTTTTCTTTTCGCCAGGAATGAAACCTAGGTTATGTGTTAGAGGACAATACGAGGAATCAATAGCAAAAAGAACCAGGTCTTTAAACCGTAATCGAACGAAGATACCTATAGAAACATTGCTAATATATTTTTGTCAGGCGTTACCTATTTTTTTTTTATTAATGATAGGCTCGCGTTTGACCACCATCTCACCTGATGGTAAGCGATGATGTGGTCGACGATTTTCGTTATATTATAATGAAATGGAAATATAAAACGTAATATTTCGTTTCCATTGATAAAATGGTTATTACCTACTGCTAAAGCTAAAGCATTTAGTTTATAACACTCCACACAAATTAAAAGCAGTGCAAATAGAAAATGATAATTGCAAAGCTACTTTTATTATTTATTTTTGAATGAATTATAAGGCCCCTAAGAAATAGTCATAACCTCCTTCGTTTCCTCAATGCAATAGGTTGTGACCACCACGTCATGGTTTTAAAACGTGATGAGATTTTCCTTACTGATGATACTTATTTCCTCTTAATTTCAGTAACATGCTTACTTCTGGCTTTAAGACAATGGCAGGTAATCAGAAATGCATTCACTGCTCTAGAATAACATGAAAGTTCTGCATGTATCTCGTATATATTTTAATTTGAGCAATAATTGGTCTTTAATTAAAAGTACAATTTACTCTTAACTACACATAAAACACCCTGTTTGAATCCCAAACTCCGTCATCAAATAATAATAATAATAATATTCCACAACTATCACACAACGCCGTCTAGTCTTATAAGTACTAGACAACTGATAAACATACTTATATATTTCTAAATACATACATACTCGTATTATAGATAAATTACACCCAGACACAGAACAAATGATCGTGCTCATCACACGAACATTTTTCCTGGGTGGGAATCGAACCCACGACCTCCGGCATAGCAGTCAGGGCCACTAACAACTAGACCATCAAAATATTTTCCTTTTTCATCTGTCGTAACGCCTTTGATATTAAAAAATGCTTTTAATATCAAAGTGTACTTTTTAATATCAAAGACGTCAAAGTTCTGTTTCTTTGTAGAAAACGAAATCATGAATCCTGATCTCATATCACGTCTAGATCTGTGCGTGACAAGCATATAATACGCAGCGCATTGCGATGCACTCCGGGGCGCAGGATCATAGGATATGTTTATTATTGACTATGTCATATTCCTCAGTCTAGTCTAGATGTAGGAGTTCGCGAGCGGAATATATAAGGGGTTGATTCTTGGAAAGTTGTGGTAAAGAGGAGGGGGAGTTATTTTACGAGGTCACTAGCGTCTGCTGGCGGCTTTGCCCGTTTGGAATAAGTAAAATAATAAATTTATTAGTGATCGACAAAAACACGATTTTCAGCCGAAACCGAAATCGTAACCAAATGTTCGGCTCCTTTTCCAGTTTCGGCGTCTGACGTCATAGCAGAGAAATTGTCAAAACTTTAAAATATGTATTATTTCAATATTTTTGTGATTACTATTTATTACTAACTTAAGCTTAATTTTATATTTATAACTTTCATGTGTTTCGGTTGTTTTTTTTTATCATCATTTTTTTTTTATGTTTGTTACCTCAGAACTCCGTCGTTTATGGACCGATTTGCAAAATATATTTTTTTCCCTTATAGGATATACTTCCAGATTGGTCCCATTTTTTTTAGAATCCAGTTCGGATGATGGGATCCATGAGGAATCGAGGGAACTCCCCAAATATTATAGACAACCATATGGTGATTTTGGAATTTTAATCGAGAACTTAAGCATTTACAGTCAAAAAGTAACATTTGATGAAATGGAACTGATGAAGAAGACCAGAAATGGTCAACGGAACTTCATATTCACATAGATCACAGAGAGATCACAATGAAGATAGTTAAGCGACTATGACAATACAAACAAATAAATGGTTCTGATTAGTTATATTGAAAATGGTATCATCGAAGTGAACTGATGATGATGATGGAGCCGGAAGGTAGGCACTGGAACTCCGTAATTAATCAATATAACCTAGCTGTGTTTTGGCTTTTTAGAATTGTCATGAGATGCACGTTGGCTATAAAGTACTATCGAACTGATCTGATGATGGAGCCGGAAGGTGGAAGGTATATGAGAAAAAAAATAATTTGCAAATCGGTTCAACAAACGACGGAGTTCTGAGGTAACACACATAAAAAAAAACATACAACCGAATTGATAACCTCCTCCTTTTTTTGAAGTCGGTTAATAAACCATATACATAATGCCGTTAACTTGCTTGAAAATTGGTGGGTACTTACACACGTGGAAGTAAGTGGTCGTCATTGTATCCGCGTGTAATTATTAAGGTAAAACTACACTAGAGATGCTTCCTCACTTGCCAATTAGCAACACATAATTACGTAGGTAGTGTTGGAAATGCGAGAGCTTACTGCCTTTAATTTGAATAGTTAAATTAATTACTAGGTATATTAATACCCAAAAAATATACTGGGAAATTCGACAGCAAATTGAAAAGCCTGCGTGAACCTTATATTAGGCTTCTTTTGATTAGGTACCTACCTTTAAAAAAGATATTGGGAAGTTCGATAGTAAAATGGGAAGCCTGCGTGAACCTTAAATTAGGCTTTTGGTTATATAGGTAGATAGATATATTCTTTATTGTAGACCAAAAATACAAATTACATTAGGAACTTAAAATTAATAGGGTGTCACAATGGGCGGTCTTATCGCTAAAAGCGATTTTTTACAGACAACCTTTGGATGAATTTGACAGAGGAGGAGAAAAAGATACGCAGGTAATTCGTGGTGTACTATTTACATATATATAGTACATAAACTAATAAATTTCATATAATACAAAAAATATAATATATATATATATATATTTTTTTTATTTTTTATTATTGATAGGCTCGCGTTTGACCACCATCTCACCTGATGGTAAGCGATGATGTGGCCGACGATGGAGCACGCTTGCCTAGAAATAACTTATTCACTCTTGACTTAAAGACCCCTAGGTTGTAGCTATCAGGGAACACAGACTCCGGCAGGGAATTCCACTCCTTAGCTGTACGCATTATGAATGTGTTCCCAAAACGCTTTGTACGTATGGGTGGGATGTCCACCATGTACCGATGGCGCAACGCCGTACGTCTAGTGGTCTGATGATGGAACGGACTTGGTGGAATTAAATTGTGCAATTCTAACGCACACTCCCCGAAGTGTAATCGATAGAAAACCGACAGGCCAGCAACTCGGCGTCGATGTTCAAGGCTTTGGAGTTTTGATTCGACAAGTGCATCATCACCGATGATTCTCTTGGCTCGCTTCTCAATCGACTCCAGAGCATCAAGCTGGTATTTGGCAGACCCATCCCAAAGATGAGAGCAGTATTCCATACACGATCGAACTTGCGCTTGATAAAGTTTGAGCAGCTGTTCCGGCGTGAAGTACTGTCTCACCTTGGCCAAGATCCCCAATTTTTTGGCAGCCTGTTGAGCTTTAGCCTCGATGAAAGAGCCGAAATTGAGGGTAGATGACAACGTTACCCCAAGAAGCTCAAGGTCACTGGTTATCGGCACGGTTACACCCCGGAATGATGGAGCCGGGTGGAATTGGCTCCGTTTGGCGGAAAAAAGACACGCCTGGGTTTTAGCAGCATTGAACTTGACTTATATATATATATAATTATGAAAGCAAAGAAATGATGTACTTAATCTACCACCCCATGGTATTTAGCTACCCACTTTTTAAAATGGTGTAGAACGTAAGGCATTACTCTAACCTTTTTTAACCACTATCCATTCTCACCGGATGCGGCTTAATACCTGTATTATACATGGAGCGACAGGCTATCAGAGCTCCACAACCCAGTTACTGGGTAACTAGATTTTTTTTTTTTTTAAGGTGGGAAATCATCCAAATGACTTCTCGCGCTCTGGGTGAAGCGCGAGGGCGTGTCAGGCTTTTACTGACTAAAACCACACCTGTATCCTTCAATTACCCTTTGCATTCTAGGACTACGGGTTTCCCTTTCAGAAATTCTCCGCGGTACTGGGTAACTAGATACTCCTTGATTATAATGCAGGGTTATATTTTCTGGTGTCTGACTTATAACGACTGTCATAGATCTAGGAATGACAACCGGGACCTTATGAGTTGGAGGAGGCCGCCCGTGCACGCGCGAGTTAGCGGCCCTCGGATCACGCCCCAACCGCCGGGATCCCGATCCCGATTTCCAGCCACCGCAGGCGCGGGCTTGCGGACGGCGAGCAATGGGTAGCTCGCCGTCCGACCGTCCGGTAACCGTTCGGACCGAGCCCAAGTCATCGACAATGCGTACTGTTCCACGCGCGCCTCAAGGAGATGTCAGCAAACCGTAGGAGCCCAGCAGGGTCGAAGTCGCATATAACACTAATATTATAAAAGCATAAGTTTGTATGTAAGTATGTGTGTATGTTTTTTACTTCTTTACGCTCAAACGGCTGAACGGATTTCGATGAAACTTGCCACATAGGTAGACCAAGTCCTGGAATAGTACAAAAGATACGTTTTAAGTATCTCATGAATATATATCCTTGGGATAACATTCTTTTCACAAACTTTTGCCTTTTATAATGTTAGTGTAATATTTATGTAAAAGACTGATTTCATAGAAATAAATGCTAAACTAAAACACGAATGAGCCTTTTTATTATCTCAGATCCCTTCAATACCCAGCTAGGCTAGTTGTGTTACTTTTTTGGTGTACAATAAAGTTTATTCTATTTTATTCTATTCTAGGCAGATATTCAATTTGAGTATCTCACATTACTAAAAATAATGAAAAGAAAAGCTAAAACTAGACGTTTTATAATTATTATATACACATATAATAAATCTGTAGAAGTTTTTAGTTGTGCGCGCATCACGTAAAATGTACGAAATCGATATACATACCTTTTATACATTAAAATTGTTTGTAACTTGATTTATTACTTAGGCTTTGTTTTATCGCAATCGGTTGACTATAGCGAGAGATATATACTACATTCATTGAATGTTAGGCGGTAAGAAGTTCGCCGGGTCAGCAAGTGTAATTCTAAAAACTAAAAAAAATGAGTAGGTACAGTGCTCGAAAATGTCTTTGTCTGTTTTTTTTTTCTAATCAAGGTCAACAGCTATTAATCTTTTCTCTGATAAATATTCAGTTTACCAAAAACCATGAAACATATTTATCAAACCCCCTACATCTAATTTATTCGTCCATCGTAAAGCACTTGATAGAAGCACGCACGCCGACGCCGACGTCCGTGTCACGTACAAGAACCCTCCACCTATTTTTAAACCTACCCTTTGTCCATATGACGTCACACCACGTCACAACACGTCATAATAGAAGACTGCTTCATAATTTATTCATTCGGTCCTAAACAATGCAATTTATTCATTCACTTACGCGAGCGACTTCAGTTTTCTGAACTCTGCCGGATACAGACTGCTGTAACGTAACATGCAATGTAACATGAAAGAAGCATGTCCTAAGTGTAAACGCAGTGCACGCACGAACCGAGCATGTACCTACTCACATAGTTGAAATGCTCTGTTCGCGCGCGTAGTGTGCACGGTTTGCGCGCGCAAGTCATCCATACTGGGAATTCTGTTACATCGCATGATACATTGCGACAATGTGGACGGCAAATCTTTTATTGCGTGTTACATTGCATGTTACGTTACAATAATCTGTACCCGGCTAAATAAAACTGCCTAAGTAACCTTTTCCTAGCTATGTACGAGTATGTTTGGGTTTCTAGTCTTACCGAATGCAGCTCAACTCGAGCAACCGCCGCGTGACGATACACGTCGACGCCTAGTAAGTGTCGAGCGGTTTAACACGCAGTGACACGTCAGCTGACGAGCACGAGCGTCATTCACGAATGTTCAAAAATCTCTGAACTGGTCCAGTACTGTGTTACCGGGCGTGCTAATAAAAGAAAGAAAGAAAGAAAAATATTCTATTTGGCACGTATGGATACACACACTATAAAAACAAAATTTTAGACAACTTAATATAAAAAAAGATAAAACACTGACGCAATGTGTGTCTCACGGCTGCTAATGCGAGTGTCGTTACGCGTTGTAGTTGAAAAACAGGATGCGATGGCCCACGCATAATAGTCAACCAAGGACTAAGTGCGGAACCAAGACCACAAATATATGAAGATAAGATAACTTTTGGCAAGATTGGATTTATATTTTCTAGCATCTGACTACCAGTAACGACAAGATCAAAAAACAACAGGCAGAACCAACAGCTTAACATGTTTTTTTTTAAGTATGTACCGTATATTATAAATTATGTGTATGTAATGAATGGTCACTCATCCATGGAACAACCTGGGCAAACGTTGCTTTACCTTTATCATCAACCCGTGCGACTGTTATCTTCTTCTTTGTCGGTATCACTCTTGGAAAAGTGATCGTGGTCATCACTTCAGATGTTGGTGGCAAGCTTCACAACATACCGCCACTCCTCTCTGATGGCCGCCTTCTTCATGCATGTAGTGATTATGAGCCATTTACTGCCTCTTTTATCTGGTCAGTCCACCTCATAGGCGATTTTCCTCGTGGTCTGGTACCCTCAACCTTTCCCTGGACCACAAGTCACTCAATAGCCACCTCCCCGCGACTGTTATAGGTAATATTATTTCACCATGTGCTCGTTCGGTCCCAAACAATGCAATTTATTCATTCACTTGCGCAAGCCACTTTAGTTTTCCTGAACTCAAAGGAGGATGTAATTTGATTAATTGCTTAAATTGACATTTATTGGCAATCAGGGACATTGATTTCGATTTAAACTAGAGTACGGCATGAAGAATGGTTAATAGGTATTGATTGGAAATGAGAGCTCGAATGATCTTTGTAAAAGACAGGAATAATAAACATAATGGATAATCTATGAAATTGTTTAATGTTGCTGCAGTGAGCACATAATCGTGCCCAGCCAACCTGGAGCACAGACGTAGGGTTGCCAGCCGGCATTTTTTCGGTATTTTACAGGATGCCCGACGTACGGCGAGGTTCACCCTTACATTGTTGACACCTCTAAGGTCCGGACTAAGCGTTTCTCGTCGTTTATACCACGTACATCGAAGGACTGAAACAATTTGCCTGCTGCGGTCTTCCTATCCGATCATAATTTAGGTGTCTTCAAGGCTAGAGTGAATAGGCCCTTAATAAATTAGTGCGCCTATCTACAATTGCATTACTACTTACCATCAGGTGGGATCGCAGTCAAGCACATACTACATACAGACTGATAGCATAGACGATATAATACAAATGAAATTTTGTATGTATAATGTATGTGTGTATATGTTTGTTACTCATTCACGTTAAAACGGCAGCACGGATTTGGACGCTGTACATAGACCGTAAGGTGCTTACCGTTCGTAAGCTCTTTGTACTCTAATTTATTCTAAGATGGCACCGAACGGTTACCTCGTCCGATGCGGGCAGATGTAGAAATCTTATGTAGTATACACGGGTAAACTATATACTAGAAATAATACAGGATACATTTTGTTCTGGAAGTATATTTCTTTGGCAGAAACTAGACTACTAGAAAATATATAGATAAACTTATAACTAACACAGGGCCCACAGAAACCTTGAAGTCTTAAACTTCATTCAGTTCTATGCTCATACAATTATAAACTTTTCAACACGCGAATGTGTTTTTACTGTCGAAAGCATCCCCAAGGTACTTATAAACTCCCGTCAAACCGAGGCAACGCGTTACCCACGTGTTGAAAGATTCACGCCAATATTCCGGTAATTTTCACCTATTTGTTTGAATTTTTATAGCACCCAAGGGAAGTTAATTTAGTCCCCCTCACAAAGGAAATTGAGCAAAGGTGAATGAAACAATTTATTTTTAATTTTTTATTAGCTTATCTCTCCTACTGCTGAGTCTCCCCAAACTCCTTTATGGGGCCTTACCATGATGTGTTAAAATGTCAGGCGTGCGAGCGAGAAAGATGGATGGAGATATACACCCTATATAGCTCCATCCCTTTAACAGTTCAGTTTAGGTAGAGCAGTGGTGGCCGAGTGGTAACGGCCCCGACTTGCAAGTTGTAGGTCGCGAGTTCAAACCCAGCCAGGCGCATTACTTTGTGTAATTTATTTCATCACCACTGCTCTCAAAACGGTGATGGAAAACATCGTGAGGAAACCGGTATGTCCTAGAACCAAAAAATTCGAAGACATGTGACATTCACCAATCCGCACTGGGCCCGCGTGGTGGATTACGGCCCATTCCCTCTCCTAGAGAGGAGGCCTGAGTCCCAACAGTGGGAACATTAAAAGGCTGATTATGTTATGTTAGGTCGACAAATGGATCGCGGTCAATTCAAAAATTCAAAATTCATAGTCACTTATAAAACGTCAGAAGCTAGTGTACGGTTCCAAATTAGTCGTTTCTTATGGAGAAGAACCTGCAAGAAACTCCATCGTTACTCTTTAAAAAAAAAAGATTGGTTAAAACTTACTTAAACACGCACTTAGGAAGCTTCTCCGCATTTATGAGGACTATGCGGTGGCCCATGGCCTCAGGTATAATGCAACCAAAAGCGAACTTTTGGTTTTTAAGGCGAGTAACAAATGTTACGACACAGTCCCACCGGTCACCTTGGGGGGCGCTCCGCTTTCCAGAGTGACGCAGTTCAAGTACCTGGGGCATTGGGATACCGATGTGGACATAGAGAGGGAACGCAGAGCGCTGGCAGTTCGTTGTAACATGCTGGCCCGTAGGTTTGCACGTTGTACAAAAGAGGTTAAAAATCACACTTTTCAGGGCGTACTGCCAATCTTTGTTTGTACACGTGCGCCCTATGGGTCGGCTATACAAAGAGCTCGTATAGTGCTCTGCAAGTCCAATATAATAACGCTTTTAGGGTTATGTTGGGACTGCCGCGCTTTTGTTGCAGTGCGTCGGGGATGTTCGCGGAAGCAGGGGTGCCTGATTTTTATGCTGTCATGCGAACACGAATAACATCCCTGATGCGGCGGGTGCGCGATAGTTCCAATCGCGATAGTAGCTATTGTGGCCGACAGGATGGACAGGCCGATAATGTGGCACTGGATGACGATTCATCGTGCGTCATTTAAATATATTAAATAATTTTGTCGTTTTTGTATCCTTAATTTGTTTGTGTATGTGTAATATGCTTGTGTAAATGTAATATGTTTGTGTAAATGTATTTTGTTTCTGTATGCCTAATTTGTTTCTGTATGTGTAATTTTGTTTCTGTATATGTAATTTGTTTCGGTGTGTGTAATTTGTTTCTGTATGTGCAATGTTTTATGGACTCTTGATTGTCCGAAATAAAAATGTATTATTATTATTTTATTATTAAAAGCTCGTGGTAGGGCCTCAGGAATCCTATTCCCGCGCCACCGCATCGTACGCATTCAGTTTGTCTCGCTACTTAACATACGCAGTAGTGACCGTATTTGGCAAACTCTAAAGCAGGACTTTTGCGATTCGGTCAGCACATGTCGATAGGCTTTTGCTTCAGGAAGATCGTTAGATTACCCATCATTAGCGTTTTCAAGGACCAGTAGCTTTTTGATTCAGCGACCAATTTCCTTTTCTTGTCGGCATTCTAAAGAAACTAGTTGCCCCATTATATACTCACCCTGCGTTTCGTGCATATGGTCATTGGTTGGGTTTTAGATCGATTCATCTCCAGTCCCACCTTGTGGCTAGCCTTACTCAGCTCTTAGAGTGTATGTACTCTAGAAGTCCTGGAGCTGTGGAGGCGAAAAAGACAATATGGTCGACATCGAGCATATGTCTGCATGATTGGTAAGAAATACAATAAGGAGATGATTATGTATGACGTGATATAGCTTTTAGTTGCCAGAAAAATTGAAAATACGAAAAATATTATTAATGCCTTTCAACAGTTTGTTTTTATCATTTTATTCATGAGACCAGTATGTTGGCAAACAAATAACATTGTTTAAAAAAATAACGAGCTTAAACGAACCTTACTTTACATTCGTTATTTTTTTAGTAAAAATATTTTATCAAATTAAGAAAAAATATCATACTATCGGCTAGGCTAAAAAGTTCCGAACCAAACTGAAGCCTAAAATACTAGTGATGTGCCGGACAATTAAAAATCCGGATAGTCCGGATACGGATCATTGGCGTCAAGATCCGCGAATACGGAATCGGATCTTAACTTTCTTACTTAATCGGTGTCGGCACTTGACGCTTTGCGTGACAGAACATGTTTTGACTTGCGTTGCGTGAGTCTTTCTTTTATTTTGTTTAAAGTTTAGTGTTACACTGGGCAACATAGATAACATTTGTGTTATTGTACGAGTTAAAAAAATGTCTACGAAGAAGTTTAGTAGTACAATTTGGAATTATTTTAAGTTAATAAAATGAAATGCGCAGTGTAAAAATTGTGACAGAAAGTATTCCCATAATCCTTACAAAGGCACATTAAAAAAACACGTACAATAAACATGCAGAAGAATATGATTTTTTCTTAATAAAAGATCCGTAAATGCTCCGTCAAAAATGTAACGAATACGGATCTTTTTTCTCGGATATTCGCGGATACGGTTACGGATACGGATATCCGGAACATCACTATAAAATACACAGACCGCTATGTTACCTGTGATACCGTACTGAGCTCTCTTCAGCAAACACACTATTAATCCATTTCCCACTGTTTACTTCCACTCGAAGGCAAACATACACTGAAGAGTATACATTTTTCTCTATGATATGAGCAATGTGTCATTGACCAATAAATGGAATAAAAATTTCTACTTTTTGTAGCCATTTTTTAGACATTCCGAAAACAAGAGCAGTACTGGCTCAGTGGAAATAGCTTCGAAAAGTTGTAGGTCGTGGAGCCAAACCAGCCTGGTGTACCTGATTTCGCCCATTGTCAAGAATATGCCTATCTTTTCTTACACGTTCTCTTTAGAAACCAATATTTGGATTTTTAAAGAGAGGGCTTGTGATGCAAGAATCACAGGATCAGTCACTAAAAAGAGAGACAGAGAGAGAGAGAGAGAGATCCAGACCTGGACATATTTCGACTGCATGATGATGATGAGTCGGTCTAGTCCAGTGCTTATGCAGTTATGCTTACATCTCCTGTCTAACAATGGTACAGCTGTTTTTGTTACTAATCTTCCACTTAAATTGTATTCGACAAAGCCATTATTTACTAACTGCTGCAAGCATTTACATTTTTGCTATTTAATTTTAAAAGCAAGTGGTTACGTTATTCCCTATACTCCTTTCACTACTGCAGTAGACAAAAGAAGTTCATAGAAGCAGGTGTGCACAACATTTATTTTTCGAGATAAATTCAAACAATTTTTTTTAAATCTTAACATTACCTACCTACTTAGATAAATTTGATTATTGTTAGGTAAGTACTAAACACTTTGATAAGTAAATGGCTTTTATTTATTTCAAATCTTAAATCTCATCGATCTTGATCTCATTTTTAATTAATGATAATTAGCTTTTGTTTTCTGATATTTGCCAATAATTGAATTCCAGTCATCGATATATATGTACAACGCACTCTACTCTAGAATATAAGTCGATGATTCCAGTCAATTAAACAACAAAAGCTGAGCTGCCAATACATTTATAATTGCTTAATTACCGGACACGAAAGCTGAATTAAGTAATTATTTCAGTTACTGCAAAGGTTTCCGACAATTTTGCCGTCCGACTGTCCGTCTATTTTGGGTGCAATCCCTAATTACATCGATATATAATTGTACTAGGTACTAGATTACGCATACCGTACACTCACTTTGCTCGACTCAGGTATACTGCAGTCCACACACCTGACAAGTCAGTCATATAAATATAGCATAATCAGCCTTTTAATGTTCCCACTACCGGGACTCAGGCCTCCTCCGTATCCGTGTTCCTTCTGTTCTTTTTGGGGAGTAAAGAAATCACCTAATGGCATTTCCCTCTCTAGGAGAGAGCATATCAGTCTTGTACTGACTAATACCTACAGACACCTCCAGAACTTACTACGTCCGGTGAGGACTTGCCTCATATGGAAGATGAGTACGCCTTGGTGCCTCTCCAGTCACACTTCAATGAGGGACTTACCGCCTTGATTGTGGCGTGCCTAGTGATCCTTCAGTTACCCTCTACGTTTCAGGGCCACAGTAACTCTTTCGAACAGCCCTAGCAGGCATCGACCCCGTCAATTGTACTTCTAAAATCATTGTTTGTTGTTTTCAAAGCCACAATGTTTGTTGTTTTTCCTGATGGCTACAACCCGGGAATCTTTAAGTCAAGAGTGAATAGGTTACTTCTAGGTAAGCGCGCTCCATCGTCGACCGCATCGTCGCTTTCCATCTGGTGAGTTAGCGGTCAAGCGCGAACCTATCAAGAATAAAAAATAAAAAAAAATAAAAAAACAAATCCTCTCGAAAATTTTTATAAATCAAAACAACAACGAAATCCTCATCGGAGTTCCAATTAAAGATGCTTGATAAGCCACTCATATCACTCAGTAGTTTGCCAATTTATAGATCCGAGCAGTGTTCGAGAGGGACCTATAAACAATAATCCTCATAGAGTTGGACAACTATAACAAGCTTGCTTGTGGTAGGGGGTGGTACAAGGGATAAGAGAATGGATTTTTAAAAGAATAATGACGGCGAACATGAAGTACAAAATATGATGAAAGTTTGTACTTAGTAGAAATCTGAAAATGAAATAAGGAGACGCTTATAAGTAAATTTCTTTCTTAACAATAAAATGTCAATGTAAATTAAACAATCTGCCTAGCTTTTTCTTATTTAATAATAACAAAGTACCTCTTGGTGTCTGATTTCCTGGCTTCTGCCCACTCACCTGATGGTAAGGATGATGTAGTCGACTAAAATTTTACCTAGAATTGCACCTAGGTAGTGTATTTTTTTTTTAAGAAATTTGTTATCCTAATTTTAGCAAAATAGTATGGGAATGCGATGGCTGCGAGACGCACAGGACCGTTCATTGTAGTGACACTTGGGTGAAGCCTATGTCCAACAGTGGTCGTCTTTCGGATGAAATGATAACTACAATGATGAATATGGAAATCGATACACTACACTGGAAACGCATCGGAATTGGTATTTATTATATAAAGAATTATTTTAGGATATAAAAATAAGGTATTTAAAAAAAATGAAATCAATCAGTAGCTTATTCTGGATACTACTTTCAGAAGATTTTTCTTTGTTCGGGTGGGAAAATCATCTAATGACATCCCCCGCTCTTGGGTGGAGCGCAAGATAGTGTCAGACTTTTACTGACTATAAACCCACTCCTGTATCTTCTTTGTCATTTTTCCAGAGCCCCAGGGATCTCTTTCACATCACCCATGGCCCCAGTAGGCTTCGACCCTGTTTTGCCCCTACGTTTGCTGACATCTCCTTGAGGCGCGCGTGGAACACTATGCGCCGTCGACGACTTGGGCTCGATCCGGACGGTTACCGGACGATCGGACGACGAGCTACTCATTGTTCGCCGTCCGCAAGCCCGCGCCTACGGACTTTCAGGATGTGCGTTTATTAATTGTAACCAGAAAAATATGTAAATTTAAATCTTAGATCTTTTTAGCAGCTTCAAGTTGGAAAATATTCTATGATAATAAGCAAACTGTATTTTAATTCCCTTTCACATATCTTCGTTCCTTATTCCACTTCGTAGTTATCAAACTAATCTTTAACTTGGACCACGCACCACAATAAATCAAGTTCAGGGAAATACCAATAGTTGTTGTTCGTAGAGGTATGTTTCACAGTTGTATTGGTATACCTGAGAGGAGTCGACGAAGGAATAATTGAATTGTCATGCGTGCTTAAGGCGCTGGGTTACACAACATGCGGACTTAAATAAAATACAATGAAATAAAAATACTTTGAAGACATTCATATTCTTTGTGTGCCGCGAACTCATCGTGCGATTTCAGGGCACCAATTTTGTGTATTAAAGGCGGTGGGCCTAGCTTGCTCGCAGAACGGATGGCCGTAGGGGCCGAAAGGTTCTGGAATGGCGACCACGTACCGGAAGACGTAGCATTGGAAGGCCTCCTACAAGGTGGACCGATGACTTGGTAACGGTTGCGGGAGTGCGAAGGATGCGAGACGCACAAGATCGTTCATTGTGGCGACACTTAAGGGAGGCCTATGTCCAGCAGTGGACGTCTTTCGGCTGAAATGATGATGATGATGGGCCTATCTTCCCTTCGATTAGCATGCGGCAGACATGTCCAGCTCAGTCCCACATTTTAGGGGGTTAAAATAAAAAAATATATATAATTATGTCATAAGTTTTATAAAAACAGTATAATTTTGATCCATAGATCATCGCGTCTCGTTATATTAAACACATAACATAATGTTATTTTACTTTTTAAAAGTCTATTTTGTGTTGATGTTTTTTGGTAAATTCAAAGGCTACTTCGAATTTCCGAGAAAATCGTAGCAATGAGTAAATTCTGTATATTTCTGAACATTTTGTGTTCGTATTAGTAACGGATCGAAAAATCGCCAGACGCGTACGTAGCGCCTTAACATGTTTATATATATTTGTAGTTATTATGTGGGTACACGTGGATGTTCCTCGAAGCTCTGTTGTTTTACATCAATGGAATGTTCGTCCTATTGTTTGAAGCAGTTATTTGTACAAGATACCAATAATATGTGTGTCACGTAATTTCAATGAAAGAGTTATGAGAAGAAAAAAAGATTTTTTCCAGATAGATCCAGTTGTTACACTTGGTTTATAAATTATTGTAGAAAATGTGTTCTTTCGTAATGCTTATTCTGTTCGGTTTTTCTACAGTAAAATAACATCAATTTTATTCCACTACATTTCTAAAATAAAGTGAGCAATATTTCTTTTGTACTCTTTGGTAGAATAGTTGATGTGTTATAAATCAGAACGTCAGTCAATGCGAATAATCCTAATCCTACACACCTCAGAAACTCCGAACTTTCAAAAACATTCAAACGCCATTTGTATTCACAGATGTAAAAGGGGAAAATCAGGACGCATAAATAATGCGGTTTATCTACCTGTAGGTACCTAGATATGTCTACCCACATCTCTCTAAAGACCCGTCGAGAGAATTCCAAAAGAATTTGTTTGAAAGAATTGTTCTTTAATGTAACGTCTCATAGGCTGTATGATTGTTCGAAATAGGTACTTACTGTGACCCTGAAACACAAAAGGTAACTGAAGGAATATAGGTGGGTTTTAGCAAGTAGAAGTCTGACACTCCCTCTCGCATCACCCAGAGCTGGAGGAGGTTTTTGATTTCTCACCTCGAAAAAAAAACCTAGCGTTTCGTGGCTAAACAATAACAGTTACACATGGGTCGAGATAAAGTTCCCGAGTCCCGGATGATTTACCATCCGTTACTTTGTATACCAATGTGCCATTCGTGCCTCTGATAGCACTTTAGCTGTTGTTCCTGATTGTCATTTGCTGATCTTTGGCATTCGTGACAAGTAGAAAGCTTAATAACCTGTCATCCAGTCTTCCAACCAAGGTGAATCTTGTTACCAAGTTACTTTGTTGAGGAGATCAGGTAAGCGTATGTGCTTACCTGCAGTCATCATCATTCCAAGTCACATAATGGTATTTAGCTGCATCCGGAAAACCCGACAGTGTTCCTTCAGTTATCCTTTTCAACTTCGAACAATTCGTAGGCCTGGCGGACGTTGGCTCTGACTAGTCCCGTCAATTTTGCTGACATCTCTTTGAGGTGCACTTGGGACACAACGCGCCGTCAATCTTGGCTTCTTCCTTAGCGGACGGTCAGACGGTCGGACTATGAGCTACCCATGGCTCGCCATTCTCAAACCCGCGCCTACGGTTTCCGGAAATCGTCCTGCGATTCCCAATCCCCGGGGCGTCTCCGGTAGTGGTGGAAGCATGAAGAATGTCTCCGACTTATATAGTTTTGGCCGCCGCGTAACCGATACAAACGAACGGTAATCGAGTCGCGTACGCGTGATGCAATCGAATGGATCCGATTGACTCTTGGTCTATTTTCGGATCCGACAAATAGAGAAATATTTCGTGGTTCCCGACTAATTCCGGTTCTTTGTCTCTTACTATCTCTAATAATGTCCTCGACCAATATGGAATAATCTTGGTACTTCACTACATTTTATTCATTTATTCATCTTCTTGCTCTTGTCCCGTTTTATTTGGGATCGGGCAACAAGTTTTTTCCTTCCATTCTGTCCTGTCACACCTCACGCTATCACTAACTCCCTTTTCTATCATATCACTTCTCACACAATCCATACATTTTTTCTTTGGCTTCCCTCTCCATCCCTCCACATGTGTACTAATGACTCTTTTAGTAACATGCGTTTCATCCCTCCTTTTTACATGGCACTTCACTACATTTAATAAAAAAAACTCCAACACTTGCTGAATAGTAACAAAATTAACTTCCCTCATACTCACTTTTATTAAGGTCAAAAATTTCCACTCTAAGGAAAATGAAAATGCAGGTTCATTTCTAAGGAGGACGAACTAGACCGCATTATATTACATTCATAAATAGTTCATAATCTTTTCCACAACACCGCGCTTCTAGGTAACGTTGGGTGTTTGTGGGGATATAAGAGTATTTTTAGTTGGTTTACGACGTTGGCAAACTTATTCATAACAGCTACAATTTGATCGGGTTTACCTACTGTACTACTTTTGCAAGTAGTAGTTACACGTGATTTTTACGGTTCCATACCTCAAAAGGAAAAAAAAAACGGAACCCTTATAGGATCACTTTGTTGTCTGTCCATCTGTCTGTCAAATAACGAAGAGACAAAACTATTATAGAAACACCGACTTCTGAAATTAAAGTTATTTTGCACTTTTCAGTGTTTTTTTTTTTACTTTGAAGTCGGTTGTATTTTTTTTATAAAAAGTTTTTTATTGGGTAAGGAATCATGAAATAAATTATTAGCCTACCTTTCTGTTCACCGGTGACCATAGCGGCCCAATCAGTGTAGTATGGTTCTCGTCAGCGGTGACCCCCACGGCAGCTAATGTGTTAAAACCACCCGTGTTCTTTCAGTTGACCATTCCGTTCCAAAGCCGTGATGACTTTTTTGAACAATCCGCTACCCGTATGGATGGCGCGGAGTGCTCCACGCGCGCCTCAAAGATATGTCAGCAAAACCGTAGACACAGTATAGATATATGGAACAGTACAGAAACTACCTACAAATGTTCAAAACGACTCACTCACACAAACATACGCATCGACGAGACTCCTAAGCGGCATTCGCTACTGACAGGACCGCGGGAAACGCTTGGGAGTCTCGTCGATGCGTATGTTTGTGTGAGTGTGCTGTTTCGAATATTTGTAGGTAGTTTCCGTACTGTTCCAGATATCTATACTGTACCGTAGAGACCAAACAGATGTCGCCTATGCCCGCTAGGGCGGACCGATGTAGCTAGGGCCGCGGGGAATTTCTGAAAATGAAGCCTGTGACCCTATAATGCAAACGGTAACTATTTGATACGGCCTCTCGCTCCACCCCAGTGCGAGAGGTCATTGAATGATTTTTCCATATACCTGGTCTGTGCAGTAGATCGTAATATACGTGATCTGTAACAAAATGTCTTTATCCACGGATCTATATTGACGCGTTATTCCGTCCGCTTGGCATTTGGCATTTGTTTTGATGATCTGTTTTAGTACCTACGTTGCAATGTCACACCTACATAGTAATTATAATGTACTTAACAACGAGCATATTGCATGTTTTATAGTTCTGTGAACAATTATTATTCGGAGAAGCGTGAAAATTACGGATTACACCTACATTATTTAAACAAATTATACTCATTTTTGCAATGACAAACATTTTTCTTCCATTACACTAATAGCAAAGAAATTAGACACATTTTTGTATTAAAAATTCTAATTAATTAAACATCCATTTCGTTTATGACATGTTGAAATTGTAGATACGACGAATGATCAAACAGACCAATTTAATTTACGTAAACGATACTCAATTTACAACTCAATGCCTTAATAACTTCATTTGAATATCATTTAGTTTGGTGTAACATCCAGTTATGACAAATAAGTGACAGTTTGAAGTGGCCTAAGTTAGGGCACAAATTCAATACATTTCACTTAGTAATGACCTCGTGACCTCTCCCTGAGTGACCTGTTGCTGCCTAACGCCAAAACACAGAGTAATGTAGAAGGTTGACTCCAAACAACGAGCGAAAACCGGACAAAGACAAAATCATCAAAAATTTTCATGATTAAAATGGCACGATATAGTAAAATAGAATGGTATAGTAAAATTATGATTACAGTTATTTAGTAGGCTTTCAATTTTGCCCACCTTAAAGGGAATCAGGTAAGTTATCCCGAGAAAATATTTTTTTTTTCTTAGTTTTTGACATTCATGCAGTGTATTTTTTATTTGAGCAATGGTTCAAAAACATTGATGATTTTATTATTGATATTTAAAATATCGATGAAAAACGTGACATGATATCGGATACAACTCTCGTCGCCAGTTCGCTTGCACTCGCTGCATGTGATGTGTGCATCTGTGTGTGTATTTTTACTCGTTGTGTGTAGAGATACATCGAAACCAAATTAAGGAACGGAGTTTTTAAATTTGGTAGGTCGGATTCGGAACCGTAATCGGAGGTGGAAGTAGAAGTGTCAAATAAAACACTATTAATACTAATAAAAAAAATCGGATAAGTATAAAAAACTCACAGCATTCCAAATACAAAACAAAACCACAAGTGAAAGAGTAACCGACAGAAGGCACGGGGGGAGGGAGGTTCCCATTGCAACCAGTATCTCTAGCCAAGTTACGATCGTTTCGTTTGCGTCGAACGCCTTGAGTATGCCACGCCTCCGATTTCTTTGTTCTGAACACGTGACTGAGCGTTGAGATGACGTTCCGTTCCGATTAAAAATCGGAATCGAATGTGCAAAATCAATCGGAAGTTCAAACAGTAACATCTCTGGTTAAGTGGTATCGTCTTTCTGTTGTGCTACTCTACATTGCGGTCTAACATTGATTGAACGAAATATATTTATTAACTAAATGTAGGTACTAAAAGATGTAAAGTTATTAACTTCTTGAGTAGCGTAATTAGAGACACAATAGTAAGACAATGGCGCACGACCGCCGGCGTTCGTGCGGGGATCAACAGCTTAAATTTTCTAATGTCCCTTTCTCAGAAAATGTAATTAAATTAATCATGTTTTCGTATTTGTATAGATAAATGTTTCTATAATCTTAGTTTATTTCTAGGATATCGTTTGTTTTATCTTTTCGTTTTCGTAGGACCTTCTGCGTCTTGAGAAAAGCAAAGTTAATTTACCTTTTAGAAGTACGTACATACTTGTACGGCAGGGGCGAATTCTTGATCAGAAACAACACTTACCTGAAAACAAAAAAGAAGAACATTTACATTTAATTTTCCATACATTTAGGGGTCTTTAAGTCGAGTGAATAGGTTACTTCTAGGCAAGCGTGCTTCATCGTCAGCCACATCATCGCTTACCACCAGGTGAAATACTGGTCAAACGCGAGCCTATCCATAATAAAAAATAATGAAAATTAAATTACTGATAAAATAATATTTTTGCATCATTTGGCGACTTGCGTCATGCGGAAGGTAAGGACACCGTGTTGTCTATCGAACCACTCTTCAAAGAGGGGACTTACCGTCATAATTGTGGCGTGCCCAACGCTGGATTGCGACAGTCGTTGTCGCCATTCCACCATGGTCTATGGTCAACCGTCAAGATGACATATCAAAATTTTCAGTATTTTTCAATTTAAATCAATTTTCTTTGTAAAAACTCATCGAAAGAGCTTTGACAAAATGTGTTCGATATGGGATTTGATGCATGTGGAATCCTGGAGGAGCGCTGGCCTGATGCTGCGTAAGCGAGCAACGTGACCCTCCGCCGCGCCGCTCGTTTTATGACTACCATTCCACCGCACACGATGTTGGAAAGAAGCAGATTTTGGACTAATTGTGCTCCATTGGTGTAATTGCTGCAAGGCGTTCCGATGTGAGGATAAAAATAAATAAATACCTAAATAAATGAGATCCCGCCGGAACTCTGTCCGCCATGCCGCGACTTGGAAATTACGACTTGAATTTCAATATATATTTTCTTATTCCTTGTATACCTACATCACAAAAGAAACCTCTGTGCAAACCAGCTAAGGAGTGGAATTCCTTGCCGAAATCTGTTTTTCCTGATGGCTACAACCCGGGAATCTTTAAGTCAAGAGTAAATAGGTTACTTCTAGGTAAGCGCGCTCCATCGTCGACCGCATCGTCGCTTTCTATCAGGTGAGTTAGCGGTCAAGCGCGAACCTATCAAGAATAAAAAAAAAAAAATTAGCGTTCTAGTTCCAAGGATTTGCGCTAGGCGTTCATGAGTCAGTGACTGAGTCAGGACTAAGCTTTTATATGTACTTACACAACAACACCAAAAACAATACCAACAACATTATCCTACTACAGAAGATTAAAAGCAACTTAACAGAAACATTTACCAACAGTTTTATTCTAATTTTGCTGAGACTAATATAAATATTATTTTACCTTAAAAATATCAAATCAACCAAAGCCATAAAAAGCCAGGTATGAAACACCAAGTCAGCCAAAACTGAATAAAAGACTCGACCTTACAAAGTCTCACGCCAGCGAAACTAAAAGAATCGAGATTTTCTCAACCAAAGAAAATCATAGGTGAGACGTAAAAGAGTATTGAAGATCAAATTTCATGCTTCGCTATCTAGGATTAGATTTCTGAGGAGCCTTGGGCACAGAATATGTAAATAGGTACCTACAGAAGGTAAACTCCGTGCAATTGAGTAAGTTTTTTTATACAATATTTTATACTAGCTACTGCCAGCGAAGTAAAAGTTCCAAAGGAACATACTCCCGGAATAAAAACGTACCCTATGTGCTATCCCAGGACATAGTCCACCCTTGTATCAAAGTCCATCCAAATCCGTTCAGTCGTTTGAGAGTGAAGAAGTAATAAACATACACACACAAACTTTCACCTATTTATAATATTAGTTTTAGCTCGAATGAACAACAAATAACATTAAAAATAAAAACTTCGTCAAAATCGGTTACTAAATGCAATTAACATTTCAAATATTGGTATGAAGAAGAGTACGGGCATGGTGGGAACATCCCGCTATCTCTTTCATATGCACGTAACCTAATGGCAGTGACGTTTCAATTTGTGCATCCTTTTTTTGTTACTTGTAAGATTCCCATTCTACTTGATATTTTTTTTTATTTTGGATATTTAATTTTAATAAAAAAAATACTTAAAAAAAAAACCGCTTGATACTGCGTGCATATGTGAGCAAGTACAATCGCGACTGGCATTTGTTTGAGATCGCCGCACGTACGTGTCTATGGCTGCGTGGACGTGGTTTTGTTTGTTGCATTTTTTTTTAGTTTTCTTTTACTGACTAAAACCTATCTGTGTTCTTCAGTTGCGTTCTAGGACCCCAGTATCCTTTTCAGAAATTTCCCGTAGCCTTAGCGTTGTTCGTTGCATAAAATGTACCTTCTGCGTTTATCTATTCTATGGTTAAGCTGGGTGGAACAAACTGAGGTGCAATATTGTAGCATCCATTCTATTGTTACTGCGAATGGTTATCTTATGCGGTTTCGTGTTTCTACGTCAAAGGTCTGGTTTAGAATTTGCTTTTTGTGTTTTGTGCCTTTCTTTATATTTTAAAATATTATACTTTTCTCTAGCATTTTGAGATTTTTGTTCTAATTTTATCTAGCTTCGCTTTACTAGCCTCTGCCAGCGGCTTCACGCGCGTGATAATAGAAAATATATAGTCTATGCGAGTAGCGATAATTTAGAGATAAATTAGCTTAGACCTTATTACAGTCGTGTGAAGAGGAAGGATGACACGATTGTTACTAAAACAATTATGAGCATACATGTGGACGCATGGAGAGGAAGGCCAAATTAAATATGGCAGAATTGTGTGAGGAAAGATATGAAAAAAAAGGAGTTAACTGTTATACGGGATAGAATGGTAAAAAAAGCAAAACGGGACAGCGGTAGGGAGATTATGTAGAACGAGTAGTTAAATTAGGTACTCTTTCCATAGTTATTTTTTCCGTCTATAAAATGGATTACTTACCGTTAATAAAAATACACGTACCTACATAGATTTCCTTGTACCTATTCGCTTTTATTTCAAAGAGAAGTTTTTTTTACATAAAACTGCGTCCTACTGCGTTTTACTGTGCTAAAAATTTTGCAATAAAGCTAAACTGCTGGTAGTTAGAGTTCCACTGGGGTTTTAAAAGAATACAGTTTCAAAATGGCTGACTACGGAACCCGATATAATTGATGGTTAAACGAACTTACCTTAAGTGATGTTCGACCATAATTATACGAGACGTCACATCCGAAAGATTTATATAATTCACTTTGTAGTCCACTTCCTAATGTACTAGGCATCGCACAATATTTAGAGCTAAAAAGATAAATAAATAAAATAATATTAAAAGTAAGTAAATTGACCACATTACGTAGTACCTTCCCCCACTGTGTTACCTGCGCCCACGCCGCCATTACTCTTGTCATTATTTTCAGAGAGGGAGAGCCTATTTCGCGATATACTTCAGGGACATTTGTGATTGATCTTGCAATCATAGGGTTCGGGTGGGTTATAAATCTTTCGGATGTGACGTCTCGTATAATTATGGTCGAACATCACTTAAGGTAAGTTCGTTTAACCATCAATTATACTACGACGTCACATCCTTCAGATTTATATAATTCACTTTGTAGATGTTTAGAACCAGGAGTGAAATAGGTGAAGCATGAAAGGAGGAGCGCGGAGGAGGTAAAAAATAGACTCTTAGTTATGTTTTCAAATCAACAGTATTATTAATTAGCATCATTTTACAATAATTTAGGACAGTAACTACTCTTATTAGTAACGTTCGGCAGATCAATTACAGATAGCCGTTGCGAAAGCCTCACCATCGTCACTGTTCACAAGTGGTCTGTCGTAGAACTTTGCAAACGCCAAAGAGTTCCCAGACCAACCTGCGGATTTCTTAATAAGGTCTACTGATATGCCTTTTCTTTTAGCCGCCGAGGTAGATGCGTGGCGCGTACTATGCGCGGAGAATGTGGTCGTATCTACCCCGCTTTCAGAAAGAACTATTTTAATCCAGCGGCTAATAGTCGAGGCACTGGCATTGTGAATGGGTTTTTTAATAGTAAGTATGAGTTTGTCTGTTTGTAAAGATTGTCTAAATTTCTCAGTGGTTTTTATATATGATAACAAAGTTTTTCCTGGACAAGTTTCTACTCTATGAGGGAAAAAAGGTATAGTTATCCGAGGCATGTTTCGTCCTGGTGCTGAAGTTTTAATAAGATCAGTAATAATTATTTCAACTTTTGAATCATTGGCTCTAACATTACACAGGCGAATTAATGATAGCGTCTGCACGCGTTGTCCAGTAGACAACGCAAGAAGAGCCACCAATTTTTTGGTAAGGTTTTCTATTGATAAGTCCTCGTTTGGATACCAGTTTGATATATAGTCCAGGACCAGATTTGGATCCCAAGTTGTCTGGTATTTAGGGAGACTAGGGTTCTTTTTAAATACCCCCTTAAAGAACCGGGAAACCCGGTCATCATTACTTAACTGTCTGCCCAATATTAGAGCCAGCGCTGAGCGAATGGAATTAAGAGTTGAATAGCTAGCCCCTTGTTCAAGTTCTATCGTTAGAAACTTTAGTATTAGTGGGATATTTGTACTATAACAGCTAATATTATTATTGGTGCAAAAACACCACCACTTTTTATAAGCGCAGTTGTATTGCTTTATGGAGTTATTTGCCAAGGACGCAATCATAATCTCTATAGTTTCAGGTGTTAAGTCTTGTCTTGCATATGCTTCCCTGATAACAGAGATGACACCAGGGTAAGTCGTGTCCAGAGTGGGTGTCTGGTTCTGAAAGGAGACAGTAGTAGATTAGGATCAGGTTTAAAGTAAACAAGATCACTTTGAGACAATTTCAAAAAAAGTGAGTACCAAGGCTGACTAGGCCAATGTGGTACTATCATTATTCCTGTGGCTTTATCGTTGATTATTTTTCGTAAACATCTTAAAATCAGTGAGAACGGAGGGAACGAGTAGAAGAATAATGAACCCCAATCTACAGTGAACGCGTCAATATTGTACGCTTCCGGGTCACGTTTCCATGAAATGTACCTGTCACACTTGGCGTTAACTCTAGTGGCAAATAAATCGATATCAGGACAACTAAACGTGTGAACGATTTTCTTAAAGGCTAACGGGGACAAACTCCATTCGGTATCAATGTTATTTCGCCTGGACTCCTCGTCAGCCTCAACATTGTCTTTGGACTTTATATATGAAGCGAATACATGCAATTGCCTTTTTTCGCACCATTGCCAGATTTCGCGAGCTGATTCATTTAAGTTCGTAAATTGGATTCCGCCATATCTATTTATATAAGATATTGCTGTTGTATTATCGATGCGCAGCAATATCTCTTTGTTACGTATTTGTTTAGCGAAGCACTTAAGTCCGTTAAAGGCGGCTTTTAATTCTAACACGTTTATGTGATAATTAATTTCTGTATTATTCCAGAACCCACTTGTCCTTTCACCTTTACAAAATACGCCCCAGCCAGTTAGAGAAGCATCTGAAAATATTTCTAATGCATAACGTCCATTGCGTATTGGATTTTTTGTATGCACAATATTGTCTATCCACCATACAAGGTCTGGTTTTAGACTAATGGGTAGCATCATAGTTTTATCATAGTCGTTGCCAGAGTTTTTCAAAGCCAGGAACTTTTCGCGTTCAAAGAGTTTGGTATAGACCCAGCCGTAAGCAACTGCCGGACATACGGAACAAAGTAAACCGAGAAATTTGGCGAAATCTCTAATAGAAATTTGTTTTTGTTTAGAAATATTTTCGATGCACTTCTGAACTTTTACTCGTTTTTCCGTTGGTAATTTTAAACAATAATCCTGTGAATGCAGTTCGAAACCAAGGAAAGTTTGAGATTGTTTCGGTTGTAATTTACTTTTGCCAAAATTAATGACGAAACCCAAGCGTTCTAATAATGCCTTTGTGTTGGTCACACATTTAAGACAGTCTTCGTAATTATTTCCGATACAAATGATATCATCTAAATATATTGCCAGTATTAGGCCCCTATTCCTTAGTGTGGCCACCACCGGTTTCATAAGTTTAGTAAAAACATACGGGGCTAGAGACAAACCGAATGGTAAACATTGAAATTCAAAGATTTCGCCATCGAACATGAATCGCAGATACTTTTTACTAGCTTTATCAATTTTTATTAGAAAGTATGCTTCTTTGAGGTCTATCGTAGCCATATAGCAATTTTTTGTAATTAATTTTGTAACGGTTCGTATATCTTCCATTTTAAAATGTTGTGTAGTAATAAAATTGTTTAAGTTCTTTAAATTAAGAATAAATCGAAATGAGCCGTCCCTTTTGTTAGCCAGAAATATTCTTGACAAGAACTGGTCAGGTACGGCATCACACTTTACTACAGCACCGGAAGACTTTAATTTAGATATTTCGATCTTTAAGTCGTTTATTTCGGAATGACTAAAATTTTGATTATTGGGTATTATATTTTGAATAACTGGGTTTGAGAAGGTGATTTTTAAACCCCTCACGTAACCTAGAACGACAGGATCGTCGGTTATATCACGCCATTCATTAAAAAAGTAGCTTAATCTACCCGCGTGGGGTATCGTTACCTCGTTTAAGGTTTGTGTGCCTTGAAGTTGGTCTTCGATGGCTGGGTCTGGCGATGAGCAGCTGGAGTTGACCGTTTGTTCGTTTGGGTATGGTAGCGAGGTCTCTGCCCACCCTGTCTGCGTGCCTGTTGACCTTGAGATCTGGGTGGGCCCCGCCAGTTTCCCTGCTGCGTGTATCTCCGGGATGTAGGTGCAGTATCACCACGTTTAATTTGAAGTCCGGACCTTTCGGCAGTCTTAGACGCCTTTATTTTTTCACCTAGATTGGCTCCAAACAGGTAAGTGTCTCTTTTTACATCAGTAATCAGCTGTGTGAACTTTTTATCTAAGGATGTGATCACTAGTTTTCTTCTAGTTTTTGTATTTTCATAATGTAGGTCTAGCAGTATTTTATTAACGTCAGATATTTTCTTTATGAGTTCTATTTTGTCGGTGTCTCCGTCAATAATGGAGCATGCCAGATTCGTTAACCCTGCAATTCCATAACCGAGATGGTTTTGTGCCTTTTCCAGCAGTCGGTCTCTGTTTTTTACAGGATCGCTTAGAACTGGGATGATTTCTGGGTTCAGCAGAGGTGCTTTAGCAAGCTTGAAGTTTTCTGGTACTAATGATTTTTCCAGACCTTCTTGCTTCTGTTCACGCGTCAGGCCATCGACTAGGATACCCCCCCCCAACGTTTAGCAATCTCATCAGGAATCGGTGGTCCAAAGACTTCGTCCTTTCCCTTCAATTCACCGAGGGCTTCTAATATTTCCTGAGGTAGGGATTCCTGGGTACTGCAGGCAGCAGTTACCGTATCTTTGCTTGTACTAGGACCTCGTTCCGAGAGTAGTGTTGGTACACCGATTTGCGTTTCGTGTTCCATATCCCCATCCAAAAGGGAAGTCCTGTTTGTATTTTCTAACGGAAAACCAGGAGTTACCGTGGACCTGATAAGTTGTGTTGGCACATCTGAATCGTCTGATTCTGAGAGGTCCACCCGCGCTTGTTCAAATGGCGGTGAGTCACTTGGTGGCCAAGGCTCTGAGTCTGTAAATGGCAACGCGGGCGTTGTTTTTAATTTACACAAAACAATTGTAAGCTGCTATTACAGCAATGTATTTTAAAGTCATTGGTTTATAATCACGTTATAACACTAGACTGTTTGGTTATCAGCCATGATCACGTCATGGAGAATAACAGTGTCACCTCAGCAGCTGTATGTTTCAATTATTTGTTGCGATCACATCGCTAAGAATAACCGGCAGGTAATCGGAAATCTATCTGCCGCGATCGCGTCGCGGAGAATAGCATCCAAGAATAAGAAGTAATATAGTTCAAACTATACTACGTCGTTAACGTACATCTACACGTTAACTTGGTACCTTGGGATAGAATACAAACACGAAAGGGAACAAATTATAACAACAAATCAGTTGACGGTAGGTACATAAATTATTGTGATAGCATGTTTTTTAAACATCTGGTAACGACATTATATTATAATAGTTGCACGAATCATGCATAACAATAATTAGGGATAGTTCTAAAATAACGTAAACAAGTATGACTCACCTTCACTTGTTTCCGAGAAGCGGTTAAGTTGTTTTTGTAACCGTTTTATTTTCTTCCGAATGCGCGATTCTTTATCCTCGTGTTTTCGTTTACCCATTATGGTAAACTAAAAGTTGCACTTTTCACTAACTAGACTAATAACGCTGAGTTGTACCCGAAAAAAAATTTGATGTTGCGATGCCAGCACAAAGAAAGCGAATGACAAGAGTAATGGCGGCGTGGGCGCAGGTAACACAGTGGGGGAAGGTACTACGTAATGTGGTCAATTTACTTACTTTTAATATTATTTTATTTATTTATCTTTTTAGCTCTAAATATTGTGCGATGCCTAGTACATTAGGAAGTGGACTACAAAGTGAATTATATAAATCTGAAGGATGTGACGTCGTAGTATAATTCTATTATTATAATACAGCAATGAGATCCTCCGAGACTGTTTCTAGCACATTGTATTATTTTTTGTATTTGCCTTGGGAGATTAGAGGTGTATTTTAAATAAAACATACAATATTATACACTTTGAGGTGGACCGATGACTTGGTAAGGGTATCGAGTCTCCGATGGATGCGAGACGCACAGGACAGATCGTTGTGGCGACGCTTGAGGGAGGTCTATGCCCAACAGTGGTTTTCTTTCGGCTAAAATGATGATGATGATGATGATTATATACTTTTATTCTAGGTATATTTTGTTTTTTCAGAAAATTATTCTAGCGAACTTTACTATACCTTTAAGTAACAAAAAAAAACCGACCAATTGCGAGTTGGTCTCGCACACGAAGAGTTCTGACCCGTCCGTAACAAAATATGATAAAAAAATCGCGGTGGTATGGGAACGACTCTTAAATATTTATTTCATTCTATTTTTAGTCTTTTTTGTTATAGTGGCAACAGAAATACATCATCTGTGAAAATTTCATCTGTCTAACTATCATGGTTCGTGATATACTGCCTGGTGACAAACAGACGAACAGCGGAGTGATAGCAATAGGGTCTGGTTTTTACCTTTTGGATACGGAACCCAAAAAAATAGGGGAATCTCCTAAATAATCCATCATAGTTCTTACATTCCATCCTAAGGTTGTCTGGTAGATATCGCTGTCAGCTATAAGTCCGCCTTTGTACCCATAGATTTAAGTTAGTGTAAAAGTTTTGTTACTATTTTGGTGTACAATAACGTTTATTCTATTCTATTCTATAATTTGAGAAATTCATGATTTCAACATTGGTAATTTTGTATGGGATCCCATCCATCCATCCCCTTTATAAAGGTTGTAAGTACTCGTATTTACTAATTTTACTGGGGTGGAGCCGCGGGTGGGAGGTAGTAGACAACAACCGTGAATTTCAATGATTTGTAACAAACACGCGAAGCTGGGGCCGGTCGTTAGTAAAGAGATAAATCAAAAACAGCCATGTTTCGTCTCACTTCATAATCCTGTAAGCTTGATTAACCACCGGCCCTAAGAGTAGTAAATTGGATTTAGGATAACTAATTTTAAGGGGATCTATATTCATGTTTTGTTTCAAGGTAAACCAAGTTTCAAGGTCTTAGCGAAGCAACGGTATCTACACATTGTCTTCATCACAACCCTGAATTTGGCAATTTTTTAACAGTAATTGACTTTTGTATAGGTTATCTAACTATGTGGTACTGTTGGATGAACATTGAACTTGGAACTATTTTTTAAGGTTTTTTTTAGGTGGGAAAATCATCTAATGACAAATCCCGCTCTTGGGTGGAACGAGAGATAGTGTCAGACTTTTACTGACTAAAAACCCACTCCTGTTCCTTCGTTGCCTTCGTCCCAGGGCCCCGGGTTTCGTTCCCAGGGCTCCGGGTTTCGTAACAATTTTTTAAGGTGGTAAATTATCCAATGACTTCCTTCGCTCTGAGCGCAAGTGGGCGCGGGACATGGGAGGGCGTGTCAGACTTTTACTGACTAAAACCCTTCGATCCTCTAGATGTAGCCATGACACTGTAGGGAAGTGTGGAAGTGAGAAGCATATATACGAAATAAGTAAGAAAATTGAGACAAAACATAACATGCTCTGTCTCATACGACGTAGCCGGTTTTTTACTTGGCGCACTTTGAAAAGTGAGCCAAATAAAGGCCTGTCACTGTCACTGAGAGGTCGACTCGAGTCACTTTTTATGTTTTTTAGAATAATTTCGGCAATTAAAGTAATATTTTTAGTGTATGTATGAGAAATAGACTCCAATAGTTAAGTTTTAAGTGTATTTCATTGGTCATATTTAAGGAAAAGTTTACGTAATATCTTCATTGAAGTTTTATAGTGCTGTCTCATGTGCGGCCACGAGGTGGCTACATGTATAGGAATTTAATCTAAAACCCCACTTATGTTCCTTCTTTGCCTTTTGTTCCAGTAAAAGTCTGACATGCCCTCTCGCCTCGCCCTAGAGCGTAAGAAGTCATTGGATGATTTCCCACCTAAAAAAAAGCGGCATCTGGCAAAAAAATTGCTACGCTCAGACAAGTACCTAGCTTTCACCTTAAACTCTAACTTTACTGAAGGTAAGCCTCATTTCAAACTTAAATAGGCACTAAGTACTCACTACAACTCCAGGTTTTATGTTCATACTTAAATGGGAGAAACATTTTCAAACTCCTAGGTACCAGCTAGCATGTGGAGTGAGGAAAATAGGTCTGACCTCACCAAGGTTATCTAATATACAGGGAAACCTAGTTAACTAAGCCTTGGATGTGAGAAACCTCTATTAGGTACTGTTAATTAGAAAGAGCTCCCGACACTTCATTAAAACATCCCTGTTACTGCGAGATTTAAACCTTGATAACTATAACCTATTTTTTTTTAACATATTTATGTACCTGCTAGAAAGAAAGATAAAAAGTTTATTTACGACAAACATGGCACATAACTTAAAAAAATAAATATATAACAAATCTATACAAAAGAGTAAAGTTATGCGACACATCCGCGCAAAACGGCCAGCGCTCAGCAAAATGCTGGGGCTCATGAACTGAACAGAGCCACAGCGCTGATTTTCAGCGCCAGCCGTCGTCTGCTGCTATACTTGGGATGTTTTAGCATAGTTATAAGCACAAATAATTACCACCTTTATTACTAGTATCATTATTAAGTCCGCTTCTATAGTTTTGGTGCATAAAAAATCAAATAAATAAATTAATAATTTTGTTTAAATGTACCATAAATTAAAATGTCCTTTTTTAAGGTGGGCAATCATACAATGACTTCTCCAGGTCTTGGTGAAGCGAGAGAGCGTGTCAGACTTTTACTGACTGAAACCACACCTGGGTCCTTCAGTTGCCCTTTACGTTCTAGGACTACGGTTTGCCCTGCTGGGCCCCTACGGTTTATTGACATCTCTTTGAGGAGCGTTTGGATCACTACGTACTGTCGACGACTGGGTCTCGTTCTGGTCAATTACCGGACTGCCGGACGTCGAGCAGAGGGTATGCTCGACGGCCGCAAGGTCGCGTCTACCGTGGTTGGCAATCGGGGTCTCGGTGGCTGGGGCGTGAAGATGTTGGTTCACTCATGCTCACGCGTGCTGCCTCCTCCTTCACTAGCATTACTGCTTCGCAGAAGGAGACTCAGCGCGAGAGGTCTTTGCCTCCACGAGGACACGGCGGTGCTCCGCCAAAGTGGGGCACACTTCTACCGTATGCTCCACCGTGTCCTACGGGTAATTTAAAATGTGCTAAATCCATTATAAAACGTCTGAAGTAAAGATTTATTCTATGATAACATTTTAACATAATATTATACATTGTCGTCTAAAAAATAACAAGACGTTGCCTTTTCTTAGACTATATATACTCTTAAATAAACCAGAGAATGGCCATGAAGAGCTGGAGGAACAAACGGTACGAACCGTTCAAATGAATACTCCAGTTTTTACAGGACTATAAGAATAGAGGCAGGAACTAAAAGATTATTTTACAATATTCACGAGCACAGATGGCCGTTCTAATTAACGGTTCCGTTGATAAATTGTGAGAAATGAAAAATGGCACTGTTTCGAATTACTCGACGAAGCTGCTCTTTTAAATGTGTCGTTTAATTTTATGCGGTAGTAAAAGTGTTGGTTTTTTTTTGTTCTTGATAGGTTCGCGCTTGACCGCTATCTCACCTGATGGAAAGCGACGATGCGGTCGACGATGGAGCGCGCTTACCTAGAAGCAACCTATTCACTCTTGACTTAAAGATTCCCGGGTTTTAGCTCCCGGGTTTCGGTATTAGAGATCTGTTACTGTCAATAGTTTTGCAAGGGGGTCTAATCGTGGATGCCTGTTCTTTAGTGAAAATGAATGTTGAACCACATGGCCCAAAGAAACATACCTATCTAATTCACATTTAGCTTCATTATTTTTTTATTCTTGTTCCAAAATACATTTTTTCCCTTTTTTTTCGAAAATCAACAGACATTATTATCTATTTTGATCAGCAAATACAATTAATGCAGAGCCTTCTCTGATTAAATAGGTCCAAATGGTCCAAACTCTTGTTAAAGTACCTCTTTTCTATTAAGTAGAAAGAAACCCTTTCAGTTACATCTGTCGGTACCCTTTTCTCTGACGTCACACAATTCTTCCGTCTAGCGAGATAGGAAAAAACAAAGAAATGAGTTATGATTGTTTAGAAGAAATTAAATGTATTGTGTTTGTTAATTGAATGTAGGTATCATGGCGGCAGTGACAATGAGCTGTCTAGAGAACTGGGGGCTGGGAACCGGGCATATAAGGTATCCGTGTAGGGTTGTAACATTAGGATATTATTTATTTACTTTTGGTGTACAATGAAGTTAGCGATGATGACAAAAAAAAAAATTAAGTTAAGTATTCAATTTTTAAACGTTTTTTGCAATTTTCAGTTCAGTATCGGATAGTAAAGAAAAAAAAAAATATTTTATCGGTATTGACATGTATATATTTACACAATTATACTCAGTAAAACAATTAACATAGCTCTCCAACTTAGAGTAAAGGTACAATGTGCCATTAATTTTTTGACTGGCCTGTTGGTCTAGTGGTTAGTGGCCCTGACTGCTATGCTGGAGGTCGTGGGTTCGATTCCCACCCAGGACAAATGTTTGTGTGATGAGCACAATCATTTATTCTGCGTCTGGATGTAATTTATCTATATATGTATGTATTTAGAAATATATAAGTATGTTTATCAGTTGTCTAATACCCATAACACAAGCTCTGCTTAGCTTGGGACTAGACGGCGTTGTGTGATAGTTGTGGAACATTATTGAAAAAAAAAAATTACCTTGTTTGTAAGTTAGAGAGTTATGATGATGGTTTTAATGTGTATAGTTGTGAACAACTTGTGATCCACGGATGCCCCTCAAGTTGAAGGGTAAAATCTACAAGTCCGTGATAAGGCCTGTCATACTGTATGGATCAGAATGTTGGGCTGTGAAAAAGACGGATGAAAAAAGATTGCACGTAGCGGAGATGAGAATGTTAAGATGGATGTGTGGTGTGGCGAGAATGGATAAAGTGAGAAATGAGTATATTAGGGGAAGTTTGAAAGTGGTGCCAGTGACTGAAAAGTTGAAAGGGAATCGTTGGTCTTGGTATGGTCATGTGAAGAGGAGGGATGAAGCGCATGTTACTAAAAGAGTTATGAGTTTACATGTGGATGGATGGAGAGGGAGAGGGAGACCAAAGAAAAGATGGATGGATTGTGTAAAAAGTGATATGAAAGAAAAGGAAGTTAGTGATAGTATGACGAGTGACAGGGCAGAATGGAAGAAAAAAACGTGTTGCGCCGACCCCAAATAATACGGGACAAGGGCAGGAAGATGATGATGATGATGAGTTGTGTAAATACTGTATACATGTCGGTGCCGCAAATATAATTGTTGTTACCATATTATCCGATACATACTAAGCTGAAAATTGCAAAAATCTTTCGTAAATTAGAATTTCGCGGGCTGTCATGGAACATTCAAGAGATTGAATTGTTTATTTATTCATTAGCTTCTGCTCGTCTAAAAAAATATATCTAGTATCTTCATTCATTTCGATTTCATACGTAAGGTGTTTTTAAAGAATTGAATATATGATAATATTGTTGGAGAATAAAAGTAATATAAAACTTTTCAAATATCCACAAAATGAAACTCTGGCACATATGTTTTTAGGCACCTATATTTTAACATTGATAAGCTAATAAAATGCATGTTACTACAAGAGTTATGAGTACACATAATGGATAAATGGAGAGGGAGAGGGAAGCCAAAGAAAAGATGAATGGATTGTGTGAGGAGTGATATAGGATTTTTTTCAAAAAGGGAGTTAGTGATAGTGTGAAGGGTGACAGGATCACCGTAGGCGCTTGCCACATAAGGCGCGGGCTTCTGGACGATGAGCAATGGGTAGTCCGACCGTCCGGTAACCGTCCGGACCGAGCCCAAGTCGTCGACGGAAGAAAAAAAACATTTTAAGCTGACGCCAAGTAACACGGGACAAAGGCAGTAAAATTATTATAAACTAATAATTGAAGTTAGATAAATGAAAACATAAGGTTCAAATTAAAAAGGACTTACCAAACGATATAACTATTCTCACATTATTTCACTGTTATTAATTTTAATAAAATAATTGAATATTCACTTAATTTTCACAATTTTTTCCTTGATCAGAGGAAGACACTTTATAAAATACTGCTGGAAATGTACCTGTTACAGAAATTAAGTACTTAGAAAACAGTTTTACCGTATCGACTGTTGCTAGCTGTTTTTAAAAACAATCAGGACAGTTTGTGGTCAGGTTGTGGCTAAAATAAATATATAAGGTAACAAAGAATATTGTTTAACAAAGGGATTTTTTTATAAAACGATTTCATTGTTTTGCCATCAGTCAATAAACAGGTAAAACACTTAAAGAGCGGTAATTTTCCTTATCTTATTAATCACGATTCGTAAATTTATTTTTAACCGTCTTCTTTTGGTGCAGCCGTGAGGCACACAAGTTCTACATTTTTTGCTTCTTGTTTTTATTTTTGTTTCGTGTTTACCTATATTGTGTTTGTGCCTTGTGCTGTACCAAATAAATTCTTTTTCTTTCTTTCTTTCTTTTAAAAAGTAGGAAGTACGATGGTACCTACATCGCGCGTCGGGATCAATTTTACTCGACTACGGCAAAGCCAAAGGAGGGTTATGATTTTGACAGGCTATTTATGTATGTGTGTACATATTATGTATGTGAGTATGTTCATCTGTTCCCTCATAGCTCCTAATCTACTTATCGGAACTCGACATATCAGGTATCGTTAGAACCATCTTAATTGTCCGCTGAACTTAGGCTACGTGACGTGTCACAATACTCGATATGGCGCCCTCTAGCGGACAAAAAGTAATGTGTTAAAAAAAATAAGATAAATACGACGTGTTTGGTATCATTTGAAAGGGCTTCACTTGTACATACCAAAATAAATAGTATAGAAGCACAGTGATTTAACACTAAAATTGTTTAAATAAAAAAAAAGTAAAAAAACTAAAACCCGACTACGACAAAAAAAAAAACGACGCTGAAAAAGTTTGAAACAAGATTTTCAGGATGCTGAAATAAACAAGGTAATCCTTCAGATACTACAATTAAAAAAGATTTAAATAAAAAAATCTTTTTTTTAAAGGTAGAAATATACTTACTGACTTTAATACAAAAAATACTAAAAAAGGGAAATAATTTTAATTTTGGAAGGAGGCCTTAAATAATAGAGAAAGAAAACCTGAAACATCACTTTTGTAATTAAAGTCATTTTGGACTTTATAGTTTTTTTTTTGTGCTGTATTTTTGTAAAGAATTTTTGTCTTTTGTATTTTTGTAAAGATTTTTTTTTTTTGTTAAAACTCAAAACGTATTGTGTATGTTTCCCGCTTATGGAATACTAACACATTTCATTGCATATTACGGTAGATCCAAAAATAAACTCATAAGCCTCCCATCAATAAGTCAACCCTAAAAAAAGCATGGAAAATCCCATAAAGAAGGACCGGAAAAATACTTAATCATGTGGACATGTAAACATAATTGTTGATAGGTGACCCCAAATACAGCCTTACAGCCTTGATCCCAAGACCGTAGGGGGTTAGAAGGGTGGGTAGGTAAGGAAACCCACCCTAAGTTACACCTGTTGATATTTGGCGGCCGTCCAAACCCCAAAAACGAATATTTGGTTAGGTGTTCGTATTTCGCTCCGAAGTGGCTCCTTGCTAGAATTTATGAGACAGCTGGATGCGTTAAAGATGTGTTATTGCCACATACATTGATGTTCATACGTCTCAGGAACGGTGCTAAAATACTCTCTACGTGTGTAAATGGTACCTCACACTGGCAAAAACTTCGCTCAAAAATTTGAGCAAAAATATTAAGCTTATTTTATACCAAGGTCGCCGACATAGCCCGAAGAATCGCCAAACTTAAGTGGCAGTGGGCAAGGCACATTGCTCGTAGAACGGATGGTCGATGGGGCTGAAAGGTCCTAGAGTAGCGATCGCGCACCGAATTACGCAGCGTTGGAAGGCCTCCCACAAGGTGGACCGATGACCTGGTGACAGTCGCGGGAATGCAGTGGATGCGAGACGCACAGGACCGTTCGTTTAGCAATACTTGGTAGAGGCCTATCTCCAACGGTGGACGTCCTTCGGCAGAAATGATGATGATGATTTTTATACAACACTGAACGGTCGTGGACCTCTCACACTACATAAAAATATTCCACATAATTTCAGTGTCGACTAAGCATTCGCGATGGAAGCACAGCGCATAGCGTTGCCATTGTACTCAACCATAACCACATAATATACGTTTTGCCCAAGGGAAACCCGGAGCTTGAAAGTTTGAATTGTATGCAGTGTTGAAAAAGTTTTTAGATAATAAGAAGAAAAGATCGTGGGTCAGGAATCGGTTGACTTTTGGCTAGTTCACTCATGTTGACGTGTTGACAGCGCCAGACAGACTGATGAAATACTGTGTAATATTTGGCCAGCTCCCTCACTCTGCGCTCTCATCCTACAAAATATTGACAGATACAATTTTTGAACGCTCCCGAAATATTGAATACCCGTTTTTTAACAATAGGTACTTTCCTCATTTTGCACAAAACCTTTGTGTAATTTTTTTGCTAGTGTGACAGCCCCTAATATCTTAATATCTCTCTGTTGTTTCTAGTTTCCACGAATCTTCCCACATTTTGTGTGCAGACGATAAAACTTGTTAATTCTCGTTGTGTTTTAATGTCTTGTACTAAACTTGATATTCTAATATAATAGTTACAGTTAATTAAGCGTGGTTAGCCCGTTATTTGATATTTGTATCTGTGTTATAAATTATATGGTTTTTAAATGGCAACTCGGACATTCTTGACAATCTTGTATAAGCTAGACCAGAGAGGCACTAATTGAAAATGATTCTTGAATAGACTCATTACTTCTAGTGATGTAAAACTATCAGTCTTGTGTCAATCTGTTTGACAAGAGCATTGTTAGAGGTGCAGAAACTGCATACGTTATTTCAAATGTTATGCCAAAGACATTGCCACTTTAAAAATAAGACAATTGAACTGTCGAAGTGATTCATTTATGCTCTACTTGTTGGAGCGTCGTATTTATTATTCAACAAACATTATGTCAGGCAAAGCATTTTAAAGTTTCAGCCAGTGTTTTGCATATGTAATGAGTGGAAAACGGATGGTGGCAAAATTATGGCATAGAGGAAGGCAAGGCGGTTAATATGCAAAAAGATTTGTCTATGATAGACTTGTATTGACGGGATCTTTTGTGATGGTAACTTGAATCATGGCTGTGTATTTTGCGTTCTGAATTACAAAGGTGTAGGTAGTATTCATGGTGAATTAGCAATGGTCAGTTGTTATTGGTGATGTAAATAAATGTGTTGCTTTCAAACTTCAGTTTACAGAGCACCTTTTATGGTTAACTTTTCAATTAACTACTTATTTACGCGAATCTAATATTATTTTATACGATACTGTAAAACCTACCTAACCTTACCTTTCATCTTTAAAGGGTTTAGAAATGGCATAATAAAAATAAAAGAAATAAGCCATATTAATTTGAGTTAGTAAAAATGAATACTGTCAGATGAGGATGGCTGTAAAGCCAATAAGCCCAAGTAATTCTATAAAATTAATGTATAATAGTAATTTGAAAAGACTAAATCCTACAGTTTAATGCGCATAAGCCTTTTTAGGGTTCCGTACCTCAAAAGGAAAAACGGAACCCTTATAGGATCACTTTGTTGTCTGTCTGTCTGTCTGTCTGTCAAGACCCTTTATCTCGGGAACGCGTGAAGTATCGTATCGAGTTGAAATTAAAACCACATACGAGTCTGCGGTCCCTTGAGGCTGTAAAAAAATCAAACTTCTGAGTTAATGAAAAAAAGATACGGCCTTTATACCTATAGCAAAAAAACGTATATTTCGACACTCTCAAGGGAATCAAAATTCATATTGTACTTTCCGTTAACATAGAAGCCTGAAATTTATACCTATAGCAAAAAAACGTATATTTCGACACTCTCAAGGGAATCAAAATTCATATTGTACTTTCCGTTAACATAGAAGCCTGAAATTTGGCATGAAGCAAGGTTTCATAGCACAAGTATAGGAAAAAATCTGAAAACTGTAAATTTGTAGTTACGACACAAAAAAAAACTTTTTTTGCAATTCGGAAAAATCTTCGTACAGGTATCGGCACGGATCTTGAGCGCTCGGCGAAAGAATGGGGATCGCTTTGCGTAAGCGTTTTATTTATTTTTTTAAATGTACACCTATTTTATTTTATTTTTTCTTTTACCTACTAGGTACTAGGTAAAAGATAAAAGAAAGAATGATGTGAATGAAACTATGTAAGTAAACTAAACTTATTTTCACACAACACGTTAGTTTCTGAAACGTGACTTCATGCACAGATGCACATATATTCATTTTCTGATCTGAATCTAGATCGTTACATGAAAACAATAGCGTGTCCTTCCATCAAGAAATCTAGAACTATCCATTCATGAATGTTTTAGACACAGTAGGTATATCCCTTGGGACGACTGTGGACGATTTTGTGAGAACTGAAACTTTATTTAGGACATGTGCCTAAATATGTCAGCCATGTTGCCTTCAGGCATTTGTATAGGCAGGTTTGGGGTTTTTTTAACCGACTTCAAAAAAAGGAGGAGGTTATCAATTCGGTTGTATTTTTTATGTGCGTTTATAGACCGATTGGATTTTTTTTTCCCTTTTAAGGATATGCTTTTAGATTGGTCCCATTTTTTTCAAAATCCAGTTCTGATGATGGGATCCATGAGGAATCCAAAGAACTCCTCAAATATAATAGGCAACCATATAGTGATACATATGATATAAGCATTTACAGTCAAAAAGTAACATTTGATGAAGTGGAACTGGTGAAAAAGAACTTCATACTTACATAAATATATTATCTTAATGAAGATAGTTAAGCCACTATGACAATCCAAATAAATAAATGGTATTGAATAGTTATGTTGAAAAATGGTATCGTCGAAGTGAGCTGATGATGATGATGATGATGGAGCCAGAAGATAGGCACCGGAACTTTGTAATTAATCAATGTATCCTAGCCGTGTTTGGGTTTATTAGAATTGTCATGAGATGCACTTTGGCTGTAAGGTACTATCGAAATGATTAGATAATGGAACCGGAAGGTGGAAGATAGACCAAGGAACTGCATAATAAGACAATGTATTCTACCAGTGTTTAGGTTAATTGGAATTTTCAATGAGAAATAGATACTCTGGTTATAAGTATATCGCAACTAAAAAGTGTGAAATAAACAATCTTTTTACAAAAAAAAACCGAGTTCACTAAAAAAACACAAAGGATCAAAATAACTTTAATTCCGGAAGTCGGTATTAAATAAGAAACAAACAATACCGAGAAACACCGACTTCCGAAATTCAAGTTATTTGATCCTTATAGTGTTTTTTTTTTTAGCGAAGTCGGTTATTTTTTTTATTACCATGTGAATAGTAATAAATATTAAGTCATCCAATGACTTCTCCCGCTTTGGGTGGAGTGGGAGGGGGTGTCAGACTTTACTGACTAAAACCAGACCTGTGTCCTTCAGTTGCCCTTTGCGTTCTAAGACATGGGATATTATCATATATATTCTCCTGCTCTGGGTGGAGCGAGAGGAAATGTCAGACTTTTACTGGCTAAAACCAATCTGTGTTTATTTATTTATTTAACAATTCATGCACACACATATAATAAAGACGAAGGAACTCTCTCTCTCCGAACATTTCCACATCCCAGACATGTTTGCCTGTTCCAATTACTCAAGTTTCGGTTGAGAATGTCTCCTTTGATGTAGGCGATAGGTATGTTATTGATATTTTGTATCAGAGCACTGAGTTTAGACATTGGATACTGAATATTTTGGTGCCTTATTCACGATATGAAATGGTTGACGAGATATCAATACCTCTGAACGTGAAATGGCTCTCGAATTTCATAAATCTTGGTTTCTGTCAATCATCAAATTGTGTGGAAAAACAGTTTTCTAGAATTTTAAACAGTTAATAGTAAATCTGCAAATTATAATAATAAATAAACTCTCAAAGCATATAATAACTTACTATATATAAAATACATTTGTTGATAAGATCGTATTATCATCAGCTTTCCACCCTTGTCCCGTATTGTTTGGAATTGACGCATTACGGTTTTTATTCTTCCATTGTGTCCTGCCACCCGTCACGCTATCATCAATAAATAATGTCATCTCCATTTATCCCTTAGCTAAGCATGATGGCAAGGTAAAACTTACCAAATGGTTGCAGAAATTAACATACGATGAAACTAAAAAATTTATTTCAATCGTCTCTTAAAAAAATTTCTGGAATCCGATAATTAATATATCAAAAAGTGTTTTTATTAATTTATACCGAATTTAAAACAATAGAATTTAATAATTTAAATGCTTATTAAATACTAATTTAAATATAATTTTCATGATTTGGTATGCACTTAAATATAATGTATTATACTATGTTTTATGCTATATTACTTGCAATGTTGTCTGTTCTTTAATTTAACTATCTCTGGTGGATCATTAGCTCCTAAAACACAGGCTCTTGGCCTAGTTTAGGAGGCAGCAGTTCGCGTTTTCTTTGTGCCTCAATGTACAGCATTAGTTTGTAACTGAGTACTAAATTATTTAAAATGTTAATGTACAAATACACGAAATTTATTTTTATTATTTATTTATTAACTGCTTTTTGTTTCATATCACTCCTCACATAATCCATCCAACTTTTCTTTAGCCTCCCTCTTTCTCTCCATCCATTCACATTCAGCATGCGCATATTAATAAAATAGCTAGTCTCGGTTTTTTTTTTTTCGGTGGGAATATCATCTTATGACATCCCCCGCCCTTGGGCGAGGCGGGAGATAGTGTCAGACTTTTAGTGACTAAAAACCCACTCCTGTTCCTTCGTTTCCTTTCGTACCAGGGCCGAGTCTTCCTTTCAGAATCAGACCCTTGGCCCCAGTAGGCTTCGACCCTGCTAGGTACAGTAGCTAGTCTCGGTATGACCGAGTTCTAATAACAGTGATTAAGATCAGAAGAGTGATGACTGTTTGATCTAGCTTAACCTCTCTTCTATGCCTTCTTTGAGTTAAAGCATCAAAGTCTGGAGCAGTGGCCTCCAAAGTTTGAAGCCAAAGGGCCATAAAGATTTTTTCAGTATGTTCCAAGGACCAAGACAGTTTTAATTTTTCTGCCCTTAAGTTAATAATTGGTACAAATTGATCCCCAACTACAAACCATTGTCTGTAGATAATCACAATTATTTATTAGTTATTAGGTATCATACATATGTATGTATGCTTAAATTAAGTTCTCTGCGTCATAATTTCTGTCATTAAATTTAATAATTAATTTATCACAGCAATAGTAACAAAAATAAGACATTGACTGTCGCGGGAGGTTTATTACACTAGTCTTAAGGCTGCCGCGGGCCGGATTAATCGCCGTATTTTGGAGACCCCTGGTCTAGAGCATTAACACTAGTTGCTAGCCTGTCCGATGCATTACAGGGAGCGTGCGTTGGAATCCATTCCTCAATTCCGCCAAGCCCGTTCCATTATCGGACTACTATCGGGCTTACAGCGATTTAGTCACATATACGAAAAAAACGTTTTGGGAACACATTCATTGTGCGTAAAGTTAAGGGTTGGAATTTCCTGCCCGTGTCTGTGTTTCCTAATAGCTACAATCTGAGAGTAGTGAATAGGTTGCTTCTAGACAGGTCTGTTCCAACGTCGACAACATCATCGCTTACCATCAGGTGAGATAATGGTTAAGCGCAAACCTATCAATTATTAAAAAAAAATACTATGGGCGGAATTCACCAATAAAACTAATCGCGTTTTAACGTTTGGCTCGCATAATCGCGTTCAGCCGCTGTCACTAGTGTCACTTGTCTGTATTTTTCTTTTGTTGTATTTTTACAAGTGACACTAGTGACAGCGGTTAAACGCGATTATGGGAGCCAAACGTTAAAACGCGATTAGTTTTATTGGTGAATTCCGCCCTAAAATTACTAACTCTAATCTTAAGTTACTGCCAACACATGGCTACCTGCTAAGTTAATCAGCAAGTGCAATCACGTCCAACGGTTCGGTTTGCCCTGTCCGAACTGTAGACAAAGCGGCGGAAAACGGATGGCATCTACAGTGATTGGTGTGAGCTATCAAAGCGAAACTCGAGTCTGCTTGGCTTAGCTTGCAATGTCTATGATCTGTGAGATATTGTGAACCGGTAGCTATGATAGATGTGTAATGTCATATTATGTTGATAACTTTGTTTTAGACGCGAAATAGTATATTTTGATAAAAACTGAGAAAGTTTGACATTACGACCGACGCAGAATTCGAGCGTTATGAAGACTCGCGTACTTTTCCGCACTAGTGCGAGAAAAAACACAAACAAAAAAACAGTAAATTGCGTGCCTAAAAGCTAGTTAGCTAAAAGTGGGTTAGCAGAAAATAATTCGATCGAGATTATAGATCAGGGAAAGCTGCCACGGCATCGGTAACGCCAAGATACGCCATTAATACAATTTATTGTTCCTTATTTACAAAGGTATTTTAATTTTAACACACATTAAAAATACCTTGTTTCTTGTACGGTAAACGCGTGTAAACAAACATTCTAATAGTTATTTAACTTATAGTTTATCTTTAATATTTAAATATATTGCCCCACAAAACTGTTTTCATATTCACATTGCTTATAATATTCATGGCCACGCAATTGCTTTAAGCGCAAGTTTGAAGTTTCGGTCGTTAAAGCCGTAGTCAGAATAGGGTATTACCTACATCGATTTTTGAAAAGTGTCTCAATTCGATCGTAAAGTGCTAATAAACCAATAAAAAGACACATTTTTCGCACCCAATTTGACGCTAAACGTCATGTTGCTCTATGGTCATGACGTCATTTGGTCTTGTAAACAAATGCGCCGATTTTTATCTCTATTGAAAGTTTAATTATAAATAATTTATTAGAGGTACTTTTTGTCGGTACGTTGTTCCTGACAGCAAAATTACTATTGTAAAAACACTGGATAAATTGTGGATTCAAGCGCTAACTAAAATAAATACGAGCCGTACATTTCTACGAATAAACGGCTGATACTCACCAACATGTTTAGTTAGCATGAAGAGTTTTGACAAAGCCGCTTCTGCTGTGGCCATCGAGACGTCTTCATGTTCTATGGTCGAAATGTTTTTATACTCTATGGTCGAAAGATCTCGATGCTCTATGGTCGAGACTAGTGCTAATATTTTGTAATCCAAAATACATATTTGTGGCAACTATTCCCGTCTCTTCGCGGAATTTTCGTATTTATGAGCTGCATACGGTAGGTATGTGACTGGTTTATACCCAACATACATTTAGACGTTACGCGCATTCAGCTCAACTATGATGTGTTGCGATATTTTTCATGACTTATTCATGAGTGATCTGTTAAGAGGGTCCTTTTCCACTCGCAACGTCGAGCATGGTTTAAAAGCTTGTTACTTCATCTAACGCAATCCAACGCGATGTTTTATGAAAGGGCAACGCGAAAAAAGAGAGATAAAAAACTCTTTTAGCATTCGGTAATTCCGTGATTTACTCGAATATTTTACAAAACTTGTTCCAGAAAATACGTGTTTTTTTTAAACGCTTAATTTTTTTTTTTAATTGTCGTCATTCAAAATTTTGATTAAATTGGAAAGGCTTGTATTGTTAAGTATACTTTTTTGACTTTTTTTATTTTTGAGTAAATTATGAAGTGTCAAAGTTCATGCAAAATAACAAATTTTCAGAGGTCTTTCCTGGATTAGTTTTACACAAATTTATAAATTAATTTCAAAAGAAGCCTAGATAATATCCACAAGATACTGTGTTTCCAAAATATCTAATGAAAAATGTGTAATAACGTCATAATCGCGTAAAAGCGGTGGTATGAAAAACAGTGAAAATGTATGTCGAGTTAGATGCCCTTAAGTATTTATTGTTGTAATAAGCAGGCTTAAAAACTTACTACCTACCTGTGAACCCAGGTATGTTAGGACAAACCAAGGTTCACAGGTTTTACCTAATAGATTGACCATATTTTTTTCCGAAATATTATTACTTATTGTAATACAATGTTTATTTGGACAGCTAAATAACTTAATAAACTGATAACAATAATACATTATTATGTACAAGTGCTTAAATAATAAGGGGACAAGAAAAGAATTCATTATGGATAAAAAACTCAACCATCATCTTATTTTTTTTTGTCAGAATTAAATACTATCAATTTGTACACTTGTAAAATCTGTTATACCTACTTACCCATATTATGCAAATAAATGTTTTGATTTGAATTAATCCACATTGCAATTAAAATCGGGCTTGAGGACGCCGAGCAATGGGTAGTTCGCCGTCCGGCCGTCCAGTAAGGTCCCAACCCGATTCATGGGCGGCGCTTAGTGTTCCACACACGCCTCAAAAAGATATCATCAAAACCGTATGAGTCTAATAGGACCAATGCCCGCTAGGGCCACGGGAATTTTTGAAAGGGATACCGTGGTTCTGAAACGCAAAGGCTAAGTGAAAAACACAGGTGGGTTTTAATCAGTAAAAATCTGACACGCCCTCTCGCTCCAACCTAGAGCGGGAGAAGACATAAGATGAATTCCCATCTCAAAAAAAACTAAATCATAATGTAATATAAAATATCTAAACAAATACTTACAGTATTTTTATTAATATTGTTAATGTCATTTCAATTGCCCTGCTTACACTTAACGTACAAACTTTTCCACACATAGCGGGTCAAGGCCTCTCGGCCTGGGCAGTCCGGGCTCGTACCTACGTCAGAGCATAATCCGAAACACAGGTACCCAAATAACTCCTTCTCACTCTACAGAACGGGAGAAGGTATTAGTTGATTTCCCAACAAAATAAAAAGGGAATAACCACAACAGAAGAACCTTGGGCTCTAAACAAAGTGATATAGTTGTAGTGTAGTGTACTATAGTAGTGGTGTAGTAGTGGTTTAGTGGTTTTTTATTATTTTAGTGGTTTTTGATTAAGTATACCTTTCTTTTTTTTATTGTGTATCTTTAGTTTATACGATTGTGTGAGTTACGAATAAACGTTTCTTTCTTTCTTTCTTTCTTTCTTTATATTATCGCATGTGTGTTATACTCAGGTTCAATAATGCACCTACATTAATAGTGCAAATATGAATAACTGGTTTCTGCCAGCGGCTTCGCCCGCGTGAAAGTAAGTTTCTCGAAACAAACTTTGGACCCCCGTTTCATTCCCTTAGGGGTGTATATTGGAAAATCCTCTCTTAGTGCTTGCCTTTGTCATAAAAGGAAATCTTGTGCAAAATTTTATGCTCTTAGGCCCTGTAGTTGCGGTTGTGCATTGATATGTCAGTCAGTCAGTTTCTCCTTTTATATATGTAACTAGATAAGAATAGCCGCTAGATACAGGGGGTAAGAGAGAAACGGACGAACGAGGACAATACGGCTTCGCTTGGATCATGTATACGGAACTATAAAAAGAGAAAGATATAAATGTGATTGACGTGCGCTACCGAAATGTCACGTAGTCAATGTCATTTTATTTTTGGCGGGATATTTTTGAGTGAAGTTCTGTAGCTGTTTTAATTATTGTTATTGAAATTATCCGCAAATTAATTCCTAGTGGATATATATTGTGATGTAATATTTGTGTAATAACTGGACAATAATCTCAGTAAAATGGAGTTCATAATAATTTTATTGTATTATTGATTAGGTAGGTACGTCTGCGAAGCTTGTCGAAAAGGATCTCAGACTCAATAAAACTGCCAAATACTTCAGAAATCTTAAAAAGTTATACTTCATCAAACTCGACTGCCTAAATTGCACAAACAGTGCAAAACTGAAAGCACTAGTTTATATCAATTAAAAAAAAAATGAAAATGAATATCATGAAATTTCGACAATTACTATCTCTGATGGACTCTCACTTAATCACTGATTGGTATGAGAGGCTAAACACTTACTACACCCATAACTATAAAACTTGCTTGCTTTATTACTGATTGGCGGATTCTAAATTCAAATTCACCATGGCCAATTTAAAATTTAGAACCGGCTATTTTAAGGAAGGACCTGTAGAGATGTTTTTTTTTTAATTCTTTATTCAAAATATATTTATCCTGCCAAACTGAAGTACAGGTAGTCACAAAAAAAAAACCGACTATTTAAACCTGTTAACCTCTCTACTGAAAACAATACTTCTTATGAAGTAGGTAAAACTAAATGTTTTCTTTGTAAAACCCCTTGATCGTGTGCCAAAGTAATCATAGTTGCTATTGTTTGCAGTCCATTGCGCAGTTTGTACGACATCATTTATTGTTTGTTATGGAAAACAGTTAATGTGTAACGAAATTTTGTTCGGATACAGTCTTACTGACCTATTTTCCGTCTCGTTAATTTATACGATTTTAAGTTTTCAAATAATGGAATATTTGCAAACCTTTCATCCGATTCTTTTGGGCGCATCCATTAAAAATGTTCGATGAGATGAATAAGGTTTTCACTAAAAAAGTCGAACGTAATCGTTCCTTAAAATTCAGGACAATAGATTCACAATTTTTCCCGTTTGGAGAACGATAAAAATCTTATCGTTCTCGTTGTTTAATTTTCATGATAAAATGGTTATTTAATATGTCTGAAGTTTTTGAAACATAAAATAATAATGTGGTATTTTAATTTTATGATAAAGCAGAATCCGATTTTGATTTTAGAATCAAAGTAAATTCCAAATTCAAAACACAATTTCTGCTTTATCAAAAAAATATTTTTAATCATAATATATGATTTATTCCAATATTATCAAAATGTAGGTACTTCATTGATCATAAAGATCAAATTCGCATTGATTTCTAACCCGTATTGTTTTATACTAGTTGGTGAAGCGTCAATGCCTTTTCTTAAGGTATATGTATTTTTAGAGAATAAATAATATAAATTAGTTACCTCTCCCGCATTCTCTAAGTTAATTGAGTCTCTGTTGACGATTTCCTTCACCAATATCTACGACCGCAACGCCCACTGGTGACGTATCGAATGCTTTCTTGAGACGCTCGCTAAAGACCGCTAGATGGCGTCTAACCCGCAAAAAAATAGTTGTGTCCGCTACGCAAATCGACATTGCGTCGAATAAAAACCGCTCCGCTGTAAAAATCCCATATCTGTTGAAAACCTGAGAATTCTCCTGTAATAAGTGTATCTGCTACTGTGAGACATTAAGACCATAAAGTGCAGTGTTGGTTTCACGAGTTCTGACCAGCCCACCGGTGGATGGATGAAGATTTTGCTCGCCGGCCGGCAGCACACACACCAACCACGCGTCCGTGAGCGAAGCGCTTTCCTGATGACGAGTTGGGGTCACTGGATTAGCAAGGTACGAGGGTTATAAGTTGCTATCGTTGTTGTAGAGGTCGGTGCATCAGGGAATCGTCAACAGGGATTTAATTTTGTGTAATACAACCATAATTTCACCGCCATATTGGTAGTCTTAAAACACCATCCTTTATCAGGTTGAGGCTATTTACACGCCTCACCATAATTTTTGGTCCTTTCGAGCCTGGATAGATAACCAGGTAACCGCTCCCTAGTTAGATTTTTACGTAATATTTGGTGAAAATCATAATAGGTATATATAGGTTATAGATATTTACGTAAACCTTTGGTAAATTATTCTTGCCTATAAACCGCTCTCCGCTATAACATAAACATAATTGACAATAGATTCTACGTAGGTTTTGGTAAATCTGTCAATATTGTTTCATAGAATTTAATGAGTTACGTATTTCACTTTGATAACATATAATAGGAGGTAGTTTCACATCATTTCGGCTTTGTGTGTATTAGTGATTTTTATTCAGATACCGCCATAGTGCGGGAGGATACTTTACGATTGCTAACCGCCTGATAAGTTTACCCGCGCATATTTTTAGATATTGCTCTTGATATTAACTTAACAAAATGACTGAGAAACAATTAAAGCCGGAAGATTTACTGACTATCCTTCATGAGAAGAAAGGATTGTTATTCAAACGCCTTAATCGATTATATGAATTATCGAAAAATATTTCGTCGTTCGATACGAGAAATAGTGAAAGTTTTATGACTGAATCGGAAACTATTGACGACATTCGTGATAAATTTGAATCGTATGTCGATCAAATTAACCACATAAACATTAATTTGAAACCTGGTTCGAGTCCCGACTATGCTTGTTTAGAATCCTTTGAAGATTTGTTTATTCGCATTAAGCGTATTAGGAATAAAATCGACAGTAGTCAATCTCAGTTATCGCAATGTAGTAATTCGAAAACGCTTTTTGAACCACTAAAAATAAAGCTGCCTCCGATTGCATTGCCATCTTTCGACGGGAAACCTGAGAATTGGCCTGTTTTCTATGAGTCGTTCAAGTCGAATATTCATGACAATGATCAGCTGACTGACTCGCAGCGTGTGCAGTATTTAGTGGGTAGACTTACACATAACGCGTTAAAGATTACAGCCGGTATTGTACCTACGGCTGATACCTATCATTTTCTATGGGACAGCTTAGTTAATAAATACCAGGATAAGCGTACATTAGGTATACACTATTTAAATAATATATTAGATTTAAAAAGTTGTTTGTGTAACGCGAATAGTCTCGATTCTTTCATTGAAACATTTAGTGCAAGTATTTCTGCCTTGAAACAACTTGGTATTCCGGATCTTGCGGATTTTATTCTCTTGCATTGTGCTATGAGAAAAATAGATTCACAGACTGGTCAATCGTTTGAACTTTCCGTTCGCGATGTTGAAATACCTACAACTAAATTGTTAATTAGCTTTGTTCAAGATCAGACTAAGATATTAGAACGCTTGAATTTATCTCATTCGAACGCGAAAAATAATTATAATAAACCTCATAGTCCCGCATCTCGCGAGCCTCGCACGCAAACGAAAGCGTTTGTTGTGAGTGTATCGCCTAATCCTACCGCGCCCGCTCCGCCCCGCTCCGTCTGCGCGTATTGTAAAGATAACGCTCATGTTCATTTGTATAAGTGCGCTAAGTTTCAATCCGCGTTGACTCCTAGAACTAGGTTTGAGTTTATTAAATCCGTACATGGTTGCGTAAATTGTCTGAGCACGTCGCACGGTTTGAGTAATTGCAAGTCGACCTCAGTCTGTAACGTATGTAAAAAACGCCATCATACTTTATTACATTTTGAGAAAAATAATAAACAATCGCATGTAGCTGATGTTAAACCGACGAATTGCAATGTAGCCGTCGCGTCCAGCCTGGCTGTGCCGCTGGCCACTGCGCCCCCCGCGTTCCTCCCGCCCCGCGCGGCGTCTTGTGGTTCGGGTGACGTTGCTCAAACATGTCCGACCCATAACACGGCCGTATTATTGGCTGCAGATACGAGGGCTAAGTCGGCAGTCTTGTTGTCGACCGCTCAGGTTTATGCGCGCGCTAACAATAATAGTTCGGGCCATAAAACAATAGTTAGGTGCTTAATTGACAATGGTTCGCAAAATAATTTAATAACTACAGATTGTTGTAGAAAACTCAACTTAGTAATAATTCCTTTGAATAATTCTTTTGTCAAAGGAGTTGGTTCTGTGTCGCGGCCGATAATAGGTTATGTGAATCTAGATATCGAGTCTCGCGTATACCCGCATCAAAAATAGACTATTTACGCGTTAGTAGTTGAATGTATTACGGACCAGCTACCTTCGCACCATATTAAGTGGGATTGTCATGTGGACTTCCACTCGCTTCCGCTCGCTGATTTAAGCTGGAATATTCCAGGAGATATTGACATAGTGTTAGGCGCTCAGCTGTTTCCGTATATTTATTTGGGGAATAGGGTAGACTTAGGTTCAAATGCGCCACCCGCATTATTGACCACATTCGGGTATGTCCTTATGGGTGATTTTCCGCCTAGTAAAGATAATTTAAATTTACCTAGCTCTTCTTTCACAGCATTAGCCCTGAATGATTCATTACAAAAGTTCTGGGAATTGGAAGAAGTTGAAAATAAACGTTTTTTATCTCCTGAGGAAACCGAATGTGAGAATATTTTTTCCTCGACCGTGTCACGTGACGATGCGGGACTTTATACTGTCGCGTTACCCTTTAGTAAGGATCCCAGCGAGTTGGGTAACTCCCGTGCCGCCGCGTACCGTCGACTGGTTGCGCTGGAGAGAAAACTCCGCCAATCGCCGACGTTGCGGGAAAATTATATCGCAGTGATCCAAGAGTACATAGATAATGGATACTTAAGTCCAGTCGACGAATCCGCCATTTCGGATGACGGATACTACATCCCTCATCACGCTGTCGTTCGGCCAGACAAGCCGATGCCGCGCGTCGTATTGGATGCGAGTGCCAGGATTCATACCGGTTTATCTTTAAATGATGTACTCCATATTGGTCCGAATTTACAAACAGATTTGTTTCTTCTTCTAATCAACTTTAGATTATTTTCTATCGCTATCAATTCTGATATTAAGCAGATGTACTTACGAATTTGCGTACCTGTTGAGCAGCGTAAGTACCTACGCATTTTGTGTCGATTCAGTGAGAATGATCCTGTGTTGACATTCGCTTTTAACCGCTTACCTTTTGGACTGAAGTCGAGTCCTTACATAGCTATGCGCACTGTGCGACAGCTGGCCTCGGACAGTCCGCCTTATTATATACTTAAATTCGCTAGACCGAAGGTTCGTTGTGAACCCCGGTCGCCGCAGGGATTGTCAGCGGCGGAACGAGTCCGTGCTGTGCAATCTGTTCATTTCGCAGATGACATTGAGCTCATCAAATGTGGTAAATTGTTACCAATGAAACTCCGCAGTTTATCTGTCTTTTTAGATGGAGAGGGTATATTACGCATTGGGGGAAGACTTTCAAAGTCATGCCTTCCCTTTGATGTTAAGCATCCTTTTTTACTTCCCAAACATGATCCTGTTGTGGATTTGATAATTCGTCATTACCATGTGATGAATTGTCACACTGGGCCAGGGCTACTTATGTCTATTTTACGACAGCGATTTTGGATACTAGATGCCAGGACTGTCATTAGGTCCAAGTTGCGACAATGCAACACATGCTTTAGAGTTAATCCGACGCATCCCACTCCAATGATGGCGGACCTTCCTGAATACCGTGTATCGGAATCAAAGGCATTTGTCCATACTGGAGTGGATTATGCTGGTCCCATACGCATAACTCTCTCTCGTCGCAGAGGTCAACACGCTCAGAAGGCTTACATATGCTTGTTTGTGTGCTTGGTAACCAAGGCTGTCCATGTAGAGTTAGTCTCTGAACTTGCTACCGACGCCTTTTTATCCGCGTTTGAGCGTTTTATCTCGCGTCGAGGGCCAGTATCCTGTCTCTATTCGGATAACGCTACCAATTTCGTTGGTGCTAAAGCTCAGCTAGATGAACTTTATAATTTCTTAATGAGGTCAAACCTCAATTCGTCTCTTTTAAATGAGTTATCAACTCGCCGCATTAAGTGGAAAATGATTCCACCTCGCTCCCCACATTTTGGCGTTATGTGGGAAGCCAATGTAAAACCATTAAAACCGCATCCTTATAAAGGGACTGACAATGTCGCTCGCGTTGCAATGGTGAGGACAAGGTTCGGTAATTTTAAACGCTCTGTCACAAAACTATATCCTATTCCAACGCAATAAAATTTCATTTTAACGATACTCGTAGTTTTTTAAGGTTTAGGATTAGTATTCTAAATGATTTTTATTTTCCGCATTTAGTCATAAAGCTTAGACTTTCCGATCATGATCTAGGTTAGTAAATCTTTACAATTTTAACCTTTCCCTTTGAAAGCACTTGCGTCCTTCCAAGGGGGGGAGCATGGTGAAGCGTCAATGCCTTTTCTTAAGGTATATGTATTTTTAGAGAATAAATAATATAAATTAGTTACCTCTCCCGCATTCTCTAAGTTAATTGAGTCTCTGTTGACGATTTCCTTCACCAATATCTACGACCGCAACGCCCACTGGTGACGTATCGAATGCTTTCTTGAGACGCTCGCTAAAGACCGCTAGATGGCGTCTAACCCGCAAAAAAATAGTTGTGTCCGCTACGCAAATCGACATTGCGTCGAATAAAAACCGCTCCGCTGTAAAAATCCCATATCTGTTGAAAACCTGAGAATTCTCCTGTAATAAGTGTATCTGCTACTGTGAGACATTAAGACCATAAAGTGCAGTGTTGGTTTCACGAGTTCTGACCAGCCCACCGGTGGATGGATGAAGATTTTGCTCGCCGGCCGGCAGCACACACACCAACCACGCGTCCGTGAGCGAAGCGCTTTCCTGATGACGAGTTGGGGTCACTGGATTAGCAAGGTACGAGGGTTATAAGTTGCTATCGTTGTTGTAGAGGTCGGTGCATCAGGGAATCGTCAACGGGGATTTAATTTTGTGTAATACAACCATAATTTCACCGCCATATTGGTAGTCTTAAAACACCATCCCGTTCAGGTGATTGCTATTTACACGCGTCACCACTAGTGCTTAATTGCAATCCCACCTGATGGTAAGCAATGATGCAATCATTGATCGTGAAGTGCACTAGTTTATTAAGAGCCTATTCACTATATTGGTATTCATATTGTTAAAAATGACTATGAAAAATGGCTATGAAAAAGACGGATGAAAAAAGATTGCACGTAGCGGAGATGAGAATGTTAAGATGGATTGTGGTGTGACGAGAATGGATAAAGTGAGAAATGAGTATATTAGGGGAAGTTTGAAAGTGGCGCCAGTGACTGAAAAGTTGAAAGGGAATCGTTTATCTTGGTATGGTCATGTGAAGAGTAGGGATGAAGCGCATGTTGCTAAAAGAGTTATGAATTTACATGTGGATGGATGGAGGGAGAGGGGGAGGGAGACCAAAGAAAAGATGGATGGATTGTGTGAGAAGTGATATGAAAGAAAAGGGAGTTAGTGATAGCGTGACGAGTGACAGGACAGAATGGATTAATGGAAGAAAAAAACGTGTTGCGCCGACACCAAATAAAACGGGACAAGGGCAGGAAGATGATGATTGTTAAAAATGCATCGTGCTCGATGAATACGGTTCTTAGAACTGAAAGGGTTTTAAATATTTTGTTGATAGGTACTACTGCCTACTTATCTTGGTATACCTGAATAAATTATTCATGCTGCCTCACCATTTTCTATATACATATTAAAAACTTGTCCCTAGAGCCATAGCCTAGCTAAATACTACGAGCAACCAACTTAAGTGCTCTGCCACAGGGAAGGAAACTTTGCCGTCAGGACTGACCGGTGTCAGGCAGTACGATAGTGCTGTCCGTTACCTATTCGTAGGAACACATAATTATACATGTGCTGCTCTCTTGTTAGTTGAAGAAGAGTATATTCTGATAAATATAGGAAAGGTAGGAAGATAGTTTTTCAGGGATCTGAGACAGAATAAACTATGAAATCGAGCTAATTTGGTTAATTTTGTGCGATAGAGCGTTACATTCGGAGCTAAAACTGGTCGACAGATATGTTCGTAGCCGAAAAATGGTCATGTATCATGAAGCTACGGGCACATAAAGAAAGAAAAGAGATAAAAGAGTGTTCACTGTTTTAATTCTTTGTAAGTATAGCCTCCCACCGGCAGATTCAAATTCGGACTCTCCCGATTTATTCTTTCTAGCAATCTTTACTGTACAGTATGTATCTCCCTAGCGCCCGAAAGTAAAACTCATACACGTGCTGCATGTTGACTGCTTTTTTGACATATTAAGTATCATGGGCAGTCTCTCTGTGCAGAGCATGCATGCATGCCCGGGTGTAATCAAAATACACACGCGTATTCTAAGCTCAACGAATTCCGTCAAACATGCTCCGAACAAGCCGGTAGGCCTGATCTGCTTTTAGAGAGAGGTGGCTTGGTTGGAGAAAAGCCATTTGAATGATGGCCGCTATGGCCCACATACAATGGCCCATCATGGATTAAGTGCAGAAACCAAACTCCAATATAATAAAATAGAACCGTATGTGAAGAAAAGTCCAAATGAATTATAAAGATCCTGGAACAATTACTAAAATTACTAAAATCCAGGCTAATAATCCCACTTAATTTTATAAAGGTGAAAATTTGTGAGTTTGTGTGTGTTTATTACTACTTCACGCTCGAACGGCTTAACGAATTTAGGTGAAATTTGGCACACGGGTAGACCATGTCCTGAAATAGCACATAGGATTTTTAACCCGGGAGTAACCGGGTCAATTTTCTACTTTCACGCGGTTGAAGCCACAGGCAGCAGCAAGTATCATAATAAATTCTTGGCAATAGTAAATCACTGTACATTAAGTAGGTCCTTAACGTCTACATTATCTCCAGCAATTCCCAAAAGACGACAGTCACAGCTTAACAACACATTTTCGTTCAAAATAACGGTATCGCTCCCCCGGGCTACACTGACACCCACTCAGACTAAAGACGTCAATGTCTACTGCGTTACCAAGTTACCAGTAAGCCTAGCCGCACACGGGCTACCGACCACAGCCACAAAACGTCGCCACCGATCTATTTCCTTTAGATTTTTATACATTTTATAGATATTGACACGCAAATCGTCGTTGCTCGCTTCTTGAAGCCCACACCGATCATTTAGGTGTCTTCAAGGCTAGAGTGAATAGGCTGTTAATAAACTAGTGTGCTTCACCATCAACGATTGCATCACTGCTTACCATCAGGTGGGATCGCAGTCGGGCACTAGTTTAAATCAATAATTTAAAAAAATAACCAACATAAAACGCCAACACACGCCACTTACGCTATACCCCATCCTTCTCTCCCTTCACTTCAGTTAACCATTTCGAATCAAAGGTAACGCACGCACGTGGTCTTTTTAAACGGTGATTGTAATTAAATACTGGATATGATTATATAATATTCTGTATCAAGTCAAGCATGCGTTAAAAAAAAATGGCTACCGACAGCAACTGTCTACCAGCGATCATAAGTGACGGTCGCGCGCATCAGCTAGCTTTGCAGCTACTTGTAGCTTCTGGTAACGGCATTTGTGGCTGGTGAGTGTGGCCCGTGTATGGTCAGGCTTAAGCAAATGTTACTATTTGGACGAAAAAAGAACAAGAGAAAGTTACCATGTAACTGACGTCAAATATTCAAATAATTTGAAAATGTTTTATTTTTGGAAACGATCACTCAAGTTTATAAAGTTTTAACATTTTTCTATTTACTGTTTTTTCTTCTTCTTTTGTGCTTAAAATTAGAACCCCTATCCTTTCAATCCTTTCCCTAACCTCTCGGTTAAATTGAACAATAGGTAACTAACGTAAACTCAAAGTTCTCTAAACTCAAAATATAAACAGTTAAAACGTCTCCCTCGATAAACATGGTTAAAGGCACGGTTAAAGGTCTCTTTTATTTTTTATTTTTTTTGAAGTTGCTGTAACTGTTAGTCTCGTCATTTTCCTGCTCTTACTTGTCCCTGTTTATTTTTTTTTTTATGAAGGGTAATCATTAAATAACTTCTCCCGCTCTGGGGGGAGCGAGAGGGCGGCTAGCTTGTATTATTTTACAATGCGTTTCAAATAAGATTAGGATCGATTTTGCGCCATGTTGTGACGTCATAGCCGTCAAATTGAAGAAATTGGGTAGGGTGAGCAAACAAGAAATTTTTAAAATTAAATTTATTTTCGAATTATGAACGAAAAAAAGTTTAATCAGAATCCAGTTTTTCAATTCTGCAATCCAGCTCATCTCTGCGTCACTGTGTGAAGTGTTTGAATAGGTGAATTGTTGCTGACAATGAAAATAAGAAAGAAAATAGTTTCTTTTTTTAACTAATTATGACTTGTACAATACATTTAGCTAATTTAGATCAAACAATAACTTCTTTACTTCACCTAGATGACCCGTTGTAACAAAGTAAAAAAACCGTTAATATACACAAATAAGTTTTCATTGCAAACCGCGCTTTTCAATCAACATTTAACAGATCGAGGTAATTGTACCTCAGTAGATACTAACTAAAACGGCTACAAAACTTAAATACTAGTACGCTTCGCCGAATAGAAATGGAAATATAAGATGAAAATTACAGCAATTATTTTTTCCCCGCTCTGTACGTGCGTGTTCTGTGTGTGTGTTTCCACGCTGAAAACCAGCGCCGTAGACTCATCGCATTTTGCGTGTGGTCACGGCATTATGCTGAGCGTTCGGCCGTTTTGCGCGGATGTGGCGCATATTTCTTCAACATAATGTACTTATAATTTGTTAGTTCTAAATTTGCGCCTTGTTCCGCCAAATAAAATGTTTTTCTTTCTTTCTTTTTTTCTTTCTGTATAAATAGTTTCTGAGAGTTACTAAAAAGTGCGCCAATAAATTATGAAGCTCTAATTTACTATTACTACTATTAATACTTCTAATTTACTAATCATTTAAAACAAAAAAACAAAAAAATATTATTTAATTTTCTCTTCTAATTTATTATTATTACTTAATTTTATTTTTTTATTTTGTACTGATACCGGGTATAGTCAGCAAATAAGACATTTCGACAACTATTCGGTATTTTTTTCAGCAGGCCGATAATTAAGACTAGGCTATCAAAACTAGATTAAACGAGAGAAGTGTACTAAGGCCACGCTCATAAGTGCTTCGCTCGCTTCCGAAAGGGAAACCCGGGTCCTGGAACGCAAGGCAAAGGAAGAACCAAATTAAACTGTTTTTCTTTCTTTCTTTCTAACATAGGAGTAGGTTTTAGTCAGTAAAAAGAGAGCGAGAGAAGTCATTGGATGATTTGCCGCCTAAAAAAAGATACGAGAGAAGTGTAAACCTGACTTTTTTTTTCAATGATTTCTTTTGAGGTATCTGTGTTGCCTACCGTACAGTGTGCCAAAGGCCTAATAACCTAGTTTTTAATTTGTACTCTTAGCATGTTTGCCTGCCACCGTCAGATAATCTCAGATTATGACGTGCTTATCTACCTCCGTGTACTACTACTACACTACTCCACTAAATCATGACAACCGAATATCAACCTTCACAAAAATGAAATAAAGTACGTTATTATGGTAAGGCATTAGCGCAGTTTCCTAAAAATCACGTAATGTATTGTTATGACGTGGATGTACTCGTAGCCTGCTAGATGTGGCATGATGTAATTTTCTATGGAAGAGATTTAAGGAAGAGTTGGCGAGTTGATTCATTAACCGACTTCAAAAGGTTCTATGTTCGGCTGAATGTATTTTTTTTTTTAAATTTATTTTTTTATAATATTGACAGATTGTTGAGACCACGGGTGTACATTTTCCTTATGTTCATCAGCATGGTCTGATCTGCAAAATGTCGACACAGCTGATCACAACTGTGTCTATAGGTACCTAGATCAGTGATTCTCAAACTTTTTCTCTAACGGAACCCTATTGTAAAATATGTAATATAAAATAGATGGTATTTATGGTTATATGTATATAATTAATATTATGTATAGTACCTATTAAGTATTAGTGTTAAGTATTAAGTATATTATTGGGGTTGAGGGGCCATTTGTTTGGTGCGGCATTTTGGGCGGCGATGAGTTGTATGTGTGTTGAAGGTTGGGAGATTCCTGATTTTGATGCGTATGTGGGTCGTTGTCGCTTGGGTATCGCTTCGGACTGGTGGCCTCTAAACCCTGAAATTCTGACGGGATTTATTGCGATCGCTGAAAGATGCTCTGGAGTGACGCCACTTGCACGTGGAGTTGCCCAGAAGCAAATAATGTATAATTACCAAACAAGGGCACGGACGTCATGTCCGTGGTTTAAATGTAAGGTAGGAGTGCGGTTTTAGTCAGTAGGAGTCTGACACCGCCCAGACTGGCTCGTCTGTGAGGCAGCTTGGGCGTCCATGAGGATTTCCCACTCCTACCGAAAAAAATAAAAATAAAAAAAAAACCCTTTTGGAAGGCAAAATATTTAACGGAGCCCTTAAATAAAAAATAATTATGGGTAATAATTTATTGCAGTTATCGTGATAGTACCTATCGATTATTTCCTATAGATCGTAAAATCTAATGTGAGGACAATGCTTTTTATTTTTTTTTTAAATTAAACAATAGAACCCCTGGAGCCCGCAAAGAGGCTTTCGGAGCCCTAGGCTTCCGCGGAGCACACTTTGTGACTGAACTAAATACATTAGATGCTTATATTTTATATAAAGCTTGTGTAATTTTTTTTTTTTTTTTTGAGTGATAACATGATAACATTTTGAGTGTCGAACGTGTTAAAATTCAGTATAGTTTACAGAAGTGCTTATTTATCCTCACATCTCTACAAGTGCTTATATTTCAGTACCTATAGTCAGAAAAGTAGAATTAGGCTAGTAAATTTAGCAACATGAATGAACTTTATATTTTTCTTTTACCACCAATTTATTTATTTTTTTTGTTCTAAATTCAAAATTATTATGTTTTTCTTATATGAAAAGTACAGGCAAAGCACAAGAAATATATGAAACAATAAAAAAAACAAAAACACTCAACACTTGTAGCTAAAGCTACGTTGCAGGAAACTGAAACCTCTGAGGACATTCCCAGTTCTTTGCCCTTTATTTTCAATTTTAGGCAGTTGTGTAGCTTGCCTCACATCTAAAAAACGAACACGGCACATGAAACAAAATCTTCGAGCCGTAGTCATAGCCAAAGGTCTATAGAGCATAAGCTTTTAACAGACATGCTAAACAAAAAATTTCGACATTTTTGCTCTTCTCAGGCTTCTAGGCTACAAAACGCCTGTTTAAATACAAAAATATCGTAATAATGTAATATAATAAATTACATACCTGTACAATACCGCTGACACCTGTGACGTTTTGAAATTTCGGTGTTGGGTGCCACAAGTTTTTTTTTTGAAGTGATAAATCATCAAATAATTTCTGTCGCTCTGTCACTCTCTCTCTCTCTCTCTCAGAGGAAGTGTCAGACTTTTACTGATGATAACCCACACCAGTGTACCTTAAGTTGCCCTTTGCGGGCCACGGTAACTCTTTCAAACAAACCGCACGAGTTGTGGTACTGATGAAACCTGTGTCGCTGACACCGAAAAGGCGTTTTTCACAACTTGTACGTAGCACCAGATAAGGAGTAAAATACAGGTGGCAAGGAAAGTGTTAATAAGCTCGCTCTATTTCCTACACCATTATTAATAAATAAAAATAATATTTCAAATCATTACACAAATTTTACAAGCATATAAAACGCAGCTGCGTCAAAAACCGCAGTAAATCATGGTATTAATGAACCTCAGTTCCCTTCAGAAGTGTCATCAATCCAGCCTATTATCTCAGGGCTGGCAGAGACGATGATCGATCACTCATAACCCGACACCTTCGCGTTTCCACGCTATTTTTGTATCTGGGGTACCAAAATTGGAGAATTCATACGATTTCATTAGGGAACGAACTTATTTTTCAATGTCCGGGAAATTCTGCGTTGTGAGACACTTACAGTGGCAGGTAGCTGATGGTAATGGTACTAAATCCTAAATATTATCTAATCCTTCACGCTTTAACGGCTGAATGGAGTTGGATGAAATTTGGCATACAAGTGGATCATGTCCTGGACTATTCCAGGACATGATCCACCTGTATGCCAAATATATATGCTATAGTGATAGCACATAGGATACTTTTTATCCCGGGAGTATGTTACTTCGGGAATATTGTCTACCTTCACACGAGCGAAGCTTAGTACTATTCATTTGATTGAACCGTAGTTTTATGTTATTGACTTTTTACAGTCTTCTTGCTCACCAGTAGGTAGGTACGAGAACGGGCAATGGGTAGCCCGCCGTTCGGTCGTCTGGTAATCGTCCTGACCGAGCCCGAGTCGTCGAAGTGTTCCACGTGCGCCTCAAATAAATGTCATCAAAACCATAGGGGCCCAGCAGGGCCGGAGCCTACTAAGGCCATGGGTTGACTTCTGAAAGGGAAACCAGGGCTCCTGGGACGTTAGGCAAAGAAGTCGATGATTTCTCACCTTAAAGAAATAAGTAGATAGGTACATTCTTAAAACGATACGAGTATGCTAAATTCGATTTTAAACAACATACTCCAGACAAAAACTTTACTGCATTATTTCTGAGTTGCGTTTTAAATGCGGGCAAATGCGATACGCAGGTGTTGGAATGGCGTGCCGGAGGCTCTATTCAGGAATTGTTTGGTCCATAGCTCTTTATGGGGCTTGGACAGTGCACCACCGTGTCCTCGTAGGGGCCATGGTCACAGGCCATGGTCCGAAGCGAGGAGGAGTGGCAGGCGGTCACCTCCTTCTGCAAAGCAGTAATGCTAGCAAAAGAGGTGGCCACACGCGCGATGCTTTTCCGGCCACCGTAGGCGCGGCCTTGCGGACAGCGAGCAATGGGTAGCTCGCCGTCAGACCGTCCGGTAACCGTCCAGACCGAGCCCAAGTCGTCGACGGCGCGTAGTGTTCCACGCGCGCCTCAATAAGATGTCAGCAACAGTAGGGGCCGTAGGGGGATCAAGATTAACATACTTATAATTTTTCCGCAGCCTCAAAGCAGGCAAGCCAATTTTGAGTGTTTTTCGGGGTTCGTTCACCACAAACAGTGACATACAACGATCTTTCCCTGTAAACAAGTCTGTATGACGAATGTTCCCTATAAAACGTGTTGTTAAACTCTGTTTTGTATCAGAAGTGCAGACAATAACAAATCATAAAACACGATCACAAAGAAAAAACAATAAAAGACGTTTTGGTTTTTTTTTTATGCGCAAACACACTGTACAACGTCAAGAAAATTTTTATGTCATTTCGAAATTTTTGTCAGAAAATAAAATTCGATTTATGAAAGCATTGTTTGCCTACCCATCGGAAATAACCAACTATAGACAATTCTCCTTCTTGTCTCGAAAAATACGTGATCCCAACTGTCGTTTGTAAATCTTTGACTGTGAGTGAGAGTAGTCAGAAGCCAGACAATCTATCTCCAATCTTGGCAATTGTGTTATACAGGTCCTTGATTGTAATAATAATAAGATTGAGATTCGCAAGAGCAAACGTGCTCGGGAGAAGGATGTATAATCCAGTAAGGTGCTGGTAGGGATATTGACCGTACTTCCGGGATGGTTCTGATAGCCGTGGTATACCTCTCCACTCCTCAAGCACTTCAGGATATGTTGCCCTCTTTTTGCTACGTCACTTAGTGCTAGCGACCGTTTTTGGGGGCCCATTTGTTGAGTGTGCAAGTAATTCAGGAAATTATTCTATTTTTTTATATTATTATTATTATTATTTTATTACTTATTTTATTATTATTGTATTTTTTTATTGAGGTCAAGGGCCTTGCCATGACATAGTAAAATGTCAAACGTGTGAGCGAGAAAGAGGGATGGAGCTTCACCCTACACTCGTATACCACCACCCCTTAAACAGTTCAGTTTAGATCGTGGTAGGGCCTCAGGTAGGCAGTAGATCTTTGTAAAATTCTGATGTTCAGCTGCATCAGGTTAAACTGAAAACCGAGTTCAACATAGTTTCTAAAAGACTAGGTGGTTTGTGAGTAGGTTACTTCTAGGCAAGCGTGCTCCACCGTCGACCAGGTCGACCACGTCATCACTCATAATCAGGTGAGATAGTGGTCAAGCGCGAGTCTAACAAAAAAGTAAAAACTATTTAAAAAGAGGGATATTTGACCTGCATGTGTCTGTGTGTAGCACTGTAGTTCTTAAACCGGAAGTCCGATTTAGATGCGTTTTTTTAATTCGAAAGCAGGGTTTTAGAGATGGTTCCTAGACATGTTTTATCATAATCATCATCATCATCATTTCAGCCGAAAGACGTCCGCTGCTGGACATAGGCCTCCCCTAAGTGTCGCCACAATGAACAGTGCTGTGCGTCTCGCATCCATCGGACTCCCGCAACCGATACCAAGTCATCGGTCCACCTTGTAGGAGGCCTTCCAACGCTACGTCTTCCGGTACGTGGTCGCCATTCCAGAACCTTTCGGCCCCAACGGCCATCCGTTCTGAGAGCAATGTTGCCCTGCCCATTGCCACTTAAATTTGGCGATTCTTCGTGCTATGTCGGTAATATTGGTTTTCCTGCGGATATCCTCATTTCTGATTCGATCATGCAAGGAAACTCCGAGCATAGCCCTTCCCATTGCCCTTTGGGTGACTTTAAGTCTTCTGATGAGGCCCATTGTAAGCGACCACGTTTCAGAGCCATATGTCATCACTGGCAACACGCACTGGTCATAGACTTTCGTCTTGAGATACTGTGGTATATTGGACGAGAAGATACCGCGCAGCTTCCCGAATGCTGCCCAGCCGAGTCGGATTCGACGATTGATCTTTTTCTCGAAGTTAGACCTTCCCAACTGGACCGTCTGCCCCAGGTAAACGTAGTCGTCCACAACTTCGAGTGTAGAGTCCCCGATCTTGATAGGAGTGGGTGCTACATAATCGGTTCAGTCATTTATAACTTATGGGGGGAGAGGGTGAAAGTGAAAATGAGCAACCGAATGTTTGCGAATATGGCCAAGTGGGGAATCATATGAAAGGGTTAAAAATGTACATTACAAAACTGTACAATAAATGAAAGTCGGATGAACTCTTAAAAAGTTATGTGGGTGAAGGGCAGGATTCGTAATTTCGTACTTAACATTATAAACATTTTAAAATTTGGGTCGAAGGTTTTTATAATTTTTAATTTAAAAACTATGGAAAGGTCATAAAGACTACGACATTTTTTCGTAATTTAAACATAGAACGAACGAACTACTAACCACAAAATTGCCATATTTCAAAATATTTAAATGTAGTATTTTGTATCATGTAGAACCATTCAAACATAAATAATACTTCAATAATAAACACGTCATTTGTCTCCAACACGGAAGGAGCAGGTCTATAATTAGTTATGAATAAGATGTGTAGGCTACGCAATAAGCCACTGCAAATTATGTTCATAGAGCATAAAGCCGTAAAAAACAATAAACAGTGATACAAATATGAACAATATACGGTGCTTCTTGCTATCGTTAACTCTACACATACTATGTTACAAAGATGAGATTTTTCCGGCTACTATCTTTGTTACTGGCGGGTTTTACTCGTCTATTCTCTGATTTATTTGCTGTAATTTTAGCTATATATATAGGTACTCGTAATTGTAAGTATTGATATATGTCTAGATATCGTGATTTGTCATCAACTTTTTTGCTCAAATAGTCAGTTTTATTCCTACAAATCTTAGTCCCCAGTCCCCGTAAACCCAAGTCGTCGACGGCGCGTATTGTTCCACGCGCGCCTCAGGGAGATGTCAGCAAACCGTAGGGGCCCAATAGGGTCGAAGCCTACTGGGGCCACGGGTAGTGTGAAAGTGAAACCCGGCGCCCTGGGACGAAGGCAAAGAAGGAACAGGAGTGGGTTTTTAGTCAGTAAAAGTCTGACACTATCTCCCGCTCCGCCCATGAGCTGGAGCATGAGCTGAGATGTCATAAGATGATTTTCCCACCGAAAAAAAAAACATTTTTTTAGGTTGGAATTCATCTAATTACTTCTCCTGCTCAAGGGCAGAGTGGGAGAGCGTGTCAGACTTTTACTGACTAATACCACACATCGATACCAGAAGTATGAATTAGTAAGGGATATTTTTACGTTTTGCGTAAAATACCCTTACATCAATCATCGTAAGGTACATTTTTACATTTTAGGTAAATGTCCCTTACGTTATTTCATATTTCCATTATCGACATACGTTCTTTCAGTTGCACTTTGCTTTCTAGGGCCACGAGTTACCTTTTCAGAAGTCCTCCAATGGCCCTAGACTCCTTAACCTATGAAACTATGTTTATAGTTCGATTTCGTTTGCATTAAATTGTTAACACTCTCATCATCATCTTCCTACTTACTTGTCCCATGCTACTTAGGGACAGCGCAACGTTTTTAGGGTTCCGTAGCCAAATGGCAAAAAACGGAACCCTTATAGATTCGTCATGTCTGTCTGTCTGTCTGTCTGTCTGTCTGTCCGTCTGTCCGTCCGTATGTCACAGCCACTTTTTTCCGAAACTATAAGAGCTATACTGTTGAAACTTTGTAAGTAGATGTATTCTGTGAACCGCATTAAGATTTTCATACAAAAATAGAAAAAAAGCAATAAATTTTGGGGGTCCCCATACTTAGAACTGAAACTCAAAATTTTTTTTTTCATCAAACCCATGCGTGTGGAGTATCTATGGATAGGTCTTCAAAAATGATACTGAGGTTTCTAATATCATTTTTTTCTAAACTGAATAGTTTGCGCGAGAGACACTTCCAAAGTGGTAAAATGTGTGTCCCCCCCCCTCTAACTTCTAAAATAAGAGAATGATAAAACTAAAAAAAATATATGATGTACATTACTATAAAAACTGCCAACGAAAATTGGTTTGAACGAGATCTGGTCAGTAGTTTTTTTTTAGTACGTCATAAATCGTAAACCACATTTTACCTTTCATTCAATCAACTCAAATATAAAAAAAAAACATTTAATTTCATAAACATAAACCTTATAATTATGTACATACACCGTGAACCATTATTATGTTACTTGCTGCTACGGAACCCTCCATGGGCGAGTCCGACTCGCACTTGGCCGGTTTTTTCTTACTTTCTGTCCTGTCAATTGGGAGTTAGTGATAGTGATGCGACACTATCACTAACTCCCTTTTCTTTCATATCGCTCCTCACACAAACTATCTAACTTTTCTTTGGCCTCTCTCCCTGTATATTCATATCGTTGACTATCCCACTAATATTATATATATTATGAATGTGTCTATTATTGTGTGTTTATTACAAATATTATGTTTCTTGAAAGCTCTTAAAGATTTTCAAATTTATGCCACCGAAACCAGTGGAGTGTATGAAAAAAAAAAACAAAAAAACAGCTGTATCTAGGAAAGTAAGGAGACTGGTAGAAAATGCCCAAGGCATCAAGTCCGCCTTTGTACAAAGTTATTTACAAGAGTATAAAATTTTAATAAATCCAAACGCCTTTTCAGACCAACCTGTTATATGAGTAGTATATACAATAACCTAGGAATTTTCCTCACCTAACCGTAGTAAATATTCCTTGACGCCAAAGTTCGTTCTGGCCTCTGCTTTTTATAAACAGACCTCGTTACGCTGGACATTGTTTATAAGATACAACATTTCCAGTGAACTCACTGAAACCTTGGCATCATAACTGACGTGACTGTGAAAATACGATTTAGGCGTGGACGCAGATTTGTTGCGGACTGAGAAAATATTGTAATAATAACGTGTTCAGTCATAGCAGAGTTATATTGCCGTGGGCTTTTATATGCACCTTCCTACGCAAATATGTAGAAGTTGAAAAAAATTTAGACTAGTGCAAAAATTATTGTAATATTGAAACTTACTTGTACTATATTTCAGATAAGCGCAAAGGGTACTGATAGACCTCAGGAAGGTTTTAGTCAGTAAAAGTATGACACTCCCTCTCACTCTACCCAGAACGGGAGGAGTTATTTGATGAATTTAAAATATAATTATATAAATTAAATTATTTTTGTTAGTAAGAAAATATATATTTTTTTTTAAGATAAGATAAGATATTTATTTTGCAAATATGGGTACAAAACGGTGACATAAAAATATAATAAGCATCAGCCATATTTAACCAGAAGGCATGCAAAAGTAAAAACTACACTGGAGATTCTATATAGGTACGAGTACATTAAAAATGTCATAAAAATTACACAACGCAAAAATTAAAAATGTCATAAAATTTAGAATCAAATAAAACCAAAAATTAAAAATGTCAAATGAATTAAAATTAAATTTAAAAAAAATGAATAAATAAAACATATGTCAATAAAATTTAAAATGTCACAAAAATTAAATTAAATAAAACAAAAATAAAAATGTCAAGAATTAAAATAAAATAAAATTCAAAAAATGTCATAGACATCAAATTAAATTAAATTTAAAATGTCACAAAAATGAAAACAAACAAACAAAATGGTTCAATTATTAAATTAAATTATAAAATAAAATCACAAAAATTATGCACTTTTTTCTAAATCAAGAAATTCCTTTCTCCAACAAAAATTCCGTCACACTATAATAAGCTTTGTCTACTAAAAAGTTTCGGAGTTTTTTTTTAAATAAAGTTAGGTTTAATTCTTTCCAACTCCTCGGTAATTTATTATATATGACTGGCGCCATGTAGCAGACACTTTTGCGCATTAAAGTCGTTCTCGCACTAGGGAGACATAGCCTACTATTATCACGCCTATTTCGTGGAAATACTTCTGCTATGCGCTCAAAACGATCCGGGTTCAACTTTACAAACACTGCCATTTCTAAAATATATATGCATGGTAAAGTTAAAATCTTATGCAGTTTAAAATATGGCATGCAGCTATCTGTAGTTTGCAGTTTTAAAAAAGACCGTATGCATCTTTTCTGCGCTTTGAATGCCGTTTCTCTTTCAGTGGAGTTGCCCCAAAAGATAACACCGTATCTTAGGTGGCATTATACCATGGTATGCTGTGAGAAGTGCGTTTAGATTTACAACCGATGAAAAAGTATGTAAAGCGTAAGCAGAACGTGCTTAGTTTTTTGCAGAGCGTCTCTATATGTTGCTTCCAACTAAGTTTTTTGTCTATTTCTAGCCCTAGAAATTTAGTACTTGGTAGTAAGTACTAAATTTAATTTTTGCAATATAATAATGATAATATCGTTAATATTATCATTATTATATTGCACTTGCAGATTGCTCTTATCTGGCATGCGTTGATTAAAATGCATTACCTTAGTTTTGCTTATTTAAATTATTTTCGTCTAACCATTCTATTATAGATTTTAAAGAAATATTTATGTCACTTTCATATGTATCTACACTTTTCGAAGGTATTGTCACAGTACTGTCATCTGCAAATAGAGTTAATGGTTGTTCAATGTATTCCGGCAAGTCATTGATATATAAAATAAATAGCAAAGGGCCCAACACACTTCCCTGTGGTACCCCGTAACTAACTATTCGCTCATATGATCTGTATGCCTCGTCTTTTTTATTAACTAAATTAATTCTGTTAATTTCAGTTACTTGTCGTCTGTTATGTAAATAAGACTAAAACAAATCTAGGACATTACCCCTTATGCCATACGCTTCGAGTTTCTTTAGTAGTGTAGGATGATGGACATAATCAAACGCCTGCGTCATGTCACAAAAAATCGCGCAGACTGGGTTACGTTTATCTACATTATTAATAACATTCTGTACAAAATCATAAATCGCCATATTTATTGTCCTGCTTGGTCTAAATCCTTTTTGTTGTTCACACAAAATATTGTTTATTTCCAAGTATTTGTATAATTCCTTGTAAATGAACTTTTCAAAAATTTTTGAAATAATTGGAATCAGCGAGATTGGCCTGTAATTTTCCATTAACTCTCTATTTTCCTTCTTAAAGATTGGTTTTACAATGGATGTTTTTAAAGCATCTGGATTATATACCAGTACTTCTATTGAGATTAAGTATGTAACTTAAATGAACACATATCTCATTAGCTACAGATTTGATAATTTGTATAGAGAGGCCATCGTATCCTACGCTATTTGTATTTTTTAGTGACATTATTATTTTATATAAATCATCCGGTACGCTAGGTGCCATGAACATTGAGTTCATTCTTAAGTCTATTTTCCTACTTGCTTTAGATTGGGTGCCGTCTATGTATTTTATCAACAAAGTAATTATTAAATTCATTAGAAATGTCCTTTGGATTTGTTATAATTTTATTATTAGATTTAGATTTAATTTTATCAATACGCTGGCTGGGAATATTGTATTTTTTCTGGTTTATGATTTGCCAGGTAGTTTTTGCCATGCTTTTGGCTTACAATATTTTATGATTGTTTTGTGCCTTTTGAGTCAGGTTTATAATTTTTTTATACAATTTACAATAATTTTTAAACTTGGTTTTATTGACCTGAGTAGGATTAAGCCTCAGTAGTATTTAAATCACAAAGTGAGGTACCGTCCATTACAGTTACAAGAGAGAGATATTGCCAATTTACAAGGTACAAGAAGAGTGTCCTGACGTTCTAGCTAGGTAACAAACTAGCCTCTATTAAGGTGCGCCAGCCCAAGACCCCATGAAAGGAATATAAGAATACAGGGAGACTGTTTACGACAGTGATATTTATTATTATTATTTGTGGTGAGAAATCATCCAATGTTTTTCCCCGCTCTAGTGCGGTGCGGAAGGGCGTGGGCTTTTCCTGACTAAAACACACCTATATTCCTTCTTTGGCTAGCGTTCCAGAACCCCGGGTCTCCTTTTCGGCAGTCAACACATGACCCCAGTAGGCTTCGGCACTGCTGGGCCCCTAAGGCTTTGCTGACCTCTCTTTGAGACGCACGTGGAACACTACGTGGCGTCAACGACTCGGGCTCGGTCCGAACTATTACCGGACGGCCGGACGACGAGCCACCAATTGCTCGTCGTCTAAAAGCCCACATTATTACACTTAAGTTTGCCATCATATACTTATGTGTGTGAAGTGTAAGTATGTGTGTTTATATGTTTTATTTGATGATTAAAAAAGTGACTCACAAGTTTTTGAAAGGAAAACCTTGTTAGCAATGAAATTATGCCAAAATGTTTCGAGTTACATGATTAGCTACTTTTAATTAGCCACATCGCTGAAATATCTCCGCCCCTTGCTAATTATTTGTCGAGTTCCCAATTCCGAAAAATCGTTACGCTAATTCACATAACTTCTAACTTCTGCGCTTGGAACTTTTCAATTTATATTATTAAGTCCATTGATTGAGTCAGGGATATTTATTTCCTGTAGAAAGTTTAATGAGCTGGCCATTGAGAATCAATATACTTTTTTCTTCTAACTTTTGACATTCAGAAGTGCGTACTTATTATTTTAATTGAGATAAATTGTATAGTTTGAAAAGTAAAGACCTTTAAATCGGGGCCATGGGAAAAAACGCACCTAAAAAATTTATATGAATTGGTTTATAAATCTTTTCGCCATATTTTTTTTTATTTCATGAAACTATTTTTTTATTTGAGAAATATACTGCGAGAAAATCGGCATGTCCTAAAACCAAAAATTCCCCTTAAGGCCTTGGCCCAGCAGGGTCGAAGCCTACAGGGGTCAAGGGTCTGATTCTGAAAGGAAGACTCGGCCCTGGTATGAAAGGCAACGAAGGAACAGGAATGGGTTTTTAGTAAGTAAAAGTCTGACACTATCTCCCGCTCCGTCAAAGAGCGGGGGATGTCATTAGACGATTCTCCACCGAAAAAAAAATTATCATTCTTAACTAATATTACCGCCGCCCGCTCGCGTTTAGTCGGCCTGTACCACTACTGTACATGAAGTTTAAATAATAAATATTAATAAAGAGGAACATTTTTTCTTTTTGTAAGAGGTAAACTAACATAACATCCCGTCTGGTTGGAGGATCCTCCCTTTTCAAAGGAGGTTTGCGGGACTTTACTCTCTGTTCCACATACCCCCAAACTGGTGACCCTCGACAAAGAACGTCAGCGCAGCCTTCGTGCAGCTACTACTTCGTGACGTCATCATCACTTCCTCAAGCTTTCGAGCAGCGAGCCATACAGCCAGCACCCACGGCTATAAAGGGTATCCTGACCACCAGCATGCCTACCTGGTCATACCTGGTCATCACCCTCAGCCTCATCAGCGACCTTGGCTAATCACACCGCACCTTCGGCCAGTCACATGAAGAGCTATGAAGAATCTCTCCTGGTCGATGCAAGCAGTCAAGCCATTACATCGCACAGCACTGCTCCGACTCACTGGAGCCAGCAGCACTACTCCGACTCACTGGAGCCTGCAGCATCATCCCGAATCACTGGGACATCATCACCCCGACTCACTGGGGCATCATCCCGACTCACTGGGATAGCAACACCCCGACTCACTGGGGCATCACCGCAGACAGTTCCGACTCACCGAGAACTATGCGGCATTCGGTTCCGACCCACTGGAACCATCCTACCACTGGCCTGGCACGCATCAAGAAGCATTAAGAACCATTGATCTCCGATCTCCGGAGGGGAGTGATGTAGCGACATCTATGGCGTCACATAGGAACTAATCCTGCATCGCGCAATCAAAGTTCTCCGCGCGATTAGAACATATAGAACAGCCCGAAATCATCTATCGGGCAGTATCCCGCCAGACATAACACCCGTCTGGCCGGAGGATCCTCCCTTTTCAAAGGAGGTATGTGGGACTTTACACTCTGTTCCGCCTACCTCCAAACTGTAAGAAATTTGAGAATTTCGAGTTTATTTGAAATTTGAATTTGAATTTGTAGAAGGTTGTCTGTAAGAAATTGCCCTGTGCGATAAGACCGCCCATTGTACACTTATTTTTAATTATGTTTGTCCTTATTTTTGTTTATGTGGTGTACAATAAAGAATATAATAAATAAATAAATAAATAAATAAATAAATAAACTCTACAAAGGAAGTACCAATCCTAATTTCATTTTTATATTTATTTATTCATTTATGTACACAATTGAAAATAACAAATTACACAGTAAGAAGAGTACAAAGGTGCAGCTTATTTCAAACGAAATTTCTTCCAGCAGATCTTTTATGTTTTAATAAACGTTGTTCCACTCTAGAACAGACTCCTGTGTCATGGGTGTGTTCATTACCATGTATACAAGACTATGCTTCTGTTCCAGACTCATCTGGGTTTTATCCGAGATGGTAATAACGTCGTCAGCCCATCTAATAATTCAACAACAACAATATCGAAACAACGTAACATTTTATCATCTTCTAGAGCTTCCCAGTTCAGCTGGGCTTGTCTGTGCAGTCAGACTCGCTTGCTGGATTTCTTTTTGCATGCCTGAACACCAGGTGGCGGCTAATCCTCCTCTTCCTCGTGGTCGGTGGTCGTCATTTTGTCTAAGGATATGATTGTACTATCGTATGTAACTTTCTTTGGTAATATACTCGTAATAACCTGTATTAAGATGCACCAGTCCAAGTTTGCATGAAAGGACTAAAAGAATACAGGGAGACTATTTACGACATGATATTTATTATTATTTGTTCTTTTTTAAGGTGAAAAATCATCTAATGTTTTCCCCCACTCTAGTACGGTGTGGAAGGGCGAGTCAGACCTTTACTGACTTTTCTTCTTTCCGGCAATCGGTACCATTTTTTACTTTTATTTTATCATCATTCATCAATAAACTCTGTAGTTAGAACGCCGGCGTTCGCTCTCTCATTATCTTTCTATTGTGTCTCTAATTACGGTATTCGTAAGGTTAATCTAACATGATAGTGTAGGACCTCTGTATAAACAGTCACATTCAATATACCACGTATTGGTAATTAGTTTCCTTTCCTATCGGTATGCTAATGGAGACTGTCGTTTCCTGAATATTCTCCCAAGAGAATTATCTACGATAGTGGGAATTGTATTAGCATCAATTAGTAAGGTAAGGTTAGGATTATTATGATAAGGAACCACATAGGTAACTGGTAAATGATATTGATTACGTTTTGCTGTTATATTTACGTGAACCCTTGAAAACGCAAAACAGATGGTCCTATAAGGGTTCCGTTTTTTCCTTTTGAAGTATGGAACCCAAAAAAGGTGAAGACAAAGCGGATAATGAGCAAATTACAATGACAAAAATTACAGCTTAATAATTAATGATGTGCAGAGCAGTGGTGGCCGAGTGGTAACGGCTCCGACTTACGAGTTGTAGGTCGCGGGTTCAAACCCAACCAGGCGCATTACTTTGTGTAATTTATTTTCATCGGCACTGTTCTCAAAACGGTGAAGGAAAACATCGTGAGGAAACCGGCATGTCCTAGAACCAAAAATTCGAAGACATGTGACATCCACCAACCCGCACTGGGCCCGCGTGGTGGATTACGGCCCATTCCCTCTCCTAGAGAGGAGGCCTGAGTCCCAGCAGTGGGAACATTAAAAGGCTGATTATGCTATTATGCTATGTTAATTAATGAAGTTGATGAATGAGACTATACATTTCTACACTGGGAAGCTATTTGTGCAAAGTAAAGAAAGTATTGAGGCAGGAAAAGGAATTTTATGACATATCGACTATATTATTTTATCGAAAATTCATACCTATCCGAAATGTTTATATTTCACATAGACAAGCTAGTGCACGATTCCAATTGCTTCATCTCCCTCATTTAAAATACGTCCTTATCGTGAGATATTTACATGTCTCTAAAGCAAAATACGCCACAGTACTTACCTACATAGTAATATGTATATCCCAGTTATGTCTATTGCCTAAGGGCACTACTGTGACGTCCTAGAGTCATCATAATTCCGATGACAGAAAAAGACGGAGCAATACAATACGAATCGTGCTATTCCTTTCTAACACCGTGTCAGGGCAGTTCATATCTCGCGAAACAGTAATATATTGCTTTCTTCTTCAATTCAGCAAGTTACTCTTATCGTAGACCAAGGAACTCCATCGTCACGTAATGTCACCATAATTCATATCACTACATTATTCGCTATTTTTGTGGTAAAACAACAAATTGTATGCCATTTCAAGCCAAGTCCTGACCCATAAGAGAGTGAAGGTCAAAGGTCCAGCTCGTGATGTAGAAAACTAAGATTTTTCAATACGATATGATTATGTTCTGCAACATTGTAACGCTTAATGTAGGAAGCGGGAGTTATTGTATAAAAAAGAGCTATCGTGATGTGCCCGCGCCGATACGATCTACTAAACTTACTAAAGGAACAAAACAACTGAGCGAATTTTGCGATACTCGCTGACTGCTCTGAGAATAAACACCGGAACCAACACCCCTAGCTAAGTTGATAATCTGCAATCGTTAACGCTAGTCAAAAACTAATCAAATGTATGGGAATGACATCATCTCAACGTTAAGTCACGTGGTCAGAACAAACGAATAGAAAATTCGTAGCCAAGTTCACATCGTTCAAAATGATAGAATGAATTGTTATCGTTTCTACAATGTTCAACGCTACATACTTTGTTATTGTAGAACGACATTGTAGAACGAGCGGCCGACTCAGCCCCCCTAGCCAAGTTGCAAACGATAAACGTGAACGCTTAGTAATCTCCAATAGATTTTCAACTTTATACCTAAGAGCATAAAGTTGAAAATCTATTAAAGACTACTGAGCGTTAGCGACCGGAACGAACGAAAACACTATGTAATCTTCAATAGATTTTCAACTTTATATCCAATAACATAAAATTGAAAATCTATTAAAGACTACTGAGTGTTTACGTTTATCGTTTGTGACTTGGCTAGGGGGGCAGGCGCGTAAACATGGCTGCCAACGTATCGTTTTCTACAATAGCTGACAACGAGGCGTTACCGATTGGAGAACGAAATTCGACACGAAACGATTGTAACTTGGCTAGGCGGGCAGTTCAGAAAACAGTCTCTTAATGTCTCAATAACGTTCATTGAAGGAATGGTCGAATCATATGGGCCCAGTTTTTATCTGAAGTGTTCAATTGACAAATTCGAATTGTCAAATTTATTTTAGTGTTAGATAGCCCATTTATCTAGAGAAGCCATAGGCTATTACAACATCACGCCACGATCAAAAGGAGCGAAACAGTAACCAAAGACGCGGGTGAAACTGCAGGGGACTACTATTTTCTTACAAATATTTAGTGTCCTTCTGAAGAGGTATCCTATTTCAAGAAATTATAACAAACAATCTCAAACCAGTTTTTCGCCCACTGGCTCTTCTCAAAATCCGATTTAAGAGGGTCCTTTTCTAAACATCGAGCGTGATTTAAACGCTTGTTGCTTCATCTAACGCAATCCAACGCGATGTTTGAAGAAGAGGCAATGCAAAAAAAAAGAGAAAACGCCTGAAAACTCTGTTGGCATTCGATAATTTCGTGATTTACTCGATTAATTTACAAAATTTGTTCCAGGAAATACGTGTTATTTTTTAAACCCTAAAAAGTTTTCCAGAAAAATTGTCGTCATTCAGAATCTCGATTAAATGTGCAAGGCTTCTATTGATGTACTTTTTTAATTTTTGAGTTCAAATTATGAAGTGTCAAAGTTCATGCAAAATAGCAGATTTTTAGCGGTCTTTACAGGATTAGTTTTACACAAGTTTATAAATTGATTTCAATCGAAGCCTAGATAGATAATATCCACAAGATACTATGTTTCCATACCACACATTTTTCATTAGATATTTTATCTAATGAAAAATGTGTAATAACGTCATAAACGCGCAAGAGCGGTTGTATAAAAAACAGTGAAAATGTATGTCGAGTTGCATCCCCTTAAGCCGTCCAAGTCGTTTCAGAAGTTTACGGAAACTTTTCCTCGGAGGAAAATTGACAGAAACAAAATACTATCGCAAGCAGAATTACGTAATAATGTTGAATGCTGTAACACAAAATAAAGGGGAGTGAGGAACAATGGCACCGGACAGGTGTTTGAAGATTAGTATGATTGATTAGTGTCGTTAGAATGTGCTTAATTATGATTAATGTCAGGTTGATGGTTATTGAAAATTGCTTTTTTACAAACTTTTATTTAATTTGCAATGTTTGTAAGTATGTTTATATAGGTCAAATCTTACCAACGAATTTTGACCGCCCGGAGGACACGGTGTAGCATACGGTAGAGGTGTGCCCCGCCTGGGCAGAGCACCGCCGTGTCCTCGTGGGGGCGATCGGCGGCAGTGATCTCTCGCGCCGGGTACAGGCTATGGTCCGGAGTGAGGAGGAGTGGCAGGCGGTCGCCTCCTTTTGCGAAGCAGTAATACTAGCAAAGGAGGCGGCCGATCGCGTGAGGCAACGGTCCTCACGCCCTAACCGCCGCCGGGATTTCGATCCCGATTTCCGGCCACCGTAGGCGCGGACTTGCGGACGGCGAGTAATGGGTGGCTCGCTGTCCGACCGTCCGGTAACCGTCTGGACCGAGCCCAAGTTGTCGACGGCCCGTATTGTTCCACGCGCGCCTCAGGGAGATGTCAGCAAATCGTAGGGGCCCAGCCAGGTCGAAGCCTACTGGGGCCACGGGTAGTGTGAAAGCGAAGCCCGGGGCTCCGGGATGAAGGCAAAGAAGGAACAGGTGTGGGTTTTTAGTCAGTAAAAATCTGACACTATCTCTCGCTCCGCTCAAGAGCGAGATTTGTCATTAGATGATTTTCCCACCTAAAAAAATAAAAAATATAGATAATATATATAGATAAAACAGTAACCGATGTCCCGAACAAAATATCCCTAACCGATTGAGCCGAAATTTTGCAGACATGTTCAATTTGGATGACAATGTATGTGTCGTGAATTGATCACTTCATGATATAGCCAACTAAAACTGACCAGATCGTTTAAACATTAACATTTGATGATATGTCAATCCTCGTTTAGCCATATCATTGATGTGGAATTTCAATGTTAATAAAAGGTATAAAGAAATTAGGTTAAACGAAGATTGAAATATCATCAAACTTTAACGTTTAAAACGATCTGGCCAATTTTACTTGGCCATTTCATAAAGTGATCAATTTCTAAGATCTGGCCATGACATATGCATAGATAAGTAATAATAAACTTTATTCGTATCCATACATTGTAGGTACCTACACAGTAACAAGCTCCCTGGCTCCCAAACTAGGTTCATTAGGTACCTGTGACTTCGGAGTCAATATCTCCAGAAATACGAGCCCTAACCACCGATAACTTGGACCCTGTCCCCGATGCCGGTGGTCTAATTTTTTTTTTTTGCTTTGGTAAACAAAATATTTAGTCATTTGAAATCTGGAGAATACTCAAAAATGCAAAAATAAAATGCAAGCAAAATAAATAAGTAGAAAATCTATTTTCATTTCACTAACAATTTTATGATATAGCACGGCACCCATAGCAATGAGCGTGCCATAGATAAAATATGCAAAACTATCGATTCGAACATCTCTACCGCAGACCATAGAGCGATCAATTCAAACCTATGCAAATAGAATCATGCTAGTGACTGATTCAATATTCTATATCCTAGCCATTTCAGCCTAGATTGAAATAAATAGTAGATGTCTTGCCAAATTTCATCTAGTTTAAAGTGGTAGTGTTAGATGGGCATGATTGGTGGGGCACGCTAGTACTGATGCCTGCTAGAGTTGTGAGATTTTATTTATTTCTTCATTTTAAAAATTCAAAAATTCATTTATTGGTGTGATTTTTGGTACATTGTACATGAGATCTTAATAATAAACTAATTAAATAAGAATTAATCAACATTTACATCTATCTTTAGAGGTTTTTTCATCCCCAATGCGATAAATGCATTAAAAAAAAAAAATTAAAAAATTAAAATAGTTTATTTCTGTAACTTTCTTGTACAATATTATTCTGTGGCTAGAACCTCCCAGGAAGCATATAGTAATGCTTGTATTGGGTGGTTCTGCTCCTCCCTCGGATCAACATATTTTGGCAACTAGATAACTAAACTATTTTAAGTAAATATAAACAAGTACACAATGAATGAAAAGTTAGAGATACTGGTATGACTTCTCTTAATGTGTGTGTGTGCATGAGTGTGTGGTGTGTGTGTGTGTAGTGAGTGTGTGTGCGTGTGTGTGTGTGTGTGTCTATATGATAGTTAGAACATACTATTTCTCATATAGGATGTGTATTTGACTCCAAATTAGGAGACTTCTAGCCCTACGATGTTAATATCTTGGGATCGGGAAGTACCACTAGAAGTCACGAATATTGTCTAGAGTTCGTATTTGAATAATAAGTTCTCTATATCACAGTACCCAAGGCGCTCGAGCTCGTGAACGATTGTTTTTTTTACATTTATGAAATTGAAGGTTGTTTAATGAATATTTGTTGTGAAGCTTATTATATAGATAGGCAGAGTGGGCTTGAAATTGGCGCCTGGCAAAAAGAGTTCTACAGCGAGGAGCAGTGGCCACATTACATTTTCTTCTACCTGTTTGAGCTATATAAACATAAGGTAATGTTTTATGTAGTTTAAGTACTGAGTTGACAATATAAAGTTTTCGAAGTGACAATATTTTATGAATTAGATATAGTTCGTCAGTCGGAAATCTAAATGGCTTAAAGAACATTGTTTTTATCAAGCATCTCTGGGCTCTTTCTGCTTCAAGGAATTTAATTTTTGTGGCACCACCCCAGATGGAAATACAATAACACATAACTGATTGTGCCAATGCAATGTAAATACGCTTCAGGAGGTCTTGAGAGGTGACATGTCTCAACTTTTTAAAGACCCATATGAGTTTACGGATCCTATCATTAATAGCTTCAATTTGAGGGTGCCAGGAAAGTCGGTGGTCCAGGATTACACCAAGGTATTTAGTGGATTTAACACATACAATCTTTTCGCAACCACATTGAGTAGTATAAGTGAAGTTACAAGTATGAATCCTCAATGCCAAATTTGGAGGGGGAAGTGTTTTATTTGCATTAATTTTAACTTATATACTTAATACTAACATCTATAGCTAAATCCATATCCATTAAATTATTTACTAACATCTATAGCCTATATCCATATCCATTATTATCCATACTTAATATTATAAATGTGAAAGTAACTCTGTCTGTCTGTTAAGCTTTCACGGTTCAACTATTAAACCGATTTTGACGAAATTTAGTACAGAGCACACTTGAACTACAAAGATAGACATAATCTATTTTTTATCCGTCTTCGACTTCGCGTCCGCTATAACCAACATTCACGCGGACGAAACCGCTGGCAGAAGCTAGTTAGTAGTTTTTCTAGATATTAATTCACTCCGAGTAAAACAAACTATTTCCGTCTCATTGGATTGTTTGAAAGAGTCACCATTGCATCCCAGGCCAACTGAAGGAACATGGGTGGATTTTAGTCAGTAAACTGAAGGAACATGGGTGGATTTTAGTCGGTAAACTGAAAGAACATGGGTGGATTTTAGTCAGTAAACTGAAAGAACATGGGTGGATTTTAGTCAGTAAACTGAAGGAACATGGATGGATTTTAGTCAGTAAACTGAAAGAACGTGGATGGATTTTAGTCAGTAAACTGAAGGAACATGGGTGGATTTTAGTCAGTAAACTGAAGGAACATGGATGGATTTTAGTCAGTAAACTGAAAGAACGTGGATGGATTTTAGTCAGTAAACTGAAGGAACATGGGTGGATTTTAGTCAGTAAACTGAAGGAATATGGGTGGATTTAAGTCAGTAAACTGAAGGAACATGGGTGGATTTTAGTCAGTAAACTGAAGGAACATGGGTGGATTTTAGTCAGTAAACTGAAGGAACATGGGTGGATTTTAGTCAGTAAACTGAAAGAACATGGATGGATTTTAGTCAGTAAACTGAAGGAACATGGGTGGATTTTAGTCAGTAAACTGAAAGAATATGGGTGGATTTAAGTCAGTAAGCTCACGGGAGGAGTCATTTGATGATTACCCACGGAGTTGCTATTTGATACTTAATTTCACCCTAGCAAAAAAAAAATGTTTCAGTATCAGGATAGTTACTTAAACCTTTGCTAGAAAGACGATGTTTGAGCAAGCAATATTATACGTATGTTATTCCACGAACAGCAAGGCAGAGGTTAGACATCCATACTTCGGTAGTTATATTTTTAATACTATGCAATTGGGGTGCACCTATTACCTGGCACAAATCAAAACAGGATTTGAAAATTTCAGATGGAAAATCCCGATTACACAATAACTAATTCGGAAATGAACCTCACGACCTAGAGGTCAACAGTAGCGTTTTCAGAAAAACTAAAGTGTTTTACTTTAGTTTTTCTGAAAACGCTAATGTTGATCAAAATCTCTATTAAAAGCCCCCTAGTCAAGTTACAACCGTTTCGTTTCGATTCTCTTTTCGTCGATCGCCTTGAGTAGGCCACGCCTCCGATTCCTTTATTGTGACGTCATCTCAACGCTCAGTCACGTGGTCAGAACAAAGGAATAGGAGGCGTGGCCGACTCGAGGCGATCAACGAAAAGATAATCGAAATGAAACGGTTGTAACTTGGCTAGGGGGGCAGGTATAGAACCTATACACTCTAGAAACGCTTAAATAAATAAGGGAACAATAAATCTACCAAGCCTTCCCAAATTTGTTGGGATCGACTTCCAGCCTAATTGGATGCATCTAAATACTAGAATATTACTAAATACTAGATTATTACATGGAGCAACTCCCTATCTGACCTCCACAACCCAGCAATTGGGTAACACTATTCCCCCTTGGCAAGACCAGTGTCAGATTTCCTGGCTTCTGATTATCCGTAACGACTGTGAAAGATTTACAAATGACAGCCAGGATCAATGGTATATTAAAATGGTCGCCCATCCTTTACTGGCTTGTTGGTCTAGTGGTTAGTGGCCCTGACTGCTATGCCGGATGTCGTGGGTTCGATTCCCACCCAGGACAAATGTTTGTGTGATGAGCACGATCATTTGTTCTGTGTCTGAGTGTAATTTATCTATATTATGTATGTATTTAGAAATATATTAGTATGTTTATCAGTTGTCTAGTACTCATAACACAAACTCTGCTTAGCTTGGGACTAGACGACGTTGTGTGATAGTTGTGGAATATTATTATTATATTATTATCCCCAGGCCGACCTAAGCCAGGGTAGTTTAACCTTGCAGATGGACCTCAAGTAAATGTTATACTTAGCCATGAGCTTATTATAAAAATAAATAAGGAAACAAAAGGTGTAAAAAATCTACCCACACTTTAAATTGTAAGCGAAATCACATTCACACTAGGATTCCTGGAGCTGATAGCGACAAAACATCTATTGTGTGTACAAGCTTTATATCGCCTAAAAGGTACTACCCACATACAAGTGTCGCCGACATCATCTATTTGTTATCATAACTATTTTAGGCTTCCAAGGTAATGGACTAGCCCAGGGGTTCCCAATCTTTTCACGCTGCGCCTCCCTTTAAATGTTCTAATTATTTTGCGACACCTTTGTAAAAAAAGATAAATATAACTATGTGCGAGTACATATATGTATATTATCAAAAAATCTGAACTGGTATGATATTATTAAAATACATTTAATCTAAAATTGAATCAGTCTTTATCGAATCGTAGTTTAGGGCTGGTATCATAAGATCATTCAAACAACTATTCTTCCTTGACAATTAAAAGTGCTTGCGACCTGTGTGTACCGGTTTGCGAGACCTCTCGGACAGGATCACGATGCCCCGGGGCGTCGCGACGCACAGTTTGGGAACCTTAAGAGACGCTTACACTGAAAAGCGGCGCGATGTGACGATACTTGAAGAGGTTGAAGGACGTAGACATTTGATAGGCCGTCAACGAAAGCGAAAACAAAATGTTTGGGATTGACAATGTGATATTTCGGTAACGTATGTCAATCCCATACATTTTTGACTTTCGAAAATATCACTGGGTCAAGAGGTTTCATTACTACGCGTATCGCTGCGAGGCGTGTTTTCATTTGTTTTGATTCTTTCACTGATATTTATATTCTTTTTGATGTGAAACATCTATTGGCGCGCCTTAGCAGTAAAGCGAACTCAAATGCCGTGACGGCAAACGGTGTGACGCTGTCGCTTCGTAATACCCCCACTACGCGACCGATCTCAACATTCTTATGTATGCGCGTGGGTACATAACGCGCAGCGGGCAGATGTATACAGATGTTATACATCTGCCCGTGACGGCCTACAATTTTCATATAGTAAATAAAGTTCCATATTTTATCTGTACCTGCGAATACATTGCGAAGAGGCGGGTCCTTTTAAAATTCGCGAGGTGCAGTACTGTCGAAGCATCACTGCGTCGCGCTTTGTCGTACTGTGCTTCACGGTGTTGGTTTTCTATTGTTTTAATCCTCTCACTGAAATGTGCACCTTTTTTGTAGTATATATAGTTCAGTATCGCATTGCGTGTCGGTGTGAGTTGACCCTAAGAGTCCACAGAACAGATATAATAAAATATACAGATTTTTTCTTTTTTCTTTTAAAAGTTGTTTACTCTGTGCCTTATCTAAATAGAAGCGTAATCTCTCCATTTGTCTGTGAAGCAATGTTAATGGACGTAGAGTATTACGAGATATTTTAGGAGTAACTGCTTTTAAAATAATCTAGAGGATGTTAATTGACACCGTTTATATTTTAATGGGCACTTACTTCATGTATACTTTTAGAACGAAGGACTTGTACAGCAGTAGACTGCGAAAATTTAAATATAGGTACAGTGTGAAATTAAATTAGCTAGCAGAACTTCCTAGATCGATGTCTAATAAAAATAAAAATAATTTCATAATAAATTGCACGTAATTAGACTACTAACGGGCTTTGTTAGCTATTGTTAGGTATCTGAAATTATGGCTTTAGATGTTTTTGTCAATAAATATGGCCGTTGCTTCTACGGAGCCTCCCTCGCCTTTAGATGTTTTTGTCAATAAATATGGCCGTTGCTTCTGCGGAGTCTCGCCTTTAGAGGTTTTTGTCAATAAAAATGGCCGTTGCTTCTACGGAGCTCCGCTTTTAGATGTTTTTGTCAATAAATATGGCCGTTGCTTCTACGGAGCCTCGCCCTTAGATGTTTTTGTCGATAAATATGGCCGTAAAACTTGTCTCATGTTACTTCCAGGATGAAAAGTACCCCATGCTCTATTCCAGAATATGTTCTAAAGTACATCCAAATCCCTTCAACAGTTTCAGCGTGAAGGAGTAATATACATACACACACGCTCACAAACTTTCGCCTTTGTGATATTAATATGATATAGTGTAAATACATCACAAACAACATTATGCCTACCTCTCTATATTTTCTTAAATTTTGATTCTACTAACTCGCGACGGTATCATGCGATGACAATAAAATGGTTCTCAGAAATGACAAATTTTGAAAATCTCTGAACACGGAGAGAGTACACTTTGTAAAGCTGTTTCAAACTTTACAAAGTGTAGATACTCTCAGGTGGATCAGAAAAATTGTTTATTAGGAAACCAATCTTGTTCCATTTATAAAATGATCATTTACAATGTAAGTAACAGTGAAGTGTGAAAACCTTCTTGGAAATCTTATACCATAGTCTCACATGAGTCACATGATTGTATTCATAATCATAAGCTCACTTCCACCTTCTAAGAGAGAAGAATCTTTTTTATTAGGGTTCCGTACCTCAAAAAGAAAAAACGGAACCCGTATAGGATCACTTTGTAGCCGTCTGTCTTTCTGTCTGTCTATCAAGACCCTTTATCTCGGGATCACGTAGAGGTATCGAGTTGAAATTAAAAGTATGTACTCAGGTCTGTAGTCCCTTGAAGCGGTGAAAAAATAAAACTTCTGAGTTAAGGAAAACAAAAGATACGGCCGTTTATGTCGCAAAAAAACGTGTATTTCGACACTCTCAAGGGAATCAAAACTCATAGAGTACTTCCCGTTAGCCTAGACTCCTGAAATTTGGCATGAAGCAAGGTCTCATAGCACAAGTATAGGAAAAAAATCTGAAAACTGTAAATATGTAGTTAAGTCACAAAAAAAAATCTTGAATTGAACTGTATTGATAGGTAGAATTCTTAGATTACTTCCTATTACGACACACATTTTTATTGTACTTTTGAGTACAATGTTGTCTGCTCTACGCTGTCCTTACATAATATCTATTAATACTGTAATCTGGAAATATTGTAAGAACCACCATTTTTTTTAAAAGAGTAACCATGATGTTCTTGCCGATTCTTCTCCACAGGAAACGACTAATTGCGAATCGTGCACTAGCTTCTGACGTTTTTTAAGTGCCCATGTAGGCATATGTGAAATAAAAACGTTTGAATTTTGAATTTTTGAGCCATGTCTTCATATAAAATAGTCACTTTGTTTTCAATCAGCATGCGGATGTAACACATTCTAATACTTTTACAGTATTTGGCAGCAACTGTCTTGAGTCAGCCTTCTCGGTAAGCTTCGCTGTTCGCGTCAATTAAGTAAAATTTTCAGCACCATTTTATTGAGATCGCGCCTGTTTCAATGATTCCACATCTTGTCCAGTTCCGCAGACACTTGAGATACAAAACTACACCAATTTTACATCACATTATCCACTAGGAATCAATTTACGAACAAATAAAACAGTCACTGGACTTCCCTCGAAAGAATCCCGCCAAAAACACGTTTTAAGAATCGATTTCGAACAATTTGCAAGGAAAAATCGTGTTGATAAACGCTACTTGCATTTAAGTTTTATAACTACTTTCTCCTAAACCTACTTTATTGTGAAAGATTGTGAATTTGAACCTCAAAAACACTTCACACTAATATTATAAAAGCAAAAGTTTGTTTATATGTATATTTATTTCTCCTTCACGCTCAAAAGACTACAGATTTGGTTGAAATTACTACTAAATTACGGATTTGGCATACGGGTATACTTTAATCTGGAAGGGTAAGACTTAGTACAATTTTCTGCTATCACGCGAGCGAAGGCACTTGCAGCAGCTCATAATACATAATCAGCAGGATGTATTTGTGAGATTACCTCACGACTAACCTTCCACCCATGTTCTAAGGCCTTTAGAAGGTAACTTTCTCCATCCTACTGGACTCAGTCGATACGACAATAAATAAAAAGCGATGCTGTCAATTTGCTAGAACAAGGCCAAGCCCAGAGACGTAGCGTGGACTAATTAAGACGTGGACGAAGGCACATCAGCAAGGCCTTTTTCTTTCATAAACCACGACAAATTTTCGAATTCTTATGGTGTACATGATCGCGGGCTTGCGGACGGCGAGCAATGGGTAGCCCACCGTCCGATCGTCCGGTAACCGTCCGGATCGAGCCCAAGTTGTCGACGGCGCGTATTGTTACACGCGCGCCTCAGGGAGTCGCAAAGCAAATCGTAGGGGCCCAGCCGGGTCGAAGCTTACTGGTGCCAAGGGTAGTGTGAAAACGAAACCCGGGCCCTGGGACGAAGGCAACGAAGGAACAGGAGTGGGTTTTTAGTCAGTAAAAGTCTGACACTATCTCTCGCTCCGCCCAAGAGTGGGATTTGACATAAGATGATTTTCCCACCTAAAAAAAAAATGGTGAAATTTCTTAGTGTGTACAAGCGCTCTTAGGGTAGGCTCATCAGAAATTAAAAAGAGCCCACGAAGATACGAGTGCAACTGCGAAAAAGATCTAATATCCCTCACATACTTAATATTCACAGGCAGATTATTACTCCGCATTACTCGAGACCTCATTATGGTACCTTCATCACGCGTCAGTCATGACACGAGGGTCACTCGGGACTGGTGCCGCCTTGTCTATGGCCGGTGGAATGATTTGAGGGATTAATTAAAATAATTCTGCTTTTTTTTTTTGCTCTGGTAACACTGGGGTATCTAGTTAACATTTGAAGTCATTTCTACTTTGTTTAAGCTATTTCAGACTGTTCACGGCAAATCACATACACCACTAATTTTATTTACTATCTACTAATACTTAATGGACTTATTAGAAAAGGTCTTGTTATTATTTAAATAAAGTCTCAATAAATAATATTCATAAACAGCAAAGTTATGTGCATTTGTTTATATCCCAAAATATCACTCAATTTATGAAAATATTGTACAGGCTATTGATTATGAATGAATGAATGGCGATCAAAATGGAAAAAACACTGCGCGTAGTATTTTCCACTAGTAATTGTTATGAATGATTGATTCAATTATGAATTCACCAATTATGACGAATTTTCGTCGAATATTTTGGGATTAAGTTTTATTTACTTTTGACTACCCAAATATGATCAGTAACGGGTACGGATAGAGCGAAGGAACAGGAGTGGGTTTTTAGTCAGTAAATTTTCCGCTCCGCCCAAGAGCGGGATTTGTCATAAGATGATTTTCCCACCTAAAAAAAAAACCCCTATTTTTTAATTAGTAAATTTTTAAAAAAAGATAAAGGGATAACAGCACCTTTTTTTATTAATGTTGGAAATCATCTAATGACTTCTTCCACTCTAGGTGGAGCGGGAGACTATGTGGCTTGTTAGACTTTTACTGACTAAAATCACATAAGTGTCTTTCAGTTGCCCTTGCGTCATCTTGCAACATCTCTTTGAGGAGCGCGTGGATCATTACGCGCTGTTGACGACTGGGCTCGGTCCAGTTAATTACCGAACGACCGGACGGCGAGCTACCCATTGCTCGACGTCCACAAGCCCGCGTAGGGATAATAGCACCTGGGCTGCAGGATTGTTTGAAATAGTCACAGCAGCCAGGACAACGGAAAAACACGGGTGGGTTTAGTCAGTAAAAGTCTGACTCTCCCGCTTGCTCCACCCAGAGCGGAAGAAGTTAATTGATGATTCCTCATCCCAAAAAAAAACAGGGAACAACCACCCGGCGTTTTTATAACGCCTATCAATATCATATAATGATTAACTACTTGACACTAGCTATCGCTGATACAATATCTATGTGCAAGAAGGTTTTCTAGTAGGTATTAGAAAAAAACCAGTAAAATTCAAAAAATTAAAAATTCTAATATTTTTATTTCACATAGGCCTACCTACATGGGCACTTAAAAAAAAAATAGTTTAAAAAAAACTAAAAAACACGCTTTTAGCACGCACTAAAAATTACAAAATAACTCGGACATTTAGTTTGATGACTCAAGAGTTTTCCCTTTGCCAAATCTTCATTAGATCGCAGGTAAACATAAACAATTTCAGTTCGTGATGAACGATAAAAATAATTACCTATGCGAAATGGTCATAAGTAGGTAATCATCTTTATTGAATATTTACTATGATTTATTATGAAAGAAAGCGTGGAGCGTTTATGTAATCTTTACTCTTTTTGGACAAAACGCTCCACGCTTTCTTTCATAATAAATCATAGTAAATATTCAATAAAGATGATTACCTACTTATAACCATTTCGCAAAGGTAATTATTTATCGTTCATTACGAACTGAAATTGTTTATGTTTACCTGCGATCTAGTGAAGATTTGGCAAAAGGAAAACTCTTGAGTCATCAAACTAAATGTCCGAGTTATTTTGTAATTTTTAGTGCGTGCTAAAAGCGACTTTTTAGTTTTTTAAACTATTATTTTTATTTTAACCTTTGTAGTCTTTTTATTATTATCGTGATTATTTTTTTCGTAGGTATCCCATTCAGCAAACCCTTTCATTTAATACCCATATCATGGGGGTGCATTTCAAATAGCCAATCCGCCATCTTGGATGTCCGCCATGTTGGATTTAAGTCACGTGACTATTTTTTTCGTATTCCTGACAGCAAACCCTTTCATTTGATACCCATATCATGGGGTTGCATTTCAAATAGCCTGTCCGCCATCTTGGACGTCCGCCATATTGGATGTAAGTCACGTGACTATTTTTTTCGTTTTCCTGACAGCAAACCCTTTCATTTGATACCCATTTCATGGGCGCCATCTTGGGGAGGCCGCCATATTGGATTTGTAATGACGTTTCTTAGCTAGTCATGTAATGTCATCAGAACTCAGAGCGTGTGCAAAATTTCATCCTAATCGAAGACCGGGAAGTTAAGATTCCAAGATTTTCTTACATACATAGTTACAAGTGAAGCTAATAAAAGCGTGTTAAAAACGTCAGAAGCTGGTGCACGCTTCCAAATTGGTCGTTTCCAATGGAAAAGAACCAGCAAGAAACTCCATGGTTACTCTTTTAAAAAAAGTGGTTGATGTACACAATATTATATATATATATTAATAGATATTATGTAAGAACAGTGTAGATCAGTCAATATTGTACCCAAAAGCACAATAAAAATAATCATATCTAAAAAAAAGTGAGTCGTAGTAAGAAGTAATCTAAGAACTAGTAGCAACTAGTACCTATAACTAGCTCAGACTGACCATGTATGTCGTTTAATCATCTACTAAAGTGACACTCTATAAAAGAAAACTAATCTGATCGCTTTTGAGCATAAACCCAATTTATTATTATAAGTAATAAAAACACAAAACTCCCCAAAGCATATTATCACGAACACATAAGCGAACCTCTCAACGAGATAACACAACAGTATGTCAAGGGCCTTGCTCCACGTCACGCCTGTCAAAATAGAGCATTAGCCACACCAATTACTTACTACAAAACTCAATAATGTGACTAAAAACATCTATCACGTGATTAAAACAACAATATGACACGGTAACCGAGAAAATTTCTCATTTTTCACGCAGTTTAACAAATTATCTTCTGAAATGATTGCTTTAAAACAATTTGCATGCTAGTTAAATTAAAATATCTGTTTTTTGACAGCTACTAATTAATTTTCCCGCCGCCCGCCATCTTTTTCCATCGTAAACGCGAAGTCTTCTTTTGTTTTTGGTGTTTGTTTTGCTGAAATGTTTCAGTGACTGTTGTGACTTCATTTATTTAGAGGTAACAAGCTTCTGCCTGCGGCTTCGCCCGCGTGAAAGTTTATTTTTCTATACAAACTTTGGACCCCCGTTTCAACCTCATAAGGGGTGAATTTTGGAAAATCCTCTCTTAGTGCTCGCCTACATCATAAAAGGAAACCTTGTGCAAAATTTTACGCTCCCAATCCCAGTGGTTTCGCCTGTGCAAATATGTCAGTCAGTCAGTCAGTTTCTCCTTTTTATATTTAAGTAAGATATCGGCAGTATTGATTTTATGTGTGAGCTAATCTTGTAAACTACCGAAGCGTGTCTCGTGATCGTGAGGTTATCGGAATTTCGGTTAGTTTATTAATGAAGATAATAGTTAAGTACCTAATGAGAATTCAATATTAACTCGTCTTATGAACATTCATCTACGTATCAAGATTTCACTGTTCATATTAATAGTAAACAATTATCTGTACTTTAATAAATAGACAATAATTCAGGTAAAGTTATGAACTACTTCAATGGCCTATTATTCCTCGTACGTGGTACGTACGTGATCTCTACTTTTCAATTTTCAGTAAAAGCTATTAAAACCAGCAAATATTTCACGAACCGAAATGGCTTTTTCACCGCAAAACTCTGGCCTTTTATCCGGCCAGCCTTTTGGCAAAAGTTACAATTACAGCCACGAACGGTATCGTATCAAGTTCATAAATAATTAACGAAAATCCAATATGTTTGGTCCTAAACGGTCGATCTTGTGTGATCCGGGCCAAAAATATATTCTAAAAGGTGAATAAGGTATTATTTTTGGAAAGGATGGACTGCTCCTTGTTTGCGTCACGACATTGAGTAATCAGCCTAATTGGCCTTTCTGTTTACTGAAACTTGTGAACCGTTTCCGTGAGTAAATGGAAAATTATGACAAAGGGTGGAGTGTCTCTTTTAAATGTTCCCTGTAGCCTCAGTAGGCATAGGCCTTACTAGGCCCCTACGGTGTTACTGACATCTGTTTGGGGACACTACGCGCCGTCAACTTTTGCTCGGTCTTTACCGGACAGACGGACGACTAGCTACCCATGCTCAACGTCCACAAGCCCGTGCCTACAGTAACCGGGAATCACCTATGCCCAGGGCGTCTCCTGTGGTGGCTTTTGGGCCGTGATATCCATTTCCTCATGGCTGCGCCCATCTCCTTCGCCCGCATTACTGCTTCCCAGAAGGAGGTGACCGTTTTCCATTCCCTCTCGCTCCGGACCATGGCCTTTTCCAAAGCCGGGAGTGCGAGGTCGCCACTGTCAATCGCGTCCATGAGGACACGGTGGTGCTCCACCTAAGCGGAGTAGACTTCCACAGTATGCTGTATTCTCTAGGCGATGATGATCATACTTAAGGCATCAAATAAATCATTAAATGAAACTAAATCGCATGGATACTAAGGCAGGCATAGAATCACTTTATTACTTCTAGACAAGCGGCAACCAATCATTGCCTAACATCAGAGAAGATAACGATGAAACCCAAGCCTAAACAATGTCAAAAATCAGCTGATCACAATTCTAAAACCAAGTCCACACTATAATACACTATTAAAATGCGTATTATATTCCTGTAAACACGACAAGTAAGGGCAGACACCCACGTGCCAAGGTCCTGTCAAAGTTAAGTGTATCTTGCACAATTGTTCTCATATCTTATTCTGAAGAGGTACTCTGTGAGTTATTGTGAGTGATGAACGGCTTTCAGGTGAGGACGCTGAATGCAAAGTTGTCGAATAATTTATTTATCTGATCAACGTGCGATGTGCGTGATTGTGTAAGGAGAAAGCGCTGAATGTGTTTACGTGACGGAAAAGTAATTTGGGTTTTTGGCAACCCTACGCTGAGATGTCGGGTATTTTTTGCAATTTTACAGACATATATTTGCGTTGTGTGTAACAATATATATTACTATGTAGTAAAAAGTTAGCACTAACTTGTAACTTTTTGCTTCCTTGCCAGGGAGCTACGAAGCGCAGCACTCTTGGTGTAAAAAGAACAGACTGAATACGGAAAAACACGCTGCACCAGCTTGGAGCCGGGCATAATAGACGTGGGTAAAAAGGATGCCAGGCTCAAATAGGATTGGGCAGGGCACACAGCCGCATGAACAGTGTTCGGTGAGCAAGAGTCTCCACACAGTGGGTTCTTGAGGATGGAAAGAGGTGGTGAGGTGATATAGACGTATACCACGAGAACTGATTCCAAATAGTGCGAGAGAGGATTGTCTAGAAAAAATTGAGGATGGCCTTTAATAATAATAATACTTAAAGTTATAATTACTATAATTACTTAAAGTTAGTGATAGTAATACACAAACAAATATACATAAATAAAAATAAGAAAACATGCAGTGAAGTGGGTAACTGAGACGAGATGTGCAGAGAACAATTTAGCAAGCAGCGAACTACCTGACCATTCTCTCCACATAGTGCCTCAGATTAGGGAAGTATGAACTCTCAGCCACTTTTTTCAGGATGCTATTGTCACTGACCCGCGATTTGTGCATCACCGATGCGAATTTCTTTCGAATCACTGCATCAAAGTCGACCCAGCAGTGGGACTTTTATGGATAGAAAAAAAAAAGTGTTAGCATCACTATATACTACAATATCACGCTCAAACGCCTGAATGGGTTTCAGTGAAATTTCGCACACGTGTCCACCTAAAATAGTACATAGGGTACTTTTTATCCTTAGAGTAAGTTCTCTTGGGAAAATTTTCTACTTTTACGAGGGCGAAGTCGCTGGCAGCAGCTAGTTAGTATTAGTATCTCATATTTCTTTCCTCTGTACATAATATCAGATGTCATTTTTTTTATTAAGTTTGCACACTTTAATTAAACAAGTGTGGCATGTTTAATTGAAATGTGCAAACTTAATGGAAAAAAAACTGGGTAAGTGACAGTTGGACTCACGCCCTGAGAGTTCCGTACAAACTTACCTATGTAAACAGCTCAATTCCCGAATGGAGTCTCGAAGATTTTTCCGAATCGCAAAATTAATTTTGTTGTGACGTAACAACAAATTTACAGTTTTCAGATTTATTCCTATACCTCTGCTATAAGACCTTGTTTTATACAAAATTTCAGGATTCTGGGTCAACGGGAAGTAGGTACCCTATGAATTTTGATTTCCTCGAGAGTGTCGAAATGTACATTTTTTGCTACATAAACCAAAGTATCTTTTTTTCTCGTTAACTTACAAGTTTGATTTTTTTACAGCTTCAATAATCCGCAGGCTTGAGTATATGGTTTTAATTTCAACTCGATACCTCCAGACGTCCCCGAAATAAAGAGTCTTGACGAACAGACAGACAGACAGACGGACGGACCACAAAGTGATCCTATAAGGGTTCCGTTTTTTCCTTTTGAGGTACGAAACCCTAAAAATGACATCTGATATGTACATTTGTGTATACCTAACCTGTAACCAACGGTATACACAAATGATTAAATAAACAGTAACGTTTGTTTTCTATTTGAATGCGAATGTAAAACATTCTAATGCTTTTGCAGTTTTTGGGAGCAAATGTATCGAGTCAACCTTCTCGACAAGCTTAGGTGAGGTAGACAAAACTATCTACAATAAAATTCTGATTGATTCCATATACAGTCCGGTTACTGTTGTACACACACTTTAGGACAATACTCCAATTTTACATCACAATAACCACTAGGAATTAATTCGCGAATATTCAAAATACTGAACTTCACTCTCCGGCCACCGTAGACGCGGGCTTGCGGACGGCGAGCAATGGGTAGCCCGCCGTCCGGACCGAGCCCAAGTCGTCGACGGCGCGTACTGTTCCACGCGCGCCTCAGGGAGATGTCAGCAAATCGTAGGGGCTCAGCAGGGTCGAAGCCTACTGGGGCCACGGGTAATGTGAAAGTGAAACCCGGGGCCCTGGGACGAAGCAAAAGAAGGAACAGGAGTGGGTTTTTAGTCAGTAAAAGTCTAACACTATCCCTCGCTCCGGCCAAGAGCGTAAATTGTCATTAGATGATTTTCACACCTAAAAAAAAACTTCAACCGAAAAAAACTCGCCAAAAACCTAAAAGAGTACTTAAGTTTTATCTCAACAAGACGCAGTTGACAGTCAAAATGTAAACGTAGTGATGTGATAATATCTGACTAATGCGGGGCAGGGGGCTAGGGGGGCACGGGGGCACCGCGCTATTGTTTATGGGTCGAGTAATGACCCCCGATATGTACAGACAAGAGCGACACGGAAATGGTTTTATATTTGTACTGTAGTATGTACTGTTTGCATTTGTATAGTTGTATGATATTGTTGGTCAAGCTATGCAGAATATAAAATCGCGTTTTGTTTTAGTATTACATGTATATTAGATCATTTGTTTTAAGTATTATAATAGATCATTAGTCGGGAGCGGAGACGCAATGAAACGCTTCTATGGTTAAATTATTAGGTTTATATTGATAAAAGCTCTATTTATATAAATATATTTTCTTAGTCTTTTTACGTATTTGACATTCTAAAACAATCTTCTTTTTCTTACTTTTTGTTTATTATTATTAATGATAGGCTCGCGTTTGACCACCATCTCACCTGATGGTAAGCGATGATGTGGTCGACAATGTAGCACGCTGTCCTAGAAGTAGCCTATTCACTTGACTTAAAGAACCCTAAGTTGTAGCTATCAGGAAACACAGACTCCGGCAAGGAATTCCACTCCTTGGCTGTACGCACAATAAATGTGTTCTCAAAACGCTTTGTGCGTATGGGTGGGATGTCTATCATGTACCGGTGGCGCAACGCCGTACATCTAGTTGTCCGATGATGGAACGGACTTGGCGGAATTAGATAGTGCAATTCCTGTGCACACTCCCCGAAATGTAAACAATCGAAAACCGATAGGCTAGCAAATCGGCTTCGATGCCCAAGGCTTTGGAGCTTCGACTCAACAAGTGCATCAGTGCCGATGATTCTCTTGGCTCGCCTCTCAATCGACTCTAGCGCATCAAGCTGGTATTTGGCAGACCCGTCCCAAAGATGAGAACAGTACTCCATACATGATCGTATTTGCGCTTGATAAAGGTTGAGCAGATGTTCCGGCATGAAGTACCGTCTCACCTTTGCTAAGATCCCCAATTTTTTGGCAGCCAGTTGAGCCTTTTTTTTTACTATCGAAATATGAACTATTTAAACCATAAACCTTAAAAATTATAACTATCTTGCTAGTTTGCAAGTTAGCAGCATGCGACCTCTTAGACGCCACAGTCCAATCCCCTGTCGATTTCGGCTTTGGTGGCTAGTTTCTGTCGTCAGTACAATTAAGGGTTGCGATATGTGTTCTAATGTGGCTAATGTAGCCTATCTTTGCTGTTTAAGGACACGTTGAAATACCATTAAGGCCCTAGCTCCCCAGCAGTGGCATAAAACAGTGACTCTCTGAAGGCCACTCCTCGATAAAGGTAGGTAAATATTATTAAAAAAAAATTATAGATTCATATATAACATTATCTATCAACAAATGATTTTTTCGTATACATTTGGCAAAAAAAAATATATTTTAACAACATGATATTTTTTACGCAAAACTAAAATATTAGATATTGTTTAATTTAAAGCTCTTAAATAACAATATTTATTAAACCTTGAAATAAACGAAAATGGAGAAACTTAAAAATTTTAAACCTATTTTAAGGTCGCGTTTGTAAATTCGATACTAAAAAGCGGTTTTTCGGTAGAATTTGGGATGAAATGAAGCAAACGTGTAAACTGACACACAATTAGACACCTAAATCCGGAACCACTATCTTAATATTGGTTCCATTCGGAAATTATACCTGCCTCACGAAGTAATAATAATAAGTATTTTTATTGCAACTAAAACACACAGCATATGTATTTAAGCCGTTTGTTTAATATATATAATAGTATTAGGCTCTTATTGATCTATTACACACAATTGTTTAGCATCTGAGTGGAACATGTTCACATGAGTGAAGTATTAAAAAAGAAAAAAAGTGTTTAAGCAAATGGCAGTGCATCAGCTATACCCTCAACACTGCGGATTAGGCGCACAATGCCACAATCGCAAAATGTCTTTTCTCAATTAAATATGCTACACTAGCAAAATGCCACATTAGCAAAATTATACATTTGCAAAATGACTTTTCTCAAAATGCCACAATAACAAAATGCCACACTGTCAAAATGACATTCTCAAAAAGTCATGTATTTAAAAAACTTTTTGCGTGATCTGTACAAAGTATCTTTTGTAATTAAGTCGTAATTTAAGTTTCCGCCAAGTGGTATTATCCATAAAAACGCACTAACGTCCAAATTTAAAAAAAAAAGTTGCTATGTCCGCCGAAGTGACATTTTGGATATTATGCGAAAATGGCATTTTGCGAGAAGTCATTATGCCAAAACGGTATTTTGCTAATGTGGCATTGTGCGCCTAATCCAACACTGCACCAGCTGTGCCATCAATCCCAAATTAAATTGTAACTAATCAATAATGAATAATAATAACATCTCTTAATTAAATCTGTGACACGTCCCATCAGGCCTTTTAACAGAAGTAATAAAATAATGCATTTAATTAATTATACTCCAAATGAATGGTCAACAGAAAATAATGATATTATAATTATTCTCAGCACGTAAAGTTAATGTTTTTTATTTATGAATAAGGTAGCTTACCTTTTATTACATACAATGTCGCTTACACTTTGGTAAAATTTATTAGTTTACTACTTCCTGTCTAAGATTTCGTAATGACAATTCATATAATTTTAATTCTCAATTCATAATCTACTAAAGAAGTTTGAAACTGGTACAAAATCATTTATCATTAATTAGCTTCTACTAACGGCTTCGCTTAAGAGTAGAAAAACTCTCGGGTTCTCGAGTCCGCTTGTGTGATAATTTTATCATCCAAGCTGTTTATTATTATTTTTCATTTTGAGTGTTGCATGTTTATTTTGTAACTAATAAAATACTAAAACGAGCAGTTTAAGCGTGAATGGACAACAAAATCATAACACACACACTTACGAACTTTCGCTTTTATACTGTTAACGTGTTATTTAACAATCAGTTATACATATTCAACAAATATACTATTTACATACTCAACTGGCTATAATTACATAGAGCTGGAGAGAAAAAAACCCTTCCTGCAAATTATCATTTACGATATTTTTACTGAAAAAGGGCGGTAAAATAAAAAAAAACACCTACAACTACTTAGGGCGGAATTCACCAATAAAACTAATCGCGTTTTAACGTTTGGCTCGCATAATCGCGTTTAGCCGCTGTCACTAGTGTCACTTGTCTGTACTTTTCTTTTGTTGTATTTTTACAAGTGACACTAGTGACAGCGGCTAAACGCGATTATGCGAGCCAAACGTTAAAACGCGATTAGTTTTATTGGTAAATTCTGCCCTTAAAAGTTAAAACTAACTAAAAACAAATATGGCGTTGAAAAACTCCTCCACACGGCATGACAGTAAAATAGTTTCTGACTGAAGAAGATGAGCTTATATTATTGTTTATTCCTATATCAGGACACATAAGAGAAAATTCTTTATCAAATCAGCATACTCAAAGCTTTCTTTTCCTTGCAACGGTGGTCAAAGCAGGAAAATGTAGATCTATACAGAATTCCCATTCTAATCGCGTTAATTTGTTTTATAAGTTTCTGATATCGCGTTTTGAACAGAATTTTTCTGTGTAAAAAAACAAATCGATTTTTATTTTGCGTGTTATTTGAATACCAATTATGTCCAAAAACTGATCTGTAATAAACAAAAAGTTACATAACATATGGATATTTATCTATATACCTACATATGTATATAAAAAGTGAAACTGACTAATTGACTCAACGTAGTCAGGGATCAAAATTGCAGTTGCACTCTACCAATGCTAAAGTGTCTAAAATTTCTTTGTTGTAGAAGTTCAATAGTCCACTACTAGTTTATTCAATACTTTAGATCCTATGCTACCAATTAAATCAGTCATAAACCATTGACCCTCTGTTACAAAGAAATTATAGAAATTTTAGCATTGGTAAGGTGGAACTGCACTTTTGACCCCTGACTGTACAGCTGAAACTATCGATCTAGGAATGTGAAATTTTGCACATGGTTTTCTCTTACGACGTAAGCGAGCACTAAGATAGGATTTTTCAAAAAATGTCCCCTAAAGGGACTAAAAGGGGCTCCAAATTTTGTATGGAAATACCTACTTTCACGCACTTGAAGCTGCTAGCAGAAGTTAAGTATACATATGTATAAAAGAAAAGCAGCTATCAATATTCCCAGCTTTCAGAGAAGAATCTTTCCATATATTCGCTAGTAAAATGAAAGTGTTTCCATTGGCTTTGGTTCTGCGAAATCTAATCTACAAGCCATTTTAGGAATTTTAGGCATTTCTGAATTATTGAGAAGTATATGATAGATTTAGTGAATTGTAAAATTGTGTAAAACAAAAGATATTTATCGATCAGTACCAGTAGCAAAATCTTATAATGACCAAATATATATATTTTTTTATCCAAAAGGTTGACTGATGACCAGATGAGAGCACCAAAAGTCTCTGAATGTGTGAAGCAATGGCCCAGTTGATGTAACGACACGCTTGGGAGTGCCCTGCATACTTAATTAGGTCTAGTACTATAATAGCTTTTGGCTGAACTACATTTTGGAGAGTGTGCATGGGAATTACGTATAACTTGATTTAACCATGATCTTTCTACCATCGGACAACCCAACGTACCCTTATATTGTTGATACCTCTACGGTCCGGAAGCGTTTCGCGTCTTTTCGTTCCGCGTAGGTACTTCGAAGGACTGGAACAATTTGCCTGCTGCGGTCTTCCCGTCCGATTATAATTTGGGTGTCTTCAAGGCTAGAGTGAATAGGCTATTAATCAACTATACAAGACGCCAGTTAAACTTGGAACAAAGTACATTGACCTTTTCTTAATATCTCTGCGTAAGTACCCGAAAAACAAACAATGAGCTGTTTTTCATTAGTGGAAAAGCAAATGTAAAGAATCGCGATAGATATCGATTCAACATATTTTTATGTCTTTAAATAATAATACGTTTATTTCGACCATCACAAGATCATAGCACACACAGAATAAAATAACAACAAAAACATATACAATTACAAAGACTACCCACACAAATTAATCAGACACGTAATATGTATTTACAGATTCCGATTGCTCAGTAAGTGTACCATACAGCAATAGTTTAGGTTCTTGGTTGGTGGTTCTTTATTTCTGTTTTTGAAATTAAGAATGTCAATAAATGTAGTAGAATAAGAACCCACGACAACCTGACCTTCGTTATTTTATAAAAGCTGAAAGTTTTTCTGTGCATGTCCCTTATATAGGTAAGAACGACCAACGAATATAGAGTTTGGGTTGTAGTTACTTGGTCATATAACAGGCAGTAAAGGTGTATAAAATAGTACCTAAATTTCGTTAAAGTATAAAACTCAATTTTTATATATTATCTTCGGGATTACTTTAGAAGTCTCGTCATGCATTGCCGGACACTTATGATAGTTGCTACCCCCGCCAGACACCCCTAAACTTTAATAAATTATAATTATACTTTCGTTATAGTATAAAAGCTAAATTTTATATATCTTACTTGGTGACCTATAAAAAGATGTTACCTCAATAGCCAGACAGTTTTAATGGTTTTTACATATTGCCAGACACATCGAAAGTTTGCTGTAGATATCAATAAAAAAATAATTTTATTACGTATAAAGACATGAAAATAAAGTAAAAAATGTTATACTAATATTATAAAATACTAAAAATAATAATAAAAATTTATGTAATCTTTACTCTTTTTGGACAAAACGCTCCACGCTTTCTTTCATAATAAATCATAGTAAATATTCAATAAAGATGATTACCTACTTATAACCATTTCGCATAGGTAATTATTTATCGTTCATCACGAACTGAAATTGTTTATGTTTACCTGCGATCTAATGAAGATTTGGCAAAGGGAGAACTCTTGAGTCATCAAACTAAATGTCCGAATTATTTTGTAATTTTTAGTGCGTGCTAAAAGCGTGTTTTTTAGTTTTTTAAACTATTATTTTTATTTTATACTTTTAGTCTTCTTATTATTTTTTTTCGTATTTCTGACAGCAAACCCTTTCATTTGATACCCATATCTCGGGGGTGCATTTCAAATAGCCAATCCGCCATCTTGGATGTCCGCCATGTTGGATTTAAGTCACGTGACTATTTTTTCGTATTCCTGACAGCAAACCCTTTCATTTGATACCCATATCATGGGGGTGCATTTCAAATAGCCAACCCGCCATCTTGGATGTCCGCCATGTTGGATTTAAGTCATGTGACTATTTTTTTCGTATTCCTGACAGCAAACCCTTTCATTTGATACCCATATCATGGGGGTGTATTTCAAATAGCATGTCCGCCATCTTGGACGTCCGCCATATTGGATTTAAGTCACGTGACTATTTTTTTTTTCCTGACAGCAAACCCTTTCATTTGATATCCATATCATGGGGTTGGATTTCAAACAGCCAGTCCGCCATCTTGGGGAGGCCGCCATATTGGATTTGTAATGACGTTTCTTAGCTAGCCATGTATTGTCATCAGAACTCAGAGCGTGTGCAAAATTTCATCCTAATCGAAGACCGGGAAGTGGGTCAAATTAAGATTCCCAGATTTTCTTACATATATAGTTAGTAATTACAAGTGAAGCTAATAAAAGCGTGTTAAAAACAAAGCTAACGAGTCACCGCACAACGAGCGTCGATAGACAATACAAAATTTTTAGCAATTACCTTTTTGCTTTATACTAAATGTAAACATTAAGATCCTGCTACTCCTGGACAACAAAAAATGTAATCAAGTAATTTTAAGTATTTATTTCTGTACAAGTGATTTGTAATCTTTAGAAATAAATGAATTCAAACCGTTAATTAGCTCCCCTAAAAATTTACTCAAGTCAGATCATCGATATAAGAAGAAATGTTACACGGACTAGTTTTCAACGAAACAGATGTAACAATTTCAGACTCATTTTCACTCACCGTCAGGGTTTCCTAAGCATAAAGGAGGGTTATTCATACTGTCTGATAAGGATCAGGCCCGTGTCGCCGGTGCGTTAAGTTCCACGCGCGCCTCAAAGAGATGTCAGCATGATTGACAGCGCTCGCTGGGACTGGTGCCAGCCATAGCTGCGGGATAGTTCAATGGAGTCACCATGGCCTTGGATCGCAAAAGGCAACTGAAGGAAAGCGGGTGGGTTTTGGCTTGTCACATGTCTTCGAAGTTTTGGTTATAGGTTTCCTCACGATGTTTTCCTTCACCGTTTTTGAGAGCAGTGGTGATTAAATAAATTATACAAATTAATGTGCCTGGCTGGATTTGAACCCGCGACTTATAGCTCGTAAGTCGGGACCGTAGAGCTACCACTTAGGTCTGCGCACAGTCTTAATTCCATAAACTAGATCATTTTCTTTGTTTCACAAGTTGGTCATCGTCTGTTTTAATTATGTTATCTTAGCGCTGACGTTAACGGCTGAAGAAATTAACACTTTTTTACAAAGTGGAATGTTAAGATAAATTCAGTTGCGGGCTATTACGATAGGGAATGGAGCTTGCGTCACTGGAAAGATTTAAATGGGTAATACAGCAGATGGTTTGTGTTCTTCTTGCACGATCATAATAACATTGTATACAGATTCCTACGATGTTGACTCGTGAATCCAATTGTATCAGCATAAACAGTTTTTTTTTTAACATGTAAACTAGTGCTTGACTGCGATCACACCTGATGGTAAGCAGTGATGCAGTCGTTGATGGTGAGGGGCACTAATGTAGGCGCCAGATAAATTTGGAATAACGGTCATTGGTCCTCCTATAGCCCAAAAGCCAAGACGGCCAGACCTTCGTTATTTTACTCGTATAAAAGCTGAATGTTTTTCTGTGCATGTCCCATAAACCAACCATTATAGAGTTTGGGTTGTGGTTACTTGGGTAGATAACAGATAGTAAAGGTGTATAAAATAGTACCTCAATTTCGTTAAAGTATAAAGCGACTTCTTTTTAACAGCATTATTCGCCTTTAAAAATCTACATAACCTTCTAAATTACTAAATCAGCCTTGTGGCTGATTTAGTAACGAATTGCTTAACCTTTTGAGTGCGTAATTAGAGACACAATAGTAAGACAATGGCGCGTGAACGCCGGCGTTAATGCGGGGATCAACAGCTTAATGCTACTGTCTTAGCCACTAATTAGTAATTATCTTCTATGTAAAGCCACTTTCTGGGTGATTATAAAAAAAAATAACCACGAAAGCTAACTTGTCCGTGTCGTAGTGCCCTACAATTTCGAGCTCGCTTCGCTCGCTCTTCGTATAAGAATGTTTAGTTGGCATTGTAAAAAAGACGAATTTGTTTATTAGAGGCTACTTCATTTTTATGTTGCTTAGATAAAAAATGAGATGTTTGATCACGTGTCCAATAAACAAATGTGTGGTTTGACTAATAATTTCTCAATTTTCAGTCTATCATTATCGGCTCAATGAAAATCGCACGTCTGCGCATCGACTAAGATTAAATTAATACGTGATATATTTTTCTTCAATTTTATTGGCAGTAAATTCAATTTGTTCGCGTTACATTTGTGATGGTGATTCGTAATTAAAGTTTTATGTTGGCTGTAAAAGAACTGCGTTTTGTTATTGTAGCTGTCAATCTCGAGATGAAGTGGCGACCGCCCACGTTGCTTATAAAACTGTCGTTGATTTAGAATTTGATGGGGAGCCACTTCTTTTCGGAGATACATCAATATGTCTATGGGGAAGATTAATGTTGATTACACTTTAAGTCAAACGATGGCAGCAGTAGTAGTGACGAAGTGGTGACAGGTTTTTTTTAGGATTGGAAATCATCTAGTGACTTCTCCCGTTCTAGGGTGGAGCGAGGAGGCGTGTCAGACTTTTACTGACTAAAACCACACCTATGTTCCTTCAGTTGCCTTTTGTGTTCTAGAACCGCGAGTATCCTTTATATACTTTCCCCTTGGCTCTAGGAGGCCACGGACTTACTGGTTCCTTACGGTTTGCTGTCATCTCTTTGAGGCGCGCGTGGAACACTACGCGCCGTCGACGACTTGGGCCTCCGAATAGAACGAGCGGATGGCGAGCGTCGTAGTGACGGTAGGTACCTACACGACGTCGCGGTATCAAACCCAGGTAGGCATTTCACTCTGTGTAATTTATTTCATCACCACTGCTCTCAAAGTGATGGAGTAAAACATCGTAAAGAAAAACCGACATGACCTTGAACCAAAATTTCGAAGACGCACTGCTGGGCCTCGTCGTAAATAACGGCCTATTCGCCCTCGCAGAGTGAGGGCTCGAGTCAAATCAATGGGAATATTAATAAGGTTGATTATGCTATTAACATACACTAAGGCTAGATCATCAGCTTGTGTATACTAATAGGTTTCGGTTGAACGAGCTAATCTGAGGAAGTACTGGTTCGAATTGAAAAAATATTATTGTTTTGGATAGCCTATTTGTCAAGGAAGACTATAGGCTCTGCAACATCACGCTACGATCAATAGGAACGGAGCAGTAACAAAAGAAGGCGCGTCGTGAAACCGCGGGGGACAGTTAGTTAACAATAGTACATTTTGATACAAGTGCAGAAAGTTTGTCATTGCGACCGAGGTGGAATTCGTACGAGCCGTAGGAGAGTGTGTTATGGAGCCGAGGGCTGCAGTGACAAATTTGCACGTGTGTCAAACGACTTTTTTCAATAGAACACATTTATTATGCGTACAGCCAAGGGGTGGAATTCCTTGCCGGAGTCTGTGTTTCCTGATAGCTACAACTTAGGGGTCTTTAAGTCAAGAGTGAATAGGCTACTTCTAGGCAAGCGTGCTCCATCGTCGACCGCATCATCGCTTACCATCAGGTGAGATGGTGGTCAAACGCGAGCCTATCATTAATAAAAAAAAAAAAAATACACGTACGAAGAAATGAATAAACGGGGGTTGACCGGCGACTCGTGGGGGTCGACGCGCGCCCAGCCTGATGCGATACATGTAATAACATTGTGGCGGGGGACAGCACGCGCTATTTCTGCACTAGAGCGGAAAGCAGTCTATTGCGTGCCTAAAAGCGGTGGGATAAGAGCGGGTTTTCGAGTAAGTGTATTGAAAAATTTTTAGATGAGCTCTAATTTCGACCACCCGCAAAAAGAGTTCTCATTCTTCGCGAGTTTTAAAGTAAGCAATAAACTTCAAAATTCTGAAAAAAAATTACATTCAGTATTTATAAATGCGTTCCCGTTGCATATAAAGCTGGTGACAAATTTACCTTGTCTGCACACCGGGTTAAACTTTACTGCGTACATTTTCCGTCATATTTATCAAAGTCCATGTATTGTAACAAAAGACGCAAGTGAAACAGCGGGGTACAGCTAGTCAAGAACTTGTATGGTACGATGTTCCGGCGTTATTCATCATCATCCTCTTGGACTTACCCCAACAAATTTGGGGTCAGCGCAACCTCTCTTCTTCTTCCATAGACGAAGAAGAAGATATAAAAAAAACCCGGCTAAGTGCGAGTCGAACTCGCGCACGAAGGGTTCCGTACCGTCCGTAGCATATAAAAACGGCAAAAAATCACGTTTGTTTTATGTGGGCCCCACTAAATATTTATTTTAGTCTGTTTTTTTCAACAGAAATACAACATCTGTGAAAATTTCAACTGTCTAGCTATCTTGGTTCATGAAATACAGCCTGATGACAGACGGACATACAGACAGACGAACGGACAGCGGGGTCTTCGTAACAGAGTCCCATTTTACCCTTTGCGTACGGAACCCTAAAAGTGAAATGACTCTATAAATGAAGCTGCGTTCCTTACAACTTCATTTATCGTCATCTCTTTATATTATCTTGTCGCCACCTTCTGTGATGCAGTAATGCGAGTGAAGGAGGTAGCCACAACGCCAAACGGATATCTCACGCCCCAACCGCCGCCGAAAGAGATGCCCCGGGCGTCGGGAGTCGAGGGCGATTTCCGGCCCCCATAGGCTTACAGACAACGAGCAATGGGTAGGTCACCGTCCGGCTGTCCGGACCAAGCCCGAGTGTGTATTGCGTAGTATTTATTCCATACGCGACTCAAAAACAGTTCACCAAAACAGAAGTAGGGCCGATGCCTACTAGGGTTGTGGAACGAACGTTTAAAAGAATGAACGTGGCCCTAAAACGCATAAGAAATATTTTACTAACAGATCTCAATGACTGCCAGTCTATCACTCAAACCGCAAAAACCGATGGCCTAGCAATAATATCTCAATCAAATATTTTCCAAAACAATTGCTGAATTTATGACCGTAATAAATCCTGTAAACGGTATATTATTTGTTGACAGATATTGCTTCCTCTAATTCAGGAATTCAGCTACATTTCACACAAATACCTAGCAGTTTACACGAAATATTCAATTTTCTTGGAACATTGTGTAATCTCTTGATATAATAATTGCGCGAAGCTAATATTATAAGAGTGAAAGTAGAAGAGAAGTGAAGTCGTAGAGTGTAGTAGATGTTTGGATGTGTGTTAACACATTGAATGCAAACTACAGAACTATATCCGCTTATAGGTGCATTCTCACACAACAGTCACCGTCAAGTCACCGACGACGGATCGGTGACGGTTTGTGTACGTATCCACAAAGACCAGTCACCGTCACGTCGTTCGTCAGTCACGTCGCCGGTTTGACTGAATCCTTGAACACATACATCAGTCAAGTTACGGGTTGGTCAGTGATTAGGTGTGTGACACGCTACAGAACAGATACTGCCCTGACGGATAAAATGCCACGCAATGATGGTAGCACGACGCCTGAACTGAGACGTGACGATCCCAGGTGTTTGAGGAATAAAAGTATGATACTTGTATGGAAATATTATTTGACGTGCCTGACCGGCGGGTCAGGCACGTCAAATACGTCGTACGTGGTGACGTCAGTGACGTCACCACGTCACTGATAGATCACGTGCCGGTGACTGACGTGTGGGAACAAAGTCATACTAGGAGTATAGAAATATTTTTTTTTAAAACCTGGCCGGTGACGTGACTTGACGATAACTGGTGTGTGAGAATGCACCTTTAGGATTCTATGCAGGATGCTGGCTACGGGTATATACGAAGGACTTCTTTCGAGACGAGGTAGTGGTCGGAGCGGGTAAGTATACCAAGGATTCTGAATCTACGTAATTATACGTAGGTATGCCGCAGGGTTCCATATTGGGTCCCATTCTGTTTATTATTTTCACCAACGATTTGATAAATTATATTAAAAAAATGATACCAGACATTAATCTTGTAGTCTATGCTGATGATACTAATGCCGTTGTAGGAGCAAAAAATATTAATGAACTGACAGACGTGGTCAATACTACGTTGGCAGTGTTTCAGTTTTGGTTCGATGCAAATAGATTAATAATAAATATTAAAAAAACAAACATCATGTTGTTTCGAACCACGGCAGGCAATAAAGATAATATGGATATAACTTTTAACAATGAAAAGATAGAATTAGTGAGAGATGTAAAATTTTTAGGTATCTATCTGGATGATTTGCTGAATTGGAAAAAAGAACTAGCACATTTAGACTCCACTATATCATCTGCGTGTTTTGCGTTAAGAACATTGAGAGACGAAATAAATGCGGACCAGTTAAAGATGGTATATTATGCTCTCGTCGAATCCAAACTTCGATACAGTATCCAATTTTGGGGGAAAAGCTACGGTTACAATTCTCAGCGAGCCTTCATTCTCCAAAAAAGAGCAATACGTACAATTGTCAGGATCTCACAAAGAGAAAGCTGTCGATCTCAGTTTCAGCGTTTAAATATCCTAACATTGCCCAGCCTATACGTACTAGTATTGTTAGTTAATTTTTAAAAATATGTCCTTGAATATGAGTCTAAGGACGATAGAGTAGCCAGGGAAAATACTCGTAGAAAGGACTTTAAAAATAAAATTGTGCCTAATATTAACATTGCCAAGCATAGTCCTCATTACCAAGCTGTACAAATATTTAATAAACTGCCAGCGGATTTAAAAGATTTGTTGTACACTAGCTCTTTTAAGACAAAGCTCAGAGCATTTCTTTTAGAGAAAGTCTTGTACTCATTAGACGAATTATAATTTAATATTATTTCCAATTTTCTATTTTGTAAATATTTGTATTATTTTCGTTATAAGCACGTATTCATGTTATAATTTTATTTTTTATTTTATTTTTTTATGCATGTTAAATTTTAGAATTGTATATTAATATTAATAATATGTATCAAATACAATGTAAATTGTTCCTGATAAATAAATAAATATAGGTACTTACAAATACACTGGATACCAGGGTGCGTTTTTTTTTTCGCTGATGCCTTTTACGGATATATCCGTAAATAGACCAATGTATGGTGGCAAGTGTGGCAACCGACTTTGGTCGTGTAGCCAATTTCGGAATTCAATGGGTTAATTCAATCACGTCTCAACGACTGAACGGATTTGTAGATCTGTATTAGGAAATGGGATCCTTTTTAACTTAATAGCCTGTACTTTTTTTTTAGGTGGGAAATCATCCCATGACTTCTCCTACTCTGCTCGCGCTGGCGCTCCAGGGCGGATCTGGAGACCGTGTCGACTTTTACTGACTAAAACCCAATCCTATGTTCCTTCTTTGCTTTTGTTCCAGGATCCTGGGGTTCTCTTTCGCACAACCCATGTCCCTAGTAGGTTTCGAACCCTACGGTTTTGCTGGCGTTCTCTTAGGATAACAAAATATTTACAACCGTGCAAAGCTACGGCGGAAGCTAATTGGTGAATTATTTCGTATCAAAAGAATCATCAAACGTGGGACTGATCGTTAGAGTAAAATCATTCGACGTACAGACTGACATAAAATTAAATGTTAATATAGAAAAGCTTTGAGTTGTTGACGACCTGCGTCATGAGCTGTCCCGTTTCAACACGTTTTATTATTAGTGGGAAAAGGTGGGAACACATTTTATCGAGGTGGCTGAGCATGTATATATATATAAGTTTTTTGTGTAATCTTACGAGATTTCTTCAGAAATGAACATCACCGCTGACCTGTAAAACCATTTTCTTTGCGAAATTTTGATTGATTTACATATGCTATGTACATTCTGAAGAACACTTAAGCAATTTTTGCTAAAAGCCCTTTAAAAGGAGTAGGGAAAACAAGCGAAAAAATATCATATCGTTAAAATATATTTTTGGCAAAAGTATTATTCATAGGACATAATAAACATATATTTTTTTCAGACCTATTAACCTAGGCGTTACCTAGGAGTAAGCTTCAGAAAGTCACTGTTTTATGGCACTGCTCGGGAGTTAGGGCCTAAAGTAATATGCGATGCATCCCTCCTCTTATCTACTAATAAATAATAGTTTACCAGAGGTTATAATAATTTTATTTAGGATAAAAAAGTAGGTAGGTTACATACCTACCCCGGGGGCCAACAATAAGTTAACTAAACGACTACTCTAATAGCTACTACAGATACCGGCACGAATCGCGATGTGAACACCGATGTGTACGATGCGCAAAGCGCATCGTACACATCGGTGAGCCAATCACTGTACATTGCACTCCCGACCCCCGCATCTCACTTCATACCACTAAAGAGACCCGATATTTCACTTCTGCGCAAGTGGAAGTCAGTGCTCAAGATCCATGCCGGTATGTGTACAAGCAAACAGATTGTAGATACCAGCAAGTTGTAGAAGACAAAAGGCTGAAGCTCTTCTGCTTATAAAACTTCAACAACTACAATATTTCTGTTCACCAAAGCACCAAACGAGCAGTCATGTTCTGTTGCAAATGTGTCCTCAGCTTAATCTTATGACAAGACTTGAAATAAATATGAGCGGCTGGATTCGTATTATAATTAATAAAATATGACGGACGTTGGAATTAGTTAAATCACTAATTTGTGGTTGTCGGATGGTTGGTGTATTTACTAAGACCAGTGCCAAGTTTCCAGTCGTATAAAAAAATAATTTGTCAACAATTAGCTACATGACTCAGATTTTGTGCAAACAATCTGAGAAATATTTTGAATAGTTATTTAGGTTGTAAAATATATCTACACTTATATTATAAAGCTGAATAGTTTGTTTGGTTGGTTGAACGCACCTTATAAGGAACCTACCTGCCAAATTTTAAGTTTGTAGGTGTTATAGTTTCTGAGATCAGTGAGTGGTATTTCGCTTTTAGTAACCAACCGCAGTAGGTAACCAATGAGGCGGGTAAAACCGCGAGAGGTAGTCAGTTAACAATATTTTTAGATGAACTCCAATTTCTAGTAACTGCATCAAGATTTCTCATTCTTCAGTGAAAATAGCGAGTTTTAAATTAAGCAATAAACTTCAAAATTCTGAAGAAAACTATATCCATTCAGTATTTCTAAATGCGTTCCCGTCGCATATAAGCAAGTGACAAATTACTTTGTCTACACACCGGGCTAAACTGTGCCGCGTTCGTTTCCCGTTATATTTATCAAATTCCTATCTTGTCTATGCTAATGACTACGGTGTGGAGACCATGAGATTGGAATTATAAAGGAATTTAAAATTCAAATTTCGACAATATTTGTAAGTTTCAGGAACAAGTCGTGTGTACCATATCGCCAACCAGTTTCTACCATATACTCCAGGGCAACAAACTTGCGGGATACGTATTCTATGTGTTAATTCACGATTTATTGTACCTGTATATATCGTTTGAGCATGCAGGAATAACACACAACCAGCCCCCCTAGCCAAGTTACAACCGTTTCGTTTCGATTCTCTTTCGTCGATCGCCTCAAGTCGGCCGCGCCTCCGATTCCTTTGTTCTGACGTCATCTCAACGCTCAGTCACGTGATCCATCCAATGATCGACGAAAGAGAATCGAAATGAAACGGTCGTAACTTGGCTAGGCCTGCAGATACACATACAAACATACAAATTTTCATCATCATTTCAGCCTTAAGACGTCCACTGACGGACATAGGCCTCCTCCAAGTGTCGCCAAAACGACTGGTCCTTTGCATCTTGTATCCATCGGATTCCCACGACCTTCATCAGGTCATCGGTCCACCTTGTGGAAGACCATCAAACGCTGCGTCTAGTGCATGCAGTCGCTATTCCAAATTCTTTCGGCCCCATCGACCATCTGTTATGCGAGCAATACCCCACAAACTTCGCTTTTATAATACGCACCTGTTGAGAGCAGTGGTGGCCGAGTGGTAACGGCCCCGACTTACGAGTTGTAGGTCGCGGGTTCAAACCCAGCCAGGCGCATTACTTTCCGTAATTTATTTCATCACCACTGCTCTCAAAACGGTGAAGGAAAACATCGTGAGGAACCGGCATGTCCTAGAACGAAAAATTCAAAGACATGTGACATTCACCAATCCGCACTGGGCCCGCGTGGTGGATTACGATCCATTCCCTCTCCTAGAGAGAGGAGGCCTGAGTCACAGCAGTGGGAACATTAAAAGGCTGCATACGATACGATACCTGTTATAAATCTAAAATTTTAGATGATCAATGACATACAAAGGTTTCTTTTCCACCATTACCCATCCTATCTTTCATTCAATGTCACAAATACGACGTCACACACATACTTCATTTTAATTTCCATTATACTGATTAAATCGATACTGCACACTTGGCCTTGTGCACATAATATATCAAAGGTGTATTTCTGTCCGTTATGTGAACTGGGCTAAGCTAACAATTTCAACTAATTGCACTAATTAAGTGTTTATATTCTAATTACGGAGAATACAGTTAATAGCTGTATTGTATACGGGCCGGTCGATAGGAAACGCAGGTTTTATACCTATTGTATAAAGTTTTTAGTTTGCAGTGCAAACTGAAATGAAAATAAATGGTCAGGATTTTTTTTCTTTTAAAAGTCGTTGCTTATCAAACGTTCATAATAATATCACACAAGACAACCAGACCCCGAACAACTGACTGTTGACTGGACTGTTGGTCTAGTGGTTAATGGCCCTGACTGCAATGCCGGAGGTCGTGGGTTCGATTCCCACCCATGTTAAATGTTTGTGTGATGAGCAGGATGATTTGTTCTGTGTCTGGATGTTATTTATCTATAATAAGTATGTATTTATAGCATAATCAGCCTTTTAATGTTCCCACTGCTGGGACTCAGGCCTCCTCTCTAGGAGAAGGAATGGGCCGTAATCCACCACGCGGGCCCAGTGCGGGTTGGTGAATGTCTCATGTCTTCGAATTTTTTGGTTCTAAGACATGCCGGTTTCCTCACGATGTTTTCTTTCACCGTTTTGAGAGCAGTAGTGATGAAATAATTTACACAAACATACGCATCGACGAGACTCCGAAGCGGCATTCGCTACTGACAGGACCGCGAGAAACGCTTAGGAGTCTCGTCGATGCGTATGTTTGTGTGAGTGTGCCGTTTCGAATATTTGTAGGTAGTTTCCGTACTGTTCCATATATCTATACTGTGACTACAAAGTCAATCGAGCAATCGCATCAAATTGTTAATTTGTTTAGGAAATATTTCGAATTATTGTATATTTGTATTCTCAGACTTAAATACTCTTGGTGATCAGAAGGTCCAGGGGACAGTAAAATTCTATCAGCGACAGCCATTGATGAAATGGCAAAAATATTTTCACCATAGTAGAAGACTTGTGGATGGCGAGCAATGGGTAACTCGCCGACCGGCCGTCCGACAAGAATCAAAATTGATGGGGCCTACGCCTGCCAGGGCTGCTAATTGTACAAAAGAATTACCTACTGTAACCCTCGCAAAAAGGGCAATTGTAGAAACGCTGTGGTGTGGTTACTCAGTAAAAGTCTGATAATCCCTTACGCTCCACCCTGAGCAGGAGAAGTCATTTGATGATTCCCCACGTAAAAAAGAAATAATAAAAACGGTACATGTAGACTAACAGTATTATAACTTATAACTATCCTTAATCGTAATTCATCAAAATAGTCTACAGGATTTCAGGAGTATATTCCGATACATAAAATATAAAACTGGATCCTACATATCGTGGTGTCAGCCAGCACATGTTTCCTTTCACCTACAATGCATGGCGCGGCGACACGGGGACGCTTTTGTACTCCGATACCTCGACACGCTAACATGTGTGTTAGAATCTGTTCTGACACTAGTAACATGGTTTTATCGAGAATAATGTTTACACCTTATGAAATTCTCTTTGAAATAGACATTAAGACTGATAAACTGTACAGAGCATCGGACCAACGACTCCATATTAGAAGAACTCAAGACACACATGACACTCACCACCTTTTCCAAAGAAGAATCTTCGATTTCTTTGACCACATCACTAGAAAGAGAGGTGATAACTTGGAAAAGCTATTACTGATAGGAAAAGTAGATGAGAAAAGACCCAGAAGCAGGAGTCCGATATGTTGGTCAGACCAAATCCGTGCTACTCTGGAGACCACATCCTGCGACGCCATCCACATCGCCGAACATAGGACAATAATGGCGAAATATGTATAGTCTACACAAAAGTTATTCGTCGAGGTCACGACCTTCACCATTGAGGTTAAAAGACGCAAGGAGGAGGAATCCCCAAGGGTGAGTTCATTTTAGTCAAATTATGCATGTCAGAAACCATACAAACATCACCGAAATTAAATTGGAATTTTTATATATTTTGGATCTGTCCAGTACTCACCGTATCCATTTCAGCGAATGGCACGTTTCCACTACCACAATAAACCGTACGTCATTTTTGCGTCGCGTGACATCGACGCACCGGGACTCCGTTGTACTTCGACACGTCTCACGTGAATTCTTACATGACGTGTGAAAGGTATCTTAAAGGACAGATAAGGTACCTACTTATTCACTAGTGATTTGCAAGGTAGCTAAACGGTGCGAGGATGTAAAGAGGCGCTGTGAAAATGTGAGATTGTTTCCTTCAAAACTGTGCGAGGAACTTGCGAGGTGCTAGGAAGTGTAGTGGACTCTTTTCTCACTCACATTCACTGCACACATTTCTCGCTCCCATCCCTCGCTCCCATCCCTCGCTCACGTTTCTCGTATTTTTGTTAGTGTTACTGACCGAAAATTAAAAAAAATATAAAACCAAAAGCGCTCAATGAGTGAAAAATCTGCTCATATCGTGCAGTGAGTTATTATAATAAATATATGTGTTTATCACAATATTATCACACCGCCTAAACAACATATTTATTTCGCGACGTGATTGCATCAATTGGAGCTTAGAACGCGTTGTATCTTTTCTTCTTTGCCACAACGCATTGTGGCCGTTGTTAATTAATTATGCCCGACGAAAGAAGCTCATTAACGATTTTGATCTGATATAATAAATAATTGTAATTTAATAGTAATACTTCGGTAGATTATAATCTACCGAAAAATAATACGTTAAATTGTAAGCAGTAGGGTTACGGTCCACAAACTTTCAACAGTTTACAATCTCGCGAGATATATTATAATCTAACGATATTTACAATTTTCCGGTGACATATACAAATACGTACCTCCGCTAGTTTTCAGAGTGATAGATATGCTAAGCCAGACTGCTTAATTACAGTGATACTGTTCGTCGATTTATTCCTCATGCACCGCCAATGTACCTCGTACACTTTAGATTGAAAAGCGCCCTAAACCGCTTTTGTTTCTTTAAGAAGTTGATGTAAATTGGTTACCAAATTGTCTTATCGTTTACTCTTTCATTTACAGTCTTTTTAGCGCTTAGCGCTGTGTCTCGGACACCAAAATAATATTAATCACGCAGTAACTAATGCTGCTCTATACATAATGAGACAGTCAATAAGTAGATAACCAACTCTCTGTCATACATGACAAAGTTCAAATTGTATTGCATGCCATACACGCCATAGCGTTCCAAGGCAACTTACACAAGTTGCCTTGGAACGCAAAGGGCAAGAAGGAATACTGTTTTAGTCAGTAAAAGTCTGACACTCCCTCCTCGCTTCTCATTTATTTGAAAATTTCTCAACCTTAAAAAAGCCGTTCTTTTTTCTGGTATTTTTATACAAATGGTCACACAACAATCAACTCAATATAAACGGCTCTAAAGTTGATATTTCAGTTGATAGCAACGGATTGAAATGATCTCGAATTATGTATTCAAGTAGAGCATCCTCGGGTGTAATGAACGTAAAAAATAAGCTTTCAAATAGATTTCTTACTAAAAAAGCGACTAACAACAGCCTAATTCAGTCAGGACTTTATTATCTAGTGAGAGGAATTATACTCAATTTATGATAGAGCAGTAACACTAAGCTTTAGGTATTAGTCAGATGATTCCCGGTAGAAAGGTCGTGACTTCTGGCATCTGACATTATTTTAATTAAATTTGTTTAAACAAAATATTAGTTACGAGATGTTTTCCCAAAATATCAACGTAATTTTAGTCCAAAGAGATTAAAGAAATATTTTGAGTTCACACATAGAGTTCCATTTTTAGGATTCCGTACACGAAGGGTTCCAACTAGACTCTATTACTAAGACTCCGCTGTCCATCCGTCTGTCCGTCTGTCAGCGGGCTATATCTCATAAATCGTAAGGGATAGAGAGTTGAAATTTTCACAGAATATGTCACACACCTACCACACCCACATACCTACTATTGCCGCCACAACAACAAATAATATTTATTTAAATAAAATAAAAATAAAAGGGGTCTTCATTCATAAAAGAGACGTTATTTTGTAGTCATTTTTTGATCGATTTTGATATTATAGTTCGACCTGCATTTGGCCAGTTTTTATTTTTAAACTGTTTTTCAAAAGTTTTTCCACGTACAATCTAAATACTTATGACGTAGCATGAAACCTAGACACATGAAATCTGCAAGATACAGTCTTGCACATTTCCTATAAACTATGATACACTAAAATTAAACTACACTTTTAGGATTTTCATAAGCACAAAGACAACAATAACAATAAATGTTCATATTGTAATATAATTTACTAAGGTAGGTTAGTACTTAGATACAACTACAACGAATTAAGTTCTCTTCAACTCTTGAGAAATCGATACCGAATTACGGTTTCCTCACAACAATATTTTCTATAGGAAGCTAGATCTGTACCACGATGTATAACAGGGTTATTAAAGCCATGGTACTAATCAAGTTTCCTGTAAGGAAATTCAGTTTTGACATCCTGTTATACGTTTACTGAGTTATTATCAGAGGTCGGAATTAGGTAGAGTTGTTCATGTACTTGCATCGAAATGTTGATATTAATATGGATCTTCCCGGGATTTCTAAAGAAATATACCGTGTTGCCAACTATATAACAAATAAATAATAATAAAAACTTCTAGAGATAGATAAGACAAATAAAACAAAGACAATTAAACATAAAACTTGTATTTGTATTTTTCATTGAAAAAGATTTTTTTACGTCAACTGAGGTAAGGTTAACTATATTTCTGGGCTATATTTTCGGCTACATTTCTGATAGTGTCATAAAAAAATATTTGCTCTTTAAAATTAATCTCGGGATTTGAGGCATATCCACTCTATTCTTTTGCTGTATGAAATCGGTGTAAGTACATGTTTAACTCTACCTAATTCCGACCTCTGGTCATACTAGTCGTTGTAAATTGAACCAGTTTATTTTATTACCTTTTAGATTCTGCCCGCGTTTAAATAGGTTTCTCCATACAAATTTTGAACCCTCGTTTTATCCTCTTAGGGGTAAATTTTGGGAAATTCTTTCTTAGTTCTCATCTACGTCATAAAAGGAAACCTTATGAAAATGTCATACGCTTAGTCCCAGTAGTTTCGGCTGTGCGTTGATATGTCAGTCAGTCAGTTTCTCATTTTTTATATATATAGGGTGACTGGTAATTAGTGTACGATACTTAAACACGTGATTGTGCTCATGATAACCAACAACTTTTACTATGGGAACAAACCTGAAATCGCGAAAAAAAAATCAGCTGTTCAGTACATTTATGTTTGCCTAATGTACTGAAAGGCTGATGATTTTTTTCGCGATTTCGGCTTTGCTCCCATAATAAAATTTGTTTGTTATCATGAGCACAATCACGTGTTTAAGTATCGTACACTAATTGCCAGTCACCCTATATATATCGGGTGTAAAAAGACCCTTAACGTAAACGAAAACTACGTATTGTACCCATCACTGGGATAGTTTTTTTCTTCTAGAATATGCCTGGGAAATCACTGGTTCCAGAGATATTCAAGGTCAAAGTGAGAAAAGAAAAATAGTTTTTTTTTCAAAATCGTATTCCAAGTGTCATTAGAAAACTTTCTTCCGAACAAACATTATCAAAATTATTAATTTTTCATAACTAATTACGCATTTGAAGTTACAAAAATGCAATGAATGCAAAATACTACGCACGCTTCGACGCAGCTGTGCGGCTGTGGCACGCACACTAGCGTGCGAGGTTCCGAGTTCAATGAACAATGCGATACGCGCTCAGCTGATCGACAGTATGGCCAATTTATTTATTTTATGAATTGAACAGTTTACGATTTTACGTTTTCAACAAAAACGTTGATTATTAATTATTTATTGTTTTAATTTTGAAATTAGGTAGTAAAATGGTAGAAATTAAGTAGGTACCTACCGTACCTACTTAACTAAGCGCGGCTGCACTGACGCAGGTCTTCCCCAATCTGGCAGGTCCTGACGCCTCCTGCTGGAGGGTCTACGCCCCGCGTAGACCCCGCGGTTTGTGCAGTCCATGGACGTTTACGGGGCCCCGTTTTAGACTCGGTCACTCGGACTGAAGGTGAGTGAAAGGGTCATGGCCATCCCAATGATACAGGAATACCGCACGGTCTCCTGCGAGGCGAGTCGCATGCTGTCCTGCCACCGTGGGATTTTGGAGGCAACAATCCTCGTACGTAATGGTGCAATGCCGCCGAGGAGAAACTCCGCTGCCGCGTCCAATCGCGGCACGGCGCGGCAGACATAGCTCCAGCGAGATCTTGTGGTGGTATGGTATGAAGACAGCGACTGTCGTCGCAACCTTGCGCTGGGCGCGCCATGATAGCAGTAGTAAGTTCCCTCTCTGAGGAGTAGCTAGAGAGGCACCACGGCGTCCTCACTTTCCGCCTGACGAAGGTCCTCGCCGGACACGGTTGTTTTTAAAGGTTCCTTTGTCGGATTCAGCGGGAAGAAACGCCCGGGTGTAACGCGGGCCTGGTATACAAACGGCAACTGAAGGAACAACGATCGGAGAGAGAGAGATGGAGTTTCAAACTTTTACTGACTCAAAATCGGTACCTAAAAGTCTGACACTCCCTTTCTCTTCACCCAGAGCGCGAGGGGATATTTGATGATTTCCTATCGCAAAAAAGTTACTTTCTACTTATCTAAAAACTAAACTTAAATCCTAGGTACCTACCTACATTTAAACTTCTTATATAACAACGTAATAAACCTCACTAGGTACATAAGCATAACATAAACCTTACTAAGTAGGTAAATAAGACGTGTTAGGAACAGGTGAAACGACGGGATTCCTGCATTTACGATCACAATGTTAAAGGAAAAGTAAATTTCGTAATTTCATTTATTATGTTTAAATTAGGTACCTAAAGCTATCGGAAAAATCACACAAAGTTCCTTAGACTTAATCATCACCTGCTTAGGTTTCTCCCAACTATTGGGGTCTCCTTTCAGTCTAACCGGACTGGCTATTTGGCCTGCACAACCTAGATATCGGTTAATACGATAACGATAAAGCCCCTGAATAATACCTACAATCCGTAAGTATTGTAGGCATTTTTGCGGATGACTTCTAGTGAGGATTGCTTCAAGTGCATAAGGCTGTAAGGCTTATGCATTAGAAGCCAGGAATGTCGTAGATAGGTACCCCACTTTATAAAAATGTTTAGTAGGTACCTACCTAATAAATTACATTTTAAAACATGAACGAGCACGTGGCGCGTTTTACCTGCGAGAGTTCGTTAGTTTGTCGGGAGTCACAGATCGATTCCCGGCCACCGTAGACGCGGGCTTGCGGACGGAGAGCAATGGGTAGCTCTCCGTCCGATAACAACCAAGCCCTGGTGGACAGCGCGTTGTGTTCCACGTGCGCCTTAAGAAGCTGTCAGCTAAACTGATGGGGCCCGATAGGAGCGATGCCTGACAGGGTCGCGGGAATGTTCGAAAGAGTTACCGCGACCCTGAAACGCAAAGGCAACCGAAGGAACAACATTGGGTTTTAATCAGTAAAAGTCTAAAACTCCCTCTCGCTCCACCAGAGCGCGAGATGATTTTCATGATTTCCCAACGTTAAAAAAAAAAATCAAAGCTACTCACGCTTCCGTACACAACTGCAGCAGTCTGAACTGAGATACAACTTGTCTTTAGTGTTTAGAGCGTGTTCATGCACCTACCTACCGACTGCGGCCTTCAAAACTACCTACTAGCTATTTCACAAATACTAACCCGAATTTAGTAAGAATTTCATTTCTCTGTGTTCATTGATAACATTTTTTTTAAAGTAATTACGAGACAACCTACAGAATAATTTACGTAAACTGTTGAAGCCCACCTCTAAATGCTCGTTAAAACTCAAACCCAATTTAGGAAATTATTTATAACTAGAGCGACACCTAAATCTATGAGATCACATTTTGTTATTACACCAGGCCACAGAATAAGAACCAGGCTGGCGCTAGCGCCAGCAGCCAGTAACACGCGCGCGGCTCGTGCTCCAAGAAAGGGAAAAGCCGCCCACCGGCGCGGCGGCGGCGGTGCGCGGCTCTGCTCAAAGCATCAAAAAAGGCCGCCAGCGGTCCGACCCCCCTCCGCAAATAAATTTAAAGGAATTTTATTTAATGCGAATTTACTTACCTACGTGTTTGTTATTTATTAGTTCGGTTTGTTACGTCATCGAATGCACTTGTGGATATTTTGTAGTATTGTGTGATAGACTGATAGTAGGTAGTGAAAGCGTTGGAGTGATAGGCTTAGTGTAGGTGTATTGTGAGTGCGTTGTATGTTTGTGTGTAGTGTGTTCTTTTTAGGATTAATTTAGTAGTAGGCACCTTTCGCGAGATAAGATGCCTTTTCATGTTTATTCGGTGCGCGAGTACGTGAATATGATTTATTGTTACGGCATGGCTCATGGAAACGCTACTGCGGCTCTGCGACTGTACAGGATTCAGCATCCTACCGCGTATCAACCCACGGATTCGCGTATCTTCACCAGAGCTGTTCAACGATTACTGGACAACCAACCGATAGTACCAATTTCTCTGGGAGGCGGCCGACAAGTACGACCAGCGGTCGATGAGGCCATTTTCGCTGTCATGCAGGAAAACCCACGATTGGACGTACGAACAGCAGCCAAAATATTGCGGAGGCGGCATGTTCATCACGCTCGGCACATGGTTTCCCATTCTACTGTGCACAAAGTGTTGAGGAGGGATAGGCAACGGCCTTACAAAATCCATCGTGTGCTAGCGCTCGAGCGCTCGTTCCAGGCGACGCGATACGTCGCATGGATTACTGCAGGTTGAGCCAGGACCGAGACTTCATCCAAAAAATAATTTTCACCGACGAGAGCACTTTCACAAATAATGGGATGTGGAACCGCCGAAATACCCATGATGCTGAAGATGCCACTAGTTCAGAGGCTTGGGTTGTGGTACCAGCACGACGGTGCGCCGCCTCATGTTGTGAGACCAGTTCGTGAGCAACTGACGACGCTATTCGGAAACAACTGGATCGGACGGTTTGGGCCTATTGCATGGCCAGCACGCTCGCCTGATTTAACCCCTCTGGATTTCTTTTTGTTTAAAGATAGGGTGTTTGACCGCCCCTGCGAGACCGCTGCGGCAATGCGACAGAAAATTATTGATGTGATGAACTCCTGGAGCGAGTTCATGAAAACACGCGGGCTAGGGCGCGCATCTGTCTCCACGTGGAAGGTCGGCAGTTTGAACCGGAGTTCGTCAGTGTTGAGAGGCCACCTGAGCTGGATGACAGCTAAAGCGACAGACAGTGTAGGTAAGTACTCAGGCTAAAAACTGTACTTATTTCGTGAAAGTAATTGTACATAACACAGAATTTTTTAATTACCAAGAGCCTACTTAATACCTACACCACCATGCAAAACGCGCGCGACGCCGAGACGCCGCCGCGCCGCGCCTCGTTTATCGTATGCGTACCTATTACACACACACCGGTACAATCAGTTGCGCGCTTTACATTGCTCGCAATAAAAAGCATCATTTTTTTAAAGATGGAAAAAAAAGTTTGTTTCCCAGCAATATTTTTTGTTCAAAATGACTTAGTTATATGTACAGAATGTGTAGTTAACGGGTATGTGATCGGTCTTTTTACACCCTGTAGATAAGTTGCTACCAGCGGCTTAGCCCGCCTAAAAATAGGTTTCTCCATAAGTACAAACTTTGGTCCCTAGTTTCATACCCTTAGGGGATTCATTTTTAGAGAATCCTTCCTTAGTACTCGCCTACGTTATAAAAATAAACCTAGTAAAAAAAAAGATTTACACTCTTAGCTCTAGTAGTTTCGGCTGTGGGTTAATATGTCAGTCAGTCACAGATTAAGCTGCACTGTTTTGTAATCAATTTCTTAAAACACAAAACACCGAAACGACGTTTAAATCACCTCATCAGAACATTTCGGGCCATCGATCCGCCAACACCTCGTGCTCATTCTATAAAATGAAATAAAAATACCGGTACATTCTCAAGCAGCGAATATTTATCATTTTCATCAGAAGTGGGTCAAGTGCTAGCTGAGAACGTCATCCCCCCTCATCTCGTAATCCCTGTATTTTTCATCTCTGAGCTACCTACACGAATTTTAGTTTGTCTGAGAAAATTGAAATTGATCCCGTCCGACGTGTATTTTTTTTATCAAAGCTGGAGGCTGATGGAAAATCTTTTTTCCTAAAAGCAAAGACGGTCAAATTAAACATTGAGCTTTAATCTGCTTCAGGTTTTTTTATTATTATTATTATTGAACGTCTCACGCTTGACTACTATCTCACATGATGGTAAGCGATGATGCACTCGACGGTAGACACGCTTTTCTAGAAGTAACCTATTCACTCTTGACTTAAAGAGCCCTAGATTATAGCTATCAGCAGGCCTAGCCAAGTTACGAGTTGTTTCGTTTCGATTCTGTTTCGTCGATCGCCTCGAGTCGGCCACGCCTCCTATTCCTTTGTTCTGACCACGTGATTGAGCGTTGAGATGACGTCAGAACAAAGGAATCGGAGGCGTGGCCGACTCGAGGCGATCGACGAAAGAAAATCGAAACGAAATGGTTGTAACTTGGCTAGGGGGGCAGGAGTACCAGGAAGCACAGACTCCGGCAGATAATTCCACTCCTTAGCTGTACGCACAATGAATGTTTTCCCAAAACGTTTTGTGTGGGTAGGATGTCCACCATGTATCGGTGGTGCATCGCTATACGTCTGGTGTTTCGATAATGTAAGGTATTTTGAGTTATGACAAACACAGTTTTGCTTAAACAAGACAATATTTATTGGGCTGCGGCATGGTTCGAAAGACTTACCGCGACCCTACAACGCAAAACTGAAAGAATATAGATACGTTTTAATTAGTAGGTAAAAGTCTGAATCTCTCTCTCGCTCCACCCAGAGTACCTACGAGAGTAGTTATTTGAATAATTTCCACAAAAAAAACCATAGACTATATATATACACCACTAGTTTTTAATTAGTACAAATACATATAGGACTTATTAGAAAAGGTTTTGTTATTATTTAAGCTGTTGATCCCCGCAATAACGCCGGCGTTAACGCGCCATTGTCTTTCTATTGTGTCTCTAATTACGCTATTAGATAGGTTATGGAAAGTCTCAATAAATAATATTCATAAACAGCAGAGTTATTAGCGTTTGTTAATATCCCAAAATGTATCAATTTATGGAAATATTGTACAGGCTATTGATTATGAATGAAAAACAATGGAAAAACACTGCGCGTAGTATTTTCTAGTAACAATTGTTATGAATAATTCATTCAATTATGAATTTACCAATTATGACAAATTTTCGTGGACAATTTTGGGATTTCGTTTGTTTTACTTTTGACTAAATAAATATGATCAGTAACGGGTACGGACGTGGCAGGCCAAGGAGGCCCTGCCACATCTCAATAACGCCCTCACCAAAAAACTCTTAAGACTGGACAGAGGCGGCCTGCGCCTGGTGACGGGGACCATCACCGGACACTGCACACTGAATAAACACCTTCACACGATAGGCATCACAGACAGTCCCCTGTGCAGAGCATGTTTGGAGGGGGAGGAGACGATTGCACATGTGCTCCTAGACTGCACAGGTGTCACTGAAATACGCACACGAACCTTAGGATCCCCGAACTCCCTTATTGATGCCCTGAAAAACCTAAGAGGCCTTATTAAATCTGTTTTTGGAGAGAGGTGGGCTGGTTGGAATAAGCCCACCTAAGGTTGTGGCCGCTATGGCCCACGTACAATGGTCCACACAGGACTAAGTGCGGAAACCACACATAAATAGATAGATAGACGGGTACGGATAGAGGCCAATTTTTTTTTGTACTTATTAAAAAATAGGGGTGTATAAGCCCACTGGCAGTCTTCCGTGGTTTCACCCGCGTCTTTGGTTACTGCTCCGCTTCCATGGATCGTAGCGTGATGTTGTACAGCATATTCTATAATCTAGTTATCATATCGGTACACACAGGTTCAGGTTCAGGTCAATTCACCTAGTAGTTCCAGAGCGCGTTTAACAAATAAACAGCTAAAAAAACTCTTCCGTTTTATTATATTAGCATAATTATGGAATTCTAGCCTAAAAGAAGACATGCATTTTTATCAAGTCACAACGAAGATCACTTTTGAACTTTACTTTGTTAAGTAAAGTTAAGGTTTCTTACGTTCGAACTCACATTCTAGATAACTCGTGCCAACATGAGAAAAGAAGATAAACAGGAGTACAAGTGCTTTAAATAAACACATTCGAAGACATCAAATCCACTGAGCAAGTAAATTAGGATTATAACATTTGTAAACATAACTTAATCAGCTTTATAATGTTCCCACTGCTGGGATTAAAAGCTCCTCTCTAGGAGAGGAAATAGGCTGTAATCCACCATACTGGCCCAGTGCGAGTTGGTGGGTGTCACAATTTCGAATTTTGATTCTAAGACGTGCCGGTTCCCTCACGGTGTTTTCACCGTTTTGAGAGCAGTGGTGATGAAATAATTACCTAAAGTTAAACATATGGCTGGGTTTGAGCCCGCAACCTACCTATGAGTGGTAGGTTGCCGTTGGGGCCGTTGCCCTGGGACACCAAGCATTGGTGTCTCTAAATTTGTATACTTGCAAGCACAATCCCAGGTACTGTTAGTTGATCATATTTATCCCCGTAGTCTAAGCCTCTGACCTTTTCAAAGTTTTAAATCACAATGTACAAAGCCTAAAATAAACTTTAAAACAGAATTAATGTATGTCACCAGAAAGCTTCTTTATAAAGTGTATATTTTCAGCCTCAGATTTTATAATAGATTTTACTATAGATTATTGTTAAGTGAACTGAGATGACTAGATTAAACAATATTTCTTGCGGTACGCGGTCGTCACACCAATACCTTTCGGCCCAATCGACCATCTGCTCTGCGAGCAATGTGCCCTGGCCACTATCACTTAAGTTGTCTGTGTTCCCTGATAGCTACAACCTAGGGGTCTTTAAGTCAAGAGTGAATAGGATTTGGTTGCCCATACGTCAGCGCAGAGAACAACGGGCGCTCACTACCTTGTTTTCATTTCTCAATTCTCCCAATTCCCCTAGTTATTTAGCCCCTCACTTTCAATACATTTGCGCCAACCACAATAAAAATCTACGCTCATCTCATAACCGTCTTCTACTATGTCCTACTCATCGCACCGACTTTCTTCACTGTTCCTTCTTTGTTCAGGCTATTTCTCTGTGGAATGCGCTCCCCCAAGAGGTCAGGATGGTTACAAGCCGATTAAGATTCAAGATTGAGGTTCGCGAGCATATTCGTAAGAAGTTGGCAGTAGTATCATCACAACGTTAATATTTCTCTCTTTGTCGATTGGGACCATGTTTTGTTTTTTTTTTTTTTGAGTATATATATTTAGTTCATTAAATTATGTATATATTATATTTACCTATATTGTGTTGTATCTATGATTTATTTGTATATCTTTTTTATATTAACCTCTTTTTTTTTCTTTCTTTTGTCGCACCTACCACTATTCTTCTCTGCATCACCCAAAGGTTGACTGGTAGAAAATGCCTAAGGCATTAAGTCCGCCTCTGTACCTTTATGTGCATGAAGTATTAAATAAATAAATAAATAAATAGGTTACTTCTAGGCAAGCGTGCTCCATCGTCGGTCTGTCTGTCTGTCTGGTGTGTCTCTTTGCTATGCCGAGTACGCGCCAGCCCCAACACCATTCTCATAACGCTGGCTGACAGGTGGGACTCTCCGATTTTGGGGCGGAGGATACGACTGCACGCGGTCAAATAGACATTCCCCAGGTTTGGTGCGTCTAACCCAGCTTAGAATAAATACATATTTGTCCAATATGTTACTAACACTAGTTCTAAGTTTAAATTGTTATTATAACAATTACTGTACTGTATAATAGACTTAAAACCCAAAAAATCGGCCAAGTGCGAGTCGGACTCGCGCATGAAGGGTTCCGTACCATTATCTATACAACATTAGACACTTTAAATAGGCAAAAAAATCACGTTGTTATTGGATTCATTTTTAAAGTGAATATACAGCTAAATATTCTGTGAATATTATAAGCGTCCTATTTATTTATTTATTTAAACTTCATGTAGTGGTACATAGGCGGACTTAATGCAACAAGGCATTCTCTACCAGTCCTATCTGTTGCCAAAAAATAAAACTCACGTTTGTTGTACTTAAATATTTATTTTATTCTGTTTTTAGTATTTGTTGTTATAGTGGCAACAGAAATTCTTCATCTTTGAAAACAACTGTCTAGCTATCACGGTTCATGAGATACAGCCTGGTGACAGACAGACGGACAGTGCATGAAGTCTTAGTAATAGAGTCCCGTTTTTACCCTTTAGGTACGGAACCCTAAAAAAGAATCCTGAACAAGATAGATTCTTCACATCAATACAGAGAACGTCGCAGCCACTACCTCTGTTGACGTAGACTGATATATTTGTTCTAGGACATTTATTTGCCGCCCAAGACAGTTTATTAACTAGGAATACACCCATGTGTGCTTAGGTAGTTAACAGAATAGACTGTATGTGGACTTATGTACTATTCTATTCGTGTTATTTATTCATACAGTTTTTATTTGCAGTTTTCTGCGACCAATAGGAAAAAACGGAACCCTTATAGGATCACTTTGTTGTCCGTCTATCTGTCAAGACCCTTTATCTCGGGAAGGCGTGGAGGTATCATGTTGAAATTAAAACAATATAATCAAGTTTGCGGTCCCTTGAAGCTCTGAAAAAATTCAAACTTTAAATTAACGAAAAAAAGAAACGGCCGTTTCGCGTTTATATCGCAAAAAAATTCATAAGGAGTAACCGCGAAGTATCCCGTTGACCCAGAATCCTTAAATTTGGCATAAAGCAAGGTCTTATAGCACAGGCATAGAAATAAATCTGAAATGTCAGATTTTTTTTTTGCGATTCGGAAAAATATTCGAGAGTTCATTGGGGAATTGAACTATTTACATAGATAAGTTTGTACCGAACCCTCAGTGCGTTCCAACTCGCACTTGCCCAGACTTTTTTTTTCATGGCATGCTTCTCATCTTACTCGGACCGGGTTGTAACCTACGCAAGCAATAATGGAAATCGGTCAAGTGTTCCTTGGACCACTTTTAGAGTCGATTCACACCGGTATTGCAGCGACTGGCAGCGACGCAACGCACTTTTCAAGCGATACGGGCAGTATCGCTTGAAAAATGCTATCACTTTTTCACTCTTGCTACGGAGCCGTAAGGGTCCATCCATACTGATATGACAGCGGCTGGAACCGAAGCAGCGAGCACTTTCAGTGTGAAATAATTTTAAACTTTATTTCCATACTGAAAAGACCAGCCCCCCTTGCCAAGTTACAATCGTTTCGTTCGGCGCGAACGCCTCGAGTAGGCCACGCCTCCGAATTCTTTGTTCTGACCACGTGACTGAGCGTTGAGATGACGTCAGAACAAAGGAATCGGAGGCGTGGCCTACCCGAGGCGTTCGCGCCGAACGATACGATTGTAACTTGGCTAGGGGGGCTGGTCTTTTCAGTATGGAAATAAAGTTTAAAATTATTTCACACTGAAAGTGCTCGCTGCTTCGGTTCCAGCCGCTGTCATATCAGTATGGATGGACCCTTACGGCTCCGTAGCAAGAGTGAAAAAGTATCACACTAATATTATAAAAGCGCAAGTTTGTGAGTGTGTGTGTGTATGTATGTTACTTCTTCACGCTTGAACCGCTGAACAGAATTTGATGAACTATGGCACACGGGTAGACCATGTCCTGAAATATATATATTTTTTTTTATTCTTGATAGGTTCGCGCTTGACCGCTATCTCACCTGATGGAAAGCGACGATGCGGTCGACGATGGAGCGCGCTTACCTAGAAGTAACCTATTCACTCTTGACTTAAAGATTAATACTAATATAATAATAAAATTTCACAACTTTCACGTACACTACGCCATCTAGTCCCAAACTAAGCAGAGCTTGTACTATAAATACAAGACAAATGATAAACATACATTTGTAAATACATACATATTATAGATAAATTACACTTAGACACAGATGATCGCGGTCACCACACAAACATTTGTCTTGAGTGGCAATCGAACCCACGACCTCCGGCATAGTAATCGGTACCACTAACCACTAGGCCAACAGGCCAGCCAAAAGTAGCACATATGATACGTTTTATCCCAAGATTATGTTGTACCCATAGATTAAAGTTTTTAAAGTTTTATTCTATTCTATTCTATTCTATTCTATTCTATTCTATTCTATTCTATTCTATTCTATTCTATTCTATTCTATTCTATTCTATTCTATTCTATTCTATTCTATTCTATTCTATTCTATTCTATTCTAAGTTTTCTTGGGACAATTTTCTACTTCCACGAGGGCGTCGTAGCCGCTGGCAGCCGCTAAATCTTGTGTTTCATATATTTTTTTTTATATCTAACACTCTTAGGTACCATGGTTAGTACCACCATCAATTCAAGCACTTACACCTTGAGAAACTGACGCATGCGATTTACAACGAATTAAAACTACAGTACGTAATGGCCAATTAGTGGAAAGTGGGCCCTTTGCTGCGACTATCGTTATAAATTATAGCCCACTATAAGGCCAGCCACAAAACCACGCGGATCACTTTTGATAAAAATAAAAAACAGTGTAATGTGGAAACATTTTACATCGATTTTTTTTTTTTGATTTGACGGCTTTACGGACGACATTTGTCCAGTAGTGCGACAACACGTCATGTATGTACAGTACGGTCAAAATATGTTAACCACCCTGAAGTTGGCATTCCGAAATATCGCGCATAATAGAAAAAATACGCAATACGTATTTGTCATCTAAGTAGAATGTCAACAAGGCCTACAATAACTTTGTTTTGTATTTTATTTGGAGACAATAAATTTATTATTTATTTATTTATTATTATTATATGATTCTTAAATTAAAAAGAATTACTGCACAGGCCAATGCGCGAAGTTCGGAGCGCTCAGAATATTCGGCCGTACTGTAGATTAATAAATAAATATTTCGGAAGTGTGCACAGAAGACTGGCGGCATTGCTTTGCTACGTTGGATGGCAATGCTTAATCTATGACCGACCTAAAAGCCAGCCTTTCGGTCACGTGAAGTGTCAACTAGTCGTTTGGATAATTAAGCTTTTAATAATAATTAACTGTTTATAAGTAGTAGGTGGTTATATTAATGTTGCACATTTATTTTGTAAAAGATAAGTCTAAATATCAAGCTAAAACTTTAAACAGTAGGTAACTAACACGAAGAAACTTTAAATGAAACAATAATCAATCGATTCACCAAAGACTATCAAATGCAAGCAATTAAGACATCCACTCGATCGACAATACATCTCGATTGACCAGACAACTTCATTAGCTCGAGTCAGCACACCTCTATTAACAGCGGGGGTAGCTCTAGAGCATTTGTTAGGCCACAAGAACTGGGGGAAAAGGGATGTCTTCGTTTCTTCGTTTTCCCTTGAGGCCATTATTAGAAAATAATTCGATTTAGTTAGAACATCGTTAGGGAGAAGGTTTCAGCTGATAATTTTATAGCATTTAAGGTGGGGCAGGCGGTTTAATGAGGTAATTAGGGAGTCTGTTTGGATGTACTTTAGGTTAAATAATTTTATCGGAGGGTCCAATTATTGCGTATTTGAAAAGTTACCCAATGAGGACAAGGATGTTTAAGTAATTTCTTGAGCTCTGGGTTAAAAGATACACAAGTTTTTCTTTCTTTCTTTTCTTTACATATCACGAGTGTAAAAGATTATGTTTATAATCATTTCTAAAGAAAGAAAGAAAGAAAAATATTTTATTTGGCACACATGGATACACACACTGTAAAAACAAAATTTAAGACAACTAAGAAAAAAAAAGAAAAAAGACACAATGCGTGTCTCACGGCTGCGCCAAATAGGTCCAGTTCAGCAAAAATGCCAGACAACTACATGGCAGTCAGTGGTAGTTGCCTGACGCTGGTTTTCAACTGAACCTTATTCTACTTATTTCATAATTGACAACTCGATTAGGATGGTTGGTAGGCCTCACACAAGGTGGAGCGATGACATGGTGAGGGTCGAGGAAATCCGAAAGATGCGAGACGCACAGGACCGGTCGTTATGGTGACACTTGGGGAAGGCATGTGCCTGACAGCGCACGTCTTTTGACTAAAATGATGATGATGAATAGACTACTCACATATTCAGGCAGCCTTATATTTCAATTCCTAATCAAAATTCGTAACCCAAATTTATTTTATTACAAACTTAATACAGTTTCTCGCTAAATAACAGTCCTACATAATAGAAGGGACAAATATAACAGGAAATAACAAAACCCGGCGGAGAAATAATTAAATCAAAAACAGAAGGACAGATTCCATTGAACATTTTAGGTTAACTAAAATAACTTCTCAAATTGGAGTGCCCAATCGAATTACACAGTTAAATTTTATCCCTTTATCTCCCTAATAGGTTTGTATAAGTTATTTAAGCGTTTACCTATGTTACACTAAAGGGTTCGTTAGTGGGTCAAGTATTTAAGAAAACATTTAACGGTTAAGTTTACCTACATTTAACGGGGCTCGACATTGAGATATTTCTATCAGCAATGTCAAAATGTAGAGGATTGACATTTCAGTGGCGCACGTAGATGTAGTTATAGACAGAGAAAAGTGGAAGAATGGAAAGACGGACATTGGCCAGCAGTGATAAACAACAGGATTATAGGTAGGTAACAAATAATAAAAAATAAAGTCAAAATGTAAGGAAATTGACATTTCGGTGGCGCATGTCAATTCTGATTCACATTTTGGAAGTTTTTACTGCCGTTATCACTGAAAATCATATCATTTTGTAACGTCAGAATAGCGCCAGAATATCACTTTGTAGCGTCTAAGATATAAGAAGTCTTAGACTAATGGATTGAGGAAGAAATTAGTATGTAAGAGCCTGGAAAAGGAGGATAATATATGCTGCGCAAACCCCGAATAAATTTATGATTGGGTGATACACCAAGTAGGTACACCTCAGTACACCTCTGCGACTCGGAAAGCACGCTAAGTCCCGGCTGTCATTTCAACATCTTTGACAGTTGATACAGAAAATTTGACGCCAGTCTTGCCAAGGAGCATAGATCAAATGGATCAAATCAAATCAAAATACTTATTTTATGCGAGTTCTGAAATATATTATATGAATATGATATTACAATTAATAATTTTAAAAATAAGTAGTGTGTGTTTGTAACTTACGTTCGTCACGTTCGAATGGCTGAACCGATTTCGATGAAACTTGGTACACGGGTAGATCGTGTTCTGAATTAGCACATAAGATACTTTTTAACCCGGCAGTATGTTTCCTTAGGATAATTGTCTATTATCTCGCGGGCAAAACCGCTGGCAGCAACTAGTTATAAAATTACTATAAAATTGTACTAAATAAACAAATAAATAAAAATAAATAAATTGAATTAAACTTCAGTATACTTACTTAGTTAAATTATAAAATTGTCACAGGAACATAATATGTTATTAATGAATGAAAAGTTTTGGGGAGCTGTTTATTAACTTTCAAAAAGTGCTGATTTTCATCCTAATTTGAATAAATTACTTTTGAATTTGATTCCACGATAACTTAATGTTGTTTATCAGTGAGTGCGTGTTGAAACGTGGTCGGTTACAATGGGCCTCATCAGGAGACTTAAAGTGACCCAAAAGGCAATGGAAAGTGCGATCACATCAGAAACTTAGATATCCGTAGGAGAACTAAGGTTACCGACATAGCTCGAAGAATGGTAAAGGTAGGGCACATTGCTCGCAGAACAGATGGTCGGTGGGGAAGAAAGGATCTAGAGTGGTGACCACGTACTGGAAGACGCAGCGTTGGAAGGCCTCCCACAAGGTAGACCGATGACCTGGTGACGGTGAGGGTCGTGGGAATCCGATGGATGCGAGACGCATAGGACCGGTCGTTATGGCGACACTTGGGGGAGGCCTATGTCCAACAGTGAACGCCTTTCGGCGGAAATGATGATAATTATGTCAATCAGTATTCAATAGTTAAATCGCAAAAAAGTGAGTAATAATTACTGGAACATTTAATTCCAATACTACTCATACACCCACGGGAAACCTATCCGCCGATTTTTATTAACATGTCACGCTAAAGTCACCCCTAAATTAGTAAAATAAAGAGGGAAATTCAACTAAAATTGTTTGAGTTAGTTATACAAAATGGCGATTTAACCCGCTGTCATGGCTGACATAGGTTACTTTCGAAATATTAATTACTTTAATGGAGATTATAATGTTTGTTATGACCAGAGGGCTTCTATAGGGAGTGCTTGGTGGTCGAAACTTTAAGTAGGACTCCAGGTTAATGTTTGATAGGTCATTAACAATATTTTTTAGTTATGGTTTTGGTCTCAGGAGAACTGAATGTTAACATTACATTACACGCGTTAACGTATTTGTTTTAAGTGGGTTTGGATTTGGTCGTAGAAAAGTTTTAATTTTTTTTTCTTCTCTTTTATCTGCAATCAGCTGTTGCTATAAGCAGATGTGTTGTGAGATGTTGTCGCTTTGAGTGTGTCTTTCAGTAAAGGCATCTCCTCTTCAGTGGGCCATATTAATCTATACGGTCAAAATGTCTTTCCTCTTTAGCCTTTTTTTGTAGCTTCGAGTTGTCAGCCTTACAGCTAATGCATTGGGATGTCTTTCAAGCCTCCCGAGGTATACTTTCCCAGCTCTGTGAATTTCCTCCTTCACAGTGCTCATCCTGAGATGTTGGTGAATTTCAGTATTGGTGATGAACCATGAGACACTGCAAGGGTTTCTAAGGATCATGTTCTGCATTCGTTGAATTATTAGAATGTTGGAGTCACTAGCACTGCCCCAGAGCTGTAAGCCATACATCCAGACAGGTTTTAGTATACTCTTGTATATGAGTAATTTGTTATCCACAGATAGCTTACTGTTTCGACCCAGTAGCCATGACAGATGGTTGTATCGAATTTTGAGTTCTTGCCTCTTGGTTTTGATATGGTGACTCCATGTTAAACGTCGATCTAAGTGGAGGCCAAGATAACGTATGTTGTCATGGTGAGGAAGCGTGTAGTTTTCCATTTGTACAGCAGGACAATTTCCTTTGCGCAGTGTGAAGGTTACATGTACAGATTTTGATGCGCTGGCCTTTATTCTCCATTGCTTAAGCCACTTAGTGATGTTGTCAAGACTTTTTGTAGTTTTTGTGTTGCTGTTTTAGGGTCCTTGTCGCTAGCTAAGATGGCGGTATCGTCGGCGAATGTGGCGGTATTTACATCCTCCCCCTCTGGTAGGTCAGACGTGTATATTACATATAGCACAGGTCCGAGTACTGAACCCTGTGGCACACCTGCTTGTATTTGGTAGAACTTAGAGGTGGACTCAGTTTCTTTCACTTGGAATATTCTTTCAGAGAGGTAGGACTCAAATAGTAAATAGTAGCTATGAGGTAAGGTTTTCTTGATTTTGCAAAGCAGGCCCCTGTGCCAGACTCTATCAAAAGCCTGTTGCACGTCCAAGAAGGCTGAAGAGCAATACTCTTTCTCCTCTAATGTTTTTCTTATCTTATCTACTACTCTGTGAACTTGCTCTACAGTTGAGTGTTGCTGCCTAAAGCCAAACTGGTGGTGCGGAATTATATTATTTTTCTTAAGTTCAGGTAGGATTCTATGTAGTAATAGTTTCTCGAACACCTTAGATAGGATTGGCAGCAAGCTAATAGGTCTGTAAGAGGTGACTTCGTTAGCCGGTTTTCCCATTTTGTGGATCAATAGGATCTGTGATACCTTACAGAGTTTGGGAAAGTACTGTATTCTTAATATGCCATTAAAGAGCATTGTAATGAATACTACAGCTTTCTTTGGGAGATGAAGTAGTATTTCCTTCGTGATAAGGTCAAATCCGGGAGCCTTCTTGTCCTTAAGTTCTTTGTTGATTGCTCTCCAGACCTGGCGCACAGTAATTGGGATTGGCGGTGGCGACATTTGCAGGTCTTGATTAATAATATCATCCACTTTTTTTTTAGTGTCCGTGTCACTAGCCTCATTTGGGCAAAATACATTTGCTAGGAACTGGGCAAATGTTTCTGCCTTGTCTTGTGATGTACGCGCCCATCCTCCGTTTATTTTTAAAGGAGGTTTGGCTGTTTGTGGTCTGTCATAATTTTTTGTAAACTTCCACAGTTTTAATTAACCAAATTAAATTCAAATACCATACCTCCGGTTTCTATAATTAAGAATTCGTAATTGAGAACAATACTTTAGCATGAGAACTTACTAAACTTTTTTTGGTTGAAAAATCATCAAATAAGGCGTTATTTGTTTTTGTTTAGAGGAGTTGTGTGTGGAGGAGTCCCACTCTGAAGTGAGCGACTGAAGGAAACTCACCCCGAGTTTCTTTCAGTTGAATTAAAAAAAATACCCACAGCTTTACGTCCTGTTCATGATTTCGGTCTTAGCGGCGAGCGGCGCGGCGAGCTGTCGGCATCGGTACACGGGTGCGTGGCGGTATGAGCAGCGTCTCGCGGCGCGCTTCAAACATTTTCATACTTTTGATCTTACCGCTCACCGCCCCGCGCTTAGCTACCGCTCACAGTGGCAAGGTCGTGAACGAGCCGTTATAATTCCCGGTTTCTATATTCTCAATCTTAGGATTGACAAATACTTTTAGGTACCGGGGTCACTCATTCTTCAGAATACATGTTACAGATAAATCACACAAATATTAAAAAAGAAAATAATATATAAATGCGAAATTTTGTGAGTGTGTTTGTTGTATGTTTGTTACTTCGTCAAGCTCGATCGGCTAAACAGATTTGGAAGAAATTTGGCACACGGGTAGACCATGCAGAACACAGAACATAGGATACTTTTTTATCCCGGGAGTATGTTCCCTTGATATTATTTTCTACTATAACGCAGGCGAAGTCACTGGCAACAGCTAGTGTTAAATAAAGAAGATTTTATACCAGTATCGCAATAAAACGATTTCAATGGAAGAATCGGCGCAGTCGGATATATTTAATACTACACAATACAGACTGATGTGCGCGAGTGTACATGGACGATAAGATTGTTCACGTTGAGGGTATGAGAGAACTAGGAGAAATATTCAGTGTAGAATAATATTAATTTATATTGTGATGTATTTCTGTTCCAGGGTAAACTTATTAAGAGACAAACACAGCACGTCTGCTGTGTTATGTTACTATGAGACAAACACAGCACGTCTGCTATGTTTGTCTCATAGTAAGTTTATCCTGGAAGAGAAGAAGAACATAATATCTAGTAACATCTTTTGCATACAACTAGTTTCTAACAGCGACTTCCCTCGAGTAGGTTTCTCCATACAAACTTTGGACACCCGTTTCATCCCCTTAGGGGGTGAATTTCGGAAAATCCTCTCTTAGTACTCACCTACGTCATAAAAGGAAACCTTTTGCAAAATTTCACACACTTAAACCCAGTAGTTTCGGCTGTGGGTTGATATGTAAATCAGTCAGTTTCTCCTTTTATATATGTATATAGATTTTTCTATACATGTTTGTCATCTAACTCATCCTAAACGGCTTGACCGATTTGGATAAAATTTTGTGTGTCTATTTGAGCGAGTCCCTGGATGGTTTGAAAATACAGTTGGACCCGGTAGGTGGTGCTGCAATCAGGCTCTCAAATTTTTTTCTAACGAAAAGCTAACTTTCGGACAGAACAATGTCTGTCGGCACTGCTGGTCTGTAATATAGAGTTAGGTACTATATATTGTGGCCTGTTGGTCTAGTGGTCAGTGGCCCTGACTGTTTTCGATTCGATTTCCACCCAGGACAAATGTTTGTGTGATGAGCACGATCATTTGTTCTGTGTCTGGGTGTAATTAATCTACATATAATATGTCTGTATTTAGAAATATATAAGTATGTTTGTCAGTTGTCTAGTACTCATAACACAAGCTCTGCTTAGCTTGAGACTAGACGGCGTTGTGTAATAGTTGTGGAATATATTAGCATAGCATAGCATAGTCGGCCTTATAATGTTCCCACTGTTGGGACTCAGGCCTCCTTGGTTGTGGAATATATTGTTATATTATTTTTGTTTGTCACTTCTTCGCACTTGAACGGCTGAAAGAATATGGATAAAATTTAGCACACGGATAAACCATTTCGTATTCCCTCGGGGAAATTTTCCACTGTCAAGCCGCTAGCTGTAGCTAGTTAATAATAAATATAAGTCAAGAGTGAATAGGATACTTCTAGGCAAGCGTGCTCCATCGTCGACCACATCATCGCTTACCATCAGGTGAGATGGTGGTCAAACGCGAGCCTATCATTAATAAAAAAAAATAAAAAATATATAAAAAATCTCTCCACTGTTGCTTCCTAGTCAGTGATAGATGGAATATGGATCAGTACTGGCGACAGAGGACCCGAGAGAATTAAAAGCAAAGCCGAATAAAAAATTAACGACCGCAACATGACTTGAGTGTTTTTGATTGGTAGACGCTTTTTTTACTGTGTCCCGTATAACGTACAGGTCCATACGAAAATATTATGCAATGCATTATTCTACATACGAAGAAGGTCATAAAGAGTCCAACATCTAAATTATGACCCAAGTGAGAGCAGCACCTCTTAGAAATACTGAAACTTAGAAAACTGAACTTTTTTCCACAAACAACACAAGATCACTTGGTGTTATATAAAAGAGATAAATAGGTCCCAGATAGCACCCCAAAATTATAATAATCAATTTTCAATTCAACCCGTCCTTCACTCCTAGCCCTACATTGTGGCCTCCTTGAAGGAGTGCCCTATGCGTGTAGTCGCTTAATTTTAGGATTTTCACAAGTACTGGCTGGCTGCCACAAGCGAGACCGGTTAAGCAGACGAACCTCATATGTTAACCTGCCAAATGTCACTCATAAAAAAAACTAGTCCGCCATCTTGGGTGTTCCGCCATATTGGATTTAAAATGACGTCACACTAAACTGTATACAAAAATTCAGCTCAATCGGTTAAAGATATCCTCTTAAGCTCTTAACGCGATCCATTTGATGACCTAAATTGAACTGTTAAAGGGTTGAAGCTATATAAAGTGTATAGCTCCATTTCTCTTTCTCGCTTGTATGCTTGACCTTTTAACACGTCATGGAACGGCCCCTGCTTCAAAATTGAATTGCAAGATTTGACTCGAACCAGAGGCGCCGACTCCGTGGGTGCTCGGGGGCTCGAGCACCCACCCATAAACAGTAGGTGCTGAGCACCCCTGAGAATAGACATCAAGAAACAGATGAGTAATCGCCTTTTAGGTTACGTATAAATTATAATTTTTCTTGATAATAAAAACTAGTTGAATTTTTATTTAATGGTTTAATTTTATATTTTTATCAAACATTATTAGGAATTAAGTACGCAGTATGTAAGTAGGACATTTATTTACTTGTCGGTTGATCAGTGTGCATTTCTCTTCTCATACTTCACCACTTTTTCAAGTCCATCAAATGATCATAAGCACCCATGAGGTTTTCTAAAAGTCGGCGCCCCTGACTCGAACAAACATAGCTACATACAAATATTGCAAGTTAAATAAATAAAAATAAAAAATAGATAGCAAGATAAGTATCCATCTGGCCGGACATACATACCTCTTCTACGAACATTTTTAACACTCTTTATTATTCCCTCCACAGCGAAAAGATGAAACGCTCCGATAGCCCTTTCATTCACAATATGACGTCATTCAAACAGACAGACAGACACGTTCTATTTGTACCTACTAAAGACACCTGTGATTGGGCGTACATGATCAATTAATGCCAGTCACACGCTCAGGCGAAAGTTAATTACAATATGACTAATGTAACTGTCCGCGTGTTTACGTGCTTAGACTTTTGTTTTAGGGATTGAGGTTCCATTCATATTGTAGTTTTTAAAAATACCAGTCAACAAAAATAAATCTACATTCTGCACAGAATATGAAATACTTTTAGCTGACTAATTTCTGTTTTATTTATTATACTTAAGTATCAAAAAGTATTTTTTATCAAAAATCCCAAATATTTTTTTAATTCCTTCTATATTAAATAAATAAGAAGCATTCCAATTCTAGTGAAAGGGGTATCAGAACATGGATGCATACACTGAAATGTGACGTCATTGGGTTACATGTGTACAAAAGAGACAGCAAGATGTTTCCGCTACGGCCCTACCCTTCCTCATACCAACATTTGAATTGCTAATTGTTGCTTCATTTTATATCCAATTTTCATCTTTTTTTTCAGAAAAAGATTTATTTTAGTGTTACCTGTCGAGTGATACAAAATATTGTATAAAAATCGAGCAGTGGTGGCCGAGTGGTAACGACCCCGACTTACGAGTCGGGCTTCAAACCCAGCCAGGCGCATTACTTTGTGTAATTTATATCATCACCACTGCTCTCAAAACGGTGAAGGAAAACATCGTGAGGAAACCGGCATATCCTAGAACCAAAAATTCGAAGACATGTGACACCACCAACTCGCACTGGGCCCGCGTGGTGGATTACGGCCCATTCCCTCTCCTAGAGAGGAGGCCTGAGTCCCAGCAGTGCGAACATTAAAAGGTTGATCATACCGCACCTTCGGTAGAACAAGGGCACAATTGTCAAAAATTGCAAAAATGAGTTAAGTATACAGAAATGCCTTAAAAATAAACTATACGCCTAAAAAGGATATAGTATATAGTTTATATCATGCAAAGAAGAAAAACTTTCGAGCAATATTAACAGAGCAAGACCTCACTGAATGCAATAAATATCTTAAAATAGCTCTCCTGTAAAATAGCAAAAACTGCAATTATGCCCTTGTTCTACCGAAGGTGCGCTTATATTTATATATATTGTATAAAAATAGACACAGGTAAATACTTAATTGTAAAGAAAAAAAGAAAGACATTTATTTTCCAACAGTCCTTCAGGTACTCACAAATAACACTGTTCTTTTAAAATACATACGAGCAGATCTCCTAGGTAAGGCAACACCTGTCGAAGTCAGTCGGTCTGTGGATGGGCCCATCTTAACATACCAAGATTCCTCTGAGCCTCGAAAAGCATGTTAACCCTATATCCTGACTATAATTTACAGATACTTGACAGTCATTACGGATAGTCAAAAGTCAGGAAATCTAACATCAGACTTGCCATAAGGTATCGTGTTTTTTTTTTATTGGTATAAACCAGTGCTTGACTGCGATCCCACCTGATGGTAAACAGTGATGCAATCATCGATGGTGTTGCGCACTAGTTTATTAAGAGCCTATTCGTAGCCTTGAAGATACCTAAATTATAGTTGGACGGGAAGACCGCAGCAGGCAAATTGTTTCAGTCCTTCGATGTATGCGGTATAAACGACGAAGCGAAACGCTTAGTCCGGACCGTTGCAACCGTGACCGTATTACTCAATTACTGGGTTGTAGAGGTCAGATAGGCAGACACTCCATGTGAAATACTAGTATCTAGTCGTATCCAGTTGGAATAGAAGCCGACCCCAATATATTTCTGAAAAGGATCTCAAAGTATGTTAATGGATACAAAATGGCGGTCTTCTATCTAGCTCGGTGACTGACTACTTAATAAATGTGAGTTAAGTAGGTATTCCAAAAAATCAACTCAGAAAACGAACGAAAAATAATTTTTTCATGATAAAGGTAAATCGTTGAATTTCTGAAATATTACGAGACGTACGAAAAATGTTACTGAAGTTTTTTCGTCCGAAATCGCTTGATACAAACAGGCAATATTGTAATAGCTCTGATATAAATTCTGCGAACAAAAAAAAGCACTCAAGTCTGACATCATATCACGTTCGATGCACCAAATTTCGATACAGATATGGCGCCCAAAAGCGTTCGATTCGCAGAAAGATTGTGACTGACGAATACCGATTCAGAATTAATAACATGGAGCAATATGCGAGACAATTTACCTGCAGACAATCTTATCAACTCTACGTACCTACATACAGTGCAAATCAAATAAATTGGTATCGATCGAAACCACGGTGGCAAAACATTTGGCAATTACAAGGCTAACAAAAAATTCTGATAAGGGATAGTCTGCAACGATAGCTGAGTACTGTGATATCGAAAGGAGATCGCATGAGCTACCTAAACCTAACACAGATGTCCCTACTTGTGTATGGATGAAAACTTATGTAATGGCGTACCTACGTCTTTATAAAGCGAGCTTAAGTCAGAGCCAACGATAAATAATTATCATAAAATTCTTACATGATTACTGTGTGTCAATCCACACTCATTAATCAATTAATCATGTAAGAATTTTAAGATATCACAGTACCTACTAAATTCTTGTAGTATAATGCGTTCCAAATAAGAATAGGATCGATTGCCATGTTGTGACGTCACGTCGTACTGTCAGGTCGAATGTTGAGCATAATATATGCATCCCTATCAATAAACTTGTTTTTAATTTTATCAAACAGTGAATACAAGTCGCCATTTTTTGTGAGCGTATGATAGGTATATAGTTTCCCTTAAATTATTCATAGTAATGCAGCAACCTCTCTAGCACGAAGGTTTTAATAGGGACGCGATGTACTATGTTACGTTCACCAACAACGCCTCCCCACCACCTTACACTGGCTAGGCATACTAGGTTTGCTTCAAATAAATCCCTATTTTCTTAATCGATTTTATTTTTGAAAAAAAAAAGAAAATAACTTAATTTTCTTGATTCCAAATTCAAAACAATTTCTGCTTTATCAAAATAATTATTTTCAATTTAATTAAAAATCTTATGCATTGCAACCGCAATCGCACAGACTTCTGACCCATATTGACGCGGTATTCATAATATATAATCAAAATGTCTTTATTACATTGCTAATTTTAAACGAATTTCTCACCGAAAGAAACACATTCATACTTTGTTCATTGTTCATTCACATACTTAGTGTTGATGTCAGGCAACATAATAATATCATGCACTTCACTACAAATAAAAGTGTTCAGTCAAACAATTATGATAGTTCTCCTACTCCCGCTGTCTATTACACGAACAAACAGACTGATACTCGTAATATTTATATATTTATATAGACTAACACAGATGTTTATGCAAAAATACTTACTACGTTAGATTTTTTTAGATGAGAACAGAGTGAAAAATGTTTTTAGATCGATGTTACAGGAATTCTTAACACAAATGAAATACGTTCTAATTGTTTATTCCTAATTTATACCTCATTTACTACAAAATAAAATTGAATCGCTTACATATTCTCGAATCTCTCCTTCGATTGCATCAAATGCCTGACGAGCTCAATAACGCAAGTTATTTATAATATGACGTAAGAGAATCGTCGGTGGTGTATTTTAGATTCGCCAACGAAATATGGGTGTCGTCACTACAGCAGGTCGATGAAATGCATGGCTTTGTTTAGATTATTATTATGGCAACACTGATGAGTGGCTACGTCAGAGTGTAAATAGTTATGATGATGCAAACAGACATCATGTCAGTGTATGTTTTTTTTAGGTGGGAAATCATCCATTGACTTCTCGCGCTCCAGGGAGAGTGTCAGACTGTTACTGACTAAAACCATACCTGTGTCCTTCAGTTGCGCTGGTTTCCTTTTCAGAAAATCCCCGCGGTCGGGGCCCCTGCGGGCATCGGCTCTGCTAGGCCCTAAGGTTTGCTGACATCTCTTTGAGGAGCGCGTGGAACACTACACGCTGTCGACGACTTGGGCTTGGTCCGGGCGATTGCGGGACGGCCGGATGGCGAGCTACCCGTATAACTTACTTTACAATGATGATAGATGGTTCAGTTCAGTCCCAGCTGGGAATATTTTGTCACTAACTATCCCGCGGTTTTAGACACGTCTTTGGTTACTGCTCCGCTCCAGTGTGTCGTAGCGTGATGTTATATAGCTTATAGCATTCCTCAATAAATGATCTATCTGACATGAAAACATTTTTTTAAATCGAACTGGTAATACACAAGATTAGAGCGTTCAAACCATTACCCGTGGTTCAAGCGAACAAACTCTTCAGCTTTATATTAGTAAAACAGATAAAGAATCCCATGAAGGATTTATTGTGTGGGAAATCCCGTTAAACAAAAGTAAAGACAATATTTCGGTTGACAAGGAAGAATGGAAGTAAAAAAAGTGTTCCGCCGACCCCAAGAATCATGAAACAAGATCGGAAAGATCCATAAAATATAAAAATATATTTCCTGTGATACACCTAATACAGTTTTGCTTTGTAGATAAGCATACCTAGAAATTCTCATCTTGATCAAAACGATTTCATTATATTTATTTATATAACAGATATTCGTAACACATCAAAGATTCAGATTAAACGTATCAGCAAAATAATATTTGAACGAGAAACTTCCAGAAGATAAATTGTGAAACATTTAACGAGTTCCCAAAAGTGTACACGATCAGAGTATCGTTTCTACTGAAAGGACATTGACAGGGTTTGGACCAAATTGCTCAGGAAAGAAGCATTAATTTACACTAAAAAATATATCTAAAATAATTATTAAGATACTTTTTGAAAATAAATAATTCATAAAAAACATTTTTTTTCTCTTGTCTCCTGGAAGAGACTGAAGCGCTTCGGTTTACTAATTATTAGGTATTGGCCTAAGCAACAAAATGCACTATGTGTTCATTCTGAGCAGCACTTGGTCCAACTTCCATACAAAGATTGGCAATGTCCTTTAATTAGATTTTATAAGATAACAGCCGCATGCGTCGAATGGTCCTGGAACGCAAAGGGCAACTAAAGGGACATAGGTGTCGTTTTAGTCAGTAAAAGTCTGATACTCCTTCTCGATCGAGATATAACATGATGATTATTACAAAAAAAATGCTCTATAAATGGTATGCGTCCTTAAATGATCGAGTGGTGGTTTCAAAATCCTCAATTTTCAGACAGAGTCAGTACTGCTGTTAAAGCCGTACCTCACTCTGCAGACTCCATCAGAGCTACATGTCGTCACGTCTTCTGGATTCACTTATTATTTATATTATGTTAACACAATCAGGAGGGTATCGGATCTATTTAAATTTAATTAGATTTTTATAAGATAACAGATGCGCGAATCAAATGATCCTGGAACGCAGGGCAACTGAAGGAATATAGTTGTGGTTTTAGTTAACGCCCTAGAGCAGGAGACCTAATTAGATGATATAAAAATATTTACTAGATAATAGTCTTGGTGTTTTGGGACGCACCCACGACACAGGAGTATCTCCTAATGTGGAGCAAAATTATAAAAAAAAAATAAGATGACTCCTAAAGACACAACAGTACCTATCTAAGTAAATACCACTAAACATAGTTTATTTAGAAATCAACTTGAACAAAAAGAAACACAAAAAATACAAAACATTTTCGATTCTAGAATCCCGACAACAATAAAGTAAGAAATATATCAATCTCATTCAGTATGTATGGAATTCGGAATATATTGTGTCCCTAACTCAATCAAATTCCTCACGTTTACTCAACATTCACTGCGGAACATCCTTTTTACTACAAATTCTCCGTTTTTACACTGAAATTTTGTTGAAAGGAACATGGAGGAGGTAGGCTTACACGATACTACATTCTATTCCAAATATCTGTTATTTATTTATTGTGGACACCTACCATAGTGTTGTTTTTTTGACTGGTAGAGAATGCACCTTGTGGCATTAAGTCCGCCTATGTACCACCACTGTACATGACGTTTAAATAAATAAATAAAGAAATATCCCAGATGGCAGTCTGGTGCAGGGATGTTAGAACTATCGCATATCTAAAATAAAAAAAATATCCGGAACCGTTACCAAAACCAATATAAAAGTTTAGGATAGTTTCGGATAAAAGCGGAGTCTAAATTACAAGTTACAAGTTTTTGTTTGTTTTGACCGGTTAAGCAAATGATAATCGAGACTAGAAATAAAAGTCAAATTAATCTTGCTGTTTGTATTTTACTTTAATAATTTTAGAATTCTAAAATTCGTAATCGAAACTAGCGGATAATCCGAAATAATTTCAGATCTGTATCCGAAACTAGCAGACTTGAGTATATGGTTTTAATTTCGACTCGATACCTGCACGCGTTCTCGAGATAAAGGGTCTTGACAGACAGACAAACAGACAGACAGACGGAAAACAAAGTGATCCTATAAGGTTTCCATTTTTCCTTTTGAGGTATGGAACCCTAAAAACTAAATACTGTGAAGAAATTATTTAAATCGGACCAAAAATGACGAAGATACAGCAATTTTAGTGTATTCGAAACGTGCCCGAGAATGAAGCGACTCACTGTGACGTCATCTGTCAAGATCGGTCTCCACCGGCGAATGAATATGATCAAGCCGTTCGTCGCACGGATCATGACAGATGACGTCATCGTAAACAGTCCAGCGAGAGCGCGCGTTCCCAATTAGCCGTTCAGAAAAAACTTTAATAAATCCACCATTTCTTGACGGATTTTAATGATTTAAAAAATTATATGCTCAGTAAATTACTACACATACGTCATACGATGTATTTAGTAAAAATCGGATTTGCTATTATGAGATCCTCATTAGAACATCAAAAGTTCGGTGTTCAAATACTAGTCCTTGAGTAGTAGACACAGCATCCATTACAATATGCACGTCATAAAAACACTAACATTAGGGCTCTCAAGATAAAAAATACATTAATCATAATACCGGCTTATCAAAACGAAACACTAGTTCTGACGATCTAAAATAGAGGTGACTACCAATCTGTTTCAAATCGTCGATTGATGCTCATTTTCCTCTTCATATTCCTATTAACTTCAGATTGATGTTATTTTCTTTGATCTTAAGCTGTCGTAACCATCATAATTCTCACACTGTTTCTTCGATTGATCTGGAATTCGATATTGTGACTGTGGGTTGACATCATCGGTCAGTAAGCAGCAAAATTACTAGATTTTGTTGACTGAATTAATCGATCAACAAATATTTATGATCAGTTCTCTAAATATTGACGCAATATGGTTTAACCACGTCGCCATTCATGCTTCTTTGAACTAAAGTTTTGTTAAGGTTTGTTCCCAATCCTAGTTGAGTTTTACCAATCTATTAGTGATTACCTAATATCCCAGTCTCCTATATTTTAAGGTTCCATGCCTCAAAAGGAAAAAACGGAAGCCTTATTGGATCACTTTGTTGCCCGTCTGTCTGTCTGTCAAGACCCTTTATCTCGGGAACGCGTGAAGGTATTGAGTTGAAATTTAAACCATATACTCAGGTGTACGGTCCCTTGAAGCTGTGAAAAAATCAAACTTCTAAGTTAACGAATGAAAAATATACGGCTGTATATGTAGCAAAAAACGTATATTTCGATACTCTCAAAGGAATCAAAATTCATAGGGTACTTCCCGTTGACCTAGAATCCTGATATTTGGCATAAAGCAAGGTCTTATAGCACTGGTGTAGGAATAAATCTGAAAACAGTACAGTGCGCGAGTCGACTCGCACTTGCCCAGTTTTTTTTAAATTATTATTTATAGTCTCATGCTTGTGCACTATCTCACCTGATAGTAAGCGATGGTGTGTTCGATGATGGGGCACGCTTGCCTAGAAGTAAGCTATAGAATTAAATTTTTGATGGTCAGTGACCAAAATAGCCAATCTATAAGCCCCATAATCCGAGAGTTCCAAAATAAAACATATAAGTAATGCATCCTCTGTCCGTGCGTCACAAATTGCCCAACTATTTTAAGACTAGTGTGACCCGGGTGAGATAACTCAGCTAAGTGCTCTGTACCCCCTTATCTTTATGTATCGCTGTGATAACAAATGATGAGACCGCTTATCATATACGATGTATTAGAACTAATGCTCCCTACCTACCTGTTGAATGCTGGCGCGAATTTTGTGGAAAGGATTTTTGTTTTGCATAGTTTTTGCTTTTTTTTATAAAATAAATCAATATTTACACGAGCTCTGAACCAAAACTGCTGAAAGTTAGGAGGAAACCTGGATCCCGCAGCACGATGATACTAAGCTGACAGTAAGCATTACTTTTTACAGTTGCGTCAAGCATAGATAAGGTGAATGCTCCAGGATAACCTGCGAAATTCAAATTGTCGTATGTTTTCCTTTCATGTAATTCAAACATTCTTTTGCGGTAACAACACGTATGTATTTACACCATTATACTCATGAAAATCTATAACATAACTCCCTAACTTAGAATTTTGCTATTTTAATACTGTTTAGTCGACGCATGTCAGATTCTATGAATGCCAGATTCTACAAATGCCAGATTTTACAAATGTCAGATTCTTTAAACGCCAGATTCTATGAATGCCAGATTCTACAAATGCCAGATTTTACAAATGTCAGATTCTTTAAACGCCAGATTCTATGAATGCCAAATTCTATAAATGCCAGATTCTATTAATGTCATATTTTTGTTACAATTTCAATATAATAATTTCCTTAGGCGCGTGTATAAAAATTTCGCTAAATTCAAAAGTTGTTGTTGTTGGTGCTAGTTGTTGTTTTTTCATTTTTTGCATTAAAAAGTTTACGTGCATAAATTTGTATGCAAAAATTGCAAATGAGCTCTTAGAAATGGAATTTTTATTATTTATGGTGTTTGTCAACGTTGCCAAAATTTTATGGAAATAAAAAAGACAGTTATTGGGAAATTATATACCAAATTACAAAGTTATCGTCATAAAATTTTCTATTAGTTAAGTTTAAAAAAAAGCTTTTTCTCTGTCATTAATAGAATCTGGCAATTATAGAATCTGGCATTATAAGAATCTGGCGTTTATAGAATCTGACATTTATAGAATCTGGCATTTGTAGAATCTGGCATTTGTAGAATCTGGCATTCATAGAATCTGGCATTTTAAACTCGTCAGACATTTGTAGAATCTGACATTTGTCGACTAAACCTTTAATACGAACTTGACGTTTTGCGTTGTCACTAAGTTAGAGAGTTAGAATGCTGATTATACTGAATATAGTTATGTAAATATATGCACATTGATGCCGCAAATATACACAAATAGACTCACAAACAAACAGACACTAGACGTACGGCGTTGCGCCACTGGTACATGGACGACATCCCACCCATACGTACATGGTGTTTTGGAAATACATTCAGTGTACGTACAGATAAGGAGTGGAATTCCCTACCGGAGTCTGCGTTTCCTGATAGCTACAACCTAGGGTCTTTAGGTCAAGAGTGAATAGGTTACTTCTTGGCAAACGCGGCTACATCATCGCTTACCATCAGGTGAGAAAGCGGTCAAACGTGAGCCTATCAATAATAATATACTGGGCAAGTGCGAGTCGGACTCGCGCACTGAGGGTCCCGTACAAACTACAATTCCCGAATGGAATGTAAAAATTTTTCCGAATTGCAAAAATGATTTTTTGTGACGTAGGTGTCAACAAATTTACTGTTTTCAGATTTATTCCTATACCTGTGCTATAAGAACTTGCTTTATGCCAAATTTCAGGATTTTGGGTCAACGGGCAGTACCCTATAAATTTTGATTCCTTTGAGTATAGAAATATACGTTTATTGCGACATAAACGGCCGTATCTTTTTTATTCGTTAACTTAGAAGTTTGATTTTTTTCACAGCTTCAAGGGACCGCAGATTTGAGTATTTTGTTTTAATTTCAACTCGATTCCTCCACGCGTTCGAGATAAAGGGTCTTGACAGACAGACGGACAGACTGACTGACAGATGGACAACAAAGTGATCCTATAAGGATTCGGTTTTTTCCTTTTGAAGTACAGAACCCTAAAAGGACAGTAAAAGTCTGACAATCCCTCTCGCTTCACCTAAAACGGGAGAAGTTATTTGATAATTTTTCAACCTCAAAAAAAATCTTAACTGACAAAAAAGAACGCTTTTAGGTAAAATATTATATTTTGCTTTTGATATTTCACATTGGTTTACAGTGGCTAATAAAAGTGCTAGACAAAATAAACTTGCAAAAAATATAGTCTAAAAAGTTCTTAAAAACGTTTTAAAAATAATTAAAACTTTGAAGTCTGAAAGGGGTCTTTCACCTTCTATATTTATTTAAATGAACTGAAACAGTTTTATTTAATTCTATATTTCGTTAAATATTCATGTTTTCTAACACGTATCATCTGCATTTTTGTCTGTGGATTTCATATCTAAGTAAATTATTAAAGTCACAAATATGAACTAAAAAGTTATTTGTTATTTTACATTTTATCAAAAGATCGAAGCATTTGAAAAGGTTTAGTTGCAAAAGTTTAATGGGATATATTTATTTATTGGAGAAAATAAGAAAATATTGAACTCTGAGATAACTTGGATATTAGCTTTTAAGAATATTACCAACGTTTGATCTTGTTTAGTGAAATTGTTAGCCATATAAGGTACCACCGCAGGCGCGAGCTTGCGGACGGCGAGCAATGGGTAGTTCAATGTCCGACCGTCCGGTAACCGTCCGGACCGAGCCCAAGTCGTCGACGGCGCGTATTGCGCGCGTGCGCCTCAGGGAGATGTCAGCAAACCGTAGGGGCCCAGCAGGGTCGAAGCCTACTGGGGCCACGGGTAGTGTGAAAGTGAAACTCAGAGCCCTGGGACGAAAGCAATGAAGGAACAGGACAATTTTTTTTAGTCAGTAAAAGTCTGACACTATCTCCCGATCCGCCCAAGAGCGGGCGATGTCACTGGACACACACATACATATACATACATATTCAGCCTTTTAATGTTCCCACTGCTGGGACTCAGGCCTCCTCTCTCTAGGAGAGGGAATGGGCCTAATCCACCACGCGGGCCCAGTGCAGGTTGGTGGATGTCACATGTCTTCGAATTTTTGGTTCTAGGACACGCCGGTTTCCTCACGATGTTTTCCTTCACCGTTTTGAGAGCAGTGGTGAGGAAATAAATTACACAAAGTAATGCGCCTGGCTGGGTTTGAACCCGCGACCTACAATTCGTAAGTCGGGGCCGTTACCACTCGGCCACCACTACTCCACTACTTACTGCTGTATGATTTGCCCACCGAAAAAAAAATGTAAGGTAGATTACCTGAAAAAATATACGAATAGGTAGAAAACTTTTTTGTGAATTTTCTAATAACCATTTCAGTCAGGTTACTTATCTAAAAATCTCTGAAAAGTATTCTCTTATCAGTGTAAAACAAACAAACAATCGTGTTTAAACAACATTTATAACATCATTAACTGTCGTGTGGAATATAACAATAAACTTATGACCGCACTAACTGGTGTTTATGATGTATGGGATTTTTTGTTTTAACGCTTAATACCTATATTAACTCTGTGATTAACTCTGTTTCTACTTTCTAAAATCAGTTATTGATGTGAAGAAGACAATGGTATTCATCATTATCATCATCATTTCAGCCGAAAAAGTCCACTGTTGGACATAGGCCTCTCCCAAGTGTCGCCATAATGACCGGTCCTGTACGTCTTGCATCCATCGGAGTCCCGCGACCCTCACCTGGTCATCGCTCCACTTTGTGGTATTCGTGGTCGCCACTGCAGAACCTTTCGTCCCCATCGACCATCGGTTCTGCGAGCAATGTGCCCTGCCCATAAGTTTAGCGATTCTTCGGACTATGTCGGCAACCTCCTGCGGATATCTTTATTTCTGATGTGGTCACGCAAGGAAACTCCGAGCACAACCCTTTCCATTGCCCTTGGGGCGACTTTAAGCCTTCTAATGAGGCCTATTGTAAGCCACCACTGGCAACACGCGCTGGTCATATATAGACTTTTTATTATAATGTAGAACAGAGAGTAAAGTCCCGCAAACCTCCGTTGAAAAGGGAGAGGATCCTCCGGCCAGACGAGTGTTATGTCTGGTGGGCAACTGCCCGATAGATGATTTCGGGCTGTTCTATATGTTCTAATCGCGCGGAGAACTTTAATTGCGCGATGCAGGATTAGTTCTTATGTGACGCCATAGATGTCGCTACATCACTCCCCCCCGGAGATCGGAGATCGATGGTTCTTGATGCTTCCCGATGCGTGCCAGGCCAGTGGTAGGTTGGTTCCAGTGGGTCGGAACCGAATGCCGCTTAGTTCTCGCTGAGTCGGAACTGTCTGCGGTGATGCCCCAGTGAGTCGGAGTGGTGCTGTCCCAGTGAGTCGGGATGCAAAAATATTTTACAAAATGAAAATTCTTCGATTACATTACCTGAAATATGAAATTTCATAAATCCTCATGTGCTGTACCGTCTTGCAGCCAAGTATTATAAATTCAGGAAGTCCCAAGATTGTTATGTCAACAGCTGAACGTCAGCCGTGACGAAATAGTTAGCATGGCCTCGATAACCGTGTGTGCTCCGTTATAACTTCACGTACAACCAGTATTTGCCGTAGGAGTACTAGACGTCTGGGGGAACGAAAATAAAGGTGTGTGCTTGTTGGTTCTCATTTCTAGATGTTTGATTGTGACGTTGACGTGATTTCCCACTGTTTAACACGGTTTATTTATGAAAACAAAAAATGTGGAATCCGATTTTTTTTTCCTATTAGCACATCTTTTATTTAGTAAAACTTTATGCACTAGAAAAAACACTGTACAAAGGCGGCCTTAGATATTTTCTACCAGTCGACTTTAGGGTGGTACAGAAACATAACGTGGCAGGTGCAACTTAATAGAAACACATCATGTGTTTCTTATCTACACCTAGATGTGTTCCTGTGTCCTATCTACACCTAGAGGTATTGAAGTCAAGAGTGAATAGGTTACTTTTAGGCAAGCGTGCTCCATCGACAATCACAACATCGCGTGCCATCAAGTAAGATAGTGGCCAAGTGCAAGCCAAAAAAATCTCCCAATCTAGGTGGAATGAGAAAGACTGTCAGACATAAACTGACAAAAAAAAAATTTCATTAATTTTTTTGGTGGTCTGTAAAAATCGCTTTTAGCGATAAGACCGCCCATTGTGACACCCTATTAATTTTAAGTTCCTATAGTAATTTTATTATTGGTGTACAATAAAGAATATATCTATCTATCTCTCTAAAATCTACCCGTATTCCTTCAGTTGCTCTTTGCGTTCCAGAGCCGTGGTGACTCTTTCGAACTTTCCTTCAACCCTAGCATCAGCTCTATTAAAGGTCTTTCCATAGAGCTTCAATATGAACAGCTTGAAGTAAAAATTGGAGAGTACTCATCACAAAGGATACCTAAGCAACGACTTGTGATACTACCTAACTAGTACCGTAAGTAGCTTTTTATACGCCCGGTGAGAGCTTCTATAACTGCGCCCCTGGCCCCTTGAAGCTTGTACAAGGGCGAGCGAAACAAGCTTAAAAAAAATTTACACTACTTAGGATAGGTTACACGATAAATAATAGTTATTAATATTAATATGTATACTACTAACTACCATACATAACATATATAATACAAAACTTAGGCCCTAGTTTGATAATTTATACTTTATCCCTCCAGCATCTGCGCCCAGCGCGTGGTCAACACTGGCACCGCCCTAGTTACAGCACTATGCTTAACTAATAAGTAGTAGATACTTATTAAGATGTCCATATGCGGTGTCCTAAAACCAAAACCCTATATCTTTCTTTTCCGCAATAGTCTTACTAACAACACCAACCAGGGGTTGTCCTTGGGTGTACTAGCATAGTGCGTACAAGGATAATCGTCGGTTGGTACCACGTTCCAGGAAAAGTGTCTAAGGGGCCTCTGCTATTTGGCTTCGGCCCCACGTACGCATTCCAAAAGTCCTCCCGGTCTAGGGCGGGGCGGGAGGGCTTGTCCGATTTTTGCTGACTAAAACCTACTCCTATGTTCCTTTTTTGGTCCAGGAACACAAAGTTCCAGGACCCCGGGTTTTACTTCAGAAGCGAACCTATTGCCCCTGTAGGCTTCGACCCTGCTGAATCCCTACGGTTTTGCTGACATCTCCTTGAGGCGCGCGTGAAACACAACGCCCCGTCGACGACTCGGTTACAGGACTTATAATTACATTATTATTATATTAGATTCATCTTACGATTACGTGTGACTGTGAACGATCCTTAAAAATACAGGAATTGACCTTCAGCGCTCAACACGATGACGCAAAAACATCGTAAAGGAAACAGGCAAGTACCCGTATGGTCGATCATTTTGGGCCCCCAGAGGTATTTTTTCTAGGTTGAGAAGTAATGGGTTGTAATCTAAACTGATTTAGTAATAAAGAGGTGACATTGTTTGTTTATTTGTAAGCCGTAATCTATGGAAGCACGTGTATCTGATATTGAAATTCTTTTGGACGGCACGAGTTTAATTTCTTATTGAATAAATTAGTTCTTGAAAACAAGTCAGGCGAGCGAAGTGATGACGAGCGGTTTAATGTTTAGGTTAAGTTACTAACTCATAGATTAAGTTTTCTTTATAATCAATAATAATAATCATTTCTATTCAGGTCAAATATAACTACTGCCATTCTCACAAAAATATCACGACGCCAATAACACAATGAAGTAGAATAAAATAAAATTACAATAAAATAAAACCTATTCATTATATTTAAATCAAAATCAATAATTTAAAATCAAATTAAATTAATTAAAATCTAAGTCAATAAATCCAAATCAAATTAAACAAATTAAAAAAATAACAACGGTATGACATAAGTGAAAACTAATACAAAATCGTAGTCGGCCGAGAGAGCCGATCGTAGAGCCGATCTCACCCGAACGAGCGTTACACAGCCGAGTGTGACGGCTTGGTCTCATAGATACAATACCCACAAAATAAAGTGCTCTGCGCGTCTAAAGAAGTTTTCATTTCAAAATGTGTTTTATTGTTAAATATGAATTATTTTTATAATTTAAGACAAAATATTCTCACATTCTTACTACTTTGTGTAATTTATTTCATCACCACTGCTCTCAAAACGGTGAAGGAAAACATCGTGTGGAAACCGGCATGTCCTACAACCAAAAATTCGAAGACATGTGACATTCACCAATCCGCACTGGGCCCGCGTGGTGGATTACGGCCCATGCCCTCTCCTAGAGAGGAGGCCCGAGTCCCAACAGTGGGAAAATTAAAAGGCTGATTATGCTATTATGCTATTCTCACATTCAACATACTGTGGAAAAAAACATGATTTAAAATTGATCATAGCCCAGCAGAGGGCTTCGTACTGAGAACCCTCTGAAAGCTTGTTTGATGTCGACTCAATATTTGTACTGTATGTATTTATTTAGGAAAGGTTTGACGTTGCTATCGACTGGAGAAGTAAAGAAACATCTTGTATTTTTTCTTATTTGTTGTACGTACGTATACGTACCTATAGTACTTAATTGAATTTTCATTGCAGTGACAACAGTACCCAGTTCCGTAGCTTTAATTTGGATGACATGTGTAGCTGAGGACATTTTTCACACTTAAGATAAAAGTGCCAGGGTAGCTAGTCGAGCCTCCTGCATCATGCACGCCCGCGAGTAGTGGGTAACTCGCCGTCCGGCCTTATTATACCGCGAAGGCAGAGCCGATATAAAAAACGTTATACGTTATGAATAAATAGCGTGTTATATTTTAGCGCTATACGTTATATTAACCACCGCTAGTCTAATTACGTTATTATTAGATTTAAATGTATTTTAAATGAATGTTATTTGTAGAGGTATTAATAATGATTAAAAGAAATTAACCCGCTAGTCTTGTGTATGAATGTGATTTTTTTTTTAAACTGAGAGACTACTAGACACAGAATTAACACAAACCTTTTTCTTATTAAAACAGTCTAATGGATTAATTGGACAACTCTATTCCGCCCAGTAACAGGACTTCCAATAAATTGATTAGCAAGTCTCAATGTAGAAAATTTTTCGGAAGAGCTTCAAGAGGCGAAGTGAATTTGAAAATGAATCGAAAATTAACAGAACGGAAATCAAATTCGTTTGATTTCTATTTCCTTATCTATTCACGTGGACTTTTTAAATTGTTCTCCTTCTATTTATAACGACTGATATTGTTTGCAGAACAAATGGTAATAAAGTCATTTTTTTTTTAGGGTGAGAAATCTTCAATTACCTTTACCCGCTCTAGGTGGAATGAGAGTGAGAGTCAGACTTTTACTGACTACACTCGTGTTTCTTCTACACCCGTGTTTCTTCTTACACTGCACATAGCATAGCATAAACATAATCAGCCTTTTAATGTTCCCACTGCTGGGATTCAGGCCTCCTCTCTCTAGGAGAGGGAATGGGCCGTAATCCACCACGCGGGCCCAGTGCGAATTGTTGAATGTCACATTCTTGAATTTTTTGGTTCTAGGACATGCCGATTTCCTCACGGTGTTTTCCTTCACCGTTTTGAGAGTAGCATTACACAAAGTAATGCGCCTGGCTGGGTTTGAACTCGCGACCTACAACTCGTAAGTCGGGGGCGTTACCACTCGGCCACCACCGCTCTCTTTTACACTGCATACCCATTGTTTTTCAGTTGCTGTTTGCGTACCAGCCACGGTAACTCTTTTGGGTAATCTCGCATAATTTTGATGCAGTTTTCACTAATAACCCAATAAACGAGGAAGTTTCGTCACACTAATATTACAAAGCCGAAAGTTTGTGATTGTGTTTGTATGTTTGTTACTCTGTCACAATCGAACGACTAAACGAATTGGAATGAAATTCAGCACACGTGTTGACCATGTCCTGGAAAAACACATAGGAAATTTTTTATTCCAGTAGTATGTTCGTTCGGGGCAATTGTCTACATTCACGTGGGCGAAGCCGCTGGCAACAAGTATTATGTATATAATTTGCACCCATACGGAGCCAGGACAGGGTCACTAGTAAGGATATAAAAGATTCAGCTGTCCACTAATCTAATAGACGTAGGTCAGCGGTATCCTTGAAAATAGTTGGCGACAGAAAAAGGACGCCGGTTAAGGAAAGCACTCAAGAAATGTCACCTCAGGGAAAACTGTTGGGGTACCATTGAAACGTATCCAACCGTCTCTTTCTGTTAAGGTGAGCGCTACACTGACCACTTTAATTGGTCACTATATAGTAGGCCTGGGCAAAGCGTGTCATCTTTGCGATTGGAACATTTGCATTTGAATCGCTGAAATGTTGCGAAACAGTGATATGTAACATTTGGAACATCGGCTCAAAAGACACAAACGGAACATTTGAAAAATCGGCTCACAAGATACAAACGGATCATTTGGAACATCGGCTCAAAAGATACAAACGGAACATATTTTGAAACATTGGCTCAAAAGATACAAACGGAACATTTGGAACAACGGCTCAAAAGATACAAACACAGACACTGACTGTTATGAATCGTGATCTGTTACGTTGCGCCATATACACCAACAGTTTTATTTAATTGAATTTTGATTTGATAAAAATTAAAAGCAGATGTTTTTAGTTCAGTTCATTAAAATTTACACTATTTATGTTTTAATTTGAATTTTAAAAAGACCGAGAGAAAAAGAAAGTGACCTGCAACTTAAAGTAAAGAGTTTCAGTGTATGTTCCAAATGATACATTTAAAACATTACTGCTGTTCCAATCTTTCGGATCACTAAAATGTTTCGGAACAGTGAGTCGGTTCAGTAAAGAGTTACACACGCCTACTATATAGACCGGATATAGACGGATGAAAAAAGATTGCATGTAGCTGAGCTAAGAATGTTGTGATGGATATTTGGTGTGACGAGAATGAATAAAGTGAGAAATTAGTATACTAGAGGAAGTTTGAAAGTGGCGCCAGTGACTTAAAAGATGAAAGGGAATCGTTTCTCTTGGTATGGTCATGTCAAAAAGAAGGATGAAACGCATGTTACATAAAGATTAGGAGGAAGCATGTGGATGGATGGAGAGGGAGAGGGAGGCCAAAGAAAAGATACATAGATTGTGTGAGGAGTGATATGAAAGAAAAGAGAGTTAGTGATAGCGTGACAGGTGACAGGACGGAACGGATGAAAAAACCATGTTGCTCCGACTCAAATAACACGGGACAAGGTCCGGAAGGTCAAATCGGTCAAATGTGACCACTTTCTTTATTGTACACAAAAAACTTAATATATTACACAGTGATTTGACAAATCATGTATATAGGCGAGCTTAACTCAACAAAGAGTTATCTTTTAGCAAACATTTCTGTGACAGAAAAAGAATCCAGTGTACAATAAAGCTACATAAATAAGTCTAATATATAAAAATATACTTACGTACTAACAAATACCAATAAAAACGAATGTTATGTCAGTTGTGAAAGGAAGTGCTATTTAATTTTCCTTCAAGCAATTCGCTACGATCCAAGAGTAACATTTTTATAAGAAATACCGCCGCACTAAAGGTATATTGAGTTATATTATATGAAGCATATTGAATTATATGAAGCAACTTATTAGACTACAAAATATTGAATATATCGGTACAAGATGGCCTTTGCTAGAAGTGGTCATCGCATAAGTGTTGCTAAAGTTTCATTATGGGATTGTGCCGGAATAATAAATAATAAATAAAGTAAAGATGTTATGGAGCTCGGTAATGGTAACCGAAACCATCGAAAATCCGAAATAAAAGAATATCCGTAACTGTAATCGAAACCGATATAAACGTTTCGAATAAAGGCAGAGTCTAAATGACAGGTTACGACAGGTTCTGTTTGTTTTGCCCTAAGCATAATCAGCCTTTTAATGTTCCCACTGCTGGGGCTCAGGCCTCCTCTCTAAGAGAGGGAATGGGGCATATTCCACCACGCGGGCCCAGTGCGGGTTGGTGAATGTCACATGTCTTCGAATTTTGGGTTCTAGGACGTGCCGGTTTCCTCACGTCGTTTTCCTTCACCGTTTTGAGAGCAGTGGTGATGAAATAAATTACACAAAGTAATGCGCCTGGCTGGGTTTGAACCCGCGACCTACAACTCGTAAGTCGGGGCCGTTACCACTCGGCCACCAATGCTATACAAAAAATAATCTAGATTATAAATAAAAGTCAAATCTTGCTATTCGTATTTTACTTTTAAAATTCTAATATCCGTAACCGAAACTATCCGAAACAGCGGATAATCCAAAGTAATTTCATATCCGTAACCGTATTCCAAACCGTTATAATATTTTTTAATATCTGTATCCATATTCAGATCCGAAATTTTAAGTCCATAAAATTCCTGGAATACCTATAGCAATCTGACAAGGAAGTGATCGCGCTTCTTCTGCCGTTGTGTCTAACATGATCTGTCTTTAGAAGACCGCCGCTTCACCAATCATGGACTCAATACTACGGCAAAGTAACAATCAGTAGCCAGTACCATCCTTTCATTTATTTTGTTTGTCTATTGGAGTAGGAAATGATAGAATAAGTTATCTAGCTCTGAGTGGAGTGAGAGGGAGTGTCACAATTTCACTGACTAAAATTTACCTGTGTTTCTTTAGTTGCTTTTTGCACTCCAGGGCCGCAGATATTTTTCAATCAATTCTGCAGCCCTGCCGATGGCCGATGCCTTCCCATCGGCCAAGATGCAGTCAGTGCAGTCAACTCTTTGAGGAGCGCGTAGAAAACAACGTGCTGTCAACCGAGTCCTGCTTCTTATCGAACTGCGAGCTAGCCAGTACCACCATTAGTGCTCGGCCACACTGGAAGCGAGGGTGCGGGGCAGGCGCGGGCTACTCAACGCGGGACACGCACGGGCTACTCATGCCGTAGCTCTTTCATACAAGTGGCCATATAGTGTGCGTCCCTGCACCTACGCCGCTCCCCGCACCGCACTGTCAGTGTGGCCAAGCAAATCGCGCACGTTCCGTACCCGCGCCGCACCCCGCACCTCGCTGCCAGTGTGGCCGAGCACTTATTCGATCTTTTCTGAGATACCAGTACCTTCGCAACGATACAGGCGGCGCTATTCCATACGCCACCAATTATGCCCAAACAATTAACGCAAGTTGTTGTAGCTATCAGGAATCACAGACGCAATTAATGTGTTCCCAAAACGTTTTGTACGTATGGGTGGAATGCTCCCTTGCTCCACTACCTCCTACACTTACTCTATTAATAACAAAAAAACTATCCATATATATGCAGCTTTAGGCCCGTATCCTCAAGCGTCAAGCGTCGCCATTGGGGACCCCTGAAAGTTATTTGTCAGAATGAATGAAAGATGTATAGGTCAGCGGCTGGACTGTCCTATTTCATATGTTGTACGCTAGGGGTTGAGATGGAGGTGAATTCTTAAGGGTTATATCTCTACCGATGAATATTTTCTATCAAAATGTTCTTTTAGTTTTTATTCGGGTTTATTTTATCGATAACTAGTAACCTAGGCTTTGCACTGGTGAAAATTGAATACTTTAACTGTCCTTATTTTTTTTTCTTTATATTTTTTTTTTTAGACGGTTTAGTTACAATGTTATTATGAAGGTGGAGGACAAGGAATTATTCTATAAACAACTAGCATTTGCCCGCGGCTTCGCCCGTATACATAAAATATAGCCTATGTCACTGAAGATTTTTTTTAAGTATAGTTTATTCTTGCAATCTGCCTGCTTCAGGGCATTTAGCTAGAGGTCACCAATTTTCACTTTGTCTTGAATAAACTTAGCCTAGTGGCAAGTCCATCAGCTTATGCCAAAAAGTCATATGAGGTCTTGAGGTACTTTATTTTTATTCGATGAAATGTGTCGGTGGTCTTATGCATCAGATTACAAGCAAGTGTGTTTGGGTGCTTTTCAATACGTTTTTCGTAAGATTTGAGCTTTTCTGTTATCTCCTGCTTGACCATTGGCATCTTCAGGTCGCGGTGTAATTAATTACTGGTAATGTACCATGGTGCATTCGTTATCATGCGCAGTGTCTTTGACTGGAAACGTTGTAGAATTTCCAGGTTTGAGTCGGCGGCAGTTCCCCTCAGTATGACCAAATGGGCTTCAATATACATTTGAAAAAAAGGAGTTTTTTTTTTTCATTTATACTCTAGATTTGCAAGACATCAGCCAAAACATCTTCCTGAGTTGCAACCCTAGTGCTTTCCTTTTGGTAAAGATGTGCTTTTTTCTGAAGTGAATCTTTTGTCCAGATATACACCTAGATATCGTACTTCGTTGTGTCCGTATTTGGATCCCGTTTAATTCAACAGGAGGGCAAGCCCCGCGCCTAAGGGTAAAAGTTACGTTAACATATTTGGACTCGTTCGCCTTATTCGTCAGTCGCGTAGCCATTGAGATATATCGCTAAGGCTTCTTTGTAGTATAGCAGATACTGACCCTGGATCTTCGTGTGTAGCTAGGACTGCCGTATCGTCTGCACGATAACGTTGTCATTCACTGGCAGGTCAGGAGTGAATATAAGGTACAAAACTGGTCCCAGAACGCTGCCTTGGGGAACTCCTGCTTTGATGTCATGTAACTCAGTTCTTTCATCTTCATGCTTTACATAAAAATGACGCTGGGTTAAGTAGAATTGGATTAATATGTGATAGCTTGGAGGAAGAGTTTTCAACATTTTCTATAGAAGACCTTCATGGCACACTCGGTCAAAAGCTTGTGAGATATCGAGATAGGCAGCCGTACAGTATTTCTTATGTTCGAATGCGGAGTTTATCCCAGTTACAAGTCAGTAAACCTGTTCTATAGTCCCATGAGCTTCTCCAAATCGGAACTGATGTAGTGGTATAATTTGATTCTTCGAGATTTCTGCTAAAAGCCTTTTTATTAGAAGGATTTCTAGTACTCTAGAGGGTATTGGTAGTAGGCAGGCATATTGCGTGGTATGAGGTCACTTTTTCTGGTTCCTCCCCGGGATTCAGTATAAGGATTATTTCAGATACATTTATGTAAGGAATGTCTGGTTTCTTGCCATTTTTTCCTTGCTTGCCTCTTTTCTTGCACTATTTCCTTTACAACTTGTGGATATGTGGGTCTATATTCAATTTTCTGAGTATTCGATAAAGGTGTTGCTGTCCAGGCTGCTGATTGAATACATTTATTAAAGATTTCTACTGCATACGTAATGTCATTGTCTGTTCTCAACGGTATTTGAGTAGCCATGGTATCAATCATGTACTCTCGGAATTGGATCCAATCAGTATTTTTACTGAGAAATTTACAGGGTTTTGGTACTTTGATAGGTTCACTCGATAAGTCAGCTATTATTGCAGAGTGATCAGATGATAGGTCGAGACTAGATTTGCTGCATAAGGACGAGGTGGGAAGACCGTTAGTGACAAAGTAATCTACTAAGTCAGGTTTCTTTTTGACACTAGTAGACCAATAGGTTTGGGCCTCAGTAGAATATACTTTGAGGTTTAGTTGGTGGATGGTTTTACAGAGTTCACGCCCTTTAGGATTTACGATTCTGGATCCCCAATCGGTGTGTTTAGAGTTGTAATCACCACCCGCAATGAATTTGTGGCCCAATGTTTTGAAAAAATCTGTGAACGTTTCACTCTTTATGTTATGCTTTGGGGGAATGTACAAAGCTGTTATTGTGAGTGGTCCATCTAAGTTTTTGATTTTGATTTAGCAGACATTCCATGTTGTATATTTCTTTATTATTGGAATTTGTTTGTAGTTCAATTACAAACATGTCAAAGGCTTCTTGGTTGCCGCTTGTTTTGTGTTCCATATATTGACAACTACATGATCTAAGACGGCAAGTTCTGCTTTGATGTCATTAGAATCAGTTGAAGGGTGCAGGTGTTTTAATATGACTTTGAAGTTACGTTCTTGTTTGGGTAGGTACGTAATATACTCAGTATTCTTAGCATCCGGTTCCTTCGTAATGATTTTATATGCTTCGCTTGATATTGGTTGTATTTTGACTTGATTATTCTGTAAAACCTTTAGCTTAAATAGTCCTGAGACTTTATCGTTGAGTAATTGTGTTAATGGTCGAATATTTGTAACATTTTCTGGCTGTGTCTGAGGCAAATCATTTTGTCTATTCTTTCAGTTCAAAAAACGAATTTGACATAGCTAGTGGTTGACTAAGCTGGTAGTTGTTAGGTTTGGCTTGCTTTACCGTCCTATGCTTTCTGGGACTGCTTTTTTTTGTTTAGGACTTCAGTCCACGGTTCATCATCTGTGTTTTGGGTTAATTGTGTTAAATCAACGAGATTTATTGTTGTGATGATACTGCTCCTACTAGCATCTGAGAGAGAGTTAGATCTTGGTCTATTGAAAAGGCCAGGGTGGAATATCTGCTGTGTCAGCTTTTTATTTTCTGTTTTGTTTTAGGCGGTGGGCTGGTTTATAGAATCCATATTCACTTGAGTGAGTTCCCACTAGCATGGATTGAAAAAAAACTTCACCCCCATTTTTGTGACAAACATTCAATGACAGCAGCTATCAATTGAAAATGACAGGTAGAATAAGGAACTCAAGAATAAAGCAGCTTTCTATCGGTGAAAAAATTTTGCAATCGGACTAGTACTTCATAGATTATCTCCTACAAACAAAAAAAAACAAATTTTACCTCTATAAAATATTAGTGTAGATAAAGGTAACAATAATTATCTAAATCCTATTTTGGCTAATTTATTTGTAAGGTTCTTACATCCTTTGACAAAGGGACCGCAAGAATACCTATACTATTACATTTCTACCTCAAAATCTGGTCAAAAGGTTAAAGCCAATAAACAGTCTGTCTGTTTATGTGGTAAGCGACATTTTAGTTTTTTTTTATGTTTATTTTTTTGTTTTAATAAAAACGTTGCCCCACACTAAGAATTACTCACACCACGCACACACTCACTCACACCACATACCACTCACATCACTCACTCACGATTCAGTCTCACCTTTTTACTTGGTAAAGCTTTGTTTTATATTATGTAAAGATTATCGCAAGAGCGAACAGTACGTTTAATCGCTTAAGTGTTTAGCCCATGTATTTTGCTATACCTTGTTTTACGTATTATATTTTAGCAAAAAGCTTTTTAAAGCTTGGATAAGTTCTTTGTTATTTAACCTACCCAATTATGCTTTTCCCAGAGGCGATCTTTCTAGAGGGACTAATAAGAAACTAGCTTTTATGATTATAATACCTAATTGTAAGTTAAGAGCTGCCAACCCGAGATATATTTCCATACAACCATTCTTACGTGATTATGACGTTATTACACATCTTTTTCCAGATATCTTGTGGATATCATCTAGGTTTTTATTGAAATCAAAACTTAAATTCGAATAAAACTAATCCAGTAAAGACCCCTGAAAATCTGCTATTTTGCGTAAAATTTGGCCGTTCATAATGTAGTCACAAATTAAAAATATACATATTTATATCTATAGAATTCGAGATTCTGAATGATGAAATTTTATTTCCAAAAACTTTTAAAGTGTTAAAAAAACGTATATTTCCTGGAACAAATTTTTGTGTAATATTCGAAATGGAATAACCGAATGCTTACAGAATTTTCAGACGTTATCTCTCTTATTTCGTGTATCCTCTTCATCAAACATAGCGTTGAATGAAAAAACAAGCTTTAAAACCGTGCTCACGTGGACGATAGACGAGTGGGGAAGGACCCTCTTAAATGTGAAAAACGAATGTACAAGACTGTAAGCTTTTAAAGAACACGTTTCCAACAATAAGCCCAAACAAAAAATAACCTTGCAATGAAGAACAAAATTTTGTTTTCGTTTAATTCTATTTCATTGTTTCCTTTTCAATCCTTATGAAAGGACCCATCATTCACGGTATTACTTAACAGTAAAAGGTTTCAGAACGTGTCAAAATAACCTTTGAGAAAATTCGATACGAAAATATGATATATATTATAGATACGTAGTTTTTCTCCAATTCCCGATCGCCGTGGAAATTGATTTAAAAAGTCTTTTGCCAACAATGGTAGGGTTGACGACCTTCCATAATGGAATGTAAGTGAATTTTATGAAGTATATTATATTTCTTTTGTTCGGTCTGGTGAACAATGCCACAAAAGGAACGGGGTACATCGGCTGAATGAACATTGAGATAAGTCAAGAAAACGTTTGGGGCGGTCATCAAGATATTCATGCTCGCATGCAAATATGGTTATAATTTGAGTGCCTTTAAGGGTGCTTTATAATATTCTTGAGAATTTTGTGTAGTTATTTGAACATTACACAGAGCAAGAGAACTGTGAATTATATTAAGTATCACACTAGTAATATAAAGGCAAAAGTTTGCGAGTGTGTATCTTTGTTACTTCTTTACGCTTGAACAGCTTGAACAGATTCAGCTCTCGGGAGTATATTCCCTTGGGACAATTTTCTACTTTCACGCATGCAAAGCCGCTGGTTGCAACTAGTATTACTACATTTATTAAATCTAGTCTGTATAGTCCCACCACTAACCAAAAGTCTCCTTACATTATTCCCGGCTAGGGGCCATTTCTCGCAAATTCCAAAGGAAGACATTTAAGTCGTCCCGCCATCTGTGAATTATGGAAGAAAAAGAGAAAGATGAACGAATTTTTCTTCCATATTTATCAAATTTAGTTCTATACACTCTTTGTACAAAGAAAATGTTCAAGCTGATTAGAACTTACGATTCTCGGCAAGACAACAAAAACCAAGCAACTGATTGTTAATTCAAACTACATCCACTGGTTCTGTTAAACGACATCGTTTAATCTGAAGATGGTTTAAAATGGTTTTAGTTGTTGTATTTATTTATTTTTTTAACAATTTATATACACACACACACATACACATATAAAATAAAGATGCGGTCTTCCCGTCCAGTTATAATTTAGGTGTCTTCAAGGCTTGAGTGAATAGGTTCTTAATAAACTAGTGCGCTTTACCATCAACGATTGTATCACTGCTTACCATCAGGTGGGATCCTAGTCAAGCACTAGTTAAAAAAAAAGACAAGAAGGAAACAGAGATGTAGATACAAAGGTGATGCTTATTTCTAAAGACATCTCTTCCAGCATACTCGTGAGAGATATAGACACTGTGTGTATAAGAAGTAGAAATAGAATAAGTAAAAAAAAAAACTGGGCAAGTGCGAGTCGGACTCGCGCCCTGAGGGTTTCGTACAAACTTACCTATGTAAATAGTTAAATTCCGGAATGGAGTCTCGGAAGATTTATCCGAATACCAAATAAATAAATTGTGACGTAACAACAAATTTACAGTTTTCAGATTTATTCCTATACTTGTGCTATAAGACCTTGCTTTATGCCAAATTTCAGGATTCTGGGTCAACGGGAAGTACCCTATGAATTTTGATTTCCTCGAGAGTGTCGAAATGTACGTTTTTTACCACATAAACCGAAGTATCTTTTTTTCTCGTTAACTTACAAGTTTGATTTTTTTGCAACTTCAAGAGTCCGCAGACCTGAGTATATGGTTTTAATTACAATTCGATACCTCCACGCGTTCCCGAGATAAAGGGTCTTGACAGACAGACAGACAGACGGACGGACAACAAAGTGATCCTATAAGGGTTCCGTTTTTTCCTTTTAAGGTACGGAACCCTAAAAAACAATAAATTTAGAATCATTTCAAAGATATACTATCATTATTATATACATACACTAGCGGTGTATGTATATAATAATGATTCCCTCTCCTAGAAAGGAGGCCTGCGTCCCAGCAGTGGGAACATTATAAGGCCGACTATGCTATGCTATGCTACACTAGCGGTTCTGGCAGAAGTTGTCCTGCCCGAAAAAAAATTACGAACCTCATTGCAGCACCATATTTTCAAACCAGTTATATAATAATATTTTCAAAGTTTCATCGAAATCGGTCAAGTCGTTTAGGAAGAGATAGGTGATAAACACACGTACAGAAGAATTATATATGTATATAAAAATATCCTACCTACCTTTCAGTTAAATACGTCGGAGTAACTTGCTTGTCAAGAATGAATTTAAGTTCTTACGGTCTAAAAGGTTTCTGAGGACCTAAGGGTTTGAGTGACGCACCTTTATATATTATACACCCATATTTTTTAAACAGTACAAAAAAAAATGGGGCTTTATCCGTAGTTCTTTACTGATCATATTTGTGTAGTCAAAAGCTCATAACTTTGCTGTTTATAATTATTATTTATTGAGACTTTACTTATATAATAACAAGACCTTTTCTAATAAGCCCTTTAAGTTTTTGTACTAATTAAAAGAAACTGGGCAAGTGCGAGTCGGACTCGCGCCCTGAGGGTTCCGTACAAACTTACCTATGTAAACAGTTCAATTTCCGAATGGAGTCTCGAAAATTTTTCCGAATCGCAATTTTTTTTTGTGACCTAACAACAAATTTACAGTTTTCAGATTTATTCCTATACCTGTGCTATAAGACCTTGCTTTATGCAAAATTTCAGGATTCTGGGTCAACGGGAAGTACCCTATAAATTTTGATTTTCTCGAGAGTGTCGAAATATACGTTTTTTGAGACATAAGTGGCAGTATCTTCTTTTTCCTTAACTTAGAAATTTGCTACACTTATTTAGCACTCATAAGGTATTGAAAAAAAATATTGCTCCTATGCGAAACCGGGGCTGGCAGCTAGTTTACAATAGTATATGTTAGTAACTACACAGCCAGAAAAGACTTTACTTAAAAGTAGCTTAAGCGTACTAATATAACAGTAGAGACATTTTGATACAAGTGGAGAAAGTTTGATATTGCGACCGAGGCAGGGTGTTATGAAGCCGAGTGCTACAGACAAGAATTTCCACATGTATCAACTTCCGTTTTTCAATTAATTTACGAAGAAATAAATAAACGTGGGTTGACCGGCGACTTATAGGGACGCTTTTTTTCCCGCCTGATACGACTAATACAATCAATTGTATTCATCGGATACAACATGATACAGTCAATTGTGTCCGCACAAGTGCGGAAAATAGTAAATTGCGTGCCTAAAAGCGTTAGGAACAAAAGCGGGTTTTCGAGTAAATGTACTGAAAAATATATTTCAAACGTATATAAATTCCACACTTGATAGATGAATTGTAGGCCACCATTTTATGTTATTGGTAAAAATAAAAGGGAGCCTAAGAGAAATTTTAGTCATAATTACAGGTGTTTATAGAGCAAGCCTAGCATTCTCAATATACGCATGATACAACTCATAAATGAACAAAGGCTTATCTTTTCTCGTGATACAAAGAAAACCACAGCAGAACATTTACACTAAACAAGTTATATTGTTCTAAGACAATGTATTAATTTTATATACACTCGCCTCCGTTACACTAACTCTTAAAGTCAAGGTATCTCTTAATAGTAAAGTGCTCAACATTCCACACGATCCACGATTACAGCTTAAAATGTTTGAAGATAAGCAGCGAAGCAGAGAGTCGTCTAAAATATATAGTGAGGTTGGAACTCAACAGTAATTTAAATATCTTTTTACATTGTCTACTACAGGATTGTTAGAAAAGTACAACTACATATTATTGTATTATTTTTTGATACACTATCATGAGTACTTGCCAAAAAGTATATTTTTTTAAATATGTGTAAGGAGACTAGAGTTTTTTTTTTTTTTGTCTTTTGCTAGATGCTGCCAGCGGATTTGCTCGCGTGTTATTATAAAATTATTTCTATATTCAAGAGAACATAGTCCGGGGATAAAAAGCTTCTATCCTATGTGCTTTTCAAAGACATAGTCTATCTGTGTACTAAGTATCATCGAATTCTGTTCAGCCGTTCGAGCGCGAAGATGTAACAAACATACACACTCACCAACTTTCGCCTTTATAATATTAGTGTGATTTTTCAACACACTGTCATGATTATTTACCAAAAAGTATATTATAATATTCAAAAAATATTTGTAAAGACACTAAGAGAAATTATTTCATTTTTACTCTTTTATTTTTTTTTCTACTAAATTAAACCTAAATCTATTATTACAGCAGAGGACTGAATAAACGTTATTAGGGCTGCAGCTTTAGAGCCTTTTTTTTTAAATTAATCTCAATACCTTTGAGCCTTATCAAACTGAAGACGATAGCAAATTCTAACGAATGTTAGAAAATATGAAAAATTAGCGAATAGCGTCATTATGAAGAAAATTGAAAAATAAATTTACTTAATGTGTTATTGTTTTATTATATTTGTCTTTTTTATCTTATATACAAAGATAACTAAATAAATGGGTTGCACGTTAGATAGGATTTAAGTGCAAATCTCTCAAGATGTTTGTGATAAGAAAATTCTAAACGTCAATAGTGCAATAGATGGGGATCAAACACATATCCTCTAGCTCACCACTTCGACGCCCAGATGGTGTACTATTGCCATTGTTATTTCGTTAATTATAAATAATATACCTATTTTTATGATTGTTTAGTAAATAGTATATCTTTAGTGAAGACTAGAGTGAACAGGCTCTTAATAAACTAGTGCGCTTCAACATCAACGATAGCATCGCTGCTTACCATCAGGTGGGATCGCAGTTAAACTTTAGTTCACATCAATTTAAAAAAATTTTTCATCTTCAGTCCTTTTCTTCCCATCCTCCTTAAGACATTAAAATCTAACAGAAATAACGATATCAGCTTATTATAATATATTCCATGAACATTGTAATAAATTATCACCCAGATAAGAGACTTTGCTACACGGTTTTACTTGAAATATGACTAAATATAATATAATATAACATATTGTTTGGATATGCCAACAACAGTGATATAAGACTTGGATTAATTTTGGCGGGATTACACTGTGCGTATGTTTCTCTTGGATTTTCCTTGACGCACAAGAAAAGCTACCAATTATTGTACTTTTGTGTTCAAAATAATAAATACACAACATTGAACGATTACCAAAAAAATATTTGGTATACCAAGGAACATTTAAGCGCAACTTACGATGTGTTCAATAATTTATTACGACTCAATTTCAAACTTCATTCTTAACAATCAGCTGACTATTGAAACACGTCAAAATAAACAAAATTATAATAAAAGCGACGCCCACTTACCTAATTCACACACAACACACAAAAACACATTAAACACTCAACTCTAGTTTTCGTGAAACGTCAATTTTCGACAACCACAACGTCCATTGACGGTGATACTTTTGTGATGATGCGCGATCCCCTCTGTCGCGTTGTGGCACTACAGCCGCGGGGGACGGGGGAGATCTGATACTCAGACGCGTCGGCGATGTTCTAGGATGCTTGGCTCAGACAACGCGACGTGCACCTCGGGCCGCGGGTGCATGGCGACTGGCGACGTCGGCGGATCCCCGCCCGCCCATCGCCTCGCCACCGCCCAAGCGAAAAACGTTTGCATAACCAGCAACTAGTATTACAGTGTTTTAATTCTGTTGTTTCATTAATATGCTAATTCTAATAGTGTGTTGATGACTTGCGTGCGGGATGTATGAAGGACGTCACTTAGTTTTTTTTTTTTTAGATCTACATACTTGTTTACTAGTGTTTACATTTCTGGAAAAATTCTCATTATAAAAACTTTCTTCTAAGATCATGAAATGATATTTGCACTTATTTTGAGCATTTTTTTCATGTCATACGTCCTTACATTTGCTAGTAACAATGTATTCAAAGATTTATTTTACTGTAGTCAGTTATTTGCTAATTGACGATTTTCTAAAAGACATGCTGAAACAAACTCTGCTAAAGCTTCAAGTTTATAGCCTAATTAAATAAAAATATAACAAGACAAATAGAAAAATGTCGAAAAATATGTTGTTTTGGTCATTTTGATGTTTAGTGCTGGATTGAGCGTGGGCTGGACAAGTCGCCTCACCCTCATAAAAATGTAATTACAAGACAAAGAAAATACTAATAGCATAATGTTTTTGTTTGAAGACTTTTTAGAGCTGTATTAACACAGTTTATGTTGGATCTGTAAAAATATATTTAATAGAATTTATTTTTTGCGTATCAAAGAGATGGAAAAACATGCACACATCTATAAGATTATTCACAGCCTAAGCACAAAACGGTGCTCCCAAAACGGTGAAGGATAACATCGTGAGGAAACCGGCATGTCCTAGAACCAAAATTTCGAAGACGTGACATCCATCAATCCACACTTGGGCCGCGTGGTGGATTATGGCCCATTCCCTCTCCTGGAGGTGACACGAGTCCCAGCAGTGGGAACATTTGACTGGCCTGTTGGTCCAGTGGTTAGTGACCCTGACTGCTATGCTCCGGCATACTACACGGGAATACGGCGGGAATCGAACACACGACCTCCGGGTCGTGGGTTTGATTCCTACCCAGGACAAATGTTTGTGTGATGATCACAATCATTTGTTCTGTGTCTGGGTGTAATTTATCTATAATATATAATGTATTTAGAAATATTTAAGTATGTTTAACAGTTGTCTAGTACTCATAACACCAGCTCGGCTTAGCTTGGAACTAAACGGCGTTGTGTGATAGTTGTGTGAAGATAAAAATAGTAGATTATGTGACTAGGGGATAAAGCAGTGTCTTTAAGTCGCGGGCGGCATGTTGAATTCCGAACGAAACGAAGGTTTCTAATTTTAATCCCGAACGATAGTGAGGGATTTATATAATTAACTCCCGAGCATTGCGAGGGAGTTAATAAAAAAACCTGAGTGAAGTGAGGAATTCAAGCCACCCAAGATAAAGACAGCTTTATCCCCGTGTTGGATACTCTACTTTTTACACCATCTGTGAGATAATTAAAAGACAATTTCGTAAAACAAATCAAATATTAGAGAAATATAAGTATTATGTACAAGTTAATCTTAACTATCACTCAACATGTTTTGAGATTTGAAACAAACAAAATTCACTACTCTAAGATTCTATGGTTTCAATTTTCTATATCGCTCCCGCATTTTCATTACTTTTTTTTTCGAACCTCGTCAGTAACCACGTTTTATTCTGTTTTTTTTTTTGTTAGTGGCCAGTTTGAATTTTGAATAAACTTGTTTGATGCACGTACATTTTAGTTCACTTAATGTTGACGATTTTTGACGTTCCAAATTCAAATCTCATTATTCCCTAGGGATCGCCCATACTGCATTATCTCCCTAGGGACATAATGACTTGCTTTAAGTGATGGTTGTATGACATATAAACGGGCATTATCGAGCAGGTGGTGTAAAAAAAACATTACAATGCCGAATAATGTTATGTTAAGCCCAAACATTGTAAAATATAAAGATTAACCCCTATATTCCGATTCATGTCCTCCATCCAACTCACTACGGGATTTTTTTAAAGCGATACCATGGTCCTAGGACGCAACGGGCAACTGAAGGACACAGGTGGAGGTAAGTTTTAGTCAGTAAAAGTCTAACACGCCCTCTCGTTCATCCTAGAGCGAGAGAAGTCACTGGATGATTCCCCACAGAAAAAAAGAAAAATAAATGTCCTCCAACTCGACTCTATTTCGAATCATGGGTAGTATTATACATAGCTAATTACTTATTGAACGGGGGTTTTTTTTCTATCATAATGGCTACTGTGTAGAGATGCTCCTTCAAATTGAATTTGAACAAACTGAGGAGTTCGCACCGGCTTTGGTCATTCAATCACTAAACAAATTTAATTGAACTTGTTTATTGAATTAATTGATTTACATAAAATTTATAAATTAATGGCTAACATCGCTGCTTACCATCAGGTGGGATCGCAGTCAAGCACTGGTTTATATGAATTAAAAAAAAATTAAAAATAAATAACTAAGAAAATAATCAGATAATATTGTAAGTTTTTGTATGTTACCTTAGTTTGGTCTTTGGTATAATTATTATATTTTGAGTTCTCTTAACTGTAATGATTTAATGATTATAATATTTATTTGTTTATTTATTTATTTGATACTTTATGCACTTAAAGGAGAACAGGTGAGAAGAGGTGGACTTAACCTACTTATTTACTTGACTTATTTTAGCAAATATATAGATATGCATTTTATTATTATAAGTACCTAATTGTAACGATACTCCATTTTATTTCAAATATCTGTTTTATTTATTGTGCACACCTACAACAGTTTAGTATTTTTTTAACCCAAAAGTTGACTGGTAGAGAATGTCTGGTTGCATTCAGTCCACTTATGTACCAATACACAATGATAAAATAAACAAATAAATATTCAGCGAGTTTGATTTTTTAAAAATTAATGAACAAAACTAACAATACCAAATTACATCTAAAACTTAATTACGTAACTACTCAATTTAAACATAAGCTTTACTATCGTTTATATAAAAAATCTTCATGCTCCATTTCCACCAATTTCCTGATTTCCGACGGCGGCAGTAATTGGCATCCTCTGGGGAGTTTCGTGACAACACACTCTGAAATCTTTTTTATATTCCGTTCTGACACAAATTCTTGGTCGTACAATACCTGTGTAAATAAATTTGTGTTTTAGGAAAAGTGTAATGAGTTGTTTGTCATAGTGGGTGTGTAATGGACAACTTTGGGTTAATTACAAAGATTAGGTTTTTGGACAAAGTTTTTACAAATATTAGGTGATTTCTTTTTTAATTTGATATAAACTAGTGCTTGACTGTGATCCCAGCTGATGGTAAGCAGTAATGCAATAGTTGATGGTGAGGCGCACTAGTTTATTAAAAGCTTTGAAGACAAGTGGTGGCCCAGTGGTAACGGCCCCGGCTTACGAATTGTACGGTAGCTTCAAACTAGGTGCATTACTTTGTGTAATTTATTTCATCACCACTGCTCTCAAAACAGTGAACCAAAAATTCGAAGACATGTGACATCACGCACACGCACTGGGTCCGCGTGGTGGGTTACGGTCCATTCCCTCTCCTTCTCAGACGTCCTCTAGGACGCCCAAAAATCCTTCTTAGTGCTTACCTACATAATAAAAGGAAGGCTTGTGTAAAATTTCAAGTTCCTAGTCTCAGTAGTTTCGGCTATGCGTTGACATGTCAGTCATTTAGTTTCTCCTTTTATATTAGGCGTGGGAAAAGTGTGTCATCTTTGCGATGGGAACATTTGCATTTGAATCACTGAAATGCTACGAAACAGTGATATGTATCATTTGGATCATTTGGAACATCGGCTCAAAAGATACAAACGGAACATTTGACACATCGGCTCACCAGATACAAACGGAATATTTGGAATGTCGGCTCAAAAGATACAAACGGAACATTTAAAACATCGACTCACAAGATACAAACGGAACATTTGGAACAATGGCTCAAAAGATACAGACACTGACTGTTATAATCGTGATCTGTTAAGTTGCGTCATATACACTAAAAGTTTTATTTAATTGAATTTTGATTTGAGAATAATTTAAAGCAGATGTTTTTAGTTCAGGTCATTAATTATATTTACAATATTTACGTTGTAATTTGAATTTTAAAAAGACTGCTGGTCACTTAAAGTAAAGAGTGTTTCACTGTTCCAATTGTTCCAAATGATGCATATAAAACATTACTGATGTTCCAATCTTTCAGAACACTAAATGTTTCGAAACAGTGAGTTACACACGCTTATTTTATATATAGGCTGGCTTTTACTCGCGACTTCGTCCGCGTAGAAGTCGAAAATGGTACTCGTAGGTTTTTTAATTATATTAGAAGCAATTAGCATTTCAAATATTTGTATGAGAAAAAGTGGGCGTGCGGTGGGAATTTCTCACTATCTTTATTCTACGTGCGTAACTAAATGGCAGTGACATCACATTGTAATTTGTGCATCCTTTCTCTGTTATTTGACAGTTTCACATTCCACCAGATTTTTTTTTTATTCTTGAGAGGTTCGCGCTTGACCGCTATCTCACTCGATGCGGTCGAAGATGGAGCGCGCTTATCTAGAAGCAACCAATTTCTTTTTTTTTTTTTTATTATTTAAAATATTTCTAGCTAATTTATTTTTGAACGGATTTTAAAACTTCTTTCTACTTACAATTTTGAATAAAGTTACTTTTTGGTAAAAAATACTCATCATCATCATCATCATTTCAGCCGAAAGACGTCCACTGTTGGACATAAGCCTCCCCCAAGAGTCGCTATAATGACAGGTCCTGTGCGTCTCGCATCCATCGCATTCCCGTGACCCTCACTAGGTCATCGGTTCACCTTCTGAGCAAGGCACAATGCTCGCACAGCAGATGGTCGATGGGGACGAAAGGTTCTGGAGCGGCGACCACGTACCGGAAGAACCGTTGGAAGGTCTATTTCCCAATTGGACATGAATTAATAACCTCTTTTTCTTGAATGAGGCAAAATTACTTCCTGTCCACTATCCTTAAATTCCACAAATCTACAACTGAAACATCCGTTCGCCAATAACACCGAATCGAACTGATCTACTCGAATATTTCACATACCCGTGCGAAACGCGAATACCTATTTTCAGGGAGAATTAGCACATTCATCCGCGCCCATAGTTACGACACACGTGTAGGTATGGTAATAGTGTCGGATTTCAAGTTACGACTAATTCGCATTGAACTGGAGCACAATGGATTCCGCCAAATGTTTGTTTGATCATTGTTCTGTGTGGGATAAATTAATAAAGTTCGTTAATAATAAATCCATACTATAATATTATAAATGTGAAAGTATAACTCTGTCCGTCTGTTACACTTTCACGGTTGAAATACTGAACCGATATTGATGAAATTTGGTACGGAAGAAGCTTAAACTCCAAGGATGGACATAGGCTACTTCTTATCCCTCTTCGACTTAGACTTTGCGTCCGCAATAACCATCACGCGGACGAAGCCGCTGGCAGAACCTAGTTTAATATACGCGTGAAATGAATCGTTTTTAAAAAGCTGTAATTTCAAAACTGCCAATGTTTAAACCATTAAAACTTGATTGATTGAAATTGATGATCAAAATTACTAATAATATAATTATCACATTTTTTTTAAATACGTTGCCTAATACTCTAATTACTCCTTCATCGTAGGTGCGTTCACTAACATTTAAACTCACATATACAAGACACTCTGGGCATCTCATAATTATGGCGGGAAGTCCCCTCTTTGAGGCGTGGCTGGAAAGATCTCACGGCGTCCTCACCTTCCGCATGACGCAGGTCCTCAACGGACATGGTAAGTTCGAGAGGTTCCTGCACCGGATTCGTGCGGAATAAACGCCCGGGTGTTACCATTGTGTTGATCGCCCGGAGGACACAGTGGAGGTGTGGGCGATCGGCGGCGGCGATCAGCGAGGAGGAGTGGCAGGCGGTCGCCTCCTGCGAAGCAGTAATGCTAGCAAAGGAGGAGGCCGCACGTGCACGCGCGAGAAAATGGCCCTCGCGCCCCAACCGCCGGGATTCCGATCCCGATTACCGGCCACCGTAGCTCGCCGTCCGACCGTCCGGTAACTGTCCGGACCGAGCCCAAGTCGTCGACGGCGCGTAGTGTTCCACGCACGCCTCAAGAAGATGTCAGCAACCGTAGGGGTCCAGCAGGGTCGAAGCCTACTGGGGCCAAGGGTCTGATTCTGAAAGGAAGACTCGGCCCTGGTATGAAAGGCAACGAAGGAACAGGAGTGGGTTTTTAGTCAGTAAAAGTCTGACACTGTTTCCCTATGCTGATATTTATTCTGTGCGGGGATCGAACCCGCGACACGCAACGTAGCAGCCAAACGCTCAACCACTGCGCCAACCGTACCTTCGTTTATTTTTGTGACAGATCTATACATATTATAATATAATAATTACGAGTATATATTTCAGCTCGAGAGCAGCAGAGACTCGACGTTGTTGTTCGCACGGCTGCCGACAGAGGAAAGGGCACCGCACCTCTGCGGTCGGCACTTTTATCTGCTCGGTTCATGCAAACGTCAGCGCGGATTCTGTCAAAGTGACATGTGTCACTTTTCACTTTGCTCGTTCATTCGTTCTCAAGCTTCCGTACTATTGACTTCTCCGACATATATTTATTATAATAAATCCGTAGAAAAGTCTTAGTTGTGCGCGCATCACGTAAAATGTACGTAATTGATGTAGATAACTTTTATATATTAAAATTTTGTGTAACTTGATATATTACTTAGACTTTGTTTTATCGGCATCGGTTGACTATATCGAAAGATATATGAATAGTGTTCAAGAAGTAAAATATCACACCACACGCAATTGACTTTTATACGGTACAAACTTCGGGTCAGATAGTAAATGGAAAACAGATTGTTAAATTCTCTTGTCACCTATCCCTTTTATTAAACAGGCGTTTGGTATATAACCAAAATATTAAAAATCCGGACAGGTGCGAATCGGACTTGCGCACGAAAAGTTCCGTACCGTCACCTTTCGAGCCCCACTTAAATATTTATTTTATTCTTTTTTTAGTATTTGTGGTTATAGCGGCAACAGAAACACATCATCTGTGAAAATTTCAACTGTCTAGCTATCACGGTTCATGAGATACAGCCTGGTTACAGATGGACAGACGATGGATGGACAGCGGTATTTTAGTAATAGGGTCCCGTTTTACCCTTTGAGTATGGTACCCTAAAAATGTGATCCGTACAAAAAAGGGTTAGCTATGAAAAAAAGGGATTTATTTGTAGCGGCTACGACGTAGCTCGTAGCACGTAGCATCGTAGGCTTCAAGTCGTGGGTTTCATCTCTAGACACTATTATTTTTATTTATTTTTTGTATTAATGATAGGCTCGCGTTTGACCTCCATCTCACCTGATGGCAAGCGATGATGTGGTCGACGATGGAGCACGCTTGCCTAGAAGTAGCCTATTCACTTTTGACGTAAAGACCCCTAAGTTGTGGCTATCAGGAAACACAGACTCCGGCAAGGAATTCCACTCCTTGGCTGTACGCACAATAAATGTGTTCTCAAAACGCTTTGTGCGTATGGGTGGGATGTCTATCATGTACCGGTGGCGCAATGCCATACGCCTAGTGGTCCGATGATGGAACGGATTTGTTCGCTGTTCTAAAAATTCAGTAGAATTCGTTTGTTATGACTCAGCCTATGTTGACCAACCACTCACTAATTAGTTGCGGGTGGCGTGGGACGCAACCCGTGTTGACACCCTTGCACCATCTCTTATTCCAAGTATGGTGGGCTGTGTCGTCGCTGCCACTGCTCTGTTGAAGCCCTGAAGTAGCGCAAATACTACCACTTATTAGTTAACATAATACCAGTTTCAATTAAGATTTTGAGCCGTTTGTTTACACTTTAGTTATTATAATAATTATGTATATGATATGTAGACACACCGTAATAACTTAATGTTAAATAACTTTAAAAGGGTTGAAAGTAATAATGTTTAAGAATCTCAAGTTCTCAAAATAATCTTCATTACTTTGCGATATCGCGTTGCGATCCTCAGAACCTGTTGATTACGTACTTCTCAAGAAAAGCGATACGCATCTTTGAAACAATATTAAAAAGTTTTCTTAAATATATGGATGCTGAACAAAATTAACTGCCTATGTAAATAAAATGAAAATATCCGAGTTATATCCGAGTTTTTACTCTTAGAGTTAATTAGGAGCATTTGCCATCAATTAGGAATAAATCTAGGATTCCAACTGCTACTGATAAAATCGTAATGAAAAAACTTAACAACATTTTGCTCGATCCAGATATCGAACCCAGGAACTCAAGGGGTTTTAGCCAGTAAAAGTCTGACTAGTACAGGACAAATCACTTAATGATTTCCCATCTCAAAGATCAGTCGCCTACTTCTGCGAAGAAGTAATGCAAACGAAGAAGGTGGCGAAAACCGTGAGAGAGAAGACATCCCCACGCCCCAGCCTACGGTGGTTGAGGTCTAAATAATCTAAAAAATAATAATGCAAAAGCAATGTAATATAAAAAAAAAGTATACGTATTTAATTTAAACAAAGATGGAGCTGTTAATAGGGAATTAGAATAGGGTCACTTGTCCTGCTCTGAGCCAGACAGATTCATTGAACCACCGCCATATTTCAAAAACGAGACGTTGCTCTTACTCTACACTAATTCTACCAAAAAAGACGCGTATGTACCCCTCCTTCGCCATCCAGTTCACTCATTGCTGTGAAGGTGGTGAAATTTAAAAAACAAACCCAAAAAGTAGATATTTTCTGTTGGTTTTAATCTTTTATTATAATTTTCTTATTTGTCTTAATAGTTCCTACGTAGTCACGTCATTATCTACATAAATACCTTCATTAATTTCATTATTGCTCAGTATCCTACGACTTTATTTTATAGGGTTTAACTAGATGTTAGTTTTAAAAGTGTGCTAGGTCTTTCATCAAACCATTTTAGTATGTCATACAATGAACCATGGTTCATTATGCAGGTACTATCACTACGTTCATAATGCAACATAATGACTCATAGTAACTATCAATTATTATTTACTTATTTTTTGTCGAAAATGGAATGAAATAAATTTTAATTTACCTGTTTGTATAACTACAATTATACTTATTTTTACTTTGGAATGCGACCAACAGAAGCAACATAAAAAAGGCGATCATTCGTCTGAAAATGTGTTAAAAGCCTTGTGTAAAACTAACTATTTCTGTGAAAACAGAAATAGTTAGTTTTACATTGCTTATTCTACTCAATAATGATAAGTTTGTAGAAACTTGCAGCAGAAAAATCGATTGACACCGAATTAAACAGCAATCAAATTTTGCACAAGAACAAGAAAACACTCTGAAAGATTATTTTGAGGAATAAGAAAACAAATAAAAAATAAACTAGAGTTTCAAACTAACAGCTAATAAGAATAAACAATTAATAAATTTGATCTTCAGAAATTATTACATAATTCTAAGTTAAAAATATAGACAAGGCTTGATGCAAGGCTGTTATTTAGTTATCTGTACCATGTTCCTATAAGTAAAATTATTACAGATCATGTCTAATGAAAACTTATTTCATCACAAATTTTTATTTATTGGCTATGTTAATGAAGGTGGTTCGTTGTAAAAAAATAGCTTGGTTCAATGAGCACACCCAGTGGTCCATATGTATAGCATAGTCGGCCTTATAATGTTCCCACTGCTGGGACTTAGGCTCCTCTCTAGAAGAGGGAATGGACCGTAATCCACCACGCGGGCCCAGTGCGGATTGGTGGATGTCTCATGTCTTCGAATTTTTGGTTCTAAGACATGCCGGTTTCCTAACGATGTTTTCCTTCACCGTATTGGCAGTGGTGATGCAATAAATTACACAAAGTAATGCGCCTGGCTGGGTTAGAACCCACGACCTACAACTAGTAAGTCGGGGCCGTTACAACTCGGCCACCACTGCTCCTCACCCAGTCGTCCACTGTGAACCAATTCCCATTTTTTTGTAAATCGATTTTTACTGAAAATGTATCAAAGATATCAGAAAATCTTAAATGCCAATCCAAACCCAGATAAATTCTTTAGTTGAAATGAAAAATCACGATTGCAGAGGTTGTTAAAAAAAAAGTTACACGACTTTGAAATTTACCTGGTTCATAGCTGAACCACTTACCCTACATTTACACAATAATGCAGTTAATGAGTTACCAGGGACGCCACATGTGCAGAAGCAGTCATTGCCAAACAAGCGTGTCTTCGACATAGTATTTAACCTTTTAATACGCTTTTTTGGTAAGGACACGCTAGATGTGGATTTTGAGCTTGTTATAAAAGCGTATGCTGTTTATGAGGAATGACTGCTTTGTCTTAAATATTCTCCATTTGGGTATTACCAGTTCATGTATACTGTGCGTAATTTATTATGAAAATCGCTTCTAATTTTGAAAAGTTTTTACGAACATACAAGATTGTAGATAGATCGGTCAAGATCGGTCTTCCGCTCATCTTCAAAGGTAAAGACAAAATTAAACCTGTTCCCATTTCGCACTTCTTATTTTCTTTGGTCTCGTAAAAGTCCGAAAAGAAATGACTCTTAGGGAATAACACCTACAAAAGAAAAGCACGATCAGCATTCTTTTAGACACGTGTCGTAACGTTGGTACCGCCCCGTGCCACTCCCCTGTGGATAAAAAGGTCGTAAAAGCTTCAACAGTTCTCGTTAACGTTATTTTTTGAGTTTTTTTTTTAGTATAGCCGTGGCTCATTGTTCTTGTGGTCGCTAATGCTACAGCTGAAAATGAGCTCCTAGATTCGGCACTTGGGGTCGGGCAAAACGTACTTTGTTATGAATCAAATAATCAAAGCATTTATTTCAAATAAACCATATATCTACAGGCTCTTTTGAATTGTCAAAAAGTCTTTGCACATTCCAAAGCGTATACATAGATCTTTATAGAGAAATAATAATAATAAATATTTTTATTTCCTAAAACTAACAGATAAATTATATCTTGTGTTAACAGTTTTTACTTTCATGGTATAGGAAAAAAAATACATAAAACATTTAGATGCTGCAGAAATCTGTACACAATAAATTAAACTCAGAAGAATGTGCAAAAAAACTCCATGGACACTCTTGCTCAAAGATAACCGTCCATATTTATCTTTAGGAAGGTATTCCCCCAAGGATGAAATGGAAATTAATAAACCAACTCCGCCAACCTTACTCTTATTATACAGTCTTCAAGAACATATAATTTTGACTTAAGGTGAATGCTCCAGGATAACCCGCGAATTTAAATTTTCGTACGGTCTTTGGACCCGTGCGAAGCCAGGGCAGTTCATTAGTGAAGTATAAACCTTAATGAATATTTCTTTTTATCTATTGCGATGCAGTGCAGACGTTGCAGAGCAGTGGTGGCCGAGTGGTAACGGCCCCGACTTACGAGTTGTTGGTCGCGGGTTCAAACCCAGCCAGGCGCATTACTTTGTATAATTTATTTCATCACCACTGCTCTCGAAACGGTGAAGGAAACCATCGTGAGGAAACCGACATGTCTTAGAACCAAAAATTCGAAGACATGAGACATCCACCAATCCGCACTGGGCCCGCGTGGTGGATTACGGCCCATTCCCTCTTCTAGAGAGGAGGCCTAAGTCCCAGCAGTGGGAACATTATAAGGCCGACTATGCTATACATATGGACCACTGGGTGTGCTCATTGAACTAAGCTATTTTTTACAATGAACCACCTTCATTAACATAGCCAATAAATAAAAAATTGTGATGAAATAAGTTTTCATTAAACATTATCTGTAATTATTTTACTAATAGGAACATGGCATATCCTAGAACCAAAAATTCGAAGATATGTGACATTCACCAATACGCACTGGGCCCGCATGATGGATTACGGCCCATTCCCTCTCCTAGACAGAGGAGACCTGAGTCCCTGCAGTGGGAACATTAAAAGGCATTGGATGAGCATGAGGTCCATTCAATCCTGCGTGAGGTAGGTCCAGCTCCAATACCACTAGGGCGCACATACTAAATTTTTTGTTTAAAAAAAAAAGCAGTCCCACACTAGGAATTACTCCTGTATCGACGTTGCGTTCACAGGCATGTTAACTGCATACACAAGACAGTCAGACCCGATCATCATCTTCCTGCCCTTGTCCCGTTTTATTTGGGATCAGCGCAACACGTTTTTTTCTTCCATTCTGTCCTGTCACTCGTCACGCTATCACTAACTCCCTTTTCACAATCCATCCATCTTTTCTTTGGTCTCCCTCTCCCTGTCCATCCATCCACATGTAAACTCATAACTCTTTTAGTAACATGCGTTTCATCCCTCCTATTCACATGACCATACCAAGCAAAAAACGATTCCCTAACTACCAGGTAGATCTTGTCTAAATTTTTCAAGTTCCGTGTACTCACCTTTTTAGCCGGAAATTCACAAGTAAAAATAATTGGGCAAAAATATTTTCGTTCCATTTTGATACTGTTACTGTTTGCGGAACATTCCGCCGCCCGCGGGAGTGGTATTCGCGACATCGCGGTGTGGTGCTAGAGGTAGGCGGGTACGTACCCAGCCCGGTATATTGACACGCACTGCGTATTATGTCACTTTGATCGAGGCTTTGAACTTATTCCGCTTTGAAGCTTGGTAAAATACTGTTGAGCTCAAACCTCTCGTCTTATAAAAGTCGTATAGTCTTATGAAGCCTACTGTCTTAGGATAGAACGTGTATTGGTCATGTAAGAAAAACTTGTATTTGTGACTCGCACAGGACATACAACTATAAAAAAAAATATATATTAGGCAATCTATAAATAAAAAAAAAGACTTATGCGAAGCCAAAAAGGCGTCTATCTCAGCATATGCTGCGATATTAAAATTGTTTGGTCCAATGCATATTATATACCTACTTCAGACATTTTAATTAAGGTTTTATTTTCTTTCGATATTTACCACCCAGACTAATAAAGTTCTTTTCTAGCCTGTACTATCTAATTTCTGGACAGAACCTTCCCAAATACATCCAGAAACTCTTTTCCCGCATCACCTAGGGCCAGCTCTGACGGCGTTTTTCTAAGTCTGCTTTGGCGGGTGACGCCTTCCACCTTCATTCCTCTTTGATAGTATAAATATTTTTACTCAAAGGGAATAGTGTATGCACCTAATGTGAACCACCCAATTTCATTTCAACCTAGCAGCCTTCTTACTTAAATTAATAAAAAAATACATATTACAAGTACTTTATTATTTTATATTTGCACGCTATCCATTTTGTCCATTTTGTCGATGTTCTGTGCCGTAACTACGTGAATAAATGATTTAATTTTTTTGTACTTAGATAAGATAAACTATATTAACGTGTTATAAATTAAATTTGTCCTCACTCACATCTTGCTAGAGAGTAGTAAAATCAGTCACTTATTTCTCATGAATGTGAGAGCTATCGAATAGAGCATCAATCGGGATCAACCCTGCGGTGCCACCATCAATTATTCCGTGTCAACACGCTGAAATCTGCGGCATCGTTGACACGAGCAACCGCCGCCGCCGCCGGCGTAATGCGCATTGATTTATTGCGTCATGTCCAGTGGCAAACGAATTACGAATGGAATGTTACTACGCGTAATAAAAGCAAAAAGGCTACATGGTGACACGTGTTTATGTCAAATATGATGGCGGTTGCCAAGCTTGTATAGGGTTGGCACAAACTGTATATCTAGTGTTTGTAAACGCTGGGTGGCAGCCCTAAGAAAAAGGTACGAACATTAAAAATTCCATATTATTTTATATCTAATCTATCTATCTATACATAATAATATAATAAAACAGTAAAATGGTGGAGCGTTGGTATTAGTTGGCGCAAAAACTACTGAACCAATCCTGTTCAAATTTTGCATACATAATCCTTATAGGCCGGGTCAACTGTTAGGCTACTTAATATCACGCTTTTTGCTATGAGGGGTGAGCAACATTCCAAAATGTCGATATTGAACGAGAATCGCTCTAAGTTCGATCCTCAGTTACAGTTAATATTTTTGTGATTGTTTTGGTGTTTTTTTGTACATAATATATAAAGATATTTCCAGAACAATAATAAAATGGCTTTTTATGTATTTTTAAATTGCCATCGACATTTTTATTCGATATTTTTCCAAATATTTCAGTAAAAACCCATCAAAACTCATATTAAAATGGAACCGGAGATAAAAAATACACTTTTTCTTAAAATTTGGTTAGGAATTTAAGGTCAAAAATGAAAATCATCACGCTATTTTGTACAAGGAGTCAAGCAGACATGCAATGACGTGTTTTTAAGAACGGCTATTTATAACTAGATTCTGCAAGGACCGTGGCGCAGTAGTATAGTGACGGATCCGCGTTTGCTGTTGCGAGTTCGAACCTCGCATAATTTTTGTGATTGTTTTCTTTTATTTTTTATTTATTTATTGCTTTTTTTAGTACTTTAGGGCTTTTATTTTTATTTTGTAAGTTAGTTTTAATTACGTTATTATTAGATTTAAATGTATATAAAATGAATAAATACAATTCATCTGTGAAGTAAGTTTTTATACGTATTATTTGTATCTCTAGAAAGTAATCAATTCGTATTAATATCAAAGCGAATTAAAAACTTCATTGATTTCTTTTACAGTAAGTAGTACTACATCTTATTATTTTTAAATTTAACTTCAGAACTTCTATCATCACTTTAAAGACAGCGCATTGGGAAGGGTTTACACCGTTCATCCCAATAATGGATAGTGTCATTATTTTCGATGATTGCTTCACACTGTACGGGCCCCAACGTCATCACGATCAACACTGGGACGACACTGACAGTGACGGAGGCCAGCATCACCGATAGCCCCAGACGACTCCGACATTTGTTTGCCATTATTTTAGTATTTTGTGGAGTCACAAACCCAGGTCGGTTGTGGGTCTTATGGTGGAATGGCAACAGCGACTGTCGCAACCCAGTGCTGGGCACGCCACAATTATGGCGGTAAGTCCCCTCTTTGAGGAGTGGCTGGAAAGACCACATGGCGTCCTTACCTTCCACATGACGCAGGTCCTCACCGGACATGGTAAGTTCGGGATCTTCCTGCACCGGATTCGTGCGGAAGAAACGCCTGGGTTCAACCATTGTGTGGACCGCCCGGAGGACACGTTGGAGCATACGGTAGAGGTGTGCCCCGCCTGGGCAGAGCTCTGCCGTGTCCCCGTGGGGGCGACCGGCGGCAGTGATCTCTCGCGCCGGGCCTTGGTACAAGGTATGGTCTGGAGCGAGGAGGAGTGGCAGGTGGTCGCCTCCTTCTGCGAAGCAGTAATGCTAGCAAAGGAGCCGGCCGCACGTGCGAGAGAACGGCCTTCACGCCCCGCCGCCGTCCCGATCCCTATTTTCAGCCACCGTGGGCGCTGGCTTGCGGACGGCGAGCAATGGGTAGCTCGCCATCCGACCTTCCGGTAACCGTCCGGACCGAGCCCAAGTTGTCGACGGCGCGTAGTGTTCCACGCGCGCCTCAAGGAGATGTCAGCAAAACCGTAGGGCCCGGGGCCCAGGAACGAAGGCAAAGAAAAAAAAAAAGGTCGGTTGTGGGTAAATTATCGCCATCATCTGTCCGAAGACTTTTTACGTGCTTTAAGGTGTACTACTGAGGGTGACATTGAACAGAACAACGAACGCGTTTCGAATAGTTGTCTTGGTTCACTTCAAGACGTGGTCATTTCCATCGGTGGCAATCCACTGGACTGGTCGAATATGGATTACCGGCTCCGCAATCATTGGCATATCAAGGTCGAGGAAATCGGGGTGATATCGTCAATGATCACGACTCGCCTCAGAACAAAATGTCTCTGCATTTTTAACATCGTCGCGTTAGGCTCAGCCAAGGTAAAATATTTTTCATTAATGCTCCAGGTGGAACAGGAAAAACATTCATTGCCACTGGCATCCTTGCAGAAATAAGGTGACAAGGCAAAATAGTAATTGCGACTGCCTCTTCTGGAATTACTGCCACACTGCTTCCAGGGGGTAAAACAGCGCACGTAATGTTTAACATTCCCATCGATTTAGAGAGCAACGAAATGCCAGTGTGTGGGCTATCACGCAACTGTGACAAAGGTTGGGTACTCAAGGATTGCTCTTTAATCGTATGGGATGAATGTACTATGGCGAATAGAAAAGTAGTGAAGGCTGTAAACAGAACCCTGCAGGACATACGCAGGAATCAAGATGTGATGGGAGGTGTCACTGTTTTGTTTAGCTGCGATTTTCGGCAAATTTTGCCTGTGGTGTCGCGAGAAATTAGGGTTGACGAGATGAATGCTTCGTTGAAACGATTGAATCTATGGTCACGAGTTTACAGACTGCGCTTGACCATTAACATGCGAGCTCAGTTGGGCGGATATACTCAAGAATTCTTGGATGTTCTTTTAAAAGTTTGGTGAAGGCAACTTACCAGAAGAGAGCTCTGAAGTGCGCCTACCAGAGACTCTAAGTAAAGTAGTTCCCACTATTGAAGAACTAATTTGTCTGGTGTACGGGGACGTCGGTCGAATACCGCTACAAGAGAATTCTTGGGTGTGTGAACGGGCCATTTTAACACCCAAAAATGATCAAGCTGCAGCAATTAACGAAAGCGTTCTCTCGCAAATTGATGTGAACGAAGTGGTATTTCTATACCTCTATAAATACTGTTGTAGAGCAAGATGACGCTATATATTATCCCGTAGAGTTTCTGTATTGGAACGGCAAGTGGACTCCCGGCGCACACTATCTAGCTGAAGGTCGGTGTCCCGATCATGCTGCTACGGAATTTAACTCCACCTAAACTATGTAACTGGGCCTAGCTCAAAGTCATCTCTCAAATATTATTGAGGTGGAAATTCTAAAGGTTGTGGCGTCGAGGAAACAGTGTTTATACCCCGAATACCACTAATCTCTCACAATTACCCCTTCTAATTCAAGCGTGTGCAGTTCCCTGTAAGCGTATGCTTCGCAATAATAATAATCTAAAGGCTGCAGGTGTTGATCTCAGGACAGCTGCTTCTCACACGGATAGCTGTATATCGCTCGCTCCCGCGTCACCAGTCCTGAATCTCTGTACATTTCGGCTTCTGAAAGTAGGACTAGAAATTTGGTTTACAGAGAAGTTTTATAAGAAAAGTAAAGTTTTGGTTTATGATTTATCCGCAAAAACAAATTGTGTTAGAAATATAATGGTTATTTGCGGACGAAGTCGCGGGCAATAGCTAGTTAATTTATAATATACAGAATTAACCAATGTCAAATTGTACCTACAAGCTGTGCATACCTGTAATTGACATATTTGCACAGAACTAAAGTAGGTAGGTACTGTTTAATTAAATGTACTTTTTTCTACATGTAAAATAAAATATCTCGTTGGTGTTTCTAACATTTATTTACTACATATTATTGAAATATAAAAAATATAATTTTAACAAACTTCGCCAAACTGGCCACTGAAATAGAGAACAGCTTGCAATTTTTTTTTTTTCAATATGCTCAATGAAATCCACGCCATAAGCATTTAAACAGATTATACATGGCTAGAATATACATAATTATGTAGATATGCACCTGAAATCTTATATAACAATTGTGCTATGGTTATAGAATGATCTCAATAGCATTTCATTCTAAACTCCTATCAACATAATCTGTGTTATTAGTTTATTACCATAACGACTGCGATCCTGGGCTTTAACTAAGCCTCTGGATTTGGAAATTAGGATCACAGCCATTATTAACAGGTGTAACATAAGTAACAGGCCCTGGGACAAGAGCCTGTTACTTATGTTACACCTGTTATTTGGAGCGCTGCAACACGTTTTTTTCTCCCGTTCTGTCTTGTCAACCGTCATCACCGCTATATCACTGACTCCTTTTTCATGTATATCACTCCTTACATAATCCGTCCGTCGTTTCTTTGGCCTCTCTCTCCCTCTCCATCCGTTTACATACAAAGGTACTCGTAACTCTTCGAGTAAGATGCGTTTTATCACTCAGTTTCACGTGATTATACCAAGACAAACGATGCCCTTTCAACTATTTATTTATTTATTTAAACTTCATGTACAGTAGTAGTACATAGGCGGACTTAATGCATCAAGGCATTCTCTACCAGTCAACCTTTGGATTAAAAAAGACCACACTGTGGTAGGTTCGCACAATAAGCAAATAACAGATACTTCAAACAGAAAAATAAATAAAAAATATGTTATTTATAATAATAAAATAATATGCTAAAATTATAAACTAAAGAATACTATGAAAAATATCTAATCATTAAGAGATCTTAATAATAATTCTGACGAAGATCGAACTAAGGTTGAGAGGACTTCAAGTAATAGTTCCGAATTTTACGCTTGAAGGAAAATTTACTTTCAGCTTTTTTGATGTCGACAATCACTGAGGATGTCAGCTTCTAGGTATGTCAGGAGCTTATTATTGATCACTCGTTCCATACTCTTACAGAGAATGGACGTTACCGAGATAGGTTTGTAATTAGCAAGGTCAGCCCGACTACCCTTTTTGGGCACGGGTTGCACGTTAGCTTGCTTCCAAGAAATCGGTACTTTTCCAGCTATACACCCTATAGGTACAGCTATGGAGCTGTATAGGGTAACAGTACAGTTCAGGTCGTCAAATGTATCATATTAAGAGCTCGTGGCAGGGCCTCAGGGCGCGGGTCTCGAGATTTTCTTAAAATGTGATAATGTGATGTGTGTGTGTGTGTGTGTGTGTGTGTGTGTTGTGTGTGTGTGTGTGGTAATGTGATGTTTATCTGAAATATTTTTTATTTTTTTTAAATAAAAACCTGCCAAATTGATATTCCAGAGATTTTTATTCTAAAGCAAAGATAATTACGTAGATGCAGTACATTAGCAGCATCTACTAGATATTTCACGAGCCCACAGTTACCATACAGAACTTGAATCAAGGGTTAACCTCGAAATTCATTATCATCATTTCAGCCGAAAGACGTCTACTGCTGGACATAGGCCTAGGCCTGGCCTAGGCCTCTCCAAAGTTTCGCTACAACGGCCGGTACTGTGCGTCTCGCATCCATCGGATTCCTGCGATCCTCACCAGGGCTTCGGGAGGCATACCAACGCTGCGTCTTCCAGTAATTCTAGTTTAAACACGAACCTAACACTACTTTAAAATCAATCCATTGTGGCAATAAAGATATCAATCAAAACCTTATCTAATAATAATATTTGATGAGATTCTGTGTGTATCTCTCGAACCATACAACGAAGATCCTAAGCTAACAGCGGCGCGCTGGAGGCCCCAAGTTCAAAGGCCACCACTAGGGGTCAACTTAACTACTTAAGCCCTATTCAAATGTTAATTTTAGACCCTTGGAAGTACACAATTTGGAAGTTTACAAGTTCAGGGCTGGGTAGAAGTCAGATGTAGTTTGTGTTTAGATTTTCAGAATGGCACTTGAGGATACTTGGGGTAGGACTCCAAGGATCTTGTCTCTTTATTAATTCTGTCTCTAATATACGAAGTATACCTAGCTATGTAATTATTTATTTTTCTTGCTTGTTTTTAATATATTTATAGCCTCATTAACCGACTTCAAAAAAAAGGAGGAGGTTCTCAATTCGGTTGTATTTTTTTTTTTTTTTTTTTTTTTTTTTTTTTTATCATTATTTTTTTTTTTTATGTTTGTTACCTCAGAACTCCGTCGTTTATGGACCGATTTGCAAAATTTTTTTTTCCCTTTATAGGATATGCTTCCAGATTGGTCCCATTTTTTTCAAAATCCAGTTCTGATGATGGAATCCATGAGGAATCGAGGGAACTCCTCAAAAATTATAGGCAACCCTATGGTAATTTTAGTATTTTCATCAAGAACTTAAGCATTTACAGTCAAAAAGTAACATTTGATGAAGTGGAACTGATGAAGAAGACCAGAAATGGTCAACGGAACTTCATACTCAAATAGATATCATATTGAAGATATAGTTAAGCGACTATGACAATACAAATAAATGAATGATTCTGAATAGTTACGTTGAAAATGGTATCATCGAAGTGATCTGATGATGATGATGGAGCCGGAAGGTAGGCACTGGAACTCCGTAATTAATCAATGTAACCTAGCCGTGTTTGGACTCATTAGAATTGTCATGAGATGCACTTTGGCTATAAGGTACTATCGAACTGATCTGATGATGGAGCCGGAAGGTAGGCACAGGAACTCCGTAATTAATCAATGTATCCTAGCCGTGTTTGGGCTTATTAGAATAGTCGTGAGATGCTCTTTGGCTATAAGGTACTATCGAACTGATCTGATGATGCAGCCGGAAGGAGGAAGGTAGGCACAGCAACTTTATAATAAAACAATGTAACCTAGCAGTATTTGGGTTAATTGGAATTGTCATTAGAAATAGGCACTCTGTTTATAAGTGTATCGCAACTAAAAAGTGTGAAATAAAAACTTTTTAGAAAAAAAAAATAACCGACTTCACTAAAAAAACACTAAAAGGATCAAAATAACTTTAATTTCGGAAGTCGGTGTTAAATAAGAAACAAACAATACCGAGAAACACCGACATCCGAAATTAAAGTTATTTTGATCCTTTTAGTGTTTTTTTAGTGAAGTCGGTTATTTTTTTTTTCTAAAAAGTTTTTATTTTTATAATGTGAATGTGAGAACACTAGACTCGGCGAATTCTTAGATTACTTCCTATTACGACTCACTTTTTATTATGATTATTTTTATTGTACTGTTTGAGTACAATACTGACTGGTCTACACAGTCCTTACATAATATCTATTAATACTGCAATATGGAAATGTTGTAAGAACAACATTTTTTTTTTTTTAAAGAGTAATCATGGAGTTTCTTGCCGGTTCTTCTCGAAACGAAATATTATGAAACGACCTATTTAGAACCGTGCATTAGCTTCTGACGTTTTATAAGTGCCCATGTAGGCCTATGTGAAATAACAACATTTGAATTTTGAATTTTTTGAATGTCAGTTTAATGGTGTCTATGAGGAGGACAAAAAATTGAATGTGACAAAGCACGGTACGGTTTGCGCAGTAATTGAGCGATTGGCTATAATAAACGTGTCTCGATTCCCGCAATTAACAAATATTTGCAAGGCCTACAGATAGTTGTTCCAGGTCTGGGTCTCACGTTTATATGAGTACCTAAATGTTTGTGAACGTACCCACGATACAGGCGAAGCGAAGCGAAGCAAAGCGAATGCTTTAAACTGTATTATACTAAATGTAGACTGCACCGTCTGCACCTTTACCTAATAATGAGATTACTAACAGATGAGTACGTCCTTTTGTCTTCTCATTTTCTTTTTCTTTTTTTTGTAAAAAACTCTCTCTCTGTTTCCTAAGACATCAAGCTCTACTCATACACAAATACTTCCGCCTCCGCCTAGACGACCTTTGATACACAGTCAATTTGCCTGCTGCGGTCTTCCCGTCCGATTACACCCCTATTTTTTAATTAGTACAAAAAAGGTGCTCTATCCGTACCAGTTAGATACTGATCATATTTTTGTAGTCAAAAGTAAAAAAAATTAAATCCTAAAATTGTCCACGAAAATTTGTCATAATTGGTAAATTCACAATGGATTCAATCATTCATAACAATTGCTACTAGAAAATACTAGGTACGCGCAGTGTCTTTTCCATTTTGATCGCCATTCATTCATTCATAATCAGTAGCCTCTAGGTACAATATTTCCATAAATTAAGTGACATTATGAGATATAAACAAACGCTAATAACTTTACTGTTTATGAACATTATTTATTGACTTTACTTATATAGGTAATAACCAGGTACCTTTTCTAATAAGCCCATTAAGTATTTGTACTAATTAAAATTAGTGGTGTATAATTTAGGTGTCTTCAAGGCTAAAGTAAATACCGTAAGCATAAGCATAATCAGCTTTATAATATTTCCACTGCTGGGACTCAGGTCTCCTCTCTAGGCCTAAAGTGGCTCTAAAAGAATAGACTTTACGATTGCATCATTGCTTACCATCAGGTGGGATCGCAGTCAAGCAATGGTCTTTATTATTAAAAAAAAAACCTAACAAGATCAGTTTATTTTTAAGTCACGCTATTTACAAAACTTCGCGCCTGCATAAGTTTTACCATAAAGTTCTGATCTGACTTGTTGCGCCATCTATACTTCAAATATAGGTACTATTTTAGCTTCAAGCGAGCCATTTTTTTAGCCCTCCGATGCTCACTCAAAACGCAATCAACACCTTTCAGCTGCATTCTCATTCATTAAGTTAAGTACAGATGTCGCTAGTAGTAGATTTACTTTGAGTTTCATTGCTACATCATAGATGGCGTTATAAAGAATAACCAAATACCAGAGATCACTCAAAACTGCGGGATTGTTCGAAAGAATTACCGTGGCCTTGGAATGCAAAAGGGAACTGAAGGAACACAGGTAGGTTTTAGTCAGTTAGATCCAATCCCTGTCGCAACTCCCATATTTGATAAATTTCCACCAAAAAAATAGGGTTCATTCAAAAAGAGGTTGGTTCGAGGTCCCTATATGTTCATGCCACCTGGCGTAATACTTAGCTATCTGCAAATTGTAGTGCTACCACTATCGTAAGTACGTACCTACTTAATTAATAACAGTTTTAGCTCGTGGGACTCTAAACCTAAACAGAAACTCCACGTGTTCGAAAGTTCGTTAATACCAAAGTGTAAGTAGGTAGAATTTGCCGATGCCTCAGGCCCCTTTTAACTTAGCAATTTACACTATCAAAATATTTTTTTACCCGACTGTAAGAAGGGTTATGTGTTTCGCGCGTATCTTGTATGTATGTATGTAATATTCTTTATTACCTCATATCTTCCAAACCGCTGAACCGATTTACATAACGTTAGATTCGTCTTGTTAACCCAAGTGTTCTTAGATAGGTGACGTTGAAAAAAAACAGCATAACGACTGTGGGACGCTATAATAATACATTAGAGTAAAAAAAAAAAATTTTTTTTTGGTTAGTGCAACATGGGTATCAAATTCAAGAGCTCATCATGACGATTCCAAAATGGTATATCATGACCATATTAAAAAAAAATACAATAGGAAATATGTCATTTATTTTTCTGCTAACTTGTTGGGTTAGGTTAGGTTACTCGCAACTTCGTTACTCCCCTTTTTTGGGGCAATTGTGTAAAAAAATGTTATCTATTCCAAAATTCCAAAGATATATCCCCCCCCTGGAAATTAAGTCCTGTTCACACGGGAAAATGAAAAGTAGCCTAGGTTACTCCTTGTAACATCAACTATCGGTCAGTTGAGCACGCCATAATCATGGCGGTAAGTCCCCTCTTTGAGTAATGGCTGGAGAGCCGTGACGCGGCTTCCACACCTTCCGCATGACGCAGGCCCTCACCGGAGATGGTAAGTTCGGAAGGTTCCTGCACCGGATTCAGGCGGAAGAAAATGCTCGGGGATGTCGCTATAGTGCGGATAGATCGCCCGAAGGACACGCTGGAGCTTACGGTGGAAGTGAGCCGTGACCTCGTGGGGACAATCGGCGGTGATGACATCTTGCGCGTCTATGATTCGGAGTAAGGGGGAATGGGTGGCGGCCGCCTCCTTCTGCGAAGCAGTAATGCTAGTGATAGAGACAGCCGTACGCGTAAGGGAATGGACATCCTCACGCCCCAACCGTTGAGACCCCCGACTACCAGGTACCGTTAGCCACCGTAATTCCGACCCCGACTACCAGCCACGGTAGACGCGGGCTTGCGGACGTCGAGCACTGGGTAGCTCGCCGTCCGGCTGTTCGGTAATGAACCGGACCGAGCCCAGTCGTCAACAGTGCGTAGTGATCCTCGCGCTCCTCAAAGAGATGTCAGCAAACCGTAGGGGCCCAGCAGGGCCGATGTCCGCAAGCTAGGACCGCGGAGAATTTCTGAAAGGGAAACCCGTAGTCCTAGAACGCAAAGGATAATTGAAGGATACAGGTGTGGTTTTAGTCAGTAAAAGTCTGACACGCCCTCCCGCTCCACCCAGAGCGCGAGAAGCCATTTGGATGATGTCCCACCTTAAAAAAAAAACAGCTACCGTAGGCGCGGGCTTTTGGACGATGTGCAATGTGTAGCTCGCAGTCTGGCCGTCCGGCTATTGTCCGAACCGAACAGATTTTCGATCTGTGCTACGTGCGAGCGTCCTGTACTACGTGTTTCTTAAAGAGATGTCAACAAAACCGTTGACATCTCTTGGGAGGACTTCTGATAAGATAACCCGTGGTCCTAGAACGCAAAGAGTAATTGAAGGAACCTACGTTTGGTTTTACTATGTAAAAGTCTGACACGCTCTCCCTCTCCGCCCTAGGGCGAGAAAAGTCATTAGATGATTACCTACCTATATAACTGGCCTGTTGGTCTAGTGGTTAGTGGCCCTGACTGCTATGCCGGAGGTCGTGGGTTTCGATTCCCACCCAGCGCAAAATGTATGTGTGAAGAGCACGATCATTTGTTCTGTGCCTGGGTGTAATTTATTTAAAATATGTATGTACATATTTAGAAATATATAAGAATAATTATCAGTTGTCTAGTACTCATAACACAAGCTCGGCTTAGCTTGAGAGTGGACGGCGTTGTGTGATAGTTGTAACAAAAAAAAAATATTATATATAAAAAAGCTTTCCGTCAGTGAAAGTCCCGTCAAAATCGGTTCAGCCCTTTCGAAGATGTTCTCTCCGATGATCTTCGATGTTGGGGTGGGCAAACCGCCCCCTAAGGTTACTCATCGTAATATTAGCTATATCCCAATGAAAGACCTGTCAAATTTTGTTTAACCTTGTCGCAGATTTATCCCGTACTAGCTTTTGCCCGCGGCTTCGCTCCCGTCAACTGACTACTATATCCTACTCTACCCAACTCTATCCTACTCTACCCTACTCTACTCTACCCTACTCTACCCTACTCTACCCTACCCTACTCTACCCTAATCTACCCTATTCTACCCTACTCAAAAAAAAAAAGTATCCTATGTCCGTCTCGTGGAAGGCCTCCTACAAGGTGGACCGATGACTTGGTAACGGTTGCGGGGGTCCGATGGATGCGAGACGCACAGGACCGTTCGCTGTGGCGACGCTTGGGGGAGGCCTATGTCCAGCAGTGGACGTCTTTCGGCTGAAATGATGATGATGATGATGATGATGTCCGTCTCCTGGTTCTAAGCTACCTCCCCACCAACTTTCAGCCAAATCGGTTCAGCCGCGTTCTTGAGTTATAAATAGTGTAACTAACACGACTTTCTTTTATATATATAAGATTTTGAAATCCCATTCCCGCGAGAAAATTACGTATATTAGCTGGAACAAACCGACAGATCACCAAAAATTTCAAAATTCACATTTTTGTTATAAGTTTCGAATACACATATACACATTACACCTACTCATAAACATAATACATACAAAAACATACATTTAAAAAACCAATGTTTTTTTGTTAAACAGACACTTCAATTTTATTTAAGATACAAAATAAGCGAGCCGAAAGACTTGATAGGTTTGTGAACTTTAAAGTGATAAATGTACACCTAAAATGGAGTGAATAAATAGTATTATTAGATTATCATAACTAAAAAGTGTAAAATAAAAAAATAAGTTTAAAAAATTAAAAAACCCGACTGCGTAAAAAATAACTTTAGATAAAAACTAAAAAGAAAAAAAAACAAGTTCAGTCAACAACAGTCGGGACCCAATAAAATAATCCAGACTAAAATCATCCTATCTAATGGGTACCGATTGTGCCAGTCAATATGTTCCGTATTAGAATTTATTATTTGTTTTATTTAAATTGGTTTTTACGCTACTGGACTGAACTTGTTTTTTTTTTCTCTTTAGTTTTTATCTAAAGTTATTTTTTACGCAGTCGGGTTTTTTAATTTTTAATTTTTTTTTTTTTTTACTTGAAAATGCAAACGGGGTGAATAGGAACAAAACTATAGCTAGGTTTTCCACTTTGGTATATCTTTATATCATTGATTTCAAAGCATCCGTTTTTATTACAATTAATTAATAAACATGAGTACTTAAATGCTGGGAAAAATTGTTAATTAACGCGAAGATCCTCTTCAAACTTTTGTTCCTATTCACCCAGGGGTGAATAGGAACAAAAGTTACTATTCGTTACTATTCACCCCGTTTGACTGTACAGTCAGGGGTCAAAAGTGCAGTTGCACTCTACCATTGCTAAAGTGCCCAAAATTTCTACATAGAAGAGGGTCAATGGTTTAGGACTGTAGCATAGGATCTAAAGTTTTAATAAACTAGTTGTCATTGAACATCTACTGTTGAGACCACTGCTCTCAACATCGCCGCGCGCCGCCGCGCGCCCGCGGGAGTGAACGAGGGGAGCGGGTGCAGCGGGGAGTCAGCTGGCCGGCGACGGCCGCCCGGCTCGTCGCGCGCCCCGCACGGCACATCGACCAGCAGTCAGCTGTTGCAGGCCTGCCTCCACGCACAGCTGCGCTTGCGCATTTCTTCCATTTTCATATTTACGTAACTTTAACCGACCGTTGTAATTTCTTTTCACTTTATCATTATACTTGTTATACAGTCCACTCAGCTCTTTCATTTGATCTACCACGACCTATCGTCGCGCACATTGGTCCTTCTACCGTCAACAATTGATCCAAGTCGAACAAAGAAAAAACGAAAATTTTCAAAACCAACGGTTCGTCGGTTGAGGAACAAAGGACTTCATCTTCGAGTCAAGAAGTCTTCATTTTTCTACGCGTCATCGTCTGCATTTGGTCATCGTGATCGTCGGTGCGGCAACAGCCGTCTTCATCGACTTCACACCATCGGGCAGCGCAAAAAAAGATCGTCGAGGCTTCCAGACAAGAAGACTTTGAAGACAGAATCTACTCATTGGAGTCGTCAGCTCATCATTAGTGGTTGACAGCATAAAACCGTGAGAACGTTCCAATTCCTTTATTCATCATTTTGCCATTTTCAATTGATTTAACTAACTTATAGTTACATTTCAATTAGCTAATCCATCACTTCATACTCCATTTTCCAGCTTATCAACTTGTTTAAAAAATTCATCTTCACAAGCCATAATCATAAGCCATTCACAGTAGTGATTTCAACATTAAATTTTATTCATTTGTAACGATCGCCAATCCATTATGACGTTATTAATTTCTAATTCATTACAAATTTCAATTGATATATTTTAATCCATTCACCAAATAGAATTGAATTTTATTGTGTGTACCTACATATAAATTATTGCATCGCCCGCTTAGCATTACTCAGCAGATTCGATTTGAAACGCCTATACGAAAAACATATATGTATCTATTTTTTATATTATATGCCTTATAGTGGCTGTTTAATAGCAATCACATTTCTTGCAGCATATTGCTCCAGTGCCATTTCACGACTTCACTGTGACTAAACGTTTCGTTTCAGCAAATTGCGCTTATTAGATTTTTTTTAAAATTTTTCCTTTTTTTCATCTACCCATTTAAAATTGCGCTTATTAGATTTTTCTTTTTGTAACGGTTCTTTTTCTTTTTTTTTCTTCTACCTACCTTTATCTTTTCTTACTGCAACTGCTAAATTGTTATCGACATGGCTGACATGAAAAGCTTTATTAAGAAGCGAGCTTCAATTAAAGCCAAGCTTACGCAATTTTCCTCTTATTTAAATATTTCTAAGTCTTGCGAAAAGTTGAGTGAGGTACAAGTCATCGAAATCGAATATCGACTTAATATATTTGAGAGCTTATACGAGAAATATGATACGTTACAGGATGAATTGGAAGCATTGGCGGATAACCCCAGCGAGCAATATTCGCAACGCGAAGAATTTGAAAAGCTGTACTACAGTTTGGTGGCTTTTGCACGCCAGCTGATTAGCGGAGCAAGAAAGGTTCTTAAGGAAGAGTCTGCAAGCCAGGTGGATTCTTGTATTACTAGCACACACAAACACAACTCAATTCGTTTACCCAAAATTGACTTACCCAAATTTTCTGGCAGCTATCATGATTGGCTGGAATTTAGGGACACCTTTGTGCGCCAATGTGCGCGACGATAGGTCGTGGTAGATCAAATGAAAGAGATGAGTGGACTGTATAACAAGTTTCATCTCGGAGGACTTTGTTCGTAAGCTACATGTTCCTACCTACATTACCAAGTCCAAGGTAACAAGTATAAATTCTCAAACTTCTAGTTGTAATCAGGGGTGCTCAGTGTCATTAAAATCAATTGATGATAGTGAGTATGTACTGAATATTGATTGCCTCGTATTGCCAAAAGTATCAGCATCAGTCCCTAATACTTATGTTGATACTAGCCACATACGTATACCTACGAACGTGCGCCTTGCCGACCCCACTTTTTATGTTCCGTCTTCCATCGACGTCCTTGTCGGTGCGGAAGTCTTTTGGGGTATCATAGGCATGGGCCGTATCGCATTAGGTGCACATAAGCCCACTTTGCTTGAGTCAAAACTAGGTTGGCTCATCTCGGGCGCATACCATCAGTCTGATTCCTCTTCACATGCCTGTCTACATACTAATAATTTGCAAGTAGATTTAGATCGGTTTTGGGAATTAGATTCTGTATCATCTTTACATAAACACTCGGGTGAAGAGAGATCATGCGAACAACATTTTATAGATACCACATATCGTAATTCTGATGGACGATTTGTGGTAAGTATTCCTTTTAAGGAGTCACTGGACGTATTGGGAGATTCATACATGATGGCAAAACAAAGATTTCTATCTCTTGAACGTCGTTTGGGTAGAGATCCTCATCTTAAATGCCTATATGTAGACTTCATTAATGAGTACATAGAGCTGGGACACTTGTCTGAGTCTACTAGACGCCCCCTCGACTCAACATGTTCAAATTATTTACCACATCATGGTGTTCTGAAGGAGTCAAGAACTACCACCAAACTAAGGGTAGTTTTGGACGCTTCCGCTAGAACCACATCAGGAAAGTCTTTTAACGAAATACAGATGGTTGGTCCCCCTATTCAGGATGACTTGTTGTCAATATTACTTCGATTCCGCCAGCATAAAATAGTCATAAGCGCAGACATTGAAAAAATGTACCGACAAACTCTTGTTAATGACAGTCATCGTCCGTTACAAAAAATTCTTTGGAGGGATGAACCGACTCATCCGTTAAAGGAATACACGCTTAATACCGTGACGTACGGCACAGCATCGGCACCATATTTAGCCACAAGATGTTTACTTGAGCTGGCTGAAGGGTGCTCAGATTCTTCAACAAGGTTTTCGATAGCACGTGACTTCTACGTGGATGATTATTTGTCCGGTGGATCATCTGTTTCAGAAACTTTAGAAAAAAGTCGTCGTGTTGACGATGTTCTTCGATCAGCAAAGTACAATCATCGAAAATGGAGATCCAATTCCAGTCAGGTGCTGCAGGCGCTTAGCAGTGAACACGACGTTTCTGACATTGTGGACCTGAGCGACAATGAGCAGTCGAAGACTCTGGGGCTTCTATGGAAAAGTTTAAGTGACACATTTTCTTTTTCGATAAATTTAAGCAACACTGACAAGGCTACAAAACGTCACATCTTATCAACCATAGCGCAAATCTTTGATCCCATTGGCCTGGTCGTTCCATGCATAGTGGAAGCCAAAATTATCATGCAGTAACTGTGGCTGACAAAATGCTCTTGGGATGAGCTTGTTCCCACGCATATTCAGTATGCTTGGGATGAATTTCAAAATAGCCTGCATCTTTTGAACGAGTTCAAGATACCTAGAATAGAATAGAATAGAATAGAATAAAACTTTATTGTACACCAAAATAGTAACAAAAACCTAGATGGGTGTTGTGTGAATCTGCGTCCTGTCTACAGCTGCATATATTCACTGACGCATCCGAAAAGGCTTATGGGGCGTGTGTTTATGTTCGCAGTGTTTCGAGAGATGGCGATGTTACCGTACATCTCCTTACCGCTAAAAGCAAGGTAGCTCCAATCAAGTCCACAACCATACCGCGGCTCGAGCTATGCGGTGCGTTGTTGGGCTCAAGGTTGTACTCAAAGGTTCGTCAATCACTAACTCTAAATTTTGATGAAATCCATTACTGGTGTGATTCCACCATCGTCTTGGGATGGTTATCTACTCCACCAAACCAGTTAAAGACATTCGTTCGTCATCGCGTGTCTGAAATTCAGGAAACTATAGGAGGAGAGGCTTGGCGCTATGTCCCGTCAGCTGAATACCCCGCAGACCTCGCTTCACGCGGACTTAGAGCTGACAAATTGTTGTCTTCTTCTTTGTGGTGGTCAGGTCCACAGTTTCTACACAAAGAACCTTCTTCATGGCCTTTATTTCCTGAGTCAAATTTAGGGGATAAGTCACACTTATTAGAAACAGTATCATCTCATCATGTTGATACTACGGATACTGTTGACAACTGGATTACATTACTATGTAAACAGTATTCTAGCTTTACTAAATTGCAGCGTGTGGTCGCACATATCATGCGCTTTATACACAAATGTAGAAAAAACTCTACAGAGTGTGGCTCACTCACAAACACTGAATTGACTATGTAATTGCATTTCTTACTTAGACATAGTCAACAGGAGGACTCCTGTTGACTATGGAATAGTCAACAGGAGATTTTCTGAGGAATATAAATTATTAATTTCAGATAAACAACTGCCTACTAAAAATAAATTGTTGTCATTGTCTCCATTTCTAGACAAATCAAGTGGTTTGATTCGGGTAGGTGGGCGATTAAGCAATTCATTTTACGACTTTAATGTAAAACATCCAATTCTTTTATCAAATTCACATATTATTTGTATTCTAATATTAACATGTACCACCTGCGCCTTTTGCACCTGACCTCTTACTTGCCACAATTCGTCACCATTATTATCCCATCGGCGGCAGAAACCTAGCCAAAAAGATTTCACAGCAATGTGTAAAATGCTGTAGGATTAAGGCTATGACTGTTTAACCTATCATGGGTAATCTTCCAGAGCAGCGCGTGCATTTAGAATTCCTTTTCTTAGATACAGGGGTGGACTATGCTGGTCCTATCATGATAGCTGATCGCAAGGGTAGGGGGTGCAGACTCATTAAGTGTTTTATATGTGTATTTGTGTGTTTAGCAACAAGAGCTCTCCACCTCGAGCTGGTGTCTGACCTCACGAAAGACGCTTTTTTAGCTGCTATGAATCGCTTCATTGCTCGCAGGGGGAAACCTCGTAACATATTCTCGGATAATGGCACTACATTCGTTGGCGCTTTCAATGAATTAGCTAGTCTCCTTTCACAAAACTTAAATTTTAATGACATCGACCCAGGTATAAACTTTTCTTTTATACCTGCATACACACCCCACATGGGGGGATTATGGGAATCGGCAGTTAAATCTACCAAGCATCACCTCAGACGTGTTTTGGGTTTAACAAACTTGACTTTTGAAGAGATGACCACATGCTTACTACAAGTTGAAGCCATCCTAAATTCGAGACCCTTAACTCCTTTGTCCGATGATCCTACATACCTTGTCCCTTTAACTCCGGCCCACTTCCTCATTGGACGATCACTTATTATGTTGCCACATCCACAGATCCAGAACGTAAACATTACCAGCTTGCAACGGTTTCGTCGCATCGAGCTCTTGAAGCAACATTTTTGGCGTCGGTTTTCACACGAATACATTTTGTGGCTTCAAGAGAAAACCAAGTGGCGCCGCTCTTCCGGGGAACTCAAAGAAGGGACACTCGTCGTCATCAAGGACAAGGGGTCACCTCCTCTGTTGTGGCTTTTAGGACGGATTATTAACGTCCTACCCGGCAGAAATGGGATCACCAGGGTCGCCGACATCCGCACTCGCAAGGGTGTTATTCGGCGAGCCTTTAACACAATCTGCCCTCTTCCAGTCACAGCGGTTGAAGATCCTTCAACGGGGGGAGTATGTTGAGACCACTGCTCTCAACATCGCCGCGCGCCGGCGGGAGTGAACGAGGGGAGCGGGTGCAGCGGGGGGTCAGCTGGCCGGCGACGGCCGCCCGGCTCGTCGCGCGCCCCGCACGGCACATCGACCAGCAGTCAGCTGTTGCACGCCTCCACGCACAGCTGCGCTTGCGCATTTCTTCCATTTTCATATTTACGTAACTTTAACCGACCGGTGTAATTTCTTTTCACTTTATCATTATACTTGTTATACAGTCCACTCATCTCTTTCATTTGATCTACCACGACCTATCGTCGCGCACATCTACTATAAAGAAATTTTAGACACTTTAGCATTGTTAGACTGCAACAGCACTTTTGACCCCTGACTGTGTACATTAAATAAACACGAGTATCTATAGGTATATCTAGCGAATCAAAACAAACTGTTGTTATTATTAACCGATTTCAAAAATGGAGGAGGTTATCAATTAGTGTGAGGTTCTATATAAGCATTGAACTATTTAATTATAAGTAGTCGATAATGTTACCAGTGGGCCAACACTGTTCCACCTTCTACGATAACGACTTGAACGTCCTGGGTTCAAACCCAGGCAGGAACTATAATTTGTGATTACCACAGCTCTCAGAACACCAAAACATTGTAAGGAAACGAATAGTTCAGTAATAGAATAAAAAATTCGAAGACATGTGATATCCACCAACCCGCAATGGGCCTGCGTAGTCGATTACGCCCTATTCCATCTCCTAGAAAGGAGACCTGAGTCAAAGCAGTTCAAACATTGTAAGACTAATTGTGCTATTATTACAGGTCCGATCGTGTATGGAATACTGCAGCCACACATGGTTACGGCTGGTGCTGCAAAATGCCATCTAGTAGCTTTGGACTCAGTAGAAAGGCGCGCGAAATGGCTGGTGGGTGATCCAGATTTGGTTAAGTCCATCTTCAAAGTTTGGGGCACAGATGTAGGGAAGCCAGCCTTTTCCATGTATTTTACAGGATGCATTTTAGAGAGTGTGAGATTAGACGACTTGATTCCGCCATCACCATTCTACCATCGGACCACCCGATGTACGGCAAGTATCCACCTTGTTAACACCTCTACGGTCCGGATTAAGCGTTTTGCCTCGCCGTTCATATGTACGTGGGTACATCGATGGACTGGAACAATTTCTTTTTTTTTTGTCTTCCCGACAAAATAGGGGCCATTCATTTATTACGTAAGACGATTTAGGCGGGGGGGGGGGGGGGGTCGACCATGTCTTATTTTGCGTGCGAGTGCTAAAGGGCCTATTAGACTATTCGATATTCAGACAGTCTTAGTCGATGTCGCGTAGTGTAATAAGGGTTAGACCGGTCTTAACAAAAAATAAGACAGTCTGAATATCGTGCGCTGAATATCGCGTAGTATAATAGGCCCTTAATGTGCGCTCGGATGCGTATAGGAAAACCATTTCCATGGCAACGTACCCGCGCCACCCAGGTTGTGAACTAGACCTTACTTGCTAAACATCAAAACCAACCAAACTTATATTCATTTAATTTTTTATTTTTTTTAACTTTTAATTTTTAAGTAATAAATTAATGGGTCCTTAGTAGTACCTAACAGTGAATAGGCTCTTAATAAACCAGTGCACTTCACCATCAACGACTGCATCACTGCTTACCATCAGGTGAGATCGCAGTCAAACACAAAAAATATTTTTTTGTTAAATGCACTAACCGTGCAATGCCATATAAAAAAAAAACATTGACCTGCTTTTGATAAACCTGCTATTTGTAAAGCTGCTTTTGGATTTGGGAGTTTTGGGAGTCGAGTGGTTTAAATAAAAATATAATTCGTAATACATAATTATTTAATTGTGTATAATTATTTGAATACATCAAAAATTTTTGGTGTAATACGAAATTCGCTAATGCGCAATCCCCTGGCCTAACTACCTGTATATAAGTAGGCCAGTATATAATATTGTTGCCCTTAACAAGTATTGTACATCGTCAGGAATGTACTAACATCTACCACTACTTAGCTCCAATAATGCGGCTAACAGTAAATTGAATTTTACACAGTAATCTTTAAAATTAAATACGTTAAATTAACTAAGATTATAAAACATTAAATCAGTCATTTACAAAAAAATCATTTTTTCAATATTTTTTACAACAACGCTACGATAAGATTTTCTTCTATTTTACGGGAGATTTTTTTTTTGTAATTTTGGATATTGCTTATTGCACTATGATTATTATAATTTATGAAAACTTATGATTACGGCAAGCTGCCATAGCTCCACAACTCGACTGCTTAGCTCAACGGACTCTTTCAATCATTTCCACAAAGTTACTTAAATTACACTTAATTATAACTAATAAAATGGCATGTTGTTATGCTAAACGAACTATTTATGAACTTTAAGTAGCCTGAAATGTTTCGTCCAAATAATACCTTTTTTCTGAATTATTAAATAAAATAATAATAATTGCTTGACTATTTCAAACGTCTATTCGAGAATTACTTTCAGCGTTAGTCATAATTTTCATTTATTAACTTTGCAGCCGGAAATGTCAAAAACTAAAAATTGTGACAAAGCTGGAATAGAAAAGTAAAAAAACGCGTACTTTAGAGATTTTAGTAACATTCATTATTTTCATAAACGTCTACAATTAGAAAGAAAAAATTCTACACTTTGCACGGGAAAGTTCATGTTCAATGCGCTTACCTACTATCAAATCATTAATCATTTATCTGTTTGCAAACATGTACCTAACATACAGGGTGCTTGGTGCATCGTGTGCCAAATTAAAATGGTCGACGAGGGGGTCATTTGCTATCCTTTCAGACCCCTAAACACTTGTCATGCTCTGTTGATTTTTTTCATCGACTTTTTATTGTTTTATGAAAATAAGACCCAAATTTTTCATTCAAATACAAATTTTTAAAAAATATGTAAGGCGTAGACTATGAATTTTAATTTTATTTAGATGTGTATTGTATAGTACTTTTAAATTTATAAAATTAGTGACATTAGCTGCTGTCTAGTTTTTTTTTTAATTTACTTGCAAAGTTTTGGACTTAAACTAGTGCGCCTCACCATCAATGATTGCATCGCTGCTTACCATCAGGTGGGATCGCAGTCAAGCACTGGTTTATATGAATTAAAAAAAAAAATTAAAGCTGTCCATGTTACAGCTATTTACATAGCTATAAAAAAAAACTCAAAAGCGACCGAAATCTTCCAACTTCCTCAAAAATTCTCTAGTTTATCCTCTTGCAAGTGATGTGCCACATGCCATAAAAATCTTTTTATAACTTTCTGAATTCGCTAGAATTGTGAATCGAGTCACATAAGACTAATATTCACAATTATGATTAAAAAAATATTTTTGCTTAAATGATACCTGAAAAACCTATTAAAAATGTTATCTCACTCTTATATAAAAAAAAATGAAATTGCATTTTTAACATTTATTTCTTAAGTTTTACAAATCCTGTTTAAATTGTTGGTCTCTGTTGTAAATGCAGGCCCAACATCTGTTTCGTATTTCGACAGTTGTTGGTACGAAGACTTATTTCCTCCTTAATTGAAAGCCGTTTCAATTCGTTGTTTGCAAGTTAGTCTTATGTGACTCATTCACATTTGAGAAGTTTTTAGGGGTCTGAAAGGATCCTCCCGTCGACCATTTCAATTTGGCACACGATGCACCAAACACCCTGTATATCGCAATGGAATTTTCTTTCATGATAGACGGGTTCATCTATGCTAATAATAATTATCATAAAAAGATTTGTAATTTTGTTTGTAATGAATAAACTCAAAAACTACTAAACCGAGCCCCTTGAGCGCCGATTGTACATACGTCTGTACAACTTGAATGACCTTGAAAAACTCGTCGTTTTGTACACACGTTTGTACGATATTTTTTAAGCCGAAAATTTTGGTTTCTATATTTTTGTTTTTCCTAGAATAATCCAGAAAAAGTTTTTTTTTTTTGGTAAAAACGCGCAATGACGTAATAATAATACCCCCGGGGCGCCCGACGGGTAACATTCTTACACCCATAGAACGCTACTTCATCACTGAGTGGCGTAGGCTATATATTTTCTACGTTCACGCAGGCAAGGCGCTGGCAGAAAATAGTCAGTAATCAAACAGCTCTCCCATCCAAAGTGCACAAAGTTTCAATCCATATTTTATAAATACCTACTCACTAAGTACAATACTGACATCTTCATAGAAAAATTAAAATATACACCTTTTGCGTCAAGAATCACAAACGTACGAACATGGTGTATAAAACGCTGCACTACTTCCACACGATAATATCTCTATTTACAATAATATACAAATACGAAAAACATATTTAGATTAAGTTAACTAAGTATAAACGTAATATAACTCACATTATTAGTTGTAACACGCCTATACTTATAAAAACACATTATATTTAAAATTACTTGTCACTTTAATGAGTTTTTAAATAGATTTATAATGTGCTACAACTAATAGTTAAGGGGTGACCAGACGGTTGCGAACCAACGTCCCAACCAAGGTGACCTTGCTAGTTTCAATCCGTGTAGACAGCAGTTGTAATCCATGACCTTCAACGCCCTTGGTTGGGAGGCGCGTTTTCCCAACCACCGAACGTGTTGGCGCGTGGTTTACATCCATGTAGCCGCAACACAAACCAAACACATAAACCAAGGTCACCTTGGTTGGAACGCTAGTTTACAACCGTCTGGTCACCCCTTTAAGCTAGACACAAGCCGCCAGTGCAGCAATAAGGAAACAAATTATAATTACAAAATTAAGTACCCATACATCATATTTAACTCGTTCAATGGCACTTTGCATTTCCAATTTGCTCACTCACTTCTGCAGCTGATATACGTAGACCAACATAATCTAAATAGGTTCCGTCACCGCGCAACACAATCCCAGACGCTCCGTCCACTCATCACACACCTGTCAAATTATAAATAATTTAGAACTAAAATCTATATTTACACAAATTGTCATCACCGTATGACATCATAAAAAATGTATTAAAATTATCATACAAAACATCCATAAAGAACAGCAATGAAATTATTTTATATTTTTTATTTACAAATAATTTCACCTTCTTCTTAGGCAGTGTATTTTTTTTTTTTATGAGAACTATAAATACTTTGAAAAAATACAATAAAAAACTTAATCACAATTTAAACATAACTAAGTACATACGATAATATCCTTAATTGATGATCCGTAAGTTGAAAGTTTTGTACTTATCTCGAATAATTTGAGTTCAATCTTTAAAACGATACTTTTTTTATAAGTTACGATTTCAAGTCTCAAATAGAAACACGGTTTTTAAAAACCGCCACAGAAATATATAAAATTATAACTCTGTCAGTGTTGAGTTCACATCAGACTAAAGGAGAATGCCCACTTATGGGCCTACGCGTTACAGTCAATGGTTTATATGCAAAATTATTGTTATTTTACCATAAAACTTAAACACGAAAAAAAATCCAATTTACAATTTGAAAACTGAGGAAAAATGCATTTTATTCATTTATTAACAACTCTCACTGGTTAAGTATGGATATGTGGCTAAAAAGACATTGTGTCAGGTTTTATAATTCATGTCATCATTTGTCAAAGTTGTCAAATATGACGTTAAACGTCAACGTCACTTTGTTGTGTTAGCGCCTGTGAATGTGTTCTATTGCAATATTTGTATTTTCTGTGATTTAACCAATGACTGGCTTCAAATCAAACCAAATTGTTTTTGGAATCTGACGATCAATCAATTGGCTTGTTTTTTGAATCTAACGACGAGTCATAATGTTAATTTTATTTTCATAATTCCTTTTTATTTTCAGTCTCAGTAAGTACCTAACAAAATGTAAGTTATAATACAGTAAATGTATTATATATCTTACATTTAGTTATTAACTAATTATAATATTAACCAGACACAATGTCATGAACCTAATTAATAAAAAAATATGCTTATAGGCAATTAACATTTGACATTGTTGTACAGTGATCTAGGTTGATACTACAAAAAATATGAGGTTGCGGTGTAATCATACGTAAAACAAAATGCCTGTAACTAGTTTTTCATTTCTAATCAGCTAAATAAGAATTATCTTTAATTTAATTGAACCGTTGCTTGTCATTTAATGCATTTTCTAACCTAACTTAGCTACAAATTCAAATTAAAATATCTCAGATATATAATTGTTAATTTTATTGAAATTAAGTGAGGTTACACCTGGGGTATTTCTCTATAAAATCATTCAATTTCATGACTGTAACAGGAGGGCCCAGAGGTATATGGAAAATGGACTTCTCCTTTTACGATGGTTTTCAAAACAATTTTAACAATGTTTCCTTAATATTAATCTAAGATATAAACTCAACTTTAATACACAGTCTGATGACGAAACTGACTGCCTATGCTCTGAAGAGGAGAGGGGGAAGAAATGGAACTGGAATAATCTTGAATTTTTTTATTCATTCGAAGATAACAAAAAATAGAGAAGTATAGTTCAAGATGATGTCATCTATACGAGTATATCCCATTAACAGTGACCGCGTCTTCCTCACTCAATACAACTTCTAAACATGGACAATTCGTCAAAATTCTGCATATGATGGCAAAATGTTTCTCATAGCTTTACAACAGAATGTAATTTTGGGCTATTTCACTAATGGCAACCTTAAGAAACGACCAACAATTTTTCTTCTATGATGCCAAAAATAAAATATGTGCTGTATCGAATTTAAGATGTGAACTGACTGATGTGACTCGAAGCTTGAAACCGCAGTAGTTAACAACTACCCTATGTGTGTGTGTGTGTTTAAGACACCATTTGTCTGTGTCCGTTCTGACCATTTCCTGAGGGGAAAAGTACTCCTTCATAGGTGACTCCGTTCAGCTCTATTGACACTACTAGCTGCTGGTCTCCTGTGCTCGCGTCTCCTGGGGGACAAGAAAATATTGAATTAGATTATGATAGAGGAAGATTGCTTTGGTAAAAGAAGAGGCTACAACATATACGATAGTATTATGGACCACAGGAAATAGAATGCGATCTGTTTCAGAAAGTAAAATTATATCCAATAAAAACGAGAAAATTTATCTTTATTTGCATAAGAAAGGATGCAAAGGCCCTGACTCCTGAGCTAAGTGGTTAACTTATGTTACAGGAGTCAGTACCCTCTTCCGGGAGGAAGTACTGTGAATTATTATGCAAAGATAACCATGAGAAAGCTATGGTCCTAGATAGTTACAAATTTGGAAAAAAACATTACTTCGTAGACTCTTACCTCTGGTAGTGATTTTGAAAGCAGCTCCATTAACACCATTGGTATTGGGCATGCCGTTGATCTGCGGCGGTGAGGTGACGTCCCTGCGGCTGTGGCGGTGCTGCGGCGGCGAGGGCAGGTCTGCGCGCGGCGAGGCGGGGCGCGACGCGGGCCGCGGCGTGCGGCGCTTGGCGGGCGGCGCGGGCGAGCGGCACGCCTCGCGCTTGCCGCCCGACGTCAGCGAGTTGGGGCTCTCGCTCAGGTTCAGAGCCTCGCTGTAACCCATACTGAGGATAAGGAAAGTGTCAGAATATGTCAACCAAAGGTTGACCTTACAACGAATGGAACTAGAAAGTAACGTTTTAGTCATTTGATCGATTTCCAATGTGTTTTTTGCACGAATGGATGGGATTCTTTTTTATCTGACCACTACTTTCGATAAATATGACAATCTGCATGCTGCTGTGATACATCTTATATTCTATTTTGAATTTTGATTGATATCCACACTGAATTCTTATAATTATAAAAAATATACTGTGTCACAAAATTAATATCCTATGATTTTAATTCGTCAAGTTCATCTGAAAGCATGGAGTTCCCCAAGGAACTATCTTAGGCCGGCTTTTAAAAGAGAGAAGAGTTAAAAAATAGTTTTTTATAGTGATATCAACTTACCGTTGTGGCTCAAGGTCCGGTTGTGGACTGTTGTTATTGTTATTGTTGTAGAGCGACCAGAGAGTGAGACGGGAGACATCGATAGCACTGAGGGCGGCTGCATCGCGGGGTGACATTATTGGTGCTGGACCATTGCTGGGAGGTGATTCGGAGCCTGTAAAGGAAGGAGCATTGTTAGTCTAAATGTTTATTAAGCAAATGGATTATCTTCAAGATTGTGACACTTAAAATAATGATAGCAGACTCTCGAACTAAATTTTGCTGGCATATATTTTAGAGTCAAATGATGAAAAATATACAAAAGTATATAAATTAAATTTCTAAACAATTTTGTCTTAAACATTACTATTAACCTTTTGAGTGCGTAATTAGAGACACAATAGTAAGACAATGGCGCGTGAACGCCGGCGTTAATGCGGGGATCAACAGCTTAATATAATCCTCTTTTTAAAGATACCTATTCCAGTTTTAGGTTGGTGAATTTACATATATTATGTCAATAATACCTCCTTCTTATGAATTTTAAAAATCAATAAACGCATTTTTGAACGAACAAGATGTCCTGTCATATTGTCATGTTTTTTTTTATAAGTCATTAGGCTGGATGAAAGTTGAAATGTCTTAATGCAATGCTTTTTTCTGGTGATTTTGCTATACTCGAATTGCACTACGATGTCATATGTGTCATTATAACCACTATGTTCTAAGCACAAACAGTTATTTTTATGTTTATTAGTTTTATGTATATAATTACGATGCGGAAAGGTATTTCCTAAGTATATTAATGCAATACAGAAAGCAAAGCATATTATGTTACTTGACCAAGATCAAGCAACGGCAACATTAAAAGTTCAGTTTAGCCAAAAGTCCTGAAGTCAAGTCAGCAAAACAAAAACTAAGCTATGATTATTTATTATCGTAAAAAATCTTGTCAAGTCAGTTTCCAATTATGACAATTTTTTTGCGATACTTAGACTGGCCATTAACTTGATTTACTAAATCGTAGTCAATAATTTTGCCGGTATATATCATGATGATATAATTATGTAGATACTTAATAATTTCATCAACAATTTCCTCTCCGTTGTTCGTTAGTGTGACTTAATTTTGGGCCGAGCACATATTTTGATTTTATTAATCAACAACTTCTGTATTTTCCGTCGAAACGCTGTGAAGAGTAATCAAAGAGTCTCATTAATACGATTAAGTAAACTTACCATTTCTCATAAGCTCTCTCTGCTGCTGTATCATCTTCATGTATTCGCGCACCCTATACTCGATATCGTGCTGCGCGAGATGCGGCGCGTGCGGCGGCAGCGGCGGCAGGCGGGGTGCTACGCCCCCGAGGGACAGTGACAGTGGCTGCATGTGCTGCGACAACTGCGCGAGAGACGCGGGCACGCGGTTTAGTGGGGGCTGCAAGAAGATGGGACGTTAGGTGATGATGGTCAGGCATCACTGTATTGACTAATTAACTTAGTTATTAGAGCAGTGCTTTAAATGCTTGAGCAAGAGACTCGAGCACGCGGTTTGGTAGGGGCTGCAAGAAGATGGAGCATAAGGAGATGATCTTCTTTTCAAGTCTACAAATATGTTTTAGGAGCATTTATAGATCTCCAAATCAATAGTGTTTGGATCATGACACGTTATGATGATCAGACAGCATAGAATAAGAATATTCGGGTTCTTGCCAATTATTCTATATTTCCATGTGTGTGTGTTCAAGACACAATATACATAGTACATTTTTATTTTGATTATAGTCTCGTGCATTCTTTGGCTTTGGTAGTCAGCACAGGCTTTTGATGGTAGGGTTGGTGCAGTGGGCGAGAGAGTTGTTCCGAGTCTGGGTGTCTTATGTATGTAAGTTTACATATTTGTGAATGCACCCACAATACAGGAGTAATTCCTAATGTGGGGCAAAGATTAAATTAAAAAAAAAAAAACAAGAAGTTATGCAGCTAAACACATTATCTAGTTGGAGCTTAAACATCATATTGCTAATTACCTACAAATAACTCAAAAGATAGAATTTGGCCCTACGTTCCGACCAATTAGTCTATAAATTACTGACTGTGTACATTTATAGAAATTATAGTCAATGTTACTGCACTCAACAGTTCTATGCTCGTCGATTATCGATACTTCAATTGATATTTCAATATTGCTTACCATAGCTAGTGCAGCTTGTGCGTCATATTGTCCCGATGCGCGGCGTCCCTCACGCTTGTTGCCTTCTATAGCTGCGTCCAGCTCGCTCCTGGTTGATAGGTTTTTCTTCTCGCACTCATAGTCATACAGGTATTTCATATATCTGGAAAGAAAAAGTATAAATGTTGGAGTACCAGTGCATTTGTCAACATTTTTCGTTTTCAAATGTTTTGCGATCTAGTGACCAATTTTGATGATTGTAATAATAATAGCTATAGCGAAATTTTGACAATGGGGCTTAGCTAGCTATTCGTGGGGTATTCCTATTCTTTATTATAGAGGAGATATTTAGCTCTATTAACATTATACAAGATTTTTCAACAAAAATAGATTGAAGGACAAGAGTTGAAGGCAAAGCGGCACCGCCGAAGCTAATTTCGAACCTTTTATCATTCGAAAATAATCTCCACATCTATCAACTCTAAAATAAATTAAAAGATGTCACCATTCAATCCTTTAGAACGAACGAATCTAATAATAACTTTATTACTCCGCCCGCGGCTTGACAAGCTTATAAATCATATTCTAAGCTCAATTATTATCAAAAGTCTATCCTTCAAGTTATAATACGTACCAATAACAATGATAATCCTATTATGTAACGTGTCAATTTTATATGACCCCATTGTCGCGTGTACCTGCCATATATCATATTAAGCGGTCACATATTTAATGCGTAACACAATGAGAGCCGTCGTCTCATAAAAACGCCACCTTTAAAACTGTCACACGCGATCTATATATACGACATTCGTCATTACTGTTAGTCTAATTATATGAATGTTACTAATGCCAAAGCTTTCATTGGCTTTAGAATACTTTTACCTCGATAGAATTTTAACGTACGACTAATATTTTCAGCATAGCAATCATTATGTTGAGGACAAATTATGAGTAAACGACTTGATATAAGGAAACGGACGTCTTGCTAACATTAATTCTAAAATGATTTGCATTAATGAAGGAATAATGTTTACAAACGAAACAATAGCGAGCTTTCTACAATCACAATACTATTTAGGACAACAATCCACGACATCGTTTGAAATATTTAGTTACAAAATCACTTCAAAGTACAAACAGACTATGAAAATTAACGTAACGAGACGCATACAGAAACAGATCGAAATAAAAGAAGCTGCGTTCCAAATCATCAGGTCGTGCGTAACCGTCGTACATTTTGAATCATAAACGTAAACCACCTTTATGACATCCGACAAAAGACGAGGTGAAGGAACTCCGGAGAGATAAATGAGAAATTATATCGGCTGAGATGAGCTAAGGTTATTAATTATGAAGTTGTCATATTGTCGCGTCGGACGCTCACGTAGTGCCATTGTGGGCCACCTTTTGTCTCCAGCTCGTGAGAATTTGAATGAGGATGTGATACAAAGCAGGTCGAATATGGAGCGAGCTCCTGACTTGTAGGACCACACATACACACCTTTTGTCGATCATGTTCTAAATTGAAGGATAATGGATACTGATTTGGATGAAGCCTTCGGAGTGAAAGCTGTTCGTAAGGATTTAGTTAGAAGAATATTGTGTTACAAGCCCAATACGTCCCAAATGCCCCCTTGAATAATTCTAAATCTTTGTTAGCATATTTTGTAAGGCAAGTTGTTTATTTCAATGTTGCAGATAAACGCTCCTCCACCAGTTTTTGGAGCCTACATACTTAGATAATTGCAGATCATCATTTTGAAATCACAATGCCTTCAGTTGGATTGAAAGTCAACTCCAAAACAAAGTTAAGAAAAGACAACCCAGATGATGACAGTTTTGAGTCTAAACTTAACGTTAAAAAAGTATTTGCCACTCCTAGTGGGTTAAGGTTTTAAACCTCAACACCCTAAGAGAAGCAAATAGTAGGTGTTTCAAGTAAAATAAAGTACTCACTGTGTGCGTAATGTGAAGGCAGCCGAGGTGATGGAGGACGGCAGTCGCAGCCCCTTGATAATCTCTTGCCACAGCTTCTTGTTGATCACCTCCACCAGGCCACCGCGTGCGATCACCAAGTTGTACAACTCGTACAGGTCCAGCACTGACTTCGCCATTATAGGTAGCCGGTTGATTGGAGTACCTGAAACAAAGATAATTTAAAATTAGTAGGTATAACAGATATTAGAAAATGGCACGGATGGTATTCAGTGCAAAATTGCAGAACAAAATTAGTTCATGATGGTAACGTAGACAAGGATAACGTTGAACATTTAGGTACCTATTGATGTTGTTGAAGCTGTGTGATATTCTAATGTAAATTAAAGTAATCTATAGTTTAATGACACTGATTGTAGACTGTGAAGCAATGGAAACATTTGAGCAAAATATCAAAAACCTTATACTATGCTTAAATACTTACCTATATAAGGATAACTTAACAACCACCGCAATGGTAATAAGAACATTAACTTGAAACTTCCGACAGCAATAAAATTTCTCAAAATACTACAGCAGCAATTCAAAATCAGGGATAGCAAATATATCGTCATGTAACAAAAGAGTCTTTACACACACGAGAAACATGTTCATCACGATATAACTTCCAATAGAGGAGACCAGTACATTCCCTCACTATTGCAAGCTGTAAAACCCTTTACAGCGTACTTCATAAAGATCGTAAAAGCAAACTACGTCTATATAAGAAATATAGAAACAGATACAGCGCTAGATCAAGCTGAAGGAATGCTGAAAATCATATAAATATACGAGTATTAAGAGTTTAGAACCAACTTTTTTATTTTGTTGAAGATTCTCCATCAAAATGAATAAAGCTATCGAAAGAATAGAATTTGTTTTACTACTCCAACCGCATATATCGAAAACTCGGTGACGATAAAATGAGAAGAAAAGCTGATTATGTTGACAACCATAACTTATCACCACCTGTATCCCTTTGAAGACATTAATCACAAATTTATACGACGACATTACACGGTTTAATGTAATCTTACGTCAACACAGGTAAAGATGTGTATCGTATAGAAATGCCTGTCCAATAAAGCTATAACATCTAGTCACAAAACGCTTTGTGTGACGAATTCTATGAGGTAATGACAAAAATGTGCCTGGTTCTCTCCAATCTATAAAATGAAGCTTTACAGCGCTTGCTAGGACAACAGCCGTCAAGTGGGCAACAAGGCGAGCGTGCTAAATCGCATCGCATCGCGCGATCGATGATTTACGGGCGCGAGCGAGTCAGATCGCGCTTTTACGACGCGCGCGCTCAGCATTAGTGGCCCCGATTTAGCACAGCCCGTGTGGCCACGGAAGCCAGCCCCGTTTGTTCTATGTGGCTAGTTTGCGACTATTTGATTTACTGTAATTTGGCTGTTAACTTACCCGATGACGTGACGAATCCGTACCGACAACGCTAACACTTCGATTTACAATAAGGAACTGTTAGCCACTTAGTTACGCTTGTGAGACAGTGGAACTGTCAGCTTGTGATGTTTACATCTTGTGAACAAGAAAACAACAGTGTTTATATCCCATTACTTCGTCGACTGAAGACGGACTTACACTCGCACTTGTTACTACGAAATGGTTGTCAAATTACCACCAAGGAACTGAATAATACAAACAATGTAAAGTGAAATTTCATCTTTTACAATCTCATCAGCGTTATCTCAAATAGCTATATCAATGCATCCCCATCAAAGCTGATTTTTGAGGAAACAAAGAAAAACCTTCACCAATTATTCCAAATTCATTACATTCATCTCCAGCGCTAGCTTCAGAAAGTTATTTCAATTTGACTTGCTCAACGCGGCGGCAGCAGCAATCAATCAACATTGTCTAAATGATTGTTGCAAACAATTCGTTACATTTGCACAGTCACCGCTCGCTCGATATCGAGTTACAAGCTGTCTCTGTTCGCTCCTGCCGACATTGCGGGGTGCTCCTGTATGGTAATTGTGTCGATTGGTCAATATATTGCAGAATTTGCATAGTCTAATAAACTCCATTTGATGATTTAAAAGAAACTGGGACATAGCTCCGCACAAACTAGTACACTGATAACGTTCGTTTAGTCGTTTTCGAACGTAGTTCTCAAGTTTTGAGTATGAACTTTGAAATTAAAGTTGGATAAGACTGTCCAAGAACTTAGCTCAACCGCATACCTACATCGAAGAGCACGCTACGTCGTCTTGTGAAACGCTGAGTTGTTGTACTGTTATTTTTTTTTTATTCATAACAACTGAGCGAATATGAAAAAACCAATAGAACCTTCTACCCAATACCAAACACCCGAAACAAGAACAGCCCTCCCATGTAACAGCCTCGATCGTTTATTGATGAGAGCGAAACATTAGCGAAATACCTAAACGACTATTTGTCAATCCGTCTTCCTGTCTGCAGTTAATCATTCCCCCGGTTATCTGGGCCGGGGGTAAGCGGGGGTGGGGTAAGGGGTTCGGGGGCCGCTGCTGGAGGGTTGGCAACGTCACCCGTTCAGATTAATTGCCACGTTTGAAGAGTAAATGGAGCAACATGATGCGCAGAATTGGAGTGGTACTTGTTCGGTATTGTGTGAGATACCTGGTATTTTGTTATTAGGCTGGTGATGGCTGTCAATATATCAGAAATGCTGTAAAAAGTATTTTAAAAGCGTGCATCTTTTCTATGTATGGAAGGCCACTCTGTAATGATTAATACTAAACTCAACGATATTGTTAGCAATAATTGGAATCAAGCCTTACACGGAACAAGGAAATGAATTGAACAAGTAACTTTCAAGAATTCTAATCAAGACTAAAAATTCCTGTACAGCTAGGTACAGGGATTTTTAGTCTTGATTAGAACAGTTAAGTATAATATAAACAGAAGTTAACAATGCATCTGATGATGGAATCCTTACCGATAATAATTAAACTAATAAACGTCATGGTGCAGAAAATGAATTTATTGTATTAATCAAAAATGGCAGTCATGGCCACAAAAACCTACCTGAATCCGGAAAATACAGAGACGAAAATACAATACGATACTAAAGTGATCGGAAATACCGTGTGCTTACAAAAGATGATCGTCAAGACGGTATGACTAATGGTGGCACCTAAATATTAACAAGATAACGTACACTTAGTCGTGTGACCGGTAGTCAATAATATAATGTAATGTAACAATAGATGAGTCATGATGACGGTTCCCGAGGAATTTGCAAGTTTTTTGATATAACAGAAAAAGTTGCACATTTTTATTTCAATATCGAAAAAAAGATATATAGTCAATGAAAGGATTATTTAATGCAGTAACTTGAATATAGACCGAAACGATAATCACATCAAGGTGGACCGATGACTTGGTTAAGGTTGCGGGAATCCGATGGATGCGAGACGCACAGGACCGTTCATTGTGGCGACATTTGGGGGAGGCCTATGTCCAGCAGTGAACGATGATGATGATGGTAACCACATTGTGTTCTAGGTCTAGGTATGTATGATGCGGCTTTGTGGCATAGCTTACGAGAGCTTTAGGTGGATTATGAATGGAAAGTCACAAATGTATGGTAGGTCTTCAGCTAAATCACAAAATTTGTTACCTAGTTACACCAATTGACCAACAACATTCAAAATTCCATCTTTTACATCTCGCATATCAATATTCGTGCATCGCTAATTCTTACTATCGATTCTCTCTCGATTCGCTGCGCACGCGCCACCCACGCTCGTCACACCACGTTGACAACCTTTATAGCCCCCTACTAAGTTGCTTTGAGCCCGATAGCAACTTTTATGGCCAACATTTCACCCACACTAAAATGACCTGTGACTTTTTAATACTCTGATTCACGCCTTAAAGGCGACAAAGCCCAAGATATACTGGGCACCTTTTGATAGTGCATCTCGCTTTGATGTGCAAGGTTATGTGTAACTTTTCTATGCCATGACGAGTGTAATGGTCACCATAAAGTGAAACCATAGTGTTAAGGTCGCCTAAATAAATACTAATGACATGCTGCAGTCATAAATCATAATATGAAAATTTTAATTCACTGTCGGATGTTGCAGACATGAAAAGTTTAAGTGGTTCCTAAGTACAGAGGAAAGTTCAAGTAGCAGAGGAAGTGCGCTTACTTTGTAGTTTGCACATAGTACTTAACTTACAAAATAATGGCGAAATCACAGTTAAATATGGTAGGAAAACTTATGGGTCAGTGGTTACGGTGAATTACGAGAATATCGTAAATACATAATACAAATTACTTGCAATTGAACATGGTACAGATAGGGCACGATTTCCAGCATCGAATGGCTTGTAAACAACATTGCATATAAACGCTGGGTGCGTTATCAAGCGGCGCGCGAACAGACCCGTTATCCGTCTAAATAACACAGCGGTTACGAGAACCCGTGGACAAAAGCTATTGTTTATGAAAGCAATCACCCCAATAACGATTTCCACAAACCGCGCGGGCTCGCCGGCGGCGGAAAACGCGCGATTCGATGCGCGTGCGCCGAGCCGCGCGCGCTATTTGCATACTCGTACATTTATAAAGGCCCACACAACGTAGCGCGCCTGACGGCTCACTCAATTCGGCCGCCCGAAGCTTTATTTACGACCTATGTCAAATCGCCAGCGGAGCCAATCTAATCGTGCCCAATTGTGACAAATTATTGCTTTTCCTACGAAACCTTACGCTAAATTTGTATTATGAATTTCACTTTATGAACTAACTGGCACGCTTTATGGAACTGCATAAGGGATAAATTCCAAACGTGGCCCGCTACAGTGTTGCCCGCGATTATTCGCACCTCGCCCGATATTTATTGGCACTCGGTGTCGCTTAGAAAGGCTAATTCTTTTGTGCTGGCAACTCGCGAGTGTCGTAAATCGTCCAACCGAACGCCTCCGAGTGCTGATAAAGGATTGTAAATAACGCCCGATTAGCCGACTAATCTCTTTTAAGTGTTGCGGATTGCAACTTTGATTTGCGCACCGTTTTACAGCCAGATTAAGTTGAAAATTTAATTTTACTAAGGTGCATTAATAAATTTTGAGGGACGTTTTATTAGTGTAAAATGGTGATTTGGTTAATAAATACGGTGATAAAGTAGTGTGATGACACAAAGGTATTAATGAGCTGGCGTGGGTCATCAAAGTGTCAAGTCGCGCGGCACGGTGCTGCGTCGCGGTCGCCGGCGCGCGACGACACGGGCGATAATCGATCGAATCGACATTCGACGCCTCCCGCTTATCGAGAGCAGTATCAAGGCCCTTGGTGCCCGACAACCCCGCGTCGGGCCAATGAGAAGCGTCCGCGAGCCCGGCGCGGCCGCCCATTGGTCTGATACGCTTTTGATTGCGCCGCCCCACTCGATTCACGACTCGATCAATCTCAATTATTCGTGAGTGTTGGTATTACTCCAAGTGGTCGGACTCAGTCGCGTTTAATTGCACATTAACTTCATGAATTCGTGCACTAACAGAATTAGATATTAGGTAGAGTTCTATACAGTGTTCAGACTCTACTTCAATAAAACGTGATTTAAAGGCAAGAAGACGTGGTTTAACATTGAAGCAGTTTAAAGTGTTATTTTATTTATTACATTATAAATTACAAAATAATAATGAAATATATTTTAAACATATTAGTATAATAATAGGTAGTTAAGTAGGATAATTTATTCTGACTTGGGTATACACATGCCTAGGTACTAAGAAACGTACAGCAAACCCACATATATAACATTAAAACATTAACGACTGTAGCATATAATTTTAATACTAATATGACAAATAAACCCATATTAATCACCCTTCACACTAATGTTATAAAGGTGAGGTGAGAGTTAGGTAGATGTGTGCGTGTGTACCTATGTTTTTTACTGCTTCACACTCAAACACTTGAACGAATAATACATAGGATGACTTTTTATTGGGATAACTTTCTACTTCGACGCGGACGAAGCCACTGACAGAAGCTAGTTAGGAATAATTTCCATAATGTTGAAAAACTAAAAGACCCATTTTTTTTTGGTGGGAAAATCATCTTAAGACATCCCCCGCTCTTGGGCGGAGCACGAGATAGTGTCAGACTTTTACTGACTAAAAACCCACTCCTGTTCCTTCGTTGCCTTTCGCACCAGGGCCGAGTCTTCCTTTCAGAATCAGACCCTTGGACCCACTAGGCTTCGACCCTGCTGGGCCCCTACAGTTGTTGACATCTCCTTGAGGCGCGCGTGGAACAGTACGCGCCCTCGACGTCTTGGGCTCGGTCTGGACGATTACCGGATGGTCGGACGGCGAGCTACCCATTGCTCGCCGTCCGCAAGCCCGCACCTACGGTGGCCGGAAATCGGGATCGGAAACCCGGCGGCAAAAGACTCATTGGTATTTTACTTTGAACGATTTCCATTTTTATCAACATTAGGTACTTATTTCTACCGAAAGACGTCCTTTGTTGGACATAAGCCTCCCCTTAATGTGCTACTACGACCGACCGTGTGTGTCTCGCAGCCATCAGATTTCCACGACCCTCATCAGGTTGTCAGTCTATCTTGTGGAAGATCTTCCAACGTTGGGTCTTCCAGTACGTGGTCGCCACTACAGAACCTTTCGGCTCCATCGACCATCTGTTCTGAGAGCAATGTGTCCGACGAATCGCCAAACTAAAGTGGCAGTGGACAGTGCCACTTTAGTTTGGCGATTCTTCGGACTATGACGGTAACCTTGGTTCTCCAATGGATACCTTTATTCGATTACGCAAGTAAACTCCGAACATAGCATAGCTCTCTCCATTACCCATAAGAGACTTTAAGCCTTTTGATGAGGGCCTTTGTAAGCGACCACATTTCATTGCCATAAGTCATCACTGGTAACACGCACTGGTCATAGACTTTTGTCTTGAGACACTGTAGTACTTATCTAACTTTTATTGAAAAAAAAAACTTGTATTAGATCAATAACACGACAACAGATTACGAGGGACTATCTACAAAGAAAAAAGATAGCCTATCTGTAGCTAGATCATTGTGTGTATTCATATTTATGCAACAGACAAACCGTCTGGAAAATTCATTCCAATTTGTATGAGATTTTTGATTAAAACACCTCCCATTCTTGTGAAATAAAAAATATAAAAGAGGATCATAAAACCTCTCCGATTAATCATTTAATTTACATTTCTTTTTCTTCCAGTTATTATAATATTATTTGCAATTACAAAGGTGTGCAAAACGGATCAAAAACATAAGTGCATAGTGTTTATTTTATTTCTTATTCGAGTATTAAGGCAATAAACGACAGCTAGCCTCTATTTAGACAGTCGTTATAAGTTTATGGGCGGAAGAATTTATTGCTCCTCGGAGCGAGGTTTTAATTTAGAAATACGATCATTCTAGTGTTAATTTCCACACTTCAGAACAAAACATGAGCTCACACGCAGAAACCCTCCTTTAATAAGAACTTATAATTATTTATTAAATTTCATAATATGTGCTTATACATAAGTTAGGACCTAATAATACACAAAGCCAGTAAAGGAGTCACATATACTATAATTTTGCGAAATTACCATAACTCAATGTAATATTTATTGCTTGTAGTACAAATTCTTGGAGATACGGCGCGAAAATGACATAAGGCCGAGGATACAACGATCAATCATGAAGAAAGCAGTAAAGCTGAGAACAATCCAGCGTAATTCCGTCTGAGAGACATTAAAACAGCGGCCGGTCGGCCCTATCCGGTGCAACAATGTGGCAACACCGTCTCCCCGCGCCCCGTGTCAGTCCGGACCGGTGCACTATCTACTACACTGACTGCACTCATTTCAATTCGTAATTATTGCTCGAGGTAAGCACAATCCCAATTCGAAATTTGACAACATTAAAAACCACCAATGAATCAAAAAACGTCACAACATAAACCCTGGATCCCAATAACACATAAATCATTTTATTCGAATGCAAATCAAAACCAAGAAAGATTAAAGTATCGCTCTCAGTGGAATTCAGGAGGCCATTCGATGTAATTGGCAATCATTCAGAAAAGAATATGCTCTCGCTCGAACAATCAAGACAAAGGCGGCCGATAGTACCTACAGGCGAGCCATTACGGGTCAATACCCATTATTATGCTATATTTTCGCGAGCACAGCCCTCCGATATCCCGTACGCTCACATGAGACGGCAAATATCTGTAATTAAAGGTTGTAAAGTTGATTTACGGTCAGGGTCCGAGGATCGAAGTCCGGGGAGCGAGTCGACCAATGGCGCGTCGCGGAGCCCTCGTATCAATTTATTAGAAACGAATGAAAATCGCGGCTGCGGTGGCGGTGGCGCGCGATAATGCGGCCTGGTGCGGTCGCGCGCCCATCAGCCATCAGCCATCCGCCGCTGCGCCGGCCCGCGATAGTATCGAGCGCTGGAGCGTAGTTTACGATCTCCACCAGCACGGTAACACCGGCAATAAAATTGCAACAATGGAAATGTCGGATGCGGCTGAAAGACGACGATGCGACTACGCCGGATCATTGCGATGAATGCAACAATGGAATCCTCCAAACGAAGGTGGCAACTATCGGCGGCCGTAAAGCTGAGCTATCCGGCGACGCGGCCGCCGTTATGACACTCGACAGATACGAACAATACCGACATAATGTAATTGTAATAAAACTGCGCATGCACATACAATGTTAACGAACGAGTACTATTACAGTATTCCACCTATTTGCGGGTGAGGTATAAATCTAAGGAAAACGTAGCTATGCGACGTACAATATAAATGAACCCCCGTAAAATGTGGGTTTAATGTAACTTACAGGCCTGTCGGACAACTCGCCAAATATCATAACAAAGGCATCCGATGAACTGCAAGAAGCCTCTCGGATTTATTCTTCAATAAGTCTCTTAGACGATCAGTAATGAGCATTGTTTCGAATCTTACGCAGAACTGAGTTTGCTTCGACCCTTCGAACATTTAATATCTGAAAAGTAATTATATTAGCATTTGTTGTTTCCGAATGGTAGTATCGTCTGGCTGAGATGTATGTAATTTATTATTAACGTAGTCATGTTTGCGCTTTTTATGGGTGCGGAGAAAATTGACCGACAGAACGAGTCTGGTGTTTACAATGTTGTTTCCACGGCTGTGCATAATTTAGCATCATTATAGTAGTGTAACTAATCAAAATTTTATCCACAATCACTATTATATGTTCAGATATTTAGCCTACATTGAACAATCCAATTCATTTTAACAACTAGTGTGCAGGTTCCATAAGTTTGCAATGCCTTCTACTACATGTTATCTTTTATGACTCTCGTTTTGTCGCTCACGGCTATCGTAAAATATCATCGGGATGGAAACCCTTAATTTGTGTATCATTTCTTTTGTTGTAATACACTGTTGCTAATCTTTGTTTACGATATTCCAGGGCAAAAATTGGTTTTGAAGAAAACCTATAAAAAGTTTCAGGTATGGCCTTTGGTTAGGAATTATCTCTTGGTTTGACTTCAATAAAATTATCTTCCGTATGGACAAAAAATGTATCCTCAAGATAAATTTCCATATTCACGTCAGTTGTGCCCAAATAATAGAATTCATAAAAGCTTCATGTTTGGACGTGTCTAGACGAAGGTGTCGAGAATTCGAGTGCCACCGCGTTTACTGTCTCCTCTCAATGGTAATTCGAATGATAATTTAAATTACAATGTGGAACGGCGTCCCGGTGATGATGAAGCACATTTAGAGCCAACACCTACAGCAGTTATTCAACAGAATATGGTTAATAGCACATAACGATTATGCGTGTGTGTTTTATTTTTCTCTAAATTAGTTTTAAGAAGATCGAATCAGTTTTTGTTGTTTGTATGAATATTATTCATGTTACGAACCAAACTAAACATTACGTAAAACCCGAACGTCTAATAAATCTATTGTGGTAAATGTCATCTTTGAAACCAAGTTTAACGATCCACGCCCATAAAATAATAAACTAGCATATCATAATAAAACAACGTACAAATCAAAATAAAAAGATGATTGGAGCTAATATTGATAAACATGAGGCAGCAAGAAAAAACGAATAACATATAACGGAAATAAAATAATCTGGTATTGGTTGACAAAAAACAGACAATAGAGTCAAAGGGCAAGAAGTTTTGACAATGGTCGTGCTTGGCAGATAGAACAAATGAGGTGTCTGCCACAATGCTGCATTTACATAAATGGATGGAAGATGAGATGAAGGAACAGGGTGACATTCGACAGTGGTTTATAAACGAGAAGAAAGGACAATTATTATTATTGATTCTCTCATGAATATTGTTAGAGGGGCTGACTATCTGGAAGTTGTTTTGATGGATGTTAGTTTAGTGATATTAAATTTTGATTGAGATGACACATTTATATAAGTATTCAATTTTGTTTGCTTCCTTTGATTGTTTTATTGGATCGTATTCATTCGCTTTTTGTTTATGCCCTTCTACTGTATCAACATAATCAATGAGCATCAAAATTGCATCAGCTTATACACCTGATATTCCGTCGCCAACCTTTTCTCTGCGACATCGTGCTCAACGAAATTAGCTTCCCTGAACTCTGACATTAAGAATAATCGAATAAGAGTCCTACATTCTGTATCTGAGATGGATCGATATTCTTTGTGAAGTAATCCGATGGAGTGATAGGTTTAGCTTATCATGGCGTTATATCGGCCACTTCCTGCGCCCCGCCTCGACCCTATCTATATATAATAGATTACATTTAGATATGTGTAGATATTATGTTGCGTACTGATTTCCGTCGGTAGGTATTAGTGGGTTGATGTTTGTTGATAGTTTGATTGACTAGTGGGTGTGTTTTCCTTGAAAAGTGTACGTGTTAGATACCGTTAACATTTTTGTTTTTTTTTGTTTTCATTCGTTCCTATTTTAAGGTTTTCAAGTCCATTGTCTATTCCATTGTATATAGAATATTCACTATCAGACTGCGGTTTTATTTTATCATTATTTATTTCTATATATGCTTTAAATTAAACCTTACCTACTTTTAATACAAGTGCTATTGACTTGTGTAATAAGTAAATGTGTTGTCTATTTCCTCCTTTTCTATTTCCTACTCCCTATCAAATTAATAGTAGTATAAATGCAATAAGCTTTCCCCTACGAGATCCGCCCAGCTGGCAGGGCGGGCGGGGATCTAGGGCGGGCCGATCCCGCCTACTCGTGTTACGCTCTATCATTTAATTAAGTTTGTAGTATACATAGTTAATAAAATTAATATTGAGGTAATTAAATTATCTTCATTTTCATATTTGATATCACTGAGTGGCCGAAAGTTGATTAAATGAACAAAAGAAAAACTGATCAAGATTTCTGCAACGTTACACATTTCATTTTTCGGTTAATATTACCAATGACATATATTAACAATCATATCTCAAGATGATTAAACTAGTAACTAAAACTAACGATGCCCAAACGTGGACATCCGTGGGAAAGACACACATTATTGCATTTCGCGGATATGAGATAATATACAACCCACTAACGTAAAGTACCTGTGCTGTACACTCGTGACATTTTGTTTGAGTTTCAGAGACTATAAGCGAGCTGTGTTGCCATGTGTACGCAGATAACAGGTATCCGGCACCTTTAGATTAGTCGATCAGCGGATATTAACTAATACTGTCAATATTTGATTGACGTTTGACTGTGATGATTACTGTGTTCTAATCTGTTCTGGGATTAATAATTTTAGACAAAAGAGTTTATGTACTAGCAAAAATTGGATTTGAAGGTAATTTTGCAAACGCAACCGCGTTTGCGTTTGAAACAGAAACAGCAGTAAATAATTATGTAACGAAATATTTTCTGAATGAATAACCAGTTAAGAGAATTATAATAGGTGACTTCAAAATATTCTAAAATTCGTCATGTCAAAAACCTGTCATCGAACACATTCTTAGAAGCTCCTCCGAAAACGACACCTCTCACGACCGTCATTATTATTATCCACATCTTCAATTTCAACCACAAGTCATATTTTATTATTCAGAATATATTCAGCACCTGTGTATATTAGAATAGTCCTAGATTTCAATCGGGCAGCGTCTTAATCACCAGTTATAACGCCGGAAATGCTGTCATCACCGGTATAAATAATCACTTTTGGCCAACGGGTCGTTAGTGGGGGAAGCCGGTGCGAGGGACGAGGAGGGGAGAGGTAATTTAGCTGCTCATCCATCAAGCACACCTTCGCACCGACCTGGATTTAGCTTTCAATTAAGATTTTTTTTGTAATTTTACAGTTTAATGAACAACGATTTATTCAGATTAAATGTCTTTATGGATGATGTATTCGTATTTGCAGCTAATAATAATAATATTATATAAGAACCTAAAGTATGGTCTAACATAAATGGGTGTGAATGGACCACAAAATAAGCTCCTAGGTAGACACCATTAACATAGATACATATAGGGTAAGGTAGATACAAATTCCCATGGCGACTCCATGACAATCATCAGATTGACAAGGAATCGCGATGGCAAGAAAGCTAATGCCAAGTCCACATGCATAATGCAGTTATTACAATAATAAGGTACTTGATTTTTAAAGACAGGATCTTATTGTTTATGTAAATCAAGACGAGCTACTGTTTTACAAATTCGATGTGAAACACGTCTACCTGGAGCAAAATTGATAGACAGCTTAATTGTCTAGATATCTTGTCAAATTCGTGACCATTTTAGCCACGACAATTATACTTATATAAACATACATAGGTATAGGTAAGTATGTAGCACTGAGATATTCTTGTACGATAATAATATAGTTAATATTGTTATATGCACGGTCACATGAGCAGATCGAATTCGTGTAGGCTGCACATTTCAACTTGACACGCCGACAGACGTTTGATTTTTCGCGAATAACACACTGAGTGGGAAGGCCGAATCAAATAGAAATTATTTTCTTCAACCATTGAAATAGACGCGATGAGTGATCCGTGGGCTAATTAGATTCTAACGAGCGGCAATCAGCGCCATCTCCTAATATCTAGATGGTCGGTGGCCGTTGAGTGATACTCTTTATTTTATAGCACGACACGAAGGTGGCTACTATTCTCGTCCGAGGAAATGGATACGCGTCAATCGTCCGACACAAGAAGAAACGTCATGAAAAGAACAATGTGCGGCTTCCGTGCTGCTATGTTTAGATGGTGTCCGTTTCAATGGACTGTTGGAATTGACTTCTGACCTTCTTAAAAGCTGAATGGGCCCAGTAAGTAGGAGATATCTGAATTAGAATAACATGCACCGTTCGGATTTCAATGAATTGGTTATGGAAACAGTTCCCATCTGGTACAAAATATAATAAATGTTGTTGCATGATTCATTTAAATCATAAATGAATATTCACTAAATCAATTAACGCAACCAGATATGATAACAATAAATTGCTGCATCCAATTGTGTTATCTCGTGCGGTAGCGGGATTTTTGCTTCGCTGTCGACTCGAACGCGATCACAAAGCAAACGTTTCGAATGCTGGCGGGCCCTTGTTAGCACCTCCAACACCTTGGAACACGATCGATTAGGCCCGCGGCCGCTCACATTCAATTATTTATTTATTTATTCGTAATTAAGCCGCGCGAGTTATGGACGCCGTTTCGATTTATGATCCGGCCAGATGAGTTATCAGCGATCGTCGATACGATTGCTTTATGGGACGGCCATTGACGAAAAAAAAAAAATGTTTTCACACTGTTCTGCGGTTTACTGCGTTCTACGCGAATGTTTTTTTGCAACTGTTTCAGCTGTCATTTGTACAGTTTTACGATAGACTTTAATTATATATAAAGTAATCGATTCATAATTTAAATTATTGTTTTCAGTTCCATTTTCGGTATTGATATTCCGTAAACCTACTTATAACAGTTGCAATAAACTTTTCATCTATTATAAATTTCTCTTTCTCAACAGCAATTACAACGACAAGTTGTTACAAAACAAATGTTATCTCATTACCGAGTACAATAAGCTCACCATTAATAACCTTGTATCGATACATCGCAACGATTTTATCGATTCTCGCCACTCGATAAGGCGGCCGTCATGAGGCCAATTTGTAAGGGGCCATAAATTACTTTATTAAAATAAATCAACCAGTTTATTGTTCTCTTCTCGCCTCAGCGACTATTGTTGTTTTGGGAGAATATATGCTATCGGAGCGGTTGCAATAAGTGGTAATATTGTTATTGGCAGGGACTTAAAAACACCTTCATAAAGGTTACAGAATTATAAGTGTTACATGTTGAATTGGTAACAGAATCAAATATGTAACACTTATAAATGTGTTTTCAATGTGTTAACCCAAAACACTTACAAAAGTGTAACCGTAACATATCTGTAACAGATATAAAAGTGTTAACAGTGTTATTAAGTGTAACAGGTAAATGCAGCGTTGCCAAATTTACAATATACGTATTTAAGGTTAATAAGCATTAGATAGCCGAAATCCAGTCGCAGTCTGTTGTATCCGTGCAAAACACGTGCGCTGAAGTATTGAAAATATTATTGATTTTAAATTCAAGTTTATTTGAACAGTTTTGTGTTTATTTGACTACAATGGATCAATTAGGTAAAACCGGGATAGATGCCGCAGTGGGATAGATGCCTCATTTTCAAAAATCCTAACTTCCCAAACTCGCAACTATGAATTAATAGTGTAAGTAGGACCAGCACTCACCCCGCATCTAAATTACCCCCGGGTTGTCATACGGTGAGGACACGTTTCGCTCGTGTGTGCAATCATCTCCGCGGCGAACTTCACGAACACGTCAAAGATTTAAAGATTAGTATTTGCCGTTGTATAACTTTATAAGTAGTAATAAATCCAGTTATATTTTTTATTACATCAATGTACTGGTTCATTAAGTGTTCATCTGGGTGTTAATAGTTGCACTTTTGTTTTTAATTTATTTAAAAAATACTTAGGTATCTATACCTATCATAAAGGATAGTTGCCCTGATTTTTCGAGGTATAGGTGCCCTTAGGGGCATCTATCCCTACATACACTATATATGGTGTCAGAGGAAAATTGTTTTTTTTTTTAATCTATAGAAATACGAAGTCTAAATCCGACTGGATTCAATGTGTGATGTCAGTCCTGATTACATTTAACTTGTATACTTTTCAGAAATTATTGCTCAAGATGTGGAAAACTGAAAGCACTATCCGGTTCAACTTCATTTAACTAGGATTAGGAATGATTTCTTTATTGTGTTATTTTAATTTAAAAAAAAGTATGATTGTGCATGTTGACACTTAATAATTAATATTTTATAATAACAATTAAAAATTAATATTTTTGTTCAACAAATGCTTTTAAAATTTTATTATGTTTGTTTGTGTCTTGTTAGCTTCTTCTTATCTTCTATCTTATCTTTTAACGATAACAAATAAACATTAAAAAAAAATCGATTTTCGTAATTCGACCTCATATTTCGTTGGGTTTTTCGTTTACACAGTATAAAGGGCATCAGTCATCTATCCTTCTTAGTTTTTTCAAGGTGGGGCAACTATCCATACAGGTAGGCATCTATCCTCAAAAAAAGTGTTCCACGAAAAGCTGAATTCTGCAAAATTTATTATTGTTAGGACAAAAAATAATAATTATAATTCAACATAAATAATTAAACTAGCTACACTCATAGAAATTATTCATTTAAGATTAATATTTTTTAAATAAGGAGGCTATTTCAAAAAGTGGGGCATCTAACCCGGTTTTACCCTAATCCTTTCTTTAAAAAAAAAACTCGTTTGAATCAAGATAACCATCCTAAAATCAACTGCTTACCACTTCAACAATAAGTTGTGCATCCTCATAGTCCCGATATCTTGATAGAGCCGGAAGTGTATTCGGAGGATTATTCGCAATCAATAAAAAAAAAACCCGTCTGGATAAGGACGAAGACTATCCTAAATCTAGATATTTACCACTTCAACAGGAAGTGGTGAATTTTGGGGGATGAACTGCTCACGTCCGTAGGATTTACTTAGTTTTGACCACCCTACACGTTTCCCTGGGTAGTGCTAAACGAGCAGTAAATGTGGTGGTAGGCCATAGCACCGTCCGGCTTAAAAGTTGCCACCCACCAGACAAAAGCCACGCCTCCAAGCGATCCGTCGATCTGATGTCTGGTGAAGCCGTGTGGTGAAAGATAGATCTGAGCAGTTGTGTTGCGATGAATACCGGGTATAATGCGCCAGCTGTTGTTGTGTCGGACGTATGATCGTAGAGGGTAGCGTGATCCGGAGCACGGTTCTCCGTTGGCCGACCGCAGATAGTTGGCGGCCCAAGTAGTGTGCTAGCCACACACAAAAGGCTGCCCCGCCAACTACAAAAAATCCCAGGGTGGCCCCATCGTGCCGGTTGGTGACCGGGCGAGAGGACCCGATGGCGATCCCTGGGGGGGTTCGTGCGTCTCCGCAGTCTCCTGATCAAACTTCCATTGGCGCAGCAACTCTGGTCGTATTGTTGGATTTACATCGCATCACCTCGCTCAACTGCCATCTTCCACCAACCCCATTCACTCAAAATCTAAAAACAAAAATGAAAGGTAAAAAGAATATAGCGGATGCACGTTCTCTTACTCCAAGCTTAGTGCACCTCTCGAACATTCGAGGACTGCACTCCAATCTCGATGCGGTCCACCACCATCTTGAAACTGACAACCCCACTTACTTTTCTTGATGGAGACGCAGATCAGATGTCCGTCAGATGCGGCGTATCTCGACTACCCAGGATACTCATTGGAGCACTATTTCCTGCAGCGTGCCGGGTTCCGTGTGTTCGTCCGTAATGACATCTGCTGCGTCTCCTTCACCTTTAGGACCCTAATTTCTCAACGTTGTGGTTGTTGGTGGACACCGGTGTGGACAAAATTGTCTATACCTGTGTCTACCGATCGCACAGCGGTGACCAGGAGACTGTTTAGCCACCTCAGTGAGGCTGCCGACAAGGCTCTGCATTGGCACTCTGATGCGCAGTTTGTCGCTCTGGGGGATTTTAACGCCAGTCACCAAGACTGGCTTTTCCCGTACCAGAGGACCGACCACGCTGGGAGAGAAGCGCAAAAGCAGTATCGATGTGCCTCTCCCAGTTGGTAAAGCAAGCGACAAGGGTGCCTGATGTAGATGATCATACGGCCAATTGTCTGGACCTTCTGCTGACCACCGATCCGGACAGATGTATCGTAACAGTTTCCTCACCACTTGGAACTTCAGATCACTGTCTGGTGAAGTCTGTATCGTCCTTCTCCCCACCTGACTGCGACTCACGTGGTGAACGGCGAATGTGGCGTTACAAGTCAGCAGATTGGGATGAGAGATGCAGCAGTTCTTTGCATCTTTTCCTTGGCAGCAGGTCTGCTTCTCTTCTAAAAGTCCGTCGAGCTGTGCAGATGCTATATCCGATGTGATACTTCAAGCTATGGAGTATTTCATCCCTTATCGCGACGTACTCATCGATGGCTCAGCTCACCCATGGTTCAACGCCGATTGTGTTCTAGCTGATCAAAGTAAGTATTCGGCGTTTCTTGCCTGGGTTGACGCTCGTGACCACAAAACTTCGGATTTGAGCTCAAAGAAGAGAGCCTTCAACCATGCTGCCAAGTCCTACAAAAAGGCACTAAAGAAGTCTCGCTTCGACCACATTACTCATATTAGCACGAAGCTCTCTGCACAGCCGTCCGGTAGCAAAGCATTCTAATCCCTTGCCAAGTCGATCGAAGCGAACTTCTGTCGGCCCTCATTGCCTCCGCTGGTTAAACCTGATGGAACACTGGCTCATACAGCGAGAGAGAAAGCAGGTCTCTTTGCATCTCTCTTCGCCCACAATTCTCGTCTTGACACTAGCAGTCAACTCTGCCTCAATGCGACACTTCAATGCCCGAGGTTCGCGTAAGGAACAAAGAGGTTCTGAGAGCACTGTGTCGTCTAAACGTAAATAAAGCTAGTGGACCTGATGGTATACCAGCGATTGTTCTCAAGGCTTGTGCGCCCAAGTTGTCTCCTGTATTGACCTGCTTATATCGCCTCTCATTTAGGATTCGTATAGTGACCAAGTCCTGGAAGCTTACCAACGTGCAACCCGTGCCCAAAAAGAGCAGTCGTGCCGATCCTGCCAACTATGGGCCGATTTCAATAACCTCCATACTATTTAAGATTACGGAGCGTGTATTGAGCTCGCGCCTCATGGCATATCTGGAAGGTAACGATCTCCTCAGTGACCGACCGGGTTTCGCCACAATCGGTCTACTGGGGACCTACTAGTCTATGCCACCCACTTGTGGAGCGATACCCTCGAGAGGAATGGGGAAACGATTGCCGTTTCCTTAGATGTCTCGAAGTTTAGGGTATGGCAGCCTTTTGAGTAAGCTTCTAGCGTACGGCATTTCCCCTGGTCTGATTAACTGGGTAAAAGACTTCCTGAGTGAACGATCTCTCCGTGTTGTTGTCGATGGGTGCTCATCAGAGCCTATGACGACTAATGCCGGAGTTCCTCAGGGGTCTGTACTCTCTGCAGCTCTCTTCCTGCTGCATATCAACGATCTGCTGATGACCGGTATCTATTGGTATGCAGGTGATAGCACAGTTGTAGAGAGATACCTGCCAAGTGCTCAGGCTAGTAAGCTAATCCGGTCCGAGAGAGAGGCTATGGTAGAGCGTACGAATGTCTTACTTCAGGCAGTCTCCAAGTGGGGTGAAGTCAATCTGGTGGGATTTAAAGCCGCCAAAACACAAGCGTGTCTGTTCACCGTTAAAAGGAACCCGTTCACCTTGGCTCCTGCTTTTCAGAATGTATCCCTGGAGTACACCGACCGCCTTCAGCTCTTGGGAGTTGAAATTTCCTCAGACCTTATCTTTGGGCGGTTCATTGAGTCCAAAGCCAAGCTAGGAAACTCGGCGTTCTTGCAAAGGTCGGCGGTACTTCACACCGGGACAGCTTTTAATGTTATACAAAGCACAGATCCGTTCGTGTGTGGAGTGCTGCAGCCACATATGGGCTGGTTATGCAAAATGCCACCTGGCAGCTTTGGACTCGGTGGAAAGGCGTGCGAAGAGGCTAATTGGTGATCCAGATCTGGTTAAGTCCAATTTACAAAACCTTGAGCACAGGCGTAGGGTAGCCAGCCTTTTGGTCTTTTAAATGATGCATTTTGGAGTGTGCGCGGGAATGGCATGACTTGATTCCACTATCTCATTTCTACCATCGGACAACCCGACGGGCGGCGAGTATCCACCCTTACGTTGTTGAAACCTCTACGGTCGGGACTAAGCGTTTCGCCTCGTCGTTTATACCGCGAACATCGAGGGACTGGAACTCGAAATTTGCCTGCTGCGGTCTTCCCGTCCGATTATAATTTAGGTGTCTACAAGGCTAGAGTGAATAGGCTCTTAATAAACTAGTGCGCCTCACCATCAACGATTGCATCACTACTTACCATCAGGTGGAATCGCAGTCAAGCATTAGTTTATAACATTAAAAAAAATTGTGCCTCTTGACCATATCTTGACAGTCCCACATTATTTGAAGATGATACAGAAGAAATTGAAAAAAGAACTTAGAAATGATTCGGATTCGGAAACGATAAGTTTGACTACAGAGAAGTGTGGGTGTAGCGTTGCATAGTGACGGTTTAGTTGAACCAATGGATCCAAGAAACAAGCATTTTAGTGAATTAATTGCACAGCAACTTCAACTAGGTGTGTGTACTGAAGATCGTCGTAGGCTTTGACAACGCGCGTCTTACACTCTTACGGCCACGCATTGTTGCCATACTGTGCAATGACTTATACCTAAAGCTATACTAAAACTGATTATTTCAGTTACACATATTAACACTTATTAACACATATAAAATGTTACAGTTTGATTCGGTAAAACGTACTAACACATATAAAAGGTTACAGTTTGATTTGGTAACATTATTGAATCTGTTACATTTGAAAGTGTTTTTCTGTTAAAACTGTTTTAAAAAACAGTATAAAAAACACTTATTACGGTTACAGTTTGAGTCCCTGGTTATTGGTGATAAGACTATAAGTTTCTAAAATTGTATAATAGATTCAGATATAAGTGATAGGTAATGGAAAATAGCCAATGATACTATTTACACAAAATCGAACTAGCTTATCTGTATTGCATGTCATGTCATTATTATTTGGTCTGTTTAACTATATGATTACTCCGGGAGATAAATTTAACACCTCTTGCAATATAACTCTTAAATAACAAATTGACATTAATAAAGAATCTAGACATAACTTGATGTGTTCAAATAACTATAAATCATTGAGAAGAGCACGTGACTAGTGGTCTTATAAATATTGCATATTTATGCCGGCGGGCTACTATAGTAATTCACACATTATTGGACCTGGCAATGAGTATAAACATGTTACTCGACCCCGTGTAGCAATGGTCAAAATAATTGTGTAACAACACACGATATTGTAAACGCCCGGAGCTCGACACTACACATGTAACACACTCTAAAGATTTAAAAGAAGTAATTAATGTTTCTTAAAACGAATAAATCTTAAACTTTTAGACTTGTCAATTAGCGTCAAATATTAGTCGTAGAATCCTGTCATTTGCACATTGATTTTCAATATGTGAAAGAACGTGGTATGTATCTACCTGCTGCATTGGCATAAAGCAACCAAATCAACATTTACAAACTAACCACTAAACAAATCAAATTAAATCAAACACGATTACAGGCAGGCTATATGCAATAAATAAGACAATTATAATGAAATCGAAGACATAGTAGATTTATCGGGAGAGGTGCGACTGGTGCAAGACGTCCAAACGAGGCACGGGACGAGTGCGCTGCGTACGACCCGCGAGCGTTAATAAACGATATTAATAAGTTATGTTTTTAATTACGGGCCGATCGAGTGCTTATTTATCCGTGTGATTTTATTGGCCCCCGCGGCGGGCCCAGGCCCAAGGCCAACACTATAAAATATTCTCCGATGAATAAATTCGATTCGTAACGAGATGTATCGACTGTGGCATCCCATTACAGGTTATGTTATCAATGTAAGGAAATGGTGTAAATATTTTGAGATGAATTTAGTGGAGTAATGTTTAATTTTGGGAAGTGATTTATTAATAGATGGGGCAATTAATTTGTTTGGAATTAAACTGGTTGTAATTATAGATAGTCCGGAAACGAATTCCACGTGGCTCGTTGCTGATGTTACATAAAAACAATGAAATACAATTCTTTTAAACAATTTTATTAAACCTCACAAAAAATATCCCCAATTCTAAAACTCGTTACAGCCAAAACCAATTTGAAAATGGAATCAAATCTAAAAATATCGAAAAAGTAATAATAAAAAAAGAAGTGAGTCCCTTCATTGTCAAGAGCTAAATCCGATACCGTTCAAATCATGTGACGGATCGTGGAATAACGTCGCATCCGACGTCGGCGTCGCGACGCACCACTATGTGGAAATCCAACAGAAAATAGTAGAAAAATAAAATAGAAAAATTGAAGTGACAGCGGACGTGGATTGACGGCTGTGCCTACATACACACATAATGACTTATTGTCACGCCTACACGTACGATAGCTGTTTTATTTTTAATGCAATGTATATTATAGGTACCTACATCTATAATATCGTTACGTCAAATTTTAAGAATCCACGGAGTAGCACAGTTTTCTATTCTTGATTTCTGAAGATTAGCAGTAATTATTATCATTATAAATGCCTACTTCACTGTAATAAAATTCAGTTCAACTTTACTTGAGTCAATACATAAAACGCTCGAAACAGGGACAGAGATACAAGCGTATAAATTTTCTTAGTGACAGCTAGATTAATTTAGTAAGTACAGATAATTTATATGGTTATTAACTCAAGCAGTCAAATAACTTTATTTCTGGCGACAGTCGTTTTAGGGGTTTTGAAGCAGTTACTTAATACGTGCCAGAACAAGGCCTTGATTAAAATGAATCATGTTACAGGGTCACACCATGCGGCTTGTTTGGTCTGGGGAGCGCCACCGCCAAAATACGGCACAATCACGCCCCGTAAATGGGTCACCGCAACCGCAACAATGTCCAACCTCTGTAGACCTACACACCACTGTTATTAATCAAATTTTACAACATCGTAAAACCACGACGGGATTAAAAACCCACTCGAAAATACTGGAAATCATATTTTTATGAGATTTAGATCCGAAGTTATTATTTGAGATTTTTATAGTGGCGAGCTGTTTAGCGGTGGGTTTCCAATTTGTGGCGCGGGTGATTTACGAGCGGCCAGATCGACGCTAGACGCCGCGCAGACATCGTCACGCTGCCGAGCGGGTCACGCCGACACAATGAGCCACTGTTGACTATGACTGTATCACCATCATGACGACTAGCTATAAACTAGAAACATTAACGCCCCTTATACTCGTCAAGGATATCGATTGGAATAAGTCAAAGGCTGAAATTGGATTACGACCGAAACGAAGTGTGACGAATACGTGCATTGTACTCACGCTCCACGCTCGTTTTTGATGTATTTTATCGCGTTTTGTAAAATTATTACACTACAATCTTAATTTTGAACACCTTATCTACATTATTTAATGCTGGAAAATCCAACATTCACATTTTTCTCTGTTTTCCTCCTACGTATTACGGCTTTGTGTAACGCTACATATTTTACTGTTCTCTCTTTGGCAGACGAGTGTGGAATTATAATATAATAAACGCTCCGTCCGATCAAGATAATAGTAACAAATGTAGGGAGATGTAATGATTGCACACGAGATGAATCATTGTAGAACCAGATTCGAAAGTCGATGGCAAATCTATTCTTACAAAGCATTCTAATTAACCGAGACCGTGTTCCGGTGAACACAAGCCGTCTCAAGTTCCCAATCAGAACTCTAGGAACCAACTCGATCTAATGTAATCGTAGCCTCAGACGCATTGGCCGATCTCCCACTAGGAATCGGGATACGACAGCTGATTTCCGGTCTGAGATACGGCGAGCACTAGATAGCACCAAGTCTCCGATTCAATCCTGTCAGAATGAAGATTGCTACTAAAATTATGTTGGCAGCCTAATGAGCAGATGTTGCTGATCTCACGGATTTTGTGGCTAAATTTTGCAGTTTGTGTTAACAGAATGTGTTCAATTATTTTCGCGTAGGTGCAGTGAGTGTATTGGCAGGCTGTGCACAGACGCGACGCGGCGGCGGGTGCGGCTGTGCGAGCATCCAGCATTGCGCTCCGCTGCCCGCATCCAACACGCGTATAAAATCTTTGATACGCAGCACCGATGGAATCGAAATCCGATATTCGACTCACAAGTTTATTTATCGCGAAATGCGACGATATTTTAGTCCGTCCGTCACTTGGACAGTTCACAGAAGCGGCAAGATTAATTGTATTTCGGTTGAGTCATCAAAATAATTAGAATGACGCTATTTTCGTTTGTGATGCTAATTTGACAGACGTCGCGGGAGATTTCATGTCTTCTTGTTTGCCGGCTGGATTCTTTGATTGGTGCTTTGTTATTTATTTTAATTATTTTATGTATTAGAAGCACGAGCGAGGACCACATCTGTTATAACAGTGGGCGCGTTACGAATCGTATCACAAAGGTGCGGTTGATGCCTGACCGTACTGCGCACCAAATGTTTAACAACGACATGTTATTACAGCTAAATGACATTATTATATTAACCATAATAAATGTCCATAAAGCATTGGCTGCAATCCAGAAATATGACGTAGCAGTTATTGTGGTTGTAATGTTCAGATGGCACAAGAATCTGGAAAGTTTAACAGCGGCAGCGGGCCCAACTGGTTTATTGTAGGAAATATTTGATAGCCAACAGTTCTCAAAACTCAAATTTAATATACGGTTGTTAATTTTGAATGCGACCGCAATAAATGTGTTTGATTAATATCATTCTCGCGAAACAACTGTAACCGGTGCAGCCGCCTTTGATCAGAGCGCGGCTGTAGATCATGTTGAAACAATGCTACACATAAAGCTATTGCTGAGACATGGCGAATTATTTTATCATCCACTAGTCGGCTAATTGTGGGCATGTGTTGTTATTATGGATGTTGGCACTCCGCCGAAGATGCTCCAGTACACAAAGTGTTAAACTGAACTAAATCAAATCATTATTACTCTAATGGTGACTTAAAAGGAAATTAACGTGATGCATGCCTGTTAGATGATGATGAACACGCACTTGGTTCAGAAGTACAATTTCAGTAATACCTTCATGTTTTTGATAGATCCCGTGGAAATTTTACAATAACCTCACGATGGAACAGAGCCAAACACGTTTCCGCAATCCAATAATAAATGTGAACTATTGTATTTTGATTGTGTGGAGATGTGGTACTGGAACGATGTCGTTAAGGTAGACGAGTTGACACCGAAGAACGTAATTATTATAATACGACAAATAACGATCTTTGTGGTTAATCTTATGTGACAAACTGAATTGAAAAAGAGTTCAAGAGTCCTACTTACTTTATGTGAAGAAAAAAATAAAAGAAACACAATTTAAAAGCAATTAGCTTCCATCGTTTCTGTTATAACAGAAGAGAACGTTGGAAAGTGTAATTTTTGAATGGTACTGAGATCACAGAGTGCGTGGACGTGTTGTGACACTATACACAGTATACACTCGATGATTAATGAGGCTCACGCTAATCGTGCCCGTTTTTATTTATAACCTAGTCACCGGCAGGAGGGAATTAGCGTTTGTTGACATCAAAATAGGCCATTGGATACATATCTGATACCGACTACAATGTTACAGCAAAGTCACAAGACACTGGAATGCGAAAACACGAACAAAACCAGCACAATATACTGCCACAGATTCCATTTAGCTCGCTCAGTGGAAATATTCGAAATTAATTTGAAGAATTTTCATGAATATATTTACCTATCAAAATAAATTTCAATTTGAGCAGTGATAACGTACATTAAAGTCGGGATAAATGAGATGTCAGTGTCGAGTTACCAGTCACAATATGTGGCGGTTCAGAGCCAAACGCGTGACCTCCACATTATTCCATTTATCTGGAATTAGACCATTACAACATTGGACTATTTCGATTCCGAGTTTTTCCTTCAGTTTATAAATTCATGTTATGTTTAAATAATAATCTTGATTTCATTTTAAAACAAAATTGTTTAAGTCTTTTCGGTTGAAACTATTTCGGATACTTTTGATGTTTAAATATAAATAAGTACTTAAAGTTTCGGTAAATATTACTGAATTATTAACTCAATGGAATCACAGTGAAGGAGTCATTGAAAGTGGAAGGCTTTTTATCATTAAACGTTTATGATTATTTAGAAATCAGTTCAAAATTATTTTCAAAGGTAACAGCCAACCTTTCCCATCGCATCTTGTGTTAATTTTTTCTCACTTTCTTTTGCTCGTCTTTTAAGATAATTACAGCTGAACCATAAGTAAGGTTAAACAAAATGTCAGGACATGTTCTTGCAATAAATAAAAACGTTGACTTGCGTGCTATAATTATCTACTCATATAAAGACATTTGCGTCAGTACGTAGCCTGCATACTTGTAAATTGAAAATATCTACAGTTAGAGTTAGGGATCAAGATGGTGAGGTGTGATTCGCACGTTATCCAGCAGTCGTCGCAATGGCCGCGACAATTGGACAATTATTTTAATTAAGTACCTCACAATTGTTTCCCGCCGCAATTCACTCGCGATTCACCACAATGGTGTTAAAATTACTGGTGATTGCTTTATGAAATAGATTGTGGAGATTGGACTACATAAATGCACTTAGCAGATTGTATTTCGCTTCTTCATTATATTTGTAACTGCATTTTTATAACTGATGAGATGAGATGACACGCATATGATACAAATGTTGCCATTTGCGAATTTTTTTTTTTTTTTTTTCAACAATATATTCAGCATAATTTGTGAATAGTTTTACTTCCTAATTAACCTTCGATCATTGCGCAATTGATGGTCCGGAATGGAAGAAAAAAACGTGTTGCGCTGACCCCAAGGAACATGGAACAAGGGCAGGAAGATGATTCATCATCATCATTTCAGCCGAAAGACGTCCACTGCCGGACATAGGCCTCCCCCAAGTGTCGCCACAATGAACGGTCCTGTGCGCCTCGCATCTGTCGGACTCCCGCAACCCTTACCAAGTCATCGGTCCACCTTGTAGGAGGTCTTCCAACGCTACGTCTTCCGTTACGTGGTCGCCATTCCTGAACCTTTCGGCCCCTACAATATATTCAGCATAATTTGTCAATAGGTTTACTTCCTAATTAACCTTCGATCATTGCGCAATTGATGGTCCGGAATGGAAGAAAAAAACGTGTTGCGCTGACCCCAAGGAACATGGAACAAGGGCAGGAAGATGATTCATCATCATCATTTCAGCCGAAAGACGTCCACTGCTGGACATAGGCCCCAAGTGTCGCCACAATGAACGGTCCTGTGCGTCTCGCATCCATCGGACGAGCAACCGTTACCAAGTCATCGGTCCACCTTGTAGGAGGTCTTCCAACAGTTCCAACGCTACGTCTTCCGTTACGTGGTCGCCATTCCTGAACCTTTCGGCCCCTACAATATATTCAGCATAATTTGTCAATAGGTTTACTTCCTAATTAACCTTCAATCATTGCGCAATTGATGGTCCGGAATGGAAGAAGAAAACTTGTTACGCTGACTCCAAGGAACAAGGGACAAGAGCAGGAAGATGATTGTGACTCCTAAATTAGTTCCTGAAATACTCAACCATTTGGAAATCCTACTTTATTTATATGTACTTCAATACAAAGAGTCCCTACTAACGTACGTAGGTATAGTAAGACCAGATGCCTTACCATTACGTGTTAAAATATCAAACATTCGAGCGACAAAGAGTTATGGAGCTATACACCCTATATAGCTCCGTCCCTTTAACAGTTCAGTTAAGAGTAGCTCGTAGTAAGGCTTCAGATCCAACTAATATTGTCACTCGATCAATAAATAGAAAGGTCGATGAAAACAATTAGGAGCCGGGCAGCGCCAGCACATGACGCCATGTTTGTCCGCACAACTTGTGGTTAAGTACCGTGACTACCGGCGGTAAGTACTGGCAGCCAGTTCTATCATCCAATTATAATGAGTTTCTCAATATTATAGATTTGTTAAATGGATGATCGGTATAGTTAGAGGATGTATTGAGCCAGAAATGTCTAATAAAAAGCTGTTTATTTTAAAAGCTTTGTTCTAGATTATATTGTCCATTTCGAGCAAGAATAGACCGGTAAATCAAAAATTAAAATCTATAAACCTAACTTACTCTCAACTAACAATCGATTATAGATTTTATGAAGTGAAGAATATTATTATTAACCTTCTAAAGTAGATAGACGATAGATACATTAAATGTACCATGCATTTAAATGATTAAAAGCTAGGAATTTAAATAATTTACCAACTGTTCTAAAGTCATTCAGCTAACCAATAAGAAACGCCCTATTCTGATTGGTACAGTTGATCTGTAACCAGCCACGGGACCAAAATAAGGCCAATTCGATTGAGTCGTAGATAAAATTATAGGCTCAGACATTGTTGTAAAGCACGCTAAGAAGTGGAAGCATTTAGTAAAGGGCGGCAAGGGTAAAATTACAGCGAAATGATCGATAAATTATATAGCAATGGTGGGTGCGCGGGCGCACCGTGACGCCGAGCGCCGCTTCCGCGAAACGTCATCTAGCGATCGGCAAATTGCGGTGCGATGCCGAACACGATCGATATCGGGAAGGGCTAACAGTAAATGAGGCGCTACAGTGCCTATTGAAAATTCATAGTATTTTCAAACGTAGTTGCATAGTTTGTTTAGTCTAGTGGTTAGTAGCCCTGACTGCTATGCCGGAGGTCGTGGGTTCGATTCCCACCCAGGACAAATGATTGTGTGATGAACACGATCGTTTGTTATGTGTCTGGGTGTAATTTATCCGTAATATATATGTATTTATAAATATATAAGTATACTTATAAGTTGTATAGTACTCAGAGCAGAAGCTTTGCTTAGTTTAGGACTAGATGGCGTTGTGTAAAAATTGTGAAATATTATTATTATACATATATTATAGTTGTTAAATATGGATGGTGCTGTAAGTCGAATAATTGTTGAACTTTTTTTCCTGGCGTAGTAATTAATTATTTAAATCGACCACCAATAGTAGGAGTTGATCTCAGTCCGATATCGACTCATGAGATCGGTAACAAAGTTGCGAATCATTTGTTTTACTTCATTTGTTTCCTTATGCCTCGTTTGCGACGGAAACGCGTGTTGACATTACCAGAATAGTCCTTTGTTGGGTGTGGTGGACTCGTTTAATAACTTGAAACGTTTTATTTGAACGAACTGTACTTACTTATTGCCTTCATAAGGCGGCAACGAGAGAAGCCTATTTCGGTTAGCACGTCGTGTACATTTTAAATAGTTCCCTGTACCTAATTAGTTTACTACATTGATACAACACTATTTTCGAATAGAGATATTTTATATTCCATACAATACTGGCAACAACAGTCAGTACCTACATACTATAAAAACATAATAATGAATTTTGAAATTCGAATTCATTGTTCTTAATTACCAAGTTCTATTCAAATTCTCAGAAAATAACATGGCATTCAATAAAATAATGTAAGAACTTAAAAAAAAAATGAGACGGCCAGTTTATATGGGTTTTGTGCATTGAAAAGAAATTGGGATGTTTGTGAAGAAGCAAACGATAGACAAAGGCGGTACAAGCAAAAGCCGTCATTGTGGAAAGTCCCAACGGACGTCTGGTCCCAAATGGTGGCCATAAAAATAGGGCTGATCACAACACAATTAGTTTTTTTAGAACTTTTCACAGTTTGTAATAGTCTCAGTTAATATTTGAACTATATTAATTTGGTTCAGAAACAACAACAAGGCCTTTAATCAAAAAATATTAAATGATCAAAAACATTTGCCTTTTTTAAACCAAATAAACTTTTTCAGTGACTGAAATCCGAATGGAAAATTATGTAACATTACATAACATAGTAACCTAAGCACATCCTATCAGTCATACTTCAAAAAAACTGAATATCTTAATTAAGAACGACAAACCAAAACAAACAGAATTCGATAAAAACATTCCTTCTATCGATAACATTGCTGAATCGTGACTCAGTGGACAAATTGTCGACTTTTTTTTTACGTCTACATATCTATTGCAGCTTAGCGATACTGTCTCCGGCAATTCAGGTAGACGGAATACAATAATAAAACATTTAAGTTTAGAAAAAATCTATTTCAAAGCAATTAACTTGAGTAAACCTCCGTGGCGTCAGAAGGATTACAAAGGACTTATCACTTTTTTGTCACTACAACAAAAAAATCCAAAGCAAATATACCTTAATGTTTCAGCATTAAAGTTGGTTTTTGAGTGGACCTCTGTCTCATATTGTGTAGGTGGTCACGTATTTGTTTTTGTTAGATAACAAATTGGTCATTTTACCAGACCTCCGATGAAGTCGTTCACGCTGTAACGTCATTCGACAATATAGCAATACCTATCGATTAAAAAAATCGATTTGTTTTAATCGATACCTACTACTACGAAAAGTTAAACAAAAAAGAGTAACTACATAAAAGAACAACTCTAAATAAAGTCAATAAAAATCTTTTTAGGTACACGGAGTTAACCGCACGTCTGATAGGGCAGCCTTAACACTTGACACAAAGCTTATCAATTCTGAACCGTATCACCTTGCAATAGCGATGAATCATTCGTCAACTTGGTTAACAGAGCACAGCAGATGTCGCCGCGACAAAGTAAACTGTACGTGCTTGTCGCGAAAACACGTCATGATGTGTGGGGCCGGCACGCAACAATAGCACTGTGCAATTTGTGATTCTACTCTATAATACACAGCAATTACCACCAGAGAAAAAAATATTTGTTTTCCCCGATTTCGGTAACCTCAGGCTTGTATGTTTATGTTAAAATTTTCATAATAGTCGCTATTAGGTATATGGCAACACTGTAATTCTTAGACTTACACTGTCAGAGTTTTTGGCGGGATTTCTCCGTGTAAAGTTCAGTGGCTGTTTTAATTATGTATTCGTAAATTAATAGTGTAAGTACCGAATGGATATTGTGATGTAAAATTGGTGTAGTTTTGTATCTCAAGTGTCTGCGCTACTGGAGAATATGTGAAATCATTGAAACAGGCGCCATCTCGATAAAATGGAACTGATAATTTTATTGTAAGTAATGTTGACTACCTCAACGAAGTTTGCCGAGAAGGTTAACTTGATACATTTGCTGGCAAATACTACAAAAACATTAGAATGTGTACATCCATATACTAATGGCAAACTTAACTAAGTACTTAAAAACATGTGATCTCTATTATTCCGACTGAAGGCCTTTGTATCCATGAAATAAATGAAATAAAATATATACACTGTCATTTGCGTACTGATTGTTGCTTTAGATTCGTTGTTCAGGATTCTAAAGAACGAGTAGGTATATAGCAACAATCACGTTTCATATAGAATGTCGCACAAATTCGTCGAGATTCAAATAAGGACAGATCTTTCATTGTAACTCGTATCGAATTTACGACGAATATGATTTACGGGCGTATTTGATGTGGATGGACAGACGGACAACAATAGGGTCTTACAAACCGGCGGGGAAGAAACCCGCGCCATGTTTTAGTATTATAATGCGGTCACACTCCCCCTACGTCTGAATAACTTTTTTTTATGACCTATACTTCTCGGAAACAAATGCCCGATTACTTTTATCGCTTGCTTTTATTGTGTTAAATTCAATGAAAGGTGGTCAGTAATCGAGTATTCAAATGCAGTGTCAGTTAACCTTACACCAGTTTCATTATGTCTGGTTACGTTTTCTTGTCGTGTGGAGACCACAAGTCAATTTGTTGTTATTACATTTTATCATTCACGCTTTTCAATAACCACATTTTTAATCAATTACTTTGAAGCTACGCAATCTCTTTAGGGTCTGTTATTAAGTAACCACAGTTTCAGGATTTTCAGTTCGCAAGTAAAATTGCCATTAATTTTGGAAAGTAATCAATTTAAAAAAGCATTATTTAAAACACGAGACTCAGTTAGCCCGCCATTGTTACCAAAAAATTAAAATCGAAAATCAAAAGTTTCGAATGTCGAAAGGTCAATTAAAATCGCAAATATCGCCGTCCGAATTCGATACCTAAACATAATCGATTAAACACGCGCGCGTATCGAATACAATGCGGCTTCGTTCGGGATTATTTTTGGCAGAATTAGGACCCGTCATGTGACGAATATAGTATGTGAATCATGTATGTTTTGTGTTATAAACAGCTATTGTTTTATGGAAATCACTGAATTACTGAAATTGAGTAAGGTGACTTTGCTCGTTATGAACATAATGACGTCTCGTTATTAAACATTTTGGTTGGGATAGTGGTCAGAGTGGTCAGAATAATGGTGGATAGATTCCGTAGAATAATTAAGACTTCATCACATTATAATTAGACTAGCTTCTGCCAGCGGCTTCACCCGCGTGAAAGTAAATTTCTCCATACCAACTTTGGACACCCGTTTCATCCCCTTAGGGCATGAATTTTGGAAAATTCTGTCTTAGTATTCGCCTACGTCATAAAAGGAAACCTTGTGCAAAATTTCACGCTCCTAGTCCCAGTAGTTTCGTCTGTACGTTGATATATCAGTCAGTCAGTGTGTCCTTTTATATATCTATATAGATTACAATGGCCTAATATCCGCCTACCTAATCCACGCAGGCGAATAAAGTAATATGAAAACTCTCTGGAGCAAACCTTTGCTTGGAGAGATCTCAAATTGGTATCAATCTCTATAAACTTAACCGATAAAACGCTATAATCTAAATCTATTACATAATACACAATACTACATAATACATTTAATAAAGTAAAACACACACACTACCTAATATAATATAGTGTCTGTTTGTAATATCAAAATATTTTTTTTTACATTCAACATATCTATAACTATATTTTTTTTCATTTTTGTCTTTTTGTCTGTCTGTCGATCGGTCCCTCTATCTGTTTGTTTGTTCCGGTTGATCTCCAAAACGACTAGACCGATTTTGACGGGACTTTCACTGATAGATAGCTGATGTCATAAGAAGTAGCTTAGGCTGCTTCTATACTAGAAAAGAATTAGGGTTCTGTGCAAAAAAACCTTCTTACAATTGTGACCAAATGGCATTGTGCTGTTTTACAAGTCTGTTGCGGACGAAGTCGCGGACACCAGCTAGTCTAAATTAAATCCAAGAAAAAACCTATTGACACAGCTGACATTCTCAACATTCGCACACATTACTCAGATCCTGTATTTGTCACAAAAATATGCATTAACATTGTTTTCTTTTATTATCTGTGATTTATTCGCGGTATTAATTCGGCGAGATGATATATACGACACCCACGGCATGATCCGGACTTCAGCCGATGGCACCACAGAGTAACTCGCCACTCAATGTGACAACTCGCTATGTCGATGGAAACCGAAGATTTATTACAGGAAAATAATGTTTATCTTCTATATAGTTGTGAATTGATGTGGTGTTGATTTAAAAATGAAAATATTATAAATTATAATGAATTTTGGCGCCGTTTTCTCGGTTTGATGTGACCACGTCATTATTTTTTTATGATTTCTTCTATTTTTTGTATTATACTTGAAAAACTGGTTTAGACAACTTGATTATAGGAGGCAAGGGCTATTCAGTGTCTACAAATTGAAAAGTTCGACATGTCCCATTAACATAACAATCACTTAATCCCTGGAAGTCCACGTTAAACCGAGTTTAACCGCCAGTGATTGCGACCCTTAGCGTATTTTGACTTTTATTAATGAACACTAAATATATGCAAGCTGAACTCATTCAAGCTCTTCCGAAGAATAAATATTAACCTCTGAGAATCTGATGGATCGCCCTTTAAGAGAGCCGAATTTGTGAAACAATAAACATTAGCATTATGAAGGAAACCGGTTCATTAAGCGATCGTAAATATGAACGACGCTCAGACTTTGTAATTTGTATCCGATAAAAACTTACAAATGACAGTGTCTAACATAAAAAGTAACATTCAAATGCGTTATGGAAACAGATATATAGCGTTTCCGAGATCAAAGCGCGTCGCATAAAGACTAATAAAATAATTTTATTGGTAGCAAAAACAAAAGGAACGTTTAAGACGCGATAAAAATTATTAATAGAGCGGTAAACGTTGGCGGGACGATTTCGTTAAATTAAAAATGTGTAAGTCGGACATTCCGCGACTTTGATATATTAATCCACGTTTCGGCGCGAGATTACATCGTGCGCCGCATGCGCAGGAAACCGCGGGAACCGCTCATCCGCGCCTCCGCTAGTGCTGAGATCTAGCATGCACTAAATATTTTTTAAAAAATCGGGAGAAGTAAATATTATTTAAGGCTATTAACAAAAAAAAATTGCCTTACTGTGAAAATCTAAAAGTTTAATTAAAACTGAAAGACACCATTTAGTATTTCTATCATTTATATTTCTATACAGCGGTCATTCACTTTTTCTATATAAAACTAGGATATGTCCCAACACTAGCAGTGCGTTGATTAATTCCACTTTTATTTGTATAAGAATCAAGCAGCTGGCACCAGCTTTTGATCCCGATACGCCGTAGACCGCGTCGACATAATGTCGCTAGCATTTTTCACGACACGACGAAAACTCGACAAAAATAATCGATCATAATCTTGAAGAATTCTAAGAAATGAGATAGTTGTAGTTTTAATTAAAATCTTTTTAGATCGTCTGTTGTTTATAAATAAATGAAATGCTTTTTGAATTTCGAATGTAAGTCTAATAATCCGATAAATTAAACTGGCACACGAACACATCACTTTTGAAAATGGAACGTTTCACAATTTGAATAAATAAGAAAAGGTAAAGACGGTTTAAAAATTCAAGCAGTTATCAAAATAATGTTGAACGAGTGAGTTGTTCGATGAACATGGAATGAGAGATGAACAAACAAACCAGTAGCGGCTACTAGACTTGTGTAAACGGCATAATTATCAAACGCACACGCAGGGAAAGTCGGCTAATTGGGAAAGCGCATACCTTGATGTCAGATGTCGTCATTATTATGTGTGCAGTGGAATATTTGGGAACCGTTCATGTGCAGAGTGTGATTGGAATAATTAATTAAAGAAAATACGAGATTCTTAATAATATTTCCATAAGGTCTCTTGAATGACTACATTATCATAACAACCTTTACCTGAATGAACGAGGCAGTCTTTTTTTATTTATAGAGCCTTTTAACACGGGTTATAAAAACAGAATTTAATACAGTTACAACCTTTTTCAAGTAAGTCATTCATTCACCGCACATCAAGTTCGATAGTGTTTCCTCTTTGCATACAACTATTTTAGGTCCAAGTTTTAAGCAGAAGCGACTTTTCAAAAATAAACTGAGCATGTATGCAATTTATTCGGTAAAAATGAGTAAAACATCAGAGAACCTAGGGAATACATTATGCAAATAATAAAAAGAATAAATAATCTGCGATATTTTTTCTCACAACTTACTGATAGTGCTACGGGTGGACCACGACTGCGTTGCAACCGAATTAAAGGAATTCTGAACTAATATTATCAAGAAGTAATTTCTTTTGTTTACATGTTAGTAAAATTTAATATCTGGGAGAAAATACTGTTCTCTAATTTATAGAAAACTACACTATTACTTAATTGCAGCCTACTCTTTATCCCAGAAAATGTACGGGTCCTTTGGGAAAAAGTAGGTACAGAAACAAAGTAATAAACAAAAAGCTAGTTTTAAATATTCCTATAGCTTGTCTAGCTTTAAACTAATCTCATTAAAATTCGAACTAAATTTCGGAATCGCCGAACTCTGAATAGCTTTGCAACCCTTGCTGATTAGCTAATATAACTACTTAATATATACAGCAAGATGACGCTTCCGCCTATATCTTGAACCACGTCATGATGCGGGTCTCCCACCGTGACGCAGCGATATCCGGACCGTTATTGGCGCTAGATGACCGTCACAATGTTGTTCGATGTGCACCTACCCACTAATACCGACACCTCACTGTCACTATATTGGGGAAATGGAGTAAGGATACGATTTGTAAGCAAATTGAAGGATTAAAGGAAGTGTAGTAGAAAATTTCCTTTTATATTCTGCTCCTTCTAATATCCTACTTTACTCATGTTTGCAAAATTCATTATTTGTTTTATTTTGTGCCAAAGAACATTAGCGGACCAATGTCCGCTTGTACCACAAATCACTATACTATATAAATAAATAGAACTAATCGTTATACGAATTCATGTATTGTATAGATATCGCTATATTTAAAAGATTAAAATTGACAGAAAAATAACGTTATTTTAAATGTAATAGTGGGCCTTGTTACAGATAAAAAACAATTAAAAGACATCGAATATCATGAGAATCAAAACCATTAGTATATCACCTATTCACATAATACGCAGTGTGCATTAGGCATTAAAAAAATATTTATTTTTTACTGAAAAATTTCTTGATTAATAATATTCTTAATCAAATGGGACTGCGCGTTAATTTCAGAACTATAAGCGGCCAGCACTTTGATGTCCACTTATCAATAAGCTTTTAGTCGAGTTAATTATAAAAGCCAAATGTTTGTCTAGTCATATCCGCAAATTTTTATCGATATTTAAATATAAGGAACGTGACTACATGGGAATATAGTATAAAAAAGCGCCATCAAAAGCTAAGCCGAAATAAAATCAAACAATAAAGTGAAGTGAATAGATATGTAATAAATCAGACTTCCTATTTACATCTAGTATTTTTCTCTGCATCAACCAAAGGTTGACTGGTAGGAAATGCCTAGGGCATTAAGTCCGCCTCTTTACCGTCGTAAGCATTATAGTATTTAATTTAAAAAATATATATTTCATTACCCATTCCATCAGAAATCTTTTTAATCAGGCGGATCTTTTTCTTGGAGGCATTTACGGAGGGAAAATATAAGCTCTAAAAATATTAAAAGATATATGTTTTCTGAACTCGGAAATAAATAGTTCGATGACGAGAAAAGCCTGTCTTCTGTCTGCGAAGTTGTAAAATTATGATCGTTTTTTTTTTAATTTTTGTCACAAATACAAACTTTGTTTTGCTAGGCCCATAGACGGTGCTAGTTTGTTTATTTATTTTTTTACTAAAACCTATTACAGCAATATAAAAATGTATTGTCCATTTTTAAATCCCGTTTTTTTTTTACTAATCATACCCACTACTAATACATAAAAATCTCTTGTCACAGTCTTTGATATCGAACTCCTCTGAAACGGCTTGACCGATTTTTATGACATTTTTTTGTGTATTTTTGGCCAGTCTGAGAATAGTTCGTATACTATTTTTTAACCTCCTACCCCTACTCCATTTTTTTCTTTGATAATTTATATGGTAAAACAACGTTTGCCACGTCAGCTAGTATACCTATATATTTATACAACCTGGAAAATTATCTTCAACATTCAACTCAAAAACATAACTTTAAACGATGTTTTTATTATTTACATCCCTAAAACTGCAATTTTTTCACCAAAATTCAATTAAAACTATAACAACTTAGTACCGCACATCATTTTGACAATGATTACCAGCTCGAACACCCATTAATCTTTCCCCTTGTCCTAATCGTGGACTCCTCGCCATCAATCTTGGGTTATTTAAAGCATGGGACATGCCTAGACTTGTTACTTCAATAAACGGAGCCGTGACGAATAGGAAACATTCGGTTTTGAATATTAAAGTGTTCATTTGTTTTTTAAAATGTCTAAGCTTGAGGTTTGAATTTTGGGACAATGGTTTGGCGTCAATTTATATCAGAACAAGAATGGCAATGATCGCAAGAGTTACCGTTTTAACACAGGTGGGTTTTAGTCAGTAAACGTCTCCCTCTCGCTCCACCCAAAGTGGAAGAATTTGATGATTTCCCCTCAAAAAAAGTCGTCAATTTCAATCACAAAAAGAATTCAATCAATCTACTTAACCAGCTGTATGCCAGTATTTTACACAAAACCAAGCTTATCCATCATACGCGTCTTCCACAACTTGGTAACACGACGCCCCTTCGCAAAATTTTCAGTCTTTCGAGTTTTTACTCGTAGTCTATGTCCGTGTCGTCACAGTAAGACACTTGTCTTGGGCAGGGCTAACCACCTCAGCTTTAAGTATTAAAGTTATTGTGTAAAACTATATGTATTAGAAGCAAGACCCATCGAGAATATAATCATGGTATTCAAGCCACATAAAGTGTGTATTTGATAAAGGTCCTGTTGACCGATAATATGTACTTATACTGTTTAACTAAATACAAAAAACCACAAAAAGCATAAAATTCAATGACAGTTGAAAATAATGGATTAAAAAGGAAAAATCAAAGGAAGTATGCATTTCTGATACTAACGAACCTCTACTACGATAATTCACCGTTCAATGTAAAAATATTTTGTAAGGAATATTTTCTTATTGACAGAAACATCAACTTCGATCACCATCACTCACAAAGCCATTCAGACAATAGACAACCACAAGAAATCATCTAGTAGGTCAACAAAAACAAGATTACATTTTTTCAATCACATTAAATCCACAATCCACTTTCAAACCATAATAAGATCCACGCCCATTAATACATCGAAGTCGCTTCTAATCAATCAAGTTTAGATTAACACTCGTCGAAACTAAAGACTAAGCGGACAAAAACAAATGAGCGAAGCCCGAACTCGAAATCGAATTAACCACATACATTTTTAAGACACCAATTAAACCTCCAACAAAGGCTATCTTCAATGAGACGAAAAAAATTTGATAGATCAACTCTTTAACGTAATCTATAATCAACTAAGCCTCAATCAAAAAAGCACCCAGTCTCTGAACACTATGGTTCAAAATCCAAGGGTGGGTCGCATATAGAAACTCGAGAAGGCTGTTGGCACAACATCTTATATCGATTAAACAGATAATTAATCACGGGAAATGAATCCGAATGAGATGTTATTAGTTATACCACACTCGCTATTACCAAGTGAAACAATAGCCCGGCCATACATGGTGATCGTTAAACGGAGATTAACTTTAGTTTAAATTTAAGCTTGCTTCTGCCATCGGCTTTACCCTCGTGAAAGTCGAAAATTGTACTATCTACATACATACTTTTTTTATCCAGAGAGCACGTGCCATCGGAATAAAAATAGTATCCTTCTTTAGGGTTGCCAGAATGTTCGAAAGAGTTACCGTAGCCCTAGAACGCAAAGGTAAACTGAAGGAACACAGGTGGGTTTTAGTCAGTAAAAGTTTGATGAGCCCACTCGCTCCACCCAGATTGGAAGAAATTATTCGATTTCCTACCCAAAAAAATATGTTCTTTTCCAAAATCCAATCTATCAATATCGTTTCGATTGTTCAGAACATTTTTAATAAAACATAAGTATTAAAATCGTGAGGGAATGAACTATTTAGTTCAATTAAATGCAGACGCCTTTTCTAAAGTGAACCACTGGTGTTTACTTGACAGTCGAAAAGATATAATAAAATTCATCTAAATTGGTTCAGCAGTTTAGGCGTGAAAACGTAACATATGAACAGACTGACAGAGTTTCTTTCGCATTTATGATATTAATTGTAAATATGAGTACTTATTCCGCACTAATATGGTATATCGTTAATTGTTCTATCAGACAGGAAGAAATGAACGTTCGTTTATTTAGCAATTAGTGAATGTGTTAGCAAAATCGTGATAAGACACTTTATATGTTAAATGTCTGTTACTATGTAGAACTTAGCAATAATCTAGAAAACAAATCTGAAATCCGGAACGTTGATAATGACTCATTTGATATGAAGAATACTTATCAGGCTTATCCAAAGCAATTACCTATCAATCATATTAGTTAATCACGAAAGAAAATATTGTAACTTTTATTTGAAATGATTTTGTGTTTGTGTACTTTAAGATAAATACTAGGCTGTTTACTAGTTCATTTTTTTAATAAGATACCACAGTATATAATCACCCTGTATGCTAATACGGGCAAGGAGCGGCCGCAGGCCGATCAATCAGCTGCTAACGAGGCGGTCACGTGGTCACAGCATCCAACACACTTCCCATATCTTCTATCATAATTAGCTGATAAAACAGACAAATGGACCAAAATACAAAAATTTGATAAAGGATTTTTTATTGCCCCCTGTATAAAGTGTACATAAAAAAATGGTTATTTTAATTTTGACAGGCTTGTTACACTTCTAAGCTCATTGTAAGCCAAAATAAAAACAAATTAACTGCAAGTTACTTACATTTGAATCATCAATAACAAATTAGACATCAATCGCCGTCAAATTATCGAGTAATTTTCCTTCAATCAAACTCGTTCATCGATTTGCAATAGCAGCATTAGAATCGATACAAAAAAGTAATCGATTTATTTACGAATTGGAACACCCACTTCGCCAGGCGTGTAACGTATGCAGCGTCTTGATTAACATTTACATAAACGTTTGTCGCTCGCATTAAAACTGAGTCTGGCCTCGATCAAATTAAAAAAAAAAAAAACGTTTTAATTTCTTTTTTTGAACCGAGACGAAGACAGAGTGCGGAGCGCGGCGCGGGGCGTGGCGGACTAACTTTCATTACTCACGAGCAATAATAAATGATAAAACATTATTAATATGAGGAGATCACTCCGTTTGATGGCTCACACATGCTAACCTACGTCGAATAAATTAATTCTAATTATTAAATGTTGTTTCCTCCCCCAGGTTGTAACAATTTGTGGCTCTTGAATTAAATATTTATGCAGAATTGAAACTGAATATATTTGATTAAAGTATAACTGGGATTTCTAGTGGTCTAGCCAACAAATCGTAATCAGTCTTATGCGATTAGTTTCCTGTGTTATCTGGTCGCGTAATAATAACCAGAAGTTTATTGGCCGGTTCCCCGGAATGATAAATTGAATAATAATTTATTCTGAACAAGATAAGGCAGCACACAGATCGCGCGCCTTGATACTCTCAACGTGTGAGTGGATACCTATTACACCGAAGCATAATATAATAGTCGTCATTTTGAAAATACAATTATATATGTCAACTACTTGATGATGACCTATAAACTTCGTAGCTGTTTTCGTAGACATAGCTACGATGCGCTACGAAATTGTCCACAGCTACAATTTTTTTGTAACTAGTCGGTCGTTGAAACCTCAATAGTGGCGGTCTCAACCTTGATACCGAAACTGACATTGGCTACCAATCACTAAATGGCCAGCCTATAAAAAAACAAACTGCCTGGATATGAGGAAAAAATTTCTTCTTGAAATATGTACATCTTGAAAACATAATTTTTCATTTAACCGTCTAATTTTACATGCGATGTGTTATTTTAATTGTATTTTAATGAGTAAGTTTTACTGTTTATATCTTTTAAATTAATTTCTCAAAATATTTAGGAACATAAACGTTTGCCTCCTTACAACGATATCTTAGCAACAAAAATCGGTTGTTGTATATCGTGTGTCGAGACAGCCGGTCATACTATGAACAGAAGGAAGATTGTAAAATAAAACTTTCGATATTCTTTTTTTAGAAATTTCCCAAAAATATTTACAACAAATTCAACACTTGTTGTTGGTTATTGGTTATTGAAAACTAAAAAAATCCTAGAAGCCAGTGCAGTTGCACAAGTTACATTCGTAACAAAACATCGGTATCGGTGTAAGGTGCGGCCAACATTCTGTTTCAATTACACACAGGGGCTAACAAACTGCGAAGCGAATGGTGCCGCCTCCGATGCCAACCCCTGATGAAGCTATCGGGTTTTTATACGAGACCCACACACCAACCCTACCCTTAGAAACAAAAAAATACAAGATTTTGTGTTTGCTACTACTAAATAGGGCTAAAATTTGTTTTTTGGTAGAACCAAATCTTTTGGTCTCTAAGATTTTGACCGCCATTTCCTTATACAGGGCATTTTATTTCACTAAATTATACTACTTTATAAATGTTGATGAAATAACATTTTTCTCATAACGGCAAAAGAAAACATCGTCAGGAAACTGGCATGTCTTAGAACCACAAATCGAAGACATCTGACATCCACCACCCCACATTAGGCCTGCGATGTAAATTAGGTGCGACCCGTCCTAGGGAAGACACCTGAGTTCCAGTAGTGGGCACATTATAAGGTTGATTATGTTATCTTTTGTGTTGTAGATGTATTTATTTCTATTCGTTTTATTTCCTATACATTACTGCTTCATTAATCCTGGTCATTTTTAAGTAAGTACACTTAAATGATCAGAAAAAGAAATATATAACGATCGTACAGAAAAAGAATTCGTAGTTTTAAATAAACTGGTTTGGCCGTAAATTACACTTAGGTACAGCTGACAGTTACATCTGCTTAATTATTTATTACGTTTGCAAACTTAAGTGCACGACAAATGAAAAACATGCCCTAAGTGATAGTCTTAAATTGTTTCTAAACATTTAACTGAAACATAATGAAATTAAGGAAAGCGGAAATTGTTCTTTTATTATAATAGTAAAGCCATCAGTTCCTGAGGAAAATATAACTAACTATCAATTAGCTTAAATTAGCAATTAATCGTAAATATGTAAAACAAACAGAATTGGCTTGGAGGCTCCGAAACCTAACCCACGAACAAAAAAAAAACAGCTTAAATCAATGCTAAAAATGGCTTCCGAGAAAACAAAGACCAATAAGTTCATTGAATCACTTTAGGAAAAACATAATTAATATCAAATCCCACACAAGGCAACCACGAAGCTGCAACTGCAACAATAACCATTGATTTGACTAACAACAAGGCGGTCAGATATCAACATGATCTATCTAGCGACAATCGGCGCCATTTACAACAGAGATCAATTAATGCTAGACAAGGACGAAGATAGCGAAACATATGCGAGAGAAAGAGACAGGTGTCGAGTTATCAATCACGCGCCCGCGCACGATCTCGACGCCCGAAGCGATCGGACGATCTCCCGCTTAATTATTTCTATTATGATATTTAAAATATAATGATTATCTCCACAGATAAGTCTCGTATAGCGAATTCCCACAGTTTTGAATGTTACACGTCTATAAATTTAATGGATGATTGAGTGTTGCAGTAAATAAGTGCAATATGTTCTTAGAATATTCGTTATCTGGAAGTTAGCTCGTTACAGAAATTAATGTTGATTGTATTTTTACACTTTTTGTTACAGCAAAAAGAAATTCCGTTGGTGATCTAGTTTTGATTTTGATTGACAGCAACATATTCTTGGTTGACATTGCTAAAATAAAACTACTATATGCTAATGTAGACGATGATGAACGTATGCTTTTGCATAACAAAACTGAAGTTATAAAATTGGCGGGGATATATTCAGAATTCGTAAAATACAATCATACCCTGATTGAAGCTTCTCCCTATTAATTTGACGTCGTTCATATCTCGTAGCTAAGCTTCATTAATATCTCATAGTTCGACCATCATAGACCATGCTCGTCCATCACGCGTGATCTTATCACCCGATCACCGATCTCCACAATATAAAACCGTTTATACAACCAATGACTGATATTACCCTGTATCTGATTTGTATCTAAAGACCATAATAGGTTGACCCCAGTTTCATAATTAATTGTTGGAGAAGAGATATCTTACTATACCGGATTGTTTTGTATCACTCGGATCGATGATCGTGAATGGAGCATTTGGAGTAGTGATAAATTACAATGAATATCAATCGTTACAAAGGATTAATCAAAATAAGTTGAGGCTGAGGTTACAGATAGAGATGTAGCGAATGGTTATAATGCACTCGTTCAAACTTTTTATAACATTGCTTTGCTTGATGAAAAATTCAAAATCTTTTATTAGCCAGAAATTATTGAAACTGAAGCATAAATGAGCGGAATCGTCTATTTCAGCGTCAATTTTATTTTTTTATTTTTTTTAAATAAATGTTTATCATACGGCTGTACGAGTAGCATGCACAGTCATATTCTTGCGCATTTTTTAGAATTAATTAAAAAGATATACTCTGCATTTGTTTCTTTTGTTGATCAGTTTCTTCGGCTAATCTCGCTCTCTCTAGGCCTCAAACCGCAATCTTGGGACGAATAATGTGGGAAGTGGACTTACCTCGCTTTTGCATGAAGGAGAACAGGTCATCCAGGAATTCCTTCCTTTGTGGATCATCGCTGATCTCGTATAACTGGAAATAAAGAAAAAGAATATTATATAAATGAAGATTAATATAGAACTTAAACAGTGAGATATCAATGATATGGAATATGAAATGAAGATAAAATAACAAAACAATAAAGGACTTTGGAACATATTCGTGTTGAATCAACTTATGTCACATTCTCACAAGCTGTGAAACTAAACAATCAGTTAATTCATGTATCTACCAGGACTTGCGGGTACACCTAAAACAACTTAGAAAAACTGCCATTTTAACATAAAACAGTTGTATTAATGAAGATATTAATATTCCAAATAGGAAGCGATGCTCACCGGAGCGGCGCGGCCACGTGCACCCGCATAAACAGAAAACATAGGAACTGCATTACACCTTATTCAATTCTCATACCTTAGATATACAATATGCATGTTCAACTGACTATTAAATTGAACTATTAAGTCTGTTTATAGATAGCAGGAATTCATTATGTTCATAAACAAAGAAAAGCAAATATGCTAGGTTTAAATTTGTCAAAAATGAGCCACTGTTAAACCAATAAACTGAAGATCTTATAACTATCAGAGAAAAAAAAGCAGGAATAAAATATGTAGTTAATATAAAATCAAGCAGCAACACTTGGATATGACGAACGATTATATAAATTGTAAATTAACGGAGAAAAACAACATAGGCTTGAAGCCTTGGTTTGATTGAATATGTGGATCACCAAATCATGATTGAGAAATTACGAGAGTTACAATACTAAAACATAATACAAAAATGATATAGCAAATAGAGAAACAGACATGGATAACAAAAATATAGTAATTATAAAAGAATTAAAGACCAGGAAACTAATAGCAAGAACTGACGAAAAATATAAATTCTATAAAAAATATAAATTTACAGTTCTATTCGCAATCATGCTTTTACAGTTAATCGCACAGTAACCCAGGGGTTCCAGATAAGACTCCTGGAACTACTCAAAGCAGCAGAAGGCGTGTCTTCCACATAATTACCTCTATATCTGCCATTTAAATGCACTTGGCAATTTAAATACTGATAACATGGTCGTATCACTAACTGCCGCAGATAAAACGGACGCGCTTGATTGGTCAGGAGGAGTCAGGAGGTAGGTATTATATTAATTAATACCTACTGCTTTTGTTTTAAATTGTTGGCGACTGTTCTTGGGTAGTTCGGAAGTTCTTTTGTTTTCTTGCGTTGGTTATTCTTTATTAGTGAAAATGACTTAACTTTTCTTGTGTCATCTACTAATTTGTAGTCTTTTGTTTTACTATGTATTAAGTTACTGAGAGAGTAATCTAGTCGGCTTAGTCACAGTACAATTATTATTGGATGGTGCAGATGACAGCTGAAGGATTCTTACAATGTAGCTAACTCTCATCTTAAAGATGCATATTTTCGTACTGCTGTCATCCTATCCATGCTATGGTAAAAAGACTTTAACGAAGATTCTGCATACGTAGATTGCTTACTCATTCAGTTAATTTATTAAAACCTCCGTAATAATGACTATAGTCGACATACGCGAGTCGAGATACATCTATGGAAAATCCGATCGAATCCGTGATACCTATTGACAAATTCTAATGCCACATGTCGACGCGAAAGCGTGATCCTGACATCACACTCAAACAAAGGGAATCCCGTTAAACAATCATGCGCAACTCGTCCGGTTTACATTGAAGAGCGGGCAAAAGTGTCCCATAGCTCTATACATGTCGGCGCCGTCGTACACGCGATCAAACACCGAGCTATTTGCATTGCCCGGGCAATTACATCGACGCACTTAGTGCTACGAAGAACTGGGCCGTGGAGAGACAACGAAACGCCATTTGACACTTCCTGTTTCCGTCTAACACCTTTGTATACTCATTAAAGATATATTGTACTTGCAAAAAAGCTATTACGTATTCGTTAACCCTTCGAGTACGGGACACATTTGACCGCGACCAAACGCTAAAACAAATGGTTTACGTTGATCGTTCGTAAATGGAACGTGCTTTTTTATTCCGTGTGTGCTATCCGGCGCTAATCGAAAACGTTCTGGCTGGTGATTAATCGCGGGGGGCGAGTCCGAGTCGACAGTGACGATCGAGAAGATTGATGCGCGAGGCGATCGCCTGTTGCCGCTATTAAGAGTCAAGCCCTCGCTCGCAAACGCTCGTGATCGTCTATTGACACCGACACGACTAATGTAACAACACCTGGTTACCACGTGGCTAACGATACGTAAATACATTTACAGTTTTAGATACAGAATTCCTAAATGATTATGTCTCTCTTGGTTTTATCATATCTTGAACCGGTTTTCAACGACCAAAATGACACAGGAAATAAAATTCGAATAGACCAGAGGATTAATCTTTACAAGACCGAAAAAATATTCTTAACAATACAAAATAAAGAACCTTCTCAAAATTGACCCCGAACTTCACCGTAAGTCGTAACTCTCATAGGGCAAGACACTACATTATGCATTCCAATTATCGCAAAACAGACGTTGACAGTGTTATAAGGGTATTACAACGTCCACCCGAACAATTCCCGGGCAAATTATTGTATGAAATGACGGGAATATTATCATAACAGGGTCGGGATACTGTCGCCCACCGCCGCCATATTTGAATCACAAAACTGGCCGGCTAATCTCCGTAATCTCTATTGTGATGCGCCAATTAACTACTCTCCCCTTCCGCTTGAATAAATAAATAAATATTTTGAAAACATGATCATTGTACCGTGCTAACCGTTAAGCTTTAAAAAAATATTATTTTCTCATATTTCGTAATCTATTATGTAATGAAAGTCTGCGTCAAAGTTCACACATAAAAATTGAATCGGTTTTGTATTATTCTTATGAACGTACATCGCACATTTCCTGGTTATACAATTTATTCAAACTGACTATTGACTGTATTGACATTCATCATAATGTTGCAATTTATTAATAAAATGGGACAAAGTTATAAATAATATAAATTGTGTAATTTTATAGTTTTGAAACAATAAAATTATGATTACAATGAAGTTCATAAATTGTAAACTAGTGACTGGCATCAATATGTCGCTAAGCAGACAATCTATCGATATTTTGATGCCTTAAGGCATGTCAATGAGCGACCGAAATACAGCGATGCAATTTCTCAACTCATCTATTGTGCTGAAATATACACGAGAAGAACTCGAAGAAATATGATTTAGAACAAAAAGCAATCTTCTTTAAGTTTAAGAAAAGTTTGAAAGCCAATTTTTTGAAAGGCTAATTAAATTATTGAAGCTGGACAAAGTTAAAAAATAGACTATGCAAGTTAACGAAACATATTGACATTGGCGAATGGAGAACCAATGAAAGAACGCACAGTCTTCATCGATATCGACACAAACATCGATTAGAATCACAAAGTAGTCGAATAGATCGCACACATTATTAGTCGTTGCAACAGAGCGTTTACGATCGACTAGCTTATGTACAACAATAATACAATAAGCGCCAATCACTGTCGTTTGCTCGATACCTCGATGTCGTCGACCATCGGCCCCATACATATTTTATCGATGTGGCCTTTAACTCAAGGTGATTTTAAAATCAATCTTCGATGTTATTATTGTGCTGTAAAGCCGATGAAAATAATCAGTTGCTTCAAGCTTGACGATATGTTTACTCGAATCTAGATTATTGGGTTGGTAATAGACCAACCCAATAATCTATATCTAGATACTTATCGATCAATAATGTCTGATTGATGTCTCACATCTTCACTTCCGTGTATATTTGAAGTTTTTATTGTATTATTGACAAATCCTTCGGTCGCTTCTTGTCACTCATTATCTCATTTTGCATTTAGCTTCAAAACTACAATTGTCAAGTCCTAAAACCAACACATCAAAATTGCGTAAAAGATCCAAACAAATCACTGCGCATTGATGGATCGAATGTTATAAATCAATGTTCAGCACTGAATCACTAGCAAATGTTACAAGGTGTACTCGGATTGCCTTTATATTGGAAACGTTCAATTTGGACACGTAGGCGAGTCCACTCAGATAGACTATTGTGTGCCAAGATATATTTATGAACACATTTTATATCTTATAAGGCCTCCATTACAACGACATAACGTGGAATTTGAATGCTTGCAAAAAAACTCGAGGAAGTATAGATGCTAAGTTATTGTTTGGTAGTCCATTTTTTTTATTACTGTCGCTGTTAACACAGCAGAAAGGAGACGATAAGTAACCACGTAACAAACTGCAAAAAAAAGAAATTTTAAAGCCTAGTATATTACACGTTATCTACACTACTTCTCAATCAAGTAAAAGCTATCTTATCTACATCGAAAGTCAGGTACTGGTATGTCAAACAAACAAGTTTGTACCAGACAATGCTTACAACTTTCTTCAAATCACAATACAGGTTACATCTATCCATATCAGTTTCGTTTTAGAAACCACTGATTCATATAGTCTTCTCATGAATTTCAATACAATTTACACTAGCAGTCTAGCACTTGTCGACACATGGGCGCTTACATCAAATAGCATTTTAGACTGCAAGCGAACCTGGCTTAGTCCGCAAGCATGAGCCCGCGCCGCGAGACAATTTCAAATTGCTTGCAATAATTTAAAGGTGTAATATATAAGAAGGATGCGTTTATAAATAAACTCGTGGTGGGTATCTAAACATAATAGGAACAACGTTTATGGTAATGTAAGAGATTTATACTTATTGCTTTTGATGGTTTACTGGAGAAATTACTGTATAAATTTCGCTTTGCATACAATATGGTCGGTGTTAGACTAGTTTCTACGTTTGTTCGTGTTTTGTTTAATAACAAATAGATTGCTGTTGCGTTTACGTCTGCGATTTATAGCGTGATTCATTACGGACATTACGGCGTTAATTTTCTACAGTTTATTGCACTTTCTTTTTATTTTATTGTTCTTTTATGTTTCTAAGCTGCATCAAATTAGTAGTAACGATATTTCATTTGAAACATTGAATAAATCTTATACACTGTATTTACAACGTTTTAATATATCTACTGTTACTGTGATACATTAATTGCTGCTTATATCAAAACATTGTATCAAAATATCATAACATTTACAACTGAGTACCAGCAATTACGTAGCTAGTCCAAAAGATCAAACATAAACTACGTACCAATCTACTAACTTACTAAGGATATTGATTTTCCATTGCGTCGACGCGACGGTAACAATGACAATGTTTCATTGCAATCAGCAAGAGCACTAAAACGGTAATGTCTGCTCGTGTATTTGCGTACATTATGACGATAATGCGACCCATATTCTAAGTACTAAGTACTTACTGATCGCTATCATATCGCTCAAATGCTATAATTATAAGCGACGTCGCAGTTTTCCGTTTGTAATAAATTAAAATGTATTGATAAGTGTAAAATACTATGTTGTTGTAGATTGTTTTAGTCACGCACTAAATGTACCTGAGATAGCAAATTTTATTTATGTAGATGTAGTGTGAGGAGGGATAAATCCGAGGTATTTTTGTACAATAATTTATTCTTTAAAAGGCAAATCTTAATTGAAAAATAATTTAACAGGTTACAAAAATTAAAGTTAATCCTTTTAAATCTACATACTACCAGAATAAGGAAACAGAAACTCTGATTGAAGAACGAATTCTTGTAAAACTAGAAACGGGCAAAACTCTAAATAAGTAAGAGGCAGATTTCTCAAATGATTCCAACACAGATAAATCAGAAGAGGAGGAAGCATCACTAACTTCCTACGATGATAAGAAGTCAATTGCAGCTAAGATTAACTCAATAATTAATATACATCATTAAGAAGATCGTGAGACACATGTAAGATCTAATCGGCTTCCCACACAAAACTATTTAGATAGAGATCATGATCGCAAATAATTTGGACGAATGCAACTGTAATGTTTCATGAAGGCAATGTAACTACAAAATGTACGATAGATCAAGAAGCTCACGATTATAGTAATGCTAGTAATTGTAGCAAATAAATAATTATTAAATTTATCATGTACTTCATCCTTCATGACGATTGTGTTAGAAGATCAGGAGAATATGAAACATTGAATCAAAATAAGTGTACTCATTATAGAAATGAAATTATAGCTATGACAACGAAAAAATTCTAACCAAATTAAATGACACTAATATTGTTCTCGATAAACTTTTAGAAAAGTATGTAAAAGTAAAGGCAAAAGTAATACACGTAAAACAAAAATCCTTAATAATATATTTTAAAATATGGTGTCAAAAATTCCTCAGCATCACTGTCGACTGGAAGTGTGCCCAGACTCGTAGCATCGCTACGTCGTATGGCAATGCTTAATCCCAGGCCGAGGTAATAGCCAGCCTTTAGGTCACACGCAGTGTCAACTAGCCACAAGGCGTTTGGATAAATCTTTAAATACCAAATTGAATGAAAAATAAGGCTATTTCGATTAACGATAATGATAATGAAAAAGCTTCGGTCAAAATCTACATAATATGCAAAAGTTGAGCTTCTGGATATATTTTGAAATCAAGCAAATAATATTCGTTATAAAACCGCAACTCAAACAGAAGGACATACTCGTATACCCTGTAACCGATCTCTACCTGTAAGTCAGTTAAAAGCTGAAATCAATAGAATAATGAAAGAGAGAGAGTTGTCGAAGAACCGGCAGGTGTCGCCTCTGTATTGTGTGTAGCACAGTTTTAACCGGAGCTGTAATGAGGTAAACAAACGCTGGGGGGAGTGGAACATGGTGTAAGTGACAGCGATACGGTAGCCGCCATTGTTGAGAAAGAAGCACTTAATTTTGCAGGTGAGGATGTGTTAGCTGTTGCATAAGTTGAAGCTGGCGTATAATTACTAATGTTGTTCAAGGGAAGTGTGAAAAGTCATTGCAGTGCGTTTGATTTAAAATCTGACAGAAGCAGGTGACGATACAGATGTAAAATTTAACGTTGAAACGTATTTTTTTGCGAATACAGATACTGAACATTTTATATATGATCATAGAATCATAATTATACAAATAATTTTGTGTCCAAATACATAGAATATATCAGATATATTCACTGCTTTAAATCCAAGACCAAAAATTAACAAATAAAACTTAATGTTTCGGAAACGCTTCCGCCTATGACTTGTATTAATGTACACATTATATGTAAAACACAGCAAAGTAGCCGAGAGGGCGTTGGCCGCAAAAACAATGCCTCAATTGATAGCTGTGTCTAGTGTCGAAATCAGAGAGTAGCAGCTTCTACTAATGGAGGACCAGTGATGGAGGATAGAACCAATTGTAACGGTTATATTTGTATCTGTTTATACAGACGTAAAAGTAAATTTAGTGCGTTTACGTTTGTCTAAATTCTAATCTTATCAGGAATACCTTTGCCGTTATCAGCAAAGACTTCTTCTTCTTTGTTAGCTGAACTGAAACAGGTAAAACTACAGCTATCTGATGCTTTGGGCACGCCATAATCGTGGCAGTAAGTCCTCTTTTCCATGGGGGCGATCCGTAGCGGCTACCTCTTGCATCGAGCCCTGGTTCAGACCATAATCCGAAGCGAGGAGGAATGGCAGGCGGTCGCCTCCTTCTGCGAAGCAGTAATGCTAGCAAAAAAGATGGTCACACGCGTAAGGGAACAGACATCCTCACGCCCCAGCCGCCGCGACGCCGACCCCGATTTCCAGCCACGGTAGATTCGAGCTTGGGGACGACGAGCAATGGGTAGTTCGCCGTCCGGCCGTCCGGTAACCGTCCCGACCAAACCGAAGTCGTCTACAGCGCGTAGTGTTCCACGCGCTCCTCAAAGAGATGTCAGCAAACAGCAAGGTTGATGCCCGCTAGGGCCGCGGGGATTTTCTGGAAAGGTTTTAGAACGCAAAGGGCAACTGAAGAATACAGGTGTGGTTTTAGTCAATAAAAGTCTGACATCACGCTCCACCCTAGAGTGGGAAATGTCATTAGATGATTTCCTATCTTAAAAAAAAGGCTATCTGGTGCTTAACAACACTTTGATGTGTAACTGAAATTCTGATTTATTAAAATCTTAGAATAATCTTGACACAGACAAAATACCTGGTGTTAAACGAATTGTAATGCCTCAATGAAAATAAATTAATATTTTCCAACATGACTCATTTCAAAGACAAATTCTATTTCAAATAGTGTGAATTCTTGGAAACCTTACACATAACGTAGTTTCTAATTCTTGGTTCTCTCATGAATGGGTCGTCTAAGATCGGTGTTGCTTTGATAGCAAGTATGAAAGCGCTAAGTGATTCCCATCCCATTTGTTTACTCATAAATTACCTCTCATTGGAGAGCTGTACTTTGCCGGATTGATAGGTTACGTTGCACACACTTGTATAATTATCATTTTCACCTACAATTAGATTAATTTATTCTTGTTTGATGTTGATGTTGATATGAATTATTAATGGTTTCGAAATACCAATTCGTGAGAGTGGTGATAGATGGGACGGTGTGTTCTCATTTTGGGATGTAAAGATTTCATTGATTCGACTGTAGAGGATTTAATTGGTTCAGCTATCGATATGTTTATTAAACAAAGATTTAAAAACAATAAGAACTCCTTTCTTAAACCTGAGCTGTACTAGGTTTTACCTATAATAGGTGATCAATTACCCAATGAAATCTTCCAGTTCCACGGCTCAGCCATAAATTCGGGTTCTTTGAACAATTAATTACACACGGAGGAGTACATAATAGGTATACATAAAACTACATAATAGTGAGCGGCTTATGTCCAGGCAGTGGGATAGCGCCCTCTGGTGGAATTATTCCGGGCAAGTAATCGCGTAATTGACGAAAACAATACGCGCGCGTGGTCATCAACGCATGTGGACAAAGACTTTGGGGCTACTGGAAACGACAAGCGAAGAGGAGCTAGGAAGACAATGAACAAGGCTGTTACTTTTGGCTCTGACATTGTCAACTGCAATGCCACAAAAGCATGATCGATAGAACTTATAAATGTTACAAAGTGTTTCACAAATATACTCGATTTATTATTGATAACAACAATATCCAATTAAATTAATGTAACGTCATTTAGACAAGGTTTTAGAAAATACTTATAATAAGCATCTGATTCACGAAGTAGGAACTTTGTAAGCATGAATTAAAAATAGTAAAATGTAGTAGTTATATTATATAGTTGTCCGTATTACTTTGCATGAAATTACAGAATAACAAACTGAAGTAACAACTAAGGAATTAATCCGAACAGTCTAGAAAGCTGCGAGCCGCTTCCGAATTCTCTACATCCACGTACGCTCAACTATAGAGTATACACAAAGTGTACACGATTACACGCCCTCTCTTTGATCTCCAATTAGATGAACATTTTGGGGTTCCGCATATCTGCCGTATGATAGGGGAGCTACCGATTGTAAATAAATATGTTCGTGCTCGTCTGCTCGTCCGGTCGTGCAGAGGGTGTGAATTACTTTCCCAACTGTGCCAAATTAGATCATTTTGTGGACAAGAATTTATGGACGATAATTTGTGGGGTTTAAAATTAATTAGGCTTCTTCCCATACCTAGTAAAAGAGTTGAAAACACTAGTAAAACTTGGTATTGAAAAGGCTATTTACAAAAAACAAAGTGGGTTGACCTTGACCCAATATTGGATGATTAGTAAGAAGATCTCAGATTCAGACTAGCCTGTTGATCTAGTGGTCAGTGACCTGCTGCCTAACTGCTATGCCGGTCGTGGGTTCGATTCCCACTCAGGACAAATGTTTTCGTTATAAGCACGATCATTTGGTCTGGGTGTAATTTATCTATAATATGTATGTATTTAGAAATATATAATTATTTTTATTAGTTGTCTAGTACTCATAACACAAGCTCTGCTTAGTTTAGGACTAGATGACGTTGTGTGCAAGTTGTAGAATATATTATTATTATTAATATGAAATATTTATTACTAATTTTCTTACTAACATCAAATAATATTATAAACCCCTTCACTTACTACCAAAACATTTTCTATACAATAAGAAACCACACCAATTCATAAACATAATAAATCTGAAATAATAACGTGGCACTAGGGCGGGCGGCACGAATTAGGGCGGGGAAAATTAATCCACCCGCTTGCAAAGCCTCGTATTGCTGTCCGCAATTATCCATTGGGGATTAAGTCGGTTCTCGTTGGTTTTAGCCGGTTAGAACCGGACCGGTCGAGTGTAAACTAGTATTGATGTCATAGTGAGAAGAAAATTAGAGATATTAATATAATAATGTTTTTCTTATACTTCTATATTTAATAGTACTTAATATGCTACTTTATTTTATAAGATAGAAAATATTTTTTTTAAATGTTTAAATTATGCAAGTTAAATATAAATCAATGAATGTATTCAAAAGCAGTAAAAATTGTATCTGTAACTTCAAAAGAATAATTAAGTAATGGAAATGTCTTTACTACATCAATCGATTAAAAACTAAGAAAGTTTGTATTGAACAATCTCGCTTTAGCAACAGGATTTATTAAAAAATAAATTGAAAGAATCCGTGAAAACGTCTTGAAATTGAAAACGAGTAGGAACTCTTTCAGATCAGTTTGACCGATAAATTGACGATTTACACTCAGTGTTGGACATTTCTGTAAGTTCACACCCTTCAATAGGAAACCTATTAAACGTTGAAGTGAAATAAAATAAGCTTATAGGTATGTGGTAATAGAAAAGTCTAAACATAACTACAATCCTTATCTACACTTCTACATCTACACTAATATATAAAGAGGTAAAGTTTGTTTTTTTGTTTGTAGGAGGTAATCTCTGCAAGTACTGGTCCAATTGCAAATTTTTTTCACCGATAGAAAGCTGCTTTATTTCTGAGTGACATTAGCTATATTTTATATATGCGGACGTTGCCGCGGACAAAAGCTACTATATTATAAAACAAAATCTAAAAAAAAATCTAGAGATCAGATTTTCATGCAATTTTCGCCAATACACAGAGTAATTGCCCTGAAAAATATTGAGACGTATAATAGGTAGTAGAGAAAATTCGATAATTTCTAAGATTGGTGACACCCTCGCAAAACTGGAGTGGCTCGTTAGGAGTCTTAGAAAAAACTAAAATATCTTAAATACCAAAAAATATCCTCCGCAACGCTGTAGACTGAAAGTCATCTTGAAAAAAATAATAAAAATACTTTAAAAAAGGTTTTTGCTTTGAAATTTTTATTTTTAATTTGAAAAGTATTTGTTTTTAATATTATGGATAAGCTCGATACCACTATCTCACCTGATGGTAAACGATGATGTGGTCGACGATGGAGCACGCTTGTCTAGAAGTAACTTACCTATTCACTCTTGACTTAACGACCTCTAGGTTATAGGTATCAGGAAACACAGATTCCGGCAGGGAATTCCACTCCTTAGCTATGCCGTACGCACAATGAATATTTTCCCAAAACGGTTTTAAGCGTATTTGAATAATTTTTATCTGCACATTGAGATAAGTATGTCTACAATTTTACATGGTACTTTATTTAAAACTAGCGATCCGCCTCGGCTTCACTCGGGTGCAATGCTGACATATAAACCTTCATCTTGAATCACCTTATCTATTAAAAAAAAACCGCATCAAAATCCGTAGCGTAGTTTTAAAGATCTAAGCATACATAGGGACGGACAGACGGGAAGCGACTTTATTTTATACTATGTAGTGATGCTATTCTGCTCTGTTACTAGTTTCATAAAAACAATTAGTAATACAGATATCACAGTGTTAAAACAAAAAAAAAGCCGTTTGTTTTGACAGAATTCCGTACCTGCCCGCGATGAGAGATTTTCTTGGCCGTTTGAGCAGTTTCCTTCATCTATATTTATCTTTAGACGATTTTCGCGCTGCTACATAACAATAGTTTTCATGTTACATTAATTTAAAAAGTAAGATTTCATATTTTGCAACTTTTCGTTCGACTGCTCATGTCTGGTTTTTTATACAAAGTTTTTGACGTTTCGTATGTGGTTTTCAACTTTGTGCCATAGCGATTGTTTCATAATAAGTAAATCCTCTAATTTCTTATTTAATTTCAAGTGCGTGCATAAAACGGATGTCCTGTTAGTCTAATGGTTAGTGGCCGTGACTGCTATGCCGGAGTTCGTGGATTCGATTCCCACCCAAGACAAATGTTTGTGTGATGAGCACGATCATTTGTTCTGTATTAGGTGTAATTTATCTTTAAAATCTATGTATTCAGAAATATATTATAAGTAGGTATGTTTATCAGTTGTCTAGTACCTACACATAGTACAAACTCTGCTTAGTTTGGGACTAGATGGCGTCGTGTGATAGTTGTGGAATATTATTATAATAACAAGAAGTTAAATGCTGAAATCTATAAACTGTAAAATTACTATTTGTTTAAGTGAAATCCTCAAGAAACTCCATGTGGTGACAATAATATTAGAAACTATCGTACAATATTCGGTGCAAATATCTTAAAGCGAACATCTTATTTATTCTAAGTTCTCAACGTTCTATACAATATATTTTTCCGACATTTTCCGGTGTGTTTTCACCTCGCATAGGGAAACACGCTAAACGTTAGCGTCGTCGGTCAGTGCGTGTCGGAGGCATTAGCGAGAGACGCACACAGGCGCGGGCGCATCCATTCAGATATACGTTGTGTAAGGCCCCGGCTGCACCGTACTGAATTTATGGCGGTACTTGGAGTTTCAGATTAAATGAAATATTGATTTAGAGTTATCATTTTTTATTTATAATGTCGATATCGGGCGAAAATAAACTTTTTCGTTTCACTTTATATTTTTGAAATTAGAACAGTATTAATAACATTATTTAAACTTTTACAAAAGTGTAGAATGTTGCAGACATTATCATATTGACAGTTTCGACAGTTGAAACCTCTTCCTATGATTGATAAAATGGAATTACAAAATTGTATTTAATTATTTTTAGTCATGTGTGCTGGTTGTTTCAATAGTTATAGAATAATTAGTAAAATGTAAATAAATAATTATAATATTATTAAATAATGATAATATTTTCTGTTAATATAATTATTGTCAACTATAATATTATTCTAGACTATGAGAACCATTGCCGATGCTAAAATGGAGGCAAACAGCCCGCATTGAATATAACCGACAAGTTTCCTGCTTGATAATAATAAACGTCATAATTGTTGCTTTGTCACAAATCATCAAATTGATTTGGCGTTAAGTACTTAACGTTCCTTATAAAAAACAAACGACGACAGAAATAAGTCCCAGCGATAATTTACAATGATTTCTATTTAAACAAATTATTCAAAACGCTGTACCTAAATAATAAAACGTGTTAAATTCTATACGGTGTTTGTATGTACAACATTAACACATAGACATAAAGATCGCATGTTAACGTGCTCACAAAGCCAAGATTTTCACCGTATAAGGTGCTTAATGAATACACACTACATGGAAACATGCATTTATTGGTCCCGCGAATGGACTCCAGTTTATTTGCAGGTGTAACAAACGTGCGGTCAACGCTCTCGGGCCGCTGTGTGCGTCACCAACACACCCTCGCGCCACACCAACATGCACCAACATAGTTGTACACACGACGGGGTGAGGGGGGAGGGGATGACCACACCGCGCTGAGCGACGACATGCTAATTTCTTACCAAGCCCAACAATCGTTCTGCTGTACGTATAAACACAAATGACACCCGGCTCCAGGCGTATTTGCAATACTTTTGTTACTACGAACCTATTTGAACCTGCAATTATGACTGCACATGTACTATTTGAGTAACACACTCCGGAATCTCCAGATAATCTTGTTTCATGACACCATTACTCAGAAAGTAACGTTTATATTTAAAACTTAGACCAATAAAATTTAAGTGATATGTAGAGATAAATCAATGGGGATAAAGAAGGGTTCTAATCCGATCATTAAGATATGTTGTCGTTATAAAATGATCCGTTTCACGCATTATCCGGTGATAAAACAGAGATGCGTCATAAAAATAAACGGGTGCACGTTTGACCACCCCTGACAACACAATTTGTAAAACTTTGTCAACTAGATAAGATATGTCCTGCATTCTGGAACTAACTCCGGTTTCGTTTACATTTTTACTGACGTTAATGCTGGTTTTACCTGAGCAAAGCCAACTAAATGACAAAAAAGCTTACTAAAAATAATCACTACCTATAAAGGCGAAAGTTTGTATGTTGTATATTTGTTACACGTTCACGCTCAAATGACTGAGCGGATTAGGATGAAATTTGGTGAACAGGTAGACCAAATCCTTGAATAGAACATAGAATACTTTTTATCCAGGGAACATGATCGCTTTGGATAAATTTCGACCAGAACGCGGGCGAAACCGCTAACATAATTAGTACTTTATACATAAATAATAAAAAATATACTTATACGTTAAACTTAATGGAAAACTGTTGCTCCAAGCAACTTTTCCTGCTTTAGAGGTATACGGAACAGAGTGTAAAGTCCCGCAAACCTCCATTGAAATGAGAGGATCATCCACCAGACGGAAGTTGTGTCTGATCCAGGCAACTGCCCGATAGTTGATTTCGGACTGTTGTGCATGTTCTAATCGCGCGGAGAATTTTATTACCGCGATGCAGGACTTTGTAATTTAGTTCATATGTGTCGATTATGTATGTTGTTTTATTATATCAGAAAAATTGCAACAATATCTTAATAAGCGTACGATTACCTAACAGATAAAAAAAAAGTCTACTGTCTTAGATATGAACCACAAAAGTTACTCTAGAATTTACCAGAGAGCGACAAATTGAAGGACATATAACCAAATACCGTCGACTCTCGTTAATTCTAAACTCGAGGGACTCTTAAAATGTTACAAATTATCGAGTGTTTGAAATATCAAATGGTACGAAATTATTGAAATAGTATTTGTAAAAGAGTAAAAGTAATTGAAACTTAACTAAACAAACTAATTCATGCGGAAGTGTGTGTCAAACCAATCATTACAAAAACAAAGGCTCGTGTACGATGATACAAGTTTGAACATGTCTCAAAATGTAAATACGTAACCTCTGCAAGTTCTGAAATCTTTCTATCTTTCTCTTTGCAACTTTGGATTGTTGAGTGTTTGACGCCGATGAGCACGAATTAACGCGTCGTTTTGTTACGTTGCGATGATTTTTTCGTTCGAATTACCAAGTGCATAAAAATGTATTGATTTAGTTTGAAATATAAAGAGATTTTCTAGGGAACTCGTGATATCTTTGAATTATAGAGGTTTGAATTATCGCAGGTTTGAATTAATGAGAGTCGACTGTACCTAAGTATTACATAAGTATTAACGAACATAGAAGCAGAGTCCATGCAGTCATAAAAAAAAAACAAAAAGAATAAGATATCTTGATTTTCTTATCCATAATGCATATCAAATCACTTGCTTGTCTGAATTCCGTTATCGTAGGACAGTTTCTAAATTTAGAAATATAGGAGTTGACAACTTGTCAAACTTAAGCATTAAAGTAGACGTTTTCAAGGTCTTAACTTCAAGTTCTTAATTCATAAACAGGGGGGTTAATCGTTTTGCCATGATGTTAACCCCTTTACCCCATGGGCGGAACCAGGATCGCCTATTCTTAGAATGGAGACCACCCAGCAAAAACTTTGTTATACATTGCGTATGTTTGTCAAACACAAAAATCCCGAAGTAGGTATGTACCTATACCAAAAGTTTAATTCATAATGACACGATATTAAACGCCTATTAAATGACCCATAAATAATCGAAATTTATACCGAATCCATTTTTTTAATCCGTCCGCTTCTCGTTATTAATTCGGCATCGTTTTATATTAAAACTATAATTAACTTGCACATAAAAAGGTCCCTTTAAACAGATCGCCAGTTTTTATTAAGCGATTTAATATTCATATAAATCTTTTACGCTTCATTCCTCTATTTTATTACTAATTTATTTTATATTGTTTATGCCATTGAAACCCGTTCGTTAGCTTATTCTCCGTTCGATATTTGAATTATTAAAATCGAATTCATATAATTTTATGTGCTAATTTAAAACTGCAAAATTGTTATTGCTATTTTCGTGCAACATAGTTGATTTCTTGGGACTTGTTTGTGTTAACATAATAACTTTGTATAAGTACCTATTGTATTATTTTAAAATAAACTAATTAAGAATTAGCTAATTTATAAATAATAAATCAAACAAACAAACATTATTTCTTTTCATTAAAATCCCTAATTAACTTTTAATAATCATTAAGATCGTTAGCGCTCTCGATTACTCGTTCAACAATAAAATCATTAGAATAAAATAAATTAAACACCGCCAGTCCGCCATGTTATGCACACAAGGGTATCTAAATGATATAAAATTAGTGGAATTATGATAATAAGAGGAAGTCAATAGATAAATAAAGGACGCTTCTTGATAGCACTAAAATATCAACAGCATTTTCTCCGATTTATTAAATGGTTTTTTTTTATGATTTGTCCGATCATTTCTTGTATTAATCATTACTAGATTATTAATTTAAAGAAGGCTTATTTGGTCATTTCAGTTTACTAAACTAAATAAAGTTCGAAAAAACATTGAACTGTCAACTGTCAGTGTCACTGCTCGTGTACCGTCTTTTTATAAACTATGTAATTTCAACGAGAAGTCACTTAGCGGTAGACGAATGAAGTTTGCATAAGTATTGAACAATTAATTAATTGATAATAATAAAATAAAGACATTAATAATGATAGTAAAGCCAACCTTTTTCTTATCAACTTCGAAAAAATTCGGCATCTTCGGAGGCTCGCCATGCGAGTTCTGATGATGGTGGTGTCGATCCTCCATGAATGTATTGAAGAAATCCATGAATTCCATTTAATAATACTGCTATCAAAGTCCAACAACTCACACTAAACAACAATAGGAACTCAATTATTTACCACGAACTAATAATTCAAATATGTTATATGTCGAGCGCGCGACATAAACACGTGCACAATGAAGTATGGCGGCAAGCCAGACGTCTTGCTCTTGCCAACATCCGATATAAACTAAATTGAAAATTGGAAACAAAATGCAATGTTCGAATCTTGATATGACAATAATAGGCGAGACAGAGATAAACGGAGCGGCGAGGCGTGAGCGGGACAGCGCGAGCTCGAGACTGCTCCGCTCCACCCCATCGACATTGGCGGCGCAGGGGTTGTCGCCAGACGAGATCGTTTCGAAATTTAAAATTCCTACCTGCTCACTACACTGAAACAACATCAACTCCTACAAACCATTATGAACTTTATTCTAAATGAAAAAAATACCATTTTTATTTACAACAATAATAGAATTAAGCTTTTCTTGAACGATTTTTTTTTAAGTTGTAATTATAAATAGCAAACGCGTGGATACAATGAGCAAGGCTATTCTGAGAATTTGTCTTGTTTTATAATTTAACATCGATGATTGAAAGATACTGTTTTAAATTAGTGCGTGAATTGTGAGCAAAACAACACATAAAAGTACAAAGAGATTCTTAGATATGTATTTATGTTTTCAAACAACATTTAGGTTAACAGAATCGTAATTTACCATCAGTTATACCTATTGAAAACCAATAAACACCACAGTCAACGACACACGAACTCGCATTAAAAGCGTAAACGAAGATATGAGACGGAATGAACAAATAATTCATGCATCACATTTTAACAGTAGAACCCTTAAATATTTTGATGTTATGGATATAGCGTAGCGAAAAACAGCAAATTTAAAAAAAAAAGTTTTTAGTAGCTTAGTTTTTAAAATGACCTGTCAAATCATCCCAAAACCCCATGTGCGAATCAAATAGACCCTTTAGAAATTGTGTAATTGTACAAGCGACGAGGGATCCCATAATAATTTCGCCACAATATCATTTCGTCGTTTCACAAATAATCAATTAAATTCCTACTATTGAAATGTCACAGGATTGCATGGGGCGAGTATATCTTGTTATTGATATCTTTATAAATGGGGTAAAGTGGGCGAATCTGGTCATACGGGCACTTGAATTGATACGGGTGGATTTGGCAGGGTTAGTGATGTTGTGACAGGTCCATTGAGGCATTCAACGGGTTAACAATTCATTGTAACAATTCTTAAAGTATAGAGAATATTCTCTAATTTAAGCTTGTTTATCGCTGGTAGAGAGCAGTGGTGGCCGAGTGGTAACGGCCCCGACTTACGAGTTGTAGGTTGCGGGTTAAAACCCAGCCAGGCGCATTACTTTGTGTAATTTATTTCTCACCACTGCTCTCAAAACGGTGACGGTTTGTGTCATCGTGAGGAAACCGGCATGTCTTAGAACCAAAAATTCGAAGACATGTGACATCCACCAAACCGCACTGGTCCCACGTGGTGGATTACGGCCCATTCCCTCTCCTAGAGTGGAGGCCTGAGTCCCAACAGTGGGAACATTGTAAGACCGACTATGCTATCGCTGGTAAAGTGCCAATACCTCTTAACTGACATTTATCGAGAAATTAACTTTTTATCATTTTGCAATCAAAAGCATTTTTCGCATGTTTTAGAGAATCTCCGTAGCGCATTTTTAGTTTCAACTGCACAAAATTAAAATATGAAAATATCTCCCTACTAAGTCAAAATACACATCTTACTAACCGAATACCTATTACACTATCATAAACTATATTAATAAAGCATAAAAAATCAAAATCAAGATGTTATTATTCTTAATAAATAACTACATCAATTAATTTTCAACTTCTCTAGAACATTTAATCGATCTTTACTCCTGACATTATAGGTGTTATTGATATTTCACTGTCGTTATGCTTCAATAGACTGCTTATAATATTGTCATATTTTATCATATTTTTGTAAGTATGTGAATTCAGTTCTACAGGTGTGAATAAATAATTTTAATTTATAAGGAAAACGTATATAACCTTGTCTATGTTAACTTCCTCCAAGTCTTCACCAATATCAACAAATATTTAAATAGTGTTATTGAAATACACTTGTTCAATATTGTATAACTATATCTACAAATAAAATGCAAAAGTGTAAATGACCACTCATCCATCAATTTCTATGTTAATACCCGGCCGCCGGTGCCGGTGCCGTTATTTCGGGAATCCACTGGATAGACGCCGAAAAAATCCCAGTGACGTCATAGCATCCCATATGGGATCGAAAAGCACACACTTTGAACTAACGGTGGTTGACTTTTCCTTAAGTTGGTTTGGCTTGATTCGACTGACTTGTGCAGTCTTTATTTTTTTACTTTTTATTTGCACGTGGTTTTAGTTTAAGGATTTGAGAGCTAACCTAGCTTCTATACGTTTCAGTTTTTAAGGTTCTCCATGACTTTATTACAATTATTTTGTTCTTAATCCTATTTCTGCGGAGTCGGCGAAGCCCATACCGCTCTTTTAGTTGCTACTTCAGTAGTTACCACTATTCTGGCCATATCATCACTCACATATCCACACCTCAGTCATTCACATTCATACACGTAACTTTCCTCATGACTTTATCCCAATCCTTTAGCATCATATACCTATAATATGAAAACCGATTTACGTGCAAAGTTTCAAGCACCAGTGCCGTATTCTCTTTGTTCTTCCCTATCAAAAGCTTTCGTTAATTCTAAAGGCTAACTTTAACTGAATTCAAAGTTCCTAAATGTACTAAAACCATTTTAAACGTAATAAATATTTACAACTGAATGCCTAAGACACGATTCATTATCAGTAAGTTTACTTCACTATCCCAAGCATAATAATAATTTAACTGCAATAAAAATCACAATAGAATGGGTCGACTGGGTAACTCTGGCAAAAAGTTTAAATAACGATTAAAATATTATTTTTGTCGCACAAACAATAGAACGTCGAAGATTCTTTATTATCGGAAAGGAAGTCAATAGATACGGAGTACTATTGGGCACGATTCCACGAAATATTCTGTGAAACCGTGAAACAATGGGCCAGACGGACGATACTTTTATTCACCATGAGGATGAGAAGTAAGATGAAAGATTTAGTACAAAGCAATTACAAATGAAATGGATACGAAAAATTTCAACATAATCAGAAACAAATGTTCGACTTTTAAATACACGGTACTTAAACATTTTTGTGTAAATTGTTTGTGAGTCACGTTTTCTTTAGTTTTGGGTTACGTACCTATGTAAATAGTGGGCTCTAGTCTTTTAGACTAGCTCTGTTTCACCCGTGATCACTACTATGGATTTTATTTTTTCTTTTATAAACTTTGTGGCTTTGGGATCAAGCCTACTCGACCAAATTAATGCGAATCCGTTCATAATCGACCTCTGACATATGCCTATTGACCCGAGTGTTTCTGAGCTAACTTTAGCATCAAACCGACGAGGAATACTTAGGGATAATTATATAACATCAAGAATTCATAAAATGTGTACAGTCACGAACAATAATAATTTAGTTTTTTTAAAGGCAGAAGTTAAGATATTTTAGGAAATATGACTATGTATAAATGTATATTATTGCTATTGACCGTACATCAGATAGATTTTGAACAAATTTTAAACGCATTTAAGGATTATCTACTCCAAAAATACTCATGTAATTAACATTCTTATAACTGATATTATTGTATTGAGTAGGTGCGGGCTAAGCGACTACATTATGCCATCGACAAGTAATTTCTTTATCGGTACACCAATCCGGAACGTGTAATTAGAGTTCGGAGATAACGCTATTGTTAAAAAAAGGTTTTTTTTGTTCGAATATTTTTACAACGTAATATTTAGATATATTTATCCGACTGTAATTTAAAATTTTATGATGGAACTATCACAGAACAATCCTTGTTACAATGCAGCGTGGGATGAAATTAGTATCAATAATGGCCATACAATTACAATAGATATTTAAGCTACCCTCAGATATTTCAAGTATCATCCCTAATTGCCTTTTGCCAACACTCGTCGTTTCGCACGGGGCGAAGATTTATCGTGGTGCGATTTTAATTAACACGTGATAGTCAATAGTTCCCGATTGCCTCGATCTCCCCTCATGGTGAACGTAATTACGCTCATGATAACTTAATGTTTGGGCGAGTTCGAGAAAACCGTATCGTGATCAAGAGTCATTACAGAGGAGAGAATAATCGGTGCAAAATGAAACGACAAATAACATAAGTAAACAATGGTGTTGGTCGATTAATGATTGTAAACAAAGTAATTATCGTTAATACTTGGAATTCAATTGATTGAGTGAAAGGAGGACATCACTAGAAAAATATAGAAGAAAGCAGAGACCAAGCCATTATTTAAAAGCAAAATAATATCACAAATCTGTTTCCCTCGACTACAAGAGCCACAAAACAAATAAACGTTTTCGCATATAAAAGAGAAAACGTGTTATTGTTGTACGTGAAGATGTCAATGAAGATTGGGAATCCCATGGTGCATTTTTAAGATAAACATTCCTAATAAGAATATTAGCCCAACAGCCAACGCAACAGCCACTTGATTCTGAGTATAACATATATATTAATTCAATAATTTCATCGTCAATATTTACTGAAAGTGTAAACACTTGCGGTTTAGCTGCAAATTTAAACTCAACTGAGATTAAAGGTATTTTAAAAAAAGAAAATAAATAGCATGTTTTACAACTTTTGCGAGCTATAAAAATTAGTATTGATGAAAGAGTTTTATTTTCGCATGAGACCGTTTTGAATACTAATATTTAAGATGGATATGAGTCATAAAACGTTTTTCATTTTCGGCTTTTATTGTCACTATCTCGCTGAGTTTCATAAGCATGATTTTATGAATCTCCATTTCCATGGCAATTCCATTCGTTTTGTTTTCACGTGATGAAACTAAACGTATCAATCAACGGCTTATCTTCCCACATAAGTTGTAAAAGTCTTCTAAGAAGAGGGTTAAATGGTTTTCAACAGATAACGGCCAGACAACGCATTACTAGCCCTACTTACGAATTGTAAACAACTACTAGAAGCATCTAGTAAATTGTACCTGCCTGATAAAGAATATTGCTCATTTGAAGAAGCAAAGTTTCCATTAGCTGCCGTACGAAACAGATGATATTGCATAGATGCATAACTCTCTCTCTCATAAAATCTAAGCAAATTTTATTCCTGTCTCTCAAAATTTCCCTTTCTATGCTCAATCGTGACAATACATAAAGAAATTCAATGGTTTTGCAGGCGTTACATCAGCTGTAACTCGCGATGTAACATTAAGCGACTTACTTAATTAAAGTAGTGTTTAAAGCGCCTATAAACAGGCCGTTAATGACGCCTCGTTTACAGCTCCGCGCCCTAGGTGGCGCGCCCGTCGCTACTAACTATTGTTCATGCTATCACAAATGTTTGGTTTTTAATTAGATTGACTTCGTGTTGAGCTTCTGTCGGTTTAGACTTACTGGTTTTGTAAGTTGGCAAATAAGACTCAGCTTGCCAATTCTTTTAGGGTCAGTATTATTCTTTTACCATTTGACACAATGATTAATTTTATTTATTATTATTTATTTATTTAATGCAACAAAGCATTCTCTACTAGTCAAGCCAGCCATCCAACCAGTCAGCCTACCTGCCCGCCAGTCAGCTAGCCAGTTAATTTTCAATTAGAATTTTTTTTTGCAAGTGATGATGTTAGAATAGAACTCAACTCGATTCCAAATAAGATGTCAAATTTAGTTTCATATAAGATACTGTTAGGAATTGACAAGCTTTTACGCAAGAAACTGCGACACTACACACTTTGGTTCACTTTAAAGCCATATCTAACGACCAGTAAATATCATGTTCGTAAACAACAGCATCATATACTTCGGCACACACTATAAATATTTGACAAGAACCCCTTGCACAACAGCGAACCGATTACAGCAACCAAAATGTAATAAAAAGCCCATCAGCAATCGTAACAGTTGCATGTTTACTTCTAAGAATATCAAGAATCACACGTTGTACTGACGTGGCGACGGACGCGTTCCGTTCTCGACACAAGTGATAAATTATTGAAATTGATAAAACAATGGATAACTATACAAAGTGTTCCACAGTTGGGGAGGTCGTAAAGAGGAAACGTTACAGGCTGATCGCCGCCGCTTTGTGATCGCCGCTGTCTAAACAAATCAAGCGCACTCCTCTGGTGAGGATGACGTGCTTGCTACCGGCCAGCGCTTGAAGCGTGCTCAAGCGATTGATTAGCCGCTTTATTGTGCTTTTATTTTAATAGATTGAGGTAGTTTCCGAATGGTCTCTAATGCCTCACCTTTTTGTGCACTCACTATAGCGTTGACTCTTGTTAAATTGGATACTGACATCAGCTTAACAACAAACCGGGATTGGTTTATGTTCAGTTTTTTTTTTATGGTACGTATTAATTATAATTTGGAACAGTTGATGGATTCAAAATACATAATTTTAGTAAATAAGAATAGATTTTTTTGCTATCTTCAAAGCAAAAAACACATTTACACGAAATATCATTAAGAGATCCATACGTAACCAACAATACTCAGTATCAACTTTAATCCTGTCCACAAAGACCCAACCAAAGGACCAGTGACACCAAGCACCTGCTCTTCTACTTAGTCTCCAGACGTAAGTGCATCGCAGTAAGTGCTACAAGCTACAGCTGTTTACGTGCAACTCATTAAGTGATTTCCTAGAACAAGTTTAATTGGACTCTGATCAAAGGACCTATGTTTTGACATGTCCATTCGTGGGTCCTTTGGTAGATCATTCGCCTTGTTATTTGTTTATACGTGATTTGATTGTGGAGCTTGGTTTCTTCTAATTGGACTATTAAGATTTTTGTTGGAATTTTCGGTACGTACTTTTTCTTTAATTATGTTCGTATTAGCATCAGTTTCAGTAAATTAGAAACAATCTTGTTTACTTTGTAGAGAACAGTTTACTTATTTGATATTGTTATCTGGTTAGCGTCGATTGCTTGACTTATTTCTTTAAGACACCTTTTCTATATATGGGAAACCATCAAATAACATCGGAAAGAGTCACCGAGGCTCTAGAATGCAAAGGACAACAGCGGAGTTTTAGTCAACAGAAGTCAGACATTCCGTTTTGCTCCACCCAGAATTATCAGAATTCTCTCGCTCTGGGTGGCGCGAGAGAGAATGTCAGACTTTTACTGACTAAGCCCACCAGTGTTCCTTCAATTGCCCTATGTGTTCTAGGGCCGCGGTAACTCTTTTGAAGAATCCCGCAGCCCTGGCCTCAAGACACCTCTAAAAAAAAGGTTTTTTATAGTTATATAGATACCCAAAAAAATTAAGCTGTGAAGTTTAGTGTGACTCCTGTAGGTACCAGACATACATTTTAACCTACTGAACAGAAACAATGAATTAAGAAATAACTTTCAACAGGTTAGGCGAAGTGTTGCATTCGATCGCAAATCTTAAAGGTGCTTACACATAGGCGCGGCCGCAGCGAATCGCGCGTAATAAAATCATATTGACGTAGCGACCGACAAAAGGCACCGGCAGCCGGGCTCGCCCTAATAAACAATTACGTGTATAAACAGTAAAATTATTGTTGTTTGCAGTTTTATCGTCCGAATCGACTGTGCCGACAATCCATGTAGGAAAGTTGAGAAATTGAGAGGTAGCTACTGCGAATTAAAAAAATAATTGCAACAATCGGGCCCCTTGGTGATACAATTTACATGGAACGTGTTTTCATGTCGTAAAATGAAATCAAGCAGGAAGTCATTCTTGAATTACAGGACTTATTTCTTGTGTCGATGGTTTCTACTAGTGATGTAACGAGCATTCGCATTCGCGAATATTCGCACATTTTTTGACATTCGCATTCACAAGAAACAAGCAAATATTTGGCGAATGTTTTTGGCAAACAAAAAAGTAGGTAATAAAATATTGATTGAATGGATATAGAATGACAATACAACTGATATGATTTTATGATTTTATAATTTTAAATTAAATTTAATATTTTTCTATCAAACAACTTGCATTTCACATTTTCAGTGTTACAATTTTGTAACCACATGTTAGAGAAATTTGGAATCATAGTCATGTTTTTATCTCACTTTAATTTAACAAATACTTACCGTCTTTTGCTATAATTTGGCCTACCTATTGTTACTTTGCCCAAACTGATTATTTTAAATTAATTAGTAAACTATTCTAGTTAAAAAAAAATATTTCTAGTACAATTATTCACGCGTGGCAACAGTTATTTTTGGTTTAGACAAAAAAGTTATGAAATGTAATTTAGGGTCAGAATTTTACAAAAGGTCGTCGGTGCTTTTTCTCCTGCACTTCACATTTTGATTATATACTTACGTGTTTTAAGCTGTTTTTACTTATGTTAGGTGACATTTTAAATGAAAAATAGTCCTTCATCTTTCTATTTATGTATTACACTCGTAAATCGAGTTTAAGTTGGTAAAATCAAGAAAAATAATAGTATGTCATTTTTTATAAATAATTTACAAAACTTTGCTGGTTGACACTTTTTAGTTTGATAGCAAACTGGCGCAATTCCGCGATTCTTTAAGCGCGAAAATGAACTCAGAACCCACAGGATGAACAAATCAAAAAGACTGCTCTACTTTGCCTACCTATCAAAATAAAAAATAAAAAACGTTTTACACTTTGTAGTCTGCTAAAATATGAGTACTATAACTGTTAATTTGAAAATACATTTTAACTGCAATATTTAAAGTAGAGGAAATAACATTAACTTTGCCTGGCCATTTCGAAGGTAATTTCTTAGAAATTGTGAAGTAATTAAACCTATAATTGACTGTTTTAATAGGAGTATAAGGTTCTGATTTGCATTTTTTTCTTTACATGTCACATACGATTTTTTCTATTTATGTTGCAAAAATACTGTATGACATTTTGCGCGCACTTTGTTTGAAAGTCAATATTCGCATTTGCGAATATTGAATTTAAATATTCGCGTTCGCGTTCGCGTTCGCGAATGTGAGAAATCTAACATTCTACATCACTAGTTTCTATCACAATAGGTACTCTGAACTTGGCAAGTCAGAAACAAACCTGCCTGTTTATGTACAGCAAAACTAAAGTATATTTTTTTTTACTTAGAACAGAAAACTCATTACACATTACTATAATACTGTGAATGCCAACACGAGCATCTCTTGATCGTCAAAAACATTCAGCAGCTACAAAGTAATAACAGCACTTCAGCTTCCCGCCGTAAGCAAAAAATATTATGTTGTAAAATTTAAAATAAGAACAGGAAATGATAACCCGCGGGTCGACTGCGCCCGCGCCACCCCCGGCATCGGCATCGCACCAACACATGCAAATAACACTGACGTAAACAAAATAGACACGCCTACTAAGAAAGATAGCAATTAAATTACGCACACTAATAAATTATTCTAGGATTAAAATGTTTAGGTTTTTGAAAAGAAAAATATCATTCGAGAGATTAATTTAACAGAACATAGCAGAAACAATAAAATCAATTCAATTGGAAGTAATATCTCCATGTACATAAAATTATTTCTACACACTGAAAGAATTATGGAACAGATATTAAAAACACTCATAAAAATGGCAGCAGATTTCTCAGGGTTCGTGACAGCGATAACTGTAAATCTGTATTTCAAGGGGATTGTAATCATCTACTCGAGTTTTCGGGACACTTTTTGTCCATGAGCAAGGATTTATTTATTTTTTGCCCGGGGTGGCAATCTGGAAATTTTAGAATAATCTCTAGTCAAGAGGGCTGCCGCCACATGTGTACGATGCATCGGTGATAAACATTTTATAGGAATGTCTGGAGCAAAAACTGCCAACCAAATGTTCGTATCGATTTAGGGGTTTCACGTAAAGGAAGTTGTAATATAAATAATAAATCTGCGTCCGTGGTTTTGGAACAAAGAAGCGGAGGCATTCATCAGCTTATTAAAGGAAGTCTGTATCTTTTGTTAAATCACTGAACATATAAATGATATTAGAAATATTATGTATTATATTTTCTAACACATGCTACAGTACCATATTGATTTGAATGATATAATCAAGAACGAATTAGCAACACTTGCAAAAATAATATAGAAAAAAAAAATGAAATAATACACAGATATCAAAATTATTGTGTATGTATATCATAAGCTGGTTACATGAACTTGTTTTCCAAATAGATAAATCACACCATTCTCATGAACAGCGTATACTTCTTCTGCTCATACTTAATCAAAAATCTGCAGTAACAAACATGCCACTTTTGAGAAAACATTTAGAACAGATAGATGTTTGTGGAATGAATGCGCCCATTCCTCCGCTCATTTATCCAAACAACAAATCCCTCTTAAGTTAGTAATCAAGCGATATAAACGGCCGCGTCCTTGATACTACATTCACTTTGGGGGGCTATTAATACCAGCAGATGCTGCGTGTGCGCCTATTTCAGGCGCACCCTCGCAACCCTCGTAGCGCGAGCCACTCTAGTAACACGAGAATATAAGACGCGTGGCCAAGAGGGGTAGATGATCAGTGATTTGATGTACGTATCGTAAGTGATTCAGGGTAGATGGGGTTTGGTATGAAAGGTATGGCAGTCCAAAAAGAAGTTGTAAAAGTGAGCAATTTCCTTTGCTTGCCTCACAATAATGGTGGCAATAGGCAAGCTGAAGAAGAGGCTTGAATAATAGTGATTTGGGAAACTAAAAAATATGACATAAAATTAACCAGTTTTAAAAATATAATGATGATGCTGCAAAAGAAAGTTACCTAATTAATTATTTACATTCCATACGAAGTAGGTTTCAAATATGTAAAGTGCATGGGAAATAAATATAGTTCCAATACGAAGTGACTAAGGGACTTTCATGATGCTGACACAGGCAGGAGAAGAAATAGACTTATATAGTGAAGACAGCACATGTATGTAAAGAACGTAAACATTTGCGAATCTATTTCAAATTAATGTATTGGGCATCGTTAATGAATTCCATACAAAAAAAAAACATCAAATTCATCGAGCGATTGCTCAGTCAATGATAACGAATCCCGGTTCAGATATTAATAGCTTGTTGCACGGTTGCAGAGTGACGGTCACCCGACACGCTAATGCGCCATGACTCGATACATATGGCCCACGCGTCCACACCAATGGCTGATGGCCATCCACACTATTTCGACATTGCATATCAAAATTAGATCGCTGATTTAAAATTGATAAATGGATAAATGTGCTAATGAGCTTCACAATTCAGGCTACTTAAAATAAAACCTTTTGTAACAAGAGGCCTTGGTATAAGCAGCATAACGCCTTTTTTCAGACAACAACAATGTTAGTGAAGATTTACCAAGTCGAATCGTTAGTAATGTAGGAAGAAAACGTAATGATCTAAACATCATAGATCAATAGTTCTAACAGAGATCTAGCCGAAACATATCAATGTGGCACAAGCACCAGCCATCAGAGTCAAGAGGAACAAATCATTCACGCAGCCATTCATTCTTGGAATACGAATAAAACATTGCATAGTGATCAGTTAAACAAAAACTACAAATACACAAAAAATACTCTAAACGTACACAGTCCCAAAAATACAGAGCGCAAATAAACATTCTTAAATCACAAAGAATCGCTTACGGACGTAGGTAACTAGAAACGTAGAATTAACACACAATAAAAACATATTTTTAACAGTTTTGTATCGCGAGTGTGAGGCGTCAGTCGACGGATCATATCAAATAATAAATCAGTTTATACTCTTAAACAATGTACTTACGAGAATGGCGAAAACAAAGCTGGAAACAGGCTCAATTACCATCCATTTACCATCAATATTATTTCCGTCTATCAACAAGTTATCGAAATCGTTGATACGATATTTCACCTATAAGTAAATGAGCCAATAATTTCACGATATAGTAATCGATTGATACCGAAATATCTTGTAGTACGCCTGATTCTACTATCGAAAGTGTTATGGTGGAGATTTGTTTCTGTTTGCATTTCAACAACTGGGCTGATTCTAGTTGTGAATAATATCATCCATTCTGTGATATGACAGGGTTTATTGCAAATTAACTAGAACATTTATTTTAATAACTCTGATATAATAAACATTAAAATAATATAATTATGCTATACGAAATGGACTTTATGAACGGCTAACTTTTGCCAGTGGTTATACTCGCATGAAATAAGAAAATATATGCCTGTGGCACTCAATGATAAAATAGCATATCGATTCAGTAGTTTTTGAGTCTATTAATTACAAGAGTAAAAACACAAATCTTTTCTCTTTATAACATTAGCAAAGATAGATAAAATAACACATTAAAAAACGACATAAATAGCCATATATTTTCCATTCAAAAATAGTACCGAAGGACCAAAAGACATTAATAGAATCATACTATTTTGATCAACGACCATATTTATTGTTCGGTGCATATGCGAATAAAAAGGATATCAAATTAATACGCCACATGCGGCGTGCTGCACGCATTGATAGCACTCCCACTGGTAGACGATGCAGTCGCGTTACAATATAGAAGAGAAAGCGATTTGTAAAAATTTTGAAAGGAGGGAGATATAAAGCTAATTGAGCACAATAATGATAATATAAGAAAAGAGAGCAAAGGATATACGAACATGTTTTTGATCGCTGTGTGAGTTTGAAAAAATTTTTTAGGTGTGCCAATAAAGCAGGACCGGGGCCTTACCATTATGTCAGGCGTGCGAGCGAGTAAGAAGGATAGAGCCATAACTCCATTTCTTTAGCAGTTCAGTTTAGGACGTAAAATGGAGCCATCCATTTTTAGCGTTAAGAGCTCGTAGTAGGGCCTGAGGTCACAAATCATACCTGGATAAGAAGCTCAAGACATATTGACAATCAGAGATTAAAATGCCGAAATGTTAGAGTTTGATCACGGGCTACGGGACTGTTCGAAAGACTAACCGTGGCTCTGAAAACACAAAAAGTGACTAGAGAAATACATGTGGGTTTCAGTCAGCAAAAATCTAGCACTCCTTTTTCCACCCAGAGTGTGAGGGGTTGATGATGCCTCAAAAAAGTGGTTGTTCCCGTGACTTTTCGATAACGACTATCAATACACAGTTCACTTTTTACCCTTTGCGATCACTATGCTTTCACTGATTGAATGTCACTTGTCTAGATCTAAGTTGTAGTCTAATATTGGACCATGAATTGGTCAACTGCAAATTTTAGTAAATCGACTTTTTTTATTTAGGAAGAGCTTCGTAAGTGACAATTTGCGTTTTTAGCAGGAATGGATTTTACTCTAAAAAAATATACTTAACTTATTGTTTATATAACTACTGATCTAATAGAATAGTTACTATTACCATAATATTTTTTTATAAATACTTTTTAATTACGAAAGAGAAAGTCCATTCCTGCAAAAAAATGCAAATTGTCGCTTACGATGTTCTTCCTGAAAAGGCTCGATATTTAGGAGGACGTTAAAACTAATGTCTCTGGAAGAAATCGCTAGTTTTGAAATTATTTGCAACAATATCATCCCAAAACATTTTCATTCTTAACAGAACAGTTACAGTAAAATTCACACATTCTGATTCCCACATAAACTTCAACAAGACAACGTGACCATAAATTGATTAAGTCTCATCCCATCCCATCATTGGCACCATCGTTTCTTCGCTTTCCCTCCCATGACTTGCGCCAACGCAGGGGCCCCATGCAAGTCCCCAGAAATAGCGATCAGCTGGGGTGCGTCAGCGACGGTATCACGCCGAGAACCACGCATGCGCCTGATATGTCGCCCAAATAGAAGGTAACTCTATACTAATCAAGTTGTCTTAAAAATTGGTGGGGTGTTAGGTGCAGGTGAAGGAATTTATTATGAGAATAAAGTAAAAAAATATTTTTATTTTTATTGCTTTTTATATTGGTTAAAAATAATACTAGAAGTTTGGACCTTTACTGAACTTACGAAAAATAGATGTCTGTCCCAATTTTTTCACAATACAAATCTTTTTACAATTTCTAATTTTATCTTTCGTTTCTTCAGTCTCTAAAATGGTCAACACTATATACGTTTTCTTGAAAACTTTATTACGTAATTAAGTATATTTTTAAATATTGAGTATAGAAGCTTTGCATAAGGAAAACTCTACTAAAACCATACTAATCTAATCTTAGAAATAATAAACTAAACAATACGTACAATTGTCAGCAATTAGTTACAACGTCTCGTCGAAATGTCATTATTGTCAGAATGACATTCAATATCGACCAATTAGAGCGCGTCACTAGATAATGTCCTCGTAATTATCGCCTCACTAGTTAGATGTATCGATATTCTGTATTTAGTCCACTGAATACATTACCGTATGGTCTGTGTTAACATAAATGATAATTACTAAATTAAAATAACAATTGATAACTGCGATGATGTCATTGCTGAAGGTAACTTTGTGGATTGATACTAAAATTGCATTTGAATGATTATTATTATTATTTGGTAAGACACACTAGCAGCTCTTAGCTAATGCGTGTGTTTCATATAGTTTGGAGATGTTTAGTCTGTCCAACCGATTTTTAAAGCAGTTCAATGTGGGAGCATCACTGCTTACGATCAGGTGGGATCGCAGTCAAGCGCTGGTTTATATCAATTAAAAAAAAAAAAAAGGTTCCACAACACTTTCTGATGTCTTGATATTAAATGACTATTGGAATAAAAGTCCTTACTACAATTATTGGTCCTTTGAGACATCTCTTGAGCAGTTATTTATTTATTTATTTCACACTTTCACGAGAAAAATGTATTAGTGCAGTTTTAATGAAAAATATTACTCAAAAACTTTGTTAAATGTTAAATAAAATACTTTTAAGTTGTGTAATCAGCTAAAGCTATGGAGGAACGGAGTTTCCTAACACAGGCATCATCATGCTTAAAAGGAGTCCAATCACAAACTAGTTGTTATAGAAATAAACATTTTATATTTGGATTTGTTCTTTACACGTACAAATGTACAGATGCGGAATTAATGCCTTAGGTATTTTCTATCAGTCAAACTCAACGATATTCATATACAATACGTAGATACAATACAAATTATATTGTATCTACTTGTATAGGAATCATATCAATCTATTATATTATATAAATAGATATGATTCTTATTAAAATATCTGCTAATTTTTTTTTACAAAAAAACATTGAGCTTGACTATCTGTCGAAACGCAACAAGCCTTTATTACGCTCTTTTTATTGATAGGATAGCTTCAGTTCTTGCTTCTAAGGGCCCACATAAAGGGACTAAAAAATGACTGTCAAAAAGTGAAAATTTTAAAGATTTGTATAATAAAAGAGTCACCACTGGAACGCAAATGGCTTCTGAAAGAATACGGGGACTTTAATCAGTAAAAGTCTGACACTTGATGATTCTGGATGGATCGATAGGAAGTGTCAGACTTTTGCTCCCTAAAACCCCACCGTGTTCTTTCTCATTACGTTATTTATTTTACGTTCTAGGGCCACGGTAACTCTTTCGAACAATCTCGTAGCCTTTTTTTGTAATTCTGACTTCTTGATATTACAAGTCACTATAATAAAACGTTAAATGTTAGCTGTCCATACTGTTGTATCGTTACAAAATAAACGGCTGCTCGCCCGATAATGAGGCCGATACACGTAATCGTACCGATTTATGTACAACTCCACATTTTAAGGCTAATTGCGACGACAAATCGGCTATTTAACGATAATAGCCGCATCTAAATCTGAAGAAAAAACAACAATAACGAGTTCGAACACACCTTAATTAGGATCGGAAGTCTCGAATGCTTTTTAATGTTTGACTAATTTGTTTGTTATGTAGCTGTAAGTCTGACGTCACAAGAAAGTTCTACGATAACGCCAAAAGTACTGTTGAAAACAAGCTTATTTAAATTCGAGACGCCATTAAAATTAAACTAATTGGCAGAAAAATATGTGTAGCCAAATAAAATTCTGCAAGGAAAATAAAAACTTCTAAAGCACATTAAATGTTTGCCATACCAAAACTACCAACCAAAAGTGACAGTTAAATCGATACCGACAATCTATATAAAATTATTTTGACTTTTAAGCGGCTTTTAAGCGTTACACGCTGCAGAAAAAAAAGCTTAAAAGCTCATACGTCGTTAACTTTTCAATTTCAAGTGTATAAAACGTTTCACCCTGATAAACGTATCGAAAGCATCCACTAGATAAACCGTCTAGACGGAATAAATATCCAACACACTCGAATACCAGCACGATGGCTCACTTGGCTAATCGTTTGGGTTGTCCGTTAAAAAAATAAGTTACTTTTTTTTCGACGAACGCACCCATAACCTTACAGCCACTTTAAAGGTTTACAGCGAATCTAATAGTTCACGTGCATTTAAGACAACCACGTTTTGAGATTACGAACCTTTGGGTGTGGTGATGTTGTTTACATTTGAAAATTTAAACTACTCACTGTTGGAGAAAATTAAGCGATATGCAATCTTATAGACTAGCTACTAAACAAGGAAACCACAGGGAGCTAATCAGTAGAACATGCACTGATAATGTTAAATAAATCACTTAAGGGTTGAGAGATAGTAGATTACCTACTAGTCACAAAAAAGTAAGGCAATGCGAGGTGATGACTAGTGCTGAAGTATTTATGATATGTGGAGCTGAGGACCAACCTTCGATAGCAATAAAAACCGTCAAGAATCAACGATATGACAAACAACCTATCTATAGATACTTTTTAGTGGAGTGAATAGGCTACTTCTAGTAAAGCCTGCCCCATCATCGACTACATCGTCTCTGTCCATCAGGTGAGACAGCGGTCAAGCGCGATCCTAACAATAATAATTTAAACCGAATGGTGCCGGATAGCCCAGTTATCGAGAAAGGCTATATAGATTATAAAACATTATGCTGCGACCAATCGAAGCGGAGTAGTAACCAAAAACGTGGGTGAAAACGCGAGGGACAACTAGTCCAAAATAAAACCTAACAAACTATTCAGGAACCTAACCTACAGACCGATCGTTGTGGCGACACTTGGATGAGGCATATGTCCAGCAATGGACGTCTTTCGGCCGAAACGATGATAATGAATATGAAACCAACCTAAAACTCTCATTTAAATGCATTTCGGTTTGTTTACCACCAATCTTTTCAAAAGGAGTTGAGTCTATCTCGCCTTCGTCACCTTGGCCCGCCACGATATCATCTTGCGTTTGATGAGACCAATTCGGTGATTCCTTTAGCCTGTTTCTCATTTGACATGCAGTAAACATATCCAGCCCAATCTCAATTTATTTTTGATAAATTTTACAATCAATTTAAACCACACAATCGTTCCATAACCTCATCAATTTGTACCAAGCAACGTGTTTTGCAATGTGGGCAATTTATAGCAATGATAAATAGTATAAAATCAAACATGTCGTACAGTCGCGCATAAAGTGCGCGGCACAGGGGGCGCTTGACTAATGGACGAGCGACGCCGCGGCGTGCGCGCAGTCGACTACGTGACAATACTGAATCTTGGACATAAAGACTTTTATAGGAACTTGGAATAAAAGCTACAACAAACGGTCTTTAAGTCAAGAAAGATGGGTTATTTCCAGGCAAGCGTGCTCCATCGCCGAACACATCATCGTTTACAACCAGGAGTGATAGTGGTCAAGCACGATTCTATCTATATAATATAAAAATGAATCCCAAGTTTTCCCTTGGTGACGTCATCATGCGTAAACGGCTGGACCAATTTCGATAATATCTTGTCTGTATGTGATTATGTTACTGAAATGAGTCTTTGATACTCGAAATAAATATATAATAATAATAATAATTCTTTTTTTATTGGGTTTGTTATTGTCATGAGAAGGCTGTAATGAAAGAAAGAAAAATTATTAAATTTGCGCAGAAAATTAGAAAATTACCACGACTATTTAACTTTTGAACGTTTGGCAGTTCATTGGTCTAAAACAGGACAATATCTCAAAAAAAAGAAAAAAGTAACACACAAGTGAAGGTGTTGTTGCATGTATTGATTGAGGGCCATTTGTTAGTGAAGCAGCCTGAATCTGTGTCCAACAACAGATTGTTTTGAAATGCAATGATTGAAACTTCGTAAAGTTCTTTTGTAAAGGTTGTTATGACAAAGTTATACAAGACGCTTCCCAACAAAAAATGTAGGTAAAGAAAAAGTCTGTATGGTTCGTTTTGAAGACGGGTCCGAAACAGTTAGTTTACAAACGAAGACATTCAGAATTAGATAAGTACATATGTCATGGGACCGAAGATTACGAAGCTCACACGTATTTATTTACATTGTGTACTTATAACTTGGAAAGTTTCCTAAATACAGGTGTGACGTAGCGGAAACGAGGCACACCTCAAACGCTCAACATTTTCGGTTGTAGTGACACAAAAAGTAAATCTAAAAACATGGCCCATTCACGTCCATACATTGTTGCAGGCTTTAAAATTACTCTATGAATACACTATCAGACAAGTAGCAACACAGTAGACGCTAATAAAAGGAACAACAATAATCCGCACCGATGATTTAGGGTCGGAAAACAGTGCGCTTTCCAACATGGCCGCCGTTTATGGACTTTAAGTCTCACGTCAGTTCTATACTTTTTAATTTATAACCCTACCACCAAGCCACAAGGTGGAAATTCGAACAGTTTCCGGTTTTTGCACAAATAACTGTTAATTCAACGACAACGCCCTAAAGAGGGCGCGATAATCATACTATTAGCAGAAATATAAATGTTTATACACACGGAGCCTCGCAGGACTGTCTACCTAATTATTTTTGCTATAGGGAAGAAATTATGTGGGAGGAGCGAGGGGGGAAACGTCGTATTTTTTTGCTTTATTACGCTACCGTTTATCTGTAACTTTGTATTTACGATTAAGCAACCGTATAACATTTAATAGCGGGTCATTATTTATAAAGGTAATACATAAATGTATCATTTTCTAAATACGCACGCAAACACCGTCCACTGTGTAATTAAAGTTGCAAAAGATTGAAACTTGTCATTATATTCACGTAGAGGTGCGATCCATAATCACTGCACAGTTTATTTTCAATTGAAGAATAAAGAATGAAGTACGAATGAATGAAGCGTATTTACCGAGTCCCTTGAGTAAACGTGACCACAGATTTCATTCAATCGACAAATTCATCACTCTCTGTGTCAATAGGCGAGGAGTTACGAAGTGGATTGATCAAATATAGGAAAGTGATAGAATTATAACAACATAGTGTGATATGGCTCGTGTTACTCATATCTATCCAGTAAACAATTTGCTTCAATCAATTATACATGATACCAAGAACTTCAGAATGTTTTCAAGAAGGCTCTTTAGAAGTCAATGAAAAACTTCACATTGCCGTTGTATTTCGTACCTATTTAGAAAACAACATTCCGATTACCGTCTTTTCCTTTCACATTCCAAATGCAATGCAGGATACGTATATGAAATTCTAGAGTGCCATTGACATTTATGTGCTACATGCCATTACTTCATTACATCAAATTCAGGAAAACAGTTTCACAACTTTTGAATGGGAGAAAACTTCATCCAAATCCATGCTAAACCAACGTTAACGTAACTAAGCGTTTAATACGAACTTAAACCCACATTAACTAGAGCATTAGAAACATAAGAACAATATCTAAACCGCTGCATCGGAATCGTACAAAGGCACCGTGACGCGTCGCAAGTAGACCGATGTACGCAAACGCGCCGCAGTCGCGCGACAAATGTGCGATTATCGCCCGCGCGTGCAGCCGTGCGATTATATCGCGACGCGCGTTTGTTTCGGTCTGTGCGATTGGTGACGATGACGACTATCGAAAGCTATTTTAAGTTTCCTTGTATGGTGTTTGATTTTTTGCTAAGAGAGAGAAGTTTCTTACTCCGTCATAAGTAAGAAAATAGTCCGTAAGGGATTGCCTATTTTGGAATGGGAAATGGAGAGAGAGTGTCAGACTTTTACTGATGAAAACCCACTCTCTAGTTCCTTCAGTTGCCCTTTGCGTTCCAGGGCCACGGAAGCTCTTTTGAATAATTCCACTGCCCATGTAAGTGATCGCTCCGATTAAAAGGTAAATGCTCCAGATTAACCCGCGATATACATATTTTAGATCGTGTTTTTGCAATTTAAAGCTCAGTAATTAGTTTAGCTTCACTACCACAAATACAATTTTTGTTACCGTACATCTGATACTGAACTACCAATTGCAAAAATGTACGAAAATTTGAGTTGTCTGAAAGTATCACCGATAACCAAAAAGATGAGCAGAAAATCGGTTGTCATGGTATGGGCATGAAATGTGGAGGAATAAGAATCATAAGATATAAATTACGATAGATATAAGAGTAAAGGAAGGTCAAAGAAACAATGGACGGATTGTATAGACATGATACGGTTAGAAAGAAAGTGCCTATACTTAGAGATGGTATACTAATGATGAAGTATAAAAAAAGAAGACATGTGCGCTGACACCAAATAAATAAAATGAATCAATAATATTGATAATTAAGCTGCCTGTCTGTCTGCCTGTGGTCGATGGAGCCGAAAGGATCTAGAGTGGAAACTGCTTACCAGAAGACACATCATTGGAAAGCTTCCTAAGACATGACAAGGTAGACCGATGACCTAGTGAGGGTCGCGGAAATCCGTTGTACGTGAGACGTACAGGACAGGTAGTTATGGCGACACTTAGGGGAGGCCTATGTCCAACAGTGGACATCTTTCGGCTAAAATGATGACGATGATGATGAAGACGGCTGTTTTTTTTATTAGTAAGCTCGCGATCCATGAGTTTCAAGAATCTATACTGTTGTTGTGATGGATGGTATTTATCTTGAAAGCTTCAATCAAATTCAATATATTGTAGGACAAATGCTCCTAGACAACAGTTTTACTCTAAGGGCGACTGTGATAATTCTCAAATTCAACTAAAAGTATTTCTTTCATATAAACCATTTATACTCAGAAAGTTGAATAATTACACATTCCAAAGCGTAGACCTCTATGGAGAAGAACGTGCAAGAAAATCGATGGACACTCTTTTAAATCATGTTGTTTATTACAAAATTTAATTACACTAAGAGCTACATTGCGTTTTACATTGCGAAAGATTATGACTAAGAAACGATTACTTAACCAGTAAGTCTTTATTTCATATCCAAATTAATGGCAACTTCAGCTTTGTTCCACAACATTGTATCAAAGCACCTTAATACATTAAAGCGCAAACTTTTAATAATCAAGATATAATCTATCAACATTGTAGACAGACTTATCCACAAGCTACTTCCATCACAAAGGAAGGATGCATTAAACCGAATAAATACCAATAACAGGCCATAAACAGAATTCCTCAGCACCAGTCAACATCGAATGGTAATACATTAACACATTGACTATGTTGCTTTGTGAGTGCTCCAACTCCTTTGTCCTCATTGTGAGTCGCACATTGTGTCGCAAATTACGATATGTAGACCGAATTAACGTGCTAAACTTGAGGCTAGACACAAAAGAACATATCCTACACCTTGCGGCCTGAAGGACCAGAAAGGCTAAAAGCTCAAATTATAATTTTCGGGCCATTGTCTGTAACTGGCTGGTTGCCGAAATTACTTTCAACTTGGAAGGGGGTGTTTAAGCTTCGTTGAAATAATAACAATTGCGAGACTTGTCAAACATGGTAATTTTGATAACAAAAGAGTGGTTTGGTTGAATTTTGGGTAGGAACCTACACTATGTAAAATAACTATTTCCAATTGTTAGCAAGTAATTTTTAATACCACACTAAACAAAAGAAATATTCTCGATCATTGAACGAATCACATGTAAATACTTGCAAATAAAATGTAGCCAACATAAAAATGTAGTATACTATAAAAGTCTTTACAAATTAAAGGCACATTTCAACAATATCTCGCTTAAATAATACCCTTTGAACCGCACATATTCTTAAGTTTATAATTGATCCCTTGAAAGGTGGGTATCAATTGAAGTCTTTGTGCACCTCGTTAACGCGGGAGGCACGCGAGCATACCGAGATAAAGGAGACTATGCCTCGTTAATTTGACTCCAATATGCCATATGTATAACTTTAGGATGGCCATGGATGGCAACATGAAAGGATATCGAATCTACCTAAGTATGTAGGTCATCAATACAGGTACATAGCGATAACTTAGAGAAAAAAAACCCGTAACGCACAACCTTGTAGGTTTCACGGATAATTTTGATCCGATACTTGTAGCGCCATCTACGATGTTGAATGCATAGGTTGCTTCAGTTATTTTATGTGATAACATCGCGACGGCTTGTCAAAACTTGTCAAAAAAATTGAAAATCAAGAGAATTATGTGTTTGAATTAACTCAATATTTTTACATATTTGAATAAAACACGTAAAAGCACACTTAACACGAGAATAAAGGTCTGATTTGGTTTTCTGTGCCTCCTGAAAAGTTACATATTTCGCATACGAGGTAGGTATTCACTATTAAAGCCATCGATAGGTCGCAGTCCATTAGGACTTTATTTAACTTTCGCGCGTACAGGGGTATTATTGCGCGTTTTTACGTAAAATCAACAAAAAAAAAAAAAAAACTAAATTTCATACACCCGTGTGTGCAAAACTACAATTAAAAAGACTGCCTCTTTTCTAATTATTGATAGGGTAGCGTTTGGCCACTGTACGCACAATGAATGTTTTCCTAACACGTTTTATGCGTTTGGATGGGGTGATGCGGTGTACATAATTATGTTTGATGTTTGTTATACCTTTCTAATGCGACATACATAAATATGCTATAATGAGCACCTGATATAATCCAAGATGCATAATGAATCAATCAGCTTCTATAGATATTAATTTTATTTTAACTGTACTATGTTGATTTCATATTTCAAACAATATGAGATAATTGAAACTGGCTAAAGTGAAACATCTAGAATTGGTTAACCCAGCATTTAGTTATGATCACAAGGATGATACGTAAAGAATTATTGTAACTTATTGCACAAAGAATATTGAATTGAAGTCTTCTTTTTAGGGTTCCGTACGTCAAAAGGAAAAAACGGAACCCTTATACTTTATAGGATCACTTTGTTGTCTGCCCGTCTGTCTATCTGTCTGTCAAGACCCTTTATGTCGGGAACGCCTGGAGGTATCGAGTTGAAATTAAAACCATATACTCAAGTCTGCGGTCCCTTGAAGCTGTAAAAAAATCAAACTTCTGAGTTAACGAAAATAGGGTACTTCCCGCTGACCTAGAATCCTGAAATTTGACATGAAGCATAGCACAAGTATAGGAAAAAAATCTGAAAACTGTAAATTTGTAGTTACGTCACTATTTTTTTTGCGATGGTGAATAATCTTCGAGACTCCATTTAGGAATTCATCATCTTCCTGCCCTTGTCCCGTGTTATTTGGGGTCGGCGCAACATGTTTTTTTCTTCCATTCTGCCCTGTCACTCGTCATACTATCACTAACTTCCTTTTCTTTCATATCACTCTTCACACAATCCATCCATCTTTTCTTTGGTCTCCCTCTCCCTCTCCATCCATCCACATGTAAACTCATAACTCTTTTAGTAACATGCGTTTCATCCCTCCTCTTCACATGACCATACCAAGACAAACGATTCCCTTTCAACTTTTCAGTCACTGGCGCCACTTTCAAACTTCCCCTAATATACTCATTTCTCACTTTATCCATTCTCGTCACACCACACATCCATCTTAACATTCTCATCTCCGCTACGTGCAATCTTTTCTCATCCGTCTTTTTCACAGCCCAACATTCTGATCCATACAGTATGACAGGCCTTATCACGGACTTGTAGATTTTACCCTTCAACTTGAGAGGCATCCGTGGGTCACAAGTTGTTCCCGTGACCTGTCGCCATTTCATCCATCCTGCGTTGATCCGATGTGTTACGTCCCGGTCTACCTCACCATCCCCTTGGACGAGTGACCCGAGGTACCGAAAGTCGGAGCAGATTGGTATGGGTGTTCCAGCGAGAGATAAAGGCACTGGATTGGAGAGACCGCCGAAATCGCAGAACAAGTATTCCGTTTTGGTTCTACTCAATTTCAGGCCAACACTCTCCAGTCTGTGCCACCACACCTCCAATCTGTTCTGGACCTCTAGGCCACTCTCGGCAACCAACACAATGTCATCGGCAAACAGCATACACCAGGGAGCCTCTTCCTGAATGTCCGACGTCAGAGCATCCATTATCATCAGGAAGAGGTAAGGGCTGAGAGCCGACCCTTGATGTAAGCCGACAGCCACATTGAAGCTGCCAGTGGTGCCCACTGTAGACCGGACTTGGGTACTGCATCGACTGTACATCGCTCGGATCAACTGCACATACTTCCCAGGCACACCTTTCTCCTTAAGGGCCCACCACAGAACCTCACGAGGTACCCGGTCGTATGCCTTTTCGAGGTCAATGAATACCATGTGCAAGTTTTTATGCGCACCTCTGTATTTCTCGCACAGCTGGCGTATAGCAAAAATGGCATCCGCTGTACCCCGACCCGGCATAAAACCGAATTGGTTCTGTGAAATTTCACTCTCTTCTCTCAGTCGCCTTTCAATAACTTTCTCCCAGGCTTTCATAGTATGTGACATTAGCTTTATTCCTCTATAATTGTTGCACTCAAGCACATCACCTTTGTTTTTAAAAATCGGCACCAAAGAGCTATTGCACCACTCTTCAGGTATGGCTTCTTCCAGCAACAACTTATTGAAGAACAAAGCTAACCACGTCCATCCATCCACTCGCAATAACTTCCACACTTCAACTGGTATTCCATCTGGACCAATGGCTTTACCATTCTTCATTCCATTTACTGCTATTCTGACTTCATCCATACTAACCATTCTCACTAATCCCACATTCGCTGGTTTATTCTCTAACACCCCACTCCAATTATTTTCTTCATTCATCAATCTTTCAAAATATTCCTTCCACCTCTTTCTGATTTTTTCATCATCCGATAGAACCATTCCAGTTTCATCTCTTATACATCTTACATGACAAACATCCCTCGCCTTTCTCTCTCTTATTCTAGTAAGCCGGTATAGCTCTTTTTGGCCTGCAGGACTGTCCAGTGCGTCATATAGTTTGTCCTGGGCTTTTGATTTTGCTATTGCCACGGCTTTCTTGGCTTTCTTCTTTAAAACGTCATACTCACTCTTTTTTTCAGCTTTTAAACTAGCGTTTCCAGGCTCTACACGCTGCCAATCCTTAAATTTTCTCCATTTAGGAATTGAACTATTTAAATAGGTAAGTTTGTATGGAACCCTTAGTGCGCGAGTCCGACTCGCACTTACCCAGTTTTTTCGAATATTAAATCATCAAATAACTTTTTCCGCTCTGTTTATTCAGTTGCCCTTTGAGTTCCAGGACCGCTGTGACAACCAAAATCAATTTTCCACAGAAATCGGAAAACCTTTCAGATCTACCGAATGATTAAGGAACACCGTCTTACCTTGAATGCGTGTCCTTATTCGGTATTACGTAAAGGCTTACAAGCGTGCCTCAGCAAATTAGGGAACAATAGCAGCGTGATCAGCCGCAACCAATTATACCTTTCTTCCCGTTGATAGAACACTTAACAGCTTGTTCAGACGATCGTGACGCGAAAATAAAATACTTATCATTACTTATTGTATCAGGAAATTGCAAAGAACTTGTTAACTTTCACTAAACGGAGTTTAATGATGCTGAAGAATGAATAAGTTAATCCTTGAAAAAAATAAATACCTACCTACAACAATGTTTTTTCGTGGCGGCAAAAATTTAACTGGCACGTCCCTTTTCAAACGTCAAAACAACCAAACCCACCTTATAACCATTTATAAGTTGATAATAATAAAAACATCACCACGAAACCCTCGCATAACCGCAATAAAGTCATAAAGAATATTGTCAATCTGTCCCCAACCCTCCGAACGCGACAGCGGATTATTATTCATCCGAGGGCCGCAATGACCCCTCACATGTTTTGACAACCCTTCGCAAAACCAATGAAATATGTAACAAAGGAACGGGTTGAACAAACCATTATGTAGCGATTTAGGAATCCATTTTATTGGACACATAGACACGTAATGTGTGTTGTGAATAATTCAGCAGGGTTGGGTGAGGGTCGGCGCGATTTTATTTGATTGCTCTATGGTAGGTAAATCGTTTATGGTTTATTATGCAACGTGAAGCTATTACGATGTTACTTTGCTTTGACTATTGGAATTGAAATGGTTATTGATTTTTTATGTGGAAAAACATTTCCAACTTGAATTGAATGAATTGTTTGTTCTTCTAAGCTTAGTTTTCATTCGTTCTCAACCATTCTCCTCCATTCAATTTCAAACAAAACATCAACAAATTAAACAAAAGACGAACTTACCTGACGGACCTGCTTATACTGTTCTTCAAAACTCCAGCCAGCAGCACTGCCCTCCGACGAGGATGATGAGGCCGAACCTGCTGGCTGAGCCGGCGGCGGCGGTGCGGGGGCCAAGAATGCTGGGGGCGCATAGGGAAAGCCGCCCGTGGCCCCCGCGCCCGCCAGAGCGAAAACGCTGCTGGGTGTCGATAAAGGGGCCCCCTGGGCTAAAGACGCCAGTGATGATAGGTGAGGGTGAAGAGAGGACTTGAGAGACTCGAAGTCGTCGCGCACCTGGTGGAGGAAAGTTGAAGTTAAGAAGTAATCTGATGAAAGGCAACCTATATTACACGTTACCCTGGAATGCAGAGAATGCAAAAACAGGTAACCGGAACTCCAAAAAAATTAAGGCAATTTATCCAATCAATTCTAATGGCTTTGTGCCATATGTGTAGATATATCGTGAGTTGGTCACAATAATTAGTAAGACAATACAAATTGAACGGATGGATCATACATCTGCAATATCATCTCTAAGATGAGCACGTTGCAATTAGCATTAGTATTTTGAAATCATCATTAGACCGACCAGCGTGCCAAAGGCATTTAAACTATGAGAACAATAAATGCTATTCCGATTGAAATATTGCGTATGAAAATTGCAAAAGTTCTTTGTTTGTATTATGGCACAAAAAAGCATTCTGTCCATCCAAACATACACCAATTTCGAAGATAAAGTCGTTATTTCATTAGACAAATAACGACTTCATCTCCATTATAACGCACTTACTTTCAATTCTCTCTCAAGAGGTCTAGGTGAATTCCTCTGATGCGAATGTGTCATCTGGTGACTGTTCAGCGGCTGATGCTGCACTGAGGCGTGGTGGCTCATGGTGTGCGTGGGCTGGTGCTGCATGGCCTGGTGCTGCAGCGCCTGGTGTGACTGCAGTGGCTGATGGGGCTGGTGGGGTGGGTGTGCCTGATGGGGTTGGTGCGGGTGGGGGGCTGGTGCGTCTCGCCCTACACCCTCATCGGAGCTCTCACAGGATTGCTCCCCGGAAGACTCGCCTTCAGACCGTGCGGACTGCAACAAGGAGAAAGTTGGTTAAAACATCTTGATCTTTGATGTTATAAGCTGGCAGTAATTTTGGCAAACTCGATGGTAGTCATCAGGAAACCCTGAAAGTCGTGGAATTGTACTGGTGGAAGAATGAAGTAGGTAAGGCATTCACAATCATTATCATCATTCATTTGGTAGATTTCAGAATGCTCTGTGCCATAACTTTAAAGCTCAACGCGAACGCTACAAATATTGAAGGAAGTATCATACAATAACAATAATATGTACAACCAGATCAAACAATTATAATAATACACCCAAATCTAAATCAATAACGCAAACAAATCTAACATTGAAACATGATTAAATTATAATCCTTAACCCAAAACTGCAGCACTCGTATAAACTGCACCGGTTTATCACCCGGAAATAGTTTAATACAGTTTCTTGATAAATCATAGACTTTTCTAACATAACGTTAACATAATTACAGTCTACGACTAGGTTTCATATACCTATGTGACTTATTTTTAAATTATAAGCAAGTGGCAGGTGCGGCCAGGGCTGGTCAGTTTACTTGCAATTACTTATAAATGTCGCAAGGCGTCAAACCTACATGTAAATGTAGAAAAATACGAAGATGACACGTTAAGAATACTCTTTACATGTCCAAGTTATTGTTAAAATAAGGTGCTATAAATACGTCTGAAATATTTGACGTAAACGGTTCAAGAAAGAGTGTAATTACGATTTTTTCTGAGAGGCTCGTTCAGGGACGACCATCGGCATACATAGGGTTAACAACTAATAAAGCAATAACAATGTATACTGTATAATTAGTACAAACTATTATTCACCTTCGATTCGCATTTAATCTACAATTGTTTACTTTCCGATGCATACATTTAATAAACACAATTTGCCGTGAGCTTCCGCTCCTGGATTGCCCGAAGAGTTAAATTTGTTTCAATTATTTATACTTATTCTTTGTTTATAACGATATCGACAGAGTAACATGTGGTGGCCGCAATAAGTCGCCTAGGGCTTGCAACATTTGCTGAAACCCGCCTTATTAGTCAATTACTTGAATAACAGTAATAACTAGTTGATATTGTTCAACATCAACTTAGTAGGCAAGTTGATTAAAAACCATAATTTTATAATTATCGTGAAACATGCAACATTGTTTACAAAGGAAGGAAGAAAGGTGTTAAAATTTGTAAAGTGGACCTATAAAGCAACTATACAGGTTTCAATACTAATACAATCATCTACCGTTCTATCATTACAACTATTACAGCAATTGAGTGAAATTTATCGGATTCATGGAAATCCGCGATCGCAGGCTCGGTAGTACTCGGCACATAGGAATTAATGGCAGGTCTCCGCGCGTAATGCATCATTCCATTGCGAGAAACGAGCACCGACTATGCGAAACCAGTCCCAGTATTAACGCACTTAAAGTCCCATAGGAATCAATATAAGCCAAGTGTTGCAAGCGGCAATCAAATCGTTGTTCGAAATGAGCGCGTTTTGCGCCGCCACAGCCCCCGGCCCACAATTACGACATTAAAATTATTATTTTATTTCCATTTTTATTTATTATTCGCATTATTATATTGTGTGGAGTTATTATCGGTGAAATGTTTCGTTCGGTTAAACGCTCGCCTCCGAACGACACGCAAGCTTCCTTCCCCGGCCCACTTCAGGGTTCCGCGTGCTATATCAATTAATGTCCGATTTATCGTGCTTCGTATTATTCGTTGGCATTTTTTCCAAATGGGGTAAATGCTTGCGTCAAAAAAAGTATCCTGAAGGCTACATGATTCGTGATTCATTCATTGCCAGCTTGCCCATTGTACCTACTTTAAATACAACACACTGCTGTTGGTGTAAAATAACATGCCTAATCACCGAAAATTTTTACAGAAATGTTAATGTCATCGACCTACCAAAAATATTACATATATTTGCAGTCAAAATGCCTTGAATTTTATTACTTTTAAGCGTCACTTTATCTCCACTCCAGAGCAGTATAATCTCACGTGGAACGCTTTGCTCCGGCCTACGGAACCCTATAATCACATCAATCGCGCTCCTGTATCCACACCCTGTCATTTCATTCGACTTTTCTTTCTCATGGGTCCAGACTGCTACTGGATTCCTTCCACCTTTTATTACTTTTTAAGGTGACCGCAATTTTATTTAAACGTTATATCAATAAAATGAGCCACTTAAGGCGTTTATTTTAAGTTCGTCTACCTTATAAGCTGCGGATTCAGCAGATTCGGTGAACTAAACAAACACGCGGCACACTAGATGTTGATGTTATTATCGTGTGACGAACTGTAAAAATCAACAGCTGCACGTTCCGATAAGTAGGATAGCGTTAGCACAGGCCGCGCTAACCCCAGAACAAACAGAATCGGAGCGACTTAGCAGCTCTGTTGAATCCCTCGCGTGATTTTATAATATAATATTAACTGTAAGTTATTTAGTGACCCAATGAAAAAGTACCTTGTATTGGACGAGTCAATAAAAGCGACCGGAATTTCAATACACGTTAACACAGTGCCATCATGCCAAAGGAAATGAAGAATCAAACATCGCCATACTCAGAGCAACTAGCGAGGTGAACACTTGACACAGTATTGCACACAATTTGTAACGTGTAAACAAAAACACACTGATACGGTTTAGATCGTGATCGTGACCCTAACAATGAAACGGAAAGTGAAAGAATTCATCCATTGGAACCATTAACCAACCCACTTGCTTATTATTTGAATAAACAGGGAATAGACTCGATGCCGTTCTCAGAAGAATCCCGAAGTAATACCCAGATATAAGCAGGAGGGCACACCGTTGATTAGCGCCTTTTACTGCCGACATCACGCTACCAAAAGTGCCCTTAAACCATTCAGAATTAAGCTCAATTCTAAATAGAGCATGATTTACTGCTACCAACATCAATGAAGATAACAACACAAAATGAGCTTTAGAGGAAAATACACTCTATGTCGTTGACACAAGTGCTGCGACCTCAGCAATCAATTAAAGAAAAGTCACAGAACCTAATATTGAACTCTATGTCGTCGAAACACTGTTGAATGTTATAAATCGTAAACTTTCAGATACTTTATACAATGTAATATTTGTGATAGAAATCATAATCGTGTCTATGCGAGTAGATTTTATGAGGCGAAATCAAATAGAAACTTGTAATGAAAGATGTCATGTGCGCTTAACATGTTTGGTCGGTATGCAAGACAAATACGTGTGGTAATAAAATATTGAACATTTAGTTGTTAATGTCGGCGGAGATATCGTCGCAGTGCGAGGAGAAAACATTGATGACTGTGTGAATTGATCGAACACACGACAATTAACCAATCAGGCACGAGGACTTAGAAATACTCATTAACAAGCAGTATATAAAATTCATAATTCGAAAAATGCAAATTCATCAATAGGTCAACACACAAGTTCGGATATACAATTAAATTGTACGGATTTGTTAAGCTTTGAAGAGTAGTTTCAAAACAAATTGCTGCAGAATTTTCATTGAATCATGTAGATGCTTGGAAAGTTTATTAAATTGTTTCAGAAGCGTTGCAGCACCGCATAAAGGACAAAGGAGTTCATTAGGTTCCCGTCGGAGCGGTGCGGCGACGCGGCGTGATGGCAATGTTCGCGCATCCACACTCCCTGGAATATTTATTAGCAGGATCCGTCACGACGAGCTTTGTCCACACATTAGCAGTGTTAGCGCCCGGGATGGCTACCTGCATGTTTACCTAGACATAACCCATCCATATTTGCCTAGATATCCACACATATCTGGTGTTTCGCAGAGGTCGTTGCAACACTCATTTGAGCAATGTATTGTTGACGTCGAAGGGAAATCTGCCTTCGTGTTTGCGTAATATACGAGGGAATGCTGATTGTACAAGATGCTTCACACAAATAACTTGTAAATGCAGCCATTTTGAGTCGACTGAAGACGTTCCGTATTATGTTATGACCTTATGGTGGACAGTGGTTTCCATGATTTTGTCGATTTGAAAACAAAATATGGTTTGAAGAACTCAACTTGAAACTATAATGTTTGCAGTAATGAGCTGAAATCCAACAAAGAATGCAAGAATACTGCGTCTAGGGAAATGTGTTCAGTGTCACAATGTTGCCACATTAACAGCCGCACTCACTTTAACATTAGCAGACATAAAATAACCGCCAATAAGCCGAAGCACGCATCAAACCGTCGACAAAGCAACAGGTTCTTGGCTCGACAAACACACAGTGTTTACATTACGATCCTGGGGCTTCATTTAATAATTCTCGGGAACTAAAAGCCTTTGAACATTTCATCAGATGACCCTCGCTGTTTGCACACACTCCTGGCTCGAGATGCTAATGTGGACACAAGGACCTGTATCGCCGATCGGCCTTCGATGCGTTTAATGTTAGCCCTTCCAATAGCTGTGGCTTCTTCTATTTCACTGCGATGCTCGATATCCTCGACATCTTGTGCAAACATGCCGAAGATTCTTTGGCGTTTTTTGTCTTTAGAGTTTTTATGTCCAAATTGAAAATTTTGATTGCCTGATTGAGAATCAACTTAAGTGCTATATACTCTTTCTGTGTAAAGGTGTTTTGCATACAATCCTATCATGTAGGTACAAACTACGTCGACGTACAAACGTTGAAGCATGTCACATAGTGCAGGCGTGCAGTAGCGTATCAGGAAGCTACGAGTGTCACACGAAACGAGACAAGTATTTGAGCAAAACAAAAGGTGATAAGGAGAGGTAAATAACCCGCGCCATTGACGGCGTGACGCGAGCGCGCGCGCCGATCTCCGCGCCCGCCAGCCACACGCCGCCCGCCGCCACCGGCGCTAAACTCTCGTTCAACAGCTGTTTAACGCTTCAAATACCGCGCTGAAATATTTTCAGCGTCGACTATTTAGCGACCGACGGCTACCGAGTTGAATGGAGCCGTTGCGAACGCACCGACCGATTCACTACACAACATATTTTATTTAGAATCGAGAGGATAACGCTGGAGGTTTCTTGAGTGTCAGACACATGAACATTTGTTCCACCGGTTTCTAATAGATGCTCATTACAACCGTACCGACGCTATTGAATTTGAAATCATTTGGCCTCTTAATTTTATTCAAAATACCGCAACAGCGGTAAGTAGAAAGAGATCGCCTCGCTTATTGTGATGATAATTATTTTTAGAAAACAAAAACTAGAAAGCGGTCGGACGAAGATGCCTATCTGTTAATTATTGTCACCAAAATGGCGGCCGTTATTGTGGATGCCTCAAAATGGCGGAGTGACAAATCGTTGTGTTTCGTGTACGTTCCGTTTGATTGACGCGTGCCAGATTCCGCAGTAATATACCTTTATACATATTTATTTATGCGTAGAAAGCGCAAATAAAAACGAGTTCTTTAACACTGCGATTGAGATAATGAATCGATGTTTACGGAGAGCCGGTGCGCGATCCGACGCGGACGAGCGACGGCGACGGATTAATGAATCTGGCGCTGTCAGTTATTAAGATAATATTTGTGATTGGAAAATATCGAGATCGTTGAGACAATTTCGAAGCGTAGCAACGAGCCGGGGTCAAATATTGACAGTTCTCACGAGCGCCGGCGGACGCGGCCGCGCTGGACTCGCGCCCTATTCCTTCCGCTTTTCACACATATAGGTAATAATCGATCGCTTTTATTGCGTGGCGTGTGTAGGCGCGCCGGCCAATGGTGACATTTCGAGGAACCTTAATGTGAAATGTCGTTTGCCGACGAATCGAACGCGAGACGGACGTTAAGTGGACCGACAAACTGGAGCGGTCCTTAACGCGTGATTTCATTGGAACACACGGCTGTATGCAAGCCGTTGTCATCGATTTATCTGTTGATCCGCTGACGCATCGCGGAGTTACCGTGTGAAATGTGAACATGCCAGGTAAACTTCGAAGCTCAGCCTTTATTTGCATTATTAACTTATTTTGCAAAGCGGCAAACAGCCATCATCGTGTATAAAGTTCTTTGTGACGCTAAGCGTGTTTGGCTTGACTCATTATTTTTAAAGGGAAGAGTCATTGATTCGCGAAAGTGACCCTGGGTCACTTTTCCCAGCGCGGCGGCGGCAAAAATTTACGAATGATCAAACAAAGGTCTAATGGATTTATGAATGCGGTTGATTGAGATCATTATCACAGATTTGCATTAAAAATATATCATGCTTATTTAGAAAGAATCTCAGAAAAGTTGAAGCAAAAAAATAGTATTTTTTTACATGAATATCAATCAAAAGTTGTATTGTCCTAGCCTGTCACTTGATCACAGTGTATATGGCTCATAGGTATATCTCAAACAGGAAAATCTTGTAGGAAAATCTTTTAATACTCAATACATCTAAGGAAATCTCCGCATGACAAATGCCTGTAACCATCTGAACGTAAGCAATAAACAAATCTATTACAAGCATTTAAAACCTAATTTCCAATACAACGATTTGTACTAATCTTCGCAGTACCTGTTGACTGAAACTGATCAATAGAGGCGCCAAACGGATATGTTCTCTATATTTGTATAAAAGATGGCCAACTTGTGTCACTTCCTTTGTGGAAATCCATTCATGCCGTTTATAGGCAGGTGACCTGTCACCTCATGAGTAATTAAGAACTTGAAAAGTTTTGACTGTCTTGAGTAATATTTACAATGTCAGTAATGTTTGAGTAAGATACGAAAACTTGGATGGGACGGAATGGGATTGACGTGCGATGTCCAAAATCAGTAAGTCTGATAACCAAAGATGGTTATACCTTAAGCTTAATCATCCTTATAACTTTACACAACGTGTAACTGAACAAATGCAATGATCAAAAGTGACATCTTCAGAAAAGACTCTTGAATTGGTTTCTACCATTCGTGTAACTATTGTTAGTATATATATGCAATACATTCAGGTGTAGCAGCACTAGGTAGACACAAAAGCTCTAAAGAACCTCTGCTTCTTAGAGGGCCTTTTTTAACTCTTTCGAACAATCCCGTAGCCCTAGCTTCTCAGACGGCCTGAGAACTGCTAAATACAAAATCTTAGAAATCACATTCAGCATTGTCTATTAACATAGTTGCGCATTTGGTAACACTAGATATGTGCCATACAATGGACGCGTGACGGCTGTAAACCGTATCGTTAAACCCAGCCCTAACCAAGTTTAATTACCTAAGGCTTGCGGTGCTCGTAAACACTTCAGGAAACTAATGCCCTGACCGCAGGTAGGTCACTTGTCTAGTGAAACGGATGCTTTACTTTGTATCAAGTACTGAGATGAGGATTATGCAAAGATAGAGAACCAGCCCTTAGGTCGAAATCAGAACTACCTAATAGTCAAAATGACATAAAACATTCGACAACGGCAAAACATTTTGATTGGTTGGAGGAAATGATAAAATAAAGTTACAAAAGTGTTAATGTTACTGACCATTTAAACAATATCATGACAAATTCATGATATAACATCGAAGAATCTAAGGAAAAATTTAATCAAAACAATCCGACATAAGACACAGCAATAATTTTATACAAACAAATCGATTCGCAGTACGTCAATCTAATTCATTGGTATCATAAATCAAGAAGAGAATTGATGCGTAGCTGCTGCATGATCAATCTCTGTTCGATGTGTAGTAGTCTGTGGTACAGAGTTGTGTAGTGACACTTATCGACCCACTGACATCGTTAATATCGATCCCGATGATATACGAAGGATTCCGATCATGGTTTTGTTTTTTGGATACATTAATGTAGTTATGCTGTGTCGTATTTGGGGATGATAGATGAATATAGTTCCTAAATGTTTCGGTACCTTGTTTTAGTTTTTAAAACTGCTTTATTAAATTATATCTCATAGGAACTAGAATCATCATTGTCTTAGCCTATTACAGCATCATTAAGGTTAAATTTCCCAACGACAGTTTCTAATGTTCCAATGAATATGTTTACAATTCCACCGAATTACAATGTCTTTTACTATGTTTTTCTATCCAGTTTTCCTGCCAATTTCTTGCGAAACTATTTTAGAAATACTATAACAAACATTATCAACACAAATAAAATATAAAACGTTGTGTTTATCTTTATGGCTTATGCAAATCATTTTTATTTCATTCTTTGAGCTAATGAATCATTATCATGATGTAACGCCATTCTTAGAAGATATATGACGTCTAGGCTCACCTTCTGGTTCGTTTTCAAGTTTATTTAAACACGTGATTCCAATATTTGCACCAATATTTGTATCAAGAAGATGTGCTTCATTCAACACAGTACTTTCTGTTTTTATTATTTTTGTTAATATCTACATATAAGTATGTATTCTGATAACATTTTGTAATACGTCAAATGTTATCTTTTTCTGCATCTACGTCAATATCTGTAGTCTTGACTTTATGGTATAACCTGCTGCAAATTTATAGTTTTTTTTTTAAATTTATACGGCCTTTTATCAGCTCATACCTTCACTGTTAAAAGATTAGTAAAACAAGCAAAAAAAAAAAAAATATCAGATTTTAATATGAGGTTTTGACCCACCGATATTATCCAAATTCAACCACCAGTAAAGCATATCTTCATATCAACGGTCACAAAAACTACCAGTGTCGAATCCATTATTGTTATAAAAAACATCCTAAAGAGTCAGTCCATCAAAACAAACATACATTTTAAAAATCAATAACGTGAACCCTTCCCGATAACGTTCAAATAAACCATGTCGATTCAAATAAAAGCAAATCGAAAAAAAATCTCGGGTTCCAAAAGAATCGTAATCGAAGACCAACAATCTGTCAACCATCATTGTATTATAATATTTGTATCGAACATAACATATGACATTATAATAAATCGATTGATTTTTATCTATGACTAGAATTCGATCATTGATCAGAAACGTATGTTAATTCAAACCGGTATTTTGGCAATTAGTAAAAAAAGTAATATGGTTTTAACTTTAATTATAACTATCAATGCTGTCACACTTAAACTTTTTGTAACAAAATATAAAGGCCAGAGACCAGCGAGACAAAAAAGATGAGGTGACAATGTCATTTAGAGACCCCAGATCCTGTCACTTCCTTATAAAACGGCGCACCCCGCTGCGCAGGCGCACCCCATTTACAAACAATACACCACGCAACCATTTACATTCGCATCCGATTAATTCTTATAATAGCTTTATAAAACCACCACCTTTATTGCTGTTATTTCAATCCCGTTTCATATATTGAAAGTATTACTCATACCAATCAGATAATACCAAAATACGCATCGAACACAGTAATTGATGATTTAATTCAAACGGTATGACATGAAAGTAAGATCGTGTCTTAAAAATACCAAGCTCGCATACCTGAAATAATTGATAAATCAATGCAGTTCTCAACGCGAGGGGCACTAAATCAAAAAGAATAAGTGACCGTCTATCATAACATTTTGACGTAGAGAAACGTGCTCGATATTAAACTGTTCCCGCTAGATGGCGCGATAACGGGCTGTCAAACTCGCCTGTCATTAGCTTATTAATGGCCGCCGAACGCCATTTTGATAGAATAAAAAGTTATTTGATTTTTATTAGTCATTTGCCTCACTTTGTATACTTTCTCATTAATTTTATACAAAAACATGACGACTCAATAAGGTTGAGCCCTTTTGGAACATCTCATCTTTTTTAGAACCGTGTGGTATTGAAAATTGCATATTGTAAATGTTACGGAATTCGATCTCGATAAAGAAAATAATTGTAGCGATATCATTTCACGATGCGACGATTTAAATGATCTAATTAAAATTTGCGACATTGAATGCGTAATAGCATGGCCGCCAGTATTTTACAGAATACAATGGCTCTCCCACGCAACGTCTGGCGTGAAACTTGCACATCCTCTTGCAATTTGAAACAATTTGCATATCTACACACGTCATTCGTGTCTAAAAATAACGTAAATTCAATTTATGTGTTTACAAAAAGTTAACAAACCAGACCGACTTAACACTTTCGCTATTATCCTTCTTTTTTTAAAGGCAACACTGTCTTATTTAGCCAAACATTCGGGGGGCAATCTGGTAAGTAAACATTAGGTTGAACCGACTTTCGTCCTTGTCAAATAGGAATAAGATTCAAGTTTGTGTTTAGCATTGGGTGAGTTATAGCATTTTGTTTAGGAGCACGTGCGGCCATAGGACCACACACGGACGCAAGTCAACATCGGTCCCTAGAACAACACTATAGCACTTAGTATACTTTACAGGTAAACTAGTAGCTTTTCGATGCACACGTCAAACAAATTGATACGCAATCGCGGTGCCCGAAATGATGGGTTTATTCTAAGTGAAAGTAAATTGGATACGTAGGAGGAATATTCTTTTTAAATTTCGTAAGAAATAATTTCTAAAATGACACATTATTACATATTTAAGAAGGGATTCTATTAAATTTATGCCTCCACTATGGGTAGAATGAGAGGGAGTGTCAGACTTTTACTGGCCAAAATCCACCTGTGCTCCTACCGTTGCTCTTTTCGTTCCAGGGCCACGGTAAGTCTTTCAAACAATCCCGCAACCTTTAGCCTTACACATTAATGTTACCATTTGGCAAATATGAGGTTTGTTAATATAAATTTGGAGAAAGTACCGGTAAACAGTATCGACATTGAAAAGGCACGCGCCAATCATTCGAAACCCGCAGCAAAAAATAGTACATTGTTACCCTAGGGGTGAAAGTAACTTATTTAGACGCGAGAAGGAGTTTGGCGTCCGAGCGTAGCGAGGGCGCCAATAGTTCGAAGGACTAAATAAGTCTTTAAACCGAGTTAGGTAAACACTGTGCTTTTCATTACGAATACAAGGAAAATAAAATAAAGAGCTTGTAAAACCTGAGTCGTCCGTATGATTTTAGGTATTTTTCTTCTGATTTAGGCGGTAAAAGGTTTTCCACGACTGCTTTAGCCTCTTCTCTTATGAAATCAGGCGTTAAATCCATATTTGTATCTGATGAAATTATCGTGATAATACAAATCTCTGCTGTACGGAAATGTAAACAAAACTCTACAACTCGAAAAAACAAATGAAGATTGGATTGCCGGATTGCCACTATACCGCCTATTTTGTTTTTTTTTTTTCTGTGGCCTACCATTTTCGGTTCTGTTCAGGCGTTATTTTTTCATTTTCATTATTGAAAACTTAAAATAGTTGAAAAAAATAAGTTATTTAAAAAAATATATTCTTTAATTAATACTTATCTTGTAAGTTATTTCAATTTTACATCGCGCTGTAATTGGCTGGCTGTATGGAAAGTTGGGACATGATTCAATAGAAATGTGTAGATAGAACTAGTTATTTTTTAATAATTTGACAGCTGTCAGTTGAAAGCGATTCTCCCTAGGGATGAAAAGTAAAAAAAAAAAAAACAACCCGCTCCTCAGGCAACTTCAGACCTACTTTCAGAGTATGAGTAATGAAAAAGCATATTACTCGAAAACCTGCTTAAGCTTAAGAACTTAACTGGTGCTTGGAGATAAGTAATCTAGCATTGCTTAACTACATTTAGTAAGTAGTAGATAGATACTACTAATGGTCTTAGCTGCCTTTCAAAAACCCATTCAAAAATTAAAACCTCTGCACATCGCAAACAAGACTTCCATAAATGTAAAACAAGTTTTCAGGTGAATTAATTACTCGGTAACGAAAACAATAAAATTAATATACGAGGTGGTGAATAAGCAGCGAAGGTCGTGTGGGCGAAGCTGTGCCGGTAGCCAGACGAGCCGACGACACCCGATGACACCCGACAACGGGACGCATAAGTCACGAACACTGACGTTTTAAGTGCAACTGCACGCAGCAGAAACAATGCAGCTGTATCTTGATATTAAATTGAGCAATCAGGTATAACCTAAGAATATTGGATGATGGAGCTTCTAAAACTAGGTTGCGATACGATTCAACTTGGAATCAGATTAATAAGATTAAAGCTCAGTATGGACGTGCAATATGCTTATCACAGTTATTACACTAATATTAGGGAATAAAGTTTGAACGGATGTATGCATGTGTGCGTGCCTATACCCTTGCTCTCCTCTACGCTCAAGGCTGAACGAATTGGCACACAGTAGACCATTTCTATCTATTTCAGTAGATAGTTTTTGACTTTCACGCGGTCGAAGAAGCTAGCAGAAATTAATATAAGATAAATCAATCAAATTCCTTCAGTTTCAATAGCGATGACAAGTTACGAAATCAATAAATCAAATAGGTTTTACATATATAATAATATTATAAAGAGAAAAGATTTGTATTTTTGTTTGTAATGAATAAACTCAAAAACTACTGGACCCAAATTAAAAAATCTTTGAGAGACATATGTACCTATATATTTTCAATTTTCACACGGGTGAAGACAGTGGCAGAAACTAGTATATACCTATATGAAATAATAATAAACTTTGATTACCAAAAATAAAAAGAAAACAACAAAACTTACAATAGTAATATTTATGCTAACATCAAAAGATGTTCGATTGTTTAACCAGATTGGCAACTATCTTCCGTCCGAGTAAACACTGTGTCACGGTAGGACAGCCTTCCTCAACTCCTATGACACAATACTTTGATAATATTAGTAACTTCACTTGAATATATAACTAGCTGACCCGTGCTTGCTTCGCCGTGCGTGACATATTTATGGGGAAAAAACTATTATTCATTACAATCAAATATAGCTTATGTCACTCAGGAATAAAGTAGCTTGCTACTGGTGAAAGAATTTTCAAAATCGGTTCATAGTTCCAGAAATAAATTCCTACAAACAAAATTACAAAGTTTACCTCTTTATAATATTAGTGTAGATAACGCATAAAATATTCCTAAACACACCAAATTGAGAGCAACAATTTTATTGAATAAGTAGGTACATAAAATACTAAAACACTATCAAAAATTAAACTTAAATCAGATAACACAGTTAAATTGATAATATAATGGCGAGAATCAAAAGCAAATAAAGAACAACATACCTAATCATCCTTATAAAATTCCACTTCTGGGACTCAGACCTCATCTCTATGAGAACGACTGGGCCGTAATCCACCCCGCGGGCCCAGTGCGGGTTGGTGGATGTCACACGACTTCGATTTTTGGTTCAACGATGTGCCGGTTTCCTCATGATGTTTTCCTTTACCGTTTTGAGAGCAATGATGATGAAATAAAAAACACAAAGTAACGCGCCTGCCTGGTTTTGAAGCCGACGTAAGACTGGGTCAAAAACAATAAATCTGTGATCTATCCCTTAGAATTAGAGACGTGTGTACCACTGACTCATCAATGCCTAGCCTAAACTCTTGGACCTAGGATGAAATTTCGCATAAGGGTGCCGTAGAGATGATGTACACAAAGAATAAGAAAAAAAAAACAAAATTAAGATGATAAAACGGGAGTTCAAAGTTTATATGGAGAAACTTACTTTCACACGAGTGAAGCCGCCAGTAGAAGCTAGTTAACCTATATGTTAAACAAAATTAAATAGAAAAGAAACGACAGAGCTTAATCCTAACTATAACTATCAAAAGTATATATTTGTTATTTAATATCAGACAATTTATTATATGAAACTTAAATAATAACTAAACTATTTATACTAAAACCGCACTATGTACATAGAAACTATAAAAACTATTATACTATATCTAACTATCAAAATATACAACTTTATCAAAACTTTTCAATCAAAATACAATCAGATAACAAAGTCAGATTGATAACATTAATCAATGACTCAATAGCGATTACTCACTGTAAAACGGCGAGCGTTCTCCTATCACAAATAAGAATGAATGGCGAGAACTTATTGCTGTTATAAAGCGATTTACTACTTTCAATAATATTGAAGAATGTGTTGGACTCTTTCTTAATATTGGTTCTATAGTATTCGTAAGGTCAATAGGTATTGATTGGAATGCTTTTAAAAAAAGATTATGGCACTATTTCATATAATCTTTTTGTTTTTATCTGTTAAATGATTTCATTTTAACATATTCAAATAATATTCCATTTCAAAAGTATTTGGATGTTCTATCCTATACAGCTACTATGCACTATTTCTATGACTGTGTGTACAGATGTACCTACTCTATTTTATTGTTGACTCAACACTAGCCTTTTACACAATTGAACATCTCAAACAACTTACGGAATATTTGCATTCTCAAAATTACCGAATCATAAACTACATAGATGCAGTCCTGTAAGCTAAGTGATTATATTTATCCTGAACCTTCAGCTGCGCAGTGTCAGCGCAAGCGCATCATGTCCGGGGGTGAGCCGACAGGAAGGGGCGTGGTCGCCGCACATTAGCGACTGTTCGGGGAACACACTGGGCCCACTCCCAATATCATAAGGACATTAATAACTGGCGTCATATTTAACGAAGGAAAAATGCTATAATTGGCACTTAAATATGTAGCAGGAGCACGTCATTATCTAAAGTGGGGATTAAAAGATTTGTGGCGTTTATCGTAGGTCTTATACGCATTTCTTAAACATACATAATTATACCATTTAATCAGTAAGGTTCAGTTGAAAACCAGCGTTAGGCAACTACCACTGGCTACCATGTATGTACGAGTAGTTGTCTGGAATTTTTGCTGAACTGGACCTTTTGGCGCAGCCGTGAGACACACATTGTGTCAGTGTTTCTTTTTATCTTAAGTTTTCTAAATGTGGTTTTTACAGTGTTATATGTGTATATTTTTCTTTCTTTCTTTCTATTTAAATCGAACTAAACTGCGTTTTGAAGTCAATCAACATTACAGTCTATGTTAGCTTAAGACGAAGACGCTTTACAAAAATTTTACCAAATAGAAAGTTAATTACAAATCCATTTGAAGAACTTAAAACTTCCATTAATTTCCACTAAAACCACTTGCAGTTCGTACATCAAACAAGTGGACGAGCTACCACAGTTACGGACCACACGTGACCAATTATGTGACAACGTGGACGAGCTCGAGAGGGTAAACAGTGTGGGGGCGATCCGTAACACGGTAGTGATGACCCTCGGATGAGAGTCCTCCTGGGAGGTACACGATGGGAGGGATCCGGTGTTGACGATGAGTTGGGCATTAAAGATGAAATTAAAACAATAGAGGAGATATGGTAATCGAAGAAAGGACCATTTTTTCTAGGAGATTAGGAGCAAAAAGATCAGCAAAAATGTTGTTTCTGTGCAAAATAACCGTAACTACAGGTGTTAGAGGTACTGACTAAGAAGTACAAAGGACTGGAAGTAGATAAATATTGCAGGATACAGACCGTCAAAGAATTCAATATCATCTTAGTATGCATTTGAAATGATGTACAACATAGCTTAGAATATTGTCTCTGGAATTATGAATAGAAACAATGCGGAAATCAAATCTTATGACTTTCATGTAACTAAAAGTTATACAACACAGAATGTATATACTAACATTTATAGTACGTAGTTTAAATTACAATGGCTATTGAATAATTAAAAGCAATCAAATTCAGTTGATAAAAATTGAGGACTTAATATCTGACGATAACATTACCATAATGATATGCATACATAACCCTCGAGCGCACTAGTGGGTGCTTATTAACAAAAAAGAAGAGGTATAAGAGACCCCAGGTCCCGTAGGACCACCGGTGGTAGCATCAGCAAGTCAAATGGAGCAAGAATACGCGAGTCATTTTAGGGTTGAATCTACTTAATGCGTTATAGAGACTGGATGCTATTTGATGCTCTAAAAGACCAAATGAAAATTTTCATTAAATGTGTGTATATTTATTTATTGAATCTTCATGCAACACAAAGGTACTAAGGCGGACTTAATGCCTTAGGAATTCTCCACCAGTCAAACTAGAATGGTGGAGAGACAATATGGCAGGTGCATAAAAAAAGAATATTTTATTTATAAAACAAAGTATTTTAATAAATACATCATTTATACATTTATATTTATACAATTATACTATAGAAGCTTTAATTATAGCTTTTCTTTGTGTGTTCTGCTATAACAAATAGCTCTTATAAAATGAGTGCAAAGAATAGTTGATTGAAAATATTTAGTTTTGCACCTGGGGCACAATAACATTTCGTCGGCATAATTCGTAAACTTACTAAGCTTACTTACTACCTAACTTTAAAAACTGAATAATCTGATTTCATTTTAGGAACAAAAATTCTGAAATTGGTCTCTATCAGTTTTAGCTATTTTTCTTTTCTATTGGTGAGAAAGCAGATTTTCGGGCATTTCTAAAACTTTTTGATATCGTCGTTATTTCTTTATCATAAGGTATGTAATTGTCTAAACTTTTGAATCGTTAAAGTAAACTCAGCAGGTTTACGAACTAGTTCGACGATATCCGAAACTGTATCTCTGAAGCTTAGCTTTGTGGCTGTTGTGGAACGTTAGCTTTACGGAGGCGCTTGTAGTGTAGCTACCGAATTTACACAATGATCCGAGCGAGATATAGGTAACTTACTTTTATAGTTGACGAACCTCATTTCATTCCTTTAAAGTAGGTACCTGTAGTAGCAGACCAATATTTGAAACTAAATACACATTTCTGTTTTACTAAAACTTCATTAATCCATTTGTATGCAAATTAACGCTTAAGTAATGCCTTCATTGTTCAACAGTACGTGTAGAATAAAGTTCAACATTCAGCTTTGACGAACAAATGCCTAATTCAATTCAACGCAAAAAGGTTCCCCAAAACAAAGCAACGAGTGCTAAACGACTGTTTTATGTGCCATTCGCAGTTGTGCGCCGGCGCAGCCCCGAGCGCGCGGCCGCTGCCCCACGACGGATCGATACTTATTTGCATACACGATAAAAGAGACCAGTCAACATGCATGATATATTAAAATCACGTCTCCGGAACAATTAACAGAAACGAGCGAGCGATCAAATAATAAAAACTGCCTTTGTCATTACAAACAGTCGAGGCGACGAACATTCTTAGAAACACCATAACGCCAAGAATAATAATAACTCCGTATAGACGATGAATCGGTTTTCAGACGTTAACCAATCGGACGGCGCGCGCGCAAATCGCCAATATGGCGGATATAATAATTACTTACTTATTATAGTTTCATACAACGCTATGACTGTATCTGAAACTATTGAGGACGTAACGTTATTTGTAATGAAGTCCGAACACGTACATTTTATAACGGATCACTAACAAAGTTTCTAAAGATGTCTCAATCTTTATCTGGCCGATGAGTCATTTTCTTACAAGTTTTTCTTAATATTTTCCTTAAATGGTTATCTATTGTTTATTTGGTTTTAGTCATCTGTGAATTTCCGGTAATTATCACAAAAATTCTATGCTAATCATTATTTACTTGCTGCTGCAGTACTGTTACTCAAATGCAATAATTAGGAATACGACAAATCAAAAGCTACTTCATTCTTCATCTAAAACATGACCTGATTATTGATCAAATTCAATTGTAGATAAATAATCCTCAAACCAAAATTAGGTATTATCTACTATATTTCATACACGGAATATTTATAATTTGTATAAATTTTCCAGTCGTCAGTCACAAATCACAAACTAGCACACAACAAAATTAGATACGTTAAAGAAATCAATGCGGAATGACGCAGATATAGCAAATCACAATAATATCACAAGTAGGTATCTATTCAAACCCTATTGAGCATTCGAAAACAATTTTCCATCGCGTACAACGAGCACAAGTCAACCTCAAAACATCAGAGGGGACAAAAAGCGAGACGAGACACATCACCTCCAACCTCCGATTGAGAAACCCAATTTGAATAACAATCAATAAATTAATGTACAACCGTAATTTATTCATAAGCGGAGAGTCTGTGACACACCGGCGCGACGAGCACTGAATCCAAATGAAATTTTATAAGAAACACTCCTTTTCAACGGCCCCTTATGGACATAATGTAATACTTTTCTTAACATATCATCATTATCGGTCCGCATCACAATGCTCCTTTGAGTGCGACTGTCGTTTAAGTGGACTAATCTCTTTACACGTAAAAACTGACGGCACCGAATGAGTTTCTCGTGTTGGAATAATTAGTCTGCAATTGAAAGCGTGCTTTATTTCAAGAGACCGGACAAAACGGACATGACACGGTTGGCCAACGGTAAAACACTTTCACGAATACAATGATAATTATTACAAAAGAGTATGATTCCGAAACGGCTGGGCCTGTACGCCGTTTTTAGAATATGAAAAGAAAATATTTAAATAATGTCGCGTAGGTAGCCATAAATAGCGGCTCGTTAATTACCGACTGTAATCACATTTCGCCAAACGCGTTACAACACACATGTCCCATCCCTTCGCTGTTCTAAATTTAAATATTATTAAAGGCGGGAGTTGGGCACGCTCCCTATTTCAATAGAATCGAAAATAATTTATGAAAGTTTGTGTCATCTTCGAAGTGTTACCCAATTCATAATCGTATGTCTCGTGTCTCCTAACATTAAAACAGTATTGTAATTAACAAACTACAGTGCATATAATGGCAATGCAAATATTCGCAATAACAAGTTGTGAACACTCTGTAACATGTATTCCAAAAATATGCAACTTAACGCCAGACAACTTTTAACGTTCCTCAGGGTTCTGCACAAAATTTTACCGATGGCAAAATAGTTTTTGCTATCAGATCTTATAATGGACGGCAAAATGCGATAATCATGTTTGACCTTAAAGAAATCTCAAAAGTAATTGCAGTCAAATTGCATTCACATAAAAACTAACACAAGTTTAGCATTCCATCAATAAAAAATATAATGATTAGAGAGAAAGAATTAGTTTCAAATTAAAACTAAATAGAGTTGCGCAGGCGCATCGAGTTAGATTCGCGTGTCGTCACGTACGCCGGCGGCGACAGACCCGCTCATTGACGATGGATCCACATTTTAGTAGTCATTTGAACATAATCATCTCAATTTTACCACAACATCTAACAAAATATATACTTTTGCAGAGATGTGTGAAAACCAATTCGGACAAAATTAGCATTAATTACTATTTATGAATATTTTCGTACTCAACCGACTCTGTTATGCTCTAGGAATTTTTGAAATATTTATAGTAAATCTAGTAATCAAAAGTTAATTCATTTTCTACCCTCCTCGGAAAAATACGTTGATGGAACAGATAAATAATTGAAACATCAATACCAATTTATATTACTGAGATAAACACACGTATTATTATTTGCTACCAAAACGACCTCAATTAGGCAACCAATTTTTTGTCCGAGCCGAATGATGACATTCTGTTACATTTTTGGTCCTTCGATAATTTTCGCAACAGTCACTTTTGCGGTAACCAAAAATAACAAAATTTTAGGACTGGAATTTTTGAAATTGTTGTAGATCGCTTTTTTACCCGTAACTAATAGGATGGGTCACTAATGCATGGAGATTTTTTATTTTTATTTAACCATCTTTTAATAGTAATACTATGTTGTCTTATGTCTAAACAAACAATTATTGGTAATTAAAAGTTCAATTAAGTCACATCTTTAGCCCGCGCATGTGACTTGAAGTTTTGGGAATTTTAGAAAAAATAACGTATATTTAAACTTAGGTGAATTTTATTACAAAAATAATACATTACTAAAATTAGACTATTTTTACAAGAAAACCAAAAATACAATAATATAGTACGCGTTAAAATAAATCAGTTGAATTCAGCCACAAAATATTGTTTAGTTTCAAATCGACGCAACAGTTTTTTTAACGAATTTTTGGCTTTTATTTTCTTCCTTGATTTCCTTCAATTGATTTTTTACCGCATGTTGACATAGATATTTCTGTCAGTTTAGTGATTTGAGCTTAATAAGTGAAGAAATATTACATTTTACAGATATCTTGGTTTTCTGTTTGTAAACCAGTTTTTTGAACCTTTGAAGCACGTATTATTTTTTTGTTTTTTAGCTAAAAGAACGCATTTTTTTTAACCAATCTACATTTTTTATCTGTTTTTTGGTTCGATTGTTCCTTTTACTCTACTTTTCGTGCCTTTTTATCTCTAAAACAACGTTCGTAAAGTTCAATTTCTTTACACTTACAAAAGCAAATGTCAAAAAAAAAGTCTGTTGTTCTGTAAAAAAAAAAAATTATATTTTGATAATCTGACCTTATGTTCAATGATTATAAGGTTTTTGCACTTTAACCTTTTGACGTGCGTAATTAGAGACACAATAGTAAGACAATGGCTTGCGGGCGCCGGCTACCGCCTGAGCGTTAATGAATTAAATGATAAACCTTGGTTGACTGAATGACTTTTGTATATAAAACTGTAAGAATAGAAGGTTATTTCCAAACATCTTAAATTTTTTGAGACACCAACTCGGATGTATTCAAGAATGTTGGTTCTTTCTTAGTATTTCTGCTAAGTTTCAGTTGTAATCTACTCTAACCATAACATTTCATGACGTCTTCGTAGGTCGGCAGCACATTTTGTGTTTAATAAAGCTGGATTGTCCTATTATCTCGTACATGCTCCTGTAAATTCTGTCTACTAACAAAGGTTTTTGTGTTACTAACATCTGCTATTTCTGTTGTTTGTTGTTTTTTAAGAGAAATTAATGTATTATTAAACGCAGTGCAGAATCTATATGATTATAATAATATTTCATCACTAAAACCAAACGCTCAACAATGATCAAAATTACCCCCTTCAATTTTATAAAAAAGCTAAAATTTATGTAAACAATGTCAATCATTATAACACAATGTTACTAATTCTTATTTCCGGTACAATAATATTGATTTTCCTTACAAATAATATTATTTCCGTAAGTTTATTGAAGTCACGTCTATAGTTACTATTGTATTAATTCATATAAATCTTGCAGTTTGATGCGCGGGCTATTACACTGAAAATAAATTAATAATATTTTACAGATATCTATTAAGACTAAAACTAATAAGACAACATAATTTTACTGTTACGAAAGGATTTGAGGGAAAAAAGTATTGACCCTAATATTAGGGTATGAACTAAACCTTATCTTTGAATGGGCCTTTGATGACTTCTTCGCTACTGTGAATAAGGCAAGTAAGTAATACATTTTATGGTATTGGAGCCTTGAAGTAATACTTTACTTCAAGTATCTAATACCATCAAATTATTAGAATCTCCACTATGTATTAGGCTCCAAATGCTTCATAGAGTCTTCCAAGCATAATCTATCATCGTCATTTATGCAATTTTTTTTGTGTCTGTGTTAGCTGGAGTTTGCGTGTCCAAATCATTGCTTGAGGGGAACAGTAGCACTGATCGTGGCTCCAAATTGCCCCCTGTCAGAGCCGTAGTCAGGACCAGACCGATCAAACTCACTACTTAATTGTGGGAATCGATTATTACATAGTTCTTTGTCTGATATGACAAAAAATGCATCAATGTGATTTCTTTCACGTTAGAACTCGATATAATTTTCATTAAACGGTATCTAAGTAGCGGGTAGTTTTTATTTGACTCTCATGTCTAAGTCACCCGTGAGAATTTCGAATTGGATTAAATTATGTTCTGAACACAAGGATAATAAACTAATTTAACAGTGAGTTCATAAAGACTAGGAACGCAATAAAATTATGACTAGTTAGCGTTTCTTCGAAAATGTATGGTTGGTGGCAGCTTTGAAGGCTTTCACAGTCATAATATTCTTCATGATGTGCGGCCAAGCTCGATATGCCGTGATCAGGCGGTGTGCTGTTATGGCTAATTGCGAGCTTTCCCGCCATCGCTGCTTCATTTCCAAGATGGCCGCGGCTTCGGAGTGCGATTTCACGTCATTAAGACTAGTTATCGCGCGACCTGCCTGCTATCCTCTAATTATCCGCTACCGGTGCCTCCCAACGCAATAGAAATAATATTGGATATTATAAACTGGAAATATAATTCACTTGATCGACGCGGTGTTACATGTGGCGTAAAATGGGCGTAAACTCGTCGAATAATTGCTTTCTAATGTATGAGAAGCGTTCGAAGTTAGTTGATTGCGGTCTATTTTCATCATTGGACACATAATCGAGGTTTTGCATTTATTCGATTTTCAAGCCTAAGCTAATGGAAACATTCCTAAGAATGGTTCTGTGGATGCTTTCAACGCGATAGAATTTGATTTAAACGCTCAAAACTCTGGTTATGATTTGGTCTTTTCAATTTAACTTTACGCTAAGTATGTACTTTCATGTCTATCACATCAATTTGTCTCATATTTAAAATTTGAAAATTGTATTTGAATTCAAACTGTGATGTATAATGGCGCTACGCTAGCGTGCGCGGGCGCCCCGCCTTGCGCCGCGCGTGTCTCGACAGGATCCAGATCGTAATTACTGTAATCTGTAATCAAAACGCCCGCTATTAAACAGTAGCAACATTCCTCGATACGAATATAACATCTATGGAGACTCTATTAACAGAAGCTTGTGGAATTGTCGGCATTTGCTTTGAAAGTTAGTCTTTAAGGTAATATTTTCTTGATTTCTCTCTATTTCATTCCACTCTATCAGTTAGGAAGTTTGTATTTTCTCGAATATCGATTCATTTTACAAAAACATATTTTTTGAATTAATTTGTCAAAAACGTAATTACCCTGACCCTTGATGCGGGATTAGACGTAAAGACGGTTGAGACCTGAATGTCAATGTATGATAAAATTTTAATTAAATGTTGACTCTCATACACTTATGTTCCGATAAAATGATACCGAGTATTCGTAACATGTTACATTTTCTACGAACTCGTCTATTTGCTATAATGTCGATAGAACGATAAGCTTCTATGATTATTCCGAGGAGTTAATGAACTATCTAGTGTTGTTATGATGCTTTTGCAAACTATGCATACAGCAGTTTGAGTCCAAATTGTTACTGCATTTATAAAGTTTTATCGTGGTGGTATTTTGAGAAGGTTTAAATACTTTTTGATGTAGGCAAACTCTGACTGCCTAGGATTGTTCTAACTACCTACATATGTTGTAAACGATTTTTTTTGCGGCCCTTCAGAAACTGTTCCGAAATATTGTAACAAAGAACGTTACGTTCTTTCTTTATCCTCATTAAAAACAAACACCAAATAGTCTACAGTGCCTACCTAAGCTCCTTCGTTCAGATTTTGATTGTTGTATCTCCAAGTATAGGAAACGTATCATTAGGGTTGCGATACACATCATTATTCCGAGAATCGGTCCGTCTGCATAGACCCGCTAACTACAGTCCGTGGCGTGAGAGCCCGTGAGAATCTGTGCGATATCTCGAACCTACCGGATTGACGGCGGATCAATGTCAGGTGATTTTGTTTTGTTTGGTTTCCGTAAAGATTTCATCAGATTATCCTGGGCTACTGATGGTGTTACTGTCAATAGCCATCGTAGCTAAAGCTAGATTTTTTGCGCAGCAAGTTAGGACCACCTTTAAAATAAATTAATGTAGGTACCGAAAGATCAACCTTTTCAAATACTTACAATAAAATTGTAGTTAATTGCTTTAACTACAATTGAGTGATATTTGCCTTTTACCGCAATGCCCGCTATAAGTGCCTATTAATTATTTGTATTTTTTATCAACTTAGCCAAAATGACTTAATACTTATAAAAAACACGTAAAGTAGATACCTATGTTTATTAACTGGTAGTAAAAAAGACCCGCAATAGTTCGCAGATGATTTTCATTTCAATCGTAATGTCGCCATCCCTACGTTACCTTCAATATAAAAAGATTTTTTATAGCGTGTCGTGATTAGACAATTAATCACGTCGATAACGCATGCGCCACATCACTAGCACCGCGCGTTTATAGAGACAGCTACTTGAAAAGAAACATTCGGCCATTGAATAGCGTTTGTGAAGATCGCTTAATGTTCTTTTATGTGGCGTTAATTAATTATATTTAATGCGGTCGTTCCTTTTTGTCGCGTTTATTTGTTACTACGACGTATTAATACTTTTTTGTGCGTTGCTGATGAATTTGTTATTCATGCTGAATAAAATTTGAACACTTTGTCGGTTGAAATGACATTTCGCAATGGTTGACATTTTGTGTACGGGCTTTAAGATGTTCATTTATTATGTTGATGCGTCACAAAGCCACAATTCTTTAAATTGTAGCACAATTAGATTTCGATTTATTAAAAGAAATACCTATCCGCGTTATTTACAAGTTTTATTTTTTAGGACTAGAGATGCAAATCGGATTTTAAACGCTTTAAGCCGTGTGGTTGTAAAACTTTGTAACAAAATATTTTTATTTCACTCTCTCTAATCCTAATAAAGAAGTATAAGTACAGAGTCGTGGTAATCATCTTTACAATGCGGCTTTGCAACCACGAATTTTGGTTTGTTTGAAAGGGTTTATTCTCAACTATTCTTAGGACCAATTGGTATATCATGTATACCAAAAAAATCTACCTTATAGCCAGTAAAACAATAAATGTAACCCATCCCTATAAAAGCGAAGTAACAAATTAACAAACAAGAGAACGAATTAATCGTCTCGTGGGTGTGAGACTGAGGGGAGATCAAAGTGCGCACGCGCCGTTACTGAACCGGCTGTTTATAAACAACTTGATATCCATGATACTGACGCTTTGGGAGAGGGTTTTAATTGATTGAATTAAACTCGTCCATTTTGTGTTTTTGGTTTGAAACCACATTTACTGGTTTAATAATAAAATGGTTTTCTTTTTAATTGAATGCACTGAGGCTAATACCCAGCCCGCACTGGGTCCTCGTGGTGCGGTTCGGCCTATTTTCTCCTAGAGAGGACGCCCGTATCCAGCAATGAGAACACTTTAAGGCTGATTGAGTTGTGTTTTGTTTTATATGAGACTAAAAATAAAAAAAAATCTAAAAATATACGAGTACGTTTGCCTGGTTAGTTTTTTTTTCAGTAAAGGAACGTTATGTATTCTATTTAGATTAGTATCCGACCGAAAGTTCAGTTTCAGTTTCGGCAAAAAAACGAGTTTCGGTTTAGTTTCGGTTTCAGCGACAAACCTAGCCGAAACTGCATTCGGAAGTTCTTGCGCTGCGATCGGTCATGTTCGGCGTGTTAAATTCCATCCTAGCGAGTACTAAAAGCGACGAAGACATTTTGCCGCGTCCACGTGCCTAATCATGTCGTGACTGGCTTGTATTTGAAGTTCGTTTTGTTTATCATGAGTTTTCTTGTGATTTATTTTGAATTCATTAAGTTTTATTTCGTGATATAACATAAGAGTATATCACGAAATCGTATATTTTATGAATAAAAAAATAATTCATTATAACTAACGAATACATAGATTATAGCAGAATCAAGTTTAACCTAACTACCTAGAAATTTTGTTTGTTGATTTAACTCTCTCGCTAATGCTATACCTAAAAAACATTTTTTATCTTTAAATCATATAAAGATAAAAAATAAAGACTGTTTATGATTAAAATAACGTTCTTTATTTTTTCCTCAAAACATAATCCTTGTAAGTTTCGGTTTCGGCCGAAACTGAGACTGTTGCCGAAATTCGGTTTCGGTTTCGGTCATAAAAACCAGTTTCGATCGGACACTAATTTAGATCTTATGAATGTGGTTACATTAATTAATATTAAATTTTATTGATTTTTTATAATTTTTTTGGTAGTCAACGAGAATTGATTGACTTTTAACTCATGGGGTGAAAATACTCATGAAAATAAACAAATCTTACTATGACACCAACTTGGAACTTTACAAAAAAAAATCTGCTGTTCAGTTTAGGTACATTTATTTTTATTCGCCTAACTCGAGAAATTGTATGAAAGAAAGTAAATTGATTTATTTGGTACAACACAAAGTACCTACACAAACACCTTTGTGTTGTGATACAGCTATTACAACACAAAGGTGTTTCTAATAACTACTAGTACTAGTAATTCTAAAACCTTTTTTTATGAAACCATCATTAAAAATGCGAAAACATATATGTAAGTACTTTTATGAGCACCTACTCTGTCCGAACCATTGATAGTGAATTAATAGTCATCCTGTATTGTATTATCGGTAGATAGTACATTTACGCTCTTCTTACCTACTTAACTTTGTACCATTTAGAGAGACCGCACTAAAAGAAACATCAAACAAAAGCCACGCCGCGATAACAGTAGTTCAGTTCCAATCACATTCGGCCACAACCGTTCAATAAACTTTATGTAAAGTACACGTGAAACAGTTTGCGCAAATATTTTATATTCCAACGGTACTCGACAAGAGATCACGCACACTACAATCCCTCGCAAAAACTGTGAGCTAACCTACTTGATACTGGCTAATGTTCTGTCAATCAATAATGACATCAAATGATAATGAATAATGACATCAAAAAAAAAAAATAATGACATCAACAAATACCTATTTAGGTTTCAAGTTTATGTTAATCATTTAACTTATTGGTCGTGACAGCCCAGTGGTTAAGGCACCACCCGCCTCTGATGCATGAGGTTGCGATTTCGAAACCGGGCAAGTACCAATGTGAATTTTTGAATTCATATGTTCTTTTGTAAGTTTATCTAATACATTACTGACAGCCCGTGCCTCAGAAAGCACATAAAGCCGTTGGTGCAGTTGTCATTCATCGATCTTTGACAGTCGTTACAGGTAGTCAGACGCCAGAAAGTCTGACCATCAGTTTATCCAAGAAGAATCATGTTGCCCAGTTCTGGAGGTCTAACAAGCAGTCGCTCCATGTCAAAAACGGGTGCTCAGTCGCACCCAGTTAGACTAGAAGCCGACTCCAAGTTAGTACATATACGGCTAGGGAGATGATGATGTTCGTGATGGAGCACCCGTCTTCATTCAGTAATAAGGATTTAGCGTTGTGTCGATTTTCTATGGTTTCTAATCTAAGTTTGAAACCGATAAGACACGAGTAACACGCCAATACATCTGAACTTACAGTTATTCCAAATTTCTAATATTTTCACAATAACCACGCTACAAGTAATAACAAGATACCGTCTTCAGTCAGTTCTAACAGTAAGTACAAATATATTACAAATGTTATTTACGCACAAGTGTCAATATTTTTCATAACTTCATCTTATAAGTATTATATATGTGTGTTATGATGAGTTTTAAGTGTGACATGCATGAACGCGAGTCTCTGATGGCACTTTATGCATTTAATCCAACAATAGACTATTACCATTAACTGCGTCGCTATAAATCACGATAAACATAATTATCATAAGCAATAATTGTATAAATGTGTCAAAGATCAAGATTGATCGAGTGATGTAAACAGGACATCTTATTATGTCGTTGAGGTAATACCCCACAGCATTCGGAGAACTATCACCGACAGATTTAACAATGGAAGAATAGACAAAAATGTTTTTTTTTGTCTATTGTATTAACTGCTTATCATCCACCGTTTCTAATGAGGCCCTATTTAGTGAAATTGTATTCCATTGACTTTTCTGAAAATAAAGTAACTGGTATATTTTTTAAATAATAGGTCTTATTATTCCAAGTAAATCTAAAAATATCACAGTTCAAAGCAGCTCGTTTAAAAAAAATCGGCAATATATTACATTATAACATGCACAAACATTCGTTCATACTGTTTTGCTATTTATTGTGAACTAGGTTTTGCCAGCGACTTCGCCCGCGTGAAAGGAGAAAGTATGTCTATATATTATTTTCTATATCAGTGATAAAGATATTACTGGTAAAAGATTTTTTAAATTCGGTCCAGTAGTTTTTGAGTTTATTCAATACAAATCTTACCTCTTTACAATAAGTATGTAGGTAGATAATTCTATATGCAAAGTCGTTTAGCATTCTTTTTTGCTCAGACTTGACTAACATAATTCAACTTATGTTTTTATTTCAATTCAAATTTGCATTTATTAGTCTATCTTAGCATTATTACCTAAAACACTAACCAGTAACAATTAGCATGTAAAAACACAAAGTAGCATCTAATTTTCTCATCCTCAATGTAAAACTAGAAATACTGCAACAACCACAATTTCTATCAAAAACTATATAGCTAGATGCTACGGAATACTATGCGTTCGTAGCAAAACGTAGCAAACAAAAAAAAACGGTCAAGTGCGAGACGGACTTATGCGCTGAGTGTTCTGTACTACCCTGCCATGCCGTCGTTGTTAAAAAGGGCAGAACTAACATTTTTTTTCGAAATTGAGTTAAATACATATTCGTAATCTGAAAAACAAATCTGACCAATCTTTTCAATAATGTCGGCGGTATTCGCAAATAATTGCAATTTTTACTGATGATTTTTTTTTGTTTTCACTTAGCTCGGTTTCTGTAGTTTAGCCAGTGTCAAGTTTAGAAAGAATTTTATTTTTATTGTTTTTATGTTTTACCATTAGAATGTTTGCAGTATTTGACAGCATGTATTGAGTCAGCCTTCTCTGTAACCTTAGCTGAGGTAGACAGGTATTTACAACAAAATTCTTAACCACATTATATCGAGATCGCTCCTGTTTCAATGATTCCACACATGTATTTCTATTTTCCAGTTGCAAAATAAAACTACATCAATTTTACATCAATGTTCATTAAGAATAAATTTGCGAATAATTAAAACAGTCACTGAACTATACTCCAAAAACTCCCACCAAAAACTTTTACTGATGTTGCTTGACGCTCAATTTGAACACAATTCGATTTTTAGAGGACTACCACTCTATGGCACTCTCACATGCCAATCATTCTATTGTCTGTGGTCGCAGACTAACATCTACGTCTTGGTATAGTTGGCGGCACCTTTGTGGTGTTGTGTAAACAGCTTGCCATAATATCAGAGTTTACCAACATGGCCATACTTGTGCATCGATGTCCCCTAATTCTATTACCTTACCTACTTATTCTCTAACTTATTATACTTTTTAAGATAACATTTACATACATAAATATATTCTTTATTGTACACCATAACAAGTTACAGTAGGAGCTTAAAATTGATAAGGTGTGACAATAGGCGGTCTTATCGCTAGAAGCGATCTTTTGCAGAGAACCTTTGGGTGGATTTGACAAAGAAGGATAAAAAATTGAGTAGATATGAAGATATGAGCTGCACACTAATATTATAAAGGCAAACGTTTTACGTTACTCCTTCCCGCTCAAACATCTGAATGGATTTGCATGGGTACAGTACCTACGGTTAGAACATAGGACATTTTGGTCCAGGAAGTATCCAGTATCTAATAATTAAGATAATTTTCGGTTTCCACGCGGGTGAAGCCACGGGTAGAAGATAGTATCTAACAAGTCTAATGTTAAAGCACCAGGAACAATCTACCTGAGATGAATAAATCAAGTGTAAAAACCATAACTAAATATATATTACTATTAATTATATAGTTTAAAAACTATAATAAATCTATTTCCAAGCTAAAAAGTTTACAAGTTGTCATGCTCAAAAATTTCTACCACAAAAATAGAGCACATAAATTTTCAAAATTAGAATGATGAACTCCAAAAAGTTTGCAATTTCGATGTCCACCTACACAGTTTACAGAGCTGTGCATGAGTTTATCGATAAATCTTGTCATTCTTCTTTCTTAACGTAAAGTAGCTTCGCAAGTGTGTTTACAAATAAATTTCCTTGTAGCACAACAAAAATGTTAGTACCTACATATGCCCAATAAAACTAACTCAGCGTGCACGCAATAAATGATCATTTTATTGAGCGGAACCGGCAGTTATAAGTGGACGCCATTGGTGAATCGTCGCGCTCGTAAAATTGTCAAACATGAATTGCTGTTAGTCACAGCTGAATAGAACACATCAAACCTACAGCTTTTGAGCTTAAGGTCAACATCGCCAAAGAAGGCGATGGCCATCTCAGGGCGGGCAATATCAATCGTTAAATGCAAACATGTAGCCGACTTGTTAAATTCTTTTGTGTAATGTATAAAATTGCGCAGTCCAATGTTATGTTGTAAAGTCGCACACACCACACGGCATGACGCAAATCTTGATACGTAGGATATGTGTGAGATTAACTGAAATCATAATTATTTTAATGACAAGCGTTCACAGAGATGGTATGTGCGATTGACACAAGAGCTTCACCTGCCTGCGGTATTCAAATGGTATACGAAATAAATTATTCTCGTTTATCTCTAAAAGCTACACTAATGAAACGGAAAACTACTGCCTTAGATAATTCGATATTAATACTTTTACTAATTATCTTGTACCTACTAAAACAATTACTGTTCGTCGTATCTTCTAGTCAGCCTCAAATATGAAGACCCGTGAAAGCACTTATCCAAAATTAAAGAAAGAATTATTTATCCCCAAAGGAAAAATACACCTGCCGGAGCAGACTGCTCCTCGCATCACTTTTATTTCCTCCAACGTTTTAGTGTCCGAAAAGACTACCCTAATTTGATCCTTGAAGAGCCTTTTATTTTCCCCTCCTCGTCTTTGCCGCGGTAGTAAAAAGAGGGTGAGGGTAGGTCAAGTTATATTTTGTAAGTGTTAACAGTACGTTTTAGTGCTAGTAAATAATTAAACCGCCTAATTTGATGCGAAGGAAGCTTCTTTAGTGAGTAGTTTATGTGGGCAACGTCGATTGAATGACGCCGCACGCGCTGTAATCATGGCGAGGAAATAAGACTTTAATTAAACAAGACCAGGAAAAGTATCTAAACCTTAAACATTGTACAGAGATAAAGTAAAAATCACAAGAAAAATAAAGAAAGAGTTTATATCTCTGTTCTTTTTGTTCCCTAAATTACCAAAAGAGTTTTTATGACAAATCCAGCCACCTCGAATATTGCGTCACTGGCCATATTTCATTAAAAAATCTTAGGATGTCATATGAAGAAAATTAAGAAAAAAAATATTTTTTTCTTTTTGCGTTTAATGACATCCCAATTTTTTTCACCAAATAACCAGTTACTGATTTACTTTTTGGTTAAATAGATTAATTTATCATAATTTTGAGTTTATTTACTTCACAAATATTATTTAATCCATTTTATTAATTATTTTCAATAAAATTAGCTAGGCACTATTTAAAAGAACATTAACAACATGAACAATCAATCATAGACAAAAATTCTATTTTTGTCTAAGGTTGAAGTTTAGTTCATGTTGAGGTTATAGATTTAATACTAGGCAGTAAGGTCATTTAAAGACTATATCCTTATTTTAAGGGTAAAAAATAATAAAAATTAATGATGAATTATCTAATTAATCAAATTTAATTCTAATAATTGTTCTTTAATTAGGAGCCCGTTCGTAAAATGATCTTTATTATGTCTTCAATATTTTAAATATTAGCTAATCTATAAAACATTGTCAAAAAATATGTCTCTAGTTATTAGCTGAACCTTGACAACGGTATCATAAAACCCGACAGTTCCGTGTTTGTGGCAATATTAATATTATTGATTGCAATCCGTGCCTATCGTGTTTCAAGCGAGAAGTCTTGGGAAGCCATATGAAAGGTAAGTCGACCTAATCTGCAAGGTATGGTATCAAAACCTTCTACAATCATATAATAAACTAGCTTATGTCAGTGGCTTCACCTGTGTGAAAATTAAAAATGATCCCAAGGGAAGAAACTGCCGGAAAAATTTCGTATTCCAGGACAAGTAAGACGTTAAATACTAGTGATTCGCCCCGGATTTGCACATAGCAAATTATACTCGCAAACTTTCCTAATTTATTGCTTTCTCTCTCTCTATTCTCGTATCTTTTAGTGAAAACTGCATGAAAATCCGATGAGTGGTTATGGAGGGGTACACAGAAAGACGCGAAAAACTTTGTTTTATATTATGTAGAGGTTATTGTTTTACATATTTTTTATATTTTTTATTTATTTAAACGTCATGTACAATAGTGGTACATAGGCGGACTTAATGCAACAAGGCATTCTCATTATTTTTGGAATTATTTATATAATTTATATTTATTTATTTGCTTATGACCATCAAAACCAATAAATATTAATAACTTAATAGGAATTATACAAACTAAAAATAATAATATTTACAAACGGGTAGAAAAATAAATTATTGGGCATCAAAACATTCATCCACATCGATATCAATGGGAAAAGTGCCCAGAATGCTGGCAATATACATTATGATACATGGCTTCTTACACTACGGTTGCCATATTTATTCTCAAAACTTTATTCCTCAAAAAAAATATACGGAAGAGAATACTTTCCTGAATAATCGTCTTTTGAGACGTGTGTTTCACAGATTTCACCACATTAAATCAGCAGTAGGAGAATAATGTAAACATGCCAAGGAGTCTCGTATCGATTCTTCCTGTCACTATCAAGTTGCAGCAATCGATAAGCACGACCTACCTTATAAGGAGCATCGAGTTACCTTGAACACTTGACACGGCAGGGGATCGGAAGTGATTGAAAGGACTGTGATTGAATCAATGCAGTTTTTACTTATGTTTAAGATATTGAAGAGCAGTGGTGGCCCAGTGGCAATTGCCCCGACTTACGAGTTGTAGTTCGTGGGTTCAAACCCAGCCAGATGCATTACTTTGTGTGATTTATTTCATCACCACAGTTCTCAAAACGGCGAAGGAAAACATCGTGAGGAAACCGGCATGTTCTAGAACTAAAAATTTGAAGATATTTGTATGTGCCACCGCACTGGACCCGTGTGGTGGCCCGATTACGACCCATTCCCTCTCCTAGAGAGGAGACCTGAGTCCCAGCAGAAGGAACATTTAAAGGCTGATGTATATCGTGGGTTCAAACCCAGCCAGATGCATTACTTTGTGTAATTTATTTCATCACCACTGTTCTCAAAACGGTGAAGGAAAACATCATGAAGAAACCGGCATGTCCTAGAACTAAAAATTCGAAGATATGTGCCACCGCACTGGACCCGTGAGGTGGCCCGATTACGACCCATACCCTGTCCTAGAAAAAAAACCTGAGTCCCATCAGTAGGAAAATTTAAAGGCTGATTATGCCAAGACATTGAACTAAAAGGTTTGGCAGATGATGAGAATGACAAACGCGGTCGTGCCACCTTTTAGTTGTAGAAGATTAAGCAAACAACTGAAGAAATATCATCTTTAAAAGGTTTTTATTAAAGATGAGACGGTTTGGTTAGGCAAGCGTGCTCCATCTTCTACTACCTCATCGCTTATCATCAGGTGAGATAGAGGTCAAACGCGAGCCTATCAATAATAAATTAAGGAATAAAAAAAACAGAAACTTAGGTGACAGTAGCCAGGGCACGTCATAATTATGGCGGTAAGCCCCCTCTTTGAGGAGTGGCCGGAAAGACCTCACGACGTCCTCACCTTCCGCATGACGCAAGTTCTCACCGAGCATGGTCAGTTCGGAAAGTTCCTGCACGAGATTCGTGCGGAAGTAACGCCCGGGTGTCACCAATGTGTGGACCGCCCGGAGTACACGGTGGAGCATACGGTAGAGGTGTGCCCTGCTGTGTCCTCGTGGGGGCGATCGGCGGCAGCGATCTCTCGCGCCGGGCTTTGGTACAGGCCATGGTCCGGAGCGAGGAGGAGTGGCATGTGGTCGCCTTCTTCAGCGAAGCAGTCATGCTAGCAAAGGAGGATGCCGCACGTGCACGCGCGAGGGTGCGGCTTTCACGCCCCAGCCGCCGGGATCCCGATCCCGATTTCCGGCCACCGTACCGCGGGCTTACGGACGGCGAGCAATCGACTGTCCGGTAACCGTCCGGACCAAGCCCAAGTCGTCGACGGCGCGTACTGTGTTCCACGCGCGCCTCAAAGAGATGTCAGCAAACCGTAGGGGCCCAGCAGGGTCGAAGCCTACTGGGGCCAAGCGTTTGCTTCTGAAAGGAAAACTCGGCCCTAGTATGAAAGGCAACGAAGGAATATGAGTGGGTTTTTAGTCAGTAAAAGTTTGACACACCCTTCGGCTCCGCCTAAGAGCGAGAGATGTCATTAGATGACTCTCCGACCTAAAAGAAAAAGTGACTGTAGCCAATGAAGTAAAAATCAAATCCTATTTTTCAGTAGTCAGCTGATAACTGTTTTCTAAAGAATAAATACTCGTAAATTGTGAATTATACAATACACAACAATTCACAATTTTTTTGCGACTCCTGTGAAAGTTCTTAGGTCATCAGATAACTTGAAACTTAAAATGCCAATGCAATCGACTACTTTCCTGGATAAGTCTTTTACTGTCCAGGCCTCTCGTCTATGGAATGCATTGCCTGTGGCAATAAAACGTGCTCAAACACTGCCTGTATTTAAAAGGCATGTGAAGGATCATTACTTGTCACTGTGATCATGTCTTCGTTTCATCACATAATCTCTTGCTTATATATTTATATTTTGTATGTATCTGTGTATCTATTTTAGTAATAAGTATCTATCAAATTTTGTTTACTTTTATATTTGCACCAAGTGCAACCCCATTTTGTGTCCAGGCAATCTCTATCCATTCTGGGTTGCCTGGAAGATATCGCCGAGTGCGATAAGGCCGCCAATTGTATGTTTTTTTTTGTATTATAAGGTTTCAATTTGTACATTTGTAATCTTGGTATATATATATATCCTATATATATATATCCTATATATATTGAAAAATCAGCCCTAATAAAATTATGATTGATTGTTGCTTCACTTGTTAAATTCAATTCCTTTAACATTTAACCTAATCACAATCGCCTCAATTACCCAATATTCATTGTTCACTCTGATCCAGAAGGAAATTATGAAAATATTTAAAAGCAACGATTACTCGCGCGTCGTGACCGCTTGAGCTGCGCGCGCGCATGCCGCTGTATCAATCATCCCCACCCCGCCCCCGACGAAGCTTCGGCCTGCGATCGTGCATCTTCGCCATTACTTTTTGCCTTAATATTGGCTATCAGCCATGTAAAACGTCATTAGTGCTGGTTACTAACGTTTCTTCTTTAGGAGCTTCATTTTATGGTGTTAGTTCGGTTAAAACTATGTTAATTACTGCTAGTTTTTTACCATTGTTAATTTATCCTATTCGTAGAAGTTAGTGTGTGGTCTCTGACAAATAGTCAGCAACATGCTTCGGTCCGAAGCATGTTGCTGACTATTTGTCAGGTTTCTTCGGTACTTTGACAATATTGTGAAATGAAAGCCGCAAAGGCTTCTTATCAATAAATTGTGTTTTTTTTCAGAGAGGCTTTTATCAGAGTATGTCAGCCCCATCGTAACCATTTTACATAGATTTTATTACTTAATACAGTGATCATGCTTATAAGATTAATATATGAAAGTTAAATATTGGGGGTATTTAAATCAATTAATAAGAAAACTACAGCTATCCATAAAGAACCGTAATTAGGTAAGTGGCACAACTTTTTAGTCATCTCCGATGATAATACAAATAAAATTAATGGTAATAAGCATATAACTAGTCGATTCAATTTATATCTATTCCGTAAATTCATTCATCTCCGTTCCGAATAAACTACATCAGCAAATGTTACACGTCCTCAGTGTGATTGTGATTGCAAGCTTAAATGTATGTTCATCTATAAAAGAACAAACATTTTGAAGTAATGAAATATGATAGTTGTTTTTTTTTTTTTATTTGAACTCTAAGCCGTTTTTTTATATCAAACGTTGTATGAAAGAGTAGTTTCAAAAATTTGACAGTCCCAAAATATTTCAGTGAAGTATTTGTTTCGAGCAAAATATTTCCAAAATTATGGGCAAGGCACAGATGGTTGATGAGGCCGAAAGGTTCTGGAGTGGTGACGAAGACCTGGTGAGGGTGACGGGAATCCGATTGATGCAAGACGCATAGACGTTCGTTGTGGCGAAACTTAGGGGAGTCCTATTACCAACAATGGACGTCTTACGGCCAAAATGATTAATGATGATAAATTTTGAGAAGAGGGAGCTCTTCCCTTCTCCCCTTCTCTTCTTCTTCTTTTCTTGGGGGGTGCTTTTTGGGGGAGGGGGGGGAGGGAGGGGGGGGTACATTTGGAAATTAAGCTCGAAGATCGGAGAAATTACAAGAACTTAACGATTCCTTCACACTAGACGAGTACGACATGCACGCGCGACATTTTAATTAAGGACAGGCGTGCACTGATCGCAATATCGGAACGCGATTATAATGTTCGTATGACTTCGCGAAGACCCACCGGTGCCGAGTGATACCGCGGTGTCGGCTTACATAACGCTATGTTTGTTATTACTAACGAACATCAATATCAATCTGACTAGCTTATAATAGATTGTTTTTTTCCAAATTTCTAATCTTTTCAAAACTACTTCGGTGTCGGCTTGCGGTCTAACCGGATGAATAGAATAGAATAGAATAGAATAAACTTTATTGTATACACACCAAAATAGTAACAAAACTGTTTTTACACTAAGTAACTTAAATCTATGGGTACAAAGGCGGTCTTATCGCTGACAGCGATATCTACCAGACAACCTTAACGGACGGGCATTACGGATGCTGCGGAATACCAGTATTTTGAACGCATTAATAGCCTATCAGGACTCCTCAACCCAGTAACTGGGAAACCTCTTGGTAAGACTAGTTAGCTAAAGAAAAAGAAAGAATATATGTTTATTTGGCACACCATGATACATTAATCAACAATTAAATGATTAACAAACTAAAATTAGACATAAAAAAATAATAATAGGGAGAAATAAAAAATTAACAATAACAATATGTCTCACGGCCAAATAGGCCCAGTTCAGCATAATACCAGACAACTACGTAGCAGTTGCCTGTCGTTGGTTTTCAACTGAACCTTAGAGTGTAGGTACGGAGTGTGGGTACGGACGGTAGCTGGCGCCTGGTTACCCGTAACGACCATCAACAGTCTTGAAATGACAGCCCGGAACAAATGGTCATTTTTGGTGGCAAATCATCAAAGAACTACTAAGGAAGAGGGAGAAAGAGTGTCCTGTGTTCCTTCAGTTGCCTTTTGCGTGCCGGGGAGGACTAATGGCTTAATGTGCTTTTCGAGACACTGAGGAATTTTGACATGTATTGGATAGTCACCCATCCTCGGGCTGACCTCTATAAACGTTGCTTAACTTGGTAAATCGACGCGTGTGGGTATTATTGCTTTGTTGCGAGCCTCTCTAATAAACATCCATTAAAATAAAATTATCTCCGGTTGGAGAAAGGCCTTTAATAAGCAATGTTAATTGCAATGGTATTCGTGTCATATGTGCGTTTATAGACCTTTGTTTGCTCGTCCAACGCATTAGGTCTTGTAAAATAAACAGCTTTGAATCATCTGTTATCTTGTGTACACTGCAATTTGTGCATCACTCAAACAAAATTAATGCCTGTTTCTGTATCCTACTTTGTTACCTTACAGGTTGGGTGTCTGTGCTACAGGGATTCTGAGAGGAATAAGACATTTGAAAATTGGTTAAGGTTTCTAGAATTTTCCTTTAGAAGTAGTCGTAGCAAACTGTGAGTGCGACATACTCATGCGTTTCTCCTCGGTATATAAGCAGTCTGTGTTTCCTGATAGCTACAACTTAGGGGTATTTAAGTCAAGAGTGAATAGGTTACTTCTAGGTAAGCGTGCTTCATTGTCGACCACATCATCACTTACCATCAGGTGAAATAGTAGTCAAGCGCGAGCGAACCAATACTAAAAAAATAATAATACTGATAGGATTTATTTAATATTATGAATTTACTATCGATACTTGATTCAGGAAATCAGATTTATTTAGCTCTGGCTAAAAAAAAAACAGTAAATTCTGGGAGACTTGAAACCATTGAAACACATGCGAGCTTTAGGGTTGTCAACGCTAATTGGAGGTTATGAACTTTTCTGTATATCGCTTTTGCGAATGTAAGCGTGACGATGTTTTTCTCGTGTTGATTTAACACAATTGTGTGAAATATTACTTCCTTAACAGTTAAATTGAATGAGTCAAGGCGTTTATTTCTTTAGCTGCGACGTTTATGATCCGTTACGTACAGAGCGAATATTTACAATGTTATATTTGCGTATCAGACATAATTTTGTGTGACTAACTAGATGTATCATAGAAATATGAAATACAATCATCGATTTCGCAGAAATATCGATGAGATGTTACAATTATTACTTTTATGAACAAAAGAATTTGCTACAATGTTCCGATCGCTTGAATAAATTTTATAACCTAACCCTGATGCTTTATAGTTATTACTTCTTAATAACATGCTAACAAAGCGTATAAAATCCAAGGATTAAATTATGATTAACCAAGATGTTAACTAGTGACGTCATGTCAGATAAAACAACGGAACGATCACTGTTGAGCCCTTGGAGTAATAATAACATGAACATCAAATAAATTATAATCGTTGATGTCTAATAAATATGATATAAAATTGGCAATAACTTTAAGTTCAACGCAGTTTCAGAGTTAGATTGGAATACTAATGAATCAAGATAAGATATAAATAAGACATGTTAAAATAGAGGTTCTAGTTAGTGCTGTATGCATAAATGCAAAAAGAAAGCTGTTGGAATCATAGTAAATGAATCTACGCAATTTCTCCTTGTCTATGATTTGAATAAAATGCGCTTGGTGTGTCGCCGCCCTATCATCTAACGTACTTATGTGTATGCAAATGAGTGGGTTCGCTATGTAATGACAGACAAACACACACGATCAATGAATTGTGATTAAACGACAGAGGTGCCGACTTCATTAGATGAGGAGGAAATGTTAGTGCTGCATGCAACGTTAGACATTACAATAAACTATGAACTGATGTTATAACTGAATAATGTAATAAATATTAGTGGCAATTTTTTTAAATTCGTGTTTCTTTATTGTACACAAAAACTTAAAATATTACACAGTGATTTGACCATTCATCTACAAATGCGAGCTTAACTTATCAATGAGTTTGGCAAATAACAAACAACAAACCTTTGAGTGACAATTCATTTCATTTTTGCTGAAACTGAGTCTACCAATCCTAAGCGAATAATTGATGAAAACAATAAATTCGTTATAAACCACAAAACCGTTAACCAACATAAGTTTGAATTGTTAATCAACGATATTAATAGGAATGCTATATTAACCAATAGGGAAGGTATTATGGAATAAATTGTTTCTGTTCAGTACGAATATGCGGGCGCCCGCGCACTCCAGCACTGACCTAACAAAACATTATAACACCACATGTGCTACATTCCAAAATAAACTTTATGATGACAGCAGTAAATGTCATTTTAGTACTAGAATTTTCATGTTATAAATTATCGTGAATTATAATAGTACCTATAATTTAATAGTTGATAGAAAAATATTATAGTAAGCGATAAGGTTTTGCTAAGAATTGCTACGGGTTGCGTTAGCCACGCATGTTGTACCTAAATTACATAGCGAATTACATTGACATGACAAATTAATGTTTATCGATAAAATAAAGAACGTTATATAAAAGGCACATACATTGAGTGAGAATCCATTCGTTTCTTTTACTGCCAGACCAGCAATCTGGAGCAAAAGAAAAACAGCATTAGCATTATTACCAGCCTTTTAAATGTTCCCACTGCTGGGACTCAGGCCTCCTCTCTAGGAGAGGGAAAGGGCCGTAATCCACCACGCGGGCCCAGTGCGGGTTGGTGAATGTCACATGACTTCGAATTTTAGGTTCTAGGACATGCCGGTTTCCTCACAAACAGAAAATGAAACAGAGAATGTACGAGTATCAAATGCTTCTTTAAAACTAAAAACTACACGACTGGTAAAAGATTCTGAAATAAGTCCAAAGATGACAAAATATTTTATTCTTAGTCTTGCCAGAAAAAGGGGAAACTCTTGCAAAGGACATTAGGTTGCAATCAAAGAAGACATATTATGGCCGTATCAGAGACGTAGGTACATTTACAGCAAAATTCAGAAAAATACGTGCTTAACTAACATAGGGCGTTACTTGCCAAACGTTTTGACAGTCATTTTATTACGTTAAGGCTTTCTATATTTTTATAAACAAATCCCAAAAGTATTCATTAACTAAATGAAAGTAATCCATTACCTTCAGTCTTACTTAAAAATATAAATCACTTAACCCCTTTCTCCTCTCATAGACTCACATTTTTGCAATCCATCATATTCAATCAAAACAATTCGGAAATATTCAAAAGCCATAATAAAAGATCGTGGATTATGGATTGCACACGTATTAAAAGTACACATTAGACTTGTTATTTTACAAATGCAAACATAAAATCTAAGTATTTGTTCAGAGTCTTATAGATGAAAAACATTGAAAAGTAATTTCCTTTCATATTATGGTCCACAGACATTTTTACGTGATTATTAAGCAAACACGTAATAGAATACTACATAGTGCTGTAAACAGACCATAGTGCACACTTGTGTTATTTTACAACTAATCTATGGTTCAAAACAGCACTGAGCAAATGTCAATATGGAGTGATTTAAAAATATTAATTGAGAACATCCGGCTTATGTCTTACCATCATTATTTATCAATGGAATTTACTTTGAAGTTAATTTATAAATTTCTTTCTCTTATAAAGTTATTTTAGTTTTCCAATTCTAAGAAATAGTTTTCTTTTATGGGTTGGTTTTTGAAATAAGTCTTACGTTACTTGAACGAACTAGATTATTGAGCGAAATTCGGCAAATGCGATTCATCTCATAATTACAAGTAAATACAGCTTGAAAATCTTTTCATCTTGGTTTATCGTTATTAGATAGGTATACCTACTCGTCACTTCTTCGGAGTTTCAGTAGCTAATTTAATTTGATTTGATATGCATCTTTTGATCTTTTACTTTACGTGGGTGGTCTATTACGTACGTAGAATTCAATAAAGTGAAGTTGCATAACTGCAATGACACAAAAATCGTATCTTTTACGTACCTAATGATGAAAACGTTCTACGACGTATCGAATAAACATCATGACAGTAATATAATAAATACAGAGATGCAAACACTGATGTTTCTTTAGATAAACAGGGATATTATTAGCATAATGCATCTCTATTGTGACTACTTACCCATAAGGTCGTCACCTCATACAGCACACTATAAAGCATTATGACATATGCGTCGTCGTGTGGAAAATACACAAAAACATACCATACGTACATTTCAGCCGAAAGGCGTCCACTGTTGTACATAAGCCACCCCTAGGGCTTTCAATACCGGTATCCCAGGATCCCGTAATACCGTGATCCCGGATATATATATAGATCTATATATATTGATCTTTTTTTAATCACGGTATTGACAAGCCAAAACCGTAATTACAGTATTTTAAATATTATTATTGATTTATTTATTAGATTTAAGTTAGTGTAAAAGTTTTGTTACTAATTTGGTGTACAATAAAGTTTATTCTATTCTATTCTATTCTATTGCGGTTTGTTGTAATAAGTAGTAGGAAATTGTAATTATGTATACATCTATGCATATAAATAAAATTAAAGGGTCTGTTTGTAGTATGTTTACTGTATGGACTTTAAAAGAGACTTTGACCTCTGAGTTTTTTTTTGTGTTTCTTCATAGGGTTGTTCACCTAAGTTGAAAATCGACATGTTAAAGTATTTTTAAAGCCTATTTGCAAAATAAAAATTATCATCAAAAAATCTTTGTGTTTATAATGAGGAAAAAAAATGCATATGAGAGTATATTCGGTACCTACCTGTAACGATAATGCCAATTTTATTTTTTATGCCGTATCGACCTCGGTCATCTTCTAAATGGAACAAATTGTGACGGGGATGTGAGGTTATAAGAACTTATAATTTAGGTTGTAGTTTATTGTATAAAAGGAGAAACTGACTGACTGACTAGGATAGGATAGGAGCCGAAACTACTAGGAATAGGAGCGTGAAATTTAGCACAAAGCTTTTATTCATGAAGTAGGTGAGCACTAAGAGAGAGTTCCAAAATTCATGGCGTCTTTACCTTCCGCTTGACGCAGGTCCTCACCGAACATGGTGGAGCATACCGTGGAGGCGTGCCTCGCTTGGGCGGAGCACCACCGTGTCGTGGGAGGCAATCGGAGGCAACAACCTCTCTCGTCGGGCCCTGGTACATGCCATGGTCCAGAGCGAGGAGTAATAGCAGGCAGTTGCTTCCTTCTGCAAAGCAGTAATGCTAGCGAAGGAGGTGGCCGCACGCGTGTGGGAACGGGCTTGCTCACGCCCCAGCCGCCGGAATCATGGCCCCGATTTCTAGCCACCGTAGGCGTGGGCGAGCAATGGTTATCTCGCCGTCCGGCCGTCCGGTAACCGTTCGGACCGAGCCCGAGTCATCCACGGCGCGTAGAGTTCCACGTGTGCCATAGGGAGATGTCAGCAAAACCGTAAGAGCCCAGCAGGGTCGAAGTCTACTGGGGTCATGGGTTGTGCAAAAGAGAACGCATGGGTCCTGGAACGAAGAAAGTAACCATAATAAAGACTGATTCGAAAATTAAAATTTCAAAGGTTTAATTATTGTCTCAATTGAAATTGTGATCAATACTGTGATCACGTGATCATTGAGAACACTAAAACCGGTATTGAAATAATCCGGTATTTGATAGCCCTAGTCACCCCCAAGTGGCGCCATAACGACCGGTCCTGTGCGTCTCACATCCATCAGATTCCCGCGATCGTCACCAGGTCATCGGTCCACAGGAAAGTACACAGTTTGTTTTTTAACTGCCTGGTTGATTGACTACTGAGCGTGGAGTCCTAGGATCGATTTCCAGGTCAAACAAAAATCTATGGTATTGAGTTTTTCCATTAGGAATTAGTCGGTAGCAGCTCAAAGTTTGGAAGTTAGTGGTGTAACACCCCCGCGCCTCGGTAAGCATGTAAAGCCGTTTCTCCTACGCCCAATCTCTCACCAATACCGTTTCATTAGACCATGTGAGTAAAAGATCAGACAATGTGCCTGTGTACTGTCAGGGATCAAAAGTGCAGTTGCACTCTACCAATGCTAAAGTGTCTAAAACTTCTTTGTTGTAGAAGTTCAATAGTCCACAACTAGTTTAATCAATACTTTAGATTCTATGCTACCAATTAAATCAGTCATGAACCATTGACCCTCTTTTACAAAGAAATTATAGACATTTTAGCATTGGCAAGGTGGAACTGCACTTTTGACCCCTGACTGTACATGCAGAAGACATTATAATGCACAAGTAAGTACTTATAATAAAATATCCTGCGTACTTAACTAATCTCCGTTGAGATTAGTGAAATTAAGTCAGGAGCATTTTTACAGTGTTCTTTAATAGGACAAACTCAGATCATGTCGTTAAACATGTCAAGTTACGCAGTTTTATTTATAGTATCATAGATTGCAAACAGAAGTGACACACACTATGGTAGCAATATGTCAAAAAGCTGCTGAGTTATCAAGCAAGTCCACAGACACGCTGACATTTAACGAATTAGCTAGGATTAACGGAGTAAAATACGGACTTAAATCCATCCGTGATCATAGATAGTAGCAATAATTGAATAGCTGCAGGGCGTTACGCGTCGGTGTGAGGGGCGACCGCGGCTGACGCGAACCCACGCAACCTTTCCTTTATAAATATTGAATGTCAATACGATTATTTACGACAGATATGTTGAATATAAATGAGAGATAAAGGATCATGTTCGATTTCTGTATAAAGAACTGTGACAATGGCTCTTTTGTCGAGTCAGCCATTTTATTTGTATGCAAATTAAATTCTTCAACAAAAGGCCGTTCGTGTCGAATAATCAAAATATCTGAACATATGAAAATTATCAATTTGATATGCAGTTTTGCATAAAAACGATAGAGGTAGGTTTATAGGTAAATACAGGAATTAACAGTACAGTGATAACATTGGAATTTGGAAACCATGCATGCAGAAAGAGGTTGTTGTAATTTATAAAGGTGAAAATTTATAAGTATGTATGTATTTATGTGTGTGTATATTTGATACTTCGACGGCTGAACGGATTTAGATGAAATTAGACACACGGGTAGACCATGTCATGGAATAGGATATATGTATAGGCTTTTTCCCATGGGACAATTTTCTACATTTTATCTATATCTTTACATAGAAAGTTTAGGTTTGATAACTCGCTGAGATTTTGCCTTTAGTTTGCTTCCATATGATCTTAGAACAATCATTAGGCATAATGAACACTGCAATATCATCTACTAAACCTAATACAAACAAGGTACAATAAAAGTCGAGAATCATTATATTACACTAAAAACGTGTGAATGTTTTTTTTTCCTAATATGACTAGAGCAATAGATGAGATAGGGTCGATGCCAGAAATTGCCCACCTACCATTGTAACCAGCACGCGACCAGGTAGCGTGGTGCGAGTCACCTGCCGACAACTGTGTGATACACCTCTTTGTGCCGCAAGTGGGTTACCTCAGCAAAAAATGTTACGTCAAAATATTGGGTGTATCTATGGCACGAGTATAACCTACTATTAACCGTTAGAAATATGTGACTTATGACCCACACACGCAGTCAAATAAACCGATTTTTCTTTATTATCTCAACTCTAAAATTGCGTTTTTAATCGATAAATAGAATGAAAAGTAAATTGTGACTATATTTTTAGAAAGAATTGATGAAGTAATTTATTTATGTTTTTTTTTTTCTATATTTTCTCATGTATTACCAAATAAATTTTTAAAGGCTAACAGAAAAAAAGCTACTTATTAGTTTTCAGTCACATTTTTTGTAAATCCAACTGATACGTGATTTAGGAACATCTGCTCTATTGATGTACCGGTAGAACTAAATTATATTGACTTTTTTATGTAAACTAAAGTTCGTTCCTCTACAGAATACATCTGCATTTGAAATGAAGCCAAATAAATACTCTAACACGCAATGTTATGCAATAAACTGATTCACGCGTTTAAATATTACATAGTAGATAACTCAGGTTTCATTTTCTGATAAGACATGCCTTTTATGTAGGAAAAATATTGCGCCCAATTTATCATTTTCCTTGTATAAAAAACAAAGTAAACATGTCCCGAATCACTTGAGCGTCAATAAATGAATAATTATATCATATTAAAATATGACAGCAAAAGTCAACACTTCTTTAAAAATAACTTTCATAAGTTCATAACTGAATTTGTAATTTTTCATCGAAATACCAAGAAATGGCGTAAAAATAAGTGCCACACAAGCATAGTTAATTAAAATAAATGCAAACCGCCAAGCAGTGTTGTCAACGCGAAAAAATAAAATCTCGAAGCCCGCCAATTATTTCAATTAATGGTACGTCGCGGTGTCGACAGGAAAAGGAAGCGTGCGTTCGGGATATGAGCTAAGTATAGTCCGCGATTGTGTACTGACTGACAGCTAGGTTTGATTAATTAATTTGTGGGCCTCTATTCGCCGAGTGGGGATAATAAATCGTGCGTTCTGGCCTCCCGTGAGATGTCGCCAAAGCCAGACACACCGCTGAATAAATGATTGAGTCAAACGCAAACATTATATGTGTCGGGACAGAAATAAACGGCTAATGATGTGTTATACAGGTAAGCGATAATAAAGTCTTCAGATCTCGTTACTTTACATCATTAGAATCCCCGGATTGTTCATCAGTTCTGACGCGCTGGAAATGCTTTATATTTGTTTCGGTCGCATTTGATGCAGCTTCAGTTATTTTGGTTTCGAATCTAGATTATTATTATATTTATGTTGGAAACAGTACATCATGTGACAGTTTGTTTATTATTGTCGAATGTATGACTCTTATGAATCACAGGTGCCATTGTATATATTTAGCTCTGAGGTATCTCCTTCGATAATAACAGTTACTATTACAAGTCTGATAAGTTAAGTAACATCTTATCATTGACAACTTTTCTATTAGCATAGCAACCATAAACCAGTGCCTTTGCGGGGAGCACAAAAAACAGACGCCAAAATATCGATGCCTTTGACGAATTACGAACATGGACAAAAACAGTTCCGCTAAATAAACAATGTGCAGTCAAATTTCGTAGAGCCGCCGCAGATGGGACCCTTCGCCCTGCAATAAAACAAGCTTGAAACCGAATCGCAGTCGAATTCGTTATTAATAATCATATCGGCGCCATTTTGTTGAAGCCGCCACATTGACTGCGACACACGTGTTGCATAGATGTCGCCAAACATGCATTTTTGTTATTTGTGTGTTGTGAGAGCTGCGAATTTTGGTTATCACATTTCTTTTGAAAGTTTTCTTGGTTATATTCTTAACCAGAATTACTAGGTACTTACGCCGTTCGAGTAATACTGTCCTCCTCCACTATTAAACATTAATTTGTTATCAATTTTGTAGAGTTTTACTTACTTGCCAATTCATGGCGAAATCTGTATTTGAGCTAAAAAGTTATATATATGTTATCAACTTTTGTATCCCATTTGTTGCAAATAAATAGCATTGAATTTGACTTTCCACTATTCAATCATTGTCAACATAACATCAGCCATATAAATTCAATCATAAGATTATTTTGTTTTGGAAAAACCTAAATTCAAAAACTCTTGTTATAATTACTGTCACTGCCGCTACTGTAACCTCACTTTTCCATCTGATATAGGTACTTACGTTTTTTTTAATATTCAGAAATTGAATGCGTCTTTAAGGGCGCACAAACGTGTGTTGAGAAATGTCATAAAGTTAGTTCTAAGTAAGTACCGAGACAACCACCTACCTATGGCACTGTGCCAAAACCAAATGCAACATTAAGAAAGCAGAATACCACAGGGCATGCTGACCGTTGCTATGGATACGAAAACATAATAAAAGTGCCATAAACCCTACGTAAGTAGCAACAATCAGTACCTGACTGTAACAATAGAAGAATAGGATCCCAGATGTGGCCCAAACGAAGATATCGGCGCAAAACAATTGAGGATAAGTTTTTTCTGTCAACGAAAACACCACGAGGGATTGGTAAAACCGTTTGAAAGCCTTCCTTTATACTGTCCAGAGAAAGAAATGGTTTTAGGTAATACTAGTGGTTCGCCCCGGTTTTGCATGGATGCAAATTATACACACAAACCTGACTCGTTTATTGATTAATCTATTAGTGATAACACAACATAAAAATAAGGAGTTAGTAGACTAAGTAGAGCATTATCAAAAAGATTCTTTACACAAACTAGCAGCCAATGAATATATTTTTTTAGCTTTTATAGGAATCATCACAATAATAGCTATCCAATTTACAGATGACTAACACGGTCACTAAATGGAATATCTGATTAAATATCTAAATTTTCGGCACAATCCCCTACGTGTTATGTCTCAACATATGGTCTTTTATCAGCCGTCATTTCAGTATACTCTTCCTTTTGCTTTACCGATTTTCAGTAATCCATTCATTTCTTTTTGTTTAAAATTTTACAAAATGCAAATTCTTCCTTGGTATTGTTTATTACCACACAGCATATTTTATCAATCCCATAATGTCAAAAATAATAAGTAATTATGGCTTCTTCGACTAAAAAGTTAATTTCAAGATATGTAGTAAATATGATTGTTTTAACCATAACTGTTGTTTGTCAACTTCTTAAATCTTATGTATAGTAATATACATATATCATTCAGACGCCATGACAATGCTACATTGACACCCCGATCTAGTAAAATGTTAGTGGCAGTAAATGATAACGTTTTTAATGCATATTCATTTTCGTAAACTCAAAAAATATAAAATTATGTTCTTTATGCAACTATTAAGAAAAGTAACGTTTTTAATTTTTCCTCTAAATTTACTATTTTGGGTTTGCACTTTATTTTGTGAAGGCGTAATCAATATATTGCTAAAATTTTAAAGTTACTAGAAAATCGTACCATAAACACAACGCTTGACTTAAACGACTCTATATATGTTTTAATTTAATCTCTAATGTTATAATTTGTATAGTTATAGGTATTACCTATGTGGGCTGAAATGTCAAAGAACTCAATCATTGATATTCTAATATATATGTACCTACGGCTTTGTCTTCTCATCAATGATTAAATAAATTTAATTTATAGTCTCTTTACTAATTCCATATTGAATTGCCTTTCCAAAGTAAATTATTAATGTTTTGCTAAACAAATCCGGTGAAATAGCATTGATAATATGTATGTATGTTTATGTGTAATTTACATACTTGAGCCGTACTCGTATTTAGGACATATTAACATAGCGTAAGTACATATTTCTTTACGAATGTACAAATTAATAGGTTTGTGTTTAGAATGAGTGTTTTTGCGCCTAGCATCGCCGGCCATCGGCCGAAGATTTGTTGACAACTCATGGAATTGTGAAATGTGTAACACAAACGCTGTCTACGACATTATTAATGCGTGTTTTTGCATACACTGCTTATTTATTATCTCTTATTTAAGAAATTGCATTTAAACTATCATCTAAATCACTTTTTTTACATCTGACATTAAAGTTGCTTATGCTTTATTCATATTACTTTAGACTTACCGTCATATCAAAATATTACTTGTTTTAAAAGTAATCAACATAAAACATTTTTCAACTAAACTTATTTTCTACAAAAAATACATAAGTCCGTGGCTTATCTATCAGGTTTCGGTTGTCATAACAACCGGTTGCAGTCGGCAACATAACAACGCGTAGCAGCCGGCTCAACAATATGCTTGCTAACAACACTTCAAACATACCTTACACGGCCAAAAGAAGTGCCGACAGACTGACGGCACGACTGGAATCCCCTGCATAGAGAAACATAAAGCGAAACAGAGGCAGAAAAAACTGAATTACCTGTGATATTTACAGCCGTTTTCTGATCACCTGTGTTGTTAGGAGTGAAATAAAACAAAAGACTCACCACTGGACTGTCGTCGCCAAGGTCCGAATCACGGTCGGCGTCGGCCATGGCGTACGCCGGCACCGGCTCACGGTTCTTCACCCGAATCTTGGCGGCTTACAATGCACGGTGCAACGAATACGCCACGGAAGGGCACGTGCTTGGCTCACACACTCGCGTCGGACATACAACGGGGACACGGGCCGTAGAGGCGAGAAGCGAGCGTAGCGAGTGCTCGCACGGAATGGTATGGCGCGCCGGGCCGCCGGTCCCCTCTCTGCGCGAAGCCCCGCCTAGAGGCGGCCGCGTCACGGCGAATCAAACCGCGCGATATCAAACTGATATTTCAGCCTCACGCTCCGCCCGCTACGCTTATATTGTTTTTATTCAAGCTATAAAATAATCGCGTGGCATTGATCGCTCTTTGTGATTAATAGCGATAGTGAAACGCGATATTAATGCGCCTTAATCGGGGTTTCGTTTGCGCATTTAATGAGCCTGTTAGTGTTAGTTTTGTTAATGTACGTATAGCTACGTTTGATTAATGGATCTGATGAATGAGGTCGGCTGTTAAATGAACAATCAGCTCATTCACCAATCTGTTTCGTTTTAATTGGTTCTTAGGAAATTTAATATGATTGGTATAGGCTTTCTAAAAACAGTTTCCAAATAAATACAGGATCATTTATTAAGGAGGAAGATAAGTGAACCCAAGTATAACGCGTTGAAGTCTTTACTTAGGTTATCAACATAACCTTAAACCAATTAACAATTTTAATGTGAATTTAGAATTATAAAGAATACTATCTTATCAAAATGTATTTCATAAAAAGCATAATATATGTTTAGGTAATTCAATCGTATTGTATAATTAATTGTCTAGCTTTGTCAAAATAATTATTTCCTATATTTTTTTCCTAGAAGCACGGATTAAATCAAATTGATTGGATTGTATTAACCTAATTTTGTAAACACTGCTCACTTAAAATTTTGCTGCTTCGTATTCACAAATATATTTATAAATACCTACATATAATTGCACTATTAAATTATATAACACGGTATAAAGCAACCAAATTAGTAACCTTAAAAGTGAACAGACATAGAACAATACTTATTTATTAATATTATCTGTGCTTCATCGTCATTTTTCATAATTTCAAGATTCAAAGCATTATATTTCAAATAAACCATTTACAGGCACTTTTGAAATGTCAAGAAGTCAGTCAGTCAGAAAAAATAATGCTAAAATTGCACATTCTAAAGAGTAGTTCTCTATGGAAAACAATGCAAGAAACTCCATGGACACTTTTCAATCATGTTATGAAGGTATTATAAATATCTCGGTTACAAGTTACAATGGCAATTCTCTTGCCTTTTATTTGAGGTTGTCGCAACATGTCTTCTGTAGATATATCTACTGCTCTGTTTGTCTTCTGCTAATGGACCAATCTTCTGCTACCTCTTAGCTAATAGAAAAATATACGATAGTATTGATAAAGTAGTTATTATCCGTGCGTTTAGCTTAGAAAAATGGATGTGCTTCAGGGTCCATTCTAGGCCCTTTATTGTTTTTTTTTTTTTAATTTGTTATAAACCAGTGCTTGACTTCGATCCCACCTGATGGTAAGCAGTGATGCGATCATTGATGGTGAGGCGCACTAGTTTATTAAGAGCCTATTCCCTCTAGCCTTGAAGACACCTAAATTATAGCTGGACGGGAAGACCGCAGCAGGCAAATTGTTCCAGTCCTTCGATGTACGCGGTATAAACGACGAAGCGAAACGCTTAGTCCGGACCGTTGAAGTTTTAACAACGTAAGGGTTGATACCTACTCGCCGTACGTCGGGTTGTCCGATGGTAGAAAGGAGATGGCGGAATCAAGTCATGCAATTCCCGCGCACACTCTCCAAAATGCAACCTGTAAAATACCGAAAGGCTGGCTACCTTCCGCCTGTGCTCGAGGCTTTGTAGATTGATCTTAACAAAATCTGGATCCCCAATTAACCTCTTCGCACGCCTTTCCACTGAGTCCAAAGATGCTAGATGTCATTTTGCAGCACCAGCCCATATGTGACTGCAGTACTCCACACTAAAGTCAGTAAAGGAAACTTTATTCAGTTTTTAACCTGTATTTCTATTCTACATTCCTACTACTTAAAATTTCAATGCTTCTATCACAATGCTTAATACATTATTTCTTTTAAAATCGCACTTCAAAATTATGATAGGAATGCCGAGAAGGAGAGAACTTTCTCAAATCATAACACAGCAGAAACCAACTTAGTTAGGATCAATCTTCTGATAAGAAGCTAATAGAAAACTATATTCAATAGCATAGATAAAGTAGTTATTATTTGTGCGTTTAGCTTAGAAAAATGGGCGTGACTCAGGGTCAATCCTAGGCCCTCTATTGTTTGTCAGTAAAGGAAACTTTTATTTAATTTTCAACCTGCATTTCTAATCTACATTGCTACCATATCTTTTGCTTCTTTATATTCAAAATACTTTATAAATGCTTACTTTTAAAATAGCTCTTTAAAGTTATGGTAGGAAAGTCGACAATGAAAGAAAATTCCATTTAGGAAGCTTCTTAACACATTATAAACCAATATAATAAGCTTACATAAAAATAAACGGACTGACATACCTAACACAATACTTATTTTTTTAATATTATCCGAGCTGCATAGTCATTATTCACCATTCTCTTGCTATTATATTATTAAAATTTATCTAAGATTCACTTCTCAGTTTATCTTTTGATAATGGGCTAATCTACAGCTAAAAAACTTACAGAAAAGTATACGATATCACAGATATAGTAATTATTATTCTAGGGTTACTTACAACTAGGAGGTTGGAACTTAGTTGAGCTGACCTGCAATAGTGACACTTTGCACCATAATCTCTTGGGCTTTGGATAAATTAATATTCTGTCAGCGATTGCGATACTCAAAACATATGGTACTGCCAATCGGGGTCAATAGAAACATAGTATAGTAATACAAAATTTGAAAGTAACTTTATTTAACATTATTAAGAAATTGTTTGCAGCATTTAATTATTTTTTTTTTTATTGTATAGTAATAAAAATTTATCGATGCTTTGCTAAAAACCAAAAGGTATAAAACTAAGTGAAGTTTGGTTTCCATTCACTCCAGTTTTTTTTTTTTTTGAATGTATAAATCATCAAATAAATAACTTCTTCTACCACTCTGCGTGGAGTGGGAGCGTCAGACTTTTATTGACTATCACCCGTATTCCTTAAGTTGCTTTTTGCATTCTGGACTACATTGACTCTTTTCCTATTCACCCCGTTCGTAGGACACCACGTAACATTCCATTGGGCACGCCATAATTATGGCGGTAAGTACCCTCTTTGAGGAGTGGCTGGAGAGGTGTCACGGCGTCCTCACCTTTCACATAACGCAGATATGGTAAATTAAAGACATGGAAAGAAGGTTCTTGCACCAGATTCAGGCGGAAGAAATGCTCGGGTGTCACCATTGTGTGAACCGCCCGGAGAAAACGGTGCTCCGCCCAAGCGGGGCACAGGTCCACCGTATGCTCGTTGAGACAATTTGCGGCGGGTGGTGACTTCTCACGCCGAGTCCTGGTTATGGCCATGGTCCGAAGCAAAGGGAAATGGCAGGTGGTCGCCTTCTTCTGCGTAGCAGTAATGTTAGTGAAGGAGACGACCGCACGCTTGAGGGAACGAATATCCTCACGCCCCAACTGACTTCCAGCCATGGTAGGTACGGGTTTGTGGACGACGAGCAATGGGTATCTCGCCGTCCGGCAATTGTCGAGACAGAGCCCAAGTCATCGACAGCGTGTAGTCTTCCACGCGCTCCTCAAAGAAATGTCAGCAAACCGTAGGCCGATGCACGATAGAGCCGCGGGGATTTTCTGAAAAGGAAACCCGTGGTCCTAGACTGCAGAGAGACACGTCCTCTCACCCTACCCTAGAGCAAGAGACGTTGTTAGATGACTTCCCTCCACAAAAAAAAAAACGTAACATTCCGGTATTCCGGTGTTGATCCCAGGCATTTGGACTTTTTAGACTATCGTAGAATGTCGCCTTGTCTACAGCGTCTGGGGCACCTCATAGTAGTGTCAAAAAGCTTTATCGTCACCATGGATTTTAGGTTCACCATTTCTCAATTTTTTTTATTTTGCCATTGGTTTCGTAATAATAGATTAAATCTTTCGATTATTTTCTCTGTGATTTATGATCACTTATGGAAAAAAATAACACGTGTTTGTTCGGTGTGAAAAGTATGCCGCCAGAGTATCCACTGCTCTTATTAACCGACTTCAAAAAAAAGGAGGAGGTTATCAATTCGGTTGTATTTTTTTTTTTTTTTTTTTTTTTTTTATCATCATTATTTTTTTTATTTTTTTTTTATGTTTGTTACCTCAGAACTCCGTCGTTTATGGACCGATTTGCAAATTTTTTTTTTCCCTTTATAGGATATGCTTCCAGATTGGTCCCATTTTTTTCAAAATCCAGTTCTGATGATGGAATCCATGAGGAATCGAGGGAACTCCTCAAAAATTATAGGCAACCCTATGGTAATTTTAGTATTTTCATCAAGAACTTAAGCATTTACAGTCAAAAAGTAACATTTTATGAAGTGGAACTGATGAAGAAGACCAGAAATGGTCAACGGAACTTCATACTCAAATAGATATCACAATGAAGTTATAGTTAAGCGACTATGACAAATGACAATACAAATAAATGAATGATTCTGAATAGTTACGTTGAAAATGGTATCATCGAAGTGATCTGATGATGATGATGGAGCCGGAAGGTAGGCACTGGAACTCCGTAATTAATCAATGTAACCTAGCCGTGTTTGGACTTATTAGAATCGTCATGGTTAGCACTTTGGCTATAAGGTACTATCGAACTGATCTGATGATGGAGCCGGAAGGTAGGCACAGGAACTCCGTAATTAATCAATGTATCCTAGCCGTGTTTGGGCTTATTAGAATTGTCGTGAGATGCTCTTTGGCTATAAGGTACTATCGAACTGATCTGATGATGGAGCCGGAAGGAGGAAGGTAGACACAGGAACTTTATAATAAAACAATGTAACCTAGCAGTATTTGGGTTAATTGGAATTGTCATGAGAAATAGGCACTCTGTTTATAAGTGTATCGCAACTAAAAAGTGTGAAATAAAAACTTTTTACAAAAAAAAAATAACCGACTTCACTAAAAAAAACACTAAAAGGATCAAAATAACTTTAATTTCGGAAGTCGGTGTTAAATAAGAAACAAACAATACCGAGAAACACCGACTTCCGAAATTAAAGTTATTTTGATCCTTTTAGTGTTTTTTTTAGTGAAGTCGGTTATTTTTTTTTTGTAAAAAGTTTTTATTTTATTTATTTTTCAATAGAATTTGATTAATTATTATCAAGCTATACAATAAGAATCATAAATGTATTAAATAAAAAATAGAAAGAATGTATGTAAGTAAGTAATTAGACTTGTACAGTTTAAATCTTATATAGATACTAATATTGAAAAAAAACTGGCAAGTGCGTGAGAAAACAGTTCTATTCCCGAATTGAGTTATGACAAATTTATAGTTTTCAGATTTTTTCCTATAATTGTGCTATGAGATCTTGCTTCATGCCAAATTTCAGGATTCTAGGTCTTGACAGACAGACACACAGACCGACAGACAGACGGAAGGACAACAAAGTAATCCTATAAGGGTTCCGTTTTTTACTTTTGAGATACGGAACCCTAAAAAGGAAAAAAAAATATTTTTATTTGTAATGAATAAACTCAAAAACTACTGAACTGAGCATTCTTGGTGTAAAAAGTACAGACCGAATACGGAATAACACGTTGCGCTCCAAAATAGACGAGGGCAAAAAGGCTGCCAGGGTCAAATGGGATTGGGTGGGTCACGTCAGCCGCATGCACACTGACCGCTGGGCAAGTGCCGCTACGTAGTGGGTTCCTGCAGAGTGAAAATGCCGTCGAGGCCGCCCTAGAAAGACGTGACGAGATGATCTAGACGCGCACCATGAGGGCTGGTTTGAAACGGGAGAAGAATGTAAGGCTAGGGAAGAAAAAAAATTAAATAACAATATTTATTGAACAAAAAAGTAAATACATATTTACACAATGCTTATAAGCTACTTTATATAAGAACTATATCAATCAATTGTGTCTAACAGTTAGCACCTACTGTCGAACTAAGTTTATGGCCTGTATTTCAGTAAGCAGCGCCTCAAGCCCTCGAGTAAGGTGAAATATGTGAGCTTCAAAATAAAAGAAACCATAAAAACTTTTTACAAAAAAAAAAATAACCGACTTCACTAAAAAAAACACTAAAAGGATCAAAATAACTTTAATTTCGGAAGTCGGTGTTTCTCGGTATTGTTTGTTTCTTATTTAACACCGACTTCCGAAATTAAAGTTATTTTGATCCTTTTAGTGTTTTTTTTTAGTGAAGTCGGTTATTTTTTTTTTTGTAAAAAGTTTTTATTTCACACTTTTTAGTTGCGATAGACTTATAAACAGAGTGCCTATTTCTCATGACAATTCCAATTAACCCAAATACTGCTAGGTTACATTGTTTTATTATAAAGTTCCTGTGTCGACCTTCCTCCTTCCGGCTCCATCATCAGATCAGTTCGATAGTACCTTATAGCCAAAGAGCATCTCACGACAATTCTAATAAGCCCAAACACGGGTAGGATACATTGATTAATTACGGAGTTCCTGTGCCTACCTTCCGGCTCCATCATCAGATCAGTTCGATAGTACCTTATAGCCAAAGTGCATCTCATGACAATTTTAATAAGTCCAAACACGGCTAGGTTACATTGATTAATTACGGAGTTCCAGTGCCTACCTTCCGGCTCCATCATCATCATCAGATCACTTCGATGATACCATTTTCAACGTAACTATTCAGAATCATTCATTTATTTGTATTGTCATAGTCGCTTAACTATCTTCATTGTGATATCTATTTGAGTATGAAGTTCCGTTGACCATTTCTGGTCTTCTTCATCAGTTCCACTTCATCAAATGTTACTTTTTGACTGTAAATGCTTAAGTTCTTGATGAAAATACCAAAATTACCATAGGGTTGCCTATAATTTTTGAGGATTTTGAAAAAAATGGGACCAATCTGGAAGCATATCCTATGAAGGGAAAAAAAAATTTGCAAATCGGTCCATAAACGACGGAGTTCGGAGGTAACAAACATAAATAAAAAAAAATAAAAAAATAAAGTATTATAAAAAAAAAATACAACCGAATTGATAACCTCCTCCTTTTTTTGAAGTCGGTTAAAAATTATGCTTAACATTACGGTTAATAACATTCAAAAGTGTTAACTCTGGGTGTGTAAAATACGAGTAAGAAAAATGAGTGTGTCACACACTCATTTTACTCATCCACTACACACATTGTGTATGTAGGTATTTGAGGGGCTGTGTATTAGTAGATTCAACATAATAATAATTTACTATATTACAACCTTTAAAATTACAATGTTAACGTAGGTACTTATATAAAATCATTTGTTTGTCGTTAAAGGGGTGACCATGACGGTTGCAAACTAGCGTTCCAACCAAAGTGACCTTGGTTTATGTATTTGGTTTGTGTTGCTACATGGATGTAAACCACGCACCAACACGTTCGGTGGTTGGGAAAATGCGCCTCCCAACCAAGGGCGTTGAACGTCATGGTTTACAAATACTGTATAAACGGATTGAAACTAGCAAGGTAACCTTGGTTGGGACGTTGGTTTGTAACCATCTGGTCACCCTTTTACACTTATACTTATGCAGATAGGTGATGCAACCACCTGTTGTGAATTGTGACCTGAACTTTTAAGTAACATCGTTTCCAACAAGTAGCTGAATGCTGTCTTATCACTGAGTAACACAAGCAATACACAAGGTGGAAAAAATCTATGGGCCCTGGAAGGGAACTCTTTGAACATTAAATCTTTGAGATAGCTTAATTTACGCAAAGGAAACATTCATATCATTTTAGAGGAAACAAGAGTGCATTCACAGGTTTTTCAAAAAACTTTCTCAAACCGGTAATCGAACCTGGTAAAATTTCGAAAAATAAATACGCGCTATTTTATTCCACTGTATCAATGTTAAAGATAACATTTCTCTAACTGTTGGCAGAAGCCAGGTAAGTATAAATAAATGATGCGTTTAGCTTTCTTACTGATCATTCATTTCTTACCCCATTTGCAATTTATTTGGATTCGCGAGTCATGTCTTCTTATTTCATTGTTCTACTATTACGTAATCATCATCTCAACAGTCACACCCTTTCCTACGATATCATCATTGATGCAGAACTATTTTTAGAGGTTCGCATCGTGAACACCGCTTTAAATAAGATAGCTTTTCTATTTCCCATTCAAACACAATTAAACCTATCGAGAGAAAGGGCCGAAAACTAAAGGCGTAGGATAGCAAAAGCTACCTCAGAACATCTTACATGTTTTGCAGACTTTCCTTTTGTATACTTAATTATTCCTACTAATCCAAGATCCCAGAGCGATCTGACAACTTATTTTCACATGAATGAAACCTTAGGTTCTCAGTAGCGTCTGATGTACTTTGAATACCTGTGTGCTTGTGGAGCTCCCCCTTGGGGCCCCTGGGCAGGTACTAGGTGAGAAAGGGAACTAAAAATAAGAGTTACTCAACTTAAATTTTCATGGCTGATTTTTATAGGTATATGTTTTGTAGAATATTATTCTAAAGTAGCATCATAAGTGTCAGACACTTTCCATGGAAAATAAGTTATGTCGGATCGCTCTGGGATCTTAGTATATACTTTCCTATTCTTTATTGAGTTGTGAAATCATCTAATGACTTTTTCCGCCCGATGCCCTACTGGGCCCTACGGTTTGCTGACATCTCTTTGAGGCACGCATGAAATACAACTCGCCATTGACGACTCGGGCTTGGTCCTCACCGCACTCGTCGGTTGGCTAGCTACTCCATTACTCGTCATCCGCAAGCCCTTGCCTATGGTGGCTGGAGATCGCCCTGTGACTCCCGACGCCGGGGACTACTCCTGTCGCGGCGGCTAGGCCATTAGGATGATCCGATCCCTCACGGCTGCGGCCATTACTACTTGGCAGAAGGAAGCGACCACATCCCAATCCCTTCCGCTCCGGACCATAGCCTGGACCTGGACACGGTGCTAGAGGTTACAGCGGCGCTCAGCCCAAGCGGGGTACACCCCCCCTATATGCTCCACCGTGTCCTCCGGGAGGTCTGCACAATGGTGACACCTGTGACGGTGACGCCTGAATCCGACACAGGAATCTCCCGAAATTGTCATGTACGGCGAGGACCTGCGTTATGCGGAAGGTGAGAACGCTGTGGAGCCACTCCTCAAAGAAAGGACTAACCGCTGCAATTATCAACTGCCATGCTCAGTGATGAAAATCCAAAAATATGAGTTTCTTTTTCACATAATCTAAACCACTATCCTTAAAACTATGAACCAATCCTGTATATTGAAGAACCTCCTCCTTGCGTCCTATTCCTCGATGCTGAGGGTCGTGACCTCCCCTGCTTCATTACTTTCATTTTTATGATGTTCCACTATCTATTCCTGTCTCTGATATTGAAGAACAGTAAACTTTAAATAAATTGATACAGGATTTTTGATTGTAAGTAGACGTAGGTATAGTCCATACTTAATATTGTAACAGACAGACAGAGTTACATTCAAACTCTGTCTGTTACGTTATCACGGTTAACTACTGAACCGATTTTGATGAAATTTGGTACGGAGTAAGCTTGGATCCTAACGAACGACACATGTCATTTTTTATCTACTTTATATCTTCAACTTCGATTTCGCGTCCGGAATAAACAACATTCATGCAGACTGAGCCGCGGGCAAGAAGCTATAGTCTGCAATAAAATGTCAACCCACACAGCTGCGACTTTAAAGTTTTTGAACTCATTTTTTACTAGCACTTTTCCAGCGATTCCATTCGCGAAACCGTATTTTGAGAACAACTATTAAGTTTAGAAAAACAATTAATGACTATTATTCATTTTGATTAGAATTTGTGCCAAGTTTCAAGTTAATTAACTCGAGAATAAAACATACATACCCAAAATATATAAATAGAACAATAAACTAAAAATAAAATAAACTTATAATAATAAACGAGCTAATAACAGACGATACCATCAGTGCCACATCTAGTATAAATCAAATTCGTGCATCCATGTTATGTTTGGTTAACTTACAATTGAGTATGTTGTCTGTTTAGATTTACCCACATTTTACCTTATTTTATTTATTTATTTATTTTTTCCTGGCTATCTTGTTTTGTTATTTTACATACGTACTATCTGTGCGCTCTAATTAATTATTAATTTTAGTTTTAAATATTGTTTCTCAGTAAGTGAATTATGTAAGCAATTCTTTATGAGAAATAAAGCTGTTCTTAAACCTTAGAATTAAAACAATTTTTTAAACCCCCTAAACTGTTATATTAGGGGTAGTTATGAAAACAAATAATTACAATCTTTATTTATATTTCCTTAGGTTAATACTTGTGCTAACTTTCAAGTATATTGGTACACGGAAAGAGATTTTGCATACAAACGAAATGTCTTCACCCCCTTAAATGTTGAATTTCCAGAAACCCTCTCTTAGTGCTCGGCTACGTTATAAATGGAAACTTTGTGCAAAATTTCATGTTTCTGGTCCTAGTAGTTTCGGCTGTGCGTTAATATGTCAGTCAGTCAGTTTATCCTCTAGTTCATCCTCTAGCATCACAACACATCAACATCACAAACACAAGGGTAAGTAATATATGGTATAATTACAAAATCTCTAATATTTACTAGATATAACAACTGAATTTATAATTTTATTTAATACTAGCTGAGCCGGCAAACGTTGTTCTGCCATATAAATAAAAAAAAAAAAAAAATAGATGTTGGCCGATTCTCAGACCTACTCAATATGCTCACAAAATTTCATGAGAATCGGTCGAGCCGTTTCGGAGGAGTTCAAGTTCGAACACCGTGACACGAGAATTTTATATATTAGATAACGATCAGTTAATAAAATAAACGATTAATAAATTTTCAAATAACTAATTTTTATAAATATAACAAACATTGATTATAAAATCCGCTTTGACAAACGCAAAATGCGTATACAATGCGGCGTACTTTATTACAGCCGAATTGAAATCTGACTAGAGGTCCACACCTTAATATAATGCGGCTCCGCAGTCGCATTATATTACAGTAGCGTTTTTCAATACGCCGCGCCAACTTGTAATACTAACAGTGTGTTATACGATACAGCTGCGACAAATATATATTTTAAACAATAGACCAAATGATTTTCGATGAAATACACTTTATAACCAATAACGTTATACGAAAAAAGTTTTAGAGTATATTAATTTTATGTGTAAAGAAATTATATGAACAGTGGGTACCTATATCTAAAGCTTATTATTATATTTTGTGAACGTTGTTGAAATGAAAATACGTGGGGCACTCAGAAAGTTTTGAGAAACTAAAAAACTAACTTCTACGGATAAAATATTTAATACTCTTACTCGAAAACTGGCTCTTATCGCACTACGATTAGGTTAGCCTACGTCGCACAGTACTGCTCCGACTCACTGGAGCCAGCAGCACTACTCCGACTCACTGGAGCCTGCAGCATCATCCCGACTCACTGGGACAGCACCACCCCGACTCACTGGGGCATCACCACAGACAGTTCCGACTCAGCGACAACTATGCGGCATTCGATTCCGACCCACTGGAACCAACCTACCACTGGCCTGGCACGCATCAAGAAGCAAGAACCATCGATCTCCGATCTCCGGAGGGGAGTGATCTAGCGACATCTGTGGAGTCACATAAGAACTAATCCTGCATCGCGCAATCAAAGTTCTCCGCGCGATTTAAATATATATGCCAGCCCAAAATCATCTATCGGGCAGTTGCCCACCAGACATAACACCCGTCTGGCCGGAGGATCCTCCCTTTTCAACGGAGATTTGCGGGACTTTACTCTCTGCTCTGCATACCTCCAAAAAGAAACACGAGGGTGATAAACATGCCATGTTTATCACCCTCGTGTTTTTTTTTTAATTTATCACAACAAGGGCTTTTTTCATTCTTATTTCGTCACGGTCAACGGTGATTATTGTTTTTTTTTAAGCAAAGAGGCGGATATTTTTAAGGTTAATCTAACGAAAAATTTAAATAGTGTTTTTGTTCAGAATAATATAAACAAACATGATTACTTACACAATAATTGGTTATTACCAAGAAATTAACATTTATCCGTGTTCTAAATTCAAAAATATTTGAATTTGTTATTTTTAATAGTAGGATGTACCCTATATCGGCTTTTTACCTTTGCTTCTCCTTTAACCTGCGAAGGTTAAGCGCGGGAAAAAAAGTAAATTAAATCACATTAAAGGTGTTAAATTTGGTGAAAAAAATGGCGTATTTAAGTTTTGAAGACAATTATTTAGATGTTACGCCTCCAGATCTCCAATAGGCAATTCATCTAAAAGCAAATAATTTCCCGAATTCCTGCCTACTTATGACTTTATGCAATTCTTCTAATAATCGCAAAATGGTTACACAAATTAGCCGAATCATACTCAATTCATTTTTTTAGCAGAATCATATTCCATGTAAATGTTGCCGCATGAAAAAAATTAAAATCTTGGTTTTACTAGTTTTTTTTTTTCTTAGCTTTTTATTTATCGGGTAATTAAACTTGTTGTATTAAAATATAACTAGTATTTTAGGGTTATAATTTAATAAAAAATGCAATTAAGCCTTTAACAACAAAGTTAGAAATGCCTAAATCTATGGAAATAGTAAATATCAACTTGTTAGGCTGGCAACGTATACATTGTTGTTTACCCTTTGCTTGTGTCAACATAGTGTAAGCGAAAATCGGTTGAAAACAATAAATCGTAATTTCAAGTGCAGAATCCCAAAAATGCTTGTTTTTTTTTTAAATACTCTGAAGCAAACCATCCACTTGTAAACTTTAGGACTGCGTTTCAAGAAAGTGATACCAATCCAGCATCTACTTACTTGTGTATTTCTTGTAAGTTCGAATGTTTACAACAAAGTGCTTACCCATATTCTAATATTAATAAGTTTTTATACCTACGCAACTAGGTATTAACAGACAATTTAATTGTTTCAGACCGCTTGCTGGCTCGTCTAATGATGAGGCTTGAAGGATTCTGTGTCAGGTGGAGATGTAACATACCGCAGCTGATGCCAATACTGCTCAAATACACCTAATACAAAATTTAAAAGATATCTTTGAGATGCCTTTTAGATGCAGCTCAAATATATCTTTGCTATCTTGGATTGCATGTAAATTTGAGTCACTAAAATGAGCAATTACATTCTTTTATCCATATAATAATATATGTTTCTAATTTGGTAATAATTTACCTAAGCTTGTTTATAATATTCTATAGATGTTAATATTAAAAACACTTTAAACTAAATTATATATGTTAATATTAAAACTTTAAATTATTTAAGAACAGTGTACCTTAGTGTTCAGGGTAGATACTTAGTACTATTTAACCATTTGAAGAGTGATATCTAAACATTAAACAATTTATGTTAGGATCTTTATTGCTTTAATAAATATATATATATGTAGTTACATATTGTAAATCCAATAAAATTTTGTAATTATGAAGAACATTCATAGTTTAATCCACTACAATGGGCAAGAACCTACCTCAGTGGTAGGTTCTTACCCATTTTTGATGACATAACCCAGCTGCATAAATGCTTTAGTGCTCAAGTACTCAATAATTATATACAGTCATATTTTTCCATCATCTCCAACATTCACTAACACACAAAACAGTGAAATTAATGAAATTGTTAACAATAACATTTCACAAACCGTGAAAATGCCAACAAAATCTTCTGTATATCATTTTCATAACTGCACCTTCAATAATTCAGTACTACTTCAATAATTAAATATTTTAATTTTAAAAATACTTTCGTATCGTTTTTCTTCGTAAGTGTGTTGAAAAACGTCGTTTGATACACGTGCAAATTTGTCACTGCAGCCCTCGGCTCCATAACACACTCGACTACGGCTCGTGCGAATCCCGCCTCGGTCGCAATGACAAACTTTCTGCACTTATATCAAAATGTACTATATTTTATTAAATCTTTTCAAAGAACTCTCCACCAGCCTCTATACAAAGTTTCATGAGTCCAGAACCAATTTTCGAAACATTTTTTCCAGTCCGCCGCAGATACCTCTTCCACTGCCTTCTCGAACGCTGCTAGCGCGTCTTCTGGCGATGGAAACTGTGTGCCTTTCAGCTGATTTTTTATTTTAGGGAATAAAAAGAAGTCACACGGTTCCAGATCAGGACTTTAAAGAGGGTGCCCCAAGACTGACCGGTGTGGTGTCCAGGAAGTCCCTCGTTTTGAGCACTGAGTGCCCGGACCCGTTATCATGGTGAAGCAGTACCCCGCGGAGCCCGGTGTTCGGTCCCTTGTTGCTCATTGCAGACCTAACTTCTGGCAGGCATTTTGTGGTATACTATACGGCGTTGATGCAACTTTGGTCTCGTAATGGAATTGAAATCAGATACCCAGTCAAAGTGAAAAAACTAGCGATCTAAATTTTCCCTGCGCTTCTCGATCGCTTCACTTTCGTAGGCGTTGCACGTTGGTTCGACTGACTCTTTGTTTCTGGATCGTATTGATAAATCCGTGACGTACAATGCGTTTCAAATAAGAATAGGATCGATTGCCATGTTGTGACGTCACGTCATACTGTCAAATCGCAAGGAATTGTGCATGTGTTGTTTTTAATTTTAAATAACCAAAGTTTTCAAAATAATTACAAGTGGCTAGTGCCATATACATAAAAACTTTTTTTCGCAAAATGATCTTAGTGGCTTGGTATATCAAATAATTTTATATGATATGAGATGCACCCCAAACACAAACATGGACATTATCCATTTTATCAATCTTAAACTAGTGTTGATGTCAATAACAGACGGACAGCATTTACATAAAAAATAATAAAACACAATAATTATAATTCAACAAAATAATTCAACAATAAATTGATAAAAATAGAATAATTACATAGCAATAGGATCTTATAGTAAAAGTTGTTCATCAGTTTCTTTGCAAAGGTAACAAAATATTTGTGACTCACCAGATATCGAAAGAAAAATCGATTTCCCAAAACTCAATTAAAACAAGCTTTCGTTTTCAGCATGTAGTCGGGAGGAGACAATACAAACACAAGTACCTCTTGTACTATCTACTGTATACTTGTATACTGGGTAGTGAATTAGGTATAGTACAGACAGCAACAATTAATACAGCCGGCAGATCAATCGCTTGTCGAACACTGCAAGCGGTTTTGTATGGTGCAAGTTATAGGAGAAATCATACAGTGAACAAACAGTGAACAAATAAATGGGGAGACAAAATTTACATGACTAGCTCTTGCCAGCAGATATTCGCCCGAGCGAAAGTAGAAAATATACAGGTTATGTCTCACACTGTTTTTTTTAAGGTGGGAAATCGTCTAATTACTTCCCTATCTCTAGGGCGGTTCGAGAGGGCAAGTCAGACATTTACTGACTAAAACCATGACAATGTTCGAAGGAGCATAGGTGTGATTCAAGTAAGTAAAAGTTAGTGTTTTAGTTACCCTTTGCGTTCTAGAACCATGGATAACCTTTTTAGAAGTCAACCTATGGGCCATGGCCCTAGTATGGGCATGGGCTTCGGCCCTGCTGGACCCCTACAGTTTTGCTGACATCTCTTTGAGGTGCGCATGGACACTACGCGGCGTCGAGGACTTGGGCTCGGTCCGGACGGTTAGTGCTCGTCGTTCGCAAGCCTACGCCTACTGTGGCTGGTGTGTGAGGAAGGCTGTTCCCTCACGCGTGCTACCGTCTCCTTCGCTAGCATTATTGCATTCGCAGAAAGCCGACATAGCTAGAAGAATCGCCAAACTTGAGCAGGGCACATTGCACGCAGAACAGATGGTCGATGGGGACAAAAGGTTCTGGAGTGGCGACCGCGTACCGGAAGACGTAGCGTTGGAAGGCCTCCCACAAGGTGGATCGATGACCTGGTCAGGGTCCCGGAAATCCGATGCGATGCGGATGCGAGACGCACAGGATTGGTCAGGGTCGGTTGTGGCGACGCTTGGAGGAGGCCTATGTCCAACAGTGGACGTCTTTCGGCTGAAATGATGAGAAAGATGTGACCGCCTGCCATTCCTCCTCACTCCGGACCATGGCCTGTACCAGGCCCCGGTACGAGAGGTCGTTGCCGCGAGAACACGACGGTGCTCCGCCCAAGAGGGTCACACCTCCACCGTGTGCACCACCGTATCCTCTGGGTGGTCCACACAATGGTGACACCCGGGTGTTTCTTCCGTACGTACGAACTTACCATGTCCGGTGAGGACCTGCGTCATGCGGAAGGTGAGGACGCCGTAACGTCTTTCCATCCACTCTTCAAAGGGGATTTACCGCCATGATTATGGCGTGCCCAAAAGTGCCAATTTCCAGTCACCGTAGGCGTGGGCTTGCAGACTACGAACAATGGGTAGTTCGCCGTCCGGCCGTCCGGTAGCCGTTCAGACCGAGCTCGAGTCGTCTGAGGCGGGTAGTGTTCCACGCGCGCCTCAAGTAAATGTCAGTAAAACTGTAGGGGCCCAGCAGTGTCGAAGCCAACTGGGGCCACTGGTTGTACGAAGGAGAACCCTAGAGCCTGGAACGCAAGTCAAAAAAGGAACAGAGTGGATTTTAGTCACTAAAAATCTAACACGCCCGCTCTACAACGGGAGAAGGCATATTATTGGATGATTTCCTACCTAAAAAAAAAACACTCGCAGACTTTCGCCTTTATAATATTAGTGTGAAGTGTGATAAGTGTATTTAGTATAGATTTAGTTACTTTTCTTCTTAATTGTTCAAGTTCTGATGCTCATCAGCCAGTAAATCATGCTACTCTTAAAATAAAGACTTTAAAAATTCACACTGATTGTTTTTTCAGTAAGTCGCAAGTCGGATAGAGTAGGGATAGCGTAGCCTGTAGGCTCGATGTAGCACTGCAATGTAACTGGAGAGGTCGGCATACAAGCGACTAGATAGCGTAAGCCAGGCAAAAAATTGCGTAGGTTCAGCGTAGCACTGCGTAGTCAGATTTGCGTAAGCTTAGCCGCCAAGAAATAAAATTAGACATTAAAACCAACCCTTTTTTACTGTCCGTTTAACCGATTTTGACTTCTATTCCGTAGGGGTAAGGATGGCATTTCTAGTCTTATTTCGAATTGAGTATAGGTTTGACTTGGCACAGCGTAGTAACTGCATCGTAATTTTGCAGATTTGCCGTAGTAATTCGTAAGAACACACGCGTAATAAATTGCGTATTCTCAGCGTAGAGCTGCGAAGTAACTGCGTAGGTCAAAAGCAATTTCTTTTTAAATACATTTTAATCAAAATTTGCATGGCCTAAGGGCTACCTTTTACCTTGAATAGCAAAAAAAAAAACATTTCAATACAGCGTGGTAATGCCGCCAGTTTTTTGGGCATATTACCAGTCGACAAAGATGCTTCTTTAAAACATTTTTTATAATGTTTTTAGTTAATTTTAATTAGTTAAGGGTTTTTATTTCAGTATAGATATAATTGTAGTTAAAACAAAATTTTGATACTAACTCGATAACACATTGTGTATTTATGTTTGGCTTTGTTGTATGCCAAAATGTTACCCAAACTTAACTTCCACTTTCAAAATGTATACACAATAATTCTTTAACAATACTTCTCACTTTCCCTACCTGCTCATACCTTGCACCACGGCCCCTGTAATCGCTCCGGGCTGATTGATGAACTCCCCCTCCCCTCCCGCCGGCCGCCGGACTCCCCCGCCGTTTAACCGGAGTGATCCATGACTATGAGATCTATTACCCCGCTACATTACCACAATGCCTGCTAACTCGCTTTTATTTAACACGGTTCTATCGTACTTAATTGTAGCTCTAGTTTTAATATTGTAAATGTCTATCCGACGATGTGAGAATCGGGGCTCTAGTCTGCTATTTTTATAAATTCGTCATTCCAACACGATTCCATTGTCATTTTGCTAAAAGTTCGTAATCTGTAATTCATAATAGTCGATCATTGATCGATCAGTGGTCTCGTAATAGAATTGTGGTACGAGCTGTCTTCTAACGAATTAAAAGCAATGACTGCACAGTGACGTTCTAATAGTAGGTTACTGGTCAAAGAAACTGTCAAAATTTTAGCACATTACCGCATACGTCAGATATTCATTTGTCATTACGGACGAGATTACCATTCTTTGCCATTTCTTTCAATGGAGTGCCAGTGGTTGATCATTGGAAAGTCATAATGACGCCATTATATTAGTAGATTACCAAACTTGTCAAAATCAACAATTATGAAATCACCATAGACCATTCTGACACTATTGTATTAGCAGACTTGAGGCCCAGATTGAAGGGAGGCTTCTTCATCTTGATAGTTCTTAAATATTCTTTACAGATGATGGTGGAGAAACATGATTTACTTTTAGAGTTACATAGTTAATTAGTTACAGTGAGTAACAAAATAATCATACATAATAATAAAAGACGTTCACTGCTGGACTTAGGCCTCCACCTCCCCAAGTGTCGCCACAACGACCGATCCTGTGCGTCTCGCATCCACCGGATTCCCGTCGATCATCTGTTCTGCAAACAATGTGCCACTTGAATTTGGTGATTCTTCGGACTATGTAGGTAACCTTGGTTCTCCTGTGGATATCTTCATATTTTATTTGATCACGCATGGTAACTCGGAGCCTCCTCCTTTCCCACCAGCATTGCTATTCTGAAAAGTTTATTTGCGAAATTACTTCTGAATCCGCAGTGAAATCAAAGTTTCGTATTCTGAAATGGAGTGAATTTAACACTGGCGCCACCGAGTGATGATCAAAGTGAGAGGAACTAAAACGGTTGAGTATTTTGACGTTTGTCTACAATTTTGTCTATAGGATTTGGTATTTTGAAATACAATTCGCTGAGTGTGACATTCGAGATGATTTGTGAAATGATTTTCGAAATGATTTACCATTTACAGAATAGCACGGCAGGGTTCCTCTTTGGGTGACTTAGTCCTCTGACAAAATAAATGTGATTAGTTTATTGTAACAGTATCTACGAATTAATTCCGGCCACTCAACGTCATTAAAAGTGGGGACAACTCGTCGCACTGATTTTGCGATGATTTTCGTTCAAGAAACTGCGCCTAGGTCTCAACACACGTCGCTCTTCTCGACGTGCGACATCGAGTTGACAATATGTTGCTAAACCTCTATTTGTTTTGTTTTCGCTACAATCGCAGACAGCCTTTAGTCTGCGGTCGCAACCATCGTTATATGCAGTTGCAAATAATGGTTTTAGAGGAGGATTGTGAAAACTTTTATTTAAATCAGAATACATTCTTCGGCGACGTGACGTGCCGTAACTCGCACTTTACTTGAGCATCAGCCAAATTATCACTATTGGACCAACCTTATTTTACGCAAATATTTGTGCAAATCATTATACTCGTAATTTCCCATATCTAAGAGGATATATGATGATCTGAAAAACCACAGGTTTCCAACTACGCAAGTTTCAAAGGATAGGACTGTAAGACAACTTTATATCATATCTACCATAAAGGCCATAATTATTAATTAGTGATTTTCGCTCAGGCAGACTAAATAGAGCTTTGTTTTAGTATCTACCTTTCATTCATCCCTTATCGTCAAATACTATCCCGCCCGGCAGAAGACGCTGAACTATTTTACTTAGGTACTAACGCAAGCGCTTATTAAGCACTCTCAAAAGTAAAAAGATTGCATTGACTATTTTATTGAATCTGGAAACTTTTAAATATATTCCTGATCGATGTAGATAATGAAATTGTAAGCAAATATTTAAATACAAACGCAAACATCTTGTAGAGTAAATTCTAATTCTGTACTACTAAACTGTTTGGTAAGAACGATCTATGCCAAAGATCTATAAACAAGAAATTCACTTCAGGGTTCACAGATGGCGCAGTTTGTTGACTCAATTGATGCATAGATGGCGTTGGCATATTGATTAGAGAACATCTGGGAATATAAAATCAGCAACATAGTTGAACCTGTCTGGTATTGTATAAATATTCCTACTAAAAATACAGACTAAATATGATTAAATAATCAGTGATCGCCGAATCACGGCTAAAAAGTTTTGGGATTGGGAGTAGACCATTACTTAGATTAGGACTTAAGGATACCTACCTAAATTTTGTCCCTGTAAGTAGTAGGTATGTAAGTACCTACGCTCCCGTGAAATTTTTTGAAATTACCATATCTAATAAGTACTTATTCTCTTTTTATTCTTTATCATACCAAAAACTTTAAAAACAATTTAAATTAGGACAGCAGCGGGGTTTTTCTTTTTCGAGTTTTTTTTTTTTTTTTTTAGGTGGGAAAATCATCTTATGACAAATCCCGCTCTTAATGGGAAAATCATCTAATGACATCCCCCGCTCTTGGGCGGAGCGGGAGATAATGTCAGACTTTTACTGACTAAAAACCCACTCCTGTTCCTTCTTTGCCATTTTTTTTTCCAGGGCCCCGGGGGTCACTTTCGCATCACCCATGGCCCCAGTAGGCCTCGACCCTGCTGGGCCCCTACGGTTGCTGACATCTCCTTGAGGCGCGCGTGGAACACTACGCGCCGTCGACGACTTGGGCTCGGTCCGGACGGTTACCGGACGATCGGACGGCGAGCCACCCATTGCTCGCCGTCCGCAAGCCCGCGCCTACGGTGGCCGGAAATCGGGATCGGAATCCCGGCGGCGGTTGGGGCGTGAGAACCGTTGCCTCACGCGATCGGCCGCCTCCTTTGCTAGCATTACTGCTTCGCAGAAGGAGGCAACCGCCTGCCACTCCTCCTCGCTCCGGACCATGGCCTGTACCAAGGCCCGGCGCGAGAGATCGCTGCCGCCGATCGCCCCCACGAGGACACGGTGGTGCTCTGCCCAAGCGGGGCATACCTCTACCGTATGCTCCACCGTGTCCTCCGGGCGGTCCACACAGTGGTGGCAGGACAGCAGTGCTTGACTACTGAATTACCTACTTTCACAGGTGAGTTTAACCCGCAATTGTTTTTTTTTACAGCAAACCTCAATGCAAAAAACAACCGGAGATAAGCATTTTCAATATCGTTTAACTGTGCAATGCTTCCCTAAATCTGTCAATTTTTTGTTGAAACATTTGAACGTGTAAAATATCGGAATTCTTCCACCGTCTCACCCCTCGCTTCAATGATAAATTAACAATATTATTGGACGCAACACTTCGCGGGAAAATTAAATTAGTCAAACGCAGCCCTTATTGCCTCACGACCATTCGACACGTTGACTTATAGAAAATTTGTCATTATACTCCGACAGCTCGCACTTGACGCACCGCAGTTTGTGTTTAACATTAACTAGTGGAGGAATTATTGTCCATTATTTGTAGTTCAGTATGGTACACAGAGTACGGAACATCGGAAGCAGCTCGAGAGAAACGCCATTGCTAAAAATATTCGTGGCCGGGCGCGATCGGAGCATATGTTTCGACTATCGTGGCTGATTTCTGACAATATGATTCTGATAGATCACGGCTTGCTTCACTACTCTATGGTAGGTGTTGCGGATGTTCTTTTTAGGGTTCCGTACCTCAAAAGGAAAAAACGGAACCCTTATAGGATCGTTGGATAGGGAGGATCCTCCGACCAGACGGGTGTTATGTCTGGTGGGCAACTGCCCGGCAGATGATTTCGGGCAGCTCTATATATCCAAATCGCGCGGAGAACTTTAATTGCGCGATGCAAAAATAGTTCTTACGTGACGCCATAGATGTCGTCGCTACAAAATCAAACTTCTGAGTTAATTAAATAAAAAGATACGGCCGTTTCGCAAAAAACGTATATTTCGACACTCTCAAGGGAGTCAAAATTTATAGGGTATTTCCCGTTGACCTAGAATCCTGAAATTTAGTATGAAGCAAGGTCTCATAGCACAAGTATAGGCAAAAGTCTGAAAACTAAATTTGTAGTAGTAGTTACGTCACAAAAAAAAACTTTTTGCGATTCGTAAAAATCTCGTAACTCAATTCGGGAATTTGTACGGAACCCTCAATACGCGAGTGCGACTCGCACTTGCCCGGTTTTTTTTTTCAAATTCAAAATACAAGTAGGGTTTTAAGAAAATAAAAATACAAAATATTTTATTTCACATAGGGCCTACATGGGGCACTTATAGTAAAAGCACGCTTGGCTTATACTGAAAGTGTTGACGGTGCCATCCCCATGCTCTGTGGTAGGTGTTCTTGGTGTTCTTTCTTCTTTGTGGCTAGCCCGTTTGCTAAGCATTAATGTACGCTCGCGGTTTGCACCGAGCCCCAACGTTAAGTGTTCTCAGTAATGCGTTCTGTCACTTATAAACGTGAGAGTGACTAGTGACTGCCGCACCTGCTTCCAGGCACAACCGAGTTATGTACTCTCTCTTTATAGTATTACAAAATTGATTTGTTTATTTCGATTTATGAACTAAATATAGTAAAAATATACAAACAAAACAAAATATTTTAGGGGGCACGACAGTGCCTCCACCAAGGCGAGCAAAAAAGTGGCACGGCCGTACCATCCTTTTCTCGAAACAGTTCAGGTAATTTTCGATCCCCTATAACTTCGTTGTGTATAAAACTAGAAGCCTGAATTTTCAGTAACCAAGCAGGCATTGTATAAACACGGTATATTTAAAATTTCATTCTATTTGAACTAGTAGTTTAAGAATTATAACTGGTCAAAATTTCTTAATTTTGTCACTCACTGACTGACCGATCATTAAAACTGTAATTGTTTAGTTTGCAGTAAATGAATCCATGTAGGTAGGGTGAGATGTCCAACAGTGAACCAGTGGTACACAATGATCCACACATCTTACTTTGTAAACTTGACGTTGCCAATCCGTGCTTTGGACACGAAAGTATTCGGATTTTACCGCGCCGCCTGCTCCCTACTCGCGAACTAGCTAGCACCAAAGACGCCAGTGTGGCGCAGCGCTTTATGATTTTCGGTGAAAAAACAAAATAAAATGTAAGGTCTATTTTTCCTTTTACTTCTGTTATTTGTAGTTTTTCTGTGTGCCATTAATTATACTTATTACAGTTTTTATTGGGGTATCGTATGAAACTGAAGTTAATATGGTAATTCTTTTCGTGTAATTTTAACAAAATTTAAAATGTTGAATGGTAGGTGTAATATACAATGAACCGCTGTTAAAAACATTTACTTTTAATAAAGTTGATTCCTTGGTAACATATACAAGACGTTTTATTTGCTTTACCTTTAGTTTTATGACATAAATAGTCATAATTTATCGTAAAACAAATAGGATGATTCACTGTGTACATATTGACTTAGCCCCCTGTTCAGTGAGTAACACGCGGTGGACTCAGTGAGCCATTTCCCATCTTTAAAAAAGATTTAAATATATCCTATCCTGTTTCGTTTGGAACTAAAATTAATATGCACAATTAAAGACAGATAAATGAGCCGGCCTCTAGTAAAAAAAATCTTCGTTATGTTTAAAAACAGCTGCGCTTTGAATGTACAACTTTTTCATGGTTCACTGTTGGACACCTCACCCTACCTGTATATAATTATAATATAAAGGAATCTACAAAAAGAAATGAGATGCCATCAAAAACATAACTTGTAAAAAAATCAAGGCTTGCAACTCAGTTCTTCTGCCGTAAAAAGTTTGGAGATCCATGTGGTATTTTTAAATTTTTTAAAGTCGGTTAATTTATTCACTAAGGTACTTACTTAAGGTACCTTGATGACCTAGATTGACTTGGGAATCGTATGTACATCACAAGTAATACGTACCTATTATATTAAATTAGATTGTTTAATCCGAAATCTTCATCTTACCTATCCCGCCGAAAGACGGTTTACTGCTTCCCCAAGCATCGCTAGAACGATCTGTCCAATGCTTCTTGCTTCGATCTTATCAACTCAGTTTTATTAAAAAACAAGTGATGTTAGGAATCGTTTATTAATTTTTTACTTAAAACAATGATACCGCATTCCTCTTTTATACAAATTAATATAAAAAACCTAATTCGTTCATTTCGAATCGCTAGTCGTTATTGGCCAACAACGGGGCGCTTAGAATAAATGCTATTTATGATTCGATCGTTGAATTGAACATCGATTACTTGTGGATATCGATGTCTCGTATGATAAGTATGGGAGTATTAAAATTAAGGGGATGTGACGATAGGTACTGTTTGTTCTCTGGGCTGTTCTGTATGGACGGGTTCAGGTTGTTTAGCCGGTCCTGTCTTCGTGATGGGGACAATTCTTTCACCTGCATTGGGAGGGGGTCGCTTAGGAGCTGTGATGGTAAGGACGCCGTCTGAAGATAGTGTGCTGACCAGATCCTGAACGTCATAGTTTCCGGGGAGGATGTATCGGCGAGTGAACTGACGTGAGATGAAGCCGTGCTCGTCTTGTTTCTCTTCGTGTCTGCCTTCTACTACTACGCTGTTGTTCGCGGCTTTTACTGTGATTTCTTCGGGTGTGAATTGCTGGACGTCTAGGATGACCTGGAAGATAACAAGTCTTTGTCAAACATGACAGGAAATAACTCTGTATAGCATGATATCCTACTGCTGGGAGACAGGCTTCCTCCGACTCCTTAATCATGTTAATAGTACTGAAGGTGAAGCTGATAAAATAATTCAACTGGTACGCAGACAGGTGTCATAACTAATGCAATAACAAGGCACGTTGAACCGTCACTAACTCGCTTTATTGACTGTGCCAAATTTAATCAGGCCGGTACAGACACCGTGTCATATGCTAAGTATGCAGGAGACTAAACATAAACTGAGACAAAATTTGAACAATATAATGATAAAAACTAAAAAAAAAAACTTTCACAATAATATCAAGTGATTGATGTGACGATTCAAGTGACCAACTATCTACAATAATATCTAGAGAAGTTTATGAATGATTACCAATAACATAAGGTGGATTCCAGATCGCCAGCGTTAGCAGTATTTATTATAATAAACCAAATCGTACCTCAAACTTCTCCTTCGTCAGGTTAATAGTGGAAGCCGACTCCTGCCTGGTCAGACTCGTTCTCCAGGGTCTGAAGTACGAGTTTCTAAACAGTGAGGTGGAAGGCAGCGTGGAGAGGGAAGACAAGAGCTCGTCTCTCTTGAGACCCATGCCGAAGTGCTGGTCCAGCAGGCGAGAGGGCCTGTCCCACTCGTCCCACCAGTCACGGAACATCAGAGGTACTATCGACATCTGGAAATAAAAGATTTCACAATTAAGTACCTACAGTTGGTTTAAGGTGTCATAATCATCATCATTTTAGCCGAAAGACGTCCACGGCTGGACATAGGCCTCCCCAAATGTCGCCAACTCGCCACAATGATCGGTCCTGTGCGTTTCGCATCCATCGGATTCCCTCAACCTTCACCAGGTCATCAGTCCACCTTCAAAAAATGAGGACACGTTAACCGTTTCAATGCTATGAACAGTCAAGGGCCTAAGTAAGTAAAATAATCACTGGTTTCAAAGCCAAGGCATTTGTTTAAATTAAACAATTTAAAGTCACTTTTGAATATACAAGGAGTCCGTCAGTAAGTAAGAAAAATAGGAACCATTTTATTTATCAAAAAGTTTCTGTAAAGTCTTTAGCAAATATGATTTGACTTTGAACTATCTTCATGAAATTGATCGACCAACTTCATTACATAGGTAAGTATTATTTGCTTTCAGAATCCGAAGTTTTCATGGAACTGTCGAAAATATGTTTTTCCAATCTCATTCCTGAATATTTGTGTTTGAATGCCAATTAGAAAAGCAAGTGTGGCTGGCCCCTGGGCACCACACTTGCACCCAGCCGCCGGGATTCCGATCCCGATTTCCGGCCACCGTAGGCGCGGGCTTGCGGATGGCGAACAATGGGTAGCTCACCGTCCGATCGTCCGGTAACCGTCCGGACCGAGCCCAAGTCGTCGACGGCGCATAGTGTTCCACGCGCGCCTAAAGGAGATGTCAGCAACCGTAGGGGCCCAGCTGGGTCGAAGCTTACTGGGGCCATGGGTGATGCGAAAGAGATCCCCGGGGCCTTGGAAAAATGGCAAAGAAGGAACAGGAGTGGGTTTCTAGTTAGTAAAAATCGGACACTATCTCCCGCCCGCCCAAGAGCGGGGGATGTCATTAGATGATTTTCCAAGCCAAAAAAAAAAGTGTGGCTGACCCCAGCCACCTGCGGAAAATTCCATGCAACCAACTCCTCACCAAACTCATATAAAACACCCTCATGAACCCTCATCAACTGTTATATTACGTTAGCAAGCGCAGCATAACCTGCTTATAATGTTCTATAATGTTCTTATATTGTTCTGTCCTATTACGTTAGCACGGTGCCAAGTCATAAACAACAATCAAATCGGTCATGGAAACCATAGACTCGTCGATACTCTCGCGCGCTCGTAAAACTTATCTTTGGACTAATAAATCAACAACTTTGTCTATTCATTGCGTACCTAGATATAAACGGCGGGTTTTATCATGGCGCGTTATTTTCAGCGGTTACATCTCCTGTGCACTTGTAATTGATGACCGAGCAATGTTATTTGAATGCGCATTATATATATAAAAGTATTTTTATAATATCTTATTTACAAGGAAACTTTGGGGTTAGCCTTTCGGTAGGGCTACGAAATGGTTCTAAAGCAACTGAAGGAACACGGGGGTATGTAGTATTCAGTAAATCAGACACTCCCTCTCGCCCCTCGGGAAAAGTTATTCGATGATTTCTCACCCAAAACAAACAAAAGTATCTAAACATCATGCCTGTAATACGGTCAAGCGAAAATGTATGAAAAATAAAGTCTCATCTTGTACTTTCAAACGCAAGTCTGGAAAAGAAAAACTCTATCAGATTCTAAAAATCGTTCTTTGTATTCCTATACTTTCATGTAGGAAATCTAAACAAATATAGTATCCATTTCCAGATTAGGAAAAAGGCAGTAAACCAATGGAGGTGTATCAGGTGTCATGATATCGTAATAAACATCCAAAGAAAATACTATCGATAGAGCTGTTTAACCAAATCACCTACAAGATTATTAAAAGTAATTTTATTGCCCCAACGAAAAACTTGTTGAAGTTTACCGGGTTTGTTTACATTTTCAAGCAATAATACATGCACATAATAATCGACGGAATTCTGGAACGAATCCACGGTGTATGAGTCACCTGGCAACGGTTTTAGAACTGATGCAACCCGCTGAAGTTTGAACTAAATGTATTCACGCTATGATGAAAGTTATGCGACATTATAAGATTTGTAATAGGGTTATTTTAGATCGTGTGTTGATGTAAACAATGTGAGGCTAGCAAGATATTTTAGTCAGTACAAGTCGGACACTACCTCTCGCTCTACTCGGGGCGGGAAAAGTTGAAAAAGTATTTGATTTTTATCCACACCAAAAAAAAGGCTAGCAATTTCTTTTATGGATGTTTCACACATGATTAATTGTGAAGTCTGTTCATTGTTAAAGAGGGCAAAAGAAGGGTTGAATCTTTTAATTGTGTATTAACACAATTCACTGGTCACTATTAACCACCACCACCAGACCAGTGGTCACTAGTCTAGCTATGAGCTGAATAAATGACCTACCTATATCTGGTCCCCACACTTGTTACTTGATACCTACTTCAAGTACCAAGTCTGGGTACCAGTTATGGTTAGTTAATTTATTCTATAAAACTTTATTGCATCTACTTCTGAAAGTAGATAATATTTTATTTGCTACAAATGTATTACTATTATATTATTAATCGATGAACTGCGTACTGACTGAATTAATCTAAATTTAATTCTAACGAATTGCTCCAACATGTAAATGTAAATAACACCTGTTCAAACATAACATTTTTGTTCAAACAGGTATTTTCAGAAAAACACAAAATTAAAAACCCTATTCCTCCGGTAGACCATCCGACTCACACAAATGTCTTCAAAAACTGAACAAATCAGCTTCCACGGAAAACTAAATCTACATCACCTTTAAAAAGCACAAAAGGAAAACACCACAACTAAACGATTATAGCACTATGAAAAGAAAACAATTCACCTTTGTGGTTGTTAGTTCGTTGCAGGCGCGCGCCGCTCTGGACTCGAGACTAGAGACGAACGCCATATAATGTGATTTAAATAGAATTTTCAGCGGCCCACACGGGCTGATTCATGAGGATACACCTTGAACTTGAAGCGATAGCTACGATATCATTCAGTAACGCATGACGTACTGTTTGGGCGGGAAATTGCCGAGTATGGTCCATGCAACTTTCTGGCAGAGTTGTAAACATGTACATGGGTGGTGGTAACCACGATTTGTATAGATATATTGATTTAAAATCGTCTGGAATAGGATTTTTGTAGCTGTGATAAACAGAGCTAAAAACAAAACCAAAATAACTTTGCTAGTACGGGAATAGAGAGTCATCGTCATCATTATTTCAGCAGAAAAAAAGAAATATATGTTATTTGGCACACATAGATACACACAATGCAGAAACAACATGTATACACTTAAGACTAAAGACGTCCACTGTTGCACATGGGCCTGCTCTAAGTGTCACCACAATGAACGGTCCTGTGCATCTCGCGGATTCCCGCAACCCTCATCAGGTCATCGGTCCACCTCGTACGAGGCCTTTAACGCTGCGTCTTCCGGCACGCGATCACCACTCGAAATATCCTAGCCTTAACCTATAGTTAAGTAACTCGGTTAGGTCTAAAATCATACGGTACGTTAGTCTTCAGGTTGAAAAAAATAAAAACAAAATACTATAACATATAGCTTTTCTTTCTCCAGTCCCACTAGGCTCTCTAGTGTCCATCTTTCGGAACATCATGAAAATATTATTCTTCATAGAGCACTTATATATTTTATGCTTGGGATAAATGTGAAACACCAAAGTTACCACACGGTAGCATCACTTATGCTGCATTCGTAAATGTATACTGTATAATATTTACACTAATATTATAAAGCTGAAGAGTTTGTTTGTTTGAACGCGATAATTATCTACAGAAACTACTGGTTCAAACTGAAAAAATACTTTAGTGTTGGATAGCTCATTTATTGAGGAAGGCTATGATACTATCACGCTATGACCATTATGAGCGGAACAGTAACCAAATACGCAGGTAAAACCGCGAAGAATAGCTAGTGTGTTCATATTTCTATTTTCTTAATCTATAGAACTCTAGATAGTTGTGAGTTACTAAAACACTATCGACTTAAATATTTACATGCCATCACTAAATGGCGGAATGTGTTTGCATTTAGTTTCCTATAATATCATTTTTTTTTGCACCTACCACATCTTACGCAAATAATTAGTATTATTCGTTTATTTATCTCAGGACCCTGAGGTCCTGGACCTTTGGAAGGCGTACAAGGAGCCGAAACTAACTTGCTCAGGCCCTTTAGACTCTTTTAATGGAACGTGATATCTATGGTATTATTACATCTCTATTAGTAATTTAAACTTATTAAATACATTTTTTAATTTTTCTTAAAAAAATAAAAAAATTACAATTAAAAAAAAATATTTAAAAATATAAAAAATCATGGTCACCATAATAAAATTATTTTCTCATTGAAAGTCATTTTCAGGTGGGTGTCATTCCAGAACAAATCCACTTTCTTGTTACTCGTAGGTGGATGACACGGTAGGTGATGCTGCTGCTTTCGACATCATTCCAGATTACTACATACCGTATCATAGTAAAATTCTTTTCGAATCATTGTCATCGCAAGTCGTACTGCAACGACGCCGACGCGACGCAGCGACGTCACGAATGATCAAAATAAATTCCCTATTTTTAGTTCGTGACAATTTTATCCCAATAGGAGAGTAGATGATTGTATGAGATATAAATAGACGTGAAGAATACTTCGGCCAACGCCATTTGAATAACATTGTGATATAAATACGCTGTTAATCATGTTTCCTAAATACTTGCGATCTTTTGAGTTCTAGAGACTGCTCTAGAACTTAAAATTATATTTGAGCCTTTCTTTTGATTTTGGTCCTAAAACTGTTTTTAATTTGGGACCACTTTGATTTCTTGTTACTAGCGGGGACCAGGAGCCAAAGAATTAACTAATTTAAAATAAACTTACAATCTTAAATTCAAAATTGTAGCATATTATTATTATCTTTAAAATCACACTAATCACACTATTAGGTATAAAGGCGAAAGTTTGTGACTGTGTATGTGTTTGTATGTTTGTTACTTCTTTACGCTGGAATGGCTGAACGGATTTCGATGACACTTAGTACACGAGTAGACCATATCCTGGAATAGGATATAAGATAATGAGATAGAATATCTCTCGGGTGAAACTGCTGGCAGCAACTAATTAACTATGAATACAAAACAGTAAAAGCATAATGCATAATTTATTATAATAACAGAGAACCTAACGTGTCTGAAAATAATTTCGCTTTTGAAACTTTCATATATTATAGTCCTACAAAATTAGTCTTTTCTCATTTCTGTATAAATAAATAAAAGAAAACGTTTTCCTTTCCGAGTCCAGTTGCAAAAATGTTCGTTAACTGTTCTGTACAACATGTCAATTACTACTGTTCCTATTTTATGTACGAGTATAAATGGACGTATGAGAAGCTAACCTGTTCCACCGGGGGCTAATCGAAGCCTCAAAAAAGGATGTAATCTCAGCCACCCTAAAAATTGTCTAGTAGTAATTAATAATGTACACCACTGTGGCCATAGCCAGACAACAACTCGCGCAGAAAAGTATCAAGATCAAGCATGCAAAAACGAGCGAAGTGAGCTCGAAAATATTTGCACCTGTCTTACGCAGACAAGCATCAGGAACAAGAAATATAGAGAAATGTGGAGGAGCTATAATAACAGCCGCTCGGGTCGATCTTTGAAGTAAAGCTGCGTTTGTACGTGGATGGGTGGTCAGTCATCCATTATTACATAGCGAGACTCCTCCGTACGTCGGAAACAGTGCCGTAACTAGGGCGGTGCCACGGTGCCCGAGCAAAGGGCGCAGACCGTGGAGGGGTTACAAATTATACAACCAAAGTCATGTTTTATATTATACTTGGTAGTTAGTAGCATACATATTATGTACTAGCTGACCCGGCGAACTTCGTACCGCCTAACAGTCAATGAATGTATTGATTACCTTTTAACTAAACTTATTGACCGAATCATAGTATCTTAGCCGTGTGCAGCGCCCCTTAGTGAAGTCCACTGCGGGTGACGTAACCTACGACAAACTTATTATTTGCGGTTGGTACAGTAATCGGGTCTAGGGATCGAACCGCAAAATTAAGTTTGTTTTTTATTGTATATACTTTTCCGGGATAAAAAGTACCCAGTGTAGTGACCAAGGATAATAAAGAATAATTATACCAAGTTTCATCGTAATCGAACTGGTAGTTTTTGCGTGATGCCTGTAGCCTGGTTCACGTAAAATCAAACAAGTCAAATATCGTTGAAGTTTTATAGTCGTTCGATTGCAGTCCTATCCAAAATCGGTATTCACGTGTTCTTTAATCGGGATTGGATAGAACGACAATTAAACTGACTCGAAACTAAACGATCTATCAACGACTTATTGCCGGTTACCACAGAGTACCTACTTTGTAATATACTGCCAGTTACTAGTCGTTGGCATTCGACCCGATCAAACATCGTTTCTTTCAACGAGAATACCTTCGAGTCGCTTCGAGCCAACGATTAAATGACGATTGTCTTAGCTGAATATGCGTCAACGACTTTTCGATTGAACGACTTTAGAATCGTTGTCATTCAAACTCGATTGATGGATGTGAATACGGTAATGGTCTAAACGACTAAGTCGCTACGATATCGTTACGGTTTTGATTACGTGAATCGGGCTACTGAACAAACAGACAGACGGACAAAAATTTTTTTAATCACATTTTTGGGTTCGGTGTCGGTCTAGTAACCATTATGCCATTATGCATTATGCCAATATGCCAATATGCCATTTATTTTTTTGATATTTTCAATGTACAGAATTTTCAATTCTACAGATTTATTATAAGTATAGATAGGTAATAACTATATCGTTGAAGTTTTATAGTCGTTCGATTGCAGTCCTATCCATCCCCCGCGCACCGCGGCAGCGAACAGACGTGTCCTCTGTGCCTCCTCGAACACTATTTTTATCCCAGAGTAATAAACTAATTTTCAAGTGGAATTTTGACTCATATGACCTAATAACTTCATATTGAACGCTAAATGGACCAGGAAAGTGGAAAATTGTGTGCTAAATAGGCAGTTTTATAACTAAAGTGACTCAAAACTGTGTGATCTAAGTGATTTGTGACTACCGCACACGCGCGCTTACTAACGCGCCTGACCTTGAGCAGAGTCACACTGACATTCGATCCTTTCACTTTTACTACTAAGGAACAAACTGATACGCTATTTCGCCTGCGCCTATAACAATACGCTTGGCTCGGCGGTTGAATGCGTCGCTTGATACCAATTGTCGCAAGTTCAAACCCCGGTGTCAGCAAGCACTTTTTGTGTTCTTAAATTTCATTTCATTTAAACTACACTAGTTAAGTATGGCTTCTACCCCAAGAACACCGCCGAATAAACATCATAATTTACCTACACGCTCGGAGTCAGACATTCCGAGCTTATTCTCCAAAGAGGAACTGCCCACTGGTAATACTGTCACGACTAATATCACTCAACGTAACAAACGAAGATGTCCTTCGAGTGAACGCAACTTCAACGATAACTGCATAACTGGACTGAGTTTAGGAATGAAATAAGTGACATGATTAAAAATATGGTCAACGTTCAGAACGCGCGTATGGACAAATTAGAAAACCACATAATGGAATTAAAAACCTCGACCTCGAAGATCGAGGCATCAAACATAGACATCGATAAATCTATGACGTTTTTATCAGATCAGCTAACCTCGATCGAAACGAAAATTACGGGGTTGGAAAAAGAACGCAACTCAATGAGTATTAAACTAACTGCACTCGAAGAGAAAGTGGAGTCGCTTGACCGCAGCATTGTTAAAACATGTGTCGAGCTTCGCAATATCCCAAAACAGTCCAAAGAAACCAAAAAGATGCTATATACCTCACTTCTAAAGTTATCAAATTACATTGAAATGAATTTGCAATCCTCCGACATACGCGACGTACTGCGGCAACCTTCAAAAAAAGATAGCACGACTTCATCGCTGACGGTTGAATTTATGAAGAGTTTTTAGCCGCAGTTAAGGAATATAACAGGCGTAATCCTAACAATAAAATAAACTCCTCTCACTTGGGTTACGAAAAACCAACAACGCCAATCTACGTTGCAGAGCAACTAACTGCGTATTCAAGGCGACTTTTCTATCTGGCCCGTACCTACGCGAAAGCCAACGAGTACTCGTATTGCTGGACCTCAGATGGTCGCATCCTGTTGAAGAAAAACCCCGAGAGCCCATCCATTGTTATTAGAAGCGAACAACAACTAAACAGCTTATCTATACCTAAAGTTATATGACTAGTTTTGCTGAATCAGAGTTTACTATTTTTAGTTTTTTATTGTTGTTATGTTTTTTCTGGTATTATTATTATAACCACTACCTATATTGATCAAAGCATCCATTCTTCACACACACTATATAAACACACAGCACACTCATTACAATTATGCATGTTTAACACACATTCTAGACACATTCACACACAATACATACTACATAATATGTCAGTCCAAAATACACACAACACGCCTACTTTTCTTTCAAATCATATCTCTTAAGAGCTTTCAATCCGCGCTTTAATATCCAGGCCTTTCATCCAAAACCCGGTCATTGCATTAGTCAACTGTTTAACCTTAACAAAAACCAAACACCATGACTGATAACGTCTTAACATTTTTGAACAATGTGGATGAAACTTCTGTTTCTGAAGCACATACCTGCACACCATCACAAGCAAATCAACTGTTAGGCAACCCTAACGACTATTTAAAAACGTTTTGTCAAAACATTAGGTCTATTAATTGTAACTTTTTAAGCTTGCAAGCATTTCTAAATCTCTTTTCTTTTGACTGTGAAGTCTTGATCCTAACAGAATGCTGGTTACCCTGCCTGAGAAATCAACTAATTCCTGAAATAGACGGTTACACCAGTCACAAAACCACTAAACATATTAACCAGAGTGACGGTGTAATTGTCTATACGAAATCGTTTCTTAACCCCACGGTAGAAGAACCAGACTTTGGTAACTCAGCGTCTGGGATGATCATCAAGACTCAAAACGATATAGCACTTCTTTGCGTTTACCGCTCACCATCTACTGATAATATAGACAGCTTTTTGCGTGCGCTAAATGACATAATTCCAACACTACGTGAATTTAAATCTGTTGTTCTCACTGGCGACATTAATATTGACATTGGGTCACCTTTGGATACTCGCTCCCAAAACTACTTGAATTGTCTTGCATTCCATGGCTTTCTCCCTGCACACACTCTACCTACAAGAGGTAACAACTGCCTCGACCACACTTTTGTGCGAACAAACCGTCCCGCAATCACTTTCGTTTTCGAATCCACCATAACAGACCACTACTCCTCCTTAGCATGCATCAAAACTAAAAAAACGCGCTCAAATGAGATTTACACCGTAACCGTTTTGAAAGCCTAGACAAATCATTCGAGCAGCTGGATTTCAAGCCTATTCTGTCTATAAAGGATGTAAACGCTGCCACTGATAATCTAGTAAATATAATATCTAAAGCTATATCTGAGAACTCAATGACGTCGAAACAGCCAGCGAAGAAAAGGATACTCAAACCTTGGATAACTGCAGGTTTGTTGAGATGTATCCGCAACAGAGATGCACTGCACAAAAGGCTTAAATTGTCACCAAACAACGAAGTTCTCATTGTTACCTATAAACGCTACAGAAATTTCTGCACTAAACTTCTAAAAAAAGCTAAAAGGCAATATGACAGCGAACAACTAAAGAATGCAGGTAAAAATACTAAGGCACTCTGGACCGTAATAAAAAACATAACTTACACTAATAAAGCAAAGCATTCATCTACTCAATTACTTCATTCACACTCACATACTGTTTCCTGTAACAAAGTTAATGATTTTTTTGTCAACATCGGTAAAGAGCTCGCGGATAAAATTATTAAAACTTCTGTACATCAAACACAAACGACCTCGACACAGTCTCATATCAGCTTGTCTTCTTTTGTCCTCGAAGAAACTGACAGTGACGAGATCCTGAAAACTATTAATAGTTTAAGATCTACCGCAGCGACTGGCTGGGATGGGATCTCATCTACCATCCTGAAAAGGTACTCAGCTACTCTGGCACCTATTTTATCTCATATTTTTAATCTCTCATTTCAGACCTCCGTCTTTCCCACTTCTTTCAAAAGAGCTATTATTCATCCCATCTTCAAGGGTGGCGATGGGAACGTAGTTAACAACTATCGACCAATTGCAGTGCTGAGTGCTCTTTCTAAAGTAATGGAACGCATCATTAATAAGAGACTGAGAGACTATTTAGAGCACTTTAATCTTATTTCACCACAACAATTTGGTTTCCGCATAAAAAAGTCCACCTCAAATGCCATTCACGAATTGACTACTTTTATTGTTTCTAATCTTAATAACAATAAAAAAGTACTAACTGTGTTTTTAGATCTCGCGAAAGCGTTTGACACCGTTCCCACCAAAACCCTTTTACAAAAACTCGAAAATATAGGTGTCAGAGGCTCACAACTAACATTTTTCAAAAGTTACCTCACAGGTCGAACACAAGTGGTTAAAATAGGGAACCACGTAAGTGACGAGCTTGCTATTGAGTATGGGGTGCCACAAGGGAGTATTCTTGGGCCTACATTATTTCTTGTTTTTATCAACGAACTTTGCAATTTCAAAATTCAAAATTCTAATATTGTTACTTATGCCGACGACACTGCTATAACTTTTTACGCAGACTCCTGGTCAGAACTTCAACTTGTAGCACAAAAGGGTCTTAACTCCACTCTTGACTGGCTTACTGCTCACACCCTAACACTAAATACAAGCAAAACTAAATTTGTTACATTTTCTATTAGCTCAACGTCCAAGCCAAAAAATTGTATAACGCTCAAAGCTCACACATGTCGCACACAAATTAGGCAAAATTGTAACTGCGCTCAAATAGAGTCGGTAAATAATATTAGATACTTGGGCATAATTTTAGACAGTACTCTAAACTTTAAACCCCATGTGGAAGCATTAACGAGCAGATTGCGTAAGTTGATATACATTTTTAAAACACTTAGACTTGTAGCTAACCAATTTATTATCCGCACTGTCTACTACGCACTTTGTCAACCAGTTATATCTTACGGAATTTCTTGCTGGGGTGGGGCCTCCAAAACCACATTGCTTCCTTTAGAGATTGCTCACAGAGCAATATTAAAGGTTGCAACTTTTCGACCAATATTATTTCCCACCACTCAGTTATATAAGGATTGCAATGTTTTGAACGTACGACAGCTGTTTGTTCCAAGCGATCTTGCTTCAACATCATTTCACTCCCTTTGTTACACTTAACAAGCGTCGTAAAGATTTAATTTGTACCCTTCCACAGACCCGTTACTCTTTTACAAAAAAATTTTTCTTTTACCTTGGTCCCTTCTTGTACAACAAAATTAATGCAAATATTCCCATATACTCTTTACCTTACCATGAATGTAAGTCAGCAGTCCGCTCTTTTCTATTAGACAAAACGTACGAGGAAACAGAATCTTTTCTTCCGTAACACACACACGCACACTCGCGCCACACACACGCACACACCTTTTTTACACACACTCGACCCATTAATTAGACACACATATAACACATTCACATACACACACATAAATATACTACACACACACTCACACAAGAAATTTACTGATTCGTCTTTCGTCTCTCATTTCTCTTTATTTTTCTGCATGCATGATATTGTTACTGGGATTATGTACCTAATTATAAAATGTACCACGTCTTGCGCCATATAAGACCTCCATATTTATATTGTATAATCGGGATCGGTCCTGTCTCTCCTAAGCTCAGGTTGCTTTGTAGCCTATTTAGGAGTACAGTGCTTCACCCGCTTACTAGATTCTTGTTTTACTCATATATGTGCCTATTGTATCCATTTGTGTAATCTGGTCCTTGTAAACAATCAATAAAAAATTTTTATTATTATTATTAATAACTATTGTTTATCATATACCTACTTATTAGAATTATATGCGGGTTCTAACTTTACCTAAAACAGCAAACAAAGCGATTGGAAATTTGGAATTGCTCCGGTTTTGGAATGGTTGGATCATTTCAAAACCGGAGCAGTGATGTTGACCCAATGGTCAACATCACTGCTCCCGTTTTGGAATGGTTTAATCGACCATCGTATTTATATACCTGACTATCGTGAAGCGTGCTATAAATACTCGTAATTATCCAAACTGTAAAAACTAAAAAGACTATAGTCCAAGCATAACCATTGTCAGTACAGTCATGTCAGTGTCTCCACGGCACGTCACTGTCAGCAAAACGTCACCACACACAGCCATGAGCCAGTGATGGATGTCGGAAAACGTCTAACTCGAACTTAATCGAGTCTGCATTCGTTTTGATAAAATCGAACAAATAATTACAATGTTAGGTTAATTTTAACTTTACTGATTCTCGTATAGAATCGGTATTTTTATTGATTATGTAAAGTAACCTCTTAGCGAACTGTTTTCCAAATTAAAATTTAAAAACCAAATTAATCGATTTGTTTATTATCGCTATGTACAATACAATGCGTTCCAAATAAGAATATGATCAATTTAGACGCCTTGTTGTGACGTCATACTGTCAAATTGAAGAAATTGGGTAGGGTGAGCAAAACAAGAATTTTTTAAAATTTAATTTATTTACGAATCATGAACGAAAAAAGTTCAATCAGTATACAGTTTTCAATTTTGCTTATCTCTGCGTCACTGTGTGAAGTGTCTAGTAGTGGCAAATGGAAGAAGAATGCGAATATAATATAACAATGAAAATAAGAAAGAAAAAAGTTTTACAATATAAGTGAAGTAAACGTTATTGTTTAATCTAAATGATTAAACAATAACGTTTAATCTAAACGATTAAACAAAAACGTTTTTACTTCACCTAGATTTAACTAAGACCCTAAGACTGTTTTTTTTTTTGCTTTGTATTACCATACAAAGCAAAAAAAAAAACATTAGTAATACGCAAATAAGTCTTCTTCGCAAACCGTACTTTTCAATCAACATTTGACAGATCGAGTTCAGTGACTTTCCTATTCTTATTTGAATCGCATTATAATTGGAAAGAATGAAAACAATCGATTAGTTAGAGCACAACACTTTTCCGCCACACCGGTTAGGTTAGGTTGATAATAATAATTGGATAATGATTTCAAATTTCCATTATATTTTTTGTTTATTTCTCGAAGAACTTGAATTCTTCCCCATATTCATGACGAGATAACTCTTCTCAAAAAAATTACTTCTTTAAAACTATACTTTAGATAGGTTGCCAAAACTTTGTGAAGTGCTTTCGTGATAAAACTGCCGATCTTATCGTATCGTACTATTGTCATAAATATTCGTGACTGCTTCTGATTGTAGGTGTGCAGGCAGTTACACGTCGTTATGTATTGAATGAAGTAAACCTCATCCTCGTTGCACAATGCGGTTTCCTATAACGGGAAGACAAGTACATTTGATATGAAATATTGCAAAAGCGAAAGTGTGTGTATGTAGCGTAAAATTCGTCGAGTGCCGGTAATTCAGAATTAGTGTTAGTGGATGATTCAAGTGCTTAGAACGCGGCAAAGGTCGATCATCATGCTGCCTTGGATACAGCACCGATGGACCGGCCTCTGCCTGCTTGTCACGGGCCTTGGAGCCCTAATGTTGTTCCTGTATGGATTTTTCCCATTAAAATACCATTCTGGGAAGATGTCCCATATGGATGATTTGCCAAATTTCATAGATGGTGTCAGGTTTGTTTATTTTTTAACAATCTTGTTTCTACTTTATGTACACTAACAATAAACAACCTATAATTTGTTATTATTCAACAATTGGCCAAGTGCTGTTGTGAGTTTCTCTACCTTTACTTATTTTTCTTAACACTTTCAGTGCCAAACAATAATTCATTAATGTACCCACAACTGGCCCTCCAACTAACAAGTCCAACAATAAATGATTTTACAACAATTATTGTATGAGCCAGGTGCTAGCTCCTTGGTACTGAAAGTATTAATAGTGTTTTAAGTGTATGCATAAATAAAACATAATTTTTGCAAACAAAACATGCTGCATTCTCACAATGGATATTCAGATAAATATTTTTTGTGATTTTGCAGTATTGATGGCCAGCAAGTGTACAGTTCTGGTGAGAACAGTGTGGTCCTCATGGTAATAGATGGCCTTCGTTATGACTTTGTAACTGAAGAATACATGCCATACACTGGTGAACTGTTAAAGAACAAGTCTGCTTGCATCTACGTATCTGTGGCTGAACCACCTACGGTTACTATGCCTAGGATTAAGGTAAGATACTTAAAATAAATAAAGCAATTAAATAGATTTTTATGTACTCGTAAAATCTTTATAACAAAAGTATTACACCTTGCAACATTGTTTTGTTTTCATTCACAAAACCAAAGAAAAAAGTTTACAATTCCTTTTTAGTATTTTTACAGGGTTTTCTTATTCCTGAATTACCTAGTTCCGTAATTATGTGTTACTTACTGATATTCTATAGATCTGATTGGACTGAATGCCAACGTCAACATAGTTGGGAATGGTCTAAAAACTAAGCAGAATCAACTGCCTTGCCATTACTATTGATATCATCAGATTTTTTATTAAGTGTAAAAAATATATAATGAGTGTAAAATTCTCAATTGTTCTGTTGTGTACAGTCACCTCAGCGTAAAATGGAAAAGGCACAGTGGAGGCGCACTATAAACTTCTGGCGGGACATATTTGCAAGTGTCACCTTTACATATTAAAACTAGTTATATTTGTTCAGCTTTCTATAAATCATCTTGGAGACAAAGAAAAAACAAATATTTTTTCCTAAATATTTTTTTATTTAATTAATACAAAACTTTAACTAAAAACTTGTTTTTTCTTTGGTCTTGTGTTTGAATATTTTATTTTATTCATGCTTTTTGCACTTACGAAATTACTGCATGACTAAAAACCTCGTTTCCAACAGCCTTTTAAAATATACATTGACTAAACATTTCACTATTTATCTAGTCTTTAGACAGAATTAATTAAAATTATGTTCTGTTAGATACGTAAAATGTATTTTACAGTTTCATAACATAATTTGCTACATTTAATATAATAAGTATTATCAAACTGCATGTTTTGATTTGGCTAGCATGTAGCATGAAGATATGCTGTTATTACATTTTCTTCATTTTTTTTACAACAATTACATCACCAGCCAGTATCTCTGTTAATTAACTTTATGAATATTCTTAAACTAACAATGCATGCCAAGCCACAACAATAATGTTGTGTCATCAATCTGCAATAAAGGGCTGTATAATCAATTAAAATACATATTTAATTTTTAATTGACTAAAATTGCTTATTACTATTTAAAAAAAAACCGAAGTAACTAAATAATTTTATTTTATTGCTTTAATCATTAGGTACAAAACATAAGAAATTATTTTCAAATGCTTCAGATTATCTAATCAAAATGAAATACTTGCTAAATAACTTTTAATTAGGTACCAGGACCAGTGGAATCACCAATAATGTTTACCATAAAATTACAAAGTAAGGGTTCACTAGCGTGGCCATTCCGATTACATATTAATTGGCTTTACACAATTAATTTAATTACCAATATTACATCGGTTCCTGTGGTTCCGAGTCATTGCACAGCGTAAATATAGCTTCAGTCATGCACATCACCTTAGGAAGAGTATGCATTAATTGATATCTGTAGCACTTTCCCTTCCTTGTGGCTCCCTTTCTCTGCCCAGTCGGTTAAATGTACACGCGGCTTAATTTTGTCGTCGCACTGGTCGAAACGAGGCAGCAGAACCTAAGGCGTCCAATACACGATTGGTTTTGCTGTCAGTTTTGCCACAGTGAACAGTCAAATATTTTGATTGACGAAAAACCTACCTTCTAATGCGTTGATTGACGTTTGCATGACGAAACCATGGTGATAAAATTCCGTCATTCAAACATCATTCATGATTGATGGAATTGATTGACGCTTGACCGTGTACTGGGACGCCATACATATACCATAAACATATTCTATCTCGTTTTAGCAAGAGATATCAACATTTTGTTGCTACGCCTGGCTTGCCTAGACAATTATAAGCTTTACTTAGAAATAGAATTGTCGTGTTTCATACATTTCCCTGTTAGATGGGTTGGTTAGTGTCATTGTTATGATGTTTTGCTTTAATTTAAACAATGTAAATAAATATACGTTTGAGCATTTTTAATCTGAGTTTAATTTAACCAAGTTGTCTCAGTCCCTATAAAAACTAATCTGAAATAAAATTATTATAATTTGGTACAATCATTGCTTATTATACGTCATAACATCGTCATCATTGCACTGGGCTTGGCTTGGTTGTGGTGGCACTTTCACATTAAAACCAAAGATACACTAATATTACATAATATCTAAATGGTCTTGCCTAAATGTCTGTCTATTGTTTAAACTACTATGCCTATTAACCAACTTAGTTATTAACAATAACCAGAATATTTCCCTGCCACCAGGCCATGATGACCGGCAGTGTATCAACATTTGCTGATGTAGCACTAAACTTTGGCGCGCCAGCAGTTCGAGGCGACAGTGTATTGCGCGTAGCCAACGCCAGAGGGCGCCGTACGGTGATGTATGGCGACGACACGTGGCTGAGACTGTTCCCGGGGCTGTGGACTGAGTCCGACGGCACCACTTCATTCTACGTTTCGGACTATACCGAGGTATTTACTACTTATGTAGCCACTCCTGAAGTAGTGTTAGTGACCAACACTAGAGGGCGCCGCAAAGTGATGTATGTGATGACGGATAGCTGAAACTGTTCTTGGGGCTTTAAACCGCCGATGGGACCACCTCATTCTAGTTACACTTTGTAATGGACTTCGATAGGTTAACTTGATTGAATAACTAATCTATTTGGTATGGGCAAAATAAAATTATGAACTAGTCCAAACGAACGTCAGACACTTTTTTTGTTGCCTGAGAGTTGTACAAAATATTTTTTGCAGGTAGACAACAACGTAACAAGACATTTGGACAAAGTTTTAGCACCAGATGAGAAGAAAAAGCCTACATTTGACTTCCTAGTACTGCACTACTTAGGATTGGATCATATCGGACATTTGGAGGGCGCCCGCAGTCCCAAGATCAAACCTAAGCTGTTGGAAATGGACGAAGTCGTCAAGAAAATATTCACTGCTATGCAGAAATGGGTTAGCATGTTACTTATAGTTCAACTAGACACTGGTTGTAGCAGTAAGTAGTCTGAGGGAAAGGACATCCAGCCGCCGAGACCCCGACCCGGACTACCAGCCACCGTAGGCGAGGGCTTGCGGACGACGAGCAATAGGTAGCTCGCCGTCCGGACCGAGCCCGAGTCGTTGACAACGCGTAGTGTTCCATGTGCGCCACAAAGAGATGTCCATGGGTCGACTTCTGAAAAAGTTACTCGTGGTCATGGGACGCAAAGGGCATCTGAAGGAACTGCAGGAGGTTTTAGACAGTAAAAGTTTGACACGCCCTCCTGCTCCGCTATAGAGCCAAAGAAGTCATTAGATGACTTCTTTGGCCTTAAAAAAAAAGTAAGTATTATTATTTACGCTAATTGTCAGCGCGAAGTAGGTCTCGTCATTTCATAATCCAAAGATAATTTGACAACCCCAAACATTATCGATTTGCTTTCATGCAGAGAGCTGAGGCCCTACCACGAGCTCAATTTTTAAAGGGATGGAGCTATTTAGGGTATATAGCTCCATCCCTGTTTCTCGCTCGCATGCTTGACATTTTAACACGTCATGGTACAACCCCTGCTGCAGCCAAGTTACAACCATTTCGTTTCGATTCTCTTTTCGTTGATCGCCTCGAGTCGGCCACGCCTCCTATTCCTTTGTTCTGACCACTTGACTGAGCGTTGAGATGACGTCAGAACAAAGGAATCGGAGGCGTGGCCGCCTCGAGGCGATCGACGAAAAGACAATCGAAACGAAACGGTTGTAACTTAGCTAGGGGGGCTGATATATAAACAACCAACGAATAAACGAACTTCATATTCAAACTTCAACAGCTTAAGTACATTAGCACCGTTTGACAATAAGTTTCGAGAAGACCGAGATCTTCCTCAGGTAAGACTAAAACCTTTCCTAATTAATTTACTTATTTATTTCAGGATCGTAATGGCGTGCTCATAGTGTGCGGTGACCACGGCATGCGGGACGCGGGCGGGCACGGCGGTGCGACACCCAGTGAAGTGCTGGTACCATTAGTGTTGGCAAGGAGTACTGACTTTCTGTGTCCTCACCCGTATGTTTACTAGATTATTTTTAGGTTTCCGAACCCAAATGGTAGAATGGGACCCTATTACCACGGTAATATTATCTATTGTAACTCGGCCGTATCTTTGAAATAAATGCCTACAGCCGCGCGGTACGTAAACATGCGATAGGGCTGCCCGCACTATGGCTGCCCGCCTCCAGCATTTTAGTTACATTTGCCTACTTTGTGTTTCCATTTAGTATTGTGATTGTAAATATACTTTTTTTTTTATATAAACAAATAAAATACTTTGTGAATTGAATAGGAAGTGTTCAATATTTGCGACCGAAAAATATTTGCGCCTCGACTGAGACGTACCTACGAAATGCTTTTTTATTAAATTTTAAAGTACAAAAATCCGCATTCTAAAGCTTAACCTTATAGTAAGACAATGGCGCGTGAACGCCGGCGTTAATGCGGGGATCAACAGCTTAATTAAAAATTGTTTTGGGAAACATGGACAAGGTTGAGAAAAAGGAATATCTTTTACTTGGTTATAGATCCCTGCAGCTACTTTACAATTTATATGTTTGGTTTTAAATGAAGAATTCATGCAACCAAAAACAGGCCTCATCTAGTTTAAAAATGACGAAAAAAAAATTGACGTGTAAAAGTGTTTTTTAAACCTATTTACAAAATAAATATCATTTATCATTATCATTTATCACAGCACAATATATCCTACTCGTCATATTAAATATATAAATATGCACTTGAACTTATTTTTATTGAAAATATCGCGCGGCACAGACGCGACTGTCTGCATCCCGAGCGCACCTCGAGATCGAGGCGCGTAGGTATAGTATAGCTCGCGTTTCGTCCGTTTGTATGAAGTTGGAATACTGTATAGATAATATTACCGTGCTATTACTAAGACTCCGCTGTCCGTCCGTCTGTCTGTCTGTCTATCTATCACCCTTAAACTGTATAAAGATTTAAACTCATGTTTTTTATCGTAAAATCATAGTATGAACAATTGTTGGTAGACTTAATAAATAAAATAGCCATTATAACCTCCTGCATTCCCACTTTAATCATTATCATACCAAACTTCCAATATGTCACTATGATAAAAGGTGATCACGTTTTTCAGTACAACATTTCAACTCCTTCCACAGCCCCGGTCCAGGCCCCACAGTGGCCCAAGTGGACGTGGCGCCCTCTGTGTCGTGGCTGCTGGGCGCTCCGCCCCCAGGCGACAGCGGAGGCCGACTGTTACCTGCCTTGCTGCCTCAAGACACGCGGCAACATCTGTATCTACTGCATGTCATGGCCCAACATAACGCTAAGCAGGCACTGCCGACGGATACTGGTATGTAGAGAAGTTTGTTAATTGATGACACACATCATTAATTGAGTTCAGTGACCTTGCGCGGACTGCATGACCTAATATGATCAAAGATGAACAAAAAATATGTATTAACCTTTTGAGTACCGTAATTAGAGACACAACAGAAAGACAATGAACGAGCGAACGCGTACGAACGTATTGATTTAGCATCAACATACCGAAATAGACTTACTACAGTTTTCTCACAATCTAAGGGTAATAGCAATTTCAACCACATTGTGCGTACAACTAAGGAGTGGAATTCCCTACCGGAGTGTGATTCCAAATTATTACAACCTAGGAGTCTTTAAGTCAAGAGTGAATAGGGTACTTCTAGGCAAGCATGCTCCATCGTAGACCACATCATCGCTTACCATCAGGTGAGATGGCAGCTCCACATTAGTGCCGTGACTTCACGCGCGAATTCACGGTACAAGTCGTGCCCTCCACATTCACGAGATGCTCACAATCGTTCGTGAATCCCGCCGTGAAATGGACGTAAAAGCTGCTGCTGCAATAATTTTGTTTGCTGTGGCAACATATGACTATTTAGACGTTCAAAACAAGAAACATAATAGAAAGCGTTAAAAAAAAGAAGATGGTGGATGACTGAAATACATAATCATATAAAATTCATTTCCGACTTTCTATGGAGAAGCAGTATTACATTCTGAACCCAGTAGCGAATTTAACTCGTATGTAAACAGTGGACTTTTGATATCTGCTTCAGAAAGTTTCTCCAATTATTTATTATATACGTACGTACGCCTTTGTAGTGCGGAGTAAACTGGCACGGGGCCGTGAATGTGGATGTGTACGCCTCGCGAAGGTGGCGCGAGCCCTTTGTCGCGGGACAAAATACCGACTTTGATCGGGGAAAAGGCGTGAACGCGCGTGAACCCTGCGAAACAGTCCAAATTCACGTTCACGCCTGTTTACGGAGCTTCACGTCACTAATGTGGAGCCCTAGCCGCCAAGATAGTGGTCAAACGTAAGCCTATCAATAATAATAATAAAACCAGTTCATGTTACTATACAACCCATCTAAGTCTTCAACTATCTTCCCTCTAGAATTCTACAAGCAGTTCCAACGCGCAGAGAAGCAATTCGCGCACTACCTCGCGACCGGCCAGCAGAGCGCTGCTAAGATAGCCAAGGAGTTCTACGAGGAGTCACTCGAGAAGATGTCGGAGTTCCTCACCGAGACCAAGACCGAGTTCGACATGTTCGCTATCGGGATGGCCATAGTTCTGCTGTATTTGGTAAGAACTGAATATATTTTAATTAAAAAAAAAAAACCGACTTCGCTAAAATAAACACTAAAAGGATCAAAAACCTTTAATTTCGAAAGTCGGTGTTTCTCGGTATTGTTTGTTTCTTATTTAACACCAACTTACGAAATTAAAGTTATTTTGATCCTTTTAGTGTTTTTTTTTAGTGAAGTAGGTGGTGAAGCGTCAATGCCTTTTCTTAAGGTATATGTATTTTTAGAGAATAAATAATATAAATTAGTTATCTTTCCCGCATTCTCTAAGTTAATTGAGTCTCTGTTGACGATTTCCTTCACCAATATCTACGACCGCAACGCCCACTGGTGACGTATCGAATGCTTTCTTGAGACGCTCGCTAAAGACCGCTAGATGGCGTCTAACCCGCTAACAAAAGAGTTGTGTCCGCTACGCAAATCGACATTGCGTCGAATAAAAACCGCTCCGCGTTCTAAATCCCATATCTGTTGAAAACCTGAGAATTTTCGTGGAATAAGTGTATCTGCTCCTGTGAAACATTGAGACCTGATAGTGCAGTGTTGGTTTCACGAGTTTTGACCAGCCCACCGGTGGATGGAAGAAGATTTAGCTCGCCGGCCGGCAGCACACAGACAGACCACGCGTCCGTGGATGAAGCGCTTTCCTGACGACGAGTGGGGTCACTGGATTAGCAAGGTACGTGGGCTCTGAATTGCTATAGATGTCGCTAGATTCTGGTTCGCGGGGAATCGTCAACAGGGATTTAATTTTGTGTAATATAACCATAATTTCACCGCCATATTGGTAGTCTTAAAACTCCACCCGTTCAGGTGATTGCTATTTACACGCGTCAACATAATTTTTTGGTCCTTTCGAGCCTGGATAGATAACCAGGTAACCGCTCCCTAGTTAGATTTTTACGTAATATTTGGTGAAAATCATAATAGGTATATATAGGTTATAGATATTTACGTAAACCTTTGGTAAATTATTCTTGCCTATAAACCGCTCTCCGCTTTATCATAAACATAATTGACAACAGATTCTACGTAGGTTTTGGTAAATCTGTCAATATTGTTTCATAGAATTTAATGAGTTACGTATTTCACTTTGATAACATATAATAGGAGGTAGTTTCACATCATTTCGGCTTTGTGTGTATTAGTGATTTTTATTCAGATACCGCCATAGAGCGGGAGGATACTTTACGATTGCTAACCGCCTGATAAGTTTACCCGCGCATATTTTTAGATATTGCTCTTGATATTAACTTAACAAAATGACTGAGAAACAATTAAAGCCGGAAGATTTACTGACTATCCTTCATGAGAAGAAAGGATTGTTATTCAAACGCCTTAATCGATTATATGAATTATCGAAAAATATTTCGTCGTTCGATACGAGAAATAGTGAAAGTTTTATGACTGAATCGGAAACTATTGACGACATTCGTGATAAATTTGAATCTTATGTCGATCAAATTAACCACATAAACATTAATTTGAAACCTGGTTCGAGTCCCGACTATGCTTGTTTAGAATCCTTTGAAGATTTGTTTATTCGCATTAAGCGTATTAGGAATAAAATCGACAGTAGTCAATCTCAGTTATCTCAATGTAGTAATTCGAAAACGCCTTTTGAACCACTAAAAATAAAGCTGCCTCCGATTGCATTGCCATCTTTCGACGGGAAACCTGAGAATTGGCCTGTTTTCTATGAGTCGTTCAAGTCGAATATTCATGACAATGATCAGCTGACTGACTCGCAGCGTGTGCAGTATTTAGTAGGTAGACTTACACATAACGCGTTAAAGATTACAGCCGGTATTGTGCCTACGGCTGATACCTATCATTTTCTATGGGACAGCTTAGTTAATAAATACCAGGATAAACGTACATTAGGTATACACTATTTAAATAATATATTAGATTTAAAAAGTTGTTTGTGTAACGCAAATGGTCTCGATTCTTTCATTGAAACATTTAGTGCAAGTATTTCTGCCTTGAAACAACTTGGTATTCCGGATCTTGCGGATTTTATTCTCTTGCATTGCGCTATGAGAAAAATAGATTCACAGACTGGTCAATCGTTTGAACTTTCCGTTCGCGATGTTGAAATACCTACAACTAAATTGTTAATTAGCTTTGTTCAAGATCAGACTAAGATATTAGAACGCTTGAATTTATCTCATTCGAACGCGAAAAATAATTATAATAAACTTCATAGTCCCGCATCTCGCGAGCCTCGCACGCAAACTAAAGCGTTTGTTGTGAGTGTATCGCCTAATTCTACCGCTCCTCCCGCTCCACTCCGCTCCGTCGCGAGTTGCGCGTATTGTAAAGATAACGCTCATGTTCATTTGTATAAGTGCGCTAAGTTTCAATCCGCGTTGACTCCTAGAACTAGGTTTGAGTTTATTAAATCCGTACATGGTTGCGCAAATTGTCTGAGCACGTCGCACGGTTTGAGTAATTGCAAGTCGACCTCAGTCTGTAACGTATGTAAAAAACGCCATCATACTTTATTACATTTTGAGAAAAATAATAAACAATCGCATGTAGCTGATGTTAAACCGACGAATTGCAATGTAGCTTATGTAGCCGTCGCGTCCAGCCTGGCTGTGCCGCTGGCCGCTGTGCCGCTGGCCACTGCGCCCCCCGCGTTCCTCCCGCCCCGCGCGGCGTCTTGTGGTTCGGGTGACGTTGCTCAAACATGTCCGACCCATAACACGGCCGTATTATTGGCTGCAGATACGAGGGCTAAGTCGGCAGTCTTGTTGTCGACCGCTCAGGTTTATGCGCGCGCTAACAATAATAGTTCGGGCCATAAAACAATAGTTAGGTGCTTAATTGACAATGGTTCGCAAAATAATTTAATAACTACAGATTGTTGTAGAAAACTCAACTTAGTAATAATTCCTTTGAATAATTCTTTTGTCAAAGGAGTTGGTTCTGTGTCGCGGCCGATAATAGGTTATGTGAATCTAGATATCGAGTCTCGCGTATACCCGCATCAAAAATATACTATTTACGCGTTAGTAGTTGATTGCATTACGGACCAGCTACCTTCGCACCATATTAAGTGGGATTGTCATGTGGACTTCCACTCGCTTCCGCTCGCTGATTTAAGCTGGAATATTCCAGGAGATATTGACATAGTGTTAGGCGCTCAACTGTTTCCGTATATTTATTTGGGTAATAGGGTAGACTTAGGTTCAAATGCGCCACCCGCATTATTGACTACATTCGGGTATGTCCTTATGGGTGATTTTCCGCCTAGTAAAGATAATTTAAATTTACCTAGCTCTTCCTTCACAGCATTAGCCCTTAATGATTCATTACAAAAGTTCTGGGAATTGGAAGAAGTTGAAAATAAACGTTTTTTATCTCCTGAGGAAACCGAATGTGAGAATATTTTTTCCTCGACCGTGTCACGTGACGATGCGGGACGTTATACTGTCGCGTTACCCTTTAGTAAGGATCCCAGCGAGTTGGGTAACTCCCGTACCGTCGCGTACCGTCGACTGGTTGCGCTGGAGAGAAAACTCCGCCAATCGCCGACGTTGCGGGAAAATTATAACGCAGTGATCCAAGAGTACATAGATAATGGATACTTAAGTCCAGTCGACGAATCCGCCATTTCGGATGACGGATACTACATCCCTCATCACGCTGTCGTTCGGCCAGACAAGCCGATGCCGCGCGTCGTATTGGATGCGAGTGCCAGGATTCATACCGGTTTATCTTTAAATGATGTACTCCATATTGGTCCAAATTTACAAACAGATTTGTTTCTTCTTTTAATCAATTTTAGATTATTTCCTATCGCTATAAATTCTGATATTAAGCAGATGTACTTACGAATTTGCGCACCTGTTGAGCAGCGTAAGTACTTACGCATTTTGTGTCGATTCAGTGAGAATGATCCTGTGTTGACATTCGCCTTTAACCGCTTACCTTTTAGACTGAAGTCGAGTCCTTACTTAGCTATGCGCACTGTGCGACAGCTGGCCTCGGACAGTCCGCATTATCTTGCGCAACGCACCTCATCATGGGATAAGCTGTTGCGCATCGTATCTTATATACTTAAATTCGCTAGACCGAAGGTTCATTGTGAACCCCGGTCGCCGCAGGGATTGTCAGCGGCGGAACGAGTTATGATTCGTGCTGTGCAATCTGTTCATTTCGCAGATGACATTAAGCTCATTAAATTTGGTAAATTGTTACCAAAGAAACTTCGCAGTTTATCTGTCTTTTTAGATGAAGAGGGTATACTACGCATTGGGGGAAGACTTTCAAAGTCATACCTTCCCTTTGATGCTAAGCATCCTTTTTTACTTCCCAAACATGATCCTGTTGTGGATTTGATAATTCGTCATTACCATGTGATGAATTGTCACACTGGGCCAGGGCTACTTATGTCTATTCTACGACAGCGATTTTGGATACTAGATGCCAGGACTGTCATTAGGTCCAAGTTGCGACAATGCAACACATGCTTCAGAGTTAATCCGACGCATCCCACTCCAATGATGGCGGACCTTCCTGAATACCGTGTATCGGAATCAAAGGCATTTGTCCATACTGGAGTGGATTATGCTGGTCCCATACGCATAACTCTCTCTCGTCGCAGAGGTCAACACGCTCAGAAGGCTTATATATGCTTGTTTGTGTGCTTGGTAACCAAGGCTGTCCATGTAGAGTTAGTCTCTGAACTTACTACCGACGCCTTTTTAGCCGCGTTTAAACGTTTTATCTCGCGTCGAGGGCCAGTATCCTGTCTTTATTCGGATAACGCTACCAATTTCGTTGGTGCTAAGGCTCAATTGGATGAACTTTATAATTTCTTAATGAGGTCAAACCTCAATTCATCTCTTTTAAATGAGTTATCAACTCGCCGCATTAAGTGGAAAATGATTCCACCTCGCTCCCCACATTTTGGCGCTATGTGGGAAGCCAATATAAAAACATTAAAAACGCATCTTTATCGCGTGATTGGAAGTCAACTTCTCACTTATGAAGAGTTACAAACTGTACTCATCCAAATAGAGTGCATTATGAACTCACGCCCTCTGAGCGTGTTGTCTTCTGATCCGCATCCTGAAGTTATTACTCCCGCTCATTTTTTGATGTCGACTCCATTGCAGTACTTGCCGGCAGCCGGTTTGTCTGATCAGCGCTTAAATCTGTCCCAACGTAAACAGTTGTTAGATAGTATGGTGCAATCCTTCTGGAAGAAGTGGCATCTAGAGTATCTGCATACGCTGCAAGTTAGGCAAAAATGGGCGACTCCGGACAAGCCTGTAGAAGTCGGAACTGTCGTACTCGTGGGACAGAACAATTCGCCTCCTCTGTGTTGGCCATTAGGAGTAATAACTGAGGTTTATAAAGGGACTGACAATGTCGCTCGCGTTGCAATGGTGAGGACAAGGTTCGGTAATTTTAAACGCTCTGTCACAAAACTATATCCTATTCCAACGCAATAAAATTTCATTTTAACGATACTCGTAGTTTTTTAAGGTTTAGGATTAGTATTCTAACTGATTTTTATTTTCCGCATTTTTAGGATTAGTATTCTAAATGATTTTTATTTTCCGCATTTAGTGATAAAGCTTAGACTTTCTGATCATGATCTAGGTCAGTAAATCTTTACAATTTTCACCTTTCCCTTTGAAAGCACTTGCGTCCTTCCAAGGGGGGGAGCATGGTGAAGCGTCAATGCCTTTTCTTAAGGTATATGTATTTTTAGAGAATAAATAATATAAATTAGTTATCTTTCCCGCATTCTCTAAGTTAATTGAGTCTCTGTTGACGATTTCCTTCACCAATATCTACGACCGCAACGCCCACTGGTGACGTATCGAATGCTTTCTTGAGACGCTCGCTAAAGACCGCTAGATGGCGTCTAACCCGCTAACAAAAGAGTTGTGTCCGCTACGCAAATCGACATTGCGTCGAATAAAAACCGCTCCGCGTTCTAAATCCCATATCTGTTGAAAACCTGAGAATTTTCGTGGAATAAGTGTATCTGCTCCTGTGAAACATTGAGACCTGATAGTGCAGTGTTGGTTTCACGAGTTTTGACCAGCCCACCGGTGGATGGAAGAAGATTTAGCTCGCCGGCCGGCAGCACACAGACAGACTACGCGTCCGTGGATGAAGCGCTTTCCTGACGACGAGTGGGGTCACTGGATTAGCAAGGTACGTGGGCTCTGAATTGCTATAGATGTCGCTAGATTCTGGTTCGCGGGGAATCGTCAACAGGGATTTAATTTTGTGTAATATAACCATAATTTCACCGCCATATTGGTAGTCTTAAAACTCCACCCGTTCAGGTGATTGCTATTTACACGCGTCACCAGTAGGTTTTTTTTGTAAAATGTTTCTTATTTCACACTTTTTAGTTGCGATACACTTATAACCAGAATGCCTATGGCAATTCCAATTAACCCAAACACTGCTAAGATACATTGTTTGATCCGTTGGCCATTTCTGGTCTTCTTCATCAGTTCCACTTCATCAAATGTTGCTTTTTGACTGTAAATGCTTAGTTCTCGATGAAAATATCAAAATCCCTATAAAGTTGCCTATAATATTTGAGGAGTTCCCTCGATTCCTCGTGGATCCCGTCATCAGAACTGGATTTTGATAAAAATTAGACCAATCTGTAAGATTAATGTACCAACCTACCAACTCATATCCTTTAAGAGGAAAAAAAAAATTTGCAAATCCGTCCATAAACGACGGAGATATAAACATAAAAACAAAATACAACCGAATTGAGAACCTCCTCCTTTATTTTTGAATTCGGTTAAAAATCTGTGTTGGGACGAAAATATTACTAAGGGTCTAAACAGACCCAAAAACTGCAACATAATTACAGCTGGCGTGCAATTTTTTTTACGTTTATTAAACAACAACATTGTTACAATCATGTTAACGTATTACATACCAGCACAAACCATCGCGGGTTTAACAGCGGTATGTTAGAAGCGACAATTCAGCGCCAAAACATACTTTTAGGCGAACAATAGATAAACATACACTGGTCATCAATCAAAAGATACTTTCTAAATGTAGTCCGTCTTGGATCCTAAGATTTACTTGCCATGAAAATTATAATTCGATATCAAACTCAAGAAGTGCTGATAGGACTCTAAAAGAATCTATCGTATCTCGCACTCTGACTCTCGACGTTCGATTTTGTGTCATATTCTAAACAAAATTGAACGACGTAAGAACTCGAAGAGAGGCAATCGTCACGCCCTATCCACCGTAGATGCCCTGGGCGTTGGTAATAGTAGGGCGATTCCCGGCCACCGTAGGCGCCGGCTTACGGAAGACGAGCAATAGGTAGTGCCGTCCGATAAGGATCCAGGCTTAGGTCGATGGAGAGTTGTGTTCCACGCGCGCCTCAAGGAAAAGTCAGCATAATTAATGCTAGGGAAGATGCCTGCCAAGGCTGTGGGATCACCTCAGCCCACTCAGCCCTGGAACGTAAAAGATGATGAAAAAAATATGGGTCTGTTTTAGTTAGTAAAACTCTGACACTCCCGCTCACTCTACCCAGAGAGTAAAGTTACTTATGATTATTGTTCCAGATCGCCACATCCCTCCTACTTGTCACCCTCTATTCACTACAACCGGAGAACAGACACAAGGACAGCGTCACCAGCCACTCCCACCACCGCTCCTCCGCGGGAACCGTCATCGCTTTCATCGTCATTTTCGTCATATTCAGCGCAATCCTTACCACCGCCTGTTTCATTTCGGAAACCAAAAGCCAACTATGCCACTTTAATACTCCATGGGCCATAGCTTTCGCTGCAGTCGCCTGCACATTTACTGTAACCTACTTTTTTGTAAAAACCGGTATAGAAAGGATAAAAGATTTATCATCGTTAAAAGAGTTAAATGCAACTGATTATTTGTTAATCGGTGCGACGATATTCCATTGTTGGTCGTTCTTTGGGACCAGTTTCATTGAAGAGGAGCATATGACTTGGTATTTCTTCTGGAACACGTTGATGTTCTTTGTGTTAATCAGGACGGTGGTTGTGCTTCTCATGTATTTGAGTAAGAAATGGTATGGTGCCACTGAAGTGCAAGAGAAACCGGAGTTGGCGCAGAAGATGAGCGCAGTGGGAGTGGGGATACTGCCCAAATGGGTGCTGCTGATTGCTTTGCATAGGTAAGTGCTTTCGTGTGTCCATTTGGGGCATGATATTTTTTTATTACTCCCCTTCCCTTTTCTACACACATCTATTCACTGCTTTTATAGGATAGTCCTTTCGGTAAAAATCAAGCTCATCCCACCATATTCCTATCGTGGACATTTGTACACGAGACAACAGCTCCTCTCTGCTCGCAACCTGCCCAATGCCCTATGATTGTTTGATATAGAGTACTTCGGAAACCCAGGAACCCTCCGTGAGATAGCAACACCAGAGCGTTGCTTGCTTTATTTGAGAAGCTGAAGTGGAAGAAAAGACACTGGCCCACCCAGTCCCACCCGTACCCAAAATACGCGTTGGCACAGTGTTGCGGACACCAGCCCGAATTACAGTATATCGCAGCCGTACCTATAACACGCCGTATTACAAGTTGGCGCACCGGACTGAAAAACGTCGCTGTAATGTAATACGACTAACTAACGTTCAGCCGGATTTTGGTAACGTTAAATTCTACAAAACGGCGTCCAACGTTTAGCTTGGTTGTCAGTGTAGGGTGACAATAAATTATGAAAAACCGATCCAAAAAATAAACTTATAAGGGTGGACGTTGACAAAAAAAAGGAGGCCTTTTTCTGTCTGCGGGATTTAAAGTGACCTAACACAAAGGGGATAACGGTGACTATGTTCACTCGTATTACTCGCTTACTCTAACCACTGTAATCCCCTTCTAACCTAACCTGTCCGTGTCGGTGTGCCCTAAAATTACGGACTTAAACTCATTATTCTAATTAATTATGGGTGTACTAATAGATTATTGATTATACTAAGTGATAGATCTGCTATTTTAGATACAAATATATTATTGATGTCTATGACTTACTTTTTTACTGTTGTCGATTGACATCATTTTTGTTACTATACGGCGCTAGTTGCGCCGATTATTAGAACTAAAACTTTTAAAGCCGGCAGCGTATCGACAATACGCCTGTTTGAATTTGAGCTCAACGTTACTGAGCCACTTTGACAAACGCGAAGTGCTCATACAATGCGGCGTAGTTTAGTCAAATTGAACCGGCGCGACAACTTGTAAATTGACGTGTTATAAGATAGGTACTGTTGTGACATATTTATACATATTAATATGTATGTATGTACACACATTGTATCCCAATTTTGTAAACTATATTATTTATACTATTTCTCCAGGTATCTAAGAACAATGAACCAAACTGGAGACAGGTGGCTATTCTTACCAGATACAGCAGACTGGTTGAATGCACCAGAAAATGCTTTTTATCTTCAAGCTCATCTAGTCATAGGTAAGCAAACAAGAAATACAAGTCCCAAAAGAATTTCTCTTCAAACACTAAGTTCTAGAAATAACTTCATAATCATTTTCTATTTACAGGAACATTAGCAACATTAGTAATATGTTTGTGGAACCTTCGGTACCTCAACAATGTTTTAAACATCCAATCAGGGCTGACCATCGCCGCGGTAGCATGCATATTATGTTACCGCGTCGCGTCCAAATCCCTGGAAACACCATTCGAAGACATCAAGACTTGGGACCCGGTGCAAATAGTTAGCGTGTTCTGGGCTATTCTCATAGTTCAGTTTGCACTAGAAATCTTATCGTACATTGGAGCCTTGAAGAGCTGCGGTTTGAAACCTGTAGATTCTAAAAACGCAAGCTCTACGAAGTTTGTGTACAACAAGCCTAAGGCTAAAACTGAGGATTATTTTTATGATACATTGATCGAAGAGCCTTGGAATGTTGAAGAAGTGAAGCTAAACCTTGTCCGGTCAGCATCCCACCTCATGCTAAACGATCTCATGTTGATAGTAGCGTTACTGATGAGACCGCACAATGTGATAATGGTGCCCAGTATTTATATAACGTGCGTGTTGACATCAGAGTGTATGGACCATAAACTGTTAGATTCTAAGTCCGGTAGAAAGACTGAAGTGGCTGATATTATTAGTAGAACGCTAGTGCATATGTGGATTGGTATCCTGTTCTTCTTTTATCAGGTGAGTCTTGCTTCTTTTGGCTATGTAATCAGTAATGTACGTAAGTAATCAATTTGTAAGTAGTGATGAATAATTGGACAAATGTCGTCTAAAACGGCTTCTCGAGGCGTGTTTACATTCTGTACATGGCCAGAACGCAAGGTTGTGAAACTAATCGCGTATAGATTGGGAATCACTTATACAAGAGTAGTAAGCAAATACTCGCGTATACTTCTTAGTGACCTAACTACCTAACCTTATTCCATAATATACAGTGCCAGTACGAATATGGACTAATCGTGCGTACGGTGCGTAGATGGGAATAATCGCGCCTAGATTAGGTCATGTTAGAATAGTGACCATTAGAACACGATGGCGAGCTAACGAAGCGAAAATGTGGGTTAGGTTAGGTTAGGTTAGAACAGTGACCATTAAAGCGTGAAGGCGAGCAAGCGTGCCGCGGCAGCGGCCGCCGAGCGCCAGATCCCTTTCTAATGTTAGTGAATCGTTTGGGTTAGGTTAAGTTAAAAATCGCGCTTGGATAAGGTCAGGTTAGAATAGTGACCATTAGAACGTTAGTGAATCATTTGGGTTTGGTCAAGTTAAAAGCCATTATTTTTTATCTAATTCTACATTAATAATGTTAAAACTTCATTCCATTATATGCATAAATGATTTTATTAAACTATATCGCAGCTTTTGTCAGGCGTAAGTGATGTTAACTGTAGTATAGTTTGGAACCAGGACGCGCGCGTACACGTTACAAACTATACGAGACCAGTGCGCAGAATTCGTGTATACATTGTAATTACAGATATAAAAATAGCTAGCAATACAAACTATACGCGAGCACGAGCAGTTTCCTATGGCTGCGTTCTGGCCTTGAATACAATGGAAATACGCCTTCTCGAGGGTTCCCAAATGCTGCGGGATTATTCAAAGGAGTCACCGCGGCCCAGGAACACAAAGGCAACTGAAGGAACACGTGTCGATTTTAGTCAATAAAAGTCTAACACTCCCTTTCGCTCCACCCCAGCGGGAGGAAATATGTAACGACTCTTCTTCCTGCCCTTACCCATATTACTTGGGGTCGGCGCAACATGTTTTTTTTTTCTTCCATTCTGTCCTGTCACCCGTCACAATGTGTGACGGGTGACAGGACACTAACTCCCTTTTTTCTTTCACATCACTCCTCTCTCCCTCTCCATCCATCTACATGCATACTCAGAACTTTTTTAGTAACATGCGTTTCATCCCTCCTCTTCACATGACAATACCAAGACAAACAATTGCCTTTCAACTTTTCTGTAACTGGCTCCACTTTTCACTTTCATTTCTCACTTTAAAACTACTACTGTTTCTCTCTCTCTCTCTCTCTCTTCTCTTTTACTTTCTCTTTTTCATATATATAACGACTACCTAACCCAAAAGAAAAAAGTCGTGTATAATTTGCACTTTATGAACCTTATATAGGTTATGTGTGTAGGTACGCTAAAAACCCGCAGTGTCATAAAAAATAGCTTACACACTCGGAAAAAATGTGCACATGAATCTATTCTCACATCCAAAACCAACCCGCCTTTGTGTATTAGAAATCAAGCTAAAATGTCTCATGTATCTTACCTATCTCCCTTACCTATGATTCTCCATGTGGAAATCGAAAATCGAAACGAGTATCTTTGCACATTCCGAAATAACAATATCATAATAATCGTCTTGACAGGGCAACTCCAACAGCCTGTCGTCAGTAGACCTGGGCTCGGGCTACGTGGGGCTGCGCGAGTACTGCCCGGTGCGCGTGGCGCTGCGCATGGGGCTGCACGCGTACGCGGGGCCCGCCATCGCCGGCGCCGCCCTCTTCTGTACTGTGGCTAAGCTTGCCGACACCTGGCAGCAGTGAGTACACTAATTCTATACACCTAAATTCATGTGTTAAGTTGTGGTCATTAGATTTGGTTACATGTTTGTGCTTCTAGTTTTAAGGATTTTTTTTTTTTTGTCTAGCATGTAACTGTTTTTTTGTCTAGCATGTAACTGTTTTTTTTTTTGTCCAAAATAATAATAATAATAATCCACAATCATCACATAACGCCGTCTAGTCTCAAGCTAAGCAGAGCTTGTGTTATGAGTACTAGACAACTGATAAACATACTTATATATTTCTAAATACATACATATTATAGATAAATTACACACAAACATTTGTCCTGGGTGGGAATCGAACCCACGACCTCCGGCGTAGCAGTCAGGGCCACTAACCACTAGACCAACAGGCCAGAAATAAAATGTTTCTTCTTCACAAAGTTTCTTGGTAGAGCTAGACTGGGAGATATCACAAGCCTTTGATAGGGTTTAACCAAGTTCTTATGCAAATCCTTCTTCTACCATCTTAATTCTTTACCGTCATACAATTATATATTATCTAAGGGATAGGAATAACCCAGAATTCCAATATAAGAAGAGCCTGAATCAACCTTTCAGTGCGTGTTACATATGTCCAATCAACCGCGGAATTCCAATGTCATAGTAGCGACACAAATGCAGATAAAAGGGCAATACACTTTATTTTTGTTTTCAGGTACTTACAAACAATATGGCGAGCGACGAATATCCTCGCGTTGCACCGAATATACGCTGTAGTAGTGTATTGTGTGATAGCGACAATTTTCAGAGATCACCTCTTTGTGTGGAGCGTGTTCTCTCCCAAACTGTTGTACGACTTCGTAGCAACAGTGTTCAGCGTCCAGGCGTTAGCCACCATCGCACAACTAGAAGCACTAGCGAACGTCACCAACTGGCTAGCCAGGATGTTCACCTACAAGTCAAGACTGTGATATAGTTATCAAATAGTTACTAATGTATTCTAGTTTGGCGAAACCATTAAGTGATTTGTGAGTCTACGCAGAACTGTTGTTAAATATTGCCATTTAATGTTATGTGATGATAGCAGCATATTATAGCAACGTCCAACTATTTAGTGAATTGTTAACTTTATTTCATATTTATTTTTATAGTTATATGATGAGTTGTCAGAGGCTTTGTTAAAGTACAAGCTCTCATTATCTAAGAAAAATATTGTATTATGTACTTACAATGGTGATACATTGGCATAACAATAATAACTTTTCGAGTAAATTATGTGTGGATACTTACTAAAAACACGTTGTTTTGACATTCCACGAACAAAACTAATATATGTAAAATGCGACAAATATTGCGATTACGGCACGATACTTTATTTATTAATGTTAAAGGAGCAAAAATTTTAAAACTAATTCTCTTAACAATTTCTTTATTAGTGTAAGTGTATACTGGAACCACCATTTTTTTTCGTTTTTTTTTTATATAATGATATTCTATAGGCGTCGCAGCGACCCGTAACCAAACCGATGTCCTAAATAAATCTAATTTTACATTTTTTTGTGTGCATTTTAATTCAATTGACAACTAAATCTTTAGAAGTATACGTATTTTTCTTTGTGAAAATAATCGCTGATATTGAATAGTTGATCTGCAGTTTCACTACCTTTAAGGGATATCTAAAAGATAAACGAGAAAACTATATAATTTATCTAATGTATAGCAGCTACCTGGGATTGAAAATTAGTAGTGAAACAGCGATGGATACATAAATGCGAGTGAAAAGCACCCTTACAACTGGAGGAAAGCGCCTCCCAAACGTTTCATAAAAAAATATCGTGTTCTAAATAAAAACAAGTTGGAATGCTTCAAATATTTACCCGAATGCTTCCATCTTTCATTGCAATATGAGTCGAAAAATATGTAATAAGTTAGACATTTGTTTTTCCTATAAATATCTTCTGCAGAGTGTGATTTCAGACACTATAATAATATACCTACACATATTATGATACATTTTGGCACTAACTATAAACACAGAATTTACATATGAATATATAATTATATACATAGAAATTTTGACGTAAATGCACAAAGTGACGAACGTTCGAACTGATTAAAATAACTGCGAAAATCTAATCAACTACACCTAGCCCCATTTTTACAATACAGAAGGTACATTCAGTATTGTCTAATAACAATTAGAACCCTAGTTTTATTTAGGATTGCAAGTCAAAAATACGATAATATATTATGGAAAAATTTACTCTATATTATTGATATCAATCATATTGAGCGCGTCCAGATAACGCAATTTACGCGAGTCCAGCTTCTTTTACCGTAAGTTATTACGGACGTAAACGCCTTATTTGAACATGCACATTGAACCAGCTGTAAACTTGTAATCATCACTTCTCCGAATTTGTTCTATTCAAATACTGTCTGACGACCACATATAAAGTCTGCTGTATTTATCATAGCGAAAATAATTCGTAACTTGTATAAATATAAAAAAATAATGAGATTGCACATGGGCAATTTTTAAGGGAACTTTTTTTAAAGTAATTATTTACATCAGTAACAATAACTATACATATTATTCTCTCGTAATCAATACGTAGGGTAGAGACCGATAGATTAACGATGGCTTATGATTTTTTATCAGCGAAGATATGACGTGGCCTTAAGTATAGTGTGCACCATCCCCCTCCAATGACACCATTGGAATCTCCATTACCTGAAAAAAAGAAATCCAAATTTAAACACTGTCAAAAAGTCTTAAATCCGATCCAGTTGCAGTAGAAATTAAATGATAAATGATATTTATTTTGTAAATAGGTTTAAAAAACACTTTTACACGTCAATTTTTTTTTTCGTCATTTTTAAACTAGATGAGGCCGGTGTTTCCTAGCTGACTACCCTGAGAAGAAACACCGAAACAAACTCAGGGGTCAAAGTCTCTTTTAAAGTCCATACAGTAAATATGTAATGGTCAAATCACATGAGAACCATGCAGATTTGTCTGAAATGGTCTTTTGAAGAAAGAACCATACAGATTTGAGTGGACCTGTCCAGTCAGTGCAAGCATTTGTCAGTATTCGTAAAGCTCAACTCAGGACTACTAAGGAGCTCAACGACTGCCTTGTAAACCTTGCCCGAATGGAAATAGAGTTGAAAATTGTAATTTGCATTAATACTCACTTGTGGTCTATAAATCGATTCGCGACGTCAATGCGCCTGTATCTTGTACCGGTAGACCAGCACGCTGGCCACGCCCATCAGAATGCTCAGTAAAATGGAACCCCACACCAGCATCTGTACGCAGAACAATATTATTTACTTACACGCCTGGCAATGAGGCAACGACTTCGAAAAGAGATATCAAGATTAACAGATATACGAGATATGAAGGATTATAATATATGCACGCATTATGATAGGACTGCGAGATTATTCAAAAGAGTCGCCGCGGCCCTGAAACGCAAACGGCAGCTGAAGAAATTTTATTTTAATCAGTAAAAATCTGACACTCTCTCACTCCACCCAGAGACTAAAACCCACCTATGCTCCGTCATTTGCTCTTTGCGTTCTAGGACCACGGCAACACTTTCAAACGTTCCCACAAATCTACTACACACTATAATTCAGGAATATTAGCCGTCAAGATATAACTAATCTCACCTTAGTTCTACTAGGCTTCTTGTCGGGCGTACCACTGCTCGGCGGGGAGGTACCAAGCATACGTTTAGCTAGCCTCCTCTCCATAGACCTATCCCTAGTGGCCCTCTGTTCACAACGCTGCAGCTCCTTGCGGGCCCCCGAGTCCTCTGGGGCAGCGGCTGCGGCAGCCCGAGCCGCCTCCAAGGCCTCCGAGTTGCGCCCCATTTGGGATAAGATGCGGGATTTACGGTATAAGGCCTTTGCGTTTTGCGGCTGGCAGGTTAGCACTCGAGTCACCGCCTGTAATTATGAAAAGAAGAAATATTGTTGGAGATCTGAAACTGTAGCTATGGAACTGCAGAGAAGTCGAGTCTTTAAATTGGCCTCTGCGTTTATAAATACTTCACTTATCAACAAATTTCTTTCTGATGATAGCTGTTATATCCAGCGGGGCTATTGCGTAACTCTGTTGACAGTTCAAGTGATGATCACTTGTTAACAATGTGCATCATTGAACTGTCAAACCGCTAGTTTCGTATTTGCCTATCTTCAGTGACCAACTGCAGTGACGTCATTAGCCACTGGTGCCTTTGATAGCCACCGTAACACGTTTTGACAGATGTTATTGTATCGATACTTTTAAAATTGCGATTGTGTAAGCTTTTGAAGCTATATAATAGTCGATAAAATTTTAGAGTGGTCACAATAGGCACCGTCAATTTTTATAATTCACCACATTTCCACCGTAGTTTGTTAGTCACTTGTGTGATACGTAATACCAAATTTATGAAATTGTCAGTTGACAACTAAGTTTAGTGTACAACGAATGCTAGTTGTCAACTGTTATTGAAAAAGATAGCCAATAGCCCCCAAGGTTCTTCTTTGGGGGTTTATAAAATCCAGGTCCAAAAAGACCGTTGTACTGGTACAAACTACCGGTTTGAGTGCACTGCTGGACATAGGCCTCTCCAATCCACTGTAACTTCGACCGGTTCCAGTATCGCGGCTTTCTATCCGTCCATATTAATCTGTCATCTCTTTCTTATCTGACAAAAAACACAGGCTTCTAACATACTTGCAATGCAGCTTCGTAAGCTCCCGCCTTCAGCTGCGCGGCGGCCATATTGTTATGCACCCGGAGTCGCTCATCCAACAGGGCCTCTAGAGCATCGGACGTGGGCTCTAGTTCCCCAGTAGGTGTCGGAGCAGTGATACCACCATCGCTTTCATCGAGCACGTCGAGAGCACGTCTGTATAGCTGAACAGCTAATGTTGGCTCTCCACGGCCATACCACCAGTTACCGCGGGCACGGCGACGGATGCTGTAAGAAAGTGAACCTTATGAGTAGGTAGCTTTAGTTCATGTTATAATTTTGAGAAACTGTAAAATATGTAGGATGTTATTTTATTTGCTACTAGCTTCTAACAGTGACTTCGTCCGCGTGAAAGTAGAAAATATACCTATAACCTACACATAACACTGATAATGTAGCAATCTACTGTTGAAGGATTTTTTAAATCGGTCCAGTAGTTTCAGAGATTACCGCCTACCATCGAGATATAAGTACTAACGTACTAGAGAAGCTACGTCAAATAACTGAATTGTCCTATTTTCGTAATTTGAATCTTTAGTTCGCTGCAGCGCTAAAATAATAACAATTCATCTAAACCGTAACTAATTTACCACAGCGCTAGATTTGCTGCGGAAGTGTATTTATTCTCGGCAAAAAGGTCTTAAGCGCAATGTAAATCACGGCAATTACGCGTTTTCTTCGACAAAGTGCGGCGCGATCGCCGCAGTTGAACGAGACAAAGTAGGAATTTACGGTGTCTTCTCTAGTACGTTAGTACTTATATCTCGATGCCGCCTACATACCTACAAACTGACTAGCTCTTTATAATATTATAGTATAGATTCAGAAGTTGCGAACTGCGAGTGAATCTAGGTCTTGGGTCTTCAGTTTAAGCAGTGATGTAACTTAGATAGGTATTGTGGGGTATTCGTAGATAGATCAACACTAGAATATCGAGTTAAAGGGCTAAGGACTTATTACTTTGTTAAATGCTTTCTCTATCTGCGGGAACCTTCGAAAGAGTTAGGTATTACGGGCCTGGAACGCAAAGGATAACTGAAGGAACAAAGATGGATTTTAGTCAGTAAGGGTATAAAACGCCCTAACGCCCCACCCAGAGCGCAAGAAGTTGTTTGTGATTTCGCACTTCAAAACAAAGTCCTCTCCCCAAATAGCTATATCCCTACGTACCTACATAATTAAACCAACGTAAAATAAAATAAATAAATAAACGTTTTATTTTAACCATAAACTTCGTCAACATAGTTACCCAAGATATCAGAGTAGTCTATCATTTCCTGTCTGTTACTTCCTTGTACAACTCGATTGTAAAGACAAATAATAAAAATTGTAATAACAAATATGATGCAAATTCTGTACGCAGATTTTGCCATATTTTGAGAGAGTAAGAGACACACCCACTTTAAGAGGAAGCTATTTTTAGTAAAAGGTCATCATGTGCGAACTAGCTTCTTACCGCAAAATGCGCAGATTTCGGCACTATCAGGGCCATCGTGGCTATTAAATGGCGATAACAAACTATAAAAAAACTTACAGGGCATTTATTCAATGCCATGCATGAATGTTAATTAGGCATACGAAACTAATACTTACAAAAAGAAATCTATCTTATCACTGTTTCGGAAATAAAATATAACTTGTTAAAGTTTGATAGTCTATCCATCATAGGTACACATGATAAAGAAAACTAAGATACGCGTATACGCTGACCCCAATTTATGTGATCACAATAAAGCAAGCATTGTCAACGTTTAAATTTAATATGTCAAGGTTCCGATATCTACATCAAACTGAGTTATATGTAAATATATTCAAGGGCGGCACTGCTTTGAAACAATCGGCAGAATTACATTCGTTTGACTTGACTTTAAAGGGGGAATAGGACAATAACATTGATAGCTACCTAATTTTGCAATACATATAAGTCTATGCTCTAAAACTTTTAGCGAATTGGTTTTAGTGCTATCAGCAACCTGGGCGAGATTCCGATGGCGCCCTCTATCTGCCATTATTGAGACCCATACGAAATCGACGCCCTGCACCGCACTATCAAGTCCCAGGCAGGTACTTCATCGTCGATTCGACGCCGATGTGAACCTTTTCTAGGCACCCCCTCAAGACTAGCGCCCTGGGCGGTCGCCCAACCGCGCCCGAAGACGCGCCGGTAAGTAGGTACTGTGCAGCCATATGTTACCTTATCCCTGCCAAAGTTGCGCAAAGAGCAACCGAAGTAACACAGATGGGTTTCATCAGTAAAAAGTCTGACACTCCTTTTCGCTCCACCAAGAACCGGAGAAGCTATTTAATATTTCATCAAAAAAAAAACAACTCAAAAAATGCCTTAGATACCTATAATAACTTCATTTGCACTTGCGAGAATAACATAAGTTCCACTAACCAAGTCCTACTCATTAACCAATTTAAAAATAAACCAGAACCATAACCATAATTAGCATAAATAAATATACTTATTATTTGATAATTCTCCTTATTTTGGATATTAGGTACTTAGTTATAAATGATATCTAATTACGTGCCAAGATAAAAATGTATGGGTCAATAACCTGAGGAACCAGTTATGGTCGGTGGTTGAAAAAGTGACACAACAACTGTCGAATTATATGTTTTACCAAGTACAGGTTCATGACACTCTAATTTTATTTTTTTAAGATAAACATTGGGTCTGCTTCATCGTCAGGTTACGGGACTTCGGCCTGTACCGAAGCAAAACATTAGATTCGAAGTTATTTTCAAACATTGCATTTTTATCTAAAAGGTTACGCAGACAGACTAACATAATAAAGCGGAAGTTTTTTTTTTGTTTGTTTAAATTCGCTAATCTCTGGAAATCCTAGATGGATTGGAAAAATCTTTCTGTAAAGGATAGCCAAGTTTATGACGAATACCTAGTATAGGGCATATAATATCACGCTACGACTCACGGAAATGGAGACGCTGATAAAACCGACGACGCTGGTAAAACCGCGAGAGACAGAATCTTAATAAGCCATGTCTAAAAGCTTTGTTCTGGACCCCAATTGACCAGGTCTTTCAATAAAAATAGGCCCACTGACATTTTATAAACTAGCACATAAACAACTATCTTTTTACAGAACTTACCCAGTTTCCATTCTCTCAGCCATGGACAAAGTTTCGTGATCAGGTTCTTCTTCCCAATCATGAAGCTCAATGTGGGCGTCCAGCCAAGTTTCTCCATCTATTACAGGACCTTCATACTTGGGCCCATCAGTCACTCCAATCAGGCCTAAACTCTCGCCGGGTTTCAGTCCATTTTCACCAAAACCAAATCGTGGAGCCAATTGTAGGAGGCATTCTTCTCCTTTGTACATCATTGTTACTGCTAAGTCCAAGCCTTGTAGAATCTAGACATAAAATATTCTCTAATTGGTTCTAAAAATTAGAAAGGTTGATTGTTGCAATAAAAGAAAAGTTATTAGTGCCACCATCAAAAATCAATCATGAGATTTCACACATGACTATGTCATGGTTCCTCATTTACTTTTGTATTGTTATAAGTGCTTTCTTTGTACCAATTTTGGCAGAGTTCCACTATAAGAACAATAGTCTTTGTCTACTACAATCTAACCTTCATGTTTTGAGAATATTATAGTAAACTTGAATAACAATCATATGCTAACAGCAACCCTCTAAACAATAGTAACAAATCCTTACATGTACAAAAGACTGATAAGATTATCTTTAACCATTTCTTATTCCTTTGATTGCTAACTCAAATACACTTTCGAAATAAATGCTATCACTGATAGACAGATGCCAGATAAGATACTTGCGTCTATTGTAATGGAAAACACAGAGTCAATACCTGATTATTTCATAATATTATTAGTACATTTTAATAACATTATTTAATTGTTCTTAACTAAACCTTACACTATATTAGAGCAAAAAAAAAGTACTATATTTTGTTTAATGATACATAACACAAAAAAATTTAATCTCATGATGGAATAAAATTATCCTTTTACAGTGACTTGCAAGTATTTTTTCAAGGATTATTTTGACAATTAGCTCACCTAGGAAAGCTTTTTATAGAAATGACAGAAAGTGGTTTCACTTGTGTGAAATTATCCCAAGAATACATACTCTGAGGATGAAAAGATTCTACATACTGTTCCAGGATATGGTCTACCAGTGTACCGAATTTCATCCATATCTGTTCAACCTTTTAAACATGAAGGAGTTATAAATTTACATACAAACTTTTGACTTTATACTTATATGTGCGATTATGTAGGCACACATTTTTAACGTGTTGTGCCATGGCTGGGCAAGGTCTGTACAACATCCCTGACACCCACTTTTGCAAGCATTCAATAAAGATGAGAAAAAAATCTTTTTATACTTACTTCATTGTCACCCAAGTAAATTTTAACATGATCCCTCTTTTCCACAACATGTTCGGTGTCTTTAATTTTGACCTCATAACTAATTCTGCAAATATCACTTCTGTTGGGTCGCAAACCTTTTGAATCTTCACCTACTTTTATTATCTGTAAGAGGGTTATAAAATTTAAATTATTTATTTTTAAGTCTGAGAAACTTTCAAATCATGTTTATATTGAAGTTGCAACATGAATCACTAGCACAACATAAGTGAAATGATAATGAGTTGAAAAACAATGTTTCTTATTTACATAAACTTTACATACAAGCTAACAAAACATAATGAGTTATAAGATAATAGTTTCCCGGAGTGTGCAAAATTACAACACAAAAGAATGATCAAAGTTAATGAAGTTTTATACAAAACAATTTTGGTTGCGTATAAATATCATTCCCATAGAGTAAGGAGATTGTTTGTTATTCCTAAATGAAGGCATTACAATCTAAATTAAATAAGAAACCAATAAAAAAATATTGGTCCATAAAATTATTGTCAATCGGCTGAGATAATCAAAGTCTAGGCTGACCTTTTTCAGTAGTGCGCCTGACCCTAGCAAATCTTGCCATTCATCAGTTTTTGTTTCATCTGACTTTTCCTTGGAGGCGGCTGCTTCAGCCAGCTTGGCCTCCTCTATCTCATGTGCCGCCGCTGCTGCGAGGTCTTCGAACGAGCTACTCTCCGACTTGTCCACCAAAGTTCCTTCGCCCTCGCTCATCTACAAACACGCGATCGTGATAAATGTGTTCGTCAACTAATACGTAATAATGTTTACTTTCCATAGATTTACACAACATATCACATCCAACTAAATTATAGAATATTGTCAAATATCCACAACAGTCTTACCTTTACAATTCAATTATTGAAATTTAAAAAAAATATAGATCTCTTTCCAAAAAAATATAAAATGAAAATATGACAATTCAACTTTTTGGATTTGACTTGACTTTTTTTGTGAATGAATTGATTTGATTGATCATTGAATGAATGTTATTTTGCAAACACAGAAGATCGTTCCGAATATAAGAGCAAATCAATTACGGAAACAAATATTATATTTATGAATGATTTTAACGAAAATTTATATAAACATTCTGATAAAATTTAGGCTCAATGTGTCTGTAACTAATATTATTTAACAAATTGCATAATAAAGCGTTTATCTTTTAGTAAATTAATAGTTTTTTTTTAAATTTCAAGCTTGATAAGCCATATTACATAAATGAATTGTTAAAGGTTCTGAACGTATCTGCTAAAAATATAAGTTACGGTCATTATTTAAATTTAAATGTTTTTTCTGATATTGAAATATTGTCACATAAATTTTTGCTTCTAATAATATAATAATAATTATCCGTTTTTTGTATAACTGCTTTTTAGCAAGCCGTTTATACATAAATAACTTCCCCCGTGTGTTCCGAATTGCGATAAAAGTGATTATATCGCGAGTCCGACCAAATTTAATAGTCACAAAATATAAAAGCTATTGAGTAATAATTGTGGGGTTGCGCGTTGGTCGGATTCGCGATATTATCGCTTTTGACGCAATTCGGAACGCGGGGTTCTACAGCTTTCAAACAAAAACCAACCCCGTGTTCCGAATGCGATAAAAGTGATTATATCGCGAGTCCGACCTTTAATAGTCACAAAATATAAGGGCTATTGAGTAATAATTGTGGGGTTGCGCGTTGGTCGGATTTTTTTTTTTTTTTTTTTTTTTTTTTTTCCAGCCCGTCGGACTAGAGGTTATGGCTAGCACTCTTGTGCATCCGCCAGCGTCAAGTTGTTTATCGATAGGACTTTATTTTGGGTGAGGTTTGAAGAGAAAGGTAGGGAAACATTTAACGCGAAAATGAAAAGAAACGGAATTTAGAACAACATGGATACAGGATCAGGAATGTATATAAAAAAAAAAAAGTATAACTAAGTAACTATACTACTAAGTAACTAAGTATAAAATAAGTAACTTAGTTATTAAAAGTTAACAAAGAAATAAAAAAGAAGACAGAAGTCTGTTGAAATACTAATAAATATTAATATATTTTTACAGATGGATATTGTTGTCATAAATATAATTAGAAAGAACATTATATATGGACGGGTTAAAAGAAAAAAGAAGAGTTTTTATTGATGTAGGGAAAGGGACACGGAGGGATATCAAACTATTCAAAAAGGAAGTACGGTCATGAATCGGACAGGAAAAGAATATATGGTTGAGATCCCCAAAGTCATGTCCACATTCGCATTGAGGACTGTCTGTAATATGGAAGCGTGCGAGGTGCGCTGGACAAGTAGTATGATTTGGTCGGATTCGCGATATTATCGCTTTTGACGCAATTCGGAACGCAGAACAAATGTCAACCACCTGTCAATCTGTCAACTTGTCAAATAAGCCTGAGAGGAGATACCTACTTCGCCAAGCGGAATAAACAATCGATTTTACACTACTGTTTGACTTTATAATTATAAAATATGCAGAAGTACGAAAAATTAGAAAAAATTGGGGAGGGGACGTACGGCACAGTATTCAAAGCTAAAAACAAAGAGACTCATGAAATAGTAGCCCTAAAGCGGGTGAGGTTAGACGACGATGATGAAGGAGTACCATCTTCTGCTTTACGTGAAATATGCCTTCTGAAAGAGTTAAAACACAAGAATATAGTTCGGCTGTACGACGTCTTACACAGTGAGAAGAAATTGACTCTTGTATTTGAGCATTGCGATCAAGATTTGAAGAAGTATTTCGACAGTTTGAATGGTGAGATAGATCTAGATGTCGTTAAATCGTTTATGTATCAGCTGCTCCGAGGATTGGCCTTCTGTCACAGCCACAATGTTCTACATCGAGATTTGAAGCCTCAGAACTTGTTGATTAATAAAAATGGAGAATTAAAATTAGCTGACTTTGGGTTGGCAAGAGCTTTTGGTATTCCTGTGAAATGTTACTCGGCGGAGGTGGTAACGCTGTGGTACCGGCCCCCGGATGTCCTGTTCGGCGCCAAGCTTTACACGACGAGCATCGATATGTGGTCGGCAGGGTGCATATTTGCAGAGCTAGCCAATTCTGGAAGACCACTGTTCCCTGGATCTGATGTAGATGACCAATTGAAAAGGATTTTTAAACTTCTGGGTAAGTAGTTTATTGCATTCTATTATAAGCTTAAGCCCACAGTTAAGACACAAATTGATGATTCAATTAAAATTTCTCTTAGTCATAACAAAATCCTTTCAATCACTCTCAGTGAAAGCATTTTATGTAAATATAAAGTATGATTAAGTTTAAAATAACCATTCTTTGTAAATAGAGATACACATACTTCACATGTCATGTCTTATTAAATTAAACTGTCAGTCTTCCTTCCTAACAAGATGTAAATACCTATTTAAATACAAAGCATTAATCTGTTGTGAATGTTATTTCAACTTCAGGTACTCCAAATGAAGATACTTGGCCTGGAGTGACTCAACTGCCTGACTACAAACCACTGCCTGTTTATCAACCTAGCTTAGGACTAGCTCAGGTGGTTCCCCGTCTGCCAGCTCGTGGACGGGACCTCCTAGCCCGCCTCCTCACCTGTAATCCCGCATTGAGGATGCCAGCTGATGATGCCATGGCTCATGCCTACTTCCATGACCTCAACCCGTCAGTAAAAAATGACAGATGTTAACAATTAATACGTCCCTACCGCTGCACCTCAGAACTACTGGTTAGTGATAAAAACAATGATGAGGTGCAAGAGTGTTGTGACGAAGAGACTTAAATAGAATATAAGGACATCTTATATGTATAGTGGTACCAGTGAATTTATAACTGTAGTCAGTGTGATGTTTGCATTTGTCTTTATTATTGTTGTTCTGTTATGTTTTTTTTTTATCAAGTTTTTTATGTCTACTGTGCAGGTGGCATAAGAAATCATTTAAAATTAAAATTAATTGAGGTAAGTATTTTTTACATCATTTGTTGCAGTTGTACAAACATAATCAGTTGTTGAATTACAATGACCTCCACCACATCAAGATAACAATTATCTTGAAGTTGTTCAAGCTAGTTCCATACTGATTAATGTGTACTTGATATTAGTCCTCAATGATCTCGCAATGCTAATTTATTTTATTGATATTAATATGCTTCACCAAAGTGAGGTTGATTTAAAGAGATTATGATTTTCTAGATATTAATAATGTTCTTGTTAATAAGTTTACAAATCAATAACTTATACTTAATATTAATTAAGATTCGAATTTGTAATAAAAGTAAACAAAGTCTTTTATAGTTAAGTAATAAACATTATAAAAACCAGCTAACATGATTATATGTTTTCAGCAGCTTCCTTCAGTTCCGCTGTGATGATATCACTCACATATTCACCAATCTTCCCGCTGGTCTTCATGGTAGAAGACATCATTGATGAGGACTTGTATGATGATGAACTTTCCTCAATAAGTGTCTTCGACATATTAGACATGCCTTTCATTCCACACAAGTCTGAAGTAGAAGCTAAACTTTTTTGCCCCAATTGTTCAGTCAGTTTCGACAACTCCAGATTTGATTTCGTTATTGATTCCTCAATCTTGTTTGTTGTAGCACTGTTATTCATGGCATCCTTTTTCTCAGACAGACCTGAGTCTGTTTGAAATAATGGAACTTCAACTGGTTTTGTCGACATCTTATCCCCATTTCTGCTTGAAACAGTATCCTTAAGTAGTTCAGGTCTAAGCAGACGACTGTGGTCTTCTTTCAGCAATATTTGGGTTCTATCTTTGCTACTTGTCGTGTCTTCAGTGTCCTTAACAGAGTTTTGTATGATTTCTGAAGTTATTTTGCTCTCGATCTGAGTTTTTCTGGGAGTCAAGCTGCACATCTTGATTGGCACAATTTTTTCCGTTTCGTTAGATGATCTCTTCTCAGCAATTATAATAAGGATACCGTCTGAAGACATTGATGAAGTGACGTTCTCAGCAGGACAATGGCTTGGCAAGGGATAGCGCCTTTTAAATTGTCTCGAGATAAATCCGTGAGAATCTTTTCTTTCTTCATGTTTTGCTTCTACAATTATTTCAGTCTCTGTCACTTTCACGCTGATGTCGTTGGGGCGGAAATGTTGAACATCCAAAGTAATTTTATAGTTACCTTTCTCGTTTTCTATTGTGGAACCCAATTCTTTAGAGATAGTTTGGCTGTTAAAACACTTCCAAGGGCGGAAATAGCTCGAGTGCATATCGTAGAATGGATAGAGGAAGTCGTGTGGTGGCATGCATATGCCGAAGTTTTGGTCCGAATGCCACCGAGCTGGACAGTCTGTTGAACGCCATTATAAAACGATGTGCGACGTTCGAACACAAGTAAACAATCAGTACGACTGAGCACGACTGAGTTAAATCAGTTTTTTTTTTTTTTTTTTTTGTGTGTGGCCTCTCGCAGGTCAACCTAGGAGGTTGTCGGCTGCTTAACCGGACTTGCCTGTGGCGGCCTCGATTCGAGAATCAAAGCCTCCAGCCAGGGCTTACTTAACTAACTTAAAAACTAAGCGACTACACGCTAAGGGCACCCCCTGTGGGGTACGGACCTCGGCTTAGGGCGTCGCTGGGGGGGGGCAGCAAGGGACGGGCTGGATCGCACAAAGATATTATTATTATTAACGGGGAATTTTAAAACTACGGCTCAGCGGCGCGGGCTGGCTCGAGCAAAGGACGGGGAGGACGTTGACGGGTCTGTCGCGGCGGGCCTCGGCGGCGAGGACGGAATGACGGCGGTCTGTAATGTCTACGAACTGTACTGGTTTCCTTACGGCTCTCTTGGAGCAGGGTAATGGGGTCGTCGGGGGTGACAAGAGTATGCCTAGGACGGCGAATCTTTGAGATGAGGGAGGGTTCATATCGGGCGGCCGATACGATGAGGGGGTTGCGGTGTTTCACAGCAGTATCGAAGAAACGCTTGCACAGGCGTTTCATGAACTGCTGGATGGTGGGGATTTTGAGATCTAAGTGTAGATTCTCATTTCGGACGTAATAAGGGGCACCGAGGATTTTACGGAGGGTCCGATTTTGGAGGGTCTGCATCCTATGGAGGAAACGGGGCTTGGCGTGTGCGAAGATAGCACAGGCATATGTCATAATCGGGCGGATTACTGCTGTAAAGAGGCGCAGCTTGCACTTAAGTGATAATTTGCTGCGAGCAGTCATGAGATAGTGGAGCCTACCTTGAGCGAAAGCGGCTCGCGAGCGAGCCTGCTTTATGTGCTCGGCGAAGGTCAAGTGCTGATCTAGGATCACTCCGAGGTACTTGGCTTGCTTCTCCCAGGGGATTGGCTTGCCGTACATGGTGATCGGAGGGGGAGGGAGGACGGACTTCCGCTGTTTCGAGTAGAGAACAGCTTGACTCTTATCAGGGTTAACCTCAATTCTCCATTTCCGGAACCATTTGCCCAAAATGTTTGCGGAGGTTTGGAGATTGCGAGCGATAACTCTGGGGTCACGACCGGTGTAGTAAATTGCCGTGTCGTCGGCGAATAGAGCCAACTGGGCCTTTTTACTCTGGGGAATGTCGCTGGTGAACAGCGTGAAGGCTAAGGGGGATACTACGGAGCCTTGCGGGACTCCTGCTCGGATGGGGTGGGGGGTGGAGAGGGCCCCCTCAATTCGATAGCGGAAGGTGCGATTCGACAGAAAGTCTCGCATGATGAGCACGAGACGGTCTGGCACTCCGAGTTGGTATAGCTTATATAATAAGCCATTGTGCCAGACCTTGTCGAATGCTTTCGCTATATCGAAATACAAGACACCCGTCATCGTATTACGCTGGAAGCCAGCGCTTAGGTGCTCTACGATGCGGTGGACTTGATGGATGCATGAGTGCTCGGTACGGAACCCGAACTGCTCATTAGGAATGAGACCCTTGGATTCGGCAAAATCTTTGAGACGCTTATAAATAAGCCTCTCGTAGACCTTACCGAGAACATTGAGGAGACTGATGGGGCGGTAGCTGGAAGGGTCAGACTTGGGCTTGCCTGGTTTGGGGATACCGATAACGGTGGCCTGCTTCCATGCTTGGGGGAAGATATTATTGCTTAATGCGCCATTGAAGATGGCGGTCATTAGCATTATAAGTTGGGGAGGGAAGAGTTTGAACACTCTGTTCGTGATACCGTCGGCGCCGGGGGCTTTCCGGGGTTGAAGTTTTTTGATGATATCCTCCACCTCGTCGGGAGTGACGGGGGGTAGAGGGTTATCAGGGTCTTCAACGGGAGGGAGGGAGGCTCTACGTTCGACTTCAGCGTCCACCATGTCGATGTGAGCTTGGTCTACTAGTTGAGAGCTAGGCGAGCATTGGGCTTCGAGGCTGTCGGCTAGGCATTCCGCTTTTTCAGAGTTGTCGAAAGCGACACTCTTGTCAGGGCGGGTGAGCGGAGGGATAGAGGACTCTTCAGTGGAACGTAATTTCCTCTGAAGTTGCCAGAAGGCGTGATGAGTAGGCTCGAGTTCGCTAAGCGTCTTGTCCCAGCGGGCGGAACGCAGCTCGGTCATGCGTTTCTTAACAGCACGCTGTAATCTACGCATGTGAGCCTTGTTAGCGTCGCAGGGAAAAGCGCTGTACGCACGGATGGCTGCGTTCTTCTCGGTCATCAGAGCCCGTACATCGTCCGGAATTTTCCAGCGACGGTCCTCCGTCGCTGGAATCTCCCTTGAACATTCGTTCAGGACGGATTGTACGTGATCTGTGAGCGAGTCGATCGCAGCCGTCGTGTCAGCGACTGAGTCGATGTGGTCAGGGATAGAATCCAATTGAGGTGACGTGGTAGATTTCAGTCTTTCGCTTACTTTCTTCCAATCAGTGATCAATTGGGACGGGGGAGGCTGGCCGGGGTCGAGATTACCCGAGCGGGAGCCTAGGTGCATGATCACGGGGCGATGATCGGAGTTAAGCTCGTGTATTGCTTCTATAGATTGTAAACGGAGGTTTACATTCTTCAGGAGCGCTACATCGAGGACGTCGGGGCTATGGTTGGGATTTAGGGGGAAGTGAGTGTGACACATCGGGGCGATGATGTCAAAGTTAAGGGATGCACCAAGGTTGAACACGACCTTACCTCTAGGGTTGGTCGTACTACTGTTCCAGGCGGGATGTTTAGCATTGAGATCGCCCGCTAGTATAACGGAGTCACTCAAGCCAAAGAGGGCGGTGAGGTCTCTAGTGAGAGCGATGGACTCGTCTGGCATACGAGACGAGGAAGTCGGAGGGGGATAGTAGGCGGAGATGACAGTGATCGGTTGATGACCAGTCATGCCTACTCGACAGGCTGCGTATTCTAAGAACGAACAGGGCGCGGGTGGGGTTAGGGGGATACAGTACAGTTCCTTCCTGTAGTAAATGAGGGTGCCACCACCGTGGCAGCGAGATCTATCGTTGCGAACTATGCGATAGTTGGCAATTTTAGGATCTTTACGGTGGGGTTTGAGGAATGTTTCCTGGATAAGGAGAATGTCTAACTGATGGTCGCGGAGAAAAGTGGCGATCTCATCTCTCTGATTGATAATGCCGTTGGCATTAAAGAAGCCTAATTTAAGGGATCGCGGTTTGGAGGAACAAATTCTTTGATGTCTATCCATCAAGAGTTATTGCGGGTAACTTGTCGAGTTCGGCCGTGACCGACTCATATTTTGTGAATAGCTCAGCTCGCTTAGCGTAGTCGAGCTGGCCATTTATTTCTGCTAGGGTTAGCTCATCAGCTAAATCCCTAGCATCCTGCGTCATAAAGATGCGGTAGTTGTCCAGAATGATCTGGCCAACGGTTCTGCGTGGGAACGCAGCCGCTCTTTGGGGAGTTTTTGCGGCCACGGGGGCCACAGAAGCGGGGGCAGGCGCTGGAATGGGCTTGGCCATTAGCGCTGGGATGGGCTGTGGGACCGCCAAAGCCGGGAAGGCTTTGTGATGGTTCAACAGATTCCATGGGGATGGTCTCTGGGGTGCGAGACGTTCGGGGAGTTGGGAAGAGGGGGCTTTCCCAGATGGAACTTCCCTCTGTTGGCGAGCAGCAGCACGCTTTGCCAGCTTGGGAGGGATTTTGGGGGCTTTAGGGCAGCCACGGTAGTTAGCCGGGTGCCCGGCTTGACCGCACAGTACACAGCTGGGTGGCTCTGTGCAGAGTGTGCGGTCCTTGGGCCGAGGGCAGTCGCTCGTGCCATGCTCGCCCAGACACTTAACGCATCTGGGTGTAGCGTAGCAGTTCCGCTGCGAGTGGCCATATAATTGGCAGCGGTGACACTGACCGACTATCGTCGGTCTGAAAGGCTTCTCAATGGAGATGCCAGAGAGGGAACACACCGACTTGACTTTGAAGATCGGGTGGTGCCCTTCGGTGGGGTCGCATACGACAAGTACCATGTCGTAGAGCTCGCTTCCTCTCGCCTTATGAAGGCGGTGGACAGCGGACACGGGGATGTTCTGCGCCAGGAGGTCGGACTTGATGTCCTCGGTGGCGATCTCTTTGGGGACACGTCTTATAACCACTCGGGTTGGCGTGTCTTCGGGGAGGGAATACGTGTGAAAGGAGATTTTCCTATCACGGAGGACTTTGGTTAGTTCCCGATAGTCATTTGACGTCGGGACCTGAACCTTAATGCCTTGTTGGCAAGAGCGGGCGTTTGTGTAGTTGATCTTGCGATCACTACACATTTTGGACACATCTGTCCACTTCGCCTTGTCCTGGATGTACAAGGGCGGAGGGGGGCGCTGCTTCTTTGGCTGAGTGCCAGAAGCGGACGGAGGGCAGCTAGCCTGCGAAACGGGGGCGGGCTGGGTAACAGGGGCGGGCTGGGTAGCGGGGGCGGGAGGAGACACTACGGTCTTCTTTGCTTTAGAGGCCTGCGCGGCCTTTCGGGCTTTCCTCTTGCCCCCTAGGACGACTTGGAAGTCGTCCTCGGAGGAGGAGGAATCAGTGGACTGCTCGGAGTCCGAGGCGGAGGAATGCGACGTTGAGTCGCTGGCGGGCACCGACGTGTCCATAGCCTCATTGGCAAAATGGGCTACTAAAAGGGGAGGCATAGAAGCCTTTCCCGGTAAGGGGCGGGGACAGGGGGACGGCGGGGACGGACCTGAGTCCGTGTTGGCCGGGAATGGCGACAATACGTCACTAAAATCGGTGACGCTCGTCGGAACGGGAGGAGGGGCGCTTTTAATTAAAGCGATTTTCTCGCCATATTTGGCGAGAAAATCGGGGTCCTTGAAAAGGACCTCTTTGACGAACGCTAAGATAATAGCGTCCGTCATGACTAGGGTGGGATAGGGCTTTGTTACATTAGTTGTAACTCTCCTATGCCTAATACCCTAAGTCCCCGGGTGGACGGGCCCGGGGGTGTGTGACCCTCCCAGTAAGGGTTTGCTAACTGGGAGGTGTGTACCTACTGGTGAGCCCTAAGCTTGAAACCGATCGCCAATCTTAATGTGCGATCGGGCCCTACCAGGGTCTGGTGCGAAGGGATAGACACCCCAACCGACACCAGGTGTGTAGCTGAAAGAGAACTCGGAGTAATAGGTTTGACTAGGAGATCCCCCAAGGCCAAAACCTAGCTCCCGACTCCAAATGACTGCCTAGCCCTGAAGGGGTTCGGCGGGTGTATTGGGGCAACACCCCCTTGACGTTGTTGACACCGTTAGGTTTCCCGTCAAGGACCACGAAACTGTGGATTTTCCCTGAAGGGGCACACGTTTATCGACTGTTTCCGTAAGGAAAAGTCTATCCTCCACTGCCTTGAAAAAGGCGGCTTCGGATCGCTGGTGCGGTCGGCGACCACGATGACGTCACGCGGGGTGACGTAACTCGACACAGAGCACGGAGCGGGCGCGGAGCACAGAGCGGCACGACCGTTCGGGGCGAGCGTCGGGCGAGAATGAGTTAAATCAGAGTGTGCCAAACGCTTTTATAGCCAACTATACTTCCTATAAGTAAATACTAAATATTTGGCATGGTTGCCTCTGTCTTCAGAAATACGGATTCTCACCACGTTCTAACACATTCTCACCACGTAAAAAAATGTGATACTATTTCACGTCCCTTTAAAACTACGGGGATTCGGTTTCGACCTGCTTTCGTCATTCCAGCGTTAGCGTTATGAACTAGGTATATTTTAGGCAGTGATATTAGGGACCTAAGCAAATATTCTTTTTTTTGATTGACCTTACATTTTGAAATTTAGCATTGTTGACAGGGTTCACCCCTATGAAACAAACGTCGATACCAGTAATTGATGGATGCTCGAACTTTCTCAACAGTATAAATAGCTCGGCATTCAAATGCTGTTCCTCTGTTCCAATCGCATTATTATTAGAATCATGATCGAATTTCTATTGGGTAATTAGGTCTTTCCTGTTTACTTGCCGTTTGCTCTATATATTAACAGTGGTAGGGAGGTACCTATGTTAGTTTCTAATTTAATTAGCGGGTAGACACGAGATATCAAGTCTATGACTGCATGGTTAACGCTAGAATATGCGTATACCTATTTGATGGGTTATAAAGATAGACTGTAGTAATAAATATGAAAGATAAGTAAACCTATTGCCGCCATTAATAATCTTTCCTACCAAATTTTGATTATGGTGGCCAATTTCAACAGAGATTAGTCAAGTAGGTAGATACGCAAGAGATCGTATAGTGCTCAAGCCTGTGCGCAAACACATGCGCTCTCTGTTGCTTGCTCTGTCCGACTATCCGATCGCGGAACGATCAAGCTCAGGACTAACAAGGCGCGCGGGCATCACACCACCCGTTTTGAAACTCCGAGTGCTCCAGTGTAATTCCTAATTAAAAAACCCAACAGGACATTTTGGCCGACCTGAGAATCGAAACCAGGACCTCACGCCCAGCAGTTACGCTTGTGATCGCGAGGCCCAAGAGGCAGTTAACTGCCCTGTTGGTCTCCCACCACCGCTAATCCGGTCTCCAAGCTACAATTAAATTATTCCTGTTGTAATAACTACTCCCGTTTTACCTGGGAATCAAACCACGTGCACAAGACGCGCTTGTGATTATAAAACCAAAAGAACGTCATCTGAACCGACGGTATAAAGCATTGGATACTCTCTAGGTATCCATTCGAACCAGACAGTCTTACTATCATTTTGTGGATTCCATGCCAAAAGATTAGTTGCTTATTTTGGTTTTGTGGTAGGTATATACCTACAGTAGCTATGTAGGTACATAGCTATTGTTTCAAATCCTATTTATTTATCTACTCATTGATTTCGGCCTTTGGCGTCGACTCTGCTATCGAGCCATGTGCTTTGAATTCATAAGAAACATTAACCTCCCAGTATTGAGTAATAGTAAATCGGGAACAATATACCTACATTTACTCTACTACTATAGGGGTAAGTCTGGGAACGCCATAATTATGGCGGTAAATCAGTAAGCAGTTGAGGAGTGGCTGGAAAGACGTCATGGCATCTTTACCTTCCGCATGACGCAGGTCCACACCGGACATGGTAAGTCCGAGAGGTTCCCGCACCTGACTCGTGCGGCAGAAACGACCAGGTGTCACCATTGTGATGACCGCCCGGAGGACACAGTCGAGCATACGGTGTAGGTGTGCCCCACTTGGCCGGAGCACCGCCTTGTCCTTGTGGGGGCGATTGGCGGCCACGATCTCTCGTACAGGCTATGATCTGGAGCGGGGGACAATGGCAGGCGGCCGCCTCCTGCGAAGCAGTAATCACGTCCCAGCCGCCGCCGCCGGGATCCCGACCCCGATTTCCAGCCACCGTAGGCGTGGACTTACGGACGACGAGCAATGGGGTTCGGCCGTCCGAACCGAGCCCGAGTCGTCAACGGCACGTAGTATTCCATTAAAGATTCGTCTATCCTTTTCCCAACAGTGTCGGTGTCGGTTTCCAAACTGGATGCAGCTGGAAATCAGTATTTTAAATCGAGCGACAGCCTACCTGACCCTTCACAACTCAGTAATATTGTAGGTAACACAATACCCAATACTAACGCCACCTGTCTTCTAACTATCCGTAATGACTATCAAAGATCTACAAATTACAGCAGGCACTAATGGCTTGACAACCACTCTCTAAGGCACAGGATTCTCGGTGAGTTAAGATGGTCACCCATCCATAGACCAACCTCGGTAATTGTTGCTTAACCTGGGAGATTGACCCATGCAGCTGTTGTTATTACAAAGTCACAAAATCTTCTGACTCAAACATAATAACACAATAGGTACATTTTTTATCATTACAGCGATTTATTTGCCTTTTTCTTCATAAAACACACAGTATCTATTAGTTTACAATTTACTATAATATTATTTTGAGAATGGAATTAATGTGAACTTACAATATTTTTTTTGTGAAATATAAGAATTTGATTTACTTGAGAGAAAATGAGAGATTTTTAAAATTTATTTTAGTTTTCTTGGTGATCTTAACACGTAAAATTCTAAACAATAATTTATTATTACTAAAGCATTTCCATTTCAGCTCTTTTCCTTTTACGATGGTTAGCAACCATATTAGCAGTAGTAAGTACACTTTCACCTCTCTGCAGCCAGGATGAGAAGGCTTTCTCCGTGTTTGCAGCCTCAGCAGCCTGGAGTCGCTCAGTCACTGACAGAGGTTGTATGGCACCCACTGAGTCTGTAGACACACTGGCTGATAGCAACATTCTGAACCTTTGTCTAAATGTCTGGAAAGATACATAATATCCATATTAATGAACAATCTTGTAAAATAGTATTGTTCATTCTATTTGAAATATCTATTACTAGCTTTTGCTCATGGCTTTATCCGCATACATAAAATATAGCCTATGTTACTCAGGAATAAAACAGCTTTCTATCAGTGAAAAATATTATAATAATTTCAGCAATTGGACCAGTACTTTCAGAGATTACCTCCTACAAACAAAAAAACAAACTTTACCTCTTTTTATTATTAGTCTAGATTATTGTAGGTTTATTTATTGTGCACACCTACCACTGTGTTGTCTTTTTAACCTAAAGGTTGACTGATAGAGATTGCCTTGTTGCATTAAGTCCTCCTATGACTACATGAAGTTTAAATAAATATATAAATTGTAATAGTCCTTTAGATCAAATTTTGGCCATGGTGATAAATCTCAGTTTTGGTTACTTAGGTTGTGCTTTGTGTAAATGCATGGGAGATATAGGTATTATGACAATGCACAAGAAACAACAATATCACTGATATTGGTATACTATCACAAGTGTAGGAGTCTATTGATAATGTCCATTCCTTATTATCAACCAATTTTTATTAAACAACATGTTTAGAAAGTATCTTGTGAAAAGCCTCATGCAAATAACTTTGTTGTTTGTAGTTGTTCAGTTTGTTAAGCTACCAGCATCACAGAAGCAAGTTTGGTACTTACATTTATGAGTGTAGATGACACTTCGCCTTTAATATCATGTTTCGCTATGTAACATCCAAATTCATAGAAATATTGACTTAACTTGTGCATATCTACAGTACAAGCATCTGCATTAAGTATTTCTCTGTAGGAATCTTTATAAATTTTGGGTAATTCCACAGAAACTAAAGGCGGTCTTCTAGAGTACAAAGATTCGGCTAACCACAAAGGTACTTCCACGTTTGTTCCTGCTTTTAAATCATCTTCTGCAGCGGACGGATCCAAGAAACCTGAAACGTAAAGTAAACAAACGTGCCAAAAGTAAAGTTCCAAAAGAATACCAGTTGGTAGATTAACAGTTACTAACCCATTTTTGGCAAATCATGTAAAAATTTGCATGGAATTTTCTCGTTTGTTACGAGGATATCAGATATAGATAGGTATCTGTTATTATCCATTGTGATTGTATTTACATAAAAGATCTTTCTTCGTGTTGCCGATATTTGGCGCGTTTTTATTTTCTAATGACATGACATTGACAAAACAAAATATGTTTTTTTTTTTCTTCTCCCCATTGGGGCAGGCTAAGCTCATCGACCATATTACACGTCATCAGGATACTAAATATCGTTACATTCGTTCGCGACTCGTAAATAAAACATGCGGATTAAAAGGTACAACCATAAGCACAACAAACACTAATCAGTGAATTCATTGCCCAATACCTTTCCAAATCTGCTTCTTTTATAGGCGTCCAATACACGATAGGTTTTGCTGTCAGTTTGGTTTTGCCACAGTCAAATATTTTGACTGACGAAAAACCTACCGTGTAATGCGATGACTGACGTTTGCATGACGAAAAACGTATGGCGATAAAATTCAGTCATTCAAACATCATTCATGATTGATGGTTTTGATCATAGATTTTGATTGACACCTGCATGACCGTGTAAAAGACGCCTTATTAGACTAGACTTTTTATTAAGTTTTTTATTTAGTAATGCCTTTTTGAATCATTATCTTTTCATCATTTTTAGGTGTACCAATATTGATTTCTGTTAGAGTTTTTTTGGCAATATTTATTTGTATCTTTGATTCGATTCGTCCGACTGAAGGACTTTGTATCCAGGGTCAAGAAATAAATTTAAAAAAAAAATCTTTGATTCGTTGCAGTGTGACCATATGTGGCAGGATCCTGCCTTTTTAGCAGGTTTAGCCCTTTATTTTACTCTCTGGCACTTTTGTTTGACGTTTTAGTAATCTAGCAGTATTTGGCAGTATTAGCAATATAAGCTGACAGATTTGGCAGTATAGCCGCTACAGCCCACAAAAAGAGTAGGATACAGTATCGAGAAAGCATATCTCGTAAATCATACGAAACACGATAAAAATATTGTGTACGTATATCGGGAACATAGACATACATATATAACATAAATATAATTACTAAAATCGGAAACTTCGCATTTTTTTAATTGTTCACTTTAGGTGAAATGCCCCTACGATCAAGCCGTTCGTCGCACGGATCACGACAGATGACGTCATCGTAAATAGCCCAGCGAGAGCGCGCGTTTCTATGTAACCGTTCAGAAAAGCTTTAATAAATCCACCATTTCTTGACGGATTTTAATAATTTAAAAAATTAAATGCCAAGTAAATTATTACACATACGATGTACTTAGTAAAAATGGGATTTGCTATTAAGTGATTGATCCTCATTAAAACTTGACAAAGATGTTAGTGATTTATTAGAATCTGGCGGAAATAACGCTAAGCCAACTCTAAATATTGATAAATTTTGGGGTGCCATTGGTAAAATTCTAAATTCAAATGGAGACTTAAAATACGTTAATGTTTATAATTTTGTAAAAGGTTTGTTGTGTTTGCCAATGTCGAATGTTGCTTGTGAAAGGATATTCTCGCAAATCAACCTCATAAAAACAAAACGCGGAATAGATTTATTAATAAACATGTCGCCTCTATTTTACATGTTAAACAGGGCATTAGTGAATATGGTGACTGCGTTTCATTCCAGATAACTAAAGAAATGATTAAACAAATGACAAAAGTGATCAAGAAGAATACGATGCTAATACGAATGTATAATTTAATTTAGTTCACTTTTAGACTTTAAGATCAATTTTAAATAAAACTCCAAAAAATAATGTGTCTATTTATTTTAAAATTTTAAATTATATTGGCATTATTTTGGCATTTTGTGCTTTCGATTTTGGCAGGATTGTCAGTTTTCTTGCCTAAGTGGGGCAGGATCTCTAATTTAAAGTTGGTCACACTGATTCGTTGGCTTATCTATCCGGCTTATCTCTCTCCTCTGTAGTCTGTGGTTGGCTTTATGCGAAATTGCGAACGTTTGGAAATGTTTTTATCGGATATCGGCATATTGATAAAATTTACCGAAAACTCAGGTTATAAAGGGAGACAAGAATCAAGATTTTATTGTGCATTCCTAGAATCATCAAAATAAATGTCATATTGCTGTTATCCTAATGATGAATAGAAGCTGATTGGAAATTTCACGTCTGTAAAATATTTTGTATACCTACATCGACCGTCAGCATTTACGATTACATCCGATTACAATAGAAAATACTCATCAACATGTCGGGGTAAGACTGTAAATCACTATATTGTAAAATGTTTCATTGGCATCCTATGTAATAAAATAAAAATTGTTACACTTTCATAGAATTTCAGCATGTTTTAATCGTAGATACCTACCTACAGTAAAACTATTATCATTTTATCTTATTTTTAGAAAACCGTATAACATTCAGGAGTTCAAGATCATAGTGGACTATCTAGTACAAAACAAATTATATGGTGAAATCAAAGCTAGAAAGATGTGGGTGGATTTTGCCAACACAAAGGTATGAAATGCTTTTGTGAATCTTGTAGGAAATTATTTAAGTTCAGCTTTTGTATACAGATTTTGAATGATTTTGCTCAGCTTTGTTGTCTGTTTTATTCATTAAAATGTACACATGAATTAAATATTTGAACACAATAGTACCTAGTCCATCAGTTTCGGGTGTATCCAAGCCACTGGTAGTCTGCCTCTCCAAAGAGGAACCCTAACAGAATAACCTGTGATGCAGCCAGGCCATTATGCTATTGTCTGTCTATCTGTCATGCCTATATGCACAGCTACAGTTTTATCTTTATTTAGAACAGAAAATATTCAATAATATTTTTTGCAGCTCACATCAAGAACATGGCAGAGTTTAAAGGAAACATTTTTAAAGAGGATATTGCCTGACATACATAATCCTTACTTCCAACTCACTAATGAACAAATAAGCAGCTTCAGAGCTAGGTAATATTTATATCATTCAGACATACTCATAATTTTTTATCTTCATCTTTGAAATTTTATTATTGGCATTGCAAAATGGCTCAGTTGCTGGCCTCTGTGCTATCAAACAGTTTAATTCCAGAATGAAAGAAATCTTTTATCTTAATTAGAAAAGAGGAGAGTGTCTTATTCTAAGTAAAGATTTTAAATGAAAGTAAATTTAAAATTATTTTTCATATAATTTTCATTTGCTAAATAATGATATAACATTTATTCTTATTACAAATAAATTTGTATGTATAAATATGTAAATGTTTTTCTTTCTTTCTTTATTATTCATGTTATTTCAGATGTGATCTAGCAGACAGGAACAGCAACAAACTTGACATCCAAACAATTAGCGATGACTCCAACTCAAATGGTATGATAAATAAAATACAAAAACACTTTATTTTGAAGTAATTCCTTATTTATCTTGCATATGCTAAAGTCATCACATCATAATATTTTCTTGTTCTACTATCAAGTTTTGTTGACAGATTAGTAGTAAACTTTAGTAGTAAAAATAATGACTTTCTTTAATGTTAATTTCTTTATATTCATGTCTGATTATTAACTACTGATTACAATATGATTTACTCTTGTAGTAAATCATATTGTACGTACTTATATTAGGTAATAGATTTTTTGTAAACTGCAGTAGATAACACTAGCTATAATGTGATTAGATTGAAATTGTTTCCAAACAAAATTAAAATGATTATGATTTTAGAAATTTTCATGAGTTTTCTGCCAAAACATAAATAAGTAGCTTAAGTTGCGATAAGAAAGACAAGATGCAGTAGTCTATTTAATGCATTTTTATCTTTTCATTCTAAATCTCATTGTGCGAACATTGGTGCTGTGCTAGAATGCTAATGCAATGTAGGTCTTGATAAAATTGGCTAAACATAAATAATCATCTTATAACACCTATTCTGCGCCACTTTCCTAATCCAGATAAATACAATTTGTCCTACACAGTCTAATTTATTCTAGGTCATAATGTAAAAGACAATGAGCCGACCAATGAAGGGGAGACCAGTGCAGGTGAGAATATCAAATGTTCAAAAGTACCTGTAAGAAGTAGATCTTCTGCTGACACTGTAATAATTGAAAACTGCTATGAAACTGCTGAAGACATTCAGAAGGATTTGGAATCTGATGAAAAGCCAAGTGCAGCCACCAAATCTTTCAGGGATTGTATTACTTATTCTGAACCATTGACACCTATGCTGCAAGAAGTGCTGGATGATTTTGCATCTGAACCTGAAGATTCAGACAGGGAAGGCCAAATGGAGATTGTAGATGTGCCACAAGTAAACTTAGAGGATATGCAAGAGATTCCTGAACCTAGCAAAGAAATTCCAAATACTAAAAGCATTGCCACTGATGTTGCTAAAAATGCTAAAGGACTTTCTGCTGAAGTGGTTGAAGAAGTTTTGGCCCATGAATTAGATGGTAGTAATAAATCAGAAAATAAAACTTCTAAGAAAATTACTCAAAATGTAACAAACGAAATTGAACAGTTACCAGTACTTAATTTGGATGATGAAATTTCTTCAATGCAAGCAGAGAATGGCACTGAAAGAGATGATGATATTGATGCTGAGACTACTGGGGCAACAAAGTCGATGAATGCAGAGCCAACAAAGTTGATAACTGTTGATGTTACTGAAAGCCCAGTAGTCCAAAATTCTGAAACTCCTGAAGTGATAGTGGTTACTGACTCCCACTCGGAACCTCAAGAACAATCTGGAGGCATAAATACTTCAAATAGTACAGTAGATGCTTCTCTTCCAAATAATCCAGAAGCATTAAAAAATAAAAGCTCTAAAGATGTTGAAGCTAAAGCTGACAGCAAAGAAGCACCAAAAAGTGCAGTTGATGTATCAACTAACTCTAATAAAAATCTAAGTTTAAAGAAAGCTATGAAGAAACGATCTTGTTCTGAAGATAGCTCAAATACTATAGATAATAAGAAAAAGAAACTAGACATCAAGTTGAAATCACCAACAAAGGCAGATAAAAAGGCTACAGAACTTCAATTAGGCACAGATGATAAGCCAAATGCTCAAGAGGAGTCTACGAAACCAGACGTTATTAAGAAACCATGGCTTGAAAAAAATCCTATTGACACTAACAAACCTTCAACAAGTTTCGAAACTCATGTGGTAGATTTGATAGAAACTGAAAAAAATAGTAATGCTAAAGAGTCACCAGATATCAAGAACCCTTGCTTGCAAAACATCAGTCTGTTCGATGAACAATTTAATAAGACTAAATATAACATGTCAGAGTCTAGTGATACTGAACAGAATAAGAAAGAAACTCAAGCAGGTATACAAGAGACTTCAGGGTCGAAACTTTCAAATGAAGTAGTAGTGCTAAGGTCCAACTCGTCTGATACCAGAGAAGTTCAGGTTTCGCCGAAGAAAAAGCAGCGCGCCGGTGTATTAATAAGTAAATCAGAAAGGGACAAAGCTATATCAAATATGTTTGGATTTACCAGTGGTAAGTTAAGTGTAGGGATATCTTTGCTTGTAGCATCATGGAATGAGAAACATAGCATGTGCTATGTGCGCTAGTGGTTGAAACTTTGGGTACAGTTGAATGCACAGGCTATCTTTGTAAATAAGGTATTTTATTTATAGATATGGATTTAATCTCAAACAAACATAAATGTATATCTAATTACAATTTCTCAGCTTACATGACGCACACACATCCATGTGTGTAGTCTACCATAATATTCATACCATTATTGCCATCATCAGCATGCTTTTTATTTATTATTTTAATATGTGTACAGTAATTTATGAAAAGGAATATTCGCACCTTTAATCCTATACCGTCAATTATTATTTTCTAAATATGGGGTTGCATGGCAGAAAAGCAAATTTCGTATTGAGATGGGGGAATGCAGTTTATCTTTATTCATAACAAATTATTCAATGTGCTCGGTATAACCTTCCCTTACCCATAGACATCATCCTTAACAATATTTGGGTATTTTTTTTTCTAGAAATAACTGCAATTCTGTTGTTTTCTAGGTGGAGGAGTTGGCGCAAAGCGTAAACGGCAGTTGAGTCGTCGTAGAAGAACCATATCACACAATAATGCTTCACAGTAAGTTATTACATAAAACTGATTTGTAGTAATTAATTTATTAATTATAATATTATGCTTCATCCTTCTGGCCTTGTCCCATGCTACTTCAACATCATCTTCCTGCCCTTGTCCCGTGTTATTTGGGGTCGGCGCAACACGTTTTTTTTTTTTCATTCTGCCCTGTCACTCGTCATACTATCACTAACTTCCTTTTCTTTCATATCACTCTTCACACAATCCATCCATCTTTTCTTTGGTCTCCCTCTCCCTCTCCATCCATCCACATGTAAACTCATAACTCTTTTAGTAACATGCGTTTCATCTCTCCTCTTCACATGACCATACCAAGACAAACGATTCCCTTTCAACTTTTCAGTCACTGGCGCCACTTTCAAACTTCCCCTAATATACTCATTTCTCACTTTATCCATTCTCGTCACACCACACATCCATCTTAACATTCTCATCTCCGCTACGGGCAATCTTTTTTCATCCGTCTTTTTCACAGCCCAACATTCTGATCCATACAGTATGACAGGCCTTATCACGGACTTGTAGATTTTACCCTTCAACTTGAGGGGCATCCGTGGGTCACAAGTTGTTCCCGTGACCTGTCGCCATTTCATCCATCCTGCGTTGATCCGATGTGTTACGTCCCGGTCTACCTCACCATCCCCTTGGACAAGTGACCCGAGGTACCGAAAGTCGGAGCAGATCGGTATGGGTGTTCCAGCGAGAGATAAAGGCACTAGTCACCGCCGAAATCGCAGAACAAGTATTCCGTTTTTGTTCTACTCAATTTCAGGCCAACACTCTCCAGTCTGTGCCACCACACCTCCAATCTGTTCTGGACCTCTAGGCCACTCTCGGCAACCAACACAATGTCATCGGCAAACAGCATACACCAGGGAGCCTCTTCCTGAATGTCCGACGTCAGAGCATCCATTATCATCAGGAAGAGGTAAGGGCTGAGAGCCGACCCTTGATGTAAGCCGACAGCCACATTGAAGCTGCCAGTGGTGCCCACTGTAGACCGGACTTGGGTACTGCATCGACTGTACATCGCTCGGATCAACTGCACATACTTCCCAGGCACACCTTTCTCCTTAAGGGCCCACCACAGAACCTCACGAGGTACCCGGTCGTATGCCTTTTCGAGGTCAATGAATACCATGTGCAAGTTTTTATGCGCACCTCTGTATTTCTCACACAGCTGGCGTTTAGCAAAAATGGCATCCGCTGTACCCCGACCCCGGCATAAAACCGAATTGGTTCTGTGAAATTTCACTCTCTTCTCTCAGTCGCCTTTCAATAACTTTCTCCCAGGCTTTCATAATAATAATAATAATAACCTCATCGCCGTATCTCTACGTTGACGTCGTGGTGGGGCTTGCGTGCTCCAATATACCCTAGGTCTGTATCGGTAAAGTTTGCTTTGCCGTAATATGCCTAGGGTGAGGGGCCAGACTAAGAGAGATACAATCCGCAGCGCAGTTTTGTGGCGAACTGTTGGGCATTAGCGACCCCACGTACCCGATCTCCCGGGAGAATTCTTGTTCTTCATCTCCGGCTTGCCTTTATTGGCCGGCCGTAGTGAACACTGACGAGGAACTGAGCTCCCACCTCTCTCTTGCCTTTATTGGCTGGTTTGAGGGGAGATTCGCAAGAGCAAACGAGCTCGGGAGAAGGATGTATAATCCAGTAAGGTGCTGGTAGGGATCTTGACCGTACTTCCGGGATTGTCCTGATAGCCGTGGTATACCTCTCCACTCCTCAAGCACCTCAGGATATGTTGCCCTCTTGTTGCTACGTCACTTCGTGCTAGCGGCCGTTTTTGGGGGCCCATTTATTGAGTGTGCAAGTCACCCCCTGCCTTTTTTCGATGCATATTAATAACGTTGTTCAGGCAGGGGCCATAGTCTTGACATAGTTCCATGTTACCAGTCCACTTAAGACTCCAAAAACCATAGCCCTATTATCTTTGTTCTCCATATGTCGCAATAGTTTTTCAATAACCGGGGGTTGTCCTTGGGTGCACTAGCATAGCGCGTACAGGGATAATCGTCGGTTGGTATCATGTTCCATTATAATTGTATAAAGGGCCTCTGCGAGTTGGCTTCGGCTCCTCGTACGCCTCCCAAAGGTCCAGGACCTCAGGGTCCTGAGATAAATAAAATATATAAAAATAATAATAATTTTATTCATTCAGACATCATTGATCCAATGGTTAGTAGAAAACTTATCATCTAGGTGTTAGTAAATTAAAATATTAAAAAGATTAAAAATTTCATATTATAATTATTTTAACCCTATTCCATCAGCACCCTAATTTGATGCTTTAGTATAGGGCAGCAAAATTTGTCAACGACAACCGCCAGAATGCCATTGCCGCTCGCACGAACCCTGCTTAATAAGGAGGCCACATTCTTGCGCAAAATGGCTGCGTTCATAGTATGTGACATTAGCTTTATTCCTCTATAATTGTTGCACTCAAGGACATCACCTTTGTTTTTAAAAATCGGCACCAAAGAGCTATTGCACCACTCATCAGGTATGGCTTCTTCCAGCAACAACTTATTGAAGAACAAAGCTAACCACGTCCATCCATCCACTCGCAATAACTTCCACACTTCAACTGGTATTCCATCTGGACCAATAGTAGCTAAATAGCTTTACCATTCTTCATTCCATTTACTGCTATTCTGACTTCATCCATACTAACCATTCTCACTAATCCCACATTCACTGGTTTATTCTCTAACACCCCACTCCAATTATTTACCTCATTTTTTTATTTTTTTATTCTTGATAGGTTCCGCTTGACCGCTAACTCACCTGATGGAAAGCGACGATGCGGTCGACGATGGATCGCGCTTACCTAGAAGTAACCTATTCACTCTTGACTTAAAGATTCCCGGGTTGTAGCCATCAGGAAAAACAGATTCCGGCAAGGAATTCCACTCCTTAGCTGTACGCACTATGAATGTGTTCCCAAAACGTTTTGTGCGTATAGGTGAGATGTCCATGGCGCATTGCCGTACGCCTGGTGGTCCGATGATGGAACGGGCTAGGCGGAATTAGGTTATGCAATTCCGACGCACACTCCCCGAAATGCAATCGGTAGAAAACCGACAGGCTAGCAACTCTGCGTCGATGCTCAAGACTTTGAAGCCTCGACTCAACGAGTGCATCATTGCCAATGATCCTCTTGGCTCGCCTCTCAATTGCCTCAAGTGCATCAAGCTGGTATCGGGCAGATCCGTCCCAAAGATGAGAGCAGTACTCCATACACGATCGAACTTGCGCTTGATAAAGTTTGAGCAGCTGTTCCGGCGTGAAGTACTGTCTGACCTTCGCGAGGATTCCCAGCTTTTTTGCTGCCAGTTGAGCCTTTGCTTCGATGTATGGCCCAAAGTTGAGTGTTGACGTCAGCGTAACACCAAGGAGATCAAGATGGTCGGTTATTGGCACGGTTACGCCCCGGAAAGTTGGAGCAGGGCTGAATTGGCTCCTTTTAGCGGAAAATAGACACGCCTGGGTTTTTCCACCTCTTTCTGATTTTTTCATCATCCGATAGAACCATTCCAGTTTCATCTCTTATACATCTTACATGACAAACATCCCTCGCCTTTCTCTCTCTTATTCTAGTAAGCCGGTATAGCTCTTTTTGGCCTGCAGGACTGTCCAGTGCGTCATATAGTTTGTCCTGGGCTTTTGATTTTGCTACTTCAACATTGCTCAAAATGTTTTATTCTTCTATTCTTTCTTGTCTTCTATCCCTATTCACATTATTAGTCACTCCTTTTCGTGTTAAGGATGATATATCTTTTGTAGGAAAAATTATTCATACACAGATGAAAACATATCATATTTCATATCTTTCATCAAGCTTCAAGCTTCTCAATCTGCATGCTGAACCAAATAAGCATATGTATGTTGTTTCAGCCACGCTGCTGGACCCCCCTCCAACTCAAGCGACTGGACGTCAGATAGTGAGAGTGATGAGTTCGTGTCGCCGCCGCGCAGCCGGAAAAACAGGCCCACCAGGAAATATTTGTGAGTATATGTTGTCTGTTTTGAAATATAGTCCTCATTTTAAACTAATTAGCTTACGACATAGTAGTTTTTCGATGTTAGAACCTAAATAATTATGAAAAATAAAATATTTGCGATATCCTGACTTCTTAGTAAGAGTGTCCTTCCCGTTATTACACATTTCTATCTACATATTTTGGAAACAGATATATTATGGATATTAGGTAGGTTTCTATTGAAATCAAATCATAATTTTATGTAAGACTAATCCAGTAAAGACCTCTGAAAATCTGCAATTTTGTGTGAACTTTGGCCCTTCATGTATTCACAGTAATAAAAAAATAAAGAAAATGCAACTATGGAAACCTTGCACATTTCTTATCTTATCTTGTTGTGGGGCTGGCCCTAGGCCAGAGCACTTCGACCCTTCTGGATCTTTTGTGCTATTCCCCTCCCTTCTACTCAACCCCTAGCCCTCCGTGCACCTTCTTCATGAGTCCCAGTATGGCCTTGATGGGGCTGAGCCTGTAGTCCTCTGGTCTTGGAAATAGTTGGCCCAGATACTCTAGTCTTTTGGAGCCTTGCACATTTAATCAAGATTCTGAATGATGAAATTAATTTTTTAAATTTTTTTGTGAAATATTCGAGTAAATGACGGAATTACCGAATACAAACAGGGTTTTCAGGCGTTAACTTTCTTTTTTCGCGTTGCCTCTTCATCAAAATTGCGTTGGATGAAACAAGCTTTTAAACCATAATCACGTTGACCATAGACGAGTGGAGAAGGGCCCTCTTAAGTGCAATTGACTCTAATATAATTTAAGATGAAAACAAAATTAGACTAAAAGCTTCTAACTTCGCCTTGAAGGTTTGCCTAGATTGGTCCGTGATTAGTGACCAAGTGACCTCCATGTGAGTATGGAACCAATACTTAAATTGCGAAAATATTACAAAATCAACTGTTCAGGTGGTACTTTTTATGCAAACATGAATGGGGCAGTTGATTTTTCTTTCGTGATTTCAGTTTTGATTCCATAGATAAAGAGGAGTTTTAGTTAATAAAAGTCTGATACTCCTTCTCGCTCCACCCAGAGTTAGAAGTTCATATCAGTCATAACATAACCCATAAAATCTGATACCAATCTTGCCAAGGGCTACTGTGTTACCCAATTACTGAATTGTGGGGATCAGATAGACAGTCTCTCCATGTATGCAACCTGGGATTGGTAGCTAACCCCTACATAGTCTGAAATAGGCCTGGCAGATTGATAATATGTATTAAATTTTGATACTGTGGAAAAAGGCCAATGCACTATTGGCATGATTTACTTTTTTCTTTTCGCCAGAAATGAAACCTAGGTAATAGGTTATATGTTAGAGGCCAATATCAGGAATCAATAGCAAAAAGAACCAGGTCTTTAAACCGTAACCGAACGAAGATAGTATAGATAGTATAGTATAGTATAGCATTGCTAGTATATTTTTGTTAGGCGTTACCTATTTTCGTTAAATTATAATGAAATAGAAATATATAAAACGTAATATTTTGAGGTTTCATTGATAAAATAGATTAAATTGTTTGTTACTGTTAAATTTATATCTAGCCAAGGTTCTGTTATATATAGCCAAGGAGTGGAATTCCTTGCCGGAGTCTGTGTTTCCTGATAGCTACAACTTAGGGGTCTTTAAGTCAAGAGTGAATAGGCTACTTCTAGGCAAGCGTGCTCCATCGTCGACCACATCATCGCTTACCATCAGGTGAGATGGTGGTCAAACGCGAGCCTATCATGAATAAAAAAAAAAAAATTTTTTTTCATAGTCGCAGTTTTTCATAACTAAAACTAGTAAAAAAAAAAAGTGATAAATGGATCGAAAAGATACGCGTTAGTATTGTGACATTGCTTGACACCATTTAATGCGTGCTCACCATAAAAACCGAAACTAAAACTATATTTAACAATGGGAAACTTAAAATAACAGACATACAGTATTTTTATTTAAGATAAATAACGCCTCATAACAAACTATAGCAATATACTGGATAGTCTCTTAACTTCGTTTAGTTACGGTTGGTAGACATAATTCTTTTTACTATTGATTTATCTTACACTCCTTTAAGATATGGCCTAAGTATCACTTTTGGCGAAAAGAAAAAAAATTACATGCCAGCAATGTATGGGAAAAGTTTCATTCCCTTTTGTTATTGCGACCGAAGCGGAATTATGGAGGTGTTGTGGAGCCGAGTGCTGCTGTTACAAATTTCCACGTGTATTAAACGACGTTTTTCTGTGCAGTTACGAATAAATGATAAACGGGGACTGTTGCGCGACCTGTGGGGGGTGGCTTAGCGCCCAGCCTGATTCGGTACATACAATCAATTGTGGTGAGGGCGAGCTCGTGCACTTTTTTTGCACCAGTGCGAAAAACAGTAAATTGCGTGAATAAAAGCGGGTTTCGAGTAAATGTATTGCAAATTATTTATAAATGTTAATAACTTGCAGGAAGCCACAAGCCGCCAAGATATCTTCACTAGCAGAGGAAGGTGGACTGTTTGTCATGTACGGCAAAAAAATATATCCAATAGTAAAAGATGGCAAAATCGTGAAGAACTATATCACCTATTTACCTGAAAGTATGTATTTTATTGTTTTGTATGTGTATGTTCTAGTGAGGGGCAACATTAAAAAAAAACCGGGCAAGTGCGAGTCGGACTCGCGCACTGAGGTTTCCGTACAAGCCTACCTATGAAAACAGTTCAATTCCCGAATTGAGTTGCAAAGGTTTTTCCGAATCGCAAAAAAAGTTTTTTTTTGTGACATAACTACAAATTTACAGTTTTCAGTTTTTTTTTTTCCTATATTTGTGCTTCCTAGCACACCTTGCTTCATGCCAAATTTCAGGTTTCTAGGTCAACGTGAAATACTCTGTAAATTTTGATTCCCTTGAGTGTCGAAATACACGTTTTTTGCGACATAAACAGTGTCTTTTTTTTCGTTAACTCAGAAGTTTGATTTTTTTCACAGGAACCGCAGATCTGAGTATATGGTTTTAATTTCATCTCGATACCGCCACGCGTTCCCGTGATAATGGGTCTTGACAGACCGACAGATGGACAACAAAGTGATCCTATAAGGGTTCCCTTTTTTCCTTTTGTGGTACGGAACCCTAAAAAAAGAAAAGAAAGTACCCAGGTGAAAATGTGGCACGCCGAATTTTCGGCTTAAAAGGTTTGGCTTTGAATAGCTTTGTCTCTGCCATATCTCATATCTGTGTGAATTAAAAAAAAACTCGATAATGCCATATTAATGGTCGGGTACCGGTCTGAAACAAGAAGTTTCAGACCATTTATGGGCGAAATGTGGTTATTGATAACTTGGTCTGTTTTAGGTGACTCGGAAGAAGGCGATACCTTCTGGAAAACTAAATATGTTGAAGAGAAAATGAAAGCAGCCGAATTGAAGAAGTAAGTGTTATAAAAATATTAGATACTTTTTCACAAGGTTTTATTTAACTTGCAATGTTTGTTTGACTGGGTAAAATCTTACAAGTGGAATTAGAACCACTTCCTCATATCCTACCAGACTTAAATTTTTACATTTTGATTAAGTTCCAATGACAATGTATTTTAATGGTAAGCTTGACCTGAATCAACATCCACGAACTCTTCAACAGTCTATAGCATGTATACGAAATTGTATGTAATTTATTTTTGTTGTTTATATTTTATATCTTTATTTGAACAGGTTATTAGAAGCTAAAGAGCCATTGCAGATACGAGATACATACTCTCCCGTTCCGCAAGCTAACCCGTTTAGGTATGTGCTCTTTTCATTACTATGTGTTTCAGTCTACTTTCACTGTTTAGTGTGTAAGAAACCCTTTAACAAATCATTGCCGGGTAACAGAAGGTAAACAGTTTTTTTTTAATTTACTTTGTCTGCAATTATTTCCAGGAACTCAACAAGGGAAACTCTAGCAGTTGAACCGGCCAATGGCTTTGGTAAGATTTGAATTTGTATTAAATGTGACGTGTTTTTTTAGTTTTGTGTTCCATCATCAACTAGTTTTAATAATGTTTACCTAACAATTTTAGGAAAACAAATATGCGTACCAGCGCCTGAAGAGAAGAAACAAGAACCAAAACTAAACTCTCCTGAGAAAATTAAAATAAAATTTACAAGGAACCATGAGGTAAAATGATTTTATTTCAATTCGTAATTGGGTATAGGCTACAATAGAATTTGTACTTTATCTTACAGCCATAGAGTTTATAGTTCCAAAAAGAGAATGGGTTTTTTGGACCTAGAGCTGTGTTGTAGCATAATGCTACAACTTGATCCAGCTCTTGTTTGAAAATTTATAGTAATAGCTTTATTTTATTGTGCGGCATCAACAGTCAGATATGTGCAGGGAAAGAATTATGATTTATATCAGTTGGATATCATTGATGTAGTAGATAATTGACATCGCCACGATGTTTGACATTTACAGCGCCTTTATTTCGTAACAGTAAGAGCTGTTTCGTGGTCCAAGCTTTGTAACTGCTGTTTCGTGGTCCAAGCTTTGTAACTGCTGTACCATAAAACACAGGCGAAGCTATTGTTTTCCTCTGGAATCTAAATTGTACTGCTCCTTACATATTTATTTTGTACCAAGAGACAGTAACTAAAACAAAGTTGTATTATAAACAAAGTCCTCCACTGTGTCTGTGTCTGCTTCTGCCGGTCTGTTCGCAATAAACTCAAAAACTACTGAACAAATTTCCATGTGTTTTTCACTAATAGACAGTGTTTAATGAGGAAGATTTAGAGGTTTATTACATACATACAATAGTAGAGACCTAGAATTTCAAAGATTGGTAGAAGTAGTGTAATAAAAATAGCCGTATTATCGCTTTAATAAAGTAGCCCTTGTGGCCGTCTGACAGTGCTTTTCCATTTTTTGCAAATATTTATATTAGTAATTATTATTTAAAATGCACCACTAAGTTCCTAAACCTCCAAAAATGTTGAGATGCTTCGCATTACTAACACTCAGTCCTCTTTTTAGGAGGTCCACCTCGAAGGTCACTGGCCGCAGATCCACCCGGTCTTAGAACAGGTGGTGAACATATTCCACAAAGAGGCAGAACCGTCAGTCAATGAGAACAGGTCTAAGGCGCTGGTCACGCATCATGAATCGAAGGAGTTAAGTAGTGGAGCTTCAACACCTATTATCATCACTCCTGTAGACCCTGGTAGGTAATCACGGAAATATGGATGTGAATGTAACTCTGTCTGTCTGTTTGTTACGCTTTCAAGGTTAAACTACTGAATCGGTTTACTTCGCGTCTGTAATTACCAACATTCACGCGGACGAAGCCGCTGGCAGAAGCTAGTAAATGCTAAAAATAACAGCCGTATAGGTCGATCTTCCAGGTTAAGTAATGCTTGTCAAGGTTGTTCCGTAGATGGGTGACTATCCGTTTCATAACGAGATTCTTTTGTGCCTAGGAAATCACGTTAAGACGGTCCTCGCTGTTATCTTATATATATAAAAGGAGAAACTGACTGACTGACATATCAACGCATAGCCGAAAGTACTAGGACTAGGAACGTGAAATTTTACACAAGGCTGCCTTTTATGACTTAGGCGAGCACTAAGAAAGGATTTTTAGAAATTTAACTTTTAAGGGGGTGAAACGAGGGTCCAAAGTTTGTATGGAGAAACATACTTTCATGCGAGCGAAGCCGCTGGCAGAAGCTAGTATACATAATTATATAAAAGACTGACTGACTGACATATCAACGCACAGCCGAAACTACTGGGACTATGAGCGTGAAATTTTGCACAAGATTTCCTTTTATGACGTAGGCGAGCACTAAGAGAGGATTTTTCAAAATTCACCCCCTAAGGGGATGAAACGGGTGTCCAAAGTTTGTATGGAGAGAACTACTTTTACGCGGGCGAAGCCGCTGGCAGAAGCTAGTTTGTAGAGATTTGCTAGTAGTTATGGATACTCAAAAGCCAGAAAATCTGACACCAGTCTTGCCAAAGGGTATTTGTTACCCAGTTTTACGGGTTACGGATGTCGGAAAAGCAATCGCTTCATGTAAAGTACTGCTTCTCAGCTGTGTCTGGTTGGACTGGTAGGCGACTCCCAACATAGGCTATTGTGTGATTTTAGAGCTGATAATTAAGAAAAGCACGAACCCGCACTAGGCCCGCGTGGTGGATTACGGCCTATTCCCTCTCCTAGAGAGGAGGCCTAAATCCCAACAGTGGGAACATTATAAGGCCGCCTATGCTATGCTAATTAAGAAAAGCAGGCACTGACTACATCTGTCACCGTATCTGTGTGTCATCGTTCCTCCAGTCCTAACACAAAATTGCCATAAATCCCACACTAGGATACCTAGGTAATATATTATACAACAATATTAATTGAAAATTTATTTTTACAGAAGTACACGAAAAAGTAAATAAAATAGAAAAAGAAATATTCAAAGAAATTGAAGAACGAGACAAAGAGGAAGAAAATGAGCCAAACGGACTAGCAACTAACGTCACTAAAAGGTAAAATGAGGCATAAGTAATTTCATGCTTTAATTAGAAGTATTTACACGACTTTGAATAAACCCTCCATTTGCTAACGAAACAAATCTTAATGATAACCTGTCCTTTCAAATTGTTTTGATTAGGCCTTATCTTATCTTATTTTGTTGTGGGGCTGGCCCTAGGCCAGAGCACCTCGACCCTTCTGGATCTTTTGTGCTATTCCCCTCCTGTCTACTCAACCCCTAGCCCTCCGTGCACCTTCTTCATGAGTCCCAGTATGGCCTTGATGGGGCTGAGCCTGTAGTCCTCTGGTTTGGAAATGGTTGGCCCAGATACTCTAGTCTTTTGGAGCCTAGTGCTGCACAGTCGCACAGCAAGTGTAGCATATTCTTCTCTGCATCTCCACAGATCCTGCAAGTCGGGTCGCTTGCTAGTCCCATGTTGTGGAGCTGTTTGTTGGTGGCATAGTGCCCCGTGAAAACTCTTGTGATTGTTCGGAGCTGTGATCTGCTGTACCTCCATAGTTTTTGGGTCCAGGCCTTATCTATGTCATTGAGAAATAGCTTTGCATGCTTCTGGCCTGTTGTGTTGCGCCAGTGTGTGCTGTGTATTTCCAACGCAGCCCTTTTCAATGCTTGGTTGATGACCCTTGGTGAGAGTCCTATGAAGGCTTCCGGACCGTATAGGAGTGTCTCGGATCCTTTCCTTGCCAGAGTGTCGGCTCTTTCGTTTCCTTCTACTCCTGTATGACCTGGCACCCAGATCAATCTGACCTTGTTGCGCTTTCCTACCCGGTTTAGTATTTTAATACAGTTTAGTACTAGCCCAGAATTCACTCTATTAGACGTGAGTGCCTTAAGTGTTGCTTGGCTGTCGCTTAAAATGTAGACAGTATCCCCTTCGGTGCCACTAGTTAAAAACACTACACGGAGTTTAAAATCTACATTCCGAGTAGGGAGGAATGAAAAGGTAGGATAAAACCCTACAAAGGGAACAACCAGGTATGGTACACGGATGGCTGTAAAATAAACACCGGTACAAGAGCATGGGTACACAGCGACAACTACAATCTTAGCCTAAGCATGGGCAAACTGGCGACGGTCTTCCAAGCAGAGACCTATGCTATAATCGCATGCGCGCTGGAAATACTAGACAGTGGCACCGAAGGGGACACTCTACATTTTATGCGCCAGCCAAGCAACACTTAAGGCACTCACGTCCAATAGAGTGGATTCTGGGTTGGTACTAAACTGTATTAAAATACTAAACCGGATGGGAAGGCGCAACAAGGTCAGATTGATCTGGGTGCCAGGTCATACAGGAGTAGAAGGAAACGAAAGAGCCGACACTCTGGCAAAGAAAGGATCCGAGACACCCCTATACGGACCGGAAGCCTTCATAGGACTCTCACCAAGGGTCATCAACCACAGCACACACTGGCGCAACACAACAGGCCAGAAGCATGCAAAGCTATTTCTTAATGACATAGATAAGGCCTGGACCCAAAAATTATGGAGGTACAGCATATCACAGCTCCAAACAATCACAGGAGTCTTCAAAGAGCACTATGCCACCAACAAACAGCTCCACAACATGGGACTTGCAAGCGACCCGACTTGCAGGATCTGTGGAGATGCAGAGGAGACTATGTTACACTTGCTGTGCGACTGTGCAGCACTAGGCTCCAAAAGACGGGTATCTGGGCCAACCATTTCCAAGACCAGAGGACTACAGGCTCAGCCCCATCAAGGCCATACTGGGACTCATGAAGGAGGTGCACGGAGGGCTAGGGGTTGAGTAGACAGGAGGGGCATAGCACAAAAGATCCAGAAGGGTCGAAGTGCTCTGGGCCAGGGCCAGCCCCACAATAAGATATGATACACTGGGTGTACGCTTGCTCACAACTTACATACAAAACTATGAAACTCTGTCGACGAAGCGGCAACGTCGTACCGTCTGGTCGTACACTAAGCGTATAATGACAAACCGTCCGTGCACAGTAGGCTTTATTTTTTTAGCTTTCGGATTACCAACATAGTCTAAAATATTTAAAATACTGTAAAAACTTACTATACAAGGCGCCAGGTAAACTTGGAATAAAGTTCACTGACCTTTTCCTAATATCTCTGCGCAGGTACCCAAAAATCTAACAATGAACTGTTTTTCATTACTAGAAAATGTAAAGTATTACGATAGCTGTCGATTCAAGACAGCTTTATGACATTATTTCCGTTTTAGAAATAATAGAAATTAAGAATGTCAATAAATATAGGAGGGTCAATGACCGTTATTCCAAGTTTATCTGGCGGCTACCATAACAACTATAATTTGATCCTGTAGGAAAATAGGTAGACCACGAAAATCGTCATCATCAACTCACAGTCCTGAAAAACAGCCGAAACTATCCAATGGAGCAGAGATAAAGCAACCAGAAGAAAATGGCCGCACGCGTAGACAGAAAGCCAAAGAGACGGAAAATAATAATAATAATAATACTAAAGAAAATCTGCCTAAACGACAGACGCGAACACCACGGAAAGTTTTGAATGGTAATAAATAGTCTTAGATTTAGCTGTACAAAAAAAATAAGTATGGCTTGTTTCGCCTTTACACAAAAATTAATCGCATTATTTCATCATGTTTAGCTAATCGAAAGGGGAATGAAACTTTTGACTGTATGAGAAATCAAAAGCAAAAAGAATTATGTCTACCTACCGTAACCGAACGAAGTTGAGACTATTTAGTAGATCGCTGTTGCTTTTTATCAGGCGTTATTTTTCTTAAATAAAAATACTTCGTGTTTGATATTTTAAGTTTCTCATTGTTAAATATACTACACGGTTTCTCTAATGTGTTATGCGTATGAGTTCAGCATATGACGCCGGGTGTGGTAGAAGGCGTTTAGTGTTGTAAAGAACTCGAGTACTCAAGTCGACGTAAGCTGTTGATCCCCGCAATAACGCCCGGCGTTAACGCGCCATTGTCTTTCTATTGTGTCTCTAATTACGCTACTCAAAAAGTTAATTATAATATTAGAAAAACAGGTAACGCCTGACAAAAAAGTACTAGCAATGCTTCTGGTATCTATATCATAGGTATCTTCGTTCGGTTACGGTTTAAAGACTTGGTGCTTTTTGCTATTTCAGGCAAAAAGCCAAAAGGAAATCATGCCAATATTTTGGATTGGCTTTAAATGATTGAAGAAAATCTCAGTATTGATTGCTATTTTTAGGGGTCGCAAACTTGGATTATGAATTTCGTAAAGTCGCGGACACCAGTGAAATTTATATGAGTTTAAATACTATACCTACTTTAATACTATAAAGTTTTGTTTTTCACCTACGGAAACGTTCTTTAGGACTTAGAAATAGTGGCTTTAATTTCACACAAACCAGAAGTTTTCGGTATTTTCGAAGTATAATTCCGATTACTTATACCTAATTGCATGTGTAAATTAATAAATAAAACTTCGTAGATATTTTACATGTTGAAACAAAATAATAAAATTCACATAACAATCTCATTATTTAATTCATCATACCACGCGTCACCAGTGCGATTTTTGCATGAAGTGGTTACGACGATTACAGTAGAATTCAAACTTATAGACGGCTCGGAACATCATACGTTTCAATGCACAGAACGCAAGTTTCTTCTATTTTTTTTGTTAGATTTTTCTATTTTGATCTTGTTTATCTTTCTAGATTTGGCTTCCTATATTTTAGTTTTTTTTTATGGAATATTATTTGGTTTTGCCTTTATTTTTTTAAACTAGTGCTTGACTGCGATCCCACCTGATGGTAAGCTGTGATGCAAATCGTTGATGGTGAGGCGCACTAGTTAAAAATAATTTTTACTACAGATTTTTTTATTCCTCAGAAATTCGCTTACTCATAAATAACCTCTACTCGTAAAATGTTATAAATAATCAAAATTTAATTTCTAATTTCAATTCTCGTACCTACTAATTTTAAAGATCTCCAAAATACCGGTATATGAATTTATCACAGATTACTACTAAATACCGAAAATTCAGGTTTTTAAAAATGGTTTGGTATTGCGACCCCTAGCTATGTATGTTATATTCATCATTTATTGATTTTATCCCAACAGAGACTGTGAACATCAACGAATCAAAAACAATGCAGACTCGGCGCTCAAAACAGTCGTTGAACTCAAGTGTAACAGATGAAGATGAAGAAGTGCGATACATGTTACCGCCTAAAAGCAGGCGATCGTTTAAGTCACCCGCCAACAAAAAGACAAGTCAAAAGAAAAGGTAAAACGTATAGTAGTAATATAATTACAATATAATAGGTTATAAAAACATTTGTATTGGGATGTGCATCAAATCAAGTACCAGATAGTTACTAACACTGACCTATGATCATAGTATGGATTGCAATTTTACTCTGCATAATTTATTTGACCATAATATCAGATTATATTTATGTATCCCAAGTACCAGATTATTTTATATAGCATGCTACCATGTTTTATTATTTTTTTAATCGCATTAACTTGTTAATACTCTCTGCATGGCCAAAGGCCCCCTAATTTCATAAATAATAATTATATAACATATTTTCGATTTCAAATAGATATTTATTAAAAACGATTTCTATTGATTAGTATGCTTCTTCGATCTTAACAAAATATTTTTCTGTATATCCAACATTTTTACTATCTCCTTTAACACACCAATATAAAATTGCTGAAGTTGCCCCACTATAAAATACTTTTGAGTTAATTATGCTGTGAATACATAAGGTATATTTTGAATATATTTCTTTAATCTAATTTTGTATTTATCATTAATAATTATGGACAATGAGTACTGATTGTGAACTATGTGTAGAAATATTGATATATATGTCAAAAGTACAAGCAAGTATTGTACTCACGTTAGGTTGTTTTTTAACAAATCATATTGCATGCAATGAAGAATTATACATTTTACATTGAATAAGTCTTAATGATGATCTCTTATATGTAATATGTGTGGTTATTATAATTGTCTGATAAAATGATTGACATTTAATTTGAAATTATGCATTTTCTGTAAATAACAAAAGCAGTAGTTAAAGGAGCTCGACTATGTATTTTATACTAAATGAATTATGTAACACTGAATGGGAGCAGGTGGAAAGACATCAGGTCAATAAACTTTTCAATTTTAAATTGTGTATTATTTCTATTTAATCTGATACTTAACTTATTTGTCAATATTTTTTTTTATTTGTGTTTTGTGCTATGAACCATAAAGCTTAAGATTTCGGTGAGTGCATTTTAAATATACTCGTAATACATATTTATTTGTAAACCTGCTTCCATTATGTTGATCACTATTATGCTGCATGTGGCTGGTCGCACATTACATTCCATTTGTTGCACTTTAGCTTCTGCTATGCTGTTTGTTTGCTTGTAATATGCACATCTTGCTTTCCTCCTCAACAGTCCGGAACAAACTTCGAAGTTAATCTCGAAGCTCGATACTGTTTCTCTAAATTCTATGGACAGTACTCATGGATATCAAGATTCCGATGCAAGTTCCAATAATACGGAAACTAGAAAGAAGAAAAAAAATCATATGTCTAGTTTTATGATGAAAACTAGAAATTCATTACGACTAAGTACAAGAAAGAGAACTCTCCCATATGTATATCACGATGCATACAACGACTCCAGTAATTCATCAGCAGATGCATCTGTAAGGGTCGAGAAAATATCGGTCACTCGAGAAAATTCTAGCCTGAACACAGAGACTTACAGATCTGAGTCTTACCAACTTCTGAATCCGCAAGCGAAGGCTTCATCGAGACAACTGGAGCCGATAGATGAGACAACTCCAATTAACAATGAAACCTACTTCGTTAAACATTTAGAGTCGATATGTAGAGACGAAATATCGACTCAAATAAATAACAACCTTACTAGTCCATGCCAAATGACGAGTGACGTCGGTAGCTCTAGTAATGTGTCTCTACCAATGTCTCCTGAATTATCATTAGTCGAAAACTTGTCTGTATCAAGGGAGGTACTCAACACTGCTGATTTCCCTACTCTTAATGAAATGCAAAGTAATGAAATAAAAGAAGCAAATATGTGCAGCAAGTATATGATATCAAATGTTGACGTATCCGTACCATTGATGAATCAAGAATGGGAATTTGGAAATTGCAACATGGTCACCGAAATGTCAATTGAACCAAAAAGTTTAGTAACAGAATCATTGGTGAAAGAAATTGGCACTTTTAATATAAATGAACAGGTTTCGGGAACAGAAACTCTCAATGAAAAACTACATGATTTACTCTTGGAAAGCGCTAAAAAGACGGCTCAATCTCAATGTGCCCAAAATCAAACAAGCATGATGGATGTAGATGTGTCTACTATTCCAGTTCCAAAGAAACCCAAAGTTAATAAAAAGCGATGTTCCACTCCTCAAAAAAGAAAAGGGTCAAAGAAATCTGTAGCTCCCTCAGTTGATCCTGTAGTGGAAGAGGAACATGTGGAGTCATGTTCTCACAGCGGGAGAAAGTCTTGTCCGCCACTATTTCAAACGAATGACAATGTAATAGAAGAAATAAATATCAGTAACCTTACTATCTCAAACGAAAAACCGAAAGGCAGGAAGAAGAAAGATATCATTAGAGTTAAAATACTAAGACCTAAAAATAAAAAAACTACAGGGAAGATTCGTACTAAATCTGCCCAGGATGCAAGCAGAATTTCCGTTTTCACTGACAGTGGCATAAATGACTCGGAATCAGAATTATTTGTTCCTACAAATGATAGTGTAGATCTTATACACAATCATTCTGAAACATGCCTGCTTGCTAACGAATGTGTGGGCGATAGCATAGAGTTAGTAGAGAACTCCAAATCCGTGATAACGCTGGGCGATTCGTTGCAGTCTGGTGACAACGCCTGGAGCACGCAATGTGAGAATAATGAAGAACAGAGCACTTCGCCTGATTTGTTCTGCAACAATGCTCAAGATGTTAGCGCTTACAATAGTAAGTACAAAACTTAACTGTATCGTAGACTAGAGTTATTTTCCGTTGAAACCTGCCACTGCAAGGAATTAATCGCATCTTTTCCGCACGTAATTGAGCGACTGGGCTGGGACCATAGAAAGATTCAGGCATTCTGTTCTGTTCGCATAATTATCTGCCGCTAATAATAGCCAGTGTTTATATCACATATGATCAAATGTGAGCTTTTATGACTTTTGTGTGTGGGCAATACAAGATCATACGAAATTATAATTATTACCAGGGCGGCGCTGAAAATTTCGGGAATCAAGGAAGTGACACAACATTACAATTTAAAAATGTATTTATTGCTTTTCGAAGTATTCTCCGCGAAATTTGACACATTTTTCCATACGATGGAACCAATCATTGAAGCAACCATTCCATTCGGAAGTTGGGGTCTCCAAAATGGCCGTTTTGTAGGCGTCCACAGCTTCTTCAGGTGATGAAAATCTCTAACCACGCAATTTATTCTTTATTTTAGGGAAAGTATAGAAATCATTAGGGCTTAGGTCGGGGCTGTACGGCGGATGGTCTATAATTCTATGTTTTCTTGCTCTAAAAACTCTTTTGTTCTGTGCGCGGTGTGAGAACTCGCATTGTCGTGATGGAGGATGATGCGGCGGTTGCAGTTCTCTTTACGGAGTTCAGAAACGACCTGTGGCAAACAAATGCTAGCATACCATTCTGCATTAACCGTTCTTTGTCCCTCAAGAGGAATAGTCGCAACATGGCCGGTTTTGGAGACAAACGTGGCCACCATTTTTTTTGCAACACTCCGTGAACGAACAATTTTTGTTGGCTTTAACTCATTTTCGAACACCCAAACTCGTGACTGGTTTTTTGTTTCGGGTTCGTACGCGTATATCCAGGATTCGTCACCTGATACGATGTTGTATACAGCATTTGAGGATCCTGCGTGGAATCTTTCGAGAGTTCTGACGCACCAAGTAACGCGAGCCGCTTTCTGCTCTTCACAGAGCGAATGCGGTATCCATCGGGAAAACAACTTTTTTACACTAATTGTTCATGCAAGATTATTTGTATTTGACTCATGCCAATGTCTAAAGTTGCCTGAATTTCGCGGTATGTTACATGTCGATCTTCCTCAATCAGCTTACGCACAGCATCAACGTTTTCTTGGGTGACTGCAGTTTTTGGACGACCTTGACGGGGATCATCACTGAGCTTGACACTTCCACGTTGAAATTCAGCAAACCAGCGGTAAATTGTGGTTTTGGATGGGGCTTTATCACCAAATGCAGAAATCATCCGGTCAACACACTGTTTTTGTGTTAAACCACTTCGAAAGTCATAAATGATAAATAAATGATATTTATTCTGCAAATAGGTTTATAAAACACTTTTACACGTCAATTATCATCATAATAAATCATCGCTCTTGAATTTTCTCGAGTCAATTCCATTTTCTCAACGACTAAATAAGTTTGACAAGACCTTGTGACAAGACCGAGAATCTTTTTTTAAATAAATAAATGGTATTCGATTTTTAAAACCAAGGAGTTTTCAATTAAAAAGATTTTAATATGACAGGAAAAGTGGAAATATTCCATTCCCGATACTTTTAGTGCAGCCCTGTATGACGTGACAATTATTAGGTCACTTCAATTTTTATTTTTATATTTAAACTTGATTATGATATATGCGAGGCGATGGTTATTGCTACAGTAATGGTCACCTCGTATACATATATCACCGATAGGTAGTCAAATTTTAATTCCAAAAATAGAATCATACTATAATAAAATACGAAATTAAACTAGCGTGACAATCAATCTTGTTTACAGGGGTTTATTCAGACAATATCAATAATACAAGCGACACGGTCTACTACAGCCCACTTGGCACCGAAGCGTCTCCCAACAGTCTGATCACCGAGGACCTGTCCAACGATGACCCACCGCCCGCACGGCCCTCCAAATGGTACCTACTGAGCGAAGACGAAACTAACACAAACCTGATCGGAACAGGATCAACCATGCTGAGCGGTGCAAACTTCGGCGGCTCCAACCTCAAACATATATTCCCTATAGCCTGCGCCATACCAGATTTATCAACTATCACGGAAATGTCCAGAGAAAATGATAGCAGTAGAAAACCAAATCTAGAAGACTTGAATGGCCTCACTGGAGACGATTTCAACTCACTAAGTGTTTTTGATTCTAATTTTTGATCCATTCCAGCCTGGTGCTATAAAAAATGCATTTGATAATCTATTTTGTTATTTTTATTCAATTTATGATGATTTCGAATACATTAAATGTTTAAGTATTTTTATAGGCACCCATCGTCTTTTATTAGTACATTTAATCTAATTATTATAAATGCGTAAAGTAACTCTTGCTGGCTAGTTGTAACGTTTTACAGGTGTTCATTGCTATGGGCAGAAGCTGTATATTAAATATATGGGAGGCTGTGTTCAGTTGGGAATGAATGCGCTCAAATGTTAAAGAATTAAGCTGTAAAGCTCCAAAATATCGAGAATTCAGCGCATTACTGCGGTATAATGTTGTGCGCACACGGTTCTGAGTCTAGTGCGTGTTGGCGTATAACACATCTACATGTCTTTGATTCTTAGGCTAGGATATGCCGGCTTCATAGCAGTGTTTTCTTTATTATTTTGAGAGCAATGGTAATCTACACTAATATTATAAAGAGGTAAAGTTTGTTTTTTTGTTTGTAGGAGGTAATCTCTGAAAGTACTGGTCCGACTGCGAAAATTTTTTCACCAATAGGAAGCTACCTGAGTGACATAATTATGTTATATTTTATGTATGCAGGCGAAGCCGCGGGCAAAAGCTAGTGGGATAATATATGCAAATTCTTGTCTAAGTTATCCTATCTTGTCATTGGAAACGCAGAAAATCAGTAAAAGAAGGATAAAATATTAAAATCAAATCTTAGAAGGGCTTCGACATTTGACCCTGTTTTGTCGTAAACGCTAAAAAACTATGGCTCCAGCATTCTGGGATGTAGCAACTTGTACAGTTAGCCGCACATCAAACGTGAGTTCGTGATTCTTTCGCGACAACGACGCCGAGGTAAAGATACAATTAATTTATATTTCATATAGTCAAAATATTGGGCCAACCAAAGTAATAGTGGCTGTAAATATTACCACTGATGATGACCTAAGGTTGCGCATACTGATAATTATAATTGGTATAACGACTAGGCGATAGATTGCGTAAAAGACCCTTAAAAAAAAACTCATTGGGTTGACCGACAAAGTTGAGAAATACAAAACACGATGTGGGACGCACGGAATCGGGTAGTATATAGATTATTCTGCTGCTGTTCGACAGCTAGCCCGCGTGAAGTGTCACATCACATCATTTCAGCCGAAAGACTTCCACTGTTGGACATAGGTGAATTGGGCTCCCCCAAGCGTCGTCACAACGACCGATCCTGTGGTTCTTGCATCCATCTGATTCCCACAACCCTCACCAGGTCATCGGTCCATCTCGTGAGAGGCCTTCCAATGCTGCGCCACTCCAGAACCTTTCGTCAACATCGATCATCTGTTCTGTGTATAATGTGCCCTGCCCATTGTGCCTCCGAGCTATGTCACAGAGTACCTTTTTAAAGCTATTTCGGCAACCTTAGTTCTCCATCAAATATCTTCATTTCCTATGTGATCACGCAATGTAACTCCGAGCATAGCCCTTTCCATTACCCTTTGGGAGACTAGTCTCAGTGGTCGCTTACAATGGGCAATGGGCCTCCCATTGTAAGCGACCACTGAGACTTTCGTCTTGAGACACTATTGAAGAGCGTGAAGTGTATCGACTGGTTTTTTGGCGGTGCGACAGGTGCGATCTCAGTAATATGGAGCGAAGAATTTTATTGTAGTGTTGACTACCTCAGCGAAGTTTACCGAGAAGGTGGACTCGATACATTTACTGCCAAATACTACAAAAACATTAGAATGTGTACATCCATATTCTAATGAATGGTAAACAAACTTATTCACACGAAGACATGGCTTAAAAGACTTAGTTTGGATCAAAGGTTTGGATGCTATAAATATTAACATAAAAAAGTCATCATAATCTTCCTGCCCTTATCCCGTTTTATTTGGGGTCGGCGCAACACGTTTTTATCTTCCATTCTGTCCTGTCACTCGTCACGCTATCACCATCACTAACTCCCTTTTCTTTCATATCACTTCTCACACAAATCACATCCATCCATCTGTACTTTGGCCTCCCATTAACAAAAAAAAGTATTGACCATAAATATCTAAATTGCGTTTCAAAACAAGGATTGTGAATATCTTGAGCTTAAAATTTAGTTATTTCTTTATCGCACTTAAGGAATTTATCGTAAAGCTATCCTGCTGTCAGTGTTACTGTCAATAGTGTCAAAAATGTGACAAATAGACTGTTGACATTATTGTTGTTTTCACAGCGAGACAGTATAATTTGCTCAAAATTATTAAAATACTTGTAAAATGTTATAAATTTCACGATGCCGAGAAGTTTGCCACTAAGAATAAATATAAGAGACTGTTTAGTATTAGTTCTATTAGTTATATTTAACACAATTCACATTACTGATATGGGTAAGATTGAAGTACAGCAAAAGTATTAAGTAAATTATGAATTTACATAATAACTCTGTTGTTTTAATGTATTTTTGTACTGTAGCTAACAACAATATGGATTTACAAAGCAAAGAAATCAAAAGAAAGGATGATTCGAGTGATAAAGGCGTAAATTTCAGTGAGAATGAAGAATACTTGAAGAGTTGTCCTTCTGTTGACCAGGACATTTCTGAATGTTCTTCATTGCAATATCCCTGTATAAATTGTAATAGAAGCATAGATTGTCGGTATGGAGGTTTCTACAGCTATTCCTGCAGTGTCAAACCAAAAATTGTTTGTAATGTAAGTATAAACTGTTAACAAAAACTTCATTAGAAAACCAAAATTCAGGAGTTCAATGTTTAAAAAATTATGTGTATTTCTTTATATTCCAGGGTACCAAAACATTCAACAGAACAGCCATGTGTCGGTTTTGTTACCAGACTGAGAAATGGGAGCATCGCTGTGACCAGAAAGCAAACTGCAATTCTCTAGCTTCTCCGCTAAAATATTATTTGTAAGCAAAAAATGCGATACTGTTTTAATAAAGTTAATTTTTATATCATAGTTTAAAATAAACATTTGCATGTATTTTGGTGACTAAACATAGCAATATTACATTTTCCTTATGCTTACTTAAACAACTTCTGAATATTTTGCAGGACTAACTGCACAGTGTCAGATGATGTGGTATGCTTAGGAAAGCGAAGGTTTCTCAAGAAGGTCCGATGTTCATGGACTGCAGGCACCCGTTGGGGCACCGCTGTCATCCTCGCACTGACACTTGGAGGATTTGGAGCTGATCGGTTCTACCTCGGCCACTGGCAAGAGGGCATAGGAAAACTGTTCAGTTTTGGAGGACTGGGAGTCTGGACTTTAGTGGATGCATTGCTTATTGGGATCCATCACTTGGGGCCTGCTGATGGCTCCCTTTATATTTAATAATAATTATATCAGTGAATATTAATGTTGTCTGTATACTTGATTTATTTAGTAGAATAAAGTTTCTTTAAGGTCATTTGATATGTTTTATTTAATCACTAGCTGTGCCTACAACTTCGCCTGGTAACCGAAAATTAAAATGCGTCGCTTAGGTAAGAGTACACCCTGTTTTACCTGCATTACCTAACTGCAAAATAAGAGTTTAAAGCAAGGCAGTCTGTGATAGTCATATCACAGACTGGTCCTCCGACGCTCGACGCAGCGACGCTCATCTTTAAAATATTTATAGTTCTTTTAATGAAGTGAAAATGGCTGAGAGTAAGTAATTTATTAACTTATTTATTACTTTCTAATACTTTTTTGCGTCGGGGGTTTTTTAAATTTTATTTTTGATAAGGAACAACAAACAGCTACTTTATCCTATATTAAAAACATGATTACATAGATATCTTAAATAATAATGTAGCCCACAGCACTGTTCACAGATTACCATTAATGACGAAACTTAAAATTGCTATGCTGCATGCATCACAGTTACATCTCTATGTTATAAATATTTAAAAAAAAAAAACAGAAAAAGTAAAGTTATACTAATAAAATTAAAAACAAAAACTTAAAAAAAAACTCCCACTACTCCTTCTACTCTTAATTATAAAACTAAAAATATTAATGCTAAATAAAGCGCTCAAGTGTCTCGTACAATAGGCTCACACTTCGAAACTTTGTTATGGCTGTTGTAAGTTGTTGCCATTCGCCGAATTGGTGAACGTTGGCCTGTATTAGACCGGCAGGTACCTGTTGCAATTAGTAAACCTGCATCCACCTGCCTTCTAAGAACAGTTCTGGGGACTGCATAACGCAATAAATACATTGTTCAGGTCGATACAGTCAAAATTGCCATTTACAATAATAGTTAAGGTCATTGCTTCTAATTGTTTTCGTCTAGAGCTCAGCGTCAAAAGTTCATATTTACTGAGCAACTGGTCATACAGCAAATACGCTCTGTGACATCTATAATGACACTTTTTATCAGATTTTCATCAAATTTAACAGACAAAATCTTCGAAACAAAAAAAAAGAATCATCAAAATCGGTTTACATTTGGCGAAGATATCGCTGAACAAAATTATAAAAAATATCAGACGACTCGAGAACCTTCTCCTTTTTTGGAAGTCTGCTAAAAAGAATCCTGGTGTCAGACTGCTGGCTTCTGACTATCCGCAGAGACTAATTTAGACGTGGGCGAAGGCGCCTTAGCGAAGCCTTTTTCTTTCATAAATTCGAAAAATATTTCTTGGCGGCATGGAGACAGTGACTGTCGCATCCCTGCGGTGGGCACAACACAATCGACGTGGCGGCAACTCCCCTCCTTGAGGATTCACGCTACAGAGGCGTCACGGCGTCCTAACTTTCCGCTTGACGCAGGTCTTTACCAGACATGGGTGTTTCGAGTGATACCTGTTTCGGGTATTAATTACCTTTGTGTGGATCTCCTGGAGGACATGGTAGAGCATACGGCGGAAATCTGCCCCGCTTAGGTGGACCACCGCGCTCTTCCCGTGGAGGTGATTGATAGCAGCGATCTTTCGTGAGCGGCCTTGGTTCAGGTCATGGTACGGAGCGAAAGAGAATGGGAAGCAGTCACCACTTCCTGCGAAGCAGTACTGCAAGCGAAGAAATTAGCTAGGACCGTGAGTGAAATGACATCGTCAAGACGTCAAGCCCATGCCGAAGCCGCAGGAGACGCCCCGCACGGGAGTCACAGAGCAATTACCGGCTACAGAACGAGTGCACGGCGAGCAATGGGCAGACCCAGAACAACTAACTGTAGACCATACAAATATTGTTCCGTGCAGGAATCGAACCAGCGAAAGGCTGTTTCGCGGGTTCGATTCCTGCAGCAGCCAATCGCTCAACCACTGCGCCAACCGTGCCGTCACTCTGTTTTCACTCGTCAAACGTTTATAAATGAGTATGAGTGACATTAAAATGATGATCAAGGTCACGTGTATGCAAATAAAGTTAACAGTTAACTTTCACGCCAAATACTTCAACAATTAAAAGCACCTAGACAGTTTTATTGCTAGCAAGCCCCTATATACTCAATTCTTTATTGCATTCCATATGTACATAGATGGTATAAAACATTGTGAAGATCAATATGGACCCTGTCGGGCACAGCAAAGTTAGGAGAGAGGATGAAGGCCAAGCAACAATTCATGGAATTAATTATTATTATAGGTAGATTCAATAGATGTATGTGTAAATTATTGTGTGGTTAATTATGTTACATATTTTAATTTATTTTTTATCATTGTTATTATTAAATTATGTGCCTATATATTTAAATAAAATTGTGTATGTATGTTATTTATTATGTATATGTATAAGTATTGGTAAATTTTGTCAGATATTTTATTTATTTTTATCATCATCATTTATTATTAAATTATGTTAGTATTGAAATAAATTTATGTATGTATATTATTAGAATGTCTTAATGTAAGTAAATTATGTCAGGTGTTTTTATTTATTTTTATCATTATTAAATTATGTATTTATTTAAATTAATTATGTATATATATTTTTATTATGTCTGTGTATTGGTAAATTATGTCAGGTATTTTAATTTATTTTTGTCGTCATTATTATTAAATTATGTCAGATATTTCAATTATTTTTGTCGTCATTATTATTAAATTATGTCAGATATTTTATTTATTTTTGTCGTCATTTCATTATGTTATTATTGAAATTTATTTATTTATGTACTTAATGTCTTTGTATAACTAAATTAAATGTCAGGTATTTTTATTTATTTTTATCGTCATCATTTTTAAATCATGTATTTATTTTAATTTAATTATGTATCAATTTAATTTATATTTTATTCACCTCAGTACTCACATTATTTTGCACATTTGTAAATACATTTATTATAACGATACAGTATATAATTAATAGTTTTTATTGTAGTTGATGTTTATCGTTATAGTATTCCTCTACAGTATAGTAGCATTTGTCTATTAGAAATTGTTTTAGTTTATTGGTGAACATATTATTACTTTCTGCATTTTTGATGAATTCTGGTAACTTATTATATATTTTTATAGACATAACAAATGCACTAGAAGAGTGCATTTTCAATCGTGAAGTGGGTATATTAAGCCTATTTTTATGTCTAAGTGCGATTTTAGTTTGGATGTCCTCTCTTTTGGTATAGAATTGTGGATATTTTCGAACAAATTTGCAAATTTCCAGTATATAAATACATGGTACGGTTAATATTTTTAGCTCTTTGAAGTAAGGTTTACAGGAGTTGGTATCTTTTATATTCATTAATATCCTTATCATTTTTTTCTGTAAAGTGAACAGTGTAGGCGCATCTGTGCTATTTCCCCATAACATAATTCCATACTTGAGCCATGCAAATGCGTATGAGTAATAAGTAACTAATGCTGTTTTAAGGTCTGTTGTTTTTTTTATTTCTCTGAGGGCGTATGTAAACTTAGATAATTTAGATCTTATTTTTTGAATGTGGGATTTCCAATCTATGTGTGAATCTATGTCTAGGCCTAAAAGGGTGAATTTATTTACAACTTCCAAGTTGTGTCCATTGTAATTGAAATTGATATTTATGGGTATTTTTTGTCGTGGGTAGAAAGTTATAATTTTTGTCTTAGTAAAGTTAATTTCAAGGTTGTGTTCGTTCATCCAGTGTGTTGTAGTGTCAAGTATGGAAGTCAATTTTTGGTTTAAATCTATATTATTGTCACATGGTGTTAAAATAGAAATATCGTCGGCGAACAACACGCATGGCTCATTTATGTGGTTAGGGAGATCGTTGATGTAAATAAGGAACAGTAGACATCCTATCACTGTTCCTTGTGGTATTGATGCATTTACGGGTATTTTTTGAGATCGAATTAATTTAATTTCTCTTGTTTTGCTATTGTAATATTCAATTTCTACGACTTGCTCTCTGTTCTTAAGGTACGAGGTGAACCAGTCATGACTTCTTCCGCGGATGCCAATTTTATATAGCTTATTTAATAATATATCAAACTGAACTTTATCATATGCTTTCGTCATATCTAATAGCAATCCTATAGCATATTTTTTGTTATTAATTATGTTAAGGGCTTCTTGGATATATTTGTAAACAGCCAAAGTCGTTGATCGGTTTTTGCGAAAACCATTTTGACTGTCGTTGAATATATTATATTTTTCACAAAAAGCATAGACGCGGTCGCACATAGCTTTTTCAAATATTTTCGAGGCCGTTGGTAACAAAGCAATTGGACGGTAGTTGTTTGGGTCGGTTTTTGAATTTTTTTTATGGATCGGTTTTATAAGTGCTTTTTTTAACAAGTCGGGAAATACACCTTCTTCAAAAGATTGGTTGATAAGTAAATAAAAAGGTAAAGTTAATTCGTCGGCGCATTGTCTTAACAAGGTAGGTGGGAGTTCGTCAATTCCGTGGCTTCTTTTATTTTTAAGATTTTTAATTATTCTATTTATCTCATAGGGATCTACTGGGCTAAGATACAATGTATTTTGTGTAGCTGAACTTACCGGTAGTCCTTTTGGTTTATTGCCAATAGGTTTTGTTGTGTTATCTCCACCTATAGAAGCAAAGAAGTGATTGAATGTGTTTACTACATCTTTGGGTTTGGAAATTAAACTATTATTTATTTGTAGTGTTATATTGCGTTTTTCGCTTTTTGTTGTCTTATTTGTACGTTCATTAATAATTCCCCACATTGTTTTAACTTTATTGTTAGATTGCATCATTTTATTTTTATAGTGAAGTTTTTTTGCAGCCGTGACAGTATTCTTCAATATTTTTTCGTATTTTTTGTAATATTTTGTTAATGTAGGATTTTTTGCTTTTAATGTTAATGTTTTTAATAGTCTTTTATTTGTGCAAGATTTTTTTATTCCAGTAGTGAGCCAATATTTTTTATGTTTTGTTTTTAATTTAATTTTGCGTAATGGTATACATTTGTTAAGAATAGAAATAAGTATGTCATTGAATTTTTTATAATTAATATTAATATCATTATCAGAGGTAAGAATATCGTTCCAATTAAGATTTTTTATTTTTTCTTTGAATTTTAGTATATTTGAATTATTATAAAGCCTTTTCATGGAGTACCAGAATTTTTTTTTCTGATTTTTCGGGTATTTTTAAATGTAAAATTGTGCTATGATGGTCTGAAAAACCCAATTCTTCTGTAGTTGCGTACATATCTTTGTGGTTAAAGTTAGTAAATATTAAATCTAGACATGTCGCAGTGTTTGATGTAATACGTGTAGGGCTTTTTACATGTTGATTAAAATTATATTCCTGCATTACGTTTAGAAATTGAGTAGTTTTTAAATTGTCTGATAAAACATTAACATTGAAGTCACCCCCTATAATTATATTCAATTTTTGGTATTTATTGTTTATATATTTTAGAATTTGTTTTAATTGCTGATAAAATACTTCCTCCTCTCTTCTATTCCAGTACATAGTTACAATTAATAAATTTTCTTTTGGCAATTCCGTGGCGCATAGTTCTATAACATACTCAATAGACATGTCTGAGATGTCGTTTCTATGGATGCTTTCAATATGTTCTTGTAAAAATATACATACACCGCCACCTGTTCTAGTGCTGCGACAGTATGAGGATGCACATTTATATCCACTAAATTTAACCAGATCTAGTTTTTCCTGAGTTAGCCAAGTTTCTGAAATACATATTGCCTTTTATATTGAGTTTTCGTCAATAAATGCTTCAAGTATATCTTGTTTATTATTAAGGCTTTGAAAATTTTGGAACAGTAATTTAAATGATAGGTCGTTGTTTACAATGTACATATTATTGTCAAAGAAAAAAATCAGAGTTGTCATTAGATTTCTCATTTATAGTTACATTCAATGTATTGTCAGTTCCACTAAGGTTATCGTCGCTAATTTTAAAATAATATTTGTCGTAGTCAATTAATATATTTGATTTGATAAGGTCAAAAATGTGTCTCCATCCGTATTTGGTAATTTTTCCTGTATTATAAGAAAACATGTCAAGGGTTAGTGTGCGATTACTGTCAAAAAAGTATGCATATTTGTGGTTTTTTATGTCCAAACTCAGGAGATTGTTGAATAACTCAACTTTATAGCCCCTATATGCCGGACATATTAATAGACCCATGAAGTAGATTAGGCGAACGTGTATCTCGCACTGTTAGCCTACATAACCGTCGGTTTAATGATCGAAGTATGTCAACATTTTCCAGAAATTATTAACTTCTCGTTCAGCAAAGGTAATTATCGAGACATATAATTTTATGACTGCGATTTTCTACACGCGATTGTGTCTATTAATTTCACATCCTTTGTTTCGAACGAGAAATGGTAATCACGCGCATAAAACCGCACTGCTGATATGTCTGGCTAATGAGACGAATTAAAAACAGCCAGCAATACTATGGCTTTGGCCAGTCAAAAGATAGAAATATATAAAGATAAAGGGAGGGCGCCACCAGTGCGTACAGTAAAAGTAGCTCCGTCAATTATTGTTGGAATTAAATAGTCTTAGCCACCAAATATGTGTAAAAATAAATAATCTATCAAGATAAATACATATATCTGCAAGTGAAATGAAGAACCAACTGTGTCTGTAACTTAAAGTGCAAAATCTGTGTAAAAGATAATAGTGAACTATAAAGTGTTGATTTCCAAGAAAACGATAATACCAGTGTGTACAAAAGCTTTGGACGTTGATGATAGCCGTCAAAGTGGATGAACAAGGATTTTCCAAGGCAAGAAAACCAGGAAGACCAAAGTCTGTACTCTAAAATAACCTATAAATTTGCAAATCATTACTCACCAGTGGCACTATTTACAAATACTACGAAGAGCGCCATCTATTTGCGAGTAGTGACACCACGACAAAGTTAAAGTCGCAAGCGCATCTTGAACCTGGAGGGCAACCTAGTTCCGCTACTACACGACAGGGGGAGCTATCTTAAATATTACACACAAAAAAAAAAAAATTATTTTTTAGCTTTGAACATAAAAAAAATGGAAGATATTACTAAAATATTACAAAACATTCAAAAAGACTTAGCACAGCAGAAGAAAGACATGAAGGACATGCAGGAAACTATCACAACCTCTATAAATGACAATATCAATTTACAGTTCCAAAAATTAGATAAAAGATTGGAGAACCTAGAGAAAAAAGTGGAAGAACAAGAGAAGTATATAGACATAATAGATAACAAACTGAGAAAGAAAAATTTAATATTCTTTGGTCTCGAAGAAAAAGAAAAAACTTATCAAGAGTTGGAAGACTTTATTTTAGACCTTACAAACAATTATTTAACTACTCCTTGCAAAAGATGGGAAATCGAAAGCGTGATACGCAAAGGGAAAAAAGGAAATAATCCCAGACCAGTAATAGTTACATTTATCACGCTCGGAAAAAAAATACAAGTTCTGAAGAGAAAAAAATATCTAAAAGAGCTGGACTGTGGATACTATATCAAGGAAGATTTTCCGCCAAAAATAGTACAAAAAAGGAAAGAATTGCAAGAAATAGTCAATAAAGAAAGAGAAAAAGGAATCAATGCTGTACTAAGCTACGATAAAATCATTTATCCTAAACAGAAAGAGAATAAAGACTGCCCCAATGCGAATAATAAGAGGAACCTATCACATTCACCTGAGTATATAGTGGCTGGGTCTGAAAACGAGGAAGAAATGATACATAAAACTACCAAACACCTACCAAAGAAAAATAAACATGATATAAGAAGCTTTGTCAATCGCACTAATAACAACAAGAAGGAATAGCAATCAAAAAGGCCCCCTCTAACTCTCCCAAGCCGGTTGGTCACCGTGGGAGAAAATGACCACAACCCTCCAGAAATAAATAAACAAGGAAAAACTAAACCACATGAAAAACTCTGTCAAGATATTTACATTTGCTCTTACAACGTGAGATCTCTCAAAGATGAATCACGTATGATTGAACTAGAGTCTGCACTTAAAACAGTAAAATGGGATGTAATAGGTATGTCAGAAATAAGAAAAGAAGGATATGGGATTGAAGAGAGAGATTGGTGTATCTTTTACTATTTTGGTCAGACAAAAGGACATAGAGGAGTTGGATTTTTAGTAAAGAAAGCACACAAAAATAATATACAAAAATTTACTGGAATTTCGGATAGAGTAGCTTTGCTTAATATAACTATTCATAATACAGAACTATCTATAATACAAGTATATTCCCCTACTGAAATGTCATCTGAAGAAAGCCTAGAATTTTTTTATTCTGATGTAAGAAAAGCTAAAAAAAAATCAGGACCGAACATAATCATATTGGGTGACTTCAACGCCAAAATAGGTATCCCCAAAGTACCTATAGAACCTATAATAGGACCCTACGGTCTAGGTACCAGCAACGAACGAGGCGAAAGACTAACTGAATTCTGTTTAGAAGAGGAACTGGTCATACTGAATACCTTATACAAGAAAAAACTTAGCCAAAGATGGACATGGATGTCACCTAATAATACAACTAAAAATGAGATAGACTATTTGCTAACAAACAAGAGGGATTATTTCATTAATTTCGAGGTGCTTAGAAAAATCACATTCCCCTCAGATCACAGATTGGTGAGAGGTACACTGAGGATCAAAAGCCACAAAAAATGTCGCAAAAAGTTCTCTCAAAATAATTCTTTGTTGAGTACAGAGAAAGAACAACTAAGATTCTTAGAAACCTTGGAAAAAGCTCTCGAAGAAAAATCCTACATAAACATGTCTATTCAGTGTTTATATGACTACATAGAATCAAGTATTATAGATAGCCTGAAACAAGCAAGAACTAATCAGAAATTAAAAAAGTGCTTTAAATTATCAAAGGAAACTAGAGAATTAATTAAGAAAAGGCATACATTACAACTAAAGGGTAGTCGAAGCAAGGAAGAAAAACTAGAGTTAAAAAGTTTGTACAAAACCATCACCAAAAATATACATAAAGAATACGAAAACTACAAACTAGATATTTACGAAAGTTGGTTACAGAAAACAGGTAGCATAAAGTCGGCGAATACGTCTCTACGTCAATATAAAATGTGGATACCAAAAATTAACACCTCAGAAGGTAGTTCAGAGAACAGAAAGGACTTAGTTTTGCTGGCTACGAATTTTTATAGAGAACTATACAAAAAGAGAACCCGTGAAGACGTATCGGTAGATAGAGTTTCTCAAATACTGAAGGCTGAAACCGAAGTGAAAGACTTCTCCCTGATGGAAATAGTATTGGGTATCAGACACCTAAATAATCGAAAAAGCCCGGGTCCCGACTCTATTATTAATGAAGCACTGAAAATTGGCGAGAAACTTATTTCAGGTCTAATTACCATATTATTCAACAAAATCCTGAAAGACCGGAAAGTGCCAGAACAATGGACTGTATCTGAAATCATTCTTATTTACAAGAAAGGAGATCCATCAGACGTCTCAAATTATAGACCGATTAGTCTTATGGCCAGTTTATACAAATTGTTCTCCCAGTGTCTGCTAAAAAGAATTGGACCAAAGATTGATGCGAAACAACCCATAGAGCAGGCTGGGTTTAGATCGAAATACTCTACAATAGACCACATACACGTTCTCAGCCAAGTGATCGAAAAGTATAAAGAGTTTAATTCCCCACTCTACATAGCTTTCGTGGACTACCGAAAAGCCTTTGACTCTATTTCACACGCGTCAGTCAAAGAGGCTCTACAATACCACGAAATAGAGACAACGTACATAGACATCATTACTAACATATACGAAAACTGTAAAAGTATGGTCAGACTGGAGAGAACCGGACCAACTTTCAAAATAGAACGCGGCGTCCGCCAGGGGGATCCTTTGTCACCGAAGATTTTCATAGCCGTTCTGGAACTCATTCTCAAGGATTCAACCTGGAAAAAAAAGGGCATAAAAATAGATGGACAGTATCTGAGCCACCTGCGATTCGCGGATGATATTGCACTACTAGCTAGCACCGCTGAGGAACTCAATGACATGCTAACAACTCTACATTTACGAAGCATTAAAGTGGGCTTGGAAATAAATTTTGACAAAACAAAAATCATGACTAACAACATCTTAACACCAATTCTAATAAACGGCGAAAATGTAGAGTATGTTAATGACTACATATACCTGGGTAAGCAGTTATCCTTTAGAGAGATAGATAAAGAAGAGGTGGAGAGAAGGATCGGCTCAGCGTGGAAACGATATTGGTCATTAAAACACATAATGAAATCTAAATTGTCTACCAAACTAAAACAGAAAGTACTAGATTCTTGTGTGCTACCCTGCCTCACATATGGATGCCAGACATGGTGCTTAACAGAAAAAACGGCTAACAAAATTTCAATCTGTCAAAGAGCGATGGAAAGGAGTATACTGAACCTTAAACTTTCGGATAAGGTGAGGAATACTGAAATTCGCAAGCGAACACAGGTCACAGACGCAATATACCATGTAAGAAAATTGAAATGGAAATGGGCGGGTCACCTGTCTCGCTGTGAGGATGGAAGATGGACAAAGAGAGTAACAAGGTGGAGAGGGCCCAGCACTGGCAAGCGACGTGTGGGCCGCCCGCTAAAGCGCTGGGCGGATGACATCCGTGCTGTCGCTGGTGGGAGTTGGATGAGGGAAGCTCAAGACAGAGAAAAATGGTCTAGTCTGGAGGAGGCCTTTACCCGCACAGGGGTTCCCTTTAATTAAATGCTATACATATATAAGATAAAAAAGTCTAAGTCAATTACATGAAACATTTTTATTTAATTAAAATTACAAGTGCATGTTTCAATAAATAATTAATTAATTAATTAATAGAATTCATATATATTATTATTATCAACTATAATCAATTGTTATTGCTAATTGGAATGTATTATTATTAAGGGAATGAAATAAAAGGCTTATTTATTTATTTATTTTTATGTCCAAACTCAGGAGATTGTTGAATAACTCAACTTTATAGCCCCTATATGCCGGACATATTAATAGACCCATGAAGTAGATTAGGCGAACGTGTATCTCGCACTGTTAGCCTACATAACCGTCGGTTTAATGATCGAAGTATGTCAACATTTTCCAGAAATTATTAACTTCTCGTTCAGCAAAGGTAATTATCGAGACATATAATTTTATGACTGCGATTTTCTACACGCGATTGTGTCTATTAATTTCACATCCTTTGTTTCGAACGAGAAATGGTAATCACGCGCATAAAACCGCACTGCTGATATGTCTGGCTAATGAGACGAATTAAAAACAGCCAGCAATACTATGGCTTTGGCCAGTCAAAAGATAGGCTTGACTAGCGATTGTGGAAAATAACATAGTCGAAGTGCCTACTTTGACAACGAGAAGTCTTACCTTTACCAAACTGTCATTGTTTTATGAGATACATAAAGCTACCTACGTGGCCTAACAAGCGAGTAATAGTATCGAGTAATATTGTCCTATAAGCATGCAATCCTGGTGCCCTAGGTGGAAAAACTGAAGAACGGCACCTAGAGACAAAATAACTAGGTATAACTATGATTTCAAAAAATCTGATTAAGTAGGTTGTTTAGTGCGTTCCTTGAAATGGGTTGTACTAGAACCAATTTGCAACGATTTTGATTCGTAGCAAATGTTGTTGAGTTTATTTTCGAGTTATCGAAGTTTTTAAGATTTTTTAGAAATTGTCAGTCTCACAACCTTTCGTTACTGTTAAATAACCAAGAAACGCTTACAACAAGCGTTTCTTGGTTATTTCCATAAAGTAACTCGGTCAGTCAGCAGGTTTTAATCGTGCTCAAAATAAAAAAGACGAAAATAGACGAATTTGCTAGGTACCTAAATTAACCGTCTAATAGCATAATTATGTAAAATATATCTAATGGGTAGGTACAGATCTTACTTGATCTGATCGACCAGAAGTCCAGAACCCATCGCATGAAGTCATACAGCTAACATATCTCATAGCGCCAAAAAAACAAAAAAAAAAAAAATTTTAGGATTTTTTTAAGGGTTCTAGGTCAACGGGAAGTAGGTACCTTTATGTTTTGATTTCCTAGCGAGTAGGTATCAAATTATGCTCTTAAGCGGAGCATAAACGGCCTTATCTTTAGATTCGTTAACTTTTGAAGTTTTATTTTTTATAAGTATTTATTTAATTTGCACTGTTTGTATGTATGTAACTGTTCGGGCGAAGTCTCGTAACTCAATTCATATCATGAAGTAAGTTCTCATAACTTAAACTTATTTTCCTAAAGATTGATGATATCTAGGACCAAAGTAGGTACTCGTCAATTCGAATCAATCGAGCCCAAACTCGAAGGAGTTGTGTTGTTTTATTGGCGAGTTCCTATGGCCACCTTCCAGCTCCATCATCAGACCGTGGTTACCAAATAGGATCTAAGTATGTAGGTAGGTACTCCTGAATACAAATCAAATGAGCCCAAACTGGATGGGGTTGTGTCGTTTTATTGCAGAGTTCCTATGGCCACCTTCCAGCTCCATGATCAGACCCTGGTTACCATATAGGATCAAAGTACTCTTGAATACGACTCCAACAAGCCCAAACTCGACGGTGTTGTGTCGTACGTTTTATTGCCGAGTTCCTATGGCCATCTTCCAGCTCCATCATCAGACCATCGTTACCATATTATAGGATCAAATGCTCGTCAATAAAAATCAAACGAGCCTAAACTCGATGAGGTTGTTTCATTTTATTGCGGAGTTCCTATAGCCACCTTCCAGCTCCTTCATCAAACCCTGATTACTATATAGGATCAAAGTACTCGTCAATACGAATCAATCGAGCCCAAACTCGAAGGAGTGGTGTCGTTCTATTACGCAGTTCCCATAGCCACCTTAAATTCCAGCTCCATCATCAGACCCTGGTTACCATATACGATTAAAACACTCGTCAATAAAAATGTTGTGCTGTTTTATTGCCGAGTACCTATGGCCACCTTCCAGCTCCACCATCAGACCCGGTTACCATATAGGATCAAAGTACTCTTGAATACGACTCCAACGAGCCCAAACTTGACGGGGTTGTGTCGTTTTATTGCTGAGTTCCTATGGCCACTTTCCAGCTCCATCATCAGACCCTGGTTACCCAAGTAACACATCTAAGCAGTATAACGGCCGACTTACAGCATTTCTGTATCGTTTTCGCATTTTGAGTTAGTTCTTTATTAGCATTACAAATGTTTATACGGCTACTGTAATGCTTATTTGGGCACAAATTATACGGCTTTAGATCCTAAATAGGTTCATAATAGTTGTTTAATTGCATTACAGGCGCATTATATTAGCATCATTACGGTCAATGTAGTTGCCAATCGCATTACAGAAGCATTATTACGGACAACGAAGTTGCCAATCGCTTTACAGAAGCATTATTCTAGCAATATTATTGATAATGAAGATGTTAATTGCATTACAAAAGCATTAGACTAGCATTAGGATGTAGTAAAAGAATGATTGCAGCTATTTAAGTGTTCACAGTTAGAACTTAAATAAATCCTACATCATTGCAAAAACATCTCTAATACCACGGTACAAATGTTATAATACAATTAACGTTAAAATTTAACTACTTTGTCTCGAAATATAATATGGACGAAGACAATCAAAGAGTTAGTGCCACCATATTTGTTTGCATCAAAACAAAATTTATAATACTAAGTAAATTTTTGACTCATGCCTTCAAATATTACTGCGCAATGTAGTTTACTGTAAATGTCTATATAAGTTTTATTGAAAATTTTCACGCGCCTTCGATGTTTTGTGGTTTTGAGATAAAATAGTACATTAAAATATGTGTGAAATAACCAAAACAATTGTGTATTCCTAATAGAGAACTAATTTTGCATGATTAACATAATAGTATTTGTTGGGCAGTATTAAATTAAGTTATATCATTATTATATAGGTCTATTGTTTTTATATACAGGTCCGAATGATACTATTTTTTAGTTATAAAATATTTACAAAATGGTGTCGGTCTATAGCAGACCGTTGAGCCTTTAAAAAGGCTAATTAATGCCGCCAGCAGTTTAAATACTCACGCGTGAACAATTAATAAGCTAGATGCCAGAAAGTAGACTTTTGATGAAACACTGTAGTGCCATTATCTATAAAGTATATCTATATGGGTTCACCGGTATACTGGTAGACTTTATGTAGACTGAAGTAGTGCCATTACTTGAACGCAATTTTGGGGATCCTTGAGCAAAACAATAAGCCCCTTTTCAGAATTTTTGTACAACTTGAATCAGTTTTATTCGAGTACTTGAATATTACTCAGTTAAACAAGGCCATAATATTGTGATTATGATATTGTTTTCAGAGATGCAATCAAAAAAATCAAGGAAACCCGTGTACGCATTATAGTAACGTTACAGATACTGAAAATACCACTAATCATGAAAACATAGTTCAGATAATTAGCACAGAAACTTTGAACTTCGACCAAATTTTAGCAAACCATAAAATATTATCCGAAAAAATAGACAGTATGCTCCAAATTCAAGCGATCACTCTCGAAAACCAGCAGAAAATCATTCAAAAATCATTGTAAAATGAATTTATATACAGCTTTACGCATTTCAATAACTCACATGTATTTGATTTAAGAGCTGTTAGCTATACAACAAACCTCAGGTGCTCTTTAAAAATGCGAGCATTACACTGATTCACGTTTACGCTGTTCAGCAGTACTAAGCTTTTACTTACCACTTAAAAGTGCTATTACACAATAAAGGACACTAAAAACAGCTCAAAGCTGTATAACGGATTTACGGTGCATTATAATGGTACAAGTTTATGCTATTAAGCAGCATTAGGCATTATTTTCTACTTAAAAATGCTATTGTAGACCCTAAGGCACTAAAAACAGCTGAAAGCTATATAGCAGATTTTCGTGTCAATATAATGGTTCATGTTCATGCTATTAAACAGCATTAAGCATTTATTTACTGCTTAAAAATGCTACTGTAGATCCAAATGCACTAAAAACAGCTGAAAGCTGTACAGCTGCGTTGTGGTTTTCTACACTAAAACTAAAGGCTTTACAAAAGCATTTTGATATGCCGTTTTCCAACGGTTATACAGTGTAAAGCATCATAATGGTTTTGAAATGCCAATATAAAGCGTGAAGATGCTCGGTGAACTTATATAAAAGTTTATACGGACCTTAAGTTCTACATAAGTTTACCATTCGTTTATTAAAATGCTTCCTGTGTTACTTGGGTACTATATAGGATCAAAGTACTCGTGAATACAAATCAAATGAGCCCAAACTCGATGGGGTTGTGTCGTTTTATTGCCGAGTTCCTGTGGCCACTTTCCAGCTCCATCATCAGACCCTGGTTACCATATAGGATCAAAGTGCTCGTCAATACAAATCAAGCGAGCCTCAATATGGATAACTCAATGGAGTTCTTTCGTTTTATTGCGGAATTCCTACGGCCACCTCCCAGCTCCATGTCATCATAATATTGCATTGTCACGCAATTTACACATGTATACAAAATTTCAGGTTAATCGGTCGAAGATATCTGCTTCAAAATTGAGTTGCAAGATTTGAGCCGAACATACATAGTTACATAAAAAGTACTCTGTGAGACTGACTGAGGGAGGGGACGGCATGAGTTGTCCTTCGCAGCTATGTTGCCATAAGTCAAATTACTTGCAAAAAACTTAGGTAAATAAGAATTTTCAATCTTTACCCTTGTACGATGTTACCTCTCACTTAACTCACCTTAATCCAACTTGGATTCCATCCTAGTATCCGGGGTCAAAATTGTTGCAAATTAGGTCTAGTACCTAAAACCCATTTATTTAAAGGAACGCAGTCAATGATTACCAGTCGTGTACCTATTACTTTTCAATTTCGATTCCGCCGTTTGCAACTCTCGTAACACAAGCGCCTTATGCCGTTGCCTAGTTCGTCTATATGAATGGGCCGACCCTGTACCTATGCATGGATTCTTACAATCTACAATGACCGAATGACACAAAAGTTAGCCCTTTCAATAATGTAACTCCCTAGGTAGGTTTCCATATGGAAGCAGCTAGGTGTAGCCTAACTACTTGCCTAATGTTTAACGTTGTTTGAACGAAAAACCTAAAAATAATTATGTTTATTGGCTTTGACAAAACTGTTTAGGTTTCCATACATTTTTGTGTTATTGTGTAGGCGCCGCGTAGGTTTGACGTAGGGTGTTGTTGGGTAGGTATGTGAGGGAGGAGGGTCGGGCGGGCCGGCTGCCGCGCGGTAACGGCAGAGCCTGCGCAGTACGCGCGCCGCTCTAGGCCTTCGCGATCCGTCATTCGTTCGCGGGTTCACGCCGCGGCGCCACTTCGACCGCTCAGTCGCGCTCCGCTCCCCTCGCTCCGCCGCGCTCAGCTCGCGTGTCCGGCCGGATCTCGCCGGTGTGGTGGTGTTGCGTGTCCCTGGTCCCAACGCACGCGTGCGCTCGCTCGCGCGTGCGCGGCGCCACGTGCGCGCGACGACGGGCCGCGAGCATGCGAGGGGCACGGCGCTGCCGCGCGTAGCGAGCCAGGCCGTGCGCGCCATCGCCATGGGCTGCGCCTCGTCCGCCGAGGAGCGCGCCGCCATTGCGCGCAGCAAGCTGATCGAGAAGAACCTGAAGGAGGATGGTGTCCAGGCCGCCAAGGATATCAAGCTGCTGCTCCTTGGTAATGGAGCTTTTCTCTATCTCTGTCTAGGTAGCAGGTGCGCGCGCACGCCGGGTCGGGCTCTATTGACTCAGACTTCGAAGCCGGCACTCTCCGTTTCGGGAATGTAGATAAATGCATTGACTTTGTAGGTATGCTTTTTGGATAGCATCTTTCGACTACTACAGCAATTTTTGGAGATGACAAAGATCTATAAGGTCTCTGTTTGGATATCCAAGGTTTTCTTTAATGACAGATATGGATTATGATAGGTGACAAGAATCAGAACTAGTTTTTATCTAGGAAACTATGAACACATCAATAGCATTTGAACTTCAACACAACACACCCCCTTATTAGTTCTTACAGCTGACCTGGTGATCTTTATATCAAGCACGGCTAGATATCTACGATATCAAGGAATACCTGATATAGGAATACAGAGGAAATATTATTTACCTAGCCTAAGGAGAGGTAGGCCATACGCATTCATCCGATTCATTAAAATTGGAGAACACACAAATAACGTTTGGGGTCGAAACGCTTGGGTCATGATGGGGTCCGAGTGCGCGACTTCTTTTCAAGGAAATTTCACGCCGTCTGATCGAACTTTGCGTGACCGTTCCGTAGGGCTGATTCGTTCTTCGCCCAACGAATTAGCATTGCCATTCAACGTGGCAATGCTGCTAGCCTTCTGGGCACATTTCCGGATGACAGCGATGTGGAGGAGTACTTCGACGCCTGAGTGTATTTTGTGTATTTGTATTATATGTACAGTTAGGTTTAGTAGGTATAATAGTATTTATCGTTAATATTTAAGTCCCCACTATGACTACACAATAGATAGGTACTTACTTACATTTATCAATATTTTTTTTACACATAGGTACCTACCGTGCTAGTTATAATACCTATCTACTATATGATTTAAATATTATTACCTAGTTACTTGTCACGTTTCTGAATGACATCATCAGATCAGTTCGATATATTCCCCCTATTCTTTCAGTCAGTCATCGACTACACGTATAAATAAAGCAATTTTACTTGTTACGACAGTTCTGCTGTGATCGTATGAGGAGTTCTGTTCCATATCTTCGAAGTTCATGATCAGATCATAACAATATTTCTATGGGACCAATTTGGAAGCAAAACCTTTCAATAAAAATAATAATAATTCAAAATCGGTCCACAATTGACCTAGAAATCGGTGAACATACATAAAAAAAAACATACATTCAGCCGAACATATAACCTCCTTTTTGAAGTCGGTTAAAAAGTAGAATAGATCCACAAAGTCCTTGTTTGGGAATTAAGATAGGTTCTGTCATGCTAGCTGTGCTAGCTACCAGTTGATTGCGTAAACACATTCGGGAGACCTCAAACTGTTCAAAAACCGCAAAACTTTACCAATTTAGCTTGAAGTAAACAATTTTTGTAATACAATAACACATGCACTTTTCAAAACAGTAAATCGAAGTACCTACTACCTACCCTACCCTAACCTTAGGACACTGCAGCCAAAGCCGAAGCTAGGTCTTTAAGCTAAGGGAAGAAGGGTTTTTCTTTTTCCAGCACATTTTAGACTCCTCAGAATCGCCCAAATTCGGATTTTCTTTTTTACATTTACCTAGGGTGTACTAGCTGTTACTATTAAGCTGTTACTTTCTGATTTGTTCAATTTTAAATATTGGGGAAGACATTCTATTTTTATTCAATCCAACCAAGTTGCTTGTTAAAGAGAGATTTTGTAAATACTATGTGTGGTATTCAAAAAAATGGTAAGGTTTGTATTTTCATAAATAACGGTGAGCTTTGTATTTATGATCAAGATGTATTATTTTTGTTGTACACTTAGTTTCGGTTCCAATAGCCTAATAAGCAAGACTAGTTTCTGTTATCCGACTCCGAGTCAGCTACTTGCTACAATTATTTTCTTAAGATTATGAATATAATGTTATAGCTAGTCATCAACATGATACTGAAGTGTAAATAGCCTAGCCACAGGCCGCAGATGAAAATGATAGCCGCCACGGTCGACCGTGGTGGCTGGAGGGCCGCGGTCCTTGGACTTGGTTCATACTGCATGATACACAAATGTATTAAATAAATCAAAAATCAACACAATCTTTCTTCTCTTTTGGACTATTCACATGGTCCTTCCTGTCGATTATTGCTTGAAATTACGTGCAATGTTGGCAATATTCACTTGTCGGTTCGATACCTAGCTGTAGTTTAAAATTTCTTTACCTTCATGCATGCTAAATCCTACTTCCTACTACCACCTACCTACATTATAAAGGTGGTAAAGTTTTAGTAGGTATAATAAAGTTAGTGAATATTGATGTTTGTTATTCTTTCTCGCAGAAACTATTGAATGGATTTTGATGAAACTAACACTAATATTGCTTATACACTATAGTCTATCATATACCCTACACTACATATAAAGAGGGAAAGTAGGGTGATTGCGCTGGTTTACCGTCCAGTTCCACTATTCGTCCATTTGACTAAGCTGCTACAAACACATGCGTAAAACTTGAATACAAACCTGCCTTTCCGCGCAAGTTTGGTCTTTTTGCAATCCGTAATGTATAAGCAACAGTTCTACTAAGATGAAAATATGATTAGATAATTAGCTAATTTTAAAAAAATAACGTCAGTGGCCACTTCGCATCCGTGCCTTGAAGAAGCCATCGAGCTAGAAAAAAAAATACCGACGGGAAAAGTTCATGGCAAGTTTAATTACTGATAAAGCTAGTTTACGGAATATTTTAGACACGTATGTCTACTTATAAACATAATAAATACAATTTAAAGTGTTTTTCATAGTTTTTTATAGATATTTTAGATAAATATAGTGGACTAATACTAGCATACCAAATATGCAAACTATTTGGTTTTCGTCCACATGGACGGAAACACAATCAGCTAGGTGAATATTTTTAATGGTCATTTTACTTCAACAGACCTATAAAATACTGAATGTTTTCTCTCAATATGATCTTTATTGCTATTAGATTAGATATTTTAGTTTCCGTCCACTCCTTTGTCAGTGTTGCGCAAATAAAACAATATTTAAAGGACGTGGACGAAAATTAAAAATAGCAAAAAGTTGTTTTAGTTTTCGTCCAAAAACGAATACTGGGGTGGATGAAAATTAAGAAAAAGTTATTCTTTTGAAATCTTAAAGGAAATAATTAAAGATAACAGCACACTGTCATTGTGACACATATTTCTGACAGAAAAAGTTTTTTTTAGTTTTTTTTTTTTTTATTATAAACATTAATATAATAAAGCGAGAGAGTCTTTTGTTTGTTTAAACGTGCTAATCTCTGGAACTATAAGCCGAATTGGAAAAATCCCTCTGTATGCAATAGCCAGGTTCATGACGAATACTATCTATAAGCTAAATAACAACGCGCTACGACTCAAGGAAGCGGAGCAGTAACCAAAGATACCGGTGAAACCGCGGGGGACAGTTAGTTAAAGCTAATAAAAAATAATACCTAAAAGATAGAGAGAGAATACACAGAAGCTACTATTAATAGTAGATATGTTACTGATTAACTAAAGTATATATAATTGGTTTTTTACTTAATAATTAGCCTACACTCCTTTTTCTACACTGTGGTCGAAAACTAGCTCACACTCGGACGAAAACCAATTTTTTTGGACAAAAACTAGCGAAATCCCTACTTTTTCAAAAAATATTTTTTATAAAAAAAGCCGTGAAAGTGATATATTGTCATGTGATGTTAACCTAAAGAAGACCATATAAGCAATACAAACAAATACGATACATTTATGTAAAGGTTCAACATATTTATTTCACATCACAAAGCTGGCAACTCCGATAATTGGACGAAAATCAGCGCAATGACCCTACCTACTAATTGTGCTCGTGCGAAGCCGCTGGCAGAAGCTAGTTTGGAATATAAGAGCAGTTCCTTTGTGCCATCTAACTACTGACATATTTTCATCCCTTACACCTATATGGGATGAAAATATGTCAGTAGTTAGATCTATCCTTAGATAAAGTAGCGCCAATAGGCGCTGAACTAGGTTTTCCCTTTAGGGGGAAGGAGAGGCAATTGCTATTCTTTGGTTCACGCATGATATCAGATTAAGCAGTTTTTTTCTGAGGCCCTACCACGAGCTCTTAACGCGATCCGTTTGGCGAGCTAAACAGAACTGTTAAAAGGATAGAGCTAGGGTGGCTCTATCCCTCTTTCCAGTTCGCACGCTTCATGGTAAGAAGTCGAAAGAATTATGCTCGAAGTAGGTAGGTATATTAATAAGCTTGACTAAATACAGAAGTCAACCTACGAGTTTTTATAACATGGTGTGGGTAAGAGATGGCACTAGACAACCTGTATAGCTCTGTCTCTTACCCACACCGAAATAAGAATGAAACAATCTTACTTTTGAACGTCATGGTAACCCACCTGATAACTGCTAAATAGAGCCCATGCGTTCAAGTTTTTATGTCAAATAGTTATTTTGGAAATATAAAATTGGAATTAACTTGGATTAGTGTTAATTTTAATCCCTGGTGTTTGGCAACTGGGCTTAGATTAAACGTCCCAGATGGCCAGACGTAAACGTCTCTTTGTGTCAAGTCTACTAGCCAGGGCCTCAAGTCTGCTATTACAATAGTGTCAGAATGGTCTATCATTGATTTCATAATTGTTGATTTTGACAAGTTTGGTAATCTACTAATATAATGGCGTCATTATGACTTTCCAATCGTCAACCACTGACACTCCATTGGAAGAAGTGGCTTAAAATGGTAATCTCGTACATATTGACAAATGAATGTCTGACGTATACGGTAATCTGCTAAAATTTTGACAGTTCCTTTGATCAGTGATCTACCATTAGACCGTCATTGTTCAGTCATTGCTTTTAATAAGCTCGATATTGTCATTCTACCACAACTCTATTACGAGACCATTGACCGATCAATGATCGATCATTATGAATTATTAGTAAACGTCTCTTTGTGTCAAGTCTACTAGCCTGTTCTATCTTCTACTGAATAAGGAACGAAGTGGAAATTATGATTATCATAATGCTCTTTCTAATTAATTCTCTCTCTCTTTTCTTTTTAATTTCGTTGCGAGATTCAATACAGCTTGTTCGTATCTCTGGGAGTCAGCTTAATTTACTTGACGCTTTTTCGGTGCCCAATGCCTGTGTGTCTGACAGGCCTGTTGGTCTATTGGTCAGGGGCCCTAACTGCTATGCGATCGTGGGTTCGATTCCCACCCAGGACAAATGTTTGTGTGATGAGCACGATCATTAAAAGTTGATCTGTCTTTTTTTTTTTAGGTGGGAAAATCATCTTATGGCAAATCGCGCTCTTGGGCGGAGCGGGAGATAGTGTCAGACTTTTACTGTCTAAAAACCCACCCCTGTTCCATCGTTGCCTTCGTCCCAGGGCCCCGGGTTTCGTTTTCACACTACCCATGGCCCCAGTAGGCTTCGACCCTGCTGGGCCCCTGCGATTTACTGACATCGCCCTGAGGCGCGCGTGGAACAATACGCGCCGTCGACGACTTGGGCTCGGTCCGGACGGTTACCGGACGGTCGGACGGCGGGCTACCCATTGCTCGCCGTCCGCAGGCCCGCGTCTAAGGCGGCCGGAAATCGGGATCGGAATCCCGGCGGCGGTTGGGGCGTGAAGACCGTTGCCTCACGCGATCGGCCGCCTCCTTTGCTATCATTACTGCTTCGCAGTAGGAGGCGACCGCCTGCCACTCCTCCTCGCTCCAGACCATGGCCTGTACCAAGGCCCGGCGCGTGAGATCGCCGCCGCCGATCGCCCCCACGAGGACACGGCGTTGCTCTGCCCAAGCGGGACACACCTCCACCGTGTGCTCCACCGTGTCCTCCGGGCGTTCCACACAGTGGCGACACCCGGGCGTCGCTCCCGCACGAATCCGGTGCAGGAACTTCCCGAACTTACCGTGTTCGGTGAGAACCTGCGTCATGCGGAAGGTGAGGACGCCGTGAGGTCTTTCCAACCACGCCTCAAAGAGGGGACTTACCGCCATAATTGTGGCGTGCCTATGCTCTGTGTCTGGGTAGGTGTATTTAAAAGGAGAAATTGACTGACTCACATATCAACGCACAGCCGAAACTACAAGCCCTAGCATAAAATTTTGCACAAGGTTTCCTTTTTTGTTGTAGGTGAGCACTAAGAGAAGATTTTCTAAATAAGGAGATGAATCGAGAGTCCAAAGTTTGCATGGAGAAACCTAACTTCATTCGGGCGAAGCCGGTGGCAGAAGCTAGTCTATATATATAAAAGAACAAACGACTGACTGACATATCAACGCACATCTGAAACTTCTGGGACTAGGAGTGTGAAATTTAATTACAAAAAAAAAAACGAATTAGCAACCAAAAACAGTATCTAATATCTACCTTGTTGGGCTGGCTGCGGGAATGTTCGCAAGAGTTACCACAGTCCTGAAACGCAAAGGGCAACTGAAGGAACACAGGAGAATTTTAGTCAGTAACAGACGCGGAAGTTATTTGATGATTTCCCACCCCAAAAAAAGGCAAAACAGCTTTATAATTAAGAGAAAATAAAGAGAGTTAAATCTTTGCACCCTGCTTTGGTTAGATTAGATTTTCTCTTGACCATTCACACAGTGGTGGCCCAGTGGTAACGACTCCGACTTACAAGTTGGGTCGCGGGTTCAAACCTAGCCAGGCGCATTACTCTGTGTAATTTATTACATCACCATTGCTCTCGAAACGGTGAAGGAAAACATCCAGTGGCGGACTAGCCATGTAGCAAGAGTAGCAAATGCTACAGGTCCCGCGCATTTGGTGGCCCTGCGCGTTCAGGGATCCTGCACTTGAACTAAAAAAAAAACTAGTCAAAATATTTGTACTTCGTGAAATCTAAATACAGCTGATTTCTTTGTATGTGATGTGATAGTCACTTTACTTCAGACTTTCCTCCAAGTAAAGTACAGAATAGAAGATCTCTTAGAATTGCCCCATCATCGTACTTTTTACGCAACTGATCTTAAAATCCACGGGGTTATTGGTGTCTAAAAGCCGTTTTCAAGCTGATTCTTAGAAGGGGTAGCTTCCCGAGTGCGAAGCTGCGGTAATTTTAATATTTGTAGCCCCGGTTAAGCTTATTCTTAATAACCCTACTGAGAATAAGCTTAAACAAGGTTTTTAGGGAACTACATATTTTGTGTGTCAATGTGAATATTACATTGCCAGTGCGTAGTGACATTATGGCTCTGAAACGTGGTCGTTCACAATGCGCCTCGTCAGATGGTTTTAAGTCACCCAAAGAGCAATGGAGAGGGCTATGCTTGGAGTTTCCTTGCATGATCGGATCAGGAGTGTAGATAAGCTTATGTGGCAGTGAGTTGGGTACATTGCTCGCAGAACAGATGGTCGATGGGGCCGAAAGGTTCTGGAGTGGCGATCGGATAACTGAAGACGCAGCGTTGAAAGGCCTCGCAACAAGGGTACCGATAACCTGGTAAGGTTTACGGGAATCCGATGGAAGCGTAATAAACAGGACCGACCGTTGTGGCGACACTTGGGAGAAACCTTTGTCTAGCAGTGGACGATGACGATCGATGTTGGCATGTTGATGAGATCAATCTCTCGGAAAGTTTATTCCAATTAAAGAATAGCTGAATCTAACCTCTCCAAAGAAAAATAATTTTTGCATCGTATTCCAGTTCCCGTGGCAACCCCAGGGGTATCATCCAGGGGTGCCACGGGTCCGGAATGAATCTTAACTGTTCAGCTTTTCTGTATAAACTCCCAAAGGCTTCGCCATCATCATCGAAAAGACTCCCTATTTCAGTATTATTTATCAGAAGAAAACCTAAAATGCCCTAAGCATAACTTTCGAGATTACTTCGGAGAATTTCGCCTTTAAATCTCTAATCATTCGGGGTATGCAAGAAACAATCATCATCTAGGTTTTTCCAAAAGTACTAAATTAATTAGTAGTAGGGGCCCATCGACCATCTGATCTGCGAGCAATGTGCCCTGCCCACTGCGACTTAAGTTTGGCGATTCTTTGGGCTATGTCTGTAACCTTGTTTCTCCTGCGGACATCTTCATTTGTGATGTGATCGGATCACGCAAGGAAACTCCAAGCATAGCCCTTTCCATTGCCCTTTGAGTGACTTTGAGCCTTCAGATGGTCGATGGGGCCGAAAGGTTCTGGAATGGCGACCGCGTACCGGAAGACGCACCGTTGGAAGGCCTCCCACAAGGTGGAACAATGACCTGGTGAGGGTCGAGGGAATCCGATGGATGCGAGACGCACAGGACCGGTCATTGTGACCACACTTGAGGGAGGCCTATGTCCAACAGTGGACGTCTTTCGGCTGAAATGATGATGATGAAGAGGGACTCCTTGGTCAAATTTGCTACAGGCCCCGCGACGGCTTAATCCAGAACTGAAAACATCGCATCGAAGCGGATCCGTCAACTACGTCCTAGATTTAAAAATTCGAAGTCATGTGACATCCACCAATCCGCACTGGGACCGCGTAGTGGATTACGGACCATTTCCTGTCCTATAGAGGAGGCCTGCGTCTCATTAGTGGGAACATTATAAAGCTGATTATGCTTAGGTGTATACTCGTACTATGCACACTTATAAAATATTAGTTTATCACTTTACGATTAAAAGCTTGAGAACTATTAATGATAAAGCGAAAGCGAAGCGTATAGGGGGCCAGTCCCTAGGGCCAATGCTCGCTAGGGCCACGGGAATTTTTGCAGGAGTTGCCGTGGCCCTGGAACGCTGGAAAGCAAAGGGCGATTCTGAAGGACACAGGTGGGTTGTAGTCAGTTAAAGCCTGACCCGCTCTCTCGCTCCACCCAAGCCGGGAGAAGTCATTTAATAGTTTCCCTCCTCAAAAAAACCCTGGCTCGAATAGGTGAGATTTTTTTTATTAGTTCCTATATAATATGAATAGGACTTTTCTCCCCTGGCTATAAGAAAGATAAACGTGGAACTGTTTGAATGACAAGAGTAACCTTTCAATAAGTAAGCCAAACTTCGGCACCTTCATATTTTCCGTAACTCAAGAATGTGCCCACCCCATAATGTGTAGTACCTAGTACACATTGTTAATCCAGGCCTACTTAGTACAAAGTAAAACAACAGATATGTGTTTCAGGTCAGTTCGGTCGAAGCTCAAATCATTCTAGTCTTTTCCCCAACTAGCTCTTTTTCATGCGGGAAATCATTCAATGACTTCTCGCTCTCCTGGGCGGAGCGAGAGGGCGTGTCAGTTAGAGCGACTGCCTATCAGACGTCCACAACTCAGTTACTGGGCTATACGATACACCTTGGATAGACTAATGGTCAGAATTTGTTGTTTTTGTTAGTTGTTAATACTGTTTGTTTTCCGATTATATCACTGACTACCGTAGAAAACGACTAGGCTGTCAAGATCTACGAATGACAATTTTCGTGCTTTCCGAGGAACGGAGTGATGATTCGATTTTTATTATATCGAACACAGTGTTTCGATAATTCAGTTGTTTTGTTCCATCGATGCTGCGATACTATTTCTTATTCTGTGGTAACGTTAGTGCGAAAAATCCTGTTGCAAAAATTACCTAAACCTATTGCTCATTAAATCGGTAATTTATTACTTCGTTAACGATAGTATTGTCGGTTCGAAACTCATACTGGTCCGAGACATGTAATAAGATATTAACCTTATTTTGCATAATAGAAAAAAAAAATATTTTAAGATATATTTACATAGTTTTTTTTTTTTTAATGCAAATCAAATCCATGAGGAACGGATTTGATTTGCATTAAAAAAAAATTATATTTGAATATTTGAAAAATGATAGGTACCTAATTGCTTCTTAATTTTATAACCAATTTTGATGCGGATTTCGGAAAAATAAATATTTTTATTGTTATTTGTTGTTTAGTACCTATTTACCTACAAAAATTATACAGGCAAGTATCCAATTAATGATAATGATGATGATGATTAGCCTTTTTTATTTTCCTAAGCCTTTTAGGTTTCCAATTTAGGGGGATGTAGCTGAAAACTCTTATTTTACATGAGGCGACTAAATCAAATTATTTTAGAAAGAATATTTATACGAATTCACTGTACAAGAACAAGCACTTTTTGTTATCGTCATAATTTTAGACACTTCAATTTTACTACTACGACTGTAAGGGCACATTACGGGTAGAAGTGTAATATTTTTGAATCTTTGATATTTGTTAGTCTGTCACACAAACTAACTAGGATATTATTGAATATAAAACACTCAAGCAAATATGTATAAATGCTGCAACGACCTTTATTTAAAATACGCGCCATTAGATTATTAAGCTAAAAAAAAGTAGAAATTGTCTTTGACCAATCTTTGATTTTAGCGCATTGGTCGTGTTCTCTTTCGTGTGTGAATGTGCTTTCACGCATGTGTGAGCGAGTCCGAACGAAGATTTCCGAACGCACCCGAACGTCAGTCGAGCGGGGCGCGGTCGCTGTCACGGAGCGGAGTTGGTGCTTGTCATCCGGCCGCCATTATCTCGTATTTAAACGGATTTGTAAAATCAATTAAAGTTTGCATTGTCGTTGCGTGTTTTTAGTGTTCGGTGCAGTAAAAATCCCTGGAAAATATCGAGTCGCGGTCGTTTATCCAAAGATTGTGTGTTTCGAAGTCGTATGAACAGTGACAGTGTGAACTGTTAGGTTACTGTGTGTTGGGTGCTAACGTTGTGTAGGGTGGCTCCGGTCTCGCCGGAGCGGCAGGACGCGTGTGGAGCGCATGCAGAGGGAGCGGTGAGAGCGCGCCCGGCTCAGGGGTCGGGGCGGCCGGCGGCCAAGGAACAGGGACAGCTGCCGACATGGGGTGCGCCCAGTCGGCCGAGGAGCGTGCGGCTGCAGCTCGCAGCCGACAGATCGAGAGGAACCTGAAAGAGGACGGAATCCAGGCTTCCAAAGATATCAAATTGCTCTTATTAGGTACAGTTTAACTCTACTATTTGGCCGCGATCCGTGGCCGCACCCATGTTTCGGGGTTGTTGCAGAATTTTTGGGCGTCCTGTTGGGCGATCCCGATTTTCATGATGCTTTTGCGAGTAGCGTCCTAACGCTCTTCAAGCATTCTATTCACTTCTTGCAAATTTTAATCGAAGAGTAGAAATGGTTAGTTGCTTTCACTTGGAACTAATCATTATGCCGGTATGTACAGTAGTTCCGTGCGCAAATGAAAGTTCCTATTTGTTTCACATTTAGGAAACATGTGTATGAACTCATTGTGTAGTCATTTCTATGCTAATCATGGTTGATTTCTGTTCCAATGTCGTATACCTCTATTCAGGAGGGGTTTTCCTTATCGTATTTCGAAATATAGGTACCACGCGACGTATTTTAACGCACCACTATTTGTTAAACCCAACTAATAAGATTGATAATATTTATCCAACAGAACCCAGCAAGTTAAATATTTTAAGATGGTATACAAAAATAAAATTAGTATTTGCCTTATCACTGCTATAAAACCATAATTCTAGAGTAGGTACTTATTATTTTAATGGTATTTCAAACTAAATAAATTCTGGACAGCAAAAGCTCCAGTGTAAAAGGAGGCCAGTGCATGTTGATTCTATGACTATCTCTGCTTCACTGGATAATAAATCTCAAGACTTATCACACTCACTCACTAATGATGTCAATATTTCATGAGAAATATGTAACAGTCATCTAGTACACAATAGCTGAAGATTCTTATCGGCTGTGACTTAGTTGGCAAAGAGGCTGTTCCATTGTGTCAGATTGTAGTTTTCATGCCATTTACATAGATGACCTTGATGAGATAAAATTTACAGGCTGATAAAACACAAAAGAAAATCAACTTCACAATGGAAACTAAACAAGTCAAAATAAAACATATTTATTGCTATTCAATATCACCCTTTAGAAACTTTTAAGTTGTTTTAGTTATTACAAAACCACATGTAATGTTGTCAGTAAACAATCAACTAGTATTTAAAGAATTTTAATCACTGTAAACAGTACCTGTTGGCAGTGTTTTGAACGCTTGCCAATATTTCAGCTGAACAATGTCATTCATGTCCAACGGCAAATGGCACAATACTTATTTACATTTAAATACAATCACTAGAGGAAACTCAACAAAAAACTCAATTGATACTATTTTATAATAATGTGGGTAATTAGTCGCACTAATATCATAAAGGCAAAAGTTAGTAGGTATGTACATTTATACTTGTTTTTTTCTATTTACCCTAAAAAAATCACCTGCGAAAGCTAGTAATTTATATTTAAAAATTATTTTCATTTGCACTGGAATGTAACAATAATATAAGATGTGTTTTAGGATGATCTAAGTGGCTACCCACTTTGGGAAATGTTAACCTATTGACATTTCCAGCCAGTTAACTTTGTTTTGCTATTTGTATTAATTAATCCTTATTTGAGTCATATAAATACTTCAAACACTTTCATACAGTTGATATGCCACCAACCATAATTCAAAATGGTGGTTTGAAATGCAATAAAATATTAAATAAACATGTAGGTAATGTCTTAAAAAAGCTGGTTGCCTTGATCTTGACACTGAAACTGCTGTAAGTGCATTGACACAAGCAGTGCTATTTGTGATGTGTCAGACTCAAAGATGGCAAGCTCCTCTATTTTCACTCAAGAATTGTTTAAATGTTTGTTATATTTTTTTATGATTGAAGTTCATAAATAGCTTTTAATTATAGGTCATACACACCTCCATTTATGAGAAACATGTGACTTGACATCACTCTGTTTAACCTTTTGACGTGCGTAATTAGAGACACAATAGTAAGACAATGGCTTGCGGGCGCCGGCTACCGCCTGAGCGTTAATGAATTAATCAACTTGCAGGATTGTGTCAATTGGCATTAGTTCTATCCAGCTTTTACCTACACTACAGAATTATGCACAGCATTCATACCAATTACTTAGTCATTTTACACCCAGAATGATGACTCATTTTGGGTGTAAAATGAACCATTGTGTTTTTCTAATGTCTACAATGAAGAAGGTAGTTGGTATGATAAATAATTTCTGTTTTGTACAACATTATAATTGATTATTATTATTAATTCCCCTGATTTTCCATTTATACAATTACAACAGGTACATCTTTGGGTGATATTTATTTAGAAGAATAACATGCAAGATTACAATAAGCTCGGCCTTATAAAATAATAATTAGATCTAACCTGAACTAGGGTAAACCTGTACCTCAGGTGTCTTATGAGCTAATAATTTTATTATTTACTTTAATATTTCCCAAGAATACTTATATAATGTATTATATATGTTAAAAACTAATTGACATAATGTCAATGAAAAACAAACTAAAAATTAAATACAAAACATAATTGTAATTACTTTTTTTACTTAACATTTTTGATCAAGAGTTGCACTATCTCAAAATGTGATGTATACAACAATTGGTTTATAAAATTCAGAATACTACTCCAATTCTTAACATCTCAAGTCCCGGTATTTTGAAAATTCTTGGTTGATTTTATGATGCTATTTTATTGCTACAGTATGACATTGTGACAACTCATTTTACTCAGTTCATGAAAAATCACATTAAACTGTAAACTTATCAAAAATTTATAATAGGTATATATGGAGTTTACATTTCCCCAAGAATTATTACAATTTTAAGGTGTTTCCAATTATCAGTGATATTTATACATTTCTTTGCATTGTTACAATACCAAGCAAAGACATAATATTTATTTTAATTGGTTTTTGTTGAACTTTACAAATATAGCAAAATCCTAATAAGAGGCAAAAGCCATCTTTTAAATGCATATGTCGTGGCCAGATCGTAGAATTGATCAATTCATGAAATGGCTAACTAAAACTGACCAGATCGTATAAACGTTAACTTAATTTGATGATATGTCAATCCTCATGTGGCCATATCATTGATGTAGGATTTCAATGATAAAAAAAGTTCTAAAAAAAGTAGGCCAAACAAAGACTGAAATATCACCAAACTTTAACCTTTATAACAATCTGGCCAATTTTACTTGGCCTTATCATGAAGTGATCAATTTCTAAGACGACACATAAAATTCAATAGTTGGTAGTTACCATACCAAATCATTATTAAGTACTAACTACATCAGTTTGATTCTTTCATATTTTCAGTGTCCATTGACATTCAATGCCCGATGCTAAAGCAGGATAAAAAATAGATTTTTCCTTTTAACTTTTCTGGTGTAGATGAAAACCATGATTGTCTTGGTATGGTCATGTGAAGAGGAGGTATGAAACGCATGTTGCTAAAAGAGTTATGAGTTTACATGTGGGTGGATGGAGAGGGAGAGGGAGGCCAAAGAAAAGATGGTTGAATTGTGTGAGAAGTGATATGAAAGAAAGGGGAGTTAGTGATAGCGTGACGAATGACAGGACAGAATGGAAGAAAAGAACGTGTTGCGCCGACCCCAAATAAAACGGGACAAGGGCAAGATGACTTTTCTGGTGTATATCTACACTTTTTCAGGAAAATGAAACCAAAACAACAAAACAATGTTTTGCAATCATATAATGAGCATGAGCTGAGCAATCACATGTGACAAGTGTGTCAACTAGGTATCTTGTGCTAGAAATTAATTGAAGTATCATGGCACGCCGCGGCGGCTGCCCGTGCGTGCATATCTGACCATGAATGGCGTTTTGCTTTAATGAGCCACTCCTCACATGTCTCACTTCGGAAAAATTCATGATTATTATGGTCTCTTAGCTCAGACTTGTAATCAGTTTCAGTTAGAAGGTAAAAACTAAGGGGTCTTGGATCACATGTTAGAATGATACATAATTGAAACCCACTTCAACATGTAAAATTGTGGGTCATTAATTTCTCACACACCATTTTCACACAATTCAGTCTGCTCTCAAATTATAGAAATCTAAATCCAACCTGGATTAGGAGTTTTTTTTATTACTCTATTTGATGTCCCACTGCTGCGTTAAGGCCTCCCCTTTATCCTTCCAAATATGTCTAGCTCGATCTTTGGCTAAGTTTGCCCTGCAAACATGATCAGATCGTCACATTGGATAGGAATTATACAATATAATCTACTAATTGATTCTCCCATAATTATGAATGCCTGTGGACAACAGTCAATCAAAAATTTAAAATTCTTTAATCTGTATTTTTTTAACTACAGTTTAGATTAAGGCTTGGCTTCTTCTTGAAGTTATATTCTAAAAATTGTTTAAAATAACACCATTACGCCTATTACGCATGTACACCGAATACCATTTGTTACGTGCGTAGCGTCGTTTAATGCTACTTATTGCCCTGTCCAAGCCATCCTACCTCATCCACCGAAATAATTCTAAATGTAACAATTTTACGTCATGCATAAATATCGTATAGATTTTGGGCGATGTACTGGCAACAATTCTAATACGATTGTTATGTGAATTCGGAAGGCAATTAAGGATTTTACCCACTACTCCTATCATACCACCACCGTACTCGAAACTTATCAAGCGTGGTAAGAAACACTATACGGTCTACTATGCCCTCTAGAACGTATGAACAAGGTTTAAGTGATCGTAGCATCCGCGTGTCGTTTCCGTACGGTACCCATTTCGGATGTAGTAGTCCTGAGTTTTAGCGTCAGAAAGAGTGAGTGAATATTATTTCCAATATAAAATTTTCCACGATAGAATTAGATTGATCTGACAGTAACACAGTGGTGAGACAAATGGCAACGCGTTTTAACGGGTTTAAAACGATCATCGTACCTGCTTACCATCAGGTGGGATCGAAAGTCAAGCACTGGTTTATATGAATTAAAAAAAAAAAGATTATAATCCCGTATGCTCATCGTTTCAGAGCGTATCGATGTCTTGGCCTGATCTTAGAAATTGATCACTTCATGAAATGGCCAAGTAAAACTGGCCAGATCGTTTTAAACGTTAAAGTTTGATGATATTTCAATCTTCGTTTAGCCTACTTTCTTTAGACCTTTAATTATCATTAAAATCCTACATTAATGATTTGGCCAAAGGAGGATTGGCATATCATCAAATTAAGTTTAACGTTTATACGATCTGGCCAGTTTTTGTTGCCATATCATTAAGTGATCAATTCTAAGATCTGACCACGGCATCGACACCGGCAAAATATTTTCGCCGGTAATTATTGATGCTTCGTGCTGTGCGTTACGGTGTTGGTCTGTGACGGAATGGTTAAGTGGGCAATGAGCTTTTCAATACAAAATTGAAACCTTCCTAGCACGTTCATGGTATGGTACGGTGTAGTGAACAGACGGCTTTAATTATAATCTATTATTAGCACTAATCGGTCAATATCGAAGTTATTAAAAAGATAAACTTAGTTTAATCCTTCAAATATTGTGACATTTGGATAAGATTGAAAAAAGGCGCTAAGACTTGAAAATGAAGTTATACGTACAACTTCTTGAACATAAGTTAATCGTGAATAGGCAAATGTCAGGTTAACATTGAAGAGGCGATCGAACGGACATTACAGACAGGTATTTTATCAACCAAGCGGCATTCGAGCACGCGACGATGTTATCGTGATGATAGCGCAAAAAGGCACAGAGGCGACGTCTACTCATCCTGTCACCCCGATACAGAAGTTCGATTCGATACATTATGTTTTTATCGAGGTTTACGCCGCGATAAAACATTCTGTCACGTTCACGCGAAAAAGTGCTCAGTGTTAACGATATTGTAACTAAATACAATAAAAATCATGGCTTATGACATCGTACCTCGCAGGCCATGAACACTATTAGGATTTGAGACCATGATAGGGAAGTACGGTTTATTCCTTGCTCCGATCGCCTGATCTGCTTGAGATAACTTGTAAACTGTTCGAATTCTTAAGCATTCACTATTAACTAAATAATCCAACATGACATTCACTGTTTTAAAAGTTATTATATTGGATGTTCGTGGGAATACTTTCTTTGCACGCGATTACCATCCACTTTATTGTGAAAGTTCTTCCACTTTGAATATAAAGTATGTGATGATACATCTATATTTTGACGAATGATTTATTTTGTAAGCGTCTGGTCCTTTAATGTAACATAATATTACGTATACATATTTAAGCCTGGACATCACAATCAAAGGTATGAATGGTTGTTCAAGTTGCAATGTAGAAATCAGGAGTGCACTTGTGTAGTGATATCGGGGGTCAGAGATCGGCCATTCGCGCTGGCGAGCCAATTAGAGCCAACAGGGGTCATGATACTAAGAACCTGTATTTGACAGGGTTCGTTTTACTACACCCACGTAATTTCGTCACTTTATTACCCAATTAATATCTACGTACGAAGGATAACAGTAAATAAATATTGTCTGTAGTAATTGCACTTACATAACTTTTATAGATCTCGTTTGATTAGAGTACATGAAGCTAGATATAATTGAGAGACAATTGTTGCCATCCTTCAACAATCTACGGTTGATGCATTTTGTCACCGAGTCATGATCATCGTTCTGCGTTAACAGATAATGTTGTAATTAGGTACAATTAATTAAACAAGGCTCAAAGCGTAGGCTCGCTGCGTAGCGTATACGTAGGTTATCGATTGTTCTAGGAATTGAGTGGAAAACCCGAAGTATACTCAGCATGCGCAGAGCTGCAAACACTGAAGTTTATCGATCAGCATGGTAGACCCTTCGTACGTCCTCGTCCAGTTCACAGAAAACGTTTATTTTTCCATGCTATTTTCACTCAACGAGACGTGCATAATGTGGATTGAAACAGTTTACATTTAGGCGGTAATTAAATGTTTTTATATCATCGCGTGTTTTATTACGTGGTTTTGCGAAATGTTCACTTTGAAGAAACGCAGCTTTTATGTAATGTTGGTCGCCTAATTCCACTTGTCCAATCCAATTAATTGTGATATATAATGATCAACACGTGTTATGTAGTGATGCATGAATAGTATTACATTTGTGTTTTTATTTACAGGTGCTGGTGAATCCGGCAAAAGTACTATAGTCAAACAAATGAAGTAAGTATACCAGTTATTTGTTTCGTTAAATAACATTTAAGTAATACAGAGAAAATTAATATTTGGCGAGTAGCTAGTTTTCTATTGAGTATCGGAGAGACTCCATAATAAATGACAATGCTTAGATATTACAAACATGTGCCCTGTGCTTACAGACAGTCACGTACCTAATAAATTAACGTAAGCTTGTTGAGGCTGCTTGGCACACTACCTAACCTTTTGCTAGTTGGTAAAGGAAATGGTTCTTTGCATCCTTTCAATAGGCGGCATAGCAGTGAACTATATAAAATCTTCATTACAACAGAAAAGATAATAACCGAATATCATCATCTTCTTGCCCTTGTCCCGTTTTACTTGGGGTCGGCGCAACTATCTTTTTCTATCACTCCTCACACAATCTATCCATCTTTTTATGGTTCCATACCGCAAAAGGAAAAAACGGAACCCTTATAGAATCACTTTGTTGTCCGTCTGTCTGTCTGTCAAGACCCTTTATCTCGGGTATCGAGTTGTAATTAAAATCATATACGGTCTGCGGTCCCTTGATGCTGTGAAAAAAACGAACTTCTAAGTTAACGAAAAAAAAGATACGGCCGTTTATAGCAAATTCAGCCTTTTAATTTTTCTACTGCTGGGACTCAGGCCTCCTCTCTAGGAGAGGGAATGGGCCGTAATCCACCACGCGGGCCCAGTGCGGGTTGGTGAATGTCACAAGTCTTCGAATTTTTGGTTCTAAGACATGCCGGTTTCGTCACGATGTTTTCCTTCACTGTTTTTGAGAGCAGTGGTGATGAAATAAATTACACAAAGTAATGCGCCTGGCTGGGTTAGAATTAGAACCCGCGACCTACAACTCGTAAGTCGGGGCCGTTACCACTCGGCCACCACTGCTCTCGGCCGTTCATGTCGCTTGTTAATTAATTAATTTGAATGTAAAGAAATTAATTAATTTGAAAAAGAAATTCGACACTCAAGGGAATCAAAATTCATAGGATACTTCCCGTTGACCCAGAATCTTGAAATTTGGCATAAAGCACAGGTATAGGAATAAATCTGAAAACAGCAAATTTGTTGTTACAATAAAAAAACTTGTTTTGTGATTCGGAAAAATCTTAAGAAACTCAGTGCGCGAGTTCGATTCGCACTTGCCTTGTTTTATTTGGCCTCGCATTTCCTTTCATGTGGATACATGTGGATCATAACACTTTTAGTGACATGTATTTCATCCCTCCTTTTCACATGACCATACCAAACCAAACGATTTCCTTTTAACTTTTCAGTCATTGGCACCACTTTTAAACTTCCTTTAATATACTCATTTCTAATTATCCATTCTCGTCACTCCACACATCCATCTCAATATTCTCATCTCCCCTACATTCAATCTCTTTCATCCGTCTTTTTCACAACCACACATTCAGATTCATACAGTATTACAGGTTTAAAACGAACTTGTAGATTTTACCTTTTAACTTGAGGGGCATCAGTGGGTCGCAAGTTATTTCAGTAACCTGTCGCTATATCATCCATAATAACCAAGTAATTTTTATTAAATCCTTCATTCCAAAGGCGAATAGAACCTCTGCCAGGCTGAATATTCCGAACTACTTGATTCTTATAAAAACAATCTCAAGGCTAAATAAAGTCCATTGTGAGCCTTTCTCCTTACAAACCTCTGTCTGAAGTTTTATTTAAATATTTCCGAACCTGTCAGCCCAACAAACGTACAAACCTATCCAGAGATCCACAGTTTTTGGTCGTCTTCGAGATCGATGTTCTTCCTCAGTTGTCATGTGGCGATCTTGACCCATCTCATCTCTCGCTGCCCTCGTTGGTTGCCATCCCAATTATAAGTGCCCATGTAGGACTATGTGAAATATTTTTTATTTTTTTTTAAGTAATTCAGCTTGGGCTTTTCTTCTCCAACATCTACTCCTACTAGTTGGTATATAGACAACAGCTGGTGTTTCTAACACGATCTATTAAGACCTGAGCAGATTTATTCGCACAATACTTACTTGTGCACTCAGGACCTTCTCCCAAGTTTCAAAGCTGGCTAATTTCGGAGTTATCTTTTACGGCAGGGTAGACGTTAATGCGAAATGTGTAACGAAGAGCTTGAAACGTTCTTTTTGTTAAAGCATCTACAAATTTGGTCGCAATAAGTGTCACTGAGGATCAATCTGAATCATTATTTCCGTCTGTTCAATTAGCAACAACGCCAACAACCATTGACCAATCTTAATGCTTGGGAGGACCTAGTCAGTCACGATATGCGGAAAGCAATTCGTTGGGAAACCAACAATAGACATAATTTTTATATTTGCATCGCAACAACGCAGTCCATCCATTTTTTGTTTCGCCGTAGTGTGGTTTGTCGTACAGTGTTATCAATTATATTCATTCGTATCTATCTTAATCAATATTATTGTTTAGAGATATAATACATCGGTCGATTGCCTGCTATCTCCCTATCTACGACTTGTCAACAAGCGTTTTACATTTTGAAGATAATAGATTACTATCTGTATGAAAATTTTGTTGCAATGTAGGGAATGACAGTATTGTATTATTAAGTAATATGTATGTATTTGAATTTAATTTTCTACAAAGCCTCGAGCACAGGCGCAGGGTAGCCAGCCATCGGTATTTTACAGGTTGCATTTTGGAGAGTGTGCGCGGGAATTGCATGACTTGATTCCGCCATCTCCTTTCTACCATCGGACAACCCGACGTACGGCGAGTATCCACCCTTACGTTGTTGAAACTTCAACGGTCCGGACTAAGCGTTTCGCTTCGTCGTTTATACCGCGTACATCGAAGGACTGGAACAATTTGCCTGCTGCGGTCTTCCCGTCCAACTATAATTTAGGTGTCTTCAAGGCTAGAGTGAATAGGCTCTTAATAAACTAGTGCGCCTCACCATCAATGATTGCATCGCTGCTTACTATCAGGTGGGATCGCAGTCAAGCACTGGTTTATATGAAATAAAAAAATTCCTAATATTTTTTTACATGTATATTAGAATAATGTTTTACTACAAACCGTTCATTCGTTCGTTCGTTGTGCATCCGTTCGTACAGAAATCATGCTGAAGTTTGTTTGTTTAAACGATTTACACTAATAAATGTCGACTATCACCACTACCTTGTTATCGCAGAATAGTTATAATTTTGAGAACATACACCTACGTCACACTCTAAATGCTTAGGTAACGTCTACGTAGATATGTTCCGTTGTTTAGCAGTTGTACGATACATTTACTCGTGTCATTAAAATTAAAAGATATTTGTCTCACGTCACGTCGCGAGCCAACCAACATATACGATAAAATAATTTGTATCTGTGACGTCTATAAACGACACCGACGAAGCCATTAGCCCTGCCAAATAGTTGACGATGGTCAGTGAAAATTGCACATGCCTAATCTGTGTCAAACAGGTTTGTGATTCATATAATTATTATGACTCATTCATAACGTCCCATTGATTCTTGAAGTTTAAACTTTCAAAATGAGAAAAAAAACTTGAATAGTAGTGAATGTTTAACAATAGTACGCGTACGTAGTTTGGTCGTTATCTAATCTAGGTGTTTACTTTTCGTAATGTCAACAAATCTCGATAGGTTGTCAATAGAACATGGCCAAGTCAGAATGACTAGAAGCATCCATATTTCTCTACAGTACTTACCAACAAATGATATTACCTACGCTAATGTTGATGAGATCAATGTTTTGTGGGTGTTTGCACCGCACCATGTTGTTGATGACGTCATCCGCGTCCCGGATGCTACAGATCTACGGTAAGCCAGACGCTTGGAATCAAATTGTTTTATCGATACTCGATGTAAAGTATTTAAAAAAAATAAAAATTATGACGTTTTGACACATTTGATTCGCAAACTTAATGTATATCAATTCTCTCGATAGTCGATACTTAGGGGATGTTTAGAGCTCTATGACTTCTGCTGCGATTATTTCAAACAGTTGGTTTATATTATAGAATTATGAGAGAAATAAAGTAGGTTGAAATCTGGTAGACTGGAGTTAGAATTCCACGAATCCTGAAGAATGAGCGCGCCGGGTACATGACACGATTGTTTTCATTGGACAGAGTGCATCATCCTCACGCACCACTTCCATTGTTCGAATCTGTAAAATACTAAAATATTTACTTAAAATTTTGTAGAAAGCAGTCTGCAGGTTAGCTTATTGCTTTCATAACTTTTAAAGATCAATTATGTTTTATGTCCTGCTGTTATTATAATAAACTCACTCAATGACACAAAAATGTGACCAAACTTCGCTAAATAAATTGACTGTTGAATTAACGAATCAAAAATTTAAACAACAAAAAGGACAGTTTCATGAAATCCATATTCATTGGCGCATTTATCTCGATCTCCGAATTGGCTATATTCTTTTTTGTCATTGAATTGAACCTAGTGTCCTTACCTCAATAACTTATTTATGTACATGCAATTTGAATGTCTGATCGACTAAATAATTTATACAGACAGATCTGGACAATGCATCATCCATAAATATGAAATTAATGTAGCGATTGGAGTCAAATAAAACCAAAATACGAAATTATCAGGTTAAGATTTTGTATGCCATATACGTAATAGATATGAGGTATATCGTCCGTCACATAATGAGTTTTAATACCAACTTCCAGTTTGTGGCAAGTTAAGGCCATCTATTACCAGGAATGTTTGTTAGAAGCTCCTCTACAATCTGCATCTGCTGTAGCTCTGACTGTAACTACAGAAACTTCATTTATGTATAATTGAATGGAAGTGCTTGAATGACGACCTGTCCCTTTGATGTCATTGCCAATTTGGCAATAGATTAGATACATGTAAAGATGAATAAGTAAGACACTTAACAACCCTATAATATCCGATAGTAAAGGCAGCATAACAGTTCTACACAGTTTCAGTGGGGTCTTAACTTTAATTACATTGTGGAAACTGCATTGTTATTACAAATTTACTGCTAATTTCTTGTACATTCCCATAAAATTAATTACTACCTACGTCATGAAATTATATTGGTCGAGGTTGGAACTTAACAATCTCGTTAAAATACCGCACTATTGGACCTATGAATCACAAGGCAATCGATGAGTAACACATTTACGCCTTTTATTAACTCGTTCTCTCAATTTGACCAATTACTATTTGTTCTGTGTCATAAAAATTGTGATAATTGGACCTAGTTATTTACATCTTTATTTTAAAATCAAGTATTTACCTATCTACTTAAGTTTTTGAATATTGCACTTTCCCTACTTTAAAGTAACTACCTATATCATAAAACAAATGCCAATGTAAGTGGAAAAACAGTGAGTAGAAGCTAGGTAGTCAGTGGAGGCTACCATAGGAGCAAAGGGATTTGCACAAGCAGAGGCATATACTTAGCTGAAAAGTAAATCGGGCACTGGACCATGATAAAGAATAAAGTGATGGAAGATGGCAGAAAAAATAATTATGTATCATTTTTATGCATTTTCCGTGAACAAACTTATTAAAATTTGCTTTCTCTCCCAACAGAATTATCCACGAAAGTGGTTTTACAAATGAAGACTTCAAACAGTACCGACCGGTGGTGTACAGCAACACGATTCAGTCGCTCGTCGCCATCTTGCGTGCTATGCCCAACCTGGGCATCACCTACGGCAATAAGGACCGAGAGGTAAGGCACCCATTTTCCGACATTTGAAATGAAGGGAATCCTTCCAGATTTTGGAATTGTGATAGGACTTCGTGGGAAACGTCTACTGCATTGGAATAATTTTGACAATGAAGGTTACTTTGTTTGAAAATGAAGAGAAAACCAAATATTTTCTATTAATGCGCCGAATACAGTTCAATAACAAGTATAATTTCTGAAAGTGGTACATGTTCTCCTTTCTTTATATCTCAACATTAAAGAGCCCTTAAGTCCTAGCCTTAAAATTTAAATGTTTTGAGTCGACATCTTTCGACTGCGATGGTAATATAACGCAAATTCTGTCATGACTTTTGCCGGCCGGGTCATCATGAAACATGAATATCCCCCACAAAAACATTCATGATCACAGTGTTAAGTACACTGATCAAATTGAAATATTTATTCGAAGATATCAATCGTGTAGTGTTCATTAGTTTACTAAAAATCGAAAATCAAAGCCAGTATTCGTTGCGTAAACGATAAACTGCGTCGATTACGTGTCGGCTGTATTCTATAAATAATGGACGATCGTCAGTAAAAATAATGTCGATTGCATCCAAATCTACATCGGGAATAAGTGCTCTGAGGCTTCCGCTGGCCGCTAATGCTGATTACGAAGCAATTTGTGGGAGAGGCTGGAATGGAATGGTACTTATTGTATAGTAACCGATGTGGCATAAATTAATGTTGATGTGTTGCTAAGTTATATGATTCATAGCCCATATCGAAGGACAGAATGACGGTTGACAAGAAAAAGAATGAAAAAAGAAAGCGTGTTGCGCCACAACCGAGTAACATAAGACGAGTAATAGACTTGCGGGGTTACCATGACGGTCAAAGTAAGATTGTTCATTCTTATTTCAGTGTGGGTAAGAGACAGAGCTATACAGGTTGTCTAGCGCCATCTCTTACCCACACTGGAAATAAGAATGAAACAATCTTACTTTAAACGTCATGGTACATGTCCTGGAGTACTCAAACTGACATAATATGAAAACGATTAAGTAAATCTGCGTATGCACTATTCCAACTCTCAAAAAAAGTTAATATTGAGACATTGCTAACAGCGTACCATGGGCTTGTAGCTTCTGTTTTACGTTACGGTATTATTTTCTTGGGGCAGTCAGCTAATAGGGAGGTTGTATTTAGGATGCAGAAACGCTGTGTAAAATCTATGTGTGGTTTAAAAACGACAGATAGCTGTGTTCCACATTTCAAAAAACTAAAAATCTTGACACTGCCAGCAACATACATAATGGAAACTGCATTATTTGTGAAAAAAATCTGCATTTATTTGCCAGCTTATCTGAAGTCAGAAGAAATCCATTGCATACTCAATATTTTAATAAACTATGTAATGTTAAGTGTAAAACATCATTAATGCCTAAAAGCTTCTTCGGCAATGCTCCAAAAATTTAGAATAAAATACCGAATGCCATTAAAAATATATATGCCATTAATAAAATTCAAAAAGGCACTTATTAAGTTGCTTAGTGACAAATGTTACTACTTACACATTAGATGAATTTTTGAATGATGGTTCAATATAAACAAATTAGTGTTAATTATTATTATAATGCATCAATAAAAAATTATGACGTTTTTATTGTCTTTGTTTTTATGTTATAAATTTAAATGTTGAATTAATTTGGAATTAAAATTTATTATTAATATTGACATTTAATCATTTTAGATATTTGGACTTACATACTTGGATTTTTTTGACATTTTAATTATTTGGACTTAGATGCTTAGATTTTTTTTTTGACATTTTAATTATTTGGACTTAAATTGCTTAGATTTTTTTGATATTAAGAGCGTTCACTCGAAATTACGCGCTATTTGGCCAAAAAACCATGATATTCAAACCCGTATACATCTATTAAAGATTTATTGTACAAACATGTGACTTACCAATAACATTAGGAAATATTCTTGTCTAAATAGTTAAGTAGGATTTTATTTAAATTAATAGCACGCTTGTGAACTATATTCACATATGTAAATAGAGTTTTTTAATTTTACTAACAGAGTCAACTTCGAAGCTTGACAACTTCTACAGTTCTAATAAAATTAATAAACAAAAAATACAAAACAGTAACTAGAATCCATAACAAAGTAGTTATAGAAAAAGATTCATTGATTTAGTTTAATAATTAAGAAAATTAAAATAAAAACATTGTCAAATTATTAAGAAATTACGGGTAAATAAAATGATCATTTGCACTGATTTAACTTAATTTTATCATTATAATAATAGCTTATTCTAATAGAAGAACATGTGTTTCAAAACTTACTATGTAAGGTTTGAATTAAAATAGCTTTGTCAATTTTTACTAAATAAATATCACAAATCTCGGCGCGCGAGCGTGATGATGAATATTGTTGGGCGACTGAATTTGCGACGCTCGTGCGCCGATATTTATGGTCCTTTTTAAATATTTTTTAAAAATTGATAAAGCTATTTTAAGTCAAATTTTAAATTGTATATTTTGAAAAAAAATGTCTTTCTATTAGATTATGCTATTATTTTAATGATAAAAGGAAGTTAAATCAGTGCTAATGATCATTTTATTTAAGTACCCATAATTTCTTAACTATTTGACAATGTTTTTATTTTAATTTTCTTAATTAGTAAACTAAATCATTGATTTTTTTTTTCTATAACTATTTTGTTAAGGATTCTAGTTATTAGTTTGTATTTTTTGTTTATAAATTCTATTAGAACTGTAGAAATTGTCAACCTTCGAAATTGGCTCTGAAAGTAAAATTAAAAAAACTCTATTTACATAATTATGTGAATATAGTTCACAAGCGTGCTATTAATTTAAATAAAATCCTACTTAACTATTTAGACATGAATATTTCCTAATGTTATTGGTAAATCACATGTTTGTACAATAAATCATTAATGGATATTTATAAACGGGTTTGAAAATCATGGTTTTTGGCCAAATAGCGCGTAATTTCGAGTGAACGCTCCGCTCTTAAAAAGAATTCCCCATTTTCCTCATTTAGGTCTGACATAATTCAAGTGTTAGATAATATTATGTAATTTAACAATTTAATTTAATTGCTAATTTAATACCATAATTATTCATGATTATCAAATACTTGTTGTAGAAACTTTAATTTCTAATCTTGAGCTAGATGCACACCATATTTGTACGCCTCCTCCGGGCATAACATAGCGCTCTGTTCATCAAATATAAGATCTGTATTTATGTACCTGTGTTAACAAATAAAAGCGATTTGATTTGATTTGAGGGCAAGAAGATGATGATAAAGATCATCATCATCATTTTAAACGAAAGACGTCAGACTGTTGGACAAAGGCTTCCCCCAAGCGTCGTCACGACGACCGGTCCTGTGCTTTTTGCATCCACCAGATTCCGGCAACCCTCACTAGGCCACCGGTCCACCTGGGGAGGCCTTATAACGCTGTGTCTTCCAAAACGCTATCGTCACTCCAGAACCTTTCGGCCCCTCGACCATCTGTTTTGCGAGCAATGAGCCCGGTCCACTGTTGGGCGATTCTTCAGAGCATGTGGGTAACCTAATGATTTCTCTGGCTCTAGGATGGAGCGAGAGGGCGTGTCAGACTTTTACTAACCAAAACCCACCTGTGTCATTCAGTTGACCTTTGCGTTCCAGAGCCACGGTAACTCTTTTAAATGTTCCCGCGTCCTAGCGGGCATCGACCCTAAGTTGATAAAATTTTCGTTTGTTCCTAAAAGTATCCTTTACTTAGGTTTTGGGTCGGCTTCTCCAATAGGGAGCGAGTCGAGCCCCACACCCGCTCAACTCTATGGTTTTTCGTTCCGATGATTTGGTTAAAACCCCACCGATCGTAATGAATTCCCAAGAAGTATATTACCTTGTCCCCGAAATAGAAACCTCCCGAAATGGCCATGTCCGGTGAGGACCTGCGTCAGGCGAAAAGTGAAGACGTCGTGACACCTCTTTATCCACTGCTCAAAGAGGATACTTACCGGAGCCTAAACCTTAGTTCTTCTGCATATATCTTTATTCCTGCTAATTCGATCTTTAAGCCTGCTATGATGATAATAGTTCACATCATTAAGCCTAAAGCGGTCAGAATTAATAATATAAAAAAAAAATGACAATAATAATTAATTAAAATAGATGGAGAATATCGATAATAATAATAGCTATTGTAGCTATTATTATTATTATGAGACTGTTATGTCCCACTGCAGTGTAATAGGCTCCCTCCCATTCTTTCACCTTCCTCTATCCTTAACTATTGAAACTATTGGTCTACCTAATTTACAGGTGAAATGCTTCCATGAATAAACGAAATTTGCATCTGCATTTTCCTAGTACTGGTTCGATTCTGTGAAATATTCTCTCTATGGATCAATATTGGGTATTAGTTATTCATGAGAGTGGCTCACTGCATGCCGGGTGCCGGCCGTCCGGGCCCGACTGCACTCCGCACAACAGCTTATTGCATTATTTGTTTGCTATGAATATTGCTCCAAAAGAAATAGTACCATTATTGTAAATCTTTCTGTTTTATTAAACAGTTCTGTCCAATCTTATTGACTTCTAAATATATACAAAGAGACATTCAACAAGGTTATCTTTGAGATTAAATTGGTTTCGTCATTCCAGCATTGTAGGACACTATACAGCAAGTTGCAGTGTGGTTAGTCTCAATTTACCAACAAAACATTAATCAATTTAGATAGCTAACGTTAAAGAGATATTGCGAACTAAATAATTTACGGTAAACCAGATACGGTGGCAATGTCGTGTTTGCGATAGTGCGCGATTCTATTAGCAACCAGCGAACATCCACCAAACGTGTAATAAACTATGAAAGGGATACATTGGCCAGTGTTATCAGAGTACCTGTACGGAATGTCAGAGAGATAAGGTATCTCAGTTCCGTTCCGACCTGTTGAAGAGTCGTTCATGTCATGTTCTGTTCAACGTCATCGGTTACACAACGAATGAGAGGCTGTTCTGAAAACTGTAATTAATTCAATCGTCACGAGATGTGACGCACGTACCGTTTGACATACGTACATCGTAAACGGATCTTTAAAGTCCATGACACTTCAAATAATAAAAAATCTGTAATTTCCTTCTCAAGTAGTGATAACACAAACTAGATTGAAGTACGAATCGTTAGTATTTCACCTTTAACACGCAGCTCGGCGTATTTTCCACAGTTCACGCGATGTCCGGAGATCGATTCCCTTCCCTGTATTCCCGTAATGAGACATGCCCTCTGCCGTCCCCCCATTAGTTTTGCATATTTTACGTATCGCAGTTATGTCGCTGGTGTGCACATGACACCGCTATGTAACCTCGTGAGCCTATCTTTATCACAGAGAGGGACATGAAAACAGTGGACGTGACGTGACGTCCTATCCGGCGCAAACATGTTGAAACAAAACCTAAGTACACGCACAATGAATCGCATGAGGGTTGTCTCGCCATTGTTTTCTATGTTTAGACGAAGTTCTATGGTTACGTAGCGAACGGGTTCAGTATTGTGATCTTCATTTTAAACTTTATTATATGTGCCTCAGTCTTTCCGTTGTTATAATATACAAAACTTGGTTTGGGCAGTTGTTGCTGCCGGTCAGTGACGGAAGGCATGGTAATCAAGGTGAAAGGTACGTTCCCGAGCGTAGCCATGTTCTTACTAGATGCGCTGAACTCAATTTTTTTAAATTATTTTATCATCCGTGGGTCTGGGCATCCGTGGATCGCAAGTTGTTCTCGTGACCTGTCGCTATTTCATCCATCCTGCGTTGATCCGATGTGTTACGTCTGGGTCTACCTCACCATCCCCTTGGACAGGCGACCCGAGGTACCGAAAGTCGGAACAGCTCGGTATGGGCGTTCCGGTGAGAGCTAAAGGCACATGATTGGGGAGACCGCCGAAATCGTAAAAACAAGTACTCCGTTTTGGGTCTACTCAATTTTAGGTCAATACTCTCAAGTCTGTGCCACCACACCTCCTGTTCTGGACCTCTAGGCCACTCTCGGCAATGTCAACGGCAAACAGCATATACTAGGGAGCCTCTTTCTGAATGTCCGAGTGTCCATTATCATCAGGAAGAGGTAAGGGCTGAGAGCCGACCCTTGATGTAAACCGACAGCCACATTGAAGCTTCCAGTGGTGCCCACTATAGACCGGACTTGGGTACTGCATCGACTGTAAATCGCACTCGGATCAACTGCACATACTTCCCAGGCACACTTTTCTCCTTAGGCTGAGGCTACACTAGACTGCGATGCGACAGGCAATACATGAGCGATTAAAACAAATAATTGAAATTTCACGTTTATGGCTACACTGTACGCCAAATATTACTAGCGATATTTGATTTTTGTAAGCGATTGGAACAAAAATGCTGTAATCTTATTCTAAGTCTAAGAAAATGCCCATTTCAATCTAAGTGTCTGTTATGTTACTGGCTACATTACAACTGTATTTTAAAACGATTGAACGAACCCTTATAGGATCACTTTGTTGTCCGTCTGTCTATCTGTCAAGACCCTTTATCTCGGGAACTCGTATAGGTATCGAGTTAAAATTAAAACCATATACTCAGGTCTGCGGTCTCATGAAGCTGTGAAAAAATCAAACTTCTAAGTTAGCGAAAAAAAAATATTGGTACGGCCGTTTATGTCGCAAAAAACGTGTATATCACACTCAAGGGAATCAAAATTCATAGGGTACTTTCCGTTGACGTAGAATTCTGAAATTTGGCATGAAGCAAGGTCTCAAAGCACAAGTATAGGAAAAAATCTGAAAACTCTAAATTTGCAGTTTCGTTCCAAAGAAAAATCTTTTTTTTTTCGATTCGGAAAAATCTTCGTATCTCAATTAGGGAACTGAACTATTTTCTTAAGTAAGTTTGTACGGAACCCTCAGTGCGCGAGTCCTACTTGCACTTGCCCAGTTTTTTATTTATATTGTGTAGTTTGTTTTCTTTTTTTTCTTTGTTACTATTGTATCTCTACCGGAATTGACTAACGATCAAAATGAAGTACCTAAGTTGATCGTAATAAAATTAATGCAACCAACTAACAGAATTGTTTGTCAAAATCTAAATGAATGTCGTGAATAAGAGCTAGTTTACAATAAGCGCAAAAAGAAACAAATTCGGTTTGTTCATCACAATTTAAATTGCCTAGTGCTTTACAAATAAACAATGCTTGAATGCCAGCCTAGGTAACGAGCTAATGGACGTGGATGTATTTAAATGAATATGCAATGTGTAAGCAACAAGGGTGGCGGTGGCGGGTTATTCCGAGGAGGGGTTGTGAATGGCGCGGCGAGCAGCGCTTCCCGTCAGCCAGCAGCGCGCATGCGCCCCGCCACCCGCAACACCCGTCATAATTAGAGCATATTTCACAGAAACCTCTGCAACCAGCAAAAGCACAAGCCTGATGTACGAGTTATTTATTTCATAGCATGGCATTTCATGCCGCAGTGCCGCTACTGTAAACTTTTATAATACCCAGAACACACTGGACTTGTCTCTGCTACATAAAGTATGAGTATTTATAATGCATCGCAGTTTGCTCGTCAACTAAATCGTGAAACTTTTATAGGAAGACTAAACAAATGAGAATTTGGAAGATGATCATTACTCATTAGATAGAATTTTCTTTCATTTGGCAGTTAGCGGGTTGCGTAACGAAATCTTACGGTTCTCCGAGACGAGTTTGCTAAATGGATTACTAATCGTATTAGCGTATGTCGAAGATGCTGGGTCACTCAACTCCAATTGAGACGATATTGCTCTTCAACACGAATTGTTATGACTCATCGTTCTTTATGGCTGTGTTTATGGCTTTTAAAGTTAGGCAATGGTTGTTGTGCATGATAGGAACATGTAACAGTGATCATGAAATAAAAGTTATAATTTGGTTAAGCAATGAGATGATGTTGACTTGTAGAAGAATATAGGTGGTTTTCAGAATTCAGTATTTTGAGTTAAGAACGTGTCAAACCCTACTAAAATGTCAAATTTTGACAGGTTTTCAAGCAAGTAGAGTTTGATAAATAAACGACTTCAAATGCAAGATGGTCCTTTATCACTCGCCTATCGTCAACATCGAGCATGGTTTAAAAGCTTGTTCCTTCATCTAACGCAATCCAACGCGATGTTTGACAAAAAGGCAACGCGAAAAAATAGAGATAACGCCAGAAAACTGTTAGCATTCGGTAATTCCGTGATTTACTCGAATATTTTACAAAACTTGTTCCAAAAAAATACGTGTTTTATTTAAACCCTTAAAAGTTTATGAAAAAAATTGTCGTCATTTAAAAACTTTATTAAATTTTGCCTGGCTCCTATTGTCAAACTTTTTTTTAATTTTTGAGATAATTATGTAGTGTCAAAGTTCATGCAAAATAGCAGATTTTATAAATTGATTTCAATAGAAGCTTAGCCTCAAGATACTTTTTTTTTTTTTTGTAGGTGGGAAAATCATCTAATGACAAATCTCGCTCTTGGGCGGGGCGAGAAATAGTGTCAGACTTTTACTGACTAAAAACCCACTCCTGTTCCTTCTTTGCCTTCATCCCGGGGCCCCGGGCTTCGCTTTCACACTACCCGTGGCTCCAGTAGGCTTCGGCCCTACTGGGCTCCTACGATTTGCTGACATCTCCCTGAGGCGCGCGTGGAACAATGCGCGCCGTCGACGACTTGGGCTCGGTCCGGACAGTTACCGGACGGTCGGACGGCGAGCCACCCATTACTCGCCGTCCGCAAGCCCGCGCCTACGGTGGCCGGAAATCGGGATCGTAATCCCGGCGGCGGTTAGGGCGTGAGGACCGTTGCCTCACGCGATCGGCCGCCTCCTTTGCTAGCATTACTGCTTCGCAGAATGAGGCGACCGCCTGCCACTTCTCCTCACTCTGGACCATGGCCTGTACCAATGCCCGGCGCGAGAGATCACTGCCGCCGATCGCCCCCACGAGGACACGGCGTTGCTCCGCCCAGGCGGGGCACACCTCCACCGTATGCTCCACCGTGTCCTCCGGACGGTCCACACAATGGCGGCACCCAGGCGTTTCTTCCGCACGAATTCGGTGCAGGAGCCTCCCGAACTTACCATGTCCGGTGAGGACCTGCGTCATGCGGTAGATAAGGACGCCATGTGGTCTTTCCAGCCACTCCTCAAAGAGGGGACTTACCGCCATAATTGTGGCGTGCCCAGCACTGGGTTGCGACAGTCGCTGTCGCCATTCCACCATGTAGCCTCAAGATACTGTGTTTCCAAAATATCTAATGAAAAATGTGTAATAACGTCATAATCGTGTAAGAGCGGTTGTATGAAAAACAGTGAAAATGTATGTCGAGTTGCTTCCCCTTAAATCAGAAATCGGGGGTATGTGATTGAATGATGATCCACTGTTCAGTTTTACATTTTTTAATGTTTTGTGCGGAAAAATAGTGACTCTTATTTTACTAAAATAATTTATGGTCATCAAATTACTTCTCAACTTGTCATATTAGTTTGTAGCACTTCACACCCTTTCGTTTCTACAAATAAGACTGGATAAAATAGGTCAACACAGCACTAATGTTATGCATGGACCATTAAGTCGTTAATACTTAATTACTACTATCACTGCATTTATGAACATATTTTCGACATTCTTACGTCCGTACAACATACATAGATTGCTGGAAATTTTCACGCTTAAATGTTTGCTTAAAATACACCCAACTGTAGTTGGGGCACCCAACAAAATATTTAATTAATTCAAGAGAATATGCACTTTGTGCTACAGCTTGGTTCATTATCTCAATAAACAGTTAAATCGGCATTCATTTTGCAAGGCGGTGTACTGCCATCGACTCCCTGTAATCCGAAAATTTTTGGATTGTTCGAATGAGTTACCACGACTCTGGTACGCAAAGGGCAACTGAAAAAACTCGGGTGGGGTTTGGTCAGAAAAAGTCTGACAATTGCTCTTGCTCCACCCAGAGCATCGGGAAATTTCAAAAAACTCGTTTATTTGTAAATTTCCCAACCCAAAAATAAAAAAGGCTTGGTAAAGGTTACTGAAAATGGGCATTAGTGAAATAAACAGCACATGGTTTTTTTTAAATAACCTCATTAAGGGCATGCAATTCGACATACATTTTCACTGTTATTCATGCAACCACTCTTACGCGATTATGACGTTATTACAATTTTTTTATTAGATATTTTGGAAACATAATATTTGTGGATATTATCTAGGCTTGTATTGAAATCAATTTGTTAATGTGTGTAAAACTAATCCAGTAAAGACCTTTGAAAATCTGCTATTTGGCTTGAACTTTGACACTTCATAATATACTCAAAAATTAAAAAAGACGAAAAAAGTATAACAATAGAAAGCCTTGCAAAAACTTAATCAAGATTCTGAATGTCAACAATTAAAAAAAAAAAAGAACTTTTAAGGATTTTAAAAAAAACGTATATCCTGAAACAAGTTTTGTAAAATATTCCGAGTAAATCTCGAAATTACCGAATGCTAACAGAGTTTTTAGGGGTTTTGGGATGAAGTAACAAGCTTTGAAACCATGCTCGATGTTGACGATAGGCGAGTGAAAACGGAGCCTCTTAACAATTTAGCATTTGTAAAGAAATTACTAAAAATATTGAAGTCAATCAATTTCATACTGTTATACGCATGTCGTATTAGATAGGAGCCAGATTACCGTGAGTTAACTGTAATGGTACATTGGGAACCCCAATTAGATTTAAAAGCGTTACAATCAAAATGTTTCCTCATTTCTAGTAACTGTTACGGTGGCTCTGTATGCTTATATTCCGCTTTGAAGTAGTATCTCTGGAAGTTTCACCATCTCTCCGGCCATCCTAGTATTCGTTTTTATACAAGGTGAAAAAGACAAAACGTTTCTTTAATTTATTTATGGAAGTAAAATTTGGAGTCTAGGACCACCGTTATAACGGTATCAGGTAATTGCTTTATTCATAAATTAGGTAGACTAGTAACTAAACTCAATGATAACCACCTTATTAATACGAATCAATAGTTAGGTCGGTCGTCAGTACACTAGCCTATCAAACTCAATACAAAGAAGTATAAAAATTCTACTTTTAATGAAAGGGTGTTATTATTGCCGAGCTGCAAGAATTTACGTTAATTGCTTTGAACTGTTTGAATCTTGGAATATGTCAGAAATTAGAGTAATGGGTGGAAGAAATAGCTTTCACCCGTATCACCACTACCTCAGGCCGTGGTAAAAACCAGTCAACAAGGTGGTAGCTTTGGACGTTTTAATGCATCCAAATGTAGCCAGGAACCGGGTGGCATTGCTCCTTGTCCGTGCCATTCACTGCAGTGGTACATTGGCACCGGGTATACAAAACAGAACTTGTGAATGATTGATGCTGGCAGCGGTGAAAGTGTTGGCTGCGCTGCCAACTACCAACGTCTTCTTTGATGTGTCGTGGAGTGTTGACCTTCTTTCCTTTTTAGGAGAAGTTTATACCCGGCGAAACTACGACTACTGTCGATAATGTTTTTCTCGATACTTACTTATTTTTGGGCAACACTTTTCTAACAAAAAATTGTTAGTAGTAACATGGAGCCTAAAATGCACAAGTTGATAACAAACCTAGTGGTGAAACACGAAATTTAAAAAAAAAATCTGGCATATATAAACTCTTCTTTAACCTCTGCTAAAATCCCTTGTGTAAAATGCTTGGTAATTCAGAGGACTTATAGTGTATGTCTGTTCCAGAGCGATGGCAAGATGGTGTTTGACGTGATCCAACGGATGGAGGACACGGAGCCGTTCAGTGAGGAGTTGCTGGCGGCGATGAAGAGGCTCTGGGCGGACGCCGGCGTGCAGGAGTGCTTCGGCCGCTCCAACGAGTACCAGCTCAACGACTCCGCCAAATAGTAAGTACAAGAATAATTATAAGCAAAAAACGTTTGACGAATCTGATGAAGTACCTAACAGGTTTACCTTGTAAGCAACAATGCAAGGGCAAATCTGTGAAAAGACTCCCTCTTTTAAAAGTTTGTGGAAAACCACTCTACAATTCTATTTTTGCTAATGCGTTGTTCTTTGGTAGGAGTCAATTCATCCCGCGGTTAGCTGTGGTGTCTTCTAACGTTTAGTAGTTATTATACTAATTGAGAAATATCTACGGTAAATGAGTAGAGAAAATATCACTTAGCGGATAACATCCATAAAATAACGAAATAAACTCTCAAAAACCTGGCTTTATTTACAAGTCTAATAATAAAACTAAGTTTAACTTCTGTTACAAATTCGTAAAAAATTACGAACGGCTTAATGTAACTAAAAAAAAACTTTGGTAGTTAACTCAAGAACATTAAATAGGTATTTAACATAGAAGATTACAGGGTAGTGTGGTTACCGTTTCTCTTGTGCAGAGCAAACTGCAACGGTTCGTTTGGCACGTACGTCGGCGTCACGCTGTAGCTTAGCTCGCCGTAGCGCCATGACACCGCGTACTTGTGGAATGTCTGGGAACAAATAACTAGGCTTAGAATATCTGCTTATATATATAAAGAGAATACGAACCAACCACATTTTTGGCATAGGTTTCTGCAAATTAAACTGTTGCTTATATAACATTGCCGTCTGACCTCGATTTTTTACTCCACAATTTTCCCTTTTTGTCAATTTGAAAAAGAAATTGACAAATCGTTACTGCCCTCATTTAAGAAAACAATTATGTACTACAATCTAATCAAACTAACCTTAGCCAGCAGAAGTTGTAACTCTGCTTCAGCAAATCTCTTCCCGATGCACATTCGCCGGCCGAAGCCGAAAGGAAGCGACGCAAACGGGTGGATTCCTACTTCCTTTTGCTTGCGACACACCTCCATTGCCCGACTGTAAGAGCATCCTGACCCCCCACCTTGACCTATCGATCCTTCGGGTTTTTCCGTCACCTCACTAACTTCGCTGTCTCGGAGCCATCGCTCGGGGACGTACTCCTTCGGTGATGGAAAGTATCTTTCCTCGTTGGATAGGATGTAATGCGCGAAAACGATGTGCGACTGAAATAGGAAAATGAATTTGTAATTATAAATTGTGATTTTCTCACTTTTCCTCTTCACTGTTACGTCGTCAGTCTAAAATGGATATTACTGTTTAGTTAAGAATTTCCTCATGCAAAGTAAAATGTGCGCATCTACTGAAGCATTGAAAGAAATTTTTTTTTTTCGCTTACCCCTTTAGGAACTTCATATCCAGATATGACCGCATCTGATTGAATGCACCTTCCATTCCCCAAAATAACAGGTTTGAGTCTATAGTAATAACATAACAATGATGAACAACACGGCACTACACATACAAAGACTACCTTAAACAATGTGTTAAGGATAATGCTAGATAATAATATGTTATTATATTGAACTGTAATGAAAAATTAACTATGTATTAGTAAAAAAACATAATTATTGCACTTTTCCTGTTCGGGCTACATGGGTTAACGTCCTTTTGCGAATTAAATTTAATTTATAAATTACTATTAAAGAAAGTTTTGTTTTAGATGTAATGGAAGCAAGTTTGCATTTTATCACGTACGTGATGGTACTAACAGTGGATTTGCGTAACCTAACAGCATTTTATCATTTAAATTCAGTATTATAAAACCGTAGCGAATTTATATAAACAGCAGTTTTTTAGCCGTTTGATTACATTTAACAAATTCCAGCTCATATGAGATCATTAACAACGTTATTTAACCCGTCACCCACATGTCAATTACGAATTCTTTGTACTTATCGGTGCATGAGGACTTGTACTGCAAGTATATTATTTACATAACGTGCTATAAACTTTAGTATTGTTACACTCGACTTGTGGACTGAGCTCCTAATAGCGGCTCAGGTGCAATTGTAACCTGACGCTGACCATCATTGGTCACGTTACAATAAAACGATACATTTGTATCAAGTTTTTTATCCTATAGGCTCATTGGAGGTTACTGTACTCGTGTCACAAGAAAATCTCCTATTACTGTTAATGGCATTGAAACTGTCTCAACATCAAATCTTTCACGTAAAAGTTCAGGCAATTAAGATTTAGGTATATTTAAGACTATAAATTTATCCTGTAACGAATTTTGAATAGGTAAATATTATTATTATATTATTTCACGTAAAATCATGAAAGATGTCCACTGTTGGACATTGGCGGTAAGTCCCCTCTTTGAGGCGTGGTTGGAAAGACCTCACGGCGTCCTCACCTTTCGCATGACGCAGGTTCTCACCGAACACGGAAAGTTCGGGAAGTTCCTGCACCGGATTCGTGCAGAAGCGACGCCCGGGTGTCGCCACTGTGTGGACCGCCCGGAGGACACGGTGGAGCAAACGGTGGAGGTGTGCCCCGCTTGGGCAGAGCAACGCCGTGTCCTCGTGGGGGCGATTGGCGGCGGCGATCTCTCGCGCCGGGCTTTGGTACAGGCCATGGTCCGGAGCGAGGAGGAGTGGCAGGCGGTCGCCTCCTTCTGCGAAGCAGTAATGCTAGCAAATGAGGCGGCCGATCGCGTGAAGCAACGGTCCTCACGCCCCAACCGCCGCGCCGCCGGGATTCCGATCCCGATTTCCGGCCACCGTAGGCGCGGGCTTGCGGACGGCAAGCAATGGGTAGCCCGCCGTCCGACCGTCCGGTAACCGTCCGGACCGAGCCCAAGTCGTCGACGGCGCGTATTGTTCCACGCGCGCCTAAGGGAGATGTCAGCAAATCGTAGGGGCCCAGCAGGGTCGAAGCCTACTGGGGCCATGGGTAGTGTGAAAACGAAACCCGGGGCCAGTAAGTCTGACACTATCTCCTGTTCCACCTATGAGCGGGATTTGTCATTAGATGATTTTCCCACCTAAAAAAAAAAAAAAAACTTGGACCTGGCCTACCCCAAGTGTCGCCATATGGACCGGTCCTGTGTGTGAACTGCCATGATGAAACCTTAAATAACACTAAAATCTCAGATATAGGTACTGGGGGACAAAATGTCCCCCAACATGACGCGCAACGCTGTCAAATTGTCCAACAACATGTCCTGGATCACATGATTGCGTCGTAAAAATTTTGTAGTGTCACGTAGATTGAGCGTTGCGCGTCATGTTGAGGTTCATTTTTGTCCCCTAATGTATCTGAAGCTTTACAATAGAAATATTTTAACAGATATGTATCAAACTATGATGAGATAAACAATCAGAAAGGAAGTGAATTGTTTCCATAAAAATATTACATGTATTCATGAAATACGCCAGCAAAACCGCAAACTGTCAAGATGATGACTAACTGGCCAACAAAAGACAAATTATCGTCTTTGAGTAGCTCTTATTTGCTTTACGTGTGAATCAGAACTTAGTACAGTAATGCTGCCACGCGGTAACTAAAGTCAGACAGTATCGAGATCAATCAATTTTGCTGCTCCTCCATAACATTAGCCTTGAAATGTAGATTTTATGGTAACTAACACCGTGAAATACTCGTGCCTATATAGTTGCCCGCTAGACGCCTTTTAGATAACACTATTTGGGATTGAAATATCTGAAAGAAATTCTTTGAGAAAAGCAGTCAAAAGAGGTTTCTTTTCGATTAACTCACCTCAACGATTCCTTAATACAAGCTTTAAGATAAGGCAGTTTGTCCAAATCCTTGTTCGTCATACCCCTGTCTCTTGGAAGGTTTTCATCTAGTTCTATTTGTAGTTTTCTCTGTACTCTCTCATTATTGGCCAATAAATACATTGTACTCGCTGCTGCAGCCGCTGTAGTGTCCACACCGACCAGAAGTAGATCTAATGCCAATATAGTGGCTACCTTTTCACCAGAAGCTTTCGCTATTTGTGAGCATATACCTTTATCGGTCAATCTTTTCAAACAAAGTGATCTAAAGGCATCCAGAGCTTCGATATATGTTTTGTAGGCAGGTGTTGAATATATTCGCCACAATGGCGCTGACAGTTCCAAAACAGGAACATTGTGGAAGAATCCGTGAATGCATCTAATTATTTCTTTTGCTTCCGCGTCGTTATCTCTAAGACAGCCCAATCTTGTCCCCAGTGCCCAAGCACCCACAGCTAGAACAAAGAAGAGTGTTTTCTTTAGGCGTGAAATTACCACTTGGTACAAGTTTATGCGGAAAAGCACAATAGAGTTCACAGAAGGTGACGCCGCTCGTCAAGCAGCACTTACACTCAAGGGCCCATTTGTAGAGTTCCGTGAGAAAATCTTTCGGCAGCTCACGATTATCGTCGAGAATGCATTCCATTCTGTAACAAAAACATTTTTTAATGTATCGATTTAAATATTTAACGTTCGTGTGCTTAATTTAAGTTGCTCTACCCCAGTTTTCACGTTGCCTAGCTGCTAATCAAAACATAATTCATTTAAAGCTCATATGTAACTTGTGTTTCTCAATTAAATTCATCCAAGCGTTAAATATTCCGCGTTAAAGTCACTAAAACGAAACGTAACGTTTCCCATTGAATGAGGTTTGTTGTTCTCAGTGAGTCAGTAGCTGTCGCTCAAAACAAATGCGCAGACGCCGCTCGCTGTTGTTAAAAACGGGATGTGGTCATTAAACTGAGATTCCACACTCAGATCACTAGAGGCAAAACGAAGTACTAGATCACAAATGCCGCATGCGTTTACGACGACCACAAACCCTTTTTGATAACATGTTCTTGAAGAGTTTTCCAAATTATAGCAATTAATAAATACAGCTGTTGTTGTTGTAGAACAATACTTATTAATTCTAATGTAAATTACAAGCATAGCATCATCAGGCAAATACTTTAAATAAATTCTTCTCTAAAACTGTTCTTTAAACACCTACATTGATGGTACACATCGTAATGTAGGCACTATAGTTCCATTATGATGACAGTGATTTATCACTATCATGTTTTCTTTCCAAAATAACATTACGGGAATAGCTCAGTAAATTAAACAAATCGCTTTTTTAAGATAAAGAACAAAAGACTTGATACCTACGAGACATACCTGTGCACAAAATCGTCGGTCACATATTCTAAATCGGGCACTGCAGCCCTTGCTGCCTCCGGCGCTATCAATGCTTTGGATACTTTGGATCTAAATCTAGACCACGGCTCGCCATGTCTGCACAAAATATACCGAACTTGAACACGTATAACTTAATTACCAACTTAAACAGCTTAACACAAGTGTATTAAATCCCTTACACTCCTATCAATCCCGGCTCGTTGCCAAAGAAATCTTTCCTCAAATCTTGCTTATAATGGCTCAGGCAAGGTGCTCTTGCTCTGTGTGGCATTAAGTCTTCCCGTCGATAAATCCTTGCTACTTCTTCAGCACAGAACGGAAACACCAAATCAGGATGTCCAAACAGTCTTGCCACTTTAGCCGCTCCCCCGGTGCCTGCTAAAGCTCTGAGGAACCAGAGCGAGACGTCCAAAGCGCGGGTTCGCCACGGGTTCTTGCCTATAGCGAATCGCCAACTGTTGCCGAGTATAGGCAGGGGCCTGGGCCCCGGCATCACCGTGTAGCACCGCGCGTTACTCATCGCGTACGAATTGTCAATGGCTTTAGCTTCAGCCCCTAAGTTTATCACTTCAGAGGAAGCAGTGGGGGCTACCATGTTACGTTTTCAGCGCCGCCGGTGTCGTAATCTACGCCACCCGACCGAGTTGACGCAGTACACACGCATGCGTACAAATAAATACAACCTCGATTGATGTTACAAACCTCTCACTCACAGCTGGGGGATGATATTTTCTTAAGATCACTTTTTTATTCCACTGTCCTGATAGATTTTTAGATCTAATCCAGAATCATCATAAGGATATTTAGAATATTAAATCCTCGAATGCTGTTGTTGCATTTTACGACATCCATGGTAATTAAGGTGATACTAATTGTTTACACATAAAACAGTTTGAAAATATGTTTGTAGTCTCCAATATGTAGCGCCCTATTGTCGCAAGAGTGATGACACTACTTAGAGTGTGCCTGTTAATATTAGAAACTGTCCAAAGGAAAATGCAAGTCACGGTTAGGGAACAATTTGACTCGACACATAATTACGTAAACTGTTTATCCGCCGTTTAGCACCTATGTGAAATAATAAAAAGTTTTAATGGTATTGCTAATTGTAAGGTTAATGAAGTGGTTACCCCAGTAACTTGTCACACAAGTAATTCGCATCATGTTAAGATAACATGCATACAGGAGATGAAATTAGAATGCCCGATCAAAACGGTAAAATTAATTTTACTCACGTATTTAATTTGCAAAATGGGGTCGCGATTAATTAAAAGTCTGGTGTGATAACAACCTTGTTGTTACGATTATGAACGTTGGCGGTTTGTGTGTAGGTACACATTAATACATTCCGATAATTTGATGTTCAGTGTTCATCTGTATTAGGTGTGACGTCACTGCCATCAATTCAATTTGTCAATCCCCGATGGAAGGGAGCGGTGCTCGAGCGCCGATTGACTCGTCCGGTCTGTGCTCAATGTGTACATTTGTGTTTCTTCCGCAATCTCACCCATTCCGAACATGTTTAATACTAAATTATTCCGCCTTCATTAGTTTCAAATTAAGTGCATTATGTCTTACAAAATCACCTTCCTATACCTCCATCTTTTTCAATGTCAGGTTTCGAAGTTAAAATTTATTTTTTATCATTGAAGTATCATCATCCATCAGTGTATTTATTTTCGAGACTTACCCCCGATTTCTGATTTAAGCATTTGAAGTTGAGTATTTCTCAAACTACTTTAGCCTGCAAACCTGTCCAAATTTGGCATTAAAGTACGGTTTGAGACATACTTAACTCAAAATACTCAATTCAGAAACCCGCCCTATAACGGAACAACACGTGCATTCATGATATTTTTTAAATGGTTTGTTCATGGAATAATGTAATGTATAAAAATCTCGTGTCACAGTGTTTGTTTTATCGAATACCATTGAAACGGCTTGATTGTTTTTTTTTTTTGTGTATATTTGATAGGTTTACCCTCCTAACCCCATCCCCCATTTTTTTCTTTAATAATTTATATGGCAAAACAACGTCTCCCAAGTCGGCTATTATAATATAATACATAAATCTATTGCAAAACTGCCGTACAGATCGGCAGCAACTGTAAAGGTACACGATACACGCTAGGGTAGCCTGACAAGTTTGCCTGTACAGTTGAGTTTTACAGGTAAACCGGAGCGTGTATATTGCATAGCTGTGCAGGTTTTCACACACGCTTGACAGGTATAACTGTGCAGGCAAACCTGTCAGGTACACCCTAGCGTGTATGGATATTTTATTTTATTATTCCTCATATCGATCAAATAAATCAATTTTGATTGTTTTTTTTTTGATCGCCAGTATTTTCAAAGTTAAATTCAGCTTCCAAATTCTTGCTGACTAACTTGTCTAAGAATGAATTATCTTGTGTAAAATTATCATCTATTTAGTATATCTATTTTTTATGGTAACCACTATACTAAACTATTAACAAAACAACAGTACATGAAGTGATTACTAGTTCTCCAACACCTAACAATAATGCGTTGGTTCCGTTCAGTTGATTCCAACTTACGCAAAATGATAAATGGCCATTATTTATTTGTTTACTGAACCATCATGATGAACACGTTCCCATAAACAGGTACGGTTTACATACTTGCATTTTATCGAGTTTATAATCCTTGACGAGTTAGCCGTTACGATTAGTTCTTAGTGCTACGGTGTAAACCTCCATAATCACATGGAAAAGATAAAATGTGCAATATAACACATACACTACCCAATACAAAGCAAGGTTTATAATATACCCTTCGAGTGTCTATCTCCTTATTTTACACGCAAAATGTTGAACCCACCATCAAACTCGATAAAATGAGTTTATAATCCTTGACGAGTTAGCCGTTACGATTAGTTCTTAGTGCTACGGTGTAAACCTCCATAATCACATGGAAAATGATAAAATGTGCAATATAACACATACACTACCCAATACAAAGCAAGGTTTATAATATACCCTTCGAGTGTCTATCTCCTTATTCTACACGCAAAATGTTGAACCCACCATCATCGTGGGTTCAACATTTTTTTTTTGCGTGTGCAAAGGACATTTTGAGAGCGGTATCATGCAATATTTGACAAAGTTATTCATAAAATACACATAACGTTCGGGTCTATCGGCTAGGTCCAAATCAAAGCAGAAATTTCCAAACCTCTAAACTCATACCTTGTGTTGATTACCTCTGCACATTCTAACGATACGGAATAGCAAATCTTTACAAAATAATCTCTGGAAAACATCTGATACCCTGAGTACCTAATCCGTTCCATATTTTCACTGAGAGCATCGTGGAACTGGTGTACCATTTAGTGGTCCGTCAGTAACACGATAAGGATAGTTGTTTTGTAGTGTGTGGCGAGAATCGCGGTCGGCGGATGCTCTTGCAACAGTCACAAGGAACCCTTTGTGCGCGGTTCAACGCTCGTATCTGTGTGTCTCTCATCAATCATGAGGAAAATCACACACGGAATGTTCGTTATACTAGATACAATGTTGCATATCTCAGGACCTTTTAGCTCTTTCATAATTAAATATATTCGTCAGAAGTGGAAGCACGAACTCTTAAACGAATCTAAAAAATAACTTTATTTCCTTCATGAACAATGTTGTCGTGTCGAAACTTAAGGGTATCAAAATAAAGCAGTTGTCTACAACTATCATCAGCACATTAGCAGAAAATGATCCGCATATTTCACCATTACCTCACCGCTAAGCATTGGCTCCGATGCTCAATTGGCGAAAAATGATGTCTAACTTGCCTGTTGCGTTGCATTACCGATAGACCTTGCGGAACTAAGTGATACCCAGTTGCTCAATGCAAAAGAAATTGTATGTTTTGATTTATTACTACTTAAGATCGTTCGTCTAGGAAGTAAGCCCACGAATCATAAAATTTTTCAATTGGCTTAATGATCAAATGCGTTTTTTGTATAATTACAAGTCCGTTATAAAAATGTCGATCGCATGCAGTGTTTGCTACGGAAATGACTATGCGGTGAACCTATGTTAGAAAATACATGTTCATAGTAAAAAAGTCATAGCTACAGAAACACCAAGTTAAATCTGTAACAGTCGACTGTGTTGATAGCTTCAGCTATCATGTAGAATAAGTAATGTAGAGGATATATTGTATTAATATTTCATACCTCTATACTTCAATATGCCTAGGCTCGAGCAAGACACAAACTTAGACGTAACGTTAAAATGACAAGAATCGACCTTTGTAGGGGTGGATTTCGTTAAAACCTTCTCCAATTCGTGAATGTTTTATTCATTGGATCGCCACTGAGGCGCCATATAATCTCACAATTGTTTTAAAATATTGTGTAGTAAACTGCGCCAAATGAACGCTACATCATCCATCTCTCGTGGCTGTTACTTCGTCAATTACAACTCAGGCCGTTATCATTCCGAGCGACAACTGGTCCAATGCGATATTCAACATTTAGCAGGGACGTTACGTCAGCGTTTTCGTACTTTACACCTTCTAATGGCCTTTCTCATTTAGATTGGGCGATTCAATCCCCTGAGCTGGCTGGTGGCAGTATTTGAAGATAAATTTTTATTTATAAGTGCATAGTCCCTCGTCACACATGTGTAAAGATTGTCAGCGGTCGTAAAGCAATGGAGATAGTATCGGTGAGTTCGCGATTGCAACCGCCGCGGCGCCGCCCACGTCGTCTGCGGCTCGTGGCGCGCGGAACGCCACCGGCGACAGATTTATGTGCCGATCGCATGACGCCCGCGCTAATTCCGGAAGCACTTCACAGCGCCACCGGCTGCTTAAACCCTGAACTACCTACGCCCTCCATCTAACTCGGTAACACCTCATGAACCCCTATCGCCGCCGCTTTCGGGGGTAATGTGTCTCCGCCGACTTTTATTGGTGTAGTCACACCATTGCGTAAACTTTCAACTGAATCCGTTCAACCCCAACTAAACAAAAAGTGTTACGCAGGGTTGTTTGCTCCTTTCTGGTTTCTCAACAGTCTTTTTATAGGTCTCTGTGTTCCCACGGCGAAGCTGACAAGTGTTTCCTGTTATGGACGTTATAAACAAACTATCGAGTTGGCTTTATCCAAACTGGGAACAGATTTAGAAAGATTTTAGTCGTCAGGTTCGCTCAATCCACAAACAATCATGTCGAATCAGAACCTCTGCTTTATTCTTAGTGTAATCCCTCTGGATTTAATAGAATGTTCCATACATTCTGTAACTCCAGACTACAAAAATCATAACAGCATTTTCATCATCTGCCTCTGTAACATCGATCCCTAATATATAATTGAGTTTTACTTGATGAAGAGTAAAAAATGATGCAAATAATCGAAATAATGCACAGGCAATTCTTGATAGCCAACACAAAATTAATAGTGAAACAGCGAAATCGGTCGATGTTGGTCGACATGTATTCCTGTGTGCAAATCGGCTGTGCGTGACGTGATCACGGGTTCGCGTCGCTTCGGCCGCGGTTCGAGCGGCGCGCGGCGGCTTGGCGCGGCGCGGCGCTATCGAAAGGGCTCGGCTCGGCTCGGCGCGGCGTGCGGCGGCGCGCGGCGTATTGATCGCGAGCCGGACCTGTTGCCGGGCGGAGGCCGCGCGAGCCGCTCGCAAGCCGCCTCAGCCGACAACACCACCATACATGGATTTTATGCACTGCCCAGCTTGCAATCGGTACAAAGATTCATCTGTCTAGTTCAGCTATCGATCTTCTTTGCGAGATAACGCCACTTGACGAGATAGTCGGCGCTGGCGAGTGATGATATTTTTGGCAATTTAGTCAGAAGTTTTAGTTTTGCACACCAAATCAGAACATTGGAGAATAAGCCCGCATAGGCAAAATGTTAAAATAAATTCAGGATATTTGCAAAAACACTAGATACAGTAAAATAGGTAGCCCTTTTAGGAGTCGAATTTAAGAGAAATTCTTAGAAAATCGATACTCGCAGGACTGCAGTCGTCCCGTCACCGCTCCACGCTGTCATCAATACGTCTACATTCAATAACACCGGCGGCGTTCAATAGTATAATGAAATGATTTCGGCTGCTCCGAATGTAATTCATCCTTGTTTACTGACCCAGTTAATGTTGACAGAGGTTTGACGTCAGCAACGCCCAGGACCGACGCGAAAAAGCGCCAGTACGATAAACACTCGGGTTAGAATATTTAACACGTATGTTTGTAATGTTTATGATATGTTTTAATTATAAAAACGATTTTCGAGAGGGTTATATCAGTGCTCCTTCAACTGCTACTCCGACGAACAGGATATTTATTACCCAAAATAAAGTATACAGGTCCCTAAAAACAAACAGATGTTATTGAAATGTTATTTTTATTCGTAGTTACTGTAATAATGAATAAATAAATGTCAAAGTAACAAAAAAAATAATAGTAAAGGTGTTTCTCGAGGTCAGAGTAACAATTTATTTATTGATTTTCTTATCCTGTATCTGCAGTAATTCGCACTGCGACACCTCATATTGCAGCGGATTTACCAGCTATAACTAGTCCCTCGGAACGTGACTACGACCTGCTTCAGTGTGAAACACAAAGATATTTCGTATCAGCGAAATATCAGACAGTTTCCCTCTGGTAGTTAAGTAAGGATCGTAGATGTCCTTTCTGTTGGCACCCGTCCAAAAGCGTCAACAATTCCACTGACATTGGAACATAATACCCTACTTCTTGCTCCCATAGCACATTTGGACAACTTACAAGGCGTGTAATGAGATAAAAACTTTACAAATGTATCAATACGTATGTTTTATCTTATTGGGTATCTAGTAACGCAACGCCTTCTCTCTTCTGTTATTAGCATAATCAACCGTAAATTATATGACGTTCGTAGTTTCGATTTTTTTAAGCTGAGCAAAAATGTTGCTTTCATTTGTCAGCAAATTTGCTCTTTTACGATCTGTTACGTTAAAATCGAGATATGACTAAGCTCAGCACCAACCCTTGCTTATTCGTCGCTAACTTGTCTAAGTTCGGCAGTTCTGGGCAATCTGGCATCGGGCCAACGGTGTCAGATCTGCGATCTATACACACTGGCCTTGAATTGCAGTTGTTTCTGACACCAATCATGACATAGACCCAATTGTCGTTTGCATAAATCATATTGGATACAGTCCACTAAATGTTTGACGTCTCAAAGGCTACTTTGGACAGCTCCAATATTAATGGCACATTCAGCTATGAGAAATGTATTATATTTTTGCTAAATAGCTATGGCTTTCATGCTATCTCTATATATGACATAAGATTCTCTATCTATGACATAAGATGTCTGTCCTCTATTAATGTTCCTGTAGGTTAGTGGCCTTGCTCTCCTATTAATTATCCCGCTGTACCGAATGTTTTAGTCGACAGTTCTTCTACTACAGTATTCTGGGTCTCGAACCGGGCAGGGTACTGCGTATCTAATTGAATATTTTATTGGTTATTATTTTAATTTCGAAACAATGGTCTTTCATAGCTTGGAGGTTTTCATTCTCTGCTGCAAAATGTCGTTTAAATATAATCGCTATAATTACAGATCCGAATGGCTAACAAAGCAAAGTTTTTCACTATACAAAAGGTTGCGTGTTTCGCCAACGTAGTTTTTCATTTAGGTTGGGAGTAACCGGTGTATCGTGTCAAAGTTGGCCTTTCACACGAATGGTACGCCGTCGATACATGCCCACTTGCAATTAATACTCTGACCTATTTGAATTGTTAATTATTATAAGCCTTCATAAACTGAAAAAAGAAAATTTATTAGTGTTGTATTGCAGATTTTTTAAGTTGACGCTATTAGTCCTGTGTCCTATTTTAAACAGTAGTATTCCTAATTACAGAATTATGGTTCTCCAAGTGCCCATACATTCCTAGTCTAAAAACATAAACCAATAAAGCATTGGAAAACGATTGTGGTTATTGCTCGCTATAAACTGTTTATATTCAGCAACCGGTCCATAGTTTTGCGGACTGCAATGCAAAAACTGCTTATACAGCATTATTTTTAGTATATGCGAAACCTGAATATTGTTTGTTCAGAATCAATTTCCAATAATTTTAATACCATGTTATATTTTTCCCAAAAATATTCAAAAAAAGGTCTCAAGTTGGACACCACCGACACTAAGTGCAACACAGGTTACGGCAGGTTATAGCGGACATTAGACACTAGGGCACAACTGGATGCGGGAGTAAAGCAACCCCTCAGTCGCCCGGGTGGCCCGGTGATCATGTATTTGTGCGGCCAACCAGGTAACATAACAAGCATGAAAATACTAAACACGTGTTTCAGGTTTCGCATATACTAAAACTAATGTTGTATACTCTCTTGTGCGTTGCTGATTTAAAATTCCTGTGCTCACCTTTTTTCTATCATCTGTTGATGATGAACTGATGATTCAGAAACCATAAAATTATCTTCTTATCAAATAATTCAGTGACTGTTTGATTAGAACGTTATCATAAGCAATCTGAGCGAACACTAGAGTTATTTTGTCATTAATTTCAGTTGAGATCGAAGAAGTTCAAAGTCACGTTTCTAGGTACAGTCAACCGCTTGATGGCGTCACAGGCTGACTCACTTATGATTTACCATCTCGTGGTCCAGTGACATTGACCACTTCTAGTACTAGTCACCACATCGTATTTTGAGGCTGTATTTTTCTTAGTGAATCAATTTTGCTTTCAGTCCTATAAAGTTTGTACACGGACATCTCTGCAACGATCTTTTACGGCCTTCTTTATAATTGTTCAACATAAAAATGTTCTTGTTTCATACTCGTAAAACTCGAAACTGCAATGCAATTGTCAGTGTGGGCGGATGCTTCCACAACACTGCGTCCGTAAGCTCCACAGTTAAATAGAGTAACCTTCGCCCTTTACAAATAAGATTATAATATATACCACAAATCCGGCCGTCAAGCGATGCCATTTACCATTTTACTCAATGGAGCGGTCTATGTGACGATTTACGAGAGGAGCCAACGCTCTGTAGTATACAGCTGCACGTGTGCCAGCTGCTGCGGAAAATGAAGGTTGGATACTATGACGTCATTGTATACGAACACTATCGAATGTTGGGATCTACTTTAAGACCAATGAAAACACATGTTTGGAAATAAACGACTATTTATGTACACCTTTCTCCTCAAGGCAAAAGGCGTACGTACGATCATGATCTTTTCCCAAGGCTTAGTTGAAAATGTGTTTAGTTATAATTGTTTGTTTTGGGGAGCGTCATCGCGTCATGAAGATAACTTATGTGCTGGCAAAATAGAAGTATAGCGTGTTGTCTACGGTTCGCAGCTCGTTAATATGTATGCGGTGGCGTTGCCTGGCGTCGTTTAGCGAGGCGACTGCAACTAGTGGCCGGCCGGATGTCTGCTGATATAGCTTGCGGAATAATCAATAAAACTTAACACTGTTTATTGAAATTAATGCTTCCTATCTCATTATGAACGCGAAACGTATTGTTACTAAGAATTATTATGCATATTTCATTTCAATTATCTTTTAAAATTCCGTCTAATTCCAAGCAAGACACCTTCTTCTGAAATATTACTCATATCAAACAACCGGTGTAAATTGTTGTTGTTATTTAAATTAAACAATCACGAAAGCTAGTATAAGGATTTCACTACTGATTTACTGATCAAGGTTTCAAAAGTTAGAGAGAATACTTGAAAAAAACTTAAGTTCAATGAATTATTTCCATCGCACATGATTGGGGTTTTTCCAAAACATTTAACTACATTGATTCATTCCGGTTAGTGACTGAACAGCATCCGTTTTCCGGTTCGTTTTTGTGCATTCTTGGCACAACTATTAATTTGTTGACTCATATTGTCCTGTAATACAAACAAATGTTTCAAACAGAATTACAGGTTTATTGACATCATTCAATACGAATTCTAAACGGATTGCAGTCGGTACATAACAATGAATTTAATACTTGCCAATTTGGTACACAAATATTTGATTGTGTTTGCAAAGACTGCGGCAAGCGGACGATCGGAATGCGTGATGGCAACCACGTATCACAAGAACAGAACAATATTTTAATTTATTACTTGCTAATAAAATGGTAATCCGACATACACAGGAAAATTTATGATGACGTTTTTAATTATTTTATTATTATAATTATTTCATGTACTTACTACAATAGTTATTTTCATTTGGTTCCCAACGTTTGTGAGTAACATTTTTCCCTCATACAAATCGTTCCCAAATAGTTGTATGATGATTTCGCACCTCTAAAAAGGACATGTTAAAGTATATATTTTATTTTTGTTTATTTAGGGGACAATTAACAGCCACAATATACAGTGGTTACTAATAATTTAAAATGTTACATATAAGTAGTAACAATATTGCGGCTCATTGTCGCTTACATGTTTGGTAATAAGTGCCATAGAATGAGCATTATTATTGATTAATTTATTACATTATAAGAATATAAAATAAAATAAAAACAATACATACTTACCACAATTCAATTCATTACTAGATTTAAATTCATTAACTAAAAAAACAATACAACACAACTACAATAAAACCCGATTACGACAAAAAAGAAACGACTCTGAAAAAGTATGAAATAAGATTTTCATTCAGGATGCTGAAATAAACAAGATTACTGACAAAACAAGAACAGAACAAAAAAAAAAGCCGTAGTCACACGTTATTAAAGTGTTTCGGTTGGTACCAAAATCATATCCTTTGGCTTTGCCGTAGTCGAGTAAAAAAGGGGTACCTACCTGTGTTAATAATATGGGTGCAATTTATTTATTTAAAAGCAATGAACTAGACATACTTAGGAAGTAAATCGCTTTCTACTAGGAAACCCAAACCTAAGCAATAATCAGACAAAATGGGGGCACAAAATTAAATAACTATACTTTGAAATGCTTAACATGCTAGGCAAATTACGACGCCATTCAAACAAAATCAAGGGTAAAAATCAAATCAAAAATTACCTTCCCGTCAAAACACCCTAACGAGCTCTCTATATTTGAAAAACTTGAACGACATAATTATATCCTTCCCCAACTACTCCAAACGATTTCGTTGTTCGTAAATAAACTGTTTTAGTTCGACCCCACTGATTGCAGGTTAACTTAAATCGAATACATGAAAAACTTGATACAATCGATTGACATGAATTATGTAGCATTAATACGTTTTACACAGTGTTAAACGATGCTTTTTTTTCACTAAAATGCAATAAAAAGGGACCGAAAGCGTCGTACTCTAATTGTTGTATTCAAGCAATCGGAGTTACGAAGGTTTTCTTTTTAATATTCATGTTTCACACATTATACAACAAACTTGATTTTACGTGATATCGCTCCCGTGTTCTTTGTTTATTGATATAATGATGTATAGTGAATGGAATAACGAAAGTATAAATTAAACGTCGACTATTTGACAAGTCGGCAGCTAATCTAGATACATCCAGATATTTATAAATAAAATTGAAGTGGCTGTTTGTAATATTAAAATAACTTTTTTTTACTAAATGCATTTCAAAGTATATTTGATACCTATAAAAAAATGTCTTTTGTTCCGGCTTAACTCCGAAACGACGAGCTATTTTGATGGGACTTTCACTGGTAGATAGTTGATGTTATAAGCAGTAAAAGTCCAAGTTACTCCTTATAACATCAGCTATCTACCAGTGAATTTTAGAAAAATAATTAGGTTTTCACGCAAAAAAAAAATCTTATTCAAACTGATCCGATGACATTGTGCTGTTTTACGAGTCTGACGCGGACGAAGTCACGGACACCAACTAGTGGTTGAATAGGAATTAAATGTAAATCAGACGAGTTATTCTCGATAGTGATTTGTGTTGTAATGTTTTTATGATGATGTGACTTTCTAACTGGTCTGTTTTCTTCATTCTAGTTTCCTGGACGACCTGGACCGGTTAGGCGCGAGAGACTACCAACCCACCGAACAAGATATTTTAAGGACTAGAGTCAAAACCACGGGCATCGTCGAAGTGCACTTTTCCTTCAAAAACCTTAATTTCAAGTGAGTACCTACCTAATTGATTTATTTAACAAGACCCACTGCAGTTTTGGTGAAATATTCACCAAAAATGCAGTAGTTAGACTGACTCTGGGGAAGACTGAAGTCATAAGTAGTAAAGACTGTTGAGAATGCATGCTCGCTGAGTAGTAAACTTTAATAGACAAGGTTCGAACGATTTCATTCTGAGCCGGAAAAAGAAACTTTAGTTTAACACGACAATGTTAAAGTGAGCGAGTGGTGAGTGTGGTGGTGTAAGTGAGTTCTGTTTGTGGTCTGATATACCACGTATTTAAAACTAATGAATCTATTGCTTGTCGATAAAATACTGTCCAGTTTTCATCACATTAATGATCACTTCGATAGATTATAATTTACCGAAAAATAATGCGTTAAATTGTAAGCAGTATGTTACGGTACACAATCTTTCGACAGTTTACAATCTTGCGAGATAGATCTATCGATATTTACTATTTTACGGTGACACATATATGTAAATCATTAAGATTCACGTACAATGGTCCATCATGGATACCTAATTCCAAAGACAAAAATTATCAAAAAAATTACCTTGTACCGTTTTCCACACAAATTCACAAAAACCACATACGTGTCCACATTGTATAATGGTCCATCATAGATCGAGTGCGGAAACCAAACTCTAAATGATAAGAATCATCAAAACAATTGTCTTAAGTTTTCCACCCTAACTTACATAAACTATATACTTTTCCAGATTGTTCGACGTGGGCGGACAGCGGTCTGAGAGAAAGAAATGGATCCACTGCTTCGAGGATGTGACCGCGATCATATTCTGTGTGGCCATGTCTGAGTACGACCAGGTGTTGCACGAGGACGAGACAACGGTAATTATGACCCTGTAATTACATTCGTGGATGTGGGACTATTTCTTGTCGAGTGCATGTCTCATATTTTGTCTGGCAAACGACAGATCTGCCCAGGTCGCTATGTAATATATATGGGTGTTAATAGGTCTAATCCTTCTAAGAATACAGGTGTAGAGTTGTGTTGCGTGTGCTTAAACCAATCGAGCGCCTATCTCCTTATATCAAATTAAAAACAATGTATTTTGAACATGCACTGCTACGGTGTTCGACTGACATTTCTAGCGTTGTCTCTTATGAACCTAAGCAGTAATATACGACATTTGAGGGGTTATTCCCCGATTTCTTATTTAGGCATTTGATGTTGAGTATTTCTCAAACACTTTGTCCTGAAAACCTGTCAAAACTTGACACATAAATTGACCATTTCAAATCAAAGGTAACGCACACACGTCGTTCATTTTCACATTGATTGGAATAATGGATATAAAATGATTAATATCAGAAATTCAATTCCATCAAGCATGGGTTAAAAAAGCGAGCACCAACCGCAAGTATCTACTACCGACCACAAGGTTGTCGCGTGCGTCTGCTTGCTTTGCAGCTGCTTCTAGGTTCAGGTAGGGGGATTTGTGACTGTCGCGATATTATATCGATATATTATTGTAAACACTCTATGTCGTATTGAACCAATAATTAATACTTTAACATCGAACATATATCGATGTATCGAAAACACAAGCTATGAGATGAGTGTCTTTGATTATGACCAACGCTAACTGACGACTACAGTGAGTCACGACGTTTCGTGAATCGAAACGTAATAACGCTAGCAAAGTCAAAGTCATTGATCAGACAGCGAAAAATTCACCCTACAGCATTCACACTAGTGTTCATTTTGACAACTGTACTATTTTGAGAGAGTGTATGGATTTGTTCAAAACATTTTGACCACTATTGAGCCTATAGAAATGTATAAAAGACCAATATCTTATCTTTTTCTATAGGTAAGTCCAAAGACCAGTCTTATAAGGTTTTACTGTTAATGTAACTTTTAAATCACCAACCTGCCTTGAGCAAGCGTGATGACCTTGTTTGAGAATAGACCTTTGCCATGCAGTAGGATAGTTACAAGCTGGCAATATTATTGTATCTTCTTCGGAACCTCCTTCAATAATGTGATTGTGATATTCCAGAACCGTATGCAGGAGAGTCTAAAGCTGTTCGACTCGATCTGCAACAACAAGTGGTTCACCGACACCAGCATCATCCTATTCCTCAACAAGAAAGATCTGTTCGAGGAGAAGATACGCAAGTCGCCGCTCACTATATGCTTTCCTGAATACACGGGTAAGTAAGCACTACCAGACCTCTTTTTAAACAAGTGGCCCCACACTAGGAATTATTCCTGTATTGTAGGTGCATTCATAAACGTATAAATTTACATATACAAGACACCCAGATCCAGAACATTTATTTGTTGGCCATACAAATATTTGTTCTGTGCTACAACCATGACATCCAAACTCTTGAATTCCGGATAAAATGCATTCATAAACATATAAATTTACATATACAAGACACCCAGATCCAGAACATTTATTTGTTGGCCATACAAATATTTGTTCTGTGCTACAACCATGCCATCCAAACTCTTGAATTCCGGATGAAATGCATAAAAACTTGTCGAATCTCGTGTTCTTTGAAGCTGAATATAAACTTGTGTATTTGCAGGTGCGCAAGAATACGGCGAGGCGGCCGCGTACATCCAGGCCCAGTTCGAGGCGAAGAACAAGTCGACCACGAAGGAGATCTACTGCCACATGACCTGCGCCACCGACACCAACAACATCCAGTTCGTGTTCGACGCCGTCACCGACGTCATCATCGCCAACAACCTGCGCGGCTGCGGCCTCTACTAGGCGCGCCGCCTGCGTGCGTGCGGGGCTGGCAGCTCTGCGGTGCAGGCGCATGCTGCGTGCGAGTGGCGTCATGTTCGTCAGCGCCGCGCACGCTGCGTGCGAGTGTCGTCACGTTCGTCAGCGCCGCGATGCTGCCGCACATGCTGCGTGCTCGTATCGTCACGTTCGTCAGCGCCGCGATGCCGCCGCACATGCTGCGTGCTCGTGTCGTCACGTTCGTCAGCGCCGCGATGCCGCCACACATGCTATGTGCTCGTGTCGTCACACCGCGCATATCACGTGGGCGTCGCGGCCGCTCTCGCCGCAGCTACGCGTATTATAATTACCTATATATTTTTATGGAAGTAAGCTTACTGGATATACCGCCGATGTGCAGATATCATGTGTCACATGGCTTGGGGCACCGTGTATGATTTTCTCGTGCTCCCGCCGACTGCGTGCGACTAGCCCGACGACAGGTAGCGTTTCGTTTCCCCCTGTAATATAAAACCGTAGTTTGGTTATTGTTTCGGCGACGCGGTCCGCGGATCGTTTTCGATTAATATGAATTAGTGATCTAGTGTTCAATTCTAAATTTTGGTGCTAGGCGTTCGGTATAGTGTTTCGTTGGCACAGAGGATGTGGTCGGTCTAGTGGCACCCGTCGGCAGCACCGGTAACAATATGTGCTTATATACTCACTCTCTTACGGACCAAACACAGAAAGGAACCAATATTTAGTATTGAATTAAACACGGTAGTGAGATGCATGCATACGTTCACAGGCCTACTTAAACTGATTACAAAACATCATTCCATTATTAAGTATTATATCACTGATAATGAGAAATTATTTTTTATAAACTTTTGAATGCACAACTGTAACCGCTCTATGGAATAAGACGACGTCGTTTATGTTACGTACCTACGATCATACTGTAAGCTAAGTCCCGTCATCCAATGTTATTATTTTAAGTTAAGCATCGTATTACGCACAAATAATTTATTCCAGTAAGAGCATTAATTTGTTACGCCATATATACAATTCTGAATATTTTTTTGTGTTCATATTTTTCTATATCATTTTACAGTTATCCTTAAGGTGTAGCCATTTAAGATCTATTCTTGTATTCAATTATTGAAATCATGTTAGGTATTTATTTTATCTAGAGTACTTGTATTAAACGTGGTATATGTAAACTTGTCATGTTTAATTTTATATTTAAAGGTAATATAAAACCAATGTTTATGATCATGTTAATCTTCGTCATTATTTTGTGAAGTGGGTGGAGTCTGTAAGGTAAGGAGCTGAGGAGTGGTCATTTGATATAATAACTAAGCATTATGTACGTGTATTACAGCTAGACACTTGCGAGGCCGCAGCCTGCTCGTAGTCCGCGGACGATCGTCCGTGTAAGATATGTGAGTATATAAACTTTGTATACACTCGCGAATTGGCGTAATCAAACACTATATATACTATATAACATAATTTATTATTAATAATAAAAATAAAAATCTTACTTTTAAGCATTAGGACAGTAACTGTATCAATAAACATTAATTAATAATGCAATTAGACAGTAACCTTTACTATTGTCATAGTTAGGTGATTTATTTTCATTTTACGTTTATGAGTATGTAAAAAGTGATTAAATGAAAATGTACGCCTACACTGTGACCGCGCGGGCCATTCACCACTCTGCCGGCTTCTGTGCGAGCGCAACACCAAAGATATTGTTAATACGAAACGGTTCCATGCTCAATATCTACGTACTACCAAACACGAGCGACAACTTTAATTATAGAATAATGCTCGCATTAACTTTCCATTAAAATTGATAAATAGATTGTTAGTTGAATTAAATGTGTTGATCTCCGGATCGTGAACGTATGGTAGTGGCCCGCGGCTCGAGCGTTCGTCGCTCGCTTGTTGCTAGGTAGGTTTTTTACTGTTATGTAACAATATGTGTACGTAAAACTAATAAAAAATAATATTAGCGCAGTTCTACATTCAACCTACATTTAAGTAAGCTTCACGTTACATTTAAAAGTTTTTTTAATGAGTGAACGATGTGGATATAATCATTCGACGTCTTCAGTATGAAGGCCCCCATACACAACTACGATTGGTTCGTACATGAGTGCTGGTGTGGCTCGGCTCGGCACGGATCGCGTGACGTCACACGACGTGTCGCCGCCAGGTGTCGCACGACACCTGCTCATGTCGACAGTTTTGCATTTCAATGTGTTCCTCCGCTGCAGAACATTTAACTTGTATGCTTATATTTCGAGTGAATGTGATGTAAATTTTGTACACTGCCGCATTGTTTATTCGCTCGAATCACATTTAGTTTATAAGATTTGAGACAGTGAACGAATCGCACAAGCCACATGTAACATGTTTGTCTGGGACACAAATCGTGCGCAAAGTTAGAGGACGTACGTGCGACGCGCGCGATCTTTCGCACGCGAGACTGCTCACACGCGCGACTGCTCGCACGCGAGACTGCTCGCACGCGCGACTGCTCGCACGCGCGACTGCTCGCACGCGAGACTGCTCGCACGCGCGACTGCTCGCACGCACGACCGCACGCTCGCGCGACTCGCAGCTCAAGCGACAGCCAGAGTGGTATGTGCGTTAGCTTCTTATTTGAAGACTGAATTGTTGCGGCTCAAATATTCTCGCGCTTTATTAGATCCACAACTGGGGAAGTTATTGCAAAGTTTTTTTAAGGGAGTAGAGTTTAGTGATCGGGTTGAGGCATGTCTTAATCTAATTGTGATGTGGCATGAGATAATTCGAAGACTACCTGTATCGACATTCTACTGTTGGTATTTGCGAAATGAGCGACGTTCAGTATAATTTTTAATATTAACGCTGAGTATTGTCGAGATGTTGTCCATCTAAAACAATATCACCATGCTTCATTCATATTTGCCAAAGTTAATACTAACCTCACTATTTATACCTACTGTATGTTCTTCGATAACTAAATTATGTCTGGGATTCGCGGTAAGGGCGGAGGCGCGGCGCACGTATCGCCGTGGATGCGGCCCCAGCGTCGAATATAGTCGTATCGGTACTGATCAGAGTACAATGTTGAAAATATCTTATTTAGAATTGATGAACATGTAAACATTTATTTCTAGCGCGTGCGAGGGATCGCTCGGGGCTCGTGAGGCCGCGGCTGCTGAGGCTGCGCTGAGCCAATGTGGCGTCGAGCGATCCCGATTATTGAACAAACGTTTAAGAAAGTAAAATTTTTAGTCACTAGTGGGTAATTTTTGAATGTGATTCAATCTTATCTTTATTTTTCTATATCGAGTGACATTCAACTTTGATTTAATTGTTTTCCGACTTATTTTTTGTATTGCATTTACTGAAAGCGATGTATTTAACCAACGATGTAATAAAAATATTTTCTCTTATTTGTATCTCGTCTGCACTGGTATTTTTTATTGAATTTACTATAAATGTACTTTTAAGTGTATAATTTTAAATAATTACTGAAAATGATTATATTCTAATTTTTATGTTCAAATAAATGTTCGTTTTATTTATTTTTTATCCTTTCACAATACACTTAATCCAGTCTAAACATCAGTGCCATAGGCACACCGGTATATCGTCAGTGCCATAGGCACCGCAGCAAAGAGTATAGTAAATAATATAAGGGGAACACAGCAGACAAACGGTGAGGCACACACCATCTCTATGATTTGACAAGTGCAAATGTCAAACTCCAGAAATATGTTGCCTGCTTTTTGATAAAAGTGATGTCTCCAAATTCGATTTTTTATATCGATTCTTTTAATAATACAACCTTTAATTCATTAACGTCCAGGCGGAAGCCGGCGCCCGCAAGCCATTGTCTTACTATTGTGTCTCTAATTACGCACGTCAAAAGGTTAAGGAAAGAAGAACCAAGATAAAATATTGTTTGTTTATAATAGTCTAATATCAATTGAAGATTAAAATATTCAAAAATATTAACATTTTTTTACACTCTGACTTTTACTTACACTAAGAACTCACAAAACCCGTTTTTACCGGCGGGCAACTAGTAGAATCGTGCAGGCCACGGTCACTCGCAGCCTCGGCGGGTTGCGCCCGCACTCTCTGCGGTCGGTTAACACCCGCAGTGGCCTTCAGGGGTTAGAGAAATGCGAAGCGAAATTCGAAAATAGATTGATGCACCCGGAACTTTATAGGCCTTCTTTTTTTAATTCTTCTGTGAAGTAAGTATAACTCAACAGCTCGTTTCTGGTGTATGTCCAAGGCGGTCTGGAGCTCAACTGGTAATTAACCGCGCGGCTTGCGATTGTCATCTGCCAAGTTTGCGAGCGATAACCGCAACCGCGACGGTTGTGTAACCACACAAAACTCCGGTCTCGTGGGTTTAGAAATAAAACAGCTGTTTCCTCCAATGTGGCGGGCGCGGTTGAAAACCGCTCCATGAGTTCTTAGCTAGTATCATTTACCAGGGAGCTCCAGTATATGGGCGTCCCAACACAATTATATATCTTGTTTACAAGAGCGGGACGAGACAGTCGCAGTTTATGCTTTAGATTTAAAAAAGTTATCATCATTGTTCGTCAAGATATTTATCAAGATGGAAATTCATCCAATAACTTCTCCCGGTCTGGGTGGAGGAGCAGGAGGGCTTGTCAGGCTTTTACTGCTTAAAACCACATTGGCCCTACTGTGCCCCCACGGTTTGCTGACATCTCTTTGAGGAGCGCGTGGATCACTAAGCGCTGTCGACGACTGGGGCTCAGTCCCGGCGATTACCGGACTGCCAGACGGCAAGCTACCCATTGCTCCACAATGTCAATCGTCAGTATTGACATTGTGGAGCAATGGGTAGCTGTGGCATTCGGGGTTGGGGTCTCGGCGACCGGGGCGTAAAAATGTTCGTTTCCTTACTCGTACAGCTTCCTCTTTCGCTAGAATTACTGCTTCGCAGAAGGAGGCGGCAACTGCCATTCCTCCTTGCTCCGGACCATGGCCTGTACCAGGACCCAGCGCGAGAGGTCGCTGCCACCTATTGCCTTCACGAGGACACGGCGGTGCTCCGCCCAAGTAGGACACACCACCACCGTATGCTCCACAGTGTCCTCCGGGCGGTCCACACAGTGGTGACCTCCTCAATCCGATGTAGGAACTTCCCGAACTGACCATGTCCGGTGAGGACTTGCTTAGCCACTCCTCAAAGAATGGGCACGCCATAATCATGACGGTTAGTCCCAAAACGTCATGATTATGGCGTGCCCATTGCTCGTCAAGCTGTGAATTCACATGTTTGCATTGCAAGAAACCGACACTAGATTCGTTTATCGCTACAATTTTAGAAGAGATTAACCTAGTGTTAATATCTAACCTAGTAAAGTTGTAATAAAGTGTCAGCAAAAATATAACTGAGTAATTCTATATTTTTATCTGGGTTTGGTGATAATAAATCGAGACGAAAAAATAAAATGACGCAGCTTTTGCTAGTCTTTCAATTCTTAGGCTTAAATTATATTTTATTTTAAGAGTTAGACATTTGCATCTATCAAATTACCTTCAGAAATAAAAAAAACGACCATAATTAGTTCGATAAAACAACGAAATTATTTTTAAGAATATTTTCGGTTTTTTGTTCAATATCGGTTGCGGTACCTCACTATTGTAGCCACCCTACAGCACATCACTGTTACCATGCTAGAAACACGCAGCCATTGTACTCCAAGGTCCCACGTGCGAACCTTACTACCTGCTACCCCAGCTGCTCGAACTTGGTTAAGTGTTTTGTAGATACTAAGTTACTATTGGTTAAGTTTTAGTCCGTAATATTGTAAACTTGTATAAAAGGAGGTGCATGGTAAAAATATACACATTCAGTTTTGGAGTCACACGATTCTTACTTCTATCCCCAAAGTGGTGCACCCGACGTGATTCTACCCAGCTACGGACCTGGTTTATGCCTGCCGGCTGGAGTAGATATAACACCCGACATGCTCCTCACCCAGCTACGGACCTGGCCCTAGGCCTGCCGGCTGGTACGACGGCATAGTCACAGCCATCTCCATGTGATCGCTGCCCAACTAAGATGGTAGTTGCTCGCTGTCGTCATAACGGTACACCGTGATTGCACATTTCAGTTGGCCTCCCACAAGCGGGTCTCACCAACTGAAATCCCAAGAGGCAAAACATACACGGATATCGTTCTAGACATTTAACATCGCGTAGTCGCCGCCCAACAAATTCAAGATGTCCCTGCCTCCAAACATTTGTCAAACAGAACAACAACCAGGCCCGTCAACATCGCACAGCGTGACCAACGCTCAAGCCGGCATATCGCTCACAATGCGCATTCCAGCGTTCTGGCGCGATCGACCACGCCTGTGGTTCATAATCTTTGAAGCCACAACCAATGACCTCAAAAAAGGCCAAGCTCAGCTCGCCCAGATGGTCATAGCGCAGCTGGAGCGGCAGGATATTGAGCAGATCGTTGACCTCCTGTACAACCCATCTGAGACGGACCAATATACGGCGAAAAAGGAAAGGCTCATATCCGCCTACGAGGAATCTGACAGTCGGCAATTTCAAAAACTAACGTCAGAAATGGAACTCGGTGAGCAAAAGCCGACACAATTACTCCGCCAGATGCGCAATCTCGCCAGGGATAAAATCCCCGACTCCACGCTGCGTCTCATGTGGACAAACCACCTGCCATCACACGTGCGCTCAGTCCTGGCAGTCAGCGAGTCGTTCAGCACAAAGACCGCCCTGGAAGAACTCGCGCTGATTGCCGACAAAATAATGGAGCAGACAGCAACAGCCGAAGTCGCAGCCGTGCAGTCACCTGCACCGCCCACACCAGCACCACAGGTAGTTACTACTCAGTATCTCGTTAGCGAACTCCGAAAACTCTCGCTAGAGATAGTAGAGTTAAAAGCGACAGAGTTAAAAGCGAGACGTACGTCGTCATACGACCACGATCATCGTCCGTCATACGACCACGATCACCACGATCATCGTCCATCATACGACCACGATCACCGTTGCAACCGCTACCCGTCTCGACACCGTTCCAACTCGAGGTCACGGACCCGTGATACAAAAAGCCGAGATACGTCGCCATCACCTATGTGCTATTACCACCGACGGTTCAAAGAGCAAGCCAGACGCTGCACGACACCCTGCTCATTCACAAAACCAAACTCGGAAAACTAAAAAGAACGTTGGCAGAGGCGGACACCGGCGTTCATGAAAATTCACACCGCCTATACATCACCGATTACAAAAACAAATTATCGTTCTTAGTCGACACGGGCGCAAATATATCCGTGCTACCAAGAGCAAAAGGGCAAAAACAAACGCCGCTGCCATTCAAACTATACGCAGCAAACAACACCACAATAGCTACGTACGGGGAGAAAACCCTATGTCTCGACCTTAACTTACGACGCCCTTACAAATGGCGTTTTATTGTAGCTGACGTCTCGAAACCAATACTCGGAGCCGATTTCCTCAAACATCACCAACTCATCGTTGATCTGAAGAATCGGAAACTAATCGACGGAGTTACAAACCTAAAGGTCAACGTTCCGGTACGAGTATCAGACGTACCTACTGTGCGCAGTATCGACATGTCGCAAACTTACCACGACATACTAGCACAGTATCCCGGCATAACGAGGCTAACATCGATGGAATTGAACAGCAACATCAAAGTGCAACATTTCATCGAAACTCGGGGACCACCGATACACTGCCGCGCCCGACCACTCCCACCGCACCGTTTCGAGATTGTTAAAAAGGAGTTCGAGAACATGATCGAACAAGGTCTATGCCGACCTAGCAAAAGTCCATGGGCATCACCTCTACATATCGTACCTAAGAAGAATGGCGATATTAGAGTTTGTGGTGATTATCGCCGACTCAACTCGATCACCGTACCAGACCGATACCCCGTGCCACGCATTAAAGATTTCACTCATCATCTTTCTGGAAAAACAATACTCTCCACGATCGACCTCAACCGTGCCTACCAGCAACTAAGCGTAAGAGAAGAGGACGTCGAGAAAACTGCATTTATCACCCCGATGGGATTATTCGAATTCCCACGTATGTGCCCTGGTTTGAAGAACGCGGGACAAACGTTTCAACGGTACATTCACGAAGTGCTACGAGGGTTAGACTTCGTTTTCCCATTCATCGACGATTTGCTGCTAGCGTCCGAAAACGAGTCCCAACACCGAGAACACCTTCACATCGTTCTCAAGCGACTCGAAGAAAACGGCATCACGATCAACCCCGCCAAGTGCAACCTAGGTCAACCCGAAGTTCAGTTCCTAGGATATACCGTATCAGCAGACGGAATCAAACCTCCGCAACATAAGATAGAAGCCATCGCAAACTATCCCAAGCCGACTATCATAGAAGAGCTGCGAAGATTTCTCGGTATGATAAATTTTTATCGCGATCATATACCGAACGCCGCATCCCAGCAAGCACCACTAAACGCTTACCTACACAATGTCAAGAAAAAAGACAAAACACCAATTACGTGAACCGGTGAAGCTATTCAAGCATTTGAACAAAGCAAGACTAGCATCATAAACGCAACCCTTATTGCCCACCCGTCGCACCACGCAACAATAGCCCTATTCTGCGACGGATCTGGCAATTCAGCGGGTGCCGTACTCCAACAATACAGAAACAACATCTGGGAACCGCTTGGATACTTTTCTAAGAAATTTACCGACGCACAAAAGAACTATTCAACATTCGACCGTGAATTACTTGCAATATACATGGCAGTAGCAAAGCACTTTCGGAAGATATTCGAAGGACGCCATCTCATCATATTCACCGATCACAAGCCGCTAACATATATTATGTCGAAGATGCACTCCAACTCGGAAACACAGAGGCGAACAAGACAACTTTTGTTTATCAGCGAATTTACGACAGACATACGTCACGTGAGCGGTAAACAAAACATCGTCGCCGACACACTCAGCCGCATAGAGACAATTTCGTGCCCATCTACAATCAACTACACCGACATAGCCAGCGCGCAAACAAAGGACAGCAATATAGAACAGATGTTGTCCCAAGAAAACATCTGCCTCAAAAAGATAACAATACCCAACACTGACACCGAACTGTACTGTGAAACATCCACTAATTATGTACGCCCGTACATACCAGAGCAATATAGGAAAGAAGTTTTTGAGAGCATGCAAACCATCAGCCATCCTGGTACGCGCACGACTCGCAAGCTTCTCACGCAAAAGTACTTTTGGCCATCCATGAACGCAGACATCAGCTGTTGGACTCGATCGTGTATACTTTGCCAAAAAAGCAAGATACAGCGTCACACACACTCCAGCACCGCAACTTTCCCACCAAGCGAACGCTTCCAACACCTACACGTCGACATTGTTGGACCACTCCCTACAACGCCTCAAGGTCATCGGTACTTAATAACTATGATCGACCGATTAACGAAATGGCCCGAAGCAATCCCTACCGACGAGATATCAGCCGCTCGCATAGCCGACATCGTCTATCAACACTGGATCGCAAGATTTGGATGCCCGGTCACGCTAACTAGTGACCAATGTCGACAGTTCGAGAGCGAACTGTTCCAAAACCTAATGAAACAAATGGGGATAAAGAAGAATCGCACAACACCTTATCATCCGCAGAGCAACGGCATCCTGGAGAGATGGCATCGCACTCTCAAAGCCGCATTACGCGCGAAACTTACAACCGCAAGTTCATGGATTAATGAGTTACCTACCGTCCTACTAGGACTACGAGCCGCCCTAAACACAGACACTGGCGTGAGCGCTGCCGAACTTACCTACGGTCACAATTTACGTTTACCTGGTGATTTTTTCATCGCAAGCACTAGCACTCCTACTATGGACTACACCTACGTCAGTAAACTTCGCGACATCATTCAACAAAACAAACCGCAAGTCGCTACCCGGCATCACAGCAACAATAAAAGCGTATTCGTGCATCAAGATCTACTCAAGTGCAGCCACGTTTTTATTAGAACAGATGCAGTTATGAAACCATTACAGACTCCGTATGAAGGCCCCTATCAAGTACTAAGCCGAACAGATAAAGTTTACACAATACAACTACCCAATCGGCAAGCAAACATATCGATCGACCGACTGAAGCCTGCATACGTCATCACAGAAGATACCAGTAGTCTATCACCAACCACATCAAGTTCTATTACCTACACCTCACCATCAGACAAGATTACCACACCTGTTACCATACCAAATATCAGTACCAACATACAGAATACCAAGCACAGCACTGCGCCAACCGCTACCAAGGAAACCCAAGTACCACATACAAGCATGACGTCACAGCCCGCCAATAACAGAAAAACTCGTTCGTTTCGCGTCGTCAAACTGCCGGTACGCTTCGCTTGAGGGGGAGTACTGTAGCCACCCTACAGCACATCACTGTTACCATGCTAGAAACACGCAGCCATTGTACTCCAAGGTCCCACGTGCGAACCTCGCTACCTGCTTCCACAGCTGCTCGACCCAAAAGTATTCCCACGCTACGCAGCCATTGTACTCCAAGGTCCCACGTGCGAACCTTACTACCTGCTACCCCAGCTGCTCGAACAAAAGCATTGCGCGCCCGAACCGCGCTCATTGGTTAAGTGTTTTGTAAATACTAAGTTACTATTGGTTAAGTTTTAGTCCGTAATATTGTAAACTTGTATAAAAGGAGGTGCATGGTAAAAATATACACGTTCAGTTTTGGAGTCACACGATTCTTACTTCTATCCCCACTGTAGCCACCCTACACTATTTATGAAATGGAAAAAACATGCAACAATCGAATTGTCAAATCATTATCTTTAATTAAAAAACAGATTGTACACTGATTACAAAGCATTTTTAACCGATTTCCAAAAAAAGGAGGAGGTTATCAATTCGGTAATATTTTTTTCAACACACTTGCTCAGAAAGTGACTTATTGCACTGCACTTAGGTATATAATGGCACTCGTTACCAAACTGTGACATTTTGATTACCATTACGCACTAGTGCTATAATGTAGTTAAAACCTTTTTGTTCAACCTCTTTGTTCGCAAAAGAAATTTTGAATTCGAATAAAATTCCCATTAAGTTATTGCGTTCAATACCTAGTATATAAATAAATTAGTGTCTTACTTATTTCATCCAATTTACAAGTTAAAATGGACAAATTTAACTTACATAAAAATGATTTATTCCATAAAAAAACATTAGGAAATAAATCGTACATTCAAATAAAATTTGTTTTTTTTTTTTGTGGTCTATGGCCGCCATTTTAAGTTGCGCGCGGTTTTGGCGTGATTTTTTTTATTTCAGTGAAGTTCAGTGGCTGCATTAATTAAATTAAATACTTACTACAAAATCATTAGAAAATGTTACATCCGTATTCTATTGTCACTACGAAAGACATTATCGTAAAAATTTTTCACGCAAGAAAACATAAACGTATGACTAGGTAGTATGATCAAAATACCTTAGCCTTCCTCTACGGGTAAACAAAAAAAAAAATGATGCGCGCGATTAATAAAACAGATTTTTACCGCCATGTCACAGAAAATTTTACTAGTTTTACTGTTGTTTTCTTCACGTGTGTCATACGACGTTTTTCAATACACTTTATTGAAAAACGTCGTATGACACACGTGAGTACCTAATTAATGATTACCTACCGTTCTTGGCTCTCTTAAGACCCTCGCCACGGCTCGAGTCTAAATAGCGCCTCGACGGTAATCACTAACATTACACACATAATTATCATAAAGTACTATTTTTATTTTTGTTACCCAGAACTCCGTCGGTTATGGACCGATTAGCAAAAATTTTTTTCCCCTTGAGAGAATATGCTTTCAGATTGGTCTCAATTTTTTCAAAATCCAGTTCTGATGATGGGATCCATGAGGAATATATTACAGGCAACTATATAGTGATTTTGGTATTTTCATCGAGAACTTAAGCATTTACAGTCAAAAAGTAACATTTGATAGATGATCAAACGAACTTACCTGTGATGTTCGATCATTATTATACGTAGCTTCGTTCGAAGACATATTATATTTAACCATGCAGCTTCCGCAGCATGCTAGGCGAACCAATCGCAGCTTTTCAGAGCCTAAAAGCAAAAACAAAACGCACCGTATCCGAGCGAGTATCTGTCAGTAACGTCAAATGTCATTCTTTCAGAGTTAGAGATAAATCTTAAGTTTTGCTGGGTAGGGTAGGGAGGGTTCCCTATGTCTTCGAACGAAGCTACATATAATAATGATCGAACATCACAGGTAAGTTCGTTTGATCATCTATTATACTGCAAGCTTCGTTCGAAGACATATTATATTTAACCATGCAGATGTTAAGAGTCAACTTAAAGCAAAATTAAGATTTTTAATATCAAACAAATATATTTCAGGAAACAAAATCTCTTAGGCACTTATTAGGCTCTTAATATAATGGTAATATGAGACAATCAGTCTTTTTGTCATACTTATACATTTTATATTATATAAGTATATATGTCTATATTTTTTATAATTATTTTAAACATATTAAGGCATTTATAAGCAAATATTTTGTTCAGCATTAAGCACAGCATGAGCAAATTCAGATGAATTGTTGGAAATAGTTAAATTATAAAATTTTGCAAAAGTTGAAGAACTGTTTGTTCAGCCGTTTGCCTAATTACATCTAATGATACTCCCCTAGCTTTAGCAGTCGACATGGATGCATGTCTTGTACTATGCCCTGAAAAAACGCTAATATCTATGCCACACATAGAGAAAGTATATATCTAAATATATTTTAATATTATTATGGTTTTTTAGGCAATTTTTCTCAGGCTAGTACCTGGTGTTCTTTTAGAATCTCACGGGATTATCCATCTACTAATGGTAGACGAAGAAATTGGCTTGTGTGGGTTATTCAAAGAAAGTATTAAATGAGTATTATCTTCCCTAATACTCTTGAGTGTATCTAATGTAATAAAATAAAGTAGTGTAAGGGCAGATTTCAGGTTTTGCCGTGCATTTTCGTTACAGAAAATGGCTCTATTTTTGTATGTTACTAAAAACAATAAAAATAATAAAATAAAAACTAAAATAAAGGTAAATAAGAGGTTCGGTCCGCTGCAACCAGAACCAGATGTTTTTATAGTGTCTAGGATTGAAATGTTTACACCGGTTTCATTAACTATAATATTGGGTATTTTTATAAATGATAAATCTGTGCTACTTGAGCTCTGCTAAGTGCAAACAAATTCACTAACTTTTTACACAATTAGATTTTTATAGAAACCTTAACATAATTTCTGGATGTGATCATTACCACCAATTTATAAGTCTATTAATTTATTAATTGGTATAGACTGTGTGAATAAGTGAGATCCTATAAGTAACATTGAATTGAGGCATTATTTGGAAGGTAACCTAATGTAACCTCTATGGCTGATGGAAGAACATCATGTCAATATTCTGGAAATTAGTGTAAGGAGGTGTGTAAGATGACACTCTTTAAAAGAGGAATGCATTAGTTTTTTATTGAGTAGGTACCTATAAAGACTAACAGCTTGAAAAAACTAACATTGTTTTCAATGGTGGACAAGCTTGTGAAGGTCAATATGACATCACCTTTTCATTTTGATTTTTGTAGCCTCCCCAATATTGGGCTAAATGGAGGAAAGAACACATAAAAGAAATAAATTATCATGTCCAAGGGCAGTAAAAAACATCTAATTAAATGTATTTTGAATCTGGTTTCCAGGAAACACAGGCATCACATTTATGCATTACTTGTAGAAGGGAAAAGATCAATCAGTTTGACCAAACTGAGACACAATATACCTACTAAAATGTAGAGATATTCTGCTCCCACTCTATGTTAGATGTATGAGATTGTTAATTGGTCTCTTTGTTGTCTTTTGAATCCATATATGAAGCAAATAGACAAATCTAATTATTTTCACACCATTGCTCCATATTTCTGGCTATATTATTTAATTGTTGATACCGTATTCCTCCCATTCGGTTTAAATAAGATACAGCAAACTATTATCAAACTCACACAAAATGTGTAAGTGCTCATGTTTAACAAAATAGTATTTTTAAAGGTAAAAAATGTGAAGCAGTTCTAAATAATTTATGTGATAATTATAATTTTTTATCCTTTTTCCAGAACCCATAGACTTCTATTATCACTACAATTGCGCCCCCCCCCCAGTTCTTGTTGCATCATTGTAGGTCTAGTTTGATGATTGGATGAATTTTTATTTTGAATCTTAGTTGCCTTTACTTATAACTAAGTATTTATGTTCTATTTTTAGTATAGAGCCAACCAACAACAAATGTTGTTGCAACAAAATAATGCAACAGTTGATGTACATATTAAGTGAGTAATCTCTCATAAGCTAAGAAACTTGTTTCTGTAAATATTTTTAAGGGATTTACAGAAACAACATTTTTTGTATGTGACATCAGTCATTGTATAAGTGTCATATATAAAATCTAAATAATTAACATGATTGGGATGGCGTATTTTGTAAAAAGGAGTAATTGTTCCTTGAATATTTTTCAACCTTTTATTATATAATAGTAGGCTAGTATGAATAGTGTAGTGTGTATAGTAGTAGACTATATAGTCTGAACCAATACACAAAAGGTCATCAAGATGATGTACATACTGATTTGTGAACTTTTGATCATAGATATACATGTAACTACCACTATCAAAAATGCATAATGTGCAAAACAAATCCCATATGGGACAGCAATAGACTCTTTTTAAATGATCATAATGAAATAATAGGTATCTCCTGTGATCTGGATTCAATTTTTGCCATAAGATCTCCTGGGTACACTAGAGCCACCGCAGTGATCTTACATCTTATAAATTTGGATGTGTGAATCAATTTGTTCAGGGGTTTAAAGGTTTCAATAAACCTCCCTTCTCCATCCCTGTTGGGAAACCAAAAAATATCTTGGATATAAGTTGATTCCCACACGGTTTCCATGGGGAATTTGTGCTCAATGGCAATAAATTATGAATGGTTTTATACATAAATATGCATTCATCTTGGCCCCTGATCTTGAAGATCCTGATTGATCACTTGTAAAACCATTTTGTTTTCAACCGTTGAATTTTGGTTGATAAGTTATGGAAGAAAAAATGCACTTACCGAACATCCACTGATGTGCTTCAAAATTGGGGCATTACCACAAATCCTCTATCAACGAGGTAGGGAATGGGCTAATCTGTAAGCCTGACTAACCTCTAGTTTCAACCATGAGCCTGTGGTGGAACTTTTTGTGTTCTAGCTGGATGTGTTGCGAGAATTGCTTGGTTATAGTTTAATATGAGGACTGCAGTTACTTTCGTCCAGGCCTAGGTATTATTCTTTGCTGGTTGTACCAAGATGGACCATTCCCGTTTCCCAGACGGGTTACAGTTGAAGATTAGGCTGGCTTCATAATAAGCTTGCCGCTTCTGTGGCATGTCTTTAGGACTTTAAATGTTCTCTGTTGAAGTATTCCCATGCAGGTAGTCGTCTCTATCAACATCTTTGACAATATCTTTGTTTATGTGAAGTGCAAATCTATTAAAACTCTTCCAGTATCAATCAACTGGGAAAATTAGTTTCAGCCTATTTATGCCATCATTGCTGAGAAGCTTAGATAGGGTCTAGTGATTCCCAATCCCAACTGATTCTGTTCTGATTTAATCTTTTTGTATCAGTATATTCTTGTATTATCAATGAATTACTGACTGAGGCAATAATCTCTATATTATTTTAAACAGTTATTACACACATTTTTATCTAGTTTTTGTTCATATTCCTTGAGTATTTCCAAAAATGGTATTCTAGATGTGGGTTAAGTCATTCATTAAGTCAGGCCATTAAATCATTTGGTTTTGTAGATATAAATACTGTAATACTCTGAATACGTACTTCAGGAAATATAGTAACTGGTTCAACGACTAGCTCAGATGCTAGTTCAGGAAATGTTATATACTCAAGTCTGTAACAGTTGGGGTTGTGCCTGTTGGAGCCGATGATGATACAACAGATATCTGGTTTAATGTCCATTTCTTGAGGATCATCCTAAATACAAGGTCTAAAAACCTAAAAATATTGACCCTGTTATGGTACCAAAGTGTACCTAGGCAAAGCCTTTCTGATTTTATCAAAAGGTAATGACCATTGTGCATTCATCTCGTAAACACCACGAGTAAGCGGATCACGTCAATGCATCTCGTACATCACCCGTGTCCATGTACCAAAAGGTAAAGATCATCGTGTGTTCATCTCGTAAACACCACGAGTCAGCGGATCGCGCCAATGTATCTCGTACATCACTCGCGTCCATAGGTACAATATTCAAAATCCATTTCACTTGCACTGTAGATATAATGTACTATAGATAACTTTCCTGACGAAGCTTTTCAGGTTACCCCAAAGGTGTGGGGAAAAAAACAACCACGTATGTTTATCTCGTAAACATCCCGAGTCAGCTGAACGCGTCAATGCATCACGTGCACAACCCGCGTCAATAGGTATATTCATATTTCGAAACCCATTTGATTTACAGTCTTACACTGTATAATGTACCATGGCAAAGCCTTTAAAGTTATGGAACAAGGAAACAAGCTCGTGTGTTCATCTCGTAAACACCCCGAGAAGTTTGATCGTGTCAATGCATACAATTATTTGGGTTAAGTACGTGAAACTCTTACTTCACTGAATAATCTAATAGATAAATCTATTACTTCACCTGGAATCAAAGAATTAAATAGAGATAGGACAGGTGACGTACTATGTTATCGTCGTTTCATCCTTTTCATCATATGAAGATAGTATTTCATATCTTTTCGTTCTGGCATACTTCATTACAAATTATACAAGCACTATGCTCTTATTTAATTACTTAAATTGGTAAAACAGCAAATAAAACACAACGTAAAACGTATTGGTTGCCGCGCAAACGTATGGAATGACATTTGACGTTACTGACAGATACTCGCTCGGATACGGTGCGTTTTGTTTTTGCTTTTAGGCTCTGAAAAGCTGCGATTGGTTCGCCTAGCATGCTGCGGAAGCTGCATGGTTAAATATAATATGTCTTCGAACGAAGCTTGCAGTATAATGAAGTGGAACTGATGAAGAAAACTATTCATACTCACATAGATATCACAATGAAGATAGATACAAATAAATAAATAGGTAGTTATGTTGGAAATATACCATTTTCATCGAAGTGATCTGATGATGATGATGGAGCCGGAAGATAGACACCGGAACTTCGTAAATAATCAATGTAGGTATACTAGCCGTGTTTGGGCTTATTAGAATTGTCATGAGATGCACTTTGGCCATAAGGTACTATCGAACTGATCTGATGATGGAGCCGAAAGGTGGATACGGGAACTTCATAATAAAACATTGTATCGAAGCAGTGTTTGTGTTAATTGGAATTGTCATGAGAAATAGGTTCTCTTGCTATAAGTGTATCGCCACTAAAAAGTATGAAATAAAAAACTTTTTACAAAAAAAAAATAACCGACGTCACTAAAACGATCAAAATAACTAATTTCGGAAGTCGGTGTTAAATAAGAAACAAACAATACCGAGGAACGCAGACTTCAGGAATTAAAGTTATTTTGATCGTTTTAGTGGTTTTTTTTTTAGTGAAGTTGGTTTTTTTTTGTAGATTTTTTTTAAGTATTTCCCAAAAATGTGTGTAGTTTGAAAAGCACAAGCAATTTTTTAATAGGAGATTCTTACTAATGTATCGAAAGGGGCCGTAATTTCCGAGTACGTTTAGCTTTCTTCTTGTATCCTGCGTTCTCGTGTTTCTCTGACTTCGCCGTGTAAAATAACAAAGTACCTATCTCTTATTTCTTCTCTATGAAAGTCGCTGGTACGTTTCATAGTTAGGTTACCTCTGATTCTCTACATAGGTTAGTAGCACTGACACGCTACAAGGTTGAGCTAGCTCCGATACCGCTACGCTACAAGATTAGGTTAGCTCTGGTACGCCACATTAATTTAGTTCTGATAGGTACGCCACAAGATTAGGTTAGTTCTGATATACTACAAGATTAGGTTAGCTCTGATACCTACGCCACAAGATTAGGTTAGCTCTGATATGCTACAAGATTAGGTTAGCTCTGATACGCCACAAGATTAGGTTAGCTCTGATACGCTAGAACATTAGGTAAGCTCTGATACGCCACAATTAGGTTAGCTCTGATACGCCACAAGTTTAGGTTAACTCTGATACGCCACAGCCCACAAGTTTAGGTTAGCTCTGATACGGTACAAGATTAGGTAAGCTCTGAAACGCCACAAGATTAGGTTAGCTCTGATATGCCACAAGATTAATTTAGCTCTGATACGACACAAGATTAGGTTAGCTCTGATACGCCACAAGATTAGGTTAGATCTGATACGCCACAAGATTAGGTTAGCTCTGATACGCCACAAGATTAGGTTAGCTTTAGCTCTGATACGCCTCAAGGTTAGGTTAGCTGTGATACGCCTCAAGGTTAGGTTAGCTCTGATACGCCTCAAGGTTAGGTTAGCTCTGATACCACTCACCGTAAGAAGACCTGAGCTTGGTTCTTACAATTTCAGGACGACGAGGTATCCATTGCTCGTGACCGTTAGAAAGCGTTAGCTTTACATATTACCTATATATTACATACAGTACTCTTATTTATTTATTTATTGGCACACCAACAGCATTACATACATGATTTTTTGTGAAAATAGTACATTATGATACAAGTGTGTAATGTTAGTGATTACCGTCGAGGCGGTATTGAGACCCGAGCCGTGGCGAGGGTCTTAAGAGAGCCAAGAACGGTAATCATTAATTACTCACGTGTGTCATACGACGTTTTTCAATACACTTGCGAAGAAAACAACAGTAAAACTAGTAAAATTTTCTGTGACATGGCGGTAAAAATCTGTTTTCATAATGGCGCGCATCATTTTTTTTATTTACCCCTAGAGGAAGGCTAAGATATTTTGATCATACTGCCTAGTCTTACGTTTATGTTTTCTTGCGTGAAAAGTTTTTACGATAATGTCTTTCGTGGTGACAATAGAATACGGATGTAACATTTTCCAATGATTTTGTAGTATTTCATTTAATTTAATTAATACAGCCACTGAACTTCACTGGAATAAAAAAAATCACGCCAAAAACCGCGCGCATCTTAAAATGTCGGCCATAGACCACAAAAAAAAACAAATTTTATTTGAGTGTACGATTTATTTACTAAATGTTTTTTATTAATTAAATCGTTTGTACAAGTTAAATTTGTCCATTTTAACTTTGAAATTGGATGAAATAAGTAGGTAAGTAAGACACTAATTTATATACTATTGAACGCATTCGAATTCAAAATTTATTTTGCGAACAAAGAGGTTGAACAAAAAGGTTTTAACTACATTATAGCACTAGTGCGTAATGGTAATCAAAATGTCACAGTTTGGTAACGAGTGCCATTATATACCTAAGTGCAGTGCAATAAGAGTCACTTTCTGAGCAAGTGTGTTGAAAATAATATTAAAATTTAGTATCTGGTATGCATGCCTATTATAGGTATGCACAGCTTACACCATGATAGGTATGACATTAATTGTTATTTTAAGAGATAAAAAAAATTATTACCACAAAAATTAAACACACAAAATGGGAAAAAAAAACATACAATAATAAAAATAAAAAAATAGAAAGTAGACAAATAAAATTAAATACTCTTTGGTTAGGGAGGTGGTCGCTGTACAGGACATCCAGCGTCAGTGGTGATAACTACGGGACATATTTGGCCCTAGGAATCCCGACCAACGAAGTTATAAGGTCCTGGGTGGGGAGCGACGCTTGGGTTGATGTATCATGTACGTTCACTTCTACCTCAGGGTAAGTCCCACAGAAGACGTCACTATCTGTCCTGACGTCTGTGGGGGACTACTGCCTGCAGTATGGAGACCACTGAACCGACATCGACTGACACTGAGGCCAACACCACTCTGCACCTGCATCCCCCGGATGAAGCAGCTGTTCGCATCCTCACCCAGGCGACGACTGGCGCAAGACTGAGGAGGGAGATACGACTTTCTGATGGATCGTCTCCTCCTAACTACCTCCAGTCGACAAACCATACCTAATCCTTTTAACATCCGGTCACATTGGGTATGAGAACACACAAGGGGAACAGTGGTGATCTTTGGCACCGGGCTGCAGGCAGGCCAAGAAGCAGTGCTGCTTTTAAATAGAACCCTAACCAGAAAACTTCTGCGACTGGACACAGAGCTAGCCTGCGTCTGATGGTGGGGACCATAACCAGACACTGCTCACTAAATAATCACTTCCATACAATGATTATCATGAAGTCTTCTGTGCAGAGCATGCATGTACTCGGACGAAACTAGCGCCCACATGCTCCTTGAATGTAAAGCTGTCAGCGAATAAGAATTTTGAGAAGCACTGAATTTGCTCATAGACGCTTTGAGTAGAATGAAAAGGACTCATCTGCTTTTGGAGAGTAGAGTTGGTTAGAATGCAGGCCGCCATACAAATCCACCAAGAACTAAGTGTAGAAATCAGACCACAACAGACAAAGGACAAATACAAGACGTTTTTTATAGGAATATAATAAAAATAAGAATTTCTCACTCCAAAGTATCTTTAATTATCAACACTTGAATGGAACACAATGTCTTATATCTATATGGGTTCAGGTTCCCTGCTGTATACTTGCATAATTTTCTCCATTATCTCCCAATTCTTTTCCTTTTGCAAGTCTTTGGTAAATACCTGAAACACATTAATTTTATTTTACTGTTCTGAACATCATCTATAAATATCTTATTTAGGCACACAAATGCACAATACAGGGACTGAAATTAACACTTTTTTACTTATACTACTCACCGAATACCATGCAGCATCATCATCTAACGTTGATGCTAATGGCACCGACACTCCCAAGACGTGCAGTGCTAGTGTCAGACATGCTACTGCCACATGAGGAGCTCTGTATTCAAGAATAGATGGGGAGTGATGAAAATCTTGCAGAAAAGCCATTGCGGTGCGAGCAATGGGGGCAGAGCGCCACTGTGAAGGCGGGAACCATTCCTGAAGGGAGCGCAAGTAGTGGAGCAAGTATCTGTGCGGAGATGGCGCATCCAAGTTGAAGCCGAGCAGCCGCAGTACTAGTAACTCAGCCTGGGCAACCGCACCTCGCCACGACCAGTACTCATCGCCCAACTCTAAAGGCCCCGCACCACGATTTATGGAATTATGTGCGACGTTCACAGCATCTCGGAGTCTTACTGGCTCATCTCGTGACTTCCCCGCCGCACATAAACAAGCAGTACATATTACATAGCAATCATAATCATTTTTATCTGCCTCTTTGAAGAATTTATGGTAAAATACAGCAGCTGTAGCGACCGTCGCCGGTTGCAAACCAAGTTTTATCCCACACTCAAATATGAAATTTGTCGCTAAACTATGGCTTGGAGCACTACGATAGTCAGGCAGTCTTCTCTCACGTCTACTGCTCTGTAAAGCCAACACGTCAATTACGTCTTTCATAGTCCAGGAAGTTAAAACACGACACAACACGGACTTATATTTGTTTATTTATTCGGAAGCCATTCAATGTACTCTGTGGGAAGCCAGAAGTAGGAGTTAGGCCTCTGAGGTTAACAATAGACTAATATTTTTTTTTCTGTTTACCCCTTAGGGAAGGCTATAGTTCTTCGGCCATATCGCCTAGTCTTTCGTCTATGTTTTCTTGCGTAATAAGTCTTAAGTTGTTTCTTTTTGTTCTACATTAGAATGCAGGTGTAACACATTCTAATGTAGTTTTGAAGTATTTGGCAGCAAATGTATCGATTCAGCCTTCTCAGCAAACTTCGCTGAGGTAGCTAAAACTACAATAAAATTCTCAGCTCCATTTTACCGAGACCGCGCCTATTTCAATGATTCCACATATTTATCCATTTGCGCAGACACTTGAGATACAAAATACACCAATTTTACATCAGAATATCCACTAGGAATCAATTTGCGAATAATTAAAACAGCCACTGAACTTCACTCGAAGAAATCCCGCCAAAAACTCCTGGTCAAATATTTTTTTTTTTGTTTACCCCTTAAGCCTGCTCTACACTACTCGCGAAGTTGAGAGAATACGATAGTAGCACTTCGCTTCGCTTCGTGCAACCTCGGCTCGCATCGGACGACTTCCAGTTAGTGATGTGCCGAGTCGCTGATTTGGTGGATCGAGTCAACTCGAGTCAGTTTATAGGGTATTCGAATTATGACTCGATTCCACCATTCGATCCCAGCACTCGAGTTCTAGGTGTGGAATTCGAATGTTGACTCGAGTCCAGGATTCGGGTCCTGGACTCGGGTCTAGAAATTCGAGTCCAGAAGTGTAGTCTAGAAATTCAAATCCAGAAGAGTCCGTTATTGATACTTTTTAGAACAAAAAGGAAAACTTCAGACGGCATATAGTTTAGGTCTATGATAATGACACAATGATAAATAAATCAACCATTTTTATTGTAATCAAATATTTTTAAAGATTATATTTAAAAAAAAAACATAGAACATACAAGGGAAGTATCTAGAAACTAGAAATGAGATCAAGTTTTATTTGTTTTATTACAAATTAAAAACAGATCCTTTTTCGTGTAAGCGTACAATGCTTATAAAAAAATGCAGGGTCAAACTTATGTTAGCGTCATTTCATTTTCTTAAGTGAACACAGATCGAGTACGAGCGAGTCAACTTAACTCGAATGCTAGACTCGAGTCAGCTGGACTCGCATTATAAAATTGAGTCAGCGAGTTCAGAATAGATTCTTTCTGACTCGAGTCCTGGAATCGAGTCTTGCAGACTCGAGTCCTGGAATCAAGTCTTGCGTACTCGAATCAAAATAAATTGGTACTCGAGTACGCGAGTCCAAAGCAGGAATCGAGTCTGCCTCGAGTCAAGCCGTACTCGGCACATCACTACTTCCAGTTGTTGTCGGTTTTTGCGCCCGAGTCAAAGGACTCGAAGTGTCCCGAAGTTGCGAACACGAAGCGTCTTACTACACTACTCGGCTCACTTCAGTTCACATCGAGACGTCAACAGCGCATGTTGCATTCATCGTTCCGTAATTCACAGAACATTTAACAGAACTGATACGATGAGTGATATACAGTGGACACAAGAACAAATTCTCTTGTTCCTCGAAACACTGCAATCAGAGCCAGTTATTTGGGACCCAAATGAGAGAGGATGACCTCTTTTTTTGTCTTTATGAAAAGACAAAAAAAAAAGTCAACGATGCTTATTTGCGTATCCAGGAAATCCTTAAAATACCCACAGCAGATTTAACGAAAAAGAAGCTGCCACTTGAAGGTTATCCATGATGCCTACCGTGCGGGCGCCGGGCGACTGAGCTCCTCGCGGGGTTGTACGAGTGTGTAGTCACATACTTCGGACTTCGATCAACTTCGACGAGCACTTCGTCGAGGCAACTTCGCGAGTAGTGTAGAGCAGGCTTTAGGGAAGGTTTGGAGGTATGCGGGGAGCAGAGTGTAAAGTCCCGCAAACCTCCGTTGAAAAGGGAGGATCCTCCAACCAGACGGGTGTTATGTCTGGTGGTCGGAGAACTTTGATTGCGCGATGCAGGATTAGTTCTTATGTGAATATAATATTCGGCATAGATGTCGCTACATCACTCCCTTCCGGAGATCGGAGCTCGATGGTTCTTGATGCTTCTTGATGCGTGCCAGGCCAGTGGTAGGTTGGTTCCAGTAAGTCGGAACCGAATGCCGCATAGTTCTCGGTGAGTCGGAACTGTCTGCGGTGATGCCCCAGTGAGTCGGGGTGGGGCTGGCCAAGTGAGTCGGGATGATGCTGCAGGCTCCAGTGAGTCGGAGCGGTGCTGTGTGACGTAGTGACTTGACTGCTGGCGTCGACCAGGAGAGGTTATTCGTGGCTCTTCATATGACTGGCCGAAGGAGCAGTGTGCTTCGCCAAGGTCGCTGATGAGGCTGAGGGTGATGACCAGGTATGACCAGGTAGGCATGCTGGTCGTCAGGATACCCTTTAAAGCCGTGGGTGCTGGCTGTATGGCTCGCTGGTCGAAAGCTTGAAGTGATGATGACGTCACGAAGTAGTGGCTGCACGAAGGCTGCGCTGACGTTCTTTGTCGAGGGTCACCAGTATAGAGGTATGCGGAACAGAGAGTAAAGTCCCGCAAACCTCCGTTGAAAAGGGAGGATAATCCGGCCAAACGGGTGTTATGTCTGGTGGGCTACTGCCCGATAGATGATTTCGGGCTGTTCTATATGTTCTAATCGCGCGGAGAACTTTAATTGCGCAATGCAGGATTAGTTCTTATGTGACGGCATAGATGTCGCTACAAAGTCTTTCGACCATATCGCCTAGTCTTTTGTCTATGTTTTCTTACGGAATAAGTCTTCCGTAATAGTTGTTTCTTTTTGTTCTACATTAGAATGCAGGTGTAACTATGTCAGTGGGTGTAACACATTCTAATGTAGTTTTGAAGTATTTGGCAGCAAATGTATCGATTCAGTCTTCTCAGTAAACATCGCAGAGGTAGCTTAAACTTCAATAAAATTCTCAGCTCCATTTTACCGAGATCGCGCCTATTTCAATGATTCCACATATTATTCCAGTTGCGCCGACACTTAAGATACAAAACTACACCAATTTTACATCACAATATCCACTAGGAATCAATTTGCGAATAATTAAAACAGCAACTGAACTTTACTCGAAGAAATCCCGCCAAAAACTCCCTGTCAAATAACCTTTTGACGTTGAGGGCTTTTTTTTGTATTTTAATGACCTGGTTACTTGGACCTTTAAGTCATGGCCTTTTGAGCGCCATGGCATTGTGTAGTGTAGTGTAGATATTGTTTTGGTTCCGTACCCTCCATGCCAGAACTTTATTAGAAAACATTAAGTAATTTAACTAAATGTTAACTTGTCGATAGGTTTTTGGCGGAATTTCGTCGAATGAAGTTCAGTGCCTGTTTTAATTATTCGCAAATTGATTCCTAGTAGATAGATCAATTTAAAATTGGTGTAGTTTTGTTTCTTATGTATGTGTCTACGCAACTGGACAGTAGTCATTGAAACAGGCGCAATCTCGGTAAAATGGAGAGCTGAGAATTTTATTATACTATTGATTACCTCAGCGAAGCTTACCAAGAAGGCTGACACAATACTTGTGCTGCCAAAAACTGCAAAAACATTAGAATATGTTGAACCCGTATTCTAATGTAACTCAGAAAACAAATATTTACTGATGACGAGGCGGTACGGTCAAATACCTTAGCCTGCCCTACCGGGGAGACGAAAAAAAGTATAAACTTGCTTGTCGCTACTTGCAGCTACTTGTTTTGTCAAATAGTCATAAAATTACAAGTAGTGTGATTATAAGTACAAGTTATATAAACTTTTAGTTCTATAATAAACTAAAGGCTGTGTATTTCAAGTTAAAATATATAAAAATAATTTCGGTGCAGTGAAGTACCATGAGCTCTGACGAAGAAACAGAAGAATTCTCCTCTTGGAAAGGCATTCCCGCCACTTTGATATGTATCAACATTTACGGTCCCGGGAAACTGAACTCTGCTGAAGTAGCTCACGCGGCTACTTGTAGAATGATGAGACAGTATTTACGGGTATCAAGTTCTCAACTAACTGGAGTATGTATATACGGTACTGAAGGATCGAACACGTCAGTTTTTGGTATAAAAAGCGTTGAAGAAGTTTTTCCTCTATCTCTTCCAAGTTTAGATGATTACAAGAAACTAAAAAATATTGATATTCCTTCATTGACGCAATCAAAAGACTTAATACTATCGGATGTCCTCTGGTACTGTAATAAAGCATTTGCAAGTTGCAAAAAACAACTCTCAACCCGAACCGTCATCATATTATCACAGTTGGATATACCTCCACTACAATCTGATGAGAAACCAGCACTTAAAAGAGTTGTTGACTTAGTTGATTCTAATATTGAAATTAAACTTATAAATATTTCTGAAAGTGATTATGAGGTAAATACATTCTACACAAAGTTCTTAATTGAAGCAAATAAAGGAGAAGAAGTAGCTTTACCAAAACCGGTTTGGGATCACAAGGAAGTAGAACAACTGATGCATCAGCAGTCACATCGCCATTTAGCTGTTGCTCGACTAAACTTTGAAATTGGTGAGGGTTTGGCAATTGGGGTAGGAGTCTACAACCTTTTGAAGAGTTATGGGCAAACACAACAGAAATCTGTTGATTTACATAGAGATACCAATGAAATTCTTACCAGTGTTAACAAAACAATGAAAGTCAAAGTTGTAAATGTTGAGCACATGGATGTTGATGAGCAGGATACTGAACAAGAATCAGGACCTGTGCCTTTACTGAAATCAGAGGAGCTTCACTATGTTACTTATGGTGATGAAAAAATTGAGTTTACAGTTGATGAGAGGAAGGCACTTAGTAACCCATTTGGACCACCCATGTTAAAACTTCTTGGATTTAAACCTGCCAGTATCATGTGCAAAGAAAAATGGTACTTTAAATCAGGCTACTTTTTATTTCCAAATGAAACCATAATTGAAGGCTCCACTGTTGCCTTTAATGCTTTACATCAGGCTTGTACTGAGATGAAAAAAGTAGCAATATGTGTGTTGTGTACTAGGGTGAATGCCCGGCCCACTATTGTAGCTCTTTGTCCAACCTCTAAACCTCTTGGTTTAAATGCAGAAATTGGATTTGACATCATTCGCATACCTTTTGTGGAAAATGTTCGCAATATTCCAATATTTGAAGAAGATGAAGATATGGAAATTGCAACAGTAAATAAGAAATTTTTGAAGGACATCTTGAGTAACTTACAGTTTGATTATAAGCCTGATATGTTTGAAAATCCAAAACTACAAGCACAATATAATGCTATAGAAGCAATCGCTCTGGAAGATGAAGAGGTGGAACCATTCAGAGACACTACAAAACCAGATATAAAGCGCTTTCAAGAAATCCAAGATGATTTATTTCACGAACTGTTTGGTCCCTTTGGAGCAAGTGCTGGAAAGAAACATGCATCATCAGAAGGTGGCCCTGAGAGCAAGAGGGCAAAAGTTGTTGATAATATTGATGAAAATTTACTTCAAAATAGACTTAGCAATCAGAAAGTAAAGGATTACACAGTAGCTCAATTAAAAGATATATTGAAATTCAAAGAAATTTCAGGCTTACCTGCTTTGACTGGTTTGAAAAAGGGTGAACTTGTTGATTTGGTTTATAAACATTGCAAATAGTTTTTTTTTTTTTAAGTTTCCATATTTTAAATAAAATGTTTTTCTTTTTTAATATTTAAATTTGATTTGAATCTATAAGAAGCAACCATTAATTTTTATGTTAACATAAAATGAGGTGATGGATGCAGGAAAGTATAAATTAAAAAAAAGGGCAAAATATTTCTATGTCTTTCATAGTGTGTCATTTGGCTAATATAAACATTTATTTCAAGCTTTACACATAATGTTACTTTACTGCTTAATGAAAATACAATACTAGCTCAACTAGCGGCTTCGCCCGCGTGGAAGTAGAAAATATAGGGTGACTGGCAATTAGTGTACGATACTTAAACACGTGATTGCGCTCATGATAACAAACATTTTTATTATGGGAGCAAAGCCGAAATCGCGAAAAAAATATCAGCTGTTCAGTACATTAGGCAAACATAAATGTACTGAACAGCTGTTTTTTTTCGCGATTTCAGGTTTGTTCCCATAGTAAAAGTTGTTGGTTATCATGAGCACAATCACGTGTTTAAGAATCGTACACTAATTACCAGTCATATAAATACCTATATTCTATTCACGTTAAGAAAATAGTGACGCATCAGTACTTCTGCAAAGTAATGGCGTATTCACACTGGGGTAAAAAATCAATCTATATGAAAGTTCAAACATTATTAATCATAATCGTCAGAGTTTTCGCTTTTATTTTTACGAATAGGTGAGGTAATCATTTATAAAATTGAACAAAGATAAAAAAGTACTGTCTAAAGGGCTTACATCTATTGGTCAATGTGAACACGGCTTTCTAATTTGCTATGATCTAATTTGTCAAGGGGAGTGGCTAAGCGAGTGACAACGATGAGTCACTATTTTCTTTTTCACTTTTATAGTGTGATGTGAGTTCAGGTGGGAAATCAAACGAAGTAACATCATTCAGGTTTCTTATATTTTCCACAAATTCACGTTACCTATATCAAAATCCAGCCACTACAAGTGTCGTTCAACAATGTAAAAACCAGTCTAACCCGAAAGTCAAAATCCTATCCACTTTCTTTTTTAACACGAAATACTTCAATAAGTCACATAAATTGACAAACTTAAGTATTACTTACAATCAATTACATTGATAAAAGCTGTTGGTGTACAAACTAAAATATTATATTTAATCAGATGTGACTAACAGTAGGTAATATTTCCAACGTAATCAATTAATGAAAAAGAGAATTAAGGATTTTAAATACCTAACTTGGATAATATACAGTTATCGTATAAGTGTCTCAATGAATTGATAGATGGCGCTATTGTGAGTATTGGATCTAGCTACTGTTTGACAAGCCTGTTGGTCTACTAGTCACTAGACTCTAGTGGTTAGTGGTCCTGACTGCTATGCCGGAGACCGTGGGTTCGATTCCCACTCAGGACAAATGTTTGTGTGATGAGCACAATAATTTGTTTTGTGTCTGGGTGTAATTTATCTATATTAAGTATGTATTTAGAAATATTTAAGTATGTTTATCAGTTGTCTAGTACTCATAACAGAAGCTCTGCTTAGCTTGGGACTAGACGGCGTTGTGTGAATATTATATTATTATTACTGTTACGCCAGGTGTCTTGATTAGATGACGCTGCGTTAGCAGCGGCCGACCCAAAGACTACTATAGTATACTGGCTAGGCCGACCTGCTGTACAACTGGCGTATAACCGTCACTAGGGAATCCAATCCCGCATCAAAATCGCGATCCCGCATGCCTGCGGGATTGAGATTTTTAATTTCTTTTTTGTTTTAAGTAGTATTAGACATAAAAACCGGTGAAGTGCGAGTCGGACTTGCACACCGAGGGTTTCCTATAAATTTACCTACCTAGGTAAATAGTTCGATTCCCGAATCGAGTTTCGAAGATTTCCCGAATAGCAAAAAAAAATTTATTGTATAAGTAAAAAAAAAATTACGATTTTCGTATAAAATCAGCTGCTTCTATGGAATAATATAATAAAATATTTACGAGTAAACGGACCTCCATCTTTTGGGCAAGTAAATTCACGTGCTTTGGGAAATCCTTGGTCAAAGAGTACGTAAACTGACATTGATTACGTTCCGTTCCAGTTGCGATACAGGACTCGCACAATACAAAATAGAAATTCAAAAATTATTTATCTGCAAGGTAAAATCGAAAACAAAATAATTATTTTCCATACAAATACTATGAAAAATGTCAAGAGTTCAATGTAAAGTGATTTCATCACTTTTTAACGAGGATGAGCTGGGCTAATAAATAATCAAAACGGCGGCAGATCGTCGAAATCCAATTTTCTTATAAAAAACTTCAATCGCGCAGAAGTGCGGGATCCCGCATTTCCGATCCCGTAGAAAAGGTGCGGGATCCCGCACTTGCGGGATTGGATTCCCTAACCGTCACCAAAAAAGCCTCTTTGCGGGCTCCATGTGAATACTGGTATATTAGGGAATAAAGTTATTTATCTATAATATCTATGTATTTAGAAATATATAAGTATGTTTATCAGTTGTCTAGTACTCATAACACATGCTTAATTTGGGACTAGATGACGTTGTGTAAAGTTGTGGAGAAAATAAATTAAAAAAAGTATGAAAATATATGGTGTAAAAGATGTCTTTACACTTTTTTCCTCATTATTTGTTCTCATTCTCTCTGGTCAACTGGCGGACGCGTCACGTTCTCACCACACGGTTCGCACGCAACGGGACGCGAGTAGCAGCGAAAACAGCCAAATAGTGTTATGTGATTGAATCTGCAAGGAGTATCAACTTCTTGCCACAATGAAACAGCGTAGCGTAGGGCAGGTAGGTAGCGTCGGGCAGGTAGGCAGCGTGGGGCAGGTAGGTAGCGTCGGGCAGGTAGGCAGCGTGGGGCAGGTAGGCAGCGTGGGGCAGGTAGGCAGCGTGGGGCGGGTAGGTAGCGTGGGGCAGGTAGGTAGCGTGGGGCAGGTAGGTAGCGTGGGGCAGGTAGGTAGCGTGGGGCAGGTAGGTAGCGTGGGGCAGGTAGGTAGCGTGGGGCAGGTAGGTAGCGTGGGGCAGGTAGGTAGCGTGGGGCAGGTAGGTAGCGTGGGGCAGGTAGGTAGCGTAGGGCAAGGTAGGTTGGTAGCGTAGGGTAGAGAGTAGTCAGTTGTCTGGAGCAAAGTCGCGGGCAGAAACTCGCGGAGTTCTAAGTAAATGAAAAACAGCTTATGGATGCTTCCTATTTTCCCAAAGTCCTTTTTGGTCTAATTTCCCATCCCATCCCAAAATGGTAAAAAAGGACCCCGTATCGTATTTTTGCCAGGTGGATAGTTCAACCTTGCTTGTCTTATTTATAGCTGCTTATGGTGGGGTCGGACCCATGTCAATGGATAAAGGAATAAATACTTTTTAAAAACTTGACGCCAATTATGTAAAAACCTATCATTAAAATTACAAGCTAAGCCCAAGAAAATCAGACGTGGGTGTTTTCAATTTATACTTTTTTAAATTATAACTATCTACTAACCATCACGACGACCGATGACTTGCTCAGATTGAGAAATCCACCTCGATTCGTCAACACACTCAACCCGCTCCTATCCCTACTAGACCAAGATCCCAGAGCTATCTGACATAACTTATTTTCACATGGATGAAACCTTAGGTTCTCAGTAGCGTCTCATGTGCTTTGAATACCTGTGTGCTTGTGGAGCTCCTCCTTGGGAGCCCCTGGGCAGGTACCAGGTGAGAAAGGGAACTAAAAATAAGAGTTACTTAACTTGATGTTTTATGGCTGATTTTTATCGATTTTTTATAGAATCAAAAAATGAATGAACTTTACTTATTTTTACATGTCTGATTTTTCACTACAATTTGTCTGACTAATGAAATATAACTTTGTAATAGTTACCATATAATAACATATTTAAAAATCAGACATGTAAAAATAAGTTTATTTATTTCTTGTTGAGCTTTAAGCGTCTGACAGAAGTTTTGGTCCATGGAAAGTGTCTGACACTTATGATACTAGGTACTTTAAAATTTAATAATATTCTACAAAATATATATAAAAATCAGCCAAAAAAAACTAAGTTAAGTAACTCGTTATTTTTAGTTCCCTTTCTCACCTAGTACCTGCTCAGGGGCCCAAAGGAGGAGCTCCACAAGTACACAGGTATTCAAAGCACATGAGACGCTACTGAGAACCTAAGGTTTCATCCATGTGAAAATAAGTTATGTCTGATAGCTCTGGGATCTTAGTATTTACCGCTTTTAGGCATGCAATTTACTGTTTTTCGCACTAGTGCGGAAAAGTGGGCCAGCTGACCCCTGCCACAATTTATTTCGTTTATCAGGCTGTGGGCGAAGCAGCCCTTACTAGCCGCCGGGCAGCACCAGCTAGACGCACGAAAAATCTTCGAGCCAGATCTCACAACTAACAAAACTAAATATTATCTTTACAAAGTAGTATATATTACTTAAATTCGTCAATTTTCAATGTGTTGAAAAACGTCGTTTGATATACGTGGGCAAATTTATTGTCATTGCCACGGATATCTATGGTCATTGCAGTATCTCGGGTTCAAATTGGCCTCGGCTCCGGCCCGGGCGTCTATCCCGACTCGGCGGCAATGACAAAGTTTGCCCACTTGCATTAAAAGGTACTATGTACCTATTTATTTATTCGTAAGTGTATTGAAAAACGACGTTTGATACACGTGGAAATCTGTCACTGCAGCACTCGTCTCCATAACACTCGTTCATTCAGTTTCGTTTGTCCGTTCGAACACTCTGTTGGTCGTTGTTCATGGAGGGTCTGCTGAGAGTGACTAACGCCGACCTACGTACGAAGTCGTTTTATTTCGTTGTAGTCACGGAAATGTGTTAGTGTATTTTTTGTAGGTGATATAAAATAAACAACACTTAGATCTACAAACAAATATAATTCAGTTTTCTAACATTTTACGATACATAATTTTTATAAATGTACAGGGTAAGCTCATGACGTGGGAAAAGCGGTACTAGTTCTCAACTGGCTACCGGATGTACACATGTGCAGTAATCGTAGGTGCGGCGCGGCCGCCGCGCTGATATGCTTTCACTTCGTATGGAACAGGGATGACGACTTACACCTACTGTGACTGAAGACATGGAGTATGTTCCATTCCAACGTGCTGTCAGGTTACAAATCTACATTAGACACCAATGACTAGTATAATTTATAAAAAATTACGCTACGGTTAAGCGTATTGAATTTCAATTTTACATTAGTATGCCAGAGAATGCATATGATGATAGCGTTCCGAATGATGCGTTGGGATGTTCGAATAGCCTCTGTGCGTCCCATGGAAGACAACAGAAAGAAAATCTCCCATCGATCACGATCACGCCTTCTAGACATTTGTGCTTCTATGTTAACATTAAAGATGTTGCGTGTCGATTAATTTTCAATAAAAAACTGAATATACAAGTGTAATTTGATTAGCATTTCTACTTTACCGATGCTGAATATTCTTAAACACCAGTATTTAGAGCGATATATATTTCTTATTCTATTTATATTTTATTAAATTCTATAAATAAATTCCACACAGACAAAAATTTAACACATGATATTGATGTAAACGACATAGATAAATGACAGTTATTAGTTATTATTGCACGATAATATTAACTACTGGGCTCATTACACGGGGACACACAGACATTATGTGGTGACGTGGCGCACCTCACCTGTACAGTACAATGTAACAAACACAACGTTATACACAGCAATATCAGACCATGTACACGATAGGAAAACCAACCGAACATCACACTCCCCAAGGTTACTAGTGCTCATGGATAAATAGTGGATTCGACAGCATCGAATTAAATACATAAAAATCGTCCTATTGTTAGTCAAAATATTTACCGCATGTGATTTTAAAAGTTTATCGTGTCAAATTTTTCACAAGATACGAAAGCGTCCGTGAAAGGTAAATATTCTGAGCATTGTCGTGTTATTGTACATAGACACAGAGTTGTTTCACATCTTAGACTGGAACTACTGATTGTTTCATGTCCGATGCACTAAATACACAAATCTCACAACACGTTTCACAATTTCACATAGAAAAAGGCAGTTTAAGTAAGTTTAAAACACGAGATTAATAATATTATAATTGTTAGTGAGAGAGTGTACTAAGAAAATTGTTTCCTGATTCATGTTGTTGTACGAAATAGGCACTTCGAGTGAGAATTTAACTATAGAAACGATGGGCGGACAACAATAGTCTCAGAAATAAAATAAATAAATACAATGTCAACCAGAAAGGGAATGTATTAGCTACGTCAAACTCAAACCAGTAGTTAGATATATAACGAATGCTACTGAATAACAACAAGAAGCGAAGCGAAGGCCGACATGTATGAAGTGCCGACACAGAGCCATGCCTGCACTTAGTTAACCAGTGAAATTAGAAAGCGGCACATTTATAATTCACAATAAAATAACGTATTATATTCATTCAATAAAATAAAATCTTCTATGGCATCTGAAATCAATTTGTACACTTTTGTACATGGCGTCAAAAACGATACACCTCACCCCTCAGGATTTGACTATATTCCATTAAAATTTCCTAATCTACTAATATTTAAATTACAATAAGAAATGACGAAAACTAACTACTACATAGTAAATATATACTTAAATATTTAGCGCTACACATGATATTAACGCACTCACCTACTTTGGCTGGATTCACAAATAAAGGTGGTAGGGTGTTCTAATTCAAATAATACTGGAACGTGGTACCTGAGGGTCGCCGAGTGCGCCTGCGCCGGACTACTGACGAGGGTTCGCTGAACCAACTCATTACAATTTATACATCGATCTCTTACAGGGACATATAAAACAACAACGATGGCCATCTACTATTTGTTCATTGGAGCTGTGTGTTCGCTATAAAAGTATTACAAAGATAAACACCTCAGATCTATTATAATGTAAAATTGTTAAAGAGCAAACAAAACAATAGGAACTCTCTACAACAGAAAAGAAGATTTAAATTAATTAAAGACAACATAAACAATTCCTTTTGCTTAACAAAATTACTATGAAACAATCGTAATAATAATATTCTGCGAAACCAAATAAATAATAATATGTATATATATATTTATGTAAGTATATGCATTTCATTAAGACAGAATTTTGCGTTCGTTATCAAGTCTGTTTAAGACTTTACAGTGAAAAATGTCCAAATTCATATGCTGTCCTATTAAAATGCCACATACGTAAACTATTATTTATAATTTGGCATATATTAAACTGATCTTCGCATTACAATCTCCATATACATATATCGACGAAAAACCATTAACCGAGCTAAAAATAAATAAAAAATAGAAAGTGATAGATTTAATCTAATCACAAAAAATAAAGAATACAACTAAGTATATAATTTACCTAATAGGTATATAATTTTGTTATTATTCAGAAAAGCCTGTGTCAGTGGAAATATCTTAAGTTATTAGAAATGGCGTTAGCGATTGAGAATATCCCAAGATAAGACGTGGCCGAGTGCCGAATAGTATTGCATTGTAACCACTCACTACGTTAACATATTTATGTTAAAGTTTAACACTAATGCCTTTTACCCTCGAGTCATAAATTCTTTTATTGTAATCGTCAGCTGTTGACTTGTTCGTGTTTTGGTGACGACTTTCGTAGAAAACAAAATTTGTTATGACACGCTTTAATTATATAATAATTATATTGCACACGAAAAAGCTTACAGAGCTGTGATGGAAAAATGAAGAACAATCTGAAAGCAATGAATTAGTTCAAACAACCGAATAGTGTTGGCGCGTCGCGTCGTCGTGGACCGTCACTGTATAGTTATGGCACATGAACTGAGCATAATGTCTCGTCAACATTTTGTTTTCTACGCGCTCGCCTCGCCGCCACCTCCTCGGTGTACCTTATATATACTTAGCTACTAAGGCATTTCTCTATCTAAAATAAGCGTATTTTTGTATCAATGCAATATTATTGAGCGCTCGTTTTGTAGTCATCGTTTCACCTTCCATTCAACGCGTAATCCTTTTTATTTATCTACTACAATAAGTTCAAATTATATAAACAACATGGCACTACTTCAAAAAGAAATCAATTAATCTTGTGTGTTTGTACTTCTACAACTTTTTTGTTGGTAAAGCACAAAATATGTTACAAGAAGCTATTTAGTAAGCATAATATGCTTTATGAGCACAAACTGTCTTGATTTCTAGGAGGTTATGCTGTTCAAAATAAATTAGTTAGAGCTACCTTGTGAGCCTTAATTAAGTTATTATTATATTTAAATGATATCATTGTCATGTATTGGCGTAAAAAATATTCGTAACCCCATAATTTGTTCTTAACAAGAAAGATCATCACATTCAATAGCTGTTATATGGTATAAATTAACTAAAACGTTAACATGACATATTTTTCGAGTATAATTTAGACGAGTGATGCATACGTCAGCATAACCTCAAATAGGATGGTTAGAGGAGCAGATTACGGTGTGTGGAAGGGAAACAAGTGTGGGCGCTGGTGCTCGCTTGCGGCAGTTCATCGCACGTCGGTGAGGTTGCTCTTGTCGCCGAACAGCTTCACGAGCTGCTCCTCGTAGTCGTCGATGTTGCGCTTCATGATCTCCATGCACGGGCCCAGCAGCCGCTCGAACGTCTCCACGTCAAGGACTGGAACATTTACATACAATGTTATGACTTTATTCATTATTATGACGGTGGTTTGACAGTCGGGCTTTCAACATTTATTAGAACAAGATGACCGGATTTTTTATGATTAGATTTAAAGGAACGGCAATAGCGTTTGTGGCAGTGAATGAGTCCGTAGTCCACGAACAAGGATAAGAATTCATTCACAAATTCAAGACGAAAGTGATATTATATGTTTTACTAAATTCAAAGTTGGATAATCCAAACAATGTTTTACTACAATAATATGTTTAAAATTCTTTTGTTTTCTATACTCCATTTGAAATAAATAAGTTAACCCATTTATAACGACCGATCGTTATAAAGATCAAAAAAAATACTGTGGAATGTCAATTTAAAAATAATAACGTGCGGATAACTTTTGCTTATTGTATACCAATCGTCGCAATGATCGCTTGACAGTGTTTTAGTGCATAGAAAATTATCATAAGATCATGATTTTGAAGTGATTTTGTATTTTAGTGCGTATTAGCGTAATCAACTTTCACTATGTCTTCAAAACGATAAGTGTTTACAAATTTACTTGTGATTGAAATTTATTTTATGCACGTTTTTTATAAATTTATAACCTGTCTAACAAAACTGTGAATTAAAATTTGATCTTGTCACATCTTTTATAAAAAACAAATGGTATTATATTTGATGATCGTTTTAACGATCGGTCGTAATTTGGGGATGTATTTTTGTCTTTCAGACCCAGGAATACCATTTATTGGCATTGTCTCTCAATGAAATCGTTGACGAATTGGGACAATTAGATGATGATGCCCCATTTCTTTGTATCCTTGCTATACTTTTTTACAGTGGATATATCGTAGTTCCCCGAAGATACACGTACTGGGAAAAATCATCAGACACTGATTTTAGTCTTAAATAAAACGCCATGTCGAGGGATAGATTCACAATTATCATGACTCACCTCCACCGTTGTGACAATGCTCAGATAACTACTGAAAGTGACAAATTTGCAAAGTTGAGACCGCTTTTCAATATCCTAAACGAAATATTCCTGAATATGGGTCCTTTAGAAGAAATGTACAGCATAGAGGAGGCTATGGTACCTTATTATGGAGGACACAGCTGTAAACAATTTATACGTAGGAAAACCAATTAGATGTGGATATAAGTTCTGGGTTGGAGCGACTAGATTGGGATACGTACTATGGTTTGATCCGTACCAAGGCCATGCTGCAAATATTCCACCGGCTTCTAGGCAGTTAGGTATGGGAGCTGGTGTGATTTTGCGTTTTGCTGATCATTTACAATTTCGTCACCCAGGTGTGCCTTGTCACTTATTCTTTGACAATTTCTTTTCTTCTATTCCACTCTTCCACGAATTGAGTAACAGAGGGCTCAAAGCCACTGGAACAATTCGTGAGGACCGTACCAAAAAGTGTCCTTTGCCGTCCAATAAAGAATTCAAGAAGACAGAAAGAGGCACATTCAAGTACAAGTCTAGCCAACCAGAGCATATTTTGGTTTGCAAATGGAATGATAATAGTGTGCTGTCAGTAGCATCCAATTCAGAAAACATCGAGCCCTTATATAAAACTAAACGGTTCTCGCAGCAGCAGAAAAAATATGTATATAATATCGATCAGCCTGCTATTATAAAAAGCTACAATGAAAACGTGGGGGGAGTCGATAGGTCCGACCAAAACATTGGTCTTTATTTATTTATTTATTTAATCTTCATGCAACAACAAGGTACAAAGGCGGATTTAATGCCTTAGGCATTCTCTACCAGTCAACCTAGGGTAGTGGAGAGACAATATGGCAGGTGCATAAAAAAAAAGAAAATATTGTTTAGACAACAAGTATTACAAAATTATATATAAAACTAAAACATCATCATCATCGTCTTTATCGTACATCTATCCGTGGTATTTCTCATTGTTTTGCCACTGCTTGGACATGGCGACTCACAATGCGTGGCAACTTTACAAAACTAATGGAGGAGAGTACGATCATCTCACATTCCGGAGAACTATCGCCAGAGGTATCTTGGAAACGTATAAAAAAAATGAACAAACGCGGTCCTTGTCCCACTCACTCCTAGAACTTACAGGGAAACTTCACGCTACGATAGAGTTGATCATCTAGTAGAGTACAATGACTCTCAGCTTCAATGTTCGCTTTACAAAGAAAATACAAACTTCACCTGTCAAAAATGTAAAATCCATTTGCGTTTTTCATTTAGACAATAAAGCCTTTCTCATGGTAATAACTGTGTTACTTTAATTTAAAATAGGATACAATCGATTAAGTGGCAGTTACAGAATTGTACAGTTAACCTACCAGCCTATTACTACTGATCGTTAAAACGATCCGCATTTTCCGAGCTTTCCTGAAAACTCGGTTTTTTTTTTAGTATTTTTCCATGTTTACTATATGCATCAAGGTAACAATACTAAAAAATTACTGTGATTCGAGATAAAAAAAAGTTTCAGTAACAACTGGGTTAATAGTTGGTATTGTAACCACTTTTTAATGCCATCCTTATGGCCACGAAATAGAAGTCAAAATCGTTGAACACAGTAAAAAAGGTCTGTTTAAGAGGGTCCTTTTCTACTCGACTATCGTAAACATCGAGCATGGTTTAAAAGCTTGTTGCTTAATCTAACGCGATGTTTGACGAAGAGGCAATGCAAAAAAAGAGCGATAGCGCCTGAAAACTCTGCTGGCATTCGGTAATTCCGTGATTTACTGGTATATTATACAAAACTTGTTCCAGGAAATACGTGTTTTTTTTAAACCCTTAAAAGTTTTTCAGAAAAATTGTCGTCATTCAGAATCTCAATTAAATGTGTAAAGCTTCTATTGATGTACTTTTTTATAATTTTAATATATGAGTACATTATGGAGGGCCAAAGTTCACGTAAAATAGCAGATTTTCAGAGGTCTTTACTAGATTAGTTTTACACAAATTAATGTTTTGATTTCTATAGAAGCCAAGATAATATCCACAAGATAGCTGTATATCCAAAATATCTAGAGAAACATGTGTAATAACATCATAATCACGTAAGAGCGGTTGTATGAAAATGTACCTCGAAAAGGAAGCTCTTAAATGTCTAATCCTATTTCGAATGGAGTATAGTTTAGTTTTCAATTTTATTTGATACAACCAATGTTAATCTTAAGAGTAGTAAAGGAGGAGGGTTTTATGCTAGCAAAGGTGGCGGCCGATCGCGTGAGGCAACTGTCCTCACGCCCCAACCGCCGCCGGGATTCCGATTCCGATTTCCGGCCACCGTAGACGCGGGCTTGCGGGCGGCGAGCAATGGGTGGCTCGCCGTCCGACCGTCCGGCTGTCCGGACTGAGCCCAAGTCGTCCACGGCGCGTATTGTTTCACGCGCGCCTCAGGGAGATGTCAGCAAATCGTAGGGGCCCAGCAGGGTCGAAGCCTACTGGGGCCATGGGTAGTGTGAAAACGAAACCCGGGGCCCTGGGACGAAGGCAACGAAGGAACAGGAGTGGGTTTTTAGTCAGTAAAAGTCATTAGATGATTTTCCCATCTAAAAAAAAGGGTAGGTAGTTATTAAAGATATGGAGAAAAGAAATATATTCAATTGGATGGGCTTATTAGTTAGTACTCAGTACTTATCGTTTCTACGAATTGTAAACAGAGTAATTAAATGAAGGTAACGAAAATTAATCCAAACATTATAGATATAGGTAACTTGTTTCTATATCGATCGGTACATCGTGATAACGAGTTATTTATTGATATCATTTAATTACAAATGACTGCTCAGTAGCACTGTGACTTGAACCGCGAGACCGTTTGTAATCATGTCACATAGGAGAGGCATCACAAACATTATATGCATGCAGTCATGCACTCCTTGTAATGACAAAATTGGCACGTTTCCAAGTGACGTTTTTTCTATTGAAACATTATACCGTCGACACTAGACGTTAATAAAACAATCGAGGACACTTATAAAGCATGATTGTTATGACAAAAAATCTGGTAAAGTCAACGTAGACAAAAACATGGTTGCTACTGGATATATTATTTTAACGTGTTAACTAATATGATTGTGGCTTATTAGAGGCATGCGTATTATTGTTGCTCAACACTGACGAAATTGAATGTTTCAACTTCACCGAGAAAATGTCTAGTGACATCACACCAAAACTTGTATTATACTAAATTATATCATCATCATCATCATCATTTCAGCCGACAGACGTCCACTGTTGGACACGGGCCTCCCCCAAATGTCGGCACAATGAACGGTCCTGTGCGTCTCGCATCCATCGGATTCCCGCAACCTTCACCAGGTCATCGGTCTAAATTATATATGTAGTACTAAAAGTAGTTTTTAGAATTCCGTACTCAAAGGGTAAAAACGGGACCCTATTACTAAAACTCCACTGTCCGTCTGTCTGTCTGTCATCAGGCTACAGCCTACATACAGAGATACATTATGAACCGTGATAGCTAGACACCCTGGGCTCACAGATGATGTATTTCGGTTGCCATTAAAACAACAAATACTAAAAACTACACAAAAGATTATAATATAGTCTCTAATATTGTATAGATAATGGTACGGAACCATTCGTGCGCGAATCGCGACCCGCCCTTGGCTGGTTTTTAATTTAGTGCTGTTCGAAGACAGACAGATGCAGACTCGTCTTATTGTAATATTCAGATATTATAATCTTCTCATTATAATATTAAAGAGTTACCGTGTCCCTGGAATGCAAAGGGCATCTGAAGGAAAACAAGTGTGTTTTAGTCAATAAAAGTCACTGTCTCTCGCTCCAACTACAGCGAACGGACTTATTTGATAATATTTTCCCCCACACCCCGCCCAAAAGGTATTGCTTAATAATTTGCTGTAAATCATTCTTACGTTACATGTAGTTTCGTGCTGGTTGATTTCAGGCCTAAAATGTATTAGGTATTATTCCATCAATACAGGATAATAAGAAGCAAACGATGAGAGTTAATGTATGGTGATTAATGCTGCAGCGAGGCTGTCAGCCGGCGACATGCTAATGAGGCCGGCGAAGAATAAGACGATAATACCAACGTTTACTGGCCGGCTATAAACACCTGTACAATATTCTCGTTGTGTTCGGGGTTGGCTGCACTGCTTTAATAAATTGCCAGTAGAAAAATATATTTTTTTTCGCTTCAGCTAGTTTTTTTTTACTAGTTCGCAGTCCAACCGTCCTATAACCGTCCAGATCAAGCGTGAGACATCGACGGCGCGTAGTGTTCCACGCGCACCGTAAAACTGTAGGGGCCCCGCAGAGCCGAAGCCGGGGCCACACGTTCGCTTCCTAAAGGAAAACCCGGGGACCTGGAACGCAAGGCAAAGGTGGAACATAGGAGTGGGTTTTAGTCAGTAAAAGTCTGACACACCCGCGAAACACTAAGAAAAAAAAAACATTTATTTTAAATATTGTAATATAGGGCGAGCCTAATGTCATTAATCAGGCACACACGGCGTCTGTGTTTCCAGATAGCTACAACTTTCTTTAAGTCAAGAGTGAATAGGTTAGTTTTAGGCAAGGGTGCTCCATCGTCGACGACATCATCGCTTACCATCAGGAGATAGTAGTCAAGCGCAAGCCTGTCAATAATAATAATAAAAAAACCGGACAAGTGCGAGTCGGACTCGCTGAGGGTTCCGTACAAAATTTATCTATGAAAACAGTTCAATTCCCGAATTGAGTTACGAAGATTTTTACGAATCGCAAGTTTTTTTTTTTCGGAATCGATTATTTATTTAAACTTCATGCACAGTGGTGGTACATAGGCGGATTATGAGAGTAAAGCAACTGAGAGTGCATTTGTGTTTGCGCACACGCATGACTACTATAATATCTCCTGTGTTAATCATTGTTAAGATTGGCCACCGTAATCGAAATTCGGTCGGGAGGATTATTATTACTTTAGTGGTCAAAACTGCAATTGTAGAATATAACATTCGGTGCGTTTTATACCACTGTTTATTATATTGCTACCAATAAGGCAAACATAGTACTACGGAACAGAAATAAAGATATCCGCAGGTGAACTAAGGTTACCGCATTAGCCCGAAAAATCGCTAAAGTTAAGACCTCCGACCATCTGTTCGCCGAAAGTTTCTGGAGTGTCGACCGCGTGCCGCAGTAGGCAGCATTAGAAGGCCTTCCACAAGGTGGACTGACGACCTGAGGCTCTACCACGAGCTCTTAGCGCGATTCATTTTACGACTTAAACTGAATTTTCAAAGGGATGGAGCTATACAAGGTGACTGGTAATTAGTGACCGGTACTTAAACACATGATTGTACTCATGATTACAAACAACTTTCCCAAAGAAACTTTATATTCTCATTAGTTTTATCACAATAATAAAACAGCTGTTTAAATACGTGCGCGCGCCCGCGACCGGCGTCCGGGTGGATCTCCAGAAAATATTATTTTTGAGTAAATTTTGTGGATTCTTGTAAACCTGCGTGCATCGCTCTTAATTTTTAATAGTATTAATAGGCATGTTCAGATTACAAGTTTCTTATGAAATTTACCCCAGATAAACAAGAATTTAAGGAGATATTCATATATTGTTTTTAACCATTGTTGAGGATAATGATGCAATTTGAGAAAAATGATTTTCAAGCTTAGAAAAATGACGATATGTTGAGGATAATGATAATGCTCATGAATTTAGTTTTGTACTTCTGTAAACGACGAAGGTAAATGAAAATAAAAATAATTAAGTATCTAAATGATATTTTTATTTGGTTTAAAGTATCACAAATCAAATAATATATAGACGAACGTCAAAATAAGTCCAACAAAAACCAACTTCTAAGACTTCTAAAAACATGATTGCATTCAGATAGATTATGTAAATTAAAAGTATCAAAATCAACAGTCGAATATAAAAATATTAAAAGTTGTTCGCCGTAGGATCGTAAAAAACGTTAGTTCATAACCAGACTATAACAAACTCGATAGACTCCTGAACAACTGCATCCGCTTTATATTTAATCTGAGGAAGTATGATCATGTGTCGAACTTCAGGTCTGATCTCAAATGGTTGCCAATTCGCCAGAGAAGAACTTTGCGCGCTTTGACTACACTTTTCTCTCTACTCAACTCTCCCACGCCTCCATTAGGGATTTCGGTCTCGGAAGCATTTTCAGTCCCGGGACCAGTCTCGAACCTCGGAAACTAGTCCCGGGACTCCCGGGAAATTCGAGACCCACGTGTTTTTTTTATATTAGAATGGTTTTTTACGGATACGTTACGTTATGGATGGAGGTATTGCAGGTGTGCAAGAAAATGGTGATTTTAATATTGTTTTGGAAGGTAAACTAGACTTATTTTGGTAAAAATAAAAGAAATGGCAATGACATAGTTTGACTTAGTAAATGATAAACTATAAGAGGGTGAGGGACGAGGGTAGTAGTGAAACTGACTGAAGTGAGTGGTGGTGAACTGTGAAGTAAATGATAATTACGATTGTAACTGTTTATAAATCACATTTATTACAAATTTACTCTTTGATCAATCTGACCAAACCAAACATTACAATAGAATATTATAAGAAATAGAAAAAAATAAGATAGCAATATTTGAAGTACCTAATTCAGACTTTCAGGTTATTACTTAATTCTTTATTCTTAATTCTAATGTTTAGTCTTTTTTAATTAGGAACTTTGGTAAAAAAAGCTTATATCTAAGTAGTCGTTTTATCTAGTAAAATATTAAAAATATACCCTTTCCTTAAGTTTCGGTAATTTAGGTATAAATAAACTTATAAATGTCGATTGACCTGACCAAACATTTAAACAAAACAAAACGAAAACTCTATAATTCTTGGAGGTAGGGCTAGGGTCATGCCCGTAGGGCATGTTATCCTCGTCCACTCTCTTATATCAGTCGTCTTCTCTCTCCGTCCGATCGAAGTAGCACGTACCTTTCACATACATATCACGCACTCTTCGGTTTTACTCTGCCTCTGTATCCCTCCACATTCATTCATACTTAGCACTACACAGCTAACACAACATAAATATACATAATATACCATTTAATTTACCTTCACACAATTTTTTGGGAAGTCGTGAGAAAAAATACATATTACTTTAATATAACATCATTTATTTACAGGTAAATAAATAGGTAGGTATGTACTTGTGATAGGCCAGGCGTCTGACACACCATACAACCCACATATAATAGCCTACTACTACCTACATAAAAAACAAACGTAGTAAAGTAATAGTTACCATTCTTTGCTTAGGCACTGTTGCTATCACAAAACGAGATTAATTTGTACTTACGTTTTTATAAATCATTTGTCATGTCACCAGTTCACCACTCACTACAGAACAGACCGACGCGCTTCACTCGCTAGGGGCTACTGGGGCCAGCGGGTGTGAAAACAACGAGTCGGGTGCGCGCGCGGGGCGGGGCATAAGTTCGGGTCTCGCTCGGGCATTGTCGGGACGCATTCGGCAAGCGGCAGTGTCACTAGGCGGTACATAGTGCGCGGCGGAGAATTTATAAGTATAAAATGTACAAATAAATTCTGGTGTTAAGAATATTTTAATGTTTTTCTACCGAAACATTTGGTCTCGAAATTCCCGGGATTTTTTATTAAGTCTCGGTCTCGGTCTCGATGATAAAAGTGGCGAGACTCCCGGGATTTCGAGAATCGAGACTCCCGGGGCGAAATCCCTAGCCTCCATCCTATCTCATTACTCACTTTCAATACCTATGTTCTTCACACGCAAGGAATCTGCGTTCTTTTAACAATCTCCTACTGCTCTTTCCTTCTCATACTTCTGATTTTCTCCATTCTTCCTTCTATATACAGTCCATCCTTCTGTGGAATGCGCTTCCTCTCGATATCAGGACGGCCGAAAGTCGATATGCATTTAAGCGGAGGTTGCGGAATCATTTGCTCCACCAATAGCAGAATCGTCTCAAAACTTCTTTCGTTAATTTATATTAATATATATGTATATATATATATATATTATATTAAATATATATGTATGTGTATTTTAATTATATGTATAAGTACCTTTTTGTTTTACTCCTGTTTTTCGCATATAATTTTCTTTTTATGCACCTACCATATTGTCTCTTCACCACCCTAGGTTGGCTGGTAGAGAATGCCTCAGGCATTAAGTCCGCCTTTGTACAATAATGTTGCATGAAGATTAAATAAATAAATAAATAAACAAACTATAAACTCACGGTTTTCACAATCATACGGTGACTGAGTTTACAAGTCTAACAAAAATAAATTAAACATAGTCATTGATTAATTTTTCATTTTTACAATATTAATACTTATTAACAATTTTAAATTTTTAACAGCCTCATTTATGGTTATAAAAATTTCCTAACACTGTGTCAGGGACAGGAGAGACTAAACATGGTTGAAAGGTGGTGTAAACTCAACCATTTATCCATCAACCCAAGCAAAAGGGTGTTCATCCCGTTTACCAGAAGGAGGGACCTAACAGCAATGGGTACCATAAAGCTCTACAACACCGTACTAGAGTAGTCCACAGAAGTAAAATATCTTGGAGTAATCCTAGACAGCAAACTCACTTGGAAAAGCCATGTCGAAGCGACAGCAAACAAGGCTCTAAGAGTATTTGGCATGTGTCGCTCTGCCTATGGGAAAACATGGGGCCTTAGACCCCAGGTTATCAAATGGATCTACACCATGATGGAACCGCTAATCATATACGGGAGCATCGTATGGTGGACTAGAACCAAGCTGGCAACTTGCAGACAGGCCCTAAGCAAAGTACAACGGACTGCCTGCATGGCCATTACAGGAGTATTTAGGGCCACGCCAACTGCGGCGATGGAAACGCTGCTCAATCTCACCCCTTTACAGATTGAAGTGGAACTAGAGGCGAGAAGGGCCATTCATAGGCTCAAAAGTATGGGGCACTGGACAAACTCCGGATGTAAAACAAACCATACAAACACAAGACCAAACAGGGAACTTGACTGGATGATGGACATGGGATGTGACAAAATACATCATCATCATCATAATTTCAGCCGAAAGACGCCCACTGCTGGACATAGGCCTCCCACAAGCGTCTCCACAACGACCGATCCTGTGCGTCTCGCATCCACCGCACTCCCGCGATTCTCACCAGTTCGTCGGTCCACCTTGAGGGAGGCCTTCCAACGCTGCGCCTTCCGGTGCGCGGTCGCCACTCTAAAACCTTTCGGCACCACCGATCATCCGTTCTACGAGCAATGTGCCCTGCCCACTGCCACTTTAGTTTGGCGATTCTTCGGGCTATGTCGGCGACCTTGGTTCTCCTGCGGATATCTTCATTCTTTATGCGATCACGCAAGGAAACTTCGAGCATAGCCCTTTCCATTGCCCTTTGGGTGACTGTAAACCTTCTGATGAGGCCCATTGTAAGCGACCATATTTCAGTGCCATATGTCATCACTGGCAACACGCACTGGTCATAGACTTTCGTCTTGAGATACTGTGGTATGTTGGACGAGAAGATACCGCGCAGCTTCCCGAACGCTGCCCAGCCGAGTCGGATTAGACGATTGACCTCTTTCTCAAAGTTAGACCTACCCAACTGGATTGTCTGTCCCAAGTAAACGTAATCGTCTACAACTTCGAGTGCAGAGTCTCAACTCTTTCGGAAGCTCTACTAAGGTCACCGAGCTCCTCCGTTGTCTCAGCCATGACTACTATATCGTCGGCAAACCGAAGGTGAGTGATGTACTCGCCATTAACATTAATGCCTAGTCCACTTCAGTCCAGAACCTTGAAGACATCCTCCATTGCAGCCGTAAACAGTTCCGGAGAAATGACGTCTCCCTGCCTCACACCCCGCTGCACAAGGATAGGTTTCGAGGTCCGATCCTAAAGTTGAACTGACATTGTGGCGTTCTCGTACAAACACTTCAGCACCTCGATGTATCGATAGTCAATCTGGTGGGACCGTTGGAGAGATTGCAGTACAGCCCGAGTCTCGATCGAATCAAAAGCTTTCTCGTAGTCCACGAACGCTAAGCATAGAGGCAGGTTATACTCCTCGGTCTTCTGTATAACCTGCCGAAGCGTATGTATGTGGTCTACGGACCTTTTCGGAATCCGGCTTGTTAGGGAGGCTGGAAGTCGTCAAACCTGCGCGCGAGACGGTTCGTGATGACTCTGGAAAACAGCTTGTAGACATGGCTCAGAAGTGTGATGGGCCTGTAATTCTTAAGCAGGGCATTGTCGCCGTTCTTAAAGAAAAGTACCACCACACCTCTGCTCCATGCCTGTGGCGTCTTTCCCTCAAGTATGACGGAATCGAACAACCTCTGAAGGGCCTTTAGGACCGGTTTTCCACCCGCCTTCAGGTGTTCGGCTAGAATTCCGTCGTCACCCGACGCCTTGTTGTTTTTAAGCTGCTTCAGAGCCATCCTAATCTCGCGGCGGATATGACTCTGCCACCGTCGGTCTTCAGTTTCGTGAGCTGGCTCTGCCCTATAGACAGATCTCTTGGAAAAACCTTGGAGCCCTTATTCCGCTCGATCGCGTCTTTAATCCGTTCGGTATTAAAGAGGCGGAGATCGCGTTTTAAGGACTTGGAGATCCGTCTATTGAGCTGCCGGTAGATGCACGCATCGTCTGAAGACTGCAGAATCATCTCACGCCTCTCTTTCAAGAGTTTGAGAGTTTGACCCGAGAGCCTTTTGTTCTTTGTACGACGAGTCTTAAAAAACTTAGACCCGACCGTATGGACAGTTTCCACGAACCCATCGTTGTATTCGTCCACTGAGCCACCTAGGCACTCGAAACGATTGTGAAGTTCGAGCTGAAAGCTCTCGGAGTTTTGAATCTGGATCTGTGCTGGACGGAGCGTAGACTTCATCAGTCGTGATCTTTCAAGCTTGTTATTGATATTCAATGTGCCTCTTACCATTTGGTGATCACTTCCAGTTTTCACTGCGTTGATCACAGTGACATCATTGAATATTTACTTCTTCGTCGACATGATGAAGTCAATCTCATTTCTGGTCGCACCATCAGGGCTTTGCCAGGTTCACTTCCTACGCTCACGTTTTTGAAGAAGGAGTTCATCATATAGAGGCCCTCCTTCTCCATAAAACTAGCCAGTAGGTGTCCCTGGCGGTTCCGATGTCTAAATTGCCCCACTCGCAGCTCATCACCGTCTCGTTTGCCCAGTTTCGCGTTAAAGTCCCCCATGACCACACGGTGAAGTGAGTCTTAGAACCATGCATGGCTCTTGATATATCCTCATACATGGATTCTACTTCGTCGTCGGGATGTGTTGAGGTCGGGGCGTAAACCTGTATGACCTTCAGCGAATATCTTGATGATATTCTGAATATAAGGTACGCCACCCTGGTCGACACACTCTCGATCTTCACCACATTGTTCACAAGGGACTTGTGGACGATAAACCCGATACCACCCTGGGACTGCTGGTCACCCTCCCGGTAATAGAGCAGGTTACCGGATTTGAGAATTATCGTGTCCTCCCCCTGTCTTCGGACTTCAGATAATCCCACAATACTAAATCGTAACCTGCTCAATTCTTCCTCAAGTTCGGTGATCTTCTCGTCGGACCGGAGTGTACGCGTGTTATATGTTGCCAGGTCCAGTCGTCGTTTTTTAAAGGGGTAGCCGGAGATTTTTCGCACCCCTTGCCTCGCCGTAACCTTGACCGCTACCGGAGTCAAGGGTAGACGGCCTGCCGGGCACTAGGAGCCATTTTTTGGTTGTGCTTGTCATTTTGGGGTCGCCATAATCGCCACGCTTGGCATGCGGGTTGGCGATCGCAGTGTGGTTGTTGCAATTCACAGAGAATGCTGCTGCCCATTCTCTGGTATGTGATATGACAAAATACATACCATTCATAATCTCAAAAAGGAGTTTAAGATCTACATTCCGAGTGGGGAGGAATGGATGGGTGGGATAAAACCCCACAAAGGGAACAACCAGGTATGGTACACGGATGGCTCTAAAATGAACACCGGTACAGGAGCCGGGTACATAGCGACAACTGCAATCTCAGCCTAAGCATGGGCAAACTGGCGACGATCTTCCAAGCAGACCACTATGCTATAATCGCATGCGCGTAGTATTTCCTACGCGCATGCGATTATAGCATAGGGCTACGAAAAGACCTTAAATAAATGCATATATTACGAACTCCCATCATTATCCTCGGCATGTGTCATTATAATTTCACATAATATCATTCTTCTCAACGTGCGTCATTATCCTGGCAGTACAAATTCAGGACAATGACGTTGAGAAAAATGATGAATCGGAAAAAATCTTGTACAAACATGTTTTGCGCATGTAGTATTTCAAAAAACGTTTTATAATTGCGTATGTACACAAAACCTTTATACGTTTTTGCTAAATGAATAGTGTAACAATAGAATTTGACAGGTAAACAAATGAAAATGTAAATGACGTTTGCAATAAAACTTTTTGGAGAATGAATTTCAAAGCCTTACCTGCAAAAAACGAGCGTGTATATCTACACCAAAGCACGTCGTCCGACTGTGGTGCGGGGAGGTCTGTTGGCCCAGCCACTAATTTCCCTCCCACCCGTCTCTTACTCGACATAATATTGAAATCAAACATAGCGCAGGACAATGACGCACATTTTTTGAACATGAGTTTTTTATTTATTAACTTAGCGGGCATTGGTAATTTTATCAAGAATATGAAGATTTATTATGTATAATTACAGCACTCAACAGCAAATAGCTCCATGAAGTCACAATTTTTTATATCATCAAAATATAGACCGCGTGTGCCGAGGCGACACGTGAAAAAGTGGCAATTTTATTAGGTTTTTTTAAATATTTTTTTTATTATTAATTTTTTACAATCGTGGTTTAGAGCAACATTTTCGTTGATTCTTTTACTATTAAAAGTAACACTTTTTTTTTAAATACGTACACGCGTTCTCAAGAAATTTTCAAAGACATGAATTTGGAGCCTCTCAAATATTCACCCGTCCGCTCAGCTGTTAGCCGCGTGACGCCGTTGTACCTACAATAGTGATAGAACACCCGCGCAGCTTGCAAACCCATAGGTGTACGTACCTAATCAGTGAATGTGACAAACTAGTGAGTATATAAAAAAAGTTTCTTTGGGAAAGTTGTTTGTATCGGTCACTAATTACCAGTCACCCTATATAGGGTGTATAGCTCCATCCCTCTTTCTTGCTCGCATGATTGACATTGTAACACGTCATGTTAAGGCCGCTGCGCTGGTAAATGGTGAGGGTTGCGGATTCGCATACATCATTTTCCGGACGCACGGGACGGGTCATAGTGGCAACACTTAGGGGAGGTCATGTCCAGCAGCGGACGTCTTTCAGCTGAAAAAGATGATGTATGAAAATTATTATTTATACTTACATGCCACCCTGGTGGGTCCGACGGCGTAAGCAGAAGCAGCGCGTGGTTTGTGGGTGACGAGAGCCAGCTCACCGAAATACCCACCAGCCTCTGTTGAACACAAACGATATAATCATTAGTAAGAATGCTACAGACAGTTTTGCAGGTCACGGTTCATTTAAGTTTTTTCGCTAACTCCCTAGTAGTGAACTAGTATCGCATGATTATGAGATGTCCAAATATCGACAGCAAAATTTTGACACTACTATTAAGTCGTTATTGTTTCCTTATCTATATATACCTATAAAAATGAATAGCTGTTCGTTAGTCTCGCTAAAACTCGAGAACGGCTGGACCGATTTGGTTAATTTTAGTATTGAAATATTCGTGATAGTCCAGGGAAGGTTTAAACGGTGAGAAAATATGCAAAAAAAAAAAACAAATACAAAGCCTTCTCTAATTAAAATGTCATTATAAAATGAATTATGCTGTTCTGGTAAATGGTGAGAAAATATGAAAAAAAAAAACCGAATACAAAGCCATCTCTAATTAAAATGTCATTATAAAATGAATTATGCTGTTGTGGTAATGCCAGTAGATGGCGTTATCCTTTCTATTAGGCGGTACGAAATTCGCCGGGTCAGCTAGTATTATAAAACCAAGTTCCACAACTCGTCTGTCTGTCCGCGATAGACTTAAAAAACTACTGAGCTGATTTTCACGCGGTTTTCACCAATAGACAGGAGTGATTCATAAGGAAGGTTTAGGTGGATGATAGTCGAGAAAAGTCGTTAATTTAAATAACTTTGTAACACTTGTGCGAAGCTAGTGCGGATCGTTAGTTACAGATATAAAATCAGATTCCAGATATAGATTTGGTTATTGATAGTGTTAATAGTTCTCAAGGTCGAGCCTCTATCGATAGTTTTGTCACTTGCAAAGCGATCTTAACGTTATGCATAATTTGCCACACATGATCTTTCGTGACACATTTGCTTGAAGAAAAGAAGATGGATAGCTTTTTGGGCGAGAAACTAACTTCCTAACTGACTTACTTCCAATACATAATCTTATTTGAAAGAGACAAAGGGTAATCTAATATGTCGGTGTCAAAAATCGTGTGACAACAGCAAAGTATAATGTAGTTTGCGCCCTAAATACTGTAGTACAATATTTCACATGCGGTGGTGTTCTAAGAATCGAAGACAATCGATCATTCGCCCGTCACTGGGAGCAGACGGTGAGCGAAGTACGGCAAACTAATAGGTTATTGATTGCTCAACGCTCTTATAGATGACGTTGTTACATACTCCGGCGGTCCTGTATCTATTACTCAATAAATACATGCACATGACTGTGGTGTAAAATTAGTATCAAATTGTTTTACTTTAACAAAAACGGCAAACTGCCAATACGAACGAAGATACTTACACAAAATTCATACAGTCATCTCCCAGAACTCACAGACATGATCGTCTTCCAATCGTCCGCAAACACATCACAGTCAAAGTTCGTCTTCAAGAGAGTGTTTAGCACAAAGTGAATTGTTATGGTAGTAGTACATTCCCGTACAAGCTCATTCACAAAGACGAGGGTCTTGGGTCCGTATTAAGAAGAGCCAATGCCATCTTTATTCCGTCGTGACAAAAGTTCTATTCGTCCTGTTCAGCTCCTTGTCTATCACGGGTACACTACATAAATACGAAAAACTTTATTCCGACAGTCACAAATACGAATTTCAAAATACCGATTTTCATAATTCCGAATGGTTCAAAATTCCGAATATAACAACTCCGACTTATCATTACTCCTATTTTTATAATTCCTAAATTTCAATTTTCCTAACTTTTATAATTACTATTCTCAATATACCGAGTTTCAATAGATCGAATAACGAAAAGTCCGACTTAATGATTATTCGAAACATCAAAAATACGAATTCCGATTATTAAAATACCGATTAATAAAATTCCGAAATACAAACGCCTCATAAAACTGTATAGCAAGACAAATAAACACATAAATGCTCGTCAGAGGTCGTAGTATGAGGGGGTAGAATTAAAAAACTAATGACAGATGCGTTTTCCAGCATGCAGGGGATTTATTGCAGCATGCAAGCAGGCATGCAGCGTGCAAGCAGACATGCAGCATGCAAGCAAGCATGCGACATGCAAGCAGGCATGCAACATGCAAGCAAGCATGCAACATGCAAGCAGGCATGCAGCATGAAAGCAGGCATGCAGCATGCAAGCAGGCATGCAAAATGCAGCAAGCATTGTTTCTGTCACGGCTCCGGCGCTGCGCGGTTTGGGCGGCCGCACGCGAGTTTATTGTCGCAGATGGTTTTAACGCTCACCATCAAACCACCTGCTCCTCAGTTCGCGGGCCGCCCTACCCCTCCGCGCCTACGCGGGTTTAAATTACACTCTAGGGGTAGGGCAAACAAGACTGCGTGAAGTCGGTTTTGCAGCGATTCGTTTCTGCCACTAGATTTTGTAGCACAACATGTTGACTTTTAGTTTATTCGAAGTATTGAAAATCGGAATATCGTTTTTCGGACCGAGAACCCTTCGAGCATTTGATTCTTCGAACGTATGAAAATCGGTAAACTAATAAATGGCATTTACGACTTTCGGTAAAATAAATTTCGTGATTTTTAATAATAGACATTATAATTTTTAGGTATTATGAAATTCGGACTTTTGAAAATCGGAACATCGAAATTCGGAATAAAATAATATATTTCGGAGTATTTGGGTGTTCCCGTCTATCACACCGGCTCGGCATCATGACGATTTTTTATTAGACGTTATAGTAGGGCTGTGCCTATACTATACACTGGTGATGAAGATGAACGGAGTTGAAAGTCTTGAGCATCGCCTCCGTTCCAACATCGAAACAGAACCAGACGTACAGGGATGCATCATCGGTATATGGTAGACCCACTCATACGCACAAAAAGTTTTGGAAACACATTCATTGTGCATACAGGAGTAGAATTCTCTGTTTGAGCCTTTTTCCTGATAGCTACAACCTGAGGGTCTTTAAGTCATTACTTCCAGACAAGAGTGCTCCATCGTCGACCACATCGTCGCTTTCCATCAGGTGAGATACGAGAAAAAGCGCGAATCGATCAATAATAAAAAAAAAATGTTCTAATTGTTTCGTTCATCTTGTTAACATGTTGTGTGACTTTAAGTTTGTGCCAAATAGGTGTATTTTCTTTCTTTCTTACCAAGACGCTTGACCTCATGCTCGTTGCCATCGTCACGGGTGATGCGGATACTGATGGCGCCGTCCTCCACGAAGTACATGCCGTCGGCGGTGTCGCCCTGGCGGATGATCAGCTCGCCGTCGATCAGCGTGCGCGGCAGCAATGCGTCAGCTAAGTTGGCGCGCTCGTACGCCTGGGTGACACAAATTATAAACGTTTTATAAATACTTTATTGGTGGAAACCGAGAATAACAGTAATTTCTAGGATCATTTTAGGAAAACCGAACATTTAGTCAGCGTAAGGTTAATTAGATACAATCTACCGATTCCTGATTCTCTTGCTTCGAGCCAAATGAGATACATAAACTTCTTATATAAAATACTAGCTTTTGCCCGCGGCTTGGCCTGCGTACAAAAAATATAGCCATGTCATTAAAGAATAAAGAAGTTTTGTAACGGTGAAAAAATTTTAACAATCGGACCAGTACTTTCAGAGATTTCCTACAAACACAAAAAAAAACTATCTCTTTATAATATATGTATACATAACTAGCTTTTGCCCGCGGCTTCGCTCCCGTCAACTGACTACTATATCCTACTCTACCCTACTCAAAAAAAAAAGTATCCTATGTCCGTCTCCTGGTTCTAAGCTACCTCCCCACCAACTTTCAGCCAAATCGGTTCAGCCGTTCTTGAGTTATAAATAGTGTAACTAACACGACTTTCTTTTATATATATAGATATTAGTATAGATAAGCACGTATCGCTCAGGTAATGACGGTAAGGACTGGGACCCTTTTTAAGTGCTTCTAGTGTATGGTCTCTAAAAAGGCAGCTATATTTCCGAATAAGATAAAGATTAATCACACTTGATGCTAACTGTAATAAAAATACTACTTCTAAAATCTAATTGACCGTGGGCTTTGATGGATAACTTTATTGAAGAAGTAGGAGGTTAGGATCATTTATTACAGAGCTCTTCAACAAACAAAAAACCAGACCGCATCAAACGACTAAGTTTGAAATTGAAAATATTTATTTCAGACAGTAATGACACAAGTCCATATTATGTTAGTACAAACTTATAACTAGTATGTTAGTAAAATTTAAAATTATTATTATTTTGGACGTGCATGAGCGACCACTGCCTCAGGATTTGGCTGTCCACTCTGTCCGACACCATGCCCAGAAGCGTGTTGGTGCTTCTCTTTACCCGAGACCACAAGGAGGCCATTCTTTTGCGAAGCATCGCCTGGAAGCCATCCGTGCTGTGGTTGACGAACATGCCGGAGGCACTGCACTGCCATGGAAGCCCCAACAGACCCCTGAACGCGTTGTTATACTGGACGCGCAGAGCACTGTAGGCTTTTTTAGTGTAATTGCTCCACAGGTTGCACGTGTCTAATGTTTGGCAATAACTTTTTAAAGTGTGATTTTAACGTCACGTGAGCATCGCGCAAACCTGCGAGAAAGCATATTACCCCTTGCCGCCAATGCTCTGCGCTCCCTAAAACAGCTCGATACAAGTCACTTAAAGCAATCACTTAAACCTACAGTTGGTGGAATTTATTTCATAGATTAGACGCTTTCAACTGCATCAGACTGCTTTAGCGACTTGTTTCGAACTTTTTAGTCTTTTTTTTGCGCTCGGGTTTTTTGACACTGTCAACTTTTTTATTTTCTACATTTTAGTGAGTAATACTTCAATACTTCCTTTTATTTTGATGCCCTTTAAGACGATCAAGAAAAAATCAATTTAGCGCCAAAATCCGCCATTTTAGTTTGGATGTACCCGGTGAGACTTTCATAGGTAAGATAAATCTTACGACACCTCTAATGCAACAAGCCGTTTAGGCGTGGCATGGGGCGTACCAAAAACAATCAAAAAAACATAACTCTCCTTCTGGCACAGTCGGGTAATAAAAAAGAGCTGTAAGCCAACTCTCGGATGATTTGGTTAATTGTATTTTCCATACCAGTGTGTCTGATCCCTACTAATAATTTTTTTTTTTTGAGAAAAAGCTGCATTTTTAACGTCTTGTTAAAAATATAGCTATGGCCCGGCCCACGCTTGGCTGCCCTGTTTTATTTTTATAATGAACGTGTGGGTTTGTTTCGCCGTTTAAACCTAATGATAAATTGCGAGCATGTGTTTGACAAACGATGGTAAATAAATAATATCCAGGAATCTTTCTAAACGTTCCCATTGGGTATGACCTACTTGAAAGTTCACTTCACCATTCTTCGTGTTCCCATCCTCATAAGAGTACGTGTGTATAATTATATAGGTGAGTTTTCTCTCAGCACATTATACGGAGGACGTTAGCAGGGGCTCGCAAACAGCGGCAAATGGCCACTTGTGGGCTTATCACACGCACGCCCACTTTTACATAATGCCCGTCAAAATGATACTTGGTGATTTCGTTTTTACGTTGCCACCTAAAAGCATAAAGTGTACGAAGTATGTTTGTGTACCTGTAAAGTGGTATATTGAGAAGTTTTGAGACTTAAAATGTAGGTGATTTTTGCTTAATTGCATGAGATATTAGGTTCTTTCGAAGTAGAATTTAATTAAACAGATATTGTTGCCAGCGCTGCCGGATTGTTTGAAAGAGTTACCGAGGCTTTGGACCGCAAAGGGCAACTGAGGAAATTCGGGTGGCTCTTGATCAGTAAAATTCTGACATTGCCTGTCACTTCACCCAGAGTGAGAGGAGTCATTTGATCATTTCCCAATGTAAAAAAAAGCTATTGTAAACATATATTTCTCTTAACGATATACCACCAACGGCATCCTGAAGGTATTTGCGGAAAAACTGGATGAACCTACAACGGTCATGCTCATGTATTACAATTCATGTATCAAGCTGCATGTATTGCATGGAACTTGATAAACCAATCTGATTTTCAAATAGCTTTTGTGTACCAACTTGTTTTTATGATGACGTACTAACATAGTTATTTAAATTTTGTCAGTACTAACCAGGGTTGTTGCTGATGCAGGTTTTTACTGTATCAGCGGACGCTGATGCTGATGCAGATTTTTTCAGACCAATATCAGCGGATGCTGATGCTGATATTATTTAATTACTTAAATAAAATATATCTTACAATAAAATTGTTCATAAATATTATATATGATTTGATATTTAGTAGCAACTTCCTGGTTTTCAATAGTATAACTTAAAAAACAGGCTTATGTTGTGGGTGGTTCTGGATGCTAAAACATTAAATAATTTTTTACTGAAGTACCAACCTATTTGTACGTCCTTTGCGAGAAGTCTTTTTACAAATATGTACTACACTGTGCGGTATCCTTGTTTATTAACGTGAAATATTTTCATATTGCACTTTTCATTGGAGGAAGCAATGTGAATTTGAGTATGGATTATATTACAACTCACAAGCTTCTAACCAATTTATGTCAACAAAACAAACGGCTGAGGGGACAAGTGACAGCGTTTTTTGTATAACTGACTATGATTGGTTAAAAGTCCACGTGGATCGCTCTAAGTCCCGCCTTCAACGAACATGTCACAACGAGAATGTCAGCATTAAAAATCAGCATCGATTGTTTGCTGATGCTGATGCAGATGCTGATACAAAATACAGTGCTGATAATACGCGAATGCTGATATTCGCAACAACCCTGGTACTAACACATGTGGGCCTTGATGCCTGAGAATAAAGGGTGATTCTTTAAGTCAGTTTTCGTACCTATCTATTTAGTGTCGTAAGCCACTGGGTGCAAATGAGTGCCTTTGATACATTTGGTGATCGGGGGAAACTAATATGCAAATAAAAATATCAAATTGTAAAGGAAAAACTAGGCCAGATGAATGAGGTTTACAAGAAACTGTTTTCATGTTATGTTTTTAAAGAAAACAGACTCGTCAAAAGTAGGGTATACCAACTTATCGAGAAACTAACTTCAATACGCATAAGACTGAAAATAAAAGATGCAAGTAGTATACAATGTGGACGTGGCCTCTCGCCTCTCACGTAATAAGATCAAACTTCAGGATAGTTTACATTTTCAGAAAACAAAAGTTATGATCCATGTTATTTATTACATAGAAATTGTACATAAATGAGGTGAAATGAAGTTATATATAGGAATCATCGGACCTTACTTTTTCGAAGATTCTCGCGGCCATTCAGTTACTGTTAATTCTGCCGAGTACGTAAAAACATATAATTATATATATATACTTAGTTAAACTTTACATATCTGCGTACTCCTTCAGAGCGTTCCGGCGTGATGTTATATTATGAAACGGTGTTAACAATGAACAGACATGCAATACAGTAAATCAGATCTTTACTAAAAAATGGAACTACGTGAGGAAAATCCTCTTCCGAACCAGAAAAGAATCGTCAAAATCTGTTAATAGTTAATGAAGATATCGCTTAACAAGAAAAAAAGTAGAATTGAAAACATACTCCATTTTTGGAAGCCAGTTAAAAACAAGCTTGCATCTGATATTTATCAATGAATAATTTGAAAATACATGAAAGAATGAATGTTATCAATTGAATCCGTATCTACGTAGGATAAGCGCTGAAAGACACTCAACGACATCAATTTCAATTATATTAAAATCCCACATTTATCAATTTCGTAGTCGCCACCCGAGTTTCAGTGTGACGTGTGAGTCTAAGATAAAGTGGTGACGTCATCGTGCGGAAGGTGAATAAATTCGATAGGAACATCGGCGTCCGGTGGCTGTTATCTTTCGCTTCGCTTGTCAGACAATATTATCACACCAGCGAGAACCGCCTTTGACGGCAGCAGCGGTAGCATGCGCTTTATCTTTTACTGCATGATTTACTTGGAAAAACAATTGGATCATTTTTTATCCCCTTCAAACATACTAAAGGTATTTATTAGCAAATTTGCATGTGTATTTTTATGCAAATGAGATTTATGAGTGTTTTCCTAGTGAACGGAGATGAGTCGCTACTACACTACTACAAACGAAATGAGATGGGAGCAAATCATGAACATTTTATTGAGGAAAGTTACAATCTCGAGCAATTTCCGGTAAATCGGGAATTATGTTATCAGCGCGTAAAATCTAATTTGAGAACTGCCTCAGAAAGGTCGGGTACGCGGGATTCGTTGCCGGCACGCATTTAAAGATGCATGATTGTGACAGGAGAAGCAAAATTGAGTGGGCGTTCACGCAACATTCAGCAGAATGAGAAGTTCTAAAATTAGTTTTTCTGGAACTCTGGATAGGGCTGCTAAATCGTTTTCAAACATTTCTGATTTGTAATTTTTGCGAAATATTGCACTTGGAACGGTGAACATTTCAAAAAATTTGCCCACAATCGTGATTCAGTTTAATCCATTTCCATACTAATATTATAAACGCGAAAGTAACTCTGTCTGTCTGTTACGCTTTCACGGTTAAACTACTGAACCAATTTTAATAAAATTTGGTAGGAAGTAAGCTTGAACCCTGAGGAAGGACATTGGACAATGACAAGGACAAGGCTACTTTTATCTGGCTTGGACTTCGACTTCGCACCGTAATTACCGACATTGACACAGACGAAGTCGCGGGCAAAAGCTAATTATATATAAATGTGTGTTTGGCAAACACATCTTCCAATGTTGTGCTTTTCAAAATTGTAAGATTTTAGATTATTCTTTATACGCTTTGCAAGGATTAAACCACAGGATGTTCTATCCTCTTTGTCTAACCTCTATAGAAACAAGGGTGCTCCTATTTGCGACACTATCACAGAAACTCCGCTATGTGAAGAGGTGCCCTCCGTCACGTTTAACCCCTACACGGTACTATTGCGTCCACATGTCTATGTGTGTCGATGTGCCGCTTCTCCCCTTTCCTTGGGGTAGAGTCGGGCATTAGTGACAGCTTGTTAGCTAATTACCTGCAGGCAGCAAAGTGACCCTTTTCCGTTAGTTCCAAGCTTGCGAAGCTTGTGTATTGGTTGTTTTATTTTTATTTTTTATTACCAATGATAGGCTCGCGATTGACCATTATCTCAACTGATGGCAAGCTATGATGTGGTCCGATGTAGCACGTTTGCCTAGAAGTAACTTTTAATTCTTTAGTTGAAGATCCTCTGGTTATAAGCTACTAGGAAACACAAGGCTCCGGCAGGGAATTCCACTCCTTAGCTGTACGCGCAATGAATGTTTTGTAAGTATGGATGGAATGTCCATCATGTACCGTTGGCGCATCGCCGTAGGTCTAGTGGTATGATGGTGGATCGGGCTTGACGAAATTAGACTATGCAATTCCGAAACACACTCCCCGAAATGCAACCAATAGAAAACCGACGGCTAGCAACTCGGCGCCGATGCTCAAGACTTTGCAGTTTTGACTCGACGATTGCATCATTGATTGCATGATCCCCTTGGCTCATTTCTCAATTGACTCAAGCTCATTAAGCTGGTATCTGGCAGTTCCGTCCCAAAGATAAGAGCAATACCAACTCCACCTACGATCGAACTTGCGCTTGATAAAAATTGAGCAACTGTTTTCGCGTGAAAGTGAACCATCTCACCTTTGCTAGGATTCTCAACTTTTTGGCAACCCAAAGTTGAAAGTGGATGTTACCGTAACAACTAGAAGATCAAGACGATCGGTTATCGGCACATTTGCACTTCGAAAGGCTGAAGCCAGGTGGAATTGACTAATTATAGCGATAAAAAAAAAACGGGTAAGTGCGAGTCGGACTCGCGCACTGAGGGTTCCGTACAAACGTACCTATGAAAACAGTTCAATTCCCGAATTGAGTTACGAAGATTTTTCCCAGTCGCAAAATAAGTTTTTTTTTGTGACGTAACTACAAATTTACAGTTTTCAGATTTTTTCCTATACTTGTGCTATGAGACCTTGCTTCATGCCAAATTTCAAGATGCTACGTCAGCGGGAAGTACCCTTTGAATTTTGATTCCCGTGTGTCGAAATACACATTTTTTGCGATATAAACGGCCGTATCTTTTTATATCGTTAACGCAGAAGTTTGATTTTTTCACAGCTTCAAGGGACCGCAGACCTGAGTATATGGTTTTAATTTCAACTCGATACCTACACGCGTTCCCGACATAAAGGATCTTGACAGACAGACAGACGGGCAGACAACAAAGTGATCCTATAATATACCTACGTTTTTTCCTTTAATTCCTTTAGAGGTAAGGAACCCTAAAAAAGACACGTTTGAGTTTAAGCAGTATTGAACTTTACCAAATTAGTATCGCCCCATTTAGAGACTACCGTCAAGGACAAGTTCAAGCTCACCCATAGCCTCTCGTCGATTTAGTCTCTCACAATTTTAATTGATTTCTTGCTCTTGTGATATATTATTTTAACGATACGGAGTGGTGCCATACAGCAGAGGAAAGGCCTTCCTTCTCTTTATCGATCTTAAACTAACACGATCAATTCCTGTCTAAAGCGCTAAGCTCATTTTGACATCTGGCCCTAAAGCGATGTGAAAATGAGCCCATTAGACGTTTTCTAGGACTCTCACTATGGTAGTAAGCACACAATCTATACCTATATGAGGTACACTGTTTAGGTTAACTAGAATGTGTGTACGAGACAGTCTCGGAAATGTTACAGCAATCTATTTTAACCACTGCTCATCCATTTGAACGTAATCTTAGTGGGAACACATGGGAAGAAACGGGTGAACTATTCACGGTCGGGTATCATACGGCTAATTAAGCAGATTATACACAATGCTTTTAACTAGTTCCTATTTATAACATCACGCCTGTATTCCTTTCAGGAGACAGCAGAGGTGTATAGCGTATAGCGCCAGCTATTATATTGAAGTTCCATGTCACAGGAGGTAGGTTCCTTTTGCCATTAAATGAGTGCAGATTCAAGTTACAGTCATCCTAGGGAGCTGCCATGGTCCACAGCCACGCTATGCAACCATTGATCGAAATATGCAATCAAATTACATGAAAACAAGATGCATCAACGTTCTTTCAGCAATTACTTGGAAGTTTTACGAGTATGTGACGATAAGGAAATTAACCAGCTAACATTTCTCGAAGACGAATTGTTTGCAATACAATTTTTCTTAACAATCAGTGCAATATTTTAAAATGAATAAATTCTAACATTTTTCATGGGTAATGCGAAGTATACAGGTCTTGTTTGCCCGATTGAGAATACAGGCGTCATATTTAGTGATCGACCAAAGGTTCAGTTTCGGATTCAGCCAAACAGTGGCTGAATATTCGGCTAGACCGAAACTAGCGAAATTTGCGGTTATGATAGACTTAATGAAAAAAAAAAGTAACAAGCTTTTATCGTGCAGTCAAGTTACTCATCAAGACATTCACGACCATTCCAAAGAGCTCAAACATGATGGGGTATCTTGATGCGCTTAGTAGTGCTCACTCAATCATCAGACCGGCTCCATGGTACTATATTAATGCATTGTAATCTAAAATATAGGTATACTAAAACTCAGTTATCTATTAGCGATAATAAGTTCAAAATCTATTTGCAAGATTTGCCCAAAACTAACACATACAAACACTGTAAAAAAAATCGGCCAAGTGCGAGTGGGACTCACTCACTAAGGGTTCCGTACCATTCGTAGCAAAAAAAAAACGAGCAAACAAAATCACGTTTGTTGTATGGGATTCCAATTAAATGTTTATTTTATTCTGTTTTATAGTATTTGTTGCGGCAACAGATATATCTGTAAAAATTTCAACTGCCTATCACGGTTCATGAGGATACAGCCTGGTGGCAGACGGACAGACAGACGGACGAACAGCGTAGTCTTAGTAATAAGCTCCCGTTTTACCCTTTGGGTACGGAACCCTAAAAACAGACAGTTCGTCTATGTGTTATCTTTTGTATGTAATCAAAGATTTAAGTATTAATCTGTTTAGAATTTTATGAAATTAAGGTTAGACAGCCAGGCGCATTACTTAGCGTAATTTATTTCATTACCACTGTTCTCAAAATGGTGAAAGAAAACATCGTGAGGAAACCGGCATGTCCTAGAACCAAAAATTCGAAGACATATGACATTCACCAATCCGCACTGGGCCCGCGTGGTGGGTTACGGCCTATTCCCTCTCCTAGAGAGTAGGCCTGAGTCCCAGCAGTGGGAACATTAAAAAAGCTGGTTATGTTACGTAAAGTTGGACAGAATGTATATTTTTTGGCGTTTCGGCAGAAACTGGAAGAGTAGCCGTACATACGGTTTCGGCTAAAAATCTTTTTTGGGTTGGTGATGTTATGATAGTTACGTGATGAGCCAAGAGGATAATTTTAGCCTGTACTTCAGTGTTAATGTGTATGTAAACATGAACAGTGGGAGCGTGTCAAAGATCTGTGACGCGCACTATGAGCGAGGATAACCAGGAATTGACAGATTATGCCGCGGCGCCGCGACTGACATCACGTACAATGGGGAACTATTATGAGATTTAATGGGTTTATAGTCGAACTAAGTCTGGTTATACCACTAGCCTTGGTTTAAGTAACTTCAATCATTGATAGAATACTTTACGGGCACAAAAATATTGTCGAAATAAAGTGAGGTCGTGCAATGAATTACGTGGCAGAAACACCACCCACACAATCTACCTCCCAATCAATAGTTTCTGGATGTTATGTAAAATACATAGATTGAAGTTACTTTTTTTTTGTAAAATTATTGAGAACAAATTTGTTAAAAATTAATTGATTACAGTCTAATCATTGCTTATTAAAGCAATTTAACAGTAACGTATTTTAATACGTTGTTGTGTTAAAACTGAATCATCCTGTTGCACTTTTATGGAAGCCCGTAGCGCTTTCTCAGTCTGAAAACATTTTGATTTATTTATTCAAACTTCATAAACGCATTTGAAAAATGTTACTGACTACGATAGTGATAGTGATGAAATTCCTTATAAAAAGTATAAAACATTTAATTAAAATTGATTGATTAAAAGTGCTTTGTAAGAAACTCACTGTTTTTCTTCAAAACGTTTCTTGAACCTATACTTATATGCAAAATCTTCGTTACTCAATCCAAACGAACTCCCATGATAACAATGTCTGTAAGATCACTGAGACGTTTCCAAAATACTTAAATCTTCCAGATCGATCAAGTCAATCATATTAATATCGATTTTTAACGATTTTTATATGGAATAACACGCAATAATAATCAAAGCTAACCTTAAATATATCGAAGTTGGTACCATAGTTAAACTAGGGTTTTCGGCGGTCTAACTTTACTACCATAGATAGTTCAGAAACTAGTGATAATTTGATAAACTTCATTTTACGTTTTATTAAGTCATGGTCTTAAACCTGGTAATAATCCCGGAACTACACTATATTTAGATCGCGTTTTGAAATAAGGCGGAAAAGATTTAATTCTCTTATGCCTACGCATGAGGTCCGTTTTGTCCAGCAGCTATATGGACTAAAAAAATAAGACTTCAGTCTACGTTCGTGAGCTTCAGCAAATTGTTGGATGACGGTGGTCTGTGGTGGAAGTTACTTATATTGAAAATTAAAATAGTAAAGTTTGCGTGTATTCTTTCTTTGCATGTAAATGTCAGTAGTCACAATCAGTGATGGAAAGCACTAAAAAAGAATATGAGCAGTTTAACACAAACAGTAATTACTGTGACTATAAGCTATTGTGTGTACAGGTAAATCCATATTGTACACTTGACAATTTTAGAGACATAAACTAAACTTCTTATCAACTGGTCATCTCGTGCCAATTAAGTGTCGGCGGAGATTCCGCCCTCTTCGTTCATTGTTCACTCTCGTAGGCAATAGGGACAAACATCGTGGTTATAGTGCCTGGTGTAGGTAGGTATTTCTCTAGTCTATATTTTCATTCGCCCTGCACGTGTGTGCGGACGTGAAGAATTCGATCTGGCTCTATGAGCGTAAACCGTTGTGTCCTAGACGCCGGTTGGCAACATATGCGACAACTTACGCACTATTAAAATCTTCAAACCTGACCTAGTTTCTGTACCAGGCTTCGGGCGGTACAATACTCGCTTAGCATTCAGTTCACACAACTCTAAGGGACTTTAGTGCGAGTGTGAGCGTCCAAACCTAACACCATGGTGGACGTTGGGCGCCTCTTATCACAGTATAATCTTAGCTTAAATCAGTATTAACTGATAAGTGTTATCACGTTACGTACGCACGTATCACGCGACGCTAGCCACTATTACAATATCTCCTATCGCCTTATCATTCGATTGCTTCTTACACTTTTCAATTGGCATTGGTATCGTATTTATTATTATAATCCAGATAACAAAAACGTCACAAATTTGTTGGATTTAATAAAATATTCGTGAAACTGTTTCACAGTTTAAATCAATAATAGGCTTTGACGTCACTGCTGTGTAATGAAAGACAGCGCGTTTTCTTTAATTGTACACGAAACAGTAATTATATAATATAAGGCGCGTGTAAAGTACTTTATAACGACATTAGCTTATTGTTATGATAATATTATGACAATAAATATGATTTACAATCGTTCTGGTGCTAACAGGTAATAAATCGTATCGAGAAACGGGCACATATGAACTAACATAGTAACATGGTAAGTTATATTTACGTCTACATAAAACTATGTGGAAAACGCAAAAAACGTTTTAAAACTAGCGTAAAAAGTTGTTTACGTCGTGGGTTGACGCATAAATTGTATAATTTGCATCGAGTTACCCTCCCCTACGGCGCAAGGTTTATTGCGTTTAACTCTATTAAATATGCTTCGAAATCATTCTAGGAAAATATTTTTACACCATCTAGTTCTGAGTACGACGAACGTCAAAATATGACAAAATCATAACGTTTTTGGAGCGGAAGCACAACGAGTTTCTTTGCATGTAATCGCTCTGATATTTAAACGGTGATATAATGTAGTAAGTAGTAACAACTTGTTGAGCTACTATCTAAAAGTAATTAAGGCGCTTGTCCATCTAGATGGGAAGCGGACGGTGTGGAAGATTGAAAAAGATTTCCCATGGAGCGCTATATCGTTTTATATTTCATGATCACTAATCCGCTTTCTAAACGTTGTGTTTGCGGATTTATTCCCTTGCGAATTGCGAATATTTATTTAGCCTGTTGGGGAATACTCAGGCCATTATTAAGCAAGTAGGTATGTTGAGTAACTTATCTTCTATATATAAAAAACAATTACTGTTTGTTAGTCTCACTAAAACTCAAAAACGGCTCGACTGATTTCAATATTTTATTTTTATAAATTGAAAATTGATATTTTTTTATGGGAATCGCCTCTTGAAGGTGGGAAATACTAGTTTCATGGGAACGGAACCGCTAGTTATATAATATACACAACCAATTTCATGATCAGAAAAATTGAAGTTATGTACAACGTAATTTTTTCATCGAAAGTCTTATACACTGATGATGGCTGAAGATGATAATAATATGAAAGAAAAAACTGGGCAAGTGCGAGTCGGACTCGCGCCCTGAGGGTTTCGTACAAACTTGCCTAGATGTAGATAGTTCAATTTCGAAATGTAGTCTCAGATTTTTCCGAATCGCAAAAAAAATTGTGACGTAATAACAAATTTACAGTTTTCAGATTTATTCCTATACTTGTGTTATAAGACCTTGCGTTATGCCAAATTTCAGGATTCTGGGTCAACGGGAAGTACCTTATGAATTTTGATTTCCTCGAGAGTGTCGAAATGTACGTTTTTTGCCACATAAACCGAAGTATCTTTTTAGGGTTCCGTAGCTAATGGCAAAAAACGGAACCCTTATAGATTCGTCATGTCTGTCTGTCTGTCCGTCCATATGTCACAGCCACTTTTTTCCGAAACTAGAAGAATTATACTGTTGAAATTTGGTAAATAAATGTATTCTGTGAACCGCATTAAGATTTTCACACAAAAATAGAAAAAAAAAAACAATAAATTTTGGGAGTTCCCCATACTTAGAACTGAAACTCAAAAATTTTTTTTTCATCAAACCCAAATACGTGTGAGGTATCTATGGATAGGTCTTCAAAAATGATATTGAGGTGTCTAATATCATTTTTTTCTAAACTGAATAGTTTGCGCGAGAGACACTGTTTGTACGGAACCGTCAGTGCGCAAGTCCGACTCGCACTTGCCCAGTTTTTTTCTCGTTAACTTACAAGTTTGATTTTTTTACAGCTTCAAGAGTCCGCAGACCTAAGTATTATGGTTTTAATTTCAACTCGATACCTCCACGCGTTCCTGAGATAAAGGGTCTTGACAGACAGACGGACGGACAACAAAGTGATCCTATAAGGGTTCCGTTTTTCCTTTTGAGGTACGGAACCCTAAAAAAAGGCGTTAGGTACAACGGCCAACCAAAAATAATTTGAGATATGTAACTTTACGTAATTTGACTTACTGGGTCGATGATTCCGAATGATATCATCATTGTTTTTCCAAGAAATCGAAAGTATTAATTAATATTGCAATTAACGAAGTATTTATTAATTCATACTATCTACGTCGATGCCAATTATACGAATATCTATCGAACTCATAAGCTAAATTAATCGTCACGATTAATACGGTAGTGTAGTAATAAAGATACCTCATATTTTGGCGACAACAATGGCGAATTGGCGAGACGTCTTTCTGTATTCAGGGTCGAGTAATCAATTCCCGTATCAGGGACGAAATATTTGTACGACCTGCTGCTATTTTTTACAATTTTACGTATATTCCTGATACAATGTATGTCAAATAGCTCCCAGAGCACGAATCCTAGTGGTTCGGTAACATAGATACGAGGTAGAAACTTCTTGAATATTATAAATCAACTAGGAATTTCATCCTCCAATTCTTTGTTGGTAACTTTCAGAGCATGTCGATATGTAACTGGTTGAAAAAAAATCCTATAAAGGAAGGTGTAGACTAGGCAACATATTGATTGCCGAGTAGAGTTCGAGCGTGGTCAGGCAATATTTTCGGGACGCTGGGCAACGGATCCGTTCGTGTGTAAACGTGCTTAGGGGCGGTAACACTCTCGTTTCAATATTTGTAATGTTCCAGTAGTCTGTTTAAGATATTATTATTTTGGAAGCTAATGTATAAATTGACGTTTTATTTTAGCCAATACAACTACGCTTCCGTTATGATTTGTTGATGGCTTGAGGGACAGTTACCGTTTTTTAAGGAACGTTTGTATTCTAATCTTAGTTTCAATGTATCACCAACACTTCTATTTCCATACATTTCGACAAGATTTTGGCATTGATTCTCGCCGAGGTAAAAATTGCGATTTGAGCTTTTTTTAGTAGGACACGGTTGTATAGGTCTACGAGAAATGGCCTTCAGTTTATTAATGTTAGAGCCGCTAAGATATACTCAAACTTATCAACCTTTTTTAAATGCTTCCCCATTTTTCCGTTGCCACTACCTGTACCTAGTGGACGGGAAAAAGTGCCCTGAAAAGTATCTATTATTTGCAGGACTTTTTGACGTGATCATGATTTACCGCAAATAGAGTTTTGTATGTAGCTTTACTTTAGCGGTAATTAATACCTACAAATTATTTAATCATTAATGAAATGTTATATTAAGACATGTTGGCGGACAATAAATGCACATCAATATTTTATAACATACTAGATGTGTTTTGCCGCCCACATCAAAAACGGACAGAATTCCATGATCATAGTTATTTATCGAATGTCACGTTTTGGTAAAATAATTACAATCAGTATTCAAATGATGCTGTTACAATCACAAAAAAATTAACAACTTCAATTCGTTTCATACTGACAGTTAGTCAGCTAATGACAACGTGGGCGCTTAGAATTATTAAGATGGACATAATATGAAATTATCTTCTAAAATCTTTTCACGATTGTTTTAAAAAGTAAATGTTAGTTTTATAGCATTGTGGGAAAGATTAGTGAGCAGATTAATGCTCAAGTGTAGTTCATAAGTGTTTATTTCTCAAGGAATTCCAGTTTGTGGATGTATGTCAGCTGCGACTGCGAGACAGAAACATGTCATAATGCCAGGCGTATTATAGATAGTTTGGACAAAGCGGTAATCGTAATGATAACTTCCCACGCAACCTTTTTTGGTTTGTGAAAAACATGGTTTAAAGTCCGATTGTTTATGATATGAATAGAGTTTTTTTTAGAAACAGATTCTCTAAACAATATTGAATGGATTCTCTTGAATTGTTTGTAGGTATAAATATTTATAGTATTTCTGCAAATCTGCTACCGTAAAACGGGGTGAATAGAAACGCAGGGGTGAATAGAAACAAAACTTTGGTTTGGTTTTTCACTTTGATACCATATTATCGGCTTCTAATAAAGCATCGACTTTTTAGAATAACAATTCATTAATAAATTGATATAAATAAATGCTGCGAAAAATATTCAAATATTTTGAAAATACCCTTTCAAGTTTTGATTCTATTCGCCCCTGAGTTTCTATTCACCCCATTTGACTGTACTGATAAATATATCCTATCTCGATATCGGAAGCTAATCGCAGAACAGACATATCTTTGATCTAGAAATAATTTATATCCAATTACACCTATTTGTCCATGACAGCAGGTTGTTGAGATAACTGGTAACTGCACCTTCATTTTAAAAATATGAATTCAATTAAAGGCATTACGGCCTTAGAACTGTATAAGAGTGCAGAGTTTTCTTGGAACACAAAGCACAAGATATTTCTTAGAGTCATGCACAAGTGAACAAATTGAATATTATGTATTAGTCTCACAATCTTTGCCGAATCTTTAATTTTTTAAACTCCTAGACCATTCAATCAAATGAAAATTTGTTAAGCAGAAAATTCTAACAGGCGTCCAGTTATCCCCAAACGTTCACATTTGCACAAGTTGAAATGAGCACTCAAAGTTTAGGAGATTATTTACAAATAATTGTAACGAATTTGCACCAAGAAATGTGCAAATTCGTAAATATGAAATGCGCGTACAACGATACAATTCTATTTTTAATGAGCAATTACTTTGGATACCCTATCATCCCTCGATTCACGGCATTAGTGCACTCTAATGACACCAAAACTGCTGGGTTCATCATTATAATTTACCCATGGAGATTGCCGACGGGGTAAGGTTTTGACCGAATGATAGCCAAGGTTGGGCCAAAGAAAAAAAGGCCGTCTATTTTAAAAACACGTTGGGGTGACGATATCGTTAAACCGTAACACCTGCATGGGATGCAGACGAAAGAGGAGGCCCGGGTGGCAGGGAGATTCCAGGTGAGTCGAAAGATTTCATGACTGGACAAATAATAACAATAAGATTGTATTTTATAAGTTATTATACTATGTATTAACAGATTGGATCCTAGTTATCTATACCTATATGTAAATAAAAATAAATCTCCATTTCCCTTGGACACGTCATTACGTGTAAACAAACAGGTAGGCCAATTTCACAATTTCTTTTTTTTTTTTGAGTTTGTTATTGTCAGAAGATTCTTACGGAAAGAAAAATTAAGAAAATTGTGCTGAAAATTAGAAAATTACGTCTATTAATCTACGAGTGTTTGACAGTTCGCGCATTTGACAGTTCATTGCTAAGACAGGACAACGTCTGTCAGGTCTGCTAAAGTCTGTTTTTTAATTAGAGATAATGATTTGACAATTCGAATGTTGCATGTTTTTTCCATTTCATAAATAGTGAGGTACCGCAACCGATATTGAACAAAAAAACCGAAAATATTCGTAAAAATAGTTTCATTTTAAAATACAACTAATTATGGTAAGTTTTTGTATTTTCTGAAGGTAATTTGGAAGATGCAAATGTCTAACTCATAAAATAAAATATAATTTAAGCCTAAGAATTAAAGACTAGCAAAAGCTGCGTCATTTTATTTTTTCGTCTCGATTTGTTATCACCAAACCCAGACAAAAATATAGAATTACTCAGTGATATTTTTGCTGACATTTTATTACAACTTTAATAATAGGTAATGATAGGACTTCGGTTTGAAAACTAATAATAGTTAAAATTAAACAATCATAAGTCCTCTTTTTGTACTATTTTCGCATGGATCTCTTATAAAATTGTAGCGATAAACGAATCAAGTGACCGTTTCTTGTAATGCAGTCATGTGAATTCACAGCTTGACGACCAATGGGCACGCCATAATCATGACGGTCAGTCCCCTCTTTGAGGAGTGGCTGGAGAGGCGTCACGGTGTCCTCATCTTCCGCATGAAGCAAGTCCTCACCGGACATGGTCAGGTTCTAGTACAGGCCAAGGTCCAGAGCGAGGAGGAATGGAAGGGGGTCGCCTCCTTCTGCGAAACAGTAATGCTAGCGAAGGAGGAGGCTGCACGAGTGAGGGAACGAACATCTTTTCGCTCCAGTCGCAGAGACCCCAATCCCGACTACCACAATGTCAATACCAACGTCGAAAATTGGGTAGCTTGCCGTCCAGCAGTCCGGTAATTGCCGGGACTGAGCCCCATTCGTCGACAGCGTTTAGTGATCCACTCGCTCTTCAAAGAGATGTCAGCAAACCGGAGGAGCTCAGTAGAGCCGATCTGGTTTTAGGCAGTAAAAGTCTGACACGCCCTCCTGCCCCGCCCATACCGGGAGAAGTCATTGGATGAATTCCCATCTTGAAAAAATATTGACGACCAATGATGATAACTTTTTTAATTCTAAAACACAAACTGAGACTGTCTCGTTCCGCTCTTGTAAACCGGATACAAAATTGTGTTGTGACTGGAGCTCCCTGGTAAAAGAAAGTAGCTAAGAATTCATGATTTTCAACCGGTTTTCAACCGCGCCCGCCACGGTGGAGCTAGTTTATTTCTAAACTCACGAGACCAGAGTTTTGTGTGTTTATACAGCCGTCGCAGTTGGGGTTATCGCTTGAAAACTTGGCAGATGACAATCGCAAGACGGGCGGTTCATTATCAATTGAGCTCCAGACCACCGTGGACATACACCAGAAACGAGCTGTTGAGTTATACTTCACAGAAAAATTAAAAAAAGAAGGCCTATAAAGTTCTGGGTGCATCAATCGATTTTTGGATTTCGCATCGGATTTTTGTACCCCCTGAAGGCCACTACGGGTGTTAACCGACCGCAGAGAATGCGGGCGCAACCTGCCGAGTCTGCGGGTGACCGTGGCCCACACCATTCTACTAGTTGCCCGCCGGTGCAGCGGGGAGCGGGATACATATATCTCTAGCATTCTACAGAAGCTGCGGGCCCGCAACCGCAGCGGATGCGGGTAAAAACGGTTTTGTGAGTTCTCAGTATAAGTAAAAGTCCGAGTGTAAAAAAATCTGGTAATATTTTTGAATATTTCTAATTATTTCAATCTTCAATTCATATTAGACTTTGCTATTAACAAACACTATCGTATTTTGGGCCTACTTTCCTTAGAGGTTGTATTATTAAAAGAACCGGTATAAAAAAATCGAATTTGGAGACATCACTTGTATCAAAAAGCAGGCAACATATTTCTGGAGTTTGACATTTGGACTTGTCAAATCATTATCTGGGATTAAAAAACGCACTTTAGTCTTTTTTTTATTAAACTTTTATTATTATAAATGTCTCTCATCCAGCGGATTTCCGTGACCTTCGTCAAGTAATAAGTCTACCTTGTGCCTGCCTGCCAATGGTCTCGGAGATCTTAATCATTATAATCGCGTTATGAATGAACGAAACAACTTAACTCTCAGCCAAGATCCATAGAGACAGTATTAAAAATATGTTAGTACACTAAAACTAGTATATTAAACAAAACATCTAGTCAGATAATAGACACAGAGGATGACATTTTCCATATCTGAGTAATACCAGTCGACAGATTCGCGAATTTAAATGTATCCCAGGCCCTGACTCAAGGTGTTATATCAGACAGGATGCTCCTACAGGAGTAGGAGCACTGGGGTTTAAGTCGATAGGAGTCCGATATTACCCTCAGTTCTTCCATGGGGAGTATTCATGCAAGTTTTTTAATTACTTTAAAAAAAGCCAACTAATTGGTTCATTCAAGACTCCTAAAAGAGGTCTCACGTAGCAAAAGGTAACACATACCTGCAACGCCTTCAGCATGGGCACCTTCTCCAGCAGATCCTCGTAGAGCTTGCGCTTCTTGAAGGCGCTCTTGAGCAGGATGCGGCGGAAGGTGTGACGGTCCATGGCCCACAGCTGGCCCGAGGTCTGCGCACGTACCGACGCCGCGCGCGGCATGTTGTACATGAGCGCCAGCTCGCCGAACGAGCCCGAGCCCTCGTATGTGTGCACCACCTGTAGTAAGATGTTGTTATGTGAACTGGCCTTAGATATTAAAGACAAAAGTATAATAGCACAAATTATGTTAATGTGTGCTATATCATAAGAACAGCACCTCTTCCTACAAGCCCTAACGTTGTCTATGAACGTCGTCGTCGCTATTCAAATTGAAAGACTGATGTGCCTGTTGCCTATAACTGGGTAGTTGCCTCAATATTTTATTGTATCACAAGTCATCCTATTTTTAGGTGGATATAAAAAAAAATAACCACGGAGGCAACCACGGAACCACGACCTCACCATGGAACCACGACTTCCGCTCCGTTCCCGCCTTAGCCTTCTAACCTAACCTACCTGTCCGTGTCGGGGAGCCCTAAAACTCCGAGCTCGCTCTTCTAATATCGCGGGTTTCGACTAGGTGAAACTAATTCATCCTAAAATCGGGTTTAGCTGGTAACACATACACTGAAGTGTGACGTCATCGCCATTAGGTTTCGTGCGTACAAAAGAGATAGCGAGATGTCCCCCACCAAGTTCCCACTCTTCCTATATGAAATGCTAATTGCTGCTTCATTTAATAACGAATTTGGATGCTGTTTTCAAAAAAATATTTCCTTTTAGTGTAATTTGTTATTTCGTATATAATATAGTATAAAAATAAACACAGGAAAAGCCAAATTTAATCTGTTTAGATTTAAAAAAAAGTAATAATATGAAGTTTTAATTAATTATGTCGCGCAGTCGTTTGGGTTTCCTATTAGGCATTAGTAATGAATAGTCTAGTTCACATGCCACACAGGCATGTGAACAGACAGGGTGCTTAGTCACCAATGTTATCATAGAACACAGGGGACTAGAGATAAATAACAGGTTAGTGGCCCCATGCCACTTATTCAATATCAATAACTTCACAAGTCTGCCAACACGACTTTTAAAACAGTCAAAGCAAAGATTATGGTAGTCCAAAAACTAAAACGATTCTGGTACTCTAGCACATTTTTGTTCGGGAATGTTGAATGATATATTTTCATTTAGAAAAAAAATCTTGGCATTTGTCTCATTTATCGTTTGAAGGCACCCGACAAACACTTCGTATCATTTGAAGTGGGCAAGAAGATGTTTTGATTAATTTCTATTGATGCCAAATTAACATCGATTAGATTTCGTTACTAATCTATTTAATGGAATCAACGGCAGAGCGATAACAACAGCTGTGTTCGCTTGGAACACCCCGAAATTTCTCATTTTTTCAGCTCAGTGCGATGCGGATTAGATTTTATTAAAACTGTATCAAACAGCTTCCAAGAGAAGCTTTTCCTTTACAAAGAACGAAGAGATGGTAAACATAAAACAGAACGCAATTCCGGCCCAAATAATTTGTGCCAAATGCCGCGTAAGTATTGTAATACAAAAAAGCCAAAGTCGGCCCGTGAAGTAGGTATGCTGGACTTTTATTTTAAGGTTGACGAAGACATTGAAAAATGTGGAAGGCGAGGCCAATAACCTATGCTGTAATACTGGAGTATGCACCGTAAAGGGTGACCCTTTTAAACAGTGGTATTTATATCGATACGGTATTTGGAAACTTAATTAAGGTTAGCTAAAATAGCATTCGTTGAGACCATTTTGAATTTTTTTTGAGGAGGCAAATCATGGAATAACTCCTTCTGCTCTGGGTGGTGCGAGAGGGAGTGTCATACTTTTACTTGCTAAAACCCACCTGTGTTCCTTCAGTTGCCATTTGTGTTCTAGGACCACGGTAACTCTTTCGAACAATCCCATACCCCATCATTTAGAGCCTATAATAAGCTTCACACTGGCAGAAGCGTGGGGGCAAATCCGTGGGCCTTCTAGCCTTCATAGCATAATGGCAACATCCGAAAGGGATTAGCCGCAGTGCGAGTCCAGCTTAAATGTATGTATGTTCTTCATATGACATTGTACACAATCTTGAAAGTATTTAGGTGACAGATCTCCACGTACCTTCTCAATGCGATCATCGCCGGTGACGAGCACGTCGAACATGCCATTCTCGATGACGTAGAAGTTGTCTCCGTCGTCTCCTTGCCTGATCAGGTACTCGCCGGCCTCTGTGCGCTTCTCGAACATCGCGTCCAGCACCTACGCAGATGTAACGTGTCGACAGACTCACTCTGTTTATAATGTGGAAAGTTTTGCCTAAGATTTATAGTGTAGTAGTCAGCAGAAACTATAATAATAATCCACAACTTTTCAGACAACGCCATCGAGTCCCAAACTAAGCAGAGCTTGTGCTATGAGTACTAGACAACTAATAAACTTACATACTCGTATATACTTCTAAATACATACTTATAGATAACTTAAACCCAGACACAGAACAAATAATCGTGTTCATTACACAAACATTTGTCCTGGGTGGGAATCGAACCCACGACCTCCGGCATAGCAGTCAAGGCCACTGACCACTAAACTAACAGGCCTGTCAACTTCCTACGAAAGTAGTGTGCGAAGTAGAGATTTGGGCTAATCTTGGTAAAAAAATACAGACACAGCACAAAAATAGTAATATTTTTGTGCTGTGTGTAAGGAAGTGATGACAAAAAACTTTCAGATATTAGTGGGGAATGAGAAGTAAAATGTCACCGCTTTGTTTTGCTAATATCGATGACAACGTGGTTATATACAATACGAAGAACGTATCTAATGCAGTCTGAACAAAGTACCAAATAGTTATCATGAGACAGATTATAGGTATGTCATTACATCACAAACAACCTATGAAATACATTGTGAAAACTGCAGCTACTGGTCCAACGAGTTGCTTTTATGTTTGTTTGGTAAATTTTTCACAATCTTGATCTGGCCATAATATCCTAAAGCCTTATACGACATTTAGGGTATACAAAAACAAATCGCACAGCTATCGTAGTGAAGAAGAGAGATTCATTTATCTTAGTTTGAGAATGATTGACGATTGTTTCGTGACAGACTGAGAGTTAGAAAGTAAATCTCCCAGTATAGAGCAGAAAAACTAGAAGACTGTGATATTAATCAAACATATACTGTAATCAAATGCAAACCTAACTTTAAGGAACTAGTTGCTTCGTACACGAGGTAGACAGTTTTAATTGAAATTAGTCCCTCGTGGACGAAGCCCAAGTTTTAAGCGAGTTTCAACTGACCTGCTGCATTTGCTGGGCGTCGAGCGAGCGGAACAGCAGGATACTGCGCACGGCTTCGGCCAGACGCTGGCGCTGCGCGTCCGACTTCGGGAACACGGTCGTGGTTCCCTCGTCCGAGTCATCTTCCTCGGGGTCGTAAGTCTCGGCGAACACTGACTTGCGTCGAGTGTTGAAGCGCGCCACTGGCGGCTCTGTTGCACACGTTATAAAAGTTTTAGTTATGCCTTCAATTTTAGTTTTAGGTTAACCGTTTTTGTATACTACCTTTGGTTATTGCTAACTGCATTAATGCAAACCTATTGTGTGTTTATATACTTAAACTGTGCTTTCTTATGCGCTTAGGCGTTTTAACAGGCTATGTAATAGCGTAATTCACACCATTAATCATTTTAAAATCAAACAAAACACTCAAATTGTTATCTTCATCAAATGTATCGAGTACCTGAAGGACCTATAATTATCACATGATACGTAAATATTGCCTCATAAATAACTATATATAATACTCAGTAAATATCTTTCAAATTTAGTACGGAGTTACGTTTACAATTACGTATAAAATAGTGTAGGCTAGGCTAACATTTGCACATGTGCTGAAGGCCTCAAAACGTTCCATATGGATGTGACCTGACGTGTTATGGTTGCATCTGCTCCCGAATATCTTGTATCCAAGAGGTTTACTTTAAAAACATATTTGTATAACGTATATGACGCAAACACATTCGTAAGACGATTCGGTCGACACATGTGGTTTAGTTGTATGTAATTTTATTTAAAACACATACATTGTTTACAAGTTGCTTTACGAATCATGGGCATCTTCCCAAATGGCCGCTATAGGTACGTATTTGATGCGATTTTTAAATTCTTAGCACGCACTTTGTTCCAATACTTGGTAGGCATATAAAGGTTTGAAATGAAGTCTATCAGCTTCCCGAAGGTGAATTCTATTTATTTCATTAAACATACGTGTTTGTCGAGCTTGTCTCGATAGATCTTAAACCAGCACAAGGGACACGGACGATTTTATGTGTAAGCTATTATTTAGCGTGCCGTTCTAGATAGTCGAAGGCTAAACGGCTGGCGATTATTATGCTCATCATTGTTACTTAATGACGGAAAACCGACTTGAAAAGAACAGAGCTAAGCTACAAACTGCGTTAAATATTTTATGTCTTTTATTAATGTTACAACTTTTAATTTTTTGCACTTGTCTTGCGTGCACTTACAAAGCAATCGATCGTAGAAGCACGCAAGGAAAAGGTAGCTGATGCATGTGGCTGATTAAATAATTGTGTGTACCAGTGTACCTATAAAAAATATGAGTAAGTATGGTGCGTTCAGAGAAAGTGAAGTTAGTGGTAGTGTTTAGTATGTGTTGCAGGGCTAGCTATGTAACAAACTGCATTATTAATATCACGCCAAGACACTCTCACGGCGCGGCGGAGGCCACAACTCGGCAGCAGTAGCATAGCCTCGAGTGCAAATCAAAACATTAAAGAATCAAAATTATTTTTACAATGATCTCAAAGAGATTTTGGGTAATTTAACAATTTAGGAGAAATTGGACACTAGAAAGATCTTTTGATAAACAATTAACTGCCAACTTTCTTTTTCTGCTGTAACTGTTTTATTATGAAGTTTATCTTTATAACACAATTGTGTAAGTTCATAGTTCCAACACTATGTAATTGCCTGAACCTATGATTAAAATGTTAATAACTTTGAACTGTAAAGTAATTATATTTTTTATACACTTCTTTCACAGTTAGCATTGAAGTTAATGAATGTTCTATGACACTATCTATTCCACAGATAACATTGTGTACCGTTAAACAATCCAGGATGTGAACCATTGTTGTATTGTACATTAATCCATTTCATAATGAATGTGAAAAATGTATCTACCTATCATAAACTTTTAGTTTCAGTTCTTGTATATTTTGGAGCTTGGAAAAGGTAGCAAAAATGATCTCACTGATCTCTTATCAATATATCACTTAGTTTATCTAAGTGAAAATTCACATATTAATCTAGTAAGCCATGGTAAACACTTTAAAAAATATTTCAGCTAATTATAGAGAGCATGACATCACATCATATTAATCAACAGGTGCTCACAACTAATTCACTTTTAAATAAGGTAATTGTCCCATTTTGTTACATTCATTATAATAGCTATGTCAAAAAAAATTCTTTTAAAAGGAGTCATACACTTGTTGTAAATTTTAATGTGGTTGTTTCTATTCAAGTAGGTATGTTGTTCAGAATAATGATCCAACAATGAGAGAAAATCTCTAACACAAACAAAATTCAAGGTCTGGTTAGCACCTGAACAATTTTGTTGTGATACTGTGCTACCTGTCATTACATAGGCTCAGCTAATTTTACGTAACACGCGTGTATATCGCCGACATCTGGTTTCGGTTCATGACGTTAAAATCAGCGGCAGACATGGAAAAATAAGCCAATATCATCATCAAACAACTTCAAAGTGTTAAAAACAAACACTCAAATAGAATGAGCGTATAGTAAACACTGTAAATTTATGCCCCTCCAAACAATTTTCAAGTAAAAACCTGCATTTGTTGAAGAGTTCTCCGAAGCTTCAAGTCTTCTCTTTCCGTACTTTTACACGGAATGGATTTTATTATTTCAACTGTTTGCTTATCATTTGACACTTTTATATCTTGTTGATCTGTGTTTATGACTCTCTATTTAAATTTGTTTTAACGCCACATAAGGAATCTAAATGTTATTAGGCAACACTCTCTGATTATTTAGATAAACATTATCAATAAGTGTACAACTAGACATTATTATGCTGTTTCTTGTAATTTATCACTTGGCAACTGTTAAAAATTATATTCTCCATAAATAAAATATATACCATTGAAACTGTAATGGCAGTATGCCAAAAATTGAATCATTACAGATGTTGGCTATAACAGAGTATTTATAATTCTTTTTTATTCAAGTCTATATTGAAAATTGTAAAATTAGATTTAGTTTTAATTTTGTTGCAATGCTAGGTGTCAGCATAAAAAATCTCTAAAACTAAACTAAGTACCTAGATAATATATGTACTTGACAAAAGCTATCAACGGGCAAAATGAGACTGATAAATAAACAGTAGGTAGTGATATAATGAGCATGATTTTTTTTTAAATATAAACCAAACACTGCTGTGTATTTCAACACATAACTGTTAATTAGGTCACTGTAACACCACAAATAGTGAGACAGTACCATAACTAATTAAAAATTTACTAGAAAAGTTGTTTGGTTTTAGCTGCTGAATGATTAATTACTGAGCTCCATATTATTATTTCATGTTATCCTTGTATACATGGCTAGATTTATATATTATCATGTAGTAATCAGTATCTTGATCAAATTCATAGCATAAATGCAGTTTAAATATATTACTAGGTCTCTGATAATGTGGAGCTCGAATTGAACTGTGGGCAGGGTACCTACACACATTGGTATACTATCATTCACATGGGGATGTTGGAGTCCTAGCAACTACTGGCATAGCCCTACTAAACCCACCTCAGTCAATGCAGTCAACCGGTAACATCGTTATTGTCTAATTTGTCTAGTAAATAAGAGGACAAGTACCTTCTTCGTCTGATATTATGGACTCATCAGGGGTGCCGGCGGCTGCGGTCGGGGCCCTCACTACGGTGGTCGTCCTGTTGTTTTGTAATCTTGTGAAGAACTCGACCGCGTAGTTGATCACGTCTCCCGGTTGCTCCAGCAGATAACTTATGGTGAACTCCAATAAGATCTCTCTAAGGTCATCCGGGACTTGAATGCGTCCGCCTTGAGGCCTGCTCATTTCTAAAGGCGTCGCCTCTCTTTCTCGATATTATCCCGTGAGGAGAACGTCTAAGCGACACGATAGATTAAAACTTCGATATCATAGCCATTGAATTAGCTAAAGCGACACACCAACGAGCAAATTTTACGATGGGGAAGTAGCACTACATACAAACGTTAGTAATAAATAAAACCACACTATTATACTAAGATTCTGTTCAAATAAAGTCTTCGCTACTAGAAATTAAATCTAATGACACACTTTTTACTGAATATTCCTTGTCCTCCAGCCTGACAAATAAAAAATCTCCCTTCACTAAAAGCAAAAATGGCGAATTTTGGATTGCCCTACTTCACTTCACTTCACTCACTCCCTTTGAAATAATTGCTATAAGAAAAAAAAATGTTTCATAGACAAACTAAATAAATGACAATCGATCGACAGGCCGTCTTGTCAGCGACAAAATCAACATAAAAATTATAATTAACGATAAATTTTATGTATAAAATATTTTATTACGTTGTATAATGAGTATTGTACCGGTTGACTAATTTGTTAAAAATAATTCTGAAACAATGGTTATTCTTCACTTTTTAAAGCTAGGATTACACTTACTACACGCCCCTTGCAAAATGCAGATCATGGTGAGTTCATTGCGTTGCATTCTGCGGTCAAGCTTCATCTTTAATAAAATGATCCCATGATCAGGCTATTTACACAGAAAAACATTGTGCACTAAAATTAGGTTGCGTTTTATTTTTAAATTTGGTAACACTGTGGGACTATAGTTTTGAAATTTGACAGATCTCAGAATAATTCTGACGGTGCGTTCCGAGATGAGCTGTCAGCGCTGTGAGCGCGCTTACAGCCGTTCCGTTTTAACGTGAGCCCGTCCACAAACGATTTCTTGACGTCATGCATGACGTCATTATCGACGCCATATTGCGTTAACAGTGCTTCTATTCTATTCTATTCTATTCTTAAATAATGGCAAGTAGAGCCGATGTCGACTATTCTGCCAATGTCTAAAGTAAATTGGAAAAGCAAGCGTGTATATTATTATTATTTCAGAAAATGGAAAGGGACTGTAACTGTAGACCCAAATTCTTCGGTTGATAAAGTTGAACTTGATGGGTTAGTATTGGACTGAAACAAACAAAAAATAAAAATACATAAATATTATAATTGTTAAAACATTAAAAGCGTAAACCACAACTATAAAGACAGAATATTTGGGGCTATGATTCATAATTTTATATTATTGTGGCGGATGAAGATCATCATCGCCACAAGCAATTCTGGAGAGGGGTATGTTAAGAGGGCAGGGACATTGATTGGGAGAGGGATCTTAAATTTCGGGAGGCGGCTGTATAAGTCTAAGTGTGGGACGTTGTTTGAGCATTCAAAAAATATGTGCTCCAGTGTGCCTTCCTCCAAACCGCACTCGCATAAAGAGGAGTCGCGAACACGGATTTTTTCCAAAAAAACAGGTGAGCAACAGAAACCTAAGCGTATTCTGCAGAGGACGGAAATAACAGTTTTGGACACTTTTTTGTACGTGAAGAACCAAGGTTTTGATTTTATGGTTGGTTGAACTGCGTAGAAGAATTTACCTTTCTTTTTACCAGTGGTATTCCACCGCTCCTGCCATGCACACTGAAGACTTGCTTTTGGCAGGTTCAGTAAGTCATACCCCTGGATAGAATTATGTGAGAGGTCAGCTGCAGTTGACGAACAAGCATCTTTGGCCAAAGCATCAGCATGTTCATTGCCCTTGATGCCACAATGACTAGGTATCCAAACTAACTGAACTTCCCTTTGACTGTTAGCACATGACAATAGAGATTTTTTAATTTTTAAGAGAATTGAGCTGTGCAATTTACTTTTGAAGGGATTCTGGACTAAGGCTTGTAGACAGCTAAGAGAGTCTGTGAAGATTACGGCTTTGTCGATATTATGGTGTGACTCTATAAAAAGACAAGCTTCTAATATAGCCACACACTCGCCTGTGAACACAGAGGACTCCTTGGGACATTTAAATTGAAGAATGATACTGGAGCTTTGGTAATATACTGCCGCTCCAGTATGACTGGGGTCAGTGGATTTGGAAGCATCGGTGAAAAACATTTGAAACCCGTTCCAACGCTCGTCCACCACCGCATTGAAAGTCGAGTTCGCCGAGGGGGAATTTTTAGATATACCGATATTAAACACAATTTTTGGGGTGAAACATAGGGCTTCATATTCAAAGTTAAAGTGGGGTAATTTGGGATACTGGACGATCGGGCATTCTAAATTTTGTGTTGTACGAAAATATTTTAAGATTAGAGGAATTTCTTTATGTTTCCAATAATTTGAAGTTCTGCATATGATATCCAGCTCGTTCAATTTTGCAATGAGAGGATGTGAAGATCTACATATTGCCCTGGACAGAAAACGGGAGGCTAAATATTGTCGTCTCAGGGCTAGAGGAGGTTCGGCGCACTCGACCTGCAAAGCGTTGACAGGAGAGGATTTCATACACCCAGAGATGATCCGAAGACACTTGGACTGAAGCTTATCCATTCTAGCCAAGGCACCTCTATTACATGGAATCAGATGGAACATACCATAATCTAGTATACTCCGGACTAAGGCATTATAAACCAATTTCATGGTGTAGGGGTGGGCTCCCCACCAGACACCCGTCAAAACTTTTAAAATGGAAATAACTCTTTCGCATTTTTGTATAAGGAAATTTATGTGATACTTACCTGTTAGCTTTGAGTCTAGAATAACGCCTAGAAATTTCGCTTTTCTTGCTAACGGAATATTTTTCCCTGAGATGTCCACTGTGATGGGAGGGATTATTCTTTTGCGAGAAAAGATTACTGCCGAACTTTTCGGTGCAGATAGAGACAAACCATGGTTTAACAGCCAATGGTTCAAAGAGTCCAGAGAGAGGCGTAGAGATGATGCAGCGTCAGCGATGGAGGAATCTGACACATAAAGTACTAAGTCATCAGCGTACTGTAGGATGTGACAATTATTGTTTAGGCAGGAGCCAATATCGATTGTATACAGATTGTAAAGTAGCGGACTGAGGACAAAGCCCTGAGGGAGTCCTTTCCAGGTCTGCCTTTTATCAAAATCCTCACCCTGGACTCTCAGAACCAATGAGCGACAACAAAGTAATCCACATATACAGTCGATCATCTTGACCGGGATGCTCAGCTGTTGCAATTTCTGCCTGAGGACGGGAAGAAGGACGTTGTCGTATGCGGAGGAGATGTCTAAGAAGGCAGCAACCACGGACTCGTTTTTAGAAAAGGCTAAGCGGATATCCGTAACTAAAACCCCAACACTGTCCATTGTGCTGAGCCCTTTCCTGAAGCCAAATTGGTAGTTCGGCAGTAAACCTCTCGACTCAACTATCCACTCTAGACGATTTTTAATGAGATGTTCCATTAATTTGGTTAAAACTGAGGACAGAGCAATAGGCCTGAGACCGTTCGGATCATCCACATGTTTGCCGGGTTTTAACAGTGGGATTACAATTTGTAGTTTCCATTGATCTGGGGCCCAACCATGGGTATAGCAGAAGTTAATTAAGTTTAAAAAATACTGTTTGGTTTTATCTCCAGAATGGGTTATAAAGGAGTAGGGCACTCCGTCAATACCAGGTGCTGAGTCCCGGACATGACTGAGCACCAAGTTCAATTCTCTCAAAGAAAATGGCGCATCAAAAGGGTCATTAGATACACTATTTGAAGAAGTACTATTTGGGATACATTCAGAAGGAAGTGGGACATAAGGAGGAGCTATTTTATCAAAGAAAAGTTCAGCAGTTTCCCTGGTGATTGGTGAAGATAATGATGGAGAGCAACCACGTCTAAACCTGTTGATATTCTTCCATACAACTGAGATTGGGGTGGAGGGGGAAAGAGAGGTGCAGAACTTAACCCAACCTGCACGTTTCTTCCTGCGGAGAAGACGTTTTGATTGTGCAGTAACTTGCAAATAGGCCAACAAATTCTGAGTGGTCATGTCCCTATTATAGTGCATCTCGGCCTGGTTCCTCAACTTGATAACTGAAGTGCATTCTTGGTCCCACCATGGAGGAGAGGGAATTTTGTTCCGGGCACTGTTTTTTAAAGGGAAACAGGAGTCTGCACTTGAGATAACAGCTTCAACAAAGCCCTCATAGCAGCTCTTGGCATGGCGGTGATCAGAAGGGTCAGATAAAGTTGAGTTTAAATTTGGAAGAGCATCAATTTTCTGATCCAGTAATGAAGCAAACTTTGACCAATCTGGTTTGGATAAGTTGTACTTCAAAAGTGGAGGAGAAGTTTTTTCTAAATAGGTTCTGTTAATCAAAGAAATAACAATTGGGTAATGATCACTACCATGCGACAATGATGTGCATTCCCAGTGAGTTGAAGAAGCTAATTCAGCAGAGCAAAACGTTAAATCAACACAACTCTTCTGTTGACCGGGAGGTGACCTGCGTGTTGGGCAACCATTATTTAGTATGCAGAGGTCCATGTCATCCAAAATCTCAACCAGAGCTACACCAAACGCATCACAACGCTCAGACCCCCATCTGTAATGGTGACAGTTAAAGTCGCCCATGACCAGTATGGGACCCCGAACATTGGAGAGAATGTTTCTTAAAATTCCTAGAAAATTATGATTAGGGTGAGCAATATATATAGAAAATACAGTGATGCCTTCTATCCTACCAGATACAATGCTCATGTCACCTGTAAGAGGAGGCAAAGATAAAGGCGAAAGTGGGACTCGGTTGTTGACGAGGAGAGCCGACCCTCCATAGCCGTCAGATCTGTCACAACGGAGAATGTTATAGTGTGGAATACGGAAACTAAGACTTGGGGTGAGCCAAGTCTCAGCTATTGAGCAAGCTAGAGGTTTGTATTTGTTGAGGAGGAATATGAGGTCGTGCTTTTTATGCCACACGCTCCTCACATTCCACTGTAAGAATGTTTGGCTGGACGCCATTTTTAATTTCTAAAAGGGTTTGTATAAGTTTATCGGCAACGTTGGACGGTAACTGGGAATTTGAAGGAAGAGTAGGGATAATAGTAGGTAGAAGTTGGATAAGAAAATCAATTATGGAAACTGTGTTTTTAGGAGAGACATTATTATAATTAAGAGCACAACCATTAGGTTGTGTGGGTTGAGGGGAGCTAACTATTTCCTGATGAGCAGTTTTGTTATAGGATGGGGAGAGAGGGGCATGGGTCTTGGGCTTTAGTGCAACAGTTTTACGGTAAGATTGCGTTTTGGCAGCATTGGCATAATTACGGGAAGGTATAGGTACAAGTTTGCTGGCCTCTACATAAGGGATGGATTTTTCGGCCATAACTGTCTTGATGGCCTTCTGTCTACCATGCTCGGGGCATGACCTGCTGTTGGCAAAGTGATTCCCCGAGCAGAGCACACAAAAAGCCTCGCCTTCAGCAATGCTGCAACCATCACCGGGGTGATCGTGGCCGCACTTACTGCAGCGTGGCTTAGATCTGCACAGGTTAGCCACATGTCCAAACCTACAACACTTACGACATTGTATAGTAGGGTAGATATACTGTTCTACGGGAAGGGATGTGTAACAGCAAAAGACCCGTTGTGGTAGCACTTGGCCATCAAAGGTGATGACACAAGTTTCCGTGGGTTTCCACTCATTTGCACCGTCTCTTTGTACTTTCCTGTTAATGCGGCGGACTTTAAGAATTTGCCCACATCCAGAAGGCACTGACAAAAAGGTAAGGGCTTCTTCTTCCGAAATATCAGTTGGTACACCTGTGATCACACCCATCCTTGTGATATTGAAAGTGGGAATTGAGGCTGTATAGCTATATTTCGCAAGAAGGTTATTAACTAGAAACGCATTAGCGTCCTGAGGGGAAGTGAACTCTACGGATACACGATTACGGCCAACTCTTTTAACACCATCCCGTAGGACATTTGCAATGTTGTTGGAAATTAAAAATTTACCGAAGTTTACAGGGTGTAGTGTGGTGCCTGCATTTGGTGTAGCTTCGATTCTAGCAACATGAACGATATAGGGGCCCTTATCTAAAGCTGAATATTTTACCCGGCCGATTTGGCTCTTGGGTTGTTTATTTGGTGGGGTGGGTGCAAGCGTTTCTTTGCCACTGGGGCGTTTACGTGAGCTTTGGGTCACATCCATTTCCGATACGCTACAAACAACGTCGGCAAATTGAGAAAGTGGGTTTTGGGACAGAAGGTTTGGGGAAGCTGGGATGTCGGGGGGATCTGGGGGTTTATTTTTATCCATCTTTGACGTTTAGTCTAGCTACTTGAGACAATCACAGTACAAACCTGTACACAAACACAGGACAACACAATTTATAAAACAATTCACAAAAGATACAACAATCACTCGAGAACGATCAAAACTCTCAAAACACACGTGCTATCCAAGAAACTCGTGGCGAGAATCCGTTAACAGTGCTTACCATAGGTGCTTACACTCTGATGCAATATCACTGAGAGCGCTGTCAAAAGTGACAGTTTAAAAATATTGTTTGTTTATGTTTGCTTAATAGTTCTTAGTTACCTACTTCTTATCTTATAAAGCATTTCGATGAAAAAATGGGGTTCCATAGCCATTTTGAAGCCCAGTTATTTTATTATTATAAATGTATGGAGAGAGCTATAGAATAAACTGACCAATCAACACAATCACAGAACACAATTATCCTATCGGTGTCAAATACACGCGCAATACCTTGTTAACAAAGCTTATTGTTGAATCTCTACCAAACCAGTCAATGAAATCACGTCAAAATCACTGTTGGCGCGACAACAGGTCGTTCCGAATTGACATATCGATATCAACGCTGTGAGCAGCAAAACTAAATCGGAACGGCTGTTAGCACTGTGAACGCTCATGGCGATGTAATCGTAATTCGGAACGCGGTTTGAGATAGATAAAAATTTTACTCGGAAACTTCAAAACATCTAGAATGAATCAGTCAGACCACAGAGTACTTTGTAACATACAGTCAGACATATCTACTATACTCTTTGGTTCAGATCAGACGGACCGCGAGTTTTAATCGTACCTGTATCTTGCTCCTGTTGATCGTCGTCTGTGTATCCGCTTAGACGCTCCCGCCAATTTTTTTTGATGACGTAAGACGCTACGTCATCTGATAACGACGGCGCCCCGCTGCGCCGATTAGTGCCTACGCAAACAAGTGTATTTTTCGGCGACTCATTCGTAACTTGAGTCACTTCAAGTAATGTTTTTGTTTAAGCTTATTAATGACTCTTTCAAGTCGTCTCAAGTGTTTATTATTATTTGGTTTCAATTTTTGTATATAGAGCTGTAAACATTGACTATAGTTGGCTATAGTTGATATTTGAACTTTAAAGAATATTAGTTTTAAAAGTAAAGCGGTAACATATAGATTTTATGACTTTAATAGGTGGATGGGTTCTATCTACATACGATAAAACAAAAAAACATACTTCATAGTAAATAAATATTTATTTTAGAGGCATATGACTAGCATGTGACATTTGCTCACGGTGAATAATTTTTCACCAAAATTAATAATTAACTACAAATAAATGCTTTCACGTAAACTAAAAATATTGTTACTGTCTGAAAGCTAAGTTTCTGCTGTAACATATATGTAAATATTATGTTGATAGGTTTATCTAATACAGAAAAATATGGAATTGATTGAAGGCATTCCCACTTACGTGAAAATACTCTTAACATTTCTGGTTATTTTTTGTTATTTTTTTTTCAGTGAAATTTGAGTAAAGAAAGATGAATAAAAAATGTAACTATTTTCTACAATAAATACCCTTTCCAATGAGGTATCACACTTGTTATTCAATAATACAATATATTAATATTAATATTTATTAGTATCTCTAAATTAGGCTGGCGGCCATAATGAGTTCAATGACATTTATGTTTTCGACTCCACTTGAAACGAAAAATCTAATATGACCTTAAATCTATTAGCGTTTGTATATTCTTTGGCTGAAAACTATTGACGAATAAACATTCAATACGATAATAAAATCTTTTAACACAGAACTGGTCTCAAAATATAATAAATTGCGATAGCGTTCTGACAAAATTCTAGGTATCAACCGATTGCCGTGATAGCCACACATAAGTACAAATATACGTATTTTAAACTTACCCAGGTTAAAATCCTGTTGCACACACATAAACTATATTCTAATTATTCACTAAATCAACACTTTACACAGAAACACTCACTCAAAACCGAAAATATTATTTTTTACCGTAAACCGCTACTAGAATCAGCTGGCGTTCGCGCGCGAAATGCAACGACTGAATTTGACAATTATTTTTTTTAAAGTGTGATTCGTTTTGGAACTGTTATCGTATTTTTAGCATGAAATAATGTATCGAGATTCGAGTAGAAAAGAGAAAAGGTTATAAAACATCGTGTGTTAGACAGAAATAGATATATTATGAGGTCGTATCGTATAGAAACGGCAAGGACGAATTTTGTTTGACAGTATAAAAAAGTTTGGGACTAGAGTCCCAAAGAGCGTTTGACCGGGTATGCGAATGGATTTACATTTCTTGCCGTACCAGTTATCACTAAACAGCCTAACAATAACAAACTTGTAAGCAACTTTATTTTCATTTTTGATTAGGTACACCCACGTTTTGTGCTTTCGTATTATAGTTGAATAGGTGACTGATCGCTATCGCTATATTGGCAGCTCTCAGGGTCGAATCACGTACTAGTACGTAGCACGAGACTAGTAACCGTAGTATAAAGGAAACTTGTTTTTATTTGGTACCGGTTTAGTACCTATGGTATGTTTGTAACTCTATCTGAGATACTTGGAGATCTTAGTGTTATTGTAATTTATTCCTCATAGAATAGCATAGCATAAGCAGCCTTTTAATGTTCCCACGGCTGAGATTCTGGCCTCCTCTCCAGGAGAGAGAATGGGCTGTAATCCACCACGGCCCAGTGCGAGTTGGTGGATGTCACATATATTCGAATTCTATATTCTTGGAAATGCCGGTTTCCTTACGATGTTATCCTTCACCGTTTTGAGAGCAGTTGTGATGAAATAAATTATAAAGCAATGCGCCTAGCTGGGTTTAAATCCACGACCTACAACTCGTAAGTCGAGACCGTTACCACTGGGGCACTGGGCCACCACTGCTCTATTTATTCCCCAGTACTACCTATTTTAATATAAAGTCCATATTAATGAGCAGGACTACCTAATAACATCAATACAAATCCATATCCAGGCACTATGAATAACATTCTAAACAGAAAAATGCGTATATAAATAACGTTCGCAGGTGAGGAATAAATAACTTGCGAATCAAATACGAAGTTCGATGCTATGCAGTCACTCAGTCAAGTGATTAGAGGCAGTCGTGATAGTGATGCGTTATACTTTTATGTTTATAAAAATTATAAAACACAACAATATTTGTGAGGTGGGGGGGGGGGGTAACAGTACAAAGTACGAAGGGGTCAAGGTTAGGGTTACTTTATTAATATAAAGTATTTAAGACAAATAATATAGTACACAAAATACTATATTTTTATATAATTATTGAGACGTATTTAAAAACGCAATTAATTTGGCGGAGTACCAAAAGAAAACTTTTGGGATGTTACCAAAACAAACGTTTGGGATGGTACCAAAACAAAACGTTTGTGATGGTACCAAAACAAACGTTTGGGATGGTACCAAAACAAAACGTTTGTGATTGTACCAAAACAAACGTTTGGGACGGTACCAAAACAAAACGTTTGGGATCGCTGCCCTCTCTCTAGGATCCTACACTCTCATATTTCTCAAGCTTTTGTGACTCCTATTTCTGTAGGAATATTGCAAAGATTTAACCTTTCTGAGGTTAGAATTTTCGACTTTGCTTCGCTCGCTCTAGCATTTATCTATCGCAGGGCTGCAAAATAATTACAGGCCACGCAGCTACGGTAGCCCAGTAGGGCCGATGTCCACTAGGGTCACCGGAATTTCTCAAAGGGATATCGTGGTCTTGGAATGCAAAGGGCAACTGTAGGACATAGGTGGGTTTTAGTCATTAAGTCTGACATGCCTGTTCAATCTACCCTAGGGGGAGAGAATTCACTGGATGAATTCCTACAACAACACAAAAAGTGACAGCTCAAGTACAGGGGGTAGAAGTGCAGAGGGGTAGAAGCGGAGAGGGATAGAAGTACATAGGAGTAGGAGTACAGGGGGTAGAAGTACATAGGGGTTAGGAGTACAGGGGGTAGAAATACAGGGTGGTATAAGTACCGAGGGGGTAGAAGAACAGGGGTAGAAGTACTGCGATTAAGTCCAAGGCTGTCGGCTGTGATGGAGTCAGCAGAACCATGTCTCCCTTCGTCGTCCCTCATGTTTATAAGTCTGCTCCCTACTATCACACACATCATGAATTCCTCCGTCCAGACTGGGGTTTTTCCTACAAGGTGGCGGAAAGCTTCCACTTTATCAAATCACTTCAAACCAATCTCCATTCTCCCTTTTCTGTAAAAAATCCTGGAAGCAGTTGCTCTTAAACAATTATCAACCTGTGTTTAGGAATAAACTGTTATCCCCATTTCAATCAGGTTTTCGAACTGGCCACAGTACAGCCGCACTTGGCGTGCTTAAAGTTACAGAAGACGTCAGAAATGGCCTGGAGAACTCGAGGATGAAGGTGTTAGTTTTAATAGATTTTTCCAATGCTTTTAATACCGTTGATTAGTGTTGCAACGGAAGTGTCTTAACGGAAGCGGAAACGAAAACAGATGTCAAAAGTAAATCTTTGCGGAAGCGGAAACGGAAGTGGAAGCAGAAGTGTTAATACTATGAAGAAAAGGCACAATTTTATTTTTTAAAAACAACTGAAGGTTTATGTCGTAATCACGTCACAAGGCGCGGTGATGCGCAGTAATAAAGAAACTCGTTGCGACACGTTTGTGTACCGCCCCCGCACCCCCCCGCGTCTCTTCCGATGTGTCCAGTCGTTCACGCGCCACCCACCCCCGCGTTCTTCGCTGAATTCTTCCGTTTAAGAGTTCTGTTATAAATTTTGCGGAAGCAGAAGCAGAAACGGAAGTGAAAAAGCTTGCGGAACTTCTGCAGAAGCGGAAGCAGAGTTCTGTTGCAACACTATCGTTGATCACGACATCCTTCTGGCAAGATAGCCAGAAGGTTGTCGTGATCAACGGTCAAATTGGGGTTTCTTCGTTGGCACGGGATTGGTTCTCATCATATCTTCGTGGGCGTCGGCAAGCGGTAAGTACGTGCTGATCAGAAGCTTTCTGACTGGTGCGACCTGCAAACCGGCGTTCCACAAGGCGGTATACTATCTCCACTCTTATTTCCTTTGTTTATTAATTCTGTCACAGCTATCCTCAAATGCTCTTTTCATCTGTATGCTGATGACCCACAGCTCTACGCGCAAACTGACCTTGACAACCTCAATGACTGCATCTCCTTAATAAATGCTGACCTTCGGGCGATTAGAGTTGTTAGCAGATTTGGGGTTACTGACAATGTTGTGGCTATCTTTATTGGTAGTTCATACTTTTTACGAAGCTTGGACACTAGCCGACTACTGCCGCTTCTTTTCGGCAATACAGTTATTCCTGTCTCGCCACACGTTAAAGACATAGGCTTATATATTGACGATAGGTTAAGCTGGAATAAGCATATTGCCAGGCCCCTCTTCCCCACTGGGCACACTGGGCACGTGCCCAGGGCCCCGCGATGTATTGGGGCCCCCTACTCCCTACTCGATTACCAAACGATAACCGACAGCTACTCTACTCTCGCCTGAAAATCAGGCTTACCGATTGCAGCATGTTTTAATAAATTTCAATATACATATAAAATTAATTGTATATAATAGCTATATAAATATATATTAAATTTAACTGTTTTAAAGAAAATCATCAGTGAATTATTTCTATTTTGTGTTTACGATCAACAGTGTTACGGTAGTGGATCGCGGCATTCAAGTAAAGCGAAAAAAAAGCATTAACTTAATTATTTTGAATATGTTTGACACTAATGTCAATAGAATGTCTAAATGCTTGAAAACATAGATTTGAAGATGTGATTTTAACATAAGGACTAATCGTGGATGCTGGTTACTTAGTGTGGATTACATTATTTATATTGTATATTCATCATAATATCTAATGAACTGTAAAGAAATAAAAAAAAAGCTAAAACTTTGCATATCTAAGTTCTTTGTCTCTTCTAACAAAATAGTGCTTTAAGGTCATAGGGGCCCCATTATCCTAATGTGTCCAGGGCCACTAATAGGTGAAAGACGGTCCTGCATATTGCTCAGGTTAGCCAGAGAGTCACGCTGCGATCTCTCTATAGATTCAAGAATTTTCTTCCATCAAACACTAAAACCACTTTGGTCCAATGACTTTTTTTTACCGATAATTGACTATGCTATGCTGATGTTTGTTACTCTGATCTATCCCAAGAATTTCTAAACCAATTGGATCGACTTCTCAACAACTGTATTCGTTTCATATTTGGTCTTCGTAAATATGATCACATTTCTTCTTTTCGTTCTCAGATTAAATGGCTGTCTATCCGTCACAGGAGATCCCTCAGATCCCTTTGTACACTCTTCACATGAACGATCTGTGTGCTCCTGATTATTTAAAACAATATTTTAAAGTATTGGGCAGTTCTCATAATTTCAACCTTCGAGCTGAGCTTCGAACATCCAAAAACATACATATATGCTTCTTCATATTCCTTCTCACCGTACTGGGTTTATGGCTAATTCTTACGTTGTCTCTACCATAAAACTGGAATGTGCTTTTCCTTGACATCAAAAAAGCCGAAAGTAAATATTCCTTCAAGCGTAAAATTCGGAACTACTACTTAAAGTCCTCTCAACCTTAGTTCGGTCTTCGTCATAATTGTTAAATTTTAAGTTCTCCTAATTATAATGATTTGATATTCATCAAAGTATTTATTAGATTATAAAAGTATTTTATTATTGTAACTTAATTCTACTTGATATATCTGTTATTTATTTATTGTGCACACCTACCACAGTGTTGTCTTTTTGACCTAAAGGTTGACTGGTAGAGAATGCCTTGTTGCATTAAGTCCGCCTATGTACCACTACAGTACATGAAGTTTAAATAAATAAATAAGCACATACGGGTAGAAGTTCAGGGTTGTATAAGTACCGGTGGGGTAGAAGAACAGGGGTGGGGTTACAGGTACAGGGGTAGAGGTACAGGGGGTAGAAGTACAGGGGGTAGAAGTACAGGGGTAGAAGTACAGGGGGTAGAAGTACAGGGGGGTAGAAGTACAGAGGGGGTAGAAGTACAGGGGGTAGATGTACAGGGGGGGGGTAGAAGTACAGGGGTGTAGAAGTATATATATATGAATAGGGTTGTCCAGTTTTAAATAGCTTTTACTATCTCTTGCTACAGACAATGTTTGGTAAAAGAATTTTTATGGAAATAAAATCAACAAAAACTAAGACACTATAAGCCTTTCCCTGTTACAAAGCCACAAAAATAAAATTAAAAACATCAAAATAACTTAAAGACCATTTATTTTTAATGGCAATATTAATGATAATATAAAATTAACATTTGAAAATCTTATCCATAAGTGCATCGTTTGTCTGTGAATCTAATATACGTTTCTTTATAAAACAGTATTTAGTGAGAGAATTTTTCATAGGATGAGCTATTATGTTTTCCGGGGCTTCATAACGATTGAACATGTCAAATACTGGTTCAGCATCTTCGTCCGAAAACAAATCTATTTGAATGTTTTTCACGGTATTGAGCGTTATGCATTCATACTTTTCCAAAAACATGCAGAGATCTTGTACCGATTTGTATGTCAAGTATTCACTTTTATCTGCTAGATGTACTATTGAAGAACCGGGCTTTTCGAATATTAGATTCATGACGACACCACACCACTTGAAGAATACCTCAAGTCTCACTTTGCCAGTTAAACTTAACCATGGGGTGGGTATAATGTATTTGTCGCCGATTTTTACCGCCCATGGACTTATGTGCTTACTAAGCACCATAATGTTGTCGTAGAAGCCAACCCGTTTAGCTATTTTCTTGGATTCAAATTGTAGTAATTTTTCTATAAGCTCCTTTTCATTCAATCCGGAAAGTTCCTGCAGGAAAAAAATTATAACATAGCTGTCTTTTATGTGGTCACATCATTACCTAAGATATAAAATTTTACATACATATAATTCCTTGAATGTTGCTCCTGTTACACCTTTTTTGTCCAAATGCGACAGTATCGGGTCTTCCATAGCCAGGCTAGGCTTAACAACATCTTTAACTTCTAGTGAAGTATAACTATAAGGAAGAAAATGATGTTAGTGGTTCGCATATAAACAATAATGCGTCGTGTTACTTTTGCTTAAGGTTTAAATTAAAATATCATGAATCCTAGAAAGTGTGCATTATTTAACTACTTTCCGTCTAATACGGGAAGAGAAACTGATATAAAATTCAATGGTGAATGCTCATAAATCATATTTTTATGAAAAAAGAATCTGACACTGGCCTGCAAAATGGAAAAATCTTAAAGAAATTTGAATTTCGCGCGCTAAGGGAAATAAGTCAACAACAAATGTCAGAAGTGGTAGCACACCAGTGTTTAAAGGAATAAAAATAAATGCTAATTACCTTGATAAATACTTTTCACTATGACTGATATCCAAGTCCTGGTACAACGCAGAAAGTTTGCTAAAATCAGATTTATTCTTCCACTTCAGGTTTCCAGTTTTCAATTTATATTTAGTGTCTATTATTAGAACATTGATCTCTTCCGGCATGATGGGTGCTCCGGCCGGGTCCGTGATGACGGGCGCAGTCGCACACGTTATGTCCATGACATCGTACGCATGCATCTCACAGTACATACAGTTGATCTCTGCAGACGCTTTTACATCATTTTCAGTCTGTTCCGAGTCTAATAAAGAGCTCAAATTATCTGTAAATTCTACGTTCAGCCGATTCAGCCACTTGCGCTGATAAAATGCGGATATTTTATACGACGACTGACATATGTCTTCCAAATCAAGTTTACGCATTTGGTTGTTAAATATTTTCTCTTTGGCTGCGATGGCGCCGCATTTGCGCAGTTGTTCAACGGCAGTTCGCAAGGAAGCCTCAGGATACTCCTTGAGAGTTTTGTATATTTTCTTGCCCATTTCAGTACTGAGTTCAGAATCCATAGTTTGCATTATTGTGAGTACTATAGTCTCCTTCAAAGCAGCATTGTCAAGCGTCTTGAACATGTTACATAATTTATTAGCAGTAGCTGTTGTTATTGTAAAATTTTCGTGGAATTCTTCCAGGTCCACTGCGACACATGGAACCTTCTGGATATACGATTTAGACTTCATTACTTCAGATATTATCCAAACTAACTCCATCATTGGCACCCGAGCCTTGTTGATGAACTTTGACATATTTGTTGAGTATCTCAGTCTTAGCTTTTTCAAGAGTCCTTCATATTTTTGAATTAGAGTCCATCTCCTTTTCAATTCGTTTATGATACATTGCTTTTCATGAATCAATGTTGAGTTCGTTTCCAATGTTGAGGCTCTACTATGGCACACGCCTTTTGTCTTTTTCGGATCATTGATAGAAAGTATATCTTTGGCAACAATGTTTCTGACAATGAGACTGCCAGGTTGTGAACTAGGACTAAGAATTGTAATAGCAGCTTTACACATAGTTATTATCATATCTTCCGCTTTTGACCATCTTATAGAAGAGTCATTTCTCCTTCGAGTTAGCTTTTCGTTCGAAACTTTTTCAGGCACCATTTTTGGAGGAGCCTTTGGTTTAGTTTCTTTCTTCAGTTTCTTATTTGTTTTCAATTTAGGCAGTTTAATTGACACCTTCTTTGTCATTGAGTGGCTTTTCACTGGTCTCATATAGTATGTTTGCCACAGTCGTGGTATTTCCATGTAGAAGCAGGAGTCGAAGCCACAGGGTCCATAGCCGTCGCCGTATCGAGCTCCGGTGTCGTACTTGAACACCTCATCCTCTGAACGTTGCGGAGGTTTGAGTTGCTTCCTCTCTCGCTTAGCTAACTCTATAACAGTATTGATGCTGATTGTATACACTTCAGTCCAGTAATTGGTCACATCATCAAATGTTTCAAAATAAAATGACTTTTCTATAACTTCCTCATCTGTAGTCCTGGGCCATATTCCTGATGTGTCTATTATTTTTGCGCGTCGATTTACAAAGAATAAGAAACTGGTGTATGTGACGATGCCTGAGCTATTGGTGGACTGAGCTTGACTAACTAACTGAATGAGACCTAGCATTCCTAACACTTTCAGGTTAAGCCTGATCGCATTCTGTAGAGTGTTTGATCTCATCAGTGTTTTGTAAATATGCGGGGGTGCGTCCTTAAGCTTTATTTGGAGCTGGCTTTCATTTATCAACTGGTTGACTTCCGTCATGCCCATACTGCCCATGTTATTGATAACGAACTCTATGGTTACCTCTTGGATAAAATCGACTATGCTGACAAAGCCAGCTGGTAAAGAATGTGATTCAGGCTTCACATGTTCGAAGTAAGCAAACTTCATTAAAAACTCGTGAAGTTTTTGGATTTTCATATATCGAGGATAGGAAAATTGTGAGAGAGATGGACAAGTATTTTCTAAGTTGTCCTTTTTGATAGCCACCCGTCTGTTAGTGACGGCTCTCATACAAATCTCTTTATATTTCGCTTTTATTAATGGGTCTGTTGGTTTGATATGAGGGGCACATATTAAGACAGAGTACTTTTGGATGCCTGGCCACTTAACTTTATAAATTTTAATATGACCATCTGTGACTAGCTTTTGTATGAATGATTTTAGTCCTTTTGTGTCCATAGGTGGTTCGTTTATTTCTTTGGAAGCTAAATTGCTGAGTGTTATGTATCCACATACACATTGTTTATCTTTAAGTACTTTGAAAATACCATTTGCAAATGTCAATTGCCTCAATGTGGGGTTTTTCTTGAAGTTTCCAAGCGTTTTCCCGCTTTCAAAGCCTTCTAAGACTTTTACTTCTGTAATTACATTTTCGTGTTCTGATTCCATGTCATCATCAGCGTTTATTGTTTCAGTTGAAGTTTTCTTCTCAGTTTCAAGTTTGATTCTTTTCCGTGGTCTTTCATCTTCTATATCTGATGATCTTTCATCTTCTGTAGCCGCTGGTCTTTTATTTTCATTAGCTGGTGGTCTTCCATCTTCAGTAACTGCTGAAGTTTCATCTTCAACTGATTTCTCAGGTGGTTGGTACTGATTTAGGTATTCTAAGAATTTCTTCTTTTCTTCAGCGTATTTGACATCTACCTCTCCTGTGGCAGCTATGGCGATAAACCTGGAAGATGTTAGTAAAAATTGCATTTCGTCATCATTATTATTCTTATTGATAGACATCCACTGAACAACTTTGGATCACAAGATAAAAGATTACTCTTTATTACGTATATCAGAAAATACAATTTGGTTCCTATGTTAATTTTTGTACAAAATTTTATACTAAACAACACAAATACTAAAAAGAGTTATTTTTCTGAAAACAACATCAAAATGAAGCAGCAATTAGCATTTCAAATATTGGTATATTCCGTATACCAGAGTGGGGCGTTTTTTTTATGGTGGGAAATCATCCAATGATTTCTCTCGCTCTTTCGTTTCAGACTTTTACTGACTAAAACCCACTCCTATTCCTTCTTTGCCTTTGTTCCAGGGCCCTGGAAGAGTGGGGGCGTGGTGGAGACATCTGGCTATCTCTTTTATACATGCGTAACCTAAAGGCGATGACGTCACATTTCAGTGACTGCATCTTTATTGTTACTTGACCGTTTTTACTTCTATCCGAATTGACTTACTTACTTCATATACATGAAAAATTCTATGTGGGATTTAGGATAAAGTTATTTTTTTTTTTTACAAATAAATACAAAAATTGAGTCCATTACTTGTTTTGGAAACCATTACATTTGGTTGGTTTATCACTAGTAGAAATCTATCAAAAGGTAAAGGGATAGATTTAAAAGCAAGAAGAACACAATAAGCTTGCCTGTTGAAGTTTAAATAAACATTAAAATATTTACCTGGCAGTCCTCTGCTTCCCCTTGTCTTCAAGATACTCCCTAACAATATTCCGTAGCCGGAAGATCCTGCAGATTCCTCTACTAGTATAGAACTCTATACCCAGTAACTGTGCTAGCTGAACCTGAGTTAGACCTTCTAGTCCTGCGTCTAGAAACCGTTCATAAGCCTGTCTCATCAGGCTTACACCAACCTTGTACTGGCACTCAAGAGATGGTTCTTGTGCTTCCTCTTCAGAATCTGAGGATTCATCCGCTTTGGATGATAGGTAGATAAATTTTCTTTTCAAAGTAGTCTTTGTTTTCTTGTTTTTGTCTTCTGTTGGTACCGGTCTTTCTTCCTGTAATGTTTATCATATGTTTTAACCCTTAAACCGCTTACGTCGGATTGATTCGACGAGTGTTTTCGTGTCCTATTAGCCAGGGTCGTGTGTTTGCGACTGAGTACTCCATCTCGTTTAGTTCTTCAATCATAAAAATAGGTGACAGAAGAGCTGACGAGATGGAGTATTTGGTCGTGGATGTGCGACCCTGGCGGATATATTCGAGTTAATTAATTAAGTAATAATTACTTAGTAGCAATGATTTGATTATTGTGTAATTCTTCATACTGCCGCCACACACCAAGAAAAGGGCACATCTGACCAAAATACGATTAAAAACTTTTATGATGCACGGTAAAACTCTAATGAGTTTATGATTTGCATTATCTGTATTGTACCTATTACTTTGTATAAATATAGAAACAAATAAACTAAAAAAAAAAACTGATGACACTACTTTTTAATAGTGTAACTCAGCAGGGAAGCTTATAAAAAATATATATAAAATAGTTTTATATGATGCGCCTTATTTCCTTTCCCCCCCTTTTATTTTGGAAGGCTGTACAAACTGTCTTGGAAAATATCTATTGCCAGTAAACAGTTAGCCACTTTCCAAGTAGTCATTTAATTTACTTAAAAAGTTACATCATATATTATTTAAAAAATACTTTATAAATACTTACAAAATTAAAAATATTAACAGTCTTCTGCAATCTCTTGTTTTGTTTCCGAGTGATTAATCCTTTATTTATTATAACTTCGGTTTTCTCACTATAGTCTGGTTGTTGTAGTAAGTGCTCTATGACATTTCGCAAAATACCTGATTTTGGCATAGACATTAAACTAGGAGTGTAGAATCTCTTCAACCGGACGAGCAGTGCCTTGACACCTTTCCCTGCAATAACTTCTGTCATGAGACAGGTCCTTATAAGGTCAAGCCCACGTAAATATTTCCTGTTGTAGAATAATGTCTTGGAATCCTTTATTACTTTGCTCAGGTTTGTTAAACCAATTGTTGATTGACCCTGAAATTGTATTTTCACATTTATTGTGCATACAGCTAAGGAGTGGAGTTCCCTGCCGGAGTCAATGTTTCCTGATAGCTACAGCCTAGGGTTCTTTAAGTCAATAGAGAATATGTTACTTCTAGGTGACCATGTTCCATCGTCAACCACATACCATCGGGTGAGATAATGGTCAAAAGCGAGCCTATCAATAATAATAAAAAATAAAATTATGAGTTTAATTAAGTATTTGAATTTTATATTTAATTTCAGTTTAATAGTAATAATATTTTTTGTATTGTAGGTAAACAAACTTTAATCAATCAATATCATTACTTCAAATTAGATTACCAGGAATACTTGGCAGCCATGATCAGATCAAGTCCTCTGATTTTTTTAATTTGTTCTATTTCTGAAAACATTTGCTTACGAAACAAACAACAAAACACTACTAACGAAACACTTTTCTAAAGTCACAAAAGGTTTTAACAATTTTTAAATTCATTAAACCTCAAGCAAACTCCGGCCATTCACTCGCTCATTGTCTTTCTATTGTGTCTCTAATTATGGTACTCAAAAGATTAAATCAAGATAGAATAAACAAGTTACATAGGTACTTACATTTCCTCTAGACCTGCCAATCAACTCCAGCAAACAGTAATGCAAAGTGGTCATCTGTGCTAAATAATTGGTAGGCATATGTTGAGCCAAGGCATGCCATCTTTCTTCCTTATCAGCTACTAGAGCTAATGTGTCCCCATATTCTGCCAATACATCCTCATAAGATTTTTGCTTTAGTTCTGCTATAGGTATTAGTTGCCTGGTGTCATAATATTTGCAGGAACCGTGTTCACCTTCAACAGGACTGTATTCATATGGGCCATCTAGATAGTCATCCTGAAAGAATTACCAAGTGAAATAAATAGCCATTTTTCATTCTATTCTGAATGAATGAAAATTTGCTATATTATAAAATCAATAGGCTAGAGCAGGGATGGCGAACCTATGGCACGCGGCAAAATAATTCGGGCACGCTAGTAAAACTAGTACAACATTTAGGTGATTTGAAACACTGGTAATCACATTTTCTCTTTCATACATATAATTGAATAAACAAACTACGGTAAACATTACGACATATGAATTTTGGGCTGCTAATTAAAAGTTAATAGCATTTAGTTTAAATATTTGTTCTTTAAATCACTAAGCCAAGATTCTTTGGCAGTATGCAATGACTACATTTAAAAAAAAAATATTTTTAGTGGCACATTCTCATATAAAGGTTCACCATCCCTGGGCTAAAGTGAATAGGCTCTTGATAAACTAGTGTGATGCACCATCAACAATTGCATCACTGCATACCATCAGGTGGGATCGCAGTCAAGCACTGGTTTAAATCATTAAAAAAAAAAACATAATTGTCGGATTTCAGGCTGTTCATGAACTAAAAAAAAATGCATTTATGTACTCTTCCTGAGCCTGAGTGCCAGGATATTTCCTGAGTATTTTTTTTTATAGGCTGCTCTGCTCAGTTTGGCTTATTATCTGAGTGCAGTTTCTTGTAGGCATGAGTCTACAGCCTCCATAGTGAATACAGAAAACGAGACTTTCAACTTTTACTGGTAGATTAAACATAATTTTAAACTTACGGGTTCTTTCAGATGGCCTGTTGCTTCATCGACTATTTCGAATCTGTCAAGTATTTCTATATAGGGTAGTGGTTCCGGAAGTTGATAGAAAGATATTTTGCCACAACTCACAAGAAATCCCCAGAAACGGGCTTTCATTTTCTCTGTTATTTCTGAAGATATACGTTTTTGTAGTCGCCGCCATAAAAGATCAATTCCTATACCTTCTAGCCCTTCCAAAGCAACTTCATCGATAAGTATTTGTTTATAATTAACTGTAAAGTTTTTTAGTATATTAGTTTCCATTTTTTCGGTTTAAATGATATAGAAATAAATAAACAATTCACATGTGCACGAACACGATTGCGAAGTAGTTTTTTCAGCGAAACGAATGTCAATGTCACTGTCAATGTCAAACTTATGATACAAAATGTTGGAAATTGCAACTCCGACGGGTATGGAACGCGTTTTGTCTATAGTATTTTTGTTAATGTTTTTGGCTTTAATGCTAAGTCTTTTAAGCCATGTCTTCGTCTGAATAGTTCATTATTCTAGTTTACCATTAGAATATGGATGTACACATTCTAATGTTTTTGTAGTCATCATTTCAGCCAAAAGACATCTAAAGAAAAAAAGAAAGAAAAAAAGAAAACATTTATTTGAGACTATATAGGTACTATACTTTTATCTACTGTTGGACATAGGTCTCCCCCAAGTGTCGCCACAATGAACGGTCCTGTGCGTCTCGTATCCATCGGATTCCCGCAACCTTTACCAGATCTTCGGCCAACCGTAGGAGGCCTTGTAGAAGGGTTTTTGTAGTATTTGGCAGTAAATGTATCAAGTCAACCTTTTCAACAAATTTCGCTGAGGTAGCCACAACTAAAATAAAATTCTCAGCTTAATTTTGCCAAGATCGTGCCTGTTTGAATGTAACTGCCACCATTACAGATGGGGGTCTGAGCGGGTTGTGATGCGTTTGGTACAGCTCTAGTTGAGATTCTGGACGATATGGACTTTTGCATACTAAATAATGGCTGCCCAACACACAGGCCTTTCCCCGGACAATAGAAGAGTTATGTTGACCTGACATTTTGCTCTGTTGAATTAGCAGCTTCATCCCATTAGGAATGAACAACCTTGTCGCATGGTAGTGATCATTACTCCATTGTCATTTCTTTAATAAATGAATGTCAAGAGCTGTTATGAAGGTTTTGTGAAAGTCATAACCTCTACTTCAGATTCTTGTTTCCCATTGAAAAATAGTGCCCGAAACAAAATCCCATCACGGTAGGACCAATGGTGGGACCAAGAATGTACTTCAGTGGTTAAGTTGAGGAACGAGGCTGAAACACAGTATAATATGGAAATGACCACCCAAAATCTGTTGGCTTATATGCAAGTCTATGCACGATCTAAACGTCTTCTACGTAGGAAGAAACGTGCAGGTTGGGTCAAGTTCTGTACATGTCTATCTCCCTCCACACCAATTTCAGTTGTGTGGAAGAACATTAATAGATTTAGATGTTCATCATCGTTGTTGTTGTTGTTGTAGTGATGCTCATCATCAATATCTTCACCAATCACTAGGGAAACAGCTGAATTTTTTTTTGATAAAATTGCTCCACCTTATGTCCCCCTTCCTTCTGAATGTCTTAATGTATCCCCACATATTGTTTCTAATGATCCTTTTGATATGCCATTTACTTTGAAATAATTGAATATGGTCCTCAGTCATGTCTGGGACTCAGCACCTGGTATTGACGGCGTGCCATACTCTTTTGAAACACATTCTAGTGATAAAGCTAAATTGTATTTCCTAGATATAATTAATTTCTGTTATAATCGTGGTTGTGTCCCAGATCCATGGAAATTATAAATCGTTATTCCCCTGTTGAAACCAGGCAAACATGCAGATGATCCGAACGGCCTTAGACTTATTGCTTTGTCTTCAGTCCTAGCCAAATTAATGGAACACCTAATTAAAAACCGATTAGAGTGGAAAGTCGAGTCTACAAATTTGCTGCCTAGCTACCAATTTGGTTTTAGGAAAGGGCTCAGCACAATGGAGTGTTGGAGTTCTAGCAACAGATATTCGTCTAGCATTCTCTAAAAAGAAACCGTGGTTGCAGCCTTTTTAGATATTTCCTACGCATATGATAATGTTCTTCTTCCTGTTTTCAGGCAGAAACTGCACCAGCTGAGTATTGGGCACGCCACAATTATGGCGGTAAGTCCCCTCTTTGAGGCGTGGTTGGAAAGACCTCACGGCGTTCTCACCTTCCGCATGACGCAGGTTCTCACCGAACACGGTAAGTTCGGGAAGTTCCTGCACCGGATTCGTGCGGAAGACACGCCCGGGTGTCGCCACTGTGTGGACCGCCCGGAGGACACGGTGGAGCACACGGTGGAGGTGTGCCCCGCTTGGGCAGAGCAACGCCATGTCCTCGTGGGGGCGATCGGCGGCGGCGATCTCTCGCGCCGGGCCTTGGTTCAGGCCATGGTCCGGAGCGAGGAGGAGTGGCAGGCGGTCGCCTCCTTCTGCGAAGCAGTAATGCTAGCAAAGGAGGCGGCCGATCGCGTGAGGTAACGGTCCTCACGCCCCAACCGCCGCCGGGATTCCGATCCCGATTTTTGGCTACCGTAGGCGCGGACTTGCGGACGGCGAGCAATGGGTGGCTCGCCGTCCGACCGTCCGGTAACCGTCCGGACCGAGCCCAAGTCATCGACGGCGCGTACTGTTCCACGCGCGCCTCAAGGAGATGTCAGCAAATCGTAGGGGTCCAGCAGGGTCGAAGCCTACTGGGGCCATAGGTAGTGTGAAAATGAAACCCGGGGCCTGGGACGAAGGCAACGAAGGAACAGGAGTGGGTTTTTAGTCAGTAAAAGTCTGTCACTATCTCCCGTTCCGCCCAAGAGTGGGATTTGTCATAAGATGATTTTCACACCCAATAAAAAAAAAAACCAACTGAGTATTCCGGTCAAGATGATCGAATGCATATGTGGACTACTGCTCAGTCATTCATTGGTTCTGAGAGTCCAGGGTGAGGACTTTGACAAAAGGCAGACTTGGAAGGGCCTCCCACAGGGCTTTGTCCTCAGTCCCCTCCTTTATAACTTGTACACAGTTGACATTGGCTCCTGTCTAAATAGTCACTGTCACATCCTGCAATATGATAATGACTTATCCTTTTATGTGACAGATTCCTCCATTGCTGACGCTGCATCATCTCTATGCCTCGCTCTGGACTCTTTTAACCATTGGCTTTTAAACCACGGTTTTTCACTGTCCGCACCAAAAAGCTCGGCAGTAATATTTTCTCGGAAAAGAACCTTACCCTCCCATATCAGTGACCATTTCAGGGAAAAATATACCATTGAAAAGTAAGGTGACATTTTTAGGTGTAATTCTTGATTCAAAATTAACAGGTTAGTATCATATAAATTCATTAATCCAAAAATGCGAACGCGTCATTCCAATTTTAAAAGTCCTCGCAGGTGTCTGGTGGGGTGCCCATGAGTCTAATATACTACGGACTATGGCATTGTAAACTAATTAGTTTACAATGCCCTAGTTCGTAGTATATTAGACTATGGTACGTTCCATTTAATTCCAAGCAATAGAGGTGCTCTGGATGGACTTGATAGGGTTCAGTCTAAGTGCCTTCGGATCATCTTTGGGTGTATGAAGTCCTTTCCGGTCAACGCTTTGCAGGTCGAGTGCGCTAAGCCCCCCCCTAGCCCTAAGGCGGCAATATCTGGCCTCCAGTTTTCTGTCCAGAGTAATATGTAGATCTTCCTATCCTCTCATTATATAACTAAACGAGTTAAATACCATATACAGGACCTCAAACTATTGAAAAAAATAAAGAAATTCCTTTAATCCTTAAAAATTTTCGCACGACTTAAAAATTTTGAATGTCCGCCTGTCCAGTATTCCAAATTATCCCTTTTTAATTTCGAATATGACGTTCTATGTTTCACTCCTAAAATTTTGAATTCTAAAAACTCCCCCTTGGCGAATTCGGCCTTCAATGCGGCGGTGGGCGAGCGATGGAATGGTTTTCAAAAATTTTTCACGGATGCTTCAAAATTCACTGACTCCAGTTACACTGGAGCGGCAGTATATTACCAAAGCTCCAGTATCATTTTACAATTTAAATGTCCCAAGGAGACCTCTGTGTTTACAGGCGAGTGTGTGGCTTTACTGGAAGCATGTCTTTTTATAGAATTACACCATAATGTCGACAAAGCCGTAATTTTCACAGACTCCCTTAGCTGTCTACAAGCTTTAGCCCAGAACCCCTTCAAAAGTAAATTATACAGCTCGCTACTTCTAAAAATTAAAAAATCCTTATTTTCTTGTGCTACTAGTCAAAGGGAAGATCAGTTAGTTTGGATACCTGTGTGGTATCAAGGGCAATGAACGCGTCGATGCCTTGGCCAAAGACGCTTCTTCGTCAACTACAGTTGACCTTTCACACAATTCTATTCATGGGTATGACTTGCTGAGCCTACCAAAAGCAAGTCTTCAATGTGCATGGTAGGATAGGTGGAATTCCACTGGTAAAAAGAAGGGTAAGTTTTACTATGCAGTATAGCCAACCATATAATCTAAACCATGACTCTAACACTTACAAAAAAATGTCTAAATCTGTTATCTCCGTCCTTTGTAGAATCCGCTTAGGATTCTGCTGCACGCCTGTTTTCTTGGAAAATATCCGTGTTCGTGACTCTTCTTTATGCGATTGCGGTTCAGAGGAAGGCACACTGGATCACATATTTTTTGAACGCACAAACAACGTCCCACCTTTAGATCTATGTATATAGTCGTCTCCCGAAACTTAAAATCCCTCTTCCAATTAATATCCCCGCCCTCCTAACCTATCCTTCTCCAGAAATGCTTGTGGCGCTGATGATCTTCATCCGTCACAACAACATAAAATTATGACTCATAGGTCCAAATATTCTGACTGTGTAGTTGTTGTTTACGTGTGTATTTAATGTTTTAACAATTATATTATTTAATTATGTATCTTTATTTTTTGTTTGTTTCAGTCCAATACTAACCCATCAAGTGCAATTGTATCAGTCGAAGAATTTTAAGTTTTCAGCTACTGACCCTTTTCATTTTCTATATTGATAATATACACTAATTGCTTTACTAATTTACTTGAGACATTGGCAGAATAGTCGACATCGGCTCTATTTGCCATTAACAAAAAATAGAATAGAATAGAGTTTATTCTATTCTATTTTCTCTCTGCTTCCAATTGGTCTTGTGCGTTTATGCTTTATGCCTATAGCCTTTTTTTTTTTGAGTGCTACCACGAGATCTCAACGCGATCCATTTTTCGACCTAAACTGAACTGTTAAAGGGATGGAGCTATATAGGGTGTAGAGGCCATCCCTTTTTCTCGCTCGCACGAATGACATTTTAACACGTCATGGTTAGCCTCCTGGAGCAGTCATTTCTTCACAGCTCCTCAACGAACTAGTTCATCAGCTCCCGTCTCAAATCAGAGAAAGGCAGATCGTTTGCACGCTTTGCCGGTTCCACAGGCCAGACAGCTGAAAGAACGATTAGAAGCGTAGGTGTAGCGAGTACGTGTGCGATAGTAGTATTGATGCGACTAGCTCGAGCGACGCTACGCTCTCGTTCAATCTGGTTTCTACAATTAAGTTATAGTCAAGTACACAAGACTACTTCCAATTTCGCTTTACTTGCTCGTGTATTTTACTTTCTTCTATTACTCAGTCTGGTCGGGCATTCAGCCTGGTTAGTTCACCACTGCCACAAGTTGGACTAGGTATGTATTGCTTCAAAGGTACCCTACCTTTACCGCCAGTGAGGAAGAAAAATCAAACATATCGAGTTTCAATATTTTATTTACTAAAGAAAAGGAATACATTTTATCCTTTGCTAAAATATTTAGCATAATATTAATAATATTTTAATGAGAAAATGATCATAACATTTCAAACAATGAAGAGTAAAATATAAAACCTTGCTTCCTTCGAGCTTTCTATTTCATATTTTGCAAATCAATGTTTTACAATCTATTTGTCTCTAGTTATAAAAAAATTGCACTCTATAAATACGGGCAGCGAATAAGGTGTAACAGTTCTATCACTGCAATTGCGTTTGCATTATTATTTATAAAACCCCTACTTAAACCTATGCCTTAAAAGAAACTAAAATTAGGCTTCGCTTTAAATCTAAAGCAAGTGTCGTCTCCTTGTAACAATGGTTCAGAGGCGACTACATAGATTAGACTTAAAACAGAGCCTGCATATTTAATGTCGCTGGAGTAAAGAGCAAATTATAGACAGTACAAAACATGTAGGTATGAGTTTATGAGAATGAAAAGGTAATTTATAATCATAGATTTATCATAGATTACCAAACTATCATCAGGTATAGACATAGTGAATTGGAATAACAGGTAATGTAATAAGTGAATTTATCTGTAAATGATGACGTATACGTTATGACTACTATTAAAATTGTACGAAGTAATGTATGTAATGAGGTTCAAAAATAAATTGATAGACCTATTCCAATATTCTTCTTCGAGTTTCTAAAGGGCGGTAACTATGCGATACTAAAGGCACACTATTAGAAACTCACTATGACTTAGCATGGAAGATATTTGTTTAATTTTAATCCATACTCCGTCAGCGATCATATTTGCATAGTTGACAGTTCATAGATTAAATTTAAATGAACGTGTATAAATGGTATTGAGATAATGGTCGGTTCATGGGAATTATCGGGTCCGTTAAACTACAGGTGCAAATCGGTAATATATGTAGTTAGGCACTTCCCATTAGTTACTTCGTGATATACCGTCCCGCTTCTCTTTATCACAAAATGCTCAATAGGGATTTTGTTCTGGAGCGAATGGTTTCATGTCAAAATATAATAGTAAACTGCTCTAAATGCTTTATCAATATGTTAGCGACATTTTCAATTTTCTTATTTCTAAACCTACCTAATATTTTTTCTTAACATTTTGTGATAAAGAAATTCTTTACGTAGATAACACAAAATGCGCTGCTGCTAATAATTCTAATTTTAAAATTCTAACGAACAATTTTGAAATTAGAATTCCGAGAAAACTTTCCAAGTAGAAAAATATTGCACACGCAGCGAAACCAAACTTACTTCCTTACAGTAGAGGCTTACAGTTCACTGAGTACCGTGGCATACATCTAAGTTTGCACTAAGGCAAAAGTTATTAAAAGTGAATATAATTTATTAAGGTATACTTTAACGTTCCGTAAATACTTTACGAATAGCGTGTCGCTTAACTTTATACCAAGTCTCAGTGAAAAGTGGCCCTTCAACGCCTGGCTTTAGAACTCAATCTCGTATTTACATGCTATAACATAGAGTAGGTATGTGATGTATAGTTTGAGAGTAACGTGACGTAACGAGCTATACCTTAACATTATATCTTTTAATAAAAGTTGTGGATCATTTTTATTTAATCCAATCTGTTACTTAGTTCTTTATTTCAATAAAAGTCTTCAATTTCTAACACTAAGGCTTCGAGTTTCAAACAAAATTAAGCGGTCTATTATAATCTACGTTACGATACGATCTATATAATTCTCAATATATTATAAATCAATATATTACGCTTAGTACAAGAAATTTCTAGGCATGTTTATGATTACAATTAACTTTACGAGTATAAAAAGGTGGTTCAGTAATTTAAACGTAGAAATGGTTATTGTACATTTCATCAATATTATTTTTTAAGTAATAAAAAAACAATTCTTAACAATTCACTTTCAAAAATTTCTTGCGCTTATACTCTAACGCTTAATTAATTTATTCGACGAAAACTAATTACATTACAGAACTTGCTATTTACAAGTACTAGCCTCACTTACGTATGTACGTGTTAGTTAATTTCCACATTACAAACTGTGAAAATGGCAACCACGAGTTAATGGTTTAGTTGAGCGACCGATAGCCACTATTACTCGACGACTTCGAACAAAGCGCATCGCCAGAGGGTCAATTTATAACGGACTATACATACAATCAACTCTTATGACGTCATAACATTAAATCTGTAACATGATAAATATTCTTTAGATACTACATGACTAAGGACTGCAAGCTTAAGGTTTATACTTATTACAATTGGTTTTTTGCCATTTTCGCAGTCTGCACAAATACAATTTCCCAAACATTTCTGCCATGTTTAAAGCATCTACATATAGTATGGATTAATTAATTTAAAAAATAAACTGTGCGTTGCTTTGGTTAATTATAAAATAAGTATACAAATTGGCAGTTATATTCATATAAAATAACAACTTGATTAAGTAATAGATGTTATTAGCACTCACTACTATAAATAAATAATTTACATTAAAATCATGGCATCTTTGGTATTATATAAAAATGAAATTAAACATGAGTATTATGAAGGCAATGTCGAGAATGCCTTTTTTATTATTATGGCGTATAAAAATTATGTTCTGTTTACTGCCAAATAACTCTGACAAGTGTAAAATCTCCAGATAGAGCATCAAAGTTTTTATGTGGGTTCGAAGTTAAATGACAGTTGTTTATTGGCAGTTGCGCAGCGCGGGAGATCTCGCCAGAGTTCTGAGGTAGTCTCTATATGTTTCATTACGTCTTGTCTACTGTAATCGCTACTCTAAAGGCGCCCTAATGTCCGCACTAACATCAGTCCAAAAGAAAAAGTGAATTATTGTAATGTACAAATTACAATCCTGCCACACACACTTAGGCACTAAGTCATTACAAATAGAATTGACATTTTCTTTACACACATTCAATTGTCAACAATGAGCGAAGATGAGTCTCTGAACACTATACAATCTCGGGGTCAAAAGTAACTGCTAGCTAGTTTACAAAGGAATTCATAAGCGATTATTTAACGAGAAAATTCTAGTCCCTCGGTCATTACAAAATTAGCAACAGGAACGTCTTTCGAAAAAGGATTTTTACAAACGTTTTGGCCCACATTTCTGGAAAGTTTAATTTATAGAAACGACAGTAGACAAAAGGAGACGTCGTCAGTGTCACAGAATGTATGTACACAATGATCACAGTTACGGGTTGTAACTATACAATGGCGCACCAACAATCTAAATTGGCAATGTGGCATCACAGTGCCGCCTTAACTATGGTAATATGTATCTATGTATACATAATAGCTAACTCTATAACATTATCCAATAATTATCAAAACGATCTCCTAGTAATCTAAATACACCCATAAGAAGCACTTTTTAATGAATGAATAAGTATCAGAACTTTACATATCATTTTTATACATGGTAAATATAATTTATATCATATTTTGTGGTTCATAATGTCATTGTTTCAACTATAATGTTATACTCATCGTTTAAACTAGGTATGGCTCGGCAACATTACACAACACCTCTTATTTTTTCAGGTTGCACAAAAAGGTTTTGACGTCTCAATCATCGGGTGACCACCGAGGTGTTGACTCTAATGTTGTCGAGTAGTAACTCTAAAATTTTAGAATAAGAGAACCCTCCCTATATTTAATGACGTAATGCTAAAAATAGTAGTTTATGTAAAAAAGCGATTTGTGATTCCATTGCAACTCTTCCATTTTGTTGACAACAATGCTGATAGAACAGTGCTGAAAAAACTGCAATGACAATCACAGTTTTAAATTAACTATTCGTTAACATGTTACCAACAAAAACTTATATTTTCTCCTACATTATTTGTAAACTATGTATATTCTAAACAATCTACAATTTGTTACATTATTCATCTTACATACATCAATCGATAATATTGTTCCGTCTTTTAAAAAAAATACATATTTTTTTGTCTCACATCCTCTGACCATGACGATCAATTTAGTTTGTGGATAATCACCAGTACGTATATATTTATTTTCATGGAAGAATGTTTTGTATTCGCATTTGTTTCAACAATCCATATTTAAACGTAGTACATATCTATTCTATCAAGTTACAAATCATTTAAAATTCAGCCATTCCGAAAGTGCGTTTCCGATGAACGCTCAACAGCTCCAACGTATAATACAGGCAAAATACGACGTCGTATCCACAGTATTCACTACAGGGTCATAATCATCTGCGATAACAAAACACGTTCGATCGAACCTCACTCAGTCGAATACAATTCGAATAACAATGTCGTTTAGTTTTGGAATGTCTCGGTCACGCTCATAGGTGACTTCACGTGCGCGTGTGGTAGGGGCGGTGTCTCTATCACGTATAGTGCGGGTAGCGGGGCGGCGCGCTAGTTGCGGTAGATGTAGGCGCACGGCAGCGGCGCGGGCGGCGGCGGCGTGGGCGGCCGCTCGCCCGACGGCGACGGCGACGACGACGGCGGCGACGGGGACGACGAGGAGCGCCCGCCACTCGCCGACGCAGAGCCCGAACCGCTGCTGCGCTGCGACACTGCAATACAACCAACATGTCTCACATTTACTCCAGACAAACACTCACATTGTTAGTCATTAAAGCTAGAGTTGCTTTTTACTAAACATTAATTTAAACAGCGATTAAAACAACGAATTAAAGTACTTTTTTAATTAATCCGCCTTGCTTTTTCCCAACTATGCTGGAGTCGTCTTTTAGTTTAACCGGATGCAGCTGAATACCAATATTTTACATGGAGCGACTACATAATACTCCTTGGCGCGAATGTTAGACTTTTTAACTTGTGACTAATAATAACAACTGTCAAAGACTTACAAATAACAGTCACGATCAACTTAACGAGCTTTTCAAGGCATGGAATATTCTTGGTGGGAAGTGGATAGTCAATTGGCCACCCATCCTTTGACCGACCTCAGAAGTACTCTCTAGTTTAGTATTTCAATCAATAGAACAGAAAGACTTTCCAACTTACCCAATGTATGGTGATGGTGCGTATTATGTTTATGATGATGCATTTGGTCGCGCGAGTCCGCCCCGCTTGTTTCTCAGAGGTACACCTTCTTTACTGAGCGCGTGGTCGAGAAGCCATTGTCGTTGCCCCGCCGGTACCCATCGCCCTGCGGTCCGAATATTCCTGTGTTAACTGACATGCCTAGGTGAATAAGCGTGCGTGAGTTAGTGGAACTGATGATTGGTTATCGCCAGGTTGAAATGCACGTGAGATTTTGCCTAAAACATTAAAATAGAAATAATGACTGATGTCAGTAATGTTTAACGCTAAATATTGCACTTCCTGTAATAATGAAGTTTGGCAAATTAAGTTAACTGAAGTTTAATAATTTTTTTCAACAAAATATTATTTTGTATAATAGATGATATGATAATGTTAAGGATTTTAAAATGTCACGAACATTTACAACCACAATGGTTAGGCAATGGAAATGAAATGATGTTTTAGTATAATTAAAATAATAGTAAGTGATTTTAGAAACTTATAGGGGTGATAAGATCAAGAATTATGACAAAACATGCAAAGTGATTGATGAATTGATGATTGAAAAGAGCAAGAAGATGAAATTATTTCAGTAAAAAACTTACTTTGTTTTTCAATTGTTCTACTAGTAGTAGCTAATATTAATATGGGAAAAGGGTTAAATGCGCATAGAGTTAGAAGTATTATTTCAGTGATTAGATTGAAAAGTCATGCAAATCGCTGAATCTTCATACAGGTATAAACTGACGACAAAATGGCATTAAACATTATAATCCTCTAATATAGTCGACTTTAGGTTTTTAAAAGTAAACTTTTCTTCTCATGTATTCACAGCGAATCTTACCGATACCTGTAAAAACGATCACAGCAAGCCATGCAAGAGAATAAAAAAGAGAATAACTGACATTGACCTGATGCGAGCGAAGAGTTCCGAAGTTATCGCGACGGTATGCGTCAGGCTGGAACTGGAACAGCGTCTCGTGATGAGGGTGGTAGGGGGGGTGCTTGCGGAGCGTGGCGCGGGGGGACGCCGGCTTCGGTTGCGGAGCTAGTACCGGCTCTGCGTACGTGACTTCTTCTACTTGCTGAAGAAGCTTTGGTTCTGCTTGGATTCTGTAAAAACGAGACTAATTAGTATTTGTACTATTGATTGTAACCTCCTAAAGTACAGAACACTAATATTTTGTTATTTGTTAAGAATGTATGTTGATGTATGGTGATAATTTACAGTAAATGATTGTTTGTTAGTAACGAATTAAACATTTCATTCTAACCCTAAACAAAATACAAACCTATTAATATTCTGCCTTTGTTCAAAATACTCATACTCTGTATCAGGGTAAGGCATATTGTCATCGTCATCCTTCTTGCATCTTCTGCCGCAGATGTAGCCGGCCGCAAACCCTGCTCCTAATGCAGCTAAAGCACCTGCAGCTACTGCTAATGCTAAGGTTTCAACTGAGTATGCAGCCGGTGGAGGATCGGCTGCTAAAACTTCAGGACCTAAAAATAAAGGAAAATTCTTGTTATATTCGATATCTTGTAATACAGTTGTGGTAATGTTTCAGAATGTGATGAAATGAGACGATCTTCAAATCATGAAACATGTTAGTAAAAGTACCTTCGTTACCTCCACCTCCTCCTTTTCCGTCTTTGTCTTGTACGATGTTGATGACTTCTCCTTTCGTCTCACCTCGGGCGTCATCGTATAGACCAGAACTGAGACCACCTACTGCACCAGCGTCTTTACCTAGGGAGAGAACGGTACTTGTTGAGACGTTATTTACAAATCTAAACCTTTTTTGACAAAGGGCCTTGACCATCTAGGTATGGGAGTTGGACCAAGTTCTGTCTACGATCGATACATAGTGCAAGATGTACCTTGGGCTAATAATAGTCTGTTTACCAAAACTAATCAAAATCTAACTGATGAGGTTCAAGGAAAAGCCCTGATGGTCACCTGAGAATATCTAGTATTTTTCTATTTTAAAATCTAATTCACGAGTCTTCAAAAGCATCTGGAAGTATATTTTACCAGCCTGTATTTTGTAATAAGGTAGCATTTGTTTGACAAGGAGCTAAAAATAGTTTTTGTGAGTAAACATTCTAAGAAATGAAAATACTTTATGTAAAATAAAGCTACCCGAAAAACCTCAACAACTGAACATTTTAACCCTAGGGTTGATTTTTTAAAACATAATTTAGCTTAAATTGATGTAAGGAAATATTTAGCAGTATCCCACGTCTAGGCAGCACTTGGTTCAAATCCAGTCAATGTCCTTATTAATTGTGATATAATATGCAGTTCATTTAATTGTTTTCTCCTTTCCGGTAATAAATACTACATAATTATATTTTTATCTACTTGCACTTCTGTGGATTCAGCTGTCAGCTTTTGCTCTGCGTTTTGCTTGATAGTTATTTCTTTACATTTACATTAAAATTTTAGTACTCACTATGAGGGCAGGCAGCATGGCTGCCAGTGCTGACGCTCTGGTAGAAAGAGTTTTCATCCAGCCACCGACTAACTCCGTGAGAGAAGGCGCGACACCGGCCCGCCTGCTTGTCCCACGCACAGTACGGGTCTTGTAATGCCACACATTCGCTGAAACAAAGCATCAGTTTTGTTAATCACATGAGGATAATAAGGTAATAAAATTGCAGAATTGGTTAGCTGTCAGGCCAGCACCATATAAGATTTTGATTTTCTTAAAATGTAAGGCTGAGAATGTTTTTGATGATCCATGAATTTTTAAAGCGATTTGTACTTTTGGGAATTATCATACGTGGTACATTAATTGCTGTGCAACATTGAGCAGAATATTTTAGTATCTCATTAGAAAGTTTAAGTTATCTGTCTTTGCTGAAGGGAATTAAATTCTAGTAGACTACATTAACATCAAGTTGCTATGCGTAAAACCATGTTTTTCATACTTACGAGCAAGAACTGATCTTATCACTGGAACAGCGATGCAGCCGTAGACTTAGAACTTGTCGGTCTGATACAGCGATGAGCCTAGCTGCATCGCGACCAGCTCTCGCAACCCTCAGAGCCCTCACTGGCGATCCAGCCGCGAACGCCTGTAGCTCTTCGATGACCACAGGCACTGCTCGCTTGTTCGAGTCGTAAGAAACAGCGTTGATGGCTTTTATAATTTTGCCGTTGTCTGTTGAAGGTAAAGTTACGTTGAAAGGGGTATTTTTCCAATCTTTTGGAGACTTGATTAGCTCAAATAAATCACAGAATTAATAGTGTTGAAAGTAGTTAAAGACAACTTTACTAGAACTCACCTGTGCCAATGAACAAGACATCATACGCTTTCCCTCCAGGAGTTTTCACTTGTGGATCTACAGCTATTTGCGTAAATCGATAGCTGCAAGAAAAATCAATGACTTAATTACCGGAACATGAAAGTTCAAAAAGGGGGCTATAACTTTTTGAAACTTACTGAAAACTAGTTCGAATAACGATGGGTTCTCCGAAGAAGGCTGGCACAGACTCGTCCATCAGTGCGTGTGTCTTGATGAAGTTCAGCGTTTGGTCAGGCAGCTGCCTCGAGTCGTTGTTACATGTTCCCGGACGAGGCTCCGGTACCTATAAAAATATTGTATTTGGCTCTTATTGTTTGGTGATATTGGTATAATATACAGTAGCGAGGTAGGCCAGATTGAAACTATTTTGATTCTGAATGGTCAATGAACGGTTCAAAACCTAGTATTATATTAGAGTAATATCTAAAAAGTACAAAAAAAAAATCCTGTGAAGAACTTACTTTAGCACTGTTCACAGGCAACCAGTTAGAATTGATCGCGTTCTGCTCCTTGAAGGTTCCTTCGAAGGTGTCCGCGATGTCTTGCATGCTGAATGCACAGACGGCGCTGCCCGATATACTGTTAGGAGGAGTCGTGAAGGTTCCGTAGATCAACTGCGCGTTTAGACCTCCGTATACACCTTCTATGAGCTCTGTTGTCGATTCTGGAAATAAAGATATAAGGATGAATTTTCATGATTGGTATACGTTGAGAGCTTATGCATTACAATAAATTTACATTATTTTGATAAACAATATTAAGATATGTTATGTTAAAGTACGGTTTCCGCACTTAGTCCTATCCGCACCATTGTGCGTGCAATATTTGGATAGATGTTATCCTAATCAAGACGCACCCACAAATATCCGGTGGTCTATTTTTGGTGCATCTGAACGGCTTCATGGGCATGATATACCATATATAAACCGTACTGAAGACAATCGCTCTTATGCTTGGATCAACAAGTACATTGTTGATCGAAGCTCTTATGATCCATGTCCAAACAATGGGGTCTTAGAGCTTGACACATTTAGCATTATAGATTATAGTTAACTTACGTATCTCATTGAAGTAGAAGGGGAAGTCTCCTGCAACGGAGCAGTTAAGCCTGGACTTGAGGAAGGACGTCCAGCGTTGCTTGAAGCGATGTGGTCCTCCGCGGTCGTCTCGGCACACTCGTGCCACGCGGGAGTACACCGCCTGGATTAGAAGAATAAGGGTTATGGAGAGCATATCAAGTGGACTGCGGGTTACAAAAAGTCAAAGAAGAATTGTCTGCGAGACTCGCTTCTTGCTCCTCAAGATCTTATTTTTATTTAATTTTACTTATTTTTTTGGGACATAAAATAAAACAGTTACACATTACAATTACGTTATTCCAGAATAAACATTAAATCTACGTGAACGTGTAACCCACACAAATGTCCGCAAATTCATGGTAAGGTACTTAGATTGTAAAAACGTGTGTGAAAAGTTGCTAAGTAGGTAATTTAGGGATAATATATATTATGTGAATAAAATAACTATTTTAAAGATTCAATAGCCATTTTTTTTAACTTTAAGTGCGAAAGCTCGAAAATATCCACGTCGATAAAGTGTGCGTTATATGTATCTATGATGCGCCGGAGAAGCGCTCTATTTAGAGAAAGTACATATGACGTCATTATATACATAAAAGTTGGTGATGTTGATGAGGAGTTGTAGTTTGTATGTGACGGTATATAAGGTGACTGGCAATTAGTGTACGATACTTAAACATGTGATTTTACTCATGATAACAAACAATTTTTATTATGGGAGCAAAGCAGAAATCGCGAAAAAAATATCAGCTGTTCAGTACATTAGGCAAACATAAATGTTTAGTACATTTATGTTTGCCTGCTGATTTTTTTTCACGATTTCAGGTTTGTTCCCATAGTAAAAGTTGTTGGTTACCATGAGTACAATCACGTGTTTAAGTATCGTACACTAATTACCAGTCACCCTATATATGTTTAGGATATGGTCCAACTTGGTAACAGTCTTTTGTGTTTTAACTCAGTCCAAATTTTAAAATTTATTTGCGATATTCACTAGATCGACATGCTAGCGTGATGTTGCTAAGAATCTTTTTCAAATTTACCGTTATTGCAATTGTTTCAACATTTGATTCAAGTACTCAGATTCTAATTCACAACAACCTGCATACGGTGTAGTAAAACCGCATGTAAGCAATGAATTATAGACGTGTCACGTCGTGAGAACGGTGATACGTAGCGTGTCACGCTGCGAGTGAATCACTAGTAGTGCAGCGCGAACACGCTCAAGTACCTAACATTCCGTGTCGGAACGAATGGGTTCATCATTAAGAGATCTTTAATGAAACTAGGTGCTGCTAAGGATGTTAATGGTGGGAATATGGGCCATAAGGGAGTCCTGGAAATAGGCTCAAAATTAAGGTTAGACAACAAGTCATGATAGACAATTTTTTTCCAAAAAAATTAGATCTTTATAGTGAAATGAAGTAAGTATCTAAATGTTATGAAAGTTAGAAAAAAATAAGAAAAACTACTTATATTCTTATTACCTTCCCGCAATTGATGTATTCAACAGCTGTTTCTCTGAAGAAGAAATACACGAAGTTTCCGTGCACCAAAGAATTTACGAAGTCCGGAGCTGCGAATAAGAAATGTATCATCATTAGACTATATCAAAGTTAAACGATAACCCTTACCTACTGTCATAAAGTCAATTTTAACACCTAATTGTAACGAGTGATGTAACCCTATCGCTACTCAGTCGATAATTTCTAATACGATCTTAATCGGATTTAGCGATTGTTGACACGTCAAACGTCACACGAGTGACAAGGAGTTCCCGCGCTTCTGAATTCAATTATAATGGCGGATGTCTGTTTGACAGTCACATTGAGAGTCAATCGCCCGAAGATATGTAAATACATATTGTTCACAAAGCATCTGTGCTGTTATCATTATGTTTATTGTTTGCTTCTATTTAATTGTAATCTGACATTTAAGTGCTAATCTTAATGATTTATTGGGCTTTGTTGCTCATTTAGCCTTTTTCATGTGAATTTGATTAATTACAAATGCTTACCATTTAGCGTCATTGAGTCGTACGGCTCTGTCTGTAATGGTTCTCGATAGATGATCGGTTCCATGCCGCTGAAATCTGCGACCGTACCCGAATACAGCTCGCCGTCTGCAAATAATGTTAATCATTAAAATATTTTTGTCATTTTAATTAAAAAGACACAAACCTCGTGCTCAAGATGGAATTTATATCCGACATATTCATTTGAAGGGTTACAAAATAAAGAGGGGAAAGTCGTTATTTTTAGTGGAGGCTTAAAAATAACGATCAAAATGATGATGCAGCTATGAAAACGCTGAAACTGGAACATGACATTTTTTCTACACGTATGTAGTCAAAATTATCATTATTTTTTATCGAACATTACCGTATTCTGCGTACGTATAATTTTCCCGAGGTTTAACCTCATTGGGAAATCCCATAATGCAGTGGTAAGTAACAGAGTGCGTTACATGCCATCGGCTTACGTGACTCGCATACGAGATGCGTGCGCCCGTTAATTGCCCAAATGTGTCTGTGTGAATTGCCCAAATGTAACTGTGTGAATTGCCCAAATGTAACTGTGAGAATTGGCGGAGAGATTGCGATGAGTAGATTGGGTGTGCCATTTATTCAATCGTTTCTGTACTTGCGTATGTAGATTGTTTTGTCACATTATATTTAATGGTGAACAGGGCGCTTCCCTTAGGTACGCGGTGTGGCGGTAGTATGGTAAATTACAGTACATGAGTTTTAAACAAGTAATGATATCGATTGTTCAATAGATTTATTTATATATATTTGATTTTATACCAAGATAATAATCTGCTTAATGGGAACCTGAAAAGTAGTTTTTTTTTATAATTGATGGGTCGTGTTTGGCCATTATCTTACCTGATCGTGAGCGATGATGTGGTCGACAATGGAGCACGCTTGCCTAGAAATAACCTATTCACTCTTGACTTAAAGACCCCTAGGTTGTAGCTATCAGGAAACACAGACTTCGGCAGGGAATCCCACTCATTAGCAGTACGTACAACGAATGTGTTGCCAAAACGATTTTTCTGAACATAACCTTAGAATGTTAATGAATAAATCTAGCTACTGTGTAGTTTCTGCTGTTTAAAACGCAATGCCGCCTCCATATCACCTTGACATAGAGTCTACGTCATCGCAATACACTGTAACCCTCAAGCTGACTAATCCAAGCACTAATTTGATTAACTAGATAACACTATGCTCATACGCTGTGTCCGTTACGAATGGACCAGCCCCCTCATTTCCCCCGGGGGCCGTAAAATGCGATAAGGGCCTAAACTGGGATAGGCAGTAGCAGTAAGTAGTACCTACCTGTATAGATATACAAGGCGAGATGTATGTGTATGTGTTCTTTTAAAAACCTTGTCAAAGAACATTTACCTTTCTCTTTAATATTATTTTGGTTTTACCTAATTTAATTTCTTCCATCACTAACCTTTATTCATTTCTTTTCTTTTTCGCTTCCATATTATTGTGTAACACATAATTATATATATGAAGCTTTTGTATTATCTTTTGTATAGATATATATTTATATTAGAATCGATTTTTTTAAAATTATGTTTGACTTATATTTGCTAGCAGTACTCCGTGGACTACCCCCTTTTTTGGTTTAAGTTCTTAAAGTCCATTCTAAGGTTGTCTGGTAGATATCGCTGTCAGCGAAAAGACCGCCATTGTATTAGATTTAAGTTTCTGTAAAATTGATCCTACATATTTTGGTGTATAATAAAGTTTATTCTATTCTATCTGGTGATGTGGCGGGGGTGATGTGTGTGGTGTGTCCATGTGTGTGGTAAGTTGGACATTGTCGGCTGTAGGATCGTTTGTTGTTTCAATTTGAGGGGCTTATGTTAAACAGTGCAAGTTTGAGAAGTTTAGCCTGTTCGCCTTCTTGTCTTGTAAATTAATTAAGTGTTTATTGTTTGCTTGTCTCTATTACCGAACTAATGAATACAGGTTGGTGTACAATAAAATATAGTTATTCAAATTATCTATCACTAGCACTGCCCGCGACTTCGTTTTCGTTAAAACTTTGACACCCCTTAAACCGTAATTTGAGAGTACCTAATTTAGGAACACTGATATAGATCGTCTATATTATTAATTGTAGTTAGAATATGTGCCAATTTTCAAGTTTATTAACCCAAAAAACAAGAATGCTCCATATAATCTTAAAAACCCCCTAAATTATTCTACTGTAATTTATGTACTATGTATATTTTCTAACTTTCAAGTATATTGGGAAACAGAATGAGATTTTACATCTAAACGAAATTTCCCCTTTTCACCATTTTAAAGGTGGAATAAAAAAAAAAATAGGAACCTCTTCAACGTACTCGCCTACGGTCAAAATCAAAATCAAAAATATTAAGCTATTGCATAGCTTCTATCGAGTGCCTTGAGCGCGGGGACCGAATCCAGAAATTCCGTAACGAAAAAAACCACACGCTCCCCACTGCGACGGGCACGGAGGTGTGGCTTGAAGGCCGACAGAGACCGAACACCTATTTTAGAAAAGTCGTTAACGACCTGTGTGGCGCAGTGGTACAGCGTTCTACCTATGTTATCATCGTGCCTCGAATTCAAATCTCGGTCAAACAAAATAGTCTTTTTGTATTATAATAGATTATAGTAATGTTCTATGATAACAACTGAACATACTTGTAGCAATTTATGAAGTAAACAAGAAAGAAAAAAAATTGTTTTCTTATCGGTCACCACGCTCAAAAAGCGTAACTTGAATTAATATCAAAGAAAAAGAAATACTGCATAAATAAAATAAATAAATAATTGTAATTGCATAAGTTGATACAAAATGCTATGCAATAGCTTTACCGCGGCAGTCCCCGAGTGCCACACTTATTTTTTTTTATTTCACATTGGCCTACATGGGCACTTATAAAACGTCAGAAGCTAGTGCACTAGTGTTATAAAAGGAAGCATTGTGCAAACACAATTCTAGTCCCAGTAGTTTTAGCTGTGCGTTGATATATCAGTCAGTCAGCTTCTCCTCTTATATAAGGTATATAGATCACCTGTCAAATTAAGCTATATTATAAAGCTTGCGCTTATGAACTTCAGTTAATTGTCCGAATTAAGTTTTGTGCTTAAAAGTTTAATATTCTAACGATATAACGATGCTTCATGGGCGGGGTAGTTGAATGGACGCTTTGGCATAGCGAGCCATTTAATCTGTCCATTATACTTAAGTATGTACTATGTACAGTCAGGGGTCAAAAGTGCAGTAGCACTCTACCAATGCTAAAGTGTCTAAAATATCTTTGTATAGGAGTTTCATAGTCCACAATTAGTTTAATCTATACTATAGATTCTATGCTACAAATCAAATCAGGCATAAACCATTGAACCTCTTCTACAAAGACATTTTAGACTCTGTAGCATTGATGGAGTGCAACTGCACTTTTGACCAGTGACTGTACATATAGGTCTATGTTTCACAACAGAGTGAAATTCAAATAAACATTCTACCAATCACATCGCAAACTGTTCTATTAATTAATACTGTTCTAATCCCTGCCAATATTTACCGCAACGTCAGTAATGAGCATTTAGCACTATAGTCTAAGTCCGTCGCAATCTCCGACCGGACACGATCGTCGGGAATTGTACTGCTATCTACACCATCAGCAAAATTACGACACGGAAGCAATACGTAGGTGAGGCACTGGGTAGGTATACATATATCACGTGGACGTAAGACCAGCTGCCGAGTGCCGCAGTACTGGCGACCACTCCCCAGGGCGTCGGTGCACTTAATTGGACCAGATCAATAGGAGATAACTAACCGGGCCGTGTCCGCACCACGTAATGTGGACGTGCATGCATCGTGCATGTGTGTGTGGACGAAAAAATGTATGTAAAGTGCGGGTGACCCGGACGTAAGTGGACACTTTAACACACACGTAGAAATTCTTTCGCGCACATTTTTGTGCAAAAGGTACGTTCACGCTTTTATATAAATACCTGTGTGTATGCCTGACCAAAATGTGTGTCCGTGCAAAAAGGTAACGGCGTGAATGAGTGAATTGCTGAACATAACACGAGGACAATTTAAAAAAGTTGGCAGCGTAAATGTGTAAAGTTAGCCCCAGTTTTATACGAGAAATAATATAACAAACTCACAACTGTGCTTTTGTTAAATTCAATTAATGTAAACGTTTCACTCTTTTTTTTTCGTTTTTGTCCAGCGACAAACCGTGGACACGGTTTTTAATTACTCACATGAATTTTGAAATGGAATATTTTAACGTGTTTTTAAATAACTTGACATATGGAGTTTCACTTTTAATTTTAAAGTAGGATCATCATCGGAATAAATTTAGCTTTTATAATTAAAAATCCCTGTTTTACATTTCCCCTTAGTAAATCCATAGAATAGTTCAAAAGATACAATCAACAGTTCATGTAAATGAAGATTAAACAAAAAACATCCCCTGCTCTTCATAAAACAGAGCTGGCAACACCACAGTGTTACCATAGATAACACAAGTCCCGACGATAGTTTTGTTGCGTGTAATAAATGGGTGTGAATTTGCAAGGGGATGGTTTAATGCAAAGAAAATTGCACAAAGGGACAACGTGACGGTAATTGATGGTTCAGCTCCATACGTAACTGTTTGTGTAGGGGCGTTTGTATCGTCGCCATGGTAACAGGTAGATTTTTGTGACGATGTTCGAGGATAACAAGAGTTGTAGCGGTTTATTCATATAACGAAATATGATTTGATGCAGACGTGTGAAGTTGTAGTTTTATTTAACACTTATGGCGCCAAGGACCCACTTAGGAGTCGTGAAACAATTGAAAAATAAAAAATCATTATCAAATATATTTGGATTTAAACTCGCTAATCAGTTCCTGGGTATGAACACTAGTTAACAATTGCTAGATATAACAACTAATCGGGAGGCGTGTTGTGGCACGAAATATTGTATATTGCTCACCTCCCATAGCAAATAGCGTAATAATTTATAGCCTTTAAGTTGACTAGATTTATAAGGATTATATATACAAAATTTGAACAGGATCGCTTCAGTAATCATCGCTCCAAATTTTGACTGTGTTGTTAATTCTTGGCACAAGAGTGTTAATTATTTGAGTAACTTAAAGTTACAGCAAGAGAATGCATTGAAATTTTCTCCAAGATTTTAATAAGTTATTTATACTTTTTACATTCAAACATGCATTGGATTGTTTTAGATATACACAAACATAAATATTAATTGCACTGTAAAAAAATATGATTAAAATTACAACTCATGTTATCATATAAAAACCTCAAGCTTTCACCATATTCATAATCATTACGTTGCTTGCACAATAAAATCACACTGACCATAATTCTAAGTTTATATTATAATAAAGCTAGTTACCCACGGCCTTAGCATAAAATATAGTGCATACTAAAACAGTCTGTACACAGCCCATAAAATATGAAAGCGAATATTAAGTACATGTCCATAATGTACTATATTATGTAGAACCCAAATTAATTTCGGTATACTTCTCCCGGTGGGGCATGGTAAATATATATTTTTTCAGAAAGGTTTTGTGAAAAAACGCCGATTGTTTGTTCAGGATAATCTCTTGTCCTTTTCAACGTGTTTTGTCTGAACACAATGGAGTAAGGTACAATATGGAGGTTCTTACAACTGTGCTGAAACATGAAGTAGGCTACTTGGGGAAAGTCGGTTAATAACAGGTATTTTGTGGTACTCAAGCAGCGGTGATGTGGCTTATTAAAACCCATTGGCAAATGTATGCTTTGCAACATTATTTTCCAGAGGAAACTAGATTTTCAGAGGGTTTTTTTTATTGGGTGGGAAAATCATCTTATGACAAATCCCGCTCTTGGGCGAAGCGGGAGATAGTGTCAGACTTTTACTGACTAAAAACCCACTCTTCTTTGCCTTCGTCCCAGGGCCCCGGGTTTCACTTTCACACTACCTGTGGCAGATTTTCAGAGGTGAATTTATCAACCTTAATAGCCCTAGTAGCATCCAAGTTAAAGTTTCTAGTTCGTAGCTATTTATCGGTTTTATTTGCAGTTTGAAATGATAACTGGACAACCAGAACTGGGCAACCTGCAAGATGGACTTACGGACTTAATCAAAGAAGCAAGGAAAAAATTTATACGGATGGTTTATGCATCAGAAAATGACGTAGGTATATGAAATAGGCTTTGACACAAACTGAGAATATAATATATAACGTGACGAAGAAAGAGACAGGATAAGAAGTTAAGAAGCCATAAAGATTTGCTTTTGGATTTCCAACTGCATATTGGCATGTCGGTACCCATGTAATGTTCAATAGTCAAATAGCTTCATAGAGGCTGACATTTAGGATCTAGTCAGGCTTCGAGCCTACTAGATATTTATGCAGCACTGCAAAGGATAAATTCAGAATATGCTTGCAGTATTAGCTTTCATGCACCTGCGGGCTTTGTTACTATTCTGTTCTAGTTTCAACTCCGATATTATGTAGTAAGTAGGCGGTTTAGTACACTGATATATAGGAGAAAAGTATAGTACATGTAGTTATGTTCGATCCAGTTTGTCAGCTTGCTGTTTTACCCCTAGCGACGCCCTACGCCGAGATCCGTACCCCACAGCGGGTGCCCTTAGCGTGTAGTCACTTAGTCTTAAGTTTTTTGTAAGTCCTGGCTGGAGGTTTAAATTTATTAAGGCAGCCATAGGTAAGGCCGGTTAAGCAGACGACTTCATACGTTGACCTGCGAGAGGCCACTTATAAAATAAAAACAGGCACATGTTGTTAGTATTATAACAGGTTATAAAATGTCTATCCACACGGAGGGTTTCTTAATTTGGACCTTATGTAAGTACCTACATACACTCAGTGGCAATAAATGTGGACCAAGCCCTGAACGCGAACTTGTGAACAAACTAAAACTATTCTTTGTATTTTTGTACAGAATTGCTTCAGTCAATAAATATTAGATTAGGTTAATTTATATGAAATTATTGACTTAAACCAAGAAAAGAAGCTACTTGGCACCTACCCTTATTAAAAAAATACATTGAATAGCTTAGATTTTGTAATTAGGAGGTTATCGGAAGTTGCACATACATTGCCGCTGAGTGTATTTAATTGTGTATTTAATAACGAATGATCGAAAAAAAAAACTGTTTAAAGGAATTACCAATTTTGCTAAGTCGATTGAAGGTTAATATTAGTCTTGTAAGAAATTAATTTAATCCCGCTAAGGCCGTTTCATCATTGGAACACTAGACGTATGGCGTTGTGCCACCGGTACATGGTGAACATCCCACCCATACGTACAAAGCGTTTTGGGAACACATTTATTGTACGTACAGCTAAAGAGTGGAATTCTCTGCCAGAGTCTGTGTTTCCTGATAACTACAACCTAGGGGTTTAAGTCAAGAGTGAATAGGTTACTTCTTGGCAAACGTGCTCCATCGTCGGCCACATCATCCCTTACCGTCATGTGAGATAGTGGTAAAACGCGAGCCTATACATAAAAACTGGGCAAGTGCGAGTCGGACTCGCGCCCTGAGGGTTCCGTACAAACTTACCTATGTAAACAGTTCAATTCCCGAATGAAGTATCGAAGATTTTTCCGAATCGCAAAAAAATTTTTATTTGTTGTGACACAACAACAAATTTACAGTTTTCAGATTTATTCCTATATCTGTGCTATAAGACCTTGCTTTAATCCCGCAAAATTTCAGGATTCTGGGTCAACGGGAAGTACCCTATGAATTTTGATTTCCTCGATAGTATCGAAATATACGTTTTTTGAGACATAAACGGCCGTATATTTTTTTTTGGTTAACTTAGAAATTTGTTTTTTTCACAGGTTCGAAAGACCGCAGACTTGAGTATATGATTTTAATTTCAACTCAAAACCGTGGAGGTTCCCGAGATAAAGGGAACAGACAGACGGACGGAAAACAAAGTGATCCTATAAGGGTTCCGTTTTTTCCATTTGAGGTACGGAACCCTAAAAAAATACAATTTAATCAAGAAGGGCTCGTAGTGTTTATTGTTATAGTCAATTAATTGTTGTTTACAAAGTACATGGACAATGACTGAGTAAATAAGTTGATAGTACACAAACCCGACTGAACCGATAAAATAATACTTCATTCAATAAATTGTTTAAAAACAATTTATGTTTACCCCTAGTTTAAAGTGTTATTGTGGTGAGTTTTATTATTACATTTACAAACAGCATTTTGTTATAATGGAGCTCTTCCAAGATAACAATTAAATTATCTGAAGATTTTTCTTCCTTGTGTAGTGTATTTAAAAGTAGGTATCTATTCCCATTTTAATGACGGATCTGATTGAAATGCAAGGCAGAGAAGTCAGTTGTTTGTTAGCAATGAGAGTGTGCATTAATGGACATAGGGTCTGTAGTGTATATCTACAACCAGAAACTCAATAGATGGATAGTAAAATAGATAATCACAGGTTACAATATCGTTATATATCAGTCATCATCATCATCATTTCAGCCGAAAGACGTCCACTGTTGGACATAGACCTTTCGTCCCCATAGACCTTATGCTCTGCGAGCAATGTGCCCTGCCCACATATAATATCAGTATTGGCTGTATATACTTATTTACTGTCGTCTCCAGTTGTGTACTGCGCGGGCTTTACTGATTGAGGCTGGTCGATGGACCACTGCCAGGGAGCGAAAAGGTAAGTGTGTAAACTAGCGAACCGATATTTATTTATATTTAATTATCCAGTGTAGGTACATAGGGACATAACAGGATCCTTACGACCTGAGAAAATTCATATTATTTTCTTCATTCAACAGATCAATAAAGAGTGGTTCCAAGTTATCAAAGTTCTAAACAATAGTCAATAATGAACGCATTATCATGAAAAGCTATATACAAACCGCGTACACGCATGGGTAATAACGAACAGATCCTTTATTCGTGAGTTGCGTATTATTGTTTACGATAATACGCTGCGTATTGTTTCCTATTTTCGGCTTCCTTGCTTATAAAGTCGGTTGGTGACAGCATCTTGGAATATGGCCTATTGTGAGGAGCGACGTGGGCGGAGGTTTTAATATTCGCCGGGTTTAGTATTGAAGGGTTTATATAAATTGTGAAGTTTATATTTGAGGGTTTATTTATCTCTAGTAGTAGTCTACAGGTACTGATATTAAAAAGACGAAAGATTTGTATATTATTATTTTTGTTTGTAATTAATAAGCTCAAAAAGTACTGGACCGATTTTAAAAATTCCTTCACCAGTGGTACTTTATTATTGAGTGACATAGGCTATATATGTTGTACTTTCACGCGGGTGAAGCCGCTGGCAGAAGATAGTTTATCATAATAACAGAACTTTGTGTTTAAAAATAAGATACAGAAGTTTTGTATGTTTTCTATGAAACATGTTATTCACAAGTGTATAGTTAAATTAATAGATGAAGATCAGATTTTACAAACAGATTTGGAATTTAGGTAACTGTTTATATTCATAATTAAAATCGGTAGATTAGGTGTACCTACTAAACACGGCAAGCAATTATTTTATAATCAGCTTGTACAACTTATAGTCGGAGAGAATTACGTCACAGCGGAAATATTTGATTATATTATTGTAATGTTGAATTGGGTAGCGAAATTGTTTAAAAGAAACCCTGTTGAATTTTAGTCACTAAAAGTCTAAAAATCTTTCTCACTCCGTTCAGAGCGGGAGAAGTTATTTGACGAAATACCAAGTAAAAAAAAATTTTGGCTACCCGAAAAATCCAAGTCAAATACTGAGTCGTCCCAGCATCAGCCCATCGCACACATACCACCTAGGTACACAAATAATATGTATAAGAGTCACGTCATAATCCACTCGTAGTCCCATTGAACGATCCTCTTTTCAATGCAACAATGAGTGGCTATTGTACGCCGACAGACTGTGAAAGTGGGTTCAATCGTTATGAAAAAGATTTTCCCTTTTTCCTAATTTCCTGACAATGGAACGACCATGGACTCCCTTAGCATATGTGACCCGGTTACTGGGAAGGGTTACGGTGAAATGTTAAAAGTATTCTTAGTCTGATAACAGGCTTTTGTTATGTTGCGAAGATCCTGCTTCTTCGGCAGACTGTTTTTAGGGGCTGTTGTTGAAAAAAAGGGGCTGTTGTTGGAATGGAGGACTTTTGTGTGTTGTATATATGTAAGTATGAGATCGATACCGAGACACGGTATCACCCTCAGAAAATGTGGAGCTCCTAATGATACACACCTGAGGTTTATGGATACCGATTGTGGTACGTACACGAAGGGTGCGATACGTTTTATCTGTAAGTAGTTTTTCATTGTCATTTTTATCGATAAGGCTTTCTCAGGTGCTGAGATTGAGTTCGCCGAAAGAATTGTAAAAATATTTACATAGATGACTGCTTATTATTATTTTTTTCCCAAGCTCTCTCTCCCTATCTCTTGTGTGATGTTGGTGTCAAGCTTTCTCATATTTTTTCTGCTATTCCCAAAATTACAACCACTCCTAACAGTATAACATAGTTTCAGGAAATACACAATGCCTAATTGGTATCCTAGTGTAACATGACCGTCGTTGTATCCCATTAACGGCCGTGGTAATACCCACAGACGGCCGCACGGTGTTTATATATACTGTGAGATATATCTCGCAGTATATATAAGCAAACTTCAGCTATGTCAGTAAGATAAGTCATGTGTGTATTGTGCGATGTGCATTTGTAAATTGGATTATGAACTTAATCGTTTTGTTTGTGGATATTGTTTATGGTTTTATTGCCAAATAGAGTGTGGATGTTAATTGTAGTGTAGTTTTCGATAGAAAAAATAAATAAAATGGTTTTTAAAAAGTAATTTGTAAATATATATACTTATATATATTTTTTAAAATATAGAAACATAAATATAACTTAAGATTTCAGTTAAGATAATTTGATTTCAGTGTTTTAAATATATTGATGGTCATTCCTTTATACATTCCGCGGAGATATATCGTATTTTTGGTGTATTAAAATTATTGTAAACTACTACACCCCCACGTCTCTCCAACCCCATTTTTTTAAAGTTCTTACATTCCATCCTAAGGTTGTTTGGTAGATATCGCTGTCAGTGATAAGACCGCCATTATAGCCATGGATCTAAGGTGTGTTACTTTTTGGTGTACAATAAAGTTATATGTATTTATAAGTATGTTTGTATTTATGTATGTAAGTATGTTTATGTGTTATTTGTAATTTTAAAATTGTACACTGGATCCTACCCTCTATTATGATCTCTCTCTATCACTCAATGGTTTGCTAGAAGAAAATTCAACTTTGAGTTAAGCTCGCCTATGTACAGTCAGGGGTCAAAAGTGCAGTTCCACCTTACCAATGCTAAAATGTCTAAAATTCCTTTGTGGAAGAGAGTCTATGGTTCATGACTGATTTAATTGATAGCATAGAATCTAAAGTATTGAATAAACTAGTTGTGGACTATTGAACTTCGACAACAAAGAAATTTTAGACACTTTAGCATTGGTAGAGTGCAACTGCACTTTTGACTGTACATAAACTTTGTCATCCACTTATATTATATGCTTTTATGTAGGTACAATGAAGAATTAAAGAAAGGTAATTCAATTCTATGCCCAGTAACGGGTCTATAAGTATATAATTATATAAGGTCTTACAATACCAACTAAACAATACAGTCAGACCTAGGCACGTATCTCGTTATTGGTATTGTGCCGGCCAGTCTGGCCATAACCACAAAATTTCCTCTCACAGATAAAAAAATGTTCCAAATTTAAATATTCCAGTGTCGCGCTAATTGGCAGCTAGGGTTGCCAGACTATTTGCTGTGAGTGTCACTGTAGACGGTTTTACCTTAACCTGCCCTTTCAAATTCTACGTTAAATCGTTAAGAAAAAAAGTTGGATCTTTGTAAGATTTCTGTTTGAGATGGGTCTAATTATTATGTTTTTATATAATTAGTTATTAGTGTGATTACTCACATCTCTAGGTACTTAATTTTTGACACCATATACACATAGACAAGTTTCTGGGGTGGTCTTAGAAGTCACGGGACACTCGGTGATCATCGAGTATTTTTTGGTGAGGTAAAAATCCTACACTCCCTATTAATTTCCCCAGATGCCTTTTGAGGGTTTTTCCCAACAAAATAAAAATGGACAAATTAAGCAAAGTATCGTTGATCGATTGCATTGATTTTTGTTCAATTGGTATAGTAGCTTTGACTATGATTTGGTGTCATAGGAACTGTCAATCAACATCCACAGCTTAATTAAATTCTTTGTGTCTATTTCTCACTCACCAGCATAAACGGCAGTGGAGTTATGTTCGGGATCGTACGGACAAACAGCCTGCCCCGACTTCTCCCGTTCCATGTGGTAGGAGTCTCGCTGCACACTGTACTCTCTGCAGAACGGCCTGAAGCTGTTTGTGCCGCAGACCAACAGTCTCCCAGGGCCGAGGGAGACCAGCACCCGGATGTAGTTTTGGCAGCTCTCCTGTGAAAGGTAGAAAAAAAAATTGTTTAGTAGCGGCATTGGAAAGAGAAATCAGGACTCGACAAAAATGATGAGGATATAATAATATCATCATCATTTTTGTCGAAAGACGTCGACTGCTGGCAATAGGCCTCCCCCAAGTGTCACTACGACGAACAGTCCTGTGCGTCCCGCATCCATTGCATTACCCCGACTCACTAGGTCATCAGGCCACCTTGTGGGATGCCTTCCAACACTGCGTCTTCCGGTGCGCGGTCGCCATAATGATATCAGCTTGTGTTTATCCCATGCAAGTCACAGACTTATACTATGGTAGGCCATACGAAAAAAAAACGAGCAAAACTAACTGTCATCGTGTTTGAGAATCATGACTCTGTCTAATTTAATAAACGTTGTCCACACACTACTACTCCTGTAATGTGGGTGCGTTCACAAATATATAAACTCACATATACGAGATACCCAGATACGGAACAACTATCTGGAGGTCATACAAATATTTTGTTCAATGCCGGAATCGAACTCGTGACACGCTGCACAGCAACCAATTGCTCCACCACTGCACCACTATGCCGTCATACTACTATGAATCCATGACCCTTAGCATAAGCAGCTTTTTAATGTTCCCAATGCTAGGACTCAGGCCTCCTCTCTCCAGGAGAGGGAATGGGCCATAATCCACAACGCGGGCCCAGTGCGGATTGGTGAATGTCACATGTTTTCGATTTTTTGGTTCTAGGACATGCCGATTTCCTCACGATGTTTTCCTTTACCGTTTTATGAGCAGTGGCGATGAAATAAATTACACAAAGTAATGCGCCTGGCTGGGTTTGAACCCGCGACCTACAACTCGTAAGTCGGGGTCGTTTCCACTCGGCCACCATTGCTCTCTAACATGACCCTTATTAGAGTTGAAGTTGCTGAGCTTTCATTGATACCAAATCTGATATTAAATAAGCAACTAGTAGACTTCTAGTATTTGTTTATCCAATAGTTTCAGATCTCGGTCTCAAAAAATCTCAACCTAAAATTACAAGCCACGAAATTAATCTGATCCAAAGTTCCCGGCATGTTGCCAGTAAAATTAAGTCCAAGTAAATCCATGTCCGGACAGGTATATATCGGCGATATAGTTCGGTAATATGATTGCATTTGCATTTCCATGAGCCACCAGATGTACGCCCCGTAATCCTATTCCGTCGCAATGGGATCCAGCCACACTGACAGACATACACGTCGTTTTGTATAACTAGTTGAGCCTCCTCCGGTACTACTAGGAATGGTTAGGTAGGAAAATATGATTGGGAATTTTCGCAGGAGAAATTCCGTAATATTGCGGCCTTGGAAGTTTCAGAAATGTCATGTGTGTGTAAGTTTGAGTTTGAGACATGTCATGTGTGTTGGCTTATATTTTGCTATATTTTACCTGCATCATACATACGTACATAGTTGAGAAAAGAATAGGCAGATTGATTGTGCCTAATTAACATTCAAAGCGTATCTGCCAATTTATTTCTCTCTAATGCTATTCTGGATCTACTTAATTTAATTTCTTCCATCACTAACTCACCTTTATTTTTTATTGTTTTGACTTCTAATATATAATAATTTGTATATTCACTTATATGTACATAAGTCACACGTTATATAGGTACCAACCGTAACACTTTAATAACGTGTGACTACGGCTTTTCTTTTTGTTCTGTTCTTGTTTCTCCAGTACCCTTGTTTATTTCAGCATCTTGAATATCTTGTTTCATACTTTTTTAATTTTGTTTGATTAATTTGTTAGCAGTACATCGCGGACTACCACCCCTTACTAAGTTTAAGTTCTTACAGTCAATCTTTCACAAGCAGCGATATCTAACTACCATTGTACCCATAGATTTTAGTTTGTGTAAAAGTTATGTTATTATTTTGGTACAATAAGTTTATGTTACTCTGTTCTTTATTGCCGTTTCTGCATTTTCATATCAAACTCTTACTTGGTAACTGACTTTCAAAAATATTAATTAAAGCAGAGACTGAAAACTTTAAAACAATTTTAAAATAAACTTAAAATCTTCAAGTAGAATTAAGTTTTTATCATTAAAACAGTTTTAAAGAACGGTTTTCTACCGGGTATAAATCTTCCAGTTCCAGTTTTATTTTAATAGTTTTATGGTATCTCAAGAGTTTCTTAGTGACCTAATGTTCGGGCAGTATTTTACTTGGTCATATTTTATACAGATAAAGTAAAGAGACAGTGAGATTTAAAGCGCTTTCTGGTTGGCGCTTAAGAACTGAATAAGAAGTAACCACCTCATGGAGAAGTAACTTGGTGAACTGTGTTACCCTTAGAATGGACGAAAAGTATGAGTGTGAATGTCTATTGAAAATGGTCATTTATTGGCATATGTTCGTTAAATAATAATAATAATATACGCCTTTATTTAGGCAGAACATTTACATTAATATAAAATAAACTTAAATTAACGACTCTACTGAGTCGATGACACCTTTAACTTCGTCTGTTTGCCCAACTTTGGCAAAGGTCTCGTCCATTTCTTTCCACTATATGCTGTTCATCGCTTTTCTAGTCCATGTTTTCCCCGCTATTGTCTTTATCTCGTCTTCCCACCTTCGAATGAAAACTGTCTGCCCCGCTTTCTTTTTCTATTTCTCGGAACCCAGAACACTATGCTTTTGTCCCACTTCTCGATACCTTTTTTTATATGACCTGGTCGTTGCCACTTAAATTATGACCCCCTACCCTTCAAATATGTTTGTTAAACGTAAAGCTAAATACATTACAGTATAGGGTTATAAAAGAACCTGGTGATGGTTCTGACAAGTTTGAATTCTTTCCTGATATTAACTTATAATTTTTATTTATTTGGTCTACCAACAATTGTTTACATAACAGCTTGAAGCAAAAATTAGCACATGAATTTAAAAAAAAATACATTAGTGTAAGGTATAGTCAAAATGGAGTTACACGCTACCAATGCTAAAGAATCCAAAATGCTTTAAGATTAAGACAAATCTGATACAGTTTGCAATTTTAGATTTCTGCTTATAATAGAAATAATCAAATTAATTAATATTGATTTTATAATTGCTACCTACTATTTACATAGGTACTCATTAAATATCTACTTACTCAATAAATGTTGTATGGGGAAAAGTGTTCGTGTTTGTATTATCAAAAAATGTACAAATTGTTAAAAAATCACAACTAGACCAGCGTGCATACAGCACTTTTCTTTCTGGCAACATTGCTGAAACTAACCTTTTTGGCGCAGCCGCTTACCGTTTTTTTAAATTATTGTTACTTTTGTTTATTTTACTTTTTGTTTGTATGTACCTGATGACTGTCGCCAAATAAATATTTTTATTTTGTTTCTTGATTCAGCATTGCCAGTTGCAATTAGAATATCAGAGTTTATGTAGTAACCAGTAGGTACCTGAACGTCAAACACCAGTGAGCGTCAACAGCAACTAATCTGAATACAGATCTAAGTTAGCAAACTAACGTGCATTACAGAACAATAGTTATTATGTTAGCTTAAACTGGATTAAGTTATTGACTTGCATCAATTACTGTTATGGTTGACTATCCGAGCGGGAGACATATTGTTTAGAATATTGTGCAGTCAAATATCGTAAGATGGTTTAACGACTTATAGGTTTCTTCTCTCAAATTAATGCTCATGAAGGTTTTTTTTTTGACTTGGGAAATTATCAAATAACTTCGCTCTGAGTGAAGCGAGTTTGAGGGTCATACTTTTACTTACTAAAAACCACCCTTCAATTGTCTTTTACGTTCCAAGGCCGTGGTGATTCTTTCGAACAATACCGCAACCCAGGTTTATGAAGCATAGCATAAGCATAATCAGCCTTTTAATGTTCCCACTGCTGGGATTCAGGCCTCCTCTCTAGGAGAGGGAATAGGCCGTAATCCACCACGCGGGCCCAGTGCGTGTTGGTGAATGTGACATGTTTTCGAATTTTTAGGTTCTAGGACATGTCGGTTTCCTCACGATGTTTTGCTTCACCGTTTTGACACCAGTGGCGATGAAATAAATTACACAAAGTAATGCGCCTGACTGGGTTTGAACCCGCGACGTAAAGTAAAGTCGGGGTCGTTACTACTGGGCCACCACTGCTCATGAAGCATGGAAGGTATTTAATAAATAATATATTGTAATTTTCTGTTACGTACTGCAATAATACAAGGTATTTTGCTGTAAGCATAGAAATATATGTATAGGTTTTTAAATTGTGAGAACCATAAAGGTTTCAATAAAAAGTTTTTGTACTTCGATAGTTCGATAAAATCGACATTTTGTACCAACGCCCATCGTGACTCAGATTCACAGCTAAAATTATTGTTTATTTTTCTGTTATATAAAAACTAGTAAACACTATACCTACTGAAAAAAGACTTCAAAATGGTACGTAATCGAAATACAGGCTTCTACCGTAACGAGCTCAGCACTAAACCTGATGTTCTTACTCATACATGTTCGGAAGCGGCCGAAGTTTCTGGGAGCCGATCGGCCCGTTGTCCGCAGGCGGCGTCGTCAGCTGCCACCATTACGGTACGCCCATCCCACGCAACGCATTTCGCAATACCTTTTAGGGCTGCCACGACGAGGATTAGGCAGATATATGTTTTAGGGGCACTGGTGAGAGTTTTAGTGGGAGTTATTGTTAGGTCTATAAAGACTAGTCTGAAATAGTTTTGGTTAAAGAGAAGTGTAGGGAGAAGAAGTGAGAGTAGGGAGGTTTTTTCCCTGCAGTAAGAGATACAGTCGTATCACACTAATATTATAGCGAAAGTTTGGCGAAATTTTGTGAATGTGTGTGTATCTTTGTTACTTCTTCTCTCTCGAATGGCTGAACGGATTTCGGTGATACTTGGTAAACATGTAGACCATATCCTGGAGTAGCTTATAGGATACTTTTTATCCCGGGAATATGTTTCCTTGGGATAATTTTCTACTATCGCGCGGGTGAAGCCGCCGGCAGCAATCGGTGTTACAATAAGAATAGCCTTGATTAACAATCTTTACAGTCTCAACTAGTATATTATTTATTTAACTATTTAATTAATCAATATTATAAAGAGATAAAGTTTGTTTTTTTTGTTTGTAGGAGGTAATCTCTGAAAGTACTGGTCCGATTGCGAAAATTTTTTCACCGTTAGAAAGCTGCTTTTCCTGTGTTACATACGTTATATTTTATGTATGCGGGCGAAGCCGCGGGCAAAAGGTAGTTTATTTAATAACAAAAGTGTTTTTAGGGTTCCGTATCTCAAAAGGAAAAACGGAACCCTTATAGGATCACTTTGTTGTCCGTCTGTTTTTCTGTCTGTCTGTCTGTTAAGACCCTTTATCTCGAGAACGCGTGGAGGTATCGAGTTGAAATTAAAACCATATACTCAAGTCTGTGGTCCCTTGAAGCTGTGAAAAAATCAGACTTCTACATTAACGAAAAGAAAGATACGGCCGTTTATGTCGCAAAAAACGTATATTTCGACACTCTCGAGGGAATCAAAATTCATAGGGGACTTCCCGTTGACCCAGAATCCTGATAAATTTGAAAACTGTAAATTGTAATGTCACAATTTTTTTTTTTTGGGTTCTGAAAGAGTTCGACTTTATTCGGGAATCGAACTATATACATAGGTAAGTTTGTACAGAACCCTCAGAGTGCGAGTCCGACTCGCAGTTGCCCAATATTTTCCTTCTAACATCGATTTCAGAAGATCGTTTTGTTTTAGCATAGGCCTTCTTATATTCTTCCATAGTTCCCGCTCATGGATTTTTATATATTAGATAATATAATAAATGTATAATGGGCGACAACGAATGATCAGGTCCAAAATAACGCGATGATTCTGAGGCAAAGTCTAATATTTAATAGAAGTATTGATCACTATAATAGACAGAGCTAAAAAAATATTTTGATGACATATTCTTCACCAAGGGGATAGTGTAGGGCTTACATTTTTTTAAAATTAATAGTCTCTGTTAATAAACCACTGCTTAATTCCTTTTTATTGTCCAACAAGAACTATGCATATTGCTAAGCAAATGTTTGGCGATTTATCAAGTTAGCAGCGATTGAGCGATTGGCTGGCGCAATGCGTGTCGTACAGAACAAATATTTATATGGAATTCCGATAGTTGTTCCAAGCCTGAGTATTTCATTTAGTTATGCGAGTTTCCATGTTTGTGAATATACCCACGAAACAGGAGAAATTCCGAGAGTCAACGGCAGCGTTTAAAAAAAACACTATTGATGATATAAAAGGCGTGTGGCAACCCTGATTCTGCATTACGTGCGTTACAGTAGCGAGACCAGAGCTTTGTAACAGTTCGCATTTCGATTCGCAGACTACCCTCACTTGACCAGTTACTTTCAAATTCAGAGCACTCCAGGCCGAATACTAAACGCTAGCCCATTTCAGCTAAATCTAGGATAAAACACGCCCTGTTTGCTTTGGGATTAGAGTTAATTGCAAATACGGGCTGGGTGTAATCCGATTTGTTACACAGATGTTATAACCCACATAACGATACATATTGACTGATCGAGAATACAGTAGAAACAATGAAATCGAATTTTAATGAAAATTACGACGAATTTTTGGATAAATCTATCCAAAAAATCGTCGAGTTGGTTACCTTTTTTTTGAGGTGGGACATCATCAAAATACTTCTTCCCTTCTAGGTGGAGCGAGAGAGGAGAGAGTGTGTCAGATTTTTACTGAATAATTTCACCTGCTCAGTTGCCATTTGCATCATGTAACATTTAGTATATAACTGCATGATGAGGGTTTTTTTTTTTAGGTGGGAAAATCATCTAATGACAAATCTCGCTCTTGGGCGGAGCGCGAGATAGTGTCAGACTTTTACTGACTAAAAACCCACTCCTGTTCCTTCGTTGCCTTCGTCCCAGGGCCCGGAGTGTCGTTTTCACACTACCCATGGATGATGAGGGTACATATAAATAGGTTGGGAGTAAAAAAACAATAAAGCCAGTCTTGATCGTACGTCTTGTTTGAATGTCGAATCCTTTACACCCGCTCAACAGCGTCGTAGCTCAAGGTTGGTGACCTTATAGAAATCTGGATCTTAATGAATACCGGTATTTTTGTGCAAGCAAAGCAAGTTCATCATCGGTCGCCTGTACGTAAGTTTGCAGATCTTGTTTATTTTAAACTAGGATAAATATGAAAGAGGAAATGACAGCAAACTGTAACATTGTTTTTATGCAACCACCACTGTAGTCGTTTTCTCCTTTTGATAAAAACCAAACAAAACTTCTGTAAACCAAACCGACGACCCAAATGATATATTCCACTTTGCACCTATGTAATCTAATTCACAATGCTACTAGAATGCTTTTGGAGACGGAATTCAACAAATCTGTTTAGGAACCAATGGCAGTCGGCTCACGTCGGGTGCAGTTCGGGTCCAAGTAAAATGGCGTGCAGGTAGACGGCCAGCCAAGCCTTGCTTGCAATTGAAGCATGAATTTGCGACGTCCCGCGAGCACCGAGCAATCAACTGAGCGACGAACCTCGGGGACGCAAAAAGAAAATACCATTGTTTGTGGTCAACAAACTTTGCGAAAATTTTAAATATTATTTATTTTTAAAATTGTGGTCAGCAGACAGACGGTTCCCAAGGTATTTCCAAAAGTAGCAGCAGAAATGTCTGGTATACAGAAATTGTTTGTTTATTGTCATAGTGGAATTAAAAAGTTACACGAAGCTTGAAAATGAAAATAGAAGATAACTGTTGCAGTAATAATAATGAAACATTTAACTTGACACAAGACAGTCTTGAGTCAAGCAAAATTTTTCAATGTTGTTATTTCTTTATTACAGAGCCAGCTTTAATCAGTTTCCTCTGACTAATATTTTTATTGGCAACCTATACAGCTTTGTCATTGGCCTCGTATAGATCCTGAAAGGTGGTTGAGCAGGACGGGCAGCATCGCAAGTGACGCATGTTCTGTGAAGCGGCTCTACACTGGCACTGAGTTTGAGATGGATTGAGGATTTGAGGAAGTCTCATTTGGTCTGACTGTTTGTGCAGCGACCAGCCTGGGTCAGTAAAGAGAATTTACAATAAGCCATTTACTAAAGTTTAGTTTTTTTTCAAGTTTCGAGAAATTCGCTAGCTATAACTGCTGTTTTTAAAATGTTAAAGTTCAAGTCGATGAGTATTCCACTTAAAGTTAATAAGCTGGTATCAAATGCCTGCTTGCACTGTCTAAGTGGGAGCCGAGACTAGTCGTGACGAACGTGACTTCGCTCGAGGGAATTGATAAGTCTTATGTATCGTATAACTCTTGATAAATGTGCAGTATTTTTGTAATTAAAGTGTTTGAAGTATATACCTAGTACTCACTCCATTGCTCCCTTGAGAAGCTAACGTCATTAAGAAGTCCTGGATAGGTTGTCGATTGTTGAATCTTTGAATTACGATGGATTGTAAAAACAAGTTTTGTTTTGTTCTCTGTCGTGTGCTGGTGAAGAAATAAGGATGGGTTCTAGTCAGTAAAAGTCTGACACTTCCTTTCGCTTCACTCTGAGCGGGACAACTTATTTCATGAAAACTTCAAAGTGTATGTTTGTTCCATAGTGAATGCTATAAAAACTGTACATAACTACTGAAAATCAAGATTAGATTGTCAACTACCGGTATGTGCAGAGTACTAGAGTTTTTTGGCCACATATGTCAGGAGAAATGGCCACAATCTTGAACAGCTCATCGTAACTGGTATGGTTGATGGCAAACGACCAACAACCCAAAAAAAAACCCAAAATGATGGTCAGATCAGGTCCGCTCCATACTGGATACCCAATTGTACGTCGCACTTCATGAAACCAAGAACCGTCACAAATGGCGAGACACTATCAGAAAGAAACTAATTCAACAGGAACTTCAGTAATGAGGAATACTACTGACCTGACTGAGAAAAGAAACTGAAGTGTTGACTCTTCATACTCATATATTGATACGTATTGGTTACTACAATATTTGGTAACAAAATCATCTGCCTTCTGCCAACTGACAACCATGTAAGAAACCCCACGTACCTACACGACTCCTGTAATGTTAATTAAACTGAAATAATACCATTCCCACATTATCTACCAGTTTAACTCATTACTCGTACATTCTCGTTAAAAACGTAAAATTTTCCGTTACATTATTAATAACTTTGAAACATTATTTTTTCGGGCGGGTGACCTACTTTCGACACAGCATATATTTTTAAAAGCGTGCCTTAATTAGCTTTCTGTCGACCGTGGCGCCCTCTAGTGGTGGCGGTGAAGGTCATTTCTCATGTAAGTTGGGACTATGTACTTGCTACATAAGATTAAAATAATCGTTATTTATGTTGGAAAGTTACAAGAATTAGGTATGTTTTGTTAATTAAGTTCAGCTTTTATTTTTGTTATTTTCCCTTCTCCTGCCATGGGTTAGCTTCTGAATGGAAAACCTGGCCCTGGAATGAAAGGCAACGAAAGAACTAGGTGTGGGTTTTAGTCAGTAAAAGTCTGACACGCCCTCCCGCCCCGCGCAAGGGCGGGAAATGTCATTGGATGATTTCCCACCTAAAAAAAAACCATTTTATAAGAACTTTCCTTATAAGAAAGACTACTAGCTTCTGCCAAAGGCTTCACCCACCTGAAGGTAGTAAATTACTCCAAGAGAACATACTCCCGGGATAAAAAGGATGCTATGACTTATTCGAAGACATGGTCTACCCGCATGCAGATCTCGTTCAGCCGTTTGAGAGTGAGGGAGTAACAAACAAACACACACATACGAACTTTCACCTTTATAATATAATATAGGTAATATTCCACAACTTTCACACAACGTCGTCTAGTCCCAAGCTAAGCAGAGCTTGTGTTATGAGTACTAGACAACTGATAAACATACTTATATATTTCTAAATACATACATGTTATAGATAAATTACATCCAGACACAGAACAAATGATCACGCTCATCACACAAACATTTGTCCTAGGTGGGAATCAAACCCACGACCTCCGGAATAGCAGTCAGGGCCACTAACCACTAGACCAACATGCCAGTCAGCTCTATTATAAGAACTCAGCATCAAATATACCAAGACAACTAAAATAAAGAAAATATTAACGATATATTCGTTAATATTTTTTTGGTTAAGTATCTTTGAATCCTAATACAATTTAGAGATTGTTTATCACGTACTGCCGAAATCGTGAGTGATACAATACTATTTATCTATACGAATCTACCGTTAAGGATTGTCTGAGATAACAGAATTAGATAGATAAGTTGAACTGTTATACGTGACAATTAACAGCTTTCCTTGCGTAAATGTTACAGGTTTTTACTGGTATAACACTAGTCCATAGTAGTAAGATATTTAATGAAATCAAATGGTAAAGGGCATAGCATAGTCGGCCGTATAATGTTTCCACTGTTGGGACTCAGGCCTCCTCTCTCTAGGAGAGGGAATGGATCGTAATCCACCACGCGGGCCCAGTGCGGGTTGGTGGATGTCACATGTCTTCGAATTTTTGGTTCTAGGACATGCCGGTTTCCTCACGATGTTTTCCTTCACCGTTTTGATAGCAGTGGTGATGAAATAAATTACACAAAGTAATGCGCCTGGCTGGGTTTGAACCCGCAACCTACAACTCGTAATCTGGTAAAGGGCAATTGAGTTCAAAATGGAATACTTAGAATGCATATTGTATTTATTTGATTAATATTATGTTTATAAAAACTCCGAAGTAAAAGAGTAAGAGTGCAATCCGCTACTGCATTTGACCTGGCAGTAGCCAATACTTGGTTCCAGAAAGGAGACGAACACCTGGTCACGTACAAAAGCGGTAACCACAAGACGCAAATAGATTATTTCCTGGTTAGGCGTAACCAACTAAAGCACGTCAAAGACTGCAAAGTGCTGCCAGGAGAAGAGCTAGTCTCACAGCACAGGCTCCTGGTTATGGTGTCAGTAGTCAAGACACATAACAAAAAAAGCAAAGAGCGTCCTCCTCCTAAAATAAAATGGCATATGCTAGAGAAGAGTGACTGTGCGAAGAAATTGAGAGAGCGAGTGGTGGACAAAATGATAGAAATGGGAGACATGAATGATCGAAGTATAAATGAAAGCTGGAATGAGATTGCTGAGTGAGAGAGACATGCAGCGAAAGATATTTTGGGAGAGACGAGAGGAAAGGGTACAATAGATAGGGATACATGGTGGTGGTCGATAGATATACAGAATGTGTTGAAAGAAAAAAAGAGGAAATTTAAGGAATGGCAGCGTATAGATCCGGATAACACTAGCTTAAAGTCTGCAAAAAAAAAGTGAATATGATGCTTTAAAGAAAAAAGCCAAGAAAGCCGTGGCAATAGCGAGAGCAAAAGCACAGGACAAACTATACGACACACTAGATAGTCCGGCAGGCCAGAAAGATCTATACCGGCTTGCTAGAGCAAGAGAGAGAAATGCGAGAGATGTTTGTCAGATAAGATGTATAAGGGATGAAACTGGAATGATTCTATCAGAAGATAGTAAAATCAAAGAGAGGTGGAAGGACTATTTTGAAAGACTGATGAATGAGGAAAACAACTGGAATGGGATTTTAGAGAGCAAACCAGTGAACGTGGGTTTAGTGAGAATGATTAGTATGGATGAAGTCAGAATAGCTATAAATGGAATGAAGAATGGTAAGGCAATTGGTCCAGACGGAATACCAGTTGAAGTGTGGAAGTTGCTGCGAGTGGATGGATGGATGTGGTTAGCTTTGTTCTTCAATAAGTTGTTGCAGGAAGAAGCCATACCTGATGAGTGGTGCAACAGTTCCCTGGTGCCCATCTTTAAAAACAAGGGTGATGTGCTTGAATGCTTCAATTATAGAGGAATAAAGCTAATGTCACATACTATGAAAGCCTGGGAGAAAGTTATTGAAAGGAGGCTAAGAGAAGAGAGTGAAATTTCACAGAACCAATTCGGTTTTATGCCTGGTCGGGGTACAACGGATGCCATTTTTGCTATACGCCAGCTGTGCGAGAAATACAGAGGTGCGCATAAAAACTTGCACATGGTATTCGTTGACCTCGAAAAGGCATATGACCGGGTACCTCGTGAGGTTCTGTGGTGGGCCCTTAAGGAGAAAGGTGTGCCTGGGAAGTATGTGCAGTTGATCCGAGCGATGTACAGCCAATGCAGTACCCAAGTCCGGTCTGCAGTGGGCAACACTGGCAGCTTCAGTGTGGCTGTCGGCTTACATCAAGGGTCGGCCCTCAGCCCTTACCTCTTCCTGATGATAATGGACGCTCTGACGTCGGGCATCCAGGAAGAGGCTCCCTGGTGTATGCTGTTTGCCGATGACATTGTGCTGGTTGCCGAGAGTGGCCTAGAGGTCCAGAGCAAATTGGAGGTGTGGTGGCACAGACTGGAGAGTGTTGGTTTAAAATTGAGCAGAACGAAAACCGAGTAGTTGTTCTGTGATTTCGGTGGTCTCTCCGGTCCTATGCCCTTAGCTCTCGCTGGAACGCCCATACCAATCTGCTCCGACTTTCGGTACCTCGGGTCGCTTATCCAAGGAGATGGCGAGGTAGACCGAGACGTATCAAATCGGATCAATTCAGGATGGATGAAATGGCGACAGGTCACTGGAACAATTTGTGACCCACGGATGCCCCCCAAGTTGAAGGGTAAAATCTACAAGTCCGTGATAAGACCTGTCATACTGTATGGATCAGAATGTTGGGCTGTGAAAAAGACGGATGAAAAAAGATTGCATGTAGCGGAGATGAGAATGTTGAGATGGATGTGTGGTGTGACGAGAATGGATAAAGTGAGAAATGAGTATATTAGAGGAAGTTTGAAAGTGGCGCCAGTGACTGAAAAGTTGAAAGGGAATCGTTTGTCTTGGTATGGTCATGTAAAGAGGAGAGATGAAACGCATGTTACTAAAAGAGTTACGAGTATACATGTGGATGGGTGGAGAGGGAGAGGGAGGCCAAAGAAAAGATGGATGGATTGTGTGAACAGTGATATGAAAGAAAAGGAAGTTAGTGATAGCATGACGGTTGACAGGATAGAATGGAAGAAAAAAACATGTTGTGCCGACCCCAAATAAGATGGGACAAGGGCAGGAAGATGATTATAAAAACTCCGAAGGTGTTCTTTTGCATTATTTTAGAACAAATTTGACTAACATAGAAAAGGTTATGAGCTAACCTTAAAAGATTAGATATATATGCTGTCGTGGACTTTTTTTTAGAACTTTTAAAGGGGAACAATGTTGTCAAACATAATTTTTGCGTAACTTTGACTGTTTATGCATCGTGAGCAAAACGAATCTTTCAAAATAATTATCACCGTTTTTTTTTTTACTTTTTTTTGTTGATACTCCGCTCCTATTGGTCATAGCGTAATACTATATAGCCTATAGTCTTCTTCGATAAATAATAACGACAAACAAACTCTTCAGCTTTATAATATTAAATATATTTTATAAAATGTATGATATGTAAACATTAGGAACAATAGTAAAAAGAGGTAAGATTTGTACTTTTCTTTGTAATGAACAAACTCAAAAACTACAGGACCGATATTAGAACTTTTTCAGCCGTCCGGACCGAGCCCAAGTCGTCGGACAGCGCGTAGTGTTCCACGCGCGCCTCAATGAGATGTCAGCAACCGTAGGGGCCCAGCAGGGTCGAAGACTACTGAGGCTAAGGGTCTGACTCTGAAAGGAAGATTCGGCCTTGGTATGAAAGGCAACGAAGGAACAGGAGTGGATTTTTAGTCAGTTAAAATCTGACACTATCTCCCGCTCAGCCTAAGTGCGGGGGATGACATTGGATAATTTTACCACCGAAAAAAAAGGTGTAAATCATGATTTGTTTGAATCGATCCCGTACTTATGGCCTTCACTGACTGTCATTTGCTTTTCCATCATCATTTCAGCCGAAAGACGTTCGCTGTAAGACATAGGCCTCCTTCAGGTGTCTCCACAACGAACGGTCTTGTGCATCTCTCATCCATCGGATTCCTGCGAGTCTCATCAGATCATCGGTTCTCCTTGTGGGAGGCATTCCAAAGCTGCGTTTTCCGGTGCTTTTTTCAATACTATTTTAGGGCGCCTACGCGCCTTCAAATTAGCCGCAATGTGCCGCGCAACTTCAGCGCGGATGCAGCGCTGTCGCCGCGCTGCTTTGTTATTCCATGTAAAAAACAAAGTAGCGTGCAGCGCGACTACAGCGCGGGTGTGAAAAATATATTGTAAACGAACCCTTACAGGAAACGATAAACTAGAACCCCAAAACACTTACTCTCGATTACGGACATTCCTCGCGAAGCTATCCAAACACGTCTTACTAAAAGAAATAAATTATAGTTTCCAATTAGTGATGCAAAAACTTATTAGAACGAGTGCTGGGACCGAGTGGTGGCGATGGTGGCGGTGGTGGCGATGCCGGCAGTTGCATTAATCGAAGCTCGTTACTACAAGCCACTAATGGATGCCTAAACGTTTAAAAACTTCTTCTACAAGTCTTCCTAGAGAAATTCGAGTGAATTTGTAAATAAGTAGTGCGGCGGAACATTTGTTTTCTGAAAATAATTAAACGGGGATGGAAGTTGCATTATTTTCATTTAAGAAATAGTAATTAAACTGTCTCTTATTTATTTATTTTAAATATCATAAAACAACAAAATTAAATACTGTTTTCTTTAAGCCTACTTACATTAGGCGACAAAATGTCCCCTAACATGGCGCGCAACGCAACGCTGTCAAATTGTCCAACTACACGTCCTCATCATCATCATCATCGTCATTTCAGAAGAAAGACGTACACTGTTGGACATAGGCCTCCCCCAAATGTCGCCATAATGACCGGTCCTGTGCGTCTCGCATCCATCGGATTCCCGCGACCCTTACCAGGTCATCGGTCCACCATGTGGGAGGCCTTCCAACGCTTCGTCTTCCGGTACGTACGTTCCAGAACCTTTCGTCCCCATCGACCATCTGTTCTGCGAGCAATGTGCCGATTTCCCGCCTCTAAAAAAGGGTATGATTAATTTGAAAGTTTTATCATGTTATAATTATTACGACGATGTGTCATGGTCATCAACATCGTCAACCTAAGGCAGTCTAATGCTGGAGATAGGACTCTCAACGATTTCTGGTACTATGGGTATGGTGTGGTCGATGTGTTTAGGCACACCTTTTAGAAAACATAAACTCGAATCATTAACTGAAAATGTGATTTTTGTCCACTATGTCTTTTTTGGGGTGAGAATTCATCAAATAACTTCTGCCGCTCTGGGTGGAGCGGGAGGGAGTGTAAGACTTTTACTGATTAAAACCCACCTGTGTTCTTTCAGTTGCCCTTGCATTCCAGGGCCGGAACAGTCCCGCAGCCCTAACAGGCATCGGCCCTGGTTGGCCCACTAGTTTGTCCTTGACATTCAATTCAAAAGCGACGTTACATAATACCATTCCCCATTTTAATGTCTACAAGTTTGAAATACCGATAGAGTCGTCGTAAAAATGTTACCCAATAATAACAGGTCCGTAAAAAGGTAATTTTACTTAACAGCCTACTAATTTTCCCTACGGAACACTGTACGGTCATAAAACAAACACGATCACTCGAATAGTTTACTGCTATTTTTAATGGGCCCCTATTTATTGCAGTTTATGCTAATTCCTGAGGAAAACGTTGTAAATATGGGGGTCGTTGTGTTGAAAGAATGAAGGGGTTGTAAAGTGGGAGAAAGGTAAAGGTAAGCTTATATTATTATTTTTTGTAATTTGAATTCAGAATATAACTCATTCATCAGATCTATATATATAAAAGAAGAAACTGACTGACTGACATAACAACGCAGAGCCGAAACTACAGGGACTAGGAGCGTGAAATTTTGCACATGGTCTCCTTTTATGACATCGGCGAGCACTAAGGAAGGATTTCACAATATTCGCCCTCTAAGGGGATAAAACAGGGTTCCAAAGTTTGTATGAAAAAACCTACTTTCACGTGGACGAAGTCGCGGGCAAAAGCTAGTATTAAATAATATTATATTTATGTATATTGTGTTTCCGTTTATCAAAGCAGGTTTTTTTTGCCAAACATCTGAAGGCCAATTTTAGTACTAGTGAAACGTTCAGGTTGACGCATATATCCATCTCCAATGTCACGCGCGCCGCAAAGAGATGTTAGAAAACCATAAACCAGGCCCCAGCAGGGCCGATGCCCGCTAGATTCACGGGGAATTCCGGAAATGGAAACCTTTAGTCCTAGAACGAAAAGGGCAACTAAAGGAAACAGGTGTGGTTTACAGGGGTCAGTAAATAACTTAAACCACACCTGTGTCCTACAGTTCAGTCAGTCTTTCGCTCCACCATAGAGTGAGAGAAGTTATTAGATGATTAGCTACCTCAAAAAAAAAAAATTAAAAACAAATAAGCTCTTCAACATCGCCATCGACCAAAAAAACGGAAAAAATATTACCAAAATTTGACGAAATGTTATTTTTTTTTAACAGATTTACTTCAGTTCTCCGCACATCGCAACTTCGCAAAGCGAGACATTCTTGGGACGATCTCAGAGAACCTTCGACTGGCAGCAGAGTAAGTTAATACAAATTTCTACATATATTATACTGGTTATTGCCACCATATACTCGCACTCCACGCTCACATTCATATCCCGTAATCCCGAAATGAGGTCGCTCATTAACTCGAACTAAAATAAAGTTAAACGACCTCCTGGAACATCTTCCGTGCGAGTCTAGCGAGAATTTCCACTCGATTGGCTTTTTAATTTGCCGGTATTCGGTAGAGAGACGTTTAGCGGAATACGGCCTCGTTTCATACGCGACCGACTCGTTCAAAATTCAATTATTCGCCTCAAGATGGCGGCAGGTAACATAGATATTGAGCTGCGAGCGCTCTTTCATTGTTCTTTACTTAAAATAATACATCTGATTGTGGTTATTAGAAGCTTACATTAACTATGTAGTTTTCAATATTCGAAATTGTTTCTTACAAGGGTTTTAATGTAGTATTCGTTTGCTACGATTTTTTGTAGCGATACGAAAGTTCGTAGCAATCGCCTACGCCGTAGCACGTAACAATCTCCACATAATGTAAGTGTGTTACGAGTTACATTGATGTTCAAGTCATTTCTTTATAATTTTCTTTCCAAGAAATCAAAGTTACTGTCTGTTGGGACACGATTTCGTGGAAAGGAATCTCAGTAGGTACGTTTTCTGACGAGCTATGTAGAAATAAATTTGCTTCTACACAGAAGCAACTTTAGAACTTCTTCTATAGCATAGCAATTCTGATATATATTTATTTACGTATTAAAACAAAAAGGTACAAAGGCAGACTTAATGCCAAGGCATTCTCTACGAGTCAACCAAAAGTCGTGGAGAGATAATGGCACGTGCATAATAATGAATAGATAATTATGTAGAAAAAAACAATAGTACAAAAATATGTTTAAAACCAAATTTCGATTTACGCAAGTATGATCATGTTTCCGAGTTCCGTGTTAAAATCAACTAGTTAATTCGCCTTCACCGGAATGTTCAATTTTTTTTCCTCTTGTTTAATGTGCTCTTTTCCCCTTTCACCCCTCTCTATACTAAGGAACGATTTGAGTTTCTTTGTGACTCCCACACGAAATTTTGTAGGTCATCAGATAACTTGAGACTTAAAATGCAATATATTCCACTACGTCCCTGGACGCACCTTTTACTGTCCAGGTTACTCGGAACGCACTGCGAGAACATTCACTTTCTGTATTTAAAAGACTTGTGTAGGATTATTACTTGATACCATCGATATAAATGAGTCGATGCTTGATACGGTAATATGTTTTTGTTTTTATTCGTCTAAATGTATATATTATGTATCTATTTAATATGATCATGAGTCAAGCTACAGATGTTTGACGCATGATCATATTTTCCTCAAGTCAAATATAAAAGAGATGCAGTTGTTGAGGAACCTATGCAGCTTATCAAGCAAGACCGCGTTCAGGTCAAAGTAGTAGACGTCGCTGTTCAAAGAAATTTTGTAACACGATCACAATGGCGCAACGAATGCAGAATTACTACATAAAAACTTTCCATAAGGATGAAGCTACCTTTAATATAATAATAATATTCCACAACTATCATATGACACCATCTAGTCCCAAATAAAGTAGAGCTTGTGCTATGAGTACTAGACAACTGATAAACATACTTATATATTTCTAAATACATAGATATTATAGGTAAATTACACCCAGACACAGAATAAATGATCGTGTCTTGGGTGGGATTCGAACCCACGACCTCCGGCACAGCAGCCAGGGACACTGACCACTAGACCAACACTGTAAACACTCGCCAGTGTTTACCCTGCGGAAGACAATAGAAGCAATGACCTTGCCTTTGCTCAAAGCTTGACAGTGTGCTGTGGGATAATAGACCTTATGAGCAAGTCTCAAGGCTACTCACCTCGTCCTTCCCCTTGACGACGCACATCTTGACGTCATTCTCCGGCGAGTACCACACCAGCCGGCGTTGCTCCGTCAGGTCGGTCAGACTCAGGTTGTACACCACGTTTCTGGAAATAAATAAAAGATATTAACACTGGTTTAAGACAGGGAACTATAAGCAAAATACATATGGGTACTAAAGTAAATATGTAATACTAGTTGCTGTTAGCGGCTTCACCCGCGTCATAGTAGAAAATTATACCAAGAGAATTTACTCCCGGGATAAAAAGTGCCCTATATTATATTTCTTTCTTTCTTTCTTTCGTTCTTTCTTTCTTTCTTTCTTTCTTTCTTTCTGTCTTTCTTACTTTCTTTCTTTCTTTATTTATTTCTTTCTTTCTTCTTTCTTGCTTTCTTTATCTATTTAACCTTTATGCAACTGAAGGTACAAAGGCGGACTTAATGCCTTAGACATCCTATCTTATCTTTTATCCTATGTGCTAATCTAGGACATGGTCTTCCCATGCAGGTACCAAGTTTCATGGAAATCTGTTTAGCTGTTTGTGTGTGAAGAAGTAACAAATATACACTTTCATAAACTATCACCTTTGTAAAATTAGTATGATGTATCATCAGAGCTGAACGTATCTGTACGAACCAAAAATATAAATTTAGCTTTTCTGACGGTTGGATTTTTTACTTAATTTGGCCAGCTTAATTGACAGGGCCTGCTAGGGTTGAGGCCGGGATAGTTCGAAAGAGGCACCGTGGCCTTAACACGGCGGCTGGGTTTTGGTCAGTAAAACTCTGATACTCTCTCGCTTCACCCAGAGTGGGATACGTTATTTGCTGATTTCCCATCTAAAAATAAAGAAAAACTTTTCTGACGGTTAGACTGTTTACTAAAATTAACGGTAAGTCATATTATATTGTCACGATTGGAGACAAAGTAGAATTGTTTATTTCATCTACTTTGTGTTCACAAAGTTGTAATTTAACGCAGACTTTGTTTGTTTGGCGACAAAAGTTGGTAATATTGTATTTTTGTAAGAGCCGGTTACACAAAGAAGTAATATAGACAATACTTATATAATTTTGCGACTAAACTAATAAGCCTTAGAAATACAAACACAGACGCTAAAAATAGTTGTTACTCGACTTGTTATTGTGGCCAATTACTTGCGCCTCTTCTAGCAAGCCGGCCAACATACGTAACCAAATTACTAAGAACTCTGTCCATTGGTTCAGAACCTTCCGCTTGTTTCAGAGTCTACAAACCTCGCAGTTCATTTTAAGGTGGAAACTCAACTCATAGTTGTTAGCTGAATGTTTGTTCGTGGTTTTAATCGCACTTGGAGTTGAGGATTTCAGGTGAAGTTAGTTGGAATGGTTCCTATTGCCGCGGCGTTTATTTTGTGGGTAGTTGCTGCGGTGACAATTTGTCGCGCTCCGTGCGGCTTAGCCGATCTTCTGAATAGCTTCGTGAAACGTTACACGAGAAGTTAAGCCTATTTACCAATAATTATTCAGCCATTAAATACTTCGTATTTGGTTTACTCTGCGGCTCCGTTTGATTAGGAGAGCAATAGATATCGACGTTCGTATCTGTCTACCTTTGATATATCGTAAGAGCCCGAATCGGTTATTGACAGCCGTATATTGCTATTGTGTGCGATATAGTAAATAAGGTGGATGTCAATGTTGGTGGCAGGCCAAAGTTCTACCATGACAGATTTTCTTGTAAAATATTACACAATGTGGGGTGACTGCGACATACTATTGTGAGCCGCTTTCGGGTGGGATTGTACGATAAAAAAATATAAAGCTTCAACTAAATCAAATTGAACTTTGCCAAGCCACTTTAACAGCGTGATTAGGCGCAGTTAACGATTATAACACCGCAACTAAGTGTAGTTTAGAAAACTAATGTCAAAGTGACATTACGAGTGTACACAATTTAATATGAATTGTGACATAAGTTGGGCAATTCATTAAACTTGCTGAGCATACCTGCGTTCCGTCTGCCATAATTGCGAAAGTCCTTCAACCCTTAATTAAGATATTTGGCACGAAAATTTCATAAAGAAATTATGATGTAAACTTTGCCAATTATAGCGCAACGAATAGCCGGTGCGACTTACATAATGTTTTGGAGATTTAACAGACAAAGTAGAGGCCGGCCGTTACCGGATTCTAACTCCTACTTTATTGGTATTACAAATACACTCTTTAAATAGCAATCCTATGAAGTTTTTATTGTTGTTGTTTGTTCTCGCCGAGCGACAACGTATTGGAGAACCTACTTATGACTTTTCGATCTCGAAACACTAAGTGTGTCTGCTTTATTGAAACGAAATTGTAAATATTGTTTACGGAGCAGTAAAAGAATATTTGTGTTTCATATTCTATTTGTTCGAAAGCACAACCATTTTCAATAAACTAAGGGCACATAATATTTTATGGGTGCCTACATAAATATGTAAATAGCTTCGCTTCATAGACGGTGGAGGTTGTTTAGGAAGCTTGTTCTCACTTCTACGAATTTAATTAACTATTGATTAACATAATTACCGCATTTTCTGTGAAGAGCAAATTTGGTTACTTCGCTTCATTGTCAAGCTTATTAGGTTGTAGATTGCTATTTTTTTTAAAATGAAAGTATATGTACCTACATATAAATAAATAATTTATATTTTATTTATTTCAAGCTTTTAAAGTATGCCGTTTGACTGTTTCGTCCTCATACAAAATTCCAATACAACTACTGAAATGGTTCGAAATGAAATTTTTCACTTCCATTATGTTGTAAATAAGGCATTCACGTTCGACGTCTTGCATGCGAATAATGTTCTTTGTAGTCTATTGTCGAGGGTCCTGCGGTACTTATTCTTAAATAAGGGAAATGCCTGTAATTCACCAATGTTGGGGGAGCCAATTTGTGGGCCGACTCGCCTCGTATTTTAGGAACAAACCGCTTTTTGTTGGGTAACGAAGTGACATGATGCAATCAAGTGATCCGTGCACTAACAACAACTAATGGCTAATACGGTTACAGATATGTACATGTGAATAAGACAATTATATGCGAGTGGATTGCGTAGTATAACGAGACTATCTCCGCTTGATAGATCCGTTGAATAATGATAATATCAGATGTGTCCATTGTGTTTAGTGTCTTGTCAAAGAAAGAAGAATGGCCATGTGTGCTGAGGTAAGACCCTATTCTACAATTTCGTAGTAACTTAATCGAATTTTCTAAAGATATACCTTTATGTCTTTTGAAAGCATAAATAATGATTTTGGTACTTGACCACTTTTACAGCGTGATTAGGCGCAGTTAACGATTATAAATTTCGTAGTAACTTAATCGAATTTTTTAAAGATTTACCTTTATGTCTTCTGAAAGCATAAATAATGATTTTGGTACTTGACCTCTCCTCGATTCGAACTTATTTTCGAGACTCGATACTTATTTTTTACAAAAGATCTAAATATTTAGGAATGTTCTTGGATAATATTTTGGCGGACAGGCGAGCTGGCCCAAGCACACAAAGACTGAATCCTTTGTCAATTATTCGCTTCAGTGGTTCCCGCCAAAAGGCGGCGGCCATCTTGCTCTGTGCGCGATGGACGACGGATCGTCAGCGTCATCTATTGTTCGGTCACTCGCCCATGTTTTTGTGTTCTGTCCAATCCGGCCCGACTCGCTGATTGATGGTCTGAACTTACAATTATTTTCATGTCTTCGTGATTATTTATTTTTTGTCTCTCATTCTTGGCAAAATAAATTAATCTCGGAGAATATTCTTTATCCGGATTAAAGTAAATATCTGGATGGGTGCGGGTATAAATTGATTTCGTGGAACAAAAGCGGATGCTCAGCCAATCAGAGTCATACTCATCAATATACATGACGGACACACAGCCAATGATCGAATCGAAATGAAAACGTCAAACATGGTGGCGCTTTTAAAGCGAGATTTACATATTAAACAATATTATTGGTTTAATTCGAATGTCTGTTTTTGGAGGACGTCACGAGATACGTCACATCCATAATTTGTGAAGCGTTTAATGTGATTTATCGCCATATAGACAAGTGTGACACGTTATCACATTATTACACAAATGTTTAATTCATTTTTCATTTGAGCAATAAGCGTCTACTCTCCTGAATATCACAAAATGGCATCGATATTTATGAGAAAATAACTTTCATAGGTACTCAATAAAAAGCATAAAACGAGTTTGTTCATAGTCGCTGTTATTCGATTGTGTGATTTGCAAAAAAAGTATTTTCGAATACGAGAATTTGATAGAATAAGTGAAAACTGATTCGCGTTGCTATGCCAGCTAGTGGAACACGCACACACCAGTCTTCTGCATGTTATTTTGTTTCGCTCCGTTATTTTCATAAGGATTTGAAACATGATTCCTTGAATTCGAGGATATAGAGCTGAATAATGAAAATAAACATAACTCACATAATATTACCCTCCATATACCGACATACTAAGGCAATTCAATTTTCGCCTCCTCTATTTACCATTTCTAGAGAAACGGCGAATAAATAATTCAATCCTCCTAGCATTTTCAATATTTATTTATTTTCGCCCTGTTTCCCGAATCTGCTGGATATGTGAGTCTCAACCACGTCTGGGGATAACTAAGGGTCCATAAAATGTCTCCTAACTAGGCTTGGTACAACAAGAGGGGAAGTTGGGGAGACAGGGCAACTGTCGTCGTTCGAATAAATTATAGATAGTGTAACAAAGTGACTTTATCTCGTACACACAAAAACATCCCTCTATACCTACTACATTATTTTCTTTATTCCAAATCAGTGAAAACTACAGGTGGCGGTTATTTTGACCGTACTATGTAAATCAGGGATTTCCTTTGTCACGGCATTTTCGTAATTAGTTGCTAAATGCTGGGGGAGATGGGATGAAAAGCGTATCTCTTTGGCTCGGCAAACCGCTTAATGGGTAAAGGAACAGAAAGAAATTCTGTTGTTGCCAACAAGTTGATGGCGTTATTCTATGCGACGGATGATATTAAAATGGTCTATTTTTCTGTCGAGATTTGTGTTATATTTTTAAAATAATTTAAATGAAAATGAAGAACGTGTTTAACGTACTTATATTCATTAAAAACGTGCGTTACTTTGATACTAAAACCGAAAATATATACAAAGACTGAACAACGCAACGTTTTTCAAAAGGAGCGATGTCAAAAATTTCAAATTTTATCGCGGGGCGACGAATTGGGACGTCGACAGATGCAATTTGTTTGCATGCACTCGACACGGTTCCGATATTGGAAAACTTTACGAGTTCCGTTTAGAACAATATCAATAGGACATTGGTGAACGTGCCCGACATATTGACTGTGTGTGCATCTAAACGATGGTGTATTTATTACTGGATAAAACAAAAACTTAAATGGAAATGGACAGGACATATACTGATAGAGAAAAATGAGAAATACATAGACTAAAATAATTTCAGAGTGTTACCCTATGGATGGCAAAAGAAGTAAAGGTCAACAAATAAAACGTTGGGAAGATGACATCCGAGTTGCCGGTTCAGAATGGATCAGAATCGCAAGAGATAGAGATGGGTGAAAATCTTTGGAGGAGGCCTTTGTCGAAGGACAAGCTGTTACTGAAGATCGATCATCGGCTACAAATGAAATATTGTAAAAAATATGAAAACAGTAATAAAGGCTTATAATATTATATTATTAAAAAACAAAAACTGTTGACAAAAAACTCCACGAAGACATTTTAGCCACAACCCTCTCATATTCGGAGTCGGAGTTCATTACATTTAACTTCAGTACAATGCAAAAGCTCTACGAATTCCATTTTCGTGAACCATCCAACTAATGACTTCTGCGAAAGTAAATTTCACCGAAATACAGTATATCGCGTCGCAAAAAATATATATAAAAATAACCGCGTCCCATCAAACGTTCCATTTCAAGGCACTAAAGTTAAATCGAGTCGCACAAGTTGTACGTCATTAGCATTCGCCTGTCAAATGAGTACTCACACGGATTGGTTGATGTGCTCGGGAGACAGCCATCTAACCGCCGATTCCTATTAAATAGACTTGACATATCGTGCAGACTTTTCTCTGAATGGAGCCTTTCCGTTATGCTTTTGGCAGGGATTACAGCTTGTGCGTTTTATTTTCTGCTTTTTGGCGTTTGCCGTCTTATTTCTCGTGGTATTTATTTTTCGGATCTGTGTACTTTGACTCTGTTTGAATTCGTCCACTATAGAGTTGCCTCTTGTTTTATATTGTACTAGTTGCTGACATCGGCTTTGCCCACGTGAATACCAGGACATGATCGACCCTTGTGCCTCATATAAATCCGTCTGGCCGTTCGAGCGTTAAGAAGTAACAAACTCACGAACTTTCGCCTTCATAATAACAGTGTGATTGTGGGCGTTGTCTTGTCTTGAGGCTCAGGGATCGATGTTAGTATTCTAAACTATTTTAAACGGCAACAATCTTTGTCTTACTAAACATTTTTAACGTTTTAATCTTTTTTCCCTGGTTCAGATGCAGACCGCGGTCGTCAGCGTCGGCTGGAGCCGTCAATATTGCGAAAGTTTGCACCATCGGCTGCCGAGAAATTGCGCTTCACATGTTTCACGATTTATTGCAATTGTTTCTCAACAATATCCATCGTTTATTTCGTCGAATCCATGACGTTTGGAGGCTGCGCTTATTGTGAATGCTCTGCTATTGCATAAATATTCTGTTTGAGAATTCTTTATTTTATATTATGACTAGCTTTTACCAGCAGCTTCACCCGCGTGATAGTAGGTTTCTCCATATAAACTTTGGATCATTAGGGTGAATTTGGAAAAATCATTTCTTATTCATTGTATACGTCATAAAACGAACTTCTGAGCAAAATTTCAGTGTTCTTGGTTCAAGAGTTTGAGCTGGGTGTTGATGAGTCCGTGACTGATGTGTGAGGAAAGTTAGTATTTTTTTTATTCTTGATAGGTTCGCGCTTGACCGCTATCTCACCTGATGGAAAGCGACGATGCGGTCGACGATGGAGCGCGCTTACCTAGAAGCAACCTATTCACTCTTGTATTTAACAAATAATGTTGTTGAATAACAATAATGTTGTGGTTATTTGTTGTTGTTGCTTTTTTTGTATGTAACTAACAAATAATGTGGACCAAAAGCTGTGTTTAAATGAATAAATTATTATTTCCAAAGCTGGCTATTTCAGGGTTTATTATTTAGTGGTCGTGATATTTTTTCTGGAACAAAAACCCATTTTTGTACCGCCATGAACAAATAGAAAGCATTCGAACGAAAATAGAATAACTTACGAAAAAATACACACTCGTTGCCACGGTTTTTTATTTCCGGTTTGAAAAAGGTGGAAACAAAAAAAATATATTAGATATGAACACGGTCGCTTACCTAACGAACTGAAATGAATACAAAACAACCAGCACAGAACATGGAAATGTTTATTTATGTAAACGAATTAAAAACGTTACGTATTTTCGGCAACGATTTTTCTTTCATATTCTTTGTGTGAGTTATTACCTTTTTACACAAAGCTGTTCTTTTCAGTTACGGTGAAACCAGTGTAGTTGGTCTCTGGCATTTCTTTGCGTTCCTTGAGTTTGGTTGAGAAAGCGGGGTCTGGCTAGGTTGGGTATCAACGGCCCGCATGCAGAATACAAATTCTTAACATTTTAATTAAAAGAGCTCAAAACGCCGACCGCGCCGGCTCTATTGTTGTCTCGCTCTGACACCACTGTGATTTATGGCGAGTGTAAATGGGAAGGGTTGGGTTTCATCTTTCACTGGAATACACGAAATGATAATTGACATTTTTGCGCGAGCGACACGAAAGGGTTATGATATTTGCGCAAGTAATCCTTCGGAAACATTGTCGCACATTTGTCAATGTTCCGTTAACATAGTGTCAAGCTTCAGCTGGAGGAATTTATTTACGTGGGAATATTACCATTTCGTTTAATGTAATTTTTTTTTATTGCACTTATTTGATACTTTGTTGCAGTCAGTCAAGATATAGCAGTCGAGAGGTATATGAGGACAGTGTAGACACTGGTCTACACTGTCCTCACAAACCTAATAATATTGTAATATGGAAATATTGTAAAATTTAATGTTTGTTTTTTAAGTGTAACCAGCAGGCTTAGCCAAGTTGATAATCTATAATCGTTAACGCTAGTAGAACTATTCAAATGTATGGGAATGACGTCACCTCAATTTCTTGTTAAGTCATGTGGTCAGAACAAACAAATAAGAGGCGTTATGGATTGTAGAAAGGGATTCGAAACGAAACGGTCGTAACTTGGCTGGGCCTGCAGCAGAGCCAACATTGCTGGCTCGTTGGTATCGACCCCGACTTACGAGTTGTAGGTCGTGGATTCAAACCCAGTCAGGCGCATTACTCTGTGTAATTCATTTCATCACCACTGCTCTCAAAACGGTGAAGGAAATCATCGTGAGGAAACCGGCAAGCCTTAGAACCAAAAACTCGAAGATATCTGACCTTCTCCAACCCGCATAGGGTCCGCGTGGTGGATTTCGGCCCATTCCGTCTCATAGAGAGCAGGCCTGAGCCCCAGCAGTGGGAACATTAAAAGCCTGATTATAAGTGTAACCATGAAGTTTCTGGCCGGTTCGTCTCCATAGGAAGCGATCAATTAGAACCGTACACTAGTTTCTGATATTTTATAAGTGCCTATGTGAAGCAACCTTTTTTAGTGCGGGAAGTCATCACCAACCCCTCACGCTTAGGTGGAGCGAGAGGATGTCAGACTTTTACTGGCCAAAAGCCACCTGTGTTCCTTCAGTTGCCCTGGTAATGCCCATCTCCGTTTGTGAACATCTCTTTCGATGTGAAACATATAATAGAATAGGCAACTTGACTATGCAATCAAAAGTAAGTTTTGATTTGTAGTGTTGTAGGCAGGCCCTGTAACTGTACATTCATCCACATAAATATCTCTCTCTCACAAGTTAGTTGCAAAACAGTACCTAAATCACAATTTGATGTCTCAGCCCTAAATCAAGATGCTTAAGTTAATTTTAAATGATGTAAGTGCTTACCACTTACATCATTTAAAATTAACTTAAGCCTGTCCAAAGTTTAGCCTAGATCTCACTACTACGAGTAAGTAAGGAACTAGATCACGACCAGCATCATATCCAACTCAATGCCGACGATGATCTGACAGCTCACCGCAAAGCGCTTTCCATCGCTTGAAGTGCTAAATATTTAACGATAAACACGTCAATCACTTACCGGATTACCGATTGATTGAGGTGAGAACGATATTCCCTAATTTCATTGAAGCGTCACGCCCAATCAACAATGATCTTATATTCTGATTTATTAAGTAAAATTATCAAGCTGTGATGAGAATTTGACGTTAAGTGAGTATTTTTAAACATATAGGGTGACTGGTAATTAGTGTACGATACTTAAACACGTGATTGTGCTCATGATAACCAACAACTTTCACTATGGGAACAAACCTAAAATCGCGAAAAAAAATCAGCTGTTCAGTACATTTATTTTTTGGTCTTTAATCTTTTCTGTTTATATTTCATTATTTTTTAAATTTATTTTTTCATTTATGTTCACGTCGTCTTACATGGGCTACGGGACCAGAGAATGTATAATTTGTATATACTGCCTCCCAAGATACAGGTTTTTGCCTAGTTTGAGAGACAGCAGGCTATGTTTTGTTTAATTTACTGTTCCTGTTCTAGTTTATTAAGACTTGAATTATGGTTGTGTTCCAAATAAACTTATTATTATTATTATTTATGTTTGCCTAATGTACTGAACAGCTGATATTTCTTTCGCGATTTCGGCTTTGCTCCCATAATAAAAATTGTTTGTTATCATGAGCACAATCACGTGTTTAAGTATCGTACACTAATTGCCAGTCACCCTATATATGTGTCTATAACGTCGTGATGGCCCAGGGGTTTAGTACGTATACAAGTACCAAAGTGAATTTTTCAATTCATACGTAGGTATCTACTTTTTTAAGTTTTTCTAGGATATTACTGACTCCCCGTGCCTCGGAAAGTACGTAAAGCTGTTGGCCCCGGTTGTCATTCGTAGATCTTTGACAGTCGTTACAGGTAGAGAAAATATAGATGGATAGTGCGAGGTGTGATATGAAAGAAAAAGGAGCCAATGACAGCGTGACGATTGAATAGAATGGAAGAAAAAAAACGTGTTCTATCGACCCCAAGAAACATGGGAAAAAGGTAGGTAGATATGATGATGATCTATAGTGTTCACTTAACCAGCTAGATAATATAGCCTACATTCTAGGTTTAAATAAATACCGCTAAATTGATAAGCCTCGAATTATGCAAGGCCGAATAAAATCCTTCAAAGGAAACTTTTTGTAACTCAAATGACAACAACTCCTCCGAGATAGAATATCTCTAAGTTATATGAAATACACGCATCATTTTTAGTAACTATTTTTTAAATATTTTATAAAATGTAAATAATATCTGCATTTATTTATTATTATAAAGAAATAATAATAATATAATTAATATTTTTAATTAATCAATCCTTAATTGATTTCTGTCAGAGTGTAAGCAAAAAAAAAAAAGAAATTGAGACGACAAATGATGCCGACAACATGGAGGACCAGAATAATTTTAATTTTAGATGAACAATGATTAGCAACACAACTTAACAGAAACACAATTTCCATTTTCCAAGAAAACTAAATTCATAAGAGTAGGCTAACGAAGGCACTGTACTCTCTGGCAAATCTTGAAGGGAGGGTAAACAGAAGCTCAGGCAATTTGTAACAAATCCAAAAGCGCGAGGTGCCGTCCTTACACACTTAAGAAGTTAACTGATCTGTTTTCCCCAAACTACTTTATTTGTTCAGGCCACAACAAATAGGTTCTCTGGGGCAACTTTCCCCGAACGGCCTCAAATTGCCCCTAACTCTTGTATTGTTTAATCAAAAGAACGGCCGGCAAACGTATGGCAGTAATAATAAGGTTGTTTTATTTACTCGTTTGTATATAAAACACTTGTGTTTAGAAGTTTGCTTATTGATTTCCTTGAGGCCTAGTTTTGTGTGGTTCAATAATGGTGTACTAGAAGGAATGGAAGAATGTTTCGAATATTTTCTTATTATTAAAAGGGCAAGATTTTTATTGGTCGATAAGTGGTGTTTATAGTTAAGTGTTTATATTATTGAGCACATTTTCTTAGCCAGAATTGAAATATAATAATAACAGAAATGATATGATATATCTTAGGTTTTTAACCACGTTTGTTTTGTCTTGTCATTTTTATTGTCTTGACCTTTACAATAATTCGGGAGAGACATTCATATCTGTTATTATTATAGTAGTATCCTATTATTATAAAAGTCGCCGGTCACTTGTGTTATCAATTCTCACCGACTGGCCTGTTGGTCTAGTGGTTAGTTGCCGTGACTGTTGTGCCAGTGATCGTGGCTTCGATTCCAACCAAGACAAATGTTTGTGCGGTAAGCACGATCATTTATTCTGTGTCTGGGTGTAATTTGTCCATAATATGTATGTATTTAGAAATATTTAAGTATTTTTAACAGTTGTCTAGTACTCATAGCACAAGCTCTTCTTAGTATTGGACTAGATGGCGTTGTGTGATAGTAGGGGAATATTATACTATGATTATTTCTTGATCTATTTAGATACACATATTACTTACGTTCTTTTTTTTTATAAAAGTATATAAAAACATTATTATTATCACTCTGAGTTTAGTTACTTTTTGGAATTTTTTACTCAAAAATACTTCGATGTTTAATAGACGTTTCGATTGAAATTATAATACCCATGATAATTTACAACACTTTGGTATACATTCAGGCTTTGGAAAAGGCTTCCCATGATATTAATATTAGTGTAAATTAATATCACTTGAAGCCATATTCAATACACATGGGGTTTCGCGACCATACATTGCTAAAACAGATGGGGGAAAATGATTTTGCTCCCATTACCCCATTTTAAACTTTAACGTCCATACGAGTAAGTTAACAATAACAGAGAAACTTTGTTATTATTTCTGTGATTTTATAGGCCTCAAGTGTAAACGGAAATTGTTGCTAATATGACGTCATTTCTCCCTTTTGCCTTTCCATACGCAAATGGTAGAGAGGGTTATTGACTTATGTTATTTTGTGTTCTAAGTAGGAGTTTCCATACGCCCTCTCATTTCGCTAATTCTAATTGAAGGGTCTCGTGTACCCCAGTGTACGTATGTACCTCGGTGGGGTACACTCGCCCTTCACATTGTTTATACAATAGATACTAATTTGGAAATGTTACAGACGTACATTTCTGGTGAAGTCTGAGAGTAATATTTCATGCATGTTGTTACTCCTAGAGGAATTGGTTTGTGGTTTCTGAGGAATAAGGCTGGGGAAACTTGAGTTCTAGTAAAGTTAGTTGTCTTATTAACTAGAGGTAGGTATTCGTTTCTGAGAATATTTGTTTACCTTTGTCTAAAAGACAGAAAACTTTTGTCTGAGATTCCACGAAAATCAATCTATATACCTATCGACTGGCATGTTCGTCTAGCGGTTAGTTGCAATGGTTGCTATGCTGGAGGTCGTGGGTTCGATTCCCACCCAAGACAAGTAATTGTGTGATGAGCACGATAATTTGTTCTGTGTCTGGGTGTAATTAATCTATAATATGTATGCATTTAGAAATATTTAAGTATGTTTATCAGTGGTCTAGTACTCATAGCACAAACTCTGCTTAGTTTGGAACTAGATGGCGTTGTGTGATAGTTTTGGAATATTATTATTATTATTTCCTTTATACATTTTCTGTACATATTGTGTTTTATTGAATACCGCACTTGGCTCTCAGAAGTCTCAGAATGGTTATGCGCTTGGAGCGGGCCAAGCGCCAGACGTCATAAACGTGTCCATCACTTTAACGTGAAACTAAAGGGCCTATTACTTCACTCGATATTTAGACAGTCTTTAGCGTCGTGTAAAGGAATGAAACAGAACGATGACACAAATAGATAAACATAGACTAAGACTGTCTGAATATCGAGTGGTGTAATAGGCCCTTAACTTGCAATAGGCCATCAGATAGATAGTAAATATACTGTTTATTGTATACCAAAAATAAAATTACAATAAGAACTTAAAATTGGCAGGGTGTTACAATGGGTGGTCTTATCGCTAAAAACGATTTTTTACAGAAAAACTTTGGATGGATTTGACACAGAAGAAAAAGATACGCAGGTAGTTCGTGGTGTACTATTTACATATATACTATACATAACTAATAAAATACATATAATACAAACAGTATATAATAATATATGTATAAATATACATATATATCAACGCAGATAAATAATTCTTTAATGATGTTCAAGAGGAGATGTAGTGATCCCCATATTAATTGTGAGTGTTCAATTCTGTGTCTCAGGACTTTTCGTAAATCTTATTTTTCTGATAGACTGACATTTTTTCTAGGCTCTTTAGTCTATTTTTCTTGGTGGACTAAATGGAACACACAATAACATGAAACAACCGATAAAATACTGAGAAAATTATATACTGAATAAAATATGAATTTCCAGCAAATCTCGTGTGCTACATCACATATCTGTTGACGGTTCCTCGCATTAAAGTCACGCTTGAAACGTTTAAATTTTAATAATGGCGGTCGAATTTTTAATTTGTTGTGGAGGACAGTTACTGAACTGGGTAAAACGAGACACTTTGGTGACACGAGAGTCATATTTCACGGTTTTTGACTATCTTTAACGATAGTCAAAGGTCTACCAATAACAGCAGGATCAACGGTTTAACGTGCTTTCCGAGTTACGGAGAAATATTGATATGTTAAGATGATTACCGATGGTCATAGACCTACCTCGGTTACTCGTGCGACTCTCGGAGTTATTACTGAGATACGAAGTCGAAGTCGAAAAATGGTAATAAAATGAAATATCTGTATGGTCTGTATTTTAGATATTACAGTTGAATAGACTTAAATGGAAACGGTATCAAATTTGTAACGTTTTGAGTTCTAGAAGCCTTCATTTTTCATCATAAAGGCTTGATTTTTTTGTCAACATTACTTTTTCCAATAACTCCGCTTCTTTGTAATCTGTAGTTTATTACAAAAATATATAACCAAAAAAGTGTGTCGCAAAAATTAAAACATGTATATGGACCTCCCTATACATGTTGTACATGCTGCACCTGCAGCATAGAAAGATTGGGAACTTCTTATCTATAGCTTTTTTTAGCAACATGAAGCATTAATTTGTGATTCGTACTTTAATATAAGATTTTTTTTTTTAATTTTCCTGCATTCCTCATAATTACTCCGAAACTATCATCTTTATTATAGGTAGATAATACCTAAGAATTGCTAAAAAAAACCTACAGCCAAAATTCCCAACACATTTCAAAGTGTATCAAAACTTTCGAAACAATTACGTCATCAGTGGCGCTGAGGCCGTCAGAACCGAAGCTCTTATAAATACGTCACAATGAGCGCTGAGCTGCGGCTCCTCGCCTGGGGACCACTCCAGCGCCTGGTGGCTTCGTGATTGATGCGCTGATTACCTCCATTTCTTTTTTGCCACGAACGCTCGACTTTCGCCGACTTTTGTTTTTTCGACCTCTTGCCGTAATAGGGATGTTTTAGGTTAGCTTTTATTGGTAATGAAAGTTTAGATTTGTGTATATTTTGTAAACTGTTTGTGTATTTATCTTTTCTTACTGAATTATCTCGAATAAAACTGTAAAGAAGGTCTTTTCTACTATAAACTTCGGAATATTTTGTAAACTGTTTGTGTATTTATCTTTTCCTTACTGAATTATCTGGAATAAAACTGTAAAGAAAGTCTTTTCTACTATAAGCTTCGAAATATTTCCGTAATCTAAACAAAATAATTATACAAAAGTCACAACAGCACAACAAAAAATAACGGCTTTTTTATAAACATAAAAACGACCTAAAAGAGGCTTATCCTGAATCTAGAATACTTTAAGCCCCGTTTTTCTATTTAATTAGTGTTCACAAAAGGTAAACTGAATTTATAAACCGAACCTAACGAGGGAAGGGTGCCTAAAACTTTGCGCAAACATGATAAGAACGAAACGTTGAAGATATAATACGCTTAAAAACTCGTAGTTACGACTTTTTGTCCACCAAATGTTTTCATATTCAAAATTGATTTTCCAACTGGGGCCCGTATGAATATGATTAATTAGGAGCAGATTTGTTTATTCAGCCTTTTATTCAACCCCGATTATTACGTGATATAAAATGCTGCGCGAAAATTGACTGCGTCGACTTTATAATATGTAGGATGGACGTACGTGTTACAGTGTAAAAAACGAGTAACGCACCAATTGAGTAGAAACTATGAAATGAAAATTGTATTTCCGAAATAGGTTAGGAAATGTTTTGAAATTGTTATTTTGGTGTGGGCTTTTACGGTGTCCGAATTTTTCACTCGTGTTTTAATTTCGATGGGTTTGTGGGATGTGGAATATTGTCGTGGGAGAGTCAAGTGTCGGTGTAAAGCGACACGTTTTATTACTCTCCATGGATATATTGGACACAAAAGATATTAATAAAAATAAAAACGTTTTAGGGTGATTCTTTGAAGCTGAGAGAGCGTCTCATTCATCTGGTCTAGTTTTTCCTTTACAATTTGATATTTTTATTTGCATATTAGTTTCCCCCGATCACCAAATGTATCAAAGGCACTCATTTGCACCCAGTGGCTTACGACACAAAATAGATAGGTACGAAAACTGACTTAAAGAATCACCCTTTATTCTCAGGCATCAAGGCCCACATGTGTTAGTACCAGGGTTGTTGCGAATATCAGCATTCGCGTATTATCAGCATTGTATTTTATATCAGCATCTGCATCAGCATCAGCAAACAATAGATGCTGATTTTTAATGCTGACATTCTCGTTGTGACATGTTCGTTGAAGGCGGGACTTAGAGCGATCCACGTGGACTTTTAACCAATCATAGTCAGTTATACAAAAAACGCTGTCACTTGTCCCCTCAGCCGTTTGTTTTGTTGACATAAATTGGTTAGAAGCTTGTGAGTTGTAATATAATCCATACTTAAATTCACATTGCTTCCTCCAATGAAAAGTGCAATATGAAAATATTTGACTTTAATAAACAAGGATACTTACCGCACAGTGTAGTACATATTTGTAAAAAGACTTCTCGCAAAGGACGTACAAATAGGTTGGTACTTCAGTAAAAAAAATATTTTTACACCACCTGCTCGATAATACCCGTTTATATGCCATACAACCATCACTTAAAATAAGTCATTATGTCCCTAGGGAGATAATGCAGTATGGGCGATCCCTAGGGAATAATGAGATTTGAATTTGGAACGTCAAAAACCTTCAACATTAAGTGAACTAAAATGTACGTGCATCAAACAAGTTTATTCAAAATTCAAACTGGCCACTAACAAAAAAAAAAACAGAATAAAACGTGGTCGTGGTTACTGACGAGGTTCGAAAAAAAAGTAATGAAAAAGCGGGGGCGAAAATTAGAGAAAATTGAAACTATAGAATCTTAGAGTAGTGAATTTTGTTTGTTTTAAATCTTAAAACATGTTGAGTGATAGTTAAGATTAACTTTTACATAATACTTATATTTCTCTAATATTTGATTTGTTTTACTAAATTGTCTTTTTTACACCACCTGCTCGATAATGTCCTTTTATACGTCATAGAACCATCATTTAAAGCAAGTCATTATGTCCCTAGGGAGATAATACAGTATGGGCGATCCCTAGGGAATAATGAGATTTGAATTTGGAACGTGAAAAACCGTCAGCATTATGTGAATTAAAATATAGTGCATCAAACAAGTTTATTCAAATTTCAAACTGGCCACTAACAAAAAAAAAACAATACAAAAAGTTTCTAAAAAAGTAATGAACAGCGGGGCGTTATAGAAAATTTAAACTATAGAATTTTTGAGTAGTGAATTTTGTTTGTTTCAAATTTCAAAACATTTTGAGTGATAGTTAAGATTATCTCGTAAATAATACTTATATTTCTCTATTATATGATTTGTTTTACTAAATTGTCTTTTAATTATCTCACAGATGGTGTAAAAAGTAGAGTATCCAACACGGGGAGCTGTCTTTGTCTAGGGCGGCTTGAATTCCTCACTTCACTCAGGTTTCTTTATTAACTCCCTCGCAGTGCTCGGGAGTTAATTATATAAATCCCTCACTGACGTTCGGGATTAAAATTAGCAACCTTCGTTTCGTTCGGAATTCAACATGCCGCCCGCGACTTAAAGACACTGCTTTATCCCCTAGTCACATAATCTACTATTAATTATCTCACAGATGGTGTAAAAAGTAGAGAATCCAACACGGGGATAAAGCTGTCTTTATCTTGGGTGGCTTGAATTCCTCACTTCACTCAGGTTTCTTTATTAACTCCCTCGCAATGCTCGGGAGTTAATTATATAAATCCCTCACTGTCGTTCGGGATTAAATTTAGAAACCTTCGTTTCGTTCGAAATTCAACTTGCCGCCCGCGACTTAAAGACACTGCTTTATCCCCTAGTCACATAATCTACTATTAATGTTTTAGCATCCAGAACCACCCACAACATAGGCCTGTTTTTTAAGTTATACTATTGAAAACCAGGAAGTTGCTACTAAATATCAAATCTTAGATAATCTTTATGAACAATTTTATTGTAAGATATATTTTATTTAAGTAATTAAATAATATCAGCATCAGCATCCGCTGATATTAGTCTGAAAAAATCAGCAGCAGCATCAGCGTCCGCTGATACAGTAAAAACCTGCATCAGCAACAACCCTGGTTAGTACTGACAAAATTTAAATAACTATGTTAGTACGTCATCATAAAAACAAGTTGGTACACAAAAGCTATTTGAAAATCAGATTGGTTTATCAAGTTCCATGCAATACATGCAGCTTGATACATGAATTGTAATACATGAGCATGACCGTTGTAGGTTCATCCAGTTTTTCCGCAAATACCGTCAGGATGCCGTTGGTGGTATATCGTTAAGAGAAATATATGTTTACAATAGCTTTTTTTACATTGCGAAATGATCAAATGACTCCTCTCACTCTGGGTGAAGTGACAGGCAATGTCAGAATTTTACTGATCAAGAGCCACCCGAATTTCCTCAGTTGCCCTTTGCGGTCCAAAGCCTCGGTAACTCTTTCAAACAATCTGGCAGCGCTGGCAGTACTTAACAATATCTGTTTGATTAAATTCTACTTCGAAAGAACCTAATATCTCATGCAATTAAGCAAAAATCACCTACATTTTAAGTCTCAAAACTTCTCAATATACCACTTTACAGGTACACAAACATACTTCGTACACTTTATGCTTTTAGGTGGCAACGTAAAAACGAAATCACCAAGTATCATTTTGACGGGCATTATGTAAAAGTGGGCGTGCGTGTGATAAGCCCACAAGTGGCCATTTGCCGCTGTTTGCGAGCCCCTGCTAACGTCCTCCGTATAATGTGCTGAGAGAAAACTCACCTATATAATGATACACACGTACTCTTATGAGGATGGGAACACGAATAATGGTGAAGTGAACTTGAAACCGCGCATAATGATGTTTTTTTTTTTTATTCTCTATGGCCATGGCGGGAAAAGAAAAATACATTGGGATCTACTTATGCGAAAAAAGGTGCCAGTATTTCCAATTTCAAAAATCGAATTCGAGCAAAACAGAGTAACGGCAAGATATTTTTCTGCAAACTGTGTTATTGTAATAAAACATGAAACTAACTGAACGCTAGGCTCAATTCAAATCAATTCCTTACCCGACCCTCATCATAAAAATCGACGCGCAATCTTGGGATTGGTTCGCGCCAAAATCTGAAGGGGTTTATGTAAACGCTGGTGCTTTGATAACACTGGGTACATATGAGCCGGTCGAAACAACGTTAATTTCGTTAAAAGGCCACACAAAAGAGGATCACACTACAGGGGAATACCATTACATGGGACGCGCTCCGAATAACGTTTCCGCCCGGTAAGCGACCTTATAAAATTAAGCGTACGGGTGTGAAACGGGCGGGTCGAACTACGGGTACCTACTGGTGCTTGCGAACCTGCACTATAGTAGTGTTGCTTCGTCTGGATCCGAAAGGGTTTTCCATAGTTGAGATAAACGTATCTCAAAGCGTTTTCCGCTTAACACAGGGTAAGCAATAAGGGCCATTTAATGGCAAGGCCTGCACGATTTTAAAGGACATGATATGTACGGATAATTGCACAGATGAAGGCTATCTATAAGATATGAATTAGGTTAATAGTATTCGGAAGGAAAACTGGTAAAAGCTTTTGGAAATTGTCTGTTTTGTGAAGATTTTACTGTAATGACTGATTCTGAGGGATTGTTCGAAATAATCACCGCGGTTCTGGAATGAAAAGAGCTAATGAAGGAACACGAATGGGTCTTAATAAGTAAAAATCTGATACTACCTTTCGCTTCAAAATCTGATACTACCTTTCGCTCCAAAATCTGATACTACCTTTCGCTCCAAAATCTGATACTACCTTTCGCTCCAAAATCTGATACTACCTTTCGCTTCAAAATCTGATACTACCTTTCGCTCCAAAATCTGATACTACCTTTCGCTCCAAAATCTGATACTACCTTTCGCTTCAAAATCTGATACTACCTTTCGCTCCAAAATCTGATACTACCTTTCGCTTCAAAATCTGATACTACCTTTCGCTTCAAAATCTGATACTACCTTTCGCTTCAAAATCTGATACTACCTTTTGCTTGAAAATCTGATACTACCTTTCGCTTCAAAATCTGATACTACCTTTCGCTTCAAAATCTGATACTACCTTTCGCTCAAAAAACTCTGTTTCTTAATTTAAAATATTTGTAGTAAACTGTACTTTGACCTGAAAGCCTGTTAAACTTTGGCATTGAAGTAGGCTTTGGCATTTAACTTTAAATTTCCAATTAAGTAACCGGACGTAATTCAAAATGAAACGTATTTTAGTTGACGATTAAATAATAATGTGACAATCAAAGCCCACTCCACTATAAAGGTCCTCCATTCTGCCAATTTCGGCTCAATTAGTCTCATTTACATTTAGTAACATAAGTAGGTACATACGGCTTTTATGCCCGCGAACCTCGAGGCCACACCATAACGACATGTGTTATACAAAACAGTATGTTCCGCAGATATTATCATACATAGTATTAGAATTTCATTAGGCCAATGGAGATTAGATCGGCTGCGGGCGGAAAAATAAGGACTTGTTGGTTTACTTAAACCCAATTCTGCATTCATTCCAACTGGATAATTTTAAAAAGGGCTAAAAGCAGAAAATTGACATCCTTGGAATGGAATTGCATGACTTGATTCCGCCATCTCCTTTCTACCATCGGACAACCCGACGTACGGCGAGTATTCACCCTTACGTTATTGAAACTTCAACGGTCCGGACTAAGCATTTCGCTTCGACGTTTATACCGCATACATCGAAGGACTGGAACAATTTGCCTGCTGCGGTCTTCCCGTCCAACTATAATTTAGGTGCCTTCAAGGCTAGAGTGAATAGGCTCTTAATAAACTAGTGCGCCTCTCCATCAATGATTGCATCACTGCTTACCATCAAGTGGAATCGCAGTCAAGCACTGGTTTATATCAATTAAAAAAAAATCCTTTCTAAAATCAAACTTTTATCAAACTTCTTTTTTTTCGGTAGTAAAATCCGAGCGGGAGATAGTGTCAGACTTTTACTGACTAAAAACCCACTTCAAACTGTTTCCATCTTCTAGTTGTTAATTGTGAAAGATGTGCGAGCCTACCAACAATAAACAAAAAGATTATATATATAGAGTACGCTTGTGTACTATATTATGAACAAACATGTCTGTTTTTTAAAAAACTCAAAACATTTATTTCAACTAAACCGTTTACAGGGACTTTTGTATTGTCAAGGTAGGTTAGTAAAAAAAACAAGGGCGAATCGGACTTGCACATGAAAGGTTCCGTACTACAATGTTATAAAATCGAGTAAAATGCCGACAAAATAACATTTCTTGTATGGAAACACCCTTTAATTTTTAACTTTATTATTTGTTGTTATAGCGGCAATAGAAATATACATTCTTTAAAAATATAGTCTCTTTCGGTTTATGTGTGTTTACGCGAGTAAACAACAATAAAAAACTTCTTTGAATGTATCCAACAATCGTTTTCATCAATACAAGACTAGTTTTTCCAAAGAATCAAAAGCTTACGATGACGATTCGATATCATCATTATAATCATGCTTATGGACATCTTCACAGACAATGGTAACTAGTAAATTGTAAACAAAAGTGTTCTCCACTAGGCTCGGTCCTCGATCCTCAGTCCTCAGTTCCGAGTCCTCAGCCTGTCAGGAACCGCCTCGACATCGGTTTTATTACAAACCTTTTTGCTCCCTTTAATAAATCCCACACAGCCAAGTTCCAGCAATGAGAATTTCATCGGCGACGACGTGACCATTGTCATGTAAATCTGATTTGGAAAGAAATGCAAACTTTGCTAGAACGAATGAATATTTCAAATTATACGGACACAGTCGTCGTTCGTTGTGGAAAATATTGTCCAATTTGCTACATATCTGCTGTTTTATGAACTTATTCTGGGATGCCAAACGTTTGTTTTATATAATAATCGCGGACTACCCCATCGTCGCCAAATGAAATTCATTCTTTAACCTTTTCGCTGTTTGTCACGCTGTACTTGGTGACGTGTGACATTTCATTTCATTTTAAATTGGGCTATTGGGTTCTACAAATATAAAACGAGTTGTAAAACACGTTTCATTTCAGTTGAAAACATTTATCATAACATTTTACGCAAACATCAGAAACATTTGAAATGAGACGCTACAATTGCGAGCAAAAAGATAAAATCACAAACAAAATGTTAGACAAAACAGAATGTCTACCATTTATTACATTTGCTTATGTAAACACAACTACTTTTCTCACTGAATAGGAATGTAAAGATTTTTCCCAGTTCTTTACACGAGGCTTTTTTTCTAAACTGAAGAGCATTCTTACGCGCCCCTGCGATTACTGGGGAAAATTACAGGCTACAATTGTTGTTATTTATTTAACAAAGGGTTTGCAGAAGTGAGAGGCACGCGGGCAGTATTTACATAAAAACAAAGAATTATATTCGGTGGAATGTAAACAGTCGCTTGCGGCCACCAGCGAGGCAGATGTGTCCCGCGGCTCTGCCTGGCCTTAGAGAGGGTAGCATGTCGATAAAATGACAAAACTATTGTCAATTTGGACAGCTTATGTTTAAAATTTCTGTTTGACAGCTTTCTTAGAAGAGTTGACTTAATGTAAGGGTTTTAAAAGGCCCATATTTCATTTTGTAAAATGTTTAAAAGATGTTAATATTTTTAACTTTAAAGTAAGATCTCAAATGGGAGTGTTTTAGAACTTTTGTAAGGATGAAGAGCTTCCGTTTTATACCTAATATAATTTCGCAGAGTCTTAATTAACATAAACTTTTATCTAGAGCGTTGGAATATGTTCAAGAGTTTTTGAAGTTAATTCATCAAGGTATGAGGAGATAAATATTTCCAGAAGATGTTTTCCAACAAAATTGCTTACTGGTCCTGCATTTATGAAAAAAGTATACGATATTATCGGCATACAAAAACAACAGATCTATATTTTCATGAGACGTTTCAGCTCGCTACAGTGAAGATTATCCCTTCTTGAAGATCAGTCGGATATATTTGAGCACACTTCAATATCAAGTGCTTAATACATTTTAGATAACTTATCGACAGTCGCTCCTCACAAAATCGTAATAAAATGGCGACTGTAGGCGGCGGGCGGGCGGGTGTTTTTAAGTCGTCTTGCCTCCATCCAAACACAAGCCAAAAATCTTTATAAATGCAAACGAGACGGCGTTATCTAGATGTATGTGGGTGCGAGAGGGACAGCTTCAGGTGCATCTGAGTTAGCTCTGTGGTTGCGGGTAGATACAGCACGTTCTTACCGCTTGAGTCGCTGCGGTTAAGGGTACCCCAACTTTGCAACGAATTGGAGTGGAGTTGGGAAAAACAAATAACTAAGTATCTCATTTGAATGTATAACTTGAGTCTTTAAAACGAAATAGGTGTTGCTAAGCGAATAGCGACGGGACTATTTATGTTTTTGACACGTGCTTCATGTTTAATAGTACGTAGACGGTCGAATTAAATCCAAGGTACATTTTTGCATAACGAGCGATTCTTCGAAGTGTAATTAAGGCGATTTAGGTGGGTTATGTTTTCATTATATTACCGTTTTTCTACAAAAAGTTTACAAAATATACAAAATGCTCGTACATTTCATAATTTCCGTGAGGTATAATTTAGGAGTAACGTTGTGCACCACTTAAGCGGCTAGCGTTTTTATAAGGTTTTTCCTTAATTCATTATTTGAATTTGTAATAATTGTAAGAGTGGGATGTTTTGGACTCTGTAAATCTTATATTATAATCTTATATATAATTCTTCTATATGTGTGTTTGTCACCTAACTCCTAAACGGCTGGATAGATTTCGATCAAATCTTGAGTGTATATTTGAATGGGTCCCTGGATGGTTTGAAAATACAATAAAAAAAAAATTGAGAACCCAGCTTACGGGCAGGATAAAATCTGCCAGGATCGCTAGGTAATATCATCATCATCATCATCATCATTTCAGCCAAAAGACGACCACTGTTGGAAATAGGTCTCCTCAAGTGTCGCAACAATGAACAATGCTAGTAACATATATTATTATAAAACTGAAGAGTTCGTTTGTTTGGTTGAACGCACTAATCTTAGCAACTACTGGTTGGAATTAAAAAGTTATTTTAGTGTTGGATAGCCTATTTATTGAGAAAGTCAATAGTCTACATAGCACTACGCTACGGCCAATAGGAGAGGAGCAGTAACTAATGACGCGGGTGAAACCGCGGGGGACAGCTAGCTATGGTTATAAGTACATGCCATGGTGGATATCCCACCTATACCTACGCACAAAACGTTTTGGGAACACATTCATTGTGCGTTCAGGTAAGGAATGGAATTCCCTGCCGGAGTCTGGGCTTCCTGATAGCTACAGCTTATGGATCTTTAGGTCAAGAGTGAATAGGTTACTTCTATGCAAGCGTGTTCCATCGTCCACCACATTGTCGCTTTCCATCAAGTGAGATAGTGGTCAAGCGCTAGTCTATCAACAATACAAAAAACTGGGCAAGTGCGAGTCGGGCTCGCGCACTGAGGGTTCCGTACAATCTATGTTACCTATGAAAACAGATCGATTCCCGAATTGAGTTAAGAAGATTTTTCCAAAACGCAAAAAAAGTATTTTTTTGTGACGTAACTATATATATTACAGTTTTCAGAATTTTCCTATATTTGCTTCATGTCAAATTTCAGGATTCTAGGTCAACGGCAAGTACCCTATGAATTTTGATTCCCTTGAGAGTGTCGAAAAACACGTTTTTTTGCGACATAACCGGCCGTATCTTTTTTTTCGTCAACTTAGAAATTTGATTTTTTCACAGCTTTACGGGACCGCAGACTTTAGTATATGGTTTTAATTTCAACTCGATACCTCCACACGTTCCCGAGATAAAGAGTCTTGACAGACAGACAGACAAACGGACAACAAGGTGATCCTATAAGGGTCCCGTTTTTTCCTTTTTAGGTACGGAACCCTAAAAATGATAATGACTCACCTGCCGCCGACTAGGAGATAATTTCCATCTCTTAATAACAATCTGAAGTAATCTGTATGTGTGTCGTTTCCCAGAAACTTGTGCGTGTCATCGACTCCTGAAACAAGACGAAACAGCTTAATTAGTTAATTATTCTCTTAATTAGTACACATTTCTGCTAGTTAGTGTAGTTATTCATATATGTATAGGATTTTCTAACACAGTCAGTATCATTTACTACGTAAAAAAATAAATAGAAAAGGAAATTTGAAAATGAAAATAGACATTGACTACGACGACGTAACCAAGTAAATACTAATAAAAATATCTTAATAATATCACATAATTATCTGATACGAATAATATTGTTGCATTACATCGACATTTGACGCTTATTGGACTTAATTAGATTTTACGCGGTCACTGAAAATTTAGTCCCACCAAAAGTCTAAATGTACCGCTCGGAGGATACTCTGGAGCATACGGTAGAGGTGTGCCCCGCCTGGGCAGAGCACCCCCGTGTCCTTGTGGGGGCGATCGGCGGCAGCGATCTCTCGCGCCGAGCCTTCGTACAGGCCATGGTCCAGAGCGAGGAGGAGTGACAGGCGGTCGCCTGATTCTGCGAAGCAGTAATGCTAGCAAAGGAGGACGCGGCACGCGCAAAGGAGCGGCTCTCACGCCTCAGCCGCCGGGATCCTGATCCCGATTTCCGGCCACCGTAGGTGCGGGCTTGCAGACGGCGAGCAATGGGTAGCTAGCCGTCCGACCGTCCGGTAAACGTCCGGACCGAGCCCAAGTCGTCTACGGCGCGTAGCGTTTCACGCGCGCCTCAAGGAGATGACAGCAAACCGTAGGAGCCCAGCAAGGCCGAAGCATACTGGGGTTGTGCGAAAGAGAACCCCGGTGCCCTGGAACGAAGGGAATGAAGTAACAAGAGTGGGTTTTAGTCAGTAAAAGTCATACACGCCCTCCCGCCCTGTCTTAAGTAAAAAAAAATAAAAACGTTTTCTTTTTTGCTACTGCAATGTTTGCTATTTAAAAATACGACTGTGTAGATAAGTCGATTTTTTACACAAAACAAATAACTCTATTGTAACCATATTGTAACTCAATATTTATCCTGACTAGATTTTTATTTATTTATATATACTTTATTGCAAAAAATTTGTACAAAAGGAAACCTTATAATAAAAAACATACCAAAAAAAACCCACCAAATTAAATATTTAAAAGAATACAATCTGACATTATAAGAATTATTCTTATATTATTTTTACCTTACAGAACATAAAAATGACAAATTGATTAAGCAAATATAATATGACTAGCATGTGAAATCTAACCAAAGGTATGCAGTGGCTCCAAATGGTTCTTGTAATTAATTACACACGGATGTACGCCAGTTCTCTTTTCTTGGCTTGAGACGCTACCGTCTGTCTCGATGACAACTCGTAGTGACGTTATGACTTATCGATAAAATCGATAAAAGAAAAACAAAATTCCCAGAAAATACAGAAGCTCTCGTTGACCTTGTCACAAACCATGAGTGTCCACCTTTATCTAAATCCAATTACGTTAAAAGCAGGTAAAGGTTAGGCACGTTTTTATCTTATTAGTTTAAGGTCACGATATCTTTGGGTTCTATAGAAATTTGCATAGCTATTAGCAAAGGGATAGGTATTTGTCACCTGACTTATTTTAATTGGATAACGTCCTTTATATGGTCACCAGACATTATGCGACTGACTGCGTTGAGTAATTGCAGTTTTGTTTTTTTTAAAGCTTTCGTAATACAATAGTGTTTCCATCTCTGCGCACACAACTCAAAAGCTGTGTTTTTTCAGAGGTCCTAGACAAAGTAACCTACATTGTATCACTGATAGTGATAACAAAATTCAAAAATATCAATGTAATTTTTTTAGACGATAATGTAATTAATACTTTTTAATCTTTTTACAATATTTGGCAGCAAATGGATCGAGTCAGTTTTCTCGGTAAGCTTCGTTGAGGTAATCAATACTACAATAAAAATCTTAGCTCGATTTTATCGACATCGCGCCTGTTTCAATGATTCCACATACCTATTGTCCAGTTATGTAAACACTTTAGATACAAGACTACACCAATTTTACATTACAATATTCACTTGGCATTAATTATCAAATAATTGAAACAGCGACTGAACTTCATTCGTAATAATCCCACTAAAGACCCTGATTCAGGCTTTGTACCTTTAGGCCACTAGACCTACACATATATCTTATTGTGGTTGATCCAAAAACAGGAATACAACTGCTAAGGATTTCAGTTTTTTAACCACCCACGTCGGATATATCCGACAAACCAACAAACGAAAGTGTTTGTAGGACCCTGGTGGACCGGGGTCGCACATTCACGACCAAATACTCCATATCTTCAGCTCTTCTGTCACCTATGGGCATTGAGATGGAGTACCTAGTCGCAACCACACTCGTCGGACAAATCCGACGCAAGCGGTTAAAGGGTTAGAAAGTTGTGATCACGATTTCTAGGTTGCTACTGAAGTTTTCGTCTCCTTGAGAGTTACATTACAACAAAAATCTATAACATTGTTACTTGTTAGCTACTAATAATCTCTTTGAAAGGCACATTAAAATTCATGGCACACTTCATGAAGATGCCTCTAATACGATCCGAGGCTTAAACTCCAGTCTAAATTAGGTCTGAGATAATGGGTGTGGCCCTCATTAAACTCCTTTTGTCGAGATCCGAAGTTAGTCTTTTGACATCTGATTCCCATTTGGAATTTCTAAACGATTTTCCACTTTATTCCTTTGTGATAAAGCACCCTTTGTTTTGTAAAGGAAAGATGTTTCGAAGAAAACATTCATGAGATGAGATAACCTTGGTTGTTTTTTCAAAGTCACGCCTTTAAGGGGAGCATTGTTTTTGTTTATAGGGTGCTTCATAGATACAGTAGAAAGAGTTTTCTTTTTAGAACTACACTACCCATCACCGTAACCCGGAGAATCTGGTTAATTTTTATCACTTACAGCGTCTTATGAATCGCTTGAAGCTACTTGTACGTTTCAAAGCGTAGATGTCTACGGAAAAGACTGCGAAAACATTATCGACATTATCCTTTTAAATTATCCATATCTACTGATATAAATGTGAAGGTAACTCTGTCTGTCGGTTACACTTTCACGAATAAACTATTGAAACGATTTTAATGAAATTTGGAACGGAGTAAGCTTAAACCCGAAGAAACATAGGCTACTTTTTACTTGGCTTCGACATCGACTTCACGTCCGCAATGACCGACATTCACGCGGACGAATTTGTGGGTAAAAGCTAGTATACTATACATCTTGTAACATAATGCTTGCCAGTTCACAGCTGAATAAAAGGCCTTTGCAATTGCAGGCCACTGTGTTCAATCCTGGGCCAGTATCATCCATCTACAACCAGCCACGTTACGAAGATAGTCACTCCACCTAGGTCGAGGGCGTCCTACGTTTGCCAATTCGTAGTTTCCACTCAAGAACACGTCTGCATTGCCACTTCAGCTTTGTCGGTGAGCTTCGAAGTGTGATGTGAAAAATTGAAAAGGTTTTGTTTTGAAATATTGTTGAATAACCTAGATATTGAAACTGAAAAGGAAACTATAGAAAAAAGATATTGTATCTGTAAAAACCGATTAAGATAGAGATTTAAGAATCTAGGCGCTCTGGTTATACATTTAATGTAGAATAATTTTGTACTACACTCAGATCGTAAATACCACAGAACAGATGATAGAGGTGTAAATACCATAACCGTGTGACCAATCAGCACTTACATGGTTTCTATTTTTTTTAAATAGGACCACGTTCGATTACTATCTCAAGTGATATTAAGCGATGATGTGGTCGACGATGGAGTACGCTTACCTGGCAGTTACCTATTTACTACTCGCACTTGACTTAAAGACTCCTAGGTTGTAGTTCACAGAAAACGAATTCATCAGGAAACACATACTGCTAGACTATACTTTCTAGATGACAGAGAACAGTTATACGTGAAACTGCACTATTTATTTTCTTATTTGAAAAGTAATGTTTCTAAATGACAATCAAAACGCTTGCTTAAAGTGCCAGTAGAAATTCATATCAGTTTTTTGCATTTTGCTTTTAAAATGTGATTGGCGGCCGCAATACGGAATTCTAATCATTAAAATCATCAATATCATAACCTCTCAGTTCGTATTAACCTATTGAATGGCTATAAACTTAAGATTTTTTTTTATTTCACGGGCTACCTTGCAGCTTCCCCCTTAACAGCACACGCGATAAAATCGTAATATTATTCGAATAAACTTTTGAAGTCGAATTATTCGATTTTAATTGCGAACGCTAATCGAATAATTGGCGTGAAAATGACAAATGTATTCACTGAAATAATGAGTACTGATTTTTAATTGTTTAACAAATGTCACCTGCGATTAAAATACCCGACATGCTTTTGTTTGATTCGTTGAAAAACAAAATTTGGTATGTGTGGTGTTCACTAAAATCACTATTTAGGTATTTGGGTTTATAAATGACAACAACCAAATTATCAGTAAGCAGGCGCAACTTCAGAATGACGTCTCCTCGTCCTCGGGAACGGATCGAGTGTGCCCACGACGCCACACCTCAGCTGGTCTACATTTAATGTGTGTATACCACAGTATGAAAAGAAAATGTGCCAGTTGGCATTGTGCTGTTTTACGAGATTGTTATATAAATTATTATCAATCATCAATCACATGATTGGTAGAACTATCGCCAAGAGTCAAGATTATCGTTTAAAAAGTAGTTTAGCTTACAAAAAACTACGCGGAACTGAAACTTAATCGAAATTGATTCGAGTAGACAGTTCTGTCCCATCACAGTGATAAAATCGGCGATTACTTGAAAGTGACTTTTTATACCGGTTAGGTTCACGAGAGGGTTCAACGCGACGTCAATCAAATGGAAAAACGTTTAAAAATACTAATAGATTGGTTGGTGGTGGGAACCACTTGGTTTCTGAGAACACACGCATAGACACATTAAATCACTACATTGTCATTCTAGTATACTATCCTTTTTTATCTATAATAGGTGGGAAACGAGAGGGAGTGTCATATTTTTATTGACTAAATGTTCAGTTGCCGTTAGCATTTTTTTGAAATAATATAAACTAGTCTGAGATTCCATCTGATGGTAAGCAGTGATGCAATCGGTGATGGTAAAGCGCAATAGAAGATATCTAAATTATAATCGGACGGGAAGACCGCAGCAGGCAAATTGTTGCAGTCCTTCGATATACGCGGTATAAATGATGACGCGAAACGCTTAGCCCGAATCGTAGAGGTGTTAACAATGTAAAGGTGGACACTCGCCGTTCTTCGTGTTGTCTGATGGTAGAAAGGTGATGTTCGAATCAAGTCATTTAATTTCTGCGCACACTCTACAAAATGCATCCTGTAAAATACCGAAAGGCTGGCTCCCCTACGCCTTTGCTCAGGAATTTCAGGGTTGCTGTGACTCTTTCTAACAATCTTGCGGCCATTTTACTATCTTACTAGTCCTACTAGTATTATGAACGTGACAGTCTATATTTTAGGATGTATAGATGTCAATTAATCACTCCTCATTTGGGTTTGAATGTGATAATACTTTTTTTTTATGTAAGCGACCATGAAATAACTCTTTCTGCGAGCAATGTGCCCTGCCCACTGCCACTTAAGTTTGGCGATTCTTCGGGCTATGTCGGTAACCTTGGTTCTCCCTACTCCATAAAAAACGGCATGGGCAGTATACTACTACTACTGGGTAGTACTTTCAACATACTCCTATAGAAAAGAAGCGTGAGTTTAATTATGTAGGAAAGATTTCCTCTTTGTGGTTTTCCTTTACTGGCCAAGTTTTATCAAAACCGAAAAATGTGCTTGATACAGTCATAAGCACACACAAAAACTGTAATTAAAGCTCATGTAGCTCGTGGGAATTAAAACATGTATCCTGCTCTTTTCAACACGCCGTGTTCGCTCGCGTATCATTTTCCCGCCTATTTGTTACTCGTGTTTGTTTAAATTCTAAATTTTTAATACAAAGAGCTTTTTCCGCGCTTTTCCTGTAGATAGTTTGTATGCAAATTTTTATGGGAGTTTGTGTATGAAAATAAATGTAATAGTCAGGCCGTGATTGTGGAAATTAAAGTAACTATATGTTAGTTAGTTGTATTTTTTACAATCGGTGATTTCGGACTGAATCCTAAGGGCGGAATTCACCAATAAAACTAATCGCGTTTAACGTTTGGCTCGCATCATCGCGTTTAGCCGCTGTCACTAGTGTCACTTGTCTGTATTTTTCTTTCGTTGTATTTTTACAAGTGACACTAGTGACAGCGGCTAAACGCGATTATGCGAGCCATACGTTAAAACGCGATTAGTTTCTTTGGTGAATTCCGCCTTTAGTAATAAGTAGTGGAAGTTTTGTAAAGAAGGGTAAGTTTAAACAATAATTCTGGGTGTTGGAACATTCAGAATTGACGTTTAGGCCACGATCGTAGTTTCACAGGCCACAAAGACTCTTTTTCAATCTTTTAAAAAAAGGTTGTAATAAGAAGAATTTGTCTAAGTTCCAAAGTTTTCAAGCGAACGAGCTGGTTTATGCGAGTTTTAAGTTTGTCAAATGATTGAGGTAATCTTAAAAACTAGTCGGTTCGGACGTTATGGTATAAGTAGGCGCTGTTTTTGAAAATGTATATCTACTAGTTATAGTCAACTTTACAGTATGGCCGAAATATCTTGACCGGTCCGAACTTTGAACAATTAGCTGCGCAGTAACTCCTTCTTTTTAAGAAATATAATATGGTGAATAGGTATTGCTTATTTTTTTTAATAACATAATACCTACGTTTTATCCTTCCTCTTCAAATGAAAGAGAAGCAGGTAAGACTAACATATTAAGATGTGCTATATCGTATTTGTTCATTTTATTGCCTTTCAACTTCAATTAGAGTTTCAAAGCTACTTTACGATTAGATTTTATCTAATTGAAATACAGCCTCATTTATAAAACTCGCTAACCATATCTACGTTTAGTTTAAATAGTGATTGAACCTGCTTAGTCTTTTCCCAAATGTGTCGGGGTCTGCTACCAGCCAAAATTCCTTTTTTTAAGGTGGGAAATCATCCATTGACTTTTCCCACACTAGGGCGGAGCGGGAGTGTTAGCTTTTACTGACTATTCCAAGGCCACGGTAACTACTTCGAAGTTTCCCGCAGCAACCTCCTACATCAAAAGATGCTTCAATAAAAGTCTAGTTGATAAACAACAAAAAGATTATCTTTTCATTACCAGCCGTCTTACCAAATCACTTGGCAACAGATTTGACAACGGATTATATAGAATAAGCTTTTAGAAACCAGAGATAAATATCATTAAAATAAATGCCTCGTGTTATTTGATTCATTTGTTTTCATTTACGTCGTTAGTGATGATACCTCAGTTGTGGTTTATTTAACTCACAGTACTGAAGCGTGTCGTGTCAACTGAAATGGCAAAAAAATAAATTGGGTGCCAATATATGGTATTGGGGTGAACATTTTTTCCATAAACGCCATTCGCGACTGAGTGGGAGTGTCGATCATGGGATATTAGCCTCCGCGATCGTTTGCGCTGTCTCCCCCTCTGTCGTTTTCCGAAGGATCGGAAAATCTGTAAAAAATATACGCTTTTGAATATATGAATTTAGGAATGTCTGACATCGTTAGTCTCGGTCTAAATATTTCTCTTTTGATCCGATCTGAATGTCTAACTTTTGGGACATTTAGGCTAAGCCGACTAACAAGGGGCGTCTAAACTTTTTTATTTGTGGACCCTGTCAGCAACAAAATGGCGCCCTTGGCCGATATGTTCAAAGCGTCTTCACGCGTCCCGTCACCGCCTTGGGCCGAAACGGGACTTTTTAATTAGTTTTAAAATAATGAAAGGTCGAAGAGACCTTGTTAAACTTTAACGCGACGATAACTGAAAGAAAAACGTAATGGTTTTCCTTTTTCATTAGATAAGATAAAGAAAGATAAGGTAGCATGCGATGTTCCTTTGTTGTGAATTATATCTTTTTTATTTTCCCTTAAGGTATTATTAGCTATCTTGGATTATTGTTTTCTTACAGTAAATGAATTTCATGCAATAAATGAACATAATCCTGTTCACTTAACCAAGATCAGATCAACCAAGATTATTATATTTATATCCATATATTAAGAAAAGGCGTATGAAAAAGGCACAATTCTGTATCCTGTTGGAGCACTGCTCATTTAGTTTTAAAATGAAAAATATGATTTAAATTAATGAACTCAAAATAATAAATACTTTTTAAGTAGGTAATTATAGTACTATGCAGTAATTAGATTACTTAGAACACTGTGCACTTTTAATTAAATTCAAGTATCAAATTATTTAAAAGCAAGTATATAATGTATATTATTATCTTTTTAACCGACTTCAAAAAGGAGGAGGTTATATGTTCGGTTGAATGTATGTTTTTTTTTTTTTTTTTATGTATGTTCACCGATTTCTCGGTCAATTGTGGACCGATTTTGAAAAATTTTTTTTTGATTGAAAGGTTATGCTTCCAAGTTGGTCCCATAGAAATATTGTTATGATCTGATCATGAACTTCGTAGATATGGAACAGAACTCCTCATGGGATCACAGCAGAACTGCCGTAACAAGTAAAATTGCTTTGTTTATACGTGCAGTCGATGACTGACTGAAAGAAGAGGGGTAATACATCGAACTGATCTGATGATGAAGCCTGAAATTAGGCACCGGAACTCTGTAATAAATTAATTTAATCTAACCGTGTTTGGTATTATTAGAATTGTCATAAGATGCACTCTGGCTATAAGGTATTTAAGTATGGCTGAGGGGTACTTTTTAGTGGTGGTACAATAACTAAAAAGTGAAAAATAAAAAACTTTTTACAAAAAAAATACAACCGACTTCAATGTAAAAAAACACTGAAAAGTGCAAAATAACTTTAATTTCGGAAGTCGGTGTTAAATAACGAAGAGACAAAACTATTATAGAAACACCGACTTCCGAAATTAAAGTTATTTTGCACTTTTCAGTGTTTTTTTACATTGAAGTCGGTTGTATTTTTTTTGTAAAAAGTTTTTTATTATCATAAAAAATATAACTTATTTAAAAATTATAACAAAAGTAAAAGTCCAACATTATATGCGACATATTACCTTGTAAAAATAAAAGACCAATTACACATTAAAACAAAAACTAATAAAACTATAGTTTGTTGTGTACCGTATCGTAGTTTATTAAGGCGTATCTTTATACGAAATAAAACCAACCAAAACTAACTCTTTATTAAAATTATGTAAGTTATGAGAATCGTGCTCCAATTCTGCTGGCTTGTTACCTACTACTTGTTACCTAACCACCTAATTAAAAAAAACCATAAAACTTCTACTCAAGGCTTATTTTTCCTCGACCAAAAAAGCTAAAACATATGAATTTTTAAACATACTCAAAACAAAGATCCCAAAAACTAAATTACGACAATTTGGCCACAAAGAACATTTCAGGCTAAACTTACCGAAACGCTAATCTTTTTTTGAAAAAAATAATAAAAAATAACCGTTACCGCTTTGAGCTTGCCGAGTTTGGTCGAGCATTTCCGAGTTGAGCCGAGTTATATCACATTTTTCAGCACAGAGCTAATTTAGTTCGGGGTGCAAGTATGCGTGCTAGAGATGTCCTAAATTAGATTCGAGATAGTTTCGGTTTCCTTTCCGAGCTAGCTACGTTTATGTGCGGAAATTAAATGTATGCTGCATGCAGGTTGTGCTGTGAAGTTGTGACTTATGAGAGACGGTATTAATTAGTGGACGGGGGGATTTTATGAGAGGGGCGGAGAAGAGTGAGTGAATTACAAAGATGTTTATGACCGTTTAAATTAGGAATTGGTTCTTAGTTAAAGATTTCAAAAAAGAGTCCTCTTTACACTTTTGGTTCTAAAATATAAAGTTGCGATCCGTATTTTAAAGGATTTAGTTACTTCCAAACCAGTCCAACAGCAACAACCCTCCCGATTTTTTTTTCGACGACGTGAGACTGAAAATGTTGCTCTATGATACTTGATGCAGTGGTTTGGCAATTATTTGCTGAGAAAAAAAGAAAAGAAAAGAAAATATGTTTATTTGGCACACAATGAACAAACAGGTATTGAAAACTAAAATTAAAAGTAAAAAACAAAATAAAAACAACAACAAAAATGTGTCTCACGGCTACGCCAGGTTCAGTTCAGTATAATGCCAGACAACAGCGTAGCAGTTGCCAGATGCTGCTAATATATATATCTATTTATAGTCCGTTTTTTACACATGAATTTTTGTTTTAGTCTTTGGGCCATAGATCAGGTAGGTGTTTTGAATCTTGTCGTTTCTGGATGAGAGATTTGCTACCTAGTTTTAGTAAAAAGATGACAAGAAAAAATCGTTTGAAAAAATCTCTATGGATGAAAAACATTTTTTAAACTATGTACATCAACCTACACAATAGAGACAAAACTCAAAGCGGCCATTTCCCATGGTAAAAGTTAAAGTTTTTATCGCCGAACACGCGTCATGGCGTGTAACATCATCTTTACAACTCTTATTCATAGGCAAGGTTTTATGACCCAGCTCAACTTTGCCAAAGACATTATATTTAGGGTACCGTGTGCCAAAATGTTACCGAGGTTTTCTGCTTATTTGTTTGTTCGTAAATGTGGAATATATGATAAAGCGATATTTACATGTGCATATCGTAATGTGGGTCACAATCACCCAGTCATCAAGGCAAGGGAATTGTGGTCAAACATTTGTTTGTTCTATGATCAAACAAAGTACGATGTTGGAGCTGTATTTATTTATAGTTAAAAAGAGAGTATGCTGGCTTACTAGCCCTTTTTAACAAGTACCAATTCGGTACATTTGCGGATTCTCTTCAACAATTTTCAGATTAAAAAATACAGAATTCTGTACTGAATGAGAGTCACACTTTGAGTTTTGTCGGCATAACGAGCGAGATAACGTTTTACGACAATGATATCCGATGTGTTTCGTCTCGCCCACCTGCCGAGTGCTGGCTTTGTGGCTTTTTCTTGTATTGGCTGAAAATCGCCTTATCTTGCGCGGCTTTTAGCTATGTAAATAGGTACTCTAAAAGAAAATATGTTATTTTAACGTTCATTCACAGATAAAAATGTTTAGAAAGGCAACTTTAAACCTACCTTATTTTCTATGAAAGAACAGGTAAAACAAAACTTGGCTATCTTTGTACAATATACCTGTCAATTTTATAAAAATACATGTGTCAATTTATCAGGTTATTACAAAATAGTCAACGAAATTCGTTATAAAACTTGGTCCTAAATAAAATAAAACTGTCATTGAGAGAAAAGCGTTGTGAAAAACGAAGAACTCGAGACAATTAATCAGCTTGAAAATAAAAGAGATAAAAGTGAAAAATAATATCTTTTTATTCACGAAACTGTTATCAATCAACTGAAATACAATTCTTTGTCTCTTTCACAGAACAGTTTGTGACGAAAATATTAAATTACTTAAAAATAGACGCATTATAAATGCAGAATACAAGTGCCTATAAACTAAGTGGGGTTTGTGTAAAGTTGGGACTATGAATAAACCTCCACATTTCCCATGGGCGCTGTAAAGTGCTAAATGTTTACATCAGGGGAATGCCTGTAAATAACTCCTTTTCCTGGATATATACTTCGTAATCGTACGTACTTGTATTGTATATGTAGCCCTATGATTACTTCACCTTATAACGTGGAGTAGGTACTGCTTTATTTATGTACACTTAGTGTATGTTAATAGGGTTTTATGGTTTAATATAATAATTTATTTATTCAAAGACAACTGTTGGTTCACATTACATATTAGTATCACTTATTTATCTATGTTAGTTCAGAAGTGCAATAATTTTAAATCAAAATTTGGTATTCTTACAATAAAATAAATTACATAATAAATTAAATTACCTAGCCTAATTAGTTTTTATACATCAATGTCAAAAGTCAGCTTTAAGGTTAAAATTCTTCTTATATTAGTGCGAAAGTTTTTATATGTGTATGGTTTGATGTGTGTACAGTACATCAATTAATAAGTAGGATTAACATAACTTTAGGGCATTTTTTATCACGACCAATGACAAGGATTAGCGGACACAAGAAGAGTAGAAATTCAAATATGGGCTGGTTGAGCGGTATTTCCGATATTTATGCGGGTGAAGTCGATGGTAAACTACCAGGAGGTCAGAGAAGCATGAAGATATTAATGCTACTAATAAGTATCATAAGTGTGAAAATGTATATGCGGTTTGCCAACGACTTCTGAGTGAATCTCAGAATCTGGAGAATTATACTTCTTCATGATTCTGGCGACTATTCCTTTTTTAAACACTCACAAAATGGTCATGTGTCTCAGAATTTGCTGTATACTGATGTCTACGCAGACGTAGTCGTGGACAGATGCTAGTAATAAGTATTTGATATGGTGGTACAAAATACTCCAGAAATACTCTTGAGACAGTTTTATTAACGTTTATCGTTTCCATTGAAAAAAATCTCAGACTTATTTACAACAATTTTCCAAAGATGCTTGTCCCATTATTTTGTAGGAATACTGTTCAATCGGCTATTCTCTGTGACTCTCTGAGGGATATAAAAACCGCAGCCCTCATGATGTTGGTATCCGTCATCATTAGCGGCGACCGCTGTTACAGTCGGTACCACAAGTGGCTCGCGATATAAATCGTACTTTACTTATAATAACGTGAAACTTGTGTGGTGTACTGAACTGGTTTTTAGTGATGGGCGAATAAATGGGTCGTGGAACGTCAAAATTTTATGTCGTTGTTTTGTTATGTTGTCATCTGCGGTTTTTGAGTGGCAATGTTCGTTGATTTGATATTAAATTACTTGTCAGATGATAAGGCTAGTTTGGTTAGCATAGCATAGTCAGCCTTATAATGTTCCCACTTTTGGGACTCAGGCCTCCTCTCTAGGAGAGGGAATGGGCCGTAATCCACCACGCGGGCCCAGTACGGGTTAGTGGATGTCACATGTCTTCAATTTTTTGGTTCTAGGACATGTCGGTTTCCTCACGATGTTTTCCTTCACCGTTTTGAGAGCAGTGGTGATGAAATAAATTACACAAAGTAATGCGTTTGGCTGGGTTTGAACCCGCGACCTACATCTCGTAAGTCGGGGCTGTTACCACTCGGCCATCACTGTTCAGCTTGGTTAGCTTATAACAATAAAATTATGGCTGATATGTAATTTGACAGCTGGTTAACTGATCTGATTTTTGTCATCAAACCTCAGATCAGTAAATTATATACTTTTGGGATAAAAATAGTTAGTCAACTTAATACCATGATTCGAAAAAAAGCAAACTTTGAAGCATCTCCAGTATAACTTTAGTATTTTATAACAGCTGACAAAGCGAAGGAAAAGGCACAAAGATGAGGAAAAATATAGTCTGAATTTTTCACCAAACAATCCCTATGTAGGCAGTATTGTATCGTAACGGTTTTTTTCGACTGAAGTGGAGACACGATGAATTATCCAAGTGAAAAGGTCTTTCTCTAACAACTACGGAACATGCGTCACTTACGTATTGTAAGGTAAAGGTTACTAGTGATGGGATACTCTTATCCGAGTACGGTATAAACTGTCGATTATTCGGAGAAATCGCGTATCGGTATATCGGTACCATTTACAGTAACAAGGCGGGTAAAGTAAGCGGAATTTATGCATAATTGGAAAATGTACGTTTTCTGTGTAAAGAATAATTGGTTTGCATGTAAAATTTACTACAACAAGAGAGAATGCTAGTGTCAGGTATGTCAGAACGGGTATTTCTGGTAATCTGATTACACGTAACTGGAGTGTAATAGATACAAACACGTGCAAGTATAACAAATAAAACAGTGATTGCTAGTAAAGATTTCAATTATTTGTGTAGGTTCGTGTCGGTTCGTTTGGAAATATGACGTATTGGTACAGTTGGCGAAGCAGTGGTAGAGCGATTGCCTGCTGCACTGCGTATCGCGGGTTCGATTCCTACTCGGAACAAATGTTTGTATGACCTGCAGATAGCTGTTCTGGGTCTAGCTTTTGTGTATGTAAGTTTACATGTTTGTGAATGCACCCAAAAATGACAAAGAAGAATAAAAGAAAATTTCGACATAAGTCAAGCCGCCAAATCGGTTTTACGGTCACCGATGGTATCAACTAACAGTGTCGCATCCCTACCGGTCATTGTTGGCAGGCAGGACATTTTGTCCTCTCGAGCTTGGCTCGTTAGGTTTAATGGTCGAGCCTGCCATGGTAACGACTAACAACGCTCGTATGTTATCGCCTTCTATTTTTACCGGACAATGCCACGAAAAATCTTCGCTTTATCATTGAAATGTTGCCGTGTAAATTATTATTTGTGGGAGTTGCCAGCGGAAAAAAATCAACGTCACTTGTGTTGTTGCCTTTGTTAGGTTAAGCTGCGGAAAATAATACTTGTAAGCGATAAATGTGGCAGAATTTTAGGATGTATTTTTTTTTATTATGAATAGGCTCGCGTTTGACAACTATCTCACCTGATGGTAAGCGATGATGTGGCCGACGATGGAGCACGCTTGCCTAAAAGCAACCTATTCATTCTTGAATTAAAGACCACTAGGTTATAGCTATCAGGAAACACAGGCTGCGGCAGGGAATTCCACTTGTTAGCTGGATTTACAATGGCTTTTGAAACAGACCCTTATTTTGAAAGTTGTACAGATACACACACTGTTGTGTCAAAGTAACTTAGCTATCATTATTGTTTCAAGGTTGAGCTAATACTTTACTAATATGATTTTCATTTGCAAATCATTTCGTCGTTATATTGGAGTTCTCCAGACTTCGACAATATCATCTCACATATAACTTTGGGGCATTACTGGATCGTGTTTTAATTTTCTTCATGAACTTTTAAATAAGATTCTTTGGTTTTGACGTGATAAATCATCAAATAACTAGCTCTAGGTGTAGTAAGCGTACGTGTCAGACTTCTACCTGCCTTTTGCGGTCCAGGACCACGGCAGTTCTTTCATGAAAGTTCTTATATTTGATTTTATACAACAACAGTATCCCGGAATTATATTGACCGACTTTACTTAAAGTTGATGCATTTCCGCGAATACTGGCGAGTCTTTAATGAAACTTGATAGCAAGAGGTACTCAGGTGCTTAAAGTTGCCAGTGCTCTGGACTGGGTTAATTCAGTTTAGACTGCCTGCTATTAACCCGAGACTTATGGGGACACACACTGCACTCTCGTTCGGAGAGCTTCGGAAATACTCGGGGTTCATTCAACAATTCACATACAAAAAAATATTGTTAGATATCAAGTTAGGTTATTAGGGTTTCGTACCTCAGTCGGCAAAAACGGTACAATTATAGGATCACTTTCTTATTCTTTTGTAAATAACGTGTAGAGATATCAAGCTGAAATTAAAATCAAACACTCAGGTCTTCTAACTTTTGGAGCATTGAAAAAATCAAATTTTTACGTCAAGGCAATCTAAAACTGAATCAAACCTATAAAGGACTTCCCGTAGGACCTAGAATGATAAAAGGCAAGAAGCAATGTCATATATTGCACAAGTAAAACGATAAAATCTGAAAACCTAAACTAACATTACAAAATAACGATTTTTTTTTGCGATTATAAGCTTAAGTTTGTACGGAACTTCCGGTTCCTGAGTCCGACTCACACTTGACCAGTTTTTTACATTGTAATACACACATAGATGCATGTAACGGTGTCCACTTCATCCATAGGAGCCCTTTATGCCACCCTCATTATGTACAGGAAGATACCTATACACAGAGTTCTATTCTGAGTCAGGACCGCCAAGTAAGCTAGCTTTTTTGTATGGATAGTGTCGTGGGAACTTCAAAGACGTGAGCCTGGAAATACTAAAGTTTTGTTCTTTACTTGAGGATACGTGTGTGTGTATGTTTGTATTCTGTGTGTGACTTTAATTTAAAACACACGCTAATTAATTTAATTCACGCCTTTTACCAATGTTATATATTTAATATTTTTTCAATGTTTGTATTTATTATTTAGTTTCGATACCTTTATAGTTTTATTTAACCTCCGTGAGTATGACTGTGGCATCACCGCGGGCCCTAACAGAATACCAGCGCTGCGTTATTTATCGTTTTAAATATCGCAGCATATGCTGAGTTAGGTGCCTTTTGGCCTTGCACAGATTACAAAGTTATGTTTTCATACTTAATTCTAATGTATTCTAATTCTACTGTATGTGTGAGGTACGAATCAACGTGTTTTCTTTCTTTCTTTTATGTCTGTACATCTATCTGCTAGGGCTGCGGGAAAGTTTGAAAGAGTGACTGTGGTTCTAGAACGCAAAGGGCAACTGAAGGAAACAGGTGTGTTTTAGCTAGTAAAAGTCTAAAGGGGTGACCGGACGGTTGCAAACCAACGTCCCAACCAAGACCTTGATAGTTTCAATCCGTGTAGATAGCAGTTGTAATCCATGACCTTCAACGCCCTTGGTTGGGAGGCGCGTTTTCCCAACTACTGAACGTGTTGGCGCGTGGTTTTCATCCATCTAGCCGAACACAAACCAAACACATAAACCAAGGTGACCTTGGTTGGAACGCTAGTTTGCAACCCTCTGGTCCACCCTTTACACTCTTTGTCACTCCAGAATTGGAGAAGTTAATTAATGATTTCCCACCCTCGAATAATATACAATATTGAATTGAAAAGACCTGTCAGTCAAAAAAACGACAAAAATAGTTTATTGAGTAGTTTGGCTTCTGACTGTCAAAGATCTACAAATGAACGTGTTTTCCGCAGTACGGAAGAGTCTAGATATGTTAGGATGGTCACACACCCAGATATCGACCTCGGTAAGTATGGCTCTAACCTTGAAGATTGACCCGAGCGGTTGATATTATTCAGCTACAAGTTTCTCTGCTTTTAGTCATTTTATTTGATGAATGAAGTAACTACTGCCAGCGGCTTCATCTACGTGAAAGAAGAAAATTGCCCCAGGGTTATGTAGCGACATCTATGTCACCACATATGAACTAAACTACGAAATTAGAGTTCTCCACGCAATTTAAACATATACAATAGATCGAAATCATATCTCGGGCAGTTGCCCAAACCAGACATAACACCCGTCTGGGGGGAGGATCCTCCCTTTTCAACGGAGGTATGTTGGGGCTTTACACTCTGTTCCGCATACCTCCAAAGTAACATACTTCCGGGACAAAAAGTATCCTATGTGGTATTCCAGGACATGGTCTACCCGTAAGCTAAATCTCATCCAAATCCTTTCAGCTATTCGAGCGTAAAGAAGTAACAAACATACATAATCACAAACATTCGCCTTTATAATATTAATATGATGTATTGTGATTGTGACACATACATTTGTCCTCTATCATTATACATACATATGTATATGTATATTCACACGTATCTGAGTCAGCAAGTGATTAAGTAAATTGCACAGTAGACGTTTATTTGATTACGTGTTTCTAGTAGTGTATGTGTCAATGACAATCGCAATAATGGTATAGTTCGATGGTAGTAGTTAATATTGCTTGGAATTGTCGGGGCGTATTTCATTTGTGTGTAGTGTGTGTAGTTATGTTGTAAACCTTTGCTAGTTACTGATTAAGTTTAATGTTGCTATAATGGTAAGCATAGAGCGGTGGCTTAGTAGCAACGGCCACGAGTTACAAGTTATAAGTTGGGGGCTCAAGGGGAGGTGCTTTACTATGTGTATTTTAATTTCTTCACCACTGCACTCAAAATTGTGAGGAAACCGGCTGGTCCCAGAAACGAAAATGCGAAGACATGTGACATTCAACAACCTGCACTGGGCCCGAGTGTTCGATTGCGGCACATTATCTCTCTTAGAGAGGAGGCTTCAGTCTCAGCAGTAGGAACATTACAAGGATTATGTTTGTTTGTATGTATGTACCTATGTATACATTTTTTTTTAATTGTCTTTTGTACGCCTCCGTTAATTTTATTATGCTTTTGTTGTTATTTTATTTTGTGTGTGCTATGATCCTATGATATTTGTCATTTTAACTTATTTCATACATTTTTAAATATTTCTTAAAAAAAAAAACATAAAAATATAAAAAAATAGTGTCCCACCGGTATCAGAAACAGGGTCAATATTGTTATTATCATATCAGACCACTTGTGAAGTAATTGTTTTTTTTTTCTCTAGAGTGGATCGAGAGCGTATGTCAGATATTTTCTGACAAAAAAAACCACCTGTGTCCTTCATTTGTCTTTTGCGTTTTAAGATCAAAGTAACTCTTTTAAACGCAGTTGCTTTGAAGGCCGACGGGTATTATTGTTAGCATTGTAGTCTGTTCCTTACAAAACACTGGTCAAGGGCCACAATTCGTCTAAATCTAACCGGTCCGTCTGTCCGTATGTCAGGCGTAATACCTGAATAAACCTGTAGACACACTAGCCGGCTTTAGTTAGCTTAAGTTTGGACAACAGCGGCAATTATTCAAGTTAACTAAAGCTTAGTTTCAAGTTTATGCTCTATTTGAGTCTATTATTGCAGGCTAAGTGTTGGTTTTCTTGTTTAATTTAAATTGAGAGGTTTTGGGTAGCTAAGCCCTTAGACTTTATTTATTTTGGTCCGCAGTATAATTGATACTCTCAATACCCCTACTGAGAATGTTATGGATAAGTTGTTAGTCCACTTTTGCACAGCTTTCGGTTGCTATCTTAACACTGCAGATTGAATAGGTACCACTTTTTTTTTTGTTGTCGGGGTGAAATCAAAAGGCGCCTGGACTTTTGGGATAAAGACCAGGGAGTGTGGGATTTTTACCTAACTAAAACCACGCCGGCACCATCACCATCATGGTCACCATCAGCACATGGAAGAGGGCCCCGTGATCTCTTAAAAGACCACCCCGGAACCCCCTCTGTACAACGCCTGTTAAGCACATCCCTGAGGAGACTGTGAGAGGTCTCCCCTTAGCCTCGTTGTGCACGGTAGCACGTGATCACTGTGCCACCGTCTTTCCTGAAGTAACTTGACGGGCGGACAGAGTCCCCACTCTGAGAGCCGGTGACCTCGGAATAGGTACCTCTACTGCTTGCCCGGCAGGGTCGAAGCCTACTGGGGCCAAGGGTCAGATTCTGAAAGGAAGACTCGGCCCCGGTACGAAAGGCAACGAAGGAACAGGAGTGGGTTTTTAGTCAGTAAAGGTCTGACACTATCTCCGGCTCCACCCAAGAGTGGGGGAAGTCATAAGATGATTTTCCCACCGAAAAAAAACCTACTGCTTAATAAAAAAAGTCTTCCTAAAATCATATTTTGTACAAATTCAAGCAGGTTGGGTTGGATTAGTTCAGCTTGGGGTCGGCTTCCAGTCTAAGAGGATGCGGCTGAAAATCTGACCTCCACAACCCAGTTACTATGGGCAACACGGTACTCCTTGGATAGACTGACGGTCAGACTTTCTGGCGTCTGATTACCTGTAAGCGTCAGGCAACTGCTACGTGGTTGTCTGGAATTATGCTGAACTGGATCTATTTGGCGTAGCCGTGAGACATTTTGTTATTGTTAATTTTATTTCTACTTATTTTTTATTTTTTTTATGTTTAATTTTAGTTTTTAAATCAATTATTTATTGATTAATGAATCATGGTGTACCAAATAAACATATTTTCTTTCTTTCTTTCTGTAACGACTGTCAAAGATTTGCGCATGACAATCGGGACCAAGGGCTTTACGTGCTTTCCGAGGCACGGGGTATCAGTAATATCCTAAATAAACTAAGAAAAGTACATATGAATTAAAAAAATCACATTGGTACTTGCCCGGTTTCGAACCCGCAACCTCATGCACGAGAAGCCTTATTTAAGCTAGAACTACACTGCGCACACGTGTGCCACACACGCCGATCTGGGCGCGTCGGTCTCCATACATTTTATATGGAAACTAGACTTGTAGAGCTACACTTGATCCACGCCACGCGACGCCACGCGACGTCGTTCTACGTACAAATCAGGTGTGTTACACGTGTGCGTCAGTCTAGTGTAGTTCTCGCTTTAAACACAAGACCATCTTTCGGAAGATTTTTTTTGAAATCCGCAAAAGTAGGTACCTACCTGCTGCATTATTAGACGTTGTTTTTGAATCACTATGTTACTGAACTACACCGTCCTTCTATTATGTGATGATGTTAGAAAATAAACCAACAACCTTTTGTTGTTCAGTTGGTCCTGCTCTTAAATAAGAGGAGGTAAGGAAAAAACGGACCACCCGTCCCTATAAACACACAAAAGGAGCGATCGTTGAGGATAAATTAATCTTAAAATATACATTCGAAGGTCTTCCAGTTCAGAGGAGCGTCTTCTAAAGAGGAATTTTGATGAAATTAGGGATTGGAAATAAATCATTTGTGCGTAAATAAGACTTACTTGTAAGGATTTAATGAGCATCCTTTAAAGGCTTCCATTTTAGTGTCTTCGGGATGTTGAAAAGGTGAGGTTAATCAAAATTTTGTGTGCGAATAAAGAGAATATCGCTTTTATATTTGGTATTTATTTCCTCGAAGTAAACTGAAAGTACATACGTCGACCATCTCAATTTCTGGAGGTGTTTATGAAAAGAGGATATTTGGAATTTGAACCTACATTACTCTCGTATATAAACACCAATGATATTCCTTCACCTCTACCTATAAAACACAGGATCGTTCGATCTGCTGTAACCGTATAAAATTTTAGGTCATATTTGACCTGTATTTTCTTAAAGCGGTAAAATTGCGAGTGGCACACGATTATATAAGTAAGGTGGCACTGATTTAATTTCCTGTGCACTAGCACCGTGCCGCTCGGCTCCCGCTTCCCCGCAAGCATTAAGAAACTGGAAGTCGCAACCTAGAATGTGTCATCAACGTTCCAGATGTGTTTAAAGACGGAAATGTTTCCAGAAAATGGTAAACGTGAGCAAATTCTACATAATATTATACGCTACACGTGTGAAACATGTATAAATTGTTTAATCAAATTGCATTTTTAGCGATATTATTGTAACTTTTTAGAATACATGTTTGTACGTATAATTAAGGACCATATAATTATTTCCTAAATAAACCTCCACAAGCCTTGACTCGCAAAAGTAGATCTATACAACATAATCATATTCAGATCACTAATCGGAAATTAATATTCTCCGGACAACGTTCTCAATAATGCAATTTCCTTTTCATAAAAACATCACAATCTCTTCCAGGAGGTACGAGCTACTTTAATTCCTCGTTCGGAAGACGTTGGAGTGGGGGGGGGGGGTAGTCCTGAAGTGCTTACAAATGTCTTAGGGGTGCAGGTGATTCAAGAAGTTGCCAACGTGAACCGCGTTTAAATAATAATCACCCTAAGATGATCTAATGGGGTTCGTTAATCGGTGTTCGAGAGCATCTCTGAGTTGACTGTGTTCCAAGTTCGTTAAATAAGTAGGTATTATTTTTGTCAGCAGTCGGGGAAGTTTTCTGTGTATTGTCTAGCAAGTTCACGTTGTGTGTGTTGTTGTTCGAATTATAAATGCGTTATTAATTGCTGTTTTAAAGCTGGGAGAGAAGGAGTATGTTTTGGTATGTGTGTGTGAATTCGGATTTGTTGTTTCGTTTATAAATAGGCTGGTGCCTAAGGATATTTCATATTACACTAGCCAACTCGGCAAACGTTGTTGTGCCATATAAATTACTAGCTTCTGCCAGCGGCTTCGCCCGCGGATAAGAAGGTTTCTCCATACAAACTTTGAACCCCCGTTTCATCCCCTTAGGGGGTGAATTTTGGAAAATCTTCTCTTAGTGCTCAACTATGTCATAAAAGGAAACCTTGTGCAAAATTTCACGATCCTAGTCTTAGTAGTTTCGGCTGTACGTTGATATGTCAGTTTCTCCTTTTATACGAGTATAATATATAGAATAAAGAAAAAAATGGGGCGTGCGAGTAGGAGGGTTAAAGGCCTATGACCTATTCTCATATTTACCAAATATAAACAAAAATCAGTCAAGACGCTTCGGAGGAGTTCGATAACAAACACTGTGACACGAGATTTTTATATATTAAGTAGATAGATAGATATAATATAAGAAGCAAAATTTAGCCAGACTTGTCAGGATCAAAAAGAAACTAACTAGGACACGGGTAATTTATATGTATATTTTCATCGCTGCATACACGGGATTAAGGGCACACCTAAACTTGCCTATTATATACATTTACACAATCCATATTATTATTATGTGTATCTTAGTTATCTATTGTTTGTCGATTTTACCTTTAGTTTGTAACTGATCAAAGAGTTACCTGCAGCGAAAGCTCCCAGGACATGTATGTTTGAACTTTAATGTATCATGACTGAATTGCTGAGTCACCAAATACAGGCTCTGGCCTCGTAGTGGAGTTAGCAACAGATGCTTTGAAATAAACATGTATATACATAAAATAAGGGTAAGATAAGGATACCTACATATTTTGTTAAAAATTCAAAAATGACTTAATTATACCAAAATGTCTTGTTAACAATAAGCCTAGAATAACTATCGTGGATTTCATGGGAAGGAGAATATTTTTTAAGAGCTATATGCATAATGCTGAGCAAGACCATTTTGAACGCAATAAAATCTTAAAATAGCTCTCCTGTAATCAATAATTGCAATCATGCCCTGGTTTTACCGAAGGTGCGCGCTTTGCCACTTTGGCTTCCCCTCCGACAATATTGTCAACATGTATGTTTTTATTTTATATACTTTATTGTTGATTATATGAATTGAGAGCAGTGGTGGCCGAGTGGTAACGGCTCCGACTTACGAGTAGTAGGTCGCGGGTTCAAACCCAGCCAGGCGCGTTACTTTGTATAATTTATTTCATCACCACTGCTCTCAAAACGGTGAAGGAAAACATCGTGAGGAAACCGGCATGTCCTAGAACCAAAAATTCGAAGACATGTGACATCCACCAACCCGCACTGGGCCCGTGTGATGGATTACAGCCCATTCCCTCTCGTAGAGAGGAGGCCTGAGTCCCAACAGTGGGAACATTATAAGGCCGACCATGCTATGCTATGCTATATGAATTGAGAACGTAGAGCCAACCCTTTAAATTTTTCAGAGTGTTACCAAAATTACCAGTTTTTTAACTTTCAATTCTAGAAACTTCCCAACAAAGCTTAAGATTCTTTCATCTTAACAACAATCCTCTTATTCCACAGCCCAAATATCTAGGATACATTACAGACTTTAAACATGTCAAAATCTATTGAAGGGCCATCGATTTTGCAAATGCTTTGGTAACACTACTCCTAAGTGGTTGCTTGGCACACAAACTGAATACATATTTACTTGACTAAAGGAAACGTGGAATGGTGAATGGTCCTCACTGGACAGATATGGATGCGTTTCCGTACCATTCTGAGAGGCACTGGCGATTAATCTTGCACACCTATCTTTACCTAGGTGGAAGTAGTGAGTAGGAGAACATCGTAAGTTTCGACGTTAGGGACAGATAGATAGGTTTTGCGAGCAAGTCTCATTAGGAATGTAGTCGATGGGTTTGCTTTGGGAACTGATTAGTTTTGTGATAGTTTGTGGGCGTTTACTGTGTGTGCCTATACTACCACCTAGTGTATTTCTTTGTGAGTATTTATTTTACTGAAGCATGTGTTCATGTATCTTTCTATCTATATATTTTTCTTTCTTTTTAAATGATCTAAATTAGTGCATGACTGCGAGCCCACTTGGTGGTAACCAGTGATGCAATCGTTGATGGTGAAGCGCATTAGTTTATTAAGAGCCTATTCACTCTAGCCTTGAGGACAAAATTACTGAAATGTTCGATGAGATATAAAAAAAACGGGCAAGTGCCTATGCCTATGTTATATCGCCTTATATCATTTTTTCACAGCTCTCAAGGGACCGTAGACCTGAGTATATGGTTTTAATTTCAACTCGATACTTCTACGCGTTCTCGAGATAAAGGGTCTTTGACCGACAGACAGACAGACGAACAAAAAGTGATCCTCTACGGGTTCCGTTTTTTCCTTTTGAGGTACGAAACCCTAAAAAGAATTTACATCGGCTTTTCGCAAGAACAAACCGTTTGGAAACCCTTGTTAAGATCAGCTGCACCTTCGATTAACGACACTTAGGTACTTATTACCTTTTACAATAGGAACAGTCCTGTTGACAACAACAAGAACGATGCATCATTTAAACCAGAAATGTTCTCAATACTTTACACAACTACTTCAGCGCCCGGCACATCGCCTCATACATCAATTCGAACTCTTCAAATATTTGGCTCTCAAGTCCATTAAGCGATGTACATAATACCAAAGATGAATGACTGAAAACTGAACATTTTCAATATTTTATAACCGGCTTCGATAGCGGCATGATTTACGATATTCTTGTACTTTGTGACAGAGATTAAACGGAGAGACTGAAGGGAAGCTGGACCATGATTTATATTTTTTTTTATATTTTTCTACTTAAGGGATTACGATGGCTTCTACAAAGAAAGAATCTCTTTTGTGTAGCCATGCGATTATGAGATTTAGAATGTTGGGCGCTATTATCATTGTTCTCATTGGGAACAGCGACGTGAAACGTCTACAGACGTCAGGACGAACGTAATTCTTGTAAGCATGAACAGAAAGAAATGGATATACCATTTTTAACCGACTTCTAAAAAAGGAGGAGGTTCTCAATTCGGATGTTTGTATTTTTTTTTTTTTTTTATGTTTGTTCGCGCATAACTTCGTCGCTTGCCAATCGATTTGAAAAATTATTTTTTTGTTGGAAAGGGTATACTTCCCAAATAGTCCCATAGTCACCAAGTCGGGATCTGATGATGGAATCTTGGCGAAATCGAGGGAACTCCTCAAATATTATAGGCAACCTTATAGTGATTTTGATATTGTCATCGAGAACTTAAGCATTTACAGTCAAAAAGTAACATTTGATGAAGTAGAACTGATGAAGAAGACCAGAAATGGTCAACGGAACTTCATACTCGCATAGATATCACAATGAAGATACGAGTAGTTAAGCGACTATGACAATACAAATAAATGAATGGTTCTGAATAGTTACGTTGAAAAATGGTATAATTGAAGTGATCTGATGATCATGATGGAGCCGGAAGGTAGGCACAGGAACTTCATAATAAAACAATGTAACCTAGCAGAGTTTGGGTTAATTGGAATTATCATGAATAATATGCACTCTGTTTATAAGTGTATCGCAACTAAAAAGTGTGAAATAAAAAAACTTTTTACAAAAAAAAAATAACCGACTTCACTAAAAAAAAAAACACTAAAAGGATCAAAATAACTTTAATTTCGGAAGTCGGTGTTAAATAAGATACAAATAATACCGAGAAACACCGACTTCCGAAATTAAAGTTATTTTGATCCTTTTAGTGTTTTTTTTTTAGTGAAGTCGGTTATTTTTTTTTTGTAAAAAGTTTTTTTTATGATATTGTGTAGTGCCTATTTCAATTAATAGTACAAATGATTGACTACGATTTTAATGTCTATCTGACCCTTCGCGAACTTATACATCAGAGTCAACATTTCCACTGAAATTGGTCTTACAACTAGATGAAAACAAAAGCAAAGAATTTTTTTGACAAAATGCGCAACATAATTACGGAAAACAGAAAAACGAGTTCCAGCAATAAACATATCCTGAAAAGAGCATACAATACGAGCATGACTTGATTAACCCATTCACTAGGGCTAGTGTTGAAAAGTATATAAAAAAGCATACGCTGTCGGAGTCTTCATGAATAATTACACGGAACATGAGAGCTGCGATGTTCCATTTGTCTCTTTCTTATATGATGAAATATAGTATATTGTGAGTGAAACAAAAGATGGTGGCAATATGTTTTAATTTTCTTGTGCATGAGTAACTATTACTTTATTTCCTGCTTGTATGTCATATTTAGTTTATTATTTTAGCTTTTATAGTTTGATGAAATGTGAATAAACTGCTTCTTTAAATTGAAACCGACATTCTGTTTAAAGATTATCAGAAAATTTCACTAATACTCTCAAAACTTCTTCTTTTGAAACCGAAATTGTATTGCGTTAAAACTACAGTCGACTTCAAAAGTTTTTGTTTGAAGCAGGATTCAAAATAAAAGTCTTCTCAGCAATGTGCCAATTTCAACTTCAGGCTTCAGTAATTCTGTTAAGGGAAATGTTTGTTTGAAACAACGAACAACATTCGTTAAACGTATTTAAGAGAACACAAATACAACTGATTTATACAGATTTCGACGTACCGACAGAAAATGTACTCAAATAAAGTTTAAGTATAATAAACCTCGTAAACATATTTGTAGATTTTCATCAAAACGATACGTCTCGAAGTGGAGTCAGAAATCAGAAATTAGAAAGGTTTATTTCAAATAGGCCATTTACAGGTACTTTTGAATTGTCAAAATGTCGGTCAGTCAACATTGAGATTACAAAAGATGTACATAGGTGTAGAGTCAATAGCATCAGTAACTGAAGACATACGTGCATAAAAGCACGAAGATGACAATGTCATAGTAAGGATATTATGATGCACATGTTGATGATCAAGTACCGAATTTGGAAGCCAAAGTAACAAGTATTGTTGAACCAATTTTAGAGAGGCCCATCTAGAATAGAATGAATTACAAATAAGTCCACCTTGCATAAAAAGGAGAACATAATGCTTGGATATGTATGCAGACCTTACAGCAGGAAAAAGGTCGTGCTGATGTTAGAGCCTAGTTCAATTTAAATAAGATGATAAAATGCAAAACAGAAGAGTACCCTATGAAATTAGTGTTATGAGATCAAACCAATCAGAAGAATATTAGATGTAGACCAAAACAAAAGCTAGGATCAAAGAGAAAAGAAATATAACTACGCTTTAATTTGTAAGTCAGCAAATGTGTGCAAAAATATGCAACGAGCACAGTTCTACGGGAATTGCACTAAGTACGTATAATTAGCACTGACAGATGACTTGCATTTCGTTGAAACTCCACGTTTGCAAGGATTTTAGCCTGCTCCACTTATATATGTATTGTGTAATTTCTAACATTTTCACACATAAATTTAATATGATTAAGTAGTATAATTATGTAATTTCTAGGTGACTACGGAGCTTATTGGCGCCTAGATGCTTTAATGAAGAAATCTATATAATTCTTTAGTTTTGTAATCTTTTTACGGGCTTGTAACTGTTCGAAGATTAAACTTAATTCGAAGAAAGGTGGTGATTAACGAGTTAAATTGAATTAAGTCTAGAGACTTAAACTCATGTAAAGAGGTGTTCCAAATATCTTTTCGATATATCTTACTGATCTTACTCAAACATAAAGTAAGACATTCAAAAATTTTCAAGTTCACAGGCTACTTAAACTCCTATATATAAGTTTCTGAATGATAATAATTTCATCCAAGACTTCAAAGGATAAACTTTGAAATCGGACGGATTTTAAACTCGGAGACTTCTCGATATCTCAATGGGATACGAATAAATTTATATTCTAAGGAAAATGCATTGTAAAAGATAGTATCGGACGGTGCAAAGTGGTTTGCGAGGCTAAGGGACGGGGTGTTAAGGGAGAGGCGAGCCGAGTCGCGGGAGGGGGGGCCGTCATTCGCAGGGCCGTCACATGCAGGGTTGCCGAGTTACACAAGTTGTCACCAAGCTTTATCTTGTTTTAGCGATCTTTTTACACTGCTTATACTGAGGCGACGAATAAGCTTTCGAAGCGGGGATTCTGATTAGCCCTGATCCTCTGTAAGTCCGGGTGTGATATGTGGACTAAGTTCGGTTGGCGATAAACTTGACTACTTTAAGGAATAAGTTAGATGCAAAGAATGACGTTGCATTTTGTTCGGCTAGGGATTGATTGAGATCGAAGCGATTATAGACGAGCGGTGGTCGGCTTTGTGTGAATCGTTTATTAGATTAGCTCAGGCAAGCTTTTGTGAGATTACATTATGTACTCGTAATATGCACTAGTAATAAAACTGGCATATTAATATAAATTTCATGTCTTCGGCAGAACATCTGCCACCTGGACACGAAGTGCAGTGGCCAATCTAAAAATCTCTGAACCTATTGAGCGCTCAGGTTGGCCGCTACAGAAACAATCTGGCCATGGCCAATGGAGCAACCTTAACACATCGCTAACACAGTGCTATTGTGGAGTCCCATCTTCACACTCCACCTCCACTTCCTTTCCTGTATTACCCGTACCTTCCACGACTTAAACGAGGCCAACGGCAGAGCTATCCAGGTAGCTACATAATGGTTGGAAAAAATTGAGTTAAATCGATACGAAAGAAGAAGTGAGTAGCACATAATCCAAGGTTGCTAGTACTCTCTATAACTTAGGTCCCCTGTACACAGTGTTTCATTATATAATTAGTATCTTTAATTATTAACCGATTTATTTTGTTGTTTGTAGATATCTATTTCAGTTTCTTTTAATTTTAACTTTTAGCATGTTGTGTTTATGTTTGTGTCAAATTGACTTATTTTCTTTACTTCTTTCTATCATCATCATTTCAGCCGAAAAATGTCCACTATTGAACATAGGCCTCCCCTAAGTGTCGACACAATGACCGGTCCTGTGCGTCTCGGCTTTATCGGATTCCCGCGACCCTCATCAGGGTCCAGGTGAAAGGCCTTCCAATGTTGCGCCGTTCGGTACGCGGTCGCCACTCCTGCCCCCCTAGCCAAGTTACAACCATTTCGTTTCGATTCTCTTTCCGTCGATCGCCTCGAGTAGGCCACGCCTCCGATTCCTTTATTCTGACGTCAGCTCAAAGCTCAGTCACGTGGTCAGAGCACATAGGAATAGGGGGCGTGGCCAACTCGAGGCGATCAACGAAAAGATAATCGAAACGAAACGGTTATAAGTTGGCTAGGGGGACAGAACTTTTCAGTCCCATCGACCGTATCCATTCTGTGAGCAATGTGCCATGCCCACTGTCACTTTTTAGTGATTCTTCGAGGTATGTCGGTAACCCTGGTGGATATATGCATTCCTGATTGATTCGATCGTGCAAGGAAACTCCGGGCATATCCCTTTCCATAGCCTTTTTTTTCAGGTGGGAAATCATCTAATGTTTTCTCCTGCTCTTGGGAGAGCGAGAGAGCGTCAGACTTTTACTGACTAAAACCACACTTGCGTCCTTTCCCTCCTGTTGTCCTTTGCGTTCTAAGGCTACGGGTTTCCTTTTCAGAAAATCCCCGCACCATAGCCCTTTGGACGCCTTTATCTTTCTATAAAAAGTCTTTAAACAAAACAGCATTAACCGCTAAATCACAAATATCCGTGTTCTAAACAAGGCTAGTTGCACAAAGACGTTAGCCGCATCGACAGGCAGTACATTTGGACAGTGTACACCGGTGTTATCGCACAAAATGGCGGCTGCACGGGGGATGCGCTTCCGTTGCTGTCCGCCTGGGACAATTAATCTTGTGTACTTAGTTATTTTGTTCCGGCCACCGGCCTGGCCTGCGGACCTATTATGGGAATAGTTTAAGTGGACGTATCGCTACGTTCGCAAGTGCTGTGGGGAGATTTTTTAAGTAGAATTGTGTAGTTGCTGATTTACTTGTTTGTTTAAATTTTGATTTGATCTTAGCATTGTGTATAATAGTGTATATGTCCCCGAAATATTGCAGACTCCGTATTATTGTTATAAATCTTTATTAGATTATAATTTACGATAAATAAACGATAAATCACATCAAAATACATTAATTTCCAATATAACTACTCATACACTGGTTGCAATACTTTGCAAAATAAACCAGAATCTCTGGTTATAGTAACAGACCAGAGTGCATAACTGTGTCTTATTTAGAAAAAACAGTTTACAATTTCGCGCGATATTTTACGCTGTCATCTTAACTAATCGTATCATTCAAATATCATCTACTTGCATTTTTATATTGGCCACTACTACTACTATCAACGCCAAATAGGCCATCCAATTCCTTCCAAGACACTAACGATCCAAACTACAGTCTGTATCTATCGAGTTTCCTTCGAACGTATACGGAATACCTCCTCTAATTCGTTCCTAGACTCATTTTGTCTGTATCGGTGGCTGTTGCTGTAGCGTTGCGAGCTTTGTTTTGTTCTGCTCTGTGATTCCGTATAGGTTTTGTACAGGTAGGTCGATGGCAGGATAAAATTAACTTGTTTGTATATAAAAAAATCGGTCAAGAGCGAGTCCTGAGAGTTCCTTACAAAATTACCTATGTAAATAGGTCGTGGGTTCCATTCTATCTAAGACAAATGTTTGTGTGATGAGCACGAGTGAGAGATCTATAATTATGTATGTATTTGGAAATAATTAAGTAGTTTATCAAATGTCTAGTAGTCATAGCACAAGCTTTGCTTAGTTTGGGACTACATAGCGTTGTGTGAATTTAATTATGTTTTTCAATTATTTTTTTGTGACGTAACTACAAATTTACAATTTTCAAACTTTTTCTTATACTTTATCTTTATCTTTATATTCTTTATTGTACACGTATAAGTTACAAAAATACGTGGATAACAGAGTTCATGTACATAGGCGAGCTTAACTCAAAGTAGTATACTTGTGTTATGAGACCTTGCTTCATGCTAAATTTAATAGACATAGGCCTCCCCCAAGTATCGCCACAACAAACGGCCCTGTGCGTCTCGTATTCATCGCATTTCTGCGACTCTCACCAGGTCATCGGTCCACCTCGTAGGAGGCCTTCCAACGCTGCATCTTCCGGTGCGCGGTCGCCACCCTAGTACCTTTCGGCTCCATCGACCATCCGTTCTACGAGCAGTGTGCCCTGCCCACTGCCACTTAAGTTTTTTCTTTCTTCGAGCTATGTCGGTAACCTTGGTTTTCTTGCGGATATCTTCATTCCTGATGCGATCACACAAGGAAACACTGAGCTGAGCCCTTTCCATTGCCCTTTTGGTGACTGTAAACCTTCTGATGAGGCCCATTGTAAGCGATCACGTTTCAGCAACGGAACATAAACGGCCTTGTCTTTAGATTGCGTTGACTTAGAAGTGCGATTTTCCACTGCAAGCAGCAGTGGAAAATCGCACTTAGTAGCAGATCAGGTAGTAGAATGTTAATTTCATACCTTCACGCGTTCTTGAGAAAAAGAGTCTTGACAGGTGGATAGACGGACAACAAAGTGATTCTATAATGGTTCTGATTTTGCCAACTTAGGTACGGAACCTTAAAAGCAATGAGCCTCGACCAATATCTAAGGAGGCTCTCGTTGGGCAATTGGATCAAGGGGCTCTAGATCCAGAAAGCAGTACTCCTGGACACGGCGCATATTATTAGGAGATTCCTCTTTCAGGAGCCCTGACCAAAGATAATTTTAACCCTGGTGTGAGTGAAAACAGAAAATCGTTTTTGACAGGTATATGTTCTCTCACAATTTTCGATTGTTAGGGTACCTACAAATTAAGTTCGGGAGCAATAATATCTTCAGTAACACGTCTCTAACTGTTTTACGACAATTCTTTGTATTCAGTTCAAGTTCCTAATGCGTAAATGTAAACCGCTTAGGCTTAGTGCACTCCTAAAATCTTTCCCTCAAACTAGAATTTGAAATTCGACAAAGTACCATAATCCCAGATGCAAGGTACAACAACAGCGCACTTAGAACCGTGTCGCATTCACCTGTTATCTTGCTTTATTAACGTGCAGTATTGCATAATCCATGAGACAAGGCTTGAGCCTGTAATATTTTACAGTAGTGTAAACGCAAGCCTCTCCACTATGGCCCACTATCTCCCAAGTACAGTCGGAGACGAATATTTAATGTGTAATTCTGGCGTTTGCATATTTTTACGATAGCACACCGCTTATGGTAATGTTGCATGTTAGACAGCTTAGTTCAAGGAGCTGGGGTTGAGCGAGTGAGGCTTTGCAGTTTGCTGTTACGGTACAGGATTTCTGGTAGATACAATTTTGAGCTGAAATTACGAGTATATTCTATATGGCATTGCCGTCAACTAACGGGATTAAGTATAATGGTTTCAGCCGTCTCGTAACCATGGTTACTTTCGTCACAACTTTTTTGTCTTTGCCTATTTGCCAAATAAAGCTTATTTGCATTCGTATACAATGAGGTTCATTTGAAAACCAGCGTCAGACTACGGCAGACTACTTTCTAGTTGTCTGGCATTTTACTGAACTGAACCTATACATTGTAATATGTATCTGTGTGCTAAATAATTATGTTTTTATTTAATCACCATTTGAAAAAAATAAACTTCTTATTTTCATTAAAAATCAAGCCGTAGCCGCCTAAGTATCTGTCAAGACTCCTCAATCCCACAGGCATTGTTCGAAAAAGTCACTGCGGCCCAAAACGCAAAGGATAACGGAAGGACCACGTGTGGGTTTTAGTCAGTAACAGTCTGACACTGTTTCTCGCTCCACCCAGAGAAGGAGAACTTATTTTATGATTTTCCACTCCAAAATGGCCCCCTAAGTATACACATATTTGAAAACAACAAAATACCTGGCATTTATTACTCACAAAGCCAGCCACACCTAATTTTCCCAGGATTCGAATGCATATAAACCTGAATATGGGATCCGTTGTCTAACTCGTACGTCAGATCCGTCACTGTGTGTCAGTCAGCACTGTACGTCGGCGTCGGACGCACGTCCGATGGTAGGATATAGGCTCGCGAGCCAGTAAATGCCAAGAGTGATCTATTGCCATTTAAAATCATTGAAATGTTGACTTTATAGGCGAATGTTGTCGGTATTGGAATGTCTGTAGAGTTGTTTTGAAATCGCATAGGTAGGCGATTTTATATTATTGGTAGGTATCTTGTTGTGTAGGTGTGATATGGCTTTTTTTCAAAACTACACACGATAGGTCTATTTGTGGGTTTGAAGTTTGCATGGAAGATTCTTATTTCTTGGGTTAATAAGCTTCAAACTTGGTACAAATTATAATCAAAATAAATATACAGACTAATATCATTATTGTTTTTCAAAAGTACCCACGGATTAAGCTGTGTTAAAGTTTTTATGAAAACGTACTGCGAAGAAAGTCGTGGATAAAGTGCTAGTAAAATTATATTTGTGGTAACGATCAGCGGGGTTACCATGATGTTTAAAGTAAGGCTGTTTCATTCTTATTTCAGTGTGGGTAAGAGACAGAGCTATACAGGTTGTCTAGCGCTATCTCTTACCCACACTGGAAATAAGAATGAAACAATCTTACTTTAAGCGTCATGGTACAGGTCCAGGTCAGGCCAGTCACTTTGATTGACTGAATCCCACCAGTATTCCTTCAGTTTGCGTTTTAGAGCCGCAGTGGCTCTCGAACATTTCCACAATCCTGACAAGGATGATCTCAAGTTGCTATTTATCTGTACACAAGAATTAAAACCAAGTTTCCATACTACCTCATAGCAGGTAGCAATCTATGCAAACCAGTTACATGGCCTAACCCCATCACTTAGGTTAACACGATAGATTAAAGTAATGTTGTTAGAAAACGCGAAGATGATGCGCGACGTGACGCTGTTCCTGTGACATTAGTGCCGCGAGTAATATTGTTATGTGGAGGCACCTTTACCGTGTGCTGGGACATGAGAATTTCGATGGTAGTGTTTTCGTAGACGTGCGATGTTCTTACGTCAGATATGGGTAGATGGGCTAGAGTCGTGAGGCATGAGGTTGCGGGTTAAAAACCAGGCAAACCAACATGAATTTTTCAATTTATTATGTATTTTTCTAAGGTTATTTTAGGACTACAATTACTGACACTCCGTGCCTCGGAGAGCACGCAATACCCACAGGGGTATCACACCGCTAATTTCCAAACTTCAGGCTGCTACAGAGTACTTAATCATTAATGGAAAAACCCAATACGTCTGTTTGCTCTACCCGGGTATCGAATCGGAGCCCACGTTCAGCAGCCGCGTTAACTACCACGAGGCCAACGAGGGAGATCTACATGGTATACCTACTGTGACGATAGATAAAAATAGAGGATACATTTGGCTTTTTCAAAATTAAAAGAACTAAACATATTTTTTAAATTGATATAAACTAGTGCTTGACTGCGATCCTACCATGGTAAGCAGTGATACAAACGTTGATGGTGAAGAATTTATCAAATCTGTCTGTCAGGAGCAGCTTATATTTGTACAGTAGCATTTCTAATAATAAAAAGCGAGGTTCAACGTTTTGATAACTGACCAACTCATGAACAAGAGTTTGCCTTTCCGTCGAGACACGAACAGACCAACTTCATTTCGAACAGGTCAAACTTAACTCCAACAAACGGCCTTAATATTGCAAAGCCGTCACCTAATAGCCGCCATGCAACGTAAGCTAAATATATTGCTAGCACGACATTATGCACGTACCGAAACGCAGGATTTCTGCATCTCGGCCCAGAATTATCACGAGCACAGCGAGCGCATCGAGCTTCGTGAGCGAAACGAGCGCAGCGAGCGAGTTGAGCGAGTCGGGCGCAACGACTCACTTGACATTTATTCTGAGAAATTACGCAGGTAAGCGCCTCTTAAGCGTTTCAAATTGTCGCATTAACGTGTATATTTTAATAAAATGTCTTGGAATTGGATTGAAAGTCTAATATGGTTTTATACGTGTAAGTACCAGATTTGCTGTAGTGGCCATAATATTGCTCTTGTAATCGCAAAACTTATTATTGGAGTTTACAACATTTACGTGTCTATTACAACGCTAACAAGTGTGTGAAGCGTTATGTGAGTGTCGAGAGAAAACCTAATAAGTTAAAAATTATTTGACATTTATCAAAAAAAATTAGAATGTTGCTACATTTTCGGACCGTTTTAACTTGTTAGACCAAATAGTGAATAATTTTCACGTGTTGTTTACTCACAAAAATTTTATAAATCAAATAAAAATGTCTGGAATAAAATCCGAAAAAGTATTGTACGATAAATGTGCCTTTGTGTAGGATGTAGTGATGATGGAATTCGTATTTGAAAAGCCTTAAATCAGCTTCATCCGTAAACTGTAACGTTTTCTGAGTAGGCTGACACATCATCAGTCAGCACTTTATACTCGTAAAACCGCTCAATGACTATAAACCTTATAGCGAAGAAGATCCATCAGCATTGAGCTAAAAAGCCGCTTCAAAAAATAAAAATTCCCCATCAAAACTCTCACTAAAAACTGCAAAATTTTTGCTCTCAGATTTTCCCAAGATCCTAGATTATAGCGTTAATTTAGCAAGAAAACTTGTGTAGGCGACCGGGGTGTGAGTAATGGGAATCTCATTATTCGCACCTGCCGCTGATTTTAATTTCCTCCACACGATCTTTGCAGACGCCGCCCGCGCTGCTTGACGACGCGATTTATTTGTGTAAATAAATATTATCCGCCACTCTTAAGCATAGCGTACTTGAGTACCTATACGTAGGTGCGATACAAGGGGTGTTGCTTGGGAAGGTGTGGATTACACAGGGTGTGTACGTATTTTAGATGTGGATATTTATGTCGAGTAAGAATAAGATTGATAACGTGTTTGTGTAGATTTGATTTAATGAAAAATGATTGTCAAATGTGAAAAATGAAATGGATAAGATATATATATTTAGTAGAGATATACAGAAAGCATCCATTGATATTGATTGAAAGGCAAAAGTGATTATTTTTTATACTTTTTCTACATTTTATTAGGTTACGATACATAATCAAAAGTAAATGATTTACTCTGATTTTTTAACCAAGAATACAAAAAAAAAAATGTATTTGGGATTATCTGTCGTAAAGCTGATGATGTAGCATAATGGAGTGCGATAGCACCCTTGTTCAGTGGCGATCATTGAGATCGGACTCACATTATTGTTTTTTGTCTCTTACATTATTGTAAAGACAAGAAATATGTAACGGAGATATTTGTAACACATAACATGATAAAAAAGAGTGTCCATGGATTTTCTTGCACATTGTTCTCCGTAGAGTTCTGCGCTTTCGAATGTGCAATCAGCATTATTTTTCTGACTTGACAATTCGAAGGTGATTGATTGAGTAATAAATTTTAATATAGTATTTTATACTGAAGTGAGCAGTTTATTACAATATCTTCTTGTTTCTACACTGTATAAGCCAAATAAAAATATTTTCTTTTTTTCTTTAAAAGTATAAAAGCCGCATTCCACGTCTGTGTGTTTATCTGCTAACTCCTAAACCACAGAACGGATTCTGATGTGGTTTTCAACAGTACAAAGAGCAATAAACGAGAAAACTTTGTACACCCATGCAAAGCCGGGGCGGGTAACAAGTTTCTTATAAGATCTTGGTATATTTGTTGTTTATTACTAAGTCAACAATAGCTAAGAATATCCAAATAATATTGTGTATATAAAGGATAATCTTAACAACACACAGAAGGCTTACGAAGCAGTTTACTCAACTTCTAAATGCCGGTCGTAAAAGTGTTAAATAATGTTTAACTTCTGTATCAAATACGTTCATCCTACACGAAAATATTAAGGAAAATGTTATGCGTCGGTATGGCTGAAACATATTGGATTTTTTGATGATAATAAGCATTAATGTTTATGTCAGGATGGATGTTCAACGATGCCTTGTTTTAGTAACGAAAGTAGCTGCTGCCAGCGGCTTCACTCGAGTGATAGTAGAAAATGATTCCAAGGAAACATACTCCCGGGATAAAAAGTATCTTTTATGCTATTCCAGGACATGATCTACACGTGTACCAAGTTTTACCGATCTCCGTTCAGCCGTTCGAGCATGAAGAATTAACAAACATACACACACACAAAATCACAAACTTTCGCTTTTATAATATTAGTGTCATTATCGTACTACGTACCTACATACGTTTTTTTTTGAATAAGATGATAATCAAAAACCAAGAAACAAGAAAAAGAAGTGATAACAATATAAAGATTTGAAATAAAATGGACATATTGCTAACAGTTTTTCTTAATTTAAATTTTAGATGAAATAATATAACACAACATGACCCAGAAACTTAATAAAAATACCAATTAAAAACGGTATATTTTCCCAATAATTTCCATTCTATTGATCTCTGTGGCAATAAGCATCGAATGAACGAAAATGAACGAAACGAATGGCTATCGAGTTAATTTCGCCATCAAATAAATATTCATATTTTGATTGTGAAGTCCGATAACTGGGAACTGGGAAGTCGGTCTCGATAATGTCATCGAAAACAGTATTTCCGTGGAAACTTCCTGGACAGTTTATTTAAAAGGCTAAATAACCTTCGCAAAAGCTCTGTGAATGCTTCTATTACTTGTTATGAGAGATTTTTTATATAAAGATGTTTGGAGTGTTTTGAACGAGTAAAATGTCTTTTTGGTAAGTGTACTTCATTATTGCGTGATCGCGTCAGCAATGAAGATATCCGCCGGAGAATCAAGGTTATAGACATAGCTCGAAGAATCGCCAAACTTAAGTGGCAGTGGGCAGGGCACGTTGCTCGCAGAACAGATGGTCGATGGGGACGAAAGGTTCTGGAATGGCGACCACGTACCGGAAGACGCAGCGTTGGAAGTCCTCCCGCAAGGTGGACCGATGACCTGGTGAGGGTCGCGGGAATCCAATGGATGCAAGACGCACAGGACCGATCATTGTGGCGACACCTGGGGGAGGCCTATGTCCGACAGTGGACGTCTTTCGGCTGAAATGATGATGATGACTTTATTATTGTCTAGCGACCAGCCCTAATAAAAATTAGGGCTGCAAAAGCACGAGTGTTACAAATCTTTTTAACTCTCGGCTTTTTTCTACTATGATATGCATGTATTATATATCTATACCTTCCTCACGAATCACTGTCTATTGGTGAAAACCGCGTTCTGCAGTTTTTTAGTTTATCGCAAACTGACAGACAGACGTGGTGAAGAAATTGGTTTTATAATATGTCATCATCATCTTCCTGCCCTTGTCCCGTTTTATTTCGGGTCGGCGTAACACGTTTTTTTCTTCCATTCTGTCCTGTCACTCGTCACGCTATCACTAACTCCCTTTTCTTTCATATCACTTCTCACACAATCCATCCATCTTTTCTTTGGTCTCCCTCTCCATCCATCCACATGGTTTTATAATATGTAAAGATATTTAATAAGCAAAGATAAGGATAATTGCGTGACTCGATCGCGAAGATTGCTTTTACGTTACGATGCGTAAAAGATGCGTATCCCTGGTGCGTAGAGTGCGGGGCAGCGCCAACAGCATCCCTAGCATGATCGCTTGTCGGCTGGACTGTGGTTACATCGATCATTGCTTTGTCCATTTGTTATGGAATGGCGTAGTAGTGATTATTGAGTTTACTTTTTTTTATATGTTTTATTACGGGAAGTTTTAAGTATTACTAACACTAAGTCTATAAAAACATTGTAAATGATAAATGACATTTATTTTTCAAATAGGTTTTTAAAACACTTTTACACGTGAATTTTTTCGTTAGTTTAAATTAAATGAGTCCGGTGTTTCCTAGCTGACTGCCCTGAGAAGAAACACCGAAACAAACTCAGTGTTACTAACAAAATGGATACCATAGTCTGAAATAAAGTATTTATTAATATTATTATAAGAAAATTGAAGAAAGCAATGATGCATGATATCTAAGAATAAGAACTGACTATGGAACAATTGGCCGATTACAAAGCCATAAAATAACTGAGAGGATTTATCGAAGGCAGTAAAATAGTACCTTAAATGCAAAACTTTTCAAATATTTCAACTAACAACCAAACTGCGATATCATTCTCGAATAAGTTATTTCAGTTCTTCATAGATTTAATATAAAAATTGGTAACCTTTAGAATGTTCCTATAAAGCTAACTGATTGCCAAAGCTGGTACTAAAATCTCCATTGTTTGCCTCTGGCACGAGATATAAAAATACCCATAAAAATATGGCCACCACCCACTTTGCCTTTAACTAAAACTTGAAGAAATATAGTCCTGTAAATCAGAACAAGCTTTCAAAAATGTTTCAAGTTGTACAACTTTTCATTTATGTTCACTTTGTACTATTTTTGAAAAATGTTGCGATGAAAATATTCGGTTTTGTATGGGAACGTAAGTTTTCTGTGAACTCTCTGTTGTTCGCAACTTGTACAGGTAAATGCGACGAAAGTTGATTGGAAGTACCAATAAATGGAACGAAGTTGCTATTCGAAACGCTTGCTACTGTACAGGCGTAATAAAATATGTATCGAGACGATGGAATGTACGTATCGATTTAACTAAAAACAAAGCCATTTTCTTTAAAACAACTGTTGTTCCTTTTTTCCTGAGTAATAAAAAACACACTAGGAATTGTTCCTATATCGTGAGTGCACACCCACACCCGGAAAACTTATCTGTAGGCCATAGAAAAATTTATTACGTGCGAGAATCGAAACCACGACACGTAGCGCAGCAGTCAATCGCTCAACCACTGCACCAACCGTGCGTGCAAATTAAATTGAATCTGCTCATTTGTAAGTCTCTCCGTCTAAATAAATAAATATTTCTATCAAGTGAACCTGCGCACTGTTTATGTAAACCAGAAACAACCAATCGATATTATCTCATTTGCTATTCAAATCATGTAATTTTATGTCAATTTGGGAGATCACTCCCCGTTTCGGGGTAAAATCACATTTAGACAGAAATTTAATAATCCGCAATACGAGTATATAGTTGGATGGCAACGGATCAACAACGTAAGGAATTTAATTGAAACCCTTCTGATACGAGTTCGATCATAAAAACAATGAGAGGCAACAAAGTTATAGTTCAATATTCAGCCCTGCAGCGTTGATTTGCGCCAAACTATTTTTAATTTCCCGCAGGGCCTTCTCATTTATTAGTTTGGGGTCGGTGGGCGACATCTGCGCGCGACTTATACGTCGCCCAACAGATGGCGCTGCAAAACATAAAACGCTAGCGCTGGCAAAAAATATAGACATACTTCAGCAATCAAATCGTCGGCATACCCGTTTTTTTTTGCCAACGCTAGCCAGTTGCCAATAAAAATAGTTCGATTTATGTGACGTGATCGCCGTTCCGATGGTCCAGTGTTTTTCATTACGCATTCTGTGCCTGCCAGTGATTTAATGAATTTAATTATGTATTCCTTTGGCTGTCGTTACGTGTTTATGATACGTGTAGGTAGTGTGTTGATTAATGTTGTATTTCCTTTCGTGTTCTCATGAAAATTTAATTTGCTTTCCGTGTTTATTTCCAAGTTCATAACCTGTCGGAAGCAATATTAGTTTCGTACTCATTCAGACGTGAAGTTTTTGTGGAAAGATTCCACGATAACTTGATATCTCATCAAATTCACATTGTATACAGAATTACGCTAGCATCGTTTCGAAACGTGTTTGTGATGCCTCGCCTATGACATTTTGTTGGCACTGAATTTCTACGACAGCTCGCCTACGCCGTAGCGCTACGCAGTCTTTGCTACGAAACTTGACTACGAGATTTTTTCACACCAAATCTCTTCTGATTTTCTCATAAACTCAAGTATCATTGTGGGTTTTATTATAATAGTTTATGCTGTGTAAAATGCAAAACTTGACTGAATGTAAAGCATAGAGAAACCAACTGTCCCCACTAGATTAGATTCTTTGCAAGCATAATTTCGAGAAATTATTTTGCTGGTGTATTTTAAAGGGTTTTAATGTGTATGCAGTGTGGAGATTGCAACTGAATGAATTCTTGCAAAACTTGCTTTATTTAAAGTGTGAGTGCAACCGCGTGATAAAGCCTAGTTTAAAACGTGTAGCGGGTTGTAAGTGTCTCGTACTAAATAAACTGTTGAGCACATTACAACAAAATTTATCGTTTTAGGCCAGCCTAGGCTATCTCGTAAAAATGTACTTCTTATTTTTATTTTCTTATATTGGACGAAAATAATTTAGTAGGAGATGTAGTATCTAACCTCATTCGTTGTATGAACTTGCTTAGCTTAATGTTTAATTATTTACATACCTTTGTTTTCAGCGGCTTTGGTCTGAAAAGGAGCTGTTATTTACTTTAACGACATTCTCTTTGAAAACACTACAAAAGTTCCACATTTAGTGACCTCTGTTGTATCATTCTTCACTCGTTTCGAATTTACCAAAACAAATACTAACATACTAAAACAGCAACACCCCACTACACCATACCCCAAAACATTACCAACAGAAAAATACACACACCAACTGCCCCATATCGCAATCCATTGCTCCACCGCAACTCCAATTACTATCGAAACAGCTATCATACCAGTCTATGGATGGTACTCAACACGAAAGTATCGCATAACCCTCGCGGTTCGGGCGACATGTGTGGCGGGCGCGTCGCCAAATGCCGGCTCATTTGGGTCAATGTGACCGATCGCATCTCGTCGCGATATAAGCGATATAAAGCTGAAAGTAGATGGATGCGAGAACGGTTTTTAAGTGACTGAGCTGTGAGTGCTCTGATCTTGCAGTGGAGGGTTGAATGCATTTTATTTTTGGCGTTGTTCTCTGTATTTTGGATGCTGAGTTACATAGGGTTAATCCCAGCAAAACGTGATAGTGTGACCTAGTTGCAAAAATTGAGCAGTCGAAAACACAGAGACATCTTTACATTGCTTTGACCAAAACTGCTAGTTAATTTAATAACCTCTTATTTCCATGTAGCAACCATAACGTTTCGGATTTGGTGGTTAAAGTAATTTAACTACAATAAGTACGTTTAGAATTTATTTTAAGTATGTATTTAAGCTACTACTATAAATATAACCAGTTTAAAACGAACCCAGGTGAGCTAAAAATAGAAAATCGACCGGATTGCGGAGCGGCCGGAACTGTAAGCGACTGCCACTTTAGTCCTCCCACACAACCACGGGCTATGAATTACAGGTATTTTTCAGGTGACATAATACCTTCAAGACAATTTTATATTTGATGGTTATATATTAATAAACTGAATGTAGCAATCGTTCTGAGGTCACCGACGCCATTTTGGTTCTTAATAAGACCAGGGGCCTTACCATGACGTTTTAAGATTTCAGCCGAGCGAGTGAGTAAGAGGGATGGAGCTATACACCCTATATAGCTCTATCCCTTTAACAGTTCAGTTTAGGTCGTAAAATGGATCGCGTTTGGAGCTTGTGGTAGGACCTCTTTTTTTTTCGGTGGCAAAGTCATCCAATGACATCCCGCGCTCTTGGGCGAAGCGTGAGATAGTGTCAGACTTTTAATGACTAAAAACCCACTCCTGTTCCTTCTTTGCCATTTTTCCAGGGCCTCGGGGATCTCTTTCGCATCACCCATGGCCCCAGTAGGTTTCGACTCTGCTGGGCCCCTGCGGTTTTGCTGCCATCTCTTTGAGGCGCTTGGAACACTATGCGCCGTCGACGACTTGGGCTCGGTCCGGATGGATACCGGACGGTCAGACGGCGAGCTACCCATTGTTCGTCGTCCGCAAGCCCGCGCCTACGGTGGCCGGAAATCGGGATCGGAATCCCGGCGGTATGTTGGCATTGTGTATTGTAATTATATTAATTTGCATTGCGGCAATGTTTGATAGAGATATAGTGACCCTGGTTCACAAGGGCCAAGTGAAGGAACACAGATGTGTTTTAGTCTATAAAAGACTGCCACTACCTGTCGCTTCACGCAGAGTGAGAACACTTATTTGCTGATATATCACATAAAAAAAAATGGCATTCATTGTCACTTGACAATGACATCGTGCAAATTCGTGTTCAGTAAAAAATAAAGACAAGGACGACCGACCTCAAGTAAATGGACTATAAGTCACCACGGTCTTGGAGAAAGAAGAAAGTTACTATATCAAAATCCATGGTTTATTCATAGAAGTAATTTTATCGATTGTTTTTTTTTTAAATGATATGAACTAGTGCTTGACTGCGATCCGACCTGATGATGCAATCGTTGATGGTGAAGCGCACTAGTTTATTAAGAGCCTCTAGCCACTCTAAGCCTTGAAGAGACCTAAATTATAATCGGATATGAAGATATAAAATTTATATCTGTAGGTTACAGTATCTTAAAAGATTCCTAAAAAAAAAACTTTACTAACTATAAAATATAGGAGTTATCGAATAAAACTTTCAAAACATTGTTGGTAACCCCCAGTATCTCTTAAAGCGTCTCATTCGGTTGAACGGAATTATATTAAAATAAAATCGACTCTAAACTGAGAAGGCACCTCAGGTGCAAACCACCGATTACTATTGAAAATATTGCTACAATTTACTCTTAAACACTGCCAAGGGAAATAGAGGGTTGTCAGAGAACCCCTACCTCGATATTTGGACAGTTATTTTAATATCCGTTTCGAATAAACTCGAATAATTACGAATAAACTCGAATAAACTGTATTTATTATTCTTAATGTGGTCGTTTGGTAGGACTGGCTGGCTTTTGTGGCGTTATTCAATTGTTAATTAATATGCCTTTGTGTTTGTAGGACTTTAAGGATTGTTTGTAAATTCGTGGGCGGATATATTATGATATACTTGATATGTTTGATGGATCGGGCATAGAAATGCTTGTTGAATTCGCATGTGTTTATCTATGTTACCGTACGGGCCCAGTAGGGTCGAAGTACACTGGGGCCATGGGTTCTGCGAAAGAGAACCCCGGTCCTAGAACGATGGCAAAGAAGGAACATAGGATTGGGTTTTACTCTCCGCCCTAGAGCGAGAGAAGTCATTACGATTTCCTACCTAAAAAAAGGGTTTATCTATGTTACCTAAATATTCAGGAAATGAATGCAATTTTTACGCACTGAAAGTAGGAACATCACTACACACTATTCCTGTTTGTAAAAATGTCATTGATGGTGTTACTTAATCACTTAGGTACTTTTAAAATGCCTTAGGAAAAAAGTGTAGTCCTTATTTTCAACATTTTAGCCTATTGCTAAGCCATTCTATGTTCTAAAACTTCCAAAATTTACGTAAGAAGATAAGCAACGAATGTCTGAACCAAAATTAAGTGTTCGTATTGATTTTCGGGGTTATATGGGGGAAACAGCCCGTTATGGCGTTTGGGGGTTAACGTAATGTACTTTTACTAAATATAGCATTAGCTATGGTTATGTTTTCTTTGTGTATGCATACCATGATAAGAGGCCACGTGAATGAGAAAAATGCAAATGAGATGGAATCTTTTGTCAGGCTTGTGAGATCGTTCGAAAGAGTAAGCGCGGACCTGCGACGGAAAGGGCGACTGAAGCAATACAGCTCAGTTTTAGTCATAGTAAAAGTCTGATACTCGATCTCACTTCACCCACAGCCGGAGATCTTATTTGATGATTTACAACTATTTAAAAAAAAATAGGCTTTGAGGTGTCAAATAAAGACATGCAGCTAAGTTGAATGCCTTTGTTTGACACCTCGATTTTGACATTGAAAGAGAAGTTAAACGATGTTAGGAGCATTCAGTAATTGTTATGAAAGAAAGTCACAACTTTCTCTCTAATATTATAAAGACTAAAGATTGTATATGTATGTTTGTTACTCCTTTAAGCTCAAGCAGCCGTACGCATTTGGATGAAAATTGGCTCATGAGATATAGCCCCGATGTCTTTGAACAATTTCGCAGTCCATGTTACGTAGACACTAAAATACCTACGTATGATACAATGGTCACTCCAAAAAACATCGCATAGTCGAGTAGTTGCACTAACAAAAAATATGAATGAATCGAAAATCGATATAATGTGTATGTCGCGGGGGGCGGAAGCGGATGTGGCGCCATAAATCCGCTGTTCGAATCCGCCCAGCGAACTTCCGGGTGGAAAATGCTCGCCCTACGCCGGCATTTCGGTACTTCGGTAGTTCGGGCTTTTTCGTGGTTTCAGCTTTTATGTCTAGTTATACTGCTACAATGGGCGATGAAATAACTTTTTAGGGGCGTTTAGTTTGGCTTCGGGCCGTTACAGGGGTATGGATACTCCATAGATTGGTATCTGTATGGGCGCTTGTTGAGTTGTTGGCTTCAATGTCAGTGAGTATGCATGTGATTTGGGTAGTGGTTAGAATGGAAACTATTTTGGTTTGTAAGATTGACTTAGTATTTATTATGCACAACGACCCGCTTCAGTTTTGCAAGTGTGTTACAAATCTTTGCAATTCTCGACTTTCCTCCACATGTATATGCATGATACAGACGCTCGAACGGCTGAACGGATTTTGATGAAACTTAACACACGGGTGGAGCATGTCCTGGAATAGCACATAGGATACTTTTTATCCCGGGATTGTGTTCCCGTGGGATAATTTTCTACTATTACGCGGGCGAAGTCGCTGGCACCAGCTAGTATGATATAATCCATACTAATACTCGTATTATAAATGTGATAGTAACTCGGTCTGTCTGTTACGCTTCCACGGTTAAACTACTGGACCGATTTTGATGAAATTTGGGACAAAGTAAGCTTAAACCCTAAGGAAGGTCATAGGCTGTTTTTATCTGGTTTCAACTTGAATTTCACGTCGGCAATAACCGGCATTCACGCAGACGAAGTCACGGGCAAAAGCTAGTATAACAAAGTGAATATAATATGAATAATTATTTACTGAATGTTGAAACCTAGCCTTATATAATAGTACTTAGATGATAAACATATTTTCGTATATCCACAATGCTCTAAAAAATTGAGTTATATGGTAAACTTATTTTTTTATTTGGCTATCTGTATAGTACTCAGTAAGAACACAATAGCTTCTCATATAACTTCATGGTAGCCATAATTTTGTGTTCTGCATAAAAAGTGTGCCACGCTATATCAGGTTAAAATAGTTTACTATGAAAAACTCGTCTCTTTTATATTCCCAGTCCAACTAAAAACAAGTTTTACTTCAAATGTTACAGCAACAACATTACAAAATAACTTTTAATGTCCTCTCCAAACATTGTATGGCTTTCGACTTAACTGTTTGATAACGTTCCGAGCGAACGAAGATTGATTTGGCTGTGATGCTGCGCCATCCATCACCGGCTCCGTAAACATGCCTCTTACTTGACAATACCAATAAGCGTCAATGTATCCTATAAATAACTAAAATTGTCATTTGACTTATGCGACGGCGCGACGTGTATTGAATGTGCAGGCGGTGTGTTCTGTGACTAGCTATTAGTTTTCTCGGCTGGTGAGGTCTTGTCAGAGATATTTGACTGTATACTCCATTCCTATTAAGATTAGACATTTGAACAATTCTTTTTAACTGTCCGTTTAACCGATTTTGATTTTTATTGCGTTGGTGACATGATAAATGGCGGTTGCAGTAAAAAGGTAGCATTGTAACCAATTTTTTGCTTTTAATGCTACCCTTATCCCTACGGAATAGAAGTTAAAATCGGTTGAACGGACAGTAAAAAGTTTTGTTTCAATGTAAATAATCTTAATGCGAATGGAGTATAGATCTTGTGTGATTCGCTCGTGGAGACCAACCCTGGATTGGATTTGTTTGCTGATGAATGGAAGACAATATTATTAGAAAGTTTGCGATTCTGTGAGAAGACAGAGTGAAAGGATTAAAGTATTTTAGTATCAATGGCTATTTTGCTGTACTAAATAAATAAATAAATAAATAAATACATTTGAAAGAAAGTTATAGAAAGTTATATGTTTTTGGTGTATAACCTGGACCTATTTTGGCGCAACCTGAGGGGTACACAATAGTATTTTTGCTGCTTTTTTTTTTGGTTTCGTGTATACCTAACTATTGTTTCTGTGCCTTGTCTTGTGCCAAATATTTTTTTTTCTTTCTATAATAAAGTTTATTCTATTTCTTTCGAAGGAATTAGCATTGCCGTTCACCGTGGCAATGCCGCCTGTCTTCTAAGTACGTTTCTGTCGTACCCAGATGACAGCGATGTGGACGAGTACTTTTGCGCTTCAGTGTATTTGTATTTGCATATATATACACATAGGTTATAAATATTCGTTTTAAATTAGTTCATATTTAAGTCCTGCCGAGACGCTTGGAGCAATTCTTAGTGTTAGGCAACGTACTTAAAAAAATATGTGCCCACAAGTATTTTGTTATTCATTAACCAATCAAATTAATTTCTGTATCTTTGTGTGTATTATGAATAAGGTTTGTATTGCGTATGAAGTTAAATGGCAATGACAAGTTTAAAATGTGGTTTTGATGTAATGAATAACGATGTGGATTATGTTGTAGTGTAGGTACCTACTTAACTTTTTGCGTAGATAAGCAGATGACAAACTAACTCCAAACGCTATAAGAACATTTTTTTCGTCGTAGTAAAGTATTTTCGCTGAATGTGATCGTATTTTGTGGTGTACGAACTGAAAGCCAATTTTCGTTTCGATCTTAAATATATTTTATCAAATATATTGATCCATCTATCATGTTTGTATGTATGGCCTACAGCAGTTTGCTCCGTGTCTGGGTGTTTTGTGTAAGAGAATTACATCTTTGTGAACGCACCCATTAGCACCCGATATTATAGTAACTCCTAGTGTGGGGTAAAATTTTTATAAAAAATACCTGGGCAATAGCGAGTCGGACTCACGCACTTAGGGTTTCGTACAAACTTATCTATGTAAATAGTTCAATTCCCGAATGGAATCTCGATTTTTTTTTCCGAATCGCAAAAATGTACTTTTTAGTGATGAACAACAAATTTACTGTTTTCAGTTTTATTCCTATAGGTTTGCTATAACACCTTACTTCATGCCAAATTTCATGATTCTGGGTCAACGGGAAGTGACCTATGAATTTTGATTCCCTTAAGAGTGTCGAAATATACTTTGTTTGCTACATAAACGGCTGTATCTTATTTTTTCGTTAATTCAGAAGTTTGTTTTTTTCACAGCTTAAAGAGACCACAGACAGGAGTATATAATTTTAATTTCCACGCGTTCCCGAGATAAAGGGTCTTGACAGACAGACAGACGGACAACAAAGTGATCCTATAAGGGTTCTGTTTTTTCCTTTTGAGGTACGGAACCCTAAAACAACTATAATAACGTTTGTAAAAATCTTAGAATGTAGGAATATATATAAATAGTAGTGCCTTTGACAGATTCCGACTGTGATCCGTATGCAAACGTTCGTTAAAATACGAGATTTGTTCCTCAGAACTGTAGGTACAAAGGCGGCCGCACGAGTGAGAGAACGGACAACCTCACGCCCAGCCGCCGCGACAGGCAGACGCCCCGGGCGTCGAGAGTCCTAGGGCGATCCCGGCCACCGTAGGCGCGGGCTTGTGGACGACGAGCAATGGGTAGCTTGTCGTCCGGCTATCCGATAACCATCCATATCGAGCATAAGTCGTCGACGGCGTGTAATGTTCCAGGCACGCCTATAAGAGATGACAGTATAACTATAGGGGCCCAGCCGGGCCGATGCCCCATAGGAATAAAAGTCTGATACGTCCTTTCGCCCCACTCTAGAGCGCAACAAGACGATGATTTCTCACTTACAAAAAAAAAAACATGTTTTTCAAACAGTAACAGGTACCAACAACTAGAATAAGTATACCGAAAGTAACGAAGAAGGTCACAGAAGCAAAAATCCAAATATCTTCGATGAAAAACGACCCTTTATTTATACTTTCAGTAAACACACGTATAACCATTATAATATTGTCCGTCTTCAACTTCGATAGTGATTTCTTGCCAAATGTCCATCAGGCAAGTTTTCGACAAGGGTGTGTTCAGACACAGTTAGCGTTCGGGGCTAATGGAAAGAACAAAAGCCTCTCCGTTGACGTGGGCGGCAAAGGCGTGTGAACAAAATGTGTTCAAACATATGTGGGGTGCCTCGTTTGCATTGGAGAGTTACTTGACTGGGAAACTTATGAGATTTTTTCTTTTGAATGTTGATGGCCCAATTTTTTATTTATTGTTTTTTATTGGATCTGTATGTTCTTTTTCGTTCAAAAGTCGCTTTAGCTATCTTTTGGATAGCTAAAGCGACTTTTGAAATTGAGACATTTTTGGCTTAATATTGCTAGAATTTTGAGACTCAACGAAAAAACTCATTAATTTTGTCACAACCCTATGGTTGCTATCTTTCTCAGATAAAAATACAGCAACAACCTATTGCATCCTACCGCTATCCTATCTCCAATAAAGTTTTGTTCGCATGCACCACCAGGGCATAAATATAAGACCGCGACACGCTCGCCGCGCGCCGCAATCACAACGGGCCCGCACCGCCTAGGGCCGTTGCGTATCTGTAATTCCCATCTCTTGGTACAAAGCTCCGTTGATTACGGCAGCACCCGCGGGCGACGCAGTCTGCTGTCTGAACGCAGCCTAATGCGTCTCTCCGCCCCTTGTGAACACTGCCTTTTTATTTCACGATCAATGGGGGTGTCAGAAAGATAGGACTAGGTGAAATTTGCTCAAAATTCTAGGTAGTGTTTTTAATGTTAGGTTTGCGTTCGAGGGTTGATTGAAAGGCTACATATCTGCGTGTTTGATCTCGACATTGGTCGGTTTTTTGTTGTTTTGTTTTGTTTAGAAATTGGTGGTAACCAGGGTTAGTTATTGGGGGAGAATTTTATTTGATTTTATAACTACAACATGCAACTGGAATATTGCGCTTTTTAGAGTTCCGTACCTCAAAAGGAAAAAGCGGAACCCTTATAGGATCACTTTGTTGTCCATCCGTCTGTCTGTTTGTCTGTCTGTCAAGACCCTTTATCTCCAGAACGCGTAGAGATATCGAGTTGAAATTAAAACCATATAGTCAAGTCTGCGGTCCCTTGATGCTGTGAAAAAATCAAATTTCTAAGTTAACTAAAAAAAAGATAGGGTAAGTAATTTATGTCGCAAAAAACGTATATTTCGACACTCTCAAGGAACTCAAGATTCATAGGGTACTTCCCGTTGACCCAGAATCCTGAAATTTGGCATAAAGCTAAGTCTTGTAAGACAGATATAGGAATAAATATGAAAACAGTAAATTTGTTGTTACGTCACAAAAAGAAAAATGTTTTGCGATTCGGAAAAATCTTCTAAACTCCATTTAAGGAATTGAACTGTTTACATTTTGTACGGAACCCTCAGGGCGCGAGTCCGACTCGCACTTGCCCAGAATTTTTTTAGGTGGGAAGTCAACTTATGACTCCTATAGGGAAACCCGGGTTTCCCTTTCGGAAGCAAACCCAGGTCCTGGGACGCAAGGCAAAAAAGGAACATAGAAGTGAAGTTTTAGTCAGTAAAAGTCTGAAACACCCTCTCGTTCCACCCTAGAGCAAGAGAAGTCATTGGATGATTTCCCACCTAAAAAAAACCTGTACAGGTCTCTCTTACATACTTATGTAATATGTTCTTGTAGCACCTTGAAAAACAAATAAAAAAATATAAGGAAAAAACGAAGGAAAGAAAAGAAAAAAGAAAGGAAAAGAAGGAAGGTTTATGTAAGGTCATCCGAAATTATAACATTACTTCACGTCTACTTCAGATTTCATTAAATTTTCAATCAGTTATACTACAAGTTATATATTAGAATTTCTCTAAGTAGTTATACAATAATTCTATTTGTGGCTAAATTAGTTTCTTAAATCTAATTTCTGAGTGCGAAACTTATTTCTTTCTTGAGAGAAGTTTGTGCGATGCGAGATGAAAATTATGTTTAATTCGAAGCTCGCTACTTTGCGATGTTGGTGCTATGAAGAAGATTCTAGACGAAATATTTGCGACAATTTTGAAATAAAACATGTATTTGAACCACCATAGCGGAATTATAGGAGAACTAGCTTTGGCCGCGACTTCGATCGGTTATTGCGGACGCGAAGTTGAAAGCAGACAATAAGTAGTCTATGCTCTTTCTTGGGGTTCAAACTAACTCCGTACCAAATTTCATCAAAATCAGTTCAGTAGGTTAATCGTGAAATAGTCAGACTTCGCGGGCTTGCGGACGGCGAGCAATGGGTACCGTCCGGTAACCGTCCGGACCGAGCCCAAGTCGTCGACGGCGCGTATTGTTCCACGCGCTCCTCAAGGAGATGTCAGCAAATCGTGGGCCCCTACGATTTGCTGACATCTGTGTCGAAGCCTACTCGAGCCACGGGTAATGTGAAAGTGAAACCCGGGGCCCTGGGACGAAGGCAAAAAAGGAACAGGAGTGGGTTTTTAGTCAGTAAAAGTCTGACACTATCTCCCGTTCCGCCCAAGGACGGGATTTGTCATTAGATGATTTTCAAACCTAAAAAAAAAACAGAGTTACATCACGTTTAAAATATTAGTAGATATTGTATCCTCATGTGCATTGAATGTTTTTTGAGAAAAAAATACAATTATTTTCATGACAATTTTGTTGAACAAGTTTGGTGATTAAAAAGGTCACCTAGTTCATTATCGTTAATGTATGATTTGCTATTTTTACTAGTACTTATGAACGTATATTAGTAATACTCAGTCTGAGTTTAATACTTTTAAAAAACTTCAAGAGTAATTTTTTGCCTCTTCAGTAAAAAAAATAATCATAAAAAAAGAAAGAAGAGATAGGTACCTATAATATGTGTGTATGTTTGCTAATTCTTTACACTCAAACAGCTGAAAGGGTTTAGATGAATTTTGACATGAGGCATACCTTGGATTAAGACATAGAATACTTTTTATCTTGGGAGTATATTGCCTTGTGCTAATTTTGAGCGAAACTAGCATACTTTTTTTTTATTGATATAAATCAGTGCTTGACTGCGATCCCACCTGATGGTAAGCAGTGATGCAATCATTGATGGTGAGGCGCACTAGTATACATACATAAAAAGATACACATATTTACAAAATATACTGGAGATTTTTAATGTTGTATTTTTATTCTACAATAGAAGTAAGAGTTATAGTACAAGACCATCTTAATATTAAATAGGCCACGGTTTACATAAGAGAATTTATGCCTCTGACCGCACGATATTATGGACGTCTAAAGGGCGGCATGTGTGACCTCCATAATATTTTTTATGTTATTTTAACTTTGGCTATAACGGACATTATATACTGTCCAGTTTTATCCGACCTCTGTTGGCACTTAAGTCGTTAGTGTATCGAGGTCAGTGCAATTTGGACGTATGTTCCCATGTATCCTTTTGGGTATGTCATTGGAAAAGCACATTTTATTCAAGGCGCAGTTAATATAGATGTATCTAATGATAAGACATGTGTGTTTTTTTACATGATCTAGTTCTTATAGACTGAAAGTTTTTAAAACATATATCCAGCTTCGCACAGGTGTTAGAAATCTTTGAAATTCTTGATTTATTTCTTCTATAATTTGCATGTATTATACCTACACTTAAACCTTCCTCATGAATCACTCTATCTATTGGTGAAAACTGCATGAAAATTCCTTCAGTAGTTTTTGAGCTTATCCCGTTCATACAAGCAGACAGGCACATTGGGTAGGGTCGTAATTGACCTCTATTTTACCACTAATTACTTGATGTATGGTAGGTGGAAATCTTTGGAGGAGGTCTTTGTCAAAGGACAAGCTGTTACTGAAAACCGAGTCAGTAAAAAATTTAATATTGTAAAAAAAAATATGATAAATAGTAATTTATTTATTTATTTATTTATAACAGGCATTATTTATTTATATAAGGCATATATATACTTATACATCAAATGGATGCGAGACGCACAGGACCGGTCATTTTGGCGACACTTGGGGGGGAGGGGGAGACCTTTATCCAACAGTGGACGTCTTTCGGCTGAAATGATGATGATGATAAACTTATAATTGATGATAAGCGATAATGTGGTCAGAGCAGTGGTGGCCGAGTGGTAACGGCCCCGACTTACGAGTTGTAGGTCGCGGGTTCAAACCAAGCCAGGCGCATTGCTTTGTGTAATTTATTTCATCATCACTGCTCTCAAAACGGTGAAGGAAAACATCGTGAGGAAACCGACATGTCCTAGAACCAAAAAATTCGAAGACTTGTGACATTCACCAACCCGCCCTGGGGCCCAAGTCTGCAATTTTTATAAATTCGTCATTCCAACACGATTCCATTGTCATTTTGATAAAAGTTCGTAATCTGTTAATTCATAATGGCCGATCATTGATCGATCAACGGTCTCGTAATAGAATTGTGGTACGAGCTGTCTTGTAACGAATTAAAAGCAATGACTGCACAGTGACGTTCTAATAGGAGGTCACTGATCAAAGGAACTGTCAAAATTTTAGCAGATTACCCCATATGTAAGACATTCATTTGTCATTATGTACGAGATTACCATTCTGTGCCATTTCTTTCAATGGAGTGTCGGTGGTTGATCATTGGAAAGTCATAATGACGCCATTATATTAGTAGATTACCAAACTTGTCAAAATCAACAATTATGAAATCAATGATAGACTATTTTGACACTATTGTAATAGCAGACTTGAGGCCCAGGGCCTGTGTGGTGGATTACGACCCATTCCCTCTCCTAGAGAGTAGGCCTGAGTCCCAGCAGTGGGAACATTAAAAAGCTTGATTATGCTATGCTTATGCTTATGATAATGTGGTCAACGATGATCTATATGAACCTCCATCGTTGACCACACATTATTCATTCATTTACATTAACTAGAACCTGACTGTACAGGTTCTAAATAATTCCTTGAAAAGGTACGTGAAATTACCATGTAACAACAACAAATTTCGCCAGTTGTCCCCCAAAAATTTAATTTCGCCTTCAAATCTTTCTTTAATTCCCCTCAAGTCATTAATATCATGTTTGCTGACAAGTTTTTGTTTACTAATGAAAGGCGGTTGGTTGTAGAGTGACTGTGTTTGTTGGCACTATCACGTGATGGACGACCTCGCCGGTATCAATCTTCGTTGGGCAGGGCATTGTCTTTGTAACTGGTTCGTGGAAACAGAACTTGAATATTGCTTTCTGAATTTTGTGAAAGAATAGTGTTGGTAAGGTTATTAATTTGCTTAGAATACATTAGTTGGGAGCAGTGGTGGCCGAGTGGTAACGGCCCCGACTTACGAATTGTAGGTCGCGGGTTCGAACCCAGCTAGGCGCATTACTTTGTGTAATTTATTTCATCACCACTGCTCTCAAAACGGTGAAGGAAAACATCGTGAGGAAACCGGCAATGTCCTAGAACCAAAAATTCGAAGACATGTGACATTCACCAACCCGCACTGGGCCCGCGTGGTGGATTACGGCCCATTCCTGGAGAGAGGAGGCCTGAGTCCCAACAGTGGGAACATTAAAAGGCTGATTATGCTATGTTATGTTATACATTAGTTGGAAGGTCTCCGACAAGGTATACCGATGACCTGGTGAGAGTCGCGAATGCGATGGATGCGAGACGCACAGAACAGTTCGTTGTGGTGACAATTGAAGGAGGTCAATGTCCAACAGGTAACGTCCTTCGGCTGAAATGATGATGATGATGATGGCATTAGTGATTTTTGTTTTTTTGGCGTGTGAAATCACCATATAACTTCCGCCGCTCTAAATGGGACGAGAGGGAGTGTTAGACTTTTACGAACTAAAACCCACCTGTGTGTCAGTTGCCCTTTGGTGTCATAGTACTGATTAATAATAATAATAATTATTCCACAACTATCACACAACGCCATCTTGCCCCAAGCTAAGCAGAGCTGTACTAGACAACTGATAAACATATGTATATTTCTAAATACATACATATTATAGATAAATTACGAGTACACCCAGACATAGAAGAAATGATCGTGCTCATCACACAAACATTTGTCCTGGGTGGGAATCGAACCCATGATCTCCCGCAGGGGCACTAACTACTAGACCAACATGCCAGTCGAAGTTTGGGGTCCAGGACTATTCGAAAGAGTTAACACGCACCTGTAACGCAAAGAGCAGTTAAAGAAACACAGGTGAGTTTTAGCCAGTAAAAGTCTGACACCTCACACTTCACCCAGAGTGGGAGGAGTTATTAGATTTCTCATCTCAAAAAAAGTCCCGCCGGGATTCCGATCCCGATTTCCGGCCACCGTAGGCGCGGGCTTGCGGACGGCGAGCAATGGGTGGCTCGCCGTCCGATCGCCCGGTAACCGTTCGGACCGAGTCCAAGTCGTCGACGGCGCGTATTGTTCCACGCGCGCCTCAGGGAGATGTCAGCAAATCGTAGGGGCCTAACAGGGTCGAAGCCTACTGGGGCCACGGGTAGTGTGAAAGTGAAACCCGGGGCCCTGGGACGAAGGCAAAGAAGGAACAGGAATGGGTTTTTAGTCAGTAAAAGTCTGACACTATTTTTCGCTCCGCCCAAGAGCGAGATTTGTCATAAGATGATTTTCCCAACTAAAAAAAAAAATCTCTAAAGAAGTTATTGAAAGAAAATCATGAATACAACAACCTTTTAAACCAGAGCACAGAAGGCTCGTTTTGGGGCTGAAACTCTCAGATTGTAGGGTCCGATTACTCACAAGTATAAAGACCTATCTAAACGTCTTGTTGACATTTCGCGTGACCGAACGGCTGGCTTATACCTTGAACAGAGAAATACTTAAGTAATTAGGGAAACTAGTGTAATTCACTAGTTTCTGTCAGCGGCTTCGCCCGCATAAAAGTAGGTTTCTCCATAAAAACTTTGGATCCAGTTTCGACCCTTTAGGGAGTGAATTTTGATAAATCCTTTTTTATTTCTTGTTCATATCATAAAAAGAACCTCTGTACCAAATTTCAGCGTCTTCTAGGTCCAAGGGTCAAAATCCTGACTCACTGACTCATCAATGCCCCTCAAGCATTGGTGAGTCAGTGAGTCAGGATTTCGCCTTTTATATATACACTAAGTAATAGGTAATAAACCTATGAAATTATCGTTTTTTAAAACGGGTTGTTTTGAAGTTTTATTTCTTTGGATTGACTTGGAATTATAAGTTCAAATAAACTTTATATTATAGTTACTTATTATTTTTTCGAAATTAGGTATTTATTGGTTTCTTTGTGTTTTGTATTTTCTGTAATATCACAGTACTTATAAAAATTTTGTTATATCTAATTATAGTTAGTTATGTATGTAAATAGTATTGATCAGCTTATATGTAATAATTTTTAATTACTTGATTACCATAGTTATGAAGACAAAAATGGTGCTTGGCATTTGATATAGTCAAGAATATTTTATTCAACCTAGTTTTAATCAAGTGTTATAGCTTTTTTTTTTGAGATGGTAAATCATTAAATAACTTGTCCCGCTCTGGGTGGAGCGAGAGGGAGTGTCAGACTGACTAAAACCCACCTTCGTTCGTTCAGTTTCCCTTTGCGTGCCAGGGTCACGATAAGTCATTCGAACATCCCCGCAGTGGCCGCTGTCTTATCTAGTTTTACACCTTGCAATGAGTTTCAGTAATATAAGTATCAAGAACATATTATAGATAAACAGCAGTGAGCTGAGCAGTGGTAGCCGAGTGGTAACGGCCCCGACTTACGAGTTGTAGGTCGCGAGTTCAAACCCAGCCAGGCGCATTACTTTGTATAATTCTCTAAAAACGGTGAAGGAAAAAATCGTGAGGAAACCGGCATGTCCTAGAACCAAAAATTCGAAGGCATGTGACATCCACCAACCCGCACTGGGCCCGCGTGGTGGATTTCGGCCCATTCCCTCTCTTAGAGATGAGGCCTGAGTCCCAACAGTGGGAACATTATAAGGCCGACTATGCTAGGCTATGCTATAAGTATCAAGAAATACGAAAAAGTGCAACGTTATGAAGCGAGCTTACTGAGCTTTGTTCAAAAAAACTCTTATTTTCCCCCATATAAAAACAAGGATTCTAACAATTCATATTCCACAATCCCACATACATTCTCACGATGACAGTGCACTTAAACTATCAGAGAAATAAAGCAACGAACGCCGCAGGTTAGACTTAGGCGTACAAAAGAAACGTTTTTAGCCGAAGATATTTTAATGTACGCAGCTGTGGTTTCCCATGCTATGGAGGAGAGGGCTATGGGATGCTCCTTGTGGAGATGATGAATATCCGATATTTGTATATGGGTACTTTGTGTTAGTGTGAATAAAGGGATTGTTATGCGATTTTGCGTAATGGGAATCGAGTAAATTAATTTCTTGAAGATATGACATGTAACCTTGTGAGCTAGAAACTTCATTGTTCTATTAAAACAATATTGATGATAACCGTATTCAAAATTAATAGAATTTTTGTAGCGTCAAGTTTGATTTAGGACAAGAAAATTAATTTACCTATTTCAACTATTTCTTTATAAGTAAATTCTTAGAAATGTTCTAATTAAGAGGTATTGATTTCTTTTCATATTTCTATAATATTGTTCCTATCAATTGAATCTCAAAATCTATTCACATCAGAACAAGCAGGGCTATCACAGATCCGATAACAGTTTGTGAAGCATATATTTTTTTGGGGTGGGGAATCATCATCATACTTTTTCTCAATAAGAATAGGATGACTTATCGCCATATTGTGACGTCATAACTGTCAAATCGAATCGGGTAGGTCGAGGAAAACAAGATATTGTTTTATTAAATTCAGTGTCAGATTTTGAGTAAAAATCACCTGTTTCTTCAGCAGCCTTTTGCGTTCTAGGGCCGCAGTGACTGTTTCGAATAAGCGAAAACACTGGCGTTAATTGGTTCTATGTTTTGTACGGAAAATATATTTGTTTGCGTAATACAGCTCCGTTTTTTAATTACGGAATCTTTTTTAAAGGATTCGCTACAATGTACTTGTCAGTATGTGCAACATTATTAGAAGTGAGTCTATTGGGTCAAGAATTATCAGACCTAGTGTCGCTCACGCAAGAGCAGATTGCAGGCGAGCAAGACTGATTCACGTCCAGTTTTGTGCAAATCGGTCATACTTTCTGCAAGATTCTTGCGTCCCGCAGTTAAGTCAAACAGATTTGCGTGTAATTAAGTTTTTGAGTTCACAGCTTTTAGTGTTATAACTAAGCTTGCAAGACAGATTTGTGTCTAGTTCGACATTTGTGCAAATTGGTCTTACTCTCTGCAAGATTCTAGATTGCAAACTGAGATTTTCGTGTAATTGAGTTTTTGATTTCTAAGGTTTTAGTCTTATAATTATACAGTTTGGATACCGATACTGCGGAAACAAAAACTCATTTACACTCAAACTTCAAATGAGACGCAAATCGGTCTTGCAAGTTTACAATACTCTTGTGTGGGCAATATTAAGAGCTAAAAATCAGAAGACTTTGTATGTGTTGGGAATTGAATTTAACAAATTTAACAATCCTATACTCGAAACTAGGGTGAGTTCAAAGCAGTCCCTTTGCTTAAACGCAGCCTATAACTGAAAGCAATCGTTCAAGAACTTCAGTTCAGTCAAAATTCTGATCAAATCCCGATTAATAAGTGACAGCCCTAAGTCGTGACGTCTATGGATTGTTTATTGAAATGAGAGCTTTTCATTTGATCCAATTATTTTGAAGACCTCCCAACCGACTAATTGATTTACATAGTTAGACGGGGAAGTTTAACAATTATTATTTTGGGTTCCATTGTTTATTTTCTGTCTGCGGTTCGTTATGCCGATGTTTTATTATTAATAGAATTTATGTTTTAAATAATCTTTGTGATGCCAGGTTTAATATATCAGATTTTAATTGGTGAATGTGAAACCACAAACGCTATATTATTTTGGTCAAAATTGTTGATTATGTTCGAAGTCTATTTTATTCATTAATTATTGGCATGTATATATGAATAGGAAGTTCATCATCGGACCACTAGACGTATGGCGATGCTCCACCAGTGATATGCTCTACATGTAGACATCCAACTCATACGCACAAAAAGTTTTGGGAATATATTAAAGTACGTACAGTTAAGGCGTGGAATTCCCAACCAGAGTCTGTGTTTCTGGATAGCTACAACCTAGGGGTCTTTAAGTTAAGAGTGAATACGTTACTTCTAGGCAAGCGTGCTCCAAAGTCGACTGTATGGTCGCTTACTATCAGGTGAGATAGGAGATCGTAGGAGAGCCAACAGCTATAACAAATGGATAACAATGGTATATGAGACATTGAGTATAGGTTCTCACGGATAGATATAGACAGACTGACGCAGTGGGGGACTTCATTTTATAATAAGTATGTATATTCAGCAGTAGATATTATTTCTTTACCAATAAAAACACACTTCGCACCACACTATCCAATATCCATCCATTTTGTATCACAGCTGGCATATTTATGCAACACAGTAGTTTGCCATACACGAGTTTTCACTCAAAGCGTTAGAGCGCCCGAGGCATGCACGTATTTCCTAGTGCCTCATAGTGCCTAGTGTCTAGCGCCTTGTCCGGGTCGTGCCTTGTCCAGGCTTGTGCCTTGTCCGACTTGTGGCCAGCGTCCGGACAAAGTGCGCTGCGGGCGGTTTTGTAACTGTTCGTGAAGTTTAGAAGAGGAAATATTTGGGGAAAATTATTATGGGTTCTCGGTGAAGTTCGAGACGATAGATAGATGTGGTGCTTTTATAGGTAGAGTACCTAGAACACCGGTTGCTGTGACTGTGTCGTCGTATAACTTGCCGCTTGTCACTTGAAATATGGGGTCGACCACATTTAACCCCCTTCTCCCCCTTGGTAAGACGTGGTGAGATTTTAGATTATAGGTTTCGACGAGAATTAAATTGTCCAAGCTTTGGTAGACCACTCTGATGGAAGTCGGACTGGACTCGTTTTCAACGTTACACAACATTTTTAGTTATCGACCGTGGCATTGCCATTAGATTTAGTTGGCCTGATCCGTACTATTCAGGTACACATATACATAGGGATCGTCTATTAATCACGTTACGCTCGAAAGGGGGGTTAGGGAAAAATCTAGAAAAGTCAAAAGGAGGTGCAAGGGGTGTGAGATATCAGATGTATTAATTTTTTTCGTTGATCGCGCAATTTCTAAACCGATAACCGGAGTGTGACCTTGACTAGCCATTTCCATGCAAAGATTTCCCTGCTAAAGATAATGTTAAGATAATTTGTACCAAAAAATACACGTGATTTTAGGTACGGTGGGGAGGACCCCTCAGATGTCACATGAACCACTTCTAGGTTCATAAGAGACAACGCTCAAAATGTCAGCCGAACACCGTTCATAAGCAATAGGATACAAATACGTTGTTTTCTTATTTTTTGCGTTTGATATAAGGAGATAGGGAACCCCTTGGGCGCATCTAAAAGTATTTTGGGTGTCTTCAAGGCTAGAGTGAATAGGCTATTAATAAACTAGTGCGCCTCACCATCAACGATTGCATCACTGCTTACCATCAGGTGGGATCGCAGTCAAGCACTAGTTTATATCATATTAAAAAAATATTTATATCAAAGAACGTTCGCCCTCTAATTATGTCCTAAAGTACATATGTACAGGTGTATTCTGAATTGCAATTGTTTCGAATTAAATTTGTAGTAAATCCATTTACAATGTTTCTGAAACTAATCTGGTTCAAACTTCGCAATCGTATTATAATTGGGTTATTATAAAAGAATATTTTCTAGACGAAACATAATAGGGCCGTCAATCATTTTAATTCTGAACAATATGATTTTTTTAAGGGCGCCCATTGTTTTTTGGATTTATTCTCCACCGATTTTATCTTTTACTTTGTGGGCATGACAATCGCTTACTTCATATTTTTTACTTGATGACAAGTAAGAAATAGGCCTAAACTTCTTCTAAACGAGTCGATGGTAAAATCTACTAGTGAGATTAGTCCAGAAATTGCATACTAGTCATTGTCAGTAGTGTCCATTAATTAGACGGTGATAGCCTCCTTCTGCCAAGCAAAGGAGATGGCCGAAAGTGTGAGGCAGAGTTCGAGCGTCGGGAGACGCAAGGTGATTCCTGGTGAAGGCAAAGGCTTGCGGACGGCGAGCAATAGGTAGCTCACGATCAGATAACGACCTGGTCCGGGTTGATGGCGCGTTGTGTTCTAAACGCGGTTAAAAAGCAAAAAAATGTCAGCAAGATTGCCGGGCTCGTCAGGGCCGATGACTTCTAGGGCTGTGGGATTGTTCGAAAGAGTTGCCATGGCCCTCGTAGTCCCGCCCAGCGCGGGAAAAGTCATTTGATGATTTCCCGCAAAAAAAAATGTGTCCATTAGATCCTTATTAATTAACTTAATTATCTTTAAATTAAACTTAATTAACTTGCAGTCATGAAGGAAACCTATGCTTAATTGTGTCATGGTCGCAAGTGCGACTTCTGGTCTTATGTTAGGGTTGGGCAAAATGTGCTATTGGGTTTTTTCATCTTAAATTATGGTGTGATAGTACCTCGGGAAGTAGATAAAGCCTGATCTCTCCTCGGTTTTGTCGGACAAAGGAACAAAGTGTGCACTTGTATTTTCGCATACGCGCACTATAATATCTCTTGCATATCAATCTCAGTTGAGATTAGCCACCGAGCTTTTTTTTTTGAGTGTAAAAATCATCTAATGACAAATCCCGTTCTTGGGCGGGGCGGAAGATAGTGTCAGACGTTTACTGACTAAAAACCCACTCCTGTTTCTTCTTTGCCTTCGGCCCAGGGCCCCGGGTTTCACTTTCACACTACCCGTAGCCCCTGTAGGCTTCGACCCTGCTGGGACCCTACGATGTGCTGACATCTCCCTGAGGCTCGCGTGGAAATTCGGCCGGGAAGATTATTTATAATATTCTTATTGCCGTTATAGCACCAATGTTAATACTATAGTGATTCTGTAATGGAGCCTACATGGACAGTTACGATATCAACATACCTAGCCTTTTCCCAACTGGCTTTGGGTCGGCTTCCAGTTTAAACGGATGCGACTGTCTATCAGACCTCTACAGCCCAGTTACTGGGCGTCACGACACACCTTGTATAGACTGATGGTCAGACTTTCTGGCGTCTGACTACCCGTAACGACTGTCAAAGATCTACGAATGACAACCGGGACCAACGGCTTTAAATGCTTTCCGAAGCAAGGTATGTCAGTAATGTCTTAAATAAACTTACAGTTACGGTATATTTCAGTTATAGTTTGGCAATGTACTTTTTGTTTAATTTTAGGGTGTTTCCGTTTTTGTAATATCAATAAATGCAATTTTCTTTCTTTCTTTTCTTCTATATTATATTTATGGTAATTTCTAGGTAAACCCTACTATTATTTTTGCCGAAACGTTGGATGGTCGTTTGTGATCGTCCTTAAAGAGCTTAGAGGTACACGTTATTGTATAACCTTGTAGAGGATCTAAGTTCGCGTTTAATTGGACAATACTTTGTAGATGTCTAGACTACAATATGGATCAGTCTGTGTATAAGAAAAGTGCTTTATACCAGTTTTTATGACCCCCATAACTATGTACTTATGAGATTAAGATTAATAGTGAACGCAGACATTAATAATGTTTTTATTGTGTTCAACAGTTTAGTTCTTAGCTGACTGAAAACTTATTATTATTATTGTCTTGTGCAGTAAAAAGGTCATAATTTCTTTGTTTGTCTTGTTCAATTTATAGGCATCGACGCCAAGTCTTGGCATTATGACTATGCGAGAACTACTGACTATCGACATAACTAGAATAATTGCCAAACTTAAGTAGTATGGGCAGGGCACATTGCTCGCAGAACGGATGGTCAATGAAGCCAAGAAAAGTTTCTGGAGTGACAACCACATACCGGAAAACGCAGCGTTGGCATCCCACAAGGCGGACCAATGACCTGGTGAGGGTCGCGGGAATCTGATGGATGCGAGAACCATAGGACCGGTCGTTATGGTGATACTGTCTTGAGGGAGACCAATATGTCTAACAGAGAATATCTTTCGGGTGAAATGATGATGATGAAGAATAAATAAGGGAGTGACAGTAGGTCTACGTGAATAAGTCAAAGTAATAACTTTGAAAATGGACAAAATAAATCAGCTGAGCAGTATGCCTGGTGAGAGTCGCGGGAATCCTATGGATGCGCACAGGACCGTCTGTTGTGGCGACATTTGGACTTGGGGTAGATCTATGTCCAATAGTAGATGTCTTTCGGTTGAAATGATGATGATGACGAAATCAGGTGACTTGTGCTAGTTGTACTGTACGTTCACAATGCTTAAAGCTGATGATTTTGTTTATGTGATTTCAAAGATACGCCCTTAGATTAAGTTTTTCATATCCAGCAGTTACGTTTATCTTATGAAAGATGACAAGAAAATTAAGCCTCCCTGCACATTCCTTGTATTCCATACAGTGATAATTTTCACACTCATCAAGTCCCTTTTCGAAACCCTTAAACAACGAACGACATAAAACAAAAATGCAAGCATATGCTGTCCCAATCATGTTATTACTGTCCCTGTTTATGCACAAAGGCAAAATTTTAGCCCGGGCGGTATAAGCCAGACGGGCGATAATGGCATGCGTCTGCGACTTGTACTCACTCCTGCATTTGTAATGCATGGCCTCTCCGCTGCAACTTGCGAAATTAGACTTGCAGATATTTTGTCGCCGTCGGAAGTCGGAAGCGACTTCTGAAATACGGCGCGGTTGAAGTCTTATTTATTACTTTTAGGCCGCGTTCGGTTTGCATACATAGTGAATAGTGGTGGGTTCAGGGTCACGTGGTAAGTGCTAGAGGTTTGATGTAGATAGTAGTAGTGATGTACTCGTATGTGGGTTATTTCATCGTGAGTTTAGATTTTGAAAATGTGTGATGCAAATAAAGGTAGAATTATCGCTTCATGTCTTTGGGCTCGGCAGCTTAGTGTCTCTATCGGATGAACAATGAAGCTGATAAATTTTATTTATTAGTTTGATAAGATGATATGTGTATTATTGAATGCATCATCATCTTCCAGCTTAGATTCCAGCATCACACTTTTCCAGGATATCAGTGTTTTTTTAAAACCCAATTCTCTACTGCTTTCGTTCCCATTTTATCAGATTGTAATATGAATTCTGTATTTAAAACGGCCGTGTTGTAGTAAGTATCCGAAAATATCGCAATTTGCACCGCTAATGGACATCCCTCGACATTTTTTCCGTGAAGCCGATACAAGCGAGCATCATTACAAGTTTTTCGGAATGTCCCACAAGGGTTTTCCTTATCTTATCCCTCCTTTTATTTCCCCCATAATTACAGCTAAATCTATCCTTAGCTGTAATGTACAATGCTTTTTGTTTATTTTCACTTGAACAATTACTTTTTGTGGTGTCCTTTGTGCTGAGGATAGCGCTGTTTTTGGATTGTGTTTATAATCTCTGTTCGTGGCAGTAATCACTTAATCAGAGCAACGGAATATTATTGCCTTTCTAAAGATGCCTAGCAACTGGTCTAATCTATACCTATATATAAAAGGAGAAACTAACTGACTGACATATCAACGCACAGCTGAAAGTACAGGGCCTAGGAGCGTGATATTTTGCACAATGCTTTCTTTAACGACGTTGGCAAGCACGAAGAGAGGATTTTCTAAAATTCGTCCCCTAAGGGTATGAAACGGGGGTATAAATTTTGTATGGAGATACCGACTTTCACGCGGGCGAAGCCGCTGGCAGAAGCTAGTATGGAACATAATTACAAAGTGTTTACATATTATAAACAGTTTACTACAAAACATAATTAAAAGGTGATTTGTGGTGTTCTTTGTGGTAAGCAAAGCGCTGTTTTTGGATTTGTTTGTGGCAATAATCAATCGGAGCAACAAAATATTATTACCTTGCAATCTTATTGCAAAAAAATTGCTGGCCTACTATAGAACATAAAGTAGAAAACAACCAGCCTGATTTGATAAATGGATCGTTTTATTTTTTTTCTGAGAAGAAAGCTATTCAGCCAGCTATATGACTGTTCCAGGTACACTTTTAAGTTTATGACACTGGCCGTTGTCGCATATTGAACTCAGACATAATATACCAGGTGGTATACTAGCCAGCGATAAGGTTATCGGAGACGCTAGGGGCATCAGGAGTCGCAAGGCGATTCACGGCCACCGTAGGCGCGAGCTTGCGGACGGTGAGCAATGGTTAGGTCACTGTACGTTGAGGACCGAGCCCGGGTCGTCAGCGACAACAAGATTGACGGGGCCAGCTAACCCCAATGTTTACCAGGGCTACATATCATTCGAAAGAGTTACCGTGGCCTTCGCAAAGCGCAATTGAAGGAGCACTGTGAGTTTAACTTTGTAAAAGTCTGCCTGTAGCTGCACTCTGAGCGGAAAAGGCCATTTGAAGATTTCCCACGTAAATTTTTGTCTTCCAGGACCGCACCGAAGTATCCTGCAACCCTGGTACCACCTACCTACAGAAATACCATACCAACCGTCAGTCTCCCAATAGTCTAGTACAAATATCGCTCACACTATGTAACGTAAGTACGGTACGGTAAATTTTTCCATAAGCCTTTCATGTTTTTTACGACTAAAGCTCCTGTAGCTGTACTTCAAGGGTCCAGAAGTCCGCTGTAATATACAAACGTAATTTGATTATTTATATTTATAGAGGAGTTTGTTTCCATCATTTTTAGGGTTCCGTACCTGTATCGGCAAAAACGGAACCCTTATAATATTGGTTGTCCGTCTATCTGTTGGTCTATCCGTTTTTCAAGACCATTTACCTTAGGAATGCGTATAGGAATGAAGCTGAAATTAATATCAAATACTCAAGTCGGCTACCCCAAGTAGGAATGAAAAAATCAAACTTCTAAGTCAACTTAATCTAAAGATGAGGACGTTTATGCTCAGTTTTTTTCCTGGAAATTGAACTATTTACAAAGGTAAGTTTGTACGAAACCCTTAGTACTTGAGGCCGAGTCGCACTTGCCCTGTTTTTAAGTGTAAGTTGACCTAAAAAAGTGTCAGCTGTTCACTGGTTAATACCACACTGACATGCGGATAGTTTTTCGAATGGGAATTGCAAGATGGTGACACAGCTCGTAGATTGAACTAATTTTTTCATTGTTGGTTAGTAAAAGAGAGCTAACTAGTGTCAAAGTTGGATGGGGTTTCTAGTGACCTACCACTTAATATTCTGACTTGAATTAAATAAAATTAAAAAGAATCACACTAACATTACAAGGGCAAAAGTTTTTATGAAACTATGTGCCTATGTTTGTTACTCCTTCACGCTCAAACGGCTGAATGAATTTGGATGAAATTTGGCACACGGGTAGATCATGTCTTGGAACAGCACAATTTCATCCCTGGAGTATGTTTTCTTGGGATGATTTCTTTCTTTCACATGGTTGAAGCCGCGGTCAGAAGCTAGTAGGCATAAAATATTTATATACAACATTAGTTATAGTATATATAAAACCCGATACACGCGTCTAGTATTTTTATGTAAAGAATCTATGTACAAAATCTTAAAACTGTACCATGAAAAAATCACCAAAATTATAAGCTTGTTATGTTACCTGGTTGTCCGCACAAATACATGGTCTCCGGGCGACTGAGGGGTTATTTTGCTCCCGCACCCAGCTGTGCGCTGGCGCCTAATGCCCGATATGACCTTCCATGACCTGTGTTGTACTTAGTGGCGGTGGTACCCAACTTATTACCTTTTTAAAATATTTTTTGGAAAATATATGACATGGGTAAAAATTATTGGAATCGATTCAGTTACTGATTCTGAACAAACTATGTTCAGGTTTCGCATATAGGTACTAAAAATAATATTTTATTTAACGACAGGTACACAAAAAAATTGTGCTGAAGCTATGAAGCTTCGATTCGACAAAGATGGGATCCAATAGGATAGTTGTACTTCATGGATCATACAATGATACGATTCCCTAGCATCTATTAAAGGTGCTAGTTTTTGGAAAAGGAAAGGATATTTTTGAAAAATCCACAAGCACATCTACGAACATGGCACAGAATACAAAGTAAGCATTGCGGTTATTAAAGTTTTATGTTCAAACCGTTTCTGCTTACCCTGTCATAAATAGCATGCAGATATGCAAAGTATTTTCCGAATCATAGGGTAACAGTGCACTGAGGTGTAACATGAAAAATATCTAGCAAACACGATCGCAGAAAATTTTGACAAAGAAAATAAAGAATATGGGAGAGAATCGAACTTAGAGATAAAATATGGGATGTTATGATCGGCCAGGAGTGTCGGTGACAGAAACTGATATCAATAGATTTTTGACTTTATTGCTAAGGATAAGGGCGGTGAAACCTTCATAGAAAGGGCCGAGGGAGGCCGGAATTAATAGCGCGAAATAGGAGATTACGTGTACGAAGGAATTAATTTAAAAGCGGCACGCCTTTTAAATACGTAGTTACAATATAAGCTCCAAAGAGTAGTGGGTGTATCTTTTGTTTTTTCTAAAGATTAATCCGTATTAGAAAGGGAGCCTCAAGGAGCATTTAAATCGCAATGAGGCAATAAGAATTAAAACGGCTGTATAGAATATGGATATACAAGCAATAAGGTGTAAGCTGTAGGTATACTGATGTATAACAATGAATTAGAGGTTACCTTGTAATCACAGTAATATTATAATGGCGAAAGTTTATATGTGTCTGGGAGTGAGTATGTTTGTTACTCTTTCACGCATAAACGACTAAACCGATTTGAATGAACTTTGGCCCATGGGTAGAATATGTCCTAGAATAACACATAAGATACTTTTTATAATGGGAGTAGAAAGTTAACTTAAAGGAACACTCTTGGGTTAATTTTCTACTTTCTCGCGGGCGAAACCGCTAAATAAATAAATAAATGGATTCATTCGGCTGTAGAACGTTGCGAATAGGTGTCAAAAACGGCGCCATAACAACAACGATATTACGGCAAATCCGTTTGTTTATTCAAATTATTCCAATAACACATTCTATTATCTTTGCGTAACAAAAAACCAACGTGTCAAAATAAAATCCCGGGTAATGGAGCAAAAAAGTCGCGCCATCCTCGTTCCTACCCACTGAGCTCACCTCACGTCACCGAATATAAATCACAACGGGAACAAACAAAAGACTATGTAAATGTATACTTTTCCAATTAAATCCTGGCCTTTTTAATTAAACGAATGTTTAAACCCTATCACGGATCATCGAGTCGATGTTTTGCGCCCTTATTCGCCCTAATACCGATTGACATTTTTACAACAGCGCTAACGACAAAAAATATTTATTAATCCAACATTTTCAATCACAAGGATTTCAGAATAATGGATTCTAAAGATAAAATCTGTTTAGATAACTCCAATAGAGAAGTTTTAATTTGTGAAGAAGGACACAATAGACAAAATAGGCTGGCAGTCGGTTGAGACAAGGAAAAGATTTGGATAACTTCTGTATTGAAGGACGCCTTTGCGAAGGACCTCCCCTTAATCAAACACCACTTGAGTGCCCTTGATAAGAATTCCAATAATTAATTGGGGAATGATACAAATTGAGAAATTTTGAGTACGCATCATTACAATAAGGTTCTCTCTATCACTCTATCACAAAGTATAAAGAGTGAAGCCCGCATTTCTTCACATTTGATTTGCACACTTTGTCAGATCCCCTATTTTTTATCTTGAGGGTAGAAAAGCATCTTAAAAGACTATAAATCAAACATTTAGGAACCTTAGTAGCTCCAATAAATCCGAGTCTAACAAACGTTCAAATTATTTTAGCCTTTCTAACCAAAATCCCGTAGTAAATCGAGCGAAAATGGCCGCGCTTTATCTAGATACAGTCGGCCAAATTTATCATGTGCGGACCCGATTTTTCGATAGAAACGAAAGTGGTTGGAACGTTAAAGCGATTGCCTCATTCCCGGACTGGACTTTTCCAGTCCACTCGAAATTAACGAACACTTAAAAAGTCCGCCACACTCGAAAACTGTGAACATGTACCTCGAACAACGCATTAATAATTGTTTATTGCTACCGAACGTGACGAGAATATGCGCGCCGAATTAAAAATCAGATGGAATTGCGAACGTGAAATACGTTTTGCATCGGAATTTTTGCGTACGACTGTATTTTACGAAATATTTTACTGGCGTTGCACCTCATTTATAGGTTCACGTATTTCTCCGACAATCAGTTTGTTAATTGTTTTTTTTTGTTTATGTTTCTCTGATTTAAGATACGATCAGAAGTTTCGGCTGAGGCGGAAAGTACTTTACCTAGTACTCGACTGTGATACGTAACTTTCTGAGAACATTTCTGCTTTAAATAAGGTAACAGTTTTTATTTATTTAAATTGAGAAACATTTAAGTCTGCTTGTGTCACTTATCTCATAATTCTAAGAAAGAATATGAGAAACAGCTGTTTATAATAACCCTGAACCGTGTATCTGTCATCTCAAAGTCGGCAAGTAAGTGTTCATACGTGAAGACAGCATGCGGATTCCATGGAACTAATTACGTCAAACGACGCAATGGCCTTGATACGCAGTTTGTTTTCTGAATGGGTGTCGATTTAACTCCAGCAAGCGCGGCTAGCTTTAACCGCAGCTTGTTACTCTAACACTTGGCTCGGAAATAAAGCGCTGCAGCCGCTTTACTCGCCACAGCGCATGCGTTGTTCATAACGTCCCCCTCCCCCTCTCGCCGCCCCCAGTCAGCTGACGCCCGCTGAAATGGTTTTAATAGCACGTATGTGTTGGACTATTGTGTGTATGTGTGCGTGGCTTACCCAGCAGTGAGCCAAAGCGGGCTTTGTCACACGTTAGCATGAATGAGAGAGAGCCACGATCAATATTTTGAGGTCTGCAAGCTCAGGAACTTATGAAATTTTTAGTAGTTCCATGATGCTTCGGTTTTGTCGTGTAATTAAATCTAATCGAGTCACGATTCGACAATTATGCAAGAGCCGTATAATTATTCTTTGAACTTTATGATTTAGTGCAAAAGTGATTTAAAGAAGAAGTTTCAGGATGCGGGAGTAACAATGAACGAACTAAGCACGTCTATGCAGTTGTGTTGTATGTTTAAGTGTGTCAAGCCATCTTCAAATTTGTAAGTTTAAATACTAAATATTGATAAAATAAATACTACTTTATTACACATTTATCTAAATACCCAATAACTACTGTAACACTTAGATGCAAACAACTGCATTTAATATAAAATGAAACAAAAAGGGTAAAAACAACTAAAAACACTGCAGACAATGACAGAATTACTACAATGACATACAAACATAAAGCAGACAGAGAGAAACGAGCTAACAGTGATAAAGTAATGAAGTCAGACAGTTATCATGTAATGTGAAACATTAAAGGCAGAAATAAAAAGAATTAAACCAAATCCAAAGTTTTAGGAGACGGTGCGAATGTGAATGCGTCTTTATTAAAAATAAAACAACAACAGCAAATGAAAAGACAGAAATGAAACAAAAGTGAATTTAATTTCGATGAATCTTTGCTTTCGGAGAAGTGAGCTAAGCTCGTTTCGTTTGAATCGTTTCAATTAAGGCTATCGACAGTTGGATTTCATTTTAAAATACCAAAAGTTTTGTGATTTTTAAATATTCTTTAACTTCCGATAAAAGCATGGTCCAAAGTCAATTGAACTGTGATTTCATTATATATATTTTCATCTTTTAAAGTTTCAATGAAATCCAACACACCTTACTTACACGCAATAATATTTATCAGCCAATTGAGAACTGAAAATAACTTTGGAAATTAATTAATACAACAATCATTCCTATAGTGACACTTGTGTACCTTACGAGTCCCTCGACTAGAGGCTAGACTCACCTGAAACTAAAGAAATGTATTATTAAGCAATCTTGAAGAAAACGGCAATGATACTGAAACGTATTGTAATTATTTATTGTGAGCAATATTTATGGAAGTGAACGCGAGACCACTATGGAGACAATTCACGTAAAGATTTAGGTGTTTCCGACTAGTTTCGAATTCAACCAGAGCCATTGATTGTATACTTGAGAATATAGTTCTTCAAGTCCGAAATTAGTCGGACAAACCCGATAATTACCTACATAAAGGTAAATTTATAATTAACAGTAACTTTAAACAAATTTATATACTAGATTCTGCAACAGTTGTTCAAAATGTAATTGAACAGGGCGCAACGGAAATCAGTGGTTATATTTTAAATACTATTTCTGCCCATAGAAGTGAACAACTTTTTCAACAAAGCCATAGTCAAATACAAAAAATAAACCTCTGAAACTAACTTTGATCAGCTGATGATAACTTTGTCCGGCATTGACTATTAAGTCCTTGAAGATAGTGGTTCAATTCCATAGGCAGGAGCAGTATCTAAAATATGACCATAAATTCCGTTACACTTTGTATATTCAAATGCAGTAGTAAATTGTACAAGGAAGGTAATTTGAACATTTTCGGTAGTATAGCTAATAGCAGCTTTCGCACATAAAGTTAGCAGATAGTTAGAGTTACCTTTAACTGCATTAAACTATTAAGTTTCTATGCAGGAACATTTATTAGCATACGAAACCCAACTGAGAGAAATAATAATATAGAAATGAAGGAACAAAATATGTAGTTAAAATAAAATGGAATGTGCAAAATGAAATATGGTTTGATGATAAATTGTATATTGATCTAGAGTAACATAATTATAATAAAGTAAAAATTGTTAGGTATATTGAAGTATAGTTGTTATTTGTTTCACTCAAGTTTGCAAAAGTAATTTAAAACCTTTACTTTGATATATTATTCGTGAATACTGACAAAATACTATGAGCCATAATTTTTGAGTTAAAAGTAGTTCCACCTGACATCCTAAAAATCGAAATTATAACAGAATTATAGCTTCTCAAGTCTGTCTCGCATATGCAATGCAATTTATTTTTCAAAACAGGGAAGCACCCTCTTGATATCAAATCGGAAGATTCAAACTCGCTACTGGAATATAGGGCAATAAGTCAACAAATGAATCCGTGATGATACATTGCCATCTCCGTCGCCAATATCGTCTCCATATAAGATTTCTTTCCTAGATTTATCACCCTCTATGCAAATAGACGCTTGATGGATATTGCGAGACGCAAACCCGGGTTACGGATGTGTCGAAATTAATGTTTTTTTTTCTACGTCGGGTGCTGCCACGAGATATCCTAGTCATATATCATCAGAAGAAATTTGTACATAACATTTGGAATATGAGTTGGACGATTCTGGCAGATATGTTACTTAAACTATGAGACTTGGTTACTTACGTGAAACTAAGAATTTTTTGACACAAAAACTCTATTTTGTAGGCACTTGATTCAATTAAATCTATTAACACCAGACACGCTAGTAATAGGATACCTTTTCTCTTGGATAAAAATAATAAATATATGCAGTAGGGCCCCGTTTAATCTAAGTTGAGTCTCGGTCGCCGAGTGGTACAGAATTGGATTACCAACGCGTGTAGCCTGGTCAGCAGTGGTATAATCAACCGGTCCCGATTAATCGCTATTATTGATTCGGTATTAATTGGCGCATCACTGTGGCTTGGCAATCACTGCACGCGATTCTGCAATCTGCTGTGGTTGGAAGTCATTCTTGCTGGTTTACGTATTGTTTGGATCGATCAATTTATTTATTTGTACATTCAATAATGGTACAATAGTGGACTTAATGTAACAAGGTATTCTCTACCAGTCCAAATAACAACTAATAAAAAATATTTAAAACCTAATTAGTATCATTAAGATTAGGTACTTATAGTAAAAAAAAACCTATATATGGTAAAACAATAAATACCAAAAACGCAAAATATAGTAATGATGACAAAAACTATAAGTTTGAAATAATGCAAGTGGTAGTCCCAATTTAGGAAAATTTACTAGCAAGTTTTTGATGATTTATGTGGTGCTAGCATTTTTTTTTTAAATGTCCCTTTACTTTTTATCTTTATAGATAGGCTCGTGTTTGACCACTTTATTTCGGAAAATAATGTTGTCGACGATGGAGCACGCTTTCCTTGAAGTAACTAATTCAATCTTGATTATAGACTTCCAGATTATAGTTTTTGCATCGATTTCATCTCGCACTTTGAATGTCTTACAGTGTTTAGCGGTCTTGTATTTGTTGGGACCTTACTTTGGTTTGGTTTGCACTGCATACTCGTATAATGTAATTTGCTGGTCTTTAATAATACAATATTTTGTATCGGGTATTGAATTGCGATGTGACATATTTTTTTTTTTCATTTCTTTTCATAGTTTTTGCTTGATATGGGTTTTTAAGCTAACATAGTTTCGATTTTCTCTCTGTATTTACTTGTAGTTATAGCTTCGTGTTAAAAACTTCAGCAATCTTCCTTACCTATATTTTTTTGGGCGTTGTCTAATTTTCCCAAGTAAGCTCTCAAAACTAAACTGATATTTTTTTTTCATTTTCAGACAAGTTTAACAGTATTAACTACCTACATTCTTAGTTGCTTTATATGAAGACCGTAGTTAGATGTTATTACTAAGACTATTATTTCACGTGGCTCTGGATTGTTTCCAGCCAAACGCTCATACTGGTACTGTTATTACTAATTTAACTGGTACAATTTCGACCCCGGAGATCTCCATTAAGCGGAATGAGATTCGAGGTGTATTAGTTGCAGATAATAATTTATGTGGTTTGGATCCCATGAATTTGGTTTCAAATCTATATTTGAAATTCAGCATTGAGTTATTCGAATTTATACATAGTAATTGTACTATGGTTTGTGTTAAACGCAGTAATTTTTAAACACTGACGGTTTTTATTTCGGAAAGATAGAACAAAGAATAGAAAGCAAAGAATTTCATCGCGCACACTTTAAAAATTCATCACATTCCCACAATTTCTGGAAGCAATTGAATGAAAGACAAAGAAGAAAATAAAAGGATCAATGGAAACCATTTGATGTTCGTTAAAAATAGATGCGAAGATCGCTGAGTTTACTTAGTGACGTCACAGGACAAACGTTAGGCCATTCGTTATCTTTCTTTTGGCTGTCTGCATTAATTGCGACTGCTGATTCTATAACAGTACTTTTTCCCGCCTCATGTTTTCGCAAGCAATTTATTTTAGTCGGTTGACTCCGAATTTTACTTACAAATCTGGAGAGGGCGGGTTGTATAGCAAACGAAGTTGCTTTCTTATGTTTGTATTTATCCATTTGTTTTACTGTATTTAGTATAGGTAGGTAAGAGTTAGTAAAAGGTTTAACGTTTGGGGGGGGGGGGGGGGAAATGGGCCTTTATTTTGCATTTCTTGTTTTGTAAATTTTGTTCAAATTGTGGTTTAGGTTAGGTTAATTGTTTTAGTGAAGCAGTTCTTTGTCTTAACTCTTGCAAGTTTACAATTAATTTTTAAATGTTTAAATTATGTTTTCAGCAGCAACATTCTTAGTTAGCCTTAGGGATTTATTAATCATCACGTTAATAAAAAAAAACAAGTTAGGCTCGTATAATAGAAATATAATTTGGGAAAAAATGTAATTTGAAAAATACTGGTCTTCTCTAGGGCCTCCAAATAAGTAATAGTTAAAATCCAGATTCCTAAATTGCTTGCGCCGCATATCTTTGGTGAAAATCTTATTATATTTTAACAAGTAAATGTGCTTTATGCTAAGTGAGTTCACAAAATATAAAGATAAGCATTTCAGCTTTATTGGATTAACATTTTTATCTAAGTACGATCAGAATATAAGCCTCAAAGTATGTTATTATTTTTGGAATAGAATTTCCTTCCTTATTAGCTTATTTAACATGCTTTTGTGATCGAATGTAGCAAAAAATAATATATCCTACTAATTTTCAATACAAATACTCTAACATTTTTACAATTTCCTGTGAATAGACACAATTTCAAAGATAATAATAAAATTTTATAATGAATGTTAAAATTCACCGCGTTTAATTACCAAATGCACTTGTCACGACCACATCGGGGTCTTCAGTACCCCTATCGGTCCAAGGGGAACATCCCGATTACAAAATTGAATGTCATTATCAGAAACCACTAGACTGCTGACACTCGATCCATTCCACTTGATTGGCTCATATGTGTCAATAGTCAATAACAATTGATTAAGTTAGCCAATACTGGGTCGCCATCTGTCGCCGCCATTGTCGTTTTCGATGACGTCACAGTTTGCTTTGAATATAGAAAGTTACTTGAAAGTCTGACGATATTGTGGCCAAATGTTGCACCAAACTGCAAATCATTGCCGGAACATTCGTCATGGTGTGAATTATTGTCAGTTTGAGAGCTTGTTACCTAAAACGATTTTGATTGATGATTGTGAGGAGGAGGAAACTGTTAGTTTGAGTAGATGAGATGATTCTAGAATTTTTGTACGAGTTTAATAATAACGGACCTTGAAACCATTGTTAAAAGAATGCAATAAGTTTTTCAATCAAAGAGAGTGCAGCTTTAACGCACAAAGTCTTGCAACTGTAAACAACAAGCTACCCCTCAATAGTTTCCGTCTCACGATACAACATCTGTATCAAACATTCAAGCTGATCTGTAGCTAATCCACGGATTTCTAATGCAAATACATTCATCAGTGCTAATGCATAGGAAGTAATCAGTCTGCGAAGCCGTCATGGCCGCCGAGATATAAATCAAACTGGATTAAACCGGTTTAGGGCGATGATTGTAAGAATACTATCGACGGGCAACCGTTAATTTTGAAATGTAAGTGCACTTATTCGGAGATTACTTGTGTCTGCGAGTTATTGTCTTTTTAATTTATTCTCTGGTCGTTATTTGCAGATATTTCAACTAAGTCGTCTTAGTTTTAATTGTTAAGTTCGTAGGGTAGAGTAAATTTTTAATTCATTTCAGTTATCAAAGAGACTGTCTGTTTCTGAGATTTATTGGTGACTTTTACTACTTTTGTTTTATCTCCTCTTGAACTCGCGAAGCAAAGTTATAGGCAAAAACTTAAATGTTTAACACGAATACTAAAGAAATTTGGTTATTAAAGTAATCAACACATTATTTTCGAAAGATACTCTACATTATTCTAGTAAATCTATACGTTTCCAATTCATTTCTTAAATATTTACTAAACATTCCTATTCCACTCAGGTTTCGCTACCTATCCGCTACTTCACTGCATTACCATGCGGCGTACACTTTTAGCCCCAACTTACCCCTAGTAAGTGGAACGCGGATGATGAGGGTTCAAGATAACGTTTTATGGACGACACAGGCTTTTAAAAAAATATTAAGAACATTTAGCGTGAATAGAGAAAAAAGTTATAAATATGAAAACAATATAATTTATGACTGAGTGAATGGCTAATCGTGAACCCGATCTCGGCCGTTTCACATTTTTGTGAACAATTTTGGCGAGTAACTGAAGAATTTAGGAAAAATGCTTTATTTAGTCCAGTCTTGTTTGAGTGGGCTGGGACTTTTTGGCACACATTTTTTTATCAAATGAAAATGCTGGTTTGGAACATTTCAATAAATACAGAACTTTGAAATATGTTCACACCATAATTCTGTTTGTTCTATTACAGCAACAGAGATTTTAATATCCAGATTTATCGAAATGTTTTCTATTTGCGGAAAGGATAATGGGATTGAGTTCGAGTAGAGAGAGAATATATCTTTTGATTGTGATTCTAATAAAGTTATGTATCCGTATGAAGAGAAATCTTTTATCCATAGCTAATATTACTTTATTTTCTTAAGAGAAGTTTCTTTGATATTCGTCGTTATTTAATGCTTTATATATTTTGATATAAAGATTTACTAACAGAGAGGATATTATTTTATAAATAAATATAAAATTTAGGTATTCCTAATATTTATAATGAACAAATATTTAGAGTAGGTACTTAACGTGAGTGTATATAGCAAAACCTTTCATAATGCTTCGTAAGAACTCGTTTACATGGATTTTATCCCAAAAGTCGAAGCTCTTAATGTAAGAGGGCACCAATTTGGCAATATTTCAGAACAAATAATACTAATGATTTCGGCAGACCTCTTAACGGAAAGTTGAGATTATTTAGATTTACTTCGAATTCTCAAGTACAGTTGTTTATTCAGATTCACAATTGTCCACCAAGAGGGATGAATTCATACTCTTATGTCATCGAAATAATGACTCCGAAACACGTACCCCGTTCTTTAATTAAAGTCAAAAGATTTACAAACAAAATAAGAAATTCAGATTAGTCCAACAATAAGGGCGTGATTATTTGACAGCAAAAGCATTTCGTTGAATTATTTGGCTTTTGGGAGCGTTAAATATTTCAACAATCAGTCGCGCCGCGTTCGTCTAAGTGCGAGAGCTAACTTCCATCGGGCAATTAACGACATTTGCAATTCCAAATTCTCCATCGTTAGCGACGGAAAAAATTGCCGGCGAAAAAATTAAGGAGTTGCGAAAAAATAAACACAAACCAACTGGCGAATAAGATAACACAAAACTCTTGCCGTACATTAATTAAACAATGAAAAATAACTCCAAGTTTGTAAATGAATGACTCGCAAACGTGACTTTAAAGAGAAAAACTGTACAATCATCTTTAAATTCTCAAATACAACGTCTAATTAGGTTTATTCTTTAGCGAGAACTCTTTCACTTGTAATTTCTTGTCTATTTGCGAAGTTTTAACTTTGAGAGTTATGTAAATTCGAAAACTAAATTAAGATTTAGTCTTGAAATCCTTTAGCGAAATCTTTTGAGGAGCGATGTAATACCTGTAACAAGAGAAAAATTACATTATTTTGGGCATTTATATTTGAAATGGAAAACATTTCTTCTTATTTGTTGGTATAATACAGAGATAAGCAAGTGCGAATAAATTTCTATCTTCTTTAAAATAACCTGTCCACGTGCAATCCCATCTCGTTGGAAATATGGCGAGCACATTTTTTGTTCTGCAAACCGATCCAAATATTTCTCATAACATCGTGGGCTGCAATGCGGTAACCGACAACTGAGGGAACAAGACGGAGCAAGAGGGAGAGATTGAACGGGAATATTTCCCTCTATGGAAAAACTCCGATTGAAAATAATCGGCCCCTCTACTTCGTCGGTGACTTTATCGTTGAATATTTGGAAAAAAATATTAATTTGTTGGGATGATGCCAAATGAAGTGGTCGCGTATTTAGAAAGCAATTTTACTCTTTTATTGAGAATTGAGTTTTTAGATTGGGGAGGTTTTCTGGGGATGTCAATATTGAAGTACCTACGTAATGTTTTCGATTTCAAAGTAATAATTTTATTCAAGATTTTAAGATGCAGATTTTAACACTATTAACATATGGCAGGGATGGCAAACCTTTATAGAAGACTGTGCCACTAAAAACATGGAAAAAAAATTGTGGTCATGGACGTGCCGCCAAAGAATGTTAAGTTTTTTTTTTAATGGACAAAAAATTAAACTAGATGCTATTTACTCTAAATTTGCATCCCGAAATCGGATGATCCTGAGATAATATATCGTAATGTTTTTTATTTTTTTAACACATGAGAAAGGAGTGATAACTGCTGTTTAAAATTACCTAGATGCTAAACATTTTACACTGGCGTGCTCAAATTATTTTGCCGCGTGCCGCCACTGGCACACATGCCATAGGTTCGCCATCCCAGACATATGGTGTCTACCTGCCATGGTGAATCCCTTCCTGAAAGGAAATCGGTGGTCCTAGAACGCAAAGAGCAACTAAAAGATACACGTGTTGTTTTAATCAGTAAAAGTTTGACATCCTGCTCCACTGTAGAATATCGATGTAGATATACGAGATATTTCCCAGCTCAAAAAAAAGATATATATCTAACTTAAACTGTATTATTTAAAAAAGGTGGGCAAACGGTTTACTTAAGAGTGACTTTTTTTTAAGTGTGGATATCATCTAATGACTTCTCGCGGTCTGGGCGGAGCGAGAGGGCGTGTCAGGCTTTTACTGACTAAAACTACACCTGTTTCCTTCAGTTGCCCTTTGCGTTCTAGGACTACGAGTTTCCTTTTCAGAAATTCCCCGCGGTCCTAGCTAGCGGGCATCGGCTTTGCTGGGCCCCTACGGTTTGCTGACATCTCCTTGAGGAGCGCGTGGATCACTGCGCGCTGTTGACGACTGGTCTCGGTCCGGTCAATTACCGGACGGCCGGACGGCAACCTACCCATTGCTCGACGTCCGTATACTTAATAGTGACTAGATTTTTGTTTGTAAAAGTAGGTACATTGTAAAGATGACTAGACGGCACGATTGAGCAATTGACTGCTACGCTGCGTGCCGCGGGTTCGATTCCCGCACGGGACCAATATATTGTATGGCCTACAGACAAGTCTTCAGGGTCTGGGGGTCTTGTGTATGTACTTTACATGTTTGTGAACGCATCCATGATACAGGAGTCATTCCTAGTGTTTTTGACGTAACAACGTCTTATAATTCGATGGAGCCGGCTGCACGCACGAAAAAGTATGACGCATGCGACGTTACCTCGCTCTGAGGCGTTTCATTTAAGGCTTGAAGTGCAAGCGAAAGCGCGTTCGGCCTCCGCGTTCGGCAGTGTTCGACATCTGTCTCTCTCCTACTTGAGTGAGCGATGCGTCTGCGTCGTGACAACTGCTATAGAATAATACATTTACATGTTTTCGTCAAGTATAAAGTGCAGTCAAAAGTGAATGTCGTGTTAATTGTATTTATGCGTACAAATAAATGTAACACGTTGTCACGTTCAACTATCGTCAGTAAACCGACTTTACAGATAACCGATTTTTTTTTTGTGGTTGGTGCGTGTCAGACTTTTACTGACTAAAAACCCACTCCTGTTCCTTCGTTGCCTTTCATAACAGGGCCAAGTCTTCCTTTCAGAAGCAGACCCTTGGCCCCAGTAGGCTTTGACCCTGCTGGGGCCCTACGGTTTGCTGACATCTCCTTGAGGCGCGCATGGAATAGTACGCGCCGTTAACGACTTGGGCTCAGTCCGGACGGTTACCGGATGATCGGACGGCGAGCTACCCATTGCTCGCCGTCCGCAAGCTCGCGCCTGTGTGGCAGTGGGAACATTATAAGGCCGATTATGGTTTAGTAATGTACTTAAATTTTTGATTGAGATGGGATCCAACGAATGCGTGGTATCAGATATTAAAAAGGCGAAAATTCATGTATGTATGTTTGTAACTTTTTCACGCTCGAACGTCTTAATGGATTTCGATGAAACCTGGTGCATAGGTAAACCATGTCCTAGAATAGCATATAGAGTTTTTTTTATCCCGGGAGTACATATGTTCGTTTGGATTTTTTTTTTAATGATATATACCAGTGTTTCTATGACGCGGGTTAAGCCGCTGGTAGCAGCTAGTATTAGATAAATAGAGTAAAAAAAAAAACTTTTGATCTTACCATTTTTGTAGGAGTATCCATCAATTACATTGTATTAAAGAGACTGAGTACTGGGTAGCTCCTTCAATTCTCAGTCCCAAAAAAAAATACGCGGAAAATTCGACACCAAAAATCCAAAAGCCCTTGTTCCATTAAAATGACAGGGTATAAAATAAATGTCTTTAAAAAAAGCTTGCGGATGTTATAAGTAGTAAAAACGAGCACCTTTTAGCAAGACGTCACTTACACGGGTGGGGCATGGCTCTCCTTAAGTGCCGGGTAACCCGATATGCAAGGAATTTGCCGCGCTTCCCCTTTGTAAAACGTCGTAATGAAGAAAATTTTGATGAACATTTTTCTTTATTATGGTTTCTTATGAAGGTATATGTAGTATGTATCATGTTTTAAAGCGAAGAGACTTCTGAGTTTTTATATTATGACATTCATGATGGGACACTTTGATGTTTATCTTCTTGATATTTTTTTTTTAGGTGGGAATTCATCCAATAACTTTACTAGCTCTGGCGCGGAGCGCGAGGGCGTGTCAGTCTTTTACTGACTAAAACCAAGTCCGATGGTCCTTCTTTGCCTTGCGTTTCAGGGCCTCGGGCTTTCCATTCGGAAGCCAACCCATGGCTCTCGTAGGCTTCGGCCCTGTTGGACCCCTACGGTTTGCTGACATCTCTTAGAGGCGCGCGTGGAACACTACGCACCGTCGACGACTCGGACTCGGTCCGGACAGTTACCGGACGGCCGAATGGCGAGATACCCATTGCTCATCGTCCACAAGCCCACGCCAACGGTGGATCTTCTGGTTACGTTGCGTTATGAGTTTTTGTATAAAAGTAAAGGTAACAAATGTGTATAGCTGTAAACAATTAGGTCTAACATATTTTTGTGCTGATTAAGGGTCTGATAAAAATACTCCCGACCGGTATCATGTTAAATACTTCACGAATTTTTGATTTAATTAATTCAGGGAGGAATAAAAATGATTTAATATCAAAATGTGTGTAGGGACTAAAGTAATCAAGTATAAGATAATTAAAACGAACAAAACACCAGTTCTACCTAACGACCGTTATTGTGGCACTACATTTGAAATAAACATTAACAAACCGGACATTTATGGCAGTTACTTCAAAAATTACAATTACGCCCATACAATGTTCCCCAACCTCCCCTGTAATTTAGTTAAAAATATTCGTTAAAAATATGACCACCATAAATACAAACTTAAGCCTTACCCTTATGCAATAAGGATCAAAATATTTGTGCCAAGTTTTTTATGAAAACAGCTGATGTTTCAATGCCGTTGGAATGTGTTATGAAATGCATTGTGTTAAGAATGATATTCGCTTGCATATTGCATTTAGTCAGCGATCAAATAAAGTGAACATTAGCAGATTATGCCCCTGTACCGGATTAATAGTTGAATGTCGTGATGTAAATAAATTTAAAGGCCAGTGTTTTTAATTCTCACATCTGTCGCACTTGTCGGCTTTGGGGCACAATAGGGTTATTACACTCTAATAAGGTCATTGGGGGATGGTTTGAATAGCCGTGTAAAGTCGAATAGGCTTCTTAATTATTTATAGCTTTTGTTGCTGATTGTTCTACGTGAGTTGGTAGCAGTAATATTAGAATGGAGGATGGAGCCATGTGGCAAGATTTTTTATATAGTGCATTTAATATTCATCAATTGATCTGTGACATAGAGCAGGGATGGCGAATCTATGGCATGCGAGCCCATGGCGTGGTGGCAAGCGACAAATAATTCGGGCACGACAGAGTAAGATGTATACAACAGTAATCACAATTATTTTTACTTTTATTTAATTGAAAAAATAAGAAAACAATTGTAAATTACGCTAAACGAATTTCGAGTTGCAAATTTCATATACATAAGTTTTTATATTTTAAAAAAATTCTTTAGCGGCACATCATGAACATTTTTTTTTCATATATTTAGTGGCACGTTTTCCAATAACGGTTCGCCATCCCTGTAATAGAGCTTAATACCCACTAGCTGGTGCTAGCGGCTTCGCCCTCGTTGTAGAAGAAATTTGTCCTAAGGGAACATAATGATCTACACGTGCGTCAATTTTATACAAATCTGTTCAGCCGTTCGAGCTTGAAGAAGAAACAAACACACACACTCACAAACGCTCACCTTTATAATATTAAGTGTGATGTTAGATCGTCTGTTAGGACCAAACTGCTTCTACTATGTCAATAAGAAAAAACTATTTCGAAGTAAATATCGGCCCTTATTTGACTTACTTATTTTGATTCTGTTTGTGTAGCATTTAAGGCTTAGCTGTGACGTTGATTACCGTCGCATGACACAGTATGATGAACCGCGACGCGGCAATGCGACAAAGATACGACGACACTTTTTACTCGACTACTACGAAACCTAAAATTGGAATATATTTATTTATTTCATCATTATCATGTTGGACTTAGACCTCCCCCAAGTGTCGCCATAACGACAGATCCTGTTCGCTCGCATCCATCGGATCCCTGCGACCCTCACTAGGCCATCAGGCCTCCCACAAGGAGGCCTTTCAACCCTTCCCCATCCTTTGGCTATATTTATATTAACTTTTTAATGTTCCTACTGCTGGGACTCAGGCCTCCTCTCAAGGAGAGGGAATGGGCCGTAATCCACCACGCGGGCCCAGTGTGGGTTGGTGAATGTCACATGTCTTCGAATTTTTGGTTCTAGGACATGCCGGTTTCCTCACGATGTGTTCCTTCACCGTTTTGATAGCAGTGGTGATGAAATAAATTACACAAAGTAATGCGCCTGGCTGGGTTTGAACCCGTGACCTACAACTCGTAAGTCGGGGCCACCACTGCTCTTTTGGCTATATATTTCATAGAAATAATATTTATAGAGTAACGACTGTCTTTTGATGAAAGTGCATCAACAAATCGTCTGTCTGCAACAGCCTTTTGATACTCATACTCACAGGACAATGGTTTTTTTTTTTTCGTGGAAAGTCATCAAATGATTCCTCCCGCTCTGGACGGAGCGAAAAGGAGTGTCAATGTGTGTTTTACCGACTAATACCCTGTTCCTTCTGATGCCCTTTGCATTTCAGGGCCGCGAGGACTCATTCGAACAGTCCCACATGGACGCTATGGTTTCTCAAGGGTTTTTTTTTAACAAATTATCTTGATATTCAATGTGGTGTTAATTACTCTGATTAGATTTTAGATTGACATAGATGTTAATCGATTGTCAAAGACGTTAATATCAAGTTAATTGGTGTCATATATATACATAGTAAACAAGACACGTAACAGAAGATTCTATTAATACACAATTCAAAGGGAACATTTATAGTTATGAAATTCCTTTTGTGAAATTGCTTTTAGTGAACGTCCAATAATAATTGTCTAACTGAGATGATTGTCCTGGTACGAAAGGCAACGAAGGAACAGGAGTGGGTTTTTAGTCAGTAAAAGTCTGACACTATCTCCCGTTCCGCCCAAGGGCGGGGGATGTCATTGGATGATTTTCCCACCAAAAAAAAAAAACCAGGCGGTTGAGTTTCTGTTTAGGAGGAAGGACGTAATAAATGGTGTTTGTCAAGACCTGGTAAGAAAGATGGTAAAGGTGTTTGTCAAGAAACTCCCGAGATTAAAATATTTGCTATTTCAAGACATGGTCTACCCGTGTTCCAAATTTCATCCAAATCCGTTCAGCCGTTTGAGCGTGAAGAAGTAACAAACATACAGACACACTCACAAACTTTCACCTTTATGATATTAGTGTGATTATTTGTGAAAATATGGTTAACATTCGTAATCGATTCGATTACAGCCCATTCCCTCTTCTAGAGAAGAGGCCTAAGTTCCAGCAGTGGGAACATTATAAGGCTGATTATGCCATGCTTTTTTTAAGATGGGAAATCATCCAATGACAACTCCCGCCTTTGGGCGTGGCGGGAGGGTATGTCAGACTTTTACTGATTAAAACCTACTCCTGTTCCTTTTTTGCCTTTGTTCCAGGGCCCCGGGGTTCTCTTTCGCATCACCCATGGCCCCAGTAGGCTTCGATCCTGCTTGGTCCCTTCAGTTGCTGACATCTTCTTGAGGCGTGCGTGGAACACTACGCGCCGTTGACGGATTGGGCTCGGTACGGTTACCGGACGATCGGACGGAAACCCGCGCCTACGGTGGCCGAAAATCGGGATCGGAATCCCAGCGTCTGGGGCGCAAGGGCCATTGCCTTGCGCGTGCGGCCGCCTGTTTTGCTTGCATTACTGCTTCGCAGAAGGAGGCGACTGCCTGCCACTCCTCTTCACTCGATTATGCTATGCTATGGTATGGTCAACGGGATGTTGACCATACCATAGCATAAAGTAACTTAATTCGCTACTTTAGTAGATAAAACACGAATCTCAATCGACGTCACATCATAATTTAGATATTATCAATGAAAATCATAACAGTTTTTGATATTCATTTTCGGAACGAGCAAATCAAACGTGTCACTCGCATGGCATCATTATTGCTCATCACACCGGTCGCTGGCAGACTGCTGGCTGCACTAATTAATGTTCAATATCGTTCCCAAACGTTGCTGGGATTTTTAAAGATGCTTAGTAGGCAATGTTTAGTTTTGAACTCCTGTTTAAGAGTTTTTGGACCGAGTTTCGAACAAACGCTTTCATTCTCAAGGAACTGGGCGTCAAGGAGCGCTTGTCTACGCTCGTTGTCGACGTGGAGGTGACTCCATGAAAAGGGCTATGCTTGTAGTTTCCGTGGCCGCGAAAGATATCTGCAGGAGAACCAAGGTCGCTGACATAGCCCGAAGAGTCGCCAAACTTAAGTAGCAGTGGGCAGGGCACATTGCTTGCAGAACAGATGGTTGATTGGGCTGAAGGTTTCTAGAGTGGCGACCGCGCACCGGAAGACACAGCGTCGTAAGGCCTTCCACAAGGCGAACTGATGACCTGGTGAGAGCCACGGGAATCCGTTGGATTCTGGCGATGGATAGATGGATTCAAGATGCACAGGACCGTTCGTTCTGGCGACACTTGGGGGAGGTGTGTCCATCAGTGGATCAGTGGTCTTTTGGCTCAAATGATGATGATGAATGATGAAGCGTTTATATATGTAATAGTTTTTAATTTTTGGCAAGCGTCATATATGACGCAAATATTTTTTTTTTCTGTACTTCAGTTTAGTCCAATTTCCATTTCTTCAGCATTTTACCTTACCCAACCTGCTTCAGAACCAACAGTACCGACCAATTCGTAAAATCTGTTCTGTTCTAAACAGATCTAAAAGTAATTGCTACACAAGAAACCTTTCTAAAATTTTGACCTACCTCTGAACTCAAATCCTTTTGTTAGAATTCAAAAACTAATTCACATAGAGAGGAAAACATTAAATTTGCTCAATGCAGCCACTCTTTCCAGCGAGTCAAAAGACTGCATTGCGCCGAGCGAAGACTAATTCAATAACCATGTTCTACACGCTTCTAAAAACAGTGTTTTCATGATTTTTAGACCAGCTTTCATATCCGTATGATCTAATTAACTGATCACGTGCTCCGAATAAACTTCGTGTTTGGGTAAATTATTAGTTTACTAGCTTTTGTCAGAGACTTCGCCCGCATAATACTCGAAAATTATCCAAAGGTCACTATAGTCTATATCAGTGGTTACCAACCTTTTTTTGAACGGGAATGACTTTAATTTCGTTTTTGCTAGTAGGGACCAGAAGTACAGAAGAAAATTGTTAATAAAAATTTAAACTTCATCATCATCAATTCTGCAGAAAGACGTCTAGGTACTGTTGGACATAGGCTTCCCCAACTGTCACTAGAACGCCCGGTCCTCTGCGTCTGGCATCCATGTTAATAAAAAACAGAAGATATTTATCATAAATTGAAGACATGGAGTACACCTATTCTTCAAAAATCAAAAGTAACGAATATTGTCATATTAAACACATTTCTAATAGAAACTTAAAACCAGTTTCACGTCAATGTAACTTTTCAGTACCTAGGAAAGTTTAGAATTTTTCGACTTTATGTGGACCATATTTTGGCTTTTGCGTACAGTACCAGTAGTGGTCCGCGAACCAATAGTTGGGAAACACTTCTCAATCAAGATCATGGTCTACCTGTATGCTAGTTTCGCACAGCACAACACACATAACAACAACACAACAACAACAACATAACAAAAACAACACAACAACAACATTGTAACTATTTTGGTGTACAATAAAGTTTATTCTATTCTATTCTAATACAAAGTTGGTGCTCTGAAATTGCACGATGGGGTCGTGGCAGACTATGAAGGAGATGGTGGGACGACTTAGGAATTGGAAAGAAGTGGCACAGAGCCGGAAACCATAGAAGGAATGGAGGGAGGCCTTTGCCCAGCAGTGGGACAGTATAGGCTAGATATAATAGACATAATAGTAAATAAGTAGGATAGGATTTGTAAGATGACGTTCTTTGGCCACAACATATATATTTGATATATATGTTGTGGCCAGATCTTAGAATTGATCACTTCATGATATGGCCAACTAAAACTGGCCAGATCGTTTAAACGTTAACATTTGATGATATGTCAATCCTTTTTGGCCATATCATTGTTATAAGATTTCAATGATAATAAAAGGTCTAATGAAAGTAGGCCAAACGAAGATTGAAATATCATCAAACTTTAACGTTTAAAACGATCTGGCCAGTTTTAGGAGACGATTTTTCAAAATTCACCCTCTAAGAGGATGAAATGGGGGTCCAAAGTTTGCATGGAGAAATCAACTTTCACAAACACCACACACACGCACTTTGTAGTCATCTCTAAAAAGTCTGGCTTATATTAGCGTCGCGTCTTAAAAACGCGTCAAAGTTTTTTGAGTCTTTGTATTGTAATTAGGAGATGGGATGCGCCCGGAGTGTCGTGTCCTTTGTTTTACAAAAAGAGGGGAATGTCACGCGTTCATGCTGCGTCACGGCGCGTCACGTCAGAATAAGGTCGTGTATTCGCGGTATTTGTGTGTTTTCCAAAGCAATATGGCTGCGCGAGTATCATACTAATAACGTCAGGAGGAAAATGTGGTTTATTTGTAGGGTGAGACTTTTGAAATTGGTTCGGCTATTTTTGGTACAATTTATTCATTAAAAAGGTCTTTGTTGCATCGTTCTTGTTATTCTTTGTCCTTGTCATGGGTGTGTAGCACTAGCTTTCATATTTAAGTTGTTGATCCCCGCATTAACGCCGGCGTTCACGCGCCATTGTCTTACTATTGTGTCTCTAATTACGCACTCAAAAGGTTAAGTAGTAATTACCACAACTGCACACTATTGGTTTTGTCCTTTAGTCAGATCTTCAAGGCAAAGCTGTTTTCGATAAGAAAATTGCTCAGATTGACTATTCGGAAAGTTTTTAGAAACTGAAAAACCGCATTCGTTTATGGCAGCTCTTTATATTGTAACATTGATAGCTATGACTTAGGGGTCTTCAAGTCAAGAGTGAATAGGTTAATTTTAGGCAAGAGTGCTCCGTCGTCCACATCATCGCTTACCATCAGGTGAGATAGTGGTCAAACGCGAGCATAATGCATAATAAAATAAACATATATATATCTTTAGCTTTCCACCATCATATTCAGGTTTCATTTTAGTAAAGCCATTTTCGGGAAGCCGAAATAACATCCATTCCGTGTTAGCCACTGCAAAACACAAATAACTAATGAGGGCATTATCAGGAGGACGCAATGGTTGGAATAACACGATTATATTGTTAGATATAATAGAGACGTAGTTAGACGCTAAAAGTTGGCACAACGCCTGCTACTTGTACAAATACTTATTATTATTTAAATGTCGAAGAGATAACTGTTATTTCTAACTTTCATTGTGGGAGCCTAGTGTTTTTGTTAGGTTTTTGGCTATCGAAGCGTAAGGCTTTAAGCTAATGTTTTTGAAGAGAAGCAATTATTTCGAAGAGCTTTGATGCTATCTATCCCCGTCCTTACGCCAGATTATTGGGTGATTGTTCGAAAGAGTCACGCGTAGAACGCACAGGGCAAGTGAATCAACACGTGTGGGTTTCAGTCAGTAAAAGACTGACACTTCCTCTTGCTCCACCTAGAGCGAGAGCGAGAGAAGTTATGTCATGATTTGTCACCATCAAAAAATAAATAAATGGTCTAGCATTTACATAGTGCCAACATTGAAAAGCCGAGAAAAAAAACCATAATACAATTTCAAAGCTTAGTAAAACCAAATCTTACCCGCAGTTACTAACAACACTAAATTCCACCGCATCCTGAACAGAACCATAATAAAGAATTTTAATCAGTCTTGACTTTTGAATGCGACTACTCCTTGAAGGTTTACTACGAAATTCAACGAGCATTCACGCTCCTGCTTAAATCCAAGTGAAGGGTACCTACAGAACGAAGATTTCGCGCGATTTGTACCACGTACCCAACTGTGGAAGTCGGTGTGAAGAATAAGACATGTAAATAGTAAATACGGTACCATTAGGGACGCTCGGCACGAATTTGCATGAAGATTAACGACTTCAGCCCCGCTTTTGGGACTGCATCGTGCAACGTGCGCGTACAAAGCCTTTGTCGAAACTTCACAACCAAATACAACCTCTAAACTCATTAATATATAGTCGCTAATCGCGTAAACGATCACGATATTATGGTAACTTTATTAGTGTGACCTAGTTCACGTTTCGAGTTATTTAATGTAGTTTAATGATCCGTTTCGATGCTTTTGAGTAATTAATTATTATTAAGTCTTAATCAGCAGGTATGGGAGGCCATTTCGAAAAATTGGGTAATGAAATGTTGGTAGTTTTTTGATTCCAGTAATTACTTTGTTTTAATTAAGTGTTATGAAAAGTTAATGTGAGCTTTCTCTGCGATATCACAAAATTATACGGATTAAGTCATTTTGATTCCAACTATTAAACAATTTTTATGAATTTCTTTGTTCTTATTGTCTTTTACATTCTAACACATAAAAGTACTCGTGACTAAATCTCAAAACATTGTTTATTTTTGTACACACATGGTAACAGTAACAGATAATCTATATATATATATATATATAAAAGCGAAATATCACTCACTGATTAATCACGAAATCTCAGAAACTATAACACCTATAAACTTAAAATTTAGCAGGTAGGTTCCTTATAGGGTGTAGACATCTGGTAAGAACGGATTTTCCGAAATTCACCCCCTAAGGGGATGAAACCGAAGCCGCTGGCAGAAGCTAGTGTATTATAAATATATACACGGTACAACATATAAATGGTGCAAATAAGGAATGAATGCAGACAATAGTGTGTAAAAACCAGAGAAGTAGATACCTAGTAAATAAACCTACACATGTAATTTCTGTGTGCGGTGGATGCCAGACGCACAAGATCGGTCGTTGTGGCGACGCTTGAAGGAGGCCTATGTCCAACAGTTGACGTCTTTCGGCTGAAATGATGATAATGATGATGATGTAATTTCTCTCTCCTTTTGCATGCCTAAAGTCTCAAAAAGGCGTACGAAAACCACACATAATGATTGCGCTATATAAAGGCTGGCTATTTTTAAGAAGAAAAACATTAAACAACTTTTCTTACTCTGAATGGAGTAAAAGGGAGTGTCAGACTTTTACTGACTAAAACCCGTCTATGTTTCTTCAGTTGCCCTTTGCGTGCCAGGGCGATGGAAACTCTTTCAAACACTCTCGCAGCGATGTCTGCAAACACTACTTGGCGAAATAGGGTTTTATAGACCCGTCGGATACTTAATATGAGTGAGGTGCCCTAGTTCAGAACATGAGCCACACGTTAGAGTGCCCCAAGTGCCCATACACGTGCACCTTGAAGGATTTAATGAATGCCACCGATGCTGCCGTTAACGTAGCCACCTACTGGGCTCAAACACTCCAGTGTACATCGCTCGCTTGAAGGATGGAAGACATCGCGAAGTACAAAAAACGCAGCCAAAAGACGAAGGTTGCACTGAGGATTCAGCCGCAGCTGGAGTCGCACAGTAAGTGAATTTCAAGGCGTTTGTGGTGCGAGTCCTGAACACTTTTCTGTCCCTCAAATGTTGAAGGAAGAATTTTGGCCGCAGGGCGTGGTGTTCCGTCGCTTCCGCGGACAGGCGCCACAGAACAGCACTAGGTGATCATATTGCAAAGTGATGGGTTACTAACATAGTCCTAAATTTTTTTTTACTAACGATAAGTTTTATTTACTATATATATTAGTCCAGAAGGTATGTACGAGTATCTGTAGGCCAAGATGCCTGATAATAAATGATTTATCTATGTATATAAAAGGAGAAACTAACTGACAGACATATCAACGCACAGCCGAAACTACTGAGACTAGGAGTGTGAAATTTTGCACAAAGCTTCTTTTTATGACATAGGCGAGCATTAAGACAGGATTTTCCAAAATTCACCCCCTATGGGGATGAAACAGGAGTCCAAAGTTTGTATGGAGAAACCTACTATCACGCGGGCGAAGCCGCGGGCAGAAGCTAGTTATATAGAATAGAATAGAATAGAATAAACTTTATTGCACACCAAAATAGTAACAAAACTTTTATACTAGGTAACTATATTATATATATTTTATTATTATTATTATGGTATATATGTTATTATCAAACCGTTTAAAGAAATTACCATCGATTCAAAAAGAAGAAGTCTGCATTCCTGTGACTGGCCTGTTGGTCTAGTGGTTAGCGGCCCTGACTGCTATGCCGGAGGTCGTGGGTTCGATTACCATCCAGGGCAAATGTTTGTGTGATGAGCACGATCATTTGTTCTGTGTCTGGGTGCAATTTATCTATAATATGTATGTATTTAGAAATATATAAGTATGTTTATCAGTTGTCTAGTACTCATAGCACAAGCTCTGCTTAGCTTGATACTGAACGGCGTTGTGTGATAGTTGTGGAATTTTATTATTATTATTCAAAGTCTAAAAAAGGCGTACGAAAACCACACATAATGATACCGCATTCAGCCGTAGCATAAATATAATAAGTCAGCGGCATACTGTATGTAGGCTGGCTACACTGCTACACCGGCACACAGCCCCGCGCCGCCATGGGCCGGGCGCCGTGCCAATTTGTCTAATGTCTAGTTATGCCCCATTTACTGCCGGATCAAGTATATACGGCCAAGTTATGTACTATTTGCCATGTATATTTGTATAATGCTAGCTTTTTCGGCGGTTTTCCTGGCTAGGAATATTTTCTTTGTTTGTGTTTTTTTTTGCTTGGATGTTGCTCTGTGAATGGATAAGAACTTCGTATTTCGACGCTTGAGTGTATTTGTTTTTGCATATACATTATTTATCTAGTATAAAGTTGACGCGTTGGAGATGTGGTGCTGGAGACGGATGCTGGGAGTATCTTGGACAGAGTTTCGTACAAATGATTCCATATTAAAAGAACTTGGCATCAGACAGCGCCTATTGAACTTCTTCGGCCATGTATCTCGTGGTAATGACTCCATAGAGTGTCTCGCAGTGCAGGGCAAAGTTGAGGGCACTAGGCCCCGTGGTAGATCACCAATGAGATGGACAGACCAGATCAAGGCCGCAACTAAGTGCTCGGTTTATGAATGTAATTGGAAAGCTGCAGTCCGCGATGAATGGCGCCGTGTTATCAAGATGATCACTCATCGTGATTCACAGTGATGACCACGATCACTCTGGCAAGAGTGTACCGACTGAGAAGAAGATGAATGTAGTTAAGTTATAAATATGTTTTTTTTAAAACGTTGATTTTACTTGGAATAACTCCTGTGACGTGGGTGCGTTCACACACACGTAAACTTTCATACACAATACACACAGGCTCGGAAGAACTCTCTGTAGGCCATAGTCACAAATATTTGTACCGCGCGGGAATCGAACCTGGGACAAGCAGCGCGGCAGCCAATCGCTCAACCATTGCACCGTGACACCATATTCGTTGCTAGTTAATAATTATAGCATCAATTATAGTTAATAAAGTGTTTTTAAATACGTAAATAATATAATATAATAATAATATTTAGCAATTATCACACAATGCCGTCTAGTCCCAAGCTAAGTAGAGCTTGTGTTATGTTATGATGTGTATGATAAAGATTTTTTGAATGGAACTAAAATATATTGATTAAGATCTTTCAAGACATTTATATACTATCCTATATAAACCTTATAATAGTGCATTGGACATGGTTTGCTTTTGAGAAGCTCTAAAACCTAAAATCACTATTATAATTGAAAACAAAAAAAAAAAAACAAGTACACGCTCAAGAAGTTACGCGAAAAGAAAAAAAAAACACTTATGAAATAACTTAAAGCTTAAAGTACCAAACTTATAAGTATCGAGTTTCATAAGACTTATCATATTAAACTTGATGTAAGTTCGCTGAAAGTTATTTTTGGCATGGATTTAGTAGGTACTTTGTTTGTGGTATCAAGTACCAACACTTATCTACACCTACGAGGACCTCGTATAAAGGTTTATTATCTTCTTATAGATGCTACGTAATATACTCTTAAAAAAAGCTAATTTAGAACGCTCATAAGACACGGAAGGAAATAAAGATAAGGAGTCAAGGTACTGGAATGCTTTCCCTGCCAAATCTACAAAGCTTCTAAGGCAGATAGAAACATACTGGCAGCTTTTGGCAACGAAACAATTGCCGTACGCCTTCAAAAAAAAAAAAACAAAATAAAGCTAGGAATACACTCAACTGTAGCAATTTGTTTCAAGCCTAATATGCGACATTATATTACACATACGAGAATGTCGAGGCTTTTAGACGCATACGATGATGTGTAATTTTTCACGGGGGCAATCAACGATTTTTTCTTTTCTCCCTCATTCGCCGAAAGCGCTGTGTGCGTAATGCCTTGCGTTTTTCCGCGACGTTTTATTCGCAATAAATGTGGAAAGGGTGATTAATGTCTGCGCAGATGGAACGACACTACCACTTTGATTACAAGTGTTCGAGTGCCGGGGTTTCTCATGAAGATGCTTCGCATTTTCAGCGTCAATTTTTACATCAATATTCGAATCTTTTAACAGCTTCAGTAACTACTTTTTAGGTCGTGTAGATACTTATTTTAAATTCGCTAATATAGAATATTTCGCTCAGAAACAAAGATTCACGTTTCATGTCACTTTTTTATTTAAAATCTCTGAGATTTGTGATTTTTGTCAGATATTAAATTAGTTATTAGCTATCCTATCAACATAACTTCCATTAAAGGCTATTAAATAAAAAAACCCTGATTACAAAGTAAAAGCCTTTCACGCCTTTGATATGAAAACAAAAGGCAACCACGTGTCAATGTAACTTTAACGACATCGTGTAAAAACATTTCAGCGATACATAATCGGATAGCTTCGTCGCTGTTCGACTGCAGTCGGTTCCATTCGGCTTCGTTCGGCTATACTCGGCCCTGCTCGCTTTTTGACGTGCCATCGTTAAGGGAATCTGTCGAATTATTCCCATGAATATTTATTCGTACGTCTGACGCTTGGGGCAGTAATGGTAGCACGCTGGCTCCTGTACCAGCAAGATATTGAATCAATATGCGATTTATCTCACTATTTCAATGGTGCAGTGGTCGGTGTGGTCGAATTCGATTGGTTTTTGTAATTGAAGCGAATAATTCTATTATTATTTCGAAATGTATGTAAAAGTAGAAATGTAGTCTTCAAAAATTTGATTGGGTGGCCATTGCCTCTTTTGATGTTGGTAAACAAAATTAGATATCTCTATATCTATTTTCAATGGTGATACATATTTCCATGTCAAGTTTTTTTTTTTTGTGCTAAGAAATCATTAAATACCTCTTCCGCTCTGGGCAGAGCGAGAGGGAGTGTCAGACTTTTACTGACTAAAACCCATCTGTGTTCTTTCCGTTGCCCTTTATGTTTCAAGGCTGCGGTAATTCTTTTCAATAGTCTTAACCCTGGCAGATATCTTTATTAACTTTTTTCAATGGTAATATTTCGGTATCGAGAGCAGCTTGTGGCCCAGTGGTGACGGCCCTGATTTACAAGTTGCAGATAAAGGGTTTAATCTCAGCCAGGCGCATTATTTTGTGTAATTTATTTCATCACTACTGCTCTTAAAGCAGCGAAGTAAAACATCGTGAGGAAACCGGCGTGTTCTAGTGCCAAAAATTCGAAAATATGTGATATCTACCTACCGCGCCGAGCCCACGTGGTGGATTACGGCCCATTCCCTCTCTTAGAGACGAGGCCTGAGTCCCAGCAGTGGGAACATTATAATTAAATACATTAGTTTACGTTCCATTTTAATTTTTATAATAGTGCGTTTTTTTTCATTTTGTATATTATTTTTTGCGGTAATAATCATATTATAACTTACCATACATAATACGATGTAAGCTGGGCATACCTACGAATACTAGATTGATAAGTGTTCAGATTTTAATATTGTTCTCTATAATAATCGTGTATGTCATTACTTGGTACACCAATAGAATGCTGCCAATAAATAAATTAAAAAAATATAGCATAGCATAGCATAGCATAATCAGCCTTTTAATGTTCCCACTGCTGGGACTCAGGCCTCCTCTCTAAGAGAGGGAATGGGCTGTAATCCACCACGCGGCCCAGTGCGGGTTGGTGAATGTCACGTCTTCGATTTTTTTTTTTTTTGGTTCTAGTACATGCCGGTTTCCTCACCATGTTTTCCTTCACCGTTTTGAGAGTAGTGGTGATGAAATAAATTACACAAAGTAATGCGCCTGGCTGGGTTTGAACCCGTGACCTACAGCTCGTAAGTCGGGGCCGTTACCACTCGGCTACCACAGCTCTCAATTAAAAAATATGGTTGATTATAATGGCAATATTTTTATATAAAGTGTTCATCACTACATTTGCACATGCTACACACCAGTATATCAACATTAGTAAAGGAATACGGTTCCTCTGTAGGCAAATGAGATTATGTACAAGTTGAAACAGCGTTTCATGTTAACTAATGCAATATATTAGAGTGGGTGATAATGACGAATTGATTTAATTTAAAGCCTAACTATATTATTGATTAGACTTAATGGAGATTATTGAAGTTTAAGATGATTTTCATTTACAAGATTAGGACCTAGTAGAGAGATAACACTCAAAAACTGTGTTTGTTTATGTCTGTTATATGTCTCTAGAAAGAGTTGCAAAACTGAGGCCCGTCCCAGTTTCGCACGAGTGTTACAAATCTTTGAAACTCTCTTTTATTATATATTTTTTTTATTAATATAAACTAGTGCTGAAATTCCACCTGATGGTAAGAAGTGAGGCAATCTTTGATGGTGAGGCGTAGTGTATTAAGAGCCTGTTTACTCTAGCCTTGAAGACACCTAAATTATAATCGGATGGGAAGACCGTAGGAGGCAAATTGTTCCAGTATGATTTTCTCTTTTATAATATGCATGTATTACAACAAAAACCTATGCATGTATTATATACTGAAACCTTCGTCATGAATCACTCTGTCTATTGGCGAAAACTGCATGAAAATCGTTCAATAGGTTTTGATTTTATCGCGTTCGTACAGACAGACAGACGCGTTGGAGTACTTTGTTTTATAATATTCGAATGTTGTCTTTTCTAATGCATTTATATATGTATAAATGTAATTGATCTGTCTCTTTTGACAAATGTTTGTGTGTCGAGTATAGATAATTGGTTTTGTAAAGAAATCTATACTTGTAAGTACCTATGTTTGTCAGTTGTTTAGTAGTCAAAGCATAAGCACAAGCAACTATCACACAACGCCATCTAGTCCCAAACTAAGCAGAGTTTGGGACTAAATGGCGTTGTGTGATAGTTGTGGAAGTTTGGATGATTATTGTCCAGGGACAAGTGGAGGGGAAGCGGTCACGCGGGCGCTCACCTACGTGTTGGACAGACCTCATCAGAGCTGCAACACAAACCTCCATAGTCGAGAGTTCCCGAGACGTATCATCATCATCGCGTTGACAAGTGGAAACGTATCGCGGGAGCCTCACTCGCCAACGAAAATGCAGCATTGTCAACCACGACCACTTTGTCAAGAGTGAACGACAAGGGAGGAGGATGATTTTTCACCTCAAAAAAAAGCGCACTCCAGTAATGGTCAGTTTCACAGTAATTGCCCAGATTCTTACAAAACAGTATCAGATCTTTACAAAATGTATACCTCATCCTACTACTTAGCTTTTCTTTTGATTATGCAAGGAAATTATTTTCCACAGCGATGGAGAAAATTACAGTGTGCATAATGAATGGTTTTAACTTGCACAAGCTGTGGGAGACAGATGATCGCAGGGTGTTATTACAGCCTTCTAGAACGCGCAATCAAGCACTTCTTGTGTGGTATACAAGTGGTATACATCTATCTATCTTGTATACGTATAAGGAGAAACTGACTGACTGACATATCAACACACAGCCGAAATTACTGGGACTAGGAGCGTGAAATTTTGCATAAGGTTTCCTTTTATGACGTTGACGAGCACTAAGAAAGGATTTTCCAAAATTCACCCCCTAAGTAGATATAATATAATAATAATATGATAATAAAACTATCCTGTTTAGTATTTTTATGTAAAGAATCTATGTACAAAATTTCATAACTGTAAATATGAAAAATCACAAATTTATAAGCCTGTTAAGGTACCTGATTGGCGACATAAATACATGGTCACCGGGCCACCCGGGCGACTGAGCGGTTATTTTGCTCCCGTGCACAGCTGTGCGCTGGCGTTTAATGCCCGCTGCCCTGTTTTGTACTTAGTGTATGGTGGTGTCCAACTTGTGACCTATTTTAAATATTTTTTTGAAAAAATAACATGGTGTAAAAATTATTGGAATCGATTCAGTTACTGATTATGAACTAACTATATTCAGGTTTCGCAAATACTAAAAACAATGTTGTATAAAAGGAGAATCTGACTGACTGACATATAATCGCACAGCGAAAACTACTTGGACTACGACCATGATTTTTTACACAAGGTTTCCTTTTATGATGTAAGCGGGCACTAAGAAGGGGTTTTTGGAAATTTAACCTTTAAAAGGGTGAAAAGAGGAAGTTTCATATGTATGCAAAACCTCATTCCGTGTGCCAATATACTTGAAAGTTAGCACAAATAGTAACCTAAATAAATAATAAAGGTTGGCATTATTTGTTTTATATCAATTTAGTGGATCTTAAACATTGTTTTTAAGGATCCTTAATCCTTAGGTTAATAAACTTGAAACTTGGCGCAAATTCTATTCAAAATGAGTAATAAAGACTGTCATTATTTAGTTTATTAAAACTACCCTCAAAGTACGGTTTAAGGGGTGTTAAAGTTTTTACGAAAACATCGTCGCGAACGAAGTCGCTCGCAAAATGTTAGTCTATACATACATATAAATAAAATTGAGAGTCCGTTTGTAATAACAATTTTTTTTTATTTTTATTAAATGCCAACCGCATATTTGACAATATATTCGATACCTATAACAAACATGCCATTTTTTAATGTTTCTTGTCAGTCTGCTCCGTCTAATCTCTAAAACAGCATAGCGAAACACGTTTTCTTCATCCATTCTGTGCCTTCGACAGTCACGCTATCATTAACTCCCTTTTCAATGTTAACGTTTCGCCATAAAAACCATATATACCGTATATGCACTGTAGCCAATTCAGTTAAAATAAGTATTTCCGTACTAATCGTCCAGCACACATGCTAGAAGATCGGATCTCGATGCGGTTTCGGCCATTCGGCTCTAGTCGGGATAAATCGTGATCGTTCGGGATTTGTGCCAGGTATGGGGAGTTATCAGCTAAAATGCTCCACACAGGTTCACGTGTGAACTCATGCAGGCCGCTAATCTTAAGGGATTGTTCCTTGCTCAGTGATTGGGATATATTGAGAGGTAAACCATGAGGTTAGGTTTGGTTGAGAATATTCTGCAGATTTAGAAAGACAGTTATGGTAGGATATATAAACTAAATTATTTCTCAAAAGCATTATTGCAATGGCTCCAAAACTATATAGGTTACTAAATGCCAACATGTGTAAACGATAATGAATTCTTTTTGAATGATTAAATGACAAGAAATCTTTTTGAATGATTAAATGACAAGATATATTATTCCGTTAATGAATATCTTAATAACATATTTAAAAAATATTTGATTTATTTTATATCTTATTTAAATGAATTGATTATTTTGTATATTGACATTATTAATTCTTTTGACTGATTACAAAATAAATAGACACATACTTCTACTTAACCCTAACGGTAATAGAGGCGTTATGTTACGATAGACAAATGCTTCGATGATAGAAAAATGAGTAAAGTAATTTAAATAAATTAAACACTAGGTAGTGCGTGTGCGAGCTGCACGAACGTGCGAAAGAGTAACCGTAACGGAAAGGGTACCTGAAGGAACACACTTGTGTTCCTTCAGGGCTTTACTTCTCCAGGTTAGGCGAGCTTTTGATCAACTGGTAACTGCCTCCAATATCATACACGGAACCGTCGACTCGCCTAGTTTGCTTGGGGAGATAACTATTGCCGGGTAAGACGACATAAATTATTTGCGTTGCCACGTTGCCGTACGGTTGCGCGACGTATGTCACCCATTCCGCGAATGTTAATCGCACTCAACGCTCTCCTTGAATCCAGTCTTGGCTTAGATCTTTTCGCTGATGAATGGAAGGAGACACTGACTGAATGTCTGATGATTTGCGAGAAGACTGAGTGAGAGGTTTAGTTGTATATCTGTGTTATATTTTATTTAATGTGTTTTACATAATTTGTACCTAATGTAATCAGTGTAATTGGCATTTGGTCGTTCTGGTTGAATAAATAAATAAATAATCCTTTGCGTGCCAGACTTTTACTTGGTTTTAGGCAGTAAAAATCTTTGAGACGCCTTTTCGCTCCTCTCTGAGCGGAAGAAGTTACTTGATAATTTCCCACATAAAAAGAAGGCAGCGTGTGTGCAGTGCACTGGGTGGTCTGCCTCGTTTAAGCATGTCTTGGACGCTAAGTTGTTACGCAAACAATATCAATGGCAATCCTCGCGCATAGCCCGTTCTTTGTTTGTCCGCACACTTAACGACAACCGTGTGTACAAGCTATAAAACTGGAACCAATAAATTGGCACCCGTCTAGAACTAACAAAAATTTCAACAGCTCGTAAACAACGACAGTCGCCAACTCACCCTTTAATCTCATAAAATTTATGCGTCTGTACAGGGTGTAACGAAAGAGCATTATTATTTTAAGGGTGATCTATTTATTAGACGACCCCTGGCGAAGCTATAAACAATCTATTAATAAATTAAGGCCGTCCCGCGTTGGGATCGGCGAACGTGCCACAAATATTATAGAGCCAAACTATTCGTTGCAGGAAGGGTCTGTTAATATATTATGGAGTTTTCTTAGGCAAATTGATGGTTGAATTCGTTGGCGAAATTGGTCAGACCCTTTCTTTGGCGGTAATAGGATCAAGTTCTGAGACAAACGTAGCCTTAATGTTGACAATAGTCTCTAGTGTGGCTGAATAGATATGTGTTGTTCGTTTAGATTGTATGGTAGTAGTTAGTTCTTAATAGTAATTATACTTCATTCGTAATAAGATTAGACATTTTGACTTTTATTCTGTAGGCGGATGGCATTCAAAGCAAAAAGTTTGTATTGTAACCACTTGTTTTTGCTTTGATTGCCATATTTATGCCTATGGAATAGAAGTCAAAATTTCTAATCTTATTGGGATTGGAGTATGAGAGGGACTATATTTATTGTGATTTAAATATTTTCTGTTTCAGTTCATTTAACAAATACTACATATATTTACGTATTAAAAAACACTTACATAACTTTTATAACATTTACAATAAAACAAACAAAATAATAAAAACCCTAAACTAATTAAAAACAACTAAAAACAATCTACAATATGGCGTTCAATAATTCCTTCGCATCGCTGTCAACTAGTATGTCCCCAAAAGACTTATCCTCTGTCCAAGGTAAAAGCCAGCCCTTGGGACACGCGAAGTGTCAACACGGCCTTTAGAATTTGTTTTATACAATTTATAGATCATTGTATGACAATTTACATATTTTTAAAGTGTAGCGACGTCTATGGTGTCACATAAGAACTAATCCTGCATCGTGCAATTAAAGTTCTCCACGCGATTAGAACATTTAGATCAGCCCGAAATCATCTATCGGGCAGTTGCCCACCAGACATAACACCCGTCTGGTCGGAGGATCCTCCCTTTTCAACGGAGGTTTGCAGGACTTTACTCTCTGTTCCACATACATAAAGAATATTTTGCACTTGTTTCGTGAGTTCCGAATCCTCACAGGGAGGAAGCAAACATTAGCAACATTATATGTTGATTAATTTCATTTATATACTTTTTTGACGTCACCATTTTAAAACTTTTTAATTACCATGTTATTTTTATAGAAGGCATTGATTTTATTTCAGTGCTGTTTATTTTTATTTATTTATTTTATTCTTTATGCACACAAAAGCACAGAGATGGACTTATTGCCTCTGTACTTTTGTGTGCGTGCTTTAGGCATTTCTGACTATTCAAACTTTGAGTGATGCAGACACAAACTATGTTAGGTGCAATATTAAATATAAAAACTTTTTAAAAATACTTAATGAACTTCTACAATTTTTCCTTCGGTATATTGATCGAAGGTATGTAAACTCCAATTACATTGATGCCATGACAAATGGCCGCTGCAGTAAACAGTTGGTATTGTAACCACGTTTTTGCTTTTAATGCTATCCTTAAGCCTACGTAATAGAATTCAAAATCAGTTTAACGGACAGTAAAAAACGTTGATTTATATGTCTAATCTTATTTGGAATGGAGTAAGTATATAGAGACTAACTTTAGTATACCTTTGAATGCATGTCAGCTATTTGCATTATTATACAAACTGTGATTGCTTTCCAAATTATGTCACAGTTAGTTCCAAGTACAACTAATGTGCTTTGTGTGGAATTCAATCAGTGTCCCATACACAACCCACTCGTGAGTAACCAAATACTTAATACAACATACTGTATGCGTGTATTGGGATACTATAAGTACACTTCAGAATGTGAGATATCGTAAATGGAATGGACCATTTGTTGTGACATAACCTGTCATTAATTTATTTACACATATGATCATGTAAAGCTCTATTTTCTTTGGGGTGGGAATCAAATAACTTTTCGCGCTCTTAGTGGAGCGCGAGGAAGTGTCCGACTTTTACTGACTAAAACCCACCTGTGTTCCTTCAGTGGCCCTCTGCGATCCAGTGCCGCGGTGACTCTTGCGAACATTCCATTGCACTAGCAGGCTTATAGGTATCCTTGCATCTTGTTTTATTTAACTTCGTTCTGCCTCAACGGCATTGATAATGATCATCGTCAAGACTTCAGATTCAAGCATTTGAAGTTAAGTATTTCTAAGTTATTTAACTCTAGCCTAAAAACGTGTCAAAATTTGGCTTTGAGCTAGGGTTTAGGACGTTCTTAACTCAAAATACTCGATTCAGAAGCCCCGTCTCATATCTGTAAAATTTAAACTAGAAAGCAGTGATTACTGACAAGTTTTAGGTATCTCGTGAATCTTCTTCTAAGAAAGATCGTGAATATATGTTTTAACGGTGTTTCTTTCGGACTTTCGAAGTTAATGTAGATTGAGGATGTTTGTGGGCACAGTTGCTGAGGGAATGGCTGCTGCGATGTGTGTTTGATTACAACGTGCGGAACCAATATTTTCTATGTCGTACAGGTAGTTGTTTCGAGGTTTTGTATCTTGTATATCTGAGTTTGCATGTTTGTGAACGCATCCACGATACAGAAGTAATTCCTAAAGTAGGTCAACTTTAAAAAACCGGGCAAGTGCGAGTCGGACTCGCACCCTGAGGGTTCCATATAAACCTACCTATGTAAACAGTTCAATTCCTGAATGGAGTTTCGAAGATTTTTCCGAATCGCAAAAAAGTTTTTTTTGTAACGTAACTACAAATTTCCAGTTTTCAGATTTTTTCCTATACTTGTGCTATGAGACCTTACTTCATGCCAAATTTCAGGATTCTAGGTCAACGAGAAGTACCCTATGAATTATCCTATGTTTATTCTGAGACTGGATCTAGACTGTCCGATATCGAACAGGTTCAGTCAGTGAGTATCAGTATAAAATAGACATAACCCGGAAATCAACTAGTCCAATAGATTTTTAATCAATTTTGTATCGTGTCGGCCATTTTGCAACGTAGCGGGTACTGGTTGGTTCGTTTGAATTCGGAATGAGCGCGCGATACCCCATCAATCATTGGGCCTAGCTGGCCTACGCTTGACGGCACACAAATTATGATTGAGATTTATGCCCCTTTTCCACTACTCAGTAACGTCTGTTAAGCCTCTTACACACGATTGATTTTTGGTCAATCAACAGTTCTATTAATGGGGCTGCTTATGAGATTGACACGTTGAAGGAGAGTTTAAATCTTGATCGATAGAAATTTCTCAATTCGACGGGTTCGAAACCGGGCAAGTAACAATGTGATTTTTTCAATTTATAATGTACTTTTCTAATTTTATCTACGACATTATTGACATCCCTTGCCTCGGAAAGCACGTCAAGTTGTTAGTCTTCGTAGATATTTGACAGTTCATACAGGTAATCAAACGCCAGTGACTATCAGTCTATTAAAGGAGTACCGTTTTGCCCAATAACTGCGAGTTGTGGAAGTCTGATAGGTAATCGCTCCATGTAAAATACAGGTATTCAGCATCAGATCAGGCAGCATTTACTAAAAAATGTTTTATTGACTTTACATATGTACTAGCTTCTGCCAGCGGCTTCACCAAGGAGAAAGTAGGTCCCGGGTGAAAGTAGGTTTTTCCATACAAACTTTGGACTCCAATTTTCATCCCTTTAGGGAGTATATTTTGAAAAATCCTTTCTTTTTCTTTGTATACATCATAAAATGAACCTCTGTGAAAAATTTCAGCGTTCTAGGTCCAAGGGTTTGAGCTGGACGTTGATGAGTCTGTGAGTGAGTCAGGAATTTGCCTTTTATATATACATATAAGTAAGGTATATACAACATTAGTTATAGTATATGCAAAACCCGAAACACGTGTCTAGTATTTTTATGTAAAGAATCTGTGTACAAAATTTCATAACTGTACTATGAAAAATCACGAAGTTATAAGCTTGTTATGTTACCAGCTAGGCCGCACAAATACACGATCACCGGGCCACCCAGGCGACTAACGGGTTGTTTTACTCCCGCATCCGGCTGTGCGCTAGTGTTTAAAGTCCGATATAACCTGCCGTAACCTGTGTTGTACTTAGTGTTGGTGGTGTCCAACTTGTGACCTTTTTTAAATATTTTTAATTTAGAAAAAAATATAACGTGGTGTAAAAATGATTGGAATCGACTCAGTTACTGATTCTGAACAAACTATATTCAGATTTCGCATACCTATACTAAAAATAAGGTTGTATACAGGTGTTAGTCTGTAAGGTATAGGTAAGGTATAGGTATATATATGGGCTAAAATGATTGATAATAAAGGATTTATTATTATTATATTCGCAGTGCGATCAATCGTTGAAATCGGACGCGCCTGCACTGTACGCGAAAATTATTATTTAATTTGCGCCGAACGCGGCAAGTGCCGCTGCCATCATGCGTTCGGAAGAACTTGTGGCGAACGAGGTTCTGGCATTCCTGCAGTATCAGCTCGATGTCATGGACGAGGTCAGTGTGACCCAGATCTGCACGTCCAACTTCAATGAAGAGGAGATTCGCAGAGCGAAAACACTGCTGTACGAGTCGCTACACATGGCTGACCGAATGCCGTCCCGTAGGAGGGATGAAAAAGGAGAGAGGAGTCTCCAGGACATTATCAAAGTGCTCAAGGAGACCGACCCAGATGACGTGCCGACTTTCGTGGCGAAGGATTTGCGCAAGCTGCTCCCCGTCACATTCGACCACGTCGACGTCACCAGACTGCTGCGGGACATCACAACCCTCAGATCAAGCCTGGCCGAGGTGCAGTTGAAGTTGGAAGCATCGCAAACCATCATCAGCGATCTACGTACCGAGGTAGCAGATTTACGCAATACGGTATGTAGGTCACACGAGCGAACTATCAACATCAACACCAGTCACGGCGCGTTGAATGCATCACAGCGGAGTTTCGAGTCAGCAAAATTGGACTCGTCGCCGACCGCCGTCACTGCAAGTGATGCACAAATGCGCCCCGCCCTCCCCGCGTCCCCCGTCTCTGGGGCACCGAAACAAGTGAGCGCGTCACGTGCTTACTCAGCTGCCGTTGTTGCTACTCCAGCGAAAAATCAGCGGCCATCAAAACAAGTGAGGGGTATCCAGGGGCCCTCCGTCCACGTTCGAAGCTCGTTACCTTCGGTAACAAGCCAAGGACAGGTCGATGAAGAAGGCTTCGTTCGTGTAGTAAAGAAGAAGAAGAAGCCTGCTTGTCGCAATCAGTGCGGTACCGCATTGACAGGTCCGAACATGTTGCTGCGTCCCGCTATTCCATCGACGCAGCTGTACGTGTCACGTCTGCATCACTCCACGAGCGTAGAGGATGTCGTGGAGTACATAAAGGTGAAGACCAGGTTCATCCTGAGAGTTGAAAGGTTGGAGTCGCGTCACAAGATCAACTTCAAATCTTTTGTTGTACGGGTACCGACTCAACATCTGGAGACTTTCATGAAGGAAGAATTTTGGCCGACGGGTGTCGTGTATCGGCGCTTTCGCGGAAGGCTACATGACACCACGACTCAGCGCAATACGTCGCCGACCCAACGTAGTTTTAATAATAAATAAAAATAGAATGTTATTATGTATTAGTTTATTATTTTTAAGATTGTTATTTATGTATAGTGTCTATGGGCCTTAGTAGCCTGAAATAAAGAGTTATTATTATTATTATTATTATTTATTATTATAAATTAAACCCTATTCGTGTAAATACGTAACACCATAATAGCTTGTCAAAATTCAACAGCTCATATTATAAATGTGCCTATTAGCGCTTAATTTACTGTCATTAATATTATTTATGACAGTTTAAAACTCATTAAGAACTATAAATTGTTTTGTATTAGTTATGGAAACTAATCACGACATTGGAAGCCATAGCGTGTAACGGAAAGATGCTACCATGTCCGATTAAAAATGTTCCCATGAATACCAATGAGGTACAAATTACTTTAAGCGATTTATTTTGTATTTATTTGACGGTAGGTGAATTACTGTGTGACTTTTCTCGTAGAGCAAAATATTTTAATTAGTTTGTAATTGATCTGAAAGCGGCTGGTTTTGAGTTTTATTTAGATAAGCTTTATGATGAAGAATCAATGTATTTGGTTTCTCATAATAATTCTAGTTGACCCCGGCGAACTTCGTATGCCAAAGTCAATGAATATAGTAAACTTATTCACCGAATGATTGAGACCAATATCACAGAAATAAATGTCAATGAGACGTTTGCTATCTTCGATGTATTTGTTTTTTTTTTTACGTGCTTTTTTATGATATTTTAATAGTTATATTGCTATACCGAGCAGATACGAATTTAAAAAAGCAAAGATCATTAACATCGGTCCAGCAGTTCTTAAGTTATAAATATTTTAACTAACACGACTTTGTTTTATGTATATAAGTTATATAGAATTAGCTCAAGGTGCTCTTATATTTTTTTTTTTCGTTTGGGAATCATCAAATAAGTCCTCTCTCTCACGCTGGAGCGAAGGGGAGTGTCAGACTTTTACTGACTAAGATCTACATATGTTCCTTCAGTATCCCTTTGCGTTCTAGGGCCTCAGTAACTCTTTTTAACAATTCCGCAGTCCTAGCTGGAATGTGTTCTACTGTGATAAAAAAAAATATTTTCTTTCCTCTTTATAATATTAGTATAGATATTAATTGTTATTATTTCTCTGTGTGTGTAAATAAATAAAGAAAGAAAGAAAGAAAACCTTTATTTGAGACTCGCACAGGACAAACAACAATAAAATAAAAAGTAACTACTTAATCTATAAATACGTAAAATAAAATAAAATGTAATAAAATAATTTAAAATAAATAAATTTATTTTATTTTATACTTTTTAGTTACAATTCATTGACTTCGTTATAAGATAGTAAATTTCGCAATCCAGTCATTTTATTGAGGGAGTTAATATCCTGGGGATTATTAAGTAACTTGCGGTGGTCTAAACTACTGATGATTAGTCCCTCTAGAGACCTAACTCGGCTCAAAGCTACATATGCTTGACCTTTAGCAAAAATGCGTGAACTTAAGTCAACCACAGCTCGGTCCAAAAGTCCAAAGTAGTTCCTTGGAGCTTGTGTACAGTTACACCCCAGCACAATATCAATGGCAACATTTTTCGCTCTATTTTACCCTGTCCGCGAAGTGCATCGAATTCTGTCGTCGATGGTTCGATTCTGACTCCTACTCCAGGAACATTGTTTTTAATTGCTTTGTCGTCAAATTCTATATAAACAGCTTGTGGCAATTCTCCGGGTTCCAATTGGTCCCTCCGAAGAGCTGGCCACTCAATTGTCCTTATAACACCAATCCCAAGTAACAAAAAGTGGTCTTGTAGTGGTTCCGGAGCCAGGTCTATAACAGGCTAGTAAAAGTTTATAACCACGGAAAAGGGCCCATTTTATACGCGTACTTTTGCTAATAAAACACTTATAGTAGACTTGACAAGCACCACTTAGACCAATAACATACTTATAGTTGGACTACGCAAAACTATCTGCTCCCGCGAAGCCAGCTATAAGCATCTAATAGAACCAGTCACCACGACTTAAGCCCATAATACACTTATAGTTAGACTCCGCAGAACCATTTGCTCCCGCGAAGCTCACTATGAGCATTTAATAGAACCAGGCAGGCATGTAACGTACTCCGCGCTTCTATTACTAGCTACTTCAAACATTTATGATTTTTTGTTGTGTTGTGTGATTGTGAAGAAAAAAAATAAAAAAATAAAAGGTAATCATCTATTTTATATAAAATGTATTAACAAGTATTTCGCACGTAATATTATACGTACATATATGTTTGCACGGCAAACGCGTAAATATTTTCGGTGAAGTATATTGTGTTTTACATCTCAATTTTTGTTCGCCTTTTGAACACGGCGTATTTACTAAGTTGTGTTTAAAAATAATATTAGTCCTAAGGTAACAGCATTGTCGCGCCATATTGTAACGAGTTAGGATTTACGAGAATAGTTTTATAAGAAACCTTTATACAGAAATTAAGACTATAACAGCATTCGAGAGTCCACAATAATACCAGGTACACTTATTCTTAAAAGAAACCACTGTAGAACTAATTCACTTAAAATTGGCGCATAAAGTTGACTTATACACCCCTATAAGGTCAAGTAACAAATACAAATGGTTCTAAGTGCATTTAGTTCTATAAATTACTATTACTGGCGTATGACACTTATAGCGGATTTATAATTATTTCTTGTAGGCGATTATAAGTGTAACTTACTGGACCAAGTTTTCTCAAGTGTATTTACACCTATGCAACACTTTTATAGGCCATCTTAGCCTTTACTGCGCCTATAATTTCGTTCTATATACGAGTATAAGTCAACTTATAAGAACAGATGTACTATAAACCCAAACGAACTCCGTGTAACCTGTTATAAGCTTGGTGGTAAAACCTAGAACTACTAAGAGAGAGGTACTAGTGCTGTGAGCCTGTAAACTATGCGCTACAGGAGAACATTGTTACTTGGGATTGCTCCGTTAACAAGACCATGGCATTCAAATTTCTTCGTAACATAATTCGTGATCCTAAACCGATTGTTAAATATTTAACGATTCCTCCAGTTTTGTTAGGATCATCAGAAACATATACCTACATCTTTCGGTTTTTGACCATGTTTTCGATTCTACTGATATATCAACTGCATGTAATTTATACAACCTAGTAGTTTTTGCCAATATAGTTGTCATCTTTTGCTTACGTTCATCGACCTGTCTAGTAGATGGGAAAACTCGAATGATTTGATTTACAATCGTGCATCAAATGAACAACGCCATCTATCGAGTTTGGTGGTAAACTTTTTTTTACCAAAAATATTTGTTCTTCATGCTCTTTCACTGTTTTTTTATTTGTGTATCGTTTATACTTGAAATGAAAACTTAAATCAATAAGTAAGAAAATTAGCGAGAATGATTGTTTTGTTAAACAACTTTAAATCGTTATATATCCTAAACTATTATTTAAAATGAAAAATGATAAAAGGAACCTAAAAATGATTTTAAAATACCTATTCAACGACACCCCACTTGACATAGTTCATCGACTTTTTTTTTTTCATTTTGACAATATGGCGTCTGGTTGTAGCTGTGGTGAATTTTGATTACTGTCATGTCTTTAGTGACACTCGCAAGGTTAAGACGAATCGATTGACGTAAGAATTATCAAAATCGGCCTACGCATTTGGTCTCTAGAACGCCACATAGAAACAAACATACATACATACATACATACATACATACATACATACATACATAGACTGATAAACACATTACCCTCCTTTGCGTCGCGCAGTCGGGTAAAAAAAGTCGTTAAATAAGTATCTAACCACCATTATTTAGAATTCTAGAACATATAATGTGTTACAAAAGCGATAAATAAAGCAAGTATCCTGTTATCGTAGAGAGCAAAGGATTAAGTTGCGCGTTTCATTTCTAAAGAGGCGGCATTCGAAAGCCGTACCATTACATTACGCTACATTCGCAGCACCCTGTGTAAACCTAGAACCTTTGTATACAGGTAACACTATCGAATAAATGGTTCTGAAGTGAACGCTGCATTGTTGCCTTATCTCAAACGCTGCGAAGCTCCCACGAACGATACAAGATACGAGCGGCTAGACCAAGATGATCCCTCCACCCCCTCGCCTCACCTCCACCTGAAGGCTTTGTGCTCCAAACGCCGATACAAGCTAAAGATGATTTGAATTATCAGGGGTCTTTGTTAAATTGTTTGTTATGATCCTGTATTGGTATCGCCAGTGAAGGATGCTGGAACTCAGATTATAGACGCCGTTCGTGTTTAGATTTGTGCGAACTATCTGTGTGGAATTAATGGTGAATTGGGTTGTGTTCGGTTTACATTTTACAAGCTTCATACCCCAGACGTCGGGAGCTGCAGAGTGATTTCCGGACACCAGCGGCGCGGGTTTGCAGACGGCGAGCAATGGGTAGCTCCCCGTCCGGCCGTCCGGTAATGACCAAGCCCAAGTCGACGGCGCGTACTGCTCCATACACGCCTCAATGAGATGACAGCAATTTTGACGGGACCAGTTAGGGCTGATGCCTGCCAGGGCTGTGACAGGGCAAAGGAGTTACCGTGGCCCTCGCAAAGGTCAACTGTACTAACACTTGGTTTTGGTCAGTAAAAGTCTGACACTTTTTCTCGCTCAACCCTAGAGCGGGGGAAGTAATTTGATGATTTTCCACCTCAAAAAAATTGTATATCTATATTTTCCTGACACATACCGAGATGTTAATATTGGACCTACCACAATTTGTCTCTGCATCACCCAAAGGTTGACTGGTAGAAAATGCCTTAAGGCATTAAGTCCGCATCTGTACTTTTTTTTTTTTTTTTTTTTAATTGATGTAAACCAGCGCTTGACTGCGATCCCACCTGATGGTAAGCTGTGATGCAATCATTGATGGTGAGGCGCACTAGTTTATCAAGAGCCTATTCACTCTAGCCTTGAAGACACCTAAATTATAGTTGGACGGGAAGATCGCAGCAGGCAAATTGTTCCAGTCCTTCGATGTACGCGGTATAAACGACGAAGCGAAACGCTTAGTCCGGACCGTTGAAGTTTTAAGGGTGGATACTCGCCGTACGTCGGGTTGTCCGATGGTAGAAAGGAGATGGCGGAATCAAGTCATGCAATTCCCGCGCACACTCTCCAAAATGCAACCTGTAAAATACCGATAGGCTGGCTACCCTGCGCCTGTGCTCGAGGCTTTGTAGATTGGACTTAACCAAATCTGGATCCCCAATTAGCCTCTTCGCACTCCTTTCCACTGAGTCCAAAGCTGCTAGATGGCATTTTGCAGCACCAGCCCATATGTGACTGCAGTACTCCACACACGATCGGACCTGTGCTTTGTATAACATTAGAAGCTGTCCCGGTGTGAAGTACCGTCGGACCTTTGCAAGAATGCCTAGTTTTCTAGCAGCTACCTTGGCTTTGGACTCAATGAACCGCCCAAAATTGAGGTCTGAGGAAATTTCAACTCCCAAGAGCTGAAGGCGGTCGGTACTCTTGTGTGCATAAAGAATAAATAAATAAATAAATAAATGGAAACCCATTTGGCGCAACATTGAGATGCACACCGCACTATGGCTGTTCTGCTGTAGGTATTTCTTCCTTTTTGCTATTTAGGTATCTACATGTGTCAATGTTTTATGGTTTTAAAGTTTTTTTTTGTTTGTTATAGTGCTTTCATTAAACCCCAAGGGAACGTCAGCATTCGCTCTCTCATTGTCTTTCTATTATGACTCTAATTACGGCATTCGGAAGGTTAATTGTGCTTTGGTGTGTGTTTTGTGTTGTAGCAAATAAATGATTTATACCTATTGTCTGTCTCTTTAATTAAGAAGTCGAATCAAGAAAACCTATTCAGAATAGTGCGTATCATTCCCTAAAACTACTTTCACCAAGAAAATAGGTAATCAGACCTTCCTTACAAGACATTACGGGGAACTTTATTGTCCAACAAACGTCAGATTAACGGGTTGTTAGTGGTCTAGGCCCATTTCATTGCCTGGGAGCTTATGTCCAGTTAATGAAATGAATGAATCGGCTGTAATACTTGTCTTGTAAAATGGTATGTAGCGAGGAAGATCTGTGTCTTTGCACGCGATTTTGTTCGCGTAAATGAATAAAAGGAATAATAATAATATTCCCCAACTATCACACAACGCCGTCAAGTCCCAAGCTAAGCAGAGCTTGTGTTTTGAGTACTAGACAAGTGATAAACATACTCATATATTTCTAAATACATACATATTATAGATAAATTACATCCAGACACAGAACAAATTTTAATGATCGTGCTCATCACACAAACAATTGTCCTGGGTGGGAATCGAAACTACGACCTCCGGCATAGCAGTTAGGGCCGTTATGTTTTCATAAACACCCTAATCCTATATTGGGGTAATTTTAATAACTAATAATTACAGTCTTTTTTATTCATTTTGGTTAGACTTTGTGTCGACTTTCAAGTTTATAAACCCAAGGAATAATGTTCTCCCATACAACCTTTTACACCCTCCCCTCTGGATCATCAGTTAATCATTTTCTGTAAAATGATTTGAAATTTAGTAGTTTTGATTAACGGATAATGAAAACATTTTTTATTTACTAGATTAATTGGTGATTCAGATTTGGTTAAATCTAATCTTCAAAGCCTTGAGCACAGGCGTAGGGTAGCCAGCCTTTCGGTGTTTTACAGGTTGCATTTTGGAGAGTGTGCGCGGGTATTGCATGACTTGATTCCGCCATCTCATTTCTACCATTGGACAACCCGACGGACGGCGAGTATCCGCCCTTACGTTGTTGAAACTTCTACGGTCCGGACTAAGCGTTTCGCCTTATCGTTTATACCGTGTACATCGAAGGACTGGAACAATTTGCCTGCTGTCTTTCCATCCGATTATAATTTGGGTGTCTTCAAGGCTACAGTGAATAGACTCTTAATAAACTAGTGCGTCTCACCATCAACGATTAGTTTATATCAAATAAAAATAAAAAACTATTTATGCCAAGTTTCAAGTATTTTGATCCAAGGTTCGTATAACCGAATTTCCCCCTTTTCACCCCTTAAAAGTTGAATTTTTAAAAACCCCTTCTTAGTGCTCGCTTACATCATTAAAGGATGCTTTGTGCAAAATTTCACATTTCTAGTCCCAGTGGTTCCCCCTGTGCATTGATATGTCAGTCGGCCAGTTTCTCCTTTTATATAATTATGTATATACTTGTCTACAAAAAAGCCTATATATATTATAGCTTCATTAATAATCAGGCCTAGCAAATGAGGTGTCATTGATAAGGTTCTTCCAGTTCTTTTCTTTAATGTTAAGCGGTTCAATGGCCTCTTTCGAGTACACATTGCCAATGGTTTTGATGGCAACTTAATTAAGATAAAGTATGTCAATGGTGTGTCTGACATGTTCTTATGTTTATTTGTCTGTGCGAAGAATGTTACTATGAGAAGATTACTGTATTTAAAATAGCTACATTTATAGTATTAAAGCTAAGTAGTTTTAACTGTGTCAAATCAGACTTTCGTCCCACTATTCTTTCTGGTTAACTTCGACAATGTATAAACGCACTGATAGTTCCAGAAACTAATTATTTGATTATAAAAAAAAATATTGTATAGGATAACCAGGATTATGACGAACAGTATAGGCTGTATAACATTACTCTAAAATTCACGGTATTGGAGCAGTAACCAAACACGCTGAGAACAGCCAGCATCAGTCTTAAATATTTTCCACTCACACGATTGAGATGTTGATGACAGATGAAAAAAGATTGCATGTTGCGGACATGAGAATCTTGAGATGAATGTGTGGTGTGGCGGAATGGATAAAGTGAGAAATGAATATTAGAGGAAATTTAAAGTAGTGCCAATGATCAGTCATTCCATTTCAGATAAACGATTCCCTTTCAACTTCTCAGGAAGTTGAAAGGGAATCGTTTATCTTGGTATGGTCATGTGAAGAGAAGGGATGAAACGTATTATATTAAATTAGTAACGAGTATACATATGGATAGATGGGGAAGGAAGGGGAAGCTAAAGAAAAAATGGATGGATTGTATGAGAACTGATTTGATAGAAAAGAGAAGAAACATGTTACGACGACCCCAAATAACACGGGACACGGGCAGGAAGACTAATGATGACACAATGGAAATGTCAGACGCACTGTAGAGATCGACAAAGGCTATTATTATACAGTTTCCGAATGAAGTTTGATCAAACGGCCGCAATATCCAATTCACACGCCGTAAGCAGCATTTGTTGCAAACTAGAAGTACGGAGGAAGCGTCACAAAGTAATACATTGGGGAAAGTTTCTCTCTCGGGACGGTACGCGGACTGCATTGCCCATCCAACTACGATTCAATATATATTAGCTTTGGAAACTTTGATTTCTGTGTTCTTCTTATTGCTTTACGCAAAATGTTCGAAAGTGGATTCCTAACACATTTGGTTGGTAGTAGGTCTACGTTTTGTGCGATTGGAACATTGTGGGCGAAACTTTGATGGGTATTGAAATTTTTATTGCATATGATTTTTAGTTTTACATTTTTATTTTTGATATTTCGTTTTACAGTCGATCTCAAGTAAACTCTTTTATATTACTTTTTTTTTTTTAATTAAATCATTTTTAGTCATAAAACAGCATCATCAGTCGATTAGATTACACATTATGAATTGTCTGAGATTGGGTATTCAAATCAATTTTAACAACTAATAAATTATATAACTGTTATGCATGGACAGCTTACGAGTATATCGTAGCGATGTTAAGTCTACTCATTAATGGTAATCTGTGAACAGCGCTATGGGCTACATTATTTATGTTATTATGTTTTTGATATCGCATAATTTAGCTGTTTATTGTACCCTTTTAATAAGATAAAAAATAGTTAGATATGAGGTAAACAATATGAGACAATAACATGGGTTTCCAGATAGCTACAACCTAGGGTTCTTTAAGTCAAGAGTGTTACTTCTCGGCAAGCGTGCTTAATCGTTGACCACATTATCGCAAACCATCAAGTGAGATAGTTGTCAAATGCGAGCTTATATAATAATAAAAAGTAAGGAAAAAAAAACTAGACTTTCTGTGAAACTTTAACGAGCGATTCTCGCCATCAAATTGTTAAAAATGGCCAGTCAATAACTTTATTTAAATAAAATTTTATAGTAATACACCTCCTGAACTTTGCCCTTGCCCAAATTTACACATTACTTAGTGCCTTACGCTCTAAAGTGAATCTAAATAAGCGCATAATCAGAATTAAAATGTTCACATTGTTGGGACTCGTATCCCCGGAGCCGTATCCACCACGCGGGTCCAGTGCGGACTGGTGAATGTTACATGTCTTCGAATTTTTGGTTCGAGGATATGCCGGTTTCCTCACGAGTTTAAACTTTTACTTTAAACACACCGGTAGGTTTTACTTATTATTATTTACCGGTATTACTTAGACTTCGCAGCCAGATACCTACCTATTTATAGTTTCCAGTTTATACCCGTGTACACAACAGAACTGACTAACAATTCTTCAAATGTTATATTAGCTGGCCCGTATAATCTTGATTCCATAGAACTTGTTGTAAGTTTCTGTTTGCCATCCTAAGTTAATACTGAAATGTTACTTGTATTGTTTGTGGAACTCTCAACACTCTCTGAAGGTTCTCTAATAAAACTTTGATATTTATTGCAGCTCAGATCATATTGCTTTATTTGTATTTTTTCTTTCTTTTTTTTTATTTGATAGGTAAAAACGTTGATTTACAGTTTGTCTTTTTACAGAGTCAAGAAAAAAAGGAAAGAAATGCTGCATTTAATGAAAACTATAAAACATTGGTGGATCCAACCTACTATTAAGCTGTTGATCCCCGCATTAACGCCGGCGTTTACGCGCCATTGTCTTACTATTGTGTCTCTAATTACGCACTCAAAAGGTTAAATCACATCAATCTATCTATATAAAAGAAGAAACTGACAGACATATCAACGTACAGCCGAAATTACTAAGACTAGGAGCGTGAAATACACATGGTTTAATTTTATAATGTAGGCAAGCACTAAGAGAGGTTTTTCCAAAATTCACCATCTAAGCGGAAATGGGGGTCTAAAGTTTGTATGGAAAAACACGGGCGAAGCCGCTGGCAGAAGCTAGTGTAAAATAAAGTCAAAAGTTTGTATATGTCGTGGGCAGATCTTAGAAATTTATCACTTTATGATATGGCCAAGTAAAAATGTCCAGCGGGGCTATTGCGTAACTCTGTTCACAGTTCAAGTGATGATCACTTGTTAACAATGTGCATCATTGAACTGTCAAACAGCTAGTTTCGTATTGCCTATCTTCAGTGACCAACTGCAGTGACGTCATTAGCCACTTGTGCCTATGATAGCCACCGTAACACGTTTTGACAGATGTTATTGTGTCGATACTTTTAAAATTGCGACCTGTGTAAGCTTTTGAAGCTGTATAATAGTCGATAAAATTTTAGAGTGGTCACAATAGGCACCGTATTTTTTTATAATTCACCACATTTCCACCGTAGTTTGTTAGTCACTTGTGTGATACGTAAGACCAATTTTATGAAATTGTCAGTTGACAACTAAGTTTAGTGTGCAACGAATGCTAGTTGTCAACTGTTATTGAAAAAGTTAGCCAATAGCCCCCCTGATCGTTTTAAACGTTAAAGTTTGAAGATATTTCAATCTTGGCTTGACCTACTTTCTTTAGACCATTTATTATCATTGAAATCTTACATTAATGATATGGCCAAACGAGGATTGAAATATCATCAAAGTTAACGCTTAAACGATCTGGCCAGTTTTAATTGGCCATATTATGAAGTGATCAATTCTAAGATCTGGCACGATATATATATATCCGTGTGTGTGTTACTCCTTCATGCTCAAATGACTGGACGGATTTCAATGAGCACAAGGGTAGACCATGTCTTAAAATAGGACATTGGAAACTCTTTATTCCGAGAGTATGTTCTCTTGGAAAAAATTACACGCGGACAGAGCCGATGGCAGAAGCTACCTCTTAAGATAAAGATGGAGAGACGCTCTTGATTGCTACTGAACCGACTGACCCGCATTAGCACCCACATTTAATAATATTTGCAAAGGGAAGAGGGCTTTGCTCTTGTATATTATAGTACAGTTTGTCATCATCATCATCATCATCATTATTTCAGCCGAAAGACGTCCACTGTTGGACATAGACCTCCCCCAAGCGTCGCCACAACGATCGACCCTGTGCGGACCCTTTCAGCCCCATCGACCATCCGTTCTACGAGCAATGTGCCCTACCCACTGCCACTTTAGTTTGGCAATTCTTCGGGCTATGTCGGCGACCTTGGTTCTCCTGCGGATATCTTCATTCTTTATGCGATCACGCAAGGAAACTCCGAGCATAGCCTTTCCATTGCCCTTTGGGTTACTGTAAGTTTTCTGACGAGGCCCATTGTAAGCGACCATGTTTCAGTGCCATATTTCATCACTGGCAACACGCACTGGTCATAGACTTTCGTCTTGAGACACTGTGGTATGTTGGACGAGAAGATACCGCGCCGCTTGTACAGTTTCTAAATTATTATTATTTATTTATTTCAGACACAAGATCTATATTTTTTTAGTAATGTACTTAATTGAAATTAAGTTAAATTTTATAAGTTTTATTTTTTTATACGTTGCCCGACACTAGACGTTACTCCTGTTTCGTAGGTGCGTTCACAAACATCCAAACTCACGTACACAAGATACCCAGACGCAAAACCACTGTCTGGAGACCACACCAATATCTGTTCCGTGTGAGAATAGACCAGCGACTCGCAGTGTAGCAGTCAATAACTCAACATTTCTTGTAATATTTTCACCCGTATAAAAATGATTACCTGCAACATTCTTTATCTATTCGTTCACCTACATTACCTTTACATTTAGAAAAATGGTACCCATTTTAAAGCAAGAAGTTGATCAGGTGGCCTGAAGTGGCCGATCTCCCTAACACGCGTAATATCACCGCCTCGTAGGGCAGGCAGCTTGGCCCACGTCCACAATTGAATGCGGGATTATGGGCTGTCACAACCGGACGTTTTGACCCTGATGTGGATTACACGATATATCTCGCTGCGGCCGCGTTTCTCTGTGTAACTAGATATTTTAATGTGGGCACGTTTATTTAAAATGGTGGAAATGGGAAGGAGAGGAAGGTGTAAAAGCAATGTTTCTATAATTTAATATAACTTTGATTGCTAAATAAGTTATTAGTTGACATCACTGTTTTTGGAAAAAGGCTGCACAGATGATGTTGATGGGATTAGCTAAAGCCTCAGATATATTTGGAGACCAAATGTCTCTCAACATGACGCTGCAACGTTGCTCAGTGTCCCGCAACTTGCCCGCGAATATTTTACGATGCATTCTTGTGACGCGGGACGTGTTGTTGGACAATTTGACATCGTTGCGAGTGATGTTGGAGGACACTTTGTCTCCTAGTTTTATTTATTCAACAACATGTTTCGCGTCACATGAATGTGTTGTAAAATCATCGTCATTATTTCAGCCGATAGACGTCCACTGCTGGACATAAGCCTCTCCAAATGTCACCACAATGGTCTTCCGGTACGTGGTCGCCACTCCAGAACATTTCGGCCCTAACGGCCATCTGTTCTGCGAGCAATGTGTCCATAAAAAAAAATATTGTGTTGTAAAATATTGGGGGATAACTTGTGGAACACTGGGCAACGTTGCAGCATCACGTATATTGAGCGAAGCACGTCATGTTAGGTGACATTTTGTCCCATAATGTATCTGAGGATTCCTACAAAAACAATACGATTTCATACTTGATATTTCATGAGTTCGTTTAAAAAATTCCGGTAAAATCAAAGTTTTCCGTAATTTTCTTGAGAAACATATTATGCAAATATTTACCCGCAAAGAATTATGATAGAAGCAGCATAACAAATTAGAGTGTCCATCGTAGCAATATACCACCATCTCTGGATTTAATTAATCACAATATTATGTAGCGAAAGGGTCGGGGCACGGATGCGCAGTCTTGATAGCGGGGGCATCGTGACGGTGCAAACTGTAGGAGACCCACTTAATTGGTCTTTAGTCTGTTGTTGATGGAGAAAAATCGGTATCCTAATGAGTGGCGGTTTTATTTTTGTGGGGATAATTAGGGTTTGGTTTTGGGCGAAAATAGGTATCTTTGTGGCCTTGAAAGGTTTTTTTTTTAACATAAATGTAGATACTCATTGTATCTACATTTATGGTAAACGTTTTACTTGATTATAGAATTTTGATGATCTATGTTACAATAATCACGACTTGGCACGCTCTCGACTTCCATGTAATAGTTGAGTTATCATTGTTTATTCGTCAATTCTAGAACTCTCTGCCAGCGTCTGTATTTCTTACTACCTATAGTCTGACAGCTTTCAAAGCAAGAGTGGTCAAGCATATATGGGTTACTCATTCCATCTTAGACCTATCTATAGCTTTCAGCTGGGCGTGATCGGCAGTGCCGGATCAAGCCACCTTAGGGCCTGTAGTAAATTCCATCAAGGGGCCCCCTAAATCTTTGTACGTAAACGATAACGATTTTAAATTTCGATAACATATTTTTCAAAAATAGGTCGTTGTGCCCTTAAGTAGTAATGGGCCGGTAGGCAGTTACCTACATTGTCTTTATGGAAAATCCGGAAATGGTTGGAATTCAAATGGTATAGGTATTTTGACTTGTTTTTGTACGTCCAAATGTGCCTCCCTACGTGAAGAGCCTGTAGCATTTACTACTTGCTACGTGGATGATCCAGCACTGGAAACTGGCCTACCATAATAAAGCTCAGTTAATAAAATACTACTAAACAAAAAATAAATAAAATATTTATTAAACCTCACTCACAAAAAATGTGGAACTCATATCAAAACAAAAGACATGACTGAGACACAGACATTTCTTCACCGCGACAGCTTATAATTTGTACCATCCAAACTAACTCAAGCCGAGGTTTAACGAGACGGCAAATTCTGAAAAACAAGCGACCCCGATGAGGGTCAGACATGGAGGTACAATTAAAAAGCGAAATGTAAGCCAAGGATTAAGCGGCACAGAAATAATGAGACGATTTGCTGAATAATGAGCAAATGTACCGCCGTCTGAGATGTGAGTATACGGACATTTGTACAGATTTTATTTTTTGTGTATAATGCGTATTGTTGATTTTTTTATGGGTTATATAATTCTTCGTTAATACGTGTTGAAATTTTTTGAATTAAGAAATCATTAAATGATTTCTCCGACTCTAGGGTGAAGTGAGTGAGCGTGTCAAACTTATACTGACTAAAAACCCACCTGTGTCCTTCAGTTGCTGTTTGCATTTCAAGGCCATGGCAAGTCTTTCAAAACATTACCGTGACCCTAGCGGCGAAACTTAAAAAAAAAACACGAATAAAATCTGTAAAGTCGTTCTCAAGTTATGGCGTCAACTAAGGATATAGTAAAGAAAAAAAGAAAGAAAAACAATTTATTTACGTCAAATATGGCGCACACCTTAAAATAAACAATAACAATAACGACATATATATATGGTAGGTTATGCGTCACATCCGCGTAAAACGGCCAGCGCTCAGCAAAAATGCTGGGGCTCGTATAAAAATAGAGCCTCAGCGCTGATTTTCAGCACCAGCCGTCGTCGACGGAGAGACGTTGATCGGCCAGCAAGTATTACAATGCGTTCCAAACAAGAATAGGACCGACTGACAGGTAGCGACGTCACGTCATACTGTCAAATATATATATATATTTATATATATATTTGATATATTTCATTATATTGTTATAGTGATTCATCTATCTATATTGAAAGAAAACTGACTGACTGACATTATCAACACACAGCCGAATCTACGGGGACTAGTAGTGTGAAATTTTGCACAAGGTTTCCTTTTATGAACTAGGCGAGCAATAAGAGAGGATTTCCCAAAATTCACCACCAAAGGGGATGAAATGGGGGTCCAAAGTTTGTATGGAGAAACTTACTTTTATGCGGGCGAAGCCGCTGGTAGAAGCTAGTTTTTATATAAGTAGATATAAATAAATTATGGATGAAAGCTTCGGCTTCTTAACAGACTTTGTTACCAAAACAAGAATATGACATAAACTGCCCACAATTACTCACAGTAACCGCACCAGTAAACGAGAGTCGATAAAATACTCAAGTGCAGTTGCAAAGCAGAAAGTGTGTAAGAAAAAAACCAGTCGTAAGTGTCACGGTGGTATGGTCTCGACAGTCGAGTCTTCCAAGTTTGCACAATAAGACCACGAGAGTTACAAGTCTGAAAATTTTCCTCCGTTCGTTTTACCCGCAGCGGGAATCAGGTCGGGAATATCGACTTGAAAATTTCTAGTTTGTTAGTTCGCAATGACACCGTGGTCGAAGATTGGATTATTTTTACAAGTTGCAACTGTTCGACGCTCAGGCTAGCTTTTCTTGTTTTAAGTGGCAGTTTGCGAGTTCTTACTTAGATAATTGCATAATTATTTGGAGGAGTATCGTTGTTAGTGGTATTTTGGTGGAGACATACCCAGCTGTGTAGAAAGACAATGCGTGGTACTTATAGATAAGTTGAATTATAAGCTTTGCGTATGAGAACTTAGAAACTGTGTGCATTTATTTCTCGTGTTTCTTTTAGTGTGTTGTAAACTATTTTCTTTGTTAAACTATAATAGTTTAAAACGTAAGTCAAGTCAGTAATAAACGATTTTTTCAACTTTTTTTTGGGGTGGCAACCCATCAAATAATTTCTCCCGCTCTGGGTAGAGCGAGATGGAGTACCAGAACTGAAACCTACCCTTATTTCTTCAGTTGCCTTTTGCGTTCCAGGACTGCGGTGAGTCTTTCGAACTTGCAGCCTAAGAAGGTTTTAACCTTCTACGCTAAACTTTATTTTCCCACCTAAAAAAAAAACATACTAATTGACTATTTATTTTACTGACTTCCTTAAGGTTCAAGAATAGCATATTTATGTATATACGATATGTATGTGTGTAGGTACGTCCTTTACAGATGGTCGATGGGGACGAAAGGTTCTGGAGTGGTGACTACGTACCAGAAGACGCAGTGTTGGAAGGCCTCCCACAAGGAGGAGCGATGACCTAGTGAGGGTCGCGGGAATCCGATGGATGCGAGACGCACAGGATCGGTCGTTATAGCGACACTTGGGGGAAGCCTATGTCCAACATAGGACGTTTTATGACTGAAATGATGACGATGACGTCCGTTACTAATAAATATCTCTGAAATTATTTACTTGGTTATTGATTAGTAAATTCTTAATTTAAAAACTACCTTTTATTAAAACCAAGTTTGTTCTTGGTTTCAGTCCAGTTTTAAATTAAGAATCTTAATATCACTAAGGCTGTTTTTACATTCCTAACATTCGTCTGTATGTAGTCTTACATACACGTATAGATGAGCGTAGGTAATATAATTTTGTTGGTCGCAGGTGACGCCATGATATTGGGTCTGGCTAAATTAATGTCACATAGGAAATTATGCAAATCCACGCCAATCCCTGTCTAGTCCGCGTCAGGTGAAAATTCTCTTAACGTTATGTCCGATGGTATTAGTGTCTGGCCTGTGATTAGTTTGGGACACAGACACGATCATTTAAGTGACTAAATTCTAAATTTAGTCACTTAAATGATCGTGTCTGACTACGCATCGAATCGTAAATTATGCGATGATTATTCGTATATCTAAAAACGGTAAAAGATCGACTCAAAACTATTTGTGAAATCCCCCTTTTTTCACGAATAGTGCGATGATTATTCATCTCTACAAATGGTAAAAGATCAACCAAACTGTTTGTGGAATCTCCCTTTTTTGTGGTGAGGCATTATCTTATAACTGCTCCCACTCAGAGTGGAGCGAGAGGGAGTATCAGGCTTTTACTGACCACCTATGTTCCTTCATTTGCTCATTGCGTTTCAGGGCCACGACAACTATTCCGCACAATCCAGCAGCCACGGGTGAGGTTCATAGAGTTCTAGGTAAACAATACCAGCAGCGTTAGAAGGCTTCCTACAAGCTTGACCGATGACCTGGTGAGAGTCGCGGGAATCCGATGGTTGCGAGACGCACAGGACCGTTTATTGTAGCGACACTAGAGGCCTATGTCCTTCGGCTGAAATGATGATGATGATAAAACAATACCTAACTGCCCTCTATCTATCAAGTGGGTTTAACCTGTGTTCTTTATTTGCCTTTTGCGTTGCAAGGCCACGGTAAATCTTTCGAACAATGCCGCTACCTTTGTTCCCCATGGAATAACTATCACAAAGATTAGGTATTTATTGGGTACTTAAAGAAACATATCTATTTTAAAGTAGGTAATAGATATACACACGTATTCTTAAAATTTACTTCTTTTTCAAATGGGGATATGCACAAACCATAATTGCCATTTATTTTGATACTAACTTTTGCCAGCGGCTTCGCCCGCGTTAAAGACGAAAATTATTACAAGGGAATATACCACCAGGATAGAACTTATGCTATGTGCTATTTATTCCTGAACATAGTCCAGGTACTCGTGTGCCAAATTTCTTGCAAATTCGTTCAGCCGGTTAAACGTGAAGAAGTAACGAAATACATATACACATTTAAATAAACTTTCGCGTTTATAATATTTGTGTGATATCTATAATATCCAACCTACGTAACTGATAGAATCGCCAAACTTAAGTGGCAGTGAGCAGGGCACATTGCTTGCAGAACGGATGGTCAATAGGGACGAAAGGTTCTGGCGTAGCGACCACATACCTGAAGACGCAGCTTTGGAAGGCCTCCCACAAGGTGGACCGATGATCTAGTGAGGGTCGATGGGAATCCGATGGACGCGAGACGGATAGGACCGGTCGTTATGGTGACACTTGGGGAGACCTATGTCCAACAGTGGACGTACATTATTTAAACTCAGAAGAAGAGGTTTTTGTTAAACTTACATGTTTTAACATCAGTAGGAAACAGTTCATAAACATTCAGCTCAAAGCCAGACCTTAAAATAACAACCATTTTCCTCTACCAATCTAAAATAACAAGATAGCTACTTGAAAATTCACAGCTAAATTCCGGCCAAACATCACGTCATTACCGATCCAGTTATGATCGATCTAACACAAATACGACATTAGCTATTTGCTCTTCCTCTGTGAATTGAGCAATTAATACCACAATTCTGTCATTGGCCCCGTCATATGTAATGTCATAATGAATCAATGGCCTCGGGTATTAGAGGGACCGAAGTGGCCCACCTTGGGTAGGGTTGCCAGTTCCGTTTTTAAATAAACCCATTAATCATTTGTGACAGGTACGGGAAATATTGGAATAATGTAATGGTATTAAATTATCGTTTTATTTGGGCGTATCCTTGGTATTTTAAGCGAGGGTTTGTTATCAATTTAGCATATCGTGCATGTTAAAAAACGTTATCAAATTGCATTTGTTTTTATGGTAATATTTTAGGTTATATTTGAATTTCTGTTGCATTATTTTATCATAATTTTTTAAGTTGGTGCCCTGAAATCGGACGACGGGGTCGCGGCAGACCAAAAAGGAGATGTTGGGACGTTATCCTTAAGAATTGGGTCAGAGCTGGAAGCAATTGAAGGAATAGATGGAGGCCTTTGCCCAGCATTGGGACAGTTTGACTGGATATAATAAGAATAGCATATTTACGAAATTATAAAATGAAGCGTAATAAATTAAGACAAGAATCACAAAAATTTGTTATTTATTAGATAAGGAAACAGTGATGAAATTACAAAACATGTTGCTTCTGAGAAAGTTTCTAACAAAAATCATTCTAACATTAGCAACATAATAATTTAGTTGTATAAAGTTAGTCGTTAGAATACGGAAAAGCGTACAGATAAATTGTTACAGAAAAAATACACGCAATTTATTTTTTTCGCAAAACAATTTCTGATAAGTTCCAGTGAAGGTCGGTGGTATTCAGAAAGATTCTGTATTGTTATGTTGGATAAAGTCATTGTGTCTTGATAAGTTATAAAGGGAAAATAATATTGATTTATCTTCGTTGTTATCAATCATGTTTTGTAATGGAAATGGTATTTTTGTTGCAAGGGTTTCGTCGCCGCGGTTCGGTAGTTAGATTTTCCTCGAAAAACAACATTTCAAATAACGCATCAGAATTTTTATAATTGAGACGTTGTGTGTTGTTTTTTTTTACTATGGATAGGCTCACGTTTGACCACTATCTCACCTGATGGTAAGCGATGATGTGGCCGACGATGGCGCACCTTGGCCTAGAAGTAAAGGTACTCACTCTTGATTTAAAGACCCTTAGGTTCTAGCTATTAACTATATGTTTTTGAAAAATGCTCTTTGAAAGTAGATACTATGCGATTACGAGAATCATTTTACTGATAAAAGTTTCTCTAATCTCCATGACATAGGTCTCGAGAACCAACCAGCGGGAAAAGCTAGTAAAAAAAAACAAAGATCTAAAAAAAAAAAAAAAAATTTTTTAAAAAATATACTTGTTTCCACCAGATACGCGTCGCCAAAAAACTAAAAAAATCTAACTCGCGACAACCCTACACCGAAAAGCAGGACACTACTGTCCTGCATTCAATTACATTGATAACATCACGCGACGTCGCAATTACCACGCTAACCCGTCAATCGAGTGCTGCCAGTTCAATGCAGCCCTGAGGACTGGGTTACTGAGTAGGTACTGAACTAGGGGAACCGCATTAGCCGCGGAATGGGTTCCGTATGACAAAGTATGTTGTAGGCAGCTCTTTGGGGCTTAGTTTAATGTTTAATGGGTTGACTGTGATTACGAACCGATTTCTTTTTAATAGTAACTGATGTATTTTTATTTCATGAATTTTTTTTTAAGTTTTGAAATCATCTAATGACTTCTCGCGCCCTGGGCGGAGCGGGAGGCAGACTTTTACTGACTAAAACCACACCTGTGTCCTTCAGTGGCCCTTTGCGTTCTAGGACTACGGGTTTCCTTTTCAGAAATTCTCCACGGTCCTAGCTAGCGTGCATCGGCCCTGCTGGGTCCCTACGGTTTGCTCACTACGCGCTGCTGACGACTGGGCTCGGTCCGATCAATTATTACCGGACGGCCGGACGGCAAGCTACCCATTGCTCGACGTCCGCAAGCCCGCGTTTTATTTCATGACTAAAGAGTTGACTTTTGTTAGGGCCTGATTCTTTTATAAAAGAAAGTATGTACAAGTATTTTTATTTCGCACCGATTGAAAAGGCACAGAACAAATCTCTACATAGCTTAAAACAAAGTCATTTTCCGCATTAGTCGGTTTGTTCGCGATCAACTAAAATACTACTGATCAGATTTTCATGAAATTTCACTAATAGACAGAGTAATTTATAAGAAAGGTTTATGTTTACAATACATGCATATTACAGTAGAGAAAAACCGAGAATTTCAAAGATTTGTAACACCCGAGCGAAGCCGGGGCAAGTCGCTAGGTTTTACTATTTTTTACTGCAATTTACAATCAATCAATCAATCAATCAATATTATTTATTGTTTATCACAGGTGGTTTAGTTCTTAAAATTGCATTAGAGTCGCTGCAACTTACCCATAAGGTGTACAATATTTTTGTCATTTATAATTTGAAGTCGATGACCATTAGTATTATTACATAATTATATTTCATGTCAGTATCCATTATTATTAATAAAATTAGTCCACATAGTCAAAATCAAATTTCATAGTCACACAATTCAATTAATAATAATTAGTTATACAATAATGTTCATCAAAGTTTTGTTACTGATGCAGTAATACGTGCCATTATTGGTTTAGGACTAGCAAACTTGGTTAGAAGATGCTTCAATGCTATCTCCACGGCCTAGAAACTTGCAAAAATAAATAGCAATCATCTTATAATAGCTGCTTTTATAAATGAAGACGTCAAACTATCTCAGCTAGTTATAATGAGACGAGAATTGAGATAACAGATCCAGTTTCTAGTTTAAGCAGAACTTTGAAGTTCTGATATTAGATTATTTATCGTTTCAACTAAGGATGTTACGGAGGCTATTTAGCCTTGATGGAAGCGAAGACGGAAACAGTTAAAATAGAAGCCTAAATAAACGTTATTTTAATTACAAATTCACTTGATTACAAGAAATATTGCACAAAAAATAATTTTGTGGCTTTGTCAGCTTTTAATAACTCAACTGTGGAGCCGTACCCGCTCCGGGTCTGTCGACCAATGTCCGTCTGTGGGAGGACCGCTGCGGTCCCCTGAGTCTCTCCAGAGCCCAGCCACTGAGCCCAGTGCGGATTGGTGTAAGTCACATGTCATCGAATTTTAGGTTCGTTCTAGGACATACCGGTTTTCTCACGATGCTTTCCTTCACTGTTTTGAGAGCAGTGGTGATGACATTAATTACACAAGGTAATGCTCCTGGCTGGGTAACGATACTCGTGCGTGCGTTCACGAACCTGTAAAGTAAGCTCATATACACAAGACTCCCAGACCCGTAATCTGCAGAGTACCTGAAGTCTGTAGGTTATTAAAAAACCGCCCAAGTGCGAGTCAGATTCCCGTACGGGTTCCATACCGTCCGTAGCAAAAAGCGGCAAAAAATCACGTTTGTTAAATATATCACGAGCTTAAATATTTATTTTATTCTGTTTTTAGTATTTGTTGTTATAGCGGCAACAGAATCTGAAAATTTTAACTGTCTAGCTATCATTTTTCATGAGATAAAGCCTGGTGACAGACGGACGGACGGACAGCGGAGTCGAAGTAATAGGGTCCCGTTTTACTCTTTGCGTACAGAACCCTAAAAATATTTACAGATACCATGTGAAAAAACCACACTTAACCTCTTCTAAATACTTGCGGAGAGGGAAGCGTTTCGATAAAAGTACAGTCCCCCTAGCCAAGTTACAACTGTTTCGTTTCGATTCTCTTTTCGTCGATCGCCTCGAGTTGGCCACGCCTCCGATTCCTTTATTCTGACGTCATCTCAGCGCTCAGTCAAGTGGTCAGAACAAAGGAATAGGAGGCGTGGCCGACTCGAGGCGATCAATGAAAAGAGAAACGAAACGGTCGAAACTTGGGTAGCCCGGGCTGAGCTATAAAACTAAGCGTTATAATGGCGATTCACTGAATACATATTATAAATGGCTGCTGATCCAATTTCGTTAACTAGCGCTGTAGTAGTGCTAGTTATAATCATGCCCACAGATTGTAATTTCTGGTTCTATTGTGCTTAAAATTAAGCAGTCAAATGCAGCTGGTTGTTTCTTGTTTCAGTAGCGTTATTATGTGTCACCAAAGATGCTTAATTTCGAGTATATTTTGTTAAACCCTCGCGCGTATAGGGATATTTTTATTAAGTACGTAATTACGCGTTTTTACGTAAAATCACCAAAAAAAAATGAAAAAGAAATAAAAAAAAATCTTTTTCTGGATTTTTCTAGGAAAAACGAAGATAGAGAGACCAAAATTTTTGGCCGAATAAATTTCTTACACCCGTGTGTACAAAACGAAAATTAAGCGTTTTTCAAGGTCACTGAAGGTGTACAGACGTATGTATAATCGGCGTGAAACTGATGTGATGTCTGTAAACTAATGTCAGGCACAGGGCTGAGCTTATTTGAAAGAGTTGTTGCGGCCCAAAGGGCAACTGAAGGAACAGGTGGGTTTTAGTCAGTAAAGGTCTGTCACTCCCTCTCGTCTACCCAGGGTGGGACAAGTCTTTTCATGATTTCTCACGTAAAAAAAGGCAGAATGCATTCTATTGAATTCAAAACTTTGATTCTATACTTTTGTTTGCTTTTTGTAAGTTATTTGGCGAGCTTTACCTATTCATGGCATTACCAGGCCCTATTAGAAAACCAGCGCTGCGTTATTAATTAAATATCGCAGCATACGCTGATGTGAGCCTTTTTAGCCTCGGAAAGGTCGTTTTTTTCATTTTTAGGGTACTGTACCTCAAAAGGTAAATACGGAACTCTTATACGACCACTTTGTTATCCGTCTGTCTGTCTGTCTGTCTGTCTGTCAAGACCGTTTATCTCGCGAACGCGTGGAGGTATCGAGTTAAAATTAAAACCATTTAGTCAAGTCTACGGTCTCTTGAAGCTGTGAAAAAATCAAACTTCTAAGTTAAGGAAAAAAAAGATGCGGCTGTTTATGTTGCAAAAAACGTATATTTCGACATTCTCAAGGAAATCAAAATTCATAGGGTACTTCCCGTTGTCCTAGAATCCTGAAATTTGGCAGGATGCAAGGTCTTATAGCACTGGTATAGGGAAAAATCTGAAAACTGTAAATTTGTAGTTATGCCACAAAAAAACAACTTTTTTGCGATTCGTTAAAAGTCTTTGAGACTCGATTCGGAAATTGAACTGTTTTCATAGGTAAGTTTATAAGGAACCCTCAGTGCGTGAGTCTGACTCGCACTTGCCCGGTTTTTATTGTTGTATTTTTATTATTAAGTTATTCGATAGATATTAGTGTGAGTCTTGAATAAATGTATTTCTATCTTTCTTTCTACTCATATCTTGGTCGTAGACCGAAGTGTATGACTCAATTGCTTTTAGCAAATTTTATTATCATATCTGTGCTATTTTTCTCGCAACCCAAACATCCTCATAAAACCTGACCACAAAACAGGAACACAATAATATACATAAGTCTACAAACAGTGACTTAAGTCGTCCAAAGTCATACATTTTATATTCAGCGGGATCGCTCCACAAAGTGGGCCCAGATCCGACGTTATTGATATTTGACAAATAAAGTAATATATCAAACCACATTAGGGGAACCCATGGGGACGGTATAAAGTATAATCTTGACCGATAAGGAGCCAGCACGGATGCTATTACGGTTATTGGAGGGCCCCGTGATCAATGACAGCGTTGCAAATGGCATTAAGGGAAGTGACACGCGATGATTATCTAGACATATTTAGAAGATAGATAAGTGGAGCGGTGTTAGTTTTTGGATATTTATACAGTAATAACAAATACATGTATTTTTTTCTTTTTATATATACAAAAAATTCTGTGATCCAAAGCATTTATTAATTTTTTTTTATGACATCAACTAGTACTTGTCTGCGATCCCACCTGCCACCAGCTTATTCACTCTGCCCTTGAAGACACCTAAATTATAATCGGACGGAAGGCAGGCAAATTGTTCCAGTCCTTTGATGATGAATTATACTAATTGCGCATTCCAAAGCGTATTATCTCTATGTATCTCTGAAGAAGAAAGTGCAAGAAATTCCATGGACGCTTTTAAATCATATTACAAATTTTTTACGACTTCGCTCGCGTGATAGAAGAAAATTATCCTAAGGGAACATACTTACGGGATAAAAAAGTATCTTATGTGTTTAGGACATGGTCTACAAGTGTACCAAGTTTCACCGAAATTTGCAGAGCCATTCGAGCGTGAAGAAGTAACAAAGATACATATATACACATTCGCAAACTTTGTCCCTAATAATATTACTATGATATAGGTACCTATAGTGTGATTCAACGCCAACATTAAGTAACCTTCTATTATATCGATACAAAAACAAACACGTAAATGCCAAGTACACGAGGTACACACATACACAAGATCCATAAATAGCTTGCACTGCTCGCCAGTCCGCACGCGTGGATCCAGCCTTCGAAACTTGTTGACGAATTCAAGGGTCCATCGAGTATCGAGATGAGAGGCCTCAGTATCGATTCCCAGTACATTAATATAAGTCGAGTGTCCGCCTCACCGCTAAGGATGTTTTATTGTATCGATAAAACGGATTTCGTAACATAGAGGGCTATAATGACCTGTCTGTGTATTTGTGAGATGAAAGTCGTGGGCCTTTATTGCTGAGGATAGCTACTAGGGGTGAGACACAAAGGAGTAAGTTCTGGGCGATTAGAAGTAGTGCTTGTTTCAAGAGATTGAGTCAGATTTGAAGAGGTAGGTACTAAAGAAAAAATATTAATTTGGCGACAGTCACCACCACATAACATAAATAAATTAAAAAGTGACAACCAATAAAACACAAACACCAATTCACAAAAACAACAGAACATAATTATTATAATGACTAATTTATTTAATGACTTTTTTTGTAACAAATTAGTTTTTCATTAAAATGCATATAAAAAAATACTTTTAATAATCTATATATATATGTTAGAAGAAGCCATACCTGATGAGTGGTGCAATAGCTCTTTGGTGCCGATTTTTAAAAACAAAGGTGATGTGCTTGAGTGCAACAATTATAGAGGAATAAAGCTAATGTCACATACTATGAAAGCCTGGGAGAAAGTTATTGAAAGGCGACTAAGAGAAGAGAGTGAAATTTCACAGAACCAATTCGGTTTTATGCCGGGTCGGGGTACAGCGGATGCCATTTTTGCTATACGCCAGCTGTGCGAGAAATACAGAGGTGCGCATAAAAACTTGCAAATGGTATTCATTGACCTCGAAAAGGCATACGACCGGGTACCTCGTGAGGTTCTGTGGTGGGCCCTTAAGGAGAAAGGTGTGCCTGGGAAGTATGTGCAGTTGATCCGAGCGATGTACAGTCGATGCAGTACTCAAGTCCGGTCTACAGTGGGCACCACTGGCAGCTTCAATGTGGCTGTCGGCTTACATCAAGGGTCGGCTCTCAGCCCTTACCTCTTCCTGATGATAATGGATGCTCTGACGTCGGACATTCAGGAAGAGGCTCCCTGGTGTATGCTGTTTGCCGATGACATTGTGTTGGTTGCCGAGAGTGGCCTAGAGGTCCAGAACAGATTGGAGGTGTGGTGGCACAGACTGGAGAGTGTTGGCCTGAAATTGAGTAGAACCAAAACGGAATACTTGTTCTGCAATTTCGGCGGTCTCTCCAATCCAGTGCCTTTATCTATCGCTGGAACACCCATACCGATCTGCTCCGACTTTCGGTACCTCGGGTCACTCGTCCAAGGGGATGGTGAGGTAGACCGGGACGTAACACATCGGATCAACGCAGGATGGATGAAATGGCGACAGGTCACGGGAACAACTTGTGACCCACGGATGCCCCTCAAGTTGAAGGGTAAAATCTACAAGTCCGTGATAAGGCCTGTCATACTGTATGGATCAGAATGTTGGGCTGTGAAAAAGACGGATGAAAAAAGATTGCACGTAGCGGAGATGAGAATGTTAAGATGGATGTGTGGTGTGACGAGAATGGATAAAGTGAAAAATGAGTATATTAGGGGAAGTTTGAAAGTGGCGCCAGTGACTGAAAAGTTGAAAGGGAATCGTTTGTCTTGGTATGGTCATGTGAAGAGGAGAGATGAAACGCATGTTACTAAAAGAGTTATGAGTTTACATGTGGATGGATGGAGAGGGAGAGGGAGACCAAAGAAAAGATGGATGGATTGTGTGAAGAGTGATATGAAAGAAAAGGAAGTTAGTGATAGTATGACGAGTGACAGGGCAGAATGGAAGAAAAAAACGTGTTGCGCCGACCCCAAATAACACGGGACAAGGGCAGGAAGATGATGATATATATATGTTATCAGCCAAACCCGATTTTAGGATAAACTAGTTTAGCCTAGGCCAAGCCCGCAATACTAATCCACGAGTGAGCGAAGCGAAATCAGAATTTTAGGGCACCTCGACACGGACATGTTAGGTTAGAAGGCGGTTATTTTTTTATAACCACGCAGAAATAGGAGCTTCGCGGAGCGGGGGCTCCACGCGTGTAGGGAGAACTGGTTTGGATAGTCAGTCCGCGTTTATATATATAAATAAAAAGAGAAACTGACTGACATGTCAACCCACGGACCACGGATTACCAACGGATGGAGAAAGAGAGAGAGGGAAGCCAAAGAAAAGATGGATGGATTGTGTGAGGATTGTTAAGAAAGAAAAGGTAGTCAGTGACTGCTGGCAAGATAGAATGGAAGAAAAAAAAGGGTTGCGCCGGCCCCAAGTAATATGGGACAAGGAGAGGAAGATGATGATATTGTCTAAGTATTACCAGCTATAATAGATCTACCAGTCCCATTAACCCTTTAAACGCTTGTGTCGGATTGGCCTGAAGAGTGTTTTCGTGTCCTATTCGCCGAGGTCGTGAGTACGACAGTTAGTGACAGGAGAGCTGACGAGATGGAGTATTTGGTCGTGGATATATCCCACGTAGGCAGTTAAAGGATTAACACAGTATGAGCTTTTAATGTTTGCTATATTTCTCTTTATCCCAAGGAAATGTAGTCAACGTCTTAGTTTCTATACTAAACTCGTTTATTTTACGACAACATAGTGTAGTCTAGACAAACGAGAATGTGTCCATTGTCTCCGTTATCATGCCGGATTAACTTACGTGCTGGGGAAATGCCAAGCTGAGCCTTACCTGGAACGAGCAAACAAATTCATTAGTATTCGAAAGTTATTGAGGAAGTTAAGATACAAATAATTCAGGTTTTAGTAGGTGTAGTGGAGTAAATTGTCATGAGTGTCTATAACTTCAAAATAGGACATGGTAAAACCTTAATAAAACATGAAAGAAAGAAAAGCAAATAGAAAGAAAAGGAAGATAGAAACCAAAGTATTTGTTTGTGCGTCACACAACTTATTAGTTTTCATAAGCTGTGTAAATAAAGATCGCGATCCTCACTAAGTCATCGATCCACCTTATTGGAGGCATTGCAACACTGCGTCATCCAGTACGCAGTTACCACTACAGAACCTTTCGGCCCCATCGATCATCTGTTCTGTAAGCAATGTGCCCTGCCCATTGCCACGTTAAAGAATCAAACCGTTAAAATGAGTCAAAAATTCTCCATTACGAACCAAAACAAACTTCCAATCCGAATCAAATATCTAGATAAACCGAAAACTTAAAGTCAATATCGACGTTAACTTGCAAAAATATTACAAAGAGAGCCAAAGAAACCTACCTCACGTTGTTTTAAGGTTATTGCCAATCCGACTTTTGGCACCGAGGCCTTTATTATGATCAAAGTTTCGAACCCATCAATATGAAGCCTAATTTGGAATAAAGACTCCATTATGTAACTCAGTAATATTAGAAAGAGGCAAAATTGTTAGTTTGTTTATATCTGGGGTGCGTGGGTTAGGCCGTTTGGTACCGGCTGTCATTTGTAGATAGGCCAGGAAAACTGACATCAGTCTTGTCAGACGGTTATCAAGTAACCCAATTACTGGGTTGAGGAGGTCAGATGGGTAATAGCTCCATGTAAAATACTGGTACTCAACCGTAACTGGTTAGGTTGGAAGCCAATCCCAACATACAAGGAAAAAGGCTACATACAGGGGCCCTGGAACGAAGGCAAAGAAGGAACAGGAATGGGTTTTAATCAGTAAAAGTCTGACACGCCCTCTCGCCCCGCCTGAGGGCGGGAGATGTCATTAGATGATTCCCAAACTTAAAAAAAAACCTGGAAAAGGCTAGGCTATTTAATCTGGGACATTACTGACACCTCGTGCCTCGTAAAACCGTTGGTCCTGGTTTTCATTGTAGATCTTTGATAGTCGTAACAGGTAGTCAGACACCAGAAAGTCTGACCATCAGTCTATCCAAGGAGTATAGTGTTGCATAGTAATTGGGTTATGGAGGTCTGATAGGCAGTCACTCCATGTAAAACACGGGTATTCAGCCACATCTGGTTGGACTGGAAGCCGATCCCAAGCTAATTAGGAAAAGGCTAGAGAGATGATAATGAGAATTGATGGATTACATAAGTGTATATTTAGTTAGCATAGCATAATCGGCCTTATAATGTTCCCACTGTTGGGACTCAGGCCTCCTCTCTAGGAGCAGCACCACGCGGGCTTAGTGCGGGTTGGTAGATGTCACATGTCTTCAAATTTTTGGTTCTAGGACATGCCAGTTTCCTCACGATGTTTTCCTTCACCGTTTTGAGAGCTGTGGTGATGAAATAAATTACACAAAGTAATGCGCCTGGCTGGGTTTGAACCCGTAACCTACAACTCGTAAATCGGGGCCGTTACCACTCGGCCACAACTGCTTTGCACTATTGCTTGTTACCAATAGAGTAATCGGAATCAGAGCAGATAATGTAATTTGTTTCCAGAAATATAACACACCAATACAAAATATTATTCCCCCTAAATTATTTACCATTGAATTATTAATAGCTATGAATTCCGTGAACAATTTAATCCTCATTTTCTTTGCATGCCATTTACATTAGCTTTACTCAGTATTAATGCTTTCTGAGAATATACTCTTGATCCTGACCTTCAATTGATTAATATAGGTAAACTTTCGTGATTTTAAGCACGAGTAAGTCTGTGATAATAACCTTATCTCTATGATGTTATTCTTGTGTGAGCGTTACATTAACAGCAGTTTTTGCATATTCCAGACAGAACAACAACACATTCAATAACGGAATATTATGATTATATTTCCTGATTAGACTAGACTAGGCAGAGTTATATTTATTACTAGCTTTTTTTGCATATTCCAGAACGTGTAGAGACACATTCAATAACGGAATATCACGATTGTACTTCCTGATTAGACTAGACCAGGCAGAGTTATATATATTACTAGCTTTTACCCGCGGCTTCGTCCGCGTGAATGTTGGTTATTGCGGACACGAAGTAGAAGTCGAAAACGGATAAAAAGTAGTTTATGTCCATTCTTGGAGTTCCAGCTTTCTTTGAAAAATTTCAACTGTCTAGCAATACAGACAAACGGACAGTACAGTCTTAGTAATAGGATAAAACCATCCTGAATTAATATTTATGGCGAAATTAATTAATAATTAAAGAAAGAAAGAAAAAACGTTTATTATCGTACCTCACACATACAGTAGAAATAGGTATAATAGGTATGGAAATATAACATTAAAATAAAATATGTGCAAGGCCAAAAAGGTGCCTCGAATATTTCTCAGTAACAAGTAAAAAACAAACACAGAACGTAATGCTCAACCGAATACATAAGAAATATCTGCGTTAATCTCATTTCAAGTCAAGTAATTTTAAACTCGTCTCAATAATTAACCTTTTGTAGCGTTTCATTTTCGTTTCACAATGAAACACCGCGTTTGCGATGACGGATCGTAATTGGGCGGTCGTTAAAAATAATTAACTAGTTAAGCATCTCTTATTTAAGTTTGTTAATATTTAATAGGTTTTTTAACTATGTACTTTGAGTAAATCATTGATTGTTACCGTTACCGCCTTTTCTGGTAAAGTACATTAGAGGAGCAGCGGTGGCCCTGTGATTACGGCACTGACTTACGGTCGTGGGTTCAAACGTTCAAACCCAGCCAAGGTGAATTACTTTGTGTAATTCATTTCATCACCACTGCTCTCAAAACGGGGAAGGAAAACATCGTGAGGAAACCGACATATCCTAGAACCAAAAATTCGAAGACATGTGACATCTACCAACACGCACTGGGCCCGCTTGCTCCTCTCCTAAAGAGGAGCCCTGAGTCCCAGCCGTGGGAACATTAAAAGGCTGATTATGCTTACGCTTATACTTATATTTGAGTATTCTGCGTGATTGCCAACTTAGACCATCTTGGTGACTACTGGCTACCCTTGAAGTGACGGACCGCTATTGGTGAAATGAATTGTTTAAAATTCTACCTTATTAGTGTAACATTCGCAAACGAATTTAGCTGTGAGCTTGAAGCTCGGAGTTCGGGACTCCAGACTGCGCCGGGAAATTATTAAGCCGCGAGTCCCGAATTCATGCCCAGATAGCGACCAGTTTACCCCTTAATTATTATATCAGGGCCAGGTCATACGCCATGAAGTGCAACTTAAGAAACACGACAGTCCCTCTCGCTTTATCTAGAGCAGAAAAAGCTATTTGATGATTTCCCACCTCAAAAAAAGAACCATCTGCAGTGCGACCACGAGCTCTTAACGCGATTCATTTTACGACCTAAACTGAACTGTTAAAAGGGATGGAGCTATATATGGTGTATAGCTCCATCCCTCTTTCTCGCTCACACGACTGACATGTGACGTCATGGTAAAGCTCCTGTTCCATTTGAACAATATCTACCTACTATATACGAATTTTCTCCAAAAAACAATCTTAAGCATTCGACCTACTTAAAATTAATTGTTATAACAAAAAACAACTTATTAAGTTACTTATTTTATACCCGACGGGCACTCAAGTAATATTTTATTCATACCTAATTCCACCAGACGCCTACTACTTATTCTGAAGATTGTAGATTAGGAACTCGTGAAATAATTATACGGGAATCGCAAAAACAACTTAAACAAAATGATATCACCTTTAAAATAAGATGACATTCACAATAAGTAGGTAGAGGAATAGAAATGTCAGTCAAATGTCTAAGAATGATATTTACGAATGGACTGAATAACTGAAAAATGTACAGACCTAAAGAAAACTTGAACATGAAAATGTGCTTCGAAATGTATGTTGACTTGAGTGTTTCTATTCAAATCAACTCAATTTATTTAAATTCAGTCATTTTACCATTTCTACGTTGTCAGGGTTATATACAAGAATATATCTTACCTATCATCTATGTATATTTAAAAGGAGAAACTGACTGACTGACATATCAACGTACAGCGGAAACTACTGGGACTAGGAGCGTGAAATTTTGCACAGGAGTTCCTTTTATGACGTAGTCGAGCACTAAGAGAGAATTTTGGGATGAGATGGGGGTCCAAAGTTTGCATGGATAAATCAACTTTCACGCGGGCGAAGCCGCTGGCAGAAGCTAGTCCAGAATAAAAGTACTGTTTCTGAGGAACTTGTAGCGACATCTATGAAGACACATAAGAACTAAAGTTGAAAATAAAAAGTAAAAGTAGTAGAGAGGAAGCTGGAGGAGGTGGAGGTAGTAGGTAAGGATTAGTAGTAGTGTTAAAAGTTGTTGTAGTTGTTGCGTATGTGACGCATATTCTATCACTTATAAGTCGTTGTTGTTATTTTTTTTTTAAGTATGCGCCATGTTTGACGTGAATAAACTCTTTTTCTTTCTTTATTTTCTTTCTTTCTAAAATCCTACATCGCGGTATTAGAGTTCGCCACGCGATTAGAACATATGCAACAGTAGGTAATACTTATTAATGATAATCGATTTCAAATTTATTATAAAGACTAAAGTATTGTACACCTTACAGATATGTTGCAGCGACCCTAATGCATTTGTATTGCATTGTATTATTGTAATGTGACAGTAGGTTTTTTTTTTCCTTTGTTAAATCATCTTATGACATCCCCCGCTCTTGGGCGGAGCGGGCGATGGTGTCAGACTTTTACTGACTAAAAACCCACTCCTGTTCCTTCGTTGCCTTTCGTACCAGGGCCGAGTCTTCCTTTCAGAATCAGACCCTTGGCCCCAGTAGGCTTCGACCCTGATGGGCCCCTTACAATTGCTGACATCTCCTTGAGGCACGCGTGAAACAGTACGCCCCGTCGACGACTTGGGCTCGGTCCAGACGGTTACCGGATGGTCGGACGGCGAGCTACCCATTGCTCACCGTCCGCAAGCCCGCGCCTACGGTGGCCGGAAATCCCAAGCGGGGCACACGTCCACCGTGTCCTCCGGGCGGTCCACGCAATGGTGATACCCGGGCGTTTCTTCCGCACGGATCCGGTGCAGGAACCTCCCGAACTTACCATGTCCGGTGAGGACCTGCGTCATGCGGAAGGTATGGACGCCGTGTTGCCTTTCCAGTCACTCCTCAAAGAGCCATAATTATGGCATGCCCAAATGTGACAGTAGGTAGGACTAACACCGCACCAAAAGACAACCCAAAAATCATCAAAAATATTTCATTCAAATAAAAAAAAAAAAAATTGGACAAGTGCGAGTCGGACTCGCGCACAGAGGGTTCCGTACAAACTTACCTATGTAAATGTTCAAATTCCGAATCGCAAAATAAAGTTTTTTTTTGTGACGATTATTTTCAGATTTATTTCTATATCTGTGCTATAAGACCTTGCTTTATGCTAAATTTCAGGATTCAGTACCCTATGAATTTTGATTTCCTTGAGAGTGTCGAAATACTAAAATACACGTTTTTTGCAACAAAAACGGCCGAATCTTTTTTTTTCGTTAACTTAGAAGTTTGATTTTTTCCTTGCTTCAAGGGACCGCTGATTTAAGTACATGGCTTTAATTTCAATTCAATACCTCCACGCGTTCCCGAGATAAAGGGTCTTGACAGACAGACAGACAGACTGACGGAAAACAAAGTGATCATATAAGAGTTTTGTTTTTTCCTTTTGAGGTACAGAACCCTAAAATCATGCTGTTCCCGCTGTATTTAGTTCTTCTTAAGATTTGTTCGTTGCGTGAACACTCTCCAAGTAGTGAGTCAACTTCGCGACAAACTTCATCGCTAATGTAAAAGTTTTCGCGCCTCGGGGTATGTCAGAAGTTGCTGTTCTGATGCGTGCAACGACCATACCACGCCGATCTAGCAACTTATGGACTTTTGTCGCGTCTGTAATTGAAAAGTTAAGTGTTGTGTTGATATCTTGATATATTAGTGAACTAGTTTTGTTGGAGAGTAATTGATTGACGGATTGGTGCGGTTTGAAGGTGTTATGACAGGTGGTGAAGTAGTTACGTTGAGTGTTTAGTTTCCAGGTCTGTGGGATTTTTCCAAAGAGTCAGCGTGACCCCTGGAACTTAAAGGGCAGCTGAAGAAACACGAGTGGGTTTTAGTCAGTAAAAGTCTGATACTTCCTCTCGCTTCGTAATTCTTCCTATATTTTGGCGTGCTTTAACATTATACGGTGATCGAACGGTGGGTCAAAACACAAAGATGGTGCCCTGAAATCGCACGACGGGGTCGCGGCAGACCAAGGAGATGGTGGGACGACTTAGATGTCTTTCTTGGGAATAAGTAAGAAGTGGCTCAGAGCCGAGAACAATGGAAGAAGTAAGTAAGCAAAGGCCTTCCTCCATTAAGAAGGCCTTTGCCCAGCTGTGGGATAGTATAAGCTAGGTATAATATTTAACATTATACATATTCTATGACATGCGGTAATGGCGTGATTTTCTATCTAAGAAATATTGTTTAGTATCTGATTTAACTTTCTGCCGTTTTCACATTACAAGATAACGACACGATATTGAAGGGCTGGTAGTTTCAGAAGTAGATTCTGCTGGTGATGTTTTTCTTGGAATTATCTGAAACCAACACGTAGGTACAACGAAAACATAATTTCCTGCCCGCAAATTTGAAGCAATCAAATTTTAAAAAAAAGCAACGCGATGGCATTGATTCGCACACAATACATGCCCGCTAAAAGGTCGGGTTTTTCTACGCAACGTAATTTCCGTCGGCAATGGACCGTGAGCTCTGGCGAAATTCCACCAATCGGCGTTATTAAGCGGATCGCGGGCGCGGGCCACGGCCTGATGTATGGAGTTGTCTGTAGATACTTTTTTAATAGAGAAGTGAGAAGCAGCAACGTGGTGCGAGGATGTGTGGCAGCGCTGTGAAAATGTGTAAATGTCTTTACTAAAGATGTGCGAGGAGCTTTCGCGATACATAACCGTGTGTTGCTCAGTGTTACGAGGATAATGTAGCGGGCTAATGATCCTACAAACTTACACTCATCCCTCGCAAACATTCCCAGGTCGCATCTCTCTCACACATTTCACACGTTTTATATATAAATACCCAGATACTGTGGCCCCTTTCCAACCAGAGTTGCATTAAGCTAGGAAAATGCAGTGATCGCATTGGTATTTTTTCTTCTTTCCGCACCGCTTAGCTCCGTTGCACATCTTTATTAGAAAAGCGAGCTACAGGCCGATGTACAGTGTGGTCTGTACTAAGAGTATTGATCCATTCTGATGGGCTAATCAGTTTCTCTTGGTATGGTTACGAAGAGTGGCTTTTTATGGTTACATGGAGAAGGATTAATGGAGGATGTTTTGAGTTATTATATTGAATAAAAGGACATGAAGAAGGCGTAATAAATATTAGCCTTAACTGTCTATAATAATATTTGTGTTGACTAAAGCTAAGTTCATTATATGTAACTCTTTATGCGGCGCAGGGCTTGCGAGAATGGTCGGGTCAATTTCATTCACATAAAATATGAAAGAATACAAAAATATTTCTAAATCACAGGTCCACTTTCGAAATTGAGTCTTTTGTTATTCCTTTTTTTCGAACATCAAAGTAAACAATATTACTAAATGTAAAAGAGCTTCTACCGATACAGCATGATTTCCATCTCCATAAACTCTAACCCTCCAAAGCGGTGTCGGTCCAAAAGATCCCCCAATACAATGTTTTATCAACCCGAAAACAGTTGGAACGCTCGAATCTGTCTGTTCTGTTTAAAAATGTAAAGCGGGAACCCGTCACTGCAGCTTGAAAGGCAGGAAATGCATTTGCAAATTAGATTTTCAACCCCCCCGCCGCCGGCGTTATCGTGTCTTCAACCCACTTGTCTTTTAACCTCCGGTCATGTGCGGGGATTTTGGGCGTTTCACCCCGCTTTTTATTTTGAACTGAATTTAGGCTTGATTTTATTTTAGACACTTTGTATGCCGATGCTCATCCCGCTTTCACAGTCAAATTCCAGTGATATTTATGTTGCAAAATATATTTATTGCAGTTAATTTATCTGATGCTATAAAAGTTAATTGGTACCTAACTTGACAAAATGCGTAACGTAATACGTACGACTATGCGAGTGTTTTCAAATAAAATAAAATGCACTATATTAATGGCAAAATAAAACCGAGCAGGCAAAAATTGGGATACACATATTTTCAAGCTAAAACCAAAATACGCTGCTCTTGTGTATTTTTAATGTTTTTGTCCCCTGGCAGTTGTAAACAACCGGTCCATGTATTAGAAAAAAAAGCACCGGGAAATCGGTTTAAACTGGTGGTTTCTCGTTCACACTCGATTTGGCAAGGAAATTGCTGCGTCTACCCGTCGATGTTGAGTTTACATGCGCGTCCAGACTGCACAATCTCGTTTGCTACAAACAATTGAAATAAAAAAGTTAATTTGTTCCGACGATTTTGTGCAAACTTTGTGTAAGATTTTGCAGTGAATTGAATAAGTAGAAGAAAAGTGATTGTCTAAATCGTGGTGGAGCTGATGAAATTTTCGTAAAAACAATTCCAGTTTTGATAAATCGAGTTTAGGAACTGTCTAGTTGTACCCAGGGGCGAATTTGATTATAAAAATATAACCGACTCAATTGAATATTTATATACAAACAGCTGTGAGTTTTAAAATAAGAAAATAAAAATCTATACACCTAGAATATACAACCAATTGTGTAGTACAAACTTAAACAAATTGTTATAACGTCTATAAAACTGAGAGACACAAGTGAATACTGTAAATAGATTTACAATTCGTTTTAGTACTAGGGTCGCCAAAACTTAGACAATATTTTGTTTACATTCCTATTTTATGGGTCTGGGTACAATGTAATTTTGTATTTACGAGTAAAAAGCAGTCCAGATTTGATTCTAAATTGTATTGGAGGAAATTGTTTCTTGTATCGTAATTCGAGACACGTACGGCTGAGCAAGACCGCGTTACTGTTACAAAATACTACGTTCTAATCTCGTTGTAATGAAAAAAGTCGATGCATACCGATCTGTGTTCAATAAATGGAATGGGGGCATAAAACTTGGTATGTAATTTAGAAGTAAATTGTTTTTTGAATAGTAATGAGTTGTAGTTTACGTAAAGCATTATTGATTAGTTTAGACTTCATTTCTTGAGAAACCCGTTTTGTTGAACTAAAAGTACTAAATAAAGCTTAGTTAGTATGGGTATCTAAACTACTACACTATTTTTTAATTGCATAAATAAATAAACATAATCAGCCTCATAATGATTCCACTGCTGAGACTCAGGCCTCTTCTCTAGGGGAAGGAATGGATCGTAATCCATCACGCGGGCCCAGTGAGGATATTCGTCATAGAATTTTTGATTTTAGAACATGTTTCCTCACGATGCTTTTCTTCTACGTTTAAGAGCAGTAGTGATAAAATAAATTACATAAAGTAATACGCCCTCCTCGGTTTGAACCCTAGAACTGGCCCACTATTGCTATTTTTTAATACATTATTGATAAAAAGGACAAAATATATAGTTCGTTTATTAATATGTTAGAATTATTGTAGTTTCCATGATCCCTCTGACTCCTTAATATACACGTGTCTCACAATCATTACAGCTCACAAAATTTGAAATTCTGTTTCTCAAAACTTCATCCACTAAATCCAATCTCGTTTATTAATCTCTAACCCTGTAATAACTCCCGCAATTTCAATACGATCAACCCTAACAAAACGAGGCAGAGCTATCACCGTGGGCCGGAATATTTCATTCCGCCCGGGCCAAAAGGGCTGCCATAACTGAACGGCCCAGTGTGCCGAATCTAATGATAATGTAATTAGTTCTACGACTGAATCCCACGGGTTAAGGCTGGGAATAAAAACTGTTAGGCTATTTGTCTCAATTAGAGCCGGTGCCAAAATGTTGAGGACTAATTCGATACTTACAAGCACTGATTTTTAATGGATTTGTTTTTATTTTTGTGTTGATCATTTGCTGTTTTTGGACAATTTTTTTTTAAACATTACGTCTCACTAGGAATTACTACTGTTTCGTGGGTGCGTTCACAAACTTGTAAACTCACATACACAAAGCGCCCAGACCCGAAACAACTATCTGCAGGCCATACGAATATTTGTTCCGCGCGGGAATCGAACCCCATGACACGCTGCGCAGCAGCCAATCGTTCAACTAATGTGCTAGCCGTGCCGTCGACATCGACAACTCAATGACATGTGACAGAGAAAGGAAGAAAAAATATTAAATTTTCTATAAATAATATTAATATTGTCTTTTTAAATGTCGCTTCCACGATACCGCGTAGGTTATTAAGAGAAAACGTTCGAAATGTCAGTTTAAAACTATACCTTAATAAACTAGTGCGATTCACCATCAACGATTGCATCACTGCTTACCATCAGGTGGGTGGTTGTCAAGTACTAGTTTATATACATTAAAAAAAATATTTCCAATTTATTTATTTTTTATATTTATTTTTCGTTTGGTATAAGAAGATTGGCACCCGAGGGGTTAAGTAACTAAATTATCTTGTGTTAGCCATTCCAGTTAATCTTCCCTAAACTCTACCCGCCATAATTACTTATCGATCAACTAAACAATTTAACAGGAATTTTCTTAAAATTAACCGTCATCTAAACTTAAGTAGCGTGAAATGGGTGGCTTGGCGTAATTGGTCATATTTACTTGAGTGGCAACAGCTAGAATGGAAAAATTGGCCAATTACACGGGAAAATGTTATATTGGTACCCTAGTAGGTGTTTAATTGGGTAAGTGGGTGGTAGGGAGAGGAAAGATGCTCGTTTTACCACAAATTAATAAGGCACATCAAAGTACACTAATTCGAAGCCACAAAAGATCGGGTGCTTTCGTATTTTTTCATTTGTTATAAAAATCGATTCGGTTTCAATACAATTCTGTTGCCATTTTCCTTCAGGCTACATATTGGTGAGAGGTAAATAATAATGGAATTTTTCCACAGACTACAAACTGTTCTAAATATAAATAATCGAATTTAAAAGAACTTTCCCTTTTACTTAAAAATATAGAGCAGCTAAAATGCGATTAAATTATCGGTGAAAACTTTCCACGAGTAGAAAAACCGATAAACAACCTTCCAGGAAAAACATCTTTTGTTTTCATACTATCTCAAATTCCATTTACAAGGGACTTTATTAGTAGCCAAGTTGGAACAAATGAAGTGGCCATGTTAACGATGAGGTAAGGGGGGCTAGGGGAGGTAGGGGACATGGTCACACGACGAAGTGTTCAAAGGTCGGGGGCCGAGAGGAGAATCGGCAATAAGTGCAACCGTTACTGCAGCCAATCTGCCGGAATAGACTCAGCAATGATTTATAAACGGGTAATGGATGCCGGTTGCCTTTGTTAGGATATATTTGTAAGTTATTGGTGGGCGTTGCTTGAATTTTGTGGACATATTGTGTGATATAAGATTTGAGAAATGTCCACTTCTATATTAACGGAAATAAATGGGAATTGTGTCTATATGTGATTTTTTACTAATCCTATCTTGTTTGAGGTGGGAGATCATCAAAAACTCCTCCAGCTCTGAGTGGTGCGAAAGAGAATGTCAGACTTTTACTGATTAAAACCCAACTGAGTTCCTTCAGGTGCCCTTTGCGTTCCAGGGCCGTGGTAATTCTTCAGAATAATCCCGCAGCCAATCGGTTACTAATACTTGGTTTCTGAATACCATAGTACTGTCAAGTCATTTACCTAATAAGCCCTTTGTGTACTTACACTCCGTCGACAACAAGATTTACAGTAAAAATACTTAGACCATTTTTTTTTCGGTTGGAAAATCATCCTATAACATCCCCCGAGACTTTTACTGACTATAAACCTGTTCCTTCGTTGCCTTTCGTACCAGGGCCGAGTCTTCCTTGCAGAAGCAGACCCTTGGCCCCAGTAGGCTTCGACCCTGCTGGGCTCCTACGGTTTGTTGACATCTCCTTGAGACGCGCGTGGAACAGTACGCGCCGTTTACGACTTGGGCTCGGTCCGGACGGTTACTGGACGATCGGACGGCGAGCTTCCCATTGCTCGCCGTCCGTAAGCCCGCGCCTACGGTGGCCGGAAATCGGGATCGGGATCCCGGCGGCTGAGGCGTGAGAGCCGCGCCCTCGCGCGTGCACGTGCGTCCTCCTCCTGATGGTAATCCGACACAATCGGAGAGAGAGATCAGGCGAGACCAACGGATTTACGTATTTTTCAAGGCACGGGGGAGTCACACCATCGACTTTCAAACTTCGGGCTGCTACAGTTAGCACTTTACACTAATAAGCACTTTTTGCCCAATCCGGGAATCGAACCTAGAACCCTACGCTCAGCATACGCGCTTGCGACCACGAGATCAACCGGGCAGTTCATTTTTATGTACTCCACGACTTGCTCAACAAAGGTAGAACCTTAATAATATTACCAAATGGTATGGTATTTAAAGTAGTAATATTACCAAAATGGTAGAAATAGCTGCATTGCGATATTGATCATTTGTTGCGTCATATGTCACCTGGATCACATCTGTTACCTGTATAAATAATTAGTGAGCCTGTCATTTATTTGCGCACTGTCACGGAAACTATACTAAATGATTGATGGTGATTTCAATGTTGATTGATATCCCTCACTTTTTGTTTGCCAACAGTTTTCTGACTTAGAAATGTTACTAGGTATATAGATGGAACCATAAAAGCTAGCGGAGTAACTGGTAGATACATTGGATTGATTGATAAGAATATTTTAGGAACAATCTGTTATTATTTGTAAGTTTGTAATTTTAAATTTATTTTAGTTAAAAAATTCTTTTGATAATACGAGTTCGTAATGAGGAGGATGTTTTGATTTTATTATAATATTTTAATGATTTAATTTTATTATTTGATTTGGCGTTCTTTAATTATTGAAATAATCAGATTTTATATAGAAATGGCTATGGGGTGTAAATTAATATTATAAATAAATATTATTATTACTATAATAAATTGTAACATGTTCAATATAATGTTCTTTAAAAAATGGAAACAATATCTAAACAAGTATCATCGTAAGCAATACAGTGGAGCTTGTAGCGCTTGCGTTGCAGTATCGGGACCAGCAACTGGATATATTAGCTCCGACGATTGTCTGTAGTCCAGCCGCCCAGCTCTACTATCTATACCCCAGAGCAACGATTGTCTATGAGCCATCAGCGCTGCGTCGGCTGACCGCAAAGTTGAGTGCTTCACTTTTACAAGTTTCGATGATATTACAGTTTTGAAGAGTTCGATGGGTTTGTCGATGGCCAATACTGCTGTCAAGTGGATTTAGTATTGAAAAAGTTCGCTTTTTGATGTTGGACCTGTAGTAATCGTTTCGTAATACATTTTTATGTCACTAAACATAATAGATGACTATTATCTTTAGTATTATGAGCATGAGCTCATAATATCCCGTTGCTAAATAATAATTTACGTATACTGAAACGTTCGTGGTACAGAGCTTCCTGCATATATAATGCCATAAATATATTAGCGGCATAGTAATGCATTCGTCACGCAACGATAACAAATAAGCGGTAATATTAAAACCAATTTAATATTATAATCACCACGACTAAATTAATCGTTCAGCTATAAATAGTGTCGTGAATACGTGTCGTATCATACGACACTTCGATATCGCGGTTATAATAATGAAATATCGTCCAACGTACGCTTTCCGACAAAAACAATTTGTCGGCCGCTGCAGGAATGTCGATAATTAAACCTACCTGCAGCTCGCTATTTCAGCGCTCGATCGACAGACCCATATATTTTGCTTTCATTTTCTTTTTAATCCGTCCGGCTATGAATCCATTCCTTCCCGGTATAAATTACTAGCGCCGCCTCGATAGAGACTTCATCGATATCGGTGAAAATCAACCACGATAAATCCAACATCTATAGGTTATAAAAAATGAGTGGAGCGGGAGAACAAGAAGGCACCGCGGTATCGATAAAAAAAATAAATTGTGCCACCCGTCTTCGGCGTGATATGTTGGGATTAAGCATGGAACATCAATAAGTAGCTTTCAAAATTCCGCGCACACCGGTACACGAGAGAGGCACGGGAAAAAATTGAAAGGAGACTCAAATATGTCGTCTGAATATTAAAAAGCAAAATACTGAATAATGCAGCGGGTGAACTGCGAATGATATAAGAGTATAAGACGATTGCTGGAGCTATTTGCAAGCCATTAGTGTTGATAAAGCGTAACGGAATTTTGCACAGACGACTTTTTACAGGGACCCCCGACGTCCTTTTTTCGTTCAGACATCATTATATTCGTTTCCGTGTCCGCCAGATATATGGAATTTCTTTTATCTAGTAATCTTCGTGTTCATTTCGAATTGGAGTGGCTTTTTTATATGGAAGAAACTTATTATTTTTTGTGTTCGAAGCGTCGTCAATTTTTTTTATAATGATGACTGTGAGTCGACAATGCGTAATTTTACTTACGCCTCTCTTATTTCTTTGTTAAAAAAGGTTAACAACATATTTATTATTAAACTAGCTGAGGCCACGAGCTCTTAACGTGATCCTTTTGACGAGTTAAACTGAACTGTTAAAGGTATGGAGATATATAGGATGTATAGCTCCATCCCTATTTCTCGTTCGCACGCTTGAAATTTAAAAAAATAAAGTCATGGTAAGGCCCATGATCTATCAAACGTTGTCCTGCCATATAAATTATTAAAGAAAAAAATGGAGTGGGGGCAGGAGAACCAAGGTTGCCAACATAGCATGAAGAATCGCCAAACTTAAGTGGCAATAGGCAGGGCACATAGCTCGCAGAACAGATGGCCGTTGGGGCCAAAAGGTTCTGGATTGACGGCCGCGTACCGGAAGACGCAGTGTTGGAAGGCCCCCTACAAGGTGGACCGAAGGTGGTGAAGGTTGCGGAAATCCGATGGATGCGAGACGCACAGGACCGTTCATTATGGCGACATTTGGGAAAGGCTTATGTCCAGCAGTGGACGTCTATCGGCTGAAATGATGATGATGATGGGGTAGGAGGGTAAAAAATAGCCTTCGACCTATTCGCAGAGTTGCCAAATATACATAAAAAAAATCATAAAAATTAGTCAAGCTGTTTCGTAGGAGTTATGTAAATATTTGAACTAAAATTTTATATAAAAGCAAAAGGAAAATTTGCGAACATTTATTTATTTCCATTTATGTGCACAACATGTAAATAGCTATGGTACACAGTTACAATGAAACTGTTCTTCATATAGAAATATATCGTCTTTTTTCTTTGTTTATTTTCTTTTGTTATGTACATCTTGTTGTCCCTATATATTTTATTTTTTAATTTAAGATTGCCTTAATTTGATACCCAATGGGTATAACAAATTTCCGGCTCCTCTTATTCCCTTAAAAAAGCAAAATGGCCGACTAAATGAAAAATTGTTTTCTTTCTCTCAATTTCTGAGCAAATTAATAAAAGCTACAGAATTTTGCGAATTCTCTCAATCCGTGATTAAATAAGGGTATTTGGGAGGGATTAATAAAAAGTATCTATAATTAGTATTACTAACCTTTAATTTTGGCAGTGACCCGGACCTTTCATTGGTTGCTACGGTAGTTTAAAGTAAAATACATGAGATGGTCATTACCAGGGATAATCCGCCGATAAGTGAGACGTGAACTAAGGAATGGCTTTAAGCAATCCGATAGATTTCCATTTTGCGAACCCCGATTGTATATCTTAATCACCGTTAGAGCGAATGAAAAACACTCTCTTTTATTATTCAATAACAGGCTTTTAGAAAGCACTGCCGATGGGTTCAGTAGGCGTTTGAGTCTAAAGGAAAAATAACGCTTTCTATCTTTCTCTATCTTTTTTTTTGTTGTTCCAGTGTATTGAGGATATGTTTTGCGTTATTGAAAGCCATTTTTACAGTATTGAATGATAAGGGTAGATAATTTTTTTTTTGACTGGCCTGTTGGTTATTAAAACTGATAAGTAAATTTAATATTATAATAATAATATACCACAACTATCACACAACGCCGTCTAGCCCCAAGTTAAGCAGAGCTTGTGTTATGAGTACTAGACAACTGATAAACATACTTATATATTTCTAAATACATACATATTATAGAAAAATTACACCCAGACACAGAACAAATGATCGTGCTCATCACACAAACATTTGTCCTGGGTGGGAATCGAACCCACGACCTCCGGCATAGCAGTCAGGGCCACTAACCACTAAACCAACAGGTCAGTCAAATGTATAGTTTGTGTTGACCAACACAGTCGGTTAGTAAAGTGCGAGTAATAAACACTACACTCTTATTACTCAACTGTGCGACACAATGGAGGATTATGTTAATCATGTAAAACAAAAACTGCAATAAATGCAACTTGAATTTATGTAAAAACCATTCACTCTAGTAAATAGTAGTATAGTAGTAGTTTTAATAAAACTTCACGAACCAAAAACTTTATATCACAAACCAATTTACTACAATACGACAAAGCATTGTCCACCCTTAACGCCCACATTTCTGCATAACGACACTGAATGGGCATTAGGGGGCAACTTTTTCTACCTACCCGGTTACCGTCACAAAGGCAAGCACTAAAGACAAAATAGGTGTCGGAATTTTCGCCCGGGAAAATGCAATTTTCGACAATAAAGTCCACATGGCCCATTAGAGATAGTAAGTGGTGGCTGTAAACACTACCAGAGACTATAAAGTCGCTTTTATATTCACACTTAAGTTTATTGAAAGCCTGCTTACTGCAGTTTTAAGTGGAGCCAGTGGCGTGAGGCCTTATGGGGATTGTAAAGATGCTTCTTAGTTTAATAGGTGTTTCATTAGAAGATATTTGAGTCTTCTCTTTGTATCCATCATCGTCATTATTTCAGTAGAAAGATGTTCACAGACCCCACAACAACCACGGTGAAGCATACGGTGGAGGTGTGCCCCACTTGGGCCGAGCACCGTCGTGTCCTGATGGAGGCCATGGTCCAGAGCGAGAGGGATTGGGATGCGGTTGCATCCTTCTACGAAGCAGTAATGCTAGCGAAGGAGACGGCCACAACAGTGAGGGAACGTACATCTTTGCCTAGCCGCCGCGACAGAAGACGCTCCGGGCGTCGGGAATCACAGAGCGATCTCCGGCCAACTTAGGCATGGAGTTGCGGACGATAAGCTCGCCGTCCGCTTGTCCTTTATGGACCGAGCCCGAGTCGTCGACGGCGCGAAGTGCTCCATGCGCGCCTCAAAGAGATGTCAGCAAACCGATCAGATGCCTGCTAGGGCCATGGGAAAATATGAAAGGGATACTCTTGGTCCTAGAAAGCAAAAGGCAACTGAAGAAACATAGTTTTTTTTTTTATTGGGTGGGAAAATCATCTTATGACAAATCCCGCTCTTGGGTGGAGCGAGAGATAGTGTCAGACTTTTACTGACTAAAAACCCACTCCTGTTCCTTCTTTGCCTTCGTCCCAGGGCCCCGGGTTTCACTTTCACACTACCCGTGGCCCCAGTAGGCTTCGACCCTGCTGGGCCCCTACGATTTGCTGACATCTCCCTGAGGCACGCGTGGAACAGTACGGGTCCGGACGGTTACTGGACGGTCGGACGGCGAGCCACCCATTGCGTGGTTATAGTCAATAAAAGTCTGACACGCCCTCTCGCTCCATTCTTGATCGGGAGAAGTCGATTTCTCACCTTAAAAAAAGACCGCACAACAACTAGTTCTGTGTGTCTGTCCATCGGATTTCTGCGAACCTCACCAGATCATTAATCCAACTTCTGGGAAGTCTTCCAACGCTGCGTCTTTTCTTACGCGATGGCCACTTCAGAACCTTTTTTGTATAAGAAGATTTTAATTTAAAAAAGGCTTGTTTTTATTTGTTTTAAATGAGGATACAAATGAGTTACCCTTTTCCAATTCATTTACCTTCAAAATCAACTGTATCCTAATCCGAAATTAATATCTGAAGTAACACAACCCACGATAAAGTCCTCGATATATCGTCCCGGCGATGTACTGGTGCGGATCACATCAAAATTTGTCCTATCTCATTTCACAGCCGACCCTTGCACGAGCCATTTAATTTACTTACAATTAAACGAAGGATTTCCTAGGGTTCTTCACATATCATTAACTTTTTACATTGCGACGCGCCTAACAAATTTGTTTTACACTGGCCAATGATGGACGCTCCAGATTAAGGACTGGTCAGTGGTGTCTTTTTGTACACTTGGAGAATTAAAGGGTTATTCTTTGGTGACAAATTGGTTCAGAAAAGAAGACAATATTTTTAACCGACTTCATAAAGGAGGAGGTTTTAACCGACTTCAAAAAGGAGGAGGTTATATGTTCGGTTGAATGTATGTTTTTTTTTTATGTTCACCGATTTCTCGGTCAATTGTGGACCGATTTTGAATTTTTTTTTTATTGAAAGTTTATGCTTCCGAGTTGGTCCCATAGAAATATTGTTATGATCTGATCATGAACTTCGAAGATATAGAATAGAACTCCTTATAGGATCACAGCAGAACCGTAGTAACAAGTAAAATCGCTTTGTTTATACGTGTAGTCGATGACTGACTGAAAGTAGAGGGGGAATATATCGACCTGATCTGATGATGAAGCCTGAAGTTAGGCACCGGAACTCTGTAATAAATTAATGTAACCTAACCGTGTTTGGGATTATTAGAATTGTCATGAGATGCACTCTGGCTATAAGGTAGGGGTACTTTTTAGTGGTGGTACCGTAACTAAAAAGTGTAAAATAAGAAACTTTTTACAAAAAAATACAACCGACTTCATAGTAAAAAAAAAACACTGAAAGTGCAAAATAACTTTAATTTTGGAAGTCGGTGTTAAATAACGAAGAGACAAAACTATTATAGAAACACCGACTTCCGAAATTAAAGTTATTTTGCACTTTTCAGTGTTTTTTTTTTACTTTGAAGTCGGTTGTATTTTTTTTGTAAAAAGTTTTTTATCAGTCATCATTTCCGTAGCCTTTTCTCATCTAGATAGGGGTCAGCTTCCAGTACAACCGGATGCGGCTGAATAGCTGTGTTTCACATGGAGTTACTGACCTCCACAACCCAGTTACTAGGCAACATGATACTCCTTGGATTGACTGATGCTCAGACTTTCTGGCGGCTATCTGTAGCGATTGTCAAAGATCTAGGAATGACAAGAATCAAGAATCAAAGCATTTATTTCAAACTAGCTGACCCGGCGAACTTCGTACCTCTTAATAGTAAGAATAACGCCATCTACTGGGATTACCAGAACAGCATAATTCATTTTATAATGACATTTTAATTAGAGATGGCGTTGTATTCGGATTTTTTTTTCGTGATTTTTTCCATTTTTTTCTCACCGTTTTAACCTTCCCTGGACTATCTCAAATATTTCAAGACAGAAATTAGCCAAATCGATCCAGCCATTTTTGAGTTTTAGCGAGACTAACAAACAGCTATTAATTTTTATATATATAGATAAACCATTTACTTTTGAATTGTCAAGAAGTCAATAAGTCAGAAAAATGATGCAAATTGTACCATTCAAAGATCTCTATTTGGAAGAATGTGCAAGAAACTCGATGGACACTCTTTTCAATCACATTATGTATTACAAATAGAATGTGAGAACAATATTTAAAAAAAACCGGGACCAATAGTATTACGTGCTTTCTGAGGTACGGGTCAGTAATGTTTTAGATAAACTTAGAAAAATATAAATGAATTGAAACTTCACATTGGTACTTGTCCAGTTTCGAACCCGCAACCTCATGCATGAGAGGCGCCTTAACCAATGGGCCATCACGACACTAAATACGCTCAGAATTCGTAAGTAATTATGTTACTACTAGACTGACACGAAAAGTAGAATTGAAAAAAATGTTTATCTTCTATCTTTATGTATTGAAGTCGAAACAAATTCTGTTTGTAAAATAAAAGAAAAAAAATGCAAAGCTATTTAATTCTGAAATGTAATTTAAAACTTGGCAATATTTTTGAGGTACTTTGTTTATATCTGGCATTGGCACGCGATAGAGCCTAGCTGGCAAGTCTTGGCACCGCCTCTTGGCAGAATCTTTATTTACATTGCATAAAATATCTGATACGTGAACTAAATTCAGTGTAGTAAATATAAAAATTGTTTTTGTAGTCATATAATACTTTTTAATGTGTGAAAAAATTAAGGAAGAAACCCATCTTTGTAAATTATGTTAAATAATTTGGTTACATTAAAAATAAAGAACCTTTACATCTATGTACAAATTCACAAAAAAACACCTATTTTTGCGGCTATTTTACTTACAGAAAACTTCTTTGCATGGCCAAAACAAATAAAGAAATCCAGTCCCAGTCAGAAACTAAGACCAACTTCTCGATGTTACGACAAACTGGATCGAGGAAAAAAAAAAACAAAAGCCAAGCGCCAGTCAACTTTTCCGATCGATCATCAGTTACTATCGCCAACAAAAGTGCTTCCTAATAAAAAATTAAGCCTATTACGGATCGCAAATCGCGGCTTATATCGCATTATTGTATCGTCGCACACAGCGGCGTACAGTCAAGATGTCTATTGCTATTTATTCGCCTTCGCTCGGACAAACAGTAGCCTAATCGACGTTACAGATTTACGATGCGATTCCGGACGACGGATTAAAATGGCCGCTTGGAAAATGTATGTGATGCGCTCTTTTACAAAGCAGAGAGCTAAGTATTTGTATATTTGGCAAATTAGGAATCGTGATAAATGTGCAGTTTGAGACAAAGATTTCCGTTGGCTCGTATTTTTCCACTGTTGGACCAATCTAATCTCCTTATAAGATTTTCGGGCCAACGAGATTTATTTGTTTTGTATTTGACAATAGTTAAGTGATTACTATATTTATCATAATATAGATAAGCTGATTATAGAGGATGGGTTTAGGTCCACTCTTAACAGAGTATGTATATGATGTATATAAGTGCCTCTTACAGCTATCAGCATAAAAGTTAACTACTGTCATTTAAATAAATGGTTTTCACTAAGATTTGGCGTGGTGTTTATTTCAGGGCAGAGGTTAATAACGTTACTTGGTCTATTATTTTAATTTTAAATGCGGATATCAGATGTCATATAAAGCGTAATTTATCTACCATTATGTGTTTTGTTAAATTGTTCCCCGTAAAATACAATGGCAATGGCTGAAGTTGTCATCGAAACGAATATTATAATATGTGGAACTAAACCATATCTGTTCCTTTTTTTTGGCTGATATCTGTCCTCTCTTCCAGATAAACTAAATTCCGAGTAGACGACATCATATATTTTCAGCTTCATGTAAGCTAGGAAACGGCTGCAGGCCGGTTTAATTATCCGCATTCCGGGTGGACAAATTGTTCGCCCGCTTCGTCCCCGGATATTAATTTCGATACATTGTCCCTACCAGGGCACTGAAGCGACGGCGATTATTTCCAAACGAGAGGCTAGCCTGCAGTAACGGTACTGTCGATAACACGACAAAAAAATCGCAGCATTTTTCATGGTACGGGGTGGGATTTAGCATAGCACAAGTTCGCACATAAAGAAGCGTTTATTCGCTCTATTAGCGTCACAGATATTCCCGTACCGTAATCTGACAAACGGTCGCTGGAAATCAGAGCTCACGGTGCGAAACTTGGACGGCAAACGGCTCCACTGAGATATGTTTTAGATAAAGATTATTTATACAGTGTCTTATTTTACAAATCCAATTTCCGCGTGAATACACGGGTCGGTTGTAAATAACGCAGACAAAGCTTTGCCGGAATCGCGCACCGTTCGATACATTATGCAGACCACGCTTCGTTGCGCCGAGCAATGAGCTCTGTAAATATACCAGGCACATCTGAATCGTTGCTTTTTTTCTATTTCCTTTTTTGCAGTTTTCGATATTCTAATTTAGAATTTTCTCGACATTGTGCAGTTAAAAAGTCGTCTATTGGATATTTTTTTATGTTTTTATTTTCGAATTGTGCGCCATTTTGTGAGCTGCGTTACGCAGTTTGTCTAATAAGAAAATAAGCCGTATTATATTTGTGAGAAAAATAAATGAATTGGGCTTGTTTTCAATTTGTTTTCTTATTAAAAATGTAATTTCGATCAATTCATAATTGTGTAGATAGTTGTTAGTTGTGTTAAGGTGGGTCAATGACCTGGTGAGGGTCGCGGGAATCCGATGGATGTGAGACGCACAGGATCGGTCGTTGTGGCGATATTTGAGGAAAGCCTATGTCCAATAGTGGACGATTTTAAGCTGAAATGATGATGATGATGTGTTTAATAATTTTATGTAGGTCACTGCAAACTTACGCATTTTCCTTAATTCGAACATTATGTAACAGAAAAAATGAAAATGCGTTAGTAATATCATCACAATATAATATACATACACACAAGCTTCCCGCCCTCATTGGAGCCGAATCAAGCATCGAATTACATCGCGAACGTTAAATATCGATTAGAACACCATCTATCATGTCCTGATCCACATTAAATCGTTTCCTCTCAAAGAAAATACGTAAACAAATCTAATTCATTTATTTCTCTCCGACATCCGTTAACGCTATCGGCTTCACGTATTCTGCGCCATTAATTTCGAAAAAAGAAAAAAAAAACGGTTATGATATCTTAACTTACTGTGTTCCCCTAACATAAAGCACAGTGTTCTGAGCGCGTTATCCGGGGGCAAATAGCGAGGCAGCTCTTGTAGCATCAGTGTAGTCACAATAACAACAAGAACACGCCCATGCACTCCTTATCGTGACAGTCGAAAGGCACTTTTTCATTTTTCTTTTGTTCCCGCTACTCAGTGTTTTTTGTTAGTGTGCTGGCTGTCTCTAAGGGCAGCCGACATAGTGGAAAAGTCATGTGATTTAGAGACGACAAAAATGTTATATTTCGTTACACAGTGCGCTTGTGTGCGTTACTTGTGGCTTTGCGTGACATATTTTCTTAGTGTCGAGGATGACAAATGGCTAGATAAATCACAGAGAGCGAGCTTTCTTTTAAAACTTTTATTTCTTCGTATGTTACAAGTTTTTGTGTTTACGTCTGAACGCCTCATTTATTATGACGATCTATCTGTCTGATGTTGAAAGTTACGCTAATAACATGTTCTTACTTTTGGTAGACATTATAAAATTTTCAGTTATCAGTGTTTTAGTTAAATCCCTTTATCAAGGAGAGTAGAAAAACTTATCTAACACAACTTATAAGTGAGAGAAACACATGGCGACGCCCTGGGTGTAGAGAGTCGCAGGGTGATTTCCTGCCACCGTAGGTGCGGGCTAGTAGTCGGCAAGCAATGGGTAGCCCGTCTTCCGATAAAGACCAGGCTCGGGTTGACGGTCCATAGTGTTCCACGCGCGCCTCTAAGAGATGTCAGCATAATTGACAGGGCCTGCTAGGGCCGATGCCATCCAGGCTTGCGAAATATTCGAAAGTGTTACCGCGGCAATTTAGTCAACACTGACACTTCCTCTCACTCCAAAAAGTTAATACCAAGTAGGTGAAGTTTTTTTTTCTAAGAAGGAGTGATGTCAATTTAAGCCGATTTGGTGGCTTCCTTCCGTGATTGGCTATGTATTGGATGTCAAGATTGGTATAATGCATAAGTGGCGACAAATTGTCAATCGTCGCCCACAGCAAAGGGTAACCTATTTGCTGCAATTGAGCGTTATTTGCGTGGGAATATAAAAATATTTTTATTCACAATATACGAATAGTTAGGGTAATATTTATTTTCTACCTAGATAAGCCTTCAAATCGTTTTGACAATGCGACGGAGCTTTGAGGTGAATTTACCGTAAATCCTCCTTTATAAGAATCATGATATAAGGGTGCCAACGTACCTAGGGTTGGCAAAAACGCTAATTTCCGCCGGCGCCGCTTCTAAAGTACTTTAAACTTTGAATTCATAACAATGCTAAAATGTCTCTCACAATTTAGATAGAAGCGTTGACTATAAACAAGTATAAATAAATTACTAGCTCTATCAAAATTGAGCTTTAAATGTTGCAATTTGAAGCACTTTAAAATGGTACAGAACTTGTAATTTTATGGTATGAAACCTTCTTCTTACAGAAAAAAAAAACAAAGGTAGCTTCTTTTTGACATGATTGACTGTGACAGAATAAATAAATGACAGATCTCACGAGTGACTAGAATACGATTTACTGTAACAGAATATTTAAATCAATTTTAAATATGTATCGAGATGCATATCAACGCGGTTTGCTTACAATATTTTATAGCTGCGGTTCGAAGCCTCTCAATATTTGGGACACATACACCCAAGATGGGTATATAACGAAGTTTTTGGACGAGGACATCAGGTCCACGGTTTTAGAGATAGGAGGAACTAATGTAAGTACAACATACATGATATGTCCTAAAGGTAAAGCAGTACTGGGAATAACTATGCCATTTTTGGTCATGGTTGTTAAAAACCTAAAGAAGTATTTTTCTTTCGAAGTTACTATATTGGATGATACTGGAACTAGAAGAAGATTTCGCGTATCGAATTTTCAGAGCACTACGCAAATCTTACCGCTATGTACCGTCATGCCAATTGCACTTTCTGAGGGCTGGAACCAAATCCAGTTCAATATGTCTGATTTTTGTAGACGGGCGTATAAAAAACAATTTGTAGAAGTTCAAAAATTTAAAATAAATGCTAATATAAGAGTAAGGCGTATATATTTTGCAGACCGAATCTTTCCAGAAGATCAACTGCCCGCAGAATACAAACTATTTATCCCTTTAAAACAAAGATCTCAAGATGCTGCAAATAAACAGAAAACAGATGAAAAAGTAGGAGAACCAGAAAAAGAAAACGCAGAACTGAAAAAGAAAGATTCTAAATTAATATCAGCTTCAAAAATAACCAAGGCCCTTTCGGTTGTTAAAGCAGCATCTGAAGTAAAAGAATTTGAAAAAACATCGTCTAAAATTATAGAAGGGGATTTTATGATTAAACCAGCATCTGAAGTTCCAGCAGATGGCGATATCGCGGCTGAAGAACCGGTTGCTCAACCTGAAGAGCCGGTTACTCAAGCTGAAGAACAGGTTGCACAAGATCAAGAGCCGGCTGTTGAAGTAGAAAGTGGTCCTAATGAGAATAATGTGGTAACTGATACTCCGGTTGCTACAGAAGAGCCTGCCACGGAAACTCTACCAGAAAAAGAAAAATCGGTAGAAGCGCAAACACAAACGGACGACGTAATAATACAAGAAGAGGTAGAGGTAAAGGTAATACTTGGCGAGGATAAAACTACTGAAACACAAAAAAATGAAGGATCTAAAAGTGATCCTAATTTAGAACCCATTGCAGAGTAAAAAAATGAACACTGAGTAGTACTGTGTTTAACTTAATGTGCAGATGGTTTGCTTAATTATCTGATTGTAGAAGTTTTTATTATTTTATTCGTTTTGTATGGAAACTTAAGTGTTAAAATATTATGTAACTACAAATTCTAAATGACTGATTACAGAACAGATTTTAGCTTTAGTTACGGTTACGGTTCCACTTCATTTTATAAGATTAATTTAATTTATAGATTTTGTGAAGACTTGATTAATTATTATTATTAATAAAATAGCTGTGCCCCAAAGTTTCCAGCGCTATTACTACGTTTTCACTTAGTGTTCTTAGTTTTTTTCTTCTTGCTCGTCTTCTGAGGGTCATAGAGTGATGTTAAATAAGCTTTAGAATTTTGCCAATCCGATGAAGTTTAAGTTTTTATTACAAAAAAAACTGAGCAAGTGCGAGTCGGACTCACGCACTGTGGGTTCCATACAAACTTACCTATGTAAATAGTTCAAAATTCCCAAATGGAGTCTCGAAGATTTTTCCGAATCGCAATTTTTTTTTTGTGACGTAATAACAAATTTACTGTTTAAGGTTTGTTCTATATCTGTGCAATAAGATCTTGCTTTATGCCAAATATCAGGATTCTGGGTCAACGGGAAGTACCCTATGAATTTTGTTTCCCTTGACAGTGTCGAAATATACGTCTTTTGCGACATAAACGGCCGTATCTTTATTCTATTTAGAAGTTTGATATTTTCACAGCTTCAAGAGACCGCAGACCGTTGATTTAATTTCAACTTGATACCTCAACGCGTTTCCGAGATAAAGGGTCTTGACAGACAGACAGACAGACGGACAATAAAGTGATCCTATAAGGGTTCCGTTTTTTCTTTTGAGGTATGAAACCCTAAAAAGCAAACTCTTTAGCTTTATTGTATTATTATAGAACCTATAGTATATATATAATATTTATGTATATTGTTAAATGTAAACTATCTTGATTAAATTGTATTATTAAAGCTTGAGTTTAATTTATTAGTGCTTAGAATCTTTGTCATGATATTTAGGACTTTTGCGCGCTACGCGAACGAGACCATGACTGATCATGATTGTGGTCGCATGAACTCTTACTAACAAAGTTTAGCCGTATGGTCGTCACCAAGTCGGCCATCAAATCATGCAACAAGTTGGCTGCTGCGGCTGTGTGTCTCAATCATTTCTATAGGTTTACCCTGTCGTATAGAACGTGACCCAGCGTTAATAGTTTATTCATAAAATTCCTAGAAATGTTCTAGGAATCAGTAAAGATTTAAAGAAATCATTTTGAGACATGCGCCTGGTACGAACAACTATTATTTTTTTTTTTTTTTTATGGTGGGAAATCAACGAACAACTATGCTGGTTATATTTGCTGAGATGATAAAGTCCTTTGCCCAAAAGTCAAAAGAAACAGTTTAACAGAAAATAATCATCGTTTGGATGTTTGCCACAGTGATCGACTTATTTTTGTCGTTTTTCACAATGCACTTTTTATCAAAATCAAAAAAATCAAAATCAAAAATATTTTTATTTCACATAGGCCTACATGGGCACTTATAAAACGAATATATCAGTTCTTGACGTGATTTCTTCACGAAAATATTATACCCTAAAAGTAAGTTTATTTACTTTATTGTAGAAATAAGCATAAAAACTCATTTTAAAAACCTTATTGTATAAAAACTATTGGTTACTTTTTATGAATTGAAATCTGTCAATGCATGTCAAAAAGGGTATGTACATAAATATCAGTAAATATATTTCCGTATATTTAATATACTCTTTGATAATATTCATAGATATACAATAACTGCAAACGTGTCTAAAACTGATCATTGTAATTAAATATATACACGTTATTGCTATTGATCGACTAGACACAAACGATGTTCAAAAACACATACCAAAATGGATTGCTGTCAATATTCTATAGTTGTGGGTCCAACCCTCTGGCAATATGGGACATGGAAGTTAAAAATGGACATATAAAACGGCTCACTGACAGTGAAGTCAATTCTATAGTCCTCGAAATCGTGAGTACTAACGTTGCTACTACGTATATAACATGTCCAAAGAACAACCAAGTGTTAGGCATAAAACTGCCATTTCTCGTCATGATTGTTAAGAACTTGAAGCGTTATTTCTCCTTTGAGATAACCATACTTGATGACAAAAATTTAAGGAGACGCTTCAGGATTTCTAATTTCCAATCTACTACAAAAATTAAACCATTTTGTACAAGTATGCCAATTGGTTTAGCGGGCGGTTGGAACCAGATACAATTTAATCTTGCCGATTTCACGAGAAGGGCGTACGGAACACAATTTATAGAAACCTTACGAGTACAAGTACATGCTAATGCGAGGTTAAGACGGATTTACTTCAGTGAAAAGCTATATACTGAAGATGAGCTGCCACAGGAGTACAAACTGTATTTGCCATTAGAGCGAAAACCGAAAAAAGGCAAAAAAGAAGTACAACCTCCATCCGAAGGTACTGCGCCAGCAGAAGCAGTATCAACGCCGCCAGCCGAGCCACAGAAAGCAAAGAGAAGTGTTGTCATGCCACCCGGAACTGTAAAGTCAAAAGAAGGTGCTGGAGAACAAGCACCGGCTACTGATGAGGCAGCTCAAGCTGAAGGAGCTACTGCAGAGGCCGGTGAAGGCCAGGTGACTACAGAAGGTGAAACACCTGGAAAAACGGAATCAGCTGGTGATCAAGATGAAGCACCAACTGAGGGCGAAACGCCTGCCGAGGGCGCAGTTCCTGCCGAGGATGGAGCGCCTACCGGTGACGGAGCGCCTGCCGAGGACGGAGCGCCAGCTGAGGGTGAAACGCCAGCTGAGGGCGAAGCGCCAGGCGAGGGTGAACCACTAGCTGAGAATACAGAGGCCACTGCATCTAAAGGTGCCATCGAGGGCGAAGCGGTAGCAGAAGGTGCCGCACCTGTCGAAGCTGAACCAGCTGCGGCAGAAGGACAATAAATAAGGAAGGAAGATGAAGTACGTTGCAGTAATATTTTGAATTGGTGTACTTTCGTTTATTATTTATAGACTTGTTGAAGGTATATAAATACTTTCATTTTGTTTATTACTATAACGTTTATTTGTTTCGATAGATAATAATATCGATTACATTTCTATAATTAGGTAAAAATTGGTTGCTTCTCGTATCGGCATTACTTATTTGCTATTCAGACTACTGTATAGTTTAGAGGTGTCCGGAACACGGTGTACAGTTCCGCAAACCTCCATTGGAAAGGGAGGGTTCTCCAACCAGATGGGTGTAGTGTCTGGCCCGGTCAACTGCCCGATAATTGATTTTGGACTGTTGTATTTATGTTCTAATGGCGCAAAAAAGCTCTGATACCGCGATGTAGGATTATGAATTTTAGGTCATATGTGGGAACATACTAGATATCGCTACAATAGGACGTACATTATAGAATAGTTTTCATTTCAGTATCAATCATTTACCACATTGCAATGTTTTTTACAATTGGCAGCGATGTGAGTCGGGCACTCATAAATGAAATGATCATTATTTTTATATACTTACTAGCTGACTTGGCAAACGTTATTCTGCCATATAAATTATCAAAAAAAAAAAAAAACACGGAGGTGGGGGTAAGAGGGTAAAAAATAACCTACGACCTATTCTCAGGCCTACCAAGTATATACAATAAAAATCGGTCAAAAATCGGAGGAGTTCAATTCAAAATAACAAACACTGTGACAAGAAATTTTTATACACCCCTATTTTTGAATTAGTACAAAAAAAATAGGGCTCTATCCGTACCCGGTACTAATCATATTTTTGTAGTCAAAAGTAAAAAAAGCGAATTCTCAAAATTGTCCACGAAAATTTTGCCATAATCATCAATCATTTATAATAATTGCTACTAGAAAATACTACGTGCAGTGTTTTTCCATTTTGATCGACATTTATTCATTTATAACCAATAACCAGTACAATATTTCCATAAATTGAGTGACATTTTGGGATATTATTTATTGAGACTTTACTTAAATAATAACAAGACCTTTTCTAATAAGCCGTTTAAGTATTTGTACTAATTAAACATTAGTGATATATTATATATTAGGTATCGTCCTAAAGCTTACCGTAGAACTCAAGTAAAGTATATCACAAACATTACAAATGATAGTTATCATGAAGAAGCAGAATCTAAAAGCTCTTGGCAAACGTTTTAAAGCATAAACACGTTTATATCTGAAAACGAAGAAAAAAAACAACGATTATTTGCCAAACTGAAGTGCCTTCGCTTCGTTCAATATGCAAAAGCGGGTCATAAAATCGTACATAGCCGGTTGTTGGCATCTCTTTAATAGTTTATGTTCTGGTCTATGGTGCGAAATTCCGCCCATTATTTAGGGGTGGATCCCGTCAAACTGCCGGTACATACATCCGGGGTTTTATGGGTAACTGCTTATAGTAATGCTTACTCGTTATGCTTTTCAGTTTAGAGAATACATTACGACTATTTATATGTCATAAACAGAGCAGTGGTGGCCGAGTGGTAACGGCCCCGACTTACGAATTGTTGGTTGCGGGTTCAAACCCAGCCAGACGCATTACTTTGTGTAATTTATTTCATCACCACTGCTCTCAAAACGGTGAAGGAAAACATCGTGAGGAAACCGGCATGTCCTAGAACCAAAATTCGAAGACATGTGACATCCACCAACCCGCACTGGGCCCGCGTGGTGAATTACGGCCCATCCCCTCTCCTAGAGAGAGGAGGCCTGAGTCCCAGCAGTGGGAACATTAAAAGGCTGAATATGTATGTATGTATTTATATGTGTGTGTGTGTGAGCGTAATATAGAAAGTCGAATTACGGTAGATTACGAGTTTAGTAGCTGCTGATTATGATTATATGCAAGGTGTACTTCCCACGAGCTTAATCACCACGCTTGCTCAGTGCGGATTGGCGATTTCAGACCGTCTGGGATACAATTCTTCGTAGAAAAGCACGTATGACTTTAGAAAAGTTATATGGTGCTCGCTGGGTTTCAGTTTCAACTCACTCTTTGGGGCGTAAGGAGAGGTTCAGATAAAGAACGGGCCACTACGGCTTAGGCACATTCCCTCTCCTAAAAAGGAGGCCTGAGTCCCAGCAGTGGGAACAGTCATAGGCTGACTATGCTTATGCTTTATGCTTATGATCATTACCTTATTGGGATACTTGGCTTAGGACTTAGAACAATAATAGATATTTTAAAAATACAGTGGTCTTTTATAAAATAAATCTATAAAGTTATTTCAAAGTAAAAAATATTATTAACTAACTGCAAAGCATAGCAGCTTTTTGTCCCTGGAGCATGTTCTCCAGGGACAAAAAGCTGCTATTCTAGGACATGATCTACCGGTACCAAATTTCGTCCAAATGCATTCAGATTTTCGAGCGTAAAGAAGTAACAAACATACACACAAACTTTCGCTTTTACGAGTGTGATAAATCTACACTAATATTATAAAGAGATAAAGTTTTTTTTTTGTATGTTGAAGGTAATGAGTGACATAGGCTATATTTTATGTATGCAGCCAAAGCCGCGGGTAAAAGCTAGCAATATAATTATAAAGTAAAAAGGATTCATTGATAGAAATAAATACAGGAAAAATAAATAATATTTCTTAGTTTACCATTTACAATTTATAACATTCGGTTTTAATTCGGTTAGGTTCGGTTGATTTTACTTACAAGTACTGTAATAATTTAAATCTAAGGTAGTACATTATAACTCCTAGGAAGCAATTTGTGCTGAAGATAATAGCTTCTTTGTTCTCCGACAGATGTCGCTGTTGTTAGCATAAATGAATATTAAATTATTCTCCTTAGCGCACGGTTACACTTGCCATCTTCTAACTTACTATTGACAGATTCGGTTTTGGTACCGAAAGGTCAAATTATGTGTAGTTTAATTTTTTTTTTTCTTAGAGCGAGTATTTTGATCGGTAGTCAAGTCAACCATTGGTTATATTTTAACCGTAAGTAAGTATTTTATTATAAAATTTCGGTGAAAATAAGCTTTGTTCAATTTATCCAACAGAAAAAAAGGCCGGAAAGAAAAATAAATATACAGTAGATATTTTGCGTAATTTAACAATTATTTACAATTTTTACAAGCTTTTATGTAACTTGCAATGTTTTTATGTATGTTAGTTCAGGGCAAATGCATCAAATGAATTTCGTAACAGTTATATAATTTGAATGACAATGCATTAATACGGTACCACGTAACTGGTCTGATGATGGAGTCGGGTAGTGGCCCAAGGAACTACAGACTGCGATGAGATAACCCCATCGTGCTTAGGCTCTTTGGAATGGTCTTGATAAGTACTAATTCAAACTTTTGAAAAACTTATATTATAAAAAAAATGTTTTTCGCTGAAAACTTATTATTTGAAGTTGAGATAACTACGGATCAAACAACTGGCCCGGTAGATCAATTACGGATACTGGCTTACTTAACTTTATGTCCTTGTTCTTTCGGTACTATGTGTCATAGAACTAAAAATAATTTTCGAAGTTTACCTGAAAAAAACAAAAGAGATAATTAGTTGAGTATTTTAACATACAATTGTGGAACACAACAAAATCATAGTAAGCACAAGAAATTTTAAAAGAATAAACAAACAAAACGAAGTAAGTAAACCGCATTGTAATCTACGAAAAAGGCACGATATGTCTGAAAGGCCTGAGTATGGTACACAACAAAGCGTAAATACCGACTCGACTCACGAACTCTATCACGAATCCTTCTGATATAACTGAATCTACAAACAGAAACAGCTTTTTGCAGGTTAAACCTATTCAATGTACTTTTTTTTAAAACCTCAGAAACTATGATGAAAAGAATCGTCGGAAAAGGCCCTTTAATCATTGGCGTTGTGCACACAAATTGAAATGGAGAAGTGTATGTTGACCCTTATCTTTTTATTTGAGGCCCCAAAAATACCGTACCTTTGCCTTTTTCTGAGTAATCAGGATTTTTTCTGTTTATTATTTCCTGGTTCACGTTAAACAGTGGATTACGCGTGGTATATGAATGTGCCTTTAGGTAAAAAAAGAAATGGTTACTGGGTGGGAAATTTTATCGCTTATTTCAGGAGTTTATAAGTATTAAATAGCTTATTTATTTATGTACACACAAACACTTAAAATCGAAAATAACAAGTACAGATATAAGAGTACAAAGGTCCTGCTTATTTCTAACGAATATTCTTCCAGCAGACCTGCGACAGGAGAGTTGGATGTGAGATGTAGACGCAGTGTGTATAAATAATTTAGAGAAAAAAATAAAATCAATAGACTATAAGCTTAAACTTGCGACGGAGTAACGTGTGCACATCGAATACTTAAGTTCTGCTTTTTTATTTGAGAAGTAGTTGTCTCCCACGGTTTTATTTCTGGTTACTGCTTTGCTTCTGTGGCTTGTAGCGTGATTTTATGTAGCCTTATAACTTCGTTAAATGGGTTATTAAACACTAAAAACCGAATTAGTGATTCCTGAGATTAACGTGCTAAACCAAACAAACTCTTCAGCTTATTGGTATAGAAAATAAAAGCAAAAAAACAACATTCCATTTTACATCTCGCCAAATTTTATTGCAGTATGGTAATTTTCGAACATTTTTTTCTTGACCGTATTAGTTTTAATTAAAAACAGCATTATCTTAAACAAAAACAACAGTTTAAAATGGGGTTGGAAAGAAAAAATAAAGAAATTAGGAAACATACAAGTCATCTACTACCTTTTGGTAGTAGATGACTTTTCATATTACGTTTTTTTTTTAATTGATTTAAACCAGTGCTTGACTGCGATCCTACCTGATGGTAAGCAGTGATGCAATCATTGATGGTGAGGCGCACTAGTTTATTAAGAGCCTATTCACTCTAGCCTTGAAGGCACCTAAATTATAGTTGGACGGGAAGACCGCAGCAGGCAAATTGTTCCAGTCCTTCTATGTACGCGGTATAAACGACGAAGAGAAACGCTTAGTCCGGACCGTTGAAGTTTTAACAACGTAAGGGTGGATACTCGCCGTACGTCGAGTTGTCCGATGGTAGAAAGGAGATGGCGGAATCAAGACATCAATAAAATCACGTCAAAACAAACGAAACAAATCAAACAAAAACAAACAACAACAACAACAGAAACAAATCTAGTAACAACCAGTTTTTTTAAATTGTTTGTTACTTACTAGATTTGTTTCTATTTGAATCTTTTGATACATAACATAACCTACTTGGCGTGGGAAAGCTCGCATTCAGACATACATAGTTAGACATATACACTTCGAAACTTTCTTAATTTTGACTTTTTCTACTTAGGTGAGTAAAGGTGTTTAAATAGTTGTTTCCGGTAAATCTAAATCCAAATTTTGGACTTGAAAGTTCAATTTAGAAATAATAATTACTCATAAATCTAAATACATAAAAAGAGAAACTGACTGACTGACATATCAACACACAGCCAAAACTACTGGGACTAGGAGCATGAAATTTTGCAGAAAGTTTCATGATAAGGTAGGTTTGCACTAAGAAAGGATTTATCAAAATTCATTCAGGTGTATGAAATTGAGGTCTAAAGTTTGTATAGAGAAACCTATTTTCACACGGGTGAAGACGCTGGCAGAAGTAAGTATTAAATATATCAGCTCCTTGTATCATCATCATCATCATTTCAGCCGAAAGACGTCCACTGTTGGACATAAGCCTCCCCAAGTGTCGCCACAATGAACGGTCCTATGCGTCTCGCATCCATCGGATTCCCGCAACCTTTACCAGGTCATCGGTCCACCTTGACTTTCGTCCTTTTGACTGGCCTGTTGGTCTAGTGGTTAGTGGTCCTGACTGCTATGCCGGAGGTCGTGGGTTCGATTCCCACCCAGGACAAATATTTGTGTGATGAGCACGATCATTTGTTCTGTGTCTGGGTGTAATTTATCTATAATATGTATGTATTTACAAATATATAAGTATGTTTATTAGTTGTCTAGTGTTCATAGCACAAGCTCTGCTTAGTTTGAGACTAGACGGCGTTGTGTGATAGTTGTGGAATATTATAATTATTAATTATTATAATTACCTTGCAGGCCTCCGATGATATATACCTATATATATCAGCTCTTTGTATAATGACTACATATTATTTCATCATCTTCCTAACCTTTTCCCGACTAGCTTGGGGCCGGTTTCCAGTTTAACCAGATGCGGTATATCCGTGTTTTAAATAGAGCGACTGTCTATCAGACCTTTACAACCAAGATGCTGGACAACACGATACTCCTTGAATATAGTGATGGTCATACTTTCTGACTACCAAAACGACTATCTAAGATCTATGAATGACAACCGGGAACAGCAGCTTTACGTGTTGTCAGTAATGTCCTAGATAAACTTTGAAAAAAATTACAAGAAAAATTCAAATTGGTACTTGCCCGGTTTCGAATCTGTAATCTCACGTATAAGAGGTGGAAACCTTAACCTAACCACTGGGCAATGACTACATATTATCTAATTAGAGAAAGAAAATCAGAAAAAAAGGTCTTCACAGCTAACGAGACACGATAAAAGTAATGGCCGCCACATACATATACCTATATATCTTAAGTCATGTACTCTGTACCTATACACAAAACACATGATCTCGTACATATTCGCTCAACATAAACGTTGGTAATAAGTTAGCGTGGTGTAGCGGACGATAAATCACGTAGCGATGTAACTGTACTTGTGGCCCCCAGTGTAAGCGAGGAGCGGGATATATGGATAGTGTCTCTTTCATAGGTACACAATAGTAGTGGCCTAACAACACAAAGGCCGAAAATTTACTGTTTTCCACACTAGTGCGGAAAACAGTAAATCGCGTGCCTAGAAGTGGTAGCTATAAGAATGAGTTTTTGAGTAAGTGCATTGATAATAGTATATTATTTTCAAACACGTTTATAATGCGTCCTACGCTATAAACCTCAAAATAACAAAATTAACTAACGTACTCGCATTTCATTAGCAATACTACTATCATCTCATCACCATATAGGCAATTAAAATGGCCATAATATACCTTTATAAATGGAATATTGCGCCGTAAAAGTTATAATAACAAGTAATTATGAGAATAAGACCCGCAATGGAGTAATAGTTTAGTTTTAAAACAGGGGAGCGACGGTGCGAAGCTGCTATTAAACTTGTAATGGAACTACTCCTCGCATTTTATCTGTTTTTAAATAGAGTAGGTATACAACGAACATTAGTTAAATATAAAAAATCTATCATCTTCATCATTTCAGCCGAAAGACGTCCACTGTTAGACATAGGCCTCCCAAAATGTCGCCACAATAAACGGCCATAAGCGTGTCGAAAAAAAAATCTATACATATATGAAATGAGAAACTGAGTGACTGAAGAACCGAACTCAGCGCACAGCTTAAACTGCTGGAACTAGAAACATGAAACACCACACCACGTCTATGCCAAGCCACCATAAAATTGAACAAGATTCCTCGCTTTCTCTTCTTAATTCCCAAAAAAGACATCCAGGTTGTCCCACCATCTTCTTCGTGGTCTGCCGCAGTCCTGAGTTGCTGTGTCTGGGCACCAATCCTGTGTTTTACGGCCCACAGCTCGTTAGACATGCGGCAGACATATTCTGCCCAGTCCCATTTAGGTTAAACAGCTTATTGATCCAAATCAACGATTTGCGTTTTGGAGCGCCTATACATCTATCTATTTATATATAAAAAAGGAGAAACTGACTAACTGACATATCAACACACAGCCGAAACTACAGGGACTAGGAACGTGAAATTTTGCACAATGTTTCTTTTTATGACGTAGGTGAGCACTAAGAAGGGATTTTTGGAAATTCAACTTTTGAGGGGATGAAACAGGAGTCCAAAGTTTGTATGGAGAAACCTACTTTCACGCGGGCGAAGCTGCTTGCAGAAACTAGTAAGTATATATAAATGAATCCCTATTTTCCTTGGTCATGCCATAACTTGAGACCACCTTTATCAATCAATCAATAATGTTTATTTGTCAGAACAATAGATATTACAATTTTGATTCCAGCATATCCTTCCATACTATGGCGTACAAATATTTATTTACGAATGAAGGTTCATTTATTAACCTATTAATTATTAAATACGAGTCAATTAATAAAATATAAATATAATTGTAATAAAAATTGAAATTGTATTGAATTAATAAAAGTCATGTCATTAATATTGAATAATTATGTCATTGTTGGGTATGGTAGAATAAAGTCTATTTTTATGTATCAAGCTATTAGCGACTTATCTTCTAAATATTCTTTAACACTGTAATAATTTTTCTCCAATAACAGTCTAAATAACACCCTTTTGAACAACGACGATGGCAAATCTTGAATATTATTTGGCAAATGATTATATACAATAATTGCCATGCAGTAAATATTTCTTTTATGTAACATTAATTTTATTTTGTGTATCGATTTCGATACACGGTGAATATGGGAAGTATTCCATGGCTGTACCGGTGGCGAACATACCGGTAGCCTGTACACATATTACGTTTTAGGATCATTGTGCGCACAGCTAGGGAGTAGAATTCAATGCAGAAGTCTGTGTTTCCTGATAGCTGACCTGGGGGTCTATAAGTCGAGCGTGAATAGGTTACTACTGGGCAAGCGTGCTTCATCGTCGACCACATCATCGCTTACTATCAGGTGAGATAGAGGTCAAGCGTGGGCGTAGTAAATGGAGTATAAAAGGTCATATCTTTAGATTGCATTGACCCAAAATTTTGAGTTTTTCACTGCTCCTAGTAGACCTGATTGTGATATTAATTTCAACTTTATATCTCCACGCGTTTCCGAGAAAAAGGGTCTTGACAGATAGGAAACAAAGTGTTCCTATAAGTCCGTACCTCAGTAAGCAAAAACTTGATTTTTAAGCTCCTACTTTAACTTTGTTTATGGTGTACAACAAAGAGTATATCTATATAAAAAACAATATTTATGTACTTGTCATATCAATACTTTTCCTTTAACTCTTTTAAGAAACAAACCTTCATATTAGATTTTTTATATAGCAATTTGCTTAATTCTTTATGCGCAGAATAATACAGGAGGCAGACTCAATGCATTTCATCATCATCATCATCATTTCAGCCGATAGATGTCCACTGCTGGACATAGGCCTCCCCCAAACGTCGCCACAACGAACGATCCTGTGCGTCTCGCATCCATCGGATTCCCGCAACCTCCACCAGGTCATCGGTCCACCTTGTAGGGGGCCTTCCGACACTGCGTCTTCCGGTACGCGGTCGCCACTCCAGAACCTTTCGGCCCCAACGGCCATCCGTTCTGCGAGCAATGTGCCCTGCCCATTGCCACTTTAGTTTGGCGATTCTTCGCGCTATGTCGGCAACCTTGGTTCTCCTGCGGATATCTTCATTTCTGATTCGATCACGCAAGGAAACTCCGAGCATAGCCCTTTCCATTGCCCTTTGGGTGACTTTGAGCCTTCTGATGAGGCCCATTGTGAGCGTCCACGTTTCGGAACCATGCTCAATCCATTTATTATCCGCCAAAGTGTGACGCAAAGACAAATTGTGGTAGGTGCAAAATAATAAAAATCTATATAATCTGAGGTACGTAGCCTTAAAAATTAAAAATAAATTACCCGCTCCGCTCATAGCTTGCGCACATGGAACCGAACTGAAGCTAAGCGAACAGTCCACCGCGTCGGCTTCGCGTTATATTAAAGCCTTAATTTACTACTGCATTATTAAGTAACGGCAAAAATTGGTCATAAATAAGAATTTACAAACTATATGTACCTAATGTAAATAATGTTGATTAGCTTCCTACAGTTTTTACACTGTGGAAAATGTGGGTGATTTAGTGTTGTGTACAAAAATTGTGCAATTTAATTTAATGATAGTCTACTTCTATGATATATGGCAGTTTGAGCAATTTTTCAGTATTTTTAGTAAATATTTTAAATACATAACATAGCACAGCATAATCAGTCTTATAATATTTCCACAGCTGGGACTTATGCCTCCTCTCTAGAAGTGGGAATGGGTCGAAGATAATTCACCAAGTAGGCCCAGTGCGAGTTGGTAGATGTCACATGTCATCGAATTTTTGGTTCTAGGACATGCCGGCTACCTCACCAAGTTTTTCTTAACCGTTTTGAGAGCAGTGGTGATGAAATAAATTACACAAAGTAAAACGCCTGCCTAGGTTTGAACTCAAAATACATTTACTGCAGATATTTCTATCTTATCATCGACATTTTGTTCATCAAACTAATCTCATATTTGGTATATAAATCAAAGTTACTACACCACCACACAGAAAAACGCTCAAATCTCTGAAATATTTTCCTCACATATTTTCTAGAATCTACAACAAAATTCACGACACACAAAAACGCTGTAATCGAAAATCGTCAGAAGACCAGTAAAATTATCCGGTGCGGCCACAAAACCAACGTAAAACAATTTGGTGTTACGTGTTCAGCCCGGTCTAGTCAGCTCACGGCGACTAATTTTTGAAGTCGTAAAATTTACGACAAAGGGAGCATAATCTATCTGAAGTACGGTCCGAAGAAACGTGCTGGGCCTCCGAAATTTATTTACGGTCAGCAAAATAAGACGTTCGATTGAGGAAAGTCAAGTGTCTTATTTTTGTCTGGCGATGTTTAGTAGGCGTTCTGTTGTATTGATGTCTTTCGACAAATATGTTGCGTGAAGTGATGCATGATAAACTTGTCTTATTTTTTACAAATGGTTTCCTATTTTGTTGAAAAATTATAAGTGATTTTATCGTTTCACTCACCAGTTTGAACTTTTCACAATTTAGTATAAATTTGGTTGCCCCGATCTTGAAATATTCTACAACCACACAAATAATATCAACAAATTATTCTCTTATTCCTTCTGTGCTAGTCAATATTACTCTACAGCCTAATTTTATTCCCAGAAACCACTTCAAACTTCCCTACAGCAGTTACATCAAGTTATAACCCGTTGGATGCGGTTCGTTGCGGTGTTTGCGGACGGTACCGCAACACTTACTCAAATTAAAGGAGCTGGTGTACTTGCGGATGCAGATTCAATTACTGAGTCGGTACTCTCGTAACGAAACTGGAAAAAGTACCGATTTTACTGGAACTGTTTCTTCCATATACTTAATTGGTTCTGAAATAGTTTTTTTGCATTACTTTTTAAATTTATTTTCATATTAGGTCTAACAGTTGTTGTGAATAGAAACTTCAATGTGTTTAAATGTGACAGTCTTTTGCAATATAGTTTGTATTCGAATTTTGCTCTCGTCCGATCTGGAAGGATTTGGGGGAGGCCAGCAGTAGGACAGTAATGGCTAGAAAAAAATACTATGTACCTACGTGAAAGTCAAAGCAAGATCGAACTACGTCAAGAAGATTTGGTCGGTTGGGCACTTTTTTTTATATTTTCAGTATAGTCGGACGTAATAACAGTTAGGTTGAGTATTAATACCCAATTTTCACATACCTACATTCAAATATCAACACACTACGATGTTGTTAACAAGCGACGCGACACAGCGCGGGGACCGGAAGACAACGCGCCTTTACCTTTTTTTTTATTAATGATAGGCTAGCGTTTGACCACCATCTCACCTGATGGTAAGCGATGATGTGGTCGACGATGGAGCACGCTTGCCTAGAAGTAGCCTATTCACTCTTGACTTAAAGACACCTAAGTTGTAGCTAAAGACTTGCACCTTTAGACTAAAGTACTGCTGCATATTACTATTATTGTAAACCATCTATAAAAAAACCTTTATAATAAAGTCCGCTTTCTTTAATTTACCTGGGTCTAGACACCCAAACTATTATTATTTATTTCCAGCCACCGTAGGCGCGACCTTGTGGACGGCGAGCAATGGGTAGCTCGCCGTCCGACCGTCTAGTAACCGTCCGGACCGAGCCCAAGTCGTCGACGGCGTGTACTGTTCTACGCGCGCGTCAAGGTGATGTCAGGAAACCGTAGGGGTCCAGCAGGGTCGAAGCCTACTGGGGCCAAGGGTCTGCTTCTGAAAGGAAAGGCGACGAAGGAACAGGTGTGGGTTTTTAGTCAGTAAAAGTCTGACACACCCTCCTGCTCCACCCAAGAGGGAGGGATGTCATTGGATGACTTTCACACCGAAAAAAAAAATCAATAAAAAAACTTTATATTATAGTCCACTTGCTTTACTTTACTTGAGTCTAGACACCCAAACTATTATTATTTATTTCTGAATTATCCAAGGGCTGACTGGGAAAAAATGCCTTAAACTTTATATCTCAGTCAACTTTAAAGTCCAGGGGCAGACTTCATGACTTTCTCTGGACATTTTTTTGTGTGCATAAATATATTAAATAAATAAATTAATCTCTCGTGTGAACAACTTCTAAATTTAGATTTTCATAAGTGTAAGACTGATCCATAAAATATGTAATATAATTTCCTATTTTTTTTTAATTTTTTTTTTTGCAGTCATACTAAGTCCTTTATGCCATATCTTCATAGAATACAGTCACTTTGCTTTCCATTAGCATGTGAATGTAACACATTCTAATGTTTTGGCAGTATTTAGCAGCAAATATATCGACTTAGCCTTTTCGGCTTTTGCTGAGGTGATCAATACTGCTATAAAATTATCAGCACCATTTTACGTGCCTGTTTCAATAATTCCACATTGTTTCCAGTGGTGCAGACACTTAAGAACTACACCTATTTGACACCATAATACCCACTAGGAATCAAATAGTTAAAACAACCACAGAACTTCACTTAAAAAAGGCCCAAAATCTCCTTATTTTTATTAGAATTCGTATACCACAGATAAAATAATCCTACACTTTAATAATAATATTATCTCTGTCGTCACAGTCACTTTTCGCACCAAAACATATGTCATTATTTATTAGTGTATTTGTTCAATCACATGTCGGGTATCGGACACCCAATAGTCGGACGTAGGAGGCTTATGTCACAGAAAATCGTGGCTATTTTTACCTCAGCCAAGTTGAGGTAAGTCCTAAGAGATGCAGGATGAAACATTCTTATTCTTATTAGTTAATAACACCGGAGGTCAATTTTATTGTAGGTAAATCTTACTTTAATCTGATTTAGAGTTGTGTCTTCAGTACCGTAACTATCTTTTTTTACGCCCGGTGCTAGTGTCTGTAATTGCGCCCCTAAAAAAGACAGAGCTGAGTAGTAAAATCCGCCTGACGCAGGTGTACATGAGTGTTTCGGCAGGTACCTGTTTCAGATTTGGCATGAAGAAATGCTCATGAGCACATGTTCTAGCATAAGGTGGAGCCCCACCGTGTCCTCATGAATGTCCGGCCCTAGTTCAGACCATGCTACGGAGCGAGAGAGAATGAGAAATAGTAACCTCCTTCTGGTGAAATAAATGACACAAAACTTGACCTTGGTTTGATCATTTCTGCGCCCTATCAGTGTTATGGATCTACAAAATAAAACACATCCTTGGAATGGCGGCCATTAACCTTTATAGTATATTTATAACATACTAGAAAAAAATAATGGTAATGTGTGCCTCACACAACTGCGCTGGTATTCTGCTAGGGCCCGCTATTATGCCAATGCCAGACCTACGGATTATCAGGTACTTAGGCATAAAACCGTGTCACCACGTAAGTATACAAACATGTAACCAGCAACCATCAAAAACAAACTACAAAATGTTACAAAGAAACCCAAAAATGTGGTACAAAAGTTATTTTCACATATTTCACATTTTCACGAACAATGTAGGTGTTTATCTTTACAGTACATAAACCGGGGTCATTTTGACCCGCCCTGGGCTAGAGGGTCATATTTTAAAAGCCGCCCGTCGCTGCCTACTTCTGATAACAGTGCCTATCGGTTATTTACTGACCACAGAGTAAACTTTACAGCCTTTTTGTGACCTTAAGTGGTTTGGTAAATATTAATGTATTTGGTTTTTTTTTTTGGTATGTGTAAATAATATTGTTAAAAAAATGAAAATAAAAACGATATCTGCGTATTTTAAAAGCTCGGAGTTTCCTTGTGTGATCGCATCAGGAATGAAGATATCCGCAGAAGAACCTAACCTAACCTAACTTATGTGGCAGTGAGCAGGGCAGGCACATTGCTCGCAGAAGGACTCCTACAAGGCGAACCGATGACCTGGTGAGAGTCGCGGGAATACGATGGATGCGACGCATAGGAGCGTTTGTTGTGGCGACACTTGGGGGATGTCTTTCGGCTGAAATAATGATGTATTTTTTTATAAAAGATAAATAGCATATAGGTTGGTAAACTACAAAGTTAATTATAAACATGATTAATTTTTATTTTGACAAAGAGAAATTTTGTATTAAAACTAAACTCATTACCATCTCAAATAAATAACTATTCATAACTCATTGTTATTAAAACATACTTTTAATTAAAAACATCCCTCCAAAACATTCATCATAGTTATTTTTTGAAAGAAAATTCATACAAACTACAATAACACTGAAAGTCTTGAGTTTTATCGATAATTAAAATCTTACAAGTATATGACTGGGAGGCTAAATAATAATAATATTCCACAACTTTACAACGCCATCTAGTCCCAAACTAAGCAGAGCTTGTGATATGAGTACTAGATAACTGATTAACGTACTTATTATTTCTAAATAAGTTATGTATTTCTAAATACATATTATAGATAAATTACACCCAGAACAGGACAAATGATCGCGCTCATCACGCAAACATTTGTCTTGGGTGGGAATCGAACTCACGACTTTCGGCATAGCAGTCAGGCACTAACCACTAGACCAACAGGCCAGTCAATAATATTAGGATAAAATATATTAAGATAAAATAGGAACATAATATACTTGGCTTCAGCCATTGGATTCACCCGCGAAAAATGTGAAAATATATGCTTATGTCATTCAGTGATATAGCAATAGCATTTTTAAAATCCGTCAAGTATTTGTTCTTTTAAAAAAACGTTGCTCCACTCTAGAAATAACTCTTGTATCGTGGGTGCTTTCACAAACATATAAACTCACATACATAAGACCTACAGACCCGGAACACCTATCTGTAGGCCAAACAATATATTTGTTCTGTGCGGGAATCGAACTCGCGACTCGCAATGCAGGAGCCTATTGCTCAACAACTCCGTCAAATTAGATACTATATTACTCGATATTTGTTTTGTGGTTTTATTATAACTTGGGTGTCATTTTTATAGTATGTTTCATATTGATTTCTTTTGTGTTTCAAAGTCAAAGTGAAAAGTTTTTATTTCACATAGGCCTACATGGGCACTTATAAAACGACAGAAGCTAGTGCACGGTTCCAAATTGGTCGTTTCCTATGGAGAAGAACCGACAACAAACTCCATGGTTACTCTTTAAAAAAAAGAGGTTGTTTACAATATTTTCATATTACAGTATTAATAGATATTATGTAAGAACAGTGTAGACCAGTCAATATTGTACCTAAATGCACAATAAAAATAATCATATTAAAAAAAAAGTGAGTCGTAATAGGAAGTAACCTAAGGTTATGTTAGTATGAAACCAGAAAGACGATCAAAATAATATACAGTGTCACCTCAGCTTGTCTATGACACTACACAGACCGCAGCCCACTTCTTTAATAGGTACTATTCATTGCACCGGCTTCTATGACATTGCGCAGACGTCCGCAAGAAACACACGACTTTGTTAATTACTTTAGTTTCTTGTATTTTGCAGAAACAACGATGCATTATGATAGTTTGTATGTTGCCAGTTATATTGGTGGTTAGGTGCAATCTGAGTTGGGTTTTTGGTAACGAAAAAGCATATCAGGCAAAGCATATACATAGGTTTGTTTTTCTTTATGTCGTCTTTTTTGTTTAGACGACCTAAACAAAAAACAAATTTACTACCCGAGGCCCTACCACGAGCTCTTAACACGATCCATTTTTCGACCTAAACTGAACTGTTAAAGGGATGGAGCTATATAGGGTGTATAGCTCCATCCTTCTTTCTCGCTCGCACGTTTTACATTTAAACACGATATGAAAAGGCCACTGGGGTCTTCTTTAGAGTGAATAGTTTACTTCAAGATAAGCGTTCGTGATCAAGCGATAGCCTATCTATTTATAATTAAAAAAAAAAATGTTTGTGTACACGCTCACGATTCTGTATCGTGTATTCAGAACAATCATCTGTAATTCTGTAGGTTATACAAATATTTGTGTCATGCAGGAATTGAACCAGCGACATGCAGCGCAGCAGATACTCGCTCATCCACTGCACTGCGTCACAGTATAGATATATGGAACAGTACGGAAACTACCTACAAATGTTCGAAACGGCTCACTCACACAAACATACGCATCGACGAGACTCCTAAGCGGCATTCGCTACTAACAGGACCGCGAGAAACGCTTAGGAGTCTCGTCGATGCGTATGTTTGTGTGAGTGTGCCGTTTCGAATATTTGTAGGTAGTTTCCGCACTGTTCCATATATCTATACTGTGACTGCGTGCCGTCAAGGCACTAAGTGTCTCTAGCTTGTTGCTATAATGTGTTTAAACTTCTGATGACACTTCTGTTAAGTCTCCTCAAGGACGTAATAGTTGCCATTAGGAAGACCTGCATTATATCAAAGTGCAGTTAACTTGTAGTTGTCTGGTTATTATTTTGATCATCTGTGTTGCGGAAAAATATAGTTATTATTAGATTTCCCCCGCGGTTTCACGTCTTTGGTTCTGCTACTATTTGTCGTAACCTTCCTCGATAAATGGGTTATCCAACACTAAATATTTTTTCGATTTGGGGTGTTTTTAGTATCGTGCGGATTTCATCACGCTTGCAGAATTTCTCCGCTTGCGGGGCTTCAGCCCGATATCACGCCCCGCATCCCGTTTGCGTATTCCACGCATTACAATAAATACTTGTATGAAAAGGACATTTGCGGGGGCTACGCGTGCGGGGAAACCCCGCATGCGTGATGAAATCCGCACGATATTAAAAATACCCTTGAACTAGTTTTTGAGGTTCGCGCGTTCAACCAAACACACAAACTCTTCAGCTTTATAATCAAATATACAAAAATCTCGTGTTATAATATATGTTATCGAAATTCTCTGAAACGGCTTGAACGATTTTTATGAACATTTTTGTGTATATTTGGTAGGTCTGGGAATTCGTTATTTTTTATCCTCCTAACCAAGTAAGCTATTAGTTATATAGATTAACAAGAAAGAGTCACAAAAATAAAATGTAACATTTCAAAATAATTTGATTGTAGTTTTTCCTGTCTAAGCAAGTCGCCGTACAAACGGGTTTACAGTTCTTGGAAATATTAGGAGTTAGAACAATGTATAAGGTTTTATTAGCAAAGTGGAGTCTGGGTCGTGTCATAGTGAAACTAATACGTAGTGATGTGGTTGTATTCTGCGTTTCATTCTTTTCAACAACGCTATTTACGATAATTGTAGTAGGTACTTGCAATAATGTCTTTTTTATAATTACAAAATTGAACCTATTTAAACGCAAGTGCGCTCCATCGTTGACCACATCACCGTTTTCCATTAGGTGAGATATTGATCAAACGTGAGCCTATAAAAAAAGGTAGCATTCTACAGCTGACATTTTTTTTAAAGTCTGTCCAGTAGTTTTTGAGATTATTTATTTATTAAAACTTCATGCAACACAAAAGTACAAAGGCGGACTTAATGCCTTAGAAAGCCTTAATAGTATGTATATATACAAAATAAACATACATATATAATTTAATACAATATATATATATATATATATTTATATAAAGTAAAAGAAAGGGGTTATTGAGACGAGATTTATTACAAACAAAAATGAAAACGTGTTTTCTTCATACGAGTAATATTAGTATAAAATTATAGATAACGGTAATAAACTAAATTAGCTTAAATATACAGAGCGATCCAATTAAAAAAACACTATAAAAAGATCTACATTTTTTTTACACTTATTAAAAAGTACACACTACACAATACAGAACGTTCTACATTTAAAAAAGTACACACACTAGGGCGAGGCGTTACGCCCGCTGAATATTCATAGCGCACCGGAGATTGTATCGCTTAATAAACACCCTGTATACTAGTCTGCTCACGTGCCCCTAATGACCCGAACAGTATTAATGGAGGAAATTTTAATTTTCACTTAGAACCTTTTGGCTCTATGTGATTTATGTACGTAGACATTGTATAGAAATTGCAAATGTAGATTAATTTGTGTTTGTTTGAGAGTTAATTAGTTTGGGCTGCTAGTTTGTAAATGAGAAGGGATTTTGTGAAATATTGTTGTTTAGAAATTTTATGCGAATAGAATTCAGCTTTGGACGCGCATGGGACAGTGTCGACAGGCTGTCTTGACTTTTTATACTTCTTTGTCTTAGTGTCTTGATCGACATTTCTTTACTGATCAGGTTTTGCTTGCTAAATAACAGTCCGCGACCGTTTTCTTGTATTCTATGAGTTGTAAAGCTAACGATAGCTGCATACAGCTTTAGGTGAAAAATGCAAATTGGGGCATACGCCATTTAGAATTTTTAAAGTTTGACACAATTTATTATTACAGCATGGAGAACTCACGACTTATAAAAAACGAATAATAAATAAAAATAATCAAAGACGACAGCAAGCCAATTAGAATTACGTATAGTAACAGATCTGAAATTGAAATATGAGCATAAATAGCATTTAGCATATTGAGTTAACTTTTTAAAAACTTATGGTTACATAAACAAAGTCAAATGCAAAGGTTAAATGAATAATTAACTGAAACTAGTTTACAGAAAAAGAACAATTATAAAAAATTTAGAAAAAAATGGCCTATGCGCCTTTTAAAAATATTCTTATTTATTACATACATTATTTGCAGAATTTATTTAAAATAATGTAAAACCGACAGTGTTACCTACACAGAAAAATGTCAACTAGTGCAAAAGATAAAAGTAGATCTTGTGAATAAATAAAATGCGATCAACATGCTATCTGCCGAGTTCTACGAGATCTCTACGTCGTGCTACGAACGTCTACGCGATGTGCTACGAACACCTACGAGTTGTGCTACGGCCGATGCTACGATTGCATTACAACAATCGAATGAACAGAGGGGTAATCCTTGTATTTTAATGGAACGTTCGTGTTCATATTCGATTCATAATTTGTCATAATCACGTGTGATTTCACTACATTTTGTCATGATATTTATTTTATTTATTATTCGGATGTATTAGTTTATAGTAAAGTTTTCATAAACGGATTTTATTTAAGTGTTTATTTTTATCAGTAGCTTCACTCGCATGATAGTAGAAAATTATCCCAAGGGAACATACTCTCGGGATAAAAAGTATCCTATCTACTATTCCAGGACTTGCTCTACCTGTGAACCTACTAATGTACCTACCAAGTTTCGTAGAAATCCGTTCAGCCTAAAAATACACACACGTAAATAAGTAAAAAAATACACACACACTCACAAACAATCGCCTTTGTAATACTAATATTATGCGTTCTCGTTTTATCATATCACACTAATGTGATATGATAAAACGAGAATATGCGTTCGTTGAGAAGATGCGTTCTCGTTTTATCATATCACACTAATGTGATATGATAAAACGAGAACGCCTGACTCACCTTTCAAAAAATTCACCTTCCTTGGTCCAAAGGTTTACTGATGAGTCAGACCTTTGGACCTTTTTTAAAGGTGTTGTTTTTAAGACGATAGTGTGTGATAAGCCTATTTATTCATTCAAGTAAAACTTATTTATTCAGAAACCGATAAAAAAGCAGAACATTTTTTATCACTCCACATATCGTATAAAACATTTCCAAACCATCACACCAGTCGGTTCAAATCAATGTTCTATAAAAGGTCAAACAATTCCCTTGTGTGCATTAGTTAATAACAAATAAACAACAGAGTCAGCTGACAGTTTAATTTCGCGAATGAATCGTTCAATATGAACGGTTCGTACTGTCTGTATTGAACGCTGTCAGCCCCGATCGGTCACTGGGGGTAATAGCCTGTTGACGTTTAGTCAAATTACGTTAGGGGCCACCCTAATGTATTATATTTGTTTTTTTTTTTTAATAGGGTTTTGAGGTGCGGTTAGATTTAAAGTGAAGAGAATGTCACGTTCGGTTTTCAAATTTATCGTTGGAAATAAAAATGAAAACACAGCAAACACATATGTTTTTGTGTTTGTCATTTTTGGTGTTTTTTTTTTTGTTTTCATTCTGTCTTCGTAATAAACGGTTTTTATTTTTCTCATATATAGCAATAGACCCATCCCAGCTTCGTATGAGTGCCACGGGTAGTGTGAAAGTGAAACTCGGGCCCCGGGATGAAGGCAAAGAAGGGACAGGAGTGGGTTTTTAGTCAGTAAAAGTCTGACACTATCTTTCGCTCCGCCCAAGAGCGAGATATGTCATTTGATGATTTTCCCACCTAAAAAAAAAGCTTCGTATGAGTGTTAGATATCTTTGAATTTCTCGGCTTTTCTCTATTATATGTACCTAATATGTATTATAGTCTAAAATCTTCTTCACAAACCACTCTGTCTATTGGTGAAAACTGCATGAAAATTTGTTTAGTGGTTTTTGAGCTTATCGCGGTCATACAGACAGACAGACGCGGTGGGGTACTTTGTTTTATAATATGTTATGATAATGTATTTGAGATATTTTTTTAACCGATAATCGCTTGTCCCTTTAAAAGTCATTTAAATATCTACTTTACTTCTTCGAAATTAGTAAGTTTTGCAATTTTAACTAATATTTTTTTACGTTTATTAGTTAAATACATATCTACTATTACTTACTCAAGGGCTTTTAATTGAGTAATAATATCTTACTTATTTTTTTAAATATGCGTCACAGTGTGGACAAAATACGCCTCTGTCACACTTTTTTGTACTGATTGATTGGCAGTAAAAAAGAAAAACCTCCAAATAGAATTTCAACAACTGAATTTCAGCATAGACTACTTGAAAAAAAACCCAATCAATTATTTCCAAAATCCACCATATTGAAAAACAATTCTTCTCAAAGCGCCAACAAAACAAACAACAACACAGCTCCTAAATCAAACACACACGAACAACTAACAGCCAACAAATCACGGCAAACATTCGGCCAACGTTGGCCGCAGTTATTACAAGGTCCGTTGCGTGGATGATAACATTAGTTTGCCGGTTTTCCGTAAAAACCGGTATAAATCAGTAGCGCGCCAGCCCTGACTAATTACGGTTTAATTTAGACCAACAAAGGGCCACACTAGCAAACTTGCTTGATAAATCTCTAACATGTGTGCTGCCTAACGAGAAGTGACCAAACTGGAATAATAGGTTGGGGAGTTTATCGCATTTACTTAGGAATATGCGGGTTATAGAGTTCTTTTTTGTTATTCGGAAAAGTACTGGCTTCATGTGGAGGAAATTACTATTTATTTATGTATACGTTTCTAGTTCATTATATATTTTTTCTTCTATATTCTTTACTACATTCTGTTAGTGGCTTAGTCCGCATGCATAAGTAAGTAAAAGATCATTCGTTAAAATAAATCCAAAACGATATTGTCACGAATAATTAGTTTATTTCAACATAAATACAGTACAGTTACACTTCTACGCATCCTCTAAATGTTAACAATAAGGGCTACCTTTGAATACAGTGACACGAACAGTATCTAATAGCCGTTGGTTTACAAATCCACTACATTTAAACTCATTATAATTTAACAAAAATACATTGCCATCATATGTATTGCAATGATATTATAATGCTTATGCTTTTGAATTAGTATTAGTGTAAATACAATAACATCCTTAGTGCGAGTTGTTATTACGTTTACGCGAACAAAACTCTCTGATTGGTTAAGAGCTTGGAGAGAGCCAATCAGAGCACCGAACATCCTAAATGTGCCGATTGGGTTAACGTAAAACCAATTCGCACTAGGCATTCAGAACAAATACAAACAGTTCATAACTCCAAAATTCACAACACACACACATTGATATCAAATAACTCACACATATCATATTATACTAGTGTGTTATATCGAGCAGGTTGTAGCTGCTGGTTGAGTTTCTTAGGTCAGAGCAACCTTTGTTTCCTTCGATGTCGTTTTTCATATAAATTGGGTATAAGCAGGAGATTATACGCCTTAGTGCCAACGTCGAGGAGCAACTATTTTTACTTTAGTTGTTTTTTCCTCGTTTACAATAAGGATTTGTGTTGTTTACAAGTGTTTTTGTGTTCTCTTTAAATGTGTATTTATGTACTATGTTATATATAGGGTGACTGGCAATTAGTGTACGATACTTAAACACTTGATTGTGCTCATGATAACAAACAACTTTTACTATGGGAACAAACATGAAATCGCGAAAAAAAACCCAGCTTGGGCACGCCATAATTATGGCGGTAAGTCCCCTCTTTGAGGAGTGGCTGGAAAGGCAACACGGCGTCCTTACCTTCCGCATGACGCAGGTCCTCACCGGACATGGTAAGTTCGGGAGGTTCCTGCACCGGCACGGTTCGTGCGGAAGAAACGCCCGGGTGTCACCATTGTGTGGACCACCCGGAGGACACGGTGGAGCACACGGTGGAGGTGTGTCCCGCTTGGGCAGAGCAACGCTGTGTCCTCGTGGGGGCTATTGGTGGCGGCGATCTCTCGCGCCGGGCCTTGGTACAGGCCATGGTCCGGAGCGAGGAGGAGTGGCAGGCGGTCGCCTCCTTCTGCGAAGCAGTAATGCTAGCAAAGGAGGCGGCCGATCGCGTGAGGCAACGGTCCTCACGCCCCAATCACCGCCGGGATTCCGATCCCGATTTCCGGCCATCGTAGGCGCGGGCTTGCGGATGGCGAGCAATGGGTGGCTCGCCTTCCGACCGTCCGGTAACCGTCCGGACCGAGCCCAAGTCGTCGACGGCGCGTGCTGTTCCACGCGCGCCTCAAGGAGATGTCAGCAACTGTAGGGGCCTAGCAGGGTCGAAGCCTACTGGGGCCAAGGGTCTGATTCTGAAAGGAAGACTCGGCCCTGGTACGAAAGGCAATGAAGGAACAGGAGTGGGTTTTTAGTCAGTAAAAGTCTGACACTATCTCCCGCCCCGCCCAAGGGCGGGGGATGTCATAAGATGATTTTCCCAGCGAAAAAAAAAAAAAAAAGCTGGTAGAAGGAAAAAACCAGCTGTTCAGTACATTAGGCAAACATAAATGTACTAAACAGCTGATATTTTTTCGCGATTTCAGGTTTGTTCCCATAGTAAAAGTTGTTGGTTATCATGAGCACAATCAAGTGTTTAAGTATCGTACACTAATTATCAGTCACCTTATATATACTTCCTTCTACCAGCTGCTTCGCCCACGTGAAAGTGAAAGTAGAAAACCATTTTCCCTGGATAAAAAGCATTGTATGGGCTATTCCAGGATATGGTCTTCTCGTATGCCAAACACACGCATACATACATGCTATGCTTTGACTGGCCTGTTGGTCTAGTGGTTAGTGGCCCTGACTGCTATGCTGGAGGTCGTGGGTTCGATTCCCACCCAGGACAAATGTTTGTGTGATGAGCATAATCATTTGTTCTGTGTCTGGGTGTAATTTATCTATAATATGTATGTATTTAATATATTAAAGTATGTTTATCAGTTGTCTAGTACTCATAACACAAGCTCTGCTTAGCTTGAGACTAGACGGCGTTGTGTGATAGTTGTGTGAATATTATGTTATTATTTATTTATTTGTTTATTTATTTATGACAGGTACTCTCTGCACTTACAGTCATTATTATATTACAATACAATATTTAGAAAAAAAAAACATAAAATAACACAATTAATAAAAATCATTATCATCATTATCATAATCATTATCATAATCATTATTATAATCATTATCATAATCATTATCATAATCATTATCATAATCATCATCATTATCATTATATTATTTGCAATATAACATTGATGAAAATCGAATCATTATATTATGTTATACAAAAAATGTAGCATAGTCGGCCTTATAATGTTCCCACTGTTGGGACTCAAGCCTCCTCTCTAGGAGAGGGAATGGGCCGTAATCCACCACGCGGGCCCAGTGCGGGTTGGTGGATGTCACATGTCTTCGAATTTTTTGGTTCTAGGCCATGCCGGTTTCCTCACGATGTTTTCCTTCACCGTTTTTAGAGCAGTGGTGATGAATTAAATTACACAAAGTAATGTGCCTTCGGACTGATCTACATTGCCTGGATAAGGATTATAATTTATTTTTCCTAACCTAGTTTTAAAGGTGCAACAATATCATTTTTGTTCCAATAGTCAATGTCACTTACAAACATTTCATGGGTGTCTAAACCTGGTCATGGACTGCGGGCTGGGAAAAATTAAAGGCTAAAGCTTAACTTATATTTTTAATCTTTTATTTTCCCATATAGTCTCCCGCCTGAAGATTAAAAGGCCTATGTTCCCAATTGTAGTGAATCCGAGCTTATTTTTTTTGAGGATGCATCTGGCGCCCGAATTATCCATTTACATATTGGTGCATCTTCAACCCTCTATCAACACACACATTTGAACTGCGAACAGCACATTACATTCCTACAACTCGCCTACAACTCGTAAGTCGGGGCCGTTACCACTCGGCCACCAATGCTCATATACATACAAAAAATGTACCTTTATAATATTAGTGTGATAGAAGCGACATGGATCTAAATATCGATCATAATGCAACCGCGTTACCTAATGGGCTGCGAAATTGTTCTAAAGAGTATCCACGATCCTGGAACTCAAAGGGTGGATTTCAGTCACTAATAGATAGTCTGATACTTATCGCTCCAGCCAACGTGTGAGAAGTTATTTGATTTTACCCCAAACAAAAATGCGCTACCGCGCACATTTTTAAGAGCACCTACTTCAAGCTTTGATTTATGTAAATTTTGAAGTCAAAAATCAAATATTATAATTGACACACTCCAACAACTCTTAAGCCGTCATTCAAAGAAACATTGAAATCAAACATTCAAATCATAATAGAAATGATGAACGTTAATTAATAGAAACATCGGCTTAGCTGGAGTTAGCGTCAATCATAGCATAGGCAACTTCACTAACGGTAATTGAAAAAGTTAAAACTTTATACCTACGTAGAGATCAGAAAACGCGAATTATTAAACCAATTAAAACTTGGCAACATTAACTGATTCAACGCACAACAAATTCGCACAGAAGTTACCAGCCTTTAGCCCCGATTTTATTTGATATGGACCCTTTCCGATACGTATAAAATTGCCGTAAAGTTTTGATTACGAATAAAAAGAATAGGGACGGGAACAGGTAGAAAACGATTTTTATGTTCCCTTTAAATATTTACTTTAGGAGGCAAATCACGTTAGAAATAATATAATTCATTTAGGGAAAATGCTTAAATTAAAGTAAGTGACGTGCCTGTTTTGGAAAAATAAAATTGATTATTTATTAAACAACTTGCTGAGGGAGAGAGAGGGCTCTCTCCCTCCCCCCACTCTCCGAGCCAAAGCTAATAATGAATCTCATATTACGTTAATAGAAACGTATAACAGAGGTGCTGTGTTTCGAAACAATATTTGTAACGAATTTTCACTTTCATCCTGTTTTTCAAATAAAAAAATAGGCATAGCCATAACCCTTTTATGAATTTTTTAAATATTTCGTTTGTGAATACACAGATCGCGATGGCAGTAAGGCTCGGATTACATGTATTATTGCAGCTAGTGGAGGCCGAAACTGAATAAAAAATTCATTAGAACGCACTTCCTTGCCGTTTGAATATGAAACTTATTACTTGAGCTCTTGAGTGGCAAATCGCTAAATAGGAACATCCGACTCATTTTCCGTCGACATTGAATATTCTGCCATGTTTGAAGGAAAAACAAAGTGTTAAATTGCGTGGGGAGTCGCCTTTGAGTTGGTGGTGTGTTGGAGGAGTTTGGATCCTGTGTTTTGTTCAGTAAGGTTGATATTTGTGTGTAGTTTGGTGGGGAGGGGTGAGTTTCCTTTTACAGGATACATGCAGTGAGGATGTGGGTCAAGTGGCAGGCAACAGAAGTACTATGAGCATGAGTGTTGCGATGACGCGCTCTTGTTGGGACGGCGAGGCGACGCGACGTCGACTGACAGTGTGCAGTGTACGTCTGGCTGCATTCTGTTTGGATTGCCACGATAGCCGTTTTTATTTATCAGAGTTACAAGTTGCCTTTTCAGTTAACAACTGAACTGTAACTTTGAAAGCAAGACTTTTAACCTGATGACTGCAAAGTTCAAAGAATAGTTATGCATTCTACTGGTTATGTACGGATGTGACATAAAATGTATTGTTAAGTTACCTGGTTCAGGTAGATTACGAAAATGGTACAGGGCTATACAGAGGTGTAGCAATTGTTTTTTTTTTATTAATGATAGGCTCGCGTTTGACCACTATCTCACCTGATGGTAAGCGATGATGTGGTCGACGATGGAGCTCGCTTGCTAGAAGTAGCCTATTCACTCTTGACTTAAAGACTCCTAAGTTGTAGCTATCAGGAAACACAGATTCCGGCAAGGAATTCCACTCCTTAGCTGTACGCACAATAAATGTGTTCTCAAAACGCTTTGTGCGTATCGGTGGGTGTCTACCACGTACCGGTGGTGCAACGCCGTGCGTCTAGTGGTCTGATGATCGAACGGACTTGGCGGAATTAGATTGTGCAATTTGTATACACACATTTTACCAGTTTTGTTTGTAATCATCATAATTTTAGCCGAAAGACGTCCACTGCTGGATATATAGGCTAGCCAAGTGTCACCAACGAACGGTCCTGTGCGTCTCGCATCCATGGGATTCTTGCGACCTTGACCAGGTTTTCGATTAATGGAGGTTTAATGTAGATATTCGCAGGAGAATCGAATCGAAAAATCGTCAAACATAATTATTGTTTGTGTTTGATGTAAATATTTCATGAAACTAAGCTCGGTCCCAGGTTAGTTTCATGAAATATGGGTATTTATTTTACTGTTAAACTCCTAAACCAAAACCACCAATATTTTTTTGCTGTTTGTTAGGGTTCCGTACATCAAAAGGAAAAAACGGAATCCTCATAGGATCACTTTGTTGTCTGTCAGTCTGTCTGTCTATCTGTCAAAACCCTTTATCTCAAGAATCCTTGAAGGTATCGAGTTGAAATTTAATCCATATACTCAGGTCTGTGGTCCCTTGAAGCTGTGAAAAAATCAAATTGAGTTAACGAAAAAAAAAGTTACGGCAGTTTATGTCACAAAAAACTTGTATTTCGACACTCTCAAGAGAATCAAAATTCATAGGGTACTTCACGTTGACCTAGAATCCTGAAATTTGGCACGAAGCAAGGTCTCGTAGCACAAGTATAGGAAAAATGTAGTTATGTAACAATTTTTTTTTGCAATTCGAAAAAGTCTTCGTAACTCAATTCGGGAATTGAAATGTTTACATAGGTAAGTTTGTACGGAACCCTCAGTGCGCCAGTCCGACTCGCACTTACCCAGTATTTTTTAAGATCATATCTCTTATTAAACCATAAGCTATGTATGTTTAATCAGTATATTCTGTCGTATATTCATGTTCGGATTGGCACAGTAACCGAGTTAGGTAGCCACGCCGATGGCTCGCTTGAATATTCAAAGATTAATGAGGTTTTAACAATATTTATGGCTATAAAAGAGGGGCTAAATTAATGTAAGGTATCATCAATAGTGTATTGTTGCTGGTTTATGAGATTTTTGATGGGCCATGTATATTATTTATGTATGAATATTGTTCCCTCCATCATCGTTTTTGTCAGCCTCTTCCTGTTTTTTAATGATTTTTTAAAACTTTTTAGTCACCTGTTTGTATTTTTAAGGGACACATGTGACTACAACTTTAAGTTATAGCCAGCTGATGTTTCAGTCAAAGTAAAACAATGAATGTATAGCGATTTTAAGCTGACTTTTTATATTGATTTTCTTTTTTTTTTTTAAATACTTGGAAAAGTTTTTACTCCTTGTTTAGGTGAAAAATCACAAATCATTTCTCCCGCTCTGGATGAAGCGAGTGGAATGATCAGGCTTTTACTGACTAAAACCCACCTGTGTCCCTTCGGTTGCCCTTCACTAATTCTTTCGAACAACCCCGGAGCTCAAGTATTTTATTCCTAAAATCTATAAAACAAACATCATTTAAATGATATTTATTTTTCAAATAGGTTTTAAAAAAATGCTTTAACATGTCAATTTAAACTAGATTAGACCGGTATTTACTAGCTGACTACCCTGACAAGAAACACCGAAACAAACTGAGGGGTCAAAGTCTCTTTTAAAGTTCATACAGCAAACATATTGTAATGGTCAAATCATGCAATCATGAATCAAGTAAACCAATAATACAAATAAAAATTCTATTACCTAACCCTTATTTCTGAAACTACCAAGAACACTCTAAAGTGATAAACAAAAGCTATCCCAACAATCACTCCAATACCACGGTTGGTTAAAATCGTACCAATCGTTGATCAAAAGGACGAGTCGTTACATTTTTATAATCGAAACACTTCTTTTACCACCAACCGAAAGCCGACCTTAGTCCTCGAGAAATAGAGGTAAAAATTCTTTGTGTGACCGTGTTTACTGTGTCGTGAAAATCCAGACAGAAGCGTAGCAAACTAGAGGAGAAATGATAATAATTTCATATTATTTTGGAATTGTGCTTCATACAGCCACAGTGTTGGGTCGTAAGCTGGCTTTATTACATACATTTCAGCAGATTCCCTCCAAGTAGAATTAAACCTGCGATGATGCCCTGGGTACTATGTTAATGCGTGTCGAGATAATGACTACGTTCGTACTCAGAATGAATATGCGCTGAAAATTGTTTGATGGCTAACTTAAGAAAGGAATGCTCTCTACGTGGTGACTATAATGAACTGACGAAGTGCTTAACGTCTAAGTAGTTTTTATGTATTTGGTATGATGGATATGTGCTGAAAAAGACCGTAAAACCTAAGTGGGATTAGATCATAAAATATTATTTTTTTATTTCGTTTTATGATGTAAGGATTTCGGTTTTACTAGTTTTTGCAAGTTGTAAGTAAACCTTAACTTATTATGTGCTCCAATGATATTGATGTGATCTACAGCTTTAGTAAACACTGTGGAGAAAATGGCATATCCTAGAAACAAACATTCGAAGACATAGAAATAAAGAAAATACGCACACAGACACACACAATGAAGAAACAAACTTAAAATAAAAAATAAAACAAAATAAAAACAATAGCATTGTTTATCTCATGGCTGTGGTAAATAGATCCAGTTCAGCATAATGCCCGACAACTACGTAGCAGTTGCCTAAGGGTGTTTTTATTATCGTGCGGATTTCATCACGCATGCGGCATTTCTCCGCATGCGGGGCTACTGCCCGATATCACGCCTCGCATCCCGCGTGCGTATTCCACGCATTGCAATAAATACTTGTATAAAAAGGACAAGGACAATCCCTCATGCGTGATGAAATCCATAAGATATTAAAAACACCCTTACGCTGGTTTTCGACTGAACCTTACTTCTTAGTGTACGTATGAAAATCAGTTCCTTTAGGTGTGAGGTAAATAAATCCATGTATATATTTATATTGTGTAACAGATGTAAATGAAATAAGAAAATACTGAGTCTACAAAACAAATTCAATATAATAATGAGTCCAATCGCAAGTAAATTCCTTTAATGTGACATCTACCAATCCCCACTGGACCTGCATGGTGGATTACGGGCCCATTCCATCTCCTAGAGAGAAGGCATTAGTCCTAGCAGTGGGAACATTATAAAGCTTATTGTGCTACAGGTTTATCAGTATATAATTTACTGACGTATTTTAATATTTAAATGAATTAATCGAGGAGCAAATATTTCTCTTACAAAAACGTAAACACGGAACTGAAGTAAAAATATTACTTTCACGGAAAACGAATTTCAAAAAAGCACACAGTTAAAAGGTAAATGAAATATTTCGCAATAATTTTTCATGGCTAAACACCGGAGGGAGTTAATTAACTGAATTTAATGAAGTGAAAACATTTCATCCATAACTTAAATGTTTAAATCGTGTAATTATTGTTTTTAATAGTCTGAATGTAATACTCGTAGATAGTTAAAATAAAATAAAAAATTGATAGATGTCCTATGTTGAACTACACTTTGGTAATTACTAGTAATCTCACTCATGGTAATTAAAAATGTCTCGCTGATGGTGGCGCTTGTGTTGGATAATTCAGTTCTCTTCAAAATAATTGTGCTGACGAGCGGTGCTGATACAAACGTCATGTTCTAGAACGCGCCGCTAGTTGAGATTAGTCATTTTTTGACTGCCAATAACTTATTTTAATATCTGTATTTTGAATTGTTTTATTTTATTCTCTTATTTATTTACATCGTTCTCACAGAACACATGCGACAATAAATATGTAGCCAGGATTTTCGTAATACATAACTTGATTTATACCGTTTCTAGCATAGTTTTTTCCATAGAAATGCTACGCTTTGAAGCTAGCTTCATCTCTCTGACAAACCGACTTCTTGACAATTCAAAAGTGGCTATAAATGGTTTATTTAAAATCATTACTTTGGGTTTTTGAGTTTGAGCATTTGGTGGTCGTAAAATTTTGATTAAACCATCAGCATTCAAAACAAGCATAAACAGATACTTTATGAGCATGTTCCTTTCGCCTTAAACCTGGTCCATCGCTTTTCACCAGGTGAGATAAAAGTTACGAGCGGGATCATTGTGCCCAAAAGTAGTAGGTAATACTAGTCGGGTGACACTGATGCTTTTCCTTTTATATGTAATCAACTTCTTAAATGAAACTGCTCACGGAAAATGTATTTATATTTATTATTGTAGGCCATGATAATAAATACTACATGGAAACCTTAAACAAAACAAAAAACATTTATTAGGCGGCCTTATCGTATTCCACAATCTCTTCCAGGCAACCTGGAACAGACAGAGATTGTCTGGTCGCAAAATGAGATTGCACTTGGTGCAAAAAAGAAGACAAATTAAACAGTTAACAGATATAAAATACAGACTGCTCGAATGTACTAACTTCAAAAGTTTAAGAACATTACAAAAAACCTCACGTTATTTTTGAAGGGTTAAACGATCATAAATAAAAAGTATCTCGCGATCTGCGCGCTATAATCGTGCCGTTCATCTTATGACGCTACATTAAGTCCGAAAGCTCTAACATCTTGAAATATATCCCTCACAGATATTAAGATTAATTAAACTTGGGTTTAGTGATAGCGGTGAGGCGACGAGGTGTTCGGTTAATTGAAATAAAATGCGAATTGCAAGTTTGAGACAAGATCTCTTAGTTTGTACTGCAACCACGTTTTAATTCGCTGCGAAGGTAAACAGATAAATAACCTTTATGTTACAAGATATTAATGCCTGTTACTGAAAAACAAAAAACATATAGAAGGCAATGTAAGACATGTAAATTCAGGCTGGCTTTTTGAAATATCAGTTAAAAAGCAGTATCTAGCTATTGACTCTTAAACATATTACTGTTATAACAATCAGCGTGTGGGTCAGAATGACGGGTGTATTGTTGAGGAAACGAATATGTTATATATAACAGCAGCAATGCACTTGAATGTACCTTTAATGAGATTCAATTTATAGCAATACGCATAGGTATAGTTGTATTTGCTCGAACTGAGAATTTAACATGATTATGAGAGGATCATATTGCTGTGAAAAAATGGTAGGCGTCAAAATGTGCTTCGTTTATTATATTTTTATGATATGTTCGTTGAAGTTGAAGGTACATTCCTCTGTTAAATACATATTAGGTAACCATAAAATACATATTACATTCATTATGAGCCCGTATCCCGCCCCGTCATTCTGACTATTAGGACTGCGGCTCACTTTATTATAATTATTGTTCTAGTTTCATGGAGGTAACACTGAATTTCATTAAAGGTACATTTAATTACATTGCTGGTACATTCCTTTCATATATAACATATTTCTGCAAGAATACATCCGTCATTCTGACCCACCCCAATCGGCATGTTGTTACAATTAATATTCCTTGCAACGTTAATTTTAGATAAATATTTGGACAATTTCAGTTTTGCAAATATTGCTCCAAGTATTTTCAGAGTAGTATTTAAACAAAAGAGCTTTCAAAATGGCTGCCATTCTGGAACACGTGCCCACTTCTCTTCATTAAATTTAGACAGAAAGTTCATCGTGCTGATTTCATATTCAATTTGGCGTTTGCAGGGACCGCCATCATTTTTTTATGTGAACATAAAGCGTGTCTGCTGACGGAGCCCTTTTTTCTATCGGAAGGTACAAAACGCTTGGCATCAGGGGTACTTTGAACTGTATTCAGGTGATTATTTTGGTCTCTGTATTTGTAGAGGATTTTTTTCAGGAGCGATGTGAAGGCTAAACGTATGAACTTCTTTTATATAGGGTTGAAAGAGAGGTTTTAGGCATAAAATGCGATGATTGATATGCGGTCGAGATATTCCTAAAAGATCGACAAATATACGCAGCAATCATTTTACTGTTTTTAAAAGTGGGCTGCAGAATTGTTGGAAAGAGTTTGAAAAGTTTGATCTCCCTCCCGCTCCCGGGATAAGTTATTTGATGATTTCCCACTTTAAGAAAAATAACGTTTTTAAATAATAAATCTGGTTTGAAGATTTTGATGATTTCAATTTGAAGGCATTATATTTTTGTCAAGATTATGCTGCTCATTATTTGGTTATGCACTTTTTATCAATTGACAGAACAGGGAGCTAGGAAATCAACAAATGACTTATCCTGCTCTATGGCAGAGCGATAGAGGCGGGCCTAGACTTTTCCATCTTCAGTTGCCCTTTTTATTCCAGAGCCATGGTAACTCTTTTAAACGTTCCCACATCAATTAGCAACTCCTTATGAATAAATAAATATACACAACTTATTCGATAAGTTTACAATAATAGTTCAATGCTAATTTAGCCAATGCAAACTATTGGCATGTATTACTTTTTTCTTTTCGCCAGAAACGAAACCTAAGTTATATGTTAGAGGACAATACGAGAAATCAATAGCAAAAACAACCAAATCTTTAAATCGTAACCGAACGAAGATACCTATAGAAGCAGTGCTACTATATTTTTGTCAGGAGTTACCCATTTTCCTTATATTATAATGAAATGTAAATGTAATACGTCATATTTTGAGGTTTCTATTGATAAAATCGATTAAGTTGGTTATTACTGTTATATTTTTTTTCACGCTCGCAGTCTTTCATCACTAAAACTAGAAAAAAAAGTTATAAACGAATCGAAAAGATACGCAGTAGTGTTGCGACGGTGATTGACACTATTTAATGCGCATCCACCATAAACACCGAAACCAAAACTATATTCAACAATGGAAAACTTAAAATACATATAAGATAATAAATACATAGAGTATTTTTATTTAAGAAAAATAACGCTCAAAAAAAACTTCAGCAATCTTTTAAATAGTCTCTAACTTCATTTGGTTACGGTTGTTTGACATAATTCTTTTTGCTATTGATTTCTCTTACAGTCTTTTAAGATATGGCCTAGGTTTCATTTTTGGCGAAAAGAAAAAAAATATATGCAGCAATGTATGGCAAAAGTTTCATTCCCCTTTACTATGCATCTACCAAAATAGTATCAAAATAAATATTTTAGACCCCATTATATTAAAAATCTTAAACACAATATGAAAAAAAACCAACAATTCACATTCCATTGTGCAAAAATACCTGTATCGTTAATTTGCCGCGGCGGGCACAATCGTGGTGGAGTAATTTTTTTATGAGTGAGCACACAATTCGTAATTCAACCTCATTTCAAGAAGAGAGAGGGTAGAGGGAAAGAGTGCTTCCCTCATTATCGTTTTCCGCAGTAGCGCCGGTATCCAGGGTGTTGGGAAACAATACAATTCAGCCTGGGTATTTTTTCAAGAAATTTAAAAGTTTTTTTTCCCCATTTATTTCCTTCGCATAGTGTGGTGGGGAGCTGGAGTGTGTAATTCACAGGCCTGGTTGCACCTGGTTCCCCGTATTTTATTTAAGTATATTCACTATTATTGTGGTGAGTACATTTTTAGCTATTATTACTTACGTAGACACATAAATAACATTATTTTTAGTGTATGTGAAACCTTAATATAGTTTGTTCAAATTCAGTAATTGAATCGATTCCAATAATTTTTACACAATGTTATATTCTTTCCCAAAAATATTTAAAAAAGGTCACAAGTTAGACATCAAGGACACTAAATACGACACAGGTCACGGCAGGTAATAGCGGGCAATAGGTGCCAGTGCATAGCTGGGTGCGTGAGCAAAACAATCCCCCAGTCGCCCGGATGACCCGGTGACCATGTATTTGTGCGGACAACCAGGTAACATAACAAGCTTATAACTTTATGATTTTTCATGATTCAGTTATGAAATATTGTACATAGATTCTTTACATAATTAAATAAAAGACACTAGACATGTGTTTCAGGTTTCGCATATACTAAAACTTATGTTGTGTATATTTATTATTCTTCTGTACCTAAGTACGTGTGTTTGTCTCCTTTCTATACTTCTAAACGGCTAGATCGATTTGGATGAAATTTTGTGTGTGTATTTGGGTGGGTTCCTGAATGATTTGGAAATAGAATTGAACCCGATAGGTGGAGCTGAAGTTGGGTACTTAATATTTTTTTTTCATGAAAAGTCAGGTTTCAAGCAGAATATGTCTGCTGAAACCGCTAGTTTTTAATAACTTTTTAATGAAGAAATTTGAGACCAACCAAAGGTTCGGTTTCGGTTTTAGCCTGTCTGTGTAGGCCAAAAAAACTCGGCTGGAGTTTCTGTTCGGGCAAAAAAAAAGGATCAAATATTCGCCAGTTATGGTTGTAATAAATGTGGGCGTAACAAATAATATAATAATATTAGTAAAATCAGTCGATTTAAAGAATGTTTCCGAACGAAGGCTAGAGACATAAGTTTTAGAAAAAAAAATGGATGTTAAAAATTGAAGGTTGTGGAAATATAATTAAGCATAACTAGAAACCTATCCATATTAATAATTATTATAAATGTGAAAGTAACTCTGTCAGTCTGTCTGTTACGCTTTCACGTTTAAACTACTGAACTGATTATGATGTTTGGTGTTTGAACTCCAGGGATGGACCTAGGTTATTTTAATCCGTCTTCGACTTTGGCTTCACATCCGCAATAACCAACATTCACGTGGACGAAGCCGCGGGCAGAAGCTAGTATCGAAATATAGTTAGGAATAACTTCATCGAAACATATTTTTTTGTAATTTTTTCTGTTACCACGTTAGTTTCAGTTTCTGGAGGAGGAACTGAACATTCAGATACGGTTTATATTTTGGCTGCAATTCATGTTTTGGTTGGCCACTTGAAGAAATCTCTTTCACCTAACTGTAATGTAAACACACACATCAGTGTGCCAAGAGGCTCGACTGTTCAATCACAATCGTCGTTTGTCTATGTAAGTCAAATATTTAAATGTTGTTAGTTTGTTGGTGTTATGTTCTATATTATGTATAATCTTGAGTCTTAGTTACTTAGGTGATATATAAATTAAAACAGGAGATGTCCAACATCTCCTTATCATTGCCGTTAAACCAGCGTAGGGCCTGTAGCAAATTCTAACAAGGGCCCCCTAAATCTTTATAAATGAACGCGGATTAAAACTTGTTTAATTTATTTTTTAAATATGCCATGGGGCCCTTAGGCAAGTAACTTGACTTGATTTTTTATGTCCCAGCGGGGCCCACCCACGGCATAAGCTACTAATCGATAAAGGTTAATTCTATAAACAATAGAGGCGAACTCGATTAAAGTCAAAGGTCACTGTAAGAATAGAGATGATTGTAGGTCACAGTATGACGTCACAGATACCTGAAATAGATTTGTATTACCAAGAAAATATAAAACAATAACTACATCATCATCCTCATTTCAGTCGAAAAACGTCCCTTGCTGGACATAGACCTCCCCCAATTTTCGCTGTCCAGACCAGTCCTGTACGTCTCACATCTATCGGATTCCCGCGTCTCTCACCAGGTCATCGGTCCAACTTGTGGGAGGCTTTCCAACGCAGCGTCTTCTGGTATGCGGTCACCAATCTAAATCCTTTCAACCCTATTGAACATCTGTTCTGCGAGCAATGTGACAAAATAACGTCATTTAAACATAACTTTAATATGGAGATCTCGTGGCTAAGTAACCAAAGTTCTTCATCAGATCTTTACCAAATCCAAATGAGAATAACTAGCAGAAACATTCTTATAAAGAATCATTAAAATCGGTTAACATTTGGTGAAGATATCGCTGAACGTTAACCGATTTATTTTTTTGGAAACGACCGTTCGTTTCTTTTTTTGGAAAGTCCAAAAAAATAAAACATTCAGATGTCCTGAGAACCACTTCCTTTTTTTGTAAGTCGGTTAAAAACCGCTGCAACCGTAGTGACTGATTTGCGAACGTGTTGGCGCATGGAGTAGATCCGTGTAGCCGCAATACAAATAGCCAGGCAATAGTACAGTAGCGACAAGAAGCGTTCTAGGCACTTTGATTGATTCGTCTTGAACATATTTTTAAGCTATTGCATAGCTTCTATCGAGGGCCTTGAGCGCGGGGACCGAATCCAGAAATTCAGTAACGAAAAAAACCTCACGCTCCCCACTCCGACGGGCACGGAGGTGTGGCTTGAAGGCCGACAGAGACCGAACACCTATTTTAGAAAAGTCGTTAACGACCTGTGTGGCGCATTGGTACAGCGTTCTACCTATGTTATCATCGTGCCTCGAGTTCAAATCTCGGTCAAACAAAATAGTCTTTTTGTATTATAATAGATTATAGTAATGTTCTATGATAACAACTGAACATACTTGTAGCAATTTATGAAGAAAGAAAAAAATTTGTTTTCTTATCGGTCACCACGCTCAAAAAGTGTAACTTGAATTAATATCAAAGAAAAAGAAATACTGCATAAATAAAATAAATAAATAATTATAATTGCATAAGTTGATACAAAATGCTATGCAATAGCTTTACCGCGGCAGTCCCCGAGTGCCACACTTATTTTTTTTTCCATTATTTCATAGTGACAGTCACTTGCCTTCATCTCTGAAACCTTTATCTCAAAAACTTGTCACTTAAATGACTCTTCAACATTTTAAAATGCATACTAGAAATTTTTTTTTCATTAATCAATATACTGCGAGTCATCAGCCAGGGGGCGCACCGGAAGTACCCGACCGGAAGCAGAGGGTCTAAACTCGGCGGTTAATTGCGCGAAAAGCGAAGCCCTTCGTTTTGAATATCGAACGATTATTTCCGCGTGAGCTTTAAGGATCATGTGTTAGAGGGGATATTTTTTGCATTTTATTTAATGCGGCCTCCATTTTTTTTATGTTCTCGTAAATTACGTATGGTGATTTGTGCCACCAGTATATTGGTGGACATGTTCTGGGAACACATTCATTGTGCGTACAGCTAAGGTGTAGAATTCCCTGCCGGAGTCTGTGCTTCCTTATATAGCTATATAAGGCATTAAGCATAAGCACATTGCTCGTAGAATGGATGATCGATGGGGCCGAAAGGTTCAAGAGTGGCGACCGCGCACCGGAAAATGCAGCGTTGGAAGGCCTCCCACAAGGTGGACCCATGACCTGGTGAGAGTCGCGGGAATGCGGTGAATGCGAGACGCACAAGACCATTCGTTGTGGCGACACTTGGGGGAGGTCTATGTCCAACAGTGGACACTTTTGGCTGAAATGATGATGATGATGATTTTTATTACTATTAGTTGAAGTACAATTAATACACCTGGAGCATTCAGTACAGCTGTATGTTAACGGACACATATAAAAGCCGTAGTACAAGCAAATTGCCTCTGAATATAAATCACGAGTTCGTTTGGATCGCGTGCCGATATGTTTGGGAACGCACAATGTTTATGTATTTTGTTATGTGTTTATTACTTTCCGAGCTTATTTATAACTTTTACTTTGTTGTGGAGTTTGATTTGGTAATACTTTGAGGTTTGATTCTAGTTAAATGTGGAAAGGAAGACACTTTTGTACTTATGTGCGATCAGTAAACGGATCACGTATTTAAAAGAATTTATTAAATTAATTATAAAAGAAAATTTACGGCAGTAAAGTAATTTTTCAATATAATAGCTTGTAAAACCCGATCTTATTCCTACCACTTTTAGGCACGCAATTTACTGTTTTCCGTACTTGCGTAGAAAAGTGCGCGAGCTCATTCTCGATTTATATCTTCGCGAATGTATTGAAAAACGTCGTTTGATACATGTGGAAATTCGTCACTGCAGCACTCGGAAATTTGTCACGCCATAATCCCGCGCCTGCGGCTCGGGCGAATTCCACCTCGGTCGCAATGACAAACTTTATCCACTTGTATCAAAATGTAATATCGTAGTTAACCTAGCTCTACCAATGCCGTTAAACTCTGACATTGGCTTAAAATATAATAATAAAATACTTTTTATGTGTGATTTAAAAATATTAAAAAGATGTAATTAAACTACTAATAAAAAATTTAAAAATTTTTATTTTGGAACTAAAAATACAGATAATAACTTATATAAGTAGCGATGATCCACCAGAAACATATGAATAAGATTTAGATCCTTAAATTTTACTTAACTTAAAGTTCGATCGTGTATGGAGTACTGCTCTCATCTTTGGGATGGGTCTGCCAAATACTAGCTTGACGCCCTGTAGTCGATTAAAAAGCCAGCCAAGAAGATCATCGGTTATGATGCACTTTTCGAGTCAAAACTCCAAAGACTTGAGCCTCGACACCGAGTTGCTGGCTTATCGATTTCCTACATTTCTGGGAGTGTGCGCTGGAATTACACAATTTAATTCCACCAAGTCCGTTCCATCATTGGACCACTAGACGTACGGCATTGCGCCATCGATACATGGTGCAAATCCTACTCATACGTACAAAGCGTTTTGGGGACATATTCATTATGCGTACAGCTAAGGAGTGGAATTCCCTGCCGGAGTCTGTGTTTCCTGATAGCTACAACCTAGGGGTCTTTAAGCCAAGAGTGAATAGATTACTTCTAGGCAAGCGTGCATCGTCGGCCATATCATCGCTTAGGATCAGGTGAGATAGTGGTAAAACGCAAGCCTAACAATAATACAAAAAAAAACTTGACTTAAAATTGTCATCATCTCGCTATCACTGTGCTGTGTATGCAAGTCACTTAGAGATGCTAGTAACTTTGACGCAACTGCATTAGGCTGTTCATTAGCTATCCATTGATAAAGAGGTGAACAGTCATAACTCATGTAAATTAGTAATAAACCATTGAGTTTCTAAATAAATAAATGAATATTACTTATGTGATGAAGTGGACAGCATTCCTGTTCATCATTATCTTCTCAACCTTATCATGTTACTTTGGGTCGGCGTAACACGATCTTAAATTCCGTCCTGCCCCCCTAGCCAAGTTACGACCGTTTCGTTGCGATTCTCTTGCGTCGAACGTCTCGAGTAGGCCACGCCTCCGATTCCTTTGTTCTGACCACGTGACTGAGCGTAGAAATGACGTCAGAACAAAAACGAAACGGTCGTAACTTGGCTAGGGGGTCTGTTAATCGTTACGACATCACTGATTCCCTTTTTGCTACATAAGCAGTATTGTTAAAAACTGTAATAACGGTATCATCTTCATCAATTCAGCCGAAAGGCGTCCACTGTTGGACATAGGCCTCCCCCAAGTGTCGCCATAATGAACGGTCCTGTGCGTCTCGCATCCATCGGATGCGGCCGCAGAGCCTCCTAAAAGGTGGACCGATGACCTGGTAAGGGTTGCGGGAATTACGTTATAATCTAATCTAATTAGCTCGTTATGTTCCACTGTTGGGCAAAGGCCTCCATCTCCCTTTTCCACATACTCTGACTTAAGGTCATTCCATCATTTCAGCTGACAGACGTTCACTGCTGGACATAGGCCTCCCCCAAATGTCGCCACAACGAACGGTCCTGTGCGTCTCGCATCCATCGGATTCCCGTAACCTTCACCAGGTCATCGGTCCACCTTGTAGGGGGCCTTCCATCACTGCGTCTTCCGACACGCGGTCGCCACTCCAGAACCTTTCAGCCCCTACGGCCATTTGTTCTGCGAGCAATGTGCCTTGCCCATTGCCACTTAAGTTTGGCGATTCTTCGTGCTATGTCGGCAACCTTGTTTCTCCTGCGGATATCTTCATTCCTGATTCGATCACGCAAGGAAACTCCGAGCATAGCCCTTTCCATTGCCCTTTGGGTGACTTTGAGCCTTCTGATGAGGCCCATTGTAAGCGACCACGTTTCGGAACCATATGTCATCACTGGCAACACGCACTGGTCATAGACTTCGTCTTGAGACACTGTGGTATATTGGACGAGAAGATACCGCGTAGATCATTCCAATGATAAATAATAACGTTATTCCTTGTTCGGACGCCATCGGCTACCTTCGTCAGGCTTCAGGCTGCTGCGCGGGTTATAGCGCGAACGGCTGCGTGGGGTACAAAAGAGGTCGTGGGCCTACCACACACTTCACTAGCGAGAACAACAGATTACACACGCGCGCCTTATATTTTTAATTCTGAACAATTTTTAGCTTACATTATCAGTTTTACAGTCCACTGCTTTTATTTAATGTCCAAGTCAAGGCCTTAATATACTCCTAAATTAATAAGAAACTATAAAACACGTTCAACATTCAATTAACTTACTCAAACGACGACATAATCTTTTTCCAAAATCAAAATGTACAAACGCGCCTAAAGACTCAATCAAACTCCAGCAAACAGATAAAGTACAGTCAGCGAATTATTAAAATACTTTTCGAAACCATTTTAATAGAAGCACCCGAACTAAGTTTTATCTCTGTAATCCGCACCACAAGGCAAGTTTCATGAGTAAACGAGTTAACTTAAACGATTTCCTTGCGGCTGAAAAAAAAAATGGTTGAAGTAAGATCGCGTCTATCTGGGACCAAATAAAGCTGTGTTGTTCGGCCGGCGATATTTTTTGACGACTGTACTTTGTCTGTATTTAATATCGTTTGTAAACTTGAACAAGTTGAAAGTACAGATTGCTGTTCTCAACATGTTCTAAGTATGCTTCTTCGGGGCGCGATTAAATTGTAATGGCTATAGTTGTAGCGATATTAAATGAGAATTATGTTGCGAACATAAATGTGAGTTTTCGAACTAAAATGCTGAATAGATTAAAATATGTAATGGAACTTGTGGCACTTAGATCTAGCTACTGTAAGCTTTTTAATGGAACGTATAATACAAGTTTTAAAGGTTTATTTTGTTGTTGGTTTAATTATAATTAAAAACACATTCCTCTTTAATATATATAGTGTTTTTTTAAATTATATAAATTAGTGCTTGACTGCGATCCCACCTGATGGTAAGCAGTGATACAATCCTTAATAGTGAAGCACACTAATTTATTAAGAGCCTATTCACTCTAGCCTTGAAGATACTTAAATTATAATCGGACGGGAAGGCCGCAGCAGGCGAATTGTTTCAGTCCTTCGATGTACGCGATATAAACGACGAGGTGAAATGCTTAGTCTCGTCGTGGATACTCGCCGTCCGAATAGTTGAAAACTAACGCAGTTTTCTCTTGTACAGTTTTGGTTTGTTTACAGAAACCTCGCATTCATAAATACTTCAGTGGCACCAGCGGGGCCTATAAATATTAATTTTGAATCACAATAGAACTGAAAAAGTCTCTTTTAATTTGAAGACTTGTTTTATAAATATCAAAGCAAGCTGTTTCCTAAACTTATATTATAGAGATGAAAACAATGGTTTATTTTTAAGTTCCTATTTAAGATTAGAACTAAACCATCCGTGAATACCATTGATTACTACTTTTATCCATACTTTAATATTATAAATGTGAATATAGATCTGTCGGTCTGTTATGCTTTTACGGTTAAATTACTGAACTAATTTTTATGATATTTGGTACGGAGTAAGCTTAAACCCCAAGAAAGGATCAAGGTTACTTTTATCTGGCTTTAACTTCGACTTTGCACCCGCAGGAATTGACAGTCACACAGACGAAGCCGCTGGCAGAAGTTAGTTCGAGATAAATGCTTGGCTTCTGTGTGTGGCTACGAGTGAAGCCAGGGGAAAAAGCTTTGGTAGCAGGATTTTTCGAGGACTGCGCTATTGTTCGAAAGAGTTACCGTGACCCCGGAACGCAAAGGGCAACTAAAGGCACACAAGTGAGTTTTAGTAGCCATGGGACCATGGGTTTACTTCTGAAAGAGAAACCCGTGGTCCTAGATCGTAAAGGCAAAGAAGGAAAAAGGGTACGGTTTTAGTCAGCAAAAGTTTAAAACGCTCTCCCGCTCTGCCCTAGAACGGGAGAAGTCATGATGTCTTCTCACCTTAATAAAAGGTGAGTTTTAGTAAGTAAAAGTTCCCTGTCGCTCCACCCTGAGTAGAAAGAGATATTTGAACAAGGGAAAAAGCTTGTAGATATAATTGGCTGTTATTTTAACTTATTACCTTTCACAATAAACAACAATATACCTATATATTACAGAGTTCATTAAATTGCTTGTACGCATATATACATAATAAAATACAAAACAGTATAATTAATATATTCCACGCAGAACTAGATGTAAATGATATCGTACAGAACCAACAAATTACATTTTGATCAGCGATTTTGTTTCCTCGGTATTTTATGTACCAGGTTATTTACATTACTGTTACAACAATGAGCGGGCTTGTTGGTTTTGTATTTCATTAAATAAACGAATAAATAAAGACTCAGATCCGGGCTGTTTTATTTGAAATCTATGGTAATCTGGATATGTCAAAATAATAAATGAATGGACAGCTTAGTATATTAAAAGCATAAGCATAAAGCATAATCAGCTTTATAACCTTTCCACTGCTGGGACTCAGGCCTCCTCTCTAGGAGGCCTGAGGCCATAATTCACCACGCAGTCCCAGTGCGGATTGGTGGATGTCACATGTCTTCGAATTTTAGGTTCTAGGTAATCGGCACGATGTTTTCTTTCACCGTTTGGAGAGCACTAGTGATGAAATAAATTACACAAAGTAATGCGCCTTGGCAGGGTTTGAACCCACACAACCTACAACTCGTAAGTCAAAACGGTAACCACTGGACCACCACTCCTCTCAGTGTATTGTTAAAACATTAATAACTATTATAATATATTAAAATAAAGAAGGAAAAGAAGACTTGACAAACATCCTGAGCACACACATATCAATCAAAATGAAATTAACAATAGCCTGCAAATTGTACATGATCTTGACATTTAATTTAGTGAAACTTAACAGAATATTAAGTTACAAGAGAAAATAGAAAGAAGTTGAAAAACTGTTTTTTTTAACTGTGTTGTGTTTTTTCCAGTAGGCTTATTTATTAATAAGCCGCACGCCGAAACATAACTACCAAAAAGTTATGCAAACTTCTGAATACTAAAGTAAGGAAGCACTGTTTAATAAAACTACTCGCAAACAACTACAATATTTGCATTACCCAAGTTTTGCTTACTCTGCAAACTGAAACACTAATGTATTTAAATACACACACACAGAACAGAACACATTATTAAGGTGCAGACAACACAGATCAAATAATTAAAGAAACGTGCTTAAATCACATTTAGGGTGAGAGATGTGAGAACAACAATATTAAATCTCATTAAATGAGGTCCTTAAATATTAAAGCTCAAGCCATTTTCAAGTGTCGGCTCGTAATTGCAGACATTCGTTAATTTGTGTCGGGTCAGAAGTGTGAGTGATCACAGAGTCTCACTGGCACTCGGTGTGAGTGTCACACCCCTATGTGTTTGTCGAGAGAATTTGCTTGGTGTCTCCATTGGATGGTCTTTGTTGATTATTTATTTTGATTTCGAGCTGAAAATGTTTGAGTTCGTTAAACTTTTTCGTATTGTTGAGGAGTCCTTAGTGGCTTAGGTTTCTCAACTAATTAATAAAAAACATGATATGTTTGTAATGTCAATATGATTTTAACCTCTGTTTGAGTCTCTGATTTCTTCTTTTGTATTTATATGAAAACAAAAACTCGTAGCATTCGTAGCAATACTCGTAGCACGTAGACTCGCAGCACTGCTACGATACTTAACAGCATTACAATCAAAATGGCGATACCTTATCGATTTTATTGTAACGTAACTACTATGTGGTAATGCGAATTATTGAATATTATTGGTGATGACTGTGGCTGGCTAGAATCTATACTTTTACAGCGCTTTTAGTACTTAAATAAGTATATAGACATACAAAAAAAAGCTTGGAAAAATCTTTGCATACCTAGAAACGGAACCTCGTTTCATATATTGAAAGTCCAACTTACAATTACTCTTCAATTTTGTTCGTGTAAGTATTGAAATGTGGTCACGTACCTGGAACAATAATAAATTAAATATTATTATTAAATATTTCCCAAAACGATGAAGTAAAATATTGTGAGAAAACCGACACGTCTTAGAACCACTGCAACATCCACTTTAATCCATTTTTAATTTAACTGCCGCAAAAACACGTGTGATTAAACAAACCACAGTATCAGTGTTTCTACCGCCACGTTGTAGGCTGATTTTAATGAGGTATTTCTCACACGTACAATGTTTAACATGAAAGTTATGCAAGCCAAATAGAGAGCAGTGGTGGCCGAGTGGTAACGGCCCCGACTTACGAGTTGTAGATTGCGGGTTCAAACCCAGCCAGGCGCATTACTTTGTGTAATTTATTTCATCTCCACTGCTCTCAAAACGGTGAAGGAAAACATCGTGAGGAAACCGCCATATCTTAGAACTAAAAATTCGAAGACATGTAACATCAACCAACCCGCTCTGGGCCCGCGTGGTGGACGGCCCATTCCCTCTCCTAGAGAGGAGGCTTGAGTCCCAACAGTGGGAAAATTATAAGGCCGACTACGCTACGCTAAGCCAAATAGTGACTATCACATTCACGCATATCCGAAATCTGATCTCCAGAACTAACAAATAAAATACTGGAAGAGATTACAATTTACGGCATTAAAGCACAAATAGTTAGGCATCACAAATAAGTTATTTTATTAAAAGAAAACCTTTGAATTTTCTGATTGAATATTCAATTTTCAACTAAAAGAACACATTCACCTAGCACGTTCAGTGCGAAATGAGGTCTAACGCCTCGTATATGTCTTCCTTGCGGTGCGGTTAAGAAAAACATAGACTTCGGTCGTGCGAAGGCCGTAACTTCCCATTTGGTTTACTTTAGGAAAGAGATGAATATATGTATATGTAAGATGCCTTATTAAAACATAGGGCTATTGTCTACTTTAACACGGGGTCACTTTGATCTCAATGAAGAAATAAAATTATACATGTTTTCTTTTAATTTAGCCAAAAAAGCTTTTAGTTGCTTAAACGTTACGGGGTCTAATAAGCCCCTTACCGCCATAATGTAAAATAGTTTTCAAATGAGGTTCTAAACGCCCTGTACCTCAGGAATGGAAATAATACAAAAATGAGTGCCGCTGTCAACGTTCTAAAGCATATTTTTTCTACCCGTTCGTGTTTTCCTTAGCGTAACATGCGACAAAAATAGAGTGTCATATATTTTTAATGAAGTATCACTCACAAAATATGAACAGTCGACAAAAGATACTGTTTAAATAACCAGTTTTCTCAGTACTCAAATCCTTAACATTCTTGTCTCTACCTATTTTCTTTTGTTTACATTTAAACATCGATGTTAATTTTTTGTCTGCTTAGACACTTTCGTTGTCGGAACATATCTTCTATACTTACATAGACATGTATAGTAGCAGCCCCGACAGACGTTGTGCTGCTTGGGAGCAGGCATATCAACACAAAAAAAGAACCCTGTCGCAGCGCCACCTACCGGGTCCAACTGTATTTTCAAACCATCCAGGGACGCACTTAAATGTACACAAAAAGTTTCATCAAAATCGGTCAAGCCGCTTAGGAGGAGTAAGGTGACAAACACACGTACAGTAGAATTATATATAAAGATATATGAATCCCCATTTTCCTTGGTCACGCCGTAACTTGAGAACGACTTTACCGATTAGATTTTTTAAAGTTTTCTAATACTTTGTTGAAGGTTCTTACCGAAATTATAATTTGGAAAAAATCAGAATCCTACGACTATTTAACCTTGCCAGACGCCTTTGACAGTTCATAGCTAAGACAAGACAACGTCTGTCGGGTTAACAAGTATTTATTTATTTATTACTCTCCACACAACAGTACGCTCAAGCCCCATCCAGTAGGTACACACGCCTCCACCTCATTGGCCGGGTAGCAAACATGTTTACTTCCACAAATGCTCTTTGATATAATCTTAATGTCGGTCTTACCTGTCCTGTCAGCATATAAACTTAGCAGACGGTTGTGGCACTTCCAGTAAACTTGCCGAAAACTTTAATTTGCCGTTGGTTTATCACGCGTTAAACATTCACCGAATTTACTGGATGTTTGTATGTCTTGTGAGATTTAGTTTTGTTTATGTATTTGGGAGATGTGTTGAGAGATTTCTTGTTCAAAGTGATTTATTTACAATTTCTTCTTGCCTTGTGAATATGTTTTTATTCATTTTGTCACTTATGTACATCCATGAAAACAATAAAATATAATAAATTATTAATAACTTGTTCATTTTTCTAAAAATTTCTTTCACCATACTTGTTAAAGGAGACGTGTTATGAGATCCGTTAGAAGACTAAAACCGTAAAAATAAGGTTTTCTACGAACTTACTGGAACTGGAACTGTAAACCAACCCGGGTTATTGACGGTGGGAATCATTAAATATGTTCTTTCGCCCTGAGTGTAGCGAGAGGGAGTGTCAAACTTATATTAACTAAAACGCACTCATGTTCCCTCAGTTGCTCTTTGCATCCCAAAGCCGCGGTGACTCTTTCGAGCAATCTCGCATAAGCCCATGAATTTAAATAAATTCTGAAGAAATTCTTTAGACTACCCAAAACTTCACCATAGGCCACCTAAAATAACCTTCTCGTTACAGCCATGTTTTAACGAGCTTAATATTTTTAGTTCCTACAATCAGAATCAGAAACGTTTATTTCAAATAGACCAATTACTGGCACTTTTGAATTTGTTAAAATGTCGGTCAGTCAAAAAAAGTGAAGCTAAATTGCACGTTCCAAAGCGTAGATCTCTATGGAGAAGAACGTGCAAGAAACTTCATGGACACTCTTTTAAATCATATTATGAGTTCTATAAAATATAATAATAATAATAATAATATTTTTTTTATATTTTTAAATGTTTTTTTTAATGTGTTTTTTTTTTTAAGGAAATATTTAAAAATATAATAAGTATGTAATATAATAAATAAATGGAATAATAATAATAATTTATTTTCAAAAAGTACACAATTAAAGGTACAGGTGACACTTAATTAAAGGTACAATTGGCGAGGTACAAGATAAATGATCAATGACCCCTGCGCTAGGTAAACCTGTGTTACAGGGGTCATCCATCCGTCCGTTCTGTAGTGACAAGGTTTAGATACGTAATGTGCACTTAAAAACAAGATAAAAACAAGATAAAACATGTAAGAAAAAATAAAAATTAAACTAAATTAGTACATTTTGGGAATCAGTAGAGGAAAAATGCCAAAATTAAACTGAAGGAAAGGGGAATTTTTGTGTCGTGTGTATTGTACTTGTGTGTGTGTGTGAATGCCTAACTGGTTAGGGTTTAAGAAATTCTTCCGTCATATCATAATTGAGAGTAAGCAGAAATTCTTTAACTTTGGACTTACATTGGAACTTGTTTAAATTGTGTATGTCCAGTTTATTGTGGATTTTTATAATACACGTACATACAATTACGACATATAAGGAGCCCCCTGACAAATGATTTCCGCCTTTGTATTTTGAATTAGAACTAATAAATCCTCAACCTAGTATTGGGTTTCGGCAGTTCGTTATTTTACTGACCCCTAACTATACATCTTGAGTACGGAACCCTCACTATTTGTTCTCACAATTTGCTACGGTAGAGGAAAGTGTAAATTTTTGATCAGGCTTAGGGTGTTGTTTTATTAGTTTTCCAGTCCATATAAATGGAATAAATTAGGTATATATCACGAGGAATGACGCTTGTTGTATATAACTGTCCTAATTGGAAGTTGAGGCATACGAAAGAGTATGTGGAATGTCAACCAACATTTAGAACCAAATTCATAGGATACTTCCCGTTGACCTAGAATCCTGAAATTTGGCTTGAAGAAAGGTCTCATAGCACAAGTATAGGAAAAATCTGATAACTGTAAATTAGTTGTTACGTCACAAAAAAAGATCTTCATACCTCAATTTGGGAATTGAACTGTTGTCATAGGTAAGTTTGTACCCCGGAAATCGCACTTACCCAGTTTTTTTACGCTCTAATCAATTGTTTTGTCTACGTTAAATTGCTGTTAAACTGTGAGCGGGCCTGTTATTTAGTATCATTGTGTTAACATTATCACTTCTGAAACATACAGCTAAAGAATGAAATTCCCTGATGGACTCTATGTATTCTAATGGCTACAACTGGTGTCTAGAAATGGGTTACTTCTAGGCAAGCGTGCTCCATCGTCGACAAAATCATCGCTTACTATTAGGTGAGATAGTGGTCAATCAGTACCTAATGAATAGAAAAAAACGCTAGTAACACGAAGAAATTAATATAGCTACCCAATGTATAAGTATCATGCAAATATAGGCTGTCTAATTACATTATAATTATCTCGAATCTCAATGAATAAGTTACTGCCAGACATCTAAATTGGATATGTCATCTATTCCCGTACTAGACGTCTTCGAGATGAAGATTTGACACGGAATCTTAGTAGGGGATCTTAACATCTTGAATCAAACAGTCGCATACACCACAGACCTTATCACTTACAAATAGAGTTCAATTTAGGATGACATACACAGCCAAGAGATATGAAACACGGCCGACAAGGCAAGTGATTAAGGACCTTATGTCGTGGAAGATCTAGTTGATATTGCACTGTAATTCGATATTATCTGGGTAGGTGGGCAGTAAACGCATATTTCACTTGGTCCCTTGTTTACTGTTACTACCGAAACAATGGCCATAGTAATAATAATTACTCCATACAGATATGAAATGGGGTCTCGGTAGGAAAATGGCGAAAACGTCAAGTAACTTGCTTAGTAATTGGATTACTAGGATGGGATGTGCTTGATTTTGTGTGAGACGACGTGATATAAACTAGTGCGCGGCCATTACGTAGGAGGGTTTATGTTTGGGCCAGAGTGATTTGATCGCTCTGCTTTGCATGTATCTAGCGGAGGGCGACCTTGGAAATCAATTTCTATTCTAGGTGAATATATTTCGTGAATAAAATACAGCCTCCTCCATTTTAGTGTCATATAATAACTGCGTAGTTACGTAGATTTAAATAAAAAAGTTCTAATCTAATAAGCCCACTGCTGGGTGAAGGCAACCCTCTTCCTTTTCCACACAAGTGTATTTTTTTTGCCATATCAGGCCAGTCTCTCCAGTATGACTCAAGCACATCTCTCCACCTTCGCCTTGGTCGGCAGCGATGTCGCTTTGCGTTTAATGGCACAAAATATGTGGCTCTTTTAACCCACAGCTCATCTGACATGCGGCAGATATTCTCCGATCAATTCCCACTTAAGAATAACAGTTATCCGGGTAATATAAAAAATCTAAAAACACAAAATAAAGGTTAAATCTCAAACTGTTTTCAATTTTAAAAAACTTGAAATAATAAAGCGTCCATGCTTAACTTCCTAGTTTTAGTTGCTAAAAAGAAAGGACAAACTCGACCGACCTTTCCCGCAAAACTTTATTAATATTACATAGTGACAAAGTAAGCAGGCAAACAACAAAGTGGTACACTGCCAGCCAAATATTCCTTGACCGTAACTAAAATATTGGGACGTAAATATTACACACCAGTTTTCCCCTCGACTTCACTCCCCTAGCTTATCCCACAAGTACTGCGCATGAAGAAAATGTCCATAGTCTATGTGGTCCATAGCTGGGTAAAGGTCCGCATTCGGGCAATCTCTTCGACTCCGAATAGCCTTTTTTTTCAGGTGGGAAATCATCTAATGACTTCTCCCGTCCTAGGGCGGAGCGTTTGGGCGTGTCTAAGTTTTTCTGACTAAAACCACATCTAAGTTCCTTTAATTGTAATTTATTTGTAAATATCTATAATATGTATGTATTTAGAAATATATAAATATGTTTATTAGTTGTCTAGTACTCATAACATAAGCTCTCTGCTTAGCTTGAGACTAGACGGCGTTGTGTGATAGTTGAGGAATATTATTATTATTATGGTTTTTTAGACAATTTTTCTCAGGCTAGTACCTGGTGTTCTTTTAGAATCTCACGAATGTGAACCAAGGTGAGATCCTAATTATTGGTTTAATATAGTAAAAGACTTTGTATTGAATTTAAATTATTATCTAAGTCTAGTTGTAAAAAATTTCTAACTATACGACAAGTGTTTAAAACAGCCGCTTTTTGTAGTGTTATTATTATTTCCTTTATTCATTATAAACACATATAAATTACATTTTTAAATATTTTTTAAACACAACTTATAAAAAAAAAATATTTAAAGATATAAAAAATAGTATCCCACCGGTATCGGGAACAGGGTCCAAGCTACCGGCGGTCAGGGCTCCAGAGAAAGGAGCCTCCTAACAATACGAGCCGTGTCCAGGAGTACCGCTTTCTGGATCAAGCCCTTGATCCAGCCGCCTAACGCAAGCCTCCTAAGGTGTATTATTATTATTAATTGCTCTTTGGGTTCTAGAACCTCGGGTTTCCCTTTCAAAAGTCAACCCATGGCCCCAGTAGGCTTCGGCCCTGCTGGGCCCCTACGGTTTTGTTGATAACTCTTTGGGTATGCATTATTCTAGTTACATGTTGTACATAGACACACAATTCAAGTAAATCATCTCCTATGACTAGCGGTGCTATAACATGTAAGGCAAGTATTGCATTACTAATACTAGAATGATCCTACACATTTATTATAATGTAACAAGATTCCATTGGAAATAACGTTGTCCGTAGTATTCAAGACGGAACAACGGCCAAGTTAGCACCAACAAATGTTGTATTCTACGAATGTACGTATTTGTTTTCAAATCACGTCCGTTGGGGCGCCTTAGGAGGAGTAAATAGGGTGCAAGGGGGAGGGGAAGGAGGTCTAACGGGCGAAAAATTGCGTACCTATCCTTAGTGAATTAGTACAGTAGTGTAAATGAGCTTGGTGCGATCTCAGCTGAGATTGCAGCACTCTTGCGAATTTCTTGGGATAACTGTACGTTGCGGTAATGTGTCTAATTGGATTGAGATGCTGCGGTAAGAATTGTTTTGTATGTTATTTAGTTTTGATACTTACCTACCGGTGGTTTGGACATGTCCGAATTTATTACCGTTGTATATAACTGTGCTGAATTGCCTATAAAATTGAAAAAATACTTTGAAATGATTTAATTCAATTAATATGAAAGAACCTGCAGGCTCTATACCTGCAGGTCACTCTAAAATAAAACTTCAAAGACTATACCAAAAATGTTTATAAGAATATCATTAGAACTCATGAACAAAAATGTTCACGTATACTTTGTTAGGCGGTTATCCACGGAATGCACACTTCAACGTTAATTACTGAGTAATTTTATACCCGCGTTGAGTACGAAAAACACAAAGAGGCATACCCGAAACGCTAAAGTTTCACTTTAAGAACCGCTAGTGCTAGGGCTGGCACACTCAACCATACCTAAACTTGTTTTCGTTTCTTTTATGAAGTTTTAGAAAAAAACAGTAGCGGGAATAGCGTAAACAAACTAATACAGTTGAAAAAAAAAAGTATACAAATAGCGTCGGTTTCCATGAAACGTTAATAAATTTATAAAAGGATTTGAATGGCACGTGTAACTTCAGCCACGAGTTTACGTAAAAAGGAAAATGATGATTCAATAACGACGAAAATTTTAGGGCAAAATTAAATGTTGAAAACTCCATTTCTAAATTGGGATACCTTACAAAAATATGAAACAATACAGCGATTTCTTTGTGAAACTTTTCAACCCTAAACACAGGTAACAATGGGCGCCATATTTGATTTTGGAATAACAAAGGTACAATGGTTGGCCACCTCCATGGAAACCGTTTTGGAAGAGGTGTACCGTTATATAATAACTACTCTAACTTAGAACATTTACGTAAAGGTGGACACTCCAGGGTAGTCCGTGACATTTAAATTTCCTTAATTTTTTTGCATGATAGACAGCGTCAAGTTGTATGATTTTTTTTTATTGTTCTTGATAGGTTCGCGCTTGACTGCTATCTCACCTGATGGAAAGCGACGATGCGGTCGACGATGGAGCGCGCTTACCTAGAAGTAACCTATTCACTCTTGACTATGTTGATTAAAATATGATTTGTGACCTGTGTGTATTTTAGATTACTGTGTACAATAAAGTTTATTCTATTCTAATTATAACTACCTACATGTGTCGAAGTAGCAGGCAAGACTTTTTCAACGGAAGTCTAAATGGTATAGAAGCATTTCACTAAGAAAGCCTCTAAATCACTAAAAATATATAAAAATAATTCTTTAGTTTCGTTCAACCCTATCGGTGGTGTACAAAAGCGGCCATGTTTGATTTGGGAAGAACAAAGGCACAATAGAAGCTGCGACATGCGACTTAGCGGTTCTAGAAAATGCTTGTGGTCACCGTTTTACGATGATTGTGCAGGTGATCTTGTGAAGTAATTTTTTGAATATTTTCTTATTGGACTCTTTAGTTGCTGACCATACATTTGGATGATTCGTGTTGCAATCGAAAATTATAGATAATCATTATGTAGAATCATCTCATCTTCGGTTGCCGACGACATAGTAGTCATGGTTGAGGCTACGGAAGAGCTCAGCACAATGCTCAATGACCTCAGTAGAGCTTCCGAAAGAGTGGGTCTTAAAATGAACATGGACAAAACTAAAGGCATAATAAACAACCATGTTGCAACCACTCCTATCAAGATTAGAGACTATACTCGAAGTTGTGGACGATTACGTCTACCTTGGACAGACAGTCCAGTTGGGTAGATCTAATTTCGAGAAAGAGGTCAACCGTTGAATCCGACTCAGCTGGGCAGCGTTCGAGAAGCTGCGCGGTATTTTCTCGTCCATTATACCACAGTATCTCAAGACGAAAGTCTATGACCAGTGCGAGTTGCCAGTGATGACATATGGTTCCGAAACGTGGTCGCTCACAATGGGCCTATCAGAAGGCTCAAAGTCACCCAAAGGGCAATGGGCTATGCTCGGAGTTTCCTTGCGTGATCGAATCAGAAATGAAGATATCCGCAGGAGAACCAAGGTTGCCGACATAGCACGAAGAATCGCCAAACTTAAGTGGCAATGAGCAGGGCACATTGTTCGCAGAACAGAAGGCCGTTGGGGCCGAAAGGTTCTGGAGTGGCGACCGGAAGATGCAGTGTTGGATGATCTGGTGAAGGTTGCGGGAATCCGATGGATGCGAGACGTCCTGTGCAGGACCAATGTCCAAAAAGGACCACGCCCGGGACCTCGGCGGGTTATGATCTACGCGCGCCTCAAAGAGCTGTTAGCATGATTGACGTGGCCGGTCAGGTCCTTATGCCTGCCAGGGCTGTAGGATTCTTTGAAAGAGTTACTAAGGTGACTCTAGATTGCAAATGGCAACTGAAAGAACATGGCTGTAAAAGTCTTACACAGTCTTGCTCCACCCAGAGCGGGCGAAATTATTTGATAATTTCGCACTTAAAAGTGGATATTCTTTTTAAAAGTGGATGAGTTTTTTATCCTCCCATAATATTCTAATGTAAAAAACCCTCGTATTATTTTATTTTTCAGTGATATTTACCTAACCCTTCGAAGAAATCAGTCGCAATGTTTGTTGATGTTTAAACTTTTTAAACTGCTTATTTCCCTTGTGCAATAATCACCAATAACCAGCATGCCAAATATTCATTACAGTGGTGAACTCTTGGCGGTGACTGCCACCATAAATAAGCATAACTTGGCTAATGTGGCCTCCGATGGTAAAGTGCTGCCCATTTGAAGCCGATTGCTATCGTTAAAAACGTTTTACAGTCATTTACTTTTTTTCTGATTTGTGGTTCAACTGTACGGACCGTTTATCATATTTATTGGTGGCTTGATTTTCTGGAATGGTATCATTAAAGTTTGAGGGAGAATTGAAAGGAACTGAAGTGATTAGACAATTTACTTGTCGTAAGACGAAGAAGTATTTGGAAGTAGTTGGAAGGCCTCCTACAAGGTGGACCGATGACTTGGTAACAGTTGCGGGAGTCCGATGGATGCGAGACGCACAAGACCGTTCATTGTGGCGACACTTAGAAGAGGCTTGTGTCCAGCAGTGGACGTCTTTCGGCTGAAATGATGATGATGATGATGATGATGATGTAGACAAGTATTGAAAGGCCTTCCACAAGATCTTGTGGTGAAGGTCGTGCGAATCCAATGGATGCGAGACTCAGAGGACCGGTCATTGCGGTGACATAAGGGGGAGGCCTATGTCCAGCAGTGGACATAGAAACATGATGGTGAAGACAAGTACCAATACAGATTAAATAGACACAGTGAAAATGGAATTACCATCACCTACAACAAAGCGACGACCATTGCTATAGACCTCATTGTCAAACAAGTGTGACAATCGATGGAGGTGGCGGGGAGCATGAGGGAGAGACATGGGTAGCTCGCCGTCCAGCGAGGACTAAATTCACGTCAACAGCGCGTTGTTTTCCACGTGCGCCTCAAAGAACTGTCAGCAACGTTAACTAGAGCCGATGCCTGCCAGAGTTCGAAAGATTTGTCTTGGCCTGGGAACGGTAAATGGTAACTGAAAGAACACAGGTGAGTTTTAGTTAGTAAAAGTCTGACACCCCCTCTTGTTCCACCCAGAGCGGGAGAAGTCATTTGATGATTTTCCACTAAATGAAGCATGTCACTGATCGTTACCGTTTACTCATAGTATTCTACTACAGCTATGACAACTTGATACTTATGATTTCCCACCTCAATAAATATAAAAGTGAAAGTAATGTATATTTTTTAAAACTTAATGCTATATCTCCTATATTAATATTATAAACAGAAAAGATTTATATTGGAATTACAATTTGTTTGTAACGAATAAACTCAAAAACTGCTGGAACGATTTAAAAAATATTTCACCAGTAGAATGCTACTTTATCACTGAGTGACATAGGCTATATACATATTTACTATGTTTATAAGTTTGGAAATGAAACACGGCTTGTATTATTTCGTTTATACAAATGTTAAGACATGAATGAAATCAGATCAAAATTACTTTAAATTGATGAGGACACTTAATTGTCGTTATTAATCCCTTCTGATACCGTTATTACTACAACAAGCAATTCAGACCCAGCAGAAACAGTTCATTATCATTAAATTGGGCTCTATACACCCGAAGGTCAGGAATTTGAGATTCATCGGTCGAGAGAATTTAATCCGAGTCGAACGGTCGGCCCGTGTAATTGTATTCATGATTCGGCATCGTGTGCACCCACCCTTACATGCATACCCAACCGTTTTAATGACCGAAGACCCTTACAATACGTAAATGATGCGGATAAAACGATTCTGGGATTAATTTAGGATTTTTATTTGATTTTGTGTATTAAACTAGAACCTGAAATGGATATGTTCTGAGATTGGGTTTTAAGAGGGCCCTTCCCCACTCGTCTATTGTCAACCTGAGCATGGTTTAAAAGCTTGCCGGTTCATCCAACGCAATGTTTAATAAAAAGGCAATGCGAAAACCGAGAGAATACCTGAAAGCGTCATTCAGTGGAATATTTCACAAAATTTGTTCCAGGAAGTACGTGTTATAAAAAAGAAAAACAAAAGTTAGTTGGAAAAAAATTTCGTCATTTAGAATCTTGTTTGCAAGGATTCTATTGTTATATTTTTTATTTACTTTTAAAATTATTGAGTACATTATGAAGGGTCAAAGTTCATGCAAAATAGCAGATTTTCAGAGTTCTTTACTGGGTTAGTTTTACACAAATGTCTAAATTGATTTCAATAGAAGCCTAGATAATATACACAAGATATCTGTGTTTCCAAAATATGTAATGAAAAATGTGTAACAACGTCATAATCGCGTAAGATCGGTTGTATGAAAAACAGTGAAAATTAATGTTGGGTTGGATGCTCTTAAGTTAAAGTATCCAGACTGTTTTCACCCATTCCTTAACTAAAGTTTTACGTAACTAAACTAAGGTTTTAATGTAAGGGATTATTACTATTTTTGCACGTGGAAAATCATTATAAGACTTCTCTCGCACTGGGTGGAGTGAGGGGAGTGTCAGACTTGAATTAACTAAAACCCACAGTGTTCCTTCAGTTGGTTGCCGCCCTTTTTGAGGGCCATGGTAATTCTTTCGCTCAATCTCGCATTCCTGGCTGGCATTGGTCCTACCGCTTCCCGTCAATCTTGCAGACATCTCTTTAAGGCGTGCATTGAACACAACGCGCTGTCAACACAGGCCTGGTAGGTACTTACTGGATGTCGAGCCACCCATTGCTCTCTATTCGCAAGTCCGTACTTTTTACGGTAGCCGAGAATCGTCCTGCGACTCCTGACGCCCGGTAGAGACTATTAGCATAAGCATAGCATAATCAGCCTTTTAATGTTCCCACTGCTGGGACTCAGGCCTCCTCTCTCTAGGAGAGGGAATGGGCCGTAATCCACCACGCGGGCCCAGTGCGGGTTGGTGGATGTTACATGTCTTCGAATTATAAGGTAGAAACTATTGCTAACCTTAAAATCAGACTTTTACAGACAAAAGCGAATAAAGTACCTAGTTGATGCACATCATTATCAAATTAAAATCTGCAATATTATGTGTATAGTTTACTAGCTTCTTCCAGCGGCTTCGCCCGTGTGAAAGTCGGTTTCTCCATAAAAACTTTAGACCCCCGTTTCATCCCATTAGGGGGTGAATTCCGGAAAATCCGTTCTTAGCGGATGTCTACACCCTATAAGGAACCTACCTGCCATATTTTCAGTTTGTAGGTGTTATAGTTTCTAAGATTTCGTGATTAATCAGTGAGTGGTTTTTCGCTTTTATATATTTATATACGCTAGCTTCTGCCAGCCTCTTCGCCCGCGGGTAAATAGGTTTCTCCATACAAACTTTGGGACCCCGTTTCATCCCCTTAGGCGGTGAATTTTGGAAAATCCTCTCTCAGTGCTCGCCTACGTCATAAAAGGAAACCTTGTGCAAAATTTCATGCTCCTAAGCCCTGTAGTTTCGGCTTTACGTTGATATGTCAGTCAGTCAGTTTCTCCTTTTATATATATATAGATTACAAAGTAAGTCAGATATTGCAAAACAAGCAAGCAAATGAACCATAGCGGCACAGTTTCACCACCTTAGAAACTAATGGTAATTACGTGAATTTTATTACTACTAACTTATCTGTTGAATTTATTGCCATTCCTGGCGGAAACATTGATGCCATGTACAGACCGAACTGCTAATTTTCAAGTCTTGTAAGGATATTGATTTGCTGTTCTCGTAAACAATAGTCGAGTATTATATTGACCTTTGTTTTTAGAGTTCCGTATCTCAAAAGGAAAAAACGGAACCCTTATAGGATCACTTTGTTCTGCGTCTGTCTGTCTGTCTGTCTGTCAAGACCCTTTATTTCAGAAACTCGTGGAGGCATCGAGTCGAAATTAAAACCGTATACTCAAGTCTGCGGTCCCTTGAAGCTGTGAAAAATCAAACTTCTGAGTTAACAAAAAAAAAAAGATATGGACGTTTATGTCGCAAAAAACTTATATTTCGATACTCACAAGGCAATCAAAATTCATAGGGTACTTCCCGTTGACCCACAATCCTGAAATTTGGCATGAAGCAAGGACTCATAGCACAAGTATAAGAACATATCTGAAAACTGTAATTTTGTAATTACGTCACAAAAAAAAACATTTATTACAATTCGGAAAAATCTTCATAACTCAATTCGGGAATCGAACTGTTTTCATAGGTAACTTTGTGCGGAACCCGCAGTGCGCGAGTCCACTAGCACTTGCCCTGTTCTTTTTTTGAACGTTGATTTTCATCAAATAACTTCTCCCGTCCTAAGTAAAGTGAAAAGGAGTGTCAGGTTTTTACTGACATTTACTGACATTCATAATTTAAAAACCTACGCAGATATATTAGGAAACGGTCAATGTACTTTATTCCAAATTGATTTGACCCATGATCTTTCAGTACCCTTTGCGTTCTAGAGTCATGGTGGCTCTTTCGAAATAAACATTGCCCCACAATCGGAAAGCCTCCTGTATCATGTACATGTCAACTTAGATACACAATGCATCCAGACCCGGAACACAGCTGTAGGTTATACAAATATTTATTCCGTGCGGGAATCGAACCTGCAACACACAACTGTCACTGTCAAACCGTGCTGTCAAATTCGTAGTAAAATTAATTCGTGCAAATGTAAATCGTTTGTACGTACTCAAGACAATAAGATGCTAGCCTTCTTTGTCGATTTACGGCGAAGAACAAACGAACACAAAAATAAAACAGATCGCGTGTCAAAACCAAATATAATTTCGCCGCCAGATTTTTTCGCAAAACCCCATTTCGCTAACATAATAAACCTGAACATGTGACATATGAGATTAACCCTAGCATGTCTGCAGCCAATCTCGGCCCAACATGTAGATTTATTACAAGGGGCGACTCTGCCAAGCCGTGGTCGTCTCTGCCTGGCACCGGCGACATGGTTACACCGAAATTATTCAAAGTCGGCCTTGCTACAGAACTGGTGCATGCCCAGTGCCGAGCAGTGCTAGATACCGCCGATACGGCGAATACCGCCACTTTTCAAGTGATATGTGGCCCAAGTGTTTTCTGCAGACATTCGCAGGGTTAGATTGTGCATGTTCTAGTAATTTGTGGGAGTTTCTGTCAAGAGGGTGGCACTGTTGAACAGGATTGGAGTCAGCAAGGAAATGAAAGAATTGTGCTACGATTGAGTATGGTGGCTGCTATTTGAATGAATGAACAAGTTTATAGTTTATTGGGGAAACTGCACCTAGGTTTTGTAATTTAGGCTAAGAAAGCTTGACAAATCATTTACGGTCACAGTGGGTGGTAGGAATTAAAATAATTATGTCCATAATGTAACGTGACACTACCTGACTTTATATACAAATTAATTTATTCAAATTCCATCAAATCCCCTACCAACCGCCTACACAATGAAATTAATAATTAAACTTTTTTCTTTTCATGAAAATTTTACCCAGAAACAGTGAAGCCCTGGAAATATTTCGTGAACTGCCGTGAGGTACTCAGATTCTCTTCTATTTCCATTTTACGTCTTAATTAGGTAATTTATAACATTAAGAGTCCCTCATTGTCGGGGCGGCGACGAGTGAAAAATATATAATTTGGACAAAAGTGATACTTAATTCCCCACTTAGGTCTCAAGGCCGAAGGTCTTGTGGCTTCCAAGCGTTTATTTATGTCTGGAGTTTGTAGTCTGTCTTCTCAGACTTTTAGAAGTACCTAAAAGGGGATGGAATAGCGCTATATTTATTGCTTGGATGTGTGAAGAATTGTGTTACAGTTCGTCTGAATTTCTAAGTGGAGGATCTTTGAAAAGGGTTGATCGGAGTTTTGTTCGAAAATTACTTTTTGTGTTCAGCGGTACTTTTTACATAAGTAATGTATGCCTATCCAAATGTAAAATGGTTTTAGACTGATTTGTTATTACTTTTAATCAGAAAAGGAATTAAATTAAATACCTAGATAGATTAGTTTTGTTACTATTTTGGTGTACCATTAAGTTTATTCTATTCTATTCTAGATTTTTTAATAAATATGCCACTTACCTACTTCAATTTTATGTTTTTCTCTTTTCTAAAATTTATCCTGTTTGCGTTAATAAAAGAGTGTTATCGGTCAGCACAAGAAGTGAAATTAAAATCCTAAAAACCAATCATAACAACACAAGTTTTGTAAAGTTTTCAATCGATCGCTCGAAAGTTTCAATCACATATATTTTAATAAAACAAACTTTTAAGTTCTTAATCAAATAATCAGAATGTAAAACGGTTACAAATCCGATTTTCGTATCGAAATTCCCATAGGAATTTATGTGAGGAAAATAAATCATGAATTTTTCAAGTTTCGCGAAGATTTTTCTTTTGTGAATGAAGTCGCGTGGGACTGTAGTAATTCATCAAGTTACCCAATGTTCCAACTGATTGAAGTGATCAATTTATTTTACGTTGAAAACATTTCGCTTTTTAGATACTTCGATTTTTTGTGTAACCTTGACATATAAAATAAGATTGGTAGATTTTGTTTGAGAACTTAGTTATTTTGTGAAGAAAAAAAACCGGTCAAGTCGATTCGGATTTAAGCACAGAGGGTTCCGTACAAACTTACCTATGTATGTAATTAATTCAATTCCCGAAGACGTAACTACAAAACAGTTTTCAGACTTTCGTATACTTGTGTTATGATACCTTGCTTTAAGCTAAATTTGAAAATTCTAGTTCAACGAGAAGTGCCCTATAAGTTTTGATTTCCTAGCGAGGGTCAAAATATATGCCGAAACGAAGCATGAACGACTTTATCTTTAGGTTGCGTTGACTTAGAAGTTCTGCTTGGGGTAGCAGACTTAAGTAATTTGAAATTAATTTCAGATTCATACCTTCACGAGTTCCTGAGAAAAAGAGTATTGATAGATGAACAGACAGACGTACTACAAAGTGATCCTACAAAGATACTGTTTTTGCCGACTTAGATACAGAAACCTAAAAACAAGGAAACAAATGATTTCGAAGTACAAGTAATTATCTTCCACTCTAGTTACCTTATGTAAGCTCGTTTTGAAACAGACTTTAAAAATAACTCCACAAATGAAACAAAATTGGGTAGGTGTTTACAAGGAAAATACATTTTCTAACTGGTATTAATAGAACCTTTCCATTCAAAATACGGGCACCTTTATAATTCGTTCATATCCGTATCTGTATTGACCAAACATTATAACTGAAACTAAGTTATAAAATGTGACAATAACTTCAGGTTGAAAAACATTCAAAATTCAACCTTGTGTCTGGACTCTTAGATTAATTTTCGAATTCAGTTTTTACAAAGCCTTCAGGCCCGACCCTCGTAAATCGTGACCAAGGACAAAACAACACATTTTGTCCTAAAACGAGTTAACCGTGAATTTCTAAATTATGTTAGGTGTGTGTAATTTTGTTACCCGGAACTTATATCTAGTCAGGATTATTTCTAATATTTGTATTAATTATGTTGTTACAGGAGTTCGTAAATGTAACCTACATTTACAAACTCCTGTAGGGAAAATATTTACAAAATTGGGACGGTTCTTTCTTCTTGTAGTTGAAAATCATCAAACTATTTCTCCCATTCTAGAACGGAGCGAGAAAGTGTGTAAGACTTTTACTGACCTAAAACCTATCTGCGTTCGTGTCCTAAGCCAGGCCACGATCGCCGCCGCCGATCGCCTCCACGAAAACACAGCGGTGCTCCGGCCAAATGAGGCACACCTCATCCTTTTGCTCCATTGTGTCCTTCGGGCGGTCAAATTGTAATAAATCTGTCCTTGTATGGTTCGTTAAAGGTACAACATCGACCAATCTTTTGTGCAATCTTTTGGTGTTTTTGCATGTTATTTATCATCTTTTGCGTTTCTTAGGCCTTACCTTTACACAAAACTCTACTCATATGAAAGAAACATAGAGAAGTTAACATAAAATATAGATATTTAAAGAGTACTGTATTTAAATGGCTGCACCCCAAAAACTATAACCAAACAAAAGATCTTTTGCACATACAGTCGTAAAATGTTTTTGATAATAACAAGTTTCAAGTATCATCATCATCATTTCAGCCGATAGACGTCCACTGCTGGACATAGGCCTCCCCCAAATGTCGCCACGATGAACGGTACTGCGCGTCTCGCATTCATCGGATTCCCGCAACCTTCACCAGGTCATCGGTCCACCTTGTAGGAGGCCTTCCAACACTGCCCCTTCCTTCCCTTTTGAATTCAATAATATAATCTTGAACTATTTATTGCATTTTAATACAATTTAATTTTTTTGTTAGTAGTATAGTTCCTAAATATATATTTGCTTGAGAAGAGACTGAATCCCACGACACAGGGAATCCTAGTGTGGAATCCAGAAAATTTGTAAAAAATCTAAAATCTCTGGTCAAATGAACTGAATAAAGTTATTATTATTATTTCTAAATAAATCCTCCCAACGAAGCTATAATAAAAATAAGAGAAGTCTGAGAAGGACTCTAACGTTAAAATCTATTTATTACACCTATATGGTCGCCATGGAACAGCGTTTTTGTGAAAAACATAGATTTATTCTTAAAATTATTCCATCTCATTTTCATTTCTACCAATTTCGATTTTGATTTTCCAGTTAATATATTCTTTATTACACAATGAAATATTTTTCTATGATATTACCTATTATGTAATTACAAGTCTATAGGACGAAAACTGAAACTGAATCCTACTAAAAATAATGAGCTCGATTACGCAGAATATGTTTTATGTCGGAAAGATAAAACCATGGTAGTTAATACATAATGTGATAAGAGACGGTTAGTATCAGTAACGTAGTTTGCCAGGGGCCATGCCTATTAGTATAGCCCTGACCAGGGGTAAAGCCCTGATCGGGGTGTGGAGCCTGCGCGGGTGCTGAAGCGGTAGCGGAATATCAAGCATTATAAAACCGCCATTTATTTTCATATATTACTAGCATTAACTGACATCTGAAGGTACCTAATGCGTAAACAGTTGGCAGTTACCTACCTAAAGTTGTCAAAAAATAAAAGGCCCGTTTTTACAACTTTCAACTACTAATACCTATTACTACTAAAATTTACTGCTTAACCTTTTGAGTGCGTAATTAGAGACAATAGTAAGACAATGGCGCGTGAACGCCGGCGTTAATGCGGGGATCAACAGCTTAAATACATATTGTATACGCAAAAAGAATACTTGCAATATATTCCATCATACTATTTAACGCGCCAAAAAAATTTTTTTTTAAAACACTGTAATTAATTACTATTTTATTGTTTCTTTTAGTTTCGTTTCAAGTTTTATTCTAGGGCCCTTTTCAAATGTCAAAACGGGCCTTTTATTTTTTAACGAGTTTACTTAGCGCAAAAAGTCATTTCACCAACCAAAGTCAGTGACATAAGTTACGACATCGATTCTGCTTAAAAGGAGACAATTTTTTTTGTTTGGGGAATAGGCCCACCACAAATTGTGGCGTATAGCAATGAAATGCACGTTAGTTTATTCCTTATAATCTCTAGATTACATTGATAATATTAGCAAAACTTTATGTAACTGGAGTACCGTGAAATACGACAGTCAAAACATGACTCTCATAATAACCTAAAATCTCACAAGAGCGATTGTCTAATGAGTGGATAGGTCTCCTTGGTATTTTAAGTTAAAATAGTGCACTGTTCAATAATATGCAGTATAAAACAAAGTCACTTCTGTACTACGTGACAGACTTTGATGTGATTTACACGATTTGATAGACTTATTCATGAAAATGCGTAGATGTACCTATTCATTTCGAAATAGCGCGGCTTTTGCCGGCCATTGTCTGTAGATCTAAAATAATAAAGTGATGTGTTTTATGCTGGTTGTGTAAGGAGAAAAAAAAACCACATTATAGGTACATCACAAGTATTTATTACTGTTCATCATCATCATTTTCAAAGTCATCTCTTAAAAGCAGTATTTCATCTAAAAAAGATGCAGGTGGCTCAACCTCACCTTGATGCCGCGCCCAAGATAAAAACCACACTATAATATACACATCACATATGCACAGCAGCCAACAGTGCGTCTGCCCACTAAAAAATTACAACAGTATCCAGCAAGAGCAGTATTCAACATTCCGTTGAAATCGTGCTGCACAATTGATACAACGGCTTTGTGGATTATGCATGTATCTACAGATGCCATTTTCATAAAATCTTTCGAATAAAAATACGAAAAGAACAGAAGAAACATGCAAGTGCAACTATCTAGTAATCGGAAACAATAATAATGTTGTCTGTAGCGGTGGGCGTTTCAACGACGAACAGTTTTCAAAGACCGTTTTTTGTTCTGCAACGTAACAACCGTTTTCCATCCTGCGACCAAACAATTTTCGTTGCACAAACCAGTCTTCGAATTACTGTATGCGAATTGTTATCTTACTGTTAAGAAAATAAGGTCGAAAATCCATTGCTTCAACTATCACACTCGTCGCGTCGTCGTTTTTAAAACCAGTTATTGCAATGAAAAATGAATTTTATGTTTATAGTCATAAAATTAATTTTTCATTGTAATAACTGGTTTTGAAACGACGACGCGACGAGTACAGAATTTATTACCGTCCTCAAACTAGTTGCGACAACGAACGTTTTCTGCAACTGCTTCACTCAACGATAGTTTCGTCTTCAAACCAGTTGCGACGACGACCGTTTTCGGCAACCGTTTTTGTCGTCGCCCACCACTACTTGTCTGTCAGTGTCAAACTGATTGAAACTGGACCACAGAGCATCTGCAACGGGCTATTAATTACGTTTCGTTCCACGGTGATTTTTAAAGTACGTTACTTGATATTTGTGTTAACCGTTAAAAACAAGTTCGCTGTACCAATTAATTATTATCTCTTGAAACGCATTTAAATCCGATGTCACCGCTGCGCACTGTAGTAACATATTTTTTTTCACGTTAAAATAAACTTGAAAACGCTCCTAAACAAGCATTTTTTGTCGTAACACTTTTTTACTATTATTTCATTATTCCGGTTAGATTTCTATATAGTTTTTGGTCTGTTAATTATAATAAGATGATCGCTTTTTCCATGTGTAATATGATTAATAAACGTAACCGTTTAATAGTGGGCCCAAAAAAAATTGTCTCCTTTCTTTGTTTGCCTAGCAACGGATTCTAACAATACCGAGCTTGAGAAATGATCTCAAACAAATGACAAAAGTATAGCCGCCTCACGGGAGCCTGCTAAGATTTTGTTCGAGGCTTCTAGCTATGGAGTCATTGGCTGTCACGACTATCGCTTCAATGCTGGCCGATTTCACATCCCACATAACGACTACCTAGCGAGTCAAGTCAAGATACTTGATTTGCTTATCTATCTCGAATGTCACGAGGTTCTCGTTAGATTGGATAGTTATATCAACAATCTGGATGCGCCTTTCAATTGGGTCCACCTAATAGGCTTATTGGCTACAATAGACCTATCAGTGATGACGGACCGATCCCAGTACAATGTGATATGACCTTTATCGACTTTTGATTCCACAAGAGAGAATTTCAGAGCAAGTTACTGATGGATAATCCTGGCTACAAGGTTGTGCAAATACCTATTCTCGTGAATATGATTGTTCAATATTTTTTATAAATTATAATTTCAGATAATTTCAATCTATTTCTATAAATCAAGTTAATATGTAAACGTTGTGTATTTTAGCATTACAGCCAATTATTTGCGTCCGCCGCCGCACCCGCTGCCGCTCTAGTCAACGCTTATTGACCCTGACCAAGCCCTTAGAATAACACTACACCTCTTGTGTTACTCCGATGAGATTCTTCTGAGAACTTTCCTTATACCCAGATAGCCACCTGCGTAGGAGGGAGCTCTTCCACGTGTTAACTAATTGTATTGAGTATTCAGTGCATTTATATACAAAACCGGTCAAGTTCGAGTCCAACTCGCGCACCGCTGGTTCCGTACAAGCTTACATATATATGTAAATAGTTCGATTTTAGAATCAAATCTCGAAGATTTTTCCAAATTGTAAAAAAGTAATTATTTTGTGATGTAATTATTAATTTTCAGATTTTTGCTTTACTTGTACTATGAGACCTTGCTTCTTGCTAAATTTCAGAATTGAAAGTCAAAGGAAAATAGGTAGGTACCCTATAGGTTTAAATTTCCTTGCAAACGTCAAATTATGCAACATAAACAGAACATTAACGGCCTTATCTTTTGGTCTAGATTGCGTTAACCTAAACGTTTGAATTTTTAACTGTTCCAAAGGGTAGTAAACTTAAGTGTTTGAAATTACTTAATTTCAGTTTAAAATATCTCCATGCATTCCTGAGAAAAAGGGTCTTGAAAGATAGACTGATAGACAACTAAGTGATCCTATAAGGGTTTCATTTTTGCCGACTTAGGTACGGAACCCCCAGAAAATGAGTTTATATTCTTAGGAAAATGTTAGTACCTATTGTATCGAGACCTTGTGTTTTTTTAATCTCATTGTTGGGTGAAGTTCTCTCCTCTAGTGCTTCAGATCCTTCAAAGCTTTTTGGCCTTGAGTTTAGGTAATAAAGGTAGTATATTTTTATTCTTTGATAAAACTCTTACCTGGGAGTAAGTAAAATTGTAACTCAGTAGCTACCTAATATAATCTAATTTTACTTGTTTATTGACGACACTCAACAAGAGGAAAAATTGGGTTTTATTTTTTGTTTGTAGGATACTTTCTTCTTTGGAAGTACTAAACCGATATATTTTCGTTTTTTTTTTTATCTGTCGCTCAAAGGTTTGCTAGGAGAAAACTTATTGTTCAGTTAAGCTCGCCTTCGTACATGAATTTTCAAATCAATGTGTTTGAATTTTTGTGTACAATAAAGAATTAAGGTAATTGGTCTTTTCGATCTTTTCATATGGCGCCAAGACTTGGGCGCTAAAAGCTGCAAACAGCAAACGCATTGACAACTTTGAGATGTGGTGCTCCGTACACCTTGGACAGCATTTCGGGCCAACGTATCCATATTGCGAGAACTCAAAATCTGTCTACACAAGATTCTACAATACTTCGGTCACATTGCATGGAAAGATGATGGCAACCTCGAAAGGCTCATCGTGACCGGTAAAGTAAATGGGAATAGGCCTCGTGGACGCAGCCCAATACGTTGATTTGACCAGATCTGCAACGCACTCTTTTTTTTTTTTTTTTTTTTTTTAATTGATATAAACCAGCGCTTGACTGCGATCCCACCTGATGGTAAGCAGTGATGCAATCATTGATGGTGAGGCGCACTAGTTTATCACTCTACGCTATACAATGTTCTTCACACCGCCAGAGACAGAAACAGATGGAGGAATATCGTTCAAATGAAACGATCCTCAGCATTGAGGAGTACGAATGCAAGGAGGAGGAAAGAATTAAGATTTTTTTTTAATTCGTAGATAATCTTTTAGCCCAAATCCGAATCTACTGCTATAGGTAACGTGAACCAAATCTACCTTTACAATGCAGCTTAATTGCTCAAACAACACATGCTATCTACCATTCTATCTGCACTATATTTACCCAGTTAATTAGCCAATATTAAGCACAGCACCACTAATTAATCCGAAGATATTTGTCTGCATCAATCAATGGGCAACAGTAATTCTGTGCTATCAGGCAACACACGCAACGCTACCACCCATAAATTATATACATATAGCAAGTATGTATTTCTGTATGCTGTAGATGTAAATGCATAGTAATGACGAGCCAATCATCTGTGCATAAATATGAATATGCTGTTATGTCAATATGCGTTTGACGTTAAGCAATTATAGGAGGAATCTTCATTAGGTGATCATTGGTAGATGCTGATTGCTGTTGATAGAGCAATAGGATATCTGTCATTTTATGGTTATTTGGATATGGCAATTATTAGTGAAAATACCATTAAATGCTTTAAGATACAAATGACACGATATCTGCAATTTAAATCACTACATGCTTCTGCCTGCGGCTTCGCACGCGTGAAAGTAGAAAATGCTATCAAAGGAACATACGCTTGTGATAAAAAAAAAAAATTATTTACTATTCCAGGACACGGTCTACCATTATGCCAAATTTTATCCAAATCCGTCCAGCCGTTCGAGCGTAAAGAAGCAACAAAAACACACTCACAAACTTACGCCTTTATCAGTTTGGCTTCCGCAGGGGGCGCTCCACGGTGGACGCCATCATGCGCGTGCGAGCCCTCACGACGGGGGATGCGGTGTCCCGGGGCAAGGTCGTAGTGGTGGTGTCCTTGGACATCACCAACGCCTTCAACTCCCTGCCCTGGAGTAGCATTAGGAGGGCACTCCGGTATCACCAGGTGCCCGACTACCTCCGTCGTTTGATCGAGGCCTACCTGAAGGACAGGTTTATCATCTATCCTGGTCACGAGGGAGAGTGGAGACGGCGAGAGATGTCGTGCGGTGTTCCGCAGGGATCGGTACTAGGACCGCCCTTGTGGAACATCGGGTACGACTACGTGTTGCGCGGCGACCTCCCCGACGGGGTCAGCGTGGTCTGTTACGCAGACGACACGCTGGTCCTGGCGCAGGGGGAGTCACACCAGGCGGCGGCCGAACTAGCGACACGTGGGGTTGCGACAGTCGTGGACAGGATCAAAGAGTTGGGACTCGAAGTGGCACTGCACAAGTCCGAGGCCATGTGCTTTCATGGCCCTCGGAACGCGCCACCACCGGGTTCCCAAATAACAGTAGGAGGGGTTCGCATCGACGTCGGGTCGACGATGAAGTACCTGGGACTTGTCCTCGACAGTCGGTGGAACTTTGTGGAGCACTTTCGACGTCTGACTCCCAAACTGCAACGGACCGGGGCTGCCCTAAAGCGGCTCCTGCCCAACCTTGGGGGTCCAGACGCCTCCTGCCGGAGGCTCTACGCGGGAATCGTTCGGTCCATGGCCCTTTACGGGGCGCCGGTGTGGGCGCCGTCGCTGCAAAGGCGACCGGCGGCCATGCTGAACGCTTGCCAGAGGGTCATGGCCATCCGGATGGTACGGGGATACCGCACGATTTCCCGCGAAGTGGCGAGCCTCCTTGCTGGCCTGCCACCATGGGATTTGGAGGCAACAGTCCTTGCACTCATGCACGATTTGCGCGTGGAGATGCAACGCCGGGGCGAAACTCCGCTGCCGCGCCAAGTCGCGGCATGGCGGACAGAGTTCCGGCGGGATCTCATGGTGGAATGGCGACGGCGACTGTCGCAACCCAGTGCTGGGCACGCTACAATTATGGCGGTAAGTCCCCTCTTTGAGGAGTGGCTGGAGCGGCAACACGGCATCCTCACCTACCGCATGACGCAGGTCCTCACCGGACATGGCAAGTTCGGGAGGTTCCTGCATAGGATTCAGGCGGAAGCAACGCCCGGGTGTCATCACTGTGCGGACCACCCAGAGGACACGGTGGAGCATACGGTGGAGGTGTGCCCCGCTTGGGCGGAGCACCGCCGTGTCCTCGTGGAGGCAATTGGCGGCAGCGACCTTTCGCGTCCGGCCCTGGTTCAGGCTATGGTCCGGAGCGAGGAGGAATGGCAGGCGGTCGCCTCCTTCTGCGAAGCAGTAATGCTAGCGAAGGAGGAGGCTGCACGCGTGAGGGAACGAAGGTCCTCACGTCCTAGCCGCCGTAATTCCGACCCCGACTACCAGCCACGGTAGACGCGGGCTTGCGGACGTCGAGCACTGGGTAGCTCATCGTCCGGCTGTTCGGTAATTAACCGGACCGAGACCAGTCGTTAACAGCGCGTAGTGATCCTCGCGCTCCTCAAAGAGATGTCAGCAAACCGTAGGGGCCCAGCAGGGCCGATGCCCGCTAGCTAGGACCGCGGAGAATTTCTGAAAGGGAAACCCGTAGTCCTAGAACGCAAAGGGTAATTAAAGGATACAGGTGTGGTTTTAGTCAGTAAAAGTCTGACACGCCCTCGCGCTCCACCCAGAGCACGAGAAGTCATTTGGATGATTTCCCACCTTTTGTGTGATATACTTAATAGATAATATTTATATATATGTACTGCGATTCTTCTTCTTTTCAAGTCAGTGCTTTATAGTCTTAAAGTTTCTATGTTGTCCAGAAGCAAATATATTCAGCCTTATCATGTTCCTACTGCTGGGACTCAGACCTTTTCTCCAGGAGAGGTAATGGGCCGTAATCTACCGCGCGGGCCCAGTGAGGGTTGGCGAGGTATGCCGGTTTCCACACAATGTTTTCCTTCATCGCTTTGAGAGCAGTGGTGACGAAATAAATTACATAAAGTAGATAAAGCGCATTTCTGGGTTTGAATCCACGACTTACAACTTTTAAATCAGGGCCATCACCACTACCCAGAGCGAGAAAAATCATATGACGATTTTACACCTCCAAAAAAATCAACACTGGGCCATCACTACTCTTGTTACCAACGAAATAACTGACTATAATAATAATAATAATTTCCCGATCTCCCGGGAGAATTCTTGTTCTTCATCTCCGGCTTGCCTTTATTGGCCGGCCGTAGTGAACACTGACGAGGAACTGAGCTCCCACCTCTCTCTTGCCTTTATTGGCTGGCTTGAGTGGAGATTCGCAAGAGCAAACGTGCTCGGGAGAAGGATGTATAATCCAGTAAGGTGCTGGTAGGGATCTTGACCGTACTTCCGGGATTGTCCTGATAGCCGTGGTATACCTCTCCACTCCTCAAGCACCTCAGGATATGTTGCCCTCTTGTTGCTACGTCACTTCGTGCTAGCGGCCGTTTTTGGGGGCCCATTTATTGAGTGTGCAAGTCACCCCCTGCCTTTTTTCGATGCATATTAATAACGTTGTTCAGGCAGGGGCCATAGTCTTGACATAGTTCCATGTTACCAGTCCACTTAAGACTCCAAAAACCATAGCCCTATTATCTTTGTTCTCCATATGTCGCAACAGTTTTTCAATAACCGGGGGTTGTCCTTGGGTGCACTAGCATAGCGCGTACAGGGATAATCGTCGGTTGATATCATGTTCCTTTATAATTATCTAAAGGGCCTCTGCGAGTTGGCTTCGGCTCCTCGTACGCCTCCCAAAGGTCCAGGACCTCAGGGTCCTGAGATAAATAAAATATAAAAAAATAATAATTTTATTTTTAAGACTACATGGGTTCAATGGTTAGTAAAAAACTTATCAACTAAAGGGCTAGTAAAAAACTTAAACTATAACGCCACACTAACAATTGCAACCAGTGCTTGATCACTGGCGCATCATTCTTATCGGCTAAGGTTCGAAGACCATGCCATTGGAGCTGATCCTAGATCTGCTTAGCAACGAGGCAGCCTTCTTTCTCACCATAGCGTGGAAATCATCCACACGCGCTAAAGCGAACATGCCCGATGCACTACAGTATCTAGGCAGCCCCAGCAGCACCCTGAAACCATTATTATATTGGATCCGCAGGGCCTTCCGCGTAAATGTTCTATGATTCCTAAAGAATTCTCTGATAACATCAACAAAATCGTTTACACGTTTTACTCCGTCAACAACAAAGCAAGATTTAGTTTCCATCATAACCAAGGTCGAACGGATCCGACTTTCCATTTACCCGAAGCAACAAAAACGCAATATGCGTGCGTGACTGACGAAAACAGTACAACGTCTATCAAAATGATTGTGCCTATAACAGAGGGGCCTTGTAGGCATAATATTGTGTTCGCATTTTGTATATCTTCTACGGAAAAACATGTTAGTGATTTGTGTTTGTCCTTTGAGTCTTTTTTAGGATAATCGGTCCTGGGATGCAAGGCAAAAAAGGTGCATAGGAGTGGGTTTTAGTCAGTAAAAGTCTGACACGCCCTCTCGCTTCGGCAAAAAAAGGGTGAGATCTTTTATAGACTTCAAGGTGATTATTTCCAATTCATGGTCTTTTCTGCAGTTATTTTTGTTAAGCAATAGATGCGCGTTTAACTTCGATGATAAGCTATGCTTGCTGAAGTCGATCTGGATGGCTGGCTGGTGCCATTGGTTTTGGCTTTCATTTGTACATATATTCTGGCAACATCAAATAACTTCTCGCACTCTAGCTTTAGCGAGAGGCAGTGTCAGACTTTTACTGACTAAAACCCACCTGTGTTCTTTCAGTAGCTCTTTGCGATCCAGAGTGGTGTAACATTTTCAAACAATCTCGCAGTGTAATATATATTTCACTAGAGGCATAAGGAATACCTGTGAAACCAACATCTAAATTTACCTATAACCTATTTTTCACCCAGCCCTAAATCTCCAACCGTCACCAGAACGAGATCTAGTGCCAGGACACAAATAAAACTGTAACGTATTGTCTAAACAAATGTCTTATTGTTGTTTGTTGCGGCTGAGTGTAATACCAAGCACATTTGTCAAGATAAGGGCGTAGGCGGCCGTGATAAGATGTTACGCAATAAGTTTTGCACCTAAGATTGTAGAGAAGCATGCGTTTTGATACCTGACTGTTGGTTTGCGGTTTGGAAGTTTTTGTGAGATTTTTCTGGTCTTATCAGGCTTTGAGTTTGACGAAGGTTTTTAACTTAGTCTAAGAAAATAATAAATTATTTTCACATTTAGGGTGACTCGCCTTAGCTTCACACGGGTGTTAGAAATCTTATTTCATATCAATATTATAAATGTGAAACTACTGAACCAATTTGGCCTGTTGGTCTAGTGGTTAGTGGCCCTGACTGCTATGCCGGAGGTCGTGGGTTCGATTCCCACCCAGGACAAATGATTGTGTGAAGAACACGATCATTTGTTCTGTGTCTGGGTGTAATTTATCTATAATATGTATGTATTTAGAAATATATAAGTATGTTAATCAGTTGTCTAGTACTCATAACACAAGCTCTGCTTAGCTTGGGACTAGACGGCGTTGTGTGACAGTTGTGGAATATTATATTATATTATATATTATAAAACAAGCTCTGCTTAGCTTGGGACTAGATGGCATTGTGTGATAGTTGTGGAATATTAATATTAAAGGCCAATTTTGATGATGGTACGTAGTAAGCTTGAACCCAAAGGTAGGACTACTCTTTATCTTGCTTTAACTTTGATTTCGTTTCCAAAATAATCGACATTCACACAGACGAAGTTGTGGGCAAAAGCTACTTATAATATGAAATAAGAATGTAACCCAAATACTGGATTAAACTCCCCTTTGCGCTTTAACTATCCTTTGTATTAAAATTTAAATATTTTTTATCTGCAAAAAAGAATAAATTTGTAAAGCAATCTTTGTTATCACAAAAGATAACAATTTAGAGGTATGTGAAAAGAAAGAAAGAAAGAAAAAGTATATTCGTGTCTCACACAATCATACAAACTAAAAATACACAATGTAAAAAGAAAAAAAGTAATAATCAGTGCGAGGCCAAAAAGGCGCCTAACTCTACAATGATGCGTTATTTAAAACGATAAATAACGCAGCGCTGGTATTCTGTTAGGGCCCGCTGTGATGCCACGAACACACTTACGGACTTTAAATTGACTATCAAAATTAGATAATAAATAATGAAGAAATAGATAAAATTCGTGAAATTTTATTTACGAAACAGGGTATCCCGCAAATCTCCATTAACAAGATCCTCTAACCAAACGGGTTTTAGATCTGGTTCAGGTAACGGCCCGATATTTTTTTTTTTTTTTTATTGATATAAACCAGTGCTTGACTGCGATCCCACCTGATGGTAAGCAGTGATGCAATCATTGATGGTGAGGCGCACTAGTTTATTAAGAGCCTATTTAATTTCTGCGTGCGTTCTAGCCGCGCGGAAAACTTTGATACTAAAATGCTATTCGATTTTTTTATTTTAGTTTTTAAGTTGCGACATAGACTACAAGAACAAAAGTTTTCTGAGAAAAAACCAATTTATTACAATGGCCAAAGAATACTTACAAAAGTGAATATATACAAACAAACACTTCATTGCTACAACACAATGAATAACTCAAACTTAAGAGCTAAGTACACAGTTAACAAACGCCCATCAACCAACCATTTACAAAACAGCTGCCTCTACATTAATACCGACGAAATTTCTAATTGCTACCCATTTCCATTCATCGTAATTAAAGACCAGACTGTAATTGGCGATACTCAATACTCAAGTCTATAATAATTAAAGAAAAATAACTTAAGTAATTTTCCCTCATCGTGGGTCAAGGAGTCTTCCCTGATCTTTTTTTCTTTTATTCAGTTTTCCATTTCATTAAATTTGCCTCGTCAGTGATCGCCCTTTGGCTGTGTTATCCATTTGACCGGTTTGTCGCCTCTCAGTTTAATTTATTCTTTGACGGAGGATTACGAGCTTTGATGATGGAGTCGGGTCGTTTTTGTTTCTTGGGAACGAAGTGGAGTTTCTATCAGAACCTCTTTATATAGTACTATATATGTGGTTGCAGCTGCTTTTATACAAGCCTTTATTTATAACGTGCAAAGTTTGTATGCTTGCTTAGGTCAAATCTTGCAAATGAATTTTAAAACAGTTATACATTAAAACTTACCTTTTAATTGTCTTTTTAATCGATTTTGACCTCTATTCTGTAGGCATATGGATGACATTAAAAATAAAAAAGTGGTTACAATACCAACGATTTACTGCAGTTACCATTTGTCATGTCAGCTACTACGCAATAAAAGTCAAAAACGGTTGAACGGATTGTAGAAAGGTTTGTTTAAATGTGTTAACCGATTGAGCTGAAATTTTGCAGACATGTTCGGTTTGAATGACATGGTTAGTTAAAATAAGTCGCCGAGTCCGCCATATTGGATTTAGAATAACGTCATTATTCTAATCCAATATGGCGGACTCGTGAAGATGGCGGACTAGTTGTTTTTTATGCACCCCCATGATATGGGTATCAATGAATCCAACATGGCGGACCATTTTTAGTATTTTTTAAATATTATTTTTTTAAGTAGATAGTATTTTTTTTAGATGGGATATCATCTAATGATATCTCCCGCACTCGGGCAGAGCGCGAGGGCATGTCAGACTTTTACTGACTAAAATCCACTCCTTCCTTTGTTGCCTTGCATTCCAGGGTCCGGATTTTCCTTTCAGAAGCGAATCCATGGACCCTACGGTTTTGCTAACATCTCCTTACGCGCCGTCAACGACTTGGGCTCGGTCTAAACGGCTAGCGGACGGTCGGACGGCGAGTTACCCATTGATTCAACCATGAGATCCCGCCGGAACTCTGTCCGGGCAGCGGAGTTTCACCCCAGCGTTGCATGTCCACGCGCAAATCGTGCAAGCGTGCAAGGACTGTTGCCTCCAGATCACATATGGTGGCAGGCCAGCAAGGAGGCTTCGTGGGAAACCGTGCGGTATCCCCACACCATCCAGAAGATAGTAAGATAGGAAAAAAAATGGTAGATGTTGTATAACATTTTTTGCATGGAATAGATAAATATTTATTGCCTTTGACCTTTTATCAATATTTTATAGAGAAAACCCCAAAACAGATTAGAAAGTACGTGTGTAAAGTTTTAGAAAATCATTTTAAATTTAAACTCCAACTTGGAAAAAAACTCCAAAGCTTAAATGTATTAAGTGTTTTTAAGTGTATTTGATGTGTACAGTGTAGTTATTTTTGGGGACACGGGCTTGATCTGGCGACAGCAACATTTTATAATTTGATTTGGAGACACCGATTACAACCTAATAAAAAGTATTTTTAATACCTATAAACATAATATACTGTTTAGTTTATGAAATTGTAATTGTTGATGTTGTGCAAAGTAAAAAGTACGATGGGGTTGACATAATATCTTGTTAGACAAAAACAAAAAGCACGACCCTTTAAACGATTAAACAGCCTACTAGCTAAACAGTTCTCGTGTCCCATGCTATCTCCTTTATAGATATAATAGAACCTAAAAAGTGAAAGAATGGAATGAAAAAGCAAAGAAAACTTACGATCAAAGATGTCATTATTTCTTCATAATTCCTTCATAACCTTAAACAGCAGAGTAGACAAAAAATATTACCTGAAAAAGATAAAAAGCAAACGTTATGATACATTTCCAAGAACATATAGCTTTTCACGTGTAGTGCCCGAATTGGGTCATCGGGCTCACCGAATTAGTATAGGAATTGGGTTATAAAGGCTCTCACACAACGGCCTGTGCCTTCCTATCAATGTAAACCTGTTTTCTGGTAAACCAATCGTTTAATTTGTACGAAAATCGAATTCGGTATTGGATAGGGTGTTTTCGATGAAAATTCGAACGTGTATGTTACGGGATAGAATATTTAATGAGACACGTTATTAATGGGTTCTGTAGTTTTTGTTCATATCAATTTTTTTATTTTCTTATTTTTATTCCCAACTATATCTTTACAGACTAGTCCAAATTGATATTGAGGTTTCTTATTACTAAATTACAAACTAGATTCTGTAAAAAAATTTAAAAAGCGCTATCTTAGTGAATTCACAGTTTGCTATCTTTGTTTAAGAATATTCTTTAAAATCTTTTGTATGCCTATCATAATTGCGCGATTGGGCCTTTTCTTTTTTTAAAGGTTGAGAAATCATCAAATAAATTCTCCCGCTTTGTGGAGCGAGACAGTGCCAGATTTTTACTGACTAAAAGCCACCCGTGTTTCTGCAGTAGATTTTTGCGTTCCAGAGCACTTTCGAACAATCCTGCAGCTCATAGATTGGGTCAAAACGTGCTTCAATACCGTTATCAGCCCTATAATGTTCCCACGACTGGGACTCAAGCTAGAACTACATTAGATCGACGCACACGTGTAACACACCTAATTTGTACGTAGAACGATGTCGTGTGGCGTCGCGTGGCATGGATCAAGTGTAAATCTACAAGTTTTGTTTCCATATAAAATTTATGGAGACCGACGCGCCCAGATCGGCGTGTGTGGCACACGAGTGTAGTTCTGTCAGGCCAAGTACTGACAGGTCAGATGAAGACAATGATTGACGATGAAAGGTAGTATGACCTTCCCAGTACTATGATGATATGTTTCTTTAGAAAGAAATTACTTAAAAAAAAAAACATTATTTTTTATAAATTTATTTTCTTTTTTTCTTTCTTTTCTTTCTTTACTTGTTAGTAAAAGATATTTTAAAGAATTTTTAGTTGTAGCACTTTAACTTGTGCTTGGCGTTAGTCTGGCAATATTTATATTATTTTTTGTAAAGCGCTTGGCCGGGTTTGTACTCACGATGTACGGTTAGTAAGTCAGAGCCATTACTACTGGGCTATTGCTCTCAAAAACGTGCTTCAATCTAGACAATTTAAACATACATTTTATGTTTATTTACAACCTCACCTTACCTCTAATTCTCCAATAAGTCATATGTAATCACAGCCACAAATTGACGCGACAAAGTGACGTGACGCGATAGCTATCATCACGCACGTTCTCGAAGCAGTTAACAAAATTAATTAGCGGCATTAAAATCTCTTACGCGCGTAGCTCCGACACGATTTGAATAAATAATGCGAGTCTCAGTAACAAACATAATTATCACGGATTCATCTAAATAGCACGTGTGTTATTTTGTAGAAATTCGTTTAGAAATGTGACACGTTCTGTAGAGGTTGTGTGGTGTGTTTGTGATTATGTTTTTAGAGAAGGCTAGATAATATCTATACTATTACTAGCGTTCTCAACAGTCGTTGTCCTGTCCGAAAAAAAATGAGAACCTAACTGCAGCGCCACCTACCAGATACATTTGTATTTTCAAACCGTCCAAAGATACACACAAGGTCAAGCCGTTTAGAAGGAATTAGGTGACAAACACACATACCTACAGGAGAATTATATATATATATATAGATAACCGTAAGCATAGTCAGTCTTATAATATTCCCACTGCTAGGAGTCAACTCTCCTTTCTAAGAGAAGGAATGGGTCGTAACCCACTACACGGGCCTGGTGCGGATCGGTAGTTGTCACATGTCTTCGAATTTTTGGTTTTAGGACATGCAGGTTCCCTTCACGCTGTTTTCTTTCACCGTTTTGAGAGCGGTGGTGATGAAATAAATTAGGTACAAAAAGTAATGCGCCTGGCTGGGTTTGACCCCGCAACCTAAAACTCGTAAGTCGGGTCCGTTACTACAGAGCCAGCACTGCTCTATACTACTTATTTATTATTTTTATTAACTAATTTTTATTATTATTATTAATAGGCCCGCGTTTTACCACTATCTCAGTTTCTTTTTTTTTTTCTTTTTTTTCGGTGGGAATATCATCTTATGACATCCCCCACTCTTGGGCGGAGAGTGCGTTTACTAAATCACTTGATGGTAAACGGTAATGTGGTCGATGATAGAGCACGCTTGTTAAAAAAATAACCTATTCACTCTTGGCTTAAACACCCTTGGGTTGTAACTATTAGGAAACACACTGCCGCAGGTAATTCCACTCCTTAGCTGTATGCTGATGCTACTTTGTCACTGATTGACATATGCTGTTTTTTTTTTTACTTTATAGCGTGCGAAGTCGCTGCCAGAAGCTAGCAATATTATAGAGTTTGTTTGGTTAAACACACAAATCTCAGGAACTACTGGTTTGAATTGAAAAACTCAATTTAGTGTTGGGTAACCCATAGTGACTCTAGCTACTGCAAGAGAGATCAATTTTGTTTTTAATTGAGACAAAGGGTTAATAACTAATATCAATTTAATTGGATGTAGGTACATATGTAGGTATCTACATCCAATTAAATTCAATAATAAAAATAAATTCATAATATATATTAAGCGTATTATTCAATTTAATGACTAAGTTATCTATAGTTACTTTATTTTATTTTTTGTTAAACAAAAATAAAAAAAAGATGAGCAAAGGTGAGCTTAAAAGTGTAAGTTTTTTTTATGTGGGAAAATCATCTAATGACAAATCGCGCTCTTGGGTGGAGCGCGAGATAGTGTCAGACTTTTACTAACTAAAAACCTACTCCTGTTCCTTCTTTGCCTTCGTCCCAGGGCCCCGGGTTTCACTTTCACACTACCCGCGTAAATGAACAATATATCAATAAAAATCTAGGCACGAATAAAAAATCTAAACACTAACAAAACCTAATAAATACAATAATGACTAACACTGTAAAGCACTCTGCAGATAATATGATTACAAACGTACACACAGGTGTAGTAAATAAGGAAAACAAACACAATTAACGGGCAAATCCGCAGACCGAGACATATGTGACTACGTTACAGTAATTCGGATGGATATGTGGCTTTGTTGATGAAGAAAGTCGTTAGATGGACGTCACAAAGACGACCGAACGTACGTCTGTATAGTTTGATTTGTTTTGTCTTTGTAGTGTTCTGAATTTTGGTTTACTGGACACACATTTTAATTTTTTCTACTTGTTTCTACATTTTATTATTTATTTATTTATTTATTCAACCAGAACGATAAAATGCCAATTACACTGATTACATTAGTTAGAAATAAAGTAAAATACATTAAAGAAAATATAACACAGATAATATAACTAAACTTCTCACTCAGTCTTCTCGCAAATCACCAGACATTCAGACAGTATCTCCTTCCATTCATCAGCGAATAGATCTAGTCTAGGACTGGATTCAAGGAGAGCGTTGAGTGCGATTAACATTCGCGGAATATGTGACATACGTCGTGAAACCGTACGGCAACGTGGAACTACAAATAATTTATGCCGTCTTGCCCGGCAGTAGTTATCAGGCAGTAGTATATATTAAGTCAATGTCATGCATGGTTACTGAAATGCCGATTTTAAATGTAAGTTTATTTGAATTGTAAGTGACAGTGCTGTTTGTGTGCTTATCTATACATATAATAAATCTGTAGAAGTTTTTAGTTGTGCGTGCATCACGTAAAATGTACGAAATAGATGTGGATAACTTTTATACATTGTTATATTACTTAGACTTTCTTTCATCGCAATTGATTGACTATAAGATATACTACACTCATTGACTGTTAGGCGGTACGAAGTTCGCCAGGTCAGGTAGTTATAAATAAATAAGGAAAAAGTGTCTATCTAAATATCTTAATACATTACTTAGGCTTTGTTTCATCGCAGTTGATTGACTATATCGAAAGATATACTACACTCATTGACTGTTAGGCGGTACGAAGTTCGCCGGGTCAGCTAGTTATAAATAAATAAGAAAAAAATGTCTATGTAAATATCAACACTTTATAGTAAAAACCTCGTACATGTGAATGAAGTAACCATATATTTTTATACCTCAGTACCTGCTGACAGCGGCTTCGCCCGCGTGAAACTAGAAAATGGTCTCAAAGTGTATACTTCTGGGATAAAAACTATCCTATGTGCTATTCAAGAACGTCTCGGATAGCACATAGGATCTCGGTCTATCGGTGTGCCTAATTTCACTCAAATCCGTTTAGCCGGTCAAGCGTAAAGAAGTAACAAACATATACTCACACTGCTAAAGGTTTTAACGGCGTGAAAGATAAAATTATTCTAAGGAAACATACTCCTCTGATAAAAAGTATCTTAAATTATGATCTATTCCAAGACATAGCTCGCCGTCCGAACGTCCGGTAAACGTCCGGACCGAGCCCAAGTCGTCGACGGCACGTTTTGTTCCACACGCCCTTCAAAGAGTTGTCAGCAAACCGTAGGGGCCCAGCAGGGTAGAAGCCTACTGGGGCCATGGGTTCGCTTCTGAAAGGAAAACCCGGCCCTGGTATGAAAGGCAACGAAGGAACTAGTAGTGGGTTTTAGTCAGTAAAAGTCTGACACGCCCTCCCAAGGGCGGGAGATGTCATTGGATGATTTCCCACCTAAAAAAAATGATCAATTCCAAGACATAGTCTACCATGGTCTAATTATCCTAATGAACATACTCCCAAGTATCCTAATGAACTTAGGATACTTTTCGACTTTCACGCCATTGACACGCCTTTGGTAACAAGTATATCATTTTCTCTTAGTCAGCTCAATGTAAATTAATATGACTACTGTACATAAAGAGTATAATAGTATCATGTTTTTAAATTTTCGATTTTTGACTATGCTCGAATCCTTGATACCACTCACGAACAGTGTTCTTGTACCAAAAATCACCATAATTGGTTAATATTTAGAGGTTGCACAACGCCAATAAAGTTTTCTCTTATAGCTAGTACGTCCGCAGTGTAGGTAATTTTTTTAATATTATTATTTTTACAGTGGAGGGTAGTAAGTGTTACTAGTATGTTGTTGTGTCTAGTAAAACTTACATCCCTCCTCTGTAATAAATAATAATATTAAAAATTTAATCTTCACTGGTGACGTACTTACCTATTGGCGTTGTGCAATCTCTAAATATTAACCGATTATGGTGATTTTTGGTATATGAACACTGCATGAGTGGTATCAAGAATTCGATCAAAGTCAAATGAAAATCGAAAATTTAAAAAAAAACATGGAACACCCTAATATAGTGGTCAGTAGGTATTTCAAAACAACAGATATTATTACACTTAGCAACGAAAAAATCAAGAGAATCCTTCTTCCAAACACCTAGTTGATTACTCTAAAGCTTAAAGGCTTAAACAAAGATTAACTGATCTCTGAATTTTATTGAAAACATCCCTTTTTATAAGATTGCAGAAAAATATAAACTTTAAAATGATTTATCTTCATAAAACGTAATCCTGAAATCTCAAAAAATAACTACTGTACTTTACTTTGTTTTTATTAAGGTATTGTTATATTCATCAAAAGGCTTACAGTCACCCAAAGGGAAATGGAAAGGGCTATGCTCGGAGTTTCCTTGCGTGATCGCATAAGGAACGAAGATATCCGCAGGAGAACCAAGGTCACCGACATAGCCCGAAGAATCGCCAAACTAAAGTGGCAGTGGGCAGGGCACATTGCTCATAGAACGGATGGTCGATGGGGCTGAAAGGTTCTAGAGTGGCGACCGCGCACCGGAAAACGCAGCGTTGGAAGGCCTCCCACAAGGTAGACCGATGACCTGGTGAGAGTCGCGGGAATGCGGTGGATGCGAGACGCACAGGATCGGTCGTTGTGGCGACGCTTGGGGGAGGCCTATGTCCAACAGTGGACGTCTTTTGGCTGAAATGATGATGATGATGATTATTATATTGCTTTTTTGAAAAAAAGTTTTTTCTTACAGCTGCTGCCAGCGGCTTTGCCCGTGTTATACTAGAAAATTATCCCAAGGAAACATACTCCAGGATAAAATAGTATCCTATGTTCCAGGTCATGGGCCAGTTCAGGAGTTTGAGCGTGAAGAAGTAAAGAACATACACACTTACAAACTTTGGCCTTTATAATAGTATTATATTGTGATACAATTCATGCATTCACTAAATCATGGGTAGGTAAGTACTACTGGCTTGCTGTGATATTGTTCGAATGAGCTTCCGCATTTTTGAATCAAATAACAACTGAAGGAACACAGGCAAGTTTTATTCAATAAAAGTCTAACACTCCTTCTCGGTCTACCTCCATTTTCTCACAAAAAAAAAAATTAAGAATACCACTGGTTGCTTAGTTTATTAGTTATACACATTCATATCCATCACCATTGATTGTGCGTGCGCTGAGGAGTGGAATTCCCTGCCCGGAGTCTGTGTTTCCTGATAGCTACAACCTGGGGGTATTTAACTCAAAACTAACTGAGTTTTGTGCTCCAACGTCGGCCACATCATTGTTTACCATCAAGTGAGATAGTGGCTAACCGCGAGCTTCTAAAAAATAATAATAATAATAATTCAATTTAAATTCTGCAATTAATCCTATTGGTAGTAAATCAAAATGGTTTACGGTTAGAAAAATGAACATTTTAGATAAGAAGAAAAAGAAAGATATTCATCTGTGATAGGAGACCTAAACCTAGGGTTTAAATATAGGGCCTTTTTGAACCATTAATTCGTCACACGTCTTGCGTGACCAAGCAAGCGTGTAAGCTTCAAATTTCATGAATTTTCTTTTTACAATTTTTTTTACAAAGAATGTACTCTTTTCACATGTACAAATAGCTTGAAATTGGGTCGCCATTGTTGGGCAAATGACACACGTTATAGACACGTTGGTCTGGTGGTTAGTGACCCTTGTGAGGTTTTAGCCTCACACAGATTTTCGATATATTTTTTTTGTTTTTTTTTTATTATCATTACTAATTTATCATTTCGTTGTAATAATTTGTGTCTGTAAGGTACAAATAAATATTTTTCTTTCTTTCTTAATTGGCACATGTTCTTTCCACAGCACAACTTGATCAACGTGATTTCCGTTCACACCCCTCAACATCTAATCAAGCAAAAACTTCCCAGTTGCTTGGCAACATATATCAAATCGTAATTCTATATTTCCCATCCCATAGAAGAAAATAATCCTCGCTTTCCCATACACAATGAATATATTTCCTTTCCATCCAAAAATATCGAGAGGAAATTCGTATTTTATTGTAATCTCAACTGTTATTGGCTTGAATAGTCGAGATACGACGAATATTATGCATTAAAAGGCTTACCACTTAAATGATAAGTGCGAAAATATTTCGGCGGTGTGAAATTCTTTTTACTGTAATCGGATTACGGATGGATTTCGTACGAGTCGCACTCACTGTTTTAACATCATTAAAGAATTAAAATTTTAATGAAAATATTTATTCCTTAATTAATAATCCGTATTTTATTATAACAGTGGCTTTATTAACATTTGATATTCGTTCCAAGTTGATGAAACAACACCGTAATGAATGCTCACTTCGAAAATAATATTCGCTGTTCAAAAGTGGTCGAAAATTTTCGCATTTTAGCGTCACCGCTCGGTCAACTTTAGAACTATAGCGTGTAATTTACGTCGAGTGGTCGTGTCAGTTTTCTAAAAAATCGTGGCTTCGTTCTTTTACAGCAATAATGGGATATTTAAAAGTCTGCCGCCATTTTGACTGGTGTGCAATGGAAGTAAAAAGTGAATTTCGCCGGCACTGTTATGCATATATTATGGTATAATTTGTGCATTGCTTTGTGAAGTAAATGCTAACTTTAAATGACTTCATTATAGAAAGAATGTTTGGTATTTTCATTAATTTTCTTTTTAGAAATGTTTTATGATATTCAGTTTTGTATTTACAATTGTTTGCCTCATTGTCAGTCTACGAAAGCTGTTGTAGAAAGCCAGACATATAAACTGACATCTCATGTGGTAGGTTTGTCTATCTGTCGCGTCGTTCCCAAAGGCGCTGCACAGAGGGGGTTCCAGTGTGATATTTTAAGAGGTAACGAGGCCTCTTCCACATGGAAGAAGCCCCGGCACCACCATCAGCACATGCTGATGGCGATCACCGAGGAGGTTTTAGTAAGGTAAAATCCCACACTCCCTAGACTTATCCCAAAAGCCGGACGCTTATTGAAGGGTTCCCTCCCAAAGGCAAAAAAAAGAAGTGTCTGTCCTCATATTTGGTAGTTTCTAAACCTTATTACATGCCTACCAACATTCGTAGTTACAATGCTAGAGAACTATAGAATTTCAGTACTTACATCATCAGTGACTAGAAGCATAGCATAAGCAGCCTTTCTGTGTTCCCACTGCTGGGACTCAGGCCTCCTCTTTAGTAGAAGGAATGGGCCGTAATCCACCACACGGGCCCTGTGCGGTTTGGTGAATGTCACATGTCTTCGAATTTTTGGTTCTAGGACATGCCGGTTTCCTCACGATGTTTTCCTTCACCGTTTTGTGAGCAGTGGTGATGAAATAAATTACACAAAGAAATGTGCCTGGCTGGATTTGAACCCACAGCCTAGAACTGGTAAGTCGGGGCCATTACTACTCGACCACCACTGCTCCTGCTCGGCCACCACTGCTTCTTCTTTTTTTCCTTTGACTAGAAGGTTATTATAAAAATGAACCTGCACGACAACACCGCATCTTCGGTTACTACTCCGCTCCTAATGGTATCAGCGTGATGTTTATATAGCTTATAGCGTTTCTCGATAAATGGAGTATCTATTACCTAAAGAACTTTTCAATTCAAACTAGTTGATCCTGAGATTAGAACGTACAACTAAACAAACAAATTCATCAGCTCTATAATATTAAAACTAGATTTAGCCAGCGGCTTTGTCCGCGTGAAAATAGAAATTATAGACAATGTTACTCAGTGATAAAGTAGCATTCCACTGGTCATAGAATTTTGAAAATCGGTCCATCATATCTTGAGTTTATTCATTACAATTAAAAATACAATTTTTTTTTCTTCTTTATAATATTAGTGAAGATAACATAGATTTCTTTCAGTTACTTAGTTATATTAAAATTCCATGGTCCTACTTATCTAAATGAAACAAGAAACGGCCTTTTTATATTCCAAATTTTGACCACTAACAAGTGCTGGCAACACTAAAACCCAACCGAGCGTCACTCCACCACTACGTAAATTAAATTCCCGAAGAAAACACTTTTCTCAAACAAACAAGTTTGCCAAAATATTTGCGGGTAACGAAGCCAGTTTTTCTTTCCTCAGTGTTTATCCTGACAAATGGGCGTTGCATTATTGCGGCCTACCCGGGAATTGAACTTAAGACCGAGCTCCGTAATGTATTTCGCAGGTTTTTTGTTTTCTTTTGTCCCGTGCATACTTTACTCTGGGTAGGATTAAACAACTTTGGTGATGGTTCTTAAAGTTCTCGAGGTCCCAAGTAAACGTGGGCTTTATTGGGATGCACACCGCACTATGGTTTTTTATTTTACTTGTAGTTTTTTTTTTTGTAAGGTTTTTTTTTTATTCTTGATAGGTTCGCGCTTGACCACTATCTCACCTGATGGAAAGCGATGATGCGGTCGACGATGGAGCGCGCTTACCTAGAAGAAACCTATTCACTCTTGACTTAAAGATTCCCGGGTTGTAGCCATCAGTAAACACAGATTCCGGCAAGGAATTCCACTCCTTAGCTGTACGCACAATGAATGTGTTCCCAAAACGTTTTTTGCGTATAGGTGGGATGGGATGTCCACCAATAGTGCATACCTAATTCATTTTATTTTTTATTTATTTTTTTTCTACAAAATGTTACATATTGTTAATGACTTACGACTTCAAATCTTTTCGACATTATTACTGTTTTACTATTATTTTTTATTGTAATGTAATTCAATTTTAAACAATTTTATATAATTATTAGTTTTTACTACTGGTGTTCCTAGTTTTTCAGCTATAATATTCGCACACAATTCAAATTGTTTTTTGAATAAATCACACAAAAATCAATCGATATCTATTGTAAAACTTTCGGAGCTAAGTACCACTCTCTGTAATTTTTTTAATGTTTTCTTTTTGTTTTTTTTTTTTTAATATTTTCTTTGTTATAATTATTTTTGTTTGTTTTCTCAATTTTTTTTGTTTGCTGTTTATGTGCTTAGTTTTTTTTAATTTTATTGTGCTTTGGTGTGTGTTTTATGTTGTAACAAATTTTTTCTTTTCTTTAATTGATCTATCAATCTTATTAACGGTTTTTTAAGGAAAGTTATTTTGATTTGGTGCATCGTTCATCGTGCCAAGTTTCATGTGTCTACTAATAGTGTAACAGTACACAAAATTCACATCATAAAATTTGACACGTCTTCAGACTGACATTTTTCATCACAACAATACCCTGATACTTTATTTTCAATTCCCAACGAACATTTCAGTATTTTCTGAGATCCTATTCTCAAAACATCTCAAGTTTAGCAGAGCTAAATGATATAAATAAACAAAAGCAATATCTCGTTTAGTTTCCAAGAAAACGGGGTGTACGTCTTAAAAATCCCAACATTGTAGTTTCTTCGTAACAATTCTTTTATAAACGGAAATCTTGATAAATACTCTGGCAACTCTTGTAGAATATCCCATCTCCCCTTCATTCTAGTATTTCCATTTCGTAAATTAAATTACAAAGATTGAAAGAATGCACTCTAGTCTGAACTAGCTTGACAGCCATTCTTCTTCAAAATCTTTGGGCATTAAACTGATCCCCAGTTTATTCTTCTTAACACCTCAGACAGAATTTAGCATAATACAATGCATTTTTCAGCATTTTATGCAACGTGCAGCTATTTCTAACGTTCAGCATACATCAAGTTTTCAAATAAAATTTTGTTTATATTCTAAAATACTTAGAGGGTAGTTGTGAATTTATTCAAGCAACCGATCCGTTATTTATGGAAGGAAAATCCGTTGGTGGTTTTAAATAAAATTGTTACCATATAGCATCACCCACCATATACCCTTACTTTGAAACATAAAACAATTTATTAGTTTATTTTTTTCGTTCGAAAATCATCCAATGACATCCCCCGCTCTTGGGCGGAGCAGGAGATAGTGTCAGACTTTTACTGACTAAAAACCCACTCCTGTTCCTTCGTTGCCTTTCATACTAGGGCCGAGTTTTCCTTTCAGAAGCAGATCCTTGGCCCCAGTAGGCTTCGACCCTACGGTTTGCTGACATCTCCTAGAGGCGCGCGTGGAGCAGTACGCGCCGTCGACGACTTAGACTCGGTCCGGATGGTTACCGGACGATCGGACGGCGAGCTAACTATTTATTAGTTGGTTTTGTTAGGTTCTGAATTATATCTCAAAATGTTTTTAATTATTTAAAAATAATTTTGGAATTAGTAACAACTTCTGCCAGCGGCTTCACTGGCGTGAATGTAGATAATGTATGCCATTCAAAAATAAAGTAGTATTCTACTTGTGGAAGCTTTTTAACCTTTTGAGTGCGTAATTAGAGACACAATAGTAAGACAATGCGTTAATGCGGGGATCAACAGCTTTAAAATCGATTCAGTAGTTTTTAAGTTTTTTCATTACAAACAAAAACTTTTTTCTTTATAATATTAGAACTTGTATAACACATTTAATTTTAAGTGAAGAGTTCAATTGCTTAACTAAACCAATAGGGGCAGTGTAAAACGTCAAAGCCGAGTTTTATAAAGTGCGGTTATCTTGTGAAGCTCTATTGAAAGTTAACCTAACCTGTAAGCAAAATTAGATTTCAGTTTATTTACTTTTCACCTACATTGTGTCCCGCTGCGGAGTAAAGACTTCCTTCTTCCAAACCTCTCCGTCTTGTTACTACACTTTCGCCGTGGTTGACCTCAACAGTGACGTTCACATTCAGGCGTCCAGTGAAGGACAATCTTCACCCATCTGTTTGGGTGCATTATTTAAACATTGGGTACATCCACAGTATATTACATACACATACCTACCTAATTTCTTTAAAAAAGACAAATAACTGTCAAATTTCTCCATAATGAAGAAAAAAGTCATCCGGTAGTGGTCACGAGTTATCTAAATTACATTAACAACTGACTATTAAAGTCAACCAAATTCGAACAAGTAATAGCTAATTACAATAAAATATTTAACAAATAAGACAATAATCTTATTTGTATAATATAAATTGTAATAACCATTTAACATTGCAACAAAACAAACTTTTATCATTCCTAATCTATTTAGTCTCAGCGGGTCACCCATCGGGGCTGACAGCGGCTGACATAATCCGTTTATCTCGGGCCGGGCTGCCCAGAGCTCGGTGCACAGTGCCCAGTGCCCAGACCCGACTCCACGGCAAATTGATTCGATACACATTGATTGTTTTCCCTTGACATTGTAGCTTTAAAATTATATTTATTTTGTTGCTTGGGTTGGTTTATAGTTTTGTACTTCTGCTTTGAGACAAGTTTGAATGTTAGGCATGTTTTGGGTGACCAGTTATTTGGGCAATTTTGTATTGCTTGTAATATATAAGATTATTCTTACTAAGTATTTATATTTATAACCGTAACGTAATGTTTTGTGCAGTGAACTAATATTTGTATGGCCTACAAATAGTTGTTCCGGGTCTGGATGTCTCGTGCAATTCACAATTTTGAGAAGGCTAACAGGAGTAATTCTTAGTATGAGGCAACGTATGAAAAAAAAAACAATCAAATAAATCCAGTGCTTTATAATTTACCTATTTGTTCATCAAAATCTGCTTTGCTTTTTCCCAACAAAATAATTATATTGGGGTCTGCAGTCAGTCTAACTGAATGCGGCTGGATACTAGTATTTTATATGGAGAGACTACTTTTCTGACTAGAGGTCAGAAAGTTAGTCTCCAGTCAACCCAGCAAAACAGCTGGGACCAATACCTTGACATACTTTTCAAGGTACGATGTCTCGGTATGTCAATAATGGTCCCACCTATACTGACTAACCTTGGTAAGCGTTGCTTAACCTCGTACGATGGCTATTTAACCTTGTGGCTCCTATAATTTATTTATTCTCAAAAAAAATTAAGTATGCAGAGCACCAATTTTCGTCCTATACATAATACGAAATCCAATATAGTGGACAGCCCACTGATAGAGTGACCACAAAAATAATTGTACGACGGAAATTAAATTTCAGTGCGTGTTTTGTCCGAATTAAAATACGGGACATGTAATAAGTGGGGGCACCCTCGTCCCTGGGGGTGCATTAATAATGGTAAACGTGCATTCCAACAAATTATGTGAGGTGCAATTTGTGGGCTGTGGTAATGAGCTCATTCATATTAAACCTTTTTTTTGGTATTCAAAAGTGGTATTTATGTCAAACAATGTGGGCGTCAAATGGATTGCTTTGTGGTGAGTTTGAATTTTGAAATACATTTGGTAAGTATGTACATGTTTGGGGAGCTTACCTACACAAATCCTTTGTGTCCCTTTAAAGCACATATAATATGAAATAACTATGTAAAATTATTAACGGATTGCTGACTTTTTCTAAAGAAGACTCTGTTATCTATTAATTTTGTTGTGTATTTATTTTTTTAATTAACACTAAAACAATCGCCCCCTCACTCTGTGTTCTACGGGTAATGAGATTGATGTTCTGGTATGGCGACCGCGTACCTTAAGACGGAGCGTTGAAAGATATTCCAACGCGGTTCACCTTGTGCGAGGTATCCCACAAGGTGTACCAATGGCCTGGTGAAGGTCACTGGCATCCAATGGACCACAAGACCTGTCTTTGTGGCGACACATGGGGAGACCTATGTCCAGCAGTGGACGTCTTTCGGCTGCTGATGACGATGATGAATAAACAATTTCGAGTATACCTACTTTATAATAGCATCCAAACTAAAGTTTTCACAAATTTACCCTTAGTTTGTTTCGGTGTTTCATCACAGGGTAGTCAGCTAGGAAACACCGGCCTCATCTAGTTATAAGACGAAAAAAAAAATTACGTGTAAAAGTGTTTTTTTTAAATCTATTTGCAAAATAAATATCATTTACGAGCACGAGCACGAGTTTTTAATGGTACTTAGCGAAACCTAACTGTAGTGAAGCAAAAGTTTTATATTCTTTCATAGATTTAAGAAAGTAGGTTATAATTTGTGATTAACTTTTTGAGTAGCGTAATTAGAGACACAATAGAAAGACAACAAATGGCGCGTTAACGCCGGCGTTATTGCGGGGATCAACAGCTTAAAGTGTAGATAATAGTAGGTACGATGGGATTGACATCGTTGCATTAGTGTACGAAAATACCTTAAATAAAAAAGATTTAAAAAAATATCTACTACATTCAAAAAATATCTTTACAACGTCTAGAAGAAAAGTTTAATATTTCAGCAAGTTCCAGCAAGTTTTGAAACACGAGTAAGATCCAAATTATTCCTTACATTCAAAGTCGACCCAGTTACTCTCGAAGGTGCAATGCGGGTCATTGAGATATAACCATACCTCTAGAATACTGCTCGCTTTAATAAAATATTAAGCAATGCACATACAGGATTAAAATTGAATTTAATCTTACAATATTCTTGAATTTGTACAGAGAATTGGATTAAAAGAATTAGCTGCGTATTTCTAATTGAAGTCGAGTAAGATTTTCTTTGCTAAAAATTAATCTTGAGTTCTTGCTTAATTTCATGAAAGTGGGCAAGTATATTGAGCGGTGGTGGCGTAGAGGTAAAGGCCCTGACTTTCGAGTTGTAGGTGTGATGTAGTATGTACGTACCTATTATTTCAATGTGTGTAACCAAATATATAACTCGTGTATTAACATAATAAACGGCAGTCTTGTACCATATCTTGTGATGTTTCATTCAATCTGACACCCGACCTTACATAGGTCGTGGGTTGAAATCCAGGTAGGCGCTTTACTTTGTATTATTCCATTATTTAATTGCAGGCTATATGACATCACGCTGCGACCCACAGAAGCGGGGTAGCAACTAAAGATCTGTAGAACCGCAAAAAACAGCTACACATTTATAAAAATAAGCCTAATTTCGCTTACCACGGAATATATAATACGGTAATTCTGTGGTGATAAATCATGTGTTACGAACTATTTTCGCGGCTTAATGTTTCCAATAAGCACAGTAAGAAAGCGTTCACATCCGTTTACTGATATCAGGATTGATTACAGTATAAATCAGAACTCTCACAGAACCTTTTAGCTGATTAGATTATGCTACAAACGGGACTTAGCCCTACTTTCATGAAAGCTGCCTGTGTATGGCGCTTCGCTAATAGGAAAAAGCTGTAGGTATCACTTAGATTTCTTTTTTTTTTGTTCATGTGCCATTTCTGTCTGTATCGTAGTTTCGTATTTCGCTACTATTACCAGGGTGTTCTAAATTAATTATAACATCTAAATCTAATAATCTATATAATGTTGATTAGAAAAAAATATTTTTAATTTATCGTAGTACAATTTAGCGTAAAAAATTGATTAAGAGTGCATCAAAAAGTAAATTTCCCCAAAATGGTCTTTACATACGCTCTTTGCAGTGGAAAGAGTCGATAATTGGCCCTTATATTGTTTTAACAGATTGCCTCTAAAGAGTAGAATGGTTTGTAACATAAAAGTACTTACTTTGGTAAAAGTAGGTACTTACTTTGGTAAAAGTAGGTACTTACTTTGGTAAAAGTACTTTGGTAAGTCCTTTTTTTATTGTATAAGATTACTTCCTTGCCAGGGCTGCGTTTTTGTTCGCAAGAGTTACTATGGCCCTGGAACGCAAAGGGCAACTGAAGGAACTTAAGTGGGTTTTAATCCGTAAAAATATGACACTCTCTCTCGCTCCATTCAGTGCGGGAGAAGTGATTTAATTATTATTTCTGACGCAAAATAGCACTTAATTTGAATCTTTTATTTAGTTTCGAGTTTGCCGTTGTAGTTACAAAGCTAATAGCATTAAATACTAACTTTGCTTGCCAACAAAGTTCAAAAACAAGCACAAACTCAGTTCTATCAGGCAACAAATCCATTCAACATTTTCTTTATTAGCGGCCAACAAAGAGAAACCAACTAAACAGTTAGAAAAACAATTAGCGTTATGTAGTTACGGTCTGCAGGCGTTGTAAACGTGTCCAGACAATTTTATTATCAACGCTTTCAATTCTGAATAGATAAAACGTTGCGGGCGAAGCACCGACCGGGCCCACAGTGCACCAGTCTGCCCCTTGGCACAGCTCCAACTACCAGAGCAACCTCACAAATCGACGTCTGTTCTCTCGCCCTCCAACCAAACACCCCACATGAATTTAAACCCAACACAAAAGCAATAGAGTTCAAATTTATTCACCCGACATCTTGTAACAGAAAACATTTCGAATTCAAATGTGTCGCTGATGCCGCTGTGTTTCCAATATTCTATATCAATAAAGTGGAATGGTCTGAACGAAATAAGCCCGATTTCCCAGAATACCAGTGTATGATGACCATGCAGGTGTACCAACACAATGTTTTTACATAAGCTCCCTCAACATATTTGGTTAGGACACGCGAGAGTTTTCGATTGTTTCCATTAACCTATACTTAATAACAATTTAGATTCAATGAGGGCCGGTAAACTGTTTGAAGGTAAAACATTTTAATATTGAAAAGTCGTTTGCAGTTCAGGAGAGCTTGTGTGACGTCATTACATGTGGAATTCATGAAGTTGGCATTATTGGAGGTAGGGACTTGAACGTAACGGCTTTCTGGTATAAAATTCACTTCGGAATTTATTTTATTATGTAGGTCATGAAATCTGTGTTACTCTCAAGCGTTTCGTTCTCAAAGGTTCATTATTATAGGCAGTATCAACTGAATCTTGAATCTAACTGCAGTTTAACTAGTTATTAACTTAATTTAATTTTCTTATTGTATTTTTTTTTTAATTCATGTAAACCAGTGCTTGACTGCGATCCCACCTGATGGTAAGCAGAGATGCAATCATTGATGGTGAGGCGCACTAGTTTATTAAGAGCCTATTCACTCTAGCCTTGAAGACACCTACATTATAGTATTTTAATTTTATATTTTAATTTCTAATGCATGCAATTGGTGTAATTTTTAAATGATTTTTTTAAATTGTCTTATTTTGGTACCTATAATCTTAAGTTGTAATCTATTGTTATTATTACCTATAATTAAGTGGTGCATAGATCTAGGGAAGAGCGCTGATGTCTGAAATACGGATTTTATTATCTAGTTCAGACACAAAGGTTCCGTGTCAACAAGGTCTACAATAATTTTGTTTTGTATTCTATTTGGAGACAATAAATTTATTATTTTATTATTATTATTACTGGTTATTGTAAGAATATATTATAAGTTTAATATTAGTTAAATGAATTTCAGATAAATGTAAATTGCTGTAATTTTTTTTTTGGGGTTTGCTATCATCAATTTACTTTTCCCACTCTTGGTGGAGCAAGAGGCAGCGTCAGACTTCTACTGTCTAAAACCCACATGTGTTCCTTCAGTTGCCAATCCTTCCTAGCAGGCATCGGCGAGCCTAGCGAGCCCCGTCAAATTAGACTACTGTGATTACTTGAATAAATTCACTTAATTAATGGATAGTTCATATTTTGTGATCGTTTATTTCGGTAAACTAAGGATGAGAAATATGCAATAAAAAACTAGATTAACAGTTAATTGGTCCAATGAAGGCGTACGAAGGGTCGAAACCAAGTTTTTTTTCGTTGGGAAAATGATCCAATGACATCCGGAGGCGGAGCGGGAGATAGTGTCAGACTTTTACTGACTAAAAACCCACTCCTGTTCCTTCGTTGCCTTTCATACCAGAGCCGAGTCTTCCTTTCAGAATCAGACCCTTGGCCCCAGTAGGCTTCGACCCTGCTGGGCCCCTACGGTTGTTGACATCTCCTTGAGGCGCGCGTGGAATCCTACGCGCTGTAGACGACTTGGCTTCGATCCGGACGGTTACCGGACGACCACCTGCCACTCCTCGCTCCGGACCATGGGGTGTATCAAGGCCCGGCGCGAGAGATCGCTGCCACCGATCGCCCCCACGAGGACACGGCCCAGGCGGCACACCTCCACCGTGTCCTCCGGGCGGTCCACACAATTCATGGACTGTCAATTATCCCTTTACGCGCTATGCTAGTGCATCCTAGGATAACCCGCGGCTGGTGGAGAACTAGATAATGCACACTCTTATACAAACCAATTAGATAATTAAGTTACAATCGTAATTTAAAAGCTGAAATTTTATTTAAATGCACATAGTTACTGGTTTTTTAAGGAATTATTTATCCAAATAGTATCTAGGGAAATAATAATAGTATCTATGCACACACACAAACTCTATAATAGCTGAAATGGGTTCAATAACTGATTCTGAACATATTACTTTCAGGGTGAGCATATTATATATTCCAGAAACTTCATTGTAATTTTATACATATTGTATATTCCAGAAACTTCATTGAAATTCTTTATAGTTAAAAAATGTAGTGTGTTTTTCTTCACCCTCTTACACTCTCACGCTTCACAAAAAACCAAAGCCAATTGTCTACAAAATCAAATCACAACATTTAAAACGGCTGACTTCCATCCGAGTGTAAGTCCCGTCCGTTGACCCAAACAATACGGCATAGAGGGTGCAAATCAAGGGTGTCCGGTTTTAAGAAAAGACCTTTCCCAACGAAAGTCTTTGGTCCCCTCGTTCTAATTACCGCTAGCCTCACAAAGAGTTTGTGCTCAAAGGCATGGTTGCTTGGTGCGAAATTACTAGACTTTTAACTATCCTGGGCGAGTTTTAAGCGTGAACTAGTTGTGTGTGCCGAGAAAGTCTTGTAAAGTCATTACTGTGGTAAAGTTTTTTTTTTAATACTAGACTGGCTGGTTATGGTCGTGTGCTGTTTTTTTTTTCTCTGTGTTAGGTAAGGGTTTTAAATACGTGATGTGTTCTAATTTTAATGAGGATGCATGTAATTATAGTGTTGTCGATGCCAAAGGATATATAGTGCTGCACTAGTTCTGCTACTTTGAGGGTAACTCAAAAACACACCATTCTTACACATATCCTCATTACATATTTTATATAAAAAAAATCCTATTGCATCTATCTGTCTGTTCACGATTAACTCATAAACTAAGGAACAGATTTTCATGCGATTTTAATTAATAGATAGAGTGATTCCTGATGAAGATTTAAATGTATAGTACGTGTATGATAAAAGCCGAGAATTTCAAAGATTACTCACGTGCAAACACCTGCAAAGTTTGGGCGGCTAGCTAGTTCTCAATAACTAAGAAATACTAGTTGGTTACTTAATCCAGAATTTAATTGGATAAAATATATTTCTGCCAAATATTCAAAGCCTTATTTACATTGACTAAATCCATAACCAATACGCAATTCACTACGGTTTGTATATTATATAGCACAGCACTCAGGATTGTTATCATAAACAAAACGAAAATGACTTCGACCCCAACAAAAATCACTGTTTATAACAAGGTAAAATACCGCAATGGGGTAAAAGAGTGCTAAAATTGATGCAAACGCCATCTACCTATAATAACGTCACAAATGGGAACACAGCAGACTACCAGTTTTATGCAATATCAGGTAGAGAACGATCAAATCTGGACCTTATTTACCCTATAATAAAGTCTAATCCCAAACCCCCATTTCAATCCAGATGCGACGATAGCCTGAGGTGACTTTAGGTGATTCTAAATGGTTTAAAAAGTAACATCGTGTCAAAAGAAATTGAGCGTTATTGGGAGGTACTAAGGTAGATTTCTATTTATAGTTTGATGGGTGCTTACGACAATGACCTGAAGGCCATTCCCTCACCCTTGGCATTTCGCCAGGGTACTTATACGGAGACGGACGTGTCCGCCTGCAACCGTCTAGTTTTACGGCTTTTAGATAAATTACGTTGCTGAAAAAAAGGAAATCAGAAATGGCGTATGTCTTAATAAAATATGGAGTCATATATTCAGCTTGTTTAGTGGTAAAATATATTTTGTTGTCAGACAGAAAAACAAAGATATTTTTGTCCTATTGGTGTTGAATTAATGTTGCCCATTATGGAGATCATTGAAAATTGAAAAGATAACTAGGTTTCTGTGTGGTGTATTTCTATATCGGGACAAGAGAAAAAAATAAAATAGATTGGGACAGCTTCTTTTTTGAGGTGGGAAATAATTAAATGATTTATCTCGCCCTAGGGTGGAGCGAGAGGGTCTGTAAGAGTTTTACTGTTTAAACTCTCTCCTCACCTGTGTCCTTCAGTTGCCATTTGCGTTCCAGGGTCGCGTTAACTCTTTCAAAAAATGGTATCATAATCGTGATCAGAAATCATCTAAGCAAACATCAACAATACCGACACAAATACCCACATATTAGACCACCTTCAAGTACCAAAATGTTATCTTTTTAGGGTTCCGTACCCAAAGGATAAAACGGGATCCTATTACTTAGACTTCGCTGTCTGTCCGTCTGTCTGTCTGTCTGTCTGTCACCAGGCATGTATCTGTGAACCGTGATAGCTAGATAGTTGAAATTTTCACAGATGGTGTATTTCTGTTGCCGCTATAACAACAAATACTAAAAACAGAATAAAATAAATATTTAAGTGAGGCTCCCATACAATAAACGTAATTTTTTTGCCATTTTTTTTGCAGACGGTAGGGAAACCTTCATGCGCGAGTCCGACTCGCACTTGGCTGCTTTTTTTTATTTTAGTCTTTGAACTAATATTTATAATGTGTGATCTTTTTCTGTTACTATGTATGTACATAAATGATAAAATAAAATAAATAAAGCCTATATCAAACACCCCCAACCATTTAAGCAACAACCATCACTGTCAAAATCACGAAACCGCAGTTCCAGAGTAACAACACCACTACAGCCATCATCTCCCACTGTGTACACGGCCTCAAGGCCATAACTCCAGCATGGCCGACGTTTACGCCTCCCTCCAGAATACGGGCGCAGTTACTTGACGTCAAAATATGATAGCAAGTCTTGCAGGTATATTTGAATTCATACAAGCAATACATCTGGTGACTGCTGGCATGTTGTGCGAGTAAATATTCTGTGGTTGCACCTGGTTGTCTACGTTTGGTATGAAATAACGTTTGAATGTCGTCTTGTTGTCTGGTTTTTCGTGAATGGTTGAGGTACTGTGTCAAAGTATTTTATGGTTGTAGTGTTTGTGTACTTGTTTTGGGTGCACGGATGGTGGGAGTTGACAGTAGCGTGCGAGCCTTTCACGGAAGTACACGTGTTGACCCTAGCTACTGGTGACGTAACGAGCCATTGGTTCATACCCTGTGTTAGTACGAGTACTACAATGGTTAATATTGGTTTTTACCTAGTTTAAGTCGTTCTGGTTGTCAAAAATTATAACTAGAAACTAGACAAAGAAAGAAACTTGTTTAACGGCTTTGTTCACCTATTACGCTATCCTATTATGCTATCCTATATAAGACAAAAGCCTCCCCCAGTCTCTTCAGGAACTCTTTATCTATTCCTCAATTATCTTTTCTCCTTTCTCAGTATCATTTCTCCTTTCTCTGTCAAATCCATCCAAAGGTTGTCTGTGAAAAATAATTTTAGCTATAAGTCCGCTCATTGTGACACCCTATTAATTTTAAGTTCCTACTGTAATTTTAGTTATAGTGTACAAAAATAAAGACTATATCTATCTATCTATCTCATTGTAATACAATATTGAATCTCCACTCACATAGAGTCATAGCTCAAAATATCAAACTCTAGGTACCTATATAAATAAATAAAATATGGGCCACACATGAGGAAATAATTGAACTACATGACATATGACACTATCTGAGTTTAATTTATGAAGAATTCCGAAACTACTAATACAATAAAAATGAATGAATGATCAATACACAACGACAACATGACGACACGTGACGACTGCCAGGATAGAAAAACGGGCAAGTGCGAGTCGGAAAAAAAGAAAAACTTAAAGAAGAAAAAGAGAAATTTGCATGTCATTATGTTATGATTAAATACCTATGTTCAGCTACTATTATATATATAATATAATAATATAATATAATATATTTATTCAGATTTAAAATTTGGTAAAATAGTTACATAAAATCTTAGGAATAATTACAAAGGTATGTCTATGTTAAATGTCTGTACTAGGTTAAACCTGTATCACAGACGGTAGAAGCTCTTACACTATGGTTTTGTAGGACAATAAAATTCATAACAATATTTAACATTCAGTCTCTAAATAGGGAAAAATATAATTTAAAAATATAGTTATATACCTACCTAGTTTACTTAAACACTAAAAGTCACAATTGTGGTATTACGTATTTTAAAACTGTTTCTTGCACTTTATATAACCATTGTAAGAACTTTTATAACCATAATTATCTGCAAATAAATTTTTGACTTTGACTTTGACTTCGGACTCGAAGGGCTCCGTACCATTATACTTATATAAAAACGGCAAAAAAATCACTTCCGTTGTAAGGGAGCCCCTTTCAATATTAGTATTTGTTGTTATAGTGGCAACAGAAATACATCATCTGTGAAAATTTCAACTGTCTTACTATCACGGTACATGAGATACAGCCTGGCGACAGACGAGCAGACAGATGGACGGACAGCGGAGTCTTAGAAATAGGGTCCCGTTTTACCCTTTGGGTATAGAACCCTAATAACAGTAAAAAAATGCACAATGTTACACCGACCCTAAGTAACATGGGACAAACGGCTGAAAGATGGTGTTAGGCTGTAAACCCATGGTCCTAGAACGCAGAGGGCAACTGAAGGAACATAGTTGTGGTTTTAGTCAGTTTAATCTGACACGCCCTCTCGCTTTACCCTAGAGCAAGAGAAGTCATTAGATGATTTCCTACCTCAAAAAAGGAAGATGATGACAATGATGATGACAGACTGAATAACAAAGATAGGGTAAAAAGTATCTACAAAAAATGTGTACTAATTTTAATATTTAACATGAAAAAACAGCAAAAACTTCATTCAACCTTCCATTAAATTCACACAAAAAGCAAAGTAAACTCCATATTACTCAACTAGCGAAACAAAAGACGCACCTGACTATTAAATCTAATTTAGTTTCCACTCACTAAACGGTTAATGACGCTAGTTTAAACTGTTAACCCTGATTCTAATTACAGTCTCAAGTGATTAGGAAGGCACGCTGAAAAGCAATAAAAGTAATGGAAAAACTAAGATCTTATTTGTCTTACAACTGTGTGCTATAAAATGTAATGGGATGTGGAGGTGGGGGCTTGAAAAGAGCGGGGGATGTTTAAAATAAAAATGTGCGGGGGGCGCGTGTGTGTCATTTAAGGAATTGCAACTCGACATACATTTTGACTGTTTTTCATACAATCGCTCTTACGTGACTATGACGTTATTACACATTTTTCATTAGATATTTTGGAAACACAGTATCTTGTTGATATTATCTAGGCTTCTATTGAAATCAATTTATAAAGTTGTGTAAAACTAATCCAGTAAAGACGTCTAAAAATCTGCTATTTTGTATGAACTTTGACACTTCATAATTTACTTAAAAATTAAAATGTCAAAAAAGTATAACAATAAGCCTTAAAATAATAAAGACAACGTTGATCGAAGTCACGAAATAATATGTTTTGCATTTTGTTTTTCGGGTAGGTACCATATTTTTAAGAAAGTTGTCCTCTTTACGAAAACTATTAGATTGTAAATATATAGGTACTAATATAGTTATTCGCTTTATAAAAAATGCTAATGTCTGGAAGTATCAGACGGATTAGAAGATCTTTTCTTGTAAATGGGATAGTCAGATTCATGACGAACAGTAAGTATAGGCTATATAATTTCACGCTATGTACAGTAACCAAAGTTGCGAGCAAAACCGCAGGGGACAACTAGTAACAAATATATCTATCGCAATAATAATTTCATGAAATATCCAAAAGTGTTGCATGTGTCAAAACCTCACAGCTCTGTTTGATGGAAAGTCCGCGTTTCCACACAAAAAGAGAATTGAGTTGGTTGGTTCTTTCAGTTCAATGACTAGGTACTCTAAATGAAAAAAGGGTGCGGACAACCCCCTTTTCGAAGTAACCGAATCAGTGTTACGGCCGAAAAAATACCAGGTTCGAAAACCGTGATATGTTAGGTTTTTATACGCTAGATCAGTTTTACGAGTACACTCTGATGTTTGTTTTGTAAAGTTTTCTTTTTTAACTACTTTTTATTAACTAACTGTGTTATCATTTATTTTTTTTGTGCTAGTCATCACACTAATATTATAAAGCCGAAAGTTTGTTTGTATAAGTGTGTGTGTATTTTTGTTACTCCGTCTCACTCAAACGGTTGAACGGATTCGGATAAAATTTGGCATACGCGTAGACCATGCCCTGGAATAGGACATACAAATAATAATAATAATAATAATCGTGATCTGCCACGGTATTGCTATGTTAGGTTACCAGTCCAGTGTTAACGGGCCCACAGCCGTCATGCCCAGTCCCATTTAAGTTAGGCCGCATGAACGATTTGCGTTTTTTAGCGCAGTGTAGTGTTTAGATCGTGATTCTGCGCTCCATAGTACGTTGGCATCCGGAGGACACAGTGGAGCATACGGTAGAGGTGTGCCCCGCTGGGGCAGAGCACCGCCGTGTCCTCGTGGGGGCAATCGGTGGCAACGATCTCTCGCGCCGGGCCTTGGTACAGGCCATGGTCCGAAGCGAGGAGGAGTGGCAGGCGGTCGCTTTCTTGTGCGAAGCAGTAATGCTAGTAAAGGAGGAGGCCGCACGTGCACGCGCGTGGGAGCGATCCTCACGCCCCAGCCACCGGGATCCCGATCCCGATTTCTGGCTTCTGTAGGCTTGCGGACAACGAGCAATGGGTAGCTCGCCGTCCGACCGCCAGATAACTGTCCGGACCGAGGCCAATTGTCCGGACCGAGGCCAAAAGGAAAACTCGGCCCTGGTATGAAAGGCAACGAAGGAACAGGAGTGGGTTTTTAGTCAGTAAAAGTCTGACACACCCGCTAACTCCGCCCAAGAGCGAGAGATGTCATTGGATAATTTTTACACCTAAAAAAAATAAAAAATAGTACGTTGGCAAACTTTGAGTTTTCTCTTTCGGATATTAGTAAAAGACACCCTAGGTCAAGATAGATAGAATACCTACAAACGTCCATCAAATTACACTGAATTTCATAAAATTACATTATTCAATGAAGTAAAGGGACCGAAGAATAAAATTTTTCTCGCTGTGTTCATAGCCCCACAGGCACTTAATATTTGTGACGTGCTCCAATTAAAAGTAAAAAAAAAAAAAAAACTGTGACACGACCCCCGTACAATTGCCCTGAAGAGTGAAATACGCCTTTTATTGTTCAAGACACAATGGGGCCCGACTTGGCCTCGAACAATATGGCCGACCTATTATTTGAACGAAAGAAAATAAGGTGTTTTCATTAATGAAGTTAAAGTTTAATTGCTTCTTGCAAAATGATCTTTTCCGGCAGCGGCCTGTAGAGAATGGTGGTCACCGGAATATTAATGTAATTTTGAAAGTAACATTATTTTAGTTTTTGTTCTGGATATGCTTTTTGTCGGTCGGTGCTATTTCCAATTAAAAATAATTATGTGGGATGCTTTCACGTTGTTCGGGGAATTTTATCAGTGAAATATTTCCTTAGTACTTACCATTGTTTTAGTAAGTGAAGAGAGACAACATTAATTACACGTTTTGTTTTTACGTTGTGAAATACGACGTCCTTTGTTGCGCTGTCCTAAAAATAACTTTTTTTAACCTAAATCTATTTATATAAAAATGAATAGCTGTTTGTTAGTCTAACTAAAACTCAAAAACGGCTGGACCGATTTGGCTTATTTTGGTCTTGAAATATTCGAGGTAATCCAGGAAAGGTTTTCACGAAAAAAAAAAACCGACTACAACGTCATCTCTAATTAAAACGTCATTATAATATGAATTATGCTGTTTTTTTTATTATTCTGGATTGGTTCGCGCTTGACCACTATCTCACCTGATGGAAAGCGACGATGCGGTCGACGATGGAGCGCGCTTAGCTAGAAATAACCTATTCACTCTCGAGTTGTAGCAATCAGGAAATACACATTCCGACAAGGAAGGCTGTTCTGGTAATGCCAGTAGATGGCATTATCCTTTGACAGTTTGGCCAAAAGGTATCACAACATGACTATTAGCAAAGTTCGCCGGGTCAGCTAGTTTCATATAAAAATGAATAGATGATCGTTAGTCTCGCTAAAACTCGAGAAAGGCTGGACCGATTTGGCTAATTTTGGTCTGGAAATATTCGTAATAGTCCAGGAAAGGTTTAAACGGAAGGGGGAATTTGTGTGTCGTGTGTATTGTAATGTAAACTACCTACTGCTTGACTGCGATCCCACCTGATGGTAAGGAATGATGAAATTGTTGATGGTGAGCCGCACTAGTTTATTAGGAGCCTACTGACTCTTGCATTGAAGACACTTAAATTATAATCGGAAGGGAAAACCGCAGCAGGCAAATTGTTCCACTCCTTCGATTTACGCGGTATCAACGACGAGGCAAAACGCTTAGTCCGGACCGTAGAGGTGTTAACAATGTAAGGGTAGACTGGCCATTTTCATTTCATTCGAAACCTCAGGACTTATTTGCAATGGGAGTCTATTTTTCACGGGAGTACTTAGAGGTCTGATAAATTCAATAATATGATAATAATATACGACTTAGAGAAGCCATTATTTGCAGATGTCGACCTCGAGTATTAATGCAAACGACACGAGAAAAAAGTTATATAAATTACGATTTGACCTACATACAAAAAAAAGACGAATGTATACTATTCATTAGGTCTCTTTGTGCTTGACATGATTTAGCACTACAGACTAAAGATGTTTTTTGAGTGAAAAGAAAGTCAGGGAACAAAAAAAGGGGCAAGTGCGAGTCGGAATCACGAACCGAGGATTCCGTAAAAACTTGCTTAAGTAAATAGTTCGTATCCCGAATCGAGTCCCGAAGATTTTTTCGTGTCGCAAAAAAAGTAATTATTTTGTGATGTAACTCTAAATTTAAGATTTTCAGTTGCATTTTCCCCTAAACTAATGCTATGAGTCTTGCTTTTTGCCAAATTGTAGGATTTTAGGTCAACGGGACTATATAGGTTCACTATATAGGTTTTGATTTCCGTGCGAATAGATATTGTGTTGACATTGTCCTATTATGTGACTTTTATTGAAATTAATTAAGATTATTGTTATTATTATTGTTTTAATCGAATAGTGTTTTTAGCTTCTTTACTTGACTCCCTATTCATTTTGATTTTACACCTACATTTATTATTATTATTATTTTATTTTGTTTTATAAAACATTCGCATTCATTGTAAAATAAATAATGAATACCTACTTAAATGAAAACGAAATGACAGTGATCAAGAGCGAGCCCAACAATAATAAATAAAAAGATGACCAACCACATCTTTTCTTCTTTTTCTTTTTACATCAAAAAGGAAATTATCTCGATATATATAACATTACATATATGTGTATAGAAAAGACCTGAAAACAACCAACGGATAGAATTTTTGATGTATCTTGGGAGTTCCCTACATCAGCTAGTTGAGATGTGGCGTAGACATGATTAATGCTATGTTTTGGATTAAGAAATATGTTTCTTGTTGGGACCGTTGATTAGTCAGTGTCTACAACACTTCTAGACTAAAATATGATAGCTACAGAATAAAAAACAGTGTAGGCAGTTACAATCAACTAGAGTCAGACAAGACGAAAAAATATTATCCAAAAAAAGCGAAAAATCGTCAGTTTCTCCGTTCAAGCGTACAAATAAAATAGAAGATGACAATAATTGTAAAAGAACGGTTAAACCTTTACACTTTGACCAGGAGCGAGCCGTAACACGAAGAAATAACGAATTTGTATTCGGAGCACATTGCGCTGACAAAGCAATCGGTAACCCACACGTTGCTCACAAAGTGGTCAATAAACGCCACACTTACAACTATGTAACTCAACCCTCCCCTTACAATACAAATGACTCTATTTAGAAGAATCGTTTCACTATCGTCCCTCAAAAACGAGTCAATATTTACGAATTCAACACTCAAATGCCACTCCAAGCTTGTGACGTCAGAATTTTGCACTATTGCGAGTTTACGGGTGTTTGCCCCTCCTTTTCCTTCTAAGGATGAGTCGATAATGGCGCGTCTTTTCGGCGGGAATCTTAAAAAAGGCATCTGTATTCGTCGGTCGTCGACCGGTTAGCTTTTCGTTTTTTTTTTCGTACGTAGCCGATGAGTCGCCGATGGCCGACGAAGATTGATGTAGTTTCGCCCTTATTTTTCTGCATCGCGTGTCGGATTGTTTTTTGTTTTGAAAACAAGTAAACGGTGGTGATTTTTTATTTTCGTTTGATTTTTGATAAAATGTTTTTAAAGTAATTATTTTGTTGTTAATGATAGGTTTCATTTGAAGTAACATTATTTTGATAAATGAAAAAAAAAAAAACATTTAGTTATCGCAGCATATTTATACTGAACATTTTTTCCTTACGACACTCATTTATTTAAAGGGGCATATACGATTGATCGCTGAAAAATTTCGTCGGGAAACTTTTCGGAGTAAAAATGCAGTTTTTACCGTACACTAGCCAGGGAAAATCGGAAAGTGCAACTGCTTTGATCCAATCCAATTAGCTAGGCGACTTCGACACAGACGGTTAGAGTGATGGATTTACAGCCCGGAGCCGAACTTTAAATTAAGACCTTTTTTAGGGCGAAAATTTAAAATTCAGCATTAGATTCGTTTAGCTGTAGAATAGTTATTTCATTGGTCTAGCTCGACTGATTTTTTGGAGATCGACGCTCAACTAGCAGAAAGCAATTTCAATTATAAACTTATATAAATGTTAAAATATTTTGGAAGCAGTTTTGTTCTTTTAGCATAACATAATCAGCCTTTTAATGTTCCCACTGCTAGGACTCAGGGCTCCTCTCTAGGAGAAGGAATGGGCCGTAATCCACCACGCGGGCGGGCCCAGCGGGTTGGTGAATGTCACATGTCGTCAAACACAATCACAATGTTTTCCTTCACCGTTTAGAGAGCAGTGGTGATGAAATAAATTACACAAAGTAATGCGCCTGGCTGGGCTTGAACCCGCGACCTACAACTCGTAAGTCAGGGCAGTTACCACTCGGCCACCACTGCTTATTTGTTCTTTTGCCTGGCTTTAAAACTAGGCTTTTCTTGCATAAAATCGAACAGCATAATTGCTGCATAATCAATGCGTGAGCATAATTATAGGGAAGTAGGTACAATCTGACTTACCCCTTTAATTATACACTTCGACCCACCACATTAAAAATACAAGCGTCATAGTTTTACAAGTATAAATTACGTCGGAATTCAAAAGTTTCTTCTATAAAAATCATTATACCAAAGAATAGTACTTAATATGATTCAATAACTTAATTTATAAACGAGGAGAAACGGCGAAAGATAACACAAAGTTTTGCACCGTAAGAAAATTTTAATAAAGGCGTATTATGATACGAACAATTAACTTTATCTATCCATTCATATAGATCTTTATAGATAGGTACGGGTGATACGATGTTCCCTATCTCCCCGGTCTACCCTTCATCTTGTATTCAAGGAGCAAAAAACGTCCACGGTCCAAAATGACGATTTCATTTTGTGGAAATTGTTCGTAAGTTATCACAAAGGAGCGCTCTCCGATTACTTTAATTACGGCGTAACTTGTTTTAGGAATTATTTTGATTAATGAATAAGGTATTTAGTTACTTTTGTAGTTTCAAACTAGAGAAAATGATTTTGGGTGTTTGAGCTGTGAGCTTTTTTTTTGAGCAGTGTCCATTATTTTGTATCAATGTTTTTTTTTTTTTTAGAGTAATTCAGGCCTACGTGCTCCAGTCAGTAACATGCCCCAATTACGAAACTAAGATACACATTTAAAATATAAAATTAGGTATAAACTTACCAGATTGGCTCAAATAAGCACCAAATTTTTAATGCGTGTGTTAGTTTTGCAAGTGGAGTACGTTATCGACTGGGGCATGTATACCGGTTTACCAAAAATGGGTCTAAATAGGATAATTATTGCATTATTTTAGATAATTGCTTATCTTGCACGCAAAAATCCAGAAAAAACATCTTGTTTTTTAACAGTATTAAAGGAAAAAGCACCCTTTTCCATTAAATTACTAAAGCTAACTGGCAACATCTTCTTGTAAACAAAAAAAAAATCATTTGCAGAAAAAAAAGAAATAAAATAAAAATGTGTACCGTCAGACACCACTAGGGTAGCGACACTTTAAAAAGTTTAAAAAGCGAAGTCCGGAGGAAAAATGAATTTTTCCAACGACGACGTTTTTCTGAAACACTTGGTACTGTTACGACATGAGTTATTATGCAAATAGTTTTATTACGCCTGTGTTCATTGCAAAGAGGATTTATTTGCAACTAAGGCGGACTAAGTCGATCATGATACTTTGCGACGCCCGCTCTTGAAGGGGGGATTATATTTGTATGCTGCTTTTGGATAAGACGGTATTATAGTGTGTTTTCTGTGTAATATGCACAGAATATTATTATTATTGTGTTATACATATAACAAACTTTTTGACGTTTATTACAACCACCACATAATACTGTAGATCTTTATAAAATATTGCTTAACGAATACATGAAGTGCTTCAATATGATGACAAATAAACATTTTTTTTTTCATATTTAATGGAACGTAATTGTATTATGTAGGTATTTTAAGTGCTCTGTATATTTTGAAGCCTTCTGTTTCGATTTTCGTTTAACCGGCTTAACATGTTTTTAGAGACAAGAATGGCATCTCGGTATGTTAAGATGGTAACCCATCCGCAAACCGACCTCGACATCCATTGCTTATCCTTGGAAATTGACCCGTGTAGTTGTTCTTACATTAGCCATGAGCTCCTCCATTTCCGGGCAAAATAATTTTCAATACAATTACTCGAAAACCTACCGCTTTTAGGCACGTAATGTACTGTTTTCCAAACTAGTGCAGAAAAGTGCGCGACCTCGCTCCCGCCACAGTTAATAACATTTATCGTATCAGGTTGGGTACTAAGCGACCCCTACAAGTCGTCCGTCTGCCCCCCTTTATTTATTTCTTCGTAAGTGTTATGAAAAACGTCGTTTCATACACGTAAAAATTTGTCACTGCAGCACTCGGTTCTATAACACCTCGCCTGTGGCTCGGGCAAATTCCGCTTCGGTGGCAACGAAAAACTTTCTCCACTTGTATCAAAATGGGCTATTGTAGGTATCAGCGAGCCTCATCCAAGTTTCGAGTTGGTGTTAAAAAACCCAAAAACCCTTTGCCGGCTTTAGAATCGAGGCTGTCGATCCAATTTATATTCAGAGCACATTAAAAGGTAAAGTGGTATCATAAAGAGGCTAGTCAAAAGAACATCTCATAAAAATGTTATGGACTCTAATGCTGAAAAATGTATCTTGAAATATTTAGTGGCCATGTAAAGTGAGGGATCGCTTTTCATTGAGTGGTTCTGTTTATTGGGACACTTCTAGCCTAAATTGGAAATATGGTCGATGCTATCTTGTTTTTATGGCATCTAGGCTTGGGTTAGAAGCAGTAATAGCTCTTGACATTTTAATATAATACTTAAGGTAGAACTATATCGGGCACACGTGGGCCACGTCCGCCGATCTGGGCGCGACGCACACATTTTATACAGCAACTAGACTTGTAGAGCTACATATTAGCTCCACGCCACGCGACACGCTCTACGTACAAATCAGGCATGCCCACAACAACAGAAGGTTTACGTCGTAACACGTCACGAGGCGCGGTGATGCGCAGAATGATCCAAAAAATATAATAATAAAGAAACTCGTTGCGACACGATTGTGTACCGTCCCCGCCCCCCTCCCCGCGCCTCTTCCGATGTATCCAGTCGTCTACGCACCCCCCACCCCTGCGCTCCTCGCTGTATTCTTCCGTTTAAAGTTCTGTTATAAAATTTGCGGAAGCAGAAGCGGAAATGGAAGTGAAAAAGCTTGCGGAACTTCTGCAGAAGCGGAAGCGGAAGCAGAGTTCTGTTGCAACACTACTGGAATCCAACCCCAACCTAATTTGGAAAAGCAGTTTTTCTTAAAACTCGTCGTTTTTACAACGGCCAACCTGGGTCCGAAGTCGGTAAAAAGATTTCCATATTGGCCACTCTAGTTCCCGTCCAGGGGTACTTAATACTGAACGGAATCAAAAAAGTTCTTTCTATTTGCAATTTTGAATAAAGTTACTTTTCAACAGATACAAATTAAAAAATAAATTGTCAATTAGGCACCCAATCATAAAAACACATCACGCAATCTAAATAACATGATGCATGGTCCGTTCAGGCTTGTCTATGGATAGACAAGCCTGAACGGACCCAAAACAGTTCAATTCAAAACAGTTGTTAACATAATTACTGTGGTTTTCATTATTAGTCGCCATTGAAATAATATTAAATGAGCACTATGCAGTTTGCCCATCTAGCCAATCAAAATAACGGCTGCATTTATTTTTATTAGGTTGGTACCCCCTAATATGAATATTTAGATACTTAATTTGTAAACGTGAAGCTCTTGATATTAATCTATATAGATAAAAGTAAATGACTAAATGTGTTCCTAAGCTCAAAAACTTGGGAATGACCGGAGCAATTTGGACTAACATTTTATCTATAATATTTGTTTTATAATATTTGAAGTTTCAGGAAGGTTCTTCAGTAAGAGTATACTCGAAATATTACACAGATAAAAACACATTTTTCTTTGTGATATTCACACGGTGTCTAGCTGCCAATATTAAGGCTAGCTGTTATTTAAAAATTTGATTTATTCGTAGATTTAACACTATTATTGATAAATATAATATTTATTTAATTTTGTTTGTTTCAGTCCAATACCAATTCATCAAGTTAAACTGTATCAATCGAAGAATTTTATGTCTGCAGCCCTTTTCATTTTCGTTATTAATTTTGACATACTTGCTTTTCCAATTTACATTAGACATTAGCAGAATAGTCGACATTATTGCCATTGCCATTAACAAAAAATATAATAAAATAGACACTATCATTTTACGATACTTAAATTATTTGACTTGGGCAGTTAGTGCGTTCTTTTGACGGAAGGAATGGGTAAGTTAGAGCAATCTTGGCAATCTTTGAACTTCAAAAAGCTAAAAATCGTAAAAGGATTCCCAGGAAAAAAAGAAACCGGGCTGGATCCGAGTGTCAGAAAAACAATACACGTACAGTTTTAAATTTCATTACGAGTATTTTACTTTAACTCATCTCCATTTATTTTTGGCTCTAGAAATACATAATAATTCCACATTTCCATGCACACTTTGACCCCAGTCACCCTTCTAAAATCATAACCCTCCCGATTAAAACGGAAATAGCAGCGTCCCCCAAAATCAATGCGAATCAATACCCCGTGGCCGGACCACTGGAAAATCAAAGCGAGCAGTGGCGGGTTGAATAGTTGGTACAAAGATTACCCCATTTGGGTATTTTTTTTCGTTTGGGAAACAACTATCATATTTGTGTGCCTTATTTATTCTTTTTAGGGTTCCGTACCTCAAAAGGAAAAAACGGAACCCTTGTAGGATCACTTTGTTGTCCATCCGTCTGTCTGTATGTCAAGACCCTTTATCTCGGGAACGCGTGGAGGTATCGAGTTGAAATTAAAACCATATACTCAGGTCTGCGGTCTCTTGAAGCTGTGAAAAAATCAAACTTCTGAGTTAACGAATCATGGTTGTCATTTCAGCCGAAAGACGTCCACTGTTGGGCATAGGCCTTCTCATAATAATCGGTTCTATGCGTCTCGCATCCATTGGGCCCCGCGTTCCTTACCAGGTCTTCGGTCCTCGGCGGCGCGGTCACCACCCCAGAAACTTTCGTCCCCATAAAAAATCTGTTCTCGAAGCAATGTGCCCCACCTAACCTACTGCCGGTTATGTTTGGCGATTCTTTGGGTTATGTTTACCTTGGTTCTCCTGCGGATACCTTCATTTCTGATGCGATCACGCAAGGAAACTCCCTTTCCATTGCTCTTTATAATATTCATTATCATCATTTCAGCCGAAAGACATCCACTGTTGGTTATAAGCCTTCTCCAAGCGTTGCCACAAGGACCAGTCCTGTGCGTCTAGCATCCATCAGATTCCAGCGACCCTGACCAGGTCATCCGTCCACCTTGTGGGAGGCCTTCCAACGCTGCGTCTTCCGGTACGCGGTCGCCACTCCAGAACCTTTCGGGCCCCAACGGCCATCTGTTCTGCGTGCAATGTGCCCTTATAATGTGCCTTTATAATATTAGCGTGCATTAATTGTCTTTTTTCAAAATATCATTCTTGGAATGTATTCATACACAGATCGTTGTGATAAGTAGATACACAACGATATGTTGAAATATAACAACAACAGTTTTTAATAACGCATCAAATATTGACAGCTGATTGGCATTTAATTTTATGAACAGTGTTTAATATATTTTTGATTAACATTCTCGAAGCTAACTAATGATGTAACAGCATATAATAATCTACAAGTATACGTATAATCTATTAAATAATAAATAGCATGTAAAAAATAACAAATATTTATATGCACAAGAAGTAAGAATATTCGAATACTTCTTTATGTCAAAAGTGGATAGGTTACTTTTATGCAAGTGTGCTCAATCGTTGATAACATCGTGCTCCATCAGATGAGATTAATAAAATTTTATTTATTATTTATCAATAATATATATTTTTAATGGAATTCTTTCGAGTGAAGTTCATTGCTTTCTAATAGATATAGTGATGTAAAATTGACACAGTTTTGAACATGAAGTGACTTCACAACTGGACAAGTAAGTTGAATCATTGAAAGAGATGCGATCTCGGTAAAAGTGAAGCTGAGAATTTTATTGTAGTATTGACTACCTCAGTGAAGCTTGCCGAAAAGGCAGAGGAAGGAAGAAGAACGTGTTACATCCGCATTGTAATGAAAAAGAAGCAAGATTACAGTCAGTATTCTGTATCAGAAAAGTAAATGATATCTATTTATCACTACTTTTTAAGCTTGACACTGCACAAATCGTGCGATGCCAAATAAAAGTAGGTCGACTTTACGAAAGATATAGCATTATCTCAATCTACAAAAAGTCCGATTACTTTTTATCGTTTCGGGTTTAAGTTTGTAACTTTTGCCATAACGTCTTAATCACTGGCTATCAATGAGTACTTAGGGACGATCAAATAAGGCACCACTAAAAGACAATCAAATCTTTATGACTCCTTAAAATACAGGCTCTGACAAACAAAATAAAGATAGGAACACACCTTTAGATTACAATTTTTGACGACTTAAAACGTTATATTTTTTTCTCACTATTCAGATGTAATTCCTAGTGTGGAACAATGCATATTATATTAACAAAATAGTAAAATGTTTTTAAATTTTAAACTTTTTTCGACTTATTATTAAAACTTGACCTTCAAGACTTGTATATTAATCTATTCTAATTAAAAAAAGGAAAAGATATCTACACTAATATTATAAAGAGGCAAAGTTTGTTTTATTTGTCTTATGTTTTTTTTTGTTTGAGGTAATCTCTGAAAGTACTGGTTCAATTGCGAAAATTTTTTCACCGATAGAAAGTTGCTTTATTCCTGAGTGACATAGGCTATATTTTATGTATGCGGACGAAGCCGCGGGCAAAAGCTAGTACTTTATATTTTATGAATGTGGGACACGCATAACTGGGAGAAGAAAGATATACCCAGCAATAAGAAATTCCGGACTGAAATTATGCTGATGACGATTATTTTCATGTTTAAATGACATGACAACCTAATTACGAGCTTCAGACTAATTCCATCATCAATAATGACATACATCACACATCTTTCTGCCCTTGTTTCATGTTCTTTGGGGTCGGCGCAGCACGTTTTTTTTTTCTTCCATTCTATCCTGTCAACCGTCACGCGATCACTGACTCCCTTTTCTTTCTTTAGTCTCACCATCCATGTATATGTTAATTCATAAATCTTTTAGTAACATGCGTTTAATCCCTCCTTTTCACATAACCATACCAGGATAAACGATTCTCTTTCAACTTCTCAGTCACTGGCGCCACTTTCAAAATACGTCTTATGTACTCATCGTCTTCTTGCCCTTTTCCTGTTTTATTTGGGGTCGGCGCAACATGTTTTTTTTCTTCCAATTTGTCCTGTCACCCGTCACGCTATTACTAATCCCTATTCTCTAAATGATATCTATTTTGCAAATAGGTTCAAAAACACTTTTGCACGTCAGATTTTTTTTCCGTCATTTTAAACTAGATGAGACCGGTGTTTCCTAGCTGACTACCCTGAGAAGAAACACCGAAACAAACCCAGGGGTCAAAGTCTCTTTCAAAGTCCATACAGTAAATATGTAATGGTCAAATCACATAAGAACCATACAGATTTGAGTGGACCTGTCTAGAGCAAGCATTTGTCAGTATTCGCAAAGCTCAACTTAGGACTACTAAGGAGCTCAACGACTTGACGAACAATACCAAGGGTAGGCTGCAGAAAATACTCAAATTGCCTTTCACATCAGTTCTCAAGTTCTCACACAATCCATCCGCCTTTCTCAGTTTTTCCATTCTGGTCACTTCACCTAAAAAGGTAACACTCAACATTTGTTCCCAATAAAACTCAACAGCAACACAAATCCACTCGTATCAACGAAAGACGTTTAATTCACCCGTATCTACTTTTATGCCCGCCCTCCACTGATTTCAACAACAAAGTCCTGCAAAAGTTTTGCCAAACGAGCCGAAGGTAAGCCCGGACGATACTAAATGAAAAGAGGAAATTCATTACTGTGGCGATACCGCGGCGTCGTCTGTGTATCGCGACCCGTTTTCGCGGTAACTGCTGTCGTTAACGGTTACCGTTTATATCGGAAATCGTTAGCCTCGCCTCGCTATGATTGGTGGTTCGCCAGCTTTAAGGTCGGGAGATAAAAGTAAAGATATTGGTAGGATGTTGTGTTGTGATGGATCATGTTATCAGAGTGCTTGATGAGATTTTGAGGTCATTTTTGTTTTTCTTTGTGATAATTTCTTATGTAGGACAACAAGCTATGGGTTTGGTTTTTTACGTGTCGTGAGATACGTGTCTTTGCAACAAAATTGTAACATACTGCATAAATCTGATTTCATCTGAACTGATATACTTACACAGAATAAAATATAAAGGTTTGTACATTACAGACACATACTTATATACTTTATTAACCACACAAAGTTATTCACAACTAGTTAGAGCCCGCGACTTCGTCCGTTAAATGACGAATGAAAACCAAATGGTCAGAATTTAAAGTTGTTTTGTTTTTGTATGGAACCATAATTCTTTTTATAAAATAAAAGCAATCTAAATCCTTGTAATATCAGCTATCCGCTAGTAAAAATCCCGTCAAAATCGGTCCAGTCGTTTCGGAGATTAACCGGAACAAACAGAAATTTAAAAAAATATGTTTTTATTCTTACAGTTATCGAATGTAATATATTTCATATGCATCTAGTAAAAAAAAACAGACACTTCGAATATTCATGCACTATAGCCTTAAGCAGCGAGAGCAGTGGTGGCCGAGTGGTAACGGCCCCGACTTACGAGTTGTAGGTCGCGGGTTCAAACCCAGCCAGGCACATTACTTTGTGTAATTTATTTCATCACCACTGCTCTCAAAACGGTGAAGGAAAACATCGTGAGGAAACCGGCATGTCCTAGAACCAAAAATTCGAAGACATGTGACATCCACCAACCCGCACTGGGCCCGCGTGGTGGATTATGGCCCATTCCCTCTCCTAGAGGAGGCCTGAGTCCCAGCAGTGGGAACATTATAAGGCCGACTATGCTATGCTAGCCTTAAGCAGAGAATACACGAAGTCTAGAACATACAACAATTCCACACCACTAATTCGAGTTTACGGGTTATTAGTATATGCGGGGATTTGGCGAGCTCAGTGTAACCCCGCCCTAAGAACCGCGCAGTTTATGACCCCGAGACAATGTGCTCTATTTTATTCAAGTTAGCGGTTAAGCTTTTATTGCAGATATTAAGTGAGCTTAAAGAGACTATAAAGCTAACTAAATACAGTAAATATAGCAGAGTTGTTGATACTTTTGTGGTAATTGGAAGTATAGAAGCGTTTTGGTAGTTTTTTTGGTCTATACATTGATTTTTCTCTTGATTAGTTTCTATAAAGAGGTAGTTTGTAAGTTTAGTTTATCATTAAACTAAGATAGTGCTCAAACCCAAGTTTTATTATTGAGCAATCCTAGCAATAACAAAACAAAAGAAAATAAAGTATGTTGATGTCATGAATGGGCCGTTCAATTGTTTCAAGAGTGATTCTTCTTTACAATATTGCAGTAAATATTTTCATAGTGGTTCCCAAAAGCATGGTTATTAAGTTAGTGGCACGTTAAAATCTACACATGTCACTCAATTAAAGCCTTACAAAAATATTCATAAAAGCACACAGAAACGCGAAAATCATATTCCGGACACAAAACCACTCCAAGCCCCAAGCACTTCATACCATGAAAAATGGGAAACAAAAGGCTACGTGGCCGTCCAAAGCTCCTATTTTATAAAAGACTCTCTATACATCAAAAAAAAGTATAAAATGAGAAATAGGGAATGAGAAAAAGGATAAAGTGAGAAATGAGTATATTAGAGGAAGTTTGAAAGTGGCGCCAGTGACTGAAAAGTTGAAAGGGAATCGTTTGTCCTGGTATGGTCATGTAAAGAGGAGAGATGAAACGCATGTTACTAAAAGAGTTATGAGTATACACGTGGATGGGTGGAGAGGGAGAGGGAGGCCAAAGAAAAGATGGATGGATTGTGTGAACAGTGATATGAAAGAAAAGGAAGTTAGTGATAGCATGACCGTTGACAGGATAGAATGGAAGAAAAAAACATGTTGTGCCGACCCCAAATAAGATGGGACAAGGGCAGGAAGATGATGACTCTCTATACATCAAACAGACCTACAGTATGCCACCATAACCACCTTCAAATCTGAAACTGGATGGTAGATTGGATGCATAGTATATCAGCCTTTTAATGTTCCCACGGCTGGGATTCAGGCCTCCTCTCTAGGCAAGGAAATGGGCCGTAATCCACCACGCGGGCCCAGTGCAGGATGGTGGCTAGTATACCTCATTATTATTATTTTAATTAGGTAACAAGGCCCATAGGTTGTCATGTAAAAGATTGACTGATGCGATAAGACCACCTATTGTAAACTTGTTTTTTTTAAATATTTGTCCTGCGTAAATTATGTGCTGTACATTAAAGTAAAGATGGACGGAAAGACGTCACGGCGTCCTCGCCTTCCGCATGATGCAGGTCCTCATCGAATATGGTAAGTTCGGGAGGTTTCTGCACCGCATTCGTGCGGAAGAAATGCCCGTATGTCACCATAGTGTGGACTGCCTGATAGACACGGTGGAGCATATGGTGGAGGTGTGCCCCGCTTGGGCAGAGCACCGCCGTGTCCTTGTAGGGGCGATCGGATTCAACGACCTCTCGCGCCGAGCCCTGGTACAGGCCATGGTTAGGACCGAGGGGGAATGGCAAGCGGTCGCCTCCTTCAACAGTAATGCTGTAATGCTAGCGAAGGAGGTGGCTGCACGCGTGAGGGAATGGACTTCCTCGGGCCCCAGCCGCCGGGACCCCAATCCCGATTTCCAACTACCGTAGATATATATGGGCTTGCGGACGACGAGTAATGGGTGGCGCCATACGGCCGTCCGGTAACCGTCCGGACCGAGCTCGAGTCGTCGACGGCGTGAAGTGTTCTACGCGCGCTTCAAAGAAATGTTAGCAAAACCGTAGCGGCCCAGCTGGGGTCATGCGTTGTCCTAAAGGGAATTCCGGGATTCTGGGACGTAACGCCAAGAAGGAACATAGCAGTGGGTTTTAGTCAGTAAAAGTCTGATACGCCCTCACGCTCCGTCCTAGAGCGCAAAAGTAATTAGAGTCATTGGTTGATTTCCCACCTAAAAAAAAGGTAGGTGGATTAACGTGTGACTTAATGATTTATAATAATAATATATTCCACGGGGTCGGCTACAGCCCTTACCTCTTCCTGATGATAATGGATGCTCTGACATCGGACATTCAGGAAGAGGCTCCCTGGTGTATGCTGTTTGCCGATGACATTGTGTTGGTTGCCGAGAGTGGCCTAGAGGTCCAGAACAGATTGGAGGTGTGGTGGCACAGACTGGAGAGTGTTGGCCTGAAATTGAGTAGAACCAAAACGGAATACTTGTTCTGCGATTTCGGCGGTCTCTCCAATCCAATGCCCTTATCTCTCGCTGGAACACCCATACCGATCTGCTCCGACTTTCGGTACCTCGGGTCACTCGTCCAAGGGGATGGTGAGGTAGACCGGGACGTAACACATCGGATCAACGCAGGATGGATGAAATGGCAACAGGTCACGGGAACAACTTGTGACCCACGGATGCCCCTCAAGTTGAAGGGTAAAATCTACAAGTCCGTGATAAGGCCTGTCATACTGTATGGATCAGAATGTTGGGCTGTGAAAAAGACGGATGAAAAAAGATTGCACGTAGCGGAGATGAGAATGTTAAGATGGATGTGTGGTGTGACGAGAATGGATAAAGTGAGAAATGAGTATATTAGGGGAAGTTTGAAAGTGGCGCCAGTGACTGAAAAGTTGAAAGGGAATCGTTTGTCTTGGTATGGTCATGTGAAGAGGAGAGATGAAACGCATGTTACTAAAAGAGTTATGAGTTTACATGTGGATGGATGGAGAGGGAGAGGGAGACCAAAGAAAAGATGGATGGATTGTGTGAAGAGTGATATGAAAGAAAAGGAAGTTAGTGATAGTATGACGAGTGACAGGGCAGAATGGAAGAAAAAAACGTGTTGCGCCGACCCCAAATAACACGGGACAAGGGCAGGAAGATGATGAATAATATATTCCACAACTTACACACAACGCCGTCTAGTCTCAAGCTAAGCATAGCTTGTGTTATGAACAATAGAAAACTGATAAACATACATATATATTTCTAAACACATACATATGATAGATAAATTACACCCAGACAAAGAACAAATGATCGTGCTCATCACACAAACATTTGTCCTGGGTGGAATTCGAACCCACAACTTCCGGCATAGCAGTCAGGGCCACTGACCACTAGACCAACAGGCCAGTCATAATGATTTTTAACTTCTAGCCCACACTATTTAACTTTTGTATAGTTTGATCACAACACGCTTTTCAAATAACGCACTTAAAAATCTACATGCGTTACTCAATAAAAGCCACGCAAAATATTAAAGCAACTTAAAATAGAATCGCACACCAATCCAAAAATCGTATGCCCAACTCCAACTCCAAGCACTTCATGCCATAAAAATGGGAAACAAAAGGCCACGTGGTGGGCCGAAGCCTACAGCCCGCTATTTCATAAAAAGGCTCTCATATCAAACAAACGAACGGTTATACGGGCGTCCATTATTTGCGGCCGCGTCACCCGTGGCGGCCGGATGTTGTTAATGGGGGAAAATGCGGAAAATTGGGCTATTCATTACCCAGACCTCCACCGCAACAGAATCGCGCAAATACTGCCGTGGGTAGCTCGATTTGTTTGGAAATGGCCTTGCAGTTATTGGTGCGGGTCATTAGATCGTGACTCGACGATTTGTTGATTGATTTTTGAATTTTTTAGTGACAGAAACAGTTGACAACCGCATTGGATTGGTGTTCAGAAGAAAATGTGAAGCCGTTACACAAAAACACGTAACATTTAGTTTTTACTTTTTTGAGGTTGGTTATCAACAAATAACTTCTTCTGCTCTGGGTGGAACGAGACGGCATGTCCGACTTTTACTGACTAAAATCTACCGGTGCACGATGTCCTTCATTTGCCCTTTGCGTTCTAGAGCCGCGATTACTCTTACAAACATTTTTGCAGCCCTAGCAGGCATCGGCTCTACTGAATCCAATTTGGAACTTTTCAATACCTTATTTATAAATTTCGATAAGATTTCTAGAAATGCAAATTAAAGACAAAAAAATGTTTAGTGCAACACCTTAAAACTACCATCAAAATTCCTAAAACTTTGAAAGCTGCTTGTAAAATCATGTAACCGATATTTGACATGATAACTATTTGAGCGGCAAACACACAAAAAGCCAGCCCACCCCATGAAAGCCAAAAAAAGAACAGCCACCGTGTAACATAAAGTCAGAATAGTTAGGTACTATCGAGCAGAATAAATATTGGCGGAACGTCCCTAGGGCAAGTGTTGTTGACACTATACATTACGATAGTAACGCAACAACCCTAATTTATTGCGACTAAACCGACTTTTCCGCCGTCGAACGACATCGCGACGGCAAATCTGTCGATATAGAAAAAAAGGCGGGCGAAATTCCATAAATAGCTATATTTTCCGTTCGAGTTCATTCTGCGAACAAATTCCGTGGAAGCTTCCCTTCTCGACGGAATATTTGTGTTTCACAGCGCACCTCACGTCGCTGCTGCGTCGGATTCGATTTGACATATTTTTGTGAAGCTTCTTAGATTTGTGATGATCTGTGATGACCATATTGTTTCGGAGTTTAGGGGCCGTATTTTAGGACTATCTATAAAAGAGTTGTAGCTCTTAGGAGGAAAGGTCTTAAATGTTCGATTTTATTTACCCCTGACCAAAAACGGAGTCTTATAATTATTATTTATTGCTATTTCAGACCCGATTTGATAGGAAATAACTACTATCAAAATCAACCCAAAGATAAAAATCTCAAGTTTTAGCCAATTCAATATCTTTAAACCTGTATTTCGGCGTGGGTGTAAACAAATATTTGATTCCCAATACACAAATATTACGTTACAGATATCCACAGATTAACCTAACTAAACGGCGAATACACAATGTTGAAGCTACATAAATGAGTAGGTACGCAAGTAAATTTCCTTTGTGGTTGTAATAATAACTTGTACATGGCTGAAGAAGCCACTGAACTGTCTGTCAAAACAAAGAGAAAACAGATTCAAACTTTACTGTATCCCTTCAATTTTACTACCACCATAAGAAACAAGATATATGCCAATTTTTCCTTTTCCCAAACACGAAAGCATGCAATAAATTACTCTGTTTATTTATAGCTTACGAAACGATGCGTATAAACCTTTAACTAGTAGCTTAAAGATCAATGGGGCAAGGAGATAAGTAGTTAGCGCAACGGTTGAACTCACAGTTAGTCGGCAGTAACTGAACGCTTAAACGTTACTGTTTCAAGTAAAATTTAACCGAGAGGAACTTGGGTTTACAACTTCTAGATGGTAAGCAACTGATAAAATGTAGAGTAAATTTTTCAGTATCTCGTTTTTAGTTCAACTTATTTAGCATAGCATAGTCGGCCTTATAATGTTTCCACTGTTGGGACTCGGGCCTCCTCTCTAGGAGAGGGAATGGGCTGTAATCCACCACGCGGGTTCATTTTTGGTTCTAGTTGCGTTGTCAATTTATTTGGATGAAGTTTAATGTGGGTAGATTTTTTTTGTAGTTTGTAATCATCAATTACTTCTCCCACTCTAAGGTAGACGACGAGAGGATGTGTTAGACTTTTACTTACTACAACCCACCTGTGTCCTTCAGTTACCCTTTGCGTTCTAGGAGAACGGCCACTCATTCAATCTTTCAAACGTTCTCTCAGCCCTAACAGGCATCGTCCCTACTGGGCCCCTTCAATTTTGCTGACATCTATTTGAGGCGCGTTGAAAAGTACGCACTGGTAGGGACTATGCCTTTTAATTTTTATACACTTTTATGAACTCAATCCGGTATGAAAAGGCATGGAAGACCTTGGATTTTTTGTGTTGAACATCGATTTGAAGGCAGAGAACTTAGATATCTCTGTTTGGTGAGAAACGATGAGGAAAGCAGACCCCAAAAAATAGGTCAAGCTTAACCTCATCTCTTTCTTCTCGTTCAATTAAAAACCAACTTCAGGAATTAGTTACCTATGTGGCATTCATGCTGTACTGGACCCTAACTGAATCTATTTCGGCACCGCCTTTTTTTCGCTTATATCATATTCCACAACTATCACTCAACGCCGTCTAGTCTCAAGCTAAGCAGAGCTTGTGTTATGAGTACTAGACATCTGATAAACATACTTATATATTTCTAAATACATACATATTATAGATAAATTCCACTCAGACAAAGAACAAATGATCGTGCTCATCACACAAACATTCGTCCTGGGTGGGAATCGAACCCACGACCTCCGGCAGTCAGGGCCACAAACCACTAGACCAACAGGACAGTCAAAAGGCTTATACCTTTTGACTTCTTGTGTTGTGCCAAATAAACCTATTTCTATCTATTTTTCTGCTTTTCTTATTCTTTATCTGTTTATCTAATCAAAGAAGAAACAGAGATGAATTACATAAATGTTTGTATTACAAATGTGAAATTTGTTACACCCCTCGTAAAAGTTTCATTGAGTTGAATCGCTCTGCAAAAATTATATTACAGTGGAGACTAAAAAAAGTCTGAAACCTGGCTGGGAGGTGTACTGTATTTCACACACGCCTTTGTATTTTGATATTTTTTTGATAACTTTGAACACTAGAAATGACTCCTATATCGTAGCTCGCCGTCCCACCGTCCGGTAACCGTCCGGACCGAGCCCAAGTAATCGACGGCGCGTACTGTTCCACGCGCGCCTCAAGGAGATGTCAGCAAACCGTGCGGACCCAGCAGGGTCGAAGCCTACTGGGGCCAAGGGTCTACTTCTGAAAGAAAGACTCGGCCCTGGTATGAAAGGCAACGAAGGAACAGGAGTGGGTTTTTAGTCAGTAAAAGTCTGACACACCCTTCCGCTTCGCCCAAGTGCGGGTGATGTCATTGGATGATTTTCCCACTTAAAAAAATATCATTATGGGTTCACAAAGTAAACTCACTTAAACAACAAAACACCCAGACCCGGAACAACTATTTGTAGGCCATATAAATATTTAATCCGAGAATCAAACCCGTAACATGACGCTCAGTACCCAATCGCTCAACCACTGCGCCAAACTTGCTCCATCACAAAAACACTAAAAGTATCATGACAATCAAATAAGACCTTAGTATGTCAACTCATAGCAGCCAGTATGGATTGACACGGATAATTTATCAGTATCATCTCCCATAGTTCAAATACTAATTCAGGTCGACAGGAAGACCTTTCTGCCTCTCTTGGGAAATGGAGCGTAAGTTGGGCAGGTATTTGGAAGAAAACTTACACTAACCCCTGAAGGCAGAGAAGCAATTTGAACTAAATTATTAATAACCTAGAGACTTTGAATAGAGTTCGGGTTGGAGGCAGTGTGGAGTTGAAGAACAGTGATTGTCCAGTGGTAACCGCTCCGATTTATGATTTTGCTGATGGTAGAGTCGTAGAGGCATTTGGAAATGCCTGTCTGAGTTATAAGTTAATATATTTCACTAGCTACTACCAGCGGAAAGTAGAAAATTGTCCCAAGGAAACTTTCTCCTGGGGTAAAAATCCTATCCTGTGTTATTCCTGGAAATGGTCTACCCGTGTGCCAAATTTCACTCAAATCCGTTGAGCCGTTCCAGCTTGAATATGTAACAACAACAACACATTCATAAACTTTGGCCTTTATAATTAGTGCTATAATATATTTCATTACTGCTATCAAAACGGTGAAGGAGAATATTATGAGGAAATCGGCATGTCCTAATACTAAAAAAAACGGGCAAGTGCGAGTCGGACTCGCGCACTCAGGGTTCCGTACAAACTTACCAATGAAAACAGTTCCGTTTCCGAATCGAGTCTCAAAGATTTTTTACGAATCACAAAAAAGTTTTTTTTGTGACGTAACTACAAATTTAACAGTTTTCAGATTTTTTCCTATACTTATGCTATGAGACCTTGCTTCATACCAAATTTCAGGATTCTAGGACACCGGGAAGTACCCTATGAATTTTGATTCCCTTGAGAGTGCCAAAAAATACGTTTTTTGCAACATAAACGGCCGTATCTTTTTTTTTCGTTACCTTACAAGTTTGATTTTTTTACAGCTTCAAGGGACCGCAGACTTGAGTATATGATTTTAATTCCAACTCAATACCTCCACGCGTTCTCGAGATAAATGGTCTTGACAGACAGACTGACAGACAGACGGACGGACAACAAAGTGATCCTATAAGGGTTCCGCTTTTTCCTTTTGAGGTACGGAACCCCAAAAAATATATCTACTAATGAAAAGATATCTACTAATACATTGTACCTGCCCACGTACAATGGTCCACATAGGACTAAATGCGGAAACCATACATAAATAGATAGATACATTGTACCTACTTACACTAACTCACTTCCTTTGATAGAGTGAATTCCTAAATCCTAGCAGTGGACACATTATAGACTGATTCTATACTTATGTTATACAATGCCTAAATCTGAAAATAAACGACGTTGACATAAAATACAGCTCACAAAAGAAAGAATAACAAGAGAGTCTTCAATTACAATTAGAAGTAAAGAAACAGACCAAAAATAAACCTCGAAGCCCCGATTGCTCTACCTGTCACGGATACGCCACGACTTTGCCGCGGTGTCAATCTTGTGGAATTACCGTCTGACCACGCCCTGAGAGATAAGATTCCTTTTAGAAAAAAAGAAAAATATAATGGAAAATGAAACGACAGTTAACCTCCTGACCTGAAACACTTGAAACGTTGTGTTGTTTTTATCTTAGTATTGTAATTTTTTTTAAGAAATACCAACAGGCTTAGTAACGCTAAGTGTAAAATGCATGATAATGACAATACTTTCGGAAGTCATGTATGTAACAGGTAATGTCATTGCCATATCAATAAAATACAAACGTGAATTATAGAATCATTTAATTCCCTCTTAGACGCCTTGGATAAGCTAGGAAGCGTAATATGCTTCTGGAGAGAGGTGGGCTGAATAAAATGAACCCTGTTAAATGATGGCCACTATGCCCACGTACAATGGTCCATCATTGACTAAGTAAGGAAAATAAACTCCAAAGCTAATATAATTCAGAATAATTTCTTTTACATAGGTCTACATGTGCACTTATAAAACGTCAGAAGCTAGTGCAGCTTTACAATTGTTGTTTCCTATGAATGCGAATCGGCACGAAACTCCACGGATACTCTTTAAAGAAATATATTATTTCTACAATAAATTAAAATATCAATAAGTATGAGAGGACAGTGTAGTCAACATGTACCAAAAAAGTGCATCGAAATAGAAAATCAATTGTGAGTCTACCGGGTCTACAGTGCTCTCACATTCCTGTTATAAAAAAGAAGCTGTATAAAAAATAAGACACATATATTGAAGCTTAGGTATACCAGCTATGATCGTTTCCTTTATGTACGTCGCTTCAGTTAAACATGCACCATTTACATAAACAAAACACCATGTACACTGACACTAAAAAATCCATAAATTCACAATGGCAATCCTGATTGAACACATGCAACACAAAACGAGCTACATAAATCTGTTTATGTACTTCTTACGTCTACATCATTAATCTTCATAATAAATATCAGCTACCCTTGTCTCCGTGGGTGGGTACTTATGAGCCATGAGCCATGATGGCCGCTACGGGGAGCACTTAATAAAATGCGTTTTTCCAATTTATATTTATTTCTTTTCCTATAAGCACTTGTTTTACAACGCTTTTACGTACAAAAGTTGTGTTTCAGTTGTAGAATTTTCTTTTTGTGTTCAGCAATATCCTGCTAAAGTTATAAATAAGTGGGTCTGTATGTTTGTTTATCAATCTTGCCTCAACAAATGAGCGGATTTGGGTGTAATTTGGAGCACAAAAAACCAAGCTTAGAATGATGAACAATATAATAAGTACCTTTTTACCCCAGCTATTGTATAATTTTCAGAAGAAGAACCAAGCAAGATATAGCTCGAAGAATCGACAAATTTAAGTGTCATTAAACAGTGCATATTTCTCGCAGAACAGATGTCAATAGGTCCGAAAGGTTCTGGAGTGGTGCGTACCGAAATACGTAGTATTGTTAGGCCTCGCACAAGGTGGACGAAGACCTGGTAAGGATTGCGAGAATCCGATTAATATGAGACGCACAGGACCCGTCGTTGTAGTGACACTTAGGCGAGGCCTATGGACATCTTTCGGGATGAATGATGATTGGATAATTTGAAACTTTTACGCGGGTGATGCCGCTACCAAAAACTAGTACTCAATTATTTTTCGAGATATCGAAGTTGTTTTATAGTCCTAGGTGTATATAAAGACGACACTGGTTTCATGTCTTTGAAGTAAGCGTAAAATGTTACGATTATTAGGATGTTAGCCGTAAAGCGCGTGTCCACCGTAGAGAGTACTATCTGGGCAAGAGAACCGACGTTAATAATATAGTTTAGAACCTAATGTTACTATTCTACCTAAGCTAGGACTTCAGGGAACCTTTCTTCGTCAGTTATAAAACAAAAATTGCATCATTCGACATCAATTGCAGAGTTTGTTAATACACTAAATTCTCGCTGGAAATAAAAACGTCTCTAATAAATTATAATCCAGCATCAAAGAGAAACCTTTACGTAATTAAAAGTTGATTCCGTTGTTTCGTTCAGTATATTTGCGATGTCAACGCCACTTGTCTCCGGAGAATTAAATTTAGTCAAAGAACTTAGTCTGTATACTAAAGTTTGATAATGTAAGTTATAAATATCCAGAGCGTAGTTTCATAATCTCTACCTATTAAGTGCTACAAGCATGGAGAAAACTATGAAAATGTGAGAAGTTGGAGAATAGTTAGGGTTGCCGCTGGAGCTCGTTTCTACAATGTTGTAAGGAAAAAAGGTGCCCGTGTGCTTATGAAAGAAGTTTCGCGATTAGTTCTAGAACATGAATATGAATTTTGCAAAAGTATTGTATTCCCAAGGTGGGTATCGACCCTTGCCGCTACAAAGGGCGTAACTCCAAATCTCATACTTTTGGCAATGAGCAAGAAACGAAATAGTTTTGTAAACAAGTGTTCTTGAGCTTTAAGGAAATTTTGGGTAGTAAAAAGTCATTTTCTCCAAAATGCGCCGATTGTAGCAGCAAGAGTCGATAATACTATTTATTATTGCTGCCAGCCTTCTGGGCACATTTCCGGATGACAGCGATGTGGAGGAGTACTTCGACTCCTGAATGTATATGTATTATATGTACATAGTTAGGTTTAGTATATTAGTATTTATAGTTAATATTTAAGTCCCGACTATGACTATACAAAAATATTGAATGAATAAAAATTTATTATTTATTTATTAATTAAAATTATAACACCTATTTAGGATCATGCAAAGATAAAAATCTTTTTAGGCCATAGACATGAATGCCATGCCAAAAAGCCATCAATGAGAAATATTTTAATAATCTTTGCTAGACATAAGAGCGATGAACACATTCAACAGAAATAAAAACCGGTGTTATTCATTTATCTCCTCTATATTCGGGCGGTTTTAGTTTCCACGTAAAAAGTAAATTGTTTTTTTGATTGCGACCTGTCGCGTCTAAATGACACTGCCGCGGAGTTTTTTGTTTGTTAGACCGAGTTACCGCTAAAAGCTTAGCGGTTTCCATCCTAAAACATTGGACAAATGTGAGTGCTCTTTGTGCTGCCGAAAATTTTAAAACTATCCATCGTTATTCTGCTGCGATAGCGTATCGAATCGAAAGCCATACATCTTGATTCGAGTGGCGATCGTGAGTAAAAAGAAAAGTTTGTACCAAGTCTACGTAGCCATAAATAATACCGCGGGGTGTCGGCTGCAATACATAAATTGGAAAGACTTTTGACAGCAGATCGGATAAGGCTGGGGTGGTCCGTGAGGGGGCGCTCTCGGCGTTTTTATCGCGATTATAATCGGCTTTGGCCAGCGAGGGAGATACTCGGAATAGTGACAACGTCCTGCATTGTGCTGCATTTCTATCATATTTCGGTATTTTCCAATAACGATTTGCTCAGTTTTGTATGCGGGGCGTTCACCAGCTTCCAACAGATTGTCATTTTTATAAAGATTTTTCCGTGAACACGTCTTTATATTGTGACAAACGAAAGTCTTACAGCGAATGAACACACGTGTTTGTACAAACAAACACATATATATTTCTTTGTCTCCTGAGTTTTCATATTTTGTAGCATTCTTTGTGCGGATTTGTATTGTCGACAAAGCTATTTTGTGGAAAATTTAACTGCGTGACAATTTTTAATATGAAAATCTTTATGAGTTTGGTAGTTATTTTAATAGAGTTTTAATAACAAACGGGGCATATTGTTGTAACTAAATAACTAACCCAGAACAAGCCCGATGATCGCACCAGCAAAGCCAAGACTTACGTGTACAATGGCTCAGCAAATATAGCCCAAAACAGAATGACTGACAGGTCCTTTGTCATGCGAAATTCACCAGCCTACCGTCTTACGGCGTTTATTATAATATCAAGCGAAGCAACCGTTTGACTCATCACTTTTTTAATAAGTTCACAGCGTCGAGGTTATTTAGAATTAATTGCGATACTTTTACGTAGTGACAAGTGAGTCGGCTAGTTTCTTTTTTGAAGAATTCCTAAGCTGAAAGGAAGGCCTTGAGAAACAGAGTCGGCCTAATTGAAAATACATATTCGATTAGTCTATGACTAGTCTGGGAAGGTATTATTAACAGAGAATGATGGATGAAAGAACAGAGAATTAGTTGAAACTTTAATTAAACAGAGACAAAACTAAAACACGGTTTATACATTGAATGAAAATGAGCTTTTCAAACGTAGGTTCAAACTGGATGGCAAGAACAAAAAAGAATTTTGATTCGACACTGCTGAACGATTCCCTATATTAAGCATCAGCTAACCCAACCATTATTTGTCGAATTTTTCGTCTGAATGACACTGAATCACTCTTAACTCAATAGAATATTTCATTATAATGAACAATATATCACCTCAATGATCACCGATTCGCACTCAATACAAATCAAGAAAATGTTCGGTAACGCTGATTCACGCATCAATTACCGCCCGGTAGCGTTCCGAACGGATCCGATAGGCGCCAACAATATTGGCGGATTATTTGCAAATTGAATCAATTTGGCGAACACGGCTATGCTTTTAGTGTTACGCTATTTAATATGTAGCTCTTTCAACTTTGTTTACAAAACATGATCAGAGGTGTTATAATGATACACACGGGCCCGTAAGTGGTACAATTTGTTCGGTGTACGGGGTGAAGTTTTAACGGGTCGTGATTGTCTTTTTGTGTCGCTTTTTGTGTTGTAAATGGAGTGGTTTTAGCGCGTTATTGTGGTTTATTGTATGTTAGCGCTCATGAGGTTTCAATATTTAGATATAGTAATCTTTTGTCGACGTAACTTCCATCACTTTTTTATATTTTTTATTACGCTCCTCTACTTCCATATCTCTCTACCTAAAGCGATCTCTGACCAAAGCTTCGCGAACATGATCGCATCGCGTGTCCTTGTTCAGGCGTCCGTCAGTGACGATATTCACCCACCTGCCCATGCGCATCCGTGCGACGTGCCAGCCCAATCTCACTTTAACCTGGCTGTTTTTTCTCCGACATCAGCTAGGGTGGTGTTTCTAACCTACAGGTAATATAATTTTTGCCTGGTTTAGCTTGTTTACATTGAACAACAAAACTTGTTCGCTTAAATTATTATAAGCAGAAGAATTTTCCCTCTAGTACAAACCTTACCTATTAATACCCGTAACAGCCTCTTTCAAGTCGTTTTTCTGTCGGAAACTTTCAGAAAACCAAATCAACAAACATCAACTTGGACATTTTAACACCATCATCATCATCATCATTTCAGCCGAAAGACGTCCACTGCTGGACATAGGCCTCCCCCAAGCGTCGCCACAACCAACGGTCCTGTGCGTCTCGCATCCATCGGACTCCCGCAATCGTTACCAAGTCATCGGTCCACCTTGTAGGAGGCCTTCCAACGCTACGTCTTCTGGTACGTGGTCGCCATTCCAGAACCTTTCGGCCCCAACGGCCATCTGTTCTGCGAGCAATGTGCCCTGCCCATTGCCACTTTAGTTTGGCGATTCTTCGTGCTATGTCGGCAACCTTGGTTCTCCTGCGGATATCCTCATTCCTGATTCGATCACGCAAGGAAACTCCGAGCATAGCCCTCTCCATTGCCCTTTGGGTGACTTTAAGCCTTCTAATGAGGCCCATTGTAAGCGACCACGTTTCGGAGCCATATGTCATCACTGGCAACACGCACTGGTCATAGACTTTCGTCTTGAGACACTGTGGTATATTGGACGAGAAGACACCGCGCAGCTTCCCGAACGCTGCCCAGCCGAGTCGGATTCGACGATTGATCTCTTTCTCGAAGTTAGACCTTCCCAACTGGACCGTCTGTCCCAGGTAAACGTATTCGTCTACAACTTCGAGTGTAGAGTCCCCGACCTTGATAGGAGTGGGTGCTACATGGCTGTTTACCATGACTTTGGTTTTGTCCATGTTCATTTTAAGTCCCACTCTTTCGGAAGCTCTACTGAGGTCACCAAGCATTATACTGAGCTCCTCCGTAGTCTCAGCCATGACTACTATGTCGTCGGCAAACCGAAGGTGAGTGATGTACTCGCCATTGACATTAATGCCTAGCCCTCTCCATTCCAAAACCTTGAAGACATCCTCCATTGCTGCCGTGAACAGTTTCGGAGAAATAACGTCTCCCTGCCTCACACCCCGCTGCAAGAGGATAGGTTTCGAGGTCTGGTCTTGTAGTCGGACTGACATAGTGGCGTTTTTGTACAAACACTTCAGCACTTCGATATACCGATAGTCAATTTGGCACCGTTGGAGAGACTGCAGTACAGCCCAAGTTTCAATCGAATCAAAGGCTTTCTCGTAGTCCACAAACGCTAAGCAGAGAGGCTGATTATACTCCTCAGTCTTCTGTATAACCTGCCGCAGCGTATGTATGTGGTCCACGGTGCTGAAGCCTTTACGAAATCCGGCTTGTTCGGGAGGCTGGAAGTCGTCGAACCTGCGCGCGAGACGATTCGTGATGACTCTGGAAAACAGCTTGTAGACATGGCTCAGAAGCGAGATGGGCCTATAATTCTTAAGCAGGGCATTATCGCCCTTCTTAAAGAAGAGTACCACCACGCCTCTGCTCCACGCCTGTGGCGTTTTTCCCTCGAGTATGACGGAATCAAATAGCTTCTGAAGGGCCTTAAGGACCGGTTTTCCACCCGCCTTCAGGAGTTCGGCCGTAATTCCGTCCTCACCCGACGCCTTGTTGTTTTTCAGCTGCTTCAGAGCCATCCTAATCTCGTACAGGCTGACGTCCGGGATATCTTCGGTATAGTGTCGAGTCAATCTAGCTCTTGGGTCGTTCACTAGATTTACAGCGGGTTTAGCGATAGACGTGTATAACTGTCCATAAAAAGCCTCGATCTCTCCCAGAAGCTCCGATTTGGCGGATATGACTCTGCCATCGTCGGTCTTCAGTTTCGTGAGCTGGCTTTGCCCAATAGACAGATCTCGTGCAAATACTTTAGAGCCCTTATTCCGCTCAATCGCATCCTTAATCCTTGCGGTATTAAAGCGGCGAAGGTCACGTTTCAGGGACTTCGAGATTTGTCTATTGAGCTGCCGGTATATGCACGCATCGTCTGAAGACTGCAGAATCATCTCACGCCTCTTCTTCATTAGCTCGAGGGTCGGATCGGAGAGCTTCTTGTTTTTATTTGTACGGTGAGTCTTGAAAAACTTAGACCCGACCGTATGGACAGTTTCCACGAACCCATCGTTATATTCATCCACGGAGCTTCCTAGGCACTCGAAACGATTGTGGAGTTCGAGCTGAAAGCTCTCGGGGTTTTGGATCTGGATCTGTGCTGGACGGAGCGTAGACTTCATCAGTCGAGACCTTTCAAGCTTAATGTTAATATTCAATGTGCCTCTTACGACGCGGTGATCACTTCCAGTTTTCACCGCGTTGATCACAGAGACATCATTGAATATTTGCTTTTTCGTCGACAGGATGAAGTCAATCTCATTTCTAGTTGCACCGTCAGGACTTTGCCAGGTCCACCTTCTATGCTCACGCTTTTTGAAGAAGGAATTCATCATATAGAGGTCCTCCTTCTCCATAAAGCTAGCCAGTAGGTGTCCCCGGTGATTCCGACGTCCAAATCCAAATTGCCCCACTCGCAGCTCGTCACCGTCTCGTTTGCCCAGTTTCGCGTTGAAGTCCCCCATGACCACGGTGAAGTGAGTCTTAGAAACATGCATGGCTCTTGATATATCCTCATACATGGATTCTACTTCGTCGTCGGGATGTGTCGAGGTCGGGGCGTAGACCTGTATGACCTTCAGCGAATATCTTGATGATATTCTGAGTATAAGGTACGCCACCCTGGTCGACACACTCTCGATCCTCACCACATTGTTCACAAGGGACTTGTGGACGATAAACCCGACACCACCCTGGGACTGCTGGTCACCCTCCCGGAAATAGAGCAGGTTACCGGATTTGAGAATTATCGTATCCTCCCCCTGTCTTCGGACTTCAGACAATCCCACAATACTCCATCGCAACCTGCTCAATTCCTCCTCCAGTTCGGTGATCTTCTCGTCAGTCCTCAGTGTACGCGTGTTAAAAGTTGCCAGGTCGAGTCTTTTCATAGATGGGTAGCCAAATCTCATCCGGAGATTCTTCGCACCCCTTGCCTCGTCGTGGCCTTGACCGCTACCGGAGTCAAGGGTAGACGGGCTGCCGGGCACTAGGGGCCATTTTTTGTTTCTGTTTTTCATGTTGGGGGGGGGGTTGCCATAATCGCCACGCTTGGCAGACGGGTTGGCGATCGCAGTTTGGTTGTTGTAATGTACAGAGGATGCTGCTGCCCATTCTCTGGTATGTCCCTTAGTCGCCTCTTACGACACCCTCGGGAAGAGATGGGATTTAACACCATAACCGCCAAAATTAATTACGAACTTTACAAATCTTTCTCTAACTCCACGTTAATCATAATAAATGCTCGAAGAAAACAGGCGTATCCGTGTGTATTAAGTTTACGTTAGGCTAGACATTACTTGAGAAGTCGGCATGGGAAATGATTTTTTTTCAAGCTTAGTTGAGCGTTTTTTAATTCGGTTTTGTGCAAGCATCTTGCTTATCCAAGCTATTAGTAATAAGCTGTGTGTGCACGAAAGAACGTTAGTATAAGTAGAGTTGTTCCCCTGAGTAACGTTCCATACCTGTAACAAACGAAATTTGAATTAATATTAGGTGACTAAAGCAGATAATAATATTGTCATGTTTATGTCTCTACTGTCCGTTTTTTTTTTGTAAAAATAATTAAAAAATAAAAAACAAAATATTTTTATTCCACGTAACATGGGCACTTATTGAACGTATGGTGTACGGTTCAATTGGTCGTTCCCTATAGAGAATAAACAATATTATTACATTATTTATTTTCTTTCTTGTTCTTTGTTTATTATTTATTTATTACACACAATGTAGGTACACATAATGAAGTTACAGATTAGTTTTTACTTAATAAGTACATCTGCGCAACAAATTGACATGAAGTGAAAATTGACAGAATTTCTTTATGTGGCTTGGCCAACATTATGAAAAATGCGGTTATTATGTAATGCTACTGCTAAAACTGCTATTTAATTTAATAGGAAAGTTAGGTTTAAAGAATTTTATTTCTCTTATGAACAATTATTACAGTTCACATAAAATGAGACACAAAGAGCTTATATTGGTGGGTTGGCGACGGGTATGTTTTTTTTTTTTAATTTAGATTTAAACATATTAATATTTTCACACTACTTTAATTCTTTCTGTAAATCATTAAACAACCGTGCTCCTTCAAACAGTATTATATTTTTTTAGAGTTCAGTATTGTTCACCCAGGCTTGACAAGCTTGCGGCTAAGTGTGTAGCCACCTTTAGTTGAGTTATTACCGAAATCCCTTCAGGTGGGCAGGTGACTTGCTGACGTTCAAGGGGAGATAATAATATTTAGAAACTTATAACGGTAATAAAGTTTACGGCAAATTACGTGTGGGCTGAGTTAGGCCATGTTTGTGTGTTGTTTGCGTCCGGTAAGGATGTGGGTAGGCTGGACTCGGTTTTGGAGTATGGATCGTATATATTTATAGAGAGTAGTTTTAATGAGTATAATTGTGTAATTAATTGTTTTAATGAATATAATTTGACTGACCTGTTGGTCTAGTGGTTAGTGGCCCTGACTGCTATGCAAGAGGTCGTGGGTTCGATTCCCACCCAGGACAAATGTTTATATGATGAGCAAGATCATTTGTTCTGTGTCTGGGTGTAATTTATCTACATACTATATGTATGTATTTAGAAACATATAAGTATGTTTATCAGTTGTCTAGTACTCATAACACAAGTTCTGCTTAGCTTGGGACTAGACGGCGTTATATGATAGTTGTGGAACATTATAAAAAAAAAAATACATACATATAATTACCCCAAATATAATTTTTGTTACTATACGTTCCAATACTAAGCTGCAAATTGAAAAAAAAACTGAAAAATTTAAAAATTTTAAATTCGGCTTGAGTAATTATCTTGATGCTCAGATATTTAATTTAATCCAATCTTTTAATTTAACACTCTAAAATCTGAAGAACCGCATACTTATTTAAGAACCGCATACTTATTTAAGAACCGCATACTTATTTAAGAACTCTTTCCGTGGACACTTTTTTTTAATGTTATAAATTAACGCTTGACTGCGATTCCATTTGATGGTGAGGTGCACTAGTTTATTTAGAGCCTATTCACTCCATCCAGCAGCCTTACAGCCTTGAAGTCACGTGAACATAGAATCTCTTAAAACAAATTTTGACTTTATGTATTACACAGAAACCCGTGTCATACAATTTAAGGTTTACGTGGACGCGAGCTTACGGCCCGATACCCTCAAAGTACGGCCGCCGTGTTGTGTAAACGGCCGCAAAGTTTTGCAATTGATCTAACAAAATTACTTCGCGGCGGCCTCAGCCCGTGTGAAGCGCCCTTTAACGATATCGAGTTTGAACCAGACTCTTCAATGTTATCGAACTACGGTTTCGGATATATGAAACCTCTTTTTCGGTGAATAGGCTGAATTAGGTCATGACGTCATGATGAGGTTGTGTTCTGTTTTGGGGAGCAAAGGCAACTGTGTCACACGGTGGAGGGTCGAAACTGAAATACGATGAGTCAAATACACGGCTGAATTACCAAATGCTATATTCAATTTTAAGTCTTGTACTCTTATTGTTACTAATAACGATAGAAGCATTTTCATAGCGACAGAAATACTGAATTGAGAATGTTATAGAAAATTGTACTTTGAGAATTTGGGTATAATAGTATCTAATAATAAACATTTATTTCAGACCACAATAATTAATTCATATAAGTAAAAACTTAAAAACTAAATTAATTCCCTTAAAAATATAATAATTATTAAACTAAATCCCAAACTATCAAGATAAGGGAAAAATAAGGAGAGCGAGGGATAAGGGGTAAAAGATTCCAGAGCTGAGAAGTCACCGCATGCAAAGGGCAACTGAAGGAACATGGATGGGTTTTAGTCCCGCAAACCTCCGTTGGAAAGAGAGGATCCTCCGACCAGACGGGTGTTATGTCTGGTGGGCAACTGCCGGTTAAATCGCGTGGAGAACTTTAATCGCACGATGCAGGATTAGTTCTTATGTGGCGCCATAGATGTCACTACAAAGGTTTTGTCTTATGACGCCGGTGAGTACTTAGAGAGAAAACTCCAAATTTCACCCCCTAAGGGGATGAAATGGGATTCCAAAGAATGTATGGAGAAACCTACTTTCACACGGGCGAAACCGCTGGTAGAAGCTAGTAAACTATTTTCAAATCTCTTGAAAGAAAGATGTTCCTAAAAACTATCATTTTCGCCAATGAAATCTAAGAATAAAATAAAAAAAACTAAATAGGTCAAATTATACCGATACACGAGACACGACAAAACTTGCACAAAAGATTACCCATTTAAAAAAAAAACAAAGATAAAGCCTTTAACATAGGCCATTATGTAGCCCTCATTATAACCTTGTTTATGAGCCACATTTTTTACGTGAACCACTATCTAAAAATATTCGCTGGCCTATTTACGCGGGCTATCTATTTCTCGGCCCTCAAACATATCATAATATACACACGCCGGTTGAAATAGCCGATTGTTATATATCATAACCAGATAGATAGATAGAAATATTCTTTATTGTACACCAAAAATACAAATTACATTAGGAACTTAAAATTAATAGGGTGTCACAATGGGCGGTCTTATCACTAAAAGCGATTTTTTACAGACTACCTTTGGATGCTATATTTGCAGCTTTATAATATTCCCACTGCTGGGACTCAGGCCGCCTCTCTAGGAGAGGGAATATTAGGCCATAATACACCACGCGGGCCTAGTGCGGGTTGGTGAATATCTCATGTCTTCAAATTATTGGTTCTAGGACACGCCGGTTTCCTCATGATGTTTTCCTTCACCGTTTTGAGAGCAGTGGTGATGAAATAAATTACACAAAGCATTGCACCTGGACCGAGTTTAAACCGGGGACCTACAACTCGTACTACACTCGGCCACCACTGCTCCAAACACCCACTACTAAAGCCTGTAAGCCAGGGTACAATAAACCAATAAAAACGTGTAGAGAACCAAAATGATTCCAATATTTACTGTTTTATTTAGAAATATAGGTAACTCATGAAAGTGGCACCAGTGACTGAATAGTTGTAAGGAAATCATTTGTCTTGGTATGGTCATGAGAAGAGGAAGGATGAAACGTATGTTACTAAAAGAGTTATGAGTATACTTGTGGTCGGATAGAGAGGAAGAGGGAGGCCAAAGAATAGATAGAAGCTGAAATATAGGTCATAAACCGAGTTCGGCAGCAGATGCTAACTGTTAGACACAATTCATTGTATTATCTAGTTGTTATATATAAGTAGCTTACTAGTATAAGCAATCGTGTATACATATTTTCAATTTTTTGTTCAGTAAATACATTATTATTTTATTATATTGAGACGTGATATGAAAGAATAGGGACAAGGAAAGAAAGTGATGAGATAGCTCATGACTTTGCCCACTTAAATGACTGTTAGACTCGCTGAAGAATGAAGTTCAAATCTGTTTTAGTACACACAATACCTATCTTCAAATCTTCTTTTAAAAGTAGTTGCAGGTTGCTTATTAAATGATTTTGGTTGTGCGTTGTCTTATTTATTTTATTATTTTCGGTGGGAAAATTATCCAATAACATCCCCCGCCCTTGGGCGGAGCTGCCCTGCCGACGAGCCCTGTTCCTTCGTTGCCTTTCATACCAGGGCCGAGTCTTCCTTTTAGCAGACCCTTGGCCCCAGTAGGCTTCGACCCTGCTGGGCCCTTACGGTTTACTGACATCCCCTTGAGGCGCGCGTGGAACAGCGGTCCGGACAGCTACCGGACGATCGTACGGCTAGCAACCCATTGCTCGCCGTCCGCAAGCCCATGTCTACGGTGGCCGGAAATCGGGATCCGGCTGGGGCGTGAGGGCCGCTCCCTCGCGCGTGCACGTGTGGCCTCCTCCTTTTCTAACATTACTGCTTCGCAGGAGGAGGCGACCGCCGGCCTCTCCTCCTCGCTCCGGACCATGGCCTGTACCAAGGCCCGGTGCGAGATATCGTTGCCACTGATGACACGGCGGTGCTCTGCCCAAGCAGGGCACACCTCTACCGTGTGATCCACCGTGTACTCCGGGCGGTCCACACAGTGGTGAAACCCGGAGTGCATTATCTTGTGGATTTGATAATTCACTACTTATATTATTTTATTCAAAGATTAATTATTTTTATAAATATCACCAATATACACGTATTACTCACAGCCAAGTTTCAAAGTACAATCAAAACGGATTCCATGTGTTGCGGCTGCTACGGCGTAGGCAGCGTAGAACTGACGTCATGGCGTCAGCTACGGCGTAGTAATCGTGCGGACTTTAGTTTCGTAATGAATCATTCTACATGTGCCAAGGGTGAGTCGGACTGAAAAATCACGTGGCTTGTATTAATATGTAATTTGATTCAATTGTAATTATAGCGGTAATAAAATATACGCTCAGTGAAAATTTCAACTGCCTACCTTTTAATAACTCATGAGATATAGCCCGCGGACACGTAGACGAACAAACGGACGGACAGCGGAACCTAGGTAATACGGTTTCGTTGGTTACACTTTGGGAACGGAACCCTAACTAAAATGTCAGAGTAGTTTACATTTTCGAAAAAAATTACAATGTAACTTTAGTTTTCTTATTGTAAAATGCACTTTTTTATCGGTGGGAAACCGTCTTTTTGACGCCACTTTGACTTTTAGGAAAAATGTCAGGGAGTGTGAGTTTATTATCTCACTAAAACCACACATAAGCACCCAGAAGGGGTCCTGTGACCTCTCATCAGACCACCCCGGAACCTTCTCTGTGCAATGCCTGTTAGGGCACACCATCTTATGAAGACTATAAATAGGTGTCTCCCCTGATGAACAGTAATACACAAACAAGTTATATCAATATCTGTTTTCACTAACACTAGAAAACAACTAAATTGGTCTTAATATACCTAATTGCACTATTGGATTTCCTACTCTCAGTGTTGAGCTGAACGTTGAAGATCCAACAGCGCTTTATTTAAGCATTCATTTTGTCTCTTAGCGTAAGTGAAAACTATGTTGAAGCCTTGCCATCAATCTTGTTGACTAAAGCCTACTGTCCACGGACGCGTAGCTTCATAGACACGTAATCGTCATTACACGCTTGGTGTACGCCTGCGTGAAGCTTACATACAAAACTATGAAACTCTGTCGACGAAGCGGCAGCATCATGCCGTCATGTTGCGTCTATGAAACTACGTGTCTGTGGACAGTAGGCCATAGTTTTGTTTGTAAACTTCACGTAGGCCTACACCAAGCGTATAATGACGAATACGCATCTATTAAGCTATGCGTCCGTGGACAGTAGGACATAGTTTTGTTTGTAAACTTCACGTAGGCGTACACCAAGCGTATAATGACGAATACGCGTTTATGAAGCTATGCGTCCGTGGATAGTAGGTCATAGATTTGTTTGTAAACTTCACGTAGGCGTACACTAAGCGTATAATGACGAATACGCGTCTATGAAGCTACGTGTCCGTGGACAGTAAGCCTAAGTCTCGAAGTCCTTCATTTCATCAAAGCAAATAAGCTTTTCACCAATAGCTCGTTCACACGACCGAAGAAAACCGATCACGTTCACTCATTCATTCCATTCACTCTTTTGATTAGCGCTGATTGCTTGGATCGCGATCCACTGACCACGTTGCCAGCTTAAAATTTTATTTCAATATTTTAAAGGAAATTGCGTTATCGCTAAAATATTCGAGTGTGACGTTTAAAATTGGAAATTCTGTGGAATATATATTCTGTGTTGTTTGAACAATGTATGCAGGTTTTATTGTTATATGAACACAGTTTATTTATGCGTGCACAGTTTTGTAACTACGAGTAAGTTGTGTTGTGCATAGTTTTGGCGATAGAACTCATAATAGTGTTTTAGTTAGCCTGGTTACTTAGTTTTCGTAACTTGCTGTTCTAGTGCAATGTAATCGCCAGATATGAATTTACTATCTTGTTCAAAAGTTTATATAACTACAGTGTTGAAGCAAAGATTTTAAACATTTATTCGCAGCGGTATTATTTTAAAGCAGGGTTCGCGCAGTGGTTAAGCGAATGGCTGCTGCGCTGCGTATTTTGGGTTTGATTCCCGCACGGTACAAATTTTTGGAAGGGCTGTACATAATTTAATCCGGGTCTTGTGTTTGTGAGTTTACCTACATGTTTATAAACGCATCCACGATACAGAGATAATATAATGTAGGCCAATATTTTTTAAAAACCATTAAGCAGTGCATAGAGCAGTGGTGGCCGAGTGGTAACAGCCCCGGCTTACAAGTTGTAGGTCGCGGGTTCAAACCCAGCCAGGCGCATTACTTTGTGTAATTTATTTCATCACCACTGCTCTCAAAACGGTGAAGGAAAACATCGTGAGGAAACCGGTATGTCCTAGAACGAAAAATTCGAAGACATGTGACATCCACCAACCCGCACCAGGCCCGCGTGGTGGTGGTGGTGGTTACGGCCCATTCCCTCTCCTAGAGAGAAGGCCAGAGTCCCAACAGTGGGAACATTATAAGGCCAACTATGCTATGCATTAAGCAGTAAAAACATAATCAAGTTACACAAAACCAACCGTTAAAATAATAATTAAAAACTAATACGAACACAAAACTTCAATTCCATTACCAAACAGCGAAACGAAAAAACAAATAAACCCCTAATTGGACACCAAACTTTATTTTCCTCCAGTATTTTAAATGTGAAAAAAAAGAATCCCTGGGCCCGCATGCGGCATGTCAGTGGCGATTGGCGCGTTTTTCACGCCCCAATGGGCCCCAGTTTGGACTGGACTGGACTGGAACCTGCCACATAAAGGGCCTGCGTCCAAACCAATTGGATAAACAAGCAATGTTTGCCACGGTAACTTGTGTACACTAGATGAGAATAAAAATGGTGGTTATTTAAAGGCGTTTGTATTTTACACATGTAGAAGTGGGCTGGTGAATAAATCCCACTAATACTATAAATTTGAATATTTCTAGATTTTTGTTGATTAATTATGCTTTAGAATAGAATAAAATAAAGTATACTTTATTGTACATCAAAATAGTACAGTGACAATTTTACAGAAACTTAAATCTATGGGTACAATGGCGGTCTTATCACTGGCAGCGATATCTACCAGAAAATCTTAGGATGGACTATAAGAACTTAAGCGATAGTCTGTTATCTCTCTCTCTCTCTCTGTGATACAAAAATTGTACATTTAAAATCTACACTGGTATTATAAAGAGGTAAAGCTTGTTTGTTTTTTTGTTTGTAGGAGGTAATCTCTTATAGTACTGGTCCGATTGCGAAAATTTTTTTACCGATAGAAAGCTGCTTTATTCCTGAGTGACATAGATTATATTTTATGTATGCAGGCGAAGCCGCAGGCAAAAGCTAGTATATGATAAATAGATAAAATGTATAGCTATACAAAAGATAATACACAAGTTTACAAAAATATATAGGTACATACATATAATTGCTTTAGCAGCTGAACGGATTGGATGTAACTTAGCACTAGGGTACATGATAATCTAGGACTCATGATATTTTCTATCCAAAAGCAAGGAGGACAAAGTCGCTGGCAGAATTGAGTAATCAATATTTTTCTTTAAATACGTGTTTTTAAGGCCTAAGTAAAGTTCTGACTTTTAACTCTACACGTTTATCCAAATTCAATAAATATACTAAAGAAAACCGTATGATGTGTTTTTGATATTCCAAACGCCTCTAAATCGTAAATCTAATCTTATTTATAAACAGGATTTTCAATATAAATGGTATTTTATTTACGAGCAACATCTGCAAAATATTTGAATGCTTAACATCCATATTTGCACAAGTAGTACGCATTTCTATAAGATCAAAGAAAGCTATTAGGAAGTGGGATGTTACCGACCATTTCAAATAATCCTAAACATTTACATCCACAGCACCATTCAGACTTCAAATACACTCATATCTATGAAAATATTTACAATCGTTAACTGAGACATCACACAGCTACTTAGAAGGGTGTATTCAGCAACAAAAACACAAAGCACAAACTTTGCTTACACTAGTAAAATAGCAAAATGAACGTTTCAATTAGAAAATGCATCAAAATAAACCGCCCGTCGCGCGTCCCGAGCCTAGTCCGAGGGGATCCACCCTAAAGAAAAGGTCGTTGACCCTTCACCCGACTCCTACTCATGTTACGTTCATTAGAAATTCTTCCAGCCATCCCTCTCACACATACCACTACTACATATACGCATCTCACTCCAACACTAAATAAATAATGCCGAAAATTCATGTTTTCCGCGTAAGTGCAACGTGATATTATGTCGGACAAATGAATTGAAAGTATAATATTCATGTCTTTGGTAATTGGTTAACGTTATCGAAACCCGAGTAATATAGAAATTACTGTAGTCCTTGATAATACCGTTATTACCTACGTTAATGTGTTTTATTCCCCCATTTTGTTATGGCTCTAATGAACCCAATTTTCCGAAGCGTTTCGGGTTGGATTCTGATGGCTAGTTATTATGAAATGTTGCCGTTAATCTGAATATTTTCTACATTACCGTGGAAATAATATAATCAGCTGTATGAAGTAATTAGGTACATAGTTCTTTTTAGCATAAATTTCCTACAGGTTATTTGATAAGCATAGTAAATTAAGGTAACGTATAATACTCGTACTGTTTCAGTTAAATAATATAATTAGAAGTATTCGTTATTTAATTTTTGTGCCACAATTACCATACTAATTAGTGGTATTATACGTGGAATATTTGTTGCCATATATAGCCACATCCAAACTTTAGTAGTGATGTGAAACAAACTAGTTTTCGACTCAATTTTCATTAGACTGGACTTCTGAATTAGTTTTTTCTCAGAATGGTAATTTGTTTAATGCAGTGGTAGAATTTGAAAGTTTCTCTACATATTTATTTATTTATTTATGGCACATCCACATCACAAACACAAATATTGACATATTACATTTTATGAGATCTTAGAAAGTAAGAAAGAAAAATATTTATGCGGCGCCGGTACTGATACACACAACTGATTGGTTGAATCAAGAAGGGTCATTACAGCAATGTTGCAAGACAGATATTGTCTGACGCTGGTCGACTTCCCTTGAGCGACGAGTGACGGAGCAAACGGTCTTAAACTACTAAATGACGTGCACAGCATTTCCATAGAAATTAATCCAACACAATTACAATTTATCAGAATAAGCTAAATCACAATAAAAAAAAACAGAGAATAAAGAACCATGCGCAAATTTTTATGAGATCCGTCTCTCGTATCCAACACATACCAACAGACTTGAAACAGGTGTCATTCGAAGCGTCGGTTAGGTCAAAATAAAATATTTTATAAAACCTAAACCCCATTCTTTTGAGGTATGTTGCCATAATAAAAACAACTCTATTGAACTAGACGCTTCGAATGACACCTGTTTCAAATCTGTTGGTACTCGCTAACAGATTTGAAACAGGTGTCATGTCTTGGGACAGTTTTACGCAATGTCCTTTGTCCAATATTTTTGTAGAATCGTACAGAGCTCGCTGAGCCGCATCCAAAAATGTATGAAAGTACTATGTTATGAATACATTTAAGGTCTAAAACATTTGGGTTAGGTTAGGCTAACGTAAAAATATCTTATAAAACCAAAACCCCATACTTTTGAGAGATGTCGCTATAGTAAAAAAAATTCGTCTTGCTAAGATCTTTCGATTGAGATACATTTCAAATCTGTTGGTCGATGTAAGAGTTGGTTATCGTCCTTTAGAATATGGGCTGCGGGAAAGTTTGAAAGAGTGACCGCGGCCCTAGAACGCAAAGGACAACTGAAGAATACAGGTGAGTTTTAATCAGTAAAAGTCTGAGACGTCTCGTTCCCCCCTAAAGCGGGAGAAGTCATATGATGATATCCCAAGTCAAAATACAAAATTTGAAAATTGTAAGTAATGAACGTTGTTTGAAATATAATTATCAACTTCTGACTAAAGCATGGAAGTGATAAAATGCATAAAATATTGCCTCACTCTGTACTCTGTGCAGTAAACAACGAGGCGAACATGAAGTGCCTGCACAGATATACACGGAATTGCCATCCAAAGTCTAGCCAGCAATATAAACCAGATTTTGTAGTGCTCCTAGGTAATACACTGACAATCTGGCCAGTCCGAACTACAGTTAACTCGTAAACTCAACTAAACGGCCTAACAAAGCAACATTGAACCATTTGCCTATAGATAAACATACCTAACATTTTACGGCCGATTTTACACCTTTGTTTACGGTTATGGACATCGGTTAATGTATCGATATAATGTTTTGTCGATATTAATACCCAGGCCTATATCGATATTTATCTGCATTGTGATTTATACTCTCTACAAAATATTGTGGTAAGTATTAAAAAAAATCTGATACTAAATTTTATTTATCTATAATATGTATGTATTAAGAAATATTTAATTATATTTATTAGTTGCCTAGTACTCATAACACAAGCTTAGCTTGAGACTAGACGGCGTTGTGTGAATATTATATTAATGTATCGATATAATGTTTTGTCGATATTAATACCCAGGCCAATATCGATATTTATCTGCATTGTGATTTATGCTCTCTACAAAATATTGTGGTATTAAAAAAAAATCTGATACTAAATTTTATTTATCGATAATATGTATGTATTTAGAAATATTTAATTTATTTATTTACTAGCTGACCCGGCGAACTTCGTACCGCCTAACAGTCAATGAATGTATTGATTACCTTTTAACTAAACTTATTGACCGAATTATAGTATTGTATGGTATGTGCAGCGCCCCTTAGTGAACTCCACTGCGGGTGACGTAATCTACGACAAACTTATTATTTGCGGTTGGTACAGTAATCGGATCTAGGGATCGAACCGCAAAATTAAGTTTGGTTTTTATTGTATATACTTTTCCGGGATAAAAAGTACCCAGTGTGGTGCCCAGGATATTAAAATATAATTATACCAAGTTTCATCGTAATCGAACCGGTAGTATTTGCGTGATTCCTGAACAAACAGACAGACAGACAGACAGACAATTTTTTTTTAATCATATTTTTGGGTTCGGTGTCGGTCTAGTAACACCCTCTGCCATTTATTTTTTTGATATTTTCAATGTACAGAATTTTCACTTCTACATATTTATTATAAGTACTAGCGACCCGCCCCGGCTTCGCACGGGTGCAATGCTGATCACTTCATAGTATAAAACAAAGTTGCTTCCCGCTGTCTGTCCCTATGTACGCTTAGATCAGACAGCGCCTATCATCCACAGTGTAGTCGCGCATTTTGAACTTCTTCGGCCATGTATCTCGTGGTGGTAATGACTCCATAGAGCGTCTCGTAGTGCAGGGCAAAGTTGAGGGCACCAGGCCACGTGGTAGATCACTAATGATATGGACAGACCAGATCAAGGCCGCAACTAAGTGCTCGGTTTATGAATGTACTCGGAAAACTTGCAGTCCGCGATGAATAGCGCCGTGTTACCAATATGATCACTCATCGTGATTCACAGTGATGACCACGACCGCTCTGGTAAGAGTGTACCGACTGAGAAGAAGAAGATCTTTAAAACTACGCAACGGGTTTTGATGCGGTTTTGATCAGCATTGCACCCGTGCGAAGCCGGGGCGGGTCGTCAGTACTAATCATACTACAGAATGTCTTTATATACAACGTTCACAGCTTTTTTTTGTCATTAGATAATACAAACAGGTTTTCTTTTGAGATTACTCTTGAAAGAGATATCATTGGCCATGTGAAAAACACTCAACGATCACTAACGTTGAAACGTTGAAAGTTTGACCCTGTGGGTCATTTATTATTGTTCATTGCAAAAGATATCTTTACTTGCCAGTGTGTGGACCGCCCGGAGGACACGGTGGAGGTGTGCCCAGCTTGGGCAGAGCAACACCGTGTCCTCATGGGGGCGATCGGCGGTGGTGACCCCTTGCGCCGGGTCTTGGTACAGACCATGGTCCGGAGCGAGGAGGAGTGGCAGGCGGTCGCCTCCTTCTGCGAAGCAGTAATGCTGGCAAAGGAGGCGGCCGATCGCGTGAGGCAACGGTCCTCACGCCCCAACCGCCGTCGGGATTCCGATCCCGATTTCCGGCCACCGTAGGCGCGGGCTTCCGGACGGCGACCGTCCGGTAACCATCCGGAAAGAGCCCAAGTCGTTGACGGCGCTTAGTGTTCCACGCGCGCCTCAGGGAGATGTCAGCAAATCGTAGGGGCCCAGCAGGGTCAAAGCCTACTGGGGCCACGGGTAGTGTGAAAGTGAAACCTGGGGTCCTGGGACGAAGGCAAAGAAGGAACAGGAGTGGTTTAGTAGTTAGTTTTAGTTTTTAGTCAGTAAAAGTTTGAAACTATCTCTCGCTCCGCCCAAGAGTGGGATTTGTCATTAGATGATTTTCTCACCTAAAAAAAAACATTCCAAAGCGTAGATCTCTATGGAGAAGAATGTGCAAGAAACTCCATGGACACACATCTTCTCCGGTACCACATCCAGTGAGTATTGTGCACTCTATTATGACAGTTTTTGTAATTTTACCAGCAAACGCGTGCCATTGCATAGTTTAGATGGATTCAGGTTTTTTAAAAAATAACAGGACAACCTATTTTTAACGCCATTTTATGAGGAGGGTTCAAAGTATTAAGAAATTCTGTAGAAAAAAAACTTTTTACAAAAAAAATAATAACCGACTTCACTATAAAAAGCGGGCAAGTCCGAGTCGGACTCACGCACTGAGGGTTCCGTAAAAACTTAGGTTACCTAACCTAACCTACCTATGAAAACAGTTCAATTCCAAAATTGAGTTACGAAGATTTTTCCGAATCGCAAAAGACGTTACTACAAATTTACAGTTTTCAATTTTTTTTTCTATACTTGTGCTATTAGACCTTGCTTCATGGCAAATTTCAGGATTCTAGGTCAACGGGAAGTACCCTATGAATTTTGATTCCCTTGAGAGTGTCGAAATTATATACGTTTTTTGCGACATAAACGTCTGTATCTTTTTTTGTTAGCTTAGAAGTTTGATTTTTTCACAGCTTCAAGGGACTGCAGACCTATATGGTTTTAATTTCAACTCGATACCTCTACGCGTTTCCGAGATAAAGGGTCTTGACCAGACATACCCACAGACAGACCGTCTAACAACAAAGTGATCCTATAAGGGTTCCGTTTTTTCCTTTTTAGGTACGGAACCCTAAAAACAAAACACTAAAACGATCAATGTAACTTTAATTTTGGAAGTCAGTGTTTCTGATATTGTCTGCTTGATATTATTTAACACTGACTTCCGAAATTAAAGATCGTTTTAGTGTTTTTTTTTTGGGGTGAAATTGGTTATTTTTTTTTTGTAAAAAAAAAATTATTTCACACTTTTTAGTTGTGATACATTTATAGCCAGAGTACCTATTTCTCATGACAATTCGATTTAAGCCAAACACTGTTAAGATACATTATTTTATTATGAAGTCCCCATCCACCTCCCAGCTCCATCATCAGGTCAGTTCGATAGTACCTTATAGCCAAAGTGCATCTGATGACAATTCAAATAAGCCCAAACACGGCTAGGTTATATTAATTAATTACGGAGTTCCAGTGCCTATCTTCCAGCTCCATCATCATCATCAGATCACTTTGATGCTACCATTTTCAACATACTCGTAACTATTCAGAACCATTTATTTATATGCATTGTCATAGTTACTTCTATCTTCATTGTGATATCTATGTAGGGGTGAAGTTTCATTGGCCATTTCTGGTCTTTTTCATCAATTCCACTTCATCAAATGTTACTTTTTGACTGTAAATGCTTAAGTTCTCGATGAAAATACTAAAATCATTATATAGTTGCCTAGAATATTTGAGGAGTTCCCTCGATTCCTTATGGATCCCATCATCAGAACTTGATTTTGAAAAAAATAGGACCAATCTGAAAGCATATCCTATTAGGGAAAAAAAAATTGCAAGACGGTCCATAAACGACGTGAGTTCTGAGGTAACAAACGTAGAATCAAGTTATTTACCGCAACCGCTATGTCCCTGCATTTTAAATCTGTAATATCTTCGATAATATTCATTTAAATTACACGCTGTAAAGGGCTATATTGATCTATATTAAATGCACAATTTATTTAAGATACTTTATTCGATAAAGATTAACGCTGTATTGCTTAAAATCGTTTCGAAAATAAGCCATTATTTCTCGTAAAAAGTAAAAGATAAAAAATGGTTATTGTGGGTTATCCCTAAGAGATGGACATATACCATCGCGGACTTTTTTGTAGACCTTTTTAAGGTGAACAATACTGTAGTACACTATTTTGATATATCTCGTGGAGTTCAGCCAGCGTTTGCAATGTAAGCGCAAAAAAATGTGTTTATTTACGACATCACATTAGAAACCTCTAAAATCATCAGTGTTCCTCTATTATATTGTGCATGTATCATACACATAAACCTTCCTCTTGAATCACTCTATCTATTAAAAAAAACCTCATCAAAATCCGTTGCGTATTTCTAAAGATCTAAGCATACATAGGGACAGACAGACACGAAAAGTGACTTTATTTTATACTATGTAGTGATTTAATCTTCATGCAACAAAAGGTACAAAGGCGGACTTGAATTTATTACTTTAATTATGTTTATTAGTTGTCTAGTACTCATAACACAAGATTAGCTTGAGACTAGATGGCGTTGTGTGATAGTTGTGTGAATATTATATTATATTATTATTTCTATCTATATTTAATAACTAGCTGCTGCACAGCGGCGGGGGGAGGCCCTTGAAAATTCTTTCCGCCATTTAATCTTTTTTTTTCAACTATTTATTGCTATGTATGATTGGTCTATTGGTCTAGTGGTTAGTGGTCGTGACTGCTATACCGGAGGTTCCTACCCAAGATAAATGTTTGTGTGTTGAGCGTGATTATTTGTTCTGTGTCCGGGTGTAATTTTATCTATAATAATATATTGTATGTATTTAGAAATATATAAGTATGTTTATCAATTGTCTAGTACTCATAGCACAAGTTCTGCTCAGTTAGGGACTAGATGGTGTTGTGAGATAATTGTTGAATATTATTATTCCCTACTTCGAACAAAACAATTTTTTTTGAAGTGAAACTTCTTTATCGGGGTTGGAAAAAAATTTAGTGTAACATTTTTTCGTTACGCGTCACATTTTTCCGTTACGCGCCATCTTTTTTTTTATGTTTGTTACCTCAGAACTCCGTCGTTTATGGACCGATTTGCAATTTTTTTTTCCCTTTATAGGATATGCTTCCAGATTGGTCCCATTTTTTTCAAAATCCCGTTCTGATGATGGAATCCATGAGGAATCGAGGGAACTCCTCAAATATTATAGGCAACCTTATAGTGATTTTGATATTATCATCGAGAACTTAAGCATTTACAGTCAAAAAGTAACATTTGATGAAGTGGAACTGATGAAGAAGACCAGAAATGGTCAACGGAACTTCATACTCACTTTGATATCACAATGAAGATAGTTAAGCGACTATGACAATACGAATAAATGAATGGTTCTGAATAGTTACGTTACGTTGAAAATGGTATCATCGAAGTGATCTGATGATGATGATGGAGCCGGAAGGTAGGCACTGGAACTCAGTAATTAATCAATGTAACCTAGCCATGTTTAGATTTATTAGAATTATCATAAGATGCACTTTGGCTATAAGGTACTATCAAACTGATCTGATGATGGAGCCGGAAGGTAGGCATAGGAACTCCGTAATTAATCAATGTATCCTAGCCGTGTTTGGGCTTATTAGAATTGTCATGAGATGCACTTTGGCTATAAGGTACTATCGAACTGATCTGATGATGGAGCCGGATGGTAGGCATAGGGACCCCGTAAATAATCAATGTATCCTAGCCGTGTTTGGGCTTATTAGAATTGTCATGAGATGCACTTTGGCTATAAGGTACTATCGAATTGATCTGGTGATGGAGCCGGAAGGTGGAAGGTAGACACAGGAACTTTCTAATAAAACAATGTAACCTTGCAGTGTTTTGGGTTAATTGGAATCGTCATGAGAAATAGGCACTCTGTTTATAAGTGGATCCTCAAACGTCGACAACGAGATCCGGCACTACAATTGATGGAGTTTTCGCTCGGTTACTAAATTTTGTGGAATGTAAACAATATATTTCGTATTTCAGTTACCATAAGCCATTAATAACACAAATATATAATAACGACATCAATGATAGTAATAATTCTATTACAATTAATGAAATTCAATAATAATCTTTGTAGTAATAAGCTAAAATGAAATAATTGTAGAATTTGTATTTATGTCTATGATAATAAAAGCCTTTTATTAAACTTTATCTAATTTAACTTTATTTAACCAATTTCTGTAAAGTTGCATATAGTAAATTATTTTTTGAAAAATAACGTCATAAAGAAGTTTCACTTCTTACGAGTGTACGCTAGTACACGCACACATTTTTTTATTTATTTATCTCACACATTTTTAACAATCAATCAACATATTTTTAGCTCGCCAAACTTTATAGTTTGATGGCGAGAAACGCTCGTTATACAATTATTTCTTTGACATCATAAAACAGTAAATAAAAATTATTAAAATTGATCAAACCGTTTTTGAGTTAATATAATACCTAAAATTTTACCTAATTTTATTTGTTTGTTTAAACGCACTAATCTCTAGAACGACCAGCAGAATTGGAAAATGTCTTTTTGCATGTGATAGCCAGGTGCATGACAAATAGTACCTATAAGTTATATAAAATCACGCTACGACCAAACCGCGAGGGAGAACTAGTTACATATATAATGAAGCTGAATAATTTCGTTTGTACGCATAAACCTGTGAAAGTAAAAGTCGGTTTTGAAAAAAATATTTTGCGTTTGATAGCTCTATTATTGAAGAAGGTATTTGTCATCACGTTACAACCTTTAGGAGCCGCGCAAAAGTACAGAAAGAACGGAAATAATAGCAGCGGGCGGGTGAAACCACGGGTCACCACTAGCTACTTTATATTCATGAGTTTTATTTTACGCTTAGCAAGGTTACACGGGATTATTTATTAGGCATTTTATTCATTGATACGAAATTCTTTGAATGTTGAGTATTCGTGTATTTGACCTGAATTGTAATAGCTTTGATTTGGAAATGAGGGTAATGACCTAAGGGAGAAATGTTCCTGTTATAAATACAAAATTCTCTTTGTGACTAATAATGCAGTTACTCGTTTTCACTTAATTAGATTTAGTATTCACAATGGTTCACTATAAACATAAAACTAATTTATTTATTGTGAATGAGAAATTAGATTATCCGACTTTTTTGCCTCGTAACTCTTAAATTGTGGAGCGAAGGTCATATTTATAGTGCTAGCCAATCTTAAAATGGACAGTGAAAATGCTATGAAATATTCACTAATGTAAACCTTAAACAATTTCAACACTGTTATTTTTTGTACAGAATACTTATTTTAACTACCTACACTTGAAATGGATCGTTCAAATCACGCCAGCAATCATTGGAGTACTCCCCCAATACACTAGCACCTCCAAATCTAAACACACCCCAAGAACAAGATCACAAGTATAACGAGACCGATGCTGACTGGCGTCCGTATCTACAGAAGCGGAAAATTAAAGCCAGAAGCATGCCAGAAGCCAGACGCTCGGCACTGACCCGCATGCGACACGACTTTCTTGCATTGTAACCGGATTGATAGCGATTCCTTGCGGAATAATGCGGTTCAGATACGATTTTCTTGCGGTAATAATGTTTTGCGTTGTAAGAGAGAAGATTGTTTTTGTTTGTTGTGCATGAAACTGGTGTAGTGGAACGGTGGCCTAGTGGTAACGGCCCCGACTTACGAGTCGAACGTTGGAGGTTTAAACCCTGGCAGACGCTTTACTTTGTGTAATTTATTCATAGATCTCAAAATGATGAAGGAAAACATCGTGAGAAAACAAGCATGTTCTAGAACAAAAATTTTGAAGACATATGACAGTCGCCAACCCGCACTGGTCCCGTGTGGTGGATTACTGCCCAATGTTGCTCGTAGAGAGGAAGCCTGAGACCCAGCAGTGGGAATATCATAAGGCTGATTATGTGTGAAATTAACTGTGTTGTGTTTTAGGTAGGAGATTATCAAATGACTTCTCACGCTGTAGAGTGGAGCGAAAAAAAGGCGTGTCAGACGCAGTGCCGTAACAAGGGCAGTGCCAGCGGTGTCCAGACACAGGGCGCAGACACAGAAGGGCCGCAGAAGTTATGAAACCAGGGTCAAGTTTTGATGATCTAAAGCTTAATAGTTAATAGCATACATACAATGAATATTAATTATATCGTGTACCTAATACGGTCGTAGATGCACCTTACCAGATGTGCTGATTCCGTGGGTGCTCAGGTCTCCAGCATTCACAAGACGTAAATAGTGAGTGGTGTTTGAAGCATCATGTCACGCGTAAATTTGCATTTTTTTATTGTTCGAACCTGGTAACATTAAAAAAAAACTGAGCAAGTGCGAGTCGGACTCCTGCACCGAGGGTTCCATACAAACTTACCTATGAATACCAATTCCCGAATTGAGTTACGAAGATTTTTCCAAATCGCAAAAAAAGTTTTTTTTGTGACGTAACTGCAAATTTATTAACAATAAATTTTCAGTTTTCAGATTTATTCCTATATCTGTACCTACTATAAGACCTTGCTTTATGCCAAATTTCAGGATTCTGGGTCAGCGGGAACTACCCTATGAATTTTGATTTCCTTGAGAGTGTCGAAATATGCGTTTTTTGCGACATAAACGACCGTATCTTTTTTTTTCGTTAACTTAGAAGACAGACAGACAGACGGACGGACAACCAAGTGATCCTATAAGGGTTCTGTTTTTTCCTTTTGAGGAATGGAACCCTAAAAATAAGGCTGTTATAGAAGATCGCACCGGATGTATAAAAGGCCAGTTACAGCACTGGTCAGACGTTTCGTGACTAAAATCCACATGTGTCCTTCATTTACCCTTAGCGTTCCAGGGCCGCGGTAACTATTTCAAACAATCCCGCAGCCCTATGTATTTTATACTAGAGCATAGACAAAGTTTTAATTAGAACTAGGTTAATCAAGTCCAATAGAAAGTAGTGCACTTAATTCCATACATTATTTAATACCCCAGCGATATGGTAATTGGAGTAATCTATTTAGCTGGTTTTAATTAATCAATGCATTTGTGCCAGCTGGTTGAATGCAGAAGACTTTGAATAAAGGCATGTCATGTCATGTCAGGTTACAGACATAGCCCGAAGAATCGCCAAACTTAAGTGGCAGTGGGCAGGGCACATTGCTCGCAGAACGGATGGTTGATGGGGACGAAAGGTTCTGGAATGGCGACCACGTACCGGAAGACGCAGCGTTGGAAGGCCTCCCACAAGGTGGACCGATGACCTGGTGAGGGTCGCGGGAATCCGATGGATGCGAGACGCACAGGACCGCCCAACCAGCAAAAACTAGGCTTACAACAATCTCAAGACTACTGTTTTTTTGCTCTTACATCACTCCTATATAATGATATAAGCCTGGGTTTGGGCACTAATTATAAGCATATTTAGTTTAATATCGCTCTAATATCAGTCTAATTGAATGCTGTTTGCACTTACTGAAATCTAGCCTAAATTAATTTAAGCCGACTTAGGCTAATATTGCTTTTACGTAAGTATATTGTAAGCCTGCATAGGCTTAAATTGGTCTAAGGTTAGAATATTTTGAGAATTTTACGTCAGATCCAACTTAAAAGTTCGTGTGAGTGTTGGTTTGAAATTAAATGAAAACAAATTAAAGTTGCGTGAAGTTAATGTTATTTATATATACTATTTATATATTTTAGTATAAAAGTAAAAGTAGTTTTACGGCAAGTAATCGTATTGGAATTTATTATTTACTGTTAATTAAACCTCGTTTTACGCTTCAAAATTCATGCGCCTTGTTAATTATGGTATTTCCTGTTCTCGTTTAATTATTTTATTTGTTAATTTATATTGATAGTGTCGCCATTAGTATAGCTGCATTTTACAAGCGCACTATCAGACTAATGTAAGATTGTTTACTCTAATTTTAGCATTCGGTATACTAAAGATAACTCCATATTGGAATAAATTAGGGTTCCTCGCAATTTTACATAAAACCTTAAATCGACAGAGAGAAAACAAAAGAACTTAATCTTAAGGCTATACGGACACGAATTCGGCTTTTGTATTGTAAATATGTTGATCCAAAATCACTCTAATATCATACTTATCCAGTGTACTGTGTCTTATTTGAAACTAATATAAGATCAATAGATCTTATATTAGTTTCAAATAAGACCAGAAATGCACGTACTCACAGTACTCTTATGCTATGCTGATATTAGTCTGACATCTTACAATAGCATTTGGCAAGTCTAATATAAAATCAAACGAGCTTAGAAAATACCCACATAAGAGCAAGTTTTTCTCAAGTGCAACTAGTCTTAGTAAATGCTCTTATATACATCGACAGAGAGAATACAAAAGAACTTAATTTTAAGGCTATACGGACACGAATTCGGCTTTTGTATTGTAAATATTTTGATTCAAAATCACTCTAATATCATACTTATCCAGTATACTGTGTCTTATTTGAAACTTATATTAGTTTCAAATAAGACCAGAAATGCACGTACTCACAGTACTCTTATGCTATGCTGATATTAGTCTGACATCTTACAATAGCATTTGGCAAGTCTAATATAAAATCAAACGAGCTTAATAAATACCCATATAAGAGCAACTTTTTCTCAAGTGCAACTAGTCTTAGTAAATGCTCTTACATACATATATGAGACTTGGTTATGAGACTGAGCGTTCTTGAGGCCATACCGGCTTGTCTAAAAGTAATATAGGATCGATGGTATGTTCTAAAACAAATATAAGAGCGCTTTAAGCCTACCATTCTTAAAAAGTGCGAGTTCTGAGACTGTTTTGCTGGTTGGGCGGTCATTGTGGCGACATTTGGGGGAGGCCTAAGTCCAACAGTGGACGTCTTTCGGCTGAAATGATGATGATGTCATGCCTTGTTCAAAACAGGACAGGACATTGATATACAGAAAAGTACAGTTGGAAATGCTATCTACCTACTAAATACAAGTGGATCGAAACAAGTGAGTACCTAACTTTTTTAATATGATTATTTTTATTGCGCTTTTGAGTACAATATTGACTGGTCTACACTGTTCTTACATAATATCTCTTAATACTGTAATATGAAAATATTGTAACATCAACCACTTTTTTTTAAAGAGTAACCATGGAGTTTCTTGCCGGTTCTTCTCCATAGGAAACGACCAATAATAACATTATTCTACTCTAAGTGACTATTTAGGGTATTTTTCGTACACCAAAATGACTTGACTTGTAGCAACATATAGCGTCATATAAGAACTAAAACAATTCGAAACTTTTTTAGGGTTCTGTACCTCAAAAGGAAAAAATGGAACCCTTATAGTGATCCAATAAGGGTTCCGTATTTCCTTTTGAGACACTACTTCAGACTTCTTAACATCAGACTGACTGTTTATACTGGGACGCTGATCGCTGGGTGACATGTCAACCCACCAGAACTTTTTATTCTTTTGCCGTGTCAATATTCTATGAACCTTGGAATTGAACAATCTGAAACGCGTTTTTTCCCAAAATCACCGCTGTATAGGATGACATATTATTACAATGCGTTCCAAATAAGAATAGGATCGATTACCATGTTGTGACGTTACGTCATACTGTCAAGTCGAAGAATTATTATGGTGAGCCAAACCAGAATTTTTTTAAATTTAATTTATTTACGAACTGTGAACGAAAAAAGTTTAATCAGAATCCAGTTCTTCAATTTTGCCATTTCGGAGTTCTTCAATTTTGCCCAATTTCTTGCGATTTGACAGTATGACGTGACGTCACAACATGACAGTCGATCCTATTCTTATTTGGAACGCATTGTACTTGTCTCCGTTCACTTATAATCTATGAAACTGTACTGTTCCTCAAAATACAGGATTGTTTCCTAGTTTTAAGGACAGTAATCTTATTTATGTGAAATAGCCACTCCCATTTTCAGTGTTTCATCACTGATTTTACTTATAGGCTAATCTTTTTTGCGCAATAAATAATTACTTACTTCGAAAATAACAATGTTATATTAGATTCTCCTTCACAAATAAACAAACCAAAATATCACAATCCCTGACGGATAAAAAAACTAGGTCATGCGGTCGCTAATGAGCAGGCGACGAAAAACGGTGCCTGGCAACCAACAGGGACACTTGAACGAAGAAAGTATCGAATAATAAGATACATAATGCCACTTCTCAAAGGGTTTTGTAGAGGCTTATGTACCTATAGTAACTGTTAAGTGAGGAAGGTACCCTTATATCCCTTTTTAGGGTTCCATACCTCAAAAGGAAAAACGGAACCCTTATAGGATCACTTTGTTGTCCGTCTGTCAGTCTGTCTGTCTGTTAAGACCCTTTATCTTGGGAACACGTGGAGGCATCGAGTTGAAATTAAAACCATATACTCAAGTCTGCGGTCCTATGAAGCTGTAAAAAAAAAACATGTTTTATTTCTTTCTTTCTTTCTATTTCAGGACATGTTCCACCTGTGTGCTAAATTTCATACTAATCTAACTGAGCAGAGAACGAAAGAGTTGCCAAAGTCCTGTAATCGTAAGGGCAACTAAAAAAACACTATAAAATCATTCTTAATAATTTCTATTACTCGTATATAAAGTACAAATTATATCAATAGCAAATATTACTTACGTTTCTTATAGGAACAAAGTAAATATGTAACTTTATTCAGTTATTGGACCAATGAGATTTATTAAAGTAAGAGTGTTTTGTACATAACTTTGAGTTTCTTCGTATTTAGATTTATTAATCAACATTCTTATAAGTTGTAAATTTTTGTTTACGAGATCTATTTCCTAAGGACATTTTCAAAGAACTCATTTTAAAATTGCTAAACAGGACAACTTTTACTCACGCGTGAGAGAACGGACGTCCTCACGCCCCAACTGCTGGGACCCTGACCAACATCCAGCCACCGTAGGGGTGGGCTTGCGGACGACGAGCCATTGGGTAGCTCGCCGTCCGGTTGTCCGGTATCCGGCCGGACCGAGCCTCAGACGTTGACAGCGAGCCTCAAAGAGATGTCAGCATAACTGTTAGGGCCCAGCAGATCTGAAGCCTACTGACACCATAGGTTTACTTCTGAAAGGGAAACCCGTGATCCCGGAATGCAAAGGGCAAAGAAGAAACATAGGAGAAGCAAGGACTGGCATTATGGTTATAGTCAGTAAAAGTCTGACATCAGCCCTTCCGGTCCGCCCTAAAACGGGAGAAGTCTTTGGATTATTTCCCGTTTAAAAAAAGAACAATTTCTACTAGATCGTGTGATCGTATTGTCACGTTGTTCTCCTAAACTTAGTCCATATTATTACTTATCTATGCCCGAAAACAATAAAAATAATCTGTTAAGATAAAAATCTGACATTACTTGTATTTTTTTTTTGTTAATGTTTTTGGCTTGGATACTAAGTCCTTTAACCCATATATTCGTATGAATAGTCACTTTGTTTTGTTTTTCTTAGTGTTTTTAAGCAACTGTATGTAATGTTTTTGTAGTATTTGGCAGCAAATGTATCGAGTCAGCCTTCTCAGTAAACTTCGCCGAGGTAGTCAACACTACAATAAAACTCAGCTCCATTTTACCGAGATCGCGCCTGTTGCAATGATTCCACATTTTGTACAGTTGCTCCGGTATTTGAGATACAAAACTACACCAATTTTACATCACAATATCCACTAGGAATCAATTTTACGGATAATTGAAACAGCCACTGAACTTCACTCGAAGAAATCCCACCAGAAACCCGACATTTCTTGTATGAACCTTGTGTCAAAATCCTGTCTTTATTAAGCGAATCTACTAACAGACATTTTTTTTTATTGTTAATAGGCTCACGCCTTTGACCACTATCTCTCCTGATGGAAAGCGACGATGTGTTCGACGATTGAGCACGCTTGCCTAGAAGTAACCTAATTTCCAATTTTTTTAGATTCTGCCTATATTTTCCTCATATTTTATCAAATATTGCTTAAACTTTTTCTGAAATTGAGAAGATATTCTTAATACCTACGAAGGAGTATTAAGTAGGATCTATATTGTAGTACAAAATATTTTTTTTAGTAACAACAAAGCATAAAATCAGCCATAAATCAACATATATTTTTTTATTGCACAGACAAATAATGTTATTAACTCAACACATATTACCAGTTCACAAAGCTATATCCCGATAATCGCTTACTATTCACAATCAAATAAACATTAACCGGATTAGTTAATAACAAAGTTAAAATGCACCACACTACAGCTAGCCAATCATGAATACCCAAGAGATTATGCCAAATTCCACATCATTGGGTTATTCAGATATTTAATATAGCATTAGCATAATATCATATTTAGCCTGATAATGTAGGCCTGAGTCCGAGGATGGGGTACCATCCTGGGACTCAGGCCTCCCCTCTAGAAGAGAGAATGGACCGTAATCCACCAGTGCAGAATGGTGGATTTCAGGTCTTCGAATTTTTAGGTCTAAGACATGGCTACTGTTGGTATTTTATTTGTATATTTTATAAATTTTATTATAATTTTAAATCAAATATTATGGAGTAAATATACTACGATAAAAAGGTTATACAAGTTTATAATAACTTAACAGAAAACTTATAGCACAGTACCTTATCATAGAAAATCGAAAATTCAAATGAAACCAGTCGAGCGAAGAAGTTATTAAGTATGCATTGGACAATCCATACGCGATTATCTAATTAATGTGCCCCAGTTTATGTATTATAATAATGTGTTGTGACCGATATGCTTGCGGGGCAAGCCATTAACAATGCGTATGAGAAACAAAACGAACGTGTTTTGTTTCTCACACGCATTGTTAGTGACTTGTCCCGCTTGGGCGGAGCACCGCCGTGTCCTCGTGGAGGCGATAGGCGGCGGTGGTCTCTCACGCCGTGCCCGGTACGGTCGCGTCCTGCTGCGAAGCCATAATGCTAGCGAAGGAGATGGCCGTGAGGAAACGGACATCCTCACGCCCCAGCCGCCGTCACAGGAGACGCCCCGAGCATTGGGAGTCGAAGAGCAATTCCCGGCCACCGTAGGTGCGAACTTGCGGACGATGAGTAATTGGTAAGGTAGGTACCAGATAAACATGGAATAACGGTCATCTCCTACATTTGTTGACATTCATAATTTCAAAAACGGAAATAAAGACATAAAGCTGTCTTTCAAATCTATATGTATTGCAATCCTTTACATGACCTAGTAATGAAAAACTGTTCATTGTATGTTTTTCGGGTACCTACGCAGAGATATTAGGAAAAGGTCAATGTACTTTATTCCACGTTTATCTGGCACCTTCTATAGTTAAGTTGCTTTTTGTGTTCTAGGGCCACGGTCACTTTTTCAAACGTTCCCCGCAGCCCTAGCAAGCTTCGACATCTCTTTGAGGCGTGCGTACACTCCGCGTCATAGACTCGAACCTAGTTCTTACTGACAGCAAACTGCCCATTGCTCGATGTCTGCAAGCCCACAGAAACATATCGTGGTACCGTAACTAATGCAAATTAATAAATGAGTGAAAAAATATGGTGTACAATAAAGGGGTGACCAGACGGTTGCAAACAAGCGTTCCAACCAAGGTGACCTTGGCTTATTTGTTTGGTTTGTGTTGCGGCTACATGGATGTAAACCACGCGCCAACATGTCCTGTGGTTGGGAAAACGCGCCTCCAAACCAACAGCGTTGAAGCTCATGGATTACAACTGCTGTCTACACGGATTGAAACTAGCAAGGTCACCTTGGTTGGGACGTTGGTTTGCAACCATCTGGTCACCCCTTAAGTATAACTACCTATTAGTCTAAATAATTATATTAAGCACGTCGATACTGTTTTGTGGATACAAAAGGCACAATGTATTGTTGAATCTATTGTGTTATTGATGTATTGTCAAGAACGTCACGGTAAACTATGGGTTTTGAGAAGGCGCTTTTGAATCATATACTTAATTCAAGATTATTGCAATCTATCGCCACCAGTAATCAAACATGGACTTAAAAAAATATATATTTTAAGTAGATTTTTAAGTACCCATTAAATAGGCAAAGTGTGATACTTTTTGTAGAGTTTTGTTAATTAAAATTTTGTATTAACAAAAGCCCTACAAAAAGTATGAAATGTAATTTGAAATTCGTCATGTGTTCATCACGAAGTTTGTTGTGCAAAAATTTTACAATTATCTCGAATACTTAATTCAAATGTGGGTTTTAACTTTGAGAAAGTAATAAGAGAAAAGAAAAACAATAAAAATCTAACTATGACAAACACGTATGTCATACAATTGTGCTTACTGTAAAAAAACATGAATTATAATTTGCATATTAATTAACATAAATATATTTAAGTTGTTACATAGTTTTATTTTTTCGTTTATTTAGCTGTTAAGGCATATAATATAATGCACTAAGACTTAAGATTAAAATGTTTTCCTATATTTGTAACAAGTACTCATAATTGGAGAGCCAAATAAAATAAATAAATAAACACTAAACACAAACCTTATGTTGTTCTAAATGTTGATAAACATCGACTTATGTACGTAGTACATATATATCTATGTTGATAAAGCATTAGGTCTCTCAATTCTCATTCTCACAGTAAAGTAAAGGATGACTAAAAGAAGCCATCCCTTACTTATAGTACCTATCCACGATCCATATAAAGGATTCTCAGGAGTACTTCGCAACAGACAAATAAAAAGTTTTTACATGCATATTAAATTTAATGGTAATGTTAACTAGTTTCTTTCTTCACTTAGTAATAAGGTGAATACTTGTATTTCTGGAGTTGCTCCCCTGAGTAACGTTGCATACCTGAAACAAACAGGAATGGAATTAATATTTAGTTCAAATAGTAGAAGATTTTGTTTTTTGTTTCGTAGCAGAGAAAAAACTGCATACATTTACAATTCAAAACTATTTTTTGACATAAACTTGAATCGAGTTTCAAAAAAAAAGCAAAAATTTTATGTTGTTAATTTTAAACTGTAAACATGTCCATCCACCAGAGCAGGAGTATTTGAGTTATTTTCTGTCCTCAAAAAAATGTTAATAATACATAAACTTACGATTGCAGTAATCATAGGTAATTTGCTGTTCGATATTGAAAAGTTACATGGTATATCTCCGACCTTCGCCTGAATGTACTGAGACCTTTTTTAGATACGGTGCTTTTAAATAACGAAAATCCCATCAAAATCAGATCAGAATTTTCGAGACAATCGCGAACAAATAAACGGATCGAATACAGCGCCTCCTTTATTGAAGTCTGTTAAAAATAAACTTAGGTGGAACTAATGGTCATACTGTGTTTTAAGAAGATGAAATACATAAGAAAAATTGCCAAAAAGCGCAAAATTTCTCCAAAAAGGTTGCTTTTTTAAAGCAAAACAGCCGAAGCACTGACAACAACCCACAATCTTGCCATACATGAAACTAAATACCCGTGTGATGAAAAAAACGCGTTTTTTTTTACGAAACAGAACACATACCTTCGAAAAGTGAAGCCGGTTGAGGGGCTCTAACCCCCGTATGAATCCGTTGAAATGAATAAAAAATAGCTCGCACAAAGGCCGTACGGGTCAAAAGAGAGATACCTCGGAGTGTAATAAAGTCTCTCGTTTGCGAAGAGCCAACGTTTCAAATTAAAAAGTAATGTGGCTTTCGTCAATTGCAAAGGCGGATGTTTTCGCGAAAACTTAACGTTTCATACGAATACGCTTCATAACACTCGGTTGCTCGATATGGCGCGCCGAAGTTTGAACTTAACGGGCAAAATAGCATCCGTCATTTTAGGGTTGGAGCAAAGTTTTTTTTTCGATATCTAAGAGACGAAATATTTATTCGCGTGTAACATGACATGCAGCATGGTTCGCTGCCCAAAGGGAAACCCGGAGTCCTGGAACGCAAGGCAAAGATGGAACATAGAAGTGGGTTATAGTCAGTAAAAGCCGTAGTCGTAGTCTCGCTCCGCCCTAGAGCGCGAGAAGTCATTGGAAGACATCCCACCAAAAAAAAAATTGCGTGGTATGGGGGACTAATTATTGTCCCCCAATATGACGCGCAACGTTGTCAAATAATAATATAATAATAATAATATTCCACAACTATCACACAACGCCATTTAGTCCCAAACTAAGCAAAGCTTGTGCTATGAGTACTAGACTATAACTCATAATATTTCTAAATCCATACATATTATAGATAAATTACACCCAGACACAGAACAAATGATCGTGCTCATCACATAAACATTTGTCCTGGGTGGGAATCGAACACACGACCTCCGGTATAGCAGTCAGGGCCACTAACCACTAGACCGACAGGCCAGTCAAATTGTCCAACAAAATGTCCCGCGTCACGTGAATGCGATGTAAAATGGTGGGGGGCAAGTTGTTGGACACTGGGCAATGTTGCAGCGTCACATTGATTGAGCGTTGGACACTGGGCAATGTTGCAGCGTCACATAGATTGAGCGTTGGACACTTGGCAATGTTGCAGCGTCACATAAATTGAGCGTTGAGCTTCATATTGGGATAAATTTTGTCCTCTAATGTTTAGAGTTTAAACGGCACACAAAGTTGCCAAACAAGGCAAGCTCACAGATTAACTTAATTAAATTAAACTACTTCAAAAATATATCACCAAAATAATTAGGAGAAAAGGTAAATCACCGTTAACTGCAGTTTTTAAAAATGTCTTCGAGTTACCGCGTTAAATAGAAGTGAATTATAGCCGAATGCACGGGGAAACAAATAAGAGGAAAGTTGGGCAACGGACATTTTAAAATACAAGCGTCGCCAGGAAATATGGGAGCGAAAAACTTTCAAGGATGCTCTTGAGCAGTTTAAAGTGTTCTAAAAACAAACAAGTGTTTTCAGCTTTTCTTTTAAAATAGTAGAACATTATATTTTGTACCACTTTCGTATTATCGAGAAATACCTAGTTAGTTTTGTCGGTAGTTTTTGTCTAGATAGGAAAATATCTTAACTATTCTCTTTGTAGAAATAAAATGATACTGGAATTTTCTTGCGGAAAACTGCCATCACATTCTCGTCTCTCCGAAACATCCGAAACTATTTAAGTTCACGTGCATTGTAGATAGTATAAATCTGAAGTTTAAAAATACTAGCAGCTGTCAGCGTCTTCGCCTGCATGACAGTGGAAAATTATCCCAAGGGAACACACCCCAGAGAAAATAGTGCTATTCCAAGACATGGTCTACCCGAGTACCAAGTTTCACTGAAATCCGTTCAGCCGTTTGCGCGTGGAGAAGTAATAAACATACACATACTCACAAACTTTTACCTCTATAATTATTTTTTTATTGTTGATAGGCTCGCGTTTGACTACTATCTCACCTGATGCCATGCGATGATGTGGTCTACGATGGAGAACATATAGAGATTTGGGTTATATTTTCTATATCATACAGAATCAAAAATATCCCAAAAATATTACTATAAGTTCTTACGGTCCATCCAAAGGTTGTCTGGTAGTTTATAATAAGACTACCATTGTAGCCATAGATTTAATTTTGTGTAAAAGTTATATTACAACTTAGTGTATAATAAAATTATTCTATTTGATACTAAAATCCTGAGACCTTGAAACCTCCTATACAATATTAACAGGCTAACATCTGGCGAATGTTCCAAAAAGTCATTAACATCAAAACGCGAGTCTCGCCAAACGCCATCGGTTATCAAGCTCAAGTTGTTTGCGAACTTTGCCTCCCTTTGACGGCGGCTTTTCGTCTTCAGCCGCCAGATCTGATGTAATCCGACCTACATTTCTAAGTCCCTATAGCTGGCCTGAATTACGGTTATAATCTGGAATAGTTGGTGACTAAGTTTCTATCGATACGTGGACGGTACCTAACTCGACCACTCAAGTCTAGCAAGTTCACAAGTGAGAACAGAACTCCGACTTTAGTTACTGACTTTTACAACTTAAGTGGAAAAACAAATAAATATTTGCTCTCAACGTTTTCTTGTTTTCGATTTGTAAGCTGACTTTGCGTCTTTGATGTTCAAGCGGACGAAAATTAAACTAATTATGGACCTACGCAAAAGGGGAGAATCTGGAAACTGGAGCTACTTACACGGAGATTGCTGATCTAATAAAGTCAAGAGTGAATAGGTTACTTCTAGGTAAGAATGCTCCATTGTCGGCCACATCATCGCTTACTTTCAAGTAGTCAGACGCGAGCCTATTCACAATAAAAAGAAGTCTGACAGTCTATCTAAATTCATTTTTAGAAATTCTTCCATGAGTACACATTTTCTTTGATCGACTTAACACTAAAAATTAAATAAATTACTTTGATCAATACTTAGAATCAGGTCTTGATAATTAACTATGAAAGCTTTAAAATATTAAACGAACAAAGGGAGCCTTCAAGTTATTTAAAGAAAGATCAATATAATAAAATTTTCAAATAGCCGGTATAAATTTTTCTTTCTATTATATTTTCCCTCTTTTACAAGAAGGTAGCTTGCATGTAACATAAACCTATTGAGCGACCGCAAAAGCAATTTATCCGAGCATTACTCTACACAACAAGATCAAGTACCGGAGAACTTTATCAAAGATCTTTGTAAAGATTTCACCCTTAGTATTAAGTAGAACACCACAGCCTCCTTCAAACAGAAATAATGGGAAGAGATAACGACAGAGCTGGGCCATTACCCAATTGGGTAAACGGGGATTCCTTTCTTTTGTCCGAGTTTATCTCGTTCGCTGAAATATGATCTGCGGATGGAACTCTGATTGTCGCGGGACCATTCAATTTGGAGAAAAACTCACTCGCCCTTCATTAAATAAAGGATATCGATATACCTACCGCATCTTTGCTCCGATGTTGATGACGCATGAACGCTACAACTATTATTGCATCACTGCTTACCATCAGGTCGGATCGCAGTCAAGCACTAGTTTATATCATATAAAAAAAAAACTTGGGTACAAGTGACTCGAATATATCGGACACGTTACGAGCTCCAAAACTTGGTGTGTTCGATGACCTAAATAGAAAAATCAACTTATTACTTGGCCAAGACATTTATTGCCAGCTTGTATTGCTGTATGTTACAACTTTTACATAAACAACGCGCGTGGGACATGACGCAAACAAGATACAAACTTCTTTATTAAAATTTATGAGTTCTATCAGACACCGAAAGTTTTTCAAGCCTACTTGTATTATGTATAGGAAAGCGGTTACCGTTTTGTTTCTTACTTTTCTGTGCATAAATAATGGCGCGGCTTTTTTTTTTTTGTTTTATACAACATGGATGTAACATTTTTGTTTCAAACTTTTTGCGGCGATTGAAATCCAGAATTTACGCGCTCGCCTTTGTCCTTTTTGAAATACATGAAATACCGTATACTGTTGCACCTTTTTGACTAAATGTGTGCAAATAATGTGCCAACAGTTGTTTTTTGGTTTTATTTTGGCATTAAAACCACCTGTCTACACTTTTTCACGTTACCACTCAAACTAATTGTTATCGTCCCCAAAGAAATGCAACGGTTAGCAATGCAGAGGGAATATTCTCGCACTATTAACAAATAGCTTCACAACTCACCCCACCTACCTACTAAATCAATATTCTAAATACCAAACAGATCCTCACAGAACAACACCAAGCATATTCCTCAAACAATAGCCATTCCTGAGCAATGATAATACAAATACAAGTGTCGTGGGATGCCTCGCCGCGGTAACGGGCATCCCAACATCTCGGTGAGCCCGTAAAGGAAAGTAGAGGAATTCCTCAAGAAGACCGAGGTGGTCCCACGAATGAAATTCCACTCCAAACTATGCGTAAATTGAGGCCTAATTGCAATTCCTATTGGGATCTAGGCCTCCATTGCAGGCCCGATGAATAGAACCCACACGAGAGCGGCTGCAAATATCGACGAAGATATTGCTTTTTGTCGAACTTTAATATGTATTCTGGCGCTTTCGATGTTTGCTGTTTGGCGATCTTTATTTTTGTAGGAGCAATGTGGTTTTAGTGTGATATTTTTGCTAGGAACATCAGTCCTCGATATTATATTGAATTACCAATCATCTCTCTATGTATAGTAGGAGAAACTGACTGACTGGCATATCAACGCATACCTGAAACTACTGGGACTAGGAACGTACAATTTTGCACAGGTTTCCTTCTATAAAAAAGTTTCCTTCGTAAAAGCGTTAGTTTCTACTTAAGATTATTAAAAGTTTAAATTTGAAGCCCAGACAGAAACATGTCATGAGGTAGAAAGGACAGGGAAGAATAGAGAAGATAAACTATTAATTCATTTGAATCCTAAAGTATACAAGAATAGATTCCTAGTGGAAAAATACCGTTAGCACTTCATTTGCGAGTGGGATGAGCGTGCGGCCGCTTGCTCACCTTGATCCGCTCTAAATGAATCTTTAATAAGGCCAGCTTTACGCGAAAATAGCCTTATATAACTTTTCATCTACACTAATAATAAATTTATGATGGCTAAAAAAATATGATGGCTATATTCATATTTTTTTAGTTTTCTCAAAAAGCTGTTTCTATTTCGAGGCTTTTATTCAAATCTTGTTTTTACGATTATTTTCAAGACACAATTTTCTTTTCACTCTGCTGAAATTATTTTAAAACTATTTGAAATTTACATGGCATTAAATATTTAGGTACTTAAATGTATAACAAAAAACCGTCCTAGTAGGAGTCGGACTGGCGCACGTGGTGTTCCGTACCATTTACCATTATCGATACAACTTTTTGTTTACACAATTTATTTTATTCGGTTTTTAGTATTTGTTGTTATAGGTGCAACAGAAATACACCATCTGTGAAAATTTCAACTCTAGCTATCCCGTTTCATGAGATACAACCTGGTGATGAACAGACAGACAGTGGAGTCTTAGTAATAGAGTCCCGTTTTTACCCTTTGAGTAGGCAACCCTAAAACCTGAGCCCATTAAGAAAATGTCTAGTCTATCTAACTTTGAATACATCAAAACTTTTCCTTTTGAAATTAATGAATCAAAGATGAAACATGTAACATACGAAGTTCTTTGCAAAGGTAAAATTCATGTACGGAACATATTTCAAATAAAACATTCCCATACATCCATTTCATAGACCCAAGTCTACATATAAATCTTACCGTCCGACTTAACACAATGAGTCCTATACTATAGTATATTATATGCCACCTTTATATATTGCGTATAGGCAGGGAACATTGCCGGAAGGTGGGCGTTATAATTTTCAGCATATCCGGCATTTATAGCGATTAATGTGCTAGGAAATACGGTTTCAATGAATAACATAGTAACGACAATTGGTGCTGCTTCCTAGCTATGTTTTATAGGTTGTAAAATATTGGACTGTTATGATATCTCCTGGGGTAAGTTTTAGGTGGTTCATTATTTAGGCACACTACATTATTATTTTCATTTAGTACTGTTTTTTTTTTTTTTTTGATGGGAAAATTATCTAATGACAAATCGCGCTCTTGGGCGGAGCGGGAGATAGTGTCAGACTTTTACTGACTAAAAACCCACTCCTGTTCTTTCGTTGCCTTCGTCCCAGGGCCCCGGGTTCCGTTTTCACACTACCCATGCCCCAGTAGACGTCGACCCTGCTAGGCCCCTACAATTTGCTGACATCTCCCTGAGGTGCGCGTGGAAAAATTCACGCCGTCGACGAATTGGGCTCGGTTCGGACGGTTACCGGATGGTCGGACGGCGGGCTACCCATTGGTCGCCGTCCGCAAGCCCGCGGCTATGGTGGCCGGAAATCGGGATCGGAATCCCGGTGGCGGTTGGGGCGTGAGGACCGTTGCCTCAAGCGATCGGCCGCCTCCTTTGCTAGCATTACTGCTTCGCAGAAGGATCATTTAGTACCTACGATAAGAAAATAAAGAAAAACATTTATTTGCAGGATGACGCAATCTTAACACTAGCTTGCAATTGTAATCATTCTATAAGGAAAATATGCGTCACATCCGCGCAAAACAGCCGAACGCTCAGCATAATGTCGTAGCCCCATGCATAATGTGACGAGCCCACGCTGATTGCGTGGTCGGTGACGGTGTGGGCACAAAGACATCGAAACAGTGTGAATAAAGGAAAACAAATAGATATATAGATAAATTCATAAATAAAAAATAAATAGGATATAATTACATTTGTATAAAGTGGCGACATTACAACACATCCATGGCATAATCATGCTACTGCTTTAAAATTTGTACCATCTAGGACATAAATGCCGCGAAACATGATGATCAGGTCATCACACCACAGCTTACCATCCGGTACGGCCCAAGCCTGAGTCGATCGTTTTTTTTTTTTCGGTTGTAAAGTCTTCTTATGACATCCCCCGCTCTTGGGCGGAGCGGGAGATAGTGTCAGACTTTTACTGACTAAAATCCACTCCTGTTTCTTCGTTGCCTTTCGTACCAGGGCCGAGTCTTCCTTTCAGAATCAGATCCTTGGCCCCAGTAGGCTTCGACCCTGCTGGGCCCCTGCAGTTGCTGACATCTCCTTGAGGCGCGAGTGGAACAGTACGCGCCGTCGACGACTTGGGCTCGGTCCGGACGGTTACCGGACGGTCGGACGGCGAGCTACCCATTGCTCGCCGTCCGCAAGCCCGCGCCATAGGTGGTCGATGGTACGTTAAGTTTCTCGCGTGCCTCAAAGAGCTGTCAATAAAATTGATTGGGTCCCTGCCTTCTTTTTAAGGTGGGAAATCATCCAATGACTGCTCCCGCCCTTGGGCTGTGTGGGAGGACATGTCAGACTTTTACTGACTATAACTCACACGTTTGTTCCTTCTTTGCCTTGCATTCCAGGGCCCTGGTGGTTCATATTCACTTAACCCATGGCCCCAGTAGGCTTCGACCCTGCTAGGCCCCTACGATTTGCTTACTTTTTTTGTGATGTATCTACAAATTTTCAGTTTTCAGATTTATTCCTATACTTCTGCTATAAGACCTTTCTTCATGCCAAATTTCAGGGTTCTAGGTCAACGGGAAGTATCCTGTAAATTTCGATTTCCTGGTGCGTCAAATGTACGATTTTTGCAACATAAACGGTCGTATCTTTTTTTTCCGTTAACTTAGAAGTTTAATTTTTTCACTTATTCAAGAGGCCGCAGACTTGAGTATATGGTTTTAATTTCAACTCGATACCTCTACGCGTTCTCGAGATAAAGGGTCTTGACGTACAGACAGACAGACAGACGGACGGACAACAAAGTGATCCTATAACAGTCCCGTTTTTTTCTCTTGACGTACGGAACCCTAAAAACAATATCTTACTAAGATGCATATATGTCATTTAGTCAAGAGTTCCTTGAGAGTGCCAAATATGCTCACTATGTAAAATATGATACATAAACAACTTCTATTACCATTGGAAGAAGCAAAAACCAACAGAACACAAAAAAAAATCCAATTGAAATTCCCACTTGTTCCAAACACAAAACAAAACTCAAACAAGGCACTCCTCTATTTACCTAAGAACACAAACAACACAGGTATACTGCTCGCATACCTAAAATTAAACGAGCCCAAAGTAATTTCTTCAGCCGTCAAACATCAGCAGTGAATCAATGATGGATAAAGCGAATTAAAGGAAATTGCCTTCGGACGTCGCGTGTTCCAGTAATGAAAACAGTTCACTGTAAGAACTTACGTGCCATAGAGCGCAGGAGCGACTCTGCGGCCACTGATAGCCAAAAAAACTCCATAAAAACATTGCAAAGCGGTCTATAAATGACGGAATTCTGAGATAACAAACGAAAAAAAATACAACCGAATTGAGAACCTTCTATTTTTGAAGTCGGTTAAAAACAATGTATACCTTCATCATGGTGTGATTAACAATATAAAATCGTCGGCCGTCATCATCGGCAGTCGGCAGTCTCATTTAAACCCACAAAATAAAGTGTTCAAGGCGTAAAGAAGCAAGGCAGCAACGAAGTAAAAGCGGTTGAAATGATGTTGATGTTAATGATGGCTATAACAGCGGATACATAAGCTCATATTATGCAGTCATTGCATTATTGGTAATAGCGTCTCTAAAGTGACATTCTAACAGCGATATTAACAACTGTCGAAAAGCGAAAAGTCAAATAGTAAGGTTTGACCTCATGACATTTTGGTAGCACATATCAATGAGGGTTTTATGGAATAAAGTGCTCCAGGTGGCTGCAATGAGGGGTCAGTTCCAGGCATCTGTCAAAGACCTTATATGATATAGGTTGAATTGACGTCAACGTCCTATTCACGTCTAAGTAACATTTTTATAGTGGGAAGAACCTCGCCAAACTGGCGCCTACTTCTAGCGTTTATTTTCCAGAAACCCTTTTGTCATCAGTTCAGCCGAAAGACGTCCACTGTTGGACATAGGCCTCCCCCAAGTGTGACCCTCACCAGGTCATCGGTCCACCTTGTAGGAGGCCTCCAACGCAAGAAAACCTTTATACAAAATATTCTAAGCTTTATGACAACACTATCAATGATAAATGTCTCTTCTCTAGAGCCTTTAATCTCTGTCGGCGAACAGGGATTCCGTGCTCTATGTAACGTACCTATTCCTGAAACACACGATATTTTAAGTACGTTTACCGAGTAAAGTGCTCGATAATTTTAGTACGGACATTGAAGGAAGTGTGTCAACAAAGTTGTAGGGACTTGCTTTACGATGTAGTTTTAGCGAGAGGATGTTTAGGTTTTGTGCACATAAAATACAACTTTACTTAACACAACGAAGTAAAGCGTATAGACTTATATTATTATCATAATGAAATTTTAATTTTACATTTTAATCTATTGAACATTTTAATTTATTTTATTGTTTTGATTTAAGCATTTTAAGTTTCACTGACATTTTAATTTATTGATCATTTTAGTCTATTTTATTTTATTGTTTTCGTCTGGTATTATTTAAATTTGATGATGAAGTAAGATATAAGAATTACTAACAGATGTTGTGAACCAAATGTTGTCTTATTAATAATTTTTTATTATATTAGCCAGAGCTAAGAGATTATTCGAAATAGTCACCGCGAGCCTCGAATTCAAAGGAAATGAAGGAACACGGGTGGCTTTAAGTCAGTAAAACTCTGACGTACGAGAGGGATTGTCGGAATTTTACTGCTTCTGACTTTAGAGCGAGTCAGAGGCAGTAGAGAGGGAGAAGTTATTTGATGATTTCCTACTCAAAAACAGACTTATTTAAGGAGCAAGTGATAAGGTATTCCGTATTTCTACATGCCACGGAAATGAAAACTAGACAGATAAATAGGTATATACTGTATTATACACCAAAACGGTAAAACAGCTCTTACAATATCAACATTTCAATGAAATAATACTGTCGGAATAATTATTAGGTACTTGATACTATCTTTTACAACATATCAAAGAGAATCGTACTTGGAATTGTTAGTCTAAAGATAATATATATAGAAAAACAGTTTCGCTTCAATTTCCCGATTCCAAGAATAGTGGCTGGATTCCGTGTGCACTAAGTGGGTATAAGGCGATTAATGAAAAGCCTGGCTTTTAATACTTGATCAAAGCTATCTAGCAAACAGAATGTACAAGGAAACAGTTTTTTTTTTATCTTTATGCATAAAGAAGTTCAGAGCCGGTCATAATGTCTTGACGTTTTATGAGCCAACCTTTGGGTAACACAAACAAATTGACAAATTATGCTAGGTACTATATTAAACAGTTTATTTAAAATCAACCAACAACTTGCATAATATATAAATCTAATAATAGGTCATTATCCTTACTTATGAAGTTGCTGTTTTTTAAAACTGTGATATCTTCGGATCGACTTTGAATTATAAGTTCAAATAAATTTTATACAAAAAGTACGTTTGCGTTTTTGCATTTTATATTTTCTGTAATATTACTCAATTAGTATCTACTTTTAAACCTCTGAATATATTTAGTTCAAAGGTGCGAAATAAGCTGGAACCCCAAGGAAGAACATATGCTATTTCTTATCTGACTTCAACTTCGACTTCGCGTCGGTAGTCCGACTTTCAAGCGGACGAAGCCGCTGACAGAAGCCAGTTACTTAAGTTTTCATCAGACCTACTCTATCCTAACACTACATGCGAATTAACATTTAACTTCATCCCATAAATAAACATTTTAAGTGATATATATCAAACTAAATTCAAACTCGAAGCAGCCTATTTCGTCAACACGTACGGCGCGAACAATTGTTCACACATAAATGGCTTTCTCGTAATACAAAACTGTTCTTCAAGTACAATGTTCTTCAAGTACAAGTGAAGGAACAAGGGATTTAGTCAGAAAAATTATGACACGCCATACCGTTATAATCTGAGTGGGAGATGTTATTAGATGATTTCATTATCATCATCATCATTTCAGCCGAAAGACGTCCACTGTTGGACATAGGCCTCCCCAAGTGTCGCCATAATGACTGGTCCTGTGCGTCTCGCATCCATCGGATTCCTACGGCCTGCCAGGCCTGCCCTTTCTGTTGCCCTTAGCGTTCCAGGGCCACGGTAACTCTCTCAAACATTCCCGCAGCCCTTACATAGCTACTTCTTATTACTCTTGAATATTTCACAACTACCGTCAAACAAACAGAATCAAAAATTAAATCTAATTCGCCTTCGGGAGTCATTAGGCATGCAACCATTACGGATCCTTTCAGTCTAAAGGGGCCAGGCAGCACAGATTAATGCTTGAATTTTTAAAGAAAAAAGTAAAGGAAATTGGTGCGTTTTTATTGTTATGGTAGAATAAAATTTCGTTTTCATTGTTTTTTTGTTTAAAAACCCTATTGTTGCTTGCGTTTTTGAAATGCATTGTGTTTTTAAAGAAGAAGTAATTTCTGGTTATGTTCAAGAAAAAATGTTTTGTTACTTTGTAACTTTTAGGGCTTGTCGTAAACTTTTCAATGTATTTTCTGCGGTCTACCCGTCCGATTATAATTTGGGTGTCTTCAAAGCAGGCTCTTAGCAAACTAAATCGCCTCACCACCAATGATTGCATCCTACTTACCATCAGGTAGGATCGCAGTCAAGCACTAGTTTATTATATCAATTTAAAAAAGATTTTTTTCTGTCTTTATTTTATGGTGGGAAATCATCCAATGACATCTCCTGCCCTTGGGCGGGGCGGGTGAGCGTGTCAGACTTTTACTGACTAAAACCCACTCCTGTTTCTTCTTTGTCCTTGTTCCAGGGCCCCGGGGTTCTCTTTCGCAACACCCATGGCCCCAGTAGGCTTCGACACTGCTGGGCCCCTACGGTTGCTGACATCTTCTTGAGGCGCGCGTGGAACACTACGCGCCGTCGACGACTTGGGCTCGGTCCGGACAGTTACCGGACGGTTGGACGGCGAGATACCCATTGCTCGCCGTCCGCAAGCCCGCTCCTACGGTGGTGTATTATTATAGTTGCAGTAGTATATTAGTTACAATGGTTATGTAGCGCCATATATGCTGTTACATACGAACGAGTTCTTCGCATGATTAACCAGCAACAGTATAGTATTCAAATCCTTTTGCAAGGCGGTTACAATGTCACTTTAAATCTGGCTGCAGTACAGGAAACAGGGTAAATAAAAGGTCTCTGTAAGTTATAATAAATCTTAGATCTCTTCACAGTATATAGCTGTATATATTAATGTCCCTTACGACACTCTTTCAAGGTCTCTCACAAACTTTCACCCGAAGCCAGATCCGTAACTTGTGTAAACGAACACGGCTACAAAATATCTTTATTTACAAGAATAAGTAAACAAAATTGAATCAAGAAATCGTTGATACTCTTGACGGTACATTTAAGACGCTTTAGCGTTTAAATACAAAACCATCTGTCGTTTCACCGACTTCCTTCGTATTTATATTTGTAGGTACATTTCAAGACTTAATTTGGGCTGAAAAGTACAGTTTACATATACTGTTCCGCTTTGGTGAGTTCACAAGAGAGGCGAAATTTTCCTAAGTGCTCCAAGTAAAATGTACCCACATAAATATAAATTTTAATAGAAACGAGAAACGCGGTTAGCATATTATTAAGGTTTAAGGAAAAAGATATAGAGGCACATTTAGCAATATGTTACAGAATTTAAACGGAATCAAAAGGGAAGTGCGAAACAAAAGTTCATTTAAATCATTGTAATCTGACCAATTATGGAGTTATGTCTAGTTTATATTGGTCTCTCTGTTAGTTTACTTTGTACAGTATGTGGGGTTTACTTTAGGTGGTCGTTACTAATTACACTATTTCGGCAACATCGTCTGAGTTGAATTATTGGCTAGGAATGTCACAAGCAGTGATATATGGAGGGCGCGCCTGAGATTACTTCGTGTTGTTTGCAAGCCGAGTGAATGTCCTGTTACGATGATCATTAAAATAGAACTTTCTCCATGTGTTACGTTTTTGATCATAATTTAATTGGGTCTGCGGAATAGAGTTTAAATCGTTAATATGTTTTAATTACTCTTTAATATTTTACACGTGTTTCCAGTTGGAAGAAGTTTAATTTCCGAGGTTTGTATAAATCTGGATTTAAGCAATAGATTAAGGGCGGAATTCACCAATAAAACTAATCGCGTTTTAACGTTTGGCTCGCATAATCGCGTTTAGCCGCTGTCACTAGTGTCACTTGTCTGTATTTTTCTTTTGTTATATTTTTACAAGTGACACTAGTGACAGCGGCTAAACGCGATTATGCGAGCCAAACGTTAAAACATGATTAGTTTTATTGGTGAATTCCGCCCTTAAATTAAATTCTGTAGTAAAGTGACTCTCGCCTTGTGTCGAGTCGAAACGGTGCCCTACGTCTGGTATATAGGTATTCAAAACGAATCATAAATGTATGTAGTTGTGTCAATTCGTTGATGTGTGTCAGTTGTGATTGTGATGATGTTAACTCGATTTCAAATATTATTGATTTATTGTTGCACATTTACAAGTGTAGTATTTTTTTATGCAATGGCTGACTGGTAGAGAATACCTAGTTGCATTAAGTCCACCTTAATATACATAAATTTTAAATAAATAGTGTGGATATTATGAAAAAGTAAGACATCAAAGAATTTATTTTATTTCTTCGGAGATACGTTGATTCATATCTCCAAAGAAATAAAGTGAAATGCACAGATTACCATTGCAATGCGGATGTCTGGAATGCTGTGAGCTGGACCACTTTTACTAACATACATTTTGTTGCATTTAAAGGTAAAGCCAGTTTGAAGCTGTTGTGATAAGATGCTCCAAGAATGGTGGTGGCCACGTATAGATATTCTATCTCACCAAAACGGCTTGTAAAAAATTGGTCTTAAGTGTGCATGTACATTTATGTATGTTTATTGTTTCTGTGTGCGTAAACAATTTTTTATGACACCACGATTGTATCACTACTTCCCATCAGTTGGGATTGCATTCAAGCACTAGTTTATATCATTAAAAAAAACTATGCGCTTCGAGCTTAACTAACACGACTTCGTGAGGGCATACAACTGTACATATGTATGTATGTGTTTTGTAAACTATGGTGTTGACTGCCAAATGAATCGATAAATCTAGAAGAAAATTGATAAAGCTAGAATTACATTAGACCGACGCACACGTGTAATACGCCTGATTTGTACGTAGAAAGACGTCGCGTGGCGTGGATCAAGTGTAGCTCTACAAGTCCTCGTTTCCATATAAAATGTATGGAGACCGACGCGCAGATCGGCGTGTGTGGCACACGTGTGCGCAGTGTAGTTCTACATAAAGTTTCTAAATGTTTATCCTATGTGAGTCTCAAATAAACGGTTTTCTTTCTTTCTTTCTTTTTTTTTATTCTTGATGGGTTCGCGCTTGACCGCTATCTCACCTGATGGAAAGCGACTTCAGTACTGCACAATCAATCAGTCTGCCTAGCCTTTTTCCAACTATTTTGGGATCAGCTTCTAGTTTAACCAAATTCAGTTTAGTACCTACCAGTATTTTACATGGAGCAACTACCTAACTTACCTCCAAAACTCAGTAACTTGGTAAAACGACATCACTTGACAAGATTGCTATCGTACTTCCAACTTGTAGATATTTAACAGCTTTAAATATGTAGAAATGACAGTCGCGACCAACGGCTTTACTGCTTTTCGATACACGGAGAATTCTCGATAATTCCATCCATAGGCCGGTCATATAATAATAATAATATTCCACAACTTTTACACAACGCCATTTAGTCCCAAACTAAGCAGAGCTTGTGGTATGAGTACAAGACAACTGATAAACATACTTATATATTTCTAAATACATACACATTAAAAATAAATTACACCCAGGCACAGAACAATTTATCGTGCTCATTACACTAACATTTGTCCTGGGAATCGAACCCATGACCTCCGGCCTAGCAGTCAGGGCCACTGACCACTAGACCAACAGGCCAGTCGCCCATATACTCGGTAAGCGTTGCTTTATCATCATCAGCCAAAAGATCTTCACCGAAGACCCTCACCAAGTCATTAGTTTACCTTGTGGGAGGCCTTCTAACGCTGCATTTTCTGGTACGCGGTGGCCACTCCAGAACCTTTCGGCCCCATTGACCATCTCTACTGCGAGCAATGTGCCCTGCCCACTTGCACTTATGTTTGATGATTCTTTAGACTATGTCGGTAGCGTTGCTTGACCTTGAATATTGGCCATCATCACCACCATCATCATCATCATTTCAGTCAAAAAACGTCCACTGTTGGACATAAGTTTGCCCCAAGTGTCGCCACAACGACTAATCCTGTTCGTCTGGCATTCATCGGATTTCCGCGACCCTCACCAGGTTATGGGTCCACCTTGTGGGAGGTTTTCCAACGCTGCGTCTTCCAGTACGTGATGGTGGTAATGATTGACTCATGTGGTGGTTGATACTGAACCATAAGCCTACTACACAAAATAATAATGAATTACGCAACCAAAACATGCTCTAATACATTCTAACTTCACGACAAGATTGGGCTGGCTTTGGCATTCACAGTTCATCAAGCATTACTATAGTACCAGGAGCACATAACATATATAGAGATACACGTACAAAATTAAGCGAACCGTTTATAATCGCGAAGTCTCGCAAGTGGCACCCATCTGCTGAGTCGATGGTAATTAATTATTCTTGCCAGTAACACACACTTCCACAGCCCATAAATTGATGCTTGAATTGGGACTGTGTTAGTATTTATTCAACAGTGACTGATTGTGAGTCATTAGCAGTTGTGTGTAAAAAGTCTTCAGCGATTTGGTTCATGGTCAACATATAGGTATATAATATGGGAATGTCTGAAGATTAATAGATATTCAAACTAGCAAGAATGAGGCTTTTTAGACTAATTAAATTGTTCTAGCTGTTAGCTGCGACTTCGTTCGCGTAGTTTTAAAGTATCACTCTCTTAATATTAACTACTAGCTTCTGCCGGCGGCTTTACCTGTGTGAAAGTAGGTTTCTCCATACAAACTAACCGTTTAAAAAAATGGTGTAGGAGCATTACCTTTCACTTTGATTTTTTCTTCTCCTGGCTCAATTATATATTTAATATTTATTAGTATATTTTTTTTTCTTATATTGTATGTATGTATTTGTGTTATTCTGTCTTATTAGTATTTTTCTGATGTTGTACACTGACAGCCCTAAATCCATCTCCTCTCTTTCAGTCCATCCAAAGGTTGTCTGTAAGAAATTGCCCTGTGTGGAGAAATTGCTATGTGGTGTACAATAAAGAATATAATGAATAAATAAATAAACTTTGGACCCCCGTTTCATCCCCTTAGGGAGTGAATTTTGAAGAAACCTCTCTTAGTACTCGCCTATGTCGACCATATCATCGCTTACCATCAGGTGAGATGGTGGTCAAACGCGAGCGTATCAATAATAATAATAAAAAATGACATAAAAGGAAACCTTATGCAAAATTTACCGCTCCTAGTCTGCGTAGTTTCTGCTGTGCGATGATATGTCAGTCAGTCAGTTTTTCCTCTTATATATACCTAGAGATGTATATAAATATCCCAGTGAAAGACCCGTCGAATTTTGTTCAATCATCTCAAAGACGGACAGACGTATAACCGGACAACAAAGTCCTCTTATATTGGATAAAGTTACGGAACTGTAGTAATACCTTCCTAACCTGAAACTGGTCATAACAACTTGTACAAAAAACTAGCTAACGGTTTTAGATGCTTTATTGTTTTCTTTACTTCCATTCCCGTTTACATCCGCTTACCCATACATGGTAAGCAGAATTTGATGTATTAGTTGTGTCGGCAAATTACAAACACCTGGTTAATATTCATGGTGCAGTTTGAAGCCTAGCGACAGCCAACTTTGCCAGTGAAAATTACGCGGGACGCATACTGGTGGGCTCTAGTAGTCGACGATTCCACATCACAAAGTAGACACTCGAGCTGTCAGAGAGCCTCCCTCCTAACACGTGTTGACATGGCCAACCTGCAGGCCTAGCCAAATTACGACCGTTACGTTTCAAATCTCTTTCTACAATTGGTAACGAGTCCTATTCGTTTGTTCTGACCACGTGACTTAACGTTGAGATGATGTCATTCCTATACATTTGAATAGTTTTCTACTAGCGTTAACGATTGTAGATTATCAACTTGGCTAAGCCTGCTGGAAGGTTTTAAACCGACTCCACACTCAAGTCGGCTGCAGCAAAAATAATCTCTGCAGGTAGAGGTTCTCGGGCGGTTCCAATCTTCAGCTCATCATGTTCCATCTTCCATCTTGTGCCTCATGTCCTGTTACAGGTTCATGTAAGGATCTAATAATAGCGTCAGCGTTCGGCATTACCGTGGTTTGGCAAGTAAATAATATATTATAGGTACTGTAGCTAGGAGCATAGAAATGAAATTCAAAATCCAGTAACGGTATTAGAGTTCTCACCGCGATTAGAACATATGTAAAATAGTACGAAATCAACTATGCGGGCAGTTACCCAGACCAGTTTTTTTTTCGGTGGGAAAATCACCAATGACATCCCCCGCTTTTGGGCGGAGCGTGAGGGTGTGTCAGACTTTTACTGACTAAAAACCCACCCCTGTCCCTTCGTTGCCTTTCATACCACGGCCGAGTCTTCCTTTCAGAAGCAGACTCTTGGCTCCAGTATGCTTCGATCCTGCTGGGCCCCTACGGTTTGCTGTCATCTCCTTGAGGCGCGCGTGGAACAGTACGCGCCGTCGACGACTTGGGCTCGGTCTGGACGGTTACCGGATGATCGGACGGAGAGCTACCCATTGCTCGCCGTCCGCAAGCCCGCGCCTACTGTGGCCGGAAATCGGGATCGGGATCGCAGTGGCTGGGGCGTGAGGGCCGCTCCCTCGCAAGTGCACGTGCGGCCTCCTCCTTTGCTAACATTACTGCTTCGCAGAAGGAGGCGACCGCCTGCCACCCTGACCAGATACTGTTGTGTTTGGTCCGGGCTACTGCTAGTCGCCTGCCGAAGAGTCGGAGGAGAAGATCCTCTTGTCAACGACAGTATGTGGAACTTTACACAAGCTACGTAGAAGTACATAGGTCTAATACATGTGTCTTGTTCGGGTCTATTGAAAATATGTGTTTTGGTTTACTTTTGCGATGGTATAAAACAAATTTTTGTTTCGAGATCAGCAACAGAACATATTCTGTTGTCAAAGATGAGAAAAGCAATTTACTCGAAACAACACTACTAGGTAACACAAGATCTTTTAGCTTTCACAACATCACAAAACTAATCTTAAACGTTTTCTCCTACATAAGCTCGTGGCCTCACCCGAGCCTATGTATATGAATGATTTATAAACCTGAACATGAAAACGTTGATCTACATTTCAGTAATACATAATTTCTCCAGTACATAAATTATGCCCACGTCCTTTTCAGTAATCGAATTATAATAGGTACAACGGAAATAAGAGATCGGTCGGGCAGATTGTGGGCAAACCGAATGTCCAAATTGAATACCTGACAATGTCATTGACAGTCAAAAAGTCGGCACAATGTCACTCGAAAAGAGATGAAAAGTAATGAAAACGTGATTATTCATAGGCTTAAAAGGTTTAATTTATTTTAGGCCGGTGACCGAACGAAATTTTGCACACATGAATAATAGAGGTTCGTTTAGAGGTTGCTGCGCAGAAGATTTTCTTTTATTAAATTTTATTATCGTCACTAATTTCTGAAGCGTAGTACCTAAGTGTCTGTACTGAAGAAAGTCTGAAAGCCTATTTTACAGGTGGCTTTTACGAATACGTTAACAGGCTACCAGGGAGCCTCGGGTAAATAAATAAAATATGGCAAGAAAACTTGATCTATATTTTTCTGCGTAAATTTACATTTAACAAAAAACAAAAGCTACGTCAAATATTAAAAGCAGAGAAAAGTACACGTGAAATGATCCAAAAAAGTTAATTTTATTGTTCATTAATTACAGAGACATTATTTACTCTCGTCTGAAACCTTTTTTATGGGCGCCTCTTCAAACAGCCTCTGTGGACACTTCATTTAACTCTGTACTCAGTCTGGCAGGTATTTCGAGGAATATTTCAGTGTGTCATGCAATTTTCAGTAACGAGATTCTTTGGGGTACGAGAGGGTTTATACCAATTAAATATACTAGACTAGTGAATCTTCGTGGATGTGATGGAATACGATACGTGGAGTTTATTTTAGATCAATCGTAGATTTGACGCCTTCAACTGCATCAGACTGCTTAAAGTGACTTGAACTTTTTAGTAACTTTTTTGCGGTTGGGTTTTTTGACACTGACGACTTTTTATTCTTTACATTTTAGTATGTTATTTTGACACCCTACAGGACTATGTCATGAAAAAATATATAATAACACACCAAGCATCCACCATTTTGTTTTTTTTTTAATTTTGATATACCCACAAATTGCTTTACCCGTCTGCAATAGCACTTTTTGTAAATTAACTTCTGTCAGCGGCTTTACCTACCTTAAAATAGATAAGAACTATCCTATATCCTATTTCAGGTTATATTCTACACATATGACAAATTTCAATCAAATTTTTTTGTTCTACATGTATGATAAACAACAAAATAAATGTGATTCTTTGAATGTCGGTTAACAATATAAGCAGCTTAGCTTTGCAAGTTGGCATGCAAAGCTAAGTTGACACACTTTAGATGTTTTCAAAAAAAACAACATAATATTAAAAACTTCCTTTAAAGGACTCCAGATGTCGCCTGAAGTTAATATAAAATTAATTACGTCAACGAAGCAGTATCAGGGATTCTGAGTCCAAGTAGCATTTTAAATGTGCTTCCATTGCCTGCTTTCCCTTTACAGAATATTTAAAAATATTGTCGTTCCATAATCGAATTTTACGTGAGCTTTTATCGTCTTTGTTGGTGAATTTTTTGAATTTAATTTACCGCTTTTTAATACCTGATAGAACTTATAAAAAAGGTCACATGTCGATACATGTGACCATTTCTAACGATTAGAAATGCGGTCTACACTGACATGTTGGCTCATGTAGATCAGTCGACAGTATATTTAGTATCGAATATTAAATACACCAGTCACAACAATTCGTGTAAGGATTACTGCAGCGTATGGACTTGTAGAGCAGACAACTAAGCTGATGACCATTAAAATAACATGAAAGAAAAAAAGAAAAAAATATAAACTTATTAAAGCTAAAGAACATAAAATAAAATTAAAATCTGAGCACCATAAATAAATTAGAATTAGGGCAAAAAAACGACAATGCCCTCATGGTAGTATTTTTTATTTAAAATTGATTACGGGCGAAATATTACAAACTTTTTTTTATTTATTATTCCTAGTGTGGTATTTGTATTGGTAAGAAAAGATGGATGGATTGTGTGAGAAATGATATGAAAGAAAAGGGAGTTAGTGATAGCGTGACGAGTGACAGGACAGAATGGAAGAAAAAAATGTGTTGTGTCGACCCCAAATAAAACGGGACAAGGGCAGGAAGATGATGATTCCTAGTGTGGTTTTTTAAAAGAAAGCTAATTAAAACAAATTATGAATGTGATCGCCAAACTTAAGTGGCAGTGGGCAGGGCACATTGCTCGCAGAACAGATGGTCGATGGGGACGAAAGGTTCTGGAATGGCGACCACGAACCGGAAGACGCAGCGTTGGAAGGCCTCCCACAAGGTGGACCAATGACCTGGTGAGGATCGCGGGATTCCGATGGATGCGAGACGCACAGGACCGGTCATTGTGGCGACATTTGGGGGAGACATGTCCAACAGTGGACGTCTTTCGGCTGAAATGATGACGATGATGAATGTGAATAACACGACAGTGATCAACAATGAATATTTACGAAATAAATGAATTTTTCACATTAAATCCCAATGTATGTATTACCACAATAAAAAGCAATTTTAATATAACTCGAGAACACAATAGGAACGTTTTCAATAGAATTTTCCATATTACACAGGAAATGAAGACAGTTTGTTGTTTGTATTTGTATAACGGAATAAAGTGTCCGAGTTAGAACTAAATAGAAGTGACTATTTTCTCCTCATAGTATAAAACAAAGTCGCTTCCCGTGTCTGTTTGTTTGTCCGTTAACTCTTTCTAAACACTTTCACTTATATGTATAACCCGCTTGTTCTTCTGCCAGTTTTTTATAAATATATTTGTACAAAAATATGAGCTTAATTGGAGAAATAGCTTTTCGTAAATTTTTAATTTTAATGATTTGTTCTTTTTTCCTTCGGACGCTTTTAAAGTCTATGTTTTTCTATATTAAGCTAGAATTAAATTAGACCGACGCACACGTGTAACACGCCTGATTTGTACGTAGAATAACGACGTCGCGTGGCATCACGTGGCGTGGATCAAGTGTAGCTCTACAAGTCTAGTTTCCATATAAAATGTATGGAGATGCGCCCAGATCGGCGTGTGTGGCACATGTGTGCGGAGTGTAGTTCTAGCATTATTGTCACATAATTATAATTGTTTGATTTCTACATCAACGATGTAATCATAATTTTGTAATTATTTTATGATTTAGAAGAGTGTCGTGCAATTTCTTGAACGTTCTTCTTCATAAAGATATACGCTACATTAGCTTCATCTTTTGTTTTGTAGTGACTGATTAATTTTCATTTAAAAATGCCTGGAAATAGTTAAATTAAACGTTAGATTCGAGTTTTTTTTTTTGGTTAAGTACAAAATAAACTAACTTAATGAGACTGTTATAAGTGTTTTAGGCCCTCTATAAACTTATTAAAGTAAAAAAGTCAGGTAGCTAAAATAGCCAAACGACATTAATTATTCTCATGCAATAAATCCTGTTAAATATCATAGAGTCTTTTCCATAATCAAGTATTTTTTAAAGGTATAAAAACACACATATCGTATGCGTCTTTATGTCAACCCCACCACCGGCCCACGCTGAAAACCAGCGCTGTGAGCTTATCGCATTATGCGTGAGGCCGCAGTTTTATGCTGAGCGTTTGGCCGTTTTGCGCGGATGTGACGCATATCTTGCCTATCTATTGATCATTTTTGTTAACTAGTTTTAAAATTGCGTCATTTCGCGTAAATCAACTGTTTTTCTTTCTTTCTTCTTTCACATAATATAAAACCCACATTTAAGCTTACTGACACAATTAAACTGACCTCATTTGATTAAGAACTTTACAAAGAATCGGTCAATATCGATGGGAAACTAAGATAAAATTCTCAGACAAAGCAATTACACTATCTAGAGGACTAGACTGAATTCCCGAACCAGCTCTTTGATTAAGTACAATTTGTTACACTCGACAAGACAGGCTACAGTACAAAGACGATACAATCAGATTTGTTGATGTCAAATGAAAATAGTTCTTCTAATACTTGGAATTTAATGCGCATGGGTTGGCATTTGACTAACATCACAATTTCGAAGAATTGTAGGTACTATAACACTAAAGGAATTCAATAATTAAGAGTGCCCAACTCAAGTATTTCGGATACCTACAAGAACCCAAGAATTTATACATATGGAGATATATTTTTGTATTTAAATTATCATAACCAAGATCATCTTCCTGCCCTTTTCTCGTGTTATTTGGAGTCGGTGCAACACATTCTTTCGTCCATTCTGTTCTATCAACCGTCACCAGCTCCATCTTTTTTAGGGTTCCGTACCTCAAAAGGTAAAAACGGAACCCTTATAGGATCACTTTGTTGTTCGTCCGTTTGTCTGTCTGTCTGTCAAGACCCTTTATCTTGGGAACGTGTGTTGGTATCGAGAAGAAATTTAATTTATATTTTTAGATTTTCGGTCCCTTCTGAGTTAACGAGCAAAAATGATATGGCCGTTTATGTTGCAAAAAACGTATATTTCGACACACTCAAGGGAATCAAAAATCAAAATCAAAATTCCCGTTGACCTAGAATCTTGAAATTTGGCATGAAGCAAGGTCACATAGCACAAGTATAGGGAAAAATCTGAAAACTGTAAACTTTGTTTGTAGTTACGTCACAAAAAAAAGCTTTTTTCCGATTCGGAAAAATCTTTGTAACTCAATTTAGGTCCAACTCGCACTTGTTCGGTTTTTTCAAATCACTCCTCACAAAATCTATCATTAGTACAAAGGTACTGCTTATTTCCAAAAGCTGCTGCTTATTTGCCTGTACTTATTTTTCTTTTTTGCTTTTGCAATTTATGATACTTTTAATCGTGATAGTATGTTCACTTAGGATCATTTTCTACTTTCACACGGTCGCTGGCTAAAGCTTGTCTATTATAAAACAAAGAAAACAGTTTAGCAGTGCCATTGCCTGAATTAGGACTAGAGATTTTTTCATTCACAGTTTACGATATATAATTTTTTTGCTCTAAAACTCATGATCTCCCCTGTAGAACAAAGCCAATACCAACTTAAATCCACTTCAATATTCTCAGAAAAGAAATATTATATTTTTTCTTTATAAAATCTTCGAAAGGATATAAATATTCAAGTTATAGCACCTAGATACTAATTTAAGTTGAACACAGGCGTTCTAAAGCACCAATATGTTGTCGAGAGTACTTGACACGTAGAGAAATAAATTTTCTAGTTTAATATCATTCTGAGGTCGTTAGCTCAGCGTCTGAGAGCTGTAACCCGATTCCTTTACAGAGTTTTATAACATATCTGAAGATACATTTTGTTGCTGTCTCTTTCTTGCTTACTGGGTTATGTAGAGAGAGAAAGATGTTAGGACCCATTGTAGTAGTGACTGTATATGGAGCTATAGTCAATGCATCTACAAAAAAATCTATATGTCGGCACAGGATGCCGATCATCATTGAAGCTCTGTCCAGAGACTATGTCTTGTGGGCGATGGCTGGGTAACGAGCAATAAACAAACTATTTTAGATCACACAACTGATTTATTATGAGGCAAGCTTTAGGTAGTCACTTTACACAACGAGCAGTGAGACTGTCCCCGACACTTAGACGTTGTACGCACGGCTGCCGATAGAGGAATGAGCCCCGAACCTCTGCGGTCGGCACTTTTATCTGTTCGGTTCGTGCAAACGTCAGCGCGGATTCTGTCAAAGTGACAGGTGTCACTTTTCACTTAGCTCGTTCATTCGTTCTCAAGCTTCCGTACTATTGACTTCTCCGACATATAATTATAAGGTTACCCATTTTGTCACCGTTTGAAATGATTTTTACATTTAACTAGCTTGCCCACCCCGGTTTTACTCGGGTACAATTTTCTTTTTTTGATTTCTTGAAATTTAGCTTCTACCCATACCTTGTCCTGACAAATAACAATCTCAATAAAAAAAGAATTATCCAATTTGGTGCAGTCGTTCTGAAGCTATACGCGTACGTACATTTCTGCAATACATTTTTATTTATATAGACTTTTGTGAGTGACTTCACCTTTGTGAAAGTCGGAAGTCTTGCCAAGGGAACATACCTGCTCCTATGTACTAAGTTTCATCCAAATTCGTACAGCCGTTTAAGCGTGAAGGAGTAACAAACACACCCATACATACATACAAATATTCGCTAATTATAATATTAATGTTATATAATAAATAAATAGTTAGTATTTCTGTATCTATAAGGTGTAAAACAAAGGATTTATATCTATCTGATAATTATTATAAATAAAATGTTTAAATAAAATAGACCATAATAAACAACATCTGATTCATCAACAAACAACATTCAAAAACAAACAAAAATATCTAAACGTTAAAGTCAATATTTCCCAATCAACCTAAGGAAGACTCTTCTCATATTTTGGTTTCAAAATGGCGCCCTGCATTCCAGTGTTCTGAGCCAGCAATGGGGAAGAGATCTCCAAAGGATTTAACAGATTAAGCACGTCGAATGCATCCGTACACAGTTTTTATTTCTACTCAAGATCTACTGTCGGCAAAAAGTGGGGCGACTTCCTCGGATCTTTTTTCGTTTTAGTTTGTGTACAACTTGATTTTAAGCAGGCGAATGAAATGATAGTTTGTCTGTGGAATAATTGTTTAAAAGAGTCACCGCGACCCTGAATCGCTAAGAGCTGAACTGAAAGAACACGGTTGGGATTTAGCCAGTATAAGTCTGACATTTCCCCTCCCACTCTACCCAAAGCAGGAGGCATCATTTGATGATTTCTCAAGTAAAAAACTCGCTGATAAAGGCCTTTTCTCTGTATGTTCAATGTGTGACTCGCAGACAGACAGCCCCTTAGTAGCAAGGACGTGAGCCGCTGGCGTTCCCGCAAGCAAGTTCAATTTAATGCCTCGTTTTACTAACATTAAAAGCCGTGCCTCACTTGGACGCTATGACGGCGTAACCAGGTCATGATGTGACCAACAGTGTCCAATACCTCACGTACACACCATAGAGCTGCATTCATTTTCTTGCGAACTGGCAGCACCACTATAGCGTCCCGAGAGAGAATATCAAACTTTATTGACCCGAGTGGATTTCCCTCCCTCTCACTCCATCCAGAGTGGGAGAAATTATTTAATGATTTCCCACCACAAATAAAACAAAATAAATTAAACATGTTGCTCAGATGATAAATTATCATCGTAACTTAATATGAGAATGAAAATTCAAGCTACCTCTTTGACCCAAGATCTGCTCAAGACAGATAAGATCACAAGCAAATCGAAACTAACTCCAACCAAAATGCACAATTACTACTCAAGCGCAAACTGCACAGCAAAACATTATTCATCTCGCCGCAATTTCTGAACAAGGATGGTTAAAATTCAAAGTCAAAACGCCACGAACAATACCGCCAAAAGCGTAAAACCAACTGCGACTTTTCAAAGGGACCAGCGAACCATGCGAATTTACGGGAAACTCCAGGACAAAACCAGCCATGTTCTGAAGACAAATTCCCGCTTACACGCCGAATAATAACTGCCGACGACAATTCATGAAATTGCAGCGAATTTTGTCCCAATTGTACACACCGAAGAATAGCGGATGATCCATTATAATTTCGTTAGTAATGGCTCGCCATCCGACCCTTTATCAGACAATTTGAAGTTAGTAATGTATACAATTAAGATGAATGTGTCCTAACACGTATAATGGCGTCAAAAACATTAGCCGTGAACAAACATGTTGTAAGCGAGTTCTAATCTCCGCGAGCCAGGCGTGTTGTGTTAGGCACCGTCGTCGAGATAGTGCCCAGTCCCGTATTAAAATTAAATTTCGCGCAGCTTGCGGGGTCAGCACTTGTTCATTATTGAAGAGAAAATGAAAGGCGAGCTCGACCTCCATCCTCCATTGAGGATCCCGGTTTAGTTCGTATTATTATTGCTCATAAAATTTTGTATATTAATTTAGTTTCAACTCCCATGTTACATTATGCGCGGACGAATTCAAATTCGCTTGTGAAGTGAACCGAAATTATATTGGAACGATATAAAAAGACGGGAAAGCGGCAGACGTCATTAGTTGTTAATTTCATTGTATAGTTACTCTCGACAGTTCTGACGCTTTTTTTTTTTTTTTTTTTTTTTTAATTGTTATAAACTAGTGCTTGACTGCGATTCCACCTGATGGTAAGTGGTAATGCAATCGTTGATGGTGAGGCGCACTAATTTATTGAGAGCCTATTCACTCTAGCCTTGAAGAGACCCAAATTATAATCGGACGGGAAAATCGCAGCAGGCAAATTATTCCAGTCCCTCGATGTACGCGGTATAAACGACGAGGCAAAACGCTTGGTCCGGACCGTAGAGGTTTCAACAACGTAAGGGTGGATACTCGCCGTTCGTCGGCTTGTCGCTTTTCTAACAAAGGGTGATAAATTGTGTATGCTGTAAGTAGATGGCTTTGTTTCGACGTGCCCGTGCTGCCAGGGGGTCTGGAAGAGGAGCAGGCTCACTCTTATCGCTTTTAATTTGAAACGATGCCAAAAAAATAAGAAGGTCCTGGGCGCGCGACGGTGTGCGATTACTTAAGTTTAGTGCGGCCGTGGACCGAATTACATGGAATGGCGCCCAACGCGGGCTCGGTATAAGCAAATTGTGAGAGAACGAAACGCCTTGAAATTGCAAATTCAAGCGGGACCAGCGCGTTTTGTTCAGTCGGCTCCGCAATTCGCGCACCTCCACAGTTCCTTACATTATTTAACAAAGTAGCCGCGGAAGGAGATTTCGCTGTGCGAGTTTTTGAACGACTCCAGAAAATTCATTTGTAATTCATACAAAATTCTTTGCACTTCGTTCCCCTACTTTATTACGCTTTTATATTTCACTTTTCCCCCGTCATCCTGTTATTACGTTCATACGTGCCTCGCAAAACGTCACTCATTGTCTATAATCTGATCCAATTAAATTCAACAAAGAATAATCTCGAAGCTAATTTCCCGTACAGAGAAAAACGGTTGTTTCAATTATTTTTCGTCCTCGTATCTCGTCAAAAAAAAGATTGAACAAACAAATGTACGAATTAAGCACAGACGAGGTGCCATTTACCCAGTAATTCCAGTTGACTTTTAGTAAAAGGAAGGAAAGAGCATATTCGATATTTCGACTGTAGAAACAAATGTTCGTCTATAATTTTAACAAATTTGCTGCCCGATGCGGCATTATGTTTCGCGACAGGGCAATCTGGGTCGTGATTACGCGGGAAAAAACGCTAAGAGGCTCCCTTCTGCGACGTTACATCTTAATGTGGCCACAATATACATAATGGCAAGATATTTAGACCGCGAGTGTTCTTGACTGCTATACATCAAACGAAGACATTACCACAAAACGCCGGTTAGATACCGACAGCATAAAATATTCCCAGAGCAATGATATATTTGAGGGATATGGAAATGGACGACGGCGGGGAGTCGGAATATGTATGCGGGTGTCCGTGACAAGAACAAAAGATTTTGAGATAACAACCATCCGGATCTTTAGGGTGTAAAAGACGAGGAATCCGAGATTAAAGGATATCAGAAGTAAATGTTGACTGGATCGAAAATAGAGATATTTTTCTGAATTTAGGAATAAGCATAGTAGGTATTTTTAGGTTACAAAATAAGTGAATTTATGCAGTTTAAATTAAAAATTAACAAAATCATGAAAAGATAATAATATTTTATTTATTTAAGTTAGTAAAAACAAATTTTAAAAGTTAAAAAATCCCAAAATAAATTATTATCTTTAATTCTTAGCTCCTATTACAATTTTTATGGTGTACAATAAAGAGTATTGGAGTCTATTTACCTGTCAATATTTAACCCACCATCATATTATTTTATTCGAAAACTATTTTAAATATGGCAACAATGCATATTTTTGTCAAAGCAAGAATAACGAGTTCACAACCTACAGTGAGTACTCTACGGGATTGTTTTGCCGACACTCCACAATGTCCCACATTTCCGGGCAATGCCAACCACTTTTTTCCGTATTTCATGCAAAATATTTCTGCTCAATATTAATACTTAATTCCGAATTTATTTTAAATGCTTGAGCTTATTATGTAGTAATATGAATAGTGATGTGACATTCCTTTTCATTTGGTATAATATTTTCCTATTTTATCGTTTTAGTAAGGTATTTGTAGTTTTTGCCAATTTCTGTGTCGAAACAAAAACGGCACGGTGGGTGCAGTGTTTGAGTAATTGACTGCTGCGCTGTGTGCCACAGGATTGATTCCCGCACGGAACCAATAGTTGTATGGCCTACAGATAGTTGTTCCGGGTCTGGGTTTCTTGTGCCATAGCTCGTTCACAAACATGTAAGTTTACTTGTTTGAGGACGCACAGATACAGGAGTATTTCCTAGTGTGGAAAAACTTAAAAAAAAAAAACTAGGTAAATATTCATTATAGTAACTTATTTTCAAACAAAAAAAAATCGCATCCAAATGGTTCACCACACACACGTAGCAGTCACACTCCTCTTTTTGCGTCGGAGGTTAAATAACGTAAAGGATTATTAAAATAGTTCTATAGATCCAGCCCCCCTAGCCAACTCACAAACGATAAACGTAAACTCTCAGTAGTCTTTAATAGATTTTCAACTTTATGTTATTGGATATAAAGTTGAAAATCTATTGAAGATTACAATAGTATTTTCGTTCGTTCCGGTCGCTAACGCTCAGTAGTCTTTAATAGATTTTCAACTTTATGCTCTTAGGTATAAAGTTGAAAATCTATTGGAGATTACTAAGCGTTCACGTTTATCGTTTGCAACTTGGCTAGGGGGGCAGAACTGTCTTAGTGACAGCGACTAAACGCGATTATGCGAGCCAAACGTTAAAACGCGATTAATTTTATTGGTGAATTCCGCCCTTAAACGAGTTATAATCAATGGGTCAATGACCTCTATTACCCTGCTGAAATAATATATGTACGCATATACCGATTTGATTTGATAGAACATTACCAGCCTGCAAATGACGTTATTTGGGTCTCCCCCAAAAACATTGCACCCAACGATCGTGGGGTGATAATACCGTAATCACCAGCTTTGGCAACCGAATTGGTATTCATTACCATATTTTTCAAGTTTACCTACAAATTACAGTTACAGGAGTATTTCCTAGTGTGGAAAAACTTAAAAAAAAAAAACTAGGTAAATATTCATTATAGTAACTTATTTTCAAACAAAAAAAAATCGCATCCAAATGGTTCACCACACACACGTAGCAGTCACACTCCTCTTTTTGCGTCGGAGGTTAAATAACGTAAAGGATTATTAAAATAGTTCTATAGATCCAGCCCCCCTAGCCAACTCACAAACGATAAACGTAAACTCTCAGTAGTCTTTAATAGATTTTCAACTTTATGTTATTGGATATAAAGTTGAAAATCTATTGAAGATTACAATAGTATTTTCGTTCGTTCCGGTCGCTAACGCTCAGTAGTCTTTAATAGATTTTCAACTTTATGCTCTTAGGTATAAAGTTGAAAATCTATTGGAGATTACTAAGCGTTCACGTTTATCGTTTGCAACTTGGCTAGGGGGGCAGAACTGTCTTAGTGACAGCGACTAAACGCGATTATGCGAGCCAAACGTTAAAACGCGATTAATTTTATTGGTGAATTCCGCCCTTAAACGAGTTATAATCAATGGGTCAATGACCTCTATTACCCTGCTGAAATAATATATGTACGCATATACCGATTTGATTTGATAGAACATTACCAGCCTGCAAATGACGTTATTTGGGTCTCCCCCAAAAACATTGCACCCAACGATCGTGGGGTGATAATACCGTAATCACCAGCTTTGGCAACCGAATTGGTATTCATTACCATATTTTTCAAGTTTACCTACAAATTACAGTTTATTTACAACACTTTTAAAACGCAAGTGTCCCGTGTTATAATTTTGACAGGAACTTAAATAATTATAGTTTTCAATATAAATTATCACTTTCAATAGGCACAGCAACAAAGTAATCTCAGCTACAAGCTATTCAAAATCTAATTCGTATTTCAGCTAATCTTGTTCTAAAAATAGGACACTAATAGCGACTACATTTATCCTACCTTTAATAACCTACTTATAAAAATCTATCTTTAGCGGGGAATTTTTGAAAAGGAAACCTGCAGCCCTAGAACGCAAAGGGAAACAGAAGGACACAGGTGTGTTTATAGTCAGTAAAAGTCTGGCACGCCTTCGTACTCCACCCAGAGCGGGAAAAGACATTGGATGATTTCTCAACTAAAAAAAACATTGCAAAATAGAAACTGAACAATAACTTCAAAAATCGTGGTTAGTATCTGCATATTTCATCAATTCCCGCTCCCATACTACTAGTAAAAATCCAGCCAAATTATTCAGTTCTCACTTTAATAATAACCAGATTTATCGATATCGTGACCTGCTTTTGTAAACACATCCTTGTCTCTAAAAAGATTTTTGGCGCGATTTTTTCAAGTTTTAATTATTCGAAAATTGATTCCTAGTAGATATTGTGATGTAAAATTTTGATATAGTTTTGTATCTCTAGTGTCTACACAACTGGACAATATGTGGAATTACTGAAACAGGCGCGATGTCGGTAAAATGGAGATGAGAATTTTATTGTAAGTGGTATTGACTAGCTTAGCGAAGTTCGCCGAGAAGGTTGACTTGATACATTTGCTGCCAAATGGTGCAAAAACATTAGAATTTGCTACATAAGCATTCTACACAACTCTTAGAGACTGAAAAAACTAAATACTTCCTACTAAACGCACAAACTGTGCGACACCAAAACAAAAAAAAAAGTAAAACATAACCTCAAAAATCGTGCTACATATTTCATCAATCCACGCTCCCATGCAATATAAATCCTAGTCAAAATTCAGACAAGTTCCTCAGTCGTCCACAGAGGGCGTGCCGGCAGCACTGTCGTAATGAACGCCGGGAGACTCACTTTGTCTCCGTTTTTGCTACACCTACTTGTGTGTGAATAATTTAACAAACCTTGAAGTTCGCTAAGACATGTCGCACTTTACTGCAGCTCTCCTCAACTTTTTGTTGGGTTTTGGTTTTGTTACGGTACTTATGGTAGGTTTCTTTTTGTAACAGTACTACATAGGTATATCAGTAGTTTTTTCACTAATAACAGTTATTTATTCAATGTGATTAACTTTCCACCTTTCCTGGTATACGTTGGTAAGTTCCTTGGTCTCTACCTCTAAAAGTTTTGAGAAAAGAATCTAAGTAATACCTTGAATAATTTATTATTGTTTATTAGCTTTTCGCATTAGAACCAAGGTTACCGACATAGCACGAAGAATCGCCAAACTAAAGTGGCAATGGGCAGGGCACATTGCTCGCAGAACAGATGGCGGTTGGGGCCGAAAGGTTCTGGAATGGCGACCACGTACCGGAAGACGTAGCGTTGGAAGGCCCTCTACAAGGTGCACCGATGACTTGGTAACGGTTGCGGGAGTCCGATGGATGCGAGACGCACAGGACCGTTCATTGTGGCGACACTTGGGGGAGGCCTATGTCCAGCAGTGGACGTCTTTCGGCTGAAATGATGATGATGATGATGATATTAGCTTTTTATCCCAAGGAAGCATACTCCCTTTATAATATATATCGTATGTGCTATTGCAGAACATGGTGTACCCTTGTAATTTCAAACAAATCCGTTCAGCCGTTTAAGAGTGAAGGAGTAACAAACATACACATACATACAAACCTTTTTATCATTAGTGCAATAAACTAATGAACGTAAGTAAATTAATGATAAGTAATGAGTAACATTTTCTTCGTTCATTCGACAGATTTTGGTATCAAAGTAAATCAGTACTAAGCTATTTTAAGCCAACTACAGTTAGCATCTATTCCTCAACCGAAACTGTCTACCATAACCACTCTTGATAACACAAGACAGTAGGTAGGTAAAGTCCACAGCTTGCCTAAACGACGTACATACTCGTAAAAATAAAGCTAGCCAGAACAAAGCAAGGCCTACATGAAGTACGAGAGCTAAGATACGCTGTTAGGAAGGCCGTTACTGGCATCTGGCCACGCCAGCTTGCCAACCACTGCCACATAAGTAATTACTTTAATACATTACGTTTCCACACTACACTAGATTTGATTAAAATGTTACAAAGGGAACCAGACTACAACAAATATTTTTATATTAACAAGAAGTCCTTAATTAATCCTGTTAGTATTACGATGTTTGTTTGTGTCTTCGTCGAGGAATTTTCTTTATTTTACTGTACCTCCTTTTTTGTATAACGCTAGCTAAAATGTCAAGGACTTTTTTTACCATTTCCAAAATCCGTGCATGTATTTCTACAAAACGGAATAAAATCCTTGGGAATATTTTGCGAAAGAAATATTCAAAACAACATGAAATTCTAATTCTGCAAGTAACAAATAGGTTACAAGCAAACAAACGTATATACCTAGCACCTATGCTAATGTCTGCCCCACTTCCATCAGAAAAACAAAACAGAAAGGGAACAGAAAACCAATACAAACACACTCGCATCAAATCCATTCAGAATTTCAAACGAAGATGTTTCTAGTCCATACAAGATTACACCCATACAATCTCATTCGAGCTTATCTGTATTGGATAAACCCAGTGCATTGTGCACGACTTTATTGAATGGATGTCTACACGTCCACTCGGTGCCGTGACTAGTCAGTATCTGAGCTCTGTCAGACGTGTTAGGTCTTAGGACGGCTTGGTACGCGTCAAAATCGAGAACTATGGCGCTACTCATGCGTGTGTAACGGCTTTCAGTTTTGAATTGATTCGCTTTGTGAGCGAAACGAGTGATTGGCGAAAACAAATGGTGTTAGAAATATGTTTGCTTTGTTAGAGAGTACACGGATGAATAGTTGTTAATGTATGCAAACGATACGTGGAAATAGTTTGTTCAAGAAATGGAGCTTATAAAAACTGGGTACTAGTCATTTTGGGTGTTATTTATGGCTATAACAAAGAGCATGTATGTACGTAGACCTCTTCGATATTTATAGGTACTACGGTACCAGCATTATGTATGGCAGTGTGAATATTTCATGGCCAGAGACGGTGACGACGTACAATATCGAACGCTACAGTTCCATGTGGCAAATGCACTTGGTATGTTTGTCTTGGAATATGTTGGTTTGGATATATGTTACCTTATGCATGATCGGGTTCAAATAGTAAAGCATATTTGAGCGTTATCACGGAGTGTGGTTTGTTGGTCAATGTTTAGTCAAGAATCAAAATATTGGTAGGCTTGCTTGTCTTTAGAGAGATTTTTTTTTTTTTTTTTTTCGGTGGGAAAATCATCTTATGACATCCCCCGCCCTTGGGCGGGGCGGGAGATAGTGTCAGACTTTTACTGACTAAAAACCCACTCCTGTTCCTTCGTTGCCTTTCGTACCAGGGCCGAGTCTTCCTTTCAGAATCAGACCCTTGGCCCCGGTAGGCTTCGACCCTGCTAGGCCCCTACAGTTGCTGACATCTCCTTGAGGCGCGCGTGGAACAGCACGCGCCGTCGACGACTTGGGCTCGGTCCGGACGGTTACCGGACGGTCGGACGGCGAGCCACCCATTGCTCGTCGTCCGCAAGCCTGCGCCTACGATGGCCGGAAATCGGGATCGGAATCCCGGCGGCGATTGGGGCGTGAGGACCGTTGCCTCACGCGATCGGCCGCCTCCTTTGCTAGCATTACTGCTTCGCAGAAGGAGGCAACCGCCTGCCACTCCTCCTCGCTCCGGACCATGGCCTGTACCAAAGCCCGGCGCGAGAGATCGCCGCCGCCGATCGCCCCCACGAGGACACGGCGTTGCTCTACCCAAGCGGGGCACACCTCCAACGTGTGCTCCACCGTGTCCTCCGGGCGGTCCACACAATGGTGACACCCGGGCGTTTCTTCCGCACGAATCCGGTGCAGGAACCTCCCGAACTTACCATGTCCGGTGAGGACCTGCGTCATGCGGAAGGTAAGGACGCCGTGTTGCCTTTCCAGCCACTCCTCAAAGATGGGACTTATCGCCATAATTATGGCGTGCCCAGTCTTTAGAGAGATAGAAACACATATTTCTTGCTACTATGAAAATACGCATATTAAGTTCGCCCGAATAAGCTGGATACAAAAAAAAATATACACTTAAAATTTTCTTGTGTAAACGAACAAGCAATCTCGCAACAAGCTTTTATATTGTACAAAATTGTATAATAATATATAATATGTTATGGAACTTCTCAGAAACGGCTTGACCAATATTTATGTTTTTTTTTTTTATGTTAGTATATTTGGTAAGTCTGAGAATAAGTGGTAGGATATTCTTTACCCTCCTAACCCCGCTCCCCATTTTTTAATCGCAATATTTTTTTGGTAATCTATATGGCAGAACAGCGTTTACCAGATTTTGCCAAATTCATGAGTTTGATTTTATTTAAATCTTGTTCTCTCATTTTAGAGCATTTTAATAAAAGCTGTTTTTTAGTAGTAATTTACTTTTTAGTTTACATTGCACACGTTTCACTCTTTTCATTGATGCCCATATCAAATGCACCCCTATAAAAATTACTAGTCGGCCATCTTTAAGAGTTCTACATATTAGATTTGAAATGACGTCAATTAGTAATCAAATCATGCATTTTCATGTAAATTGAAATTCTTCTTCTTCTTCCTGCCCTTATACCATATTACTTGGGGTCGGCGCAACACGTTTAGCATTCAACAATCTGTTAGACGTAGCTGTTTCAAAATTCATTTGTAAGATTTGCCTTAGACAACATTTTTTTACAAGTTAAGGGGTGACCAGACGGTTATACTAGCGTTCCAACCAAGGTGACCTTGGTTTTTGTGTTTGGTTTGTGTTGCGGCTACATGAATGTAAACCACACGCCAACACGTTCGGTGGTTGAGAAAACGCGCCTCCCAACCAAGGGCGTTGAAGGTCATGGATTACAACTGCTGTCTACACGGATTGAAACTAGCAAGGTCACCTTGGTTGGGACGTTGGTTTGCAACCGTCTGGTCACCCCTTTAAGGAAGCTTGTAAAACATATAATTATTATACTAAAATATATAAACCATGCCTTTCACACTAAAGAAAGATTAGGAGTGTGTGTGTATGTGTTTTTCTTCTACACGCACTATAACGCACAAAAACCAAATTACAAACCAAATTCGTACAGCCGTTCGGCTATAATTTGGTTTGTAATTTGGTACACACATAGACCATGTGTTGGAATGGCACATAGGATACTTTTTATCCCGGAAGTACGAGTATGTTCAATTGGGATAATTTTCAGGATAGGATGGTGCGAGTGACAGCTGTCGGATCTATACAGTGTAGCTACCTATCCTTTTCTCTCATTTTAAAGATGCATATTTTGGTCCTGCTGTCATCCTACCCATGCTATGTAAAAAAAAAACCTTAGAAAAAATAAAAACAGAGCAGATATTACGAAGCTATTAATCTTTTAACCGCTAGAGTCAGAATGGTCCGACGAGTGTTTTAGTGTTCTATTCGCCAGGGTCGTGTGTTTGCGACTGGGTACTCCACATCGTTTAGCTCTTCAATCCCCATAGGTGACAGAAGAGCTGACGAGATGGACTATTTGGTCGTGGATGAGCGACTCTGACGTAGTAAACGCGACAGTGTTTGTCTTATATATCCGATGTATGCGGTTAAAAGGTATATTTAAAAGTAAATATTTGAACTGAAAGTAACGCATTGCTGGACAGCCAAAGAGCCGTCACTGACGCGTCAGGGATTTCAATCCAGAAGCTCATTCTCACCAGGAGCCAAGTCTGCTATTTTTATAAATTCGTCATTCCAACACGATCCCATTGTCATTTTGGTAAAAGTTCGTAATCTGCTAATTAATAATGATCGATCATTGATCGGTCAATGGTCTCGTAATAGATTTGTGGTAGAATGACAATATCGATCTTTTTAAAAGCAATGAATGCACAATGACGTTCTAATGGTAGGTCACTGATCAAAGGAACTGTCAAAATTTTAGCAGATTACCGCATACGTCAGACGTTCTTTTGACAATATTTACGACAGTACCATTCTATGCCACTTCTTTCAATGGAATATCAGTGGTTGATCATTGAAAAGTCATAATGACGCAAAATCAACAATTATGAAATCAATAATAGATTATTCTGACATTATTGTAATAGCAGACTAGAGGCCCAGACTGCGTGTAAAAAAAACCCAGTGTTCTGTATTTGGACTAGACCTTTTAATTCACCGCACATTTGACTTAATTGACATAAATTATTTATGGTACAGAAACGAGGTCGATTACGCTGGACCATAAATAAAATAACTTTGCTCGGCCTTGTCACAGGATATTGGTAAGTAACATGTAACTTTTTTAACGAATCGCTTTAATAAGTAGGTTTTAATTACTGCGTATAATTTACGATTTATATCCTGCAATTATAAACTATTCGAGGCTTACATGTTAATTTTAAGCGAGGAGTCAATCAAAGGTAATAGTATGCTTAAAATGTGATGCGAAGTGCCTTCCAATTAAAGTGACCGCGGCCCAGAAACACAGACTGTAGTCAATAAAATTCTGACAATCCCTCTCTCTCCGCTCAGAGCGAGCGGAATTGTATGATGAGATCAACATACAATGAGTGGGAGAGGTTTTGGTGGGAGATCCCACCCAAAGAAAAACTTTAGTCTCTGCAGGGTGCCAGCTGAAAACCAACGCTGGGTGTTTAATGCCCAGCAAATGCTGTAGACGGCAACCCTGTCGGTTCAAGCACGCTCAGCGCAATTGTATTGCATAATTCTGTACTCTACTTTCATTCTTTTTTATTTTGTGTGGTTGCTGTGGTGTTGCCTGTGCCGAATAAAATATTATTTTATTCTATTCTATTCTTTCCAAGTGTATTTTTGGTCACTAGTCCAATAAATAGATCAAGACTGTGATTAAACAATTGACAGAGGTGTTGTAATTTTTCAAAGTTGTATCTCTAAAACAGTCATATTATCAAAACTTAGGGCGAATTCTATCCAAGAACGCGAGCGTCACCTATGAACTATGTTCGTGAACTGTCAGTGTCAATATTCCGATGTCCATTGTCGGTACGCAGTTTAGATGTGCTGTTTAGGTTTGAAGAAATTTGCCATAGGTAAACATGACCAAAACCTTCAAATTAATGAAGCACTACGAGAAACATCTGTTGGCATTCAAAATTCAAATTAACTCAAAAAGGAAAACAACACGAACAACAGACTACATCCAATACCAACAAGTACATTCAAACTTTACAAAGATACACAACTTACAAGAACACAACTTCAAGGCGTAATTCAATAACAAACAGAGATATTTCCAGAATATTCCCTTTGAACTCTGACAAGAAACGTAAGGCGCCAAAAATCCAGCTTCGTTTACAGAGTGCAGCATAATAAATTCATTTAGCGCCGTCCGGCATACTTGAGCGAAATTAAGCGGGTGCAATAAAGATTTGCCTGTAAAACTATTTGGACTAGGCCAACTATTCGGATTAAAGGCCCGTATACCCAACTAACGTGGAATCCAATGGCAGTACGAACGGCATATATTTTTCTTTTTATTTTGTTTTGTGCCAGTCTTGCGTTGTGCTTTGTGAAAAGTACGATTAAACATGATTCGGTATTCGAAACGGGCGAATTCGTTTTTGGTTCGAAATGCGAATTTCGAATGTTAGATTTTTTGGCAAATCGTGTTTCTATGTTTTTGTGATTGATATTTTGGATAAATTAAGGATCTAGAAGAAATGATTTTTTTTTTGTTTTTGAAAGTGAAAAATATTTGTTAGTTTTGAAAAATCTTATCTAACCTATAGAAATGTAGTTACATGTTCAGATATTTGTTTATAAGTCACGCCTCAGCGGATTTGGTTGATATTTGTAACATACGTAGTACAACCATTAGGACATAGAATACCTTATGTTCCGGTAGTAAGTGAGTTAATTATAATATCCATCACGTAAGCAAAACCACTAGCAAAATCTAGTACACAAATAATAGTACCCTCCGCAATAGTATAATCTTTTTAGCAGCTCTCTCAGTACTCGCAACAAACACGAAGCTATTCTAGAAATCGCAACCCGAAACTGCTAAAGTAAAATTCCTCACATACTTCAATTAATCTTTCTTAATCCAAACTTGGAAACGGTTTATAGCCCCGAGTATGGTGTAACAGCCACGTGGCAAGCTGCCAGGCTGCCTGGCCTGCCAGCCGCGTGCTGCCAGCCAAGCATCCATAATATCGTCTACGGCCATGCCATATATTGGCCTCTGGCATTTTGGTAACAAATGGCATCAGTCCTGGGCCTTGTCTTATGAATTTTGTTATGCTCGGTGGCCGGATCACAAGATGTTTTCAGGTTTACGAGTGTGCTGTCGTATTAAGTTAGTGTTTATAGGTTTTGAAAGTCTGAATTGTTGGTCAATAAAGCTAATCTTAATTTATGATCAACTAGCTTTTGCCAAAATATAGCCTATGTCACTCAGGAATAAAGCAGCTTTCTATCGGTGCAAAACTTTGTGGAATTGGACCAGCCCCTCCTAGCCAAGTTACAACAGTTTCATCTCGATTCTCTTTTCGTTCATCGCCTCGAGTCGGCCACGCCTCCTATTCCTTTGTTCTGACCACGTGACTGAGCGTTGAGATGACGTCAGAATAAAGGAATCGGAGGCGTGGCCCACTCGAGACGATCGACGAAAAGTTAATTTATGATCAACTAGCTTTTGCCAAAATATAGCCTATGTCACTCAGGAATAAAGCAGCTTTGTGAAAAAATTTGTGGAATTGGACCACGTGACTGAGCGTTGAGATGACGTCAGAATAAAGGAATCGGAGGCGTGGCCTACTCGAGACGATCGACGAAAAGAGAATCGAAACGAAACGGTTGTAACTTGGCTAGGGGGGCAGTACTTTCAGAGATTACCTCCTACAAACAAAAAAAAATTAAAACAAACTTTACCTCTATAAAATATTAGTGTAAATAAACATTAGATTTCGTAGACACAAAGAAACAGATCGTTGCTAATTATGCTGAGAAAAACATACCATTACACCAAGGGTGGGAAATCATAAAATAACTTCGCTCGCTCAGTATGACACTGCCTCTCACGCGAGAGCGTGGAGCGAGAGGGACTGTCAGACTTTTATTGACTAAAATCTAACTGTATTGTTTCAGTTGGCCTTTGCGTTCCAGAACCGTAGTAACTCTTTCAAACATTTCTTACATACAATTTTGCATTGACTGACACAGCAGCCACGAGCAGTGGTGGCCGAGTGGTAACGGCCCCGACTTACGAGTCGCGGGTTCAAACCCAACCTGGCGCATTACTTTGTGTAATTTATTTCATTACCACTGCTCTCAAAATGGTGAAAGAAAACATCGTGAGGAAACCGGTATGTCCTAGAACAAAAAAATTGAAGACATGTGACATCCACCAACCCACACTGGGCCCGTGTGGTGGATTACGACCCATACCCTCTCCTAGAGAGGAGGCCTGAGTCCCAGCAGTGGGAACATTGTAAGGCCGACTATGCTACTGACACACATTTATTTAATTGCATTTTTTAAATTGATTCTATTTACCTGAGCCCAACAATATTTTTCAGAGAATAAATGCGTGGTATATTTGAAAAACTGAAAACAAGTTTTTTTTTTAATTGATATAAACTAGTGCTTGACTACGATCCCACCTGACGGTAAACAGTGATGCAATCATCGATGGTGAGGCGCACTAGTTTATTAAGAGTATATTCACCCTAGCCTTGAAGACACCTAAATTATAGTTGGACGGGAATACCGCAGCAGGCAAATTGTTCTAGTCCTTCGATGTACGCGGTATAAACGACGAAGCGAAACGCTTAGTCCGGGCCGTTGAAGTTTCAACAACGTAAGGGTTACTCACCGTAAGTCGGGTTGTCCAATAGTAGAAAGGAGATGGCGGAATCAAGTCATACAATTCCCGCGCACACTTTCCAAAAATACAACCTGTATTTACTTATGTAGTTTTTTTCATTTATGTTACTTCAATATCCTATCCCAATTGGGGTCGCCTCAGCTTCCTCCAAATATATAATTTCAATAGTCACCTTTTGCAGCCATATAATTCTCCACACAATCCATCCGTCGTCGTTTCATATCTTGGTACTTGAACGCCAACAATGCCATATTCTGCTCGATCAACCAAAACTTAGAATGCTAACCGAATCGAATCGAAATGTAAAAATAATTGAATATTGTGGTACAAATCACGGGATGTCGACACATTGGAGAGAGTAATGGAGCGAGATCATCGAGCAGTTGCTGCTCCACCGTGAAAATTGATCTGTGCGAGGGGCGTTGGATATATTGAATGCTTTTCTACTTGGATATGCAGTTTCGGGTGATATTTTTAGTATAAGTTGTTGTGGAAACTGAAGCATTTTACCGAAGGCAAGTTTTTATAAATGATATTTATTTTGCAAATAGGGTTAAAAGAAAAATACTTTTACATGACAATTTTTTTTCGTCACTTTGAACTAGATTAAGGCCGCTGACTACCCTGAGAAGAAACACCGAAACAAACTCAAAGGTCAAAGTCTCTTTTAAAGTTCATGCAGTAAACATGTAATGATCAAATCATATAAGAACCATGAAAATTAGTGTTTCAGATGGTCTTTTGAAGAAAGAACCACACATATTTGAGTGAACCTGTGCAGTCAGTGTAAGCATTTGTCAGTATTGGTGTAGCTCAGGACTACTAAGGAGCTCAACATCACATTATGGTTTTTTAAAAATCACACTAATATATAAAGGCGAAAGTTTGTCAGTGTGTATGTTCGTTACTTCATCACTCTCGAACGACTGAACGGATTTAGATAAAATAATATAGCTTATAATTATATCAAAAATTTGGTATTATGTCCTATTAGTATCATTTCTGTTTGTTCACTGACAACCCTAAATCTATCTCCTCTCGTTCAGTCCATCTAAATGTTGTCTGTAAGAGATTGCCCTGTGCGATAAGACCACCTATTGTACACTTGTTTTTACAAAAGTTTGTCTTGTAGTATTTATGAGGTATATAATAAATAACATATAGAAAATAATGTATACCGCGAAGTCGCAAGCAGAAGTAAGTTTCCAATAAATCTCGCAATACTTTCTTCCTACCATTACAAAGAGCAAAAACTACACAACCAGCAAAGAAACTACAAAACCAATCTCCCAACAAGTGCAACACAATTTAAACAAACAAACCGTACTCAACATAAATCAGAACTTACATTACAAATTGGTCTCTCCTAGTTCTACTTAAAAACGGATTCGAGTAAGTTTCTCGGCTTTTTTCCATACACGTCTAGATTCTGACAGTACATTACTCACGCCGCAGGGGCACCAAGGGGCTGCAATATTTAATCTTGTAGAGGAAAACTTCTCACTTATCGAAAGGAAATGGATAATCTCGATTCGCGTCCGGGTTACGCCTGCGCTTTCGATTTCAAGCCAAATAGAATAAGGATTCTTTAAGATGTTGTTTTGCTTGGCGGAATTTGCTTGTTTATCTATAGTTATGATGAAGATTCCTGACTGAATGGTGAAGAAATAAAATATTTCCTCAGCACAGTTTGCCCTAAACCCTAACATATAAGGCGCACAGGCTGAAGAACATTTTTTATTTATTTATATAAACCAGTGCTTGACTACAATCCCACCTGATGGTAAGCAGTGATGGAATCGTTGATGGTGAGTCGCACTTGTTTATTAAGAGCATTATTATTATTCACTCTAGCCTTGATGATATTGTAATACGTTTTAAAACTAATTTTCCTTCTCTATTCGGTTGTCATCACCTTAGTCTTTTCCCAACTAGCTCGGGTGAGCTTCCAGTCTAACTGGATGCGGCTGAATACCCGTGTTTTACATGGAGTGATTTGGGCAACACGATACTCCTTGGATACGAGTAGACTGATGGTCTGACTTTCTGGTGTCTGACTACCGACTGACGACTGTCATATACAATTGTACCTTTGTTTTCTTAATAATCTATTTTTTTTATGCAACTGCCATGTTTTCTCTTCACCACCTCGGTTGACTGGTAGAGAATGCCTAAGGCATTAAGTTCGCCTTTGTACCCTTGTGTTGCATGAAGTTTTTATAAATAAATAAACTGATGACTGTCAAAGATCATACGAATGACAACCTGGACCAATTCGTTTGTACATATATGTTTTTTTTTCCAAAAAACTAACATCAAAAACGATTGAAAAGTCATTTTAACGCTAGAACTTCTTGCTCAAACAAGCTCTGCGTAACACAATGAATTCATACCATGATGGTGTTGCCAAGTCAATGTCATAACTGCCAAAGCGTGCCAGTTGTATTGCAACACACAACCAAATAAAACACAAAAAAACTACCACCGAAAAAATTTGTTGTTTCCGTAGTTTGTTTCAAAAGTATGATAGGGAGGGACAATACAGTGAAACTTTTGACAAAAAAGTATAAAAATACAGTGCTATTTGTTTTCAGTTTTATAGCCGTTAAAGTCATAAACAAATACACATTAACGCCTCAAAGATATGTCAGCAAAACCGTAGTGACCTAGTAGAGCCGATGTCTGCTGGAGCCGCGTGAATTGCCGAAAGAGATACCGTGGTCCTGAAACGCAAAGGGTAACTGACGGACATAGGTGTGTTTTAGTCTGTAAAAGTCTGATACGCCATCTTTCTCCACCCTATAGCGGGAGTGATTACAAGTGATTGAATGATTTCTCACCACAAAAGAATGTTTCTCACCTCAAAAAAAAAAACTAATTATGGTACTTAAAGTAAACAATGAAAACAGGTATTTTTTGGCTCGCTCAGGTGGACAGGAACAAATCTTTTTCCAAAAAAAAAAGTTTGCTAAAAACGGTCACAAATACAAATTTTGGGCTGTTGTTACGATTGACCCAATAGTACTTAGTTCTAACAGGGAATCGAATCGAGGACCTTACGAGCTCTTGCTCAGTAGTAGCGCTTGCGACCACCCGGCTAACAGGGATGTCGAGCATTTTATAAATCTTTTTCATCAATATTCCCGATTTTGATCTTACCTTGTGAATAGCGATGGAATAATTAGGCAATGGGACGACTTTATCTATGTCTACATAAACCTATAATGTTCCCACAGCTGGTACTCCTCTCTAGGAGAGTGGCTTCAAAGCGGATTGGCAGATTTCACATGTCTTTGAATTTTTGAGGACATGCAACTTTCCTCACAATGTTTTCCTTCACTGTTTTGAGAGCAGTGGTGATGACATAAATTACTACAAATTGTTAGTCTGGGGCTAATAACACTGGGCCACCACTGCTCTCTAGATATATCTAAGGTTCCCCATACCTATCAATTATCATAACAAAATGGCTACCTTACCAAAAATAGAATCGATTCTAGAAACAAGCTCTCGGTAATCGTTTAGGTAATGTATCGATATCTCTTGTATCGCGCTGTCACGCTGCCGTGACAGAGGTTAAACAGGGTGAGTTTCCTTAGACTGCCAATTGGACATCGGATAAGCGTTTATTTCATAAATATACGTAGAGTTGTAACTATAACTACTATAAGAGTATTGTTTTTGTGCTAGGATATAATGCTTTAAATATCGTCTTACTACACGTCGTTTCTAGGGCTGCGGGATTGTTCAAAAAAGAAGGAGCACTGGTGGGTTTTAGTCAATAAAAGTCTGACACTCCCTCCCGCTCCACCCAGAGCAGGATAGATGACTTCATACCTATAAAAAATGACACGTCATTTCAACTGCAAGAGCAATGGTGACCAAGTGGTAACGGCCCCGACTTAGGACTTGTAGGTCGCGGGGTCAAATCCAGCCTGGCAGCATTACTTTGTGTAAATTATTTCATCACCACTGCTCTCAAACGGTGAAGGAAAACATTGTGAGGAAACCGGCATGTCCTAGAACCAAAAATTCGAAGACATGTGACATTCACCAACCCGCACTGGGCCCGCGTGGTGGATTACGGCCCATTCCCTCTCCTAGAGTCTGAGTTCCAGCAGTGGGAACATTAAAAAGGCTGATTATGCTATACTATGCATTTCAACTAAATGCTGCCGTCGGTACCTACCATTCCGTAAAAAATAGTAACATGCAGTCATGGGATTGTGGCGTTTCCAAATGTTAGATTGTTTCGAAACGGGACGCACTGTTTCCATGCATGACGGTTCGAGGAATCGGGAGTTGAATTGAATATCCTGTAGATCTTGAATTCAACCTATAACCATATTTGGATATGTATCCAGTTTCATCGTTATCGGTTGCGTTCTCAGTTCTGTATTGAATCGAATTTCAATACAGAACTGAGAAGGCAGTTTTCCCAAACGGTGTATCGACTCAGTCATCACTGAGATTCTTTAGAAAACTTGAAGATATAGATGGGCAGCTCAACAGAACTCCTCAGTTTTCCACTCTTAAGTTTTCTTACAGAGTTATACCAACAGGAAATCATTTTTCAGTAAGGTACTTTGTTACAAACCTAACCTGCATAATTGGCTCAAAACAATTTTTCAATTGTCTTGTGTAATAACAGTCACTTGAAATAGTAAAAAAAAACCGTAACCTTTTCAATAACGTTCAAACAAAGGTAATACAAACAGCTTCAAAAGAAAATTACCTTCATTTTTATTTCTCGAAAATTTTCTCATACGATTAATATCTATTATACGACAATTAATTAGTAATCCACTTTTATTTAACGCGAGCGATCCAATAAAGTTAATTTGATTATAAAGGTTCACAGTGCCTTAAAATTATCAGGGGAATAATGACCGAAGTTAAGCTACATTAGACCGACGCACACATGTAACACGCCTGTTTTGTACGTAGAACGACATCGCGTAGCGTTGCGTGGCGTGGGTCAAGTGTAGCTCTACAAGTCTAGTTTCCATATAAAATGTATGGAGACCGACACGCCTAGATCGGCATGTGTGGCACACGTGTGCGCAGTGTAGTTCTAGCTTTAATCCCGTATATAAAGTTAAATAAGTCTTTCACGTATTGAAATAGACTTGGGACAATAGCTCGAATAGGTATTACAAATTGGTTTTAGGCATTATATGTGAAGCGAACAGTAGAATTGAATTTCAACTGGTTTCGGTGTTTGTATTGTTAAGTTATCTTTGTGCGTTGGAGGGTTGGTATTGTTCTTACCTAGAATATGTACGTTATTGGTATTTGAATTGTTCACTATTCAGTGAACAATAAACTCTGACTACGTAATAGCAGTCTTGTCTTCATTTTGCTCGAGTAAGAGTCAATGAGAGAAAATATAAATTACGTTGGTTCAATTGCTAGCTATCAATGGACATGTATCGACTGGTGTAAAGTGAAAACTTTATTTGTAATTTTCTGATAATTACAGTAACTTACATAAAATATAGGTACCATATATAAATACTCCTTAAGATGATAAAAAGAATACAGATATCGCCTTATTTTTTTTGCGATTTTTTATACGGGAAAGATTTGCTATATTTTTAGTAACTTATTTATATTATAACAAAATTGCAGATTTATAACCATTTTTACTATACACCTGTCAGTACATTAAACATAACCCAATTTAATGCTGAAAAATCAGATGTCGAGTTTCCGTGATGTTCTGATATCATATGAAATCAAATAATTATGTATAAGTATGTATCTATCTATTAATATGTGTAACTTCTCAGTGGCAAAAAGAAACAAAAATATACGCAGGACCAACACAAAGCAACAGTACAAGTTTATTTATTTAAATTCAATCAAACAACAGACCTTATCGATTGCTTCCCAGAACTCGATGACGTGTAGTTGTACCCGCACCGTGTTAGTTTCGACGAACGTACACTGAAAAGCGCAAGGTCTGCCTCTGAATCTTTAATACCGGTATCTTCGGAAAGCGTATTGTAAATAATTCACACTGCCCTGACTATAGCTCGAAATGACTACCAAAGAGAAATACCGACTCGAAGTTAAGTGAAAATGCGCAATAAAACCAAGTAATGCTACCCAGCTTATTAGAATACGCGTCTGCTTTCATGAAATTAAATGGCCGCCTAAGGAACCCCTTATTTGTTTTTATTTTCTTCGAATTTTGTCGGGTTCATAATTTCTTTTTCTCACTTTATTTATGTCCTTGGTTAAATTATTTGCCGTGTTATCGCCGTGTAAGGAGCCATTTAGCTTTTTTTTTCATTTTAGCCTTTAATAGAAACGGTTTATGTGGAAATCGTACTGACTTTTCGACAATCTCACTGCTCATTTACACAACATGGGCCTGTAATTGACCGTGAATTTAATTTTTGATGAGATTTTAACTTTGAATTTAAAAACATCGTAATCGAGCTACCCATTGCTCGTCGTTAGCAAGCTTGCGCTTACCGTGTCTGGTAGCTGTCGGGGTCACATGCAAATCATCAAACAACTTCACCTACTCAGCCCTGCGTTCAAATTAGAGCTTAGAGTTAACTCTAATGACGTCATCAGAGTAGATACTCTAGTCTCACATTTTTGAACGCGAACGTAGAGTTCAACTGTCAATGTCAAGCAAGTGTCATTTATAGTCGCTTACACCAACCTACCCTGCTCGGAGTTAGAGTTAATTGAGTTAACTCTAGGATAGGTACTCGAGTTATAAAAGAACGACCCTGGGTAGCAACTCAAAGCATTTTTGAACGGCTCGAGTAGCGACTCTACCCTACTCTAGTTATTTTTGAACGCAGGGCTGTGGGCAAGAGGGCGTGTCAGACTGTTACTAACTAAAATCCATCCCTTTACGTTCCACGCAATCCCGCAACCCAAACTGGTTACCATATAAACCTATTCTAAATCTAGACTTCACAAGGTCAGGATAGCTACCCAGCTCAAACTGGTAAGACAATACTTATTTATTCAACCGTATTATTATACTAACATTATCGCCCGCCCCTGCTAACATGTGAAGCTTGTTAACTAATTTCATAATTAAACTCTACCTTTCTGCATTGTTTCCTTGGTAACAATATACTCACCTTATGTATCTATTGTGACTATCTGATATTGCGTGTAAGTAATATATTTACTACTAATTAAGGTAATAATGTTAATTTGTCCTTCAAGACTATAAATAGAGTGATAGCACGGTTGATGCGGTGGTCACGAATTCAATTCCTGCACGAATAATTATTCGTATGGCTTACTGACAGTTTTTTGAATCTGTGTGTCTTATAACAATAATATTCCACAACTATCACACAACGCCGTCTAGTCTCAAGCTAAGCAGAGCTTGTGTTATGAGTACTAGACAACTGATAAACATACATATATATTTCTAAATACATACATATTATAAATAAATTACACCCAGACACAGAACAAATGATCGTGCTCATCACACAAACATTTGTCCTGGGTGGGAATCGAACCCACGACCTCCGGCATAGCAGTCAGGGCCGCTGACCACTAGACCAACAGGCCAGTCAAATAGGTAAGTTATATGTATATGTAAGTTTATACAGGTAAGTTTATATGTTTGTGGACGCATCCAAGACACGAGAGTAATTAATATTGCCATGCAGCGTAACAATGCCACTGTAGCGACATCTATGGCGTCACATAAGAACTAATCCTGCGTCGCGCGATTTGAACATATAGAACAGCCCGAAATCATCTATCGGGCAGTTGCCCACCAGACATAACACCTGTCTGGTAGGAGGATCCTCCCTTTTCAACGGAGGTTTGCGGGACTTTACTCTCTGTTCCACATACTTCTAAACCACCATAGTTTTTTGAGTACTCTTCGAGACGAAAGCGACGATAGATGATGGTGTGTTCAAAATCGGTTTCTCAATCGATTTCAGTTGTTTTTAAAGTAATAATTGTTTGTCGTAAAATAATTCTTGATTATTACAGGATAAAAAAAAATGTTGAATGATTGCGTCACTATTAGTATTGGTGTGTGCGTGCGTAGATACTGCGTCGCCAGTGTAGTGCGTCTATTCCCATATTATTTACCTACAATTAGGCTTAACTAATTTCATAGAAAATACTTTTTTTTTTATTCTTTATAGGTTCGCGCTTGACCGCTATCTCACCTGATGGAAAGCGAAGATGCGGTCGACGATGGAGCGCGCTTACCGAGAAGAAACCTATTCACTCTTGACTTAAAGATTCCCGGGTTGTAGCCTTCAGGAAACACCTACTACCTAAGTGCGTTTTAGTAAAATTTCAGTGCTTGAGTTATGATGATTATAATTGGGGTGTCTAAGGGTGTGTGCATTATTCTAGTTATATGTTGTATAAACCAAGCCAAAAGCCAAGCCAAGGTTGACATGTTTTTTTTTTGGGTGGGTAAATCATCTAATGACATCCCTCTCTCTTGGGCGGAGCTAGGGACATTTACTGACTAAAAACCCACTCCTGTTCCTTCTTTGCCATTGATTCAGGGCCCCGAGGATCTCTTTTGCATCACCCATAGCCCCAGTAGGCTTCGACCCTGCTGGGCCCCTACGGTTGCTGACATCTCCTTGAGGCGCGCGTGGAACACTACGCGCCGTCGAAGACTTGGAAGGTTGACAACATGTTATGATTAAAAAAAAATAGTTAATATAAAAATAAAATATTAAGTAATTTAAATGTTATAACTGTAAACAAAATGTTACTGATTTTACATAGCCTGAAATCACAGATCCTGAATTAGGTACCATTGTAAAAAAATCGACTTTAAAAACCAACATCCTTCAACTAGGGAAAAAATGTTCAAGGATGTAATTTTGTAGCCGAATTTTCTAACAAACTTATTAAACATTGAAGCACGGTTTATTGAGTAAATAACGTTTACAAAGGATACGAGAACCGTGTTCGTAGAACGGTAATCAAATAGATATTGGGTATAAAGTAGGTCCTAGTTACCAAACTGAATCGATAGTGGGTATGGGTAGTAAGTAAGTATCAACAGAGAGTGACCTTGAAGTGTCCTGGTGGCTTTCCTATGTTGACCAACAAAAGGAAATTTGGTGACCATTTACACAGTCATGTTTTTTTATGTTTCCACAATATAGGGTATTTAGATTTTGTGCTTTGTTTTTTGATATATAAATATTAGATATCGTTCTATTTTTATTTAATCTTGTTTATTTGTGTGTTTTATCGTTTTTGACAAAAATATATTAAACGAATTTAAAATTATTAGGGTTGCCAAATTTTTCAAAAAGTCGCCGCAGCCCTTTAATTGAAGTAACACGGGTGGGGTTTAGGGTGTTTTTAATATCGTGCGGATTTCAACACGTATGCGGGATTGCTCCGCATGCGTTATTCCGCGCATTACAATAAATACTGGTATGAAATGTGCATTTGCGTGGGTTACGCATGCGGGGCAATTCCGCATGCGCGATCATAACCGCACGATATCAAAAACACCCTTAGTCAGTTCAGTAAGTTTGAGACATCCTCTCAAGAAAAGTTAATAGATGATTTCCCACCCTCAAAAAAAGGGGTTACAAGATACTAACATAATATTTATTTATTTATTTAATCTACATGTAACCAAAGGTATAAAGGTGACTTTAATACCTTAGGCATTCTCTACTAGTCAACCTAGAGTGGTGAAGAGACAATACGAAAAGTGCTTAAAAAAAGAAAATATATTTTAGAAACCCAGGATTATAAAAGCATATAAATAGTCAGAATAAACATATATACATATTGATCAAATCTTAGTCAATGCCAACTTATAATTTATCAACAAGTAAACCAGCTTAATCAGTGGCTGTCTTGGACGTGCCCTGCTTACATTACTCCGCAATTTGGTCCATTGACTGGTCCAATGAAGTTGCAGTCGACTTGCAAACTCCTTTGAGAACACCTGACTAATACACTAGCTGCATGCAGGGGACTAATGGAGTAGTCGCCATAATTTAGCTGGCTTAGAGTAGGGAAATTGTAACCTAATCAAATGGAACCATACAAATGGAACCGTCATGTTTGTACATAATTTAATGTTTATTTTATTGGCTATACTTACTGCTAGGTATTTAGTGACTCTGGGCACGCCATAAGTATGGCAGTAAGTCTCCTCTTTGAGGAGTGGCTGAAAAGACCTCACGGCGTCCTAACCTTCCACACGACGCAGGTTCTAACCGAACATGGTCAGTTCGGGAAGTTCCTGCACCGGATTCGTGTGGAGGTGACGCCCGGGTGTCACAACTGTGTGGACCGCCCGGAGGACACGGTGGAGCATACTCCGTCGATATGAACTAATCACTCTTCGCACCAATGTTTGTGTATATTTTGTTACTTTTTCACGCTCAAACGGCTGAACGGATTTTGATAAAATTTGGCATACGGGTAGACCATATTCTAAAGCAGCACAAAGCTACAAAAAAATGCTAAAATGCTTTTTATCCCAGAAGTAGGTATGTTCCCTTGTAATAGTTTTCTACTTTTGTGCCGTCGAAGCTATCGTCAAGAGTTCCAACACACAATAACATCCTTACATATTATAAAACAAGTACCCCCATCGCGCGTCTGTCTGTATGAACACGATAAACTCATAAACTGCTCAACGGATTTACATGCAGTTTTACCAATAGACAGATGAAGAGGATGAGAAAGGTTGGAGATTGGTAGAGAGAGATGAGGAAGGTCTAGGTGTAAAATACATGTAGGTACAAATAGAATAAAAGCTAAGAATTTCAAATAGTTTGAAATTCAAAATCGGATTTATAGTAATCCACAGTGCAGTGCACAGTCCCCACACTTCAAACGCATAAATAAGCAACTAGGCACACCTATAAAGCTATGCCGTTTTAAGATTATTAATTTTAAGATGTACCTGTAAGATACATTAATACCTACTGGTTTAAGCAACCAAACAAGAATATTAAAACATACTCATTACTAAAGTAAGCAAATTTAAATTATTATATCTTGTTAATATATTAGTCAGTAAACTACCTTCGCGTAGATATTACTTAGTTCGAATCATAGTTATTAGGTTGGTCCATTAATTTTATTCCGGTTATGTAAGTTTGGTTAGTACTAAATTATCAAATTTGAGAAAATTTATTCGTCTAACTGAGTACTTAAAGTTAAAATTATGTCAATATTTAAACAGAACAAACTTTGAAATATCAAAATAGGCTTTTAGATTAAAATTATTAATTCATTTTATCACTAAGAGCTGACATCGTAAGGAAACCTAACAGATTAGTACCGATGTTTAATTTTAGTGTCAATGCCAATCCAGACTAACTAGATCACAGCTCTCTATCATTAAAAATCACAAACACTAACCATCTATTGTAAACAATATCCAAAGACAACAATATAAAGGCTTGTTCAGACAGAATTTATGGGCCAATTACCGGCACACACCAACCATTAGGCCATTCGCTTTTACATGCTAATCTGTTATTGATAGAGGGCCATGTTAATTACGTCCCCTGGTTCGGCCTGTTGGGGTGTGTGCGGCACTCGTGACACTAAAAGTATTCCTGACCCAATTTCGAGGCTGTTATTTTGCAAGTTGCAAGTGGCCCAATTTTTTAACATACATTATTTTGAAAAAGGAACAAAATATTTGTATTCAAACTGAAACTGACGTTTGAGGCCGGTAACCTTAAGAGTGAGCACAGAATTGACACTCAACAGACGTAGATACTAAGAAAGAAAAAAATATCTGCCCCCCTAGCCAAGTTACAACCGTTTCGTTTCGATTCTCACGTCGATCGCCTCGAGTAGGCCACGCCTCCGATTCCTTTATTCTTACGTCATCTCAACGCTCAGTCACGTGTTCAGAACAAAGGAATAGGAGGCGTGGCCGACTCGAGACGACCAACGAAAAGATAATCGAAACGAAACGGCTGTAACTTAGCTGTACAAAAATATGATTTACAAATACTTCAAAGTTATGAAATATGAATTCACCATCGATATATATGTACTACGCACTAGATTACGCGTGCTGAACACTCACTTCAATTGACTCAGGTGTAGTGTAATCCATACACCTTGAACATTACACTATGTTGAACGAAACGCGTAAGTGTCACGAAATTCATGGCGCTTAAGACATTTTGGTCGTGAAAAAAGAATCCTCTAAAAGCTATCTTAGCGTTGTAAGTTTTAATAGGTCTGTTAAACGGCATAATGCCAATCTAGCGCCGCAGCGAACTTTTGTTTTAACTTTTCAGTATTTTGACAAATATTTTCCATGAACGTGCTTGTCTATCTGAATATAAGTCGATGGAATTCACTGATAACTGGCTGGCACTGGCACTAGTTAAAATTGTTATAAGTATCTACCTACTCGTAAGTCTGGTGAGCACGGTGTACAGAAACGGAAAGTAAATAAAGAAAACAACTAAACACTACAACATTTCTAAATAAACTCTAGTGTGTATAACTCTATATTATTCAAAGTGTCGACGGCACTATTAGTCCCATTTCCGATATCGTGTCCAAATTTTAATAATAACCGTTCCTTCTTACAAGCTTAGCTTATCAAACACTTAAAAGGGCTTATATCAACGTAATCCTTATTTATGAAGTGTACCTTAACTTCGTAACAGAGATTATATTAATAGCCACCGTAGTCCGAACCAAAACTCTTTGAATTTTCACAATCAACAACTTTTAATCTCGGTCATTATGCAGTCAAGATTCATCTAACTTAGTCCTTTTAAAACTTATCTAGTTTGCGGTTGCCGCCTCTTCTGTAGCTGCCGTGAATAATAGACAAGAAAAGCCTGGGCGGCAGTGTGTTAAGGTTACCGTGTGTATGTTGGTACCTTCCTTAAGTAAACACTGGCAACCCATAAAGTCATTCTTAGTTCGAAATTCGAAACAGTTTTTTTTTTTTTTGTAACGGCCATCTCTTTCAATTTATTGTTTTTATTTTTTAAATTTAGAATTGAAAATCAAATCTAATACAACAAAGAGGTGTTTTTGGCGGGTTTTTATCAAGTACTATATATATATAGTGCAGAGACATGGCTCTTTAAACATTAGCAAATTGTTACGTTGTGGATATTGTGATGTAAAATTGGTGTAGTTTAGTATCTCAAGTGTCTGCTCAACTGGAGAATATATGGAATCGTTGAAACAGGCGCGATCTCGGTTAAAAGGATGTCAGAATTTTATTGTAGTGCTGCGTACCTCATTGATGTTTGACAAAAAGTCTAACTCAGTCCTTACATTAATTACAAATGTAAAACAATAAAATATGTTACAGCTGCATTCTAATGGAACTTATAATTATTGCAAAAACTAAATACTGGCTAAATTCACAAACCGTGTGAAGCCAAAACAAAAAAAAAAACATTAAGTATTTATTATATACTTAATAAAAACAAAACATGAACAAACAAACAAATATAAACAAAACATTATTTATTATAATTTTTTTTTTACATTGTATTTTATAGCTGTTTTTTTTTTATAAATATTAAAAACCACCACTAGAATAATCTTGTAAACAATTATGCCTGCTCAGTAACGCAACATCATAATTTTTCCAGCAAATTACTTTACCGTAACTTTTTAACAACGTTCATCAATATTGTTTTTTGACCTTGTAAACTTTTTCAATTAGGACAAGGCTAGCCAACTTTAATACAAAAATTGTTAATGACGTTTTCAGACAGGGTAATTAATTAAAAGTATCATAAACTAGAACTCGGCGCAGACTATACAGACCTTGGCAAGATACCTAAGTATATTCTAAAGTAAAAAATGTTTACAGCATATTTCATTTTTGCAACTACAACTTTATCCAATATTTTCAGAACTAAATGACTCGAATTTAAAAACTAAAAAAAAAAAGTATTAAACTCAAACCATTTATTAAAAAAAAAGACAATTAACTGCCACGTTGAAACGTCAAGGTGTCGTTCAGTTAGATACTGATTACATAAACACAGAAAGCTGGTTACACGGCAATATTTCTCAAAAAACTGAAAAATATAGTTATAAGTAAAACTTTTACATTTAAAACATACAAACTGTGAGGTCAAAGTCTTAGACAAACATACAGAAAACATTTAAGGGTGAAATCATTAAGATCCATGTAGGTAAATGTCTGAGGTGGTCTTTTGTGGAAAGGACCACACAGATTTGAGAAGATCTATCGAGACACTACAAGCATACAAGCAGTTGTCAGATATCGTATAATTCAGCTTAAAACTGAATGTATCAAAGTAATGTTAATTGGGTAGTCCGCATAAAATACTCTGACTGCAAGACAATCAATATAATAACTCTACCCACTAGCTCTTTGCCCGCGACTCCATTCGTGAGAATATTTCTTAAAAACTTAAAAAAAAAAACAATAAACGGTACTTTTAGGGTAGTTTTGAAAACAAATAGTAATAACAACCTTTTTTATTTAATTAGGTTACTATTCGTGCTAAGTTTCAAGTACATTGGAACACAGAATAAGATTTTGCATATAAAAGAAATTCCCACTTTTGACCCCCTTAAAAGTTCAAATTCTTAAAATCTCTTCTAAGTGCTTGTCTATGTCATAATAGAAAGGCTTGTGCAAAATCGCAAGTTCCTAGTCCCACTAGGACTCTAGTTTCGGCTGTGCGTCGATATGTCAGTCAGTCAGTTTCTCCTTTTATATATTAAATATAGAATATAGATATAAATAATAAAACGACTTACATAGTCCTCATATTCACAATCATAATGAGGACATGCAGAGTAGTCTGAGATGGTCTTTTAAAGAAAGAACATACATATTTGAGTGGACTCGTGTAGTTTTTCTCTTTTCCTCCCATCAGCAATTATTATCTCCCTTTATTCGTTATGTACTTATATTGTACGTATATTGTCACACGGCTTCCCCCTTACAGAGAGGCCTGAGAGTTATCGACGGCCCTTAAAGGTACTCCTGCCAAAAAATAGTGACGTGCATGGCACCGAACAAAGGCTATCATGTAGCCCATAAGTGGAGCCTACCCCTTAATGACTGGTACTTAGTCTAGATATGATATTTTGTGGTTGAGAGAATGTACCGTATAGCTACCGTTACATGAATTTGACGGCCATAGACACATGTCCCCTATTTTTTTTTTTTTTTTTTTCGGTGGGAAAATCATCTTATGACATCCCCCGCCCTTGGGCGGGGCGGGAGATAGTGTCAGACTTTTACTGACTAAAAACCCACTCCTGTTCCTTCATTGCCCTTCGTACCAGGGCCGAGTCTTCCTTTCAGAATCAGACCCTTGGCCCCAGTAGGCTTCGACCCTGCTAGGCCCCTACAGTTGCTGACATCTCCTTGAGGCGCGCGTGGAACAGCACGCGCCGTCGACATGTCTCCTATGGATTACCATGATTTGTCAATGGATATTAAACATATTGAGTTTAAAGATTCCCGGGTTGTAGCCATCAGGTAACACAGACTCCGGCAAGGAATTCCACTCCTTAGCTGTACGCACAATGAATCTGTTCCCAAAACATTTCGTGCGTATAGATTTTGTTCCTAGGTGCGAAAATAATCTTCCGAATTCACTTACTCTCTTTTGGGGTGGGGAATCATCATATGATTTCTTCCGATTTGGGTAGGACAATTTAGTAAAGTAGAAGAAAGATAGAAAAAACGAAAGAAAGAGACAAGAAAAAAGATTAAAAAGAAAGAAATATTTTAATTGTCTTTTTCAACTATGTATTTTTAATTTATACGATTATGCGAGGCACGAATAAACGTTTATCTTTCTTTCAAAGCGAAACTGAGTAAAAAGATTAACTTAAATAACAAAAAGTCATTCGTATTTATAAAATTGCCCTTTGCGTTCTAGAGCCGCAATGACTCTTTCGGCCATCCCACAGTCCAATATTTACCTACCTATTTGATCATTCCAACCGAAGAAGCGGAAATGACTAGTATTTTTGGAAACCTCATAAGTCCAAACACACTTCATTGACTTAGTTCCTGTAAAGCGTGGCTTTATTACGGTCGCATTTTAACAAAATTGTCGATCAATAAAAATAGAAATAATAACAATATATTAATAAAATAATAATTATTAATATATTATTATTAATAATTACTTAGTACAACATGAGCATCATAAGTGCATCAGCGGAGGCTGCAGTCGGTTGTCCAGAGATTAATCCCAAGGCACTTTGACGACACTCGAAGGATGTAGTGGTCCATTCTAATAGTAGAATGTAGTTATTACCACAGGATTATTTAATAAAAACAGTTAGTAGTTTGTAAACTAGTTACTACTAGCGGCTGCATTTGTGTTAAAATAGAAAATTGTCCCAATTGTGTGTCATCATCATCATCATTTCAGCCGACAGACGTCCACTGCTGGACATAGGCCTCCCCCAAATGTCGCCACAACGAACGATCCTGTGCGTCTCGCATCCAACGGATTCCCGCAACCTTCACCAGGTCATCGGTCCACCTTGTACGCGGTCGCCACTCCAGAATCTTTAAAACCTTTAGAATTGTGTGTGGTAAACAAGTATATGGCTCGCCTGATGATAAGCATTTACCGTCCATTTGGTGCCAGAGCTGGTACATAACCATCGGTGTCGCCAGAGGCACGTATCTATCAATTGTGCACGTAACAATATTGTTGGTATTATATAGCTACAGCTACTGCCTACGGCTTCACTCGCATGAAAATAGAAAATTGTCCCAAGGGAACATACTCCAAGAATAAAAAATATCCTATGTGTTATTCTACGACATAGTATATCAGTGAGTCAAATTTCATGGAAATCTGTTCAGCCGTTCGAGCGTAAAGAAGTTGCAAAGACACACACACTCACAAACTTTTGAACCTTTAATAATAATATAATATAATATAATAATAATATTTCACAACTATCACACAACGCCATCTAGTCCCAAGCTAAGCAGAGCTTGTGTTATGAGTACTAGACAACTGATAAACATACTTATATATTTATAAATACATACATATTATAGATAAATTACACCCAGACACAGAACAAATAATCGTGCTCATCACACAAACATTTGTCCTGGGTGGGAATCGAACCCACGACCTCTGGCATAGCAGTCAGGGCCACTAACCACTAGACCAACAGGCCTGTCCTTTATAAGACTAGTGTGATAAACTTTCCTTTCCTTTATTCCAGTAATACAAAACAATATGTACTTCCACACAAATCACGAAATTCAATCAGGACCCCATCGGCGTCTCATCACATTTAAAATTCCGACATTGTCATTGTTAACCACAACGGATCACGAAGCCTGCCAGACTTCCAAAGACTTCCATTTGTTGCTGACCTTTACGGCTGAATAAATAATTTAAACTCGACTCAAGCCCCCAGATTTAGTTAAACAAAGGTGGTCCAGTTAATAGGGTAATACATTTTGGTCATTTCTACAATCCGTTAGAGGGCGAGGCTACTTTGGGAGCGGGTAAACTAATTGAGTATGTTTAAATTGATGTTGAAACTTTCTTGAGGTTGACGTACTGTTATGGATTCAGTACACAGTTCTGATGCTACTCTGCAATGAATAGCAAAATAAAAACTCAATCGTATTTAGACAGTCAAGCCTATGTACTACCTAATTTACTACTTTAGGCTAGATTTTTTTTTTTGAGGAGAGAAATCATTAAAAGACTTTTCCCGCTCTAAGATGGGGCGACTTTTACTGACTAAAACCCAGCTGTGTTCCTTCATTTGCCCTTTGCATATTAGAGCCACGGCAATTGTTTCAAATGCCCGCCTAAGCTAGGTTTAGGATAGTTTTTATACGTACGTACCACTGCACTGCGGTTAGATTTTCCATGGTAAAAGAGGTCAGCTCTTGCTTATGACCTCTTTAAAAAACTTTAGTGTAGGTACTGACCTACAACAAAGTTTTTTACTGTAACTTAGAAAAACCCAACGTGCCGTTAATTTGTTTATTCTTTGAATTTCATTAAGCAAAAAACATACAGAACCAATTTCTAGGAACCATTAACCGTAAAAACATAAAATTAAAAACACATGAACTACTCTATGTATTTAGTCAAAGTTTACACCAGCAATTAAACTTCTAGAAGCCCTTAAAACAGTGTAATTTACAAGACATTTAACTAACATTTATAGTAATTTATTTTCCGCGTTTCGCGCCCAGTGCGACCGGCGCTCAAGGACTGACCACGGCACTTAGCGAATTAAGCATGTCACAAGTTAATGTTTAATGGCTAATGCAGACGAGGGTAGGCATTAGGCCAAATTAGCCGAAGCCATGCCTGTTCAGATGGAGGCGTTTCTATCTGGACTTATTGCTGTCTTACCTCGTTAATAGTTAGGTGGTACAATCATTTATTTCTAGCAATTGTGTTTGCAAAGAGAGAACTTAAATTAGGAATTGTCAACTTCGTAACACGAGCCTACCTATAAGTAATGGCTTTGGGAATGTTCGAGAGAATTACCGCGGCCCTAGAGTAAATGGCAAAAGAAGGAATATTGTGAGAGTACGGGCAAACCCGTACATATCAATTGTACTCATTTTGTGCTGACATCGACGCACAAAATGAGTACAAAAAAAGTGGTTAATAATGTTTATTATAACATTATTTATTGTCCATTTAAAAAACATCGAGGTATAAAATATATTCAAAGAGATGGTATAACGAACACCATCGCTGAGTATCAATAAACAACGTCGGTGTCGCTGATTATCATAGTATTTTTTTTATATCCAGAAATTGCACTTCAAAGCCACTGGACAAGCATGAGAAAAAAAATTAGAGAATTTTGAGAAAATCTATCGACACTATTTTGACTAGCCTGTTGGTCTAGTGGTTAGTGGCCCTGACTACTATGCCGGAGGTTGTGGGTTCGATTCCCACCCAAGACAAATGTTTGAGTGATAAGCACGATCATTTGTTCTGTATCTGGGTGTAATTTGTCTCTATTATGTATGTATTTAGAAATATATAAGTATGTTTAGCAGTTGTCTAGTACTCATACCACAAGCTCTGCTTAGTTTGGGACTAGATGGCGTTGTGTGAAAGTTGTGGAATATTAAAGTACATATTTTTTATCCAGAAACTATGCATAGTTCTTGCGTAGATCAAAGCCACTGGACAGGTATGAAATAAATATTAAATCAAGAATTTTGAAAAATTTCCTTCGACTCCTTTGTTCCCTTCTTCAAGAATTATCTACCAAAACATAACGAAAATATGTAAAACCGGTATACATACAGCACTCATATGCAAGCACGAGTGCATTACATCAATATTGTTGCTGTTAACTCCGACAACTAACACAAACATGCTTGTACAGAAGTGTGTTAAGTTAACAAGAGTTCAGCGTGTCTTGTATCTATCGTTAGCCGTCAGAGTACACTTGTACGTTGGTATGTTGGTATAGCTTACAAAACAAACAGCTCATTGTTTGGAGAATATTTTTCAATATATTTACTCGATAACCCGCTCTTATCCCTACCGCTTTTAAGCACGAAATTTACTGTTTTTTACACTAGGTCGGAAAAGTGCATGAGCTCGCTTCCGCCACAGTTTATTAGATTTATCGTATCAGTCTGAGCGCTAAATGACTCCCACGTATTTATGTATTGAAAAACGTCGTCTGATACACGTGGAAATTAGTCACTGGATGGAGCCGAGTGCTGCACTCGGCTCTATAATACCCCCTATGGCTCATGCGAATTCCGCGTCGGTTTTAATGACAAACTTTCTCCACTTGTATCAAAATGTACTAGCCATGGAAGAAAAGATTCAACCATTGACACACAAGTGCACAGCAAAGCTATCTATTTCGTCCACTACACTTCACAACGGCACAGCACGGTTGGCGCTTAGTTAAACGATTGGCTACTGTGCTGCGTGTTGTGAGTTCGACTCTTACATGGAACAAATAGTTGTATGGGCCTACAAATAGTTGTATGGCCTACAAATACAACTATTACAAACACTCACGATACAAGAGTTATTCCTAGTATGGGTGTGACAAAGGTGTGGTTTAATAACACCAAGGCGCTGCTGGCCTTCCTGGAGGAGCTGGGGTGGCTCGAATGACGCATTTGTCCCACCCGTACGCAAAATACGCGCTTAGTCGTGGAGTTGTGGATACCAGCCCGAGATACTAAAAAAAAAACTAAAAAAAGGTGTGGTTTTAGTCAGTAAAGGTCTGACACGCCCTCTCGCTTCACCCTAGTGAGCGAGAAATCTGTGGCTGATTTCCAGCCTTAAAAAAACCACGATACACAAGTCATTTCGAGTGGGAAAATGTTTTTAAAAATAAATAAAATATACAAAGATGAATACAATACAAATACAATACAACCCATAATAGCCGACCTGCAGAACCAGGAAAAACACCTAAAGAAGTATGAGAGCCTTGATTGATTGATTAATTCTAATTTAAAAGACAGTTTTCATATTTAGAGTTTTATTACTGTTGCTTATCTGCTTATAGGCTTATCTTTTTGCCCAATAAATGATTACTTACTTTACTTTGCTTAAGAACCAGAAGTCACACTATACCACACAAAAGATAGTGGAACGAAAAAGACCAAATTATTCACCGATTTTCCACACTAACTCCAGAACGAAGCATTTGGAGAAGGGGTTTTTGTCTAAGAATGGGTGAACCGATTGACAATCTACAATAATTTTCCTCTTAAAAAAATATCAAATAATTGTACTATAAATCAACGAAATCACTACCTACCAAAACATATCACCGACCCAAGACACCGTTGAATATTAACCCAGGTACACAACAAAATACAATTTGGTACAGTAATGCTATTCAGCTGTCTCAAACTGCTCAGCTTCCTAATTTCTGGGCTGTCAAACCGAAGAAGCGTTAAGCCAATACGGCAGCATCACACGACAGCTGCATTAGAATAGGATTCAGTTCGTTCCGAACCCGACTGTCGCGGTCTTAAATGATTTTATATTTATAGGAGAAGAGTTGTATTCGGTAGCTTCGTTTCAACTTCTCATGGGTGTTAGAAATCTTTGAAACTCTCTCTTTTTCTCTACTTTAATATGCATGTATACACCTAACTTGACCTAACTAAACTTTTCTCATAAATCACTCTGTCTTTTGGTGAACACCGCATCAAAATCCGTTAAGTAGTTTTTGAGTCTACTGCGATTAGAAAAACAGATAGACGCGGTTGGGGAATTTGTTTTAAAATATGCATGTATGAGGATTAAGGATACATTTTGGGTAAATGAGAACAAGCACAACACCTATATGTACAATGTGCATGCCTGAATGTTGATGTCATTTAAATGTTAATCTACAGTTGCAATTTTACGACTTTGTTAATCTAAAAAACCATTTACAATAGTGTAAAAATTACTACCTATCGAGGAGGTAGAATTTTCACACTACAGCAAACTAAATCAAGTTAGAAAATGCTTTGCTCTGAAACAGAATTACGCAAATATGTTTTTCGCAAACATAAGTCCCATGAAATCGTTCATTGACCTCCGTAACAATTCCGACGAGAGGAAGGAACAACAAATAACAAAGGTACACAACAATCCCGTGTAACAATATGACAACACAAAAGTACCACCATCAGTACACGTAAATGTAGAGATACGAGATGACGACTGAGGAAAACTCATGTTACGGACGACAACGTAGTACAAGCCAGCCCTACTTCCCATAAAATACTTGAGAAAATCCAAAATAAATGTTTTCGTCTAGCCACGACGGCGTCACTCGTTCATAAATCACATAAAAATATATCCTAGAGTGGCAGATTAAGTGATTCGTACGAAAGTTGCTCGGCAAACAGGCGAAACCATTAAAGTAAGCCCATCAGAAGAAAACTGTGTAATCTGTTTATACGTTTGCATAAAGCAGATAGTTGTGTGTGTGATTTGTTGCTAAAAGCTTGGGAAAATTAAAAGATAAGCAGCTCACGGTGAGAGCAGATATGAATCTTAGTAAATAATATATTAAGGGATTATTTGTTTAGGGAAACAGAATTCAACAAATTAATATGTAAGAAAAAGTAGATATGGACAAAGAAGAATGAAATGAAGGCCTTTGCTTTGCAGTGGAACACAAGCACACAACAGGCTCTTTTTTAATGATATAACTTGGACTGCGATCCCACCTGATGGTAAATAGTGATGCTATCGATGACGGTAAATCACACTAGTTTATAGAGCCTATTCACTCTAGCCTTGAAGACGCCTAAATTATAATCGAACAGGAAGACCGAAGCATCCAAATTATTCCAATCCTTTGATGAACGCAGTTTATATTTATGTATTTATATTTGTTATGTTTCGCCTTGTCGTATACAAGGCGAAACATAACAAATAAATAAAATATTAAGTAAGATTTACAAACTGTAGTATAATTATTACAACTTTAGCAGTGAGCATACTGTGAAATGTAAACTTTGTGATAAAATTGATAAAGAGCGTAAAAATTTTAATGGCTAATACGTTTTTTATATTCGACATCAATTTTAACAGAGAAAAATTCTTCTTTAAAACGAAATCAACATAAAAATACAGTAATATAATAAAAAGTCATAAAAATAAAGCACGAGAAGAGCTGTGCGCAAATCGATTCAATCGAATACGGAACCAATTTCGATTTCAAGCGAGTAAACCCACAACTCGTTACAACTCCATACATTAAGCGAGTTAGAGTTTCATCGGGAATAGCTCGAAAATAAAAATTGTTTCTCTATGCTTATATATTCACATATATACATTTTGTTAAGGGAAGGTTTAACACGAAAACTGGCTGACTACGATTCCCATTCGGCAAAGCGTTACTAAAGTTGGTATTATTAATTTTTTACGACTACAGACGAGAGATATTTATTTGTTTTTTCGCGTTATTGGAACGAAATATGTGCACGATTTGGTTAATGACGTGAAAATAGTTGCTTGAGTAGTTTGTCCTTGGTTATAAATAGAAATGTTTTTTTGTGTGATTGTGCACTGGATCCTACCCTCGAAAGTGTTCTCTCTCTGTAACTCAAAGGTTTGCTGGGAGAGAACTCATTGTTGAGTTAAGCTCGCCTTAGTACATAAACTGTATGTATCGCCGTGTACTATGTATGTTTTTATGTACAATAAAGAATTAAGAGTTGGTTTTGTAAATAACGCTATCTTAAAAGTTGTCAGGCTAGCTTTCAAGCTTAAGTGGTAACTTAAAAAATCAAGACCCTTTGGTGAAGATAAGATTATTTTTAGCAATAAAAGCCTTCGTGCCCGCTGGGGTTTTCTATCGGCAAAAAATACGAGAATGTCATACAAACTGTCATGCCTTCTAACCCCCCTAGGGGATGAACTTTCCAAAGTTCTTCCTTAATGCTCACTTTCGGTATGTTTTGAAAAAATTTGAATTTTCTAGATTGCTTAGAGTCAGTGCTGAAGAAAATCTTTCTTTTAGCAACATATTTATATAATTCAAAGATCTAAGAATAGAACAGAGATCAAACAAGAAATAACTGAACAACACAAACAAAACACACATCCTTATTCTCAAATATTTACCTATCAAATCCTTTATTATGCAAATATAAAATATGTCGAGTAACAAGGAAAGGTAACGAGTAAGCTCAACGGATCGGATTCATTCTCGAATCCGCGTTTACAAATAATCGTATAATCCGATTCCCGTAAGGAATCGAGTTCTCAATGCTTGCTACATTTAATATACACAATGGAATAAGGATATTGTGCATTGCTTAGAAGCGACTGTGATAGGATCAGATGGAACATCTTAATGTTATAAATACACACGTGGTGTTGCTCTCAACGGTTGACAATTTACACTAGCATAGCATAGCATAGTCGGCCTTATAATGTTCCCACTGCTGGGACTCAGGCCTCCTCTCTAGGAGAGGGACTGGGCCGTAATCCACCACGCGGGCCCAGTGCGGGTTGGTGGATGTCACATGTCTTCGAATTTTTTGTCCTAGGACATGCCGGTTTCCTCACGATGTTTTCAATTTACACAATTTTTTTTAAATTAACTAATAGAAGTAGATTTACACGGTTTTAATTTTACAAGCAAAAAGCAAAGATGGAGGGTGAATTTTAATTTAATTCAAAGTACTTACATTATCTGAGCCTCTCTCTAATGCGACTATCTTTGTTTATTAAATAGTGACTAAGGCCGCTCTTCCACTTTGTCGTGACGACAGATAATCGTGTAGTTTTAAGTAATTAGTATTCGACAAATCATGATTATTTTGCATTTTGAACCAAACTTCTATTTTATTCAACTTAGAACATCCAATTAAGTGCACTTTGAACCAAATTCCAAATTCTTTTAGCAATAATATCGGTAAAGAAAACTATAAAAAAATATTACTTAATTAAAAAAAGCCATACCAATTTTAGATATAGCTAAATTGACCTGAATTGTTAAAACTCGGTTGAGCTCTTGTTACTTACAAATTCAAATGCAATAATTGGCCATGTCATTACTTATGTGCCATTACGACTGTTATGGGCGCCATTGCTTGGAATTGACATTAATTTACCCGGGAAAGTATCCAGCTGATGCTTTTGGTTTTCCAGTATTAGACTTTGTTTTTTTAAGTCCTAATATTTTTACGTATGGCGCAGTGGTTGAGTGATTGGTTGCTGCACTGCTTGTCGAGGTACTATTCCCGCAGGGACCAAATATTTTTAGGACCTACAGATAGACCCGAAACACGTATCAAGTGTTCCGCTAAGACTGCGAGGATTTTCTGAAAAGGAAACCCGTAGAACGCAAAAGGCAACTGAAGGACACAGGTGTGATTTTGAGGGGGAAGATGATAGACGATTACCTTAAAAAAATACCTACTACATATAAGTAATCCATGTAAGGGGCAACATTGTTTTAAAGAAAAACAAAATCGATTTACGGTCACAACATAATGTTAATAATTAACCATTTAATGTAAAATAGAATGAGAAAAACTACCAAAGACTGAATAAAAGAAACAACGTTACTTCATCTAGTTCAGAAACTTCTGATTACTGATAGACGGACGGAATAAGAAAAGTTAGTTAAACCCTAAAGAGATCTTTCGTTTTCTTGTTGTATTGTTGACAAGTTCTTTGGCAACCAATTTCTTTTTCCTGGATACCTTCGTGCTTCATTAATTTACCATTTTGAGGTTATCGACCCTAATAACAAATTTCTTTTAAGGTAAAGATGCTTTAGGCCCGTGTAATTTAAATTTTCGTATGTTTTTCACAATTGCTAGTTTAGTATCGGATAGTTAGGTAAAATAGTACATTCTGAAACAAGTGCGACCGCGGCGGAATTCGCCCGAGCCGCAGGCGAGGCGGGAAATTGAGGCGGGAGCGAGCTTGCGCACTTTTTAAATTGTATGCTTAAAAGCGGTAGGTTTAAGAGCTGGTTTTCGACAAAAGATATTGAAGAAAAAAAATACGGTTAGTGATATGTTTGTATTTCCACTGTTAAACTTATTAAAACCATTAATTAACATTGTTCTCCCTAACTCAGAAAAGGCCTAAAATGTACCCTTTTAACAAAAACTTGTTTTACTTTGTCTCTAAGTTAGAGAGTTATGACGACGTTTTTTATGTATATATAAGTAGTTGTGTAAATACAATACATGTCATTACCGCAAATATATATGTTGTTGTTATCACACTATCCGATACAGAGTTGCAAATTGCAACAAAATTTTCAAAGATTTAGATTTCACGGGCTACCTTATAGCACTCATCATAACTTTCAAACCAAAATAATACAAAAACCACACGAGAGTATAGAAATACAGCAATAACTCATAATCTCTAGCGCAACAAATCAATAACTTTCCAATGTTATACTGGAATCCATTTGAACATTCGTACGGCCGAACTTAGTCCCAGGGGTAATCACAATATGGTAAACTAGTTGCGTAGTTTGTGTCCAAACCCTTACTGGGCCCTCTACATAGTTTACAGGTCAATTTTCTTGTTAAAACATTCCTATAGTAATTTCTAAGTGGCTATCCTATTGTTCAAATCAGTTTCCAAGTGCTGTATAATTTGGCGGCCATCTTGGAAAGTTTATATGGTATTGTGTAAAGTTAAACTAATTCTGTAATGTAAATTATGATTGTTGAAATGTATCGGCTTGTTAATATTGAGGGTGTGTATTGTGTTCGAATATAATTCATACCTAAGTTTATGGGTATCTTAGAAAATTTGTCGGCACGGATGGCGCAGTGGTGATTGTGTGTGATTGGTTTCTGCGCTGCGGCCCGCGCGGGTTCGATCCCCGTACGAAACAAATATTAGTACAGCCTACATCTGAACACCTAGATAGGTGTTCTAGGTCTGAGTATCTTGCGTATGTGAGTTTATATGTCTGTGAGCGCACCCACGATACAGGAGTAATTCCTAGTGTGGGAAAACGTATTATATATATATATATATATATACGTTCCATCCAAAGCGGGAGGAGTATTTGATGATTTCCCATAAACAATTGCAAGTCGGACTCGTGCACTCAGGGTTCCGTACAAACTTACCTATGTATATCTATGTATAGTTCAATTTCTGAATTGAGTTTCGAAGATTTTTCCGAATCACAAATTTCTTTTTTTCTTTTGTGACGTAACAACAAATGACTGTTTTCAGATTTATTCCTATACCTGTGCTGCAAGACCTTACTCTACACCAAATTTCAGGATTCTGGCTCAACGGGAAGTACCCTATGAATTTGGATTCCCTTGAGAATGTCGAAATATACGTTTTTTGTGATATAAACGGCCATATCTTTTTTTTCGTTAACTTAGAAGTTTGATTTTTTCACAGCTTCAAGGGACCGCCGACCTGAGTATATGTTTAATTTCAACTCGATACCTTCACGCGTTCCCGAGATAAAGGGTCTTACCAGACAGACAGACGGACAACAAAGTGATCCTATAAGGGTTCCGTTTTTTCCTTTTGAGGTACGGAACCCTAAAAAGGTATACAATGATATTTATAAGAGACCGTAATAAAAACATCAGGTTTACCCTTAAGCGCTCTCTAAAACAATGTTAAGAAACTCGTATTAATTTTATTTCCCCCCAATCACTTACCAATTTTATATTAGCACGAAATGCCGCTTTCAAATCAGAAGGCATTCATAACCCCAAAAACAAGATCTTAATAAAAGAAATTCCATCCCTAATGTCATAATAAAAACCAGTAGCATTATTATAAACCCTGCACCCATTCCGTAGAAGTTACAACACGTCTCTCTTTGAACGAAGAAAACAATTTCATACCGTAAATTTCACTTTAAAACTATGCTTCAAACTTCTAATATCGAAATGCACTTTATCTATGAAAGACTTTGAATGCTTGAGGCGAGGGTGCACATCAAAGATGTTGTCACGAAGCCGGTGTAGGGTTAACTTCCAAACAAATTTAAACTTTACCTCTGTACAGATACGATACAAATTTCTTTGACACGTTTCGTAGGATGTGTGTCGTTTTGATGAAGGTTGTTTTATAAGGGGTTAGCTCGGGTTTTTTAGAGAAACCTTAGGCGAAATAAAGCCAATAAACTTTATAGTCTTATCTTAAACGTTGTGCTGTGTCGCAACGCACGTGTTTTTGTTTGAGATGTCTTTCGATTTAGTATTAGGACTTTTAATATTGCTTAGTTCATATAGTCAACTTATAGACTCATAAGTTTACGGAAAATTTAATAATACAGCTGGTTTACTAACCCCCGATTTCTGAAGTAAGGAATTGAAGTTAAATATTTAATATCAAACACTAGGTTATTTTAGTCTGAAACCCGCCCTTAGCACTTATTACACTTAAAATTATAAACTAATCAACAACAATTATAAAACGAAAAAAAAAATCGCAACGACACAGCAAAAAGTTATTACCATCAGAAACTGGTAAATGTCTCAAACAGTCATAAAAAACAACCAATATAAAAAAACTGTAAAATGGGAAATAAAAATCTTTTTAACCGACTTCAGAAAAAGGAGACTCCATTTTTTTAATCAATTAAAAAGGTCACTGATTTTTTTTACAAGAGTTTTAATTCAACTTTTATATTATTGAAAGACTCGGGCTTAACCCCTATATCACCTGTAAGGGATCTTGTGGTCGATAGTGGAGCACGCTTGCCTAGAAGTAACCTATTTACTTTTGATTTATAGACCCCTAGGCTGTAGATTTCAGGAAACACAGACCTCGGCAAGGAATTCCACTCCTTACCTATACTCACAATAAACGTAATTAATGAAATGAACTAGTTTCGATTCACGAAACCTGTAGGAGACATTAGTCAACAATAATACGATGAATTGCTTATTCATGCTGATGAACCAATTCAGTTCAATAGGTCACTAAGAGACATCGCGGCGAACTCCCCTCTTTGATGAGTGGTTACAAAGGCGCCACGGTATCTTCACATTCCACATGACGCAGTTCCTCACCGGACACTGTTGTTTCCTGACTGCCTGTTTCAAATTCGGTGGGAAAAAAATTGATGTTAAAAACCGTGGAGGTCTGCCCCGCTTATGTGGAGGCTTGGAGCACCACCGTGTCCTCATGGAGGCGATCGGCGGCATCTCCTTCTGCGAAGCAGTAATGCGTGGGCAAGAGGTGGCGAAAAGCGTAAGGGAAGGTCAATTCTTGCGCCCCAGCCGCTGCAGACGTCCCGGACATCGGGAGCCACAGAATAACTCCCAGTCCCCATGGGCGCGGGCATACGGATGGCGAGCAATGCGTAGCTCGCCATCCGATAGGGGCCAAGCCCGAAGCCACGGCGCATTGTTGTCCATAGCATATAGCATAGCATAATCAGCCTTTTAATGTTCCCACTACTGGGACTCAGGCATTCTCTCTAGGAGAGGGAAATAAAAATTACCGTAGAAAAGGCTGTATATAGATAACTTATTTAGGTAAACGTAGGGTTTTATATAGTACGATGAGAGATTATTATCTTGAGTATATTTCCCAAAGAATATTCGTCAAATGAGTAGTCTTATTTATTTCTTATTAATAATGACAAAATACTACGATAAAAAGTTATCCAACTTTTTTATACAAAACCTCATTCCTATACGCAATAAGGTACAATTTTCCACATCAACAGACGCGTTACTTACCTCAAAAGAAAACGCAAAAGCAAGATTATAGGGCACGTTGAAACTCTGCCTAAAACTCCAGCCTTACACAATAGTGTGTGAGAAAGCGGGGCGCGGAAGAATTTCACAAAAGCAAGACTCGTTTCTCCTTTGTTTCGTCTGAAATCCACGTGGAAGTTAGAAACTGTACGTACCTGAAACAGAGAAAAGATACGTTAGGATGTACTTTGAGAAATTGTTGTTTTTTTTTTCATCTTGATGGAAATGAGGGCAGTGAATTAAAGTCACGTTACTAAGTATCTTAGATATAACTGGAAGCGGGACTCCGCTAATCGAGTTTTTATAGATACTAGTAGGTTACTTTCTGTAGAAACATACTGTACTGCACTATATAGTTCATATAGGCGAGTAGCGTGATTATGCTAAGGATGCGTCGTAATGCCATTTTATATAAATCTGAATATTTCAACAACTACAACATTCACACCATTTTCAACATTTTCTTTTTTTCATACCCCTTCCATACCACCACTCTAGGTTGATTGGTAGAGAATGCCTAAAGCATTAAGTCCGTCTTTGTACTTTATGTTGCATGAAGAATAAATAAATAAATATTTCCTCTTTATTTTTTATTTGTGGTTTTATTTGTTCATTTATTTTTTCCTCATTCCACTCAAATCTATTTGATACTACACAGTTCCGACGTATTTGTGCCAACACCGTCACCGGACCACGCTGAAAACCAGTGCTGTGGACTCGTCACATTATGCATGGGGCTACGGCATTATGCTGAGCGTTCGACCGTTTTGCGGGGACATGGCGCATATTTTCCTTTTTGCGTCATTTCCAACAATAAATTGTTTTTCTTTCTGTCTTTCTAAATTAAACTAATAAACTGAATTTGCAGTTTATCGATCCAGGATTGTGGTGACTGTTTCGAATAATCCTTCAGTCAGCCTTAACAATGCCTTTAGTACTAAAACTATTGTACCAACGTGTTACATACAAACACTGTCTACAAACTAATACAATTCCCAGTATCGGCATAGTTTCCGACTATCTCTTGCTAAACGTGAAATCCATGGACTCAATATAGAGTTATTGCTTCCAAGGATATGTTAATTCCTTTTGAAGGCTTATTTTATCGTCACTAGGTATTGATATTGACAACCAACTAACACAGCTTATCTGGAAATCTCTAAATCACCTTCAAAGGAAGGTGGGTCACTTTAGACACAACTCAGTCAGATCAGTTCTCCAATAAATCGCAGTGCAATTTCGAAGCTACATGCCAAACCATGCCTCACCTCTTATAGTGCCCTCTGTGCAACATCTACAGTCGTGGCTGAATCATTAGTATAATAATATCTTTATTCATCAAAAACATTGTAGTACATTATGACAATTTACAGAATCGATTACAGTGTACAAATACTACTACAAATTGGTGGGTGAGGTGCTGTATTCCTAGCTAGGTTAATATATAACCTGTGTTAAGGAGTACAGTGCCAGTCCCCAAGGAAAGAAACAATAAAATCGTACATAGTATGCATTATAGTACATTATAGTGTGCAACAAATAAATCGAAATAACAATATATCAAAATGTAGTTAATTAAATAAAACAATAATTTTAACTCAAAATAAATAAATCATGTAACTTGAGGGTAGGTGAGTATTTTGTTGTGTCCAAGTGTGCGCTGTGCGAATGTATGTAATATTTCCGCTACAGGTTACGAGTCATAAGCTGTAGCGGGTTAAATTGAATGACCAGAATGTTAGTAAGATTTCGATGTGCCTTTTTATCGTAAACTTAATTTATTGTATCAAATAGCATATTATTTGTTCAAATATATATATAGTAAATTATTAGGGGGACAAAAAATAAATAAATAAGTCGAATCAATCAGTTATGAATTTTTCTGTTTCGTCGTAATTTTTAGCTTGTAGGAATGAGTAAACTGCTCTTTTGCACTTGTAATATGACAGACCATATATTGGACAGTACTTATTCAACTTATTGTAGAGAGCTGGGCCTTGGAAATAAAAAAATCTTTTAGAGAAGTATGATCGCGTTCGTGGGAGTGTGCATATTTGGTCTTTTCGACGTTTCGTTATGTTTTTATATGGGGTTTTCCTGTGTTGTAATAATATTACTTGTAAAATAAAATGTTGTCGTATGTTGAGAACTCCCCAGTGTCTGTACAATTCATTGGTAGGGAACATAAAATGCCGAAAGGTTGCAACCTTCAAAATGGCCCTGTGAGCGACTTCCAAAGGCATCAAAATAATCTTGGCAGCTCCGCCCCAACATGAGATACAGTATGTGATAATAGAGGAGCAAAGGGCAAAATAAACAGTACGAATAATTTTTAGGTTTGCAACGTATCGGAGGGTTCTAAATATGTAAATTAGTTTTCTTACTCGAACCGAAAGCAGGTTAATATGCTTCTTAAACTTTAAATTTGCATCTATTATTATACCTAAGTATTTTATATGGTCAACGTTTACTAAAGATGGACAATTACATGATGTTTTTGTGAGACAAGAGTGTGCTTTTAAGGTTATGGTAGTATGTGGTTGGGAGGCCGCGCTAATTGAGTAAGCAATAAAATTGGTTTTACTGGTATTTATGGTAAGGGTGTGTGCAGTGAGCCAGTCTAAGGCTGTGTTAAGGCCATGTTGCGCTATTAGTTCCAGCTCAGACCAAGTGTCTGCGGTGAATGTAATAGCGGTATCATCCGCAAATGCAACAATTCTGCCATTAGGAATATCGAGGTTGCACAGATCACTTATAAAGATAAGGAAGAGGGTGGGACCTAATATGCTGCCTTGGGGGACCCCGTAGCAGATAGGAAGCTCTTCACTACTGTAATTATCAATCCTGACAGTTTGTGAGCGATTACTTAAATAATCACGAAAAAGGTCTAAAGGTGCCCCCCTGACTCCCACACTTTCAAGTTTGAGTAGAAGAGTGGAGATGGGAACCGTATCAAACGCCTTCGCAAGATCTAAAAAGACTGTAAGAGCTTTTTTATTTTGGTTAAGGTGTAGAACAACATTAGAAATCACATCTTGAACGGCATCACAAGTAGATTTATTTTTGCGAAACCCAAACTGTTGAGGGGATAGCAGATGATAGTGTTCAAGGTATTTAGTTAGTCTTCTATTTATAATACGTTCGAGCACCTTAGATAAGGTACTCAAAACTGCAATAGGGCGATAATTGCTAGGTAAGGTCCCATCTCCACCCTTGAATATCGGATGAATTATTGCCTTTTTCATAGAAGTAGGAAATACGGATGTTTCAAAACAAAGATTAAAAATATGGCACAGTATGGGCGCCAGGGTATTAGCATACCTCTTTAGGAAAAGAGGTGAGATGGTATCCCAACCAGTGGCAGCGTTCGATCGTAGGGAACCTATGACAGATATAATTTCGTCGGGGTCTGTTGCTTCCAGGATAAATGATTTGGGTGGAATTAATTTTTGGTGGGTCTGTGGAAGTGATGCTGGTTGCAGGGTAATATTTTTGGAGATATGGTCTGCAAGTTTCTTGCCAATGTTCACAAAAAAGGAATTTACTACATTGCAACATTCTACTGGTGTTGATGTGCATTAGTCAAAACACATTTAGGTATATTTATTTACACATAATTTACATTTAAAAAATACTTAACTAACTATTATGTATTACAGTAAAACCAAAAAATGATAATAAAAACCCAAAATTAATTGAAACTCAAAAAAAAAAAACAAATTAAAATATGGCGTCAAAAAACTCCTTCACATCGCTGTCGATTGATAATGTGCCCAAAAGACTGGCGGCATTGCCACCCTGTATGGCAATGCTTATCCAGAGGTTCAAGGTAAAAGTAAGCCTTTGGGTCAAGCGAAGTGTCAACAAGCCGTTTCAACAAATCTTTAGTATAAATATTATTAGTATACATTATTGATAAAACGACGAAGAAGAAGCTTGATCCATGAAATTCTGCAGACGTTGTTCGATACATTTTCAAGTTATATAAATATTAGATTCCCGCAAACAGATGCGACGCGACAATGCACATTGTAGTTTGCATTTTTCATAGAAATTATTCTGCGTAACCTTTAATCATTTACGAGTATATTGCTTATCTATACCAATATATGTATGTATTTAGAAATATATAAGTATGTTTATCAGTTGTCTAGTACCCATAACACAAGTTCTGCTTAGCTTGGGACTAGACGGCGTTGTATGATAGTTGTGGAATATTATATTATTACATATTATTATATTATTATTATAAAGAGAAAAACCTTGTTTTTTTTTGTATTGAATAATCTTAAAAACGATTGGACTAATTTAAAAAGTACTTTTACCAATAGAACGCTACTTTATCACTGAATGACATTCACGCAGGCAAAACCGCTGGTAAAAATAAAGATAAATTGAATTTTCACCAACTTAAGCCATGCCTTGTTTTAAAAAAGAGCATGAAAAGCAAGATTTTCCTTATAAAATGTAGACAGACCGACATTATAAAACCTTATAAAGCTCCACCACCAGCTTACAACGTAGAGTTTAAAAATAAAGTTAATACAACACCAACCTACAATCTAACCCTTCTTGTACTGACAAGACACACTAGTTCACACTACACTTAAATTATTTAGGAGACACTTCCATGCAGGTAAGGTCTTCTTCACGAGGAAATTCAATAAAGACACCTGCCGTAGCAGAAAAGCGTTAGCTTCAAAAGGATGGAAATTAACCTGAATAACTCCAAGTGGCCGAGTGTTGCATTATAATCACTTATTGCACGCGAGCTGGGAAACTTTTCTTTCTATCAAGAATATGTGGAAAGGGAAATTATGGAGGTACTTAACTAATTTCGTGGTAAGTCAAAAACGGTCGTAAGAAAAAAAAAGTTCAGATTGTGATAGGAAAATGGTGTCAGAATGGACATTTATATTTCACATTTCAGAGAATGTGCGTCGGAATTGTATAACTTAATTTTTGAAGAGCACGTAGTGTTAGTAAGCCGTAGGGGCTCAGCATTACCATGGGGATTTTCTAAAAAGGAAACTCGTAGACCTAGAAACGTCGCCTATTGGAAGATCAGGCATGATTGGTCCAAACAATATCAAGAAAAAGAGAATTGTGAAGGAGAAAAATAATAGCCCTTTACTTTTAAATAGCCTACCTAAAGTCAAAACGGGCTAAAAATAAATGTTAAGCTCCGAGTTTAAAACTATTAATTATTTTTCCATTAGCAAATGAAGACATCACAGCAAACATGTCAATCAAATAAGCTATCACTAATGTGAAATGAAATTACTTAAATGTATTTTTGTAATTATGTACCTACTTATACAGGTTGATGCTATATTAGAGCAGTTTTTTTTTTAAGTTTATATCTATTTTAGTTTCTACTTCTAGAGCAGTGCAGGTGGCCTAGTGGTGTACAACAACTACGAGTTGTAGGTCGCGACTTTAAACCCATTAAGCTAGAAATACATTAGACCGACGCACACGTGTAACACGCTTGAGTTGTAGAACGACGTCGCTTGGCGTGGATCTAATGTAGCTCTACAAGTCTAGTTTCCATATAAAATGTATGGAGACCGACGCGCCCAGATCGGCGTGTGTGTCGCACGTGTGCGCAATGTAGTTCTAGGTTTAGTCTGTGTAATTTATTTCATCACCATTACTCTCAAGGCAGTGAAGGAAAACATCGTGAGGAAACCGGCATGCCCTAGAACCTAAAAATTCGATGACATGTGACATCCACCAAACCGCACCCGCGTGCTGGATTACAGCCCATGCACTTTCCTCCACGGGTAGTGTGAAAGTGAAACCCGGGGCCCTGGGACGAAGGCAAAGAGGGAACAGGAGTGGGTTTTTAGTCAGTAAAAGTCTGACAAACCCTCTCGCTCCGCCCAAGGGCGCGAGATGTCATTGGATAATTTTCCCACCAAAAAATGCCTTTTCCTAGAGAGGAGGCCTGAAGCTCAGCGGTGGGAACATATTACAAGGCTTGATTGATTGATATTTGATTGTGACTAGTGTGATTTCCTGGCTTCTAGTTATCAGTTACGACTGTCATTTGACAGAGCTTTCTCTGTCAAATGACAACCGAGAGACCAATGCCTTAACGTACTTTCCGAAGTACTGTAGAATCTCAGTATGTTGAATTAATAAGAACGAGACCTAACTCAAAAAGAGGGTATTTGAAAATTTGACCTTATTCTAGAAACATATTATTATGTTTTAAAATTCAAATATCTACCCTCTTTTTTGAGTTAGGTCTCTTTATGACTAAGCGTGCGCAAGTCAATCTTCTCTCACCTTTTGAATGTTACCGTAATTAGAGACACAATAGAAAGACAATGAGAGAGCGTACGCCGGCGTTCGCTTGGGGTTTAATGAATTAAAGCAACGCAAACTGTTCCATTTGTCACCACCGACCATATGGCATTTATTAAGAAGGTAGAGCATATCTGATATGATACATTAGCGGTTTGCATTAAATTCTAATTCATACCCTGTATATGTCATTACATCGGTAATATTTTCATCATTAATCTATTAGATTGATTGTGATCAATTGCCTAATCAATCTCAATCATTAGGTAATTTTGAACGGCCATATGTTTGTAGCTATAGCATGCATTCATTTAAATTGGAAAATTATAATTCAGAGCGAACTAATGGAAATTTATAGCAAATTACTTTTTACTCTACCAACCTTTTTTTTTCTGGGAGTATTCATCAAAAAACATCCAAACTTTTGAAAACATACAAGAGTTTATAGAATTCTCATTCAAAAGGACTATAGCATCTAAATCATCTCGGGCTGCATACAAAAGGACTACAGCATCTAAATCATCTCGGGCTGCATACAAAAGGACTATAGCATCTAAATCATCTCGGGCTGCATACAAAAGGACTATAGCATCTAAATCATCTCGGGCTGCATACAAAAGGACTATAGCATCTAAATCATCTCGGACTGCATACAAAAGGACTATAGCATCTAAATCATCTCGGGCTGCATACAAAATGACTATAGCATCTAAATCATCTCGGACTGCATACAAAATGACTATATCATCTAAAACATCTCGGACTGCATACAAAAGGACTATAGCATCTAAAACATCTCGGACTGCATACAAAAGGACTATAGCATCCAAAACATCTCGGACTGCATACAAAATGACTATAGCATCTAAAACATCTCGGACTGCATACAAAATGACTATAGCATCTAAAACATCTCGGACTGCATACAAAAGGACTATAGCATCTAAATCATCTCGGACTGCATACAAAAGAAAGAAACGCGCAAAGACACTTACTTGCAAATATGAAGGAAGAATTTTAGCGATTTCTACCGATTTTATTATAAAATTAAGGCACTATAACGGTAAAACGTTGCTCTTAGAATAATCTGACAAACAATCAGAACGATTGAATGTATATTACTTCTTTTAAGGTGGGAAAATCATCTAATGACAAATCCCGCTCTTGGGCGGTGCGGGAGATAGTGTCAGACTTTTACTGACTAAAAACCCACTCGTGTTCCTTCGTTGTCTTCGTCCCAGGGCCCCGGGTTTCGTTTTCACACTACCCATGGCCCCAGTAGGCTTCGACCCTGCTGGGCCCCTATGATTTGCTGACATCTCCCTGAGGCGCGCGTGGAAATGTATATTACTGCGGTTTTTAATCGATAAAAGTAGTATTTTAGAGGCATCTTCGTGATTTTTTCCCATCGTATTATATTAGGTAGCTGTAAGTACTATGTTTTGAACACCTAACATTTATCCTGAAAAATAACATATAATTTTCTGGCTCTGTTTACTGCAGTGGATCATATACTTTTGCGCATTATATAACTCGCGATTAGCTGCTGTAGCCCCCTTAAATGTCCCCATTGGTCATCATCAGCACAATAAAAGGGCCCGCAATGTCGGTCTAATAGATCTACGCGTAAAGAAAACCTTAGCTTTCCTAAAGTCGGTCTACGTACCTATAACTGAAAGCTACACACGCCTTCTAAATTTAAAAGCATACGAATGAACGTGTCTCAAACGTTACACGCCAGCACATTCTCATGCACCCATTACTCGGCAAGTCGACACCCAAACATCACATATTATCCTGATGACGTAAAACAATTTCAAGACTAATTTAATTTCCAACAATGGCTTCGCAGTGTGAGTACTAAAACAAAAACGCCAGGATCTTTTAATTGCACTAATTAACTGCCGGCGTCACGTACAAATTAAGATGGCGAAGAAAAATTCAAGTGAACGAACTAGTGAATGAGCCAGTGAACGAACGAGAACGTTAATTGAGGTCATTATGGAATGAGGATGCACTAGACCGCGCTGGTTTGTTATTTGAATATTATATTATAAGTGGAAGGGTTCATGGGATTGTTGAGTGTAGTCGTTGACTTGATTAGATTATGTGCCTTCGTTTAAAATACGAATAGTTTTTTTTTTTTTTACAAGTTTTCTCGCTGTCTTTATAAGTGTGAGTTTACATGTTTGTAAACGTTTTTTTAAAGAAAGAAAGAAGAAGAAGTAAGTTGCGACACTGGGTGCCGCATTAGAATAGGTACACTGTATCCAAACTAATACGATTAAGTTATCAAAATTACAATAAGATAAACTAGACTCGAGGTACGACGTAAAATAATTTTAATGTTTTTTTTAATTCAGGAATAGGTACTTCTATCACCCATAATCATTTTCAGCAATCGGTACTCACAATGAACACATACGATTACTAAAAATCTCTAGAACTACCAGGATCACATAAGCCCAAAGAGTTACTACAATGAATGTGTGACTTCTAGTCCCACTATTTCGCACGACAAATCCAGGTTCCAAACCACTATTACTTAATAACCACAAGACGTTATTACCCGACACTTTATAAAGCCCTGGTACAGCCGGTGTTGCGTGTGAACCGTTTATTTGTTGCGACCCTTTGATATATTACACGATATTGAAAGAACAGCTTTGTTTAAAATGCAGATATTACTGCAAAAGCAACATTGTTTAACCAAAAAAAACACGGTATTTTTAAACGGTAATGCTAAGTCAGGAAAACATAGTTCAGAACGGATTTCAATTATGAAGCTCATGAAACTGGATATAGGCCATTTCATCATCACCAGGTCATCGGTCCACTTTTTGGGAGGCCTTCCAACACTGCGTCTTTCGGTACGTGGTCGCCACTCTAGAACCTTTCGTCCCCATCGACCATCTGTTCAACGAGCAATGTGTCCCCACTGCCTCTTAAGTTTGGCGATTCTTCGAGCCATGTTGGCAGCCTTGGCGCCATTTGCTGCCAATTGATTTCACGTGTAAATCAAACCAAATGCATAAAGTAAAGATAAATCAGTTTTAAAATAGATACCATTAGCAATTTAGCATCAACAGAATAATGTTAATGGCAACATTAATACAAAAGAAAATATGAATATTACGATTTTACATAAAGTCAGCTTGTGCCAGTGGCTTCATACGTGAACTTAGAAAATTATCACAAAAAAGTATCTCATGTTCTATTTCAGGAGATGGTCTACCCGTGTGATAAAATTTGATCCAAATCCTTTCAGAAATATGACCGAGTTACAAATATACACATACATACAAACTTACACCTTTATAATATTATAGAGTCATTTAAACTTTTTCCGCGATAAAAGACGCACAGGACTGGTCGTTATGACGACACTTGAGGGAGGCCTATGTCCAACAGTGGACGTCTTTCGGCTGAAATGATAATGATGATATAAACTTTCATATAAAAAGGTAATATTAACCAATTTAATCCTCTTTTCCTGTACCCCAATATAACTTGGATTTTTCTAGCACTAAAATGCAAATAGATACCAGTTCGCGAGTCGCAAATCAGCACTAAAGATCGGTAGGCACACGCGATGCACAGGGCCATCACTATCTAGATAGCCTAGATCTGCAACGTCAACCAAAATAAATTAAATATTGTTTAACATACCTTTAATCAAAGAGGGTATTTTTTTTTTAATTTAAATTTAAATTAATTTTCTTAATTCTTGATTTTTTTTTTGTATAGTATCAATTTATTTTGAACATAGATAGTACAAGAAAAATAAAACACCTAACTAATTAAAATTATATATACACAATAACTCCTACCTAAAATATGGCGTCAAAAAAATCCTCCGCATTGCTGTCGACTGGAAGTGTGCCTTAAAGGTAAAAGCCAGCCCTTGGGTCACGCAAAGTGTCAACTAGCCGTTTGGATAATTCTTTAAAAAGCGCATGAGCACTCGGACCCCACGGCCCAAGAGTCTCAACCCCAAACGGCTCGAAAATATACCTAAATGCCGACGAGGATGTTATATTTTCGCCGCTTGAGGTTCTCCGCAGCTGCAGCGGCAGCACCAGCATAGCACGATATATATTCTTGATTGTGTTATATTATTATGTATGACCTAACCTAACCTAACAATGTCACACTAACTTTAAAAAGGTGAGTGTATGCGTTTAATATAAATATTTGTGTATGTACGAACTCGAACGGCTGGTGATTGAAAGATATTGGATTGTTTGAAAGAGTTACCATGGCCCTGGAAAGCAACGGATAACTAAAGAAACACGGCAGGATTATAGTAAGTTAAAGTCTGCCTCTGCCTCTCCTTCCACGCAGAGCGAGAAAAGTTATTTCATATATAAAAGCAGGGTGTATTCACGAACCTCATTTTGTTTTTTCTATATTAAAATTATTGATAGCATAAAATATATTTGAATGTAAAACATAAACCAACGCAAAACGGAAGAAAAATCTGAATAGTCGATTATTTCTGTCTTTATTTGATATTGGTATTAAAAATAGAAATTGTATCGGCTACTTAGCATTCAGAACAGGTTTAAAGGGTCGCCTTAGGGAAATACGTTCCTGAGATGATCTCATACAACCGCCTACAAGGCTGTCAATATAAACTGTTGTATTTGTGTATATTATTAATGTTTTTATCCCTCCGTCTTTCAATATCACTCTTTCTTTGTTGTTCCCTTAATAAAATCCACTGAGAAGAATGCTAATGGGGAACTTATAATGTTGAAATATTCTTTCTTATTCTTTTTGCTTGGAGAGATCTGCCAAATACCAGCTTGATGTGCTAAAGTCGATTGAGAAGCAAGCCAAGAAGATCATCGGCAATGATGCACTGGTCGAGTAAAAACTCTTGAGTCAAAGTCTTGAGCATCGGCGCCGAGTTGCTAGCCTGTCTATCGGTTACATTTCGGGGAGTGTGCATTGGAATTGCACAATTTAATTCTACCAAGCCCGTTCATCATTGGACCACTAGACCTACGGCGTCGTGCCACCGGTACATTGTGGACATCTCACCCATATGTATAAAACGTTTTCGGAACGCGTTTATTGTGCGTACAGCTAAGAAATGGAATTCCCTGCCACAGTCTGTATTTCCTGACAGCTACAACCTAGGGGTCGTTAAGTCAAGATAGAGTATGTTACTTCTAGGCAAACGTGCTCCATGGTCGACCACATCATCGCTTACCATCAGGAGAGATATATAGCATAAAAAAAACATATATTGAAGTAGATTTTTATAATTTTCTGTTAGCCACATTACTTTATGAGGCCGATACGGTTCTGTAAATGAACAATATATTTGGTCCTTCAAAACGCGACCACATAATTTTAGCTCGTTCATAATCATAATATATTTGATCCATCTATCAGAAATATGAAAACCAATTCGACCACAATGCCGTGCCATTCCTGACGCAAAACCATTATCATTAGGAACATCAGCTCCATTCTTTGTCCACACTAGACAATGGCAGCCCTAAAGGCAGGTTTACACGAAGCTAGTGCTGGCTGCCAGTTAAACTTGCAGCTACTGCTGACTTAGTATTGACACTAAACGAAAATCATTTGCCTACACCAATGAGCTTTAGACTAACAATACAAGCCAGCACTGGCAGCCAACGCTGAAAGACTGAAGCACCCGTATACTTTTGTAGTGAGTGACCATTGCCCGCGTACGTTGTCCACGAAAAAAAAAACCGGTTAAATGCGAATCGGACTCACGGAGGGTTCCCTTCTAGTCTCGAAGATTTTTCCGAATAGCAAAAAGTAATTATTTTGTGATGCGACTACCCGGTATCCAGACTTTTTCCTTTAAATGTGTTATGAGACCTTGAACAATTCGGGCAAGATCCGCACTGGCAAGTCAGTAGGACTAAAGTCAGCGCACTGGCTTCATGTAAACCTACCCTAAAGCTCGATCCACACTAGTCGCGTGACAAAGCCTCCAGTCACGTCACTGTCAACCGCGTGTTTAATATCGAATTACCCGACGCCTGCCTCTGTGTAAAGCCTAAATAATGTACTAGATAATTCTGTTAAATTACGGCGCGGCGCTTATATTTTCTTTCTTGGTAAACTTTTAGTGGGTTTTAGTGAGTAAATTGTTTATATTAAGTAAAAAGGTTTTTTATGCGGGTCAGGTTTTTGTGATACAGTATCTTTGTTCAGACAATTTTGGGCTCTAAAATTCTTGTGGGCTATCAAGCCTACAAAATATATAGGGTGACTGGCAATTAGTGTACGATACTTAAACACGTGATTGTGCTCATGATCACAGACAATTTTAAATATGGGAGCAAAGTCGAAATCGCGAAAAAAATATCGGCTGTTCAGTACATTAGGTAAACATAAATGTACTGAACAGCTGATTTTTTTTTCGCGATTTCAGGTTTGTTCCCATAGTAAAAGTTGTTGGTTATCATGAGCACAATCACGAGTTTAAGTATCGTACACTTATTACCAGTCACCCTATATATTTATATATATTTTTATTATTGATAGGTTCGCGTTTAACCACTATCTCACCTGATGGTAAGCGATGATGTGGCCGACGATGGAGCACGCTTGCCTAGAAATAACCTATTCACTCTTGACTTAACTTCTTGAGTAGCGTAATTAGAGACACAATAGTAAGACAATGGCGCACGACCGCCGGCGTTCGTGCGGGGATCAACAGCTTAAACACCCCTAGTTTGTAGCTATCAGGACACAGACTCCGGCAGGGAATTCCACTCCTTAGTTGTACGTACAATGAATGTATTTCCAAAACGTTTTGTACTTATGAATGGGATGTCCACCATGTACTGGTTCAAAGCAACTACTTATTAAACTTTTAAAAAGAGAATAAATCAATCTCATGCATAAAATTCATTACTTATTAAATACAATCAGCATGAACAGGATTTCATTGTAAACAGACGTGACTCATTTACGTCGCTCCTCCCCACGAAGAAAAACTGTCACCTAACAAAAACTCATTAAAACAGGATAAACCATAATTACGATGTTTGATCCTAAAAGTTTTATTATCTTTGAACAAAAGTTGACGATCCAATGCATTTCGAAGAGAATACTTAATTAGAAAAAAAAAGTACGAATTGTGTATCTTTCTTTCTTTAAAAATTCTACAAAGAAAAAACGCAGTTGTGAAAGCTAAAGCTTCCTATGGAAAGCAGGAATTTTATATTTCTTTTCATTATGACTTTTTCTGTAAACAACTATATTATCCAGGTTATAAGAATATTAATTTCCTTCAGCAAAGGAAAATGAAAAAGGTTTTATTTCTAGTAGGTGTTCGCTACGTCACTAAATCTCAAATAATGATTTTACTATGAATTAATTTACTAGCTAGTACATTATTAATATGATTAATTTATTCATATGATGCATGACGACGCTATTTTAGAACTATAGTAACTAATTAAATATATGTATATAACAATTATTGTGTGTTATCACCGCAATAGACTTTTTCAGTACACATGTGTGTTCTTCTGAGTAGTTTAATCATGACATGTACAGAGCTTCCATGAAATAGTCATAATTAAAATCTCGTAGAATCTCCACAAAAACTCAAACACGCTTTTGTCAAAATGGGGTTACATCTTCAATCCTAATATTGATTTAGAACATCGATATAAGGATCACTAGCCCACGTCATCCCCTTCCAACCTTAGCTAGATTCGAAAAGACTAACGGGGGCTAGTGAATATACTGGGCCAGCCCATTCGTATAAGGTTTAACTGCTGTACCTAAATGTTCCGTGTTCAAATCATAAAATGTCACAGGTATCTACGCCAAATCGCGCTCACACGTCAAATGACGTCAGTTATCCGATACCCTTGATTGTGAAGACCAAGTGACATCAATAAGTTGCTCACCCTTAATAACTTTAATGAACGTGCGATGCAGTCACGTCATGTCAGGAGCGTGTTTAATATCATATTACCCGCGCCTGCTAGCTCCCACCAAATTATAATATGATAATGGCGAGATACCGAGATCGGTGCTTCGGTACTTCGGTATAATGCATGCCGAAACTGGCTTAACTTTTGGATAAAGCTCTGGCTTAATGGGTTAGGTTGGTGCAATTGTTGGATGAGGTGAAATTAGTTGGCGCAAAAATGGTTTGAAAAAGAAATGTTCATGGTTTGAACCAATGGAGTATGGACCGAAAATATGGTGTTAGCAAATGTTGGATTGTATTTTATAAACAAGACTGTGGTTTAAAAAAAATGTGATGCTAGACTAAATATAGAAACAGCATTGATCAAAGTTATCAGATTTCCCGGGTTAGGTTATGAATGTGGAATTTTTCGAAAGAGTCAACGCGGCCCTGGAGCGTAAAAGGCAACTGAGAGAACACCGATCAGTTTTAGCCAGTAAAAGGCAACTGAGAGGACACTGGTCGGTTTTAGCCAGTAAAAGGCAACTGAGAGGACACTGGTCGGTTTTAGCCAGTAAAAAGCAACTGAGAGAACACCGGTCGGTTATAGCCAGTAAAAGGCAACTGAGAGGACACTGGTCGGTTTTAGCCAGTAAAAGGCAACTGAGAGGACACTGGTCGGTTTTAGCCAGTAAAAGGCAACTGAGAGGACACTGGTCGGTTTTAGCCAGTAAAAAGCAACTGAGAGAACACCGGTCGGTTATAGCCAGTAAAAGGCAACTGAGAGGACACTGGTCGGTTTTAGCCAGTAAAAGGCAACTGAGAGGACACTGGTCGGTTTTAGCCAGTAAAAGGCAACTGAGAGAACACCGGTCGGTTATAGCCAGGAAAAGGCAACTGAGAGGACACCGGTCGGTTTTAGCCAGTAAAAGGCAACTGAGAGGACACTGGTCGGTTTTAGCCAGTAAAAGTTAACTGAGAGGACACTGGTCGGTTTTAGCCAGTAAAAGGCAACTGAGAGGACACTGGTCGGTTTTAGCCAGTAAAAGGCAACTGAGAGGACACTGGTCGGTTTTAGCCAGTAAAAGGCAACTGAGAGGACACTGGTCGGTTTTAGCCAGTAAAAGGCAACTGAGAGAACACCGGTCGGTTATAGCCAGTAAAAGGCAACTGAGAGAACACCGGTTGGTTTTAGCCAGTAAAAGGCAACTGAGAGGACACTGGTCGGTTTTAGCCAGTAAAAGGTAACTGAGATAATACTGGTCGGTTTTAGCCAGTAAAAGGCAACTGAGAGGACACTGGTCGGTTTTAGCCAGTAAAAGGCAACTGAGAGGACACTGGTCGGTTTTAGCCAGTAAAAGGCAACTGAGAGGACACTGGTCGGTTTTAGCCAGTAAAAGGCAACTGAGAGGACACTGGTCGGTTTTAGCCAGTAAAAGGCAACTGAGAGAACACCGGTCGGTTATAGCCAGTAAAAGGCAACTGAGAGAACACCGGTTGGTTTTAGCCAGTAAAAGGCAACTGAGAGAACACCGGTCGGTTTTAGCCAGTAAAAGGCAACTGAGAGAACACCGGTCGGTTTTAGCCAGTAAAAGGCAACTGAGAAATCACCGGTCGGTTTTAGCCAGTAAAAGGTAACTGAGATAATACTGGTCGGTTTTAGCCAGTAAAAGGCAACTGAGAGAACACTGGTCGGTTTTAGCCAGTAAAAGGCAACTGAGACAACACCGGTTGGTTTTAGCCAGTAAAAGGCAACTGAGAGAACACTGGTCGGTTTTAGCCAGTAAAAGGCAACTGAGAGAACACCGGTCGGTTTTAGCCAGTAAAAGGTAACTGAGATAATACTGGTCGGTTTTAGCCAGTAAAAGGCAACTGAGAGAACACTGGTCGGTTTTAGCCAGTAAAAGGCAACTGAGAGAACACCGGTCGGTTTTAGCCAGTAAAAGGTAACTGAGATAATACTGGTCGGTTTTAGCCAGTAAAAGGCAACTGAGAGAACACCGGTTGGTTTTAGCCAGTAAAAGGCAACTGAGAGATCACCGGTCGGTTTTAGCCAGTAAAAGGTAACTGAGATAATACTGGTCGGTTTTAGCCAGTAAAAGGCAACTGAGAGAACACCGGTCGGTTTTAGCCAGTAAAAGGTAACTGAGAGAACACTGGTCGGTTTTAGCCAGTAAAAGGCAACTGAGAGAACACCGGTCGGTTTTAGCCAGTAAAAGGTAACTGAGATAATACTGGTCGGTTTTAGCCGGTAAAAGGCAACTGAGAGAACACCGGTTGGTTTTAGCCAGTAAAAGGCAACTGAGAGATCACCGGTCGGTTTTAGCCAGTAAAAGGTAACTGAGATAATACTGGTCGGTTTTAGCCAGTAAAAGGCAACTGAGAGAACACCGGTTGGTTTTAGCCAGTAAAAGGCAACTGAGAGATCACCGGTCGGTTTTAGCCAGTAAAAGGTAACTGAGATAATACTGGTCGGTTTTAGCCAGTAAAAGGCAACTGAGAGAACACCGGTTGGTTTTAGCCAGTAAAAGGCAACTGAGAGATCACCGGTCGGTTTTAGCCAGTAAAAGGTAACTGAGATAATACTGGTCGGTTTTAGCCAGTAAAAGGCAACTGAGAGAACACCGGTCGGTTTTAGCCAGTAAAAGGCAACTGAGAGAACACCGGTTGGTTTTAACCAGTAAAAGGCAACTGAGAGATCACCGGTCGGTTTTAGCCAGTAAAAGGTAACTGAGATAATACTGGTCGGTTTTAGCCAGTAAAAGGCAACTGAGAGAACACCGGTTGGTTTTAGCCAGTAAAAGGCAACTGAGAGATCACCGGTCGGTTTTAGCCAGTAAAAGGTAACTGAGATAATACTGGTCGGTTTTAGCCAGTAAAAGGCAACTGAGAGAACACCGGTTGGTTTTAGCCGGTAAAAGGCAACTGAGAGATCACCGGTCGGTTTTAGCCAGTAAAAGGTAACTGAGATAATACTGGTCGGTTTTAGCCAGTAAAAGGCAACTGAGAGAACACCGGTTGGTTTTAGCCAGTAAAAGGCAACTGAGAGATCACCGGTCGGTTTTAGCCAGTAAAAGGTAACTGAGATAATACTGGTCGGTTTTAGCCAGTAAAAGGCAACTGAGAGAACACTGGTCGGTTTTAGCCAGTAAAAGGCAACTGAGACAACACCGGTTGGTTTTAGCCAGTAAAAGGCAACTGAGAGATCACCGGTCGGTTTTAGCCAGTAAAAGGTAACTGAGATAATACTGGTCGGTTTTAGCCAGTAAAAGGCAACTGAGAGAACACCGGTCGGTTTTAGCCAGTAAAAGGCAACTGAGAGAACACCGGTTGGTTTTAGCCAGTAAAAGGCAACTGAGAGATCACCGGTCGGTTTTAGCCAGTAAAAGGTAACTGAGATAATACTGGTCGGTTTTAGCCAGTAAAAGGCAACTGAGAGAACACCGGTCGGTTTTAGCCAGTAAAAGGCAACTGAGAGAACACCGGTTGGTTTTAGCCAGTAAAAGGCAACTGAGAGATCACCGGTCGGTTTTAGCCAGTAAAAGGTAACTGAGATAATACTGGTCGGTTTTAGCCAGTAAAAGGCAACTGAGAGAACACTGGTCGGTTTTAGCCAGTAAAAGGCAACTGAGACCACACCGGTTGGTTTTAGTCAGTAAAAGGCAACTGAGAGAACATTGGTTGGTTTTAGCCAGTAAAAGTCTGACACTCCTTCTAGCTCCACCTACTCCTAGAACGCTCCTAGAACGGGAGGTGTTATTTATTTTTATTTTTTTACAAGTTTGTGTACAGTAGTGGCACTTATGCGGATTTAATGCAACAAGACATTCTCTACCAGTCAACTTTTGGATTGAAAAGATAACTCTGTGGTAGGTGTGCACAATACATAAATAACAGATGTTTCAGTATATAGTATCATTAAATTAAGTTTCTTATAACAATAAAATGCGTATAAGTGTTATTATTTTATACCTAACTAGCTTTTGCCCGCAGCTTCGCCCGCATACATAAAATATGCTTATGTCACTTAGAAATAAAGCAGCTTTCTATCGGTGAAAATTTTAGCAATCGGACCAGTACTTCCAGAGATTACCTCCTACAAACAAAAAAACAAACTTTACTTCTTTATAATATTAGTGTAGATATAATTTCCCACATAAAAAAAGAGACTAATTTATGCACAGTTCGTATGGGAAAGGACATGGAAGCAAAGACGCAGGAAAAACTAGTCTAAATAAACAGACATAGTGCGCTAAACAAATGCCATACGCTGCTGTAACACGAATATTATGGTAATAACATAGTTTCTACAACCATTGTTATCCTGCACTTACACTAAGAAGCGAATTTGGATTAAAGCCAAAAAGCACAAAATGGGACCGAATTTTTGTCACAATAATTGTTCATTACGGCTTGTTAATTCAACGTGGTACAACGGTGCTTGAATGCTTTTAATTATAGTGTAATATTTGTCTGAAACTGGCATAATGGATGAGCAATTGGATCTGTGTGCTTCTGGTTGTTACAGTCATGCATGCATTTAAATCTTATGGATATCAACTACTTAAACCTGTTAGTGTATTAGTCTTTTATAGCTAGCTTCCAGCATAGCCGGATGCAACTGAATATCAGAGCGACTACTTGACTGACTGCCATCAAAACAAACTCAATGACAATGTCACACAAATCTGTATTGACATCTTGTGGTGTAAATATTAAAAATGTTTAGTATAATGCCTGTTAGTGTTCATCTAACTTGCTGGAAGTCTGGTCGCTATGGATCAGGATATTGAAATTGGTGCTGAAGAAGGACAATTTACCAATATTGTATACATAATAGGCATAATTAGACATATAATTTTCCCATTTCAATTTTCCCAAGAGAGGGAATGGGCCGTAACCTACCACGCAGATGGATTGCAGCTCATTGATATTTTGTTTTTTTTTTCGGTGGGAAAATCATCCAATGACATTCCCCGCACTTGGGCGCAGCGGGAGGGTGTGTCAGACTTACTGACTAAAAACCCACTCCTGTTCCTTTGTTGCCTTTCATACCTACCCTAGTAGGACTTCGACCCTGCTGGGCCCCTACGGTTTGTTGACATCTCCTTAAGGCGCGCGTGGAACAGTACGCGCCGTCGACGACTTGGGCAGCTCATTGATATAGAAGTACAAAATTGTATTCCCAAAAGCTACACTACTTCGGTCAAAGGAATCTCAAAGACTCACGCTATTCGATTCAAATGTTCCACACAGATATAAGACAAGTATTGATTGTTCAACCAACTTGGATCTTCTTGGAAACTACTTTGAGATATTAAGGCAAGGAGGCTATAGGAATTGTGGAGTTAACGATTCATATTGGATAAGTATTGATGGCGTTTGACTTGGGTAAGTATTGATTTGTACTGTTATGAAGAACTCAAATGGAGCAGGTGTTTGTTTTCACATTAACTAAATTTAAAATTCTTGAAATTAGAAGACACGTAGGAAAAATTATTCCAGAAAATGTATGTTTATCTATTTATCAGTCTAGGGAATCGCAAAGTTTTAAAAAACTTATAAAAACAAAATGGTAAAACGCCCGCTGAAATAACTAAATTAACGTACGAGTAATACAATAAAGAACTAGCAAAAAGCAGTGGTGGCCTAGTGGTAATTGCCCCGACTTACGAGTTTGTAGGTCGTGGGTTCAAACCCAGCTAGGCACATTACTTTGTGAGGTTTATTTCATCATCACTGCTAAAAAAGCTGCTTAAATGGTTGCAGACACCTGGGAAGAGGTGGCGAGACGACCTAGATGCCTACCGCAAGGTCTGGTTCGAGGTGGCTCAAGAAAAAAATACCTGGAAGAAGTTGGGGGAGGCCATTGTCCAGCAGTGGGACAGTACAGGCTATTAAAAAAAATGGTAAAGGAAAACATCGTGAGGAATCCCGAAGATATGTGACATCCACCAACCCGTACTGGGCCCGCGTGGTGGATTTACGGCCCATTCGCTTTCTTGAGAGAAGGCCTGAGTCCCAGCAGTGGGAACATTAAAATTCTGATTATACTACTATTATACTATGTTAATTAAGAACCAATGACAAATCAAAGAAACCGAGCCACCACATGCTTGGTCTACATTTCTACAAATGGCTATTAAAAGTGAAAACAAGATTTGCGATTCAATTAGTTGTTAGTTGGCATATCTCCACACCCTTGTTGCCCTAGTACATTAATATGTAACTATTCCGTAACAGTTGTACTTAATACTAAAAACAGTTGTTGATGCGTATCTTTTTAAGGTACCAGGCGTTTATGCAATCCTAGTACACAGTCGACCAACTTTGTTCACTGCGCTCTTGATACACAGCCATACAAATATAAATCGTATTACAAGGGATTAAAGTCCAAATTCAAAAGTAGAGGAAAGCCAGATGGCTGGCCATAGACATGTATGACCAAATAAAGGTATTGTCGCATTTCACCTTACAAACAAGGTGATGGAAGTAATCGAATACTAACACTCGGACCGAGTTACAGGGAAAATTCCATTTATCGCCCGTTACTCGATACTTTAAGAACCATCCTATAACCCTACCGTGTGAAGAATGTTAACATTTAGTAGGGTGGTCAAATAAAGAGGTTGCTTTCATATTTCGGCGGGTTATAGTTGCAGTGATGTTTGGTGCAGTAAACTCGTTTATGAAACGGGATGTCGGTTTAGCCTTTTCATTGTAAATTAAGCTTTTATGCGATAGACTGGCCTTTTTAAAAATTCTTCTTCTAGTTTTCTCTTTGCTTTTCATTCTTTGTTTTGAGTTGGGATATTATCAAATTGCTTCTCCCTCTCAGGGTGGAACAAGAGGGGTGACAGACTTTTACTGACTAAAACCGTCTTGTGTTCATTCAGTTCTTTTAACTCTTTCGAATAATTGCGTAACCAACTTTTTTTATATATATAAACTAGTGCTTGATTGCGATCCCACCTGATGGTAAGCAGTGATACAATCGTTGATGGTGAAGCACACTAGTTTATTAAGACCCTAATAATTTACTCTAGCCTTGAAGACAGCAAAATTATAAATTATTTTCATTCATTATCCGCTAATAAAACCGATTTTGGGTATGTATTTAGTAAGTCTCCAACCATGTTTTTCTGTTTTAATTTTAGCATAACATAATAGCACAATCAGCCTTTTAATGTTCCCACTGTTAGGACTCAGGCCTCCTCTCTAAGAGAGGGAATGGGCTGTAATCCACCACGCGGGCCCAGTGCGGGTTGGTGAATGTCACATGTCTTCGATTTTTTGGTTCTAGGACATGCCGGTTTCCTCACGATGTTTTCCTTCACCGTTTTGTGAGCAGTGGCGATGAAATAAATTACACAAAGTAATGCGCCTGGCTGGGTTTGAACCCGCGACCTACAACTCGTAAGTCGGGGCCGTTACCACTCGGCTACCACTGCTCTCAAATTTTAATTTTACCTATTGATTATTCGATAGTACACTACAAAGCCGTAAAGCCTTGTTTGTGCTATCTACTGCCTGACATTTGGCATCGACAAACGCGCGTTCCAATATATCACTATACGTAATCCCACTTACTATGGGTCGTATATCTGGTCTTTACGATACCACTGCGTAAATACATTTTAAAATAGACCTAGATTTGAAAAATAATTGTTAAATGTTATAGTGTTCAATCTATACAGGGTGTAAGGGACAGCCCCCCTAGCCAAGTTACAACCATTTCGTTTCGATTCTGTTTTCGTCGATCGCCTCGAGTAGGCCTCGAGTAGGCTACACCTCCGATTGCTTAATTCTGACGTCATCTCAACGCTCAGTCACGCGGTCAGAACAAAGGAATAGGAGGCGTGGGCGACTCGAGGCAATCAACGAAAAGAGAATCGATACGAAACGGTTGTAACTTGGCTAGGGGGGCAGGTCTCCACAAACTGTCCACCGTTGTATGCCGGAACGCAGGTCTACGCGGGACACAATGGCTTTTTAATTGTGTCTCTAATTACGGCATACGAAAGGTTTAATGGATTGCTCAGTAGACGAAACTGAAAAACTTTCCACAAGATTATTTTTCAGGAAACGAAAAAACAATCGGCCTCTCCTTACAAATTGTCCAATCAAGTTTATAATTTTCTATGGAAAGACTATAGCGCGCCATAATAAAAGGGACACGTTGCCAGCTCGTGCCACCCCTCGTACCCCGCACACCCCTCATGTAATGCCACGTCGTCGGTCGGCGCGCCTGCGCGAGCGCTCTAGTAACGCGCAGAGCGCTAGCGTCAGTTTGCCGTAAGCCACCAACTTGATAGCGCGCACGCACGCGCCCCGCGCGGCGTCGGAGGCCTACCTACCTCATACCTACTTAATATTCGATCCTGTATTTGTTTAACTGTAAAACCCACCGCATTGTGTGTTCATTAAACCCTTTATCAATATTACCGTCGTTTAGTTCAACACCCCCCTATAACTGGCAGCCTAACGTGGTGCAGAATTAGTGCAAATTTCGTAGGTAATATAATCTAGTGACCGTTAGTAATATTCGTGTGCCTAAACGAACTACCGTGTTACTTACCTACCTCATAGTTGTGATTGTGACGGTTTTATTCTCGCGATTTGAAGACTGGTGTAGGTATCTTTACGTTATAAAATTGGTGGTGAACTTTAACGAAAACTCAATCTAGTGATGGTTTTGATCGCGTACATAAATTAGGTACCTATGAACACTTGTGTTTAGTGTTTGGGGTAGAAACCTAAATTATAAGTACCTAACGTGTTTTGTATCGCGAACCATTCTTGACTGTTGACTATTACAGCGTGATCGTGTGATGTTGTGAACATTTTTAGTGTTTAGGTAAAACCTAGGATACCTAAATACCTAACAACGCTCTTCGTTGTTGTTGTCGCGAATTGTGGACAATTTTACGATGGTGCTAACAAGATCGCGTGCCGCGAGTCCGGCTTCTCTCGGCGCTCCGTCTGCAGACTTGGCGCCAAATCAAGCGCCCGCGCCTGCGGCGCCGGACGCTCCGCGCGGCGCCGACGCCGTTGCCCCCGCGGCTGTGGTGGATCCGCAGCCTGCTGTTGGTGCCTCACCTGCTTCGGTCACCATGTCGACCGACCAGCTAATGTTGCTGATAAACAGGTTAAGTCGCAGCGAGCCTGTAAGTACACCAGTACCATCTTTTTCTGGCCACTTTGCCAAGTGTACGGCCCGTTTTGACGGTGAAAAGTCGAGTAACGTCCTGGCTTTTATTGACGCCATAGAAACGTACAAAGAATGTGTTCGAGTCGACGATAATAATGCGCTTCGTGGACTACCTATGCTGTTGACAGGGCTTGCAGCCACGTGGTGGCAGGGTGTAAAGGATACTACCATGACCTGGCAAGCCGCAGTAGAGTCGCTGAGGCAGACTTTTGGACCACGATTACCGCCGCCTCAAATATATAGGAAAATATTCGAACGAGAGCAACGAGTAGACGAGCCTACTGATTTATTCGTATGTCATATTAGAGCGATAATCGCGCAGCTTCCGCCTTTTTCTCTTACGGAGGAAGTTCAGTTAGACATGACCTATGGGTTGTTGCATCGGAATATCCGTGAGAAGGTACCGCGGTCCATTTTCTCCACCTTCACAGAACTTTTGACGCAAGCGCGCCGTGTCGAAGAGATCCTGGATGAGAACCGTCCACGGACCACGGCTGATGTCAAACCGTCGACGTCTTCTGCTGCGCCGATTACTCAGTCGCCGATTGTACCTAGTGTTAATAAGACGCGGCCCCGTTGCAATTACTGTAAACAGTATGGTCACCTAAAAGAGTCCTGTGAGCGCCTCGCAAAACAAAAGACTGCCAAGGACAACTCGAAGGGAGCAGAGCCGCTTGCGTCTGCGGTCACGTGCTTCGGATGCGGAGCGCCCGGGGTAATTCGTTCCAACTGTCCGACGTGTAAAGAGAAGAAAAGTGTAGTGTCATCCGTGTTTCAATCAGTGTCCGCGAGTGACGATAAAATCGATTCGCGTGTGCGTCCTGTAATAAATGTAGGCATTTATGGTGTAACAGGTAGCTTGTTGTTAGACACAGGCGCAAAACATTGTATTGGTAGTGTATCGTTAAGATCTCATTTAGTTAATAATGGTCATTCGTTCGATAATGTTTTCACTAAATTAAAATATGCTGATGGCCGCATCTGCGCGCAAATTGTTGAAATGGCGCACGTTAACGTAACTGTGCGAGGGAGGGCACTAGTTGTTAGTTTTATTATGTTGCCGAATGCAACTGAAAGTTTACTAGGGATGAATTTTATTCAGGACGTTGGCATGGTGTTGGACTTTGACAGGGGGGTATGGTTTGTGAGACATGATAAGACGCCTCAACCAATTGTTTTCGAAGCGAGGTCATTGAACTCACTTGCTTGTTCGTCTGTGGGTCTTCGTGAGGACGAGGGATCCCATCTAGATTCGGAAGAACGAGAGCGACTGTCCGACCTCTTGAATGTTCACCAAGACATTTTTGCTCCAGGGGGAGAACCTACCCAGTTCGCAGTCCACCGTATCGATACTGGAGATGCCGCACCGCATGCAAGTCCACCCTATAGGGTTACTCCCGTTAAAAAGGAAATAATCAGAAAAGGAATTGAAAAAATGCTTGAAGATGGTATAATTGAGGAGGCTGAGTCAGAATGGGCCTCACCTGTAGTGTTGATACCGAAGAAGAATGGTGAGACCAGGTTCTGCGTAGATTACCGCAAGCTTAATAGCGTCACTCGGACTGATAAGTACCCACTGCCGGTGATCGACGAGCTACTGCAGAGTACAAAGCCTAATTGTGTCATGTCTACTATCGATTTGAAGGCCGGTTACTGGCAGACGATGGTAGCACCAGAAGACCGACACAAGACTGCGTTTACGACACCATTCGGAACTTTTCAGTTCCGTCGCATGCCGTTCGGTCTGAAGAACGCCCCAGCCACCTTTCAGCGTCTGATGGACCGCATGAGATCTGGCCTGAAAGATATCTGCGTCCTTGGTTACCTTGATGATCTTCTTGTGATTTCTCCCAATCTAGATCAGCACCTGAAGGATCTTCACCTGGTTTTCGAGCGCCTTCGCCTGTTTAACTTGAAGGCGAACCGGGATAAGTGTGTCTTCGCTAGCGATAGAGTTACGTACCTGGGACACGTTGTTTCAACTCGGGGTATTGAACCGGACCCCACAAAGGTCGAATCTGTAATAAATATGAAACCGCCAACGAACCTAAAGGAACTCAAAACATTTTTACAAACCTGTTCCTGGTTTAGAAAATTTATTCCAAATTTTTCGGATGTTGCGCGTCCTCTCACAAATCTGACAAAAAAGGATCGACGCTGGCAATGGGGGGAGAGTGAGCAAGGAGCATTTGAAGAGCTCAAGTTACGTCTTGCAAGTAGTCCTATTCTTCGTCAGCCCAACTTTGAAGAACCATATGTATTGCGCACTGATGCTAGCGCCTATGCTCTTGGAGCAGTATTGATGCAAGGCGACACTCATAATGAAGAGAGACCAATAGAGTATGCTAGCAGGTTACTGACCCCTGCAGAGCGTAACTATCATACAACAGAGCGGGAAGCTTTGGCTGTTGTTTGGGCCTTGGAGAAATTTAGAGGATATATAGAGGGAGCCCAGGTTCGTGTTGCTACGGATCACCAACCTTTGAAATGGCTCTTGTCCCTAAAGACTCCTAGTGGCAGGTTAGCCCGCTGGGCAATGAAAATTCAATCATACAATTTGGTCATCGAATATACACCGGGTAAAATCAATGTCATTGCTGATACGCTCAGTCGCCCAGTGACCACCGAATCCGAGGAACTTGATTCGAGTCCTTGCAGCCTTTGCCTGGTAGTCGTTGATTTACCTCATCAAAAGGCCGAGGATATTCGTGATGCCCAATTGAACGATTCTGACGTCAGCAAAATTATAAAAGATTTTGAAGATGCGAATAATCCAGAAGCAGCTATGCGCTGGACTGATAGGGGATATTATCTTTCGCAAGGTGTATTATACCGCTGTGATCCGGATGGAGATTCCGAAGAACCTCAGCTAGTGGTTCCACAGTCTTTACAGACGGAACTTCTTAAAGAATTTCATGACGCGCCTACTGCTGGACACCTGGGTTTGGAGCGAACCTTGAGGAAGATCAAAGAAAGATATTACTTTAAGAACATGAAGACCTATGTGGCCCAATACCTGAAGTCATGTGATCTTTGTCAGAAATACAAGGCTACTAATCTGAAACCTGCAGGTCTGCTTCAGACCCCAGTGCTTCAGCAAAGGTTTGAGGTTCTTGCGATGGATCTATTTGGACCATTACCCGAAGGGGAAAAGGGTGAAAAATGGATTTTTCTAGTGGAGGACACAGCTAGTCGATGGGTAGAGCTGTTTGCTCTTTGTGATGCAACTGCCGAGGTATGTGCAAAAACCCTCATAGAGGAGGTATTCCTCCGGTATGGGTTGCCTCGCCGCGTCATTTCTGACAACGGGAGTCAGTTCGTCGCATCGGTTATGCAAAAGGCCATGTTTGTGCTTGGGGTAAAGCAATCATTAATTCCTGTATACCACCCGGAGGCGAATCCGGCAGAGCGCAAAAATCGCGAACTAAAAAAACATCTGGCCATTTTAATTGGATCAGAGCATCGCCGTTGGCCGTTCGCTTTACCGATGGTGAGATTCGCGCTCAATACTGCACACAAACAAAGTACAGGACACACCGCCGCTTATCTTACGTACGCTCGGGAATTGCGTTCTCCTCTGACCGTACAGACGGATCTCCGAGAGATTGTCTCGCAGCAGAATTATGTTCCCCAAATCACGCCGTATTTGCAGGATTTCGCACGCATCCTTCGGGATGTGAAGCGCCGAGTAGAAGAACAGCAAGATATTAGGAAGTCTATGGGTGATCAGTGTCGAAGGGATGTTCTTCCTTATAAAGAGGGAGACCTGGTTCTTGTGGAGACTCACTTGATGAGTAGTGCAGCCAAAGGCTTCACGAGTAAATTTGCACCAAGGCGGGAAGGCCCGTATCGTGTCTCACAAGTCGTTAGTCCAACATCATTCGTAGTTGTTGATAGTGAGGGGATGATCAAAGGGAAATATCATGCCAGCGCTCTGTCACCTTATTTGGGTTCGAACTCGGTGATTGTTCATCAGCGCCGGCGTGGCAGACCAGCCAAGTCACAGCCGGGTCGTTCTTGTGACTTGGAGGGGGAGGTTATAGCGCGCCATAATAAAAGGGACACGTTGCCAGCTCGTGCCACCCCTCGTACCCCGCACACCCCTCATGTAATGCCACGTCGTCGGTCGGCGCGCCTGCGCGAGCGCTCTAGTAACGCGCAGAGCGCTAGCGTCAGTTTGCCGTAAGCCACCAACTTGATAGCGCGCACGCACGCGCCCCGCGCGGCGTCGGAGGCCTACCTACCTCATACCTACTTAATATTCGATCCTGTATTTGTTTAACTGTAAAACCCACCGCATTGTGTGTTCATTAAACCCTTTATCAATATTACCGTCGTTTAGTTCAACACCCCCCTATAAGACCAATTTTTTTTTCGTTTCCTTAGAAAAAATCTTATACAAGGTTGTTATATAAAGGAGATAAAGGGTCTTCACAGACAGACAGACGGACAACAACCTGATTCTAAAAGGGTTCCGTTTTTTCCTTTTGAGGTACGGAACCCTAAAAACAATTTGCCCCAATATATTATAAGTTTAGGTTACTAATCTGACTCAAAATAAAACAGCAATAGTAATACCCGTTTCATAAATCACACATACGTTTTTCACTAGAGAACTGACAATTAGGTAGTGGATGAAACGACAAAAAAAAAATTAACCAATATAAACGACTTCAATCACTTAAATGATGAATTAAACTCTCAACCGTATCATTCGTTCACTGACTCAAGAATGTCACTAAGCAATTGAGTGATTTGCAAACTACATTCAATTGTAAAATAAACCCTGTTTTATCGTCTTTAAAGTATAAATTTCAATTTCAATAGGAATCAACACATGCTTGAAAGCAATAACTCTATATTGAGTCCGTGGATGTCACGTTTAGCAAGAGGCAGTCGGAAACTATGCCGATACTGGGAATTAATTGCAGTAGTTATATTGTGTACAAGATATTGTTTGTATGTAACTGTACATAGTTGTAGAACTATGGTATTGTTAAGAGTGACTGAGGAATTGTTCGTAAGAGTCACCATGGTTCTGTTAAAGAGAAAGAAAGAAAGAAAACGAGTTTATGTGCCTCAGGAAGATGTCAGCAACCGTAGGGGCCCAGCAAGGTCGAAGCCTACTGGGGCCCTGGGTGTTGCGAAAGAGAACCCTGGGGCCCTGGAACAAAGGCAAAGAAGGAACAGGAGTGGGTTTTAGTCAGTAAAAGTCTGACACAAAAGAGCGGCAGATGTCATTGGATGATTTCCCACCTTAAAAAAAAAAGGTACACACAATGAAATAACAATTATATAGAAAGTTAAATACATCATTATTGTGTGTCTCACGGCTGTGCCAAATAGGTCCAGTTCAGCATAATACCAGGCCACTACGTAGCAGTTGCCCGACGCTGGTTTTCAATTGAACCTTACTATGATTCTACGGATTTCAATCAGTTTGATAGGTAGGCGCGGTAGGTTACCGTGGGCGCGGGCTTGCGGACGGCGAGCAATTGGTAGCTTGCAGTCCGACCGTCCGGTAATCGTCCGGACCGAACCCAAGTCATCGACGGCGCGTAGTGTTCCACGCGCGCCTCTAGGAGATGTCAGCAACTTGTCACTGACCCAGCAGGGTCGAAGCCTACTGGGGCCAAGGGTCTGATTCTGAAAGAAAGACTCGGCCCTGGCATGAAAAGCAACGAAGGAACAGACACTGTCTCCCACTTCATCCAAGATGTCATTGGATGATTTTCCCACCGAAAAAAAAAACAATAAGGTGTGAGGTAATGTATATGTAGGTAAGGTATGTAGGTATATGTAGGTAAGAGAGGTAAGAGCAACTGAAGGAACATGGGTGGGTTTTAGTCAGCAAGTCTGACATTCCCTCTCGTTCTACCCTTAGCAGGAGAAGTTATTTGATGATTTACTACCCAAGAAAAGGATATTGTCGGAGTGGAGAGGAGTGGACCGTAATTTGGTCAATCACAATGCTCGAAATGTCCACTCCACATCAGTAAAAACAGTGCAAGCGTAGTGGAGTGAAGCTGAGCGTAATGTTTCATCCCCTTAAGGAGTGAATTTTAAAAAAATCCTCTCGTAATGCTCGCTTACGTCATAAAAGGAAACTTTGAGCAAAATTTCACGCTCCTAGTCCCAATTGTTTCGGCTGTGACAATCTCGAGTATCTTCTTGTGTGGCTAACGTACACCGGATGGCGCAATGTGGGAAGGTCCCCAAAGATAGAAGGACGATATACTAAAGGTCACGAGAATTCGCTGAATGCGGGCTTCGCATGGCCCGGTCGTTGTACCGGTTTTCGGCAGGCCTATTTCCAGCAAAGGGCCTCTTTCAGTGGATTTCATATTTACAAAGGTAATTTCGACCGCATAGGTATCCTAACATATTGTAAAATAAACTCCTCCTCTGCATCTATCTGTCTATATGAAAGCGATAAATTCAAAAATTAGTAAACGGATTTTCATGCAGTTTTCAGGAAAAGTTTAAGTGTGTGTGTGTGTGTGTGTATATGTTTTACAAACATATATTTAAAAAATGGGAGGCTATTTCAACATCTTTTCTGGGAATTATCAATTGAATCGTTTCCTGTAATTCTTCGAAATACCAATAACATAACGGTAATTATGATTTTCACATCCGAGCATAGTGACAATGGTGAAAATTTTCGTTCATCTGATTTTAAATGTAAAATAAATGAGACTACGAAAATAAATCGAGAAAATTCATAAAAGTAAACTTTGTATCTGATCGCTATAACTTAAACGGCAATTGGTACTAAAACTGAATAAGCGCCGTCTGACATAATGGAAAACCTCTTTTAGTCCATACCATTTGAAATAAGCGAACCTGTTCGGTAACATGATCGAGTAAAAAAAATATATATCCGTAACCGAAACCGATTTATAAGTTTCGGATAATGACAGGTTACGACGAGTCTAAATGACAGGTTATGACAGGTTTTTGTTTGTTTTGCCCGGCCACACAAATGATAACTTAGACTAGAAATAAAAGTCAAATCTTACTACTTATATTTTACTCTAATTAAATCTAATATCCGTTAACGAAACTAGCGGATAATCCGAAATAATTTCATATCCATAACCGTTTTCTAAAGCGGTAAATTATCATTCTTATTATTATTATTAATCGTTTATTTCAGGCATTATTTAACCCATAGTAAAATTACAAAATTGTTATAACATAATAAATCAATTAAATTAAAAACATTAGATTATATAAATTATTGAAACATTAATAAATTATTGAATTATATTAATAATACCATTGAATAGCATTAATAAATCAATAAAATTAACAACGCCTAAGCAGTTACACACCATGGAAAACTTCAGATACTATCCTATTCTTATTCTTATATCCGTATTCAGATTGACTTAGGCATAACATCTTTACAAAACCAGAAAATAATCTCAAAAATTACCCAGTATCTATCGACTTTCTTGTCAGTTTCTCTCTAATTCCTACAGTAAGTTCTTGTTGATCAACTAGATGGGCACTTAAACAAATAACAGTGTTTAAAACTAAACCTAAGTCTATTATTATCTGTGTACCTACTACCCATTATGGGCGGTGAGAATCGTCAGATGTTAGTTTACAAGCAAATTTAGTCTGTTGGCCATGTTTAAAAAGAAATTATCTAACAACAAGGGAGGACTAATGTAATAGACAATAATTAGAAAGAGAAAAAAGTACAGGCGTGTCTATGGTTTACTACTCATTGGTATTTTGAAGAAAATGATTGGAGTAATTTATTTCTGCCAGACCGATGATTATAAAAAGCGAGTTTGTCAGAAACATTATTATTAACTTTAGGATTAAATATAATAAAGCAAAGGCTATTAAAGTTGGACGGCAGAACGGAAATTATATCCCAAATAACACGCCATTCTAAAATAAAACCACACAACTCCGCTGTCTAAACTGTAAAACGTTACATTTTCCCCACAAAGCCTTTATTCCAAGGTTCGAGGATAAACATAATAAAAATATATGTATTCAGAATGTCAAGTGTTCATCAAGTTGATTGACGTTAGTATAATACGGGGAACTAACTTGAGTAAATGTTGTATTTTCACAAATATTTTCCCTTAAAAACTGTGGTAACGGTATGGTTTATGATGGGAAAAACTGGGCAAGTGCGAGTCGGACTCACGCACTGAGGGTTCCGAACAAACCTACCTATGAAAACAGTTCAAATCCCGGATTGAGTTACGAAGAATTTTCCGAATCGCAAAAAAAAAGTTTTTTTTTGTGACGTATCTACATATTTACAGTACTCAGATTTTTTCCTATACTTGTGCTATGAGACCCTACTTCATGCCAAATTTCAGGATTCTAGGTCAACGGGAAGTATGAATTTTGATTCCCTTGAGAGTGTCGAAATACACATTTTTTGCGACATAAACGGCCATATCTTTTTTTTTGTTAACTCAGAAATTTGATTTTTCCACAGCTTCAAGGAACCGCATACACAGGGTATATGGTTTTAATTTCAACCCGATACCTTCACGCGTTTCCGAGATAAAGGGTCTTGACAGACAGACAGACGGACAACAAAGTAGTCTTATAAGGGTTCCATTTTTCCTTTTGAGGTACGGAACCCTAAAAACGAGTCACTCTCTAGCAAACGGTAATTTAAACACAACAGATATATTAACAGTTTAGTGTCGATCATAATGCAGTGCTCATCATCATCATCATCTTGCCCTTCTCCCATTTAATTTGGGGTCGGCGCAATATTTTTTACTTCCATTTTGCTCTATCAGCCGTCACGCAATCACTCCCTTTTCTTTCATATCACTTCTCACACAAACCATCTTTTCTTTAGCTTTCCCCTCCCTCTCCATCCTTCCACATGCCAAAGAAAAGATGGACAGACCAAGATGGTCCGATCTTTGGCCTATTTTTTTTTAATACAATGTATAAACCATTATAATATTTAAATAATAAATAGGATGTATTAACACAATAACCAACATTAAAAAGTCACAATTTAATCCCGTAAGGAATAAAAACCATTCCAATTCTTATATATTGCAACACACAATTTTGAAATTCGCTCTCCTGTCACAACAATATGGCAGCTGCAGTGAACTGTCAAAAAGCGCGCGAGATGAAAACCAGCCGATACATGGCATGTGCCGGGAATGATTTGTGGCGTACTCGCCAAATATAAGCTCAGCCGCGCTAAAAATATTGATTTATTTTCGGCCTATTCAACATTTTTATATAAAAAATAAAATCCAGTGCTCAATGTCATTCATATCGTGGATGAAGCGAAAAATGCAGAAAAGTTTTGTTTTTACAATTTTGTAAGTTAAATGAGATAGGACAATTACCTACACATTTTGCTATCTTAAATATCATTATAATAAAGTAGGAAAGATGTTTAAGATAGGCATAATATATTTCTGAAGATTCACTTAAGCTTAAGGGTGTCTGCTCAAATTATCTCTAGATGAAAATGTTTCTTCAATGTGACTGAACTTGTTACCTTAAACAAGACGGCTAAAGTCAAGGACATATTAAGACAGAAATAATTAAACTTTGAACATTCAAACAACACATACAACATTTTTCATTGAAACAACATTTTGATTTAACATTACTAAAAAAGCAAAAAGAACATTAGATTGCCAGCATTAAAAACAAGGAAGCGATACAGTTTAACCTCGATTCCCAAAAGCTGACAGCAAAAAGATCAGATATTTTCCTTTTCGCTTTACCCATGAAATGGTTTTCCGCTGTACAAACGCAACATATGACATTGTATAAAAAAAGAAAATCCGTGAGGTGACGTAGTGAGTGACCTGTGAGGGGATTACACCTGTAAGCCTCTCAAGTATCGCGGCTTCAAAGCGAGGACTTATGGACCTCTGTGGAGGTTTTATGAGCTCTACAGATAGTCCATATAATTAGTATACTCGTAGCATTATTTTAAGGGAAAACTGACTTGTATGGAAGATTAGGATGTGTTATTCAAAGCTTTGGTTTGTGTTTACAGGATATTAAGTGGTGTTTCGTCCTTGTTAGTGCAAAAACATGTTTTTTGGGCAATATTGATTTCATTTGCACGTGGTTATTAATTTATAAAACCAAATATTCCACAATATAGCAGGAAAAGGCTATGCAGATTGAATTAACCCACAACACAAAACAGTTTCACGAATTCTTAGGAATTATATACCTAGTTAATCAACCATATTAAAAAGCACATCCCAAATGAAACGTCATGTTACGGGAACGTTTCAAAGAATGACCGTGGCCCTAGAACTGAATATTTGCAAGATAGTTTTGAAAATATATACAATAAAGACTTATACCTACCTAATTTTGTGATAATATTATATGATCTCCATACATTATAATTTTTAGATTATTATCTTTTAATTTTGTGCACTCTTTTGTATTTAAAATACACTGAATGTTTTATATTTATAGAGCATATTTTTGCTTAGTTTGAACGTTCTAGTTTATTTTTTTTATATTTTTGATTTATATCTTTTATGATTATTTGCATTCTTTAAGGCTAAATTTGGTGATACTAGATTATATACCCCAGTGTATTACACTGGCAACACCTAAATCGTTAGCGTTTATCGGACGTTTGACCAGCGACAACATTACGTGTATGCGTCGTTAACGTGGCAAGTCTTTTGTAACATGTACAATCAGACATCCGAGTCTGCCCGTTTTATCATCATCATCATCATCATTTCAGCCGAAAGACGTCCACTGTTGGACATAGGCCTCCCCCAAATGTCGCCACAATGACCGGTACTGTGCATCTCGCATCCATCGGATTCCCGCGACCCTCGCCAGGTCATCGGTCCACATTGTGGGAGGCCTTCCAACGTTGCGTCTTCCGGTACGTGGTCGCCATTCCAGAACCTTTCGTCCCCATCGACCATCTGTTCTGCGAGCAATGTGCCCTGCCCACTGCCACTTAAGTTTGGCGATTCTTCGGGCTATGTCTGCCCGTTTTATACCTAGTTAAAATATTTTTAATAGCCTGCGGAGGCGCAACGTTAACGTCGCGTCTATGTAGCGCCGACGCTGTACAGACGGTGCCTAAATGCCAACACTCGTAATCCCTAGTGGGATAGCGGCCTAAATATGTACCCAGATTTGCAAATATAAATATTTTATTGATTGATAGAACACAAAGGGCAACTCAATTAGATAAGTCCCTAAATGGCTAATGACTTCTCATGTAACAATTATCCACCTCAAAAAAAAAATTAAACGTCATAAATATCACAGTAACCTTTATCATTTAGCCTACCTAAAGGTAATTCTGATATTTTAAACCCTATAGTAGCACAAAGCGAGTCTCTTTGAAAAACAACGGAGTCAAAACTGTAGAGTGCAGGCGAGGTGAGGCGCCAGGGGAAATACACTTGATTGCACCCGTTCGCGTTCCACACACGATGCATTTTGATTTCAACCCAGTTCTTATGTGTAGGAACTCACTATAGCCAGCCAGTGATGTTTTTTTTTCAGTTGGTAGGCAAGTATTGTTCATGTGATTTGAAAAATAAAGATGTGTACCTATATTTTGGAAGATATCCGATGAGACGTATGTAGGGCCACATTGGATATTGAACACAGGATGTTACTTTTCCTAACCTGTAATGCAAAGTGTGAAAACTATTTTGATAAATCATTTTTTTTTGTTGGGAAATTATTAAATACGCGTGTGCGTGTCAGACTTTTACTGACTAAAACCCATCTCTGCCCTTTATGTTCCAGGACCGCTCTTTTTCCTGCAGCACGGAAATAAGCCATGGGATCAATTTTTAAGAAAATAAGGGTGTCATTTTTTTATTGTTTTGAATATGACTAAAGGGTTAAGGTCAAAGTTTAAACAGGTATTATAAATTATTTATTTCCTAACACTGCAGTATTTTAAATGTATTTAATAATTACTTATGTACTCACTTGATAAACATTAAATAACACTCGTAACACATTTATACAATTATTATTTACACAACACACAATTAAAATCGTCCTGACCACACTTTACATCACTCGCGCTCGTCGATCAAGCAAAACATTGCGTTTGAAACAATCGTTACAGATAGTGAAAAACTTTCTTGTAAATTACACACGAGTCCTTGACACCTTGAACATTAACACACTAGTGAAACTCATCAATAGTAACTAAGAATTACGAATGTATGGCCGGTCGAGCGTGAATACCAGGGTACATCAATACACCAGGGGATTTCATAACGACTTTACAATTAATTAAATGATTGCATTCGTTATTTAAATTGAAATAACAAATGGCCGCCGCAGTTACACGCGTTCGATTTTCAAATTGAAATAATAAATGCAGTTGTACGAGTTTTATGACAAATAAGGCATTAACGGGTTGACCTATTGAATGTGAATGACAAATGTTTCATAAAAACTGTAAATGGAAAACGTGCGTGTGAATTTACACGCGATGCATTATTTTTCAAGGGTTTTAGTATTATGTAAACGTTAGTTTACCAGTACTTATTAGTTATTTTGTTATTTTTCGTTATTATTTATTAGTCAATTCATTTCAAAATAAATAAAACATTTATTTATTTTACAATGGGACACTTTCATGAGACCAAAGTAGTAGAGTGATGGTTATTTTAATTTTTCGTTACTAGTGCTTAGTTGGCTGTCAGACCAGTTCGGTCCTTATTGCAATGACCTGAACATTATTTTTTCAATTTCAGGAGAGTCCCATAATGTTTTACGAATATTAAAATTCAACTTATAATAAGTACTTAGAGATCGTAAAAATATATTATTATTTTTAAAATTATTTGCTTTAATCAACAAATTAACATTTATCTATTTAAGTACTAAATTAATAAATATTGGAATTTTATATTTTTATAATATATTAGGCTGTTTTGCGGCTTTACCTCATTTTCAATCTGCCAAGCCAAAGCGCGGTAAAAACCAAAAGTAAAGTATAGTTTCACCAATTTAGTTATTTGCAAAAAAAAAATTAAGTGGCATAGAGTATTTTTAGATGTTACATCGCCAGATATTATGATTTCTTCACAAAATGCTAGCGGTGATCTGTTACCATCTAAATATAAAACAAAGTACTTCATGGTAAGTTTGTAAAGTTTTCTCGAGTGGAAAATCAACAAAAATTCGTCGTAATTTTCGGAGCAAGTGCTTCTAGTATATTTTGTTGATATACGAGCTTAACATGCTGTGGTAGGTAAATTATTCAACATTAAAAACAGAGTTCGCAGTTCGTTCCGCAGGAGAACCAAGGTTGCCGACATAGCACGAAGAATCGCCAAACTAAAGTGGCAATGGGCAGGGCACATTGCTCGCAGAACAGATGGCCGTTGGGGCCGAAAGGTTCTGGAATGGCGACCACGTACCGGAAGACGTAGCGTTGGAAGGCCTCCTACAAGGTGGACCGATGACTTGGTAACGGTTGCGGGAGTCCGATGGATGCGAGACGCACAGGACCGTTCGTTGTGGCGACGCTTGGGGGAGGCCTATGTCCAGCAGTGAACGTCTTTCGACTGAAATGATGATGATGATGATGAAAAACAGAGTTCTACAAAAACATAGTGTTGTAGAACCCCGTGAACCGTACCCTTCGACGTCATAATATGTCAATAACGATCTGGCACCTCCTATATCTACCGACGAGAAATTAGAACACCTTTTATATTTTGTTATCCCCAAAATTCACTACCACACAAAATAGTTAAATCTATAAAACTACTACGAATAACATTTCACAAAACGTGGAATTGCCAACAAAATCTAATGTATATCCTTTTCTTAATAGCACGTTATAGAATGTAGAAGAAAGTCCCAAAGGAATTTACACCCGGTATTAAAAACATCCTATGTGACATGATTTACTTGTGCGTATTATTTCTTCCTTCTTGCAAAAACCAGCTATCTGCAATTTTTACCCAATTTAAAGTTAAATCCATTCATTCATTCGTCTCATGAATCTACAGGTAAAATCGGTTATTAGCTACAACACTTATTTACAAAGATAGCTTCGGCAAAAAGTAAATAATCTACAAATTTTATTGAATATAATAGTAATAACATAATATAATAATACAAAAATGTTGGTGCATTTAGTTGGTTTTTGCAATAAGGGTACGAATTACAGACTTTCGCCACGTGGGCACTTGTCAAAACCACCCCCAAAAATCTTAGTAGGAATTCCCATTTGGCAATTTCTTGAGGCAATCTTGTCAATCCACACACGTTACATAGACCAGTGAATCAGGAACCGTAACGGTGGAGCTTGCACAACCGCACTGCATATTAACGCCTGCGCACGCGCATCCGACACAGTGACAAGCCACACGCTAAACCAACATGATTCGCAACATTGCTGTGAGTATTTACTACTTTATTATTAATTATTTAATGAAAAAAAAATGTTCTTCTTCTTCTTTTCAAACCTATGGTTAACTCGTTAAAATGTCTGGGCCCAGTAGGTAGCTACGTTACTCGCTCATAAAAAAAAATGTAAGCAGTTTAGAAGGATAGATCGTTTATCAAAACATTGACAGAAAAGTCAGTTTTTCAATGTCTGTCTTGACACTGGCAGAATAGCCGCAACCGGCTCAAATGCCAAAACAAAAAAAAATAAAAAAAATGTCTGTCTTATGTATTATGTTGTGTACTATAAAAAAAAAAGATAACAGAATTATGTACGGCAAATATTTGAAATTTTTCTACAACTCGTGCCCAGAAAACGTAGAATTTTTGGTTCAAATTAACTTTTGTTAAAAATTCTTCTGCATTGAACCAACATAAAAACAAGAGCAATTTATAAATATATACAAACGTCAGCAGGTGACATTTACATCGTCAGGCTGTCGAGGGCCGCGGAAACGTTTGAAAGAGTGAAGAGGAGGGGTTGAATCAATAGAAGTCTTATACGCCTTCTTGACCCTAGAGCAATAGAAGTCAATAGATATTTCTCACATAAAAAAGGCTGTTTCTTTGAATGATTTTTTTTTTCATTCGAAGATACAGAAACAGAGGGAGTGTCAGACATTTTACTAACCAAAACCTATTTAAGTTCCTTCAGTTAACCATTGTGTTTCAGGGTCGTTAATCTTTCGAACAATCCCTTTCATATGAACTACTGTTATGTGTGTACCTTACCAAGGAGCTACAATTTAACATATTTCTTGTTTCCAGTTGACCCTGGCCGTAGTGGTTGCAAGCCATATGTGCTTAGCGAACCCCGTACCAGAACCAGACCCCCACAAAACGCAGTAAGTATTAACATTTATTACAAGATTAAAAAAAAAAATTGCTATTTTAGTAGTTGTTAGTACCATAGTTGTTACCTAGGGGTTTTTAGGTCAAGAGTCAATAGGTTACTTCCAGGCAAGCATACTCCATCGTGGGCCACAACATCGCATACCATCGGGTGAGATAGTGGTCAAACGCGAGCCTATACATAATAAAAAAGTGTTATTGAAAGACTGAATCTACACTAATACTATAAAGAGGTATAATAATATCATAATCAGCCTTTTAATGTTCCCACTGCTGGGACTCAGGCCTCCTCTCTAGGAGAGGTAAAGTTTGTTTTTTTGTTTGTAGGAGGTAATCTCTGAAAGTACTGGTCCGATTGCGAAAATTTTTTTCACTGATAGAAAGCTACTTTATTCTTGAGTGAAATAGGCTATATTTTATGTAGCCTATTTCACTCCGGCGGCGAAGCCACGGGCAAAAGCTAGTATATAATAAAAACTATAAAGTCTTGTATAGTTTTTAGAATTTCAATTTGTTAACCCAAACCCAGGAGTTGTGTGTAATCACACGAATATTATAAAGCCTCTATATGTTTGTTACTCTTTCATGGTCAAACGCCTGCATGATTTTTTATAAAATTCTGTACATAGGTAGACTATGTCCATGATAGTACTTATGGCACTTTTTATTCCATGATTATGTTCCCTCGGGATTAATTTCTATTTTCACGCGAGTAAAACCTATAGCAGGAGCTAGTATCTATTATATGAATACCATTAAATGAATGAACTTTCTGGATTCATACAACATCTTTGTTGGTAACATCACGTTTAACAACAAAAACTAACTCCACAATTTGCCTCATTTCTCATTTCCCTGTCATTATTCTCTCCGCACAAATTCGGGATCTTCCTGATAGTGCAGATAATATCTTACGCTGTCTATCCATCAGATTTATCGCCAACATAACTGTTAATGGCAGCTGCGACATGAGTTATGTACTGGTGGTCTCGCTAATGTATATCATGTATACCTAATATTTACAGCCTAAGTGGTGACGTCATGATTAAGTTTATAATTTAGATATTAATGAAGAATAAAATAGGAACAGGAATAGTAGAAGTGTGTATAATTTAGTGTAGTGTAGTAGTAGGTATTCTTCCACACCTCCATACCTGTGTCCTTCAGTTGCCCTTTGCGTTCTAGGACTACGGGTTTCCTTTTTAGAAATTTCCCGCTGTCGGAGCTAGCGGGCATCGGCCCTGCTGGGCCCCAACGGTTTGCTGACATCTCCTTGAGGAGCGCGTGGATCACTACGCGCTGTTGACGACTGGGCTCGGTCCGGTCAATTACCGGACGGCCGGACGGCAAGCTACCCATTGCTCGACGTCCGCAAGCCCGCGTCTACCGTGGCTAGAATCTCGTTGAAGTCGGGGTCAGAATCTCGGTGACTAGGGCGTGAGGACATTCGTTCCCTCACGCGTGCGGCCTCCTCCTTCGATAGCATACCCTTATAGCTCGATAGCTCCACCCAGAGCGGCCAAAGTCATTGAATGATTCACCATGGAGTTTCTTAACGGTTCTTCTTCATAAGAAACGAACAGTTGGAACCGTGCATCAGCTTCAGACGTTTTATAAATGCTCATGTAGGCCTATGTGACATAAAAATATTTTGAATTTGAATTTAATTTTCTACATAAAAAAAGATACTGATAAATGATAAATGAATGATAAATGATATTTATTTTGCAAAAAGGTTTAAAAAAACACTTTTACACTCCAATTTTTTTTCGTTATTTTAAACTAGATGAGGCCGGGTTTTCATAATACTCTTATGTGTTATGAAAAGTTGGGTTTCGGATTTTTTTTTTCCTTTCCTTTAATAAGAAAAAACGTTGCCAAATACTAGGAATTACAGAGTCGTGGGTGTGTTTACAAAAGATTTAGGAAGATATTAATGAAAATCATGAAAATCTCTTTCCCAAGAACGAAGCTTATTTTATGGGTTATATTTTTATTTATTCCAAAAAAGTGAGAATTAGGACATAGGTAGACATAGATAGTATTTTCACTACCTATGTCCTAATTCTCACTTTTCTTCTCTCACAGATATGCAAATATCGTAATATTGGTTGATTTATGTAAATGACCACTAATTATGATGATCTTATATACTAGATCCATCCCTACGCTGCATATTATAAATTGTTGAAAGAGTTACAGTGGCCCTCGTAACGGGCAATGGAAGGAACACTATAGGTTTTAGTCAGCAAAAGTCTGACACTCCTTCCCGCTCCAACCAGAGCAAGAGAAGTCATTTGATGGTTTCCCATATGAAAAAAGGTTACGTCTTCAGTAGGTAGTATAAAGTTTATTATATTAAAGACATTTCAATGTAATTAAAAACATTTCTACTTCAAAGTAGTCAGACTCGTTTAAATGTCTTAATAAAACTCATAAGTACAACAATAAGAAACTTTCATAATGAGTGTAATATGTGCCTTCAAACTTTTCTTTCTTGTTTAAACACGATCATTACACAGGTGTCATGTTCTATACAGAATTATTGAAATACTTGACAAGTAAATGGTGACAGTATGTGGTTGCCAGCAAAATTACTTAATATAGGGACTGAGCTATTGGCAAATGCGCTACGAGTAGAACAAATTTGATTCCAGTAGGTACCAATTTCCGGCCACCGTAGGCGCAAGCTTGTGGACGGCGAGCAATGGGTAGCTCGCCGTCCGACCGTCCGGTAACTGTCCGAACCGAGCCCAAATCGTCGACGGCGCGTAGTGTTCGACGCGCGCCTCGAGGAGATGTCAGCAACCGTAGGGGCCCAGCAGGGTCGAAGCCAACTGGGGCCAAGGGTCTGATTCTGAAAGGAAGACTCGGCCCTGGTATGAAAGGCAACGAAGGAACAGGAGCAGGGTTTTTAGTCAGTAAAATTCTGACACACCCTGCTGCTCCGCCACTCCGTCATTGGATGATTTTCCTTTCAGTTTTGTGTTATTGTATCTGCCTATATCTTCATAATAGCACCTATGATACAGGAAAAACATCTGATTTTTTTTTGACGTTACACGTCATTGACATTCTAAATAACTAGCGCCATCTCTAATATCTTTCGAAAACCTATTTAAATACAAAAGCGCCGTCGCATATTTTGTACTGCCACGCAGGCAAAGCCACTGGCAGAACCTTGTATACCTATGAATACGTGCCTTGATAAATTATTCATAATTATTAATAAAAAACTTAATTATTTTTTTTTTGTTTCTAGCGTGAGAATTCACGTGCCGTATGAAGTACACACCATAAACCACCACCATGTGCAAACAGTTCCAGTAATAAAGGAGGTCCCCATCATCAAGACGGTACCCATCATCAAAGAGGTCCCGATCATCAAAACCTTGCCGGTGGTACAAACCGTGCATGTACCTGTGCACCATACTGTACATGTGGAGAAGCCTGTGTTTGTCCCTATCAAAGAACATTACTCCTTCTCTTCTTGGCATTGATTGATATTTGAATAATTTAATTCTTCGTTTGTAGAAATAATGGAAATAAATTCACGACTGTCAAAAATGAGCACTGTGTCTTAACTAGTAAAAAATAATGAAATATTGTAATGAGGGTTTTCTAAAATGACGTTTAACAGCTGGCAGCACTGAGCCTTCAGGTCCAGGTACCTGTCAAAACTCATAAGTTAATGACATTAGTTAAACAGACGTCAACGCCATGTATACGTTTTCAAAAATAGAAGACCTCTCTTTCTTGAAAACCCTTATTAGACTAACTAATTTAACATTACATACCTCTCTTGTTAGAAGTTCTGGAGAACACAGACATTCAAAATAGTTGTCATGTAACATTCATCATAATAAGAGTAGTAACAGTTTTGTTTCGTTGACCTTTGTTCTGAATGTCAGTGGCTTAGTGGCCTCGGGAGTAATATTTTCAGGTTTGGAACCAAATAGCCATGTTCTAGTTGCCGTACTTATGTAAGATTACTTTAGTTGTGTAAAAAAAACTATAAGAACAGTATAAATATACCCTTAGAGTGAAAGTGACTTAACTTCTGTTTTTTTTTTTTTTAATGTTTAGTTTGGAACTTCATGGAGAAGCCAAATTATGAGTAAAAAAATAAACACGGGAGCAATACATTTTAAACTCGTATCAACACTATGCATTTTGAAGACTGAAGCTCATATCCCAAAAACTGAAATTTTTGAGTTAGGTCCCTTCCATTCTAAACGTGCGATGAGTCAAGAAGTTATTTGCTTTTAAACCAAAATAAAATTAACTAAACACTGTCAGTTTTTGTATTTTCTATCAATAACGCTATAAAGTTATTCCAAAACGTAATCCCGTCAAAATGTAACTCATGATATTATAATGAATTTAAATATGGGCTGTTAACGAAGAGCACTAGTGTATAACAACATTAAAAATGTCGGATAACAAATGAGCTTAATTAACTGGATGCGTAACTTGCAACTGTAAACCACCATTTTAATTGAACGAATGTACGAACGAGTAAATTATCGCCATTATTACAAACGTAAATAATTCAAGCATTAGCGATTATTCGATTATTTGTTCGATTATTACAATTATTTGTTGTGAATCATATTTTTCATTGTGTTGTGGCAAATGCACAGCCTTATTTTGGGAACTTAAGCATGTTACTTATAATTATTGTTACTTACATGAATTATTACGTCTTTAACTAGTCGTTATAAATTATAGAGGACACCGTCTACAATTTGTGGGAGGTGTCTTTGGTATGCTTGTATATGATAGGCTTGTCTATGATATGTATTTAAGACAGTGTCGTATTAGACACAGTTAGCTTTCTAATACTTTTAACACAATCAATATTGTTACAAAGCACTGTTCTTGCACGTCAGTCTTTTTAAATTAATAGATATTATTGCCATTATTTCTACGACTGTATTCAATATTCAGTGTAACCAGTTACTTGTAAGTTCGTTGTAAATACTCGTAAACTCTTGTTAATCACACAATGAGATGATATACCGTTCTTCTGTGATATTGTAATACAGTGTAAAGCTTTGTGAATGTCTTTTTTTTTAATACGTATATAACTACATATCGACGGGTGCAAATAGGAAGAAGTCATCTGCCCTCCTAGGCAAGTTACGATTGTTTCGTTTGCGTCGAACGCCTCGAGTAGGCCACGCCTCCGATTACTTTGTTCTGACGTCATCTCAACCCTCAGTCACGTGGTCCGGACAAATGAATCAGAGGCGTGGCCTACTCGAGGCGTTCGACGCAAACGAAACGATCGTAACTTGGCTAGGGGGGCTGTAATGTTACGATTTTGTGAATAATTGCAGTAATTAACTTAATATATAGCCTCATTTTTTTCACTTTTGACATGTGATAGAAAACACGTAACTGATTTGTATATGTATAACTCTCTACTCTACTTTGCACACGTCGATATATATGTAGGTACCGACGTATATAACCAAACGGTGTTTCTTTTAGAGAACAAACAGATTCTTTTAAATCTTTTAAGTCGTATTAGAACTACTTAATAACTAGTGCCCTTCACCATCAACGATTGTATTACTGCTTACCATAACGCCGGATCACAGTCAAAGCACAAGCTTTTATCATAAAAAAAAATTGCTTAACTAAGTAATTTTGTGGTACTTTAATTGTGTTATTGAAAAATATTGAAATATTATGCTCGTTAATTTATTTTTAAGTAAGTTCAAAACTTCGTTCCATTTAAAATATCTGTTAAAATTTAATGAAGGTACCGAATTCGATAAATAGTCAAATCATGTCCATCAATTGAAACTCAGGCAGTGTCAATCTAATTTTTCAACTCTAACAACTGTCTCCCATATCCCAAGTAGACGTATGTATTTATAATTATATGTATATAGCATATGCATGTTCAGCCTTATAATTTATACTAGCTGTGCCCCGCGGTTTCACCCGCGTTTTTCTCGTTTCCGTGGAAATACCGAGATAAATATAGCCTCCCTCAATAAATGGACTATTGAATATTTAAACAGTTTTCATATCAGATCAGTATTTCCCGAGATTACCGCGTTCATAACAAACAATCAAACTTTTCAGCTTTTTATTATTAAGAAAAATATAAATTAAGTTAAATTGTATAAGTCGCAGGCAATAGCTGTCTATCTGTTCGACATTCAGCCAGACACATAAGAATTACGACTATAGGCGGGAGTGTCCGTCCACTTTAAACCGGGTTAAAATATTATTTTAAAGTACTTCTGAGTAAATTATATTTTTCGTTTTATTTTCTTGTGGCAGAAGAATATATTGATTGTTTCCGCAACCTGATCTTGACAACGCGACATATAGTTGGCCGTGCGAAGAACAGTCTTGCCGTAAATCTAATCCTACATATTTAAATGTTTGCCCCTTTTTTTTTTTTTCGGTGGGAAAATCATCTTATGACATCCCCCGCTCTTGGGCGAGGCGGGAGATAGTGTCAGACTTTTACTGACTAAAAACCCACTCCTGTTCCTTCGTTGCCTTCGTCCCAGGGCCCCGGGTTTCGTTTTCACACTACCCATGGCCCCAGTAGGCTTCGACCCTGCTGGGCCCCTACGATTTGCTGACATCTCCCTGAGGCGCGCGTGGAACAATACGCGCCGTCGACGACTTGGGCTCGGTCCGGACGGTTACCGGACGGTCGGACGGCGAGCCACCCATTGCACGACGTCCGGAATCCCGGCGGCGGTTGGGGCGTGAGGACCGTTGCCTCACGCGATCGGCCGCCTCCTTTGCTAGCATTACTGCTTCGCAGAAGGAGGCGACCGCCTGCCACTCCTCCTCGCTCCGGACCATGGCCTGGACCAAAGCCCGGCGCGAGAGATCGCCGCCGCCGATCGCCCCCACGAGGACACGGCGTTGCTCTGCCCAAGCGGGGCACACCTCCACCGTGTGCTCCACCGTGTCCTCCGGGCGGTCCACACAGTGGCGACACCCGGGCGTCGCTTCCGCACGAATCCGGTGCAGGAACTTCCCGAACTTACCGTGTTCGGTGAGAACCTGCGTCATGCGAAAGGTGAGGACGCCGTGAGGTCTTTCCAACCACGCCTCAAAGAGGGGACTTACCGCCATAATTGTGGCGTGCCCAAAATGTTTGCCCCTGTGATTTATTTATCGTTACGGCAAAAGATAATTTAATTGGGAATTGGACTCTTTTAAAATGAAAAGGCAAATCATTTGGAATCATTGGGATCCGAGGTATAAGTACTGTTTGACCAACCGCTGGACCAGTCAAAACTGTTGCAACGATCACGTTATTGCGAAGAAATTTAACCTGAAGTCGAGTCCCGTTACATAAATTTGGTGGCTTAAGATTTCTAAGTAAAATAATTGGGGCACCAATTTTTAACTTGAGAGAATGTGGGGGGAGGCCACTCGGGTTTAAAGAATTAAGAAATTCCTGTGGATAATGGACTGCATCTTCTTGATCTCATCAACAAATATATTTCGAAAAAGATTATTACAGGATTTTATGTTGATAAAAAACTCTATGGCCCATAACTCATTAATAGGTACCAACTCTTAACATCTTACACACGTGATAACTTTTAAACGAAATATCCGATTGAGATGAAACAAAAAGTATTTTACTTCTACATAAATACTCTTGATAACATAATGCTTAATTTCGATAAAGATTAATATTACGATACATATTTAACGTAGTTTTTTTTTCTTCAGATGATTTAATAATTATTTTGAACACAAAATCGGTTATTGTGATTAAACCATGATAGCTAGATATATGTTCTCGCGGACTTTTTTGTAGGTCTTAATGGGATCTACAAACCCGTAGTACATCATTTTGTTCTATTGTCAATAGTTTTTGCAGCGCACGCAAAAATAGGTTTTCGATTTTACACCTTGTGTTACAAAATAGCAATTTTATTACGGATCCCTAATTTTGAAAAAAAAAACATAGCCTATAGCCTTCCTCAATAAATGGACTACCCAACACTGAAAGAAACATTCAAATCGGACCAGTAGTTTCAGAGATTAGCGCGTTCAAACAAACAAACAAACAAACAAACAAACAAACTCTGCAGCTTTATAATATTAGTATAGATAAGAGGGAATGGGCCACAAACCACCACGTGGGCCCAGCACAGGTTGGCTGAGATCATATGGACAAGCAGACATACTACACTAATCTGCCACTAAACACAGATACCTGTAAAACACACTTACAGAAAGGCTTAAAAAAAAAACACAACTTCAGTTGCCATTATTACACGTTAAAACAAATTTTAACCGCAAAACAGCAACAGAACAAACACAAAAAGTCATTGCAGTCCCACAGGATGAGTTCAAGCTTAACTGCGAGCTCGCATAAATATATACGAGTGTTTGTTTACGTTACGGATGCATAAGCGAATGGAGTCATCATTACTGGGAAAGGGTTGGAGTATCATCATTCTGTGAATATTGCGCATCTATGTCGCTGATATAACTGTCTGAGGTCGTCATTTTTGCGACTGTCTTAAGAGTTACGATGATTTTTTCTTCCTCCTGCAATATTTTCTAGATCGTGACTAAATAGGAAGAGTTATATATTTCGGTAAATTTTTAACAGGATGAGTTCGAATATATGAAACTTGTTACTGGAATAATGCACACTCTTAAACTCCCTAATTAGAAAATCAAGTTACAATCATAATTCAAGCATTGAAACATTTGAAAAAATTGTTATCCTAATTGTAAGCAAATAATATGTGAAACGGAGTACTACACTGGTAGCGCATCGGTATTGGCATCTGTGCACGCACACTACACTAGTGACGGAATCAAAATTTATCAAAATAGGTAAGTGTTTATCCTAAGATAATCAAATTTATTTTACGACAGAAAATTACCTATCTGACTGATTCTTAACATATTACTTTCAGAATGTGCGTATAATATGTCACACGTTGTATACGAGTGTTGGTTTACATTATGGAGGCATAAGCAAATGGAGTGTTCATTATAGGGATTGGTGGGAGTATCATCTCTGAAAATAGGGCACCTACACCACTAAGATAACTATCAGTATCACACAATTAATCATGACTTTTAATTCTTTTTTTTTATTTCCCCATAATTTAATAATCGAGTGAGAGCTCCAAATTACTCACTACTCCATGGCATGTAAGGCTCATTGTTTAAACGCGTTATCGCGGCTCGCAGACTATCGGCATGTCGGCCTATTGTAGTGTTGTCAGTCGTTGTCAGACTAGAGCCTACTGCGCACTATCTGACAAGACATGTGTCAGCTTTTGTCGAATTTTGAATATTCGGAGATTACGGTACAGAGGCTTGGGAGTAGCGTTCTTGTTTCTACTGTTTACTTGCTTGATAATAGGTAATAGTAGACTACTGAAAGGTCATTAACTAATTAAAGCTATGCACTGATTAAAGTCTTAACCTTGACCTTAAAGGCATCAAGATCTTCCACGAGTGTCGATTTATGTTAGACCTACGTCATCGCACTTCGGGATGTCAGCCTCGCTTCCATCCTTTGAGCTTTTGACACAATACGCCTAAACAGGTCTTATTTAGCCGAATTATGTCAAAGACTCAAAACGATTTAAAAAATAAACTAAGTTCTATATTTCTTTACCACATTTCTGACTTAATCAATTTTATAGCTGGCAGCTTATTTACACGTAATATTGGAACTTTAGACGTTTTGCGCTTTAGACATTTTTATTATTTGGACTTTGTGCGCCTAAACCCTTGCAACTTTAAATTTTAAACGACTAAAAGACGCCACTTAAGTTTGGCGATTCTTCGGGCTATGTCTGTAACCTTGGTTCTCCTGCGGATATCTTCATTTCTGACGCGATCACGCTAGGATACTCCAAGCATAGCTCTTTCCATTGCCTTTTGAGTGACTTAAGCCTTCTGGTCATGGCACATTGCTCGCAGAACAGATGGTCGATGGGGACGAAAGGTTCTGGAATGGCGACCACGTACCGGAAGACACAGCGTTGGAAGGCCTCCCACAAGGCGGACCGATGACCTGGTGAGGGTCGCGGGAATCCGATGGATGCGAGACGCACAGGATCGGTCATTATGGCGACATTTGGGGGAGGCCAACAGTGGACGTCTTTCGGCTGAAATGATGATGATGATGACTACCTACGTGTTGATACGAGATACGAAAAAGCAGTAGAAATAATTTCAGCAGAATTTCGTAGTACGAGCTATATTTATTCACTGTAAATTAATGCCTATTACCGGTCATCGAAAGTCTCAAATTCTGTAGCATCTATTAGCGACCCGACAACAAGACAAATGAGACCAATTTCAAGGTACAGGGCTGCGGGATTGTCGAAAGAGTTACCGCGGCCCTAGAACGCAAATAGTTACTGAAGGAACACAGATGGGTTTTAGTCAGTAAAAGTCTGACGTTCCCTCTCGCCCCATGCAGAGCGGAAAAAAATGTTACAATAATATCATGCTGATCGCAATCGGGCGGTCTAGACTTCAAGCCATTCACATAATAAACACAGTTTGCGTGGACTTGCGGACGACAAGCAATGGGTAGCTCACCGTCCGGCCGTCCAATAACCGTCCGGACCGAACCCCAGTCATCGATGGAGTGTTCCACGTGCGCCTCCAAGAGATATCAGTAAAACTGTAGGGGCCCAACAGGGCCGAAGCTTACTGGGGCCATGGGTTGACTTGTGAAAAGGGAAAACTGTGGTCCTAGAACGCAAAATGCAACTGAAAGAACATAGGTGTGGTTTTAGGCAGTAAAAGTCTGAGACGCTCTCTCGCTCTACCTTAAAGCGTGAGAAATCATTAGATGATTTCAGACTTTAAAAAAAAAATAATGAACACAGTTTCCAAAGAGCCATAATTAGCTCTTGTTTAAAGCACATATGAATAAATACTTCGCAAATAGTCAGAACAGTTAACTTTACTGGTTTAGTTAGGGGTTACTGACTTAGTTAGCAGTTGATTTTGTAACGATTAGTGTATTAGAGTAAGTACTGTATTTGTGGTCAACAGCGGCAATGATAGTAGATTTTACAGCTATAAATTAAGTGGACTTATTGCAAATGATTTGAAAATTATTCGGTTAGGGCGTGGTGGTGAAATACTACACGTAAAATTTGATTACAGATTGTAATGTTAATTATAACTACAGGCAAGGAGACAAAGGTTTTTTTTTGAGGTGGGAAATCATCCATTCACTTTTCTCGCTTTAAGGTAGAGTGAGAGGGCGTGTCAGACTTTTACTGACTAAAACCACATCATCACATCACGTTTTAGGACCCGAGTTTTCTTTTCAATAATTTTTCGTGGACGGAGACAATGGCTGCAGTAAAGCTTGAAATAGTTACTTTGACCCTAGAACGCAAAGAGCAAATAAAGGAACATAGGTGGGTTTAGTCACTAAAATTATGAAACGCCTCTCGCTTCGCCCTAGAGCTGGAGAAGTTATTCGTAAACTACCACCTAAAAACAAAAGTAAGGAGACAACACCAAGGGATTTTGTTTTATAAGTAAAATCTAGATAAGTCCCTAATTACTAATCGTGGCTTGATAGCAATTTTAAACTACTAAAAATGTTAGATTTAGCGATGCATCGGCCATTCGAACTTTAAATGAACGAGTTAGAAAGAACGAAATATTGTAATAACGCACTTAAAAATTTGAACACAATTTTTGCCCATAAATTTATCAATTAATTCATCGCATTAGTGATAAATGATATTTATTTTGCAAATAGGCTTTAAAAAACACTTTAAAAAAAAAAAAAAAAAACACGTAATTTTTTTTGTCAGTTTAAACTAGATGAGGCCGGTGTTTTCTAGCTGACTACCCCGAGGAGAAACACCGAAACAAACTCAGGGGTAGTAGTATTACACACTGATAACCTTTCAAACAATTAACTTACTATACTCTTTGCAACTGACACTATGAAAAACGTTAACATCCCATAGAAATCTGAACCCAAATCCTTACAATAAAAAAACAGAATTGTAAAGCCCGCTACACACTGCATTAACACACCCACTTATTGTTTCACGCTAAATTAATTCTTTTCGCGAACACATGTACTTGTTACTGATAATTATGTCGCTCATGTACACGGCCCTTGACTACAGTGATAACTTGACAGCTCAAATTGAGATGCCAATTTTATTTAAATGGCAATTCGCTGAACAATGGCGTTAATATTGCCAGTTAATGAGTTTTTTTTAAATATAATGCGTTGTTTCTTTTTTTGTGATTGGCAAGATTGGTGTCGTGTATTGTGGTGGTTGTTAGATTATTTAATTTTAGTTTTAGGTATTATAGAATGTCATCAACTTTTTGAATCAATGGTCTATTTATTTTATTAAAATTACATTAACACAAGAAACTGGTAAAAAAACCCTCACACTGAACATACACGACACTTACGAATACATGACAAGGTAAACCTACAACAATGTATATATATCCTGTTAGGTAATTAATAACGATTCTAATGATATAACTGGTAATGAGCTAGCTAACGTAGTTTTGAAGATAACGTCGTTTTAATAAGACGCGCCGAAAGGAGACAATTTTTTTTGGGCCCACTATTAAACGGTTACGTTTATTAATCATATTACACATGGAAAAAGCGCTCATCTTATTATAATTAACAGACCAAAAATTATATAGAAATCTAACCGGAATAATGAAATAATAGTAAAAAAGTGTTACGGCAAAAAATGCTTGTTTAGGAGCGTTTTCAAGTTTATTTTAACGTGAAAAAAAATATGTTACTACAGTGCGCAGCGGTGACATCGGATTTAAATGCGTTTCAAGAGATAATAATTAATTGGTACAGCGAACTTGTTTTTAATGCTGTTATTAACGGTTAACACAAATATCAATCAAGTAACGTACTTTAAAAATCACCGTGGAACGAAACGTAATTAATAGCCCGTTGCAGATGCTCTGTGGTCCTGTTTCAATCAGTTTGACACTGACAGACAACTAGTGGTGGGTCGTTGTCGAATTTTAGACGGACGAGACGTAACCGTTTTGGCGACGACAAAAACGGTTGCGGAAAACGGTCGTCGTCGCAACTGGTTTGAAGACGAAACTATCGTTGAGTGAAGTAGTTGCAGAAAACGTTCGTTGTCGCAACTAGTTTGAGGACGGTAATAAATTCTGTACTCGTCGCGTCGTCGTTTCAAAACCAGTTATTACAATGAAAAATGAACTTTATGACTATAAACATAAAATTCATTTTTCATTGCAATAACTGGTTTTAAAAACGACGACGCGACGAGTGTGATAGTTGAAGCAATGGATTTTCGACCTTATTTTCTTAACAGTAAGATAACAATTCGCATACAGTAATTCGAAGACTGGTTTATGCAACGAAGACTGTTTGGTCGCAGGATGGAAAACGGTTGTTACGTTGCAGAACAAAAAACGGTCTTTAAAAACTGTTCGTCGTTGAAAAGCCCACCGCTACAGACAACATTATTATTGTTTCCGACAAAGTACTCTGTGGTTTCCGATTACTAGATATTTGCATGTTTCTTCTGTTCTTTTCGTATTTTATTCGAAAGATTTTATGAAAATGGCATCTGTAGATACATGCATAATCCACAAAGCCGTTGTATCAATTGTGCAGCACGATTTCAACGGAATGTTGAATACTGCTCTTGCTGGATACTGTTGTAATTGTTTAGTGGGCAGACGCACTGTTGGCTGCTGTGCATATGTGATGTTTATAGTGTGGTTTTTATCTTGGGCGCGGCATCAAGGTGAGGTTGAGCCACCTGCATCTTTTTTAGATGAAATACTGCTTTTAAGAGATGACTTTGAAAATGATGATGATAAACAGTAATAAATACTTGTGATGCTATAATGTGTTTTTTTTTCTCCTTACACAACCAGCATAAAACACATCACCTTATTATTTTAGATCTACAGTCAATGGCCGACAAAAGCCGCGCTATTTCGAAATGAATACATCTACGCATTTTCATGAATAAGTCTATCAAATCGTGTAAATCACATCAAAGTCTGTCACATAGTACAGACGTGACTTTGTTTTATACTGTATATTATTGAACAGTGCACTATTTTAACTTAAAATACCAATGAGACCTATCCACTCATTAGACAATCGCTCTTGTGAGATTTTAGGTTATTATGAGCTCGAGAGTCATGTTTTGACTGCCGTATTTCACGGTACTCCAGTTAGATAAAGTTTTGCCAATATTACCAATGTAATCCAGAGATTATAATGAATAAACTAACGTGCATTTCATTGCTATACGCCACAATTTGTGGTGGGCCTATTCCCCAAACAAAAAAATTGTCTCCTTTCCCGCCAATAATTCGCGAAATTCGCGAATGTACACATAAGTGGCGAATTCGGCGATTAGCGCGACACAGTTGAAAGGTTATGCTTTTATGCTATGCTTAGGCAGGGCACATTGCTCGCAGAACAGATAGTCGATAGGGCTGAAAGGTTCTGGCGTGGAAATCGCGTACTAGAAGGCGTAGCATTGGAAGCACTCCCACTAAGTGGACCGATAACCTGGTGAGAGTCGCGGGAATCCAAAGGATGCGACACGCATAGAACTGGTCGTAGTGATGATGCTTACAAAGGGCTATGACCAGTAATGGACGTCTTTCGGCTGAAATGATGGTGTTGTGACGTTTATGATTTCAGAGGGAGGGCATCATAAAATCAACTGCGCCCTATCAATCAGTAAATAAATATACCTCAATGGTCGATTAAAATACCGACAATGCAAATAATGACGATTTATTTCAACGGCCACATTAACGAGCTTACAGCGACGAAGTGATAAATAAGCTTAATTAAAACACGCTTAAATTATTTTGATTGGATCATAATATTATTGACGAGTTAACCGTTCGCGGTATTCGAGTGGTTAGACCATAGTTAGATTAAATTGTATGTGAATTAATAGACCACAGGGTACGCCAATTTTACCGTGTTCGAAATCGGGCAAGTACTAATGTGTATTTTTTAACTTATTACTAGGACATTACTGACACCCTGTGCTGAAAAGCACGTTAAGCACTTAGTTCCGGTTGACATTCGTAGATTTTTAATAGTCGTTACAGGCAGTCAGACTCCAGCCCCCCTAGCCAAGTCACAAACGATAAACGTAAACTCTCAGTAGCCTTTAATAGATTTTCAACTTTATGTTATTGGATATAAAGTTGAAAATCTATTGAAGATTACATAGTGTTTTCGTTCGTTCCGGTCGCTAACGCTCAGTAGTCTTTAATAGATTTTCAACTTTATGCTCTTAGGTATAAAGTTGAAAATCTATTGGAGATTACTAAGCGTTCACGTTTATCGTTTGCAACTTGGCTAGGGGGGCAGAGAGTCTAATCATTAGTCTATGGAGTATCATGTTGCCCAGTAACTGAGTTGTGGAGGTCTACTTGAGTAGGAGAGGAATAGTTGAGGATAGGCAGTCGCTCCATGTAAAATGCGGGTATCCAGCTCGATCCGGTTAGATTGGAAGCTGACCCCAAGCTAGTGGGGAAAAAGGAGACGATGAGGATGCTCCGATTTTGGTAGTTTAATTTCGAAGATCATAATTTCAAAGTTGCTCTGAGTTGGAGCCCTGAGAAGTGAGGCGAGGTCGAAACCGACCACGAATTAGGAAGCGTAATGACTTGAAATATGGATTAAAAAAATTGAAGTGGTTTACCTTTTTTTTGAGGCGGGAATTCATCAAATGGCTTCTTACGCTCTAAGGTGGAGCTAGAGGGCGCGTTAGACTTTTACTGACAAAAACCAACCTATGTATGTTCCTACACTTGCCCTTTGCGTTCTAAGGCTATGGTCACACTCTTTCAAACGTTCTTGCAGTTCTTGCAAGTATCCGCACAATGGTAGCACCCAGATGTTACTTCCACCTGAATCCGAAACCTCCCGAACTGGCCATGTCTGGTGAGGGCCTACGTCAGATAGGAGGTAAGAAACACCGTGGTGTCCTTCTAGCCACTCCTTAAAGAGGGGACTTACCGCCGAAAATGTATCGTGCCCAAAGTAGCTTATGATATGATTGTGTTTGCAACTTTATACCTAGTTCAAATGCCACTAAAATGATTTTTTTTTCTTATCGGTCTATGGCATGCGGGTAGTATGGTAAGCGTACAAAATGGCCATCACTTAGTACGCCTAAACACATTCACAATACCACAAAATCTACACAAAAATGCACTTATAGAATTTATTCTCTAAATATACTTTTCCGTTAAAGCTTAACACACTTTTCATCACGGAAAACCTTTGTAAATCACGTAAACCACGCAAACAAAGTCAGGGCACAAGCTAGTTTATTCATAAGTTGTGCGGACAGACGGCTGCACGAAAAAGCAAAAAGCCACCCATTATAAATGAAAAGAAATCATGCGATATGAAACACCGCTCAACTTCCTCCAAATTATTACTCCAGCGAAAATTTTTAAATTATACAACACGATAGCCAATTATGCGGGTCAGTTATTTCTCTATCCGAAATGGTGAAATTTGTTGGAAACTACACAATCGAATAAACTGATGCTTTATAAACTGTTCTGGCTTCGTATTGGCACGTTTGTGGGCGATTTCTTTCGTAAGCAGTGAACTGATTTCGAAACTTTTTGTTTTTGCCAGTACTTTGTTGTGCTCAAAGCATTTCGGGCGGGAAACTAACAGATCGTATGTAGGATCGTTTGCCCAAACAAATACAAAAGCTGAACGGGATTTTCGGCAAGCGCATTAATTAAAACTGGCTGTTCTAGTAATTTATTTATCAAACCGTCTAATCTCAAAGACAACACAAAAATTTGTTATTTAGCTCCCACTTTACTGCCGACTCAGCCGAAAAAGTACAGTAATAAAAAAGGGAACAATAAAATCCGACATTCCCCGGTAACAGCGCCGTTCCCCCACATAATATTCAGAACGGAGCACTACATTTGATCAAAGATATGTTTATTTCATGCATAGTCTCCTGGCGGCACGTCGTATGCTATAAAATCTAGAATGAATCTATTCAGTGAGCCCAGCTTCACGAAATTTACGTAGTGAAAGTTTATATAGTTACTTGCCATTTCGGAGTTGCTTGCTTGTTTCGGAGACGACGAAGTTCTAAGTCCGAAGTTCTATAGCTTGTGAAGGCATCTTAGGCTGGCCCGAGGTCTGTACTTGGCCGCTCTTGCCTATAATCCAATGGTAGTTTGGATATGTTTGTTTAACAATAGCCAGCTTCAATATTGACGTGGCTGTAGCTCTGAACTCGCCCGTACCGATTACCTGTTATAGCTTTCGATTCTGGTAATGTTGTTCGATTTTGCAAGGTGGTAAACTTTAGTCGATCGCGGTTCAGTACTAAGTGCATACCTACTGCAGAGATTTACAACTCCCTAAAGAGAAATGGAAGATATTCTGACTTAGTTAACAGTCGTTTACCCCAAATTACTATAATCCAAACTTGATAAAACTCAATGAAATACTCCATAGAAATTAACACCCAAAAATCGACATCGAACACGAGAGAAATTCATACCTACCCATTTTCGCGTACTCTCTCATTTGTTTAACTCATCAAGGAAAAGATCAATTAAGAAGATTAGTTATCGCCTTTAAAGATTACGTCATTGCGAGCAAACGATGGGGTCGGGGGGAGGGGAGGGGGCAGGAGTGGGGTGTAGGGGGTAAGGTGACGAAAACGCACAATATCTTCATTCGCGATCCGCCTGCGGCCGATAGGCGGCTTGTTAACTCCGGAGACGATTTTACGCGACTACATTACTTCACTGATAGGATGAGCTTGGGGACCTGGTTTTAAAACCGCATTGTAATTTGTGTAACTATAATATAGGTAACAGTATACCGAAGTCTAAGAGTTTCTGATTAGCTGCTTATTTATTTATTTATTTATTCATATAACAATTTTCATTGTGTTTGAATTTTATCGTACATTATATTGAAGTTAGACATAAAATAATACCACGCCTCTACTCCTCATTTCAGTGAATGCGCTATCTGTACCTAGTACATAGGTCTGCCTCTGTGGACCTCAAACCTCACGAATCTAAACAAAACCAGTTTCCATACAGCTGCGAAGGTTTACAGTAGTAAACCTAATAGCTATTTGCACGAACTGGGGATCACATAGGTATAGGGCCCGGTACTCAGTAGTAACAATTGTGATAACTACACTAACAAGGCTATCAAAACTGAAGTAAGTAATAAACATGAAAAGCTCAATATTTACCCAAAGGTGAAGAAACAAATTACATTTAAACTAATGAAATAAAATTATTACAAGTCTACCCAGAATTGTGTACACATTCCGTCTCGTCTCTTGGTCTCGGCCCTTACGGAGCTCGAGGCTGAATTTCGTTTGAAAGCGACTCAATTGTGGCCTGCGCAGTACATAGCTAGGAATGTTGGCCTCATAGATACGTAACTAGTTGTATAACCAGCAGTGTATACTGCCGACCGCGGCACTATCGTGCCACCGCAATTGTAGGACCTACTCTGTGGTAGCTGGTAGGTGAATATCTAAACAGGGCCTAGCCTTAATACGTAAGTACATAATATATCCATGACTTCAGACGGCACGTGTAAATTCAAAGACTTTATTGGATTACGATGTTATACTTTGAAATAACATTTACTCCAAAAAGTTTTGTCAGGATCAGCTAATGTTTTCTTTTCTGTATTTCATATGAAGCACCTACACTATCTTATGTATTGGATTATGTGTTTATTCTTCCAAGTATCGACTGGAAGATCAAGAAAAAAAATGTTATCTTACGATCCAGCCTCAATGCCTTTTTTTAATCATGAGTTCATGATAGTTTCACATATGTGTGTTTGTATGTTTGTTATTCCGTTAAGCCGTGTACGCACATATGAACAAATTTGTTGCATTACATGATACGCAACAACTTGGTTTGCACGTGTGCACTAACGAACATCGAACACTCTGTTCGTCAAACATGTTTGCGGCGATCCTATTAGCATGTTCTGTATGGACGGTGTACTTCATGAATCAATGCGAACACCAAAAAACTTTTCGCTACTTCACAATTGATCACTTCCAACGACCCCGCCATGGCTATCAAGAGAGTTCACGACTGTTGTGCGCGAACTCGATTCGAACTATGTTCGTGTTCGTGTTCGAATATGCCATCCATACGAACAAACCAAATGTTCATGTTTCAAGTTTGTATTCGCTATGTTCGTGTTCGTTCGTGCGTACACGGCTTTACGCTCAAACAGCTGAACGAATTTGCATGAAATTTTGCACACAAATAGACCATGTTCTGTAATAGGACATAACATCATTCCAATGGAATCATCCTACACTCCCAGGGATAAAAAGTATCCTATAAGCTATTCCAGGAGAAGTTCTACTCGTTTGCACATACAAACAAACCTTCGCTTTTATAATAATAGTGTGCTATGGATACTTTCTCATACACAAAAAGTCGAGCAAGTGCGAGTCGTACTCGCGCACTGAGGGTCCGTACAAACTTACCTATGAAAACAGTTCAATTTCCGAATCAAGTCTCAAAGATTTTTACGAATCGCAAAAATGTTTTTTTTTGCCATGAGACCTTGCATCATGCCAAATTTCAGGATTCTAGGACAACGGGAAGTACCCTATGACTTTTGATTCGCTCGAGAGTCTCGAAATATACGATTTTGCAACATAAACAGCCGTATCTTTTTTTATTCGTTAACTTGCAAGTTTGATTTTTTCACAGCTTCAAGGGACTGCAGACTTGAGTATATGGTTTTAATTTCAACTCGATACCTCCACTCGTTCCCGAGATAAAGGGTCTTGACATACAGACAGACAGACGGACAACAAAGTGATCCTATAAGGGTTCCATTTTTTCCTTTTAAGTGTATGGTCCCTTGAAGTTGTGAGAAATTCAAACATCAGTTAACGAAAAAAAAGATACGATTTGCGACCTAAATCGCAAAAAACGTGTGGTTCGACACTCTCAAGGGAATCAAAATTCATAGGGCACTTCCCGATGACCTAGAATCCTGAAATTTGGCATGAAGCAAGGTCTTATGGCACAAGTGTGGGGAAAAATCTGAAAACTGTAAATTTGTAGTTACGTCACAAAAAATATCTTTGAAAAATTTTTGAAACTCAATTTGGGAATCGAACTGTTTTCATAGGTAAGTTTGTACGGAACCCTCATTGCGCGAGTCCGACTCGCACTTACCCTGTTTTTTTTAAATACTTATATGTGCTTAACTATGTACTTACAACAACATACCAACTCACCTATTTCAAATAGATATGAATTAACAAATTGCCACTAATTTTTAATTAACAATGACTTGAAGACCTTCTCTGTCTAGATATCGCTAATTGAAAGTTATGGTACGCTTGAAAATAAATGTTAATTAATGAAATCTAGTTTAGATAAGTATTACTTAGGTACCAATTAAGATCCAGTCAAGTGGAAAGTAAAAATTGTACTTAAAACATAGGTACATCTTCACTAATATTATAAAGAGGTAAAGATTGTTTTTTTGTTTTTTGTTTTTGCTTTTTTGTTTTTTTTTGTTTGTAGGAGGTAATCTCTAAAAGTACTGGTCCGATTGCTAATTTTTTTTTCACCAGTAGAAAGCTGCTTTATTTCTGAGTGACATAAGCTATATTTTATGTACTCGGGTGTAGCCGCGGGAAAAAGCTAGTTTCTTATACCACGGTCTGTAAGTCGAGAGTGAATAAGTTACTTCTAGGCAAGCGTGGTCCATCGTCGGCCGCATCATCGCTTACCATCAGGTGAGATATTGGGTAAGTGCGAGCCTATCATACTTAGTATAATATTTTAAAGGCGGAAGGAAGATTGTGTTTGTGTGACTGTGTGTGTATGATTGTTGCTCCTTCACCCTCAAACGGTTGTACAGATTTGGATGAAATTTGGCACTCGAGTAGAACATATCACTGTAAGGGTTTTTTGTCCTAAGAGATGGTTCCCTAAAGATAATTTTCTATATTTACACAGGCGAAGTCACAAGAAGCTAGTAAATTACAAAAAAGGGATTGAAATTCTGCTCATTGAATTAAAATCAAGGCTTTGGTTTAGACCCTAAAACCCACTAAGTAATTACTCACACTACTTGGAGTTACTAGATTGAACTGAACTAGACTAAACGAGTTTTGTAGCAAAGGTCTAACTAGTTATCTGTTTTCTTAATTTATTTATACCTATTTTTTGAGGGTGGGAAATCATCAACTATTTTTTTTTTATTGATTGATATAAACTAGTGCTTGACTGCGATCTCACCTGATGATATGTAGTGATGCAATCGTTGATAGTGAGGCGCACTAGTTTATTAAGAGCCTATTCACTCTAGCCTTGAAGACGCTTAAATTACAATCGGACGGGAAGACCGCAGCAGGCAAATAGACTTAAAACTTCTCCCACGTTCGGTGGAGTGAGAGGGAGTGTCAGACCTTTACTACGTAAAACCCACCCGTGTTCCTTTAGTTGCCCTTTGCGTTTCAGGGCCACGGGGACTCTTTCAAATTTTAAATATCACTGGTCACAATCGGGTGACCTAGGCCCAAGCCATCACCATAATGAACACAGTTTACGTGGGCTTATTTATGGACGACGAGCAATGGGTAGCTCGCCGTCCAGTAACCGTCCGGACCGAACCAGAGTCTTCGATGGCGCGTAGTGTTCCACGCGCGCCTCAAGGAGATGTCAGCAAAGCCGTATGGGCCCATCAGGGTCGAAGCCTACTAGGGCCATGGGATGTGCGAAAGAGAACCCCGGGTCCTGCAACGAAGGCAAAGAAGGAACAGGAGTGGGTTTTAGTCAGTAAAAGTCTGACACGCCCTCCCGTTCCGCCCAAGAGCGCAAGAAGTCATTTGAAAACCCACCTAAAAAAAAGAGCCGCGGTAATTCTTTCAAATACTCCCACAGCTTACCTATACAACTCATTACCTTTTAGGTAAACAATACTTGTGCACTTTGTAAAACTGTTTTTTAATGATAACTTTTTTTTATAAAACACACCATGTACCACTATTAATAAACTTGTGTTACGAAAAAAAACATTAGAAAACATAGAAACACACTGTTTTATTATGAGTTTAGGTGTTTTATATTTAAAGCGTCAGAATATAAAGGAGGATGCAAAGCCTGGGTCCACCTTCCAATGGCTATGTGTTGGATTGATATTTTTGAACTGAATAAAAGTTACTATGGCACCAACTTCCAAATCTTAGTCCGCCAAGTTATTCTTTGTTTAACAGCTTTGCCAATAACCAAGTAAATGCCATTTATATTGCATTTCTGAGTCTTATAAACGTACTTAGTGTGTAAATAAATTGCGTCATTCAGTCACAAACTTTTTTTCACTGCAGTAACTCAAACATCTAGGTTTTTCTGCGTGAAAACAGTGAGCAAAATCGCATTTTTATTTTCAGAAACTTGCGCGGGTTAATCTTGTTAACTCTGTGCAGGTGATGCGCATGCGTGGTGGAAGTGACGTACGTGACACAAAGGAACTATTTTTTGCCCAGGTTAAACAATATGATTGGAAACAGTTGAACCGCAGTGCACTCTGTCTCTTTCCTGACTTTATAAAAAAAGCAAGTGAAAAGCAAGCAATCACAAAATACATTAACATTGTTTTATTTGTAAAAAAGAAGTATTTGCATAATTCTGAATGCTCTAACAGAGAATAACTTGGACAGGACTAAGATTTGGAACTTGGCGCCATAGTAATTTTTATTCAGTTCAAAAATACCGATCCAACGATTTCACACACATAGAGCTCCAAAAGCTGGCTAGTTCTACAAATTGTGGTGGGCCCAGATTTTATAGAAAACCTGGCATCATTCTTTAGCTTAATGGGGAAAGAGATGTATGTATGTAAGAGATGTGTATCATGTTAGTTTGTCTGATGTTTTTCTGTTTGGAGTATCTATATATAATATACTCCGATGATGGTGATGAGGATGAAGCGGCGAATACAAACCAAACTTTGAAGGGCATTTTTTGCTGTGATAAAACCTAATAGTCTAGCATCAAAGCATAAGTATAATTAAAGTTTGGTATCTATTTACACTTGCATCCCTATTCATTTGACGGTATGCTCATTAAAAAAAAAATAGCGAAGAAAAAATATTAAACTATCAGATCAAGAATCCAAAGTATAATGATCACCGTGAAATTTGTCTTGATAACAACATATATAAGTACTAAAACATGCATGAGGAGCTTAGTACACGGTATTCAAATCGTCACAATATCTGCCGCCCACACGTACGAAGAGGTACCACAATGCAATCAGTACTGGACCTTATATGGTACAGAAACGTGATTGAGAACTTAGTATGTACTTTATAAGGATAAGTAGACTTTAATATGACAATGCACAACCACTATAAAGTACACGAGAAGGTATGCAACTGGTCCATATTTTAAAGATTACATACTGTATCTTAACTGCGGCAGAAATATTCTGATGAAATGCCAAGTATTGTTCACATTTATTTTTAAGGTGGGAACTCATCTTGTTTATACTCCCGGTCTAGCTATTTGATTCTACTTACATAGTAAGAGAAATCCGACATTAGGGACGGGGCACATGGCAAAATAAACGTAAAAACAAATATTTATTTATTACTAATTAAAACTCTTTTTTATTAATATTGATTGGCTCGAGTTCGACTACTATCTCACCTGATGGTAAGCGGTGATGTGGTTTACGATGGAGCACGTTTGCCTAGAAGTAACCTATTCACTCTTGACTTAAAGACCCCGAGATTGTAGCTATCAGGAAACACAAGCTATGGCAGGGAATTCCACTCCTTAGCTGTATGTCCAATAAATGTGTTCCCAAACGTTTTTTTACGTACGGATGGGATGTCTGCCATGTATCGGTGGCGCAACGCCGTACGTCTAGTGGTCCGATAATGGAACAGGCTTGGCGGAATTATATTGTGCAATTCCAGTGTAAACTCCCCGAAATGTAAACAATAGTGAGCCTAGATTTTAATAGCTAACCTAAAAAATAGCTTAAACCATTCTTCTTTAGCTCTAAATCCAACACACATCTCCCTTGGTTTTTCCTATGTAGCTTGGGGTGGCTTCCAGTCTAACCAGATGCGGCTGAGTACCTGTGTTTTACATGGAGCGACTGCCTATCTGATCTCCACAACCTAATTATTGAGCAATTCGATACTCCTTGAATAGACTGAAAGTCCGACTTTCTGACGTCTGTAACAACTGTCAAAGATCTACGACTGACCACCAAGACCAACTATTTTACGTACTTTCTGAGGCACAAGGTGTTAGTAATGTCCTAGATAAACTTATAAAAGTACACAAAACAATTCACTTTCCAAAACTGCATAATCACGAAATCGATGTTATCTGTGGCCAAGTAAAAAAAGCCTAGAAGATATAAGACGCCATAAAAACGGGCGTTCGCTGAAGGGATGGTCCAATTTGGCTTATTTTACAGCCATCTAGTACAAGATAGCGTCTCCCAAGAGTTATTAGCCTGACGAAATTGCACGCGATTTTTCTTAACTGATAATTTGTTGTTTAAAAAAGAAAAGATACGAAATTAGCATTCTGGATGAGATAGGACGATCATCAATTATGACGAGGCTTGCTTCGGATTTTGGGAAGTTATATGGGTTTATTTCACGTCACCGTGACGACCTTTCGCACCGGACCCGGGTTCAGGCTAAGGTCCAGAGCGAGGGGGAATGGCAGGCGATCCTTGCTTCTGCGAAGCAGTAATGCTAGCGAAGAAAAAGGCCACACGCCTGAGGGAACAGACATCTTCACGCCCCAACTGTCATAACCCCGACCCCGACTACCAGCCACGTTACGTGCGGGCTTGCGGACGGCGAGCAATGGGTAGCTCGTCCTCCAGCCTTCCGGTAATCGTCTGGACCAAGCCCAAGTCGTCGCGTCGAGAGTTCAGCCGCGTGCATCAATATTAGTTACGGGGTAAACGAGGTAAAAACTATAGTTAAGTATATAAATGTTACTGTCAGGGTTCATACTAAGTTCTGAGCGAACATTTATAAGAGTTACCGACGTCCTACAACGCAAAGAGCAAATGAAGGAACGTAGGTGGCTTTTAGTAGTCAGTAAAAGTCTGCGACGCCCTCTCGCTCCACCCCAGAGCAGGAGAAGTCATTTTTTGATTTCCCACATAAAAAAAGAGTTTTTATGTGGTTTTAGAGAAACTAGTTTTGTCTACTTTTATAAGACGTTATTCCTTGTTCTTGGCGTGTCGATGGCAAATACCTATAGTTTCCTGACGCACTCATTATGTACTTATTAAAAAGACGAAACTAACGAGACAAGATGAACCTCACCTCACCTCGTCTCGTTGGTGGTGGTGAGAGAGGTACTTTTATGTAAAAAGGCGGTTTTAGAACAATTTCCTTAAGGCCCTAACTCCCGAGTAGTGCTATAAGACAGTGCCTTTCTGAGCCTACTCCTCGATAAAGGCTCGGTCAATCGGTTTGAAAAAAAAAAATATTATAGATTCATGTACAACATGATTTTTTCGTAAGACTAATACTTTTGCCAAAAAAAAAAATAATTTAACAACATGGTATTTTTCCGCTTTTTTTTCCTACTCCTTTCAAACGGCTTTGATCTTTATAAATATGTTTACACAAAAAAATTGCTGGTTAAGTATAAAACATTATTATTATTAATTTCAGGACTAAAAACATAATTATGGCTTTAGAAAAATGTGATTACTTTTTAAACACATTCAACTCTTCGACTGGTCCTATACATTCCGGTGTACATTCCGATGGCTTTGGAGGAATCCGCTTTATTTGCATGAGTAGTTAGAACGTAAATCTATTTGATATTTATCTAGAAGAATAAACAGTTTTCGTCACAAGATTTCTATGTAAGTAAGCAAATACCTAAGTAATGAAACTGTTTACACAGTAATAGATTAAGTTTAGTACTCAAATAAATATTGTTTCACAAAACTAGTTCAATAATAATATTCCACAATTTTCGTACAACGCCATCTAGTCCCAAACTAAGCAGAAATTGTGATTTGAGTACTAGACTACTGATAAACATACTGATAAATTTCTAAATACATACATATTATAGATAAATTATACCCAGACACGGAACAAATGATCGTGCTCATCACACAAACGTTTGTCTTGGGTGGGAATCGAACCCACGAACACCGGCATAGCAGTCAGGGCCACTAACCACTAGACCAACAGGCCAGTCAGTCATTAATCCTAAGCAGATTATAAAGATGTCGTCATCATCATCTTCCTACCATTGTCCCGTGTTATTTAGAGACGGTGCAACACGTTTTTTTCTTCCATTCTGTCCATTCACCCGTCACACTATCACTAACTTCCTTTTCTTTCATATCAATCATCAAACAATCCATTTTCCATTTTTCTTTGGCCTCTCTCTTCCTCTCCATCCATGCACATGTATACTAATAAATCTTTTAGTAACATGCGTTTCATCCCTCCTTTTCACATGACCATACTAAAACAAACGATTTCCCTCCAACTTTACAGTCACTGGCGCCATTTTCAAACTTCCTCTAATATACTCATTTTAAACATGTTGTATAAATCTTTAATTATTCACACGCATTTTTTGCTATGAAACATTATCATATTTTAATTTCACACATGGTCACCAGTGAACTCGTCAACCATGACGCGTGATGTTTAATTTTATAACTTGCCCTTAATAACACGCACTCCTACACTATTATGTTTTAATAACATTAAAAGGATTTTGAAACTTATAATAAATATAATTGGAACAATATTTTTATAAAGACACTGATGACTTTTATTGTACTTTTTTGTGAAACACGAAATAAACATAAGTTTTTTTTTTTTTTTGTAGTTATTATATCTGCCTTTGCATTTTCATTTATTTATTTATACAATACTTTATTGTACACCAAGTTAATAAATACTTCAATTTGAGACTAAAATTTAAAAATATACAATTGGCATAAAGATGGGAAAACATTACTACTTTTTATTTACATTTTTTAATGTTCTCATGTTAGTGATAATTGGTTTCTTAATGGGAATAAAGATATTTTAAACCGAAAGATTAAACAAATAAACAAAATCTCTTTGACAATTTTTTTTAAGGTAAATCTTCAAGTGACTTTTCCCGCTCTGGGTGGGGCTGGAGAGAGTGTCAGACTATTACTGAGTAAAACCCACCTGTGATCCTTCAGTTGACTTTTGTGTTCCAGGACCATGGATATCTTTGACACTTAAAGGCGAAAGAACGAAAAAAACATTAAACGATCTCATTAATAAATACTATCAGAAACTTAATATCTACTTACACGTTAAAAAAACAGAAGTAAACAAACTATAAACATTTCATTACGAGCATCATCAGCCATTAGGACCGTCCAAACACCGTCCTTCGTCCAAATACACATAGTTATTCAAACAAAGGTGCGTCCTGAAGTGCACAAAGCATGCAACTTTAATATTATTGTATAGTGCGAGATAGGGGCGACCTGGCATGGGCGCGACGCTACCCGGTCAATGAACCCCATCAGCATATGCTGAACAATCAAAACTTTAATAATAACATTATTATTGTTATCTCAATATACTTTTGTTCCGCGAATGTACGGAGAGGGCCAGATTTGAATAATCATAATATGTATAAAGTTGTTTTAAGAACCTTTTTTTCGCCGCTTTATTATTCTTGTTCATGCTTCCTCAAGCATGAAGTATCGAGAACAGAGCAGTTGTTAACTATTAAAAGTACCTGATTCAAACCTAAAAAATATAATACCTAATTCAAATCTAAAAATTACACAAAGAACCTAATTCAAACCTAAATATTACATAGAGTAAAGCGCCTGGGTTTGAACCCACGACAAACCTACTCGTAAGACCACTGGGCCTCTCCCGCTCCCTATCCAAATACTTATTGACAAGCTTCTGCCACCGGCTTCGCCCGTGTGATAGTTTCTCCATACAAACTTTGGACCTCCGTTTCATTTCCTTAGGGGATGAATTTTGGAAAATCTGTCTTAGTGCTCACTTATGTCATAAAAGGAAACCTCATGCAAAATTTCACGCTCCTAGCCTCAGTTGTTTTGGCTCTGCATTGATATGTCAGTAATTCAGTTTCTCCTTTTATATATCTAATTATATATTTATAATAGAGAACTTGCAACTCTAACTCTTTATATTTAACCTTATCATCATCCAGTTATATCAAATCGCATCCATGGTGCTACCAAAAGAGATTTGTTAAAACTATTTCCACGAACTTTTTTTTTAAAGAAACCCATTATCCACTCTATGAATTACTCCTCTATCGTGGTTGCCTTCACAAACATGTAAACTCATAAACACAAGACACCCAAAACCTGAATAACTAAGTATCTATAGACCATATAAATATTCAAATCAGAAATGAAGATATCCGCAGGAGAACCAAGGTTGCCGACATAGCACGAAGAATCGCCAAACTTAAGTGGCAATGGGCAGGGCACATTGCTCGCAGAACAGATGACGATTGGGGCCGAAAGGTTCTGGAGTGGCGACTACGTACCGGAAGACGCAGTGTTGGAAGGCCCCCTACATGGTGGACCGATGATCTGGTGAACGTTGCGGGAATCCGATGGATGCGAGACGCACAGGACCGTTCATTGTGGCGACATTTGGGGAGGCATATGTCCAGCAGTGGACGTCTATCGGCTGAAATGATGATGATGATGATGATGATATAAATATTTGTTCTGTATGGAAATCAAACGCGACATGTAGCGTAGCAGCCAATCGACCTCAACCACTGCGCCAATCCTACCGTCAAATCGAATTGTATGAGGAGAGATATGAAAGAAAAGGGAGTCAATGATATCATGACGGTTTACAGGGCTAAAAGGAAGAAAAAGACGTATTGCGCAGACCCCAAGTAACACGGGACATGGGAATGAAGATGATAATAAAGTGCCAGAATACCTAGTCTTTGATTTTACTGCACCCCTAGCCAAGTTACAACCGTTTCGTTTCGATTCTCTTTTCGTCGATTGCCTCGAGTTGGCCACGCCTCCGATTTCTTTTTCCTGACGTCATCTCAACGCTCAGTCATGTAGTCAGATCAAAGGAATAGGAGGCGTGGCTGACTCGAGGCGATCAACGAAAAGAGAATCGAAACGAAACGGTTGTAACTTGGCTAGGGGGACTGATAAGATTCTTTAGTAGCGTGCGGGTGCAGCACGCTGGACCCGTGGGTCCACTTGAACACATAATTTATTTTCTGTATTTTTATTGTTTAACTGAAGCCACATAAAAATTTAAAAACAAATGTCTATGGTTTAAACCTGCCAGTGGATACAGTCGAGCGCAACAGTGGTTAGTTAAAATGTAATAAAATGCAATTAGATTAAAGTCTAAAACTAAAATCTTTTTAAGTCAGTTGTATTACATTTGAGTAAAATTAGAATAAAAGTTTTTATAACGAAAATATTAGCTAAATATAGTACTCAAATAACCACTGCGCTAGTCATGCCTTCTAAAAAATTTGCTTCATAAAAAAAACACAAAATTTAGGCCGATACATCTCCAATACATTTTTTTTGCAGCAATTAAAATGTAACATATACCAATCATTAAGAGAACCTTAATTACCTATAACTCAGTCTTTGATTAATACTGAGTAGATAGACTACGATAGAGGTCTAGACTGTTTTTTTCCTCAGAACATTAAAGTATTGGGTAACCCAGTCGTTAATGTCTGACCTTTGGACATCGATTTTTCATTAAGTACTGAAAAAAATATTTATTGCGAGATGCTTGATATCGGTCTTTTTTTTACTGAAAACTTAGGTTGAGCTGCGGATTTACTCAAAAATTTACCGCAGCTCTTTTGTTTTAGGGTGAGAAATCATCCAAAGTCTTCTCCTGCCCTAGGGTGGAGCGTGAGGGCGTGTCAGACTTTTACTGACTAAAACCACACCTGTATCCTTTTTTTTAGGTCGGAAAAACATCTAATAACAAATCTCGCTCTTGGGCGGAGCGAGAGATAATGTCAGATTTTTATTGACAAAAAACGCACTCCTGTTCCTTCTTTGCCTTCATTCCGGGGCCCCGGGTTTCACTTTCACACTTCCCGTGGCCCCAGTAGGCTTCGAGGCGCCGTCAACGACTTGGGCTCGGTCCGGACGGTTAGCGGACGGTCGGACGACGAGCCACCCATTACTCGCCGTCCGCAAGCCCGCGCCTACGGTGGCCGGAAATCGGAAATACAACTGTATCCTTCAGTTGCCCTTTGCGTTCTAAGACCACGGGTTTCGTTTTTAGAAAATCCTCGCGGCTCTAGCGGGTACCGGCCCTGCCGGGCCCCTACGGTTTGCTGACATCTCTTTAAGGAGCGCGTGGAACACTGCGTACCGTCGACGACTTGGGCGCTGTCGACGACTTGGGACCGCAGCCTTGGAACGCAAAGGGCAATGAAAACAGCATAGGTGGGTTTTAGGAATGAGCTACATTTGTCAGCACCAAGTCGCACTTTCCTATGCAATTCTGTCAATTGGAACCGTCATTTACTTGAACGAGAAAGAGAGCGGGAAAGCGATCAACGAGGCAGTCGGATATAACTTCTGCTCTGAGTAGAGCGAAAGGAATCGCCCCACCCTGAGCGGGAAAAGTTATTTGATGATTTCCAACCTCGAAAAAATAAAAATAAAAGTTAGGTTAGTGGACATGTTTCTTAGCAAAATATTCGAACAGTAAGACGTATGTTTAGGTACCTACTTTAAATATTTAGCTGCATTATAAACCTCTGAGTTAGGATACCTCTTTTACCAAGCAAGTAACCTTGGAAACTAAGGAATATTTCTTTTCATGTGAAAATTATGTGATCAAAAGCTCACTCACATATTTTTACATTTTTCAAAGTAATCTATTTAAATATAAGAAATAGGTGAACATACATAAAAAAAAAAAACATACATTCAGCCGAACAACTCCGTTTTGAAGTCGGTTAAAAAGAGAAAATGACTGACTGACATAAATCAACGCACAGCCGAAACTACTGGGATTAGGAGCGTGAAATTTTGGACAAGGTTTCCTTTTATGACGTAGGCGAGCACTAAGGAAGGATTTTCCAAAATTTACTCCCTAAGAGGATGAAGCGGGGGTCCAAAGTTTGTATGGAGAACCCTACATTCACGCGAGTGAAGCCGCGAACAGAAGCTAGTTTATTTGTGTAGAAAGTATTTTCCATTATTGGCTTGCACTTAACCACTATCTCACCTGATAGTAAGCGATGATTTTGTCGACGATAGAGCACGCTTGTCTAAAAGTAACCTATCCACTCTTGACTTAAAGACCCCCAGATTGTAGCTATCAGGAAACCCAGACTCCGGCAGGGATTCTACTACTTAGCTGCACGCACAATGAATGTAAGTGTTCCAAAAACATTAAGTACGTATGGGTCACAGTATTGTGGAAACTCTCACACTGAACTCTATCTCCGTTTTACACTAAGTAGGTAAAGATAAAAATAATCATAACTAAAATACTTGTACATCCTAAGCGGGCCTTAATTAGTGTGGCGACCTGCCTTTATTAATTTACAGAGTAACAAACAATGTTTATCGATATCCGAGTCCATACCTGCGAATGATCATGTTAATTAATACGGGGAAATGGCGCCGCAACTGAAGTACGGTTTACTGAGCCAAACGTGTATTTTGCACACAATACTTTTACACTTCATTTTGCGTGCGCGTTTCGGGGACAGGCAGTGTAAATGATTGATGTTTATGAGACAAGATTTGAACGTGATTAGGGGGTAAAATGAATAAGTAGGTGGAAAATAAAATTAATGGAGGAATGATTTTGAAATTTACGTATTTTGTGTACCTATCTACACTAATATATATAATATTACGAGTATAAAGAGGTAAAGTTTGTTTTTTTTTTTTTTTGTTTGTAGGAGGATCTCTGAAAGTACTGCCCCCCTAGCCAAGTTACAAACGATAAACGTAAACTCTCAGTAGTCTTTAATAGATTTTCAACTTTATGTTATTGGATATAAAGTTGAAAATCTATTGAAGATTACATAGTGTTTTCGTTCGTTCCGGTCGCTAACGCTCAGTAGTCTTTAATAGATTTTCAACTTTATGCTCTTAGGTATAAAGTTGAAAATCTATTGGAGATTACTAAGCGTTCACGTTTATCGTTTGCAACTTGGCTAGGGGGGCTGGTCCGATTGCTAAAATTTTTTCACCGATAGAAAGCTGCTTTATTCCTGAGTGAAATAGGCTATAATTTATGATTTACGCGGGCGAACCCGCTGGCAAAAGCCAGTATGTAATATAGCGCGTAGTGTACTTCACGCACGCTTCTAGGAGATGTCAGCAAAACCGTAGAGGTCCAAAGCAAGGTCGAAGCCTACTGGGGTCATGGGTTCGCTTCGGAAAGGAAAACCCGGAGTCTTGGAACGAACTTGCAACGCAAAGAAGGAACATAGGAGTGGGTTAGTCAGTAAAAGTCTGACACACCCTCGCGCTTCGCCCTAGAGTGAGAGAAGTCATTAAATGTTTTCCCACCTAAAAAAACCTATATGAAATAAAACCATTTCTATTAAGTTGTTGTTAATTCAGTGAGAAAAGCTTTTAATTTTAAAATTAATCTCAAATAAATAATTGTTTAAATACAATTCATTCTTAAGCACTATCAAGAATAGCTGATTTAATTAAATTCTATTTTTACAAATTAAGTAAGTAGATAGTTAATAATAACGAAGATCCGTTGAAATAATACCAAGAATTCATAAATTATCTTCATAATTGCAATGGGCACAAGGTCACATTAAGATAATGTGTAAATTCTCATTTCTTGAATTGGTTATATCACCGACTAGCTTTGGCCAGGGGCTTCGCCCGCTTAAAAGTAGAAAATAATCACATGGAAACATACTCCCATTACAAAAAGTTTCCTATGTGCTATTCCAGAACATGATCTACTGTTAAGTCAAATTATATCCAAATCCGTTCAGGTATTTGTTACTCCTACACGCTCAAATAAACACATACAACGAGCAATGGGTAGCTCGCCGTCCGGCTGACCGGTAACCGTCCGAACCGAGCCTAAGTCGTCGACAGCGCGTAGTGTTCCACGCGCGCAGCAATGAGATGTCAGCAAAGGGGTCCAGCAGGACCACGGGAAATTTCTGAAAAGAAAACTCGCGGTCCTAAAACGCGAAGGGCTACTAAAGCATACAGGTGTTATTTTAGTCAGTAAATACCTATATACACGCCCTCGCGCTCCACCCTAGAGCGAGAGAAGTCATTGGATGATTTCCCCCCTCAAAAAAAAAACACACATACAAACTGTCTTTATAATATTAGTGTGAAGTGATAACAACAATATCTCAACAATTATACAGTTGACGTAAGAGTTGTTTGACATATTATTATATGACTACACCACTATCGCACTATATTTGCTATTATTGATTTAATAAGGCTTCTGAGTGTGGAGTGTGACAGACAAAGATAAATTAAATTATGTATTATTGATATTTTGAAGGCAAATATAATTTATCGCTATTTTACTTTGTAAAGACATTACTCAGAAACGTTCTTTATTATATGAACGTGTCTGAGTAATACTTTAAGTAATTAATTTTTTTTTGATAAATTTAAACTGTTCTGCAATGAACAAAAAGAATTTCGAAAAAATATTAATATAAACATGGCCTTATTTGACCTACTATCAAGTGTTTTAACATCTGTCGACAAGAAAGAACGGGCTTGCGCTATTTATACAGATATGACAAAGGCATTTGATTTTGTAGATCATAAAATTTTACTAATTATAGCTATGGCATTAGAGGGAATACTCTTAAACTTATAGAATCTTACCTAAGTGACAGATTGATATGCACAGAAATTACAAGAATTTGTCCAGTAACTAAGTTGCAAAAAACATACACGTCGGCAGCTAGGTTGATCAAATATGGAGTGCCTCAGGGTCGCGTTTTGGGACCCCTGTTGTTCTTGATATATATTAATGACCTACCGAAAATAACAGGGCACGAATTGGTACTTTTTGCTGATGATAGTACTGTTGTTATAAAATGCAAAGATCCCAATAACTACGAACTTGACATCAATGACACTCTCTCGAAAATAATTAATTGGCTTAATGACAATAATCTTGTAATAAATCTAAATAAAACTAAAATTATGCATTTCCACCAACGACTTGTAAGTACTCCAGTTAATGTCACCTATAATCAGTCTAGACTAGAAGAGGTCAGCATTGCGAAATTCTTGGGTATTTCTATAGACAGCAAACTGACCTGGAAACCACACCTGGAAGAAGTGTGTAAACGATTAAGCAGATCAGCGTAGCTTGTATTTCAACTGTCAAAAAAAGTAAATACTGAAACACTCTTAACGGCGTATCATGGATTGGTATCCTCGGTTTTGCGTTATGGTGTTGTTTTTTGGGGACAGTCAACAAATCGAGAACTTGTTTTTAAAATGCAAAAGAGATGCATACGCTCGATGTTTGGTTTAAGAAGGACTGACAGTTGAAATCCATATTTTAAAAAATACAATATTTTAACCTTTCCTGCTTTGTACATCTTGGAAACTTCTTTATTTGTAAAAAATAATCCCCACTTATTCAAAAAACTGGCAACAGTCAAGAAATTACCCATACGTGCTCAATATATGAACACATTATACCATGTTAAATGTAAAACTGCACTGATGAAGAAAAGTTTCTTTGGTATTGCTCCCCAAGTTTTTAATAAAGTACCCGATGCAATTAAATGTACAAAAGTTCAGAAACACTTTACAGAAGCTGTTACATAAAAAATGCTATTACACGTTAGACCAGTTTCTGAATGACAAATCTAATTAATCATAATTCTGGAATTATTGTATTTAAAATATTTATTACAGTTAGTAAATTTTGATAATTTTAATTTTTTATTGACATTGTATATCTTCTTAATGACATTTTGATTATTTTAATTAATTTAATTTTGACGATTGTAATATTGCTGACATTATTTTATCTTTTGGTACTATTTTATTTAAATTTTACAATTTTCATTTGCTGACATTTTTTTTAATGAGATTTTTGTATATTTTCACAATTAATTTATTTTGATAGAATATTTTGACATAGCACCACTATTTTATATGCCTTTCGGCGGAACATAGGATAGACCAAACATTATATTATAAGATCTTTGTACCCTGTGTTCACAAAATGAATAAATGAATTAATTAAAAACGATCGAAAAAAAAAACTTTTTTTTAAAGTTTTGTGTCTCATTGTGCTAAGTTCCGAAACTGCAAGACACATTTTGACGGGATTTTTTTGACTGGTTTTAAAGAGATGCTGATGTTTTAAACAGTTGCTTAAAAACAAATAGAATTCCTTGCCGGAATCTGTGTTTCCTGATGGCTACAACCCGAGAATCTTTAAGTCAAGAGTGAATAGGTTACTTCTAGGTAAGCGCGCTCCATCGTCGACCGCATCGTCGCTTTCGGTCAGGTGAGATAGCGGTCAAGCGCGAACCTATTTAGAATAAAAAAAAAAAACAAATCCTTGTAATTGCGATTGTGGTGGTCCAGTGGTAACGGTCCCGACTCCCGTTGTATGCCGTGGATTTAAATCCAGCTAGGCGCATAACTTTGTGTGAATTTAATAATTATTAATTAATTGTGCCAAATCATCAACGAATTGTGTATACCATTGAAGAATGTTTGCAGTTTATGGTATACGTCATCGTAACTTTGTTGTATGGCTGCGATGCGTCTGCGGTCGTCTTTACAGAATGAAAGATTATCAAGAAACTGTTAACCTTTTAACCGACTTAGGGTCGGATATATCCGACGAAATCCGCTCGCGTTCATTCCACCAGGGTCGCACATCCACGACCAAATACTCCATCTCCTCAGTTCTTCTGTCACCTATGGGTTTGAAGAGCTAAACAAGATGGAGTCGCAAATACACGACCCTGGCGAATAGGACACGAAAACATTCGTCGGACCAATCCGACGCAAGCGGTTAATAGCGTCGGAGGAGAACTTTAATGCCGCGATGGAGGATTTTGTGGTCTCATCATGTCATGTTGTGTCATCTACAGACCAACCTCGAATGGGTTGACTTCTGAAAGGGAAACCCGTGGTCCTAGAACGCAAAGGGCAACTAAAGGAACATAGGTGTGGTTTTAGTCAGTAAAAGTCTGAGACGCCCTCTCGCTCCGCTGCAGAACGCGAGAAGTATCAGCCCCCCTAGCCAAGTTACAACCGTTTCGTGTCGAATTCCGTTCTTCAATCGGTAACACCTCGGTGTCAGCAATTGTAGAAAACGATAAGTTGGTAGCCATGTTGACGCGCTTGAGTCGGCCACTCGTTCTGCAATGTCGTTCTACAATAACAAAGGATGTAGCGTTGAAAATTGTAGAAACGATAACAATTCATTCTATCATTTTGAACGATGTGAACTTGGCTACGAATTTTCTATTCGTTTATTCTGACTACGTGACTTAACGTTGAGATGATGGCATTCCCATACATTTTGATTAGCGTTAAAGATTGCAGATTATCAACTTGGCTAGGGGTGCAGATGATTTCCCAACTCAAAAAAAAATTGATATTTAGCCGTACGGTTGATTTTAGTTAGCTACCATTTATGATAAAATAATATGTAAGCGTTATATTTGTATTTTCCGAACTAAGACAATACATAAATGTGTCAGTGGAAATGGAGGATGCTGTTGTATGCAAGTTGTCCCGTTCTATAATGAGCTGCATCCGTCACGATCATGTGACGTCACAGTGCAGTTTCTATCAGTATTATTAAGAGTATAGTCAAACACAACATATAATTTAATAAACGCACATCCTGGAACTAGTACGTTCAGAAAAGGGTACTGAATCAATTTCAGTTATTTTTAAAATAGGTATTTTTTATCTTAAAATAACCAAGCATTATTTTAGGATGAAAAAATTACCTATTTTGACAAAAAAAAAAAAATTCTTGATTGGGTCGCGCTTAACCGCTATCTCACCTGATGGAAAGCGACGATACGGTCGACGATGGAGCACGCTTACCTAGAAGTAACCTATTCACTGTTGACTTAAAGATTCCCGGGTTGTAGCCATCAGGAAACACAGATTCCAGCAAGGAATTCCACTCCTTAGCTGTACGCACAATGAATTGTTAAAAAAAAAATGGTTAATAAAATAGCGTGTTTGGGTGTGCGTGCGTATATACCAATACCGATGCATTACCAATACAGTGCATCGATTCCCATATTATTTGCCTACAATTTGGTTAACTAGTTTGTTTAAAAAACACTACAATTGAATTTAAGTAAAATTTTAGTGATTAATTTTCTCATTCTGATGTATAAAGGTGCACATTATTCCAGATACATGATATATCTATACATATAATAAATCTATAGAAGTTTTTAGTTGTGCGCGCATCACGTAAAATGTATGAAATCGATGAAAATTACTTTTATACATTAAAATTGCTATATTACTTAGGCTTTGTTTGACTGTATCAAAAGATATACTACATTCATTGACCGTTAGGTGGTACGAAGTTCGCCGGGTGAACTAGTATATACTATAGTTCGTCTGACGATAAAACAAAAGTAGTATTAGATTAGGTATTCAAATAAAGAGCGGTATCCAGCCAGTAATTTAGTTTCACTGTTTTAGTTAACTTATTCTCTGAAAATTATAAATACCAACTTTCGGGAATACATAGGTAACTATCTAATCTCATTCCAAAAACTTATAAGCCATCCGATATTTTACACGTAACTAAAACAACGTTTTCCAACTAATTTCCCTATCTCGTTTTACTTAAAGAAGAATAGCTAATTCAGGTCCACGAATCAGCTGAAAAAAAAACAATTTCCAACTTAAATTTACACGCGTTCCATGTTTGCGATTATTTTCGCTAAAAATAGGGTAAAGTTTTAGCTCGGCACGCTATAGCGTGACTTGGGTACAACACTATACTGAAGTGTTGCCACACTAATAATATTAATTAGTTTGGATGTGTAGAACAGGATTTTAGTAATGTAGGTACAGATGTGATCGCGGCGCCAAGTGTGGCGTTAAGCCAATTATAAATTGGGGTTGAAACATATGTAATTCGACTATACTAGGTATTAAGGTAAATGTTATTCCAATGATATAAATTGGCAGTCGGGTAAAGGTTAATAAAATAATCTAGCTTTTATTTTGTTAATATAAATAGGCATATTTAAGCAAAACCGTCGGGGCATATTTTCGTCCTGCTGTCATCCTAAAAAGACTTTAGGTACTATGCGATAGCTTTAAGATATTGCACTGAACATTTAATCCAAGATTTTTCGTCTAGTATAAGACGCTTCGTCTACTGTAGTAAGTACCTACTCACTTTAAAACGACTATTTTATTCATAAAACTGAATAATTTACGGCTCTTTCATTACAAGTAGAGGGTACTTTAATCATGATCGCTGAATATTTCTAACTGCGAGATTAAGCTACGTTTTTCATTTAAATAATTGTTTCAGACGGAAAAATTTATGTTTTTAGTTTTTGAACGCTAATTTATTACTTTTATACCTATTTAGTTCTAAATGAAAATACTATTTTGTTATTTTAGGATTAGGTCCATTTGGGCTTCATTAGTAATGATTCTGAAGAGTTCCATATCGGCTAAGATAAAGTTTAAATTACTATTTTTATGAGATCAGCTTCTGACAGTGACTTTGCCCATATAAAACTAGAAAATTATTATATCAATAGAACATAGGTACTCATTAAGTACATTATTAAGCTATTGCATAGCTTCTATCGCGGGCCTTGAGCGCGGGGACCGAATCCAGAAATTCCGTAACGAAAAATATACCTCACGCTCCCCACTCCGACGGGCACGGAGGTGTGGCTTGAATGCCGACAGAGACCGAACACCTATTTTAGAAAAGTCGTTAACGACCTGTGTGGCGCATTGGTACAGCGTTCTACCTATGTTATAATCGTGCCTCGAGTTCAAATCTCGGTCAAACAAAATAGTATTTTTGTATTATAATAGATTATAGTAATGTTCTATGATAACAACTGAACATACTTGTAGCAATTTATGAAGTAAACAAGAAAGAAAAAAAATTGTTTTCTTATCGGTCACCACGCTCAAAAAGTGTAACTTGAATTAATATCAAAGAAAAAGAAATACTGCATAAATAAAATAAATAAATAATTATAATTGCATAAGTTGATACAAAATGCTATGCAATAGCTTTACCGCGGCAGTCCCCGAGTTCCACACTTATTTTTTCTTTGCATTCATGTATATATGTTTGTATTATATGCAATTTATTAGTTTATGTATTGTATATACGTAAATAATAGGTACATCACGAACTACCTGTGTATCTTTTTCTCCTTCAATGTCAAATCCATCCAAAGGTTGTCTGTAAAAAAATCGCTTTTAGCGATAAGACTGCCCATTGTCACACGTTACCCTATTCATTTTAAGTTCCTATTGTAATCTTTTATTTTTGGTGTACAATTAAGAGTATATCTATCTACCTATGTCTAAATAAAAAGTATATGCTATTCTAGAACATGGTCTGCTCGTGTGCCAAATTTAATTCAAAGCTGTTTACACGTTTGAGCGCGAAAAAGTAACAAACATACACACACATAGTACATACAACCTATCGCGTTTATAATATTAATGTGATTGGTATAATAATAATAATATTTTTTGTATTTTTAAATGTTTTTTTTTATATGTGTACTATCGTGTGCCAGCGGCTTCGCCCGCTTACAAACTTCCAACCCCCGTTTTACCCCCTTATAGGTGTTATAGTTTCGGAAACTTCGTGATTAACCTTTCGTATAATTAGAGACACAATTAAAAAGCCATTGTGTCCCGCGTACATTTGCGTTTCGGCCATACAACTGGTTAATCAGTGAGTGGTAGGTATTTCGCTTTTATTTATATAATATGTACTTATAAAAAATAAATAAAAGAAAATAATAATAATTTAACTTTTATTTTAGACAAAGTCCATAGTGTTAATAGTAACAAATAGCTTAATATCTAATGTTAGTAGATACATAATTAATGTAGTGACAAAGTGAAATTTTGTACCATTCTGAAAAACTCAAGGTTCCCTACAAAGCCTGTACCTAAATAATTACTTTATTTAATGGAACAATGAAAAAACTTGATTAGCCTATACAAATTTTGGATAGTTTCTTTTATATGAAACTAGCTTTTACCCGCGGCTTCGCCAGCCTGTGTCACTCAAGAATAAAGCAGCTTTCTATCGGTGAAAAAATTTTAGCAATCGGACCAGTACCTTTTTTTTAACCTTTTGAGTAGCGTAATTAGAGACACAAAAGAAAGACAACGAACGGCGAGCGAACGCCGTTCGTTTGGGGTTTAATGAATTAAGGTGTGAAATTCATGTAATGACAAATCCCGCTTTTGGGCGGGGCGGGAGATAGTGTCAGACTTTTACTGACTAAAAACCCACTCCTGTTCCTTCTTTGCCTTCATCCCAGGGCCCCGGGTTTCGCTTTCACACTACCCGTGGCCTCAGTAACTACCCGTGGCCCCAGTACCTTCCGAGACTACCTCCTACAAACAAAAAAACAAACTTTACCTTTTTATAATATTAGTATAGATTGCTGGAGAGTCTTTGTTTAAAACTTGTAACTCTTATAATACAAAAATTTTTGTTTCGCCTTCAGGCTAAAGATTAACATTGCCTTGACATTAAAGTGTCGTTTAAACCGTTTATATAACAAAATGGCTTATCACAACAACTAGAAGAAAACTTGATAATTTATTTAACAATTAGTTTTTGTCCTGTGCGTTTCGCATCCATCGGATTTCCGCGACCCTCACTAGACCATCGGTCCACCTGATGGGAGGCCTTTCAAAGCTATATCTTCCGGTATGTAGTTGCCATTCCAGAACTTTTCAGCATTTACCTACTACACTACTTATACAACAAAATCATTTAAAAATATTTAAAAAAAATAGCAGCCCACCGGGCATCGAGAAAACAGTCCAAGCAAACAGCTTTATTATTTCTATTAAAAACACAACATCTTGCAGTACTATCTCTAATTTGTTGCTACTGTATACTCATGTTTTTACAAATAAAATATATTTTATCAACTAAATCCTAAAACAATTTCACTTAAACTCTCTCATCACTTATAAACACCGAGAAAATTACTTAACACGGTCCTAATTTCGGCAGATTCACACGAAGAAGAGACCTTAATCCCGTTCACTGGCAAACACCTAAATAATTAACTAAGCGAACATTAGGCGTCAAATTAGACGCTACCAGAGAAAGACGTCCCGCCTCAGAGGACTTCAACCTCGGGCCGCCATATTGGATGCTGTTAAAGCAGGATAACGGAGAAATAAATCACAAATACGGGGCATCACGTTTTTTCGTTGCTATGTTGGTAAATAACGTAATACAGTGTACTTTAAACAAACTAAAACACAATAACTCACGTTTAATTTTGACTAATGTAATAGTGGATCCCATTTTTTTTTTCCAATTTTATTACTAATCTACACTAATACTAGCTTCCGCCAGCGACTTCGCTCGCGTGAAAGTGGAAAATGTCACTCAGTGATAAAGTAGCAATCTAAAAAATTTTGAAAATCTGGTTAAAGAATTTTTTAAAGCGGTTCAATAGTTTTCGAGATTACTCATTACAAACAAATACTTATACAAGTATTTCCTCTTTATAATATTAGTATAGAATATATATAGGTAAAATTGTAAGTTTATATGCAAGGGCACAGAATAAGGCAAGGGGTAATCTCGGAAACTACTGAACCGATCCTGATTTTTTTTCATTAATATTCAGCTGCACTATCCCTGAATGCTATGGACTCTAAATTATTTTTATTTCATTGCAGGATTTATGATATTTTTTTACGCTGTCGAAGTCAGCAGTAAAACTAATTGATGCCAACTTAAGGTAGAACTACACTACGCACACGTGTGCCACGTACGCCGATGTGGGCGCGTCGGTCTCCATACATTTTATATGGCAATTATACTTGTAGAGCTACATTAGATCCACGCCATGCGACCCCACTCAACGTCGTTCTACGTACAAATCAGGCGTGGTCCACGTGTGCGTCAATCTAATGTAGTTCTCATGTAGTCACATGACAAAAAAAGATCTCACGGAATCCTACTACAAAAAAAGATTTTCTTAAACTTCTAAGGTTCACCTCTAACGTACCCAGTTTTTCAAACCACTCGTCTACGACCCATAACCCTACATTCTTTGTCCTATAAATACATGTCCTACAAAAGCCGAACTTGTGGCATTCCTACCTTCAGCTTCGTCCTTAGGGCCCAGGCTATTGACATTATGCAAGGAGTCGGTGTGCTCTCGGTGTAAGCCCGCGAGAGGCCTTTGTCTGGCAGACATCGCTGAGGTTTAGTGGCTTGGGCCAGAAATAATACCTCCTACGTATTTACATAAGTATCTAGATCTATGCTTTATGCCTCTTTGTTTCGATTTTTGAAACTGGCTGTAAAATTTTAAGAGGGTTTTAGGAATGTCTTAGCTTCAGATCTTAAAATGTGAATGACTGTTGAATTATTAAGTATTCTAATGGATCTCTGGGTTGAATAGAAATTATTGATACTTTTCATGTAGCTGTATTTTGTATATTATAGATTAAAATATTGAACTAGAGAGATTGTTTAAAATCCATCGTGTAATTGATATGAGAATAATGTGAAAATACACAATAAAATGTTTCTCTGTACTAATAGTATTGGTTCAGCTTATGAACTCATCATAACCATCATTATTTTAACCGAAAGACGTCCACTGCTGGACAAAGGTCTCCCCCAAGTATCACCACAATTATCGGTCCTGTTCATCTCGCATCCATCTAATTCCAGCGACCCACACCAGGGCATTGTGGTACCATGTGGGAGGCTGTCAACGCTGAGTCTTCCAGTACATCGTCGCCACTACAGAACCTTTCTGCCCCATCCACCATCTGTTCAATTCAATTTGCCCTGTCCATTTGCCACATAAGTTTGCCGATTCTTAGGGCTAACCTACAGTAACCTTGCTACTCCTGCGGATATCTTCATTCCTGATTCGATCACGCAAGAAAACTCTGAGCATAGGCCCTTGCCTTTGCAGTTTGTGTGACTTTAAGCCTTCTGATGAAGCCCATTAAGATGAGAGCGAACACGTTTCAGCGTCATGACTAAACTAGCTCAGTTTAATAAGCTGCTGAACTAAAAGCAAAACATCAATATGGGTGACGCTCAAAATTAATAGAATTAAAAAGGTTATTGACATAGCTCGAAGAATGGGCCGGGCACATTGCTCGCAGAACATATAGTCGATGCGGACGAAAGGTTCTAGAGTGGCGACCACGTACCGGAAGACGCAGCGTTGGAAGGCCTCCCACAAGGTGGACCGATGACCTAGTGAGGGTCGCGGGAATCCGATGGATGCAAGACGCACAGGACCGATCGTTATAGCGACACTTGGGGGAGGCCTATGTCCAACTGTGGACGTCTTTCGGCTGAAATGATGATGATAAAGAAGATGAGAATTAAAAAGAACAAAGAAAATAATCACCTCAAATAATCAAACTTCCACCAATTTGAATCCTCAAATCTCCCAATTAAAAATCCATCCTCAATTCTTAATGGGTCATAATTATTTAAGATACTTACAAACGTACAAAACTCCAGGTTCAACTGGTAATTTTATTTTCACCCCATCAACTTAACCAATTAAAGTCGTTGAATAATAAAATCAACAAACGCTTACTTCTTAATGAAGGCCGGTACAGGGTTAATTATTTGCAAGTTACCTGGAACAATGGTTCTTTCATTAATAACAGACCACAAGACTTTCAATACAGTGCTTTAGAAATTAGAAATCTTCGATATTGTGACGATGTTCGACAATTCTTAAAAAAAAAACTTAATTAAAAAAAAAACCGGTCGCTCACACGTTTTTTTACCTGCCAATAAAAAAACGGGTAAGTGCGAGACGGACTCGGGCACCGAGGGTTCGATACAAAATTACCTTTGTTAATAGTTTGATTCCTAAATCGAGTCAAAGATTTTTCCGAATCGCAAACAAATTATTATGTTGTACAAATTTCCAATTTCCAATTTTCAATTTTCATTTCATTTTTTTGTACTTGATAGGTTCCTTTACTTGTGATATGAGACTTTGCGTTTGTCAAATAAGATTTTAGATCAACGGCAAGTCGCCTATAAAAGACGCATTTATAAGACGCAAAGAGCATAAAGGGCCTTTTTAGATTGCATTAACTTAGAAGTTTGATTTTTTTCATTGCTCCAAAGTGTAGCAGGCCTGAGTATTTTATATAAAATTCAACTCGATATTGCACTCGTTCCCGATAAAAAGCGTCTTGACACGGACAACAAACAAAGTAATCCTATATGGGCTCCATTTTTGCCAACTGAAGTACGGATCCCTAAAAACGACACAACATATTCCACCCCCCACCCCCACACACTTAGCTTGAAGCAAACACTGTTATGACGCAATAACTTTAGCTTACACTCACTAACAATTAAGTAAAGCCCGTAGTACCAACATGAGAACTTAACGTAAACTTGTAGCGATTGGTGTGCAGCACTAAGTACTTGCGTGCGTCAATAAGCGATGCTTCTAACGATATGATAGTTTCCTCGTTAGGGATTCGGGAAAGTTCCGGCTAGATCAAATCTGAGTGTCTTATGAAGTTACTAGCGTTATAAGTTTAAGCCTCAGACAAGAAAGAAGGAATAGTTTTGGCCCAGTGAAAACGGCCTCGACTTATATGAGGTCGTGGTTTCAAACTCAGCTAGGCGCATCCGCGCATTACTTTGTGTAATTTATTTCATCACCACTGCTCTCAAAACGGTGAAGGAACTGACGTGTCCTAGAACCAAAAATTTGAAGATATGTGACATCCACCAACCTGCACTGGGCCCATTCATCTAGCAACCTGTTAGAATATGGCCCATTGGCCCATTCCCTCTGCTTAAGAGGAGACCTGAGTACCAGCCAGTGACTTTATAAGACTAAGTATGCTATGCTATTATACTCAGACATATTAGGGGACAAAATGTCCCCCAACATGACGGGCAACGCTCAATCTATGAGAAGCTGCAATGTTGCCCAGTGGTCCGCAACTTGCTTCCCAATATTTTACGATGCATTCTCGTGACGCGGGACATGTTGTTGGACGATATGACAGCGTTGCGTGTCATTTTTAACCGACTTCAAAAAGGAGGAGGTTATATGTTCGGTTGAATGTATGTTTTTTATTTTATTTTTTTATGTACTTATGTTCACCGATTTCTCAGTCAATTGTGGACCGATTTTGAAATTTTTTTTTTGTTTGAAAGGTTATGCTTCCGAGTTGGTCCCATAGAAATATTGTTACGATCTGATCATGAACTTCGAAGATATGGAACAGAACTCCTCATAGGATCACAGCAGAACCGTCGTAACAAGTAAAATTGCTTTGTTTATACGTGTAGTCGATGACTGACTGAAAGTAGAGGGGGAATATATCGACCTGATCTGATGATGAAGCCTGAAGTTAGGCACCGGAACTCTGTAATAAATTAATGTAATCTAACTGTGTTTGGGATTATTAGAATTGTCATGAGATGCACTCTGGCTATAAGGTATTTAAGTTTGGCCGAGGGGTACTTTTTAGTGGTGGTAAGTACCATAACTAAAAAGTGTAAAATAAAAAACTTTTTACAAAAAAAATACAACCGACTTCAAAGTAAAAAAAAAAAACACTGAAAAGTGCAAAATAACTTTAATTTCGGAAGTCGGTGTTAAATAACGAAGAGACAAAACTATTATAGAAACACCGACTTCCGAAATTAAAGTTATTTTGCACTTTTCAGTGTTTTTTTTTTACTTTGAAGTCGGTTGTATTTTTTTTGTAAAAAGTTTTTTATGACTAGTTGTCTCCTAGTGTATCTGAGGCTTTCAACGAAAAGTTAATTGAGACTGAGGCACTATTTTATTTAATAGCAGAAAGCAAAAATCATACTGGCTTGAACGTTGCAATGTAAACTATAATTTATTGTTTATTTAGTTAAGTTTCTCTTTAAGTGAACTGTAATTGATCTTTGTGAAAATAAATGTGTCCCCTCGAGCCCTGTGTACATACGTCTGTAAAACTTGAATGACCTTGAAAAACTCTTAATTGTCGTACTGTACACACGTTTGTACGAAATTTTGGTTTCTATATCTTTGTTTGTCATAGAAAAATGCAGAAAAAGTTTTTTTTTATTATTTTAATTACGTAATAACTCGTAGTTGCGCGGGGGGTATAATAATACCCCCCGCGTGCGAGGGGTTAAAACGAAATAGTTGCTTTAACTGCTAGCGGCAGCACCCGCGTGATTGTAAAACAAAATTCCAAGGGAACAAAGGTACTCCTGTGATGAAAACGATTCTTAGAACATAGGATTCTAGGACATAGTTTACTAAATTTCATTCAAATCCTTCGAGTGTGAAGAAGTAACAAACATACACAAACATACAATCCTATCAAAACAATTAAAGAGTATCATATGTGCTATTCCAGGACATGTCTACCTGTGTGCCAAGTTTTATCCAAAACCGTTCAGCCGTTCAAGAGTAAAGGAGTTCGTCATACAAACACACACAAACTTTTACCTTTATAATATTAGTGTGACAACTGCGAGCTTTTTGCAAGTACTACATAAAATAGTAGGTACACGTGTAGGTACGTAATCTATACATACCTATAATAAATCTTTAGAAGTTATTAGTTGTGCGCTCATCATTTAAAATGTACGAAATTGATGTAGATAACTGTTATACATTAAAATTATGTGTAACTTGATATATTACTTAGGCTTTGTTTCATAGTGTAACTTGATATATTACTTAGGCTTTGTTTCATAGCAATCGGCTGACTATATCGAAAGATATACAACATTCATTGACTGTTAGGCGGTACGAAGTTCGCCGGGACAGCTAGTTGTAACTAATAGTTAAACGCAAGTATATCAAAAGACATACTTTGACTATTTACCTACATAAATATAGAAACAACTGTCTATGAAATCAGTCTTTCCAGTCTAGCTGTCTAGATCTTCAGCTGCTTTAATCCTTATAATCCACTACGAGAAATCCAAAGGCGAGCCGAAGCGACAAACAAAAAAACATGAAAAAGAATCTGAAAGGGCTTATTCGCATTTTATAGCAACCTTTATCACGAGTTGATTACACGTGAACTGTTGAAAACCACTTGAAGGGAAAAATCTTCGAAACAAAGAATATGAATGATATAATTGACACAGTCGAACAGGGCCAGACACTGAGACAAACCTATTTATTGTATGTAGTACGTATATACGAGTGTTATAGTTCTAGGCAAAGGCGAATTCATACCTAGATTAAGTGTAAAGCAAGCGAAAACGTTTATAGACGTCAAAATATTCAAGTCAGAATATAAAATATTCCTGAAGAATACGTATGTTCTTTTAACAAAGTGAATATCGAAGTGACGGCGGATCAAGAGTGTGGGGTAGGGAGGTGAGTGGGTGGTGGGGGTGTCGAGGCCAGCCGGCGATCAGTCACTGTCAAGTTGCCGATAGCGAAAGACGTCTTCGTATCGTGCAGAATTTTATCGTTAACGATATCAATTCGTATTTTTAATCGAAAGTTTCCTTTTTTGATAGGCTTGCTGTCCCGATCTGGCAAATGGAAGGAACAACATGCTGGTACATTATTCACTCAAGAATATTGTTTGTTTTTCTCAGAATCGTTATTTGAAGCACGCGCTCTTATCTTAACTCCAATGATATGCATAAATAAACTCGTAAACGTCTATATAGGAAGCTCATTTCCTTCCCTAGTACTGACGAACTTTCTTGGGAAGCCAAGTTCCCTATATCCTTCACTAATTATTTCCGAGAACCGCACAAACTTCATCAACAAATATTCAGGTCTGCGAGTCACTAACCTGTGGAGTGAGAACTTCAAACGCTGAAGTCTGGAAGAAGAACAAAAACTATAAATACATTTCGTTGGAGACGTAAACTTGGAGCACATCTATAAAAGTTATTCGCTTACAGTTCTATTGAGAGGCGTAAAACGTCACTGCATCCTTATCACTCGGATCGTTTCCTATGTAACATAGAAAGGACCGTCGGGATTTATTACTTCACTGATTTTTTCAATTGCTGCGAATGCTGCGAAGCGAGATTTATAAGACATTCCCTTACAAAGAGTCACGTAATTCTCGTCCCAGTTGCTATCGAGCCGTTCTCCAGATAACTTGGACGATGCGAAAAAATTAAATCGATGGCGACGACAAGCTATGAAGTCGGACAATCGGATTCGTTCTTTTACAGGAAACGTGTCCGTCTTTAATTTCTTTTTTATGTCTACCAACTAACAATAACAATATATTGATACTTGATAAACTGTGTCCATCTATATTACGTAGTGTGAAATCTATTTTAAAACCAATTTACTTCTGTAATGATTTTTAAAGAAAATATTCATAAATCGTTCAACTTCCATCTATAAGCGATAGATGGCGCTAGTAGTTACATGAACATAAGGCACTTGTTGTAGACATTAAGTAATGATTAATTATGGTATTAGAGTTTAAGTATTAGTTTTGTATAAATATATTATAATTGTTAAAATGAAATATTTACTTGCAGTTAATTATTGATAAACCCTAATGTATATTAGTTAGTCAATTGATATTACGTACTGTTTACTTTGCTCTGATTGGTCGGACCGAGTGTTTGTGAAAGTTTGTGGTGGGGAAACATTGAGTTTGTAACTGTCATTCTGGACAGTCAGTCTGCTCGGAGTTGTTGAACAGTGAACATGTCCTACCAATCCGTGTATTTGAAAATGATTGTTAATAAAATGATAAATATGAAATGGTGTTGATCAAAGTGAATAAAATATTTATATAACTGAAACTTGAAGTTTATGATTCATCACATTTCAGAAGTGGTACATGCCTACAAAAAGCCTACAAATATGTGCAGTGATAACAGGAATGTTAGGTTATGTGTGCCTAAATTAAAGCTAAATGAGATCGAGATATTTTTTCCAAGAGTGCTAATGTTATTTTAGACAAGTGTTATACTCACTCAATTTTCATACTGATGGTGGCGCGTGTGTTGAATCATTCGGTTCCCTTCAAATGTGTGAACTGAGTGGTACTGATATGTTCGTAAACGAACGCTGACAGTTAAAACTGGACATCGCTGACACTTTAACTACTAGTGGTTCATTTTAGTTCCTATATTTTAAATTGGGTTGTTTTTTCTTTATTTGTTTTAATTGATCATGCATAATGCTAAATTACGACAAATGACAATTGCTATGTATAATTAACCTATTTTCCATAGCGGTAATTGTCATTATGTTGCCTTGGATTACTTTGTGTGCTATGTTAATTTTCTTTTCCTTTTGACATATAATTGTAAATTTAAATGTTGTACCGCTAATGGGTATGTTACAATAATAATTTTATGAACTGAATTTCCACCACAAAAACAATAAATGAATTTGAATTTAGAAGCGAAAAAAAAATACGATACCGTGTTTGTGGATTTAGGGTGTAAATGGATTTCCTTGCACATAGACATCTACACTTAGGAATATGCAATTACCGTCAATTTGCTGACTGACTGACTGCCTTGGCAATTCAAGAGTGTCTGGAGTGTGTAAATGTTTTATTTGAAATAAATGCTTTGATTTGATTTCGGTGCTTTGATGAGGCCGAGTATGCCTTTGATGAGTCCAAGCGTGCCTTTGGTGAGGCCGAGCGTGCCTTTGGTGAGGCCGAGCGTGCCTTTGGTGAGGCCGAGCGTGCCTTTGGTGAGGCCGAGCGTGCCTTTGGTGAGGCCGAGCGTGCCTTTGGTGAGGCCGAGCGTGCCTTGATGAGGCCGACCGTGCTTTGATGAGGCCGACCGTGCCTTGATGAGGCCGACCGTGCCTTGATGAGGCCGACCGTGCCTTGATGAGGCCGACCGTGCCTTGATGAGGCCGACCGTGCCTTGATGAGGCCGACCGTGCCTTGATCAGGCCGACCGTGCCTTGATGAGGCCGACCGTGCCTTGATGAGGCCGACCGTGCCTTGATGAGGCCGACCGTGCCTTGATGAGGCCGACCGTGCCTTGATGAGGCCGACCGTGCCTTGATGAGGCCAAAACGTGCCTTGATGAGGCCAAAACGCGCCTTTGAAGAAGACAAGCGAGCCTTAATGAGGTCAAGTGTGCCGTTAGATAAGTCCATGTGTGCCATTTGAGGCCATGTGTGCCATTTGAGGCCATGTGTGCCATTTGAGGCCATGTGTGCCATTTGAGGAGCAGTGGTGGCCGAGCGGTAACGGCGCCGACTTACGAGTTGTAGGTCGCGGGTTCAAACCCAGCCAGGCGCATTACTTTGTGTAATTTATTTCATCACCACTGCTCTCAAAACGGTGAAGGAAAACATCGTGAGGAAACCGGCATGTCCTAGAACCAAAAATTCGAAGACATGTGATATTCACCAATCCACACTGGGCCCACGTGGTGGATTACGACCCATTCCCTCTCCTAGATAGAGGAGGCCTGAGTCCCAGCAGTGGGAACATTAAAAGGCTGATTATGCTGTTATGCTATGTGCCATTAAAAGGCTGATTATGCTGTTATGCTATGTGCCATTTGAGGCCAAGTGTGCCATTTGAGGCCAAGTGTGCCATTTGAGGCCAAGTGTGCCATTTGAGGCCAAGTGTGCCATTTGAGGCCAAGTGTGCCATTTGAGGCCAAGTGTGCCATTTGAAGCCAAGTGTGCCATTTGAGGCCAAGTATGCCATTTGAGGCCAAGTGTGCCATTTGAGACCAAGTGTGCCATTTGAGACCAAGTGTGCCATTTGAGGCCAAGTGTGCCATTTGAGGCCAAGTGTGCCATTTGAGGCCAAGTGTGCCATTTGAGGCCAAGTGTGCCATTTGAGGCCAGGTGTGCCATTTGATTGAGGCCAAGTGTGCCATTTGAGGCCAAGTGTGCCATTTGAGGCCAAGTGTGCCATTTGAGGCCAAGTGTGCCATTTCAGGCCAAGTGTTCCATTTGAGGCCAAGTGTGCCATTTGAGGCCAAGTGCGCCATTTGAGGCCAAGTGCACCATTTGAGGCCAAGTGCGCCATTTGAGGCCAAGTGCGCCATTTGAGGCCAAGTGTGCCATTAGAGTTGGCCACATGTAACATTGGACTAGGCCAAGTGAGCCAATAAAGATTCGGGTTAAGTGTGCCCAATGCAGACGAAATTATCATCAAGAGCGTAAGTAAGAAAGAAAGAAAGAAAGAAAATTGCGTTTATTTGGCATTACAGAAAGAAGAAACAAAACACCTTAAAATTAAAAAATAGTACATTGAGTAATGCCAAAAGGGCCTCAGCTCAGCATAATGCCAAATGGTAACACAAGGCCACCACCTGACGCTGATTTTCAGCTGCAACCCTTGGGTGCCATATACTTAAAAATAGGAAATATTCATTAAAATCTAGTTCTGTGCAGAAACCAACTAAAAGAAAATGTTGCAATACTTATTAATAAAACAGTCCAAAAAGATTTATGTGCCCATTTAAAACAAATAATAAAACTGAGATATCATTTAACAATATTAGAAACAGTTAAGAGTGTAAACAATTTATAACATAGGTAAAACTTAAAAACAAAATAAAACAACAAAAAAGTATAAAATTGATAAAAATTAAAACATGTGTATATATTGATAACAAGGCTAATATCAAAATGTGTGAAATAAATAACATTGGTAAAATCGAAACAGGTAAATAGTTGATAAAAAATAAAATATTGTTTAAGTAACGTATGAATTTACCTACTTAAGGGATTTTAGTGTGACTATGTTGGCTTGATAATGATGTTAATGAATTGAATAATTTATTAAGTTTATTTCCATATTCATTTCTTTATTATTGCTTCATATCATTTTGACCTGTTTATTGGATAAGTTTCTTTTAATCGAACATTCTGATATAGCTTATGAAGATATTATAAGTATAGATAAAATGAATTGAAAGAAGATTTTTATATTGAGATTTTATTTTTGAAAAAAAAAGCGAGTTCTAAATGAATGGTACAAGTTATAGTTCATGTAAATGTTTTTAAAACCACTGATTTCTTTTATTTTTGAGGCCTTGGAGTCCGATTGCGTCAGGACTACAGAAGAAAAACCATCAGTCTTATTGAGCAAACGGATAGTTCCTGTTTCGAACAAAACAGACTCGAAGAGGAATGATGCAAAGAGACGATCTGGAAGGAAGTGCAGAAGTTATAATTCAACCTCTTCGTCGACTACACCACCACGACGCAAGAAGCAATGAGGTACCTCATGTTGGTTAAATGATTTTCCAAAGAGAAAAACGTTACAAGTATCGAAGTTTGAACATAAAACATTAGAATAATGTGATACGGGAGTTCGATCACTCCAGTAAATTTTGAGAGTATTTAAGTTGGATTAGAAAGAGTATTTGTAATTGATTTGTATGCTAATAGGATCAGAAACTGACTATACATTTTGTCTCAAAAACTTGCTAGGCTTACCAAAAGAAAATAGAAATGTTACGAAACCCTTCCAAAGTGTAGTATTTAGTTACGAAGTGGTAAACTAAACTAACAATAGTTTTTCTAATGAGCAGAATTATGGTCAGTTTCAAGCAGAAATGTTAGCTGGAACTTAAGGTGAAACTTATGTGAATATTTTTATGACAAATCAGTGCTTATATACGGATATTGATGACAATCAAACGCTTTACAAACAAGTAGAAATAAATGATCAATTTTATTGGGTATTATATAGATTTTAACAGCGATGTAGTCTTTTGCGTGAATCCGATATAGAAGTATTAGTTGTCAGTCAAAAGTTTATGCAGAGTTACCATCCATTGCAATTTGTAAAGGTACGTTATCCTTTCACAAGAACCTTGTACTGTTCAACAGTAAAATTGATTTAATTTTCTAAAACTTACCTTGCGCAACCAAATTCAGCTATAGATTCACATTATTCTGGAAATATTTGTATAGACGGATCTTATATCAGAGTATTTATCGTGTCAAATCTTTCTGACTATATCATCAACAAATCTATGCACAGACATCACCGCAAAAGATATACATCAATTAAATGATATTTATTTTACAAGTAGGTTATATATAATAATATTAAAAGATTTAATTTGAGCTAGATATTATATTGTTATAATTCGGTTAAGAGGAAAATAGATTTAAAATGCATACACTAGAGTGGCGGGTCAATTTAAATGTTCCAAATTAAAATAAAGTTTGATAAACAGTGCGATTCAAGCATCATTATTATAACCTTAACTTGATACGAATTTGCACACAGATGCTGGGGCCTTAGATTTAGGGGAAATATTAGTACAATTAAGCCCATGGGCTCTCCAGCTGAAGAGTCGCTTTTATTCTAAACGCTTAAGTTTTGTTTTATATTATGGTTTCAAATAGTGAATGTAATGAACCCTGACTAAATAAGACGCCACACAACGTATAGCAATATGGTGGCTATACATTCATGAGTTTAGTTAACCATTGAGAGTGTAAGATCTGGGACGCGTATGTCGATACCTTAAGCCGTAATACCATGCTGTCTACAGACACTAAGACGAATCCTCTGTTTCTGTTTATAGTATTGAGACTGAGAATTGATTATCAACATTATAAATATTAGACCTAGATTCAAAGTTCTTAAGGCTGAACCAGATGAAAAACCTAATGACAAAGTATGTATAATTATGTTAAGTCGTGAATTCAGTGTGCGTAAACAACGAAGACTATACTCTCGGACAAAAAGCTGGTCAATTTTACCTTATACTTACAGAAAGTTGACCAATTGTTTCGACTGATAGTGTTGGTTATAAAATATATTTAACATTGGTTTACTATCTCGAATAATAGTGCAATCGTGGCTTTCTTTTAGACACTTTATCTACTCTAAAGAGCTTTTACGATAGTCATGGTATTGACCTTGTTCTTAACGCTGTAAAAATGACTACCACTATTTTAAATGCCCTAGCAAAATAAAATTACTTCAACGTTTATAACGAACACCAATGAAACATATGCCTATCTTGGAAAATTCAATGGAGTCTTGTTAATTCTGGTAATTCATTCACTAGAAAGACTGCCACAAAGCTAGGATCAGAGATACTTTAAAGATAGACTACGACATTACGAAGTACGAAACACGTTACAAATCTTAAGAGATGAGGTGAGCTCCAATATCCAAGTTAGACAAGCAAAAGAATACTTACGTTACCAGTAAAATCCCTGCTACTACCTACAGCATAAGTGATCTGATTAAGATTAGTAGATCTGATTGCAAATAAGAAGGTAAAATTACATTAACCTCATTTTAAAATCTATAGATCCATTCAAAAACAAAAGTTTTAAGTATAAAATTACTGGAATATATTATATGGTAAGTTTTACGATCCCAGACATGTAGAAAAGCTTTTGACAAAAAACCTTACAACACTATTCTTCTAGTGATGAATGTTCTAAACATATGACGTGACGACAAACTAATTATCCGGAAGCAAACCTAAATTAAAATCAATACTAAGCCGAATGTAATGAATTTGAATGTAAAACTCATTTTCTTGTCGAACTAAATGAAGTATCATAATTTATATGAATGTAGTCTATCATTGAAATTATAATCGTGCGTCAGGAGATCGCACGATGTCGGATGGCCGAATGTAATGATTTTTAAAGAAAATATTCATAAATCGTTCAACTTCCATCTATAAGCGATAGATGGCGCTAGTAGTTACATGAACATAAGGCACTTGTTGTAGACATTAAGTAATGATTAATTATGGTATTAGAGTTTAAGTATTAGTTTTGTATAAATATATTATAATTGTTAAAATGAAATATTTACTTGCAGTTAATTATTGATAAACCCTAATGTATATTAGTTAGTCAATTGATATTACGTACTGTTTACTTTGCTCTGATTGGTCGGACCGAGTGTTTGTGAAAGTTTGTGGTGGGGAAACATTGAGTTTGTAACTGTCATTCTGGACAGTCAGTCTGCTCGGAGTTGTTGAACAGTGAACATGTCCTACCAATCCGTGTATTTGAAAATGATTGTTAATAAAATGATAAATATGAAATGGTGTTGATCAAAGTGAATAAAATATTTATATAACTGAAACTTGAAGTTTATGATTCATCACACTTCTTAATCACATGATATAGTTCACCACATAGCCTGCCTACTCTTGTTTATCAAATTGTCATTCCAAAAACTATATAAGCATGAATGCTATGCTATAGGTACAGTAAGCGGACCCTTTAAGTTATGAAGCCTACATTGTGGTAGTGCACAATGTGCACCATAAATAAATATTAGATATTTGAAAAAGAATGAAGTATTAATAAAATTAAGTATTTATAATAATAAAATACATTTAAATGTTAAGATAATCATCATCATCTTCCTGCACTTGTCCCAAGTTATTTGGGTTCGGCGCAACACTTTAAATAGAATTTTAAATGTTAAAATAATAAAGTAATAAATATCAAGTCATTATAATTAAAATAAGTCAAAATAGAATAATTATTACGAAGATCAAACTAAGGTTGAGAGTACTTTAAGTACTAGTACGTAGTAGTTCCGAATCTTACACTTGAAGGAAAAATTACTATAGATCAACTTTTATGATGTCAAAAGATGTAAATTCCAGAGTTATATGGTAGAGACAGCGTCGAAATTAGACGTAAACCCAGTGCGATGAGAAGAAATATGAAGAAGTAAGTTTTTGAAACAAGCATTTATCATGCAGTAAAAAACACCTTTCACTTTAATCAAATAGGAGTAATTCTAAAAAAAAATACTATTTATACCACTATTTAACTAAACAAACAAATACACAACAATATTCTCAAAGTACCAGGCAAACAGAAAATAAAGCTGGTCACACAAAAAGGCGTTCAGATGCAATGCAACTCACTGGTGACATCTCCGTCTCCCATAGTTTTTACTAGCGGAGCGTGACTTTTTTGCTTAACAGCTGCGAACCCAGCGGATTTGCATCCCACACCGAATGGACTTTGAATAAATATGCTGGTTCCGTATCCTCGCACTTTACTTGAAAATTGATAGAGGGATTTGATACTTTCTTGACGAACGGATTTATAAATTATAGATAACTTTTCAGTCCCTAAAAACGTTTGATATAGATCCGTCTAAACAAAAATGCAATATGAAACGTGTGTAATATTTTTGTTTTGATGGTAACGAAATGTTATTATCGCCATATTTCACTGTTGAGAATTGCGTGTTGCCATTCGTCTTGTCAGAAAAGTTAAGGCATAAATATTGAAGTACACGAGATGAACAAAGAATTGTAGACATGTATTTACTTTAGTAATAAAATCGAAACAGTTTTTATGTGAATTTAATTGAATATTCTCATCACACACAGTAATAACAATAGTATTAGTAACATGCGATTCATAGAATAATTTTCCAAATCACGCACGTTGGGACACGTCACAAAAACAAAGGTGCCTATCTCTGATTATGGTTTAATCAGTATTCATACAATAACCGACAGAGATATTCCGGATGCGACCAGCGGTTTCCGGCCCTTACAAAGAATAGATATTATTTAAATTTTATCTTTCGCCTTCAAGAAACCATAGCGCGTTATTCGATGTTTAAAACATAGTACAAACATTATATCTCACTCATGATCCCTTGAGCGGCTAAAGTAGAAAGGTATTTCTCCAAAAAAAAAAACACTTTGACAGATGAACAAAAAGTGATCGTGTATTAATTACATATACATACATATTCAGCCTTTTAATGTTCCCACTGCTGGGACTCAGGCCTCCTCTCTCTAGGAGAGGGAATGGGCCGTAATCCACCACGCGGGCCCGGTGCGGGTTGGTGGATGTCACATGTCTTCGAATTTTTGGTTCTAGGACATGCCGGTTTCCTCACGATGTTTTCCTTCACCGTTTTGAGAGCAGTGGTGATGAAATAAATTACACAAAGTAATGCGCCTGGCTGGGTTTGAACCCGCGACCAACAATTCGTAAGTCGGGGCCGTTACCACTCGGCCACCACTGCTTCAAACAACCACTACTAAAGCCTGTAAGGCAGGGTACAATGTGTGTTTGTATTAATTAGGATTGTTTTTTTTCTTTTCTCTTCGCACGTTTTATACATTATGGGCCGGTTTCTAAACTTTGACAGTTTTTCAGGTTAAAATAGAGTTTAAGAAATACAAATGCATAAATCAAAAATCGGGGGTCAGCCAATGTCAAGTAAGCATTTCGTTTTTTATAAAGAATACAGTCACTTGGGTTTTCTATAAAAATGCTGATGTAACATATTCTAGTGTTATTGCAATATTTGGCAGCAAATGTATCGAGTCAGCCTTTTCAGCCACCTTCGCTGAGCTAACCAATACTACAATACAATTCTTATAGCACCATTTTACCGACATCGCGCCTATTTCAATGATTCCACATATTATCCAGTTGTTTAGATACATGAGATTGAAAACTACACCAATTTTGCATCATAATGCCCACTTGAAATAAATCGAATAATTAAAACTAACATTGCACTTCTCTCGAAAAAATCCAGCAAACAACCTCTTAACCGTTCCGTTTTTCGTTTAAAATCGGAACCGTCGAGCGTCAATTAACTACTGATCAATTACCTAGTGTAGCGATTAAACGTATGCAGCCAATAGTAGATTATTAACAATTTATTAACTAACTCTTCACATATTTAAATTCATTAGAACCATTTTTCATATTTATGTAGTTCCGCAGCAAACGTAAAGAAGGCAAAAACTGATACCCGTACTGTCCAATTTGTCGGGGTGAGCTGATGGGCAAGTAGCTTCACTACGTACTCGTAAACAGGGCAACAACCTGTCCATGCCACGTTTTAGTAACAAAGCTTTCCGAAATTCCTAATGTTGGTATCATGTTAGTAATCCCCAAGGAACCTAGTAAGAACAGTTAGTATAAACAGGTAATCACCGGTCCTGCTAATGTGTGTTACGTCCATTTGGAGAACAGAACATAAACTAGATTTCAAGTCAAGTTTTTTATAGAAAAAAATGTAGATACCTTACAACCTCGTTTTTAGGGTTCTGTACCTCAAAAGGAAAAAACGGAACCCTTATAGGATCACATTGTCGTCCGTCCGTCTGTCTGTCTGTCTGTCTGTCAAGACCCTTTATCTCGGCAACGTGTGGAGATATCGTGTTAAAAAAACGATATAGGTACTCAAGTCTGCGGTCACTTGAATCTGTGAAAAAATCAAACTTCTGAGTTAACGAAAAAAAACGATACGGCCGTTTATGTCGAAAAAAAACATAGGGTAGGTACTTCCCGTTGACCTAGAATCCTGAAATTTGGCATTTATTAAACAGGTGGTTGCCAGTATAGAATATTCAATCCAATACTTGTAATACATAAAGATCCACACAAAATATGTAAACCTCCATACAAAATAAAAAATGGAAGTTAGAATTTCGTGAACACAGAAAACCGCAAACCTTGAAACTTTGTGAATTCCCTTCGTGATATACGGTCGCGATACAAAAAAGTAATTTTACGGTTCGGTATACAAATAAAAACAGTTTGATTGTTTTATATTCACCGTTCATTTATCTAAACTGAGTTTAAACGATCTTCTTTCTTTTATGTTATTGACATAGTTTTATTGACTTTTTAAGGGCGGAATTCACCAATAAAACTAATCGCGTTTTAACGTTTGGCTCGCATAATCGCGTTTAGCCGCTGTCACTAGTGTCACTTGTTTGTATTTTTCTTTTGTTGTATTTTTACAAGTGACAGTAGTGACAGAGGCTAAACGCGATTATGCGAGCCAAACGTTAAAACGCGATTAGTTTTATTGGTGAATTCCGCCCTTAAATTACTTGAATCAAATTAATATCGGTCAAAATAAAATCACTTATGGCGAAAGTTTGTGAGTGTGTGTATGCATATGTATGTTTGTTACTTCTTCACGCTTTAACGACTGAACAGATTTCGATGAAGCTTGGTACACGGGTAGACCATATCCTGGAGTAGCATATAAGATAGTTTCCCTTGGGATAATTTTCTACTATCACGTCGCCGATGCCGCTAACAGCAGCTAGTTGTTCATATAATAATTATATAATAACTCATCTAGTCCCAAACTAAGCAGAGCTTGTGCTATGAGTACTAGACAACTGATAAACTTACTTATATATTTCTAAATACATACATATTATAGATAAATTACACCCAGATTATATGGTCGTGCTTATCACACAAACATACGTCTTGGGTGGGTATCGAACCCACGACCTCCAGCATAACAATGAGGGACCACTAGACCAACAGGCCAGTCAAACGTATAATGTATACAATTGGTCCTCCCCACCTCTAGATTTCTAGATACAGTTCAAAAGCCTAAGTTAACTCAACCACTTTAGAATAAGGGATTCGTTTTTGATTAAATTCAGATCAAACTCGTTCTAGAACTTTCAAAGGGTATCGTGTCATTCCGACCTTTAATTCAAGAAGAAGAATTAATTCTTTTCACGATTAAAACAGATGATGATGAAGAAGAATTGATTGATTCCATGAATAAATGACAAAAAACATTCGCACGCTTAATCAAAAAGAAACGTAGCTAAAAAAACCAGCCAAGTGCGAGTCCAACCCGCGCACGAAAGGTTCTGTAACGGCCGTAGCAAAAACAAGATAAAATCACGTTAATTGTGTAAGAGCCCCCTTAAATATTTATTTTATTCTGTTTTTTAGTATTTGTTGTTAGAGCGCGTTGGCATCAGAAATACATAATCTGTGAAAATTTCAACTGTCTATCGCGGTTCATGAGATACAGCCCGGTGACAGATGGACAGATGGAACCGTACAGAACCCTCAAAAATAAGGTTCATTTTTCAAATACCCTTTGATTTGAAAATTGAACCTTATTTTTTAAACATATGTTTTCAAATACAAATCTTTTGAGTTAGGTCTCTTATGATTAAGCATGCAATGCGTTAGTAATATATTCGAAGTTGGTTCGCGTGAGAATAAGTAAACAGGATTAGCGCGTCTGAATATTCTTCAGTGGAGAAGGCTGCCAACGTCAGCGGCGGAGGCATCGAGGCATGAAGCCAGTCCTCTGTCGCCGAGTGCCGGACGTGACCTCCCAACCTGCCCGGCTTACCCCATACTCCCGACATATTTACACTTCTTTGTCTGAAGCTCACCCACACCACGCCGTAAACACAAAGGCACTGAATCAAAACGAGATACTCCAAAAGTGTAGGCTTTTCAATAACGGATCTGTAAGTCTTCATTTCTTGAGACTCAATTAAAAAGTTCCGTCTTTGTATGAAAAAAACATTTCCCAATTTTTTTTCTTCGTGCAGTCGGCAACGAAGCGGAAATTAAACTTTGCGTAAACTCTTTTTATTTCTTTACTTTTCGGGGGAGTATCGGTGATCGCTACCATTTGTTACTGGGCTTCAAATACGTCAGTAGAGGAACAATTGAAAGGGCTCGCAGGCGTCTTAGCCGGCATTGTGTAGCAGGACTTGACAGGTCATCCGACGAAAAAAGGTTTCGTAAAGGAACTCCTTTGTATCTCCGATCAATTTGCCAAAGATATCGTGTACCGCAAGCGCCATTTTGCCAAACACCGTTAAAGTAATCGTTTCTATTTTAGATCAGTTTATCTGCTATGAATTAAGCTCGGCAACAGATAAAATATATTTACGTAAGCAGATCAAGCCTTCATTTCCCTACACACAATCTCATGATCGGATTATGTCTATTCTGCAAGTCTGGCACAATTTTTTAAAAAGCAAAACCGCCATTCTGTTGTGGATATTTGCCAAAGCAGCGTTTATTCCAAACAAGGGTTGGAAGACACAACTTAAAATTGCTACATACGCCGCCGGCGCAAATCGACTGATGAGAACACGAAAGTAATTTTTCTGGCTGTTTTGTTGGTAACTTTTTAAGAGAATATGTAGATAGAAGTTTGAAACAAACGTTATTAAGATAAAAAAGAAATACAATTTGGAAATTGGCCTGACATATTTTCGCAATTTTCCTCAATATCTTACGTAAAAGAAACGATATTTACTAAGTTTTCTAGACTGTGCTGATTTTCGTATCTTTGTCTTTCTATGCAAGATTCTACAAACTCTACATTCACGTGTTACTACAAAATTGTTAAAGCTACATTGACTGAACTTTTCAATTAACTTCCAACATTAACGTACTACGCTCTAACTGTTCATTCCACTCCACACTGATCATATCTCATCCGACCCAATCAAAACGAAGGCCCAGACAATCCACGAAAAAAAAAGTTAACAAAAATAATAATAGGAAGAAAATCAACAAAAAGATTCGCGGGCTCGTGCCGTTCCCTGGGCCGTGTGTCACCATTCAAGCCGGGGGGGAACCGGAGGGGAACCGGCCAACCGTGCAGCGCCCGTCTACAGACCGGCCCGACGGCCCTGTGTTTACCAGATCCACAATAACTCTATTGTATGACTAACTTTCCACATTGTAAGGGGTTATTGCTAGGAAACTGAGAAATAACGTCGAGTATTTGAGCTTTATTGTTTATGACAGAAAATGGGTTTTTTGTAGAAAAAAGAAATAAGTTTTCCGTTTATATTACTATAAAGATTTCTATATAGTCCAAAAATGGTCATTCTTTATTTTATATTTACAATTAGATATCTCAATAAGTCAAATCCCTGTTAAGCTTTTTAAGAATCTTAATAGGTACTAAACCAATTAGGATAATTCAAAAGCTACGCCCACACTTTGCTAGGGCTGCCCGAATCCACCTAGGGCAGTGAAAATGTCCGAAAGAGTTACCGTGGCACTAGAACGCATAGGAACACGGACACGCCGTACAACATGTCCTCATGTGCCTATTTACTCTGTAAAAAATCTATATATATAAAAGGAGAAACTGACTGACTGACATATCAACGTACAGACGAAACTACCGGGCATAGGAGCGTGAAATTTTGCACAAATTTTCCTTTTATAACGTAGGCGAGCACTAAGAGAGGATTTTTCAAAATTTACCCCCTAAGGGGATGTAATAGGGATCTAAAGTTTCTATGGAGAAAGCTACTTCGACGCGGGTGAAGCCGCTGGCAGCAACTAATCTATTATAAAAGAAGCTTAACACTCAATTCACAACATAACGTATCGAATTGTAATTCACGACATATCAAATGAAGAATCCGTACAATTCATTAGTCAAGCCATACAAGACATACACAAGCTTACTGCTCCTACATAACCTATGATAGTTCACCTCAGTCTGCCCCGTAATCTGCTGCGAACCTTGTAACGGATTCAATCCTTTAATCTCCGACGATTTATTGGCTCTTAACTCAGCTTTAACAACATTAAACTTTATAAAACTGTGAATTGATCGTGATAGGCTTGTGTTAAATTGTTTATCGATGGATAATAGTAATGTTAACAGACCTTCTATTTAGTTAAGTCTATTTTTTTGTTTCTTAAATCACAAATCACAGGACGTTTTTTAGAGTTCTGTACGTAAAGTGTAAAACGGGACCCTATTACTAAGACTCCGCTGTCCGCCCGTCTGTCACCAGGCTGTATCTCATGAACCGTGATAGTAAGACAGTTGAAATTTTCACAGATGACGTATTTCTGTTGCCGCTATAACAAAAAATACTAAAAAACAGAATAAAATAAATATCTAAGGGGGCTCCCATACAACGGACATGTTTTTTTTGCCGTTTTATAGATAATGGTACGGAACCCTTCGTGCGTGAGTCCGACTCGTACTTGGCCGGTTTTTATTTATTTTCTATTTGATTTTCAAAGTCAATATATTCGTTTAGATTCCCACCAGGTACGTAATTTTGATAATACACTACAAAGTGTCACTATGAAAATACCCTCAGTTTGGGTTTGACCTAATTGAAATTCGAAACGAGGTTTGAAACCTGTCCTGCGGTTGACCAACATTCCATCCAAAATTGACGTCCATGTCACCTCTGTAATCGAATTTAGTACGGCTCTAACAAATCTCAAAGGACTTGTTTTCCAACTACAAACACAGCACAAAGATTTATATTGAGGGTAAATAATTCGTTTCACTGTGAGGATACTATGTGCCTCTGTGTCTACTGGTCGAGAGGTCTGCCAGTCTTTATTAACCCGCCAGAATAATCGATTGGTTTAGATTAACGAAGACATTCTTACTTCACACATTTGAGTGGTGGGAACGATTTGTGTAAATTGGAGTGCTGATTAGATTCCTCCCTCGAAGCTCGAGCGTCTTAATCTTTTCGATTCATTACTCGCTAAAAGTGAGATGTATTCGTGATTAATTGTCTTGTTTTGTCTGGCTACGATCAAGGATTTATTTAGAGTTGGATCGTGATCGGTAAGTTTAGGACAATTTGAAAATCGTTAGGTTGTTTTTAAATACCGCTTATAAAACTTCGGAATAATTGACAACAGTAACAATTACGATGATGTCAGTTTCGTTATGTTTAAGAATCGAGTTCTTGTTCTATTGTTTTGGTTACACAAAATCTAAAGTGGACATGTCTATCATCATTTCTATTATTATCACCTTGGCAAATTTTCGGTTCCTTAAACCTACCAGCAATTAAACGAACATCGCCGTGAAACACCGATATTATGAAAACGGAAAAACAGGTTTGTTGAATTGCGAATTCAATTTGAAACTCATTTTCCACGATCACAAAACGATTTTTTTTTTCCGACGAGTTGGATCGTCCGATAATAATGTAATGAGTGAATAAGAAATCTACTTACTAATAATAACATTGTCAGACTCTATTGTCCGTCGGGTTGACCCAATTACAACCCGTGAACACCACATTGAAGCGAAATTGTTCGATCTGTCTACGGAAATTAAATTTTCTGAATACCCCTTCGTGCGTCGATAGAGAAAGCAAAAGTGTGACCAGTTGGACGGGACCCCTCTCGCCCAGCTGAGCAATTTCGGCTGATGTTTCGTTAAAAGAAAATAGTTTCCCGAATAATCTTTAAATTAGATTTTGTGTACGAATCTATTTTTGGGCAACTTTAATTGAAGTTTTGACACATGCCTTTAATTGAAAATTGATTATTTGAGATTGATTATTTATTGTTTTTTGTAGTTGATTGTGTGTATTTGAGAGCAGGCACTAGCATCTGCCAGCGACTTCGCCCGCGTAAAAGTTGAAAATATAAAGCCATGTCACTCAATGATAAAGTAGTATTCCACTCGGTGCAAGAATTTTTTAAATTGGTTCAGTAGTTTTTGAGTTTATTCGTTACAAACAAAAATGTGAAAATAATACTAGCTGATAGCGCAAAGAAAAAATGGGGGGTGATAAAAAATCGCCTATTCTTAGTCCTACCAAATATACACAAAAAAAAATCGGTCAAGCCGTTTCGGAGGAATTCGATAACAAACACTGTACAAGATATTTATATAATAGATTATTAATTATTTATTATAGGTATCTAATACATGGATTTATTCATCTCAAAACTTCAAAAACTGAAGTACCTAACATTTAATAAGAATCTCTCTCTCTTGCAACAGAACTTGTAAATCAATTCCAATTCAAGGCTAACCACACAAAACAAAGTCGCCATATTGAACTCAGTACATAACCAAGCAAGTTCCACTGACTGCACACGACAATTTCGATCATAATGCATCATGATATTGACAGGACACTCGCATGCTACAACCGAGATCTTATTACTCTGGTATACCAATGTATGGCTGGATTTTCTCAATTCATTTGTTATTTCGAGACCGCAATGATCAGTTTCCTAGGAGGGATGTATTGTGGGCCCGCGGCCATTGTGATTTTTTTCATGGTGACTCAGCACTTTTCCACGAAAAACCGTTTCTAAGGGCCTTTGTGCTGCGGCATCCTGGGGGATATTGGGTTCGAATGAAATGTATACGCGTGTATATTAAATATGTACGATGTTCGTATTGTTACTTTTTAATTTGTTGGCTGTCGTGAGCATACTTTTGTTTGTGGAAATGTTATGAAAGATAAAGCTACTTTGTGGATTTTGGGAGTCAGTAAGATATGGTTATGTTTTTAGATAGGTACTCGTATGTTTAGAGATATATGGAACACGGTGTTCCACATACTCGTAGCATAAGCATAGCATAATCAGGCTTTTAATGTTGGCACTGCTGGGACTCAGGCCTCCTCTCTAGGAGAGGGAATGGGCCGTAATACACCACGCGGGCCCAGTGCAAGTTGGTGAATGTCACATGCCTTCGAATTTGTGGTTCTAGGACATTCGTTTCCTCACGATGTTTTCCTTCACCGTTTTGAGAGCAGTGGTGATGAAATATATTACACAAAGTAATGCGCCTGGCTGGGTTTGAACCCGCGACCTACAACTCGTAAGTCGGGGCTGTTGCCACTCGGCCACTACTGCTCCACGTCAAGTTCTACATACTCCGTTGAAAAGTAAGGATCTTCCGACCAGACAGTCGTTGTGTCTGAATAAAACCCAAAGTGTTCCTTGAGTTGAGCTCTGCGTTCGAAAAATCACGTAACCCTGACCACATCTACATTCAGTCAGAAAAGTATCGGGAATGGATGATTTGTTTATGGTTCCAAATTCAATTTTTTTTTTTTTTGTTAGATTGGCACAACTGTTTTCCATTTTGGCGCGGAGTTTGAGTTGCATCTGTTATTTATATTAAATACAATGCTGTTTTTTTTAGTAGCCTACCTAGTGTGTGTACCTAGTGTGTATTACGAATTTCATAATGGACAAAAACATCGAACAAAGAGTTTATATCTTCCATGCTTGTTCCATGTAGTAGACAAAAGTATTGATCATTTCGTACACAGAACAAAAAATATATAAATATATTTAGAGCCGCATGTCTCACGTATTGAACGAACGTGAGGCGACGGAAACGTATCTGATAGTATCGGTAATCATGCATTTTATATGTGATAGTGAGCTACACTGTATGTTTTCTTTATACTATGCCATATATGTATGTACATTTAGATGAACGTAGCCTGTAGATAGACTGAGATTTATGACAAAAGGATGCGAGATCGTTAGAAAGAGTTACCGTGGCCCTGGAACGCGAAGGGCAACTGAAGGAACATGGGTGTGTTTTAGTAAATAAAAGACTGACACGCCCTCTCGCTTCGCAGTGTGATAGTTGTGGAATACTAAGCATAAGAATAAGCAAAATCAGCCTTTTAACGTTCCCATTGCTGGGACTCAGGCCTCCTCTCTCTAGGAGAGGGAATGGGCCGTAATCAACCACGCGGGACCAGTGCGGGTTGGTGAATGTCACATGTCTTCGATTTTTTTATTCTAGGACACGCCGGTTTCTTCACGATGTTTTCCTTCACCGTTTTGAGAGCAGTGGTGATGAAATAAATTACACAAAGTAATGAGCCTGGCTGGGTTTGAACCCGCGATCTACAACTCGTAAGTCGGGGCCGTTACCACTCGGCCTGTTCGGTGTGGAATATTATTATTTAATAAAAAAAACTTACCCTTCATTTCACCCATATTGTAATATTATTATGACTGTCTGGCAAACTCAAACCCGACAATCAAATTCAAAGATAACTGAATTTTAAAATTAAAAAAAATGAATGTAAAATACCGAGAAAAAACTTTTTACAAAAAAAATACAACCGACTTCAAAGTAAAAAAAACACTGAAAAGTGCAAAATAACTTTAATTTCGGAAGTCGGTGTTTCTATAATAGTTTTGTCTCTTCGTTATTTAACACCGACTTCCGAAATTAAAGTTATTTTGCACTTTTCAGTGTTTTTTTTACTTTGAAGTCGGTTGTATTTTTTTTGTAAAAAGTTTTTTTTTACACTTTTTAGTTATGGTACCACCACTAAAAAGTACCCCTCAGCCAAACTTAAATACCTTATAGTCATCGACTACACGTATAAACAAAGCAATTTTACTTGTTACGACGTTTCTGCTGTGATCCTATGAGGAGTTCTGTTCCATATCTTCGAAGTTCATGATCAGATCATAACAATATTTCTATGGGACCAACTCGGAAGCATAACCTTTCAATAAAAAAAAAAATTTTCAAAATCCGTCCACAGTTGACCGAGAAATCGGTGAACATACATAAAAAAAAAAAATAAAAAACATACATTCAACCGAACATATAACCTCCTCCTTTTTGAAGTCGGTTAAAAAATAAAATAAAAGCGTTCTCTCTAAACCTTTTATTTTCCATTTCAAACAGCAGTTCTAATTTCAAAGAAGTGATCTCTTGCTCAGTTTGAAAGTTGTGCAGCTATTGACCTGTGACCTAGACTTCAGAAACAGACGTTTATCTTGCAGTCGGGATCTTGTTTACGACAAAATATATTAGGCTACATTGTAACTGTGGCATAATAATAGTAAGTTTGTAATTAAATTGACAATTTAGTTAAGTATAAAGGGAGTAACTGACTGACTCACATGTCAACGCACCGAAGAAATTACGGGGTCTAGGAACGTGTGAAATTTGGCACAAGGCTTCCCTATAAGATGTAGGCGAGCACTAAGAAGGGATTATCGAATATTTAACTTTTAATCTTCGAATATTTAAAATTTATTTGTATGCAAAGTTAAGTCAAGTAAATAAAAACGGCTTTCATTATTCGTTTTTTAAAACTACCTTTAAAAAATGATTTACTAGGGGGGTGTTAAAAGTTGTGTGTGAGAATTTTATTCCTTGGGTTAATAAACTTGAAATCACCCACACATTCTAATCAAAATAAATAAAGTGACTGTCATTATTAGTTTTTCAAAACTTCCCTAAAAATATGGTTAAAGTTTTTATGAAAAAATTGTCGCGAACGAAGTCGCGGACAAAGTGCTAGTTTATTATATTAATTAATTATTATAATAACTATGTAATAACAGAGAATCATTCATGGCTGCTTACATAGTACAATCTTATTCTTTTATTTTGACCTTGACAGATATCATGCGAAATTGTATAAATCTCTGGACTATTATTTTAGTCCAGAGATTTATAACTCCGCGTTACAGCCTCAACGGATACCTTCCGTATTGGAACGACCAAAAACAGAAATCAATCAAATTTTCAACAACAAACATCACTGAGTTTGAAAATAGATACAAACTCGATCCAACTTTTCTCAAAGCTTTTATTCAATTAACAAAACGAAAACAACGTGAACTTCTCTAACCGATCAAACATTACTCGATACAAAATGCATTCAATTATCGATATTTTAATCGATTCAACTGCAAAAATCGATTTGAAACGAATCGATTTATAATTCAGAAGTTCAGAGGAGCGTAGCAGACAAAATCTATCAAAAACGCCTCTGATTTATTTTGAATTTGGAATTAAATTTGAATTTGGAAGTTTTTTTTTGTACGAGTGTTGACACTCGGGACATGCGTCACTTTTCCCCGACCCCGCCTCAGACGAACGACAATCGTAGGCGCGGGCTTGAGGACGGCAAATAGTGGGTAGTTAAGCTCGCCGTCCGATAAGTGCCAGGCTTGGTTCGACGGCACGTCGTATTCAACGCGCCTCAAAGAGATGTTAGCAAATCTAACCTTCCTGCCTGCCAGGATTACGGGATTGTTTGAAAGAGTTACCGTAGTCCTGGAAAGCAAAGGGTAACTGAAGAAATACAGGTCGGTTTTAGCCAGTCACATTGCTAGGAAAGACGGTGGCAACCTTATTGTGACCGGCCAAGTGGATGGGAAAAGGCCACGTGGGCGCAGCCCAATACGTTGGTCCAACCAGATCCGCACCGCTCTTGTCTCTACGATATACAATGCCCTTCACACTGCCAGAGACAGAAACAGATGGAGGAATATCATTCAAGAAAAATTAATGAAACACACGGTGGTCACGACCCTTAGCATTGAAAAATACGACGCAAGAAGGAGGTTTAGCCAGTAAAAGTCTGACTCTCCCTCTCGGTCCACCAAGAGTGGGAGGAGTCATTTTATGATTTCCAACCTCAAAAAGAGGACGTAAGTCATCTGCTCTGCTGCCCGAATTTACACGAGGCCAATGATATAGAACTGTAGTTACAGGGTGCTAAATACTGTCCGCGAAATAGTACATCTTGATACAAGTGGAGAAAGTTTTTCATTGCGACCGAGGTTGAATGTGTTATGGAGTCGAGTGCAGTGACCAATTTCCACGTGTATCAAGCGACTTTTTTTAATACACTTCGAAGAAATAAATCTCGCGCTTGGGCGGAGCGCGAGGGCGTGTCAGGCACTTACTGACTAAAACCCACTCCTGTTCCTTCTTTGCCTTTGTTCCAGGGCCCCGGGGTTCACTTTCACTTAACCCATGATCCTAGTAGGCTTCGACGCTGCTGGGCCCCTACGATTTGCTGACATCTCCTTGAGACGTGCGACTCGTGGGGGTCGCATAGCGCCCAGCTTGACACGATAAATGTAATAAATTGTTGGGAGGGCGAGCTCGCGCACTTTTCCGCACTAGTGCGAAAAACAGTAAATTGCGTGTCTAAAAGCGGTACGAATAACAGCCGCTGCGGGTTTTCGAGTAAGTGTATTGGAAAATTCATTTCAGTTTATCAGCACAAAAAGTAGAAGAAGAACTCAGTTTACAATCCTATGTTATGTTTTGCTACTAAAAAGTACTCAATAGTAGGTTGGTTAGTCGTAATGGTAGTGTAATAGGGGGCTATTAGGCTCCACGCTCGACTCACAAGTGCAATAAGTCGAATGGTGCTCGATGGCGGATAACTAGTGAAATTAGAAACCAACCCGCACTTTCTCTACATAGCCATTTTATGCAGTGCCGTAACCTCTTTTATACTTATATGATATTTATTGGAACATACAGACTTAATGCAGTGTGCATTACGTCTGTATATTCCTATATGATATACCTACTAGCTGACACGGCGAACTTCGTACCGCCTAACGGTTAATTATTTTAGTGTACCTTTTATTAGCTAAACTTTTTGACCGAATGATTGAGTAATTGCGATTTAGTATTTGACAGTTGCTGTCATTTTTCGATGTAAATATATTTTTCCTTTTTTAAGTTATTTTTTTCGTTATTTTAATAATTATTCGGGGCGCAGACTAATCTAATAAAGTAAAGACCCCGAGTCAATAAAATAAAAAATGATTTAAATCAGTCAAGCTAGGCCTATGTCCAACAATGGTCGTCTTTCGGCTGAAATGATGATGATGATGATGAGTTATTTATTTTTTGAGTTCTTAACAACAAATTTAATTACACTTTAATTTGTAACTAAATTTAATTACACTATATATACCATAATCAGCCTTACAATGTTCGTAGGTACTACTGGGACTCAGGCCTCCACTCTAGAAAAGGGAAAACCTTCTGCTCCAGTTAATTCACAAAAAGGTGAAACAAATCCAAATTACTTTTTGTGTAACCCTCTCAAAACAACGCTGTAGTGAGTTCAACAGCCACGTGTTTCAGTTCAACGGCCTAGCCGTCCGCTGCCGAGAGCCGGGGTAGGTATATTAACCCCGTGACTTCAGCCACCAAGTGCAGTTGCAATTGTCCTGTTAGTCGAGAACACAAACAATGCGGGAGCCAATCAAACGGCCCGGATGCCCGTAATTAAGATCTGCTCTCAAGTAATTAGAGTGAGACAAACAGTGCAAGCAAACGTGCAAACCTCTATTATATCGTCTCATTGCCTGGTGACGAGTCCACGAGATTTTGTTTGTGGATCCTGTTCAATTGTGAACCAATTTGTGAACCCCGACCGGCCGAGGACAACGATATTCGGTAATAAGGTTAAAGGGTACGATCAAAATTCATAGGCATTTAAAGCAAATTCTCGACCTAACAATATTACTTAACGATCGAAAATTCCGTACGCCCCCAATAAATATGACGAAAACTTTGAACAGAATATTCTGAAAATATTGGAAAAACTAAATAAGAGCCGGAGTAATTGGTAAACTACTCGATAAAAGTTGTAAAATTTTCCCCGTGAGAGCAAACAAAAGTTTAACTGAACTTGTGTACCTAATTACCGATTCCGTTCGGAAACCTTTCCGCGAGTTCGCAAACTTGTTTATGAAAAACTTTTTCGTGAACTTCTAAAATTATCTAGGCCATATTTTTAGAATTGAGGCTAAAGCGTTAAAGCGCCGAAACACGATATTCAAATTATGAAAGGGACGGTTCTAAAACGATTCCTGAACTTTTTCGACGCTTCCCACCTCAAGGCAATGACCTTAATTTGTCAAGCTTGCGATTCTGTGCAAAATGAATTAATGAATCTGTATACATAACTCCCGAGGGTTCCACAGTCGATATTTAAGTACAAAGAGGAGAAAAGATGATTGTTTATCTCAGTTAGCAAAAAAAAACATAACAACGTCGCGCAGATGAATAAAATATTTTTTTAACTAAACAAACTTGGATAGTAGAGCACTTCGTTCGTGGGAAAAAAATCGGAAATGACAGCGACGTGTCACTGACATCTGTCGCCATATTTGTGAACAAGATACATTAGCGTTTCGTGTCACGCAATAAAAGAGAATATGTCGCCAAATCGACTTGATAATAGCTTTCGTAATAAGGCCGTACCAGAGATAAAATACTTTTTTCCAATTACGTATTTATTCCAGTAATTTTATGGAATGTTTAAGGGCATTTCTTTAGGTCCTTAAATCATTTCAATCACGAAAGGTAATTAATTATAAACAAAAGTTAAAGCCATAACTTTATAGAACGACTTTGCTTAGCTTTCATAGACATGCAAGTAAATATTTTAGATATTAAAAGTTCATTTTTATTCGCGTTTTAGTGCTGTGTTTCTAAGTCGTAAAGCTTATGTAGCAATCCAATTCATCTTAGATGACAAATGCATCAATATAAAACATACTTTACGACTGAAGTCATAAGCCGAGTTTATGAACTCAACTCAAAACTTTATTTTCGGAATGTACCTACAATTTAATTTCGTTAATAATTCAAAGCAATTAAAACTGTAACAAGAATAACACCCACTTGAAACGAGGAACAAGCAAAAAGAAACCGTATGGGTAAATGAATGAGTTATAAATTGCTTCGTGAAAAATGCTATTCCCACATGAATGATCGTAGCGAAGTGGGGTCAAAAGTTGGAGTTGGTAAAAAATCGGTTGGCGCAGATGTTTGGCACATGGCGGCTGGCTGCTATGGAATACCGTTTAATAAAAGGAAAAAGTCGGTACCTAGTCTCATTTCTTTTCTGTCCGATATTTCTCCTGATGCGCTCAGTTACTGAGTAGGTCAGTGTGAACACTTTGATAGACATCATTACTTGATAGATGAGGGTTCCTATACATATTTCTATGAAAAAAAAAAAATGAAATCAGACGTAAAACTGACTAAACAAAGGTTATACGTGTTTTTGCTACACTAATCATGACAACTCGTTTTAGTCAGTAAAAGCCTAACACTCCCTCTCGCTGACCCCAAGGAGGAGAAGTTATTTAATAATTTCCCAAGTAAAAAGGGGCCCCAGATTTTTTTGGCACAGGGCCGTTGGTCAGGTGACCAACGGCAAGTAAACGACGTAGCAAGGTTGCTACGCCACTATCACTAATCTATACTTATAGCATAGCATAATCAGCCTTATTGTTCCCTCTGCTGGGACTCAGGCCTCCTCTCTAGGAGAGGGAATGGCCGTAATCCACCACGCGGGTCCAGTGCGGGTTGGTGAATGTCACATGTCTTCGAATTTTTGGTTCTAAGACATGCCGGTTTCCTCACGATGTTTTCCTTCACCATTTTGAAAGCAGTGATGATGAAATAAATTGCACAAAGTAATGCGCCTGGCTGGGTTTGAACCCGCGACCTACAACTCGTAAGTCGGGGCCGTTACTGCTCGGCCACCACTCCTCAACGTTTCCTTACATTCCCCTAAATTGTAACAGTCCCTCTTTAACTAATCCCCAATCCCCACAAAAGATAACTTGCGAAGACATGAAAAAATCTCTCAGCATGAAAGTAAGCACCTATGAATCATCTTGCCGTACATTCATAGTGTGACGTCATAGGGCTGGATATAAGCAAACAAGTGTCGCGCCAAATGACACCCATCAATCGTAGGATATAACTGATATAACGCTGCCTGCTGAACTTGTAATATGCGATGGAAAGTGAAACATTCATAACTTTCTGACGTATCTTGAACAAGCTGTTCCCCGCAGTTTCATCCGCGCTTGAATCTGAAAAAGGTGATGTGTATGCTGTGTGACTAAGTATTCTAAGCACTAGTTGTAAACGAAAATATTTTTGTCATAAACTTTTATCGCGGCGGACAGTACTAATCGAAAGATTGCAGGTAGCGGAGATGAGAATGTTGAGATGGATGTGTGGTGTGACGAGAATGGATAAAGTGAGGTTGAAAGTGGCGCCAGTGACTGAAAAGTTGAAGGGGAATCGTTTGTCTTGGTATGGTGATGTAAAGAGGAGAGATGAAACGCATGTTATTAAAAGAGTTATGAGTATACATGTGGATGGGTGGAGAGGGAGAGGGAGGCCAAAGAAAAGATGGATGGATTGTGTGAACAGTGATATGAAAGAAAAGGAAGTTAGTGATAGCATGACGGTTGACAGGATAGAATGGAAGAAAAAAACGTGTTGCGCCGACCCCAAATAAGATGGGACAAGGGCAGGAAGATGATGATGATGGGACAGTACTAATCAAGACCATTCCAAAAAGCCTTAAACACGATGTGGTTTCTTATTGCATGCAGTAGTTCCTATGGCCACATTCCGACTCCATCATCAGTACAGCTCTATGGTACTATATTAATGCATGGTCATATAAGATAGTTAAGTATACCAAATATCGGTTCAATCTGTTAGGGATAACTGTTTTAAAATCCATGTGCAAGATTTGCCCTAAAAACATAAGTATGTATGCGTGTATGTTACACAAACATTGCAAGTTCAATAAAAGCTTGTAAAAAAACCGGCAAAGTGCGAGTCAGACTCACGCACGAAGGGTTCAGTACCGTCCGTAACAAAATACGGCAAAAAAAAAAAAAAAACACGTTTGTTGAATAAGAGCCCCACACAAATATTTATTTTATTCGGTTTTTAGTATTTGTTGTTATAGCGGCAATAGAAATACATCATCTGTGAAAATTTTAACTGTCTAGCTGTCACGGTTCATGAGATACAGCCTGGTGACAGACAGACGGACAGCGGAGTCTTAGCCATAAGGTCTGTTTTTACTCTTTGGGTTCGGAACCTTAAAAATAGTCTATTCCATCAAACACCACAATATACTGATGGAATTTCTTAACACAAACAAGTTTCACACTTGCTATAATAATCCTTAGTCGCGAATAGTGAGAAAGTCATTCTTAATTAAAGTCAATTGAATGTAAGTGTTCAAGCTAACTGAAACTATTTGACAGATGATATTTCTATCAAGTCTTCAGTTAGGATAACCCCTTTGACTATGTTGATTATATTGTTGCTAAGATACTACTAGTACTGGTGTGTAAGGAGTGCATTGAAAAGATATTTAAATATTAAGAACTCTCTTTTTTATTGTATCTTTTGCTAATAACAAAGTCAAAGTCAAATCTTTATTGCAGAACACAATACAATAAATTATACATTTCTGGATGTCATGTGAATGCTCAGCTAATTGTGTTTTTACCAAATTAGGCATGCAAAATTGTAGTAAATTCAAAAACATTTTGTGAGTAAGATACATAATATATGTCAGAGATTAATACTAATGATTATGTCAACACAGTACAAAAACCAATTAATATAGTCAAATGATAATGTCAACACAAAATAAAAACAAAATTAAAATAAATACAATAAATAAATTAAGTAAAGTAAATCGGACTTGGAAAGAAGTAACTGTTATCATTATTGTAGGTACACATAAATTCTTGTTTGACAGGTACTCACTTATTGACACGTCTTATTTATAAGTAAATTGTGCAATTGTTTTTTACATACGATAAAATCGTAATTCTAGCAAAGATTTAGGCAGTTTGTTGTCATCAACATAATTTTTAAGGGGTGTGATTACTAACATAATAATGGACTACGGTCTAAAATAAAGTATTTTAATTTTAAAATACAATAAAAATACTACTTTCTGTCAGTGACATCGTTTGCGTGAAATTAGAAAATTATCGACGGAAGCAAAGTAAAAAAGTTATCTGTAATTTGGCGATTTTACATATTATACACAATAACTATGGTGTCTTATATCTACGTGTGCCCAATAAAATATTTTTCTTTTTTTCTTCTTTCAGTATTATCTGTTAATATGACTCTGTGTCATGTCCCTGCTTCACTTAATAAAATTGATTATAAGAATTATATCAAGGCACCCTCCCCACAATAACAGGACTGATATAAATCTTCTAAACCATTAACACTATAGTAAGAAAATCCTAACAATACCAGAGACACATTTTGCGTGATATAAATGGCAAAATAAACCCAATTTCGCGCACATGTTAATAATGACCTTGATGTATAATATGTATTTCACGGTTTTTATATCCACTTAGGATAGTTTCTCAACCATAAGCATAGATCTCGTTAATTTTGTTTCGGTTTAGCAAAATCATTTAGCTAATCAGACAGTGTCAAGTTAAAAAAAGTATTTAGTTTTTAATACAGAAAACAATCGCTCTGATTTCCATTTGATTATGGATAAACACATTCTTGTTTTTGCAGTATTTGGCAGCAAATATATCGAGTCAAGTTTTTGAATACTTAATAATAATAATTAGTAATGATGTTATTATTTTTTAATTTTAATTTAATATTGTATTATTATTTGATGGTTTTAATCTATAATTCTAATGTTTTATAATTTTATACTTATTTTTTAGTTTATTAATTTTGTGCTTGTGTTTTTAAAAAAATTGTAATTCTGCTCTATGATTTATGGCTACTTTATACTAACTTTTATTAATTGAGGGGTTTGGCGCTGATAGCCGAAATACAGGCTTTTGTCTAGTTCGGCTACAGATGTCTCATTCTTTTGTTCTACAATAATATAGCCTACAAATCTGTTGTAAAATTGTAAATTTATTTGAATAAATCATTATTATTATTATTATTTAGTTTTTAATACAGAAAACAATCGCTCTGATTTCCATTTGAATGTGGATAAACACATTCTTGTTTTTGCAGTATTTGGCAGCAAATATATCGATTCAACTTTTTAAATACTTAATAATAATAATAGCCATTTATTCCATATTTCTTAAGCTTACATTTCAAACGTTGTTAGTAATTAGTTAGTAAGTTTGCTTAAATTATGTTAGTAATATTAGTACCAATTTTATGTTGAAATATGGACCCCTGTACCTAAGGGTAAAGGCCTCCTCCATCTTCTTCCACAACTCTCTGTCTTTGCCAGTATTTAGCCAGTTGTTTCCTACTACCTGAAGGAATGGTAATTAAGAATTATGAATACTTATTACAACAAAATTTTCAGTTTCATTTTACCAAGATCGCGTCTATTTCAATGATTGCACATCTGTTTCCAGATATACTGACACTTGACATACAAAACTACATCAATTTTACATCACAATATCAATTAGGAATCCGATGGATGCGAGTCGCACAGGACTGTTCATTGTGGTGACACTTGGGGGAGGCCTATGTCCAACAGTGGACGTCTTTCAGCTGAAATGATGATGATGATGAAGATGATTATCCACTAGGAATCAATTGGCGAATATTTATAGCCGCCATTCACATTAAAAAAAAAATCCTGCCATAAACTCAATATTTCATTGTAATATCTACTACTATAGTTTGACAAATATAAACATATCTTTTGAATTATCTATGCACGTAGATCAGAACAAAAGAATAATCACACAGCACACCATAACATTCTTATTCAAAACTTGTTTCATCTTCAGACCATAATGCAGGCGCCAAACAGGATCTTATGAGAGTCAGGTTTACTGCTGTACCGCTATAGGCACTTATAAACAATATTATTTATACCTATAGGGATTTTTATACCTTCCATAGAGGTCATAATCGCTTGGCGGATATTTTCGTAAGGACCCCGGGGGGATTCAGCAGTGCCTCAGCAATTACGTATGACATGTGTCGTAAATGTCATATAAGTAGCGGAATGACAGCGGGGGCACACAAAAACTTTAATAAAGACAATATAAGCGGTTTTTCCTGTGGTATTTTGTACTCGAAAACGTAATTGGATATCGGTACAGCGTACCTATACCAGGAATGAAGATATCTGCACGACAACCAAGGCTACCGACATAGCCCGAAGAATCGTCAAACGTAAATCGCAATGGGCTGGGCACATTATTCGCAGAACTGATGTTTCATGGGGCCGGAAGACGCAGCGTTGGAAGGCCTCCCACAAGATGGACCGATGACCTGGTGAGGGTCGCCGGTATCCGATGGATATGAGACGCACAAAGCCGATCGTTGTGGCGTCGCTTGGGGGAGGTCTATGTCAAACCGTAGACATCTTTTGGCTAAAAAAATGATGATGATAAAGGATTCTAAAACATTTTCAGAGATTATTTTCATAAGACAAGGGTTAAAGTCATCCCCACTTTCGAGGCATTATAAATAGTCCATTACCAATGACATTCACAGGCCTAATAAGTTATTGCCAGGGCGTAAAGAATTATGTCAGTACCGGTCTTAATATTAAAACATCTGCGCAAGCAGATGTCTTTAATCAAGCACTATACAATTGATTAGTATAATATAAAATCATAAACCACAGTCCGACCCTTCCAGCAAAACGAAAATGTAGTAGATAGGAAGACTTGGGCTGCGGGATTGTTCGAAAGAATTACTATGATCATATATCTCAAAGAACAACTAAAGGAACACAGGTAGGTTTTAGTTAGCAAAATCTGACACTTCCTCTTGCTCATCCTAGAGTGGGAAAAGCTATTTGATGATTTACCCAAAAAAAAAAAGTGTGAGAGTTCTAGATATATAAATATTCATCATCATCATTTCAGCCGAAAGACGCCCACTGTTGGACATAGGCCTCCTCCAAGCGTCGCCACAACGACTGGTCCTGTGCGTCTCGCATCCATCGGATTCCCGCGACCCTGACCAGATCATCAGTCCACCCTGTGGGAGGCATTCCAACGCTGCGTCTTCCGGTACGCGATCGCCAGAACCTTTCGTCCCCATCGTACATCTGTTCTGCGTGCAATGTGCCCTGCCCATTGCTACTTAAGTTTGGCGTTTCTTCGAGCTATGTCGGTAACCTTGGTTCTCCTGCGGATATCTTCATGTGATCACGCAAGGAAACTCCGAGCATAGCCCTTTCCATATAAATTAATAGCAAATAAACATGACAAATAAAATTTATTCGGTAGCCCGAGAACAAAATGTACATTCGGTACAAGTAGTATCCCACAGTTCACAATTTATGATAGAAGATTCAGATACGCATCTGATACATAAAATACACTGTGTATCTTAAAAATTAGCATTTATAAACTTACTAAGCTTTTTATGGCATTATTATCGAATCGTTTCATGGATTGTTAGTTTAATAAAAAGAAGGCGTACCGATAGAAAGGGTATAATCACAGAAATAATCAATACTTAAAAGATACTGGCTAGACTTTTACATAAATAAGTTCACTGGTACTGGCTGGTACAACACTAAGTACCAAAAATAATGGAATTCCACTTTTTCGGTTAGTTTTTCAAGTGAAATTCAGTGGCCGTTTTGATTATTAGTAAATGTATTACTTACATCAAAAACATTTAACTAATTAAAACTATATATACACTAAAAAACTTATGCACAGAACTTGGTTCAACTTCCCTTCAAAAAAAAATTGATTTCTTTTTTTTTGTTAGAATCAAAACTTCCTTCAAGTTACCTTTACTAATTTTGACATACATCCTTCTTAATAAAAAATAATCTACTGTTCCTAATAAAGGAAGCTTACGACAACTTCACAACCAAGTATGAAGGGAAGTTGAACCAAGTTCTGTGCATAAGTTCATTAATTATTATCATGCATAAATATCACACGCGGGGGCGCCACGGGCGATTCAAATTTATTAGTCATTGAGGCACTGCGCGATATGCAATTTGATATCCCTTTGAATGTAAGATAGAAATATGAAGTAAAGGAACGTAATGTATGGCATTTAAATTATAAACTTTACGAAAGAGAACAATATGCGTAAGTTTGTCTCGTGATGGCACTGTCTTATAAATATTAATAATATGAATCTTAACAACAAAGAAAGTTTAAATAAAAAAACCTGAGTTAAATAAGAGAAGATTTATTGTAGCCCAAAGAAGTGATTGACGACTTGTAGGAATTTGTGAATGTATGACATAGCACGTTAGTCTTTCTAGTGTGTAGGGATTATCCAATATTATCCAAATCTTCCGCGGCCCTGAAACGCAAAGTGCAATTGAAGGAACACAAGTGGGTTTTAGTCAGTAAAAGTCTGACACGCTCTCTAGCTCCACCCAGAGCGGTAGAAGTTATTTGTCAATTTTCCAACTAAAAATAATTATATAACTCATACAATTAAGCAAAGGAGGAACAGAATGATTAACTTACACCCAATGATAAAGTACTTTGTAACAGATTAGTTGCATTCATGATCAACCATACAGTTAATCCCAAAACGAAGCATCATCCTATACACATTGCATTTACTTGTGTCTAATTATAAGGCACACAGTAATGCAATCGTTGATGGTGAAGCACACTAGTTTATTAAGAACATATTTAGTCTAGCCTTGAAGACACCTAAATTATTATAGTTGACAAGTCGCCTAACTTAAGTGGCAATGGCAGTGGCTTTGATGGCCGTTGGGGCCGAAAGGTTCTGGAATGGCGACCACGTACCGAAAGACGTAGCGTTGAAGGGCCTCCTACAAGGTGAACCGATAACATGGTAACGGTTGCGGGAGTCCGATGGATGCGAGACGCACTGGACCGTTTATTGTGGCGACACTTGAGGGAGGCCTATGTCTAGCATTGGACGTCTTTCGGCTGAAATGATGATGATGATGATGATATATAGATTATAAATTACACTTTTTCACGTCATTGTTTCGTTAATTTAAACTTGATGAGACCAGTAAAAGATGGTGATACGCAAAAGTAAATCACTGACGGAACACACAAGTCCATCCATCCAAAACACATAACCTAGCTACCCATATGTAGCATTGGAAGGGAAACAACCGTCATCGTGCGTAATCCCTAGTTCCGAGCTCGACAGATCCTTTACATCCTACACACAGCCCTCTTTCATTCACGCTTCATGCCACCTTACTGGCCCCCACTAGTTCTTTCCACTTCAATGAGTAAAGGAATGAATTACTGGAACGGTTGCTGGGTTTATATGGCTCTAAATACAGTTATGTATTTAAAATAAAAATCTTATCTAATTTTAACCAGCTCGGAACCTTAAGACCATCGCATGATCGAACCATCTTATAATTATACTAGCTGACCCGGCGAACTTTATACCGCCTAACATTCAATGAATATAGTATATCTTTCGATATAGTCAACCGATTGCGATGAAACAAAGCCTAAGTAATATATCAAGTTACACACAATTTTAATATATAAAAGTTATCTACATCGATTTCGTACATTTCACGTGATGCGCGCACAACTAAAAACTTCTAAAGATTTATTATAATTATGTATAGATAGATAATTAATGTAGGTACCTATATACTTAAATTTCTTTATATTTTTTTCCACTGTATTAAATTGAATTTTTCTTCTCGTTGAATTTGAATAATAGCTTACTTGTGATTTGTATATATTTAAGCTAACGTCTTCTGTCATATCAATTAATTGTTAAGTTTTTTTGTCAGTGGTGTGCACCTCTGTAAGTGACGGATTCACTATGCCTAAAACTGTATGTGTTTTTTTATTTGTGTATGTTTTAGTGAGTAAGTCGTTGAAGTGCCTTCTCAATAAATAAATAAAAGAGTATTGACCCAAACTGAGTGAAATCTCGATGATTCCAAATGTTTGGCCATAGATAATTGAATAGCTGTAGTGTTGCTTAAAGAACTTAAAGATGGCTCTTCCGGCGTGTATTGTCAACCTGAGCATGGTTTGAAAGCTTGCTGGTTCATTCAACGCAATTTTTGATAATGAGGTAACGCGAAATAAAAACCGGGCGGGACTTGCGTACTGAGGGTATGTACAAACTTACCTATGAAAACAGTTCAATTCCCGAATTAAGCTACGAAGATTTTACCGAATCGCAAAAAAGTTTTTATTTTGTGACGTAACTAATTACAAAGGAGACAATTTTTTTTGGGCCCACTATTAAACGGTTATGTTTATTAATAATATTACACATGGATAAAGCGATCATCTTATTATAATTAACAGACCAAAAATTATATAGAAACCGGAATAATGAAATAATAGTAAAAAAGTGTTACGGCAAAACATGCTTGTTTAGGAGCGTTTTCAAGTTTATTTTAACGTGAAAAAAAAATGTTACTATAGTGCGCAGCGGTGACATCGGATTTAAATGCGTTTCAAGAGATAATAATTAATTGGTCCAGCGAACTTGTTTTTAATGCTGTTATTAACGGTTAACACAAATATCAAGTAACGTACTTTAAAAATCAACGTGGAACGAAACGTAATTAATAGCCCGTTGCAGATGCTCTGTGGTCCAGTTTCAATCAGTTTGACACTGACAGACAACTAGTGGTGGGTTGTTGTCGAATTTTAGACGGACAAGACGTAACCGTTTTGGCGACGACAAAAACGGTTGCAGAAAACGGTCGTCGTCGCAACTGGTTTGAAGACGAAACTATCGTTGAGTGAAGTAGTTGCAGAAAACGTTCGTTGTCGCAACTAGTTTGAGGACGGTAATAAATTCTGTACTCGTTGCGTCGTCGTTTCAAAACCAGTTATTACAATGAAAAATGAACTTTATGACTATAAACATAAAATTCATTTTTCATTGCAATAACTGGTTTTAAAAACGACGACGCGACGAGTGTGATAGTTGAAGCAATGGATTTTCGACCTTATATTCTTAACAGTAAGATAACAATTCGCATACAGTAATTCGAAGATTGGTTTATGCAACGAAGACTGTTTGGTCTCAGGATGGAAAACGGTTGTTACGTTGCAGAACAAAAAACGGTCTTTGAAAACTGTTCGTCGTTGAAACCCCCACCGCTACAGACAACATTATTATTGTTTCCGATTACTAGATAGCATGTTTCTTCTGTTCTTTTCGTATTTTTATTCGAAAGATTTTATGAAAATGGCATCTGTAGATACATGCATAATCCACAAAGCCGTTGTATCAATTGTGCAGCACGATTTCAACGGAATGTTGAATACTGCTCTTGCTGGATACTGTTGTAATTGTTTAGTGGGCAGACGCACTGTTGGCTGCTGTGCATATGTGATGTGTATAGTGTGGTTTTTATCTTGGGCGCGGCATCAAGGTGAGGTTGAACCACCTGCATCTTTTTTAGATAAAATACTGCTTTTAAGAGATGACTTTTAAAATGATGATGATGAACAGTAATAAATACTTGTGATGTTATAATGTGGTTTTTTTTTCTCCTTACACAACCAGCATAAAACACATCACCTTATTATTTTAGATCTACAGTCAATGGCCGACAAAAGCCGCGCTATTTCGAAATGAATACATCTACGCATTTTCATGAATAAGTCTATCAAATCGTGTAAATCACATCAAAGTCTGTCACGTAGTACAGACGTGACTTTGTTTTATACTGTATACTATTGAACAGTGCACTATTTTAACTTAAAACACCAAGGAGACCTATCCACTCATTAGACAATCGCTCTTGTGAGATTTTAGGTTATTATGAGAGTCATGTTTTGACTGTCGTATTTCACTGTACTCCAGTTAGATAAAGTTTTTCCAATATTACCAATGTAATCTAGAGATTATAAGGAATAAACTAACGTGCATTTCATTGCTATACGCCACAATTTGTGGTGGGCCTATTCCCCAAACAAAAAAAATTGTCTCCTTTAGTTTTCAGATTTTTTCTTATTCTTGTGCTATGTGATCTTGCCAAATGTGTGTGTGTGCCAAATTTCAAGATTTTAGGTCAACGGGAAGTACCCCATGAATTTTGATTCCAAAGTTGAGAGTGAGAGTGTCAAAATATACGTTTTTTGCGACATAAACGGCCGTATATTTTTTTTGTTAACACAGAAGTTTAATTTTTTCACAGCTTCAAGGAACCGTACACTCATTCCCAAGATAAAGGGTCTTGACAGACAGAAAGATATATCTGTGTTTCCAAAATATATAGAGAAAGATGTGTAACATCATAATCATAACGTACGTAAGAGCGGTTGTATGAAAATGTATCTCAAGTTGGACGCTTTTAATATGCCATTTGGAGAATCGTATGGATCGATTTAGTTGTATGGTACTTAAAGACCAAAAGTCATAGGGAAACCCGTCTACATGTCAGCCTACCGTACATATCACACAACTGTACATTGGCCATATATCATTAGCGAAAATAAATACTATGCTACAGACATAATAGCAATTTTTCAAAGTTTCTCCTCAGAAAACACAAAAAGCAGGAACTACAGCCAACAATGCTATTGCAAAACCTAATATTAAACCCTTTTACAAATAAATTCGCAGTTTATTTAACTTTTAACAGTTCCAGACGTCTGGAGCACTTCAGTGTCCATGGTAAGAGTTTAACCGCGTAATAGTCGGCAGAAATGGATTTATTTCCATGAGGCACGCTTGCCTAGTTTTATGCCTATTGACTTTTGCATTAAGGGCTGTGGCATTTTGTAAGTCGTCTTCGTTCCGTAATAAATTATTTGGTGAACTTGGTAGACGGTTATGTTGGTAGCCTGTGGCAAGAGTGAAATGAATTGGATGGGAATTTACGAAACTAGTTTAGGTGTTGGTAACGTATCGATACCTGAACAATCACGAATCAACTAATGAGTGTACGAAATTGACATTACAAACATAATACATACATATGTTGGAATTTTTCATCATATTTTGTCGACACCTAACTCAGAGGCTGCTCATAGCTTAATTAAGTTTGCGCTGTTACGTTTTACTATATGAGGTAAAATAGGTAAGGTATTTACTATTCTAATGTCCGATGGGACTAGCATGTACATTCGTATAAAGGCCCCTAATGCAAAATAAAGAGAAAAATAAAAATGACATCAGCAACAAATTCATTAACAAATTCAGTTTATCAAAATCATAGCGATCTATGCACTTCCACAGAATATCTACCATCGTTCTTAAAGCTCCGACATGCATTTCGTAAGATCAGCATTTAGAAACAACTATTTACGTTGAAACGTTATAATCAATTGCTCTCCGAATTCTGGCTACACAAGCTCTCACGTTTCAATGAAAATAAACGACTGATGCACTTTTCTAAAACACGGCATTTCGTAACAGATCGAATTGCTTTAATTTGGGCTTCGTATTAAACGAGCTAACTGTACATCAGAGTGCATTCAAAATCTGATTTGATCGTTTGTAATAACCAGCATAAACTATAATAATCTACACTAATATATTATTTATAAGTAAGGTTTGTTTTTTTTTTTTGTTTGTAGGAGGTAATCTCTGAAAAAGTACCTAAGTACTAGTATTTTATAAAGAAGAATCATTTGTATCTTTGTTGAACTAATTTTAATTCATTTTAACCAATAGAATGCTAATTTATCACTGAGTCACTTAGGTAATATAATTTCTATTTTAACGAGGGCGAAGCCGCAGACAGAAGTTAGTATACCTATATAAGTATAGGCTTGAGAAAAGCTTGTGCACGATGACTTTAGTAAAAAATACATAAACCATTAAACCATGAAAAAACCTTATGAAATTCTTCTCAAATGCCATGCATAAAATGTTACTGTTAATCAAGTAAACCAAATAAACAAAAGTAATGTACAACAAGATAAAAATGTTAACAAAGCTAAAGGCGCGTAAAGTAACAAAACATAAACTGTGCATAATAAGAATATAAAAGACACACAGCTTTTACATGACAATAGCATACAAAAGGTTAAAAATAACATAAGAAGAAATAACAAGAGAAGTTTACAACATACAATAAACGAGAAACAATTTAATCCAAACATTATAACACCAACTAACAATTTAGCTTCATAGAAGCAGAATATTAAAGGAGTGGAATAAAATATTGAAAGCCACGGAAGACATTATTCCGGTTGGAAACGAGCCTTCGCAGACATGTTTCCGAATATAGAGTAATCGATATTCAACACGATATTCTGTGAGACTATATTATGCACAACACTGCCTACTACAAATGAGGTTTGTTTATCCATTCTTCGTAGAATTGTGGTCCACGGCACAGAAAAAGTCAATGTATTCCATCGTGAAATTGGTATTTATTGACATGCTAGCTTTTACCCGTGAGTTCGCCTGCGTGAACATCTGAATTGGGTTCAGAGATAATTTAAAAATGCGTAAATTATTAAAAGTCGTGGTGTAAGGAATGATTCTGGTCACCATTCACACATCACTTTCTGGTCTCCTAGTAGTTTGTGAGTTATTACTGTTTATGATTCCAGATTTAAAAAATCCTTAACGTAATTCTGGGTCCCTGATGGTTTTTGAGTAACCACCACCACTTTGGCTTTGGCTTTGGGTTTGGCTAGAAACATAATGTTTTCAGCTAGTGCGAACGTGCGAACTATCAAATGCGCAAAAGTTAAATAGTACTTAAGTTTTCTGAAATTTTTTCAGTAAGAATCTTTTACAAAGAATTAGTAAACTTAAAAAAAGATAAATGAAACGTTAAAGTCGTTGTCAAGTTATGGCGTGGCCAAGAGAAATAGGGGTTAATTGTAATATAATATAATAATAGATAACGTATCTAAAGCTATAAGTGACTTGTTTAAGACTTTGAAGACAGGTATTTAAGAACAGGCTTATAGGAATAACTGAGTAAAACCAAACACTAATTCTTATATACAATGTATGGTTTTTGATATCCCATAACTCAAGGTTTCTATAAGGAAAAATAATACTAAAAGTCCTAGAATATGTGATCTAAAAGTGCATGGTTTTAAAGATATCATTAATCCTAATTAATTTAGGTAAAAAATTGTCACCTTTATGACAAATCTTTACTTTTGCGACGTTGCCAAACTTCGCAGTAGTGTAGTAAAGTTGTGAGAAAAAAAAACAAATTTCAAATGTCATTACATTATTTACGCTGTCATATTTCACGTAATAATGTTTTACGTTAATAATCGTGAATTTATCGAATTATTTTGTATGAAAAATTAAAACAAAAAAGAAAGATAATTGAAAAATAATTCATATGCCAGTTGATTCTTTGATATGGTCTCATTCATATCCTAGAGTTATGGGATATCAAAAAAAAAAGACATTGTAAGCCGAACCATATTGGTATGCATTGGTATGATCTTACAAGTCGTTGAGGAACTGTCTACTGTCACTGACCAAATTACTATATGCACACACATTATTACAATTATGTGAGCTAGTCATAATTAGCTGCCTGTGCTACAAAAATTGCTAAAGTCAAAAGGGATTAATTTAAAGTGGGCAGATCCTCTCCAATCACTTCTATTATATACTTTAGTGTTGTAGACTGGTATGATGAAACTCGACAATCGCTAGACTCTGGCTCTTCCGGCTCGATCTTCGATAATTTGAATAGACAGCACTGGGATTTAACGCTCGACACCAATTGTGATAAACTGTTTATTGCATTCTGAACTCTATTGCGTACTAAGTAAAATTTATTGTATAAGATCTTCAAGCGAAGGATGGTCCCTTAGAGGAAGCTGCCATCACTTAAGCACAATACAAAATCGAATATTAATATTTGAACTTAAAACTTTCCCTTTTGTAGCTTTGCGCAGTACACAGTACAGTGCCTGCCATTGTTAGCTAAAGCTCCCATTCAAAAATAAGCAAACGTAAATAAATCAAAGTGCTTCATATAACATGATGAATGATCTCTCAAATGCCTCAAAAAATAAAAGAAGCGGAACAGTAGTGCACAGTTATCATTCAGTTCGGTCAATGAACTCGACTCAAGTTCAAGTGTAGAAGGGCCGCACGATCCGTTTATTTTTAGGGCTCTAAATATACTGAACCCGTTCACAGTTTCAAGTTATGTTTCCTGCGCCCGGTGATTGGCTAACATCTCCTAAACACTTGCGAAAATGTTCGCTAAGATCAAAGATAAAGTGACGCTGTCGTAAGTTTGAATTATGATACTTAAGTAGCTTATGAGTTTAAGTTGGGCCATTAGTGCTATAGTTTAAAGGAACGGCAACATTAATTTCTCATAAAATATTGCTTTGAAAGTGATCGATTGAAGTTGAGAAACTGTTGCTTCTACTCAATAAGAGGATGATATCTAATATCTTTCGACTACATATTAAAATAGAGCGGCCATCTTACACAACAACTAAATTAAGCTATTCAATGTTGTCGACTATTACTTCTATCAAAATGGAAACTTTAAATTCTTATTTAAACTTATTTCTGTCATATCAAGTAGCTGAAATGGATCTCGAAATGAGAGAAGCACTTAGTCTCATGTGAGGTCGTGCAGTTAGAATTGATGTCATCCACTTTAAGATCCAATAAATAATCAAATATACACCCACTTCCAATCTAGCATAAGGGACTATATAGAAAGACAAAGGCGAACATTGAGTAATTTTATCGGGTTTACGAGAGAATTCCACTCTAGAATGTGATACATTTTTTACGATTGTTATGTAGGTCGATGATATTTTATTTCTTTTCTATGATGTAGGTCATGTAACTAACAAGGTAACTACACTCTGTTGGCATCAAAGAAGTGAATCACGGTAAGCTTTAGGAAATGAAATCGCCAAAATTGAGTATAACTGAGTAATGGAATATCATAGCAAATCGTTATTCTAGTAAGTCGCTTAGGTACATAAATTATATCTTGTCTATGTCCACAATACACATTTTCAAAATTCCTGCCGTACCGATAACCTATATCCACTTGGTTTGCAAACAATTTCTACCGATTTGCCCTAGTTTTAGAACCTGAAAAGCTAACTTTATTTTTATCATTCATAGCAAATACGATTCAACGTTTTCTTTCACGAAAGTAGCACCATTTTAAACCTTATCACGCGCTCAAAGAATCTGCAGAGAACTCTTAGAAAGGAACGGAGTTTCAACATCTAGTTTCACAAGATCCTTAATCCTTACTTTTATGTCAAGTTCAATTTTTATCAATATTTTCGCTTTGACGCAAAAAGCATCTTTGTTGAATAAGTTAACAGTCAGAACTATTTTATATTTTCCATCAGTATTAAATAAATCATTGTTTATAACTAAAAACTTATGCATTTTGGTTTACAAAACTAAAATCGAAATAATACCGCCATTTGAAAATTCATACAGTGTACACAGGGGGTGCGAGCCACCCTTAGCGGCTACATTCCTATTGTTACGGTCCACATTGTACAGGAACCACCTGGCTCATTAACGGGGCTGGAAATACCACCAGCTTTACCAGACCTCTCAGGTCTACGCAGACGCGATAACACCTGAGATATGTTGCGTATATTTATGTTAATATTTTTTAGTATGGAAAATATTTTGATGATGACATTTGAGTAAATTGTAGAGACGTTATTTGTTTTTTTTTTTCTAATAAAAGAATTTAGAGACATGTTACACAATAAAAAACAGAATTTAATATGAACATAATAATGCTGAAGTTATATGAAAGGTTTGCCCGAAAAGCGCATAAAATGATATAAGATTTTTGGCAAATCATAAATAAAATCATTCATTGAAAAAAAAAACGAGTCGAAAACCCTTACCATAACCCAATAACAAGCACATTTATATCTCATCATAACACGACTACTAAATCATATTATCAGAAAAAAAATCGCACATTGCCACGACTTATCGCACGCGTACACACAAGAGGAATCCACTAAGCTCCAAGAGACCCTTATAAAATGGTCGCGGAACACGTTTCACTTGCCTTACTCCACGTCACTGGCCCATTTCTTACGATCCATTGACTCTGAGCCATTCATCGGTGCCTTTTCAAATGAGAAGGGTTTTAAATGCGACTCACTGCAAATGAGAACGTATATGAAGATTTATCGCACATATATATTGTTATGGAGTGATGGATAGTTTACGTAATGAAAACGTCGATGTACACTAACCTTAAGAAGAATCAGACCAAGCACATCCGAAGAAGCAAGAAGCTAATAAAATTCATGAGATTATTTCTCCGAAATTTCGAATAAAGACCAGCCAACAAGTTGACTACGAAGAACAAAACAACGTGAAAATATGCCAGAACTCATAATTACCATTCTCGTATAGAATACTAATTGCTACAAATAAGGTGATTTACATAAATAAACAAGATTTATCAAGTTGAATTAATCACGTGTTTAATACAGCAACGTAATTAAAGAGATATTGGAACTTTAGATCATGGTATTGAATTAATAGGAAGCTGTAACGTTACAGTATTAAATGCATAACACAAGAAAACACTTAGTTAATTGTCACGTTTAACCGTTTAATTTTGATATTCAAGTCCTCTTGAATAAATGTTTTTAATTATGTTTGGATTCAAAAAGTAAAAAAAAAAATTTGTATAGTAGATACAAACCAGCGTTGATTGTGGTCCCCTTCCGTGTTCATGATTAGCTCATTTTAATCCCGGCTTAAAAACTGCATGACAATAGAATAGGCGCACTCTCTGTATTTTGCAAAGAATCGTCTACCGTTTATACAGTTTCCTTTCCCGTTGAGGATTTCGACAAATATTTTTATTACAAAACCAATGTTTGCGCAGCCCTCGTCAGCAAGGGTTGGGATAAAAACACCATTCAATCCGCCATCTTTCTTTGATTCCGTTTCTAACCCATTTTTCATGCGAATATGAATAGAACAGCTGGTACGATCGGTTGCTGCCACTTTTCTTGCCCTATTCGGTATGAATTTTTAGAAAATCTATGATAGTTACAAAAGAAAATGATGAAAGCAAAACTCAACAATATGAATAATAAATCGAATTTAGATGTCGAAATGAAACTATTTTATAGTATTCAAATAAGATCTTTCAAAGCTAACACTATGAATATCTTCTGATAGAAAACGTGCAATTGTTTTCTAATCGCCAATCCAACTAGTAGACGATCTTCAAAACGCATTCACAAAGTTAGAAAAGCACTTTCAAACTCCCGCAAAGGAAACACACACTGAAACAAATGCCATGCACATGCGGTTAGCCTTATTTATAGCTCTAAGTATGTATCTACATATAAAGCGTATTCGCAGTTGTATACTGAATAGCGAAGTGAAGAGTCGCAAATGCGAAAGCACTTAAGTAAAGCCTCAAACACAAAAGAGGAAAATTTGATTGTACAAGCAGAACCGGCGACCCCAAACAGCCCACTAAAAGAAATTAATCGGCGTGTCCGAAAAAATAAAAACAAAAGGAACGGTAAATCCCACACTGGGAAGACAATACATCGCCTCGTCATAAAGTTGTGTCTCTCCCGCCAGGCGGCGCCATGGCGGCTCCCCCCGCCCCCCGTCGTGCCTCGCCTCGCCGCGACGCCGTACGCACGTGCGTGCTACTTGTCTCCACCATTCACAACCCCTCGCAACCAAAACAAACCCTAATCCCTTATCCTAAATCACATTTTCCTTCACGCATATTATGGAACCGCAAAAGACGCTGCACAGTCTATTAGTCACCGTATCACGTTACCATTAAACACATTTTTGTTTTCCTTCCACAGCCGCATTCCACTGTTCTAAAACCAATTGTGCTGCAGCATGTTTGAACTTTTGTCCTTTTTTGATTGACTTTTATCGGCGGCGGTACGATTTTTATTAATATTGACATTTTAAATTATTTGAACGTACGTAACGGGAGCAACGGAAATTGATTGGTTCTCTGACCGGAACTCTTATCAAAAATCGATTTATTTCGAGTGACATCTTAACTTAAACACTACCTACTGATAAAAAGACAATGTCTTTTTATCAGTACATGTCATATCAGAACATGTCATGTTCTAATGTATATACTGAGAGTATTCAGTAATGTCTAATTGGATTTCACACTAAACTGATAGGTCTGAGGCAATCTGTAAAATTACATCTTTGAGAATCTGCTGCTGTACTTCATCCATCCCATAATTACGCAATACCATTTGCAAAAGATAAAAAGGCGCAGATATGGAGTTCGTCAATACAAAAAGACCCTCCAAAGCTCTAAAACAGAAACCCATTGAGAAAAAATTAATAGCTGCACTCCAACTCCGGAGACCTCACAGAGACTTAATAAATTGTAAGCCATACACTAGAATCATAAACAACGCTCCGTCATAGCAGTATTATGCACCCCAACCACAATAACAGCTCCCCAAAGTATTGGTTCTTGACGAATAACCCAATAAATACCCATAAGGCACCACGCGACACGCACAAAATATTCTTGGGACATAAAAGCATTATCCTGTTAAGTAATTTATTTCTTCTCCAGGTTGTAACTGAACGGTTATTTTATGGGCCCACTTAAACGTTCTATAATCCTAGCAGTTAAAGCATAAAGGAGGGTGTCGGAACCTATAACGCAACCCCATAAACGGTAAAGAATTGAACTAAAGACTTACGTCACCTGTTCCAACCTTGAACCATAAATCTCCTACTTTTTTAATGGGACCAACGCAAAGTACGATGTCTATACATTTTACGGATCCATATTGTACACTGGTTTAATATCGTAAGTAAATAAAATTGTTTTATTTACTTTTCCCTCTTTTTGGGGTCTTTGATGTAGAGTATCGCGTTTTAATATTCAATTAAGAATTTATTATCTCCATTATTATACTTATTTTGGTATTTTTTTTATCTCATAATTTATAAAAGAAGCCATCGTATTGCGAAATTTAATTTCCTTCTCTTTTATGATCGGTTTATTAAAAGGTGGAAAGCTTTCAAACCTGACCTGCGTTAATCTTAGTACTTACTGAGTCACCGTGTTGTGAGTCAGAGAGATTTCATCCCAGCCAGTTCCCCGTATGCTTCACCGACTGCCCACTCTTAAGGAACCGGTCTAGATGAACTTAAACTGGAAACCTTTTATATACACAGATTCTATACTTCATTTTATTGTTCACCGCGGACATTCCTGTTTATAACGGCACTTGATCTACCCGCTTCAATTTTTTTTCGAATATGTGATTCTGGTTCGACTACTTGGCTAGGACCAATGACGTATTAAAACTGACTTCGGGCAGGGTTAAGCCATAAAAGTAATTCAATTCATCGTTTAGGACACAATGCAATTCTTAAATGCATTATTCAGCATTACTGACCATTCAGAAAGGCATATCATATGTACTATTGACAGTGTAACATGGATTCATGACTCTAGCATCCTTCAATGGTTCCTATAATATGTATTTACAATACTAAAACATTGACTCACCAGAGCAGGTCCAAGTTCTGGTATTTAGTTTTGCCAACATCCGTTTGCAAGCAGAATTTTACATTAGACTTACGAGTATATGGGAGTACACGTTACAATTTAAAGTGCACCTACCCAGTATTCTACTGGCATACTTTGGAAATAATAACGATATCGGTTGCTAGCGGACGTGAGTGCAGTAACATTACCCACAAATTAGGTTAGTGAGATTGCCACTACTTATTTTCCAAGATATGGTATACTATGTTCTAATGTACTCGGTGTTTGCTTTACTTACTTGTTTCATTAACTCACTAGAACGTTAAGAGATAGTAACTACTATCTCTGATAAACCGCATTAACTGTTATTACCTAACTAACTTCAGCCAGCGGATATGCCCGTGTGAAAGTATAAAATTATCCCAAGGTAAGATATACTAGGCCATCCCTTGATTTTTTTGAGCGTGAAGAAGTGTTTAAGGCGAAAGTATTTTGCACACTTTCGCATTTATAAGTATGATAATGCTGCGGTTTCATCAGATGAATCAGATTCGTTTGATGCATTTCGAGAATTTAGATTATGATGGTAGATTTCCCAGAAGAGAATGTTATCTGAACATCGTGGAACATTCAGATATCACGCTACATAATATAGTATGCCATCTACTACTACATTCACAATTTAAACGTAGTACGTGGGTACTACGTGGTTATGGTTTTTTATGTCTATGTTATATTACTGAATATACATTAGTATTATCAGATCTCCAAACTATTTAGTAAGATATATCCATCATTTACATAAAAATGTACCATTTTACACGCAAGTACTCATATGTAGATACTTTTGACTACCTAAGATTATGTAAGTTCGTTTTGATATATATAAAAGAAAGTCAAAATACTCCCAGCCGAGTACTTATGAAAAAATAATAGCTACACATGAAACTCAATATCGATAAAATATCATATTTCTGAGATCATCTTAAATGTGACACTAATAACGACCGAAATATAACGCGAGGGAATCCCATAAAAACTTTATAACATAGAGCGTCATTCCGTACACCCAAAGCATATTGACAGAAGATCGTATATTAAACCGCACGATGCGGTCAGTTTGACCCTTCTAATTTCGATTGGTGGATCATATTACAGAGAGGTGTTGACACGCTCACTATGAGTGTCCCCACATCAAACACAGTAACTATAGGATTCTAATGAACCCGTCTCCTCCACGATCTGAGACTTGTTGACTCTATTACATTCTATCGATATCTCATGTTGCAGTGCTCACACACTTGACCTGATTCACTTCAGAATTATCTCACTTCCCTTTGCATTACAGTTCAGTCAAGTTCATTAACATTGCGATGCATTAAGCCTGATGCAACTAAAACAATAGCCGGATATGCGACAGTGGCAGGATATGTTCCCGACACATTCGCGTCTCGACGTTCGACGGCGACTATTCTAATTCAAGGTTCATCGTTAATCGATCATACTATTCATAGAGCAGCATTTGGTTGCAAATGAAGAGATATTTTACTAAAGGCATACAATAGCGCAGACAAAGTTTCGTCCGCTACGTTAAACATCGCGTGGATCGCTAATCCGAGCGTAACTTTGCAAAACGCAGAACAAACTGCTTCGCTTTGTGTTGCACTAATGAGAGCCACGTGGCTGTCCCCCGCAATGCAGACTGCACAATAAAACAATGCCGCTACAGTTGTGCATACTGGCTTTATTCCTGCAGGACTAACTGTCGCGTGACTGCGACTCGTTATGTGTACCGCAAGGCGCGCTCCTACAGGCATTTCTATTTATTCTATTTTGAATGTGAGTGCCGGCAAATGTTACCAACATTGTTGCTGATATCACTTTTTGTTAGTTTAGTAGCACAATTGTCACTTTATAGCTTTTGTGCATTTGAATGTTAACAAAAACTGGCTAGAATTAAGTTTATATTTAAGCTTCGAAAGCTTCACTCTGTTTAATTTGTCTTATGTTTCTCTTATCTACTGAAGCTAAACAGAAGACTGATTCATTCATTCATTCATATGACGCTTAATAAACTGCACTTTACTGGATTGGATATGTTCAAAACATCACTGTCTGTATTTGATTCAGCTACGTTGGTTACTTCATCGTTTACTTGTTTACATTCATAATTATAGACTTCTACTTGATTTAGTTTTATATTTCCGTTAACTCCAATTGGAATAAAATTTTCGAGTTTATGTTTCTTGTGTTTAACTCAACTTCTTCCGGTTATTTGAACAGTTCCTTCACTTTTGTAATGATCTTCATCTAACAGGTATTATGATTCTCGCGGCAGTCACTCGTGACACTTTTGACACAAACACGAGAACTTTTGAATGGAGTGTTTGTTCGCGCGCTGTCGTCAAACAAAACAACATAAACATTGGATGCTCGGCGCGGCGCAATGCCGAACTTTGTGGGGTCCCTGTCGTGATCGGCTTCGAGGGCTATTAAGTCTATTGTTGTACGAGTTCACTAACACCGACATGTTTCTATGCCGATTGTCGGTGGACTCACCTAATTGCGCGAAGACCTTGGGCCTGACGTTCTCCTGCCAGGCGGCGGCGGCAGCGGCGACGAGGGCCGCCAGCAGGGCACAGCGCAGCACGAGCATGGCACTAGTCACAAGTCGACATCACTTGGAACACTCGCGGCGCGCGGCTCAGCGGTACAGACGGGCGGGGCGCGCGACGGCCGGCGGACGACTGGCCCGGGGGCGCGGGGGCGCCGGCAGGGGGCGCGCCTGCGCGCACGGCGCCCCGCGGTCTCGCATGCGTGGGGCTGCGGAGTGCGGACCTCGCACGTGACGCAGCCCTCCTCGCCCCAGCGCGAGGGTGCGCTCGCCGGCGATAGCCGACCCTGCGACGTCATAATCGCGTTAAAAAAGCGCCTGCATATCCTAATGAACGCCGGCACTAAACCTGCAATTAAACCCGACAGGGCGCCGCCAGAGGCTCGCAGCTTTTGTTTATAAGCGTTTTTAGCTGTATTAAAAATTCGTTAGGGGTACGTCGAGGGCGTGACAGTTCAGCGAGTCGTAAGGTCGCAATTACAACTTTGATGGTTAACAACGGGAATGTGGGGTCCAACGCGGAGCGAAAGCTCCTATTACTTCCCCTTCCGGGAAAAAATCTCAACTCGTGCTTTTTCCACTAATTGAGGTACGTAAGAACATTCCTAATGACGGAGTCGACAACCTGTACTTAAATCCATTATTTGTCTTGTTAAACTTTCAGAGTCCTTTCCTCAACAGACGAAAGCTCTGTTAAAGCTCCAACAATAATTACGTTTAATTCCCTTATAAAAGTAAATAAAACTTTGTTACAACTATAAAATCATATATTTTAATTACACGCATCGTAAAATTAATGAATTGTTACTAAACCGACTCAAATAACAAGTAAAACCGTAGCTACAAAAAGCAACTTAGTTCCACAAGGTCCTAATATCCGTATCACATGAGAGCGGTGCAACTTTATCGAAATAAAAACTTTTTGTACAACAGTAGGGCTCCCTGGCGCATTCATTATTATTAATTGGACAAAGTTGTTCCCCAGTAATTTTATTCGAACAGTTTAGAACTCTGTCGAAGTAATACAAGTACGGCGCTAGTACCAGCGGGATGCATTGTAGTAGGCCCGTGTGAAAATCGATAAAATAAACATTTATTGTCGGGACTCCTGCGCCGAAACCGACAATATGCGTTCATACGAACATGGAACGTTGATGTTTAGTTAGACGTACTTAGCTTCAAGCCTGTTTATTTTATTACCAATACCGAAATGATGAATGAAGAAATATTCAAATTAGAAGCTGATTAATCAACTAATCTTTATTCATCCGCATAATCTCAATGTCATGTTCATTTAAAACCCCATTCTAATGCACAGTCAATAGCACCTTTCTCTCAATGAACGTTCACCATAGTAATATCTGCAGTGTAGAACAAGCTCGTAAGAATGAAACAGAAAATTCTCATCGCATCCCCGGCACCGCAGCAGAACCATAGAAATTTAATAAAATTGTTAAGACACTAACTTCCTAACTCCAACCCTAAACTGCATTAAAGTAAGACTTTTAAAGTAAGGAAAGTTAGCCATCTCGGAGTTCTGGAGACTATTCGATACAGCTTGCACCGGTTAGACACACAGAGCCATCGTTTCTGTATAATAATCCAATTAGTATGGAATTTAAAGCTTCCTCGAAGGCGTCGGGGGATAATGTGATAACCAAAGGTTTGTAGCCCCCTTATGGTTGTGGCGAATCTCGCGGTATCTCACTAATTCTAGCTACTGTTGAATGTTGATTGCTGTTGTGAGATCGATTGTTGTATAATCGAGCCCACAATTTGAATTTAGAATACTAAAATAAAAACTAATAGGGATTTATTACCGAAATTGTTTCAAGTTGAGTCCTTTGGCTGTTTTAATTGATTCGTAGTGGATATTGTGATGTAAAATTGGTGTAGTTTTGTATCTCAAGTACCTATCTACACAACTGGAAAATACGTGGAATCATTGAAACGGGTGCGATCTCGGTAAAATAGAGCTGAGAATTTTATTGTAGAATTCACTACCTTAGCGAAGTTTACCGAGAAGACTGACTCGATACAATTGGTACCAAATACTGCAAAATATTAGAATGTGTAACATCCACATTCTAAAGGAAAACAATATTAACTGAATGCCATATCAAAAATGAAATACTATCTAAACTTGAGACTGGCTAAATGCACAAACTGTGTGAAGTCAAAAGGAAAATATTTTTGAAAAAGGAACAGGCGACTGTTAAAAAAATATTTTGAAAATAGAAAGTTGTTAAAGGGTCACACTTTATCTTAAAGTAAATTTTATTCTATAGTATAATAGTGTGAGAAATCTTCATAAATAATAATGAATAGTGAGTCTTAAGTCTTGTTATAAAAAATATGCCATAGTTTGTATTTATAATTCAAAAGATAAAAGTCATCACTAACTTATAATTTTACTAGCCAGATTGCAACACAAGATATCAACCGTTTGACCGTTTATATTTGTACGTTAATCTACGAGTATATCTATCTACAAACTAATACAATAGAGTTTTTACTTAAGCAGGTGCTACAAAAGCTTTCAAACAATGGAATCATTCGAAATCACAGAACAAAAATTACACCGACTAGAGACGGCAGGTGACCTGGATGTCTTCCTTAAGAATTGGAAAGAAGAAGCGAACATTCGTGACTGTTGGATGAAATAGAGGAAGAGCTTTGCCCAGCAGTGAGACAGTATGGGTTAGTAATAGAGACGGCAGAAGAAGTTCGGTTATAACTAATAGAAAAACTTTCGGGCTAGATGTCTGTACATAATCTCGAAATATATATAGAATTTGGATTTGGAAGTAAGTTGAACGCACCGCTTCTGTCGTTTTTGCTTTTTAAAGATATGGAAGATTCATTAATTTGTATACGAGTAAAGGATCATATGCTAGCTATAAATATTACATTTTGATACAAGGGGAGAAAGTTTGTCATTTCAACCGAGGCGGAATTCGCCCGAACCGCAAGCGAAGGTGTTATAGAACCGATTGATGCAGTGACTTTCCATAAGTATTAAACGAAGTTTTTCAATACACTTACGAAGCAATAATAAAACGTGAAAAAAAAATTGTGGCGGGGGCGAGCTCGCACACTTCGCCGCACTAGTGCGGAAAACAGTCAATTGAGTACCTAAAAGCGGTAGGGATAGGAGCAGGTTTTCTATTAAGTGTATTGAAAAAATATTTCGGTGCCGTCTCCAGTAACAGCCGCAGAGCGATCTCTCTGCTCTGTGTTCCAATTCTACATTCGCACGGAAATCAAAAAGGAATCAGCGAACTAACGAATTTTACCATCTGTTCCTTTAAACTCTTACCGTTGGTAGTGTAGACAGAGGATATAGGAACTGGATGGTTATATTAATTAAGGAAATAAATTATAAATAACGAGACGTTGTCCCCTCGTTGAGATGCGCTTGTTTCGGACGCACTACGTCTGGATGACGCAGCATTTTATTAGCGTATAAAAGTGTTTCCTCGAAGTCTTGGTATTCCGGTTTAGTTTATAGTGTGCCTGCAGTTGACTCTGCCGAGAAGATATACTTTATTGTACTTTGATACATAGACATTAGTAAGTAGGCAGTAAAAAAATAGGTACATTTATTGTAAAAATATCAAAAATATCCTTCACAGTGTCTCAAGACGAAAGTCTATGACATATGGTACTTGAACGTGATCGCTTACAATGGGCCTCATCAGAAGGCTTACAGTCACCCAAAGGGCAATGGAAAGGGCTATGCTCGGAGTTTTCTTGCGTGATCGCATCAGGAATGAAGATATCCGCAGGAGAACCAAGGTCGCCGACCTAGCCCGAAGAATCGCCAAATTTAAGTGACAGTGGGCAGGGCACATTGCTCGTAAAACGGATGGTCAATGGGGCCGAAAGGTTCTAGAGTGGCGACCGCGCACCGGAAAACGAAGCATTGGAAGGCCTCCCACAAGGTGGACCGATGACCTGGTGAGAGTCGCGGGAATGCGGTGGATGCGAGACGCACAGGACCGTTCGTTGTGGCGACACTTGGGGGATGCCTATGTCCAACAGTGGACGTCCTTCGGCTGAAATGATGAGTATCCTTCCTTTATCGGGAACAGGATCCGAGCTACTGGCGATTGCTAGGGCTGCGGGAACGTTTGAAAATAACCTTGGCCTTAGAACGCAAATAGCATTGAAGGACACAGGAGGGTATTAGTCAGTAAAACTCTGACACGTTCTCTCGTTCCACTCTAGAGTGAGTTAAGTCATTAATAATGATTTACCAACTAAAAAAAAAATATTCTGGCGGTCAGGGCTCCAGAGAAAAGAACCTCCTAGAGATACGAATCTTGTCCAGAAGTCTTAAAATTAAGTTTGTATTCACGGGATTACAATTATATGACTTGGCTCGCGATGTTTTCAACATGTGGGAAGTGGACACAGTGAACATAGTACTACCGATAGCCTCGATAACTCAGGAGGCTCTCGTTAGGTGGCTAATTCAAATAATAATAATAACGGCGAGTATCTGCACAGACACAACCAAGTGGCCAGGATTATTCACCAGCAACTTGCTTTAAAATACAAACTTGTGGAATCTGAGGTACCGTATTACGAGTATGTGCCCGACCCAGTTCTCGAACGTGACTATGTCTCGTTGTACTGGGATCGGTCTATCATTACTGACAGGACTATTGTAGCCAATAAGCCGGATATAGTGCCGGGATAGCCGGTGATAGACCGATTAGTGCGCCGCTGAGTGGGAAGAGGTTCCGGTCTCTGAAGCCCTAACCACCCGTAGCTTGGACCCTGTTCCCGACACCGGTGGACACGACTCGGCGTGCGATATTACAGAAAATACAAAACACAAAGAAATCAATAAATACCTGATTTCGAAAAAAGAATAAAGTACCTACCCTTAAACGCATAGTGTCCCAAAATTGAATCACCAAATTAAACCACCAATATCCGTCCATAATATTTGTGTTTGATACATTAGGCTGTATGAAATGTTTCTTTTGCTCCTTCTCTAACCATAGAATAACTCAACTAGTGACATTTTGTGTTGTTATCTGTGGCTGATTGACATTTCACTTTTTGGCGCGCGTTTCTCAAATAGGTTTGAGTTGAGTGCACTTTGGCGACATATATCACGAAGTTATTTGCTGATTTTGGAGAAAAAAAAATTGTTTTCTAAAGGTAATGACTATTATTTATACAATAACTTATGCTTTTTTCAATTTACCATAATTGTTATATGAACAGGAAGCTTTTTTGTTTTGATGCAAAAGTGGGACAGCATGCACTATTGGTAAAAATTACTACTGCTATTTGAAGCTATACATTTTGTGATTTTATTTATTTTGCTTTGGTGAGGTATGCATGTGGTTGGTTATTTTGTTTTAGAAATGGCAGAAAATAATAGGAGAGATGGTGACATTGAGTTTTGGTTGCGCCAGCTAGAAGATGGCGCCATTTCTGAAGACGATTTCGAATCGGACGGTGACGAACTTGATTTTTATCCTACCCAACAAGATTTATTAGATGTTTTAGAAAATGATGATGACGACGGTGAGGCTAGGTCTAATGATAATAACGAAGAAATTATACCCGATCCTCCTATTGTAATAGCGGATGCTGTTCCTTCAAATAATAATGATGCACCGGTACATTCTTTAGACATTCAGAGGTTGATATGGAAAAACCAACCTCTGCCATTCAACGAAAATGCCATAAAATTTAATGGATCTGAAGAATACCCTGAAAGTTTGATGAACCTTCAGACACCTTTCCAATTTTTTTCCTACTTTTTTACTGAAGAATTTCTTTCACAAATTGTTACTGAAACAAATAATTATGCTGTACAAAAGAAACCTGATAGAGCTGACGTCATAACATTAGGAGAACTGCGAAAATATCTGGGAATCTTGATTTATATGAGTGTCTACCACTGTCCAAGTGTACGTGGTTACTGGGCTAACAAACATGGGTTTGAGGGTATACAAAACTGTAGAGACAAGAAAAGGAGCAGATCAAAGAAGCTGAAAAATCTGTCAGAATTCAGGTCAGAGCTGGCTGATGTCTTATGTACCTATGGTACTACGACCCAGCCAACAAGAAGACGTCCTAGCAACAGCAGCATCACTGAAACCATAGAGGCAAAAAGAAAGAAAGGGTGCCAGGTTCTTCCACCGTCTGACGTTCGGTTAGACAATCTTGGTCATAGCCAAATTAAAACCGACCAACGCATGAGGTGCAAGAGACCTGGCTGTAAGCTACAGAGCTTTGTAAAATGCACAAAGTGCAATGTATTCCTTTGTGCAAAGAAAGGAAACGATTGTTTCAATTTATTCCACAGTTAATTAATAAAAGCATTGTTTAAGTCTATTTTGCATAATGTCCCAAAAATGCATCAACCTGATTTTTTTATTAAAAACCTATAAAATATTAATTGTTATTTTTTTTAATATTTTTCCCGTTTTTCACAGCTTCTAAAGAATTGAAACCATTTTTTTCAGTACAATTTATTAATTCATGCATTTAAGGGAAAAGTTTATTTGAACTTATAATTCCAAGTAGATCCAAAGATATAACACTTCAAAGCAACCCGTTTTAAAAAACGGCAATTACATACTTTAACCCCTATTATTAGTAATAAATATTGACATTGTATTAGTAATAAATTTTGACATTTTATGAATATATATATGAGTACTGCAGCCACTTATGGGCTGGTGCTGCAAAATGCCACCTGGCAGCTTTGGACTCGGTGGAAAGGCGTGCAAAGAGGCTAATTGGTGATCCGGTTAATTCCAATCTACAAAGTCTTGAGCACAGGCGTAAGGTAGCCAGCCTTTCGGTGTTTTACAGAATGCATTTTGGAGAGTGTGCGCAGGAATTGCATGACTTGATTCCACCATCTCATTTCTACCATCGGACAAGCCGACGAACGGCGAGTATCCACCCTTACGTTGTTGAAACCTCTACGGTCCGGACAAAGCGTTTTGCCTCGTCGTTTATACCGCGTACCTCGATGTACGCGGTATAAACTGGAATAATTTACCTGCTGCGGTTTCCCCGTCAGATTATAATTTGGGTCTCTTCAAGGCTAGAGTGAATAGGCTCTCAATAAATTAGTGCGCCTCACCATCAACGATTGCATTACTACTTACCATCAGGTGGGATCGCAGTCAAGCATTAGTTTATACCAATTAAAAAAAAATATCTTTTGACATTATTATAATATTATTCAATGACTTTTTATTGCATATTGATATTATACAAAATAGTTAACATTGAAAACATCTCATTTTTAATTATGTATGCATAAAAATAACGTAGTGCGTAAAGTTACACATATTGTGTGTAACTTTACGCACTACGTTAGTTTGTACGTTATTTTGTGCGCATAAAAACTTGCACATGGTATTCATTGACCTCGAAAAGGCATACGACCGAGTACCTCGTGAGGTTCTGTGGTGGGCCCTTAAGGAGAAAGGTGTGCCTGGGAAGTATGTGCAGTTGATCCGAGCGATGTACAGTCGATGCAGTACCCAAGTCCGGTCTACAGTGGGCACCACTGGCAGCTTCAATGTGGCTGTCGGCTTACATCAAGGGTCGGCTCTCAGCCCTTACCTCTTCCTGATGATAATGGATGCTCTGACGTCGGACATTCAGGAAGAGGCTCCCTGGTGTATGCTGTTTGCCGATGACATTGTGTTGGTTGCCGAGAGTGGCCTAGAGGTCCAGAACAGATTGGAGGTGTGGTGGCACAGACTGGAGAGTGTTGGCCTGAAATTGAGTAGAACCAAAACGGAATACTTGTTCTGCGATTTCGGCGGTCTCTCCAATCTAGTACCTTTATCTCTCGCTGGAACACCCATACCGATCTGCTCCGACTTTCGGTATCTCGGGTCACTCGTCCAAGGGGATGGTGAGGTAGACCGGGACGTAACACATCGGATCAACGCAGGATGGATGAAATGGCGACAGGTCACGGGAACAACTTGTGACCCACTGATGCCCCTCAAGTTGAAGGGTAAAATCTACAAGTCCGTGATAAGGCCTGTCATACTGTATGGATCAGAATGTTGGGCTGTGAAAAAGACGGATGAAAAAAGATTGCACGTAGCGGAGATGAGAATGTTAAGATGGATGTGTGGTGTGACGAGAATGGATAAAGTGAGAAATGAGTATATTAGGGGAAGTTTGAAAGTGGCGCCAGTGACTGAAAAGTTGAAAGGGAATCGTTTGTCTTGGTATGGTCATGTGAAGAGGAGGGATGAAACGCATGTTACTAAAAGAGTTATGAGTTTACTTACATGTGGATGGATGGAGAGGGAGAGGGAGACCAAAGAAAAGATGGATGGATTGTGTGAAGAGTGATATGAAAGAAAAGGAAGTTAGTGATAGTATGACGAGTGACAGGGCAGAATGGAAGAAAAAAACATGTTGCGCCGACCCCAAATAACACGGGACAAGGGCAGGAAGACGATGATGTAAAGTTACACATATTATTATTCATTTAAAACCTGCTACAATTAATTTTTTGTTTGTTTAATTTTTTATTTAATATTGTATGAACTATAATTATGTGAATGAGTAAATTAGATATTCATTTAATATTTCTACACCGGCAAAGGTAGTATATGTGATTCAGTCTAATATTAAGATCTTCATGTACCATGTATTCAGAAATAAACGATTCTATTCTATTCTAAAATCATTAAAGATACGAGTATCCTAATTAAGAATTAACAGTATAATCAATTTTCAATTACTCTGCACAGCGTGCTTTTAAAAACCGTGACGAAAAATCGCATCATTATGCGATTAATAACGTCACGTTCAAAGTAATTAGTGCGTTATGGCCACTGTCGCCTTTCACAGCCGCCCTCGACAATCGCACGCAACTCGGACCCAAATCTTAGTCTGTCTTGGGCCAAAGGCTCGTCCCCTCCCCGGTCTCCACCCAACAATTTCTAAACTTGCACATAATTCATATTTTTATTGATGCCAAGCAATTAACTTTTGCTGTTTTTTCGTCTTTCAACCTCCAAAGAGATGGTACGACATCACTTTAATTAAGAATTTAATAGGTCGGTTGACGAATTATTTTCTTAATTACAGTTTTAAAAGCATTGAATGGCCGTTTAAATATATCTGCTTCGTTTGAACCGGAATGAGGAAGACAGGAATTTCAGTTTTGTCGGTTTTGTTCTGGGAAAGACGTTTTTGTGTCTGATTGCGGATTTAAAATAGAATATCAAGATAATCTTACCTACATGGTGTTAAAAGCTAGTGACCTGCCCGGCTTCGCACGGGGGTACAAATTACCCAGATATATTTATGTACATCAATGAATATCTGTGTGCGAACTGTACTTGAAAACAAGTACAGTTCGCAAAGTAAATTTATTTAGGTTTAAAGATATTTTTTTTAGTTACAATGAGCTTATATTTTATGTATTGTAATATTCGCATCTGGTGTGTTGGTGACGTCATAGGTTACATCCATGTTTATTTTTTAAAATTTAGATTTAAATATATTAATATTTTGACACTTCTTTAATTCTTCCGGTAAATCTTTACACAGCCGTCAGTGCTCCATCAAACAGTATTGTTTTTTTTTCCTAATTAGTTCGTGCGCGTGCAGTCATTAGTTGATAATTGTTTTTACTTCTAATATTGTATGTTGTAGTATTTTATCTATGTTATTTGCATATCTGTAACTATAACGATTTTTTACTTTGTTTAACCGAGTTTTTGTTAAATCTAATTGAAGAAAAAACGTTATTGTTTAATCTATGTAAATTATGTAGCTAAATATATTATTTGGGTCTTTAGATTGACTTGACTTAGAAGTTTGATTTTTTCACTGCTCCAAGTTATAGCAGACTGGTTATTAGATATTTATTTCAGGTTTATTACCTCCACATGTTCCTGAGTAAAAAGGTCTTGATAGACGGACAACAAAGTGTTCCTGTAAGGGTTCTGTTTTTGCCAACTAAGGTAACTACGGAATCCGAAAAGGATCAAGCAATGTTTACTTTCTTTTTTTTTCTTCCACTTCCTTGTCTATACATTTATGAAGTTTGTTTATTCGTAAAGAAATATTCTCACTTGTTTCCATTATATGAGCACGTTTCCAAAAGAGTACAGAACAAAAATCCAAACGAATTAATGGTACCTAGACAGAGACTACATTTATACAGCAGAAATTCCTATTGCATGGCAATCAAAATTTTTAATAATTTACCTGCATACATCAGAGTGTTGCCTACTAATAAATTCAAGAAAAGTATTTTCGTTTGGCTTTTGGATAATTGTTTCTATTCAGTTAATGAATTTTTAAATCGAAAATAAGTAGTAAATATTGACATTGTATTAGTAATTTATAATGACATTGTAATAGTAATAAATATTGACATTGTATTAGCAATAAATATTTACATCGTATTATTAATAAATATTGACATTGTTATAGTAAAAAATATTGACATTGCAGTAATAATAAATATTGACATTGTAGAGTAATGAATATTGACATTGTATTAGTAATAAATTTTGACATATTATGAATATTTTTTGACATTATTATAGAATTGTTCAATATATTTTTTAAATAGTTAACATTGAAATCATTAGTCATTTTTTAATTAAGTATGTCTGCAAAAAAATACGTGGTCCATAAAGTTACATATTCATATTCATTTAAAACTGCCACTATTATTATTATTATTATTTATTATCTTTTTAATTTCACTTAATATTGCGTGAACTATAATTATGTGAATTTGCAAATTAGATACTCATTAAATATTTCTACACCGGCAAAGGTAGTATACGTGATTCCGTCTAATATTAAGATCTTCATTTACCATGTACTCAGAAATAAACGATTCTATTCTATTCTATTCTATTCTATTCTATTCTATTCTATTCTATTCTATTCTATTCTATTCTATTCTATTCTATTCTATTCTATTCTATTCTATTCTATTCTATTCTATTCTATTCTATTCTATTCTATTCTATTCTATTTATTTGGTCTTGCCGACCATATCCCAAACACTATCTACTTTACAGTTTTTGTTTTGAGCCGTGGTGGCCCAGTGGCAACTGCCTCGTCTTACGAGGTCGCTAGTTCAAACCCAGCCAGGCGCATTACTTTGTGCAATTTATTTCATCACCCTGCTTTCAAAAAGGGTGAAAACATCGTGAGGAAACCGCCATATCCTAGAACCAAAAATTCGAAGGCTTGTGACATACACTGGGCCCGTGTGATGGATTACGGCCCATTCCTTCTTCCAGAGAGCAGGGCCTCAAGTCTACTATTACAATAGTGTCAGAATGGTCTAACATTTTGGTTGATTTTGACAAGTTTGGTAATCTACTAATATAATGGCGTCATTACGACTTTTCAATGGTCAACCACAGGCACTCCATTGAAACAAGTTACCTAGAATGGTAATCTCGTACATATTGACAAATGAATGTCTGACGTACGCGGTAATCTGCTAAAATTTTGACAGGGGCCTAAGTCTGCTATTTTTATAAATTCGTTATTCCAACACGATCCCATTGTCATTTTGCTAAAAGTTTTAATCTCCTAATTCATAATGATCGATCATTAATCGGTCAATGGTCTCGTACTAGAGTTGTGATAGAATGACAATATCATACTTATTAAAAGCAATGATTGCACAATGACGTTCTAATTGTAGGTCACTGATTAAAGGAACTGTCAAAATTTTAGCAAATTATCGCATACGTCAGATATTCATTTGTCAGCATGTACGAGATAATCAAAAGAATGATAAGATGAATAATTAAAATGATGAATAATGAAGAAGAAGTGATGAATGATGTATGATGAGATGTCGAAAGTCATAATGACGCCATTATATTAGTAGATTACCAAACTTGATAAAATTAACAATTATGGAATCAATGATAGACCATTCTGATACTATTGTAATAGCAGACTTGAGGCCCTGTTCCTTTGATCAGTGACCTACCATTAGAATGTCATTGTGCAGTCATTGCTTTTATTAAGCTCGATATTGTCGTTCTACCACAACAATGATCGATCATTATGAATTATCAGATTACGAACTTTTAGCACAATGAAAATGGGATCGTGTTGGAATGACGAATTTATAAAAATAGCAGACTTGGGCCTCGGGCCTGAAGCCGAGAAGTGGAACATTATAAGGCTGATTATATGTATACAGTATCTACTTTACCGTCATTTATTTTCTCTTTTTCCAACTTTAAATCTACTTAGCCACATTATCTGCGATAGAAAACCATCTATCTAGTATCCGCAGCTCATGCTCTCCATCGCAAAACAAAGCAAAGCTCTTAAAAGCTACAAAACGAATGCTCGTCCCTCGCCCACATCGACCACTGACCACCACTGCGCCACTGTGTACTGGGTGACTGGGCCATTCTGACCCAATTCCCCCAATTGACTCCACAATTCGTCCGGAACGATAACCAGCTGATACAGTTTATGTTTTTCTGTAACTGTCATATCTGAGTACGTATTTGTATGTTCGACGGGTTTATTGGGATATTGTGCTGTTGGTTTTGAAAACAAGGCAGTTTTGTATATCTGTTTTGTTTTATGCTAAACAAGGGTTGTGAGTGGGGTGTCAATTTGTGTGTTGTGTTTGTTAGTGAACTATACATGTTCTCTAGAATTAGAATTATGGTAGGTGACGGTAATATTTGACAAGTGATATCATATTTTTTTACTTTACTCTGCATTTGGATACGGTACAATGATCGTGATTGAATTCACAAACATGTATAACTCATATACACAAGACACCTAGACTCGTAATAACAATCTGTAAGCCACACAAAAATATCTGCACGAGCTATAAACGCGATCTGTTTTACGACCTAAACTGAATTGTTAAAGGGATGGATCTATATAGGGTGTATAGCTCCATCTCTATTTCTTGTTCGCACGCTTGATATTTTAAATTTTAACACGTCATGGTAAAGTCCCCGTGTGAGAATCAAACCCGCAATACGCAACGCTGCAGCTAATCGCTCAACCACTGCGCCATCCAACATGCCAAATTAATGAAAAACCAGGGCCTCAAGTCTACTATTACAATAGTGTCAGAATGGTCTATCATTGATTTCATAAAGTTTGGTAATCTACTAATATAATGGCATCATTATGACTTTCTAATGGTCAACTACTGACACTCCATTGAAAGAAGAGGCATAGAATGATAATCTCGTACATATTGACAAGTTAATGTCTGACGTTATTTGCGGGGTCATAGTGGATATTTTTCATGTATTGATGGAATGTGACCGGAACATACAGGAAAGACAGGTGCTCTCTGCTTGGTGTGGGATCTGAGGTCGGGGCATGTAACAGCATCTTGGCTTCCCCGTTTTCGGAGAAGGCTAAGATGTTGTGTCGATTGTTATTGTTGTTGTTGTTGATTTTTGTTGTTGATTGTTGTTGTGTTGTTGTTGTTTTATTTTATGTTTACAGTATCTGTTATTTGTTTATTGTGCAAACCTACTACAGTGTTGTCTTTTTTAACCCAAAGGTTGACTGGTAGAGAATGCCTACCAGTCAACCTTTGGGTTGACTGGTAGGCATTACATTAAGTCCGCCTATGTACCACTACTGTACATGAAGTTTAAATAAATAAATAAATAAATAAATTAAATAAATAAATAAATAAATAAATAAATAAATAAATAAATAAATAAATAAATAAATAAATAAATAAATAAATAAATAAATAAATAAATAAATAAATAAATAAATAAATAAATAAATAAATAAATAAATAAATGGTATAATTTTACTATAGGTAATATTAAGTTGGATTAGTAGTCTAGAGCTTAGTGTGCAATTAGTAGAAGTGTTTTGTAACAGGAGTGACATTGTCATTAAGTGATAAAACTGTCTGGTGTATGCGGTAATCAGCTAAATTTTTGACAGTTCCTTTGATCAGTGACCTACCATTAGAACGACACTGGGCAGTCATTGCTTTTAATAAGCTCGATATTGTCATTCTACCACAACTCTAATACGAGACCATTGACCGATCAATGATCGATCATTATGAATTAGCAGATTACGAATTTTTTGCAAAATGACAATGGGATCGTGTCGGAAAGACGAATTTATAAAAATAGCAGACTTGGGCCCCTGATGGTGTGATATTAAGGTTGTCTGGTAGATATCGCTGTCAGCGATAAGACCGCCATTGTACCCATAGTTTATGTATACGTTGTGTTACTTTTTTGGTGTACAATAAAGTTTATATATTCTATTATATTCATTACCACGTAACAAAATAGACGGAGCAAAAATTGATGATTATAATACTAACCGACATAAAAAGGACTGCTCCCGTTCCAAATTTCGTAATTATAAACAAAGAAACAGACTACAATTTTGTTCGAGCGACTGAGCACAAAACGTGCTTACCTAAATATGCCTATCAGATGGCAACACAAAGGCTCAAGATATAATTTAACAATTCATGTCTATGACTCGGTACAGTTAACTATAACGACCTCCCATGCCTTAAAACACACAAGCTGCAGGATTGTTAGAGAATAACTATACAGTTTTATTACATCCTCGCTAGGGCTTGCATGAAGGTTATTGATATGCAGTTAATAATAATAATATTCCACAACTTTTACACAACCCCATCTAGTCCCAAACTAAGCAGAGCTTGTGCTGTGAGTACTAGACAACTGATAAACATACTTACATATTATAGATACAGAACAAATGTTCATGCATGCTGTGTCTATCGTAATATATTGTACACTTGGTTTGTATAAGGGCAAGGACGTTTCGAATGCAATGTGTAACATTTGTTGATAAGCCAATAAATAAATAAATAAATGATTGTGCTCATCACACAGACATTTTTCTTGGATGGAATCGAACCCACGACCTCCGGCATAGCAGTAAGCAGCACTAACCACAAGACCAACAGGTCAGTCTCTCCAGTTATATCCAGCATGCAAAGTCTGGACTGCAGTAATATTCGTAAAACTTACCGTGTCCCTAGAACGCAAAGGGCAACTTAAAGAACACAGGTGGGTTTTAATCAGTAAAAGCCGGACACTACCTCTCGCTCAACTTAGAAAAAAGTTATTCGATAATTACCCAGCTCAAAAAAGCCTTCAAACACACAGATATTAAATAGCAGGCGCTAAAGCGAACAAAAGCTTTTGAAGTAGGCGGCCGTTCTCTAAAATGTTTGTTTTAAGATCCAGAATAAATCCCGGTGTACGGACACAAAAATCCTATTCACCAGGAATAATACAAAGAGTTAGTGTGACAGGACAAAGGCACGGCCGTTTACGTACCATCGTGTTACGTCAGTCTTCTTGATTTGTGGCAAAGCAAACATCTAGATGTTGTAGACCTCATTCTTCGCGCAAAAATACGAGGACCCTTGACATATTTTAGCTTGGTCCGGATGAATTGTTGATGAATATCTATACCGCCTCCGGTCCCAAGCGACAAGATTCTTTTTTAACAGAGCCACCAATTCTGATTGCAGATTGGAGTCCCTTTGTTCATTTTGGGTCAGAGAAAACATTTTCGGATTTACTTACAGGTTACGGTCAACTGTTTGTTGTGAGGAATGGTCGATCGATGAAAACGTTCAAGTTTCTCTGATAAGCTTAAAAGGGTCATTTCTACGCGCCAGAGTAATATGGATCTCAGGACTCATCCGTCATTTTTGTGGGAAATGTCTACCAAAAGGCGAATATAAGTCCTTCTACAAGAGCCGACGTACTTGGAAAGTTATTTAGGCAGATAGTTAAGTTGTATGTACCTAATGTAGTTGGGCTTCTAGGTTTTTTTTTGCCAATTTCGAATTGGGAAATGTAATTGGAAGTAAATCTTTCCAAAGACTAACTTTAGATGTTTGTAGCTTATAAGCAATTGTGTATATGTCGTGGTCAAATCTTAAAATTTATCACTTCATGATATGATGGACCATATCATGAAATGGTGGAATTTTATGATATAGAACCTTGTCCGCTGGCCACGTCGTGATATGGGCAAGCCAAATCAATGAATACTCTGCGTTTAACGATATGAACAGTTTAACGGATGATTATTTCATGATATGGTCAAACATGGCTGATCATATTGTAAAATAGTTATGTTGACCACCGGAGGTGCTGATTCCGCTTTGTTTTCGTGACGTAATATGACGACAGACATTTTTTACTAAAAGCGAATAACAATTTCCAAATGGAAGATAAAAGTATATTGAAATATAATTACGATAAAAAGCTGCGTTATTTGATTTAATCAAATTACCGAGCTTGCGGTCTATTAATAGTTTAAAGCAGTATGGTACAGTTTTCCCAACGACGTTATACACGATTTTAATTAGGGTAGTATTTAACTGTGTTCCTTAAAAAAATACTGATTGTGTACTAAAATATGATTTTATGGATGGTTAAAAAAAATATCCACGAAGGCGATGGCGGGGTCTGTGTTCGCTATCTTCGCTCGGTCACTAGACTCCACTATCTCCTTCTAATCTAACCTGTTCAAGTCGGGGTGTCCCGATCATTGTAAAAAGTCTATTAACCTTTTCAGTGCGTAAATTATAATTAGAGACACAATAGTAAGACAATGGCGCGTGAACGCCGGCGTTAATGCGGGGATCAACAGCTTAATCCTAAATTAATGATATGGCCAAAAATGGATCAAAATATCATCAAACTTTGACGTTTAAACGATCTGGCCAGTTTTAGTTGGCCATATCATGAAATAATAATAATAATTGATTTAAAAAAGACAACAACAATCATTCTAATGCAACCATTTCATGATATGGCAGGTCACATCATGAAGTGATCAATTCTAAGATCTGGTCATGACATATACATGTTTTAACTTTTTGCTCAATAAATATATTATTATTGTAAGTTTAATTAAGCCGTGCCTTTTTGATCTATGTTTATCCTAAATTGCTATTACAAAACACTTTTTACTAACTCTTATTTTCTAACAATCAACGCTCAAACATTCTAATTCAGAACTTCCATAACCAAACACAGCAAAACAGTTTCACAGAAATGTAATTCTAGAGAATAGCAAGAACCAAACATTATTCCACGTTGCTGTTTACAAAAACCCTAGGATGGGAGTTTGCTGCGACCACAAAAAGACGCGTTTATGAGTCCGGTAGACCTAAACGCAAATATGCGCTCAACTCGGATGGAGGACGGGAACTTTTGATGTCGGATTAATTCCGTTCGACACTCGTATTGAGGTCCTACGCGTTCCTTTTTTAAACCTTGATGAGTATGCGTTTTGCTGGCGTATTTCGGTGGCTTTATTATAGGCTGTGGGAACGCTTGAAAGAGTGACCGGGACTCTAGAACGCAAAGGGCTACTGAAGAACTCAGATGGGTTTTAGTCAGAAAAAGACTGATGCGCCCCCTTATTCACACCAAAAAAAAAGATAAGCTTTGTTTCAGTGTTTTTTTTTTTGTTTAGTTTACTTACGGACTTTTTTAACACAAGATTACCCAAAACAGCAACTCGAACAGAATACCTGGATCACTACTTTGATAATTAATAACAAATCGCCTAAACCTTTGGTGACAACTGAGGGAGGCTTTTGCTCAGCTGTGAGACTGTACAACGTCATAGGCATCATTGAGCAGTGGTGGCCAAATGGTCACGGTCCCGATTTACCGACAAGTGCTTTAGTTTGTGTAATTTATTTCATCACCACTACTTTTAAATTTTTTTTTTTGATTCAAAGGTCATGCTTCCAAATTGGTCCCACAAAAATATTGTTATGATCTGATCATGAATTTCAAAGATATGGAACAGAACTCCTCATAGGATCACAGCAGAACCGTCGTAACAAGTAAAATTGCTTTATTTATACGTGTAGTCGATGGCTGACTGAAAGAAGAGTGGGAATATATCGAACTGATCTGATAATGAAGCCTGAAGTTAGGCACCGGAACTCTGTAATAAATTAATTTAATCTAATCGTGAGTGAGTGTGAATAACTTTAATTTCAGAAGTCGGTGTTAAATAACGAAGAGACAAAACTATTATAGAAACACCGACTTCCAAAATTAAATTTATTTTGCACTATTCAGTGTTTTTTTTTTTTTGTAAAAAGCTCTTTTATGTAAAAGAAAAACAAAATACAATCCATACTTACTAATATTATAAATGTAAATCTGTTTATATGTCTGTTACGCTTTCACGGTTAAGCTACTGAACCGATTTTGATTAAATTTGGGTAGAAGCTAGTAAAGAATAAAGAGACTTGAATCCCAGCAGTGGGAACATTATAAGGCTGATTATGCTTATCATGATCATCATCGTTTCAGCCGAAAGACGTGCACTGTTGGACATAGGCCTCCCCCAAGTGTCGCTATAATGACCGGTCCTGTGCGTCTGGCATCCATTGGATTCCCGTGACCCTCACCATGTCATCTATCCACCTTGTGGGAGGCTTTCCACGCTGCGTCTTCCGATACGTGATCGCCATCCCAGAACCTTTCGTCCCCATCGACCATCTGTTCTGCGAGCAATGTGCCCTACCCACTGCCACTTAAGTATGGCGATTCTTTGGGCTATGTCTGTAACTGTGTGCTTATGGTTATAAGCAGTTAATTTGCCGCCAATCACCTCTGTCTTTATTATTATGGTCCATTTGAGTATGTTTGCGAGTTAGCTCTGTTTACACGCCTCAACGGATACTCGTGAAATCTAACACATGGATGGTTTGCGTCGAATACAACATAGACTAACCTAACGAGCGAAGACTCAAGGTAGCTATACCCACGAGGGTATGCAAGACGGTTATAACCTTGAATGCATTATTATAGCGTCAGGTTGCATGACCTCTCGAGGATAACTGTACGGTTTTATAATATACTTATGTTAGGCTAGTCTGTTGGTCTAGTGGTTAGTGGCCCTGACTGCTATGCCGGAAGTCGTGGGTTCGATTCCCACCCAGGACAAATGTTTGTGTGATTAGCATGATCATTTGTTCTGTGTCTGGGTGTAATTTATCTATATATGTATATATTTAGAAATATATAAGTATGTTTATCAGTTGTCTAGTACTCATAACACAAGCTCTGCTTAGCTTGGGACTAGACGGCGTTGTGTGATAGTTGTGGAATGTTATTATTATTTCCTTTATTTCACTTATATAAACATATTAGTTACATTTTTAAATATTTTAAAAATAAAACATTTAAAAATATAAAAAAACAGTATCCCACCGGTATCGGGAACAGGTTCAAAGCTACCAGCGGTCAGGGCTCCAGAGAATGGAACCTCCTAACTATACGAGCCGTGTCCAGGAGTACTACTTTCTGAATCAAGCCCTTGATCCAGTCGCCTAAGGCGAGCCTCCTGAGGTGTATTTTTTTTTTCTCCGCTCTTGGATGGAGCGTGAGATAGTGTCAGACTTTTACTGACTAAAAACCCACTCCTGTTCCTTCTTTGCCATTTTTCCAGGGCCCCGGGGATCACTTCGGGGGCCTCCTGAGGTGGTGGTCGAGGCTCTTGGCTATTTAAACCTTAGTCTTTATTATTGTTATACTATGTGCAGTCAGCGCCTTCACCAGTGTATAAGTAAGAAAATGAAAATGGACCCAAGGGTACACAATCCCAGGATAAAAAGCATTCTATGTGCTATTCCAGGCCATGGTCTACCCGTGGGCCAAATTTCGTCCAAATTCAGTTCAGGCGTTCGAGTGTGAAGAAATAACAAACACACAAACTTTCAGCTTTATAATATTAGTGTGATAAATAGTATGACAAGCATATACATATTTATAAGACAAGACTATGGTTTGCTACATAGGAAGTTCGAAACAACAAAAAAACTTTTTACAAAAAAAAATACAACCGACTTCAATGTAAAAAAACACTGAAAAGTGCAAAATAACTTTAATTTCGGAAGTCGGTGTTTCTATAATAGTTTTGTCTCTTCGTTATTTAACACTGACTTCCGAAATTAAAGTTATTTTGCACTTTTCAGTGTTTTTTTACATTGAAGTCGGTTGTATTTTTTTTTGTAAAAAGTTTTTTATTTTTCACTTTTTAGTTATGGTACCACCACTAAAAAGTACCCCTCAGCCATACTTAAATACCTTATAGCCAGAGTGCATCTTATGACAATTCTTATAATACCAAACACGGTTAGATTAAATTAATTTATTACAGAGTTCCGGTGCCTAATTTCAGGCTTCATCATCAGATCAGTTCGATATATTACCCCTCTTCTTTCAGTCAGTCATCGACTACACGTATAAACAAAGCAATTTTACTTGTTATGACAGTTCTGCTATGATCCCATGAGGAGTTCTGTTCCATATCTACGAAGTTCATGATCAGATCATAACAATATTTCTATGGGACCAACTTGGAAGCATAACCTTTCAATCAAAAAAAAAATTTTCAAAATCGGTCTACAATTGACCGAGAAATCGGTGAACATACATAAAAAAAAAAAAAAAAAACATACATTCAACCGAACATATAACCTCCTCCTTTTTGAAGTCGGTTAAAAACGGCAGATAATTGTTCCGGGTCTGACTATTTTTACATTTTTTTTTGGGTTCTGTACCTCAAAAGGAAAAAATTTAACCCTTATAGGATCAATTTGTTGTCCGTCCGTCTGTCTGTCTGTCTGTCAAGACCCTTTATCTCGGGAACGCGTGGAGGTATCGAGTTGAAATTAAAACCATATAGTCAAGACTGCGGTCCCTTGATGTTGTGAAAAAATCAAACTTCTAAGTTATTGAAAAAAAAAGATATGGTGGTTTATGTCGCAAAAAACGTATATTTCGACACTCTCAAGGAAATCAAAATTCTTAGGGTAGTTCCCGTTGACCCAGAATCCTGAAATTTGGCATAAAGCAAGGTACAGGAAGGTAGTACAGATATAGAAATAAATCTGAAAACAGTAAATTTGTTGTTACGTCACAGAAAAAAAATTTTTTTTTGCGATTCGGAAAAATCTTCGAAACTCCATTTAGGAATTGAACTGTTTACATAGGTAGGTTTGTACGGAATCCTCAGTGCGCGAGCCCGACTTGCACTTGCCCAGTTTTTTACACGATACAGTAGCGAATCCTAGTGTGAAGAAAATTAAAAAAAAAACCCGCAACCCTGGTAAAGAAATATAAATATATGACTCGGTGAACGTTGTTCAGCCAAAAATGGGGGGTGGAGCAAAATAGCCTACAACCTATTCTCAGATCTACCAAATATATAACATAGAATACATAAAAATCGGCCAAGCCTTTTCGGAGGAATTCGATTACAAACACTGTGACACAAGATTTTTATACATATGTGTATTAGATTTGTCTTATGTAAACATAGTAACACCTATGAAATACAAACATAGCAAACTCTTATAGGCAATATAAACGATCTTATTACGGATTGAAATAAATCTGTTCTAATACTTTTAGATTTATTTTCAATAAATAACTAACCTAAGAAAACTCCCAGATAATAAAAATAAAACCCACAAAGATTTTGAAAATGAAAAATTATTTCACAAATTAAGATTTACGATCTAAGAACAAAATAGAATTTTCTGTTTACCGTTACAAAAAGTGTATTAAAAACTTCTTGTAGTGCTAAGTTCTGTGAGTTTCAAATTAAATAAAAACTCCCTCGCTTACATTCACAGAAAGAGTTGAAAATATAGAATCTAGTTCTGTATAATTTATCAGAAGAAATAAAAATATTAGACTCGGTTTGAGTGCTTTCTTATGTGTGTTAAATATTACGAAAAAAAAAAACGACCGTTGTTTCATACTTTTTCAGCGACGTTTTTTTTTGTCATAGTCGGGTTTTTTTTTTTTATTACCTTATCAGTAATTGACAGAACGGACCAATCACGACACTCGTTTGGTCTGACGATCCTCCTTTTTCAATGGAGTTACGGTTCCGCATATCTCTAAACTATCTCTCGCTCCACCCAGAGTAGGTGTCATTTGATGATTTCTTACTGAAAAAAAAAAACAAAAGTATATATATATTAACGTACAAAGATATCCCAATACAAATCCACAGTACCTTTAACCCTATTATATCACTAGTTGACAATCAGACTGGGTTGAAAAGCTTCGTTGGCTCTACTAAATCTCACAGAATAGTGTCGTAATGGACCGGCCAGGGACTCGACGTGAAAAAGAAACGCGAGATGCAGCCAATCAATCTACATTTACAATCATATGAGTATCGATCCGGAATGTAGGTCTACCGAGAGGTCTTGGTATTTGATGCTACGTGGTGAAAAATACGGCGATGATTAACGTAGCTTTTGACTGAAATTAGAAAAGAATATAAGTTTTTTTTGAGTACCGTATTCATAACATATTTTATTTATTTATTGCAATTAAACCTTTCCCGTTTATTCTTCTTTCTATTAGAGAAAATTGCATCAATATTCGTTGCATGGTTTAGGAGGAGTTAGAGGATAAACAGTCAGACGACTTTGTTTTATACTATACTAGCCGAAGAGAATTAGTATAGTCATTGATACTAGCTGACCCAACAAACATTCTATCAACCAACGTCATACTTATCGTAAAAAGAAAGTGTCAAATCTACTGATAAATTAAAGTAATAAAAGTAAGGATTGACAGCTATACCTAATGTTGACCGCTGGGAACAGTTTGAATGTTATAAAGAAAAATGTATTTTGTTTTTCAATTTTTTCTTCATAAGAACCTTCCTGAGATTTCAACAAACTATATAAAAAAAAAATACGCACACACTTTACTATTTTTTTTTTATACAAAAATAAAGAAGAAGCACTGCATCCTACGTTTGTTTGTAACAGCTTTTCTTTTGATTGTAAAAAATATTTAAAAAGAATAAGTGAAACCCTGACTGACTCCTGAGCTAGGTCGAGCTAGGAAAAATGATGTCATGAGGTACTCGTATTTCTCTACTTTCATAATTTATATATATTTATACGAACGGCGAGTATCCACCCTTACGTTGTTGAAACCTCTACGATCCGGACCAAGCGTTTCGCCTCGTCGTTTATACCGCGTACATCGAGAGACTGGAATAATTTGCCTGCTGCGGTTTTCCCGTCCGATTATAATTTGGGTCTCTTCAAGGCTAGAGTGAATAGGCTCTTAATAAATTAGTGCGCCTCACCATCTACGATTGTATTACTACTTACCATCAGGTGGGATCGCAGTCAAGCACTAGTTTATATCAATTTAAAAAATATATATATATATATGTAGGTATATATATAAATACATATTTTGTATTATATATATTTTATTAGTTATGTATTTTATATATGTGAATAGTACACCATGTACTACCTGCGTATCTTTTTCTCCTTCTCTGTCAAATCCATCCAAAGGTTGTCTGTAAAAAATCGCTTTTAGCGATAAGACCGCCCATTGTGACACCCTATTATTTTAAGTTCCTATTGTAAACCTATCTATATATCTATGATGAATGAATGAAATACTTACAGGATTTCTGGAGCCAGTGTCTTTTTCCATCTACATTACAATTTGAGCTTTTAGAGACAAGCACTTTACGAAATTATTTTAAATAAAAAATACATTATTTTTACAAAATGAATATTAAAATTAAGAAAAAATAAAATTACATGATCCATACTAATTTTTAAAATTTCGAATTTTATTAAATTAAAGTGAATGTAAAATTTGCTAAAAGATACACTACGAAATCTTATAGGCAGTTATTACCCCTTTTTCTAGAGGTGAGAAGTCAAAAGCCAGTCAAACATAAAGCAAATATGGGAAACTTTTACCGATCGAGATATATCAGTCGGCGTATACCGTTCATCAATCGAATCGTTGCTCTGACGAATAGTTTAGAAAAGACTTCATTTGATGTATGCAGAGGGTAACTTCAATATCCGATAGAACGAAAATGAATTCGTCGCGAGCAACCCTATTGATATAAATAAATTTATTGACGTTTTTATCTAGTTATTTTCTAAATAATGTAATTCAATAAATCCTTGATATAAAAGTGATTCGATTCAATTTAAAACGTACCACAGACGGCACTAGAAAATTGATAGCGGCAATAAATATTTTTCGAAGTGAAAAGAGAAGAAGTTTATATAGTTTACTTTTATGTTTTAGTTTATTTGTTTCTACATATATTCTTTGTATTTGTCTTTTTTATTGGACCTACCAATATTTTTCGCTGCATCACCTAAAGGTTGACTGGTAGAAAATGCCTAAGGCATTAAGTCAGCCTCTGTACTTTTGTATGCATAAAGCGTTAAATAAATACATAAATAAATATGTATATAACGGCTGTAAGATATACCAAGAAAAGGTTTTTGTCATTCTTTGTTTTAGTCAATATTGGTTAGCTCACGCAGTTTGATAATGCTACTCAATTTGCTTTCTTATTCATTTATTTTCTTCCTCGTGTAAATGATTATAATGATTATGTTTTTTGACCAAATTTCAGCCACGTCTACAGCGCTAGTGTTTGCCTCTTAAAGATCTCTCAAAATGTAGTACAGAGTGCACGACAAGAGATGAAACATTGTTTGGGACATAGCAAAACAATCGCACTGTGTTGCATTAATTAAACTAATAATATAAAGGTGGAAGTCTGTATGTATGCTTGTTACTCCTTTACGCACAAACGTCTGAACGAATTTACATAGATGAAATTTGGTACACGGGTAGGACATAATTATTATTTATTTATTTAATATATTGGTACTTTGTTTTTGTTTTGTCCTGGAATAGAACGTAGGTCATTTTATCCCAGGAGTATGTTCCCTTGGGATAATTTTCTACTTGCACGCAGGCGAAGCTTTTTTTTTAAGATGGGAATTCTTTAATGACTTCTCTCGCTCTAGGGCTTGTCAAACTTTTACTGACTAAAACCACACCTATGTTCCTTCAGTTGCAATTTGCGTCCTAGGACCACGAGTATCCCTTTCATACTTTTCCCATGGTCCTAGCAGGTATCGGTCCTGCTGGGCCCTACGGTTTGCTGACATCTCTATCAGGCGCGCATAGAACACTGCGCGCCGTCGAGGACTCGGGCTCGATCCTTATAGGTCGAGCGGACCGGACGTCGTCTGCAAGCCCGCGCCTGCAGTGGCTGGAGATCGCTCTGCGATTCCCGTCACCCGAGGTGTCTTCTGTCACGGCGGCTGGGGCGTGATGTTGTACGTTCCCTCTCTCTTGCAGCCACCTGCTTCGCAGAAGGATATGATGATCGCATCCCATTGCCTCTCGCTCCAGACCATGGCCTGAACTAGGGCCCGGCGCGGGAGAAGCTTGAACTATTCATAAACGATTGAGTTTAAAAAAAAAATCTATTACTTTGAAAACAATTGTAAGATTTTTCGCCAACCACCCACGATCTTTTTCTTAGCGTATCGATGGCAAAACTAGTTAAATTCCTTACCTGACTCAGTATTCGGCCACAGCAATGCCGTCCGCTGATGCTGTCATCATCAGGAGGTTTAAACTTCTCCCGCCAGAGGTCGCATCTCTCCGAGGTGGTGTTACTTTGAGATGGACTCACATCACCTACGATTAAGATGGCAGAAAACGGAACAGTCCTTCCCAAAAAATCTTCCCCAGTTGTTGTTGCACAAAGGAAAATATACACTTTTCACGATGATAACCTTTTGTAATGTCTTCGATATCCTCTAGTTTGTATTACATTTGCATGATATAATAAGGCCGAATGTACATGGATCCTTTTTTAACCGACTTCAAAAAGTCCTCGAGCCAGAGCATTCATCATCTTAAAATAAAGGTCATGTGAGGTGTGCCCAAACGCAACGTTCAAAAAAATGTTGAAGGATCATTAGAACTAATTTTAATTCTTTATCTTCTTTCTCAATTGTATATTTGATATTTATAAGTATATTATCTGGTATTGTATTTATGTATTCTATTGTTTTTTAAGGTTCCGTACCTCAAAAGGAAAAAACGGAACCCTTATAGGATCACTTTGTTGTCCCTCCGTCTGTCTGCCTGTCTGTCTGTCAAGACCTTTTATCTCGGAAATGCGTGGAGCTATCGAGTTGAAATTACATACTTAGGTTTGCGGTCTCTTGAAGCTGTGAAAAAATCAAACTTCTAAGTTAACGAAAAAAAAAGATACGGCCGTTTATGTCGCAAAAAACGTATATATCGACACTCTCAAGGGAATCAAAACCAATCCTGAAATTTGGCATAAAGCAAGGTCTTATAGCACTGATATAGGAATTAATCCGAAAACGGTAAATTTGTTGCCCTTGCAAAAAAAACTTTTTTTTGCGTTTCGAAAAAATCTTCGAGACTCCATTCGGGAATTGAACTAATTACATAGGTAAGTTTGTACGGAACCCTCTGTGTGCGAGTCCAACTCGCACTTGCCCAGTTTTTTTTTACACTTTTTATGAAATTGTACACTGGAAGCCCTAAATCTATTTCCTTTCGTTCAGTCCATCCAAAGGTTGTCTATAAGACTGCCTATTGTACATTTATTTTTATAAATGTTTGTCCTGTGTTAATAGGTATATTATTATAGACCTATAAAGTATAAAATAAATAAATAAATAATTGTTTTTTCTCACTACTCACCACTAGTGTTGCCCAAATTCAGTCTTGGTCTTGCAGTCTTGGTCTTGTTCTTGCGTTTTTGCAAGACCAAGACCAAGAACAAGACCGCGTATTTTTAGCAAGACCAAGACCAAGACTGACCGTGCAAGACTTGAGCAAGAACAAGACATAGCCTGCAAGACTCTTGCGTCTTGCAGCTAGGACTTAGCGCTATTTCACTGAGTAGTTAGGTGTAACAGTTCGGTGTATAGGTAGGTACGCTTAGGAATTCTATGAGACGCAAAAAACTGTACCAAAGAATATGAAAAACTGGACCTATGCGCATTACGACTAATACCATAAACATAGCGAATAAAAAAATATCTATTAAAATCAAACTGAGTGCATGCATAGTTATGTTTTAACCATCGGCACTTTGATAATGCGGCATCAAAGGTTTTGTACTTACTTCTCAAAGAAATTTGCCGCTTTTCGGAAGTACATGGTTATGATACACGCGCCGGCGGCTTCTTTTGAAATCTAAAACAATCGTTGCCGCCACGCCGAAATCATAACATTTGTGACACTATTTGATTGCCGCCATAGGGCGTAGGTATACTCATGCAAAATAATTTCGAATTTTTTTAAGAATACCTACAGGTGTTCCAAAGAATAAATAAGTTTCAGAGTGCTTAGAATGAAAATGAATACATTATACTGATCACGCAAATGTAAGCTTATAAATCATAAATGTTTATTAAGAAACAGTTACTTCCATGGAAAACGACATATAGGTCAGTTGATTTTTCGAATTTCTTATCAAATCTTCAGTTATTTATTAATCTGCTTGATCTTTACTATGGCTATGTTAATTCAAGCTCACAATGTTCCAATTCTAATACGTTTTTCTAAGATTTAAAGTAAACTTTAATAAATAGTAATAGACTAATAGGTAATTGCAAGACTTGCAAGACTCTTGCTGCAAGACCAAGACCAAGACCAAGACTGGGAGCGCAAGACCAAGACCAAGACCAAGACTGGCTAAGTCTCGTCTTGTTCTTGCATTTGGGCAACACTACTCACCACTCAATTCTATAACCAAAACTTAGAACAGATAAACCATCCGTGTGAGTCACCTACCACTGCCACGATCCGGTACACCGAGTAAGTATATTTTCTTTGTGAAGTGGGTCGATCGATCTCGGCTAGGTTACTAAGGATCGTCGGCACTTAATCTGCGATGTTGCACTTGATAATTTCACGCCAGCCGACGGCAGCGATGGAGGCTTCCTAGCCATCAATTCAATTTCATACCTATAAATTTTATCGGAAACTATCTTCTTGGTCCTACGATGAGTTGGTGCTAAGTTATTACGGAGTACGGCTGGGAGTTAGTGATTTGAGTGTAAGGAAATGTGTGATCTAGTTAAAGCATTCATTTATTTATTAAAACTTTATGCACTATTAAACAACACTGTATAAAGACTGACTTAATTCTTATTTTCTACCAGTCGACCTTAGGGTGATGCAAAAACATAACATGGCAGGTGCAACTCAATAAAAAGACAAACAGAAAATAGTACATTTTGATACAAGTGCAGAAAGTTTGTCATTGCGACCGAGGCAGAATTCGCACGAGCCGTAGGCGAGTGTGTTATGGAGCCGAGGGCAGTGACAAATTTTGCACGTGTATCAAACGACTTTTTTCAATACTCTGTCTCCGGTCAACCCCCGTTTATTCATTTTGTAAGTCAAAATGAATAAACGGGGGTTGACCGGAGACTCGTGGGGGACGACGCACTTTTCTGCACTAGTGCGGAAAACAGTTTATTGCGTGCCTAAAAGCGATGGGATAAGAGCGGGTTTTCAAGTAAGTGTATTGAAAATAAATAAGTGCAATAATAAAAACATACATATACTTAAATAAGCAATGTTATCAAGTATGTGTGTGTTATGTTAGATTTGTTGTTAAGTATTCATCATTTTAAAACATTTTTTGAGGTGGAAAATCTTCAACTAAATTCTTCCGCTGTGGGTGGAGGGAGAGAGCGTATTCGAGTTTTATTGACTAAAATTCGCCTGTGTTCAAAGGAACTGGGTAACTGAAAACTTACTCTTTAAATTTTAGGGGTACAGTAACTCTTTTGAACATTCCTGCAGGCCTAGTAGGCAGCAGGCCTAGTAGGCAGCTGTCCTAGTAGGCAGCTGTCCTAGTAGGCAGCAGGCCTAGTAGGCAGCTGTCCTACTGGGCCCCTTCAGTTTGCTGATATATCTTAGAGGCACCGTTGACTCGGGACCGCTGGAAATAAATGTTATAGTTAACGACATATAAGTTAAAGTATTAATTTAAAGTAATATTATGAAGTTTAGGATTATTTTACGAATTAGGCGGACTTTGAGGCTATAATTTGAAAAAGTTCAATAAAGTATCGTTTTCCGCGGATACCACTTGACTTAATAATGCTCCAATTACACTAAAAATGTTGTCTTCAGTGAGAAAATAGCTACGCTCGAGCTAGTATCTTTCACCATAATGAAGCTCCGTTTTAACGATTGCATCACTGCTTGCCATCAGGTGGTCAAGCACTAGTTTATATCATGAAAATAAGTGGGGCACTCGGGGACTGCCGCGGTAAAGCTATTGCATAGCATTTTGTATCAACTTATGCAATTATAATTATTTATTTATTTTATTTATGCAGTATTTCTTTTTCTTTGATATTAATTCAAGTTACACTTTTTGAGCGTGGTGACCGATAAGAAAACAATTTTTTTTCTTTCTTGTTTACTTCATAAATTGCTACAAGTATGTTCAGTTGTTATCATAGAACATTACTATAATCTATTATAATACAAAAAGACTATTTTGTTTGACCGAGATTTGAACTCGAGGCACGATGATAACATAGGTAGAACGCTGTACCAATGCGCCACACAGGTCGCTAACGACTTTTTTAAAATAGGTGTTCGGTCTCTGTCGGCCTTGAAGCCACACCTCCGTGCCCGTCGGAGTGGGGAGCGTGAGGTTTTTTTCGTTACGGAATTTCTGGATTCGGTCCCCGCGCTCAAGGCCCTCGATAGAACCTATGCAATAGCTTAAAAAAAAAACACATAGTTGCAGTCATGTTGAAAAGCTTCTCGAACTCCAACCACTAACATCTGATGCTCTGACGAATGTCAGCAGCACATGCTAGTACGCAATTATACAATTTTTATGACAAACGATTCAGTGGTCACCAACATGTTCTCCAACATTTGGAAAACGCGTTAGACTTGTCACAATATAAGGCTGTGACGCAAATGAACAAGATTTTAGACACAAAAGAGATTGACAAAGGAACTACAAACCGTAACTAAGGAAAATCTAAAATTGGCTTTTACGTAAAGGCTGGCACCACATGAGGTATTATTAAAGTTCTATTTAAAGGTGTTTTGAAAGATCCAAGAATTGGTTGTAGGTATCATAAAAGCGTTCTTAGAAAGAAATTGTATGAATAAATCCGGGTCTATGAAATCTACAATTAGATTCCACGTGGAGAATCACTTTGAATCTGTCCACGAGGCCTACTATTTCCTACAGATATCGTGAATAAAATAGAATAAAATATTTTTAATTGCTTAAAATGTAGGTATGTAATATAATAAGTTGTTAAAGGGTTTTAAAAACTTTTTACAAAAAAAAAAACTTTCACTCAAAGGGCAATGGCAAGGGCTATGCTCGGAGTTTCCTTGCGTGATCACATCAGAAATGGATATATCCGCAGTAGAACCAAGGTTACAGACATAGCCCAAAGACACGCCAAACTTAAGTGGCAGTGGGCAGGGCACATTGTTCGCAGAACAGATGGTCGATGGGGACGAAAGGTTATGGAATGGCGACCACGTACCGGAAGACACAGCGTTGGAAGGCCTCCCACAAGGTGGACCGATGACCTGGTGAGGGTCGCGGGAATCCGATGGATGCGAGACGTACACTGAAAAGTGCAAAATAACTTTATTTAATAATAGTTTCTATAATAGTTTTATCTCTTCATTATTTAACACCGACTTCCGAAGTTAAAGTTATTTTGCACTTTTCAGTGTTTTTTTTACGTAGAAGTCGGTTGTATTGTTTTTTGTAAAAAGTTTTTTATTTTACACTTTTTAGTTATGGTACCACGACTAAACAGTACACCGCAGCCATACTTAAATAAGTACCTTATAGCCAGAGTGCATCTCATGACAATTCTAATAATACCAAACACGGTTAATTTATTACAGAGTTCCGGTGCCTAACTTCAGGCTTCATCATCAGATCAGTTCGATATATTCCCCCTCTTCTTTCCGTCAGTCATCGACTACACGTATAAATAAAGCAATTTTACTTGTTACGACAGTTCTGCTGTGATCTTATGAGGAGTTCTGTTCCATATATTCGAACAGACAGACAGACAGACGGACGGACAACAAAGGGTTCCGTTTTTTTCTTTTGAGGTACGGAACCCTAAAAAACAATAGAATACATAAATACAATACCAGATAATATGCTTTTTTTTAATAGCCTATACTGTCCCACTGCTGGGCAATTTTTTGAATATACTTATAAATATCAAATATACAATTGAGAAAGAAGATACTGAATTAAAGTAGTATTGATCTTTCACCATTTTTTTAACCGACTTCAAAAAAAGGAGGAGGTTATTCAATTCGGTTGTATTTTTTTTTTATCTTTTTTTTTATGTTTGTTACCTCAGAACTCCGTCGTTTATGGACCGATTTGCACCTTTTTTTTCCCTTTATAGGATATGCTTCCAGATTGGTCCCATTTTTTTTCAAAATCCAGTTCTGATGATGGGATCTATGAGGAATCGAGGGAACTCCTCAAATATTATAGGCAACCATATAGTGATTTTGGTATTTTCATCGAGTACTTAAGCATTTACAGTCAAAAAGTAACATTTCATGAAGTGGAACTGATGAAGAAGACCAGAAATGGTCAACGGAACTTCATACTCACGTTGATATCACAATGAAGATAGTTAAGCGACTATGACAATACAAATAAATGAATGGTTTTGAATAGTTACGTTGGAAATGGTATCACCGAAGTGATCTGATGATGATGATGGAGCCGGAAGGTAGGCACTGGAACTCCATAATTAATCAATGTAACCTAGCCGTGTTTGGACTTATTAGAATCGTCATGAGATGTCCTTTGGCTATAAGGTACTATCGAACTGATCTGATGATGGAGCCGGAAGGTAGGCATAGGAACTCCGTAATTAATCAATGTATCCTAGCCGTGTTTGGGCTTATTAGAATTGTCATGAGATGCACTTTGGCTATAAGATACTATCGAATTGATCTGGTGATGGAGCCGGAAGGTGGAAGGTAGACACAGGAACTTTCTAATAAAATAATGTAACCTTGCAGTGTTTTGGGTTAATTGGAATCGTCATGAGAAATAGGCACTCTGTTTATAAGTGGTTCGCAACTAAAAAGCGTAAAATAAAAACTTTTTACAAAAAAAAAAAAACCCTTTGTGTTTTTTTTAGTGAAGTCGGTTATTTTTTTTTTTTGTAAAAAGTTTTTTTGAACGTTGCGTTTGGGCACGCCTCACATGACCTTTTTATTAAGATGATGAATGCTCTGGCTCGAGTCGTCGACGGCGCGAAGTGTTCCACACACGCGTCAAGGATCTCCTTGACATCTGTCAGTAAAACCGTAGGAAGCCTACTAGGGCCATGGGTCCGCTTCTGAAAGGAAAACCCGGGTCCTGGAACGAAAGGCAAAGAAGGAACATATGAGTGGGTTTTAGTCAGTAAAAGTCTTACACAGTCTTTGCGCTCCGCCCTAGAGCGAAAGAAGTCATTGGATGATTTCCCACCTAAAAAAACGGTAGCCAGCAAAATTCCAATTTTCTTAAGTTTGTTTTGCTTTTTGCAGGCCAGTGTCATGTTGTATGTTGTTTAAAATATGATTGGCGGGCGTAATACGTACTTACGGAATTAATAAAAAAAATGAATATTCAAATTAGTAAAAAAATACAGTATTAGATATTGATATACAAAAAAGGGCATAGGCATTTACCTACTACTCAAATGACACAAAAATAATGCCCATACAGTAAACATGTAATGGTCAAATCATATGAGACCCAAATTTTTTGTTACGTCACAAATAAAAATTGCGATTTGGAAAAATCTTCGAGACTCCATTCGGGAATTGAACCATTTACGTAGGTAAGTTTTTACGGAACTCTCAACGCGCAAGTCTGACTCGCACTTGCCCAGTTTTTTTGAAGAAAGAAACACAGATTTGAGTAGACCTGTCCAGTCAGTCCAAGCATTCGTGTAGTTCAACTTAGGACTAGTAAGGAGCTCACAAATGACAGCCTACATGACCCTTACAATCCAGTAGGTAACGCCATAAAACTTACTTATAACTTAAATCCCTTATAAAAGTTACTTCCATCCACATCATAGTTGAAGCTCGGCTTTAAAATTGTAATGCGGTAGAAAGTGCAACCTCATGAGTAGCAAATTGTGTGAAAATGCAAGTCAGTGCCAGTCCGCTAGCAGTTATAATAAGGGTTACAATATTCTGCTCAATACCAGCTTTAATAGGGAACCCTTATAGGATCACTTTGTTGTCCGTCCGTCTGTCTGTCTGTCAAGACCTTTTATCTCGGGAACGCGTGAAGGTATCGAGTTGAAATAAAAATCATTTACTCAGGTCTGCGGTCCCTTAAAGCTGTGAAAAAAACAAACTTTTACGTGTTACTTTTATGTCGCAAAAAACGTATATTTTGACACTCTCAAGAAAATCAAAATTCATACGCTACTTCCCGTTGACCTAGAATCCTGAAATTTGGTATAAAGCAAGGTCTCATACGTATAGGAAAAAATCAAAAAATTGTAAATTTAACGTCACAACAAAAACTTTTTTTGGGATTCGGAAAAATGTTCGTAACTGAATTCGGGAATCGAACTGTTTACATAGGTAAGTTTTTAAGTACCTACGGAACCCTCAGTGCGCGTGTCCGACTCCCACTTGCCCGGTTTTTTTATTATTATTATATTCTTTATTGTGCACCACATAAACAAAAAATACAGGACAAACATTATTAAAAATAAGTGTACAATGGGCGGTCTTATCGAACAGGGCAATTAATTGAGTCCGTTGACCAGCATGAGGTCCTCATCAACAAGTTTTCAACTCTTTTTTAAGGAATAAAAGTGAAAAATTATACACATGCCACTATGTTGTGTTGAAAAAAATAATGGTAATAACAAAAACCTGGTTGTCCAGAACACACTTTCGGAACACCGATACCAAGCGTAAACTCGTACAAAGCACAAAAATGAACTACCGATCGACCACATATAGCGTATATATGGTTCCATGCTGTTATTTCAGTAAAAACAGCTATTTTTATTCAATTATACGTTTTCATCACCGTTATCATAATTTCAACCGAAAGACATCCGTTGTCGGACATACTCGTAGGCCTCCCCCAAGCGTTGCCACAACGACCGGTCCTGTGCATCTCGCACCAAGTCATCGGTCCACCTTCCAACACTGCGTCTTTCGGTAAGCGATCGCCACTCCAGAACATAGCATAGTGTATCCCTCTCCATTTCTCTTTGGTTTACTTAAGGTTTTCTGATGACGCCCATTTTGAGCGACCACGTTTGAAAGCCATAAGTTATCACTGGCAACTCTAACTGGTCATAGACTTTCATCTTGAGACAGTGAGCTTCTTCAAACACTGCCCAGCCAAGTCAAAGCGAAGCGAAGTCATATTCGACGATCGATCTCTTTCTCGAAGCTAGACCTAGCTAGTCCGTCTATTCCAGGTAAATGTAATTGTTTATAACTTCAAGAGTCTGCGATCTTGATAGGAGTGTATGGTCCATAGGTGTTTACCAGGACATAGGTTTGGTCTATGTTCAATTTTAAGACACACACTCGACATCTTAGTTTAGCTTAACCGAACAACTTTTTGCATAAAATATTTTTATTGGACCGCCTTCATAAATCATGCATTGGGCTTAACAGAACTAGGTACTTATGCATAAAATATTATTTATTGAACCTCCTTCATAATTTATGCAATAAGAGATAAAATTTACCTCTTTAGACTGTCCAAATACCTTTCAAAGTTTATTTTGTACCATAAAACCAGAAATGGTATTTACAGTATTGTACTCGATCGTCGGCCATTATTATACATCCATTAGTCTAGCGTTAGCCTTATTGAAGTATAATTAGTATAGTAAATCAGTAAGCCTGAGAGTAACGGTTACAGTGACTTTAGTATATTCCTGTTTATAGTTTTACTCTCCTTATAAATTGATTGTCTATGGCCGTCGTAAAGTCAAACCACCAGTCGTAATCTTAATATCCATGGTGTGTTTAATGATTTAAACTAATTACCGGTATTGTAAATATCTTTGCCGATGCCAGCGTTTTAGTATTATTATTTTGAATTTGAAAGTCCGTGTTTCTGGTTTTGTTTCTACGATATTTAACACCGACTTCGAAAATTAATTACTTTATGTTGCAATTTTTAGTGTTTTTTTTTTTGTATTGAAGTTGACTGTAGACATTTTGAGGGCGTGTCAGACTTTAACTGGCTAAAACCCACCTGTGTTCCTTTACGTTCTAAGGCCACGGTAACTCTATCGAACCAACCTGCAGTAGACCACAGGTACACGCCTTCAGTTTGTTTGCAAGTTTCTATTTACAGTGTGTAGGTACCAAGACGAGTCTAGCTTGTTAATCAATCGACTAACTTGGGCGACATCCCAAGGAATCCTGACGTAACTATTTACGTCTGCAGACGGTTTTGTATTACACTTGCCTAGACTTTGGCTAGACATTGAAGCGAAACAAGCCTATTCTGCCTCTTTCGCTCCACTTAGAGTGGAACGGTAGAAATTATATGATGATTTCTCTCCTAAAAGAAAAATCATCATCCCTTCCCACTACACCCTCTTCATCCTTTTACTTGCCCTTATCTCAATATGGTGAAACATTTTATCGTCTAGTTCTCTTCAATAAGTCTCGAAAGCGACTGCTTTCGAGACTTATTGAAGAGAACTAGAACAAGGATGACTATCCTTGTTTCTAATTTCACATTTTCCACTTACCTACCATTTCTGTAGTCTTCGTATCACATTAATACATATATATTAAAGGAGTGTGTATGTTTGTTAGTTCTTCACGTTCGAGTGGCTTAACGGATTTCATAGTTTCAAGACATGTCCTAGAATAGCACATAGGATATCTTTTATCCTTGGAGCCTGTTCCCTTGGGATAATTTACTGGGCACGGGCACACAACAGGCCAGAAGCATGCAGCTCCGAACAGCTCCACAACATGGGACTAGCAAGCGACCCGACTTGCAGGATCTGTGGAGATGCAGAGGAGAATATGTTACACTTGCCGTGCGACTGTGCAGCACTAGGCTCCAAAAGACTAGGGTATCTGGGCCAACCATTCCCAAGACCAGAGGACTACAGGGACTCATAAAGGAGGTGCACGGAGGGCTAGGGGTTGAGTAGACAGGAGGGACATAGCACAAAAGATCCAGAAGGGTCGAAGTGCTCTGGTACAGGGCCAGCCACAATAAGATAAGATAAAGAAAAAACCTTCAGAAGCTATCTGTAAATATAAGCTTTGCAGTTTCATAATTCCTGTATTTTTTCTCGTTAAGTCTCCTAATTACAGTTAACCCACAAATCCCCGATTCATTTAATACACGAACTAAATACCAGCTGTTCCAACACCGATGTTTGCGGCAAAGTACTGCCAACATTACTTAATAGTATCCCGATCGCGTCTTATCATTCCCCCCACGATCTTCACACAACCATCCGTAATTCTGAGAATCAAATTAACGCGTTATTTCGCTCGTTTTTCTTCACAAACTTGTGTTTTAGCTCCAAGATAACTTTGTTAATTAAATTTTGCATTTTTTTCTCCTTAGACGACTTGGCCAGCTGATTGGGTTTGTACTTTCTCGTGAAGTGTATCTTTTGAAAATTAAAGATACAGTCTGTGCAGGATTTAGTTCTTTTAGTATTAATTATTTAGTTTTTATTCATATTACTAGCGACCCGCCCCAGCAACGCACGTGTGTCAGAATTCTTTGAAATTCTCGGTTTTTCTCTACTATAATGTGCATGTGTTATACACCTAAACCTTCCTCATGAATCACTGTGTTTATTGGTCTAAACTGCATGAAAATCAGCTCAGGAGTTTTTGAGTTTATCACGGTCATACAGGCAGACGCAGTGGAAGATTTTGTTTTATAATACGAGTATGTAAGGAAAAGTAAGAAAAGAAGAAAATAAATGGTCAAATCTTGTGACTTAGGTATGACTTACCTATCTTAAACTTATTATTTCAAATTGCAGTTTGTATTTTTCTATTGTCCACTATGTATATTTGAAATTATCTTCTTCAGCAAACTTTGGATCGATGAGGAGAGAAAGAGGGAGGCCAAAGAAAAGATGTATGGGGTGATATCAAAGAAAAGGGAGTCTGTGACAGCGTGACGGTTGAGAGGACAGAGTGGAAGAAAAAAAATATGTTGCACTGACCCCAAGTAACATGGGACAAAGGCAGGAAGATGATCATGCTTCAGTAAACAATTGATTTCCCCTAGTTTTGCTAGAAAATATTTTTTTTTATAATTGATATAAACTAGTGCTTGACTGCGATCTCACCTGGTGGTAAGCAGAAGTAGCCCATTCACAGCCTTGAAGACACCTAAATTATAATCAGTCGGGAAGACCGCAGCAGGCAAATTGTTCCAGTCCTTCTATGTAAGTACGCGATATAAACGACGAGGCGAAACACTTAGTCCGGACCGTAGAGGTTTCAACTACGTAAGGGTGGATACTCGCCGTACGTTGGGTTGTCCGATGGTAGAAATGAGATGGTGGAATCAAGTCATGCAATTCCCGCGCACACTCTCCAAAATGCATCCTGTAAAATACCGAAAGGCTGTCTATCCATGCCTGTGCTCCAGGCTTTGTAGATTGGACTTAATCAAATCTAGATCACCAATTAGCGTCTTCGCACGCCTTTCCACCGAGTCCAAAGCTGCTAGGTGGCATTTTGCAGCACCAGCCCACATAAAGAAAATAAACTAAGACGCAAATCACTCCCGATAAACTCTGAACTTATTAATTCAAAATAATGATATGGATGGAGACACATTTATTTCTTATATATACTTTATTGTACAGCTCATAATGTAAACAGGATAAAAAATTTGCAAAAACAAGTGTACAATTGGTGGTCTTATCACAAAGTAATCTCTTATTGACAACCTTTGGATGGACTGAATGATAATTCGTCATTATCATCATCATTTCAGCCGTAAGACGTTCCCTGCTGGACATAGGCATCCCCCAAGTGTCGCCACAACGAACCGTCCTGTGCGTCTTGCATCCATTGGATTCCCACGACGCTCACCAGGTCATCGGTTCGTCTTGTGGGAGGCCTTCCAACGCTGCGTCTTCCAGTTCGCGGTCGCCACTTCAAAACCTTTCGGCTCCATCGACCATCTGTTTTGCGAGCAATGTGCCCTGCTCACTGCCACTTAAGTTTGGCGGGTTCTCCTGTGGATATCTTCATTCTTAATGCGATCACGCAAGGAAACTCTAAGTATAGTCCTTTCCATTGCCCTTTGACAGACCTGATGAGGCCCATTGTAAATGACCACGTTTAAGAGCCATATGGGTAGAGCCATATGACAGAGACAGATTATTTTCTCATTTCATATTCTTGTTTCAATCCAAAGTTACCTGCTTTAACTAATTGCTGTTTCCAAAAATAAATATTTACTAGAACGATAAAAATAATATTTTCTCTTTCCTTTCAAAAAATATTTGGGAAAGATTAAGCTAATAATAAACCCAATTTATCGTTGAAAATATAATAAATACCCTATAAATATTCCACATCACTACCTAAACAACCGAAATAGCTCATCTAATTATAAACAATATCTCAACCTCGGAGAATAATAAAGATAGCTTTATCGCGAGCGCCACTTTCTTGGGACAATAACTAACAATCAACGCACCTTTGACCGACCTCTATCGAATGAGCCCGAAGATACACGAAGCCACAGAATAGATCGGTACAGAAACTTCACTCTACGCAAAGAAAGTAAACAAGCGCACGCATACATAAATAGATGCATACAGTGATCTCAAACAAATGCCAGTCGCGACAGCGCTTGCACTCGTTGTACGTGAAGAGTGTTAAAATATGCGTGCATTTCAACTTATTATATCGATTCGACCTTCTGTATCTATCTATTCTGTGACTACGCTGAGTCTTAAATAAGTAAATTCTTGAAAAGGTGGCCTACTTTGCTTATTTAACCCACTGGTTGATACTAAACTTTACATTTTAGGAAGCTGAAGATGTTAGAATTAACCACCGGAGTGTAATCATTGAGGAATATTTCGTAGGACTAGAATTCAACTTCAAAATAGCTCAGAACACAGCAAAGGTAGGTGGATTAAGATTCCAGATTTTAAAACAGAAAGTCCCTAGAGAATGTAATACTGGTTTAAAAAGGATTCTTTGTCCAAGATATGGTCTATCTGGATAGATTTTAGTATCATTTTCTCAACAATTCCGGTTGCGATATAAAAATAAAAATCTGATAATATCTGCCTTAATAGCAGCGTAGTAGTGATCATGCTGGCTGCGGGATCGGTCGAAAGGGTTACCGTGGTCCTGGAACGCAGAGGTCAAATGAACTAACACAAGACGTTTTAGTCAGTAAAAGTATGAAACTCCCTCTCGCTCCACCCAAGGTGGAAGAAGTCATTTGATCATTCATCATCATCATTTCAACCGAAAGACGTCCACTGTTGGACATAGGCCTCCCCCAAATGTCTCCACAACGAACGGTCCTGTGCGTCTCGCATCCATCGGATTCCCGCAACCCTTACTAGGCCATCGGCCCACCTTGTAGGAGGCCTTCCAACGCTATGTCTTCCGGTACGTGGTCGCCATTCCAGAACCTTTCGACCCCAACGGCCATCCGTTCTGCGAGCAATGTGCTCTGCCCATTGCCACTTAAGTTAGTTTGGCGATTCTTCGTGCTATGTCGGTAACCTTGATTCTCCAGCGGATATCCTCATTCCTGATTCGATCACGCAAGGAAACTCTGAGCATATCCCTTTCCATTGCCCTTTGGGTGTTGTTCGTCTGATTAGATTAGATGAAAAAAAAAGTACTAATTACTCCTCAACCGTTTTCACCGAAAATTTATTTACTAAACGATAATAGTTTCTTTAAGACAAAGCAAGTCTCCACTCTTATTAAATCACAATATCATTAAAACTGTGAAACGATTATGCAAACGTAGTTCAAAGCACGGAAGGGTTAACGGAGGGTGCTAATAAGCGCTTACAAGTCTTCCCAGCAATACCGCGTCGAATTACTGAAACCTCACTGAATTAACCTGAGTTAAATAACACCACCGAGTAGTGAGTCAATGGAGACTTAGCTTATTGTTTCGGAGTTGTGTTCGGAGCGAATGATTTGATAAAAAAAGTAGTGTTTTAGCTAAAAAAAAACGCTACTGACAGTCCTAAACTATTTTAATTAATTTAAAAATAATAATAATTTAGTATGAATCTTTTAATCAAATTAACGATAACTACTCTGCAGTTATGATGGATATCAATATCTATCTTTTAATCTACACTAATCGACTACTAGTCAAAGATTTTTGAAATAACTTTTCATTCTTCTCTACGTCCTTAAATTTTGCCAAAAAAGGTCATAGAAGTATACCTATGTATATAGAAATGGCACATTCCGCGTACTATGTCGCAAATGAAAAAGCATTAGAAGGTATTCTAATGGTTCTCATGAAAGCAACTGTAGTCGTGACATCGTGATTACATTCCTCTATGTTAGGTTGAAAAAAAATTGTTTTGAAGCCATTCCTGCCTAACTGTCTCGTAACAGCATAGAACTGGCTCTCTATATAATTATTATCGATTTGACAGAATTCAACTTGTTCTAATATTGAATTATAAACAGCATTGAAATCTTAGTTTAGTATCAGCATATAGTAAAAAATTGAAACCAATGATATATCCAAACTATTTGAAACACCTGCATCAGCAAATAGCTGCTAGTTAATCTTACTAAATAATAACAATAATATTCATCATCATCGACGAGCTTCTATCAAAGTTGTCGTTACGTGGTGAGATCTAGAGCCTGATGCAGCTGGCATGGATATATTATATCCACTCCTACTTTTTTTTTCGTACAAAAATCATTTTTAACAAATATTTTAAAATCAACTGACCCGTGTCCGCTTCGCCAGGCGTGAAATATTCTTGAGGTATAAAACATAATTAATTACAATCAAATATAGCCTATGTCACTCAGGAGTAATGTGGCTTGATACTTGTAGAAGAATTTTCAAAATCCGTTTAGCAGTTCCAGAGATTACTTCCTACAAACAAAATTATAAACTTTACCTCTTTATAATATTAGTGTAGATATAGACTAACTGCTACCAGGGGCTTTGCCTACGTGATAGAACTAATGTGATTCCAGGACGTGGTCGACCCGTGTGCTAAATTTCATTTAAATCCCTTCAACAGTTTCAGCGTGAAGTTGTGAAGAAAACAAACTTTCACCTTTATAATATCAGTGTGATGTTAGAAATATCTATAGATAAATAAGTAATCAAAATAAAAATCAACTTGTTAAATGCAATGTCGGTACAAATATTTCCCGCGCGAAGATCCATCCGCCCATTAACACTCCATTTTAGTCACTCCTCCGCGATCAGGAGCCAACTACTTAACCTAATTAACAGCAAAAACCAAAACAAAGTGCGACCGTATTTTCGATATTTCATTGTATTATCTTGTTGCTTTTTAATAAGCTTTACCCTAGAATTCGATTTTATTCTTCGTATGTAGGTTGTAGGGATGTTATCTATTTGGGGCACTGCTTTTACAAGATTGTAAGCAAAAGTACTTCCTAATGCTATACATTTTTAAAGTCGCAGTGATAATGTTTATTATAATAATGGCTAACTTTTACTAGTGGCATCACCCGTGTGAACATAGAAAATTATTTCAAACGAACATAGTGATAATGTGCTATTTCAGGACATGATCTACCCGTATGCCGAATTTCATCCAAATGCATTCAACCGTTTGAGCGTAAAGCAGTAACGACCTTTCTTAAAACTTTATGCTGCTCTATGGTGGACCGAGAAAGCGTGTCAGACTAGAAACCCACCTGTACCCTTCAGTTGCCTTTGCGTTCCAGGACTACGGTATCTCTTCCAAAAGTTCCCGTGGGCCTCACTCACAATCGCAACTGTTGAGCGTGTGATACTGTTTTCAATTCCCGGGTCGGACAAAAAATGGTATTTGGTTTTTTATTAAGAATTGAAAGAAGGTTTTCTGGTAGATATCGCTGTCAGCAATAAGACCACCATTGTACCCATAGATTTAAGTTTATGTATACCTAAGTTGTGTTACTTTTTTGTTGTACAATAAAGTTTCTTTATTCTTTATTGTACACAATTTTATACAGACAATAAAAATAGGACAGTTGATGTACATAGGCGAGCTTAACCCACAACTGGGTTTTCTTACAGCAAAACATATGAGTGAGAAAGAAATTTTGCATGATTTGTTTTTTTTTTTTTTTTAAGTTGCTGGTGTGACACCCCCGTGCCTCGGAAAGCATATACAGCTGTTGGACTTCCCTATGTTCTTCGCCTCTGCAATGTCCGTTCATCGCCAGGTTTGCTTAGGGCGACCACGTTTACGCTTTCCTCGAGGATTCCAGCCTAGGGCTTGCCTTCGGAGCGTGTGGCCGATCCAGTTCCATTTGCGGCGTTTGATCTGTTGGTCGATCGAGGTTTCACCGCAGCATCCCCACAGACGCATTGGAGATTTTCTCGGGCCAGTAAATACCGAGAATACGGCGAAGACAGCGGTGGATAACGACCTGGAGTCTATGCGAGATGTCTTTTGTGACCTTCCACGTCTCACACCCATACGGAAAAGCAATAAGGAAAAAGAAAGAAAGAAAAGACATACGCCATGCATATCTGTTATTTGCATGGTTACTGAAATGCCGATTTTAGATGTAAGTTTATTTGAATTGTAAGTGACAGTGCTGTTGATGTGCTTATTATAAATATATAAATAATATATCTTGCGTACTTGGCTAATGTCTGTTGAGATTGGCCACCATGATCGAAATTCGGTCAAGAGGATTATTTTATTTAGATTATATCACAATATACGAGTAGCCCCAACACCAAACCTCATCTTTAACAAAGATATTCATCTACACATAACAACAGGTCACTGAACACGAATTCCAAGTATGAACGACGCAGCGTCCTCGTCTGAGACTTCAAAGTGACTTATTAAGCGGCAAACTGTATCTAAGGACGGCCGCCATAATGGTTACTCATTAGCTTGCTTCAATTAAATGAGGCTTGGCTGGAAGAAGAGCTGGCTCGGATTACTGGAGCTGTACACTGGAGGCACGAAAAAAAACAAACTGTTTTGAAAGAAAAGTTCTGTTTAGGGGTTTGTTTACTATGTTATAAAGTTAAGATTATTTTGTTTAACATATTTTGTGATGTTTATTTGTTTGTCTGCGTATTATGGAGCATTGGTTCTTCACGGTCGAACGGCTGAACAGATTTTGATGAATTTTGGCACACGGGTAGACCATGTCTTGAAATAAGACATAGGATACTTTTTATCTCGGGAATATGTTTCCTAGAGATAATATTTTACTGCCACACGAGTGAAGCCGCCGGCAGCAGGTAGTTGACAATAAATATGCATAAAAGCATAATCAGCCTTTTAATGTTCCCACTGCTGGGACTCAAGCCTCCTCTCTCTAGATGACGGAATGGGCCGTAATCCACCACGCGGGCTCAATGCGGATTGGTGAATGTCACATGTCTTCGAATTTTTGGTTCTGGACATGCCGGTTTCCTCACGATGTTTTCCTTCATCGTTTTGAGAGCAGTGGTGATGAAATAAATTACACAAAGTAATGCGCACAATAAATATGAAATCACACTAATATTATGAAGGTGTAAATATGTAAATAATAATAAATAATAATAAAAATAATAATAATATATTTATTTGCTAAAAACACGGTATACAAGATGGTAAAGGAAAACAATTAGGAGCAAACATGTTTTGCTAAGTATTAGCATGCAAATATTTGTTATGTACATAGTAACATACAGAGATATTTGTCAACACACCATTATCGACAATTTTTTTGGTATTAAAGTTCTAAAGGTCTTCGACTTTGAAAACAAAACACTTAATCAACAAATCAAAACCTTATTTTTTTATCTATATTTTAAACACACATTAAAATAGTATAATAATAATATAATTAAATGCAAACTTTAAAACTTAGATAACTAGATTACAAAGCATTCCTGAAGTGGAAGGACTGACATGTTTTTTTATTTAGAAATTCACCTATTGAATAAAAGCTATGCGATATTAACCATTTTTTTAAAACCACACGAAATTTATTGTAAGGCAATTCAGTTATCCAGCTAGGTAATGAATTATATATAAGAGGCGCCATATATACGCAGCTGCGCCTAAACATTTCTAACCTAGGTACAGGGATCTTTAATAAGTACTGTGTAACTTTCCGCTTGTTAAAATTATTGTTAGCTTCAAAAAGTGATAAATTAGTTTTAACGAATTTTGCAGTTTCGTAGATATAAATACATGGAGCCGTAAGAAGCTTTTGTGATTTAAACACGGGTCTGCATGATTCAGTCCAGTCCATGTTGAAGATAGCGCGAATACATTTTTTTTGTGCTACCAGTATTCTAGACATCTCAGAGGAATTTCCCCAAACAATAATACCATACCGAATAATAGAACATATATACGCGTGATACACTATCATTGCTGTTGGTTTAGATGTCTCTACTTTAACTTTTTTCAAGGCAAAAACAAATCTGTTAATTTTCATGCAAATTTCGTCTATATGATCTTTCCAGGTGAAATGTTCATCCAGTGTTATTCCAAGGAATTTTATTTTAGGGACTTGTTCAATTAATTGGTTTTTATATGATATATTAAGCTGAATGCATTTACTTTTCTGCGTTTTGAAATTTAATATTTTAGTTTTATCTACATTTAATTTTAAATCATTATTCTCTAACCAAGTGGTAATTTTGTGTAAGGTGTTGTTGATATCTGATTCGTATGTTTCAATATTTTTACAATCAAGAATTACCGTCGTATCATCAGCAAAAAGGACACAATCTTTTTCTATTGCTTGAGGAAAATCGTTAACATATACGAGAAATAACGGTGGCCCTAAAATGCTTCCTTGCGGTACTCCAAAGCGATTATGTCGAGATTGTGAATACCATTCTAGGGCTGGACCTCTTATACCGATTTTATTCAACTTATCGATAAGAATTGAATGGTGGACAAAATCGAAAGCTTTGCTTAAATCTAAGAACAGAGCTGATGTTGGAACTTTATCGTTAATGTTATTTAAAATCGATTTCACAAGGTTAAATGCTGCTAACGAAGTTGATCTGTTTTTCCTAAACCCGTATTGATCTTTGGTTAGAATATTATATTTATCAAAGAAAGAGAGTATTCTTTTGTACATAACTCTTTCAAAGACCTTCGATAGAATCGGTATTAGCGCAACTGGACGATAATTATTTTTATCGGTTTTTAAGCCCTTTTTATGAAGTGGCTTTATTACAGAAATCTTAAGTTTCGACGGGAAGCAACCTTGCTCTAATGATAAGTTGATGATATATGAAAGCGGTTCTGCAATGTATTGAGCGATACTTTTCAGAAGGTCTGTGGTAATATGATCATAGCCAGATGCCTTAGTATTTCTTAATGTTTTTAATATGGAGAAAATTTCAGTAGGATCTGTGGGTTTTATGAAAATGCTGTTGTCGTTGGTTGTAATATTACTGGTTTTTTTAGATTGGCTTTGTAATGATGTGTTGGTTTCGACGATATCGATAAAGAAATTGTTGAATACATTTGCAATATCAGAGCCTGAAGTAGCTGTAACACCGTTATCAGCTATACTGCTAATATATTCACGAGATGTTTCGTTACCCGTACTCCGTTTAATAATGTCCCATGAAGCTTTACCTTTATTTTTTGAATATGCAATATGTTTAAGGTTACATAAAGACTGCAAATTATTAATACATTTTCTTAACAAGTTTGAGTATACCTTAAATCTAGTTTTACTGTCACATGTCTTGTTTAAATAATATTTGTATCTTAATAGCCGTTTCGTTTTACTACTAATTTTGATCCCTTTTGTTATCCATTTTAATTTACTGCATTTGAATTGCTTCTTTACTTTAATAAGCGGAAAACACAACTTATAGAACAGAGTAATTGTGTCATGAAAGGAATCAAAGGCCTCATTCGTGTCACAAATGTTATAAACTTCAGAAAAAGATAAACTACTTATATGGTCAATAAATTTGTCGACATTGTCTTTGCTCAGGTCATTTAGGGACATGAAGTAATAACCTGATGTAGGTTTTTGATCATATTCGAATTTTACTACCTGTGCTGTATTGTAATGTGTATATTGTATGTGTGTATTGTATGTAAACAAACATTATGTGTTGTACCTATGATATTTGGAATGTTACTGATAATATTATCGATACAAGTACTTAACCTAGTGGCTTCTCGAATGTGGTACCGCATACCGTGATTTAAGATGAGCTCTTTGAATGTTGTACTATTTTTGTCTTTGTGTAAAAGATTTATATTAAAATCTCCAGCAATTATTATTTTACTTTTTTTATGTTGTAGTTTCAATAGCGTTTTGTTTAAGTTTTCAAAAAATATATTTATGTTGGATGAAGGTGTTCTGTATATACATAATATGATTAAATGTATAGATTTGATTTCAAGCCCGCAAATCTCAAAGTGCTTATCAGTGCAAAACTCATTTAATCCTTTCAATTCTGCAATTTGCAGATGGCTTTTGCAAAGTATGCATGTTCCCCCTCGTCGCTGATCTGGCCGTGAATAAATGGCACCAACATAATAATTATTAAGTTTCAGGTACTTTTCTTCCCCTTTAACGACAAAATGTTCGGTTAGGCATATGACATCTATATTTATATTAGATTCACGCATATCATTAATAGTAAAATCTATATCATTAAGTTTGTTTAAAGCCCCAGCAATATTTTGATGCAAAACTGAAAAACTACTTCTATTATGTTTCTTCTTATTGGCTACGAAAAAATGGTTCTTTACTTACCACTGTGTTCTCTGCAGACACGTTATTTGGCATGAGATTTGGTTTATTAATTTTACCAAAATAATAAGGAATAGTACCTTTTTTAGGTTGATTTCTTGGTTCAATCGTGCTGGGATTCACTTCCAGACACGAAATTATTCCTGGAGTTTTGTAAATCTGTTCTGAATCTATTGATTTTCGCTTTGAATATATATTATCGTTGTACAGAAGATATTTGTTGTAGTATTGTACAACATTTATTCTGTGTACAAGTTGTTTTAGAATGCTATTGTAGGTATAAGCTTCAATGAAATTGCAGTTTTTATAGTTTTGTGTAAGCAGTTTCAATTGATAATTCAGTTTACTCTCGTTCAGGAATGCATTGGACTTAACACTAACAATAAATATGTTACAATTTTTCAAAATCTTAATTGCAGCAGACATTTCAGCCATAAATTTAATTGGGTTCGAGTCGTTTCTACCAGTCATTATAATCACGCTGTCATTTTTTGTAAAGTTTTTTGTTAATTTATCACAACACAACAAGACTTCTTCCGTGTTTGCACCTGGTTTCCTAATCCCAGTTATGGCATATTTCTTCATGATAAACTTATTTTCCTTCTGCAATAGCCCTTCAACTATACCTTTGCCTTGGTCATCTGACAGAATAAGTATGTTACCATTTCCAGGTTTGCTACTTATTATAACCTTGGATTTTTGTTTTTCGCTTAAGGTCGGCTCTTGTGTGTTTTCCTCTGCAACTGCAAAGCAATCTCTTTCTGTTGTATTTTTAGTATTAGTTACTTTGGTATCATTTCTATCTCCCAGAACACCTGTAACAGTACTGCTGCATGATAGTTTTGGGGTATGGAAGTCGATGTCTAAATCTAGTTTTCTAGCCGATAATTTGCTTTTATTAGAAATTTTTTTTTTTTGGGAATTCTTATGTGGCTAGATGAGGTACTGCTTTTGGCATTCGGGCTTGTGATGTTCATCTTTTTAAAGTACCCAGTGTTGAGCTTCTCTGCGGCTAATTGCTGTTTTAATGAAGCATTTTCTAAGCCAAGTGCTTCAATTTCGACTTGTACGCTGTGTAACTGCGCCTTAAGATTTTCAATAGTGTTTTTTAAGTGGAATGTTTCATCATTTTTTAGGTGTGTAGAAAGGTCTATCATACTTTTAACACTTAAGTTTGATGCCAAACTGTCAACGGATTCGTTGGAGAAACGAGAAAGTGAACGACGCATGCGGCTTTTCCTAAAAGTAATGTTACTGCAGTTTTCCATGTTGTCCTTTCGCAATATGCAAAAAAAAAAAAAAAAAAAAAAAATAAATAAAAATATGATGCAGTTAAAATGTTTTAAACATCACAACTAAATGAAAGTAATTTGTTTTTTGCACAAAAATCTTCAAAACAAATTCCAAAAGATCCAAAAAGAAACGTCCGAGTCAGATTCGAACTTGAACTCTCAAGCGTGAACTATTCCTGACTTAACGCTGTAGACACTCGCCTACGCTGACACTAAGGAACTTATACGAAATAGATAAACACGTTATTATGTTTTATATCTTTGTTTTAATTGGTCGAGAGATAAGCGTCCCGCGTCATAAATTTTGAATGAAGTTAACGGTAGAGTTATTTGAGAATTCACTTGAAATTTAGTAAACTGCAAATGTGTCACTGAATTTATAAAGTAAAATTGTAGCTGTTAGCATTTATCACTCAATTAAACACTGGTGTCTTATTTTGATGCACAATTTTGATTGTAAACACTCTGTTAGTCGCTTGTCTTATGATCACAGTTTTATTTACACATCATACTACGTACTCCTTTGCAAACAGTACACGTTGATCACTACATATAAATTGGCTGATATATTACACAACTAGACTTTATAAGTTATGTAAATACCACAGTGTCTCAAGACGAAAGTCTATGACCAGTGCGTGTTGCCAGTGATGACATATGACTCCGAAACGTGGTCGCTTACAATGGGCCTCATCAGAAGACTTAAAGTCACCCAAAGGACAATGGAAAGGGCTATGCTCGGAGTTTCCTTGCGTGATCGAATCAGGAATGAGGATATCCGCAGGAGAACCAAGGTTACCGACATAGCACGAAGAATCGCCAAACTTGAGTGGCAATGGGCAGGGCACATTGCTCGCAGAACGGATGGCCGTTGGGGCCGAAAGGTTCTGGAATGGCGACCACGTACCGGAAGACGTAGCGTTGGAAGGCCTAATACAAGGTGGACCGATGACTTGGTAACGGTTGCGGGAGTCCGATGGATGCGAGACGCACAGGACCGTTCATTGTGGCGACACTTGGCGGAGGCCTATGTCCAGCAGTGGACGTCTTTCGGCTGAAATGATGATGATGATGATTATAAAGGTGAAAGAAAGTTTGTAAGTGATTGTGTAAAAGTACCCAAAATACGTTTATAACAGGTGAAAAAAATAATACTTTTTAATACTTTAATCTTCAATAACAATCGACCTCGACATTATAACCAAGTTTCAGTTAACTATCCTGCGATAAAATTAGCTTAAACATTCTTGAAACAAATTGGTAATTAAGAAAAAGTTATTTTAAGCCAAACCGTTATTTCAGTGTTATAGCCAATTTATAAACTAAGTGGACTTAATTAGTTTATTAACCCCCATTACACACCTACAAATTGTAACGCTGAAACTGCGTAAATAATTAGTGTATTTATTTACACTTATAGGGTAGTTACAATAGCTTTTTATATTAACACTAGCTGATCCGCAAACATTATTCTGCCATATTTTTAGTGATATTAACTAGTACTTGACTGCGATCCCACCTGATGCAATCGATGATGGTGAATCGCACCAGTTTATTAAGAGCATATTCACTCTAGCCTTGAAAAGCTTAAATTATAATCGGACGGGAAGACCGCTGCAAGCAAATTGTTCCAGTCCATCGATGTACGCGATATAAACGACGAAGCAAAACGCTTAGTTCGGACCGTAGAGGTTTCAACAACGTAAGGGTGGACATTCGCCTTATGGATGTCCGATGGTAGAAAGGTGATCGAAAAAAAGTGGGGGTGGGGTTGAAAGAGTAAAAAATAACCTGAGACCTATAATCAGACCTACCAAATATACACAAAAAAAAAACAATCGATCAAGCCGTTTCGAAGCAGTTCGATACCAAACTCACAGTGTTTGGTATCGAACTAAACCTACTCCTATAATCAGACCTACCAAATGTACACAAAAAAAAATTTTTACAATTGCAATCGATCAAGTCGTTTCGAAGCAGTGGTATCGAACTGTTTGGAAACAGCTAGATCACGACATTTTTATGTTTTGGATTATGATGCCTGCAATTGAATTGCGAGTTTGTTCGAAAGACCTACCGTGGCTCTGAAACGCAAAAGGCAACTGAAGGATCGCAGGTAAGTTTTACTCAGGAGATATTACATAACAGTGCACAAGCGTGTGTGTAATCCCAGACGCACTCTTTATCCATTTAATAGCTGATTCCGATGTGACGACGGCAATTTGACGAGAGATCAGGTGCAGTAATAACGGCTTTAAGTACTTTCCGAGACACGGGGTTGTCAAACCACCAACTTCCAAACTCCGTGCTGCCCCAGAGTGAGCAATTCTTAATGGAAAAAGGTCCGACCGTCCGGTAACCGTCCGGGCCGAGCCCACGTCGTTGACGACGCGTATTACTCCACGGGCGCCTCAGGTAAATGTCAGCAAATCGTAGGGGCCCAGCAGGGTCGAAGCCTACTGGGGCGTGTAGTGTGAAAACGAAACCCGGGGCCCTGGAACGAAGGAACAGGAGTGGGTTTTTAGTCAGTAAAAGTCTGACACTATCTCCCGCTCCGCCCAAGAGCTCGATTTGTCATAAGATGATTTTCACACCTTTAAAATAAAATAGGAAAAAGTCAATATGATTTTTTAGTCGATCTGGGTATCCTTCGCTCAGCAGTCGCGCTTCACATATTTAAAGAACATAATATCATGCCAGTACTCCCTTAAATTAATCAGAAGCCTACCTAGGATACCAACACGTTCATTCAATTTCTCTAGTTACGCCAAGTCTCTTACAATATTAATGAGTGAGCCTTTTGTAATCAAAAGAGAACAAACCCAAGCTCGGGGCTGCTACTGAGAAATTCTAGATGGAAGTAAGTCTATAACACTATGACTGACTCGGGCATATTGAATGCCAATAACGAGATATCTCGTAAATGATTTCTTCTTAGATGCCACAGCCGAGACATCATAGGACCTCTATGGCCGTAGATGACCTCTAGAAAAAAAGTATTGATATTGCTGATGCCTAAGTACGAGATATCTCGTATATGGACACCGTTAGTTAACTTGATTAATGAAGACGCTAGCTAAGAGATTTCTAGTATACATTGGTTGACGGATGTTCATATGGTTTTTTTTTAGGTGGGATATCATTCAATGACTTCTCACGCTCTTGGGCGGAGTAGAAGGGCGTATCAGACTTTTACTGCCTAAAAACCCACCCCTGTTCCTTCTTTGCCTTCTTTCCAGGGCCCGGGGTACACTTTCGCACAATCCATGGCCCCAGACTTTCATATGGTGGGAATTGAATTTCACTCCTTGAAATTCTTGACATTCAGTGTGTTTGTAGCAGCGCTTACAACCAGTAGACCAACGAGTTCAAAACACAACTTACGACTGCCAAAACACCTACAACCCAGCCAGACTCAATGCAAAAACAAATTAATCCTTCTAGGTATTTAGTAAACAAATTATACCTACTAAATAATTACACGCTACAGTCTAAAACTAAATTATTCTGCGTCCATTGTCTAAATTTAATTTTATTTCGAGTGCGAAGCTCTATTTTAAACTAAACGCCGAACACAATTAGAGTATATTGGTTAACCATAACTAAATATAGTGTCTATGTGAGTTGATTTGAAAACAATAAATCGAGTTAGGTGTGAGTAAATAAAAAGTAATAAGGCTGGTTGCTCACTTGGACGTTAATAGAATAGAAATTCAAGAGCATTCACTGGCACAAAAGGCCTGAACACATTGATTTTAAAATGTGTATTCGGGTCGGATAGGGCTGTGAGTTCGAATGTGCGCTTTATTTTCCGCAGTAACATGATTTTCATTAAACTGAACTACATAAGCTGGTACCTATTCGTCTGAAATGGTATCCTTTTTGTTAGTTCAATTACATACAAATTTTTACTAACTTTTTCCGTAGTCGCTAACAATGGGCTTCTCCATAAGGCTAAAAGTCACCCAAAGTATAATAGAGAGAGCTATGCTCGGAGTTACCTTGTGTGATCGAATCAAAAAAGGAGGGCTACCAACGTAGCCCGAAGAATCGTGGGTAGGGCACGTTACTCACAGAACACATGGTCGATGGGGCCAACATGTTTCATGGTTCATGCAACACAGTGTTACAAGAACTGCCACAAGTTGGTGGGGATCGCGGGAGCCGATGTATGTATGCGAGGCGCACAGGACCGCTTGTTGTGGCAACACATGGGGAGACCTATATCCAGCAGTAGACGTATTTCGGCTGAAATGATGATATGCTAGCTCTGCTTCTCTTAAGAGAACGTGGTATCGGGAAAAAAATAGGTATTCTATGTCCCAATGTGGTGTGTGGTGTGTGTGTGTGTGGTTCTGCGTTCCAAATCTCATCGAAATCCGCAAAACTGTTGGAGCCAGATTGATTTACAAACATACAGAATTTTACATATACAACACAAGCAGTAGCATAAGATAGAAAGATGCCACTGAAACGATGTTCACCTATGAAAAATACACGAATATCTTTAAAATGGACGATATTTGATAGAAACCTACTCAGGGTATATCTAAGATATATGCTTGACATATGAGCTCATAGGCAGACAGGTAATAGAGGTAATTAAGCTGGGCAAGAAGAATTATCACTGAAATTGTTATGAGTAATATCGTTTTTTTTTAGGTACGTTTCTTCCAGTTCCATCATCAGATCAGCTCCATATCATAATAATTTTGCAATGTCATCTGATTTACACATGCATGTAAAATTTCAGCTCAATCGGTAACCGGGAAGTAGATCAAATTTAATTTGCAAGATTTTTTTACAAACAAACATCGGGACAGGTATAAAAGCTTGTAAAAACCGCCGTCATTTATTGTACACAAACCATAATTCCCAAACACTGATATCCACATGAACTGTAAATCAAATCGCAGCCATATTTAAAATATGAGCTCTGAAGATATAGGTACTATATCTGCACATGGCAGCCTTGATAACCCTACCATGGACTCGATTGATGATAAAATTCAAACGTAAATAATAAATGTTGGCAGTTAATGTTTAACAGAAATATGGGTAAATTTATATTCTGCAAACGTAAAGGAATGGTCAAAAATTTAACGCCATGAAGTAAAAATGGACACTGATTACACTGGAATATTGCATTGTTTTAATGCAGTAAATCTCGGGGATAAGAAATATTGTTTTTAAAATTTATGCTCGCCAAGTTGAACAGCCCGAAATTATCTATCGGGCAATTGCCCACTAGGCATGACACCCGTCTGGTCGGAGGATCCTCCCTTAGTCCGATTGATTACATTTATATCATTACTTTTATAATAGAAACAAAACGTAATTTTGTCTATATATGTATATACTAGCTTTAGGCGCTGAATTTTGGAAAATCCTCTCTTAGTGCTCCCCTACGTCACAAAAAGAAGCTTTGTGCAAAACTTCACGCTTCTAGTTCCAGTAATTTATTATATATAGAAAAGGAAAAACTGACTGACGGACATATCAACGCGGAACTGAAACTACTGGGACTAGGAGCGTGACATTTTGCACAAGGTTTCCTTTTATGACATAGGCGAGCACTAGACACAGACTTTCCAAAATTCACCCCCTAAGGGGATGAAACGGGGGTCGAAAGTTTGTATGGAGAAATCTACTTTCACACGCGAGCGTAACCGCTGGAGAAAGATGGTTATCAATAAGAAGAATGAATTTCAAAAATCGCACGTTCAAAACAAAGAAAAATACTGACACAATCCTAAAAATACCCAACATAGTGTTCACTAAACGGTTTATCCTTTCCAAATGAATTTAAGACACTAAAAACATTTTAACGCACAATAATTTCCCAGGAGGCTTCGAGTGTCAAAACTTTATTATCGAATGAACCATCGTTCGTCTAGTGGCTCCTGAAGGGCTCCTTCAAATATTATCATAAGTTGCTGAAGAATTTGATACCATAATATCGAGAAGTCCGGATCCGCTTCCCGCCACTTAAATAGTTTTAATCTGTTATCTTCGATAAGGCTCTGTAATAGTGACACCTTGAAAGCATAAAATATTTTCTTAAGTCCCTCTCCTTTTGTGAAAATGAGAAAAAGTTATCGCTTTAGTCCTATAAAATGTGCTGACCTCTAAGCGATATTCAATAGACCTTTTTTGTGATAACTTTTTAAACCTCGCTGAAAAGAAAGGAATTATTAGGGTAACAAATAAGGCTATCTGGAGATGAATTATTATGCGTAGGTGACTACATTTTTGGGCCTCTTGTAGATAGCGATAAATGTTAAAGATTATCATAAAGTATGGGAGATTCTGTATCATTATGGGCTGAAAAATGTCCACGACTGGATAGTAAGAGTTTGACTAGAAACGATTTGAAGAATCAAACAATAATTTTAAGATCAGCGAGGTAAGAACCTCGCTGGTCAATTTATTATACATACGAGTATATACCTAATACTAACGGATACCCGATGTGCATTAATATACACTAAAAAAATACATTCTGTTTATATGTTGTAAATTTTCACTTTTTAGGGTTCCGTTGCTCAAAAGGAAAAAACGGAACCCTTATAGGATCACTTTGTTGTCCGTCTGACTGTATGTCTGTCTGTCAAGACCTTTATCTCGGGAACGCGTGGAGGTATCGAGTTGAAATTAAAACCATACATTCAGGTCTGCGGTCTGCGGTCTCTTAAAGTTGTGAAAAAATCGAATTTCTGAGTTAACGACAAAAAAGATACGGTCGTTAATGTCGTAAAAAACGTATATTTCGACACTCTCAAGAGAATCAAAATTCATAAGGTACTTCCAGTTGACCTAGAATCCTGAAATTTAGCATGAAGCATGGTATCATAGCACGTATAGGAAAAAATCTGAAAACTGTAAAGAACATGGGACAAAACGTACCCACCTTGTAGCAAATTGATATTAGTACCATTAGAAAAGTCTTTAAAAATATATTTGTTTCTTGTATAGGGGCAACTTTGTAGCTAGCGTGGGAAAGAAGATATTTGACTTTAAAAATGCTGAAAATCCTTAGTAAAGTCGACCTACGCATATTCGACATCTTTGCAATTTTATCCGTTAGATACTTCAAATTATTATGCGCTAGCGTCGGTGTGTCGTAATTGGCATTCAGTATGCAACTGTATAGCCACATTAGGTGAGTAAGTAGCACAACAAAGCCGACGTACACATAAGTGCGAGTGAAACAGTTATCGTGTAGTCGGCGACGCCGCGTCGCACCACCTCGATGTCTGGTTCTTAAGAGTTAGTACACACGGTGACTTTGATAGCGTAGCAGGGCACACTAACATGATAAATGTGTGCGTAAACGCTAGCGCGTGAAACACAACAGGTATTATCGTTGTGTGATACAAAGTAACTCGTTTCTACACTCACACTCTTGAAAAAAAAAAATAGTAGCCGTCTAAGTTACACGACTATGAAAATACAGCAAAAATTGGCTACTGTTATTAATGGCGCTGTGGCGCAATGCGTATGATACTTAACTGACGAGTAAGAGGTCCCAAGTTCGATTCCAATCGTCTGATGTAACAAAAAGTTTGCTTGTTTTTATTTTCTTTTTGATTTACCCCTGTTTTTTTTTTAATAGTAATGTTATAGTTACTCTCATAATAATTAAAATATTTTGAAAATATTGTGACAAAGAAAACTGCGATAACGATCCAACTATGTTTATTACAACTTATTAATTACATACATTAAACGGAATGGTCACAATTAACGAATCTGTTCATGATTATCTTTAATACAATATATAAAGTGAAAATATTCTAAGTCAGACAAGGATGGACGTCACTTTTTTAAGTTTTTTATTAGTGACATAAATCAACATGTTATCAAGAATGAATTATGATAGATATCGCAACTCTTGATCTCAATAACAATAACATCATGTCACATAATAACAACAACAGTATAATTACCTACAGCTTACTTCTTAGTCTTTTTTTTTTACTTATAACATATCAATCAACATGTTTTAAAAAATGAACTATGATAGGTATCGTAACTCTTGATTTCAATAACAATAACATGATAAAAACAACAACAACAAAAACAGCATACAGTAATACAGCTTTTTAAAAATATTTATAATTGGATTCAATTTAAATCAAAATTAATATCTAATTGGTGCACCTTCATTGTCGATTACTTCTTGTAACCTCGTTCTCATGCTAGCCACCAAATTTTCACACAGGTCAGTGCCGCGAAACGATTCCCACATGGATGACACTAAATTATCTAAATTACGTTTAGATCTCACATCAGATGAATCCCAGTTGAGCACCATGTGACCCCATAGATTTTCTATGGGGTTCAAATCGGGACTTTTAGAGGGCCATTCAATAACAGTCAAGTTTTCTTGGACACTTAACCAGTCTTGCACCATTCGTGCGCGGTGCACCGAGCAGTTATCGTGCACGAAGTAAATATGCTCGTCCGGGTATGCCACGCGCACGGTAGGCAACATAACATTTTGCAAGATGTCCAAGTAACCTTGACTGGTATTGCGACCCCCTACCTCCACTAACTCACCGGGACCCATCGATGACATCCAGCCCCAATAACCTAACGTAATGCGACCACTAGACCTGCATGGGAGAATATTTTTCTGATGGTAACGTTCTCCATCTTTTCTCCATAATATTTTACGCCAATCCTTATCTGACTTAAAACACTTTTCATCACTAAATATAACTATGTTATTGCACCAATCAAAATCTATAAATTTTCTTGCAAACCGCATCCTTTCTTCCTTATGCAACGCCGTCAGTAAAATTTTTTTCGCAGGCTTGCGACATTTAATTTTTGCTGCTCGTAAGTGGCGTCGAACAATTGTCATAGACACGTCGTGCATAATCGCAGTGTTTCTTGTTGTAGCAAAGCCGTCAGCGCTATACGTAGCAACAATATTTCGATGCAGTGGGTTGGCATCCGTATATGCAATTGCTTTTGGACCCGGACGTTTGGCATCGATTGTCCCTTCAGCTGTATATCTATGCACCCAAAACTGCACAGTTTTCCTCTGTAAACAATCACAAAATTACGTTAAAACCTAACAAATATCAACAATGTTAAATTATTTCGCATTATGTTAAGTTTGGATTTGTTACTTACCGGTAGCATTAGTCTCCTCGAAATTTCACTTATGGATACATTTTGTTTATATAATACTACTATCTCAGCCCTCAAAAGTGTAAACAAATGAGACATGTTAATTATTACTTGTAAAAAGTATCACTTTCCACAACGATTAATTATTTTTTGTCTCGGAGTAAGTTGTAGAACACACGATCGTGATAGGCAAAAGCGTTATGCCAGGTTAACTTATTATCCGACTCATTTCTTAGTAAATAACTAATAAAGTGGGTAGATGATAATATTCATACACTTAGTTTTTAAAGCAAATATTCTAAGTTTTTTTTAATAAACTTCGTTATCATTATACTACAATAAAATAGAAAATAATGTTTTGTCAATGGCTAGGATCGAACTCGATACACCTTTAACGGCAAGCAAGCACTTGATAATCAGTGCTAATTTTCCATCTAATGAACGAAGCGAATTTTTTTATCTAATTCGTAGCAAACACATATACAAATATGTGTGTGTGTATATCGAGTAGTAAACGAGTTTTATTTTGTTTGCGAGTTGAGCTGGAGACATATTATTTGAATAGGTGAATTATTGTGGGATGGCACGCTCGGTTTTACTTCTGTTTGTATTGATACCCACAGCTACTTGATTATTGTGAACATTATTGCTGATTACCTACCCATATCATCAAAATTACTTTCCAAAGATTAAGTGTAAGTGTTTGATGCTAATTTAAATAACTATAATAATTTCATAAGTGAATGTTTGCGAAAATAAAAAAAAAAGTTGACAATGAAAGGATTGTCAACTATTAATAATAACGTATTGTTATATTACGTAAATGATATATATATATATTATAAAATTATTTATATTACAAGTTATATACAAAAATTTCGTTAATTAATTTCGTAAATATACATTGTTTATATGTATAAAATTACAAAAATATATTTCGAATATTTTAATTATTACGAGAATAACCATAACATTACTATTCAAAAAAAACATGAGTAAAACAAAAAGAAAATAACAGATAATTGGAATCGAACTTGGGACCTCTTACTCGTCAGTTAAGTATCATACGCATTGCGCCACAGCGCCATTAATAACAGTAGCCAATTTTTGCTGTATTTTCATAGTCGTGTAACTTAGACGGCTACTATTTTTTTTTTCAAGAGTGTGAGTGTAGAAACGAGTTACTTTGTATCACACAACGATAATACCTGTTGTGTTTCACGCGCTAGCGTTTACGCACACATTTATCATGTTAGTGTGCCCTGCTACGCTATCAAAGTCACCGTGTGTACTAGTAGTGGGTCGTTGTCGAATTTTTGACGAACGAAATGAAACCGACCAACGACCGTTTCCTTCCGTTTTCTTCCGACAACGAAAACGGTTGCAGGAAACGGTCGTCGTTGCAATTGGATTGAAGACGAAACTATCGTTGAGTGAAGCAGTTACAGTTTGCAAAAAACGTTCGCCGTCGCAACTGGTTTGAGGACGGTTCAAAAGTCGAAACTATCGTTGAGTGAGGTAGTTTCAGTTTGCAGAAAACGTTAGCCGTCGCAACTGGTTTGAGGACGGTTCAAAAGACGAAACTATCGTTGAATGAGGTAGTTGCAGTTTGCAGAAAACGTTAGCCGTCGCAACTGGTTTGAGGACTGTTCAAAAGACGAAACTATCGTTGAGTGAGGTAGTTGCAGTTTGCAGAAAACGTTCGCCGTCGCAACTGGTTTGAGGACGGTTCAAAAGACGAAACTATCGTTGAGTGAGGTAGTTGCAGTTTGCAGAAAACGTTCGCCGTTGCAACTGGTTTGAGGACGGTTCAAAAGACGAAACTATCATTGAGTGAAGTAGTTACAGTTTGCAGAAAACGTTCGCCGTCGCAACTGGTTTGAGGACTGTTCAAAAGACGAAACTATCGTTGAATGAAGTAGTTACAGTTTGCAGAAAACGTTCGCCGTCGCAACTGGTTTGAGGACTGTTCAAAAGACGAAACTATCGTTGATTGAGGTAGTTGCAGTTTGCAGAAAACGTTCGCCGTCACAACTGGTTTGAGGACGGTTCAAAAGACGAAACTATCGTTGAGTGAAGTAGGAAAGTTTGCAGAAAACTTTCGCCGTCGCAACTGGTTTGAGGACGGTTCAAAAGACGAAACTATCGTTGAGTGAAATAGTTACAGTTTGTAGAAAACGTTCGCCGTCGCAACTGGTTTTAGGACGACTTTAAAAACGAAACTATCGTAGAGTGAAATAGTTATATCGATACGATTTCTACAATTGACAGAAGAAATCGTCATTCTATTCAGTTTGGGAACATACCACTTAAAGCTCGCTAGATCCTATGATGCCGAGCATTTGCGAGGTTTTTTTTTTGAAGATGGTATATGTAATATTGAGGTTTCTTCTGACTGTAGCCCTAGTAGGTATGTCGCAACACGGACTAGAAACCGAAAACTACTCGTTAAATAGAGTCCACATATTATCGAGGCACGTATCGAATAAAATATATTAACTACACACATATTTTGATCAAAGTGAATGTCCAGGGTAGAGAAGCCATCGATGCCTATTTTATTGCTCCTGCATGATGGTGTGAGCACTCCAGGTGCCTTTGCCCACACTGTTAGCATAATATGGTACTTAGATGTTGGCAGGCACCTAGATACTCGTAACTTCGTAGGTCCGGCAAGTGGGATTGATAATATAAAGCATTGAGAGTAACAACACAATTAAAAATTATGTTTTTGCTATGTTTTGTAATAAAACTGCGTTTTTTATGATTGATGGTTATTATATTTTCTTCCGTACCAAAATCGAACTGTAGGAAGCTAAGTTGGTCTCTCTTTAGACAGAAAATACGACTGGTTAGTTATTTTGTGTTATATATACCTGGCAATTAAAAATGCAATAAAGAAGTTATCATTACTTTGGCCTTTCAGAATACTAAACGAAATACTAAGAAAACTAAACGAAACGAAAAAATAGCAACAATAAAATTAAAATTAAAATCAAAAATAAATACTAAATTAAACTAAAAATTAAAATTAAAACCAAAGCATGTTTGCTTTAGATAATTTTCAACTAACACACGGGCGAGCCCGCTAGCAGAAGCCATCTAATAACAAATATTAAAAAAACAAAAGGTGCACATTTTCAACCACGATTTAAACAATATCTGTACCAACAGAGATAAACATTGTTGCCAGTGATGTGATTATTTAATCCCCGATTCCCGAGACGAGGTGCAGCCTAGGGATCGCCTGGCAGGGACATAAAAATAAATTATTATGTTAAATTTTGCACGCCCTAAGTCGCAGGGGATTCGACGATTCGTTCCGGTATGCTGTTGGTTTTTATTAGTGGAAATATAACGACTGGCGTTGCTAATGGCAACTAACTAGTAATATATTTAAAGTTAAAATGTGTAGCTGATGTTGTAATAATTGATTCAATCCTTAACAATTTGGCATAACAGTTACAGACAGCCCACTCTGTAGAGCTTGCATAGTGAACGATGAGACAGCATCTCATCTGCTTCCAAGCTGCTTAATGGTCACTGAATACTCAGGTAGGGTTTCCGAAGTACTTTGCCCTGCCCTCTGTAAAATGGTCAGCAACACCAAGGCACTACTGGCCTTCCTTGAAGAGTTACTGTCTCAATCATACGCAAATTACGCGCTTTAAAGATGGAGTTGCAGACACCAACCCAACATATGTACCTACATATTTATTTTTTGGAGATGGTAAATAATTAGAAGAGTTCTCCCGCTCTAGGGCGTAGCGAGCGGAGGAGTTGGACTTTTATTGACTAAAACCCACCTGTATCCTTCTGTTACCTTTACGCTACGGTTACGGAACTCTTTCAAACATGACCGCAGCTCTAGCAGACATTGGACTTACTGGGCCCCTTCGGTTTTGCTGACCACTCTTTGAGGCGCGGATGGAACACAACGCGCCGTTGACTCGAGCTCGGTCCTAACCGAACGTTGTACGGAGACAGTAGCGTAACTATACCGTCTGAAGCCCTTGGCAAAATCATTGGATGCGGCCCCAGAAAAATTGACACGTTGTAATTTAACTTGGATAAATCACTGAAGTACCGGCATAAAATGATTCTTTATTTATTTTTTATTATAGAGACTGTGTGTTTAATTCAATAAAAAACACTTAACTAATTAAAAATATATACACTAAAGGCAAAAACTACTAACTAAAATATGGCGTCATAAAACTCCTCGGCATCGCTGTCGACTGAAAGTTTGCCCAAAAGGCTGGCGGCATTGCCACGTTATATGGCAATGCTTAATCTCTGACCGAGGTAATAGCCAGCCCTTGGGTCACGCGTAGTGTCAACTAAGCGTTTGGATAATTCTTTAAAACGCGTATGAGCACTCGGACCCCACGGCCCAAGAGTTTCAACCCCAAACGGCTCAAAAATATAACTTCTGACGAGGTTATTATTATTAATAAATACAGTTACATTCTTTATTATTAATAAATCAACAAGTTCTCTAATACTAGAAGACTTCTATTTCGTCTCTAAAGGTGAGCTTCCCAGTGGCGTAACTGTAGGGTAGTAAGCTGGCAAAATGCCACGGAAAATTGTTCCTTTTCAATAAATCTTAATAATTTATTAGAATTCGTGTATGATCTTTAGGTACTTGTGTCTAACTTTAATTAGTTTTAAGTACTTATATTATAAATTTTATAATTGTTACTTATTTTTGTTAACATGTTAGGTTACTTCTTCTGAGCTTGCGGTCTCACGAATCGGGGGCCCCACCGAAACCAGGGGCCCGTGGCATTTTGCCAGTCTTGCCACCCTATAGTTACGCCACTGGACGGAGAGCTATCCATTACCTGTCGCCTGCAAACCCGCATCTACGGCAGCCGGGAGTGGCGCGACATACTTACATACGTAGCAGTATGGCTGGTTAACGTAATATGTATAACTAAAAGATACTAAGAGACAGTAACCTTGTAAGTGAAATTGTATCACTATAATGCTAAAAGTTTGATTAAAAAAAAACCAAGCAAGTGCGAGTCGGACTCGCGCACTGAGGGTTCCGTACAAACTTACCTATGAAAACAATTCAATTCCCGAAATGAGTTACGGGGATTTTTCCGAATTGCATAATTTATTTAATTTTTTGGTGACGTAACTACGAATTTACAGTTTTCAGATTTTTCCCTATACTTGATAAATGATAAATGATAAATGATATTTATTTTGTAAATAGGTTTAAAAAACACTTTTACACATCAATTATTTTTTTTCGTCATTTTTAAACTAGATGAGTCCGGTGTTTCCTAGCTGACTACCCTGAGAAGAAACACCGAAACAAACTCAGGGGTCAAAGTCTCTTTTAAAGTCCATACAGTAAATATGTAATGGTCAAATCACATGAGAACCATGCAGATTTGTCTGAAATGGTCTTTTGAAGAAAGAACCATACAGATTTGAGTGGACCTGTCCAGTCAGTGCAAGCATTAAAATTTGTCAGTATTCGTAAAGCTCAACTCAGGACTACTAAGGAGCTCAACGACTTGACGAACAATACCAAGGAAAGGACATTTGGGTAGGCCGCAGAAAATACTTAAATTGCCAGACATACATTAAAATTACTGAAAAGGAAAAAAAAACAATCAACATAGTCCTCACGTTCACAATAATAAAAGGAAAAATATAGTTTACAAAATGTAATACTTTAGCAAAGTAAACATTTTTGTCAAAAATTAATAGAAAAAAAAAAAGTCAAATTGCAAAATAAAAATAATCTACAATATCGAATTGTAATAAATAATAAAAAGCACAATTAAAAATAAAAACAAAAGAAAAAATAATAATAATAAGACAACAGTTGCAGTGCGTACTGGAGCAGGTCAATCCCAAGCCTTTTGGTCCTCAACATAGTCCTTTATAGTGTAAAAAGCCTTTTGGCAAAGTTTTCGCTTTACAAATAATTTGAATTTATTAAGGCTTAGTTGTTGAATATGACTAGGAAGCTTATTATAGAAGTGTATACATTGGCATCTAAATGAGCCCCCTATTTTTTTCAGCCTGGTTGTAGGAACCACAAATTTGTGTTTGTTCCTAGTATTAAAATTATGAACATCACTGTATTTTTTAAACATGTTTATATTTTTATGTGCATACACAATATTCTCGTAAATATACTGTGAAGGTACAGTCATTATATTGATTTCTTTAAATTTATCTCTGAGGGAGTATCTGGGACTTAATTTGTAAATAGAACGAATAGCCCTTTTTTGCGATACAAAAATTGACTGTATTTCGGCGGCATTTCCCCACAGTAGAATACCGTACGACATGACACTATGGAAATAGCTAAAGTAAACTAAACGGGCAGTCTCTACATCAGTTAAATTTCGAATCTGCCTAACAGCTGCTGTGCTATCAGACCTCGCTTCATGACAAATTTCAGGATTCTAGGACAACGGGAAGTACCCTATAAATTTTGATTCTCTTGAGAGTGTCGAAATATTCGTTTTTTGCGACATAAACAACCTTAATTTTTTTTCGTCAACTCAGAAGTTTGATTTTTTCGCAGCTTCTAGGAATCGCAAACCTGAGTATATGGTTTTAATTTCAACTCCATACCTCCACGCGTTCCTGAGATAAAGGGTCTTGACAGACAAACAGACAGACAGACAGACGGACAACAAAATCCTATAAGGGTTCCGTTTTTCCTTTTGAGATACGGAGCCCTAAAAAGCTGTTTAAGTTAAATAACTGAAATATAAATAATTCTTGTGAAACAAAGCCTAAGTATTAGAGTATGTTACAACTTTTTCTCCGATAACATTAAAATGAACACTCTTTGTCTTCGAACCAAAAGTTCAAGTAGTTATAGAACAATGACAGAACAGAAATGTTATCAAAGGGTGCTCTAATATGTATTTGACAGTAATCACATGAATAGACGTTGAGAACGCAACGAACGTCTGTAGAATTCGAGCTGAGCCACCTCTGGGTGACGTCGCCGAATGCCACATCCTTAGCCACCAGCGTTAACTGAACAACACGACCAGCGCTCCAAGACCCCTCACGTCACATAACAATACCGCACTTTAGTACCGAACCTTATGAACGAGGGGGAGACGTAGGAGACCAAGCATAAACAGCCATGCCAGGTGTAAATGTAGTGTTGAATTTCACGAATAATTCCACTTGTGACACTCCAACGTTTGGCGGGAGCGACGGAATTTATTTCAAGAATGCAAAACATGAATTTTACACTCAACAAATGTCATGGTTCGTTCTTTTTCAAATTGGTCGCAATGTATCTTAGTGTTGGTATCGCAGTGTTGTTTTAAATTCACGCTTTTTAACATAAATTATGATAAATTGTGGCCATTTGTTTTAATAAAGGATGAATGATGAGAGTGCAGTCAGTTTCGTACGATGCTTTCGTATTAAATTGTCATTATCATACATTAATTATATTGTGCTAGCTGCAGTCATCGACTTCGCCCGCGTGAGTATGAAAATTATAACAAGAATACATAGTCCCGTGATAAAAATATTCTATGTCCTTTTCTCAGACATGGTCTATCCGTGTGCTAAGTTTCGTCCAAATTCGTTCAGCCGTTAAGACGTGAAGGTGTAACAGACAGACAAAGTTACTTTCGCGTAAATATTGATATAGATTTGTGAAAGATATACCAGTTTTTGATATCTACTAAATAGGTATATTGTTTTGAAACATAATTCTTCGAACCATCCTTTGTCTTCACAAAAATATAAAATTATGATTGCTAGAATGAGCTGTTTACGTAATGAATACTTACCACATTTTCCTTTGGCGATAGCATAATAGCATAGCATAATCAATCTTATAATGTTCCCACTGCTGGGACTCAGGCCTCCTCTCTAGGGGAGGGAATGGGCCGTAATCCGTCACAACCATTTTTGGTTCTAGAATAAGCCAGTTTCCTCACGATGTTTTCCTTCATTGCTGTAAGCTGTTGATCCCCGCATTAACGCCGGCGTTCACGCGCCATTGTCTTACTATTGTGTCTCTAATTACGCACTCAAAAGGTTAAGAACAGTAGAAATTAAATTAATTAAAGAAAGTAATACGCCTGATGGGTTTGAATCCGTGACCTACAACACGTAAGTCGAGGTTGTTATCACTGGGCCAGCACTACTCCCCTTTGACAATAACTCAACGAAAATCCCAAAGCAAGTGTAATGTATATAAAAGTAAAAAAAATAGAATATTTATTTTGAACTTAATTTTACCAGGAAATCCCTAATACACTTCAGTTATTAATATAAAAATATATGAATTCCGATGAACCTAACAAGACTTTCACATTACCCCTAATTGTGTGCAAACAAAAGTATGGAATAATAAATTCACATACGTAGAAACAGCTTGAATAATTCATTTAATAAAAACGTTAAGATAAATGACCTGACTGACGCAGAGTCGCGGCGTATCACGTACATACAGACATATTGTTCCATGCTATTCTATATATGTCAAGAGATATATTATATGCAGTATCTGCTGGGTTGTTCGAAAGAGTTTCCGCGGCTCTGGAACGCAAGGGGCAACTGAAGGAACGCTCACTTACTTCAACCAGAGTGGGATAAAATATTTGATATATCATCAAATCATCCCATCACAAAAAAAAACCCTGTATAATACATAACTACCTTTTTTTAGGTCTGACATAATCCAATTACTTCTCTCGCTCTAGGGCAAAGTAGGTGTGTCAGACTTTTACTGGCTAAAACCTACTCCTATGTTCCTTCTTTACCTTGCGTTTCAGGACCCTGGGTTCCCCTTTCGGAAGTTAAACCATGGTCCCAGCCCGACGACGACGGCCCAGCTAAGCAAATCAATGTATAAATTGATCGTCTTTTGTTTACACCGAGTCCAGAATCGCCGTCAGACCGCACGTATACAGGGTAATTTTTTCAACTTGGTGTGTATAACCAAATCCTTAGTTAAGAACAAAAGCGATAGTACTTTTTGCATTTTTTAAAGTTAATATCACTCACTCACTTGTCACTTATCCGAATTAAAGTTTTTTTTTTTTTTTTAATATTCTTTGCTACATTTTCAAAAATCTAACGATGCCGTTTTAATTTTCATAAAAATCGAGTACGAAATTACTTTGTGTATTTAACGCTATTTCTCATATTTCGGTCACAAATTTAGTCTGAATACCTAGGTAAACATTGTAATAAATGAAGGGTTGTAAAAACAGATAACAATTTAAAATTTCACAGACATTGCAACTAAAACTTTGATTTAGAGAAAAGTTTATTTGAGTCAATCTCGTGGTTTAAACTAAGCAAAACTAAATTGAGTGTGGAATTCCCTATAAATCTGTAATTACTTAATCATATGCACAAAAGTTTTAGTTAACGTGAAAGTGCCTTTCCAAGGTTGGTCAATGTATCGGTGACCCTAAACTTCAAGCAAAACTAGTTTATAATTCAAAGCCCAAGATAAATTTTTGAAACGTTATTGTGGTCATTGTGTGGTGTATTGCAAATATTTTTTTCTAATTATATTTCTACGAGCGATTATAAACAATTTATGTAGAAAAACTTGAATACAAAATTTCATTAAAATATAGTTACTTTAGCTTAATTCAATATTATTATTAATTTTCTTTTTATTACATTGCTTTTGCAATTTTTTTTTTATATTATTGAGTTAGACTTTGTTTTAACCACCTTCACTTCATTAGTAATAGGTTCATTTTTGTTTTTAGTTACGTCCCAAAAGAAACAGTTTTTTGCGATTCAGAAAAATCTTCGTAACTCAATTCGGGAATTGAACTGTTTTCATAGGTAAGTTTGTACAGAATCCTCAGTGCGTGAGTCCGACTCGCACTTGCCCAGTTTTTTTTTTAAAGTAACCATGGAGTTTCTTGCCGGTTCTTCTCCATAGGAAACGACCAATTTAGAATCGTGCACTAGCTTCTGACGTTTTATAAGTGCCCATATATAAGCCTATTTGAAATAAAAACATTTTAAATTGAATTTTGAATAAGCCCCCGCTGCAGGACGATACCTGACCTCCATAGGCGCGGTCCTGTGAATGGCGAACAACGGGTAGCTCGTCGTCCGCCACCCGTTCCATAGAAAGAAAGAGAATCAGAAAACAGACAGGGCCGATGTCTGCCAGGCCTGCAGCAAAGTTCGAAAGAGTTATCGCAGCCCTTGAACACAGGTGGGTTTTTTTATTCAGTAAAAATCTGACACTTCCTCTCACTCCATCCAGAGTGGGAAGAGTTGTTTGGTGATTTCCATAAAAAAGCTCAATATAGATTCGCAAATACAAGTCTGCAAAAATTTGCTTCTTTATTAGAGTTGAACTACATTGTAATTCTATAGAAACTCAACACAATCGCGAACCATCCACCGCTACATTCGATTTCAATTAAATTCAATATCTTACGCCTTATGTACCGAGCGTACCCTCAATATGCTAACTCATACACGGCCCTGAGTAATGACTGTAAGGAACAGCCTACATCGACAAAGGGCCCATTATGTCAAAAACAAACCCAACCTCGTAACCAATTCCCTCCATGTTTGCTAAGGGCTGCTCTCTTATAAATATGCAAATATTATCCTGCGTTTAGCCTGCTACTGCAATAATATTTATATTGAAATTGGCGCCCGCCGCTCGTCCTTGAACTCTCACTACTATTATACTGTCCAAACATCCCTTTTACATTCGACTGGTGGCCCGCAACGCATTCACACTGTTATCTGTGTTTGACAAACCTCGCACTAATAGGATCTCTGTTGATATTTTGCTCCTCTCTGTACCTTCTTTGAGAACCTGTTTGAACAAGCTTTTCTTCTTTATTTGAGATCTTGGTCAATAAGTCCCACAAGTTTAAGATTCAATGGAGATACATCAGAACACAATGTGTTGATGTCAACAGCCTTTACGGTTACTGCCATTAAAATTATGTCATACCCTTCACTATATGAAACGTCTAGACAGCAAGAAAAGCCATTTCCTAACGGCATAACTGTAAAAACTTTTTTGTTTAACCCAAGCTCGGACATAACCCTTGTTTCACAAAAGGACAAGTAATAAACCTGTCCGCAAATGTCCGCGTTCTTATAAAAGATACAGCTCGCATCACGACAAAATGGCGGAGACGTCATACCCCCACCACTTTCCCTAATAAAGTAGGAGCCATAAAAAACCACTACAATCATCATAACTCGACTGGGCGATGGACGTGGACACAATTCCTCTTAAAAATTAACGTTCGCTTACACAACACAATCTTACAGAGAATTGTAAATAAATTGGAAGATACTGTCTGGATCGAGAAATTATAATTTTCAAAAACATTCTCAGTTTTATTTTATCCTGTAAATTGCTAGCTATTCTTGGAACTGCTCATACGTGCATTATGAATTTATTTTTTTAGCTGGCTAATTTTATTATTAAACTTAGTTAAAGGGTTAATTATACTTATAATAAATCTGTAGTAGTGAAAATTCTGTACATTGAAAATATCAAAAAAATAAATGGCACTACTGGTGTTACTAGACCGACACCGAACCCAAAAATATGATTAAAAAAAATTTGTCTGTCTGTCTGTCTGTCTGTTTGTTCAGGCATCACGCAAAAACTACCGGTTCGATTACGATGAAACTTGGTATAATTATTCTTTAATATCCTGGGCACCACACTGGGTACTTTTTATCCCGGAAAATTATATACAATAAAAACCAAACTTAATTTTGCGGTTCGATCCCTAGACCCGATTACTGTACCAACCGCAAATAATAAGTTTGTCGTAGATTACGTCACCCGCAGTGGAGTTCACTAAGGGGCGCTGCACATACCATACAATACTATAATTCGGTCAATAAGTTTAGTTAAAAGGTAATCAATACATTCATTGACTGTTAGGCGGTACGAAGTTCGCCGGGTCAGCTAGTGTTAAATAAAAGCTTATTGCATAATTATGCTGAAATATAACTTGCATGCTTCTATGTGCCATATTTATAATACTTGATAGTTAAATTCCTTGAATAAAATCCTTCCTATAATACAATAAATATTAGCTACTGTGATTTAAATCGTGATAATAAATTCAGTTGTATCCCTTAGAAAGCAATTTAATTAAAAGATTTTTTGTCCACGCACCATGTAATGAGTTTTCTACGTACATAACAATAGTGAGGGTCCGAGCTACTACGTTTTTTAAAAATTAGTTTCGGTACGGTGTCCAAAGTGCCGTGTTGTATATTTTTAAAAGCTAGACGACTTTTAATAGCTAATAGTTTTTCTGCTTACGCTAGGCTATTTATATTTTTTGCTTTCACCTAAGTATTTTTAAACGCTTTACTCTGTTTACAGAATGAGTGAGTACTTTTGTTGCCTTTCTAATTATGAAGTGTTCAGAATTTTCTATATTATGATCTTACCTATTAAATTGCCGTTTTCTATATGTTTGTATGTATTTTGTCTATGGGCCTCTGATGCCTGAAAATAAAATGATTATTATTATTATTATTATTTTTTTTTTTTTTTTTTTTTTTTTTTTTTTTTTTTTTTTTTTTTTATCTCAGGACCCTGAGGTCCTGGACCTTTGGGAGGCGTACGAGGAGCCGAAGCCAACTCGCAGAGGCCCTTTAGATAATTATAAAGGAACATGATATCAACCGACGATTATCCCTGTACGCGCTATGCTAGTGCACCCAAGGACAACCCCCGGTTATTGAAAAACTGTTGCGACATATGGAGAACAAAGATAATAGGACTATGGTTTTTGGAGTCTTAAGTGGACTGGTAACATGGAACTATGTCAAGACTATGGCCCCTGCCTGAACAACGTTATTAATATGCATCGAAAAAAGGCAGGGGGTGACTTGCACACTCAATAAATGGGCCCCCAAAAACGGCCGCTAGCACGAAGTGACGTAGCAACAAGAGGGCAACATATCCTGAGGTGCTTGAGGAGTGGAGAGGTATACCACGGCTATCAGGACAATCCCGGAAGTACGGTCAAGATCCCTACCAGCACCTTACTGGATTATACATCCTTCTCCCGAGCACGTTTGCTCTTGCGAATCTCCACTCAAGCCAGCCAATAAAGGCAAGAGAGAGGTGGGAGCTCAGTTCCTCGTCAGTGTTCACTACGGCCGGCCAATAAAGGCAAGCCGGAGATGAAGAACAAGAATTCTCCCGGGAGATCGGGTCCGTGGGGTCGCTAATGCCCAACAGTTCGCCACAAAACTGCACTGCGGATTGTATCTCTCTTAGTCTGGCCCCTCACCCTAGGCATATTACGGCAAAGCAAACTTTACCGATACAGACCTAGGGTATATTGGAGCACGCAAGCCCCACCACGACGTCAACGTATTATTATTATTATTAAACCGGGTTATCTTCGACTTGACTTGGAATTGAGTGAAAGTGTTGAATGAGTTGAAATAAACTTTATATTGAAATAAACTTTGTACGTAATTTTTTTTTCGGAATAAGTTATTTATTAGTTCCTTTGGGTTTTGTATTTTCTGTAATCGCTGTACTTATAACAATTTTTGTGGGAAATCTAGGTAACTTGTATTATTTTGGAATATTAGCTCTACCGTGGAAACAATGCATTTCGAATGGTATACCATATTGATGACGTATACGGACATAGAACTACTAATGAATGGGATGTGTATTTTTGTTGCACTCGCTTTCACTTGGAAATGTTAACCCCACGAATATTTTTTCTTCTCCGAGCGGCTACAGGACACCAAAACTATAGCCATTATACCAAGAACACAGAGTTCTTTTGTCAGAAAAAAGTCGTAGGTATACTTCATTGATTTTGCTTTCCCTTTGAAATGCATAGTTTCAACGTTGGCACTCCAATTATGAAAAAAACAGTTTTCTTATTAAATTTTATGGTAAATAATACAGCGATATTACAAAAAATACAAAACCCAAAGAAATCAGTAAATAATCAAGATATTTTTTTATCTACAAAATTAAATAAATAACTTCGAAAAAAAAAAACGTACCATTAATATTAAGTTTATTTGAACTTATAATTCAAAGTTAATCCGAAGATACCACAGTTCAAATTAACCTATTATAAAAAACGCCAATTTTATAGGTAAGGTAAGCTATAATAAATATGTAAAAAATTTCGCAAGTATTTTGATGGAGAGGAAGATATACAGCGAAACTTCTCTGTGCCTTGGACAGCACGTTATGCCGTTGTTTCCAGGTGTCATTGTAGAGCTTTGACAGTCATTACGGCTCAAAAGCCAAATAAATCTGACACCAGTCTTACTAAGGGGTATCGTTACTGGGTTATGGAGGTCAGATCAGCAGTCGCTCCATCTGCAATACAAAAAGGTAAGTAGATTGGTTGTTGATAAAGAGGGAGAGGAAGGCCAAAAAAAAACGGATGGACTGTGTGAGGAAAGAAAAGATATAAACCTTAGTGAATGATAGCGTGACAATTAACAGGGGAGAACGGAAGAAAAAAACGTGATAAACCGAGTAGAAAACAAGGGACATGAATAGGAAGATGGTAATGACTTTTCACAAGCACATATTTCTCCAACACTTAGTGAGACTTAAAATGAGCATGGACAAACCAAAGTCATGGTAAACAGCGATGTAGCACCCACTCCTATCAAGATCGGGGACTCTACACTCGAAGTTATAGACGACTACGTTTACCTGGGACAGACAGTCCAGTTGGGAAGGTCTAACTTCGAGAAAGAGATCAATTGTCGAATCCGACTCGGCTGGGCAGCGTTCGGGAGGCTGCGCGGTATCTTCTCGTCCAATATACCACAGTGTCTCAAGACGAAAGTCTATGACCAATGCGTGTTGCCAGTGATGACATATGACTCCGAAACGTGGTCGCTTACAATGGGCCTCATCAGAAGACTTAAAGTCACCCAAAGGGCAATGGAAAGGGCTATGATCGGAGTTTCCTTGCTTGATCGAATCAGGAATGAGGATATCCGCAGGAGAACCAAGGTTACGGACATAGCACGAAGAGTCGCCAAACTTAATTGACAATAGGCAGGGCCCATTGCTCGCAGAACGGATGGCTGTTGGGGCCGAAAGGTTCTGGAATGGCGACCACGTACCGGAAGACGTAGCGTTGGAAGGCCTCCTACAAGGTGGACCGATGACTTGGTAACGGTTGCGGAAGTCCGATGGATGCGAGACGCACAGGACCGTTCATTGTGGCGACACTTGGGTGAGGCCTATGTCTTGCAGTGGACGTCTTTCGGCTGAAATGATGACGATGATGATGACAAACCTCATAACGATCAACAAATCACTCAGGCAATGAATTTAAAAGGTGATCAATTCGCAAACACTTTCATCAAGTCCTATTTAAGATAGTAGGTTTCTACCAGGTAAGCTGACGTAGTCTGTAACAGACTGAAAGAAAAACACAGCGTATTGGAGTTACACCCGAGCAACTTTGAACAGTTAAGTGAAGGAAGTAGGTCAAAATAATACTCGTAAGAACCGGATTAACACCTTGTCACTAACTTAAGTAGTGGAGAAACTTTCCAACTTAATACATTATGGCTCTATTTGGCTTTAGTATCGGAAAGTAAAAGAACAGCAGAGTTTCTTAACTTTTTATGTGTCATTTCATTTAGCTTGATAATAATATTTCGACCCACCGCTTCTTCCGCTTCCTTAGCAGTCATGTGTACAATAACACTAACAAAATTTTAAACATATACCCCTTGTGCAAATCCAAATGTAAAGCAAAAATAATAAATTGGCTTCTTGATTTAGATTATTCTGAGACAGAAAATATTTTAGCTGTTTTAAAATAAATTATATAGTAAATTTGTAGACAACATTTTAATACACACACCTACAATCACTCTAACAAACAAACTTTCAGACACACACACAACACACACCATACACTACACACTCACAGACACACCATTTTTAGTTTTAGCATCTTTCCTGTTTTATTTTTTAAATATAAATATTACTCTCTGTACGTGAAGGCTTTGATGTTTACAAATTAGTACTTTATAGTATTGTTTTAAGAGGGTGAGAGCCTGGAGATCTGTCATACAGGTCTCGAACCCACTACAGACTCCAGCTCTCACAAAGGTTACAAATTTGATTGAAATAATATGTTATGAACCAATGTCTGTACCTTTTGAGAGAAATAAATCGATATTATTAATATCAGGCAGTAAATTTGAATAGACAAGGTGACGACACAACATGATCATAATGTTTGTCTTCTGATGATATTTAATAATATCATTAGAAGATAAATAATAGAAAATATTTAATTCAAAAACTGTTTTCTTTTTGTTTTTTCATATAGGCCTGCCAGGGCGCTTATAGAATGTCAGAAGCTAGTGCACGGTTCGGATTGAGAATTAACTGGCCAGAAAAATCAGAGTAACTCTTTTAAAAAAAATGTTTTCATAAATTACTGTACCAATAAGATGAAAAGACTAGGCCAGTCAGCAAAGTTTTCATGTAATAGAAAGGAGTTTATGAATCTATGAAGTATAGTTTCTCACATTTATTTAATACAAAAGAAGCTGTATAAAAAATGAAAAAAGAACCCTAAAACTACAAATCTGAATAACACTGCGTGACCAGAGGGCTGGCTCGTTCTTCGCCCAAAGAATTAGCATTGCCATTCAACGTAGCGATGCTGCCAGCCTTCTGGGCACTTTCCGGATGACAGCAATATGGAGGAGTACTTCGACGCCTGAGTCTTTATAAATGTACACAGTTAGGTTTAGTATAAAAGTATTTATAGTTAATAATTAAGTCCACACTATGACTATACAAATAAATTCTTAAAAGTTTTTGAAAAAAAAGTCTGAATGTATATCATATTTAGAAAGGTCACTCAGGGACGTAGTTAAAGTTATACAACAAGTAAAATCATTACAATAATAATGCCATGAATAAAAAATAAGTTTAAACAAAGATGGAGCAATTAATAGACGATTGCACGATTATACCGCTATCTAGGTACCAGGGAAGCCATATGTGCAGGAGGAATCATTGCCAAACAAGCTCGTCTTCAACATAGTCTCAAATCTTGTAATATGCTTTTTTTGGTAAAGACATATTTGATTTTGAACCTCCTAAGTTCTGTTACCGACTTTGGCAATTTGTTATAAACGTATGCTGTTTATGAGGAATGCTTCATTTAAGTGTTACAAGTTCATATTTACTGTGTGTTTTATTATTATTAATACCGTCTCTAATCTAAAAGTTTAATATTTATGAACATGTAAACAATGGCGTGCAAAATAAGGCAAGCCCAATAAAATTTCAACCGATTTCAAAAAAAGAAAGCAACTATTGCACACAGGTGTATAGGGGAATTTGCGTGCCTTTTAATGGCGCCAGATATGTTATTTAAATCATTATAACCAGATGTATTCCAAACAGAATCTTCATTCGAAAAAAATATGCTAAACTACCAACTAGTTTTATACACTGATCTATTAAATTTTCGTTTATGCGATTTACTAGTCTGAGAAATACACCGATTAGGCATCGGTTTTAATGAAGAAATTAACTGTTTTTTCTGAGCAAAGTTTAAAGATTTTACCTTATCTTCGCCAATCAAAACTAGAACGCATTTTAAATCCTCACAAGGTACAATTACCTCCATTGTTGTAGGTAAGTCACCAAAACAATTGTATCACTGAGAAAATCTAACAAAACAAACAAAAAACTTTAACAATAAAACTTTTCCCACTCAAGCAAATGAAAATGAAGTGAGTTGCAAACGGGTGTCAGAAACTACTTACGCAGAGTTGCAGTGTTGTCATTTAGGCAAAAAAAGTCACCAGGTATATGAAAAATCTAGCTAGATGTCGCAATTTTTTTTATTTTTAAGATATTGCTTGAATATTTAATTTCGTTATTTTAAAAGTCGCTAGTTTTTATTGTTGCTAAATCTTAAAAAAAGTCTCCAAACTCGTTAAAAATCTCCAAGATCTCACAACGTCGCTAAAACGGCAACACTGCAGAGTTGGCAAGGTGACAACGTCACGCATAAGCGAGCAACTTCATACGAATGCCCGGCTTAAATCTTCCATACTGATCGATTTGTAGACGCAAAAGGTCCTAACTCGTTATACGGCACATCGCTATAAGTGCGAAAGTGACAGAGATAGTATTTGAAAGCCCGGTAAAAGCCGGTACGTGTAAGCGAGATAGATATAGCTCTCGCGTAGATGCTGCAAATGCGAAACTCTGCGCGCGCTGTGTAGTAGTGTGGCATAGGTAGATACTTTGTGTTATTTTGATAAGAATTAAAGCGCGCGAACTTTTAAATAGTTCGGGTTTGATATTGATTCTCTATCGAGCATTTTAGTAACTGCTTGTATGAAGGTACCGCCACTGCATGTAAAATACTTTGCAAGATACAAATAATACATTACAATATCGATTAACAGGTTATTTTTGCTAAGATCACACAGGGCGAATATGAGCCAAGAAAAAAGTTAACAGTAACAAAAAAAGTTAAAAGCCATTTAATATTCGCTCACTAATGGCCGCCATACGTCGCTAATGTGAAACACAAATTTGTACAGGTGTGTCGCTGAGCGCACTTTAATAGTTCTTGATTAGCTTTTCATTTTATTAATTGTTTCTTTTAAAGTATTACCTACAGTTAATTAGTAGATGTGTTGCAAGATACAAGGTCGAATGTTTTGGTGATAAATATTTGTTCGTTAATTTTTCAATCGTCCTCATCAGCAGTGGTGGTGGCGTCGTGGGTTCAAACCCAGGCAGAAACGTTACTTTGTGTTATTTATTTCATCATCACTGCTCTCTAAAAATTCAGTCATGTGGCATCCACCAATCAGCACTGGGCTCGTGTGGTGGATTACGGCCCATTCCCTCTTCTAGAGAGAAGGCCTGAGTCCTAGCATAGGGAACATTAATAGGCTGATTATGCTTATTCATCATCAGTTATCAGCCCAGAATCACCAAAGACTGGTTCTGTGTTCGTTTTTCTTTAGTCATACTTCCTGGTTTTATGCTCTCCTTATATAATATATACTTATTCCGCGACGTAACGTCAACCCGAAACTACTGTTTCTTCAGCTTTTCCACGGAAACCCATCTGTCAAAGATTTTACTCCATCAACCACCTCCATGCTTAGCCAATTTTCGATGGCAGGAAATTATTTGATCTTGAAAGTCGTGTCATTTATTCAAAGGGCAAATTTTATAATGATGTAATAAAAATAATCCTAATAATCCTCCCGACCGAATTTCGGTCACGGTAGCCAAAATCAACAGAGATCAGCCAAGAACATGAGCGGAAACACAGGTGCACTCTCTATTTCTTTACTCTCGTGGTCCGATGGGATGGCAATTCAACACGACCGGGGAGAGATCAAGCGCAGGGCCAAGGACTTTACGCGCTTTATGAGGCACGTGTCTATCACATCTTGTAAACTCCGAGCTAGTAAGTAGCACGCAGAGTAAATTCTTATGGAAAAACTAATTAGCCCGACCCGAGAATCAAACCCAGGACCTCAGGATTGGACTCAGTAGTCGTGCCACGAGATCTACAAACAATACAAATAATGTACATACTTCTTATGTATTTATGCCATAACTAAAACCGCAAACTTATTGACATCAAGTAAGTATATAATTTGACAGTCATAGATACATTGAGATGTGAAAAAAAAATACTGCAATCATTTCTATAAACATTTCCAATACCAACTTCATTTTTAACCGACTTCAAAAAGAAGGAGGTTCTATTTTCGGCTGAATGTATTTTTTAACCGACTTCAAAAAAAGGAGAAGGTTATCAATTCGGTTGTATGTTTTTTTTTAATCTGTGTTACCTCAGAAGTCCGTTGTTTATGGACCGATTAGCAAACAATTTTTTTCTTCTTAAAGGATATGGTCTTCCAGATTGGTGTCTTTTTTTTTTAAATCCAGTTCTGATGATGGGATTTATGAGAAATCGAGGGAACTTCTCAAATATTATAGGCAAACATATAGTGATTTTGGTATTTTCATCGAAAACTTAAGCTTTGACACAGGAACTTCATAATAAAACAATGTAACCTAGCAGTGTTTGGGTTAATTGGAATTGTCATGAGAAATAGGCACTCTGGTTATAAGTGTATGACAACTAAAAAGTGTGAAATAAAAAACTTTTTACAAAAAAAAAATAACCGACTTCACTAAAAAAAATACTAAAGGGATCAAAATAACTTTAATTTCGAAGTCGGTGTTAAATAAGAAACAAACAATACCGAGAAACACCGACTTCCGAAATTAAAGTTATTTTGATCCTTTTTGTTGTTTTTAGTTAAGTCGGTTATTTTTTGGTTTTTTTTTTTGTAAAAAGTTTTTTATTTTTATTTAAGTCGGTTGTATTTTTTTGGTAAAAAGTTTTTGTGCTCTTGATTCTTATAATGTCTTCTGTTTGGTTGCTCATTTTTTTTTCTTACCTCATATAGAGCACTTATCCATTTCACCCCTCTTTTTCTTTCCCTAAATTCCAAACTCTCCAACTAATAACAGACTAGCTCATGAACCATGATGTTAAGGTATAGCACCTTTAGGTATTTTTTCAAGAAATAAGTTGTCCTAATTGTAGGCAAATAACATGGGCATCGATACATTACATTTTTAGCGCATCAGAAATCAGAAACATTTCAAATAAGCTTGTAAATGGTTTATTTGAAATGTTTCTGATTTCTGATGTTCTAACAATGTGGGCACTTTTAATTGTCAAAATGTCGGTCAGACAAAAAAGTTAAGCTAAATTGCATCGGCATTGGTATCTACGCACGATTGCATCACTGGCATGTTTGTGTAACACGCTAGTGACGCAATCAATCTTTATCGATAATAATTTATTAAATGAGGTAATTATTTTTTTATCCTTTAATAATCAATAATTAATTTAGGATAACAAAATTATCTATTTTAAAAATAGCTATAATCGATTCAGCATCCGATCCTGAAGATACTACTTTCAGGATGTGAGTATACTATATTACGTGTTGTATCATCATCATCATTTCAGCCGAAAGACGTCCATTGTTGGACATAGGCCTCCCCCAAGCGTCACCACAACGACCGATCCTGTGAATCTAGCATCCACCGCATTCTCGCGACTTTCACCAGGTCGTCGGTTAACCTTGTGGGAGGCCTTCCAACGCTGCGGTTTCCGGTGCGCGATCGCCACTCTAGAACCTTTCGGCCTCATCGACCATTTGTTCTACGAGCAATGAGCCTTGCCCAATGCCACTTTAGTTTGGCAATTCTTCGGGCTATGTCTGCGACCTTGGTTCTCCTGCGGATATCTTCATTCTTTATGCGATCACGCCAGGAAACTCCGAGCATAGCCCATTCCTTTACCCTTTGGGTGATTGTAAGCCGTCTGATGAGGCCCATTGTAAGCGACCATGTTTCAGAGCCATATATCATCACTGGCAAGACACACTGGTCATAGACTTTCGTTTTGAGACACTGTGGTATGTTGGACGAGAAGATACCGCGCAGCTTCCCGAACGCTGCCCAGCCGAGTCGGATTCGACGATTAACCTCTTGACATGATATTCGATTGACATGTTGTATATACCTATGTAATGATGCAAATTTTGCTCCCCAAAGTAACTGTAAAACACCTAATATTCCTACTAATGCAGTTAGCTTAACAAGTCACTAATCTACAAGAACGACAAACTATTCTAACTCAGATCCTTGCTAAATGTGCTTACACTAGCAGTAGATTCATCACATCAATTCAACTAATTCTAAGTGCGATCGACTTCAACTTCTGAAGTCGGACTATTGTCTTAATAACTGATCACTTTGTAACCGCGCGTTTGATCCCTAACTCAGGAGTTACGACTGCTGAATTTTAGATAAAAATAGAAAATTAAAAAGAAATGTGTTAGCTACGGAACGTATTTGCCTGTTTCTGTTCCTAAAATAAGGAAAACATTTCAGCTTGTTATTTTCATGGTTTTATAGCAAATATACTTATAATAAACTGCCTACCTAGGTATGTTAACCTAAAAATCATCTAATAATTTCTCTCGCTCTGACTGGAGCAAGAAAGAGGCAGTATCAGATTTTTACTGAAAAAGCCCCACATGTGTCCTGCAGTTGCCCTTTGCGTTCCAGAAAGGAACGGACTTCCTCACGCCCCAGCAGCTGGGATCCCGACCCCGATTTCCAGCCACCGTAATCGTGGGCTTGCAAACGACGAGCAGAATGGGTAGCTCGCCGTCCGGCCGTCCGGTAACCGTCCGGACCGAGACTGAGTCGTCGACGGTGTGTAGTGTTGCACGTGCGCCTCAAAGTGATGTCAGCAGGCCCAATTTTAGCTAGGGCCAAAGGGATTTTCTGAAAAGGAAACCCGTGGACTTAGAACTCAAAGGACAATTGAAAGACACCGGTTCGTTTTAGTCAGTAAAAGTCTGACACGCACACCCGCTCTACTCTAGAGAGGGCGAAGTCATTTAATTACGAACTCAAAAAAAGGACTCTAACTCTTAACTTCTCTCTCTCTTGACTATAACTCTTTCAAATGTTCCCGCTTATCAGAGATGTACCTGATGAGCTAACCATGACTGATAACGTCATAAGTCACAAAATCTGACCATAACTACAAAATATAGCCATTTATAAATCAATAGTCAACAGTCAGTTTGATACATAGATGTGTTTGCCACGAATGTTACTAACAACGTAATTAATGAGCTAATTAATTAAATCATGCAAAACGTTTTGATTCTAGGAACAGTACGCTGTAAACAATACTAGTTGATAACTAATGTAGCTAAGAGCTCATATACGAGCGGAATGTAGCCAACGGCAGAGGTAACTGCAGCCGTCGACACGGGGCGGCGACAGCCGTCGATACATCGGCGGCAGCCGTCGACACGTCGGCGGCAGCTGTTAAGGCCGTCGACATTCCAACTTTGAAGATCAGCGGCAGCCATCGACACGGGGCGGCGACAGCCGTCGAAATATCGGCGGCAGCCGTCGACACGTCGGCGGCAGCTGTTAAGGCCGTCGACATTCCAACTTTGAAGATCAGCGGCAGCCGTCGACACAGGGTGGCGACAGCCGTCGACACGTCGGTGGCAGCTGTTAAGGCCGTCGACATTCCAACTTTGAAAATCAGCGGCAGCCGTCGTGTGTGTCAAGCGACACTATAGGTCGACGGCTGCAGTTACCTCTACCGTTGGCAACATGCCGGTCGTGTGTATGAGCTCTAACATAACAGTGTTACAGATTACTAGATACATTATTGTACGTATAATGTAATGAATTACGGTTATAAATAATAATAAGTATAATCAGCCTTATAATGTTCCTACTGCTGGGACTCAGGCCTTCTCTCTAGGAGAGGGAATTACAGATTAAACTTAACTAATTCATATTTGTAGGGGGCCTTCCAATACTGCGTCTGCCGGTAAGCGGTCGCCACTCCAGAACCTTTCGGCCCCAACGGCCATCTGTTATGCGAGCAATGTGCCCTGCCCATTGCCACTTAAGTTTGGCGATTCTTCGTGCTATGTCGGCAACCTTGGTTCTACTGCGGATATCTTCACCTCTGATTCGATCACGCAAGGAAACTTCGAGCATAGCCCTTTCCATTGCCAAGGTGGACCGATGACCTGGTGAAGGTTGCGGGAATCCGATGGATGCGAGACGAACAGGATCGTTCATTGTGGCGACATTTGGGGGAGGCCTATGTCCAGCAGCGGACGTCTATCGGCTGAAATGATGATGATGATGATGAATTCATATTTTGCGTGTCGATTTTTTAACTGGCGACCCGCATCATCCGCATGGGTGTTACTAATGTTTGAAATTCTCAGCTTTCTCTGCTATAATATGCATGAAAATTCAATTAGTAGTTTTTGAGTTTATCGCAAACAGACAGACACGGTGGGGGACTTTGTTCTTAATTCTTTATTGTACACTAAATTTAACATTAACACAGTGACTTGATAATTCATGTACACGAGCGAGCCTAACTCAGCAATGAGTTCCTCCCAGCAAAACTTTGAGTGACAGAAAGAGATCACATTCAAGGGTAGATTCCAGTGTACAACGTAAAGTTGCATAAATAAGTCTTTTATATAAAAAAAAAACCAAATTATATGTAATACTAATAAATACCAATCATCATCATCATCATTTCACATTTCATCGCCGAAAGACGTCCACTGCTGGACATAGGCCTCCCCCAAACGTCTCCACAACGACCGATCCTGTGCGTCTCGCATCCACCGCACTCCCGCGACTCTCACCAGGTCGTCGGTCCACCTTGTGGGAGGCCTTCCGACGCTGCGCCTTCCGGTGCGCGGTCGCCACTCTAGAACCTTTCGGCCCCATCGACCATCCGTTCTACGAGCAATGTGCCCTGCCCACTGCCACTTTAGCTTGGCGATTCCTCGGGCTATGTCGGTGACCTTGGTTCTCCTAAATACCAATATATACTAATATTATTTAAATTGTGAAAGGAAGTGTTCTTTGATTAACTTTAACTTTATTTTATAATATGTAAGGATTATTTAAGTCTGCACTGTACAGTGAAAAGGCCCCGCTCCACAGAAGCTCATGGCTAAGGTATGCACGCTTACTCAGGCACATATTCCAAGTGAGTTTGTAAGACCTTTACTCGACTCAGTCCACCCAGAGCGAGAGGGAATTATTTGATAATTTCCTACTCGGAAAAAAACCCCACTATTCGCAGATGACACTAGAAAATATCGACTAAAACATTCATAAAGGAAATCAAAGTTAAAATTTACAAAGTACTTGAGAACGCGACTTAAATTGATATGAAGAGATCAACACACAAACTTCACGCTACTTAACTCTGTTACAGCGGGGAGGGCAGAACCCTTCTCGAGAGCACTCTCGCCTCTCGAAACATTGATGCAATCTTTAATTGCAATAAAATTCTTACTGTAGGGTCGTGTTTTAGAATGTAAACAGTAGATTTCATATCGAAACACAAAAATAATCTTTTAATACGTTGACAGTGGCACTCATTTTTGTATTATTTCCATCCCTGCGGTACGAGGCGTTTAAGACCTCGTTTGAAAACTATCATTATGGTGATACGGGGCTTATTAGACCCCGTAATGTTTAAGAAACTAAAAAATTGGCTAAGCATTATACGAGGTCAAAGTGACCCCGTATTAAAGTAGATACACCACTGCGTTCTGTTTTAATATGGTATCTTAGATATATATTATATATATTCATCTCTTTCCTAAACTGAACAAAATTGAAGTTACGGCCTCCGCACGGTAGAGAAGATATTTTTCTTAACCGCACCGCAAGGAAGACACATACGAGGCGTATTAGACCTCGTTCTGCACTGAACATGTTAAAAATTTTAGAACAGAAGGAACCTGATTGAAATGTTTTAGTAATTTAAAATACCTACATAATTTAATGTCTGTAACAAATTGGTATTTCTTATAAGACCCTTAGTATAATCTTAATAATTTTATAGGACCTATCTTTAAGAAATTAATTTAACAAAAATATAAAGGTATTTTTTCTTCCAGTGCTAGTCTAGAAGAAAAAATACCTTTATAATTTTGACATTTAACTTTACACCTCTTTACATGATTAAATAAAATATGGGTTGTGTGCATCAAATGAAATAAAAAGAAGTTCACCACGCAAACACTTTCAACAGTAGATACATTTCACAAACTAACATCCACTATAAAATTACATAAACTTGAACAAACATTGACACATTAACTGGTGAGCCAGCGCTACATACATCGGTTATTACCATGTATATGCCCGACAGAAACTAATCAAAATGGTCGCAAACAATAAGAAACATGAAAGAAAAGGAAGTTATTTAAAATAATGATAGGCAAAGCAGAATAAAATGACTGCATTTCATTGTGTAGCCATTTAACTCAAACCAATTTTTAAAGTATCGGACGCAGTGCCGACACTTTAAAAATAAATAAAAAAGTAGCACAATAAAAAAAGTGGTGTTAGTTCTGTGCGCAAAAGTACAAAAAAATATAAAACTTATTCTATGCTTGCTTATAAAACACAAACAACGACACATTTTGCAAATAAATAACATAACGTTAAAAAACATTGCAACATAGCAGGAGTACCGGCGCTTCATACGTTTGGTCATTACCTTTTACATTATACGACCGACAGAAACTAATTGAAACGGTCACATATAGTAAAAAAAAAAACAAGATAAAGAAAAAGAAGTTTTTAAAATAACATATACACGTAGAGGCGCAACCGACTTTAAAAAAGGGGGGTGATCTGAGATCGGTTCGAAGTAACATAAAAAAATTGTAAAAGCCTATTCCATGCATGCTTATGAAGCAAGAATTTCAACAGCACATTTCACAAACAAATAGTATAACAAACATTGAAACAATAGCAGGTGAGCCGGCGCTTGGTATGTTCGGTCATTACGATTTATATGTTCGACAGAATCTAATTCAAGTGGTCACATACAATAAGAAGAAAGGGAGAAAGAAAAAGAAATTAAAATGGCAACATTACGTCGCGAAGAGGCACAAACGACTTTTATAAAGTGTTATCTGTACGCAATAAGATGAAAAAAATGTAAAAGCCTATTCCATGCATGTATACCAGTGCTATAAAACCTTGCTTTATGCCAAATTTCAGGATTATGGGTCAACGGGAAGTACCCTATGAATTTTGATCGTCTTGAGTGTCGAAATATACGTATTTTGCGACATAAACGGCCGTATATTTTTTTTTTCGTCAACTTAGAAGTTTGATTTTTTCACAGCTTCAAGAGACTGCAGATTTGAGTATATAGTTTTAATTTCAACTCGATACCTCCACGCGTTCCCGAGATAAAGGGTCTAAACAGACAGACAGACAGACAGACGGACGAACAACAAAATGATACTATAAGGGTTCCGTTTTTTCCTATTGAGGTACGGAACCCTAAAAAATATAAAAGCCTATTCCATACATGCTTATGAAACACGAATTTCAACAGCACATTTCACAAACAAATAGCATAACGTTAACAAACGTTGTAACATTAGCAGGTGAGCCGGCGCTTCATACGTTCGGTCATTACCATTTATATGTCCGACAGAAACTAATTAAAATGGTCACAGACAATTAGCTACGTTGCGATATTGGCGGAAGCGAGCCACTAATTTAAACAGAAATATTACGTTCCAATAATAAATGGAGATAGATTGTACCTTTAGTGTTGCCAGCTTTGTTGCTAGTGACAACTGTTGAAATGTAGTCACGAATTCTATACTTTCAGTTTATTTATTTTAACTGCATGTACAGTTGTGGTACAAAGGCGGACTTAATGCAACAGGGGATTCTCTACCAGTCAACCTTTGGGTTAAAAAAAGACAACAGAGTGGTAGGTGTGCACAATAAATAAATAATAGATGATTCAAATATAATGAAGTATCATTACATTGAGGTGCTTATAATAATAAAATACATATGCTAAAATTATATACTAACTAGCGACTTACCCCGGCTTCGCAGGGGTGCAATGCTGATCACTTCATAGTATAAAACATAAGATACTTAATTGGATAAATATTAATGCTGTATTGCTTAAATACGTTTCGTAAATAAGCCATTATTTCTCGTAAAAAGTTAAGGATAAAAAATTGTTATTGTGGGTTATCCCTAAGAGATAGATATATACCATCGTAGACTTTTTTGTAGACCTTTTTAAAGTGTACAATACTGTAGTACATTATTTTGGTCTATCTCTTAGGGTTCAGCCAGCGTTTGCTATGTAAGCGCAAAAAATGAGTTTTTTTACGACATCACACTAGAAACCTCTAAAATGATTAGTGTTTGTCTACTATAGTGTGCATGTATTATACATATTAATTATTAACCCTCTTGATTCACTCTATCTATTAAAAAAACTGCAACAAAATTTAAAAGATCTAAGCATACATAGGGACAGACAGCGGGAATCGACTTTGTTTTATACTATGTAGTGATAAATACTATGATAAATATCGAGAACTTGAAATATATCAATTATGACGAAGACCGAACTAAGGTTGAGAGGACTTCAAGTAGTAGTTCCGAATTATATGCTTGAAGGAAAATTTACTTTCAGCTTCTTTATCATTCCACGTGAATGATAAACTGAAAGTAGAACTGCGACACCCGGCCATAAGAGATGATGTTGATGCTTCTCATGACCAAACGAATCCTGAACTTGACACCGATCCGAATAAGCGTGATGATAAACAATGACTTGAAGGCAGACCTCATATTAATATCCTCACTGGCAGAGTTCGTAAACTTATATATATATTTAAAACCCTTAGAAGCATTGCTAATCCTACTATTATACGTAATGTTTATTTTGCCTTATGCCTATCTATTATTACTTATTGTATTCCCTGCTGGGGTGGTGCTGCAAAAACAATCCTCAAACCACTGGAAGTAGCGCACCGGGCCATACTGAAAGTGGCTACCTTCCGTCCAATAATCTTTCCTACTAATAAATTATACACAAATTGCAAAGTCCTCAATGTGCGGCAACACTTTATTTTACAATCAATTTTACTGCAACACCGCGTAACCCCCTATATTGAACTGACCAAACGCCGAAAAGATATAATATGTACGACGCCAAAAACCCACTTGACTTTTACTAAAAGATTCTTTTATTATTTAGGTCCGTCCCTTTACAATGTAATTAACAATAAATGTCCAATTTACAGACTCTCCTATCATAATTGTAAAAAGGCTCTTCGCACATTCCTCCAAAATAAAACCTATGACGAAACAGAAAAATATTTAACTTAATGACAAGTTTGTAACTTGTACCACACCCCAAAACATAAACACACACTAATCAACCCATTGACTCAACACGTTTACACAGCCACGCATGCTTTCATTGCCGATTACTTACGCACATACACTCATTCACACATCCAAACACATTCACAGACCAATACACGACACACTCAACACACGTACACTCACACACATATACACACACAAAAGTACCTAATAAGTTCTGTTAAACATTTTACTTGAATTTAAGTTGTTAAAATAAAATTGTAGTAATACAACTCTAGGGGATAGGCACTGTTACTTCTTAATACAGGCTATTTCATAGCCTAGCAAGGAGAACAGTACGTCACCCACTTGATTGTAAGAAATGTATAACTACCCACTTTCTGAAAACATGTAAAATGTACTACAATCTGTTTTTTTTTTATAAATAAAGATTTATTATTATTATTACCTAAATTTGGATGCCTTGAGGACCCCAAAGATACATTTGGCGAAAAAGACGAGGACACCCTACAAAATAATGGAATAATGATTGGCAGAGAGGGAGTGACAAAAACAGTCTGTATATTGATTTTACAGTTATGTTGATATTAGTCTGCCCACGCTAAATGCAAATGGATGATTGCTGTATTAAACATTTCAGGGATAGACGCTAAAATTGACAATCGGGTATTATTTTTAAAACTTTTGAATTAAAGAAATCTATATACCTAATTGGTATTTTTTTTTAATATACACTGTTAAACACTTACATGTATATCGATGGTGTTACCGTTTTAACCATGGGTCAATTGTGCTACACCACTGTAAAGCCAAAAATGAAAAGAATAGATGTAGCCAAAAAAAATGTTCGTAGCATACAACAAGAATAGCTCAGCGTAGCACTTTAACGTAGCAGCTACGAAACCGCCGTAGCACGCGCTACGAACGTCTAAAAAATTCGTAGCGATGCTTTTACCCTTGCATTTTTTCTTTGATAATTTATATAACAGAACAACGTTTGCCGGGTCAGCTAGTACATATGTCGTGGCCAGATCTTAGAATTGATCACTTTATGATATGGCCAAGTAAAACTGGAAAGATCGTTTTAAACGTTAAAGTTTGATGATATGTCAATCTTCGTTTGGCCTACTTTCTTTAGACCTTTTATTATCATAGAAATCCTACATCAATATCATCAAATGTTAACGTTTAAACGATCTGGCCAGTTTTACTTGGCCATATCATGACGTGATCAATTGCTAAGATCTGGACACGACACTTGCATACTTATTTTTACAAGCGGCCTGTTTTTTTTTGTGATACTTTCCTTACAGTTTAGTCGACTTGAATATTAAAATTATAATTTTTTTTCCCGCAGCTCATGACTCCGACTGCGTTTTCTGTATCAATGTAGCTATAATGGAAACTCAGTATCGTAGTGGAAAAGTGTTTATAAAAAATTGTTAAAAAATAAATAATTGATTGATTCGCTGATTGTTGAGTGAGTTCTAAGATACAGGCTTAGGCTTAGTTTAGACTCCAGATCTCCCACAAATTACAAATTCAGTTATTTAAGTTTTTATGTTTTTCCTGCTAAATAACATGTGTAATTTGTGGAGATTAATAAACACTTTTTTGATTTGATTGTTAATTTTATTTTTATTATACCTAGCCCCTATTGTTCTATTGCTGGGTAAAAGCCTCCCTCCATTCTTTCCAACGATCACGGTTCCTCGCTTACTCATTCAAATTCTTAAGATAGACTTCCAGGTCATCCCGCCATCTCCTTCGTGGTCTGCCGGGGCCCCGGGCACCAATCCTGTGTCTAACGAGCTGTGGGCCCAGTCCCATTTAAGTTGGGCAGCCTTTAGAGCCACATCAACGATTTGCGCTTTAGTGTAGTGTTTCGAACGTGGTCTGTTAATAATTATTGTTAATAAATTGTTAAAATATCCTCGTGTTTAACAATTAATGTTGATTACAATCAACTTTTAATTACTTCGCATGCCTGTTATTGTGACCGCAGAACTTTAAGAACTACCAGTAAACACTCTACAAAGAACAGTGCCAAGTTTAGTTGGAAACCAGCGTCAGGCACACTAGTTGACTAGTATTTATGTTGAACTGGACCTATTTTGGCGTAGCCGTGACGCACATAATCGTATGTTTGTTTTTTTGTTTTTTTTTTTCGTGTTTATGTAACTGTTGTTTGTGTGCCTTGTTCTGTGCCTATTGAATTCATTTTTCTTCTTTCTTACTTTCTTTCATTCTTTCTTTTTTTACAATCATTGGACACCACAACGACTACCAATAAAGTGTATATATTTTGTGAATATTTCTTTTGACATGAATAATATAATAGGCGTAACGAATAAGTAATCTATTTGTATTATGTATATAAATTACTTAGTAAATATTTAAGTTTTATTGAAATTAAAAATCAATTAATCAATTATGATTGTTGTAATGTTAATGCAAAATCTATACTTCTAATAAATCTGTAGAAGTGAAAATTCTACAGATACAAGATGTTACTAGACCGACACCGAACCCAAAAATGTAATTAAAAAAAATTTTGTCTGTCTGTCTGTTTTTTCAGGCATCACACAAAAACTACCGGTTCGATTACGATGAAACTTGGTATAATTATTCTTTAATATCCTGGGCACCACACTGGGTACTTTTTATCCCGGAAAAGTTAAGACAATAAAAACAAACTTAATTTTGCGGTTCGATCCCTAGACCCGATTACTGTACCAACCGAAAATTATAAGTTTGTCGTAGCCTAACTGTGTAGGAATCGGCTTCCAATACAGATAAAGTTAAATATTAAAGGGGGTTCTTATACAAGAAAAGTTATTTTGTCGGCATTTTTATTTATATAAAAGCGAAATACCACTCACTGATTAATCAATCGAAATCTCAGAAACTATAACACCTACAAACTTAAAATTTGGCAGGTAGGTTCCTTATAGGGTGTAGACATCCGCCAAGAACGGATTTTACGAAACTCCACCCCTAAGGGGGTAAAACGGGGGTTGGAAGTTAGTATGGAGAAACCTATTTTGATGCGGGCGAAGCCGCTGGCAGAAGCTAGTACAATAATATATATATATATATATATATATAAAATGTTATTTATTAAGAAAATAAAAGGAAATAGTAATAAAAATAACTAGACGTAACTAGATGATCGCCGCTGTTACATGTGTTTTTCAGGAGTTGGGTTTTATGTGTCCCAAAAAATAAGTCATAAAAACTTTTCTGTTTTTAGGGTCCCGTACCTCAGTCGGTTAAAATGAAACCCTTATGGGATTACTTTGTTGTCCGTCTGTCAAGACCCTTTTTCTCAGGAACGCGTGTTAAGCTGAAATTAATATCAAATACTCAAGTTTGCTAACCCTTGAAGCAGTGAAAAAATCAAACTTCTAAGTCAACGTTGTCTAAAGATAACAAACAAGTAAGAAAAAGTCTAATAACTATTTTGTAGTTACGTCACAAAATAACTACTCTTTTACGATTTGGCAATATCTTTGGGATTCGATTTGGAAATCGAACTATTTACATAAGTAAGTTTATGCGGAACCCTCGGTGTGCGAGTCCTATTTGCACTTGACCGGGTTTTTTTTTTCTTATTTGTCTGTCTAGACTCAGTATTTTGCTGAAGCAAAAATCGAAAATACAAACCCAAGGAATGGGTAGCAATATCTTTTCAAATAATGTGATTTACTAGTGACGATCACTATCACCAATACCTTCACAAAGCGTGGTGATTGGTCCAATACGACATCGCAACCTCACTTCAGTGAATGATCTACGAGGAGGTCAATGTTGGCTATTAACCCAACTGATGTACTGAATTGAGGTCAAGCACGAAAATACCATTCACTTGAAAATTTTCGGTCACAAAATAAATTGGACGTCCCTAAACTATCCGCCATAACTTCAACAGAAACGCAATAACTTTAATTTATGAACCGGGGAAGCCAGATAAGCCGTCAATTTTGTAATAACGCACATTTACACGGTAATTGTGACAAAATGTATCATACGGAACCCAGATTTTGTAGGTTTTAACAACCGACGCCGACGTTATAATGATTCTTTGTTCTATGGTCAACTGTCAAGATGACATATCAAAATGTTCCGTATTTTTCAATTTAAATCAATTTCTTTTGAAAAACTCATCGAAAGAGCTTTAAAATTTAAAAAAATGTCTTCGATATGGGATTTGGTACATGTGGAATCCTGGAGGAACGCTGGCCTGATGCTGCGTAAGTGAGCGTACGTGACCCACCACCACACCGCGCCGCTCCTTTAAATTGATGACTACCACTCCACCGCGCACATGATGTTAGAAAGTAGCAGATTCTGAACTAATTGTGTTCCCTGATAGCTACAACCTAGGGGTCTTTAAGTCAAGAGTGAATAGGTTACTTCTAGGCAAGCGTGCTCCATCGTCGGCCACATCATCGCTTACCATCAGGTGAGATGGTGGTCAAACGCGAGCCTATCAATAATAAAAAAAAAAAAAAAAAAATTGACCTCCATTGGTGTAATTGCTGCAAGGCGTTCCGATGTGAGAATAAACAAATAAATTAATTAATTAATTTGTTATGTAGATGATTGTAACCACAGAGCAATAAGATACTTTGCTTAAGATTGTTCGAAATAGTTAACGTGAAACTGAAACACTCTCTCTCTCTCTCTCTCTACTCTTTGTAACTAAAGGAATACGGGTGGGTTGTAGTCTGTAAAAGTCTGACACCTCCTCTTGTTACACTTAGAGCAGGAAGAGTTTTTTATTTTATTTTTATTTTATTTTTATTAAATACTTTATTATGCACATAAAGATACAGAGACTTTTAAGGCCTTAGACATTTTCTAAATTATCCCGATGGAACATTAAAATCCTATGCTCTATTCCAGAACATGGCCTACCCGTGTGCAAAATTTCATACTAATCTGTTCGGCCGTTTGAGCGTAAAAGAGTAAGAAACATACACACATAGAAACAAACATTTATCTCTATAATATTAGTGTGATTACAGGTCTATTGGTTTCTCCAGCTCGGCGATTCCGTATTCTATGATTTCGACAAAACAAATGCATTCTGGACCGGGTTCCTGACGCAGACCTTTCTATTAAAATTCTACAAATAACAAAAGGGACGAGAGGTGTTACCGACCCTGTCTGTTTACCTGCCCCATGTTTTAAAAGGAATGTAATACAACCCCAGTTATTTTCATTATTCACATTTACATCACCGTTTCGAGTTCATGTCGCACGCTGCGAAATCTCAAAATATTTTTTTCACGTAACCCAAACGTATGCGGTGAAGTATTTGGAATTCTGTTCACAAACGATGTTACCTTGGTTATTTCAGGAATTTTCTCCTAATGTCTGGTTAAAAGTGCTCTATATTAGAAGCTCGCCAAATCAAAAGCATTTCAAACACTGCATTTAAATTCAACCAACGTAAGCTTTTATTGTACAAGTTCCATGTTTTCCCCCAAACTATAACTTTGCGAAAACCATAATAACAGTCGAAACCAAACAACAGTTTCACTGACCGACCCCCAACAGGTATAAACTCGTAAAACTAACTGGGTGAGTTGCGACGGACGCTGGTGGAGGACCGTTTAGAGAAACAATGGCACAACGGAGTTCCGGGACGGCCCTGTCTCTCGCCTGCACCCAGCACGAATGCAGCTCAACTTAAATAACAATGGATTTAATTGTTCATTTTGCGACGTCAGCGCAAACTGACGTAATTAAGATAAATCTAGCGTTGAAATTATAAGTGTACGTTGATATAAATGGAATGCTTTTACTTAAATGAAGACCCAACAAAGTTTAATAAAGCATCTTTAATGCAGACGATTAATGAGAATAATAGAACAGATGTTCAATAACGCAAAAAAGCACTTATCTTTGAGCATTTTAGAAGACAATAACTAAGTCTGCAATAAACAGAATGCGATCAATTTAGTAACAGAAAAAAGATATTCTCATTTGAATTACTCTACAAATCCATTTACATCGTCCCAGACTTGAAACTTAGCAAAAATTGCACTTTACAGAACAAATAAAAAGCCATAAAGATGCTCTGATAGCGACAAAGTTCAGCTTTTATATCAAATGCGACCAAGAGAATAACCATTAAGCATTTCCTTGGCTCTGCGTGCAATAAATGAATGAAAAACTCTGCTCCAACTTGGTAGATACAATTGATAACTTGCCCCGAGCTAAACTTTTTGCTACCCAGTCCATTATTGACGTCTAAGATCGAAGAGATCTTTCATTCTGCGGATATTTTCGCCTTTTCCAGCTAATTTAATGGGTTTTTAATTACTGACCGAGAAAGTTAAGACCGATTTTCGGTTTTTTTTTTTGTTATTCACAGCCTACAGCACCTTTTACATGATTTTCTTAGTCAACGCCTTGTTATTTACTTTGAAACAGAATTAAATTGTTTTTTTTTTCAGTCTTTGAAAAAAGATACTCTGTTCAGACCATTCATCAATTCTCCATTAAACTGCTATGTTTCAATTAAAAACGAGACTTGTTAGTTCCCGGTCTGCTGGTCAACTTTTATTAGTTCGCCGAGTAGAAAAAGTAATCAAGTCTGCGATATATCGTGTCGCTTTTCTAACTCGCGAGATAACTCTTAATTGTTTGATGTGACGCCTCGCGGAGACGCGGGGAAGCCGTCTCTTACCTTTTATCTTGTTTGCGAACAAATTTCAACTTTTTAAAGAATTTGCTACGAGCTATAAGAATATTATGATACAATTTTATTATTTCTTTCACAAATAACTTCTCATCTTGCCACAAGACTAAAGAATTCTTACATAAGGTTCACTGAGCCGCAATATTATAACTCAGAACCACTATTACAAAAGTAGCTATTTTCGTCCTCCTTAGGTCAATAAGTAACAATGGTTTATTCAGACAACAATACGCAAGCAAACAGAATACGCAATTAAGGTAACAAAAGACGGAGTACAGAAGAATATCTACTGAAAAAAGCTGTATGAATGAAAATAAACAAAAAACGTGGATGTACGAAAATGGGTCATCGAATGAAATATTTCAATCGACCAGTGTATGTAGACACTCGAGATTTCAGTGAGTTTGGTTTGTAAAAGAAGTTTTGAATGGAGTATGGGGCTCCGAGGTGGTTGGTAGTTGTGTAAAGGTGGGTAGAATTGAACGCACACGACACAATTCGCTCAACCAACCAGCGCCAACGTTCCAATCGCGGCGATTGTTTTCTTTGTACGGACACTGATGGACCGACAGTGCTTCACCTAGGAAATTCTGTTACTGTGGGTATTCATGTCGCGAAAATTCATTTTAATGTCGCCGATACCCTTCAGAACCTTGAACCAGCCGCTGCTCAGGTCGTTCGTTTTATTGAGATAAAATAATATCTATCTATATATTTATTTATTAACATTAGCTACAACACACCAGATTAGCTAGTTCGTAGTCGTCGTGAAAATGAGAAGTGCCTGTTAGTTTTAAGATTTTTCACATTTTTGTATCTTCTCTGACTTCGACCGGGATATGAGATGTAGCGCTCGCCAGTAACGGTCCTGGTACTTCTCGCTTCGCTCGCTCGCCTCGCACTTGTTTATAGTTCTCACCTAACCTAACCCATTTGGCTGAATTTCCCTGACGGAGACCAATTTAAAAGGAAGGGCCATAAAGTTAATTTCAGAACTCTAATTTATTAATGACAATCATCATAAGTAACTCAAAATTATAAACAAATTTAAACTAGTTCGTTTAATATTTACACATTCTCTCTCCCTCCATCTTTTTTTCTTACTTGCATGCCTATGTTTATGTTTACTATTAATTACTTTTCTGTTTTAAGAGCTTAGAATAGCGCATTGTTAAATATAACTCATATTATGTTGTGGAAAATGTCGTAGGTAGGTATACATTTATAATTTCTGCATATTTATAACTTAGTATAAGATTTGAATGTATAACTGTTATTTTTCCCGATTAAATAACATAAAATGTTAAAGATTATAGAAAAATACCATGATATACATATAAGGTTTTACACTTCTAACTAAATATTACAGGTAAGATAACACATATATATATTTATACCGTCGGCGTTCCGGCTGTTTTGCAATCTAATGGACTGGCACGCGACGATGGTAAGAGACCGGACAGTATGTCTTTATTTCCGTGGAAGATGGGTAGGCCTTTAGTGTGGGACGCTACCTGTGTCGATACTCTTGCGCCATCCCATCTTCCTAGCTTTTCGTACTGTGCTGGTGCAGCCCCTGCGGCTGCGAAGAACCTTAAGCGGCGGAAATATAACAGCCTCGTCAGCAGACATATTTTTAAGCCGTTTGGGGTTGAAACTCTTGGGCCGTGGGGTCCGAGTACTCATACGCTTTTTGAATTATCCAAACACTTAGTTGACACTTCGCGTGACCCAAGTGCTGGCTTTTACCTCGGTCAGAGATTAAGCATTGCCTTACAACGTGGCAATTCCCCCAGCCTTTTGGGCACACTTCCAGTCGACAGCGATGCGAAGGAGTTTTATGACGCCATACCTAGTAGTTTTTGCCTTTAGTGTATATATAGTTTTAATTAGTTAAGTGTTTTTTATTGAATTAAATACTTTAATTTTTGATAAAAATGAATAATAATGAAGCATGCAAAGCAACTCACTTTGTTAGAGGCGGGAAATAATCAAATGACATTTTAATATTTTCATTTTTATGACAGCTAATTGACTTTTGGATACGCACACCTGTGTTTTATAACGACATCGTACTGGCAATATAAAAATAATCTATGGTAAGACTTGTTTTTGAAAAAACGTTCTTGTGTCACTATAAATCATCGGTTTTGACAAAAATGACAGCATTTACAATATAATAAAAATCATCATGCGAAAAATAAAATGAGGCAAAATTCAATATAATGTGACTATTACTAAACTTCAATTTTATATATACGTTCATTACTGTGATATGCCTGGACCTGATGTTAGAGCCAATGAAAATGTCCGCGGCGAGATGTCGACTGAGCCCACAGCGACTGTGCATAGTGGTGTAGAAGCTAAAGCTGAAAGAAAACTAACTGTCCTCGAATCACACGGCTATGTACTTGGACGTACCATAGGGTCTGGTTCTTATGCCACAGTCAAGGTAACAGTTTTTGCAAAACATTATTATTGCGACAAATTCAACTGAAGCAGAGTAAAAAAAAAAGCATGCAAAGTTTTGAAATCTAGTGCAGTGTTTAATTCTAAAAGAAATATTTTTGCTCATTCTGCATTCTTCTGGAGATATTTTCAAGATTACATTGAAGTAAGTGAGCTTCAATCAATGAAATCCCGTCAATCATCGCATCGTGCCTTGCAAAAGTATCACTACATTCCAAGTTTTCAACTTACTGCAACTATTAATAATAATATACCTAATAATAATAATATTTTTTATTTGGAACAGAAAAGAACTATAGAACAACGACAAATAATTTAATAAAAGTAGGTACATAGCTTGCTGTCTCCCTAGGCTACTCTATTCCTATTAACCTGTATGTTGAGAGCAAGCAAGTTTTAGCAAGTATTTGTTCTTTGATACATAGCCCGTGTAAGGATAGCGTGACTGCTACACGTATTTATTTACCCAAATCCTCTTGAATAGCTATTTAGCATAGCATATAGCATGTTCCCACTGCTGGGACTCAGGCCTCCTCTCTCTAGGAGAGGGAATAGGCCGTAATCCACCACGCGGGCCCAGTGCGGGTTGGTGGATGTCACATGTCTTCGAATTTTTGGTTCTAGGACATGCCGGTTTCCTCACGATGTTTTCCTTCACCGTTTTGAGAGCAGTGGTGATGAAATAAATTACATAAAGTAATGCGCCTGGCTGGGTTTGAACCCGCGACCTACAATTCGTAAGTCGGGGCCGTTACCACTCGGCCACCACTGCTCCAGTCGGATGATGCAATACGTGTTACGGTCACAAATCATATTGTACTTAGAACCTGACACTGACCAGCAAAATGTAAAAACTTAAGAAAATTTGAATTTCACGGTTTCACATTTCACTACTCTGGCATTTTCCAGACGTCTGTTCTTCAGTCTGCTTTCATGGGTACCGGTCCGTATCTTCCTCCTGCAGAAACGATTGCAGGAGCAGGATCGCTGCCGAGTGTCTTGATGTATCTGACTTAACTTTTTGATGTGTTTCTATTTCTACATTTGTGTCAATTATAATAGATACCAGCCCTTATAAGATTCAAAAGTAACAAAAGGGAATATCCAATCAATATCAATCTGCCTAGATTTTGGTAACTACGAGTATATCGGGTTGAGCGTTCAATTGAAACGGTTGTACACCAGTATTAGAGTATTTCATATGGATCGACGGACTATCTGACCACCACAACCCAAAAAATCCGGCCAAGTGCGAGTCGAACTCGCACACATAGAGTACCTTACCATAAACCGAAAAATAAATAAGTATCTTGTATGGGAACCTCCTTTACTTATTTTTTTTTTATTATTTGTTGTTGTAGCGGCAACTACCTTCTTATTAGGTTCAGGATATATAGCCCGCTGACAGACAGACGGACGGACACAGACAGCGAAAGCTTAGTAATAGGCTTCTGTTAGTTACCCTTCGGGTGCGTAACTCTAAAAAAAAAAACATTCATCGTCTTATAACATTTTCAAACTAGCAACTTCACTCGCGTAAAAGTAGAAAATATATGTCTTATATGATATTTCAGGACATAGTCTACCTGTGTGCCAAATTTCACTCAAATCCATTCAGCCGTTAACGCGTACACACACACACATACCTATAAGTTAATATGTACTTTGGCCTTTACAATATTAGTGTGATTCCATTGCAGGTAGCAACCAGTGACAGACATAACTGTCAAGTGGCAATCAAAATAATAAGCAAGTTCCAAGCACCAGGCGATTATTTGAAAAAGTTTCTACCCAGAGAAATCGAAGTCGTGAAAGGTCTTAAACATGAGAACTTGATACGGTTTCTACAAGCAATAGAAACTACACACAGGTATGCAACTCCTTAATTCGATAGGTAAAACGTCCCTGTCTGGACAATATGTGAAATCGTTAAAACAGGTTACCGACATATCCCGAAGAATCGCCAAACATAAGTGGCAGTGGGCAGGGCACATTGCTCACAGAAGTAATGGTCGATGGGGACGAAAGGTTCTGAAAAATGCGACCATGTACCGGAAGACGCAGCGTTGGAAGGCCTCCCACAAGGTGGACTGAAAACCCGGTGAAGGTCGCGGGAATACGATGGATGCATGACGCAGAGGACCGTTGATTATGGCGACACTTGGGGACGCCTATGTCCAACAGTGAACTTCTTTCGAATGAAATGATAATGGTGATTGAAACAGGCCCGATTTCGGTAAAATGGAGCTGAAAATATTATTATAGTATTGATTACTTCAACGAAGTATGCCGAGAAAGCTGACATTTGCCGCCAAATACTGCAAAAAGATAAGAATGTGCTATAACCGCATTCTAATGGAACTCAAAGTTACGCAAAGTGACTGTAAAAACTATATACTTTTTAAACTTTTGGAGGTTTGCGGAACAGAGAGTAAAGTCCCGCAAATCTCCACTAAAAAGGGAGGATCCTCCGACCAGACGAGTGTTATGTCGTGTGGGCAACTGCCCGATAGATGATTTCGGGCTGTTCTATATGTTCAAATCGCGCGAAGAACTTTAATTGCGCGATGCAGGATTAGTTTTTATGTGACGCCATAGATATCGCTACGAACTTGACACTATCAAGACACGGTCTGACAATACCTACACGTGAGTTCTGGGTTCGATTTCTAGGTCGGGCAAAAAGTGCTGTTGGGTTTTTCCATTACAAATTACTATGTAGCTGCCCGGAGTTAGGAAGTTGATGTTGTGACAACAACGTGCCTCGGAAAGCGCGTAAAAGCCAAGCGCGTAAGTCCAGCACCCGAACTCTCCCCGGTCGGGTCGAATTGCCGAGTGATGACTCGGCCAAGTATGCGTAGTAGATATTATAGTGCTTAAGTGTGTGCACAAACGCATACATTCTTTGTTCCTATAATCACATAGTCTCATCAGACTATGCACGCATACTTGGCTAATCACCGTTGAGACCACCGTGATCGAAATTAGGTCAGGACGATTATTTACTTAGTCGTCTTTCTAGCCGTATCATTTATCACACAGTTCATCCATTTTTATTGACTGTAAAGTCATCCGCAGTCATAACTTTCCTGACGACATTTTTCCAGTTAGATAAATATCAGATCTACAAAGAAAAAACATACTACAACAGAATAACGCTTTTTCTACATTTCTTCCTCACTTTTCAGGGTCTATATTGTGATGGAATATGCCGAAAACGGCAGTCTCCTAGACATAATACGCAAGGATCAACATATCGATGAGATTCGAGGCCGGCGCTGGTTCCGCCAACTTGTGGAAGCCGTCGATTACTGCCATGAGCGAGGAGTTGTCCATAGGTAAATTTAGGCACAAAAGGAGTATAAAACGACACAATTGGACCGTTGAATTAAATTCGGTGATTTGTGATGTCTTAGTCACCTTCGTTTTGTTTTCCGCATGTTTTTGCAACTTTCACAAATGTTTGGAAAAATCGTCTTTCTCTGAACTTCAAGACATCGCCGTGAAAAATGCTGGCAATCGAAGCAATGCCTTTTCCATTTACAACGATGCAAAGTAACTTGATGTCTTGTGAGCACTTTTTTGCGGTGGGAAGTCATCAAACGACTCGCTCTTGGGTTGGGCGAGCGGGCATCCTTCATTTGCCCTTTGCATTCTAGGTAACTCTTTCAAACGTCCCGCAGCATGTCCTATGAGTACTACTGCTATTTAATACTGTTGACACAACACCAGGATCTCTTTAAATGGTTACGGAAGTAATGGTACATTATAAATAAAAGAAATAAACACTCATTCGAATTAATATAAAGAACATGGTCAGGTCAGAAGGCGCGAGTGTTTTTTTTTATAAATAAGAGTATTTTCATAGGAATAAATCTAACACTCATACGCGAATAAGCCCTTTTTATTATTATCTCTGATCTCTAAAATACCATTACAGTTTATTATTTCAAGATTATTTTAGCCTAATATTAAAAAAATATGTTTTGTTTCAGGGACATTAAGTGTGAGAACTTACTCATGGACCATGGCTTAAATATAAAACTGTCTGATTTTGGATTTGCACGAGGTCACATGAAGCCAAAGAACGGTGTCTTTGCGCTAAGTGAGACTTTCTGCGGAAGTTACGCATATGCTTCACCTGAGATCCTGAAGGGGGTCCCCTATAGGCCACAAGACTCCGACATATGGAGTATGGGAGTGGTGCTGTACGCTATTGTGTATGGAAGGTTGCCTTTCGACGATACGAACTACACTCAATTGTTAAAGGTACACTTTTTACCATTTTTGTTTGACCACAAATTCTAGTAAATTGAAACTTCACTAAGGTTGAAACTATCTGAGTGTCACATAAGACCTTTCGTTTTAATACGTCACGCAAAATAGTGCACACTTATAATTACTTATGTTCAAAATTACTTTTATTAGAATGAAGGCTCAAATGCTTAGTTGCCTGCGTTGGGTTAAAATTAAAGAAAGGAAGACGGGACAGGGGGTCTTTGGCAGCTTTTGGGTCAGGCTATGATTTTACAACGTCGTTTTTTTTTTGTTAAAGGAAAGCTTGTCAGGGGTACTCGAATATCCCAGAAGCAGGAGAACAGCAACTCATTTTTAAACTCTAAAATCTTGATAGCATTCTCTTCAATGTTTTCATGGTCTATCTTTATTGTTAAATCTTGTCTAAATGTCGCTAGTCCCTTGCCTCGCTTTTTTTTATTTTATTAACGAACGCATCAAACAGTTTTTAACCATAGAGCACCAGGAGACACCTTGGCGGCCATTGATAGCGACTGTATTTAACTTTTCATACAACCCAAACTTACTAGAGATGTTACCGTTTAATAAAATCGTATGTAAAATTTGACGACACGTATGACACAGTGGTTGAGCAATTGACTGCTGAGCTGCGAGTCATGGGTTTGATTCCCACACCGAACAAATAATGGTATGGCCTACAGATAGTTGTTCCGAGCTCTGAAGTCTTGTGTACGTGACTATAAATGTTTGTGAATACGCCCAAGATACAGTAGTAATTACTAGTGTGGGGCAAAGTTAATTTTAAAAAACACTCACAAATTGATAGCAACATTTCTGATTATAGTTAGCTGCAAACTTTCATCGCACATTGTGCGGCCGCGCTAACTTTTATCAGTCACTTCTCCCGAGTTATAGTAAGAATTCATTCCAAGGGAACATACTCCTTCCGGACCGAGCCCCGGGGCCCTGGAACGAAGGCAAAGAAGGAACAGGAGTGGGTTTTTAGTCAGTAAAAGTCTGACGCTATCTCACGCTCCGCCCAAGAGCGAGGGATGTCATTGGATGATTTCCCACCGAAAAAAAAAGGAAAAATACTCCCGGGACAAAAAAATCTTTTGTGGTATTCCAGGACATCGTCTACCCATGTGCCAAATTTCATCGAAATCCGTCCAGCTGTTTGATCGTAAAGGAACAAACATTTACGTACTCGTAGAAACTTCGCCTTTTAATATTGGTGCGATGTTGTCTTCCAGTCACTGTCTCTTTTTCGTGCTCTGCAGTTTTAACCTTAGATTTCTCTACAGCAAGTGCAAAACAAAGTGTCGTTTCCACGTGAGCCGAAGGTGTCAACCGACTGTCGCAAGCTGATCACTAAAATCCTGGCCCCACTCAAGGTGCGCGTCAAAATACCCCAGATCCTGGCAGACACGTGGATCAATCCAAACCAACAAACACCCAAAGATGAAGAGGTGGACACAACACAGGTGAACAACACATTCACGCCTAATCAACAAGTGGCTTAACTCAAAAAAGAGGGTATTGCATCTTAAAACATTTGCTACAAATAATAAGGTCCAATTTTCAAATACAATGTTAATTTCAAATATGTACAGTGTTCTTATATTTCAAATAAAAATAGGAAAGTCAATGACCTCGATCTGTCAAAATATTGATTGAAAAGTACGGTTTGCGAAGAAAACTTATTTTAGTATCAATAACTATTTTTTTTATTTTGCTTTACGGAGTCTTAGTTAAATCTAGGTGAAGTAAACACGTTATTGTTTAATCTAAATTTGCTAAATATATTGTTTAAGTCATAATTAGTTAGTAGGTAGTAGTTTATTTTCTTTCCTATTTTCATTACTCAGACACTTTACACAGTGACGCAGAGATGAGTAGAATTGATGAACTGGATTCTGATTAAACTATTTTCGTTTATGATTCGTAAATAATATTTTTTTTTTTTGTTTTGCTCACATACCTTCGATTTGACAGCTATGACGTCACAAAATGGCACAAAATCGATCCTATTCTTATTTGAAACTCGTTGTACTTACCTCTTTTTTAAGTTATTCCTCTTTTTTATTAAGCGTGTTATAAAGCTATTTGTTGGTGGCTCTTAATATATTGCCAATCCCTCAGCTGATCAAAGCACTTTGAACCACTTTCACTATGGGAACAACCGAACATATGATTTTTTTCGGCGATTCTTCTGCGAATATCTTCATTTCTGATCCGATCACACAAGTAAACTCCGTGGAAAATCCACGCACACAGGTGCTCGTAGAACAGATGGTCGAAGGGGGCGAAAAGTTCTGGAGTGCTGATCGCGTACTGGAAGTCACAGCGATGGTAGGCCTTCCACAAGGGGGACCAACGATCTGGTGAGGGTCTCGGGAATCTGATACGAGACGCACAAGAGCGGTCATTGTGGTGACACTTGGGGGAGGCCTATGTCCTGCAATGGACGTCTTTCGGCTGAAATGATGATGATGTATTTTTTATTTCATATTTCAGACTTGATCTAGTAAACTTGTTAGGAAAGTATTCACGAATATTCATTCATAAGTACTTTCATCCCCTGAAAGATTGCCAATAAATTAAAGTCATCCTGTATAAAACAATGGTATACTACCATGTAGGTTCCAACAAGTCTCCCGAGATCCATGGATATTTATGGCCTCCATGATCCACTAGTGTATCTATGGTTTTTTTTTTAACCTACTTAATTGGAAAGGACTTATTGGTTCGGTCAATTTAGACACCAGGTTACAAAAATTCGCACCGAGCTGAAAATTGGTAGGATTGTTCAAAACACCATCATAAATGAAATCTAAAAAGTCCACATTGATCTGACATCTGAAATAAAAAAATACTCGGAGTCAAAGGTCACAAAAAGGCGTTTGTAGGCGAGTGAAAAAAGACCCTTAATTTTGCATTTTTTGCATTTTAGCTTCATGAGTCCGCAGACCTGAGTATATGGTTTTAATTTAAACTCGATACCTCCACGCGTTCCCGAGATAAAGGGTCTTGACAGACAGACAACAAAGTCAAGCAAACAAGCCTATAAGGGCTCCGTTTTTTCCTTTTGAGGTACGGAACCCTAAAACCCAAAAAAGTATTAAGACATTTTTGTAGATAATTATCTGATCTACAAGTTTTGTCTGGGCTAATTTTATGATAAAACTTACCGTTTTGGCTGAAAATCGTGAAAAACTCGTTTTTGTGACCTTTGACCCCGTGTATTTTTTTTCCCAGGTGTCGAATCGATGAGGACTTTTTGGATTCCATTTATGATGGTGTTTTGAACAATCTAATCAATTTTCAGTTGGATGCGAATTATTGTAACCTCTATTTTTTGGTCTAATTTGACTGAACTATATAACTAACACTAACCACCAGATTTAGTCAAATGTAACAGCAAAAAAAATTGTAAATCCTCTTCTTAAAGCAACCAACTCCAAATTATGATTGTATACTTAATCCAAAAATAGTTAATGACCAGCAAAAAATGAATAGAATTTTAATATAAAATGACATTTAAATATGTAACATCTTTTTATCCTCCGGAGCCCAAGGGCCCCGCCACCTGTCCCGCCGCAGTCAAGGTCTGTTAGTCACTTGGGGGAAGCCTATGTCCAACAATAGACGTCTTTCGGCTGAAATGATGATGATGATGATAAAGTAAATTTATTTATTTTTATTTCTAACAACATTTCCAAATAAATCATTATATACCTCAAAATAGTAAATAAACCCCAATGTTGCCGGAGGACCGGTCGACCGAGCCCCGCTTCACGGGGTTCCTACTTCTGGTTGGAACTACGAAGGGGATGGTGGGGTCTGTGTGGTTTGTTAATGTACAATATTTGGTAGTAAGTATAGTAACATTTCATGGCAATCAAACGGTGTTTCTAGGCAGAAAACCAAGTGTTAGATCATTCGGTTCCCTTCAAAATGGTTGAGCTGAGTGGTGCTAATATTAGCGTCATGTCCGCGAACGGGCGCTGTCAGTTGAGACTGGTCATCTCTTAGCTGCCAGTTGCTATTTTAATAGATATTAAAATATATTTAGTTTTTATTTTTACTTTATTTACATTGTTCTCATATGATAGCGACAAGAAACGTGTAACAGAGATATTTGTAATTACAAAACATGATTGAAAAGAGTGTCCATGGAGTTTCTTGCACATTCTTCTCCAAGAGATCTACGCTTTGGAATGTGCAATTAGCATCATTTTTTCTGACTGACTTCTTGACATTTCAAAAGTAAATGGTGTATTTGAAATAAAAAAAAAGTTATAGCGCAATAATTTGCTCAGCTAAATTTATTGATTATTTACTAAATTTGGGGTTCATAGTTCAATTTAAAGTGCAGTTATGACTAAAATAAGTTGTACCATTGCAATTTTAGGTTTTCATATTTAGTTAAGTTTTTAATTGTTTTTGCTGATTGGTATATATTTTAGGTAATAGATGATATTGGTCACAAAATTATTTTTGGTGGTCATTATATTTTATCCCTTTGGAAAAGGGCTCATATTGCACCCCTTTGTGGTTTCGTTAAACACGTTTCCGTACTTTCCATTTCCGCACGAGTACGGGAAAATGTGAAAGAAATAACACGTACTTTTAAAATAAAACTTACGCTGCAATGTTCACCGAAATCGCCCTGCAACTCCTGACGGCTGGGGCGTCTCCTGCGGCGGCGGTTGGAGCGCGAGGATGTCCGTTCTATCACGGTTGCAGCCATCTCCTTCACTCACATTACTGCTTCGCAGAAGGAGGCTCTCGCTGTGGACCATGTTCTGAACCAGATCGCCTCCACGAGAAAATATTAGGCCCATGGAAGTTTCTTTCACTTTTTAGGGTTAGCAGATAGTTTTTTTTTTCGTTTGTTTATTTATTTTTAGAGCGCGGTTTTTGACACAAATGAAGACGACAGAATTGAAGAGTTCCCGCACCTACTAGTTTCTGTCACCATCGTAAGTCACTGATCGCAGTATATCAAAACCCATTTTAATATAAAAAAATGGGACTCATTTCAGAAACATCTCATAGAAATCTATTTGCTTTTTGAATTTACGAAAACCCACTAAACGAATATTTCTTACTTCTTTACGTCTTCACCTAATTCCTAAAGAAATATAATAAAATTAGGCCATTAGCGAATTATAAATATTCATGGATCCAGAGTACCTAACCAAATTCTAGATGAACGAAGTGGGGTGTTTTAGTTGCTATAACTCCCCTTATCGTCAATATTAAGATGCATTTTGACCATTACCAACCATAACCATAAATAAAACTTTTTCAACAGGACCCAGAAAATGGACCCTAAAAGGTGGCAACCCTAGGCCGTGACAATTAAACCAATTTAAGTTGGAGCGTATTAAGCAACGCTATTTGTTCTTGACCGCTTATCTCGCGTGGTCTAAACCAGAACGGGTTTCTGTCCAAGTTCCTTTAATTAGAGCTACACGGATAACAGCTCTTACACGCCCTTTACGTTAAAAAGGAATCATTTTTCAGGAAAACGCGCAAGTCAGCAAAGAAGAAATAAAAAGTGTGAACATTGGCACAGTAACTTTCGACAGAAAATTAGAGGAAGTGAAATAAATCAACAAAAAAGAAGAAACGGAATAATTTAAATAAACAAGTTATGATTTATTCACTTTTTTTTTATTATTTAGACCCTACTTACTGCATAATTTCTAGAGCTTCACCATCCCATTGGGCTAGTTGGACATACTGGACACAGATGGAAAACTGTGAAATCCCACGGACCTGGGACTGGTTTAACAACATAAAATTAAGCTCAAGTATGTGCTCTGGCCACCACTATCCATATAGGAGAATGGTGAATAGCCCTCCCGAAATTAAGCCATCACCTGGTTCTTCGCCTTGCGCCATTCTGTCTCTGACACCTGAACGAAACCTGAACCTGGCGTCCTGACCGCCAAATCATTGAATACGACACTAATATGAACCCGTCGGTGGACGTGCAATGCTTTTACTTCTCGCACATTACCAATTTATTATAAACGAGTTATCAAAATGTACCTAGGTACATCATGAGCTGAGCACCCACGGGATATAGTAAAAGCCGGTACTTCCGCATGTGTGCTAAAAACGTTTACACTTTGGATATGTTTTACTACAAATTTTGACCTTGACCAACAAAATTATCTGCTTTTCTACTAAATAAGGGGAGAGTTTCCTTATAAAATCGTGAAGTGGCTCCTCAACCAAACGGACATGAAAGGTCACGGCTCCAGAGGGCTTGTTTTTATTAAAAAAAGAAGTTTTCCACAAGAGACTTGACACTGCAGTTCAGAGTGCCAAAGAAGAAAAGATTTCTATGAAGGAAATAAACCTAACACCGCCGCGCGCCGCCGACACAAGTCCACCTATGTATCACAGTTTAATAAATAAAATGATACAACAAAAAGTTATAATCTTAATATTTTATTGAACATAATTTACCAAATTCTTAAAATGAAGTGTGAAAGGTACAGTTTTCTATTGCGCGCCCCTTCCACTGCTTGTTAAATACACTAATCGCTATCAGTAATAAGGCCGTCATTGTACAAGTTTATGTTACTATTTTGGTGTACAATAAAGTCTATTTATTATATTCTAATATCACGCAGAAATTATCCAACATAAACTAGATTAGGTGTCATTGTCCAACTAATTTTTTTTTTGATTAGGCAACTGCCTCTACCGAAGAGTCCCAACTGGTTGGACACAATAGTTGGACCACGACCCTTAAACGAAACTGAGGCTCTACCAAGAGGTCTTAACGAAATCTATTTGACAACTTAAACTGTTTGGGCTATATTTCAACGAGACACCATGGTGGCGCGACCAGTTGCCCCAGGTGTAGCTACCAAACTAGACACCATAGTCGCTACACCACACAGTATCAAAATGGACCTTAAGTGCACGCGTCCGAGCTGTTCGAGCAGCCAAATTGGTTGCGAAACCACACGGACACCAGGTGAGTATGAGTATGAGGCACAACTCTCTATATATACATTTTGTTGGTAGCGGTGACTGGTCGCGCCGCCATGGTGTCCCGGTGAAATATAGCCCCTAAAGGGATGGAGCTATATAGGGTGTATCTAGAGCTCCCTCTTTCTCGCTTAGGTAAGCATAGAGTGACAGCATCACATTGTTTAAAGATTGTAGTATCTCTAGTACTAATTAACTCGTGACGGCAAAGTTGTGATTTTATCACAATGTTTGTTATCTTCGTTATGACGACTTTGGTCAGTTTCGATACTTTTATCGGTGCCGTAGTGCATCTCATAATATTTTATAATATATTTTACAATAAACAACAAATAAATTTCTGAACACAGCATCAAAATTGGTTAAAAAACTAAGCAGCAATTGGCATTTAAAAATTTCAAATATTCCCATATGTAAGGAAGAGGGGGGCGTTGTTGGAATATCTCGCAATCTCTTTTGGACGCATATCGTGACACAGATTTGACATTTTAGCAGTTTCCCGTTCCACCAAGTGTGAAAGGTTTCTAACTTGTACTTATCGAATTAAAAATAATTCTTTCAATTTTGGATAAAGAGAGTAAAGAAACGAAAAAAAGTTAATGTTAGGTACGTTTTTATATAAATAATTAAAAAAAAAATTTAATACCCAATAAACCCGTAACACACTTGGTTTCTTTGAAAAGTATTGACATATGTAAAATGTCTCGCAGCAGCCGCCGAGGTATCTTCGTGATCTGTGGCATTTCCATACAATACAAAATCACACTGATAATATGGACTGGCCTGTTGGTCTAGTGGTTAGTGGCCCTGACTGCTATGCTGTAGGTCGTGGGTTCGATTCCCAGCCAGGACAAATGTTTGTGTGATGAGCACACGATCATTTGTTCTGTGTCTGGGTGTAATTTATCTATAATATGTATGAATGGTGGTTAAGTCCAATCTACAAAGCCTCGAGCACAGGCGCAGGGTAGCCAGCCTATCGGTATTTTACAGGTTGCATTTTGGAGAGTGTGCACGGGAATTGCATGATTTGATTCCGCCATCTCCTTTCTACCATCGGACAACCCGACGTACGGCGAGTATCCACCCTTAAGTTGTTGAAACTTTAACGGTCCGGACTAAGCGTTTCGCTTCGTCGTTTATACCGCGTACATCGTGACACAGACTGACTCAATTCGGACAAAGTCAGTTCAAGTCGGACTGGATCAATTTGCCTGCTGCAGTCTTCCCGTCCAACTATAATTTAGGTGTCATCAAGGCTAGAGTGAATAGGCTCTTAATAAACTAGTGCGCCTCACCATCAATGATTGCATAACTGCTTACCATCAGGTGGGATCGCAGTCAAGCACTGGTTTATATCAATTAAAAAAAATATATATAAGTACCTATGTTTATCAGTTGTCCCATAACACAAGCTCTGCTTAGCTTGAGACTAGACGGCGTTGTGTGATAGATTCTGATGTAAAAGAAAAAAAAAATATGGATAGTTTTATGTCGCCGCACCCATAGACAATCTTTTGGGGAGAGACGCGCAATTTGAAACGGTTCTATCCTAAACACAGTTTATTTTATTTTTTTATCATTTCTCGGCTGAGGTTTCTTGGGCATACAGAAGATCTCATCATCTTCCATGGCGAGGGCTTCTTTCTTCATTTGCCTTCTTGCTTTGAAAATACACCCATAGGAAACGAAGATCAAGAGTAAATAAATCCCTGCAGCAATGAAGCAGTTACGCGATACCTTAAAGAACATAGATAGAATTAGATTAGAAATGAAACTACATATATGTCTTTGACGGGGTGACCAGGGCCTTTACCTGCCAGGCCTGCGATATTGTTTAAAAGAGTTACTACAGTCTTGGAATGCAAAGGGTAATTGAAGGAACCTACCAGCCACCGTAGGCGTGGGCTTGCGGACGACGAGCAATGGATAGCTCGCTGTCTGGCCTTCCGGTAACCGTCCGGACCAAGCCCGAGTCGTCAACGGCACTTAGTGTTCCACGCGCGCCTCAAAGAGATGTCAGCAAAACCGTAGGGGCCCATCAGTGCCGAAGACTACTAGTACTAGGGCCATGGGTCGACTGCTGAAAAGGGGACTTGTGGTCCTGGGACGCAAAGGGCAACTGAAGGAACATAGGTGTGGTTTTAGTCAAAAACTTGACACTCCATCTCGCACCACCAGAGCGAGAGGAGTTATTTGGTTTGGTTGTTATATGGCAGAAGAAGGTACGCTTATTTAGCGTACCATTGTGAACCATTGTGAACGTACCTAGCTAGGTACCAAAGCGACGACCTAATCGTCGCTTCCATCCATGGTTCAGTCCATGGATAGAAGCGAGAACGTGTCCCCACGCGAGTGATACCCCTGTCACCACTTTTTGCGAGGTAACGCATGCAAAGCAGGCGACGGAGAGAGAGAGAGAGAGAGCATACCTCTCACTCCACTCACACCAGAAGAGCAAACCTCATTAGGCATTAGCAATGGCAGGCCGATACGAGTCCATGATCCAGACTCATGGTAGCGGTAGAAGCTATGGAGTATCAACCAAGCGTCACATATATTATTTACATAGATTTTAATAGTAAAGATAAGGTCGATCGAACATTTGCTCACACTTATACTTATTGTCTTGCGCACACGACCGCTACCGAGGGTAGATAGTCGACCGCGTAGTGAGATCGCTTTGGTCAAGTATGACCATGTTTGGCGAAAACGTGGCGTCAGAAAAACGTGCTATCAGCCCTATCCTTACTATAAGTCATGCATTATTTATTTTTAACTTACTTCGCCATAATTATGTTTAGTCTTTTCAATAAAATCGTCATAATCTTCATACTCCTCTTCTTCGACATCCTCTATAAGAGTAACTGCTTCAAAGCGATAACATATACCCATGACAGTCTGGAATCAATGTCGAATTTTTAATCATAACTGCCTGCTTACAACAGACAAGGACCTGTACCATGACGTTTAAAGTAAGATTGTTTCATTCTTATTTCCAGTGTGAGTAAGAGATGGCGCTAGACAACCTGTATAGCTCTGTCTCTTACCCACACTGAAATAAGAATAAAACAATCTTACTTTGAACGTCATGGTAACCCCGCAGGTTAAAATATTTTTTTACGGTTCATTAGGGTTTCCGCGTGGTGGATTACAGCCCATTCCCTATCCTAGAGAGGAGGCCTGAGTCCCAACAGTGGGAACATTATAAGGCCGACTATGCTATGCTATGCTATTAGGGTTTCCCCAATCAACCTTTTAACCAAACACTGTTCCGTTAATTCCGCCAGGGTCGCACATTCACGACCAAATACTCCATCTCGTCATCTCGTCTGTCTCCTATGGGGATTAGAGCTAAACGAGATGGAGTACCCACCCAATCGCAAACACACGATCCTGGCGAATAGGACACGAAAACACACGTCGGACGAATCCAACGTAAGCGATTTACAGGTTAATCTAGTTCTCTATGCTCAATATATATATAATATATCTCAATGCCAAGAAATTGTTTTGGGATTTCCGGTATACGGGGCCGGATGGTGATGGACTGGGCTCTGGAGGCAGGCAGGCTTGGTCGTCCTAAGCCGAGGTCCTGTGCCCACGTGCGTGTGGATGCAGGGCGAGTCCGTGGTGAACATATCGTTCGCCAGCTCCGCTCTGTCTCCGCGCGTCGTCGACTAGCGCGTCATAGAGGAGGTGGAGACGTATTCAGACCACCGGTACATCCAGTTCGACGTCTCCGCCCGGACCTCGACCGCGCCGGTCCGACAGAACCAGTGTGGTCCGCGGTGGGCACTGAAGCAGCTGGACCGGGAGCTCGACTCGTCCTGGAAGCCGCGATCGTACGGGCCTGGGTGCCAGCACCGGTCAGGTCTGTCGACATCGATGTAGAGGCGGAGTGGTTCCGGGAGGCCATGTCGGAATCGCGACGTGGCAATACCTCGAGTCCAGCCAGGACGTGCCCGGCGTCAGGTGTTATGGTGGTCGCCGGAGATCGCGGAACTGCGCAAGGCATGCGTTGCCGCACGGCGCCGGTACACCAGACACTGCAGGCGCCGCATCCGCCCGCCGGATGTGGAGGCCAGAGAGGCGGAGCTGTACGAGGGAGACAGGGCGGCGAAGCGCACCCTCCGAGCGGAGGTATAGCGGGCCAAATCAGAGGTCCGCGACGTATGGCTGGGGACTCTGAACGGAGACCCATGAGGACGCCCCTACAAAATGGTGCGGGATAAGCTCCGGGCCTGGGCTCCCCTGCTGACAGTCCCTGCTGAGAGTCTCCGGCTCCGTCCCTGCTGTGAGCTCGTGGAGGGTGTGGTGAACGCACAGAGCGTTCACCACACCCTTCGAGAGGAGAGCATTCTTCCCCGCCCATGGCTCCACCCCTCGCGGTGTCCGACGCGGACCACGACGGCAACGACGACGATACTCCGGAGGTGACCGAGGTACAGATGAGAATGGCGGTACGAAGGCTGAACGCCAAAAATACCGCCCCAGGACCCGACGGCTTGCCTGGGAAAGCCTGGGTCCTGGCCATGGAGGAACTCGGGCCTCGACTAAGAGGGCTGTTTAGCGCATGTTTGGAGAGGGGCCAGTTCCCACTTCGTTGGAAGACCGGGGGAAACTGGTCCTCATCGCGAAGCCGGGGCGCCCTGCGGACTCTCCGTCCGCATATCGGCCCATCGTGCTGCTCGACGAGGTGGGCAAGCTCTTTAAAAGAGTTATTGCAGACCGCCTCATTGCGCATCTGGCGCGGGTGGGGCCGGATCTTGCGGACAGCCAGTTTGGCTTCCGCAGAGGGCGCTCCACGGTGGAAGCCATCATGCGCGTACGAGCCCTCCGAGCGCCGTCGCTGCAAGAGCGACCGGCGGCCATGCTGAACGCCTGCCAGAGGGTCATAGCCATACGGATGGTACGGGGATACCGCACGGTCTCACGCGAAGCGTCGAGCCTCCTTGCTGGCCTGCCACCGTGGGATCTGGAGGCAACAGTCCTTACACGCATACACAATAGGCACATGGAGATGCAACGCCGGGGCGAAACTCCGCTGCCGCGACAAGTCGCGGCATGGCGGACAGAGTTCAGGCGAGATCTCATGGCGGAATGGCGACAGCGACTGTCGCAACCCAGTGCTGGACACGCCGTAATCACGGCGGTAAGTCCCGTCTTTGAGGAGTGGCTGGAGCCACCTCCTCACCTTCCGCATGACCCAGGTCTTCACCGAACATAGCAATTTAGGGAGGATCCTGCATCAGATTCAGGCGGAAGAAACGCCTGGGTGTCACCATTGTGTGGACCGCCCGGTAGATACGGTGGAGCATACGGTAGAGGTGTGCCCCATTTTGGTGGAGCACCGCCGTGTCCTTGTGGAGGCAATCGGCGGCAACGACCTTTCTTGTCAAGCCCTGGTTCGGGCTATGGTCCGGAGCGAGAAGGAATGGCAGGCGGTCGCCTCCTTCTGCGAAGGAGGAAGCCGCACGCGTGAGGGAACGAAGGTCCTCACACCCCAGCCGCCAAAATTCCGACCCCGACTACCAGCCACGGTAGACGCGGGCTTGCGGACGTTGAGCAATGGGTAGCTTGATTTCCGGCCGTTCGGTAATTAACCGGATCGATCCCAATTGTCGACAGCGCGTAGTAGTCCACGCGCTCCTCAAAGAGATGTCAGCAAAACGTAGGGGCCCAGCAAGGCCGATGGCCGCTAGCTAGAACCGCGGGTAATTGCTCCTTGACTCTAACAGCATCCAATCCTTTCTTTCGACTTAGATTCATGGCCAACATTGAACGGAACTCTGCTCCAAGCGATGTCAATAACTCAGGATCTTCGTAGCTCATTCCAGATCCTATAACCAGTCCTTGGCGCGCTTAGCGATCTAGAATTTATGGTATAACCCGTCGTCTCATGTTTATTTCACTGGAACAAAATATCTCTACCTACCTCTTAAGGATTTCTCAATCTGTTTTTTATTTATATGGAAAAAGATTTTTGAGAAAAATACATAGTCAAAACCACCGGTCAAAACTAAACAATCAAACAGGAACCATCAGGCATATAGCCTTTTTAAAAGTTAAAGGTAGGTGTAGCGATCTATGAATGAACTATGAAATATGAACGTATAAGATAAATAAATTAAATAGTCATCCTTTCTACTCGTGCATAGGACTTCACTGGGTGAGATGGAGTAAAAACCAGATTCTTACCAGCTGTAGAGTGCCCCATATACTGATAAGGAAACAACACATTCCGCAACTAAATAATGCGCTCATTGTAAAAACAACGTATTTCCAGCCTTATTTATAAATTCAGTCAATTCAACATTCAATTGCAAATGTCACAACTTTCACAATAAAAAAAACCAATGACGTTTTATAAAATAATTCTTAATATTTCCTAAAGAGGTTTGTTGTGGCCAGAAAGAAACCTTACATGAGGGAAGTAGGTAGGTAGAATATGTACCTATGTACTTTTTTGTGTGACGTCAAATTTTTAATACGTATGTGGCAGCATACATGGTACAATCACATATCGCATAATTGGTAGAACAAGGGCACAATTGCAGTTTTTGCAATTTAACAGGAGAGCCATTCTATGATATTTCTTGCATTCAATGTGGTGTAGCTCTGTTAATATTGCTCTAAAGTAGTTCTCCTTTGACATGACAATAACATAAACTATATACTACCTATATTCTTTTTTTTAGTTAACTAGCTGACCCGGTGAACTTCGTACCGCCTATCCTACTCTACCCAACTCTATCCTACTCTACCTAACTCTACCCTACTCTACCCTACTCTACCCTACTACCTTACTCTACCCTACTCTACCCTACTCTACCCTACTCTACCCTACTCAAAAAAAAAAATATACAAAAAAAAAATATCCTATGTGTTTCTCCTGGTTCTAAGCTACCTACCCACCAACTTTCAGCCAAATCGGTTCAGCCGTTCTTGAGTTATAAATAGTGTAACTAACACGACTTTCTTTTATATATATAGATTTTGTTTTTAAGGAAGGGCCAATGTATCCCACATACTACTCTATCAAGAAAGTACCGGGAAAAGATCAATAATACACAAAATGTTTGTTAATCATCCAAATTTATTTTATCACCTTCAAAGTATGCTCCTTCAGAAACGATACACTTACGCCAACGAATAATCCAATCATCAAAACATTTTTTAAATACTGTTTCCGGAATTGAGTTCCATTCTCGCCGTGAATTCTCCTTTATGTTTTCTACCGATTGAAAACGGGTGCCACGAAGTGGTAATTTGAGTTTAGGAAAAAGAAAGAAGTCGGCTGGAGCCATATGTGATGAATATGGTGGTTGCTCGATGGTATTTGTTGAGTGTTTGGTCAAAAATTCGTTCACAATGATAGCCTTGTGCGAAGGCGCATTATCGTGGTGCAAAATCCAAGAACTTTCTTTCCACAAATCTGGCCTTTTTCGTCGAATTTGCTCTCTAAAATGCCGCATAACGCTCAAATAATATTCTTTATTTACCGTTTGACCTTCCGGCAAGAATTCCGAGTGCACAACACCGCGATAATCAAAGAAAACAGTCAACATGACTGACTTTTGATCGACTTTAGCGTGTTTTTTTCGGTTTCGGTTCAGTTGGAAGGCGCCACTCCGAAGCTTGTTGACTAGTTTGCATGTCAAACTCGTAAACCCACGTCTCATCACCAATAACAATGCGTTTCATGAATGTTGGGTCGGAATTGACTCGTTCTAGCATGTCCTCAGCGACTCTCATGCGATTGAGTTTTTGGAGAAAATTCAGGTCTTTTGGGACTAGCCGAGCGGTAACATGTTTCATACCCAAATGATTAGGTAGTTAAAATGGTACGGATCGACTCGTGAGATACAGAAAGTTCGGCGGCTATCTCTCTCAAAGTTAAATGAGGATTTTCAGTCACTATTTCCTTCTCTTTTGCGATGTTAACTTCAGTTGAAGACGTTGATGGCCTACCAGAGCGAGGCAAATCTTCCATCACATCTCGACCGCTTTTGAACGCTTTGTACCTTATGTACGTGTTTTTGATAAAGTCGATTCACCGTAAGCCTTCTGTAACATTTTCAGTGACTCCGAACACGAAATTCCATTGGCGATGCAAAATTTAAGACAAACTCTTTGTTCGTTTTTTTTGTCCATTATGAAATTCGCAATACACACTAGATATGATATAATTAAAAACAGCACTGTATTTAATATAAATAACAGAGGCAACTCAAACTCCGCGCCAAAATGGAAAACAGTTGTGCCAATCTACCAACAACAAAAAAAAACTAAAATTTGAATTTGGAACCATAAACAAATCATCCATTCCCGATACTTTTCTGACTGAATGTATAGGCCCTTATACCACCAACATTTAAATTATTTTTATTTATTACTTTTTGGGCGTGGCTTACAAGAATTAAAAGCTTTTAATATTTTTTTAAATTAATTTTGTTTTTAAGGAAGGGCCTATATGTATCCCACATATAGGCCCTTGTACCACCAACATTTAAATTATTTTGTAATTATGACTTGAGATTTAATTCAGGATGATTTTCGAATAAAAATAACGTGTTTTTTTGTATAAATGTTGTATTTTCTTATAACTTAAAAAATGCAGTAACTTCTCATGAAAATAGTTATATAATTATAACATAATAGTTTAAAAATAAAAGTAACATAAACATAATAAAATAATCTCTTAGGTATTTTTTTATCATTATCACTGTCAGTATCACGGATAAGGGCACAACTGAGCATTTTATGGAGATTGACATATTTATGCTTAGTAGAAATGCTTTTCGACGTAAAGTTTACTGAACAACTTCTAATTTTTTTTTTTTTGGTGTCTGACTAATTTGTAATTGCTTGCCATCAGTCCTCATCATAGCATACCTCTATGTTAATTTGTGGAAAATGTTGTGGTTATTACATTGATTTTGTTTTGTATACCTACTAATAAGTTATATTGTAATATTGTTTTTTTTCCTAATAAATAATTTAAAAAAAACTGTCTGAACGACTTTGTCCTTCCAGTTTCAAAATTTTAAACTGGGCATAAGTATGATAGATGTGACCTTGTCACTCCAGAAATCAAAAATATTAAAGGGCATATTTACCTTTAGGTACGGCGTTAACGCTCCAAGTGACTGCTTCTCTTCCCGCTGAAGAGACTGCAACTGACCAATGAGACTTTGTCGTGCCAAAAGAGTAATAAAAAAGTGCCAATAAGACAAGGCCACTATTTTCGCCTGGAGGTTTTTTGAAGAAATTAAATTAATTTTAAACATTAATGTGTTACGACAATGCACTTTACAAACGACAAAATACGGACCCACAAATAAATGACATTGTATGCATTAAGCATGAAAAATTATCTGCAGGTAGATGGGCACTAGGTCGAGTAGCGGAGCTACACCCGGGAAAGGATGGCCACACTAGAGTTGTGACACTACAAACTGCAAAAGGCGTAACTGAACGACCTATTACAAGATTGGTACCACTAGTTGCAGCTGTCGAACAAAACCAAAATAACACTAAAACAAGGATGCAACTTGCAAGGCGACTCATTTACACTACACGCATATATGGAACATAGAAGTGACATTTTAGTCAAGGAACCATACGCGATGATTATGCCCACGATCTCTCCAATTAACAATATTATCAACACCTCGATTCGTAACTCGTCACTGCATCTGGAAACGCACGAAGAAACGTTCAAGAAGATTGACCTACAACTGCAGTCAATTAAAGAACAGACCAACCTAAAATCTTATCCTCTCACGACGTCCATCACTACACTGCAGTCTATGTGGTTGTTGCGATTAGCAATGCACTGTTCGTAACATCGCATCGGTGTACCTTTGGCGAAAGATGGCAACCCAAAGACAGGGGGAGGGTCCGCAAGTAGCGAGAAGCAGAAGCAGGCAGGAAGAAGGAGATCGCAACGTCGAGGACGGGTATAGCGAGATCGACAAACGGGATTCAAAACCAAATAAGTCAGTGAATGTGAGTGCCAACCCTACCTCAAGTGAAGTGACATTTGACACTGCAAGACACAGTGATTTGTGCTAAGTTAGTATTTAAGTAGTGATTAGTGTCAATTTTGTGTACTCTAACTTTAAATAACATTGTGTTATTATAGTCATAATCAATTTACAACCATTTATACATTTTATTCTTTACATATCTTTATAATATAAATACAAAGTTTGTTATTGTTTGTATGCTTTGAATTATTTTATTTACTTGTTTTCCTATTTGTAGTGGCAATATGTACGGTGTACGTACATGGAAAAATAACTTGATTATTAGTGATGCAACGAATACTACTTTTACGATTCATACGAATACGAATACGAATATCAAACCTACTATTCGGCGAATACGAATACGAATACGAATATCTCGCCATGGTAATCAAAGACTTATTTATTTGAATAATGTTTACTCTTCTAATAATTAAAATTTACAACAGGCAAATTTTTATTTAAAAAACATAAAATTTGTAGATTTTCTGGTTTTAGGCGATTTCTTTTTTCAGTCTGGATGTTCCCAGCCGTTGAAAAAAGTCTTTCCGAGGCGACTGTACATGGCTTCAGTGAAAAATATTTTTGGGCGAGCTTTTTCAGACTTGGAAAATGGACATCTTCTCGCCAAAAGGCCAGTGAATCAGCAGTCGGCGATAAATTTGGGAGCTTTAGATAAGCATCTATCTCGTTTTTAGTTTGCGAATCCCCAGAAAATATTGAAATTGGCTCTTCCATTAGTTGCGTACAAAAATATTAGTTTTTAAATATTCGTATTAGTATTCGCCGAATACGAATATTCGGTAAATGTCTTCTATTCGGCGAATACGAATATTCGTATTCGTATTCGTTGCATCACTATTGATTATTAAATTAGTTAAATCAGCCGAATGTAGGCTCATGTAAGTGCACTTTGAACGCGACCTACATTCGGAAATGCATTGACATAGACTTAGCAACAATTGCATCAGTGTTGCCAGAAGGTTACTTTTGTAACCTTTTAGGTGATTTTTGAACTGCATTGGTTACTTTTAGGTTACACTAATGAAAAGGTTACTTTAAGGTGATTTTTCGGAATTTGTAGAATTAACTTTTAATTTTTTACTAAAACGAGCGTTCCGTTTCACGTTACTTTTATAGCAACGTGAAACGGAACGCTCGTTTCGTTTTAGAATTTTTCATGTTGGTTAGCTTCGTTGGCAGTGGTAGTTGTAAAACTATAGACCTTTAAGAACAATCATAGGGGTATGAGCACTTTGCCAAAAACTAGGGCAGTTTTTGTTTTTCTTCAAGTTGGCTCTCTCCAACCATATATTGAACAAAAAGCGAAAGTGAATCGAATGTCAAAAATAGTATGGTAATGTAGAATTATATTACCGATTGCCAATATCGAATGGATATTTTTTTATTTAAAATTAAAATATCCAATGTCTTAAATATTTTATGGAAGGGAAAGACATACGCTATCAATATGATACCGTCGTAAATGGAGTAGTAAAAAACGAAGTGACTGGTATATTAAAAGATTTCACAAAAAGTGGTAGTGTATTTATTAAATTTCCAAGCTCCTTCGTATGAAAGATTACGGGCTATGAATTCGCGTATAATTTTCAACAATATCGTACTTGAGTATACTTTTATATGCAGGCAAGTGCTCAAATACTCATCGACGTTTCTGTAAGTCAATACAACTAATATTATATTCTATCAACATATACCTTTCCAGTAAAAAAAAATGTGAAAGGTTATTTTTTATACAAAAAGGTTAAATTTTTTTATATTTCAGGTAATTTCTGACATGACCCTACTGGCAACACTGAATTGCATGCATTTATGTAAATTATTTTTACTTTAGTGTTCAATTAGATGTGGTTTGAGTCGGACTACTTGCATTTTTATTTAGACTCTTCCCGTTAGGCACTCAGTGACATTTCTGCATTTATTACACTTGCATTTGCATTGCATTGACATCATATTTATGTTAGGATTGCACCCTACATAATTTTTTGGTTTTGTGTGTATGTAAATGCGCTGATAGAGAGGCTCAGCAGCACGCATGTCGGTTACCATATTGGAGGTGTGTGCCTGAACAATATCAGTTACGCAGACGACATGGTGCTGCTGAGCGCCTCCGTCTGTGGAGTGTCGAAGCTGATTGGCATTTGTGAAAAATATGCTGAAGAACATGGTTTGTTGTATAACACGAACAAGAGCGAGTGCATGGTCTTTCGGGCCAAGAGGGGGTATCCAGATTACTTGCCAGCAATTAAGCTCAATGGAAGCCCACAAGAAAGTTGATACGTTTAAATATCTTGGACACTTATTAACCTCTGACCTGAAGGACGACGCAGACATCGAAAGGGAGCGTAGGGCGCTGTCTGTTCGTGCCAATATGATAGCCCACAGATTTGCTCGGTGTTCGGAGGACGTCAAAATAGCTCTATTTAGGGCATTTTGTACGTCCTTCTATACCGGCAGTCTTTGGATGGACTACACGCAAAAGCAGTACGGCGCTCTACGTGTTCAGTACAACAACGCGTTCAGGGTGCTCTTGGGGCTGCCTCGCTTCTGTAGCGCATCGGGGATGTTTGCGGAGGCGCGTGTGGATTGTTTCTACACAATCATGCGTAAGCGGTGCACATCCCTGGTGCGCAGGGTGCGGGCCAGCCGCAATAGTATCCTGAAGGCCTTTGCCGAACGTGTCGACTGTCAGTACCTGAATCACTGTTGCTCGATTCACGTACTCAGTAATTTTAAAATATTATTTTAATTTCAATCATTTATTAAATTCAATTATTATAATTATCTTAATTATTGTGTCGTGTATGCTTGTATAATCTTATTTATTATCATTTTAATGTATGAAATTTAATGTTTTCAATGTTTAATTTTAATGTATGATCCAATGTTGATTGAATAAATAAATAAATAAAAATTAAATGTTTTTATCCCTTCTTTTAAAACGGCATTTTTAAAGCATTTCTGCATATTTAACTCATTTTTGCAATTTTTGACAATATTGTGCCCATGTTCTACTAAAGATGCGATATTATAAAAGTGGAAGTTTGTGTGTGTATATTTGATACTTCTTCACGCTCGAACGGCTGAACGGTTTTTGATGAAACTTGGTACACGGGTAGATCAGGCCTTGGAATAGGATACTTTTTATCCCGGATGTATGTTCCCTTGGGATAAGTTTCAGCTATCACGAGGCCGCTGGCACAAGCTAGTGGTTGGATTTTTTTATTCCTATGACATCCATGAATTTCTGTGCATGCACTTCCACAATGCACTCCCACCAATATTAGTACTGTACTAGTAATGCCGTATGATGTTGGACGTAAAGTATAGCACCATCCCATCACTTGCCGTGGGTGTCGTAGGAAGCCGATAAGGGTGTAAACACAACACACCAGAGAATGATTTATCTAATACTAATACTAGTGGGACTAGTGGATGAATTTACCAACCCGCACTGGGCCCGCGTGGTGGATTACGGCCCATTCCCTCTCCTAGAGAGGAGGCCTGAGTCCCAACAGTGGGAACATTATAAGGCCGACTATGCTATATGCTAGTGGATGAATACTCATACGATGAGCAGGATATTTCGATATAATAATAGCCAAAGACATTAAATATATACTAATAATAGCAGACCGTATAATTTATTAACACTTTGGAGGTATGCGCAACAGAGAGTAAAGTCCCGCAAGCCACCGTTGAAAAGGGAGAATCCTCCGACCAGACGGGTGTTATGTCTGGTGGGCAACTGCCCGATAGATGATTTCGAGCTGTTCTATATGTTCCAATCGCGCGGAGAACTTTGATTGCGTGATGCAGGATTAGTTCTTATGTGACGCCATAGATGTCGCTACATCACTCCACTCCGGAGATCGGAGATCGATGGTTCTTGATGCTTCTTGATGCGTGCCAGGCCAGTGGTAGATTGGTTCCAGTGGGTCGAAACCGAATGCCGCATAGTTCTCGGTGAGTCGGAACGGTCTGCGGTGATGCCCCAGTGAGTCGAGGTGGTGCTCTCCCAGTGAGTCGGGATGATGCCTCAGTGAGTCGGGGTGATGATGTCCCAGTGAGTCGGGATGATGCTGCAGGCTCCAGTGAGTCGGAGTAGTGCTGCTGGCTCCAGTGAGTCGGAGCAGTGCTGTGCGACGTAGTGGCTTGACTGCTGGCGTCGACCAGGAGAGGCTCTTTGTGGCTCTTGATGTGACTGGCCGAAGGTGCAGTGTCCTTCGCCAAGGTCGCTGATGAGGCTGAGGGTGATGACCAGGTATGACCAGGTAAGCATGCTGGTCGTATGTGACGCCATAGATGTCGCTACAACACCATGATCTCGTTCTATAACTGAGGTTGGCCGGTAGACATTGACAGTTCAAATTCAAAGCAAGTAACTACAAACGGGCCTAATTTTTTTTCTGTCTGTCAGAAATATTTTGGAGCATTGCTGCATGTATTATTAGCTGTTTAAAGACTTTTGTAAAAAAACCTTTTAGTTCATTGCAAAATGGTAGTTTAAATTTAATTTCATTGCAAAAATGCAAAATATGAAAATTGAATTGGAAAAACAAGATGGCGGAATGACATCTTGTTTTTCCAATTCAATTTTCATAGACAATTTCACAAAAGTTTGCTAACAGCGCCCTCTGACGAGTTCAATCAAGCGCCAATCGAAAGATTCTTACAATACAAAAACCGGCTGCCGTTGAAATTTTCTCCGTTCCCTAGTACTAACCAAGGTGACGTCTTATATTAAACAGCAATAAAATTACGACAGATTTCTTATTTTGGTTTCGAGTAATCTCATTCCCAATATCCCAACTTCAGTTTTTTCAGTCTTTGAAGTTTGCATTTTCATGTAGTAGTCTCCTTTGCCTTATTCCATGGCGAAAAATACATGTGAATAAAAACAGTCCATGATCACTAAGTAAAAATAAGAATACCTGTCTTAGTTATTCAGGGACATTAAGGAGAATATAAACAGACAAAAATATGAAAATTAATTGAATTAAACTAATAAAAATCTACTTTTTGTCACCTTTGTCAATTAGCATGTAGTAATGGGAACAAAAGGCATTTTTACACACATTGATGAACTTACTGCTATATAATTATTATTTTATGCTTAATGTATTTTATTAAGTAGTTTACTGAAGCATTTTTTATCAAGTATATTTAGAGATAAGGTTCAATTTTTGTTGTGGTGCCTACTGTTAATAAAATTTTCTTTTGATCTAGGATGCCTTATTGCATTGAAATGATGATTTAACAAAATTAATTACTGTCTTTTGAGATAGCATGCCAGAACTATGATTGACTGTTTGATTAGCTGTTTAAAGACTTTTGTAAAAAAACCTTTTAGTTCATTGCAAAATGGTAGTTTAAATTTAATTTCATTGCAAAAATGCAAAATATGAAAATTGAATTGGAAAAACAAGATGGCGGAATGCCATCTTGTTTTTCCAATTCAATTTTCATAGACAATTTCACAAAAGTTTGCTAACAGCGCCCTCTGACGAGTTCAATCAAGCGCCAATCGAAAGATTCTTACAATACAAAAACCGGCTGCCGTTGAAATTTTCTCCGTTCCCTAGTACTAACCAAGGTGACGTCTTATATTAAACAGCAATAAAATTACGACAGATTTCTTATTTTGGTTTCGAGTAATCTCATTCCCAATATCCCAACTTCAGTTTTTTCAGTCTTTGAAGTTTGCATTTTCATGTAGGTCATGCTCTATAGGGAGTTAACGGAAAAGTTCGTTTCGTTTATTTATTATTTTTTTCTTGTTTGAGTTCTTTTAGGGAATAATAAAACAATATTTAACATCAATACCTTTACTTCAAGAAAAACTAAGCATTTTACAATGTAGTACCTACAATAATAGATATATTATGTACAATTCTATAGCATTCATTCATATTTATGTAAGTAATACTTATTCACAATAATTTCTGTAACTCAATTTGATACATTGGTTTTAAGTCTGAATCACTTGAAACTTAAATATTGTTAACCACTCACATCTAGAAGCAATGCAGGGTTTAATTACAATAAGTTAAATCTTAACAATTTTAAAGGATAATGTTGAAAAACATACAGTAGGTTGTTTTTTTTTTATAAATACTTAAAACAGCTTTATTTATAATAATGATATATGAGTCGAATAATATAATTTATGAAAATTGGTAAATGACCTTCATATATTACTTTTTTTTTGTTGATAGTTAAATGCTAATTTATGACAACCTTCATGTGCTCTTAATTTTCCATGTTTTTTTTAAATAATCCTTTTAACTATGATTATATCTGTGGTCAAGAATCATGTGAAGCAACTTTATTGGCTGTTGACATTCCAATCACTTGATCACTACAGCTATAACTTGAGATTAAAAAGCTTGCTGACTTGACCAGGCTTTACGGATCCACGGTTAAAAGTTAAGAATTCACAAATCAATGCTGCATATTCAAACTTTTGAGATGGTATAATGAAAGGAGTTGGAACTAAAGGAACAACATCAAAAGTATGAAAGAACTCTGACTCAGGAGCTTATAAATAAAAATATTAATGGAATGGAGTTATTCAACAGTAACGTAACTTGTACACCAGCATCAGTACCCATCATTATATTGATAATAACACTTTACATACTAACTGAAGAACGGTTGTTCATCCAGAACTGGTGTGCGGATACAACCAGAGTGATAACATATAGCAGTGCAGCAATCCAGCAGTTGTAGGCATTCTGAAAATGGATAAAAACTGATAAGTCTAGTCTCCTCTGCCTTATTCCATGGGGAAAAATACATATGAATAAAAACAGTCCATGATCACTAAGTAAAAATAAGAATCAGGTATTCTTATTTTTACTTAGTGATCATGGACTGATTTCTTAGTTATTCAGGGACATTAACCTTTTGACGTGCGTAATTAGAGACACAATAGTAAGACAATGGCTTGCGGACGCCGGCTACCGCCTGAGCGTTAATGAATTAAGGAGAATATAAACAGACAAAAATATGAAAATTAATTGAATTAACTTAAACTAATAAAAATCTACTTTTTGTCACCTTTGTCAATTAGCATGATAGTAATGGGAACAAAAGGCATTTTTACACACATTGATGAACTTACTGCTATATAATTATTATTTTATGCTTAATGTATTTTATTAAGTAGTTTACTGAAGCATTTTTTATCAAGTATATTTAGAGATAAGGTTCAATTTTTGTTGTGGTGCCTACTGTTAATAAAATTTTCTTTTGATCTAGGATGCCTTATTGCATTGAAATGATGATTTAACAAAATTAATTACTGTCTTTTGAGATAGCATGCCAGAACTATGATTGACAGCTCTGTCTTGACTTTGTAAATCGAAATATGGACCGATATATGTAATTTTAGTTGCAGTGCAAAATGGAATTTCCACTACACATATTATTACAGAAGGGAAAACCATAAAAAAAGGAATGCATAACAAGGAAAATAATCACGTTACAGTTTTTCACTATCCATGGACGTGTATCACATCAATTTGTAAGATAGATTGTGACTCACCTGAGTGTATCCAGCTTCAACAGTAGCGATAAAATTGTCAATAGTGTGGTGGCCAGATTCTGATTCTAGAGGAAGATCTTCCAACAAAGCTACAGCTCTAATATAGTAGAAGACGCCCATCAAAGTCTGAAAGAGTTCACGAGTTTAGCACGGCATTGAAGGACCATGGCATAAATAGCAACTTACAGAGTTTCTACTCACCAATTGTATGATTCCCCAGACGCTCAGTACGAGCCCGCACAGCGACAGCTTAGGGCCACAGAGTTTGAAGGCCATTTTTCTGGATTATTTATCTGAAATACGAAATTACGAACACAAAATCAGACGGTATCGACCACTAGCTGTCAGCTGGTGTCAAAAAATGGATGCTCACATGATCTTTGCTTTACGATTGTCTATGGATGTTGTGTAACTATATTTTTTTTTAAGTTTTAATTTTTTTAATATGTCCTCGGTATGATTTTCGGATCAATTGAGAAAGATTTATTATTTTGAATACTTTAAAGTTTGTTTACAGGATCCTGTATATTGTTTAAAAAATATTATGTTTCCTTACACAATCTGCCTTCCGTAAATCGAAATGTTGTTGCAGTATTACCAACAACTGGTAAAACTTACTATTGAGGATTTTCCATCAATTAGCAGTAGACGATTCATTCAACAAAACAGTGCCAAATTCGTCTCTAAAAAATATATATTTTGTGTTACTAAATTTTGATGAAAATCTTTATTAAATATTTTTTTATTAAAATTTTTAAGCAATATTGAAAATACTTACGTTGATAGAATATTATTTTTATTATGGATTAGATAGAAGAAATTTATTTTCTGTAGCTGGCAACATATTCTATGAATGACACATTTTTCTCGGCCGTATCTACGAGAAAATAAATTTCGATAATGGTGGACCGTTTAGGTAGGCAAATATTTATTTAAATCCGTTTAGGAGAGTCAAACTTGTTAGAAAACAGTGGTGTTAATGGTGTGCAATCATGTAAAATAGTTACGTGGGAGATCACTGTCATTGTTTGCTTGTCGCTCACTTTCCTTTGACGTCAAACTTTTATACCGTACTGCAATTTTAAGTAGGTAATTTTCTTTTTTTCAGTAAACAGTGAGGCCAATGCTAGAAGAATTGCCATGGTTGAGAGCTGCTTCGGCAGTTCTGGACAGGTAAGCCTCTGTCCTTGCAAAATATAACTTTTTTCCAAGTTTAGAAGTGGTCGAATGCCATCGTATTATCAACCGACAAACTCGGGGAAGATAAAATCTTCGGTGCATCGCTTGGGTGGGATTGTTCTGACTGAAGTTATCAAGTATTTATCAGCACAGTTTTTCATTACTATGAAATTCATTGATCATTTAATAAACTTTTTTGTGTTGACTTTCATTCAACTTGTAATTAAAGCACATCATGAGCTATAATTGAATTAAATAGATTAGAGCTTGATTAGCCCATTCATTATCAGTTAGATTATATATTGCCATTCTATGATTAAAGTATTGATATGCCATGAACATTATGAAATTACTTCCAAATCTATAATGTTGCAAGTTTTATGTACCAAACTGTAATTTAAAATTTCCAATTTCATAAAATAAATGAGTCACTAAGTCAGGATTTTCTTATCAATGATCCACCAAAGTTTTATCATTTTTACTCATTGAAAGAAAAAGTTCTGGTCATTACACAATTTGCATTATTCACGTCATTTGCAAATTCATTTGGGACCACCTTTTGTAACATAACATAAAAATAATACCTTTTACAAATCCTAATTAGAGAAACTTATGTTATTATCTCATTAGCATTATTGAAAGGTTTCTAATTTCAAACTAAGTGTAATTAGGAACCAGTTCAAGACTTTTAGTCTAATGTTTTTATATTAATTTTTACTTTTTTACTTGTTACACTTGGAACTGATATCTTAGCATTACTTATCTGTCAGCCTCAAACTGTTTAAACACAAAAATGATATTGACATTGTAATAAAAAATATTTCTTATCAGCCAGATAGCCTACACAAACATCCTATGCATGTATTAAAAAAATAAACTTATTTTTTTTTTAGCCTCTGGCAGAACAAGGCAGGGTCCTTGTGGGAGAGGGTGTCCTGACAAAAATGTGTCGCAAGAAACCGAAAGCCAGACAGTTCTTCTTGTTCAACGACATCCTTGTCTATGGAAATATTGTTATAAACAAGAAGAAATATAACAAACAACATGTCATACCGCTAGAAGAAGTCAAGCTGGAGTCCTTAAAGGATGAAGGACGTAAGTGTCACTTAATTTTTAGGCCTTTCAATAACCAAATTTAAAAAGTAGCATGCATTTAGCGAGTATATTCTTTTTGTTATTTTTAGTTTATGTTGATTAAAAATTTTGTTACTCTAAACTTATTTCCAAATTGAGAAGCAGTACAACAAATATTTTTAAATAACCTTGTACAACAAATTTGCCTATGGTCTGATGACAGATTGCTAATAGTGAAGAATGTTTATCTGTCTACTTATTTCTCTGTTGCTTTTTAGGGTTCCGTACCTAAAAGGAAAAAACGGAACCCTTAGAGAATCACTTTTTTGTCTATCTGTCAAGACCCTTTATCTCGGTAATGTGTGGAGGTATCGAGTTGAAATTAAAATCATACACTCAAGTCTGCAGTCCCTTGAAGCTGTGAAAAAATCTAACTTCTGAGCTAACGAAAAAAAAAGATCGGCCGTTTATGTCGCAAACGTGTATTTCGACACTCAAGGGAATCAAAATTCATAGGGTATTTCCTGAAAAAATCTGAAAAATGTAAATTGGTAGTTATGTTACAAAAAAACTTTTTTTGCGATTAGGAAAAATCTAAGTGCGTGAGTCCGACTCGCACTTGCCCGGTATTTTTTTTTAAACTCTTTCTTTTCGATTTCTCTTAACTTATAATAAACAAAGTACAAATTTTGAAAACAGCACTGACTTACGAGTTGTGGGTCGCAGATTTACTCCCAGCAAGGACATTACTTTGTGTAATTTATTTCATTACCACTGCTTTTAAAACGGTGAAGAAAAACATAGTGAGAAAACCTGATTGTCCTAGATCCGACAATACAAAGCCATGTGACATCTACCAATCAGCACTGGGCCTGCGTTTTGTATTAAATCACACGTCATTCTTCTCCTATGGTTTATTTGAAATAAAATGCTTTGTATCTTTGCTATGCTATTATAATTTTGATGGAAGTAATCAAACAAAGTAATAAAATATTTTATGCTAAAATCTGTCAATATTAAAGTCAGCATTTGGTGTCAGAAAAGCTCAAGATAACAAAATTCTAAAATTATACTATAAATGTTTTTGTTGTTTAGTTAGTGACATTGAAGTTTAAAAACAACTTTCATGATTGAAAAATAATTTGTTTATGCAAATGCTTAACAAAAAAAAAAGCCTTATTTTTAAACAAACCCCATCTACTTTAACATGAGATAAATTATCTTAAAAAGTCTTGTGTTATGTACCTATGTGCATTCTAACCAAACTTTTGTTCTATTTGAATGCTTTTTTAGGGTTCCGTACCCAAAGCACGGGACCCTATTGCTAAGACTTCGCTGTCTGTCTGTCACCAGGCTTTATCTCATGAACTATGATAGCTAGACAGTTGAAATATGCGCAGTTTTTTTTTAATTTATTATGCATAGGCTCGCATTTGACAGATGATGTATTTCTGTTGCCGCTATAACAACAAATACTAAAATAAATATTTAAGTGGGACTCTCATACAACATACTTACATGAATTTTTGCCATTTTTTGTATGGAACCCTTCGTGCGTTAGGCCGATTCGCACTTGGCTGGTTTTTTACTTTCACTGTCAATGCATTTGTTATGTATCTTCACTGCCCATGATTGGCTTAATAGAATGCCTAAGGTATTAAATCTGCATTTTTAATTTTGTGCTTATTGTTTAAGTAAATTAATATATTGCCTACTTTTTGAAAAATATTTACCTATATTATTTATTTATCAAAAATGAGTCATTAATGTGAATGGCCAGTGAATCATCTTTATGTATTATAACTAGATGTATGTTGACATTGATCTTTGAAAGCTTGTGTGACTCAATCCTATACATATACATAGTATTGTATTATATAACTAGCTTCTGCGTGCGGCTTCGCCCGCGAGATAATAGGTTTCTCCATACAAACTTTAAACCCCCGTTTCATCCCTTTAGGGGACGAATCTTAGAAAATCCCGCCTACGTCATAAAAGGAAACCTTGAGCAAAATTTCGCTTATAGTCCCAGTATTTTTGGCTATGCGTTGATATGTCAGTCAGTCAGTTTCAAAAAAATAATTGTTAAACTATGATTATTATTTTCCTTGAGGAGATTTGTATTCTAAGTCCTACAGTCATGTGAGTTTATTTCGGTGTCCTTTCTCAGAGGTATACAATAATAATTTAAAAAATAAAAATATGATATTATTGTCTAAAAAGTTTTTAGTGAAAAGTCATTTTTTCATAACAAGCTTTCATCACGCAGTATACTACTCATGAAGACCATTTCAAAGAGTTTGAGTTCTTCCAATGGTGTTATTTATTTAAAACTTTATGTACTAATGAAACACCAAAGGCGGACTAATTGCCATTTTCTACCAGTCGACCTTAGGGTGATGCAGAAACATAACATGGCAGGTGCAACATAACAGAAAACAAACAGAAAGGAAATAATTACAATAATAAATATATACTTATAAACACACATACTAATAAAGAATGATATTGTGAAAAAAAAAAACGAATCCAACCAATCAAGAGTGTCATGATTCTACCAACTTCTTGCGAATGTGTTCTCGTGCTTTCACTTTAAAGGAAAACCAACTAGTTATCCTGTCACGCTCAGTAGTTCCTATATCCGACTCCAGCATCAGACCAGCTCCATGATGCCATATTAATGCGTGGTCATCCAAATTACATAGGTAAACTAGATTATAGTTCAATTGGTTAGGGATAACTGTTTCAAAATGCATTTGCAATTTTGTCCTAAACGAACATACATACAAACATTGCAAGTTCAATAAAAACTTGTAAAAATAACTGAACTTGCGTAATTTATGAACAATTTATTGAACCAATATCAACTTCGTTGAAAACGAGACTCGTCTCCCTAGCCTTTTCCCAACCAGCTTGGGGCAGTTTCCAGGCTAAACGAATGCGGCTGAATACCTGTGTTTTTGAGGGACTGGCTATCAGACTTCCACAACCCACAACCCAGTTACTAGACAACGCGATACTCCTTCGATAGACTGATGGTCAGACTTTCTGGCGTCTGACTACTTTGTAGCGACTGTCAAAGATTTACGGATGACAACTGACCTTACGTACTCTCGTCTAACAATAAAACAAGACTATTTCCATCTAAAAGGTTTTTTGAAATTGTCTATCCATTAGTTAGCGGAAAGGTTAACTGATAATAGTTAAGGTAGAACTTCACTGTGCATACTTGTGCCACCCACGCCGATCTGGGCGCGTCGGTCTCCAACTCTCCATACATTTTATATGGAAACTAGACTTGTAGTTATGTATTAGATCCACGCGACGTCGTTCTACGTACAAATCAGGCGTGTTACACGTGTGTGGCTGTCTAAAGTAGTTTTAGCTTTAAATATACGGGTTGAACTGCGAGGTTAAGCTATGCTTTTCGAGGTTTGTCCATTGATGGGTGACCATCCATTGCATACCGAGTTTCCTCCGTGTCCATTGAAAATCTTTGACAGTCGTAACTGGATTGTCAGGACTCAGGAGCTAGTAAATCTGACACCAGTCTTGCTAAGGTGTATAGTATTACTGAGATACTGGGTTGTTGCGGGCAGATAGACATGGGTCGCTCCATGTACCTAAAATACTGACACTCGGCTGTATCTGTATCTGATGTACACATCACGTCCGACGGGACGCTGACTAACATAGGTTAGAAAAAGCAGGTTGATTGCATGCATAAGTTAGTTACCTGCAAACATAATGTCAGATCCATAAAATATTGTAGAAACAATGATTCACGCTTTTTATGACATCACAACATTTCCATACGCTACTAATTTTAATGAAGCATTTCAAATTACATATATTATTTGAGGGTTATACAAGTTGACCACAAAACAACTGCTACACACGTAAACGGTGATACAAATGACTAACAGAAAACGTAATTTAATTTTCGGCTATTCCAATTTATACGCATAGCTTAGTAGCATAGTCGGCCTTATAATGTGCCCACTGTTGGGACTCAGGCCTCCTCTCTAGCAGAGAGAATAGGCTGTAATCCACCACGCGGGCCCAGTGCGGGTTGGTGGATGTCACATGTCTTCGAATTTTTGGTTCTAGGACATACCGGTTTCCTCATGATGTTTTCCTTCACCGGTTTGAGTGCAGTGGTGATGAAATAAATCACACAAAGTAATGCGCCTGGCTGGGTTTGAACCCGCGAATTACAACTCGTAAGTCGGGGCCGTTACCACTCGACCACCACTGCTATTTATACGCATTCAATCTAAATTCATGGATGGAACAATGTCACGGGTTCGATTCCCACACGGAATAAAAATTTATGTAATGCCTACAGAAGGGTGTTCCAAGTCTGGGACAGGAGTTATTATTAGTGTTGGCAATGATTAAAAAAATTGTATAATGTTTATTTATTGGAGGTAATTTCTGAAAGTACTATTCCAATAAGAAAAATATTTCAATAATAGAAAGCTAACCTACTATCGAACTAAAACCCATCTGTGTCCCTCAGTTGTGTTTTACGTTCTCTTTCGAATGTGTCCGCTTCTTCACGATTGCGGCCATCCCATTCGCTCGCATTACTGATTCGCAGAAGGAAGTGACTTCCCATCCCCTCGCTCTTCACCAGGGCTAGACACGAGAGGTCACCGCCTTCAACTATCGTTGAATGTAAAAGGCAAATTTTTCCCGAATAATACACGTTTCCTTTTGTAATATTTACGCGAGGGACACGTTCCGCAAAAACTCGCGCCACTCTCGCATAAACTGTCTTCCTTCCCTGTTAGTTTAATAAATCAGCTGGTTAAAAGTGCGGCGATAGTAATAAGCTTTGAAGTATGCTGTTGCTCCCTTGTCCATAGGTTGTAATATGGATGCAGTGTTTGGAGGAAAGAACTTTACGTACACTCTTCAAGTCTTTTAACGTATTAAAACCGTTTGGATGTCCTGGGGCGTGGTCTAAGTGTAACTTTATATACGAGTACATATCTAGCTAACATACATAATTTATATATTTAACGAATCCGCGTAAAGAGAGGTATTTTAACGCGAAATTTCAAATTACGTAAAACGGCAACCGCGTCTATATTGTAATTTCCTTGTTTCAGAATACCGCAATGGCTGGCTAATCCGCACTGCCTCCAAATCATTCGCCGTTTACGCTGCGACAGCCACCGAGAAAGAGGAATGGATGGCGCACATAGAAAAATGTATAGAAGATTTGCTAAGGAAAAGTAAGTCACATTTATGATTTTGTTGACAGCTAGAGTAAAAGCACAATGCAATTGCTATTCCAGCAGTTTCTGCGATAACTATAGGTACCTGGCCTACTTTTTTTGAGCGTGGGATAACATCGAAAAATTTCTCCCGCTCTACGAAGCTTGGTAAAGCGAGAGGTAGTGTCAGACTTTTACTGACTAAACCTCAACCGTGTTCCTTCAGTTGCCATTTACGTTCCGAGGCCGCGGTGACTGGAACCTACAGCTCAGCATTTTTTCTTTAGATGTGAATTTACCTAACGATTTCTCCCGCTATAGGGCGTAGCGGGAGGGTGTGTCAGTTTACTGACTCAGCGTTCTAGAACCACGGGTAACGTTTTCAGAAGTCAACCCTAGTAGGCATCAACCCTGCGGTTTTGCAGATATCTCTTTGAGGCGTGCGTGGAACACTACGCACCGTCGCCGACCCGAGCTCGTTCCGGACGGTTGCCGGACGACCGGACGACCGGACGGCGAGCTACCCAAACCCTTGTCTATCTTCGAGAAATAGAGGCGTCATTTTAGTAAAAGAGATTGCCCAAATTTGTATGTGGATCCGTACCAACTTGCGTCAAACCAAATTTACTCTCAAGAGTATAGTTATTATTGAAATTTTCACTATCTAAAATTGTTTTGTTAATATTTAACCACATTTTTGAGAAATTAAAAATAGTTCGAAAACGCCTGATCATATTTCATAGCAATTTTTAACTGATTATTATAATTTGCATTCTATACCATAGGTATGCGTTTTAAGGCAAATTGCTGTGTAGTGTATTGCATTATTTTTGATTTATGCGATAAGTTAGGACCCGGATTCCTTCGCTCCAATATTGTGGCGTTACTTAAGCTCAGGCTTTTATCGCGCATGGGAAATATATTTACGCTATACCTAAGACTACACTGAAGAACCTTAAGACTGTTAAAAGTCGTAATGGTTTAGTCTTTTATTTACTTATTTATTTATAAAGTTATCAAGACCTAAACAAACTTATGACGTGTTTTAGTTCGATTTCTCGAATCGAAAAACGCAATACATCACTTACAAGTTGTGGGTTCTACATTCAGCTACCGAAACGTACAGTAAAGGGGTTGACTGTAGCCTATCATCACCCTTAGCTGCACCTAATAACCTAGCCCTAACCATATAGCTACAATATATACGTATATAAATAATAGTGCTGGAAGCCTGTTGCCTTGACACCTAAGGCAACAGAAGGAAGGTGGGAATAATGAAGGGTGTATAGGACGGGATTTTATCATTGCCGATCCGCAACCTCACGGACCGACCAATAACTAAGGCTGGATAAGGCCAGAGCTATCGGCAACCATTTATAGGCGCAGTAACAGTGAGAGGAGTCGATGGTCTTGTCGTAATGAAACAGCGTTGCTCGTAGCGTAGAAAGAGACTTTATAACATATTTACATAGTATTTATATTAATCTATTTACAATAGTTATTAATGCATTTGTGTGAAAAAACTGATGTACCTAGTTGAATTATTTTAGTGACAAATAACTAATATTGAAGTCATTTCGGCTTCACTGCCACTTTCTCGTGTGAACATAGGTACTTAACAAGGTAACACAAATAAAGAATTTTTAATTGTTAGGCAGATAAAACATTTACTTTTAGGGTACATAGTATCAAATCATCGTCATCTTCCTGCCCTTAGCCCATGTTACTTGAGGTAGGCCCAAAACATTTTTTTCTTCCATTGTACCCTGTCAACCGTCACGCTATCACTGACTCCGTTTTCTTCGCACAATCTATCCGACTTTTCTTTAGCCTCCTTCTCCATCTATTCACGTGTTTATTCTTTAGGTATATTCTGTGTATAACTCTTTGGGTGTGTTCACATCTGGCGAATACGCCGCTAGCGAGCTGCGTGCGTGCATTTCAAGTTAGCGCGCCGTTCCCATGCCATCATCGTACCCTTCGCGCGAAAGCTTCGCCACGCGCGAACGGTGCAAAACCGCGCGCCAGCGGCCAGCGCGCTTCTCCTCGCGCCCGCAGAAAGCAAATGGAAATGCATGCGCGCGAATTGCGCGCCCCCTTTACAAACCTTGCCACTTGCAACACTATGAGTCACTATCTCAACACTGTCAATAGTTATTATAGACGTATTGAATTAATTATTATTCAATATAACTACCAGAATTACTCAAATGCGGTACAAAACCACCAAACGATATAAACGTCAGTATAACAACAAAATATCAAAATGTCATAACCAAATTGGCAGTGTCAAGTTTTCAGTTTCTAATCTATGCAATGTTTACTTTATAAAATGGTGAGATAAAATAAAATAATTTAACAGAATTCATTTTTAGTAGTTTAATTATTTTCAACTATATTAATTTATTTACTTAGATAGCAGATAAAATTAATTAGGTGAACCATTTATTTATGATTATTGTCAGATTAAAAGCGTTAGCATTACATACTTGTTACGGACACGAGCATGTAATTTAGAATCACTAAATATAAGCAACATTACGTCATTCACAGACGCGTAATGTATGTACATAGGCGCTGTACATAATAGAGAGCAAGCCTATCAGAGGCCAGACTATTGTCCAATCAGCTACTGGGATAGTATATAAGGCTATGTACTGAGTTCTTAGAAGTACATAATGCGGTTCTTAGAAGTAAATAGTACAGAAAAACCGTTAAGAATAATCTGGGTTTCTATTGGTAGATTACAATGGAGAAAATCACGCCACTATTGATGACCAATGGTGTGCTTGCCGTATGCGGGGGGTCGGGAGGTGAACGTCAGCCGGCCTCAACAGGATTAGGAAATAGACTAGAGGAAAAGGGACTCTCTCCCACGACTTGCGACCGGCTGAAAAAGTACTTAAGCTGCACTTTCGTTGAAGACAACGTTCTCTCTCTGCAGTTCGACTCGAAGCGTCACTGCGACAGTTTGTCTTGGCACCCTACGCTCCTGGAGCGGCCCTAGATTTCCAGATTTCCTAAGTTATCTAACGTATTAGAGTCAGTGAAGTATTGTAAAGTAACTGTGAACTATTTGTGAGTTAGCGTCACGCGTATGTACGTAAAGGACTCGATATTTACACGTGTTATGTGAAGTCTGTATTTTTATACGTGTTAAATAAATTGGCTGAGGCCTTTCAAGCGTGACCATTGTGTTGTGTAATTATTTACATCCTCTGCCCCCAACAGAGGAACTTTGGTCCTTCGAGAGCCGGATATTGGTCCTTTGGTAAGGAATATCGAGCGGCTTATTGTGCGTCTTTGGGGAGACGTGAAGAAATACAGTTGGGTGTCGAAGATTGAAGAAGGGAACGCTTCAAGCTCGAACAGGAACGCTGCAAGTAAGAATAGGAACGCGGCAAGTTACGTTTCGAAGAAACCTATTTTCAAGAAAGAAGAGGAAAGCTTTCAAGATTGAAAAGGAACGCTTCAAGTGGGAAAAGGAACGCAGCAAGTCACGTTACGAAGAATACCTATTCTGAAGATTGAAAAGGAACACAGGAACGCAGCAAGTCCGACCCAGTAGGTGCTTAGGATTGTCGCCACGTCGGGAACTTCGAGCCGCCAGCGTCGTGTCGAGCCGTCGTGTCAAGTCATCGTGTCAAGCCGTCGTGTCGAGCTGCAGAGAGGGATCCACGGGTCCTTTACGCCGTCGCGTCAAGAACCTTTTAAGCGGGTGGACCGCGGCTCAGGTACGTGCCACCTAACGGTGTCAAAGGTGCGTGCCTGAGTTAACGCCGTTTCAAGGCGGTGCGACATATTGTGCGGTGTCGCCAACCAAACGTGGTTGAATAGCACTACTGCGCCTGTAAGGCTGCGCACGTTGCGAGGGCCGGACTGTAGGCACTGCCGAGGCAACCGGTCGTTCCCACCGGTTGCTGAGCACCTCGTAGCGCGTGTAGTTCTCTGCAGGGTAGTCCCCACCTTTCCATTTCCTGCACATTTTCCATCCCTGCCGGAGCATATCCCTCTCATAGGGCCCTCCGGTAGGTCTGATAGGGCCGCTAGGGCATTGATAGAGCTAGGGTGCCAAACGAGGAGGAAGGATGCCGACTACAAGAAGCCAGAAGAACGAAGATACGCAAGCCCGCGTGTTTGAAGACCCCCCCGCGTCACCGTCGTCCCGCGCGACAGTATTATCACGCGCTAACCCCCGCGTTACGATTCCCGCGTCTGTACCAGTTCCTGCAACAGTGCCTACGAACGCGCCGACAGCCGAGAACACTACGATGGATGCTATAACGTCAGCCGCCGCCGCGACCGCCATCCCAGCGCCCGCGCCCGCCGTTGATAGGATAAATAGTAGGTCGCCCGTCCAATCCGTACGATCGCGCCAATCCACCGCTAGTGCTGTACTGCGCATTAGGCAAGCAGAATTACATGCTGAGGAGCGCCTCGCCGCGATACGCCGCCAGGAGTTGCAACTCGAAGCCGAGCTGGTAAAGAAGAGATTAGCGATAGATGTAGCTACCATTCGCGAGGAAACAGATCGAGATAGTGATATAGCCCAGGACGTCGCGGACACCGATAATCGAATCGATAATTGGCTGCAATGCGCGCAGCCTACGGGGGACGAGGGATTACCATCGCTGACTCCGCCGGATCAAACGTCGTCAGCGATACGCGCACCCGCCCCGGTTCACATACGGGGGGAGGAAGCCGAGCGCGCCCGGGGTAGGCAGGAATTTACGAGGCCGCGTACGCCACAGTATGAGGAGCGAGAACGCGCGTACTTTCCGAGAGAGGAGCCGCCCCGCGTAGAGAATAAGGAGCCCCGCGAACCTAGGTTCCGATCACCGCCTAGGTCGCGATATAAATCTCGATCTCGATCCCGAGATATCGATAAGCTAGCCGACGCGTTAAATAGGATGACACGTTATCGACCGCCGCCGCGTCAAGCGTTAGAGTTGCCAATTTTCACGGGAGCGCCGCACGAGTGGTTGCTGTTCAAGTCAGCAATGCGAGACTCGACACGAGAGTATGGATTCTCACGAGGAGAGAACTTAGCGCGCCTACGCAACAGTCTGAAAGGTGAAGCGAGAGAGACCGTGTCCGCGCTACTTTGCACCGCTGCTGACCCCGCCGTGATAATGCATACACTCGAACAGTGTTACGGACGTCCCGAGATTATAATCGACAAGTCACTCGACGATTTAAGAAAATTACCGCGACTCGGTACGACGGCCGCTGAACTCAACGCGTTCGCGATAAAGCTGCAGAACATCGTCAGCGTGCTATCGTGTCTGGATGATAGGGGGTACCTACAAAACCCAATGCTGTCCAGACACGTGGTAGAGAAGCTCAGCCCACACATGCGCGCGCGTTGGTGTGATTACGCCCAAGAGCATGGTAGTCGCGTGGAAGCAGAGATCGTTACGCTGTCGCGCTACCTAATGAGGGAAGCTGATCGGGCCGTAAGATACGCGTACTCGTCGACCGTGACTACGACGTCAAAGGAAGCGACGCGTCAGCAAGCTCCCGCCAGAGCACAAGCGGTCATTAGGAGGAATAAAGCGCGCGTACCCGCAACGTACGCCGCCGCCGAGCGACCTGGCGAGGACGAGAGAGAGAGGGCTAAGAAGACGTGCTTGTGCTGTGGCGAGGGACATGCCACGCCAAGCTGCAAGAAACTTGGTGACATGACGGTCCAACAAAGATGGGAATGGGCCAAGGAAACTGGAGCATGTTTCAAATGTCTGGCGAGTAAACATCGTCGATTCAAGTGTACCGCGAGGAAGTGCGGAGAGCAGGAATGTCGTAGATCGCACCATAGGCTACTCCACACCGCCGACCGAACGTCGGACGCGGCTAGCGCCTCCACCAACTGTGGGACCAGGAGCGTGAGGGAAGAATCGGCGACCACCGCATCTGCCCATGCCGGCAGCGAAATGAGCGCGGTGTTACTCAAAGTGTGCCCAGTAACGTTGCGGGGGCCTAACGGTAAGGAAATAGAGACGCATGCGTTACTGGACGAGGGCTCCACTGTTACGCTACTCGACGAAGAGATAGCTAACGAAATGGGCGCAAAAGGAATTAAGCGAGCGTTACGCGTCCACGGGATTACGGCCACGCGACAAGAGAACGACAGTCGTTGCGTGGAAATAGGAATCAAGGGAAAACGCTCAGAGTGTTTTAACATACGCGCGCGTACTGTTAAACGCTTAAATATAATTAGTCAGACCGTGAAAGCGAGCTATCTACGCTGCGAACACATGAAACGTATACCTGCACGTGACGTGTGTTACGAGAATGCGAAGCCACGCCTATTGATAGGCGCCGATAATTGGCATTTGATAGTGTCGCGAACTTTGCTCACGGGACGGCAGAACGAGCCAGCCGCTTCACTTACGCAGCTAGGATGGGTGGTACACGGAACGGTACCACGGCGCGTAACTGGATTCGAGGCGAGTAGCGGGACAGCATTGCACGTGCACCCACAGGAAATATCCAAGGATTGCGAAGAGTTAAAGGACCTCACCACATCGCATATCTCGATCGACGCTCAGGGGACAGTTTACCAGCCGCGAACAGTGCTGGCAGACGAACGGGCGCAGGATATTTTCACGAAGACTGCTCGGCTGGTCAACGGTCACCATGAGGTAGGATTGCCGTGGCGGAGTGATGAGCCACACCTACCACCGAGTCACGATATGACCTTTCGTAGACTCGACACCATTGAAAGGAAAATGGATAAGTCAGCTGACTTCAAAAAAGCATATGTGTCGCAGGTCAATAACCTCATAGAAAAGGGGTACGCGAACAAAGTAGCCGAGAATGTAGGTAGGGAGAGTGTCATACCGGAATGGTACCTACCACATTTTGCCGTCACGAACCCGAATAAACCTGGGAAGATACGTCTAGTCTTCGACGCGGCAGCAACCTCTGCAGGGAAATGTCTGAACGACGAGTTACTCTCCGGGCCCGACATGTTGAATACTCTCTATGGCGTGTTATTTAGATTTCGTGAAAGGTCGATAGCCGTCACCGCGGACATACGAGAGATGTTCCTTCGAATCAAGATTCGGCCGGAAGATAGAAGAGCGCAGAGGTTCCTGTGGCGTGGCAACGATCGGTCCGGACCACCAATCAAGTACGAGATGGCGTCCATGATTTTCGGTGCTAGGAGTTCACCTTTTCTAGCACACAGCGTGCGCAATAAGAACGCGGACGATTGCCGAGAAAGTCGCCCGCACGCGCACTACGCCATCACGCGTGCTCACTATATGGATGATTGGGTGGACAGTTACGACACCCGGGAACAAGCGGCTGAGGCTATGAGGGAGGTGGTCGCCGTGCACGCAAGAGCCGGTTTTCAGTTGGCAGGGTGGCAAACCAACGAGGCCGACCTACTATGCGAGATAAGCGATAGCGACAAGTCCAGTTCGCCAAAGGAGTTAGGAGCGAACGCACATCCCTACGGGAAGACGTTGGGTATTATGTGGCTACCGACGACCGACGAGTTCGCCTTCAACGTGGAAATGCCACGAGTGCCCGCCGAGGTGAAAGCGCGCGAACGCGCACCGACAAAGCGAGAGACATTAGCAGCAGTAATGTCCATTTTTGATCCGCTAGGCATGCTTAGTCCGTATACGATAACGGCTAAGATAATGTTACAAGACCTGTGGCGCAAACAGACCGGATGGGACGAACCTTTGCCCCCGGAAGAGGCTTGCATTTTTGAAGAATGGTTAGGTGATTTAAAATACGTAGCGAACCTACGACTCCCGAGATGTTATTTTAAAGGTGGTGTAGTGAATAGAACTCTACACACGTTCGTCGACGCGAGCGAGCAGGCGTACGCGGCGGCGGTATATATGAGGTCAGTGACCCCTGAGGGAAGAGTGATCGTGACACTCGTCGCAGGAAAAGCAAGGGTCGCGCCAATGAAGGCGCAAAGTATACCGCGGCTCGAATTGCAAGCGTGTCTAGCAGGTGCGAGGTTAACCGAGCAAGTTAAACAGGAACATCGTTATGAGTCATTAGATACGACATACTGGAGTGACTCCAAGACCGCCCTACATTGGATAAGGAACGAATCTTCAAAGTACACGCCGTACGTCGCGCACCGACTTCGGGAGATATGTGAACTCACACAAGCAAAACAATGGCGCTGGATACCATCGGCTTATAATGTAGCCGATGACGCAACTCGGTCCGGAATGACGCAACTGGAAAGCGACAGTAGATGGTTCACTGGTCCCCTCTTCCTGGGCGGACCAGAACACATCTGGCCAACGGAGATCGCGCAGGGAGAGGGGGGTGATGAGATCGTCACCCACATAGCGCGCATCACCAGCCACGTCGACACGACCGCCGAGAAATGTATGGCCATATGGGAAGATCGTGCGCACCATACAAGGACCTGATGGTGTCATACGCAGCGCTGAGGTACAGACGCGTGGAGGCGTTTTCAGACGCCCAGTTAGAAGGCTCGTTGTCCTGGCCGATGGAAGTTAGGCTCGCGTTGCTACGCCGGGGGGAGGCTGTTACGGACACGAGCATGTAATTTAGAATCACTAAATATAAGCAACATTACGTCATTCACAGACGCGTAATGTATGTACATAGGCGCTGTACATAATAGAGAGCAAGCCTATCAGAGGCCAGACTATTGTCCAATCAGCTACTGGGATAGTATATAAGGCTATGTACTGAGTTCTTAGAAGTACATAATGCGGTTCTTAGAAGTAAATAGTACAGAAAAACCGTTAAGAATAATCTGGGTTTCTATTGGTAGATTACAATGGAGAAAATCACGCCACTATTGATGACCAATGGTGTGCTTGCCGTATGCGGGGGGTCGGGAGGTGAACGTCAGCCGGCCTCAACAGGATTAGGAAATAGACTAGAGGAAAAGGGACTCTCTCCCACGACTTGCGACCGGCTGAAAAAGTACTTAAGCTGCACTTTCGTTGAAGACAACGTTCTCTCTCTGCAGTTCGACTCGAAGCGTCACTGCGACAGTTTGTCTTGGCACCCTACGCTCCTGGAGCGGCCCTAGATTTCCAGATTTCCTAAGTTATCTAACGTATTAGAGTCAGTGAAGTATTGTAAAGTAACTGTGAACTATTTGTGAGTTAGCGTCACGCGTATGTACGTAAAGGACTCGATATTTACACGTGTTATGTGAAGTCTGTATTTTTATACGTGTTAAATAAATTGGCTGAGGCCTTTCAAGCGTGACCATTGTGTTGTGTAATTATTTACATCCTCTGCCCCCAACAATACTCTTTGGTCAGATTACGAAAATAACTGAAAACTGTAATCGGAACGTAAAGATTTCTGAAATGACGTTATTTTTTTCGGAAGTAGGAATTGTTGATCATTTAATATCATTTTTACGATATTTTTTAATGTGGTTAAAAAAAGCGGAGAAAAATCAGTACATTGTACATATAAATAAAACATTATTTTTGGTATTAATATACTTGTGACGCAATATGGTACGGGGTATGGGCATTCTTCTTTAATGTTGTTTCTTATTTTTCAGGTGGCAAACAACCGCCGTCAGAGCACGCTGCTGTATGGGTCCCAGACAATGAAGCGTCAATCTGTATGCACTGCAAAAAGACACAGTTCACTGTCCTTAATAGGAGGGTAAGTTCTTATTACATGCCGGTTTTCTATCGATTACATTTCGGGGAGTGTGCGTTGGAATTGCACAATTTAATTCCACCAAGTCAGTTCCATCATCGTACCACTAGACGTACGGCGTTGCGCCATCGGTACATGGTGGACATCCCACCCATACGTACAAAGCGTTTTGAGAACACATTCATAATGCGTACAGCTAAGGAGTGGAATTCCCTGCCGGAGTCTGTGTTTCCTTATAGCTACAACCTAGGGGTCTTTAAGTCAAGAGTGAATAGCTTACTTCTAGGCAAGCGTGCTCCATCATCGGCCACATCATCACTTACCATCAGGTGAGATGGTGGTCAAACGCGAGCCTACCAATAATTAAAAAAAAAACTAGCTTTTACCAGTGACTGCACTCACATGAAGGTCGGAAGTAAACTTAAGGGAATTTAAAAATATTCTATGTTCTAATCCAGGACATGGTCTACCCGTATGCGTTCATCCAAATCCATTCAACCGTTGGGACGTGATTGATAGAAAAACATTTGAATACACACAACTGCATATTTATAATTAGAACACTTGACTGATAACCACATGTCCATTACGGATGGCCATAGACAAATGTGCGCTCATACGCATTGTTGACACCCGACGCTACACCTACCTCTGCATACTCATTGGCTAAATTACGAAGAATATTTTCATGTGTGAATGTACGCTTGTGCGCATTGACGTCATATCGTGTTATGCGATAAAAAAAATCCTCCCTTTCCTGTCATATCCCCTGACAGAAACATCAGTAAATCATACATTGCTTTATAATTGATAATTATTTTTATAATAATTATTTCCGTACCAAAAATTATTTAGCACAGGTTTGCAATCGATTTCTTGGGAATGCCCGTTATGGTAATGATGCGGGATTTAGCTGCTTGCCTGCACTTTATAATACCGATTGTTTTTTTTTTTCTTATAAAATCTTTTTTATTTTTTCATATAAAATCCCCATTTTTTATCAGTCCTTGCAGTCCCACTTAAACCTCACAGAAATCAGTAATTTACTGGTGGCTCACATCTAAGTGCCAATAAGATTTGCTTCTGCCCATCATCATCAATCAGCATTCAGCACTCCATTGCCGGGCATAAGCCTCTCCAATCGCATGTGTTTCATTTCAATTCTCAGCAACATTCATAATACTGCTATACAAGGCGCCAGATAAACTTAAAATAAAGAACATTGACCTTTTCCTAATATAAGCACAAAAGCAGCCGCAGCGGTGCCCACACGGTTTGGAGGTAGGCGGAACGGCGGAGTAAAGTCCCGCAAACCTCTGTTGAAAAGGGAGGATCCTCCGACAAGACGGGTGTTATGTCTGGTGGGCAGCTGCCCGATAGATGATTTCGGGCTGTTCTATATGTTCTGAAAGCGCGGAGAACTTTAATTGCGCGATGCACGATTAGTTCTTATGTGACGCCATTGATGTCGCTACATAAGTATAGTAGCGTTCCTGATATAAATTATTATAAAAGTATAGTAGCGTAGGTACCCTAAAAATAAACAATGAACTGTTTTTTATTACTAGACTATGTAAAGGATAGCGATAGATGTCGATAGAAGACAGCTTTATGTCTTTGTTTCCGTTTTCGAAATTAAGAATCTCATTAAATGTAGGAGAGTCAATGACCGTGATTCTAAGTTTATCTGGTGCCTACCTTAGCAACCAGATCCTCGCTACGCCTGAAGGCCTCCTTCATTGTTGGCCGATCCGAAAGAGCCAGTGAAGCCTGCTAAATTCAAATATTCTTAAGTTTTTCATTTTGCAGGTCAGTGTCAAGTTGTATGTTGATTAAAATATGTTGCCTTAATACGTATTTATTTACGGAATTACAATGATTAAAATCGTCATTACAACCCTCTCCGTTCATCTTACCCTATTGAATAGCTATTTCATGAAAAAGTCATTCAAAGTTAAGACAACTTGGATTTCGGGTTACTGTTGAAACTTTCTGTGTATATTTAAGTCGGTAGGTGGTGCTACAATCGTGTTTTCAATTTTTTTTTAAGACTAATACCTAGCTTTCGGGCAGGACGTCTGCCGGGATCTCTATTATTCTATATTATATATATTTATATTCATGTACTATTTTAGCTAATATTTTGATTTGTTTCCAGCATCACTGCCGCAAATGCGGCTCAGTAGTGTGCGGCCCGTGCTCGTCCAAGCGCTACATCCTGCGCGGGCAGAGCGACAAGCCGCTGCGCGTGTGCCTGCAGTGCTTCGACGAGCTCAACCGGGAGCGCGCGCGCCCGCCCACACAGGCGCAGGCCGCTAACATGACGCCCGGTTAGTTCTCCTCACGTATGTTGTACACAACCTGCCGATAAGGGACGTAAATTACGCTGACACGACCGATAAAAGAAAGAAAGGAAAACAATTTACTTGCTTAAAATGACGAGACCTTAAGACTAGTTTAAAATTTAAAAAATATACGTCACATTAGCGAAAAACCACCGAACGCTCAGCATAATACATTGGCTCCATGGATAATGCGACTAGTCTCGCGCTGGTTTTCAGCGTGGGCCTGTTGGCAGAGTCGATACAAATACTTCGGAACGAAGACTGACCGCGGTCGTAGTCGCACACTTCGACTGCCGAAGCTTTGGCCAAAGTGCGGGCCTTTATACAAAAGTATATAATTGATCAAATATATACTACATAATAATACCTTTATCAACCAAAATCGTTATCTATATTGAATTTAAACCTTTATTTACTTTAATATAACTGTGGATTAGATAAACTTGTTGATAACGTATCTGCAAACAAGTATACCATTATGTAAATCATGGTGAATATTTTTTTATATTTGAATGAACACTCGTTTGAAAAACACCAAAAAATACTTCACACCATACCTAATCTATCTAGTGGACCATTGTACAGTCAGGGGTCAAAAGTGCAGTTCCACCTTACCAATGCTAAAATGTCTAAAATTTCTTTGTAGAAGAGGGTCAATGGTTCATGACTGATTTAATTGGTAGCATAAAATCTAAAGTATTGAATAAATTAGTTGTGGACTATTGAACTTCTACAACAAATAAATTTTAGACACTTTAGCATTGGTAAAGTATAACTGCTCTTTTGATCCCTGACTGTACATGATAACCGCACCAGGCCCTAACCTTAATGACAAATTATATTTATTATGCACAGAAATTTATTCGTCGTTTTTAACTAGGCCGGTGTTTCTTAACTGACTACGCTGAGAAGAAACCAACTCGAAAGGTCAAAGTCAACACATAACTTTAAACTGTTTAAAGCTGCAGTTATTTAATCAGAAATTTTCCTCATGACCATTTAGAACATTATCGTAACGTCAAAAATCACTGAGATATGAAATTGCACCAATTTGTTATCAATTCAAAAACGCCATGATTTGTTGTACAGTAATAATATTAATGTACTAACTAACACTACTGTTATCATACTCGCTTAAATGGTTCGTAGGAAATGTGTGGTTTTAGGCATTCAAAAAATATAAATGGATTATCATTTTTATTTTATGAGTCATTATAAGCCAGGGGTAGATCGGTAGTTATTAGTAGATACTGTATGTATTTGATTACATGAAAGGTTCGAAGTCCACACTTGAATGCGTGTGAAAATACATATAGTACAGCAAATCTATTATTGCAAAGGTTATACACCTATAACAATATATATCCTCACATGTTATAAAACATCCGGAGCGAGGAGTGGCAGGCGGTTTCATGTCCGGCCACCGTAGGCGCGGGCTGCGGGCTTGCGGACGGCGAGTAATGGGTGGCTCGCCGTCCGATCGTCCGGACCGATCCCAAGTCGTCGACGGCGCGCACTGTTCCACGCGCGCCTCAGGGAGATGTCAGCAAATCATGTGGGCCCAGCAGGGTCGAAGCCTACTAAACGGGTAGTGTGAAAGCGAAACCCGGGGCCCCGGGATGAAGGCAAAGAAGGAACAGGAGTGGGTTTTTTAGTCAATAAAAGTCTGACACTATCTCCCGCACCGCCCAAGAGCGGGATTTGTCATTAGATGATTTTCCCACCTAAAAAAAAAACATGTTTAAAACAAAGTCCTCCTCTGTTTCTATGACCGCAATTACTCTAACCAATAGATAGAGTGATACATGAGGAAGTACAAGCATATCAGTGGAGAAAAAGCCGAGAATGTCAAGGGTTTGTAAAACCCGTTCGAAGCAATGGCGGGTCGCTAGTAATATATAATACGTTTAATCCACAACCAAGTACTTTTCTGTCCAAAAATAATCTTGTCAACCCTTTTCAGTCCGGCTTCCGTCCTGCCCCCCTAGCCAAGTCACAAACGATAAACGTAAACTCTCAGTAGTCTTTAATAGATTTTCAACTTTATGTTATTGGATATAAAGTTGAAAATCTATTGAAGATTACATAGTGTTTTCGTTCGTTCCGGTCGCTAACGCTCAGTAGTCTTTAATAGATTTTCAACTTTATGCTCTTAGGTATAAAGTTGAAAATCTATTGTGAGATTACTAAGCGTTCACGTTTATCGTTTGCAACTTGGCTAGGGGGGCTGGTCATAGCACCACTACAGCGCTGCTCAATATTACGGACGATGTAAGGTCAGCTATGGAAAGCAGTAATCTGACGGTCTTGGCATTGCTAGATTTTAGTAATGCTTTTAATATGGTTGATTTTGATGTTTTACTTGGTATTTTATGCTCTCTTAATATATCTCCACCAGTGGTTGATTGGTTTCATAGTTACCTGTTCGGTCGACGGCAACGTATTTGCATCGGAGAGATCATGTCTTCTTGGTGTAGTACTTCTGCCGGGGTACCACAGGGTGGCGTTTTATCACCATTACTTTTCGCAGTTTTTATTAACTCAATCTCCAACGAATTAATTTTTTCCTACCACCTTTATGCAGATGACCTTCAAATATATTCACGGGCACCTCTTGGAAAACTGTCTGAGGCTGTCTTGACCATTAACCTTGATCTGGCTCGTATATGCGACTGGAGCAAGAGGTACGGACTTATGGTGAACCCCGTAAAGACGCAGGTTATAGTGGTGGGCAGTTTTAGGATGGTCTCGAAGATCGACTGGACGACTCTTCCCCAAGTTTCTTTTGACAGCACAGTAATTCCCTTTAGCGAGAAAGTTAAGAACTTGGGGATATCCATCGACAAGAATTTCCCTTGGACTGCCCAACTACAAGAAGTTAGCCGCAAGTTATTTGCATCTGCTGGATCGTTGCGAAGACTGCGTAATTTTCTGCCGACTGCCACCAAGATTACGCTTGCATAATCTCTTCTTCTACCCATCCTTGACTATGCTGATGCCAGCTATCTTGACCTCTCTGAAGTACAACTGGATAAACTTGAGCGACTTCAAAACTTTTGTATAAGGTTCATATACGGTATGCGTAAATATGACCTGTTTCTGAATTTCGTGTTAAACTCAAGTGGTTACCAATTCGCCTTCGCCGTAATGCTCATATTCTTTCCCTCTTGTATAATGTACTCTTTTCCCCTTCTACCCCTCGTTACCTCAAAGAACGGTTCCAATTTCTTTGCGACTTCCACATGAGAGTTCTTAGGTCATCAGATAACTTGAAACTTAAAAATGCCAATGCATTCGACTACTTTCCTGGATAAGTCTTTCACTGTCCAGGCCGCTCGTCTATGGAATGCATTGCCTGTGGCAATAAAACGTGCGCAAACACTACAAGTATTTAAAAGGCTTGTGAAGGATCATTACTTGTCACTGTGATCATGTCTTCGTTTCATCACGTATTCTCTTGCTTATAATTTATATTTTGTATGTATGTATATGTGTATCTATTTTAGTATTAAGTATCTATTAAGTTTTTGTTTACTTTTATATTTGCACCAAGTGCAACCCCATTTTGTGTCCAGGCAATTTCTGTCCATTCTGGGTTGCCTGGAAGAAATCGAGTGCGATAAGGCCGCCAATTGTATGTGTTTTTGTATTAAAATATCAATTTGTAAATTTGTAATCTTGGTATGCAATAAAGTATAAATAAATAATACACAAAGACAAACCCGCTGAAAAAATAAAGATATTGCCATTAATCACTATGCCTGCCTTTTTTTAAATGATATAAACTACAGCTTGAATGCGATCCCACTTGATAGTAAGCAGTGACGCAATCATTGATGGTGAAGTGTGTTTAGTCACTAGTTTATTAAAAGCCTGTTCACTCTAGCTTTTATTACACCTAAATTCGACGCGCAGACGACCGCAGCAGCCTATTTCGTTTTTGCGATTGGAGACCACCTTTGCTCAATATTTACCCTTTTACGAAATTATCTTTATACGATAAATATTTGATCAAGACAAAGAAATCCTCTCGGGTTTTGCAAAAAAAACACCATTTTCGTAGCCAAAAGCATTATTTACTAAAGTGCGTTTTTTAATCCCAGATAATGATTTGACAAGTGCAAATGTCAAACTCCAGAAATATGTTGCCTGCTTTTTGATAAAAGTGATGTCCCCAAATTCGATTTTTTATACCGGTTCTTTTAATAATACAACCTCTAAGGAAAGTAGGCCCAAGATACGATAGTATTTGTTTATAGTAAAGTCTAATATGAATTGAAGATTGAAATAATTAGAAATATTCAAAAATATTAGTTACCATATTTTTTTACACTCGGACTTTTACTTATACTAAGAACTCACAAAACCGTTTTTACCCGCGTCCGCTGCGATTGCGGGCCCGCAGCTTCTGTAGAATGCTAGAGATATATGTATCCTGCTCCCCGCTGCACTGACGGGCAACTAGTAGAATCGTGCGGGCCACGGTCACCCGCAGCTTCGGAAGGTTGCGCCCGCACTCTCTGCGGTCGTTTAACACCCGCAGTGGCCCTCAGGGGGTAGAAAAATCCGATGCGAAATCCAAAATCGATTGATGCACCCAGAACTTTATAGACCTACTTTTTTTAATTCTTATGTGAAGTAAGTATAATGCAATAGCTCGTTTCTGGTGTATGTCCACGGCGGTCTGGAGCTCAGCTGATAATTAACCGCCCGTCTTGCGATTGTCATCTGCCAAGTTTTCAAGCGATAACCCCAACTGCGACGGCTGAGTAACCACACAAAACTCCGGTCTCGTGAGTTTAGAAATAAACCAGCTCCACCGTTTTCTCGTGTTTCCTCCACCGTGGCGGTGACCTCCTGAATCTGATGTAGGAACTTCCCGAACTGACCATGTCCAGTGAGGACATGCTTCATGTGGAAGATGAGGACGCCGTGACGCCTCTCCATCTCAAGCCACTCCTCAAAGAGGGGACTGACCGTCATGATTATAGCGTGCCCATTGGTCGTCAAGCTGTGAATTCACATGACTGCATTGCACAAAACCGACACTCGATTCGTTTATCGCTACAATTTTATAAGAGATCCATGCGAAAATAGTACAAAAAGAGGACATAGAATTGTTTAATTTTAACTATGATTAGTTTTCAAACCGAAGTTGTAGATAATAAAATGTCAGCAAAAATATCACTTAGACTTTAGAGTAATTCTATATTTTTGTCTAGGTTTGAAAAATGACGCAGCTTTTGCTAGTCTTTCATTTCTTAGGCTTAAATTATATTTTATTTTATGAGTTAGACATTTGCATCTATAATTAATTAACTTCAGAAAATACAAAAACTGACCATAATTAGTTGCATTTTGAAACGAAACTATTTTTACGAATATTTTCGGTTTTTTTTGTTCAATACCGGTTGCGGTACCTCACTATTTATGAAATGGAAAAAACATGCAACATTCGAATTGTCAAATCATTATCTGGGATTAAAAAACGCACTTTACGTCTAGTAAAGTCTACTCTCTACTCAAGTCTTTGTGGTCCTTTCCTCAAAAATACTCCTATGATACCACGTACCAAGACTACTGCCCATTCCCTCTCATAGAGAGGAGGGTTGAATCCCAGCTGTGTGAACATTATAAGGTTGGTTATGCATAATAAGTGGCAAAAATAGTGTCCTCTCTCCAACTCAGGGAGTACCTACAGTTTCTTAAAAGTAAGAAATTGTACTCCCTGAGTTTGTTTCGGTATTTCTTCACATAAGAAAGCCATTTAGAAAACATTGACCGTAAAAGTGTTGATTTTAAGCAAATTACTGAAGTAAATGAAATGTTATCACTATTTCAAAAAATTAAATTAAATTCCAGTGAAAGACACGGCTGGATCCGGTGGAGACTCATCTGCTGACGAAGACAGCGACGACGATGATGACCGCGTCACCGCTGAGGAGAAACACGATGAGGTGAGACTTTGTTATATGGGTAGAACTCCGTATCGATAAACGCCGTATACTAGATAACTTTCTATCCAAACTAAGAGTGTCACCATTTAGAGCGGTTCCGCACTGCACCCGGTCCGATTCTGAGAAATATCGATCAAAAGTAACTGTAAAACTACTTGTAGGGACACGAACTCCGTTCTTCCTTTCCGAGTTTTGAATACATACATTATTTATAACAAAATATAAAACATATTATTAAAATACCTCAACAAATCAAATATTTATAACTTTAAAGTTGCGCTTGCAAGAAGAATTTCGTTTCACGTGGCGCTCCAGTGTGTGACGTCACACGACCCTGTATAAAAAAAAAATGTAACCTTAAAATCAATAAATCCAAAAACTAGCCTGTTGTACGTAAAGTAACTATGAACAGCGCGAAAGCTCACGTGCAGCTTAGAAACCCTTGTGCATTTGAGTGATTTGTGGTGTGACGATCTCGTCTAGGTCATAAAAAACTTTTTACAAAAAAAATACAACCGATTTCAAAGTAAAAAAAAACACTGAAAAGTGCAAAATAACTTTAATTTCGGAAGTCGGTGTTTCTTTAATAGTTTTGTCTCTTCGTTATTTAACACCGACTTCCGAAATTAAAGTTATTTTGCACTTTTCAGTGTTTTTTTTTTACTTTGAAGTCAGTTGTATTTTGTTTGTAAAAAGTTTTTTTTACACTTTTTAGTTATGGTACCACCACTAAAAAGTACCCCTCGGCCAAACTTAAATACCTTATAGCCAGAGTGCATCTCATGACAATTCTAATAATCCCAAACACAGTTAGATTACATTAATTTATTACAGAGTTCCGGTGCCTAACTTCAGGCTTCATCATCAGATCAGGTCGATATATTCCCCCTCTACTTTCAGTCAGTCATCGACTACACGTATAAACAAAGCAATTTTACTTGTTACGACGGTTCCAATTGAAAACCACAATTGACCGAGAAATCGGTGAATATACATAAAAAAAAAAAACATACATTCAACCGAACATATAACCTCCTCCTTTTTAAGTCGGTTAAAAAGAGACACCATCCAGTGAGAGATTGCAATCATCATCATAAATTGAGCCAAAAAAACATCCACTGCTGGCCATAGCATTCCCCCAAGGGCCAAGGTCTTGTGCGTCCCGTATCCAACGGATTCCCGCGACCGTGGCCCCCTTCACCAGGTCATCGGTCCACCTTATGGGAGGCCTTCCAACGCTGAGTCTTCCGGAGATCGCAATCGTTGCGCGTAAACTTTAATAATTATTTTTTCAGTTTTATTCATGTTGATTTATATTTTAATTCAATTCGTTAAATATGATAATAATAACATTATAGAACTTCTCCAATGGGATAGAACTCTTAACTTAGATTCGGTTCGGATGCAGTGCGGAATCACACTCACTCGTATAACTTGATGTCTTATGACAATCGAAGCACCATTGCGCGGGCGCAAATGTTATTAGTAATAGTAATATTAGCGGGCTTTACACAGTCACTCTTTTGCGCATGAAACAGTAACCGTACGCGAAAGAGCGCGCTTGTGAAGATGTTGAAAGGGGACGAGAAAGACCACGTGTTCAGTACTTGTCACTCATCAGTCGCAAGCGGTATTGAACGCGCGATAGAAGTGCTGCGTGAAGGGGGCTAATGTCTAGGCTCCGGCACGGGGTTTTTTATACTCACTGGTTACATGCTTACTTTTAGACATAGGTTCTGAATAGAGAATGGAAGCTGAAAAATATGCTAAATGCGGTCTGTGCATTTGTGCAGCCTCTGAGATATTCAAAGTAGCCATTAGAGATCTGTTGAAAGATCTATTATTTGGCTGTGAACAATGAGGCCATGTATTGATATTATTGTATTGTATATCGGGCCGATATCTGTAAATCCACGGCAAAGCGCGTATTTTGCGTGCGAATAGTGTCAATATAAGACTGAAATAGCTTTAGTTTTTGAAGACTATGTCAGGAGTTTATTCTGTGACAGTTCTAGAAACACAGTACAAACAGATATTGTTTATTTCTAGGGTTTTACAAGTTATAACGGTGTCAAAAACGGATATGGAAATAAGGTCACCACAGTATAGTACAAAATGAAATTGTGTAAGTCTAGTACAAGTGTTATAGGCATTCCATCATGCTTTTACGAAACATACTGGTTGATTTCTGATGTGTTTGTTTCTGCATTCACTATTGTACTCGTCATCCATTTTGAAGTTACTTTAGACATTTGCTAGTAACCTTAACCAATAGATTATTAAGTAAACGCAGCACAATATTAGTCCTGTGATATTTTTGTGAAATATAAATTAGAAGTTTGCTTGGTCAATAAAAACGTTTTTCAAGATGACTTGGCAATTTTAAATTGATCAAGAAAATGTAAAGAAACACACGAGAAATATTAGAAAAAAGTCTTGTTTAAAAGACATCTCAATAACAAATTAATTAGCTTATTATTTTCTTCATTTTAAAATCTCACTTCAATATTATTTCATAATATTTACTTATTTATGTTCTGTCTGTGTGTTTCTTCGCTGTTTGAGTTTGTTTGGTTTTTTTTTGTCTTTGTCCATAGTTCAACTAATTCGTTTGTCGTGTTGGTTTTTTTTTTACTCATCCATAGTGTTTGTCATCATCGTTTTTATTTTTTGCTAGCTAAAGTATTATTAAAATTTACTCTTAGGTAAAAAAATTGTTATTAGAGATAAGATTTTGCCATACAAGATTTTTAACAGCACTGGCACAAGTAGCACACCAAACTTTTACTCCATTTATTGTTTTATAATGTTTAATATAATAACACATTGTCATGACCATATTTCTTAATTGCCAGCACCAAAACTCTAATTTATCAAGGTGATCATGATTTTAAAGTTACCCTGTATTATTCACATACTATTTATACTAGATATAATTAATATAATGTTGTGATTTAATTATTATTATTTTATAATTTCCAGCCAAAGTTCTATGGTGACAGTGATAAGACTGAAGAGACCAACAATCATTCGTCCAAGGATTCCGCTAAGTGAAAATCTTATTCAAGAGACCACTGTCCATCACAGGTTTAACAATAAACTTTATAATTATACAATATTTAAATAATAGAAGCGTAAATAATATGAGGATCTATTTTAGCTACTGGTTTGAACCTTAGGGGATCTCTATTTGTTTATGTTAGAGAACAATTTCCTGCAAAATGTATGCAAGCAGTCTTGTAACTCCCTAACGGGACATTGACTCGGAATGTTTTCTAACCCAGTGTAAGAATAGACCCTTAACGCCGAATTCAAAGACTGGACTGCATTCAGTTTCGTATAAACGTTCTTATTGTATCTATTTATATCTGTCACTTTGTTAACGGGATCAATTTTTAGACTTGTGAATACTGTGATCTTTTTTAGAGTTTTGTCTGTATCCATGCAGCCCGTGTCCATTAAATCTTGCTATTTAACTTCATACAGTCGGTCAACGAGAAATAAAGGTGGGGCTCATGTCCCAAGTTGCCTTAGTGCAACTCGGGACATGATATATGTAAATATATTAAAAACCAGTCAATTTCGAAAGCTGTGGACCACTGTATGAGCTAGGCAGTAAAACCGATTATCCCATTCGCGTAAAGATGTCACAGTTCAGACATTCACGCAATATTAAACCCAACTTTTGTTTAAAATGGACGGTCTCCGAGTTTACCACGATGGCCTTCGAAATTTTTTTACACTAGGAAGAATTTGCTAGATAAAAATCCTTTATACTGGATTACTTTAGAAAATCGTGAAGTTTTATACAACAAAAACTGACTCGTGGTCAGTGGAATATGATTTTGATAATGAATAAAAATTGCTAGATGTTTCGCTGGACTTTTAACAGCTTTAAACCGCTCAAAAGTGAACTGAGATGGAGTTTTGTTTAGGATTAAATCATATTTATTATTTGATAGTAAGACATCATGGTTATAAGACGTTTTAACAATATTTTAGGCTTAGTCATGTTATGTCAACATATTAATATTTTACATACGTTACGTTAAGCTTATTTTATTGCAAACTTTATTAAGGTCTATATTTTGCTTTTTTGAAAGTCGCCATCTTTACAGAAAAGGAAGCAAGTCGAAGAAATTTAATTCTCTACTTCGTTAAATGTGTATAATTATTTTTTACATAAGAACTCTGGTGCTTGCTTTGTAAATCTCTTTATAGTAATGTTTTTACATAGTAATAACATTATTAGTCTACGCTAGGTTAATTGTTGGCCACCACATTTTAGTATGTAACGCAAATAGCACATTTGTTTTTTCGGAAAGTATACCGTCCTAGGTTTGCGTAGCTAATAAGAGTTAAGTATAGCCCCAACGCACTTTAGAAACATGTATATAATGTAATTAACATAATCAGCCTTATAATATTCCCACTGCTGGGACTCAGGGCCTCTCTAGGAGAGGGAACGGGCTGTAACTCACCACACCCAGTGTGGGTTGGTGGAGACATGTAATAGTTGCAATAACAACAAAACTCCTTAAATTTTCAACAGACTTGCTTCCTTTTACATTGACGGCAGAAGGTTGAATGAGTTATATCAATTGTTGTAATACTTAGCCGCACCTTGGAAATGTAATATGGTACAAAAATATTTAGCTATCGTCTCCTTATAACCACTTCGTAACATCTGCATTTCCTTTGGTACACAAACTAGTTTACAATGTGCTCGCATGTGTATTGTGCGGTCCACATTCCATGGTGTTACGGTTTATATGAGACAAAAACAAAAAGGCCTAAAATTATATTAACTAATGGGTATTGGGAAGTAATTATTTTCGTATGTTGTTTATTGAAAATATTTTTAATTTTCGTCTGTCCTACTGTATGCAAGGATTGTACAAGTGCGTACAGATTAAAAAGACATACATTTATACTCGAAATCAACTCTCGTGTGATGTCCACCTATACTAAGCAAAATGTTCAATAACATATTTGCTGCTATTACATTTCTAAGTAGCATCACATTTCTTTATTGGATTGTATGTCACCGGATAATTGTATACGCCATTAGTTTATGATATGTCTTGTAAAATTATAAACTGTCTATTTTTAAAAAGACTCGTACATTGTAAATGATTAAATATGGATGAAATTTATTTTATTTGAAACGAAAATTCATAATATACCCAGTTTATACTGTCGCAAGATTTATTACAATCTTACGGTTCTAGCAATTATCCGCTGATATACAATCCAAACTAATTTTAGATTTGTATGTATATTAGAGTTTTAGATAATAGGAAGTGCATTAAGTTTGTTTCTGTTTGAAACGCGGTTTTTAAGTTTAGGTATTTAATACGAAGCTTGCAACACCATCTGTAATGTAGAAAGTTCGTAAAGAAATTATTTATTAATTTAACATAGGCCTAAATGTTAAAGATTTACACAAGTTGTGTTAATTCCCGTAATACTGGTAAGTGAAGAAATATGTTAATAAGATATTGTTTAATTTTCAGTTGACAAATATAATATTTTTTAAAAAGATCGTCTTTTATTTACGGCACTTCCCAATTTCTAATGAGAAATAGAAGAATGAAGGCAGGAATGGACAAAAATTTAATTACCGATACGAACAATCTGCATAACCTCGGTATTCACTACCGCTAGCGGTAGCGATAAAATTCGCGCGGTATTCCACCGGTAAACGAAACCAGTATTGCCATATGTTTTACAGTGTGTAATGTAATAAATAAAAGCTATTTTGGGAAAATTGACTTTTGATGCAGTTTTTATACTGATAGGCTCTCTCGATCGCTATAGGTATTTAAAATTGGGTTACCAATGTCTGTGTTTACTAATTACAGTAAATGGGGTGAATAGAAAGTCAGGGGTAAATAGAAACAAAACTTCAAAGGGTATTTGCACGATATTCGAATATTTTTTGCAGCATTTAACTATATCAATTTATTAACGAATTGTTATTCTAAAAAGTCGATGCTTTGTTAGAAGCCAATAATATGGTATCAAAGTGAAAAACCAAACCAAAGTTTTGTTTCTATTCACTCCTGCGTTTCTATTCACCCCGTTTTACGGTACCTAACATTTTCTTAAAAAATACAAGACCTGACCAAAAGCCTACTGGGGCCAAGGGTCTGATTCTGAAAGGAAGACTCGGCCCTGGTACGAAAGGCAGCGAAGGAACAGGACTGGGTTTTTAGAATTTTCCCACCGAAAAAAAGACCTGACAAAAAAATCGCCTTTCCATCGTCATTTTCATCTACGAACCTAAACTACGACTCGCTCAAACGACCAAATGTAATCGCGCCATTAGGTTAGCTAAGCTGGAGTGACCGTGACCCTAGACACGTAAAGGGTAACTGAAGGACACTGGTGAGTTTTATTCACTAGAAGTCTTAACACGTCCTCTCGCTCCATTCTAGAGCGAGTGAAGAAGTTCTAGCTAGCTCATGTTAGGTTATTGTAGAGATTACCACGTGTTTGGTTTGTATATAGTTTGTATCGATTAGGTACTGTATTAAAAATAATACTATAATTTTTCCCCAATGTTTTTTTGAACTGCTGCAAAAAATCATTAACCAGTTAATAGGGTCGCTGTCCTAGGGAGTGTAATAAAAAGTATAGGTAACTGTCAGACAAACCTTTATTCATCCAAAAAGACACAATACGTATGTTAAGTATTTTCGCTTACAGCAGTCAATTTCCAGTCCTATCCCAATCACAGTTCAATACCAACTAGCACTCAATTTTGAATTTTTAAGTCTTCTTTGACTTACAATAATAATATAATTAAAACCTATCCTTTAATATAATTACGACATAGATTATAGATTTGAATAGAGAAATACCAAACGTGTATCGATTAAACTGATAAACACTACACTTTGACAATGTACAGACACAAAATTAGAACTATTTTTAGAGAAATATTTCATTTATATTGATACCTAATTATGACACTGATTTGACACATTAAAAACGTGATAAGGAGAGATTAATCAATACTAACATTGAGCAATTTCTGCCACTGGTTAAATAGACACCTATTTCTTAAACCGCCTATCCAAAGGGATGAAGGGGTTAATTGTATACGTATATTCTTACATCTATATGACTATTACACGTTTACCGAAATTCGAAAATGCAGGCGACCGACTTTTCTCTTTAACTTTTTAGACTGCGGTTCCTCTAGAGTGCAAAGTAATTAAGCGGTGAAGCTAAAACTACGAAATTGTGTGCTGTTCAGCTAGAGCAAGTTATGCTGCGTAGCTGTGCAAGCTCGTACTATTAAAATGGAGACGTGAGCTATGCACAATACATAGCTAGATCGGGGGGATGGGGCCAGGAGAAGCCAAAGCTAGTTTGCGATTCCCTAGCTCACATCCGCCTCTTTAATCAGTATGGAAAATATTTAGCTTCGTTGAACTTTTTTTCACTAGACCTGCTTTGAAAATCGAGCAATCTTATTGGTGGAAATCAGACAATGTATAGCTACGCAGCTTAAGCACACCTGTGGAACCGCAGCCTTGCAGTTAAATTTGCCGCTCTAAAGGTAGATCTTCTGATGTGTATGGCTTAGCGCGCCGCTGTTTCACTATGAGCTTGGCTACTGCGCAGCCATATGTAGCATACTTCAGAGCGAGCTTGCATGACGAACTAGAGGATTGTGTGCGCTCTTCCTTAGTTAGCCGTATTAGCGGCCAGTTCAAACCATTGCCTAAGCGCGTCACCCAGTACTGTAGGTAGAGCCGACATATCTCGCAGTATCAGGTAGAAGGGGAACGGGAATGTGTCCAAGTAAGATACGAAGCCTGTGAGAGCGTTTGTTGTCGGGTCCAGTAGGGGGCGCCTGATATCCATGATGGAGTCCTGCAATAAATGAACAAATTAGTAATCTATTCTGGTTTCTTCAATCTTGGCTAAATAGACATCTCAGAAAATCATCACATATCAGAAAATTTAACGTAAAGTAATTTTAAGGCTAAGTTCATATGACGTATTTATCGTCTACATGATCGCGCGGCGCGCTCCGTCCCGTGAGCAAGACCTACCACGCGATACAAGGTCTGCAAACTTTTATCGACTCGTTCAGTTGATCGGTCCGTTTTGTGGTCAGACGCACTGATTGGAAAAAAATTAGTAGCAAAGACGACGTATCTATCGATTTGCATATCAATAAAATTGAAAATAGAGATGCCATTTAGAATCTTATCTCTAAGGTTTATCCAATTAAAATAATAAAAAGGTCTTGGGAAGAATTAGTTTTAATTTTCTGTAATATACTCGCGTACAATGCTGGCATGTGAACTTAACCTTAGTTGATTAAAACATTTCATTAGCCTATTAGTAGTATCTGCATTGTTATCATTTCTGAATGGGCATTTTTCTACACTATTAGAGACCAATAACAGTTTACACCACTTATTGTGATAATCAGACATATTATAGAGATAAAAAGATGTCAGATAAAGAAACTCACCTTATTATCAGGATTATCGATGATTACATAAACCAAGAATATTCCCTGTTGCCTCGCCCGCCTCACCGCTTGCAACACCTTGGTCTCTCCCTCAGAGAAGATTCCCCTGCCATCACTTACTATCACCAACAACTTCGCGTTAACGGCATCGCTTCTCATAGTCTGTTCTTCAAACAAAACGGTACAGAAATCAAGAAGTTGTGCTATCTTCGTCTTCGTTTGTTCAAAGCGGAGTTGTTCCAGTATCTTTGAGCCGGAATGTTCGGAGAATTGTTCGGTGAACGGGTGGAGAAGGTTTGGTTTTTCGCCGAAGCTCAGGACGGCTAGGTCGCCGGATTCGAGTAGGTTCAATGCCTGAAATAGAACGATACCATATAAAATTAAAGGCAACTACGCAATTAGATAAAATTTGTTAGAAGCATAGCAAAATATAACTACAAAAAGACAAATAAAAGCCAACATACCTGCGACACAAGCGCCAGACTCTCGAACGCCAACTCCTTGCTCCTGTTGTCGCACATGGAGCTGGAGTCGTCCACGGCTATCGCGATCTTGTAGTCGCGCCGCGCCGGCTTGGTGCGGCGCAGCCAGATGCGGTCCTTGCGGAAGTGCGACGCGATGTACGGGATCACGCGCCGCATGTTGATGGCGCGACCCGTCCTGAAGTCGCCTGGGATATAGGAAACGAGTTCAAAGAGAGATCATAATAAAGTGCTGCATGGCTTTGTAGCTAGGTAAACTTTTGCTAGCCTTAACGATTAATGTTTCGGTATAAACCTATCTTGTATAGTTCGAGGTAGTGAACAATAATCATGCTAATTGATGTTTTTTTTTTTGCTGACGATCAATATCGTTAGCAAATAACAACATTTGAGTTGATATATTATTATATATTAAGTTGATATTTTTTTTAATTGATGGTATATCATTAATAACATACTAAAAAGTGTAAAGGGCCTAATATTAAACCCTGTGGTATCCCCATTTTGACTTTTGAACCCCATGAATTGACACTATTTGTTTGAAATTGCTGCCGTCTATAATTTAAGTAAGATTTAAATAAACTAAGTGCAAGTTAACCTAATCGGCTGTGTTTTAGTAGAACTAAAACGAGAGTAAGGTTACATGATTAACGCAATCAAATGCTTTGAAGTAATCACAAAAGTTTGTATGGCATTTTAGGCTTTTTCCAACGCTGTAAGTATGCGTTTTAATAAGATGGTACTAGCGTCAATCGTACTTTGAAGGATCCTATGATTGGTGAAACCATGCTGTGGAATATAAAGGATCCTATGATTTAAACCAACTCACCAGCTCTCCTGGAGCGGCCGGTAGGTTCCAACACGAGCCGTAGTCTCTCGCACAGCGCCCGCGCACTCGCGGAGGAGTCCCTCCACAGTGACCTCCACACGGACACCGTGATGCCTCCCTGACTCTGTGAGGGGCCGCTGTTCAACCACTGACGGATACCCATGTACTGGTCTATTGATAAGTCGTCGGAGTGGGCTAGGTTTTCGTTAAGTCTGCGAAAAGTTAAAGAAATTTTTTGTTTTAAATTAAGCATCTACGCTTAATATATTTTTCTTTCATTTTTTCTCTCTTAGTGCACCAGAGAACTATAATTTACATATATAAATATAGAATATTGAAGTCTACGTAGATAAATCTGTCACTTTCTACTGTTTTTAGCGGACGAGACAAAAAACATAATTTAATCTATAGTTTGGGTGATTAGGCTATTTAACAGTTAGCAGCAAAGGAGCATTATTTTGAACTCTAAAAGGGTACACTATCCCTGAATGCCATAGGGAAATTTTAACAGCGGAAAAATGCACGTTTTCTGTGGATTAGCCCACAGAAGCAAATGGGATTTATATTGTTATCAAAAAGCTTTTGAATTGTATTCACAACATCAACTTTTGCAATGAGTTGTAGGTATTATTTTAATATTAAGGATGCGATTAAAAATCTTCCCATTCTTCCTACACGGCAAAAACTTAACTCTCGTCTTTCCTGTCGCTCAGTTGGATAAATTTGACCACTTACCGTGTGTGATACGTAGTATCAGCCCCCCTGGGCACATGCGCAGTGACGACGGCGTCCCCTTCCACTTCGATCCCCGTCTCCCCTGTGGGCTCCTCGCCCCCTTCCTTCTTGTTGCCAGACTTCTCGTTCTCCTTCTCTTTGCCATCTTTCATCTTCTCCGGTTTTAACTCTTCTGATTTTTCCACCTGTAATGTTATGTGATAGTTCTTAGATCATGGGGAAGCTAGGCTAGGTAAGTTTGTCGACCAATGACTCTTCCACGACGGTGGCAAGAATCAAGAAGGTTTCGTGCGCGTATTCGTCTTTATACGCTTGGTGTACGCCTGCGTGAAGCTTACATACAAAACTATGAAACTCTGTCGACGAAGCGGCAACGGTCGTCGCTGCTTACATCATCATCATTATTTCAGCCGAAGGACGTCCACTGTTGGACATAGGCCTCCCCCAAGCGTCGCCACAACGAACGGTCCTGTGCGTCTCGCATCCACCGCATTCCCGCGACTCTCACCAGGTGTTCGGTTCACCTTGTGGGAGGCCTTCCAACGCTGCGTTTTCCGGTGCGTGGTCGCCACTCTAGAACCTTTCGTCCCCATCGACCATCCGTTCTACGGGCAATGTGCCCTGCCCACTGCCACTTAAGTTTGGCGATTATTCTAAGCTTCGCTTACACCAAGCGTATACTGATGAATACGCGTCCGTGGACAGTAGTCCTAACATGTTATTGTTCTCTCGATCCATTATAGTAGTTAACAAGTCCCCTTGTACCTTTGTGTTGCATGAAGTTTTAATAAAAAAATAAGTTCTTTTTGCATTTCATGTTATACAGTCCACTAACGCTTTTATTCATCTCTATATGGCCTAACATTGCGATCAACTGTGATTTAATAATTATTATTTAGTTTATCCTTTTCTTTTAGTGGAAAATTATCAATATTATTATACATTTATTTATCTCAGCACCCTAAGGTCCTGGACCTTTGGAAGGCGTACGAGGAGCCGAAACCAACTCGCAGAGGCCCTTTTAGACGCTTTTAATGGAAAGTGGTACGAACCGGTGATTATCCCTGTACGCACATATTATTATTATTATTATTAATATTTATCTCAGGACCCTGAGGTCCTGGACCTTTGGAAGGCGTACGAGGAGCCGAAGCCAACTCGCAGAGGCCCTTTAGATAATTATAATGGAACATGATACCAACCGACGATTATCCCTGTACGCGCTATGCTAGTGCACCCAAGGACAACCCCCGGTTGTTGAAAAACTATTGCGACATATGGAGAACAAAGATAATAGGGCTATGGTTTTTGGAGTCTTAAGTGGACTGGTAACATGGAACTATGTTAAGACTATGGCCCCTGCCTGAACAACGTTATTAATATCCATCGAAAAAAGGCAGGGGGTGACTTGCACACTCAATAAATGGGCCCCCAAAAAACGGCCGCTAGCACGAAGTGACGTAGCAACAAGAGGGCAACATATTCTGAGGTGCTTGAGGAGTGGAGAGGTATACCACGGCTATCAGGACAATCCCGGAAGTACGGTCAAGATCCCTACCAGCACCTTACTGGATTATACATCCTTCTCCCGAGCACCTTTGCTCTTGCGAATCTCCACTCAAGCCAGCCAATAAAGGCAAGAGAGAGGTGGAAGCTCAGTTCCTCGTCAGTGTTCACTACGGCCGGCCAATAAAGGCAAGCCGGAGATGAAGAACAAGAATTCTCCCGGGAGATCGGGTCCGTGGGGTCGCTAATGCCCAAAAGTTCGCCACAAAACTGCACTGCGGATTGTATCTCTCTTAGTCTGGCCCCTCATCCTAGGCATATTACGGCAAAGCAAACTTCACCGATACAGACCTAGGGTATATTGGAGCACGCAAGCCCCACCACGACGTCAACGTAGAGATATTATTATTATTATTATATGTATATTACGCGCACAGTGGAGGAATCGGCATGGTTAAGTTTAATGGAAGAGGGCCGAAAGCTATTTAATAAATTTTTGGTCGAATTTCGATTACTGAGCGACCACTAGTATTATAAATGTATCCTTCTTTTTCTCTGTTAGAAGAAGGCAGATCAGTAGCATAGCAGATCAGTAGAATATTCATTATAACTTTTACTATTAAATATTGAACCAACCTGTAATTCATCTTCATCCACATCCATGGGTACCTCCTCATCTTCTTTGAGTTTCTCAGCGTCCTCATCTTCTTCTTGCTGCAAGGTCGGCTGTTCCTCAGCTTGCTCTTTTGTGGCTGCATCTATTGCCTGCAACATTAGAAGATTGATTTGAATTGAGGGTAATTTATATCGGCATCACATTCGAGCCACAGGGTTATTGAACTCTTCTGCAAGTAAGGTGAGTTATAACCGGACTTTTCGACTAAGAACAGATTTGTTATGAAAATAGAAAAAGTAAAATGTATCGAAAAAAAAAAAACAAATTATGACCAGAGGTTTGGCGCCCTAAAGTTATCATTGATGTGTGTGTCTCGAGTGATGTATCTGTCTCTACTCGGCGGATTTTCATGCAGTTTGAAAATCCGTTTGGTAGTTTTTTAATCTATATATATAAAAGAAAGTCGTGTTAGTTACACTATTTATAACTCAAGAACGGCTGAACCGGTTTGGCTGAAAGTTGGTGGGGAGGTAGCTTAGAACCAGGAGTTCCCTCTTCTAGAGAAGAGGCCTGAGTCTCAACAGTGGGAACATTATAAGGCTGATTATGTATGTATTATGTAAATCGCTCAATTTAACGATATTTTGTTGTCTGTTATTTTATATGTTGAGAAATGAGACCAGTTAACACTGACACAGATTCCTAATGCCACTTTACCTGCAAGTCATCCTTCTTCGCCTGCTTCACGTGTTGGTAAGCATCGGCTTGTTTCTCAGCATCATCATCATTATCAGCGCCGTCTTCAGCTTCATCTTCACGCTCTACATTCAGGGTTTTAGACTGTTTGTGTTTCTTCTCGTTTACGTCACCTGTGAATGATATTATTACTTCTAAAAAGCTGTCGGATTTTTTAAAGATGAATATAATTTACCCCAAGTATGAGAGTGAATGGCAGTGTAGAGCCTTTTTCATCAATACGTCTTTATACTCGATTCGTGCTTGATTACGATCTCACCTGATGGTAATCAGTGATGCAATCGTTGATGGTGAAGCGCACTAGTTTATTAAGAGCCTCTAGAGGAATCTAGCCTTGAAGACACTTAAATTATAAACGGACGGAAAGACCGCTGCTAGAAAATTGATCCAGTCCTTCGATGTACGTGTTATAAACGACATAAATTCATGCTGTGTTTGCTACCATTTATAAAACTAACCAAGTGTTCGCTCTTGATCAGTCTTGCCGGGTTTGTTCTCGTGTTTCTTCCGTTGTTGCTGCGACCGATCAGCGCGGCTCGCAGCTTGCTTCTCGCCGCGATGTCCCTTATCACTTTTATCTAATTCTGAACGACCTGTAGATTGTTTCTCTTCGCCGACTTGTTCTTGCGCTTGTTCCTATTGAAATAAGCATAAAAAAATTTAGTTAAGGGTAAGTGGACTATTAACTCCCTGACATCATCAATATTTCTGATTGTATAGTAAATTTGGATAATTGCCAAGTTTGTAATAATTACTGCGGATCTAAAGACAGGTAGGTGATTCTTCTTTATAGAATATAAGGTATTTAGCATTGACAATTTTAAACAATTAAAACATTTTTAAAGAAAAGCTCGAACTGAAGACGTATTCCGCTCAAACTGACAAGATAGACTTCAAAATGTTGTTAGATTTCGTAACTTATAAGATTTTGTAGGAACCAAGTGCTGAAACATCACTTTTGTATGTGGCACGGCACTGTGCACAGCTTACCGACTGGGCAGTACGGAACACGCATACGCATAGCATAGACAAGATAACTTTGTGAAGAGTCCAGTGTAACCAGTATGTGATCTGCAGTTGTTTAATTCATCCAACCTTACACCTTAGTACTCCATCAGTAACATTATAGCACCCAACTCACATAAAATATTAGATAACTTACAAAAGGAGCAGTTTCCTCATCCTTCTCTTGCGCAGCATTAGTTTCCACATTATCATCCGTGCCCCGATCCATCTCAGCATTCTCCACCTTGTCCTCTGCCGTAGGATCATTGTTCGATGGATTCGCTTGAGGGTTAGCTTCTTGATTCTTTTGTTCTACTTCATCTTCATCGTTTATGTCATCTGGGTTCTTCGGAAGATCTTCCTTATCTTCTTTTTCGGGTATTTCGGGTGCCTCTGTTTCAGGTTGCTCGGGAGCTGGTTCCTCATTGTCTATTTCTTGGCCGCCATCTTGTTCTTCTTCTTGTGCGTCTTCGGGGTCTGATTTTTCTGGATTATCTTCTTTGTCCTGCTGAAGAATAATTACACTTGTAATGGTGCTTATAGTTTTTTGAAGTTGTTTTAGCTGGTTTTATTAACGGATTTTTTTAATACAGGAAGATTTTGGTTTGTTATTAATTTGATAATATTTTAAGGGAATCGCAATAATATGCTACGTTTAATCACACCTAAACAAAATAGCATTTAATAAAGGCAAACAAAAAAAAAACTGTTTACAATAAATTTATAAATAAAAGTGTATTTGAATAGGTCGGAAACAAGTGTTTTGGAACTTTAGCTCTATTCAAGTTTAACTTATTAACACTTGTTCGAAAACATTTTCGCTTTTGGTAATTACCAAAAGTATGAGAATTAGAGTTACGCCCTTTATAGCGGAAAGGATCTATAAACAAATAGTACACCAAAGAATACCTGCGTATCTATATCTCTGCGTATCTACATATCGAACTACTATCGGACCCAGGAAATCCAGGGAATTTGTAAAAAACTAGCATTTAAGTCTTTTGTGTATCGCATTATATTGTCTATTTATTGAACCTTGTCAAAATGGACCCAATAAAGTTTTTGTTATTATTATCTTTTGTGGTTTTCAACAAAATCATTCGAAAAATTCTTTGTAAAAGATCGCTTTTAGCGGAGTCTGCCCTGAGAGACTGCCCTTTTAATTAATCATCTTCTATTTTATAGTATATCTCTCTATCCATCTACTAAACTTTTTGACTGGCCTGTTGGTCGTCGTTAGTGGCCCTGACTGCTATGCCGGAGGTCGTGGGTTCGATCCCCACCCAGGACAAATGTTTGTGTGATGAGCACGATCATTTGTTCTGTATCTGGGTGTAATTTATCTATGATATGTATGTCTTTAGAAATATATAAGTATGTTTATCTGTTCTCTAGTACTCATAAAACAAGCTCTGCTTAGTTTGGGACTAGACGGCGTTGTGTGAAAGTTGTGGAATATTATTATTACTATTATCTATATAAAAAAATCTCCACGCCTTCAATACGTACCTTATCCTCATCCCCTCCTTCCTTATCCTCTTGTTCCTCTCCCTCCTTATCTCCATCTTCCTCATCACTGGACACTTCGAGTCCGTTGTTCGTGTCCTTCCCTTCCTCTCCTTTGTCATCGCCTTCCTTCTCCGGTTCTTCTGGTATGTTCTCCTTCATCACGTCGATGTCGAAGGGATTCTCTGTTTCAGTTTCGCCTTCCTGTTTAAATCAATTTAAGTTTGGTTTTAGTCACGGTTCTTATTTAATTCATAGTAATGGCAGATTGGGGGCTTTTGTTATTGTTGATAGGCTCCCGCTTGACCACTATTTCACCTGATGTGAAAGTATTATCGCCACATAACGGCTAAAAAGGGGATAATGCTTGCGGTAGTCATGAAAAGCAAAAAATTGGTTATAATACCAGTTATTTACTGCAGCCGCCATTAGTCATACCACCAACGCAATAATAGTCAAAGTCGGTTGAACGGACAGTAAAAAAGGTTTGTTTAACTGTCTAATCTTTTTGCGAATGGAGTATAGTAGAAGCTAGTTAAGTACAATATTCAATGTAATACAAAATTAGAGATAATGTAACCGTGTAACCAAAAACCACACGTTCAAGTAATATTAGAATTTCATTGTTTAATCAATATGAAAAATCTTACATTTTCATCACCAGGTTCTTTACCATCCACGTCCATATTGTCAGGCAGTTCGAAATCTTCGGGCTCCGGAAGAGGTTGCTGGTTGCCGTGGTAATTATCCGTCTACGAGAAAAAAAATCATGAGCTTTATTCACCAAAACGGTCTTACAGTACTCCTTCAGAAAACCATTTTTAGAGTTCATCAATTTCGACATTATTTACAAAACACCTTCATCATCCTCATCATTTCAGCTGAAAGACGTCCACTGTTGGACATAGGCCTTTCACCGGTCACTCACCGTCGCCACACCGACCGGTCAAGCCGTTTCAAGAGGACAAACACACGTACAGAAGAATTATATAAATATATAAAGATATTTATAAAATAACAACTTACATGATCATCATCAACTTCAGGCTCTTCCATCTCATTGATATCTTTCTTCTTCTTCTTATCTTTGCCTTCGGCACCATCGTCAGCACCTTGTTCCTGTTCTTTATCTTTTGCGGCCATTTCCTTCTCCCCTGTGCTCTCACCTTGACCTTTCTCTTCTTTATCTTTCTTCTGGCCTTGTTCTTCTTGCTCGTCTTCGTCTTCTGAACCCCAGATTTGTTGATCGAGCCTGTGTAGGAGGTTAAGGAAGTTAGAGAATCGAAATTTGATCAGAAATCAGCAACGTTTACGATCATTCAAAAAAAGTGAAGCTAAATTGCACATTCCAAAGCGTAGATCTCTATGTAGAAGTACGTTCAAGAAACTCCATGGGCACTCTTTTAAATCATATTAAGAGTTACATAAATCTTGGTTGCATATTTCTTGTCGCTTCTATTATGCAAGCACAATGTAGAAAATTAATGAAAAATAAATCGATCGCCGTTTCTATTGTACTATTAGCCTAAAATCAATTATTTTTTCTTGTAGATTTTAACAATCAAAACTGCCATTTAATGACCTATACAACATTATTTTTAGTATATGGAAAACCTGAATATAGTTTGTTTATAATCAATAACTGAATAGATTCCAATCCTTTTTACACAATGTTATATTTTTTCCCAAAAATATTTAAAACAGGTCACGACACTAAATACAACATAGGTCACGGCAGGTCATAGCGGGCACTAGGCGCCAACGCACAGCTGAATGCGAGAGCAAAACCACCCCTCAGTCGCCCAGATGGCCCGGTAACCATGTATTTGTGCGGACAACCAGGTAACATAACAAGCTTATAACTTTGTTATTTTTCATGATATAGTTATAAAATTTTGTACATAAAAATACTAGACACGTGTCTAGTGTCGGGTTTCACATTTGCTAAAACTAATGTTGTATATTGAAACAAATTATATTTGTCTTTGACTTTTAATAATGAAGGATTGGTACTAACTTTTCAGCTGCGTTGTCAATGTCACCCATTTGTTTATCAGCATCATCTTCATCGTCCTCCTGTTCTGATTGCTCACCTTCTAAAATATAAATAATATTTTGAGGAAGCTTTTATTTAGCTAAATCAAGAGATACCATAAGGGAGAGTGCCGACTAGCAACTTAGTTGCCGAGTAACTTGTTTTTGTCTGTTGCCCGCTTACGAGCAAGCCAGAGAGAAGCGGCGCGGCGGGCATCGGGCGCGCCACCGGCACGCTACCGGCGCGCATCGGGTGCGCCCATGGCACGCTCACAACGGGACGGTGTGTATCAGAAGCGCGGGCGGGACAAGAACAACCGGTGTCAGGTAAGGGCAAGGGCGAGGTGGCGGGGAGTGCGCGCCGGCGGTGCGCTTTTGGTGCGCCTGCGGCGTGCCGTCTCAACGTCTATCCAATGTTCTTTCATACTAAATGTAGGAGAGGGACATAGTGTAAAACAGATAGGAGAAGTGCGCTGATGGCGTGACCACGCCCGTGCCGCTTCTGTCTGGCTTGCGCCTTATGTGTCTCCTGACCCTGACGCCATACCTTTTTTCTCAACATCTTGCAGATGCGAATCGAAGTCATCAGTCATGTTGACCCCTTTCTCTTCTTCTTTACAATCTCTATCTTCTTCATTCTTCTCTTCTCCAGGACGACGTGCATCGTCCAGTTGATCCTGTATATATAAACTAATATCAGTCATTTGCAATCACAAGACTAGAAGTTACTTATAATTAGAAACAAAACAACAACTACAAATTATTTTTAACTGTTGTGAGAAGAGTAGTATGAAAAACCATTGAACATTAGAATCGCAAAACTAAGCAAATACTTATAAACATGTTTGAATTCAGACTTTCTCAGAATATTTTCTCAGAATTTGACTGTCTAGCTAAAAAAACCAATCTCTGATGTGCTGACTTGTCTGTTTATTATAAGTGTTAAATAAAGAAGACGATCCAGACCTGATTCTCAATTCTATCCGACACATCTTTCTGTCCCTCGCCTTCACCAAGCCCAGTTCCTCCTGTTAGCTTGCCGGGACCGCCTTCGCCTTCACCCTCTTCCATATCCAGGTCTGATGGCTTGCAGAAGCTATAGAGAAAAATAAAATAAAGATCTCGTAGAAAGAAGTTTGATGATATAAAAGATATTGGAAATATCGAAAGATTTTTAGTAAGTATATTAGGGGAAATTTACAAGTGGCGCCAGTGACTGAAAAGTTGAAAGGGTATCGTTTGTCTTGGTATGGTCATGTGATGAGGAGGGATGAAACGCATGTTACTAAAAGAATTATGAGTTTACATGTGGATGGATGGAGAGGGAGAGGGAGACCAAAGAAAAGATGGATGGATTGTGTGAAGGGTGATATGAAAGAAAAGGAAGTTAGTGATAGCATGACGAGTGACAGGGCAGAATGGAAGAAAAAAACGTGTTGCGCCGACCCCAAATAGCACGGGACAAGGGCAGGAAGATGATGATGATGATGATGCCTCTATTCTAAAAGAAGTCTAGAAGACATATAAATTGCTTTTAATAACGCCAAGCCAGATTACAGACTCTTAGAAACTTAGACCATACAAGCTTGAGATCAGTATGCAAAAGCAAGTGCAGGTAAAGGAAAATTACCAGTGACACGCGGACATAACATTCATATGGGACAAACAGATTTGGTGAAACATTTGAACTTACCCCTTAGAAGCCAGATCCGAGAATATTTTCAGCAGCACCGACAGCATCTTGCACGATACTCTATGCACAGATACTTTCTGCGTTACAAAGTATTGTACAAACAACACTGTTTGTTCTAATATTGGCACCAGTCTCATCACTACACTCTTAACTTCATTTACAACATTACCATTGGCCAAATATTCGACGTAGTTACCAAATAGTGTTTGCGTTTTATGTATCAAAGTTTCTAGTTGGAGCAGTCTAGAATCGTTTGTCAATTTATCCTGCAAATGTTCTTTCAAATGTTTGTCTTCAACTATATCTTTGGATTCTTCTTTATCATTTTGTATAATTTCGTCTATAGCATTTATTACTTCTGCGTTTTCTGAAGTATCGCGTGGTAGATGTTTCTTGTACACAGATTGAATTATGAGTAGCATTGTGGCTATCAAATCTTCAGTTTCGTTTATAAGCTGATCACTGGTTACTCCATCCATGGAGACATCGGGATTTTCGTCTAATTTAATGAGGTCATTGACAGTTTCTTTCAAATATTTAGATAGGTTTACAATGCTCTTTAGTAATGGGTGGTTTGGTACAAGCTCAAAGTTAGATAACTTGAATTTGAATTGATATTCTTGCAGTAAACCGTCAATATCGTTAAGCATATTATTCAAATGAATCTTACAATCATTTGCTATATCAATATGAGCTTGAGATACCACAGGTATTTTAGTATCTATATCTTGGCCAATTTCTTTAGGCATGTTACTTGAAACTTTGTGTAGTGCATTCTTTTGTTTATTAACTTGAGTTATAAGCGCGTTTACTCTCTTATAAAGATCTTTCCATTCATCGCTATTTTGGTAACAGCGTACGATTTTCGAGTCTGATAGAACATTATCGAAGTCTGGTTCAGCTTCTGCGTTCAGTCCCTTTTCAGGGCATGATTTAAGTACTACTTTGAATTGTTCGAGAACTATGCTAGTGTTAGCGTAGCATTCTGTGAGGAGATCGATCTTTGTTTTTAAAGTAGATATGTTAGTGTCTGTATTATCAACGTCTAGAGCATTCATCAAGTTTGAGATTAGAGTGCGAAGGTCGCAGAGGTATCGCGAATATTTTGATATTGATTTTTTCTGAGTGTTCGTTATTTTCTGGAAAAAAATATTGAGATTTTCTATTAATACTCTTAATTACGTCATAAGTAATACTAGCTTCTGCTAGCGGCTTGAATCGAAAGAATGTAGAAAATAATCCCAAGAAAACTATTCCCGGAATATAAAGTATCCTATTTGTCCTATTTTAGGACATGGTCTTCCCTTGCACCAAATTTCATGTAAATTCGTTCAGCCGTTTGAGTGTGAAGGAGTAATAAACAAACACACAGAAACTTTTGCTTTAATACTATCGTGTGATAAAGAATGACTTGAGGGGGGAGTTTAACCTTTTTATAACTCGTCAAAAAGGTTGGTTAATTTTATAGTTTTTGAATCGAAACCAACAGCGAACGTTACTAAATAATAAACATATGAAAACTAACAGTTAAATCTATAATCTTACCAGTAACTGCGCTGCAAATCCTTTGCATCGTTCAATGTTCTGCATACCCAGATCTTGGTGTGGTGATTGTAACGCCAAACTAAGGATTCTATGACGAGCTATATTCTTCTGGAAGTATTTCTCACAACCAGACCACAAAAGGGCTAGGGAGGCGTCGCAACGTCTGAAAATATAGAAATAGTTGAACTGATTGGCCTGTTGGTCTAGTGGTTAGTGGTCCTGACTGCTGTGCCGGAGGTCGTGGGTTCGATTCCCACCCAAGACAAAGTTTAGTATGATGAGCTTGATCATTTGTTCTGTGTCTGTGTAGTATGTTTATCAGTTGCCTAGTATTCATAGCACAAGCTCTGCTTAGTTTGGGACTAGATGGTGTTGTGTGAAAGTTGTGGAGTATTATATTATAGTTATAGTATGTCGAGGATTACCCGAGTTCCTTCCAGTGCAAATAGTCTCCAAATAAAATGTTGTGAATTACCAGGCAGACGTACATGATAAAATTATAAAGGTAGGTATTATTTATTTTTATTTGGCTATTGACCTTAAAAGCTTGCTATCGTCAATATTGAAGCAATAGGGAATATACATCATCATCATCTTCCTGCCCTTGTCCCATTCTATTTGGGGTCGGCGCAACACGTTTTTTTCTTCTATTCTGTCCTGTCACTCGTCACGCTATCACTAATTACCTTTTCTTTCATATCACTTCTCACACAATCCATCCATCATTTCTTTGGTCTCCCTCTCCCTCTCCATCCATCCACATGTAAACTAATAACTCTTTTAGTAACATGCGTTTCATTTCATCCCTCCTCTTCACATGACCAAACCAAGACAAGCGATTCCCTTTCAACTTTTCAGTCAATGGCGCCACTTTCAAACTTCCCCTAGTTTACTCATTTCTTACTTTATCCATTCTCGTCACACCACACATCCATCTTAACATTCTCATCTCCGCTACATGCAATCTTTCATGCAATAGAGAATATACATGAAAAAAATATTTGTTAACTAACCAGTTTATCAATAAATATACAAAAATAGCAAAAAATACCAATTGTGAAAACAATAACATAATTGGTAGGTCTCTCTCGCTAAGAAGTCGTTTTCTATGTGCGGCCGAACGGGTCTAAATGTCTAAGGGCGGATTTCTGAATTGAGTATTTTAAATTAAGAATGTCTCAAACCATATTTAACTGTCAAATTTGACAGGTTTTTCAGGGCAAAGTAGAGTTTGAGTAATTCTCAACTTCGAATGCTTAAATCAGAAACCGAGGACGACATTGTCTTTGACGTCAAAGACAATGTCGAACTTTTTTTTTAGCTTTAAAGCTTTTTATCTACGTTGTTGATGAAGATATATTATTTTTTCTTTTTTTTTCAGAGCTGAAGTGTATTTAATATAGCAAATAAAAACATGCATATTCCCTACTCTACTACCATATAATGTACAACTCACAGTATCGCAGTCGAGCACTGGTTCATCATTTCTGCCGAAAGACGTCCACTGTTGGACATAGGCCTTTTTTTTTTTTTGCCGGGATGGAAAATCCTCATGGATGTCCTTCACCTGAGGCAGGCGAAGGGGTCTGTCAGACTCTTACTGACTAAAAACCACCTCGGTGTTCCCTCCCACACTTGGACCGGGGATCGTGGGAGCTGATACGCCATCCATGATCCCCGGCTAGTGCCGGCCCGCCTACGCGGGCCACCTCAAGCCGGGGGGAGTGTGAGGTGTCCTCCCCCCGCGACGTCCAATAGGGGCGCGCGTGGAACACAACGCGCTGCCGCCTCGGGTCTTGCTGGATGGGGGACGGCGGACGACCCCGAGTCCGCCGTCCCTCCGGACCTCTTTATGGGGGCTGGAAGAGGGCGTTGTCTGCCCTCCGCCGACGCCCGGTTCGCCTGCTGCGACACGGGAGAGTGGCCACGGCCTCCCTCTCCCTCTCCGCAGCCTCCTTCTGCGAAATTACGGCTTCACAGAAGGAGATCACCGCATCCCACGACTCGGCGCCCCCGACCATCGAACTAACGACGGCCGGCAGCGACAGGTCGGGGCCCACTACAGATACAAGGGCACGGCGCTGCTCCTCCCATGCGGCACACTCTGCCAGTGTGTGCTGCGCCGTGTCCTCCCGACAGTCGGTGCAGTGATGGCACCGAGCGTCCGGCTCCCTGTTTATGCGACAAAAGTACTTCCCGAAGCAGCCATGCCCCGAGAGCACCTGCGCCGCCCTAAACGACAGGGAGCCGTGCTTCCTCCCGAGCCATTCGTCGAGCACTGGTCGGATCGCATCGACGGTGGCGAGGCCGGCGGTAGGGCGCAGAAGTCTGTCCCGCCATTCCGCCACCATGACCTCGCGGAGCTGAGACCGACGCAGCTCGATCTCGCGCTGCATCGGTTCACCACCCCGCGTCCTCATCTCCTCGCGCCACCGGTACAGTGAGGCGAGGAGGACATAGGCCTCCCCCAAGTATCACCACAATTAACGGTCCTGTGCGTCTCACATCCATCGGATTCCCGCAACCCTTACCAGGTCGTCGGTCCACCTTGTAGGAGGCCTTCCAACGCTACGTCTACCGGTACGTGGTCACCATTCCAGAACCTTTCGGCCCCAACGGCCATCCGTTCTGCGAGCAATATGCCCATTGCTACTTAAGTTTGACGATTCTTCGTGCTATGTCGGTAACATTGGTTCTCTTGCGGATATATTCATTCGATCACGCAAGGAAACTCCGAGCATAGCCCTTTCCATTGCCCTTTAAGTGACTTTAAGTCTTCTGATGAGGTGAGGGAGCGCTGGTTTATATCAATTAAAAAAAAACTCACCTGCTCTTCAAATAACTGACGGCCGCTTCCAAATCAACGGGCGGTATAGTAAAATCATAAAGTTCCTGGTCGGTCGCGCTCAGTATAACCAAGCCGGTGCGGTAGTTCAGACCAAGCTTGGTCAAGTACTTGAACAGATCCGCCAGGGCTTTGCGCTTTTGTTGCACGAAGTTCTTCGCTTGAGAAGTCTGTTTCTCTTTTGGCAGGGAGCCGTCAACCTATAATAATAATAATCTTTAATCTTTAGAAAAATGATTAAATGGCATTAGAGACCAGTCTCCTATTGGAGATATTTTGAGGTTTATTGTCTAATTGTCATATCAAAAATTCTTATCATGCTCTCATTGATTACATTGTAACTTAATAGTTTTTTTTTTTTTTTAGATCTTCATGTAAATCATATTTTCCGGCTTCTTTTATGACAGTCATGACGTAGAAATGTATAAATTATTAAATTAAAAAACTGCTAAAAATTCTAACGCGTTTGTATAAATTAATGCAGTTGACTCATCAATCAAGTGTGTTCAGTACCTATACTACACGCATTAAATATATTTTTTATGCACCCGCCTAGTTATTTCTCCAACGTTTGACTGGTGAAGTATGCCTTAAGACATTAAGTCCGCTTTTGTACCTTTGTAAGTTTAAAAAATCAAAAAAGTGATTTTATACAGACAAATCAATTTGACTTTTCCTTTCGACAATTGGATATTTTACAAAAAACATACTTTAAAAATATACTTTACTTAAACAGCTAATAAAACTAAAAATTCCTTTTTCTAAAAACAGCTTAAAAATTGGTAATTAAATAAAGCAGCAATTAGCATTTCAAATATAAAGGAATATTTCAGGTGTTTTGGGAACATCTCGTTATCTCTTTTCTTCGCACGTAACCTAATGGAAGTGACGTCACATGTCAATGTGTGTATCTCTTTTCTGTTACGTGACAGTTTTTCCTTCCACTAATTTGGAAAGGTTTCCAACTTACATAATATTAAACTAATTTGAAAAATCGTTCCTATTTGCAATTTTGGATAAAGTTATTTATTGAAATAAAAAATAATTTTAAAAAGGTCCACTACTCAATTTACATATTTTAATATGCTTGATATTAACCTCTACAAAAACCCATAACTCTTACCTCTAAAGATCCCAAATGCGTGCTTGTCTCGATGACCACAGTCACGAAATCATCCAACGCTTGCACCAAAGACGGGTACTGGGTATTGGTGATGGTATCCTTACACAAAGTCTTAGCCTTGTTTAGCAAACTTGGTACTTTGGACAAAAGGCTACCGTCCGATATCATCTTACACGGCTGGTCCAATTCATCCAAGTATTTCTAGAGGAGAGAAAAATAATGGAAGATAAGTTTGGTGAACAAGAAGAGTGGTAGGGTTAGCTATGTGAAAACAAACAAATCTATAGTTATTCTACAAAGAGTCTAGAGTCTACCCCGCAACCGCTGAGAATTAACTACTGAACAAACACCAATCATTCTAATTACTTCTGTACACAATAATCTATGGTTAGTTTAATAATATACGTATTTTTTGCTAAACTTGTAAAGTTGATTTGTATCTGGTTGATGGCATTGCATTATAATAGTAAGATACCGATTTTGAAATGTGACGTCACGAAACTTATGACTTCTCCCACTTCTTGTCACATAATGCGATTTTGAAATGTGACGTCACGAAACTTATGACTTCTCCCACTTCTTGTCACATAATGTCCATTTTGTCGCCCCAACCCCCCCCCCCCCTCCCCTTATGTGTGAATTACGCTTCCAGGCGTGATGTTGTGCGGGTTGTGCCGTCAGACAGAATATTGGAAACTCAACCTTTAAAGGGGTGAAAAGGGGAAATTTCATTTGTATGCAAAATCTCATTCCATGTACCGATATACTTGAAAGTTAGTACAATTAGTAACATAGATACATAATAAAGGTTGTTATTATTCGTTTTTAGAACTACCTTCAATAGAATAATTTAAGGGTCTTTAAATATTGTTCGGAGGATTATCATTTCTTGGGTTAATAAACATAAAATTTAGCACAAATTTTAATCAAAATTATTATAAAAACTGGCATTATTAGTTTTTCTAAACTGCCCTCAAAATACTGATTAAGGGGTGTTTAAGTATCTATGAAAACTTTCTCGCGAACGAAGTCCCTGGCAAAGTGCTAATCCTTACATATTATAAAACAAAGTCCACCATCGCGTATGTCTATCTGTATAAAGGTCATAAACTCAAAAACTACTGAACGGATTTTCATGCAATTTTCACAAATAGAAAGAAAGAAGAAAAGAAAGATAGAAAAACATTTTATTTGGCGGAAAAGACGCAAACTTAACACTAACTATAATAGAGAAAAGCCGAGAAGTTTTGTAAGACCCGTGCGAAGCTGGAGCGGGTCGTCGCTAGTTTCTATTTAATGCAGTAAAACCAATAACAGGGTGCCTTCCATTTGTATTATTCGATTTTTAAATTATTACTCAAACGAAACGAAACGTGAGCATTTTATTTGCATAAGAAGTAAACAGAGTATATGTTACTAACAAAATAGGTAAAAAATTTATTGTGTACAGAAGTTTCAAAATTATAACAATAATAATGTAATGATCAATCAGTACTACCTGAATCGGCTGCGAATTAAAACAAAAAGGAAAAATTAGTATGTGTATAATACAGTGGCATTGTGAAACAATAAAAAAAAGAGAGTAAGAAGCCAAGTATGAATTGTGTTATGCGCATTTAATTAAATTCGGAATCCCAGATAATGGACATTCGAATTGCTCTTACTCAACTAATCCTTTATCCTGGTTTATTGTCGATTATTTAGTGACCATTTTGTAAAAAGGTAATAAATAAATTTTGGTAAAAATGGATTTAGAACTATGTCACATATAACATTGAGTTTGTTGTCCTAATGCTATCTGTCAATTATCTGAGATTCTGAATGGGAGTTTAGTTGCAGTAAGTTGGTACCATGCAATTTTAAAACCTTCATTATCAGTACCTTTTCAGAGGGTCTAGAACTGGATAAAAGAAATAAATACTAGTTCGAGTTTTGAAATAAGACGATTGTCAGATGAGATTAGAACGGCTGTCAAACCGATAGGCTGGTGTAATTTTATACAATTAATACAAAATTTTAGTCTTATAGGAATAAAGCCTATAGTTCAATGCACAAAGCCTTTCGTTATCTTCAGATATCAACACAATCATCTGTGATTAATTCTAAGTTACGGTCTACCGATATAGCTGCAGTTTAATTTTTAAATATCAAGAAATTATGGGCCGTCTACACTTAACTTCGCAATATGGCAAAGATATCTTTAACACCGTCAGTCATGAATGTTAAAAACAGAGTTAAAAAGGAAAAAGATTAGGCAAAAAATGGAATTGAAAAACCATAAAAAATAATTTAATAATAGTGGGGTTTATTAAATTATTTCTTATGGTTTTTCAATTCCATTTTTTACCTACCTACTTTCAAATTAACCGAACAATATAAATACAAGGTTGATGGAATTAATATTCAAATATTTCAATCTACTTCAGTTCAAGCTCCGACTTCGATGTTAGTCTTAGGCCTACTGCCCACGGACGCGTAGCTTCAAAGACGCGTATTCGTCATTATTCGCTTGGTGTACGCCTGCGTGAACTCGTTAAAAAAAAGGGTTGCGTCTGCGCGAAGCGGAAACGACACGATAGGACGACGTTGCCGCTTCGTCGACAGAGTTTTGTATGTAAGCTTCACGCAAGCATACACCATGCTTATAATTACGAATAGGCGTCCATGAAGCTACGCGTCCGTAGTAGACCTTAATAAAACCCACTACATACGCAGAAAGAAAAGGTACTACAAAAAAATTCTTAACCTTTTTTTTTAACGAGTGTACATCACAGCAATAGAACAATTTCCCCATAAAAAATCGCACATACACACCTTGATATTCCTAGCTAGAACAATATGGTTCTGCACATCGATCATATAGGCTCCTCCTGTGGGCGCGTTCGCGGTGGTGGTGCGCTTGGGCCGGTCCCATATACCCACGTGATCGCCGACCACCTCGGCCGAGTTGTCCACTAGGCAGCTTGTTACGCTTTCTTTTAGAATGTTCTAGAATATAATGAAAAACCTAAATGATGATACTCCCTATCAAATAAGTTTGTTTTTTTTATAATATAAATTACTGCTTGACTGCGATCCCAGCTGATGGTAAGCAGTGATGTAATCGCTGATGGTGAGGCGCACTAGTTTATTAGGAGCTTATTCATTCTAGCCTTGAAGGCACCTAAATTATAATCTGACAGGAAGACTGCAGCAGGCAATTTTTTCCAGTCCTTCGATGTACGCGGTATAATAGATGAAGCGATACGCTTAGTTCCGTGTACATGGCGTTAAGTGTTAGTTCTTTGCTTGTAATCTTTGTTGCGACTGCGCAAAACGGCGGTAAATGTTTTCACTTGTGTATGGCCGATTGCTCGCTTTTCGTTCGAGATTTTTTTGACAACACGTAGTCGAGAGAGACTCGACGTAAGTGTATATATGAACGAAGAGCAACGGTCATCACTAACATCGTTAGAAAACGATGACATCGAAAAATACACTTTATTTCAACTGTATAAAGTACATAGTTGCAGGAGAGCTTCTTAAGCGTCCCCAAGCGCGTCCATAGGTTGCGTTTGTACTTTACGACACTGATCATAAGGTTAACTTTTCAATGACATAACGAACCGCTCTTTAATTTCTTCTCTACAATGAGTTAATGACATAAACAACGTGTAACTTAATAAATTGCACATCCTGAAAGTAGTATACGATTATAATCGATAATTGAATCAATTTCAGCTATTTTTAAAATGGATAACTTTTTTATCCTAAACTAAAAAAGCATTATTTAGGACAAAATTACCTATTTTGGTAAATCTTATGTATAAATCTTGCTAAAACTCGAAAACGGCTAGACCGAATTTTATCATTTTTATTTTGTTTTGTTCGCTTTAAGGGGTGGTTTAAAACAGTTAAAAATAAATCTAATTGATGTATAGGAGTGTGCATTATTCTAGTTACATGTTGTATAGTGGTGTACAATTCTGAGTGGAAACCCAGCTTTATTTTAATAAAGACAGTAGCAGTATGTTTTAAAAAGCTATTATACAAACCTCAAACTCCTTAGTATGTTTATGCAGCGCCTTATGCGCCTTCTCAACAGTATCCTTAACGCTCCAGTAGCTAAGGTCTCTGTCCCAAGTGCATATCTTGACAAAGTCTCGCAGTTTCTTCTCTATCGGGGCGCGTTTCTCTTTGATGTGAGAGGCAACTTGAGCCCTGAACTGAGCATAGTAGTTATACGTGTTCCATAGGATTGAGAGAAGCTCATCTGAAAGAAAGATGAAAAATATGTCGCGTGTTTTTATTTTGTCGAAGGTTACCTAAACTTTAGTGTTTCCAGATTTCTAGAAACCTCTATGGATATGTGGATCTTTGCTGTTAAATTAGTACCACTTATTGTTTATGTTTATTCCTAAATAAATTGCAGAAAGTTCCTTGCCGCAAACTAGTTCGCGACTTTGCAAATTGACGCTAAGTGTTTTGATTCGTCGCTGATTGGTTGCTTAAGAGGAGTCTGACAAGTGATAAACACTCGACGCTCTCTTGCGTTGTCAACATATTGTCAATATACCACAAGTTATTGATAAATGACTACCCTTCATTATCTCTGGGCAATTCCAATTGTACTTTAAGTCCACAAAGTTTGGAACATAAAGCTCAAAATTGTAAGGAGCATAATTTTAAGATAGATAGCACATCTACATCCAGTGAAATTATTTTTTATCTCAATTTTACAACCGGTGCATAGCATAATAATCAGCCTTTTCGTCGTTCCCACTGCTGGGATCAGGCCTCCTCACGCGGGCCCAGTGCGTGTTGGTGAATGTCACATGTCTTCGAATTTTTTGGTTCTAGGACATGCCGGTTTCCTCACGATGTTTTCCTTCACCGTTTTGAGAGCAGTGGTGATGAATTAAATTACACAAAGTAATGCGCCTGGCTGGGTTTGAAACCGCGACCTACAACTCGTAAGTCGGGGCCGTTACCACATGGCCACCACTGCTCTCATTACAACCGGTGAATTGAAGTAAAATATCTACCAGTATGTTAAATCTTTGGCTAACAAAAACAAAAGAAGGCACATGCTATGAAAATAACAAGGAGAAATAAGTCTTACCTCTCTTCTCCGAAGGTTCCAAATGCACCAAATGGCAGTGGTAGACAAATATAATATCCAGCCTTATTTCATACTCAGCTAAGTTCGACTTTTCCATGAACTCTTTGAGCACAGATATGACCCTGTCGGATGGGACCGGCTCTGAAGTCGAGTCCAGGTATGAATTGATGACGGAGTATAAGTAAAACCAGTACTTATGAGCTTCGGATTGTTTCCTGTAAACATTTATTATAATACATCCTGTATCTTAATGAACTAGATCCAGAAAGCAGATCTCAGTGAATTTAAAAGTTTTGTATAGAATTTAAAAAATCAAAGCTCTTTTCAAACAATCTACAGCTTTGCTAATTTCGAGCCGGCCTACATTTTAACCGCCTATCTGACCTCCACCACTCAGTATCTGAGTCACAAAGCTCCTTCGCAAAACTGGTGTTAGATTTACTGGCTTCTAAGCACCCGTAACGACTGTCAAAGATCTATAAATGTAAGTTGGGACCAACGGCTTAACGTACTTTATGCGGCACGGACGAGTCTTGGTATGTGGATGGTCACCCATCAATAGACGTAGCTCAGCCAGCGTTGCTTAACCTTGAAGATCTACCCGTGCTGTTGTTATAATGTACTATGCCATTCAAATAAGAATAGGATCGACTTAGCGCCATGTTGTGACGTCATAACTGTCAAATTGAATCGGGTAGGGTGAGCAAAACCAGATATTTTTTAAATTAAATTTAGTGACGAATCATGAACGAAAAAAAAGTTTAATCAGAATTTAGTTCTTCAATTTTGCTCATCACTTTGTGAAGTGTCTGAGTAGTGGTTAATGGAAGAATAAGGTGAATTGTTGCCAACAATGAAAATGACAAAGAAAACTGTTTTTGTTTAAACTAATTATGACTTAAATTATATATTTAGCTAATTTAGATTAAGCAACAACGTATTTTCTTCACTTAGATTTAACTACGACTCAGTCAAACAAAGTATAAAAAAACCGGTATTGATATGCAAATATATATTTTTTTGCAAATCATACTTTTTAAGTAACATTTGACGGATAGGGTCATTGATGTTCCTATTCTTATTTGAAACGCATTGTATGTAATTTCTTGTCAACACATATTCTAAGTACTTGCCTATGATACAAATTATTAAGACACTCCTTCCAGTGTGCCATCTCCAGCTTCCTCCAGTTTATAATCTGTTGTCCCACAGCCAGAGACACGTCAATCATATTATTGCCTTTATGCGCGTTTTTGTTCCACTCCTCTATCTTGTCTCTGAGCAACTCTAGGCCAGTAAGGAAACGACTCACCGGGCTTGTTACAGGGAAGCTTAGGATTCTGTTCACTATTACTATTATCTGAAATGGAATATGGAAATAACGTAAAGAAATAAAAAGGAAATGATTACGATTAACTCTAATTTGGTTTATAATAATTAATCATTTTGGTTGCTGTCATATGAAAAGATGGATTGTGTGTGTGTGGATTGTGTGAGAAGTGATATGAAAGAAAAGGGAGTTAGTGATAGCGTGACGAGTGACAGGACAGAATGGAAGAAAAAAACGTGTTGCGCCGACCCCAAATAAAACGGGACAAGGGCAGGAAGATGGAGATGGAGATGATGATGATGATGATGATGTTTGCTGTCATATTAGGGAAAGCCATAAATAATAACTGGCTACTCTAGAGCGATCTCAGTCCTTACTCAAGCTAAGCATAGTACACGTTTCATATGAATATGAATCTTATTTTAAGATAAAATAAAGTTTACATTTGTATAAAACGCCTAGTGCATATTGTTTGCATAACGTCAAAGTTAGCTTTACAGATTGCGTAAAATTATGAAGAAAAGTTTTAGGACGGCCGATCAGTTAATTTAGTGTAGAAATGATTCACTTACCTCCTTCAAAGTAGGGAAGTCAGGCCATTGGTCAAGTAATTCATTAGTGTTTTCTTTTACTCTATGAAGTAACGGTACGCACTGCTTCGTTTCTGAGACCCAGGCAGATCTATAGAAATCTACTTTGCTTGAAGACTCTGAAATAATAATAAACATATCAGTAAATAGGTATCACAGAAGAGACAAAAATAAAACTCTTTTACATTTAAATCAGTTTCTGTAATGTTTAATTTTCCTACAAATTACCTTCTCCATCAACTTTTGCCTTAATCTGCGAAATAAGGACCATCAAACTCGGCGAAATGTTCCCTTCGAAGTCTGCGTCCAAGGCTTCCCAAACGTTGTTTATAACCCGACTAAATGTGGGATACCTCTCCAAGAACGCACTGGTCACATCATTGCCGACTAACTTCTTTCGGGCGGGTAACCATTCCGCTGACGTCATATTTCGAACGATGTTTGAATGCCATTTGTAGACTAGAGAAACGTCTTCAGGAGATATTAGGTGTCTTTGTTTAGACTTTTCAGAGTTATTCTGTGTTTTAACTGGAACTTGCTCTAATGTTGGTGGTTTGAACTCGGCGAAGTCTTGGTCGGAGTATGATGGGAACATTTCCAGCATTTCTTCAAGAGCTATGGCGTCTTCGTCTTCATCTTCGCATTTTGATCTAGAAGTAGAAGAAAATTACAATTACCTTAAGGGATTCATATGATTGAAGTCCTATAAAGACTCACGAACTGTATTTGAACGAATACTCTGTCAAGCTTTATGATGTAACGAAACACTTGATCAACCTAATTCAAATCATAATTAACATTTTATTTTAATAGATTTAATAATCAGGGCTTCTGAAATTTGGGGACATTTTTTTTAAACAATATACAAACATACATAAATTAATCCAGCCCCCACTGGGCCCGCATGGTGGATTACGGCCCATTCCCTCTCTTAGAGAAGAGACCCAGCAGTGGGAACATTAAGGCTGATTATGTATGTATGTACACAAATTAATAAGTTTTCGAAAAAAAATCATGTGTCAATGAAAATCTTTTCGTGGTCCTTAATTATTATTCTTCTGGGTCTCGCAAAAGATACCTAGAAGTTGCACATATTACCCGTAACAATAACACGGCTGCCTCCAATTGATGTCAAAATATTTTTTACGTAAATCCCCATTATCGCGATTTGGAGCCACCTCAAACATTACAGTTTTAAGCTCTATTACTAATAGTCTACGGTCTAAATTCCCTATAAAGTTTTATGACACACACACACATCTCGCAAAGAACTTACTTAGTGACATATAACGCCTCATCATCCTGTTTCTTCTTCTCGATATCTCTCTGCTGTTGCTCCCACGCCTTCACGAGAGAGTCTAGCGTAGTTAGCACGGAATCCATCGTGCTTTTGTCCAGTTTGTCCAGTGCTGTGCTGTACATGCGAAGCTCTGATAGATTCATTTTTAGAACCCTGCAAAAAATATAACTCTGTTAAGAGACTTTTAATAAACATACTCCATTTATACAAAAATCATCTTTGATAACAATTACTGGCCAGTATCGGAACACTCAGCATATTTAACATATTAGATTTATAATGTTCCCACTAATAGGACTCGGGCCTTTTCTCTAGAAAAGAGAATGTGTAATGAATCACTTCTTCCGCTTTAGAATGGAGCAGGAACGCGTGTTAGACTTTTACTGACTAAAACTCACACTTATGTTCCTTCAGTTGCCTTTCCGTTCTAAGACCACGAGTATCCTTTTCATGAGTTTTCCCATGACCCTAGCAGGCATCGAGACCCTGCTGGGCCCCTACGTTTTTGCTGACATCTCTTTGAGGCGCGCACGGACTACTACTCGCCGTCGACGACTCGGGCTCGATCCTTATAGGACGGGGAGCTACCCTTTGCTCGTCGTCCGCAAGCCCGCGCCTGCGATGGCCGGAGATTGCTCTGCGATTCCCTATACCCGGGGCGTCTCCTGTCGCGGCGGCTGGGACGTAAGGATGTACGTTCCCTCACTCTTGCGGTCACCTCCTTCGCTAGTATTAATACTGCTTCAAAGAAAGGTGCGACCGCAGCTCATTCTCTCTCGCTCCGGACTATAGACTGAGCCAGGGCCCGGCGCGAGACGTTGCCGCCGCCGATCGCCTCCACTAGGACACGGCGGTGTTCCGCCCAAGCGGGGCACACCTCCAGGGCCATTACCCGTTAAAGTTTTCAAACACGGCTGAACTATATTCGCATAATCGTTCGCTTCGACACGAGAGCAGAACTAGATGATTTCGGGCAACAAATCGTATAAGTCCAAACAGGCGCTATTACATAATACATTCCTACAGAAAATATTAAAAACAAAAAAATACTTACTGAATACCTTCCAATTCAGCCAAAAACAAGTCGTTATTCCCAGCGACCACATTTCTATTCAGCAACTGCACAAACTTCGACGATACAAATCTATTCAAGTAATCCTCCTTGCTCTTTCTATTAGGTATACCATTGGGGAACACCATCAAATCGGTCACAACCTCTTTTAGCACCGGACCTTGTTCTATCTTGACTATGATCTCTTTTGTCAAGTCATTCAAAGAGGTTACACTATAGACAAGTTGGGATATAGAGCTCTGTAGAGGTTTCGCTAAGTCAGGCAATGCCTCGGAATACGTCTCGATTTTTTTATAAAAGGCGTTGACTGAATATAACCAGGATGACGTTTCTTTGACCACAGTGTGACCAGTTTGGAGAGCTGTTTTGTTCACAGTGTTGGTAAGTAGGTTCTTGTACAAATTTTTACAAGCTGTTATTAAATTGGTAGTAATATCGTGTGTCGTTTTTGCTGATAGTACTGATTTAGTGAAGTGTTTGCAGTCCTGAAAAGAGCAAGATTTACTTATTTATTTATCTATTAATTTATGTACATAAAAATAAAAATATGTAATAAATACAGATAGAAGAGCACAAAAGTACTGCTTGTCTCAATTTTTTTTTTTATTAGCAGATATGCAACAAGAGAGTTAGATGAGTGATGTGGACCCAGTTGTGTTTAAATACATTAGGTATTTTAAAATAGACTTTAACAACTTAACTAAGTCATACATATTATGTCAAGTTACAGGATGTTACATAATATCTAAGAACCAATATTAAAATAAATATTTCAAAATAAAGAGTTCGTAATCCTTATTTTTAATTCTACTTACATTAGCAAAGCTATTATAAGTCGGTTCTTGAGGTCTGAAAGTATTTCCCAGCTTGTACTTGCTGACTCTTTCGGCAGTACTTCTTCTCATCTCCATCAGCACACTACAATGGGGATGTACTCTCAGCAAGCCACTATCCTTATCCAACTTACTAAAGGTAACTTGTGAGGGCTTTTCAATACTTCCGTAATGGGGAATATTGCCATAGACTAGGCCATGGAAGTAGTAAGTACCGAGTAGAGCGTCAAACATTTTGACATCCTCCTCGATATACTGCACTTTGAGACGATACTTCGCGACATGGTCCATTGGATTAATTTCAGACAAGACTTTAGTAATTAGGATACTCGTTTGTAATGATAGCTGAGCTGTAAAAATCTTTGTTTTCATATCATCTTCTTTTGTTTCTAACGCAGTTCTTAATTTTTGGTAAGCATCATTCGCTTCGGCTAAAATGTCGTCGAACGAAGTGCCTTTGTAGCAAATCCGGAACATCTCAATTGTATGTGTGCAAAATTCGTCAAATGTCTTGTCGTTCTTAAGTTCAAGGGCAGAGTATAAATAGTTTATAAGTTGCTCGTATTTATTCATTTCGAATTTGGCGTCGGATATTCTGAAATATAAGAAAAAATTGTTTTATGTTTGTACCCTCGAATTTAGAATAACTTGTACCGATACATTTTAAAGTTGTAGTATAAAAATTTGAACCATGCTAAGAACATAAAGGCAAAGTTTGTATTACTCTTTCATGTTCAAACGGCAAAACAGAATTGAGTGAAATTTGGTATAGCGGTAATAAACTGAATAGTTTGCGCGAGAGACACTTCCAAAGTGGTTAAATGTCCCCCCCCCCCTGTAACTTCTAAAATAAGCGAATGATTAAACAAAAAAAAATATATATGATGTACATTACCATGCAAACTTCCACCGAAAATTGGTTTGAACGAGATCTAGTAAGTAGTTTTTTTTTAATACGTCATATATCGTAAGCCGCAATTTACCTTTCAAGTTTGTACGGAACCCTCAGTGCGCGAGTCCGACTCGCACTTGCCCAGTTTTTTTTAACATTAATTTATTAATCCCGAAATATTGCACAGTTCCTGAAGCAACCGCATATGCCCCGGGGAAAAAGCTAGTAAAATATAGAAAGCAAACTCACATCTTCAAAGAAACTGCAGAATCCAATGTGGCAATATTCTTCCATAGAATGTTTAAGATAGTTCCTAGCTGCACAGAATAATCAGTCCTGTTTTCCATCGACACTGCTTCATATGCTAATAAATGACGTGAGTCTGAAATATAAACAATTAATTATAATAACCATTCATCATAATTTTGGTCCATAGATCAGTAGATCTCTCAAGAGTGAGCTCTTCAACCTTGTTCAGGAGCTCCTAGACCATTTTCAGAATAGAAATTTTACTGGTATGAATCACATCGATACACATTGATTAAAAAGCGCAAAAGTTATAATAATAATCACGATTGCTTGAAGCTTGGTGGCTTCCTGATAGCTACAAAGCTATCAGGAAGCACAACTCCGGCAGGGAATTCTACTTCTTAGCTGTAAGCACAATAATAATAGGTGGGATGTCCACCATGTACCGGTAGCGTGTCCACTATGTACCGGTGGCGTGTCCACTATGTACCGGAGGCGTGTCCACCATGTACCGGTGGCGTGTCCACCATGTACCGGAGGCCTGTCCACCATGTACCGGTAGCGTGTCCACCATGTACCGGTGACGTGTCCACCATGTACCGGAGGCGTGTCCACCATGTACCGGTGGCGTGTCCACCAGGTACCGGTAGCGTGTCCACCATGTACCGGTAGCGTGTCCACCATGTACCGGTGGCGTGTCCACCATGTACCGGTAGCGTGTCCACCATGTACCGGTGACCTGTCCACCATGTACCGGTAGCGTGTCCACCATGTACCGGTGGCGTGTCCACCATGTACCGGAGGCGTGTCCACCATGTACCGGTGGCGTGTCCACCATGTACCGGAGGCCTGTCCACCATGTACCGTTAGCGTGTCCACCATGTACCGGTGGCGTGTCCACCGTGTACCGGAGGCGTGTCCACCATGTACCGGTGGCGTGTCCACCAGGTACCAGAGGCGTGTCCACCATGTACCGGTAGCGTGTCCACCATGTACCGGAGGCCTGTCCACCATGTACCGGTAGCGTGTCCACCATGTACCGGTGGCGTGTCCACCATGTACCGGAGGCGTGTCCACCATGTACCGATGGCGTGTCCACCATGTACCGGAGGCGTGTCCACCATGTACCGGTGGCGTGTCCACCATGTACCGGAGGCCTGTCCACCATGTACCGGTAGCGTGTCTACCATGTACCGGTGGCGTGTCCACCATGTACCGGAGGCGTGTCCACCATGTACCGGTGGCGTGTCCACCAGGTACCGGAGGCGTGTTCACCATGTACCGGTAACGTGTCCACCATGTACCGGTGGCGTGTCCACCATGTACCGGAGGCGTGTCCACATTGGTCCGATGATGGAACGCGCTTGATGGAGTTAAATTGTACAATTCCAATACACACTCCCCGAAATATAAGCATTAGAAAACCGATAGGCTAGCAACTTGGCATAGATAATCAAAACTTTGGAGTTTTGACTCGACAACTGCATCATTGCCGATGATCTTCTTAGTTCGCTTGTCAATCGATTTCAGCGCATCAAGCTGGTATTTATTTAGCACATCCGTCCCAAAGATGAAAGTAGTACTCCATACACGATTGAACTTGCGCTTGATAAATGTTGAGCAAATGTTCCGGCGTGAAGTACTGTCTCATCTTTGCTAAGATCCCCAATTTTTTTACAACCAGTTGAGCTTTTTCCTCGATATGTGAGCCAAAATTAAGGGTAGATGACAATGTTACCCCAAGAAGCTCAAGATTGTCAGTTATCGGCACGGTCACCACCTCGGTAATATGGAGCCGAGTGGAATTGGCTCCGGTTAACGGAAAAAAGACACGCTTGGATTTTAGCAGCATTGAACTCGACCAAATTGGCATAGCCTTTCGGAGAGACCGGATCTGTGTCCCACTAGCGCACGGCACGCGTCGGACAACAGCAACAGTGTTATCGTCTGCATACCCAAAGGTTTCGGGAAGTTTGAGATCCAATCACACAAACCAGTGAGTAGACCAAAAGAAGGAAGCTTAACAATAAGGCTTTCGTGCCAGAAATATCAAGGCAAGCGCTTGTACGTGCTTCTCGATGGCTTCGCTCCAGATGTGAATTGCATACGCTTGATTCCCAGTATAGTATGTAGTATTCGCCAGGTTTTGGCGGAAGCCGTATTGACGGTCACTGAGGATGTCAAAAACTCACTAAATTAAGTGAATGAATGAATTCATTAATTAATTCACTTAATTAAGTCATGCAGACCTTAAATACTGTTTTTTTTTTTTCTCTAAAATTAATAAGCAATTTCACATACCTGGATTATCAACCGACACAGTAAACTTCTGCAGATAATATGGCAGTAAGGGAATATTCTTGGACAATCTCTTGCTGTTAATCGGTATTTCTTCTATGAATTCTTCTGAGCTGTCACCGCTGTGCGGATTCAGGAATGGAGAAGGATAGAATGCTGGTGAGTATACCACCGCTTTGTAAAATTCATCCCAGAACTTGACAGGAAAAGATGATATTCTGAAACAAAAGTGTGTTGTAGTAAAAAGTGTGTTATTGTAATAAAAAGTGTTTTGTTGTAGTAAAAAATGTGCTATTGTACAAGAAAGTGTGTTGTTCTAGTATTTTCTCATTATGTGTGAAACTGATGATTGCTCAAAAAGTGATGAAAATCTTACCTGTCACTAATCGTGTCCTGGCTATTATCTTGCAACTTGACCATAACTTCCAGGAGATTCAATAAAGCTGATGGGAACCCTTTCGTCACTTTGCCCAAGTGTACCAAAGACATCAAAACCTGAGCAGGCTCCACGGTCATCACAACTTTGTCCTCGTTCTTTGTTAACTGGGACACTACATCAAAGAAATCTCTCTGTAAGATTGTCAATATTCTTTGTATTATGTAAGAGACTATTGGAAGAAGTTTTACTTCGGAACCTGGTTTGACAACCACTTGACTGTCAACCAGTTTGGTGATATTTTGCTGGACTTGTTCCAATTTATCGTTACTTGGTACATCCAGCGCTAAATGCATGTCAGTGACAGCGTAGTTGTCAACAGACAAGCGGTTGTGTTGCTTAGATATTGGTTGGTTCAAGTCCAAAGTAATTTTGTTGTAAACCTTAGACTTATTGCTACATTTCTCATATTCTTCTTTGTCAAGTAACAATTTTGGCTGGCCATACATCTTGCGGATCTTCTTACTCAGTTTCGTAACTATCGAGTTATCGTTCTCCGCAGGCATCACTATATTTTCCGCGGCTTTATTGAAATTACTTATGAGAGTATCGCTGTCCCTCGCAAGTCTCATCATTGGTATCATCAAATGTTTCTGTAACCATTTACTGTGTGTATAAAGAAGAGGAACAATGTCTTCTCTTAAAATTTTACGCCTACTGGCTTCATTGCCAACAAATATTGATTCGTTGGCCAACTTTAGGAATCTGTCCCGCCAGCTCAGGAGTTGGAACATGTTACAAACTGTTCTGTTATCTAAATTATTAGTACAACGCTCAATACTCTTGTGAATAAACTCTTCAATAACGGCCATGTATCTCAGACAATGTTTCAGTATCGGATATTCGGCGAAATCATCCGTCAATTTGCCTGACAAGACTGCTCCTGAGTAATTAGCTACTGTAAACGTAGTTTCAGGGGCGAGATTCGACAAATAGTACTTGACTAGATTATTGAACATTATTAGTCCTTCCTTGTTACCCAAATGTGTTTCTCTTTCATTTAAAATATATAATTCTGGATAGTACTTTTTGTATGACTGCATATCGCCACTGTGATATTTGTAGGTTTCGTAAGCAGTATCATTAAGGATCTCAGCATACTGTATGCTGGATGCGCGACATTGCTTCCTCATGATGTAATTAATAATAGAATAAACGGTTGTTAACACTGCCGGGTGAGATCTTTGGTATACGGAGAACAAGCTAAAGATGACGTGTAGATATGATTCTATCGTGCCATCTTTAGTTTCTTGTACAGCTGTATACGCGAGTTGTTTGGCTATTTCCATTGTGGAATTGGAGCACAATCCTTTAACTGTGAGTGTGTGGTTTGTGGTTGCGGGAAGAACACCATTTTCATTTTGTTCGTCTCCTTGTATTAGTTCTTCGAGGGCTTTTAACATGGAGTTTTTCATTTCGGCGAGTGAGGAATTTACGCTTGATGCGAAGTCTGCACCGCACCTCGGCTTGATGTAGACGTCAGAGAAGCTGCTGACGAAGGCAGTAGGGGTGGAAATACCACGGAGTAGCTGTTGCCAGGTCAAGTGAGCAGCTTGCAGTAGATGAGAGATAGTTGGCCGATCGAGACCTGGAAAAAGAAAAACAGTTGAATGTTTCGATAAACATTTTACCACCATATTTTTATGGAAAATGCAAATATTCTTATTCATATTATATTTTATGTGTGATTTTTTACTAACAAATAAATCTAAACACGTACCTTCTACAAAAGACTGCATCAACTCATGACATTTGATACACAAGTCATGATATTTACATGGCAAGCCACATGAGGACAGCAAAGCTGTCAAATCGAACAAATTCTCAGTTTCTGACACATACGATATCTGCCAATCATCTGGTCTGAGTAAAGATACTTCGACTCCTCTATTCCTCATTGCCCTGGAAATTTCCCCGTACTTCGGGTCCATTGTGAAGAAAACTCTGAAGTTGGGATGTGGTTTTATGTCACTCACGTCACCCCTTTCGGGAACACTTAACACACCATTCGGTTCCAACAAACCGTTCAGCCTATCAAGAACGGCTGCAGAAGTAAGGTTCACATTGTCGAGAAGTAACCAAGAGCCTTCAATCATAGTCTTCACAAGCAAAGAGTCCACAAATTCGAACTTTCCTCCGGCATTCACTGAAGATACCTGCGACACCTTGCTCTGTAACTTGTTCAGAAGTTTCACAATTTCATCTACTTTCGACACGATATCGGGTTGGTACTCGTTGTTTTTAATCAGTTTTTCGCAGTGAGTGTTCAGGAATTCAATTTTTTGTTTGAATTTATCCATGTTATCATCTGACATGTCAGTGTCTGAAGTTTTCTGCAGAGATTTGTATTTATACAGCTCACTTAACAGCATATTCGTCTTCCATTCGTAAGGTCTGGTCATAAACCACATGGTCCTTACAGATTGTATTGTCAATGACTCAATTTTATCATACAAGCTCTCAAGATTTCTGTTAAAATCAACTTGTTCGAAACCGCCGAGTAAGTCGGAGACATCCATTGCTGACGTCACAGGTATTACTTGCAGTTCGTTGCCGATCAAGTCTGCCAGTACTTGAACTACAGAACTTTTGCCAGTTGCTGTAGGCCCGACTAGTATCGTCAACCAATTCATCTTGATACTTTGAGCCACGGCTTTTAAAGTTGGCAGTTGGCTTCTCAATACAAGCAAGTTAGTCTCTGCAACCCTACGATTTTTGAATTTTTTTTGTTCATTGCGGAGTAGTTGAACGTCTCCTACTATGACATGCGTGTGTGTCAAATGGAATTGAGGGCTACTATCGCTCCTCGGGTAGCCGGGAAGGAATATTTTGTCGTACGTTTCGATCATTCTCTGTTTATCTTCCTCTGTCCTCATACGGTTCACGTAGAGCATATCGACATACTTTCCAGGAGACAGAGGATTATCTTCATTCTGGTCCTGAATAAGGGCTTCGCACCATCTCTGTATATCTCTTAGATTCATTTCCCAAGGTGAGCCTTTGTGACCCCAGGATTGTATCTCAGTTACTTCATGCGCTACTTTGCAATTGAATTCGACTATTTTGTGCAAAATATCTTTTGGTACTGTAGGGTACTGGGCCTCTACAATGTATATCAAGTCTTCTTTAGTAAGTGTGTCAATGTAAACTTGAGTGAATCTGTTCAGGAAGGATATTGGTAGACCTCTTCGGGCACCTCCTTGTTTCAAAGGATTCTGGCAAGCAAACAATCTGGTCTGCTCTTTAACTTTAAAACTCCTTCCAAGTTCAGGAATGAACACTTCTCCTCTGTGATCTAAACATGCGTTAAGTCCTTCTAAGACTGGTTGAGGTGCCAAGTTCAATTCGTCTAATAGGATCCAGTCGCCATTTTGAAGAGCACTCAAGAATGCGCCTTCTTTGAAAGTGAACGATCCATCTTCCGTTGGTAAGTCTGTTCCAAATAAATCTGTTATATCCTATAAATGAAAAATACAAATTACATAGAATCCGATAACAACAAATTCTTTCTTAAATATACGTATTTTAGTGTCCGACTGAACCTTCGGCAAAACCGAAACTCGTTTAGTTTCGATTACTACGACCGAAATCAAAACTGAATTCGAGAGGTTATAATAACAAAATGTTACGTTACGTTATTTATTATTAATTTTAATTGATATAAACCAGTGCTTGACTGCGATCCCACCTGATGGTAAGCAGTGATGCAATCGTTGATGGTGAGGCGCACTAGTTTATTAAGAGCCTATTCACTCTAGCTTTGTAGACATCTAAATTATAACCGGGCGGGAAGACCACAGCAGGCAAAAAGTATGTGTAAGTGAATGATTAATATAAAATGTAATAATTAGAGAATGATGATTAAGATTGACTAATTTTTTCTCTGACAAAAACATGACCTTATATGGAAGTTTCGATTTCTGCCGTGTAAACCAGTTTTGGTTGGTCTATGTTGTAATAACTTTTGCCCGCTACTTCGTTCGGGTGAATGTCGGTTATTGCGAACGTGAAGTCGAAGTCAAAACCAGATAAATCTAGCCTAAGTCCTTTAAGAATTAAGCTTACCCCGTACCAAATTTCAACAAAAACGGTACACTAGCTTTCACATTTATAATACTAGTACTTATTACTTTTAGAAAGACTTACCGTTTGGTCACTCAAATTGATGCGAACAACTTTATGTCCAGAAGATTTAGCGAGTGCTGTTACTAAACTCGTCTTTCCAACGCCAGGGTTTCCTTCCAAAAGGATTGCCTTATTCAGCTGCAATCCGCGCAACAATCTCAAAGTATTGGCACCAGTTGTTGGTGCTGTAAATGTGAACTTTTGGTCAGCACCGATGTTGTCATGTTTCTGCCCAACCTCAATGTAAAAAGGTCTTATTCCAAACTTTTCGGAACCACTTTCGGCCACAAATTGAGTCTGCTTACTACTCAACATTTTTTGTAAAGGCTCCACATACTCGCTGCCAATGGATTTAATTTGATTCAACAAAAAGTTGATTGCATTTTTTCGTAGCAAAACCAAAGTTTCGGTATCGATATGGCCTGTTAGTGCCGTACCAAAGCAGTCTAGGAAAGTCATACAAGCACCGTGTACGTATGCTTCAGGGGTGTCTAAAAGACCTTTTGCCACTGTGATATTTATAAAGTGAACCCATGAAAGTAGATCACGTATGCTGAAAGGGAATTTATTCGTCACTTCTGAATTTTTCAGCCAATCTGTGAAATTCAAGATGGAGGTTCCGATTCCTGAACTACCATCCTCTTGGTTGCCTAGCGACACTCCTTTGTTGACGCTTTTCTCAAGAACTTTTAGTAGATCTTCCCTAGATGTGACGCTGTCACACCATATTTCTGTGAATCTATTACGCAGAGCGGGAGAAAGTTCTTTCTTTCCGAAATCTCCACCAGGGTTCATGGTTCCAATAAAGTGGAAATCTTTATTTGCTATTATAACAACGACATCAGAATTATCATCGCTTCCTCGTTCAGCTAACACCAACTGCCTTTCAGGTTCCAGTAAAGAGTTCATTCGCTCCAAAACACTATCGTCAGCCAAAGATATTTCATCAGCTAGGAACATATTTCCTGTCTCCATTGCCTTAATCAATGGTCCATCAACCCATTCAAAGAGCCGGCCATCATTTTTGTATTGGCGCACTGGACGAAGACCTCCAAGGAAGTCTGAACTTTCAGTGTGCATGTGGCAGTTGACTGACAGGAGCTGACGTTTCTTCAAAGCTGCCAATACTTGACAGACGGTTGTTTTTCCGCAACCGGTTTCTCCAACCAGCAGGACTGGTTCATCAAAAGTGAAAGCCTTAGATATTAATACTGCAAGTCTTCTCATGTTGTATGTCCAGACCACGTGGTTGAACTCTTCAAGTTGATTGTTCAGGATTGTCTCCAATATTGACTTGGTAACTGGAGACGTAGTTGCATGTAGACTAAAGAGGTTGTCAGGATTAACCTTTCTTTTTATGTGTTTTTCTATAACCTCCTCTATTATAGATCTCTCGTCAGTTTGACGTACTTTTCCAGCAAGTATGAGATATCCTTCATCAGCTATATGCTGATCCCAATCGTAAAACTTGTCGTCGGTCAAGGAATCTTTTGAAGTACACTTGTACCTCTGACCCCATCTGAATAAGTCTCGTAAGGTTATAAATCCGTCTTTGCCCTGAACGGCTGCGGAACCACGTCGCCTTATCTGTAGATCAGCCATAACCGCTATCATTTTCTTACTGTAGGCCGGCGGAACATAACATCTTTGGTGCAATATAGTCTCAAGTTCCTTCTTTGGTATCTCATCAAAATGTAGTTCAACGAATCTGTTTCTAAACGCCCTGGACAGCATTTTTCGACCACCGTATAAACCCGGCGGGTTTTGCGTTGCGAATAACATGAAATTAGGATCCGCTTTGACAACTTGTTGAGTTTCTGGTATGAAAAGTTCTCGGTTGTCATCTAACACACGGTTTAGAGCCTCCAAAACGTCACTCGGGGCTAAATTAAGCTCGTCAAGTATAATCCAGTAACCCTTCCTCATAGCTTCGACTAGAACACCTTCTTTGAAGACAAGTTTACCACTGGAGTCAGCTGCGTAAGACCCTATGTATTCTTGGAGGTCTGTATGTTCATGGTTATTTATCCTGACGCAATAATTCCCCGAAGCTTTGGCTATGTATGTTATGAGAGACGTTTTGCCGACAGAGGTGTCTCCTTGTAGCAATATAGGCAATCTACCTAAAGATATGATACGAGCGATATCACGAAGATTCTTTTTCACTGTAGGAGTTAGAATATAACCTTCTGGGATGGCTATTTCTAGTTTGCCTTGAGGGATCCAATGGCCTTCGAACAGTAAGTATGTTTGGCCTAAAACATGTGGTTCTGGAATCAGTTGGTTTGTAACTGACTTTATATTCTTCTTGCCGATGACTGCCCTAAGAAAGAAATGTAAGAAAGTTCATAAAACATGTATTTTTATATCTTAACTTTAGCTTATTCAAATGCATACGTACTTGGCAATCATGGCCTCAACTTTAGGATGTGAAGAACTGTCCAATTGTGTAAGGAAGGATAAGCAAAACGCTTCATACAATGATCTTGACACTGTTCCACATTTAGCTTTGGCAGCAGCTGTAAGCGCTCTGCATAGAGTTCTGAGAGAATAATGTGGTGCGTTTCCTAAAAATTGTACAAAACATTAAATTAATATTATGGTGAAGGGTGCGTTTAAGGGTGAAATTACACTTACATGTACAGATCACTTTTCACTCAGAGGTTTCATTCGCTAGAGCGAGAGGGACGGTTGCAAGTATCTTGCGCCATTCGCGTTAAGCGAGTTCACGACTAATTGACTTCTTATTCTAGCCACCAGAACTAGAGTCTAGCAGATGACACCTCAATGAGACAAAAAGAGATAAAGCCAAACAAATCAATATTTATGAGTCACATTTGCACCCTCAAAAGGAAAACAAAATTATCGTTTTACCTGATCCATCCACAAGATTCAGCTTCGCTTCTTTCTTAATACTGGCATAGAAACTGTAGATGGCCTCCAAAACGGCACCGCCAAGATTCATGTGGTACAAATAGTCTCCAATGAGCAACATCAAGTCATTACGTTCAGTTAACTCATCAATGAAAAATTCCGTGAAGCGATTCCTAAGACCAGCCGGTAAGTCTTTTTTGCCAACGTCTGTAGCAGGATTCATACAAGCAAATAAAGTAAAATCTGGATGTCTTTTTATAGGAACCTTATCGCCTTTTTCCAGCAAATCTATGGTCTCATTTTTGTCTTCTAGCAACCCTGCCAAACACTCTAAAATTTCAGCTGATGCCAAGTTTATTTCATCCAGCAGCACCCAATGGCCTTCTTGCATCGCTTTGACTAGAGATCCCTCGATAAACGCAAAGGTCAATTTCGAAGCTGCCTTAACTTGCTGTTCCAATCTAGCAAGTTTAAAACCAAAAGCTACCCATTTCTTCCGTTTAATTGTAGACTCTTCTACAGTTAGCCTCATTATAGCTGCCTTGTGACTCTGTTTCATCAAAGCCAGTAAAGCAGTCCAATTTTCCGTCTCGTAACACGTCTCGATGTGGCCCAAAAACTTCTGATTTTTGTCTGTGTTATAAAAATTTCGGAAGAGTTCCTCAAATTGAAATCTTATGGGCCGGATTACGTATTTTAGGTCCACGGGTTTGTACCCACCGAGTAGGTCGGCTGAGTCTGACTGCTGGTTCATGTTGATGACGATTAGCTTATGACCCGTTTGCTTTGCTATGTATTGCACTGACGAAGTTTTGCCAGTACCAGTTTCACCAACAAGTAATACAGGTTCATTAGAAGTGACGCAACAAGCAATCTTTTCGAGCAAACAGGCGGACTGCCGCGTAAACGAAAACACCGCCTGTTTATTATCAAAATCTATCGTTTCTAAACTTTTTTCTACCCTAGGAACCTTAGACCTACCAACTTCTAGAAAGGTGGCAGTTAGTGACACATTTGGCTTGTAATGTTTGCAATAGAACTCTGATTTGGTTTCTACTATTCCGAGACAGAGGCCAACTTTTTTGGCCAATTCCTGTCTATGTTCTGGAGAGGACACTGAACAGGTAAATATATCTAGAGCGTCTTGTAGGACTTTTAATGCGGACTCAGGACTTGTCACGTCAAACCCAACTACTGATCTAGAGCACCATTTCAACAAATCTCTAGTTGAAATTAGTCTTGACCCTCGTATAAGAATTAGATTTTTTTCTTTATCGTTATCCACAGCTTCGGTAGCTTGTAGGGATGTGTCGTGACTCCCTACTGAGAACATCATGAAGACTTCGATCATTCTTGAGCAGATGGTTAAAAGGGGCGGGTATAGAGTCTGTATGATCTCTGCAAGTTCAGACCTTGACAAAGGTTCTACGTTTATTTGCGTTAAATGTTTTTGAAGTAACGTACTGCTGCTGGACATTTTCTTTTGAAAGCCATAGTTGGTTGTCAAAGTTCTAAAACAACAACATTTATTGGTTAAATTATCTAAGGAAAATCAGCTCTATATCTACAACATTATTTTTAATATACGCGTTACTTGAATATATTCTTATTATGCGTTATTTGTTCAGAATCAGTAACTGAATCGATTTATTTATTAAAACTTCATGCAACACAAAGGTACAAAACCAACCGATCGGTCGGTGGTATAGATCCCAATATTTTTTACACCATGTTATAATTTTTCCCAAAAATAATTAAAAAAAGATCACAAGTTCGACACCACCAACAAGTGTAAGTACAACACAGGTCACGGCAGGTCATAGCGGGCAATAAACGCCAGCACACAGCTGGGTGCGGGAGCAAACAACCCCTCAGTCGGCCGGATGGTCCGATGACCATGTATTTGTGCGGATAACCAGGTAACATAACAAGCTTATAACTTTGTGATTTTTTATGATATAGTTATGAAAGTATATACATTATTTACATAAAAATACTAGAGACGTGTGTCGGGTTTCGCATATACTAAAATGAATGTTGTATATACATAAAGTTTTAACTTACCGTTGTGTGACGAATAGTTGGAAGCCGGGTGTGACTGGCAGAGAATCTCGGTAGCCTGGCACGCATAGTGAGTTCCTTTCTAGTAGAGAACTGAGCGTCGAAGCAACATCCAGTGCTGCACAGTCTATGTCCTCTAATAGCAGCCAATGTCCATTTTGTACGGCCTAAAAATATGATGTCAATAGAGACTGATTTAAACTATTATTTATTTATTTATGTACACACAAACACTTAAAAATTAAAAGAATAAAAGCAGATAGAAGAACACAAAGGTACTGCTTATTTCAAATGAAATTTCTTCCAGCAGACCTGCGAAAGGAGAGTTGGATGAGAGATGTAGACACAGTGTATACAAATAAGTTAGAAAATTAAAAATATACTATATTATCTGAAGTAAATCATATAATACATAATTATATATATCAATAAAAGTATATAAAACACTAAATAGATACAATACATAAACTAAATTATAAAAATATATATCGACTAACGTAATCGACATTCGATCGGAAGGATTATTATTATTATTATTCATAAGGCTTAATTTTCTATAGCCCAAAATTGACAGACATGAAGAAAGAAAATCCCTATAAATTAAAATTTCAAATCCTTCTTCGCTTTGTTGATTCAATGCAGGAAACAAAATTTTTTCAATGACACTGAAACCTTTTGAGCACCATTGTACAATACAAACATACCACTTATTTGCACTTGCACGAGATAAGTAAACCAACATCTGTTTAAATAAATTACTTTATATTTTTAGGAAGTCGACAGTACTGTTCCTATGTCTTTCGTGTATAAATTATATAATGTATGGGATATTCCGTGACCCTAATTGTTACTTATTACCAGAGCAGTGGAGTCGTGGTGACCCAGGGGAGTAGTGGTGACCCAGGGGAGTAGTGGTGGCCCAGAGGAGTAGTGGTGGCCCAGAGGAGTAATGGTGGCCCAGAGGAGCAGTGGTGACCCAGTAATAACGGCCACGAGTTATACGACGATGGTTTAAACCCAGGCATGAGCTCTAGTCATACTCTTAAAACCGTGAAGGAAAATATTGTGAGGAAACTGGCATGTCTTTGATCCAAAAAGTCAAAGACATTAATATCCACCAACACGCACTGGGCTCGTTGGATTACGGCTTATTCCCTTGCACAGAGAGAAGGTCTGAATCCCAGCAGTGGGAACATCATAAGACTGATTTTGCTTTGATGCTCTGTTTATCATAATATGTTTAAGTCTGATTGCCATTGCTCAAGACTTATTAGCATTACAGTACTGCTGAGACACAGGTCTCCTTGGGAGTGGCCACAATCTAACACAGTGAGGGTTGGTGGATGTCAATTGTCTCAGAATGTTTGGTCTTAAAAAATGCTGGCTCCACAATGTTTTCAACCTTAAAGCCCCGCTTATCCGCACTACAAATTCAGACAGTCAAAAGAATATAAAATCGTCCAGAAATTACAGAAGCCATACCTCAGTCAAAACACCAGGTCTCCACACGAATTCTCCGGGGATGTCAGTACACTGATGCGAACCCAGCAACATGCGGGAATCCGTCTGGTCTCCTAACTGCACTTTTTTGAAAGCCACACCTTTGCGGCCAGTGATAGCAGCCAAATGTTCCACGAGGGAAGTCTTTCCAGAACCTACTGGGCCCATAAGGCTGAGAGCTTGACCTGTGAAAGAGTTTGATTTACTTGTCTGATGGAAATATGGTAAACCGTTACAGTGGAAGATGGGCAGGAAGGGGGTAGACAAAGTGAGATGGGAAAATAGCATAAACGACAAACATACCAATAAGTACAAGCTTGTAACAACCATATCACCATAAATAACCAAAAGGATATCAGTTTATTTCATTACAAGGATAGGTAGACATTTCAGTTAACTTACATTTTGTAAAATAAAAAATTATAACTGCTAATCTCCTACAAGTTTTTAAAAAATATTAGCAAAAGTGGTACTTAAAAATTGACAAAAAGATTATGGTAAAAATCTTCTCACCTGAAGCAACAGCTAAAGCCAAACTTCTGAGGTTATTGACGGTAGATTTCACTGGTACTAAGTTGCCATTCTGAACATTTTCCTTTTGATATATAGGAAGCAGAATGCCGTCAATATTGACAACATTAGGGCTAAGATCATCTTTTATTACATCACTCATTGTGTGAACTAGTTCAGTTTTACTTCGCTCCAAAAGTTCGTGGGTTTCATGTTCTTGTAAGAGCATTCTGATTGATAGTACCATTGATTGAGTATCATTCATATTTGACAGAAGGACCATGCATTCTTTTATCATCCTGTTGAATTCATAAATAAAATTAATTAGCATAATGTTTTATAAGTACCCATGTAGGCCCATTTTTTTTTATTCTGAAGGAAGAGCACAATATACATAAGCTTATAACTTGGTACATTTAGTAAAGTACAAGTATGTTAAGGGCCCGGCGTAAGCGGCTTGCAACTGCAAGTTGACGCGTATCGCGGAATATCGCTATCTCTGTTTGACAAAAACAAATGAGCGACTGACGCAGTGCGCAGTTGTGTGTGTATGTGAGCGTATTGCAATATTGTTAGTAAAATTAGGTATGTTCATTATTTGCTTTATTTTTGCCGAATACTTTAGGGAATCGTTAGTGAATGTACAGACTAGTAATGCGTTTTTTGGAAATTTTATTACCGTGCCGATATCTCAACATATTAGGATAACTAGCACACACTAACAAATCAGAAAATGTTATGGAGCCGAGTGCTTTTTTTATAAGTGGGAAATCAGTCAAAGAGTTCAGTCAATGAATCAGGCCATCGGCGGCAAGGCAACGAACTCTCGCGCCGGTCCCTGGTACAGGTCATGGTTTGGAGCGAGGAGGAATGGCAGGTTGTAGTCTCCTTCTGCGAAACAGTAATACTAGCGAAGGAGGCAGCCACACGCACGCGGGAACGGCCCGCACGCCCTAGCCGACGGAATCCCGACCCTAAATTCCAGCCAATGTGGGCGTGGGCTTGCGGACGGCGAGCAATGGGCAGCTCGCCGTCCGGCCGTTCAGACCGAGCCCGAGTCGTCGACGGCGCGTAATGTTCCACGTGCGCCTCAAGGAGATGTCAGCAAAACCGTAGGGGCCCAGCAGGGTCGAAACCTACTGGGGTTGGGCACGCCACAAATATGGCGGTAAGTCCCCTCTTTGAGGCGTGGTTTGAAAGACCTCATGGCGTCCACCGTAGGCGCGGGCTTGCGGACGGCGAGCAATGGGTAGCCCGCCGTCCGTCCGTCCGGTAACCGTCCGGACCGAGCCTAAGTCGTCGACGGCGCGTATTGTTCCACGCGCGCCTCAGGGAGATGTCAGCAAATCCCCTATATACCCCTATAGACCCTGCTGGGCCCCTACCCAGCAGGGTCGAAGCCTGCTGGGACCATGGGTAGTGTGAAAACGAAACCCGGGCCCTGGGGCGAAGGCAACGAAGGAACAGGGGTGGGTTTTAATCAGTAAAAGTCTGACACTATATTTTGTAAGGTCCGACCGAGAACTCGGTCTCGGTCTCGGTTCCAGTCATTCTCGGCTAAAAATCAGGCCGAGATTCTCGGTCTCGTTCTCGGCCTGATTTACGCCGAGAATCTCGGCCATGGCCGAGACTTCTTGAGGTCCAAAAAATCATTTATTTTCCCTAGATTTAGAGCTTATCGCTCCATCTACGGACGGATGGGCGAATTAGGTGCAGGTTTGACGTTACTCGCGTTTCTGTTTACGATTGCTGATTGATTGGCTAATGGCTTAACGTCAACAAGCGCTGACTTGTCGGGGAAATACTTTTCGCATCTCATTTGTTTTTTACATGTATGTCAATTTATTGTCAATATTTGGAATAGTGATTTAAATAAACATAATTCACGGATTGTTATTTGACAAGAATTATTGTTAATAGATAAGTGAAAAAGTTGCGTGCGAATTGAATTGGTTTGGTTTATGTGAGTTTAAATTGGTAAGTAGGTATCTAGTCTTATTTCATTTCTTCCTTTTTTACTTGTTGTGTTGTTGTAATTAGCGGAATGGTATCATTATTTCATATTTACATCTGTCGATCGGCATTATTTAATAATTATGTGAAATACATACGCAGCTTTTTTAAAGACTTACTTTTTAAACACGTCGCGCGTCGATCGTGCGTTTACCTATGTACCTATGCTTTTTTTTTTTTTTTTAATTGATATAAACTAGTTCTTGACTGCGATTCCACCTGATGGTAAGTGGTAATGCAATCGTTGATGGTGAGGCGCACTAATTTATTGAGAGCCTATTCACTCTAGCCTTGAAGAGACCCAAATTATAATCGGACGGGAAAATCGCAGCAGGCAAATTATTCCAGTCCCTCGATGTACGCGGTATAAACGACGAGGCAAAACGCTTGGTCCGGACCGTAGAGGTTTCAACAACGTAAGGGTGGATACTCGCCGTTCGTCGGCTTGTCCGATGGTAGAAATGAGATGGTGGAATCAAGTCATGCAATTCCTGCGCACACTCTCCAAAATGAATTCTGTAAAACACCGAAAGGCTGGCTACCCTACGCCTGTGCTCAAGACTTTGTAGATTGGAATTAACCAGATCTGGATCACCAATTAGCCTCTTTGCACGCCTTTCCACCGAGTCCAAAGCTGCCAGGTGGCATTTTGCAGCACCAGCCCATATGTGGCTGCAGTACTCTACACACGAACGGACCTGTGCTTTGTATAACATTAAAAGCTGCCCTGGTGTGAAGTACCGCCGGACCTTTGCAAGTACGCCGAGTTTCCTAGCAGCTACCTTGGCTTTGGACTCAATGAACCGCCCAAAGTTAAGGTCTGAAGAAATTTCAACTCCCAAGAGCTGAAGGCGGTCGGTGTACTCCAGGGATACATTCTGAAAAACAGGAGCCAAGGTGAACGGGCTCCTTTTAGCGGTGAATAGACACGCTTGTGTTTTGGCGGCGTTGAATCCCACCAGATTGGCTTCACCCCACTTGGAGACTGCCTGAAGTGAGACATTCGCACGCTCTACCATAGCCTCTCTTTCGGACCGGATTAGCTCCTTACTAGCTCGAGCACCTGGCAGGTATCTCTCTACAACTGTGCTATCATCTGCATACCCATAGATACCGGGCATCAGCAGATCGTTGATATGCAGCAGGAAGAGAGTTGCAGAGAGAACAGACCCCTGAGGAACTCCGGCATTAGTCGTCATGGGCTCTGATGAGCATCCATCGATAACAACTCGGAGAGAACGTTCACTCAGGAAGTCTTTTACCCAGTTAATCAGACCAGGGGAAACGCCGTACGCTGAAAGCTTACTCAATAGACTAGCGTGCCATACCCTGTCGAAGGCCTTCGAGACGTCTAAGGAAACAGCAATCGCTTCCCCATTCTTCTCGAGGGTCTCGCCCCACAAGTGGGTGGCATAAACTAGTAGGTCCCCAGTAGATCGTTACCTTCCAGGTATGCCAAGAGGCGCGAGTTCAATACACGCTCCATAATCTTGCAGAGTATGGAGGTTATTGAAATCGGCCGATAGTTGGTAGGATCAGTAAGACTGCCCTTTTTGGGCACGGGTTGCACGTTGGCAAGCTTCCAGGACTTGGGCACTATACCAGTTCCAAATGAGAGGCGATACAAACGCGTCAATACAGGAGACAACTCGGGTGCACAAGCCTTGAGAACAATCGCTGGTATACCATCTGGTCCACTAGCTTTATTCACGTCAAGACGACACAGTGCTCTCAGAACCTCTTTGTTCCTTATGCGGACCTCGGGCATCGAAGTATCGCAGTGAGGTAGAGTCGGTGGAGTAGCACTACCAGTGTCAAGACGAGAATTATGGGCGAAGAGAGATGCAAAGAGACCCGCTTTCTCTCTCGCTGTATGAGCCAGTGTTCCATCAGGTTTAACCAGCGGAGGCAAAGAGGGCCGACAGAAGTTCGCTTCGACCGACTTGGCAAGGGACCAGAATGCTCTGCTACCGGACGGCTGCGCAGAGAGCTTTGTACCAATATGGTTAATGCGGTCGAAGCGAGCCTTCCTTAGTGCCTTTTTGTAGGACTTGGCAGCATGGTTGAAGGCTCTCTTCTTTGAACTCAGATCCGGAGCTTTGTGGTCACGAGCGTCAACCCAGGCGAGAAACGCCGAATGCTTACGTTGTTCAGCTTGAACGCAATCGGCGTTGAACCATGGGTGAGCTGAGCCACCGATGGGTACGTCGCGATAGGGGATGAAATACTCCATAGCTTGACGTATCACATCGGATATAGCATCTGCACAGCTCGACGGATTTTTAGAAGAGAAGCAGACCTGCTGCCAAGGATAAGATGCAAAGAAGTGCCGCATCTCATCCCAATCTGCTGACTTGTAACGCCACATTCGCCGTTCACCGCGTGAGTCGCAGTCAGGTGGGGAGAAGGACGATACAGACTTCACCAGACAGTGATCTGAAGTTCGCCGTTCTTATGTACCTATTCGGTGCCTAAGCGTTACCAAGTGTTTTTAATATTCTCATTTTTTTTTCTATGTTAAAATATAGTTCTGTTCGATTTTGATTACGAAGTGTTTTTAATATTCACAATAAAAAAATACTTTTTTTATGTTAAAATATAGTTCAGTTCGATTTTGATTACTAAGTGTTACTAAATGTTTTTAATATTCACAATAAAAATTACTTTTTTTTATGTTAAAATATAGTTCTGTTCGACTTTGATTTCTAAGTGTTTTGAATAGGTACGTAAAATAAAAAATTGCTGAAACAAGCACTATTTCGTATTATTTCGAGATTTAACATACTAAATGTTATAGCGCCATGTCTCGGTCTCGGTCTCGGTCTCGGCCGAGAATTTATTTTATTCTCGTTCTCGGTCTCGGTCTCGGCCGAGACAAAAAAACAAGGTTCGGTCGGACCTTAATATTTTGCTCCACCCAAGAGCGGGATTTGTCATTAGATGATTTTCCCACCTAAAAAAAAAAACCTTCCGCATGACGCAGGTTCTCACCGAACACAGTAAGTTCGGGAAGTTCCTGCACCGGATTCGTGCAGAAGCGACGCCCGGGTGTCGCCACTGTGTGGACCGCCCGGAGGACACGGTAGAGCACACGGTGGAGGTGTGCCCCGCTTGGGCAAAGCAACGCCGTATCCTCGTAGGGGCGATGCGGCGGCGATTTCTCGCGCCGGGCCTTGGTACAAGCCATGGTCCAGAGCGAGGAGGAGTGGCAGGCGGTCGCCACTTTCTGCGAAGCAGTAATGCTAGAAAAGGAGGCGGCCATCGCGTGAGGCAACGGCCTTCACGCCCCAGCCGCCGCCGGGATTCCGATCCCATTTCCGGCCACCGTAAGCGCGGGCTTGCGGACGGCGAGCAGTGGGTAGCTTGCCGTCCGACCGTCCGGTACCCGTCCGGACCGAGCCCAAGTCGTCGACGGCGCGTATTGTTCCACGCGCGCCTCAGAGAGATGTCAGCAAATCGTAGGGGCCCAGCAGGGTCGAAGCCTACTGGGGCCAAGGGTAGTATGAAAGCAAAATCCGGGGCCCTGGGACGATGGCAAAGAAGGAATAGGAGTGGGTTTTTAGTGAGTAAAAGTCTGACACTATCTCTCGCTCCGCCCAAGAGCGAGATTTGTCATTAGATGATGTTCCCACCTTAAAAAATAAAAAAGCCTACTAGGTTCGCTTCTGAAAGGAAAACCTGGGGCCCTGGAACGCAAGACAAAAAGGGAATATAGGAGTCGATTTTAGTAAGTAAAAGTCTGACACGCTCTTTCGCACCGCCCAAGAGCGCGAGAAATCATTGGATGATTTCTCACCCAAAAAAAAGTACCTAAGCATTTGAAGTTTAGTAAAAGGAATATATATATTTATTAGTTTTGATGTTCATAAGCATATAAATAATTTGCATGGTCCGGAGCGAGGAGGAGTGGCAGGCGGTCGCCACTTTCTGCGAAGCAGTAATGCTAGAAAAGGAGGCGGCCATCGCGTGAGGCAATGGCCTTCACGCCCCGGCCGCCGCCGGGATTCCGATCCCATTTCCGGCCACCGTAAGCGCGGGCTTGCGGACGGCGAGCAGTGGGTAGCTTGCCGTCTGACCGTCCGGTACCCGTCCGGACCGAGTCCATGTCGTCGACGACGCGTATTGTTCATTGCGCGCCTCGGAGATGTCAGCAAATCGTAGGGGCCCAGCAGGGTCGAAGCCTACTGGGGCCAAGGGTAGTGTAAAAGGGAAATCCGGGGCCCTGGGACGAAGGCAAAGAAGGAATAGGAGTGGGTTTTTAGTGAGTAAAAGTCTGACACTATCTCCCGCTCCGCCCAAGAGCGAGATTTGTCATTAGACGATGTTCCCACCTTAAAAAATAAAAAAGCCTACTAGGTTCGCTTCTGAAAGGAAAACCTGGGGCCCTGGAACGCAAGACAAAAAGGGAATATAGGAGTCGATTTTAGTAAGTAAAAGTCTGACACGCTCTTTCGCACCGCCCAAGAGCGCGAGAAATCATTGGATGATTTCTCACCCAAAAAAAAGTACCTAAGCATTTGAAGTTTAGTAAAAGGAATATATATATTTATTAGTTTTGATGTTCATAAGCATATAAATAATTTGCATGGTCCGGAGCGAGGAGGAGTGGCAGGCGGTCGCCACTTTCTGCGAAGCAGTAATGCTAGAAAAGGAGGCGGCCATCGCGTGAGGCAATGGCCTTCACGCCCCAGCCGCCGCCGGGATTCCGATCCCATTTCCGGCCACCGTAAGCGCGGGCTTGCGGACGGCGAGCAGTGGGTAGCTTGCCGTCTGACCGTCCGGTACCCGTCCGGACCGAGTCCATGTCGTCGACGGCGCGTATTGTTCATTGCGCGCCTCGGAGATGTCAGCAAATCGTAGGGGCCCAGCAGGGTCGAAGCCTACTGGGGCCAAGGGTAGTGTAAAAGGGAAATCCGGGGCCCTGGGACGAAGGCAAAGAAGGAATAGGAGTGGGTTTTTAGTGAGTAAAAGTCTGACACTATCTCTCGCTCCGCCCAAGAGCGAGATTTGTCATTAGATGATGTTCCCACCTTAAAAAATAAAAAAGCCTACTAGGTTCGCTTCTGAAAGGAAAACCTGGGGCCCTGGAACGCAAGACAAAAAGGGAATATAGGAGTCGATTTTAGTAAGTAAAAGTCTGACACGCTCTTTCGCTCCGCCCAAGAGCGCGAGAAATCATTGGATGATTTCTTACCCAAAAAAAAGTACCTAAGCATTTGAAGTTTAGTAAAAGGAATATATATATTTATTAGTTTTGATGTTCATAAGCATATAAATAATTTGCATCACATAAAAAACAAAAAAAAGTAAAAGGAATACAGAAAGTCAATAGAAATATTACAGTAAAATTTAGAACGCAACCGAAGTAATGACATCACGTACACACTGACACTGACGCACACACACACACTCTCGCTTGCCGCGATAGCACTCACGGAATATAGAGAACACTGGAAGTAGCTTGAGAAAATGTTTGTACCAGAACCGGTGTCGCCAAACTCATACATTTACGATTTACTCTTACTGCAAACCGGAAGATACGATTGGCAAAAAAAAAAATAAGGGCGTAAACGAAATGCAAACAAAATATTATACGAAATGCAACTTTAATATCAACAGCCTATAAATCAAATTGGCAAAAACAAGAAAGAAATACATATTGGACTACCAAGTACCGCCACTCGTCGCTAGATGGCACTGTTCAGTATGAACTGTAACTACGTAAAAATAAGGGTGGTATTTGAATGGCGTATCACTGACACGAATGCAGGTTGCAACTCAAATAGTGATGTAACCTAATTCGATCGAAATAATATTGATAGTACGAAAACGTATTTAAAACATATAATGCGAAAAAAATATTGTATGCGGTAATGTGATAGTATCAAAATAATGAAATTGATATTTCGTAGGGCAATTTTTAAACGTATTAAAAAGGGTATTTTTTTTGCTCCCGGTAGCGTAGATCCATATCTCTTTACAAATTGGAACATTAGAAAAACTGAAATTATTAAGGAAGGAAAATAAAATCTAACAATTATCATCATCTCAGCTGAAATCATCGTTATCGTCAACTGCTGTGTTGTACTCGTACCTAACTCTTCAGATAGATGTATTTAAAATTATATCACGAATATCATCCTACAATTTTTATTTTATTAACTTTATTAATGTAATAATTATCTGTATTATAATTACTTACATACATATTTTTAAATACTTTTATTTTAAAAAGGCAACATGTCGATTGATTTTGTCGATAAAGTCACGCACTATTTGGATAGCGTCAAAAGTATAAGTAGACAAGCGAATATTCCAGAAAGGCTAATAACCGGGAAAAGAAAATCAACTTTGTAGTCATGAAATTAAAGACAATTTTTGTTTGTATATCTTGTGCAATGTTTGACGAAATTTTATTTTTTCATTTTATTAAAATAAATCCGAAAATAATACTTCTCGATGGTATGATACACCTCCATGAGTTGGACTTTTAGTCCGACTATGGTTTTTACAGTCCAATATGGCACTATAAGGCATTTTAATATTATTAAACTTAAATTGTACGTTGACGCAGTCTAGTTTGCGAATGAGAGCGCTTGAACAGCGAGTGCGTAATGCGGTACTGACTAGCGGCGACACTGTCACGCCTACTTACTATTTCCAGTGTTCTCTATATTCCGTGATAGCACTACTAACTCTTGGAAATTTGGGATAAATTTGGATGTGTTCCGTAATACCAAAAATGATGAATGAAAACTTAATGTTTTTTCATTTTTTTTTATATAATTTGTAACTTGATAATATAAACTATGTTCCTACGTAAAGAATATTAGAAATATTGTTGTTTATAATACAGAAAAAACAAAATGAAAACATGCCATTTACGCTACAAAAATATGCGAAATAGAAATTCGCTTAAATTTCGTTTTGGGTAAGTATTTTAAAAAAAGAAAGATGTAGGAACCTAGATAAATATTGTCTTAATCCGAATATCATCATAATATGGTGGAAATATGCTCCATCTGCAAATGATTTTGGTATTACGTTTGTATGGATAATTCAGCTGTCGCCGTCGCCTTAAACATCCAAAAAATTACAATAATAAGAACAACATACCATCTCACATCTGCCATCCCATGATTACCATAAGTCCCAATAAACTTGGTCCAGTCCCATTTAGCAGACATTTCATTGGGTAGCTTGCTAAGCAGTGTATAGCAGCATGACACCACCTGTTTTTCTGGAATTTTCTGCCCACAGTCAAGCAGTCTGCGCTTCTTTGGAGCAACATTATAGGAGTCCTCATGATGGGAAAATACTTCAAATGGAGCCACAGGATTAACTTCGAAATATTTTAATGCATATCTAAAATGGAAGAATGGCTTAAGATGTGTATTGGAATGAAAAGGAATTAATAGTTGATACTAAAAAAAACTTGACTACTTGCAAAAAAGCATAATCATAATATCCCTGCATAATTGCACATTACACCCATACAGTGACAAAAAGAACTAAAACATATAATTCTGCTCAGCAGCCTCGGCCAATCGTCATTGTTTAAACGGGGTTTCCCCGTTAACACAATGGCTAGGAAAATCGATTGACAGGCGCTGGGCCCATGTGTAAACGGGGCATTACATTTATCTGAAATAACATTTTTATTATTATCCAGCAAAAAAAATACTTACTGTAATATGTCTGGATGGTCACTCAATGCTGCCAATATTATTGAATACTCCAAGTGGCATGTCTTTTCAGCATCACTGCATATCTCATAGTTTGTATACGAAAATACTTGTTTTAAGGGTATTTTTGCTGACACCAAAGCAAGAAGTATATTCGATAGATATTTCTTGAATAGCTTTGCATCTTCAATTTTGAGTATAAATTCGGATAACTGCTTGACTGCATTTTGAATATCAAAAGTGTTGGCCTTTAATGAAACCTGGAAAAATTAATTAAAAGCAGCTGTGAATAATCAATGGACTGACAAAGTTACACGAGATAGGGTTTTTTTTCTGGTGGGATAATCATCTAATAACAACGCGCTCTTGGGCAGGGCGGGAGATAGTGTCAGACTTTTACTGACTAAAACCCACTCCTGTTCCTTTTTTGCCATTGTTCCAGGGCCCCGGGGATCTCTTTCGCATCACCCATGGCTCCAGTAGGCGACTGCTGGGCCCCTACGGTTGCGGACATGTCCTTGAGGCGCATGTAGAACACTACGCGCCGTCGACGAGTTGGGCTCGGTCCGGACGGTTACCGGAAGACCGGATGGCGAGCTACCCATTGCTCGCCGTCCGCAAGCCCGCGCCTACGGTGGCCGGAAATCGGGATCGGAATCCCGGCGGTAGGGGCGCGAGGGCCATTGCCTCGTGCGTGCACGTGTGGCCTCCTCCTTTGCTAGCATTACTGCTTTGTAGAAGGAGGCGACCGCCTGCCACTCCTCCTCGCTCCGGACCATGGCCTCTACCAAGGCCCGGCGCGCTAGATCGCTGCCGCCGATCGCTCCCACAAGTCACGGCGGTGCTCTGCCCAGGCGGAGCACACCTCTACCGTATGCTCCACCGTGTCCTCCGGGCGGACATCAGATAGGGGTTTGATCGTCACCGGACATGGCAAGTTCGGGAGGTTCCTGCATCGGATTCAGGCGGAAGCAACGCCCGGGTGTCATCATTGTGTGGACCACCCAGAGGACACGGTGGAGCATACGGTGGAGGTGTGCCCCGCTTGGGCGGAGCACTGCCGTGTCCTCGTGGAGGTAATTGGCGGCAGCGACCTTTCGCGTCGGGCCCTGGTTCAGGCTATGGTCCGGAGCGAGGAGGAATGGCAGGCGGTCGCCTCCTTCTGCGAAGCAGAAATGCTAGCGAAGGAGGAGGCTGCACGCGTGAGGGAACGAAGGTCCTCACGCCCTAGCCGCCGTAATTCCGACCCCAACTACCAGCCACGGTAGACGCGGGCTTGCGGACGTCGAGCACTGGGTAGCTCGCCATCCGGCTGTTCGGTAATTAACTGGACCGAGTCCAGTCGTCAACAGCGCGTAGTGATCCTCGCGCTCCTCAAAGAGATGTCAGCAAACCGTAAGGGCCCAGCAGGCAGCAGCCGATGCCCGCTAGCTAGGACCGCGGAGAATTTCTGAAAGGGAAACCCGTAGTCCTAGAACGCAAAGGGTAATTGAAGGATACAGGTGTGGTTTTAGTCAGTAAAAGTCTGACACGCCCTCTCGCTCCACCCAGAGCGTGAGAAGTCATTTTGATGATTTCCCACCTTAAAAAAAAAAAAAAAAGGTAGGGATTTGATATTCATAATTTTTATATACACACTAACACAAGACAGAATGAGATATTTTGTGCACACACAAAAATAACTTTATTTAACATACTAGAAGACACACATTTCAGTTACTGAAAATGCATAAATATGAATTTTAAATAAATTTTCGGTGTGTATTCAAATTCTTTCACAATGTTGTGTCTTGGTGTGAGCTGACCCTTGAAGATGAATATCAGTAAACAACAAGGTATTTTGTGTCAGCAAAATAGTTCCAACCTTAGTGAAGGTTTAACAAAAATTAGTCACAGGTAACATAAAAATATCATGTATATTGTGATGAAGATTGTAAACTCCTTACCCAAATAATAAATTCACACTTAATTATATCAAGGCCACATTATTACATCAGTGTTTGTAAAAAAATCTGATGCATAGCTCATGTGTCATAGATAGTACAAATATGGAGATTGATCAATTAAGCAAGTAGATGTTGCATAATCGCAAAAACTGGTTAAATTTTTTAAGTACTGTAGTAGGAATGGAAGGAATAGGAAATAGAAGAAATAGGAAGGAGCCACAAAACAAAGTGTATTAAAGTATTGAATATAATACCAAATTCATGACAGTGGTTCAATAGTAACTTAATTCATTAAACCCTGAGCGAACGCCGGCGTTTGCTTGGTCATTTTCTTTCTATTGTGTCTCTAGTTAAGGTACTCAAAAGGTTAGTCAAGTCAGCTAAAATGTCTCTCAAGACTGAAATATTGGCAAGGATTTTTTTTTTATTGATATAATCCAGTGCTTGACTGCGATCCTACCTGATGGGAAGCAGTGATGCAATCATTAATGGTGAGGATAATATATTTGAGGATAATATTGGAGAACAGGAAGCAGCAAAAAAAATGAAATAGAATGTCTGCCCAGTAGCAGCAACTACTAAACAAAATCATAACTTCTTGATATTTAACCTTTCGAATACTGTAATTAGAGACAAAAAGAAAGACAATTAAAAATTAAAATCGAAAATAATAGGCAATGAACAGATTCAATAAGGTATACCTTGCCAAGAATGGACCATTGGGCATTTCCAATTGTCCATTCTGCAACACAAATCTAGCCATGTTTTGTTTATTTAACAAAAAAAAAATTGTGATTTAAAAAATAATAAATCAGTAACATTTTTATTTATTTAACTATTGCTATAATAATTGCTCTATTATTTATTACCTTGATTGAATGTGTACCTGTAACTATAACGATTTTGATACATATATTGTGGTCCCCAAAATGGATGGTGCCTGAATTTCGAGGACCGAAATTTGCTATTTAAACTGTAGAACTTCTATATAACTTCTAGTACCTAGCCATTAACCATATATTTACAGTGAAAACCATTCATAAATACTAACCTGAAGTCCTTCACATGTTTTAGATAGTTCAGTGGTCTTAGTTTCGACCCCTACTGCTTTGAGTGCCATCAACATATTGCACATCGACATTGTATCATTCCGTCAAGAAAAATCTAAAAGGTTTAAAGACAAATATTGACTTAAATAGAAATAAAACCGATAGCCGGCCGCGTGTTGTGCATTTACAGAACAGCAACACGTGAAATTTTAATGTTCATTTCGCTGTCACGATGACAGTGACATTATTTTCATTGATTTGATTTTTATTGATTTTGTATGATTTTAAACAAGTCTTCGAATACTTAGTTTTTGGCATCGAGTTAACTTTTTGATATTATTTAGATTTTTATCTGAAACATAAATGTCCATAATTGGAAAATGTAAAAATACAGTATTATATGGTCATACGGTTTAATAAGTCCCAAGATATTTCAATATTTTGCATGATTCCTTCGCAAGGGTAGACAGACACGTGATCTATGTATAAAAATTAGGCAACTTACGAAGGTTTCGAAATTGTTCTTTATATTAAAAAAAAAAATAACACCTTGCGATACTAATTTGACTCTAAATTTAACAAAAACATTATTTTCCTATTACTGCTGAATACATGTGCTATAAAATACCAATAACTGTTTTACTGTTTTATAGATATAATAAAGAAAAGATCCAAAAATTCGAAGACATGTGAGTTGTGACATCCACCAACCCGTACTTTTTTTTTTTTTTTCGGTGGGAATATCATCTTACGACATCCCCCGCCCTTGGGCGGGGCGGGAGATAGTGTCAGACTTTTACTGACTAAAAACCCACTCCTGTTCCTTCGTTGCCTTTCGTACCAGGGCCGAGTCTTCCTTTCAGAATCAGACCCTTGGCCCCAGTAGGCTTCGACCCTGCTAGGCCCCTACAGTTGCTGACATCTCCTTGAGGCGCGCGTGGAACAGCACGCGCCGTCGACGACTTGGGCCCGGTCCGGACGGTTACCGGACGGTCGGACGGCGAGCCACCCATTGCTCGCCGTCCGCAAGCCTGCGCCTACGGTGGCCGGAAATCGGGATCGGAATCCCGGCGGCGATTGGGGCGTGAGGACCGTTGCCTCACGCGATCGGCCGCCTCCTTTGCTACCATTACTGCTTCGCAGAAGGAGGCAACCGCCTGCCACTCCTCCTCGCTTCGGACCATGGCCTGTACCAAGGCCCGGCGCGAGAGATCGCCGCCGCCGATAGCCCCCACGAGGACACGGCGTTGCTCTGCCCAAGCGGGACACACCTCCACCGTGTGCTCCACCGTGTCCTCCGGGTCACCAACCCGTACTGGGGGGCTATTGGCTAACTTTTTCTATAACAGTTGACAACTAGCATTCGTTGCACACTAAACTTAGTTGTCAACTGACAATTTCATAAAATTGGTATTACGTATCACACAAGTGACTAACAAACTACGCTGGAAATGTAATGAATTATAAAAATTGACGGTGCCTTTTGTGACCACTCTAAAATTTTATCGACTATTATACAGCTTCAAAAGCTTACACAATCGCAATTTTAAAAGTATCGATACAATAACATCTGTCAAAACGTGTTACGGTGGCTATCAAAGGCACCAGTGGCTAATGACGTCACTGCAGTTGGTCACTGAAGATAGGCAATACGAAACTAGCTGTTTGACAGTTCAATAATGCACATTGTTAACAAGTGATCATCACTTGAACTGTCAACAGAGTTACGCAATAGCCCCGCTGGGCCCGCGTAGTGGAATACGGCCCATAACCTCTCCTAGAGAGGAGGCCTGAGTCCGAACAGTGGGAACATTATAAGGCCAACTATGCTAAGCTATGCTAAAGAAAAGATGTGTTTATATTAAATTTTAACCATAATAGAATAGAATTGACTTTATTGTGCACCAAAATAGAATAGTAACAAAACTTTTACACTAACTAAATAATAATCTAATCTTCAGATAATCATGACACTTTGGGCGCGAATGGTGTAAAAGAAATATACTACACTGTCGGTGCCCATTATTAAAAAAAATTGTCCATTAAATGCAGATTCTAATCAAATATAATAATAACCGATATCATAATTAAAAAAAGTTACTGCCATTTAAATTGAAAAGGTACGTAGGTACGTTACCGATGTTGAAAAATATTTTAAAATATTCTGAACCTAATTAGAAGTAGTTTTATACCTTTATATTTAAAGAAGGTAAGCCTCCCCTTATAAAAAAAAACATTCCCAGTAAGTAAATTATTTATTAAATGATTCACAGCAAAATCCATAAACTAAATGTTCAAAATAAATTAAATAAAAAAAACTTTTTAAAAACAAGCTTTTAATTAAATGCGCTAAAAAGAATAAAATAAACTTTTCCTTTAAAACTTTTACTATAAACTTATAACGACATTACACAATTTATATGATATAAAAGCTTGTCGCGAGATTTAAGTAGGTACTCGTATTGACTTAGTTCGAAAATTCAAAAAATTAAAATCAATGTGATCATATTATTTAATTGACTTGCTTATCTTCACAGGTAAATCTCACGACAAGCTTCTTCATTTCATTCAACGCATCATTGTTGTAAGGTCGTTTGCCGGTTAATTTCGAATAATCTAGTTCTTCAATAAGAAGACCTTCTAATGATTTTACTCTACTTAAAGCCACGTATGCTTGACCAGCAGCAAAGAGCTTCGAGCTCAAGTATACAACGGCATGGTCGACAGTACTACCCTGCATTTTGTGTACTGTGCAAGCCCAACATAATATAATTTGCAACATTCTTCGTTCTGCATTATCGTGACTATATATTGCTGGAAATTGCACACTCTTGGGTAAAATGAGATGAATACCGTCTTTACCAAAGTCTATACGGACGCATGGTATGTCAGTGTTATACATTTGCGTAGAAAACGTGTGTGAAGGTAGACACAGGAACTTTCTAATAAAACAATGTAACCTTGCAGTGTTTTGGGTTAATTGGAATCGTCATGAGAAATAGGCACTCTGTTTATAAGTGGATCCTCAAACTTCGACAACGAGATCCGGCACTACAATTGATGGAGTTTTCGCTCGGTTACTAAATTTTGTGGAATGTAAACAATATATTTCGTATTTCAGTTACCATAAGCCATTAATAACACAAATTTATAATAACGACATCAATGATAGTAATAATTCTATTACAATTAATGAAATTCAATAATAATCTTTGTAGTAATAAGCTAAAATGAAATAATTGTAGAATTTGTATTTATATCTATGATAATAAAAGCCTTATATTAAACTTTATCTAATTTAACTTTATTTAACCAATTTCTGTAAAGTTGCATAATATAGTAAATTATTTTTTGAAAAATAACGTCATAAAGAAGTTTCACTTCTTACGAGTGTACGCTAGTACACGCACACATGTTTTTTATGTTATGTTTTGGTCTTGAGAAAGTTGATGTAAAAAAAAAAACAAAAGATGTAAGATGTTGCAGTGTAATAGTATTTTAAATCGTCAGATATCATGACAATACTGCCGTGTTTTAAACTCTTCTTTTAATAATACACAGATATCAGGAAAGTGGCCTGGTCATTGTTCCAGTGAAACGATTGGGCAGCGTCAACCTCATCATCATCATTTCAGCCGAAAGACGTCCACTGTTGGACATAGGCCTCCCCTAAATGTCGCCATAGTGACCGGTACTGTGCGTCTCGCATCCATCGGCTTCCCGCGACCCTGACCAGGTCATCGGTCCACCTTGTGGACCGATGACCTGGTGGTTTCCAACGCTGCGTCTTCCGGTACGTGGTCGCCATTCCAGAACCTTTCGTCCCCATCGACCATCTGTTCTGCGAGCAATGTGCCCTGCCCACTGCCACTTAAGTTTGGCGATTCTTCGGGCTATGTCTGTAACCTTGGTTCTCCTGCGGATATCTTCATTTCTGACGCGATCACGCAAGGAAACTCCGAGCATAGGCCTTTCCGTTGCCCTTTGAGTGACTTTAAGCCTTCTGATGAGGCCCATTGTAAGCGACCACGTTTCGGAGCCATATGTCATCACTGGCAACACGCACTGGTCATAGACTTTCGTCTTGAGACACTGTGGTATATTGGACGAGAAGACACCTGTGGAAGACACCGCGCAGCCTCCCCAAACATCCTTGCACCCTGCAACAACTGACAAGTGTGGACGGCCAAGTTTTAGACACAATATTTACGGTAAACTTGGTGATAAACACGTCGTAAACCGTTTATCAAGAAATGTTGCGTAATGAATACCCGGCTAGCCGTTGTTGAACATTTGTTGAACCTTGTTTGTGAACGTAGTAATGATCGCAACCACAGAGTACCTTTTTATGTATCGCAACCTAACGAGTACGACCCAATTTCGTAATTTCGTTAAGCGCTCATTACACTACTACTCCAATTTTTAGGAAACCAATTTAGGAAATCGGAAGGTGTAATCGCAGTTAAAACAGATTGGATCCGATTTAGGGCGGAATTCACCAATAAAACTAATCGCATTTTAACGTATGGCTCGCATAATCGCGTTTAGCCGCTGTCACTAGCGTCACTAGTAAAAAAACAACAAAAGAAAAATACACAAGTGACGTGACACTAGTGACAGGTGACAGTTGGGTGACAGCGGCTAAACGCGATACATTACAGCAGCGTCGTTTATTAAACTTAATTTTTCAAATAATTTGCAAATAATTATGGTATCCAAAGTCGCCGTAGTAACTGGAGCAAACAAGGGCATAGGTTTCGCGATAGTTCGCGGCCTTTGCAAGCGATATGATGGCGTAGTCTACTTAACTTCTCGAGATATAGAACGCGGCAAAAAAGCCGTCGCCGACCTTGAAAAAGAAGGTCTAAATCCTAAGTATCATCAACTGGATATAACGAATAAGCAAAGCCTTGAAGTGTTTAGAAATTACATCAAAAATACATACGGTGGTATCGATGTCTTGGTTAACAATGCAGCGATTGCTTTTAAACACAACGCGACGGAACCGGCATCTGTGCAAGCGGAGGAGACGTTATTCGTAAACTATTTTTCTTTGGTATCTACATGTGAGACACTGTTCCCGATTCTCAATAATGGAGCTCGAGTAATCAACATGTCCAGTTCCTGTGGTCAATTGTGCCTTATCGAGAGAGAAACTTAAAGATGAGAAGTTGACTGTTCCGGAGCTTTCGAAGCTGATGCAGCAGTACGTGGATGCTGCAAAGCAAGGGACTCATGTTCCAGAGTGGGGTGACTCCTCATATGTGGTCTCAAAAGTGGCTGTGTCTGCTCTGAGTATTATTCAACAGAGAGAGCTAAATGACAGAAGTAAGTTTTAGTAATATTGCACAACTTTAATTCATTAAACCCCAAGTGAAAAAAAGTATATTAATAAATTAATAGCCAATATTAATATGGTAGTTTTCCATAGCACAGTCATCACAAAAGCTTAAGTGTTCCTATTGTTTTGATGATATTATCTTATCAGTCTTATTTTTGCTGCTTATCTAAATATAAGAATGAACCTTTTACTGAAACAGTTCATCACATTATTTTTCAGATGTAATAGTCAATGCTGTACATCCTGGCTATGTAGATACTGACATGACATCTCACAAAGGACCACTTACAATCGATGAGGGGGCACGTGCGCCTCTGTTCTTAGCCTTGGATGCCCCGGACACTATTAAAGGCAAATTTATATGGTCTAACAGCAAGCTTGTTGATTGGGATGCAGAGAAACCTTTGTCAGTAATATAAGTTTCAAATCTGCTATTGCTGATGCTGTAATTATAATTATTTTAATTGTTATGTGATGTACCTCAAGATATACTCTTATATTCAATAAAGATTGTTATTTAAATATACTCAATAAAGATTGTTATTTTTATACCTATTTAATTATTGCATAAATAATATATTGCAGAGATGAGAGGTACTCTTTTGGGGGTATACAGAACAGAGAGTAAAGTCCCGCAAACCTCCTTTGAAAAGGGAGGATCCTCTGACCAGACGGGATGTTATGTCTGGTGGGATACTGCCCATTAGATGATTTCGGGCTGTTCTATAATATTATGTTCTAATCGCACGGAGAACTTTGATTGCGCGATGCTGGATTAGTTCTTATGTGACGCCATAGATGTCGCTACATCACTCCCCTTCGGAGATTGGAGATCGATGGTTCTTGACGCCTCTTAATGCGTGCCAGGGCAGTGGTAGGTTCGTTCCAGTGGGTAGGAACCGAATGCCGCATAGTTCTCGGTGAGTCGGAACTGTCTGCGGTGATGCCCCAGTGAGTCGGGGTGGTGCTATCCCAGTGAGTCGGGACGAAGCTCCAGTGAGTTGGAGTAGTGCTGCTGGCTCCAGTGAGTCGGTGCGGTGCTGTGCGACGTAAGGCTTGACTGCTGGCGTCGACCAGGAGAGGTTCTTCATGGCTCTTCATGTGACTGGCCGAAGGTGCTGTGTGCTTAGCCAAGGTCGCTGATGAGACTGAGGGTGATGACCAGGTAGGCATGCTGGTGGTCAGGATACCCTTTATAGCCGTGGGTGCTGGCTGGGCTCGCTGCTTGAAAGCTTGAGGAAGTGATGATGACGTCACGAAGTAGTAGCTGCACGAAGGCTGCGCTGACGTTCTTTTGTCGGGGTCACCAGTTTGGAGGTATGGTGAACAGAGAGTAAAGTCCCGCAAACCTCCGTTGAAAAGGGAGGATCCTCCGGCCAGACGGGTGTTTTGTCTGGTGGACAACTGCCCGTTAGATGATTTCGGGCTGTTCTATATGTTCTAATCGAGCGGAGAACTTTGATTGCGCGATGCAGGATTAGTTCTTATGTGACGCCATAGATGTCGCTACACTCTAAATTTCAGCTGTATACAGAATGGGGCTGAGGACGAAGCCCCTACAAGTCAGCCTTTCAACAAAGTCCTTTCCCTGGACCCTCAAAGCCAATGAGCGACAATAAAGAAGACCACATATGCATTCGATCATCTTGACCGGGATGCTCAGCTGATGCAGTTTCTTCCTGAGGACGGGAAGAAGAATGTTATCGTATGCAGAGGAGATATCTAAAAAGGCTGCAACGACGGACTCGTTTTTAGAAAATGCTAGACGGATATCTGTGACAAATTGGTAGTTCGGCAGTAAGTCTCTGGATTCAACTATCCACTCTAGTCGGTTCTTAAAAAGATGTTCGATTAGTTTAGCTAAGACTGAAGACAGAATAATAGGTCTAAGGCCGTTCGGATCATCTACATGTTTGCCTGGTTTCAACAAGGGAATAATAATTTGTAATTTCCACTGATCTGGAACCGAACCCGAACCACGATCATAGCAGAATTTAATATCGAGGAAATATGCTTTAGCTTTATCCCTATTCACACTATGCGTCCCCATATTTACAACTTTATCTATTTACACTACTATTTAAAGTATTATTTACAGTCTTTATACAAAATATATAAAGATTTTGAAAAGTATTAGATTTTTTTATTTAGAGGTTTTTAAAAATGCCGCCAACTTCAACTTTCAACTCTTCATTATTGGCATTTGCGGAAAAGACACCCGAGTCAAACGTTTCCCGCGCTTTTTCCTGTCAAAATTTGGTAGGTTTGACTGACACGTTCAAAATATCGTAAGGTGGTATAGGTACTTTAGATCCTTGCTCTACTCAGAAACGCGCATATACCACAGGGACATACTGAAACGCGTCCTAATGTACAACATTACCAACATAAGTTCCCACAGACTAATTCAGACAGTTCGAGTCTATTTTTATCTATTTATACTAATAAAACAGCTATATCAAATAAAAGGAATGAAAAAGATCGTGTATATTTTACCAATAAAAAATCTCGTAAGACCATACGGATACGTGGCTTCAAAGACTTAGCATCCAAGCCAAAAGCATAAAAAAAAACAGTTTGAGTTAACACTTTGACAGTGACGTGGAGTTTTTGGCGGGATTTCTTCGAGTGAAGTTCAGTGGCTGTTTTAATTATTCGCAAATTGATTCCTAGTGGATATTGTGATGTAAAATTGGTGTAGTTTTGTATCTCAAGTATCTGCGCAACTGGTATAATATGTGGAATCATTGAAATAGGCGCGATCTCGATAAAATGGAGCTGAGAATTTTATTGTAGTTTTAGCTACCTCAGCGAAGTTTGCTGAGAAGGCTGAATCGATACATTTGCTGCCAAATACTTTTAAAAACATTAGAATGCCCACCCGCAATCTAATGTAAAACAAAAAGAAACAACTATGATATTCTTAAGACTAATAAGCAAGACCCTACTCTTTTTACGTCTGTGGCAAGACCACATGGACGAAAGAGTAGGCGATATGGTCGAACGACTATAGTCTTCCCTAAGGGGTAAACAGAATAATAAAAAAAAATGTACTTTTTTTTCCTGTTTACCCCCAAAGAGTAGAATAATATAAAGGGAATACCCCTAGTCGTTCGACCATATCGCCTAGTCATTCGTATTTTTTTATTCTTGTTAGGTTCGCGCTTGACCGCTATCTCACCTGATGGAAAGCGACGATGCGGTCGACGATGGAGCGCGCTTACCTAGAAGTAAGCTATTCACTCTTGACTTGAAAATTCCCGGCCATCAGGAAACACAGATTCCGGCAAGGAATTGTACTCTTTAGCTGTACGCACAATGAATGTGTTCCCAAAACGCTTTGTGCGAGTAGGTGGTATGCCCACCAGTTACCGGTGGCGCATCGCCGTACGCCTGGTGGTCCGATGATGGAACGGGCTAGGCGGAATTAGGTTATGCAATTCCGATGCACACTCCCCGAAATGCAACCGGTAGAAAACCGACAAGCAAGCAACTCGGCGTCGATGCTCAAGACTGAAGTCTCGACGCAACGAGTGCATCATTGCCAATGATCCTCCTAGCTCGCCTCTCAATCCTTCAAGTGCATCAAGCTGGTATCGGGCAGATCCGTCCCAAAGATGAGAGCAAGTACTCCATACACGATCGAACTTGCGCTTGATAAAGTTTGATCAGCTGTTCCGGCGTGAAGTACTGTCTGACCTTCGCGAGGATTCCCAGCTTTTTTGCAGCCAGTTGAGCCTTTGCTTCGATGTATCTTCGGTGTATGACCCAATGACGTCAGCGTAACACCAAGAAGATCAAGATGGTCGGTTATCGGCACGGTTACGCCCCGGAAAATTGGAGCAGGGCTAAGCTGGCTCCTTTTAGCGGAAAAAAGACACGCCTGGATTTTAGCAGCATTGAACTTGACCAAATTGGCATCGCCCCATTCAGAGACTGCCTCCAAGGACAAGTTCAAGCGCTCGACCATAGCCTCTCTTGAGGCTAATTGATCTAGACTGGATCTGTGACCCACTAGCTCGCGCGCTGGATATTTACTCTCAGCAACAGTGCTGTCATCTGCATACCCAAAGGTACCGGTCTTAAGCAGATCGTTTATGTGCAGCAAGAACAGTGTTGCCGAGAGCACTGACCCCTGAGGGACCGCGGCATTAGTGGCCATTTGACCGGACGAGCAGCCATCGATGACTACTTGGATGGACTGGTCACCTAGAAGTCTGCGATCCAAGCACACAATCCAGCAGGTAAACCGAAAGAAGGAAGCTTACTAATAAGGCTTTCGTGCCAGACCCTATCGAAAGCCTTCGAGATATTGAAGGAGATGGCAAGCGCTTCCACGTGCTTCTCGATGGCCTCACTCCAGATGTGGATGGCATACGCTAGAAGATCACCAGTTGACCGATTTCGGCGAAAGCCGTATTGATGGTCACTTAGGATGTCATTAGCTTCTGGGTATGTCAGAAGCTTAGTGATGAGTACACGTTCCATAGTCTTACAGAGAATTGACGTTACGAGATTGGTCTGTAGTTAGAAGGCTACCCTTTTTGGGCATGGGCTGTACGTTAGCTTGTTTCCATGAAATCGGCACTTTTCCAGCCTCAAATGAAAGCCTAAATAGGCGTGTCTGTATCGGAGACAGTTCAGTCTAGACCGCTAGCCTTGTTCACGATAAGGTTACGCAGCACCCTACGGACGTCCTTCTGATGGATGTGAATATACGTCTTGCAACCATCAGGATTAACAGGGGGCCGCGCGTCATCAGGATCTAGAATAGACGCGAAGATTCCGCGAAGAGTAAGGCAAACAAATTTGCTTTCTCCTCAGTGGTATGGGCCAGTGACCCGTCGGGTTTCAGCAGTGGAGGTAGTGAGGGACGGCAGAAGTATGGCGGCAGGGTATGAAGCGAGTTTGTTCCCGATGCGGCTAATGTGGTCGAACCGAAACCTCCGCATCACCTTCTTGCAAGACTTGGCAGCTCTGTTGAAGGCTCTCTTCTTCTGACTTACGTCATTCGCCTTGTGCATACGAGCATCGGCCCATGCCTGGTATGCCGTGTGCTTAAGCACGTTAGCGCGATCACACTCCGGGCGAACCAAGGGCGAGCCTGGCCAGACATTGTTACGTCGGAGAATGGAATGTAGGACTCCATGAATCATCCGACGATGAATCATCCGAAGAGAAGCAAGTAGGCTACCAAGGAAAACATACGAAGAAAGATCGCATGCCATCCCAATCTGCTGACCTATATAGCCAAACCTGCCTAGTGCCTTTAGGGCAGGGATCAGGCGGAGAGTAGACTGATACAGATTTCACCAGACAGTGGTCGGAACTACCTAACGGTGATGATATCGATACGGAATAGCGGTCTGGATCTGTTGTCAGCAGAATATCCAAGCAGTCGGCCGTGTGCGAATCAATTTCCGGCACCCTCGTAGCTCCCTGGACTAGCTGGGTTTAACGCTAGCGCAAGCTTTCGCGTCTCTCGACCAGCATGGTGTGTGCACCGGTATGAGAAGAGCCACTCCTGATGGTGGGCATTAAAATCCCCCTGTAACCAATTGTGCGGAAGGGTACCTCTGCTGAGCCGCATCCGCCACCTCAGTAAGGTTCTGTGTGAGCCTGGTCGCCTCCTGATGACCACTGTGCGAACGGTAGACGCACGCAAGCATAGATAATTTTATCCATGCCTGTGTAAAGGCCATTCAAATAAAAGATGGTAACATCGACTAAGTGGACTGTAATTCTTAATTAGTAAAATAGTACATTGAATAGTGCACCCCGACAATATTATAGCGTAAGCGAGCGAACGCTCAACGTGGAGCCTATATTACCAAAGTACTCTGTGGTGGAGCCTGAATCCGTTCTGTCTTGTCTGTCCAAGCGCGCGGCGGTGCGTGCGGCCGCCAACGGCGCGCGCCGGCCCGTTCTGATTGGTGCGGCTCTGCGGGCGGCGGGAGGCGGAGGTGGCGTGGCGCGGGACTAGAGCGCGACGCCGAATGTTGTGTGTCATAGACAGCCTGTGTCCACCAGAGCCCAAAGCGTTGAGAACCTGGAATCTTCAAGGTTGCGGAGACGCCGATAGCAGATGTCGTCCGGGGCGTACAAACACATACCACCGTGTGGTTTAAAATTGTGCTTCAGGGTAAACCCTGGGTAAGACAGGTACGACACGTCTGATGGACTTCTTATTTATTTTTTATTTTTGATATAAACCAGTGCTTGACTGCGATCCCACCTGATAGTAAGCAGTGATGCAATCATTGATGGTGAGGCGCACTAGTTTATTAAGAGCCTATTCATCATTCTACTCATCAGGGGGGCTATTGGCTAACTTTTTCAATAACAGTTGACAACTAGCATTCGTTGCACACTAAACTTAGTTGTCAACTGACAATTTCATAAAATTGGTATTACGTATCACACAAGTGACTTACAAACTACGGTGTAAATGTGGTGAATTATAAAAAATTACGGTGCCTATTGTGACCACTCAAAAATTTTATCGACTATTATACAGCTTCAAAAGCTTACACAATCGCAATTTTAAAAGTATCGATACAATAACATCTGTCAAAACGTGTTACGGTGGCTATCAAAGGCACCAGTGGCTAATGACGTCACTGCAGTTGGTCACTGAAGATAGGCAATATGAAACTAGCTGTTTGACAGTTCAATGATGCACATTGTTAACAAGTGATCATCACTTGAACTGTCAACAGAGTTACGCAATAGCCCCGCTGGTCGCCAACCAGCACGATGGTGCATTCCGGGATTTTTCTTCAGTTGGCGGGGCAGCCTTTGATATGTGGCTAGCACATTACTTGGGTCCCCAACTAACAGCGGTCGGCCAGCGGTGCACCGTGCCTCGGATCCCGCTACCCTCCGCGACTAGTCTCCCCATACGTCAATACCAGCGCGGGTCCGTCTGGTCTGCATACATTAGAACTGCCACTTCGACCCATCTCCTTTAAATTGGCTAAACTGGGCATCATACCGGAACACGACTAGGCCGTTTGGCGGTACGTCTTTGCCCAGTGGGTGGTCACAAGCCATCGGTCGAAACCTATCACCAGTTAATGTCACCTGATTAGCACCACCCGGGGACCTAGCTATGGGTATTCTCCTACGGACGCGGGTGACTCAGTACCCTTGTATTCGAATATTAAAGTTGTTTCTTTTTGTTTTACGTTAAAATGGGAGTATAACACATTTTAATGTTTTTGTAGTATTTGGCAGCAAATGTATTGATTCAGTCTTCTCAGCAAACTTCGCTGAAGTAGCTAAAACTACAATAGTATTCTTAGGTCCATTTTACGGAGATCGCGCCTATTTCAATGATTCCACATATTGTCCAGTTGCGCAGACACTTGAGATACAAAACTACATCAATTTTACATCACAATATCCACTAGGAATCAATTTGCGAATAATTAAAACAGCCACTGAACTTCACTCGAAGAAATCCCGCCAAAAACTCCTGGATAGGCCTTTACGGGACTTCAAATAAAACGTGGACTGTATTTTAAATTATATATTACGTCGATTACAAAATGATCGTACGAAGTGGCTATAGCGAACCGCGTCTGTGAGCCGAGTGACGGCGCGTGAGCGGGGAAGGTTGCTCCCCGCGTCCCGCGCGCTCCTTCCTGTGGCCATCCGTAGTGATGCACCGACATACTCCCCGGGTTGAAGTGATGTCTTCAAGGGTTGACTGGAAGAGGGCAGATGCAGTTGAAGGCACGACGAATGGTGCCTCTCTTCGTCTTGAGTTCTGCCACCCTCGTGACCCCGTCTACGCCGGGATAGGTCTTCGTGACCCGACCCAGGGACCAGAGCAGGGGCGGCGTTGTTTTGTCCTTGATCAGCACCATGGTCCCGGGACTGACTTCACCTCTGGAATGGAACCACTTTAACTTGGCCTGTAGCAGAGAAGTGTACTCATTATGAAATCTGCGCCAAAAATGCTGCCGGATGAACTGGATTCTTCTCCATCGATCTAGTCGTGTGATATTTGCGTCAGTCACCTGTGGATGTGGTACAGTTAAGAGCTGTCGTCCAATTAGGAAATGAGATGGAGTGAGCGCCGAAAAATCGTTAGGGTCTGATGAAAGTGAAGTGAGGGGACGCGAATTTAAGACCGCCTCTATGTGAGCGAGACAGGTAGCCATCTCCTCGAATGTGAAATGGGTAAGGTGGAGTAATCTTTTCAAATGATGCTTGCAGGATTTAACTGCAGCTTCAGCCAATGAATTGAAATGCGGGCTGTATGCGGGCGTGAAAATAATTTCGATTCCCTCTTGCGCTATTTCAAATGCAACATTTGATGATTGTAAAAACTTATGCATGTCATTTGATGCACCCACAAAGTTCGTCCCATTATCGGACGTGATGCTTCGAGGCTTGCCTCGACGCGCCACAAAACGATTTAGAGCCGCCATGTAAGCCGCAGTGGAGAGGTCTGAGACGAGCTCCAAATGCACGGCTTTGACTGCTGCACAAACAAAGATGCACATATATGATTTTGTAAGTTTGCAGCCACGACCTTTGCGATCGGCTACCAATACTGGACCCGCGTAGTCAACATAACAATTTAGAAATGGGAATTCAAGATTAGTTCTCGAACTAGGTAACTGACCCATTATCGGTTGAACGTTTTCAGCTTTGTGTCTGAAACATTTAAGACATTTATTCACGACAAACCTAGCTAAATTTCGACCGCCCAGGGGCCAATAAGTTTGTCGAATATGCGACAAAAGCAATTGTGGACCACAGTGTAAAAGTTTTAAATGTTGCATGTGAAACAAGAGCTTAGTGAAACTATGTTTACTACATAAAGCAATGGGATGTTTTGTGTTAAAATCGTAGGGGGAGTTATCGAGCCTCCCGCCCACGCGAATGAGGTCATCTTTGTCCAGGAAAGGAGTCAAAGGAAGTAACCTACTCTTGCGTGGCAATTTTTGACTTGATTTTAGGCAATGGTACTCTTCAGTAAACATTGCGAGCTGTGAATGGTGAATAATAAAGTTTAATGAATTCTGTAATTCAGTCGTTGAAAGATTGCCACGCGTTTTATTTTTGTTTTTTAAGTTATAGATAAATCTTTGTACATATGTAAATATCTTTTGTATTTTTGTTAAGCTAGAATAGGTTTCTAATAAGTTTTGTATGATTGATGAATGAATGATTATGTTTGATTGATGTTTATTATGAGAATGATTACTATCGCTACTAATGAGATGAGTCACTACTTCCGGCAAATCGTGTTTCCCTGTGTTTGGCATTTTGGGCCACTCATTTTCATCGTGTAATAAAAAGGAGGGCCCGGACCACCACAGTGGTGTGTCCTTAATAAGGTCGGCCCTAAGACCACGGGAAGCAAGATCCGCCGGGTTGTCCTTCGACGGTACGTAGCTCCAGGTATGACCATGTGTACTTTCTTGAATTTCGTTAACTCTGTTTTTAACAAAAGGTTTCAGTTGATTAGGAGAAGTAGAAAGCCAACCTAGAACTATGGTGGAGTCACACCAGAATCTGCATTTATGGATGGGTATGGTAAGTGATTGTCGAACCTTAGTACACAGCCTTGCACCCAACAAGGCTCCACAAAGTTCAAGTCTTGGTATTGTCGTTGGTTTAATAGGCGCTACACGATTTCTAGATACTAGAAGTTGTACCCCTGTGAATCCATTGCTATTACGTGATCGAATGTAGACACACGCTCCATAAGCCCTTTCGGACGCATCGGTAAAGACGTGCACTTCATGTGTAATGGAGTCTTCATGCAAAACCCAACGAGGTATTTTTAAGAAATTTAGTGATGTTATCGTATTTTGAAATGCAGACCAAAGTGTTTTAATTTCTAGTGACACATCACTGTCCCAGTCATATTTTCCTTGCCAAAGTAGTTTTAAAATAAATTTAGCTTCGACAACGCACGGACCCACGAGGCCCAGTGGGTCGAAGATCTGACTAATGACCGAGAGGACATGACGTTTAGTGACTTTAGACGTAGGGATTATGTTGATAGTATAAGTAAGAAAATCAGAGTCACATACCCAGTTTAGACCTAATGTTTTAGACTGTGAACAATTTTGATTATGCTCTGATAATTCTAACGTGTTGTTTGTTTCATAATCACTTGTTATTTGTTTTAGTATATTTGTATTATTTGATCGCCATTTGCGTAAATTGAATTTAGCTGATGATAGAACCGAGTGTACTCCTTTAGAAATTTCAACAGTTTCTGATATTGTGGAACTACCGCTCAAGTAATCGTCGACGTAAAAGTCTCGTCGAATAGCGGACTGAACACGACTGTCCTCTGTGTCATCAGCCAGACTTACAAGACACTTCGTGGCTAGATAGGGAGCAGATGCAGTGCCATAGGTTACTGTATTTAAAGTGTACGTTCTAAGAGGTTCTGAGGGATCAAATCTAAAGATAATTTTTTGTAGGGGTCGTTGAATTGGACTTAGCTCAATGGCTCTGTACATCTTTTCGACGTCACTCGTGACCACGTATCTATGTTGACGAAAACGTATTAAAATGCTAAATAGATCGTCTTGCACTACGGGGCCGACCATCTGTATGTCATTAAGAGACACCCCGGAACTGGTAGAGGCTGATGCGTCGAATACTACGCGTAGTTTGGTAGTGGTGCTAGAATCGTGAATAACTCCATGATGTGGTATATAGTATTTGACCACTGAGTTTTCAGGTGATGAAGATGAGTCATAAGTGTCCAACGTCATATGACCTAGACGTTCATACTCTCGCATGAAATCTAAATATTTAGTTTTAAATGTGTGATCGCGTTTAAAACGTCTTTCTAAGGACAAATAACGGTTTTTTGCAGTTTCATATGATTTACCTAAAGTACTAGGATCTGATTTTAAAGGTATTTTGACAACAAATCTACCGTCAATGTTGCGGACAGTAGTTTGAGCAAAATGTTGTTCGCACGTTTTCTCTTCGAGAGAATGTATATGTTTTGATGAAACATTGTCAAGTTCCCAAAATTGTGTAAGGTCGGGAATGACATCGGAATGATGGCAAAAGTGTGAAGAATGAATATTTGGTTGACGTGAAAGACTGCCTGAGACCAACCAACCAAATTTTGTTTCACACAGTTTTGGTAGATTTTTTCCTAAATCTATGCTATTACTGCCTATGACATTCCAAAACACTTCAGCCCCTACCAGGATATCTATGACCGACGGAACGTTAAAGTTCGGGTCTGCTAGTTTAAGACCTGAAGGAATAGGGACGTGATTGATGTGTATGAACGACGATGGTAGAACTTTTGTAATTTCGGGCAAAATGTGACACTCGATATCTACAGTGTATGCACAGCATAAAGAGTCTATAGTAAGGTAACAAGACTGTGTACTAGTGGATATGTGATTGTTAATACCCGTTACCTTGGTGCTCGTACCGTGTCGTGACAAACCCAGTTTCTCCGCTAAATTCCTCGTGATAAAGTTCGCTGTACTACCGTTGTCCAGCAGTAGGCGCGCAGTGTACTTCTTACCCGTCACGCTGCTGGTCACGTTCACCAGGGCTGTGGACAGTAAAACATGCGCAGAAGTAGCAAGCTGCAAGCAATTGGCTGAAGGTGCAACATTTGTCGTAGTAGGCAAAGCAGAAGGCAATGGATTTAAGTTGGGTTTGGTTTCGTGATTTTCTAAATGTAAAAGCGTGTTGTGCTTTATTTTGCAATATTTGCAATGAGACAGTTTGCAATGCTTTGCAGAATGTCCTAAGCGTAAGCAATTTAGACAAACATTGTAATCTTTTGCCTTTTGTAAGCGGTTTTCTATTGATAGGCTTCTAAAAGATTGACATTTGAAAAGGTTATGTTCTTGGGAGCAAAGTGGACATTTATTTACTTTATTATTATTACTATATTTTTTATTGTTTTTTGTTGTAGATTGATTTGTATTAGATAAAGTAGTTGAAGAATTATTTGTATTTGAGTGATTATTATTTAAGGCGACAACAGTTTCGTTTTGAAGAGAACTAATAATATTCGACTCATACGATTCCAACCAATCTGCTTTCCTGTTTAAGAAGGAACAAAATTCAATTAAAGTGGGACCATCTTTCAACTTAGTGTTGCTATATTCCTCCCAGTCACGACCAGTTGTAATGTCTAATTTTTTGGCCATGACATAAATGATTAGATCGTCCCAATGCTGAGTGGGTCTTTCTAATATTGTGAGTGCCCTAATATTTTTATTAATTGTATCTACAAGATTTCTAATTGAAACGCTCGATTCCCTTTGTAATGACTCAATATCAAACAGTGCTTGTATGTGGTGTTTAATCAACTTGCGATTGTTATCGAATCGTTCACACAATATGCCCCATGCTACCTGGTACTGGTCATCTTTAAAAGTAATGCTTTTAATGGCTGAGGCAGCTTTTCCTTGCAATGAAAGACGCAAGTAATGGAATTTATCAATATTATTGAGACTAGGATTGTCGTGGATCAATGACGTAAATGTGTCTCTAAATTCGAACCAGCATTGGAAGTCGCCATCGAAATGAGGTAAATCTATATTGGGCAAACGAACAAAACTATTCCTATTGGAATTATGTGCACCTGAGTTAGCATCCTTGAAGCCCGCCTCAGAGTCCGCATCGCTGGCCGAAGTACCAAGCAGGTCGCGTGTGACTGCCACCAGACTGAAGTACTGGCGGGCAAATTCCTCACGCTCGGTGAACGCAGCACTCTGATCATCAGTAAGCACTTCAATTTGTGTCTGTAAATTGTCAAATTCATCATGTAAGGAATCGAATCTTTTAAAACGCTCCGCTAAGTCCGTGCGCTGTACATTAGATAAGCTAGGACTACTTTTAATTAAATTAAGATGATTGGAATAAATGGTCATTTTTGATTTGGTTGAACTACGTTTCTTCAACAGTGTTTTAATATCTGCCATTTTAAATCAAAGAAGACAATAAGTATTTTTTACTAGAATGAAGGATTATTCCAATACAAAAGAACAGCTGTGCACAAACAAAGGGACCGATGCAAGCAGGTAATAAAATTCCGAGTCAAGGTCAAGTACTTAACACGTGGTGTGCGAATGCTATGCGTACGCCGTTATTTATTTGCTACGAGAAAAAAGCAACTCGCAAGCGATATGAATGCACTGTATAAAGCTGCTAATATGTGTTACTTATTGAAATGAAATATATAAAGCGGCAGGAAAAATATGATAAGATCCAAAACGATTTTTACGGCAGAAAATGAAAGCAGGAATATAGCTAATTGGAACGAACTCACTCAAATACTGTATTATACTCCCAAAGAATGACTTCGGCTTCTTCCAATCCGCGTGGCCGAGGGCAAAGTCCACACGGCGACGACGACGGATTCGACGATCTTGTTTCGGCGAAATATACGAACTGGCTTTGTGTTTTGATTTTCGCAAGGCCGAAGGACCAATGGATAGGCCTTTACGGGACTTCAAATAAAACGTGGACTGTATTTTAAATTATATATTACGTCGATTACAAAATGATCGTACGAAGTGGCTATAGCGAACCGCGTCTGTGAGCCGAGTGACGGCGCGTGAGCGGGGAAGGTTGCTCCCCGCGTCCCGCGCGCTCCTTCCTGTGGCCATCCGTAGTGATGCGCCGACACTCCTATTTATCTCATCGTTCGATTTCATTCCTTTACACGACATTGGCGTAAGTTTTCTTGTGTACATAGACTAAAGACTGTCTGAATATCGAGTGGGTGTAATAAGCGCTTATGTATTGCAGTCCGTACACCTGACATTAGTGCTGTTTTGACGTTCATGCATTGTGGCTGTGGGGTCGTGTTGGTTGGAGCGGCACTAATAGGTATAATCGAATCAAAGTGAACCTGGACATAAATAATAATACAGTAGTCAAGTAAGTAAAATTACTGGTTGTTCAAGTTCAAGCGATTTAATTCATTTGAATAGCAATCACGCGAATTAAATTTGTCTAAATTTATATAAATTTAACTATCGCTCGGTAGGTGGCCAGGGGCTTTATCATGATATATTAAAATGTCAGCCGACCGAACGAAAAAGAGTGATGGAGGTATACAATCTTTAAAGCTCCACTCCTCTAACAGTTTGGTTTAGGTCGTAAAATGGATCACGAATACAATAAAGAGCTTGTGGTAGAGCCTCAGTGTGTGCTAGGTAAGGTCAAACTTTTCAGCAATAGATGGCGTTGTCACAAAATTAGCAAATGTTCTAGAACTATTTATGAAAATTGTTGAATTCTAATTAATTACTGCTTATATACCAAGAATATTTACGAAAATAAACTGAAGTTAGATCCAGTCATTTTACCATAACAAGCGTAGCGTAATGCGCAACTCGGCATATTATCTCAGAAAACAAAGACATTAAATATATACTATAAACTAAGATCCCAGAGCTGTCTGACATAACTTATTTTCACATGGATGAAACCTTAGGTTCTCAGTAGCGTCTCATGTGCTTTGAATATCTGTGTGATTGTGGAGTTCCTCCTTGGGGCTCCTGAGCAGGTACCAGGTGAGAAAGGGAACTAAGGCAAGTTTGAATTTTTCTTTCGATCTTACCGTTAAAGATCCAAGTTTGGCACGCGTATGATATGCAGGGCAGTAGGCAGGAATCCAGAACAATTGACTTTAGATTGGTAGGTAGGCTTGACTTTAATATTTCTTTGAAACTCCAAAACTTGTTCCAGGCCAAGTTTACACGTCTGTTTAATTCGTCAATGTGTCTAGATTTCTTGAAGGAAATTTGTTTGCCCAGATAAATATATTCCTGCACATAATCCAAAGGAGAATCATCAACTTTAATAGTTTGTTCTATGCTGTTGGTCATAACCTTGGTTTTGGTGGTGTTGTTCTAAGCCGATGTTACGACTGATAATGTTAAAATCATTTACCATTGATTTTAGTTGTGTTGGTATTTCTGAAAATAATATACGATATCATCAGCAAATCTAAGATTGTTGAGATGTTTCCCGTTTATAAGAACTCCCTTTCTTATCCATTTTAGGTCTTTCATTATGTATTGAAGAACAGTAATGAATAATCTGGGTGACAGTGGATCACCCTGTCTCACACCTCTGCATATTTTTATTTCAGGACCTTTTCTGTCTAGTCTGGCTCTACTTACACTTGTAGCCACCCTACAGCACATCACTGTTACCTGCTCGACCCAAAAGCATTCCCACGCTACGCAGCCATTGTACTCCAAGGCCCCACGTGCGAGCCTTGGTACCTGCTACCCCAGCTGCCCCAACAAAAGCATTGCGCGCCCGAACCGCGCTCATTGTTTTGTAGATACTAAGTTACTATTGGTTAAGTTTTAGTCCGTAATATTGTAAACTAGTATAAAAGGAGGTGCATGGTGGAAATATACACATTCTGTTTTGGAGTCACACGATTCTTACTTCAATCCCCAAAGTGGTGACCCCGAGTTTTTCTACCCAGCTACGGACCTGGTTTATGCCTGCCGGCTGGAGTAGATATCACACGCGACACGCTCCTCAACCAGCTACGGACCCGGTCTTAGGCTTGCCGACTGGTATGACGGCATAGTCACAGCATCTCCAAGTGATCACTGCCCCGTCGTCGTCATAACGGTACACCGTGATTGCACATTTCAGTTGGCCTCCCACAAGCGGGTCTCACCAACTGAAATCTCAAGAGGCAAAACATACACGGATATCGTTCCAGACATTTAACATCGCGTAGTCGCCGCCCAACAAATTGAAGATGTCCCTGCCTCCAAACATTTGTCAAACAGAACAACAACCAGGCCCGTCAACATTGCACAGCGTGACGAACGCTGAAGCCGGCATATCGCTCAGAATGCGCATTCCAGCGTTCTGGCGCGATCGACCACGCCTGTGGTTCATAATCTTTGAAGCCGCAGCCTGATGACCTCAAAAAAGGCCAAGCTCAGCTCGCCCAGATGGTCATAGCGCAGCTGGAGCGGCAGGATATTGAGCAGATCGTTGACCTCCTGTACAACCCATCTGAGACGGATCAATACACGGCGATAAAGAAAAGGCTCATATCCGCCTACGAGGAATCTGACAGTCGGCAGTTTCAAAAACTACTGTCAGAAATGGAACTCGGTGAGCAAAAGCCGACACAATTACTCCGCCAGATGCGCAATCTCGCCAGGGATAAAGTCCCCGACTCCACGCTGCGTCTCATGTGGACAAACCACCTGCCATCACACGTGCGCTCAGTCCTGGCAGTCAGCGAGTCGTTCAGCACAACGACCGCCCTGGAAGAACTCGCGCTGCTTGCCGACAAAATGATGGAGCAGACAGCAACAGCCGAAGTCGCAGCCGTGCAGTCACCTGCACCACCCACACCAGCACCACAGGTAGTTACTACCCAGTATCTCGCTAACGAACTCCGAAAACTCTCGCTAGAGATAGCAGAATTAAAAGCGACAGGGTTAAAAGCGAGACGTACGTCGTCATACGACCACGATCATCGTCCGTCATACGACTATGATCATCGCCCGTCATACGACCACGATCACCACGATCATCGTCCGTCATACGACCACGTTCACCGTTGCAAGCGCTACCCGTCTCGACACCGTTCCAACTCGAGGTCACGGACCCGTGATACAAAAGGCCGAGATACGTCGCCATCACCTATGTGCTATTACCACCGACGGTTCGAAGAGCAAGCCAGACGCTGCACGACACCCTGCTCATTCACAAAACCAAACTCGGAAAACTAAAAAGAACGTTGGCAGAGGCGGACACCGGCGTTCATGAAAATGCACACCGCCTATACATCACCGATTACAAAAACAAATTATCGTTCTTAGTCGACACGAGCGCAAATATATCCGTGCTACCAAGAGCAAAAGGGCAAAAACAAACGCCGCTGCCATTCAAACTATACGCAGCAAACAACACCACAATAGCCACGTACGGGGAAAAAACCTTATGTCTCGACCTCAACTTACGACGCCCTTACAAATGGCGTTTCATTGTAGCTGACGTCTCGAAACCGATACTCGGAGCCGATTTCCTCAAACATCACCAACTCATCGTTGATCTGAGGAATCGGAAGCTAATCGACGGGGTTACAAACCTAAAGGTCAACGTTCCGGTACGAGTATCAGACGTACCTACCGTGCGCAGTATCGACATGTCGCAAACTTACCACGACATACTAGCACAGTATCCCGGCATAACGAGGCTAACATCGATGGAATTGAACAGCAACATCAAAGTGCAACATTTCATCGAAACTCGGGGACCACCGATACACTGCCGCGTCCGACCAATCCCACCGCACCGTTTCGAGATTGTTAAAAAGGAGTTCGAGAACATGATCGAACAAGGTCTATGCCGACCTAGTAAAAGTTCATGGGCATCACCTCTACATATCGTACCTAAGAAGAATGGCGATATTAGAGTCTGTGGTGACTATCGCCGACTTAACTCTATCACCGTACCAGACCGATACCCCGTGCCACGCATTAAAGATTTCACTCATCACCTATCTGGGAAAACAATATTCTCCACAATCGACCTCAACCGTGCCTACCAGCAACTAAGCGTAAGAGAAGAGGACGTCGAAAAAACCGCCATTATCACCCCGATGGGATTATTCGAATTCCCACGTATGTGCCCTGGTTTGAAAAACGCGGGACAAACGTTTCAACGGTACATCCACGAAGTGCTACGAGGGTTAGATTTCGTTTTCCCATTCATCGACGATTTGCTGCTAGCATCTGAAAACGAGTCCCAACACCGCGAACACCTTCACATCGTACTCAAGCGACTCGAAGAAAACGGCATCACGATAAACCCCGCCAAGTGCAACCTAGGTCAACCCGAAGTCCGGTTCCTAGGATACACCGTATCAGCAGACGGAATCAAACCTCCGCAACATAAGATAGAAGCCATCGCGAACTATCCCAAGCCGACTACCATTGAAGAGCTGCGAAGATTTCTCGGTATGATAAATTTTTATCGCGATCATATACCGAACGCCGCATCCCAGCAAGCACCATTAAACGCTTACCTACACAATGTCAAGAAAAAAGACAAAACACCAATTACCTGGACCGACGAAGCTATTCAAGCATTTGAACAAAGCAAAACTAGCATCATAAACGCAACCCTAATTGCCCACCCGTCGCACCACGCAACAATAGCCCTATTCTGCGACGCATCTGGCAATTCAGTGGGTGCCGTACTCCAACAATACCGAAACAACATCTGGGAACCGCTTGGATACTTTTCTAAAAAATTTACCGACGCACAAAAGAACTATTCAACATTCGACCGTGAATTACTTGCAATTTGCCTGGCAGTAAAGCACTTTCGGAAGATATTCGAAGGACGCCATCTCATCATATTCACCGATCACAAGCCGCTAACATATGTTATGTCGAAGATACACTCCAACTCGGAAACACAGAGGCGAATGAGACAACTTTTGTTTATCAGCGAATTTACGACAGACATACGTCACGTGAGCGGTAAACAAAACATCGTCACCGACACACTCAGCCGCATAGAAACAATTTCGTGCCCATTTACAATCAACTACACCGACATAGCCAGCGCACAAACAAAGGACAGCATTATAGAACACATATTGTCCCAAGAAAACATCTGTCTCAAAAAGATAACAATACCCAACACCGACATCGAACTGTACTGTGAAACATCCACTAATTATGTACGCCCGTACATACCCGAGCAATACAGGAAAGAAGTTTTTGAGAGCGTGCACAACATCAGCCATCCTGGTACGCGCACGACTCGCAAGCTTCTCACGCAAAAGTATTTCTGGCCATCCATGAACGCAGACATCAGCTGCTAGACTCGATCGTGTATACTTTGCCAAAAAAGCAAGATACAGCGTCACACACACTCCAGCATCGCATCTTTCCCGCCAGGCGAACGCTTCCAACACCTACACGTCGATATCGTTGGACCCCTCCCTACAACGTCTCAAGGTCATCGGTACTTAATAACTATGATCGACCGATTAACGAAATGGCCCGAAGCAATCCCTACCGACGAGATATCAGCCGCTCGCATAGCCGATATCGTCTATCAACACTGGATCGCAAGATTTGGATGCCCGGCCACGCTAACCAGTGACCAAGGTCGACAGTTCGAGAGTGAACTGTTCCAAAACCTAATGAAACAAATGGGGATAAAGAAGAATCGCACAACACCTTATCATCCGCAGAGCAACGGCATCCTGGAAAGATGGCATCGCACTCTCAAAGCCGCATTACGCGCGAAACTTACAACCGCAAGTTCATGGATCGACGAGTTACCTACCGTACTACTAGGACTACGTGCCGCCCTAAACACAGACACCGGCGTGAGCGCTGCCGAACTTACCTACGGTCACAATTTACGTTTACCTGGTGATTTTTTCATCGCAAGCACTAACACTCCTACTATGGACTACACCTACGTCAGCAAACTTCGCGACATCATTCAACAAAACAAACCGCAAGTCGCTACCCGGCATCACAGCAACAATAAAAGCGTATTCGTGCATCAAGATCTACTCAAGTGCAGCCACGTTTTTATCAGAACAGATGCAGTTAAGAAACCATTACAGACTCCGTATGAAGGTCCCTATCAAGTACTAAGCCGAACAGATAAAGTTTACACCATACAACTACCCAATCGACAAGCAAACATATCGATCGACCGACTGAAGCCTGCATACGTCATCACAGAAGATACCAGTAGTCTATCACCAACCACATCAAGTTCTATTACCTACACCTCACCATCAGCCAAGATTACCACACCTGTTACCATACCAAATACCAGTACCAACATACAGAATACCAAGCACAGTACTACGCCAACCGCTATCAAGGAAACCCAAGTACCACAAACAAGCATGACGTCACAGCCCGCTAACAACAGAAAAACACGTTCGGGTCGTGTCGTCAAACTGCCGGTACGCTTCGCTTGAGGGGGAGTACTGTAGCCACCCTACAGCACATCACTGTTACCTGCTCGACCCAAAAGCATTCCCACGCTACGCAGCCATTGTACTCCAAGGCCCCACGTGCGAGCCTTGGTACCTGCTACCCCAGCTGCCCCAACAAAAGCATTGCGCGCCCGAACCGCGCTCATTGTTTTGTAGATACTAAGTTACTATTGGTTAAGTTTTAGTCCGTAATATTGTAAACTAGTATAAAAGGAGGTGCATGGTGGAAATATACACATTCTGTTTTGGAGTCACACGATTCTTACTTCTATCCCCAAACACTGTTATTATATATATCTTTTATCAATTCTATTGTTTCGTTTGGTACATTACAGTCCCGCGATATGCTTTCATGCGAGATTGAATCAAATGCTTTGGCATAATCAATGAAGGCCAAATAGAGTGGAGCTTGTTGTTCTTCTTATTGTTCAATAACTTGTTCTAGGGTGTGGATATGGTCTATTGTTGAGAATCCTTTTCTAAATCCTGCTTGATCCACTGGCTGGTATTTTTCAGGGTACAGTTCAAGACGGTTTTCAAGACATGAGGCAAATAGTTTATATATGTTTAGTTGTAGGCTTATAGGACGGTAACTCCCAATGTCAGCTGGGGGACCCAGTTTTTTGTATAGTAGTATGATATCAGTCTGGTCCCATTCACTTGGTATTTTTCTACTGTCCAGTATTTTGTTAAAGAGATTAGTTATATAAGTAACCAGTTGATAATCAGCTGTTTTTAATGCTTCATTTGATATGCCATCTAGTCCATTGCTTTTTTCTGTCTTAAGGTTTTGGATTTTTAAGAGTACTTCCTGTTGTGTAAATCTCTTCAGTGATACAGGTTCTTGTTGATCATGAGCAGTGGAAACGGGAGTGATTTTATTTAGTAGATGTGTTTTCTGCATATATAGGGACCGGTAGAAGTCTGTTGCTACATTTATAATTTCTGATCTTGCAAATGTTTTGGTAGAATTTTTGTTTAGACATGGGATCCATTCCTTCGCAGTGTTAAGTTCCTTGAAGCCTTTTTTTAGACTTCTTGCAGTAGTTGGTACTTTTTTATTACTTGTAATCTGTGTTCTTCAAATTCCTTTTTGATTTGTCTATGAGTATTTTTATATAGTATTGATAATTCTTGTTTTTCTTTTATGGTGAGGGGTTTCTTGTTTTATAGTTCACTTCTTCTTAACATCATGGCCTTAGTAGTTTCTGAGATAGAATACTTTTATCCATTTTTTATAGGTTTTATAAAGTTGAGGCTTTTTATGATTGCTGTTTTTAATTTTGAGTAGTAGGTATCAACGTCATCTTCTTCACATAATTATATTGTATTTTTCTAAGTTATCTTTTAGAGCTTCCAGATAAATGGTTCGATTTTGTTCATTATCGATTTTTGTTGTCGAGTTGTTAAATGTGGCTCTGCTCTTTTTTATTTTTGTTAGATGTATGGTGCTCCTAACAAGTCTGTGGTCGCTGGAGTAGATGAACCGTTTGATAATATTTATATTTGTAAAATGTTTTCTCATGTTTGTTAAAATGTAATCTATTTGACTCTTTTTCTTTTTCAGAGAAAGCTAAGTCTACAAGTTATCTGTTTTCTTTTTACCCGACTGCGCGACGCAAAGGAGGGTAATGTGTTTATCAGTCTATGTATGTATGTATGTATGTATGTATGTATGTTTGTTTCTATGTGGCGTTCTAGAGACCAAATGCGTAGGCCGATTTTGATAATTCTTACGTCAATCGATTCGTCTTAACCTTGCGAGTGTCACTAAAGACATGACAGTAATCAAAATTCACCACAGCTACAACCAGACGCCATATTGTCAAAATGAAAAAAAAAAAGTCGATGAACTATGTCAAGTGGGGTATCGTTGAATAGGTATTTTAAAATCATTTGTAGGTTCCTTTTATCATTTTTCATTTTAAATAATAGTTTAGGATATATAACGATTTAAAGTTGTTTAACAAAACAATCATTCTCGCTAATTTTCTTACTTATCGATTTAAGTTTTCATTTCAAGTATAAACGATACACAAATAAACAAAACAGTGAAAAAGCATGAAGAACAAATATTTTTGGTAAAAAAAAGTTTACTACCAAACTCGATAGATGGCGTTGTTCATTTTATGCACGTTTGTAAATCAAGTCATTCGAGTTTTCCCATCTACTAGACAGGTCGATGAACATAAGCAAAAGATGACAACTATAGTGGCAAAAACTACTAGGTTGTATAAATTACATGCAGTTGATATATCAGTAGAATCGAAAACATATGGTCAAAAACCGAAAGATGTAGGTATATGTTTCTGATGATCCTAACAAAACTGGAGGAATCGTTAAATATTTAACAATCGGTTTAGGATCACGAGTTATGTTACGAAGAAATTTGAATGTTACCCATGATCTTGTTAACGGAGCAATGGGTGTTATAAGGACAATTGAGTGGCCAGCTCTTCGGAGGGACCAATTGGAACCCGGAGAATTGCCACAAGCTGTTTATATAGAATTTGACGACAAAGCAATTAAAAACAATGTTTCTGGAGTAGAAGTCAGAATCGAACCATCGACGACAGAATTCGATGCACTTCGCGGACAGGGTAAAATAGAGCGAAAAATGTTGCCATTGATATTGTGCTGGGGTGTAACTGTACACAAGCTCCAAGGAACTACTTTGGACTTTTGGACCGAGCTGTGGTTGACTTAAGTTCACGCATTTTTGCTAAAGGTCAAGCATATGTAGCTTTGAGCCGAGTTAGGTCTCTAGAGGGACTAATCATCAGTAGTTTAGACCACCGCAAGTTACTTAATAATCCCCACGATATTAACTCCCTCAATGAAATGACTAGATTGCGAAATTTACCATCTTATAACGAAGTCAATGAATCGTAACTAAAAAGTATAAAATAAAATAAAAATATTTAAAGAAAAACAAAAAACCCGACTGCGTCGAAACTAATTTTAAAAAATACGTAAAAAAATTAACTTAAATAAAAACTAAAAAGAAACAAACAAGCCCAGTAGTTTAGAATTCTGTTATGTAATACTAAATAACTACACAATTTAAATAGTTTTATAATCGATACACACATAAAACAAATCATACATTCTAATGCAGAACAGAACGACTCATAGTCGGGGCCCCTTGGGAAGATTTGATTGGTAAAATTTGAATGGGCCCCGACTGTGAGTCGTTCTGTTCTGCATTAGAATGTATGATTTGTTTTATGTGTGTATCGATTATAAAACTATTTAAATTGTGTAGTTATTTAGTATTACATAACAGAATTCTAAACTACTGGGCTTGTTTGTTTCTTTTTAGTTTTTATTTAAGTTAATTTTTTTACGTATTTTTTAAAATTAGTTTCGACGCAGTCGGGTTTTTTGTTTTTCTTTAAATATTTTTATTTTTTAAATATGCTGTTAATAATTGTAAGATTGTTGTCTAGAGCAAACTGAAGTAGTCTCCCGCCAGGCTTATCTCTTTTGCCATAGCAGTATGGACCAACTATGTGTTTTTCACTTTGCAGACGTTGCCCGATGTGCATTAAAATCGCTCATTAGTATGAGATTTTTATTGTGGATTTCTTTCATTTCTAGCAACTTATCATAAAAGCTATCTATGTCCTGGTCACTAGTATCGCTGGTTGGTGCATATGCTTGGACAATAGAGAGTGATTTGTCAAATTTAAGATTTAGGATGCATATTCTTTCCGTTACACCGATAAAGCTCTCTATATTTGCTTTCAAGTTCTTTTTTATAAGATAACCAACTCCATATAGACCTTTGGTTTCACCATAGTAACAGAAAATATGATCTGTATCTTCTAATACCGCATAGCCTGTTCTTCATATCTCAGCTAGTCCCACAATATCATAATTAATGTTAGATAGTGCTTCTTTTAATTTTAGTAGCCTGATAGGAGTGATCTAGGATTTAGTGTGCCAATGTGGAGTGTTTGAATAGGAGGGTTTTGGTCTTTTGCCCCCACGGTGACCAACCGGCTTGGGGTGCGATTTGCTTGAATTCGATGAAGTTCATTGTTTGTATTGTTTTGGTTGTTGGGGGTGCTTACTTATTGCTTTTTGATTTTTTGTTTTTGTTTGAGTTGCGCATTACGCTATTTTGTATGTATGTGTTTTGTATGTATGTGTTTTGTATGTTATTTTGTTTTTACCATAACAAGATTTGCATCTTGTTATGGTAAAATGACTGGACCTAACTTCGGTTTATTATCGTAAATATTCTTAGTATTTACGCAGTAATTAATTAGAATTCAATAATTTTCATAAATAGTTCTACATTTCCTGATTTTGTGATAACGCCATCTATTGTTGAAAAGCTTAACCCTCCCATACTCACAATTATTATTGTTCAATCATAGACTAAAACATGCAGATGTTCCCTCCTACAAAAACCAGTATAGGTTTTTACCTACAACTGGTTTAATGTCACAAACTTCGCGTGGTGTTTTATAATAATAATAATAATAATAATAAACTTTATTGTCAGACCAGAGATCCATATTTTCATTACTAACAATTGATACCTACTAAAGACAAACAAAAAGACATACAATACAATACAAAACAAAACAATACAATACAACACAATACAGTACAATACAAAACAAAAAGCCTACTTCACATACCTGAAAGACGGTCTGTGTACCGCAATCCAGTGAGACACCATTAGGCCATCCACCCTACCGGCTACAGTAGCCACGAGGCTATTGGGGCTGTCGCGCATCCGACGCATCAGTGATGCAATTCTCAGCCGCAGCAGTGAGCCGAAATCCGGAACACGCGCGTCCGCGAACATCCCCGACGCGCTACAGAAACGCGGCAACCCCAGCATTACCCGGAACGCGTTATTATATTGGACTCGTAGAGCATTGTACGAGCCCTGTGTATAACTGACCCACAGGGCGCACGTGTACAGCGACTGGCAGTAGGCCCTGAACAGAGTTATCTTAACTTCACGCGTACACCGTGCGAACCTGCGAGCCAGCATGTTACACCTGACAGCCAACGCTCTACGTTCCCTCTCTAAGTCAGCGTCATCCGACAGACTATCGGTGACCCAGTGTCCCAGATATTTAAAACGAGTGACTCTTTTCAGCGGAACTCCGCCCAAGGAAACCGGTGGAACAGTGCCACATATTTTATTTTGCCCCCTAAACACTAAGAGCTCGCTTTTTGTTGAGTTATACCTGAGACCATGAGTCACCGCATAGTCTTCACAGATTCGGAGAAGCCTTCTTAACGCACTAATCGATGGGCTCAGCAACACCATATCGTCCGCGTAACTAATATTATTGACACATTGCCCGTCAATGGAGCAACCGATTTGGGTGTTACTAAGCTCACAAACCAGCCGGTTGACATACAGGTTGAAGAGCCTAGGTGAGCTAAGCCCCCCCTGCCTCACGCCGCACTCCAACCTGTACTCATCGGACATAGCACCAGCCCATCTAACGCAGTTGGACTGATTGCTGTACCAGTACTTCAGGACAGCAATCAGTCCCTCAGGAAGGTCTGTGTCATGGGAGAGCTTCTTCCAGAGGCAGTCATAAGAAACTAGGTCGAATGCCCTGGAGAGATCCAAAAAACACGCATATACAGGTGTTTCCCTTGCTGCATAGTATTGGACAGTATGCTTGAGACAGAGGATCGCCGTTTCAGTCGACAAATGTGGTCTAAACCCAAATTGGGCGTCATGTAGGGTGATATATCTATCCAGTTGCCTGTCAACCAAACTGTCCAACACCTTCGCAACAATTGTCGCCAATGAGATAGGCCTATAGTTGTTCTTATCACTCGCATCTCCTGTCTTGTTCTTTATTATAGGAACGACAATCGTTCTCATGAGGTCTTCTGGAAGATACGAGTGACTCATACATAAATTAAATAACAGAGTTAATACACGTGGTAAGTGCTTACCCGCATATCGTAAGTGTTCCACGCTTAAGCCGTCATGTCCAGGAGACTTACCCCGCTTCAGGTCCCTCAAAACAGACGCAACCTCCCCAACGGCGAACATGATTGGCGTGCCCTTGGAACCCTCCATAGCACTCGACCCACTCGTTGACGGACCTAATGGTGACTCTGTCCTAAACGAGGCCATAAATAAATTGGCAATAGCCTTAGCCTCGTTCACGCCACCGACGCACACTGGCAGGCCCGACTTGGGATTTAAGCTGTTTGTGGCTTTCCAAAAACTACTAAAGTTTTTACTTTCATGATGACTCGCAATTTCATTCATCTTTAATTGATCTACGTTTTTTTGGCACCACTTTAACTTGTTTTTAAATTTTTTTCTACTTGCCACCATATTCTCATACAGCGGCCCCGTTCTAGGTCTACCAGCTGCCGCCCAGCTCAGAAAATAAAGCCGAGCCTGCCCGTGCGCATCTTTAACGTGTTTATTCCAACCCGTTTTATTATATTTTTTGCGCTGAACTTGATACTTGTGACTAGTAGTTGCAGCCTCGCAAAGAATATCTACAATATTTTTATACAACTTGTCAACTATCCTACGATGATCCAATTATTATTTATACCCAATTTTATTTTTTTGTATATTATATTTAATGTTCTTTCTTTTTTGTATAAATAATATCAATTAATCTTTGTCAGAGTCCAGAAATTATGACGACGTGAGTTTTTCGATACTGTAAAAATTCATCGAGAAATGTCAGCGAATCATCAGGTATCAGTTTTCATCGGTAAGTGTGTGTGTTATCCATGGACGTTTATGCGTTGACCTTTATTCAAGTAAAAAGATTCTGTCATTCGTTAGCACTTTGGTACCTTCTACCTACCGCACCTATCCGCACGTAATATCTGTGCGGATTAGTATTCAATTTTAAATTAGGTTCATTTGAATTTGTAGCTTCGTGTGATATTGAATTATTTTACTGTTATTGTGATCTCGTCCTTCATTCAATATAATTATATTTTAGGTTCGTTCACTTTGATAATCCGAAAAGAGAAGAATGGATAAAAATTGTTCGAGAGGATAGAAGCGAAAATACGTGGCTTCCTACAAAATTTTCGTTTATCTGCTCTGCACACTTTCTTGCCGATGATATTTATACGACTAAAGCTGGAAAAAGTTTTCTAAAGAAGTCGGCTATTCCACGTAGTAATCCTTCAGAATATGCTCTCAAAAATTTACAGCTTTCCACAACATCATTAGACGAAGTGTTGCCTGACTCTGAATCAATTTTTGATTCACCCCGAGAAATTAAGTTGAAAAAAGATTTAAGAAAAGTATCCGCTGCAAGAAAAATATTATCTAAAAAAGTTCTAAAGTTACAACGGCAAAATAAATGTCTTCGGAAAAAAACGGAATCTTTAACTGGGATTGTTAAAGATTTGAAAGAAAAATTGAGAATAAATAAACAAATACAGAATAAGTTGGTGAATAAAGCCAAACTACTACTTTACAAAAAATGTATTCTAATACATTGTGTAAAATAAGGAAATCTAAAAAAAAATGAAGTGGGTAGGTACTTAAGTATACCAAATTACGAATCCGGCTCACCGGCTGCTTTTTTCCCGTTTTTTTTTTTCAAAATGCTTTATCCCATCCTCGGACTCTCAGTAAATGGTATGAAAGTATCAATATCGAACCAGGATTTACCGTCTTTCAAAAGTCAAATGTATTTCAATTTCTAAACCTGTTTTGATAAATGGGTTTGAGAAAATAAATATTGTTCAAACACAAAAAGCTAGGCTTTGTAATTTTGGAAACTGCCCTGTTGAAAGACAGGAACAAGTAGCAACGCAAGTCTTAGTGTTTACATTTGTTTCTTTGATGGAAAACTGACCCATAATTCCTGGCTATTTTTTGACGGCAGGTTTCGTACAAAAATGGGTAGGTATAAGTAGGTACTGCGATATTACAGAAAATACAAAACACAAAGAAACAAATAAATATCTAATTTCGAAAAAAGAATAACGTACCTTTAATATAAAGTTTATTTGAACTTTTAATTCCAAGACAATCCAAAGATATAACGGCAATTTCATAGGTAGATGATTCAGTCAGGATAGCTGAAATAGTCATGATTATACTAAATTAGTTTACTTAAAAAGTAAAGATGTGTACCTACATAAAACTTTTTTTCGCTGTCATACAATCCTCGTTTATAGCAAGTCATTCTGTTCCTGGGGATTTAATATACTATGCGTTCCAATTAAGAATAGGAAAGTCAATAACCTCGATCTGTCAAAAGTTGATTGAAAAGTACGGTTTGCAAAGAAAACTAAAACATTACTAATACGTAAATAGTATTAGTAATGTTTTTTTTTTGCTTTGTTTTACTGAGTCTTAGGTAATCTAGCTGAAGTAAAAACGTTATTGTATAATCTAAATTAGCTAAATATATTATTTAAGTCATAATTAGTTTAAAAATAACACTTTTTTCTTGAACAATTCGCCTTCCTCTTCCATTTGCACTACTCAGATATTTTACACAGTGACGCAGAGATAAGCAAAATTGAAGAACTGGATTCTGATTAAACTTTTTACATTCATGATTCGTAAATAAATATTATTAAAAAAAAAATCTTGTTTTGCTCACCCTACACAATTTTTAGATTTGACAGCTATGACGTCACAACATGGCGTAAAAATCGATCCTATCCTTATTTGGAACGCATTCTAATAAGGGCGTTCTGTAGGAAATAATTATGATTTGAATTTGGAACGTCAAAACCAAAACTTTGATCATGCGTACCAGGTACGTGCGTACGTACGTGATGTTTGCAAGCAGAAGCGGTCCTGATAAAAAATACGTATTGCGTACGACTAAGCATATTTTTATTACACACTACATTACTACTATAATACACACTATTACTAGGATCACAGACGTATAAAGCTAGGATAAGCTGGATGTCAAAAAAAGCATAAGTCTGTGGCAATGTCGACTGCTGAAGCGGATAAAGCGTTAGCTTTACATACTCTTTGATGTCGACTTGACAGAAACTGCGAAAGAGGCTATTTATTTGAAAAGTCTATTACAAAGATCTTGGGGCCAGCTATGAAACTATAAACATATTATACGTCAACTAAGCTACCTTCAAGTTAAGTCACTTCAAAGTACAAACACATTGACTTAAAAATGCACTTTATACGAAACTGCACAATGAACGGAGCAATAAAGGTTAGTTATTAGCGATCCGAAAATATGGTGGTAATCTGGTAATTATCCATAATTCCTAACCAAAGCCCTAGCTGGGCCGCGGCTGTTGAAACTGGCCGGCTGCTGATACTACTTGCTACGGGCCATCGTAAACGACATGCAGTATCACTTGGTCAGTACCAAGTGATACTGCATGACGTAACTTATATTTTTATCTTGGATACTAACAAAAAAGCTATGTCAAATAAAAGGAATGCAAAAGATCGTGTATATTTTACCAATAAAAAATCTTATAAGACTCCATACGGATACGTGGCTTCAAAGACTTAGCCATCCAAGCCAAAAACATAAAAAAAAAAACAGTTAAAGTTGACACTTGTTGAGTTGTCACTTTGACAGTGACGTTATTTTTTGAGCGGGAGCGGGCGGGACGATGTCTGTGTCCGACAGACCGACCACAGAGTACCTTTTTATCAGACCGACAATCCGATGTTTGTTTTTGTTGTTGATTCTTTGCTTTTGATTCTTGATTTATTTGTCTTCTGCTTATAAACACTTGCTTGATTCAATATGGACGATTCACAGAGTTCCGACTTTTTGTCGAAAAGCATCGATATGTTTTGCAATAGCCCTACGGATCCGGTGACTGTATCCTTTTTATTTATTTTTTTGAAACTTATAAATTAAAGATTACTCACATCGCTTCTCTTCTATTACTTTCTTGTACTACAATTTATTTTCTTAGATAAGCTATTAGATGGATACTGTAACATACGAGTCTTTGGTATTGAACACGAAGTCCGCATTTTCAAATATAAAAAACGAAATAAAAAAGTCTACATTTTCTGTTTACTTCTCAACTCTTCTAAATGACTGCAGTACTTGTATTTCTCAGGTAAATAATTTATTTATAACTAGTAAATGTTTTTATTAAATAGGTATACATAATGTTTGTTGTGTTAGTTTTTCATTATAAATCTTAAAATTGTTCTAAAAAAAACATCAATGCTTCACATTCCAGAGTTTAGACCTCATAACAGACCTACTGGCTGAAACAAGTCTAAAACAGAATAAATTAAAGGAATATATGAATGATGCAGTGTGCCTTCTACGGCTATTATCAGATTTAATCAAAAATATCATAGAAACAGTGCCAATGCCATGTTGTACTATGCAAATGTTTCCAACTGTAACTGGCCGCATAATTATGTTGGTGTTTGTACATTGTAAAGATAGGTAAGTGTGAACTTGTTCATTTCACAACATCATCTTTCTTCTGTGCTTGTTGTTCCGTGTCTGAGTGTCTTGTGTATGTGAGTTTACAACTAACGCAGAAGAGGAATGTGTAATCATAAATCAAGCACTAGTTTATATCAATTTAAAAAAAAATGACTTTTTTGCTGCTCTGCTTATAGCAGAGTGTGAGACTGTTACTGACAAAAATCTACAGAGATACTTCAGTTGCCCTAACTTAATGTTAACGGGAGTAAAAACATGGATAACTTGAAGTAATGTTTGAAGGGGGTCTTCCTCTAAAAGCGTTGGCACCATACCATACGTAACAAAGCATGTTACCTACCCACTGTATACCCATAGCAGATGTTCATAGGTGGTGGTGACCACTTACTATCAGCCACCTAATGGTTTACCACTCTTTGGCATAAAAAAAACAACAACTTAAAATTAAATTTGACTTTTTTAGTGAATCTCTTTATGGAAGCCGCTTAAACTGTGTAGCACAACAATTAAAAGATCTATTCAGGACTTGCCATGAACTGCAGTTGACATATTTAATGGTTTTAGAAAAACACTTCATTTTTGATTTAACTGAAAGAAAAGAACAGGAGGTCCTCATCGAAGGTGAGTTGAAAAGTAGGGTAATCTTTGTGAATGTAAATATTTAATTACAAAACAATTATATTACTGGTAATATTCTGAGAGCAGTGGTGGGTGAGTGGTAACGGCCCCGACTTACGAATTGTAGGTCGCGGGTTCAAACCCAGCCAGGCGCATTACTTTGTGTAATTTATTTCATCACCACTGCTCTCAAAACGGCGAAGGAAAACATCGTGAGGAAATCGGCATGTCCTAGAACCAAAATATTCTAAGATCATAATAATATTATAAGATCCCTGGGGGGGTTCGGGCGTCCCTGCAGTCTCCAGATCAACCCTCCATTGGCACAGCAACTCTGGTTGTGTTGTTGGGTTTAACATCGCATCACCTCGCTCAACTGCCATCTTCCATCTCTCCTATTCACTCCACACACAAAACAATGAAAGGTAAAAAGAAAGGCAAGTGTCAACAGCGGATGCACGTCCTCTCATTTTAAGTGCACCTTTCAAATATTAGAGGGCTGCACTCCAATATCGATGCGGTCCACCACCATCTTGAGACTGACAAGCCACACTTGCTTTTCTTGACGGAGACCCAAATTAGATGTCCGTCAGATACGGCGTACCTCAACTACCCGGGATACTCACTGGAGCATCATTTCCTGCAGCGTGCCGGGGTCTGTGTGTACGTCCGTAATGACATCTGCTGCCAGAATAGAATAGAATAGAATGTATTTATTTGTCAGAATATTGTACAAAGTTGTTATGTTCTTATATATAATGATCATAATATTCTACCGTTTCCGGCGTACAAATATGGTTTGTAAAATTATGGGTCAATACATTATTATTGTTTATCATTAGAATTACAAATTATTGAAATTAATTGAGCAATAGTTATTGTATATAATAAGAGATATTAATTATATAAGTCACAATTTTAATAATGTCAAGGAGATAAAGTATGACTCATAGGTAATGTCAAATATTTAGGTAAATTTTTCAGTCATAAAATCTTCAGTCGAGTAATAACATTTGCTTAAAAGAAAGTTAAATAAATTATTTTTAAATGTTTTGAGGTTAAGGGTTTTGAAACCATCAGGTAATTTGTTATAAATAGTAATAGACATGCAGTATACATTATTAGAAAACAATTTAATTCTACGCCTAGGGACATTAAGCAAATGCACTTTACAGCTGGGTCTGGATACAATATCATTGAACAAATCAAATTCATGTCTGTTTTGATGTACAAAGATACAAATTTCAAAAATATATAGTGCTGGAAGTGGCAGTATTTTATGTTTTTTGAATAATGGAACACAACTGTCCAGTGGGTGCGCTCCGCAAATTGAGCGTACGCATTTTTTCTGAGCTCGAAACACTCTTTCAAAGTCAACAGAATTACCCCATATTATAATGCCATAGCGCAAAATTGATGCCACATAGCCATGGTATGCACATAGTGCTGCATTAACACCAGCCACACGTGTTAGTCTATATAAAACGAATACAAATCTATCTATCTTCTTACATAAGTCATCCACATGAGATTTCCAGTTACAGTTTTTGTCAATTATTATCCCCAAGAATTTTGCGTAATCGACCTCTTCTATTGTCTCGTTTTCATATTGTATGTTAAGCCGTGGGCGAGTACTTTTATATGTCTGGAATTGTATCATTTTTGTTTTATTAACGTTGATATGGAGATTAGTGCGTTCAAGCCACGTAATAATTTTATTTAATGTCATGTTTATTTCATTTTGGTACTCAACAATGTCGTCATTTTCGTTTATAATGCTAAGGGTCGTATCGTCAGCGTACAATATGCAGTTGCGGGACAGCCTTCCGTCACCTTGAAGACCCAAATTTCTCTACGCTATGGCCGTTGGTGGACACTGGTATGGACAAAATTGTTTATGCCTGTGTCTACCGATCGCACAGCGGTGATCAGGAGACGACTCGGTTGTTCGACCACCTCAGTGAGGCCGCCGATAAGGCTCTGCATCGGCACCCTGATGCGCAGCTCGTCGCTCTGGGGGACTTTAACGCCTGCCACCAAGACTGGCTTTTCCCATACCAGAAGACCGACCACGCTGGGAGAGAAGCGCGAAACTTTGCAGTATCGATGGGCCTTTCCCAGCTGGTTAAACAAGCGACTAGGGTGCCTGATGTAGTTGGTCATACTGCCAATTGTTTAGACCTTCTGATGACCACCGATCCGGACAGATGTATTGTAACAGTTTCCTCACCACTTGGAACTTCAGATCACTGTCTGGTGAAGTCTGTTTCGTGCTTCTCCCCACCTGACTGCGACTCACGCGGTGAACGGAGAATATGGCGTTACAGGTCAGCAGAATGGGATGAGATGCGGCACTTCTTTGCGTCTTATCCTTGGCAGCAGGTCTGCTTCTCTTCTAAAAGTCCGTCGAGCTGTGCGGATGCTATATCCGATGTGATACGTCAAGCTATGGAGTTTTTCATCCCTTATAGAGACGTATCCATCGGAGGCTCAGCTCACCCATGGTTCAACGCCGATTGCGTTCAAGCTTAAGAGCGTAAGCATTCGGCGTTTCTCGCCTGGGTTGACGCTCGTGACCGCAAAGCTCCGGATCTGAGCTCAAAGAAGAGAGCTTTCAACCATGCTGCCAAGTCCTACAAAAAGGCACTAAAGAAGGCTCGGTTCGACCGCATTACCCATATTGGCACAAAGCTCTCAGCACAGCCGTCCGGTAGCAGAGCGTTCTGGTCCCTTGCCAAATCGGTCGAAGCGAACTTCTGTAGGCCCACATTGCCTCCGCTGGTTAAGCCTGATGGAACACTGGCTCACACGGCGAGAGAGAAAGCAGGTCTCTTTGCATTTCTTTTCGCCCATAACTCTCGTCTTGACACTAGCAGTGCTACTCCACCAACTCTACCTCAATGCAACACCTCAATGCCCGAGGTTCGCATAAGAAACAAAGAACGTTTTGAGAGCACTGTGTCGTCTAGACATGAATAAAACCTGGTGGACCAGATGGTATACCAGCAATAGTTCTCAAGGCATGTGCGCCCGACTTGTCTCCTGTATTGACGCGCTTGTATCGCCTCTCATTTAGGACTGGTAAAGTGCCCAACTCCTGGAAGCTTGCCAACGTGCAACCCGTGCCCAAAAAGGGCAGTCGTGCCGATCCTGCCAACTATCGGCCGATTTCAGTAACCTCCATACTCTGCAAGATTATGGAGCGTGTATTGAACTCGCGCCTCATGGCATACCTGGAAGGTATGCCATGAGGCGCGATCGATCTCCTCAGTGACCGACAGTACGGGTTTCGCCACAATCGGTCTACTGGGGACCTACTAGTGTATACCACTCACATGTGGGGCGAGGCCCTTGAGAAAAATGGAGAAACGATTGCTGTCTCCTTAGACGTCTCGAAGGCCTTCGACAGGGTATGGCATGCCAGCCTTTTGAGTAAGCTTCCAGCGTACGGCATTTCCCCTGGTCTGATTAACTGGGTAAAAGACTTCCTGAGTGAACGGTCTCTCCGAGTTGTTGTCGATGGATGCTCATCAGAGCCCATGACGACCAATGCCGGAGTTCCTCAGGGGTCAGTTCTCTCTGCAACTCTTTTCCTGCTGCATATTAACGATCTGCTGATGCCCGGTATATATGGGTATGCAGATGATAGCACAGTTGTAGAGAGATACCTGCCAGGTGCTCGGGCTAGTAAGGAGCTAATCCGGTCCGAACGAGAGGCTATGGTAGAGCGTACGAATGTCTCACTTCAGGCAGTCTCCAAGTGGTGCGAAACCAATCTGGTAGGATTCAACGCCGCCAAAACACAAGCGTGTCTGTTCACCGCCAAAAGGAGCCCGTTCGCCTGCTTTTCAGAATATATCTCTGGAGTGCACCGACCGCCTTCAGCTCTTGGGAGTTGAAATTTCCTCAGACCTCAATTTTGGGCGGTTCATTGAGTCCAAAGCCAAGGTAGCTGCTAGAAAACTAGGCGTTCTTGCAAAGGTCCGACGGTACTTCACACCGGGACAGCTTCTAATGTTATACAAAGCACAGGTCCGATCGTGTGTGGAGTACTGCAGTCACATATGGGCTGGTGCTGCAAAATGCCATCTAGCAGCTTTGGACTCAGTGGAAAGGCGTGCGAAGAGGCTAATTGGGGATCCAGATTTGGTTAAGTCCAATCTACAAAGCCTCGAGCACAGGCGCAGGGTAGCCAGCCTATCGGTTACAGGTTGCATTTTGGAGAGTGTGCGCGGGAATTGCATGACTTGATTCCGCCATCTCCTTTCTACCATCGGACAACCCGACGTACGGCGAGTATCCACCCTTAAGTTGTTGAAACTTCAACGGTCCGGACTAAGCGTTTTGCTTCGTCGTTTATACCGCGTACATCGAAGGACTGGAACAATTTGCCTGCTGCGGTCTTCCCGTCCAACTATAATTTAGGTGTCTTCAAGGCTACAGTGAATAGGCTCTTAATAAACTAGTGCGCCTCACCATCAATGATTGCATCGCTGCTTACCATCAGGTGGGATCGCAGTCAAGCACTGGTTTATATGAAATAAAAAAAAAAATAAAAAAAAAAAATATTCTTTTAACAGACTAGTACTGCAGATTTAATTCTGTTGCCCAACCAGAATATTGATATTCTATTCTAAGATGTGTGTAGATTACGCACATTGTTTCTGTGTGTCACATGCTACATTTCTCGAATTTTTGATTCTAGGACATTCCAGCATTTTGAGAGCAGAGGTACGGTAATATTATCTATACAGTATTCCAACTTCATACAAACGGACGAAACGCGAGCTATACCTACGCACCTCGATCTCGAGGTGCGCTCGGGATGCAGACAGTCGCGTCTGTGCCGCGCGATTTTTTCAATAAAAATAAGTTCAAGTACATTTTTATATATTTAAAATTACGAGTAGGATATATTGTGCTGTTTTTGGTTGCATGAATTCTTCATTTAAAACCAAACATAAATTGTAAAGTAGCTGCAGGTATCTATAACTGAGTAAAAGATATTCCTTTTTCTCCACCTTGTTCATGTTTCCCAAAACAATTTTTAATTAAGCTTTAGAATGCGGATTTTTGTACTTTACAATTTAATAATAAAGCCTTTCGTAGGTACGTCTCAGTCGAGGCGCAAATATTTTTCGGTCGCAAATATTGAACACTTCCTATTCAATTTACAAAGTATTTTATTTGTTTATATAAAAAAGTATATTTACAATCACAAAACTAAATGGAAACACAAAGTAGGCAAATGTAATTAAAATGCTGGAGGCGGGCAGCCATAGTGCAGGCAGCCCTATCGCATGTTTACGTACCGCGCGGCTGTAGGCATTTATTTCAAAAATACGGCCGAGTTACAATACTGTATAGATAATATTACCGTGGCAGAGGTAATGAATTAAATTACGCAAAGTAAATCGCCGGTCTGGGTTTGAACCCACGACATACAACTCGTAAGTGTGCGTCCACACTGCAAGCCAAGCGCGGTTGCGATGACGGGCGCGAAATACCAAAAACGCGCCTTTGTGTCCATAGTGCAGTGACTAACGTGCTGGCCACGGACAATTCGCTATAGCGAAAATTCGCGCGGCGCGACCGGCGGCGCGTCTTGCGAATGAATCAAATGTATGGAAATGTACTGGGCATGCCACGCGCAGCGGCGACCAGCGAGACGACCGGGGCCAGTACATTTCCATACATTTGATTCATTCGCAAGACGCGCCGCCGGTCGCGCCGCGCGAATTTTCGCTATAGCGAATTGTCCGTGGCCAGCACGTAAGGCGGGAGCCTAGCGCGACGGGCCTGAGCGAGTTAGCGCGCGTATTTTTCCAACGTTCCTATCCGCGCGTTATGGCCGCACTACGGACCTAGTCAACAAGCGACCTAATGCGCGAGTAGTAGCGGGGATATCAAATCAGTTCGGTCTTGTCGCTCGGCGTTAGGGCGTTTGCATTAAAACAGCGGTAAATACTAAATTAAAAAAAAAAGAGAAATGAAATATGGCAAAATAAACATCCACATCACAATAACAAGAAAATTATGGAGTGAAATAAAAGAACAATTTACTCAAAAATTTTTTTAGGGTCGGTACAATAAATTTCAATTCTTCGTTTAAGTTAAAAAATTCACCACTTATTTATCTGTTTTTATTTATTTCGTGCACCATCTCGAGTGTTCAACACCTCCCATCTCAGGATCGCACTGTCTAGTAAAATATCAAATCCTCGTCCATGGTCTGTTACCCCTAATCACGTCCAAACGCTAAAACAGCTCGCGCGTCAACGTGGCCACCGCACCGCACGCTTGTCGCGCCCGCCACAGGCCCCAGCCACCGCGCATTCACTGTGGACGCACACTGAGTCGGGGCCGTTACCACTAGGTCGCGACTACTCTTCTACTAGGGATCAGCCTTTATTAAACCTTTTAACCGTCTGCGTCGTATATATCCGACACTCTCGCGTTTATTTCACCATGGTCGCACGTCCACGATCAAATACACCATCTCGTCAGCTCTTCTGTCACCTATGTGGATTGAAGAGCTAAACGAGATGGAGTACCCAGTCGCAAACACACGACCCTGGGCAGGCCTGGCGCACTTCTAACTATAGGTATAGAAATATGCCTACGCCCGCGGCCTCTCTTGCGAGGCTAAATTCGGTAGAGTGTCACACGCGTGTTCGATTTTCCGCTTGACCCGCGCTAACAAAAATTATTTTCGAATTCTTTATCGAGTTTTTATTTCAAGTATTTGCGAAATTTTTCACGTAAACGAGTCAATGACCTTAAAGATCTTTCAATATAAGTAGACCTTCCAGTACTAGTGACTACCTTACTAATGCAAGGTCAACATAGACTGCAATTATATCTTACAAAATGTTAATTATTATGTATAATAACGTCTTAAACGACCTACCTTTTAAAAATTATATATGAACGCAAAGCTAACGACATACAAAACCAACAAAGTTATATGTATACACTTCATTTTAATTACCTATTTCATTTGTTTAGATACCTAACTAAATGTAAAATCTCTTGACACTTCTATGAGATGACTTATAAAAATATGTTTTAAAATATGGATAATAAGTAAATAGGTAGAAATCAATTAGGTACCTATCTACCATATAATTTTAGAAAATCTGATTATATTTTATGTAGTAAAACGTAAGTACCTATTTCACATTTTTCAAAAACACACAAGTCCTAACCCTATAACAAGAGCGGCCTGTTCAAAGGCGCATAATGGGCATAATATAAAAACTTTTTAGAAAAAAAAAATAACCGACTTCACTAAAAAAAACACTAAAAGGATCAAAATAACTTTAATTTCGGATGTCGGTGTTTCTCGGTATTGTTTGTTTCTTATTTAACACCGACTTCCGAAATTAAAGTTATTTTGATCCTTTTAGTGTTTTTTTTAGTGAAGTCGGTTATTTTTTTTTTCTAAAAAGTTTTTATTTCACACTTTTTAGTTGCGATACACTTATAAACAGAGTGCCTATTTCTAATGACAATTCCAATTAACCCAAATACTGCTAGGTTACATTGTTTTATTATAAAGTTGCTGTGCCTACCTTCCTCCTTCCGGCTGCATCATCAGATCAGTTCGATAGTACCTTATAGCCAAAGAGCATCTCACGACAATTCTAATAAGCCCAAACACGGCTAGGATACATTGATTAATTACGGAGTTCCTGTGCCTACCTTCCGGCTCCATCATCAGATCAGTTCGATAGTACCTTATAGCCAAAGTGCATCTCATGACAATTCTAATGAGTCCAAACACGGCTAGGTTACATTGATTAATTACGGAGTTCCAGTGCCTACCTTCCGGCTCCATCATCATCATCAGATCACTTCGATGATACCATTTTCAACGTAACTATTCAGAATCATTCATTTATTTGTATTGTCATAGTCGCTTAACTATATCTTCAATGTGATATCTATTTGAGTATGAAGTTCCGTTGACCATTTCTGGTCTTCTTCATCAGTTCCACTTCATCAAATGTTACTTTTTGACTGTAAATGCTTAAGTTCTTGATGAAAATACTAAAATTACCATAGGGTTGCCTATAATTTTTGAGGAGTTCCCTCGATTCCTCATGGATTCCATCATCAGAACTGGATTTTGAAAAAAATGGGACCAATCTGGAAGCATATCCTATAAAGGGAAAAAATAATTTTGCAAATCGGTCCATAAACGACGGAGTTCTGAGGTAACAAACATAAAAAAAAAAAATAATGATAAAAAAAAAAAAAAAAAAAAAAAAAAAAAAAAAAATACAACCGAATTGAGAACCTCCTCCTTTTTTTTGAAGTCGGTTAAAAAGAGACTCTCGTCGCGCGGACTTACGGTGCATTTTGATTCGTTACGAGCGTCACTGGATCTGGTAGGCTAATAAAATCAAGGTCGTGTCCGTGCCGTGCAATGTATTATGAACATTAGCGCTGTTATTAGTAGGTTTAAATTCGTATGTTTGCTATCAAGGAGTGCAATTTCTGTACTTGTACTATTTCTTATTCTGTGCCCTGGGGAATAGGACACGAAAATAATCGTCGGAAAAATCCGACGCTAGCAGTTAAAGGGTTTCCATTTCAAAAACTCGTATTTCACTTTTCCAGTTCTAGACATCAACTTAAAGATAGCTGAAATAGTTCAGAGCCTGGATGTAAAAACTATGGCAGAACAATGGAAGGCCTACACAGTGATATGTGAGAAATACTCCAATTGTCTCATGGATAAGAATATATACAGTGATTGTACTAGGATCCTATGTTCTATGGCTACTGATAATATTAGAACAGCATTGGAGGTAACTTTGATTTATTAATGGTAATTATAACAGCTGAGGCACTAATTTGGTTGCTGTTATTCGATAAGTTAGACAGTAATTCAATGGGCCTCATCAGAAAGCTTAGAGTCACCCAAAGGGCAATGGAATGAGCTATGCTCGGAGTTTTCTTGCGTGATCGCATTAAGAATGATGATATCCACAGGAGAATCAAGGTTTCCGTCATAGCCCGAAGAATCGCCAAACTTAAGGGGCACTGGGCAGGGCACATTGCTTGCAGAACAGATAGTCATTGGGGCCGAAAGTTTTGGAGTGAAGACCGCGTAGCGGAAGACGCAGACGCAGCTCCCACAAGGTGGACCGATGAACTGGTGAGGGTCGAAGAAATTCGATCAATGCGAGACACACAGGACCGTTTGTTGTGGCGATACTTGGGGGAGGCCTATGAACGTCTTTCGTCAGAAATGATGATGTTGATAAATTCACTGGAGGCTAGAAGTACTGGACCCGTCTATGTAGCTACATAAGACATGTAAGATTGTGGGAAAAAAAACAATTAATCTGAAATCGATTTTTCTCATTAAAATAATTGATAATAGTTGATAAATCGTTTTTTTTTTCTTATTGTTTAAAAGAATGCCAGCTTTTTTTCCGTCTGCATAATTATGTTACAGTGTGACGAATTATTATTATTTCTTTATTCGTTCAATATACATATTAATTAAATTTTTAAATATTTTTTTAACAAAATCATATAAAAAAAAAAACATTTAAAAATATAAAAAATAGTAGTCCGCCGGTATCGAGACAGGGTCCAAGCTACCGGTGGTTAGGGCTCCAGAGACAGGAACCTCCTCACGATGCGAGCCGTATCGAGGAGTACTGCCTTCTGTATCAGGCCCTTGATCCAACCGCGCAATGACAGCTTCGACAGATAGTCGTCGAAGCTTTTGGCTATAAGGCCGTTGGCGGTCACGACAATCGGCACAATGACAGCCGAGTCTACATTCCACATGTCAACAACCTCGTGTGCTAAGTCGAGATATTTAATTTGTTTCTCTTTCTCAGCTTTCACGAGATTCTCGTCATGTGGGATGGTGACATCGACTATCATTACGCGGCGCGCTAATCGGTCTATCACTACTATATCCGGCTTATTGGCTACAATAGTCCGGTCAGTAATGATAGACCGATCCCAGTACAAGGTGACATGGTCATTTTCGAGAACTGGGTCGGGCACATACCTGTAATACGGTACCTCATAATCCACTAGGTTGTATTTCAAAGCAAGTTGCTGGTGAATAATCCTGGCTACTTGGTTATGCCTGTGCAAGTACTCGCCGTTAGCCAGACGAGAACAACCAGAGATAATATGTCTGATAGACTCACCCGGACGATGGCATGCCCGACACACGTCAACCGTCCCGTCCTTCATTATATATCTCCGGTACTTATTCGTCAAGATGACTTCGTCCATAATTGCACAGATAAAACCTTCAGTTTCCCCGAAGAGGTTGCTGAAACGTAGCCAGGCTACGGACGCTGCAAAATCTATATCAGACTCATGAAGAGCCCGATAAAAGCGCCCGTGGAGCTCCTTACTTTTCCATACTTCCTTGCGGTCATCAGTTGTAAGTACCACAGGTTTGCGCCAGTTCTCTTTAGCCATGGACAACGGGGTGAGTCCCTTGTCCACTGCGATCACATCTCGGTGCATACCCACATCGGTTTTGTGAAAGTATTCTCTGAGGCTGCACACCTCGCGGTTGTGCAGGGTCTTCGCGTTTAAAAAACCTCGACCTCCACACTTCCGCGGGATGTACAGTCTCATCACCGACGACCGTGGGTGATGCATCCGGTTTGCGGTCAGCAGTGTACGGACCCGCCTATCCACAGCGTCTAGCTCGGTCTGAGTCCATTTGAGCATGCCGAAAGAGTACATTAAGACCGGCATGACCCAGCCATTGAAGGCGCGCACCTTATTTCCACCTGACAGAAGGCTGTTTAATACCTTCTTCAGGCGGCCAAAGAAGCGCTCCTTCAACGATTGCTTCATGTCAGCAACGTTAATGCCTAACGCTTCCGACATACCCAAATACTTATAGGTTTCGGTCGAGGAGAGGGATCTAAAGTGTATGGAATCTGAGAGTTGAATCCCCTCAGATTCCATAATCTCCCCTCGCTTTACATGCATGACTGCACATTTATCCACACCAAATTCCATCCTGATGGCACTACTGAAGGTTTCAGTTACCTTCAGTAGTTCCATCAGTCGTAACTTGTTGGGGGCAATGAGTTTCAGATCATCCATGTAAAGAAGGTGTGATAGAACCTGACCACCTCTTCTCAACCGATAGCCCAAGCCTGATTCCTCCAGCAATGTGCTTAGAGGATTCAGGGCTAAGCAGAACCAAAGTGGACTCAGACTGTCGCCCTGGAATATTCCCCGTTTAATCCATATAGGCTCATCGTCCCTCCGAATCGATCGACATCCTGGATAGCGAAGAACTGTGTTCCATTGCCCCATACATGACTCAAGGAAGGTGCGTAGAGTTGCATCTATTTTATACAACTCCAACACCCTCATGAGCCATGTATGTGGCACAGAGTCATAGGCCTTCTTATAATCTATCCAACATGTCGACAGATCCTTGCGAGATCGACGAACCTGTTGGCTTATGGCCATGTCTATGAGGAGTAGCTCCTTAGTACCGCGAGACCCGTTCCTACATCCATTCTGAGAGGCAGACATAATTGAGTTGCTATCAATATGCTTGTTAATTTTCGTTCTCAGAATGGACATAAGTATATAGACCGTTGACAAGCATGTTATCGGTCTATAATTCTTGGGTTCCGCAGTACTACCTGTCTTATGGAGCAGATGGGTAACGCCAGTTGTTAGAAACTGAGGTAGCGACCCAGACTCTAAGGATGATTGGAATTGAGATGCCAGGAGCGCGTGTGAGCTGCTATACCATTTTAGCCAGAAATTTTGAAGTGCGTCCGGTCCTGGAGACTTCCAATTCGGTAACGGACGGACTGCTCTGGCTACATCTATTGGGCTAATGACTATTTTTTCCATTTCTGGTATAGCTTCGCACACGCGCTCAACTTCACGCATCCAGCCATCCTCAGTGTGACAGACGGGCACCGACCAAATATTGCGCCAGAAAGTATTCGTGGCGACAGCATCTGGGCGGGTCACGTCAGTCACATTTTGTTCAGGTCGCTCCCAAGCTCTGTATACCCATCTCTCATCGCTCTGGAACATGCGATTCTGCGAGTACCGGTCGACTCGCCGCTTATACCGTCGAATACGGTTGGCCCATGCACAAACTTTCTGCTTCAGGAAGTCGATGCGCTCCGTGACACGAGATAAGTATTCTCGAGGGCTGATTTCAGTCCCCGAAAACGCTCGCCTCACGTAGCGCATCACACGTGGTCGTGTATTTATTATTATTATTATTAATAATTATTACTATTATTATCAGAGATCAAAAAAGTAACACAGTTGATAATACTTCCTCTGAATTCCCGGAATCATAAACATTACGATCAAATCTTATGCCCCGTTTACACGTTTGCCCAACCTCTAGGGATGACGATTGACCGAGGCTGGACCCACGTGTAAACGAGGCATCAGATTTATGAAATCAAAAATTCATCATCATCATTTCAGCCGAAAGACGTCCACTGTTGGACATAGGCCTCCCCCAAATGTCGCCATAATGACCGGGGTCTCGCATCCATCGGATTCCCGCGACCCTCACCAGGTCATCGGTCCACCGTGAGGGAGGCCTTCCAACGCTGCGTCTTCCGGTACGTGGTCGCCATTCCAGAACCTTTCGTCCCCATCGACCATCTGTTCTGCGAGCAATGTGCCCTGCCCACTGCCACTTAAGTTTGGCGATTCTTCGGGCTATGTCTGTAACCTTTGTTCTCCTGCGGATATCTTCATTTCTGACGCGATCACGCAAGGAAACTCCGAGCATAGCCCTCTCCATTGCCCTTTGAGTGACTTTAAGCCTTCTGATGAGGCCCATTGTAAGCGACCACGTTTCGGAGCCATATGTCATTACTGATTGATACACAATCGCAAATTACTTGATACTTAATATAACTTGAAAAATTTGTTTATTTAAGGTTTAGAGATACTATTTCGAATAACGGAAAAATATGCAAACTTTTTGTTTACAGGAAAATCAAGAAGAGAAAATAGTGTTGAGGTCACTAAAAATTAGCAGTTTCGCTCTAAAAATATTATTGAGAGTTTGTAACACATTCAAGCATGCAGTAATAACAGATCATACATCTGTAGTGGAATTACTACTCTATATTCATTTGTAAGTTTTTTGATTTTGTACTAGATTCTTTTTTTTATTTCATTATTTATATCAAAAAGTAATTTAATCCAAACACTAAATTAGAAATAATTTTTAAAATCCATTCAAAATTAAGTAAGTTAGAACACCTTTCAAATGTGGTGGAAGGGACTGCCAAACAATAAAAAAGGATGCACAAACTGAAATGTTTCGTCACCGCCATTAGATTAAGTGCGTAGAAAAGAGATAGCAAGATATTCCTCATAATTTGAAATTTTATAATCTTGATATTTGTTTTATTCAATGTACTGTACAAGAATAGACAGAGACAAGTATCCAATTTTTCAGGTTATCGTCAGTCCCTTAGTATTGTTTTTTATCTTCCATACTAATTTTTGATGAGCTGATAATAAAATTTTTCTTGGAATTTTGTTTTATTTTTCTTTTAATTTCTGTGCTACGTTCTAAGAATTTATCCTGTATCCTAGGTGCGTTTACGTTTATATACACAAACACCTAGATCCGAAACTCCGTACGGCCGTAATATTTGTTCAGTATGAGAAGCTACACGCAGTGCAGCAGCCAATCACTTAAGCCTATTATTGTCCACGGACGCGTAGCTTCATAGACGCGTATTCTTGATTATACGCCTATGTGAAGCTTACATACAAAACTATGAAACTATGTCGATGAAGCGATAACGTCGTGCTTGCGTCACTGCATGCAGGCTTCATGACGCTTGCCGTACCGCATGTCATACGTCGGGGCGGCAATTGGCGGCAGCGACCTTTCGCGTCGGGCCCTGGTTCAGGCTATGGTCCGGAGTGAGGAGGAATGGCAGGCGGTGACCTCCTTCTGCGAAGCAGTAATGCTAGCGAAGGAGGAGGCTAAATGCGCGAGGGAACGAAGGTCCTCACGCCCTAGCCGCCGTAATTCCGACCCCGACTACCAGCCACGGTAGACGCGGGCTTGCGGACGTCGAGCACTGGGTAGCTCGCCGTCCGGCTGTTCGGTAATTAACCGGACCGAGTCCAGTCGTCAACAGCGCGTAGTGATCCTCGCGCTCCTCAAAGAGATGTCAGCAAACCGTAAGGGCCCAGCAGGGCCAATGCCCGGTAGCTAGGACCGCGGAGAATTTCTGAAAGGGAAACCCGTAGTCTTAGAACGCAAAGGGTAATTGAAGGATACAGGTGTGGTTTTAGGCAGTAAAAGTCTGACATGCCCTAGCGCTCCACCCAGAGCGCGAGAAGTCATTTTGATGATTTCCCACCTAAAAAAAAAAAAACGTCGGGGCGTACATCGAGGTAAAGCACGTTTTTATTAATTTTGTAAATAATGGCGGGAACGTCTTCGTCGTCCGACGGCATTGTCACAAATGATTGAAAACATACGCGTGAAATCGCCTCGTGGACAGGGTTCAGTACGCTGTGCTGCTCAAGCTGCCTAGCGCATTTTAAAGCCCCTATGAAGCTTCGCGTCACTGGACAATAGGCTTAAGTGACCCTTGTCGACATATAATCTGACACTATAAGGCTGAACTGTTGAATGGAGTAAACAAATCAGGGAATCCCAAAACATGCACCTTAATAAAACATAAACAGGTTTATTAATATTACCAATGGTTTATATCAATTAAAAAAATAATAATAATTGGTTTCAGAAATGATGAAGCTTATCTACACACAATGCGTGGGAAATCTCAACAGTTTATAAATCTTGTCAACAACAATGTTACCGGTCCATTCCAGATACTACTTAATGAACTGATGATGGATGACAAACTATTAGCTGTGAGTATTATAGGCAGGTTCTTGAGTGGCGACCACGTACCGGAAGAGGCAGCGTTGAAAGGCCTCCCTCAAGGTGGACCGATGACCCGGTGAGGATCGCTGGAATCCAATGGATGCGAGACACACAGGATCGGTCATTATGGCGACACTTGGGGGAGGCCTATGTCCAACAGTGGACGTCTTTCGGCTGAAATGAATGAATGAATTATAGGCAAACTTACCTCCTGGCCACAGCACCTCGGTACGGCGTCGTTGATGTGGATCGGCGCGGGCGGGGGCAACCTCTAGCACGTAAACGCGTCGTGCAGGCACGTCACATAAATACACAACAAGGCGACACCGCAAAACCCTTTGGTTGAAGCCTGATCGCGAAATTTATGACGACGCAGTGCTTGAACAACATAGTGTCGTGGTATAACGTTGCACCGCTTGACCCAACATCATTGTTGAAACTTCAACGGTCTAGACTAAGCGTTTCGCTTCGTCGTTTATACCGCGTACATCGAAGGACTGGAACAATTTGCCTGTCTTACCGGCCAACTATAATTTAGGTGTCTTCAAGACTAGAGTGAATAGGCTCTTAATAAACTAGTGCGCCTCGCCATCAATGATTGCATCACTGCTTACCGTCAGGTGGGATCGTAGTCAAGCATTGGTTTATATCAATATAAAAAAAAATACTGTATATTTACACGACGCAGTAACGTGCAGTGGTCAGATGGCACGCCGTTTCACGTGGTAATTTGGCCAGGCACTAAGCCTGTCGGGCTTCTCGAGCGGCAAATTCAAATGTGGTTTCCCAACAATGATATAAAGAACTAAATTGCTCACACGTGGGCCACGTACGCCGATCTGGGCGCATCGGTCTCCATACATTTTATATGGCAACTAGATTAGTAGAACTACATTAGACCCACGCCACACGACGCGACTCTACGTATATCTCAGGCGTCACCCACGTGTGCGTCGATCTAATGAAGAGCCAGATGTCCTTTTTCACTCGCCTATCGTCAACATCGAGCATGGTTTAAAAGCTTGTTAGGTACTTTATCTAACGCAATCCAACGCGATGTTTGACGAAAAGGCAACGAGAAAAAAGAAAGATAACGTCTGAAAACTCTGTTAGCATTCGGTAATTCCGTGATTTACTCGAATATTTTACAAAACTTGTTTCAGGAAATACGTGTTTTTTTTAAACCCTTAAAAGTTTTAAAAAAAAATTGTCGTTATTCAGAATCTTGATTAAATTTGCAAGGCTTCTATTGTTATACTTTTTTTGATTTTTTTATTTTTCAGTCATAGTTCATGCGAAATAGCAGTTTTTTAGAATTCTTTACTGGATTAGTTTTACACAAATTTATAAATTAATTTCAATAGAAGCCTAGATAATATCCACAAGATACTGCGTTTCCAAAATATCTAATGAAAAAAGTGTAATAACGTCATAATCGCGTAAGAGCGGTTGTATGAAAAACAGTGAAAATGTATGTCGAGTTGGATGCCCTTAAAAGTCACCTATGGCGCTCGCGAATTGTATTTGACACTGTAACTTGTATATCCACAGGACTAATGTATTGTAATTTTATTTTCAGTTCATCTGCAACTACGACATAAATGACATAAGTAAAGATGATAAGTTGCTTGGCATGATACTTCTAGTAATATCAATAATCAAAACGTTAGTACAGAAAAGTGGTGACCAGTCATTTGAAGTATCAAAGAATATGTTAATAAATGTTGTTTACAACTTATTACCGCATTGTAAGTACATAAATTTAGCATCATATTTTTTTTCGGCGTGGGAATATTTATGGAAGTCCTCCGCCCCTTTATTTTTGAGGTGGGAAATCAGAAACGTTTATTTCAAATAGACCAATTACAGGCACTTTTGAATTGTCAAAATGTCGGTCAGTCAAAAAAAAAATACAAGTGAAGCTAAATTGCATGTTCCAAAGCGTAGATCTCTATGTAGAAGAACTTGCAAGAAACTCCATGGACACTCTTTTAAATCATCTTATGAGTTACATAAATCTTGGTTACATATTTCTTGTCGCTTCTAATATGTCAGCACAATGTAGATAAGTAATAATAATTAAAATTAAAAATTAAAAAAAAAAAAAAACTTCTTAAAATCGGGAAATCATCTTATGACTTCTCACGCTCTAGGGTGGAGTGAGAGGGCGTGTCAGACTTATACTGATTGGCCACACCTATGTTCCTTTAATTGCCTTTTGCGTCTCATGACCATGAGCGTATCCTTTTCAGAACCGATCCTATGGTCCTAGTCCTCCGTCCTGGGATGAGTGAACGAGTCTGACAGACCAAGCATCTGTCAGCCTCGTACTGACTAATACCACCCCAGTGTCCTTTCGCACACTTGCGGGGTTGCCAGACTAGTGCGTTCCGTAATGTTGAGTGAGGTGTTGACTCTCCTATACTTCTAAGAGAGGCAAGCGGTCCATCTTGGGTTTAAATTGATGGGGCGACAAATGTCCCCTAATCCGTCGACCCTGGATCTTTTTAGCTCTATGCGGCTGTTTTTTATGAAATGATGATGATGAATTTTAAAAATATCTAGCACCTACTCGAAGCTGGGACGGGTCGCTAATATTGATGTTAACTATAACTAACTATGCATACTACTACTGTCTACTTTAATTTCAGGTCACGTTTGGTTCAATATAGGCTTTAAATTCAAGTGTGAGAAGTTAAGTCGCGAGATTCAAACATACGGTTTGTACGAATACTTCCTTCTGCAAACGTTCACTTTGACAGCTACGTTGAGTAATGAAGAGATGAATGTTTTGGAGAAGAGGATGGTGGAGGCTGTGCTTAATACTGATTGCTGGAGTGCTCTGTTCTCTGCTAACTTGTGGGGGCTGTTGGCCAGGTATGAAAATAATATAAAAATAATAGCGTGGAGCGTTTATGTAATCTTTACTCTTTTTGGACAAAACGCTCCACGCTTTCTTTCATAATAAATCATAGTAAATATTCAGTAAAGATGATTACCTACTTATAACCATTTCGCATAGTTAATTATTTATCGTTCATCACGAACTGAAATTGTTTATGTTTACCTGCGATCTAATGAAGATTTGGCAAAGTGAAAACTCTTGAGTCATCAAACTAAATGTCCGAATTATTTTGTTATTTTTAGTGCGTGCTAAAAGCGTGTTTTGTAGTTTTTTAAACTATTATTTTTATTTTATACTTTTTATTCTTCTTATTATTCAAACTTAATTTACTACTTACTAATTTAAAATATTAATAGGTATTTAAAGATATTATTTATTTAGATATTAACAAACTTAACAAAATTCATAGTTTTAGACATGATATTTTTTACCACCCTCATACCATTCAGCCCTCGGCGCGTATCCTACCTTGGCTTAGGTGGGATCTCATAGACTTAAAGTCCAATCTTCGTATTCCTCTCGTCGAACCTTATTGATTGATACCCATGACATGATAATTTGGTAAGAAAATGTCATTTCGCATTATTTTCAGCAAACCCTTTAATTTTGTATCTAAATCATAGGGCTGCATTTCAAATAGCCAATCCGCCACCTTGGGACGGCCACCATGTTGGATTTAGGTCACGTGATTGTTTTTTTCGTATCCCATTCAGCAAACCCTTTCATTTAATACCCATATCATGGGGGTGCATTTCAAATAGCCAATCCGCCATCTTGGATGTCCGCCATGTTGGATTTAAGTCACGTGACTATTTTTTTTTCGTATTCCTGACAGCAAACCCTTTGATTTGATACCCATATCATGGGGGTGCATTTCAAATAGCCTGTCCGCCATATTGGATTTAAGTCAAGTGACTATTTTTTTCGTTTTCTTGACAGCAAACCTTTTCATTTGATACCCATATCATGGGGGTGGATTTCAAACAGCCAGTCCGCCATCTTGGGGAGGCCGCCATATTGGATTTGTAATGACGTTTCTTAGCTAGTCATGTATTGTCATCAGAATTCAGAGCGTATGCAAAATTTCATCCTAATCGAAGACCGGGAAGTGGGTCAAATTAAGATTCCAAGATTTTCTTACATACATAGTTACAAGTGAAGCTAATAAAAGCGTGTTAATAACACTAAAATTATAAAGGCGGAAGTTTGTGATTGTATGTGTGTGTTTGTTACTTCTTCACGCTCGAACGGCTGAACAGATTTCGATGAAACTTGGCACACTAATAGACCATGCACTGTAATAGCACAGATATACTTTTTGTCTCGAGACTATGTTCCCTTGGGATAATTTTCTACTATAACGCGGGCGAAGCGGCTGGCACCAGCTAGTTACATATACATTCATCATCTTGCTCGACCACAAAATGTCCTCGATTTAAAAATTAACAAAAACTGCATTTAGTTTTGTTGACTAATATCTGCTATACCTTCAAGCTATAAGCTGGAAGGAGCTGGTTTTCTTGAATAACCATTTCTTGTTTCAGAACATCAACCCGACAGCTCTTACTAACCCAAGTCATATCATTGAGTAAAATGTACCAAAGACTGGAAAATAATTACTTATTCGCCAATTCTCCGCAAAAAGTACACTTGGCATATACGCTTAATGGATTATTTGAAGTAATGCATGATGAAGACAAAATAAAAGTCTACAATATGTTTCCTATTAATGAAGATAGAAATATGAATTTATGGTGTTGTCTAAAACTGTACAACTTACCTAATGAAATACAGCTAGACGCTGAAACGATTGTAATAGAGAAATTTAAGTTTGAAATGCGTGGCTTCATGTGTGATGAAAATGCCGCGGATATAGACGAGTTGGTAAGTTATGATGACTATCAACCTTCTTACGGGCTTGCCTTTCTTTATCAACAGTTTTTACTTCTCAACATACTATAGAATACGCTTTCCGCATCTGTCTGTCTAGTTATTCGCTAAATTCTCCTGAACCATGCAACGGATGTTGAGACTGTTTTCACTAATAAAAAAATAATAATAATCTATTTATATAAAAGAAGAAACTGACTAACTGACATATCAACGCACAGCCGAAACCACTGGGACTAGGAGCGTGAAATTTTGCACAAGGCTTCCTTTTATGACGTAGGCGAGCACTAAGAGAGAATTTTCCATAATTCAATTTTTAAAGGGACGAAAAGGGGGTCTAAAGTTTGTATAGAGAAACCTACATTCACGCGGGAGAAGCCGCTGGCAGAAGCTAGTAAGTTATAAAGAGGAAGGTTTTTTGTGTATAATTTGTTGCACAAGAGATTTTATGAAGGTTCGATTCCGATTGACTTTGTTTATTTATTTAAACTTCATGTATTTACAGTAGTAATAGGCGGACTTAATGCAACAAGACATTCTCTACCAGTCAACCTTTGGGTTAAAAAAGACAATACTGGACAATTTTGTACCTTTGATCCCGATTTCGGTTCCGATTTTTAATCGGAACTTATCTCGAAGATACAAACAAGTTTATACTGGTCACGCGGGGAACTACCCTGCCTCCGCACTTTCTGTCGATTACTCTTTCACTTGTCGTTTTGATTCATATTTGAAGTGTTGTGAATTCGCTCTTCATTTAAACTTATCCGAGTTTTTAGTAGCGTTTCATTTGACGTTTCTACCTTCGCCTCCGGTTCCGATTCCGACAAACCAAATTTAAAAACTCGGGTTCCGAATTCGATCCCTATAAAACTACTTTCGTTACATCCGAACTTTATGATAATAATAAGAAGTGTCTCACTTGTGCATAATTTGCTCAAAATACTTGAAAAACCCTGCTGGTTTGAAATATCCTTACTTCTTTATTTTACTGAAGCTCTGGGAATTCACAAAAAAAACTCGAATTATTTCAATTTGGCTCTTATATCGGCGTGGTAGCAGTTATAATACAAAACGCAACATTTTTTTAGATATTAATTATCTCGCATTTTGTCTTTAAATCGTGGGAACAATAAAAAGAAAAGGATGTTGTGCAACTGAACTATTATAGTTGTGAACTGTTGTTTGTGAATTAGATAAATAGAATGGGTACACTACATAAATACGAAAAACTTTATTCCGACAGTCAGAAATACGAATTTCAAAATACCGATTTTCATAATTCCGAATGGTTCAAAATTCCGAATATAACAACTCCGACTTATCATTACTCCTATTTTTATAATTCCTAAATTTCAATTTTCCTAACTTTTATAATTACTATTCTCAAAATACCGAGTTTCAATAGATCGAATAACGAAAAGTCCGACTTAATGATAATTCGAAACATCAAAAATACGAATTCCGATTATTAAAATACCGATTAATAAAATCGCGAAATAAAAACGCCTCATAAAACTGTATAGCAAGACAAATAAACACATAAATGCTCGTCAGAGGTCGTATTATGAGGGGGTAGAATTAAAAAACTAATGACAGATGCGTTTTCCAGCATGCAGGGGATTTATTGCAGCATGCAAGCAGGCATGCAGCGTGCAAGCAGACATGCAGCATGCAATCAAGCATACGACATGCAAGCAGGCATGCAACATGCAAGCAAGCATGCAACATGCAACAAGCATGCAACATACAAGCAGGCATGCAGCATGAAAGCAGGCATGCAGCATGCAAGCAGGCATGCAAAATGCAGCAAGCATTGTTTCTGTCACGGCTCCGGCGCTGCGGGGTTTGGGCGGCCCCACGCGAGCTTATCGTCGCAGATGGTTTTAACGCTCACCACCGCAGCTTCGGCTTGCTGGCCGGCAATTTGCCGGCCAGCCTCAGCCGCGGCGGCGGGCCTTCAAACCACCTGCTCCTCACCTCGCGGGCCGCCCTACCCCTCCGCGCCTACGCGGGTTTAAATTACACTCTAGGGGTAGGGCAAACAAGACTGCGTGAAGTCGGTTTTGCAGCGATTCGTTTCTGACACTAAATTTTGTTTCTCGGAATTCGTTTTTCGGACCGAGAACCCTTCGAGCATTTGATTCTTCGAACGTATGAAAATCGGAAAACTAACAAATCGCATTTACGACTTTAGGTAAAATAAATTTCGTGATTGTTAACCTGCGGAAGCAGGTACGAAAACTTAAAAACGTTATATAATTTTTAGGTATTATGGTAGTATGTATGGTATGGTAGTATTAGGGTATATGTAAATTCGGACTTTTGAAAATCGGAATATCGAAATTCGGAATAAAATATTTCGGAGTATTTGGGTGTTCCCAAATAGAATAATATTCCTTTATTGTACCTTCATCAAAATTACACATGAGATCATATACTTAAACTACAATGGACACTATATCATTTGTTTTCTTAATCATTATAATAAATAATTTAGTTAAATAATATCGGGTATTCCCATTCGTAGCAACCAACTAACAATTTTAGGTAAAGTTTAATGCATTGGTGAGAGCAGTGGTGGCCGAGTGGTAAAGGCCCCGACTTACGAGTTGTAGGTTGCGGGTTCAAACCCAGCCAGGCGCATTACTTTGTGTAATTTATTTCATCACCACTGCTCTCAAAACGGTGAAGGAAAACATCATGAGGAAACCGGCATGTCCTAGAACCAAAAATTCGAAGGCATGTGACATCAACCAACTCGCACTGGGCCCGCGTGGTGGATTACGGCCCGTACCCTCTCTCCCAGAGAGGAGGCCCCGCCTGAGTCCCAACAGTGGGAACATTATAAGGCCAACTATGCTATGCTATGTTAATACATTTAATAAAAATTGCGGGAACCCACTGGATATGAGAAGCACGGAACTAGACAAATAGGTGAAGTTTTTGGAAGTCACGACGTTGTCCTGCTGCTTTCGGTCCAATGGGGTGCATTTTCGTAACTAATGCGCGAGGATGCGTAGACACCCGAGGAATGTTTCATTTTTTTAGCCTGTACGTAGGACAATGAAGCCCAGTTTTCCGACTCAAGAAATGTCGTCTTATCACTGCTAAGACCCTTTTCTCTAAAGTTGTCTGTGCGCATGTGTGACCTTAACAACCCTTCCTCGTAAAGATTTGGTGGAAAGAATCGCAGCTCCGCTACGCCACATCACTCATCCTCATACATCTTTGGTGGAAAGTCACACTCTTACACTGCATTCATTTGACTTCTTTTTATTGTTGATAGGTTAGCGCTAGACTATCTTCGCTGATGGAAAGTGACGATGGAGCGCACTTGCCTAAAATTCACTCTTGACTTGATCACTATTATTTTTCGTTTTCAGATAAAAGTAATGAATCTAGCAAGTACCTGTTCAATAATAGATACAGAGGATGAAATGGAGACTTTGTTAGTACAGGCTTGGATGAAGGCTTGTCCTAAAAACATTCCTGGCATAGCCAAAGAAATAAATAAGGGCACACTATGGTACTACAGGTTTATTGAAGGACTAGTAGCGCTAACTACCTCAACGGAACATATATTTCATCGTAGCAGCGTTAATCTAGTGAAGGTAATTGGTTATTTTTCTCTGTTATGTCTCTTCTCCTTTAGCGACGACTAGGACGTGAGGATATCAGTTCCCTCACGATTGTGGACATCTCCTTCACATGGATTACTGCTTCGCAGAAGGAGGCGGCCGCTTCCCATTTTCCTTCGCTTTGGACCGTGGTTTTAACCAGGAACTGGCGGGACAGGTCGCCGCCAACGATCGCCTCCACGAGGACACGGTGGTGTTCCGCCCTAACGGAGCAAACCTCGACTGTATGCTCCACCGTGTCCTCCGGGCGGTCGGCACAATGGTAACATCCGGGCGTTTCTTCCGCTTGAATCTGAAATATATTAACCTCCCGAACGCCGTGGCACCTCTGTAGCCACTCCTCCTCCGCGCTTGTGGTGTGCCCAGCGCTGGGTTGCGACGGTCACTGTCTCCATGCTGCCAAGAGTTCCCGCCGGAACCACCATGATGTAGCTCTCCACTCCTAATCCCACGATAGCAAGCCGACAAGGAAGCTCGCCGCTTCGCGGGTGACCGTGCTCTATTCGGGTAGCCATGACTACATATCTTCTGGGACGCTTTCAACTTACCAGCCGGTCGCTTCCGCGCCCACACTGGAGCCCCGTAAATGGCCATAAATCGCACGATTCTCGCGTAGTCTCTAGATTGGGCAGGAGTCACTTAATCCCGGCCCGCTCCAGTTTGGGAGTCAGACGTCGGAAATGTTCCTAGAATCTCCACCGGCCGTCGAGGACACCGTTAATAGTGCACCCGGTGGTGGCGCGTTCAGATAGCTATGGGGTCACAACACGCGGGGTTACGACAGTCGTGGAGAGGATCCACTTCACGACTGTCGTAACCCCGCATGTTGCTACTCCGGCAGTTTCCTGGTGCGACCTCCCCTTTGCGCCAGGATCGGCGTGTGAGAATATTTCGCTATCTCCTTTGTACGCATGTAACCGCTGCTTTTGCTGTTATTTTACAGTTTCCTTCCACGAGATTTGAACGTTTTCGAATTTCCTAAATTTTGAACCGGTTTGAAATATTCTATTAGTGATTTTTTATAGTTTATTTTTGAAACAAATGATTAAAAACAATGAGTCACATAGGTACCCAATTAGTTCTAGCTTTTAATAGTCACGTTGGAATATTTAAAATAGTATATTGAGTATGTAATTACTAAGTCGTGCGTTTTACGAGTACTTAAAGAAAAGTTAAAATAGAATATGTTAGTACTATTGTGCGTATAACGTCAATGGTAAATATTGCGAATGTTGGCGTGAAGGACAACGTTTTTGTATGAACTTACATTATTTGCTTATCGTCGTATTCACAGAAGATCGTAAAAAAATAAAATCGCTGCGAAATTTGACGGCACTGATGGCGCAGTGGTTTAGGGATAGGCTGCTGCGTTGCATGTCACAGCTTCGATTCCCGCCCGGAACAAATATTTGTATGACCTGCAGATAATTGTTTGGACGTCTTCTGTAGTACCTATATGTGTTTACATGTTTGTGAATGCGCCCACGACAAAGGAGTAATTAGGAAATACTCGTGTGGGTTTAAAAAGCATTAAAGGGCAGTTTAAAAAAAGAATTTCTCAGAAAGTTGGTTTCTCTTTACTAATTTAATGAAACCAAGAGAGCGACCTGCGAGACCGCAAGAACTATCGCCTGTCTCGTTTTATTTGCAAGGTAGAGCAAAAACTACCTTTTATCTGAGTGTGTGTTACTATCAAAAATTTCAATGGGTTAATAAATAACTTTTTAGTCGCTGCGAACTTCAGTAGTTAAAATCGAAGACCCATGTTCTTATTCCTATAAACCATGAACTACATTCGTATCAGTCAAGGCGTATTGTAACGGCCCGTTGAAATATTTAACACCTCTTTTTATGTAAAAATTCTCTAACTAATTAATTTTACGATTTCAGGTTCTACACATTATTTCACAAATTGTCCAGTCCGGGTGTAAGGATTTGAAGTTACTCTTGATTAATATTCTATGTAAATTAGCGAATGTTGAGGCATATGATGTGAATAAACGTCTCGTGGACTCCATACGCTCGCGAGCATTTCGTGAATTATTTCAAGACACAGATTTGACTGTTAAAAATAAATTATTCAATATATTGAGAAAGTATAGAACTAATACATTGGATGGAATATTTTTAAAGATAGTCAACGAAGACGACTCCTTGAGAGAAACGTGGAATTGTTTTAAAAGACATGGACGATTGAAAAAGGAAGATATTAATTTAAAGCAACATTTACAATGCACCACAGATTTCAAATATAGCCACAAATGTCTACAGGATGTCGATGAGTTCGTGGACTCGGGCTCCGTGAAGATGCAGAAGTCATTGAGTAATAATTTCGATTTTGTTGATATCGATTCACTCTTTGACGCCGAGAGCGATGCGGAGCCTGCGTGCAAAAAAGCAAAACTGAACACTAATGAAGTAGAACAAATTATAAGCAGACTCGAAACTGATGCATCTTCGCTTTGTCAAATAAAAGGAAACATTTTTACAACTGAATACTTGAATAGAATTAAAAGTGTTTGCAATAAGTTGAACAATATACTTGATTAAGTTCATGCTTTGTTTCATTTATATAGAAATAAAACAAAAAGTATTTCACATTTATATTTATTGTTGTGTTAAAAAAAATCTTTACAAATAAGTGAAATATAGTAATCATTATAATAACCGTACTTAAAACCAGTATTATGATTACACTGTCATATAAGATCTTCACTATAAAGGATCGGACATCAAACATCTAAAGGGGATAACATTTAACAGCGGCCGAAAGTATAACGACCATGCAATTTATAGTTATGGCAGTGTAACAATACTGGTACACGAGAATAAACTAAAATAGATTTAATTGATACTCGGAGGTAATAAGACCTTAGTTCACATGTCAAATAGTATCAACTATCATCAGTCGCACTTGAAATTTATGACTTCACCCTAAATCGCCGATACATTTACACTTGGTACAGTTGTACAATACCGTAGACCGAAGTATAAATGTCGTGTAACACAGCAACAGTTACTAAATAAATTCTAGTTAAATATTTATATCTAACATACATCATTCACATAGCTTAACCCTATTCGTTCTATTGATCTCTTCATAATTGTGATGGCGAAACTTTTAAGAAAATACTTAAAATTGGCTAACTAATAATTAAAGTTATTGAATACATTGATAATATTGCCGTACATGTACATACAAGGATAGACGTAACGGTCGTAGCCATTCAATAAAGCCTAAAGCATATCATACAGCTAAAACTTAACATAGTACGAAGAAATAAATTATAGAAATAATACATGAGAGAATAAACAAAAATAAAGTTGGAATTAATTATGTGAAATAAGATCGTACGACTTGTTAATATTAATACTTGGCGGACACATTTTCGTAGTCTTGATCGTGAACACCGATTGTTTTTACATTTAAGTCAAAAATTGAATATAAGGTTTTTGATCCTAGATAATCGTGCTCTATCCACAGTGCAGTGATAAAATACAGTCTGGTAGCGAATGACGCGCGTTTTTAATGAGGGTTGGAAACTGACCACTAGAAAATGATACGCAAAAAATGTCAACAATAAATGAGGTCAGTCCCGCACGTTCATGAGACAGCCACTCGTCACAGACTATACAATATTTTGTGACGTACAAATGTAATTACTTCAGGCACCTTATAAATAGGTTACGATTGAATGTTTGTGCGATATAGTTGTATTTAATATTTTATTGTGATAGAAAGAATATCATCTTTGTAGTGCCTACCTTTGTTTATTTTGTCGATTTTATTATATTGCCTTGATCCAATTGGAATGATCGAGTCAGTGGACCTGAGTAAGCAGCACACTGTTACATCGTAATACCAACATTCTAATATCACTTATTACCATTATAACCAATACTAAATCTTGGAACTATTTACAAGTAAAAAATTGTGGAAAGTTCAATGTACATGACAACAAACTCATTGTTGTACTGTTAATGGTATTAGTAATTTATCATCAAATTATATATCTAACGTTTCAAGCTTACATCGACAGTTGCTTTAACTTCTTGAGTAGCGTAATTAGAGACACAATAGTAAGACAATAGCGCACGACCGCCGGCGTTCGTGCGGGGATCAACAGCTTAAATGTTCTGAGGATGTAAGTTCACAATATAATCTTTCGTAGCATACAAACACACTAAGCACCGGGTTTGAAATAATAAATATTGCACATAACTGTGACATTTTCATTAAAAATGTGCAGTTTTAACGAATGAGAATATTTACGTCTGACATACAGTAATATAATTGAAAATATCTAATATATACTAAGTTAGTCTAATAAGTTAGGATACAAAACTTACACATTCAAAAATACTTATTTACTTAGGCCAATTATATCTTAGCTTTAAAGTAAATGGTTAAATACGTAATTAGTTTGTGTCGATATAATTTAGATTACAATGTGGCCACTTTCAACTTAAACTAAAAGTCTTGGCACAAATAAAATATCAGTTTTGAATGAATATTTTGATAAAATCAAATAAAATTAATAAGTTCTTGAGCATGATAAATATTAAAATGATTACGAGAAAGTAAAGTTCACGAGATAAGAAGTGTATAAATGTCATTGTTACAATTATATAAATAGTTAAGAATAGCGTTCCATTATTTATGTTTTAGAATAGCTTAAATTAAATAAAATCCTAACGTCTAAATACCCTCAGAACAATTAATTATGTATATAAAATTCAGTTCTTTATTAGGATTATTTGGCATCTATCACCAACATCGTTATTCTACTAAACATGGTATACGAAGGTGAAAATACCTAATCTGTTAATGCGCCTCTTCATAACATAAATCCTTACAAAACGCGTACATGACGCTCGATAATAGAATTCCCTGCCGAGCCTAGAGTTCCTCCTGTCGACACACTCGCAGTGTCGCCTACCGTCGCCGCGCCACACGAGCCGCACGGCTACACCAGCGCCACAAGCATTCCAATGTCATATGAAGACGAACCAATTGTCGTAGCTAGTTAGCACGATTTAAGCCTCTTACCTCGAACTTGAACATATTACGTTGGATTTTCTGAGAGACCGAAATGTATCCTTAATATTTATAAATCGATTCAAAAATGCAGCGAAGCAGAGACACATTTTATTTGATTGCAAGAGAAATGACGTAAGAAGCGATCCACGCGGCGCCAATAAATAGCTCAATGTAATATCGATGTTCTGAAGCGTCGTGAAAATGAATAAAGCGCTGATATGTCACTCATATTATTGCCGTATTTAGAAATGATTAAGATGTACTCAGTGTACACTCTCCTAATAGTTTACTTCATCATTTCGAATAATATCGTAAGTGATCACCCTAAAGAGGCTTATTTTATACTTGAAGAATCGTAAATGTTAACCTATGGCTAAATACATTTAGAAATCGTAGGCAGTCTAACTAAACTTATTACCGATCGAGGAGTAATAAAATTACGTCTACGTTGCCATTTCAAATTCGCAATATCTCGTACTCGCTTCGTCTTGCAATAATAAAATCATGACCTCTCTCGTGAGGGGTTCAAAGTAATCATTTGTCAACGGACTGACTTTCTGAGAAAGGTTTATGAACGGGAGCTTCATACTCCAGTAATAAAAGGGAATGTAACGGAAGGCGTGTGTCCTGCACATCGCTGGTCGTATCATCAAACTTGAAATTGTAGTCGTCATCACTCGCTCACGACTCCAAATGGGCGTGGAGGGATCCCTGCTGCTCGTGTCCGACTGAGTGGTGAAGTGTCGTCCTGTGTTGGTATTGTTCCTTGCGGCGCGTGGCGGGATGCGCGTGCGGCCCCTAGGGCGCGTGGCGTGACCCGCGTGCGGCCCCTAAGGCGCGCGGCGTGACTCGCGTGCGGCCCCTAGGGCGTGTGGCGTGACCCGCGTGCGGCCCCTAGGGCGTGTGGCGTGACCCGCGTGCGGCCCCTAGGGCGCGCGGTAGGCGGCGGGCGGCGCGTGGCGCGCGTGCACGGCGCACAGCGGCCGCGCCGCCTGCAGGCTGGCCTGCAAGCTCGCCTGGTGCGCCTGCAAGCTGGCCTGGTGCGCAGCCTGCAGGCTTGCCTGGTGAGCGGCTTGCAAGCTAGCCTGGTGAGCGGCTTGCAAGCTAGCCTGGTGAGCAGCTTGCAAGCTAGCCTGGTGCGCGGCCTGCAGCTGGATACTCGCTTGGTGCGCCGCCTGCATCTGTCCGATGCTCGTTTGCGCCATGGGGTGCATCTGTAGATACTGCATCGACGTACTGTTGTGCAGCATCTGCAGTTCCGGCGGCATATGATACAGGCCTGGAGTCTGTGGACAAGCGAGTATAAAATGTTATAAGTACAATATGTAATTAAACAACGGAAAACCTCGAAGTCGCGACATGGGACCAACACATAAAAAAATTATTACGTCTTGTAAACATATGCCTAAAAGAGAGCAAACATTTTTTTTCCTATCTAAGACAGGAAAAAAAATGTTTGCTCTTTCCAGACTGCTCCTATAGTAAAAGTTATTCGTAATAATGGGTTATTCAAAGTGAAGAAATCATTCTGTATTTTTTCTGTACAATAAAAATCAACATCTTGATTAAACCATTAGGATAGAATTTTTTTTTTGTACATCAAAAAAGTAACATGCCGCTGTCATCGATATCATCATTAGATGCTTTCCCCTTTATTTTGAATTACTAATAACGTCAGCAACCACTCGTCCTAATTAAAAAAAAAAAAACATTTTGAGTTGTAAACGTACATGATGCGAGTGTGCGTGTCGGTGGGACGGCAGGGAGGGCCGGGCTCAGTAGGCGGACGCCTCCTTGTACTCGGAGTTGTCCATAGTGAAGAAGTCCTCCAGCTTCCACTGCAGGGTCTCGAACGTGGGCCGCTTGAGCGGGTCCTTGTGCCAGCACTCCAGCATGATCTCGTAGAGCGCGGCCGGGCAGTTCTGCGGGCATGGCATGCGGTAGCCGTGCTCCACTTGATGTAGTACTTCTGCGTTTGTCATTCCTGTTAAGTGAAAATAAAAACATCAAAATCGATCGTACAAATTACTTTGGGAATGCCTGATATTTTAGCTGGGAAGAAGTGAAACACATGTCACCTGCCTGTTAAGTTTGCAGAAATTAAAGAAAAGTTTTGGTATAACGGCATTTCTGAAGGATGACTCGACAATGAAAGCTAAAAAAAAACTCAAAAAAACAAATCCTTCAATCGCAATTTCACCTTCCAAAAGGGTTCCTAAAACTCTCAACTTGAAAGAAGTGGCAATTAAAATAAGTAAACATGAAAAATGCAAGTTCATAACACGTTGCAAAAACTGGTGTTATTCGAAAGTCGAAGCACTCACCTGGATAAGGTATTCGGCCGTAGGTGACGAGCTCAGTCAAGAGGATACCGAACGACCACACGTCGGACTTTATGGAGAATTTACTGTAGTTGGCCGCCTCGGGCGCTGTCCATTTAATGGGGAACCGCGCGCCCACGCGAGCCTCGTATTCGTCTTCCTGTTAACGGAACACATGCCATTTAGTTTTAACGGCATAACATACTATTTGAAACAATGTACTGAGGTAGACACTACTAGTATCTATTGGAGACAGTACATTATCCAGATTTATTTGTACCATATGGAATGGCAATAGAAATCAAAACTTGAAGATTTAAAAAAAAAAGTTAAGTTTACATTTTTTTTTATTAAATAGGCTATATTGTATCCCACTACTGGCCTCCCTCTTCTCCGTCCAAGAAGTTTATTTATGAAAAAAAAAATTAAAAAAGAAAGTAACAAAAAGATTCGTTTTAAAACCGACACAAGTAAAAGTAGTCGCGAGACTTGAGTGATGTGAAATTGTTTTTGTCAACCGCAAGCATTTTAACATTATTTATTACTCATTGTTCTAATCAAATGAATTTAATTAATTTATGATTGTTCTAAGAGGGAAAAGTTAGCAGAATATGACTCATTGAAAACCACAACTTCATAACCTGTGGTATGAGGTAAAATTTTTAGCTAAAGAGGATGAAAATTTTAAAAAAAAAACGTTTTCCTCTGCCTGTTTATTATATACTATATATATATATATATATATCTTTCTATATATAACAGGCAGAGGAAAACCTACCAGGTAATTGAACTGTGGTCATCATACTAACTATAAATAATACTAGAACTTACTTTGATAAGCCTAGCGAGGCCAAAGTCAGCAATTTTCACGATGTTAGCATCGGCGACGAGAACATTTCTCGCGGCCAAATCGCGATGTATGTAATTCTGTGATTCGAGATACGCCATACCGGCGGCAATCTGCGCAGCCATGTCGATAAGCTGCTGCAGCTTCAGACAACGACCTTTGCCTGTTAAAAAAAGAAGAAATCGATGAATATAATTAAAGTTTAGTTTTTTGGCAGGATTTCGTCGAGTGAAGTTCAGTGTTTGTTTCAGTTATTCGCAAATTTATTCCTAGTGGATATTGTGATGTAAAATTGGTGTAGTTTTGTAATTAAGTGTCTGCGCAACTGGAAAATATGTGAAATCACTGAAACAGGCGCGATCTTGGTAAAATGGAACTGAGAATTTTATTGTAGCTTTGACTACCCCAGCGAAGTTAGCCGAGTTGGTTGACTTGATACATTTGCTGCCAAATACTACAAAAACATTAGAATGAGTAAGTCCATATTCTATTGGTAAACAAATTAACTATTCATACGAAGACATCGCTTAAAGAACTTGGTATCCAAGCCAAAAACATAACAAAAAAAAAAGTTTACTGCCTCGGATGTTGTCAAAATGTAATAATTTTAAATTACATCTGCTATACGTCATTAACATAACACTTGTTAGTGATTGGTTTTAACAATTTACGTTTATATTTCTGCTGATGATTATATCCAATGTAATTTTAGTTTTACCTTGTAGGTAATCCAATAGAGATCCGTTCTTCATCAGTTCTGTGATGATGTAGATTGGTTCTTCAAGCGTACACACAGCGTACAACTGGATGAGTTTGTTGTGTCTCAGTTTCTTCATGATTTGAGCTTCGGCAAGGAAGTCTTTGGGATCCATAGTGCCAGATTTAAGTGTCTTCACGGCTACTGGAGTAGTGTTGTTCCATAGACCTTCCCATACTTCACCGAACTGGCCGTGCCCCAGTTTTCTAACGAACTTGAGCGATGAACGGTCGATTTCCCATTGGTCGCGCGTTCTGTGCGACAGACCTTCCGTAACTGGCTTCTCGATCTGTTAACAAAATAAAAATTATAAAATCTGTTCATAGCGAACTTTGCTTGTTGATATAATTACGTCTTTATCTGTAATACATAATATGTGTGATACTGATTAAGAGACTGGAATTAATCACAATTATTAAGGCGAGTTGCTCTGTCACGATCAAACAGCTGAACGAATTCGGGTAAAATTTGGCACACTGGTAGAGCATGTCCTGAAATTACACATAGGATACTTTCTATCCCGGGAGTATGGTTCTTTGGGATAAGAAGCTTTACAATTATTCATAAATGTAAGTGATGTTATTTCTTCGTATTGCATTGTGACGACGAACGAGACAGTATTTGCGTCAAAAAGAGAATCTAATTATCTACAATAAAATTGAAATTAATCTTTGAAAATTATATAATTGCGATTATTTAGTTTTCAGGGCTTTTTCTCAATTTTTACTTGATTTATAATAATGGAATTTTTATAACGAAGTTGAATGATGTAATTATATCGCTTATTAAAAGTTTTTTTTTTTGTCTCAAACAATGGATCGTAAATGTAACAATGTCGATTGTCATCCAATTAAAGTAGTTTCATATAATTATTCTGATCGGTCGGTTTAGTTGTTAGTTCGTTTCTTACTAGCGTTTAGATCCTATTACGTTTTATATAAGCCTTCAGATCTCAGACAGAACGCGATTTATTTATGTATCTACCATCAGAGATTTTTACTTTGTATTAACTGGAAATAATATTATTTAAAGGTTTTCGTGAAAAGGAAACTATAAAGAGAAGCTTCATTCAAATAAAACAAACAAGAATCCAAAGTGTCAGGATACCCGAAGCAAATTAGACAGAAGTCACACATAGATTATTCGCGTCCGATCAAGATCAGAATACAATATTGACATGAATGAGTAATCCGTACTGGCAGCAAAAAAAGTTTGTTATATAATCTAAAACTTCTTCCCCACTACTTTAAAAATTAACTGCAGACTGAAGTACTCTTGTATGTTTTTACTTTTGTTGAAGAACCCCAGTCTAGACAGGCAACAGAATGCTCCCTTGAAGCATTCCAAGAGTCATTGTCCTGTATATCGGTCGATACTTCTTGAACGCTAGTTTACAGTCCAGGAGCCTTAGAAGATACGTACTGCTGTTACTATAAAAGTACAGTAGTTAGTACGTTCAGAACTTTAGGTTTAAAATCAAGAATTTTCCATATGCTACCCTATCAAACTTATGCTGATGATGTGACGAGTAGTAACGGGTACATTGTAGTAACAGTTTTGATTTTCAAAAACAATAGAAAAGCTTCATAGCGTTATTTATTAGTTATTTTATAGTTAGGTAGAAATTGAAACTAATAAAACTTGCAAGAAACGAGGCTGTAATTAGTAATTGTCTTCAATATAAACAATGCACAATATTATTTATTAGTGAAGTATGTTTATTGGTAAAAGGTGCTGTAACGTTATGTAAGTATATTCAATATGTAACATTGTTTACTGAATGGCAAGAGTCAGTCAGTCAGACATTGAGGCGACACGAGGCTTCAAGGTTTTATGTACAGCGGGCTACCCAGCCACAATAAGTACATTAATAATGGTATACTGTCGTATAGAGTTACAGAAAATTACAGGGTTTCTCAGGGTTATTAGTAAGCAATTATTGACAGTGACAACCCATTGGAAAATTACCTTCAGAACGGTTAGCGGCTGAAAACTACGTGCAATTTACTGAGCATGAATGTAGCAGATACCTACTTATTATTTTGTTTATGAGATATTTATAGATATTTCGGTTTTTCTAGACTGAAAAAATCCAGAGGTAGTCATGTGGTAGGGGATTGATTGTAATTAATTTATCGACATTTTATTCTTGACCAAAATAAAATTTATAAAAACTAAAAACTTGCTCAAATTAATTTGGCTTTTAATCTCGCAATATTTTGTAGACTCTACAGCGAAGACAATGTGCCGCTCAGTTCCAAAAGGCATTAAATCCGTGCGTTATTATGTAGTGTTGTGATTTTTAATTCACACCGCGTTGTGCGTTTGTAACATGAGACTGGTGCTGTCCAGCGAGCGCGACCGTCGGTCTGGTGTGCCTGTCACGCTCCACTCCATCGCTTATACAATACATACTCGGTAAATACGACCCTTATACAATACATACTCGAGATGTATATGCGTATGTACTTCAAACCACCGTTTTTATTAAGGGGTGACAGAGCTAAGTGGTGTTGCGTTAGCACCACTTCAAGGTTGAGGGGTATTACCGCATGCTACGCTAGCAACCTCATTGACAATGTCGAAAAGAATAGCTGATGTGGCAATGCATTGTTAAGCCATGTTGCTGAGGAGACCGATGCTAAATACCTAATCGAGCGTACAAGAAAGGGGGAACTATAGTTTCTGCCTATAAAAAAAACCCCATAAAAGTTTTAATTACGAATACTACGTTGGTTTTGCCGTAAATTGAAATCCTTACGTATTTTACGTTTCATTACCTATTGATGACATTAATGTAGTCTTGCAAGTTTATGTAATCCGCAAATTAAAATCGTTACGTTTATTAAAATAGTTAATTGCAAATTATAATGACGATATTTTAACGGCCAACGATGGCGTCAGTGTAGAACCAATATCTTAAAATGAATTATATTTTACGATCGTGCGTATGAAACCATTCTTATTGTGAACTAATTGCAAAACCGATTCTTAGATTAGCTACGAATATTATTGGTTATTACACCCTGCTTATGATAAAAACTCATATAACTAGCTATTTAAAAAAAATCCTAATGGTTGTCTTGAATATTAAAATGGTTTTGAAAAATATTCTAATAATGTTGGCATATCGACCTTTTTAGGATTAAAATCGTAAGCAACAGTCGACGTTTTTTTGCAAGTATGGGTTCTCTTCCATTCCCATAGGTGACAGAAGAGACGACGAGATGGAAAATTTTATCGTCAATACACGACCCTGGCGAAATAGACATGAAAACATTTGTTGGATTAATCCGACTAAGCGGTTAAAGGGTTAATGACAATACCTTTTTAGGGTTCCGCAGCCACATGGCAAAAAACGGAACCTTTATGGATTCGTCATGTCTGTCTGTCTGTACGTCCGTATGTCACAGCCACTTTTTCTGAAACTATAAGAACTATACTGTTGAAACTTGGTAAGTAGATGTATTCTGTGAACCGCATTTAGATTTTCACACAAAAATAGAAAAAAAAAAAAAATTTTGGTGGTTAAAACTGAAACTCAAAAATTTTTTTTCATCAAACCCATACGTGTATCCTACGGATAGGTCTTCAAAAACGTTATTGAGGTTTCTGATATAATTTTTTTCTAAACTGAATAGTTAGCGCGAGAGACACTTCCAAAGTGGTAAAATGTGTGTAACCCACTCCACTTCCCTGTAACTTTTAAAATAAGAGAATGATAAAACTAAAAAAAAAATATGATGTACATTACCATGCAAACTTCCACTGAAAATTGGTTTGAATGAGATCTAGTAAGTAGTTTTATTTAATACGTCATAAATCGTAAACTGCAATTTACCTAAGTTTGTACGGAACCCTCAAGCGCGAGTCCGACTCGCACTTGCCCAGTTTTTAAAAACATTATGATTTGTTATTAATACAACTACTAGTCAGGAATATGAACTATTCTAATTCGTCTATTAGAATAGTTCCTATTAACGTATTATTATAAATAGGTACTTATTAATTACGAAAAGCAAAAGAGATGTTTTTCCTAAATATGTTCGATATGTTAGAATTTCAGAGAAAAATAGAGATCACCAGCACATTTTAATCCGCGTGCTAGTTGTTGTCAGTCGGAAGAAGGGCGTAAAATACTACATCGACGTCATTACAAGCATATTAGCTGATACACGTCACAGATCTATTACAATGTTGTAGTAGTACCTTTATGGCTTAACAAAAACCCCGATTACACATTTCATTAAAGGTAAGTCACTAAGGCACGACGCCTTATTTGAAATACTCCGTCCTGTAATATAAATGCAAATTCAATTGCTAAATTGAGACCTCTACCGCTTTGTCATCATAGGGAAACAACAGCTAAAACTGAAACGACAGATTCAAGCATTCAATCAAATACTAGTCTAAATTATGTCCTATTTGATGTAATATCTCGCCGTCCGACCGTCCGGTAACCGTCCGGACCGAGCCCAAGTCGTCGACGGCACGTGCTGTTCCACGCGCGCCTCAAGGAGATGTCAGCAACTGTAGGGGCCCAGCAGGGTCGAAAGCTACTGGGGCCAAGGGTCTGATTCTGAAAGGAAGTCTCGGCCCTGGTACGAAAGGTAACGAAGGAACAAGAGTGGGTTTTTAGTCAGTAAAAGTTTGACACTATCTCCCGCCCCGCCCAAGAGCGGGGGATGTCATAAGATGATTTTTCCACCGGAAAAAAAAATGATGTAATAGGTATACGAAGATAAGGTGATTGCAGAAAGTGCTATATGTCTATTACACAATCAATCATTTTGAACAAAGTTTGAAGAGAAATCAAAACTGAATGATACCTCTCGTAACAAGGAGTAAACGTCAAAACAAGTTATTATAATAAATTAATACCATTCATTACTTTTTATGCAAAAAGTATGAATGATTCAAAATTATTAGGTCGTTTAAAACTTAGGTAAAGAAGTGATTGGTTTTCTGAGAAGGAGTAGATGTAATTATGTTAGGCATTGGTTCGAATCAAATGCGGCTATTTTCTCACATTTAAGAGGATAATCGTGAGCTGCAACCAAAATTAATACTTGACTCAATCATGCGTATGCGCATCATGACTATTTTAACATAAAATCAAATGTGAGTTAGACTTAGAATTGAGAGATTAAAGTATTGAGGTCTTGCATGTACTTGGGTTCTAAAACGAGGTACTAAACCGCATGCTCGCCGAGAAATGGTGAGTATAAATAAGCGTATGGAAACAATGAAATTCCGCAAATGCTAACAGTACACCGATAAGGTAGAGAGTGAAGGGGGCACTGCTACATACGCGAACAATTTTCATTACGTCACTTGCGTAGGTCAAACATTACATATTATTACACAAATAGCTAGTTAACGTACTTGAGTTCAATATTAAGGCTCATTTAATCGTCGAAGGTGTTTTAACACACCTGTGACAGGTATCAGCTTAACAAAGGCTCGAGAAAATGAGGCTAATTTACAATATAATAAATGGTTGTACTTGTATTATCTAGTCGTTTAGTTTGTCTTTGTAGAATTAAAGTTCATGAGTACGACCTTGAACTTTAAGCTTGCAGCAGCAACTGTCTCGATGCACAAGAAGGCAGCTTTATTTTCATACAACTTCAGTACAATACAACTGTTGTTACGAAAGTAATAAAGTTGCAAAATAATTTGAAACCATGTACGCTACTGTACTTTACATAACTTTCTATTTTAATGACCTTTTGTAACGGCTAACAATGCGAGTGAATTGATTGATTTGACTATTTCATTAAAAGTGCATGTCTAATAGAGTACCTATCAATACTCGTACAGTACGGCCGAATTATCTTGACCGCTCCGAAATTCGAACAATTGGCTGCGCAGTAATTCTTTTTAAGAATCCTATGGTGCGTTGCGTACCTATTATTTCGAGTATGGGCCTAAGTTCAGAATGGACAAAATATTTTTTTAACCATACTACAGGCTTAGACAAATAACCATTCTGCTAGCGTTCCCGCCAAACGCTTAGTACAAAATCTATGGCAATGACATTACCTGTCACGTGACTTCTCCGCAGGTAATGTCAAAAAAGTCATGGGTTCAGGGTGCTGTTTGGGCTGCCTAGATACTGCAGTGCATCGGGCATGTTCTCTTTAGCGCGTGTAGATGATTTTCATGTTACAATGAGAATGAAAGCTGCCTCGTTGCTCAGCAGATCTAGGGCTAGCTCCAAAGGCATTCTTCGAACCTTAGCCGATAAGAATGATGCGCCAGTGATCAATCACTGGTTGTTGCCGTTGTTGGTACAGCAGTAGGTTCAGTTTTTAGGTTTTTTTAAGTATTACCTACTAACCCTTTAGTTGATAAATTGATACTAACCATTGGACCAATGTTGTCTTTTAAATATTATTATTATTTCAATAAACCTGCTGTATGGTAAGGTAAATAAGTCAGACTTTAATCCGCACAACGTGAACTCAATATAACGATAAGGAACCAATTGCTCATTAGAGAAATCAAATACAATTGTTGAAACGAGACAAAACGAACAATAGCCCTCGTTATAATTGGCGTGACGTCACGTTGCTTTAATTTATACGACTTTTTGATAATTGCATGACCATTCATAAAGCGTGAAGCATGCATTTCCAGCGCGATTTTTTGGATATGAATGCTACAAATAACTTCCATTAAATGTGTGTGTAAAACAATTCATCATTGAAGGTCCTAGTAATCGGGTTTAGGCTTTACCGACCTTGAAAGGTCGAAATTAGCATCTTTTTAGGGTTCCGTACCGCAAAAAGAAAAAACGGTACCCTTATAGGATCACTTTATTGTCCGTCCGTCTGTATATCTGTCTGTCAAGACCTTTTTATCTCGGGAACGCGTTTACGTATCCAGTTGAAATTAAAACTATATACTTCAGTCTGTGGTCCCTTGAAACTGTGAAAAAAATCAAACTTCTAAGTTAACGAAAAAAAAAAAGATAATTATGGCCGCTTATGTCGCAAAAAACGTATATTTCGACACTCAACGGAACCAAAATTCTAGAGAACTTCCCTTTGACCCAGAAACCTGAAATTTTGCATAAAGCAAGGTCTTATAACATAAATATAGGAATAAATCTGAAAACAGAATCGCAAAAAAAAATATGTTTTTCTGCGATATGGAAAAAACGTCGAGACTCCAATCAGGAGTTGAATTCTTTTCATACTATAGGTTTGTACGGAACCCTCAGGGCGCGAGTCCGACTCGCACTTGTTTTTATTTACTAAACCCTCGTTGGTAATGTCGCGATTTTATACTAGTTTCTGAGTGAGAAATGATAATAGTAGATTCACTTTTGTACCTAGTTCCTTTTTAGAAATTGTTTTAGTTTTACCTATGTGATATAATGATAAAAAGACTATTCGAATTTTTCAGTAATAAGTAGGTAATAGTTACTTCACGTTTTCGGTCTAAAAACTGTTATAATAATATCCAAGTAAATTAATTTCCCAACAACTGCATAGTTTCAACTAAAATTAATTCCCCATTGAAATGTTGGCAACTTATTTAACAACCAATGAAATCTGGATGATCTCTTATGTATATTTGCAAACTAATAAACAGTAAACAGTGAAGTAACACATCAAGTTTTATTCTATTTTGTAACAAAATATTTGTACTTAAATCCTAGTGACGTTCCCACACAGTTGCCGATGAGATAACTCGTGATCGCTAAAATCGTTTTTAATGATTTGCGACCACAGATCTAAGGACATTAATCTAGTGACTTAATATTTTTATTTACATTTTGGATTATGAGACATCGCGTCAAGGTACCTACATCAAAACAGGAAAAAATCCATTGTAACGGAGGAAAACACAGAAGACAAAGTGTTGTCGTCAAGTGGGATGTCTTGTGTTATGTACGCAACGGCCATAACGAAAGTGCCTTCACGGCCTTGGCGGTAGGTCGATCGCGAAACTAGAACAGCAAATTTTAAGGTTTTGACGCTTCCAATGCTAATTAATAACGTAATCAAAATCTGCCATCATCTATATTATAAAAATGGTTCCCTATTTTCCTTGATCACGTCATCACGCATGAACGGCTGGAAAGATTTTGTTAATACTCTTATTTTTTTGTTTGTTATATATAGTCAGAAGGATTATGGGATGAAAAATTAAGAATATTATGCACAAAACTACGACTATTTAACCTTTGAGCGTTTGTCAGTTCATTGCTAAGACAAGACAACGTCTGTTGGCTTCTTGTAACATAACCAAGATCATACGGATAAACAAACAACGAAACAGTGACAAACGATCACGTCTCGCAAACATTCATTAAAAAAGAATCCATAAAGCTAGCATTTAATTACGTGATGGTGCGCTATATCTATACAATTATAATCAAAATGGAATTTACACGTGTCGCAACGAGCGGAGCATTGTTAATTTTAAATACGCGACTGACGCAAAGCTAAATTATAATTCGCTTCGACACGACCCATTCAAATATGAGACGTAAGTAGATAGCTTAAGAAAATAGTACTTGAGATATAAAAATCCTTTCCTTATTTCATTGTGAATGCCGGAAAATATAATAAATATAAGTTCGAAAATGTTAATGGCCGTTCGGAGCACATACTCGGTTTAAATAACTTAAATATGACGATGCTCTTTGTCCGAGAAAAGTAGAGTCCTTCGGTGAATTTAAAGTATCGTCGAGCTCGTTCAATGCCTTAATATTTCTCACGCGGCGCACAAAGGTTGACCCGGCGAAAACCATAAATTTTATAGTCGTCCCGATATTGAATTTTGCAATTTATGCAGCTCCGTTATAATAAATGAAAATTCTTCATACGATTTGTTATTTATTTCGGTCAAATGACCTTGACTGGACAACACTATGAGTCCATGATGGTGCGTTACTGTCAAAAGTGAGTTCAATCATTTATTACCGCACCATAGTGGAAGGTCGGGTCAAGCTCAAGTGTTACGTATGTGGCATTATGCATTCGGAAAGAATGTCAGATCACATTCAGTAGAATAACTGTTTTACAATTTTAATAAGGCTTCTAGTAATAACTGTTGACTATGGATAGGAAACGGGAATTGAATTAGATTTGAATTTACGATGTGCTTTCAATCTTCTATTACCAGGGAATGGAAGCGGACGAAATGGGAATGACATTACCGGATACCTGAACATCCTATGCTTATGTTAACCGTGGTTTTTTAACTAGTGCGATCCCACCTAATGGTAAGCAGTGATGCAATCGTTGATGCTAGTTTAGATGGTATAAACCAGTGCTTGACTGCCAAACCCCTATATAAAAGCCTATTCACTCTAGTGTTAAAGACACCTAAATTATAATCGAACGGGAAGATCGCAGCAGGCAAATTGTTCCAGTCCTGCGATGTACGCGGTATGAACGACGAGACGAAAAGATTAGTCTGGACCGTAGAGGTTTCAACAACGTAAGGGTGGATACTCGCCGTACGTCGGGTCGTCTGATGATAGAAAGGAAGTTAGCGGAATAATTCATGCAATTCTCGTGCACACTCTCCAAAATGCATCCTGTAAAATACCGACAGGCTGGGTACCCTGCGCCTGTGGTTTAGGTTGCAGACGATGGAGGTGCTCGGATAGGGTGACGTACCTGTACGCAGGGTTTGTTGAGCGACACGCAGAGCCCGTCAGCGTCCTTGCTGTAGTGCTCCACCAACTCCTGCAGCGTGCGGAAGGTGGTGCGCCGCGCGATGAAGAAACCGCCCTCGTCCAACTGCCTGATGCGGTAATGCTTCACCGTATCTCCGTCTCGCACTATGAACAACAATTATTCATTAATTTGCATTTTATTGCAATACAAATTGCGTAAAACTGGAGTACGAATGCTTATAGTAAATTAAATGTTTTGTAAGTTTATGGTAATGTCTTAACGTCTAGAATTAATTACGGCTACCAAGATCAATATTTTTGATGATTGGTAACGGCCCAGTGGCAACGGCCCTGACTTACGAGTTGTAGGTCGTGGGCTCAAACCCAGGCAGGCGCATTACTTTGTGCAATTTATGTTACTTATCACCACTGCTCTTAAAACGGTGAAGGAAATTATCATTGAGGAAACCGGTATATCCTAGAACTAAAAATTCGAAGAAGTGTGATAACATCCACCAACCAACACTGGGCTCGCGTGATGGATTACAGCCCATTCCCTCTTCTAGAAAGGAGGCCTTAGTACAAGCAGTGGTAACATTAAAAGGCTGATTATATTAATCTACCGTACCTTATTAAAACCGCTTTTATAACAAGATTAGACGCAGTCGCGTAGCAGCAAATTAAGTTCTATAGCGGGGTATACCAAAGCTAAAAATACAGATACTTTTAAAACGCTCAAAAAGCTTTGAGAAAGAAATATAGAGCCAGTCAACGCAGCGCCACAGTAGCGAGCTAACGAGTTCAACAGAAATAAGAGCAGTATATCCATCAAAATGTCTCAAAAAGAAAGTTTTAATACTAGGAAGCAAAGAGAGACTAAGATATTTTTTATCGGGACACAGATCGCTGGTATTTGGGTCTGTCACACTATTCTTAATCTTAGGTCGTACGACTTGCATCTCGACCTTGCTAATACCACAAGAATACAGACGCCTTTTAATTAATGGGAGAACTTCTCAGAATGATCGTGTCAGATTTTGACAGTTCGATTCAGTTGATGAAGGCAATCTTTATCTGACGTTTAATCATGTTTTCATTCAAAATTGCAAGCTTAGAATTCGTTGGGATGAAGACATCCCAACGAATGCGGCACCAGCTATTGAAAAATAAAATAGATAAGACTCTATTTTATTTTTCAATAGTTTGGTCCCGCGTCTTCGTCCTCCATCTTAAAACAGCATTAAGCCAGTATTTGATCACAATTTCAAGAAGTTTTTTTTTTGTGCGGAACATTAATTCTATTTCTAAAATAAAAGTAGCCTAAGTTACTTCTTATAATATCAGCTATCTATCACTAAAAGTCCCGTTAAAATCGGACCCGCAGTTGCGGAGATTAGCCGGAATAAAGAGACATTATTTTTTAAAATTGCATTTTTGTTATAGGTATCGAATATATTTTCATTGCGCCGACCCCAAATAACACGGGACAAGGCCAGGAAGATGTGTATTCTAATTTTTTATTTTTTTTATTACAAACAGACACTTCCATTTTATTTAAATCACAATCGCAATCTATATTGTAATTCTTATGGTTGTTATGCAAAAATTACGCTGTTAAATAAAAATTTATATCGCTGCAGAAAATATTGTATACGACAAAAAAAAAAAAGAAATAGAAAACGCGAATAGGTGTTACAACAGTTTTATCGGTTTTGCTGAAGTAATTGTAATGTTACGATAAGTACGTGATGAATCAGAGAAGAGAACTAGAAAGCAGTGTAACGTCCGCATCTTAACGTGATTTAATTGAGTTTTAATCACATATATTACAAGCTTTTTGTACTCGTTGCGTATGTGTAAGATCAATTTGCTTAATGAACCTTGTAATCTCTCCTCTAGGGCTCAATTTGGTATAATATTTTTTGCCTACATTATCGCAAAATAAATGACAAAGATCAAGAATGGAATTTGCAATGTCAATGTTTGAGTATTTACATACTATAGTTTAAGATCGGGGAATTTACTTTTCATAGGTTGTTGTTTCGTTAAAGTAAAGCCGATTTGTAAAACGGAGCTAATGCGTATAACTTAATCGTAAATAGTAAAATACGAGGGGTAGGACTTAAAGTAGATTTAACCTTAATCGGTGTTCCATGCATCTTGGAAAGTCAGTAAACTGGGCCCAGCAGGACCGATGCCCGCTACGACCGCGGTGATTTTCTGAAACCCGTGGTCCTAGAACGCAAAGGGCAACTGAAGGACACAGGTGTGGTTTAGGCAGTAAAAGTCTGACACGCCCTTCCGTTCCACCCTCGAGCGAGAGAAGTCATTGGATGATTTCCTAACTTAAAAAAAAACACATCTTGGAAACTTGGTTTTTAGTATTTGTAGGTTTTTTTTTTCGGTGGGAAAATCATCTAATGACAAATCCCGCTCTTGGGTGGAGCGGGAGATAGTGTCAGACTTTACTGAATAAAAACCCACTCCTGTTCCTTCGTTGCCTTCGTCCCAGGGTCCCGGGTTTCGTTTTTACACTACCCATGGTAGTATTTTGTAGGTGAGATTTTCAAGTTGTTGTACTTGATTCTCTTCAATGCACTGTGTAGGCTCCAATATTTGTATCCATAAGATATTCAATATCGTCGACGGACGATAAAGATAATGAGAACTAGCGTGCCATAACTATTAATGTGAATGCTACTGTACAACTAATAAATTATCCTACAAAGATATGAACCCAGGAGAAAAAGTCGGAACTATGAAAATGAGAGCAGATTAACATAACACGTTCTATTAGTACATTCTTTAAATTATTAATGAATACGTGACATTTTATCTATAAAAACTCGAATTAATATTAGTGGTATTATGTTAAGCACACTAAATATCTTTTTACGCTTTAAAAATCCAGTTATTATTACTGCATTAAAAAAATATAGTTTACAGATTTGTGTTGAAACTGATGGTTTATTTGAGTAAGCCGATAACTCACATAATGCTTTAGAACGTGAAGAATCTCATTAATCCCGGGTACCTACTCAACCTACAGTGAATGACGAATTGTAAATATAGTTTTAAACGTCACGTGCAAGGGCTTCGAATGCGGGCTTTGTCAATATTTCAAAGAACTGGCACAAAATAATGAAATGCAATGATCATGGAAACCAAGGCTGCGGAATTCTTCGAAAAAGGCATCAGGGAACGTAAATGGTAACTGAAAAAACACGGGTGGGTCAGTAAAATAGGCTCTTAATAAACTAGTGCGCCTCACCATCAATGGTTACATCACTGCTTGCCATCAGGTGGGATCGCAGTCAAGCACTGGTTTATATCAATAAAAAAAAAGTCTGACACTCTCTGCCGCTCTACGCAGAGCAGATTCATTGTGAAGATCATACGCGCAAACGTTTCGTATAATATCAAGTAGGTACTGGTGACTGTATGTATACGCAATCGGGCCTCATGGCTCTCGGGAGGTTTGCACTACGTTTCATATCGGCCGATCTAAACGGGCCATTAAATAGTTCTATTTTAGTTTTGCCAATAGCGACGGTACAGTGCTAACAGTGAATCTGAGTCATGTTCAAATAAACGAGTCCTAGCACTTAAAGTGAGAAATATAGAAAACTATACTGCACAGTTCTGCGAAGATTAGTAGACAAACTAAGCACAGTCAATAATATCCGAATTCGCACGTTAGCAAGTACCCACAACGTCGTTCGACGTGAAATTTTATTTTGCTGAAGTGAAAGAATCGAAACTTCGCTTTCATTGATCGAGAAAGCAGTTGGAAAATTTATGCGGCACCCATTGTAACATAGAAATATTATTTTATTATAGGTTAGGCGTACTAACAACAGGTTTTTATGAGGGAGCAATTTAGGAGGCTCTCTTGAAGCTAATTCAATATGCAGATATAAATGATCAGTGATATACCCTAATGATAGGAAATAGCTCTTCGTAGAACTTAAATGTAAATGCATCTCCCGACGTTTAATTGTGAAAGTTCATTCGAACGGCGCACTCATAGGAAAGTGATTCCAAAACCACGCACAGAATTCTTTGTTCGAAATATAAAATGAAAATTGTTTCTATTTTCGTATTTACAAAGCTTGACCTCATTCTATTTTCCGTCCTACATAATTAATATACGCATGTTCATGGCCATCCGCTGTAAATATTAGAGATAATATTAGCACACTTCCCAGTGTTAGCCAGGTAAGGTATCGATTGAAGTTAAATATAGAACAGATTCGGAATATGGGCCATACCCGTTTTGTGTCCCAAATATGAGCAGGAATCCAAGTGGAAAGATTCTGCTTCAGAAAACAATGGATTAAACAAGACTTTACATAGATAAACGATCTATGTAAAGTCTCGTTCAATCCATTGTTTTGTGAGGCAGCAGTTTCGTTCAAAAGTATTTTGTTAAGAAAATAGTAATTATTTTAATTCAACAAATAATATGCAAATCTAAAACCAACTTTCACCTTCAAATCGTAATGTGCGACGCATTAAGTAGATATAAAAAAAAATCCGGAAAATCGTCAACACGAGGCTTACAAATATTTTAAACGGATTAGGCATGTAAAAATAATTTTCTTATCGACCTTTATCGTAGAGATCTCGATCGTATTTAGTATCCTTATCCTTACATATTATAAAACAAAGTCCTCCAAATGCGTCTATCTATCTGTTCGCGATAAACTCAAAAACTACTGAACGGATTTTCCTGCAATTATCACCAATAGACAGAGTGATTCATGAGGTAGGTTTAGGTGTATAATAAATGCGTAATTCACTAGTCTGCAGCCAAAATGCAACAGGGTGGCTATTAGGATTTTTATTTTAATGAATGCACACCAAATATGATTCTGTATTCAAAAAGTCCCATTACACGCAGTATTTTAGAGAATTTTTTAACCGACCTCAAAAAGAACGTTATTAACCTTAAAAACCATAAAAATGCAAAAAATATTGTTTTTTATTTTTTTAATGTTTTTGGGTCGTATTTACCTGGATTACATGCTAAAAATGTCTAAAATAAACTAAATTAGTATATCTTAACTATTTTAGTAACTCAAGATCAGAAAAAACCCTGTGCTGCTAATTAAAAAACAGTCAAAACTGTTAAAATACACAATACACACATCCACATCAATACTTTACACATCTACATCAATACTTTGAAAAAAAAAAAGATAAATACGATAAATTTAAAATTTTAGTATTATCAAGGCCACGTAAGGGTCTTACGATTTTCGAGAAACTTTAGTAATATGCAACTAAAAATCTAGATGTCATGGAATGTTTCTACTATCAAATTCGAAATAAGGAGTCTTCAAATATAACGATACACCTATAGGTCAGATCTGTTGCTGTTTCAAAATAAAAAATTGTAAACTAGCGTTAATATTGTAAAGAAATGAAAAATGAAGAAAAAAATAAAGAGAAAGAGAAAAAGAAGGAGGAAAAAGAAAGAAAAAGAGGAAGGAAGAGAAGGAGGAAGATAGATATAGATAAGAAGAGGTTAGAAGAAGTTTATATATAAGTTATGTTATCTACTTTTTTGGTGTAGGGACAATAAAGTGTATTACTATTCTATTCTAAAAGCCGAAAATTTCAAAGGTCTCTAACACCCGTGCAAAGCTGGGGCGGGTCGCTACTTGGGTATAATTAAACACTGCTTGAATTACTTATTCAAGTAATGACACGGGCTAACAGGCATAAACCGGAGCTAATGAAGATTGACTGCAGAAATAAGAGAGTTCTTATTTATGGACTTCACTTTAACGATGCTGCGGTTAAAATCTGCGTTCTAAAAAAGGACAGCGAACACTGTTCTTTAGAAATAGGTATTGTTATTTACAACGATTAGTTGGCTATGTTGGCATCCAACAGAGGTATTTGACAGTTATTACATAAATTATGTTCTAAGAAACAGCTAGAATAATAAAAAGCAGATAAACGTCCTTGATGTTACAACAATGTGATGTAACATTTGTCGCGCGACTACTGCTCTACATTATATCAACGCGCAATAACACCTATTAGAAAATTCAATTATAAATTAAAAGATTCCTTTAGCGCAGACGTAGACATCATAGGAATATTTTGATTTATTCTTTCTTGAGTTAGTTTTTTTCCTGCGTCAATTAAGTAAATAGTTTTGTTTTTCATCTGATCACGCGATCAGTGATTTTTCCTGCAGGTTTTGTTCTTTTTTAGGGTTATGTACCTCAAAAAGAAAAAACGGAACCCTTATAGGATCACTTTGTTGTTCGTCTGTCTGTCTGTCAAGACTCTTTATCTCAGAAACGCGTGGAGGTATCAAATTGAAATTAAAACCATATACTCAGGTCTGCGGTCCCTTGAAGCGGTGAAAAAAACTTCTAAGTTAACGAAAAAAAAAGATACAGCCGTTTATGTCGCAAATAACGTATATTTTGACTCTCTCAAAGGAATCAAAATTCATAGGGTACATCCCGTTGACCCAGAATTCTGGAATTTGGCATGAAGTAAGGTCTTATAGCACAGATATAGGAATAAATCTGAAAACAGTAAATTTGTTGATAAATCACAAAATTTTTGTTTTTTGCGATTCGCAAAAATCTTTGAGACTCCATTCGGGAATTGAACTATTTACATACATAGGTAAGTTTGTACGGAAACCTCAGTGCGCGAGTCCGACTCGCACTTGCCCAGTTTTATTATTATTGACTAGCTTCTGCCAGCGGTTTTGCCTGCGTGAAAGTAGTAAATATAAGTAGCCTAAGCCACTTAATGATAAAGTAGCATTCTACTGGCGAAAGAATATTTCAAAATTGGTCCAGCATAAGGTTTTGAGTTTATTCATTACAAACAAAAATAGAAAAAAATACGAATCATTCATCAAACGGTCACAAAACGGAAAGGAAAACATAGTGAGGAAACTCAGAGCACCTTAAATTTAAAAAAAAAGGAATTTTAGAACTAGAAATTCAAAGACACTCCATCAATTCGCACTGGACTCGCATGCTGCATTACGGCCCATTCCCTCTCCTAGAGCGGAGGCCTAGTCCCAGCATAGCAGTGGGAACATTATAGAGCTGATTAATCGGTATAGATAGCCTGCTAAGCCTATCTATATAGATAGACTCGCGTTTGACCACTATTGTCACCTGGTGGTAGGGGATGATGTGGTCGACGACGGAGCACGCTACATCCTTCATCTCTGGACGGATAGAAACATCTAAAATAACATGATTAAACATAATTTTGTAATTTTTCTGTCTGAGTTTTCATAAAATGTCTTTTTGGTACGACGAATGCTGTTTTTCACTAAACAATTGTCTTGTCGTTTCCATCAGTTCTCAAGGAAAATTACTTTAACAATAACTGTGTGGAAAGACCAAAGTGCGAAGTTTCGGTACGTTTGCTGCTTCACAGCTAATCTTAACATTTTGCAACAATAATCCCCTTAAATTTTTTTTTTTTTGCTGGCCACATACTATTTGTCGGGATGAATCTTCCACATAAATGAGTCGCTTTTTTATTACTTAAGTACTTCAATATTTTCTAGACTTACTGCACTAACAGGAAAGATGTAAGCGAATTCCAATATATGTCTCCGTATAAAATTAACGTTAATAAAATATCGCTATTTGCATATTGACGTACGTTTATTAAATAGTTTTATAAAAAAGCCAAGCATATTTCATGCACAGCGGTATGATTTAGAATGAAATTAACTAGTCAAACAGTAAACCGTATTTTATGCAAATGCTAAATAAATATAATTTAATATCTGGGTTGCATCGCAGAGTCTGCGTTACTATGATCTTATAGATGACCGCTGTCACGTCTCAGCATTTTGTTCGGAATGCAATAAGATGGATTCTAGCAATTCAAATATAGTTAAAAAGTATAGCTGAAGCCTTGCATTTATAAACAATACTAATTAGCAGATATCGAGACAGTAATTCAGTTGTTCGGCGCTTGTTCCCACGGGCGCCTGCGCTAGGGGCCTTAGAAAAACTTTCAACCGGTTTGGCGTCGTGATCGAATCGCCAAGAACCACTGGATGCGTTTGTAACAGGATAGCACTTAGCACTATGCTGCGTGCCACAGGACGTACCTACGATGAATCATCGCTAGCCAGTATCACATAAAATAAATATTCTTCTATTTTCCGAGCTAACCAAATGATTATAAATGCTTTATATTGCAGTGTATATTAACTAAACGATTTCCTATTAGGAAATGATCAATAGAATATGACTTATTTTATGAATGTTACCTGATAGCGAGAAGTCATTATGGCGGCTCTCGGAGTCTCGGATGAGGAAAGCGCCATGTTCGTTCTCGGGCAGGAGCAATTTCTTCTCCGCTTCGATTCGTTTTATTTTACGGAAGTACCATCTGTAACAACATTGAATAACTTAGAAATATGCGAGCTGTCCGAAGTAACGATCAATATAACTGAAGGTAATAATCACAACCGCTTACGTGCAGTGTTAAATTACGTGTTAACAAAAGTTTAAATAAAATTGAAGGTAAAAAGAATGAATCATATAAGAAAGAGCATAAAACTTAAACGCATTTAAACAGTCTGTTAAGTCGCCATTAAATTGAATTCAAGTAGCAACAAGTCTTAACACAAATTGATACAATGTAATTAATATTGCACATCTACTTGCTGACAAGCTAATGAATTGTCCATCTGAGTAGTGTTTCATTATGTTGTACATTGTGATTATCATTGTAATGACAATATGAGTTTATAAAGGACCGGTATCGCTCTCGTAGGGTGTTCAGAAAGCGACTTGTCGGTGACTCAACGAGCACGAATGAATAGTATTCTGCATTCAATTGACGTACGCTCACTGCGTCCGCGCCGGAGACAAACTTATTGTAGTAACCGCTTTTAACATGAGCCTCGCTGCTAACAATGAATCATAACTTGACACCTTTATAGAAATAACAGAGCTTGTACTTTAACACCGCGACGAATTTTGAACAAACGATGTCTACAGGCAATTGCAATTATGATGGTCATACTAATAAGAGCATAAATCAAGTTCATTTCTCATTGAATAATTGCAACACAAAGCTGTAGGGGTCTGACTATTGTCAGTGTTGCATCAAATCCTGCGCGACAGATGGGCGAGGTCATCGGGCTCTTGATATAAAAATAGTATCTAAGTAGTACAGCTGCAGAACGGTAAACTGTGAGCAGTAAAAAGAGTCACGATTACTCTCAACGATCATATTTTTAGATTTGCTGCAGCTTGGTACTGCAACCTTGTGTGTTAGTAAGCTAAAAGTTTAGAAACAACTACCTACGTCAATGACTAATCTATAAACGTGAAATCGACATACGAAATTAGATTTGGGTTATTTTTATTTCGTTATATCTTTGTCTCAATGGTTAACCGGAAACCATTGGCAGCGGAAAGCTGATTGATAAAGTACCATTCAATTAACTGAATAAGATATTGTTAGTTTTCCTAGAACGAACCTTGGGTAGGTGTTCAATGGCAAGATCATTTTGTTGATGACTTGCTTTTCAGAAGCTGCAGCACAGATAGCATCATCTACATCTGAACGATAATTTCATCTTGTTCGTGACTGGAAAAACTGATTGATCTATGATGATTACTATTGTTCAAAAGATTGTTCCGCCTGAGAATCACGGATGGACCCTTGCACTGTAATTAAATGGACGACTCAGAGCACGATAGTTACCAGAAGCCTGATATTTATCTCTCTAGGTAGGTACATTTAGCATACTAAAGACAAAATGCCTAGCGTACTTCACAAAAGCTAGTTTCGTAACAAAATTCAAAACAGGTAAGATACCGTTCTTTTTTTAGTCATTTGAAATACCCCGATGCTATTATATCATACTTACTACAATTTTTTGTTAGTTTTATCTCGCATAGAAACTTAAATAAACTTGCTACTTTCAAGTATATCTTTTACACAACAACTCGCTAACCGTTTTAAACGAATAAACTTACGTGGTAATATCTAAGAGCAATCGCAGAATAATGTGAATTTTTGCAATTCTGAAATGCACATCTCAGAGGTCGACCTGCGACCTACTTTACACGAAGAAAAAAACATACATTAAAATCACGTAGCGTTACAAAACTATCAAATTGTATGTTAAAAACGTCAGTTTATTTTCATCCTGCAAGTCAAAGAGCTATCTGAAGCCTTGCACCCGGCAAATAACTTGCAGCCTCAAAGCTATTTCAATAGCCCAGCTGCATCTGGACCTAGTTAAAATTCTATAATAGTCAAACAGGCTATCAAGCCAATAACAATTTCAGATGATATTATGGAGGAAAATTATTATAAACAATGTCGCATGCGCTATAAAAATGAGACATGAAAAGGGCGCCACGGGCTGTAACTAAGAGTGCCTTCGGCGAGACCTCGGCACGCACTAAGGGCATACTTAGGGTCATAGATCGGTAACTAACAGATACCGTCGAAGGCCTTAACGTGGAAAACGCACGCAGAATAGATAAATAATGCACATGTTTATTAAGCTAATTAATTTCCTCAATAATGAGAAATAGAAAGTGTTCAAAACGATGTAATCATGACTAGACAGAAAGCAAGCTTCATTGAGAAGAGGTGTAACCAACTGAATTGCGCTCATACGAGAAGAAATTTATCTTAGTGTACAAGATCTAGAAAGTCAATTCATAAAAGTCTATGTAATTAAGGATCACGCATAGGTACATCAACAATATTTTTTTTATTTTTTATAGGCTCGCGTTGAGAACTGCCTAAAACCACACCAATGCAACTACGAATGTGTGGCAATGGGCAACTACGATTTTGCTGACCTCTTAATACCTTCGTTGTAGCTTCCAGAGGACACAGACTCCGAAAGGGAATTCCATTACTTAATAAATGAAATATGGCATAATTAATATTTAAAACACAGCATTGCGCTATCATTATTTTCGAATCTGTGATGCCAGGAGTCTTGGTGCCATTCGAGAGCCCCGAAGTAAAGAACTTGAACTGGTAACTCTGTCAACAACACAAGTATATCAATGTGCCAGACAGATACAGCGACCTTGACCCCCTATATAAGGCGAAGAGAAATCGTCATCTGTATCATGAATCATGCCCACATATATTATTTATTAGACCTTCTCTTTACAGAGAATTTTGTATAGATGATATCATTTATCGATTTTGCGTAAGGTAACTTTGCGTAACATTTACTGAGAGATAAAAAATATGCAAGCACCCTTGAAGATTGCGGGAACGTTTGAAAGAGCTACCGTGGCCCTGGATCGCTAAAGGTTAGTGAAGTAACATGGGTGGGTTTTAGTCAGTAAAAGTCTGACACGTCCTCTCGTTCTAGTTACCTTGGAGCGGGAGAGGTCATTTGATGATTTTCTACCTCCAAAAAAAAAGTTCCTTTGAAGAGGAAGTTTAGTTTAAATTAGAAGATTAGCAGTGTTTGCAATCATTGATAGATTCTAAATGGTTGAACAAACAGATAATATTTGTACAAAATGTCGGGCGATGCTACATATGCGTGTTCCCGATTTGAATAAAGCTTATTTAAACAAGCCACTTTGCCGCTATATTTATTCTAGTAGATACGTTTCAATTGCAGATTTTCGAAAGTGCAAATAGCATTGTGCAAATTTGACTAGCTTCTTTGTCTAGACTTCGGAAAAAGTTTAGTAAAAGTGTTACTTTGTCAATATAAAGTGTAATTTTGCATACGTTTCAATGTCTTCATTCTTAAAAAAAAAAAACATTGCCCACACATTAGGAATTACTCTTGTATCGTTGTTGCAAACACAAAAATATAATCTCACATACATAGGTACGACACCCAGACCCGGATCAACTATTTGTAGGCTTATAAATATTTGTTCCGTGCGGGAATCGAACCCGCGACATGTAGCGTAGCCGCCAATTGCTCAACCACTTCGCAAACCGTGGCGAAAAATTTACATATTTCAGGTTATCATTATTGTTTGTCACGAAGATAAGTAACAAGAATCGCTTACGTAATGAATCTATCAAAGCAGTGAATACCACGAAATAGAATGTCATGCGCAGGTTGCCAGCAGTCAAGGTGGGGGACGGAAATTCCTAATAAATATCATTATTGGGTTTTGTTATATAACCGAGTTTCCGGTTTGCAAACATCTCAATTAGAATAATCCTATAGGATTGATAACTCGAAGATAAATTACTAAAACTTGAAATGCTAATTTAATTTTACGATGATTGCAGCCATGTTGGTCGACCGACTATAATATTATGGAGAACCACGTGCCAAAACTGATGTATTATTTGATAACAAAACCGCATCATAATACTTTTGTTGTGATAAGATTTTTATTATCTCTATTATCAATAAAAGCAGCCTATTGGTTATGTAAGTGGATTTGGGTGTTGGGTGTCAAGAATTTTTGGGCTAAACCCTTTGACACAAGACGTAAAGTGGCGCAATCAAGGGGAATTAATTACGTGACTTTCGCTCAGTTTTATAATACAGCGAGTTTAGCAGAGGCGCCGGTCATCGACCTTCGCGTGCCGATGTAGCCACAACTTTTTTGCTAAGCCAGTCTCGCCTGGCTCCGGGTGGCTCGCTAGATGGGTAATCTAATTATAGGGTCTCCCTCTCGGGATGGACAAGTAAGTTTGCCTTAAACCTCTATGCTAGTTGCTATTTTCATGGGGATAGAGCGATACCGTTTCATCGAGATCTTTTTATAGGATGTCTAACAACTTACAGGTGTCAGGATATTACGAATGCTTAAGCATAAAGCGGCCTAACTCAAAAAAACTATGAATATTGAATATGATTAAATTTTCAAACGCCCTTTTCTGAGTTAGGTTTGTTTATGCTTGTGCCCACGACTTTGTTCGCGTCAGACTCGTAAAATAGCACAATGTCATTTGGTCACAATTTTCAGTCTTTTTTTTTGCGCTGATCCCTAATTCTTTTTCTAAAACATATGTAAGCCTACGATACAGCCTTATAACATTAGCTATATATCAGTGAAAGTTCCATCAAAATCGGTCCAGCCGTTTCAGAGACTAGCCGACACAAAAAAAAGACAAAATTTAAAAAATAATGCAATTTTGTTATAGGTATCAAATATTCTTTTATGTAAGTAGGCACATTTACTAAAATAAAAATATTTTGATATTAAAAACACACTTCAATTTTATTTATCCTATCTATAGATAAGCTAAATCCGGTTTGAACAAAAAAAAAAAATTAGACTACTTACTATGTTCGGATTGATTAGCCATAGACAAGTAGGTAAATGTCATGTTGACAAGTTGATGAGTAAATTACAGATAGATGGGATGAAGAAAATATGTACACGTGTGACAAAGCGTTTAGTTGAAGTGGCCTATAATTGCTACTGCGTGTGCATTCAAGGCTAAAAAACAGAGTAAATTGGATATAATCCCGTATCTGCATCGACTGGCATTGTGAAGAAAGGCTTTAATACCGTGGGAGTTTTCTTTGTTAGAGAAGGATGTACCTAGAACTCCTTTATTATTGACAAGCACTTTGTCAACGACTTCATCCATCTGGACTTGGACTTTGGACTTATGTTTAAACCACAATTATTTTTTTATTAATAATCCTTAAAAAATACAGGATTCTCATCCCGTTTTGCGCTATTAGCTCAATAAGCAGACTATTGTAAAAAAAATATATAAATTAGAATCCTAAAAAAGACTGCAGTGTAATCACAGTCAGTGTTTTTAATCTGTTTTGACCAGATCAAGGATACGTTACGTGCTCTAAACTTAGCTTCGTGTAGCTAGTGTTTTAAAAAAAAATCGCTGTCAATTATTTTATTTACACTTTGTAATATATATGTACCGTTAACGGCCCTTGGGGAACCTAAGTTTCATGGTCGATAAAAATGACTAATTAAAAAAAAAAATATCCGTCATTTTGTGCATCGCGTCGTCCGGTTAGCACGTTCAAATGTCGCCGGTCCCTTGAAGGTCGTTACATCCGGATTCTACTGTACATGTTTTCTGCTTAAATAGTTGGTAAATACTGTGTGTTGATGAATCAGTCAGGACATCTCTTTTTCAACTTTGTATCGTAGTGACAGAGAAGAAATGACAATACACATGTCGAATTTGTGAAAAACAAAATCAACGGAGGAAAAAGTTGAGATGTATGAACTACAAACCCCATTTGGGATAATTGTATTTTGAACGGTATATTTGGCGGGCAATATGGGTTTGTCCGTTACTTGTTCAGGCAAGTGACAGATAAGGATATCAGTCATACAAATGGCGACAACGATTGAATTGACAATAAGAATTCTCAGATACCTCGCTTGTTTGCTGCGAATTGTGACACAGATAAAACGGTACACAAAACTCAATCACGTTATCCTGACAAGTTTCCATGCACGCTAGAAATCGTCATTGCGGGTACGACGGGCAGAGTAAACAATTATTTTGAACGACGTCAAAACAATAAAAATGGCACTATTATTTAAGATATAAAACATTTAGAAATCTGTCGGCGTATCGAGAACTATTAGCAAACTTTACAATGAGTCGTTAAATATTACTACCTTCTGTTAATCAGGTAAGGGCATGATGCGAAACGTCAAACAAGCAGTGATAAGTACTGCGAATTGCTAATAGAACTAATGTCTTTGTCGACAGTCATCATTCATTGGATTCAGTTGGTGATGACGAGGCTCTGTTTAAGGTAGACAGTTCTACAAACTATTGTATTTAAATATTTAATTATATAAATATATTATAACTTGTAAGGAAGTATTTGCCGAACATACAGCTAAGTTACTCTTAAGTCCTGCTGGCACAGTTCGATAAACTTCATTGTATATGTGATTAGCGCACGGATTTAACAACAAGCTAACAGTGCAATTATGTTATACGATTGGATTGTTGTTATAGATTACTCGCATTCGAAAATGGCTTGCACGAAAACATCCGCAAGAGCAACAATTATCGGTGGAGGTCGGTGTGCGCCGGCACAGGCGGTGCGAACAGCGCCCGTAAAAAGTAAAAACAAATCATAAAAACCAGTTGTATTGTTCTTTCGCAGGAGACGACCTCAGGCCTTTTGATAAGAAACGAGTCATTTTCATCGATTTTCTAACACGTGTTTAGTTTGTATAACAAAGAAACATTTGCAATGCAAAGTTATTGCTCGATAAACAGAGCGTTTGTTGCAGGTACGCAGACTGACTTAAACGATTACTGTGGAGCATTCAGTATGAATGTCATTGACAAAATATAATAAACGAAATCATTCACGATTTGAATAGAAAGCGAGATGTAAGATATTGTAAAAAAGAAGCAAGTTAATTTTTGACGCTACAATGTCTACTAAGTGAGACGTCACGAAACGGAACCTAAATGTTCGGCATAGTGAAAGTGAGTAAGAAGCAATTCATGTTACAAAACAAATTTTAGTCTGTTTTAATTTTTTATCAATATATTACGAGATGTTTGGAAATACGCAACACTTTGTATTGTTACCGTAGCGATAGAGTCCAAGTAGGCAGGAGAAATGTTATAATACTTCATGAGGAAAATACAGTTAGTTACTTTTGATTCCAAATGTGTTCTTGTTCGTCTTCGAAGGTCAAATCAGCTTGCATGATTTGTTGCACAAATGTTAGCTGGCGAGGCGGCATCACGATTCACAGCCACTCCCGAGAGATGTTATAGAAGATATTATAACACTATTTAGTAAACTCAGTTCCATTTGAAACAGCACCAATGTATTTAACTGGCCTGTCTGAGTACCACTAGCACAAAGGGACACTTTTTAGCACGTAATTAGAAATAAATATATCAAAGACAATTTTCGACGTCATGTGCGTCTGCAAAACAAACACTAATGAGGATAAGAAATCATTTACAATTCCATATCAATTTTCAATCAGAGTATTACTACATAATAAGATAAATATGATTTCCTAAAGATTGATAAGAGATATAAAATACACCTACAAGGTATACTACTTAAAAAGTCGCCGATTAAACGTCAGTAAATGAAAACGAGAATTTATGAGTAAAATTTTAATATAAATTTTAGTAGGTATGTGCGCGTATCGAATTAATCATGGCTTTCCTGAAAAGTAACAAGAAACTGTGAGAAACTGAAAAACAAGCAAATATTTCGATGTGAATGCGTTTGTTTCCGTCAAAGAACGCGTATGCCCATTTGGTACAATAGCTATGTTGATGTACTTTGAGAACAACATTCATGTTTTCAGAACGGTAGCCACACAAACAAAAGTTTACCGATGTTGAGCGCTGTAAAACGAAAATCCTTACACATTACGTTGATTTTGACATGTTACAGTTTTGCGAAAAATATATGCTGTGGGAGTTATAATATTGTCTGTCACAATTTTCGTGCATCATATTCATAGTAATTCACCCCATTTAAGTAGCGTTTTGTGTAATTTGTGCAAGCAGTGGAGTAATACTCAAGGCTCGTCAGTGAAACTGACGTCGGTACATCCGCTTACCCCGCTTCAGCACAAGTATTGTTGCTTCCCTAATTGTACTTACGAATTTGCTTGTATCAACTCCGACTTGAGTTGAGTCGAAACCTTCCTAATAGATGACTAAGCTTTAGACAATTTTAATATTCAGGCAAAACATGTATTCGTTCCGAGTTCAAGCCAATTGTATGAATAATTCGTGTGTCCTAATTATTCAAGATGATTGAGGAAGCGTATATATTTCCGAACAACAAAAGATAGGTACGTCAAAAATTCAAAGCACAGCCGCTTCCGATGAACCGGCAGTTAAGTTTTGTGAGCGTCACCTTCAGAGCTCACTTCCTGAGCCTCCTTCCAATTGCCGAACTACGGGGAGGAAGACAGCGGCCACCGGTGCACCGACCGGCCGTGCAACCGTAGCCTTGGACGCGAGCTCCCTGCATTCTAATCGAGCGGCCTTGCGGAAGCGCGTGCCTCGAACCCGCTCTCGTAACACGGTCCCTTATCAACAGACTCGACAAATCACTACATTGACAGATACCGCCTTATCTTTATCACAACGTGTTGGAATAAAAGGAAAACCGCGAGTTAATTTTAAAGAGAACGACCAATTTATTGCCACGATTCTTGGAAGCGAACCGCACGTTAACCCCTTAGTACCTACATATGCTCGTGTGGTCAAAAGAAAGAGTTACAGCGAAGTCTGCATAAGTCATCATAAATGATTAGCACAAAGCTGTGCACGACCGCGGGCCGTCCGTAAGATGGTAACCAGTTCCACCCGATGAACGGGTTGAATTTGATAAGTAGACCGACGTGGCTGGCACGGATGGCCGTGCCCAAAAGTGTGAGAAAGATCATACGGCATGCTTTAATGAGTATAGGCTGACAATAGAGTGGACACCTCAAATCAAAGTAGTGCATGTTTCAGAAGACAACCTTGGACATAGTCTTGGCCAATTAAATAGATATTTGTGGCTATCAGTTAATAAGTTTTTGTAAGCAGACTACAAAAAAGGAGGTTCTAAATTCGACTGTTTTGGGTGGCTTATTCAGTGATATATATCTTCATCAAATATTCACGGATTTTGATGATTTTGGTTTTTTGTCTGGAAAAGTATTTTTCTCAGGTGGCCCTAAATTTGGAGATGATCTGATGAAGAACTTCGGAAGTAGACAATCGAACTTTTCAATAAATTAAAGCAAATCTTCCGGGATTGCGGTAGTTGCATGTTTGTTTATTGTTAACACTCTATCATAATATTACGCCACGCCGGCACGCTCTAAAGACGTATGCAGATGTGTAAAGTTTACCCTGGTATACCCTTATTTCACTACTTGAGTTCAAATTCCATGTACAGGCAATTAGGCATAACTATTTTGGTTTGCGTACCGATCTTGACGATTCTTTTTACCCGACTGCAAGAAGGGTTATTGTGTTAGGTTAAGTTATAAGTATAACTTCGTGATAGTTCGATTACTTATATTTCGTTTGCCAATCATAAAGCAATATGTAGGTTGAATCATTAAGGATATTTTGTCATTCCTATAGACTATTCCTGGGGCTTATCATGACGTAATAAAATGTCAGGCGTGAAAGCGAGAAAGAGGGCTGGAGTTATACAATACACCATGTATAACTCCATCTCTTTAACAGCTCAGTTTAGCTTTAGTCGTGAAATGGATCGCGTTAAGGGCTCGTGGTAGGGCTTCTTACCAGAGAACTTGTTCATTATTTCGTTTTAATAGTTGGGTACCACCACATTTTTACAAAAAAAAAAAAATGCCTCCAACCGATTTTAAATTGTAAATAACTTTAATTTTAAATTGCAAGTTGCTTTAATTTCGAAAGACCTTGTCAAAAAACGAAGAAACAAAATCTGAAAAACAAAGTTTTTTTTTGTAACCCTGCAGCTTGTTCCTGGTGGACAAGTCCATGATATCTTGTTTTCTTAGACTGCATCAAGTTCCATTCATTAAACTATTTTGGCAAATTTTATATATATATATATATATATATAATAGATTTGTAAGAAAATAAAACGTTTTAATATTTATGTGCAAACTAGCGCTGTATTAAAAATTACGACTATGCTTTTGGCATTTCCTAATAAAATCGATTAGTTGAGCAACATTGGAATGCGGTGTATAGATTTGTATCGTAATGGGATGTATACTGAATGAACATCAACATTGTATGACAACATGGAATATTAAATGCAAAATGTCAGATGTACTGCTTTCGAAAATAAGTACTTATGAATTAAATTGCATCAAATGCAACACATCTGTTGCATTTGTTGCAAATGGAGTGAATGTGATTTTAAAAAAATAACACTTAAAACCTTTTCAGGACGAACATCGTAAGTGACAATTTGCGTTTTTTGTAAGAAAGGGATTTCTGTTCCGTAATTAAAGTATTTAAAAATATTTTTTAATAGCAACTATTGTATTAGATCCTAGATCTTATAAGGTCCTATTAAACGCAAGGCGACATCGCGGCAGACCCAGGCGAAGGTCGAGATGAAATCTTGACAATTACCGGAGGGACTGGCTCGCAATGGCCAAGTACAGATGTATGGAAAAGGGAGAGGGAGGCATTCGCCCAGCTGTAGGACATGACAGGCTAACTACCACTATTGTATTAGATAAGTAGTCATATGAATAATAAGTTAAATTATTTTTAGAACGACATTTTAGCAAAGTAGGTAACTTGTTAATTATGGAAGGGAAAACCTATTCCTGCAAAACGACCCCAGCATTTGAACAAAAGATGGCAATGAACACTTACGGCATAGTCTGAAGTTTCATATATGTATCCAACGGCAATGATTCCAGGTCTTTGTGATTTACATTAGTTCCTGAAAGACGTCTCGCCGTGCGCATCCAGCTGCCTTTTTGTCTTCTAAAGCCTTTTTCGTTTTTCAGTAACTGGAGGTGGCGTTTCACTATGTCATGCCATTTCCATTTCACTGTAGCTGGAGAATCACTAGCGGCATCTTCCTTGCATATTTGTAAACTGTCACTAAATCTTCTCATGTTTTGAAGATATATTTCATTCGATTTTGGCGGAAGGCTCTTTCGCCTCTCGTCAGCAATTATTACGTCTTGCGAATTTTGTTCAGCTATCCATTTTGTTATGAAATCATTTTTATCACAGACTTGCATAGTCAATGGCTCTTCTTTGGGAGGCGGCGGTATCCAATCCAAACTGACCCAATGACTAGATTTAGGCTTGGATTTGAAAATTACATCTACCTCATCGTCGCAGTCCGAAGAACCAATCGAACATACCGACGTCTTTTTCCTCGGAAATCGAGAACGGATAGATCTACCAGCGGGAAATATTTCAGGATTGACACAGCTCTCAGTATTTTCCTCTTTTCTAACATCCTGCAAACTCTTTATACACTCGATATTAACATAAGAGTTTTCGGAGCACGAAGAGTCAAGACTAAACCTAGGGGTACTTCGATGCATAAACTTAGACCTAACAGTCACTTCCTCATTGCAAATTTCAATATTTCCGCCACCTGTTTCGCGTTCATTTGTCAATGAAATTCTTCGTTCATTTGATATGTCGTTTTCCATTTCAATAATTTTAGTCATGCTGGGAAAGTTGTTCTCTTTTTCAACTTCCATTATTCTAGTTAATCTTTGAGGACATTCTTTGTCCAATGATTCTGTACTATTCGTAATGGTCGAAAATGAATTGTCCTCATTTAATTCTATTATTCTGGTAATTCTTTGTAATGTCTCATTTTCTCCATCGGTACATACTGGTGAAGGTGCCTTGTCATTTTCAAATTCTATAATTCGAGTTATCCTTTGAGGAACTTCTCTTTCTGATTCTATATTAACTGAGGTTGGACTCAAGTCATCTAATTCTATAATCCTCGTTATTCTTTGAGGATAATTGTTTTCAGTCATTGATATTGATGACTCAGAAGTATTTGATTTGCAATGATCTTTTATCATTTCTTTATGGCAATCTTCGAATTCTTTCATTTCTAAAATATCAGAAGAACTTAGAAAAGATGATTGACTGTCTATCATTTGAGTTGTTGTTATATTACATCTTTCAATTGTTACCTTTTCTTCTCTAGAATTACTGCGGCTCTTAGCTTTTTGTAAGGCGCTTTCAGTGAGGAAAACGCAAGGCACTTCCACTTGCATGGACATTTTTCGTCTTCTGGTTGAGTTTTCTTTTTCTTGATTAATGTCATTGTCAACATCTTCAGGAACCGCAGTATGCGGAAGGACAATGGGTGTCCCTGCTACCATACGCAAAAAATCAGTAACAGCGGCTATATGCGCTCCTGTTACAGCTCCTTGTAACTTAACACCGGATACTTGGTGAGGCACAAGTTGATTATCGCGTATACACCATACTACGGGCAAAGCCCCTTCAGACACCATCGTCGTTACGGTCAAGAGTTCGTTTCGATATTGTCTCTACACCCTACTATTGTTTTGAATAAATACAATTTAAAAAATCCAACAATTTGTCACTTGAGTTAAAGTTTGTTTTGATTCACTGGCTCATTTCCGGGCTACGTCCTACACTTCGAAATTGAAAAAAGTACAAGTAAGTGTGCACATAGATTTGTTGTCGAAGAGACGGCATAGCGCGAACGCGGCGCGGTAACGGGTGGTGGAGCGCGGCGTGCGTGCGCGTCCGGCGGAGGTCGCGAGAGATAAGGCGGTGAGAGTCGCACGCGCACCACTGCCGCCCGCCGCACGCCCCGCCACGCCACCGCACCATCACCTTCGATCATACATCAATTTTCATCCGATGCACTCCTCGGGGGAATTATGTAACGGTATGGATAACCCATTTTAACCGTTAACCAACCTAGTCAAACCGTGATTAGTCGGTTATGAACATTTGGTGTTTTTGAAGACGGTTATTTGCCCTTACACTCGATGTCGGAGTTCAAAAAACATTTACAAAAAAAAAATAAAACGTACCAAATAACTTAAATTTCAGAAGTCAGTTTTTATAGTTTTGTTTTTTCGTTACGGAAAAAAAGGAACGCTTATAGGATCACTTTGTTGTCCGTCCGTCTGTCTGTCTGACAAGACCCTTTATTCGGGAACGCGTGGACGTATTGAGTTGGTATCAAATCCATATACTTAGGTCTGCAGTCCCTTAATGCTGTGAAAAAATCAAACTTCTAAGTTAACGAAAAAAAAGATAAGGCCGTTTATGTCGCAAAAAACGTATATTTCGACACTCAAGGGAACCAAAATTCTAGAGTACTTCCCTTTGATCCAGAATCCTGAAATTTCGCATAAAGCAAGGTCTTATAACACAAGTATAGGAATAAATCTGAAAACAGATTTTTATTTGTAGTCGCAAAAAAAATATTTTTTTTTTTCATATTTGGAAAAATCTTCGAGACTCCAATCAGGAATTTAACTCTTTACATAGGTAAGTTTATACGGAACCATGAGGGCGCGAGTCCGACTCGCACTTGCCCAGTTTTTTATTACGGTGTTCCTGTGCCCACCTTCTGGTTTTATAATCAGATTAGATCGATGGCACCTTATAGCCAGACTGCATCTCATGAAAATTCTAATAAGACTAAATACGGCAAGGATACATTGTTTTATTACAGAGTTCCCGAGCATACCTTCCGGTTTTATCATCAGATCAGTTGAGGGTACATTATAGCCATGATACATCCCATGACAATTCTAATAAGCACAAATACGGCTGGGATACATTGATATATTATGGAATTCCGGTGCCTACTTTTCGGCTTCATCAGAACCTTTGATTTATTTGGATTGTCATAGATTCCGTTGATAATCTGTCTTATTTTTAGGGTTCCGTACCTCAAAAGAAAAAAACGGAACCTTTATAGGATCACTTTGTTGTCCGTCTGTCTGTCTGTCTGTCGAGACCCTTTATCTCGGGAACGCGTGGTAGTATCGAGTTGAAATTAAAATTACATACTCAGGTCTGCGATCCCTTGAAGCTGTGACTTCTAAGTTAACGGAAAAAAAGATAATTATGACCTTTTATGTCGCAAAAATATATATAGACACTCAAGGGAACCAAAATAATTCTAGTGTATGTACTTCCCGTTGACCCAGAATCCTGAAATTTTGGATAAAGCAAGGACTTATAACACAAGTATGGGAATAAATCTGAAAACAGAAAATTTGTTGTAACGTCAAAATTTTTTTTTGCTATTTGGAAAATCTTTGAGACTCCAATCAGGAATTGAACTCTTTACATAGGTTAGTTTGTACGGAACCCTCAGGGCGTGAGTCCGACTCGCACTTGCCCAGTTTTCGTTAGTTCCATTTCGTCAAGCGATACTTTTTGAATGTAAATGCTCGAGTTCTCGATGAAAATAACAAAATCACTCCATGTGTGGGGAATCCCTAATGGATCCCCATGGATCAGAAATGGGATAAAAATGGGAACAATTCTAGAAGCATGTCCTACGAGGTTCAAAAAAAATCAAATCGATTCATAAATAACGTAGTTCTCCAAGGTAAAACACAATATATATATATATATACAAACGAATTGAGAACCTTCTATTTTTGAAGTCAGTCAGTTCAAAATAAGGTGTTCGTGCCGGGTCAACTAGATCAGAACGCTGTTATAACATGCTGAGTAAACAATTTTTTTTTTTTCAAGTCTAGACCAAGACCGATGCCAATTGTTTCTTGTATTGCAATCTTCATTTTATTTGCATAAAATATGCAAGGACTGGAATTCAAGTAAGTTTGCTACGGTGACGTAACGAATACGTACCAAAATTAGTAAAACATTCGTCGACCGCGGACGTCGTTCATAGTCATTATCAACAATTTAGATTCTTGGTGATTAATAACTTATACTGTTTTCAATATCGTAAATGGAATCAGTTTTCAGTGTTGCAAGTTAAGTAGGCAATCGAGAGCAGAAAGTCGTAAGTCACCTTATCTGATGTGGGGTCATCCTGTCGCGTACAGTTAGGCCGCTTTGTGTTGGCCCTATTCGTGTCAGGACGGTCCATCACTCAGTCGTCGCCGGCCAATGCAATACCGCAAGCTTTATGCAAGCCCACCTTCTTGTTTGTTATATTCTCCGAGTGCCAGCAGACCTTCGGTAATTACATTCGGCATGGTTTTCCTAGATTTTAGTCACGACATACAATGGTCACTATTCTGGTGTATTATTGAAAACAGCTGCGGAATTTTATTTCAAAACGCGTTAATGCTGCTTTAGCAAACTGAGGCTGTCTTCATAAGGCAATAAGAAAGTAATAAGGTAATTAATAGTTGATAGATAAATAAAGTAAATGCGCATAGATAGTGGCTACGAGTGTACACATGTAACGCCGTCATGCGCAAATGCCAGTGGACAGTTAGGCTCGGCGCCAACGCAGCTTGCGATGCGCCACCCGTATCTGGGACGGGCAAATCAAGTATTAATTACCCATACGACGCTTAATGAACCCTTTATAGTTAAACGTGGAAGACAATTAAACATTCCTTTAAAATGAATGTACTTAAAAGCACGTCAAACAATATGTAGGTGCTATGTTGAATTTTTGAGCTGAAAAAATAAAAGGCTACATCCTACATTCTTTTATTTCTTATTTACCTAATAATAAGAAATAAAAGAATGTAGGATGTCAAAGCGAGTGAAATCTTAGTATCCAAACACTAATTATTTTGGTAATTTATGCAAGAATAGGAGTAACTTTATTTACTTTTGCCGAAAAGCTTGAAAACTGAAGTTGTAAGATAGGTAGGTACTAGAGCGAGTAAAGGAAACGCAAGAAGTTTAACTCGGATAGGTAAGGTTTTTATTTTGTCTATCATACATAAATAGCAATAGGAGTCACTTTGTGAAGTTATGCGGAAAAGCCTAAGAAATGAGAAGACGTAAGGTCCAAAAGAGCGGAATCGAAGTCAAAATTTTACGGATCCTTCGTCGAATAAGATAGATTACTCATAAAGAAATAGGACTAACTTTGTAAGCAGAAATGAAAATCTCATGATGTACGCAGCAAGAGCGAGTGAAGATAGCTCAATAATTTAAGCTTCCCGGCTAGGATAGCTTAGGTTCGCTACTTGTCAAATAGGTTTTTTACAGGGTACATAGCACCTTCTGGCACTTTCCTCCCGCAGTCCATGGTCAGCCACTAAAACCCTTTCTTCAGATGTCTGACAGTAAGAGATGACAATTCGCTAAATATAATTTAGTTCGGGAACAAGGGGATCAGTTCCAGCGTCAATTTAGAGAAGTTAACTACTAGACGTACGGCGCGGCGTTGCGCCATCGCATCGTTACATGGTGGACATCCCTCCCATACGTACAAAGTGTTTTGGGAACACGTTCATAATGCGTACAGCTAAGGAGTGGAATTCCCTGCCGGAGTCTGTGTTTCCTGATAGCTACAACTCTTGACATAAAGACCCCTAGTCTTTAAGTCAAGAGTGAATAGGTTACTTCTATGCAAGCGTGTTCCATCGTCGGCCACATCATCGCTTACCATCAGGTGAGATAGTGGTCAAACGCGAGCATATCAATAATAAAAAAAAAAGTTAAAAACGCGTATTTCAAAAATATTTGAGTCTTTAAGACGAGATGCAGCTAGAAATATAACCACAACCGCATTCTAAGCTTGTAACATTTTTGTGCGTAGGTGTATGCACGAATGATTATGTACGACTTCTCAGATGCTGATAGCAAACAAACTCTCGCGTTCAGTTTCGACGAATCGCTTTCCGTTCAATGGAACGGTCGATTTGGGGAAGTCCAACGATCGCTACAGGAAAAAAGTATTATTTATTCATTCAGTTAAAGAACATCGATCGGATGCACCGAACAATAGACAAACAACAGACCTTGGTGCCGCGTACGACGTTGCAGCTACTGCCCGCTTCTATGAATTAGAATTGACTAAAAGGGAAGAAGTTTATTTATTACTACCGTAGAACATTTTAAATGAAGCTGTTTTATAAGTAGGCGTTATATAAACGGAAGTATCGATCTGTCTTCTTGTTTACGACGTACGAATCGATTGCAGTAGGGTTTTTCGTTTCGATGTATCACATCAGACGTGTCGGTAGATTTCGTGGCTAAAGGTTAACCGGTAGGCTTTTTAGATCCGGTGTTTCTTCACTTTGTTTTACAAGCACAAGCTTCTCAGATTTTTTACAACGTACACTGGTTGCTATGTAGGTAAGTTTGTATTTATTTTCAGACAAACATCTTATTTCTATGTTGCAATGCAGCCCTGCATGGTTAATCGGGACAAAGCAATTCGGAAACACTTCCTACTTGTACAAAGTTATCTTATCAATTGAAAGTCCATACTATATTAATACATGGCATTGGCAGTGTGCACATTTAAATGGAAATATTGATTTGTAGTATCCCAGAAAAACAAATAAAATTCGTTTTTAACTTGTGTTTTTATCGAGGGCAAGGACGAAAGCGCTTGTGTGTCACATTTAATTCACTGTTTCGGTTGGGTTTTTTGCAAGAGTATTAAATTAATTTGCATATTTTCGTTGCATTTCAAAACTGAGGCGTGAAGCGTTATTTCAATGTACGTACGCACACGAGTGATTTGTAAAAGTGCTGAAAGAAAGAACCAAGAAGGGAAAAGCTTAGAGGAAAGTTTGCAATCAATTGCAACTAGAGCATTCAGTATCATTGGGTCATTCATATACGTAGAAGATACAGATGCATATTTATTACATCTGAAATCTAGGTCTCACGTACCACGCCGTGCAGAATCCGAAACACTATTTGTATTTTAATGCTAAATGAAAATTCATTCACCCCAGCTTGTTAAGTAACTCGGTTGCTACGCAAAACTCCAAGTTAATGCGAATTCCTTGAAAGTGAATATTTGCATAATCCTTATAGAAACCAAATGACACGTTAATTAAATAAATAGTCATTGGCTAAATTCCAATATAAATATTAGATACTTCTTATTTAATTACAAACGCTTCATTATCGCTAATTATGAAGCTTTGATCTGCAGAAATATAGAAAATTTATGATGTGTAAGATAAATCATCTTATAAAATGATCACGGCGACTATAAACAAGGATGACATACAAATGAAGATTTCTCTGTTCATGTGTGTGTTAATGAGGTGTTTTAATGACGTGAAGGTTGTCGAATTTGTTAGTTATTGTATAATGTCGGCCAGTGATAGCACGGTTCGAGGAAGCAAGCGGTCAGCGGCGTCGCCGTCGCGGCCCGCGCGGCGCTGGCGCCATGACATGGCGCCCGCCCGACCAATACGCGACGACGCGCGATTTTTTCTCCACATCATAAAATTATTAACCATATATTATATCCCGGTGTTAACTTAAACGCTACCGTTTGAGTACTAATAGCAATGATAAATGGGAGCACAAATTATGAAATTACGTTTGCACGTAGCAGCTAATCAGGCAAGCCATTGGGTAATTCGAGACTATTGTTTATTATCCTAATGAAACGCAACTTAATTACACATGAGGACCGATCGACTCGTGTTCGGACACATGATTGTGATTATTAAAGCGGTACGTAGGAGATTTAATAGGTAAGTAATATATTTTCAACAGTAGCCAAGTTACCATGTGTCTGAACACGTGAGAATATAGATACTTAGCTATTAAACTAAGTATCTCTATTCTTTACCTAGTTAATGACCTAAGAAGTATGTTTAATTTTATTACCTGATATCTATTTATCAGGTAATAAAGAGTCATTTATTTTGTATTAGGGCCTTACCATGACATGTCAAAATGACAGGCGTGCGAGCGAGAGAAAGAGGGATGTAGCTATCGGACCCTTAGGTCGTAAAATGGATCGCGTTAAGTGCTCGTGGTAGGACCTCAGTTTTGTTGTAGCTGGTCGGTCATAATCTCATTGAAATTCCTATTCAAGTTAGATTAGTGTAGCTGAACAATTCAGCGTTCAATGAAACGTAACGCTGCCTTAGGTAGTTAATGCTAAGTATATGCAAACAACAAAAACCGACAATGACTTGACCGCAACGAATTGTGAAGATTTCACAAACGTTCTGCTCGTATTTACGAATGTTGTTGTTGTTATCTACCTTTATAGTATACATAATATGAGTGAGTTGTTTTTCCAACCTTGTCAAAGAATAATATTACAATTAGTGAGCAGACATCGTTACTTTAAAGTCAGTGATGATAAGATGAACAAAGTAGCTGATATGCATAATGAATAATAAACAAGGAAAATACAGGATTTTCGCGCTTATTCAGATATTTCCGGAAAACAGGCAGTACCTTGTCAGAATTGATTATTATGTGCTACAATTCGCTTACGCACCTCACTTTGTTCTGAAAGGGTTTTAAGTGGAGCACGCTCTTGAAAATTTTATTTTTCTTTTGTCTCTACCAAACTAACCTCGTTTGAAGAAAATCATTAGTACAGTCAACCGAATCATCTACTTATGTATACTAATTTGGAATATACAGATCTACGCAAATCTTAATATTAAACCAATCATAAAATTATTTTAAGATTACCTATTAATAAAAAAAATATTAATTGTAGCAGCTTTACAACTCGTTTAAATCTTCTCTTATTATGGAGAGAAATTCACGGTCAAGTCGACCAATGGGGAGGAAGATTTTCAAAGATAATTGCACATTTTTAGCACTAATGTGCAATTTAATTTGCCTGTCGTAACCATCTCGAAGGTACGTCAATCTGCAGATTACGGTTTAAAGCGTTCTAGACGCGGCTGTAGAAAGTTGCTCGCGGCGCGACTCTGCGGCGCCCGCGCATGTCCTGCGATCCGCATTCTCCCTACCAAGCGTTAAAATAAAACTAAAAAATAAAAGCAACATCGTAAAATACAGTGTATCGCGGAGTAATGACTTTAGAAGATTAAAAAGGGAATAGAGAAGGCCTTGGCTCTACTAAAATAAAACAAGTTTCAGAAGACTACTTCGCAACGCTTGAGGACAAATTACGAGTAAAATCTTACAGCGTTTAGTTAGATACGGCTCTTATACCATACCAAAATATTTTTACTCACAAAGGCATTGTTTTTCTAAACAGAACGTAGTTACTGTAAGGCAGTATTAGCCACTGTACCTGAGTAGCACCCATATAAAACCTTTGTCTTCGTGTTGAGTAGGCTAAGTCATTATTCTGACAAAGCTAAAGCTACCACAATCCGAAGGTTATGATTATGAATGAATAAATATTCGATTTCTTTAATCATTTTCGATACCGTATCAGAACATATTTTATTTATAAGCTAACTGCACACTCATCTTGTGTCATTAATCTTGCGATCCTCCTGTCGAGGATCCAATCTTTCTTTGTAAAGGGAATTACGTATCATTTTTTTTCCTTATGAATGCATAACTGTGAAGTCGTTCTGGTCAAACCTCTGAAAATTATGTAATCCCATCGATCGACTGTGGATTTAACGGAATTATGGAAAATATAACAAAGGCCAGGTATTGTACAACTTTGACAAAGGACAATAGTGAAGTGAAAAGTCTCTCGATTTCTTGAAAGAGAAGCCTTAACCTAGATTTCAAAATGATTACAATGGAATGTCACGAAGTGAGCAGCAAAACAGTGTTTAGATAATGGTGGTGTATAAACAATCGCATCTGCGGTCGGTGCGCGCGGCGCGGCTCGGGCGGCGGGCGGCGGGCGGGTCGATGAACGACCTAGCTCAGTGTGAGGCTGTTTCCTCGGCTCGGCGCGGACCCGCCCCCGTTCCGTTTGCCACACTGCCACAGCACAATAAACAGCTAAAATATTGAAACATTTAACTAATGCCTACTCTTTTTTTTTCACACAGTAGGTACCTATACACAGCGTGTGAATTTATGTGTGATTCACGAATTAATTTTATACAGCATGGTCTCTAGTCCTCATTGATATTTTCACGTCTAAAGACAAATCTTTAGGCGTGAAAATACACTACACTTACTATACTTTAAATGCAATTTGCATTTTGAAACGCTTCAGAACAGACTACACTGAAATTCTGTTTGTTCAATGTTAAAGAAACCAAGAAGAATTTAGTCATCTTATTACGTCAGTTTCGTCGATGTCAAGATTATAACATTGTTACAAGTTTTATCGCATTTAATTATTAGATACTTACCATATTGATGTCTACGTAACAAGCTTTATTTAGTTTATGGCGTAAGCTGTTTAATGTTTATATCTGAGGGTTTAATGAACGACCTCACTTACACTTTTGCTGACATGCCGTACCGGACATATCAATACTCTCTAGGCAATAATAATTACATTCGCGTTAGAGTGGTCCACGGTACACATACCAGTTTCGGTGACAAGTCGCAGAACTCTCACTTGCGGATGTCGCGTCGCATCTCGTGTGCACGACGCTCCATTACCGATAAATTGGCACTAGCAAAAAATATCATTTTCGCTGTACGTTGACGTACATACGTTTCTAATCACATCATATCTGGGTCAACGGAAATTTACGACGCGAACGATTCACTGAAAGCCTTTTACATCACATCTCGACGACGGACACCTGGTACTACCAGGATCCGATCTGCATGAGGCGTAGCACGCACGCTAATTGGTGGATTGTTTTTTTGATGGACGGTTCGCTAACTAAAATCAAATTACCGATTGAAGATCATTTAAATATTAATTTGTAATGCAACGTCACATTCTATTTGATTTTAATTATTAATTAAGATTAACAACGACGACATCGAGACTTATTAGGAGACAGTGAAAATGTAATGAATGACAGGCGCATTCGAGATCATTAGATAGGTATGCAAGAGAAAAAAATCTGGGAACAAGAGAAAGTATTCGTAAAATAAGACAGTGAAACACTGCATCAGAAATGATCAATAATCAAGTGTGGGCGTACATCAGTGCAGTGATAATTGAAAGTGCCATCTCTTGCAGCCACTCTGTACCTACTAGATAGAATCTGTGTCAAGTCGTTTTCACGGTCTTGCCGATGTTCTACACGAAATTGACCATGACTTGGGATGGGAGCATGTCACGCTTGCGTGGGTGTCTTCGAACAACATCCGCTCAAAATTCATTACCAATAAGATCAGTGTTTTGATTTGTTATTGTTATCACTCGTGAGATGATTCTAATAGAATCTGGTCTTAAAAATATAGAATTTTCAAGAAAAAAACTATACATGCAAAACACTAAGGAAGCAGCAAGAGTACTAGGAACTTACTGGTAAACACGATACACGTTTTTCAAACGGTGTTTTGCCCTAATTTGTGGTAATTTACGTTGTGGAGTGTTGGAGCACCATGGGGAGGTACCTAAGGCACGCACGCAGCATTACGCAGAACTCGAAAGCAAGGGAAACTACTTTGCGACCATTCTGTAATCTGCCCAACATGGTCATTTCAATTTCGTCATATCTGGACACTTTCTAAAGAAACTGCAACATGTAAGTAATAACTGTGGCAGACAAGACGCAGCCTAGGTTCCAGTGGAAACATGCGATAATAAGGTGTAATTGCACACCACCTCTGTGACTATATTTAGCAGCAAACGCTCTGGAACTAGCTGCGCATGCGACTAGTGCAATTACGTAAAGCGGTTGAGCCATTTCTAATCTAAAAATAATCGTAGGCTTTGCAGACATCGGCGCCACTGGGATCGTACGAGAAAGTAAAGACAATTATTTCTCATATCATACGGACCACAAAGTTGGATACGAGAAACATTTGTAATTCTTGAATAGTTTTGTTTACTCTAGACAAACCACAAATAGCTGCTTAATACCCACTCAAAACAATTCCCTATTATATAGTATTTAACCATAGAGGAAATACGCAGATATAACAAAAAGTCACAAGAAACTGTAAATTGATCATCAAGTTTCGTACAAAACTGACGAGAGCGGAAAATAAAAAAGGCAAGTTAAAAACTGCATCATCTATCCAGAATGTGCAACACTAATGATAATTGCTGGGTTTTTTTCAAACAGCAAACTGTAGACATAATATTTTGTAGGGAGGTGACACTAATACTTTACAGTACTTAAGTATATCCGTGACGTGGACTAATACATCAGTGGCGCCGGTTAATCGTTCGTCTGCGCGTGCGACGACGGTACGATGCGAATTTTCCCCAGTACTCGTACCATTAGGAGAGCTATCATTACCGCGGCAACGGGGTTGATCACCCGTTACAACTTGACATTTTAATTCTCACGTGTAAATTGCATTTTAATTTCGTTACATTAGTTTATCTTTATCACATACTTATGATCCACTTCAAAATAAAATTATTTGTGGATCTTTTTTGCAGTGTACAAATCCATGGTTTAAGATGCGGTGTGTCTAGTTCAACGTGATAATGAAGGGCAAGGTACACGCGACACATCGTCTGCACCGACCTTAATTGCACGTATGATCTGGGCCACTGCTCTCTCTTAAATCAATCTTGAGAGCCCTAGAACCCCACTTATCAGCATCGGATGATCCGCCCTGCACGTGAACGTTACTCGCGTACCTTATGCAACCAGTCACTGACCTGTTCATCTTGTTTGTGTTGTATTTCATTCAATGATAGCATTTCGTGATGAGGGGACACGCTAATTTTTTGTACTGTTTGTTACACCAGTGATCGAATGCTTTCTGAAAGGCAACGATGTTTTGACTACGCGCATGTCATATGATGTAAGATTTCAACAACTCCAAATTATTTAATTGAAGAGGATGTGCGAAAGATAATATTTATAAATTTAAATGAGAAAAACGTCCATTCAACTTAAGTATTTAGGCGTGCCAGAGAGACGCGCCCCGAGTATCCATTTAAAACCACATTAATGTTCACCTAGTGTAGGTTTACAACGTTGTAAGCATCGCTTGAGGGACGGGAGCAGGGCGGTGAACTCAAATGCATCCTGTATCCGAAGTCGGTGATGTCGGCCAGCTCACTATCTTTACTAGGAAATGTGGGTTTTTAGAAGCCAGTGTTAGTAGCACACCCCGGCTCACACATCTTCGTGGTAGGTTAATTGGTCGCTTTGTGTCTTTCTACAGTTCCATATCTTCATTCTATTACCTACACGTCAACTAAAGTGAGCCTTGTTCTAAAAATAATTACATACCTCCTCATTCTGTATGAACGGATAATATTTTACATAGCTATTTCAAAATTTTGCAGCAATGTTTACATTAAGTATAGGCGATAAGCATTCATTAAATTAACATAATATACGGGTAATAACTAATAAACCTTACATATACCCACATGACATTTATACTGTATTACGAGGACACTGAATCTACAATCATCTTCCATCTCAGAAGGACCTAAATTCGCAATAATATGCAAAACTAGGAATTGCAGGATCAATAAATAGAATAATTTACACAGAAATATGTGTCGATAGTGGTTATTGTCCGCGTAAATGTAAAATGTTTATTGATAATTGTCGATCAGAATGCGCTGGCGCAGTGTCGTATGTCGGTTGCCGTCGTACAGGCGCTCGATTCACCGAACCGGCTAACTTCCTGCAGCACAGGCATGTGCCATGAATAAACACATCTTCCAATACGCCCGTCACCAATATTCATATTAGTTTGACTCTTTGATTGCGAGAATGACTGTTTTGATAAGTGATATTCTCCAAGTTCACTCTCACAAAACAATTATCGCGTACATCGAAAACGTCGACTGCACGTCGGAAGTCTCGGTGTTCTCAAATACTTAGGAGCGACAAAATGTTTGTTTTGTTGGCTCCAATGGTTTTATTCAAGTCATCAAGCATACCGTTAAGTAAGCTGCAGCTAGGGAATAGCTATTAGTTGGTCGTCCGTGTGTTAGCGGTACGACAGCCACATACAAAGCGTAGGAACCTCGCCATTTTAATATTTGCCATACAATTTGCATGTTTGACTAGGAAACGTTTTCCGGTAAGCCCCCCGCGTTTACTCGGACCGCATTAACTATTGTTTATTTTTGTGTACGTAACAACGATTCAGCGGACTTCAGTGCAAACAAGCAATTCAAGTAACGCATCTCGCATTGTCTCAAGTCTCAAGGGTACTCAAGGTCCGTTTAAAATTCAGCAGTAATTAACAGTCCTAGTGCTGCTTGTTGCAGCTGACCTCGTTTGTGCAGCCAGTGTTCAGCTCGTGCGGAACGCGATGCAGTTTTAATTACCGAGGCCGTCCGTCTTTCTCGAAACTTTGATTGTCGTACCGTCTGAAGGTGACTTTCAGTCCCCATATAATTTAACTGCCTAACAATTGCGTTTCTTATGACAAACCGACAGAATTTCCAAGACGCATATTGACGTTGGTTTCACTGAATGGACAGTTTTTTTTTAATTGAAATACATATGAAATGCTGACGTAAGTAAATAATCTGAGAATTTATGATACGGCAATAGTTGTGTTGGAATAGTTAGTTGTGTTGTTGCTTTTAAAATGATTGAGATTCGTAACCGATATATTTTCCGATAGTACTATATGGAGTGTCTTGGACGGTCACCTACATAACGATAGCGTTTTGGAACGTGCAAATAACCTCAGCTTCTTGACTTCTTGACAGTTCAAAGGTGCCTGTAAACGGTTTAGTTGGAATAAATACTGAGTTTGATTTTATGTTAGCCATTTGTCAGTAGCAATATTATAGTGTGCTCCACGGTGATTGATGTTTGTCCTTCACGAGTCACTACCTCAGCTGAAGGGGTATCGGATGGAGCTGGCTAACAAATAATGACGAGACACAAAGGTTCCTGACGTCAATATCTGTTGTGGTTTAGCAATATCGTGATAAACGTGAGATCGACTGTCTGGGGCGTTATGTCAAATTGTTCACGCAAAAAATCACTGAAACTAATTAAAATTATCTTCAATGAAAATTAAAAAAAAAATCGTCTCGATATTTATGCAATAAATGCTGTAAAACGAGTCGTACAGCTGGCCAAGTTAAAATATTTTGCATATCATTAAAATTCCTCTCTTGTCAATAATTAATTGTGTGATGTCTTGTCTTGTTAGCATATCATATTGATTATATTAAATTCATTCGTAGTTCGTAATTTTTTCAGATACGTCGCATATTATGTAATTGAGAGATGATAAATAAGAGATAGTTAAATTATTACCGAGGTACCACGTAGTCAAACGTTCGCTTTGAGTTATAATATTAATAAATTAACTAAGAAGTGCATTATATGACGAATGTGGCTAATAAATATCGACGGGCATAACATAAGTACGTGAAGTAAAAAATAAAAATAAATATTTATATGAGCGACAATTAATCATAACGGTGAGGTGAATCAAGTATGATCTGACACAGTGTTGTACGTCAGTGAGGTGCCTACTTTCGCTTGCAAATTTTCTAGTACAACGTCGAGTCCACTGACTAGTTGCGCAATAGTCAGAAGCGTGGTAAACACTTGTAATTATTATTGTAATAGCGTTCTAATCTAAACGAGGTGCAAGGGGCCTGGGCGTGGCGAGAAAGCGCCTTAACGACCCATCTCTGTAGCACAACTGGGTGCTTGACATTAGAATAGACATTTAAAAACAAGTGTTATGGGGCATAGACATTCCGGATAAACCTATTTTAATGTTTCGTAGCAGGGTAGAAAATTCTTTGCTTGTTACTTTATAAAAGTTACTAGATAGTTCGTGTAGAGTGAATGAGGTCCTCTGTCTCCAATGGCAAAATATTTATAAATCATATCATCGTCATCATTTCAGCCGAAGGACGTCCACTGTTAGACAAAGGCCTCCCCCAAGTGTCGCCACAGCGAACGATAAATCATAAATCTTATTCAAATTATTTCTGCGACGTTTTCACAGTCAACAATCCTTTAATACTTAAACACGCGATTAGTAACCAATCGCTAAGGCCGTGGAATTAATTATTCGTTCCCATTTCTCAATACCTAGAAACTAATGGCAAAAAAACATAAATTTTGTAATAATTGTCTAATGTGGTGATCAGTATAAAAACAACTAATAAACGCTACTTGGCCTAAATAATACCGAGAATTCATTTAACGAAAATAGGTCGTCCATTTGTATTCTATGGATTGCGAGAATCTGTGATGTAATCTGTAACTTGAGAATGACTGGACAATTTGAATGAACTTCTATTTTTTTAAACTAGAAAAGTACTTTTTTTTAGTTTGGAAATCATGTAATGACATCTCCCGCCCTTGGGCGAGGCGTGAGGGCGTGTCAGACTTTTACTGACTAAAACCCACTCCTGTTCCTTCTTTGCCTTCGTTACAGGGCCGCGAGGTTCTCTTTCGCATCACCCATGGCCTCAGTAGCCTTCGACCCTGCTGGGCCACTACGGTTGCTGACCTCTCTAATCTCCTTAAGTCGCGCGTGGAAGACTACGCGCCGTCGACGACTTGGGCTCGGTCCGGACGGTTACCGAACAGTCGGACGGCGAGTTACCTATTGCACACCGTCTACGGTGGCCGGAAATCGGCTGGGGCGTGAGGGCCGTTGTCTCTCGAGTGCGGCCGCCTCCTTTGCTATCATTACTGCTTCGCAGGAGGCGACCGCTTGCCACACCTCCTCGCTCCGGACCATGGCCTGTACCAAGGCCCGGCGTGAGAGATCGCTGCCACCGAGCGCCCCCACGAGGACACGCGGTGCTCCGCTCAGGTAGGGCACACCTCTACCGTATGTTCGCCATTTCCTCCAGTGACACCCGGGCGTTTCTTCCGCACGAATCTGGTGCAGGAATCTCCCGAACTGACCATGTCCGGTGAGGATCTGCGTCATGCTGAAGGTAAGGACGCCGTGTTGTCTTTCCAGCCACTCCTCAAAGAGGGGACTTACCGCCATAATTGTGGCGTGCCCAGCAGTGGGTTGCGACAGCCGCTGTCACCATTCCATCATGAGATCGCGCCGGAACTCTGTCCGCCATGCCGCGACTTGGCGCGCCACGTGCCTCAGGGAGATGTCAGCAAATCGTAGGGGCCCAACAGGGTCGAAGCCTACTGGGGCCACGGGTAGTGTGAAAGTGAAACCCGGGGCCCTGGGACGAAGGCAAAGAAGGAACAGGAGTGACAGGAGTGGGTTTTTAGTCAGTAAAAGTTTGACACTATTTTCCGCTCCGCCCAAGAGCGAGATTTGTCATAAGATGATTTTCCCACCTAAAAAGAAAAAACCACCTCTGGCGCAGAAGGTAAAAAAAAAGAAATTATCCCAGCGAAATTGTTAGTATAATCTCCTAAATACTCATTTGTAGCGGTTAGAATGCCAGAAGTACACACGTTAGCTGGATTTAAACCGAAAATAGTGCATGTGGTATTACCCTATAATTTTTTTTATTTTTTTATTAATGCTCTAATATATGAAGTAGGTAGCGTATTAATAATAATATTTTGTCATTGTAATGTGCAAGCAGTTGTCGGCTGACCAAATAAATAAATTTAATATTATTATGCTGTTTGAAATTAGAATGAAAGTAGTTTTCTTTCCCGCAGTTTTAGTGATTAAGAAAAAATAAGTCACCAGCTCTTGCACAGGATGGGATATCCGGTCATTGTTGCATGTATAAAATTAGAATATAAAATAGATAAGACTTGCAACTTCAAAATTAAATTTAAATTCACAATTTTGAACAATTTGCCTGCTGCGGTCTTCCCGTCCGATTATAATTTAGGTGTCTTCAATGTCTCATCAATAATTGCATGGTGGGATCGCAGCCAAGCACTGATTTATTATATCAATGAAAAAAAAAAAGATGGTGCATAATATTCCATTTTTGTTGGTGGCTGTACCTTGGCGTCTCGCTTCGTGTCTCATGGTGTGGTTTCGAATGAATGACGATAACCACAACCGGAGGAAGTGAGTTCCTGTGGTATCCAAAGATTATATATCAGTTGATAGGATTACAGTGCGATTTCTGACCAGTCTAGACAACAATCGGTAAGACTATAATAATCGCTAATTAGTCATCAAGATTTGGTTAAGTATATCTACAAAGCCTGAAGCACAAGCGTAGGGTAGCCAGCTTTTCGGTATTTTACTGGATGCATTTTGGAGAGTGTGCGCGGGAATTGCATGACTTGATTCCGCTATCTCCTTTTTACCATCGGACAACCCGACGTACGGCGAATATCCACCCTTACGTTGTTGACACCTCTACGGTTCGGACTAAACGTTTCGCTTCGTCGTTTATACCGCGTACATCGAAGGACAGGAATAATTTGCCTGCTGCGGTCTTCCAGTCCGATTATAATTCAGGTGTCTTCAAGGCTACAGTGAATAAGTTCCTATTATAATAGTGCGCCTCACCATCAACGATTGCATCACTGCTTACCATCAGGTGGGATCGCAGTCAAGCACTAGTTTATTTACTTATATAGTATTAAAAAAAAAAAAACGGAATTTTGCAGGATCTCTAATTAGTATTTATCTCCAATTATCAGTGCAACTAAACCTAGCTCAGCATCGACTGTACCTAGAATAGTAATTCGCAGTACGTTTTTATTAGCGTTTAGGAAAATGCTACTTCCCAGCCTTCTACCGTAAGTCCTTAATCATTTTTATTGCACTTACAAGGCGAGGGCGTATAAATTTGTTTACCGTGTTCTATTGTTTTCATTAAAAGTCTCTAGGTTCTTCAGGGTGACATTGTTCACAGGCACTGTGACGGTGACTAGGTAAATGAGTCTTTTTATTACAGAAATGATTCTTTTTACATAAGGAACGGAACGACCTTCGCTAGGACGGGACGTCCGGTGGTACAAAAAGGATGATGGGACCGGCTGCGTTTTAAGTGATATTGTAAGGCTTCGGGCAAAACGAATCAAGAGATATTTTGAAGCAGTTAAGTCATAATTGAAATCATTGGAGAACATAATTAGGTTTATTATCTGTCAATTTCGTTCAATTTATCTGGTTCCGTAATAGTGAAATTGGGATTAGTAGGTATATAACTATTGGAGTTTGTACTAAACTATTAACGACGACTGGCCTGTCGGTCTAGTGGTTAGTGGCCCTGACTGCTATGCCGGAAGTCATGGGTTCGATTCCCACCCAGGACAAATGTTTGTGTGATGAGCACGATCATTTGTTCTGTGTCTGGGTGTAATTTATCTATAATATGTATGTATTTAGGAATATATAAGTTTATCAGTTGTCTAGTACTCATAACACAAGCTCTGCTTAGTTTGAGACTGGACGGCGTTGTGTGATAGTTATGGAATATTATTACTACTAAGGAGTGAAACAAAATTATACTCGGAGTAATTCCAGAAAGCAGACACGTCATACGTTCTGATTTGCCTTTGATTAGTCATTCAGTGGGTTGGGTTTGTGGGAATTAAGTGGAGTTGCGACATGCGACACCGTTTAGTGGGGGATAATGAAACCCCACCCAAAATTCAACCGACGGAAATAATTACTTTTTGCGCCGGACCAAATTGCAAACGTCATTTGGCAACTGCACTTATACGACAATCCATGTCACTGACATTCCACAACTTAGTCGTAAAAGAGGCACTAGTAGATTTTTATTTTAACAGACTATTTCAGGGACAGTGCTCCTTAATCTATCACTAAGTGTTTTTATCCCGAAAATACACGGTTCTAATGGGTTAGTGGAAATATTTTGAAAATTCTTTCATATTTATTAATTTCATAATTACTTAATAATATTCATTACGGGAAAAATGTTCGACGCCCAGCGAAGTGGGCACAGGTTAGCTAGTAAATTATATTATTCCTCCTCCTTTTTTGTCCACGCGATTTCTCTTTGGAATGCGCTCCCTGAACATTAGGAAGGCAACCATTCGGTTCTCCTTTATTTAAGGTGAAGACACGTAAACACATTGGCAAGTAGCTGGTATAATCATTACAGTATCTTTTGATTTCTTGGGTTAGTTTTTAACCGACTTCAAAAAGGAGGAGGTTCTATGTTCGGCTGAATGTAAGTTTTTTTTATGTATGTTCACCGATTTCTCGGTCAATTGTGGACCGATTTTATTTTTATTTTTTTGTTTGAAAGGTTATGCTTCCAAATTGGTCCCATAGAAATATTGTTATGTTCTGATGATGAACTTCGAAGATATGGAACAGAACTCCTCATAGGATCACAGCAGAACTGTCATAACAAGTAAAATTGTTTAATATAAACGTGTAATCGATGACTGACTGAAAGAAGAGGGGGAATATATGGAACTGATCTGACGATGAAGCCTGAAGTCAGTCACCGGAACTCTGTAATAAATTAATTTAATCTAACCGTGTTTGGTATTATTAGAATTGTCATGATATGCACTCTGGCTATAAGGTATTTAAGTATAGCTGAGGGGTACTTTTTAGTGGTGGTACCATAACTAAAAAATGTAAAATAAAAAACTTTTTATAAAAAAAAAAAAATAACTTTTCAGTGTTTTTTTTACATTGAAGTCGGTTGTATTTTTTTTGTAATAAGTATATTTTTTATTTACAATAACAAACATTATTTATTATGTATTTATTTTAGTAATCATTCACCTGCTATGTTCTGTTACCTACTGCACCACCCTAAGATCGAATGGTAGAAAATGCCTCAGCCATTAAGCCCGTTTACATAAAGTTTTAATTAATAAATAATCATTATCTCTTTTTAGTCAGCACATGTGCGTAGAATGCATCGATTCGGAACAGCCCCCCTAGCCAAGTTACAATCGTTTCGTTCGGTGCGAACGCCTCGAGTAGGCCACGCCTCCGATTCTTTTGTTCTGACGTCATCTCAACGCTCAGCCACGTGGTCAGAACAAAGGATTCGGAGGCGTGGCCTACTCGAGGCGTTCGCACCGAACGAAACGATTGTAACTTGGCTAGGGGGGCTGATGAGTCAACTTTAATTCATGAAGTGGGAGCAAGATGGCGTTGTCGCTGAGGGACCGGTAGCGTGATGAAAAGTGTAGTTTACTGGAGATTGGCCAGCGAAGGCAACATTCAGGAAGAGTCCAGGATTCTAAGTGCCCCACCATTCATTAGACGGCACAGTGCCCAGATTAGGACCAATATAGGTAAGTTGATAGATTAGATATCAACTTGTATTTAGAAATTCGGTGTTCTGTCCGTTTGATATCCTGGGTATAATCTATCTGCTGGATCAACGGGAATTTTTCAGCCAGCTAATTATTCAAACCTCGTAGTATTACATGGACGTAACTGTTGAAATTTAGACGTATGTACGTATTACATTACATAACATTAACTCTACCTAATCTCTTGGGGAATTCCTAATACACCGAGATATTATGTTATGACATCTAGTGTTAAAAAAAAAAAAAAAAAGAACCGAACTGGTGGTACGCTACACTTTCATTCAAAATAATTTGTCGAATTCATTAAGGATTTTATGAATGACCACGGATAATGCTTAACCACACACAATTTATCACGTCTAACAAGTTGATCTACATAATTAAGGTCAATTAATATTTCCTATCAATATGGGAGGTGCTGACGTGTAATATGCTTACCATCAGGTGGAATCGCAGTCAAGCACTAGTTTATATCAATTTAAAAAAAAAAAAAAAAAAAAATATATTAGTAGAAAGTGTAAATAGATAAATGGTTTATTAATTCATTCATTATTCTAATTAAATTAACTCGAAATAAACTAGTTCAAAATTGGTATGTTACAGAAAATATGTTCGATCTTTTAATATTTCCGGTCGATGCTAGACATTGGAGAGTTTACGAGTGAAAATCTAAATAAATAAAGTTAAGTATCAAATTGTTACGGAAATCCTTGAAATAAAGGAGGCAAGTCAAAATATACCCAGCATCCGGCGCTTGTGATTTTATATGAGACTATATAGCTCTTCTTTTTTTTTAAAGTAGTCCGTTCTAAGAATTACTCCAAGTACGTACACAAGCATATTATAGTAGATTATGTGACTAGGGGATAAAGCAGTAAGTCGCGGGTGGCATGTTGGATTCCGAACGAAACGAAGGTTGCTCATTTTAATCCCGAACGTTAGTGAGGGATTTATATAATTAACTCCCGAGCATAGCGAGGGAGTTAATAAAGAAACCTGAGTGAAGTCACAGAATAAGAAATAGTACAAGTACAGAAATTGCACTGCGTGATAGCAAATATACGAATTTAAACCTAATAACAACAGCGCTAATGTTCATAATACATTGCAAGACACGGACACGACCTTGATTTTATTAGCCTACCAGATCCAGTGGCGCTCGTAACGAATCAAAATGCACCGTAAGACCGCGCAACGAGAGTTTCTTTTATTATGCCCGTTATGAACCTTTGAACAAGCCGCTTCTGTTGTAGGGTTGTGAGTTGTTGTGAGACACAAAGTCATTAGTCCATTGGGACCAACAGGGGCTAAGTCCTTGGTCTTAGAACGCAAAGGACAACTAGAAGAACACAGGTGTGGTTTTAGTTAGTAAAAGTTTGACACGCCTCTCGCTTCGCCATAGAGCGAGAGAAGAAATGATTTTCCACCAAAAAAGGTCGTGAGTCCATTTGTTTAGGTAGGTACTTTACTAAATGTAAACATTCTTGATAAGAAATGCCTTTTAATGAATTTAAATTACAAAATATATTTTCGTAAAATGCGAAATTAGTAGTAGGTAAGTACACTACGTTTTAAAGCATAAAATAAATTCAGTTTTTTAAAAATTACATGGTAGATAAAATTGATTTACATGTACCTAAGTAGTAATTTCCATACTTTATAATGTATTTTATAGAGAGACATGTTATGATTGTTTACATTTAGTTAGTTAGGTATCTAATTGTTCAACTAAACAAATGGAACAAAAGTAAAGTCAAGTGGTAGCTAGGTAGGTACTTGGATATTGTAATATAACTTTGTTGATTTCGGCCACAAAATTACCTAAGTATCTATTTTATGTTTCGGCTATGCGTTCGTAGGTAATTATTAAAAGATGGTAGGTAATTCACGATTAGTAATATTGTGAACACGATTATTTAAAAAACATTACCGCCGGCCGCCACGCCATCAAAAAATTACGAATCTACTTAATAATAATAATAATAATAAATCATTTATTTTCAGGCATCTTGGCCCATAGATAAATACCTTATAGACTAACATATATATAAAGTAAATTAAATACAATTTATTGTTAATAAATACGACTTATGACTATGTTAGTAACACTTCACTGCACTTGTTCACTTTGTGCTGTTCTGTGGCACTTGTCCGCGGAAGCGACGGAACACCACGCCCTGCGGCCAAAAGTCTTCCTTCAACATGAGGGGCAGAAAAGTGTTCGGGACTCGCACCACGAACGCCTTGAAATTGACGTTACGGTGCGACTCCAGAAGCTGTACCCTCAGTGCGAACTTCGTCTTATGGCGCACGTACTCCACGATGTCTTCCACCCTTGTGGTGTGATGCAGGCGGGAGATGAACACGGGAGTGTTCGGCTGAGCAGCACGCAGTCCTACGCTAGGAGTTGCAGGTGCTATGCCGCAGCGATTCTTGTTGGTTTGCGTTCGACGCTTCCTCCTTTGCACCATAACGAAACCATCACTATCATCGACCTTGTTCTTTGCCTTGTCAGGCACAGGTTTCGGATTAGGAGCGCCAGGGGCGCTCGCGGTGACGCTAGCGAAATCCTTTCGGATCGGATTCGCTGGGGCTGCAAGAACAGGCAGCGGGACGGGGCGAAGGGCTCGTGCGGTGCATGGAGGAACCGCGGTGACCGGCACGGAGTTGCGGGGCGCACGAGTGGGGCACTCTGCAACCTCAGCAATCGACGTATGCGCCAGCGACGAAACTGCTGACGCGAAGTTCGGCGACAATATATTGAGGCCGGCTCCATGACGCATGTTTACGTTCGATGCATCGACTGATGACCTAGTTGCCGCCGCGTTATTGCGAAATTCATTAAACTCCTTGCGCAAATCGGCGACGGTTTTCTGAGATGCATCCAACTTTGCTAGCACATCCGCAAGACTGGCCCTCAGAAAGACAATATCTTTCAAAAGGCTTGTTACATCGACGTGGTCGAAGGTGACTGGAGGGAGCTTATGTAGCTCCTTTGCCACAAACGTCGGCACGTCGTCAGGGTCGGTCTCCTTGAACAGCATGATAATATCCTGTAGGCTTTTCTTAGTCCCGTCACGCCGGCGGGATGGCATCTGGTCGCGCTTATTAAGCACGCTGAACAGCAACAGCTTCGCAGCAGCTATATCTTCCTCGCTGAAGTTCGTTGCGCAGATTTGGATTGCAGACACCTCGTCCATCACATCCAGCTTCTGCTGTAGGAACGCCAACAGCTCGTTTGCCACTAGATTGTCTGTCATGGCCAGTACTTACGAGCGACAGCTTGCGCTGCGCTAATCGGTGTAAATAAAACTCAAATAACACGTCCACATCGGCACGCGGCACAAGCGAGACTGTCTTAATAGCGAAAAATGATGATACGAAAAGGAACACGAATCGTCCTCGTTTATAAACTGCAACAATAACCTACCTGTTATACCTACATAATAATTATCATAAAATAAGAGCCACTTTAAGAGTGTTGAAAATGTTATAATTACTTACCTTTCGGGATCCTTTGGAAGAGTAAAGAATGAAAAGTCCACATTTTTGTTGATAGTCATGCACCCATATGCTATGCAGTATCTTTTGGCTTTTTGCGTGCCTATATTTATAATAAAACGTCTGTAGAAATGCGAACATATTTTTTGTTAGCGCGCGTCAAGCGGCATGCGGCAGTTCGAACACGCGTGTGACACTCAACTGAACTAGCCCTGTAAAAGAGGCCCCGAGACGTAGGTATAAACTCAAGCGCGCGCCGAGAGTGCGCCGGGCCTGGTGAAGTGAGGAATTCAAGCCGGCCAAGACAAAGACAGCTTTATCCCCGTGTTGGAAACTCTACTTTTTACACCATCTGTGAGATAATTAAAAGATAATTTAGTCAAACAAATCATACATTAGAGAAATATAAGTCTATTTACAAGTTAATCTTAACTATTACTCAACATGTTTTGAGATTTGAAAGAAAACAAAATTCACTACTCTGATTCTATAGTTTCAATTTTCTCTAGCGCTCCCGCTTTCATTACTTTTTTTTTAGAAACTCATCAGTAACCACGTTTTATTGTTTTTTTTTTGTTAGTGGCCAGTTTGAATTTTGAATAAACACATTCAATAACAACATTTATATTCACGTTTTCGACGTTCCAAATTCAAATCTCATTATTCCCTAGGGATCGCCCATACTCCTAATCTCCCTAGGGACGGAATGACTTGCTTTAAGTGATGGTTGTATGACATATAAAAATGCATTATCGAGCAGGTGGTGTAAAAACTCACATAGGTACACAATACTCCCAGACCGGAACAATTATCTGTAGGCAATACAAATAATTGTTCCGTGGGGGAATCGAATCTGCGACACGCAGCTCAGCAGCCGATCGCTGAACCACTGCGCCCACCGTGCCGTCCAGCGGTATCGCTTACGTGAAAATAGGAAATTGTCCCAAAGGAATATACTCTCAAGATGAAAAGTATTCGGTGTCCTATTTCAGTACGTGTGCAAAATTTCAACCAAATCCGTTCAACTAAATGAGCGTGAATGAGTAACAAACATGTACACACACACATATACATACTTTCGCCTTTACAATGTTAGTGTGATTACATAGTAAAACGAGTACACTACTATCACCATAGCTCCTATCAGTTGGCTAACATGTTTTGTTTGCCCAGAGAAGTATTGTAGGCGTTGAGTTAAAAAGTACCTACAATAAATCTATTCAAAACATAACCTTTCTTGGCAGTCGGGTAAAAAGGTCCAAGCCTAGAGGAGGACTGTCAGCATAATCTAGACCTACGAACACGAATCTAGACTGTATAAACAACCTTAAAATGATCCCACAGCTGGGACTCAGACTTCGTCTCTAAAAGGGAGGATAGGCCGTAATCCTTTACGCGGGCTCAATGCGGGTTGGAGATGTCACATGTCTTCGAATTTTTGGTTCTAGGACATGCCGGTTTCCTCACGACGTTTTCCTTCACCGTTTTGAGAGCAGTGGTGATGAAATAAACTTAAAAGTAATACGCCTGGCTGGGTTTGAACCCCCGACCAATAACTCGTAAATCAGGGCCGTTACCACTTCTCCTCAATCCAGGCTACTTCTGTAGGTATTAGGAGTAAACACAGAAACAAATGTATTGACTTGTAAAATCTATCTCTAAAATGTTCGAAATAGGAGCTATGCGAGCGAAATCAAAGCGAAATAGCATTTGCCGCCGCACACAGGCGAAATAATGCAAAATCCTAGCCAATATTAAAATTGGCGACTTTGTTCATATTTTACTTCCGTAACTGTTTTCAATATGACTTTTAAATAATATCAATAGGTTGACATAGAAAATCTATACTAATATTATAAAGCTGAAGAGTTGTTTCTTTGTTTAAACGCGCTCATCTCGGGAACTACTGGTTCGAATCGAAAAATTCTTGTTAGATAGTCCACTTATAGGAGAGAAAGGCAATGCAGCTTGTGGTAATGGCAAAGAATTATTTTTCTAAGTAGATTCTTATTCCTGTTATAAAAGGGTCAGAAGTTGCCAGAAGCCTATGGAAGATAATCATCTTGTAATTTGACCTATATCCAGTATTTTATTATTGTAACTAAATTTAATGATACTATTCTATTCTAATGATAATATTCTGTTATTCTACTTGATTTATCTGTTATTTATTTATTGTACACACCTACCACAGTGTTGTCTCTTTTAACCCAAAGGTTGACTGGTAGAGAATGCCTTGTTGCATTAAGTCCGCCTATGTACCACTACTGTTCATGAAGTTTAAATAAATAATGGTAGGCATGTTTTGTATTTTCTTGTAATATCCAATAAGAGTAGCTCGACTGATACATATTTCGTCCATGTTGGACTCTAGAAAAACAAACTGCATTAAATTAATATAATTTTAACAACAGAGCTATTTTAACTTTATAATTATTTAAATTTATCAAACAATGTAGCAATTTCATGAAGTCTTTTTATGTACTTTTAAGTGCTTAAATATTTACTAATTATTTACCTCGAAACATAAAAAAGCCGCAAACATTACTTAAATACAACAACTTCAGTTACACCGTGTCCATTACATATTTTCGACTACTTCAGCTGCAGTAGATTAAAGGCAAAATTTGTTAGAAAGTTGGATGAAGTCGGATGCAATTCATGTATTAATTGTTAGCCTATAATATTCCCTACACAATAACATATTTTTTTGCTTTGAATACCGTACGTATGTTATGACTTAAGTATTTGAATTCGAACATAATACCTACTTAATATTATTTCTCTCTTTTGTAAAACGATACTAAAAAAATAGTTTAATATGTAATTGCAACATGTGTATTGTAATATGTGTTGCAACATAAACTAGGAAGTACTTACCCCCAGGAATATATTCCAATGCAAAAAAAAACAAGTGCAATTCAACACAGTCAAGTTACAAAACTGCAAAATATTTGGCTTTTTAATGTACGAACATGAGTGTCACTCAATCAATAGACAAGATTGTTGTCTTTGTATGTCAGGTATTATTTTTCATGTTAGGGAACTTTAATTTTTTGACTTTCGGCCAAGAATTTTGTGATTTTCGCCTGTGTGCGCCTGGTACTAGGTATTTTTTTCCAATGTAACTGCAATCATCTTTTGTTCTTAAATCTTATTACTTTGATCTAGGCAGCAGTATTTGGATCATTATTTTGCCACTGCAGGACATAGGCGTCCTTGCCCTTTTCCTCTCGCTTCTATATTCATTGATAATTTGTATTTCCTAGCAAATTCTAGGAAATACAAATATATGATTTAACCATCCCTCTGGGTAACATTCATAAAACATTTTTTTCCTTTTTTAGGGTTCCATACTCAAAGGATAAAATGGGACCCTATTGCTAAAACTCTGCTGACCATCCGACTGTCTGTCTGTCTGTCACCAGGAACTGTATTTCATGAACTGTGATAAAAAGACAGCTGAAATTTTCACAGCTGATATATTTATGTTGCTGCTATAACAACAAATACTAAAAAAACAGAATAAAATAAATATTTACGAGGGTTCCCATACAACAAACGTAATTTTTTTGCCGTTTTGCTACGGACGGTACGGAACCCGTCGTGCGCGTGTCTGACTCGCACTTGGCCGGTTTTATTTTATTTATATCTAATCAAATTACATAATGGGCTACAACATTAAATTTATTTAGATAGGTACATTACACAGAACTAGGGAAGGGTGTGTTAAAACATTCAGCTTTAGTAGGACACATGAATAAAGGGGTACAACAAGAGGTCACTGCCCTTGCATAGTCAACTATGAAAGTGTTGTGCATGTGTGAAACACTGAAATGTGACCTACTTTTATAGTAACAAATTGTGTTAATAGAATGCTCACACAACATTTATATTTTGCCTAAAACTAATAAAGGTGGAGTGGTTTATCTATTCTACAAAGTACTTACAGTGTAAATAAAAAGTGAGTGTTGTTTATTTACTATTGTTTTCTATTGTACTTTAAATACTTTGTTTCTTTAATTCTGGTTAAGTAAAGTTAAGAGACTAATTGCTTATAATTCTTAAGAAAAAGATAGGAAATACAAAGAACAATAAATATATTAACTTTATCTGTTTCAAGATCATGGTACAGCTCTCATCGCTAAATGAGTCATATTGAATGAGATTATAATGGAATGAAACAAATTTTCCTAATCTATTAAAAGTGCATAAACTATGTAACAAAACAAAGAATTTAAATGACTGATAGATACTAGATGTAATAGTTTTAAATGAGGGCAGTGACGGGTGTCACCGTCCTACAATCTACTATCACAGCCTACATGTCACAACAAGGATATGTCCTGTGCCAAGAGTTACCCACCACAATTGACTTTTAATCACTTCTGGTTGCACCATTTAGTACCATTACATTCCACTTTTACTTCAAAACATTTGATAGTTAGCCAACAGAACTGACTACATTAAAAAAAGATTCAAAATAAATAGGATGATAGGTATTTTCAGTAATAGTAGGCAGAATAAAAAATAGTTACATGATAATGGTAATACCATGTGAAAGTAAAAGCTGAACAAGACATTGCTTTGGAAATTCCACAGTAATGGCAGAAAACCAGATTTCTAATAACACCAATCATTAAATTAGTCTGATTTTAGTATTAGTCACTATGTAGAAGAGTTGTCGCTTAGTACAAGTACTGTATGAATACCTAGTACATTTGCATGCATGAAGACCATAAAATTGAATAGGTAGTGTGTAGGAAAAGAGAATAGATGTGATTTTAGCTTAAACAATAACCTTTCTATGTCATGTTCACAGCCTATTAGCAGTGTAAGTGCTTGTGATAATGTGAGCATACCAGTAATGCTTTCACTTTAGATTCTGATGAAACATGCTCCACACCAAAACTAGTTAGTTACAAGATGTTTCACATTTTATTTTTTATAACAAGCTTCACTTAAAAATCCTTGGTTTTCATCATCATCAATAATTAACTAGGTCAATATTTTTTGAGATGCATACTGATAATAATGTCCCGATTAATAAAAAGCAAGCATAAATGCTGTTAATGCTAAACAGGATAGAATGGTTTTTAGTTATTTACGTTTTTAACTGGACAATAATAATATTACTGTATATATTTAGAATCTGTTCAGTGAGGGAAAATAAACAGATTTATAATATTTTGCTAAAATAGCTATACCTATTAGTAAAACAATTCATATTGTTCAGTAATATTTACTGATAAATAAACTGCTATTTATAGTTTTGGTAATTGTTGTGGTAATTCAATTAAGAACATAGATTTTATTTACTGATTACTTGTGTAATTAAAAAAAAAAACACATTTGTAAGTTAAAGTGGTTGCCCCAGTATTTACAGGCTGAGTTCATGTACAACAGTTAACATGTATGACTGGTTAATACACGTAAAGGAAAAGAAATCGCGCAGGAACCGCTCACTATTGAAATGATTGCATAAAAAACAGATATGATTACTCACGGTTCGGCCTCTATGGACTGCAGGCGAGCGACATAATTCGATGGAATGTAGCCTTCTAGTTTGGTCTTCTTGCTTCTAGCTAGCCACCAGTCACCTTGTGTGTCATTTAAGATTTCTAGATGTTCACCTTTTCTAAAACTAAGATCCTCATCGGTACGGGCATCATAATCGTACAGTGCTACGAATATTCGGGTGGGAGGGACCTCGCTCGTATCTGTACCTTGATTTACGGAGGATCTAATTGGATCAGGCGGAGGGGTCGGCACTGGAGTCTGAAACTGTCTAGGGTCTTCTTCATGCGGGTTAGCCCTTTCATTTTTGCTTTTAGAATCCTTTTCTCCTGTGCTACTAAAACAGTTCCCCATTTTCTCTTTACAAGGTGAGTCTGGTACCACTCGTTTTATGTCAAATCACACACTTGTATGAACCCAAACTATTGTCCAAAGTTTCTATATCTATAAACATTTTATTTTGTCACATTAAAGTCAGAAATTTGAAACGAATAATATGTTTTTATCGTAAACAAAGAACATAAAACTCCGATCGGACATCACCACAGACGGCCATTTTGATGCGCCATAGACAATCCATAAAATAAACACAGATAATGTATGGTATCAATAGACTACGAGACCGATTAGTTAAACGTTAAAGTAAATTAATTGTTATGTGCAATACACGTGATTGTAATAGAAAATAATGCAAAACCAAATTTCACAGTGCTACTCTGTTATTTATGCCGCTAAATGTAGAAAATAATTTTACATTGTTGTAACAATAGCGACATCTGTTGAGTAGTTTGTAAAATATAAGTAAGAGTTATGGTGTCGCCATCTGCCAAAACGATGTAAAACTAAATTTCTTAAGCACTGTTTATTTTCGTCACTAGATGTAACTACTCTACACGTTTTTGATCAAATGAAACTGACCTGAAAAATCAAGAGCTTCATGAAACTAGAGCCGATTCACACCGGAATGGCCAATCTTGAAGCATATCATTTATGGAGAAAAAAACAAATTGCAAATGGGTCCATAAACGACGGAGTTCTGAGATAACAAACATTTTTTTGGTAAGTCGGTTAAAAAACCGAAGTGATCTCGAAAATTATGATTAAGACATTTTAGGTTTTCTTTTGATAAATAATACAGAACTAGGAAGTCTTTTATTTTTTGATGATGATGACGAATTTATAGGGTTATCGGTCCCCTTGTTGGAGGCCTTTCAACGTTGTGTTTTCAGATATGCTGTCGCCACTCCAGAACCTTTCGGGTTCGGCCCCATCGACCATCTGGTCAGCGAGCAATGTACCACTGCCACTTAAGCTTATATTCCCTCCTGATTTGATCAGGCAAGGAAACTCTGACCATAGCCCTCTCTACTGCTCTTTGGGTGACTTAAAACAGTTAAAGTGATAAGGATGATTGTGAACGACCACGTTTCAACACTGGTTTATCGGAAGATTAAATCGAAATCAGGTACTTTTTTATTCATGAGCTCTCTGATAATTTTGATAACTTCTCTCACAGGTACCTACTGGTTATAGAGGCATTGAAGTTTGATCAGGTTTGATAGCCCTGGTTGGCTGGTTGGCTGTATTTAGGTACATTTGATTTCGACTTAGGATCGTTAGTCTTATTCGGATTTTAGTCGATTCGACTAAAGTACACGGGAACCAATTATGATGATTTTTATTGTAAAGATAGACATGGACCCTGAAGGATATAAAATATTATAGGTACATTATTTTTATGAAGGTCAGACCTACATTTTCTTGGGAGAAATTCCAACATTCACTAGCATTTGCTACTCTTGCTACATGGCTAATCCACCACTGGTTCAGGATAGTGCACAAAGATTATAGTAATTGTAATAGTGCGTATGGCGGGCGACGGATTTTAAAACCCTATATACATTAAAATTATATTGTTATAATTGTGATAACAGTACCAATTTTCAAAGTAGGTACCCATATTATTTTTTAGGTTCTGAAGTGATCGGATTTATTATGGTAGGTTGTACATGCAAGCGTCAATCAAAACCATCAATCATGAATGATATTTGAATGACGGAATTTTATCGCCATAGGTACCTACGTTTTTCGTCATGCAAACGTCAGTCATCGCATTACACGGTAGGTTTTTGTCAGTCAAAATATTTGACTGTGGCAAAACTGACAGCAAAACTTATCGTGTAATGAACGCCATAGAGGTGATGTGATACCTACCTAGCGTACCTACTACTACTCGTTAATTCCAAATTTTCTTTATCTACCTACCTATTTAGGTATGCCCTTTGTACATAGCTAACAAAACATCTTCGTATTTGTAATCCTTGGGCAGTAATCCGTCGTAAGGATTGCTTCATTGTAAGCCATGCTTATCACGACGACTTCAATTAAAGAAGGATCTAACTGGATTGCTGCTACGGTCCCTATTGTAAGCGCAATGGATTTGTTAGAGTTGTTTACACTTGGCTGTTGGATGTAGGTTGAAAGAGGTATCTTATGAGTACCTATATACCTACCTAGAAAAATAATAGGTAACATATTGGTACCAGATAGGTTAGCATAGCATAGCATAATCAGCCATGTTCCAACTGCTGGGGCTCAGGCCTCCTCTCTAGGAGAGGGAATGGGCCGTAATACACCACGTGGGCCCAGTGCGGATTGGTGAATGTCACATGTCTTCGAATTTTTGGTTCTAGGACATGCCGGTTTCCTCACGATGTTTTCCTTCACCGTTTTGAGAGCAGTGGTGATGGAATAAATTACACAAAGTAATAAAAAAAACCTACAACTCATAAGTCGGGGCCGTTACGACTCGGCCACCACTGCTCTCCCCAGATAGGTAGGTTACCTGCAAATAATGGAATCAGAGTCTATTAGCTATCAGATCCGACTGTAGTAAGAAAATCCAAAGTACCTACAATGCGTTCCAAATAAGAATATTATAGGAATGACGCCATGTTGTGACGTCACGTCATACTGTCAAATAGCAAGAAATTGGGCAAAATTGAAGAACTCAGAGATGAGCAAAATTGAAGAACTGGATTCTGATTAAACTATTTTCGTTCACAGTTCGTAAATAAATTAAATTTTAAAATTTTCTTGTTTTGCTCACCATAATAATTCTTCGATTTGACAGTATGACGTGACGTCACTACCTGTCAATCGATCGGTTACCTGCAAATAATGGAATCAGAGTCTGTTAGCTATCAGATCCGACTGTAGTAAGAAAATCCGATGCCGTTACTAGTCTTTTATACGTCCGGTGCGACTTTTATAACTGCGCCCCTTGAAGTTTAAATATTAGGTACCTAGCTGTGAATTCTCTTACCGATGCATGAGAGAGAAAAGCGAGCTCGGAAATTGTAACACCCTCAAGGATAGGTTACACGAGTTATAGTACGTAGGTATGCTACTAAGTAACAAGCATAATACAAAACTTAGGCCCGCCCTGGTTTGATCATTTTTGCGCCCTTCCAGGGTAAGCGCCCTGTGCCTGGGCACTAAACTATGTGAGGATACTAGAAACTCTCCTCCATCTAATTACTTGAAAAGAAGCTGATAGACTTTTCTTGTAAAATCTCAAACTAACAAATTGACAAATGAAGCAATTAGGTAGGTACTAGGTAGAGTACCTATCTAGGTATTTAATTGCGAAGTTTTGAATGCCAGCATCGAATTTTAATTAAGTAGAAAATGGTATTTTAATCACAATAAAATAACTAAGTAGGAACTCTGACATTTGTTGTTTAAGGTGGAGTTCCTCTAAATAACTAAAATTTAAGAGGATTAGTTTCGCTCTTAATATTTAGAGCGCCCTAAACGTCACGGCTCTCTTTAAACTTTTCAGAAGGAACTAGGACATTTTACTATTTTGTTTAATAATCCCTTGTCAGCTACCTAGAAACACTTATAACTTTTGAACCAGTGACAGACAGATTCTGATATTTGGCGACTGATTCCGACCAATTAGCGACAAAAATTAGAAGAAAACAGATCTTCGCTAGCAGCTGAGATTCAAATTGCGCCAACCAAGCCGGGAAGATGCTCTCCAGATCGGCCACTACCTTCTAACTTTTGATTTTGAACCAGTGACCAACAAATTCTGATTGATAGTAACAAAGGACTAATTAGCTCAGGCTTAAATGCTTAAATGTCGTAATATCAAGATAAAAAAATAGTGAGAACTGAACCATCCAATTTTAGTCGTAGAAAAAAAAAATTGTTTACCTACTCTGCAGTTTTGTTCGATCTGTATAGGAAAGGCTTTTGAAATCTATTATGGTTTTCTCCAGAAGGCTAATGCTTGACAACGTTCTCAGTATGATGCAGAAGACGACAGTGCATTTTTAACCGACTTCAAAAAGGAGGAGGTTATATGTTCGGTTGAATGTATGTTTTTTTTTTTTTTATGTATGTTCACCGATTTCTCGGTCAATTGTGGACCGATTTTGAAATTTTTTTTTTTTATTGAAAGGTTATGCTTCCGAGTTGGTCCCATAGAAATATTGTTATGATCTGATCATGAACTTCGAAGATATGGAACAGAGCTCCTCATAGGATCACAGCAGAACCGTCGTAACAAGTAAAATTGCTTTGTTTATACGTGTAGTCGATGACTGACTGAAAGTAGAGGGGGAATATATCGAACTGATCTGATGATGAAGCCTGAAGTTAGGCACCGGAACTGTGTAATAAATTAATGTAACCTAACCGTGTTTGGGATTATTAGAATTGTCATGAGATGCACTGTGGCTAAAAGGTTTTTAAGTTTGGCTGAGGGGTACTTTTTAGTGGTGGTACCATAACTAAAAAGTGTAAAATAAAAAACTTTTTACAAAAAAAAAAAATACAACCGACTTCAAAGAAAAAAAAAAAACACTGAAAAGTGCAAAATAACTTTAATTTCGGAAGTCGGTGTTAAATAACGAAGAGACAAAACTATTAAAGAAACACCGACTTCCGGAATTAAAGTTATTTTGCACTTTTCAGAGTTTTTTTTTACTTTGAAGTCGGTTGTATTTTTTTTGTAAATAGTTTTTTTCTAATATCTCTTTGTCGAAGAGTTAAAATGTCAATTCCCATACATGTTATTTACACTAATATTGTAAAGAGGTAGTTTGTTTTTTTATTTTTTTGTTTGTAGGAGGTAAACTCGGAAAGTACTGGTTTAGTTTTAATTAAGTAATTTAATTTTAATTGCTAGTTTAGATTAAGATTTCACACATTCTTCTTCTCTTGCTCCCTACACACTATTGTCTACATTTCTTTTAATTTCTCCTTTCTCAGGTTTGCTGGAAGAAATTTCTTTGGAAATAAGCAGTACCTACCTTTGTACTCTTGTCTACTTTGTATTGTCTTTTTCTGTTTTTGTGTGTACATAAATAAATAAATTAATTGCTACAAGTTTTTCTTCCTGAAAGCTGCTATATTCCTGAGTGACCTATGCTATATTTTATGAACGTGGGCGAAGCTGCGGGTAAAAGCTAGTTACTTATAAGTACTTAATTTGATCTGACAGTACCTACCTTACTAGTTTTTTTTTTTCCCTTCGACCCTGCTTCGACGCGACCCTGCTGCTGGAATCCCGGCGGCGGTTGGGGCGTGAGGACCGTTGCCGTTGCCTCACGCGATCGGCCGCCTCTTTTGCTAGCATTACTGCTTCGCAGAAGGAGGCGACCGCCTGCCACTCCTCCTCGCTCCGGACCATGGCCTTTACCAAGGCCCGGCGCGAGAGATCGCCGCCGCCGATCGCCCCCACGAGGACACGGCGTTGCTCTTCCCAAGCGGGCACACTTCCACCGTGTGCACCACCGTGTCCTCCGGGCGGTCCACACAGTGGCGACACCCGGGCGTCGCTTCCGCACGAATCCGGTGCAGGAACTTCCCGAACTTCCCGTGTCCGGTGAGAACCTGCGTCATGCGGAAGGTGAGGACGCCGTGAGGTCTTTCCAACCACGCCTCAAAGAAGGGACTTACCGCCATAAATGGTGGGGGTGGTAAAGTTTTTAAGAAAACATTCTCATTCATTCATCACATTCATTATTCTCGTTCATTTCAGTTTTTGTTACTATTTTGGTGTACCTACAATAAAGTTTTATTCTATTCTATTATCGCGAACGAAGTCGCTAGTAAAGAGCTAGGGGGTTACCATGATGTTCAAAGAAAGATTCTTTCATTCTTATTTCAGTGTGAGTAAGAGACAGAGCTATACAGGTTGTCTAGCGCCATCTCTTACTCACACTGGAAATAAGAATGAAACAATCTTACTTTAAACGTCATGGTACAGGTCCTAGTCATTTATAAAGATTTAGGGGTCCTTTGGTAAAATTTGCTACATGCCCCACGCTGGTTTAATCTGCCACTGCCGGGGAGTATCCTTATCTATCTCAGTATCCTTGAGTCAAAAGGTAATTAAGAGTATTTAGCTGTAAGTCAAGGTTGGAACGGTATAACTTTCATCCGCTTTAAGTAGGTAATGCAGGTGCGCCGACTCCGTGGGTGCTCGGGGCTCGAGCATCCATAAGAAATAAATAGTGGGTGCTGAGCACCCCTGAGAATAGACATCAAGAAACAGATCAGTAATCACCTTTTAGGTTACGTATAAATTATAATATTTCTTGATAATAAAAACTAGTTTAATTTTTGTATAATGGTTTCATTTTATATTTTTATCAAACATATTAGTAATTAAGTACGCAGTATGTAAGTAGGACATTTATTTATTTGTCGGTCGATCAGCGTGCATATTTCTCTTCTCACACTTCACCACTTTTTCGAGTCCATCAAATGAGCATGAGCACCCATGAGGTTTTGTAAAAGTCGGCGCCTCTGAGGTAATGATTCGAACTCTCCTAAGATAACAAATTAAAATCGCATCTCCATTGATGCTCATTTATTTAACAAATTTATCTCCTCAAGGGATACAGAAAAACAAAATACTTTAGAAAACAAACTCCATGGTGACATGAATCTATAAAACGCTAAGTTTCAGAACTACATTACTGAATTAATCAGATTAAAGTGTTAACTAGAAACTTCAACTAATTTTCTTGCGGTGTTTCAATTTGCGGTAATTTTGTTAAGACTGTTTAATACATTCTTCGAGACAGTTTATTAAGTGCCGTAAAGGAAAATACTTAAGATGATGAACAACACTAAGATGCACCCCGCACTATGCAGAGCATAGCATAGTCGGCCTTATAATGTTCCCACTGTTGGGACTCAGGCCTCCTCTCTAGGAGAGGGAATGGGCCATAATCCACGACGCGGGCCCAGTGCGGGTTGGTGGATGTCACATGTCTTCGATTGTTTGGTTCTAGGACATGCCGGTTTCCTCACGATATTTTCCTTCACCGTTTTGAGAGCAGTGGTGATGAAATAAATTACACAAAGTAATGCGCCTCGCTAGGTTTGAACCCGCGACCTACAACTCGTAAGTCGGGGCCGTTACCACTCGGCCACCATTGCTCTCAGAATAAGTAATAGTACGTTAAAGGTACAGCTAGGCTTGTACATTTTTCCTTCATGTAGGCCACGAGACGGCACGGGAGATGAATGTCTGGAAGGATTTGTTTAATATAAAATTTAATTTGCTGTACACCGCAGACGGGTAGTCTGCGGTGTACTGCAAATTAAATTTTACATTAAACATATATATTAGACTATACATAGATATAAAATTATATTATATAACTATTATATATAAAAGACAAAAAACAAACTCATGAATATTATATATATAGTATATACATAAATATATGTGTACATACATCTGATTTGTCTGTAGCATAGGCTTCGGCTTTTCAAGGTGCACCTAATGTTGTCTTGCGACCCACCGAAGGGTTGCAAGTGCGACTTATAATTTAAGTAGGAAAAAATACTGCTCTAGGCGATAAGCAAGCTGCGTCGAGTTTTCACCCATAATCTCGACTAAATTATTTAACCGGGTTGTATCCTATCCTAGGGTCAAAAAGTATTTAAGAGTATTTACATACTAGTCAAGATTAGAATGGCGTAACTTTCAGCCATGTAGTCTCTACCTGACCATCCGGTGTAAAATGAATGAAGACTTTGGCAGCACTCTGCGGCAGTGGGCAGGCAAGCTAGTGCTACTCACGTCATATTTATTACTCCTTTCGTGGCAATATCTCGCTTTTTCCGTATGCTTGCTTTGCTTCAATGAACACGCTGCTTTTTGTCTACAGTCAAGGTCACGGATCAAAAAAATTTCAATGTTATAGGAAAATATTCTACATTGTCATTTTTTGCGTAGTAGTTATCCATGTGCCCCACTTGGCAAAGGCCTCCCTTTTACTTTCCAATCCCTCTATTATGAGCAATCTCCGGCCAAGTTTGCCCCGTGAACATGATCAGCCCCCCTAGCCAAGTTGCAAACGATAAACGTGAACGCTTAGTTATTGCCAATAGATTTTCAACTTTATACCTAAGAACATAAAGTTGAAAATCTATTAAAGACTACTGAGCGTCAGCGACCGGAACGAACGAAAACACTATGTAATCTTCAATAGATTTTCAACTTTATATCCAATATCATAAAGTTGAAAATCTATTAAAGACTACTGAGGTTTACGTTTATCGTTTGTGACTTGGCTAGGGGGGCAGACCGTTACACCACAATCGCCGCAGTCATTCGACTTCGGTATCCTTCCATAAGTGTCCAATGAGTGACGATCTTTGTGCCCATCTGTCCATCATTTTGTGCTCATATTGTATATTGTAACTACATACCTAGGTATCCGTCCGCGGGACAGCTCACAAACTTGAAATTTCGTTAGTAGTATCTTCCTTTTGGCGAGTCTACCAAACTTTCTATCGACGACTTTTTTCGAAAGTGCTGCAATCTACCGAGTACCGTCAACCTTATGCTCATAGCATAGTACTTTGTGCCCATAGTATCTGTATGCAATCGTAGCTATGACAGTACTTAACCAACGTGCAGTAGACTAAATATACTCGTTGTATGTCTATGGTCAAAACCGATCAAATCTTTCGATTTCAGAGTGGATTGAGGTTAAAACTTAATTTAGTCTAATTAAATATCCATAAATAAAAAGCCATGCCGTTGACTAAAATAAATTTAAAAAAAAATGGGATCTCAGACTGATCTGCGACACAAAACTGCGATATGATGCGATTTCGTGCGGCAAAGTATCGGTTCAGGTGACCATGTGAATGTGCGATACGAATCAATTCGCAAGTTCTTGCGACTTTTACGATGCGACGTCGCGCAATTTTTTGCATGGATACAGCACATACGTGTAAAAAGGTAGGTACTAGTTAGTGATCAAATATATATTTACACTCTCACACTGCTACCTATATTATCTTAGTGTACCTAACGTAAATCTAGTACTCTGAGAAGTCATTTATAATGCAGACTTACTAAACCAACAACCTCGTTGCCGTTCTGCACCAGGGATGTTATAGATTTGGAATATCGGATTTGGATACGAATATGAATAAAGAAATAATGCTGTTAAGGGTTGACCGGATGGATGCAAACCAACGTCCCAACCAAGGTGACCTTACTAGTTTCAATCCGTGTAGACAGCAGTTGTAAACCATGACCTTCAACGCCCTTGGTTGGGATGCACGTTTTTCCAACCACCGAACGTGTTGGCGCGTGGTTTACATCCATGTGGCTACACAAACCAAACACATAAACCAAGGGGACCTTGGTTGGAACGCTAGTTTGCAACTGTCTGGTCACCCCTTTAGGATGGAAGGAAGGATTTGACTATTTTGTTCTTTAATTAAAAATAAAGAGTTGTATATTTTGTTGTGTGTCACATTGTTTTTTTTTTTAAATATCTGTGCTTTTGATTCCTGAAAATACATCTAATATCGGTTTCAGATACGGTTACGGATATAAAAATATTTCAGATTAATCAATAGTTTCGGTTAAAGATTTTCAGAAATCGTAAAATAAAATTCAAATATGAAATGATTTCACATTATTTCTTGATTCCCGATGATTTTGGTCCCTACTATTATAGTGACTAGAATCACTTTTATAAGTATCTAGCTGCTGTCAGCGGCTACAACCACGTGCAAATATTAAAAATATGCAAGTTGTAGGCGGCCTGAATTTCACAAGCAATTTAAAAGTTTCATCGAAAACCGGGTAAAAAATTGGGTTTTAATTTTGGCCGGTTTTGCATTTCCTAGTTAGAGCTTATAATGAAAGAGTTTATCAATTATGTTGAGTTTTATATTTTATAATAATTTATATCCATGCGTGATATTTATAATGGCTAAATTATTGATTTAGTTGGTCATGTTGATTTATATTGTACCTACTGAGTTTAAACACAAAACGCAAATATACCTTTTACCTAAATATTTTTTTTTTGCATTTTCATTTAAATTTTGAATAAGTATATTTAAAAAAAAATTAAATAGATGTTTCAATTTAAATATTAAAGAGGTGCAAGATGTAGGCGGCCTGAATTTCACAAGCAGTATAAAAATAACAAACAATAAAAAAACTTTTTCAAAAAAATTTCAATCTGGTTACCCGGGTAAACGGTTTTTTTTTTAGGAAACCCGAAAAAAGAACCAGTTTTAAATTTTGGCGGGTTTTGCATTCCCTAACACACACGCTCACAAAGTGGGATTATTCATTTTTTACACCACCTGCTCGATAATGCCTCTTTTAAGTCATACAACCATTACTTAAAGCAAGTCATTATGTCCCTAGGGAGATAATGCAGTATGGGCGATCCCTAGGGAATAATGAGATTTGAATTTGGAACGTCAAAAATCGTCAACATTATGTGAAAATGTACGTGCATCAAACAAGTTTATTCAAAATTCAAACTGGCCACTAACAAAAAAAAAAAGTATTGAAAGAGTTCCCAGTTCTATAGAAAATTAAAATTATAAAATCTAATAGTGAATTTTGTTTGTTTCAAATCTCTAAACATGTTGAGTGATAGTTAATATTATCTTGTAAATAATAATTATATTTCTCTAATATATGATTTGTTTTATTAAATTATCTCACAGATGGTGTAAAAAGTAGAGTATCCAACACGGGGATAAAGCTGTCTTTGTCTTGGGCGGTTTAAATTCCTCACTTCACTCAGGTTACTTTATTAACTCCCTCGCATTGCTCGGGAGTTAATTATATAAATCCCTCACTAACGTTCGGGATTAAAATTAGCAACCTTCGTTTCGTTCGGAATTCAACATGCCGCCCGCGACTTATAGACACTGCTTTATCCCCTAGTCACATAATCTACTATTAAACACCGCTCCTATCCGAAGTTATTCGGAACTTTTATAGCGGGTACGGTTACACATAGATTTTTATATCAGATATCCGACAGATTCGGTTACTGTTATAAAGCTCTATAACATCACTATTCACACGTGAGATTCGAAACTAGACACACAGAGTAACTGCCACGATCCTAATAACGAATAGAATAGATATATTATGAACTAAGCAAGCCAGCATTCCCTATTTGATTTCCCAAGACATCTGCTTTTCTCCGACATAATGAAAACAAGGAAAACTGTCGTTAACAAAGTATATTTTAATCAATGAGATCAACTTCTGTGAAAGTTGTGTAATTAATTTCAGAAGTTGTTTTTGAGAGACACTTCGAGTCGGATTAAAAATTCTTTGTGTTGTTTAAGTTTTTTAAATACTTCAGAAAACTTGGTGGAAATGAAAAGAAAAAACTGGAAAGCGCGGACACGCGCATTGAGGGTTCCGTACAAACTACAATTCCCGAATGGACTCTCAAAGATTTTTCCGAATTGCAAAAAACGTATTTTTATTGTGACGTAGGTAACAACAAATTTACTGTTTCCAGTTTTATTCCTATACCTACCTGTGCTACAAGACTTTGCTTTATGCTAAATTTCTGGGTCAATAGGAGGTACCCTATGAATTTTGATTCCTTTGAGAGTATCGAAATATACGTTTTTGCGGCATAAACGGCCGTATCTTTTTTTTAAATTAGAATATTTTTTTTACAGCTTCAAGGGACCGCAGACCTGAGTATATGGTTTTAATTTCAACTTGATACCCCCACGTGTTCCCGAGATAAAGGGTCTTGATCAACCGACAGACAGACACGGACAACAAAGTGATCCTATAAGGGTTCCGTTTTTTCCTTTTGAGGTACGGAACCCTAAAAATGCTGATAAAATAAATTTATAATAAATAATAAAATTTTATTCAATTAACGTTTACAAAAAAATAACATTAAGCCAACAGTAATAAGGTTTCCCATACAATTATAGTGCCTAAAAATATACTAAAACTAAAATATTATTAAAGGTGCAATTAATCGTGATTCGGAATTGCAATGTTTAATAGTGGACTGCCCGATCTAGGTTAATTTAAACCTGTGTTTCAGGCAAATAAATTGGCAGTGGTTATAGCATGCACAATACAATAATTTATGTATAAGTAAGTACAATATTACAAATACGTCAGTACAAATAACTTCTATACTACCTAATATAATTTTTCATCTAAATTAATATGCATGAAAAATATTTATTAACTAACCAATTTATCAATAAATGTACAAAAATATAATACTATTGTGAAAACAATATAAAATTGGTAGGAGAGCAAGGAACACGAGACAACAATTTTAAATAAATATAATGTCTCTCTCGCCAAGACGACATTTTCTATGACGGCAGCACGGTTGTCAAGGCCTTTGACGTCAAAGACCATGTCGGACTTCTCTTCTCTTCTCTTTTTTTTTTTTTTTTGGTTCCGAGGGTAGTACACCTTCAAAAGGCCCCCGAACTTTGGGGATAAGGGAAGTGTGGGATTTTTAAAACCACCCCGGTGATCACCATCAGTACATATAGAAGGGGCGCCGTTACCTCTTAACTTCTTGATTAGCGTAATTAGAGACACAACCCTCTGTGCAACGCCTGTTAGGGCACATCCCTGAGGAGACTGTAAAACGGTCTCCCCTGAGCCTCTTTGTGCACGGCAGCACGTGATCACTGTGCCACCGTCTTCCTTGGAATCACTCGATGGGCGGGCAGAGTCATCGAGGCGGTAGGACGGTATTTTTTTTTGAGATGGGAAATCATCCATTGACTGATACCTATACGCAAGTTTAATTTCTCACGAACTATCCAACTGACCAAGTGTGTGTGTTTGTTTTTACTTAAGGTAATATTTGTGTACAAATTTTTGGTGTATATTTTATGAGTAAGGGTTAAATAATAAAATATTACAGAAAACCCGACACCTTGATGTCACTATGGCGGGTAGACCTTAATTTCGCAATTTTCCTTATTTCGTTCTGAAGGAGGTCGGTAAGTAGGTAAGCATTTTTTAGAACTAGATACAAAATAGTACGTTTTACGTGTTTGTAGAATGGTAATTCGCTATAGAAAAAAAAATCGAAGACGTGTGACATCCACCAACCCCACACTGGGTCCGCGTAGTGGATTACAGTCCATTACCTCTCCTAGAGAGGAGGCCTGAGTCCCCCAGCAGTAGGTATTATTATAAGGTAGACGATGTACCTATGTTATGTATTCACTATAGTATACCCGCCATTTTAACTTTCACTATATATATATTCCACAACTATCACACAACACCGACTAGTCTCAAGCTAAGCAGAGCTTGTGTTATGAGTACTAGACAACTGATAAACATACTTTTATATTTCTAAATACATAAATATTATAGATAAATTACACCCAGACACAGAACAGATGGTCGTGCTCATCACACAAACATTTGTCCTGGGTGGGAATCGCGGCCCGGCTGAATGCATGCCAGGGGGTCATGGCCATACGGATGGTGCGAGGATACCGGACGATTTCCCGCGAAGCGGCGAGCTTCCTTGCTGGACAGCCACCATGGGATCTGGTAGCAACAGGCCTTGCTCACATGCACGATCTGCGCATGGAGATGCAACGCCGGGGCGAAACTCCGCTGCCGCGACAAGTCGCAGCATGGCGGACAGAGCTCCGGCGGGATCTCATGGAGAAATGGCGACAGCGACTGTCGCGACCCAGTGCTGGGCACGCCACAATTATGGCGGTAAGTCCCCTCTTTGAGGCGTGGTTGGAAAGACCTCACGGCGTCCTCACCTTCCGCATGACGCAGGTTCTCACCGAACACGGAAAGTTCGGGAAGTTCCTGCACCGGATTCGTGCGGAAGCGACGCCCGGGTGTCGCCACTGTGTGGACCGCCCGGAGGACACGGTGGAGCACACGGTGGAGGTGTGCCCCGCTTGGGAAGAGCAACGCCGTGTCCTCGTGGGGGCGATCAGCGGCGGCGATCTCTCACGCCGGGCCTTGGTACAGGCCATGGTCCGGAGCGAGGAGGAGTGGCAGGCGGTCGCCTCCTTCTGCGAAGCAGTAATGCTAGCAAAGGAGGCGGCCGATCGCGTGAGGCAACGGTCCTCACGCCCCAACCGCCGCCGGGATTCCGATCCCGATTTCCGGCCACCGTAGGCGCGGGCTTGCGGACGGCGGGCAATGGGTGGCCCACCGTCCGACCGTCCGGTAACCATCCGGACCGAGCCCAAGTCGTCGACGGCGCGTATTGTTCCGCGCGCGCCTCAGGGAGATGTCAGCAAATCGTAGGGGCCCAGCAGGGTCGAAGCCTACTGGGGCCATGTGTAGTGTGAAAACGAAACCGGGGCCCTGGAACGAAGGCAACGAAGGAACAGGAGTGGGTTTTTAGTCAGTAAAAGTCTGACACTATCTCCCGCTCCGCCCAAGAGCGGGATTTGACATAAGATGATTTTCCCACCTATAAAAAAAAAAAACCCACGACCTCCGGCATAGCAATCAGGGCCACAAACCACTAGACCAACAGGCCAGTTATCTATTACTATGTAAATGGAGATTTAGAAAGTACTTATAAATTTTGTAAAAGACGTCTTGTACTATCATGAAGGTCATAAAATTGTTGCTGTGAACCTTTTGTCGTCACAATGGGTGCTTTTCATGCTTGAATAAACCTATTTATCGATCACGCGTATCTCTTTTCTAAAAGCAGGGCAAGTGCGAGTCGGACTCGCTCACTGAGGGTTCTGTACAAACTTACCTATGAAAACAGTTCGATTCCCGAATTGAGTTACGAAGATTTTTTCGATTTGTTTTGTGACGTAACTACAAATTTACAGTTTTCAGATTTTTCCTATACTTGTGCTATGAGATCTTGCTTCATGCCATATTTCAGGATTCTAGGTCAACGGGAAGTACCCTATGAATTTTGATTCCTTTGAGAGTGTCGAAATAACGTTTTTTGCGACATAAACGGCCTTTTTAGTTTTAACAAAACCTATAACGTAGAATAATAAGTTAGAGTTAAATTGCTTATTAGTCTTTTAGGCTAGATTGTAATCAATTATTAAGAAATCTGTTCTTAATAAAAAAATAATAAAAAAACGTGCTAAGTATGTTATCCGTACGGTTACTTTATCTCTTTCTACAGATGGATAAGTCATTTTGTGACAGTAATGCGTATTTAAAATCTATGCCTATGTGTAAAGGATGTATGTCATTGTGTCGTGACATATTGCCAGCCCTTCAACGACTCCGACAAACGGATACCATTAGTAATCCACTTCCCCTGATGTTGTATACAGAAATTCTATTTGTAGAAGGAAATGGAAACATGAGCAAAAATATAAATTAATAGGTATTATAAAAAAGGAAAATGAAATCTATAAATAGCTTTACTATACTATTTTTAGTTCAATAACAAAAATCCAATTATGATTTTACTTGAAAATATTTTAAAAGAAGACGAGCTTTATATAAATCCTGATTATAGCCATCAAGACGCTAGAGTAAAAATAGAATCAAACTAACTACATTATTAAGAAAAAAAATAATATAAAGTAGGTACATTGAAATTTTCTATGAAATTTAGACACACGCTAGTGTGTTAGCCAAGTTTGCGAAGCAAAAGGGAACATACAACGTTAATTATGTTACATGAAACATTTCGGCCCATTTTCTACCTCCCGTAACTTAAAATCTGCTTGAGCGTACTTACAATTTTGTATATCTAGCAAGACCCTCATTTTATTACCATATCACACATTTCTACAAAATATCTCTTACCATTCACGAGATATTGTAGTTCAAAATGTTAGACTACTTTCAGGTTACTTAGGAAGTTAAAAATTGGTCTACATCAATTATAACTACCTATGAAATAATATGTGTACGACGTATATACCTATACACTAAAGGCTACTCCTAACTGAAATATGGCGTCATAGAACTCCTCCGAATCGCTGTCGACTAGAAGTGTGCCCAAAAGGCTGGCGGCATTGCCACGTTGTGTGGCAATGCTTAATCTCTGACCGAGCGAGGTAAAAGCCAGCCCTGAGTCAGCCCTTGGGTCACGCGAAGTGTCAACTAAGCGTTTGGATAGTTCGTATATATTGGATCAATTATCAATTAACGGTTAGTATAAAACAGTATGTATGAAAGTTGTGAATAGGATAACTTTGCATTGTTATTATTGAACGATTTTATTCTACACAACCGAGAATGTGTTTGTGAACGTAGACGTCTCACTAAATACATAAATGTGAAAAAACGCCAAGTTTTCTTCGATTATAAAACAAGTTAACTTGAGATGTTCCTAAGAGCAGCTCCTGTCTTGCGCAACCTTCTTAATTTTCTTCAAAAGAAAAATTGTTGAACTATACTTAGAAAAAGTAAAAAGAAAATAGGAATTTTCATTGAAAGAGTTCGTTAACTTTCCATATGAAACTCTTTTGTTAAGTTCATATTTATTTTTTGTTGCAAATAGTAAAATGCTTTGTAGCGAGATTTATCTATATATAAATAAAATTAAAGTGTCTGTTTCTCATATCAAAATATATTGTTTTTACTAAATTCTTTTTTATTGAAAAGTAAAAGTGAAAGTAAAATAAATGAATTAGATCAGGATCGGGGAGTGGCAGATTTAACCCACAGTGTTACTTCAGTTGGCGCGAGGCGACCGCCTCCCATTGACTTAAGACTAGAGATGTTACGGATTCCGGCTTCGGTTCCGATATACCGAAACTTTCGGTTGATTTTACACCTCCGATTTCGGCTTCGGTTCCGATTGATTTGAAGCGGAGGTTATACCGGATCACCGGCCGAGCTGCACGCCGCGCGGTACGTGCCTAGATAAACAGGTTTGTACTTGTCGCGAAACACCCCACGCGATTTGCGCGAATTTACGTTCATTTGTTGTTGTTTTGGTATCGGTAAGGATCAAAGCAGTGTGTTGTGGTTGGCCAGAGGAATGTGATTGTGTTTTACAGTGTCACTGGCACGATATTATTAGACAATGAAGCCGAAAGTAAGTGCAATATGGAAATACTTTGTTGATGTTGACGTGAGTTCAGCTAAGTGCAAAATATGCGAGAAGACATATTCAAGGAAAGGAGGTACGACAACTCTATTAAAAAGTCATTTAAAATCCAATCATGCAAATGAGTACGAAGAATTTTTTAAATTAGAGAATGATAAAAAGAATACCATACGTCCCTCGACTTCGACGCCTATACAAGAGACCAAAAACAAATGACCCTCAAGAACTCTTTTTTTATGTAAGTATAGTTCTTTTTATTTGTGTGTACTAAGTACTTTCCATTTCTATTAAATCGTAGATAGGTGAAATTAACAATCTTACAAAATAATAAATATTGTCCATTTTAGGTGTGTAATAATTTTAATTGTGCAATTATATAGGTGTCAGGGTTCATTTGGTGTCAGAGTGCAGGCCATACCTCTCTTTTAATGTTATCAGTATGGTTTGTATTTTCTGACTGTGTATTTTTTCGCATCGATATTAAAGAACAGAATAATTATAACATTGTTTTATTCATTTATCTGACCCGGCCTTAACATAGGTTCTCATTTGTCCCCTACACTCCATCCATGGTTCACCTCCGGTTCCGATTTCGGTTTCGGTTCCGGTTTCGGTTCCGTTAAAACAAATTTTAAATCTCCGGTTTCGACTTCGGTTCCGATAAGACCACCTCCGTAACATCCCTACTTAAGACCCCTAGATTGTAGCTATCAGGAAACACAGCACACATACACACACATAAATTTGTGCAGTTTTACGAATTTGACGCGGACAAAGCCGCGGGCAACAGCTAGCGTTAAAATAAAATAAATGAGCGGTTGCTTTCTGAAAAGGAATAGTAAACTTTAGTTCCATGTGTTTTAATTTAAAATGGTTGTAGCATGGAGCTAACAGTTAAACAACGTTCTTTTGTTTGTCTGCAGTTGTTTGAAACTCTTGAATAATTATGTTTTCATTCTCCATTATTGTACAAACAACATCCGTTTTAATTTTAATGAAATGTTCGGGTGCATAATTGCATGTCTAGTACCTAGTTTTAGCTAATTTTAAGTTATTTTTTTTAAAACCCCACTCTAATAATTACTCTTGTGTCGTGGATGCGTTCAAAAACATATAGGGGCAGCGCAGACGACAGACTATCCGTGACGCACTTTTTAGTCTGTGAAAATAGAACCTAAGTATTTAGATGCTAGAAAGGCATATAATTGCTTAGGTTCTATTTTTACAGACACTGTAAATTATTTACAAGTACAGAGACAGTAATTTATTTTATATAAGCTTGCCATGCAAACACACACTCCACACACCACAGACTCGATCGCACAAAAAGTGTGTCGTCTGCGCTGTACCATAAACTCACACAGAACCGGAACCACTATCTGTAGGTCAGTAGTATTACAAATATTTGTTCCAAGCGGGAATTGAACCCCGCGACATGCAGCGCAGCAGCCAATCTTTCATCCACTGCTCCAACCGTGACTGACACACATTGTCACGATGAGGTTTAGTTTTTTTTGGCTATGGGATTGTTTGAAAGAGTTACGTGACTCTGGAACGCAAAGGGTAAGTGAAGGACACGGGTGGATTTTAGTCAGTAGAAGTCTGACACTTCCTCTCACTCCACCCTAGAGTGGGAGTAGTCATTTGATGATTTCCCACCTCAAAAAAAACCCGGTTTTTATAATAATAATAATATTTCACAACTATCACACAACGCCGTCTAGTCCCAAGCAAAGCAGAGCTTGTGTTATGAGTCCGACTTCTAGACAACTGATAAACATACATACATATATATTTCTAAATACATTATAGATAAATTACATCCAGACACAGAACAAATGATCATGCTCATCACACAAACATTTGTCTAGGGTCGGAATCAAACCCACGACCTCCGGCATAGCAGTCAGGGCCACTAACCACTAGACCAGTCATCAAGTTAAAGGAAAGTGGAAGATCACATACACACATAAAAGTAGAACAAAGACGAAAACTCAGCAAATACCTTACATAAAAATGCAGCGCAAAAAGCGATTCGGAAAATCTAGATTGGATTACTTTAAGTCAGCAGCAGAGGGTTATCCGAGAATTTCCCAACTTGCGATCTCGTTTGACCGACTTGCAAAGCGTTCTTATCTAAGAGCCGATTCGCCAATCTATACATTGTCTTTAGTTCTTCAGTCGGTTTCTTTAATTAAGATTTGAAGGTCTTACGAACGGTAAAGTTTACTGGGATACGGGAAGCTAAATTTCTTGATTTTATTGATTGCTTTTTAGGGTTCCGTACCCAAAGAGTAAAAACGGCACCCTATTACTAAGACTCCACTGTCCGTCTGTCTGTCACCTGGCTGTATCTCATGAACCGTGATAGCTAGACAGTTGGAATTTTCACGGATGATGTATTTCTTTTGCCGCTAAAAAAACAAATACTACAAAAAAAAAAAAATAAGTGGCGCTCTCATACAACATGTTTTATGCTCGATATTAATAAAAGTTATAATATAGTGTCTAATGTTGTATAGATAATGGTACGGAACCCATCGTGCGCGAGTCCGATTTGAACTTGGCTGTTTTTTTTTATTAATTGATCTGGACTTGACCTCGATCTCGTTGATGGAAAGCAATGGATTACAATGAACGAGCGCACCCATCGATTCACATTTAAGGTTATTGGTAGTAAACGTAGACTATGGTAAAGCTGATGTAAGTTTGGTTTCTAAAAGGAGACTGATTTTCATCTAGTTTTGGGAAATACTGTGTTTATTTTTGTACAAATCTTTGTACTAAACAACGAATAAAAGAAATGTTTTTCTGAAAATAGCATCACAATTATTTATTAAATAAAGCAGCCATTAGCATTACTTAAACTGATATTTGTAAGAGCTGGGGTTTGGTAGAAATATCTTGCTATCTCTTTTACGCACACGTAATTTAATGGCGATGACGTCACATGTCAGTGTGTGCATCCATAATCTGTTACTTTATAGTTCCCCGATTTTTTTTTAGTTATTGTTTTTGACTTGCATACTAAGTCTTTTAAGCCATTTCTTGTATGAATAGTTTATTTGTTGACCATTAGAATATGGATTCTGCAGTATTTAGCGGCAAATGAATCAAGTCAATCTTCTCGGCAAACTTCGCTGTGGTAGTCAACACCACAATAAAATTCTCAGCTCCATTTTACCGAGATAACTCCTGTTTCAATGATTCCACACATTTTCCTGTTGCACAGGCGCTTGGGACACAAAACTACACCAATTTTACATCACAACTAGCTTCTGTCAGCAGCTTCGCTCGCGTGAAATTAAGCTTTTCCATACAAACTTTGAACTCCCGTTTCATCCCCTTAGGGGGTGAATTTTGGGAAATCCTCTCTTAGTGCTCACCTACATTATAATCCCAGAAGCTTTGGCTGTGCGTTGATATTCCAGTCAGTCAGTTTCTCCTTTCATTCCTGAATGGTCCACTTCAATGAACAATCTAATGTAATAGATTGGCATTATGGATGAGATTAATACCTGAATGCAATAGCCAGTATACGGAGTCACACAAGGGTAATTCTCGGGTCTAGATACCTAAGTGATATTCTGGGTCCAGTGGATTGGATATATTACGGTTAAAATCTATATAGATTATAAAAAGTATAAAATTTCTTCTTATTTATTTATTTAACGATTAATGTACTTCATCAACATAATTATTCCAGCCACACACATTGTAGTGCATGCGCTGCGCCGCACTGCAAATGCTGGGCTGTTCATGTACATACATACAAAAAAGCGGGTAGGTATAAAGGTGGATATTTATTTCTAAAGCTAGCAAATATTAATAAAAAAAACACTTATCTGACTATTATTGTACCATAAACACTTAATAAAATAAAAAAAAAACACCCCTTAGAAATAAGTATAAGTAATCAAAAGTATGGCGTCGAAAAACTAAGTAGGTACCTAGTTTAAAAATAAAATACATAAGTACCAGTTTTCCTATTACGCGGCGTTTAAATACTTTTATTGTGAATCTAAAAATAAAATACAGGAATAAAAATACCAGTGTCCATTGTTTTAACAAACAGGAAACATTTCCTGTCAGGACGACACTTCGTTTGTTTAATAACTCACGGCTACTTTCTATTTTAGGAAATCAGACACACTTTGTGTTAATGTTGATAGCAAAATAGGATGTTCTTACAATTTCTCAGAAAGGTTTATAATATGAATCTCGATTTCTAGGACTTACATTTTAATGCTTGGCAACCCTCGCATCGTTGAGATTCAAAATTAGAACCACGCTCAAAATTGCAAATCGATTTTTTTGGCGGGTTTCTTTCGAGTGAGGTTTAGTGGCTGTATTGATTACAAATGAATTCATATTGTGATGTAAAATTGGTGTCTTTTTGTACCTAGTGTCTACTCAACTGGACAAATCGGGGGCTGAAATAATTGAAACAGGCGCGTTCTTGATAAAATGAAGCTGAGAATTTTATTGTAGTGTTGACTGCCACAGCGAAATTATTATATTAGGCATTAATTAACCCATAGTAACATAATTGAATTATATTCAATTAAATTAAATTGTTATAGCATAATATATAAATAAAATTAAACATTGGATTAGATAAATGATTGAATAACATTAACAAAATTATTGAATTATAAATGTATATTTTTCTATTATAATTGACAACCTCAGCGAAGCTTTCCGATATATCTACGAGTACGTGCTACCAAATATTGCAAAAACATTGATGGCTATTCCTGTATGTATTAAATTCAAATTCTAAGGGAAAAAAAATACAGTATTCTGTATCAATAACTAAATATTATCTTGTTATTTTTCTGAATTGGGAAATTAGTTCAAAGTGGGAGTTCGGAAAACCTGTGGGTCATTAAATAATTTTAAAAATAAATTTTGAAGAAATACTAAATAATAATAATTTATTTTATTATTATTATTATATTTTTAACTTTTGTATTTATTATCATTCATTTATTTCAAGTAACAAATGACTCATACTTGGATAAACATACTGACGAATAAAATGACACCACAAATTGAAATTATTAATTTATTTAGTATTTATCACACATGATCTTAGTATTTAAATGATAAGATAATTTTCTAGTGTATTTATTAGTAATTGTAAAAAGATCTCAGAAGAGTAGGTAGTTATTAATCATTTTAATTTTGAGCTTGTTTGAAAGCTAAAAATTAATAAGCAAAATAATATGAGGAACGAATTTTTGGAAGTATCATATTTTAAGCAAAATATATATATTTTAAATCTACATTTATACTAGATTACGTCATGGGGAACAGTCACAGACCTGCTAATGCCTAGCATATATTATTGAATCTTGCTTAATTTCTTAATGTAAGCATTTTACATCTTTATCATCATTATCTTTTCAGCCGAAAGACGTCCACTTTTGGACATAGGCCTCCCCCAAGTGTCGCCACAACGACCGATCCTGTGCGTCTCTCATCCATCGGATTCCCGCGACCCTCACCAGGTCATCGGTCCACCTTGCGGGAGGTCTTCAAACCCTTCGTCTTCCGGTACATGTTCGGCACTCCAGAACCTTTCGTTTCAATCGACCATCTGTTCTGCGAGCAATGTGTCCTGCCTACTGCCACATAAGTGTGGTGATTCCTCGGGCTATGTCGGTAACCTAGGTTCTTCAGCGGATATCTTCATTTCTGATGTGATCACACAAGGAAACTCCGAGTATAGTCCTTGCCATTGCCCTTTGGGTGACTGCAAAAGACTTAATCTTCTGATGCGGCCCATTGTAAGCGACCACGTTTAGGAGCCATATGTCATCACTGGCAACACGCACATCTTGCTTTATTTATTATTCTGTTTTTGTATTAATACAGCCTCCCTAGCCAAGTTACGACCGTTTCGTTTCGATTCTCTTGCGTCGAACGCCTCGAGTAGGCCACGCCTCCAATTCCTTTGTTCTGACGTCATGTCAACGCTCTGTCACGTGGTCAGAACAAAGGATTCGGAGGCGTGGCCTACTCGAGGCGTTCGAGGCAAGAGAATCAAAACGAAACAGTCGTAACTTGGCTAGGGGGGCTGATTCAATATGTTTTACACATATTTCTCATCTCATCAGATTCCCGCATTTTTCTCAGATTTTGTAGAAGGTGGTTTTAATACTCTGCCTAATTTTTTTAAAGCGTTCACCATGTGGTTTGTACGTTTCGTACACCTACCTGTTACGGGATAACAGATCCTTATAATAATTCTATTTTTAAAATATTATTGCATCGTGAAAGAAAATTGTTTTGCTTTGACGTCTCCCAGACTGCATTTGACGATCACATGATCTTACGATATCGCATTTCTGTTTGATATTGTTCTCTTTTTATTTTACTACGGTGTTCAGTCTTCCACAAAGGACAAGTTAATGGATCTTGATAGCAATATTTCTGGGTTTTCTTTTAGAGGGGTCTTTCAACTGCAATTAAGAGCATAAATAAAAATATTATTGGCTTCAAGTCTGACCAATAAAAGGGGTGACGCGCTTTATAAAATTATATAGAACCTACGTTCAACGGTAGGAACCGTCCACCGGTGTATTTACGTACACCGGTAGACGGTTGGCTGTGGGAACTTTCGAAAGGGGTACCGTGACCCTTATAGAACTCTAAAGGCAAATGAAGAAACACAGGTGAGTTGATGTCCTACATTCATAAAATCCTTCTTCAGTCTACGATTGACAAACATTCTGATTCCTATCTACTAACAGTCCATAGGGTCATGGCAGATTGTGGAATTGTTCGAAAGAGTCTCTTCGGCCCTTATCACTGGTGGGTTTTGGTCAGTGAAAGTCTGACACTCCCTCTTGCTCCACCGAGTGCGGGAGGATATTCGATTAAATTCCACACCAAAAAAAAGGGTCATCCCAGAATGGAGAATTCCTGAACGATTGGAGATGAGTTAGTTTATCAATTTCTCTGCTCAATGCCAAACATCAAAATTTGGTTTAATATAATAGTAAACATAACTAGGTAAGTAGTCCAAGGTTAAGCAACGCTTATTAAGGTCATTCTGTGGATGATTGACCATCTTAACATATCGAGATTTTATAGAACGTTAGGCCGTTGGTCCCAACTGTCATTTGTAGATCTTTGACAGTCTATACGGATAATTAAAAGCCAGGAAAGGTGACACCAGTCGTGGCAAGAGGTATTACCCAGTTACTGGGTCGTGTAGGTCAAAGAGGCAGTTGCTCCATGTAAAATAATATAGCGGTATTCGGTTCGATTGGGAAGCCGATCCCAACATAGGCGTCACACGCTACAGCGTACTCTAGTCACCGATTTTGTTGAAATTTCGTGGGGATGTAGCCCTGAAAGAGTTCTATTTAGTACCTCCAATAAAAAAAAGTGTACCTCTTGGGTTTTGCTATAAAACGCTGGAGCGTATACGCCTCCAGCGTACCCTCTTTTTTAGAAGGTTTGCAGTTGCGCAATACTGTGGCAATACACACCAATTAATTGTTCCCACACATAAACCTACGAATACGTAATATTGACTCGATAGCGCGCACCAATCGACCACAATATTAAATTTAAAATTCTAACCTAAAAATGTAGCACCCAAAAATACGGTATTTTGATGAGATTTTTTACTCAAATTATTGTCCCCATTAAGCGATCCATGAAAACGTAATTATATCTCAGAAATATGCAAAACTTTAGGAAATAACATCAAATCAAAATCATACTCAACATCATCAACACAGATCTAAAGATCTTTGGTATGCCTAGATGTGGCAGTCAAATTTTAAGTAGGTACTGAACTATCTTTTGTGGTGGGTATATTTTTTATCGTTGCTCTACTGCGGTTAGCCTAATTTAAAGTCAAATTTTTATTTGGGTTTAATGAATTAAAGTCAAATTTTTATTTTCGGACCTCATGGTCCAACTGTTAGTATAAATGAATAAGATTTAATAGCTATTGCTAGTAACATAATGCGTTTATCTATGAAATTTACAATAAAAATCCTACAACTTCTACAAAACATCAAAGCATAAGCATGGTTGGATAAAGGTACGCTGTTTTGTCTTATTCATAAATTACCTTTGTTTTAATACATACTTACATGTGTTAACACTTTTTAGTTGTGGCCAGCTAAACTTAAATATTGTACAAATTTTATCGTAATGTACCTACAGAACATTACCATTAAACTATTTAGGGATAGCCAGTGATCTCATATCAATTCCAATAACCCGAAACATGGCTAAGTGCATTGTTTTAAGCATGCTAAGTTTCGATGCATAGGTAATATAGGTACCTTCTGGTTTAAGTTTCAGATCAGATCGATGGTAGCCGTTTTCATCAGAACCATTTACTTGAATTTGTTTCTAAGACGCTTAATTATTTTAATCGAGATATCTGTGTATTTGTGTTCCGTGCCGTTCCATGTTCAGCCACCTGTGGTGGTCTTTTTCATCAGTAAATTAAAAACAAAACTAATATTATAAAGGTAAAATTATTTGTTTGATCTGACACTTAAACCGGAAGGTACCTATGCACCGAAACTTAGCATGCTTAAAACAATGCATCTTAGCCATGTTCCGGGTTATTGGAATTGATATGAGATCACTCTGGCTATCCCTAAATCGTTTAATGGTAGTGTTCTGTTGGTACATTACGATAGAATTTGTACAATATTTAGGTTTAGCAGGCCACAACTAAAAAGTGTTAACACATGTAAGTACTACTCTGTCAAGAAAGTACCGGGAAAAGATCAATAATACACAAATTGTTTGTTATTCATCCAAATAGGAGGAGCATGATGACTGCCTGTCCTGCATAGACCCGCAGCATCCACCGCTTCGAGTAAGTATATGTTATGCACGGGACACGGCCAGGCCCTGTGGCCCCGTACCACAGACTTCTACCTCCCAGCCACGATGGAATTTTAACAAAACGGATTTCCATTCATTATATTTATCGCTCGCCGGGGTAGATTGGAGCCCACTGTATGAAACGAGCAGTGCCGACGAGGCTTATAGTGTATTCTATGAAATATTCTATAGGGTTTTAAATGATAGCACTCCAAGAAAGAGCGGTAAGGGTAATTGCTCTCGGTATCGCTACCCAGAATGGTTCACAGCTGACATAATATTTAATATTAAACAGAAGGCGTTTTGGCACAAATCTTTTAAGAGGACTGATTTGGATAGTGACTATATAAATTTTTCTTACTATCGTTCTACTGTCAAAATTATCAGTACCGCATACCTTCTTTATCAAAACCGTATCGAGCAACAATTTGTACAGGAACCCAGGTCTTTTTGGGGTTTTATTGGAAACCAGCGTTCCAAACGAAGCAAAGCGAAGATAGTTAAAGATGGTGAACTCTTGAACGACCATGAATGTGCCCAGGCATTCGCTGATTACTTCCACTCAGTATATGGGGAGGTGGCACCGCGGTTGGATGCGGCTGCCGCTGGGCAAGCGATGCCTGAGCGCGGCGCCCGCGTGCACGTGGGGCAGCTGTCTCTCGGTGAGGTGAGTGCTGCGCTCACGCGCCTCAAGCCCAAACGTTCGGTCGGGCCGGACGGGGTGCCACCTTTCATTGTGAAAGATTGTAGATCTGTGTTGGCACGACCGCTTTGGTATTTATTTAATTTTTTTTTGAGGGATTGTTCGTATCCGGAGGGCTGGAAATTGACGAGGGTGACTCCAGTACCTAAAGGAGCTCCAAGCTCTGATGTCAGTGGATATAGACCTGTAGCAATACTCTCTGCATTTGCAAAAGTCTTCGAGTCTGCGTTGTGCTCTAGTATCCACTCGCAAGTAGCATCACAGCTCAATGACGCGCAGCATGGTTTCCGGCCGGGTCGTAGCACCAATTCAAACTTAATGTGTTTCATGAACCAAGCCACTACGGTGCTGGACTCTGAGCCGGGTGCCCAACTGGACGTCGCCTACTTCGATTTCAGGAAGGCATTTGATAGTGTGGATAATGACATGCTTTTAAATAAATTTGCAAGGGTTAGTTTTACCCCAGCCCTTCTAAAGTTCTTCTCGAGCTACTTGAGCGGCCGTAAACAAATTGTCAACTACGCAGGCTACACTTCAGACCCGTATTTAGGACCCTTAGAATTTATTATAATGATTAATGATCTACCAGAAATCATTAAAAGCGCAGGGTGTTTATTATTTGCGGACGATCTGAAGCTGTTCTTACGGATAACGGACGAATCGCACTGCGAAGAGCTCCAGGGGGACATTGATCGGGTGGTTGCGTGGAGTAGAGAGAACAATTTGCTTTTCAATGTTGCAAAATGTAATGTTATGTCCTTTACGCAAGCCGTGATACCCCGACGTCACGAATATACCATGGAAGGACACATGATACCGCGGGTAGGGTCAGTGCGAGATCTTGGGGTCACTTTCTCTGAGGACCTAACATTTCGAAATCATGTCGTGCAGGTATGTAAAAAAGCCTTCAAGAATCTTGGATTTGTCATGCGTGAAACCCGTGAATTTACTAATATGGCAGCTGTGAAATCGTTATATAACGCATTGGTGCGAAGTAACCTGGAAACGAGTGCTATCATCTGGAATCCTTATGAAAGTAAATATTCTATGATGGTGGAAAAGATGCAGAATAAATTTACTCGGTACTTATACATGAGGCAATTTGGCGTATACCCTTTCTATCCACTTATGTATCCAACCCTCTTTGTTATAGGGATGGTTGGTTACTATAAGTTGGAGGTGAGGCGCAATCTCGCTCTTACAAAGTATGTGTTTTTGGTTTTACGGGGTATCCTAAATAATCCACAAATACTGGAATCGTTGAGATTGCTCGTTCCAAACAGTAGACTGCGCCCAGGACCGACAGAAAGGCTGTTTAAAGTCCCGGTAGCCTGCACAAATCTGTTAAAGTTCGCACCCGTGACTCGGGCGGTTGAAATACTTAATAACTTCTCTCTGCGGTTAGATATTTTTTCTTGCACATTGGCGGAATTTGAGAGGGTGACAATAAGTGTGTTGTCCTCTGTGTAACTTTTGCTGGTTCTTCAGGGCGCTGCTTCAGGCTGATCATCGACTATCATGTATGTATGTTGACTACTACTACACTAATGAATATTTGATCAGTCTGTGGGTGGCGTCTCTGAGTGCGGCTATTTTGCGACTACATTTGTTATCTTGGGTATGCCTGTTAAAACAATTGTATGTGTTATTAAATAAATAAATAAATAAAATAAATAAATAAATTTATTTTATCACCTTCAAAGTAGGTATGCTCCTTCAGAAACGATACACTTACGCCAACGAATAATCCAATCATCAAAACATTTTTTAAATGCTGGTTCTGGAATCGAGTTCAGTTCTCGCCGCGAATTCTCCTTTATGTCTTCTACCGATTGAAAATGGGAGCCATGAAGTGGTAATTTGAGTTTAGGAAAAAGAAAGAAGTCGGCTGGAGCCATATCTGGTGAATATGGTGGTTGCTCGATGGTATTTGTTGAGTGTTTGGTCAAAAATTCGTTCACAATGATAGCCTTGTGCGAAGGCGCATTATCGTGGTGCAAAATCCAAGAATTTTCTTTCCACAAATCTGGCCTTTTTCGTCAAATTTGCTCTCTTAAATGCCGCATAACACTCAAATAATATTCTTTATTTACAGTTTGACCTTCCGGCAAGAATTCAAAGTGACTTTGACTTTGATCGACTTTGGCGTAGTTTTTTCGGTTTCGGTTCAGTTGGAAGGCGCCACTCCGAAGCTTGTTGACTAGTTTGCATCTCAAACTCGTAAACCCACGTCTCGTCACCAGTAACAATGCGTTTCATGAATGTTGGGTCGGAATTGACTCGTTCTAGCATGTCCTTAGCGACTCTCATGCGATTGAGTTTTTGAAGAAAATTCAGGTCTTTTGGGACTAGCCGAGCGGTAACATGTTTCATAACCAATATTACCATGATTAGTTAAAATGGTACGAATCGACTCGTGAGATACAGAAAGTTCAACGGCTATCTCTCTCAAAGTTGAATGAGGATTTTCAGTCACTATTTCCTTCACTTTTGCGATGTTAACTTCAGTTGAAGACGTTGATGGCCTACCAGAGCGAGGCAAATCTTTCATCACATCTCGACTGCTTTTGAACGCTTTGTACCACTCATAAGCACGTGTTTTTGATAAAGTCGATTCACCGTAAGCCTTCTGTAACATTTGCAGTGACTCCAAACACGAAATTCCATTGGCGATGAAAAAATTTAAGACAAACTCTTTGTTCGATGTTTTTGTCCATTATGAAATTCGCAGTACACACTTGATATCATATAACTAAAAACAGCACTGTATTTAATATAACTAACAGGCATATTTAATCAATGCTTAGACAGCGGAATGTTCCCTGATTTAATGAAACATAGTAAAGTAGTACCAATTTTCAAATCAGGTAGTAACAGTGATCCCTCTAATTATAGACCTATATCTGTGCTTCCAGCATTGAGTAAAATCTATGAAAAAATCATGCTCGACCAGATGTTGTCTCATTTTAATTCAAATAGGATTTTGCATAGTCATCAGTTTGGCTTCACGAAAGAAGGTCAACGACGGATGCAGGAGTGAAACTCATCAGTCACATCTTGGAATCCTGAGAGAAGTCCCAGGATGCTATTGGCATATTCTGTGACCTCTCAAAAGCATTTGACTGTGTTGACCATAATATTCTGATCTGTAAATTACATCATTACGGAATTCGTGGACGAGCTGCTTATCTTGATTTTTCCTATTTATCTTACAGGCAGCAAAAAGTATCCATTAATGGGGCAACGTCCTCGGGGTCTTTAGTAAAGATGGGCGTGCCTCAGAGTTCAATTCTTGGCCCTTTCCTTTTCCTAGTTTATATTAATGACCTTCCTTACATGATGGCTAATTTATCCGATATCTGTTTTTTGATGACACTTCTCTTATTTTAAAGTAGATAGAAAAGATGGGGATGTCTTGCATGTCAACGAAAGTCTGGCTGTTCTTTCGAAACGGTTCGCAGCTAATAATCTCTTATTATATTAAATATATGCGAATAAAACTATATGTATAAAATTTTCATTACCGAATGTCCCTCAAGTTGGCGTCAATCTAATTCTTGACGGCAACAAACTTGATGTTACTACGGAAACTGTGTTTTTAGGTATAACTATCAATTCTAAACTGCAGTGGGGCGCTCATATTAGAACTCTTTCAGGTAGATTAAGCTCAGCCGCATATGCAGTAAGAAAAATAAGGCAATTGACAGATGTAGCCACAGCTAGGTTAGTTTACTATGCTTATTTCCACAGTATTATGTCTTATGGCATTTTACTGTGGGGATCTGCAGCTGGTTTAGACTCAATTTTCATATTGCAAAAGAGAGCAATCCGGGCTATTTATAAAATGGGTCCTCGCGAGTCCCTCAGAAATAAATTCAAAGAAATCGATATACTGACTCTGCCTTCTCTTTATATTTTAGAAACTATTTTGTATGTTCGTATAATCCTAGGACTCTACAAAATTAGAAGCGATTTTCATAACATAAATACGCGTAGTAAACACGAAATTGTATTACCAAAATGGAGATTAGCTAAGACCAGCAAGTCATTTTTAGTAAACAGCATACGCTTTTATAACAAACTGTCAAAGGCGGTGACTGAACGTAGCGAGGGAAAGTTCAAAACCCATATTAAGCGTGTCCTAACTAAAAAAGCGTATTACAAGGTTAAAGACTATGTCGAAGACACGCTTGTTTGGCAATGACTACTTCTGCACATGTGGCCCCCTGGTAACTCATAATATTGTGTAATTAATGTATCTATTAACATTTGTTGTAATATACTTTTTTTTTTATCTTCAACATTGCTTTTGCAATATTTTTTATATTAGTAGACTCCAACCACCATAAATTCGTTAGTAATTTATTTTGTTGACATTTCATTTATTGATAATTGTAATTATTAATTTTTCTTGCTTTTTTATATACCTAGGTATATAAAAAAAGCAAGAAAAATTAATAATCCTCTTTTTTTTATAATGTGAATGTGAGAACACTGTAGACTCCGCGAATTCTTAGGTTACTTCCTATTACAACTTACTATTTTTTTAAATATGTTTTTTTTTTATTGTGCTTTTGGGTATAATATTGACTGGTCTACACTGTTCTTACATAATGTCTATTAATACTGTAATATGAAAATATTGTAAACAACCACTTTTTTAAAAGAGTAACCATGGAGTTTTTTGCCGGTTCTTCTCCATAGGAAACGACCAATTTGGAACCGTGCACTAGCTTCTGACGTTTTATAAGTGCCCATGTAGGCCTATGTGAAATAAAAACTTTTTGACTTTGACTTTGATGCAACTCAAACTCCGCGTCAAAATGGAAAACAGTTGTGCCAATCTACCAACAACAAAAAAAAAACAAAAAAATTGAATTTCGAACCATAAACAAATCATCCATTCCCGATACTTTTCTGACTGAATGTTTGTATTAAAACAAATGTAATTTATGAATAAGACAAAACAGCGTACCTTTATCCAACCATGCTTATGCTTTGATGTTTTGTAGAAGTTGTAGGATTTTCATTGTAAATTTCATAGATAAACGCATTATGTTACTAGCAATAGCTATTAAATCTTATTTATTTATACTAACAGTTGGACCATGAGGTCCCAAAACCAAAATATACCCACCACAAAAGATAGTTCAATACCTACTTAAAATTTGACTGCCACATCTAGGCATACCAAAGATCTTTAGATCTGTGTTGATGATGTTGAGTATGATTTTGATTTGATGTTATTTCCTAAAGTTTTGCATATTTCTGAGATATAATTACGTTTTCATGGATCGCTTAATGGGGACAATAATTTGAGTAAAAAATCTCATCAAAATACCGTATTTTTGGGTGCTACATTTTTAGGTTAGAATTTTAAATTTAATATTGTGGTCGATTGGTGCGCGCTATCGAGTCAATATTACGTATTCGTAGGTTTATGTGTGGGAACAATTAATTGGTGTGTATTGCCACAGTATTGCGCAACTGCAAACCTTCTAAAAAAGAGGGTACGCTGGAGGCGTATACGCTCCAGCGTTTTATAGCAAAACCCAAGAGGTACACTTTTTTTTATTGGAGGTACTAAATAGAACTCTTTCAGGGCTACATCCCCACGAAATTTCAACAAAATCGGTGACTAGGGTACGCTGTAGCGTGTGACGCCAACATAGTAGGGGAAAGACTGGGCAGATTGATTGAGTATCCAATAAGCAGTGACATGAAAGAAAGAAAAACATGTTTATTTGTGCCTCATACAATGGTAGATACATAAGCATAAGCATAATCAGCCTTTTAATGTTCCCACTGCTGGGACTCAGGCCTCCTGTCTCTAGGAGAGGGAATGGACCGTAATCCACCACGCGGGCCCAGTGCGGGTTGGTGAATGTCACATGTCTTCGAATTTTTGGTTCTAGGACATGCCGGTTTCGTCACGATGTTTTCCTTCGCCGTTTTGAGAGCATTGGTGATGAAATAAATTACATAAAGTAATGCGCCTGTCTGGATTTGAACCCGCGACCTACAACTTGTAAGTCGGGGCCGTTACCACTCGGCCACCACTGCCCTTACAATGGTAAAAAAACTGAAAATACTCATAAAAAAAAGTAAAACTAAAATTATAGGTACCTACCTAATATGTATGAGGCAAAAAAGACGCCTCAGCATATGCTGCAATACTCGTATATTCTGTTAGGGCCCGCTATGATGCTTCGGACACACTCACGGAAAGTTAAATAGCATGGTGGATTATGGCCCACTCCCTAAGGTTCCCCCTAAAGGGCCCGTGTCCCAGTTGTGGGATAATTATAGGCATCCTTTTTTTTATACGACGGTAAACTCGTTAAACTGTTTGGGCCGAGTAGGTGTAGGAACCGCTATCAAGCAACATCGGTGGCACTCATCAAATCCTCCAAAGTGCAGGCGTATGGGCACTTGGGGCATTCAAATGTGTGGCTCATGTTTTGAACAGGAGCACCGCACTCAGATTGAGTATCCGACGGGTCTATAAAACCCCATTTCGCCAAGTTGTGTTTTTAGCGGCCTACCTGGGTGCGCAACCGATTTAGTGCTTTTCATATAGAACACTGCAAATCGCGCCCAGGCGGGAGATTTAAGTTAAATACTGACACCAATTCCCATTTTTTATTATTAGCATAATGACATCGAATCTGAGCGCATTTGGCGTCAAAAGCATAACATAATAGTTTTTTAGGCCTGGTGCCAATATTTAGATAGATAGTGGCGCCATCGAACGTTGAATTATTTAACTATTTCCACACAGCGCCGCGCCGGCGGCGGCGCCGGCGCATATCCAACGAGTTGTAAGTTAATTAGATACTCTATGTGTTTGTTTTAGTAATTTTTGTAATAAATTATAATGAGGACTAATTGGTAGTTTCATCCGGTAGTTATGTTGAACAACTGCTTAAAATTAGTCATTTAAATTGCTACCGTAGAATATGAATTCTTAAAGTAGGTAGGTACACGATCGAGATAAGTCTTATCTTTTCGCAAACTGAGATATTCGTTTGTATTAGTTGTCGAACTAATTACGGATGCAGTCGACTTTTATTTATTTATTTATTTAACTGTTAATGTATTATAAATGTACATTATTAAATTATGTTTTTTAATATAATATTTAATTAAAACCTCATAAAACTGAATATAACTTTATAGGAGATTGAAAAAACTAAGTACGCCCGTATTTATTTTTACACAGCTTATTTATAAATGTATATTTAAGTTTGTAATTTACTATTCAATTTAAATTTTCAATATCTTTATTGTGGATCATAGGTACATATTACAATACATATACCTAAAAATTTAAAATTGATCAGCTACGTCCCGCCCTTACCTTAGGGCCATATATAGTCATATAGAAAAATACATTAATTTACAAATTATTAATATTTCACATAAAAATAAAACCAAACGAAACGAATTAAGGTACAATTTAGTGGGCTACTGAACTCATCATGACTGAGGTTTATGTCAAATTGTAAGTTATACTATTTCTTATTCTGTGGTTATGTTTCGAATGATTGTCGTGAAACCATACAAATATGCTACTTGGGTGTACAGGTTACTAAAATTATATTTATTTGTGTCAAATTAGTTCGTTTGTCCCGAGCTTTTCATTCAAAAGTTACAATATAGAAATACCTTCAACCACGTGCAGTCATTTCTAGTGAGAAGCCATTTAGGTACTAATAAAAAAAACTGGGCAAGTGCGAGTGGGTCTCGCACCCTGAGAGTTCCTTACAAACTTACCTATGTAAATAGTTCAATTCCGGAATGGAGTCTCGGAAGACTTTTCCGAATCGCAAAAAAAAATTGTGACGTAACAACATATTTACGGTTTTTAGATTTATTCCTATACTTGTGCTATAAGACCTTGCTTTATGCCAAATTTCAGGATTCTGGGTCAACGGGAAGTACCCTATGAATTTTGATTTCCTCGAAAGTGTTGAAATGTACGTTTTCTGCCACATAAACCGATGTATCTTTTTTCTCGTTAACTTACAAGTTTGATTTTTTTACAGCTTCAACTTGATACCTCCACGCGTTCCAGAGATAAAGGGTCTTGACAGACAGACAGACAGACGGACGGACAACAAAGTGATCCTATAAGGGTTCCGGGGTTTTTTCCTCTTGAGGTACGAAACCCTAAAAACAAATAAAATAATCTGCGACAGTGATACCGATAGCTCTTCAAACTTCTAACAGGAACTTACAACTCAAGAGGGACGTTTTGTGTGTCAAATAGTCACTACAATGACAGGAGGGCCGAAGGGCCGATTAGTGTACATGCTTCCCAGAAAATAGTGAAAAATCGGTACCTATGGTACAGGGTGACTTGTACGACGCGACGGATCAATCTTACGATGAGTCACGCTTGACCTTAGTACAGTTGGACCAAACCCGTCGTACCAAGTTCCAACGTTTGTTACCACAATTATTTTATAAACGGCTTTGCCAAACGTAGGTCCTGTATGTAAGTATGTCTACACATACATACATACATACGTTTGTCAAAGCCGTTTCCGCTGCCATCATGATAAAAAGTTTCCTGTATCGTAACTTACTTCACTGGATCTGATTTATCCTAACTTTACAGCGGCTTTCGAATGCAAAAGGGCAACTGAAGAAACAGGTGGGTTTTACTCAGTAAAAGTCTGACACTTCATCTCGCCAAAAAATCATCAAAAAAAGGACATGGTCTAATCTTGCATTAAATTTCATCCAAGTTCGTTTAGTCATTGAGACATGATCGATTAAAGAAGCTGATATCCTGACTTACACATTTGTTAATTAGTAGGACTGGCAATACTTTAATATTGTCCCTAAGCTAACAACACCGCATAAGTCATTTTTACCAACTTTACAGGAATCGAAAAAAACTGTTCGGTGTTGAGAGGCCAGCCGACTTGCACGCTATCACTACTTTTCGAATTCCGGCTTCTGATTGGCTGTAATCTATATCATGTGGCCAATGGTTAGATGCGCAATGAGCAGCTCTATCTAAAGGCATTCAAATGTGAAAACCGCCAATTTTCGACCTGAGCGGTGTTGTAAGCTAAGGGACGATTTATGTAAAATTACAGTCAACAAAGCAGATAAACAACCAGGGTTGCCAGATATAGCTGAAGTTTTCATGGAAACTGATGGATGGATTAGAATGAATTTTAATTTTTTGAAATTTAATTATATTTCATTCATTTTTATCCATTGGTTTCCTAGAAAACATCAACTATATCTGAGGACTCAGGTTTCTTATTTCCTTTATTGACTGTACGTACTCATGTATGCTATGCCGGAGGTCGTTGGTTCGATACAATGTTTAAGTAATGAGAACGATTATTTGTTCTGTGTCTATTTAGAAATATTTAAATATGTTTATCAGTTGTCTAGTACCTACTCATTGCACAAGCTCTGCTTAGTTTTGGGACAAGATGGTGTTGTGTGAAAGTTGTGGAATATTATATTATTATTAATATATTCAACAACAGAAGGGTTTATAACCTTGAAACCGCAAAGAACAAAAGCGGGTGCCTATATTTTTATATTCATGAGTTCCTCTTGAAACTTTTCCAATGAATTAAAAGTTACCCTGTATAGTAACAAAAACTTCTGGAAGTGTTAATTTAAATAGTTACTGAAACAAAATTTCTAAATACCAAAGCCAAGTAGATTTAGGTGTTTATTTTAATTATAAATTTAGGACATTATTAATTACTCAGGATTTGTTTAGGCGCTAAATTTGAATTGGTAAATAATTATAATTGAAGACTGGAATGTTTTGGAGCTCCGTAACCGTATCGAAACTATAGGACATCCGAAATAAAAAAATATCCATAACCGATATTAAAGTTTTGGTTAAAGGAGGAGTCTAAAAGGCAGGTTACGATAGGCCTTTATTTGCTTAGTCCAGTCAAACGAATGTATAATCTAGACTAGAAATAAAATGTGAAATCTGGCTATTTGTATTTTACTTTTAAATTCTAATGTCCGAAACCGAAACTATCCGAAACAAGCAGATAATAATCTGAAATAATTTCATATCCGTAACCGTATCCGAAACCTGTATAATGTTATTCCTATATCCGTATCTAGATCCGAACTTTCATATTCATTACATCGCTGATTCAAAGTGCGAGGGACAAGAAAATACGATCGTTTTTCAATACCGAAATCAGCAAACAACTCCTTTCGCTCTGTTTCATTATTATTTAGTTGAACTCATATTTACTATTTTGCAAATTGTAGACACTCTCATAAATAAAAAACTTAAATTCAGTAGAACGACGATTATCCGAATTAATTGGGACCGAGGTCGATTCGGATAATCGAAAATTCGGATAATCGGACATAGACTAGTAATAAAGAAAAACGAACTGTCATACATAGAATAAACTTTATTAAGTTAAACAAACACAGTTCTACAATATGTAAGTAGTGCACTAGAGACAGACAGAGAGAGAGAGCATCAGCGCCGTGGCAGATAATATACGAAACCCCGTGCGCTCACTTGAACATCTCGATCAGAGTAAGTTGCGTCGACTTGGAAGCTCGTTTCCTGCGAGTTTCAACTTGTTACAACAAAACAAAACAAAAATTAGGTACTTTACTTACTTACTACAGTACTTGGTTTTAATTTTTAATTTTACGTTTAGGACCGATTCGGATAATTGGCGATTCAGTTAATCGGCCTTCGGATAATCGGCGTTCTACTATACTAACTAAACTATACTAAAACCTAACTATGAACATAAAAATAATACAAAAACACAAAGTGAGTGTACTTTGTGTTTTGTCGAGGCGTCGAAATATTCTTATACATCGCTGTCATCCGGAAATGTGCCCAGAAGATTGGCAACATTGCCACGTTGAATGACAATGCTAATCCTTTGGGCGAAGAACTAGCCAGCCCTCTGGTCACGCAAAGTGTCGATCAGTCGGCGTGAAATTTCCTTAAAAAGATTTTTTTTATTTTTTTATTATTGATAGGCTCGCGTTTGACCACCATCTCACCTGATGGTAAGCGATGATGTGGCCGACGATGGAGCACGCTTGCCTAGAAGTAACCTATTCACTCTTGACTTAAAGACCCCTAGGTTGTAGCTATCAGGGAACACAGACTCGGGCAGGGAATTCCACTCCTTAGCTGTACGCATTATGAATGTGTTCCCAAAACGCTTTGTACGTATGGGTGGGATGTCCACCATGTACCGATGGCGCAACGCCGTACGTCTAGTGGTCCGATGATGGAACGGACTTGGTAGAATTAAATTGTGCAATTCCAACGCACACTCCCCGAAGTGTAATCGATAGAAAACCGACAGGCCAGCAACTCGGCGTCGATGCTCAAGGCTTTGGAGTTTTGATTCGACAAGTGCATCATCACCGATGATTCTCTTGGCTTGCTTCTCAATCGACTCCAGAGCATCAAGCTGGTATTTGGCAGACCCATCCCAAAGATGAGAGCAGTATTCCATACACGATCGAACTTGCGCTTGATAAAGTTTGAGCAGCTGTTCCGGCGTGAAGTACTGTCTCACCTTGGCCAAGATCCCCAATTTTTAAAAAAAATGCGCACTCGGACCCCATGACCCAAGCGTTTCGACTCCAAACGGCTCAAAACTGTAATTACCAATAAGGTTACAGTATTTGCGCCGTTTAAGAGCCTCAGCAGCCGCAGCGGCAACGCCAGCATAGCCCGCCGTACTTGGAAGATGGGATAGCGCAAGGGTGTCGGCACAGGTTGCGTTCCAACTCAGGGTTAAAAAAAACTCAAAATTAATTTATTTCCCATGGGCACTTATAAAACGTCAGAACCTAGCACACGGTTCCAATCGGTTGTTTATTCCTATGGAGAAGAACCGGCAAGAAACTCCATTCCACACTTAAAAAAAAAAGATTGATTCTACAATATTTCCATATAACAATATTAATACGTAAAGTTAGATTAGTTATCATAGGTTACAAAATCCTGTTTAATCTATCTATCATTTCTAAAATAATGTAGAGTATCGTTATTCTAATCAATCCCGATGACATTTTTAATTTTAAAAGTAATTCATTCATTTTTATCACTAAAAATGTTAGAATAACGATTTTATACAGTTTAAATTAAAAAACGTAAAGATAAATGTGGTGGAATTTTTCGTCGCTTTTTTTCCTATTTTTTTATCTTTCTTATCCAGAGTCATGTACTGGATCCATGGTATTCGTTTGTGCGTCGATGTCAAAAACACCCTGTATATTTGTGTAGATTAGGTTGTAAGACTAATATAATTCTGTTCAGTGTTTAATACCTTCGATTTATTGATGAATTTCTATTGTCGTTAGTTGCGAACCAGAGGCGACCGAGAGACCAAAACATAATATTACACCAGTTATGCTTTAGTATTATATAATAGAAGGTGACTATTGCAATAAACTGCGCAAAAGTCAAGCTTTTTTTGAGAATGTCATCACATAACTCCTTCCACGGCGGGTGGAGCGAGAAGGAGTGTAATTTTTAGGTATGTGTGTTTTTTAGGTGGGAAATCATCTAATGACATCTCCCGCCCTTGGATGGGGCGGGAGGGCGTGTCAGACTTTTACTGACTAAAACCCACTTCTTGTTCCTTCTTTGCCTTCGTTCCAGGGCCCCGGGGTTCTCTTTCGCATCACCCATGGCCGCAGTAGGCTTCGACTCTGCAACTAAAACCGACTTGTGTTCCTTCAGTTGCCCTTTGCGTTCCGAAGCCGCGGTAACTATTTCAAACAATCCCGTAACCCAGTAGTATATTTTTAACCGACTTCAAAAAGGAAGAGGTTCTATGTTCGGCTGAATGTATTTTTGTGCTTTACTTTTAGTTAAAAGTCATGAATCACCTCGTAATATTTAAGATGTTGAAAAGATAATCTTGACTGAAGTATAAATAAACAAAGTTCACTATAAAGGGATTGTTGACAGACAGATCAAATGTAAAAAGAAAATGTAACTGTTTTTAGTCTCTGATACAAACATAAATTAGTTTTATTTGGTTGACGTTTGTTTTAGCCCATTAGGTTGACGGACAATTTAAGATTTCGTTGGTCCAGGTGTCTGGGCATTTATTGTAGACTAAATATTTGCCTACATCTTGTTTTTTGTTATTACAAAAAACAAGAAACGAAAGGAACCAATAAATACACCAATTCTAAACTGGCACATGGTGGACATCCCACTTATACGCATAAAACGTTTTGGGAACATATTCATTATGCGTGCAGCTAAGGAGAGGAATTCCCTGCCGGAGTCTGTATTTCCTGATAGCTACAACTTGGGGGTCTTTAAGCTAAAAGGGAATAAGGTCACTTCTAGACAAGCGTGCTCCAACATCGTCGCGGTCCATCAGGTACGATAGTGGTTAAGTGTGAGTCTATCAATAATAATACTTTGACTGTCCTGTTGGTCTAGTGGTGTGTGGCCCTGACTGCTATGCCGGAAGTCGTGGGTTCGATTCCCACCCAGGACAAATGTTTGTGTGATCAGCACGATCATTTGTTCTGTGTTTGGGTGTAATTTATCTATAATATGTATGTATTTAGAAATATATAAGTATGTTTATCAGTTGTCTAGTGCTAGTGCTACTCTGCTTAGCTTGAGACTGGACGGCGTTGTGTGATAGTTGTGGAACTATTATTATTATAATAACAATGAAAAAACCGGAAATAATGTACCTTAAATATGCCAATATAATTTGAACTTATAATTCCAATTCAGTCAATTTTATATAACGCTTCACATAGTAAAAAGTCAATACAATGAAGGCCTGACACTTTTGCGTTGAAGTACCTTTATTACTGAGAATTATAAACCTTAATGTGAATTTTAATGCAATTTTATCTCTATATTTTAATAAAATAATATAATTATTTATTTTATAATTTTTGTACACACATATATACAGGAAAGATGTTGATGATGTAATTTTTTTTTATAATACTGTAAGTATCTATCATACTTACAGTATTATAAAAAAAAATTACAAAGGTACTAATAAGCATGATAATACTAATTATAATTATTTTTCAATATTTTTTTGTTTTATAAAAAATATTTAAAAATATAATTTATATGTTATAATAATGAATAAACGAAATATAATTAAAATTATATAATTATTATAATTAATAAATAAAAATTAAATATTTGGGACGTTTTAATTTAAATGCTATAACTGAGCCAATTTATATTAATTAATTATTTAACATTTTGAATAATGATCTGGATAATTGTGACACATAACACCATAAACATTAACCATCACTAGAAAACGGTTCAACTGATTAAGAGATACGGAGCCATACACACACACACACAAACATAGCGGTCACATTTACGATATTACATGCCTATTTTTGCGTCGGGGATTAAAAAAGTCCCCCACCGCGTCTGTCTATTTGTCTGTTCGCGATAAACTCGAAAACTTTTGAACGGTTTAGTCGACAAATGTCAGATTCTACAAATGTCAGACGAGTTTAAAATGCCAGATTCTATGAATACCAGATTCTACAAATGCCAGATTCTACAAATGTCAGATTCTATAAACGCCAGATTCTTATAATGCCAGATTCTATAAATGCCAGATTCTATTAATGTCAGATTTTTGTTACAATTCAAATATAATATTAAAAATATCGCTAATTTCAAAAGTTGTTGTTGTTGCTAGTTGTTGTTTTTTGCATTAAAAAGTCTACGCGTATAATTTATTAATGCAAAAATTTGAATTGAGCTCTTAGAAATGAAAATTTTATTATAATTATGTGGTGTTTGATAACGTTGCCAAAATTTTATGGAAATATAAAAGACAGTTTTGGGAAATTATTTAATAACAAAATTACAAAGTTATCGTCATAAACTTTTCTATCAGTTTAGTTAAAAAAAAACCTTGATCTTGTATTCTTAGAATAATTACCTGGAATGCCAACGGGCTGACAGAACGTCGACAGGAACTGGAACTCTTCTTGAAAATTGAAAGAGTTGACGTGGCTTTAATCTCAGAAACAAGGTTCACAGCAAGAACCCACTTCTCCCTTAAAAACTATTTAGTGTACACTTCTAACCACACTTCTGGTAACTCACATGGAGGAACTGCTATCATAATAAAAGAGAACATCAAACACTATCTTCTTGGAGAATATAAAACCGAAAAGATTCAAGCAACTTCGGTCAAGATCCAGGATAACAAAGCAGAAATAACAGTTTCTGCAATCTACTGTCCACCAAGGCACGTTATTACAAGCGACGAGTTCAAGGCTTACTTCAACACACTGGGAAACAGATACATTTGCGGTGGTGACTGGAACGCAAAACATGCTCTTTGGGGCTCTAGACTAACCTCACCACGCGGTCGACAACTCTATGTAGCTAAGAATGACCTTAACCTTCATTGCGCTTCACATGGCATTCCCACGTATTGGCCTACGGACCCAAATAAATTACCAGACCTTTTGGATTTTTTCATTACCAAAAATATCTCACTAAGCCAAATACACGTAGAAGAATGTACTGACCTGTCATCCGACCACACACCAGTTATAATGAATGTTCACTGAAAGGCCATAATGACGGAGAATCAACAAAGACTGTATAACTACAGAACTGACTGGGACAGATATAGAACTAAGATATCAGAATCCATAAATTTAAACTTACCACTAAATAGTGTAGATAACGTCGAAACAGCTATCGAATCACTCAACAAGCTTATTCACCTAGCGGCCCAACAATGTACACCTTTACTGCGACCTAAAACCGCACAAAATGCCCACTACTCAAAACAGATAAAGGACAAAGTAAATGAAAGAAGACAGCTGCGGAAAAGATGGCATTCTACAAAATATCCCAGTGACAAGAAAGCTTTCAACAAGGCCTCTGAGGAACTTAAGCACCTTATCTCCCAAACAGAAAACGAGCGCATTCAAAAGCAGTTAGTTAAACTATCTCCCAATAAAGACACCAACTATTCGTTGTGGAAGATAACAAAAAGGCTAAAAGGCTGAAAAGACCAAAAGAACATATTCCACCCATAAAAGCCGCAGATGGAAAGTGGGCAAAAACAGAACTCGAGAAGGCACAGATACACGCGGAACACCTAAAATCTATTTTCAGACCTTTACCTAGCAAACATCCTGAACACGACAAGGAAGTCTACGAATATCTTGACGCACCGCTGCAAATGAGCCGACCACTAAAAAGTGTTAGCCCCAAAGAACTAAGGAGAGAAATATCAAAACTACAAAATGGAAAAGCGCCAGGTTATGATCTAATCGATGCACAGTTACTCAAACAGTTACCTAGAAAGGGCTTGGTTCACATCACGGCTATCTACAATGCCTGCCTGAGACTAGCAATCTATCCCTCTCAGTGGAAAGTCGCCCAGGTTATAATGCTGCCCAAACCAGGTAAACCACTCCATGAGGTAAGCTCCTACAGACCGATCAGCCTACTCCCTGTGTTGGGTAAACTCTTGGAGAAAATATTACTAAACAGGATGCGCACTTATCTACCAGAAGTTATTCCTCTTCACCAGTTTGGGTTCCGAGAGCAACATGGAACTATTGAACAGGTACACCGTATTACGAATACTATAAGTCGTACACTGGAATGCAAACAGTTCTGCTCTGCTGTCTTCCTGGATGTGAGCCAGGCGTTTGACAAAGTGTGGCATGAAGGACTTCTTTTCAAAATTAAAAAGCTGCTGTCCCATTCCTTTTTTTCCGATTTTACGATCATACCTACGTAACAGATGTTTTGAAGTGAAATTCAACAATGAAGTCGCTCCTCTAAATGAAATCCTGTCAGGAGTACCACAAGGAAGTATATTGGGGCCTATACTATACTTGATATTTACTGCAGACCTACCAACGCACGATGATACGATAACTGCTACCTATGCGGATGACACAGCACTACTGTCGGTAAACGAAGACTCAGCCATAGCATCAGCCAAACTACAAGCCCACGTCCATAAAGTGGAGAAGTGGCTTGACAAACGGCGTATTAAAGTTAATCAGGCAAAGTCTGCCCATGTGACCTTCACCCTGAGAAAGGAAACTTGTCCTCCAATAAAATTACACAATGAAGTAATACCGCAGGCTGAAGATGTGAAATACTTGGGAATGCATCTTGATCGAAGACTCACCTGGAGAAAGCACATTTGGACCAAACGCAAACAGCTGGATACGAAAGTCAGATCAATGCATTGGATGATAGGTCGCAAATCAAGCCTGTCACATGAAAGCAAGATAGCTATTTATAAAACCATCCTAAAACCAATCTGGACTTACGGAATCCAGTTGTGGGGGACTGCTAGCAATAGCAACATCGATATTCTGGAACGATTTCAAAGTAAGACATTGAGAGCCATGCTAGATATATACCATACTACGTGAGCAACCGATACATACACAAGGACCTAAAGATTAACACCGTCAGACAAGAGATTGCTAGACATAGTGAAAGCTATCAAATGAGAATATCGACTCACGTCAATAAGCTGGCATCGGAACTAGTAGGCACAGGAAGTGTTACACACTTCCGACTGAAACGGCATAGTGTCCCTAAGCTTACCGCGAGATTTGATCAAAACAAGACATGAACGGGTCTCTCAAGAACCCTTCTGCTAATAAAACGCCGAACGTGACACCACAACTGAATGGCTTATTGTGTCCAACACAGATCGCCAAGTTACAGAATACATAGAAAAAAAAAATCCAACTTACTTGTCGCCGTTCTTGTTTAGTCAAATCGTAAAAATCGGGGATTAAAAAAGTCCCCCACCACGTCTGTCTATTTGTCTGTTCGCGATAAACTCGAAAACTTCTGAACGGTTTAGTCGACAAATGTCAGATTCTACAAATGTCAGACGAGTTTAAAATGCCAGATTCTATGAATACCAGATTCTACAAATGCCAGATTCTACAAATGTCAGATTCTATAAACGCCAGATTCTTATAATGCCAGATTCTATAAATGCCAGATTCTATTAATGTCAGATTTTTGTTACAATTCAAATATAATATTAAAAATATCGCTAATTTCAAAAGTTGTTGTTGTTGCTAGTTGTTGTTTTTTGCATTAAAAAGTCTACGCGTATAATTTTTAGCTCAATTCAAATTTATTAATGCAAAAATTTGAATTGAGCTCTTAGAAATGAAAATTTTATTATAATTATGGTGTTTGATAACGTTGCCAAAATTTTATAGAAATATAAAAGACAGTTTTGGGAAATTATTTAATAACAAAATTACAAAGTTATCGTCATAAACTTTTCTATCAGTTTAGTTAAAAAAAACCTTGATCTTGTATTATAAACAAGTTTTTGAAAAATGTGACATTAATAGAATCTGGCATTTTAAACTCGTCTGACATTTGTAGAATCTGACACTTGTCGACTAAACCTTCTGAACGGATTTTTATGCGGTTTTCACCAATAGATAGAGTGATTCATGTGGAAGGCTTAGTTGTATAATACATGCATGTTATAGTAGACTAAATCAGAGAATTTCAAAGATTTGTAATATCCGTTCAAAGTTGGGGCGGGTCGCTAGTGATGAATAAAATAGTATAGCTATTGTAATCTTTTGACATTATTCTCGTAGACGTTTACGAAAATTTTCTGTCTAGCATTATTAAGTCTCTCATTTTCGGAGATTCATAATTAATTATTATCATTTGTTGTTACCTAAATATGAAAATAGTTTGAGTGCCGAAGGAAATTACATGTAACGGTAGCCTTTTAGAACGTTTATTTACTAAGATATATTTTGTTAGATAAAGGTGTTAGGGCTGCGGGGAGTGCGAAAGAGTTACCGTGGTCCTATTAAGCGTCCATTACGTGATAGGTTTTGCTGTCAGTTTTGCCACAGTCAATTCTTTGATTGACGAAAAACCTACCGTCTAATGCGATGATTGACGTTTGCATGACGAAAAACTAATGACGATTGATGGAATTGATTGACGCCTGCATGACTGTTTACTGGACGCCTTAGAGTTGTAATGTTCGGTTAGAGTGAGATCCTGAGTATCAGATTACTTCGAATTTCCACTTACGCTTTTTGCCAGCTCCTTCGATCGCATTACTTCTTTGCAGATAGAGGCAACAGCTTCCCATGACCTGTCGCTCTCTGACATGGCCTGCTTCTGGAGCGTAGGTGAGAAGTCGCCGTCGACGGTCGCTTCCAAGATGGCATGCCGTTGCTACGCCCAAACGGGGCAGGCCTCAACCGTATGCTCCACCGTTTCCTCTGGGTAAACCACACAATGCACAACCTCAAAGAGAAGACTTATTGCCGCGATTGTGGCGTGCCAACCCTCACTACCTCGGAGATCTTCAGAGGTAAAGCAACCTTATTTGCTTAAGAGACTTGCGGAATTTTGAGAGCAAATTCTCAAATAGTTCACAGAATTCACGTTTTCTTCTAGTCTACAAGGTAATGCTACCGTGCTAGACACCGCTGGATTTTCCACAAACTGCCAATTAATATAAGTTACTTTCTCTTTGATTAAACGAGCTTTTGAGTGCTGTATGTAATATTATTTGTAGGTAAGCTCCTAATAGGAATTAAACAAATAACAGCACGCTCTGAGGGTCGTAACCTCCTTGCTTCATCACTTTCACTTGTATGATATTCGTCCATCTGTTTCTGTCTCTGGCGATGTGAAAGGCATTATATACCTAAAAGTCAAGAGCGGTGCGAGTCATTCTTTCAAACACCAAATTTTTCCACGTATTTTCTTATTAAATATATTTATTGTATCGGTTTATTCGCTTAGAACCGTGTTTTGTTTCGATAGTATTAATAAGAGGAAGCATTTACGCGTGTGTGATTCCTGAAATCCAGACACGTTTGATTGATGAATCAAGGTATACAACTTAACTACTCATTTACCAATCCGAAGTAATATAAGCTCTTAACGATTAAGAAGCTAAAATTATTCCAAATACTAACATCGATATAACACGGTTATTCGGTATTAATTTATGCTCTACATCGCGTAAGCAAGCAGCTATTATCATAATATCTAAGCACCACTAGAGCTCCACATTTACATAGAATGCAGAGCTTGAGCCAAATAATCTTTATATAGACGTAAAGAATATCGTGTGTCATGCATACATGCATATTATTGCATTTTTTAATACGTTTAAAAAAGAAGGTATTAAGTGACGTTAACGCTAATGTCTCTTACACTCTTTTGACTATAAAACTAATGTCGGCACTTACGTGTGAATGACACAATTGGCACAATGCAGATATTCCTTAATATTTGCATGTATAATCAACATTTTTATACATCACACCAGTAGGTGAATAAGGTAGGTGTAGAGAATAGACAGTATTAGAAGAGTTTGGAAGAAGAGCTTAAATTAAGGCGTATAGTCCCTTATACATCAGGCCGGAGTTAAATGGACACATACTCGCAGTACGAGTATGTGTGCATTTAATTTCGGCCAGCTACGCCCGGATAGAGCCCCGCTGACCTTTTAATCCATTTTCTTTGCGAAATATTGATTGATTTAAATATGCTATGTACATTCTGAAGAACACTTAACCAGCAATTTTTTTGTGTAAACATATTTCTAAAGGTCAAAGCCGTTAGAAAGGAGTAGGAGGGAAAACAAGTGACATAATATCATGCCGTTAATTTTTTTTTGTTTTTGGCAAAAGGATTAGTCATATGAAAATATCACATGTTGATAATGTTGTAGGTAGATAAACATATTTTTTTTTTCAAACCGGTTGACCTAGCCGTTACCGAGGAGTAGGCTTCAGAAAGTCACTGTTTTATGGCACTGCTCGGGCGCTAGGGCCTTAAGATTTTGAGCCACGAAGCCGCGAGCGCGAGTCGACGACGGCGCGTAGTGTTCCACGCGCGCTTCAAAGAGACGTCAGCAAAACCGTAGGGGTCCAGCAGGACCGGTGCCTATTAGTGACGCCAGAATTTTTCAAAGAGTTACCGTGGCTTGAAATGCAAAGGGCAACTGAAGGACACAGGGGTAGGATATAAAGAGGATCATAATTCATATATTTTTTTTTTTAATTGATATAAACTAGTGCTTGACTGCGATCCCACCTGATGGTAAGCAGTGATGCAATCGTATGTTCTTTCAGCCTCGTACTACTTCCGTTCTTTTCAAGAAAGATCCAGTTTGCGTGGTAGCTATGATAACTAGTCGTGATTATGGTAGGTGTGGTGAAATAGGTATGACGGAAATTAGGGTTACTGGTAACTCAACGTATTCATTCCCGGCAGGATGTGAAAGTGTGACAACCCGAGGAAGCCGAGGCGGAAACCCAAGACTTTTGAGAAAATTCAAGTTTTCAAAGAAAAAATATGTTTATTGAAGAATTCTGGGGAAAATTAAAAAAAAACATTGTAGGTCAAACGACGTGACGTTTGACCTACTATAATGTTTTTTTTTTTTTCCGGCCGGGTATACGTCGAGTGAGAACGGAGAGCAATGGTGACCGAGTGTGTAACGGCCCCGACTTGTAGGTTGCGGATTCAAACCCAGCCAGGCGCATTACTTTGTGTAATTTATTACATCACCACTACTCTCAAAACGGTGAAGGAAAACATCGTGAGGAAACCGGCATGTCCTAGAACCAAAAATTTGAAGACATGTGACATCCACCTATCTGCACTGGGCCCGCCTGGTGGATTACGGCCCATTCCCTCTCCTAGAGAGGAGGTCTGAGGCCCAACAGTAGGAACATTATAAATGTCAAACTTGTACTGACTAAAACCCACCTGTGTTCTTTTAGTAGCCCTTTGCTTTCTAGAGCCACAGTAAGTTTTTTGAACAATCTCGCAGCAATGGAGTTATTAGTTACCCTCTTTTAAAATATTTCCTTGCTTTTGGTGTCTAAATTTTTTTATTATTTAATTTTGAACAATCATATCTTTTAGCTATGTATTTTGTGTACAGTCAAACTTATGATTAAAATAGTAAATCTAGTTTGGTGCTAAGAGTTCAACCGTTTAAAACATATTTACATAATTTAATTTGCATACAGGTGCTAAGTCGTAAAGACGTGATTAGTGAGATTTTAGTTGCTTATTTTTGGTATTATAACTGTCTGCGATATAACAGACGTCGGTATAGTCAGTAATAAAATAATTATTAAAAAAAACATTTTTGACAACAAGTTTTTGGAAAATTGGATTTATTGTGATGATAAACTAAACAAATTTTTAATTAATACCCATAGTATGGGAGTGCATAAAAAAAAAACTAAACCACTTTAGTTTAAAAACAAAATCAGCCAAATTGGTCCAATCATTTTCGAATTTTGCGCTTCCTACATACATTTATGTTTGTGGGATGAGCACGATCATTTGTTCTGTGTCTGGGTGTAATTTATCTATACATGTATGTATTTAGAAATATATAAGTATGTTTATCAGTTGTCTAGTACCCATAACACAAGCTCTGCTTAGCTTGGGACTAGACGGCGTTGTGTGATAGTTGTGGAATATTATTATTATTTAAGCTATACATTGTATTTATTTATTTTATCTATAAATATGCCATGAATTCTAAAGCATCTCAAAAGGTCCTGATGAAATATCTTTTCAATAGTGTGACGTGTTTAACCTAACTCCTCTAAGTAAAATGGGACATGTATTGTCGCATGTCACTGTATGGAACAGAATGTTGGGTTGTGAAAAAGACGGATGAAAAAAGATTGCATGTAGCGGAGATGAGAATGTTGAGATGGATGTGTGGTGTGACAAGAATGGATAAAGTGAGAAATAAGTATATTAGAGGAAGTTTGAAAGTGGCGCCAGTGACTGAAAAGTTGAAGGGGAATCGTTTGTCTTGGTATGGTCATGGAAAGAGGAGGGATGAAACGCATGTTACTAAAAGAGTTATGAGTATACACGAGGATGGGTGGAGAGTGAAGAGAACTCTCTCCTATGTTCTTTCCTTACCGTGCGTTCCAGGACCTCGGGTTTCCCCTTCGGAAGCGAACCCATGGCCTGAGTAGGCTTCGGCCAACTCTTTGAGACGTGTGTGGAATACTACGTGCCGTCGACGACTCGGACTCGAACCGGACATTCTACCTTGACAAATAATGAATGGAATTTTTGTCCTGATTTTAACGAGTGAAGTTTATTAATTATTTATAAATTGATTCACAGAGGATATTGTGATGTAACATATCTCAATTGATTACTCAACTAAACATTATGAGGAACATTGAAACAGGCTTGATTTCGTTAAAAATTTTCTTTTTCTATATTATAAATTCGACATTTTTGCGTCGCATTTTTAGGGTTCCGTAGCCAAATGGCAAAAAACGGAAACCTTATAGATTCTTCATGTCTGTCTGTCTGTCCGTCCGTATGTCACCGCCACTTTTTTCCGAAACTATAAGAACTATACTGTTGAAACTTGGTAAGTATTCTGTGAACTGCATTAAGATTTTCACACAAAAATAGAAAAAAAAAAACAATAAATTTATGGGTTCTCCATACTTAGAACTGAAATTGAAAATTTTTTTTTCATCAAACACATACGTGTGGGGTATCTAAGTATAGGTCTTCAAAAATGATATTGAGGTTTCTAATATCATTTTTTTTCTAAACTGACTAGTTTGCGCGAGAGACACTTCCAAAATGGTAAAATGTGTGCCCCCCCTGTAACTTCTATAATAAGAGAATCTTAAAACTAAAAAAAATATATGATTTACATTACCATGTAAACTTCTACCGAAAATTGGTTTGAACGAGATCTAGTAAGTAGTTTTTTTTTAATACGTCATAAATCGTAAACCGCAATTTACCTATCAAGTTTGTACGGAACCCTCAGTGCGCGAGTCCGACTCACACTTGCCCAGTTTTTTGTAAGTTTATTTCAAACATTTTCTGTTTTATTACTAACTAGTTAAACTTAGTGTTAGGATTCGTTATCATATGCTACCAGGGTCCTTAAATATAGTTGAAAATTATTCGAGCCCTAACTTCAAATTTTTAATATAAAAAAGGTAAATGATATAGCAGGGTGGCCAAATCGGATGTATACTAAAAATTTACACTTATGTGTTAAGTAGAAACTTTATAACAGTACGTCTAAATAAGTGGTATAAATAATCTGCATATTTTAAAACAAACTCAGTCTGTTCGCCATAAGCTCAAAAAACTTATTTTCGTGCAGTTTTTATTAATATATACTGAATGATTATATGAGGAAGGTATAGGTGTATACCTAATACTACTAGTACTACACCCTAAACCAACCCTAATAATAGATACTACACACTACCAAATACTGTTATTTTTTTGGTGTAATTTTTTTTTTACGTGGGAAACTATCCAATGACTTCTCTCGCACTTGGGCGGAGCGAGAGGGCGTGTCAGTCTTTTACTGACAAAAACTCACTCCTATGTTCCTTCTTTGCCTTGCATTCCAGGGTCCCGGGTTTCACTTTCACACAACCTATTTCCCCAGTAGGCTTTGACCCTGCTGGGCCCCTACGGTTTTGCTGACATCTCCTTGAGGCGCGCATGGAACACTACGCGTCGTCAACGACTCGGGCTCGGTCCGAACGGTAACCGGACGGACTGCGAGCTGCCCATTGTTCGCCGTCCGCAGCCAGCCCACGTTTTCGGTGTACAATAAAGTTTGTTCTATTCTTTCTATCCGAATACATGTTTTTAGAATCATCGAGAAATTCAAAGATTTGTGCCAAGTTAGTGCGGGTCGATATTTCTGATTATAATTACCTGAGTACTAACAATAATTGTGGGAATATTAGTCTTAGTTTTTAGTAAGTAGTAGAAGTTTTTATCATAATCTTGAGTACTTATTATTATTCACATTTTACGATTGCAATTACTCTGATATCATGATTTTTCATAATCGCATGATCAGATGCTAAATCGATGTTACCTACATACATAGGTTAATATCTAGATATATAAAAAAATGATGTTACATATAGGGGTTTTTTGGGTTGGAAAATCATTCAATGACATCCCTCGCTCTTGGGCGTTTCGGGAGGGTGTGTCAGACTTTTACTGACTAAAAACCCACTCCTGTTCCTTCGTTGCCTTTCATATCAGGGCCGAGTCTTCCTTTCAGAAGCAGACCCTTGGCCCCAGAAAGCTTCGACCCTGCTGGGCCCCTAGCGGTTTGCTGACATTTACTGGACGCGCGCGTGGAAAAGTACGCGCCGTCGACGACTTGGGGTCGGACCGTCCGCCAGCCCGTTAATACAGGTAGGTAACATCATTATTTTGCATCTACAACCTAATGGTTGTAGAACTTATAATTATGTTTCTGATCATTAGTTTAGTTCCTTTGATTTTTCCTTCATCAATGATGAGAAAAGGTTAAATGATATTTATTTTGAAAATAGGTTATAAATATTTTTTTTCAAACTGTTCGTCAATTTATACTAGAAAAGGCCAGTTTTTCCTAGCTAGCTGCTCTAAGACATGCTACATAACATCACGCCTGTAATCCCTGAAGGGTTGAGTAAGATATGCGGGTGGAGCCGCTGGCAGAAACTTGTTTAGCCATAAATTATGAAGGACCCATACCATACCATTGGAGTCACACGAGATATCTTTACGGTAATATATCACTGGCCATCCTATTCCGTCTGTCTGTGTCACAGGTAATTTTAGAATAGAAGCTTGGATTATTTTTAGAGGAATTTAAATTGAAAATCTTCAAATGGTTGCAGTGGTACAGCATGTTGTTATTTTGAAGATACTTTAGATACTTGTGATGCAAAGCTTAGGAATGATTCTCGTACTTGAGAAGAGCGTGCACATTCTAATTTTGGTATAAAAAATCGTCAGGTATCCCAACACTTGAATGAGACATGAAATTGTTTTTTTTTTAACAACAGCTGATGACCTATCAGCTTACATAAATACGCGGCAAATGTTTTGCTCTCCGAACATACATTTAGAGCCTCAGTGAACATCTTACATTGTGTAAAGAATACTGTCACGAACGCGTAGCTTCTTATATGCGTATTCGACAAACACTTGCCCCCCCTAGCCAAGTTACGACCGTTTCGTTTCGATTCTCTTGCGTGAACGCCTCGAGTAGGCCACGCCTCCGATTCTTGTTTGACGTCATCTCAACGCTCAGTCACGTGGTCAGAACAAAGGAATCGGAGGCGTGGCCTACTCGAGGCGTTCGAAGCAAGATAATCGAAACGAAACGGTCGTAACTTGGCTAGGGGGGTTGGTGTACTTGCCTGCTCACGGCTTACATACAAAACTATGAAAGTCGGTCGACGAAGCGGTAACGTCGTCCCATCGGTCGTGTCGTTGTTGCTTCGTCGGCCTTAGTCCTTTTAGGCAGTGTGTATAAGGAAGCCACTTGGTTAAGAAAAATCATGTGCTTATTCAACTATAGTCTATTCGCATTAAGAAAATCATCAGTACAATTGTACCACAGTGTAGCTGCAAAGTAGAGGTGTATTCATAGTGGGTGAAATTAAAATGTTAATATTGCAAGCAAACTTTTTATTACACAGTATTTTCAAATGTAATTATTAAGTCAGTATTTTAAAATTAAATCATAATCGTCTGAATTTTCAGTTTCCTTTTTACGAATAGGTGAGGTGAGGTGTTCATTTTTTAAATTGAATTGACAAAAGACGCGTCCGTACTGTCTGAAAGGCTTATTTCTAGTGGCCAATGTTAACACCGGTATTCTAATTTAATATGATCTAATTGGTCAAGGGGCGGAGCTAAACTGAGTGACAACGATAAGTCACTATTTTCTTAACGCGTATTCCTACACTATAATCAGAAAGCAAAAAATAAAACTAAATAGTACTTTTTCCAAAACTGTATGTTCTAATGTTTCATTTATTATCGTTATTTTGCTCTTTTGAAAGTTTGTCATTACGACCAAGGTGGAGTGCTGCAGTGACAAATGACATTTTCCAATACACTTACGAAGAAATAAATAAACGGAAGTTACTGTGTGACTCGTGGGGGTCGCTTAACGTCCAGCCCGATACGATAAATGTAAAAAATTGCGGTGGGGGCGAGCTCGCGCACTTTTCAGCACTAGTGCGAAAAACAATAAATTACGTGTCTAAAAGCGGTAGGAATAAGAGCGGGTAATCCAGTGTATTGAAAAATAGTTATTGTTGTACTTCACTGACGATAGGTCATCTTTTACAACGCTCATGTAAGATATATCATGTAGCCTTATCTTTTTCCTGGAAGACCAGCAATATCTTGCAATGGCAGACATACTTTTTAACACTTACACAGTTTCTTACAACACAGAGTTTAGAAATAAATCAAATAAACGAGCTTTATTGGCTTGCGAGTTCTTTTATACCTTATCTAGTTGTTTGTTTTGTTACTGTTATGGAGTAATGAGTAAACTGTGATAAAGAAAGTTGGTAAATTAATAACTTTAGTTACTTTCTAGATAGCAGTGCTCCATATTAGTTATTCAGCATTGTTCGAAATTAAAACAATTAGACTTACTTCTATTGGTTTAAATTCGAACGATTATGAGATTAACACACATTCCGCTATGGAGAAACATACGAATGTGAATGTTTGCGAATGCGGATTATGACTTTACCAAAGTTTCTACGATTTTTTTCGATGGGAAATCATCAATCAATCGTGATAATCGAAGGTTCTGGAGTGACGATCACGTACCGGAAGACGCAGCGTTGGAAGGTCTCCCACAAGGTGGGCCGATGACTTGGTGAGGGTCGCGGGAATCCGATGGATGCGAGACGCACAGGACCGGTCGTTGTGGCGACGCTTGGGGGAGGCCTATGTGTAATAGTGGACGTCTTTCGGCTGAAATGATGATGATGATAATGAATCGATTACCACTCCATTATCACTTTGGGGGGGGGGGGAAGAATCTCACCGTCAAATAACTTCCCCCTTCCCGCTCATAGTGGAGATAGAGGGAGTGTCAGATTTTTATTGATTAAAATTCACTCGTTTTATTCCTGTTGCCATTTGCGTTCCAAGGCCGCGCTGACTTTGGCGAACTATCACACTGCCCTGGAACAAAACGGAATCCTTAACATTTTAAATCTTCGAAATTCATCGCTCGTATGTAATCGTTACTTAGATTCATGCAATCTAGACATAGGTACCATATGTCTCGATAATCGCGACGCTAGCGCAGTCTTCACGCCGCGTGCGACGCTAGCACAGCGTTTACGCGGCGTGTGACGCCAGCTACAGACAGAGTTAAACGCACCCTAAATACTACGTACGTATTTAGGGTGCGTTTAACTCTGTCTTGTAGTCGTTTGCCGGTGGGTACTGGCAAACACATTCCAAGAAACAAAATTAGGACCTTAATGACATAATATATAACACGTATTTACTGTTACTTAATCAGTAATTAAAGTAAGTTGCACGCTGAGCGAGCACGTGAGCACGCGAAGCGCACGTGCGTGTTTCATCAGGTAGCTATTTGTATATTATTATAATAAATTATCAAGTTTATTAATTAATATTACCAGTTCATTAAACGAATGGATCGTTATCGTGGAAAATTGTTTTAAATGAGATGAAAAGTTTAATAAAATTAAGCTGGATTAAATTACCAACAGTAGCATTTTTAGGGTTTCGTACCTCAAAAGGAAAAAAACGGAACCCTTGTAGGATCACTTTGTCGTCCGTCTATCTGTCTGTAAAGACCCTTTATCTCGGGAACGCGTGAAAGTATCGTGTTGAAATTAAAACCATATAGGTACTCAGGTCTGCGGTCCCTTGAAGCTGTGAAAAAAATCGAACTTCTAAGTTAACGAAAAAAAAAAATTTTTTTTTTTCGGTTCGGAAAAAGGTGTCCTTGGGCAGCGCGCGGTGGGATTATTTTATGGGTTAATGGGCTAATTTGAAGTATCTGGGAAGGAAGGTCGTGTCATTTAGCCAGTCTTCAGTAAACATTCAAAGTGTAATTAAATTAACGATAGAAATCAGTAAAGCTAGCTGGACGAGTTTCTTGTATACCTATATATTTTGCAGAGATGTTATGGAGGTTCGGTTCTGATTCTGAAAGGTCGGAATTTCTGATTGATTTTGCTCCTCCGATTCCGATTTCGGTTCCGATTTTTAATCGGAACTTATATCGCAGGTACAAATAAGTTTATTAAATACGCGCAGGGAACCTTTCTCCTCCCGTGCCTTCTGTCAATTACTCTTTCACTTGTTGTTTTGTTTCGTATTTGGAATGTTGTGACTTCGCTCTTCATTTAAAAACGTATCGGAAAGTGATAAAAGGATTTTATTTCTATTTATTTATTTATATAGGCATACCAACGACTTATTTACTAAACATTGACTACAACACACGAGGGCATCCTATGTAAAAAAGTCACTTGTCAAAAGTTTTAAAAATGCATATTCACAAACAATCATAGAACATATTAAAAAGTATAAGATATTCATAAGCATTATAATCATTAATAAACGTATCTGAGTTTTTTTATTAGTTTCATTTGACGCTTCTACCTCCGCCTCCGCCTTCCATTTCGGTTCCGATTTTGATTCTGGTTCCGATATAGGTAACTATTTCTATTATATCCCTAACATTTAGGATCACGATAGTAGGTACATAAAATATCAATTTTTCAAAGAAGCAGCACGCTGTCGCTAGCTTGCATGCGTCGCATAGAATATTCACGTGCATAGATATATTGCATTTTATTACCTTGGTACGCGTTTGAAGGAATTGGTGCATGATATAAATAGTGAGTCGGTATTTGACATACTTACATGTGCATGAAATGAACGCAGAGTAGTGTAGAACAGGAACACTGGAAGGATAGTAAGTGGGTACTTGCACTATTAAGAAAAGACGCGTCTCTGGAACTCTTTTCTATACTCCCTTCGCGACAGCCTTTCTCTGCAAGTCTTCATGAGGAATTACAACTGACATAATATTCGTATATATTGACATTTATTAGTATTTACGCATATTTTTATATATTAGACTTATCTATGTATCTCTCTTAGGGCCACGCTAACTTTTTTAAACGTTTCCGCTGCCCTAGTAGGCATTGGCTCTATTGGATCCCTTCAGTTTTGCTGACATCTTTTTGAGGCGCACGTGGTACACAACCTGCTGTCAACGGGCCTGGTCCTTGTCGGACGGTGAGCTACCCTTTGCTCGACGTCCGCATTGATAATATACCTAAGACTGAATAGAAAATGTAGGACCTACATGCTTTTATGTTTATGACTATCAATAACAGTAACTTTCGGTTCAAGAAGCAAGTCCTACAGAAATCTTGAAAGTCGAAGGTATTAAATACATTAGTATCCTCAAGGGACTAATAAAACTACGCAGACGTAGTTATGACTACCATGATACAAGCCTTTATGGCACATAACGGTCGTAACTACCTGCTTACATATTACACATAGTTTTATGTTACGGTTTACGTTAGCTTCAACAACAAACAAACTTTGTGTTAATGTTTCATAACACGCAAAATTAAAATACTACGGAAACGGCTTAAAATGGCTGCTAAGTCAAATATAAGCTTGCGAGTTATTAAACATTTTGCTTTGAGTAGCTGTTTGCTGAGAGCAGTTATGACCCAGCTTTACCTACATCGTGGGTTCGAACCCAGGCAGGCGTTTTACCTTCATCACCACGACTCTCAAAATGGTGAAGGAAAACTTCGTGCGGAAAACGAAATATCCTAGTACCAAAACTTTGAATACTTATGACATCACAATTGTGGCGGTCAGTCCCCTTTTTGAGCAGTGGCTGGAAAGACAACACGGCGTTCTAACCTTCCTTATGACGCAGGTCCTCACCGGACATGGTCAGTTCGGGAGATTCCTTCACCGGATTCGTGCGGAAGAAACGCCCAGGAGGAGGTGTGCTCCGCCTGGGCAGAGCAACGCCGTGTCCTCGTGCCGCAGCGATCTCACACGCCGGGTCTTGGTACAGGCCATGATCCTTCTGCGTAGCAGTAATACTAGCAAAAGAGGCGGCCGCAAGCGCGAGGCAATGGGCCTCGCGCCCCAGCCGCCGGGATTCCGATCCCGATGTCCGGCCACCGTAGGCGCGGGCTTGCAGGCGAGCAGTGGGTAGCTCGCCGTCTGACCGTCCGGTAACTGTCCGGATCGAGCCTAAGTCGACGACGGCACGTAGAGTTTCACGCGCGCCTTAAGGAGATGTCAGCAACCGTAAAGGGCCAGCAGGATCGAAGCCTACTGGGGCCAAGGGTCTGATTCTGAAAGGAAGACTCGGCCCTGGTACGAAAAGCAACGAAGGAACAAGAGTGGGTTTTTAGTCAGTAAAAGTCTGACATTATCTCCCGCTCCGCCCAAAAGCGGGGGATGTCATTGGATGATTTTCCCACCGAAAAAAAAACATCCAATCTTTCTTGTTAAAAATATTACTGTGATTTTCGGAGACACATTTCTTCGTGTTATGTCTTTTCTGATACAGATTAAGCAATAAATCTAATAACAGTACTGAAGGAGATATTTTAACAATATTAAATAAGATATTTGTGTAACAGCTGTTTCCAATTAATTATATGAAACACATTGAAGCTCATTGCACCGTCATAAACCATTCTCTTCGGGGTTTATTTTCACAACAATCACACGAATATAAATGACAGATTAAAACATTTACTCAGGAACAGCTTAGTATTGTCATTTGTCACACTAATATTATAAAGCCGACAGTTTGAGAGTGTGTATGTTTGTTACTTCTTCACGCTCGAACGGCCGAACGGATTTTGATTAAACTTGGAACAAGGGTAGACCATGAGCTGGAATAGCTCATATGATGAATACTTATTATCCCAGGAGTATGTTCCCTAGGGATAATTTTCTATTATCACGCGGGCAAAGCCACTGACTGCAGCTAGTATGTCATAAACTGAGAGACAAAGACATTCAAACAGCGATAGTGACTGTCGCACTTAACATCGAATTAAAGTATTCGGTATCTCAACACTAGTAGCAACGTCAAAATCGGCTCAATGGCCATCTAAAAAAATAAAATAAAAAAACAAAGTAAAAACAAAAAAAAACTATTGTGTGTGCGATTGTCTTAAAATACGCGTTATATATGAAACAATTGTAAAGACTAAAAAATATTGGTAGCGCATATTAACTCGTCGCATTATGCATGAGGGCACAGCTTTATGCTGAGCTTTCGGCCGTTTTGCGCGGATGTGACGCATATTTTCCCTATAAAATATAATGATTTATGTTTGTTAGCTACTTTTAAAATTGAGTAATTTCGCATAAATAAATTGTTATTATTTCTTTCTTCTTTCTTTCGACCTCCACACCATACACTGTTGACTTTTCGACAATCGTTATCGCCTATATAATGTTACTTTGTCTTATTAGAGGCTAAGAGAATTCTTCTACGTAACAGTTAGACAGTATCAACTTTAGCCGCTTTCAATGTACTGGGAATCGTCAAATTTATCTTTATAGTAATTCAACCATAGCCTGACTTCGCCTACTGCTGGACCTTTCATTTTTCGTATCAATCTCCTTAGCCCGTTTCCCATTGGACTACCAGACATACGGCGACGCGACTCCGGTACATGGTGGACCTCCTACCCATACGCGTAAAATGTTTCGGAACACATTTATTACGCGTACAGCTAAGGAGTGGAATTCCCTGCCTAAGTCTATGACTCCCGAAAGCTGGAGGTCTTTAAGTCAAGAGTAAATAGGTTACTTCTAGGTATCGTCGACCAGATCATCACTTACCATCGGATGGGATAGACGTCAAGCGCGAGCTTATCAAAAAAAATTTTGCTTAAATTTATTGGTTACCATAAATTTGGCTGACTTTACCTATCTATATTTTATATTTAGCGTTTATCCCCAGATTAACATGGTAACCGGTGTCTAGACTGTAGACACATTTGTTGATACATTAAACTGTAATTGGGGATCATTTACACGTATGTGTCATAGCAGTTTCAAACGACCAAATCTAGACTATAAGTGAAACCGCTGGTCATTTAGGAAAATCTATACAGCATAAAGCTAGAGAAGGACTGGACCAATTTGAATGATTTTTTTTAAACTATTTGTTGTAGGTGCTTGTGAAGAGAAAATTGGCAGACTGTAAAAAATACATTTTTCACTATTACATTGAAAATGTTCTAAGATCTTAATATTTGGGCACGCCATAATTATGGCGGTAATTCCCCTCTTTGAGGAGTGACTGGAGTGGCGTCACGGCTTCTTCACCTTCTGCATGACGTAGTTCCTCACCGGAACTACGTCAGTAAGTTCAGAAGGTTCCTGCATCGGATTTTGGCAGAAGAAAAGCTCGGGTGTTACCATTGTGTGAACCGCCCGAAGGATACTGTGGAGCATATAGTAGAGGTGTGCCACGTTTGTATGGAGCACCTCCGTGTTTTCGTGGAAGTAATCGGTGGCAGCGACATCTCGCGCCGGGCCTTGGTACAGGCCATGGTCCGAAGCGACGAAGAGTGGCAGGCGGTCGCCTCCTTCTGCGAAGCAGTAATGTTATCAAAGGAGGAGGCCGCATGTGCACGCACGAGGGCACGGCTCTCACGCCACAGCCGCAGAACCCGATCCCGAAAAAAAAAAAAAATATTATGTTATTTCATGTTGTTGTTAGTTAATAAAAAAGAATTGGAATTGTTAATTTGTGTAAAGTTTTTATTTTTTTTCTGTAAGTAACAATATCTTCGTCGTCTTCCTGCCCTTGTTCCATCTTATTTGGGGTCGGCACAACATGTAACAATATCTTAATAAATAATATTTTATTGTCCTGAGAACAGAAGGTTTTTCTTATAAGGAAATTTTGTGATAAATTTTGTAGTTTTGCTTACTATGAGCACCACAATTCCTTGAGTGACACTTAATATCTTAATAAATCCTAAGATGAACTAGTTTTTACAATTCTTACAAATTATGTGATACATAAAAAGCAAAAGCCAACAAATCTTATAGTAGATATATTAATTTTTAAATGGCGTCATTGTCTTTGTTAAAAACAATTAAATGCATGTGCTTTGTTATTAAAACTAAAACTTAACTTGTCCATCTCTTTATAAATTATTTAAACAACAAAGTGACTGTAGTTACTTTCTTACTGAATTGTTCTTTTTATTTAATATTAATTTTATGTCTATAGAAAAATATTTTTTTCTATTTAAAGGAAAGTTTTGAAAACTCAAAAAATTGCTTTGAAACAGATAGAACTAATTATTTTACAAATTATGAAATAACAAAAGTACTGAAGTTGTCGCCAGTACGTTTTAAATTTGTGATTTTGCTTGACTACAATTACTTTGTTTTTCCGTAGCGCAGCCGACATATCATATTTTAATATTTGCATGCCAACTTATGGCGAAATGTGTCTTTGCGCTTATAAATTATATGTTACCATCTCTTGTACTTAATGCAAATAAATGGCTTTGACTTTGACCTGTCATAAGTCACGTGATATATAAACCCTATACCCTACCTTACAGGTAGGGTTGCCAACCATACTTTATAATGACGTCTCTTACTTTATTTTTGGTAAATATACTTATTACTTTTGCATAAAAACAAAGTAAAAACAAACAAAACAAAAATACCAAAAATAAAATAACAAAAAAAAAAACAAACAAATCAACAACGAAAAAACTTTATTTTCAATCTTTACTGTGATGCGTAAATGAATAATTACTGAACTATTAACGATAATTCTACGTTGAAACACGAATACGTTCTATTTCAAATCAAAACAAAAAAAGTTGAGTTGAAAATGAGTTGCTTGTTTATTTAAATCAAAATTAGGAGTATAAAGATACGAGTAGCTTCCGAAAATATAAGGATACTGAAAAATCTGCTATTGTGTGCTAGAAGCACATAAAATATGTCTTCACGAGAAGAAAAACAACAAATAAATAAATTTAAAAAAAATACTTTTTTATTCTTTCAAATACTTACTCGTATTTTCTCTAGTAAAAAATGTGGTAAGTATGTTATTTTTCTTAAAAAGCAGTTGGCAAAAAAAAACAGCAATTTGCTATGATAAAGTATGATGAAAGAAATTGGATTACTACCTCCCTTTTTCCGGAGCATATGGACCCTTTTTAGGGAGAACATTGCATGTAAATGCTTTGCATTTTTTTGCAAGATTGAATATTTATGCCATAATTAAAAAAAAGTATTTATGACTAGCTTCAGCCAGCGCAGCGGCATCGCCCGCGTGAAAGTATGTTTCTCCATACAAACTTTAGACCTCCGTTTCACCCGTAGGGGCTGAAATATAAAAAATACCTTCTTAGAGCTCGTCTAAGTCATAAAAGGGAGGCTTGTGCACGATCCTACTCCCAGTAGTTTCGGCTGTATATTGATATGTCAGTCAGCCAGTTTCTCCTTTTATTAAAAAGTATTTATGATAATATCATTCTAAAAAATATAACTTATCTATACTAAGTATAATAATATTTTAAAGAGGAAATATTAATTGTATTTTTGTTTATAATGAATAAACTCAAAAAGTGCTGGGCCAATTTAAAAAATTCTTTCACCAATAGAATGCTATTTTATTACTGAGTGACATGATCATCTACTTGGGGTCAGTGCAACACGTTTTTTTCTTCTATTCTGTCCTGTCACCCGTCACGATATCACTAACTCCCTTTTCTTTCATATCACTCATCACAGAATCCATCCATCTTTTCTTTGGCTTCCCTCTCCCTCTCCATACGCCCACATGCATATTCATAGCTCTTTTTAGGGTTCCGTACCTCAAAAGGAAAAAAACAGAACCCTTATAGGATCACTTTGTAGTCCGTCAGTCTGTCTGACCCATTATCTCGGGAACGCATGCAGGTATGGAGCTGAAATTTAAACCATATACTCAGGTTTGCCCTTGAAGCTTTGAAAAAATCAAACTCCTGAGTTAACGAAAAAATAGATACCGCCGTTTATGTCGCAAAAAAAACGTATATTTCGACACTCTCAAGGAAATCAAAATTCATAGGTACTTCCCGTTGACCTAGGATCCTGAAATTTGGCATTAAGATAGGTCTCATAGCACAAGTATAGGAAAAAATCTGAAAACTGTCCAAATTTACAGTTTTCAGTTTTTTTTTTAGTTACGTCACAGAACGTGACAAAAAAAAAAAATTTTTTTGCAATTCGGAAAAACTTGAACTGTTTTCATAGATAAGTTTGTACGAAACCCTCAGTGCATGAGTCCGACTCGCACTTGCCCGGTTTTTTTTATCACTGAGTGACATGAGCTTTATATTTTTTACTATCACACGGGTGAAGCCGTTGGCAGAAGCTAGTTATTCAATAACTACCTACTGATCTAATAGAATAGTTACTATTTACATATTTTAATAAATACTTTTTAATTATGGAAGAGGTACTCTTACAAGAGTGGGAGCAGTGGTGGCCGAGTGGTAACGGCACCGAATTACGAGTTGTAGGTCGCGGGTTCAAACCCAGTCAGGCGCATTACTTTGTGTAATTTATTTCATCACCACTGCTCTCAAAACGGTGAAGGAAAACATCGTGTGGAAACCGGCATGTCCTAGAACCAAAAAATTCGATGACATGTGACATTAACCACGGGTTGGTTAATGTCACACTGGGCCCGCGTGGTGGTTTACGGCCCATGCCCTCTCCTAGAGAGGAGGGCTGAGTCCCAGCAGTGGGAACATTAAAAGGCTGATTATGTTACTCTTACATAATTAAAAAGTATTTATGAAAATATTAATATTACTATTTCTGCAAAAATTGTCGCTTACGATGTTTTTTCTAAAAAGGGTCAATCTCATGGCCTATGACATTTAACAACAAACTTTTCCTTCGTAGAGTTCTGTTTTGATGTTGTTATATAGGTAGAATGACTGATATGTAACATTTAGTGTCACCGCACATGGGCCACATGCCACAGCCACAAACGCCGCAACAAGAAGCTAGAAGCAGCCACAAAGGAAGTTGAAGCGCGCAACAGCAAGTTGTGGCCGGTGGCTGCTACTTTTTTTAACCCGTACGCGAAGTATCATAATGGACTCTGACGAAGAAGGTTTAAATGCGCGAGTGGCGTGTGACGGCGTTTTGTATCGGCGTTTAGTGGCCAGTTCGGGACAAAAGAAGCGAGCAGCGGCGATTTGTAGCGTGTAGCGGCCCCCGGCGTCAACAGTGTGCGGCGAATCCATATGAAATGTATGAAATATATGAAATATGCCCGTGGCGGCGTTTTGTGGTTGTGGCTGGTGGCCCGTGTGCGGTAACCCTTACGTTACTTAGAAAATTATGACCCATGCTCTTTAAAATTCACCTGACATACACCAGTGGTTTTAAATTCACAGTTCACATCATATAGAGGTACCGTTGCTGTGTCACCAACCGCAGCTGATTCATCATTGTCATTAATGTGAATTTAGATTCCTCAAGTCAACGAATTCTAAACAATAGTAAATTATGGAGCCTTTGACATAAGACCCTGCATTATCCTCTAAAATAGTGTTTTAAGTCACGGGTGCCATATTGAATCCCACCTGCAATGAAGGATTCTAGAGATATTTGCTAGAGTGAAGCGAGGGAGCTTACAGTTTAACCCACGAGTGAGGCGAGGGAGTTAATATTGGAATGCTGAATAAAGTGGGGTTTTAAGCTTGCCCAAGAAACCTTTATTCTTTAGGAACATCCTCTACTTTTCACTTCTGCTGCGAGATACTTGAAAGCAAGCCATAAGGATTGGTGGCTGGCCACTGCGAGCGTTGCGGGTCGACCTTCGCTTCTAGGTTCAGGTCACGCGGTCAAATAGCATTATTTACCACTGGGTTCTAATGAAATCCAGTAATCAGTCAATACAGGTAGGTACTATAGGACACTGGTAGCTATATCCTGAAATAGGACATAGGGTACTTTTTCTCTTGCCGCCCCATTTAATGTGGGCGGCAAGATAAGAACTTTCAACCTTTTTAAATTATAGACTATTTAATTCAACATATGAGCAATCCTGGAATAAATTTCATACAAATCTATTTAGCTGTATGAGCATGAAAGAGTAACAAACATAGGTACACAAATATACAAACTTTAATAAGTAATATTAGATGGAAGTAGTTAGCTACTACCAGCGGCTTCGCCCGCGTAATAGTAGAAAATAATCCCAAGGGAACATAAGTACTCACACCGTAGGCCGGTTCCGGGCGGCGAGCAATTGGTCGCTCGCCGTCCGACCGCCCGGTAACAGTCCGGACCGAGCCCAAGTTGTCGACGGCGCGGCGCGTACTGTTCCACGCGCGCCTCAAGAAGATGTCAGCTAACGTTAAGGACCCAGCAGGGTCAAAGCCTACTGGGGCCCAGGGTCTGCTTCTGAAAGGAAGACTCGGCCCTGGTATGAAAGGCAACGAATGAACAGGAGTGGGTTTTTAGTCAGTAAAAGTCTGACACACCCTCCCACTCCGCCCAAGAGCGGATGATTTGGATACTCATCCAAATCATCATTGGATGATTTTCCAACATAAAAAAAAGTACTCCCGGGAAAAAAGTATCCTATGTGCTATTATAGGCCATGGTCTACCAAGTTTCATCGAAAGCCGTTCGAACGTGAAGAAGTATAACAAGCATACAAATACACCCACAAACTTTCGCCTTTATAATATTGTAATAAATCCTATCATACTAATATTAGAGCAGTGGTGGCCGAGCGGTGACGGCCTCGACTTACGAGTTGTAGGTTGCGGGTTCAAACCCAGCCAGACGCATTACTTTGTGTAATTTATTTCATCACCACTGCTCTCAAAACGGTGAAGGAAAACATCGTGAGGAAACCGGCATGTCCTAAAACCAAAAATTCGAAGACATGTGACATCCACCAACCCGCACTGGGCCCGCGTGGTGGATTGCGGCCCATTCCCTCTCCTAGAGAGGAGGCCTGAGTCTCAACAGTGGGAACATTATAAGGCCGACTATGCTATGCTATGCTATACTAATATTATGAACTAGCTGCCGCGTTATTGTGATTAGTGTGAAGTCTAATGTGTGTTGTTGTTGATGTTTGTAACGCACCCACGATACATGTGTAATTTCTATTCTTAGTATAGGGCAAAGAATTATAAAACAAAAAAAAAACTTGACGGTAAACTAGATAGCTCGCCGTCCGACCGTCCGGTAACCGTCCGGACCGAGCCCAAGTCGACGACGGCACGTACTGTTCCACGCGCGCCTCAAGAAGATGTCAGCGAACCGTAGGGGCCCAGCAGGGTCGAAGCCTATTGGGGCCAAGGGTTTGCTTCTGAAAGGAAGACTCGGCCCTGGTATGAAAGGCAACGAAGGAACAGGAGTGGGTTTTTAGTCAGTATCCTACGTGCTATTCTAGGCCATGGTCTACCCGTCCAAGAAGTTGGTCCAAGTTTCGTTGAAAGTCCTTCGAACGTGAAAATACACAAACATACAAATACACTCACCAACTTTCGCCTTTATAATATTGTAATAAATCCTAAGCTAGAACTACATTAGATCGACGCACACGTGTAACACGCCTAATACGTACACGTAGACCAATGTCGCGTGGCGTGGATCAAGTGTAGCTCTACAAGTCTAGTTTCCATATAAAATGTATGGAGACGCGCCCAGATCGGCGTGTGGCACACGATTGCGCAGTGTAGTTCCAGCTTCATACTTATATTATGAACAAGCTGCCGTGTCTATGTGATTAGTGTGAAATGTAATTTGAGGGTGGAATGTTTGACAATCAATCATGCATGGACAGAATTGTTGTTGATGTTTGTGAACGCACCCATGGTACAGGTGTAATTCCCCTAGTATAGGGCAAAGAATTGTAAAACAAAAACAAAAAAACTTGATGGTAAACTAGATTGTGCAGCTGGCCTAACTTGGCACACGTGTACACTAGTACAATTTCTATAGGATGGTGCGGGTGACAGCTGTCGGATTCATACAATGTAGTTACTTATCCTTTTCTCTCATCTTAAAAAGGCATATTTTCACCCTGCTGTCATCCTACCCAAGCTTTTTAAAAAAGACCTTAGAAAATCGGAGTCCTTCCCAGGGAGGGCGAGCATACGTTTCGTTGCTGAACTACTACATCAAGAACGTAGAGTTCTTACTAATAATTTGAGATAATGTCAATCCATCAATTCGATTCAAAATATTTTATTTAACATCGGTCTACATGGACGCATAAAAAACGTCAGAATCTAGTGCACGGTTCCAATTAATCGTTCCCTATGTAGAAGAACCGGCAAGAAACTTTATGTTTTAAAAAAATGATTAATTTCACATTACTTATTTTCATATTACAATATCAATAGTCAAAATTGTACCCTAAATCACGATAAAAATAATAATTATAAAAAGTGGATCGATCGAAATAGAAAATAATAATCTATGAATCACTAGCAATTTGAATATCGAAAATTGTGTTTTTTATTTCAGTTGATTTTTAAATGACCCTTTGTATTAAAAGGCTCGAAAACAGCATGGACTGTAATGAAATTTGAACTTTATGTTGCAAAACATAGAGGTGGTTGTTCCTATATTTCAAAATTATCTGAAAATCAAATATAAGTAGGTACCTCAATTCATTGAATGGAATTGTAGCACTGTCATAATTATGTATTGTTTACTGTTGTGGTACATCACAAAAGGTTTTTCAACAGGATTTAATCAATGAACAGTTGAATACAAATGCTCATTACTATTGTTTCGGGGATCCTAACTCGCCCGATGACTACAATAAATGATTGCGTGTCGATCAGTAGATATGATGGCTATTTATAAAGCTCATATCACTATTTTTGGCAATGTATTATAGGCGTTGGTAATGTCATAATCACCATATCTAGTAGACGGATTGGTGATAGCTGTGTGACCCCACCCGTATACTTTAAGCCCTTGAGCCTAAGTGTACCTGGATGTGAACAATACAATTACAAACTAAAGAAGAATAAAAATTGTCCCGTATGGAATGAAACACGGGTCGACATTTGCCATAACCCATAGAGTGTACGTCTTACGCAAGATAGATAGATAGGAAGGATGTCGTCAAAAACAGGGAGTATAATTTTTCGATGGATACAATCACTGCGTAAGACGTTATTGAAATTATGCTCTTCTTAACATCACAATTTTTATAATTTAGTTTATATATTGTATCTATTTATGTGTTTTATATACTGTTATTGATATATATAATTATGTATTATATGATTTAAATTAGATAATATAGTATATTTTTAATTTTCTAACTTATTTGTATACACTGTGTCTACATCTTTCATCCAACTCTCCTGTCGCAGGTCTGCTGGAAGAAATTTCATTTGAAATAAGCAGTACCTTTGTGCTCTTCTAACCGCTTTTGTTCTTTTCATTTATAAGTGTTTGTGTGTACATAAATAAATAAATAAATACACAATCAGAGAATTGACTGAAATTAAATGTTTTAGATTTAGAGTTACTTATGTATTTTGTGAGATGGTTAAAAAGAGTTACCGAGATCCTGTAACGCAATGGTCAATTGAAGGAACATAGATTTTAGTAAGTAAAAGCCACTCACTCTCGCTCCGCCCAGATTGGGAGAAGTTATTTGATGTATCCCACCAAAAAGAAAAAAAGAATATTTATTTGCTCTCACGCCCATCACACATGTTATAATAATCATGAGCAAAAACGGAACTCTTAGGATCACTTTGTTGTCCGTCTGTCAAGACCCTTTTTAACATAATTTGCTTTGCTAATTCAAATACTCAGATCTGCTACCCCTTGAGCCCATGAAAAAAAAACTTTTAGATCAACAAAATCTAAACATATGGCCGCTTACGCTCCGTTTATACTTAGCGTATATTTTACATTCGCTAGGAAATCAAAACCTATAGGGTACTTCCCGTTGGCCTAGAATCCTGGAGTTTGGCATAAATCAAGGTCTCCTAGCACAAGTAAAAGAAAAAGTCTGAAAATTGTAAAGTAGTTTCGTCACAAAATAATTATTGCGTTTCGGAAAAATCTTCGAGGTTTGATTTAGGATTCGAACTATTTACATATACGAGTATGTAGGTAATTTTGTACGGAATCCTCGGTGTGCGAGTCCGATTCGCACTTGACCGGTTTTTTGATACATAAACCCTGTTAGGGCTCTGCAGATTACATTTCTGTTGAGGCAGGAAGCCTACGTTTAAGTTCATACATTGTATTTAAATTTTATTTCGTCACTGTAGATATTATGTCTTCGTTTTTAAAGTCTTTACAAATTGTTTTCTCTGCCGTTTAGCTACGTCCTTAAAGAAATTAAATATTAATTATCTTTCCTTTAGTTTATCCAGCGCCTCGCTCCCGTGACCAATTTTAGAAAATAAAGTAAGTCTACATTTTCCTGTTTAAAATACTGTTAAAATGAGATATTTTTTGGAGGACTCGATGGTACAAGGGAAAGTCGAGGGCAAAAGATCCAGTGGGTGTTCTCCAACATGGTGAATGGACCTCATCAAATCTGTGACACACTCGAGCATTAATGACAACTCCCAAGCCGCATGGCGTCGCGGTCGCATCGAGGGAAGCGGTGACGCAAGACTCGACCGAGACATCACCACGACCACTGTCAAGAGTGTACGATTGAGAAGAAACAGATTTTTTTTGGAATTATTTTACCAACAACATACTCGTAAAACCATTATTATTAAATCTATTTAGCATTTGCCGAAGTTACCGACTAGCAATAATACATAGATACTGCGAATATTTAAAAAATAGTTATTGAATAAATTGATTAGCATAACTTGAATAACAATTTCGTACCTAGGGCTTCCAATTATAAATTGAAATATTTCAATAAATTGGGTTGATCACTCTTTGATGAGCTTAATTGAGGAGACAGTTTGAATAAGGTTATTTTTGTTAAAGTACCTAGATGGCTTTCGTGTTTTTTTTTATGTACAGTAGAATTAAGTATAAAAAAAAATAAGTGTGGCACTCGGGGACTGCCGCGGTAAAGCTATTGCATAGCATTTTGTATCAACTTATGCAATTATAATTATTTATTTATTTTATTTATGCAGTATTTCTTTTTCTTTGATATTAATTCAAGTTACACTTTTTGAGCGTGGTGACCGATAAGAAAACAATTTTTTTTCTTTCTTGTTTACTTCATAAATTGCTACAAGTATGTTCAGTTGTTATCATAGAACATTACTATAATCTATTATAATACAAAAAGACTATTTTGTTTGACCGAGATTTGAACTCGAGCCACGATGATAACATAGGTAGAACGCTGTACCAATGCGCCACACAGGTCGTTAACGACTTTTTTAAAATAGGTGTTCGGTCTCTGTCGGCCTTCAGCCACACCTCCGTGCCCGTCGGACTGGGGAGCGTGAGGTATATTTTTCGTTACGGAATTTCTGGATTCGGTCCCCGCTCTCAAGGCCCGCGATAGAAGCTATGCAATAGCTTAAAAAATAATTAAAAATGAGACAAAGTTGCGTTTTTTTAGGTGGGAAATCGTCAAATATTTTTTTCCTCTCTATCTCCGAGCGGGAGTATGTCAAACTTTTACTGACTATAACAGCAGTATCCTGCAACCCTAGCAATTTTACAACGATGCGACAATATTCATAAGAACTTTGTTCACAACACACAGTGGATCTTTAAGTCGAGAGTGAATAGGTTACTTCTAGGTAAGCGTGCTCCATCGTTGATCGCATCGTCGCTTTCCATCAGGTAAGATAGTGGTCAAGCACGAACCTATCAAGAATAAAAAAAAAGTGGAAAGGTAAAATCGCTTAATCGCAGCTTTGGACGAAAATAAGTCATATAACTTATTTCACTTAAAATAAGTTATAAAACTTAATTTCAACCAAAGTGGCGGTGGACCAGTTACTATTCCATACGTTGTCGATACGATTTTTTTTATGTATAAGTACTAAAATCCTACTTTTCTCAGTTGGTTTTACGCCATTGTTAACATTGAAGCAAATAAACGCTTAATAAATCTCAACATTGTTTTATTTCGAATAAATTTAGGGTTCACATTTAAATAAAAAATATTTTTACCTTCTGACATTTTTCAACCAATACCTATTGAAATTTTTCCGAACAATTTTAATGCTTGAAAAATTTCATGAAAACCCGTCTCTAGTCCAGCCCCCATAGCCAATAACAACCGTTTCGTGTCGAATTCCGTTCTCCAATCGATAACGCCTCGGTGTTAGCAATTGTAGAAAACGATAAGCTGGTAGCCATGTTGACGCGCCTGAGTCGGCCGCTCGTTCTACAATGTCTTTCTACAATAACAAATGATGTAGCGTTAGCGTTGAACATTGTAGAAACGATAACAATTCATTCTATAATTTTGAACGATGTGAACTTGGCTACGAATTTTCTATTCGTTTATTCTGACCACATGACTTAACGTTGAGATGATGTCATTCTCATACATTTGATTAGTTTTCGACTAGCGTTAACGATTGCAGATTATCAACTTGGCTAGGTGTGCTGAAGAACGACTAGACGTCACACTTGAGTTGTGGCTGCTTACTGACACTTTGATTGTTTAAAATTATAAACCCGACTCCGCGATCACCACCGGGCCTATGTCCAGCAGCGGACTACAAGTTGATTGATCGTCGTGATAACATCGATACAAATAAAGGGGAAGGCACAATCTAGAAAGAGACAAGGTCAGTATTGTAATTTGTAACGTGCCTACAACAAATGTCCAATCCGATCATTCATGCCCTTTATCTTTTCGGTACGAGATAAACTTGTCTCCACTGAATAAAACACAATGAACCTACTGTAGGTATATGGAAACTTTAGTAGCAGTTTTAATTATTCGCAAATTGATTCTTAGTGAATATTGTGATTTAAAATTGGTGTAATTTTGTATAACAAGTACCTATCTACACAACTGGACAAAATGTGGAATCATTGGAACAGGCGCGAAGTTGATAACATCGAGCTTGATGTAGTAATTTGTAGTTAATTGTAGTAGGACTACCTCAGCAAAGTTTATCGAGAAGGCTAACTAGATACGTTTGCTGCCAAAATAAGTAAAAACACTAGAATGTGTTACATCCATACATAAAGTGACTGTTCTGTATCAAAAATTAATACTTTCTAAATTTGACACAAGTTAATTGCAAAAATCATGCGAAGCCTAAAGAAAAAAACCGGTCAAGTGCGAGTTGGGCTCGTGGACCGAGGATTCCGTACTTCCGTACTAATAGTTTCATTCTTAAATCGAGTCCCGAAAATTTTTCCAAGTCATAAAAACTCAATATTTTGTGAAAAATGTAAAGATTTTCCTTTACTTGTACTGTGAGAACTTGGTTCTTGCCAAACAGGATTGTAGTTCAACATGAAGTATCCTATAGATTTTGATTTCCTTGCGAGTGTCAAAATATGCGACAGGCAGAGAGCATACTTTTCTGCTTAATATTTTGTCGATGCTAAATTCTTGAGAAAAAGGATCTTGACAGATGTATAGACGGACAACAAAGTGATCCTACCGTTTTTTTTATCGTTTCTACCGTCTGAGGTACGGAAAAACAAATGGTCCACGTTACGCCGTTTATTTGCCCCAGTGGTGCACTTTTCAACTTACCTACTGTCGAACTAATACTATCAAAAGAAACTCGTGCCCGCTTATCGTCCAAAACAAACGAGTGACGTCATCACAATAACACACATTAGGTGTCAGTGTCATTGCCTACAGTAATTCATTGTAAGTATTTACCTCGTCAACGTAATAGTTATCACGCGACACTGAAAATGTTTTCACTTAGTTGGGTCTCCGTCGTGTTTCATATTATGACAAAACTGTCCATGTGTTTGTTTTGAATTGTTTAAATAATAGTTTGTAAGTGTATATGGTTTAATGTAGTAGGTAATAAAGTACGGTAAAATAAGATTTTATTGACATGTAAATATTGTACAGCTCATGGGTAACATACCCACAGCGATACATAATAGTTAATAATTATTGTAAGAACTGGCCATTCACTTGTAACAAGCACTAAATGAATTTGAATCAAATATGCATAGTGTTAGCCTAAAAAGTCGATGCATGAGCGCATCCCTAATGTCGCCGCGCATCATCGCCGCCGCTCTAGCATCTTTGACAGTCGAACAGAGAATTAACGGCCTTTTCACGTTGTTATACTTTCGAATAGTTTAGATGTTATAATTAAATGCCTTATGTGTTAAAACAGCATTTATCCATAATAATAGGTTAATATGATAGATGTGGACCAGAGAATGTTGATGGTGTTTCCACAAGTCAGCTGTGCCTTTTGCCTCCCCGTCTCGTCGACGTTTGATGCGTTTTTATGGTACCGTACCTCAAAAGGAAAAAACGAAACCCTTATAGGATCACTTTGTTGTCCATCTGTCTGTCTGTCTGTCTGTCAAGACCCTTTATCTCGAAAATGCGTGGAGGTATCGAGTTGAAGTTAAAACCATATACTCAGGTCTGCGTTCCCTTGAAGTTGTGAAAAAATCAAACTTCTAAGTTAACGAAAAAAAAAGATACGGCCGTTTATGTCGCAAAAAACGTACATTTCGACACTCTCAAAGAAATCAAAATTCATAGGGTACTTCCCGTTGACCGAGAATCCTGAAATTTGGCATTAAGCAAGGTCTTATAGTATAAATATAGGAATAAATATGAAACCAAAAAAAATGTTGTTACTTGTCACTCAAAACAACGAAATGAATTTGTTTTTTTTTTATTGTTCATAGGTTCGCGCTTGACCGCTATCTCATCTGATGGAAAGTGACGATGCGGTCGACAATGAAGCACGGTTTCCTAAAAGTAACCTCACTCTTGACTTAAAGATTCCCGGGTTGTAGCTATCAGGAAACACAGACTTCGGCAGGGAATTCCACTCCTTCATCTAAGTAAAGTATTGTTGCTAGCTGATCGTCCATAATAATTATATTTAAAACAACACGTGGTAAAAATAAACACACGGTAATCTTTCCATTATTCCATTTTCCTCGGTCACACAGCTCCGCTCCGCTCATTTCTTGCGCTCGTAAAGTATGTACCGGCCGGTGTCACTGTTTGTTTACTTACACTAATTAATCATTTTCAATCAAAATTCACTTCCCTGTTTCTTTGACTTGAATAAACGGAAAATTCACAATAAAATCTGAAAAGTGGATTGCTGCCGTTTCACGTTGAGTGTACAGAGAATATAGACCGCACTTGCGGTGTTCGGAAATTTTTATTTTTAACCAAATTTTATGTATTTACTTACCTGTCCTGTGTGTGAAAATCTATAGCTCTTCTTAAGTCTGGTTATGTTATGCATTTTCACTGAAAAAGAAACAATTTTTTTTTTAAACGTTACCCCACACTATTAATTACTCCTGTATCTTGAAAAAAACTTACACTAAACTCCCAGACTAGAAACTATTTGTAGGGAACAGGGACTGCATACCGATAAAAATTTGATGTCGATATCAAAATATCGATATAAATACTGATATTTGGGTATCTCTTTAACGATATTGATACCGATATTGTCATTCAGTATACTAATATCACTGTGTACTTTAATGTGCCTATATCTATCAGTATCGATATCGATACTAAAATACTGATATATTACCAATAAATAATATTTTGCTTTTTCGCCCTATCCCCAGTGGCTTGGGGGCCCAAAAAACCTCATTAGATAACCGCTTATTGAACAAGCCTAAAGTTCTTACACCTTCGTAATCTAAATAAAATAAGTTGCAAAAGTAATTTAAGAAGGCATTAACCATTTTAAAAAATACAGAGAAATTCTGTAAAAGTTTCTACTTACTTCACTTCTATTCGTTTGTGTGGAATGCCCCTGTACCTATTATTTTTATCGTTTGTGCAATTTCGCCACCTCAATTTTTTTCAAAAAGCAGCAAATTCTAATATCATACATAAAATACTAATAGAAACAAAAGAAAAACTAATTATAAATTATATCTTTTAAGAGCACAAAACCGTAATACGCATACATCCACTCTTACATCTCTAGATATTTTGGACACACAGATATCTTGCGGATCATATAGGTTTCTATCTAAATAAATAAAATGAGAAACTGACTGACTAATACGAGTATGTCAACGCACAGCCAAAACTACTGGAACCTAGGAACATTCATTTTAGCACAAGGCCTCCTTTTACGACGTAGGGGGAAATTCGTTTGCATGCAAAATCTTATTCCGTGTACAAAATTGAAATCAAAATGAATAATAAAGATGGTCATTATTAGTTTTTCAAAACTAACCGCAAAACTCGGTTTAAGGGGCGTTTATGTTTTTATGAAAACTTAAACAAGAAAGAACGAAGGTTCGAAGTTGCTGGCAAAGTGCTAGTTGAAATATTAATTGGTGTAAAACTAATCCAGGAAAAACCTCTGAAAATCTGCTATTTTGCATAAATTTTACGTGAACTTTGGCCGTTCATTGTACCTACTCTTATATTGAAAAAGCAAAGAAAATATATTTATGGAAACCTTGCAAAAATCGAGATTCTGAATGACGAAAGCTATCAGTTGTCTTAAGACGCACATTGACCTGATGCATTGCTCCCTATTAGTAGACTACCCCCAGAAAACAATTCCATATCGCAAAACAGAAGTAACCAGTCCATGGTACGCTGTTAAAAGAGCCTGACTGTTAACTTTTTTTGAGAGTTGAAAAAGAGCATATGCGGATTTGCTGAGTTTCTTACAGTTTTTCTACATAAGGCTTCAATTTAAGTTGGTTATCGATTATGATACCTAGACTTCATCGAACTTAGCCTTATTAGCTTCTTCAATATCACAGTCCTTGTAGGAAATGCTAACGTTTGGGTTTTCTCGACGCTGATAAAAATGCGTGAATTTGGTTTTGCTCAGCTTTATAACCAAATTATTATTATCTAACCAATTTATAATGTGACTTAATATTATAATTATTTGAATCAGTAGATTTTATTATAGCTGTACTATCATCATCTGCGAATAGAACTATTTTGTTAGTTGTTGCTTTCGGGAGATCATTTATATGTATACTGAAAAAAATGGCGGATTGACTCGAATTCTTAGATTACTTCCTATTACAATTCGCTTTTTTTAAAAAAATGATTCTTTTTATTATGCTTTTAGGTACAATATACAATAGGTATAACATCAACCACTTTTTTAAAAAAACTCCATGGTGACTCCATGGAGTTTCTTGCCGGTTCTTCTCCATAGGAAACATTTGCAATCGTGAGGCCCATGTCAAATATAAATATTTTTGATTTTGATCCAATACACTACCTTGTGGGACACCATATTTTAAATGTCTTGGTATTGATACATATACAAATTCTAATTTAGTTTTAGGACATATCGTAGAAATTTTCGTACATTAAAGCCTATTTACTCAGGTATGATTTTATTAACTTTAGGAGGTTCCCTCTTATACTATAACTATTTAATATGTGCAACAGAATCTTATGGCCTACATATTCAAAAGCCTTGCTCATGTCAGTATAAATTGCACAGACTGGATTTCTTCTATCTACGGACGGCATGATGTTAGCTAGCGACTCAAACAGTGGCATATTAATCGTAGTGTTCTTACGAAAAACCTTTTGTTTTGTGTAAAATAATTTGTTTTTTTCAAAGTAGGCATATAAAGAGTTTAGATTACTTTCTCGAAAATTTTAGAGGTAATTGGAATTTTTGCTATGGGGCTATAATTTTTAAAATTTGTTTTATTATATTTTTGTATAAAGGTTTTATTAGTATTTTTTTTGAGCTTGTTCGGGACAACACCATGAACTATGCACAAATTAATTATATGAATTAATGAAGGTGCTACTAGTTCTTTGGTAAACTTGAGCGCTTTTGTGGAAACTCCATCACATCCAACAGTATTTGTGTTTTTAAGACAGCATATTATTTTTATTATGTCGTCAATTGTTACAGATTGCATGACTAGTGAATTAATGATTGATTGTTTATATTTGTATTATTTAATGTGATGTAAGATTTAACATTATTCTCAATTGTGTCAATAAAATAATCGTTAAATTCGTTTGCAATATCGAAGGGATGTGTAAATGTCAAATTATCTCTTTTCATGCATAATGTGCAGGCAGACAAAATTTATACATACATACTCGTATATCATGCTTTCTTGTTTACCAATTTTTAATTTGCATGTTTTGTATATTGGTGCTCTCAGTATCTGCGATGTGTGATCGGAAAGAATCAGATCTACAACTTCAGCTTTACATTTGTTTCGATAGTTGTGAGCAAAATTGTCAATACAGGTTTGACTTTTTAGGTTTTGTAATTCATAAGAAAATGTTCAAGTGTAGTTTTGTTCCTTTTCAAGACACACAATATTAAAATCACCACACAAGATGATTTTCTGATTCGAAAATAAACTGCATAATAACATAGCATAATCAGCCTTTTAATGTTCCCAAATAAAAATAAATTACACAAAGTAATGCGCCTGGCTGGGTTTGAACCCGCGACCTACAACTCGCCACTACTGCTCAAAATAAACTGACTTTATTATAATATATCATAAAAAAGTCGTAGTAATTTTTTGGAATTCTATAAATACAAATAATAATTATTTTATAAGCTATTATTTCTACAGCGCAGCATTCAAAGATGCCTAAAACGGATTGTTTCTTGGAATTCTATAAATACAAATAATAATTATTTTATAAGCTATTATTTCTACAGCGCAGCATTCAAAGATGCCTAAAACGGATTGTTTTGCTATGTCCGATATTTCTGTAAACTGCAATCCTGCTCTTACGAAAATACCTGTCCTTTCTCTCTTTGTGTTCTTAGAAAAGAATGCAGCTGGACAAAATTCGGAATGTGCAATAAATTCACAGTTCCCTTGTCGATTAATTCTACTAATTTTACACGTTGTTTTCACGTTGCTTCTTTATCAAACATTGAATTGAATGAAACAACAAGCTTTTAAACTATGCTCACGTTGACGATAGATGTATCAGGCACAGCCCTTTAAAAAACTGGGCAAGTGCGAGTCGGACTCGCGTTCTGAGAGTTCCGCACAAACTTTCCTATGTAAATAGTTAAATTCTCAAAGTAGAAGAAGATAAAGTCTCAAAGATTTTTCCTAATAACAAAAAAAAAATTGTTATGTAACAAGAAGTTTACTGTTTTATTTCTATACCTGTGCTATAATACCTTGCTTTATGCCAAATTTCAGGATTTTGTGCCAACGGAAAGTACCCTGTTACTTTTGATTCCCTTGAGAGTGTCGAAATATAAGTTTTTTTCGACATAAGTATCTTTTTTTCGTTAACTTAGAAGTTTGATATTTTCACAGCTTCAAAGGACCGTAGACCTGAGTATATGGTTTAAATAGAAAAAAAGTACAGAGGCGGACTTAATACCTTAGGCATTTTCTAGCAGTCAACCCTTGGGCGATGCAGAGAAAAATAGTGTCAGGTACAATAAAAGAAAGAGAAAAGAATAAATAATATAACAATATTAATGCCGCCAGCGTTCTGGGCACTTTTCCCATCGACATCGATCTGGATGAATTTTTGATGCCCAATTAATTTTTTTTTGTACCCGTTTGTAAATATTATTATTTTTAGTTTGTATATACCTTTTAAGTTATAATATTTATAGAATAAAGAAATGCAATAAGTATACAATATTAATAATATACATTTACCACAATCGGCAACATAAACCAATAACCCACAGACAGCAGTGTAGAACTAATTACCTCGACAAAGTGCAATCGAGATTGAACAATTAAACGCACACAGTCTGATAGAGTTTCTGAGTAAAAGCTATAGATTATGATGTCAATGTTATCTGTTGATAGGCTTTCATTGGAGGTTGTTACAAAGCTATCGAAGATAAAGTACGATAAACATAGTTTCAAGTTACCAGAGCTATGGTGTGAGTGTGACTAGTGACTGGACTAGACTGGAGAGTCAGTAACTAACTCAGTACACTGTGACGCGTCGTGGCGACCGACCGTGAGTCGAGTCCGCGAGTGTGCGCGCTAGCGAAACAAGAAATAGTCGGAATTATTTCATTTTCGCGTCCCAAATCCGTTCACAAATAAAATAATCTGTCAGTTTACTCCGATAACCACTGTTTGTGAACACATTGTAAGTACTATTTTTTTTTATCTTGTTCTGTTGTTTGTTTTGTAAACATTGAATTTCGCGGTTCTCGTTGCGCTAAACTAATGTTTTTTTTTTTATGAAACTGCCGGCACTAATGAAGCGTTTGTAAGTGAAAAATGTTGACGCTGAAAAAAATTGCATAGCATTTTTTTGTTTTTGAATGGCTGTTGAATGTTTCAGTAAATGAGATAGTTGTAGTGGCGTACTACAACATTTTGATAAAAGTATCTATTTAAAAAGTAGCGAATTGCCAGTAGTAGGTAATAGGTATATATTATACTTATTTTAAATATATATACCTAAGCCTAAACAAAAATAACCCCTGATTTCTTCTGATTTAAGCTTTTGAAGTTGAGTATTTCTCAATCTCTACTTTAGTCTGAAAACCTGTAATTTGATATTTAAGTAAGATTTGAGACGTTCTTAATTCAAAATACTCAATCCAGAAACCTGCCCATCGTCTCAAATTTGTTTTTGTTAGACAAAGTAGGTATTCCTTATTTCAAACAATTTGCTATGTACCTAGGTACTAAAATTCTTTCTGCACGTAATGTCTACATAACATTTGCATACAATAGTTCTTGTTTTATTTAAAACTGACACAAATCATTCGACAAGTACCTACTAACCGATTGCGAATATGAAGGAAATGTAATGATAAACATTTTAAAGAATAAACAAACCGAAGTAAAATCCGCAACTCAGAATAAACCTCCTTTGAATGAAAAAAATAAAAATAAAGTTTTATTTAGAACTCGCGAAGTCGTAACGAAAGTAGTTTCTACCTAGCTACTATGGCATGAACTTTACACAATGATTTTCAAGATTTAAAGAGTCTGCCACGGCTGCAAGATTGGCCATGGCACCGAGGCCCTGGAACACAAAGGGCAACTGAAGAAGTACGCGTGGGTTTTAGTCAGTAAAAGTCTAACACTCCCTCTTGCTACACCCAGAGCGAAAGAAGTCATTTGATGATATCCCACACCAACAAAAGAAAAAAATAAAAAAGTCAGACATTTTTAATATTTATCTTAATATTTATATTAAACTAGCTTCAGCCAGCGGCTCCGCTCGTATAAAAGTAGGTTTCTGCATACAAATTTTGGACCTCCGTTTTATCCCTATAGTGGGTGAATTTTGGACAATCTTCTCTTAGTGCTCGCCTACGTCATAAAAGGAAACTTTTAAGTGCAAAATGTCACGCTCCTAGTCCTAGTAGTTACGGCTGTGCGTTGATATGTCAGTCAGTCAGTTTCTCCTTTTATATATACACCACTAATTTTTTATTAGTACAAAAACCCAAAGGGCTTATTAGAAAGGGTCTTGTTATTATTTAAATAAAGTCTCAATAAATAATATCCTTAAAAAGCAAAGTTATTTGTGTTTATTTATATCCCAAAATGTCACTCAATTTATGGATATATTGTATACAGGCGTTGTGATTTTATATGAATGAATGGCGATCAAAATGGAAAAACACTGCGCGTAGAATTTTCTAGTAGCAATTGTTATGATTCAATTATGAATTTACCAATTATGACCAATTTTCGTGGACAATTTTGAGATTTAGTTTTTTTTTCTTTTGACCACACAAATATGATCAGTAACGGGTACGGATAGAGCACCATTTTTTTGTACTGATCAAAAAATCGGGGTGTATAGAAGATTATCCTCATGCCAGCCCCACCAGCTATTTCGCTAACGTGAAACTTAATTTTCTTTTTATCCAATTCCGTTCAGTTCGTGAGGCGTGATTACGTATCAAACATACAGATATATTGTATGTTTATTTTGTCTATTTATATATAGGTACTTTCGTACTCTTATTTTTTCATAATCTTTTCTATATGAACTGGCCATGTCTTCTCTTTACTATTCTTGGTTGACTGTACACACGTAGGTAGTACTGCAACCGGCTCTTAAGTCCGTCTTTGTACCTTTGTGTTGCATGAAGTTTTATAAATAAATATTCACTTTGATACAATTGTAAGGACTAGGAAGTAGTATAGGATAGGATCTAATCGAGTTTAAAGTGCAAAATACCAGCCCGCCCATTGTATGTATATGTTTTAGTGTTAGTTTCCTTCTGTATGTGTAATGGTGTACTATAAAGTATATAATAAATAATAAAAATACTGGCAACAATGCGAAATAATGCACCTATTTGCTTATATTTAAATGACGCTTAAACGCTCTGAAACGTTGATGACAGCCTCATAAACAAAGCTTTGAGGACCATAAAGTTTTAAAAGTAACGATTGCTAATGATACGAGAGAAGTTTTTTTTTTTTTTATCGAAAATCGATCAGAACAAAAAAGCGTAACGGTGGCGTATTTGGTTCAGTCTGTCACACAAATAAAAAAAAAACCGGTCAAGTGGAAGACGGACTCGCGCTCCAAGGGTTCCGTACTATTATTTAAACCACCACCATCAGAAATACATCATCTGTAAAAATTTCAGCTGTCTATCTATCACGGTTCATGAGATACAGCCTAGTGACAGACTGACGGACAGCGGAGTCTTAGCAATATAGTCCCGTTTTTACCCTTTGGGTACGGAACCCTATACCCGAAAAGAGTGTCGAAAATTTTTCGCAAAAAAAAAAACACAAAAAAGTAATTATTTTGTGATGTAACTACAAAACGATTTCAGACTTTTCCTTTTACTTGTGCTATGACAAGGTATCAAATTTCAGGAGTCTATGTCAACTGGAAGTATTCTATAGGTTTTCATTTCCCTGCGAGTAACAAAATACCTATGCGCAAAAACATAAACAGCCATATCTTTAGATTACGTTGATTTAGAATTAAATTAAATTAGATTTTTTCACTGCTCTAAGGGGTAGCAGACTTAAGTGTTTGATATTAATTTGAACTTAATACCTCCACATGTTCCTGAGAAAAAGAACCTTGACAGACGGAGAACAAAGTGATCCTATAAGGAATCCGTTTCTGCCGACTGAGGTACGGTACCCTAAAAAGTAAAATAGTTGTTGTTGTTGTTAGCCTTTTATGACCTTGGGCGAAGGTCTCCCTCTCCCTTTTCCACATACGTTTGACCTCAGCTATTGCTGGCCAGTCCCTCCGGTAGTTGTCAAGCTTATCCCCCCAAATATGCCTTGGTCTGCCGCGATGCCATAAAGCACTAAGCGCTTGTAAAAAGCTTAATAAATCTATATATATATAAAAAGAAATACCACTCACTGATTAATCACGAAATCTCAGAAACTATAACGCCTACAAACTTAAATTTTGGCAAGTAGGTTCTTTATAGGGTGTAGACATCCGCTAAGAACGGATTCTCCGAAAATTACCCCCTAAGGGGATGAAACGGGGATTTAAAATTTGTATGGAGAAACCGATTTTCACGCGGGCGAAGCCGCTGGCAGAAACCAGTACAGAATAAAAAAGAAAATTAAGAATTTTTTCAAGTGTACGAGTAAATACGATATTTACATTATTATTTGAAGGTTCCTAGGCGGAATGTCCCTCGAGCCAATTGTAATTTATAGTACCAACATCACAATTCAAGGTCAATCAAGATTCAGGTTCAATTCAATTCATTCAATTCAAGGGTGGCTTTGGGTAAGCCACACTTGAAATAGTCTATTTCCTACGATCAATAATACTCGTACAAACAAACCATTACTGACCATAGCCTTGAACCTGCAGTAGGTGTGTACTGCATCAAGATCCAGACTATTGTTTTATAAGCAAAAGTTTCTATGTCGGTATGTGTGTATTTCTTACTCCTTTACACTAAACCGGCTGGACAGATTTGGATGAAATTGATCTGTGATCAGACTATTATTTTATAGGCGTAAGTTTGTACATAAAATAAAAGATACACATGTGTCTTTGTTACTCGTTTACGCTGAAACGGCTGAACAGATTTGGATGATATTTGGCACACAGACAATGTCTTGAAATAAGACTAAGACATAGGGGAGGTATTTATCCTGGGAGTATTACATATTCACGAGATTAATTTCTACTTTCACGCCATCGATCACTATAGTTCTTTATTAGTGACTGTTGTTTCACGCGGGCTCTAATTGCTTAAAGTTTTATAAACAGACTATGTTTAAGAAGAACGGATGAGCACCTTGTAAAAGAACGGTTTGGGAACATATCAATTGTGCGTACAGCTGAGAAGTGGAATTTCCTACCGGAGTCTGTGTTTCCTGATAGCTACAACCTAGGGATCTTTAAATCAAGAGTTATTTTTTATTTCGCGTCGAACACATCATCCCTTGGCATCAGCCCCCCTAGCCAAGTCACAAACGATAAACGTAAACTCTCAGTAGTCTTTAATAGATTTTCAACTTTATGATATTGGATATAAAGTTGAAAATCTATTGAAGATTACATAGTGTTTTCGTTCGTTCCGGTCGCTAACGCTCAGTAGTCTTTAATAGATTTTCAACTTTATGCTCTTAGGTATAAAGTTGAAAATCTATTGGAGATTACTAAGCGTTCAGGTTTATCGTTTGCAACTTGGCTAGGGGGGCAGGTGTGTTAGTGGTCAAACGCGAGCATATCAATAACATTAAAAAAAAACCGGGCAAGTGCGAGTCGGACTCGCGCACTGGGGGTTACGTACAAACTTACTGAAAACAGTTAAATTCCCGAATTGAGTTATGAAGATTTTACCGAATCGCAAAAAAAAAAAATTAAGACCTTGTTTCATGCCAAATTTCAAGATTCTAGGTCAACGGAAAGTACCTACCCTATGAATTTTGATTCCCTTGAGAGTGTCGTAATATATGTTTTTCGCTACATAAAAGTCCGTATCTTTCTTTTTTGTTTACTCAAAAGTTTGATTTTTACACAGCTTCAAGGAACCACAAACTTGAGTAATTGGTTTCAATTTGAACTTGAAACGTCTACGCGTTTCCGAGATAAAGGGTCTTGACAAACAGATAGACAGACGGACAACAGAGTGATCCTATAAGGGTTCCATTTTTTCCTTTTGAGGTACGGAACCCTAAAAATACACATATACAACCTACACAAACCCGTGTTTGAGGGGCCTTTATAATGCCTAATCCAATAACTGATTTGGATGTCGTTTTAATTTTTTTCGGTTGACCACTATCTCTCCTGATGGTAAGCGATGATGTGGTCGACAATGAAGCACGCTAGCCTAGAAGTAACCTATTCACTTTGACTTAGAGACCCCTAGGTTGTAAGCTAGGTTGTTGTATTAATAAGTTTTTAAAGTAAAGTTTTTGAAAACCAGCGTCAGGTAACTACCACGTAGTAGTCTGGCATTGTTGCTGAACTGGTCTATTTGATGTAGTCGTGAGACAAACAGTGTGTCAAATAAAATATTTTTCTTTCGATCTTTTAAAAACTCTCAAAAAATAAGAACATTTAACACACAGATTTAATTAAACATAAGTAAAAATTAAAACATTAGTAAAAAATATTTACTAATGTTTAGTTAAATCTGTTTCATGTCTCTCTCTTACGTCGGTAGTTTACCCAAATTTTATCAAACATAAGTTACGTCTATTCCACGTTCATGAATCTCCATTTACAACAGATATTTACAATATTCCAAATAGGACATCGCTATACAGTTTTCCTCTTCAAAAATCATGTCACGAGTTCCCTACATTCCATAATATTGTTTTTCGACACACTTGCTCAGAAAGTGACTATTATTGCACTACACTTAGGTATATAATCACGCTTATAACCAAACTGTGACTTTTTGATTACCATTATGCACTAGTGTGATAATGTAGTTAAAACCTTTTTGTTAAACCTCTGTTCCCATTTTTTTTTTTGGATTTTAATGACCTGGTCACTTGGAGCTTTAAGTCAAGCCTCTGTTCTCAAAACAAATTTTTAATTTGAAAAAAAAAAAACACATTAGGTAAGTATTGCGTTCAATAGTAAATATTAGTGTCTTGCTTATTTTATGCAATTTTGTGTTTAAATAAACTATTTTAACTTTTACATGTTTAATAAATAAATATTTCATTCCAAAAATTATTTTTTATTTAAGCAACTTCATTCTTATTTTTAAACACTCTAGCTAGAGTAGCTAGTCTATGGCCGCCATTATGAATGCGCGCGCATAAGAAAACAGAACAATTTTTTTGCCGCCATATTACAAAAAAAATACAATAGTTAATTATTATTTTATAAAAATGTCTACAACTACTATTTATGAGGAAAGTGATTTGTGCTGTACACCTCCCGATATAAGATGTGAAGCCCTTAACGTTATGGAAAGTTTACTACCAAAATACTCAAAGCAAATATATCTGTTGGCATACCAAAATTTCATACAATGGAAAATCAATAAAAATACACAGTCTTTTCCGAAAATGTATTCATGGCGTACTTTAAAGAATTATCGTCCAGGTACAAACCTAGCTCTTTATGGTGTATTTACTCAATGTTAAAACGTACAGTGCGAACAAAAAATGGAGTGGACTTAAAAACATACTGCAATTTAACAGTTTATCTAAAGAGACTTTCCGATGGATTTCGAAGTAAAAAATCTAAGGTACACCTGATGACATTGAAAAATTCATAAAGGATGCTCCAGATAACCAATATTTGGCTACTAAGGTTAGTTAAATTCGTTTTCGGTATACTCTGTGTAAAGTACGCGACTCCAGTCGTATGTTGTGTGATAAAAAACTTATTTAATGATTGTTCCTTCTTTATACTAAATAAAACTGATTTTTCATTTTTTTTTCTTCTCAAGTGTGCCGAAAAACGTCGTATGATACACGTGAATATTGGCGATTACCGTCCTCGGCTCTCTTAAGATCCTCGCCTTCGGCTCGGATCTAAATACCGCCTCAGCGGTAATGACCAACATTATACACTTGTATCATAATGTACTATTAAAGAATTCCGGGGTTTCTTCGCGTTGGGAAATGTTCGACTTCCTTTTCAGTTTTCTCTTTGATTTTCAAGTTGACTTGTAATGTCGTTCTGTGAATTCAGGGGCCTCAACATGACGTGTTGAAATGTCAGCCGTGCGAGCAAAACAGAGGGATGGGGCTATAAACCCTATATAGCTACATCAAAGTCTAAAGCATTTATTTCAAATAGACAATGTACAGGCCCTTTTGAATAGTCAAATGTAGGTCAGTAAAAAAAAGTGAAGCTAAATTGCACGTTCCAAAGCGTAGATCTCTATGGAGAAGAACGTGTAAGAAACTCCATGGAGAGTTTCCATGGAGTTTTAAATTATATTGTGAGTTACATAAATAATCTTGGTTACATATTTCTTGTTGCTTCTATTATGTGAGCGCAATACATGTAGATAAGTAATAAAAAATAAAACTAATTAATAGATAGAAATGGAATTAAGCCACTGGCAGCTAAGAGATGACCAGTCTCAACTGACGGCGCCCGTTCACGAGCATCCCTTTAACAGTTCAGTTTAGGTCGTCAAATGGATCGCATTAAGAGCTCGAGGAGCTCTGTTGAGTTTTAATGTTCGTTTTTCAAATGCACTTTCTTACCGTTTTTTTTTTGGGTGAAGTGAGAGGAAGTGTCAGACTTTGTGTGTTAGTGTTCAAATTTCTTAAAAATAAACAGACAAACGCACAAAACAACTTTGTTTTATGCTATGTAAAGATGTAAAGAAGCATTATAAATATAGTTTTCATAAATGCAACTGAAATTTCAGTGTCAGGTATACCTAACTCATTTTAAGAAAAACAGTATCTTTGTTTATTTATATATTTGAATATTAGAAAACCTATTTTCGGTTTAAAAAGGTCTTACTCACAATCTTGGGATCATGCTTGGGATATAATCAGACAGCATTTTGCCTATTGTAGTCAGTTCGAATTTCGAATGTCTCTAGGGACGTAAACATGAAGAGGTTTATACAAACGCACACGTGTCTACATTTATACAGGCATATGTAAAACGAATACTTTTACGTCCTTAGGTCGCATTCCTCAGATTTCCCTCGAGAGAGTTTTACGAGTAATTTTAATTAAGTCTCGAATAAAGCTGAACTAATAAGGATTTTCAAAATTTTCCTATATTTTACCATTTTCTTTTAGGAAATTGATCGCACATAATTTGATTAGTTATCCATACTGCTCATATTTTAAGTTATTTTCTCTACTCGATTCAACCAAGCTAGCTAAATAAAATATTTGGACATTTATTGAGGGTTTTTTCCATCGGCATAGCGACTTAGCCTAGTGAAATAGATTAAGGATACCATTGTCTACATTTCTTCCAATCTCTCCTTTCGCAGGTCTGCTGAAAGAAATTTCTTTTTGAAATAAGCTGTACCTTTGTACAATTTTTTTATAATAATGTATCTTCTTCTGTATGTATGTGTGTACATAAATTATATAATAAATAAATAAGGATCCTTCTGAAGATTTTTTTTATTTGTTTTTTCAAAAGTAGCTTCTCCCAGCGGCTTTGCCCGTCACTCAGTGATTAATAGCATCGTATTGGCGAAAGAATTTTTAAAATCAGTCCGGTAGTTTTTGAATTTATTCATTATGAACAAAAATACAAATCATTTCTTTTTATAATATAATTTTATAGTATATAGTATGGATTTACTTTCGTTAAGTACTACATTCATAAATTCTACCAAACTGTAAAACAGTTCGTCAATAATTGCTCTGGTTGCACATTGACAAATGTTGTTAAAACATGCCAATAAACTTATACTAAGTAAACAACATAAAACAACAACCAACTTCTGCCACATTCTACATCCATGAACAATTTTCACAGTTCATGGAAGAAAAATGCGAGGCTTGTTACATGACCATAAACACAAAAAACATAGTTAAAAAATACATTATTATAGTTTATGCTGCAAATTCTGTACAATAAATAATACCTCTTATGGGCCTACCACACGCACGAGCTACACCAGTTCTTGCCCCATTCATCTATCTTTTTTTTTTTTTTGGGTAGGAAATCTATGGACAATTTGCTATCATTTATTGAAGAGTTCCATGGTTTATCTCTAAAGTTCTGTACCTACAGATCTTCACAATACCACCTCATAAACATAATCTCATAAACAAAAAATGAATAATTAAAATCGGTTAATATCGCTGAATAACATACAAAAAATTTCAAACAAATAATTAATCAATATCAATCTTGCCAGAAAAAATGGCCATAACCTTGAACAGCTCATCGTAACTGGCATAATTGATGGCAAACGACCAAGAGGCCGCAGCCCAAAAAGATGGGCAGATCAGGTTCGCTCCACACTGGACACCCAATTGCACGTCGCACTTCATGACGCTAAGAACCGTCATACATGGCGAAATACCATTAGCAAGAAGCTAATCCAGCGGGAACTCCACGACCCTCAGTAATGAGGAATACGACTCGAGGAGGAGGAGGAGGATATCAATCTTATTTTACAAGTTATTATAGTGTCAACTTGAGAACCTCCTTGTTTTTTGGAATTCAGTTAAATACCCAACCGTCTTCTTTCTGTTACTTTTTCTGTTCCCGGGACGCGGTGATTTTGTCGAACAATACCGCAGCCCTCGTTAGATCCCATCAAAGAGGGTTTTACCCCTCTCTTATTTATATTTAATTTAACGTTCTGAAATGTCATGCCTTAAATAAATACGGAAGCTTTCCATTGTAATAAAAGTTCACAAATTGGAAATTGCCAATGCTCTCTAAGAATTCTTATTATTTTTGGCTCGAAATGAGATTATTTTAATGAAGTTGTGTTTTTCTAATTTGCTTTAGAGATTGAATCATCTGTTAAGCGTATTAAACGTACAGGGTAGTTAGAGAAAATTTATCAAATATTAAAAAAAAAAATATTCTAAGGGAACATATTATCGGGATAACAAGTATCCTATCATGTATATATCATGGACTAGCGTGTTTTTTTTTTTAATTTTTTGTTTTTACATGTTATTTATACACTTTGTGATGTATCAATGACTGTGTGTATCTATGTATGCCAAATATAATATTTTTCTTTATTGCTTTACATGTCCTATTCCAGGATATGGTCTACCCACGTGCCAAATTTCATCCAAATCTGTTCAGTCGTTCGAGCGTGAAGAAGTTATAATATTTATGTGTGAATACATATCGTCTTTTCGGTTAAACGCATAGATTATAAAATATTGAGCGTTTTATCTATAGGGTATTTATCCAAGAACGTAAATAAGAAGTTCTTCATAAAGTAGTTTATAAATATCGAATATAAGCAAACCTTTCCGTTATTCCCTATATATAGCTATAGATATCGAAGAGTTAACAGAACTAGTTGATAACCTAAACACTGACAGATTGTATTCGCTCTGGATTAGGACACTGTTTACCCCGTTTGTAAGTTACTGTGTTTAATTTTCCACTTGCTAAAGAGCGACACCTCTGTATCGTATTACAAGTCGGGCTGGCATCCGCAACTCCACTCCATTTCACGTACGGGTGGGACAAATGTGTCATTTGATCCAACATCCTGGGTTTCCGAAGCACTTTGCCCTGTATCCAGTGACCGCTGGGTAACTTAGATGCAGATGAGCTGCTGTATCGTTCTCATTCATGCAGGCTTTGCGGACTGGTCTGTAACTCTTATGACTGAGACGTGCTTGTTGTATGAAAGAACCGGAATGTTCAATTAATTTACTATGTCCATGAAATGGGAGAAATGAATAAACGAGCGAAACGATAGCGGACTCTCTACATAGCCCTCCTAGCCAAGATACAACCGTTTCGTTTAGATTCTCTTTTCGTTGATCGCCTCGAGTCAGTCACGCCCCCTATTCCTTTGTTCTGACCACGTGACTGAGCGTTGAGATGACGTCAGAATAAAGGAATCGGAGGCGTGGCCTACTCGAGGCGATCGACAAAAAGAGAATCGAAACGAAACGGTTGTAACTTGGCTAGGGGGGCGTGTGACCTACGCCCAGCAGTCGCAGGATCTCGCATATTTCCAGCCGTGTGTGTTCATCAAATCTCTTAATTGCTATTTCTTTAAACATATTGTGCGGGCAGCTAAAAAGCGGACTCTCTGTCAGAGTCTATTTTTCCTGACAGTTCCAATCTGTCTTCAAGTCTGACGTGTATAGACACGTATATGTACAAAGTAAGCTGCTCTATAGTCAACCAACCTCACCATGGCTTACCATAATGTGGGATAGTGATCAAACGTGAGCCTATCAAAACATCTATACGTACATATGTACATATTATATAAATAAAATGGAAGTGTCTGTTTGTAATATTAAAATATATCTAATTTCTTTTACTCATGCATATGAATGTATATCGGATACCTATACCAAAAAAAAACATTTTTTTTTTCTATCTGTCGTTCTGTCTGTTTGTTTCGGCTAATCTCTTACGGGACTTTCACTGATAGGTCATGTAATAAGGAGTAACTTAGGCTACTTTCATTTTAGAAAAATAAAAAATTAGATTGCCGCACAAAACTTCTTGAAATTGTGTCTCAATGGCATAGTGCTGTTTTAAGAATCTGACGCGGACGAAGTCACGGGCACCAGCTAGTAAATAATAAAACAAGTATCAACAATACCAACAACACAATACAATACAACAACAATACAATACAAACACAAACAATACAATACAACAATAACAAACAATATATTACATACAATATTATCAACTATTCTGTACTAACTTTTGCCATTTTACTCAAGTAAGACACGGAAATTATATTACAGAAACGTAATATTGGAATAAAAATTTTCCTATGCACTAATCGTAACGTATGTTACAAATCCACATCCATTCGGATGCCTAAACCGCTGAACCAATTTCCGTTTAGCGGTTACAGCGTGATTAATTAATAAACATCCAGATATACTTGTAGGATTAGTAGGATTAGGAAGTATTTTTTTTTATTTTTTTATCTCACAACGACGTCTAGTCCCAAGCTAAGCAGAGCTTGTGTTATGAGTACTAAACAACTGATAAACATAATTATATAGATAAATTACATCCAGACACAGACCAAATAATCGTGCTCATCACACAAACATTTGTCCTGGGTGGGAATCGAACCCACGACCTCCGGCGTAGCAGTCAGGGCCGCTAACCACTAGACCAACAGGCCAGTTAAGTATGTATCTGTATTCCAGAATGTCTGTGAATGATCAGGTCTTTGTGGCCTTCCAACGCTGCGTCGTCCAGGACGAGTTCGCCACTCCAGAACCTTTCGTCCTCGTCGAGCATCTATTCTGCGAGCAATGTGCCCTGCCCACTGCCACAAGGCCTCGAGTGCCTGCCACAAGGTGGACCGATGACCTAGTGAGGGTCGCGGGAATCCGATGGATGCGTGACGCACAGGACCGGTCGTTATGGCGACACTTGGGGGAAGCCTATGTCCAGTAGTGGACCTCTTTCAGCTGAAATGTTAATGATGATGAACATTTGTGTGTGTTTGTAAGCTTGTTATTTTATTTCGTCACGTTCGAACGGCTGAATGGATTTGGATGTTTTGCGCACGGGTAGACTATGTCCTGAAATAGAATATAGGATATTTTATTGCGAGGCTTTTTTTTCTTTTTTTTTTTTAAGTGGTAATATCATCTAATGACTAATCCCACTCTTGGGCGGAGCGGGAGATAGTGTCAGACTTTTACTGACTAAAAACCTACTCCTGTTCCTTATTTGCCTTCATCCCTGGGCCCCGGGTTTCGGTTTCACACTACCCGTGGCCCTAGTAGGCTTCGACCCTGCTGACATCGACATCTCCCTGAGGCGCGCGTGGAACAGTACACGCCGTCGACGACTTGGGCTCAGTCCGGACGGTGACCGGACGGTCGGACGGCGAGCCACCCGTTACTCGCCGTCCGCAAGCCCGCGCCTACGGTGGCCGGAAATCGGGATATGTTGAGATGAGTGTGTGATGTGACGAGATTGGATAAAGTGAGAAAGTCATCGGCGCTACTTTCAAACTTCTTCTAATATACTGAATATTAGGGGAGTTTGAAAGTAGCGCTGGTGACGAAACAGTTAAAATAGAATCTTTTGTCTTGGTATTGTCATGTGAAGAGCAGGGATGAAACGCATGTTACTAAAGGAGTTATGAGTATACATGTGAATGGATGGAGAGGGGGAGGGAGCCCAAACAAAAGATGGATGGATTGTGTGAGGAATGATATGAAAGAAAAAGGAGTAAGTGATAGCGTGACGGGTCATAGGACAGAATGGAAGAAAAAAACGTGCGCCGACCCTAAGTAATATGGGACAAGGGCAGGAATATGATGTCGATGTTTCCTTACGATAATTTTATACTTTGATGCAAAGCCGCAGACAGACGCTAGTAATAAAATAATGCAGTTTCCGCTTGCTTTTGTGTTAGCTTGATGCTTAATTAATTAGTACAGCCCAATTAAGGTTGACTTTTATAGAAACAACTGGTCATTAATCGTCTGTAACAAGTACCAAGTACATTGGACTCTGGAGACGTGAAAAGTTGCGGTGTCGTAATGTCGGTTCGACCGAATACGTTTTTTGTGACGTGCGAGCCATTTGGTTTTCCCTAGGGCTGTCCAGTTTCACACCTGATTATTTAAATAGCTAAACAGCACCTATTGTTGGAACCAACTGGACGAGGGACTATTTAACCATGGTGAATTGTAGGAAAGAAGAAAAGTCTACAAAGGTCTAAATTAAATCAGTCGAAAGATGTCCACTGCTGGAAATAGGCTTCTCCAAGTGTCGCTACAACTAACGGTCCTGTGGGTCTCGCATCCATCGCATTCCCTTGACTCTAACCAAGTCATCGGTCTATCTTAAATAGATCTTGTGATAGAGCTTGCAATACTGCGTCTTCAGGTGTGCGGTCGCCACTTCAGAATCTTTCGGCCCCATCGACCATCCGTTATACGAACAATGCGCCCTATCCACTGCCAATTAATCAACATAGGAGCAAAACTCCACAGATATGTTGGGTATCGATAACAGATAGCGATTAAACAATAAAGAAACTAGAAACTACAACTGCTTAAACAGGTGATTCCGAGCAAAAATGATAATGAGGTTGACCTATAAATTGAGGCTAAACAAGCTGTAGAAGACCTAAAATAAGCTGGAAATATAAAGATGAGTCTACGCTAGAGGGGCCGAGCACGAGCGGAGAACGAGCCGAGCTCAAATTCGTGTAGTGTCGTTCGTGCTCGGCTTCTCTAGAGTCAGTCCAACCTACACGAATTTGAGCTCGGCTCGTGCTCCGCTCGTGCTCGGCTCCTCTAGAGTCAGTCCACACTACACGAATTTGAGCTCGGCTCGTGCTCCGCTCGTGCTCGGCTCCTCTCGTGCTCGGCTCCTCTAGAGTCGGTCCACACTACACGAATTTGAGCTCGGCTCGTGCTCCGCTCGTGCTCGGCTCCTCTAGAGTCAGTCCAACCTACACGAATTTGAGCTCGGCTTGTGCTCCGCTCGTGCTCGGCTCCTCTAGAGTCAGTCCACACTACACGAATTTGAGCTCGGCTCGTGCTCCGCTCGTGGGCTCCTCTAGAGTCAGTCCACACTACACGAATTTGAGCTCGGCTCGTGCTCCGCTCGTGCTCGGCTTCTCTAGAGTCAGTCCACATTACACGCATTTGAGCATGGCTCGTGCTCCGCTCGTGCTCGGCTCCTCTAGAGTCAGTCCACACTACACGAATTTGAGCTCGGCTCGTGCTCCGCTCGTGCTCGGCTCCTCTAGAGTTAGTCCACACTACACGAATTTGAGCTCGGCTCGTGCTCCGCTCGTGCTCGGCTCCTCTAGAGTCAGTCCACACTACACGAATTTGAGCTCGGCTTGTGCTCCGCTCGAGCTCGGCTCCTCTAGAGTCAGTCCACACTATACGGATTTCAGCCCGGCTCGTGCTCCGCTCGCGCTCGGCTAGTTTAGCGTAGCCCCACCTCAATATAGGATCCAGCAAGTAAGATGCTGTAAAGAAACGGCAATAATAGGCATAATAAACACGCACGGTTGAAATGTGAGTAATCGTGTGGCTGATAGACGTACCACTGTATATACAGCTCATAATTATTTTGATAGCATATAACGATTACACAATAAAAAACCACAATAAAATTTTGTTTTTTTTTTTTAGGTGGGAATTAATAAAATTTAACAAAAAAATCTATAAATTAATGTAAAAAATCAATTGAACTTTCAATTTTATTTTTTAAACGACAATCTAGTGGTTGAGTGCGATCCCACCTGATGGTGAGCAGTGCTGCAATTGTTGATGGTCAAGCGCACTTGTTTATTATGAGCCTATTCACTCTAGCTTTGAAAACACCTAAATTATAATCGGACGGGAAGACCGCAGCTGGCAAATTGTTCCAGTCCTTCGATGTACGAGTATGCGGTATAACATATTGTTTAAAAAAATCTACCTCAAATTTAGGGGATATGGCTGCAGTTTTTAGGTTTCCGTACCTCAAAAGAAAAACGGAACCCTAATAGGATCACTTTGTTGTCCGTCTGTCTGTCTGTCTGTCAAGGGATCGAGTGGAGGTATCGGGTTGTAATTTATAATAATAAAAAAAACATATACTCAGGTCTGCCGCGGGCCCTTGAAGCTGTAAAAAATCAAACTACTTTAATGAAAAAAAATATACGGCCGTTTATGTCACAAAAAACGTGTATTTCGACACTCTCAAAGGAATCAAAATTCATAGGGTACTTTCCGTTGACCTAGAATCCTGAAATTTGGCATGCAGCAAGGTAGTAGCAGCTAGCACAAGTATAGGGTAAAAACTTGTAGTTACGTCACAAAAAAAAAACTTTTTTGCGATTCGGAAAAATCTTCGTAATTCTATTCGGGAATTGAACTGTTTTCACAGGTAAGTTTGTACTGAACACTTTTTTATATAGGAAGCCGTATCCTATGTAAGTAAAAGTTTAAAATTCACGTGAACGAAGTCGCGGGAAAAATACTAGAGCTAAAATAAAAATACCAAAATTTAATGGAAAGATGCAGTGCAGTTCAGTCTTGTCTTCTATGACCTTGACTGATTCGGCACCAACTTACTTTTAAATAAAGTCCAAATAAATAAATAGTCGGCACGAGGTATACAAGAATAGCTTTCTCCAGTAAAAGTGGTAGTTGGGCTTACTGCCAAGGGAGCGCCGGACGTAATACTTAAGTATCGCCGCTTATGACCACACTACGAGTAAGTGCATGGTAGGAAATAAAAATACGAACGTCAAGCTGTAAGCGTATATTTGAACTTTAATTGGATTCCACTATGATATATATTGGAAACTAGCTTGTCCTAGCGGCTTCACACAAATGAAAGTACTTTTCACTGTCGATACATAAAAATCGGCCTCCCCGTACATTTCCGTTTAAAAAAAAATCGGCCTCCCGTACAAAATTATAAACTTGATCAGACAGTTTGTATGGAGAGGCCGTTTCGTCTACTGATCAAGCCCTTAAAGTTTGCGGAGACTTGTCCCTTACACTTTTTGTAGATTAACAAGTAATTTAATTATATCCTAAACAAATAAATTGTCTTTACTAAGAATGTGTCCGATCGCACTTTTATTATTGTTTTTAATAAGCCGCTTCGCTTCGTTCTGGTGTTTATTATGTATCACTTATGCTATATTACACTATCACTAAATGACTAAACACTAACTCGAACAGTTTTGTTCTTTTTAGTCTTCTCCACTATATTCGTGTGAGCAGCTGGATTGCCTCAATATTCACTTTCTGATGAAGTCACTTTTCGGGAGCCACAAAGTTTTGGACGGAAGATGAACACTTCATGAGCTGACCCCAATTAAAATGGGACAAGACATGATGATGGTGCTGATGTCATTCTGCCGCTTAACACACATTGATACTTCGAAAAGGTTAGAGTCTAGAGCCATCTGATAGGATAGGTTATCATAACAAATAATGCGCCGGATTAGGAGGAAGTTAATATAATAATATCATTGTATATTGTAATCAATGAGACAACTAATAGAATTGTGTAACTTTATAAAGTAGGTAACTACACCAATAGTTATCTAATGAGAACTTGCTCTTTACCATGTCGTGAGGCGTGCAATCTAGAAAGAGGGGAGCTATACACCCTATAAAGCTCCAACCTTTTAACAGTTCAAACCTTTCCAGCGGGGCTATTTCGTAACTTTGTTGACAGTTCAAGTGATGATCACTTGTTAATAACGTGCATCATTGAACTGTCAAACAGTTAGTTTCGTATTGCCTATCTTCAGTGACCAACTGCAGTGACGTCATTAGCCACTGGTGCCTTTGATAGCCACCGTAACACGTTTTGACAGATGTTATTGTATCGATACTTTTAAAATTGCGATTGTGTAAGCTTTTGAAGCTGTATAATAGTCGATAAAATTTTAGAGTGGTCACAATAGGCACCGTAAATTTTTATAATTCACCACATTTCCACCGTAGTTTGTTAGTCACTTGTGTGATACGTAATACCAATTTTATGAAATTGTCAGTTGACAACTAAGTTTAGTGTGCAACGAATGCTAGTTATCAACTGTTATTGAAAAAGTTAGCGAATAGCCCCCCTGGACTATTACGAATATTTCAAGACCAAAATTAGCCAAATCGGTCCAGCCGTTCTCGAGTTTTAGCGAGACTAACAAAAAGCTATTCATTTTTATATATATAGATAAGATATATTTAATACACATTCTAATATTTTTGCAGTAATATACTGCTGACAGTAAAAGTTTCAAGTCAGTCTTTTCGACAAGCTTCGCTGAAGTACTGAGGGAAAATCTCACCACGGATATGGTGCCTCTTTCAAGGATTCCACATATATTGTCTAGTTGCGTTTTTTCGTTAGCCAGTCTTTTCATATTTTAATTGAAGGCAGTTGAAACTAAAAATGCACTTCGGAGATTTCAAAAATAAAACACGGCAAAACACAAAATTGAAAGCAGTAAAAAGTGATTTTCTAGAAAAATGTCAGTTACGAGGTTACGAGGTATTGGTACTTCACCGTCGATTATTTTTGTTTTGATACTGCGCCGTAAAAGTCTTTCTACAATTTGTCATGTTGCCTTACATTTCTTGTTTTTGAGCTGGTCATTCTAGGTGTAATGTTATGTCTGTTATATGTAGGTACACTCGTAGCCAGACCAAATAGATCTACGTAACATGCTATTAAAATAAAGGTGCTGTTAGTCGTTACCATGAACGAGGAGTGGACTGTGCCGATGTTAGTAAGTTTTGATATGAATATCCAACACAGATTAACGAACAATTTTGAATAGAAGAGAATTACAAATACTTATTTATTTGACGTAATATCGACGTGGAAAAGTATAGAATCAATACTAATATTTTATTGGCGAAAGTTTATGTGTGATTTTTTTTTCGGTGGTAAAATCATCCTGTGACATCGGCGGGCGGAGCGGGAGATAGTGTCAGACTTTTACTGCCTAAAAACCCACTCCTGTTCCTTCGTTGCCTATCGAACCAGGGCCGAGTCTTCCTTTCAGAATCAGACCCTTGGCCCCAGTAGGCTTCGACCCTGCTGGGTCCCTACTGTTTGCTGCCGGTGGTTTACTGTTAGACCAAAAAGTCGACGAATGAGTGCATCCCTAATGTCGTCGCGCATCATCGCCCCCACACTAGTATCTTTGACAGTCGAACAGAGAATCACGCGCCCTTTTCACGTTGTTATACTTTTGTGTAAAATATGTAACCAAAGTTAACCAACCGGATAGATTTACTAAAAAGACAAGGAACTCAACTCCAATGTTTTAAGGCATATATTCCCTTGAACATCTCGCTAGAGTTAAATTCACACATACTCGTACAGCCGCCTGCGCCGGCGTAGAGCCCCGCTGACTTGTAAAAACCATTTTCTTTGCAAAATATTGATTGACTAGCTTTTGCCCGCGGCTTCACCCGCGTTCATAAAATATAGTCACTCAGGAATAAAGCAGCTTTCTATCGGTGAAAAAATTTTAGCTATCGGACCAGTACTTTCAGAGATTACCTCCGACAAACAAAAAAATATAAAAACAAACTTTACGTCTTTATAATATTAGTGTAGATTTACATGTATATGCTATGTACATGCTGAAGAACACTTAAGAAGCTATTTTTTTGTGTAAACAAATTTCTAAAGATCAAAACTGTTTGAAAGTTGAAAAGCTGTTTGATTTTTTTTTTGACAAAAGTATTAGTCATACGCATCGAGATATAAGTACTAACGTACTAGAGAAGCTAAGTCAAATAACTGAATTGTCCTATTTTCGTAATTTGAATCTTTAGTTCACTGCAGAGCTAAAATAATAACAATTCGTCTAAACCATAACTAATTTAACACAGCGCTAGATTTGCTGCGTAAGTGTATTTATTCTCGGCAAAAAGGTCTTAAGCGCCATGTAAATCACGGCACTTAAGCGTTTTCTTCGACAAAGTGCGGCGCGATCGCCGCAGTTGAACGAGACAAAGTAGGAATTTACGGTGTCTTCTCTAGTACGTTAGTACTTATATCTCGATGGTCATACGAAAAAAATCATACGTTGATCATGAATCTATAATACAACATTGTACATGAATCTATAATAAAAATACTTTTTTTTTCAAACCTATTGACCTAGCCGTTACCGAGGAGTAGGCTTCATTCATTGCTTTCATCCAAAGTCATTGTTTTATGGCACTGCTCGGGAGCTAGGGCCTTAAGCGAGAAATCCAGCAGGCGTGTCTGTTTTTCAAACAATTAGTAAAATCAACATGGATGCTTAACTTCTCTGCTAATGTTACACTTGAATGCTTTGCATGTTAAACAGGCCTTCCGTTAGTGTATAAAACATATATGTTTGTTTATCCTTTGTGATTGTATCTAATGGATTTATCTTAGCTTGAATATCATTTATATAAGTACATCTATAAAATAAAATTAAAGTTTTTGTTTGTGATATCAATTTGCCGGTTGCGGTATTTCTGTTTTTTTTTTTTTAAATTGGTATAAACTAGTGCTTGACTGATATCCCACCTGATGGTAAGTAGTAATGCAATCATTGATAGTGAGGCGCACTAATTTATTGAGAGCCTATTCACTCTAGCCTCAACCTTTCTGTCCGTTTTTAATTTAGGTATCTTCAGGGCCGGAACCACAACCGGTTCTGGTACCGGAAGACGCAGCGTTGGAAGGCCTCCGACAAGGTGGACCGATGACCTGGTGAGGGTCGCGGGAATCCGATAGATGCGAGACACACAGGATCGGTCATTGTGGCGACATTTGGGGGAGGCCTATGTCCAACAGTGGACGTCTTTCGGCTGAAATGATGATGATGATGATGATCTTCAGGGCTAGAGTGAATAGGCTTGTAATAAACTAGTGCGACTTCATCATCAAAGAGTCAAGCACGAGTCTATATCAACTAAAAAAAATGTCTTTTTTTACTAAACGTAAATGAAATTATATTCGATACCTATAAAAAAACGCAAATTTCAAATTTTTGGTCTTTCTGTATGTCGGTTTGTTCCGACTAATATCTGAAACGGCTGGCACAATTTAGGCAGGACTTAAACTGATAGATAGCTAATACTATAAGGAGTAACATATGCCTTACATAACTTTTATTTTAGAAAAGCAATAGGCATTGTGATTGTTTTTTGTTTAACGAGTTTGACGCGAATAAAGTCGCGGACATCCGCTAGTTAATCATAAAATGTAAAGGACTTCAAGCTCTATCCATACCTTCCGTGAAAACAGGCGTAATGATAATGAGTCTATTTATTCTACAATAAAATTAATCAAAAGAACTTCGGACTTCAGTGGTTTAGAACTTAAAAGCAGTTTAAGTCAATATTAAAGTCAGGAGGCTGTCAAAACTTTATGAAAGTAGATATTCGGTTTATAATCTTTATCAGACTTCGACGTTTAGAAGAAATAGCGATATTTATTGAAAAAATATTCCACTAGGTCATCATCATCATCATCATCATTTCAGCCGAAAGACGTCCACTTTTGGACATAGGCCTCCCCCAAATGTCACCACAATGAACGGTCCTGTGCGTCTCGCATCCATCGGATTCCCGCAACCTTCACCAGGTCATCGGTCCACCTTGTAGGGGGCCTTCCAACACTGCGTCTTCCGGTACGCGGTCGCCACTCAAGTGAACCTTTCGGCCCCAACAGGCATCTGTTCTGCGAGCCATGTGCCCTGCTCATTGCCACTTAAGTTTGGCGATTCTTCGTGCTATGTCGGCAACCTTGGTTCTCCTGCGGATATCTTCATTTCTGATTCGATCACGCAAGGAAACTCCGAGCATAGCCCTTTCCATTGCCCTTTGGGTGACTTTGAGCCTTCTGATGACTTCGACATCTAGTAGAAATACCGATATTTATTGAAAAAATATTCCACTAGGTACTTAATGTATATTTCAAAAGATATTTGTATTCATAATAATTACGATCGAACTATAAATAAATCTAGCTGTGTAAATAATACGAGTATATTCAAGGCCAGATATCTGAAGCAATTTGACTGTTTCCATTTAGAAAAAATAAAATAATTAAAGAAGAACTTTCGTTTATGATGAAGTTGTTTATTAATAGCAACAGAAAAATCCCAGCCATTAAATTGTTCCCAAACCTTACGAATAACAAAGACTTCTCTATCAAAATGATTTTAGGGCAATATAAATTTATTATTCAATGACATAAACTAGTGCTTATCTGCGATCTCTCCTGCTGGTAAGCAGTGATGTAATCGTTGATGGTGAAGCGCACTAGTTTATTAAGAGCATATTCACTCTAGCCTTGAAGACACCTAAATTATAATCGGACGGGAAGAATGTAGCAGGCAAATGGTTTCAGTCCATCGATGTACGCGGTGTAACCGACGTCGTTTCTGTACCTTCCTAAAATGAACATGATTTGAAATATTAAGCTAGAACTACCTTAGACCGACGTACACGTGTTACACGCCTGATTTGTACATAGAACGACGTCGCGTGGCGTGGATCAAGTGTAGCTCTACAAGTTTAGTTTCCATATAAAATGTATGGAGACCGACGCGCCCAGATTGGCGTGTGTGGCACACGTCTGCGCTGTGTCATCTTAATTCCGTTGTTAATCGATAAATTTTGTTACAGTATAATTATCGGGAAATTACTCGTTTACTTTCTATTAACTGCTGCCAGTGGCTTCGCCCGCGTGATAGCAGAAATGTATCCCAAGTGAGCATACACTCGGGATAAATTTAATATGTGGTATTACAAGACATGGTCTACCTGTGTTAAGGGCCTATTACATAACTCGATATTCAGACAGTCTTAGTCGATGTCGCGTAGTGTAATAAGGGTTAGACCGGTCTTACTCGGTACAAAAAATAAGACAGTCTGAATACCGCGTAGTGTTATAGGCCCTTACGAGTAAGTTTCATAGAAATCCGTTCAGACGTTCGAGTGTAACGAAGTAATAAACATACACATACTCACAAACTTTCGCCTTATAATATTAGTGTGATAAAACTAAATACATTTTGCATAATGAATAAAAGAATATCTACACTTATGGTGGTCTGTGCAACACAGCAGTGCATACAAATGTCGATGCATAATCTACGTAAGCCTACAGACTTACGTAGATTAAAATGATGCTATTGATGCGTCCACACGATACATCGAGTGGACTCATTATTAGCACATTTTAAGTAGGCGTATCTGGGAGTAGGTACTTTAATATTGTTGCTCGGCAGTGAAATACTCGTAAAGCCCATTTTCTTGGAATAAATATGTATTATACATGTCTTAGAGCAGTGGTGGTCCGGTGGTCACGGCCCTGACTTACGAGTTGGTCGCAAGTTCAAACCCAGCCAGGCGCATTACTCTGTGTAATTTAGTTCATGATCACTGGCTCTCATAACTTGCCCGCGTGGTAGATTACGGCCTCTCTTAGAGAGGAGGCCTGAATCCCAGCAGTGGGAATATTATAAGGCTGACTGGACTGAACAATCTCGTATTTTTTTGTTAAAGAGACAGTATTTCTTTCTCCTGTTAAATGTTTGTGATTATGATTTTACGAGGCTTTCATTGCCGAGCGACGATTTCGTATACGATTAATAATCCCTTTCCTTGAGGAAGATTAACACCTAATCTGAGAACATTAGCTTGATAGACAATAATTCCACCTCGACAGCCCGTAGTGATCCACGCGCTCCTCAAAGAGATGTCAACAAACCGTAGGGGCCCATCAGGGCCGATGCCCGCTAGGACCGCGGGGATTTGCTGAAAAAGAAACACGCGGGCGAAGCCGCTGACATAAGCTACTAAACTCCTGTACCTGAAAAAAAAAAGAAACGTTAGGTATATTATTCTTCATTTAAGATAATTCAATTTGCCTTCTAAATCATACCATAACCAAGGCTTCTGTTTTGTGAACGTCAGTTGTCAGTGTGTAAGACGGTTCCCTGCCTAGACAATCGTACTAACAGCTTTGTTTTAATAACACGTACCATCTGCGGATCCTGAGATGTTGGGAAGATGATTAATGAATCCTTTGTGTTTGTTCGATTAAAAACTTCGTTAATACATCGTGTAGAGGCATTTTTCTTAGTCTCTCTTTTATATATGGGCTATCTACATATTTGGTAACTAACACTTATTTAATGTACATATTATAAACTACAAGTTATTTATAGCCGCATCAGGAGACATAATTTGTTCGCTGTGCTGTCACTCGTATTTTCTCTACGTTAAACACTCTTTTGGACAGGAACACTGACTGTGAATTGTTTGCGGACGGATGGAAGACGATCATGTCAGTCTAGAGTTCTACGAGATGAGTGTGTGAAATTGTGTATGTTGTACATATATTCTTTGACTAATGTCATTGGCGAAAAAAATTGGTTTTTGTTAAAGTAAGACAAATAAATAAATAATTATTACTTGCTACTGCGACTTCACCAGTGTGAAAGTGGAAAATTATCCCGAGGAAATCATATTCCCGAAATAAAAAGGTTTCCTATAAAGCGCATAAGACATGGTTTACCCTTGTGCCAAATTTCATCCACATCCCTTCAGCAGTTTCAGTGTATAGGAGTAACAAACATACAAGTATACACACTCTCCCGAACTATATACAGGCGACAGTTTGGGAGAGTTTGTATATTTGTATGTATGAATATTGGTGTGATTATTTTACCTAGGGTGAAACCTGTCGATGCACAATTGACATACAGTCTAGTGATTGTGTCACTGCAGGACTACGATTAAGAAAAACTGGACAAGTTTTCAGGCATCTTTTTTTTTATTTATAGGCACGCGTTTGACCACTATCTCACCCGATGGTAAGCGATGATAGGGCCGACGATGGAGCGCGCTTGCCTAAAAGTAACCTATTCACTCTTGACTTAAAGACCCTTAGGTTGTAGCTATCAGGAAACACAGACTCCGGCAGGGAATTCGACTCCTTAGCTGTAAGCATAATAAATGTGTTTCCAAAACGCTTTGTACGTATGGGTGGGATGTCCACCATGCATCTATTTAGCTTTTGAAGCACATTTGCAACATTCTTCCTTTAATTTTATTGTACTGTTAATTTGCTATGATGAGGTTCAAGAGCATTTTTATAACTTTTAAACTATTCAATTGTATTATTTGCTTTCAAGCAAAGTATTATTATTTAGATAATAGTTTTAGTAATTCTCTGGGGTGTCGATGTAAAGAGTATCCTTGTACCTTTTAGCAGCTATCCTTTGAAGAAAATTACGTCAAAGAGGATTCTGTAATCTGTGCGAAATATCTAATGAGAATTTCTTTGTATTCACGAATAATGCTGTACAAAAATGCAAAAATAAATGATGTTTTTTCTTTTGTTATTTGTTTTGGCTGTCATTTGTCGACTATTTTTATGGAGGTGGAAAATCATCGAATGAGTTCCTTTCTAGGGTGACTTTTACTGACTAAAAACCTGTGTCCTTCAGTTGCCCTTTACGGAGGACCACAAAACTTTTTCAGAAATTTCCTGTGGCCCTAGCGGGCATCGGCCGTTCTGGACCCCTGTTTTACGGATATCTCTTTGAGGCGCATGGAACTCTACGCGTCGTCTACGACTTGGGCTCGGTCTTCACTGGACGGCCGAAAGCCCACTCTTACGGAAACCGGAGATCGGCCTATGACTGCCCACTCCCGACACTCCCACCTGTGTTCCTTCATTTGCCCGCAGCATTTGTCGACCCTAGGCAGTCATTTAGTTAAGGATATTATTGTAGAAATATGTGAAAACTCGCTTCTAGCCGCAGTTTTGCTAGCATGGAAGTAGGATATTCCATACAAACTTTGCACCCCCGTTTCGTACACTTAGGAGGCGAATTGAATGAACGCCTACGTCATAAAAGAAAATCGTGTGCAAAATTTCACCTTTTAGTCTCAGTTTCAGCTGTGCCAGTCAGTCAGTTTCTCCTTTGATACGTGTATATTTAGATAAATGAATCTCGGGAACGCGTGGAGGTATCGAGTTGAAATTAAAACCATATACTCAAGTCTACGGTCCCTTGAAGCTGTGAAAAAATAAAACTACTAAAAACGAAACATAACGAAAAAAAAAAGATACGGCCATTTATGTCGTCAAAAACGTATATTTCGACACTCTCAAGGGAATCAAACTTCATAGGGATACTTCCACTTGACCCAGAATCCTGAAATTTGGCATATAGCAAGTTCTTATAGCATAGGTATAGGAATAAATCTGAAAACAGTAAATTTATGGTTACGTCACAAAATAAAACTTTTTGCAGTTTGAAAAATTTTTCGATGAAATTTACCTAACATGTAAATAGTTCCATTCCCGAATGGAGGGGAATGTACGGAACTCTCAGGGCGCGAGTCCGACTCGCACTTGCCCAGTTTTTTTCTCCCAGGTGTATGTTTCCTTGGAATAATTTTGTACTATCACAAGCAGCTGGCTGAAGCTAGTCTATTTATAATGATGTTTATCAATATAAATTGAATAAACATACATTGTGTTTGTAGTAAGTGGTCGTATCTGGAGCAATTAGTGCTTTGGCGTCTCGTCAAAGGCTGCCGGCACGCGCTGCGGTATTGCAAGCAACTTCAATAATTACAAGATCTTGCATAATTGCTTTCAGACATCTATAGTTCACCAAGAGGGATTAATGTTTGCCATCAATGCTGCAAAATGGGGAAGGCTGTTATTGAATATAGGAGTTATATTCTGCTGATGACCGTGTATCGGAACATGCAGCCTTGGAAGGTCTTCTACAAGGTGGGCCCAGGACCTGGGATCTTACCATGACATGTAACATGTTCATCCCTTTAACAGTTTAGGTCATAAAATGGATCGCGTTAACAGCTCTTGGTAGGCACTCTGGATTCGAGACGCACAGAACCGCTCGTTGTGGTGACATATGGAAGATTTCTACGTCTAGTGCAGTGCAGCAGTAGACGTCTTTTGGCTGAAATGATGATGATATTCTACTCATTAGTAGAGTGACGTTTACATCGGTAATATTTTATCAAAAGACTCATAAATATAAAAAAAAACTTTTTACAACATAAAATACAACCGACTTCAAAGTAAAAAAAAAACTTTTTTTTTCGGAAGTTGTTGTTTTTATAATAGTTTTGTCTGTTCGTTATTTAACAGCGACTTCCGAAATTAAATTTATTTTGCACTTTTTAGTGTTTGTTTTACGTTGAAGTCTGTTGTATTTATTTTGGTGTAAGTTTTTATTTTATTTTACACTAGCTGCGGTACCACAAATAAAAAGTACCCTTCACTCAAACTTAAAGTCATCGCGTATACGTATAAACAAAGCAATTTTACTTGTTACGACAGTTCTGCTGTGATCCTATGAAGAGTTCAGTTCCATATCTTCGAGGTTCATCATCAGATTATAACAATAGTTCCTATGGGACCAACTCCGGTAAGTCCCCTCTTTGAGGCGTGGTTGGAAAGACCTCACGGCGTCCTCACCTTCCGCATGACGCAGGTTCTCACCGAAGACGGTAAGTTCGGGAAGTTCCTGCACCGGATTCGTGCGGAAGCGACGAACGGGTGTCGTCACTGTGTGGAACGCCCGGAGGACACGGTGGAGGTGTGCCCCGCTTGGGCAGAGCAACGCCGTGTCCTCGTGGGGGCGATCGGCGGCGGCGATCTCTCGCGCCAGGCCTTGGTGTACCAAGGCCTGGCGCGAGAGATCGCGCCAGGCGCATGGCCTGTAGGCCATGGTCCGGAGCGAGGAGAAGTGGCAGGCGGTCGCCTCCTTCTGCGAAGCAGTAATGCTAGCAAAGGAGACGGCCGATCGCGTGAGGCAACGATCTTCACGCCCCAACCGCCGCCGGGATTCCGATCCTGATTTCCGGCCACCGTAGACGCGGGCTTGCGGACGGCGAGCAATGGATAGCCTGCCGTCCAACCGTCCGGTAACCGGGACCGAGCCCAAGTCGTCGACGCCGCGTATTGTTCCACGCGCGCCTCAGGGAGATGTCAGCAAATCGTAGGGGCCCAGCAGGGTCGAAGCCTACTGGGGCCATGGGTAGTGTGAAAACGAAACCCGGGGCCCTGGGACGAAGGCAACGAAGGAACATGAGTGGGTTTTGAGTCAGTAAAAGTCTGACACTAGACTACTCCCGCTCCGCCCAAGAGCGGGATTTGTCATAAGATGATATTCCAACCTAAAAAAAAAATATGGGACCAACTCGAAAGTATAACTTTTCAATCAAAAAAACAATTTTAAAAATCGGTCCACAATTGACAGAGAAATCGGTGAACATACATAAAAAAATACATACAGCCGAACATAGAACCTCCTTCTTTTTGAAGTCAATTAAAAAGACAAATGTGCAGAAGGGTACAGGATTGATGGAAAGAGTTACATTGGCCCTGAAACGCAAAGAGCAACTGAAGGGAACACAGGGCGGTTTTAGTCAGTAAAAGTCTGACACTCTCTCGCTTCACCCAGAGCTAGAGGTGTTATTTTACCATTTCTCAAGTTCAAAAAATTTTTAATAAGTATAGAAAAGACTGTGCATGTTGTCTAGCTATTTTGACATTAATGTTGTAAACCTCTCTTTTAGGGTTCCGGGTCCGAAGAGAACCAACGGAAATACATTAGGTAGGTACTAAGCCTCCGTTGTACGTCCGTCCGTTTTATTGTCAGCGAACTATACTTAATGGGATACAGTTAATGAACCGTAATAGGTAAACAGTTGAAATTTAAATACAGTGGTTGTTTGTGCCGCTAAATAATATATAATTAAAATAAAATAAAATTTTGATGGTACGAAACCCTTCGTGTGTGAGTCCAGCTCACACTTGGCTCTGGCGTTTTACTGCGTATGTAGCCAGGGTACCTTAACTTCCTCTATATTAAGTTACGATGCAGCAATATCTTCAATAATTAAGGCTGTTATTTTGAAATAAATTCTGGTTCCGAAGCAAATTAATTTGTGATACATGAGCCAACATTCCAACGCATGAAGTCGTAACATATTTTTTCAGTAAAACTATATCATAAAAATTTAAAATAAATAATATTATTTGTTATTACATCCAGCGTCTGGTATAGTGATCTTAAATTGATTATTGATTACATAATGCAAATACATCGCTTAATAGGATTTTTACAAATTGCTTACATTATTAACAATAATAATTACAAAAACGTTTCTCCTGAAAAAAGAAAACCACTTTTTAACCGACTTCAAAAAAAGGAGGAGGTTATCAATTCGGTTGTATATTTTTTTTTTTTTTTATCATTTTTTTTTTTTTATGTTTGTTACCTCAGAACTCCGTCGTTTATGGACCGATTTGCAAATTTTTTTTTCCATATACAGGATATGCTTCCAGATTGGTCCCATTTTTTTCAAAATCCAATTCTGATGATGGAATCCATGAGGAATCGAGGGAACTCCTCAAAAATTATAGGCAACCCTATGGTAATTTTAGTATTTTCATCAAGAACTTAAGCATTTACAGTCAAAAAGTAACATTTGATGAAGTGGAACTGATGAAGAAGACCAGAAATGGTCAACGGAACTTCATACACAAATAGATATTACAATGAAGATATACATAGTTAAGCGACTATGACAATACAAATAAATGAATGATTCTGAATAGTTACGTTGAAAATGGTATCATCGAAGTGATCTGATGATGATGATGGAGCCGGAAGGTAGGCACTGGAACTCCGTAATTAATCAATGTAACCTAGCCGTGTTTGGACTTATTAGAATTGTCATGAGATGCACTTTGGCTATAAGGTACTATCGAACTGATCTGATGATGGAGCCGGAAGGTAGGCACAGGAACTCCGTAAATTATCAATGTATCCTCGCCGTGTTTGGGCTTATTAGAATTGTCGTGAGATGCTCTTTGGCTATAAGGTACTATCGAACTGATCTGATGACGGAGCCGGAAGGAGGAAGGTAGACACAGGAACTTTATAATAAAACAATGTAACCTAGCAGTATTTGGGTTAATTGGAATTGTCATGAGAAATAGGCACTCTGTTTATAAGTGTATCGCAACTAAAAAGTGTGAAATAAAAACTTTTTAGAAAAAAAAAATAACCGACTTCACTAAAAAAAACACTAAAAGGATCAAAATAACTTTAATTTCGGAAGTCGGTGTTAAATAAGAAACAAACAATACCGAGAAACACCGACTTCCGAAATTAAAGTTATTTTGATCCTTTTAGTGTTTTTTTTAGTGAAGTCGGTTATTTTTTTTTTCTAAAAAGTTTTTTATCTCACGATTTTATGCGTGGAAGGTGTCGATTTGTATATTCGCCAATTAAGCTAGTATTTTCGAAGTCATATTGACCTCAGTCGTCCGACATTTAATTTATTGACCAAGCGCCAGGTGTATGATTACGTTGGTCAATATAAAAAAATATGTTATGTAAATTATTTATCTATTAGAGCTATTAAAATAAATGTAATGTCGCTATTAGTATTAGCATTATAAAGTTCATCGTCCACTGGACAAAGAATAAGTTGTTACTTGTCATGTTGCTACGTATTTGAACTGAGAAAGATGACTATAATGCCGTTCCATCATAATCAGAGTACAGTAGTTGACTGCCGGACAGAGAATTCTCTAACCGTCCGCCATTTAACATGATTCTCGCCTACTCATATCTATCTCGCAAAGATTTTTTATTTTATTTTTATTATTATGGATAGACTCGCGTTTGACCACTATCTTACCTGATGGAAAGTGATGAGGTGGCCAACGATGGGGCACGCTTGTCTAGAAGCAACCTATTCACTCTTGACTTAAAGACTCCTAGGTTATAGTTATCAGGAAACACAAACTCCGGCAGGGAATTCCATTCCGTTGTACGCATGATGAATGTGTTCCCAAAACGCTTTGTACGTATGGGTGGGATGTCCACCATGTACCGATGGCGCAACGCCTTACGACTTGTGGTCTGATGATGGAACGCACTTGGCGGAATTAAATTGTGCAATTCCAATGCACACTCCCCGAAATGTAAACGATAGAAAACCGACATGAAATCGTAAGACATGTTTCTATACTTAATAATTTAATCTGCAATGAGAGTAACTTAGGTGACAGTTAGTCAGTGAGCAGAGCACATTATAATATTAATATTATAATAATATTCCACAACTATCACACAACGCCGACTAGTCTCAAGCTAAGCAGAGCTTGTGTTATGAGTACTAGACAGCTGATAAACATACATATATATTTCTAAATACATACATATTATAGATAAATTACACCCAGGCACAGAACAAATGATCGTGCTCATCACACAAACATTTGTCCTGGGTGGGAATCGAACCCACGACCTCCGGCATAGCAGTCAGGGCCACTGACCACTAGACCAACAGGCCAGTCAGAATTCGAAACAGAGTCAGAAACAACATTGCTCGTAGAGCATTGCTCGTGGGGCCAAAAGGTACTGAAGTAGCGACCACGTACCTGAAAACACAGCGTTGGAAGGTCTCCTACGAGGTGGGCCTATGATCTGGTGAGGTTCGCGGGAATCCAAGGGAATCATCGCACAGGATCAATCGTTGTGGCGTCACTTGGGGGAGGCCGATGAGGATGATGATGAAACCAATTAACACATATTCTTGATCTAGACTATGGTAGGGTATACCCTATGGTAGGTCACCTTTCCAAAACATTTTCATAAAAAGTAGACTCCATTATTTTTCAGAACACATGGCGTAGGTTTAGTTGACAGAAATTAACACTACGTATTTATATTCAGAAGGCGTAGGCAGTCTATTAGATCCTGACCTACATTCGTATACGAGTATATCCGCAATTTATCGACCATAGAGTGAATTCCCACAGGGGCAACCTATCTTCACGTGTCGAACGCAGCTTATACTTCGTGTTATAACAGATTATTTCTGACAATAAACCAATTAAACTTTTCTCTTTCTTGAAATCGAACACTGGGGTTCTCTCTCAGGGTATTACTCTGCTTCTTCGAAATGTGTCTCAAATATTTCAGAATTTGCCATAAATAAGATTCGTTTCGATATTAAAAGTACATGCATCTGATATGCCAATTTTACGAATGGCAATTGGGTTGTCAAGATTTTTCCTGCGATCCATGTCACATTGCCATCGGCAATAAATTGAGGGGTGGAAACACATTAAAAGCGCTCGTTCTTCGATAGGTGAAGCTCCATAAAGTAATAAATATTATAAGTTTAGTTTAATATTTAAAACGTGCGGATTTCCTCTTACGTTTCCGTCAGCGATGGGGCCAGCCATATTGGTTTTTTTTCTTTAGAATTTTCTATAGGTACGCTTGAATTTAAACAGTGTATAGCGGTTATCTTAATTAGATAACAGTTGTGTGGGTTATAAACTTATTTTGACTTTACACAAATGTGACCTACGATGTATACGATTCTATAACGCATTGATAATGTTAAAATGTAGTTTTAAAATCAGTATTCTGTTCCAACCGTTCCATGCGCTACGTTCAGTTCCTCTATACCTACATTCACTGTCTATTACTACTATATACTATATACTCAATTATTATGCGGCTGCGTGAAATCTGTAGTCTATTCCGACAAACATATACAATTGTAGTTTAAGGCCAACATAACTTGCATTGTTCAAGAAATTGGACCTATTTTTGCGAAGAAGTCATCCAAAATGATTCACTCAGGAGGTTGGAGTACATTGGAGATGCTTTATCTAATTCCTATCTATCCACACCCGAATAAAACGCACACCGACACTTACACTTCACACCTACTCAACTGTTTTTTGCACTATCCTTTTATAACAAAATGTTTGATTCCTCATTTTATTTTTTTGTATATTTTTATTTTAACATGCCATGTAGCGCTAGCAGGTCTTAACAAATTATGAACTATGTGTAATGTTTTGGTCACCAAAAAATAGGCTACGCATTTTTTGGACAAGTTGCTAACTTTTAAGGCCAATAATTTGTAAAAAAACTGTATACATTAAATAAATTATTGTTTTTATTTTTATGGTTGCGGACGTTGCGGTAGCCTTGCCCGAAAATTATATCACACAAAAACCATTGTGGCAATTCAAAGTTCGAGCGCTCTTAATGAAAAACCTTGTATATCTAAAACATATTTGTTAGCGTGAGCCTGAATTAATGATGGGGTTAGAGAAAGGAAAGGAAAATCTCCATTCATTTTGTTTTCGGCTATCCTGTTCCGATCCGGGTGGCGTCCTCTTTTGTGAGAGAGCGTCGTGTCGATCGATGGCATGGTGTTATTTATGTGTTTCTAATAATACACCTATTGAGTGTCGTGTGCGATCATCAATCCGTATGCCAAGCTTGTGAATGTCTAGTAGTGGCCATTGGCTAGCCTACTAGCATTGAGCATTTAATGGGTTCTGTAATATTTTTGTAAATAATTTGGTGACTGTTTGATGCAAACGGTGTTTCACTGGTATCTCATTTATTTTTCTCATAAACACCACTAGTTTTTAATTAATACAAATAATTAAAGGGCTTATTAGAATCTCATCTTGATACTATTTAAGGAAAGTCTCAATAAATAATATTCATAAACAGCAAAGTTATTAGAGTTTGTTTATATCCCAAAATGTCACTCGATTTATGGAAATATTGTACAAGCTATTGATTATGAATGAAAAACAATGGAAAAACACTGCGCGTAGTATTTTCTAATAGCAATTGTTATGAATTGATTCAATTACGAATTTACCAATCATGACAACTATTCGTGGACAATTTTGGGATTTCGTTTTTTTTTTACTTTTGACTACATAAATATGATCAGTAACGGGTACAGATAGAGCCCATTTTTTTTTGTACTAATTAAAAAAAATAGGGGTGTATAAATATAATAATGTAATTTTCACATACTAGACATTTTCTGTATTATGGGTGCGTTCACGAACATGTACTCGTAAGCTCATATGTTACATAAGACACCCACACCAGAAACACCTATTTGTAGACAATACAAATATTTTTCCGTGCGAGTATCGGACAATATATCGACTAGTGTGTGAAAACTTATATATTTTCTCTGTGTCCTTCACGTTTCACAAGCTATACGAGACAATACAGTCAATTTATTTCTGTAAAATTTCCTTCCCTCAGTTACGCTGTTTGTACACATGCATTTGTTGAACAAGAACCAAGAAATGAAGTGCAACCCACATTTCTAGTCGGTCTGACACGTCAACAGTCTTTTCTGATTGAGATTTCAGATGTTCATCTTACAGAATTGAGACTATTTTCCGTCAACTTGGACAATACATTGTTGTCGCACTATGCAAATATTCTGAAATTCAATTTTGATTGGATTATCACTAGACGTTCTGGTCCACAAGGATTCAATTGCAAGGATATTTGATTTACAGAGTACGGTAACATCTTTATGGAACCTAGAATACCGTAACCATGTGAAATTCTTCTACGCAACTATAGCTTCTGCCAGCGGTTTCGCCCGTAAGAAAGTAAGTTCCTCCATACAAACTTTGGACGCCCGTTTCATCCCTGTATGTTTTTAGGGTAATGTACCTCAAAAGGAAAAAACGGAACCCTTATAGGATTACTTTGTTGTCCGTCCGTCTGTCTGTCTGTCTGTCAAGACCCTTTATCTCGGAAACGCGTGGAGGTATCGAGTTGAAATTAAAACCATATACTTAAGTCTGCGGTCCTTTGAAGCTGTGAAAAAATCAAACTTCTGAGTTAACGAAAAGAAAGATACGTTCGTGGAGTACTTTTCGTTGACCTAGAATCCTGGAATTTAGCATAAAGGAAGGTCTTATAGAACAGATATATTAATAAATCTGAAAACAGTAAAGTATTTACTTCACTAAAAAAATCTTTTTTGCGATTTTGAAAAATTTTCGAGACTCCATTCGGGAATTTAACTATTTACATAGGTAGGTTTGTACGGAACCCTCAGTGAGCGAGTCCGACTCGCACTTGCCCAGTATTTTTATTCTTTGTATATGTTATAAAAGGTAGAAATTAAAACGATATAAGTGGACGATGACCTTAAATTAATTATGCAAATACCAAAAATAAAAATAAAACAGTATGGTAACCTAATATTTGAACACGTGTTCAAATAAAAACAGTGAAAATTTATTAGGACACCCGTTGATTGTTCCATGTAGTAGATTTAATAAATAATAATAATAAAAGTAACCAACCCGCACTGGGCCCGCGTGGTGGATTACGGCCCATTCCCTCTTCTAGAGAGGAGGCCTGAGTCCCAGCAGTGGGAACATTATAAGGCCGACTATGCTATGCTAATAAAAGTAATCATTTTATTTCAGGTAAACAGTATCCATATCATAAAGATCTTATATATAGACTAACATACATAACTATATTAAATTAATTTGTTAGTGAATATGATTTAAAACTACGTTAGTAACACTTCATTTTGCACTATATTGTCTTGGTGTTGTCCTGTGGTATTTTTTCGCGGAAGCGACGGAACACCACGCCCTGTGGACAAAAGTTTTCTTCCATTGCAAGGTGCAGAAAACAGTTCGGTACTCGCACCACAAACACCTATTTAAGCATAAGCATAATCAGCCTTTTTAATGTTCCCACTGCTGGGACTCAGGCCTCCTCTCTAGGAGAGGGAATGGGCGGTAATCCACCACGCGGGCCCAATGCGTGTTGGTGAATGTCACATGTCTTCGAATTTTTGGTTCTAGGACATGCCGGTTTCTTCACGGTGTTTTCTTTCAGCGTTTTGAGAGCAGTAAATAAATTACACAAAGTAATGCTCCTGGATGGGTTTTAAGTTGAACCCGCGACCTACAACTCGTAAGTCGGGGCCGTTACCATTCGGCCACTGCTCCTACACGCCTATTTATGTTGCAAGTATTGAATTAGGTATTCAAGACGTCTCTCGTCAGTTTACTCATCGTTTATTATGATTGATGCGCGAACAGTTGACTTTTCCGAGTCACGCTTAAGAGCGTGGTCGGTGGATCACGATTCAATGTAATTTCTATTACGATTGTGTTTTTAACTGCTTCGATGTATTCAACGTGTCGACTTACATGTCCTAAGGTTTTGTCATGAGCGTTTTGAGCATTTTGCCTGCTGCGGTCTTCCCGTCCGATTATAATTTAAGTATCTTCAAGGCTAGAGTGAATAGACTCTTAATAAACTAGTACACCTCATCATCAACGATTGCATCACTGCTTACCATCAGGCGGGATCGCAGTCAAGTACTAGTTTATATCAATTAAAAAAAAATTGTCAATGAAAATAACGTAGAGACAGACACAACTATCGCCAACGCTCAGTTTGTCTCTATTTTATTCGGTTTTTTTATTGTCATGTCCGATTACTATCTAGCTGACGTGTTCCTATGTTTTGTTAGTGGCCTAGGGCAATATCAATTTTAACAGTAGATCTCCTAATCTAAAATATTTTTGAAGCATCACAAAGTATGTACAAGTCGGTGTTAAACATCCACATTAGTAAGTACATATTGTCCTCTGAAGGCTCGTTTTCATCGTCTTTCAGCAGATCATTTTCCAGCAGAGCATAAAAAAATGAGAGTTCTACTCGCATGCAGCATAGTTCTGGAGTTCCTGATACTTTTTAGAAAAAGTTCTGGTGTTTTTCCTGGAAAAATAGCATAGCATAGTCGGCCTTATAATGTTCCCTCTGTTGGGTTGGGACTCAGGCCTCCTCTCTAGGAGAGGGAATGGGCTGTAATCCACCACGCGGGCCCAGTGCGGGTTGGTGGATGTCACATGTCTTCGAATTTTTGGTTCTCGGACATGCCGGTTTCCTCACGATGTTTTCCTTCACCGTTTTGAGAGCAGTGGTGATGAAAAAAATTACACAAAGTAATGCGCCTGGCTGGGTTTGAACCCACGACCTACAACTCGTAAGTCGGGGTCGTTACCACTGGGCCACCACTGCTCTCTGGAAAAATATCAAAAGAAAATATGATCTGCTAACTTCCGGTTGCAGATAATTTTTAACAAAAGCAAAATTTTAAAAGTGTTTTAGGTGCACAAAGGCGATTTCTATAGTTCCTAATTACTTTTAGTAATAGTTCTGTCAATTAGAGCTCACAAAAAATAATGTTATTTTAAAACGAATTATGCTGTTATGGTAATACCAGTAAGAATAAGAATAAGAAATTTTATTTGCTCAAACATGTGTATGCATACAGAATTAAAATAATACATGCATGCAAGATCTTAAATAAAAGTGGTTCACGACATGTCTGCCATTTCTCATGGCGTGGCAATATCTTAGGTTCTACGAGTATTACATTATTATTATTATGAAATATTTTTTTTAAATTATAATGTAATTTTGATGATTTTAATTATATTTAATAACATTCAATTATATAGTATAATTGGCGTTATCCTATTACTATTATAGTAGATGGCGTTATCCTTTGACAGTTTAGCTAACACAACATTCGTTGACTATTAGGCGGTACGAAGTTCGCCGGGTCTGGTATATAATATATTTGTTATCGTGTATTATAAAGAGGAAAATAACTGTGAGTGCATCAGGTGTTTATCTATTCATGCGAATGTGGGAAGTGAAGCGAGTCGGTCCATTTAATGGTGCTGGAGGACAATAGTCCGACTCTAAACTAGTAGCGAGTAACGACGCTATTTAAATCCAATGTGCAAGTGTAATGATGTGACTCGTACCTAAAAACGATTTATTTATTCATTTAAATTTATTGTGTAGAAGCTACATTTTTGTTTCTTCCTTTTTAGGGTTCCGTGCCTCAAAAGGAAAAAGCGGAACCCTTATAGGATCACTTTATTGTCCGACTGTCTGTCTGTCTGTCAAGACCCTCTATCGAGAACACGTGGAGGTATCGAATTGAAATTAAAACCATATACTTAGCTACTCAAGTCTGCGCTCCCTTGAAGCTGTGAAAAATCTAAGTTAACGAAAAAAAGGTACGACCGTTTATGTCGCAAAAAACGTGTATTTTTCGACATTCTCAAGGGAATCAAAATTCATAGGGTATTTTCCGTTGACCCAGAATCCTGAAATTTGGCATGAAGCAAGGTCTTATAACACAGGTATAGAAATGAATCTGAAAAGAGTAAATATTTTGTTGTCACAATTTTTTTTTTGAATTTTCGAGACTTCTTTCGGGCATTAAACTATTTACATAATTAAGTTTGTACGGAACCCTCAGTGCGCAAGTCCGACTCGCACTTGGCCAGTTTTTTATTATTGTTAGGCTCGCGCTTGACCAATCTCACCTGATGGTAAGTGAAGACCAGTGAAGACCAGGCCAGGCCAGTTTACGATGGAGCACGCTTGCCTAAAAGTAACCTTTTTACTCTTGACTTAAAGATCTCCATGTTGTAGCTATTAGGAAACACAGAGTCCAGCAGGGAATTCTTAGCTACGCACGCACAATGAATATGTTCCCAAAAAGTTTAGTGCGTATGGGTGGGATGTCTGTGTATCAAAGGCGCATCGCCATACGTCAGACGGTCCTTGTCATTTCTCCATTTGTGGGTGTGGTAAAAGATTAGTAACGTATTTACTATATATTATTATTTTTCACTTGATATAAACCAGTGCTTGACTGCGATCCCACCTGATGGTAAGCAGTGATGCAATCATTGATGGTGAGGCTGGGGGTGGAGGCACTAGTTTATTAAGAGCCTATTCACTCTAGCCTTGAAGACACCTAAATTATAGTTGGACGGGAAGACCGCAGCAGGCAAATTGTTCCAGTCCATCGATGTACGCGGTATAAACGACGAAGCGAAACGCTTAGTCCGGACCGTTGAAGTTTCAACAACGTAAGGGTGGATACTCGCCGTACGTCGGGTTGTCCGATGGTAGAAAGGAGATGGCGGAATCAAGTCATGCACTTCCCGCGCATACTCTCCAAAATGCAACCTGTAGAATACCGATAGGGTGGCTACCCTGCGCCTGTGCTCAAGGCTTTGTAAACTACTACTACTACTAATCACGATCGCCATTATGTAAACAGAAAGAACCCACCTAGAAAAATAATCCTTCAATTAAATGCGAATCCGCGAAGACAAGCGGTCACATGAGATATATGTAGATTAAATTTAGGTACATGTAAATTTATTATGAGCAACCAGTGCCCAGTGGTAACGACCCCGACTGACGATGGGGAGGTCGAGTGTTCAACTCAGCCAGGAGCATTACTTTGCGTAATTTATTTCAACATCACTACTCTCAAAACGGTGAAGGAAAACATGGTGAGGAAACCGACATGTCCAAGAATCGAAAATCAAAAAAAAACATGACATGATGTGACATCCACTAATCCAAACTGGACCCGTGTGGTGTATTACGGCTCATTCCCTCTCCTCACTCAGGACTCCTCATTAACACAACATTATAAGGCTGAAGTTATATGTATTTATTTTTCTAAAGATCGTTAATTTAAGATTAATTATCGTTTTCGAAGGTTACCTAAATAAAACATGAACTATTTATATTAAAAAGATTAAAGAGTCACTATGTGCTCACGAGAGCTTTGCAAACAGTTTTATCCTGCTGATATGAAACTTGCTGTATCAGACTAATAATTTGCAGCAAGTTAACTTCAAACTACACGATACGTAAGAGATTACGTAATGAAACTTCCATCAAAGATAAAACTCGAACGCTCGTTATAATGTAACACACTTTCGCAGTAGAAAATATATCTATACTTACAGTGCGATGTTTATTTTATTACTAGCTGTAATCGTTGTTCTACCATTTTAAATTATCAAAGAAAGTAACAGGAGGAGGGGTAGGAGGATAAAAATGCTCAGACCTACCAAATATACACAACACGTTTCATAAAAATACCCAGTCCTACCAAATATACACAACACGTTTCATAAAAATGCCCAGACATACCAAATATACACAACACGTTTCATAAAAATGCCCAAACCTACCAAATATACCTACACAACACGTTTCATAAAAATGTTCAGACCTACCAAATATACACAACACGTTTCATAAAAATCGGTTTAGCCGTTTTGGAGGAATTCGATAACAAACACTGTGGTACGAGATTTTTATTTAGAAGATCTATGAATAGTCAACAAAGGAGATAAGCAACCGTGGTCATCAGATATAGTTGAATTTTTTATGGAAACCAATTGATGGACAAATAATAATGGTGGACATCCCACCTATACGCACGAAACGTTTTGGGAACACATTCATATTGCGTACAGCTAAGGAGTGGAATTCCTTGCCGGAATCTGTTTTTCCTGATGGCTACAACCCGGGAATCTTTAAGTCAAGAGTGAATAGGTTACTTCTAGGTAAGCGCGCTCCATCGTCGACCGCATCGTCGCTTTCCATCAGGTGAGATAGCGGTCAAGCGCGAACCTATCAAGAATAAAAAAAAAAAACACCAGAGGTCGGAATTAGGTAGAGTTTTTCCGGGAAAATCCATATTAATGTTGATATTAATATGGATTTTCCCGGGATTTCTAATGAAAAATCCCGTGTGCCCAACAATATTACAAATAAATAATAATAAAAACCTCAGAAATAGATAAGACAAATAACACAAAGATAATTAACATATAATTTTTATTAGTATTTTTCATTGGAAAAGATCTCTCTACGTCAACTGAGGTGAGGTTAACAAATTTATACACTTCCTCCTCCTCGTCATTAATACAGGAAGAATTTTTTTATACTATATTTCTGAGTGTCATAAAAAAATCTGCTCTTTAAAATTAATCTCGGGATTTGAGGCATATCCACTTTATTCTTTCGCTGTATGAAATCAGAGTAAGTACTTAAATAACTCTACCTAATTCCGACCTCTGGTAATCACACTAACACAATAAAGACGAAAGTTTGTGAGTGTGTATATGTTAGGTACTTCTTCTCGCTCGAATGGCTAAATGGATTTCGATGACACTTGGGACACGGTTAGACTGTCCTGGACTAGCACATAGGATACATACTTATCCCAGGAGCAAGTTCCCTTTGCAATAATCTTCAACTATCACACTGGTGAAGCCGGCAGTAGGATAGTACATTACAAATATGAGTACAAAGGAACGGCTTATTTATAAAAAAAAATCTTCCGACGGACTTGCGAAATGAAAATATCCGTTTTTCAACTTGTATAAAGTACCTTAAGAGGGCATAATAAAATTCAAAAAATATAATTATGCAATACTTGATTCATGGTTTTAAATTTTGTAAAAATAATTTTTTCATTTATTGTTCTACAAACAATAAAAAAAAATGTCTATTTGCGTTTATTGTTTGTGTTTCAGCTTTTTTACCTAGCATGACATTTATACCTGTCTATAGAGAATATAATGTGTAAATATTGTACAAATACTTTTTTTTACTAACAGTAATTTTTTTTTGAGATTAGTATTAGATGCTAATATCATTTAATATCTCAATTTTCAATTTTTGGTAACAAATTTTGTAAATCACGACGTCAAAATGTCAAATCATAGGTCGCCTAGGCCTAGGCCCTTTGGACGGGTGGACGTACAACTTACGTCATTTTTCTCGCCAAAACGCTCCCGTATTTACTTACGTAGATTTATCATTCAAGTGCAATATAGGGGAAGACAAATGGTCAAGGTCATCGGCTAATAGGAGCCCCTTATCCAACACATTTGAGAGGAAAGATAGTGCTCTTTTATTTGATTTTAGTAAAATTGATTGTAAAACTCGAATGCTAGTGATGTTATCCTGTTCAAAACATGAGCCACATATTAGAATGACCCAAGTGCCCATATACCTGCACTTTGGAGGATTTGATGAGTGCTACCGATGCTGCTATTAATGTAGCCACCTATTGAGCCCAAACAGTTTGACGAGTTTACCATCGAATCGAAAAGAAGAAGAAGAAGTGATGTTATGATATGTTTATATATTTATATAGATCGCTAGAGATCCGCCCTTGTTTCGTATACCTAGCTGTAATTTACTTGTGAGGTAACATGTCGGAACATCGAGATTTCATTCAGATTGCATTAAAATTTTAAGATACTTTTGCATGCAGTTGCGAGGGGGTCGCGGCAGACCAATAAGGAGATGGTGGGACGACTTAGATGTCTTCCTTAGGAATTATCTCAGAGCCGGGAACAATGAAAGGATTGAAGATAGGTCTTTGCCTAGCTGTGGGATAGCATAGGCTAGATATAATAATAATAATTTTGCATGCGAAAAATCTATTATTTAAAATCAAAATCTAATAGAAATGGTGATGTTATCATTTCTCTGTTTTATTGAATCTGGGTGGTTACCTGGTGTGTGTGTGTATTTGTTACTCATTTATTCTTAAACGGCTGAACGGATTTAGATGGGGTAGAAAATGTCCTGGGATATTACGTAAAATATAAAAAACATATAATCCTCGGAATATGTTCTTTTGAGACATTTTTTTTTGCAGGCGAAGCCGCTGACAGAAACAAGCATAATAATATAGTTTGAATAAAATTGTAATCTTTTTTTATTATTGTGTACTTTATATTTTCCGGTTTAGGTCAATAACCTCTGCGCATATTCAACCAATGAATACACGTTCGCTCCCACCTCCACGTAATTTGTTGCCACAGAGAAAACAGATTTGTGTTAAATTAGCATTATGGCGGGTTTCATGATGATGAATAGCGGAAAATTTACGCTGTAGAGGCTTTATTAGCAAATCTGTGATTGTGTTATCAAATGTGTGAACTAATAAAAAACGTTGGCGGAACATACGGTAATCTTTACCCTCGATAATTTAATCAGCTGGCAATTTTAGTGTCATTTGAAGGTTTATGCTATGTTTAAGGATAGTGGATATTGTGTAGTTTAAATCGCTCATGTTTCAATGATTCGACATATTGTCTAGCTTTGAAGACACTTGAGATACAAAATTACACTCATTTTATATTACAATATCCACTAGGAATCATTTTGCGAAAGATTGTAACAGCCACTGAACTTCACTCGAAAAAATCCCGCCAAATACTCCAACAATAGTCTTAATCTAAAATTTTAATAATTATAATAATATACTAAGCAGAGCTTGTTCTATGAGTACTAGACAACTGATAAACAAACGTATATATTTTTAAATTCATACATATTATAGATAAATTACACACAGACACAGATCGTGATCATCACAAACATTTGTCTTGGGTAGGAATCAAACCCATGACCTCCGGCATAGCAGTCAGGGCCACTAACTACTAGACCAATAGACTAGTCAATAAGTGTTTATTTCTTTCGTTTATCAAGTCTCAGTCCCAGACCCTCTAAAGAGGTAGGTACTGATAAAAAGGTTCTACAATATTCTACATTATTCGAATAAGAAAACAGTAAGATTGCCCATTTTGGAATTTTCCTTCGAGGAGGGGTTCTTGACTACTATTTAAGTAGTAAGAATTTTATTTAAGAGGTCCTTTCTCCACTTGTCTATCGTCAACGTGAGTATGGTTTTATAAGCTTGTTATTTCATCCAACGTAATGTTTGATGAAGAGGCAACGCGAAAAAAGAGATATACGCCTGAAAACTTTGTTGGCATCGGTTATTCCGTCATTTACTCGAATATTTCACAAAACTTGTTCCAAGAAATACGTGTTTTTTAAAACCTTTTAAATTTTTGGGAAAAAAAAAATCATCATTTAGAATCTTGATTATGTGCAATGTTTCTATAATTATATTTTCTTTATTTTTTAAATTTATGAGTACCTACTTACAATATGAAGGGCGATTATAGCTGATTTTCAGAGGTCTTTACTGAATTAGTCTTACACAAATTTATAATTTGATTTCAATAGAAACCTAGACAATATCCACAAGATATCGGTGTTTTCAAAATATCTGGTGATAGTGATGTGTAATATAATAACGACATCGACATAATCACGTAAGAGCGGTTGTATGAAAATGTACCTCGGGAAGGACGCTCTTAAGTAGTAAGTAGTCCTCTCAAATTTAGGGTTGTCGAAAGTTTTATATTTACAGTTCTCGTAATTTGTAAGTATGGTATCTCTCTAAAATTATATAGACGAAAGTTTGTGAGTGTGTGTATTTGTTAATTCTTCACGCTCGAGCAGCTAAATGGATTTTGATGGAACTTGGTACACGGCTAGAACATGGTCTAAATATCCTACGTCATCATCGAGATCATGATCTAGAATAGCACGTAGGATACTTTTTCCTGTGAGTGTGTTTGTTTGGGATGATTTTCTACTATCATGGGGTTAATGCCGCGCTGGCAGCAGCTTTACCCTATTCATCTCGGCTTGAGACAAAATGTAAACAGAAAACAATGTAGGTACCTTCGGCCAAGTTTCTTCGATGTGTTTGAATACATTAATAACAGTTTCCTTTTTTGTTGGATGCATTGGCGTTTTCTTTGCCCGATTTTTTTCAGCGAAGAAAATGTACAAGCGTTGCTTGGTCTAGGTTTACTCATATTTTTAAGCAACTCTTTTATGGTATGTTTACCTTTTGTCTCACGGCTTCCTGGATAGGATATAGTTTGTCATAATATTAATTATTTTAGAACACATACATTTCATTAGTATAGGTATGGACAGGACATAATCTTTTATTTTTGTAATAATTACTCTTTAGATATCATATTGTGCACCTACCGTAGTGTGGTTTTTAAGCCGAAGGTTGACTAGTAGACAGTTTTTGTAGCAATAAGTCCGCCTATGTACCACTTTTGTTCATGAAGTTTAAATAAATAAAGCGTCATTAAAATGTTTCAAGCTAATTAGCAGCATCTGTTTTAACAACGTACTCACATCGTTAATGTCCATTCGAATAAATACCTAAATAAGTAAATGATCGGAGTTGAATGAAACTACGCACTCGCGTATTTTCATGATAAAATCTCATTGGATTCACACAGATGCTTTCAATAACAAAAGTTACGATTGAGTTCTAAAAATGTTTTTGCTAGTGCGCTGAAGATAATGGATCATCGCTTCTTGAAATATTTTGTTCTACTATTGTTAGTGTTACAAATTGAAGTGTGTTCTTCAATTATCTGTTACTGACTTTTCTCATCGGTTTTGCTTGCGTTAATGCCGAAAATAATCTTACGGGAACGTAACACCGAGATAAAAGGTAACTTGTATCCTATAATGATCACAATACATAATTGTACGTTAAATGACTATTCATTAGAGAATAATTGATAAATCAATCATCATCATCATCATCATATCAGCCGAAAGACGTCCACTGTTGGACGTAGGTCTCCCCCCCAAGTGTCGCCTCAATGAACGGTTCCGTGCGTCTCGCATCCATCGGATTCCCGCAACCCTTACCAGGTCATCGGTCTTGTAGGAGGCATTCCAACACACTTCAGAAGCTTTCGGCCTCAATGACCATCTGTTCTGCGAGCAATGTGTCCTGTCCATTGCCACTTAAGTTTGGCGATTCTTCTTGCTATGTCGGCAATTTTATTTCTCCTGCGAATATCTTCATTCCTGATTCGATCACGCAAGGAAACTCCGAGCATAGCCCTTTCCATTGCCCTTTAGGTGACTTTAAGCCTTCTGATGAGGCCCATTGTGAGCGACCACGTTTCGGAGCCATATGTCATCACTGGCAACACGCACTGGTCATAAATTGAACAATTATTTTAAAAAAGAACCGACCGCATAAAACGACTAAAAAGTTCGAAATAAGTCACTTTAAGCAACCTATGTAGTGGCAAAGAAGGAACAGGAGTGGGTTTTTAGTCAGTAAAAGTCTGACACTACTTTCCGCTCCGCCCAAGAGCGCGATTTGTCATAAGATGATTTTCCCACATAAAAAAAAAAAAAAAAACCTATGTAGTGGATGGAATTTATTTTAGCTCAATCATTGATTTAATGCTGCGGCAACTGCATCAGACAGCTTAAAGTGACATAATTCGAACTTTTTAGTCGTTTGATGCTGTCGGGTTTTTTGACTGACAACTTTTTTTATTTCTTATATTTTAGTTAGTAATACTTTTTTTGAGATCGTCTCTTCGAGTTCTTTATTTTGATACACTACATGACTACGTAAAGAAAAAAAAATTTTTTGAGTACATAATTTAGCGCCAAAAATCCGCCATTTTATACCCAGTGTCACTCTCACTACTAAGACAAATCTAACGACACCTCTCAAACTAAAAAGCAAAGAAATATACATACATACATATTAATACACTCAAAAAGATAATCAGCAGGGGTTGTGTTTTCCTTCTGGTGTTGGGTAAAAATACCTTCACATTTATAAGATTTCGATTTTTACCGAGGTGTATGTAACAGGATAATGTTTGGCTTACAGTATGGGTTTACGGTCCCCGCATCCGGGTCTCATCCGGGTTTGAATATTTATAAATGTCATTTGTATAAACTGGCTTCAAAGATAGAGTTACCAAAGCCCGTTGAAGTGAGTGAGTCTATTTTTATTTTCACACGTAACACAATCCCCACAGCTGATAAATATCCAGTTAACCTTTCAAAATATTGATTTCCTGAAATTGAACCCCAAGCTTAAAATAAAAAGGGCTATGGGATTGTTCGAAAGAGTTACCGTGGCCCTTGACTGCAAACGGCGACTGAAGGAACACGTGTGGATTTTAGTTAGTAAAAGTCTGACACTCGAGCGAGAGAAGTCATTTGGAGATTTCATTAAAACAAAGACATAAAATAAAGGATAAGCGTGATTGACTAACGGTCGGTCTGGCAGCACGCTTTATCTACATTTAAATAATCAGTAGGTATATTTAATTGTATATTCGCAAACATATCATATTTATTAGATATAATAATGGTTTATACATGTATAGTGTTTTATGAATAATGGAACATAGATAAAAACTCAACAGCTTAATGTGTAGTTACAAACTGGTACTTGTTATTTGATAGGTTTGTATGTTAAACTACTTTTATGTCTCCATATCTAGTTTTGTTTACAACATTAAATGCAACAACAACATTAATAACATTATTTACACACGATGTAGATTAGAATACTAAAACTAACGGACCATCTAACGACATTTTAAAATGTCAAGCTATGAGATATTAGTGGTCCAAAATGAGGACCTTGAGGAACCCTTGAACAGATTCATATCCAAGAATGTCTGATAGTATTTTTTATAAGATCAAATAAAATTAGTCTTTCTTAGTTCGATTCATGTATCTCTTTACTGCAAACAATTGATTTTATACATAAATATCGAAAAATTTCGACTGTAAATATCATGGCAACTTTGACAAACGTCCTTTTTCAAACTGTAAAGTACACCTTCTTTGTTACTTTTATGAAATAGCTGGGTCAATGTTTAATCTCTTAAACCGATTTTGTCAATGAATATCGTCCTAAAATGACAATAGGTACCTAATCCTTCCCTGACCTTTCATCTATTTTATTAAAACCTGCTATCACTGTGCGTAAGTACACTTACCATTTAAGGAAATGTTTTATTGTATTATGAATTTATGGCATACAGAAGTAATTATCTATTTAATAAAAAAGTTATTCATAGATACAGTTTCATGAAAATGCTTTATTGGTAAAGCAGCAAGTTATAAACTTGATTAACGCTGCGAAGTATGCAATTAAAATTTTAATTATTGGTTTACTTGCCACAGACAAGTTCTGATTATAATTACGCCGGTTTATATTTTATTTATGCTGTTAAATATATGCATTTTGTATTTGTTGGAGGAAAACATCAACTTATCCTTTGATTATTATCTTAGTCATGATATTAACTTATTATTATTACTTATTATTTAACTACAGTTTCTGAATTAAGAATTTGATATTTACAAACACCATTTCAGAACGAAAACATCAGCTTTAAAGTTAAGTTTGCACGTAATAACTTCGATTTCTCAGTTACCGAAAACCGGGTGTTGTTCCATTTACCTAAACTCGTCTGCTTTGAGAAACTTTGCGGCGTTTGTTACAACTTCAGCAGATATTTTATATTCAGTTTCACACTTGTAATTAAAGCATTTCTACTTTTAGAAGTACTTCTTCCAAGAAGATTTTTTAACATAATTATTGATAAATCTTGTACGGTACTATTGTGCAACAACACCTTCTTCAGTAAAGTAAGTACCTTTCACAGTTTGTTATGGAAGAACTTCAATTGCTCCTCATTGTGTGCTGTTACAGCGTCATTGTTATACTCCATTGTTATTTCATGGGGTAGGTACACCTGTGTATAAAATGAACAGATTTTCACAAGTATTACCGAAATTGAACATTAAAATAGATATCTTATGAATTTAGTAAAGCAAACTGAGAAATTCGAATGTTTTATTTGTTTTCAGTGAAATATTAAATTCTGATATTTCGTTGACAAGGTTGCGGATTAAAATTAGGCTTATTGTTATCAGAGACAACTGCCTGTAGCTGAATTTCAAATTCAAAATTGTGCTAAAATAAAACTGACAGTATTATGTTGAATTTACATGGCGGCCGATAATACACTGGTAATCTTTTATTTTACATATCTAGAGTGATTCCACAAATATTCAATGAATAACTTTTCATATGGGACCAATACTGAAATGGCAAAAAATAAGCAGCTGTTCCCTATATTGTATTCAGTTATGTTAACGTAAATAAGCCTAACCCTATATCTGATTATTTTTCAGTTTCTTTAGTGGATCCAATAGTATTTATTAATATTCTTGGAAGTGGTTATCATTTTATTACACTTGTCATCAGACAAGGGTAATAAAATCAAAAGGACAAGGACATCAGTCCTTGCTTGAGATCGATGTAACACGTTTTACTTTCGGACGGCGAGCAATAGGTAGCTCGCCGTCCGGCCGTGCGGACCGAGCCCGATTCGTCGACGGCACGTAGTGTTCCACGCACGCCTCAAGGAGCCAGCAAAACCATAAAAGCCCACTAGAGTCGAAGGCTACTGGGGCCATGGGTTGTGCGAAAGTGTTCCCCGGGGCCCTGGAACGAAGGCAAAACAAAAAATAATAAATAACTAAAAAATGGCGTTTGCTTGACATTGACAGTTGACGTTAAAAAATGCGAGGGTAGAGTAGCTAATCTGATGACGTCACAAGAGTAACTTTAACCTCGAATTTGAACGCAGGGCTGTGTGTTCCTGGCTTCCGAAAGGGAAACCTGGGGTTCTAGGACGCAAGGCAAAGATTCTTCTGTACTGAATAAAACCCACTCCTATGCAGAAACATAGGAGTGGGTTTTAGTTAGTAAAAGTCTGACACGCCTTCGCGCTCCGGCCAAGAGCGAGAGAAGTCATTGGACGATTTCCCATCTAAAAAAAAATGACGGGTTGCACTCTGGGAGTGCCGGCAGAAGTGAAAACTTAAGTATTAACGTTGTGCGTTTTGGATATTTTGGAATGGTTATGGAATAATTTTGCACGAATTGCTTTTTTTTGCACACAATTTTGCACGACATCCGTCTTACGAATTTTCGATCAGGTCACGTGTCCTGACGCGAGTTTAACATTTTTTACCCATTACAAAATTTTTTGCACACAATTTTGCACGACATCCGTCTTACGAATTTTCGATCAGGTCACGTGACCCTGACGGTCACGTGACCCTGACGCGAGTTTAACATTTTTTACCCATTACAAAAAAAGTGTACAACGCCGCTAAAGAAGTTTTCACTTCAAAAATAAAATAAAAACTACCTAGGTACTGATTATTCCAGTTTCATTAGTTGTTCTAATAGTATTGTTCATATTCTTGAGGATGTCATCATCATCACAGCCTTGTCTGATATCTTTGCTTGAGGTCGGTGTAACACGTTTTCTACTGCTATTTTACCGTACTACTACTTTATTCCAAAAATCATTCAAAGGTTCAAAGATTCAAAAGCATTTATTTCAAATAAACCATTTACAGGCACTTTTGAAATGTCAAGAAGTCAGTCAGTCAGAAAAAATGATGCTAATTGCACATTCCAAAGCGTAGATCTCTATGGAGTAGAATGTGCAAGAAACTCCATGGACACTCTTTTCAATCATGTTTTGCAATTACAAATATCTCTGTTACATGTTTCTTGTCGCTATCATGTGAGAACAATGTCAAAAAAGTAAAAATAAAAACTAAATATAGATATTAAAATAGCAACCATTTAAAGTCGCCCTCCATCTTTTCTGATCAAATTGGATATTTTCGAAACATCTCTCATTATTTTGTTCCACTTTATATAAATAACTAGATTCTGCCAGCGGCTTCGCCCGCGTGAAATTAGGTTTCACCATACGTGAATTTTTGAAAATCCTCTCTTAATGTAGCTTAGTGCATAATTTCACGCTTCTTTCCCTAGTAGTTTCGGTTGTGCGTTGTCAGTCAGTCAGTTTCTCTTTTAAATATATAGATTAGTTAATTTCCATTATACCTACATATATGTAGACTAAATAAAAAAAACACTTTTATGAAATAACTAAAATCAATCTAAAGTATGACATCGAAAAACTCCGCATCGCTGTACCACCGCAACCGCTACGTCCCTGCATTTTAAATCTGTAATATCTTCGAAAATATTCATTTAAATTACATGCTGATCTATATTAAATGCACAATTTATTCTAGGTACTCAATTGGTTAAGAATTAATGCTGTATTGCTTAAAATCGCTTCGTAAATAAGCCATTATTTCTCGTAACAAGTTAAAAATCATTATTGTGGTTTATCCCTAAGAGATAGATATATATTATTGCGGATTTTTTGTAGACTTTTTTAAGATTTGCAATACTGTAGTACATTATTTAGATCTATCTCATAGGGTTCAGCCAGCGTTTGCAACGTAAGCGCAAAAAATGTGTTTTTTTTACGACATCACATTAGAAACCTCTAAAATTCTCAGTATTTTTCTACCATATTATGTATGTCTTATAGATATAAACCTTTCTCTTTAACCTATTGAGTAGCGTAATTAGAGACACAATAGAAAGACAATGACGTTCGAATGCCGGCGTTCGCTCGGGGTTTAATGAATACTCTATCTATTAACAAAAAACCGCGTCAAAATCCGATGCGCAGTTTTAAAGATCTAAGCATACATAGAGACAGACAGACAGCGGCGACTTTGTTTTATACTATGTAGCGATGTTTTCCTAACTCCCGACAAATAAAAAATTAAACAAAGGCTTACCTAATGAATATTAATAAATATTGGCGTCACCAATATTCTGAACATTCTAACGGTTACATGATTGATTACAGGCCCCATATTGACAGCCATAATTGTTCTAATGGCATTTGGTGTTGTTTCTCATTGGTTTGTATTTAAATCAAAACATTGTGTGGAAATGATTTGGACAGTAAGTAATTAATTATGGAAATGTATTTTCCCAAATACTACATTATTTTATGTATTCGTAGGTTTATGTGTGGGAACAATTATTTGGTGTGTATTGCCACAGAATTGCACAACTGCAAACCTTCTAAAAAAGAAGGGTACGCTGGAGGCGTATACGCTCCAGATTTGGTAATCAAACTTTAGCAAAACCCAAGAGGTACACTTTTTTTATTAGAGGTACTAAATAGAATTATTTCAGGGCCACATCCCCACGAAATTTCAACAAAATCGTTGACTAGGGTACGCTGTAGCGTGTGACGCCATTATTTATTTTTGACTCTTTTTAGAAAAAATTGAAAAATATAGGCACTGACTTTATTAACCGACCCCAAAAAGGAGAAGGTTCACAATTCATCAGTCTTTTTTTAATAAAAAAATACTCAATCTTCTTAGAAAAAATATTGTTATATCAAACGTTGACAGAGTTTAAAGTTGAAAACAAAAAGAAACATAGGACGTCTTGCAGAATGAAAATTATTTGAATTAATTTTTATTTTAGTCAAGTTTTACCAAACGGGCCGTAGGCATGGGGTGTGCTGGTTGGCATAGTTGATTAAGGCTAGGTTCTACTCATTTTTACCTTTTTAAACCTCTGGAAATCCACAAATATAAAAGAGAATAACATGAGAAAATTATTTTATTAAAATTGACTTGACCAACCGCCTGGCAAAAATCAAAACATGGCAAAAATTAAGTTGGCTCGATAAAAAAAAAAACGCGAATCTGACCATAATTTACGATTTCAAACGTGTATGTCTACGAGATTAAGTCACGGAAATATTTGAAAGTTACAAAAAATAATAAAGCTTGTTTTTTAAAAGGGCATAGACCCGAGCGGAGTTCATAAAAAATAGTCAGTGACTACAACCGCCCCTTAATTACTCATCCTATTTATCGTTCGGAAACATCCTCGTTGTTGCGTTGGTCTAAAACCTCTGCAGTATGGTACTAGATTTGGCAGCCTTTTCTTTACGTAAGAGATAATTAAATTATTTCTCTCACTGGATGGAGTGGGAGAAAGTGTCAGTCTTTTACTGACTAAAACGCACCTGTGTTAGATTCTTTCAGTTGCCTTTTGCGGTTCAGGACTTGTAACTTGGAGCCTGAGTCTGTGCTTGGGTGCTGGGAACAGGTTCGCCTCATATTACTCGTACCTTCATAAGTTTAAAACAGTACCTACTAACGAACTGTCGGTTATAAGGAAAAGGGCGCAACTGATCTCAAATCTCAAATCTCAAATCTTTATTGCAATCCATAATGTACATGACAGGTGATAAATAATAAAAAATTGAAACAATTATGGACCCTGTCGGGCACAGCAACATTATAAATTGTAGGAGAGAGGAAGAGCGCTAATATAAGAACCTATTTAATTTTATATTTTTTACATCATTTAGTTCATTTCAACTGATTACTTATTATTGTTAAGAGTATAATACGATCAAAACACAACTGGGACAACAATAAAAAAACTGGGCAAGTGCGAGTCCGACTCGCGCACAGAGAGTTCCGTACAAACTTACCTGTGTAAATAGTTCAATTCCCGAATGGAGTCTCGAAGATTTTTCCGAATCGTAAAAAAAGAGTTTTTTTTTTGTGATGTAAAAACAAATTTACTCTTTTCGGATTTATTACTATATCTGTGCTATAATACCTTGCTTTATACCAAATTTCAGAATTCTGAGTCAACGGGAAATTCCCTATGAATTTTGAAATCGAAATACACGTTTTTTGCAACAGAAACGGCGGTATCTTCTTTTTTAGTTAAATTGCAAATTTGATTTTTTCACAGCTTCAAGGGACCGCAGAACTTAATATATGGTTTTATTTTCAACTCTATACCTCTACGCGTTCTCGAGACAAAGGGTCTTGCCAGACAGACAGACAGACAGTCTGACAACAAAGTGATTCTATAAGGGTTACGTTTTTTCCTTTTGAGATACGGAACCCTAATGATCTGTTGTTGAATAACAACGTTACGGGTTACCTATATATTCGGTATAACTGTTCCCACTGCTAGGATTCGGGCCTCCTCTTTAAGAGAGGGAATGGATCGTAATCCACCATGCGGGCCCAGTGCCAATTGGTGGATGTCACATGTTTTCGATTTTTACAAGCTTTTATTTAGTTTCACCTGTCCCGATGTTTGTCTCTAATCAAATCTTGCAAATTAAATTTGTTCCACTTCCCGGTTACCGATTGAGCTGAAATTTTGCATGCATGTGTAAATCAGATGACAATGCAAAATTATTATGAAATGGAGGTGATCTGATGATGGAACCGGAAGGTAGCCATAGGAACTCAGATAACCCCATCGTGTTTGAGCTTTTTGAAATGGTCTTCGTGTGTATTAATTGTATAGGTATATACTGCGCTATAAAAACTTGTTATGAAAAAAATATTTTAATTGAAAACTTATTTGGTACTTAGGACATGCCGGTTTCCTCACGATGTATTCTTTTACCGTTTAGAGAGCAGTGGTGGCATAACTAGGCCTCTCACTAAAGTAGAGACACTAGAGCATGGAATCTCGATGAAAAGTTTATAAATATTTCTAACCTTATCTTCTTGATTTAAAATAGAATATGCAATTAACATAATATAATTAGCCTTAGAGGGCAGCCCCCCTAGCCATGTTAAGATCGTTTCGTTTGCGTCGAACGCCTCAAGTAGGCCACGCCTGCGATTCTTTTGTTCTGACAACGTGACTGAGCGTTGAGATGACGTCAAAACAAAGGAATCGGAGGCGTGGGCCTACTCGAGGCGTTCGACGCAAACGAAACAATCGTAACTTGGCTAGGGGAGCAGATGTGCCCTTTTTGCTTAGGACGGCAGTATTATACGTTTACCCAACCCTTTGGGAATTTAGGCGTGGTTTAATATTATGTTGTTAAACAATAGTTTCAATAGACCATAACGCTGTGAAACTAACAGTTGCAAAGATAATAATCTCTTCGTAACTCAACAAATTACAGCTATGTATTTTATAGTTTAGCAACATTTTGCCAAGTTGCCAGCGTTAAAATTAATATCTCAAGTAATAAAACGTAAAAGTACGGCTGAGGTGTAAGGTATGTATTCAAAGATTCTAAATATTCAAAGATTCAAAAGCATTTATTTCAAATAAACCATTTACAGGCACTTTTGAAATGTCAAGAAGTCAGTCAGTCAGAAAAAATGATGCTAATTGCACATTCCAAAGCGTAGATCTCTATGGAGAAGAATGTGCAAGAAACTCCATGGACACTCTTTTCAATCATGTTTTGCAATTACAAATATCTCTGTTACATGTTTCTTGTCGCTATCATGTGAGAACAATGTCAATAATGTAAAAATAAAAACTAAATATAGATATTAAAATAGCAACTGGCAGCTAAGAGATGACCAGTCTCAACTGACAGCGCCCGTTCACGGAACCAACGCGAATATTAGCACCACTCAGCTCAACCATTTTGAAGGGAACCGAATGATCCAACACACGCGCCACCATCAGTGAGACATTTGAGCGAGCATGACAAACTCTCAACTGCCATGCTCATTTATGTCAAACAAATCCAATAGTAACCTAAAAACCATAAAATAGCTCCATGGTACTCACATTTACAAAGTTTGAAAAAAAATGCTTCTACATTATACAATACTAAATACAATAATAATTAACTACAATAATACTTTACAAATTTAACAAATTCTAATCAATTTGTACCCCCAGTGGTAGTGGAGCTGGACCAGCATTGAGCCAGGCATTTTTATCTTGAATATAATCCTCCAACTTATAATATGCTTGCCTGCATAGTGTGCGTTTAATACAAGATTTAAATTTCGTTTCATTGAGTTCTAATATTTGGGGAGGTATTTTATTATAACATTTCAAACAGTACCCCATGAAAGAAGAGGCCACTTTAGCCAGTCTGAAACCTGGTTGAACTAATTGGTCCCTATTTCTTGTAGCATAATTATGTCTATCGCCTCTTTTGCTAAAAAGATGAAGATTTTTTCTAACGTACATGATGTTTTCATAGATATATTGACAAGGCACCGTCATGATGTTAATATCCTTAAACAGTTCCCTTAGAGAATCGCACCGGCGGAGATTGTAAATAGCTCTGATAGCTCTTTTCTGTAAAATAAAAATTGAGTCAATGTCTGCAGCCCGTCCCCATAATAAGATACCGTATGACATGATACTATGAAAATAACTAAAATAGACTAGTCTAGCGGTATCAACATCCGTAAATTGGCGGATTTTTCTAACAGCATATGCAGCTGAGCTAAGCCGTCCTGCAAGAGATGTTAAGTGAGGACCCCATTGTAGCCTTGAGTCAAGCGTTATCCCCAAGAAAACAGTTTTGTCGACAAATTCTAGTTTTTCATCATTTAGTATTACGTCACAATCACTACTTTTGACATTCGGTAAGGAAAATCTTATGCATTTAGTTTTTTTCCCGTTTAAAACTAGATTATTAGCAGTGAACCAGTTTTGGACCTGCAGTAGTGCGTTATTTTCGTCGTCAAGATTATTAGTCCTTCTATTTATCTTAAAAATCAAAGAAGTGTCGTCGGCAAACAACACCATATTAAGTTTATTTTGCAACAAATAGGGTAAATCATTAATATAAACTAAAAATAAAAAAGGACCTAAAATTTAACCTTGGGGTACTCCCATTTTCACATTTAATCCCGACGAATTGACACCGTTTATTTGAACTTGTTGCTGTCTGTCAATCAAATAAGATTTTAATAAGTTTAAAGCTGTTTTGCCTAGTCCGTAATGCTCAAGTTTCAGGAGTAATGTTTCATGAACCACACAATCAAACGCCTTAGACAGGTCACAGAAGATGCCTATAGCATCCTGTGCCTCTTCCCACGCATTAAAAATGTGTTTTAGTAAGGAGACACCAGCGTCAGTTGTACAACGTCCTTTGGTGAAACCATACTGTTTATCGTGTAAGATGTTATTTGTGTTAAAATGATTAAGCATTTGATTTAACATCACCTTTTCAAATATCTTGCTAAAAACCGGCAACACGGACACCGGCCTATAATTATTAGTGTCTTTACTGTCCCCAGATTTAAAAAGTGGTATCACTTTACTATATTTCATCAGATCCGGAAAAACTCCTTGATCTATACACAAATTAAATATTATAGCTAAGTACGGCGCTATAGTCTCAATAATTGAGGTACAAACTTTGATAGACATACCCCACAAATCTTCTGTCAATTTAACCTTGATTTGTTTAAAAGATTTTATTACAGTTATAGGGTTTATATGCTTAAAGTTAAATTCAGTCAAACAGGCTGCAACGTTCGCCTGTAATAAACTAAAAGCATGCGATGGCGACGAATTTAGGGCTTCAGTAGTTTTAATTGGTATACTGGCAAAGAAATTTACAAATTCTTCTGCAACTAGTTTGTTATCGTTAATAAGACCATGATGTGTCTCTAATGTGTAATCATTGTTATGTATTTTGTTCCTGTTGGTTTCATTATTTATAATTTTCCAAACCGTTTTTATTTTATTATCTGCCGATTTAACTTTGTTGCTAATCTACAAGGCCTTAGCTGCCTTACAAGTGTTTTTAAACATTTTTGAATATGTAGCAACATACTTATTAAAAGTTTCAGTGTTAATACTAGGCTTAAGGTCATACAGCTCAAAAAGTCTTTCCCTACTTATTCTGATTCCTTTAGTTGCCCAGTCACTAAACCTAAACTTAGGGCAGATACTTTTAGTATTTTTCTCAAAAGTCTTATTGAACTCAGTTTGGACTATTGAAAAAAAATCGTTATACAAAAAATTACCATTCTTCACTTCAAGATTCCAATCACCTAACTTGCTAATTAAAGTGCTGTTAAATTTATTTAGTTTACCGGATGTTATTGGTCTGGACTGAATCTGCACTTGTTGTATGGGTAAGTTGGATTCAAAAGTTACCATTAGGCCGCTATGATCAGAGGGCAGATAATTTACAATGGCTTTTTCTAAATAGTTGCAGCAACAAAAAACATTATCAATACATGTAGCAGTAGTTGTCGTAGTTCGAGTAGGTTCTATAAACACATTAGATAAATTAAATGATTTGAAGAGATTTAATAATCTACTGCTATCTGAATTATTTTCTAAAATATTAACATTAAAGTCTCCACAGATTATTACTAGTTTGTTACCAGTTGCAAGTTTTGCCATAACATCTTCCATGACAGACTCAAAAATAGAGTAGTTTTGATAATTAGGGGGCCTGTAAACGCACACTATGATATGCCTATCCAGCTCAACACAAGACAGTTCAATGCTATGTTCAACGGACAGTGCAACTATATCTTTACGAGTTTTAAATTTAATACTTTTCCTAATTAGGATCAGTGAACCCCCACGTAACATTGTTTTTCGGTTAAAAGAACTGCCCACATTATAATTCTCAAAATTGATTAGCATTTCAAAATCCTTTAACCAATGCTCAGTAAAACAAATGATGTCAAACATAGTTTTTTCTAAAAATAATTCTATTTCCAATTGTTTCGAAGAAAAACCCTGAATGTTTTGAAGAAACAAATTAAACGATTTTTGCTTAGCCCCTTTAGCTTGAATGCTAGAAGATACTTGACCTAAATTGCCAACAGTACCAACTATTGTCTTATTAGCTCGTTTAAAGTATTGGAGTCAGCAAACATAACATTAGTACTATTACTAACGGTGGAATCAATGATTGAGGACTTCGACATACTATGTCTGAGTGAATATTATAAGCTAATAGCTTTGCTATTTGACGTCTAAATATAATAGGTAGGTACACAGTATACCTAGTCGAGAAAAGTTTATCAACAAAATTGTTGATGTCAAAAAATAAAAACTTATCACTATGGTGACTAACTAAAAAATGCATATGCATATTTAGCATGTGAATGTACTTATTTTGCCTATATGACAAATGCTCAAAGTATGGGAAAGCACACAAGATAATCTTCTTACAATTTATCTTCAATAGTTCTGTGACACTATTTGTGATATCATCTTTATTCACATTTAAGCTATTACCCACAAATACAGTTATAATAATAATAATAATACAGTTATAATAGTATAATACCTATTTCTTCATCAGTTAGGTACATTTAAAGCCTGAGATTCATTAGGGGACAAAATGTCCCCTAACACGACGCGCAACGCTGTCAACTTGTCCCGCGTGACGTGAATGCGTTCTAACTTGATACTCCTTGGATAAACTGATGGTCAGACTTTCTGGCCTCTGACTACCCGTAACAACTGTCAAAGATCTACGAATGACAACCGGGACCAATGGCTGTGCTATCCGAGGCATGGGGTGTCAATAATGTCCTAGATGAACTTAGAAAAGTACTTATTAATTGAAAAATTAACATTGGTACTTGCCCGGTTTCGAACCCGCAACCTCATGCATTAAAGACGGGTACCTTAACCACTAGGCCATCACGACGAAATATGAAAAATAATATTAATAAATATTCATAAGCTGTACATTTTCCACGAAGAGTAAAAATTAATTTCACTGTTACGTTAAACATTTTATCAGCTTTTTATTACTTAAAGCTAATTCATATACTCGAACATAAGCTTCAGTATATAGGGTGACTGGTATCAGCTGAGCGGTCGCCGGTCACAGGCGCGCTCGCGTGTTTAAACAGCTGTTTTGTTACTGTGATAAAACTAGTGAGTATATAAAAAGAGTTTCTTTGGGAAAGTTGTTTGTAATCATGAGTACAAACACGTGTGTAAGTATCGGTCACTAATTACCAGTCACTCTATATAATATAATAACAATGAAAGTTTGTTTGTTAAACCCTACGCGGCAATTATCCAAAATAGGGTATTCGATTAACCTTTTAGTCGCCAACCTCGAATGTATCCACAAGTACTCTCGCGTTTATTCCTCCAGGGTCACACATTCACGACCAAATACTCCATCTCGTCAGCTCTTTTGTCACCTATGGGGATTGAAGAGCTAAACGAGATGGAGTACCCAGTTGCAAAAACACTATTACCTTCTAACGCAAGCGATTAAGGGGATGCACCTCGACATACATTTTCACTGTTTTCATACAACCGCTCTTACGCGATTATGAGGTTATTAAAAATTTTTCATTAGATATTTTGGAAACACAATATCTTGTGGATATTATCTAGGCTACTATTGAAATCATTTTATAAAGTGTAAAACTAATCCAGTAAATACCTCTGAAAATCTGCTATTTTGCATGAACTTTGACACTTCAAAAATTTAAAAAGTCAAAAAAGTATAACACTAGAAGACTTAGAAATTTAATCAAGATTCTAATTGACGACTATTTTTTTTTCAAAAACTTTTAAGGGTTTAAAAAAAATACATGTCGGCCTGGAACAAGTTTTGTAAAATATTCGAGTAAATTACGGAATTACCGAATGCTAACAGAGTGTTCAGACGCGATAAAAGATAGATATATCTTTTATCGCGTTGCCTGTTCGTCAAACATCGCGTTGGATTGCGTTAGATGAAGTAACAAGCTCCCTCTGGAAAAATACCCTCTTAAAGGGTTAATGCAATACCTTTTCTATCAGATAGATTATGGATATTATTATAATCATGGGTGACCTTTAACTTCGTGTGGGTTCAATATTCAATAAAATATTTCATCCTTGAAGGGGTGCTTTGTTGTCCGTAAACAACCCTTAGATTCCGTATTTAAAATACAAACAAACGTACAAGATTCCATTAAGAGCTCTTGTCTTTTTACCCGACTGCAAAATGGGTTATATTTTTCTATTTATGTTTTTTATATTAAAGCCATAACATTCCTTTATGATGGACTTGACCTGTTCATATATGTTTATTTATTATAACAAAATAGCACAGTACACATCTCTTGTTGATACCATTTGCAGTTCGTTTACCTTCAAAAACAAGGTAAGTTGTTCCAAACAAATCTTATGGAGGTTATCTGTATTGTGAAGAAAACTCCTGTTCAAAGTGTTCAGCTATTTTTGGTATTTCATCTACAAAATTGTGAAAACAAAATCGGGTCTGGTCATCGAGATATAGTACGTTAGTACTTATATCTCGATGGGTCTGGTAGTAAAGTTTCAAAATAAGAACAACATTCGCTTTATGTTTGAAGTTCTGTCAAATGTACGATATTTTTCTTTTTTTTATGGCTTCTTAACTTTCTGTGTTGGCCAGTTAGGTACAAAACTATCCTGTGCACTATAAAACCTGTCTCTTTTATCACAATGGTCAAATTACGCGTGACAACGTCTAGGATTACATCCATTGCCGTCCACGTATACAATGGACCCATCAAAGACGTAAGTAATGTAGCAAAGGACATATAACGCTAGCTTCGCGTGCGCTTACAATGTACACAGGGTTACAATAGCAGTACCTACATACTGTTATAGGTATATAAAATGTAAATTCCTCGATGTTGTTTGTAAAGGAACTTTAATAACGTCGAAGAATGTGTTTGCTTGGCAAAGAGAGGTTATATTACAGAAATGTTTGCAGATTTATAGACGAAGCCGAGATTTGAGAAAGCTGCCCCTAGCAGAATGCTAACAGACCCAACATATGGGAGAATTCTACAGATACATATGAAATTGTATTTTTAGAGTTACAGTGCACCATTTTATACAATCTATTTTACTCTGTGAAAGTAAACGAGTCTGAATCTAAAATGATGTTGAAAAAAGTATTTTCTCATTTATTTCTCGTCATCAAAAGGGTTCAAAAATGACAAAGTATTACATATTCAGCTTTCTTTAGGTTTCTGGAATTATGAAGTTGTTTTTACAAGCTTTTTAGTTTTTATTTGATATTATGTCTTCTTTAACTATGAAATTGCCGTTTTTTAAAAGGGGTTGCTTTGAAATGTTATATCTTTTGATTGACTTGGAATTATAAGTTCAAATAAACTTTTTATTAAAGGTACGTTATTCTTTTTTCGAAATTAGGTATTTATTGGTTTCTTTGTGCTTTGTATTTTCTGTAATATCGCAGTACTTACTTTAACCATGAAAGCTAATAAAAAAAAAAACATTTTATCATATTAAGAGTTCCAACGTATAAACTATGCATTTAAAAGGGCAAGCAATATCAATTATTTTGAATTTACACCATTTTTACTACCTACGACTCTTTCATCTGAGTTTCTAAACTAATATCAGGGTATTACCTAAAGTTGGTGTACCGTCTTCAAGGAGTGGATAATTAGAAACTACGGTATAATCATCTTCCGCCTGACACAGCTCCTCACCAGACACAATTGTTTCGGGAACCTCCCCCTCCCGCCCGGGTGTCACGATTGTATGAAGCACACAGTGGAGGTCTGTCCCGCATGGGTGGAGCACTGCCGGTGCCTTGTCCTCACCTCGTGGAGGAGATCAGATGCGGCAAACTCTCGCGACCGTTACTGTTACAAGCCATGGTACAGAGCGAGAAAGCATGGTGAGCAGTCACCTCTTTCTGCAAAGCAGTAATGCAAGAGAAGGTGGCAGCGGAAATCGATCGCCGCAGGAGAGGACCTGGGTGTCGAGAGTCATAGGCCGATTCCCGGCCATCGTGGGCTTGCGGACGATAAGCAATGAGTAGCTCGCCGTCGAATTTAAAAAGTGTTATGTCGGCTAGGAGCTCCATAGAACTGTATTGAAACACGATAGTTTTATTTTATTGTTATTGATAGCCTCACGCTTGACGCTTGAGTGGTCAGTGGCCTTAACTTCTATGCCGGAGGTCGTGGGTTGGATTCCCACCTAAGACAAATGTTTGCGTGATGAGCATGATCACTTGTTCTATGTCTGGGTGGAATTTATCTATATGTGTGTATGTAAAAATATATAAGTATGTTTATCCATTGTCTAGTACTCATACCACAAGTTCTGCTTAGTTTGGGACTTGATGGCGTTGTGTTAAAAAGTTGAGAAATATTATATTATTATATATATCTCACCTGATCGTAAGCGACGATGTGGTCGATGATGGAGTGCGTTTCATTGGAAGTTACCAAGTAACTCTTGATTTAAAAACCCCCGGGTTGTAAACACAGACTCCGGCCGGGAATTGAACTCCAGGTGTATACACATTGAGGGCGTTTCCAAAACGTTTTGTGCGTATGAGTGGGTCCTACATTGTACTCTTAGTATCTGTTATCCATGGAAGGTTTTAATTCTGGTATTAAACCGAATGGAAATTATCAGTGAAATGTTATTATATGAATATTCAATGAGGACGGGCGCCGGCCAGCCGAACCGCAATCAGTTGTGAATTTGTGATATTATATCGTCAAGCTTTATTTACATATATCATTATTTATTGTTTACTATAAATTAATTGATAAACCTATTTATGATTATGTTTCCATTTTTTAAACTTTAACCAAAATTATAGGTGTTACTAATTTGTCTATCCAAAGGTTATCTGATAGATATCGCTGCCAGCGATAAGACCGCCATTGTACCCTTAGATTTTTTTTTTCGGTATGAAAACCATCCAATGACACCCCCCGCTCTTGGGCGGACTTTTAGCGACTAAAAACCCACTCCTGTTCCTTCTTTGCCTTCATTCCAGGGCCCCGGGGTTCTCTTTCGCATCACCCAAGGCCCATGGCAGTAGACATCTCCTTGAGGCACGCGTGGAACACTACGCGCCGTCGACAACTTGGGCTCGGTCCGGACGATTACCGGACGGTCGGACGGCGAGCTATCCATTGTACCCTTAGATTTAATTTAATGTATAAAGTTATTTCCGTTAAAAAGTTTATTTTGTTGTATTAACCTACCAAGTATAGTAGCTACTATATTATTTTATTATTCATAGTTTCGATGTGATTTTTCTTTGTCTGAATAAATTATGGCTGATTTTTAAATTGTCTGATAACTTTAAATTCAAAAAACCGGGCAAGTGCGAGTCGGACTCGCGCACTGAGGGTTCCGTATAAACTTACATATGAAAACAGTTCATTCCCGCATCGAGTTATGAAGATTTTTCCGAATCGTAAAAAAAGTTCTTATTTGTAACGTAACAAAAAATTTACAGTTTTCAGATTTTTCATTTCCATTCTCATAGCACAAGTATAGGAAAAATCTGAAAACTGGCTTCATGCCAAATTTCAGGATTCTAGGTCAACCTATGAATTTTGATTCCCCTAAGAGTGTCGAAATATACGTTTTTTGCGACATAAACGACCGTATCTTTTTTTCGTTAACTCAGAAGTTTGATGTTTTCACAGCTTCAAGGGACTGCAGACTTGAGTATATATTGTTTTAATTTAAACTCGATTAGAGTTCCATTTTTTCCTTTTGAGGTATGGAACCCTAAAAAGGGAACTAAACTTTTTGATTTTATATTTAGTTCCTACTTCTTTTAAGAAACAGTCTAGAGTTACAAAATGACTATGAATAAAGTAGCTCTTAATGTAAATTTATATTTCGAAATTGTTTGAAAGAATCACGGCTCTGGAAAGCAAAGAGCAACTGAAAGAACACTGGTGAATTTTAGTCAGTAAAAGTCTGACACTCTCTCTCTCACTCCACTCAGAGTGGGAGAAGTTATTTTACGATTTCTCACACATAAAAAGGGTATCAGTAATTTCATACATATCAAAACTGAAAGTAATTGAATAATGTCGTGATTCGCATGCAATGACATAACACTATAATAGCTAAACAACAAACCAAGGAACGAACATCACCATCATCATCATCATTTCAGCCGAAAGACGTCCACTGTTGGACATAGGCCTCCCTAAGTGTCGCCATAATGACCGGTCCTGTGCGTCTCGCATCCATCGGATTCCCGCGACCCTCACCAGCTTATCGGCCCACCTGTGGGAGGCCTTTCAACGCTGCGTCTTCCGGTACGTGCTCGCCATTCCAGAACCTTTCGTCCCCATCTGTTCGGCAGGAATGAACATAGGAAATAAATAATTATTTATTTTGTTTCCTTATAAACAGGAAAACATGTAGTAGAAACCGCTTAATTAGAATGAATCGCATTGCGACGTTTCAGTTTTAGTCAATGTATAGAAAGGAGATAAGTAACCAGAGTCGTCAGATACAACAGTCGGAGAATAGAATAATTATATTCTATTCTTCAACTGTATCTGACTTTATTGTACATCAAAATAGTAAAAATTTTACAGAAACATATAAATCTATGGGTACAATGACGATCTTATCACTGACAGCGATATCTACAAGACAAAACTTAGGATGGAATTCAAATTTCAGGACGCTAAGTCAACGGAAAGTACCCTATGAATTTTGATTCCCTTGAGAGCGTCGAAATATACGATTTTTTGCGACATAAATGGCCGTATCTTTTTTCTTCGTTAACTCAGAAGTTTGATTTTTCACACAACTTCAAGAGACCGCAGACCTGAGTATATAGTTTTAATTTGGATAAAGGGCCTTGACAGACCGACAGACAGACAACAAAGTGATCCTACAAGGGTTCCGTTTTTTCCTTTTGAGGTACAGAACCCTAAAAAGGATAGTCTGCGGTGTACTGCTAGCAAACATTGATCTAACAAAAATTTTACATTTATACTATTTAAAGTTCCTATTGTAATATTATTTTTGGTGTACAATAGGGATAACATCTATCTATCAATATACAATACACAGATAAAATGTATCGCTACACAAACAACCCTATAGAAACACACACATAGAAACACATACATACATAGAAGTCGATGGATCGTTTTAAATGAATTTTAATTTTATGAATGAGTATTTTATTTACTATGAATTTAATTATGTTTCATTCATTACCATCCATGACCATGGTTATTTATCTCCTTTGTTGACTGTACTTACAGGAAAAGGGTTTCCAGTATCAAATTAGGGAATTTACGGTGCCATGGCTTTGAATAAAATGGTGAAATTTTATCAAACGTAGAGGAAGGCTTAAATCCTCTCCCCTGTTTACCAACGTCACACCACATGACGTCACGTAGCCAACCGCTGCCTAACACGGGGATATCCCATAGGCCGGTTTAATTAAGGACCTCATAAATATTAAACAGCCTTATCTTCCCCACCAACCGTGTTCCCACGTTGTCGTCGTGGTGGGGCTTGCGTGTCTCTGTGATCTTGAGGGCTATGCCGGTAGAGCTACTCGTGCCGGAAGGCCTCAAGTGAGAGACCAGACCAAGAGGAACACACACAGGCGGAGTCCAGATGGACCGCCACGGAGGGTGCACTGTCCAGAAGCATCGGCACCAACAGCTGTTGGTGTTTTTGGACAGTGGTTTTATTTGAGAGTGGGTTCGCCTCTGGTACGCGTCTGCTTATCAGACGTGACCAAGATGGCGAACGTGGTTATTGGGGACCCCACCCCACAAAAAAAGGCAAAGCTGAGTTCAGCACATAATGGACGCGACTCTAAAGAAATTATTACCCCAGGAGGGTACCGCCTGCACCGCAGGAGGAGAATCCCTCCCCGAGCAGAGCTCGGGCTGCCCCTCGTATTCTGGGGGGGGCAAAGAGCGCGTCAGGTCCCCTAGGGACCTGTTACCGTCCTCCGTGGACGCTAGGAGCCAGGGTGGCTCACCCACCGGTAGCGTGGAGTCCCTGGGACCCGTTCCCAGCACTTCCACTGCACCGGTGGGTACTACAAAGGTCGGCAGGCGCTTCGGCCTCAGGGAGGTGAGTGAAGACACGGCGTCGGACTCCGATGCCGCGTCTTCGCTCAACTCGGAGAGAATGGAGGTGGATGAGGCCACCTCTAGAAAGAAGAGGAACTCATTCCTCAAGCGCCCCATGTCCAGGGACGGCCGGAGGACATCCTCCGACGATGGGCGTGGAGCTTCGGCTCGCAAAATCTCCACTGCTGGACGAGGTGCGGGCCGAATGGCGAGAAAAGGGAGGAAGCCCACCGCCGAGGAGGTGAACCAGCGGTCCCTAAAGATTGCCAGGGAGGGGCGCCACCCCGGGGCAAGCAGTGCCCAGGCCAGCCCCTCGGAGCCGGAGCCTTCTGGCAGTGAGCCAGAAGGCATGAAGGAGGCGCTGACCAAGTTCACGGAGATCGTGGCAGCTGCCATAGCAGGCGTGGCCAAGAAGAGGGAGAAGGCCGCCAAGAGGCGATCCATAACCCAGGCCATGACCTCAATAACCGAGGCACTGGGGATCGTCCTGGAGCCGTTCAAGAAATCCCTCAACAAGAGGATTGAACGGCTCGAGGCGGACCTGGCCGGTCTCCGTGAAACTGGTCCCGAGGTGGCGACAAACGGGGGATGCATGCAAGGGCAAAGCCAGTCGCAGCCCCTGCCAAAGCCGGAGAGTGCGGTTCTGACCCTGCTGCGGCAAGAGCTGGCTGCCTTCCGGCAGCAGCAGCAGGAGCAGCAGCAGCAGTTCCAGGAGCGGGTCCAGCGGCAGTTCGCTGTCCTGGAGGGCATTGTGCTGCGCCCCCCGCTTGCGGCCTCCGGCCAGAAAAGGACGGTCTCCTACGCCGCCGCCGCCGCGGCCACGGCTGCTGCGCCCAAGGCGGGCCAGTTGGGGCAAACTGGGCGTGAAGCCGTGGTGTCAGAGCCTGCGAGGCCGGTCCCGGCGGCCAAGCAGCAGCAACGGCAGGGGAAGCCTACTCCTTCCCCAAAAGGCAGAGTGATGCCTGCCGCTAAACCGTCGGGACCTCGTGCAGTGGCGGCGACTAGGCCACGCCTGCCCGAAGAACCCTCGGCTGGTGCCGAATGGACAGTTGTCGGCGCCAGCAGGAAGGCGGGCAAGGCGGCTAGAGCGGCGAAAAAGCGCGAGCGGCGACAGCGGCGCAAGAAGCGGGCCATGGCAGCCAGACTTCGCGCCCCGAATTCCGCAGCTGTAGTGATTACACTACAGCCAGCTGCGGAAAAGAGGGGCGTGAACTATGACATGGTCATGGCGAAGGCGAAGCAGGCGGTGGTAGATCACCTCGACGAGTTCGGAGCCTCTGAAGGCTTCCGAATGAGGCGCACCGCAACCGGGGCCCGAATATTGGAGGTCCCTGGTGCGGACAGCGGCTCTGCCGCAGACGCCCTGGCCGCAAGGATCAGGGCGTCCCTGGACGTCGAGGAGGTCAGAGTGTCCAGGCCCACAAAGTGCATAGACATGCGCATCATGGGCCTGGATGACTCCGTTAGGGTGGATGAGGTGGTGGCCGCCGTCGTCAGGACGGGAGGGTGCCAGGCCGATCAAGTGCGGGCGGGCGCCATCCGTGCTGACAGCACGGGCATGCGAGCCGTTACGGTTAGCTGCCCCGTGTCGGCGGCCAAAGCCATCACGGGCGAAGGCCGAAGGCTCTTGGTTGGCTGGGTCTCCGCACAGGTAAAACTGTTGGAGCCCAGACCTCTGCGGTGCTACCGCTGCCACGTGGGGCACCACGTGGGGGCCCATTGCGCCGCAGAGGTGGACCGCAGTGACCGCTGCTACCAGTGCGGTCAGGCTGGTCACAAGGCCGTCGAATGCCGTGCAACGCCGCACTGCTACGCATGTGCGGCGGCAGGCAAGCCGGCCGACCACCGGGCTGGGGGCAGGTCTTGCGACCCCCCCGCCAAGGCCAAGGGCAAGGTACGGAGGCCCATCCACCCGGACGTACTCACCGCCGCAGCCGCCTCCTTGGCTGCTGCCGCTGTCGCCGCCGCACCTAACGCGGCAGGGCCCTCACGGGGGGCACGGGAGGAGACTGTAATGGACTGTCAATAATTACTCCATTACGTCTCCTCCAGGCGAACATCAACCACTGCGCCTCCGCTCAGGATCTGTTGCTCCAGAGCATGGCGCAGTGGTCGATCAATATCGCCGTGGTCTCCGAGCCGTACTATGTCCTGCCCAGGGGAGACTGGGTGCGGGACCTTGACGGCTCGGTGACCCTAATTTCGTCGGCCGCCGCCGGTACCCCGACCCTCGAGGCCGTCACGAGGGGGCGGGGTTGCGTGGCAGCACGGTTCGGGGACATTGCAGTGGTAGGAGTCTACCTGTCCCCGAACAGATCTCTCGGCGATCTTCACATCTCCCTAATGGAGCTGAAAGCCGTCGTCGCTGGGTTTGGTTCCCTCCCTGTGGTCGTGTGCGGGGACTTCAATGCCAAGAACTTGGCTTGGGGTTCCCGGTTCACGAACCAGCGGGGTCGGATGGTGGAGGACTGGGCTCTGGAGACAGGCCTGGTCGTCCTAAACCGGGGTTCTGTCCCCACGTGTGTGCGGATGCGGGGTGACTCAGTGGTGGACATCTCGTTTGCCAGCCCCGCTCTGTCGCCACGTGTCGTCGACTGGCGCGTTATGGAGGAGGTGGAGACGTACTCAGACCACCGGTACATCCGGTTTGACGTCTCCGCCCAAACCTCGACCGCGCCGGTCCGACGGAACCCTTGTGGTCCGCGTTGGGCGCTGAGGCAGATGGACCGGGAGCTCCTCCTGGAAGCCGCGACGGTACAGGCCTGGGTGCAAGCACCGGACAGGCCTGTCGACATCGACGTCGAGGCAGAGTGGTTCCGGGAGGCCATATCGCAAATCTGCGACGCGGCAATGCCCCGAGTCCATCCAGGACGTGCTCAGCGCCAGGTATACTGGTGGTCGCCGGAGATTGCGGCACTGCGCAATGCGTGCAATGCCGCGCGACGCCGGTATGCCAGGTACCGCAGGCGCCGCATCCGTCCTCCGGATGCGGAGGCCAGAGAGGCGGAGCTGTACGAGGGATACAGAGAGGCAAAGCGCACCCTCCGAGCGGAGATAAGGCGGGCCAAACTCGAGGCCCGCAACGTGTGGCTGGGGACTCTGAATGGGGACCCATGGGGACGCCCCTATAAGGTGGTGCGAGAAAAGCTCCGCCCCTGGGCTCCCCCGCTGACGCAGAGTCTCCGGCCCCAGCTTGTGGAGGGTGTGGTGAGCACTCTGTTCCCCGTGCGAGGGGAACACTCTCCCCCGCCCATGGCTCCGCCACCAGCGGTATCCGACGTGGACCACGATGGCGACGACGACGAAAATGCTCCAGAGGTGACCGAGGTAGAGTTGAGAGTGGCGGTACGGAGGCTGAGTGCCAAAAATACCGCCCCAGGACCCGACGGTTTGCCTGGGAAGGCCTGGGTCCTGGCCATGGAGGCTCTCGGGCCTCGACTAAGAGGGCTCTTCAGCGCATGCATGGAGAGGGGCCAGTTCCCACTTCGCTGGAAGACGGGGAAACTGGTCCTCATCGCGAAGCCGGGACGCCCTGCGGACTCTCCGTCCGCGTACCGGCCCATTGTGCTGCTCGACGAGGTGGGCAAGCTCTTTGAAAGAGTAATTGCAGACCGCCTCGTCGCGCACTTAACACGGGTGGGGCCGGATCTAGCAGACGGCCAGTTCGGTTTTCGCAGGAGGCGCTCCACGGTGGACGCCATCATGCGCGTGCGAGCTCTCACGACGGGGGATGCGGTGGCCCAGGGCAGGTGTGTCGTGGCGGTGTCTCTGGACATCGCCAACGCCTTCAACTCCCTGCCTTGGAGTAGCATTAGGAGGGCACTCCGGTATCACCGGACGCCCGACTACCTCTGTCGTGTGGTCGAGGCGTACCTGTCGGACAGGTACATCATCTACCCTGGTCACCAGGGAGAGTGGGAACGTCGAGAGATGTCGTGCGGTGTTCCGCAGGGATCGGTACTAGGGCCGCCCTTGTGGAACATCGGATACGACTACGTGCTGCGCGGCGACCTCCCTGACGGGGTCAGCGTGGTCTGCTACGCAGACGACACGCTGGTCCTGGCGCGGGGAGAGTCGTACCAGGCGGCGGTCGAACTAGCGACACGCGGGGTTGCGACAGTCGTGGGCAGGATCCAGGAGTTGGGACTCGAGGTGGCATTGCACAAGTCCGAGGCCATGTGCTTTCACGGCCCTCGGAACGCGCCACCACGGGGTTCCCAACTAACGGTAGGAGGAGTCCACATCGGCGTCGGGTCGACGATGAAGTACCTGGGACTCGTTCTCGACAGCCGATGGGATTTCGAGGAGCATTTCCGACGTCTGGCTCCCAAACTAAATCGGACTGGGGCTGCCCTCGGGCGGCTCCTGCCCAACCTGGGAGGTCCAGACGCCTCCTGCCGGAGGCTTTACGCGGGGATCGTTCGGTCCATGGCCCTTTATGGCGCACCGGTATGGGCGCCGACGCTGCGGAAGCAGCCGGCGGCCCGGCTGAACGCATGCCAGAGGGTCATGGCCATACGGATGGTGCGAGGATACCGGACGATTTCCCGCGAAGCGGCGAGCCTCCTTGCTGGCCAGCCACCATGGGATCTGGAGGCAACAGTCCTTGCACACATGCACGACCTGCGCATGGAGATGCAACGCCGGGGCGAAACTCCGCTGCCGCGACAAGTCGCAGCATGGCGGACAGAGCTCCGGCGGGTTCTCATGGTGAAATGGCGACAGCGACTGTCGCAACCCAGTGCTGGGCACGCCACAATTATGGCGGTAAGTCCCCTCTTTGAGGCGTGGTTGGAAAGACCTCACGGCGTCCTCACCTTTCGCATGACGCAGGTTCTCACCGAACACGGTAAGTTCGGGAAGTTCCTGCACCGGATTCGTGCGGAAGCAACGCCCGGGTGTCGCCACTGTGTGGACCGCCCGGAGGACACGGTGGAGCACACGGTTGAGGTGTGCCCCGCTTGGGCAGAGCAACGCCGTGTCCTTGTGGGGGCGATCGGCGGCGGCGATCTCTCGCGCCGGGCCCTGGTACAGGCCATGGTCCGGAGCGAGGAAGAGTGGCAGGCGGTCGCCTCCTTCTGTGAAGCAGTAATGCTAGCAAAGGAGGCGGCCGATCGCGTGAGGCAACGGTCCTCACGCCCTTACCGCCGCCGGGATTCCGATCCCGATTTCCGGCCACCGTAGGCGCGGGCTTGCGGACGGCGAGCAATGGGTGGCTCGCCGTCGGACCGTCCGGTAACCGTCCGGACCGAGCCAAGTCGTCGACGGCGCGTATTGTTCCACGCGCGCCTCAGGGAGATGTCAGCAAATCGTAGGGGCCCAGCAGGGTCGAAGCCTACTGGGGCCATGGGTAGTGTGAAAACGAAACCCGGGGCCCTGGGACGAAGGCAACGAAGGAACAGGAGTGGGTTTTTAGTCAGTAAAAGTCTGACACTATCTCTCGCTCCGCCCAAGAGCGAGATTTGTCATTAGATGATTTTCCCACCGAAAAAAAAAAAAAAAAAAAAAAAAAAACAGCCTTATCTTGACGTACAATATGTTCTTTTTAGAAAATTTTCCGCAGAATTGTTGTTTACCTGCGTCATAAGGTGAACGATCTTTTTACAAACAACTGTATCAATCAAACTTACACAGTTAACATTTGAACCGAAATTTACCGTTATTGTCATATTGTTAGAGATTGTATTATCCCTTGTTTTATCAATGATAAAAGTATTTGCTTTAAGTTTAGATACTAGTTTATTGCTGATCGTGAAGTAAGCGATGGTGTAAAACATCGGCCAACTGCTAATCGGACTCGCGCAAGAAGGGTTTCGTATCGTCCGTACATTTCAACAGTCTAGCTATCCGTATCGCCTGGTGACAGACAGACGGACAGCGGACTCTTAACAATAGGGTCCCGTTTTTACCCTTTGGGTACGGATCCCTACAAACAATCAATAGAATAGTCTGACGAGGACGCGAGACGGTAAAAATTAAAAAAAAAATACTAGAAAACGTTGGAAAAAGTGGAATGGTGATAAATTGATGTATTGAGTGAAGACATTACTATGATAAATACACCAGACGATCATGGGATAAAAAATGCGACTTGGAAACTAGAAATAGGTTAGTCATATTTCAGACAGAAAAGCTATGACGGTATTGTTATTGGTTCAATATCGTGCGAAATAATTAATGCTATGGGTGAATTCGGGGCACTATATAAAAGTGAAAAACCCATTCGTGACAAATGCCGATTCTGGAACAAATGAACAGCCATTCTAATTTGTTTAAATTACGTGACTTAAAGTTATTTGCTTTATTAAGTAGAGTTCAAGCGTGAATCAAGTGGTGTGCCACCTTGTCGGGCGGTGGAATTCGTACTATTTTTTGGTATATATATATATTTTTTATATTGTGTATAATTTTTGCAAACCTTGGAAGGAACATATTGCTCATGTAAGTGGTAACTGACAATTTGATTATAGATATAATTTTGTTTTTAAGAACATATACACCCCTATTTTTTAATTAGTACAAAAAAAAATGGGGCTCTATCCGTACCCGTAACTGATCATATTTTTGTAGTCAAAAGTAAAAAAAAACGAAATCCCAAAATTGACCACGAAAATTTGTCATAATTGGTAAATTCACAATTGAATAAATTATTCATAACAATTGCTACTAGAAAATACTACGCGCAGTGTTTTTCCATTGTTTTTCATTCATAATCAATGGCCTGTACAATATTTCCATAAATTGGGTGACATTTTGGGATATAAACAAACTCTAATAACTTTGCTGTTTATGAATTTTATTTATTGAGACTTTACTTATATAATAACGAAACCTTTTCTTTTCCCTTTAAATATTTGTACTAATTAAAAATTAGTGGTGTATTATTCATTGCAACTTTTTTTGCCGGGATTGTTAGTCTTCAAATAACTTCTCCCGCTCTGAGTGGTGCTAGAGGGAGTGTTAGACTTTTACTGACTAAAATTCAACAGTGTTCCTCCAGTTGCCCTTTGCGTTCTAGGACTGTGGTGAATTTTTTCGAACAATCCCGCAGGTCTTGAAGAATGGATCTAGAACTTTACATATCCATATTATTTTACTAGATCTTGTGGCTAGATTTTTTCTGTTTGATTTTATACTATCCCCAAGAATAAATGAAACGAATGTAAATCACAATAATATTGTAAAGGCGACAGTTTGTAAATGACTGTGTGTTTGTATGTTTGTTACTTCTTCACGGTCGAACGGCCGAACGGATTTCGATGAAACTTAGTACACGGGTAGCCTATGTCTTGGAATAGCACTTAGGATACTTTTTACTCCGGGATAATGTTCCCTTGGAAGTTTCTACTTTTACGTTGGTAGCAGCTAGTGAGACATAAATTAACTTATCGACTTCCTTGTTTTTTTAGGGTTCCGTACCTCAAAAGGAAAAAACGGAACCCTTATAGGATCAGTTTGTTATCCGTCCGTCTGTCTGTCTGTCAAGACCCTTTATCCCGGGAACGCGTGGAGGTATAGATTTGAAATTAAAACCATATACTCAAGTTTGCGGTCTCTTGAAGCTGTGAAAAAATCAAATTTCTAAGTTAACGAAAAAAAAAACCGGGCGTTTATGGCCGTTTCCAAATTTCAGGTTTCTGGGTCAACGGGAAGGGTTCTTCCCGTTGACCCAGAAACCTGAAATTTTGCATAAAGCAAGGACTTATAGCACAGGTATAGGAATAAATCTGAAAACTGTATTTTTTTGTTACGTCACAACAAAAAAAATTGCGATTCAAAAAAATCTTCGAATAAAAATCTTCTCCATTCGGGAATTGAACAGTTTTCATAGGTAAGTTTATACGGAAAACTCAATGCGCGAGTCCGACTCGCACTTGCCCAGTTTTTTTACGTGGGACTTCACTTTTAAGGAGTGTCAGATTTTTTTACTGACTAAAAGGAACACAGGTGAGCCTGTGTTCCTTCAGTTTAACTTTGAGAGGGCACCGCGGTAACTCTTTCCGACTCTCCCGCAGTTCGGGCAGGAATCATAAATCAGCCTGCTTCTTAGAAATTGCAATCTTTGATAATGTTAATGCTCATTCGGATATCTAGAAAAGCGATACATACCCGTCTTCAGATGTACGTAATAAACCCAGGCAGACTACAAATTAGGAATTATACGACGCCATCGTTCGAAGACTGACGTTGAGAGATTTACAATTTAGCTAGCACCGTGCAGAATAGGGTTACCAACTTTATTCACAAGAAATAGTGTACCTATAACTGATTTCAGAGAGACAAAATGAGAGAGAGAGAATATATAGACTTATAAAAGGACTAGTATTTCTTGATATTTTAATAGTATTTTATGTTATTTTATACGTTATACATACTTTTTTTTTGCGAATACACCAGCATTTTAGAGGATTTAATTTATGCCACCAATTACCACTTACTGATAAAAATTAAAAATGCTGAAATAAAAACATAAGAAGTATACAATTGACTCAAAAAGAAAAGAAGACATTATATTTTTTTTATTACCGTTTATACGGCTACGGCTTAGGTGAAGCTCTTTTCTGCTCTTTCACCTAATAATAATAAAAAATGCTAAAGTGACAAGAATTCCTATAATTAAACTTCTTAAAAATATAATATTTTAGCATTTAGTGTACTCTATTGCTTCTCTTGATCATAATGTAAGTAACGCAGTTGTGAGGTTAATCACACTATCAGATCGCTAATATTATAATGGCAAAAGTTTATGTGTGTACTGTGGCAACCGTGTATAGGTTCCACTACTAATTACTAACTTGCAAAACTGGCATGTTAGACTTTTAAGGTTTACGTAATAAAAAAGTTTAGTTAAGACTGACGTTCGAAGGAAGAAGAAAGAGAGACGTCAAGGAACGTACATATATATTATATATGTAAAAATATAATGAAAGAGCTATAAACTAAATAATATCCACTCGAAAAACATAAAGCATTTCATTTGAGCTCCCCATCCTCACAGTACCTATGTTACGCTGGCACACAGGACCGATCCTTGTGGTAGAGGCTTATGTCCAGCAGTGGACATCCTTTGGCTGAAATGATGATTATGTGTGTTTGTTACTCCTTCACGCTCTAACAGTTGAACGAATTTGGATGAAAGTTGACACAACCCGTGTGTGACCAGACCTGAAATCAGAAACGTTTTTTTTTTTTTTATTTTGTTTTTTTTTTTGTTTTTATGGCAATTGAGTCGTTTATATTAAATAGACCAATTACAAAGTGCCTGACTTTTGAAATGTCAAAATGTCAATCAGTCAGTCAAGAAAAAGTAAAACTAAATTGCACGTTCCAAAACGTAGATCTCTATGGAGAAGAACGTGCAAGAAACTCCATGGACACACTCTTAAATCATGTGATGAGTTACATAAATCTTACCATGTTCTATACTAGCTCATTGGACACTTCTTATCCCAATAGTATGTTCCCTTGAGTAAATTTTCAACATCACATAGCAGGCGATGCCGCAGGTAGAAGCTAGCTCTTTATCAGAGTACGGACATCGACCCTAGCATACAGTAAGCGACTATTTACAAACTCTTGCCATAATTATTAATTTTATTATGAGCACGCGCTGAAAAACAATTTGACTTTGAATTTGAAGTCGGCGTTTTGTAAACGAGCGACGATGTTATTGTGGCCTTAAGTGATTACGCTAAAGTAGTCTCTTGATATTTTGTAAAATGTTACGAGATTCTTTGTGTTTTCCTTTGTGGTTATAATATTATTCTTTTGTAATAAATTCGAGTATGCCAAATATTCTGTGTTATTTTTGCATCACCATATTTTTTAGTTTAAATATAGCAATAATGTTGGGGTGAAGTGGAATAAGAACGATTTTATATATATGTTATGTCAGAATTTATTTAGTTACTAGTTTGACGTATGTAGTTTTCTCGCAAGCGTTACTTGTTATAGATAGGCTGGCGCTTGGCTACCTTAGCTATCTGATTTTATGTACTCGACGATGGAACACGCTTGCTTAGAAGAAACCAATTCACTCTTGCCTTAACGACCCCCAGGTTGTAGCTATCAGGAAACACAAACTCCGGGAATTCCACTCTTTAGCGGTACGCACACTGAATGTGTTCCCAAAACGTTTTCCGTTTATCAGTGGGATGTCCACCATATACCAGTTGCGCATCGCCGTACGTCTCAAGGTAATAAAAATAGAATTGGTTTCAAATCATGTGTTCAGTACTATTTTAGTAGTAAACATGCACAATACTATAACATTTTTTATTGGAGAAATATACAACGGGAACATAAAAGGGAATGTATCAGATAGTGAAGACGTACAGTGAGTGAATACCTAGGAAAAAATGGTATCGTTCAGTATTTTATTTTGTTTTCTATTACCATTGTTCTATGTTCTTTGAGTTTGTCGTAAGAAATATATGAAAAAAAAAAGCGTTTTGAGAACACATTTATTATGCGTACAGCCAAGGAGTGATATTCCTTGCCGGAGTCTGTGTTTCCTGATAGCTACAACTTAGGGGTCTTTAAGTCAAGAGTGAATAGGCTACTTCTAGGCAAGCGTGCTCCGTCGTCGACCACATCATCGCTTACCATCAGGTGAGATGGTGGTCAAACGCGAGCCTATCATTAATAAAAAAAAATATATATGAAAAACAACCTTTAGAAAGTGGTTTATGTAACTGGAATCCTCTAATACTTGACATTTCAAATGCTGAGCTGAATTAGGCTGATATTTAAGTGAGCAAAGGCTAAAATATGTTGAATATAACCTGTTGATGTGTTTGTCGTCCCGTCGTGAGTGATCCCAGGGTACGATAAAAGTATTAAAAAGTGCGTGTGCTTGGCTATTTAATACATCAATGGCCGAGCTAAACACCTCTTTGAATTTGCTCAAAGTTGCTATACCTTACAGATACCACTATCTTTTATTTAGCTGCAGATGATTCGTTTACGTATAATCTTAATATACAGCCACAGAAACTCGGGGTTTTTGAATATATTTCGGGATAAGCTCTGACGTTAAATATTATCTGTTTTCGTTTAAAAATTGTAACTAAATTCTAGCTGTAGCAGAAATTTGAAATGGTTAAAAGTAAAGCCTCAGATACAATATGGGACAAAATGTCCCCAATATGACGCATAACGGTCAATCTACATGACGCTGCAACGTTGCTCAGTGTCCCGCAACTTCCCCCTCCAACATTTTACAACGCATTCACGTGACGCGGGACATGATGGTGGACATTTTGACAGCGTTGCGCGTTATTTTGGGGGACATTCTGGCCCCTAATTTATCTGAGTACTTATGTTTGACACTTTGTTTCACAATACAGTCAGTATTACTGCTACCAAATTCGTAGAATTCCTTTACGTAATTGTCGACAAACACTATCAGATGCCAAAGTATTACCATATGTACTTTGGTATTTATTTAAAATTTATCTTCATTGGAATAGTCTCATGAAGAGTCTGGCTATTATTTAATTAAAGATTTTTCGCCTGATAATTATCTAGGAATTTTTTTCCATTTAAAATGATAACAAAATAAAATTTATGATCCGATAGCATAAAGACTTTGCTCAAAAACTGTAGCAGTAAATTTTGTTTGTTCCAGAAAGAAAACTGTACGACATGAGAAAACCGTTGAGTCGTTTGAGGAAGCTGCTATCAATAAGAAAATTGGCCAATGATCAGAGAAATAGCAATAGTACGCGTTACCTTAAGTGATGAACAAAGGAGCGTCACAATGCTTGCGGACAATGACACCCAGGGTTACGCCACTGGATTGAATGGCTCGTACAACTTCTTTTTCCAAGACCCACGCTTCATATCTATACTCAAACACAGTGGGTTTAGCCATACAAACAATTTAACCGATGTTATTAGAGTGCTAAAAGACTCAAGTAAATACAACATTTCGGTAGTGAAAGAATGTGAGAAGTCCGAATATTGTTCCGGGGAATTTCGAGACTTGATTCTGGCCTACAACAGTATACATGGATACGTTAGTCTATTGGTAAGATTCTTTTTTTATCTTTCTGAATTTTTCGTAGTTTTTTTTTCTATACTTCTTGAATCGGGGGTTCATGTTCAATTTTTTTTTTTAAATGACATAAACTAGTGCTTGACTTCGATCCCGCCTAATGGTAATCAGTGATGCAGTCTTTGAAGGTGAAACGCAATAGTTTATTAAGAGCCTATTCGCTCTAGCCTTGAAGACACCTAAATTATAAACGGATGGGAAGGTCGCAGCAGGCAAATTGTTTCAGTCCTTCGGTGTATGATTTTATTGTTGGCTACCATACGTGATGAGTTTTAATTTAGTTTGTATGAAAATTATGTATATTTTATATAATATGCATAACAACCTTTCATTTTAATAATTACATTCTGATCACGTAGACAAGCTCATTGTTTTGGAAAATTGTTTGTTTAGGAATATTATTATACTGTTCAAATTAGTTACAGTGAAATATAGTTTGCTTAGCTTGTTTCTATGATGGCAATAATATTTTGATACTACGAGGATCGGAACTAATAAAAAATACTTACTCTTTTATTTAAGTGTTCCCATGAAATTACTATTCTTTATTTTGATTATAATTATAATGTTAATTTCTTGCATCACGCCTTTCGGGAGTGACTGCCGTCCCAAAATCTATAATTATGTTGATTTAAATTTCGAATTATTGTTTTTTTTTGTTTTTATTTGTAATGTGCCAGTTCTAAACCATTTAAAGAGGTTCTGATGAAAGAGTCTCTACCGTACCTTTTTACTTAGCAAGTAATAAATTTTGAGATTGAATTGATCAATCGTTGAAAATTTGTCTCTGATCAGAACATCCAATTTACCTCAACTCAGTTAATTAAAATAATACCATTGAAATAATGAGCGTTTTACTTTGTTCGAGAATTTTAGAAATTCTAAATATTGGTTATATTATGTATTCTACAAGTATTGTCACGAATTTAATCAACGATGATTGACGTCCTTTTACTTTCATCTTTAGATTGCTATTACATAATTACCTATTAATAATATTAAGAAATTATAATTTTGTCGCTTCAAAATGGGCATAATAGACACGAGTAAAAAGCTGCCAGGCTCAGATTGGATTGGGCGGGGCACGTCAGCGGCGTGCACAGTAATTGTTAGGCAAGAGTCTCCCGCAGTGAGTTCGAGGCTGAGGTCAAGCTATAAAAAGGTTGCGAGAATTTGGACGTGTACCACGAGGACTGGTTTGAAATGGCGCCGGAAAAGAATATCTGGAAGGACTTGGTGGAGGTTTAGATATAGAATCGTAACGGCTTGAAAAAAAAAAATAGAAAGAAAGAGAAAGAAAACATTTATTTGTGTATATAATAGGACTTAATAGAAATAGTTTGACGTTGTTATACAACATTAGTATGCGAAACCCGAAACACGTGTCTAGTATTTTTATGTAAAGAATCTAAATACAAAATTTCATAACTGTATCATGTAAAATCACGAAGTTATAAGTTTGTTATGCTACCTGGTTTTCCATACAAATACATGGTCACCGGGCTATCCGGGCGACTGAGGGGTTATTTTGCTCCCGTACCCAGCTGTGTGCTGGCGCCTAATGCCCGCTATGACCTACCGTGACCTGTGTTGTACTTAGTGTCGGTGGCGTCCAATTTGTGTCAATTTTTGAATATTTTTGGGAAAAAACATAACGTGGTGTAAAAATTAATGGAATCGATTCAGTTACTGATTCTGAACAAACTATATTCAGGTTTCGCATATACTAAAAAAATTGTTGTATAGTAATCTGTATATGCTATAGTTTACTTTTGTCGTATTAACATCAGTTCATTCTCCTTTTTCTTTATTAACATATTTTTAACCCTCTCCAGGTCTGTCTCTTCGGGAGTCTAGCCAATGCGCTAAACGTAGCTGTTTTGACCCGTCGGGATCTAGCAGTGACCCCTATCAACCGGCTGCTGAAGTGGTTGGCAGTGGCTGATGTTTTCGTCATGCTGGAGTATGTGCCCTTCGCCATCTACAGGTACCTGGTGAGTCTAAGCTACGTCATATATATGTAAGTTTGCCGTCTTTGCATTATGAATGATGCGTAGAAGATCTTTGTGAGTAATGGTGACGATACAAGAATACATTCCACCAGAAAAAAAAAACAATAAGAGCAATCTTCAACATACCGCATTATATAAGCAACACTTACATTCACAACGATTTAAAAATTAACACCGTTAAGATATTTAACGCTCTCTTGATATTTAACGCTATAGTTAATGATCTTTTACCAAATATAGCGTTAAATATCAAGAGAGACTATCTGGACATAAGAATACACTAGATGTAAAACTCAATGGATGCGGATCGCTACAGCACAAACGTTTAAACAGACATAGTGTTCCTACGCTCCTGGATAGATTCTGCCACATGAAGTGAAACCCTCCCACAAATTGGCATGGCTCACTGTGGCTAAAATCACTCCAGATGAATTATATCAGCCAGAAGCAAGGCTTATTGTTAACCTTTAAACGGTCGCGCGTCGTCGAATCGACCGCACTCGATATATTTACGATCATAATTTCAAAATTTCTCGTCAAAAGAACGTATCGTCTCTAGTAGCTTGTCATTAGTTCACTACTAACGAAAATAACTCCATTTTCTTTTTCTACACTCCTCCTGAAAGACGCAGAATGTGTGTGTTTAGGTCGCGGCGTCGAAAAGACTACACGCACCTGCCTTGTATTTTTTTTACATTGACGAGAAGACTGATTCTGAAGAAAATTAGACCTAAATAGATGAAAAACTCTTTGATGCCAATAAATCGATCTCCTGAAGAATATTAAAAAAATACAAATTAATTGGAGATACAATCAAGACTCACAAAAGAACTCTTGTTTTGTCGGGCAGAATTGATTCCTAATCCGAAGAAACCAGTTTAACTTCAAAATTATGTTTTGAATTTAAACAAATTATTGTTTAGTTGAAAAATAGGTAATACCTGAATATAAAATCTAAATTATCATTAATTAATCAGTTTTCTAAGTTCCTGAAATCTCCCATCGGTCTTTTAGGTTACGCGCGACCATTACTGTTTCATATAGTCGCGCGCCCGCTTGAAGGTTAAACAGATTGCCATGATGCAGAATGAAACAAGAAAAAAAAAAATACGACAAGCATCCGATTGTGAAACAGCAGTGATCCTGCTAGAGTTTTTTAAAGTGGGAAATTATCTAATGACTCTCTCTTATGGAGTGCGAGGGCATGTCAAACTTTTACTGACTAAAATCACACCTATGTTCCTTCAGTTCTCCTTTACGTTCTAGGAGCACGAGTTTCCTTTTCAGGAGTTTTTCCTTTGAGGCACGTGTGTAACATAGAGGAGGTGGATATTGTGATGCTTGTGGAAGATCTATGATCTTTCGACTGAATGGTGATGAGAAGGATAGAGGACAAAGAAAAAGAAATACATCGTGTGAAAACAGGAAGTCATCAAGTATTAAAATGATAGTTGATTAATACGTAGGAAAGAAATTTCTTGTCCCCAATGGCTACTCCCGCTCTAGAGAGGAGTGAGAGGGCGTGTCAGACTTTAACTGACTAAAACCCACCTGTGTCTTTTCTGTGGTCTATCGAATACCGTGTCCCAAGTGGGAATCGGGCCTACTGGGTCAATACGGTTTTATTGACATATCTTTAAGGCGTGGAACACTAAGGGCCGTCGCCGACTCGGCCTCGGTCATTACCGGATGGCTGGACGGCGAGCTACCCATTGTTCGTCGTCCGCAATCCCGTGCCTTCGATGGCCGAAGATAGCCCTGTGACTCTCGACGTTTGAGATGTCTCCTGTGTATTCGGGATATTTCTATAAAACTATATCTGAAATATTGGATTTCGGTGATGTCATTATGATGTCAAAGAGTGGCCTCTTCACGATATTCGGGTACAAAGTGAGTCATAGCTGGATCGAATATTACTAGATCTTGTTTGTGTTTATTTAAAAGCTTTGGGAACCTTGTATAAGTGCTATTAAAAGCTATTAGGGTGATTTAAATGGTCGGAAGTTTGTGATTACTATTGTCATGTTGAAGGGCATTCGTGATTCCAAGGTTTCAACAGTTTAATCACTACGGGAATTATGAATGAATTATATGTTCCCTTTGAGGATAAACTGTTACTATCCGTTAATTCTAGGATATATTACAATCACACACACACTAATATTATAAAGACGAAATTTATGTAGGTATGTATGTGAGAAGGTGTACGTTTCATACTCAAACGGCTGAACGAATTTGGATGAAAATTGGCCCAAGGGTAGATTATGTCCGAAGGGGATTTTCCTTTGGGATGATCTGCTACTTCCACGTGGGCAAAGTCGCTAACAGAAGCCAGTTGTTTGTTGTTTGATTGTTGATGTTAATATTCAAATGTGTATTACCATATATACCATAATATGTTGGAGATTTCTATAATTTGTTGTTGAAGTGATATTATTATAACGTCGTACTTGAAAAACTAATATTGGATAGTACTAGTTATGTTGTAGTGTTGTTTTATAATGTAAAATAATATCGCACAATGTTTAAAGTTTTTTAGTAATGAATAAATCCGGCTCGAAGGACCAAAAGGATGTTGGAGTATTTCGCCGTTGACGATCCTCCAGCAGTTTTTGTAGGTTGTAGATAAATTATTGACGTTTTTAAAATGTTTATTTGTTAATACAGTTTTGATTTATGTTTATTTTTCTGAGCAGCACTTATTTATTGCTGAAACATGAGTTGAGCTACACGAATACTGACAAATGCTTACAGTGACTGGACAGGTCCATTGGTTCTTTTCTCAAAAGACCACCTCAGACACCAGTCTGCTTGGATCTCATATGATTTGACCGTTATAATATGTTTGCTGTATGGACTTTCAAAGGGCCTTGGACCCCTGAGTTCGTTTCGGTGTTTCTTTTTGGAGTAGTCAGTTAGGAAACGCCGGCTTGATCTAGTTTATAATAATAATAATATTTCAAAACGATCACACAACGCCATCTAGTCCCAAACTAGGCAAAGCTTGTGCTATGAGTACTAGACAACTGATAAACATACTTATATGTTTCTAAATACATACATATTATAGATAAATTACACCCAGACACAGAGCGAATGATCGTGCTAATCACAAAAACATTTGTTCTGGGTGGGAATCGAACCCACGACCTCTGGCATAGCAGTCAGGGCCATTAACCACTAGACCAGTTAAAATTTACGTGTAAAAAGTGTTTTTAAAAACCTATTTGTAAAATAAATTTTCAATACACTTACTCGAAAACCCGCTCTCATCCCACCGCTTTTAGGCACGCAATAGACTGCTTTCCGCTCTAGTGCTGAAATAGCGCGTGCTGTCCCCCGCTACAATGTTATTACATTTATCTCATCAGGCTGGGCGCGCGTCGACCCCCACCAGTCGCCGGTCAACCGTTTATTCATTTCTTCGTAAGTGTATTGAAAAAAGTCGTTTGACACACGTGCAAATTTGTCACTGCAGCCCTCGGCTCCATAACACACTCGCCTACGGCTCGTGCGAATTCCGCCTCGGTCGCAATGACAAACTTTCTGCACTTGTATCAAAATGTACTATTTATTTATCATTTATCACATTACCGCGTGATGGTATTTAAATTAAAATTGTTAAGTTTGTTAAGCAATACGTATGTTGTTATGAATTGAATTTTATGGCTAGGTACTAACATAGTTTTTAAGTAAATATTGTTACTAACCCTTATATGAGTGCAAGCTCGAAATAAAATGATTAATAATAATAATACGTTATGAATATTATTTTTGTAATAAAAAAACCAATAATCTGTCTGCTTTTCGAACGTCTGTTATTTCTAAAGTTTCAATAACGAGCTCTATAAATGTATCTGTCAGAACACAGTAGAAGTAATAAAAACTTGATTATGTACTTTGGTTACTGTTTTATGAAAGTACGAAAATAGATTATTATAGACTAGTTGCTGCCAGCGACTTTGTCTGTGTGATAATAGAAAGTTATCCTAAGGGAACATCGTCCCGAGATACAAAGATCTAGTGTGCCTCGCCATCAACGATTGCGTCACTGCTTACCATCAGGTGGGATCGCAGTCAAGCACTAGATTTTATCAACAACAAAAAAAAATGCTATTCAAGGATATGGTCTACCAGTATACCCAGTTTCATCGAAATCCGTTTAGCCGTTCAAAGGTAAAGAAGTAACAAACATACACATACTTTCACAAACTTTTGCCTTTATAATATTATAGTGTGATGTGATATACTTAATAATAGTGCCATAGGCTAAGAAATGCCTCTTCGGCCGTTGGTAGAGAGAGCATTGTCATTATGTTCTGTTGGTACAAACCATGCCTTTTAAGCTAGAACTATATTAGTCCGACGCACACGTGTAACACGCCTGATTTGTACGTATAACGACGTCGCGTGGCGTGGATCTAATGTAGCTCTACAAGTCTAGTTTCCGTATAAAATGTATGGAGACCGAGCGCTCAGATCGGCGTGTGTGGCCCACGAGTGCACGAGTGCGAATATGGCAGAAAATGTGCGATCAACACAATTTCTTTGCCATAAAAATATTAGTAGGTACGTCGTGTCGTACGTGTCGTCTACAGTCACTGCCTTCGTAGAAATTCCATGCTTTCCAGTTTCGGATCAAGGAACTAATTTCAAGTAATTTCGCATAGAGCGGCTCTTTGACTAATTCAAATCATGTACTATACGGAGCAGCGTAATTACGAAATCATTACTTAGATTAATTTTACTTTAATTGTTGCTACCTCGGTTTAGAGATTCAAATTTCCGAGTTGAATTAACCTTGTGTAAGAGGCACAAGCTTCTGCCAGCGGCGTCGCCCGAATGAAAGTAAAAATTGTTCTTCCAACAACGTATGATTTTTTTTAGGTGTTAAATCATCCAATGACATCTCTCGCTCTTGGGCTGAGTGGGAGGGCGTGTCAGACTGACTAAAACCCACTCCTAGTTCCTTCGTTGCTTTTTATTCTAGGGCCGGGTTTTCCTTTCAGAAGCGAACCCATGGCCCCAGTAGGCTTCGACCCTGCTGGGCCCTTACAGTTTGCTGACATCTCCTTGAGGCGCACGTGGAACACTACGCGCCGTCGACGACTTGGGCTTGATCCGGACGGATTACTTACCGTACCGTTACCGGATGGTCGGACGACGAGCTACCCAATGCTCGCCGTCAGCAAGCCCGCGCCTTCGGTGACCGGAAATCGGGATTGGGATCCCGGAGGCTAGGGCGTGAGGGCCGTTCCCTCACGCGTGCGGTCGCCTCCTTTGCTAGCATTACTGCTTCGCAGACGACTGAGGCGACTGATTGCCAATCCTCCTCGCTTCTAATCATGGCCTGTACCAATGCCCGGCGCGAGAGATCACTGCCGTCGATCGCCCCCACGAGGACAAGGCGGTGCTCTGCCCAAGCGGGGCACACCTCTACCGTATGCTCCACCGTGTCCTCCGGGCGGTCCACACAGTGGCGACACCCGGGCGTCGCTTCCGCAAGAATCCGGTGCAGTAACCTCCCGAACCGTGACCATGTCCGGTGAGAACTTGCGTCATGCGGAAGGTGAGGACGCCGTGAGTTCTTTCCAGCCACTCCTGAAAGAGGGGACTTATCGCTATAGCTATGGCGTGCCCCCATGATTATGGCATGCCCAACAACATATGCTTGGTATAAAAAGTATTGTATCCATGTGATACTCTAAGGACATGCTCTCAGGCGGTCGCCTCCATCTTTGAAGTAGTAATGCTAGCGAAGGAGTTGGCTGCTCGCGTGAGGGAACGGTAATTCTCACGCCTCAGCCGCCTCGACCCGTAATCCGACTACAAGCCACGATAAGCGCGGTGCGGACGTCGAGCAATGGCTAACTCGCCGTTCGGTAATGGTCCGGACCGAGTCCAAGTCATCGATAGCGCGTAGTGTTCCACGCGCCTAGCGGGGCCAATGTCCGCGGGGATTTTCTGAAAAGGAACTCCCACTCCACCTCAGAGCTGGAGAAGACATTGGATGATTTCTCACCTTTAAAAACGGGCATGGTCTAACTGTGTGCTAAATTTCACCCAAATCCGTTCAGCTGTTCGAGCGTGAAGGAGTTACAAACATACACACACTCACAAACTTTCGCCTTTATAATATTAGTGTGATTTACAATATCCTGAAGATCCCACTATTCAATAAGATTCGTAATCAAACCTGATATTATTAGGTTAGTCTCCTACTCATTTTGGTCACGTTAGGCTGAGTCTTTGAAAATACTTGATCAGGCTTTGAAATATCGGCATAATAAAATGTAGTCTATAATTTAATGCCACCGACTCCGCGATAATGCAATAAAAAACGTATTTTTTATTGCATTATCGCGGAGTTGGTGGTTTAATCTAAGGCGTAGCTTTAATTTAATAACTTCTAGACTGTTCAATTAGATTTGTAGTCAAGTTGCCACTTTTTTTTTAAAGTTGCAAGGCAACTTTATGCGTTAAAAAAGGAAGAACCGTCCGTTTCTAGTGCTGCTCTTTTTTTAGAGGGATTTTTTTAGAGGTGTGTAACGGGACACCATCAAATATCTCAACATGCTCTGGGAGAACCGAGATGGAGTGTAGTGTAGTACTGTAGTGTCCGATCAAATTTTCTGTTTCGGCTGCCAATCTGCCATCTAGCCATCCATCCACCACACACACAAATTCTTTTCATTTCTTTTTTCACTTCCATTTAATTGTGCAACACTTAATTATATGAATATATACTATACCTTTATAAATTTGTAAGCAGTAGTATCTTTAACATAGCTATGTATTTGTTTTATCTACGTTTCGTATATTTCACATGTATTTGTTTCATTAATATTTGCTAGCAGTACACCGTAGACTACCCCTTTTTTTGGTTTAAATTCTTAAAGTCCATCTTAATGTTGTCTGGTAGACATCGCTGACTGCCATAGTACCCTCTATGGTACCCATAGATTTATGTTTCTGTAAAATTGTTACTATTTTGGTGTACAATAAAGTTTATGCTATTCTATTCTATTCTAGTCGGTGAAAACTGAAATTAAATTTGAGAGTGCCGTTCTGCGATCGGACATAATTATTATGTTGCAATTTATTTATTAGGTAAAAGATAAGTAACTGAATTTTGTATTTGATGTACCAAACACAATTACCTTTTATCTAACAATACAATTCTAATATCAGAGACTAAATAATTTAATAATCATAATATAGCATGTGATTTAAAAATACTTCGAGACTGACTAATTAAGATTGACTATTTTTTTTCCCACAAAAATATAATCTTATATAGGGTGACTGGCAATTAGTGTACGATACTTAAACACGTAATTATGCTCATGATAACAAACAATTTTTATTAAGGGAGCAAAACCGAAATCGCGAAAAAAATACCAGCTGTTCAGTACCTACATTCGGCAAACATAAATGTACTGAACAGCTGATTTTTTTTCGCGATTTCAGGTTTGTTCCCATAGTAAAAGTTGTTGGTTATCATAAGCACAATCACGTGTTTAAGTATCGTACACTAATTACCAGTCACCTTATATAGTTATATGAAAGTCTCAGTTTCGATTTGGCAGTGAAAATTTGTTTCGGTCGGATACTATCTTACTGACTTAAACCCACCTATATTCCTTCAGGTAACACAGGAAGACATACAACGCGGTGGATGACAGACCACATCCATAAGTGGTCTGTGTTTTTTTAGGGTTCCGTACTTCAAAAGGAAGAAACGGAACCCTTATAGGATCGCTTTGTTGTCCGTCTGTCTGTCTGTCAAGACCCTTTATCTCGGGAACGCGTGGAGGTATCGAGTTCCCTTGAAGCTGTGAAAAAATCAAACTTCTAAGTTAACGACAAAAAAAGATACGGACGTTTATGTCACCAAAAACGTGTATTTGGACACTCTCTAGGGAATCAAAATTCATAGGGTACTTCCCGTTGACCTAGAATCCTGAAATTTGGCATGAGAAAAGGTCTCATAGCACAAGTATAGGAAAAAATCAGAGAACTGTAAATTTGTAGTTATGTCACAAAAAAATCTTTTTTTGCGATTCGGAATAATTTTCGTAACTCAATTTGGAAATTGAACTGTTTTCATAGGTAAGTTTGTCCGGAACCCTCCATGCGCGAGTCCAATTCGCACTTGCCCGGTTTTTTATTGTTGGTAAGAACTGCGCTTGATCACTATCTCACCTGATGGAAACCGACGATGTGGTCGACGATGGCCTAGAAGTAACATATTCACTCTTCACTTAAAGATCCCTAGGTTGTAGCTATCAGGAAATACAAACTCCGGCAGGTAATTCCACTCCTTAGCTGTACGCTCAATGAATGTGTGAAAGATGAAATGTCTAAAAAGGGCGTGGCTATTGCAATGACCGCTTATAGAAAAGTACGGAAGACGGAAACGTGATGCACAGAAACTTAATTAGTTTGGTTTAGCATTGCGTTTTTTTTAAATATCGCAGCTTCTGATGAGATAAATGTCTTTTCCGCCTCATCATCATCATCATCATTTCAGCCGAAAGACGTCCACTGCTGGACATAGGCCTCCCCAAGTGTCGCCACAATGAACGGTCGTGTCCATAGGAATCCCGCAACCGTTACCAAGTCATCGGTCCACCTTGTAGGAGGCCTTCCAACGCTATGTCTTCCGGTACGTGGTCGCCATTCCAGAATCTTTCGGCCCCAACGGCCATCCGTTCTGCGAGCAATGTGCCCTGCCCATTGCCACTTAAGTTTGTCGATTCTTCGTGGTATGTCGGTAACGTTGGTTCTCTTGCGGATATCCTCATTCCCGATTCGATCACGCAAGGAAACTCCGAGCATAGCCCTTTCCATTGCCCTTTGGGTGACTTTAAGTCTTCTGATGAGGCCCATTGTAAGCGACCACGTTGTTTTTTTTTATTTTTATTTTATGTTTGTCTTGTACAAGTCAAGACTATTTTTTTTCTTACGGTTAGGCCAAGATGATAGTTATATTTTTCAGCAGGCGTACCTCAAAAGACTTCCAACTAAATTTCTCTTCGTTCCTCAGCTGTTCCCGGACCAAGAAGAGCGTCCCTACTCCTGGGCAGTCTACATGCTGTTCCACAGTCACTTCACGCAGATACTGCACACTGCATCGATACTACTCACGCTATCGCTAGCAGTCTGGCGATATATCGCTATCAAGTAAGTATTTGGTTTCATTTGTGTTTAGAATTCTATACTAGTGTGTACATAGTCGTTGTACGCTTAATAATATGCCACATCTTCTTTCGGTGGGAAAGTCATCCAATGTCATCCCCCGCTCTTGGGCAGAGCGAGAGGATGTGTCAGACTTTTACTGGTTAAAAACCCACTCCTGTTCCTTTGTTGCCTTTCATACTAGGTCCGAGTCTTCCTTTCAGAAGTAGACCCTTGGCCCCAGTAGGCTTCGACCCTGCTGGGCCCCCACGGTTTGCTGACATCTCCTTGAGGCGCGCGTGGAACAGTACGCGCCATCGACGACTTGGGCTCGGTTCGGACGGTTACCGGATGGTCGGACGGCGAGCTACCCATTGCTCGCCGTCCGCAACCCCGCGCCTACGGTGGCCGGAAATCGGGATCGGGATCTCGACGGCTGGGGCGTGAGGGTCGCGCCATCGCGCGTGCACGTGCGGCCTCCTCCTTTGCTAGCGTTACTGCTTCGCAGAAGGAGGCGACCGCCTGCCACTCCTCCTCGCTTCGGACCATGGCCTGTACCAAGGCCCGGCGCGAGAGATCGTTGCTGCCGATCTCCGCCACGAGGACACGTCGACATCTAGATGTTTGCAATTACGGTTACCACGTTTTATGGACGGATGCCACCGATGCTGCAGTTAACGATGCTACTACCTACTGGGCTCAAACCGATTAACTAATTTACCATCGATTTGAAAAGGAGAAGATCTAGATGTTAGAAGAAGAGGGGGGGGGGGTACATTCAGTACCGCTAATAATAATAAGTAATTCTATCAGCGGTTGTGCGATTGTCAAGTCATAACATACTTAAAATGGCTCGTTTAAAACTAAAAAAATCGTTGGCAATAAACACGAGCAATTATTAATTATTCCTGTACCTACTGTGGGTGCGTTCACAAATTTGTTAGCTCACATACACAAGATACCCAGACCCGGAACAAACACCTGCGGGAATCGAACTCACGACACGCAGCTTAGCAGCCAAACGCTCTACCGATGCGCCAACCGTGCCATCCTCATTGACCACGTGATCACTAATAAAGAGCTCGATGAATCCCATACATTTTCTTATTGATAAATCGTTAAGTCACTCAAAGGGCAATGGAAAGGGCTATACTCGGAGTTTCCTTGCGTGATCGCGTCAGAAATGAAGATATTCGCAGGAGAACCAAGGTTACAGACATAGCCCGAAGAATCGCCAATTTTAAGTGGCAGTGGGCAGGGCACATTGCTCGCAGAACAGATGGTCGATGGGGACGAAAAGTTCTGGAATGGCGATCACGTACCGGAAGACGCAGCGTTGGAAGGCCTACCACAAGGTGGACCGATGACCTGGTGAGGGTCGCGGGAATCCGATGGATGCGAGACGCACAGGACCGGTCATTGTGGCGACATTTGGGGGAGGCCTATGTCCAACAGTGGACGTCTTTCGGCTGAAATGATGAAATCGTTATGGCTTATGGAATGTTACTTTATATAGGGCCCTCTTTTGTAGATATTCAGTCATTCAAAGAAAATAAGACGAGGTTTTTTTTTAATCAGCGGCAGACTAAATATCGCTTTCAATCTGGAATGTCCGAGAATCTCGATTCAATACACGACTTAACTCGCAATTTAATGCTTTGATTACGGCAATTCAAAGGCCTGTCCCATTTTTTTTTCGTTTTGGGAAATCATCCAATGGCTTCTCAGCCTCTAGGGTAGAGCGGGATGGCGAGTTAGACTTTTACTGACTAAAACCACACCTGTGTCCTTCAGTTGTACTTTGTGTTCTAGGCCCAAGGGTTCCTCTCCATTAAACACTAGTAAGTATTTTATAACTATTTTCGTTTGCGTACATAGGGATGAAGGCAAAGAAGGAACAGGAGTGGGTTTTTAGTCAGTATAAGTCTGACACTGTCTCTCGCTCCGCCCAAGAGCGAGATATAAGGCCCAAGGGTTCCTCTCCATTAAACACTAGTAAGTGTTTTATAACTATTTTCGTTTGCGTACATATGTACCTATATACGTCGATTGGCCTGTTGGTCTAGTAGTTAGTGACCCTGACTGCTATGCCAGAGGTCATGGGATCGATTCCCACCCAGGACAAATGTTTGTGTGATGAGCACGATCATTTGTTCTGTGTCTGGGTGTAATTTATCTATAATATGTATGTATTTAGAAATATTTATGTATGTTTATCAGTTGTCTAGTACTCATAACACAAGCTCTGCTTAGCTTGAGACTAGACGGCGTTGTGTGATAGTTGTTGAATATTATTATTATTCCATTTATTTCTTAAAAAAAAAATATTATTATATAAATTACATTTTTCAATATATTATTTAACAAAGCATTTAAAAATATAAATAAAAATAGGGTTTACTGGTGTCGGGAGCAGGGTTCAAGCTACCGGTGGTTAGGGCTCCAGCCACAGGAGCCTCCTCGGAATGCGAGCCGTATCGAGGAGTATTGCCTTCTGTATCAGTGGCCTTTCACGAGCTCTCAACGCGATCCATTTTACGACCTAAACTGAATTGTTAAAGGAAAGGAACAATTATATAAAGTAAATACAATTTATCGTTAGTAAATAAGACTTAGGACTATGTTCGTAACACTTCACATTGCACTATGTTCACTTTGTGCTGTTCCGTGGCACCTGTCCGCGGAAGCGACGGAACACCACGCCTTGCGGCCAAAAGTCTTCCTTCAGCATGAGGGACAGGAAAGTGTTCGGGACTCGCACAACGAACGCCTTGAAATTGACGTTTCGGTTTTTCAATGATGAGGTCGACAATGGAGCACGCTTGCCTAGAAGTTAGCAAAAAACAAGTTAGCAAAGATATAATCAACAACTCATAGCGTCACCTAAATTTGAAATTGGAACTTTAAACAAAAAAAAACATACGTCCTAATTGTATTTGACCTCTGATGTCCTAATTTAATTTCATATTATAATTTAGTTTAATTAATGTCATATATTAATTTTAATTTAATGTTTTAATTTTATTTCATTCTTATTTTCGTGAGTTTTAAGAGCTCCCTGCTACTGTTCTGCTACTGTTATGTGTAATCTAACTATGGTTTTGTATAATGTTCTTGAGATTAGGAGTCCAGGAGACCTGTAACACATGTTTCACCTAGTAAGGGCTTTTAACGCCTAGCATGTGTGCGCTCACTAACATCTCACGCACACACGCATACCTACGACTACGACACGAAAGCATAACAGCCGCGAGGGACCAAGTCCACGTCACTCGCCTATAGATCGTTGAAGCGCCATATGCTTACCTACATATTTTAATATTTTCTATTTTTGTAACTTTCTTTTGGTCATTATACCAGTTATTTAAAAAAATCAGTTTCATTCATTTTTCTACCCCGTCATAAACCACGTGAAGCTCAGTACCGGCGTCTACAAGGGCTCCTGTCTCACGACTGCAAACTTGTTCTTATAAACTGTACAAATGTTATTATTTAAGGGAGAAAAAAAAAAAATCATATTAAGTACTTGACCTATTCACTCTTGACTTAAAGACCTTAGGGTGTTTTTAATATCGTGCGGTTTTAATTACGCATGCGGGATTGCTCCGTACGCGTAACCCCCGCAAATGTCCATTTCATACAAATATTTATTGTAATGCGTGGAATACGCACGCGGGACACGTTTTTTTGCATTTTGAAATTTTCTGCATGCGGAGCAAACCCGCGTGATGAAATCCGCACGATATTAAAAACACACTCACTTATTTTATAAACAGTAACATCTACAAAATATGTACTTTAATTAAATAAGTACCTAATCAAAAGAGTAACCTTGAAGTTTCCGGTTCCTCTCCACAGGAAACGACTAATTGAACCCGTGCACTAACTTCACACATTTTATAACTGCACAAGTACCCATGTCGGCCTAAAACTGACTAGATACTGTGTATCAATTTTAGATGAGAATAATGTGTGAAAGGGTGACGAGATGGGAATTTTCCGTTGGCATGATAAATAAATTCATGGGTGCCGAGATGGGGACTACACCGTTTTCTTTCTAGCTATTTTTATTGGCGTATTTAGGGTTATTTTTCAGAGAAGGCCTTGCTCCTGATATGCCAGATGTTTGTGTGAAGTTATTAGTATTTTGGCGTCTATCAAAGAATTCCGAATCGATAGCTCAACAACCTGGGGTGGGTACTAGACCGTACTGGGGGTTTGTGCGGCCCACTCGTTTCCGTCGTCCCCTATATACGCCTATGGCTGTTTTCGTTTAATTTAACGATACACGACGCTTTTAATTTAGTAGGTACGTCTCTTCTTCGCTCTTCACAAATTACTATTATTATAATATTATTATGTTACCACTAAGAATCCAGCAGTGGTGGCCTAGTGGTAACGGTCCCGACTTACGAGTTGTAGGACGCGGGATCAAACCCGGCCAGGCGCATTACATTGTGTAATTTATTTCATCACCACTGTAATTTATTGCTCTTAAAACGGAGAAGGAAAATATCGCGAGGAAACCACCCTGTATTAGAACCAAAAATTAGAAGCCATGTGCCTACCAACCCGGACGGGGCCCGCGTGGTGGGTTACGGCGCTTTCTCTCTCCTAGAGAGGAGGCCTAAGTCCTAGCAGTGGTAACATTTTAAGGTTGATTATGCTATACTTATGTTAAGAATTCACATTCCGACGAGTTTTAAGTGGTATTAGATTGTTTTTTTTAGAATTTGATAGAGTAGGGCAAGTGGCAACCACAGGGCAACCATGTAAGACTCTGGTATCCACCTGAATCTAGTTGAACTGAAAACCGACCCTGTTATATTGTAAAAAACCTAGGCAGATTGGTGGTCAGCAATATAAAATCGGTCCAGTGCCAGTGGGACTCGCGCACCGAGGGTTACGTACAAACTTATCTATGTAAATAGTTCAATTCTCGAATCGAGTTTCGATGATTTTTCCGAATCGCAAAAAGTTTTTTTTTATGACGTAACTACAACTTTACAGTTTTTGACTTTTCCCTTTAATTATTGATCAACGAGATTTTACTCGATGCCAAATTTCAGGATTCTAGGTCAACGGAAAGTTACCCTATATTGTAGGTTTAGTTAGATTTCCTAGTCAGTGTTAAATCAAGTGCCTAGACGGATCATAAACGTACTTATCTTTGGATTGTGTTAACTTAGAAGTTTGATGTTTTCACTTCTGCTTGGGGTAGTAAATTTGAGTATTTAATATATGTATAATTTTAGCTTCATACCTCCACGCATTTTTGAGGAAAAGGGTCTTGATAGATGGACAGACGGACATACGGACAATAAAGTGATCCTATAAGGGTTCCATTTTTGCCGAATTAAGTAAGGAACCCTAAAAACCAGCTTCTGCTAGCGACTTCGCCCACGTGAAAGGTGAAAATTATCCCTAGAGAACACACTCCGGGGATAAAAATTATCGCGGTATGTATATGTATAGTATGTACATATGTATAGTATGATCTACCTGTGTGTCAAATTTTATCAGTTCAGCCTATAGAGCGTGAAGGAGGAACAAACATACAGGCACACATACAAACTTTCGCCAATGTCGTTACATTGGCGAACTACATTAGACCGAGCGACGGCGACGTCCGACGCACACGTGGACCACGCTTGATTTGTTCGTAGAAAGACGTCGCGTGGCGTGGATCAAGTGTAGCTCTACAAGTCTAGTTTCCAAATAAAATGTATGGAGACTGACGCGCCCAGATCGGCGTGTGTGGCACACGTGTGCACAGTGTAGTTCTAGTAGTCAAGGTAGAGCTACAGTAGATCCATGCCACGCGACGCCACGCGTCGTCGTTCTACGTACAAATCAGGCGTGGTCCACGTGTGCGTCGGCCTAATGTAGATCTAGCTTTACACTGTCTTTATTTGTTTTTAAAGCGTATTACGTATTCAGTCCAGTAAATCAATTTGCGTAGATACGTTGTTTGAATGGCCTAAAACGGTAGGTAAGGGTTCACTGAAACAAATAATGTAACAAAAATATAAACTGTGGGACTGGGTACAGTCATGTAAAAAGTTTTGTTCGTTTAATTAGTTTAGGAACATGTGTTTTTTGTGAAAATCGTCCTGGAGTACGTTTCGTTGATGTTACTTGTTTGAATGGAATTTTCCAATACGATATTTTTCAATACAAGGCCGAATTAAGTCCTTACTTCGGATCATGAAAAGTATCGTATACCCGTTTCATGGCTATTGGGGCGCTACTACAATTAGGTTAGGTTAGGTTATATGTATAGGTAGATCCTAGATAAAAATATTTTTTTGGAAATATAGATGTTTTTGTCAATTGATATAACTTTATTTGTGCAAACAAAGTAAGTACAATTTATGTGTTACAGAAATAAGTGTTTCTTTTTCCTGTCACAGTACGTGAATATGTGTATAGATCTATACGTTTGACAGTAATATATGCTGAACAATATTAGGTGGGTACCTACCAACACACATATTGCTAATAAATAAATGGTACCTACTAATTAGTAATTCATCATCATCATTTCAGCCGAAGGACGTCCACTGTTGGACATAATCCTCCCCAAAGTGTCGCCACAACGAACGGTCCTGTGCTTCTCGCATCCACCGCATTCCCACGACTCTCACTAGGTCATCGGTCCACCTTGTGGGAGGCCTTCCAACGCTGCGTATTCCGGTGCGCGGGAACCTTTCGGCCCCATCGACCATCCGTTCTACGAGCACTGCCACTTAAGTTTGGCGATTGTTCTTAATTAGTAATTGATATTATTAAACTAGCTGCTGCCAGGAAACATACTCCGGGATAAAAAGTATCCTATGTGACATGGTCTACCCGTATACCAAGTGTAATCGAAAACCGTCAGTCCGAAACTCCGAAGTAACAAAAATTCACACACACTCACAAACTTTCGTCTTCGCCTGCGTGAAAATCGGTTTCCCCATTCAAACTTTGAACCCCCGTTTCATCCCCTTAGGGGATGAATTTCAGAAAATCCGTTCTTAATCAATGTCTACACCCTATAAGGAACCTACTTGCTAAGTTTTAAGTATGTAGGTGTTATAGTTTCTGAGATTTCGTGATTAATTTGTGAGTGGTATTTCGCTTTTATGTATGTAGATTAGTGTGATTAGTAAAATAATGATACATGTATATAAAGGTATTATAAAATATAACTAACTAAATATTAAGCTACATAATATATAATTAGGTACCGAAGTGTCGAAGTACTCAACCGCATCGCTGTCATCTAAAAACATGCCCAAAAGACAGGCAACATATTTGCTACGAAGAATAGCAATCCTACATTTTTGGGAATGTTCAATAAAGAATCCATAATAAGGCAGTTATTAGTTCACTTTTTTCTAGAACTTACACAATGGTCTATACCTACTTATTATATGATATAAATACCACATGTGACCTTTCCTAAAAGACCCTAGGCTGATAAAATTTTCGTTTTTCCTGAATTTTCCTACATGCAAGGTATGAAGGTCGGTTTCCCCTTTATAATAATATTATAAACCTGATGAGCATTGCTTGGTTGAACACGCTAATCTCAAGAGCTACTGACTTGAATTGAAAAAATATTTTAGTGTTGGATAGCTCATTTATGTAGGAATATGCTATATGCTATACGCTAGGTTCAAAAAGAACGGTGTAGTAACCAAAGACGCGAGTGAAACCATGGGGGACAGTTAGTAGATATCCTAATAAATATTCAGCGAGATAGCCACCTTTACCTTTAATAGAAACTAAAGTAATCAAGTTAAAACATTCTATTTAAAGTGGTCATTGCAGGCTAAGCTTGGCCGTACACGGGCAACATGCCACAGCCACAAATACCGCCACCTGAAGCTAGAAGCGGCTGTAACGCTAGCTGATGCGGGCGACAGCCTCTCGTGGTCAGTGGTAAACACTTGTGGTCGGTGGCCGCATTTTTTTAAACTTTTGATTGACGGGATTGAACTTTTGATATTAATAATTCCTAGAGTATTCCAGAGTCCTATTCCAGAGTCCTATCCATTATTCCAATTAATGTTAAAAAGGACCACGTGTGTGCGTTGGATTCGAACTGGTTAACTGAAGCGAAGGGAGAGGGTGTGTTTTGTATTGGCGTCTAGTGGTCGCTGCCAACCTAAAATAGCGAGCAACAACGATTTATATATTTATATATAGCATGTGGCGACCACTAGTGTCATTATGTGCGGTGAGTCCATATAAAATGCATGAACGTTGACGGTTGTTTTGTGGTCACCGACCACAGTTTGTGGCCCGTGTGCGACTAGGCTTTAACTGCGATAACTTATTTAGATCAAATTGCTCATCACCAGACACGCAGCTAAGCTGACTCATGAACTTGACCTCAAGGCCTCAATTAATAAAATTAGGTCAATAAGACATATTGTACCGGCTGACACGGTTCTTAAGTAAGTGTACCTACTTTTTTTGAGGTGGAATAGCATCAAATAATTTCTTCCGTTCTGGGTGGAGCGAGACGAGTAGGGTATCAGAGTTTTACTGACAAAACCCGAAAACGAAGAATCGCCAAACTGAAGTGGCAATGGGCAGGGCACATTGCTCGCAGAACGGATGGCCGTTGGGGCCGAAAGGTTCTGGAGTGGCGACCGCGTACCGGAAGACGCAGTGTTGGAAGGCCCCCTACAAGGTGGACCGATGACCTGGTGAAGGTTGCGGGAATCCGATGGATGCGAGACGCACAGGATCGTTAGTTGTGGCGACATTTGGGGGAGGCCTATGTCCAGCAGTGGACGTCTGTCGGCTGAAATGATGATGACAAAACCCGCCTGTATTTCTTCAGTTGCCCTTTGCGTTCATGGGCCGCAGCCTTTTGCGAACCATTCCGCAACCCTCACTAGAATCCCTAGCGTCAAGTCATACTGACCCACATTTCTAAATCCTCAGAGGTCCCTATTCATTATACTGTTGCTACTATTTTTAGTCCGCTTGCTTTCTAGATGTGGTATTGGAGGAAAGTGCTTCAAACTCCCTGGACTGCTTTATGTCAGTCAAGTTTACGTGAACATAGAGTGTTAGAGGTTTTTGTTCATATACTGCAACCTTGAACAGTTCCTCGTAACCGGCATGGTTGATGGCCAAGACGACCAAATGGCAGCGGCCCAAAAAGATCTATAGGCAGATCAGGTCCACTCCACACTAGACACCTAATTGCACATTGCACTACATGATGCCATAGACCGCCACAGATGGCGAGATCCCATCACTAAGAGGCCCATCCAACGGGAACTTCATGACCCTCTGAGGAATATGTCGCGAGGAGGAGGAGGAGTATTTTTAATCACAGCACCAATTTTTAACCGACTTCATAAAGGAGGAAGTTCTTAATTCGAATGTACTTATAGTTATTTTATGTTGGTTACCTCAGAACTTCACCGTTTATTAACTGATATGGAACATTATTTTTAATACTCGAAAACCCGTTCTTATCCCTACCACTTTTAGGCTGCCCCGCCTGGGCAGAGCACCGCTGTGTCCTCGTGGGGGCGATCGGCGGCAGCGATCTCTCGCGCCGGGCCTTGGTACAGGCCATGGTCCGGAGCGAGGAGGAGTGGCAGGCGGTCGCCTCCTTCTGCGAAGCAGTAATGCTAGCAAAGCAGGCAGCCGATTGCGTGAGGCAAAGGTCATCACGCCCCAACCGCCGCCGGGATTCCAATCCCGATTTCCGGCCACCGTAGGCGCGGGCTTGCGGACGGCGAGCAATGGGTGGCTCGCCGTCCGATCGTCTGATAACCGTCCGGACCGGGCCCAACTCGTGGACGGCGCGTACTGTTCCACGCGCGCGTCAAGGAGATGTCAGCAACCGTAGGGGCCAGCCGGGTCCAAGCCTACTGGGGCCAAAAAATGGCAAAGAAGGAACAGGAGTGGGTTTTTGGTCAGTAAAAGTCTGACAATAGCGCATTAGCGGCCATGTCATTGGATGATTTTTCCACCCGAAAAAAAAATACCTACCAATTTTAGGCGCGCAATTCATTATTTTCCGCACTAGTGCGGAAAAGTCGTATCAGGCTGAACGCTAAACGTTAATAAAAATACATTCGTGTCTTGAAAAATGACGTTTTATACACGTCGAAATTTGTCACTGCAGCACTCGGTTCCACAACACCTTCGACTGCGACCCGGGCGAATTCCACCTCGTTCGCATTTCACCTCGTTCGCAATGACAAACTTTCTCCACGTGCGTCAAAATGTACCTACTATTTTTATAGTCAACCAAAACGTATACCAAGTTTAAAATAAATAAATAGTAGAAAATTTCCAGAGCAGGGCTTCAAGTAAAAATCTCTGAAAGCTGAATTCTGATTTTGTTTAATTTAAAGTTGTAAATTACGAGCGCTTTCTGTGAAAAGTATGATTTATTTTTTGCGATGTCGATTAATGGACTCATTTGAATATTTTTTTTTTACGTACCTAGATCATACGATATTGTAGAGCTTGAACTACCAACTGAATCTAAATTAATAACCATTTTAGACTAGCTGTTACCTGCTGGTTCAATCGCATATTTAGTTACTGCTCCGCTCTTATTAGTTGCAGCGTGATGTTATAATAGCCAATAGCCTTCCTCGATGGCAGTGGTGAGTTGAGAGCAGTGGTGGCCGAGTGGTAACGGCCCCGACTTACGAGTTGTATGTAGGTTGCGGGTTCAAACCCAGCCAGGCGCATCACCACTGCTCTCAAAACGGTGAAGGAAAACATCGTGAGGAAACCGGAATGTCCTAGAACCAAAAATTCGAAGACATGTGACATCCACCAACCCGCACTGGGCCCGCGTGGTGGATTACGGCCCATTCCCTCTCCTAGAGAGGAGGCCTGAGTCCCAGCAGTGGGAACATTATAAGGCCGAATATGCTATATATATGCTTCCTCGATAAATGTGCTATCATCCAACACTTAAATATTTTTTAAATCATAGATACTCATTGAAAAAATATTTTTTCCTCAGATTAACACTTTTAAACAAACAAACCCTTTAGCTTTATAATAATAGTACAGATTCAGTTATTGTCAGTACAAATACAATTTTATTACAATCAAGAGATTCCCTCTAGACAAAGTGCCTTTCTTTAAGAAATACAGATTAATAATAAATAAATACTCGTAAAATCATAAATTCAAAATTGTGAAAAGGTAATCACGTGACTTTTTGCTTTCCTTTTTATTTTTTATTTTATTTCATTTTGGCTTACCAAAATCGAAACGATTTTTGGAATTTTAGCATTCTTTATCACCTTTGCTTACAACAGGCCTCATCAAAAGGCTTGGGCCTCATCAAAGGGCGATGGAAAGTGCTATGCTCGGAGTTTTGCGTGATCGCATCAGGAATGAAGATATCCGCAGGAGAACCAAGGTTGCCGACATAGCCCGAAGAATCGCCAAACTTAAGTGGCAGCGGGCAGGGCATTGTTCACAGAACAGATGGGGCCGAAAGTTACTGTAATGGCAATCGCGCAACGGAAGACACAGCGTCGGGAGGCCTTCCACAAGGTGGACTGATGACCTGGTGAGAGTCGTTCGAATGCGATGGATGCGAGACGCACAGGACCATTCGTTGTGGCGACACTTGGTTGAGGCTTCTGTCCAACAGTGAACGTCTTTCGGCTGAAATGATGACGATGATGATAGTATCGACTTTATAATCACGTAGAGAAAGTCCATTTTTTTCTGCAACTAGACAACTTGCTTAGTGCTTCAAAATAATAAAAGCTATAAAAAATATTATCGAACTAGCTTTTGCCCGCAGCTTCGCCTACGTACATAAAATATAGTCTATATGTCACTCAGAAATAAAGCAGCTTTCTATCGGTGAAAAAATTTTAGCAATCGGACCAGGACTTTCAGAGATTACCTCCTATAAACAAAAAAACAAAACCTCTTTATTATATTAGTGTAGATAGACATTACCTTAGGGAACAAATACATTTTGTAAGATATTTTTCGCTTGCAAAATCGTAAGTAAGTAGGTTAAATTACGTACGACATCGCTCGACTTCACACGATTTCTGTTGAGTCGAAATATCTCGCGACATTCTTTCCCTAGTGAATATGAGTTTAACTGGTGAAATTTCAATGAAATATAAGCAGTGGCGTAGCGTGGTGGGGGCAGAGGGGGCCCGTAAAACTTTTCACTAAAAAATAACAGTAACTAGTAAAAATGCGTTTTACATTTTTGTAGCACCTACGATTCAGATTCTTGATTTTATTATTGCACTTCGAGGGTGCAGCAATGGACTGTGCACGAAAGGCGCCTTTTGAAGAACGTCCTTTAATTTTGAATTACAATCGCAAAACCGCTTTCGCCCCCGTGACGCCACCTAGATTGGAGAACGATCTATTGATATTTGACAGAGATTGAAATGACGGAGGCAAATAAGTGCGTAGGTTTTTTGACATTATATTAACGAAAAACTTCATATCTCAATGTGCAAGGTATTGAGTTACAATTGACTTCGTTCAGTCTTGCAGTCTAGACGCTGTTAATTCTTAAACTTTTTTGATCAAGGCGACTTAGTATATTACATCTGATTGAGTAGTGTAAGGTGTTAAAAACGATAATGGGCACGCACATCGAAATTGACAATATTATTTATAAGATTTTATCTAAAAAAAGCATAAGTTAATTAATGACTAAAAATGAATTCAGAAGGGCGAATAAGTCGCCCCGGGCGGCGAAAAAGCCACTACGCTATTAATTTTAAGCTAACCACTGACTAACTTTTCAGAGGATGCAAGTGAGATTATGTTAATACTGGTCCGTTGGTCTCGTTGTCGCCGACTGCTGAATATGGAGTCATGGATTCGATTCCCAGGAGGGACAAAATGTTATTAGGTTTTTCTGAGCATTAAATCTGAAGTTATTGATACTTGAAGTAGTTGATCGTCTGTCGTGTTTGATTGCCGTCTGACTGGACTTTGAGAGTAATAGACCAGAGTGTACGTCTGTGTTTATACACTTGTGCATTATATCTCTAGTCCTCGTTAAGATTGGCCACCGTGACCGGAATTCAGTCAGAATGATTGACTTCCCCCCACCTCAAAAAAAAATCAGAATCATTAAATAATTAAAAGCTTGCTTGCTTGGCTTGTGAAGGATCATTACTTGTCACTGTGATCATGTCTTCGTTTCATCACTTATTCTTTTGCTTATATATTTATATTTTGGATGTATGTATATGTGTATCTATTTTAGTATTAAGTATCAATATTTTTTTTTTACTTTTATGTTTGCACCAAGTGCAACCCCATTTTGTGTCCAGGCAATCTCTAACCATTCTGGGCCGCCAATTGTATGTTTCTTTTGTATTATAATTTCAATTTGTAAATTTGTAATCTTGGTATGCAATAAAGTATATATAAATAAATAAAGTTTATATAAATAATTATTTGTAGCGACATATGTGTCGTCACATTGGAAATAATATTTAAAAATCCTGCTTTGCGAGATCAGTGTTCTCCGCACGATTAGAACATTTATTTTCAATTCATATTAGAACTATTGGGCACTTTCCCGAACCAGAAACTTACACTCGTCAGGTCGGAGGATCCTCTTTTCAACAGGGGTATTGGAACTATACACGCTGTTCCGCCTACCTTTAAATAATAATAATTATTAACCGTTATTTTGTCCGCAGGTATCCTACATACAGTCCAACGCTATGCACGGACCGAAGATGTACGATAGCAATATTGCTCAGCTTCTTGTTACCGCCTATTCTCTGCATACCTTCGTACTTTGTAAGTATTTTGAATTTACCAGTCATTTCGAAGTAAATTTAGATAATCTTTTTATTTGAGGGAGAAGGTTTGATTGACCAACCCGCACCGGGTGCGCTTGCTGGATTACGGTCATTATGGCACATTCCTTTTCCTATAGAGGAGGCCTGAGTGCCAGAATTTTGAATATTATAGGGCTGATATTGCTTATGTTTATGCTGTATTTGATATGATCCTCACCAGTAATATTATCACCGGTTTCATTATTAAAGACTTTTCCAGATTTGCGCGACTTCTTTACATATATTATAAATTGTTGTATCCGTTGAGTAACTAGAGAAAAACTTCATTGAAATAGTGTTACTGAATTGTCGCGTCGCATTTGTAATCTCATGTCTGTACTTAGCGCCGAATACACTAGGGAACATTTTGTCACATGAACGCGACACTCAATATACGTGACGCTGCAACGTTAAATAGTGTCCTGCAACATGCCGAGAGCGAGCGCACGTGGCCCGCGCCATGTCGCGCCATTTGTCACCGAGTGTAGTCGTGTAATATTAACTCTTCTTGTAGTAAGAAATTCCGCATCCACCACCTTCTCTTTCTCTTACGTTTCAACTCACTCGATATAATTACTATGTATGCAGCACTAATAGCCACAACCTCCTCGGGCGACATTTCTATGAGCACTGACTAGTGTGGCCGGCAAAATGTTTTGCGACAATTGTCTCGGGACACTTCACGTAGTTGTTGAGGGATATGTTGCGCAACATGTTTCTTCATTTGCCCCCTAGTGTATATCAGGCTTAAGCCTCAGATACATTAAGGGACAAAATGTCCCCGAACATGACGCGCAACGCTTAATCCACGTGACGCTGCAACGTTGCCCAGTGTCCCGCAACTTGCCCCCCCCCCCATTATTTTACAATGCATTCACGGAACGCGGGGCATGTTGTTGGACAATTTGACAGCGTTGCGCGTCATGTTGGGGAATATTTGGTCCTGTAATGTATGTCCAAAATATTACTAGCTTCGCGCTAGCGGTGTCTTCTCCTCCAATGTACCACAGTGTCTCAAGACGAAAGTTTATGACCAGTGCGTGTTGCCAGTGATGACATATGGCTCCGAAACGTGGTCGCTTACATGGGCCTCATCAGAAGGCTTAAAGTCACTTAAAGGGCAATGGAAAGTGCTATGCTCGGAGATTTCTTGCGTGATCATATCAGAAATGAAGATACGAAACGAAGAGATGGTCGATGTGGACGAAAGGTTCTAGAATGGCAACCACGTACCGGAGGACGCAGCGTTGGAAGGCCTCCCACAAGGTGGACCGATGACCTGGTGTGGATGCGAGACGCACAGGACCGGTCATATTATGGCGATACTTGGGAGAGGCCTGTGTCCAACAGTGGACGTCTTTCGGCTGAAATGATGATGAGGATTACTAGCTTCTGCTAGCGGTTTCACTCATAGAAAATATGACTATGTACAGAACTTTTACTCTAATACATTTTTTTTCGGAAAAGGAGAAACTGACTGACTGACAAACATATCAACGCACAGCCGAAACTACTGGGATTAGGAACCTGAAATTTTGCTCAAGGTTTCCTTTTATGACGTAGGCGAGCACTAAGAGAGGATTTTCCAAAATTCAAGCCCTAAGGGGATGAAACGGGGGTCCGAAATTTGTATGGAGAAACCTACTTTTACGTGGGCGAAACCGCTGGCAGAAGTTCGGTCATTACTAAAGAAAATATAAAATACAAATTACCCTTTTTGTAATACATATTAGTAGAGAGATATTAGTAGTAGACAGCAGGTGGCCCAGTGGTAACGGTCCCGACTTACAAGTTGTAGGTCGCGGGTTTAAACCCAGCCAGACTTATTAATTTGTGTAATTTTAATTGATGAAAGAAAACATCGTGAGGAAACCGGCAAGTCCTTGAGCCAAAAGTTCGAAGACTTGTGACCTCCACCAAACCGCACTAGACCCGCGCGGTGGAGGTGAGGAGGCCTGAATCCCAGCAGTGGGAACATTATAAGGCAGCTCTTATGTTTATCATGTTTTTAATATTAGTCTAGATATACATACATATGTCCATGACCCATTTTATTTAACGAGTTGGGGTCGGTTTTCAGCTTAGCGGACTGCGGCTGATTATTTCACGTGTAGTCTGACCCTCGATACTCGATACCCACAAGCTGTTGTGTCGAAGTTCGTTATATTCTTTGTTTTTTTGTCAGTATAAGCTTAACTTCGTATACAGGCTTTGTTTCTCAGCGATCAGTAAGGATTGGAAAAGTGTGAATGCATTAATATTAATGCATACACAATTATTGTAGGCATATACTTTTTATCGTAAGTCGGGGCCGTTTCCACTCGGCCACCACTGCTGTTGTAGGTCGCAGGTTTAAACCCAGTCAGGCGCATTACTTTGTGCAATTTATTTCATCACCATTGCTCTTAAAACGGTGAAGGAAAACATCGTGAGGAAACCGACATGTCCTAGAACCAAAAATTCGAAGACATGTGACATCCACCAACCCGCACTGGGCCCGCTTGGTGGATTACAGCCCATTCCGTCTCTTAGAGAGGAGGCCTGAGTCCCAGCAGTGGGAACATTATAAGCCCGACTATGCTATGCTATGCTATACTTTTTATGCACTTCATCCATTGTTCCTTTGGTTTACCTTATCATCATCAATAATCCACCCACGCGTGGGCTTACGGATAGCGAGCAATGGGTAAATCGCGCTCGCAATGGGCTACTAGGAACGTGAAATTTTGCACAAGGCTTCCTTTTATGACGAAGGCATAAATGAAGGGGGTTTTTGAAAATTCAACCATTAGAAAGGAGAAAAGGGGAAATTTCGTCAATCTCATTCCGTTTATACAAAAAGTAACCAAAGCAAATTATTTTAAGATGTTGTAGTGTGTGTTTGTTGTTGTGTAAAAAAAAAGATGAAATAACTTTGGTCAAGTTATTTCAACTTTTTTTTTGGGTAACGAACCAATTTGTACTCAAACTCACAAGATTTGACCGATCCTGACACCTCTTAGCACTGCAGGGCCACGGATACTTCGTTGAATTGGCTATCCTACCCCCTAGCCAAGTTACAACCGTTTCGTTTCGATTCTCTTTTCGTTGATCGCCTCGAGTCGGCCAGGCCTCCTATTCCTTTGTTCTCACCAAGTGACTGAGCGTTGAAATGACGTCAGAATAAAGGAATCGGAGGCGTGGCCTACTCGCGGCGATCGACGAAAAGAGAATCGAAACGAAACGGTTGTAACTTGGCTACGGGGGCTGTACTCTTAGTTTTCTAAAATTAAAGCTGTCAAACGGCCTACTTTCCGAAACTATAAAAATATCGGCCGAAAACCAATGACACATAATTATGTATGTGTCATAGTATGTTTTATGTAACTTATGAAGCTTAATTAATGTAGGTAATTGAAAAGCACAAAGTCGTAAGCCTTCTTGAATCAGAAAGCGAAACAAGGGTTTATGACAAATGGCGAATACTAAACAATTCGTAGCGTCTCACGTTTCGTGGCATATGTTTATGTAAACCTTTTTACCCTTGTCTTGATATTTGGGCGCCATTTTGTATTACGTCACCGCGCTTTTTGACGTAACACCTATTGCGATTGGTAAACAAATCAGTCTGTCAAACCAGCATCATTTGTGTTAAAGACTTTCATTTAAAAAAAAAATTTTTTTGCTTGAATATCGCAAGGAACCTTATTTATCTTATTGTTATTCCCGCTTCTGTCAGCGCGTTAGAGTAGAAAATTATCTCAAGGAAACATAATTGTGCCTTTTCAGGAAGAAAAGTTAAATAAGTGACAGTTTACGTTTTTTGCAGAAAGAGATTTTTCCTGTCCTAATTAAAAAATATTTTGAACAATATTATGATATTTTTTTTATGTTTTTTTTTAAAGAATGATTACAAAGTACTTTTTGATTAGGAAATAAAAAAGACCTTCCTGCAAAAAAATGTAAACTGTTACTTACTTCTAAATTTTCCTAAAAAAGATCGAAATTCCCGTGATAAAAAATATTCTATGCGCTATTTTAGGATATGGCCGGCTCGTGTGCCTTTCATCCGAATCCATTAAACAGTTTGAGCGTGAAGGGCTTACACTCATACATATGAACTTTCACCTTTATAAGTTATAAGTGATTATATCTAGCTTGTACTGTCCCACTGCTGGGCAAAGGCCTTCCTACATTCCTTCCATGGCTCTGGGCTACTTCTTGCCAATTCCCAAGAAATATCCTTAAGGCCAGGTTCTACTCATTTTGAACTTTTTTAAACCTCTGGAAATCCAAAAATATAAAAGAGAATTTGAAAACTTGTATAGTTTACATTGCCGTCATACATAAAAACTAAACTACCAAATTTTAAATACGTGTCTTAAGGTAGAACTACACTGCTCACTCGTGTGCCACACACGCCGATCTGAGCGCGTCGGTCTCCATACATTTTATTTGAAAACTAGACATTGTAGAACTACATTTGATCCACGCCATGCGACGTCGTTCTACGTACAAATCAGGCGTGTTACACGTGTGCGTCGGTCTAATGTAGTTCTAGCTTTAGTTTTGCAAGTGGGGCACGTTACCAACTGGGGCATGAGTACCTGGTTTACCATACTTATTTGTTATGTTACTACTGAAAGCTAGGGGGGTAGAAGTGCACCTCCTTGCACCCCCCTCCAGGCGACGAACAAACGTAAGACTAAACCAAGTTAGTTAACTTAGTAATAAAAGACAAACTAAATTACGTCGTCATCATGTTTCATAATGTTTTATCATCATAAAAACGTGATGTTACTACCCTTAACTTGTCCCGACGGCTACACGTGAGAAATACTTCTCGAGATATCAAGTTAACATTTGTACTAGTAGGAATTAACAAATATCTCATGTCTTTTATAAGAACTTTATTTTTCTAATTCGTTTTGTCGTTGAAGGCGACAAGGGACTTACAACAGAATGAAGATTTTCATTATCTACGAAATCCAATCCGGTTGAGCAAAGTAGAGATTATTCGGTAACTTCATTACCGATAATTAAGCCTGGGTGGTACTTTATGTTGAGCAGTGAACTACATCGGCTACACCGAAAGCTGCTTAGCTTTCCTAAATGGGATTGGTCCGGTCGAGTCTATCACGTGTGTAATGGAGTCAGATAATCATGGTCATTTAGAACGCTAGGTTAAATCGGGGCACATAATTAGATAGTGGACTATTTTTTAAATTTTTTGTATCACAAAGTTACTTTGTGATACAAATAATGTGTCCATGCATATACTTAGCACTCTGGATAAACGTTTCAATTAAAATTACCTGAAGTACGACGAGTATCCACCCTTAGGTACGATGTTGAAACTTCTACGATGGACCATAGAAATATAAATAACTAAGGTATATCATTCTATGATTGGACTGGACTAAGCGTTTCGCTTCGTCATTTATACCGCGTACATCGAAGGACTGGAACACTTTGCTTGCTGCGGTCTTCCCGTCCGATTATAATTTTGGTGTCTTCAAGCCTAGTGTGAATAGGGTCTTAAGAAACTAGTGTGCCTCATCATCAACGATTGCATCACTGCTTACCATCAGGTGGGATCGCACTCAAGTACTGGTTTATATCAATTAAAAATAATAATAATTATGGAACCATTTTCTTTTTGTTGTTGTGCACCTACGGCTGACTTAATGCCTAAGAGACTCAGGCCTCTTCTCTAGGAGAGGGAATGAACTGTAATCCACCACGCGGGCCCAGTGCGGGTTGGTGAATGTCACATGTCTTCGAATTTTTGGTTCTAGTTCATGCTGGTTTCCCCACGATGTTTTCGTTCACCGTTTTGAGAGCAGTGGTGATGAAATAAATTCCACAAAGTAATGCGTCTGGTTTGGTTTGAACCCGCGACCCTCTGCTCTGACTGTGATAGTGGTGAAGGCTACATTATAATTTCGTTACGGCTGTTACTAAGTAACCATCGCTCTAAAATTAATTATTTTCCGAATACTGTGTCAAAACATGAAATATCATCTAGTATGGTTATTGATGCCAAACGCCATCAGCGCGTTTAATTCAAATCGAATATTTGCATGATGAAATTACGAATTCATTATGTTGATGATCCGTGTAATATCATATATAAATCCAATGAATTCGTGATACCTTGGTTATTTACTAGCGGTTTTATTCGCTTGAAATTAGAAAATTGTCCCAAGGGAAAATACTTTTGGGACAAAAAGTGTATACCTAGTTACAATGAGTGTAACCATTGAGGACATGGTCTACCCGTATGCCTTTCAGATCAATCCGTTATAATATTACCACGGAACATTTTTATTAGGTTACAACTTGTTTGACATTACGAGCATGACAGTTGAGAGTTTGTCATGCTCATTCAAATGTCTGTGCTGATGGTGGCACGTGTTATTGGGTCATTCAGTTCTCTTCAAAATGGTTGAGCTGAGTGGGGCTGATGCACACGTCATGCTCGTGAACGGGTGCCGTCAGTTGAGACCGGTCATCTCTTAGCTGCCAGTGGCTTAATTCAATTTCTATTTTTTAAATAGTTTTTTTTTAAATTATTATTACTTATCTACATTGTGCTCTCATATTAGAAGCGACAAGAAATATGTAACCAAGATTTATGTAACTCGTAATATGTTTTAAAAGAGTGTCCATGGAGTTTCTTGTAGTACATAGGTATATATCAATGGTTCTTCTCCATAGAGATCTACGCTTTGGAACGTGCAATTTAGCTTCACATTTTTTTTTTGATCGACTGATATTTTGACAATTCAAAAGTGCCTGTAATTGGTCTATTTGAAATAAACGTTTTTGATTTCTGATTCATTCGAGCGTGAATAAGTAACAAACATACATATTCATAAACTTTCACCTCTATAATGTTAATGTACCTACTTAATTATTTTGCTTTACAATTCATGACCACACCAATTCACACAATATTCACGAGTGTGTGTCTGTGTGTTGTTATGTTTTTGTTCATTATTATTTTTTAGAACACTGTATTGATTTAAAAGTATTTGGACCGAGCTTTATTTTTTCAGAAATGAATGCGCAAGAAAATGTTTTAAGAAAAAAGAAAAGAAAATAAATGCAAATGGTTGTTGTACTTATATTTTTGAATACATAGTTTAAAACAAATGCGTCTGATTCTACGAAAGTCAATGATGAGGAACTAAGAGCACATACGGTCAGTTTTTCCGAGAAAATCTCGTGTAAAAACATGAGGTAGATTTTCTCTAGAAAACTGATAAAAAAATTATTTATTTCTTTCATACCAACTTTTAGTTAACAAAAAACTTTTAGTTCTACAAGAAATCAAACTAGCATTTTTTTTTTCAAACAACACCTAAAAAGGTAATACTCCATTCACAACAAGATTGGACATTTAAAACAAACCTTCTTTACTGTCCATTCAACCGATTTTGACTTCTATTCTGTAAACATAAGGATGGCATTAAAAGCAAAAAAGTGGTTACAATACCAACTACTTACTGCAGCCGCCATTTATCATGTCACCAACACAATAAGAGTCAAAATCGGTTGAACGGACAGTAAAGAAGGTTTGTTTAAATGTGTAATCTTATTGTGAATGGAGTATAGATGTAATTCGTTCCCAGCGCATAGGATGTTGAGGGTCGGAACTAGGAAATTGTATTACGTGATTTGATAAGTTTTTACACGACAGTGCGACGCAAAAGAGGATAATGTGTTTATTAGGGCTGCGGAGTTCGCTATCTTGGAACGGAAAGGGCAACTGTAGGAACACGGGTAGATTTTAGTCAATAAAGGTCTCACACTCCCTCTCCCCGTAAAAAAAAGAAAAGATGGAAGGATTGTGTGAGAAAAGATATGAAAGAAAAGGGAGTCAGTGATAGTGTGACCGGTAACAGGACAGAATGGAAGAAAAAAGCCGACCCCAAGTAATATGGGTCAAGGGCAGGAAGAAGAAGAAGACTCCCTCTCGCTCCACCTAAAGCAGGAGTACATGTTTAGTTTGGATCACAACGAATGATAAACTAAGTGACGTCATTCTCAATCCAATATGTGGCGGACACTTAAAGATGACGGAATATAGAAAAGAAAGAAAGAAAGAAGAAAGAAAACATGTTTATTCTGCCTGAATATCTAGATATTTTTTGGTGCGTTGATGTCAGTGACACGGTGTATACTTAAATAAAGATAAAACAAGCTTATCGTGAGATTTTCCTGTGTAAACGAACAAACGATTTCATCTCTATTTTCTTTTGAAAATGAAGATTCAAATTTTTCATTATTTTATTCATAGTTAAATTAAATTAAGTAGCAAAGTGTCGCAGATCTATTTGAAACACGATAATATAAAGACAACAAAGATTTTCTACAACAAAACGTCGCGGTCGGTCCGTGACACAGGATGATTTTATTTGTTTATTTATCTACTGTCAAACCTTCGTCCTTTGGTTTTGGTCTAATAACCTCAGAAAGGGTACGCTACACCCTGTCATGCCTTCGTTTCCGGTGTCATTTTTAAATAATATGTAAATTGATACGTCTGAACACCATACTCTATTGTGTCCATAATGATTGATATGACACAGACAAAGTTTTTTAAAATATTTCAAATATTCGAAAGAATTAATATTATATTTGTTTATATATACTTTAAAGTATAAGTTAAATTAACACAAGACGAAAATTTATAAAAATAAGTGTGCAAATAGGCCGTATTGTTGCACGGGGATTGTAGTTTTTGTGATAGCTTGTAAAGTTCGTTAACTGGTACAATATAGGCAACCTTCCTATATACATATATTTTATTACCTATGTATTGTAAATAGATAGTACCACCTCGAACTATTGTCTAAAAACAAATCGCATTTGGCGATAAGAGCGTCCATTTTTACACCCTATTAATTTTAAGGTCCTACTGTACCTGAATTTTTTTATGCTGTACAATAAAGAGTATATACTATCTATCTACATTCAGAATTACTTTAAGTGAAAGTTGGATAAAGCGCTCGTGTATCTAGTTATCGACTTTTTTCTAAAATTTTGCATGGGGCACGTTAAAAGCTGACAGTGTTGTCTTAGTGTCTATGACTTACAAGAAAGAAATAGGTACTTAAGAGTCGCACAGCCACTTTGTCTCTTTGTAATAAAACAATAAGTTTTATTTATTAATATATTTAAAAGTAAAAATAAATTTGTTACTGGAGTGTAGTCTCTTTTAGGTAAAAGCCTCCTCCAACTTGAACTAGTGTTGGATCTCCATAATATAAATAATAAAATTTAAAATATAATTTTTGCACGACAACACTAGCGTCAAGTGTAGTCTAGTGTCAAGTGTCAACTGTCAATTGTTAGTGTCAAACTAAACGATATATGGGAACAACCTTCACGGTTTATTAACTTTGATCCATGTATTTTTGCAATGTTTTGATATTGTCTTCCCATCTTTTTACTTTTTGCCTTAGACAATGATGGAATGCGGCAGTTACACATAGTCTGAATTTCTTGTTTTTGGTATTTTCCTCAGTTTTAGAACAGTACTTCTCTCTCAAGCTATGGATTGTCTCCTTCTATAGAGAAGCCACTACGGCCAGTCCATTCTCTATGTCTATATGTATATATAAGAAAGTCGTGTTAGTTACACTATTTATAAGTCAAGAACGGCTGAACCGATTTGGCTGAAAGTTGGTGGGGAGGTAACTTAGAACCAGGAAACCGACATAGGATACTTTTTTTTTTTTTTGAGTAGGGTAGAGTAGGGTAGAGTAGGGTAGAGTAGGGTATAGTAGGGTAGAGTAGGATAGAGTAGGGTAGAGTAGGATAGAGTTGGGTAGAGTAGGATATAGTAGTCAGTTGACGGGAGCGAAGCCGCGGGCAAAAGCTAGTTTTGTATAAAAAAACAAGTATAAAATGTAGCATCAAATTACTACTTAGCCTAAGTCGATTTTTGCGTAGTGATCTTTGCGTTCTCTTAAAATAATCTCATGGTAAAGCGCCCCTTTATGACTGCCATGAAAACTGATGGGGTGTTGAGACACCGTCTAGACTAAATGGCTCACATTTAGTATTTTGCTTATATTGTAAAATATATGTAAAAATCTGTATGTTTGGATGTGAGAATCCATCACAGCTGGCTTAAAGACATTTAGAGCATGTGGAAACTATTGTTTACGTGTATTCTAATAAGTGTTTAGAGTTTGTTTTACGTTTATTACGTTCAGTACTCCGATTGGCTCGTTCCTAGCTCTTAACTAATCAGAGAGCTTTTTTTTTGGTGTGAAATCATCTAATGACATCTCCCGCCCTTGGGCGGTGCGCGACATCAGACTTTTACTGACTAAAACCCTCTTGTTTGTTCTTTCTTTGCCTTGCATTCCAGGGCCCCTGAGTTCATTTTCACTAAACCCATGGCCCCAGTAGGCTTCGACCCTGCTGGGTCCCTACGATTTAGAACACTACGCGCCGTCGACGACTTGGGCTCGGTCCGGACGGTTACTGGACCGGATGGCGAGCTACCCATTGCTTGTCGTCCGCAAGCCTGCACTAACGGTGGCTGGAAATCGGATCAATAATCAGAGAGCCAAACGCGGTTTAATAAGTGGGCACGCTACAATTATGGCGGTAAGTCCTCTCTTTGAGGAGCGGCTGGAGCGGCAACACGGCGTCCTCACCTATCGCATGACGCAGGTCCTCACCGGACATGGCAAGTTCGGGAGGTTCCTGCATCGGATTCAGGCGGAAGCAACGCCCGGGTGTCTTCATTGTATGGACCACCCAGAGGACACGGTGGAGCATACGGTGGAGGTGTGCCCCGCTTGGGCAGAGCACGGCCGTGTCCTCGTGGAGGCAATTGGCGGCAGCGACCTTTCGCGTCGGGCCCTGGTTCAGGCTATGGTCCGGAGCTAGGAGGAGTGGCAGGCGGTCGCCTCCTTCTGCGAAGCAGTAATGCTAGCAAAGGAGGAGGCTGCACGCGTGAGGGAACGAAGGTCCTCACGCCCTAGCCGCCGTAATTCCGACCCCGACTACCAGCCACGGTAGACGCAGGCTTGCGGACGTCGAGCACTGGGTAGCTCGCCGTCCGGCTGTTCGGTAATTAACCGGACCGAGCCCAGTCATCAACAGCGCGTAGTGATCCTCGCGCTCCTCAAGAGATTTCAGCAAACCGTAGGGGCCCAGCAGGGCCGATGCCCGTTAGCTAGGACCGCGGAGAATTTCTGAAAGGGAAACCCGTAGTCCTAGAATGCAAAGGGTAATTGAAGGATACAGGTGTGGTTTTAGTCAGTAAAAGTCTGACACGCCCTCGCGCTCCACCCAGAGCGTGAGAAGTCATTTGGATGATTTTCCACCTTAAAAAAAAACGCGGTTTAATAAACGTGTCGATCGCATTAACGTTAAACAAACTCGCATTAGGCATTTAGATTCATGATTACAGGGAACGTGTGTTTTAGAACAATGTGTGGTAACACTTTTCACCCGGTAGGACACATGTGTCAGGATAATATTCGACTTAAAAACAGGCGAAGCCGCTGGCAGAAGCTAGTATTATAAATGTGTCTCTCAGTAAGTACCGACCACAGGTACCTACTTAAGCGGCTGAATGGGCTTGAACGTATCAAGATTAGAAAAAGTTGTGTTTTTTTGGTGTACAATGAAGTTTTATTTCATTCTATTCTATTCTTTTTTTATACTAGTAGTATGCTCATGCTCCTGTAAATGCTAGTTTGTTATTTTTCTTTTTGTCTAGATTGAGGTAAATAATTCGATTGACCTGAATTTCGATGGGGAATTAACCTGTCAATGTCCGAATTTAAACAAATAGCGAGCGCGCGGGTGATAGTATACTTTATAATTTGTCTGTTTAATTGCTTTAAGACCTGTAATATTTCAATATTTTTATTTATATCAGAATCAATATTCTCGGTCTTATAAACTACTAAAGTAATAAATAACTCAATTATTTCATCATCATCATCATTTCAGCCGAAAGACGTCCACTGTTGGACATAGGCCTCCCCCAAATGTCGCCATAATGACCAGTCCTGTGCGTCTCGCATCTATCGGATTCCCGGGGACCCTCACCAGGTCATCGGTCCACCTTGTGGAAGCCTTCCAACGCTGCGTCTTCCGGTACATGGTCGGCATTCCAGAACCTTTCGTCCTCATCGACCATCGACACCCGCAACGAACAAGGTGTTCGGGGTTGGATTGAGATAGAGATAAAAGATGAAAGACAGTTTAAGATCAATAAATTCACTATATTATCTGTTTCCACAAATATATATTATATTTGATTAATTTATACTAGGATGAATGGTGAAAGATATGGGATTATGAGCCACGCGCACGGTATGTCTCCGAATTACGTACTAAAACTAATGTGGCGCAATAATGATGACCCAGGCAAACGTACTGTATGGTGGTTGACCAGTACACAAGGTTGTAACATTAATTCAGTATTTTTTATAAATGAACCAAAAAGTAATAGTGTCATGTTTGAATTTTGTTTGGACTGTAATCGTAATTCGTAATTCTGTTTTGCGAGCAATCTGCCCTGCCCACTGCTACTCAATTATTTATTGGTATTTTATTTAATTTTTAAGTTGGAAAATCATCTAATGACTTCTCTCGCTCTAGGGCGGAATGGGAGGGCATGTCAGACTCTATACTGACCAAAACTACACCTATGTTCCTTCAGTTGCCCCTTTGCGTTCTAGGACCACGGGTTTTCCTTGCAGAGGTTTCGGCCCTCGATAGGTATAATACTGGTATTATATATTCGTTGTTTGATTTCGTTCGCATAGAGATAAGGGACATTAGACTCCTTTTTTGGGACAATTGTGTTAAATAAAAAAAAAATGAAGCGTCCCAAATCTCCGAAATGGATAACCCATTTCGGAGATTTGGGATGCTTCAATTTTATTTATACGGTTCATTGCCGTTCATACGTTTGGACATAATACTTAATTATATGTACTTACGAGTAAATAACATGTGTGCTGAAGATAATTTTCGTTTTTAACCGACTTCAAAAAGGAGGAGGTTATATGTTCGGTTGAATGTATGTTTTTTTTTTTATGTATGTTCACCGATTTCTCGGTCAATTGTGGACCGATTTTGAATTTTTTTTTTTAATTGAAAGATTATGCTTCCGAGTTGGTCCCATAAAAATATTGTTATGATCTAAAATGAACTTCGAAGATATGGAACAGAACTCCTCATAGGATCACAGCAGAACCGTCGTAACAAGTAAAATTGCTTTGTTTATATGTGTAGTCGATGACTGACTGAAAGTAGAGGGGGAATATATCGAACTGATCTGATGATGAAGCCTGAAGTTAGGCACCGGAACTCTGTAATATATTAATGTAATCTAACCGTGTTTGGGATTATTAGAATTGTCATGAGAAGATGTTAGTGTTGTCTCTGGCTATAAGGTATTTAAGTTTGGCTGAGGGGTACTTTTTAGTGGTGGTACCATAACTAAAAAAAGTAAAATAAAAAACTTTTTACAAAAAAAAAAATACAACCGACTTCAAAGTAAAAAAAAACACTGAAAAGTGCAAAATAACATTAATTTCGGAAGTCGGTGTTATATAACGAAGAGACAAAACTATTATAGAAATTATTTTTTTATTTAGATTTTTTTTTTTACTTTGAAGTCGGTTGTATTTTTTTTGAAATAAGTTTTTTATAACAATTAACCGTTTTATGTGAAAGTAAAATAAATAATTTCGATGCTTTTGGAATAAATTACAAGCTCAGAATTATTGTACAGTTTTATGAACTTTACGCGGACGAAGTCGTGGGCAACAGCTAGACATTATATATAGAAGAATCTTATTCTTTGGTTGAATAAACTTAAAGCGTGGCACTTTTAATCTACATATAAATTAACGATTGTCACTAGATCTTAATTTTCGTAACTAAATGGAATAATCTAAAAAAATAGTAAGTATTTTTTTCGCCAACTCGATTTTATTATGTGTTTTATTACTTTTTACAAAACATTTGGAAAAATATTGAATAAAAATTTCGATGTTACATTTAAAACAACCTGCAAAAAGCAGTTTTATTAATATATTCGACGTATCATTGTATATTATTTATATGTATATTTAAAAGAAGAAACTGACTGACTGACATATCAACGCACAGCCGAAACTACTGGGACTAGGAGCGTGAATTTTTGCACAAGGTTTCCTTTTATGACGTAAACGAGCACTAAGAATGGATTTTCCGAAATTCAACCCCTAAGGGGATGAAAAGGGGTCTAAAGTTTGTATGGAAAATCCTACTGTCACGCGGGCAAAGCCGCTGCCACAAGCTAGTCTACAAAAAAGAAGATAAAATAATCACAAAAAAATTAACCGTAGCTGGGGATCGAACTCGCAGCAAAAGTCGTTCAATACCGATAAAATGCAATATCACTCATCTTCCATAGCAAATAGCGTGATAATTTAAAGCCTATGTCCTTTCCCAAGCTCTAGTCTATCTTTGTACCAAATTTCATCAAAATCGGTTCAGCGACTTAAGCGTGAAAGCGTAACAGACAGACAGACAGAGTTACTTTCGCATTTATAATATTAGTATGGAGTATGGATGTGTATAGGATAAACAAATTGATACTAATAATACGTACAAACGTAAATAAAAAAAAACTCGATAAGCATCAAAAAATTCATCCACGTCGTTGTCAATGGAAAAGTGCCCAGAACGCTGGCAGCATTGCCCCATTAAATAGCAATACTGATTCGTTGTATAGTGAAAAGCCCAGCCCTCTGGTCACGTGGAAACTCGACAAGCTGTTTACTAATAACCCGAAAAAGTCAATGAGTACTCGGACCTCTCAAACCCGGCTTCGAGAATTCAAATATTTTTTTAACGGTTCTCAATTCGGTTGTATTTTTCTTATCATCTTTTTTTATGTTTGTTACCTCAGAACTCCGTCGTTTATGGACCGATTCGCAATTTTTTTTTTTCAATGTAGCCTAGCTGTGTTTGGGTTAATTGGAATTGTCATTAGAAATAGGCACTCTGGTTATATATTAAGTGTAATCGCAACTAAAAAGTGTGAAATAAAAATCTTTTTACAAAAAAAAAAATAACCGACTTCACTGTAAAAAAACACTAAATGGATCAAAATAACTGTAATTTCGGAAGTCGGTGTTAATTACGAAACAAACAATACCGAGAAACACCGACTTCCGAAATTAAAGTTATTTTGATCCTTTAAATGTTTTTTTTTTTTAGTGAAGTCGGTTATTTTTTTTTTTGTATATAGTTTTTTATGTTAAGTTCTTACAGTCCTACCTAAGGTTGTCTGGTAGCTATCGCTGTTAGCGATAAGACCGCCATTGTACCCACAGATTAAGTTAGTTTAAAAGTTTTGTTCCTATTTTGGTGTACAATAAAGTTTTATTCTATTCTAATCTAATAGACTATCACATGATCACACTATATAGTTTGTGAGTGTGTATACTATTATTTGTGTGTTTGCTATTTCTTGGCGCTCTAACTGAACGGGTTTTGATGAAACTTGGTCCACAGGTAGACCATGTCTTGGAGTAGCACATAAGAAATCTTTTATCCCGAGAGTAGGTTCCCTTGGGATAATTTTCTACTATCACGCGGGCTCTGGAGTAGCGACTACGTACCAGAAGACGCAGCGTTTGAAGGCCTCCCACAAAGTGGACCGATGACCTGGTGAGGGTCGCGGGAATTTGATAGATGCGAGACGCTCAGGACCGGTCGTTATGGCGACACTTGGGGAGGCCTATGTCCAACAGTGGACGTCTTTTGGCTGAAACGATGATGATGATGATCACGAAAGCGAAGCCTCTAGACTGGCAGCTGCTAGTCTACACTAATATTATAAAGAGGTTAAGTTTGTTTTTTTGTTTGTAGGAGGTAATCTGTGGAAATAATGGTCTGATTGCTACAATTTTTTCACCGATAGAAAGCTGCTTTATTCTTGAGTTACATAGGCTATATTTCATGTATGCGGGCGAAGCCGCGGGAAAAAGCTAGTAATTTATAATGTGGGAAAGTACGAATTTCATGCAGGCAAAGTCGCTGGCAGAGCAGTGGTGGCCGAGTGGTAACGGCCCAGACTTACGAGTTGTAGGTCGCGGGTTCAAACCCAACCAGGCGCATTACTTTGTGTAATTTATTTCATCACCACTGCTCTCAAAACGGTGAAGGAAAACATCGTGAGGAAACCGGCATGTCCTAGAACCAAAAATTCGAAGACATGTGACATCCACCAACCCGCACTGGGCCCGCGTGGTGGATTACGGCCCATTCCCTCTCCTAGAGAGGAGGCCTGAGTCCCAACAGTGGGAACATTATAACGCCGACTATGCTATGCTATGCTAAAGTCGCTGGCAGAATCAAGTAGGTATGAAATAATATTGCCTACAATTTCCGTTTGATTGAAGTATTATTTCCTTCACAATGATTTGCGATCTTCGTCTGTTTCTCTACCACGATTGATGTTACCTAAAATAGCGCTAGTAACTATGGCCGTATCGTGTCGGAACCGAGTTTAGTCTCGTCTTTATTAATTGATTTCTGTTACGTGTTCTGGGTTCGTTTGATATAATGTTCAAATTCAGTCTTATTTGGCGATGTTTTATGAGAAGTTTTAGATTGAGAAAATTGCACTCCTATATAACATGTAACATATTAAGTAGGTATCTACTTCTGAACGAATCGCTAATGAATCAAAGCCACGCTAAGACCGCCATTGTACTCATAGATTAAGTTTCTGTAGGTATATGTTGTGTTACTTTTTTGGTGTACAATAAAGTTTATTCTATTCTATAATATGTTCAACTTCAGTCGGTTTGGCGATGTCTTATGAAATTTAGTTTTAGATTGAGACAATTGCACTCCTATGTCTACTACATGTAGGTAACATAATAAATATTACTTCTGAACCGAATCTTGAATCGATAATATGTGGCCCCCTGGTAACTCATAATATTGTGTAAATGTGTCTATTAACTGCTCCATCTTTGTTGTAATCTAACCTTTTTTTTTTCTAACACATTTCTTTTGCAATATTTTTTATATTAGACCCTAAATAATATAAAAAATATTATTTTTACCTTAAATTCGTTAGTAATTTTTTTGTTAACATCTCATTTATTTGATAGTAGTAATTATTTATTTTTTCTTGTTTTTTTATTTATATTGGTTTTTTTTGCTTGTAGGAAATCTCTGAAAAATTTTCGCAATCGATTGCGAAAATTTTTCACCGAGAAATCTGCTTTATTCCTGAGTGACATAGGCTAATTTATGTATGCGGGCGAAACCGCGGGCAAAAGCTAGTGTGAAATAAAACAATTTTGAATCGTTACTGAATTTCAGCTATTCAAAAATTTCAGGATACAAAAATAAAATTCTAAGATATGAGTTTTGATAAGTCTTGATTGCCTCACTAGGGTGTTTGTTTGTGTGTGCGTAGATACCATTGGCATTGGCTACGCGGCTTGCGCTACTAATGTAATGCGTCGATTCCCATAAGAATAGCATAAACATAATCAGCTTATTTAATGTTCCCACTGCTGGGTCTCAGGCCTCCTCTCTAGGAGAGGGAATAGGCCGTAATCCACCACGCGATGCGAGTTTGTACGTCACGTCTTAGAATTTTTAGATCTTGGACATTCCGGTTTCATCACGATGTTTTCTTATACCGTTTTGAGAGCGGTGGTGAAATAAATAACACAAAGTAATGCGCTTGGCTGGGTTTGAACCCATGACCTACAACTTGTAAGTCGGTACCGTTACCACCGGGTCACCACTGCTCTCGATTCTCATATTAATTGTCTATTATTGGGATAATTAATTTCTTAAAAAAAATTGTAGGTACCTAACTGAATTTAAGTGCCTTAGGGGTCCAGATGGGTCGACGCCCGCTAAGGCCGAGGGAACGCTTAAAAGAGTTGTCTTAGCCCTAAAACGCAAAGGGCAAATGAAGGAACATAATAGGGTTTTAGTCAGTAAAAGTCTGACTAAGAGGCGCGCGCGCCTCAAGGAGATGTCAGCAAATCGTAGGGGCCCAGCAGGGTCAAAGCCTACTGGGGCCAAAGGGTCTGAAAGGAAGACTCGGCCCTGGTATGAAAGGCAACGAACGAACAGGAGTGAGTCAGTAAAAGTCTAACCCGCGCTTTTGCTCCTCCCTAGAGCGGGATATTCATCTGCTTATGCTATGTATCCTCAACGAATATCAGATTTAACATTGACTAATCAGTTGCAAGTTTGCATCACACGGTGGTCCAGTGTGATTGCTAATTATGCGTTCGGTCAGGCAAAAAGCGAGATAACACAGAATTATCTTATCAATATCAACATTTTCTGTTAAATTGTTATAGGACATGATTGATGTTGCAATCGCGAATCAATAAAATATGTTGAAAACTATTCAAGGGGAACATACTAACGTGATGAGATGCTTTCTATTCTACGACATGGTCTACCCATATGCCTATCTTACAAATCTGTTTAGCCGTTTAAGAGTGAAAAAGTATCAAACATACATATACTAGGATATCTCAGAAAAAACTCACTTTAGTAGATGCATTAAAAATTAACAAATATACCTATGCGTTAAATTACAAAATCAGGAAGTGAAAACATGGGAAAATTACTTTTTGAAAATAACATTATTCAATTGTCGTCCTTCGTGGCTCTGGAACTCTTCAAAGCTATCTCTTACATTAATGAAAACGCGCCTCAGAGGTTGAATAGGAATGTTGTTGATGTTTTGTCTAATGTTCTTCTAACCTAACCTGTTTGAATCGTGTCCCAAGTCCGTTAAATAATTGTAAAACGTCCATTAAAAGTTAGTGTGTAAATAATAGTTTTAGTGAAAATAAATTGTCAGCCTTATCAACTAATAGTAATAGAATTGCTTATGACGGACTTTTTCTGGAATTCGCTTGTAGTTTTACAAAAGAAAAAACATAAAAACAAGTGGTTCTATGATCTTAACTTAATTAATTTAAGAAACAAATAATATAACTTAATAGCTAATTTGGATGTAGGTTTAGATAAGATCTGATTACACATACCTACATCCCTTAAACATAAACTATTTTCTAACTCTAAAACTCTCCGTTCGTCACCAATCCGTGCACACTCCACCAAAGCATAGTAGGTGTCCTCCCTAACCTTGCAAGTCAGACAGTTTGGGGTGTCAACAACTTTCATAAGATGACCGAAAGCATTCAACGGTATGTGCCCGGATCGCAGACGCATGCTTGTTACTAATAAACGTCTATTCATCGGAGTTTCAGTAAACCAAGGTATTCTTGTTGGCTCAGACTGGATTGTCTTGTACCATATACCCTTCTCTTCAGATCTTTTGTCAAAGTACTCTTTCCATAATATATTGCAATTAATTTTAACATCTCCTAATACATCCGTAAAGAAGGGTAGATGATCGATAGAAGTTCCTTCATATGTTCCCGTTTTTGCTAATATATCTACAATTTCGTTTCCCATCAGATCTACATGTGATGGAATCCATTGGAATTTAATACTTTTGCCACTTTCCCTCAGCCTCAAGTACGAGTCTAATATCGTAAAGGCTACACAGGTTGGCCTCGTGTGCCCGAGGTGCACCGAGCTATATGCTGCAAGGCGCTTTTAGAATCACAAAGTATAACAAATTTTGTATATTTGCACGACATTAGATATGATAAGCATTCTGAAATGGCATATAAGGCTAGACCTTGGTACGTACTTCGATTCTGGAACTTTCGCTCACCAATTCATTTTAATTATTTGACGCTACTATTGATTTCGGCGGAGATTATGACCTGTTGAAGTTTCACGGCGTAACAATATAAAAGCTGTATAAGCATTTTGAAATTCAACTAATTTAGTACAAGATGATTAGAAAAGTCTTATTAAATACTTCTTATACATTGTTTGATGCACGGTTAAAAATATCCCTTTAAAATATTAGTGTGATGTGATTTTGAGGCGGCAAAACTTTATAATCGGACAAGAAATTGCTTTTAAAATCGCCCTTTGAAATCTTGTGTACGAAATATTGTGTGAAAGAAGTAATGTTATGAAACATAAAAAGAAATTGTTGCCCAATACTCGACAGATCTATCAAAAAGTAAAGGAAAGGGAGAACTAGCTAACATATCAGAATTCAATCACGTTTCTGGACATCAAAAGAAGTATTTGTAGAAATAACAAAATCAATTTCTTTTTCAGGTGTTTACCATACACAAAGACTTCGCGTTTGATAAAAGTGGGAACATGCTTACGAAGGTCTACTTCGTGGATTCGAACTACGACGGCAGTTTATACCAGATTAATTTCTGGGTGCACGCAGTACTTATAAAGCTGCTGCCGTGTGTGATCCTGACAGTGATCAGCGCGTGGTTGATCAGAGCTTTATACAGAGCAAACAGCAGAAAGAAAGCCTTGAAAGGGTACAGTGCTTGTCCTGCGAATACAGTCGTCAATGGTAACGGGAATGTGTTCACAAGAAAGTCGACGAAGCGAACTAAAGCCGAGCGACGGACCGACCGGACGACGAAGATGTTGGTTGCCGTATTACTACTGTTTCTACTCACGGAGTTCCCCCAGGGAATACTAGGTCAGTATTACATTTTATGGCTTAAGGTGAAACCAGGTTATCAATTGCTATTTCATAGCCATTCTGCTGACATCTCCCTGAGGCGCGCGTGGAACAATACGCGCCGTCGACGACTTGGGCTCGGTCCGGGCGGTTACCAGACGATCGAACGGCGAGCCACCCATTGCTCGCCGTCCGCAAGCCCGCGCCTACGGTGGCCGGAAATCGGGATCGGAATCCCGGCGGCGGTTGGGGCGTGAGGACCGTTGCCTCACGCGATCGGCCGCCTCCTTTGCTAGCATTACTGCTTCGCAGATGGAGGCGACCGCCTGTCACTCCTCCTCGCTCTGGACCATGGCCTGTACCAAGACCCGGCGCGAAAGATCGCCGCCGTCGATCGCCCCCACGAGGACACGGTGTTGCTCTGCTCAAGCGGGGCACACCTCCACCGTGTGCTCCACCGTAGAATATACTAGCTGTGAAAACAATATCAAAATCAGTAGAAAAGCAAACGAGATATAACAACTTCAAACAAATATATCTGTCTCTCTCGCCAACCCGTTTTCTATGGCAGCCGTACGAGCGTGATGTAATTTGACGTCAAAATCCATATCGGACTTCTCTTTCTTCTAGCAGCTTCGAAGCGTTGTAACTTCGTCGTTTGTGGAGATATTTTAAAAATTCTTTCATATTTGTTTACTAGAGTTAGAAATTATTCAATTTAGCAAACAAAAAAATTTCATGAACATCGCATAATCCGTAAATAAATACGTGTTACGGTCGCCAATCATATTTTAATCAACATACAACTTTACACTGACCTGCAAAATGCAATAAAACCTTAAGAAAATTTTAATTTTGCGTAGACAGATGCGTGCGTAGCGATAATTATGACGACACCTTTTTAGAAAAATTGCTCTAAGGGCCTGTGCACACCACATTTTTTAACCGCGCCGTTGACGCGCGTTGTAGAAACGTGCGTCGACGGCACGCTTTATCCTAATAAAGGTCTACATGCTGCATCTGATCCGAGTGCGTATCTTGTCTGCATCGCTACAAAAGCGCGTCGACGGCGCGTTTAAAAAACGTGGTGTGCACAAGCCCTGAAACTCTACAGATTGAACAATCCGCCGGCACGTGCTATGCGAAAGTACGAAATCAGACATTTTCAAAGAAAAAGCATAAAAAAAAAATGTGAAAAATTTCTTCATCACGGCGTATTATCGCATCGCACCTCTCTGTGGTAGAATTTAGTCTGTAACCTATTTATAACGTTGTTTAGTAAACATAATTATGGTAGTTAATAAATCTGTGCTTTATAATGTTGAACACACATTATAAACATCATCAGTTACTTGTTTTTATGGTTGGGTAATAAATCAAATCATCTTTTCTTTTAGTTTGTAACTAATCATTTTGATTAAAAGGAGTTTATTTCAAAGTTTGCTTTATCTTTTCCCGTATATGAACTCAAACTAAAACTTGTAGTACTTAACAATATGTACAATTCTATCATTGATGATGATGATCATTGGGTTTGCCACCACCACCATATCAGGTGGTTGTGCACGAACGGAAGCAAAGCAGGTGAATTAAGTCATGTGAAGCAGCTCCACACTGAAAGACCGACCGATATCAAACACAATGTTTGAGATCGGTCTTCCCGTCCGATTATAATTTATGTGTATTCAAGGCTAGAGTGAATAGACTCTTAATAAACTAGTGTGCTTCACTATCAACGACTACATCGCTGCTCACCATCAGGTGGGATCATAGTCAAGCAGTAGTTTATATCATTAAAAGAAGAGAAGGATCCAGGAAGTCCCATTTGGTCAGATTGTTTGTGCAGCCGTCAACCTAGATCCGCAATGGGTTAAGACATTTCCAGCTTGGCCACTGCAGTTCGCGTCCAGGGGGGAGATGTTGTGACGGGGTGATGAAGCGTGGAGGAATTGGTTTTTTCGTGGTTGTTTCTGCCTCCATAGCGTGCATCTCTCGTTCTCTGCAATGTCTTTCGATGCAGTATTAGCTGGTGCTCATTCCGAGGACTTTAAAAATCACGCTACCAGGCGCAACGCCTACTTAGTAATGAAATGCATGTTGATTTGTTTCTTATGATCTTTAAATTTCAGTGATTACTTACCTTTCTATCTCACGTAACAAAAACTCTACGCGTAATAAAGTACACATCAGACCAGGGTTGTTGCTGATGCAGGTTTTTACTGTATCAGCGGATGCTGATGCTGATATTATTTAATTTAAAAAAAAATTACAATAATACAATTAGTAAATGTGATATAAGATTTTGAATAAAAGACTTTTATTAACAAAATATACCAGCTATACCTCTGTGGTAATAATCAATGTTTCAAGTTTTTATCGATATTAAATGGTTAACATTGTTACGTTTCTTAATTACGACATTAATTAATTAATCAATAATAATTCACACGCACGTCACCCCGGCTTTGCACGAAAAATATGTTTATTTTGTAGGCTGAACAAGTGATAGCGTTTTTTGTATAACTTTCTATGATTGGTGAAAAGTCCTCGTAGATCGCGCTAAGTCCCACTTTCAACGAACATGTCACGACGTGAATGTCAGTATTAAAAATCAGCATCGATTGTTGCTGATGCTGATGCAGATGCTGATATAAAAAACAATGCTAATAATCCGCGGATGCTGATGCTGATATTCGCAACAACCCTGCATCAGACCGTGCCATTTGCCGCTGTTTTAGGCTACATTTCTGTGCATTGCATTGGAATTTGTTTTAGGGCTTAACACAACAGCATTTCGCATTAAGTATTTTGCTTGAAGATGCCATATTCACATACTTAATTCTTTAAATAAACACAAAAAAAAAAACAGAAATATATAACGACATCTTTGGTTACTGCTCCACTCCCGTGGGTCTTAGAGTGATGTTACATAGCCTTCCTCAATAAATGGATTATCCAACACTAAAATATATTTTCAATTCGAACTTAGAGATTAGAGCGTTCAAATAAATAAACAAACTCTCCAACTGCGCCTCACCATCAACGATTGCATCACTACTTACCATCAGGTGGGATCGCAGTCAAGCACTAGTTTATAACAACAACAAAAAAAACTTTAAAATATTAGTATAGATAGATTTTATGCAATTTAAAACAAACGGTTGTCCGATCTGTGCCCGTGCGAGTTGTGTTTACACGTTAATGCGATAAAAACGTTTACTGTGTTTGGCTTTCTGATTGGTTAAAAGTTTGGAGTGGGCCAATCGGTGCGCCGAACGTTATAAACATTACAGAATAAGTACCTAATAGTACTAAAACAAATTCTCACTAGGCACTCTGATGACTATACATTTGTGTCCGTCTATCAGAGCCAGATATCGATGTGGCATGAGTGTTCTTTTATATAGACATAGGAACATTAGGAACTATTTATAATGTCTTACGTAGGTCGTGTTTTTGTAAAATAATAACTTTGTTTACTTCTTCAGTTTCATCGTGGTCCTAATTAACGAGCGTTTTATTTTGGTAACAAAATAAAACAAGTATGTTTAGGAAATATAAGATTGTGTTTTTCCCATTATTATTGACTAAATTGTGTGTGAAAATTAATAAGTAAACAAAGTAGGTACATACCTTGTATCACTAATTAATTTTCTAAAAAAAATCTGCAATTATGTCAAGGACTCAATAGAAGGCGTCAAATCATTCAAAAGCGATTTCCTTTAAAGAATTTTACGTTTTTAGGGTTCCGTACCTCAAAAGGAAAAAACGGGACCCTTATAGGATTACTTTGTTGTCCGTCTGTCTGTCTGTCTTTCAAGACCCTTTATCTCGGGAATGCGTGGAGGTATCGAGTTGAAATTAAAAACATATAATCAGGTCTCTGGTTCCTTGAAGCTGTGAAAAATCAAACTTCTGAATTACCGAAAAAAAAAGATACGGCTGCAAAAAAACGTATATTTCAACACTCTCAAGGGAATCAAAATTCATAGGGTACTTCCCGTTGACCTAGAATCCTGAAATTTGGCATGAAGCAAGGTCTTATAGCACAAGTATAGGAAAAAATCTCGAAACTGTAGATAAATTTGTATTTACGTCACAAAAAAAAAAACTTTTTTTACAATTCTTACGATCGACGATCTTCGTAACTCAATTCGGGAATTAAACTGTTTTCATAGGTAAATTTGTACGGAACCCTCAGTGCGCGAGTCCGACTCGCACTTGCCCAGTTTTTTTTTTAAATTTTAGATTAATAAATCTTTTGTAATTAGTGTATAGTAAATTGATAAAACTTAAAGGAATATTGTTAGTAGATATTTTTTATGAATAATATCAGCTGCGGTCTTCCCGTCCGGTTATAATTTTGGTGTCTTCAAGGTTAGAGTGAATAGGCTCTTAATAAAATAGTGCGCCTCATCATCAACAATTGCATCACTATTTACCATCAGGTGCGATCGCATTTAAGCTTAGTTCATTTAATTTAAAAAAAAACCCCTAACTTGACGATTTTTGTGTTAAAAAAAATTCAGCTCATCCTTTTCTTCTCAGGTCTTCTAAGCGGAGTACTGGGCAGATGCTTCTTCAAGCAGTGTTACGACCTCTTTGGGGAGCTGATGGATGCCCTGGCCCTTCTGAACGGGGCCATCAACTTCGTGCTGTACTGCTCCATGTCCCGCCAGTTCCGGACAACCTTCGGGCAAATGATCAGGAATCGATGTGCGCCAGCGCAGAGAGCGAACTCTCATACCGAATTACAGACTACGTATGTTTAGGCTCGGTGTTCGTTAAGAAAGAAAGAAAGAAATATTCTTTATTGGGTTTGATATTCGTGAGTGATGATTCAAAATATGGCCTTTATTGGTTCTTACAGGACTGCTTCAATAAAGAGCCCATAATCTGAATGGCTTCTCAATAAACGCAGTGATTTTAGTGTTGGACATAAATGCGAACTAAAAAGACTATGGCCGTAGTTTTAAGTGGTTTAAAGTGTTATATGGACAATTAAGATATCTAGAGTTCTGCTTTATTTACGTATGAAAATGCTTCATATGTATGAAAAAAAAAGATGGCGTAGAAATGCTCCTGATTATTTTTAGTGTTGAATTAAAACCTGAAGTAATAATACTACTATGGTATAGTATTTATCTGAATACGGCGAAGTCAAAAGGTGAGTTATGATTTTAACCTCTATGTATGTATGTATGTTCATCTGTTCCTTCGTAACTTCTAAACTTGTTAATCTAATCATAATTTGATAGATGATGTATCGTTGGAAGCATCTAGATCGTCCAGACTAAATTCAAAATGGCGCTCTGTAGAAAATATAAAATCTTGAACAAAAAATAGTTTTTAGTAGGTACATTTCAAAAATATTAATATTGCAACATTCCCAAAATGATTTAACTTCTATGTATGTATGTTCATCTGTTCCCTCATAACTTCTGAACTCGTTAACCTAATCATAATTTGATAAATGATGTATCGTTGGAAGCATCTAGATCGTCCGCACTAAATTCAAAATGGCGCTCTGTAGAAAACATAAAATCTTGAACAAAAAATAGTTTTTAATACAAAAATATTTAATACAATTCAAAAATATTAATATTTCAACATTCCCAAAATATTCCAAAAAAAATAAGTTTAAAAACTACAACGACTACAAACAACGGCTATCATCTAAACATCACTACCTATGTCTAAAAATATTTTCAGTGCGCTAAATGCGAGTTCTTTTTACGTTAATGCGGTCGAAATATTTAGGTACCGCGTTTAGCTCTGTGATTGGCTAAGAACTTGGAGCGGGGCAATTGGCTAAGCACTCTGGTTTGATACTATTTAGAAAGGGATTTATTTGTAGTAGATTTTTAATTTTCAAAGTTAATATTTTAAACTATTTAAAATGTAAATTGGACAATTATAAGATATTTAGAACGCCGCCATTTTTACGTAGGTATGAAAGATGTATATTTTTTTTAATACATAAAGAAAAATATAGATTGTTGATGTGTTGAAAATGTCTACAAATTATGTCAAGAGCTTTGGAGAAATGTATGTTGTTGGTTAATTATGAGTGCTAGGGTGGGTTCATTAGTACCTAAGCTTCTTATATGTACATAGTCTGTAAGTTGTGTACCAAAGTATGACAACAAGCCTATTTGTCTATGTGTAGTAATGAAGATTTATAATGTAATTAATGAAGTTTCGTCGTGCTTCTCAAAGGAAATTAATATTTGAAAGATGTTATTAAAATTTGTGTATGTTCATTAGTTATATTCATTGTTGAGATATGTTGAAAATGTGTTCAAAATAAATTACAGTTTTAATCCTCTTTTTGTTTACGGCTTCAAAAAAGGAGGAAGTTCTTAATTGAGCTGTTTTTTTTAAATCTTTCTAAGTTTGTTACCTTAGAACTCCGTCATTTATAAAATATATATTTGGAAAATTCTTTTTTATTTCATAGGTATATATGATGATAGTTACTTCGAGATTGGTGCGATGTTCATCAAAATGCTTCTAAGTTATGGTGAAGAATTAAATGATCTTCTTAAATATTAAATACACACACTATAGCGATTTCGGTATTTTTATTAAGGGGCTCCTATTAGCCGATGACCTTGAGCATTTTTACCCCTTTTCCCCTATATTATTACACTTGAACCATAAATCTACGTAAATACTGGAGCGTTTTGGCGAGAAAAATGACGTACCTACGTCCACCCGTCCAAAAGACTAGGCGACCTATGATTTGACATTTTGACGTCGTGATTTACAAAATTTTATTTTTATATCTCATAAAAATTTACTGTTAGTAAAAAAAGTATTTGTACAATATTTTCAATCATTTTATTCTCTATTGACAGGTATAAATTTCGTATTGGTAATCGCTTAGGTAAAAAAAGTTGAAAGACAAATAATAAACGCAAATAGACATTTTTTTATTGTTTTTAGAATAATAAATGAAAAAAATATTTGTACAAAATTGAAGACCATGAAGCAAAGTATTGCAAATATATTTTTTTTAGAATTTTATGATACCATTTTAAGCTACTTTATACAAGTTGAAAAACGTATATTTTCAAAGGGAGCCCCTTTACAAATCTAGCATTCGCATTCAAAAAGTAGATATCATTTGGTGAAATAGAACTTACAAGATGGCCAAAGTGATTCCTCAATATTAAGTATTTCAAGGGTAGTCATAAGATGTCTTAATTAAGATAGTTAATCGACTATGTTGAAGCAAATTAAAATAAATGATCTGTCGGGGGACGTAGCGAGGTGTCGGTGTTAAGTGTTTATAAGGGGAAAGAAATTTTTACGGTAATCACTGTTTATTACTTCTCACTTAAAATGTTCTTAATGTTAAACTAAACTAAAAATGTAAATGAAATGTTTAAATGTTATGATTGAATACACCCAGCTATCGCGGTAGACGAAAGTGCACTGAATATGTTGTACAAAACCTATTCAATAAGGACGGCGTGTCACGCCGATATTGATGAATAAGGTGTTCGGTGAAAACACCGAACATAATCCAGGGCGCGAAAGCTAGGGGTAGTGAGATGATACACTGTTATGTTAGAATGTTGACGGAGTGATGATGATAATGTTTACAAGGTGAAGTTGCATAACTTAAGATTAAAATGTTAGTTGAATAAAAGTGAAACTTATACTCAATCTAATTAAGCACTTATTATCCCTAAACCAATGATAAACAATTTGTGGGTACGTGGGGACACTCCCTACTCACCATTGTTCGCGTAACACTAGGCTGACGTTCAACTATGTTGTGGCGCGCACTAACACTAGCACTATTGATGTTCACATCACTAACACTAGTGGCGGGCTGCAGCTCCATATCGGACGTGATGTTCGCGCGGCGCGCTCAACGCCGGCGCCGCAGCCACCTGTACAGCTGCGTACCTGCCGCCAGCGCCAGCGCGACGTCCACTACGTAGCATACAGCATACTGATGTAAGTCGTGAGTGGATAATGTGTCACCTACTTCCACTCTGCTGTTTTTCAGGTCGACGATACGTTTATGTAGAGTTTTTAAGGCGAAGGAAATTTATAACTTGTTTTCTACACTGTTAGTACTCAGCCTTTGCTGCTGCTCCGCTGTTCCGCTTCACTGTTTGCTCCGACAGTCACACGACGCACTTTTTAGTTTGTTAAAATAGTTCAGACCACGCACACCAAAATCCCGAAATTACGAGACGCGTGATCCGATCCGGCTCGAATAGCTAAAAAATATGTCGGGGGACGTAGCGAGGTGTCGGTGTTTGATGTATTTATGGAGAAAGAAAGGTTTACGTTAATCAATGTTTATTACTTCTCATTTAAAATGTTCTTAATGTTAAACTAAGCAAAATTGTAAATGTAATGTTTAAATGTTATGATTGAATACACCTAGCTATCGCGGTAGACGAAAGTGCACTGTATATGTTGTAAAACCTATTAAATAGGGACGGCGTGTCACGCCGATATTGCTGAATAAGGTGTTCGGTGAAAACACCGAACATGATTTGATTATGAAGCTGCAAGGTTGGATTGGAACTCCATAGTAAAGCAATGTATCCTAGCCGTTATGGGAAATATAAAATTAAAAAAATATACAAAAAAATATACTAGACACTTTTAAGCTTCAGATACATTGGGAAACAAATTGTCCCCCAACATGACGAGCAACGCTCAATCTACATGATGATGCAACGTTGCCCAGTGTCCCGCAACTTGCCCCCCAAACCTTTCACGGCACATTCACGTGACGCACGACATGTTATTGCGCGTCATATCGTGGGACATTGGGTCCCCTGTCTGAGTCTTCAAGTAAAAACACAAAAAAATCCAAAACAACTTTAATTTCGGAAGACGGTGTTAAATAACGACTAAATAATAGCAAACACAGAGGAACTTTGGAAATGATATTTTTTGTAAAAAGTTTAGCAAACATCAATCTGGAATACAAAAGAAAGAAATATATCATGATTTATATTTAAAATATTCCTTTATCGTGAAGTAATGCGAAACACGTGTATTTAAAAAAGTTTATTTTATTATTTACACGTTTCTTGGGAACATTAGTAAAGGCCCTGCGAATTGGCGCGGTGCGATGATGTGTCAATTATGCTACAAATATTTTTCATAGAATTTGCTCTACGGATTAGTCTTGTGTAATTCATGAACGAAGTGGATCGTTAGAGCGCTCCCTCGAGCGAACTAGATCTCAGATCCGTCACTTTTGAGTTCGTTAGTTCATTCGATAAGAACGACTTAAAGGTAGAACGTACGCCGATCTGTGATTTATGGAACTACCAAAGCGAGTGAACGATCTGCGTTTCTCTGGTTCGAGATGACTTAAGAGTGAACTAGTTCACTGAGGAGCTGCGAACTAAGTTCTAGGTCGCGAACTAAGCCGCAGAAGAAAACCGAACTAAAATAATTAAAATAAAAACGAGTTGTCACGTCATTGTCGCATTTATAAATTCTTCTTTTTATTAATATAAATGTAAACTGAAAGCCTCTATAACACGTATAAGTTGTAAGATATTTATAAAAATGCAAATTTTAGTTGAGTACCTAATAAAAACATTGTCACAAAACAAAGTTGTAATTTTATGAAGAAATTTTTCCTTTCTCTTAAAAATGGTGACCTGCCGCTATTTATTTTGGCCATGAACTGACTGCGACAGAGACAAATTAAATCGTAAATATTCAAGACAGTGATTGAAACAGTACCTTTTCTGTTTCCGATCAAATAGACCGCTACCGAATTTGTTAATCTAGCTACATATTACAGAAATTAAAATGAGCATTTCTTTTAATATTAATTTTAACAAACTTTTCCTAAGGCTACCTTTCTGGGCCTAATACCTACATAGGATGTGTTTTTTCCAACATAAAAAGTAGCCTATAATTCCTGAAAGAATTTTCGTAAAGCAACTTTCAATGATAACCTACCTTAATAAGTAAAAACAAATATTTTTAGGTTTTAGTATAGTTTAGTTAATATTTATGTATTTTATTTATGAGAGAATTTTTTTTAATAAAGATATATCATGTTCTGGTGGTATAATAAAATAATTTTACCTTTGATATTTTTTTATATTTTATTAATATGACTAATAATTATGAAAAAACAAAATCTATGTACATAAATGACTTAAATGTTAACTAGCTACGAGTATTTATGACCAACATAATAGTCTACCTACGGACTGAAATACACTATGTTTGTATCTGTTTTTCCTGATGGCTACAACCCGGGAATCTTTAAGTTAAGAGTGAATAGGTTACTTCTAGGTAAACGCGCTCCATCGTCGACCGCATCGTCGCTTTCCATCAGGTGAGTTAGCGGTCAAGCGCGAACCTATCAAGAATAAAAAAAAAAAAACACAGGTGTCGAAGTACTGAGGTAAGTACCTACTCCTCCACTCCAAACATGCTCAGAAGACTTTCAGTTTTGCCAAATTTAATGGTGGTGCTAATTCATTATAAATTAACAAATTGCAAATCAAAAAATAATTTATTTTTCTCAATACAGTCACAATCTGTTTTAAAAATATTAAAAAGTTTTAAGAATCTCGTTCGCGGTACAGAACCCAAGTAAATAAATTCTCTAATTTCATCCTCTGTTCTCTCCTTTATGGTTCATCCTTGATGAATTGTAGCTACTACTCGTTTTAATAAAATAAAGAAACAACTCAAATGCGGGACGTAACGAGCACCCTGGTTAGAGACCATTCATTAAAGCATCCGTGGGTAAATTTTGTTTCTTTATAGGCACAATTTAAAAATAATTAAGAGGCCTTTATAAACGAGCTTCTCTTCTAAACGAAGGGGAGTGTCTCTGAACTGATTTATGTACTAGAGACTATTCGATTACTCAGCAAAGAAAACTAAATGTAAATTCTTACCTTCATAAGTCACAATTCAGGGTAACTGTTTTACGGTCTCCTGTGATTTGCATAGATCCCAAATATAGAATAATATTCTCATACATTTTGCACGTTTGCGACAAATTCTGCGTTCGTGCGGAATTAATGCAGATCGTGCAAGATAGTGGGGTTAAAATTTTTATATTAAGGCTCCCGCAGACAGGGCGATGCGACAGGGCGACGCTGCGACACATGATGTTACGAGTGAATTATCCGTACCAATACGGGCACTAGGTATGTATGTATCAGTACTTATGTGAATGAAAATTGTATTTGTGAAGGATAACATATATTTCATTCAGTATGGAATAGCTTTAGGGCTGCTTAAGTAGCGTGTCGTTGTCGAGTGAAAGCTGTCGTGACTCTTTTTGATGTAATAAAACGTCTCCCGCTCAAAGCTTCGGCGGGTTTTCATTTTATTGCGGTAGCTTCGAGGCAAATAAATAAAAAAATCTCGGGATCCGCAAAACAGATTTTTAACAGACCAAGGTGCTTTATTATTATTAAGAAAGAACCCAAGCATAAAAAACTTGGAATAAAAGCAGTTTTTTTTTCATGGATTTCTACTCTCGAGAGGTAAAAGTCAGCCTAGACCAATTTATCTGTACATGTGAAAATGAATCCCTATTTTTATTGGTCACACCATAACTAGAGAATAACTTTACCGATTTTATAAATCTTTTTTTTAAAGTCCTAATACTTTTTGAAAGGTTCTTACGGAAAGAAATAATAAAAAAAAAATGCGTAGAAAATTGGGAAATTTCAGAAAACCATAAGACGCATAAGCCTCAGGTTTTTTAAGTATAGCCTTCTAATTGTTTCCCTAATTTTCTGTAATGTTTTTATTATTACTTACTCATTTTGCTGTTTACTAAAGGTTTCTAGTTAATTATTCGTTTAACCCTTACAATTGTCTGTGTTTAAAGAACCGTAGCCTTTTAGTAAGTTTAACTCATTGTGTTAAGGGTGTTATGCTCACTTCTTAATTTTAGGTCTGACATTCTACGTGAGGACTTGTAATTGGCTAACTGTCGTCTATGTTTGTTTTTATTTTTAGTTTGTTTAAGCCGTAAGAGCTCCAAGCTGAAATAAATAAATAGATAGAACTATGATGATGATATGACTATTTAAGCTTCACGCTTTCAACAGTAATCTCGCTTTCACTTTCTTAGCTACGGAGCTAGCTAGCTTAAGCGTGAAGCGATTCATGCAAATACAACGCGACGCGGTGGCTTTGTCCGCTTAAAATCCGGTTGCACACACATAAACTATATTCTAATTATTCACTAAATCAACACTATACACAGAAACACTCACTCAAAACCGAAAATATTATCTTTTACCGTAGAGTGCTACTAGAATCAACTGGCGTTCGCGCGCGAGATGCAACGACTGAATTTGACATTTAATATTTTTAAAGTGTGATCCGTTTTGGAACTGTTGTCGTATTTTTAACTTGAAATAATGTATCGAGATTCGAGTAGAAAAGAGAAAAGGTAATAAAACATCGTGTGTTAGACAGAAATAGTTATATTATGAGGTCGTATCGTACTAGAAACGTCCAGGACGAAAAATGGTAGTGTAGTACCGTTGAGCGTTTGGAGCTAAAAATAAAATGGTACTGTACTACCAAACGGTGGTGTCCAACTTGTGACCGCTCAAACGCATTGAGCGGTCACAAGTTGGACACCACCGACACTAAGTACAACAAAGGTCACGGCAGGTCATAGCGGGTATTAGGCGCCAGCAAACAGCTGGGTGCAAGTGCTAAACAACCCCTCAGTCGCCTGGATGGCCCGGTGACTATGTATTTTTGCTGACATAACAAGCTTATAACTTTATGATTTTTCATGATACAGTAATGAAATTTTGTACATAGATTCTTTACATAGAATACTATACGTGTTTCGGGTTTCGCATATAATTAAACTTATACCCTCTTACTAAATTTACAGGTAAAACACAATTACGAACCTGGCTCCAATTTCTTAATTACATAAATACTGAAAATTTGCTAAACCTAACGTAAGAGAAATAAACTCAAGTACCTATTAATAAAATAAACAATATCGTAACGGAAGCTTGTATATGTATAGTATTAACATTCGTCCACCATTATGACACACTCACAATTACATATGTACATAAACTCACCCCAACTCACACGCACACGCTTCAACATTTGCACTGACACTCCCAACACAAAACCACCCCACTCTAATACAATACAATGTGTGGTATATCTTTTGCATGTTCTTAATTTTCTTCATACTGACTCCCATTATACAGGCATGCCTATTCTGGGAGCCCAGTGACCTCAAATACTTATAGCTACGATGCGTTGATCGATGTAAGTAGGTTACAAGTGGAACGTTCCCTACCATAGCACAGGCACAGAATAAGTAATAGAGATGAGGTCATGGGTTTGATTCCCACCCAGGACAAATGTTTTTGTGATGAGCACAATCATTTGTTCTGTGTCTGGGTGTAATTTATCTATAACATGTATGTATTTAGAAATATTGAAGTATGCTGTACTCGTAGCATAAGCTCTGCTTAGTTTGGGACTAGATGACGTTGTGTGAAAGTTGTGAAATTTTATATTGTTACTATTTTGGTTTATCCTGTACTGATTTACAATCAAAGTTCAGGAGCATAATTGTAAGAACTTGGCAGTAGTATGACAAAATAATGATGAATGCTTCCTGATTTACCAATATGGACCAATTATTTAATTTTATATTCGTGTATTTAGTTAATTCATCATCAACATCATCATCATCACTCTCTCATAACACAAGCAATGCTTAGCTTGGGACTAGACGGCATTGTGTGATAGTTGTGTGAATATTATATTATATTATATTATATTATATTATATTATATTATATTATATTATATTATATTATATTATATTATATTATATTATATTATATTATATTATATTATATTATATTATATTATATTATATTATATTATATTATATTATATTATATTATATTATATTATATTATATTATATTATATTATATTATATTATATTATATTATATTACATTATATTATATTATATTATATTATATTATATTATATTATTATATATTATATGCGCAACGTGGATTGCGTTTCAGCATTACCTATATTATGACAAATAGTACAAGGCACAGGTTAGTTTCTAGTGTAGAATTGGTGAGACTCAACGGGTGAGAGAACGAATTCTCTCACCCGTTGTAAATTGGATATGTCTTTCAAATTCTGTAAGTAGTTATAAGTCTGTACCTACTTGAAAGTTTAATCAAATAAAGAATTTGTATTTGTCCTTTTAGGGGGTGAAATTTGGAAAATCCTCTCTTAGTGCTCGCTTACGTCGTATGAACACCAACCTTTTCCAAAATATCCCGCTTCTAGTTCCAGTAGTGGAGCTAGCCAGTAGTTTCGGCTGTGCGTTAATATGTGGGTCAGTCAGTTTCTCCTTTTATATTATAGGTTTTTATTATTTGCTATAAAAAGTTCCTGTCGCAATGTCGCGTTGTGTCTGTCGGAAAGGGCCTTTATTTGTACACTGACCAGAGTAGGTACACTGGCATCAAATCTTGGCCAAGGTTATTTTTCTAATATTTTACAATTTTATGTATTTAGCTCTGAACGTAAATACGCCTGGTATAAAAGTTTGCCGACGACCGCTAATATAAACGTTAGTAATATACACAAAGTCTTCTTTGTATCCATAATTTAATACAAGATACATATAACACACCTTCACCTTTGATCAGTTACGTTTGTAAACAAATGTTTAGTTACGAATAAAAGTCTGTTAATTGAGTACCTAACAATATTTGTAGTTCATTCACGAATTACATGTTCTGATTATGAAAAAAAAACACTACATAAAAATACTTCAGTGCAAAAAAATATATATCTAAAAAGTGCAAAATAGCTTTATAATTTCGGAAATCAGTGTTAAATAACTAAGAAACAAAACCAGTAACATCGTTTTTAGGGTTCCGTACCCAAAGTGTAAAAACGGGACCCTATTACAAATATTTATTTATTTATTTAAAACTTTATGCACTAATGAAACATTGTACAAAGGCGGACTTAATGCCTTAGGCATTTTCTACCTGTCGACCTTAGGGTGGTGCAGAGACATAACATGGCAGGTGCAACTTAATAGAAGACTGACAGAGAGGAAATAAGAACAATAATAAATACATATACTCATATACTTAGATACATACATACAAATAAAAAATGATATTGAGAGAAAAACGAATACAACAAATCAAGAGTGTGATGAATCTACCAATTTCTTGCGAAAGTGTTCTCGTGCTTTCACTTTAAAGGACAACCGACTGGTTGCCGTCCTGATGTTCAGAGGGAGCGCATTCCAAAGGGAGATCGCCTGGACAAAGAAAGAGGAATGGACAAACCCAGAGCGGTGTGTCGGGCACCGTAGAAGACGATTATTTGTAGATCGAAGATTTTTATTGTGCGCAAAGCAAATAAATTGAATTTCTGAAGTCAGATAAGAAGGAGAAGAAGGGTTATCTAGAAAAGAAAACAGGGTTGTTAAGGCCCTTAACGCTCTACGCTGGCGAATGGGTAACCATTTTAAAAGTGATCGATGCGTTGATACATGATCATACTTACGAAGGTTGAAGACGAATCGAATGCAGTTATTCAGAAGGCGGTCCAGTTTATTGAGGAGATCTGCATTCAGGTCATAGTAGCACACATCAGCATAGTCAATTATAGGAAAGATTAGGGTCTGTACAGGCATTGCCTTAATGTGAGCTGGGAGAAGATTCTTCAGTCGATAGAGCGACCGTAACGTTCCGGTGACTTTCCGACTGACACTTGAGACCTGCTTCCGCCAATCAAGACAAGTGTCGACATACAGACCAAGATCCTTAACCTCGGAGCTAAACGGAATCACTATACTGTTAAAAATAATAGGTGGTCATCCAGCTTCCTCAGACTATAGGGGCTACCAACTATAATAGCCTAACACTTTGTGGGGTTAACCACTACCCCGAATCTATCTGCCCACTCCTTAATCACCAGTAAATCCCGGTTCAGCTCCGCGATCGCATCCGCAATGTTGTCAACACCTGACTGACAGCTGCAAATCGTCAGCTTAGAGATGATACGCACACAGAAGTTTAGCAGTTATAAGGTTTATAAAAATGGAACAAATACACCTCTGTCCGTTTTTCTGTCACCAGGCTGAATCTCCTTAACCGTGAAATGTGAAAATTTTAACTATGTACTCGTAGCTAACAGTTGAAATTTTCACATTTCAAATTTGTTTTTCTGTTGCTGCTATAACAACAAATATACTAAAAACAGAATAAAACAAATATTTAGGTGAGGCTCCCATACAACAAACGTGATTTTTTTCTACGGATGGTACGGAACCCTTCGTGCGCGAGTCCGAGTAACACTTAGTCGGTTTTGTTTTTTTATTTTACATGTTTTGTTGTGGACAGCCTTCTTCTTTTTAAAAGTCGGTTAACAAATAACTTGAGCTTATTCACTTAAATCACACACAGTACAAGTTAGTCAAATAAATAATATAGAAGCAAAAGCAACAAATGGACAAATAAAACAAACATAAACTCGTAGCTAAACGTAAATAATATGAAAACCAACTTCACTTTATTTCATTTCAAATCTCTTCAAAACACTCCAGTCCTACCTCTATAAACTAGGGTATCTTGTTCCCTCATTATGAGGAAGTTACCTTTACAACCCAACAGGAATGCGTATAAAACTAGGCTATAAAATAGGCGAGAATAGCCGGGTTTTAAATACTAGATATGAGGTTTTTATTGGCCTTTAACGACCAATAGGACCATTTGGCTTCAGCGATATTGGCAACACAGAAACTTTTTAAACGTTTGAATTTAGAACGTGAATAATGCGATACCAGATTGTTTATCAACGTAAATATAGTTCCTAGGTACTCTAAAAAATTTTGGCACATTTTAAAATTTAGCAAGATGACTTTCTTTACTTAGCTACCCATATAATAATGTTTCTAAGTAAATCCGTTTACTGGATATCTTAGTTTTAGTAAACCACATTTTCTAAGCAATCTTAGGGAAATAGTATTTTTTACATTTTGATACAAGTGAAGAGAATTTGTCATAGCGACCAGGCGTAATTCGGCGTGTTATAGAGCCGAGTGCTACAGTGCTACGTGTATCAAACGACGTTTATCAATACACTTACGAAGAAGTTAATAAATGGGGGTCGCTTAGCGCCCAGCGTGATACGATAAATTGTGGCGGGCAACCTCGCGCACTTTTCCGCACTAGTGCGCAAAACAGTCAACTGCATGACTAAAAGCGGTTGAGATAAGAGCGGGTTTTCGAGTAAGCGTCGATCGAAGCGACATCAATGGCGTCACTTAAGAACTAATCCTGCATCGCGCAATTAAAGTTCTCCGCGCGATTAGAACATAATAATATAGAACAGCCCGAAATCGTCTATCGGGCAGCAGCCCACCAGACATAACACCCGTCTGGACGGAGGATCCATCCTTTTCAACGGAGGTTTGCGGGACTTTACTCTCTGTTCCGCCTACCTCCAAAAGTGTATTGAAAAATGTTTTTATTCTAACAGAATAATAAACTTTATAATATTTTTTTGACTGTCAGGCTCCTGCAGAGAGTCACAAAGCGAAGACGTGAATGATAACGCGTGTTTATAAAAATTTTTCTTTAGTGTATAGTTTTGAACCACTCTTTTAATTACAGGCAGAAGGAAAACCAATACTTTCATCAAACTTATTTCCACAAGTTTTCGTGCTCAAGCCCGGTCGACGGTCGTTTTGTCGTCAGTTGTCAAACACATTCGATTAAATAAGACAAAGTTTGTATGATATTTTCGTCCAGGCCCGATATGACTTACAGTTAAAGGTCTCGATACATCTGCGGGTTTGTTTCAAAGAGTCACCGCGTCCTTGGAACACAAAGAGCAACTGAAGGAACATGTGTGGGTTTTAGACAGTAAAAGTCCACTCTTTCTCGCTGTAACCATAACGTTTTAAATATAATTATTTCGTCAGCTCCTTCGCATATTAGGTACAGACAGCTGCATCAATTGGGTACCTTCACATATTAAAATACCGTTCGTACCATCCGCACTTGATCGATATCTCTCCTAGTTGTAAGTACTTAATAGCTTCTCTTCAACACTTTCTCGCGCTTGATCACTATTTTATTTACCTGATGAAAAGAGATTATGTGGTCGTTGTTGGATGGTTCATATAATTGTGGAGTCTCTGCAATCGTCTATATTTTGGGCTCACTGACTCCTTCGTAGACCTCATCATCTTTCGATTAGACAAGACTGCGGTCAAGTGCCCAATTATAAACTAAAAATAATTCGTTTAGTTCTTTTTTCAAGGTGGGCCCATTCATCCAATAACATCCCCCGCTCTAGGGACTTTTACTGACTAAAACCACACCTATGTTCCTTGTTTGCCCTTGCGTTCCAGGACCACGGGTTTCCCTTTCGGAACCCATGGCTCCAGTAGGCTTCGACCCTGCTGGGCACCTACAGTTTTACTGACATCTCTTTGAGGTGCGCGTGGAATGCTACGCGCCACCAACGACTCGGGCTCGGTCTGGACGGTTACCGGACGGCCGGACGGCGAGTAACACATTGTTCATCATCCGCAAGCCCACGACTGCGGTAGTTGGAAATTGGGGTCGGGGTCCTGACTGCACCCTTAATCTTACTAATCTTGCCTACTTAAGCTCACACATGGAACCATCATGTAAATTTTTCCTCGAGCGAAAGTATTTTTACGTAAAATTGGTACTCACAATAGAATTAGCATACTATTGTTAGTAGAATATTGCGCTTTTTGCCGCCAATTGTTATGCAGATCACAGGATAGAAGCTTCGTCATGATATATTAGGGACTTTTGCCTAAAATAGGACACGACCGAAATATATGAGAACGAATATGAATAGGTGAAAGACTTTTTTAAGATTCAAAGATTCAAAGCATTTTATTTCAAATAAACCATTAACAGGCACTTTTGAAATGTCAAGAAGTCAGTCAGTCAGAAAAAATGATGCTATTTGCACATTCCAAGGCGTAGATTTCTATGGAGAAGAATGTGCAAGAAACTCCATGGACACTCCTTTCAATCATGTTAACAAATATCTCTGTTACATGTTTCTTGTCGCTATCATGTGAGAACAATGTAAATAAAGGAAAAATAAAAACTAAATATAGATATTAAAATAGCAACTGGCAGCTAAGAGATGACCAGTCTCAACTGACAGCGCCCGTTCACGGACATGACTCGAATATTAGCACCACTCAGCTCAACCATTTTGAAGGGAACCGAATGATCCAACACACGCGCCACCATCAGTGAGATATTTGAGTGAGCATGACAAACTCATCTGTCATCCTCATTTATGTCAAACAAGTCTAATAGTAACCTAAATGTAAGAGTTATTTTGACTTGTATGATAGGAATGGTGATTATGACCTTTAAAGTTTAATACGAATATCTCATATGGTACGGTATTTAAAGGCCGCACAGGACAAAGTAATAACCTATTTTCAACTGTCCTGTTGATCCAGTGGTTAGTGGCCCTGACTGATATGCCGGAACGACCTTAGGCATAGCAGTCGTTCGATTTCCATCCAAGACAAATGTTTGTGTGATGAGCACAATCATTTGTTGTGTGTCTGGGCGTTATTTTTTCTGTAATATGTATGTATTTAGACATAAATATGTAAGTACACATAGCGCAAGCTATGCTTAGTTCGGGACTAGATGACGCTGTGAAAGTTGTGAAATATTATATTGTTACTATTTTGGTTTGGTGGTTGATCCGTTTTATCCTGTACTGATTTACGATCTAAGTTCAGGAGCATAACTGTAAGAACTTGGCGGAGTATAAGCATGAATGCTTCCCAATTTACCATGTGCACCAATTATATTATCACGATCAAGATTTTATATTCGTGTATTTAGTTAATTTATCATCATCATCATTTCAACCGACCCACTTTCGGACATTAGGTCTCCCCCAAATGTTACCACAACGAACGAACGGTCCTTTGCACCTCGTATATTACGACCGTCACCAAGTCATTGGTCCACCTTGTGGGAGGCCTTCCAACGCTGCATCTTCCGGTACGTGGTCGCCACTCCATAAGCCGAACCTTCAGGCTATGTCGGTAACTTTGATTAGTTAACTTATATAAGTATAATTTGTGTTTGTGATTTATTTTTATTCCCATTTTTATATTCGCCTTTCGCTTCTTTTACTGCATTTACCATCGCTGCTGCCACCGTAGGCGTGGGCTTGCGGACGACGAGTTAGCTCGCCGTCCGGCGTCTTATAACCATCCGTACATTTATTTTACGTACAGCTCAGGAGCGGAATTCCCTACTAGAGTCTGTGTTTCCAGATAACAACAACCTAGGGGTATTTAAGTCAAGAGTGAATAGGTTACTTCAAGGCAAGCGTGCTTCATCGTAGACCACATCATCGCTTACATTAGGTGAGATTGTGATAAAATGCGAGACTATATAAAAAAAAAAAAAAAAACTATCTTCCGGACCGAGTCTGAATCATCGATGTCATGTGGTTTCACGCGTGGCTCAAAGAGATGTCAGCAAAACCCTACGGGCACAGCAGGGCCTAAGCCTACTGGGGCCATGGGTTCTGAAGGGGAAACCCATGGTCCTAAAACGCAAGGGGCAACTGAAGAATCATAGGTAAAAGTTTGACACGCCCTCTCACTCAGCCCTAGAGCGAGAGAAGTCATTGGATGATTTTCCCACCTTACAAAAAAAGATGCACTCTCTGATTCTTACATAATAATACTTTTGTGTGCATAAAGTATAAAAATAAATCAATGTACATCTACTTATATTCACCAAGCGTCATCTCGACCTCTTATCTGGTCAAACTTTGTTACATTTCCTTGAAACAATATGTCAAAGACACCGATCCATCAATAAACGAGGTGTAGCAACATTGTGTCTACCACTGGCCATTGTTTAAAGGAAGTTTCCAATTCATCAATAGACGGTGAAGTCTGACAACCAACCATCAGTCTTTATTTATGGGGTGTGTAACTACGGTTGCCAACCACACTTTATTAAATTGTTATCCTATTTTACTTTATTTTTCGTAAAATACAATATAAAAATACTCTATTTTTTATCTTACCTTTCCCCAATTTAGGTGATGTTACGTCACAGAGCCAGGAATCGCCGATAGAAACTATATGACTCATCATTAGAGGTCGGAATTAGGTAGAGTTATTCATGTACTTGCATCGAAATGTTGATATTAATATGGACCTTCCCGGAATTTCTAATGAAAAATCCGGTGTGGCCAATAATATTACAAATAAATAATAATAAAAACCTCAGAGATAGATAAGACAAATTAAACAAAGATAATTAACATACAATTTTTATTAGTATTTTTCATTGGAAAAGATTTCTCTACGTCAACTGAGGTGAGTTTAAGGCTGAACTAGTCGTGGGCTTGAACTCGCTGATGGGTGAGGCCAAAAATTTAGATTTCTCATCTGACATTGTGTCCGACAGCGATTATATCAAGTATGAGCAGTTAGACGCTAAATCATATGCACATCGTATGGTTCGCATGCACACAAACACCGTTCCGAACTGAAAGAAAAACCACTGCATAAATCTAATACAAATAAATTGTATAGAACTCTTCGATAATAATAGTTTGTCGGTACCGACTTCGTTTTTGAGATTTTATACGATTTTTGTTACTTTTTTACACTTAAAGTTGCGTTAAAATCATCAAAAAACAGAAACTTTGTTGGCTCATAATTTGTAACGGAAATTATTTTTGTTTTTCTGTTTCCGTACAGACAAAATTAAGAATAAGATAAAACCATATTTATCATGTTTTACTTTGAATGTACAATATCAAACTGTGGAGTAATACCCCCCCGAAATTTGTATGGAAAAAGTGTCGACTAGTGTAACCTTAACAAAGGAGAGGTCATAAATAGGCTATTATTCCGAAGAAATTTGAACACCAATGTGTTATACCTTATAAGAAAGCTTATTTATTGCGCTACTCGATCATGATTAAATATGAATTTTTCAGTTCTCCGTTTTTGTAAAAAGCCGAAAAATGTTTTAGTAAAAACAAAACGCACCTTTTTTTGATTATTCGTTCCTACGCAATAGAATTATTTAAAATGTAGCTAAAATTGCCGTATCTAATAAACACCTTAAGTTTTTATTATGATTTGAACTGCCGTTTTATGAAATAAAGACAAAACATAAGTATTATCATGATAATGCAATATCAAAACGTGTCGAAAGAAGATCAAATCCGTAAATGTCAGATTGACAATTTGTCAACTTGACGTTTGACATTGATATAAACACACACAGATACATTTTACGTCATTGAGATACACACACACTGATACAAAGTTATACTATCACGTCAATTATCACAGAGTTGCTAACCCTATAAAATGATTTATAGTGATTTTAGTTTATATCTTTTCCACTTAACTTAAAAAAAAATGGAGGACTGAAAAATGTTATTTAAAGCTCAAAAAATCAAGATAATTACGCTCTTCCAGCCTGTATAAGTCAGATTGCTGTTCAATTTTTTTAATATTTTTAGCCCAAGCTCCATACATTTTTTGAACGTCTCCTTTATAAACTTCCTCTTTCTCGTCATTAATGCAGGAAGAAACCTTTTCTGATATATTTATGATAGTGTCATTAAAAAAATCTGTTCTTTAAAATTGATTTCGGAATTTGAGGCATATCCACTTTATGCTTTCGCTGTATGAAATCAGTATAAGTACATGAATAATTCTACCTAATTCCGACCTCTGCTCATCATCCTAATACTATAAAGACGTAGTTTGTGTGTATGTTTGTTACTCCTTCACTCTTGAAAAACTGAAGTACTTTGCCCTGTATCCAACGACCTCTGGGCAGCTTAGAAGTAGATGAGCTGTTGTCTCGTCCACCTCCTTGCAGGCTCTGCAGAGTGGGTTGTCTGTAACTCCTATGACAGAAAGGTGCTTATTAAAGGTCCCATGGCCAGCCGTAATGGCCGTCACTCTGTGCAACTGAGGTTTAATCAGTCGTAGGGCCTGTTTCGTGAAGCAGCTATCAATGGAGGGAAGTGCCTCCTTTGCCTGCCTGCACTCACTATGGTCTATAATTTGTCTTGTCTGGTGAGTTTTCTTACCAGTTTGCGTAGGTATCCGAAGGGGAGCGGCACAATGGGTGGAGGCCTTATCGCTGCCATACTCGAACCCCTTCTGGCGAGTTCGTCCGCTGCATCGTTGTCTCGGGAATCGCTGTGTCCTTTGATCCATTGAATGATTACTAAGGCGTTGGTGACACTCATATATCGGCCTAGAGTAAACTGTAATTCTTAGTACCTACGAGGCAACATTAAAAAAAACAAACAAGTTCTAGTTAATACTAGGAACTTGTAACTACCTGATTTAAGTTACTAACAGAACAAGTTCATAAACACGTGTACTTAGAAGTTATAATTACCTACTGTGTTTTGTGTAGGCAATATAGTTTCCAAACAATCTGCTACTAATTACTTACAATAATAGGTTTGGAGTTGATATTCGATATTCATCCACTTATGTTTAATGAGCGCATTACATGATTCGTCGAGTAATGGTCTGAACATTGTAATGAATTTACATTATTAATGTGAAATTCTATCTGCATTGTTAGCCGTTTAGAATTGCACGTATTGTAGGTACCTACAATGCACCTCTGCTCTGAACTCATCATCATTATCATTTCAGCCGAAAGACGTCCACTGTTGGACATAGGCCTCCGACCAAGTTTCGCCATAACGACGATGTGCGTCTCGCATCCACCGGATTCACGCTACCCTGACCAGGTCATAGTTTTCCGGTACGAAGTTGCCACTCCAGAAGCTTTCAGCTCCATGGACCATCTGTTCTGTGAACACGTTGAAGGCACATAGCCCTGCTCACTGCAACAAAGCTTGGCGATTTTTTCAACTAAGTTGGTAACCTTGGTTCTTCAGTTTCTTCTTCATCTTTATTTCTGATTCGATAACGCAAGGTAACTCCGAGCATAGCCCTTACCACTGCCCTTTGAGTGACTTTAAACCTTCTGAAGCCGATTGTGGGTGACCATGTTTTTGTAGGTAAGGCCTATTGTTTGTTGTACGATACGATACGCACTGATCATAGACTCCTTTGGAGACACTGTGGCATGCGAGATGAGAATAAATAATATTTCGCAGGACGATTTCCGGCCACCGTAGGCACGGGCTCGTGGACGCTGCGCAATGGGTAGCCGTTTGGCCGTCTGGTAAGGTTCACATCCGGGTCGACGGCGCGTAATGTTCCACGCGCGCCTCGACATAATATTTGTCAGCAAAATTGACGGGGCCAGTTAGGGCCGATTACCGGAGCCCTCGCAAAAAGCAACTGAAGTAACACTGTGGGTTTTAGTCATTAATAAAAAGGCGAGTCCGATTGGAAAATTTACCTCTTTCTTACTAAGAAAAACCTAAAGAAGAATACGTAATAGGCCTGTATTATTTATGCACAAAAATTCATAATGAACTGAAGTCCAAAATGGTTGAATCTGACCTCTTGACATTTTGATAAAACTGTCAGTCCCTAAACATTTTGAACTTTTCAACAATTGCTTCCGCCAGTAAAATCATCGTTCGTCTATAGGCCATTTTGTGATGGTAAATGTATGTATGGCAACACAAAAATAGGCCAAAAAAGATGGTATGTTTGATCACGGAGCCATTGTTAGCGAAATAAGTATTTTTAGTCAAGTCAGAAAGTGTCGCTTCTTGTTTACCTAGAATGTTGGGTTCTTAAGAGGATTTGTGGCTTTCATGTAAAAAAAACGAACACAGAATGGAATTTTCACAAAGAATGTCTTTTGTACCTTATTTCATAAGCTTTTTAGCTTCTCAACTTTATGATGTTCCGTTTTGGCTTTCATTTATACAACAACCTTGAATGAATAATTTGCTAAAATTTTCCTATATTGTATAACATAAAAAGTTTATTAATTAGTTTTGTACAATATATAGGGGGTTAACCAGGCATACGTGCCCCGGTTAGTAGCATGCCCTACTTGCAAAACTAAGACACGCATTTAAAATTACATAAAGTACAGTTTGAATCGCCATCATACTGATAATTTAACCAGTCCGCCTAGCAAAGTTACGACCGTTTCGTTTCGATTCTCTTGCGTCAAACGCCTCGAGTAGGCCACGCCTACGATTCCTTTGTTCTGACCACGTGACTGAGCATTGAGATGACGTCAAAATAATAATTATTAAATGATACTAATACTAGTGTTCATATGTAAATATACTTATTTTAAGGTTTAAATAAAAATATTTAAATTACTTGTTGTATGTACCACCTACCTTTACGTTTTGACACCTTATCACACATAGAGGTAAAAATTAATATGGTGGGAAGTCATCAAATAACTTCTTGTGACAATTCTCCTTCTTCCAGACTTTTACTGACAAAATCCACCTTTGTTCCTTTTGTAATACAGGGCTGCGCTAACATTTTCAAACGATCCTGTAGCCCTGGTAGGTATCGACCATAGCAAGCTTCACGTGTGAGGAACACAACGCGAAGTCGACTCGGTTCTGATGATAAGGAATCATACGGCGAGCTACCCATCGCTCGTCGTCCACAAACCCGCGGTTACGGTGGCCGGGAATCGCCCTGCGGCTCCCAATACCCAAGCACGTCGGTCTTACGATTGCCAACGCAAGTTGTAGTGCTTTTCTAAAGGAAATGATGTTAGCAGTAATCATCTTCATCATCATCTTCCTGCCCTTGTCCCGTTTTATTTGGAGTCGGTGCAACACGTTTTTTTCTTCCGTTCTGTCGTGTCATTCGTCACGCTATCATTAGCAGTAATAATGCGATTAAATGTAATGTGTGTGTAAGCTTCGTGTGTTATTACTGATATAATATCACCTTCCAAAGCTCCAGTTGTGACAACAACCTTAAAAACTTAAAAGGAATGGTCTTGTGTAACGAGAAATGTGATAATTTTGTAGTATAATGTGACCAAATAAGTGTTATCCATTATATTATGGTGGTTACCGATTTGAATAGTTGAAAACGCCAAGAATAAAGTATCTATCTCGCAAACAGTAGGCGCGACGCAACGATGCATCTGTACCCTATTTAGAATTACTGCAATAAATGGTCGGCGAATCGTCGTCGGGAAGAAGCCTTTAATGTTCTTCGAGTTGTTCAATTTGTAAAGACTTGTATAAATATCAAACCGATACGGAATCATGGCTACTTGAAGTAAGGTACGCTTGTTCTATTAAATGTACATCCACCACAATATTTTCTTGTTAATCGTTGCTTATATTGTAAAATATAAATAAAAAGGATTTTGAAAAAATAAAGTCACAAAACACAAACAATAATCCACGTGTGTTATTTTTTATTTACCTTCCAGCTTGTATTATTCTTCTGGATAAAAATATCATAATCAGCCTTATAATGTTTTCCACTACTGGGACTCCGTCGTTCACTGTGCAGTTTATTATTTATTTAATTCTTTATGCACACAAAAGTACAGAGGCGGACTTAATACCTTAATGCATTTTCTACCAGTCAACCTTTGGGTGATGCAGAGACAAATTGTGGTAGGTGCAATATTAAGCATTACATATTATTTACAACACATTATATTCCATAAATACAATATACATAATATATCTATTTGTACTCAAAATATAAAGAAGGATAAAAAAGAGTATACACGAATCTAGTGAAGCAATTAGTGCAGACAATAATAAGAAAACAAATTAGCGCTGTGACGATACTACCGCCAACTTCACCACGGTTCACCACGTTCACCACGCGGGTTGGTGGATACTACTCAAATTTTAATTCTGCTGAATCTAGCAGCGTGAAAATTTGCACAGGGGTTACTTATAGAACGAAGGTAATCAGTTTTAATTTTTTTGAGGTGGAAAATGAAGGAATACTAATTGAAAATATTTATCCGTAAATATTAACTAAAAAGTAGCTACATATATTGAACTGGCCTGTTTATCTAGTGGTTAGTGGCCCTGACTGCTAAACCTGAGGCCGTGGGTTCGGTTCTCACCCAAGATAAATGTTTGTGTGGTGAGCACGATCATTTTTTTTCTGTGCCTGGGTATAATTTATCTATACATATAATAAATCTGTAGAAGTTTTTAGTGTTGCGGCTTACGTGATGTAAAGAAAAAGAAAAGAAAGAAAGAAAACATGTTTATTCTGCCCAAATAGACGCACAATAAAATATAGTAAACTGTCGGCCCATGTGCAAACCGAGCATAACTGTGCATGTAAAATATAAGAAATCGACGTAGATAACTTTTATACATTAAAATTGTGTGCAACTTGATATATTACTTACCGAAGTTCACTGGGTCAGCTCGTCTATAATATGTATGTATTTAGAAATAGATTAGTTGTCTAGTACCTATACCACAAGCTCTGCTTAGTTCCTAAAAATTCGATCAACTTTTTCCAAAACTTTTAGGTGTTTGGAAAAATTGGAAATTATTGGAAATTCATTCCATAACAGCGTTATTTACGAAAGTGGATGATGAAGTTCGATATTTTTGCCGGTGAGAAATTTTATCAAGCGCAGGACTTTCGAACGATAAATCAGTCTTATTTTTTGTATGAGATAGTGTTTTAAGCTGAAAGGGCGAGGGTAGCCTGCGAAATTCAAATTTTCTTGAGTTTTTTAGCATTTTGCAGTTCACCCTATTGAATAATGTTTTCATTAAAGAGCCACTCAATAAATAGGGTTAGACGAAATGGGAGAGTAATGATGATATAAATATTCCGTAAATATATACGTGTTACGGTCACAAATCATATTTAAATCAATATAGAACCTGACACTGACTCGCTCATTGATGAAGCGTGTAAATAGCCTCATCTAAGAAGGGTGGTGTTTTAAGACGACCAATATGGCTGTGAAATTATTTTATTTTATATTGCACAAAATTAAATCCCTGTCGACAATTCCCTGAGACACCAATGCCCACTACGTCTCTTGCAACATCAATGCCCACGTACCTTGCTAATCCAGGGACCCCACTTGCAGGTAGGAATGCGCCTCGTTCACGGATGCGTGGTCGGTGTGTGAGCTTCAGGCCGGCGAGCTAAATCTTGATTCATCCACTGGTGGGCTGATCAAAACTCGTGAAACCAACACTGCACTATAAGGTCTCAATGTCTCACAGTAGCAGATACACTTATTACACGAGAATTCTCAGGTTTTCAACATATATGGGATTTATATCGCGGAGCGGTTTCATTCGACGCAATGTCGAATCTTGCGGAGCGGACACACTATTTTTATTAGCGGGTAGACGCCCTCTAGCGGTCTTTGCTAGCGTCTCGAGAAAGCATTCGATACGTCAACCAATGGGCGCTGCGGTCGTAGGTATTGGTGAATGAAATCCTCAACAGAGACTCAATTAACTTAGAGAATGCGGGAAAGGTAACTAATTTATATTATTTATTCTCTAAAAATATATACACCTTAAGAAAAGGCATTGACGCTTCACCACTCATTGTGTACAAGGACTTAAGCAGAAGAACACAGGTGCGGTTTTAGTCAACAAAAATCTGACCTTAGCTTAGAGCGCCAGAAGTCATTGGATGGCATAGGAAACGACCAATTTGGAACCGTGCACTAGCTTCTGACGTTTTATAAGTGCCCATAAAGGCTTATGTGAAATAAAAACATTTGAATTAAGAAAATATTTTTTTTGATGATTTCCCGTCTCAAAAAAAAAACCGACCTTGTTTTTGAGACGGGAAATGTAAAATAAAAGAGAAAAAAATAAAATTTCGCGGGCTACCCTTTCACTTGATACTTTGAGAAATTACCAAGCAGGTTTTTTTTTTTCGGTGGGTAAATCAAAAACCCGCTCCTGTTCCTTCGTTGCCTTTCGTACCAGGGCCGAGTCTTCCTTTAAACATTAGCATACCTATACGAGTATACCTATACCATGTTTTTGTATTAGTTCACACAAGCCAAGTCGCCGTCAACCAACAGACATCCATTAAATTAATTACTTGATTACTTGCGCCATTAATCCTCGTCAGCTTAATTCATTAATTCTATCGACAAGAAAGACCAAGAAATCAATTTGTGGTACTTTGAAAAATTATTAAGCAAGATGTGTTTACAGACAATGAAACTGAGTGGAACAGTTCTATAATTGGGTAATAAACTCAGTTTATTTTTAAAAAAGCCGGTCAAGTGCGAGTCGGACTCGCGCACTAAGGGTGCCCTACCGTCCGTAACAAAAAACTGCAAAAAAAATCCCATTTGTTGTATGAGCGCCACACCTAAATATTTATTTTATTCTGTTTTTAGTATTTGTTGTTATAGCGGACACAGAAATACATCATCTGTGAAAATTTTAACTAGCTAGCGTGACGGGTGACAGAACAGAATGAAAGAAAGACACGTGTTGCGCCGACCTCAAATAACACGGAACAATGGCAGGAAGATGACGATGATACTGAGTTTATTTTTGTACAATAGTGTATTGAAAAACGTCGTTTGATACACGTGAAAATTTGTCACTGCTGCACTCGGCTCCATGGCACCCTCGCCCACTGCTCGGCCGAATTCCGCTTCGGTTGCAAAAACTATGACAAACTTTCACCACTTGTATCAAAATATACTATTTTTTCCATACAACTTTAATGGTATTTAAGGTTTAATAATAGGATAGTCGTAACTCGCAAGGCCTAGATCGTTAGTCTCGGTACTGAAGTAATAAATCACTCTAATTAAAATCTGAGCTTCTTTGCAAGTTTCATTTTTGATGTCTGTAAGCTGCAGTTTGGAAGAAATATATAATAGAATAGAATAGAATAGAATAAACTTTTTTTGTACACCAAAATACTAACAAAACTTTTACACTAACTTAAATCTATGGGTACAATGGCGGTCTTATCGCTGACAGCGATATATCTACCAGACAACCTTAGGATGGAATGTAAGAACTTGAAATAGAAAAAAAGGGGAGTAGTCTGCGGTGTACTGCAAATTAATAACGTAAATATTAGATTAAAATTGTATACTAGACTATACATATATAAATAATATATCTATTATATATAAAAGACAATGTATAAACATAGAAATATTATAAGTTACACAATTTCATACAAGGAGATGGAAAAAAGAAAAGGACAAAAAGGTGGGTTAGTGACGGAAGAACTGAATTTATTCATTTCCTTTCACTCTAATTGCTATCCTGCTTCTAGCAGAATAGAAATTAGAGTGAAAGGAAATGATCTTTGACCAGATTTTTGAAAGAAGCTAGTGACTGGGCTTGCCTAATTGGTACCGGCAACGCGTTCCACAATCGCACCGCTTCGTGAACGAACGTGAACGTTCTTTAAGATAAGAGGGAGTTGTAGGAATAAACAGAACACTGTAAAGCAATGATAAAATATGAGCATTCCGGCGAAGGCGGATAGGTTATATAGTTTTCATTATACTAATATTATTATAAAGGGGTTTTGTATTTATGTGTGTGTATGTTTGTTACTCCCTCACGCTCAAATGGCTGAACGAAATTCGGATGAATTTTTTCAGACGTGTAGACTATATCCTAGAATAGTACATAGGATAGTTAATTTTCTACTTTTAAGCTGGCAAAGCCGTTGGCAGACGTTTGTTATTTGCATTCAAAAGAGTCGGACCAAAATGTTAGACTATAACATTTATGGAGTTTCTTGCACATTCTTCTCCATAGAGATTCACGCGTTTAGCGTCGTTTTTATGACTGCCTCTGAATGGTTTGTTTTGAAATAAAATGCTTTGATTTGATTTTTTATTCTCCACTCGGGAGTTGGGAAGTCGGTTAAAAATAGAACAACAAGTTTGTATCTATATCGCAAAGCGTTAAGTAGTTTGTTGAAGAATTACATCTCTTTGTCTAAATACCCATAGTAATCCCGTGCTAATACAGATAATAGTTAAATATCCTAATAGGAAAACCAAACTTACTTCGCCCGATCTGAGGATCAATCTCTGAGCCCCAAGCTTAGCCCCAATTTTTTTTTCTTTTTCTTGAATGAAAGTAAGACTCGGCCCTGGTATGGTAGGCAACGAAGGAACAGGAGTGGGTTTTTAGTCAGTAAAGTCTGACACACCCTCTCGCTCCGCCCAAGAGCGAGGGATGTCATTGGATGATTTTCCCACCTAAAGAACACAGTAGGTAGCAGACCCTTGGCCCCAGTAGGCTTCAACCCTGCTGAGCCCCCTACGGTTTGCTGACATGTCCTTAAGGCGCGCGTAGACCAGTACGCGCCGTCGACGACTTGGGCTCGGTCCGGACCACGGATATCGGTCCGGACGGTTACCGAACGGTCGGTCGGCGAGCTACCCATTGCTCGCCGTCCGTAAGCCCACACCTACCGTGGCCGGAAATCGGGACCGGGATCCCGGCAGCTTGGGTGTGAGTATCGCTCCCTCGCGCTTGCATGTGTGGCCTCTTCCTTTGCATCCCACCCATACGATCAAAATATTTTGGGAACACATTCATTGTGCGTCCAGCTAAGACGTGGAATTCCCTGCTGGAGCCTGTGTTTCCTGATCATTACAACCTGGGGGTCTTTAAGTCAAGAGTGGATAGGTTACTTAATAGGCAAGCGTGCTCCATGCTTGACCACACCGTCACTTACCATCAGGTGAGTTAGTGGTCAAAGTTGAGCCTATAAAAAAAATCGCCCAATCAGGCACCGGGAAAAGCAGGTATACCCTTTGTAGGTATAAAATATCTATACTATGTGACATATATTATGTATAATATATCTTTTGTTAGAGCTCGTGGCTACAGTAATAACAGTCACACTGGTTGATCCCTTAGGTTAAGCAACGGTTATCGGTGTCGATCTGTGGATGGGTGACCAACCGATATTCCTTCGTGCCTCTGAAAGCACGTTGAGCTGTTGGCTGTCTGTTAGTACATCGTTATAGAAAGAAAGCGTCTAAAGAGGCCTGAGTCCCAGCCGTGGGAACATTATAAGGCCGACTATGCTAAATGTACCTGCTGGGTTTGAATCCGTGACCTACAACTCGTCAGCCGGGGCCGTTGCCACTGGGCCACTACTGCTCTCGGCAGTCGTTCTATGTAGGGTAAACGCTACAGTTATTGGCCTCTATAAAGCTATTGATCATTTCAACTTTGACGGCCTAAATAAGTAATTACCTACCAGATTAGTATATTCAAAACTGCTTACTGATTAATGCAGTTTTGAATCTACTATCTGCTATTACTTATTTTAAGCCACCAAAGCTAAAATGGCCAATAACTGTATAGTGGCCAATAACTGAAGGGTTGCCCCTACATAAAAAAACTAGAACTCAGCTCTATTCGGTTAGACTGGAAGGCGATCTCAAAATAGTTGGAAAAAATCCGGGCACATCCTTTGTTGGAGATCCTAAATTAAAAAATAAATAATGTCCAACCAAATTAAATTGTTCAAAAGCCTTTTTATCCCTTTTGACAGTTTTTATTAAATGTTAGAATAACTTTGAATGAGTCTCAACATCTTTTAATCTCATTTTTACGCTCAAGTTGATGGCTCCATATTTTCAAGGACCCGCCAGAGCCACTGAAATTAGGACAATTTATAAAGATCTCTTCATGACAATACGTAAGGAAGGCGTTGCTGAGAATTTAAAGTGGTATTATATTCAAACTTTGAAGAAGAATTACACACGATTTTCTTTTCTGTTCGCATATCTGTAATTTTTATATCGCAAGGTATATGGTGGCCTAGTGGTAATGGTAATATCCCCAACGAGAGCAGCCCCCCTAGCCAAGTTACAACCGTTTCGTTTTGATTCTCTTTTCGTTGCTCGCCTCGAGTCGGTCACGCCTCCTATTCCTTTGTTCTGACCACGTGACTGAGCGTTGAGATGACGTCAGAACAAAGGAATCGGAGGCGTGGCCGACTCGAGGCCATCGACGAAAAGAGAATCGAAACGAAACGGTTGTAACTTGGCTAGGGGGGCTGTAGTGGTGCAGTGGCAACGACCCCAACTTACGAGTTGTTGGTCATGAGTACAAACCCAGGTAAGCGCGTTACTTTATCTAATTTACTAGCCTATACCAAGGGAACAAACTTCCAGAATAAAAAGCATATTATGTGCTCCTAGCTTCTGCCAGCGGCTTCGCCCGCGCCAAAATAGGTTTCTTCATACAAATTTTGAACCTCTGTTTCGTCCCCTTAGGGGGTGAATTACAAAAAAATCTCTCTTAGTGATTGTCTACGGTATAGTAGTTGTTTCCAATAATTCTTATACTTAAATACCATTTCAAATCCTTCTGCCATAATTACTTTAACTTCAATAACATTGGACTTTCATACACTAGGGGGTTGATTTCTAAAGATACATTATTAGTACACCTTCACACCATATAAAGAGCATACATTTTAAATTTCAAGTCTCTTACTTCAAAAACATAGGACTTTCATACAAACTTCCAACCCCCGTTTTACCCCCTTAGGGGTGGAGTTTCGTAAAATCCGTACTTAGTGGAAATCTACACCCTATAATGAATCTACCAGCCAAATTTTAAGTTTGTATGTGTTATAGTTTCTGAGATTTCATGATTAATCAGTGAGTGATATTTCGCTTTTATAGATATAGATTCCAGGACACAGTCCACGCATGTGGCAAGTTTAATCCAAATCCGTTGAGCTGTTCGAGTGTGAAGAATAAACAAACATACACACTCACAAACTTCACCTATTAGATTGATTTCATCACCACTGCTCTCATAACAGTGTAGGGAAACTTCGTGAGGTGTAGTCAATAGTCTAAATTAAGGCGCTGACAGGCGCCTAGGCGATACGTGACAATTCATCAACGTGTAGTCATAGAATTTCTATGAATATTCATTGCAGTAATGTCACGTCGCGCCTAGGCGCCTGTCAGCACATTACTTTGGTTTTACTAGCTTCTTCCAGCTGCTTCAACCGAATCCCTGTGTTACTCAGTGATAACGTAGCATCCTATTGGATCTATCCTAATTTTTAAAATCGGTCCATTAGTTTTTGAGTTAATTCATTACAAACATCATCATCATTTCAGCTGAAAGACGTCCACTGTTGGACATAGGCCTCCCCCAAGTGACGCCACAATGAACGGACCTGTGCGTCTCGCATCCATCGGATTCCCGCAACCCTTACCAGGTCACCGGTCCATCTTGTAGGAGGCCTTCCAACGCTACGTCTTGGTCACCATTCCAGAACCTTTTGGCCCCAATGGTCATCCGTTCTGCGAGAAATGTGCCCTGCCCATTGCCACTCAAGTTTGGCGATTCTTTGTGCTAAGTCGGTAACCTTGGTTCTCCTGCGGATATCCTCATTCCTGATTCGATCACGCAAGGAAACTCCGAGCAAACTCCTTAATTAATTACAAACCATAATACAAAAACACAAATCTTTCCTCTTTATTAAATTATAGTAATATAGTATCAGTCATTCCCCGGGTTTGTTCCCTATTTGGGGTCAACCCTCATAATACTGCTACGCCATTCTAGGCGATTTTGCGTCATTTCTGGCGTTAGGCCCATTGTCAGTAGGTCATTCTGGATGGTTCGCCTCCAGGTAGTCGGTGGCCACCTTCTTCCTCTTCTGCCCTCTTCTATGGCTAAAATGCGTCGGATCATGTGGTCTTCATTTCTGCGCATTACATACCCATACCATCGCAAGCGAATTTCCTGCAACTTATGTTAAATTAGGCGCTATTTGGCCCAAAATTCATGATTTTCAAACCCGTTTATATCAATTAATGTTTTATTGTACAAACATGTGATTTACCAATAACATTAAGAAATATTCTTGTCTCCAAATAATATAGCTTTTAAGTAGAGTTTTAAGTAGGTACGTCTTAGGGTTAAAAACAGTTCCAAACTCACCCAAAACTCACAAAGCCTTAATATTCACCTTACATGCTCATAGAAATGGTCTAATTATGTGTCATCACGTCGGTCCTAAGTGTGGATATATACACTTCGGTCTGTCCCTTGAGAAAATACACCTAGGTGTATATAACTAAGACGTGTTCCTTCAATGTCGGGCAAGAAACAGCTAATAAAGAATGAACTGCGAGAAGAAGTTTGAATACATAAGTGGGGGAGGGTGTGTAGAGATGGTGGGTAAGTTTGTCCATCATTCAACATGTTCAATGAGGAACGAGGTCTTATACTCTTTGTATATGTCTTAATTGCGGCGAGGCTAAGAAAAATATAGTCTTTTCTGCCGTGCGGAGGTTGTAACATCAACTTGGTTTAGTTCAGGAAAGAGATGAATATAATATCTAAGATACCATATTAAAACAGAAGTGCTGTGGTGTATCAAAACAGAAGTGTACTTACTGGTAACTTTGACCTCGTACCGCACTTAGCCAAAAAAAAGCTTTTAATTTCTTAAATGTTACGGGGTCTATTAAGCCCCTTACCGCCATAATGATAGTTTTTAAACGAGATTTTAAACGCCCCGTGCCGAAGGAATGGAAATGACACAAAAATGCTGCTGTCAGGAGAAATTCTTTTCGAAATTAAGCTTATATTGATCAGCTGCTCAGACTTCTTCTAGGATTTTTTTTGGGGCAAAATCTTCACACTTATCCCTAGTTTCACACACACTAACACTATCTGCAACTCCAAGAAGCTAGGATCAACGGTGGTGATCACCTGAAAAGTTCCAAAGAAATGACATTCATCCTGGATAAAATATTCTATATTCTATGATAGAGTCTTCGCATTTAAAAAGCCTAGACCTCTAAACTTCCGCAGCATGTACAGTCTAATTACCGATGATCTTGGGTGAACATTCGGTTTGCGGTCAGCAATGTACGGACCCGCCTATCCAGAGCGTCTAGTTCGGGCTGAGTCCATTTGAGTATGCCAAAAGAGTACATCAAAACAATGTCCCAGCCGTTGAAGGCGCGCACCTTATTTCCGCCCGATAGAAGGTTAATTAATACCTTTTTCAGGCGGCCAAGGAAGCGTTCCCTCAACGATTGCTTCATGTCAGTTACGTTAATGCCCAACGCTTCCGACATACCCAAATACTTTTACGTTTTACTTTACGTTTCGGTCGAGGAGAGGGATATAAGATGTATTGATTCCAAAAGTTCAATTCTCACGGACTCAATAATCTCCCCTCGCTTTATACTTCTTCTTCTGCATGCATAACTGCACATATATCCACACCAAATTCCATCCTGATGGCACTACTGAAAGTTTCAGTTTGAATATTATTATTCCATTTATTCATTTACATGTAACATAATAAATTATATTTTTAAATATTTGAATAAAAAAAAAAATCATTTAAAAATATAAAAAATAGTAGCCCACCGGTATCGGGAACAAGGTTCAAGCTACCGGCGGTAAGGGCTCCAGAGATAGGAACCTCCTAACTATACGACCCGTGGCCAGAAGTACCGCTTTCTGAATCAAGCCCTTGATCCAGTCGTCTAACGAGACCCTCCTAAGGCATTGGTCGAGGCTCTTGGCTATTTAGTCAATGTCGGTACAATGATCGCCGAATGCACTTCCCACATGTCGACAACTTCGAAAATCAAGTCAATAAACTTGATTTGTTTGTCTTTCTTGGCCTTCACGAGGTTCTCGTCATGCAGAACGCATATATAAACAACCATTGCACGCCTCTCGCTTCGGTCCGACACCACTATATCAGGCTTATTGTCTACAATAATCCTGTCAGTGATGATGGACCGATCCCAGTACAATGTGATATCACCATTATCGAGAACTGGGTCGGGCACATACCTGTAGTATGGTACCTTATTATTATTATCCTAGAGCGGGAGAAGCCATTAGATGATATCCAAACTAAAAACTGGGCAAGTGCGAGTCGGACTCGCGCACTGAGGGTTCCGTACAAACTTGAAAGGTAAATTGCGGTTTACGATTTATGACGTATTAAAAAAAAACTACTTACTAGATCTCGTTCAAACCAATTTTCGGTGGAAGTTTATAAGGTAATGTACATCATATATTTTTTTAGTTTTATCATTCTCTTATTTTAGAAGTTACGGGGACACACACACACACACATTTTACCACTTTGGAAGTGTCTCTCGCGCAAACTATTTAGTATATAAAAAATGATATTAGAAACCTCAATATCATTTTTGAAGACCTATCCATAGATACCCCACACGTATGGGTTTGATGAAAAAAAAAATTGAGTTTCAGTTCTAAGTATGGGGAACCCCCAAAATTTATTGTTTTTGTTTCTATTTTTTGTGAAAATCTTAATGCGGTTCACAGAATACATCTACTTACCAAGTTTCAACAGTATAGCTCTTATAGTTTCTGAAAAAAGTGGCTGTGACATACGAACGGACAGACAGACACATGACGAATCTATAAGAGTTCCGTTTTTTGCCATTTGGCTACGGAACCCTAGAAACAGACATCCACCTCACTTTAGCTGATCCGAATGAAGCGAACATCACAAAATCGTTTCTTAAGTATTATGGGACCGCTTTTCATCGAGTCCTTTCATTCCAATTAGGTAACCTTACCTTACCGTGATTATCTTAATTACCGCATTATCTTAATAGCAGCAATTCACTTTCAGGTATATCTCAAAGACATCGGCTTACAAAGGTAGCCACTTATGGTGTCCAATTGTTAGACAGAATTAAGATAAATAATTTGATTGCATAATAAAATTTATTTTTTAGTGTAACGTGCTAATGACCCAAGCACCTCATGCATGAGGTTGCGGTTAGAAACCGTGCAAATACAGAAATTGCCCTGTGCAACAAGACCGCTCATTGTACACTTACTTTTAATAATGTTCCTGTATGTATTTTTTGTTGTGGTGTACAATAAAGAATAAATAAATCATGTTTAGTTCAAGTTAAAAAATAAATAAAGAATATAATAAATAATAAATACTAATGTAATTTTTTATAGTTTATCTAGGATATTACTGACACCCCGTACCTCAGAAAGCTCGTAAAGCCGTTGGTCCCGGTTGTCATTCGTCGATCTATGTCAGTCGTAACAGGGTAATCAGATGCTAGAAAATTTGACCATTTTTTTTTTAAATTGATATAAACCAGTGCTTGACTGCGATCCCACCTGATGGTAAGCAGTGATGCAATCATTGATGGTAAGGCGCACTAGTTTATTAAGAGCCTATTCACTCTAGCCTTGAAGACACCTAAATTATAGTTGGGCGGGAAGACCGCAGCAGGCAAATTGTTCATTAATCTAATCAAGGAGTATCGTCTGTCTGTTAGGCAGTCGCTCCGTGTAAAACACGGGTATTCAGCCGCATACGGTTGGACTGGAAGCCGACCCTAGTTAGTTGGGAAAAGGTTAAGGAGATGATGAGTATTAGGTACGTGCTAAAGCGTTGATCGCTCATGTTATGATCACGTAGACTCTAGCTCTCCCAGAGAGAAGGCCTGAGTCCTAGCAGTGGGAACACTACATGGCTGATTATGTTATGATATATATATATATTATATATATATATATATATTATATACTGGATCAGAACGAGGTGGCGCGATGTACCATGAGGGATACCATGAGGGCTGGTTTTGGACGACGCAGAAGACAAATGTCTGAAAGGACTTCGTTGAGGTCTTTGCTCAGCAGGGGAACTAAAACTGCTGTGTGACGACAATGGCTCATCACTCTATCTTCATACATCCTGAATTGATTAAGAACATATTCTGAAGCCTAAATAAAAGTTATTAGACACTAATGGGTAAAATGTGCTGCTTTGCGGGCACAAAACAAGGACGGTAACAAAGGACATCTCACACCAAATTCAGGTCTTCATCAAGCGATGTTTTCATTGCATTCTCAGAATTTACTGGCCCAAGACCATTTCTAACATAGAGCTGTTGGAAAATGTTCTGAAATCCTGATCGACCGCCAGATTAAGTGTCTTAAGTGGAGGTGGATTGGTCATACGTTTTGGAGGGATTCCGTTCAGCGTGGTCGCCCTCGGCAAACTCGGTGACGCACCGTGTTGGCAGAAGTGACGGCCATCGGAATAACTGGGAGGCTCAAGACCGGTCTCGATGGGTGACTACTGTGGGCGCTCTCTGCCCTAGCTAGAGAATATAGGAGCTTCAGTTTTTTTTTTCGGTGCGAAAATCATCCAATGACATCCCCCGGTCTTGGGCGAAGCGGGATATAGTGTCAGACTTTTACTGACCAAAAAAAAACCCACTTCTGTTCTATCGTTGCCTTTCATACCAGGGCCGAATCTTCCTTTCAAAATCAGACCGTTGTCCCCAGTAGGCTTCGACCCTGATGAGTCCCTACGGTTGCTGACATCTCCTTGAGTCGCGTATGGAACACTACGCCCCGTCGACGACTTGGGCTCGGTCCGGACGGTTATCGGACGGTCGGACGGCGAGCTACCCATTGCTTTTTTATATGGACAAATTGAACACAGAATAACATTTTACAGAAGCAATATAGAAAGAAAAATTTATATCATCATTATTTCAGTTGAAAGACGTCCACTGTTGGACATAGGCCTCCTCCAAGTGTCACCATAATGACCGGTTTTGTGCGTCTTGCATGGATCCATCTGATTCCCGCGACTATTTATTATTTGGTTTTAATAAGCTGTGTGTGTGAGGTCTAAATAAACATTTTTTTGAGAGCAGTGGTGGTCCAGTGGTAACAGTCCTGACTTACGAGTTGTAGGTCGCGGTTTCAAACCCAGCCAGGCGCATTACTTTGTGTAGGCCTTCCAACGCTGCGTCTTCCGGTACGTAGTCGCCACTCCAGAACCTTTCGGCCCCACCGACCATCTTTTCTGCGAGCAGTGGATACTAAAACAAAAAGTCGTCAGCTCTAGCCAACGTGGTCCAATTTTTACGGCATTGCTATGAATTTCAGTTCGTTTATTAATTGATTTCCGTTTAAACGAGAACGGGAATCAATCAAGTTAATTGTAGAACTTCAAACTTCGTTGCTAACCTCCTGACTAAAATATGAGGAAATAAGTTTTACTATTAGTTAAATTGATTTTCAGTGAAGCTCTGAAATTGAATATGGTGGAATTTGAGAGGCTTTACAAATTTTAATTGTTGGAAATATTTTAGAGTTTAATTCCCAAATAAGATCCCGCTCCATCCAAGGGCGGGAGATGTCATTAGATAATTTCCCATCTAAAATAAATAAATAAGATATATATTTTTTTAATTGATATAAAGCCCTAGGCTTGTGGAGAGCAGTGGTGGCCGAGTGGTAACGGCCCCGACTTACGAGTTGCAAAGCGCGGGTTCAAACCCAACCAGGCGCATTACTTCGTGTAATTTATTTCATCACCACTGCTCTCAAAACGGTGAAGGAAAACATCGTGAGGAAACCGAAACCAAAAATTCGAAGACATGTGACATTCACAAATCCGCACTAGGCCCGCGTGGTGGATTACGGCCCATTCCTTCTCCTGGAGAGAGGAGGCCTGAGACCCAGCAGTGGGAACATTAAAAAATGCTGATTATGCTTATACCTAAGCTATACTAGGTTTGACTGCGATCCCACCTAATGGTAAGCAATGATGCTATCGTTAATAGTGAGACGCACTAGTTTATTATGAGCCTATTCACTCTAGCCTTGAAAACTGTAATATATTGTGATGTGGGTACACGAATAATAAACCAGTCTCGCATGAACTGTCGTTTTATTTACATCGATATTCTACAGTGGCGACGAGTAATCTTAAAAAACAGTAAAATATCAAGATGCCGATCGGGAAAATACACGTATTTGATCTGAATGGAGGAGAAAACTGACCAGCATATGTGCGTTTAGTGGAACAATTTATTTTGTTGAACGACATAAAAGATAACCTACGCGTGGCCACGCTGGTGACGCATGTCGGAGCGCCGACATACCGATTGATGTGTGACCTGTGTGCTCCGGACAACCCAGAGGATAAAACCTTTACGACATTAGTGGATCTAGTGAAAAATCATCTGGAACCCAAACGATCTGAAATAGCAGAGCGCCATGTGTTTCGCCAGCGGCGGCAAGGGGAAGGTGAAAGTATCAAAGTGTTCTTACAGAATTTGAAACACTTGGCTACGTACTGTAATTTTTAGAACCAGTTGGAAGTTAACATACGAGATCAATTCGTGTCGGGTCTTCGTAGCGAAGAGGTACGGTCGCGCTTGTTTGCGGAGACCACTCTCGATTACAAGAAGGCAGTGAGGCTGGCGCTGGCGCTGGAGGCGGCCGAGCAGCACGCGGCTAAGGCCGTGGCATGCTCGTCGGCCGCGCCGTGGGCAGCAGCCGGGCCAGCGGGACTCCAGGCAGACGCGGGCGAGCGGGTGCACCGGGTGAGCGTGGCTGGGCAGGCCAGCGCCGCCGGTCGCGACGCCGAGGCTCCGCGACGCAAAAGGTGCTGGCGCTGTGGCCGGGATGGCCATGCGCCGCATAGGTGCCGTTACAAGTCGTATGTGTGCGACAAGTGCAAAGTGAAGGGCCACTTGGGGTCCGTATGTGATAAAAAAAAATGAGAGTGCGGGCAGATCTGGTTCTAAATATCAAAACTTTATGGAAACGGATTCATCGGAGTCTGGAGGTGAGGAGGTCGAAGGACTGTATGTTATAAAAGGTCAGTCAGTTAATAATGTAAAAGGCCGTCCATATCATTGCGAACTAATAGTTGAAAATCAAAAAGTGCTTTTTGAGATCGACACGGGGAGCAAAATATCGGCGGTTTCAAAATCATTCTATGACCAACATTTTCCTACCTTACCGATTGAAAAAGATAACATTAAATTACTATCATACACAGGTGACTCAATCGTACCGTTAGGCCGGGTCTCGGTGCGAGTCAGCTGTGCAGGCGCAGAGGACGCCATATTATTGCCATTATTTATTATTCATCGTGGCGGTCCTCCGCTTATTGGGCGCACATAGATGCGTGAACTAAAAGTAAAGTCAATAAATTTATTTCAACTAAAAGAAGATGTTGATCCTGTTGTTTTGAAATTGAAAGAAGAATTTCCAGAAGTGTTTACAGAAAAAATCGGAACTTATAAACATAAGTTATCACTGTACTTGACAGATAACACAGGTATTTTGCAAGTCTCGCCCCCTTCCACTTGCATTGCGCGTGCCAGTGGAAAATGAACTTAAACGCTTACAGGACGAAGGTATAATTTATAAAGTAGACAGATCGGATTTGTTAACTTTTTGTTTGGTGTGTTCTTGACACAGTCGTGAGACACCCACTGTGTCTGTGTTCTTTTTTAATCTTAAGTCTCTAAATGTTGTTTCTACAGTGTGTGTACCTATCTATGTGTTGGGCACGCCGTAATTATGGCGGTAAGTCCCCTCTTTGAGGAGTGGCTGGAAAGGCAACACGGCGTCCTTACCTTCCGCATGACGCAGGTCCTCACCGGACATGGTATGGATTCGTGCGGAAGAAACGCCCGGGTGTCACCATTGTGTGGACCGCCCGGAGGACACGGTGGAGGTGTGCCCCGCTTGGGCATGCTCTGCCCAAGACACCTCCACCGTGTCAGGCCATGGTCTGGAGCGAGGAATAGTGGCAGGCGATCGCCTCCTTCTGCGAAGCAGTAATGCTAGCAAAGGAGGCGGCCGATCGCGTGAGGCAACGGTCCTCACGCCCCAACCGCTACCGGGATTCCGATCCCGATTTCCGGCCACCGTTGGTGCGGGCTTGCGGACGGCGAGCAATGGGTGGCTCACCGTCCGACCGTCCGGTAACCGTCCGGACCGAGCCCAAGTCGTCGACGGCGCGTACTGTTCCACGCGCGCCTCTAGGAGATGTCAACGACTGTAGGGGCCCAGTAGGGTCGAAGCCTACTGGGGCCAAGGGTCTGATTCTGAAAAGAAGACTCGGCCCTGCTGGTACGAAAGGCAACGAAGGAACAGGAGTGGGTTTTTAGTCAGTAAAAGTCTGACACTATCTCCCGCCCGCCCAAGAGCGGGGCATGTCATAAGATGATTTTCCCACAAAAAAAAAACTATGTGTGTCAAATAAAATATTTTTCTTTCTTTCTTCTTTCTTTCTAAAGTATTATTGAGAACTTTGAATAATTCTGACGACTCAGTAATCAGAAGAGTTGTTACTTATGAATGCAGTTAATTCATCGATGAATTTCATCCCACATAATCTGACTATAACTATTTATAACGAAAAGCTATTTTGTATGTACTTCCAAAACCTCTTATCATAGAATACCTACTAAGATATTATAATATTACTTACCAACTTCAAGACAAGTGGTTAGCAACTTAATCGCCACTTAGATAAGGGGGATCATGTAGGATTTACGTTTTTGATGAAGGATTAAACTTACGAGTCACTAAAACACGTTTTGTTCAAGTAATTTTTGTTCATATTACATATTTGTTATTTATATGTATTTATTATTGTATTAGTTTTCTTTTTAATTGCTTGCCATTAAGGCTAAGAAATCACGCAGCTGTTTTCACCCGCGGCCGCCACGGTTGCGGGCCCGCAGCTTCTGTAGAATCAGGTGAAAACCGCTTCGTGAGTTCTTAGCCTTAGTTGCACCTACCATGTTATATTTCTGCACCATCGTAAGGTCGACTGGTAGAAAATGCCTATGGCATTATGTCTACCTTTGTACAGTGATTACTGGTGCATAAAGTTTTAATAAATAAATAAATATTATATTTTAGAATGTTTATGATAGATTTTTTTTTGGACGGTAGTATTGGCGCAGTGGTTGAGTGATTATCTGCTACGCTATGTGTCGCGAGTTCGATTCCCGCATGGAACAAACATTTGTATGGCCTACGGATAGATATACTGGTTTGGGTATCTTGTGTATGTGAGTTTATATTATGTTTGTGAATGCACCCACGATACTGGAGTAATTCATAGTGTGGGGCAATTACTTTAAAAAAAAGTTATAACTTTCCTTCTCTGGGTGGTAGAAAAGATAGTATTAGATTTTTACTGACTGAAACCCACCCTGACCCTCTTTGCGTTCCACAGCCGCGGTTTTTCTCCCAAAAAATATTAGAATATGATATTATTGGAGTGAGAGCAGTGTACGAGTGTACGAGCTGTAGGTAGCGGGTTCAAAACCCAGCCAGGCGGATTAGTTTGTGTAATTTATTTCATCACCACCGCTCTCAAAACGGTGAAGGAAAACATCGTGAGGAAACCGGCATGTCCTAGAACCAAAAATTCGAAGACATCTACCAACCCGCACTGGGCCCTCGTGGTGGATTACGGCCCATTCCCTCTCCTAGAGAAGAGGCCTGAGTCCCAACAGTGGGAACATTACAAGGCCGACTATGCTATACCTATCTATTATTGGAGATCGTATGCACTAGGCGGTCAATGTGTTGGTAACATTCCAGGAAGTAAAAGGTATCATGAATATAAACAACGTTTATAATATTATATGAGTTCGACTCCTAAATATGGAAAAAATCTACTGTTCAGTACGTACATTCATGTTCGCATGATTCAGGAAAATGTAACAGAAGTTTTTTTTTCCACATACCTATTGAAGTTGTCCTCATATTCAACGTTGTTTATTTGACAAAAGAGGTCTTTTATTGAACGTTTTTCAGTTACAATATGTAAGTGTAGTATGTGAGCGTATGAGCGTCTTTCCTTTCCCTGCAAAAAAAAAATTGTATTTTTTTGTTTTTGTAGAATATCGATGTAAATAAAACGACAGTTCATGCGAGACTGGTTTATTATTCGTGTACCCACATCACAATATATTACATTTCCTCCCTCACAAGATATCAATATGTACTTATTTAACATAATGACAATTATTTTTTTTTAAACTTAACAAAACTCAAAAAACTTTAACACAATTAAGGTAGTGTTATGTACTTTGATAACAGAACAAAAAGTTAGTACTATGATAACAGGTACAGTTAGGCAAGATAATTTTAAGATATTGGATGTAGCTTCTGTAACAGAGCTAGGCAATGCCTGTATTACGGTTATCAGTGCCATTTCCCTTAATTTTATACAGTAATATATGCCAACAAAGTGAATGTTCTATATTGTACAATTTACCAATTTATCTAGGTAATAAACTATTACATTATTTTCTGACAATTATTTACTAAGGAATTATTTACTAATGTTATTTTCTGACAATTATTTACTAATGTCCTCTTTTTTGTGTTTAGCGATATGTGCGCGTGTGATGCATAGGAGGGTGTGTTGATTGGTATGTAATTTATGTATTTTCATTGCTTTCAACAGACCATCAGCACTTCCAGACGCTGCGTAGAAAAACGTTCATCATTATCATCATTTTCCTGCCCTGGTGGGACCAGGTGTCATTTGTGGTCGGCGAAACACAAATTTTTTTCTTCAATTAATTGTCACGCTATCACTGACTCCCATTTTTTCATCTCACTCTACACACAATCCATCCATCTTTTTTTTTGGCCTCATTTTCCATCTATTCGCATGCACCCATACTCATAACTCTTTTAGTAACATACGTTTAATTTCTCCTCAGAAAACGTTATTGTTTAAAAAAATAAAATTTATATGCCTCTTTCAGGCTTTGTTATAGACGCGTTCTAAAACTATTTTATTACTAGTTATAATTTCTATTATCTGCGGCATTACTAAAGTAATATTATTCTGTTATTGGAGTCTGTTGTCGTACTTTACGATTCCATTTTCAGACATTTTCTTAATCTCTCCCAGTGGATAGATAACACAGGGACATCATAATTAATTAATATACCGCTAAAGATGGAAGATATCCCAAAATTTGTGTTATTTCACCACAACCCTAATACCTTACTTACCTTTTATGATAAGGGTAAAATATTGTTACTTTTGCAGGTACGGTGGCGTACTTAAAGAAGAATTTTCAGAAATATCTAAAAGGTAACCTCTGGAACCTTTATTTGAATTATTATTATTATTTTTTATGCATTTATACATCTTAGGACCCTGAGGTCCTTTGACCTTTGGAAGGCGTACGAGGGGCCGAAGCTAACTCGCAGAGGCCCTTTAAATAACTATGCTAGTGCACCCAAGGACAAACCCGGTTGGTGAAAAACTATTGCGACATAGGCAAACAAAGATAATAGGGCTATGGTTTTTGGAGTCTTAAGTGGACTGGTAACCTGGAACTATGTTAAGACTATGGCCCCTGCCTGAATAATGTTATTAATATCCATCGATAAAAAGGCAGGGGGTGACATGCACACTCAATAAATGGGCCCCCAAAAACGGTTGCTAGCAGTAAGTGACGTAACACCAAGAGGGCAACATATCCTGAGGTGCTTGAGGAGTGGAGAAGTATACCACGACTATCAGGACAATCCCGGAAGTACGGTCAAGATCCCTACCAGCACCTTACTGGATTATACATCCTTCTCCCAAGCACGTTTGCTCTTGCGAATCTCCACTCAAGCCAGTCAATAAAGGCAAAAGAGAGGTGGGAGCTCTGTTCCTCCTCAGTGTTCACTACGGCCGGGTGGCCGGCTAATAAAGGCAAGCCGGAGATGAAGAACAAGAATTCTCTCGGGAGATCGGGTGCGTGGCGTTGCTAATGCCCAACAGTTCGCCACAAAAACGCCCTGCGGATTATATCTTTGTCTGGGCCCTCACCCTAGGCGTGTTACAGCAGCGCAGCGGGCGCGCTCGCAACGCTGCTTCCAAATATAGAGGGCCCGAGCACTGCCTGTAGGCGGCTGTACTTAGGGATCGTGCGATCCATGGCCCTGTATGGGGCCCCGGTATGGACTTCAGACCTGACGGCCGGCAGCAGCGCAATCCTGCGAAGACCGCAGAGGGCGATGGCCGTCAGGGCTATAAGGGGGTATCGCACGATCTCCTACGAGGCGGGTTGTGCACTGGCCGGATCTCCGCTCTGGGAACTGGAGGCGAGAGTCCTCGCCTCACTGTACCGGTGGCGCGAGGAGATGAGGACGCGGGGTGGTGAACCGATGCAGCGCAAGATCGAGCTGCGTCGGTCTCAGCTCCGCGAGGTCATGGTGGCGGAATGGCGAGACAGGCTTCTGCGCCCTACCGCCGGCCTCGCCACCGTCGATGCGATCCGACCAGTGCTCGACGAATGGCTCGGGAGGAAGCACGGCTCCCTGTAGTTTAGGGCGACGCAGGTGCTCTCGGGGCATGGCTGCTTCGGGAAGTACTTGTGTCGCATAAACAGGGAGCCGGACGCTCGGTGCCATCACTGCACCGACTGTCGGGAGGACACGGCGCAGCACACACTGGCAGAGTGTACCGCATGGGAGGAGCAGCGCCGTGCCCTTGTATCTGAAGTGGGCCCCGACCTGTCGCTGCCGGCCCTCGTTCATTTGATGGTCAGGAGCGCCGAGTCGTGGGATGCGGTGATCTCCTTCTGTGAAGCCGTAATTTCGCAGAAGGAGGCTGCGGAGAGGGAGAGGGAGGCTGTGGCCACTCTCCCGTGCCACAGCAGGCGAACCGGGCGTCGACGGAGGGCAGACAACGCCCTCTTCCAGCCTCCATAAAGAGGTCCGGAGGGACGGCAGACTCGGGGTCGTCCGCCGTCCCCGCTTATCCAGCAAGACCCGAGGCGGCGGCGCGTAGTGTTCCACGCGCGCCCCTATTGGACGTCGCGGGGGGAGGACACATCACATTCCCCGCGGGCCTGAGGTAGCCTGCGTAGGCGGGCCGGCACTAGCCGGGGATCATGGATGGTGTATCAGCTCCCACGATCCCCGGTCCAAGTGTGGGAGGGAACACCGAGGTGGTATTTAGTCAGTAAGAGTCTGACAGACCCCTTCGCCTGCCCCAAGCGAAGGACATCCATGAGGATTTTCCACCCCGGCAACAAAAAAAAAAGGCGTGTTACAGCAAAGCAAATGCTACCGATACAGACCTAGAGTTTTTTGGAGCATGCAAGCCCCACCACGACGTCAACGTAGAGATACGGGAGCCTAGTGTGTCCCACTGTAGAGCAAAGGCCTCTCTTCCATTCTTCCACTCTTCTCTGTCCTTAGCTAGTTCTGGGCAATCCTTTAGGTAGGAGTCCTATCGTCACGCCATCTCCTTCTGGGCCTACTGCGTCGCCGGCTTTTACTGTTCTAGATCCAGTCAGTTGACCTTCGCTCAATTTCATTGCGGTATGCGGCAGATGTGGCCTGTCCATCCCAGTTCCGTTTAAGTTTGACGGCGGAGTTGCTTACGTCTGCAATTCTAGATTTGAAACTGAAGAAAATATCTCACGAATAGAAAGTTACACTGTCGCGATATAATAAAGGTTACTTATTCAACCGGAAAAATGGACGGTTCCGATGGAAAAACCACTGAGGCGAATCCGTGGATAAAAAAAAAGTATTCTTATAAAAAGACATAGACACTACTAGACATAGACGTAGTAGACTTACTTTTGTAATTTTGCCATAAGTACTAAATTTCTTCGATAACCCTTGTGGGCGCAGACCAATATGTTAGTCTAACCAGATCCTCACCGCTCTTGACTCTACTATACACAACGCCCTTCACACCGCCATAGACAGAAACAGATGGAGTAATATCGTACGAGAGAAAGTGATGAAGCACGGAGGTCACGACCCTTTTATTGAGGAAAATGATGCAAGGAGGAGGATGACTAAATTTTTAACTTTTCCTATTATCAAAAATATCCGCTTAAGTTTCTTAAAAAACTGCAAGTCAACTACGGATATTAAAATTTAAAACAGAAAAGCTTATTTTCTTATATTTCCTATGCATAGAAGTCTACGCTCAAGTGCATAGAGTAATCCGTAGAACGCTTTACATATTTATGGAAAATATTCATGTGCTGATCTTAAGGCGAGGTTGCATTAATTGTGAACTTTTTTGAACCTCTGGAAATACTTTGTGTATAAAAGAAAACACCATGACAACTAATTTTATTAAAATTGACTTTATGACCAACCGCTGGATAAAAATTAAAACATGATATAAAGTTAGCTCGATAAAAATAAAACACGAATTTGACCCTAACTTACGATTTCAAACATGTGTTGTGTATATCTACGAGATTACGTCACGAAAATATTTGAAAGTTACATATAATAATAAAGGGTGTTTTTTAAAAGAGTATGGTAAAAACAAAAATATTGAATAATAACTGTTTTTTTTTAATAAAAATAAAATCGCTGTTACGAGGCCGCGAAGTCGACACAGACTCGGGCCAGTACCCACAAAATACCCTGTGACTGCAACCGGTTCTTAAATTATAATAAAAAATGTAATATAAAGGTGTCAATAGCCTATGTGTCAGAGTCAAAGACCTAAATCCGAACGTTGATTGAAAAAGGCTGAGTGATTGATTAAAAAATCTATCAGCCGTACAAGTAAACAAACCTTTTTGTGTTGTAATCCTCTGGGAGACAGAAATAAGGCTATATTCTTTTCTTTTATTCGCTTACTTCCATGAAATTGTGTAACATAAATTATAAGAAAGAAAGAAAAAATGTTTATTTGTACATCACATACACAGCTTATTAAAACCAAATAATAAATAAGTAGTCGCGGGAATCCGTTATGAGTTTAAATGTGGGTAGATAGATGGAGAGAGAGAGGGAGACCAAAGAAAAGATGGATGGATTGTGTGAAGAGTGATATGAAATAAAAGGAAGTTAGTGATAGCATGACGAGTGACTAGGCAGAATGGAAGAAAAAAACGTGTTGCGCCGATCCCAAATAACACGGGACAAGGGCAGGAAGATGATGATGATGAGTCGCGGGAATCCGATGGATGCGAGACGCACAGGACCGGTCATTATGGCGACCTATGTCCAACAGTGGACGTCTTTCTGTTGAAATGATGATGATGATGTACAAATAGTAATGATATTTGTAGTATTCGTATATTTGTTTCAGGTGCACGGGTGATGAGCATTGACAGTTGCGGGCAAGCCTTTTACGGAAGCACACGTGTTGACCCTAGCTGCTGGTGACATAACGAGCCGATGTGTTTAGTGTTAGTACGAGTACTACAATGTTAAAAAAAGGCCAGAAGGCATCTGCCTCAGCATATGCTATGATATTTAAATCAATAAATATCGTAGCGCTGGTATTCTGGTAGGTTCTTACGGAACGTGCAAGAGAAAAAAAAATAGATAAGAGAAGATGAAATAGACTAAACACAATAATGGAGTGAGTCTAAACATGTGTATAGGTATATATTTGTGAGAATAATTATATGAGGCTATTAATTTTTCTTTGTTAGCCCATTCTGTCTCACTCCTGCAAAGGCGGGGGAGGTCTTTGCCCACTCATCCAACTTTCCCGTGACCACGCTTCTTCTTTCCAGTTCTGGCGAAATCAGTCTAATTCGTTGTGCCATCTCCTTCGTGGCTTACAGCGATTCTAAAGCGATTTTCATTGTCTATGTATATTTTCATTCAAAATAATGGTTTATTATTATTTTACTAGCACTGTACCTCAGACTACTATTTTTGTTTTTATTTCTAGTTCTTCCTGTCCTTCCAAAGGTTCCCGGATATTTATTCTGTACGGGAATCAAACAGCTAATCACTCAATCACTGCGTCTACCGTGAAACTCGAAACCGTGGTTTGAGTGTCTTCAGATAAAATAATTACATCTTCACAAATTAAGCTAAGAATATTTAACGAGATAAATGCGATTCTCAAACACAGGGACTTAATTTGATTTTGAATAGGCAGGAAACGAAATTATATTGAGTTTGTCTTTGTGAACAGATTCTAAATGAGACGTTATTAGAAAATAGCGAGGTGTGATTGCTTATCAGAAAAAAAAAAACATTTTTAAATGGAAATTTCCATTGATTAGGTCGGACTCTTTCTTATTTCTCTTTGTTAAAAATTATATGATTCCGCAAAAGGCAATATAATATTATCTTGTTTAAGAGCATTCATCCGTTAAAACTACGCAGAAGCCAAAATCAATGATTTCCGACGGACAATATAACAATAATGTGTTTAATTTCTAGATAAGATATTGACGTCATATTATTGGGAATTTCATAATCTAGTGTATGTTCCAAAAACATTTTCAAATGATCGTATAGTTTTCCCATTAGAACAGTTCTTATCCAAGCCGTTTTTAAAACTAGCGGTCGATGGTCTACGCAGATGCGAGATAGTAGTTAAACCGTGTATGGTAAACTTACAACATTTTACTTAAAAAAAAAATGATAACATTGACTAGTACATGGCGCAAAAAAAAAACACGATTGCTGTAAGTTTTCATTCAAGAAAAGTAATCTCAAAACTGTCATTTTTAGCCGTTTTTGGAGATATTAAACGTGTTAGTCTATGATAATATATGAGGCATTTTTGTTTTTTTTTTTAGACTTATTAATTGAACGCATTTACAATCTATGACATGGTACAATATTTTTTTTAATAACTTATTTGTTTACACTACAATTAATTATTTAATATCACTATATAATAGACGCGAAATCGCGTCAGCGCTTTGTACCGGCCGAGGTCTTTCAGATTTTTTGTCTTTCTATTCTACAGTGATACTAAATAATTAATTGTATTGTAGTGCACATTATTGTTATATTTTCCGTCGGAAATCATTGATTTTGGCTTCTGCGTGGTTTTAACGGATGAATGCTCTTAAGAACAATTACCTATACTCCAATTTTAAATTAGATGGACTAAAATGACAATTGTTGGGTTTCCGCCTTATCGTAATGTAAAAATAGTGTTGTACCCTGCCTGAATGATCAAGTTTAGTAAGATCATTACTAGCGTGGATTTATAACTTTAGTAACATGTATATACATAAGCTTAAGTAATACGTACCTATTTAAATACCTTATATCCAAACAAAATTGCACTGTCTTTTAAATTAGTATACTGTAATTTGATAGTAGAACAAATTGAAACTATAAGTACAATGGGTCTGACGCGACCTCTTGCTCCGCCCTAGAGCGAGAGAATTCATTGGATGATGAACATAGAAAAAAAAACAATGAGTAACCTGCTAAATTACCTGTACATTTCCAAATATCCTAGTTTGTTTTATTTCATTTGCTAGGCGAAAATAATTCGCTTATACCTAACATCAAATTTATCAAATTAAGAGCAGTGGTGGCCGAGTAGTAATGGCTCCGACTTACGAGTTGTAGGTCGTGGGTTCAAATCATTCTATGCTAATATCAAAAGATAAAAGTGGATAGGCAGGTCATGCAATTGTCACAATAATAAAAAAATAATAACATCATAAAAACTATTTGCATTACTCGTATCTATCGAGGCAATTGAGAGGCGAGCCAGGAGGATCATTGGCAATGATGCACTCGTTGAGTCGAGGCTTCAAAGTCTTGAGCATCGACGCCGAGTTGCTAGCCTGTCGGTTTTCTACCGGTTGCATTTCGGGGGTGTGCGGCGGAATTGCATAACCTAATTCCGCCTAGCCCGTTCCATCATCGGACCACCAGGCGTACGGCAATGCGCCACCGGTACATGGTGGACATCCCACCTATACGCACAAAATATTTTGGGAACACATTCATAGTGCGTACAGCTAAGGAATGGAATTCCTTGCCGGAATCTGTTTTTCCTGATGGCTACAACCCGGGAATCTTTAAGTCAAGTGAATAGGTTACTTCTAGGTAAGCGCGCTCCATCGTCGACCGCATCGTCGCTTTCCATCAGGTTAGGTAGCGGTCAAGCGCGAACCTAGCAAGAATAAAAAAAAATCTCCAAGAAAGATTTTTTTTTTGGCTAATCAAAAAGTATTTTAAATATTAATAGGTACTACATATGCATCTGTAGTTGCTCGAATAATAAGCGATAAGATTTTATAAATAATTTTAATTAAGAAAAACCCTTTCCTATCAATAGTGCACATCGATAAATAAAATAAACCGGCTAAGTCTAACCGTATTAAAACACTGTGCTTGCACGTTTTCAACATTAAAAAATAAATAAAGACGAATGGAGCTGTCACTTTGGTCCATCTATAAAAAAATACAATATAGTTTTAATGTTTTTAGAACAATTTCCTATGAAATAATCAAATAAATCAAAAGTGTCAATTAATTTGAAGAGAGTAAACGAGAACAAAATAAATAGGTATGATATTTTTGTAAGGACCAGAGATAAAGGATATGCGAATAATAATACTGTTGGATTTATTCCTACCAAGTATTTAAATCAAGAAGAATCTTTTTTACTTTGTGTTTGTAACTGTTGTGCTGTGTTTGTCCGGAATAAAAAAAAAAAACGATTCTATTCTAAGGACTATTTTATATTAATTATTTAAAATTACTCGCGCATATCGGCCTAACAGCACACTCAATCTTCACGGGTAAATTTCTGAAAAGGAAACCCGCCTAGACCACAAACGCTATCCGAAACAAAATTAATATGTTTTAGTCAGTAAAAGTCTGAAACTCCTCTCGCTCCACTCTAGAACGTGAGAAGTCGTTAGATTATTTCCAAGAAATAAAGCCAATCTCATTTGAAAATCTTCTTTTTTTTAAAATTCGAATAAGTATTTATTTGTTTTATTTATCGTGTGCCAGTTATAGACATTCTACGGAAGTACTGATGAAAGAGGCTTTACTATATTTATTTTGTTTTCGTTTATGAGGTGATGCGTAATGTTTTAAGCACCTTTTATAAGCGGCTTCGTTTGCGTGCTGTTCTTAAATTCTGCCACACGACCAGGCCTGGCGCACTTCTAACTATAGGTATAGAAATATGCCTACGCCCGCGGCCTCTCTTGCGAGGCTAAATTCGGTAGAGTGTCACACGCGTGTTCGATTTTCCGCTTGACCCGCGCTAACAAAAATTATTTTAGAATTCTTTATCGAGTTTTTATTTCAAGTATTTGCGACATTTTTCACGTAAACGAGTCAATGACCTTAAAGATCTTTCAATATAAGTAGACCTTCCAGTACTAGTGACTACCTTACTAATGCAAGGTCAACTTAGACTGGAATTATATCTTACAAAATGTTAATTATTATGTATAATAACGTCTTAAACGACTTACCTTTTAAAAATTATATTGAACGCAAAGCTAACGACATACAAAACCAACAAAGTTATATACACTTCATTTTAATTACCTATTTCATTTGTTTAGATACCTAACTAAATATAAACAATCTCTTGACACTTCTATGAGGTGACTTATAAAAATATGTTTTAAAATATGGATATAAGTAAATAGGTAGAAATCAATTAGGTACCTATCTACCATATAATTTTAGAAAATCTGATTATATTTTATGTAGTAAAACGTAAGTACCTATTTCACATTTTTCAAAAACACACAAGTCCTAACCCTATAACAAGAGCGGCCTGTTCAAAGGCGCATAATGGGCATACTAAAAGAGACTCTCGTCGCGCGGACTTACGGTGCATTTTGATTCGTTACGAGCGCCACTGGATCTGGTAGGCTAATAAAATCAAGGTCGTGTCCGTGCCGTGCAATGTATTAGGAACATTAGCGCTGTTATTAGTAGGTTTAAATTCGTATGTTTGCTATCAAGGAGTGCAATTTCTGTACTTGTACTATTTCTTATTCTGTGACACGACTTACTTTGGGGCCGAGTTCTATCCTGCCCCCCTAGCCAAGTTACAATCGTATCGTTCGGCGCGAACGCCTGGGGTAGGCCACGCCTCCGATTCCTTTGTTCTGACGTCATCTCAACGCTCAGTCACGTGGTCAGAACAAAGGATTCGGAGGCGTGGCCTACTCGAGGCGTTCGCGCCGAACGAAACGGTTGTAACTTGGCTAGGGGGGCAGATCCGTAAAGGTACAATTCCGAGACGAACTACAGACAGCAACCGCAGGCAGCACTGCGGCTATAAATGATATTTATTTTGCAAATAGGTTAAAAAAGAAACACCTTTCCATGTAAAATTTTTTTTTTTCGTCAGTTTATACTAAATGAGGGCGGTATTTCCTAGCTGACTACCCTAAGAAGAAACACCGAAACAAACTCAGGGGTCAGTCTCTTTTAAAGTCCATACAGTAAACATGTAATGGTCAAATCATATGAGAACCATGCAGATTAGTGTCTCAGATGGTCTTTTGAAGAAAGAACCACACAGAAGACTGCAGAGCTGCCTGTGGTCGCATTTGCTTCTATTCCAAGCGCGGCGGCATGTTGCAGCTGCACAATGCATAGAACTATGCTTCAGTCACTCCAGTACCTACGTGCGAGACAGAATATCAAACAACGCTATCGATACTTTACTTTTGTTAGAAAAGGAAGATGATGACGACTTGTGTGGATAACCAGCTACAAAGTTAATTAATTTTTCTTCATCATCTTCCGAAAAAGTTGACAGTTTTGTACGTGTGAACTCTGCGGTTCGCGACACCACTGGTGCTGCAGTTTGCCGTCGCTTCGTTTTTAAACCGTTGAAGCGTGACTCGTTAAAAAACCTCAAAAAATACAGATTAACATTAAATACATCAGCAGGATCACTAAGTACTAGAGCTACGGGATTTTTTGAAAGAGTTACCGTGGTTCTCGACTGCAAAGGGCAACTGAAGGACACAGGTGGGTTTTAGACAGTAAAAGTCTGATACGCCCCTTTGCTGCACCCTAAAGCGGGAGAAGTCATTTGATGAATCCTACCTCAGTAAAAAAAGATCACTAAGGCCTACAGTAGGCCTCAGTGATCTTTTTTTTTAGGTCTATAATAACTAACCACGGACGCGTAGCTTCATAGACGCGTATTTGTCAACGTCGAGCCGTCGCGTCGTCGTGTCGTTGCCGCTTCATTGACAGAGTTTCCTAGTTTTGTATGTGAGGAGGCGTACACCAAGGTAAGCTGTGAGCAGGTGTCCACCAAGCGTATGATGAAGAATATGCGTCTATGAAGCTATAGTCTGTGGTCAGTAGGCCTTAGTAATAAAAAACTGGGCAAGTGCGAGTCGAACTTGCGCACTGAGGGTTCTGTATAAACTTACCTATGTAAATAGTTCTATTTCCAAATGGAGTCATCATCTTCCTGCCCTTGACCCGTGTTATTTGGGGTCGGCGCAACACATATTTCCAAATGGAGTCTCAATAACTTTCCGAATCGCAAAAAAGAGTATTTTTTGTTTGTGACCTAACAAAAAATTTACTGTTTTCAGATTTATTCCTATATCTGTACTATAAGACCTTGCTTTATACCAAATTTCAGGATTCTGGATCAGCGGGAAGTATATCTACCCTATGAATTTTGTTTCCCTTAATAGTGTCAAAATGTACGCCCGTATCTTTTTTTCGATAACTTAGAAGTTTGATTTTTTCACAGCTTCAAGGGACCGCAGACCTGAGTATATGGTTTTAATTTCAACTCGATACGTCCACGTTTCCGAGATAAAGGATCTTGACAGACAGACAAACGGATGGACAACAAAGTGATCCTATAAGGGTTTCCTTTTTTTCCTTTTGAGGTACGGAACCCTAAAAAAACACATCTTCAGGACACTTTGAGATTTTGCTATAACCATAAAAACAAGTAATATACCCACATATGTAACAAGATTGATCATGTTTTTTCAATAAGAGGAGCTTTTGGTTTTCAGTGAAAACAGAACTGATAATATTATTCATATTACTTTTTTTTCAATTTCATATATTATAACAACATCATATTTTACGAAATTCGTTTGCAGACACTACAGAAATTGTAAGCACATAATAAAATATTCGTTTCAATTTATGGAACACTAGCTTTTACTAGCGGTTTCACTTGTGTGAAAAGTATTTTATTATCTTCAAGGACCTTACTAGGTACTGGAACGTTTTTTTTTTGGGCGGGACATCACCAAAAAACTTTTTCTGCTTTGAGTGAAATGAGAGGGAGTGACTTTCACTGATTAAAACCAACACTAAACCTGTGTTCCTTCTCTTGCGAACATTGACAACCTCGCAGTCATGGTAGGCATCGACCCTAGTGGCACGTCAATCATTTGTAATCAAAGCATTTGTTTCAAATAAACTATTTACAGGCATTTTTGATTTATCAAGAAATCAACCAGTCAGAAAATTATTCTAATTGCACATTCCAAAGCGTGCATCTGGCCGATGCCCGTTAGCTAGGACCGCGGGGAATTTCTGAAAGGGAAACCCATAGTCCTAGAACGCAAAGGGCAACTGAAGGACACAGGTGTGGTTTTAGTCAGAAAAATTCTGACGCGCCTTCTAGCTTCGCCCAGGGCGGGAGAAGTCATTGCATGAAAAACCTCTATGGAGAAGAATGTACAAGAAATTCAGTGGGCACTCTTTTAAATCATGTTATATGTTACAAATATCTCGGTTACATATTTCTTGTCGCTACTAATATGTGAGAACAATGTAAATAAATAAAAAAAAACAATTCAAAATATAGGAATTAAAATAAGCTACTGATTCGTGCAACTAAAATTATATTTTGACTGGCCTGTTGGTTGGTGGCCCTGACTGCTATGCCGGAGGTCGTGGGTTCGATTCCCACCCAAAAAAAATATTTGTGTGGAGAGCACAATCATTTGTTCTGTGTCTGGGTATAATTTATCTATAATATGTATGTATTTAGAATTATATAAGTACGATTATCAGTTGTCTAGTACTTATAGCAAAAGCTCTGCTTAGTTTGGGACTAGATGTCGCTGTCTGAAAGTTGAATCTTGAAACTAAAATAATATCTCAATTTAGGACATAATTTATCTATCCGTGTAAAATTTTGATTCAATCGCCGTTGAGGAATACTGTGAGACTGATTAATAGACATGCAAACATACAGACAAATACAATAATACGTTTGAATATCTTTTTCATATATCTGACAGGTTCATTTCCATCACAAGTGCAACGGAAAATACAATTTTTTCATCAAATTGACAGATGATTGGCTTGTATGAATATTTTTATAACAGTATATTCTTTTTAGTTATTTTTCAATATAAAAATAAAAAGAACCTAGTTTAAAAATTGTGGTGTATTGGCTTGTGGATAGTCTCAAACATAGCGACATGATGTAATTAACACCTGCCAGTGGCCATCCAGCATTCGACTGGATCAGTCGTGTAGGGCGAATATATGGTATCGCTGTGGTGATGAGCTGTAAAATACTCCAATAAGCAGTATTATACAAAAATGTTTTAAAATGTCTAAATGTAGATGAGCTTCAAAATTTTTGTCTTTGCTTCCATTATGCTTTATTCATACAATCGGGAAAATAGACCACTAAGAATTGTAATCTGCCAAAATGGTAAACTTCCACTAAAACTGAATTATTTACGGTCAAATGGGTTATTATGAAATAAAAAAATAATTTGTAAATCTCTTCTTCTCATCTTCGCCCTAGACTTTTCCCAGCTAGCTTGATCTGCTTATCAAACCTCCACAACCCAGTTACAGGGCAACACAATACTCTTTGGATAGACTGATGGTCAGAGTATCTGGCGTATAAGTAGAACTAGTTAGACGCCAGAAACTGTACACACACACTCTAAAGATGTAACGACTGTTAATGATCTACGAATGACAACCGGGGCCAACAGTTTTACGTGCTTTTTGAAGCACGGGGTGTCAGTAATATCTTTGATAAACTTAAAAAACGTATATAACATAATTTTTAGTAAATACGAAACCCGAAAACGTATTTTTATGTAAAGAATCTATGAAAAAAAAAATCATCACTGTATCATGAAAAATCACAAAGTTGTAAGCTTGTTATGTTATTTCGTTGTACATAGTTCAATGGTAGAATTACACGGTCACCGGGCCATCCGGGTGACTGAGGGGTTCTTTTGCTCCCGCACTCAGCTCTGCGCTGTCGCCTTATGCTCGCTATGACCTGCCGTGACCTGTGTTGTACTTGCTAAAAAAAAAGGTTAAAGTTGTGTCCAACTTTAACCTTTTTAAAATATTTTTGGAAAAAAATATAATACGGTCTAAAAATTATTGGAATCGATTCAGTTACTGATTCTGAACGTACTATATTCAGGTTTCGCATATACTTACTAAAAATAATGTTGTACGTGAATTGACAAAATATAACTTGGCACCTTTATTTATTTGGTTGCCATTTGGTTGGTGGAATTTAAATATCAATATTTATGAAACTTGTCCATCTAAGCGTCTTTTTTAAATAAATTTATTTATTTTTCTAAATTAAATGCATAAAAAACCGTTTAGTTCTAGTATGCACATTCTTCTTCTCAACACAACAGAAAGCAAAATTTGGTTCAGTGGTAATCAAGATTTAGAAAATCTACGCAGGATGATATAATTCTTAGAAAAACAGAAATGCTCAAACCTATGTATCTTAAATTAAATGACTTCTGATTCAAATACTCTATGATCTTAAAGCCCCCTTCGGCCATGTAAATGATCCAAAATTATAGTTTTGGTATTTTAGATAGAGTTGCTGCCTGGTAACTAGAATATCGCTTTGGACTAACCGATTCCATTGCTAGTTGTAGTTTCATGATTCCACGAAGGTTTCTCTTCCTTGTATAATTACAACCTACATGTATTATATACTCGTAATTATTGGCAATTTAGAAACAAAACGATTTTTGTCGAAAAAGGTTAGTGTATTTATGATTTGGGTTAAGAGGATTAACAATCGCATAAGCATAATCAACCTTTTAATGTTCCCACTGCTGGGACTCAGGCCTCCTCTCTATAGGAGAGGGAACAATCGCGCTTACCCTGAATTGAGTAGGTGCACTTTCTTCAAGATACTACTTTTAGATTACGATTTTACAAAATTTGAGAATTACGAATCGACCTTAAAAACAAGTCACCTTTAACAATAACTATGTAGAAAGGCATTTTCGCAAATCATTCACCTTATTTGTTTCTTTAAATTTGCTATTGATTTTATCCCACTATCTGTCCAACTTGTACCTATACCGAAACGAATTCTCAGTATAACCAAAATGGCTACCCACACTTTGATAAGTGTATATATGCCGTCAGTAAATTTATTTCGAAACTATTTCATAAACGTTCTTCATCACTAGATATTGCTTTTCTCAACTGAAATATTAATGCTCTGCGAACTTGCTCTATCGACGAACTTGCCCTATCAACGCACTTACCCCACCTGACCTTAAGTTCTAAGCAAAGTTTCAAGCTCCTAGATCAAGCCGTTTAGGTTATGCGTTTTCAGGAATTTGAGACTTTTATTAGATGGTTTTATTTTCATGAAAAGTGGATCTTAAGAGGGTCCTTTTTCACTCGCCTATCGTCAAAATCGAGCATAGTTTAAAAGCTTGTTACTTCATCTAACGCAATCCAACGCAATGTTTGACGAAAAGGCAACGCGAAAAAAGAGAGATAACGCCTGAAAACTCGGTTAGCATTCGGTAATTCCGTGATCTACTGGAATACAAAACTTTTTCCAGGAAATACGTGTTTTTTTTAAACCCTTAAAAATTTTTGAAAAAAATTGTCGTCATTTTGAATCTTGATTAAATTTGCAAGCCTTCTATTGTTATACTTTTTTGACTTTTTTAATTTTTGAGTGTTGAGTTGAGTTCATGCAAAATAGCAGATTTTCAGAGGTCTTTACTGAATTAGTTTTACACAAATTTATGAATTGATTTCAATAGAAGCCTAGATAATATCCACAAGATACTATGTTTCCAAAATATTTAGTGAAACAGGTGTAATAACGTTATAATCGCGTAAGAGCGGTTGTATGAAAAACCGTAAAAATGTACATATGTCGAGTTGCATCCCCTTAAAACGACACACCAGCCAATGTGGCTTAGCAATTAATTGGTGAAAAATATTGTTAACATCGTAAGCAGAACGTAGGTGAGGGTGGAACCCAGGAACGTGAGGTTTTGTACCAGAAAAGAAACCCCTATTTATTTTCTCCTACACAATTAGCCTGATAAGCTTACATTAGTTAAGTGGTTACAAACTATTCCTTTGTCTGGCATTGCACTAAGAAATCTTGTAAGATAGATTACCAAACCGACCCTCCCACAAACTGTATTTAAAGAAAAAATAAAATCTTAAATGATATTTCAAGTAAAGCTTTGCGATGTTTATCAGGCAGTTTCGAAAATCTATTATAGGTACTGCGTACCAACTCAAGAACTCGTAATCTGTAAAACTAATTCTATAGATGCTAGTAGTAATTCTCTAGCAATAAACGAAATGAAAGGTGGCTAACGGTATCTGTTAGTATCTTGAAGGGAACATTGTTTCAGCAACTGGTGGCGGTAGTGTTAGGAAATACTCAGACAAAGTAATACGTGTTCGCAATGATAGATGGCGACACTAGTCTATGTTTTAGGTAAGTTTTCACTTTATTGTGTTTTCAATTTGAGGTACTATAATAAACTAATATTACAAAGTGATTTAATAGTAAAATTGATCATTTTTTGTAAAAGTTCAATGTATTCAGATGTAGGCTACAACTGCGCTCTGGGTGGAGTGGGTGGCCGTGTCAGACTTTTACTAATTAAAACCACACCTGTGTCCTTCAATTACCCTTTGCATTCTAGGACTACGGGTTTCGATTTCAGGAATTCTCCGCGGTCCTAGCTAGCGGGTATCGGCCCTGCTAAGCCCCTACGGTTTGCTGACATCTCCCTGAGGAGCGCGTAGATCACTACGCGCTGTTGACGACTGGGCTCGGTCCGGTTAATTACCGAACGGCTGGACGGCGAGTTACCCATTGCTCGACGTCCGCAAGTCTGCGTCTACCGTGGCTGGTAGTCGGGGTCGGAATAACGGCGGCTGGGGCGTGAGGAGCTTCGTTCCGTTCGGCATTACTGCTTCGCAGAAGGAGGCGACTGCCTGCCACTCCTCCTCGCTTCTTACCATAGCCCGAACCAGGACCCCACGTGAAAGGTCGCTGCCGCCGAGTTTTATAGGTTACCTTCTTAATTTTGCAGTTATCTAAATAATAACACGATATTACGGTTTCTCCGGAACTTTCCACTCAGTGAAAACCTAGTCGAAAAAAAGAGTGATGAATTTCTTTTTATTTAATCCCTTTTCCACACTAGGAATAACTCCTGTATCTTGGGTGCGGTTGGCGCAGTGGTTGAACCATTCGCTGCTGCGCTGCGTGTCCCGGGTTCGGTTCCCGCACGGGACAAATATATAGGGTGACTGGTAATTAGTGACTGATATTTAAACACGTGATTGTACTCATGATTACAAACAACTTTCCCAGAGAAACTTTTTTTATATACTCACTAGTTTTATCACAATAACAAAACAGCTGTTTCAATCTAAGGCTATTTGTAATACGCGCGCGCCCGGACCGGCGACCTCTCAGCTGTTTGTAGCCGCGGTACTTACAATAGTGATAGAACACCCGCGGCTTGCAAACCCAGCGGTGTATGTAATCAGTGTATGTATCGGATTCAAACAGCTGTTTTGTTATTGTGATAAAACTAATGAGAATATAAAAAAAGTTTCTTTATAAAAAAGTTGTTTGTAATCATGAGTATAATTACGTGTTTGAGTATCGGTCACTAATTACCAGTCACCCTATATATGTATGACGTGCAGATAAGTGTTCCAGCCCCCCTAGCCAAGTTGCAAACGATAAACATGAACGCTTAGTAATCTCCAATAGATTTTCAACTTTATACCTAAGAGCATAAAGTTGAAAATCTATTAAAGACTACTGAGCGTTAGCGACCGGAACAAACGAAAACACTATGTAATCTTCAATAGATTTTCAACTTTATATCCAATAACATAAAGTTGAAAATCTATTAAAGACTACTGAGAGTTTACGTTTATCCTTTGTGACTTGGCTAGGGGGGCAGGTCTGGGTGTCTTGTATATGTGAGTTTACATGTTTGTGAACGCACTCACGATACAGGAGTTATTCCTAGTGCAGGGAAAAGTAAAAACAAAATTTACGCTCACATGCACAAGACAAGACATCCAGACTAAATTAAATTATAAAAAGAAGACAACGCTAAAAAAAAAAATGCCGGAGGTTTTCGGACGGATACGTAGGTAATCAATTAGTGATTAACTTAAGCTAAGAGTCGAATTCAATACAAAAGTAATCAGGCTGACGTAGATTCTGATTTCATCCTGCCCAAGTATAAATAAAATATTAAACATATGACAAACGTAATCATCGTGGGTTCGATTCCCACCCAGGACAAATGTTTGTGTGATGAGCACAATCATTTGTTCTGTGTCTGGGTGTAATTTATCTATAATATGTATGTATTTAGAAATATTTAAGTATGTTTATCAGTTGTCTAGTACTCATAACACAAGCTTTGCTTAGCTTGGGACTAGACGGCGTTGTGTGATAGTTGTGTGAATATTATATTATATTATCGTTTCCAATCATAAATGGGTATGTATCCTACTATTTATTTACTTTCAAAAAGTTGTCGTATGAAATACCATCTTGAAGATGCGACAAATTAAGGAAAAAAACTGGGCAAGTGCGAGTCGGACTCGCGCACTGTGGGTTCCGTACAAACGAACCTACATATTTGAATAGTTCAATTCCCGAATGGTGTCTCGAAGATTTTTCGAATGGCAAAAAAAATTTTTTTTTGTGACGTATCAACAAATTTTCTGTTTTCAGATTTATTCGTATATCTATACTATATGACCTCGCTTTATGCCAAATTTCAGGATTCTGGGACAACGGGAAGTACCCTATGAATTTTGATTCCTTTGAGAATGTCGAAATGCACGTTTTTTGCAACATAAACGGCCGTATATATTTTTTTCATTAACTTAGAAGTTTGATTTTTTCACAGCTACAAGATACCGCAGACCTGTACATGGTTTTAATTTCAACTCGATACTGCCACGCGTTTCCGAGATAAAGGGTATTGACAGACAGACATACAGACAGACGGACAACAAAGTGATCCTATAAGGGTTCAATTTTTTCTTTTGAGGTACTTCCGTACCCTAAAAAATAAGAAAAACCTGGCCATAATCATTTTATTTCACATAGGGCTACATGAGCACTTATAAAACTTAAAAAGTTAATGCACGGTTCCAATTGGTTGTTTCATAAGGAGAAGAACCAGTAAGATACTCTTTTAAAAAAAAATGGTTTATTTTACAATATTTCCTTATTACAATGTTGGTCTTGGTAGGTATGAGAGTACAGTGTAGACCAGTCAATATTCGACTGGCCTGTTGGGTTTAGTGGTTAATGATCCTGACTGCTATGCCGGAGGTCGTGGGTTCGATTCCCACCCAGTACAAATGTTTTTGTGATAAGCACGATTATTTGTTTTGTCTGGGTGTAATTTATCTATAATATGTATGTATTTAGAAATATATAAGTATTTTTATCAGTTGTCTAGTATTCATAACACAAGCTCTGCTTAGCTTATATTAAACGCACAGTATGCAGGCAAGCATATATTATAAGTTGGAGGATTATATTCAAGATAAAAATTCTTGGGTCAATGCTGGTCCAGCTCCACTACCACCGTGGTGAACAAATTGATTAGTTTGGAAATTATTGTTATTATTTTTTAATGTTTTTTTTTTTTGTAATTGTAAAATATTATGTATATTGTAGAAGCATTTTTTTCAAAGTTTGTAAATGTGAGTATCATGGAGCTATTTTATGGTTTTTTATGTTACTATTGGACTTGTTTGACATGACAACTTCAATGAGCATGGCAGTTGAGAGTTTGTCATGCTCACTCAAATGTCTCACTGATGGTGGCGCATGTGTTGGATCATTCGGTTCCCTTCAAAATGGTTGAGCTGAGTGGTGCTAATATTGGCGTCACGTTCGTGAACGGGCGCTGTCAGTTGAGACTGGTCATCTCTTAGCTGCCAGTTGCTATTTTAATATCTATATTTTGTTTTTATTTTTACTTTATTTACATTGTTCTCACACGATAGCGACAAGAAACATATAACAGAGATATTTGTAATTACAAAACATGATTGAAAAGAGTGTCCATGGAGTTTCTTGCACATTCTTTTCCATAGAGATCTACGCTTTGGAATGTGCAATTAGCATAATTTTTTTTCTGACTGACTGACTTCATGACATTTCAAAAGTGCCTGTAAATGGTTTATTTGAAATAAAATGCTTTGAATCTTTGAATCTCTTTGAATCTTGAGTCTAGACGGCATTGTGGATAGATGCAAAAAAAAAATTGCTAAAGTACAAAAAAAAAATAGTCGTTCTTCATACTAAGTATATGTTTCTTTGGGATAATTTTCTGCTTACACGCGAGCGAAGCCGCTGGCAACAGCTAGTATATAATTATCTCATACTTACAATATTTACAAAAACTGCATATTTTAAATATCTATGATCTTCATACGCTTAGTATGCGTTCTCCTAACAATCCCCTACTGCTTTATCTTTCTCATACTTCTGATTTTGGTAATTCTTCCTTTCATATCCATCCTTCTGTGAAATGACAATTACCTGAAAGAGAGTCTCAAATTCGTCTCAATAATCTCTTTCTATTACTTTATATCTATATAAATCTATTGCCAACAACAACAACACAACAACAACAACAATTACACAACAACTATTTTTGAATATCTACATGAAAACGCTTCGACGCATAGTTGTATTTCTTAAAGAATCTTAAAAGGCACACAACAAACTTTTCACTAATTCCTAAAAATACAACAAGGCACTTTAACCAGAACTGAGAACATTTGTCTGCTGTACCCAATTTATTTGAATGCACTTAAGTACCAAAAGTTTCAACCGTTACGTTGGCATCTGTGAATGTTCAACATGCAACTTAAATCCGTAAACTTGTATGCAGTTTGCGAGAGTTAAAAGTTAGACAACTTTATAACATGCATGTCTCTGGCAGTTATTTCGGGCTGCTTGGCAATTTAAGGACCAAATTGTGGAGCGTCTTTCTCAGTTTAGTACTGTTAGAAACACATGTGACTCTTCGAAGGCAAGAGGAAAAGGTCAAATGTATGTAAAATGACATGAATATTATACAAGTCTACACCACTGACTTCTCTCTCTACTACCACTGTAACAAGAAAACATTATACAAGCCCAAACCACACGCACAAAACGCTTTGAGAAAACATTTACAGCTAAGGAGTTCCTTAGCAGATTTTGTGTTTCCTGATAGCTACAACCTGGGGGTCCTAAAGTCAAGAGTAAATAGGTTACTTCTAGGCACGTACTCCATCGTCGACCACATCATCATTTATAGGTGAGACAATGGAAAAAATAAGGGAAATCAAGTTGTTGCCTCTCCTTTAGAGGCATCCAGGTTCTGACGGTTCTTAAATGCTCAAGCAGGATTCGATGAAATAAAATGTTTATTTAGAATTTGAATTTGTAAAACGGATTGAGACTCGAGGTTTTGGGTGGTATTTTAGCGCATGAAGTTCAGTGACTGTTAGTTTATTATTCGTAAAATGGTTTCCCAGTGGATGTGATAATGTGCCTAATTAGTGTGAGTTGCATATCTCACGTGTCTACGCAATTGGACAATATTATATGAGGGATCATTGATACAGTCAAATGGAGCTCGGAATTTTATTGTAGTATTGACTACCTCAACAAAGTTTGCCGAGAATACCGACTCGATACATTTATGACCTAATACTGCAAATACAATAGAATGCGAATAGACATCCGCATTCTAAAGCCACTGTTCAAAATTGAAGACTTTAAACTTGATACTGGCTAAATGCAGAAAACATGCAAAGCTTAAAGAAAATGAAAATGAGGCTCCAGTGGACATTAATAGTTTTAAATGATTAAATAAACTTCCACATTTTCAGCAGGCGTACGACGCACATTTGAGTAAATATCTATATTTTTTATAAAGGCTTTAAGCCATTTTAAAAATAAATATATTTGGAAAGTAGGTATTCGCCTGGACTGTTTCCAGAGTTAATATGACAAAATGTTTATCTTGAAATGATTAATGATTTAAATTGGGGAACTGGAAAACAGAAACCTGACTGTCAACAAAATATAAAGATGTTAAATGTAGATGAAAATGAGGTTTATTGCAGATTATTATACATTTATTTATCTCAGCACCCTAAGGTCCTGGACCTTTGGAAGTCGTACGAGGAGCCGAAACCAACTCGCAGAGGCCCTTTTAGACGCTTTTAATGGAAAGTGGTACGAACCGGTGATTATCCCTGTACGCACTATGCTAGTGCATCCAAGGACAACCCCCGGTTGGTGGGAAACTATTGCGACATATGGAAAACTAAGATATAAGGCTATGGTTTTTGGAGTCTTAAGTGGACTGGTTACCAGGAAATATGTTAAGACTATGGCCCCTGCCTAAACAATGTTTTTAATATCCATCGACAAAAGGCAGGGGGTGACTTGCACACTCAATAAATGGGCCCCCATAAACGGTTGCTAGCACGAAGTGACGTAGCAACAAGAGGGCAACATATCCTGAGGTGCTTAAGGAGTGGAGAGGTATACCACGGCTATCAGGACAATCCCGGAAGTACGGTTATATTACCCTTGTTTGGGGTTGTGACTCCTAATGTTCTAGGTGGAACAAGAGAAAGTGTCAGACTTATACTGACTAAAACCCACCTGTGTAGCTTAGCATCCACATATTCATATCGTAAGCATCAGACGCATCGCAGGCAGTTGTTGCATATGCCGACGTAAGCGTAGCGACATTTGTGACGCAGCATAGAAACTAAATTACGAATTAAAGTTATCCGCGCAACATATATTTATTATATCATTATAGAGAACACATCTTCTATATAATAAGCGAAATACCACTCACTGATTAATCAGATCGAAATCTCAGAAACTATAACACCTACAAACTTAAAATTTGGCAGATAGGTTCCTTATAGGGTGAAGACCTAAGGGGGTAAAACGGGGGTTGGAAGTTTGTATGGAGAAACCTACTTTTACGCGGGCGAAGCCGCTGGCAGAAGCTAGTAGGTATTATAATATATATTTACAACAGCCCAAAATCAACTAGTGGCAGTTGTCTAGATCAGAAAAAATATCCGCCTAATCGGAGTAGTGGTGACCGAGTGGTAACGGCCCTGACTTACAAGTCGTAGGTCGCGGGTTCAAACCCAGCCAGGTGCATTACTTTGTGTAATTTAATTCACCACCACTGCTCTCAAAACGGTAAAGAAAATCATCGTGAGGAAACCGGCATGTCCTAGAATCAAAAATTCGAAGACATGTGACATCCACCAACTCACACTGGGCCAGTGTGGTGGATTACGGCCCATTCACCAGCAGTGGGAACATTTTAAGGCTGATTATGCTAAACGGAGGATCCTCCCTTTTCAATGGTGGTTTTTGGGACTTTACACCCTGTTCCACATACCACTAAACAAGTACCAGCAATCGAATTGTTGAAACCAATTCATTCGGATTTTTGTAGCACTGATCGTACAGGCCACGTATATATATGCAATAAAATATTAGTTATTTATACTCTGAATTAAAGCTTTGTTTATTATACATCATATAAAAGTTTAACTTTTAACCTAACTTCAATGTTTTTTTTTAATAACGAAACGGTTTAACAATAAAACTTTAAACACGTTTTTTACAAAAAAGCACTTTCATAGTTACTGTGTTTTCATTTACGAGGGCAGTGTATGAGGAAGGCAGCTGTAATCTACCACGCGGGTCCGGTGCAGGTTTGTGAATAATAATAATAACAACAAAAATAATACCTTTGTCATTTAGTATTTGCGATAGTTTTTGGGGGACCATTTATTGAGTGTGCAGGTCATCGCCTGCCTGTTTTAAAGTCGACGTACCTACCTATATTAATAACCTTTTTTTTTGTAGCCATAGTCTTAACATATTTTTTGGTGACCAGTCCACTTAAACCTTCCAAAACAGGTTTGATTTCCTTATGTCTGAGACACAGAAAAACAATAAATTAATTTATTTCAGGCTTTAAAAACCTATATTTAAAAATAAGATTAAATTAATTACTCAAATCAGTAGAAAAAATAAAGAAAAAAAAGAAAAGATAAAAGAAAAAGAAGAAGAAGAAAATAAAGAGAAAAAGAGAAAGAAGCAGAGAGAAATGTGTAGTTTTTTTATTCTAGGCAGTGGCGGTTACGTCACAAAACTTTCTTGTTAAATGGATTTAGCTGCAAAGAAATTGAAATCACGTTCCATTAATTAAAATATTTCTGTTGACATAATACTGATTGCCACCAATGTAATTTGAAAAGGAACTTTAAATTAACATGAGATTTGTTTGCTTTCGGTTTTGGGGGTAAACAATCTCCTTTAAACACGAGGTTATTGACTCTAACGCTAGAAATTGTACCCCATAATATGCATGAGGTATTTGGACCGTGCTAATAGGCTGTAGATGCAAGATGGATTAATGACTTAGTTAAGCTTACCGGAAAAAAATAAGTTGGATGCCGTTACGCCCTAGTTTATGGCATCCTGTGAAATGCGAGGTAGTTAAATCTATCTTAATATTGTTCTAACAGTGTCGTTAGACTTTATTGCACCCAGTTTCCAAAACTGCGCCCCTAAAACAGTCTGGTTGATAATTTCGGTGCCTGATCAGGATCTGCGTCCTATGCTTGGGCACCACTCTCACGCCCCAGTCGCCGGGATCACGATCCCGATTTCCGGCCACCGTAGGCGCGGGCTTACGGACGGCGATCGTCCGGTAACCATCCGGACCGAGCCCAAGACGTCGACAGCGCGTACTGTTCCACGCGCGCCTCTAGAAGATGTCACCAAACCGTAGGGGCCCAGCAGGGTTGAAGCCTATTGGGGCCAAGGGTCTGCTTCTGAAATGAAGACTCGGCCCTGGTATGAAAGGCAATGAAGGAACAGGAGTGTGTTTTTGTTCAGTTACAGTCTGACATACCCTCTCGCTCAGCCCAAGAGCGAAGGATGTCATTAGATGATTTACCCACCGAAAATAAAAAATGCTTGGTCATCACTGGCACCGCCCTAGACACGGCACTGGTTCTAAGCTTTCAAAGGGTGTATCAAAATATCGTAAATTAAATAGGTCTTTATTTTCAGAACCTTATAGTATGCAGGGTGGCAGAAATGTAATAGTCCTGGCTGATTTTTTTCGTACGTACCCATCATTCAGCCAGTATTTCGTTTTTGTGATACAGAATACAGTCACTTCGTTTTCTATTAAAATGCAAGTGTAACATATTATTCTAATATTTTTCAGTATTTGGCAGCAAATGTGTCGAGTCAGCCTTCTTGATTTCGTTGTGATAGTCAATACTACAGTAAAATTTTCAGCTCCATTTCATCGAGATCAGGGGCGCCGGCTTTTAGAAAACCTCATGGGTGCTCATGCTCATTTGATGACTCGAAAAAATGGCGAAGTGTAAGAAGAGAAATGCACACTGATCGACCGACAAATAAATAAATGTCCTATTTACATACTGTAAACAACCATTATATAAAAATGAAACTAGTTTTATTATCAAGAAATACTATTATTATTTATACGTAACCTAAAATGCGATTACTGATCTGTTTCTTGATATCTATTCTCGGGGGTGCTCGGCACCCACTGTTTATTTCTCATGTGTGCTTGAGCCCCCGAGCACCCACGGAGCCCCTGACCAAGACCGCGCCTTTTTCAATAATTCCACATTATGTGTTCAGTTGTGTATACACTTGAAATCTCAAGTGCAAAACTACACCAATTTTACCACATTATCCACTAGAAATCAATTAGCGAATAATTAAAACAACCATTTTCAATCAGAAAAATCTGCCTAAAACTCTTCTGCCGGTTTTGAACACCTGATTCGAATTTTAAAACCATTTCAAATAGTGAAACTAGTCCATTGTAATTTGGGGCAGTTCTTAGTTGTTTAGTACGCCCGTAACCAAATTGAATAATGAGAAATTCTACACAGCACTTCGGTTTTATTGAATTCCTACAGACTTAATTGATTCTAGGAGGCGTAACGTAGACGTTTCGATAATGCCTATAATTTTGTTACAATAAGTACCTTTAACTAAAATATCCTACTCTTACGAATCTATGGAATCCGTAGCTACTGAATACGATATTGATGATGATGGTTATAGTACAAGTGCCTTTAATACGCTATAATATGATCAGTGGCGCGTATCGGACGTGAGAAACCTATCAAAGAGCTTAAGGGCTAGGGGCTCACTGAAAATGAATGTTTTCGTATATATACTGTGATAGGGGAGACGCAAATAAAAAGCTTCTGGTTCAATTATACTGTTATTATAATGTATGAAGCACTTTCTAATACATTTTATATATAGAATAGATTAGATTTTTATTGACATCGCCTTAACTCTATTGTTTTTTCATCTTAAACTTTTAAAACATAAACCTAGTATACTCGTATCTTGCCAGTTTACACGTTAGTAGTATTAATGTGACCTCCATAGTCGCCAAATACATATTTTATTATTTGATGTATTAGAAAAATAATAAAAAAATACCACGAGTGCGCTGGACTGCGTACAGTGATGGGTTCTGTACCTAGAGTGTGGATGAATGTTGATACATATGATTAAATCATCTGCAAAAATAGTTCGTAATACATGTTTTTTTTTAAAAAGAAACTATGTAAATCAAACTTTGCTATTCAAACGAAACTAACAATGAAATGAGTTTTAGTCAGTAAAAGTCTGACACTTCATAAAAGCCCTCTCGCCCCGCGTTAGAGCGAGAGGAAATGTTTGACCATTTCCGAATTCAAAAAAAAAACGATGTTTGTAATAATTCGGTTAGTAAATAATATATCTGACAGTAAGATAGTTTAAATCTCCTTTTTTGAGCCGGAAAATCATCCAATGGCTTCTCTCGCTCTAAGGTGGTGCGAGAGAGCGAGTCAGACATAGTGACTCAGCCCCACCTGTGTCCTTCAGTTACCCTTTCGTCCATTAGCTTACAACAACGCTCAAGCCGAAATTTGGCGTTTTTCACATTTGAATGCCGTTATATGGAGCTGCTCATTGCGCGTCTAACCATTGGTCACATGATATAGATTTTAGCCAATCAGAAGCCATAATTCGAAAAGTAGTGATAGCGTGCAAGTCGGCTGGCCTCTCAACACCACATAGTTTTTTTCGTTTCCTGTAAAGTTGGTAAAAATGACTTATGCGGTGTTGTTAGCTAAGGGATGCTTTGCGTTCCAAAACAAGCAAGCTTGGCCGAAGTAAAATCCAAGCTGGAGGTGTCCAATACCACCGTAGGTGCGCTACGTGCCAAAGTAGAGTTGTTGCGCAACGCTGTTTCGGAAAGTAGGGCGCCTAACAACTCCAGCGTGAACATACGTCGCGGAGCACAGAATGCATACATCGGCAGTTTTGAGTCGGCGAGCTGCAGTGCGTCACCCGCTGCTGATAATGCTTGCGTTCCATCTTGCTCCGCCGCTGCCGTCGCTGTATCGTCACCGGTCGAAGTGGTGACGCATGTAGGTACGTCGACCCCTAAACGTGCCTATTCCGCTATTGTTGCTGCAAATAAACCTGCTGTGTCGCAAACAACGCGACAAGCAGGTAAAACGAAAGGGGACAAGCAGAGCGATGAGAATGGCTTCACTAAGGTAGAGAAGAAGAAGAGGAAGAAGCCTACTAGTCAGAACCAGTGCGGTACCGCGCTGGCAGGACCCAACATGCTGCTGCGTCCAGCAGTACCTACGACGCAGCTGTACGTTTCTAGGCTACATCACACCACGAAGGCTGAGGAGATCGTGGAGTATGTACGCGTGAAGACAAACTGGACTTTGAGAGTCGTGCAGTTGGAGCCGCGCCATAACACTAATTTCAAGTCGTTTGTGGTGCGGGTGCCAACTCACCATTTGGAAACCTTCCTCAAAGGAGAGTTTTGGCCGAAGGGTGTCGTGTATCGACGATTTCGTGGAAGGATACCGACCTCGCAGCGGAACACGACGCCGTCACTTCGTGTGCAATAGTGTTTAATAATTGTTATAGTTTCTTTTATACATATGTATTAGTTTATTATTTTGTAAGATTATTTGTGTGTATTTTTTCTATGGGCCTTAGTTGCCTGATAATAAAGGATTATTATTATTATTATTATTATTAAAACCACGGTCGTCATCATCATCATCTCTCCAGCCTTTTCCCAACTAGCTTGGAGTCAGCTTCCAGACTAATCGGATGCGGCTGAATAACTTACTGTGTTTTGCATGGAGCGTGGACTGCCTATCAGACCTCCACAAACCAGTTACTAGGCAACACGATACTCCTTCGATAGACTAATGGTCAGACTTTCTGGCGTCTGACTACCTTAGTATCTCGGGCTGGTATCCGCAACTCCACGACTAAGCGCGTATTTTGCGTACGGGTGGGACAAATGCGTCATTCGAGCCACACCAGCTCCTCCAGGAAGGCCAGCAGCGCCGTGGTGTTATTGACCATTTCGCGGAGGTTACCTGGGTTTCCGAAGTATTTTGCCCTGTATTCAGCGACAACTGGGCAGCTCAGAAGCAGATGTGTTGCTGTCTCGTCCTCCTCCATGCAGGCTCTGCACAGTGGGCTGTGACTCTGACTACCTGTAAGCTGTTGATCCCCGCACGAACGCCGGCTTTCGTGCGCCATTGTCTTACTATTGTGTCTCTAATTACACTACTCAACGAGTTAATGACTGTCAAGATCTAATAATGACAACCGGGACCAAAACTTTACGTGCTTTACAAGATATGGAGTGTTTTTTTTTGTTTTTCTGTGGGAAAATCATCTAATGACATCCCCCGCTATTGGGGGGAGCGCGAGATAGTGTCAGACTTTTACTGACTAAAAAGCCACTCCTGTTCCTTCGTTGCCTTTCGTACCAGGGCCGAGTCTTCCTTTTTGAAGCAGAAGGTATGGGGTGTCAGTAATATCCCGGATAAACTTAGAGACAACGGCCACGGGGTCTCTGGCCGATGGCCCTATCGGACCTACTGGGCCACTACAGTTTTGCTGATATATCTTTGAGGCTCGCCTGGAACATTATTACGTTTTTGACGACTCAGGCTCGGTCAGCCACCCATTGGTCGTCGTCCGCAAGCCCGCGCCTACGGTAGCGGGGATCACCATGCGACTTCCCCAGCGTGCGAGTTACCCAGGATCATCGACATAAATTCTAGAGATAGACAAGCACGTTCATGGAAAATATTTGTCAAAATACTGAAAAGTTAAAACAAAAGTTCGCTGCGGCGCTACATTGGAATTATGCCGTTTAACAGAACTATTAAAACATACAGCGCTAAGATAGTTTTTAGAGGATACTTTTTTCGCGACCAAAATGTCTTAAGCGCCATGAATTTCGTGGGACTTATGCGTTTCGTTCAACTATAGTGTAATGTTCAAGGTGTATGGATTACACTACACCTGAGTCGATTGAAGTGAGTGTTAAAATTACTGTCATAACTGGCAAGTTGTCAAAAAACCCTAACAAAAAGTTGGCTAATCTATTTTTTTATTATCAAATCTTCATAAAAATATCAGTTATTGCTCTACAAATTAATTTTCAGGCTTTCAAAGTCGTGAAGTCAATCAAAACGTACGACCTTTTCTCGTAACTTTACGAGCCATGAATTTAATCATTTAAATTAACTAGTGAAAGAAAACTCAGTATTACCTATGTTTATGACTGCTGTAAATTTCATAATATTTCATAATGGCATACTTTGAACGTTACAGGTGCGGATATTGCATTTCAGACTTTATAGACGGAAATAATAAACAAAAAGATGCTTTATTTTTCAGAAGTCGGAAAGTATTGTTGTAAAACGTGAAGACTTTTTTTATAAAGATAAAAAGAAAACTAGTCGTGTTTTTTTTTAGGTGGGTTATCATCTAATAACAGATGTTATTAGATGATAACCCACCTAAAAAAACCCCATCATTGGGCGGAGCGAGAGGGCGTGTCAGACAATTACTGACTAAAACCCACTCGTTTGTTCCTTTTTTGCCTTGCGTTCCAGGGCCCCAGGGTTCATTTTCACTTAACCCATGGCCCCAGTAGGCTTCGAAACTGCTGTGTCGTGAAAAAAAAAGCTGCGGTTCTGTACTACAATATTAAAATCAAGCAAAAAAAACGCCGTCAAAATAAGGTTTTTTTGTATACTGAGATAAATTTTCCCTCTTACGGTTCCCGCTGAAATACAAATAGAGAAACATATGGACGGACATACAGCAGAGGCTTAGTAATAAGGTCTTGTTGGCACCCTTCGGGTACGGAACTCTAACAGAAGAAAGAAAAAAGATAAAACGTTCATTCGACTATATAAACTTTAAGTCAAGAGTGAATAGGTTACTTCTAGGCAAGCGTGCTCCATCGTCGGTCACTTCATCGCTTACCATCAGGTGAGACAGTGGTCAAACGCGAGCCTATCAATAATAATAAAAAAAAAAAACGAAAAATACATAATAGAAAAAGAAAATTATAATCTATGAGAGGCCAAAAAGGCACAATCAATGCAAGGACTAATGAAATGACTTACAAATAATAAGTATAACAATTTATTTGATCGTTTATTACTACGGAAATACAAACTGTTATAACATGAACTAACATTTTCTGATTACTATACACTTTAAATAAATAAAACTTACCGAACAGTCATGACTCCTTTTCTGAATATTCAACAAAAAACACTCGTTAAAAACAACGATTTATTTCGAATTCTGCTCATTGTTCGTGTTGAAATTTTAAACAAAAATAATTTTTAAGCACGCGTGCTTCAGTGTTCATATTCAAATTTTAATGTTAATAAACTGAATGGGAAACTAAATTGATTATCTTGGGCTGGGTTTACACGGCAATGTCTTGCACATTTTTTGGAGTACACGTATAGCACTGCACCAACGGTACATAGTGGACATCCCACCCATACGTAAAAAGCGTTTTGGGAATGCATTAATTGTGCGTACAGCTAAGGAGTGGAATTCCCTGCCGAAGTCTGTGTTTCCTGATAACTACAACCTAGGGGTATTTAAGTCAAGAGTGAATGGGTCACCTCTAGGCAAGCGTGCTCCATCGTCCGCCACATCATCGCTTACCATCAGGTGGGATAAGTTAGTGGTCAAAGGCGAGCCTGTACATAATAAAAAAAACGTCTTAACGAATAAATACTGGCATGTACATCGTACATAGTACCATTCACACGTCTGATGTACTGTTAGAAATTATATAACGTTTATTTTTATATGTTTGAAAAGGAAACTCACCGAACTTGTCAAGCAAAGTGAATGAATTTTAACGTACCTATTCGGTTTGCAGTGGCACATAGGTTAGCTCTGTCTTTTCACACGGCATGATTTTTTTTTCGGGTGGGAAAATCATCTAATAACATCCCCCGCCCTCTCGTGTCAGAATTTTACTGACTAAAACCCCACTCCTGTTCCTTCTTTGCCATTGTTCCAGGGCCCCGGGGATATCTTTCGCATCACCCAAGGCCCTAGTAGGCTTCGACTCTGCTGGGCCCCTACGGTTGCTGACATCTCCTTGAGGCGCGCGTGGAACACTACGCGTCGACGACGACTTGGGCTCGGTCCAGACGGTTACCGGACGGTCGGACGGCGAGCAATGGGTAGCTCGTGCCTACGGTGGCCGGAAATCGGGATTGGAATCCCGGCGGCTTGGGTGCGAGGGCTATTGCCTTGCGCGTGCACGTGCAGCCTCCTCCTTTGCTAGCATTACTGCTTCGCAGAAGGAGGTGACCGCCTGCCACTCCTCCTCGCTCCGGACCATGGCCTGTCCCGGTGTAAGAGATCGCTGCCGCCGATCACACGGCACGATGTCATACGTTTTTTATCAAATAGCAATATTAATAATAATAATTTTCATCGTTTATATGTTTATAAATAGATTATAAGATATACCTAAAACCTTCTGCTGTGCGCTGATTGTTAATTATTTTTACGTTAGCGCGATCGAATTGTTCACCGCTTTCGGCTCTTTGATTGGTTAAGAGTTTGGAGCGAGCCAATCGGAGCCCCGAACGTCATAAACGTGTCGATTGAGTTTACGTAAAACAAACTCGCACTAGGCACTCTGTTTTGTCGCCGACGAAACCGTTGGCGCCTTGGATACCAATATAAAAACCGGGCAAGTGCGAGTCTGACTCGTGCACTGAAGGTTCCGTACAAACTTACTTATGAAAGCAGTTCAATTTCTGAATTGAGTTACGAAGATTTTTCCGAATCACATTTTTTTTTTTTTGTGATGTAACTACAAATTTACAGTTTTCAGATTTTTTCCTATATTTGTGCTTTGAGACCTTGTTTCATGCCAAATTTTAGGATTATAGGTTAACAGTAAGTTCCCTATGAATTTCGATTCATTTGAGAGTGTCGAAATAAACGTTTTTTGCGACATAAACGGCCGTATTTTTTTTTTTCGTAAATTCATTACTTTGATTTTTTCACAGCTGCAAAGGACCGCAGAACTGAGTATATGGTTTAAACTTCAACTTGATACCACTATGCGTTGCCGAGATAATGGCGTTGACAGACAGACAGACAGATGGACGGACAACAAAGTGATCCTATAAAGGTTCCGTTTTTTCCTTTTGAGGTACGGAACACTAAAAAAGTGCAAAATGACTTTAATTTCCGAAGTCGGTGTTAAATAACGAAGAGACAAAACTATTATAGAAACAACTACTTCCGAAATTAAAGTTATTTTGCAATTTTTTAGTGTCTTCTTTACATTGAAGACAATTTTTTTTTTTGTATAAATTTTTTCTTTTTATTTATGTTCGTATTTATAATATTACTAGCGGTCCCAACAGACGTTGTCCTGCCCGAAAGCTTATTTTTTGTCAGTCAAAAAATTGAGAACCTGATTGCAGCACCATGGTTTGAAAATAAAATCGAACCTGGTAGGTTCGATTTTATTTTCAAACCATCCAGGGTTCTCATATATACACACAAAATTTCATCCAAATTGCTCAAGCCATTTAGGAAGAGTTAAGTGACAAAGAAGAAATACAGAAGAATTATTTATATCAAAATGTATGTATTGACAGACACACTTCATAAATAAATAATAATAATAATAATAATTTTATTCAGGTCAAATATACCCATTCACAGAATCAAAAAACACAAACAAAAATTTAGAATTAAATACATTAAAATTAAAATTAATGAAACACTGTCAATGAATCACAATTAAATAAAATAAATTAAAATCAAATTAAATAGGTACATTAAAATCAAATTAAATAAATTAAATCAAATAATAAAAACAATCCCTAAATAAATAATTAAAAAAGATAAAAAAAACCCTATTCAGTACTTAATCACTATACAATAAACATTGTATAAAAATATTAGGTATTAATAATATTATAAAGAATAAGCGTAGGTTGATGGAGTAGATTTGTTTAGCTCCAAAAGCTGACAAAAACAAGAGTGTTCATGCACCCCCGGGAATAAGTACTATCCGGGCACAAAATGTCAAAGTAATGATGTGAATGAACCAGTATTTGTTTTGCAACACAACTACCCACGTGTTTTTCCAAAAGGATTTCGTTTACTATGAAAGGGCAAACGTTTACTGTCGTCTGAATTAAAGTGGGCGTATCTGTCCCTTCAGGCAAAATTGAGTCATTCAACTGAATACATACTAGAAATCAGGAAAAAAGCGCTTCTAGTAATATGTCTCCGCCAGCTCTATGCATTTTTTGAGGGGGAAAATCATCAACTGACTTTTCCTGCTCTAGGGGGAAACGAGAGGGAGTGTTAAAGTCTATCCCTACACATCAGTACCGTGTCAGGGACGGGCCAGGAACGTGTCCGTGGCGAGACCGGGCATCCGTGTCCCGTCAGAGGTTGTCTGTTCACACACGTCAGTGACGTGATAGTGCCGTGGACAGGCCGTCGCCTACCTTTAGGTACTTCATTCTGTTTCCTTGTCTGAGTATAGGTAGCTGTTACGGACACGAGCATGTAATTTAGAATCACTAAATATAATCAACATTACGTCATTCATAGACGCGAAATGTATGTACATAAGCGCTGTACATAATAGAGGGCAAGCCTATCAGAGGCCAGACTATTGTCCAATTGGCTACTGGGATAGTATATAAGGCTATGTACTGAGTTCTTAGAAGTACATAATGCGGTTCTTAAAAGTAAATAGCGCAGAAAAACCGTTAAGAATAATCTGGGTTTCTATTGGTAGATTACAACGGAGAAAATCACGCCACTATTGATGACCAATGGTGTGCTTGCTGTATGCGGGGGGTCGGGAGGTGAACGTCAGCCGGCCTCAACAGGATTAGGGAACAGACTAGAGGGATAGGGACTCTCTCCCACGACTTGCGACCGGCTGAAAAAGTACTTAAGCTGCACTTTCCTTGAAGACGACGTTCTCTCTCTGCAGTTCGACTTGAAGCGTCACTACGACAGTTTGTCTTGGCACCCTACGCTCCTGGAGCGGCCCTAGATTTCCAGATTTCCTAAGTTATCTAACGTATTAGAGTCAGTGAAGTATTGTAAAGTAACTGTGAACTATTTGTGAGTTAGCGTCACGCGTATGTACGTAAAGGACTCGATTATGTGAAAGTATTTACACGTGTTATGTGAAGTCTGTATTTTTATATAACACGTATAAATAAATAAAATAAATTGGCTGAGGCCTTTCAAGCGTGACCATTGTGTTGTGTAATTATTTACATCCTCTGCCCCCAACAGAGGAACTTTGGTCCTTCGAGAGCCGGATATTGGTCCTTTGGTAAGGAATATCGAGCGGCTTATTGTGCGTCTTTGGGGAGACGTGAAGAAATACAGTTGGGTGTCGAAGATTGAAGAAGGGAATACTTCAAGCTCGAACAGGAACGCTGCAAGTAAGAATAGGAACGTGGCAAGTTACGTTTCGAAGAAACCTATTTTCAAGAAAGAAAAGGAACGCTTTCAAGAAAGAAAAGGAACGCTTCAAGTAAGAAAAGGAACGCAGCAAGTCACGTTACAAAGAATACCTATTCTCAAGAAAGAAAAGGAACACAGGAACGCAGCAAGTCCGACCCAGTAGGTGCTTAGGATTGTCGTCACGTCGGGAACTTCGAGCCGCCAGCGTCGTGTCAAGCCGTCGTGTCAAGTCGTCGTGTCAAGCCGTCGTGTCGAGCTGCAGAGAGGGATCCACGGGTCTTTTACGCCGTCGCGTCAAGAACCTTTTAAGCGGGTGGACCGCGGCTCAGGTACGTGCCACCTAACGGTGTCAAAGGTGCGTGCCTGAGTTAACGCCGTTTCAAGGCGGTGCGACATATTGTGCGGTGTCGCCAACCAAACGTGGTTGAACAGCACTACTGCGCCTGTAAGGCTGCGCACGTTGCGAGGGCCGGACTGTAGGCACTGCCGAGGCAACCGGTCGTTCCCACCGGTTGCTGAGCACCTCGTAGCGCGTGTAGCTCTCTGCAGGGTAGTCCCCATCTTTCCATTCCTGCACATTTTCCATCCCTGCCGGAGCATATCCCTCTCATAGGGCCCTCCGGTAGGTCTGATAGGGCCGCTAGGGCATTGATAGAGCTAGGGTGCCAACCAAGGAGGAAGGATGCCGACTACAAGAAGCCAGAAGAACGAAGATACGCAAGCCCGCGTGTTTGAAGAACCCCCCGCGTCACCGTCGTCCCGCGCGACAATATTATCACGCGCTAACCCCCGCGTTACGATTCCCGCGTCTGTACCAGTTCCTGCAACAGTGCCTACGAACGCGCCGACAGCCGAGAACATTACGATGGATGCTATAACGTCAACCGCCGCCGCGACCGCCATCCCAGCGTACGCGCCCGCCGTTGATAGGATAAATAGTAGGTCGCCCGTCCAATCCGTACGATCGCGCCAATCCACCGCTAGTGCTGTACTGCGCATTAGGCAAGCAGAATTATATGCTGAGGAGCGCCTCACCGCGATACGCCGCCAGGAATTGCAACTCGAAGCCGAGCTGGTTAAGAAGAGATTAGCGATAGATGTAGCTACCATTCGCGAGGAAACAGATCGAGATAGTGATATAGCCCAGGACGTCGCGGACACCGATAATCGAATCGATAATTGGCTGCAATGCGCGCAGCCTACGGGGGACGAGGAATTACCATCGCTGACTCCGCCGGATCAAACGTCGTCAGCGATACGCGCACCCGCCCCGGTTCACATACGGGGGGAGGAAGCCGAGCGCACCCGGGGTAGGCAGGAATTTACGAGGCCGCGTACGCCACAGTATGAGGAGCGAGAACGCACGTACTTTCCGAGGGAGGAGCCGCCCCGCGTAGAGAACAAGGAGCCCCGCGAACCTAGGTTCCGATCACCGCCTAGGTCGCGACATAAATCTCGATCTCGATCTCGATCCCGAGATATCGATAAGCTAGCCGACGCGTTAAATAGGATGACACGTTATCGACCGCCGCCGCGTCAAGCGATAGAGTTGCCCATTTTCACGGGAGCGCCGCACGAGTGGTTGCTGTTCAAGTCAGCAATGCGAGACTCGACACGAGAGTATGGATTCTCACGAGGAGAGAACTTAGCGCGCCTACGCAACAGCCTGAAAGGTGAAGCGAGAGAGACCGTGTCCGCGCTACTTTGCACCGCTGCTGACCCCGCCGTGATAATGCATACACTCGAACAGTGTTACGGACGTCCCGAGATTATAATCGACAAGTCGCTCGACGATTTAAGAAAATTACCGCGACTCGGTACGACGGCCGCTGAACTCAACGCGTTCGCGATAAAGCTGCAGAACATCGTCAGCGTTCTATCGGGTCTGGATGATAGGGGGTACCTACAGAACCCAATGCTGTCCAGACACGTGGTAGAGAAGCTCAGCCCACACATGCGCGCGCGTTGGTGTGATTACGCCCAAGAGCATGGTAGTCGCGTGGAAGCGGAGATCGTTACGCTGTCGCGCTACCTAATGAGGGAAGATGATCGGGCCGTAAGATACGCGTACTCGTCGACCGTGACTACGACGTCAAAGGAAGCGACGCGTCAGCAAGCTCCCGCCAGAGCACAAGCGGTCATTAGGAAGAACAAAGCGCGCGTACCCGCAACGTACGCCGCCGCCGAGCGACCTGGCGAGGACGAGAGAGAGAGGGCTAAGAAGACGTGCTTGTGCTGTGGCGAGGGACATGCCACGCCAAGCTGCAAGAAACTTTGTGACATGACGGTCCAACAAAGATGGGAATGGGCCAAGGAAACTGGAGCATGTTTCAAATGTCTGGCGAGTAAACATCGTCGATTCAAGTGTACCGCGAGGAAGTGCGGAGAGCAGGAATGTCGTAGATCGCACCATAGGCTACTCCACACTGCCGACCGAACGTCGGACGCGGCTAGCGCCTCCACCAACTGTGGGAGCGGGAGCGTGAGGGAAGAATCGGCGACCACCGCATCTGCCCATGCCGGCAGCGAAATGAGCGCGGTGTTACTCAAAGTATGCCCAGTAACGTTGCGAGGGCCAAATGGCAAGGAAATAGAGACGCATGCGTTACTGGACGAGGGCTCCACTGTTACGCTACTCGACGAAGAGATAGCTAACGAAATGGGCGCGAAAGGAACTAAGCGAGCGTTACGCGTCCACGGGATTACGGCCACGCGGCAAGAGAACGACAGTCGTTGCGTGGAAATAGGAATCAAGGGAAAACGCTCAGAGTGTTTTAACATACGCGCGCGTACTGTTAAACGCTTAAATATAATTAGTCAGACCGTGAAAGCGAGCTATCTACGCTGCGAACACATGAAACGTTTACCTGCACGTGACGTGTGTTACGAGAATGCGAAGCCACGCTTATTGATAGGCGCCGATAATTGGTATTTGATAGTGTCGCGAACTTTGCTCACGGGACGGCAGAACGAGCCAGCCGCTTCACTTACGCAGCTAGGATGGGTGGTACACGGAACGGTACCACGGCGCGTAACTGGATTCGAGGCGAGCAGCGGGATAGCATTGCACGTGCACCCACAGGAAATATCCGATGATTGCGAAGAGTTAAAGGACCTCATCACATCGCATTTCTCGATCGACGCTCTGGGGATAGTTCACCAGCCGAGACCAGTGCTGGCAGACGAACGGGCGAAGGATATTTTCACGAAGACTGCTCGGCTGGTTAACGATCACTACGAGGTAGGATTGCCGTGGCGGAGTGATGAGCCACACCTACCACCGAGTTACGATATGGCCTTTCGTAGACTCAAAACCATTGAAAGGAAAATGGATAAGTCAGCTGACTTCAAAAAAGCACACGTGTCACAGGTCAATGACCTCAGGGAAAAGGGGTACACGAGCAAAGTAGCCGATGACGCAACTCGGTCCGGAATGACGCAACTGGAAAGCGACAGCAGATGGTTCACTGGTCCCCTCTTCCTGGGCGGACCAGAACACATCTGGCCAACGGAGATCGCGCAGGGAGAGGGGGGTGATGAGATCGTCACGAACATAGCGCGCATCACCAGCCTCGTCGACACGACTCGTTTTTCGTCCTACGAACGATTACTACGAACGACTGCGTATGTCCTGCTGTTCGTCGACAAATGCCACAAACGCGCTACCCGGTTGACGTTGCGTCACAAGCAGGAGGCCGAGCTGCTACTGATAAGGGAAGCTCAGAGAGAGTGTTTTCCAGCGGAAATAGCGCGACTCGCTGTAGGTAGGAGAGTAGACAGGACCAGTCGACTCTACCGATTGGACCCGATTTTTCAAGACGACGTCATTCGTTTAAACGGTCGCATAAATGCCGCGAACGTTTCTCAAGATAGGAAGTGCCCACCCATCTTGGAAGGCAAACATCCGATGACGTCACTATATTTACGTCAGATTCACGAACGGGATCATCATGCGGGACGTGAATATATAGTGAACAAAGCGAGGGAATGCTTTTGGATTTTAAAGGTTCGACCGACAGTGCGCGCACTGATAAGAGATTGCGTGATATGTAAGCGACGAAGGAAGCCGCCAATACGGCCCGTAAAAGGGAACTTACCCATTGAACGATTGGACACCCACCTGCGGTCGTTCACCCGTTGCGGAGTAGACTGTTTCGGCCCAATGACAGTCACAATAGGAAGACGGCATGAAAAACGATGGGGTATGTTGTTCACCTGTCTTGTCACGCGAGCAATACATATAGAGTTGTTGCCAAGTTTGAACATCGATTTAGCTATATTAGCGCTAAGAAGAATGGCGGCTAGGCGCGGATGGCCTAAAACTATGATGTCCGATAACGGGACTAATTTTCGAGGAGCCGATGTTGAAATCCAACAGGCATATAAGCAGTGGGCGAATGACCTCAATGAATTCGCAATTAAGCAAGATATGGAATGGCGGTTCATTGACCCCGGGGCCCCAAATCAGGGCGGCGCGTGGGAACGACTAATAAGAAGTGTAAAGTCGGCATTGTCGGCCGTGTTGAAGGAACGCGCACCAAAGGAGGAGGTACTTTCCACGTTGCTAATCGAGATCGAGTACACCGTCAATTCGCGACCCCTCACTCACGTAAGTGTTGAACCTGGCGACGAGGAGGCGCTCACGCCGAACCACTTCTTATTAGGCTCGGCTACTGGACTACCAACCACAGGGCAGTGCGACGTCGCCGATCGAAAGACATGGCGCGCAACACAGGCGCTAGCGGACAAGTTCTGGACTCGTTGGATAAACGAATACCTACCAACGTTGACACCGCGCGGCGACGTCCGAGATTCACGCACGCAACTCGCACCGGGGAATATAGTAGTCATTGCGGATGGTCAACTGCCGCGAAATGTATGGCCATATGGGAAGATAGTGCGCACCATACAAGGACCTGATGGTGTGATACGCAGCGCTGAGGTACAGACGCGTGGAGGCGTTTTCAGACGCCCAGTTAGAAGGCTCGTTGTCCTGGCCGATGGAAGTTAGGCTCGCGTTGCTATGCCGGGGGGAGGCTGTTACGGACACGAGCATGTAATTTAGAATCACTAAATATAATCAACATTACGTCATTCATAGACGCGAAATGTATGTACATAAGCGCTGTACATAATAGAGGGCAAGCCTATCAGAGGCCAGACTATTGTCCAATTGGCTACTGGGATAGTATATAAGGCTATGTACTGAGTTCTTAGAAGTACATAATGCGGTTCTTAGAAGTAAATAGCGCAGAAAAACCGTTAAGAATAATCTGGGTTTCTATTGGTAGATTACAACGGAGAAAATCACGCCACTATTGATGACCAATGGTGTGCTTGCTGTATGCGGGGGGTCGGGAGGTGAACGTCAGCCGGCCTCAACAGGATTAGGGAACAGACTAGAGGGATAGGGACTCTCTCCCACGACTTGCGACCGGCTGAAAAAGTACTTAAGCTGCACTTTCCTTGAAGACGACGTTCTCTCTCTGCAGTTCGACTTGAAGCGTCACTACGACAGTTTGTCTTGGCACCCTACGCTCCTGGAGCGGCCCTAGATTTCCAGATTTCCTAAGTTATCTAACGTATTAGAGTCAGTGAAGTATTGTAAAGTAACTGTGAACTATTTGTGAGTTAGCGTCACGCGTATGTACGTAAAGGACTCGATTATGTGAAAGTATTTACACGTGTTATGTGAAGTCTGTATTTTTATACGTGTTAAATAAATTGGCTGAGGCCTTTCAAGCGTGACCATTGTGTTGTGTAATTATTTACATCCTCTGCCCCCAACAGTAGCCTAAGTGTAGTGTGCCTAAAATTTTGACACACCTTCACAGTTTAATTTTCTTCCGATCTCAATTCATTTTTTTTTAGGTGGGAAAATCATCTATGACAAATCTCGCTCTTGGGCGGAGCGAGAGATAGTGTCAGACTTTTACTGACTAAAAACCCACTCCTGTTCCTTCTTTGCCTTCATCCCGGGGCCCCGGGCTTCGCTTTCACACTACCCGTGGCCCCAGTAGGATTCGACCCTGCTGGGCCCCTACGATTTGCTGACATCTCCCTGAGGCGCGCGTGGAACAATACGCGCCGTCGACGACTTGGGCTCGGTCCGGACGGTTATCGGACGGTTGGACGCCGAGCCACCCATTACCCGCCGTCCGCAAGCCCGCGCGGACCGCGTGGCCGGAAATCGGGATCGGAATCCCGGCGTCGGTTAGGGCGTGAGGACCGTTGCCTCACGCGATTGGCCGCCTCCTTTGCTAGCATTACTGCTTCGCAGAAGGAGGCGACCGCCTGCCACTCCTCCTCACTCCGGACCATGGCCTGTACCAATGCCCGGCGAGAGAGATCACTGCCGCCGATCGCCCCCACGAGGACACGGCGGTGCTCTGCCCAGGCGAGGCACACCTCTACCGTATGCTCCACCGTGTCCTCCGGACGGTCCACACAATGGCGGCACCCAGGCGTTTCTTCCGCACGAATTCGGTGCAGGATCCTCCCGAACTTACCATGTCCGGTGTGGACCTGCGTCATGCGGTAGGTAAGGACGCCATGTGGTCTTTCCAGCCACTCCTCAAAGTGGGGACTTACCGCCATAATTGTGGCGTGCCCATGGTTTTTATACTTGCAATCCATATATTTCGGGTTAGACAAGTCGTACAATACGCTATATAAGCGTACAGTCTCTATTAATAACTCATTCATTTTTAATTTCAATAACGTCGACAAAATGCAAGGAAAAATTATCAACACGGGCACGCCAAGGCGTGGAATCGGAACGCTTGCACGCGTCACGGTTTCGGCCCTGACACTGACGTTCATGTGTGATCGTGTTCATAGAAAATGCATGCACCGATATTTTTTTAGACTCCTGACGAAACACGTTCCCGCCCCGTCCTTGACACGGCACTGATGTGTGGGGATAGACCTTAAAGGTAGAACTACACTGCGCACACGTGTGCCATACAGGCCGACCTGGGCACGTCGTTCTCCATACATTTTAAATATGGAAACTAGACTTGTAGAGCTACACTTGATCCACGCCACGCGACGTCGTTCTACGTACAAATCAGGCGTGTTACACGTGTGTGTCGGTCTAATAGGACTTATACTGACTAAAACCCAACTGTGTCCTTCAGTTGCCCTTTGCGTTCTAGAGCCACGGTTACTCTTTCAACCGTTCCCGCCAGCTTCTATAGATTTACAATAGTGGTGAGCCATCTTAGTTTCATTGAACAAAATACGAGTATGTTCAACATTTCAGATATGTTTTATTTATTTCTTTGTTTGTGTTTTGGTCAGATGTGCCCTATTTCTTTATGACCGTAGAGTAACACCTTACAAAAGGATAAGTACGGATGTCGGTCGTTGTATTCTTTTCCATTTATAATATTATAAAGGATTTTTGCCTACTAGCTTTACCTTTGAGTTATGCTTGCTTGGTTTTACATATATTATATATTTTTTCTGATAAAACATTTCTACTGCCACTAAAATTTGGCTATTCGTCGGAGATTCTTCATCTTGAGACACTGTGGTATGTTGGACAAACTGCTTTTAGAACAGATGGTCGATTAAGGCCAAATAGTACTTTTTTTTGTAGGTGGTAAAATTATCCAATGACATCACACGCTCTTGGGTGGAGCGAAAGGGTGTGTCAGAGTTTTTACTGACTAAAAACCCACTTCTGTTCCTTCTTTGCCTACGTCCCAGGGCCGAGTTTTTCTTTCAGAAACAAACCCTTGGCTCCAGTAGGCTTCGACCGTGCTGGGCCCCTATGGTTTGCTGACATCTCCTTGAGGCGCGCGTGGAACAGTACGCGCTGTCGACAACTTGGGCGCGGTCCGGACGGTCAACGGTCGGCCGTCCGTAAGCCCGCGGGCCGTACGGTCCTGGAGTGGCGACCATGTATCGGAAGACCTCCCACAAGGTGGACCGATAACCTGTTGATGGTGGCAGGAATCAGATGAATGCAAGACGCCCAGGACCAGTTGTTGTGGCGACACTTGGGAGAGGCCAATGTCCAACAGTAGACGTCTTTCGGTGATGATGATGAAAACATTCAGTCTATACGTACTTATGATAGATAGATACTTTTTTTTCATGTTAAGTTCTTACAGTCCATCCTAAGGTTGTCTGTTAGATATCGCTGTTAGCGATAAGACCACTATTGTACCCATAGATTAAGTTTTTGTTACTATTTTGGTATACAATAAAGTTTTATTCTATTCTATTCTATTCTACTCTCGTCCGTTCGCTCACGCGTGCAGCCGCCTCCTTCGTAGATAGTCTTTGACATTGAATTGATTTATGGAGGTAATAAAATTCGTTGTAGTGATTAATAAAAATATACTAGCGTTACAGTGTCAGTAAAAATGGGTTGAGAGCTTTTTTATAGCACAATAAAAAGTAAAAATATGATTGTAGCAAAAATATCATGTTTCTGAAAATCAGAACAATACAAACGATATTAATAACTAGAACATATTGTTATAACGGCAAGTGAAAATACTCAAACAACGGTAGTTGATCAGATTTATTATAGTAAAGTCTATTTACTTACTGAATAATTCGATAGCGAATGGCAGCGGGTGCGTGACGCACAGGACCGGTCATTGTGGTGACATTAGGGGTAGGCCTATGTCCAACAGTGGACGTCTTTCGGCTGAAATGATGATGATGATGATGAATGGCAGCACTATAACACTTAAAAGTGGAGTTTTTGGTGGGATTTCTTCGAGTGCTGTTCAGTGGCTGTTTTAATTATCCGTAAATTGATTCCTAGTGGATATTGTGATGCGGAATCATTGAAACAGGCACCTTCTTGGTAAAATAGAGCTTAGAATTTTATTGTAGTGTTGACTACCTCGCCGAAGTTTGCCGAAAAGGTTGATTTAACCCAAAGGTTGACTGGTAGAGAATGCTTTGTTGCATTAAGTCCGCCATTGTACCACTACTGTACATAAAGTATAAATAAATAAAGATACAATTGCTGTCAAATACTACAAAAATATTAGAATGTGTATATTTAAATGGTAAACCAATTAAATATTCATACGAAGACGCGTATTTGCATTCTGTACATGGCCAAAACGCATCCATAAGAAACTGCTCGCGTATACATTGTAGTCCAGTTTTTAAATTTGCGATTACAATGTATACACGAATTTTGCGTACTACTCGTGTATAGTTTGTAACTTAGACGCGCACATGTGTATTTCCATTGTATACAAGGCTAGAACGCAGCCATAGGAAACTGCTCACGTATACTTTGTATTTCTATTTTTAAATCTGCAATTACAATGTATACACGAATTCTGCTCACTGGTCTTGTATAGTTTGTAACGTGTTTCCAAACTATACTACTGTTAACATCACTTACGCCTGACAAAAGCTACGATATAGATTAATAAAATCATTTATGCATATAATGGAATGAAGTTTTAACATTATTAATGTAGAATTAAATAAAAAATAATGGCTTTTAACTTAACCAAACCCAAATGATCCACTAACATTAGAAGGGGATCCACTTCTAATGTTAGTGAATCATTTGGGTTAGGTTAAGTTAAAAATCGCGCCTGGATTAGGTCATGTTAGAATAGTGACCATTAGAACACGATGGCGAGCTAACAAAGCGATCATGTGAGTTAGGTTAGGTTAGAACAGTAACCATTGAAGCGTGAAGGCGAGCGAGCGCAGCGAGCGTGTCGCGGGAGCGGCCGCCGAGCGCCAGATTCCCTTCTAATGTAATCATTTGGGCTTCCAGCTTGAATGATGATTACTTCAGACTTTTCAGAAGATTCAAATTCAAACAGTTTTTCTTTGAATTCACCACATTTACTCAGTAAAAACTCTTGCAGAGTGTCTTTGGTAATCATTTTTCACATTTGTATTAAGTAAACAAACGTATTTACCACTTTTTTATACTAAATTATGCAGAGACAACAAAAAACCGCTAATCAAAACAAACAGCACGTGCCGAAAGATGATGCAATGTTTAGAATAGATACGCAGATATGATTCCCATATAACAGAAAGACAGGTCAACAAATCAAAATGGCGAGCATGCAACTGCTTGCGTATAGTTTGTAATCTAGAGTTTTTCGCGCCTATTCCGATCTATACACGATTAGTTTGCATGCGGACTAGCACTGTGTGCACTTGACGTCAAACGTCGCGTTTGCGCAACGTTGTCGCTGCGCAGACGTTGAAGGAGTGTCAACGCTCGTAAAACGCCAGTGGGATAACGGTCCAAACCTAAATAGTAAGTAAATTCTATAGTAAGGTACCTAAATACGAGTAATATTTTATTTTACTATAAAATGATTTTTAACCAGAATGAATCTTGTGACAATTCGAATAAGCCGAAAAACAGTAGTATACATTTTTTCATCACGAAGTACCCGTGCGTACATTCGTCAGATCATTTTAATGGCACCTTTTAGCCAGATTGCATTTCATGACAATTTTAATAACCCCTGACTTGGCTAGGATACATTGTTTTATTATTGAGTACCTGTGCCTACCTTCCAGCTTTATCGTGATATCAGTTCGATGGTAAAATTTATATAGCCAAATACAATGCAACTCATGACAATTGCGACAAGCCCCAACATGGCCACGTTTCATTGTTTTATTACGGAGTTCCACTGGTGGGCAGTGGAACTTTTGGTTTCATCATCAGATCAGTTTTATATTATAGTACCATTTTCATCAACACTGTTTAAGTTTGTTTAGTCACAGTAGCTTAAGTTTTTATCGAGATATATTGTGTTGTGAAGTTGCGTTGGTCATCTGTGGTCTACCTCATCAGTTCCACTTCATATAGTGGTACCTACTTCTTAATAGCAAATGTGTGGATTTAGTTAGATATGGGACCAAATAAATAAATAAAAAAGCTTTTTATTTCCTAACAATACGTTAAAATTGTGACAAGTTAAAATAAAATTAATTCACAAGGACGTTCACGTTTTTATTTTTACGTTAGATTAAACTCGTATAAATGTCTTGTAATGGGACCAATTATGAAAGTATAAATAAGAACTTTCAATACACTTCCTCGAAAACTGGATCTTATCGCACTACAATTAGGTTTTATTAATTTTACCTCGTGGTTTTATTTAATAATAAACAAAGGTATTTATTGTTTTTCAAAGCAAAGAGAAACTCGGCCATAACACCCTCGCCTGTGGCTCGGGCGAATTTCGCCGTGACTGCAATTACAAAATTTCTGCACTTGTATTAAATGTACTATTTCTAAATCGGCTCATAAATGATAACGGAGTTCTGAGGTAACAAATATAAAAAAAATAAAAAATAAGTGTGGCACTCGGGGACTGCCGCGGTAAAGCTATTGCATAGCATTTTGTATCAACTTATGCAATTATAATTATTTATTTATTTTATTTATGCAGTATTTCTTTTTCTTTGATATTAATTCAAGTTACACTTTTTGAGCGTGGTGACCGATAAGAAAAGAATTTTTTTTCTTTCTTGTTTACTTCATAAATTGCTACAAGTATGTTCAGTTGTTATCATAGAACATTACTATAATCTATTATAATACAAAAAGACTATTTTGTTTGACCGAGATTTGAACTCGAGGCACGATGATAACATAGGTAGAACGCTGTACCAATGCGCCACACAGGTCGTTAACGACTTTTCTAAAATAGGTGTTCGGTCTCTGTCGGCCTTCAAGCCACACCTCCGTGCCCGTCGGAGTGGGGAGCGTGAGGTATTTTTTTCGTTACGGAATTTCTGGATTCGGTCCCCGCGCTCAAGGCCCGCGATAGAAGCTATAAGTTCCTGTGTAAATTGGCATTACAATATCTAAATACCAAAATTCCTTGTGCACCTGCTTTGTTTTTTTAGCTAGCCACATAAGTTCCTGTGTAAATTGACATTACAATCTCTAAATACCAGAATTCTTAGTGTACCTGCTTTGTACGTATTCATACATTTCGTAGCAAACAGAGTAAACGTAATAATTCATTCGTATGTTTACAACCAGTTGATGCGAATAACTATAAATTCGGAAGCGGATGTCTGCACTCTCACACGTACTTTGTAGCCAGTAAATACAGGGTGTATAACAAGCACGAGAATTCACAAGAATCATTAAAACATTAAACTACGAAATTGAAGCGTATATTTTTAGATTTAAAGCATTAAACTATTGTTTATTTTACATAATGAAACCGCTAAATTAGTGTTTATTTTTGATTAAGTCGTAAAAGTAGTGTTTGTTTTTAATAACCTTGCTGTGAAAAGTAGTGATTGGTCATGATTGGTGCTATAGTGATCTAACACTTTATCTCGTATTAATGATAAGATATGGTTTGTATGGTAAGTTAAAGTCTCAAATTGTAAGGAAAATAACTATATTACAATAAATCACTACTACACTTAGTTACAAGATAGGTAAAATGGTAATTGTAAGGGTCTTGAGTGCGAGTAGCTTTTTTTTTTAGGTTGGAAAATCATCTAATGACATCCCCACTCTTGGGCGAAGCCGGAGATAGTGTCAGACTTTTACTGACTAAAAACCCACTCCTGTTCCTTCGTTGCCTTCGCCCCAGGGCCCCGGGTTTCGTTTTCACACTACCCATGGCCCCAGTAGGCTTCGACCCTACTGGGCCCCTACGGTTTTGCTGACATCTCCTTGAGGCGCGCGTGGAACACTACGCGCCCTCGACAACTTGGGCTCGGTCCGGATGGTTGCCGGACGGTCGGACGGCGAGCTACTCGCCGTACAGCGCCTACAGCGCCTACGATGGCTGGAAATCGGGATCGGGATTTCGGCGGCTGGGGCGTGAGGTCCGTTCTCTTGCGCGTGCGGCTGCCTTCTTTGCTAAAATTACTGCTTCGCAGAAGGAGGCAACCGCCTGCCACTCCTCCTCTCTCCGGACCATGGCCTGCACCAAGGCCCGGCGCGAGAGATCACTGCCGCTGATCGCCCCCACGAGGACACGGCGGTGCTCTGCCCAAGCAGGGCACACCTCTACCGTATGTTCCACCGTGTCCTCCGGGCGGTTCACACAATGGTGGCACCCAGGCGTTTCTTCCGTACGAATCCGGTACAGGAACCTCCCGAACTTACCATGCCCGGTGAAGACCTGCGTCATGCGGAATGTGCATACTTGCGTTCGATGCAATTATGCATTTTCGCTTAGTGTGAATAATAAAGAGAACATTAACTAGATAAACATAACCTACTATAATTACCATCATCATTATTACTTTCACTGGGTGAGAATAGTTACGGGAAGATTGTAAGGGTGTGGTTGATACTACTATAATACACGGTGTCTTTGACATCGATGCATAAACGAGTACCAAGGATCCAGTACATAATTCTGGACCCCTCAGTGGTGGAATTTTTCGTCGGCTTTTTCCTAATGTATAAAAAAAATCTGTACTTTTTTAAATTGAAACTGTGTAAAATCGTTATTCTAACCAACCCTCATCGAATCGAAAAAAGAACATAATAGTGACGAAACAAGTAAAATTAATTAAATTTAAATATTGTTCACTGTCTGGCTGGAAATTGTTTAATGATATAAAGCAGCGAAAAAGAAAAAAATAGTTTTTACTTGAGCAGATGTACAATAAATTGAACATTTTAATTACACCCTGTGTGTACAAGTGTTAACGGCGAGGCCCATTCCAGCGGATGTGCTCACTGCTGCGGCCGCCAAGTTAGCCACCGCCGCTATCGCTTCCGCAGACGCCGCCGCTGCAACCACCGCAGCTGTGCCCTCACAGGGGGCTCGGGAGGAGACTATAATGGACTGCCATTAATGGCTCCACTACGTCTCCTCCAGGCGAACATCAACCACTGCGCCCCCGCTCAGGATCTGTTGCTCCAGAGCATGGCGCAGTGGTCGATTAACATCGCCGTAGTCTCCGAGCCGTACTATGTCCTACCCAGGGCTGACTGGGTGCAGGACCTGAACGGCTCGGTGACCTTAATTTCGTCGGCCGCCGCCGGTACCCCGTCCCTCGAGGGTATCACGAGAGGACAGGGTTGCGTGGCAGCACGGTTCGGGGAGATGGCTGTGGTTGGGGTGTACCTCTCCCCGAATAAAACTCTCGCCGAACTCCACAACTCTCTTATGGAGCTGAACGCCGTCGTCGCTGGGTTTGGATCCCTCCCCGTGGTCGTTTGCGGGGACTTCAATGCCAAGAACTTGGCTTGGGGTTCCCGGTTCACGAACCAGCGGGGTCGGATGGTGGAGGACTGGGCACTGGAGACAGGCCTGGTCGTCCTAAACCGGGGTTCTGTCCCCACGTGTGTGCGGATGCGGGGTGAGTCAGTGGTGGACATTTCGTTTGCCAGCCCCGCTCTGTCACCGCGTATCGTCGACTGGCGCGTCATGGAGGGGGTGGAGACGTACTCAGACCACCGCTACATCCGGTTTGACGTCTCCACCCAAACCCCGACCGCGCCAGTCCAACAGACCCCATGTGGTCCACGGTGGGCGCTGAAGCAGCTGGACCGGGAGCTTCTCCTGGAAGCCGCGATGGTACAGGCCTGGGTGCAAGCACCGGACAGGCCTGTCGACATCGACGTCGAGGCAGAGTGGCTCCGGGAGGCCATGTCACAAATCTGCGACGTGGCAATGCCCCGAGTCCGGCAAGAACGTGCTCGGCGCCAGGTGTACTGGTGGTCGCCGGAGATTGCTGCACTGCGTAGTGCGTGCAATGCCGCGCGGCGCCGGTACGCCAGACATCGCAGGCGACGCAACCGCCCGCCGGATGCAGAGGCTAGAGAGGCGGAGCTGTACGAGGGATACAGAGCGGCGAAGCGCACCCTCCGAGCGGAGATAAAGCGGGCCAAGTTGGAGGCCCGCAACGTGTGGCTGGGGACTCTGAACGGAGACCCGTGGGGACGCCCCTACAAGTTGGTGCGAGACAAGCTCCGCCCCTGGGCTCCCCCGCTGACACAGAGTCTCCGGCCCCAGCTTGTGGAGGGTGTGGTGAGCGCTCTGTTCCCCGCGCGAGGGGAACACTCTCCCCCGCTCATGGCTCCGCCACCTGCGGTGTCCGACGTGGACCACGACGGCGACGACGACGACAATGTTCCAGAGGTGACCGAGGTAGAGATGAGTGTGGCGGTACGAAGGCTGAATGCCAAGAATACCGCCCCAGGACCCGACGGCTTGCCTGGAAAAGCCTGGGTCCTGGCCATGGAGGAACTCGGGCCTCGACTAAGGGGGCTCCTAAGCGCATGCTTGGAGAGGGGCCAGTTCCCACTTCGCTGGAAGACGGGGAAGCTGGTCCTCATCGCGAAGCAGGGGCGCCCTGCGGACTCACCGTCCGCGTACCGGCCCATCGTGCTGCTCGACGAGGTGGGCAAGCTCTTTGAAAGAGTTATTGCAGACCGCCTCGTCGCGCACCTAACACGGGTGGGGCCGGATCTGGCGGACGGTCAGTTCGGCTTTCGCAGGGGACGCTCCACGGTGGACGCTATCATGCGCGTGCGAGCCTTCACGACGGGGGATGCGGTATCCCGGGGCAAGTGTGTCTTGGCGGTGTCTTTGGACATCGCCAACGCCTTCAATTCCCTGCCCTGGAGTAGCATTAGGAGGGCACTCAGGTATCACCGGGTGCCCGACTACCTCTGTCGTGTGATCGAGGCCTACCTGACGGACAGGTTCATCATCTACCCCGGTCACCAGGGAGAGTGGAAACGGCGAGAGATGTCGTGCGGTGTTCCGCAGGGATCGGTACTAGGACCACCCTTGTGGAACATCGGGTACGACTACGTGTTGCGCGGCGACCTCCCTGACGGGGTCAGCGTGGTCTGTTACGCAGACGACACGCTGGTTCTGGCGCAGGGAGAGTCGTACCAGGCGGCGGTCGAACTAGCGACACGCGGGGTTGCGATAGTCGTGGAGAGGATCCAGCAGTTGGGACTCGAGGTGGCACTGCACAAGTCTGAGGCCATGTGCTTTCACGGCCCTCGGAATGCGCCACCACCGGGTTCCCAAATAACGGTAGGAGGAGTTCACATCGGCGTCGGGTCGACGATGAAGTACCTGGGACTCGTCCTCGACAGCCGATGGAATTTCGAGGAGCACTTCCGACGTCTGGCTCCCAAACTGGATCGGACTGGGGCTGCTCTTAAGCGGCTTCTGCCTAACCTAGGGGGTCCAGACGCCTCCTGCCGGAGGCTCTACGCAGGAATCGTTAGGTCCATGGCCCTTTATGGGGCGCCGGTATGGGCGCCGTCGCTGCGAAAGCGACCGGCGGCCAAGCTGAACGCATGCCAGAGGGTCATGGCCATCCGGATGGTGCGGGGATATCGCACGATTTCCCGCGAAGCAGCGAGCCTCCTTGCTGGCCAACCACCGTGGGATTTGCAGGCAAAAGACCTTGCACGCATGCACGATCTGCGCATGGAGATGCAACGCCGTGGCGAAACTCCGCTGCCGCGCCAAATCGCGGCATGGCGGGAAGACTTCCGGCGAGATCTCATGGTGGAATGGCGACAGCGACTGTTGCAACCCAGTGCTGGGCACGCCATAATTATGGCGATAAGTCCCCTCTTTGAGGAGTGGCTGGAAAGACCTCACGGCGTCCTTACCTACCGCATGACGCAGATCCTCACCGGACATGGTAAGTTCGGGAGGTTCCTGCACCGGATTCGTGCAGAAGAGACGCCCGAGTGCCACCATTGTGTGGACCACCCGGAGGACACGGTGGAGCATACGGTAGAGGTGTGCCCCGCTTGGGCAGAGCACCGCCGTGTCCTCGTGGGGGCGATCGGCGGGAGCGATCTCTCGCGCCGGGCCTTGGTACAGGCCATGGTCCGGAGCGAGGAGGAGTGGCAGGCGGTTGCCTCCTTCTGCGAAACAGTAATGCTAGCAAAGGAGGCGGCCGATCGCGTGAGGCAACGGGCCTCACGCCCCAACCGCCGCCGGGATTCCGATCCCGATTTCCGGCCACCGTAGGCGCGGGCTTGCGGACGGCGAGCAATGGGTGGCTCGCCGTCCGATCGTCCGGTGACTGTCCGGACCGAGCCCAAGTCGTCGACGGCGCGTAGTGTTCCACGCGCGCCTCAAGGAGATGTCAGCAACCGTAGGGGCCCAGCAGGGTCGAGGCCTACTGGGGCCATGGGTGATGCGAAAGTGACCCCCGGGGCCCTGGAAAAAATGGCAAAGAAGGAACAGGAGTGGGTTTTTAGTCAGTAAAAGTCTGACACTATCTCTCGCTCCGCCCAAGAGCGGGGGATGTCATTAGATGATTTTCCCACCCGAAAAAAAAAAAAAAAAAAAAAAAAGGCAGGATGCTCTTAACTTAGAGTACACCAGAAAAGTTATTGTCTTCATTTTATTTAAGTAAAACATATTCCTTGTGGATAAAACTGAATGTACAGTTAACGAAAGAGTTTGATAAACACTCTGAGTAGTAAAATAAACATCTTTCTATTACAGTGTTTTTCCTTATTTTTGTTTGTATCGTACGCAGTTTTTGGTATATTTTTTTCCAGTGTAGTTCAGTGGCTGTTTTACCTAATTATTCGGCAATGATTCCTAATGAATATTGTGATTTGAAATTGATGTATTTTTGTATCTCAAGAGTCTACGCGACTGATCAATATGTGACAGATGCGATCCGGAGAAAATTGGAGCGGAGATTTTATTGTAACGACTATCTTATCTACCGATAAGGCCGACTTATTACATTTGTTACTAAATAGACATGACTATCTCATGCTTTTTTTAACTAAGTTTTTCACGTGCAATATGCACATAAAATCACCAGCCACCAGCTGCCTGTATACTTATTGGTTTTGTTGACTGTACAAGTATTACTCATACAATTTATTTGCGTCAACTGTTGCGAATCTTCCAGTTCGTAATAGAATCACGTAGTAGAGTATTTTTATGTTCCGTGAAATAAGTTTTTTAATGTTACTTTTTTCTATAACCGACGAGTACCTAGTACCTTTATGACAAGCTGTTGTTCCTAATTATATTACTATACATTTAGAACTTACTAAATGGCTGCTAAATCTGCAAAATTATATTTTCAATACACTTCCCGAAAATTGACTCTTATCGCACTACGATTAGGCTCAACATGCCATGTATATCACCCTCGTGTTTTTTTTTTAATTTAACACAACAAAGGGTTTTTTTCTTTCCGATTTCGTCACGGTCAACTGTGATTTAAAGCAAAGAGGCGCAAATTTTTAAGGTTAATGTTTAATGAAAATTTAAATTACGTTTATGAACAGAATATCTTAAATAAATATGATTAGGTATTTACACAATAATTTGTTATTACCAATAAATTAACAATAATATGTATTATAAATTCAAAAATATTTAAATTTCTTATTTTTGATAATAAGATTTATAACTGTTTGATACCTTTGCTTCTCGGGAAAAAAATATTCATTTGTGTTATTTGTGAAAAAAATATCGAATTTAAGATTTGAAGAGAATTCTTTAAATGTTGCGCTGGTAGGTATTGTGATTAAGGTAAAAAATACTTGCGATAGCCTGCTGCCATTTAAATCAAAACTCAAATGTACGGCAACTTTGGAAAATTTTCTTCAGTACAAAATGAACAAAAATGCGTCGTAATTTTCAAAGAAAGTATTTCTTCGTAAGTGTATTGAAAAACGTCATTTGATACACGTGGAAGTTTGTCACTGCAGCACTCGGCTCCATAACACCGTCGATTCTTTCATTTGCCCTTTGCATTCCAGGGCCACGGTGTCAATAAAGAGTATTACGTATTATTAATGGCCGGTATCGGCCCCAGGGGGCCCTGACCGATTTACTGTTTCTTTATTTTCTAGATCCTTGAAGCGCGCGCGGAACACTACGCGCCCTCGACCCTGGCTTGATCCTTACAGGACGGCAAGCTGCTCGTTGCTCACCATCGACAAACCCGCGCCTACGATGGTCAATAATTGCTCTGTGAGTCTCGATGGATAGGGCATCTCTTGCGGCGGCTGGGGAGTAAGAACCATCCGATTTGCTAACAGTTTTTTGAGGTTAGCGTGGAAAATAATGCGCCACTGATCCTGGTTTGGTCCTTGATGATGATGTGAGCTGCCCTTTTGCTCACCGTTCGCAAGCCCACGCTTACGGTCGAGAATCGCTTTGCGACTCTCGACGCTTAGGACGTTTACTGCTGTGGCTGATGAGTCGTGAGGATGTCCATTCCCTCACGCTTTCCACCAACTCTTTCACCGGTACGAAGTACCAAGTGTAGTCGCAACATAATATCACGCCTGTATTTCCCAAAGGGTCAGATCCACTCTCTGCTGTTGCACAGTCGGGTAAAGAATAGAATAGAATAAACTTTATTGCACACCAATATAGTAACAAAACTTTTATACTAGGTAACTTAAATCTATGGGTACAAAGGCGGTCTTATCACTGACAGCGATATCTACCAGACAATCTTAGGATGGACTGTAAGAAATTGAAATAGAAAAAGGGGGGTAGTCTGCGGTGTACTGCAAATGAATAAAGTAAATATTAGATTAAAATAAAGAAAGTAAGAAAGAAAGAAAAGTGAAGAAATAAGTGAGAAAATAGAAGTATAGTATCTAGGTACGTGTGGTGTACGGGTAGTATAGTATGAGTGAATAAAATCATCGATTCCGATTCCAATGTAATCAGAAGTTCAAACATTTAAATAATTGTACACTAAAAAAAGGTACAACAACTTAAAAATAAACTACAATATATGGGTACAATCAAATGGTGGTCTTATTACTGACAGCGTTATCTACCAGACAATCTGAGGATTGAACGTTAAAATAATGCAGGGGGTAGTCTTCGGTTTACTGCTTATAAATTAATCAAACATTACATTATAAATATAAAAAAAAATAATATACATGCTTAATAATTATATACTTATATAAAACAAAATAGGTACATCATTTAACAATAAATGACCTTTATTTGCCTTTTTCTACAAAAACAGGATCACTATTGCGGTTTTAATTGTGAAGCAAATTGTTTAAATGCAAAATAGGATCAAAGCACGTTTGAAAAGTGACCACATCTGAAACGAGGTGTACACTGAACTGCATTTACATAACAAAGGTTTGATTTGTATCATGCCCCGAGTACGTTTGTCGCAAATGCAGGGAAACGTATAAAAAAATACCGTGGCTCATGACACCACGTCAATGTTTCAAATACACTTTCAGTAGACAGTAGCCACATTGATAGTAATCTCAATTAATTTTATCTAGAATAAAAAGAAAGAAAAGAAAATGTACCTATACTTACGCCAGGTATGGCACATAGGTACTCTATTTGTTTAATCGTGATTAACGATTAATGATTACAACTAATAATCAAGTATAAAAAAAACCATTACGATTAATGAATCTTAATCGTCAATCATGATTCACTTTTTAATCGATAATCTGATTAACTTGTTGCCTACACTAATACCTAGATAATAGCTACTTACATGGGATTATGACTTAGCTTACGCCTACGCAAGAACGCTAAAAATAGCCGTCATAATATTTACCTCTCTTCGACATAATTAGTGTTTATGCCATCATGTAAAATGAGTAATACAAAATATCACTAGACATAATATGACAAAAATGTCACAACAATTTCCCTTACTTTCAGACAACAAAGAGAAATTCTTTGATATTTCTGTTTTGTTAGCAAAATGTTAGCATTTATGACGTTTTCAGACGTGTTAGTGTAATGTGCAATTTGCTGTTCTCGCCTGAGGTTAAGTTTTATTAACTGGAACCCTTTTTACTACAAAGTACAAATATCTTAAATAAAAAAACTAAAAAGTGCAAAATTAGTTTGTAACTTCATTTGTTTTATTTGCATATTGTTACAATATACTTACAAAAAACTATACTATTAATTTTATAGGTCAACTGAAAATAATGGTATGTTCAAACGCGTATAAAAAGATTTCATTGCCATGAATTTTTTTTCCCCATTAGGGCCACGAGGAATTTCTGAAAAGGAAACCCATGACCCTAGGACGCAAAGGGTAACTGAAGGTTACAAGTGAGATTTTAGTTGGTAAAAGTCTGACTCCCACTCTACACATAAAAAAAAATTCTGTCAATGGGAATAGTGCCCAGAAGCTGGCAGTATTGCAACGTTGAATAGCCATATTGATCCGCCCTCGACTGGTTTCGTAAAAAGTCCACTAGTAAAAATTTGATGAGCACTCGATCCCCATGGCCATGTTTCAACCCCAAACGGCTTAAACATATTGTAGCTGTTTCTGATTTTGATTATACCTAAATATTCATTAATTAGCAGCCAACTTCCAAAAATAAATCTATTTAGTTCTTTTTTGGAATTCGGTTTTATTTTTTCTAAAGAGAAATTTTCAAATACAAGTATACTTTTCCGCTCATAATGTCAAACTAAAAACAAAAAAAGAAGTCATTCAAACCATAATACAAATAAAAAGAATATCGAACCAAGGCCTTAAATTTAGCCGTTTAAAAATAAATTGCTTACCAAGTAGATATTGAAAATGCATAAAACATTAAAATTTACTTTTCCGCTATTTTACTGTTAACTTCTTAGGTTCTTGAAGTTTTGCAAAGTGAATTGTGTTAACTAGGTATAAACTTAAGACAATTCACTTCGCGACAGTTCTCAAGTGTGATGCACTGGGCCGGGAATGCACATTGTTGTTCAAGATTCATGGGTCGTTAAAACGACGGCAATCTCTCCCATAAATTCTCGTTTCTTGGTGCCAGCCACGTTTATGAAACAATCGTAGAGAACGTTCGCTGAGATTTTGTACCTTGTACTAACGAATTTTAATGTTCAAGATAAATTGTGTACCTAAGTAGTGGTCCAGCGGTAACGTCCCCAACTTACGAGTTGAACAAGTGTTGTGTGGCGCTTTACTTTGTATAACTTAGTTCATCTCCACTTTTTTTAAAATGGTAAAGTAAAACATTGTGAAGGTAGGTCTACGCTAGAGGAACCGAGCTCAAATTCATGTAGTGTGGACCAACTACTATAGAGAAGCCGGGCACAAACTGATTAACATCCGTAGACTCATAGCAAGGTTCAGTTGAAAACCAGCGTCAGGCAACTGCTACGTAGTGGCCTGGCATTATGCTAAACTGGACCTATTTGGCGCAGCCGTGAGACACACAATGTTGATGTATTTTTAAGTTTAAGTATTTAAGTTTCTATATTTTGTTATCTCATTGTGTGTAGTGTAGGTACCTATGTGCCAAATAAACGTGTTTTCTTCTTTCTTCATTACACGAATTTGGGCTCGGCTCGTGCTCCGGTCGTGCTCGCCTCTTCTAGCGTAGACCCATCTTAAGGAAACCGTCATATCCTTATATTCGAGTGGTGCATTTTGGAAAGTGCGTGCGGGAATTACGTGAATTGATACCGCTATTAGTGGTGGGTCGCTGTCGAATTTTTGAACGACGAAACGCAACCGGTCTTGCGATGAGAGAAACGGTTGTTAAAAACGGTTCTCGTCGCGACTGGTTTGAAGACGAAACTATCGTTGAGTGAAGTAGTTGCAGAAAACGATCGTTGTCGCAACTAGTTTGAGGACGGTTTAAAAGTAGCAATAAAATTTATGCTGTATTTCATAGCCATAAAGTTCATTTTTCATTGCAATAACTGGTTTTGAAACGACGACGCGACGAGTGTGACAGTTGGATTCTCGACTTTTTTTAGTAGTAAGATAACAATTCGCATACAGTAATTCGAAGACTGTTTTGTACAACCAAGGCGGTTTAGTCGCAGGATGGAAAACGGTTGTTACGTTGCAGAACAAAAAACGGTATTTGAAAACTGTTCGTAGTTGAAACGCCCACGGCTGACCGCTATCACCTTTCTTCCATTGGACAGCCCGACATAAGGCGAGTATCCACCCTTATATTGTTAATACCTCTACGGCCCGGACTAAGCGTTTCGATAGTCAATAAAAGTCTGAAGTCCTCTCGTTTCACTGTACAGCGGGAGAAGTCATTGGATGATTTCCCAAAACAAAAAATATTGTATTAATTTTATATGCAAGCGATCACCCACATCACTTTGATGATATATTCTAATAACTTAGTCTGGCTAAATGTTTGTATTAATTCTCAAAATAATATCAGACGCGTTCTAAACACATTTAAAATATTAGAGCTAATGGCATCCCTTTATTTTCAAAAACCGACAAGGGGTCAGCAATGAGTGTTCGTTGTTCGATTTATTTTCTGATTGTAGTGCAAGCAAATATCGACGAATTCATGTCCCTCTGCTCATGTTTAGTAAATCAAGGTTTATCCCTTTATAGGACGGCCCATACAAAGTGGCCAGTAAACTGGACGATCACTTTAAGGTCGATAATTCAAAGACTTTTTTAATAATGTTGAACCTTATGATCATAAACGATAACCAATAAAGCACGCTGGCCTTTTAACTACCCAGTGCTCAAGGACGTTACATGCAATGCAAAATTCGCGCCTTTTTTTACGGTGGCCTGTCAACTGGCCACTGCGCATACCTGCACTAGTATTTGTTGTCAACACAAGTAGACGTCAAGTATTTCGGTGTGTAGCGCAAGGAAAAAACATGTCTTCGTAAAAAAGGTGAGTAAAACGATTTGGTTATAGTATAAACTTTCTTATTGCGTACAAATATAATCGAGTATCATAAAATAAACAATGTTATTTTGCCATTAAAACCAGACAGGTGTGTTGAAAAAATCTAACTTAGAAATTACACATGTGTGTTGGAGGTAGTCTCATAAGTATATATTTCGATTAATGCTTATCAATTACATCATTTTATACCAAGTATATAGTCTATTTTTAGGATAAAATAGTGCAATAAGCGCAAATATACGGGTTCGGTAGTTATAGCTTATTATCGTAATTTTTTAGCTATTTTTTCATATCGAAAAATGTCGATTTGTAGGTACGTATAGTTATTGTGTTTTCATTCTCGTTTTTCTGCTGTTTTAGAAAGAATTTTAGCACACAGGATCTGGAGATGCTGAGTGAAGATCAATGGGCAGAAATTATGGCCAATACTGATGACCAGGCCGTCCATTCTGATATTGGTGGTGATTCCGACGCTGATGATTGTTTTGACGATATTGTCTCGAATACTAGCAGCTTTAGTACCCTTAGTTATAGTCATCAATCATAGTTCCTCCACCAGCTTCACCACCACAGCCTTCACCACAACCCCCAATAGCACCGCCACATCCCTCACTGCCTCTGCTATCACCGCCTATCCAAATTATCCTTTTCTATTGAATTTTGAACACCACAATAGTAATTTTTGATTTTTCGTTTAATTTATTAATAATTTAGAGGAGAAAACACTTTGATATTTATTTTTTATGTTTTTAGACTAAGAAGAAGAAATACTAAAATTTTGTTTGTAATGATACGCTAATTATGTTATTTTTTTGGAGACTGATTAAAAACTAATTATGAAATACACAGAAATTTCATTTTATTATGTAAAAAGCAACCGGTTTTTATGTGTCCAGTTTACAGGCCAGTGATTATACAGGGAGAGTTACTGATGCAGAACGGTCGGTGGTCAGTATACTGGCCACTAGTTTTTTTGGGTTTTCTCGGAAAATAACAACTTTCTGAAATATATATCACTACATATTATTATAAATAACAGTACTGAATATAATTTCATTTAAAATCATCATAAATTTAAAAAAAAGTTAAGGTGTGCGTTAAAGGGATAAAGATTTCCAATAGTACCTATCAAGAAGAAACTTGTCCGTACGCTAGTTTCCATATCCATACAAATATTATAAATAAAGAGCCTCTCCTGTCTGTTTGTTTGTTACCTCTTCACGTCTTAACGGCATAACAGATTTGGATTTAACTTGGCATATGCATAGATCCGCAGGAGAACCAAGATTACCGACATAGCACGAAGAATCGCCAAACTAAAGTGTCAATGGGCAGGGCACATTGCTCGCAGAACGGATGGCCGTTGGGGCCGAAAGGTTCTGGAATGGCGACCACGTACCGGAAGACGTAGTGTTGGAAGGTCTCCTACAAGGTGGACCGATGACTTGGTAACGGTTGCGGGAGTCCGATGGATGCGAGACGCACAGGACCGTTCATTGTGGCGACACTTGGGGGAGGCCTATGTCCAGCAGTGGACGTCTTTCGACTGAAATGATGATGATGATGATGACGCGTAGATCATGTCCTAAAATAGGAAAAATGATATTCTTTATTCTGGGAATGTTCTGGGGACATCTTTCTTCTTTCATACGGGAGAAGCCGCTGATAGAAGCTAGTATGATTTACGAGTAATATCTAATCTAGGTCAGTACTACGTAAAATGACAGAAAATAGTTCTACCATGAAATCCCAAATGGTAATTTTTATTTGCTATAAATCCCGATGGAGTAAGTTTGACACAAACTAGTAGTTACGAACCTAGCCATAAATAAATCACAGTTTCCGCCGACTACGTCTCCAATAGTGGTTTTACTTTGGCAGTTTCCACTGATAGAGACCGATTTTCCAGGATGAGGGAAAGAAAATTTAGCTTTTAAATCTATTGATGTGCTGCTGTTATTAATGTAACGCCATGCACTGAAATCTTAGGACATGATTTCAGCGAAAACTAATGACAAAAAGTAAAAAAAATTATGGGATTGACATCCATTATTATCATGAGGACTCTTCATCGGACTCCTCATTGGCGAGATGTACACTTCTGCCGAAACCCGATTTATATTAATAAATGCTATTATTAAGCGCAACGTAAAAAAGTGGAAAATATAAATAGCATTTTAAAAAACGCTACCTGTGTCGACACTCTTGCGCCATCCCATCTTCCTAGCTCTTCGTGCTGTGCTGGTGCTGCCGCTGCGGCTGCGGAGAACCTCAAGCGGCGGAAATATAACAACCTCGTCGGTAGTTATATTTTTGAGCCGTTTGTGGTTGAAACTCTTGGGCCGTGGGGTCCGAGTGCTCATAAGCTTTTCAAAGAATTATCCAAACGCTTAGTTGACACTTCGCGTGACCCAAGGGCTGGCTTTTACCTCGGTCAGAGATTAAGCATTGCCATACAACGTGGCAATGCCGCCAGCCTTTTGGGCACACTTCCAGTCGACAGCGATGCGGAGGAATTTTATGACGCCTTATTTTAGCTAGTAGTTTTTGCCTTTAGTGTATATATAGTTTTAATTAGTAAGTGTTTTTACTGACAAGTCATTTATATAAAACAAAATTAAAAACTGAAATCTTTAAAAAAAATAATAGGTCTACCTATGAAATTGCAGTTTTTTAAAACGGTTTGCTTTTAAGTATTATTTCTTTAGATTGACCTGGAATTATAAGTTCAAATAAAATTTATATTAAAGGTACGTTATTCTTTTTTAAAAATTACGTATTTATTGGTTTCTTTGTGTAACCAAGAAAGCTAATAAAAAAAAAAAGTTTTTTCATTTAGGAGTTCCAACGTAGAAACTATGCATTTCAAAGGGCAAGCAATATCTCGACTTTCTTCTGAAAAAAAAAATCTGTGTTCTTGGTTTAATAGCTTTCGTTTTGGAAATTTTGTCTTGTAGTCGCCCTGAGAAGAAAAGTTATTCGTGAGATAAAATTTCCCACGTGAAAGTGATTGAAATAAAAATAGATATCCCATTCATTAGCAGTTTTAAGTCCGTATACATCATCAATATTACATCCCGCTTGAGACACGTTTCCACGGTAGAACTGATAATACAAAATAATGCGAGTTTTTTTAGATTTCTTACAAAAATGGTTATAAGTACGTGGCGATATTACAGAAAACACAAAGAAACCAATAAATAACTAATTTCGAAAAAAGAATAACATACCTTTACCATAGAGTTTATTTATTTGAACTTATAATTCCAAATCAATCCAAAGATATAACACTTCAAAGCAACCCGTTTTAAAAAACGGCAATTTCATAGGTATATAGTATACAAAACATTCCATATTTCCATATAATATTCCATATACCTACTTAACCACTTAAAAACACACATGTTTTTCATGATTCTGACAAAAATTACGGCATGAATCCATGACACGAGCAGATAATGTAATCAAGGGCGGAGTGTACCTAATATTATTTCGTTTGAAGTGCCCCGGTCCCCAATTTCTATGTAAATGAAGAAAAACAGATTGTAACATTTGTTTATCGTCACCGCAATGATCTGTGGTGGAGGTCACTGGTTCCCGAATTTGGTGTTTCAAATTATTACGTAAGGTAGGTTTTTTTTTTTTTTTTTTTTTTAATTTTTTTTTTTAGGTGGGGAATCATCAAAATGACTTCTCGCGCTCTGGGTGGAGCGAGAGGGCGTGTCAGACTTTTACTGACTAAAACCACATCTGTATCCTTCAATTACCCTTTGCGTTCTAGGACTACGGGTTTCCCTTTCAGAAATTCTCTTTGAGGAGCGCGAGGATCACTACGCGCTGTTGACGACTGGGCTCGGTCCGGTTAATTACCGAACAGCCGGACGGCGAGCTACCCAGTGCTCGACGTCCGCAAGCCCGCGTCTACCGTGGCCGGTAGTCGGGGTCGGAATTACGGCGGCTAGGGCGTGAGGACCTTCGTTCCCTCACGCGTGCAGCCTCCTCCTTCGCTAGCATTACTGCTTCGCAGAAGGAGGCGACCGCCTGCCATTCCTCCTCGCTTCGGACCATAGCCTGAACCAGGGCCCGACGCGAAAGGTCGCTGCCGCCAATTGCCTCCACGAGGACACGGCGGTGCTCGGCCCAAGCGGGGCACACCTCCACCGTATGCTCCACCATGTCCTCTGGGTGGTCCGCACAGTGATGACACTCGGGCGTTGCTTCCGCCTGAATCCGATGCAGGAACCTCCCGAACTTGCCATGTCCAGTGAGGACCTGCGTCATGCGGAAGGTGAGGACGCCGTGTTGCCGCTCCAGCCACTCCTCAAAGAGGGAAATTACCGCCATAATTGTAGCGTGCCCAGCACTGGGTTGCGACAGTCGCCGTCGCCATTCCACCATGAGATCCCGCCGGAACTCTGTCCGCCATTACGTAAGGTAGGTAGTAATAATAAACCGGTCTGGTTTAGAGAGATCTTTGTCCTACAGTAAGTTTTTTTTGCTAGCCTGCCCCCCTAGCCAAGTTACAACCGTTTCGTTTCGATTCTCTTTTCGTTGATCGCCTCGAGTCGGCCACGCCTCTTTTTCCTTTGTTCTGACCACGTGACTGAGTGTTGAGATGACGTCAGAACAAAGGAATCGGAATCGGATCGAATCGGCTGGGGGGGCTGTACTGTCCACTCCTGGGCAAAAGTCTCCCAAACTACGGCTGTATGATAACGATTATATTGGTTAAAAATATTTATTTGGTACAGAATAGCTAAGTATCTACTAGGTTCTGCAAGGTTTACCCGTGTGCCAAATATCATCCAGATCCGTTCAACTGTTCAGGCGTAAAGGAGTAACAAACTTACAAACACATATACCAAATTTCGACTTTATAATATTAGTGTGATAAAAAACAATAAGTATTGTGAATTTTTCTTACAGCAAAGATTAACTAATTAATTTTTTTTTAGGCGGAAAGTCATCTAATGATTTCTTTTGCTCCAGGGCAGGTTACATTTACCTACGGTTTTGCTGACACATTGAAGCGTGCGTGGAACACTACACGACTCGGGCTCGGTCCGGACGGTTACCGGATAGTTACCGAACGGCCGGATGGCGAGCTACCCATTGGTCGCCATCAGCAAGCCCACGCCTACGGTGGCTGGAAATCGGGATCGGGATCCCGGCGGCTGGGGCGTGAGGGCCGTTAACTCGCACGTCCGGCCTAGTGGCGCTAACATTACTGCTTCGCAGAAGAAGACGACCGCCTGCCATTCCTCCTCGCTCCGGACCATGGCCTGTACCAGGGCCTGGTGCGAGAGGTCGTTGCCGGTGATCGCCTCCGAAAGAATACCTGGAAGAAGTTGGAGGCCTTTGCCGAGTAATGAGAAAGAATAGGTTAAATAAAAAAATAAAAATAAAATATCTAATCGTATTGAGAACTTCCACCTGTTTTTGGAATCGGTTATAAAAATAATAAATTAGTTTCAATAATAATCTTTTCAGAAACGAGCTGGATTACTTCCTCCTACGTGCTAGTAGCCCCAAGCAAGCGGAAAAGAATGCTCTTTGAAAGTACTCTACTGCGGGGCCGCTGGCCGTGGAAAACTTAGAGTGTCATAATAACTAGTGGTCGGCCGTAGGAAGTACTGCCCCCGTAGCCAAGTTACAACCGTTTCGTTTCGATTCTCTTTTCATTGATCGCCTCGAGTCGGCCACGCCTCCTATTCCTTTGTTCTGACCACGTGACTGAGCGTTGAGATAACGTCAAAAAAAAAAGCGTGGCCGACTCGAGGCGATCGACGAAAAGAAAATCGAAACGAAACGGTTGTAACTTGGCTAGGGGGGCTGTTCCCGGGATTTAGAAACTGTTAGCTTAGCATAGATATTATTCCTTCTGAATCCCCGGAAGTATTTTAATTATTTATTTTGTACTAGTTTTTCTGGTGGAAAGATCATTTTCTCTATAAACTAGGTAGTAAATTTTAAGCGTCATAAGAAATAGATTAATTCAATTCAATTAAATTCAATATCTTTATTTTCAGACTAGTGTCCATATGGTGTTAGTAAAAATACATAAAAAACAAACTTAAGGATAAATGTTATACACGTCTACCGCTAAACCCGCTGTAAATCTAGTAAACGACCCAAGAGCTAGATTGACTCGACACTATACCGAAGATATCCCGGACGTCAGCCTGTACGAGATTAGGATGGCTCTGAAGCAGCTGAAAAACAACAAGGCGTCGGGTGAGGACGGAATTACGGCCGAACTCCTGAAGGTGGGTGGAAAACCGGTCCTTAAGGCCCTTCAGAAGCTATTTGATTCCGTCATACTCGAGGGGAAAACGCCACAGGCGTGGAGCAGAGGCGTGGTGGTACTCTTCTTTAAGAAGGGCGATAATGCCCTGCTTAAGAATTATAGGCCCATCTCGCTTCTGAGCCATGTCTACAAGCTGTTTTCCAGAGTCATCACGAATCGTCTCGCGCGCAGGTTCGACGACTTCCAGCCTCCCGAACAAGCCGGATTTCGAAAAGGCTTCAGCACCGTGGACCACATACATACGCTGCGGCAGGTTATACAGAAGACTGAGGAGTATAACCAGCCTCTCTGCTTAGCGTTTGTGGACTACGAGAAAGCCTTTGATTCGATTGAAACTTGGGCTGTACTGCAGTCTCTCCAACGGTGCCAAATTGACTATCGGTATATCGAAGTGCTGAAGTGTTTGTACAAAAACGCCACTATGTCAGTCCGACTACAAGACCAGACCTCGAAACCTATCCTCTTGCAGCGGGGTGTGAGGCAGGGAGACGTTATTTCTCCGAAACTGTTCACGGCAGCAATGGAGGATGTCTTCAAGGTTTTGGAATGGAGAGGGCTAGGCATTAATGTCAATGGCGAGTACATCACTCACCTTCGGTTTGCCGACGACATAGTGGTCATGGCTGAGACTACGGAGGAGCTCAGTACAATGCTTGGTGACCTCAGTAGAGCTTCCGAAAGAGTGGGACTTAAAATGAACATGGACAAAACCAAAGTCATGGTAAACAGCCATGTAGCACCCACTCCTATCAAGGTCGGGGACTCTACACTCGAAGTTGTAGACGACTACGTTTACCTGGGACAGACGGTCCAGTTGGGAAGGTCTAACTTCGAGAAAGAGATCAATCGTCGAATCCGACTCGGCTGAGCAGCGTTCGGGAAGCTGCGCGGTGTCTTCTCGTCCAATATACCACAGTGTCTCAAGACGAAAGTCTATGACCAGTGCGTGTTGCCAGTGATGACATATGGCTCCGAAACGTGGTCGCTTACAATGGGCCTCATTAGAAGGCTTAAAGTCACCCAAAGGGCAATGGAGAGGGCTATGCTCGGAGTTTCCTTGCGTGATCGAATCAGGAATGTGGATATCCGCAGGAGAACCAAGGTTGCCGACATAGCACGAAGAATCGCCAAACTAAAGTGGCAATGGGCAGGGCACATTGCTCGCAGAACAGATGGCCGTTGGGGCCGAAAGGTTCTGGAATGGCGACCACGTACCGGAAGACGTAGCGTTGGAAGGCCTCCTACAAGGTGGACCGATGACTTGGTAACGGTTGCGGGGGTCCGATGGATGCGAGACGCACAGGACCGTTCGCTGTGGCGACGCTTGGGGGAGGCCTATGTCCAGCAGTGGACGTCTTTCGGCTGAAATGATGATGATGAAGGATAAATGTTAGTGCAAGCTTACTCTAATACATATTGGAATACATTATTTTTTTAGATGGATTCGTATCCACTGCCTCCATATAGGACTATCCAATTTACAAGCAATCATCCTCAGGTAGCTGTTGGAACTGTCCCTCACCCTGCGCATCAGCGAAGCCGCCCACTTACGGATTATGGCATGGAAGCCATCCACTCGTGCGTCCGCAAACATCGCTGACGCGCTGCAACAGCGAGGCAGTCCCATCAGCAACCTGAAAGCATTGTTGTACTGGACCCGCAGGGCGCTGACGACCCGCTGTGTATAGGTGACCCACAGGCTACAGGTGTAATAGGATTGGCAGTAGGCCTTAAATAACGTCATTTTTACCTCCCTACTACACTTTGAAAACCTGCGGGCCAGCATGTTACACCGAACCGCCAGCCGTGCGTTCCCGGTCCACATCCGGATCATCAGCTAAGTCCTCATTAACTACATGTCCAAGGTACACATACTGGCTTAAACATTGTTTGATTATTTATGTTGTTTTTTTTAAATGTCTAAAATCGAGACCAGATTACATCAGAAATAAGTATCTAGTAACGTTATTTAAAAAATAGATCGAAATTAAGTAAAATGTTCACGGAGATGCCAGGAATCTTGGGACATACCTATCCATATTAACAGTAGCATTCAAGTTCGTTGACCCCAAATGGCACTACCTACGCTGAACACTAGTCATAACTTGGCACCGTTCTTGTACGTCTGTGTACCTACCTAAAGTAGCCTTAGAGTGAAAACCTCATAAATGCGAAAGAGGTAACTTTACAGAAGATAGAAAAACTATTCCTGCTAAAATTTTATATAATAGTAGCGGTCCTGGCAGACGTTCTACCAACCAAAAGCTGACATTTCGTCAGAAAAAAAAAACCTATAACCTGGAAGAACACGATTGCAGCGCCACCTACAGGGTTCAATTGTATTTTCAAACTATCCATAGTCCCACTTAAATATACACAAAAAATAATATCTAAATCGGTCAAGCTGTTTAGGAGTTAAGTGACAAACACACATAAGGAAGAATTATGTATAAAGATATTTTATTTTATACTAGCTGTTGCCCGCGACTTCGTCTGCGTTAAGTTCGTAAAACTGTACAATCATTCTGTGCTTGCAATTCATTCTGAAAGCATCGTAATTATATATTGTACTTTCACATAAAACTGTTAAAGGTAAAAACGCAAATTACCTTCAGGATACATGTTATGTACTCGTCCAGATCCAGATGTATGAACGTCAATGAATAGAAAGAGTATGTAAGGGTCGTAGCAGTTGGCATTTCTGCCTACCCCAAGGGAAAAGGCACTAGTTTATGTATGTTTCTGGTTTATGTTCCGGTAAAACAACATTGTCACAGTGAGCACGTCACAATCGCAGCGGTAATGCCTGTCTTTGAGGAGTGGCTACAGAGGCGTCACGGCATCCTCTCTTTGTGCAGGACTCACCGGATGTGGGTGTTTCGGGAGGTATCTGTATCGAATTCAGCGAAAAGAAACACTCGAGTCTCACCATTGTGCGGATCGCCCGGAGAATACGATGGAACTTACGGTGGAAGTCAGTCCCGCTTGGTAGGAGCGCCGGCGCCGCCGTGTCCTCATGGAGGCGATTAGTGGAAAAAATGCCAACCAGTAGCCTCCTTCAGTGAAGCACTACGATCGAAGAAGATGGCTGAAACTATGAAGGATGAAGAGGGAAGTGATGCTCCAGGTGTTGAAAGCCGCAGGGCGATTGCGGTGGAGCCGTCCGGTCATCTGGTCAAAGCAATCCTGAATCGACGGCGCGTAGTAATCTACGCGCGACTCATAATGATGTCAGCAAATGGATAGGGCCCTCTAGGGCCAATGTCTGCTAAGGCTGCGAGATTGTTCGAAAGAGTTACCTCCTGTAAAATTTTCGCCTCAATAATTTTTCACTGAAGAGTTTAAGCCGTCAGACAGCTTTGGTAGAGGTAAACGAAGGAACATAATCGGGACACTGACCTTCAGCTGGATAACGTTTGCACTGATGGTGCAAAGCCAAAAAGCCAGTTAATCCAAAAATTACCATCATCATCAACTATCTTCCTCCACAACAGTACTTATGAAGAATTTGCGAGAGCATGCTTGAATTGATTGTTGCAGCTTGATCATTTGGGGCGTAAAAATTACTTGTTCATTTTCCTAGGATTTTTTTATGTGTATTTGACTGACGTCCTCGTATATCAGATAAATGTTATTCCATAGTGGGAACTACCCTATGAAGAGTCTCCAACTTTTGAATGAATTTCGGTGAAATCTTGAACGCGTGTATCCCTGTCCAATCGAACTCGCATATTGATGGCCAAACCGAGAGGTCACTGACGCCGATTGCTTCTATGAAGACACGGCGGTTCACCCAAGCAGGATAGACCTCCACCGCATGCTACAACGGGTCCTCCGGGCGATTTGTAAAATGGTAATATCAGAGTACTTCCAACCGTATCCGGAACAGAAACCGCGTGAAACACCCTCAACAGTCCTGAGCTTGTATATCCATAAAACAATTAAATTCCGGTAAACAAATGTAGCAGCCGATTAGTGTTATCCCTGAGACTGGCCTCCCTCAGAGGGTGGTTCCAGTGTTGGTCACCACTCACTGCAAGGAGGTAACGTACGGATGTCGACGTAAGGCTGCAAGGAATCTGAGATACATCATACGTTGTCGAACTGTGATCAGGAACGCAAACCTTTCGACCCAGTTTTATATGAAGCAGTGACTGCTAATAATAAAACACACCATTATTAGGCCGCAAGGTGCCATCATCCCGAAGGACACAGTGGAGCACACAGAGGTGTGTGTTGTCCTCGTGGAGGCAATCGGCGTCAGTCACCTCTCGCGCCGGGCCTTGTGACTTTGGGCTATAGTCCAGAGCGAGGAGGAATGGCAGGCGGTCGCCTCCTTCTGCAAAGCCGTAATGCTAGTGAAGGAGGAGGCCGCAGTCGAGGTCCTCACGCCGAGCCGAGATTCTGACCCCGACGACCAGCCACGGTAGACGCGGGCTCGCGGACATCCAGCAATCGGTCGTCCACAGCCGTCCGGCCGTCCGGTAATTGACCGGACCGAGCCCAGTCGTCAACAGCGTGTAGTGATCCACGCGCTCCTCAAAGAGATGTCGCAAAGGGCAACTGGAGGACACAGGTGTGGTTTTAGTCAGTAAAAGTTTGACACGCCTTCCCGCTCCAACCAGAGTGGGAGAAGTCATTGGATGACTTCCACCCTTAAAAAAAGAAAAATAAAGGTGCCATCATTATCATTATCATTTCAGCCGAAAGACGTCCACTGTTGGACATAGGCCTCCCCAAGTGTCACCATAATTACCGGTCCTGTGCGTCTCGCATCCATCGGATTCCCGCGACCCTCACCAGGTCATCGGTCCACCTGGGGGCCTTCCAACGCAAGGTGCTATGCTACCCCTTCCGAAAATTTGGCCATGTTATTTTAAAGTCAATAATTAATACATATAAGTATTTACTTTTGTCGCCTTTGGTTGGTATCCCTTGAATAATCACGGTCAATTAGCTTGTTACAACCACGGGGGAAAAAAGCAGTAGGATTAAAAATGTCTCCGTCTAACTTCAGTTTAATCATAACGGTTTTCTTCCAATTTTAAACAATAAAACTGTCTGCAAACTTGGGCGATGGTCATTCTTCCGCCACTCAAAAATTACGTAAAATACACAATGCCATCTATCAAATATGACGTTCAACTATCATTGTCATCATTATTTCTACTTTCAGTCTTTAGATGGCGTTGCGAGTATCTGAATTGCGTGTGGTGCCATATTTACATTTTAGTACGTGATTTTACTCGCCGCTTTGATTTTATGATGTGTTTTGATTAGTTTTTACAAAATATTTAGAAGATATCGAATAGAAATGTCAATTTTATTTTGAAAAAATGGTAAAAGTTATTTTATTACAAAAAAGAAGATAAAATAATGACAAAATTTTTAACTGTAGCTGGGGATCGAACGTGGCAAATGTCGTTCAATGTCGACATTTTGGATTATTGCTCACCCCCCATAGCAAATAGCGTGATAATATGTAGCCTAACAGTTGACCCGGCCTATAAGGATTATGTATGCAAAATTTGAACAGGATTGGTTCAGTAGTTTCTTCGCCAACTAATACCAACGCTCCACCATTTTACTGTTTTATTATATGTATAGATAATATACTTAGTTTGGCCATCACTTTGCATGCTAGACAGGTTGCTTTCAAGACTAATCTGTGGATTGATGAGAAAGATGCGAGCTGTTATTTATTTACGGTATTATATTATTGAATATGCTGCGGTAGGCGGGAAGTGTGACCAGGATAGACAGAGTGCGCAACGAGTACATACGGGACAGTTATGGGGTTGCGCCTGTAGCGATATCTATAGCGTCTCAAAAGAACTAATCCTGCATCGCGCAATCAAAGTTCTCCGCGCGATTGGAACATATAGAACAGCCCGAAATCATCTATTGGGCAGTTGCCCACCAGACATAACACCCGTCTGGTCGGAGGATCCTCCCTTTTCAATGGAGGTATGTAGGACTTTACTCTCTGTTCCGCATACCTCCAAACGCCCATCACGGAAAAAATGACAGAGCTCCGCCTAAGATGGTATGGACATATAATGAGGTGTAGCGAACCATGTGATAAAAACAGCCCTAAATTTACCCGAACAAAAAAAGATCCTCGCCATTAATCTGGTGGTCTCATCGAGAGAGAACTCAAGAAAACCCAATTGCCAAAATTGACAACCCAGGACAGACTGTCCTAGCGCAGAATTATGAGGAGACCCGACCCCAGATAATGGGAGCAGGGACGGACAAAGAAGAAGAAGATTATATTATTTTCTGAGGAACTTTGTCTACTTACGCACAAGGAAGAGTGGCTAATCTCCGATTAGGATTGGATTTATTGACCATCATGATCAGAATCCGATCGGGAGTATTGTTATCCTCAAGTCTAAACCACTGAATAAGTAATAGTACACTAAATTGATAATAGAGCAGTGGTGGCCGAGTGGTAACGGCCCCGATTTACGAGTTGTAGGTCGCGGGTTCAAACACAGCCAGGCGCATTACTTTGTGTAATTTATTTCATCACCACTGCTCTCAAAACGGTGAAGGAAAACATCGTGAGGAAACCGGCATGTCCTAGAACCAAAAATTCGAAGACATGTGACATTCACCAACCCGCACTGTGCCCGCGTGGTGGATAACGGCCCATTCCCTCTCTTAAAGAGGAGACCTGAGTCCCAGCAGTGGGAACATTAAAACAGGCTGATTATGTATGTACTCTAAATTGACACCATGTAGGTACCTATGTCATGCAGTTAGGTATGGTTATGATCCTATATACCTTTTTTTTTAGTTGGTTAATCATCAAAATAACACCTTCCGTTTTGGGTACACCGAAAGGGGGTGTCAGTCTCTCATTGACTAAACCCCACCCGTGTTCCTCCCATAGCACTTTGTGTTCCAGAGCCGCTGTATACCTGGATACGACACGTCGTATAGTCACTTATTTATTTATATTTTGGCAGCAGCGTTTTCATAATTTCGTTTACACATTCTAACCACAAATTATCTATTACCGATATTATTCATTGGTATTGCAAATTGTGATTCATTTACGTTTGGGTCTCATTAAGCAAGCATGTAGTAGTGGTTAGCAAGCCTCTATTTACTATTTACTGAAATGTTAAATTTGACCGTAACCCGATTAAATTAGCCCAAAATATAGGGGTAAGATTGACACAATTCGCATATAGCTAAAAATTAGTACAAAATATCAGAGCACGGTTATAAATGAAAGGTAAAAGGCGCTGCAAAAAAAAAATCAAGGATTATAGTCAGGCAAACAATAAGTTTGACATTAAAATACATCAAACAAACATTGTAGATCATGCTATTATCTATAAATAGCTTAAAAATGGCTCACAATTTATTGTTTCCGAGATATAACGATTAAAAAGTTGTATACGTCATAATATTATGCAAAAGTACGTCGCGTACAAGATTCAAGATTCAAAGATTCTGTGGAGGTATGCGGAACAGAGAGTAAAATCCCGCAAACCTCCGTTGAATAGGGAGGATCCTCCAACCAGACGGGATGTTATGTCTGGCGGGCTACTGCCCGATAGATGATTTCGGGCTGTTCTATATGTTCCAATCGCGCGGAGAACTTTGATTGCGCGACGCAGGATTAGTTCTTATGTGACGCCATAGATGTCGCTACATCACTCCCCTCCGGAGATCGGAGATTGATGGTTCTTGATGCTTCTTGATGCGTGCCAGGCCAGTGGTAGGTTGGTTCCAGTGGGTCGGAACCGAATGCCACATAGTTCTCGGTGAGTCGGAACTGTCTGCGGTGATGCCCCAGTGAGTCGGGGTGGTGCTGTCCCAGTGAGTCGGGATGATGCCCCAGTGAGTCGGGGTGATGATGTCCCAGTGAGTCGGGATGATGCCCCAGTGAGTCGGGGTGATGATGTCCCAGTGAGTCGGGATGATGCTGCAGGCTCCAGTGAGTCGGAGCAGTGCTGCTAGCTCCAGTGAGTCGGAGCGGTGCTGTGCGATGTAGTGGCTTGACTGCTTGCGTCGACCAGGAGAGGTTCTTCATAGCTCTTCATGTGACTGGCCGAAGGTGCGGTGTGATTAGCCAAGGTCGCTGATGAGGCTGAGGGTGATGACCAGGTATGACCAGGTAGGCATGCTGGTGGTCAGGATACCCTTTAAAGCCGTGGGTGCTGGCTGTATGGCTCGCTGCTCGAAAGCTTGAGGAAGTGATGATGACGTCACGAAGTAGTAGCTGCACGAAGGCTGCGCTGACGTTCTTTGTCGAGGGTCACCAGTGTGGAGGTATGCGGAACAGAGAGTAAAGTCCCGCAAACCTCCGTTGAATAGGGAGGATCCTCCAACCAGACGGGAAGTTATGTCTGGCGGGCTAATGCCCGATAGATGATTTCGGGCTGTTCTATATGTTCCAATCGCGCGGAGAACTTTGATTGCGCGATGCAGGATTAGTTCTAATGTGACGCCATAGATGTCGCTACAATTCAAAAGCATTTATTTCAAATAAACCATTAACAGGCACTTTTGAAATGTCAAGAAGTCGCTACGTCACCCGCTGGCTTGGCTTGTCTATAACTCTTTGCTTATCTGTTTCTTTGTTGACTTTCCGTTGCGTAGTTCTTTACGTGTTATTATTATAACAAGTTTAATTTGTAAAATAAACAAGTTTGATTAGTCCTCCGGCTTTGATTTAAATAATCTACACCTGTGAGATAACAAACGCAAGAAGCGGATCAAGTCGACGTCTCACGACAATCAGTAGCGGCGTTAGGGTAGGGCGCGGTTGGGCAACCGCCCAGGGCGCCAAAGGTAAAGGGGCGCCGCAGGCGCCCCCTTTTTTTCAGCTTTTTTTTTTGAACAAGCCTAACTTAATTGATGGCTACACTAGAATGAAATGCAGAGTTTGGTTGGAACATAGCATAGACCACAAAACAAATGATCATTTTCGTCTTTTTTGTACAAAATAAAAAAGATTCCAGAAAAATCAGACATTATCAAACTGTGTGCTAATCTGCAACTGAAATTAATTGTAGACTCTAAATCAGATATAGATGGTTGAATGTTATGCGATGAAGTTTAAAATCTTTTTGGCCTGATCAGAATGTGGTTACTCCTGTCTTTAATTTAAATTTTATCTAAGAGCGCAACTTGCAAGAGCTGTATCCAAATGTATAGTTAACATTGCAAATATTGATTACTATGCCAGTAACTGTGGTTAGGGGGGAAATGAGTTTTTCTAAGCTTAAGCTGATAAAAATCTATCTTCGATATATCGCAATCTAGATTGACGAACTTTTGTTTGTTTTGGTATGGTTATGTGGAGAGGAGGGATGAAACGCATGTTACTAAAAGAGTTATGGGTATACATGTGGATGGTGCATGTGGATAGTGGTGGGGAGGAAGAGGGAGGCCAAAGAAAAGATGGATGGATTGTGTGAAGAGTGATATGAAAGAAAAGGGAGTTAGTGATAGCGTGGCCGGTGACAGGACTGAATGGAAGAAAAAAACATATGCCATTCACATCTGCAGTGGGGCCATCGAGAGGCACCGGTTTGCCGTTTCCCTCGACATCTCGAAGGTTTTCGATAGGGTCTGGCCTTATTAGTAGGCTTCCTTCTTTCGGTTTACCTGCTGGATTGTGTGCTTGGATCGCAGACTTCCTAAGTGCTAAGTGCGATGTCTGCTCGTCCGGGCAAATGGCCATTAATGCCGTATTCCCTCAGGGATCAGTGCTCTCGGCAACATTGTTCTTGCTGCACATAACCAATCTGCTAAGCCCGGTACCTTTGGGAATGCATTCGTGTGCAGCGCGCAGCACTGTGGCTAAGAGTTACATGTCCAGCGCATGAGCTAATGGGTCACAGATCTAGTCTCTCTGGGAGGCTATATTTGATAGCTTGAGCTTGTCCTTGGAGGCGGGTCTCAGAATGGGGCGATACCAATTTGGTCAGGTCCAATGCTGCTAAAACCAAGGCGTGCCTATTTTCCGCTAAAGGGAACCAATTCTGCCCTGCTCCAACTTTGCAGGGTGTAACCGTGCCGACCATCTTGATCTTCCTGGTGTTACGTTGACAACAACTGTCAAGTTTGGGTCATACATCGAGGCAAAGGCTCAACTGGCTGCAAAAAAGTTAGGAATTGTCGTAAAGGTCAGACAGTACTTCACACCGGAACAACTGATCATGTATGGAGTACTGCTCTCATCTTTGAGACGGATCTGCAAGATACCAGCTTGATGCACGTGTACTTGAGACAATTGAGAGGCGAGCCAAGACGATCATTGGCAACGATGCACTCGTCGAGTCGTAAAGTCTTGAGTGAACATCGACGCAGAGTTACTAGCCTGTCGATTTTGTACCGGTTGTATTGGACATCCCACCTATCCCACAAAACGTTTTGGGAACACATTCATTGTGCGTAGGTACAAGTTCTAAGGAGTGGAATTCCCTGTGTTTCCTGATAACTACATCCTGGGGATCTTCAAGTCAAGAGTGAATAAGTTATTTCTAGGCAAGTTCGCTCCATCGTCGACCACATAGACGCTTTTCATCAGGTGAGATAGTCGTTAAGCGCAAGCCTATAACAATAACAAAAAAAAAACGGTTTTGCGCTGATCCCATGTAATATGGGACAAGGACAGGAAGATGATGATGATGATTGATGTTTTCTATTCCTTTTGTAATATTTATCTTTGTTTAGTTTAAATGCAGAGTTTTATAAATTGTATTTTACTTTATGAACGACTAAATATAATTACTGTAATGTTCATAATTATGTATTAAATTTAATTATAATAGATAAATCTCTTGCTTTTTTTACGTATCAGTTTCAATAGGAGACGGGGGGCGCCGTAGAAATCTCGCCCAGGGTGCAGGTAGTGCTAAAACCGGCACTGCCTTCAATCCCCACCAACTGTGTTCCCACGTTGTCGTCGTGGTGGGGCTTGCGTGTCTCTGTGATCTTGAGGGCTATGCCGGTAGAGCTACTCATGCCGGAAGGCCTCAAGTGAGAGACCAGACCAAGAGGAACACACACAGGCGGAGTCCAGACGGACCGCCACGGAGGGTGCGCTGTCCAGAAGCATCGGCACCAACAGCTGTTGGTATTTTTGGACAGCGGTTTTGGGAGAGTGGGTTCGCCTCGGGTACGCGTCTGCTTATCAGACGTGACCATGACGGCGAACGTGTTATTGGGGACCCCACCCCATTGACAAAAAGGCAAAGCTAGTTTAGCACCAACCATGAGCGCGAGTAGAAAAGAAATAACTACCCCAGGAGGGTACCTGCATGCAGGAGAATCCCTCCCCGAGCAGAGCTCGGGCTGCCCCTCGTATTCTGGGGGGGGCAACTACCGCCTCGGGTCTTCGGACCCTGTACCGTCCTCTGTGGACGCACTGAGCCAGGGTGGCTCACCCGCCGGTAGCGCGGAGTCCCTGGGACCCGTTCCCAGCACGTCTGCGGCGCCGGCGGGTACCGAACAGGCCGGCAGGAGCTTCGGCCTTAGAGAGGTGAGCGGAGACGCGGTGTCGGACTCCGATACCGCATCTTCGCTCACTCCGGAGATAATGGAGGTTGCAGAACCTGCAGACACCTCTTCCAGGAGGAACCAGTTCCTCCGGAAACGCCCCATGTCGGGGGTCGGTCAGGGGTCGTCCTCTGACGAAGCTTCGGCCCATAAGATCTCCACCGCTGGGCGGGGGGCGGGCCGTAAGACAGGAAGGGGGAGGGGGCTCGCTGCCCAGGATGCAGCCAGGCGATCCCTGGAAATCGCCAGGGAGGGGCGCCACTCCGGGGCAATCAGCGGTCAGGCCAGCCCCTCGGAGCCTTCTGCAAGCGATTCAGATGGCATGGAGGAGGCAATGGCCAAATTCACCGAGGTCGTGGTCGCCGCCTTAACAAGCGTCTCCAAAAAAAGGGAGAAGTCCAGGAAGAAGGAAGCTATCTCCCAAGGCACGACCTCAATTACGGAGGCACTGGGTACCGTCTTGGAGCCTCTCAATAAGAGGATTGGGCGGCTCGAGGCGGACCTGGCCAGTCTCCGAGGAGCTGGTCCCGAGACGGTGCCAAAAGGAGGACGCAAACGGCCACAGCCCCAGTCAGAGAGCGAGGTGCTGACCCTGCTGCGGCAGGAGCTGGCTGCCTTCCGGCAGCAGCAGCAACAGCAGCAGCAGCAGTTCCAGCAGCGGGTGCAGCAGCAGCTCACCGTTCTGGAGGGCATCGTGCTGCGCCCACCGCTTACGGCCTCCGGCCAACGGAAGGTGGCGTCATACGCCGCCGCCGCCGCGGTCTCTGCTGCTGCGCCTAAGCCGGGCCTGTCGGGACAAGACAAACGCGGGTCCACGGTGGTGTCGGATCCCGCGAGGCCAGCCCCGGCAGCTAAGCAACAGCAAAGGAAACATGTCCCCCTCCCTAAAAAAGGCAAGGCGGCAAAAGCTCCTGCTGCGGCGGCGAGCCGGCCATCTTCGCAACCCCAGCCTGTGGATTCTCCGGCCGACGCCGAATGGCAAGTGGTCGGAGAAAAGAAAAGGGCGGGCAAGGCGGCTAGGGCGGCCAAGAAGCGCGAAAGGCGGCAGCAGCGCAAGAAGAGGGCCCTCGCGGCTAGGCTTCATGCCCCGACATCCGCAGCTGTAGTGATCACACTACAGCCGGGTGCGGAAAAGAAGGGCACGACCTACAACGAGGTGATGACCAAGGTGAAGCGGGCGGTGGACCTCACCGAGTTTGGCATCGCTGGGGGATTGCGAATGAGGACCACCGCAACCGGAGGCCGCATGCTGGAAGTCCCTGGTGCGGACAGCGGCCCCACCGCGGACGCTCTGGCTGAAAAAATACGAGCGTCCCTAGACGCGGAGGTGGCTCGAGTATCCAGGCCCACGAAATGCATTGATATGCGCATTATGGGCCTGGACGACTCCGTGACGGAGGACGAGGTGGTGGCCGCCGTCGTCAGGACGGGAAAGTGTCCTGGCGACCAGGTGCGGGCAGGCACTATCCGTGCCGACAACACGGGCATGCGAACCGTCACGGTGAGCTGCCCCGTGTCGGCGGCCAAGGCCATAACTGGGGAAGGTCGAAGGCTCCTAGTGGGCTGGGTTTCAGCGCAGGTGAAACTGCTGGAGCCCAAACCTCTGAGGTGCTTCCGTTGCCAAGTGGGCCACCATGCGGGGGTCCACTGCACCTCGGAGGTGGACAGAAGCGATCACTGCTTCCAGTGCGGTCGGCCCGGCCACAAAGCCGTAGCCTGTAACGCTGCACCTCACTGCTATGTGTGTGCAGCGGCTGGCAAGCCAGCCGACCACCGGGCTGGGAGCAGGAACTGCGTTCCCCCCACCAAAGCCAGGGGTAAGGGCAAGAGGCCCTCTCCCACCACCGCCGTCACCGCCGCAGCCGCCGCTGCCGCCACCACAGCCACCGCCGCAACTGCTGCGGCAGGGCCCTCACAGGGGGCTCGGGAGGAGACTGTAATGGACTGCCAATAATTGCTCCATTACGTCTCCTCCAGGCAAATATCAACCACTGTGCCCCCGCTCAGGATCTGTTGCTCCAGAGCATAGCGCAGTGGTCGATCAACATCGCCGTGGTCACCGAGCCGTACTACGTCCCACCCAGGGCTGGCTGGGTGCAGGATTTGAACGGCTCGGTGACATTAATTTCGTCGGCCGCCGCCGGTACCCCGTCCCTAGAGGGTGTCAAGAGGGGACAAGGTTGCGTGGCAGCACGGTTCGGGGACATCGCAGTGGTAGGTGTATACCTTTCCCCGAACCGAACTCTCGCCGATCTCCACAACTCCCTTATGGAGCTGAACATCGTCGTCGCCGGGTTTCAATCCCTCCCTGTGGTTGTTTGCGGGGACTTCAACGCCAAGAACTTGGCTTGGGGTTCCCGGTACACAGATACGCGGGGCCGGATGGTGGAGGACTGGGCCCTGGAGTCAGGCCTGGTCGTCCTAAACCGGGGTTCTGTCCCCACGTGCGCACGTGCGTGCGGATGCAGGGCGAGTCCGTGGTGGACATATCGTTCGCGAGCCCCGCTCTGTCTCCGCGCGTCATTGACTGGCGCGTCATGGAGGGGGTGGAGACGTACTCAGACCACCGGTACATCCGGTTCCACGTCTCCGCCCAGACCTCGACCGCGCCGGTCCGACAGAACCCATGTGGTCCGCGGTGGGCACTAAAACAGCTGGACCGGGAGCTCCTCCTTGAAGCCGCTATCGTACAGGCCTGGGTGTCAGCACCGGACAGGCCTGTCGACATAGATGCCGAGGCGGAGTGGTTCCGGGAGGCCATGTCGGAAATATGCGACGTGGCAATGCCCCGAGTCCGGCCAGAACGTGCCCGGCGTCAGGTGTACTGGTGGTCGCCGGAGATTGCGGAACTGCGCAAGGCATGCGTTTCCGCACGGCGCCGGTACACCAGACACCGCAGGCACCGCATTCGCCCTCCGGATGCGGAGGCCATTGAGGCGGAGCTGTACGAGGGATACAGAGTGGCGAAGCGCACCCTCCGAGCGGAGATACGGCGAGCCAAACTACAGGCCCGTGACGTGTGGTTGGGGACTCTGAACGGAGACCCATGGGGACGCCCCTACAAAATGGTGCGGGATAAGCTCCGCGCCTGGGCTCCTCCGCTGACACAGAGTCTCCGGCCCCAGCTCGTGGAGGGTGTAGTGAACGCTCTGTTCCCTTCGAGAGAGGCGCCAACGGCTCCGCCTCTCGCGGTGTCCGACGCGGACCACGACGGCGATGACGACGATACTCCGGAGGTGACCGAGGTAAAGATGAGTGTGGCGGTACGAAGGCTAAACGCTAAAAATACCGCCCCAGGACCCGATGGCTTGCCTGGGAAAGCCTGGGTCCTGGCCATGGAGGAGCTCGGACCTCGACTAAGAGGGCTGCTTAGCGCATGTTTGGAGAGGGGCCAGTTCCCACTTCGTTGGAAGACCGGGAAACTGGTCCTTATAGCGAAGCCGGGGCGCCCCGCGGACTCTCCGTCCGCATACCGGCCCATAGTGCTGCTCGACGAGGTGGGCAAGCTCTTTGAAAGAGTAATTGCAGACCGCCTCGTCGCGCATTTAGCGCGGGTGGGGCCGGATCTTTCGGACAGCCAGTTTGGCTTCCGCAGGGGGCGCTCCACGGTGGACGCCATCATGCGCGTGCGAGCCCTCACGACGGGGGATGCGGTGTCCCGGGGCAAGGTCGTAGTGGTGGTGTCCATCACCAACGCATTCAACTCTCTGCCCTGGAGTAGCATTAGGAGGGCACTCCGGTATCACCAGGTGCCCGACTACCTCCGTCGTTTGATCGAGGCCTACCTGAAGGACAGGTTTATCATCTACCCTGGTCACGACGGAGAGTGGAGACGGTGAGAGATGTCGTGCGGTGTTCCGCAGGGATCGGTACTAGGGCCGCCCTTGTGGAACATCGGGTACGACTACGTGTTGCGCGGCGACCTCCCCGACGGGGTCAGCGTGGTTTGTTACGCAGACGACACGCTGGTCCTGGCGCAGGGGGAGTCGCACCAGGCGGCGGCCGAACTAGTGACACGCGGGGTGGCGACAGTCGTGGACAGGATCCAGGAGTTGGGACTCGAAGTGGCACTGCACAAGTCCGAGGCCATGTGTTTTCATGGCCCTCGGAACGCGCCACCACCGGGTTTCCAAATAACGGTAGGAGGGGTTCGCATCGACGTCGGGTCGACGATGAAGTACCTAGGACTTGTCCTCGACAGTCGGTGGAACTTTGTGGAGCACTTTCGACGTCTGACTCCCAAACTGCAACGGGCCGGGGCTGCCCTAAAGCGGCTCCTGCCCAACCTAGGGGGTCCAGACGCCTCCTGCCGGAGGCTCTACGCGGGAATTGTTCGGTCCATGGCCCTTTACGGGGCGCCGGTGTGGGCGCCGTCGCTGCAAAAGCGACCGGCGGCGATGCTGAACGCTTGCCAGAGGGTCATGGCCATCCGGATGGTACGGGGATACCGCACGATTTCCCGCGAAGCGGCGAGCCTCCTTGCTGGCCTGCCACCATGGGATTTGGAGGCAACAGTCCTTGCATGCTTGCACGATTTGCGCGTGGAGATGCAACGCCGGGGCGAAACTCCGCTGCCGCGCCAAGTCGCGGCATGGCGGACAGAGTTCCGGCGGGATCTCATGGTGGAATGGCGATGGCGACTGTCGCAACCCAGTGCTGGGCACGCTGCAATCATGGCGGTAACTCCCCTCTTTGAGGAGTGGCTGGAGCGGCAACACGGCGTTCTCACCTACCCGTACGATTTACCTTACCTCATAGAGGATAACCATAACATAGTGTTGTTTGCAGATGACACTTCACTTTTGTTTAAACTTAAACGTCAGCAGCCGGTTACTGACGATATAAATATAACACTTTCAAAAATAGTACACTGGTTTGATGTAAATAACCTTCTACTTAATGAAAAAAAAACTAAATGTATAAAGTTTACCATGCCTCATGTTAGGCAAGTAGAAACTAGTGTGCTAATAAAAGGTAAAGAGTTGAGTCCTAAAGATAATACAGTGTTCTTGGGCATAACTCTAGATGCTAAGCTTCAGTGGGGCCCACATATAGACAAATTATCAAAAAAACTTAGCTCTGCAGCATACGCTGTTAGACAAATTCGAAATTTAACTGATGTAGAGACTGCCCGTTTAGTTTACTTTAGCTATTTCCATAGTGTCATGTCGTACGGTATTCTACTCTGGGGAAATGCCGCCGAAATACAGTCAATTTTTGTTTTGCAAAAAAGGGCTATTCGTTCGATTTATAAATTAAGTCCCAGATACTCCCTCAGAGATAAATTTAAAGAAATTAATATAATGACTGTACCTTCACAGTATATTTACGAGAATATTTTGTATGTACATAAAAATATAAACATGTTTAAAAAATACAGTGATGTTCATAATTTTAATACTAGGAACAAACACAAATTTGTGGTTCCTACAACCTGGCTGAAAAAAATAGGGGGCTCATTTAGATGCCAATAATAATAAATAATAATAAATCATTTATTTTCAGGCATCTTGGCCCATAGATAAATACCTTATAAACTAACATATATATAAAGTAAATTAAATACAATTTATTGTTAATAAATACGACTTATGACTATGTTAGTAACACTTCACTGCACTTGTTCACTTTGTGCTGTTCTGTGGCACTTGTCCGCGGAAGCGACGGAACACCACGCCCTGCGGCCAAAAGTCTTCCTTCAACATGAGGGGCAGAAAAGTGTTCGGGACTCGCACCACGAACGCCTTGAAATTGACGTTACGGTGCGACTCCAGAAGCTGTACCCTCAGTGCGAACTTCGTCTTATGGCGCACGTACTCCACGATGTCTTCCACCCTTGTGGTGTGATGCAGGCGGGAGATGTACACGGGAGTGTTCGGCTGAGCAGCACGCAGTCCTACGCTAGGAGTTGCAGGTGCTATGCCGCAGCGATTCTTGTTGGTTTGCGTTCGACGCTTCCTCCTTTGCACTATAACGAAACCATCACTATCATCGACCTTGTTCTTTGCCTTGTCAAGCACAGGTTTCGGATTAGGAGCGCCAGGGGCGCTCGCGGTGACGCTAGCGAAATCCTTTCGGATCGGATTCGCTGGGGCTGCAAGAACAGGCAGCGGGACGGGGCGAAGGACTCGTGCGGTGCATGGAAGAACCGCGGTGACCGGCACGGAGTTGCGGGGCGCACGAGTGGGGCACTCTGCAACCTCAGCAATCGACGTATGCGCCGGCGACGAAACTGCTGACGCGAAGTTCGGCGACAATATATTGAGGCCGGCTCCATGACGCATGTTTACGTTCGATGCATCGACTGATGACCTAGTTGCCGCCGCGTTATTGCGAAATTCATTAAACTCCTTGCGCAAATCGGCGACGGTTTTCTGAGATGCATCCAACTTTGCTAGCACATCCGCAAGACTGGCCCTCAGAAAGACAATATCTTTCAAAAGGCTTGTTACATCGACGTGGTCGAAGGTGACTGGAGGGAGCTTATGCAGCTCCTTTGCCACAAACGTCGGCACGTCGTCAGGGTCGGTCTCCTTGAACAGCGTGATAATATCCTGTAGGCTTTTCTTAGTCCCGTCACGCAGGCGGGATGGCATCTGGTCGCGCTTATTAAGCACGCTGAACAACAACAGCTTCGCAGCAGCTATATCTTCCTCGCTGAAGTTCGTTGCGCAGATTTGGATTGCAGACACCTCGTCCATCACATCCAGCTTCTGCTGTAGGAACGCCAACAGCTCGTTTGCCACTAGATTGTCTGTCATGGCCAGTACTTACGAGCGACAGCTTGCGCTGCGCTAATCGATGTAAATAAAACTCAAATAACACGTCCACATCGGCACGCGGCACAAGCGAGACTGATACAATGCATACACTTCTATAATAAACTTCCTAGTCATATTCAACAACTAAGCCTTAATAAATTCAAATTATTTGTAAAGCGAAAACTTTGCCAAAAGGCTTTTTACACTATAAAGGACTATGTTGAGGACCAAAAGGCTTGGGATTGACCTGCTCCAGTACGCACTGCAACTGTTGTCTTATTTTTTTTTTTCTTTTGTTTTTAATTTCAATTTTGCTTTTTATTATTATTATTATTTATTACAATTTGATATTGTAGATTATTTTTATTTTGCAATTTGACTTTTTTTTTCTCTTTCTCTATTAATTTTTGACATCAATGTTTGCTTAGTATTGTAAACAATATTTTTCTTTTTATTATTGTGAACGTGAGGACTATGTTGATTGCTTTTTTTTCCTTTTCAGTAATTTTAACGTATGTCTGGCAATTTGAGTATTTTCTGCGGCCTACCCAAATGTCCTTTCCTTGGTATTGTTCGTCAAGTAGTTGAGCTCCTTAGTAGTCCTGAGTTGAGCTTTACGAATACTGACAAATGCTTGCACTGACTGGACAGGTCCACTCAAATCTGTAAGGTTCTTTCTTCAAAAGACCATTTCAGACAAATCTGCATGGTTCTCATGTGATTTGACCATTACATATTTACTGTATGGACTTTAAAAGAGACTTTGACCCCTGAGTTTGTTTCGGTGTTTCTTCTCAGGGTAGTCAGCTAGGAAACACCGGCCTCATCTAGTTTAAAAATGACGAAAAAAAAAATTGACGTGTAAAAGTGTTTTTTTAAACCTATTTACAAAATAAATATCATTTATCATTTATCATTTACCGCATGACGCAGGTCCTCACCGGACATGGCAAGTTCGGGAGGTTCCTGCATCGGATTCAGGCGGAAGCAACGCCCGAGTGTCATCACTGTGCGGACCACCCAGAGGACACGGTGGAGCATACGGTGGAGGTGTGCCCCGCTTGGGCGGAGCACCGCCGTGTCCTTGTGGAGGCAATTGGCGGCAGCGACCTTTGGCGTCGGGCCCTGGTTCAGGCTATGGTCCGAAGCGAGGAGGAATGGCAGGCGGTCGCCTCCTTCTGCGAAGCAGTAATGCTAGCGAAGGAGGAGGCTGCACGCATGAGGGAACGAAGGCCCTCACGCCCTAGCCGCCGTAATTCCGACCCCGACTACCAGCCACGGTAGACACGGGCTTGCGGACGTCGAGCACTGGGTAGCTCGCCGTCCGGCTGTTCGGTAATTAACCGGACCGAGCCCAGTCGTCAACAGCGCGTAGTGATCCTCGCGCTGCTCAAAGAGATGTCAGCAAACCGTAGGGGCCCAGCAGGGCCAATGCCCGGTAGCTAGGACCGCGGAGAATTTCTGAAAGGGAAACCCGTAGTCCTAGAACGCAAAGGGTAATTGAAGGATACAGGTGTGGTTTTAGTCAGTAAAAGTCTGACACGCCCTCCCGCTCCACCAAGAGCGCGAGAAGTCATTTCGATGATTTCCCACCTTAAAAAAAAAAAAAAAGACCTACCTAACCAGACTTTGCCCCTGATAAACGTAATCGTTTACAACTTTGGGTGTAGAATCTCCGATGTCGATAGGAGTGGCAACAACACGAGTTTACCTTTTCAATCGACTAATAACTTACGTAGCTACCACCGTATCAGCTATTTTGATGATTTTCCACTTTAAAAAAAAAAAAAGGGTTCAATATTTACGTTCCTTCATTGGAGTACCCGTGGTTTATTGTTAATATCTACTCGACTGCACCAGAAAGAGAGTTTTTTTTTTCGTATGTATTCAATTTCAATCTCTAAGTTTGCCAACGTGCGATCACGTTCGAAACATTACACTGTGCTCCAAAAGGCAAATCTTTGAAGTTGCTCAAAAGGCTTCCCGACTTTTAAATGGGACTAAGTAAGACATGTCTGCTGCACGCTTGACGAGCCTGTGGATCCGTAAAATACAGTGGTACCCTGACACAGCGACTTGATGCTGTGGTAGACCGTAAAGGAAATGGCAGGATGACCTGGATGTCTTCCTTGAGAATTGGAAAGAAGAGCCGAAAAATCGTAAAAATCGTAATCGCTGGAAGGAATTGAGAGAGGCCTTTGCCTAGTAGTTGGAACTAAGCTATTAAACTTTAAATTCGTTGAAGATTTATCTGTGTAGATTAACAAATAAATTAAATAACTTGTTTTGATTGACTTTTATTTTATTATTTTTAATTAATTAAAAGCTTATTTTTTAACCTTATGACCGCCTACGTCGGATATTTCCGACAAACACTCACGCGTTTATTCCGCTAAGGTCTCACATCCACGACTAAATACTCCATCTCGTCAGCTCTTCTAAGATAAGAAGAGCTTAGCGAGATGGAGTACCCAGTCGCAAACACTCGACCCTGGCAAAAACACGAAATCACTCGTCGGATTAATCCGACGCAAGGGGTTAAAGGGTTAAATAGTATTTTTTATCTTTATTTAGGTGTAAATAATTTATTCTCTTAAGAACATTTACAGTTCACTTGAAATGAGATACAATTAACAGCTTAGAACTATTGTAATATTCACATCTGGTGTATTGGTGACGTCATATGTTATATATATGTTTTTTTAATTTTGATTTAAACATATTAATATTATCACATTTCTTCAATTCTTCGGGTAAATCGTGAAACAGCCGTGCTTCTTCAAACAGTATTGTTTTTTGCAAGTAGTTAGTTCGTGCGCGTGCAGTCATTAGTTAATTACTGAATAAAACCAACCTGTGCTCCTTCAGCTGCCCTTTACGTTCCAGGGCAACGGCATTCGAACCATCCTGCATTGCATAATGAACCATGATTCCGCTTCGTAGAATTGTTTTTGCTTTGTAGCTTATCTGTGGAGGTTTTCAGCCATGACAATCGGCATTCTCGTCACTAAGTCATTACTACTAATCTCAGTAGTTATAGTTCTTCAGGACATTACTCAACCCTCTGAGACTTTCGTTTACGACATATTAATTAATGATTAATCGTACAATCTCTTGAACGATCATAAAATCGTTTATATGTTTTTTTCTGTAGTAGGAATGTATATTAAGCTTCTTCAGTGAAGGTGAAGACGGAGATGCAGAACTTAATCTACGCGGATGTTAGATTATGGAGACTGAGTTGAGTACAAAGTAAAAAAAAGAAAAAAGAGTACCTACCAAATATTTATTACAAAAAAAAACTTATCTTAAAATATAGGATATTCAAAATTAAAGTCCAGTGGTCACATGGATGTAATCTTAGCGTCCTAACATAAGTGACCTCGCTGGTTTTAATCCACATGGATTGAAACTAGCGATGTAAGTAAGTAACTAAGACAGCAGATGTATTCCAATGATCCGACAACACGACAATCAACCCAATGGTTGGCTTGATTTACAAACCGCAAGTTCCCACCAAGGTGACCTCGGTTGGAACGCTGGATTACATCCGTGTGGCCCATGCTTTGAAGGAACCAACTTTATTATGTTATATTATATTATTCCAAAGCGTAGATTTCTATGGTGAATAACGTGCAAGAAACTCCATGGAAACTCTTTTAAATCTTATTTTGAGTTACATAAATCTTAGTTACTACCCTATGTATACAGTATTTTAATGTTTGTCATTGTTATGATCAAAGGAATGGGACTATTATTGTAGACTTCTGTAAGTTATCCAAGCATTTGATTTTTATCAACTTCCGCGCATTCATTATTTGTTTTTGTATCATTCATAAAGAAAGGGCATGTTCAAGTGGTTCCTAAGTGTCTTCTTGTGTTTTCTTTTTCTATTATTAGGAAAATGAGCTCCCTCGTGAATAAAACAATCGCGTTTATACAAACAAAACGGTATTTTTGTCTAAAAACAGTAATTTGGTCCTCCTGGAACCTTAGATAAACAGCCATACTATTATACATCTCAAAGGTCGTGAAAATATACTTCAGTTATTTTTAGATATTGGTAAACTCGCGTTTAACCGTATAAGTAACGATGATATGGACTACGATGGTAAATTATTTATTACACTTGCTAAAAAGTAACCAGTTCACTCTTGACTTAAAGAAGTTATAGCTATCAGTAAATACAAACTGTGGCACGGAATGTACTCCTTCATTTTGTTTTTGACCGAGCTGGTGCGTGAGGATGTCTTCTCTTGAAGATGACTGCTTCGCTTCGTACCATGGCCTGAATCAGGCCAGACGAGTGATCGGCATCGTCCACTACGCACGCTCCATCATCCCCTTAAGCATAGTTAATACTAGAGAGATTGATGATTTGTTGGCAAATCAGAATTATTTGTTTGTGTATTTCTTTCTCTCATTTTTCATTCTTCGTTATTTAAAACGGAAATTATGAAGCATCTTGCCACAGCAGATCGAATTTTCACACACTTTTATTTTCATAATCTTCATGCTCATTTTCGACGATGCGGCGTCGACCTCCCCTTCCCCTCTGGCGTCCAGTGAGTGACAATCCTCGCCCATCTATCTGTCTGGGTGCATTCATGCGAAGTGGACCGCAGCGAAGGTAGTGAGACGATCTAATCATATTCGCGAGGAAAACTTGGCAAGAGATCGCCCACGAAAAAAAGTTGAAAGTATAGAAAATTCCTCGTTTACAGAATGTTTTTAAATTAACTATATTATCAAACTTATTTCTACTTATAGCTTCACCCGAGTGAAAATGACTTTCCCATACTTTCACGAATTGAATCAACTGCAAGGGGCCATGCACAAAAAAGTGGTAAATTAATCATTAAAACCATGGAACGTCACGGTTCAATAGTTAGGTGATTTGCATTTAATTACTTCGGTATAACCCGTTTCGTTATGCAATTTTTACTTAATTAATGTCTATAGGAAGTTTATGGGCTCCTAAAACGTCTAAGTGTGGGGTAATGTTGCCTCTGAATTCGACGGTGGCCTTAATAAAATTGATTTTATTGTAGACAATAAAGCGCGTTGCCGCCTAGGCGCACCTGTCACATTTTGTTAATTTGCTGGTTGACTACTAGGTTTAACAGCTCTATCAATATCCATCAACGATATAATATACTGATTTAAAAGAGTGTCCGTGAAGTTTCAGGCAGTTTCTTCTCCATATGAAACGCTTTCGCCGCCGGGATTCCGATCCCGATTTCCGGCCACCGTAGGCGGGGGCTTGCGGACGGTGAGCAATGGGTGACTCGCCGTCCGACCGTCCGGTAACCGTCCGGACCGAGCCCAAGTCGTCGACGGCGCGTACTGTTCCACGCGCGCCTCAGGGAGATGTCAGCAAATCGTAGGGGCCCAGCAAGGTCGAAGCCTACTGGGGCCACGGGTAGTGTGAAAATGAAACCCGGGGCCCTGAGACGAAGGCAAAGAAGAAACAGGAGTGGGTTTTTGGTCAGTAAAAGTCTGACACTATCTCCCGCTCCTAACACACTATCTCTCGTTTAAGAGCGGGATTTGTAATTAGATGTTATTCCCACCAAAATAAAAAAAAATAACGCTTTGGAGCTTGTAATTAGCTTCTTATTACTTACTGACCTCGATATATCAAGTGCCAATAAATAGTTCATGACACTAATATCACAATAATATTAGGTACTAGCTTCTGCCAGCGGCTTCGCCCGCGTAAAAGTCGACTTCTCCATACAAAATTCCAACCCCTGTTTTACCCCCTTAGGGGTAGAGTTTCGTAAAATATGTTCTTAGCGGATGTTTAAACCCTATAAGGAACCTACCTGCCAAATTTTAAGTTTGTAGGTGTTATAGTTTCTGAGATTTCGTGATTAAACAGTGAGTGGTATTTCGCTTTTATATACAGGCTCTCTTTGACATCGACGCGCAAACGAATACCATGGATCCAGTACAAGATTCTGCCCCCCTAGCCAAGTTACAATCGTATCGTTCGCGCCGAACGCCTCGAGTAGGCCACGCCTCCGATTCCTTTGTTCTGACCACGTGATCACTGAGCGTTGAGATGACGTCAGAACAAAGGAATCTGAGGCGTGGCCTACTCGAGGCGTTCAGCGCGAACGATACGATTGTAACTTGGCTAGGGGGGCTGGTCCCCTCAGTAGTGGAAGTTTTCGTCGGTTTTTCCCTAATTTAAAAAAATATATATATATCTTTACTTTTTTTAATTTAAACTGTATAAAATCGTTATTCTAACATTTATAGTGAAAAAAGTGAATGAATTACTTTTAAAATTAAAAATGTCATCGGGGTTTATTAAAATAACTATTTTATCTACCTCGATAACTATTTAATTAATTAATTAAAAAAAAGATTTTTTTTTTTAATAAAAATATTATCGGGGTTGGTCCAGAATCATGTACTGGATACATATACATACATACACCCTGTATATAGATAATGGGAAAAGTTTGTGAGTGTGTATGTTTGTCACTTCTTCACGTTCGAACGGATTTGAATGTTCGACACACGGGTAGACAATTTCCTAGAATAAATAGTACATAGAATACTTTTTATTTCGAGAGTATATCTCGATAATTTTCTATTATCAAAATCTGTTGTTCACAACTAAAAAAGGGTTTTGTCTTCAACTGCTTCAATGAATAATTGTCTACCCGTTTTTCACCTTTATCGCTTGAAAGTAGCGACACAAGTAAGAAAACTTTTAAACTGATCAATTTATTTAAATAAAGTCTATTTCACCAGACTTTATTTTGTGCGACAGGCACTTAATCTTAACTTTAAAAATAAGATTTACAAAGTAAATAGTATTTTTTTAGCTTTTCATAAAATTTTGAGTTTTTCTTCGGAAATATAAAAGGATTAAGGTGCTCAATTTCTGAATTAAGATTTTGAAGTTTGAACGGAAGTCTGTCCGCCATGACAACAGCGGAGTTTCATATCGGCGTTGCATCTCCATGCGCAAGGTGTGCATGCGTGCATGGACTGTTGCCTCCAGTTCGCATGGTGGCAGGCCGGCAGGGAGGCTCGCCGGTTTGCCTCACACCATCCGGATGGCATCCCTCTGGAACACGTTCAGCTTGGCCGCCGGTCGCTTCCGCAGCGACGGCGCCTACACCGGCACTCTGTAAAGGGACTCCGACAGGAGGTGTCTGGAACTCCTAGATTGGGCAGGAGCCACTTAAGGGCAGCTCCGATCCGCTCCAGCTTGGGAGCCAGGCGTCGGAAGTGCTCCTCGAAATTCCATCGGCTGTCGAGGATGAGTCGCAGGTAATTCAAAACATACCTTACGTTCTAATGAGTTTATGTGAGGTCCCTTTACCGTCAAACATAGTTATTTATTTTATTACCTAGGTACTGAAATGGGATCCTTTAACCACCTAAGTATTTGTACAAACCGATTAAGCTCTTCCTTCATCACGATTTTAAATTGTTATTTGTTCCCATCGAGATATAAGTACTAATACTTATATCTCGATGTTTGTTCCATATTTAAATTATTTAAACATTCATGGTTGGAGCAGGAGAGCGCAAAGGGTAACAATGTGAGTTCTAATGATATTTATTAAAATGGAGATCGTTTTGTACACAATATTTTAATTTCTAGACTATTGGGAACCTAGCTCTGGTCTGGCTCTGAAATCAAACTATACGCGTTGCAGTAATAATTCAAAATTATTATTTTTTGCTTCAAAATAATTACAATGCAACCAAAAATCACTACACTTCTAAAACAAGAGACCATTCTTTCATCTATTAATTTTCAAACATATTCTAAATATCTTTTGCCTGTCAAGTGAACACCAGTGGTACACTTTAGAAAAGGCCTTTGAATTTAATTGAATTAAATAGTTCATTCTCTCACAATTTTAATATGTTCTTTTGAAAATGTTCCGAACAGTCGAAAGGATATGCAAAATCTTTAAAATTTACCTAGCCAGTCCGCAAGCTCAAAAGAAAAATAACTCATGCGACCTCCTTTGATATCTTCGTCTATCGGGTCAGCTACTTATAAATAGTGTCCTATGAAAGGTTCGGTTTTAGTTATAAAAAACAGATTTCAGTTTTTTTTTAAGTGGGAAATCATCCAATGACATCTCACGCCCTTGGGTGGCGCGAGGGCGTGTCAGACTTTTACTGACTAAAACACAATGTGGTTAGTCATTTGTGTATATTTCAACGTTGTATTCATTTATTTAGTTTAACTTCTGCCAGCGACTTAGTCCATGTAAAATTAGAAAATTATTCCAAGAAAACACTTCCGGGACAAAATAATCTAATATTTACCAGAACCTTCTGCTAAATTTCCTCCGAATCCTTTCAGCTGTTCGAACATGAAGCAACAAATGTACAAACCGACACACTCACATACTTTCGTCTTTATAATTTTTTTTTTTTAAACGTTTATTTCAAATAGACCAATTACAGGCACGAATTGTCAAAATGTCGGTCAGTCAAAAAAAAAAAATACAAGTGAAGCTAAATTGCACGTTCCAAAGCGTAGATCTCTATGGAGAAGAACGTGCAAGAAACTCCATGGACACTCTTTTAAATCATATTATGAGTTACATAAATCTTGGTTACATATTTCTTGTTGTTTCTAATATGTGAGCACAATGTAGATAAGTAATAATAATTAAAAGAATAAAATAAAAACTAATAAAAAAAAAATAGAAATTGAATTAAGTCACTGGCAGCTAAGAGATGACCAGTCTCAACTGACGGCACCCGTTCACGAGCATGACGCGTGCATCAGCCCCACTCAGTTCAACCATTTTGAAGGGAACCGAATGACCCAATAACACGTGCCACCATCAGCGAGACATTTGAGTGAGCATGACAAACTCTCAACTGCCATGCTCGTAATGACAAACAAGTTGTAACCTAATAAAATGCTCCATGGTACTTCACATTCACAAAACTTGAAAAACAAAGTGCTTCTACATTATACAATGGTATTGTTTCCAAATACAAAAGATAATAAATTATCATAAGCTCTATTGAAATAAACCAATAAAATAAAATAAAAATAAAAACATTTTGAAAACAACAATACAAAAAGGGGAACAGTATCTCTTCCAAAATTATAAAAAAAAAAACTAATTTGAAGGTAAAAGTGGCTGTGGCTGCGGAGCAGGACCGGCATTATTAATAATAGTGTGACTTTACTAACGAAGCATGTCAGGGAATGGTCGATGTCCTTTATCCCATAGTTTTTAGATCACGTATGAATAAGATCACGGAAAATACTATTACAAGATGACATGACGAAAGCTCTATTTTTCTAGCAAGGTTTTTGTTCCATAAAAATATTCCAAAACACGGACTAATAATTCCATCAAAGTATCGCTAGACAAAGACTCATTGTGTCGAAGATTTATTTCCAATAACAACTTTTGTCCTCTTGTATCACTTATAACAATAACATCATAAATCAGTATAGATTCTCGATAAATAAAAATAGCGAATTATGAGTGTACTGACCGCTAAGGTACTTCAGAAGCTGATGAACGATAAAGCTTGCAACGTTCATCTTGAGTTTCAGGGTCAGTTCATACTGATACTTAATGCGACGCGTCGCTGAGCGTACTTTTCCAGATAAGAAATTTTATTTATTAAAACTTTGTGCACTAATAAAAACCCTGAACAAAGGCGAACTTAATGTCTTAGGCATTTCCTGCTGGTCGACGGTAACTTAGTAGAAGACAAACAGAAAAGGAATAAGTAAGTACATACGCCTAATGTAATTAGCTTAGCCCGTTTTGTTCACTACGGGGCTTTTTTTTTTTTTTCGGTGGGAAAATCATCTTATGACATCCCCGAAGCCCTCTCTTTCCCTTTTCTACGCACGTCTGTCCTCGGCCATTGCAGGCCAGTTCCTCCGGTAAGAGTCACGCTCATCTCTCCACCTTCGCCTTGGTCTGCCGCGATGTCACCTTACGTATAATGGCACCCAATAAGTGGCTCATTTAGTCCACAGTTCATCTAACATGTGGCAGACATATCTGACTCAATCCTACTTAACAGTTACCTACCTTTTCAGTTTACTACATCATTCTTTGATCTTAGTTTTCGCGCGCAGTATTGTGTTCCTCACGCGGTCTGAAATTCGAACAAAAAACAAAAAAATAAAGATACATACATAAAATAAGGCAATAAAATTGCTAACCAAATAATCCTGTGATGATTCTATCAACTTCTTGCAAATGTGTTCACGTGCCTTCATTCTAAAAGAGAACTCACTGACTGACTTATTACCTACATAAAATGATAGATACACATTTAAATGAAAATAAAAAAATCAAAACAAAAGAAAACACACCAAGCGGTGTTGCAATGCACCTCAGGTTCTTCGAGAAGGAGCCATCGTAGTCGTGTGGGGTATCTGTGTTAGCTGAACCTCAGGGACCTATTCTGCCATCGTGGCAATGCTTTGATATAAGAGTTGTACATTTTTGGAACATAGTGCGCCGTCGAATCCGGCTTGTTTTTACCGGACGGCCGGACTGAAGCTACCTATTGCTCTGGTGAGCTCGCTGTCCAATAAGGACTAGGTTGACGGCCTGTTATGTTTTACGCGCGCCTCAAACTGATATCAATATGATGTAGCAGTGGCGGGACTGCGGATTTTTTTTTGCGTGTTCGAAAGAGCCAGTACTGGAACGCAAAAGGCAGCTAAAGGAACATGGGTAGGTTTATCAGTGAACGTCTATCACTCCGTCTTGCTCTACCCTGAGCGGGAAAAGATATTTGATGATTTCTCACATTTAAAAAAAACCTAACATCAAAAAGCACTTATTTCGTTTAACTATCTCATTTTGTTGTTTACTAAGATTATTGGTTTAAAGACTGAGTGCTTCAGTTGTCTCTGTAGGTAGTAAATTTGGAGTTAATACTTTGATCTCTGAAGTTAATTGATTGTAGCGAGCCCTAGTTTGTATTACGTACCAAGAATCTTACGAAATTGTTACTGAGCTAAGCTGCGTCTCCTAGGGGTTACAGCCGTAGCTTCTCCAGATGTTCTAAAGAACGACACACCCTTTTCATTCTAGGTTCGTAGGTATGTCTGGCGCCTCTTGCACTCAATTAACCCCGTTGCATTTCATAGCATGACCTACTCTGGTATAGTTTGTATCTATACTGAAGGCGAAGTGTTTATGCACTGTGAATTCCTCATGTATCTTGATGTTGAGCATCGAGGGATCGTACGCTTAACTATAACCAACAGCTAGAAATTGGAGGAAAAGAAAGAAAACAAATTTATTTGGCACAACACAAAGCACACACTAATAGTTAAGTAAACACGAAACAAAAAATAGAAGCAAAAATACAAGCTAAGGCACACATACACAATAGTTAGTTAAACACGTAACAAAAAAAAGAAGCTAAAATACAGTTGTGTGCCTGACGGCTCGGTTCTTTCGGCGGAAGAAGAGAAAACTAGAAAAGTTTTCCGGATGCATTCCATTCAATTCAACATATTTTTAACCGACTTCAAAAAGGAGAAGGTTCTATGTTCGGCTGAATGTATTTTGTTTTTATGTATGTTAACCGATTTCTCGGTCAATTGTGGACCAATTTTGAAATTATTGATAGTTTATGCTTCCAAGTTGGTCCCATAGAAATATTTTTATGATCTGATCATGAACTTCGAAGATATGGAACAGAACTCCTCATAGGATCACAGCAAAACCGTCGTAACAAGTAAAATTGCTTTGTTTATAAAAAATGCAAATGCAAAAATGCAAATTGCTTTGTTGTAGTCGATGAGAAAAAAGAGAGGTATATCGAACTGATCTGATGATGAAGCCTGAAGTTAGGCAACGGAACTCTGTAATAAATGAATGTAATCTAACCGTGTTTGGGATTATTAGAATTGTCATGATATGCACTCTGGTTATAAGGTATTCAAGTTTGGCTGAGGGGTACTTTTTAGTGATGATACCATAACTAAAAAGTGTAAAATAAAAAACTTTTTACAAAAAAAAATACAACCAACTTCAATGTAAAAAAAAAAAACACTGAAAAGTGCAAAATACCAAGTGGACTAATTTCGGAAATCGGTGTAAAATAACAAAGAGACTAAACTATTATTGAAATACCGACTTACAAAATTAAAGTTATTTTGCACTTTTCAATGTTTTTTTTTATATATTTAAATCAATTGTATTTTCTTTTTGGATTAAGTTTTTTATAATTCACATATACTCATATAGGCACTTGCTATAAAACGGAAGAAACTACTATACTTTCAATTTATCGTTTCCTATAAAGAAGAATCGGCAAGAAGTTCCACGGCAACTTTTTTTTATTTACCTACATCAAAAATTAAAAGGATGTACTTAACACAATTAATTAATTAATTTTATTTATTTATTACACACGTACAGCTACCATTACAGAAATCCAATGCTATAGTGTAAGTAGACAAAAATATAAATTACAATAACAAGTATACCATTCAGTTCAATGCAAAAACAATAATAATAATAATATTCCACAACTATCACACAACGCCGTCTAGTCCCAAGCTAAGCAGAGCTTGTGTTATGAGTACTAGACAACTGATAAACATACTTATATATTTCTAAATACATACATATATAGATAAATTACACCCAGACACAGAACAAATGATCGTGCTCATCACACAAACATTTGTCCTGGGTGGGAGTCGAACCCACGACCTCCGGCATAGCAGTCAGGGCCACTAACCACTAGACCAACAGGCCAGTCAAATACTACACACACAATAAATTAATTATTTATTAATTAGTAAAAGCTCCATCGTCGACCGCATCGTCGCTTTCCATCAGGTGAGTTAGCGGTCAAGCGCGAACCTATCAAGAATAAAAAAAAAAAAAAAACGATACAATAAGGCAACCAATGATAACATACAATTACTTCATTAAAGTTCCGTGTTACGTGTACAAACCAGCCTGCGCTGGTACAACTGTGGCAACTTGTTTTTGTAGTAGGCCCATATTAATACATGCCGACACCGACGACGTTTCAAAATCAAGATTGATTTTCAAACGTCCACAACGCTATCGACAAATGCCGACGCTGATTTTCAAGTTTTCTACCCTTGAATAAATTTCAAGTGTTTAGTTTCATCTGGTGCTGGAAATTTCCGAGAATATTTTACTAGCGCAAACTTTGATTTTATTTTCTCAGAAATAGTAGGTACTTTCTTGTGCCATTGTAAGGGAATTTACAAGAATTTAGAAATAAGTCGACTATTGTGAAGGTAATAGAGTGGATCTGAACGTTTTACGGAGCTTAACGTCAATATATACTTAGTAAATTCTCCTGAGTCCGAATATAAGGTGTCGAGCATTTCCTGTGTACCTAATCCTTTGGGGAGCCATGATATTAGATATGTAATCATGGTATTTCTAAAAAAAATATCGTTTATTCTTTCGATTGTCCTATTTTACATTTTTTTTTGTCAAATTTTAATTATCTGTGAACAAAGGACATTTTCTGTAGACAACAATTTTGCAGAATATTTTCGGTCCGAGAAATATTTCTTCTCAACTATACCTACCCCTGGATGTAGGTAAATACCGATATTTCACATAGACCTCCATGTATTTAAGGGGAGACCAGACTGTTGCAAACTAGCGTTCTAAACTAAGGTAACCTTGGTTTATGTGTTTGGTTTGTGTTGCGGCTACGTAAACCACGCGCAAACACGTTTGGTGGTTTGGTCAACGCGCCTTCCAACCGAGGGCGAAGGGTGAAGGTCATGGATTAAAACTGCTGTCTACACGGATTGAAACTAGCAAGGTCACCTTGGTTGGGACATTGGTTTGCAACCGTTTGGTCAACCCTTAAGTAACTAGCTTGTCAGCTACTCCGATGATCTCCATGATGATAGCCATCACCAATTTACGTATTACATTATATGACGTCAAAAGTTCGAATATAAAAGTCCACCTTGTTTATCCATTCAGGTATTAATAGACATGGAGACACAAAAATATCTCCAAAAATCTAAAAAAAGAACACCCTTTTTCCAATAGTGTCAGTTTTCCACCTGAATTGAGATATTTGAGTCTTCCAAGAGTTAATACGAGCAGTAAATATGAAATAGATCTATTATATTAAATTCCCAACGTCGAAATCCGAAAATCTGTAAAGGTTTTTGATAAAGGAAAACGTATAAATAGAACAGCAAGTGAACAGTAAGTGAAGCAGAAATGTAGGTCATCCGGCGGCGAGATAAGCAGACGGCATTGATACCATCGTTGATAGAACCTGGATGAGACGTGGAGATTAAAACAACACAAGTGAAGTAGGGAGTAGAGAGTAACTCAGCAGTGTGTGAAGTCAGGTTGTGGATGATGATGATAATGAAACATGAAATTGTAATACCCAAGTTGTCATCATCATCATCATCATTTCAGCCGAAAGATGTCCACTGCTGGACATAGGCCCCAAGAGTCGCCACAATGAACGGTCCTGTGCTTCTCGCATCCATCGGACTCCCGCAACCGTTACCAAGTCATCGGGGTTGTCAGTTGTCAGTGGGGCCGAAATAATTTTGACTGGCCTGTTGGTCTAGTGGTTAGTGGTCCTGACTGCTATGTCGGAGGTCGTGGGTTCGATTTCCACCCAGGACAAATGTTTGTGTGATGAGCACGATCATTTGTTCTGTGTCTGGGTGTAATTTATTTACAATATGTATGTATTTAGAAATATATAAGTATGTTTATCAGTTGTCTAGTACTCATAACACAAGCTCTGTTCAGCTTGGGACTAGACGGCGTTGTGTGATAGTTGTGGAATAATCTTATATTATCTCCTTTATTTATTTCTTAAACATTTAAATAACATTCTCAAATATGTTTTTTAACAGATTATCATTTAGAAAACATTTAAAAATATAAAAAATATCAAGTAGTAGATAGTAGTCTGACACGAAGACTTGTACTCACCACCAGTGTCTTTCAGTTGCTCTTTACTCTTTCATTCCAGGATCATGGTAGATATCTCTTTCAAAAGCCAGTTCATCTATAAATGCAGCCTGTTGTTCAACTACATGCATACAGCGCTGAAAGTTCAAAAAAACCTTGTTACTATAAATACAATATGGAGGACCACTTTTAAAAGTTGTTCATTAATAATGTTTTTAGGGGTAGATTCGTCACGTGTCTGTCTGTCCGTCCGTATGTCACAGGCACTTTTTTCCGAAACTATAAGAACTATATCTATACAGTTGAAAATATAACTATACTGTTGAAACTTGGTAAGTAGATGTATTCTGTGAACCGCATTAAGATTTTCAAACAAAAATAGAAAAAAAAAACAATAAAATTTGGGGGTTCCCCATACTTAGAACTAAAACTCAAAATTTTTTTTTCATCAAACCCATAAGTGTGGGGTATGATCTATGGATAGGTCTTCAAAAATGAAATTGAGGTTTCTAATATAATTTATTTCTAAACTGAATAGTTTGCGCGAGAGACACTTCCAAAGTGGTAAAATGTGTCCCCCCCCCCCTGTAACTTCTAAAATAAGAGAATGATAAAACTAAAAAAAATATATGATGTACATTACCATACAAACTTCCACCGAAAATTGGTTTGAACGAGATCTAGTAAGTAGTTTTTTTTAACACGTCATAAATCGTAAACCGCAATTTACCTTTCAAGTTTGTACGGAACCCTCAGTGCGCGAGTCCGACTCGCACTTGGCCAGTTTTTTAGGGTTCCGTACCTCAAAAGGAAAAACGGGAATCCTTGTAGGATCACTTTGTTGTCCCTCTGTCTGTCTGTCTGTGAAGACCCTTTATCTCGGGAACACGTGGAGTTATCGAGTTGAAATTAAAACCGTATACTCAAATCTGCGGTCCCTTAAAGCTGTGAAAAAATCAGACTTCTAAGTTAAATAAAAAAAAACTACGGACGTTTATGTCGCAAAAAACGTATATTTCGACACTCAAAGGGATCATTATTCATAGGGTACTTCCCGTTGATCTAGAATCCTAAAATTTGACAAGAAGTAAGATCTCATAGCACAAGTATAGGATAAAATCTGAAAACTGTAAATTTGTAGAATTGAACTGTTTTCATAGGTAAGTTTGTATGGAACCCTTAGTGCACGAGTCCAACTCGCACTTGCCCGGTATTTTTTTTACTTTATGTTGTTGGCATTCCATTGTGACCCATACTTTTTTGAGGATTTTAGAATACCTGGTTATTTAAAAAACAACTTAAAACACACAACTCTAAAGTCGACAGTTGAATTGGCTGCTATGGATTCTCTCGAATTATGAGTACAAATACATATAATATACTAGCACTTGACCCAAGACTTCGTTTCTGAGAATGTTTTCATAAAAACTTTAACACCCCCTCAACGGTGGAGCACACGGTGGAGGTGTGCCCCGCTTGGGCAGAGCAACGCCGTGTCCTCGTGGGGGCGATCGGCGGCGGCGATCTCTCGCACCGGGCCTTGGTACAGCCCATGGTCCGGAGCGAGGAGGAGTGCCAGGCGGTTGTCTCCTTCTGCGAAGCAGTAATGCTAGTAAAGGAGGCGGCCGATCGGGTGAGGCAACGGTCCTCACGCCCCAACCGCCGCCGGGATACCGATCCCGATTTCCGGCCACCATAGGCGCGGGCTGGCGGACGGCGAGCAATGAGTGGCTCGCCGTCCAACCTTACGGTAACGTCCGGACCGAGCCCAAGTCGTCGACGGCGCGTACTGTTCTACGCGCGCCTCAGGGAGATGTCAGCAAATCGTAGGGGCCCAGCTTGGTCGAAGCCTACTGGGGCCACGGGTAGTGTGAAAGTGAAACCCGGGGCCCTGGGACGAAGGCAAAGAAGGAACAGGAGTGGTTTTTTAGTCAATAAAAGTCTGACACTATCTCCCGCTCCGCCCAAGTGCGGGATTTGTCATTAGATGATTTTCCCAACTAAAAATAAAAAATCCCTCCCTCAACAGTCTTTTGAGGGTAGTTTTGATAATTGAGAAAAAAAAATAAAGACAGTTATTCATTTAAGTTAGAATTTGTGACAAGTTTCAAGTTTATCAACCCCAGAAATAAGAATCCTCCATTCAATCTTTTAAACACCCTAAATCATCTTATAAGGTTAGTTTTGAAAAATAAATAACGACAACCCGTTTTACTTACTTAGGTTACTATTTGTGCTAACTTTCAAGTATACAAGAAATCAGATTTTGCATACAAACGAAATTTCCCCTTTTTACCCCCTTAAGAGGGTCCTTTTTCACACTCGCCTATCGCCAACATCGAGCATGGTTTAAAAGCTTGTTATTTCATCTAACGTAATCCAATGCGATGTTTGACGAAAAACCAACACGAAATAAGATAATAGTTTAAAAAACTAAAAAACACGCTTTTAGCACGCACTAAAAATTACTTAATTTAAAGAAAGCGTGGAGCGTTTATGCAATCTTTACTCTTTTTGGACAAAACGCTCCACGCTTTCTTTCATAATAAATCATAGTAAATATTCAATAAAGTTGATTACCTACTTATAACCATTTTGCATAGGTAATTATTTATCGTTCATCACGAACTGAAATTGTTTATGTTTACCTGCGATCTAATGAAGATTTGGCAAAGGGAAAACTCTTGAGTCCTCAAACAAAATGTCGGAATTATTTTGTAATTTTTAGTGCGTGCTAAAAGCGTGTTTTTTAGTTTTTTAAACTATTATTTTATTTTATACTTTTTAGTCTTCATAATATTTTTTTTCGTATTCCTGACAACAAACCCTTTCATTTGATACCCATATCATGGGGGTGCATTTCAAATAGCCAATCCGCCATCTTGGATGTCCGCCATGTTGAATTTAAGTCTCGTGACTATTTTTTTCTTATTCCTGACAGCAAACCCTTACATTTGACACCCGTATCATGGGGGTGCATTTCAAATAGCCAATCCGCCATCTTGGATATCCGCCATGTTGGATTTAAGTCACGTCACTATTTTTTTCGTATTCCTGACAGCAAACCCTTTCATTTGATACCCATATCATGGGGGTGTATTTCAAATAGCCTGTCCGCCATCTTGGACGTCCGCCATATTGGATTTAAGTCACGTGACAATTTTTTTCGTTTTTCTGACAAAAAACCCTTTCATTTGATACCCATATCATGGGGCTGGATTTCAAACAGCCAGTCCGCCATCTTGGGGAGGCCGCCATATTGGATTTGTAATGACGTTTCTTAGCTAGTCATGTATTGTCATCAGAACTCAGAGCGTGTCCAAAATTTCATCCTAATCGAAGATCGGAAAGTGGGTCAAATTAAGATTCCAAGATTTTCTTACATACATAGTTACAAGTGAAGCTAATAAAGGCGTGTTAAAAAGAGAGATAACGCCTGAAAACTCTGTTGGCATTCCGTGATTTACTCGAATATTTTACAAAACTTGTTCCAGGAAATACGTGATTTTTTTTTAAACCCTTTAATGTTTTTGAAAAAATTTGTAGTCATTCAGAATCTTGATTAAATTTGCAAGTTTTTTATTGACTACTATTATAATACTACAACCACTATTTTGTAAGTTTTTTATTGACTACTATTATAATAATACTACAACCACTAATTTGCAAGTTTTTTATTGACTACTATTATAATACTACAACCACTATTTTGGCTTCTATTTTCTATTTACATTTTTGACTTGAGTAAATTATGAAGTGTCAAAGTTCATGCAAAATAGCAGATTTTCAGAGGTCTTTACTGGATTAGTTTTACATAAATTTATAAATTTAAATCAATATCATTTATCATTTATCATTTATCAATAGAAGCCTAGATAATATCTACAAGATACTGTGTTTCCAAAATATCTAATGAAAAATGTGTAACAACGTCATAATCGCGTAAAGGTAAAATATCCAAACATCCCTTCTCAGAGGTCTTTACTGGATTAGTTTTACATAAATTTATAAATTTAAATCAATATCATTTATCATTTATCAATAGAAGCCTAGATAATATCTACAAGATACTGTGTTTCCAAAATATCTAATGAAAAATGTGTAACAACGTCATAATCGCGTAAAGGTAAAATATCCAAACATCCCTTCTTAGTACTTACCTACGTCATAAAATGAAGCCTTGTGCAAAATTTTATGTTTCTACACTGAGTAGTTTCGGCTGTGCTTTGATATGTCAGTCAGTCAGTTTCACCTTTTATATATATAGACAGATAATAGATGAGTTTGTACCTCTATTTTCCTCCAGGTTATAGGGATTTAATCATATTTTCTTCTCAGCGTCAAAATAATTTATAAAGGTGTGAAACCCTTCTTTTGTTGTCAAGATAAATATCCGTGCGGTATTCAAAAGCTTTTCTTTGCTAGGAACCAGCTTCTTCGTGCCAACTGGCTTTATTTACGATCCACTAGTATGTTTTTATCTTGGAGTAGTTATGAAGAGGGAGAAAGTAGAGCGCTTTTTTATCCAGAATGTTTTGTTGAACATACTACAACGTCTACTATGCGGGATTGTTCAAAAGAGTTAAAGGAAAGGACAACTGATGGAACTCAGGCTTTTTTTATGTGGGGAATCATCTAATGACATCTACCGCTCTTGGGCGGTTAACTAGCTGAACTGGCGAACTTCGTACCGCCTAACAGTCAATGAATGTGAATGAATCTTTCGATTTAGTCAATCCGTCAAAAAGTCCGTCGGAAAAGTCCGATTGCGATGAAACAAAGCCTAAGTAATATATATATATATTTTTCGGTGGGAAAATCATTTTATGACATCCCCTGCTGTTGGGCGGAGCGGGGGATAGTGCAGCTTTTTACTGACTAAAAACCCACTCCTGTTCTTTGGTGGCTTTTCATACCAGGGCCGAGATTTCCTTTCAGAAACAAACCCTTGGAGTAAGTAGGTTTCGACCCTGCTGGGCCCCTACGGTATGGAACACAGGTGGGTTTTATTATTCCTTCTCATTCCACCGAGAGCGAGAGGAGACGTTTGATTATTTCCCAAAGAGAGATGTAAAGTAGAGAGGGGAGGGAGGAAGGCAAGCCACTATTGTTAAGGTGGATACAGACTTTGCAAGGCATGCGCCGCGAACGGCGTACAACGGATGTCATGTATATGATATTATTGTCATGTTTATTAAGCATGACGTAGCTTCAGGATCGTTCTCTACTGCGCTACCATCATATTTATTTTTCTTTTTCAGAATTGTTTTGCTTTTATTTTTCGTTTTCTCGTCAAAATAACGGACATTCCTTTGATGAGAAGACGCAGTGACCATGTAACCCCAAAAAAAATTCGAGACAACTGTGCTAGAGATTTTAAAAAATGTTATCAAGGATTAACCGAATGAAAAAGAAATTTCTTACTTGACTGTTATTCTATTCAAATTCTATAAGAAATAGCATAATAGTCAATAACTAAAAGTACAAACTAAAATTTACTTGTCTAATATATTTTTCTTAAACACACTCCAATAAAAAAGTCTTCATGAAATTTCTAATATTGAACGCACCCTGTTCCAATTTGTCAATATTGGTATTATATAAATCGTTTTACTCTTTAGATATCGATTTATTCCAACGATGAAGTACTTCGGATTGATCCTCGACAGTTGGTGGAACTTTGTGGAGCACTTCTGACGTTTAGCCTCCAAATGGAGCGAGCCTGGACTTTTTTTTTTCGGTGGGAAAATCATCCAATGACATGCCCCGCTCTTGGGCGGAGTGCGAGATAGTGTCAGACTTTTACTGACTAAAAACCCACTCCTGTTCCTTCGTTGCCTTTCATACCAGGGCCGAGTCCTTCCTTTCAGAATCAGACCCTTGGCCCACTGGGGCCACTGAGGCTTCGACCCTGCTGGGCCCCTACGGTTGCTGACATCTCCTTGAGACGCATGGAACAATGCGCGCCGTCGACGACTTGGGCTCGGTCCGGACTGTCACTGGACGGTCGGACGGCGAGCTACCCATTGCTCGCCGTCCGCAAGCCCGCGCCTACGGTGGCCGGAAATCGGGATCGAAATCCCGGCGGATGGGGCGCGGGGGCCATTGCCTCGCGCGTGCACATGTGGCGTCCTTCTTTGTTAGCATTACTGCTTCGCAGAGGGAGGCGACCGCCTGCCACTCCTCCTCGCTCCGGACCATGGCCTGTACCAAGGGAGCAGGCCTGGGCTGCCTTCAAGCGGGTCCTACCAAAGACTGCTCTTTGGATTCAGGGGGAAGAAACGCCTGGGTGTGATTATTACGTGGATTGCAGTATGCCTCGTTTGGGCCGAGAACCGTTGTGTCCTCATCAGGCTCCGGAAGTCAGGACCGAGAGGGAATGGGATGCGGTTACCTCGTTCTGCGAAGTAATACCTAATGCTAGCGAAGGAGATGTTCGCAACCGTGAGGAAATGGGCATCTTCATGCCCCAGCTGCGGCCACGGGAGATGCCCTGGGCATTGGGAGTTTTAGGGCAATTCCTGGCTACCGTAGCCGCGTAGGCGCGGGTTTACGGACGGCGACGGCGCGTTTTGTTGCACGCGTGCTTCAAAGAGATGTCAGCAAAACCGTGGGGGCTCAGTTGGGCCGATGCCCACTAGTGCCTCATAGAATTTCTGAAAGGGTTACTGTAGAACACAAAGAGCAACTGAAGGACACAGGTGGGTTTTAGGCAGGAATAGTCTGAGTCTCCTGTTCCACATAAAAATAAACCCATGATTGTTCATTTACTCTATAACTCGTCTTCATACTCCAAGCTCAGTCTCGTACGTTTGTCTGTGTTTACACACGCGACTGTATACTTACACCGCAGACTACCAATATTTCTATGTGTTTATAAGTGAATATCAAAACAGTTTTTCCGTAACACGGTCGTATCAAGGTCAGTCCGTATTATTTCGTGGTATTAGCATGATCACTTTGAACTTTTGTGAATGTCAAGACTTGATGGGTGTCGTTTTAAAATAGTTTCGTTTTAGAAAAAAGCTTCTAATTTGTAAGAGTTTGTTTTATCGAAATCTTTTAGTGATTCATTCTTGAGTTGCGTTTGTTTCTTGTTTATATTTCATTTTGGTAAGAAATTTTATTTTTAACTAGCTGACCCGGAGAACTTCGTACCGCTTCACAGTCAATGAATGTAGTATATCTTTCGATTTAGTCAACCGATTGCGATGAAACAAAGTCTAAGTAATATATCAAGTTACGCAAAATTTTAATGTATAAAAGTTATCTACGTCGATTTCGTACATTTTATGTGATACGCACACAACTAAAAACTTCTACAGATTTATTAAATGTATAGAATAGAAGATTAGCTTCTTTTAGCGGTATCACCTGCGAGAAAGTAGTACTTTTTTTAATGTAGGGTATTATGGAATAACTCCTACCACTCTGGGTGGAGCGAGGAGGAGTGTCAGACTTTTACTGACTTAAACCAACTTGTGTTCAGTTGGCCTTTGCATTCCAGAGCCAAGGTGCTCTTTCAGACAATTTCGAAGCGGTAGGGGGTATCGGCCCTAGTGGGCGGCGTCCATTTTTCTAACATCTATTTGAAGCGCGCGAGTTATTTAACGCGCTGTGGACACAGGCTTTATCCTTACCAAACGCCGAGCTACTTATTACTCACCGTGCATAAGCCCAGGCCTATGATGGCCGGGAATCGCTTTAGGACTCCCAACCGTGGAAGCCGGTGGGGAAAGAACATACTCCCGGAATAAACGTGTTACACCTTTACACACCGTAGGGTGATATTATGTTTGTTTTTTTTTTTCTGAATAGTTTTTTGTGCATCTAGTGTTCATTTGTTATCATACAGTCGTTTTTTCTAAGAAAACTTGAAGAATGTTTCTTCATTACTTATTTTTATTGTCGAAAGTTGAGAGATCTCGATCGCTTTTTAAGTTGCTTAATTTTACGAATTCTAGCACTGTATTCTCTAATTCAAAATATTAGGGGTTAAAGTTTGAAATTGCCATTTTTTAAAACGGGTGTTATATATTTTTTAATTGACTTGGAATTATAAGTTCAAATAAACTTTATATTAAAGGTACGTTAATCTTTTATCAAAATAAGGTATTTATCGTTACTTTGTGTTTTGTATTTTCTGTAATATCGCAGTTCTTATAACCCCTATTATTTAAAAATATAAAACGTCAACGTCGTTTTTTTTTATATTGGTGTTCAGTCCACGACCACGTCTCGGAAGACGCATTTGAAGGCCTCTCACAAGCTGGACCGATGACCTGGTGAAGATTACGGGAACCCGATGGATGCGAGTCGCACAGGATCGGTCGTTATTTATTTATTTTATTGACCAACCAACAATCGTATACACTGAAAAATATATAAAAAAATAAATAAAAAAACATTAGGAACTAAAATTAAGATTGAAATTACAATTGAAATATTAAAATTATAACTAAAATAGAAATCCAAACTGAAATTTAAATTAATATGAAATTTAAAATTTAAAATCACTAAACAAATTAAAATTGATCAAAATATAATATTACCTATGTTTACCTATGTTTACAATATTAATTCCTAAATTGCTGCTAATAATTCTTTGGAACTTGCCAAATTAATCGAAATGCACGTCGACAAGATCGCTGCAGCTGTTTAACAGTTTACAAAGCCAGAGTCATGGCGAAACTTGAGAGAAGCTTATGTCCAACAGTGGATGTCTTTCGGCTGAAATGATGAAGATTCACTCTCGCCTTGAAGACACTTAAATTATAATCGGACGGGAAGACCGCAGCAGGCAAATTGTTCCAGTACTTTGATGTATGCGGTATAAACGACGAGGCGAAATGCTTGGCGTCCGGACCGTAGTAGTTAGTTTGGTAGTACTACGTATGGTTGGATACTCGCCGTACGTCGGGTTGTCCGAAGGTAGAAAGGAGATAGCGGAATCAAGTCCTGCAATTCCCACACACACTCTCAAAAATGCATCCCGTAAAATACCGAAAGGCTGGCTACCCTACGCCTGTGCTCAAGGCTTTACAGATTGGACTTAACCAAATTTTGATCACCAATTAGCTTCTTACTTAAGATGAATTTCGCGGGATAGCCTTGAGCATAATATTCACCTTAAGTAATTTTTTGTGAGTTTATTTGCCACTTGAGGTAATTGAAATGCTTTACTGTCTTAGTTGTTTTGAAAATTAAGTAAGTAATCAAAACTGATGACCCATTATCTCATCAAACAAGAGCTTTCAGCAATCTGTTAATTAAATATATTTCAAAACAATTCGCTACAAATTCGGTTTGACCTGATTGTGTGGTTGAAACAAAGGAGAATAAGTAGAACGAGATTAATCCTTATTAAAAAACGGATTCTGCTCTTGGCTTTGCCCGTGTGACAGTAGAAAATTAATCTAAAGAAAGAAAGAAAGAAAACATGTTTATTTGGCACACAGGTACAGTCAGGGGTCAAAAGTGCAGTTGCACTCCACTAAAGCTAAAGTGACTAACATTTCTATAAAGAAGAGTGTCAATGGTTTATGAATTATTTAATTTGTAGCGTAGCATGTAAAGTATTGAATAAACGACTTATGGATCATTGAACGTCTACTATACAGAACTTTTAGGCACTTTAGCATTGGTAAAGTAGAAAAACACATACTAAGAATAGAAAAGTCATCATCCAAACTATACCAAAAATAACACACACACACACACCGTTATCTAAAAAAGAAAGAAAGAAAGCGCACGGTTCACGGATATTAGAGTGTATAATCTATGGATATTAGTGTTCTGTGGCACGATCTATCGACTGTCAGAAGAAAAAGTAGGTGGATGATAAATAAACAAAAGTTGTAAATATTAGTACATAGATACGTCTAAAAACAAAAGTGATTCGGGAGTATCTGAAATGTTATTGTGTATGACTGTGAAGTGTAATGTTGTGTAGTGTTGGACGCAAGAAAAAGATGCCAAAATAGCCGAGCGACAATGTCACCAACTTTTCAAACGTCACTATTGCAAACCGTGCAGAACTCTGGTTAAATTATGTGGTGGCTTCCTTTTGATTGCATAATAAATGCTGTTTGTATTTGCAAACAAAAACACCAACCGCCTTTAAAGCACGAATAGGTGGTGGCAAATCATTCCAGATTTTGCTAGCAGCGTATCTCTAAGTAACATACCGCTGAAATAGAAAATATCCTATGTGCTATTCCTAGACATGGTCAGTGTGCCAAATTTCATCAATACCTGTGAACGAATAACAAACAGTCTATGTCTAAGCTAGGTGGGAAAGGCTAGCTAGGAAGTTGAGTTCCTATAATATAGTGGAGACATAGATGGCGCTATATATGTATGTGTGTGTGTGCAACTGTTGTGCGGACCAGACATAACATTCATCTAGGTGTAGTCGGAGGATCCTCCCTTTTCAACGGAGGTTTACGGGATTTTACACCCTGTTGTCTTTGACATCGACGCACAAATGAATACCATGGATCCAATGCATGATTCTGGACCCCCCTGTGGTGGAATTTTTCGTCGGTATTTTCCTAAATTTTTTTTAATCTTTACGTTTTTTAATTTAAACTGTATAAAATCGTTATTCTAACATTTTAGTTGAAAAATGACAAATCACACTAATAATACAGGATTATTAGTGTGATTTGTTTAATTAATTAGCTCTGTGAGTTTCCTGTTAGCTTTTTAGGGTTTCGTACATAAAGGGCAAAACGGGGCCCTACTTCTAAGACTCTGCTGTCCGTCCGTCTGTCTGTCCGTCTATCACCAGGCTGTACCTGAACCGTTATAGCTAGACAGTTGAAATTTTCACACATGATGTATTTCTGTTGCCGCTATAACAAAAGTACTAAAAACAGAATAAAATAAATATTTAAAGGGGCTCCCATACAACAAACATGTTTATTTATTGCTACAGACCGAACGGAACCCGTCGTGCGCGAGACCCACTTGCACTTCGCCAGATTGTTTTAAAACGAAGAAGATCTACTAGCTAAGAGAATAAAATTAAGGTCACATTTTTATGTTGACTTTTTTTGTTTAATAAATAATAATATAATTATTATGAAGCTTCCTAACATAAGCCGGAAAAGGGCCTTGTACAATCAGAACGTAAAAAAAAACTTTTGAAAATCATCACAGATTTTATTTTAAAAAGAATTTTCCTAGAATGTCTCCACGTAACGAATAATATGGGTTGCTGGCTTGTTTGAAATAGTCACAGCGGCCCTGTAACACAAAAGAAAACTGAAGAAACACGGGGTGGGTTTTAGTCAGAAATAATCTGAGTCACTCGCTCCATCCAGAGCAGGAGCAGTTATTTGACCCACACTCAAAAAATATATGTAAAAGACAATGTTGTTCGTAGTTTGTTACTGTCAGCCTCGCAAAAGTCAACGGAAGGAATACAGGTGAGTTTATTAACTCAGTAAAAGTCTAAGACCTATACTACTGCCACGGACGCGTAACTTCATAAACGCGTATTCGTCATTAAAAAGGGCCTATTACACTATGCGTTATTCAGACAGTCTTAGTCTATGTAGCATCACACAAGAAAAAGAGCAACTTACGCCAATGTCGTGTAAAGGAATAAAACAGAACGATGAGATACATAGAAATATATAGACTAAGACTGTCTGAATAACGCGTAGTGTAATAGGCCCGTAAGCTTGGTGCACGTCTGCTCACAGCTTATATACAAAACTATGAAATGCTGTCGACGAAGCGGCAGCGACACGACGGCAGGACGGCGACGTTGCCGGGTCCGTGGATAGTAGGCCTAACACTCCTTCTCACTCCACCCAGAGCGAGAAAACTCATTTGATGATTTTGCACGTTAAAAATAAGGCTTAGGTACTTTTTTTTTCACCATCATCATCATTTCAGCCGATAGACGTCCACTGCTGGACATAGGCCTCCCCCAAATGTCGCCACAATGAATGGTCCTGTGCGTCTCGCATCCATCGGATTCCCGATACTTTTTTTTTGGGTGGGACAAAATCATATAATGCCATCCTTCGCTCTTGGGCGGAGCGGGAGATTGTGTCAGACTTTACTGACTAAAAACCCACTCCTGTTCCTTCTTTGCCATTGTTCCAGAGCCCCGGGGATCTCTTTCGCATCACCTCTTTCCGTCTTTGCTAGCATTATTGCTTCGCAGAAGGAGGCGACCACCTCCCACTCCTCCTCGCTCCGTACCATGGCCTGTACCAAGGCCCATCGCGAGAGATCGCTGCCGCCGATCACCCCCAAGGCTTCGGTACTGAAATTACATGTTTTCTTATGTAGGTACCTATAATATAAAAAAGCAAAAAGTCGGAAAACCTCAGGATTTATTAGCGGAGAAGTAATATAGGCGGGAACGCAAATGAATAAAGGCGCCAAAGCAAATCAGGTTAAAAGGAGTTAAACGGTTTAACCCTTACTTTACTGGCCACTATTAGCAACCCTCTTAGTATTGGATGGGAATTCAATATTCACTCTTCAACTGCGGACTTTCGAGAGGACGATTGAACGGGTAATCTTCAGATAGTATAAGTATAGGAAATTTGGCGATTTACGTATTTTTACCACTATCTGCTCGAAAATGCCCTACATATATGTCATACAACCCTCACCTAAAGCAAGTCATTCTGTCCTTATTGTAAGTCATCGGTCCCTAGGATCTATACTCTATTCGCGATAGCATTAGACAGAAGTTAAAAAAGGTTGTTTTAGGGTACACTTTGTAATAAAAGTACAATAATTATATGTATATTGTGCTTTATTACAGTTAAGATTGATGCTGAATTTATTATAATCAACTTATATATTTTAACAACTGCTATACTTAAATGAATTCATTTGAACTATCCATCTTCTGAATTTATGAGGCTTTTAATTAAATACATAATTTAGTTCTTACTTATACTAAAAACACTGTCATAATTCAGGACATTAAACCATGTCCTGAAATATGACAATGTACTTTTTTGTGTCGACATTTCACCCCAATCTAGAACGAAGGAGTAACAAACATACACACACTAACATACAAACTATAGCCTTTATAATGTTAGAGTGACAATAAAGAGTATATCTATGCATGTATATATCTTAATTCGATTGAGGCTAAAGTAACGACAATACCGGACCACAGTACATCATCTGAAAGCTGTTTGTTTAGTAGATTGGTTACCAAATCCGATAAAACTTTCCGTGAATTACCGTCAGAACAGTGTACGGATACTGTTTACAAATAACAAAGAAGAACACTTACCTTTCATCAAAACAATACCTGTCTTCCAAAGACATTTCGAGTCTACTAAGTTACTCGTACCTTTCAAAGTCTTTGGGATCTCTTTTGTTAACGTGGATCATTCTCTTACGTCAGGGATGGCATGATACGCAGCAGAATCGTTCGTGTACACTATTACAAGGGTATTTAAGTAGCAGATAGGTTGGTAGTTGTCACATGTCTTCGAATTTTCGTTTCTAGCACATTGACAGCGTCACTCATTTTTGTGTTATTTCCATTTCTACGATACGGGGCGTTTAAGACCTCGTTTGAAAACTATCATTATGGCGGGAATAGAATAGAAACTTACTTTTATTCGGGACAGAAACAGCCAACAGTTTTAAACACAAAGTAAAAAAGAACAAAATTACAAAGTGCGCCGAGCGTGCCCGCACCGATAGGGTGACCACCTCAGCATTTGCTGGGCGTTAGACACCCAGCGCTGGTTTTCAGTTGGCACCCCGCAGTGACGCACGGATTAGGGTAAACATATATATATATTATTAGACCCCGTAACGCTTAAGAAACAAAAAGCTTTTTTTTTTCTAAGTGCGATACGAGGTCAAAGTGAACAGAATGCAATGGTGTATCTACTTTAATACGGGGTATTAAAGTAGATACACCATTGCATTCTGTTTTTTACACCTCAGATTGCGACATCAACATCATCATCATTCATCTATTTCCTAAACTAAACTAAATTGAAGTTATGGCCTCCGCACGGCAGAGAAGACTATGTTTTTCTTAGTCGCACCGCAAGGAAGACACATACGAAGCATATTGGACCGCGTTCCGCACTGAACGTGCTAGGACATGACGGTTTAATCACGATGATTCCTCCTTCCTCCTACTCCTTCATCGTTTTTGAGAGCAGTGGTGATGAAATAAATTACACAGAGTAATGCGCCTGCCTGGGTTTGAACTCACGCGCAAAAATCGTAGGTCGGAGCAGTTATCACTTGACCACCACTGTTCTATCTGTATTGATAAAAAATAAAATATAAAGGAAGCAGTACTCCTGGACACGGCATGCATGGTTGTAACAAAACGTTACTTGATTGTCTATGGTGCGGAGTGAAGTGTTCGGGGAGACTGAGTCGATAAAAGGGCATTGCGTCCGCGCAGCGGCGTTCAGTCGCTTCTAGACCTATGTGAGTCAATTTCATTCGTTATAACGTCACGCAAACGCATATCAATTTCGAACGCGGAACGTAGCAACGTATTCTATTCTTGAAAAATTATTAAATAAGTGTTGTGGTATCCCGAACTAGGGTAAGTTTTAAATAGCACACAAACCATCCATTTTTATTTTCTTCCACCTTCATGTATCAATTTTGAAATTTAAACCGTAACTCCCTAACTGTTTTTTTTTTGTTTGTTTAATCTTACTGTTTCTACTATGGCTTTAGCTTGTTGCCTTTAATTGCTGCCTTTAATGTAAACTCCGTTCTGGTAGGTGCCACCACGACAATACTACTACGATTAAATAGGTACTTTCTTGTTGTCGTCGGTGGTACCCCCCGGCACGGAAGTTATTGAGGCCGCATTACAATATGCTGGAACGGTGGATTCCAGGTACCACGATTGGATTCTCGGAGTAGGAACTCCTTCTTCAGCGTGTGGCTGCGCGGGCTGCCGGTCCGCCAAGGGAGTCGCAAGCCGAAGGCCCTGAGAACCTGCGCTGCTGAGCTGAGCGAGACTTCGTTCTCGTCGTGCCAACAACCTTCGCCGTACTTCGCCTTCCAGAGAATCTGCCAACCTCCACTTCCGGCCTTAGGGGTGGTCGGGTCTGCAGCTGCAAGCTTCGGAAAGTACCTGTCCCTGCAGAAGTGTTAATAGACGATCGTAACCCACAACCTACAAATTTGTGTGCCTCCGACTGACTCGGCAATATATATCTTAGTTTACCTGGTACGCACTTGTTTTTTTTCATTCATTACCGTCCTAGTTTGGGGGGTAGGGGGAAATAGAATGGGTGGAGGCTACATGGTTAGGAGATTTCTCGCTCGAAGCCCTGGCCACCGGTAGCTTGGACCCTATTCCCGATGCCGGTAGGCTACTATGTTATTTGGAAGAATTATTAATACACTAGCTTTTGCCCGCGGCTTCGCTCCCGTCAACTGACTACTATATCCTACTCTACCCTACGCTACCCTACTCTACCCTACTCTACCCTACTCTACCCTACTCTACCCTACTCTACCCTACTCTACCCTACTCTACCCTACTCTACCCTACTCTACCCTACTCTACCCTACTCTACCCTACTCTACCCTACTCTACCCTACTCTACCCTACTCTACCCTACTCTACCCTACTCTACTCTACCCTAGTCTACCCTACCCTACCCTACTCTACCCTACTCTACCCGGCTCTACCCTACTCTACCCTACTCTACCCTACTCTACCCTACTCTACCCTACTCTACCCTACTCTACCCTACTCTACCCTACTCTACCCTACTCTACCCTACTCTACCCTACTCTACCCTACTCTACCCTACTCTACCCTACTCTACCCTACTCTACCCTACTCTACCCTACTCTACCCTACTCTACCCTACTCTACCCTACTCTACCCTACTCTACCCTACTCTACCCTACTCTACCCTACTCTACCCTACTCTACCCTACTCTACCCTACTCTACCCTACTCTACCCTACTCTATCCTACTCAAAAAAAAAAAAGAGTTATAAATAGTGTAACTAACACGACTTTCTTTTATATATATAGATAATTATAAAATTTAAGGAGTATTTAAATAAAAATAAATAAATGTTATAAGAATCTACACTAATATAATAAAGAGGTAGTTTGGTTTTTTGCTTGTAGGAGGTAATCTCTGAAAGTACTGGTCCGATAGCGAAATTTTTTTCACCGATAGAAAGCTGCTTTATTCTTGAGTAACATAGGCTATATTTTATATATGCGGGCGAAACCGCGGACAAAAGCTAGTTATTTATAAAAATGGTGTAGTTACCAATAAAGGTTTGCCACCCCTGTCCGTCGCCACCAAAATACTTAAGAAAACTCGATTCAAACTTAAACTTAATAAAGATCTAAACGATAAAATGTTGGATTAACAGCTTTTGAGCTCGTTTCTTTTCTGAGGTTTTTTACAGATACTGGGAAGTTTTATGTTGTTTACCTATTTGTTTCGAGTGGATAAACCGAAGATATCTACGAGTATTTTATTTATATAGGTATCTATCCAATTTGAGTGAGTCGCCAGGCGCCAGTAACTGAAAAGTTTAATGGGAATCGTTTGTCTTGGTATGTCCATGTGAAGAGGAGGGATGAAACGCTTGTTACTAAAAGAGTAATATGGACAGATGAAGAGGGAGAAGGAGGCCAAAGAAAAGATGGATGGAATGTGTGATATGAAAGAAAAAGGAATTAGTGACAGCGTGACGGGTGACAAGACAGAATGGAAGAAAAAACGTGTTGCAGCGACCATAAATAAAACGGGACAAGAGCAGGCAGATCCATGATCCAATTTGAGATTTGCTACGTCTCACGTCTGCCGCTGCCAATTGCCTACACAAGGATACAGCTGGGGCAGACTTCCACCTTATGCTCCACTGTGTCGATTCGCATCCGGGTATTTCTTCCGCCTGAATCTAAAACAGGAACCTTCCGAACTTGCCATGTCCGGCGAGATCTTGTCTCAAGCGGAAAGTGAAGAAGCCGTGTGGCACCTCTCTAGCCATTTGAAAAATCTTATAGCTTTAGCAAACAATCAGTAGCTAAGTATAAATAAATTAATGGTAGATAATGTTAATTGATCTGAACTGAAACATGTAAGGTCTTTTCTAGTTATAAGATAACACTTCAAAGGCCAAGCTGTTGACGATCTAAATCTTGATTAATTTTCGCTCGATTGAATTCCCTAATTTTATGAACTGTATTTTTCCTCAGATATGTCAAAAACACGGCTACTAATGGAAAAGCTTTTATTTGGTCTGTCATTTAGGAAATGGGCTTCTTAACGATGTTATTGAAGTAACTGTCTCGTGCTGGAATTATCAATTGGATTTTAGTCCAAGGTCACCAGTGGATCACGATCTTACGTTTCAAGCGAGACGTGTGATTGGCTCGGATTGGTACATATTTTGTCGAGTTAGTGGAAAATACCACTATGTATACCAATGTGAAATATTTTCCTTCAAAGAGAGATGTCTGCATAATTGCCGAGGTCCGTCAGAGCCGATGTTTGCCGGGGCTGCGCGATTGTTAGAAATAGTTCTATATCGCGGCCTTCGAACGAAAAAGGTAACTGAAAGATCACATGTGAGTTGTAGTCAGTAAAAGTCTGATAATCAAAAGACATTTTATGAAAACATAAAAACTGGCCAAGTGTGAGTCGGGTACTAAAGATTCCACCATTATCTCATTACCACATTTTTTACACAAATTATTTTATTCTGTTTTTAGTATTTGTTGTCCACCTATGTTCCTTCAGGTGCTCTTTGTGTTTGAGGGCCACAGTACCTTTTTTGAGCGATCCTGCAGCCTGCTGAGTGAGTTTTTTAGCTATTTCAGTTATAATAACTGAAAGCGGTAAGTAACAAAAATACATCATCTGTAAAAATTTAAACTGTTTAACTATCACGGTTCGTGAGTTACAACCTGGTGACAGACAGACGGACAGTGGAGTCTTAGTAATAGGATCCTGTTTTTTCCGTTTAGGTATGGAACCCCAAAAAAATAGGAACCTCTCCGAACCAAGCTTATGCTTGCCTAAAACACAAATTAAAAACCATCTGCCTCACAATCACACAACTTTGTTTCAATTAACGTGAATCAACAAGAGCCTGTTCAGTTTGAAACACAACAGCACTTCTGAAACACTTGAAATCCCACGTTTCTCTTAAGAACCCCTAAGTCGTCCATGATTTACAACGCAGGCAACTTCCTTGTCTTATCTATTATGATTAATGAACGAGAGACTAATTGAAAGTACTGACTAATGGAGACGGTGGAGATAAAGCTTTATATTCATTAATATAATGCGTACACGTTTTGCGAGTAAAACGCCCGCCCTACTTTACTCGCTTTTTATCCCCCGCACTTGGGTGGAGCGGGAGATAGTGTCAGACTTTTACTGACTAAAAACTCACTCCTGTTCCTTCGTTGCCTTTCATACCAGGGCCGAGTCTTCCTTTCAGAATCAGACCCTTGGCCCCAGTAGGCTTCAACCCTGCTGGGCCCCTACGGTTGCTGACATCTCCTTGAGGCGCGCGTGGAACACTACACGCCATCGACGACTTGGGCTCGGTCTGGACGGTTACCTTACGGTCGGACGGTGAGCTACCCATTGCTTGCCGTCCGCAAGCCCGCGCCTACGGTGGCCGGAAACCGGGACTGGAATCCCGGCGGCTGGGGCGCGGGGGCCATTGCCTCGCGCGTACACGTGCGCCCTCCTGGGTTGCGATAGTCACTGTTGCCATTCCACTATGAGATCCTGCCGGAGTGTGGGTGTAGGGTGTGTGGCGACCGCTTACAGGAAAGCGCAGTGTTGTAAGGCCTCCCACAAGGTAGACGGATGACCTAGTGAGTGCAGAAGGATTCTGCTGGATGCCGAAAGCCTTCGTATCTATTACGGCTGTAGTTATATTTCCGCTTAAATAATAAAAAAACCGCCTGGCATTAGGGGCTGCCAAATTCTTACAGTTTTTAAAAGTAGAGTGAAAGTAAACTATGTTTCTATTTCGTCATTGTTGCATTTTAGTATGTATAATTTTTGTTAGGTATGTAGATCTAATTTCGAGGAAGAGTTCAACCGTCGAATCCGACTTGGCTGGGCGGCGTTCGGGAAGCTGTGCGGTATCTTCTCGTCCAACATACCCCAGTGTCTCAAGACGAAAGTCTATGACCACTGCGTGTTGCCAGTGATGACCTATGGCTCCGAAACGTAGTCGCTCACCATGGGCCTCATCAGAAGGCTTAAAGTCCCCCATAGGGCTATAGAAAGGGCTATGCTCAGAGTTTCCTTGCGTGATCGAATCAGGAATAAAGATATCCGCAGGAGAACCAAGGTTGCCGACATAGCACGAAGAATCGCCAAACTTAAATGACAGTGGGCAGGACACATTGCTCACAGAACAGATAGCCGTTGGGGCCGAAAGGTTCTAGAGTGGCGACCGCGTACCGGAAGACAGTGTTGGAAGGCCTCCTACAAGGTGGCCCGATGACCTGGTAAGGGTTGCGCGAATCCGATGGATACGAATGCACAGGAGCGTTCATTGTGGTGACACTTGGGGGAGGCCTATGTCCAACAGTGGACGTCTTTCGGCTGAAATGATGATGATGATGTATTTTCTGATATTTATTTTACTAAGTGTATGCAAATAAACATAATGGTACATCTTTATTTGCATGTTATATTATTTCATTGTTAACTCACACACAATAGTGTGTACTAATTTTCCTGTTAACACACGGTGTCTACATCACTTTTTTTTCCAACTCTCCTTTAGCAGCTATGCTGGAAGAGATTTCTTTAGAAATAAGCATCACCTTTGAACCTATTTTTCTGTTTCCTTCTTCTTATTTTTTGTTTTTATGTGTGTACATAAATAGTTATATAAATAAAAAAAAAATAATGATACGAACTAGTGCTTGACTGCGTTTCCACTTGGTAGTAAGCAGTGATGCAATCGTTGATAGAGAGGTGCACTAGTTTATTAAGGGCCTATTCACTCTAGCTTTGATGACAACTAAACTATAATCGGACGGGATGACCACAGCAAGAAAATTGTCCCAGTCCTTCGATGTATTAAATAAACAATTGTGGACTAGTGGTACATTCAATTGTAATCTCTCTCTCTCTCTCACCTTCCGCATGACGCAGGTCCTCAATAGACGTGGTAAGTTCGGGAGGTTTCTGCACCTAATTCATGCGGCAGAAACGCTCGGGGGTCACCATTGCGTGGACCACCCGGAAGACACGGTCGATCATACGGTGGAGGTATGCGTGTCCACGTACAGGCAAAAAAAAGTACGGCCGTTTATGTTGCAAAAAACGTGTATTTCGACATTCTCAAGGGAATCAAAATTCATAGGGTACTTCCCGTTGACCTAGAATCCTGAAACTTGGCATGAAGCAAGGTCTCATAAAACTGTTTTGTAGTTACGTCTCAAAAAAACTTTTTTTGCGATTAAATTAAATTTAAATAAAAATTAAAACAAAATCTTCCTAACTCAATTTGGGAATTGAACTGTTTTTATAGGTAAGTCTGTACGAAGCCCTTAGTGCGCGCGTCCGACTTGCACTTGTCCGGTTTTTTAAATATGCCCGTCAGTAGGGTAAAATTGGGGCTTCTGCATCACTCGCCTCGCTTCGCTCGGTTCGTGATGCAGGAGCCCCAATTTTATACTCGATTGGGGTTTCTGCGTCACTCACCCGCTTCGCTCGGTTCATGATGCAGGAGCCCCAATTTTATACTCGATTGGGGTTTCTGCGTCACTCGCCCGCTTCGCTCGGTTCATGATGCAGGAGCCCCAATTTTATACTCGATTGGGGTTTCTGCGTAATAATTCATTATTTTTCATTCGCAGCGTCAGCAAAAACTTAAATACGTTATGATGTTCGTTCCCTTATGATATTCGGGTATAAATAGAGCTCTCAAAGTGTTTTTGCTACACATTATTGGCGCATCAATCCTTCATTGCTGGGTGTGGATATCTTCACAAGGCTTCAAGTATGTACGTACAATTAGACCCTATGCACATAAGCAACTCAGTTTCAATAATACAGTTGTTTTGCTCTGTGTGCCGATGGGCTAATATTTCTTTTTATATCTGTTGTTATCGTTTTATTAACAGTTTACTTACTTTATCTTTATTTCAGGTCTTCAAATCCGTTCGATTCAGACGCTGAAGTGCCTTCAACATTGGCTAAGAAAAAGATTGTCAAGCCGCAGAAATCCAAAAAGCAGCAGAAAAATAAGACACAAAAAAGACAGGATCATTTGTTAGGAAGCGGCTCGGAATCAGAGACTGACGCAACACCAACAAACGTGAACAAAAGGCGTAAAATCAATCCCTTTCCTGATTCTGAGGTGAGTTAATTATCTACACAATATTTTGTTTATTACTGATAAAATTAAAAATAGTCTGAGCAGAAATAAAATTAATCTTGCGAACGATCTTGCTTTAATAGTCGGAAGTGTGATCATTTTCTTTTATTTTCAATCTCGCACAGACATAATGTATTTATTTCTAAGTATGTTCTTGTTGTTGACAGGATGATGAGCCTGAACTTGTTCAGGCAGCAAAATTAAAAAATTTCCTTTCGAGGCGTGTAGCTTCTGGAAATACGTATCAAAGCGATCCCACCAGACGAGGTGACTACTACGTCGAAGTTCGCATCTCGAACAGCCGTGAACTGGAGGTAATTACCAACAATCGATGGCAACATTCCCTGATCACTTTTAAAACTGCGGTAAATGATAATACGCCAACGTGGAAAGCAGTTACTCAGCTTGTTTCCGCGGTAAAAGAAGATTTCAGTCAAATTAAACCTATTTTGTATCCTTCCAAGGATTAATCAATATGTATTAGAATAATAATAATAAATTCATTTATTTCAGGTTGAATTAATCATTACTACTGCATTTTTATAAATTTTATTGAATAGTATTTTATGTTTGTATATAGTTAAATGCATTGTTTCTTACAGGATCTACTCTGTAGATAAGAATAAATAAAACTAAAAACCAAAAACCAGAAAAACAAAACTAAGAATAAATAAAACTAAAAACCAAAAACCAGAAAAACAAAACTAAGAATAAATAAAACTAAAACAAAATACCTAGAAACCAGAAAAAACAAAACTAAGAATAAATAAGACTAGAACCAAAAACCTAAAAACCAGAAAAACAAAACTAAGAATAAATAAAACTAAAACAAAAAAAACTAAATCATAAAAACAAAACTAAGAATAAATAAAACTAAAACAAAAAACCTGAACCATTAAAACAAAACTAAGAATAAATAAAACTAAAACAAAAAAAAAGCTAAACCACAAAAACTAAACTAAGAATAAATAAGACCAAAACCAAAAACCTAGAAAACAGAAAAACAAAACTAAGAATAAATAAAACTAAACCAAAACCTAGAAACCAGAAAAACAAAACTAATAATAAATAAAACTAAAAACAAAAAACCTAGGAACCAGAAACACAAAACTAAGAATAAATAAAACTAAAACAAAAACCTAGAAACCAGAATAACAAAACTAAGAATAAATAAAACTAAACCGAAAACCTAGAAACCAGAAAAACAAAACTAAGAATAAATAAAACAAAAATAAAAACCTAAACCACAAAAACAAAACTAAGAATAAATAAAACTAAAACAAAAAACCTAAACCACAAAACAAAGCTAAAAATAAATAAGACTAAAACCAAAAACCTAGAAACCAGAAAATACCAAACTAATAATAAATAAAACTAAAAACCAAATACCTATAAAACCAGAAAAAAAATACTAAGAATAAATAAAACTAAAACAAAAAACCTAGAAACCAGAAAAACAAAACTAAGAATAAATAAAACTTAAACCGAAAACCAGAACACACTTATACAGAAAAACAAAACTAAAAATGAATAAAACTAAAAATAAAGAACCTAAACCACAAAACTAAGAATAAATAAAACTAAAACCAAAAACCTAAACCACAAACAACACTAAGAATAAATAAAACTAAAATTTGAACCTAGAAAAATATTTTTTTATAGATAAATAAACACTAAACTAATTCACTATTGTTTGATGACTAAAATGTATTTCTATCAAACCTGTAATGAATACGTTAAAAAATATTCTTCTCATAAGAAATCCAACATTCATAAATCTAACTGTTTGCTACAAACTGAATTTGACAATGTTCATATGATTGCTTGTGCCTTTAAAAACAAAATTGTTAGTTACAGAATAGATGCCCACAAATTAAATCTTTCACCTGAATTATTTTTAAATGATATTTCTCGCATATGTTGTAATCTTATTAAAGAGAAACTAAAAGTACACACATCATTAAAGGTCAATTTTAAGCTATATGTTTCATATATTTTGCCTAAAAATTATGAATCATCTCTGAAATCTTTTAATACTAAATATGAAATAATATCGCAAAACACCGATTTACTATCTATTTATAACGCATGCGCTGAAAAAATGATTTGCAAATGTTCAGAGTTTGAACTTTCCGAATCAGGTTGGACAATTGAGAGAATAAGTCATTTAGAAATAAATATTTTAAAATACAACCCTTTAAGAGCTGGTTCTTACATTCCTTTACCTGAAAATATTCGAAAAACTAAATCTTGTCTAAATTTAGTTAACAATGATGAACATTGTTTCCTATGGAGTGTTGTAGCTCATTTGTATCCGACTAAGAATAATCCAAATAGAGTGACATCATACCCTCATTATTCAAAAGTTTTTAACACAACTAATATGTCATTTCCTCCAAGTTTTACAGATATTAAAGTATTTGAAAATCTAAATCCAAATTTTAGTGTAAACATTTATGGTTTAGATTCTAAAAATCAAGTGACAGGACCATTGTATAAAACTTTCAAAAGAAAATTAATGCACGTTAACTTACTTTGTATTAATAATAAAAACGGTAAAAATCATTACTGTTTAATAAAAAAGTTTGACAGACTTGTACATAAACAATTAACTAGACATAAGTCCAAGATACATTTATGTGATGAGTGTTTTATATATTTTCATACTCCAGAAAAACTTTTAAATCATAACTGTGCAAGGGTGAAAACTACACTCCCTGAAGATAACACAACACTATATTTTTCAAATTTTGAAAGAACTCAAAGTATTCCCATAGTTATTTACGGTGATTTTGAAAGCTTATTACGAGAATATTCAGACAAAAATAAAACAACACATGTTGAAAACATACAAATTCACGAGGCAAGTTGCTTTGCATATTTTATCTTTTGTCATTCTCAGCCTGAACTTAATAAGTTCGTATCATACAGAGGACCAGATTGTTCAAAGAAGTTTATTATATCAATTACCAAAGATGTGAAAAGATTATATGAAATAATTTCAGTTTCAAAGCCCATGATAATCAGTGATGATGAACGTAATTCTTTTAACAATGCAAAAAAATGTTATTTATGCAAGAAAAAATTCTGTGATACAGATGTAATTGTCGCAGATCATGATCATTTCACAGGAAAATACAGAGGACCGGCGCATAATAAATGTAATTTAAATGCTAAAACATGTCCATTCATACCAATAATATTTCACAACCTTTCAGGTTATGATTGTCATCTGTTTATAAAAGAACTTTCTACTATTTGTGGACGTATAAATTTAATACCCAAAAATAAGGAAAAATATATATCTTTTACTAAATGTATACCAATTGATGGTAAGAATGTCGCTCAATTAAAATTTATTGACTCTTTTAATTTTTTGAGCTCAAGTCTTGATAATTTAGTGAAATCAATGAAAGCCGAGGATTTTCAAAGTCTGCGACAGTTTTTCGACGATGAGCACTTATTTAATTTAATTCGAAAAAAAGGTATTTACTGTTATGACTATATTGATTCATGGGATCGTTACAAAGAAAATAAATTGCCAGATCAAATCAAATTTTATAATAATCTTACTTCTGAAACTGTTTCCGATAAAAACTATAAACATGCGTTAAAAGTTTGGGATGCATTTAATATTTCCAATTTAGGAGAGTATACAGATTTATATTTAAAATGTGACGTCCTTCTTTTATGTGATGTATTTGAAAAATTTAGAGCTATGAGTTTGAAATATTACAACCTTGATCCATGTTATTATGTATCTTCACCATCGTTGAGTTGGGATGCTATGTTATTATACACTAATATTAAGTTAGACTTGATTTCGGATATTGAAATATATCAAATGTTGGAAAAAGGTATACGAGGAGGTCTTGCTCAATGTTCTTTAAGATATGCCAAAGCAAACAATAAATATCTTCCACATTACAATAGTCAGGAACCAAATAGTTATCTAGTTTATCTGGATTGTGTTAATTTATATGGTTTTGCAATGATGCAAAAATTACCAACAGGGAACTTTAAATTTTTGACCGAAAAAGAAATCAATAAATTTGATATAATGAATGTTTCCAATGATAGTGATAGCGGATATATTCTCGAAGTAGATTTACATTATCCACACGAAATTCACGATGACCATTCTGATTTACCTTTTGCAGCTGAAAAATTTGTGGCTCCGGGTAGTAAAAATTATAAACTCATTGCTAACTTGAACGACAAATGCAAATATGTGATTCATTACATTCATTTGAAAGAGTGCTTAAAAAAAGGTCTTATTTTAATCAAAATTCATAGGATCTTAACTTTTAGTCAAAATGCATTTTTAGCACCATACATCTTATTGAATACAACCCTTCGTCAAGAAGCAGGTTCAAATTTTGAAAGAGACTTTTTTAAAAAACAAAATAACTCTATTTTCGGAAAGACAATAGAAAACAAAAGAAAACAAGTTGATGTGAAATTGGTTAATGTATGGAAAGATGTATCAAATAAGACTAACAAAGTGTGTGGAGCAGAAAAATATGTAAGTGCTCCAAATTTCAAAAACATGTCAATGTTATCAGAGTCATTGGTTGCAATCCAGATGCAACAAACACAGATAGTTCTGGATCGTCCGATTTATATTGGATTTTCAATTTTAGAATTGGCTAAGAGTCATTTATACCATTTTCACTATTCTGTAATGAAACGTATTTATAAAAAATCTATCAAACTTTGTTATACTGATACTGACAGTCTTTTGTATTTAATATACACTAAAGACTTTTATAAAGACATGAAAAAGCATATTAGATACTTTGACACAAGTAATTTTGAAAATGAGAATTATGATATGCCGAAAGTAAATAGTAAAGTACCAGGATTTTTTAAGGATGAGATGGGTGGTGATATAATATCTGAGTTTGTGGGTTTAAGAGCAAAATTGTATTGTATAGATTCTGTAACCACTTCAATAAAAAAAGCAAAAGGTATTAAAAAAAACGTTACAAATAAACTTAATATTGAAAATTATAAACGAGCTTTACAATCCGATGAACGCTTAAGAGAAAATATGTGTATAATTAGGTCAAAAAATCATAATATATTTACTCAAAAAATTAATAAACTTGTACTTAGCAGAGAAGACGATAAAAGACAAATATTAGAAGATGATTGTAAAACTTTGCCTTGGGGACATTATAAAACTGTTTTTTAATATATGTTACTTATGTAAATCTTATTAAATAAAATAAAAAACAATGCATTTAAACTGATCTGTGTAAGAAAAGTTTTAGTATTTAAATAATAAATAAATACGAACAATTGTGTGTATAATTCATAATAATCATTGCATAAAACAAAAACAATGCATTTAAAGTTAAGCTGTGTATTGTATTTTAGTATGTAAGAAATATTTTATTTTTAAATAAATTTACGTGACGAAACTTATGTGTATTTATTTAATAACCTCATAATTAGCACTCTTTACAGCAGGAATAAAACCCCAGGAATAAAACACAAATATTGAGTATAACAAATGTATTATTTGCATTAAGTACATCTTTTACATGGTCTTATAAACTATTAAAATATAAAAATACAAATAACTATTCCTATTACTACTACTTCTAATACATTATCAATAACGATAAAAATTAAAAGCATATATTAAATATTACATAATTTATCACTCTAATTTTTCACCGATTTTTTTTATAAGCACCTCTGCAGCATTCATCACATCATCAAAAGTTTCGCGCACCACATATTGTACACTGGTACAAGCATTATCACTATCGTTACAGTCATTTTCACTTTCACAATCATTTAGCTCATACACATTCAATTTAATTAAATAACGTCCTCTTATATCATTTGGTTTACCACGGCGAGCAATATATGATGTTGATGATGAAAATCTTGATGAGTGCTTTCTCTTTCTTGCTATTTTTTTCTGGGCTTGTTCTTGAGTATTTGTCGGATTATTGTCCAGTTCTTCAGTTTCACGTTGCCGATTTGCCAAGCTTTCAAAATACGAGCTACAATCACCCTGAGAGTAAAAGAAAGGCCTGATGACCTGATTGCCATCATCGAGATTCGCAGAGTTCCACTGTAAAAAAAATAATACAAAATACTCATGAACAAAAAGAAAACAAATCAGATAAATATACATAAATTACTCCTAATATAATACATTGGGACTGCATACCTCACGCATCCTGGATTGTTCATGATCATCAATCATAATGGTGGGGGTGTATGTAGGTGAACGAGACATAATTCTGAAAAAAAAAAAACAACGTATTTATTAATAAAGTCAATATAAACCGCGCATCAATATGGATTTTAATTGATTTGTATGCAAAGACTTACCTTTTATAATTGAAATGAAAAAGTTCAAAAATTTAAAACCACAGCAGAAGTGACTGTATTTTGATGGTTGCCACAATTAAATGAACTACTTTATTTTGAGATGTCTAAAACTGGTGAACTTTTGTAATATGAATAGACTCACATTACAGTTTAAGATGAGGTCAGTTCACACTGAAACGCAATGCGACACAACGCTATAGCGATACCGAACTTATTAACATGAATTACACACATCTCAGCAAATCAACAGACTTTTTATCTGCGCGTAAAATCGCGATAGGTTTCAGTGTGAACTGGTCCTTATTCGCCAAATATGTAGATGATTTTTTAAGGATGGGTATAATAAACAAGTCCAAACCTGCAATGCAAGTCCAATGTGCAATACGCCGATGTTTAAATAATACCTAATGTGTGTATGTTATGTTTCATCTAATTCTTATTATCCCTCAAATATTTATTTTACGGCAGTATATATTTGAGGGATGATAAGAAATAGATGTAATATGCAAGATGAAGTTGATCAAACAACCCATATCCCTGAACGTTAATAATATAAATTTCGATGACTCTGTTCATCACATCAAACACAGCTCATTATTGCCTAATACGATTCGTAGTTTGATATGTGGACCCTCAAACTGCGGCAAAACAAATGTAATGATCAGTTTACTCTTACATGAAAATGGGCTTAAATTCCAAAATCTTTACCTGTACTCGAAAACCAGTTTTCAGCCAAAATATCGTTTTTTACGAGAAGTCATAAGGAGAGTACCTAAGATAAAGTTTTATGAATTCAATGATGATAAAGATGTGATATCTCCGAGTGAAGCTTTAAACAATTCTGTATTTATTTTTGATGATGTTGCTTGTGAAAATCAAATAAATATTCGCAATTATTTCTCTATGGGCAGGCATAAGCAAATTGATTGCTTTTACTTATCTCAAACCTATTCAAAAATTCCTAAACAATTGTTACGCGATAATGCAAATTTTCTTATAATATTTAAACAAGATGATGTAAACTTAAAACATGTTTATAAAGAACATGTCAGTTCTGATTTACTATGGAATCAATTTAAAGATATGTGTAAAACAGTTTGGAATAACCCATATAATTTTTTACTTATTAACAAAGAGTCGCCATTAAATAATGGAAGGTACAGAAAAAATTTTGATACTTTTTTCCACTTTTAATGCAGTTATAAATGAGTTTCACATAAAATAGATTTAGTATAATTTTTTTCTTCAACGTATACAGGTGTTGAAAATAACATGGAGAAAAACATTAAAATGGAATTAATGAAGCCTGTGGACTCCATAAAAAGTAAATTAAAACAAATGAAAAATCATGAACATAAAATTAACTTATCGCTTGACAAAATGCTAAAACCTGTTACGGAGCCACTTAAGACCCTTATTAATTCAAAAAATGATGAAAATATATTATTTGCGACTTCTGAAAAAAACGAAGCGGATAAAAATAATATAAACTCTCCCATTAATTGCAATAACTTTTACGATGCTGATTCAGATTCCATAGAAATCCCTAAAGATAAAGTAGAAGATTTAGAAACTTCATTAGAATGTGATGATATTTATGATATACAAGATAGCTTAAATATACCTTTTGGAATAAGGAAAGATAATAAAACTTTAATGATGGGTAACTCGGTAGTAACATTTTCTAAAATTGATAATTTGAATAACGATATGATGTATTTGATAAAAATCGGAGACAAAAGTTACAACTTAACCCCAGGGCTCAAAGAATTATTACTTCGAAAGAAACCGGATTTAAAGTCAATATCAAGCAAAGATAAACTTGTCTATAAGGACATTTTATATCACACAAATGCTCATAAAAGAGATTTCAACCCTGCGGGTCAAATAAGAGGTGATAAAGGAACAAAATATCGTGAAATAATCAAACCTTTATTTTCTAACGATACAAACGAGAAACTTCAAACAAAACTTGGAGGTAGCATTCCAAAGCTTAAGACATATAAAACCAACACTGATTTGGTATATTGGGACGATCCCAATGAATTGGTTGAGAGATTAAAATTATTAGTAGCATCAAGAGACGCTGGCAACACAAATCATGATAATGAAATTTTATCAATAATTGAAGAATTAAAAGAAGCTGGCATAATTAAGGAATAAATACTAATAATAATAAGCTTTTGATTTAGTATCATTGAGTCATTCGAACATTGACATATCTGGGTAATTATGTGTTATTTATAGATAATGACATATTTCAAAGTGGTTAAAAATACACGTGACTATCAAATTTAATATTCCCTTGAAAAATCTAAGACAAAAACTGATACCGGAAATTTCCTAATATGAGCAAAATAGATGTGGTAAATGAAATACATAAAAGCGCGAGGGTGAACTTTCCCCGAAGAAATGTTATTATGAAAGATATAGACGATCTATGGCAAGCAGACTTAATTGACATGCAATCAATTTCTAAAGAAAATAATAACTTTAGATTCATTCTTGCCGTTATTGACACATTTTCAAAATACGCTTGGGCATTTCCTTTGGAAAGTAAGAACAAAGATGCAGTATATAATACTTTTAAGATTTTACTGGATAAGCAGCGTGTTCCTAAGAACTTACAAACTGATAATGGAACTGAATTTTATAATAGTAAATTTCGAAATCTTATGCAATCTTACAATATTAATCACTATTCAACATTTTCATCTAAAAAAGCTTCAATAGTTGAGAGATTTATCAGAACATTAAAATCTAAATTGTACAAGGAATTCAGTTTGAAAGGTAATTATAATTGGGTCAATGAGACCCTCAATAGTGCCATTTATAAATACAATCACGCCTACCATCGGACAATTGGTGAAATCCCCGCAAATGTGGATAACACAAATAAAAAACGTATATTACAAAGATATGAAAGGTTGATAAAAAAAGTTAGTATGAAATGCAAGCTTAAAGTGGGAGATTACGTGCGAATCAGTAAGTACAAAGGAACATTTGAAAAAGGATATACTCCTTACTGGTCAACAGAAATATTTAAAATTCGCAAGAAACAGAATACAACTCCTATCACTTATTTAATTGAAGATACGATCAGAGGTCAACCTATTTTAGGAGCATTTTATGAACAAGAGCTTCAAAAAACAAAACATCCAAATGTGTATCTAGTTGAGAAAGTTCTTAAAAGGAAAGGAAATAGGGTTTTAGTAAAATGGTTAGGTTTGTCTTCTGCTGAAAATAGTTGGATCGATAAGTCGGACCTATTGTAGGAATTTATAAGCTCTCATATATATTTATTGAGTGTTTAGACCATGATTAATCAGTCTTAATATGTGTATTGGAGAGAGTAGTCTTCTTAATTGGCTTATAAATCATTTACCATTTGAGTTACATTTACCAGGGTATAATTATTGTGGCCCTGGTACAAAATTAATTAAGAGACTTACACGTGGAGATAAAGGTGTAAATCAATTAGACGAATATTGTAAAGAACACGACATTGCATATCAAAAGTCATCAATCTTAAAGGATCGACATAAAGCAGATTTAGTGTTGCTTAAAATGGCAAAGAAACGGGCAGCTGCCTCTGATGCGAGTGCAGGAGAGAAATTTGCGGCACATCTAGTAAGCAATGCTATGTTGGCAAAAATTAAAACCGGTGCTGGCCTAAAAACCCGTAGTAAAAACTCTCCGAGAAAAAATAAACCTGGAAAATGGATAAATAAGAAATTTAAAAATATCGTTACTAATACGAAAAAACATATAACAAAATTGAAACCAAAATGTAAGAAAGCGGCAATAGAATTCGCTATGGCTGCTGCTAGAGAATTAGTCGATCAATCGCCTATTAAGCTTCCTCGTGTTATTCCTGTACCAAAAACTGGTGGAGTATTACCATTAATTCCTATTTTTGCGGGATTGTCAGCAGCAGGTGCCTTAGCAGGCGGTGCAGCTGGTATAGCAAAAGCCATAAATGAATTTAAGATTGCAAAAAGCGTTTTGCTGAATTGAAGAGACACAATGAAATAATGGAAGCTCTTTGCATTGGAAAGGGACTACATCTTAAACCTCATAATGATGGATTTGGAATATTTGTATCGAAAGAAAAAAACTAAAATATCGGCTACCCAAACGAGCCTTAACTAATTTTGACATTTTGAAGTATGGACATAAAATTCCTTATTTTCGAGGTGTCTTTATGAGAGATCAACTCCCTGAACGGCCTTTCAAAAAAGAATGTGGAGTTATTAATTTAGATAGTTCTGAAAATCCTGGTTCTCATTGGGTAGCCTATGCAAAATACAATGAATATATTGAATATTTTGATAGTTACGGAAATCTTAAACCCCCGAAAGAATTTATTAAATATTTAGGCTCTAAGATCAACTATAACTTTGAAAATATACAAGGTGATCATCCTTTTAATTGCGGACATCTTTGTTTAAAATTTTTAAAGAAATTTTGGCATAATCGTAGTAGAATAAAATAAAAAGGAAGTTCCAGAAGTGTTCAGTGTACAATTATGTCTTTAACAGTCACCATCTCTGGTAATAAATCAGAATTAGAGTCATATTTTCAACCACCTCTATGTTTATCTGGGAAATATGAGTGCGGGTTACTATACCTTTCAGTATTAAACTCAAAACCAAAGGCTCATTATAACATTAGCTATCCGCCTGTAATCAGAATTGAATGTGATTTAATACATGGTTCTTACTCTAACGGATTACCAACTCATGTTATTCATGAATTTGTAACTAGTACTGCTGAAAGCCAGCAATACATAGAAACACCTCAAAACGTTATTTACCTTCCAGTGAACAAAAATATAATTTCATCTATATCTATTAGACTTGTTGATCAGTTTGGTCGTTGCATTAACTATATAGAAAATATACAACTGCGTCTTCATCTAAGAAAAACAAAATGATAATATATAATAAAACCTCTTCAGTCATAACAAAACGCCTTATTTCTTCTACAACCACTAAGGTGCATAGACGTAAGAAAAAAGTGAAGAAGTTGACTAAAATAAATATAGATTTTCTTAAAGCCCTGGGTTTTAAAGTATGAATATACTGCAAATCAACGACTTACCACACTTCGATACTTCAATTGAAAGTTATGAAGTCCATTCTTACAATCCCTACAATAACTGCTTTAGAGAAAACGATGAAATCAGAATTCCCATACACCAACAAGACATATACGTGCTACCATCAGCCAGTTCAATTTACATCGAAGGTCGAGCAAAACTCTTCGGAAAAGATGGAAAACCGATTGAGAAAACTATTACGTTTAGTAATAACCCTGTTATGTTCTTGTTTCAAGACATCAGGTACGAAATGAATGGAATTGAAATAGATCGCATAAAAAATTCGGGAATAACATCAACAATAAAATCATATGTTTCATTAAATGAAGCAGAAAATAAAGTTGCTGCCTTATGGGGTTGGGACTTGAATGGATTTAAAAATGATGGTAACTTTAGCGCAGTAATACCGTTAAATAAGATTTTAGGGTTTGCAGAAGATTACAATAAAATTGTTATAAATTGTAAACATGAACTGATATTGAACAGAAGTAATACTAACTTAAACAGTGTTTTACTAACTGATGATACTGCACATTTCCAAATAGATATATCAAGGGTGCAATGGAGGGTGCCACACATAAAAGTATCAGATCGAGAACGACTTATACTTTTAAAACATTAGAAAGGGATAGACCTATTCAAATGGCGTTTAGAAATTGGGATTTGTATGAGTACCCATTATTACCAAAATCTACAAAGCATTCATGGTCCGTTAAAACTGCATCACAGTTAGAAAAACCAAGATATGTAATTTTTTGCTTACAAACTAATAGAAAAAGTAATAAATTGAAAGATAGTTCACTATTCGATCATTGTGAAGTAACAAATGTGACCCTCTTTTTAAATTCTCAATATTATCCATACGAACCTTTGGGCTTAAAGTTTTCTGAGAACAAATACAGTATATTATACGAAATGTATGCGAAATTTCGCCAGTCGTATAACAACTGTCCAGTAGACCCCTTGCTCAATCTAAAGGAATTTAAGGAGAAAGCGCCCCTGTTTATTTTAGATTGTTCAAGGCAAAACGATAATCTAAAATCTGGTCCAGTAGATGTTCGACTAGAAATTGAATGTTCAGCATCAATACCAGATAACACTACTGCATATTGTTTGATTATAAACGATCGAGTTGTGGAATATAAACCTCTAAGCAACATAGTGCGCAGGTTATCATGACTGCCATTGTTGACGTTCAAGGATTTAAAACAGAAGCAAATGAATTTATCATAAAAGAAATTGCTGTATTATGTGATAAAAAAACTTTGCTGTTTTTAATTAAGCCACCTTTTTCATATCACGATTTGACGAAACAAGAAAAGCGTCAAGTTAGCTGGATTGAACGTAACAGAAAGATATACTGGAGTGAAGGATTTGTGTCGTACTCAAATCATCAGAATTTGATTGTAGATATTTTAAAAGACAAATGTGTTTACACCAAAGGATTAGAAAAAGTGTTATGGTTAAAAAATATTTTAAATAATAATAATGTTAGAAATTTAGAAGATAAAGGTTGTCCTAGTTTGAAAAGCTTGTACAAAAAATATGAACATTGTCATGATTTGTATAGTTGTATTTATCATGATACAATATGTGCTTTTAAAAATGTTATATGTCTTAGTAAATGGTGTGTTGATAATAAACTTTTGATATAATTATTTTCTTGTTTAATTTCTAAACTTATGTGCCTAAAACATATCTTAGTAATAGTATCTTTTCACTCCCAATCCCCCTCCAAAGCAAATCACTATAAGTTACTGCCAACAGTTATGCAATGTCATTATGCCTTAATAATTGTCTGTATCAAGAACTAGGAAGTGATCAGAAGATGTCTCAAATTAAAAAATACAATCCTCGATATGACATGTTTAACACATATAAAATGCGTGAATTTTCATTTAATCATTATTGGGCAACGGCTGATTCGAGGAGAAGATTGGTGATGGAAATGGCGGATGCTGGATTTTTTTATTGTGGAAATAGTATAAATGATAAAGCAGCTTGTTTCTCATGTGGAGGTGTTATAGAAGATTGGGAGATTTACGACGACCCTTGGATGCAACATGCTATTCATTTTCCTCAATGTTTTTATTTAAACGCCGTGAAAGGACAATATTATATTGATAAGTGTCTGAAACAGTTACTCACAGAATGAGTTAACTTGCGCCTACTTAAATAATATTGACGTTACGTGAATAAAATTGGGGCTCCTGCATCACGAACCGAGCGAAGCGGGCGAGTGACGCAGAAATCCCAATCGAGTATAAAATTGGGGCTCCTGCATCACGAACCGAGCGAAGCGGGCGAGTGACGCAGAAACCCCAATCGAGTATAAAATTGGGGCTCCTGCATCACGAACCGAGCGAAGCGAGGCGAGTGATGCAGAAGCCCCAATTTTACCCTACTCCCGTCTCAAATACGACAGTGACATTTAAAAGTTGATATTTACATTTGCACTTTAAGCTGCGATGAGAAATGACTCCGTTCTCTTTTATAGCCTTTGTTTTCGTTTTTTTTTATATAGCCTTTTTTATATTAAAGCCTTTGTTTTTATACTTGCGGTATTTTTTTTTTGTTTAGTGGGAAATCATTTACCTAATGACTTCTCCTACTCTAGGGCAGAGCGTAAAGGCGTGTCATGCTTTTACTGACTAAATCCACAACTATGTTTCTTTGGTTGCCCTTTGCGTTCTAGGACTACGGGATGGGTTTCAGAAGACGACCCATGGCCCCAGTAGGGTTCGGTGGGCCCCTAGAAAGGATTATTTTATTATTATTGACAGGCTCACGTTTGACTACAATCTCACCAGATTGAAAGCGATGATGTGGTCGACGGTGGATCACGCTAGCCTAGATAGATAGATAAAACATTTATTTGATGCAACACAGAAAATTAACAAATAGTACCTTCACAAAAGCATAACAAAATTACAAACATAAAACTAAGCGCTTAAATTAACAAAAAAATAAAAATAAAAAATGTAAACAATCACAGACATCAATGTTACAAGTACTTACATTGAAATACATAAAACACGTTAAAAAATAACTACCTAGAAGTAACCTATTCACTCTTGACTAGGTATGTAAAATATTCGAATAGTTACCAAACTACGCAAGTACCTTTTTTTTTTTTTTTTTTTTTTTAATTGATATAAACTAGTGCTTGACTGCGATTCCACCTGATGGTAAGTGGTAATGCAATCGTTGATGGTGAGGCGCACTAATTTATTGAGAGCCTATTCACTCTAGCCTTGAAGAGACCCAAATTATAATCGGACGGGAAAATCGCAGCAGGCAAATTATTCCAGTCCCTCGATGTACGCGGTATAAACGACGAGGCTAAACGCTTGGTCCGGACCGTAGAGGTTTCAACAACGTAAGGGTGGATACTCGCCGTTCGTCGGCTTGTCCGATGGTAGAAATGAGATGGTGGAATCAAGTCATGCAATTCCTGCGCACACTCTCCAAAATGAATTCTAGCCTACCTATATTTTGGGGAGTAGACGGCGCTTAGTTTTATGTTTGTAATTTTGTTATGCTTTTGTGAAGGTACTATTTGTTAATTTTCTGTGTTGCATCAAATAAATGTTTTATCTATCTATCTTTCTATCTAGGCTAGCGTGATCCACCGTCGACCACATCATCGCTTTCAATCTGGTGAGATTGTAGTCAAACGTGAGCCTGTCAATAATAATAAAATAATCCTTTCTAGGGGCCCACCGAACCCTACTGGGGCCATGGGTCGTCTTCTGAAACCCATCCCGTAGTCCTAGAACGCAAAGGGCAACCAAAGAAACATAGTTGTGGATTTAGTCAGTAAAAGCATGACACGCCTTTACGCTCTGCCCTAGAGTAGGAGAAGTCATTAGGTAAATGATTTCCCACTAAACAAAAAAAAAATACCGCAAGTATAAAAACAAAGGCTTTAATATAAAAAAGGCTATAAAAAAAAAACGAAAACAAAGGCTATAAAAGAGAACGGAGTCATTTCTCTTCGCAGCTTAAAGTGCAAATGTAAATATCAACTTTTAAATGTCACTGTCGTATTTGAGACGGGCATATTTAAAAAACCAGACAAGTGCAAGTCGGACGTCGTCGGTCGAAGCCTACTGGGGCCATGGGTAGTGTGAAAACGAAACCGGGGCCCTGGGACGAAGGCAACGAAGGAACAGGAGTGGGTTTTTAGTCAGTAAAAGTCTGACCCTATCTCTCGCTCCGCCCAAGAGCGGGATTTGTCATAAGATGATTTTCCCACCTATTAAAAAAAAAACCCGTTACTGATCATATTTGTGTAGTCAAAAGTAAAAAAAACGAAATCCCAAAATTGTCCCCGAAAATTTGTCATAATTGGTAAATTCATAATTTAATCAATTATTCATAACAATTGCTACTAGAAGATACTAAGCGCAGTGTTTTTTCATTTTTATCGCCACTCATTCATTCATTATCAATAGTCTGTACAATATTTCCATATATTGAGTGAGATTTTGGGATATAAACAAACGCTCATAACTTTGCTGTTTATGAATATTATTTACTGAGACTTTACGGCGTATACTCATAACTCTTTTAGTCCTGGGGAGTACCTACCTATATTTTGTTCAGAAGTTTTGAGAACATGACTAGATGTTATATGAACAAGCATAGTTTGGCCGTAACATGTTAAGTATCTCAAGAAATATGATCAAGTTTTTATGTTTAAAATTCTTGACCTACTTTGCACTTTTCAGGTGTTCGTTTTATTTGCTGCCAAATATGTTTATCAAGACTAACTTATTCCTCAGCTTTGGTGCCTTAGTTTTATCTTCCAAGTATCACGTATTTTACTGACGATACGCCAGATAAATGCCATAAAAAAACCAGCCAAGTGCGGCTTGGTCTCGCACACGGAGGGTTCTGTACCATAAAGAAAAAAAGTATGTGCAAACCGCCCGGAGGACACATGGAGCCGTCCTAGAGGGGTGAAGTTTTTTTTTTAATGGGAAATAAAAAGAATAGGGCCAGGGCGAGTCGGACTCGAGCACTGAGGGTTTCGTACAAACTTACCTATGTAAATAATACAATTCCCGAATGGAGTCTAAAAGATTTATCCGAATCGAAAAATAAAAAACATTTTTATGTGCTGACTTTATGCCAAATTTCAAGATTCTGGGTTTGATTCCATTGAGAGTGTCGAAATATACGTTTTTTGCAACATTAACGCCGCATCTTTTTTTTTCGTTAACTTAGAAGTTTGATTTTTTCACAGTTTCAAGGGACCACAGTCCTGAGAAAAAGGGTCTTGACAGACAGACGACTAAAAGAGTTATGAGTATACGCCGTAAAGTCTCAGTAAATAATATTCATAAACAGCAAAGTTATGAGCGTTTGTTTATATCCCAAAATCTCACTCAATATATGGAAATATTGTACAGACTATTGATTATGAATGAATGAATGGCGATAAAAATGGAAAAACACTGCGCTTAGTATCTTCTAGTAGCAATTGTTATGAATAATTGATTAAATTATGAATTTACCAATCATGACAAATTTTCGGGGACAATTTTGTGATTTCGTTTTTTTACTTTTGACTACACAAATATGATCAGTAACGGGTACGAATAGAGCCCCATTTTTTTGTACTAATAAAAAAATAGGGTTGTATATCATCATCATCTTCCTGCCCTTGTCCCATCTGTTTTGGGGTCGGCACAACACGATTTTTTCTTCCATTCTATCCTGTCAACCGTATATATATGTTAATGAATAAGCAAGAGATGGAAGCCGAAGAAAAGATAAATGGGTTGTGTGAGGAGTGATTCGAGAGAAAAGGTACTGATAGTGATAGCATGACGGGTGACAGGACAGAATAGGAGAAAATACATGTTGCGCTGATCCTAAATAACACAAGACAAGGGCATACAGCTAATGATGATAAAAATATGTTACTGGATGGATAAAGCAGCATTATATTGGTGAATGATTTTTTAAAATCGGTTCAGTAGTTTCAGGTATAAACATTAAGTTAATATAGACATTTTTTTTGCAACTAAAGATCTTTCAATAAAAGCTAACACAAAATGATTAAACCTTTATAAAATAATTTTTAAGTAATTTTTAATATAATAATATCCTCCTCCTATCTAAATGCCTAAAAATAAGTATCGATTCCATCTAAATTAAATTAAAAAGTACATTAGCGAAACCAAATTAAAAACCAGCTCGTATCTTCTTGTCAATTTTGTGAGTTATTAAATTATTCGCTGAATCTCTTACTAAATTATTACGTCAGAACGAATCGAAATTGTTTTCCATTAGCAAATATAAATTATTAGAAAAACCCACTTTGATAGAAAATTGATGATTTTATTCTTTTGATTTAATACAAAACAAGTTACATTTTCAAAAGAAAAGAAAGAATTTTCTTGTACAAAGAGTAAAGTTTTAGCTTCCTAGTTAAGGATAAAGCTTTGTACTGAAAGTCATGGCTTTCATTCGTAATTAGGAAACCATTTATGACCATTGTTCCTTATCCATCATCATCATCATTTCAGCCGAAAGACGTCCACTGTTGGCCTATGTGGCCTTCCTCAAGCCTCCCCACAACGACCGATCCTGTGCGTCTCGCATCTACCGCATTCCCGCGACTCTCACCAGGTCGTCGGTCCACCTTGTGAGAGGCCTTCCAATTCTGCGTTTTCCGGTGCGCGGTCGCCACTCTAGAACCTTTCGGCCCCATCGACCATCCGTTCTACGAGCAATGTGCCCTGCCCACTGCCACTTTAGTTTGGCAATTCTTCGGGCTATGTCGGCGACCTCCTTCCTTGTTCCTTTTACAGTTTATATAATACTAGCATTTATCCACGACTTCGCTCGCTTAAAAGTAGAAAATGATCTCAAGTTCAATATAACTTTACATTTCAGATGACATTGCTTCTGATTTTGTATCTTTGTTACTTCCGAAATTTAAAATTATTTTGTTTTTGTCGGTTGTTTTGTAAAAAGATTTTTAATTTACACTTTTTAGTTGTGGTAGGTACCCCTAAGCTAAATTAAACACGTTACCACCTTTTCTAAAGTATTTTAATGTGAGAGGTAGAGGTACACTTGGGTACCACCAATTGATGCAGCTGTCTGTATCTACAGAATAAAACCATTAAAGTGTGCCTATAAAATTTGAAGAGTTCCCTCGATTTCTTCAGGATATCATCATCAGATCCTGGCCTTGGGACCACCCTTTAAAAACAGAAATCCGAATCGTTGGAGGCGAGAACGAGTACTCGAGGAACATTATGTACCTACTTAAAATATAATAACAAAAGATTCCGACGAGTTGAGAACCTCTTCTTTTTCTATTATTATATATCTATACACACTCTCTTACATAAAAAAACTTAAATATTAACTAAACTATACTAAAAACTAACCATGTACATAAATATAATACAAAAACACAAAGTACACTCAGGCGTCGAAGTACTCCTCCACATCGCTGTCATCCGGAAATGTGCCCAGCAGACTGGCAGCATTTGACGTTGAATGGCAATGCTAATTCTTTGGGCGAAGAATGAGCCAGCCCTCCGGTAACGCAAAGTGTCGAGCAGTCGGCGTGAAATTTACTTAAAAAGGGGACGCGCACTCGGACCCTGACCCCAGTGTTTCTTCCTTTTTGAAGTCGTTTAAAAATAACAAATAATACAATCCAATCCAAAAAAACGGAACATTCAACATAATAAACGCACATCCTGAAAGTAATTAATTAATAATAATTAATTAATAGATCATCAATCAATCAACCATTATTTTTTTTTATCATACAATAATTCTGGATATTTTTTAAATTCTATTTTGATAAATCCTTGATAAACCTTGATTGTTTCATTTGTTTCACTAGTGCGTTTGTTTGTGCGTGTGTCAATAACTATTACTAATACGCTACCAATGTAGAGACGCCTATGCATTTTGGAAAGTGTGCGCAAGAACTACACGACCTAATTCCGTCATCATCTTTCTACCATCGGACAACCCGACGTACGGTGAGTGTCCACCCTTAGATTGTTGACACCTCTACGTTTACATCGCATACATTGAAGGACTGGAATAATTTGCCTGCTGCGGTCTTCCTGTCCGATTATAAATTAGGTATCTTTAAGGCTTTAGCATCAACGTCTGCATCACTGCTTACTATCAATTGAGATCGCAGTTAAGCACTGGTTTATAATCATATCATCAAAAAAAGTAGGATAACTTTCATAAAAAAGTATCTATTGCATTTAAGTAAAATTTCAGTGCTTAAATTGATTTGATTCTAACTTAATTTTCTTTTACCTATAGGAGTATAAGGGTGTTGTATAAACACTAGCGTGTCTGTTGGTCCATCTGTCATAGCCAATTTCAATCTACACGACTGATTTAGTTGATATTTAGTATACATACCTACCTAATATGCTTTATATTGTGCAATTAGCATCATTTTTTCTGACTGACTGACTTCTTGACATTTCAAAAGTGCCTGTAAATGGTTTATTTGAAATAAATGCTTTTGAATCTTTGAATCTATGAAGTTCCTTGATCCAAACACAAAAGCGTAATATTGAGTTAAAACCTTTTGGGTGTAGAATTAATAGGTAAATGAAATGAAACCGTTTTACTTTTCTAATAACGTTATTTAGAAAAAACTGGGCAAGTGCGAGTCAGACTTGCGCATTGAGGGTTCCGTACAAACTTACCTATGTAAATAGTTCAATTTCCGAATGGAGTCTCGAAGATTTTTCCGAATCACAATAAAAGCTTTTTTTTGTGACGTAAAAAAAAAATTATTGTTTTCAGATTTATTCCTATACCTGGCTATAAGACCTTGCTTTATGTCAAATTTTAGGATTCTGGGTTAACGGGAACCCTATGAATTTTGAGTCCATTAAGAATGTCGAAATATAAGTTTTTTGCAACATAAACGGCCTTTTTTTCGTTAATCACGCTACAAGACGTAATAGGAGCGAATCAGCAACTAAAGACGCGTAAAAACCGCGGGAGACAGTTAGTAATTAATAAATGAATATTTTTTTATTCTTGATAGGTTCGCGCTTGACCACTATCTCACCTGATGGAAAGCGACGATGCGGTCGACGATGGAGCGCGCTTACCTAGAAGTAACCATTAAGTAGTAGCAGTGTAGTAAGTAGTAGTAAGTAGTAGTAGTAGTAGTCTATTCTATTATTCTATATTACCCGAGGCTTGCTCTTATTTTGTTGCTTAACCCCCCCTAATTTTTAATACCCCTCGAGGTCCGCCACGATTCTGGAAACAACAATTTTTTGGAAATTTTCATCGTCAGAAATAAAAGTCTAAAGTGATGAAATGTCTAAAGTGATAAAACATTTTGTCGATTTATTCTGCGGGAAAAAAATTGTTCCAAGTTTAGTCTAGTATACCGTGTGGGCGCACCATAAGAAAGTTTGGGTTTGGGGTTTGGTCTCAAATAAATGTTTTCTTTCTTTATGAGTCAGCTGCTGGTTTTTCCTGTTTAGTCTCATAATTTTTTCATTGATATGAATACCTATAGCAGTTATCGACTAATATTTTATTAGAAGACCTATGTTTTTCAAAGTACCACCCATTATAATCTATAACGACTGTTTAGTTTTGTTAATGTTTTTGACTTGGATAAATGGATAGGTATTAAGCTCCTTTAAGCCATGTCTTCGTATGAATAGTTAGTAGATTTTGTTTACCATTCGGATTCGGATGTGCACATTCTAATGTTTTTGTAGTGCAAATGTATCTAAACAACCTTCTTGGCAAACTTCGCTGAGGTAGGTACTCAACACTACAACAAAATTCTCAGCTCCATTTTTCCGAGAGCGCGCCTGTGACAATGATTCCATATGGTTCAGTTGCGCAAATACTTGAGATACAAAACTTCACCAATTTATTTCACATCACAAAATCCAGTAGGAATCCATTTGCGAATAATTAAAACGGCCGCTGAGCTACACTCGAAGTAATCCCGCTAAAAACCTCTCTACAACAATTCTATCTATACAAAGTTACTAGAGACAGATTTTAATGAAAATCTTTTTTTCCGGAAAAAAGGAAATGGCTTGACCTCCACGTCACAGATATTACTTACCTAATTTTATACTATCATCAATAAAATCGAGAGCAGTGATGGCCGAGTGGTAACGGGCCCGACTTACGAGTTGTAGGTCGCGGGTTCAAACCCAGCCAGGCGCATTACTTGTGTAATTTATTTCATCAAACGGTGAAGGAAAACATCGTGAGGAAACCGGCATGTCCTAGAACCAAAAATTCAAAGACATGTGACATTCACCAATAAGCACTGGGTCCGCGTGGTGGATTACGGCCCATTCCCTCTCCTAGAGAGAGGAGGCCTGAGTCCCAGCAGTGGGAACATTAAAAGGCTGATTATGCTATTTATGCAATAAAATCAATATTTATAACTAGCATTTTCAGAACAGATAATTCTATAACTGAAATATTGTTCGTACCTAATCATTCAGTATTTCCAATAATTACTCTTTACAAACAAGTAAAAAAATATATATTTGAACTTTGTAATATTCGCTACAAAGTCTAGAAAACTTTGATAAAATATATGAATGGCAAACTAAACTCAAGAAACAAACCGAAGACGCTCGAATTTATCAAACTTTGAATCAATAATTACTTCCAAAAATAGATCTACCAATTCACTCTCACTACACAAATTATTTAAGTAGTTCATACCAAGGTAATACATAATAAAAACACTCCACAAAATATCCCTGTTATCAATAATATCACCATAGAATCGGGGAGCATGTAGAAGGTATCTCAGTTGGTTGTCGGCTCGCGAACACAACGACTGTATCCAAGCCGTCAACGGACGCTTGGCTTTATATGAACGCAACTTATAAACAATGGTGTCAGTAATAAACTCTAGTGATTTTGTTTATGGTATAACGTAAATCTTTTTTTAAAAGCTGTGTTTTTTTTTCCAGTGTGTTTTTTTTTCGTAGAGGTAAGTGGATGTCGGTTTTTAATAGTTTTAAATTTGGAACATCTGAAAAAGTTTTTGGATTGAGAGATCGTGAAATTATTGTTGATAATGATGCATATTTTATTATTGATGATAAATTCATTCTATTTCAAATATCTATTATTTATTTAAGTGCATACCTACTACAGTGTAGTTATTTTTAACTCAATGGTTGACTGGTAGAGAATTCCTTGTTGATTGCCTATGTACCACTACTATGCAAAATTTTAAATAAATAAATTTGTACCTAATAGAATTAAATAGTACTTAGTATTAGATAATAATGAGGTGTAAGTAAATAGGTCCTGTGCTTCCTGAAGTTTTAATAGGTACTTAATAAATGTTAGAGAAATGAAATAACTAGATACCTGTTGAATTTGTTTTTAGGACTTATTTTTTTGCGTAGGTACATAAAAACATGTAAACTTGTGTAATAGCATAAATAATGCTATAAAAATATAAGTATTGTGACAGTTCATTCATTCAATTCATTTTATTAAGTACATTTATTTATTATGTTTTTTAACTGCAATCACTTTGACGTTTTTTTGCCTAAAGTGGTTATAACACAAATCATATTTTGAAAAAAAAAAAGCCAATCAAATAATTTTTATATTTATGATTCTTCTGTACGTTTGTGTGTCACCTAACTCTTCCTAAACAGTTTGGCCGATTTGCAAGTAATTTTGTGTTTCGTATTTGAGTGGATCCCTGAACGGTTTGAAAATACAATTGGACCCGGTAGGAGGCTTTTTTTTTCGTCGGGAAAATCATCTTATGACATCCCCCGCTCTTGGGTAGACCGGGAGATAGTGTCAGACTTTTACTGACTAAAAACCCACTCCTGTTCCTTCGTTGTCTTTCGTACCAGGGCCGAGTTTTCCTTTCAGAATCAGACCCTTGACCCCAGTAGGCTTCGCTGCTGGGCCCCTACAGTTGCTGACATCTCATTGAGGCACGCGTGGAACAGTACGCGCCGTCGACGACTTGGGCTTGGTCCGGACGGTTACCGGACGGCCGGACGGCATGCTACCCACCCGGTAGGTGGCGCTGCAATCGGGTTCCTATTTTTTTATGACATAGCTAGTAAGTAATAAGTTTCAATACATACCGAGAAGCTGTTGATGTCATCTATGACTACCCGTAGTAATACGCAATTTTGACATACGATACGAGTCTTGCCGAGGCGTACTTATCGAGTTACCAACACTGTAATTGGGTTGTGGAGATCAGAGGGATAATTCTCATATTTTCAAAGAAAATTCGTATCCGAATCGCGGGCACAATCAGTGAAAAACGCGTCTAATAATTTTGATATATCGATACCTGCTACTCATAAAGTTGTAACATATTTTTTAACCGACTTCAAAAAGGAGGAGGTTATTATGTTCGGTTGAATGTATGTTTTTTTTTTTATGTATGTTCACCGATTTCTCGGCCGATTTTGAAATATTTTTTTTTGATTGAATGGTTATGCTTCCGAGTTGGTCCCATATAAATATTGTTATGATCTGATCATGAACTTCGAAGATATGGAACAGAACTCCTCATAGGATCACATCAGAACCGCCGTAATAATTAAAATTGCTTTGTCTATACGTGTAGTCGATGACTGACTGAAAGAAGAGGGGGAATATATCGAACTGATCTGATGATGAAGCCTGAAGTTAGGCACTGGAACTCTGTAATAAATTAATGTAATCTAACCGTGTTTGGGATTACTAGAATTTTCATGAGATGCACTCTGGCTATAAGGTACCTATTTAAGTTTTGCTGAGGGATACTTTTTAGTGGTGGTACCATAACTAAAAATTGTAAAATAAAAAACTTTTTATAAAAAAAAATACAACCGACTTCAATGTAAAAAAAAACACTGAAAAGTCCAAAATAACTTCAATTTCGGAAGTCGGTGTTAAATAACGAACAAAACTATTATAGAAACACCGACTTCCGAAATTAAAGTTATTTTGGACTTTTCAGTGTTTTTTTTACATTGTAGTCGGTTGTATTTTTTTTTATAAAAAGTTTTTTTTGAGTAACATTGTATATTACAAAAAAAAAAAAATATTTCTTATTACATCCAGCGTCTGGTACTGTGATCTTAAATTGATTATTGATTACATAATGCAAAAACATTGGTTAAAAATATTTCAACTCTCCGAAAAAAGTGCACATTTTGCCTTTTTTTAAGAGGGAAATTTTCCAATGACATCTCCCGCTCTAAGGCGGGGCGTGAGGGCGTGTCAGAGTTTCACTGACTAAAACTCACTCCTTTGTTCCTTCTTTGCCCTGCGTTCCAGGACCCCGGGTTTTCCTTTCGGAAGCGAACCTATGGCCCTAATAGGCTTCGGCCCTGCAGGGCCCCTACGGTATTTTTTACCTTACGATCTTATGCGTAAGAGGTATCAAAATTGTAATTAATTGACTTCAGATGATATTGCAATTTGAATTTTAATGTTCTTTTTAGGGTTCCGTACCTCAAAAGGAAAAAACGGAACCCTTATAGGATCACTTTGTTGTCCGTCCGTCTGTTTGTCTGTCTGTATGTATGTCTGTCAAGACCCTTTATCTCGGGAACGCGTGGAGGTATCGAGTTGAAATTAAAACAATATACTCTAAATAAATCCATATAAATCTGCAGTCCCTTGAAGCTGTGAACAAATTAAACTTCCGAGTTAACGAAAAAAAAGATACGGCCGTATATGTCAGAAAAAACGTATATTTTGACACTCTCGCGAGGAAATCAAAACTCATAGGGCGGATTTCTGAATTGAGTATTTTGAGTTGAGAACGTCTCAAACCATACTTAACTGCCAAATTTTGACAGGTTTTCAGGGCAAAGTAGAGTTTGAGTAGTTCTCAACTTCGAATGCTTAAATCAGAAACCGAGGGTGTGGGTACTTCCCGTTGACCCAGAATCCTGAAATTTTGCATAAAGCAAGGTCTTATAGCACAGGTATAGGAATAAATCTGAAAACTGTAAATTTGTTGTTACGTCACAATAAAAAAAAATTGCCATTCAAAAAAATCTTCGAGATTCGGGAATTGAACTGTTTACATAGGTATGTTTGTACGGAACCCTCAGTGCGCGAGCCCGACGCGCACTTGCACAGTTTTTTTTAAGTAGGTACGAGGCAGTCACGGACATTCAGACGTCAGAAAATCTGACCAGACTTGCCAAGGTGTATCTTGTTCCCTAATTACTGGGTTGATCCCAAGGCAGGCAGTCTAATCGCTCCATGTAAATATTCTATTCGGTTAGATTAGAGCTGACTTCAACATACTAAAAGATGAGATAAAGCTTTCCAATCTGTTGTAAAACAATGTTAACCATCAAGTTATCTGCTATATTAAAAACATTTACGATAACATATTGTGTTAATAAATTGATATTATAAAAAAATATTCATACCGAAACTAATAAATATCTTGATAGCAACTGTTCCTTGTACATATTACATGTAACTGGAATAATGCGCACTCTTATACACCCCTATTAAAAATTAAGTTACAATTATAATTCGAGTATTTTAATTTAACTTAAATACACTTGGGTAGTCTTAATTTAAGAAATTAGTTACCCTAGTTGTTGTAGGCAATCGACGCATTACATTGGTAGCGCATTGGTATTGGTATGAACGGACGCACACACAAACACGCCTTTTTCTAAATTAATATAAACCAGTGCTTGACTGCGATCCCACCTGATGGTAAGCAGTGATGCAATCATTGATGGTGAGGCGCACTAGTTTATTAAGAGCCTATTCACTCTAGCCTTGAAGACACCTAAATTATAGTTGGACGGGAAGACCGCAGCAGGTAAATTGTTCCAGTCCTTCGATGTACGCGGTATAAACGATGAAGCGAAAACGCTTAGTCCGGACCGTTGTTATCAACAACGTAAGGGTGGATACCCGCAGTACGTCGGGTTGTCCGATGGTAGAAAGGAGATGACGGAATCAAGTCATGCCGTTCCCGCGCACACTCTCCAAAATGCAACCCGAAATGCTGCATGCCAGTGATGTACTCAAGATTTTTGAAGAATTATCAAAATACGTCATTTTTTATCCTGAAATATTTCTTGATTATTTTAGTATAAAAAAATACCTATATTTATGCATATAATTATTCCTTGTCTTTTTTGTTATTGCTCACGCTTGACCTCTGTCACACCCAATAGTAAGCGATGATGTGATCGATGATGATGATTTGACAGTGCGTCTGGAATCCAATGATGTGAGAAATAAGAATTACTAAAATCTGACCCACTTCTTACTATTTCATTAATAATCAGCCTTTTAATGTTCCTACTGCTGGGATTCAGGCCTCTTCTCCAGGAGAGGGAATGGGCCGAAATCCACCACGCGGGCCCAGTGCGGTTTGGTGAATGTCACATGTCTTCGAATTTTTGGTTCTAGGACATGCCGGTTTCCTCACGATGTTTTCCTTCACCGTTTTGAGAGCAGTGGTGATGAAATAAATTACACAAAGTAATGCGCCTGGCTGGGTTTGAACCGGCGATCTCAACTCGTAAGTCGGGGCCATTATATCTCGGCTACCACTGCTTATTTCATTAATACTAAGTACCTATTTTCATTAATGTAATACTCTTGCTCCAGTTCAGATCGTCAACTTTTAAAATAAACAAGTAAGTTTCGTCTTCGGGGTGTATATTCATTATTACAATTTGCTCAAAGCGGCTTGTGGCTTTTACTTTTTTCTTCATCTTTTCAGATTACTGCCAGTACCTATATTACCAACTGGGCGCATTTTACAAGCTTTTATTTTTAATTTGTAATGTTTTTTATGTTTGCAAATCTTTGCAAACATCTTTGCATCTTTGTTTGCGTATCTTGCAAATTAATTTTGAAGCAGTTATCCCTGACTGATTAACCTAATATTTTGTAGACATGTTTCAGCAAGTTTCAATATCTGTATTATCTTCACTTTCTACTTATTTCCTTCGACGATTTCTTCTCAGTCATGTTTCATTCGAAATTATCCTTTTCCTAATTTGTTTCTTATCACCGTGACATATCTTTTCCATATTTCTTTATTAGTTGCCTAATGACAATGTATGGTTAGCTAAGTGACGTCATTCTAAATCCAATATGGCGGACTCTTAAAGATGGCGAACTAGTTATTTTTATGCTCCCTCATGTTAAGGGTATCAATTTATTTTTATTCCCGGGTAGAAGCTGTTAAAAGGCGCCTGGACTTTTAGAAAAAGACCAGGGAGGGAGAGTGTTATTTTTCCCCCACTAAAATCACTCCGGTGATCACCATCAGCCCATGGAAGGGGCACTGTTACTTTTTAAAATACTACTCTGAAACCCCCTCTATACATCGCCTGTTTGGGCACATTTCTGTTAAGATTTTAAACAAGTTTCCCCTGAGCCTCAATCTGCAGGCTGCTGCGTGTCATAGAACCTCTGTCTTTCCAGTCCCCCTAGCCAAGTTACGACCGTTTCGTTTCTCTTGCGTAGAATGCCTCGAGTAGGCCACGCCTCCGATTCCTTTGTTTTGACCACGTGACTAAGCGTTGATGATGACAAAGGAATCGGAGGCGTGGCCTACTCGATGCGTTCGAAGCAAGAAATCGAAAAGAAACGGTCATAACTTGGCTAGGGGGGGCTGGGATCACTCCGTGGGCGTTCAGATTTCCCGCTCTGATCCCATCTGCATTAAATGACGCGTGTTTCAGCATGTCATGAATGAAATCAAAATATATTAATAAACAGATTAAATTAGGATTATAGTTTAAACCATTACCCTACGTCGGATATATTCGACAAACACTCTCGCATTTATTCCGCCAGGGTCGCACATCTACGACCAAATATTCCATCTCGTCAGCTCTTCTGTCACCTATAGGGATTGAAGAGCTAAACGAGATGTAGTCGCAAACACACGACCCTAGCGAATAGGACGCGAAATCGCATCGCTTGACGTTATTTCAAGTTTAATTTTTAACGCTACAGGATCTAGGAGCTGTGGGGTAGGGTTCTCTATAAGGTCATTGGCTAATGTACCTACTGGAAGGTACTTTACAGTAGTATTTTTTTTTTGCTAGCCTATTCTGTCTCATTCTTGGGCATAGGCCACTCTCCACTTCTTTTATCTTTCGTGAGCCCCCGCTCTCTGCTTCAAGTTCTGGCGAAATTTGTCTAGTTCGTTCCACCATCTCCTTCGTGGTCTGTTGCGACCCCGTGTCACTATAGGTTGAATATATACAACACGTAACTGAAATAATACACACCCTTATACACCCCAATTAGAAAAATCTGTTACAATCATAATTCAAATTCTGAAATCTTAGTGTTTTTTTAAAGAAATTAGTTATCCTAATTGTAGGTATAAATTAGGGGTCACGCACTACATTTGGAGCGCATCGGTTTTGGTATTTTCGCACGCACACATAAATACACTAGTGACGTAATCATGACTTATCAAGAGGGGTAATTTTTTAATCCTAAAATAATTCTTGATTATTTTAGTATACATAAAAACTTTTTACAAAAAAATATACAACCGACTTCAAAGTAAAAAAAAAAACACTGAAAAGTGCAAAATAACTTTAATATCGGAAGTCGGTGTTTCTATAATAGTTTTGTCTCTTCGTTATTTAACACCGACTTCCGAAATTAAAGTTATTTTGCACTTTTCAGTGTTTTTTTTTACTTTGAAGTCGGTTGTATTTTTTTTTGTAAAAAGTTTTTATTTTACACTTTTTAGTTATGGTACCACCACTAAAAAGTACCCCTCAGCCAAACTTAAATACCTTATAGCCAGAGTGCATCTAATGACAATTCTAATAATCCCAAACACGGTTAGATTACATTAATTTATTACAGAGTTCCGGTGCCCAACTTCAGGCTTCATCATCAGATCAGTTCGATATATTCCCCCTCTACTTTCAGTCAGTCATCGACTACACGTATAAACAAAGCAATTTTACTTGTTACGACGGTTCTGCTGTGATCCTATGAGGAGTTCTGTTCCATATCTTCGAAGTTCATGATCAGATCATAACAATATTTCTATGGGACCAATTCGGAAGCATAACAATTCAATAAAAAAAAAAATTCAAAATCGGTCCACAATTGACCAAGAAATCGAACCCGAACATATAACCTCCTCCTTTTTGAAGTCGGTTAAAAATTACCTATTTTAAAAATAACTGAAATCGATTCAGTAGCCGATTCTGAACATACTACTATCAGTATGTGCCTTTATTATGTTAAATGTTTTTTTATATATATATATATAGCTCTTCTGTATGTGTGTTTGTGTATATATTTTGAGTGGGTCCCTAGATGGTTTGAAAATATAATTTGACTCAGTAGGTGACGCTGCAATCGGGTGTTAAATTTATTTTTGACGAAAATTCAGTTTTCAGAACACTTCTGTCGGGAACCGCTAGTGTTGTATAATATCGCATTAGTTTTCTCCAGAACTTGGTAGTCGCTATGCCAATTATGTTGAGGATATTATTACAAAGACTGTTTACATCCGGCACTCAGCATGACGTTAATTTACCTACAACCCTAATTGCGTTGCGTCATTACGCACAATCAATGGTTTTCATTTTCACACTAAAACAACATCCATTGCGTTAGTAACGTTTAATTTGGGCGTTTGTTTATTTAAAAGTTCGCCTGTTTTATAGCAGATGAAACTTACAAAACTTTCGGTCCTTAACACACTTTTTTTTAGGTGGGAAGACATCTCCGGCCCTTGGGCGGAGCGAGAGGACGTGTCAGACTTTTACTGACTAAAACCCACTCCTGTTCCTTCTTTGCCTTCGTTCCAGGGCCCAGGGGTTTTCTTTCGCATCACCCATGGCCCCAGTAGGCTTCGACCCTGCTGGACTCCTACGATTGCTGACATCTTCTTGAGGCGCGCGTGGAACACTACGCGCCGTTGACGACTTGGGCTCGGTCCGGACGGTTACCGGACAGTCGGACGGCGAGCTACCCATTGATCGCTGTCCGCAAGCCTGCTCCTTATCATACTAATATTGTAAAGGCAAAAGTGTGTATGTATGCGTGCATATTTGTTGCTCCTTTACGCTCAAACGACGGTCGTGGGGCTCTTAGGACCGGGACCGCGGTCCCAACCTACAAAACCTACAAAAATAATTATCTTTTTTTAGTAGTATTTTGGGACCACAAAAAAAAAAGACATTAAAGTACAGTATTTTTAGTTCATCATCATCATCATCATTTCAGCCGAAAGACGTCCACTGCTGGACATAGGCCTCCCCCAAGCGTCGCCACAGCAAACGGTCCTGTGCGTCTCGCATCCATCGGACCCCCGCAACCGTTACCAAGTCATCGGTCCACCTTGTAGGAGGCCTTCCAACGCTACGTCTTCCGGTGCGTGGTCGCCATTCCAGAACCTTTCGGCCCCAACGGCCATCTGTTCTGCGAGCAATGTGCCCTGCCCATTGCCACTTTAGTTTGGCGATTCTTCGTGCTATGTCGGCAACCTTGGTTCTCCTGCGGATATCCTCATTCCTGATTCGATCACGCAAGGAAACTCCGAGCATAGCCCTCTCCATTGCCCTTTGGGTGACTTTAAGCCTTCTAATGAGGCCCATTGTAAGCGACCACGTTTCGGAGCCATATGTCATCACTGGCAACACGCACTGGTCATAGACTTTCGTCTTGAGACACTGTGGTATATTGGACGAGAAGACACCGCGCAGCTTCCCGAACGCTGCCCAGCCGAGTCGGATTCGACGATTGATCTCTTTCTCGAAGTTAGACCTTCCCAACTGGACCGTCTGTCCCAGGTAAACGTAGTCGTCTACAACTTCGAGTGTAGAGTCCCCGACCTTGATAGGAGTGGGTGCTACATGGCTGTTTACCATGACTTTGGTTTTGTCCATGTTCATTTTAAGTCCCACTCTTTCGGAAGCTCTACTGAGGTCACCAAGCATTGTACTGAGCTCCTCCGTAGTCTCAGCCATGACTACTATGTCGTCGGCAAACCGAAGGTGAGTGATGTACTCGCCATTGACATTAATGCCTAGCCCTCTCCATTCCAAAACCTTGAAGACATCCTCCATTGCTGCCGTGAACAGTTTCGGAGAAATAACGTCTCCCTGCCTCACACCCCGCTGCAAGAGGATAGGTTTCGAGGTCTGGTCTTGTAGTCGGACTGACATAGTGGCGTTTTTGTACAAACACTTCAGCACTTCGATATACCGATAGTCAATTTGGCACCGTTGGAGAGACTGCAGTACAGCCCAAGTTTCAATCGAATCAAAGGCTTTCTCGTAGTCCACAAACGCTAAACAAAGAGGCTGGTTATACTCCTCAGTCTTCTGTATAACCTGCCGCAGCGTATGTATGTGGTCCACGGTGCTGAAGCCTTTTCGAAATCCGGCTTGTTCGGGAGGCTGGAAGTCGTCGAACCTGCGCGCGAGACGATTCGTGATGACTCTGGAAAACAGCTTGTAGACATGGCTCAGAAGCGAGATGGGCCTATAATTCTTAAGCAGGGCATTATCGCCCTTCTTAAAGAAGAGTACCACCACGCCTCTGCTCCACGCCTGTGGCGTTTTCCCCTCGAGTATGACGGAATCAAATAGCTTCTGAAGGGCCTTAAGGACCGGTTTTCCACCCGCCTTCAGGAGTTCGGCCGTAATTCCGTCCTCACCCGACGCCTTGTTGTTTTTAAGCTGCTTCAGAGCCATCCTAATCTCGTACAGGCTGACGTCCGGGATATCTTCGGTATAGTGTCGAGTCAATCTAGCTCTTGGGTCGTTTACTAGATTTACAGCGGGTTTAGCGGTAGACGTGTATAACTGTCCATAAAAAGCCTCGATCTCTCCCAGAAGCTCCGATTTGGCGGATATGACTCTGCCATCGTCGGTCTTTAGTTTCGTGAGCTGGCTTTTTAGTTACTGTACTTTAATGTTTACTGTATTTCTTTTATTTGTGGTCCCAAAATACTACAGTCAAATGGGGTGAATAGAAATCAAACTTCAAAGGGTATTTTCATGATATTTGAATATTATTTGCAGCATTTAACTATATCAATTTATTAATGAATTGTTATTCTAAAAAGTCTATGCTTTGTTAGAAGCCGATAATATGGTCTTTAAGTCAAAAGTCAATAGGCTACTTCTAGGCAAGCGTGCTGTGCTCCATCGTCGACCACATCACCGCTTACCATCAGGTGAGATGGTGGTCAAACGCGAGCCTACCTTAATAAAAAAAAAAGTGAAAAAACAAACCAAAGTTTTGTTTTTATTCACCCCTGCGTCTCTATTCACCCCGTTTTACGGTACTCAAAAATATTATTATTTTTATAGGTGGAAGTTGGGACCGCGTTCTCGGTCCAAAGAACCCCACGGCCCCGACTGAACGGATTCAGAAAAAAAATGGCACATGGATAGAGCATGTCCCGAAATAGCGAGGATACTTTTTATTCCGGGAGTATGTTCCCTTCATCCAATATTTTTTACTTTCACGCGGGTGAATCCGTTGGCAGAAGCTAGTTATCATCATCATAATTTCAGCCGAAAGACGTCCACTGTTGGACACAGGCCTCCCCCAAGTGTCGCCATAATGACCAGTCCTGTGCGTCTCGCATCCTTTGGATTCACTCGACCCTCATGGAGTCAAGGGTAGACGGGCTGCCGGGCACTAGGGGCCATTTCTTTGTTTAGCTTATCATTGCGGGGGCGGAGGGGGGGCTTGGTAGGCGGGTTGGCGATCGCAGTGTGGTTGTTATAATGCACAGAGAATGCTGCTGCCCATACTCTGGTATGTCCCTTAGTCGCTTCTTACGACATCCACGGGACTCTTCCCGTGTCTCTCTATGGGATGGTGCCATTCTTTACTTCCGAACACCATACGGTATGATATTTTCTTTTATTTTTTGGTTTAGTTTTTGTTTATGTTTGTCTCTGTTGAAGCCGGCGTCAAAATGCAACAGATAACCTAGACAGGTGTGTTGTCTATGGTTCTAGTGGTGCAACACAGTTGTGCCCGATACACATATGGCCTGTCAGGGAACTTGGTTTTTGTAATTTTGAAACGAATTGTGCGTCTATTTAGGCAGAATAAACATGTTTTCTTTCTTTCTTTTCTTTCTTATACGGACGACAACAGTCATACTAGTATTGTAAAGGTGAAATTTAGTGAGTGTGTGTATTTGTTACTTCTTCACGCTCCAATGGCTGAGTGGATTTCGATGAAACTTGGCACACGGATAGATCATGTCCCGAAATAGCACATAGGGTGCTTTTTGTTCCGTGAGTATATTCCTTTCAAACAATATATTTTACTTACATATTATAAAAGTAAAAGCTTTTTGTATATTTTTTGCTCATTCACGCTCATACGGTTGAACGAATTTGAATGAAATTTAATAAATTGTTACACGGGATGTGTGGTGTGACGAGAAAGGATAAAGTGAGAAATGAATATAATAGAGGAAGTTTGAAAGTGGCGCCAGTGACTGAAAAGTTGAAAAGAAATCTTTTGTCTTGGTTTGGTCATGTGAAGAGGAGGGATGAAACACATGTTACTAAAAGAATTTTGAGTATACGTGTAGATGAGGGAGAGGGAGGCCAAAGAAAAGATGGATGGATTGTGTGAGGCGTGATATGAAAGAAAAGGTAGTTAGTGATAGTGTGACGGGTAACAGGACAGAATGGAAGAATAAAACGTGTTGCGCCGACCCCAAGTAATATGGGATAAAGGCAGGAAGAAGAAGAAGAAGTTACACGGGAAGACCATGTCCTAGAATAGCATAATTTTTGTATAGAGAGTATGTTCCCTTCCAGCATCGGGCAACTACCACGTAGTTATCTGGTATTTTTGCTAAATTTGTGCTACATTGTGTGTTCTATGTGTGCCAAATAAATTACTATATTTTACTTTCTATTTTTCTTCCGAATATTTTTCTACTATCACGCGGGTGAAGCCGATGCCAGAAACGTGTTTGACCTACTTATGAGTACCTACCCTACTAATAAGAGACTAATATAATAATAAATAATAAGAAAGTGAGTATCGAGAAGTAGGACTATTGATAAAAAATCGAAATATTGATATCATTATTAAGAAATATCGATATTTATTACTAATACTTTTTTGGACGATATATTGATAGTTTGATATTGAAATGTAGATATCGACACTCGGTATTTTTTTAAAATTAGTTTTGTTTTTTCTTGTCAATTATTAAACTACAACATCATCGTAAACCTAATCTACTGTAGGTACTTTATTTACACTATATTATGTTTTTCCTGTTTTATTTAATTTATTAATTGCTAGTACAATCAGTCTTTTAGTGCCTAATAATCTTAGTAGTCAAACAGCTGAACATATAAAACAAGTATTTTTAAAAACTCTCACTGAGAAATATTGGTATGCATAAATGTTTTATTAAAATTGAAGAATATTACTAAGAACCTTACATTTTCATACATTTATAATTTAATTTGTTTAATAAATATCCTGAATTATAAACTGAGTAAATTATTTTTGAGTCGACTTATGATTGTTTTTTTAAGACAAAGAATATTAATATTTTTTTTCGATATATCAAACTCCGATAGTGATATATTTAAAAATATCGATATATCGGGAACCCGATATTTAAAAAAATATCAACAACCCTTTCGAGAAGGCATTAACTTTCATCTTCGTTACATAAAGAACTTTTGAGCGATATTTTATGCTTGAAGACCCAGTGGTTTAGTATGGGATGAAGAGCAATGGTTAGTTCGCCGTCCGGCCGTCCGGTAACGTCCGGACCGAGCCCGAGTTGTCGACAGCTGGGCTGAAGCCTTCTAGGGCCATGGGTTGACTTCCGAAAGGGAAACCCGGCGAGCTGGAACGCTAGGCAAAGAAGGAACATGGGTGTGGTTTTAGTCAGTAAATGTCTGACACGCCCTTTCGCTCCGCCCTAGAGCGCGAGAAGTCATTGGATGATTTCTCACGTTAAAAAAAGTGGTTTAGGCTGTGGATTATTTGTCAAGTAATAAATTATTTTTTGTAGCGTAATTAGAGACAATAGAAAGACAACGACCGAGTGAACGCCGGCGTTCGCTCGGGGTTTAATGAATACTGCATTCACCCACACCGAAGTTATTTGTTGTGGAGCAACAGTTTTTAACATGAGAATCACATTTGTCACAGTCCTGATGAACAATGTTTCTCCACAAAACAAACATCAATGTGGATGCATCGTAAGAATCATAAAAATACATTGTCTTTAGCAAAACAAACTAGTCAATTGGGCGGGGTGGTTGGCGCATTGGTTAAGCAATTGGCTGCTGCGCTGCACATCCCGGCTTTGATTCCCAGACGGAGCTAATACTCTCATCATCATCTCTCATTTTAGGCCTACATATAGTTGTGCTGAGTCTGTCGCACGCACCCGCGATTCCGGAGTAAGTACGCGAAATTAAAAAAAAAATCTTAGATTTACTTTGACTGACGGCTAAAAGTACAAAAGGCCTTTTTGTGGGAATCCTTTGAAGCTCACTGGAAAAAGATCAATTACTTTGTTATCAATGTTGATAGGGCGTTACTTACTTACTTACTACTATAGGTAGGTACCTACATATATATATGTTGACTTCCTGGTTGATCTCGTGGTCGCAAGTGCGGGTCGGGCAAATAGTGCTATTAGGTTTTTCCATTAGTAATTACTCTGAAGCTGCTCGAAGTTTGGAAGTTGGTGGTATGTAAGCCTTGGAAAGCACGAAACGCCGTTGATCCTGCGTTTAAACTCTCTCCAGTCGTGTTGGATTGCTGTCCCGGCCATCGAACTATGAGAGTGAAGGCACAGAGAGTGCAGCCCCCCTAGTCAAGTTACAACCGTTTCGTGTCCAATTCCGTTCTCCAATCGATAACGCCTCGGTGTCAGCAATTGTAGAAAACGATAAGTTGGTAGCCATGTTGATGCGCCTGAGTCGGCCGCTCGTTCTACAATGTAGCGTTGAACATTGTAGAAACGATAACAATTCATTCTATCATTTTGGACGATGTAAACTTGGCTACGAATTTTCTATTCGTTTGTTCTGACCACGTGACTTTACGTTGAGATGATGTCATTCCCATACATCAGCTTTTCGACTAGCGTTAACGATTGCAGATTATTAACTTGGCTAGGAGTGCTGTTTAGATTGACCACCGTGATTGAAATTCGGTCGGGAGGATTATTTATAAATCTACGAATGTATTGTAATCCGATTACGTTGATGTTAAAAACTTTTATAGCTCCCTGAAATAAATCATTTTGGTTTATGGTCGGGGAATTAAAATAACAAACCGGAATTGGAATTGTATAAAAAGTTTGAATTTGGAAGCGTAACGAACGAATGAGGACTTGTGGCAGTTTTGTTTGTGGTATTATGATTTCTTGTTTTTCACGACAGCCTTTTGACTTTTGTTGGCCGAGTTGGCCGAACTTTACCACATCAATAGCGTTACGATACAGTATTAATAATAATATAATATTCCACAACTCTCACACAACGTCATGTAGTCCAAAACACACATACGAGTACACACGAGTGGCATATTGCCGAAGGCAGAGGTTTTTTTTTTTAATCTTTAATTCAAGTGTTTTTTCGCTAGTGCGAATATGTCACTCTGTTGGTATACAAATATAACAGTTAAAAAAAAACAGCAAAACCTGTTTTTTTTTAGCTGTTATATTTGTCGGTTTTTCAGAGCGAACTTAACCATATTAATTACTGCAGCCTTCGACCTATTGTGACATTTAACATAGAACAAATTAAATGATCCTCCTCCTAATATATAAAGTTGTTATTTTTATGGTATGCGTCATGTTCCACACAAACAAACTCTTTTTCTTTCTTTCTTTTCAGAGCTAGAGAAGTCATTGGATGATATCCCACCTTAAAAAAAGGTTTAGTGATCTAAATAAATATAAAACTGAATATCAGTATTTGATTTGGTTGCATAGATGTCTTCTTAGTCGAGCACTCTTGGCAGAGTGCTCGTGGCTCGGGCGACTCTTGCACCACCGCTTCTATCGCGATGTCACGCCATGCTGCTCTGTGTTTGGCGGCTTGAGAGTTGTCGTTGTTGTTATTGGGGTAGGGTTCTCTATAAGGTCTCTTCGGCTAATGTACCTACTAGGAGGTACTTCACAGTAGTAGGTATTTTTTTTGCTAGCCTGTACTGTCTCACTCCTGGGCAAAGAAAGAGTGCTGTGGTCATATCTCGGGCGACTCTAGCACCACCGCTTCTCTCGCGATGCCACGCCATACAACTCTGTGTTTGGCGGCTTGGGAGTTGTCATTGAAGGTAGAGTGAGTAACAGATTTCATGAGGTTTGTCCACCATGTTGTAGAGCGCCCATGGGATCTCTTGCCTTCGAGTTTAATAATAATAATAATAATAAATATCTTTATTTCCCAAAAGTTACAGATAATTATTTCTTATGTTAACAGTTTATACTTTCATGGTATAGAAAAAGAAAAATAAAAACATAAAACAATTTAGATTTTGCAGAAATCTGTACACAATAATTTAAACTCTGTCCCTTAAACTAGGTTATCCTGTGTCTTAAGGGACAGTGTTTCGCAATACCATTCTAAGAGGTATGTTTATGAGTGGACGGTGTCGATTTGTCTTCAGAGAGGGAAAAAAAAAGTTATAATTAACATTTGTTTCTAAAATTAAGTATGAGTTTGTAAGGGTGAGTGTGAATGAGTGTGAATGTAAGTGTGTAGGGGTTTGTGTGTGAGTGAGTGGGTGAGTTGTTTGTGCAAGTGTGTGTGGATGCAGAAATTTAAGAGTAAGTGTGAGCATAGAGATGAATGAGTAAATATGTGCTTATTAGGTGATGTAAGTAAGCAAAGTCTCCGTTTCGGTATAGTCCTGTTCAAGTAGCCATTCTGTTACTTTTAGTTTTAAGTTGTGTTTGTTGAGGTCTAAGATATTTATTTTTTTATGGATCTTTTTTGTAAATGTAAGCGCTGATGACGTAATACTGATGCTTAGCGAAGGTGGTCTTGTGTTGGGTGCCTGTGGGAAGGTTTGTGCGCTTTTTAGGGTTAGATGGGGGAAGGCTGCGATGGATCCTTAGGACAGACTGAAGCACAAAGAGTTGACGAACTGTAAGAACTTTGCAGTCTGCATACAATTGCGTCGTTGGGTATCTATGGGGCTTCCTTGTCATTACTTTTAGTACGGCCCTTTGTGCTCTCTCTGCCCTCAGGACGTTACCTTTCGAAGCTCGCCGGGCTTTGGTACAGGCCATGGTCCGGAGCGAGGAGGAGTGGCAGGCGGTCGCTTCCTTCTGCGAAGCAGTAATGCTAGCAAAGGAGGCGGCCGATCGCGTGAGGCAACGGTCCTCACGCCCCAACCGCCGCCGGTATTCCGATCCCGATTTCCGGCCACCGTAGGCGCGGGCTTGCGGACGGCGAGCAATGGGTAGCCCGCCGTCCGACCGTCCGGTAACCGTCCGGACCGAGTCCAAGTCGTCGACGGCGCGTATTGTTCCACGCGCGCCTCAGGGAGATGTCAGCAAATCGTAGGGGCCCAGCAGGGTCGAAGCCTACTGGGGCCATGGGTAGTGTGAAAACGAAACCCGGGGCCCTGGGACGAAGGCAACGAAGGAACAGGAGTGGGTTTTTAGTCAGTAAAAGTCTGACACTATCTCCTGCTCCACCCAAGAGCGAGATTTGTCATTTAGATGATTTTCCCACCTAAAAAAAAAAAAAAAAAAACCTTTCGAAGCTGCACCCCACACAGGGATGCAATATCCTATGGCCGATTGACATAGTGCGTAATATACCATTTTTAAAATATCGGCATTTGCGGAGTTTCGGAGGGATTTAAATATATATATTAGCCGCAGAGTTCTAGTCGTGACAGCGTCTAGTTGCTTTTTCCATGTAAGTCCGTCATCTATATGGACACCTAGATATTTTACGCTGTCACTTCTAGTGAGTGCAGGACAACAGCAAGAGGCTGATTGGTTAAAGCATGAATGGGCAGTAATTGAAAAACTGCGTGATGGTTAGGTTTTTCTCCTGATTGCAAAAGGGATGTAGCAAGTTTTGTCTATATTTAAAGTAAGGAGATTTAAATTGAGCCATTTCATTATTTCCGCTACTGCTGACTCAGCCATAGATTTGACAGTATCCCAAGTAGGTCCTCGAACTAAGATTGCAGTGTCATCAGCATATGTGTATATCTTGGTGTGTGGAAGGTTCATATTGCAGAGGTCGTTGACATAAATCAGAAAGAGGGTGGGGCCTAGTATGCTGCCTTGAGGGACGCCGAAAGTAACAGACTCCTCTTCACTGACGTGGAAGTCAATTTTAACAGTCTAGTCAGTCAAACTTTCCCTTGCACCACCAATCGTTCCATCGAACAATATGCTCGAAGAACTTGAGGATTCGTATTTGCACAGATGACGATAATCTCTCTTTGATTTTGAGTTCTCTTCAGATCGAGACATTGGTTCGGTGCGCGGTCCATGGAATTCTAAGTATGTGTCTCCAGCATCACATAGTATGTGTGCTATGTGGTGCTGGAGACGCATGCATAGATGTGCAGCCACGTAAAATATAAATATGTAGCATGTTCTCTTACAAATGCGCTTTATCGACTTAGGGCTCCTGACTACCCATTAGCATAGTCTAAAGCTAGAACTACCAGACCAACGCACACTTGTAACACGCCAGATTTGTACGTAGAACGACGTCGCAATACGTCACGTGGCGTGGCGTCAAGTGTAGCTCTACAAGTCTAGTTTCCATATAAAATTTATGGAGACCGACGCGTCCATATCAACGTGTGTGGCACACGTGTGCGCAGTGTAGTTCTAGCTTGAATGTGATGCCCGGAGCACAGAGGAGTAGGTACCTACCAGATCAACGTATAGTTTTGGTAGTTATAGGTTCATGTACACATATAATATCAGCCAAAAGAAGCCAAACATGCCAATAAGAATAGTGACTATACGCAGACAGCGTAGTGCTTAGCAATCGTGCCTTCTGTGAAAATATTTTTCGTCTAACTAAAAATAATATTAATGCTTAATGTAGCGAGTAAAATCATGATCTACGCGGCCATTTGTATCTTCTTATAGCAATAAACTTTGGAGCAGTCACTTAAGTTATAACGTAGCGACAACAATATACCTAGAATTGCGTAGGAAGGAAATATTATTACAATTATTTTCTTTAACAAGTTATTCTTGGAAAGGAATCGGGTTTTTTTTCGGAAAAGGAAGCTCGCGCAATGATCTCATATAAATTAGATTAACTTCAGATGAAAATTTTGTGATTTAGCTTCGATAATCCACGTGGAGTGCTGAAAGGGAAACCGTGGTCCTAATCCTAAAACGGAAATGGCAATTGAAGACACATGTGGGGTTTAGTCAGTAAAAGTCTGACATTGCCTCTCGCACCAGAGCTGGTGAAATTATTTGATGATTTCCTACATAAAAATAAAGTAGTATCACACTAATATAATTTTTATAGTAAACCACAATGAGCTGGCGACAAACAAAAGCTTATTACAACAACAAAAAAAAAAGTGAACTAAAAAATAGTAAAGATTTTTTTTTTTAAATAAAATGAGACTAATAAAAACATCGACTTCCGGCACCAAAGTTATAATAATTCACATTGCTTTAGAAACCGCGGAGTTTAAAGCCAATAAAATTTTAATCACGTCAGAGCCAGTTCTCAAGACGGTGAAGAAAAGCGTCGTAAGGAAACCGTCATGTCCTTGAACAAAAAAAATCGAAGGCATGTGACATCCACCACAACCCGTCGCAGGGCTCACGTGGGTTGCTTAAAAACATGAGTGAACCTGGACGCTTGCACTTTTTCTTCTCCGAAGAAAAATTGTGCAAAGAAAACGCTAATGCATTTTTAGGGGTATGTGGAACGGAGAGTAAAGTCCCGCAAACCTCCGTTGAAAAGGGAGGATCCTCCGGCCAGACGGGTGTTACGTCTGGTGGGCAGCTGCCCGATAGATGATTTCGGGCTGTTCTTTATGTTCTAATCGCGCGGAGAACTTTGATTGCGCGATGCAGGATTAGTTCTTATGTGACGCCATAGATGTCGCTACATCACTCCCCTCCGGAGATCGGAGATCGATGGTTCTTGATGCTTCTTGATGCGTGCCAGGCCAGTAGTAGGTTGGTTCCAGTGGGTCGGAACCGAATGCCGCATAGTTCTCGGTGAGTCGGAACTGTCTGCGGTGATGCCCCAGTGAGTCGGGGTTGTGCTATCCCAGTGAGTCGGGATGATGCCCCAGTGAATCGGGGTGATGATGTCCCAGTGAGTCGAGATGATGCTGCAGGCTCCAGTGAGTCGGAGTAGTGCGGCTGGCTCCAGTGAGTCGGAGCGGTGCTGTGCGACGTAGGGCTTGATTGCAGGCGTCGACCAGGAGAGGTTCTTCATTGCTCTTCATGTGACTGGCCGAAGGTGCAGTGTGCTTCGCCAAGGTCACTGATGAGGCTGAGGGTGATGACCAGGTATGACCAGGTAGGCATGCTGGTGGTCAGGATACCCTTTTAAAGCCGTGGGTGCTGGCTGTATGGCTCGCTGCTCGAAAGCTTGAGGAAGTGATGATGACGTCACAAAGTAGTAGCTGCACGAAGGCTGCGCTGACGTTCTTTGTCGAGGGTCACCAGTTTAGGGGTATGTGGAACGGAGAGTAAAGTCCCGCAAACCTCCGTTGAAAAGGGAGGATCCTCCGGCCAGACGGGTGTTACGTCTGGTGGGCAGGTGCCCGATAGATGATTTCGGGCTGTTCTTTATGTTCTAATCGCGCGGAGAACTTTGATTGCACGATGCAGGATTAGTTCTTATGTGACGCCATAGATGTCGCTACACATTAAACAGAAAAGGAAACTGTTATTAATGTATTCAAATACGTCGAATAAACTTGGCCGAAAGTACATTGTTTTCTTTGTTTACATTTTGTCTCCATTTTGTCTCAAGCCCAGTTGAATAGGGTATAGTGGAAACATTATAAGACTGAGTGAGCACCTGTACGTATGTGAGTAGTATGAACGTCAGGAAGAATTATTCGTTTTGTTTTCCTATTTTTGTTCAGTAGGCCTGTACCTACATATATATTTTGGGCACGCCGTAATTATGGCGGTAAGTCCCCTCTTTGAGGAGTGGCTGGAAAGGCAACACGGCGTCATTACCTTCCGCATGACGCAGGTCCTCACCGGACACGGTAAGTTCGGGAAGTTCCTGCACCGGATTCGTGCGGAAGCGACGCCCGGGTGTCGCCACTGTGTGGACCGCCCGGAGGACACGGTGGAGCATACGGTGGAGGTGTGCCCCGCTTGGGCAGAGCAACGCCGTGTCCTCGTGGGGGCGATCGGCAGCGGCGATCTCTCGCGCCGGGCCTTGGTACAGGCCATGGTCCGGAGCGAGGAGGAGTGGCAGGCGGTCGCCTCCTTCTGCGAAGCAGTAATGCTAGCGAAGGAGGCGGCCGATCGCGTGAGGCAACGGTCCTCACGCCCCAACCGCCGCCGGGATTCCGATCCCGATTTCCGGCCACCGTAGGCGCGGGCTTGCGGACGGCGAGCAATGGGTGGCTCGCCGTCCGACCGTCCGGTAACCGTCTGGACCGAGCCCAAGTCGTCGACGGCGCGTGTTGTTTCACGCGCGCCTCAAGGAGTTGTCAGCAACTGTAGGGGCCCAGCAGAGTCGAAGCCTACCGGGGCCAAGGGTCTGATTTTGAAAGGAAGACTCGGCCCTGGTACGAAAGTCAACGAAGGAACAGGAGTGGGTTTTTAGTCAGTAAAAGTCTGACACTATCTCTCGCCTCGCCCAGGAGCGGGGGATCGCGATTGGGGCGTGAGGACCGTTGCCCACTTCACATATGAGATACTCAGAGAAAAAAGGACTTTCATAGCTTAGAGTTGCTGCCCGATTGGCTCGGCGTTCGACCTGTCGTCCTTTTTTTCAGGGCCACACTGTCATATTGGCTGTATGGCTACTAGCCAGCGGGTCGTGACCCGTACTTTGAGAACCATTGATCTATGTACTTAACAAATTACATGTTCAGGCAGAAGTGGAAACAATACACTATAATCTTGAACGGGATACAAAAGGTCAGACGATATATAGTTGTTCCAAGGAGACAATCATGTGGTAATTGAAACTTGTCGAAAACAATGCTGTTATGTTATGTCAGAGTGTAGTTAGTTGTCATCTCCAATACCTATTGATCAACATAGGCCATGTTTGGTGAGGAGCTCTTACATAATCTATATATATATATAAAGATAAACTGACTGACTGACATTTCAAAGCACAGCCGAAACTACTGGGACTAGAAACATGACATTTTGCACATGGCTTACTTTTATTATGTAGGTGAGCACTAAGAAGGGGATTTTTGAAAATTCAGCTTTTAAGATGGTGAAAAAGGGGAAATTCATTTGTATGCAAAATTTTATTCCTTGGTTCCATATACTTTTGAAACTTACCGCAAATAGGTTTCCAAGTAAATAAAAAGATTTTCATTTTTTTTTTTTTGTGAACTTATTGTCTAATTTAATGCATTTGAATATTATACTAAAGTAGTTTTAAGTTTCAGTCACTAACAAAATATGGACATTGAAATTAGTCTGAAATTTTTATTATTCGTTTTTCATAATTACCCCGATAAAAATATTTAGGGGATATTAAAGATTTCATGGGATAATTCCTTGGGTTAATAAAATTGAAAGTGGGGTGAATAATAAAAATTGTCGTTATTAGTTTTTCAAAACTACTCTTAAAATACAGTTTGAGGGGTGTTCAACCTTTTATGAAAACATTCTCGCGAACGAAGTCGCAGCAAAAGTGCTAGTGTATGTATGAATAGGGTATGGTGTGGCTTTCACGGAATTACGATGGGCTTTGATGTTGCTTATATCCTCCAGGATATTCATCCATCCATCCATTCTTCCGTCCAAACAGATGAATTTCCTGCACTCAAGAGGGTCAAGTATTTTTTTTGTTGGAATTGTGTCCTGTGTTTTAGTAAACTTTCAACTCATGTAAAAATATTGATTAAATGAGTATTTTTAGGAAAATTCATGCCACCAGTTGGTGCCACTTAGCCGAGAGGCTTTCTACTTTTGAAAACGTACATGACGTTAACAACAATTTTACTAAAGTATTTTACATAAGCGTTTTGACAGGTGCAAGGAGGCAGGCACCTGGTGAACGTCAATTTAGAAAACCCTCATAGCTGGTATATATTTATCTCGACATTGTTCTATTTGTTGACACAGTTCCATCTTCATGTTTAAATTACACGCGGAACCATAAATCAAAAACGCATTTTTCATATGTTGCAGCACCAATGCCAGTGATGACCATTTCATTGAATTGTCTGTTTCAAAAAATAAATTTTCACTGTGTTTGAGATCTTTTTTTTATATGGGAAATCATCAGGTGCCTCCTCCCGTTCTGGATGGTGTGAGAGGGAATGTCAGATTTTTACTAACTAAAACTAACCTGTTTCTTTTTGCCCTTTGATTTCAAGGGTAACTCTTTCGAAAAACCTCGCAGGCTTATACATTTTTGAGGTCTGTCTGGGGCTCCAAATGAAAAGATGGTAATCATAAAATAAAATTATTTAACAATTACTTATTTTATTTTATTTAAATTAATTATTGAATTTTTGCATTAGATTTAATAATGTGACTTAATAATTCCATAATTAATTTTATTTAAATTTAAACATTTTATCTGCAATTTGATTGGTATCTATGTAATGTTTATTTGTATTTGTTTATGTACATTTTGTTATTAACATAATTTTAAATGCCTACTTTCTAACACAAAATATAGATCTTGTTCTGAAGCAAATAAATAAATAAAATAAAGAAAAAAGATGGAAAAACAAGACGAGAGCATGCAGAGGCCACTGCTGCACTGGAAAGACTAGAGCATGCCAGGAACTACGAAATTGGACTATTAAGATTTTCTCAAGAACTCTTCAATTTAGAGAATGAACCAGTGTTTCAAACATCAAATAATTTATTTCCAAAAAGCAAACATTGTTTTAGATAGGTACTATAAATACGCAACACCAAACTCCATACAAAAAAGAGAACAAAATCAGAAACATAAATAAAACGTTTTATCGTTAATAACTATAGAGATCATAATCATTATCACAGAAAATTAACTTTTGTGCATAGAGTTTATTTATTAATTTTTATTCCCAACAATATCCTTACAGACTAGTCCAAATCGATATTGAGGTTTCTTATTACTAAATTACAAACTAGATTCTGTAACAAATTTTAAAAAGCGCTATTTTAGTGTTTTCACTCAGAGCACAATAAAATATATCCACGTCGTCAGCTATGAGGTTGAGAGTGCGAAACGCGCGCGTGAGAGGCGCCTCGCTCAATAACTTAGTGCGCGCGCGCGGCACCGCCAGCAGGCGCGGCCGTCGCCGACGCGTCGCGTACTCGTCCGGCGCACACAAACCTACCCTTGCCAAAATATCCGTATTATGTATCCTCCCCCTAATTACCGTAAAGATATAGGTTACGAGTGTGAGTTCCCTCCTGACCCTCAGTTCATAATATCCGACCATACCTAGGACAAATAGGGTAGGATACATTAGCGGATAAAAAGGATAAATCCCATACAACTTCATATAAATAAATCTAATAAATTTATTTTGCATACGTTACAACTTGAGGCTATATTTAGTTTCATGTGGGGCCCAGATAACTGCGTTACATTCTAGTTGGCTTCTAACTAAAGAATTATATATAATTATTTACTCTAGAAGTCATCTAACCAGTGCACACACGGTGAGATACGAACCCAATATCCTAGACACTTCTTGTAGACCTTATTTTCGATATTTACAGACTACTTGAAGAAGTTTGATTATTTACGTTCTTGGATAAACCTACAAGTAGAACGCGTAATATTTTATAATCTACGTGGACGTGTTCGCTTGGTGTTCAACGGAATGACGCGAAATCACGCGCGAACGTCGGCGTTCGCTTGGGTTGCTACGCGGATTGTATTTATTTATTTATTATTAAATATACACACTATCTTTACAGGCGGAACCTAATACAATATTTTATTTATTTGGCTCACCAACAATTGACTACACACATACAAAGATATGAAATACACGCAATAAACTTATAGATTAGTGCAGCAATTCCTTACAGGTAAGCACAACATGCGTAACTTTACTGTTAGTTGCCTACAAAAAGTAACTTACTCACCAAACACAATAATTACCGCTTATAACTAAAAAACTAAATTATTTGAACTGAAAACTAAGTTAACAAGCCAGCCTGACCATCGCATTGTTTCTTAATTGTTTTATATACAATACTTTAACAATAGTGGTTTCCAAACCAAAAAAAACTCAAAACGTCTTACATCAAGTATGTATACATCTGTATACATAACAAAGAGAACATTTCTTTAATCATATCCCATCAACCCGTAGAGGGTCTGTCACAGTTTAGGGAAGAGTAGGTACGTGTGCATGGCGTGTTCAGGTCCGAATTTTTGAATTATGTTTCTTCATCTTACACCTGGTTATTTTGTTGCTAAACTTACCATCGCATTAATTTATGCTTATATAAAATGTACCGAAGGGCTAATTTATTTTTTGCAGTTTATTTTTTCCGTAGTAAAAGATTTTTATAACGATGGGATGGGATGTCGACTTCAGAGAAAAAGTATTTATGCTAATGTCTAAAGTCAAGTAAAAAAAAGAAAAATAGTAAAGAAAAAAAAAAGAAAAACAACTAAAGAAAATGAATTAGTTAAAAAAAAAATTGTAAGTAAAGTTAAGTTTATTCTGTTCTACAATATCTTTCTAGAATAGTTCCTATTAACATATTATTTATCGTTTATGATAAATTTAAAACTTTTAACGTTAATTAAAACTTTTTAATTATAAAAGGAGAAAACACTTTCTGCAAAAACCGCAAACTGCTTACGATGTTATAATTATGTGAATGAAAAGCTGAAAAGACTCGATGCCTTTTCAGCTTTTCATTCACATCTATGTTTCAACAATATAAATCATTTATTTTAGATCAAAAAAGTTATACGTTTTACCATACAGTTGGTCGGCGGGACTAGCGGTTGTTTGTTGCATTTGGTTCACATGCAATCTAATAAGTCTAATACAATAAATTAACAACTAACAAATCAGTGGGTAAATCAGTAACGGGTGCTCTAGGCTCTATCAATAAAAAACCGTCATTTTTATTGAATAAAACCACTCCGTGTTTCTTTAGTTGCCGTTTGCGTCTCAGGGTTGCGGAGACTCTTTCGAGCAATCCTGCAACCCTGGAAGACACATGTCTTGACAAGATAATTAAAAATTTCAAAACCTCGTTACTAAGTTTACTAGTCACGTCGATGGGATTTTCCTAGGATGAGTTCGTTTATAGTGGCCTTTGTGACCCACCTTGTCAATTTGAGTTCCCCGTCAGGTCGTTGTTTCGCGCCAATTTAAGTTATCGCAGTTACGTCAAACGTCAAATTTTTGGCGGGATTTTTACGTGTGAAGTTCTGTGGCTGTTTTATACATTCGAAAATAGATTCTCAGTGGATAATGTGATGTAAATTTAGTGTAGTTTGGTTTTTCAAGTCTTTGCCCAACTGTACAATTATATGGGTAATCATTGAAACAGTTGCAATCTTGGTAAAATACAGCTGAGAATTTAATTGTAGTGTAGAGAAGTTTGCCAAGAAGGCTAACTCGATGCATTTGCTGCCAAAAACTAGAAAAAACATTAGAATGTGTTAAATTCATATTCTAATATCACTACGAAAGACATTATCGTTAAAAACTTATCACGCAAGAAAACATGGATGTAAAACTCAGCAGTATGGATGAAAGATTAACTTTCCCTTAACGGTAAATAAAAAAAAAAAAACTTTCGTAAAACTAATTGTCATCTGACAGCGAGCGTTTTAGTTTCATTGTCTCTTAGTGTATTTTATTGAACTATCTCTCGGAAATTTTCCAAGCAATTAACATCGCTGAGAGCTTTAAAATAAGTCAATACCTTTAACTGAGAAGTCAACAAAGTAAGCTTTTGTTAATACCATTGTACCAAATGAAATTTTAATGTGAAGAACAATGAATGATCTGATTGAACACGGATAAGGTTCGGCTAATGAGTTTTCTGTTAATCTTTGTAATGTATTTTTGGTTGCTTGAATCGTGAGTAACTAAGGACCCATGAAAGACCTATTTAAATGTCAGAGCTGTTAAACATTGAATGATTTATTAATTATGCCAGCAGGCTGATGAGTTTAAAAAATATATAATAATAATAATAAAAACTGAAAAACGAAATAAAAAAAATAATAATAAAAAAATATTTATTAATAAAATTAATTTTCTTTCTTTATTATTATTATTTATTATATTTCTTTCTTCCTCTTTAATGAGTTCCTCCTAAAAGTACTGCAAAATAAGATATTGGCCAATATAGATATTGGTCAATATCTTATTGCAGTATCTATCTACTAAAAATACTAAGTACCTAAATAAAGATTTAAAACGAGTCACAAAATGTTAAGGCTTCAACAGTAGGGCGTGATACAACAATAGGAACACGCTGCGACGATGATTTTTATAGAACACGTTGAACAATAATTCTGAGTAATATCATCTGTGGTAATATTACGAGAATAAATGCGAAAGTAAACTAGTTTTGTTTGTTGCCTTTTCGTGCCTAAGCCACTGAAATGATGATCACGAAATTTTGCAGCAGATTTTGCTTTATTAGTGGTCAAAGGTACAGAAAAGAGCATTAAAAGTACTGTTGCCGAGGGAAGGAATAATAACTTTCAACGGCCACAATTGCTTGAGGACAGTAGAGAGGGCTAAGTTTCATATGACATAAACAGTCGTATCTTTTTTACGTTAAATTAGAAGTTTGATTTTTTCACAGCTTCAAGGGACCACAGACTTGAGTATATGGCTTTAATTTCAACTCGATACCTCCACGCGTTCCCGAGATAAAAGGTCTTGACAGACAGACAGACGGACAACGAAATGGTCCCATAATATAGTGATTTTATTATTTAATTTTGATTTTATTATTTATAATTTTTATTGATTAAATTTAAATATTTACAATTTTATTTTATTATCTAATTGTACATTATACAAATAATCTCAATTTAATGTAATTTAATTATTTGCATTAATTTTATAATATGATTTGGCTTTTAATTTTACAAACTATGATTTTAATTGTGTCTGTTTTGATTATTATTCTTTTTTTTATATTTGTATATGAGTCAATGCTACTTGAAATAAATAAATTATTATATTATTATTATAACATTTCCATTTTTTCTGCTATGGTATGGAACCCTAAAATAATAAACAAACACAACAAAAGCCATATGTAAAAACTAGTTTTCATTAAAAATGGCCATCACAACACTCACAACGTTGTCTTATTGCGCCTATTTGCAGTACCTACGTATAAAAAATATATTGCCAGTTGCCTTACAATTTCTTAGCAGAAATATGGACTCTGCATTTTAATATTATTCATCCGCTATTAAAGTATTTTCCATTCAATCTGCAGCGCAAAATTCTGTGCAATTTAATCATCTGATTATCTGAATAATTTGTGTATCTCCAATAAAAAACCGAACGGAGCAACTCGAACGAAACGAAAATACTGTAATCACTATTAAAAAATATCAGTTATTTACATTTTCATATTGCTAATCTGTACGCTCGCTGTATTATTATAATATTTATCTTAATAATAGTCTTGACATAGTTCCATGTTACTAGTCCACTTAAGACTCCAAAAACCATAGCCCTATTATCTTTGTTCTCCATACGTCGCAATAGTTTTTCAACAACCGGGGGTTGTCCTTGGGTGCACTAGCATAGCGCGTACAGGGATAATCGTCGGTTGGTATCATATTCCATTATAATTATCTAAAGGGCCTCTGCGAGTTGGCTTCGGCTCCTCGTACGCCTTCCAAAGGTCCAGGACCTTAGGGTGCTGAGATAAATAAATGTATAAATGTATAATAATGACCGCCGGTAGCTTCGACTCTGTTCCCGATACCGGTGGCCTACTATTTTTTATATTTTTAAATATTTTTTATTTTTTATAGGAATATTTAAAAATTTAATTTATATGTTATTTTAAATGAATAAACGGAATTATAATAATATTCTTTATTACGAGTAAGTGTTAATAACAATAAACAAACTTACAACTGCGGTTAGTGAAACAATTACAACCACAAAGACATCAACACACACACAATAAAATATATTATTTATTTATGTACACACAAACATTTAAAAATGAAAATAACAAAAGCAGATAGAAGAGCACAAAGGTACTGCTTATTTCAAATGAAATTAATTAATTAAATAATCATTGCTTCAGCACTCTAGATAAGATACGGGAGTAACAATTTACAACATAGCAGTCCAGCCTGTCAGCAATGATGCCGAGGATGCTACTGGCACTGGCCCGCACTGAGGACGCACATCTTTCACGCATATAAAAACTTTTTAGAAAAAAAAAATAACCGACTTCACTAAAAAAAACACTAAAAGGATCAAAATAACTTTAATTTCGGAAGTCGGTGTTTCTCTGTATTGTTTGTTTCTTATTTAACACCGACTTCCGAAATTAAAGTTATTTTGATCCTTTTAGTGTTTTTTTTAGTGAAGTCGGTTTTTTTTTTTTTCTAAAAAGTTTTTATTTCACACTTTTTAGTTGCGATACACTTATAACCAGAGTGCCTATTTCTCATGACAATTCCAATTAACCCAAATACTGCTAGGTTACATTGTTTTATTATAAAGTTCCTATGTCTACCTTCCTCCTTCCGGCTCCATCATCAGATCAGTTCGATAGTACCTTATAGCCAAAGTGCATCTCATGACAATTCTAACAAGTCCAAACACGGCTAGGTTACATTGATTAATTACGGAGTTCCAGTGCCTACCTTCCGGCTCCATCATCATCATCAGATCACTTCGATGATACCATTTTCAACGTAACTATTCAGAATCATTCATTTATTTGTATTGTCATAGTCGCTTAACTATATCTTCATTGTGATATCTATTTGAGTATGAAGTTCCGTTGACCATTTCTGGTCTTCTTCATCAAATGTTACTTTTTGACTGTAAATGCTTAAGTTCTTGATGAAAATACTAAAATTACCATAGGGTTGCCTATAATTTTTGAGGAGTTCCCTCGATTCCTCATGGATCCCATCATCAGGACTGGATTTTGAAAAAAATGGGATCAATCTGGAAGCATATCCTATAAAAGGAAAAAAAAAATTTGCAAATCGGTCCATAAACGACGGAGTTCTGAGGTAACAAACATAAAAAAAAAAAAAATACAACCGAATTGATAACCTCCTCTTTTTTTTTGAAGTCGGTTAAAAAGCAATCAGCACGCATTTCCGCAAAGATCCCTGCCCCCTTAGCCAAGTTACAACCGTTTCATTTATTTATTTATTAATCTTCATGCAACATAAAGTACAAAGGCGGACTTAATGCCTGAGGCATTCTCTACCAGTCAACCTAGGGTGGAGAAGAGAAAATGGTATGGTAGGCATAAAAAGAACATTTTATACGAAAAACAAGAGTAAAAAAAGTATACATATAATTAAAATACACATACATATATATTTAATATAATATATATACAAATATATTAATACTCGTATAAAGTAACGAAAGAAGTTTTGAGACGATATTGCTATTGGTGGAGCAAATGATTCTGCAACTTCCGCTTAAATGCATATCGACTTTCGGCCGTCCTGATATCGAGAGGAAGCGCACGTGACGTCATCTCAACGCTCAGTCACGTTCAGAAAAGAAAACATAATCGAATAAACAGTTGTAACTTGGCTAGGGGGGCTGATGCGCTACAGAAGCAAGGTAGCCCCATCAACACCCTAAAAGCACTGTACGATCTTTCCGTAAAACTATAACTCCATTCGAAATAACATTAGACATTGAAACAAACCGTTTTCACTGTCCGTTCAACCGATTTTTACTTTTATTGCGTCGGTGGCATGGTAAATGGCGGCTTTTTGTTAAGGTGGGAATCATCAAATGACATTTGCCCCCCTTGTTAGGGCGTGTCAGACTTTTACTGACTAAACCCACTCCTGTTCCTTTTTTGCCCTCGTTCCAGGGCCCCGGGGTTCTCTTTCGCATCACCCATGGCCCCAGTAGGCTTCGACCCTGCTGGGCCCCTACGGTTGCTGACATCTCCTTGAGGCGCGTGTGGAACACTGCGCGCCGTCGGCAACTTGGGCTCAGTCCGGACGGTTACCGGACGGTCGGACGGCGAGCTACCCATTGCTCGCCGACCGCAAGCCCGCGCCTACGGGTGGCCGGAAATTGGGATCGGAATCCTGCGGCTGGGGCGAGAGGGCCATTGCCTCACGCGTGTGGCCGCCTATTTTCCTAGCATTACTGCTTCGCAGAAGGAGGCGACCGCCTGCCACTCCTCATCGCTCCAGACCATGGCCTGTAAGTACAGGCGAGGTGACAAATGGCGACTGCAGTAAATAGTTGGTATTGTAACCACTTTTTTGCTTCTAATGCCATCCTTATGTGTACAGTATAGAAGTCAAAATAGGTTGAACGGACAGTAAAAATGGTTTGTGTACATGTCCAATCTTAATGCGAATGAAGTATAGTAGCGTAAAATCATAATCTATTTGTACATATTAAAACTACTACATATATAAAACACAGATAATGTTTCTACCTATGTCCGTTATGGGATTCGAAACTATTCAACCGGCCCAAACCGGTTTCATTAGAGAGGCAATAACAGCAGGTTTCTTTCCCTGCCAGAAAGAGGCGTCGCCTCCTATTCCCTTGCGCTCCGGACCATGGCCTGAATCTGGGATCGGTTTGAGAGGTTGTCGCCGCCAATTGCCTCCACGAGGACATGGTGGCGCTCCATCCTCTACCTTATGCTCCACCGCGTTTTCCGGGCAGTCCACACAGTGGTGATACCTGGACGCTTCTTCCGGAGCAAGAGGGTGTGTCAGACTTTTACTGGATTGTTCAAAAGAGCCATAGCGGCCTAGGATCGGAAAGTGCAACTGAAGGAACACGGGTGGGTTTTAGTCAGTAAAATGCTGACATTTCCTTTAATTCCGCCGAGAGTGGGAGAAGTTATTTGATGATTTCCCACAACATAAAAAGGGGATTCTGAGTTAAATAAAATTAATCCTAACCTAACGATCAGGTAAATAATTGATGGCCGGAGATTGATATTCACTCATGGAATCCCTTAGATAGTATATATGATGATGTATCGTATCGTAATACATCACTGAATTGTTAACATTGCGTTTGACAAGAAAACCAATATTGTTAACGATAATGTTCTATAGTCGTTTGCATATCGATGCCATAACAAGGTTTTGATTGATCCTACATATTAGATTACATAACAGGCTAACAATATTACGCATTAGATTTTATGTAGGTACCCTTTATCTATCGAATAATATTAAAGTTCTGAATTCTAGATTTATGACTTATTGGTCCAATCGACCATTTTTTTTTTGCGTGCTGTGTGCTCTGCCCACTGCCACGTATGGGCCTACCACACGCAAAGGCGTTAGATTTATACGGTGTTCCGTGTACAAACCCTGGCCGGTTTGGCACACGTACAACACTGGCATATGCGATTTTTTCTTTTTTTTTCTTTCATTAATACGTCATCATATTGATTTAAATCTTTGTGATTGAGACGTCCGTACTAGGCCCGCGTGGTGGATAACTTTTTGTGTTTTTTTTTTTTTTTAAATTTATTTTGGCATCGAACAGTCCTATACAATCAATATAATTCTTAAGACAGTTGTTTCCTTGCAACAGACCTTAGTGCGAACATTAAGTAAAATTAAGTATAATAAACTCTTAATAAGGAAAGACGCGTTAGAATTATACATATTTCACGGATTACGGCCCTTTCCATCCCGGAGTTCGCTCGCTGACTAGAGTCCCAGTAGTGTAAATATTAGAAAGCTTATGATGCTATGTGCACATTATTTTAATATTCCGTCCGATACTAAAATGGTCTAATGATGTGCTGAATCATTTGGTTCCCTTCAAAAGTCATGAGTCATATTCGTGAACAGAAGCTGTCAGCTACAATAATAAATGTTCGTTAATTCTGAACGCTTTTAATGTGCTCACCTTCCTACATTGTTTTGTCAGTTTTTTTTAACATTCTTCTCCATAAATATCTTCGTTTTGGAATGTGATATTAACTTTTTTTCTGACTTACCTACACCTTGAATTGGCAAAGAGTCAGTCAGTCTAAAGGTCAATGAATTTTTTTTCAAATGTGCTATGACTTAATTGATGACTTTGTTGGCGATCGGTGTCTGTCACGGGTTCGATTCGCGCATAGAATTTCGCGCAAATATTTGTGTGGCTTACAGATTTTATTGTTCCGGGTATCTGTACATGTGAGTTTGAAGTGTGGGGCAAAGTTATTGTTCAAAAAAATATTGAAATATTCTTGGGAATTGAGTTAGAACATAAAATGATTCGCTAAAAATAATATATTTATATCTTTCTTTGAATTTCTCTGGCTAACAGCGTGGTCGTAGAAACGCTTTCACGCACCAAAAAATAAAAACCACAAGGCAATGAAATTAAGAGCATAGCGATATATTATTGACATTTGTTCCGTGTTGATAAGAGTAGAGAGCACCGATATGCCTTGACACAAAAAATACGAAAAACAAAACCCTGCGTAACTTTTATCACGGAAAAATCTTGAAAAATGTAACGAGAATAAATTATAAGAACTCATTTACGTCACTCACCGTTAAATATTATGTATTTTTAATTCAGAAATGGAAAGCTTTTAAATAAATACCTTTTTAAAAAGACTTGGGAGATTTTATTTCTTTATTTTGTTTATTTATTTTCATTACCAGCCAGTGATGCCATTAAAATTTATAAAGATATGCTAATATGCTTGTTTCTAGTAGCGGCTTCGCCCATGTGAAACTAGTTTTCTCCATACCAACTTTGGAGAAATTACTATGCGAAAAACAAATTAAATCACTTAAATTGCATCCATTTTATATTTTAGTAATCGCAGTGCTTTTACAGGATTGCACGCAAAATGATATTGCGGTGAGATAATGACATCGAAAAAGAGAAATACTAAAAATAAGTTGAAAAGAAAACAAGATCGAAAAATAAGAAAAGGGTTACCTAATGGTGCCTGACGGGTTGTAAAGGATGGCCATTTTTTGGTACCGAATATTTACACCCAATACCTTAATGCTATTGGGTCGCATATCTCTTGGGGTTAGTAAGTACTACGAACTAAGGTGTTTCAAAATTTTTTTTTACTTTTTTAAATTTGTGACATCGTGAAACTAAAATAGACACAGTGACTGGATACCTTCGCCCTACACTAGTTAAAGGTGAAGAGGTCCATTTATATTTAGACTGTACTTTCTTGATGTACTATAGAAAAATGGTTGTAGTTTTTTTTAATTATTATTATTGACAGGTTTTTTTTTGGTGGGAAAATCATCCAATGACATCACCGTAGTGTCAGACTATTACTGACTAAAAACTCACTCCTATTCCTTCGTTGCCTTTCGTTCCGGAGCCGGGTCTTACTTTCAGAATCAGACCCTTGGCCCCAGTAGGCTTCGGCAGGCTTGTGCAGTCGCGCTTGACCATTATCTAATCTGATGGCAAGCAATGATGTGATCAACGATGGAGCAAGCTTGCCCAGAAGTAACCTATTCACTCTAGACTTAAAGACCAAATAAAAAAATAAACGAATAAAAAAACATGGTAATAATAACTAATTTATTGAATATTAATTTGTAGGTAATGATTGTAATGTAGTGTATTTTGTAATGATTTAAATTAATGGGATTTTTATATTGATTCATTTTTTAATACAAATATGAATATGATTATTAAATGAAATGAATGAATTTTAATTAATTTAAACTAATTTATGAACAAAAATACGCAATTTTTTAATTTAATATTTGAGTATTTCAATTTTTTGCATTAGTAGGTACCCATTCATTATTTTTATACACATACGACTTAAGTACTTATGCATTATTGTTATACGATTGTAATCAATAAGAAAATAAAGCATTTTAAAGGTAGTTTTCAAGATTTTGATTGACAAAAAAAAAAAACTTTTCTTTGTCACGCGGTGATATAACTATTCAAACACATTAATAACTGCTGTGGATAGTTTTAAATTGGGCTTTACAAAATTTAACAAGGCCACCGTGACCACTTGTCATTAATATAATGTCCTAAAAGCCTAATGTTCATTTTGCGTTGTTCAACTGTTTTAAAACTACATTCCTACGCAAAGGTGCGTATTCGTAATTGGAAATTCTGCAAATCATGCGTGATATTAGAAAAGGTGTGTACCTACATCAGTTTACTTACGATCTCAAGGTTTATATACTCCATTTGCAAAAATATTAGTCACTTTAACAATTTTTTACTATCCGTTCAAAAGATTTTGACTTTTATTGCATTGCTTTTTTATTATTATTGATAGGCTCGCGTTTGACCACTATCTCACCTGATTGTAAGCGATGGTGTGGCCGACGATGGAGCACGCTTGCCTAGAAGTAACCTATTCACTCTTGACTTAAATACCCCTAGGTTGTAGCTATCAGGAAACACAAACTCTGGCAGGGAATTCCACTCCTTAGCTGTACGCATAATGAATATGTTCCCAAAACGCTTTGTACGTATGGGTGGGATGTCCACCATGTACCGTTGGCGCAACGCCGTACGTCTAGTGGTCCGATCATGGAACGGACTTGGTGGAATTAAATTGTGCAATTCCAACGCACACTCCCTGAAGTGTAATCGATAGAAAACAAAAGACAAAATATGGCGGCTGCAGTAAATAGTTGGTATTGTAACCACTTTTTTGCTTCTAATGCCATCCTTATGTCTACGGAATAGAAGTCAAAATCGGTTGAACGGACAGTAAAAAAAGTTTGTTTAAATGTCTAATCTTATTGCGATTGGAGTATAGGTTCTTATGTAGAACTAGCTTATATCAGCGGCGTCGCCTGCGTGAAATTACACCAAATTAGTGTGAATTTTAAAGTAGTAAACCAAAGTTTTTTTTTAATTTGCCAAGATTCAGCTCTATCTGAACCCAACAATTAAGATAAAAGAAATCCAAACAAACCTACTTTATAATGAACACATTTATCTATACCTACTACGAGAACAATAGGTTAAGGAATTTTTAAACACATTACGTTCATATTTCTCAATGATAATGCAGATAGGTCATCATATCGTAGGGGCCCAGCAGGGTCGAAACCTACTGGGGCCAGGGGTTAAGTGAAAATTAACCCCGGGGCCCAGGAACGCAAGGCAAAGAAGGAACAAACGAGTGGGTTTTAGTCAGTAAAGTCTGACACGCCCTCGCACCCCACCCAAAGGCGGGAGATGACATTAGATGATTTCCTACCTAAAAAAAAAGATAAGTAGGTTAACATCATCGTCATCATTTTAACCGAAAGACGTCGACTGTTGGATATAGGCCTCCCCCAAGTGTCAACACAAACAACGACCGGTTCTGTGCGTCTCGTATCAGCACTCACCACACTCACCAGGTCTTCGGTCCATCTTGTGACAGGTCTTCCAACGCTGCATCTTCCGGTACGCGGTCACCACATCAGAACCTTTTGGCCCTATAGATCTGTTCATCAACGAGCAATGTATACCCAACGCATCCAAGTGTTGGAACAATATTCCCCCGCCAATAAGGAATATCAAATGTCTCGATACCTTCAGGACTCGACTACGGCAGTTTCTGATTGCCTCGCAAAAGGAACTGGGCATGACAGTTTCGAACACGTCCATTATATAGCTGGTTAGCGTGTTCTGGACAAACGCTAAAATGATATGTTTTTTTTCTAACACACACTTACTGGAGATAGGAACCATACAACTACACATCACAATAAGCATAATTATATTGTTCACGTACATAATAATTTGGACCTTTTACTTTAAAATAAATTCACAACACTAAACCACCAACGTCGGACACCAAATCTGTTAAATTGTGGGTATACCGTACACTTACACAACTTTCTCTACACATAACACTTACACTACATAATACGGACATATCACTTCTTCCACAAATTCAGCTCGACGTCCGTATGCCACTACAGGGACCCAGCAGAATACCAGCGTCAGGCATATTTGCCTGACAGATGCTGAGTTGGGCTCCCATTTGATGCAGCCTTGAAGCGCACACCGCACTATGCTATCTTATTGTTTGTCTCACAAAACTTTTACTAAGTACCTACCTATGTTTTTGTATTTAATTTTTTAACGTGTTTTTTTTTTGTATTTCAATGTAAGTACTTGTAACATTCATGTCTGTGATTGTTTACATTTTTTATTTTTATTTTTTTGTTAATTTAAGTGCTTAGTTTTATGTTTGTAATTTTGTTGTGCTTTTGTGAAGGTACTATTTGTTAATTTTCTGTGTTGCATCAAATAAATGTTTTATCTATCTATCTATCTATCTATCTATCCAACGCACTGGCACTTAAGCTTTGTGCTGACGGAGATAGATAGGTATGGAATATTTTTGCCTTAGTAGAAAAAAAAAAAACCGGGCAAGTGCGAGTCCAACTCGCGCACTGAGGGTTCTGTACAAACTTACTTATGAATCAGTTCAGTTCCCGGATTGAGTTACGAAGATTTTTCCAAATCGCCAAAAAAGTTTTTTTTGTGACGTAAATACAAATTTATTATTTTCAGATTTTTTCCTATACTTGTGCTATGAGACCTTATGAATTTTGATTTCGTTGAGAGCGCAAAATATATGACAATATTTTTGCGACATAAACGGCCGTATCTTTTGTTTTCGTTAACTCTGAAGTTTGATTTTTTTCACAGCTTCAAGGGACCGCAGATCTGAGTATATAGTTTTACTTTCAACTCGATACCTTCACGCGTTCCCGAGATAAAGGGTCTTAACAGACCCGCAGACAGACGGACAACAAAGTGATTCTATAGGTAATGGTTCCGTTTTTCCTATTGAGGTATGGAACCCTAAAAACACGCACCGGTTTGATTTCCCAATTTCCCATTAAAGTATCAATTGACTGCTAATAAATAGTAATAACATTATAAAAAATTTAATGTGAACAGAAAAAAGTACTTACGTTGAAAGAAAACCCCTTTACAATGTTTTCTCCAACTCCATAAAAGAATTCAGAACAAAACAATAGCTACAAAAGAACGAGAGGTTGGGTTCCAATTGAATTTTCTTGTAATTTTCAAGAAGGTACCTAGGTATTACTCTCTTTTAGAGTAGCTACTAAGGCCACCTTAACGGAGGTGAAGGTGGCATATAATAGTATAATATATTGCTGCTAAAGCTTGTTGGAGACATGAACAAACTAATTCCATACTTTGTCAATGGTTGTCTTTGATGTGCCATAGAGTTTTGGAGGTAAGCGGAACAGAGAGTAAAGTCCCGCAAACTTCTGTTGAAAAGGGAGGATCCTCAGACCAGACGGGTATTATGTCTGGTGGGCTACTGCTAAATAGATGATTTCGGGCTGTTCTATATGTTTAAATCGTGCGGAGAACTTTAATTGCGCGATGCAGGACTAGTTCTTATGTGACGCCATAGATGTCGCTACAGAGTAATCGTTGTCTGTGTGTATCCGTCGAACGAATACTGTTCTGTTTTTCTGTAAGACTGTTGAAATGTAAAATTCTACGTTCAATCCGATGTAATCCTTTTACCCAACAAAGCTTACTGTCAAGTGTCATAACACGTATCGTAACACTACTCGTTTTTTTGGGGTAAGAAATCTTCTAATAACTTCTCCCACTCTAGGTGGAGAGGGAGTGTCAGACTATTACTGATTAAAACCCACCTGTGTTCTTTCAGTTGCTTTTTGCGTTCCGGGGCATCAGTAATTCTTTCGAATAATCTTGCAGACGAGAATAACCCCTCATATTTGGGCGTAAAGCGTGCCACTCTTGGTTGTGCCCTGCGGGTTTAATAAAGCTAGAACTACACTAGACCGACGCACACGTGGACGACGCCTGATTTGTACGTAGCGGCGCGTTGCTTGGCGTCGCGTAGCGAGGATATAATGTAGCTCTGCAAGTCTAGTTTCCATATAAAATGTATGGAGATCGACGCGCCCAGATCGGCATACGTGGCCCACGTGTGCCCAATGTAGTTCTACCTTAAGAGGTTCTGAGGTCCTACCATGTGCTCTTAACGCGATCTATTTGACGACCTAAACTGAACTGTTAAAGGGATGGAGCTATAGGTATGGGTTTAAAGCTCCATCCCTCTTTCTCGCTCGCACGCCTGACATTTTACACGTCATGGTTGGGCTGCCCCTTTTCTGACGCAGTTACAAACTTTGTTTCATAAAAAATTGTATTACGATTTTGTCGCCTTAATACTGTGATAGGTGAGACGCAAAGAACGCTGGCTGATAGGTGGGACTCTCCGATCTTGGGGCGGTGGATACGACTGCACGCGGTCAAATAGACATTCCCCGGGTTCGGTGGGTCTCACCCAGCTTAGATTAAGTACCTACCTATTTGTTTTTTGTTTTTTTATGTTACTAACACTAGTTCTAAGTTTAAATTGTTACTAACACGATATGGCAAGTTCCGAAATAAACGTATTATTATTATTATATTAATGAAAGGCTTCTGGTTAAATTTAAACTATTATTATATTGTATTAGGCACTTTCAAATACATTTTGTATAAAAATTACGTCCCGACTTTTGTGTGACGTCTCCCTATCATCTATTGTTTGAACATATATCAATCTAAAACTTTTTAAAACATAAACTTTAAAAGTTTATCATGCCAGTTTGCAAGTTAGTAATAACTGTGACCTCCATAGACGCCACAATATCATCATCATCATTTCAGCCGAAAGACGTCTACTGTTGGACATAGGCCTCCCCCAAGCGTCGCCACAACGACCGATCCTGTGCATCTCGCATCCACCACGTTCCCGCGACCCTCACCAGGTCGTCGGTCCACCTTGTGGAAGGCATTCCAACGCTGCGTTTTCCGGTGCGCCGTCGCCACTCTAGAACCTTTCAGCCCCAGCAATGTGTCTTGCCTACTGCCACTTTAGTTTGGCGATTCTTCGGGCTATTTCGGTATTTTTTTAAATGTATGTTCACCGATTTCTTGGTCAATTCTAGACTGATTTTGAAAATTATATTTTTATAGAATATTGTTATGATCTAATGATGAACTTCGAAGATATGGAACGGAACTCTTCATAGGATCACAGCAGAACTGTCGTAACAAGTAAAATTGCTTTGTTTATGCGTATACGCGACGACTGATGAGGGGTACTTTTTAGTTGTGGTACCGCAACTAAAACGTGTAAAATAAAAAAGAACATTACAAAAAAAATACAACCGACTTCAATGTAAAAAAAAACACTGAAAAGCGCAAAATAACTTTAATTTCGGAAGTCGGTGTTAAATAACGAAGAGACAAAACTATTATAGAAACAGCGACTTCCGAAATTAAAGTTATTTTGCGCTTTTTAGTGTTTTTTTTTACATTGAAGTGGTTGTATTTTTTTTTAAGTTTTTTATGATGTATACAAAGATTAAGAAAGAATTTTCCAAAATTTACCCTCTAACAGGATGAAACGGTGGTTCAAAGTTTACCTACCTAGAAACCTACTTTCACACGGGCGAAGCCAAGAAAAACACTATAATGTAAGAAAACACCAATGTATTCCCCGTAACTTGTCAATAACCTAATGGCAATGATGTCAATGTAGTTAATATTTCGTATTAACCGTGTCGACAAACAAAGGAGGCGCCCACATTTCCACGTCAGACTCTATACAATTTAGATTTCCGTACAGCATTTTTCTCGGTCGTAAAGAAAGTACCTTAACCTGGACTAAACACTCCTTTGTCTGAGTATTTTTATCTATTTAGACTAGACTGCAATATGATACCAACCTACATAGTTTCCATTTCTTCTTTGACGTTGATAAAACTGTTGCTTTGAAATGTCGTTGTATGATACAAAAATAATATAAATAGTACATTTTGATACAAAGGGAGAAAGTTTATCATTGCCGAGGCGGCATTCATTTTATGGAGCTGATTGTTGCAGTAACATATTTCCACGTGTATCAAACGATTTTTAATAAGCTTACGAACACATAAATAAACGGGGGTTGACGCACGACACCTGGGGTCGCTTAGCGCCCAACCAGATACGATAAATATAATAAAATTGTGGCCGGGACAAGTACGTGCACTTTTCCGTACTAGTGCGAAAAACTGTAAATTGCGTAGATTTTCGAGAAGAGCAGGTTTTCGAGTCAAGTGTATTGAAAAAAAATCTTTTCAATACACTTGTATTGAAAACATTTTTTTTTTGAGGTAGCATATCGTCAAATATTTTCATCCGCTCTAGAATAGAGCAAGAAGGCGTGTCAGACTTTTACTGACTAAAACCGTTTTGCTGACTACGCGCCGTCGATGACTCGGGCTCGATTCTTGGCATTGATGGGCTTGGTTCTTGGTCCGCTATTGTACCCATAGATTTAAGTTCTTGTAAGTTTCTGTAAATGTCTGTTACTATTTTGATGTACAATAAAGTTTATTGTATTCTATTCTACTTTTACTCGTTGTTTGTCGTCCGCAAGCTCGCGCCTCGTATGTTGGTCGGGAATCACCTTGCGACTCCCGATGTCTGGGGTGTCTCCTGTAATATTTATGTCTTTTTGCAGACATGAATTTCATTTATTATAATTAAGTAACACATGAAGTTGGAACCATGATGGCGCTACTATAATAGTCGCGCTCCAGACAACGGAGATTCGTACTAAAATGTTATTATTGAAAAAAGTAAAAGTCTGTGGATATAATATTTGGAAATTTCAGTGTTTGTTAATCATTTTCATCAGTCCATCTGTAAAATTGGTGTAAAAAGTTTTGTATCTCAAGTGTTTACACAACTGGACAATATGCGGAATCATTGAAACTGGCGCGATTCTCTGGACTTATCTATTTTGTGACAATAGTATCGACTTGACCACCTAATAGCACCAGTCTCCCCTTAAAGCCCCTTGATCAGTGAATATATAATAATAATAATATTCATAATTACACTCAACGCCGTCTAGTCCCAACCTAAGCAGAGTTTGTGTTATGAGTACTAGACAACTGATAAACATACTTATATATTTCTAATTACATACATATATAGATAGATACCCAGACACAGAACAAATGATCGTGCTCATCACACAAACATTTGTCCTATATGTAACCGAACACGGATATTTTGGTGCGTTGCCAAAATTGGAACTAATGCGACCTCCTTTTTCCAATACATCGTAGCTTTCTATCAGGTGAGATAGCGGTCAAGAGCGAACCTATCAAGAATAATAAAAAAAAACAATTCATAATTATATATAATTTTTTTTAATAGGCCATTGTATGTCCCACTGTTGGGCAAAGGCCTCCATTTTCTCCTTCTAAACCTCTCTGTCTAGGGTGATCTCTGGCCAAGTTTGCTACGCGAACATGATCAGATCGTCACACCACCTTCGCCGCGACCTCGACGGCGTCCTTCCCTCGGGCGTCCAATGAGTGACAATCCTTGTCCATCTGTTTTGTTCTCAATTTCACAAATAGCGACCGCTATTCAAACACCATTAGATCCTTATTGTGGGATTGTTTGAAAAAGTTACCGCGGATTTGAAACGCAAAGGACAACTGAATGAATACGGTTGGGTTTTAGTTCGTAAATAATAATAATAATAACCTTTATTTCAGACCATTTAGATCCATTACATAGCCTTTCAATTTCAATTTAAAAAACACAAAAAAGTACAAGGACAAGCCTTGGTTACACAAAAAAAGGAATTATTTTAAAACAAAAACAATAAATTAGGTCAATAAAAAACAAATCAAATGTCAAAAGTTAAAAATTTAAGGAATTGAAAAAAAAAGGTACAATCAAGTTTCTATTAAACTAATTGAAATAATAAATAAATTAAGTAAAAAATTAAATTAAAAAAGACAATAAAATACAGATTAATTAAGCCGCTATTTCCAGCCATCGTTTATATATTCTGGTAGCGCACACTCTATCAGCAAGTTCTTTCAATATACTGTTTCTACACGTACCAAGCCTAGACAAGGACATGAATGACGCGATTTTGTTCGTTTGAATGACATTGAACGCGTTCAGCCTCGCCTCCACCTCGCCTCCTCCTGTAAAAGTCGCTGCCAGTTCACTTTCGTTCCACTCAGAGCGGCAGGAGTTACCTATTGATGATTTCAAAAGGCATAAAAATATAATACGATCCTTATAGCACTGGATAGAGAAGTACAAACAATCAAGGCACATTTTTTTAAGGTGGAAAATCATCCAATTTCTTCTTCCACTCTAGGGCCGAGTGAGACGGCATGTCAGACTTTTACTGACTAAAACCACACCTATGTTCCTTCTTTGCCTTGTGTTCCAGGACCCCGGGTTTCCTTTCGGGCTACCCATGACTCCTAGGCTATGGCTTAAACCAGGGCCTGGCTCGAGAGGTCGCTATCACCGATCCCCCCCACCAGGACACCGGTGGTGGTACACCGCTCAAGCGCGGCACACCTCCACCGTATGCTCTACTGTGTCCTCTGGGCGTTCTACACAATGGTGACACTCGGGTGTTTCTTCCGCATGAAAACCAAGACACATAAGAATCGAGTTCGATTAATTACTCTATGAATGAAAACATCGATGAATAGAAGTTTTACGAGAATTTTCGTCTAACGCGTAGGAGTGACGGCTCGCAGAGAATCGATGTGAACAGATGTTCCAGTTAATAGACAATAAACTTGCCAACGATCAGTATTTAATGACCTAACTGCTGTGCTTAACCAGACATTTTTGCTGAGTATCTAAAATACTTTGGTAGACGTAATAATGCTGTCTGAGATGATCATTCAGATTTACTAGTCTAGTAGAGCCTATTTAGAAAAAAACAGGGCAAGTACGTGCCGGACTCGCGCACTGAGGGTTCCGCACAAACTTACCTATGAAAACAGTTCGATTCCCGAATTGAGTTACGAAGATTTTTCCGAATTGTAAAAATTTTTGTTTTCAGATTTATGTCTATATCTATACTATAAGACCTTGTTTTATGCAAAATTTCAGAATTTTGAGTCAACGGGAAGTACCCTATGAATTTTTATTCCTTTGAGAGTGTTGAATTGTACGTTTTTTACGACATAAACGGCCGTATCTTTTTTTCCGATAACTTAGAAGTTTGATTTTTTCACACCGCAGACTTGAGTATGACGTTTTTAATTTCAACTCGATGCCACCACATGTTTCTGTGATAAAGGGTCTTGACAGACAGACAGACAGATGGACGGAAAACAAAGTGATCCTATAAGGGTAGCGTTTTTTTCTTTTGAACCGTAAAAAAGAAAGAAAAAAGAAAACCTGTTTGCTTGGATGATGAACAAGCAAGTATTAAAAACATAAACAATAAAAATTGGTTTTCTATCGATTACATGTCGGGGAGTGTGCGTTGGAATTGCACAATTTAATTTCACCAAGTCTGTTCCATCATCGGACCACTAGATGTAAGGCGTTGCGCCATCGGTACATGGTGGACATCCCACCCGTACGTACAAAACGTTTTGGGAACATATTCATTATATTATATTATAGAGCCGATAATGTCTGTGTTTCCTGATAGCTACAACCTAGGGGTCTTTAAGTCAAGATTGAATAGGTTACTTCTAGGCAAGCGTGCTCCATCGTCGGCCACACCATCGCTTACCATCTGGTAAGATAGTGGTCAAACGTGAGTTTATCAATGATAAAAAAAAACAATGACAAAGTGTCTCACGGCTGCGCCAAATAAGTCCAATTCAGCATAATGCAAGACAAATACGTAACAGTTACCTGACGCTGGTTTTCAACTAAACCTTTGAGTATATACTCCATTCGAAATAAGATTAGACAATTATAGAACTCTTTTTTACTGTCCGTTCAACCCGAACATATTAACATTTTATTTATTATAAACATACATACAGATATCATTATAGATCGACGCGACGGCGCGTTCCACGCGCGCGTCAAGGAGATGTCAGCCGCAACCGCAGGGGCCCAGCACCGTGGAAGCCTACTGGGGCCATGGGTGATGTGAAAGAGATCTGGAATGGGTGATGTGAATCCTGGAATAATGGCAAAAAAGGAACAGGAGTGGGTTTTTAGGTTTTTAGTCAGTAAAAGTCTGACACGCCCTCTAGCTCCGCCCATTTAGATTATATTTAATTTTTTTATTTTCCGCTATTAGATGATTTTCCCACCTAAAAAAAAAAAAGATATCATTACAGAAATCCAATGTAGCACATTGGATTTCCTCCTCCTTGTTTGGATTTCCTCCAATGTACCTACTATTGTAGAAAAAACTATAAATTACAATAACAAATTTAATATATCTACCACTAAATTCAATTCATAACATTTACAAAACTAAACAATATGTTAATCAATACAGTACAATTAATCTTTTTTTTTTTAATTTATTTATTTAAGGAACTTTTAACAAATTGTTATATCAGTTCCATTTCCATTTCAACAAATTGTTATATCAGTTACATCACAATTACAGAGTAACTAGTGAGTAAACTAAAATAGCTTCTGGTGACATTGGTTTGGTTAGAATAACGTTAAATATACCTAAATCTAGCTTATTTATATTTAATTCATTAATTAACGAACTTCTTTCAGACTCATTCCTGACACACTCCAACAGAAGGTGATGGACATCTTCTATTTTATTATGACAAACTAAACAATTCGGAGAGTCCACCATTTTCATTAAAAATGCAAAGGCTCTTAAAGGCATATGTCCGGAACGAATCCTGAAAGAAGTTACTAATGTTTTTCGACTAACTTTAAAACTACTAAACCATTGTTTTATACCATATCCCTTTATATCTCGATTTATCACCAAAATATTCTTTCCACTCTTCATAACAATAGCTTCTGAATTTTGATAAAATTTCCGAATGAATTGGTAAAACATAAATCTCTATACCTGACGTTACTGCTATCTTAGCCAATCTATCAGCCTCCTCGTTTCCCTGTAGACCAATATGTGACGGGATCCACTGCAAGATTAAATTAACATTGTTTAAAAGAGATGCTTGTATTTTGCGCAAAACAGCAAAGGCTATCGGTACACCTCTGAGTCCAGAGGCACACCGAGCCAAATGTTGGAGCGCGCTCTTGCTATCCGTGAATATTACTATATTAGTGTGTTGTAATGTGGCAACGTAGGATAACGCTTCGGAAATAGCTAACAACTCTGCTGTCATGATAGAAACTTTAGATACAATGTTGAAACATCCACTTGTTTTGGTGACGGGATCATAGAAAGCCGCCCCAATCTTAGAACTCTTAGAACCATCGGTGAACAATTTGTACCACCCACTATATGTGCAGTTTAAATCTTGTAAGACATCATTTCTCAAGCAATTACTTTCGTAAGAACTTTTGGGCCTATTGACACTATATAGATGAATTTTAATTACATTTTTAATTGAGATATTGCTACACCAAGTATTTAATTTAAACATAATATCTAATGGATTGGTCGAGTACATTTTTCTTCCTTAATAATATTATAAGTATTCATTAGCGAAGGTATTTTTTTGTTTGTCCAGTATCTGTGGGTAGTAAAACTTCCAAGATCAGACAAACATTTACTCGTCACACAATTGGTCCAAGATTTAACCTTAAGACAGAACTTAAATGCTAAATATTTACGTCTTATATGTAATGGGGGTAAGCACAACTCACTTTCCATCACATGAATAGGGGTAGTTTTAATGAATCCACCAATAATTCTCATAACCTTATTTTGAATTTTGTCTAATTTATATAATCGAGATTTAACACTACTATCATAAAATATGCTGCCATAATCCAATCGACTTCTAATTAAGGATATGTACAAAAGTCTTAGTTGTTGTGGATGCATTCCCCAGTTAGAACTAGCTAATACTTTCATAATATTCAACATTTTCTGACATCGTTCATTAAGTTCATTGATATGTTTGCCCCATCGAAGTGAACTGTCTAGCCAAACACCTAAATATTTTATACAATCAGCTGCTACTAAAGGGACTTCTTTTACATATAATTGAGCCTGTTGCCTTCTATATCCTCTACTGAATAAGCAAACTTGTGATTTAGACGTTGATAATTCTAAACCTATAGCAGATAACATCGCCACAATGTGATTTAATGACAATTGTATTCCATTAATACTATCATTTACTTTTTCCGAACTAATAAAGAGGACGAAGTCATCAGCGTATTGACACACTTTAACGATATTGGTATTATTAATTGAGTAACAAATTTCTAGTGTTACAATATTAAATAATAACGGAGAGATTGGATCTCCCTGTGCCAACCCTCTATTAGTCCACCTAATGATACCACCCTTCTCATCCGTGTCATCTTTAACAATTAGATGTCTTTCTTTAAGGAATTGCCATAAATAATTACATATTCGACTGCCTATTTTTAACTTATCTAACATTTTAACTACACTGTCAATTAATACGTTGTTGTACGCGTTCTCTATGTCCAAGAAACACGCTAAGGTGGGTGTGTTTTTAGTAAAACCCAACTGTATATTAGTTATCAACTGCGCAAGAGAGTCCAAACATGATCGACCCCTCCTAAACCCGGTTGTACTAGGAGATAATATACTATAATGTTCGATAAACCACTCTATCCTTTTAGTCACACAATTAATATTCTTTAAATATAAAAGCGAAATACCACTCCTAATCACGAAATCGTAGAAACTATAACACCTACAAACTTAAAATTTGGCAGGTAGGTTCATTAAATGCACCCTATAATGAATCCACCTGCCAAATTTTAAGTCAATCAGACATCATCAGACATCCGGTAAGAACGAATTTTACGAAACTCCACCTATAAGGAGGTAAAACGGGGTTTGGAAGTTTGCATAGAGAAACCTACTTTTACGCGGGTGAAACCGCTGGCAGAAGCTAAGAAGGAATACAATACAATATGGCAATCAATACAATACAATGATTATATTTAATCAATTATTATTTATTGTAATCAATTATTTTGATAACACGAAAAGTGTATTGCAAATTTTGCGAACTCACTCAGTGAGCATGAGAATAACCCTGTTTTATCCGCATCAAGTAGGTATAGTGTGCGCATAGTCCTCGAGAGTAGAACGTTGGTCTTCAGCTTGGTGCGACCGCGCGGCTGTGCGAATAAGACAGAGGCTAGGGGGCCTCTGTCTTGTCTGGTCTTCAAATGGATCACGCTAAGAGCTTGGGGACCTGTAGCAGCAGCAGCTGAACTGAACTGTTAAAGGGATGGAGCTATTTATGGTGTACATCTTTCTTTCTCGCTCGCACGCTTGACATTTCACATGGTAAGGCCACAGGCCGTCTACGACTTTTTACGTAGCCCTTGGGCACGCACAATTCTCCTGTAACACGCCCGGATTGTTTGTGTTGTCCCTAAACGCTCCAAGGAAATACAATGCCAGCACTAGATCCTTTGTCGTTTCTGACCTGTCTTATCCCACCATGTTTGAAACAAACAAGATCAAGATTTTTTTGTGCCTACAAAAACAGGTTCACAGGTACAAAAACAGGGTCGAGTCTTCCTTTCAGAATCAGACACTTGGCCCCAGTAGGCTTCGACCCTGCTAGGCCCCTACAGTTGCTGACATCTCCTTGAGGCGCGCGTGGAACAGCACGCACCGTCGACGACTTGGGCTCGATCCGGACGGTTACCGGACGGTCGGACGGCGAGCAATGGGTGGCTCGCCGTCCGACCGTCCGGTAACCGTAAAATCCGCAAGCCTGCGCCTACGATGGCCGGAAATCGGGATCGGAATCCCGGCGGCGATTGGGGCGTGAGGACCGTTGCCTCACGCGATCGGCCGCCTCCTTTGCTAGCATTACTGCTTCGCAGAAGGAGGCGACCGCCTGCCACTCCTCCTCGCTCCAGACCATGGCCTGTACCAAGGCCCGTCGTGAGAGATCGCCGCCGCCGATCGCCCCCACGAGAACACTGCGTTGCTCTGCCCAAGCGGGGCACACATCCACTGTGTGCTCCACCGTGTCCAAGAGTGGCCAACTGGAGATACATTTCCATACAACCGCTCTTACGTGATTATGACGTTATTACACATCTTTCTCTTGATATTTTGGAAACACAGATATCTTGTGAATATTATCTTGGTTTCTATTGAAATGAAATCCTAGAGTTGTGTAAAATTTATCCAGTAAAGACCTCTGAAAATCTTCTATTTCGTCCATCATAAATGAAAAAAAAGTAAAGGATTAAAAATTATAAAAAAATCACAACATAGATCCAGTACATTGTGCGTGGTTGTCCGACACGCGGTGTACTATTTGTTGGTTATTTTGTCCACGAAAACAGTATTTTTCATTTAAATGATTTGTTCTTTTCTACCTAAGTGAAAGAAAGAAAGAAAAGAAAAGAAAGAAAAAGAATTTATTTGGTACAGCACAAGGCACAAACACAATATAGGTAAACACGAAACAAAAATAAAAACAAGAAGCAAAAAATGTAGTTGTGTGCCTCACGGCTGCACCAAAATAGGTCCAGTTCAGCATGAATGTCAGACAACTAGTGCCTGACGCTGGTGAAGTGGGCATCAAAGTAAGTGATTTCGGAAATTTTGCCCTATTGTGAAGTAACTTTCTAATCATTTCAAGGAATTTAGTTAGGTTAACTAATCGAATAGTTCATTTCAACTAATAAAGTCAAATTCGCTGGCTAATGCAGAATATTTAATTGATTGACTTTCACTAAAATTCTACATTATGCTACTTAGCAAAAAGTTGTACCTACCTGTATAACATCATAAACGAAGTACCTTTTTTTAGGTGTGGAAATCATCTAATGACTTCTCGCGCTCGGCGGAGCGGGAGGGCGTGTCAGACTTTTACTGACTAAAACCACACCTGTGTCCTTCAGTTGCCCTTTGCGTTCTAGGACTGGGTTTCCTTTTCAGAAATTCCCCGCGGTCCTAGCTAGCGAGCATCGGCCCTGCTGGGCCCCTACGGTTTGCTGACATCTCCTTGATGAGAGCGTGGCTCGATCCGGTCAATTACCGGACGGCCGGACGGCAAGCTACACATTGCTCGACGTACGCAAGCCCGCGTCTACCGTGGCTGGTAGTCGGGGTCAGAATCTCGGCGGTTAGGGCGTGAGGACATTCGTTCTCACACGCGTGCGGCCTCCTCCTTCGCTAGCATTACAGCTTCGCAGAAGGAGGCCACTGCCTGCCAAAACGAAGTACCTACATAAAATACCTAGTTTTGAAAATACTTCAAAACCATTCATCAGAACGTGACCTTTATATAAGACCCTTTCTTAAAAAAATATTCCACTTAATTTGAACCTACCCGTCATCTATTGTTTTAGGTAAAATCAACATTGTAGTATATTTTCACTGTGCTAAAACTACGACAATTCCAGAAACGGTAAATCAAAGAAGAAATACATACATATGTATTGCGTAAGCAGTAATGCTAGCGAAGGAGGCAGCCGATCGCGTGAGGCAACGGTCCTCACGCCCCAACCGCCGCCGGGATTCCGATCCCGATTTCCGGCCACCGTAGGCGCGGGCTTGCGGACGGCGAGCAATGGGTGGCTCGCCGTCCGACCGTCCGGTAACCGTCTGGACCGAGCCCAAGTCGTCGACGGCGCGTGTTGTTCCACGCGCGCCTTAAGGAGTTGTCAGCAACTGTAGGGGCGCAGCAGGGTCGAAGCCTACCGGGGCCAAGGGTCTGATTCTGAAAGGAAGACTCGGCCCTGGTACGAAAGGCAACGAAGGAACAGGAGTGGGTTTTTAGTCAGTAAAAGTCTGACACTATCTCCCGCCTCGCCCAAGAGCGGGGGATGTCATAAGATGATTTTCCAACCGGAAAAAAAAAAAAACCTATGTATTGCGTGACTTGATTCTGTCATCACCTTTCTACCATTGGACAACCCGACGTACGGCGAGTATTCACCCTTACGTTGTTGAAACCTCTACGGTCCGAACTAAGCGTTTAGCCTCGTTGTTTATACCGCGTACACCGAAGGACTGGAACAATCTGCCTGCTGCGGTCTTGCCGTCCGATTATAATTTGGGTGTCTTCAAGGCTAGAGTGAATAAGCTCCTCATAAACTAGTGCGCCTCACCATTAACGATTGCATCAATGCTTACCATCAGGTGGGATCGCAGTCAAACACTGGTTTATATTATTTAAAAAAAAATGTAAGTTCGGTCCATGTAAAGAACAGAAATCATGGCATATTAGTTTTGAAGGCCCACTTGCTTCTGACATTTTATAAGTGCCCATATAACCCTATATATCTATATATATTTAATAAAAAACTTTTTACAAAAAAAAAATACAACCGACTTCAAAGTAAAAAAAAACACTGAAAAGTGCAAAATAACTTAAATTTCGGAAGTCGGTGTTTCTATAATAGTTTTGTCTCTTCGTTATTTAACACCGACTTCCGAAATTTAAGTTATTTTGCACTTTTCAGTGTTTTTTTTTTTACTTTGAAGTCGGTTGTATTTTTTTTTGTAAAAAGTTTTTTATTTTACACTTTTTAGTTATGGTACCACCACCAAAAAGTACCCCTCAGCCAAACTTAAATACCTTATAGCCAGAGTGCATCTCATGACAATTCTAATAATCCCAAACATGTTTAGATTACATTAATTTATTACAGAGTTCCGGTGCCTAACTTCAGGCTTCATCATCAGATCAGTTCGATATATTCCCCCTACTTTTAGTCAGTCATCGACTACACGTATAAACAAAGCAATTTTACTTGTTACGACGGTTCTGCTGTGATCCTATGAAGAGTTCTGTTCCATATCTTCGAAGTTCATGATCAGATCATAACAATATTTATATGGGACCAATTCGGAAGAATAACCTTTCAATAAAAAAAAAAAATTCAAAATCGGTCCACAATTGACCGAGAAATCGAGGAACATACATAAAAAAACATACATTCAACCGAACATATAACCTCCTCCTTTTTGAAGTCGGTTAAAAATGAATAGCTGTTCGTTAGTCTCGCTAAAACTCGAGAACGGCTGGACCGATTTGGCTAATTTTGGTCTTGAAATATTCAAGATAGTCCAGTGAAGGTTTAAACGGTGAGAAAAAAATCACGAAAAAAAATCCGAATACAACGCCATCTATAATTAAAATGTCATTATAAAATGAATTATGCTGTTCTGGTAATGCCAGTAGATGGCGTTATCCTTACTATTAGGCGGTACGAAGTTCGCCGGGTCAGCTAATTTAAAATAAAAATATTTTGAGTTGTAAAGAACTAGGACGGATAGCTATTTCAATGCGGACTGGGTCACGGGCAACTAGTAGATGTGTAGTACTGTATAGCATGTGTTTACTGTCTAAAAATTACACCTACAACGACTTTGAGCAAAGCCTTTTGCTCAACACCACTGTTCAACCTCCTTCATGAATATAAAGTTGGAAACACAGGCAAATGCGGAATGGTGTTAGTTTAATTGAACCGCAAGCAGTATTGTTCACGATTCATTTAAACTAATATCAGATCACTTCAATATTATAGATGCGAAAGTTTGTGCGCGTGTGTTTGTTACTCCAATACGCTTAAACGGCTTTACGGATTTAGATGAAATTTGACAGACGGATAGATCAAACTGAAAATCATATTCAAAACTGTATGTATCTATCATACATAGAGACGTGTTCCTTTGTGAAGTTATAATATTACAAAAACTATAATACAATTTCTTAAATAGCCAAAACGTGGGTGGTAATTTGAAATACATATTTTTAATTAGCGTACCTACTTTACTCTGGGGCTCAAACATCGTCATATGCGAAAGTAAAAAACGCACTTACCAATCGGAAGCATGCCTAATTGAATGTCAAAACAAAAAAAAAAATAGGTAATTATTTCGTTTGGATTACAGAAAAGAGGAAGCCTTTTTTCTTAAAAACTTGACCATTTCTTCTGGAAGTTTCCAGTGACCACAAAACTTTATTGAGAAAAAAAGAAGAATCTTTCATTGAGAACATTTTTACTGTCCATCATTTGTAGGAGTGAGATAATACATCAAAATGAATTCAGGTTTTATGACCTCTTTTCAATTCCCAACTGGGCGCCAACAAGTGACTAATGGCACCCAGTTGGGACTTAAATTATCTATTCAAAATATGCATGCATTCGTATTTATGAAGGTGAATGTGACGTTGATGTTGCAATGAACTAAACTACACGTAACTGTTCTGACGCTACCATTTGACGAGCTATCATGCCTGCAGGAGTGCTTTTGATAAACGATGCGTATACCTCATTTTGGGCATGATTTTAGTAGTTTCATACGTCATACGATACACTTATCTATCCGAGCTTTAGCTTTTATGATGAATATTTTCCTGGTCTATTTTTATTTTCATTCGTTTATAGTGGGCAGCGAGTACCTCCCGTTTAAGGGAGCGTCTGCCATTATTATCTTTGAGTCATTAGTGTGACTATGTAATAGCGCTATGTGAAAGCTTCCCATACTTCCCACATACGATAAGTATGAAACACACGTACGCGCAACACGAATCATACGTCGAGTAATTATAATCATGTGGGTACGAGTTTAGTGAACTCACTATTTTAATTAAGACAATAGTAGCGCCCTTGTTAATTACCCAGAGATAGTAATTTAGCAATCATGTTTTATGTGAAGTATAATACGAGAATTGCTTATTATAATAATATTTACACCTGTATTCTCTATAAACTTTCTGTTAGAACTTGAAATTAAATTGGGTAGATTAGTACTGAAAAATGCTTACAATAAATATACTATTCCTCTAAACGTTCTCCAGTGGCTAAGAAAAAACAGAAAGAAAATCAACCTTTAGCTAAAAGTGTTTATATGTACGCACAATACTGTGGTCAGGACAACTTGACAAGTGGTTTCACTCTCACGTTCGACATGAATTTATGACGCAATCTGAAGTGGTTCGCAATAATAGGCAGCCGATTAAGTAGTCCTTCACAGGCATACATACGCAGAATATACGGAATAAAGTAAATGTTTCTATTTAGGTCTTGATACTTTACAAATTTGTTTAAAATCTGGAGATAATACCTTTTCTTATATTCAATGAAAGTAGAAGATGTAAAAATAGCTTATATTAGTAAGTACTATCACCTAAAAGAGAGCGACCGGTTTTTAATGACTAGTGAAGCAAGTGAGAAAGAATGATGGAGCTATACACCCTATATAGCTCCATCCCTTTAACAATTCAGTTTAGATCGTAAAATGAATCGCGTTGAGAGCGCAGCAGAGATCGTGGTAGAGCCTTGGTATACCGAATAGCATCGAAACCTTTGTGAATTAAAGATTGTGGTGAGTAGAGAAAGATCTTATGCCGTGTGATACAAAATGAGAGGAGATTAACGTCCAGCAGTCAACATACGGAGTGTTAGCGAAAAGTAATTTGATATTGCAGTAACTACTGTTATTCGTGGTAATGAAACAAACGACTGTTTAGTTGGCAAACTGCTATTTGTTGACAAAACAACGCTTAAATTGAGTTGGTTGTGTACGCAGCAGTATTGAAGCACACTGTGGTAAATACAGAGACCAAACTGTATTCTTGTTTACGACTTCGATTGGGAGTTTATCAAAACGAACGAACTAGAAACCCACCACGCTGTTTTTGCCTAAATGATGTTACCTAAAAATAGTAGTTTTTGGAAATAACTGATAGGAAAGCAAGAGTAGGTTTATATATATTGGTCAAATTATTACAAATAAATACTTAGTACGTAAAATCTGCTAATCACTGGTCTTCCAGTATGATTTAAAATGATGAAAAAGTAGCACCTGATTTTTTTGCCAAGTTAAGGAAAATGTAAACTATCGTTTACTTTCAAAATATAAAAATATATAATCATAAAATCAAAATTTAATATTATTATAGGCGTAATTAAGTCCTCTGAGCTAAAATATTCTGCATACACGAGCTAAGTGGAAATTTTAACGAAACTATGAACTGGGTTTAGATTTATTACAAACCAACGAGGTACTTAAGAGGCGGCCGTTAGCTACAGGTGGCCCCTATAGGCGGTAATCCTATAGAATAATAATATAATATCTAACTGCTGAAATATTGATGAACGATTTTGATCTAACTGTATATAGACAAAATTATATAAGCCATGCTTATTTCCTTGATGGAAGCTAAACTAGCTTCTATGGATCATAAGGTAATCTTTTTGTTGTCGTCATAAATAACCAATAGCTACGAAGTCAATTGGTTCGATATATAACCATAGCATCTCTTCTCACCTTTCCTCTCGAGTTTGATAATTATATTATGTATATTTGTATATCTATTATAGTATTGGGTGTATAGTTATGCAAATATTTAGTAATATTTAAACTGTATGTACTTATTGGTTTATTTGATACTTTAGTTTCAGATTTCACAAGTTCTTTTTCTTTTGTTTTTAGACACTGTTGCCTACTTCTTTTTTAATTTAACTTCTCCTTTCGCAGGTCTACTGGAAGAAATTTCCTTAGATATAAGTAGTTCCTTTGTACTCATAATTGAAATTTATTTGACTGGCCTGTTGGTCTAGTGGTTAGTGCCCCTGACTGCTATGCCGGAGGTCGTGGGTTCGATTCCCACTCAGGACAAATGTTTGTGTGATTAGCATGATCATTTGTTCTGTGTCTGGGTGTAATTTATCTATAATATTATGTATGTATTTAGAAATATATAAGTATGTTTATCAGTTGGCTAGTACCCATAACACAAGCTCTGCTTAGCTTGGGACTAGACGGCGTTGTGTGATAGTTGTGAAATATTATTATTATTATCTATTGTTATTACACTGTATACACATACATATTTACGTGTAACTATATAATAGATAAATACGCACCAATCTATGATGTTCTCCTAATGAAACTCAACGCCTCTCTCCGAAATATATATGCATATATTTTCTAAAATTTTACGACAGCAGTAATACTAGTTGTCAGTCTTATCACGACAAATATTTCACAATCCCTATTACTAAAGTGTTTTTAGGGAATATATTTTATCACAACACAAAAGAAAGGCGATTGAGCGTAAAACTTAATTCGCGTACATCGTGTTTCCCATTTTTGTGGTCTACGCCATGTATTTTTGGCAGAATCTTTTCCCGTGCGTCTATTTTATCTGCAGAACCACTCAGTTTTATGGGTTACGTTTTATTTTTCATTTCTCTTAGCGGCTATTTTTACTCCCAAGAACTAAGACTTGACTTCTCTTTCTTATTTGAATTTTCCACAGCATAATTTTTGTGACTTGAAAAACAGTAGGTACTTTTTTTAGTGAGTTGATCTCGTGGTAGTAGGTTAGGAGTTTCGTTTATTACTGAAATATAGTAATATATAATACAGAATTTTTTCTATATAATTGTGATACTCAAATACCACATTAATCTATATTCCACTGTCTATAATAATGATGCTATTTTTATTACATGGTATAATATTTTCATCATCATAATCAGCCTTTTAATGTTCCCACTGCTGGGACTCAGGCCTCCTCTCTAGGAGAGGGAATGGGCCGTAATCCACCACGCGGGCCCAGTGCGGGTTGGTGAATGTCATATGTCTTCGAATTTTTGGTTCTAGGACATGCCGGTTTCCTCACGATGTTTTCCTTCACCGTTTTGAGAGCCGTGGTGATGAAATAAATTACACAAAGTAATGCGCCTGGCTGGGTTTGAACCCGCGAGCTACAACTCGTAAGTCCGAGCCGTTACCGCTCGGCCACCACGGCTCACTACAGTAAAATTCCCACTATTTTCATCATTTACAATATTTTCATTTGTCTAAAAATAGAACTATGGAAAATGTCAAGGAATTTACATGTTCCTACAATTTACATGGTCCTACAATTTCAATGGTCAGCAATAATAGTGTCTTATGTTATACACATTTATAACTTCTATATATTTATAACTTAGTATAAGATTTAAATTGATAACTGTTTATTTTCCCGAATAAATAAAATAAAATAACAATATTGATGGAGCAATTTTAAAGTTACCTCTTTTTATAATTTTATAAGTCAACTAAGATTTACTGAGGTATTAACTTGCGTTACAAGTCACACATTATTACTGTCGCTATGTCAGATAACAAGAAGCAAGGCTGAAATTCAACTCGAATATGAAAAAGAAAATTACATTAAGCGCACGTACATCTAATACCGTTTGATATTGATATTTGATATTGCTTCCATGAAAGACGAAATGTATGTTCATAAATACATATATAAAGACATCTTAACACACACACTATACACATATTTAACATAAGTACCTACTTTGTTCACCCACTGCACGTACCAATGTTTTTTTTTTATTTTGTAACCGTAATATGACCGATAATTGGAAACTCTTTCCTAAGATACAGACAGAATTTCTGCCTAGTTAGGAAAGGGAGTCCTAGGACCCACTTTATTATACTTAGTGTACTGTTTTTCTCTAGTATTTAAGACTACTCTGTATGCCTTGTACAAACTACTTATTGAATAAAAATTATTAAAAAAAATTATATCGATTAAAATAATAAAAATGACAATGTTTGTTACAGGATATTGAAGAGCGAACAAAAGAAAGGCAGAAAATTATGATTTTAATTGGGATGATCATTCAAACATGAGCGGAGATGACACTTCGAACATAACACAGACACTGACAAATCTATTTGAAGAAATGTTACTAGAAACTGAAATGTCTGGTGAGAATAGGACGAACGTGAATCTCACACAGTTCCTTGCAGCACTACAAATACAAACAACTAAGAATAGTTCACATGAGTCTTTAGATTTCAATGCACTAGTGAAGCAATTTTTGAGCCTGAACCTGACCAGACCCAGTGAACCAGCCTGCACTTACTGCGAAGGAAACTTCAGAGATATAATCCTTGCTTACAACGGCATTCATGGATACCTCAGCCTCATTGTAAGTAAATAATTACAAGATATTAGATTGTATATAAACTATTTTTAGAGGTGGGAAATCATGTAATGACTTCTCCCACTCTTGGAGTGGGAGGGCGTGTCAAACTTTTATTGACTAAAACCACACCTATATTTCTTCTTTGTGCGTTCCACGGGTTTCTTCAGAAGTCAACACATGGCCCCAGGTTTTTTTATATGTATGTTATGATCTGTGGTACTAATCGTGCTGAGCGTAGGAAAGGACTAACGCTTAGCATGTTTATTGTTTAATGCATACAATTTTACAACAACAGCAACAGTCCTTGCACTCATGCACGATTTGCGCCGGGGCGAAACTCCGCTGCCACGACAAGTCGCGGCATGGCGGACAGATCTCATGGTGAAATGGCAACAGTGACTGTCGCAACCCAGTGCTGGGCACGCCATAATTATGGCGGTAAGTCCCCTCTTTGAGGTGTGGCTGGAAAGACCTCACGGCGTCCTCACCTTCCGTATGACGCAGGTCCTCACCGGACATGGTCAGTTCAGGAGGTTCCTGCACCGGATTCGTGCGGAAGTGACGCCCGGGTGCCACCACTGTGTGGACCCCTGGAAGACACGGTGGAGCACACGGTAGAGGTGTGTCCCGCTTGGGCAGAGCACCGCCGTGTCCTCGTGGGGGAGATTGGCGGCAACGATCTCTCGCGCTGGGCCTTGGTACAGGCCATGGTCCGAAGCGAGGAGGAGTGGCAGGCGGTCGCCTCCTTCTGCGAAGCAGTAATGCTAGCAAAGGAGGAGGCCGCACGTGCACGCGCGAGGGCGCGACCCTCACGCCCCAGCCGCCGGGATCCCGATCCCGATTTCCGGCCACCGTAGGCACGGGCTTGCGGACGGCGAGCAATGGGTAGCTCGCCGTCTGACCGTCTGGTAACCGTCCGGACCGAACCTAAGTCGTCAACGGCGCGTACTGTTCCACGCGCGCCTCAAGGAGATGTCAGCAAACCGTAGGGGCCCAGCAGGGTCGAAGCCTATTGGGGCCGAGGGTCTGCTTCTGAAAGGAAGACTCGGCCCTGATAAGAAAGGCAACGAAGGAAAAGGAGTGGGTTTTTAGTCAGTAAAAGTCTGACACTCCCTCCCGCAAGAGCGGGGGATGTCATTGGATGATTTTCCCACCGAAAAAAAAACGCTTGGCATGTTTATTGCTCGACCAGGAGGTCGAACCCAGTGGGGTTGAGCAAATAATTACTTATTTTCCCGAAGGAATATATCATTATCTTTGCGTCCCCTTTTGTGATACAAGCTTGGGTTATGTACAAATATTTTTTTATTGTTCGTATAGCAGGTCCCTAAACATGGTCCCGATTGTGATGTCAAGTGTAAAAGGGATCCCAACATAATGTCGGTAATATTATTGTTTCCACAAAGTAGTTTGGGAAAATCGTTTTATTTACTTAGTCGCATTAGCACGGCTATCCGAACTGCGACCCTTTTCAAGATCGTAGGTTCTACAAAAAAGATCCGTTCAAATTGTGAATTAAAAAAAAATACAACCGACTTCAAAGTAAAAAAAAACACTGAAAAGTGCAAAATAACTTTAATTTCGGAAGTCGGTGTTTCTATAATAGTTTTTTCTCTTCGTTATTTAACACCGACTTCCGAAATTAAAGTTATTTTGCACTTTTCAGTGTTTTTTTTTTTACTTTGAAGTCGGTTGTATTTTTTTGTAAAAAGTTTTTTATTTTACACTTTTTAGTTATGGTACCACCACTAAAAAGTACCCCTCAGCCAAACGTAAATACCTTATAGCCAGAGTGCATCTCATGACAATTCTAATAATCCCAAACACGGTTAGATTACATTAATTTATTACAGAGTTCCGGTGCCTAACTTCAGGCTTCATCATCAGATCAGTTCGATATATTCCCCCTCTACTTTCAGTCAGTCATCGACTACACGTATAAACAAAGCAATTTTACTTGTTACGACGGTTCTGCTGTGATCCTATGAGGAGTTCTGTTCTATATCTTCGAAGTTCATGATCAGATCATAACAATATTTCTATGGGACCAACTCGGAAGCATAACCATTCAATAATAAAAAAAAAAATTCAAAATCGGTCCACAATTGACCGAGAAATCGGTGAACATACATAAAAAAAAAAAACATACATTCAACCGAACATATAACCTCCTCTTTTTGAAGTCGGTTAAAAAAGAGCATCTTAACAGTCTATGGCGGTGATAATTTTATTAAGGCCCTAATTCCCGAGCAGTGCTATAAAACTGTGACTTTCTGAAGCCTACTCCTCGGTAACGGCTAGGTCAATAGGTTTAAAAAATATACGTTCAATATAGATTCATGTATAACATTATCAACGTGTGATTTTTTCGTATGACTAATACTTTTTCCAAAACAACATGATATTTTTTCGCTTGTTTTTCCCTCTCCTTTCAAACGGCTTTGATCTTTATAAATATGTTTACAACTGAAATAACTCTCGAGTCGAGGACTTTAATATTAAAATATATATATATATCGACGGGCCCCAAGAACAAAATCGTATATGAAAATTTATCAATTTACAGTATGAGGTTTTAAAGTTCTGTGAATAACTCATAAAATATATTGCGTCTTATTTTTCGATAAGATTTTGTTGGACTCGTCGATATGCGAGTTAAGTTTTACACTAAACTAGCGACTATTCACTGAGAAACAATTGTTTATAAACTCTGTTTCAGAAACAAAATCTACGTGTTTCTGAAACAAATCATTTTGTTTCAGAAACATTAAACAACAACAAATTTTATTTTTGTAAACACTACGTGTTTATCGGATGTTTCGGTGCTCCCCACTTGCGATGGGGAGCACAGAAAAAAATCAGTTGCAGTTGCGCAACAGATGCATGCGAGTGTGGACGCGTCGTACATTTGTTTATAAACATTGCTGTAGTGTGGGACGACGAAACTGTTTTTAAATTAATAGAACTATTTGAGAAAAAAAAACGAATATTATGGGATTGCTCGACAAACGATTACAAAAATAAAAACTAAAATAATGAACGCTTTGGCAATTTCAAAAACAGATGTTGAGAACAAAATGTAGGCACCACACCACAACACTACTTCCTTGGGCGACATGACCTAAGCAACGGAACTGTGTGGACGGCGGAGTTTCCGAAACATTGTTCTTGGAAACATCTACGTGATGTTTCAGAAACTGTGTATCCGAGACACTGTTGCTCAGTGAATACATGGCAATTCGCATGTCGCAACCGGTTTTAAGCGGGTTGGCTCAAATAAAAATATTATCCTTACATATTATAAATGCTTTCGCATTTTATAAAGCACCGCCACCTCACTCAATATGTCGACTGTCTATTCACGAAAATTTAAAAAAATACCGGATTTCCAAGTGTTTAACACCAATAGACAGAGTGATTCATGACGAAGGGTTAGGTGTAGGTATAATATATGCTAATTAGAGCAGAGAAAAGCCGAGAATTTTAAAGAAAAGGTAGGTTTAGGTATTAAAATACCCATGTGCAGCTGGAGTGGGGCGCTACCTAGTCAAATCATCATCATCATCATTTCAGCCGAAAAACGTCTACTGGCTCATTTACATTAGGTCGTTTTGACCGATTCGGTTGCAGCCCGTACTCGTTCATTGACTAGCGTAGGCAGTTTTCAGTTCGCCATATGCGGCAATAGACCGGTTTCGCTGACTGAACATGACTGACTGTGATGTGAACGAGCAGAAACGTGCCACTCATCGTTCATGACGCTTTTATTACGAGTCTACGCTAGTCAATGAACGAGTACGGGCTGCAACCGAATCGGTCAAAACGACCTAATGTAAATGAGCCATACTGCTGGACATAGGCCTCCCCCAAGCGTCGCCACAACGACCGGTCCTATCTGTCTCGCATCTATCGGATTCCAGCGATCCTGACCAGGTCATCGGTCCATCTTGTGGGAGGCCTTCCAACGCTGCGTCTTCCGGTACGACGCGGTCGCCACTCCAGAACCTTTCGGCCCCAACGGCCATCAGGTCTGTGTGCAATGTGCCCTGCCCATTGCCACTTAAGTTTGGCGATTCTTCGTGCTATGTCGGCAACCTTGGTTCTCCTGCGGATACTTCATTTCTGATTCGATCACGCAAGGAAACTCCGAGCATAGCTCTTCCCATTGCCCTCTGGGTGACTTTAAGTCTTCTTATGAGGCCCATTGTAAGCGACCACGTTTCGGAGCCATATGTCATCCCTGGCAACACGCACTGGTAATAATAAAAATGTTCTAGTCAAATAATAAATGAAAAAACTGAAGTTTTGTGTATATTTTGGGACATTACATTTTTTTAAAATTATATGGCCCTATTTCTAACTCCACCAGTCTTCTTCCAAAACCGATGATCAAGTTGATTTGCTGACTAGACATTCTATTTTCAAATTTTGATGTGTCTATAACATTAATTGGTGACGAGATGAGAATTTCTCGTGACCTGGATAAGTAAATAAATTGGTGCTCAGACGGGACTATATGTTTCAATTAAACTAAGAAAGCCCCTAATAAATACTAGGTAAACCTACTAAGTAACACCGTTACAGACATTCAGACGTTGTAGACATTCTAGGTCACGAGATTGATTTATGAGCTGATAGTTGCTATATAGGTAAAAGCAGAGAAGCTCTATACAAAGTGATATTAAATTTGACTGGCCTGTTGGTCTAGTGGTCAGTGGCCTTGAATGATATGCCGGAGGTCGTGGGTTCGATTCCCACTCACGACAAATGTTTGTGTGATGAGCACGATCATTTGTACTGTGTCTGGGTGTAATTTATCTATAGTAGGTATGTATGTATTTAGAAATATATAAGCATTTTTAACAGTTGTCTAGTACTCATACCACAAGTTTTGCTTAGTTTGGGAATAGATGGCGTTGTGTGAAAGGTGTGGAAAAAAAACAGCGATAATTATTGTCATAAGTCCAAAACATTTGGGTTTGGCAACGTGACAGTTCTGATTTGCCATTTATTTATCTATCTTGCCTACGAAAACTTAACATCTTGGCATCTTGCAATCAAAGCAGTGGTGGCCGAGCGGTAACGGCCCCGACTTACGAGTTGTAGGACGCGGGTTCAAACCCAACCAGGCGCATTACTTTGTGTAATTTATTTCATCACCACTGCTCTCAAAACGGTGAAGGAAAACATCGTGAGGAAACCGGCATGTCTTAGAACCAAATATTCGAAGACATGTGACATTCACCAACCCGCACTGGGCATGGTGGATTATGGCCCATTCCTTCTCTTAGAGAGGAGGCCTGAGTCCCAGCAGTGGGAACATTAAAAGGCTGATTATGCTTATTATGCATGAGAGGCTGATTATCTTGCAATCCATGGGTGCCGAGATTGCCGGGTCCAAGTTCAAGCTCTGGTCCGGGGCGAGACAGAATGGGATGCGGTCCCCACCTTCTGGGTAGTAGTAATGCTATCGAAGGAGATGGTCGCAAACACCAGTTGCCACCACAGGAGACGCCCCGGGTGTCGGGTGTCGGGAGTTATAGGGCGATCTCCAGCTACCGTAGGCGTGGTCTTACGAACGACGAGCAATGGGTAGCTCGCCGTCCGGCCGTCTTAGCATAGCATAGCATAGCATAGCATAGTTGGCCTTATAATGTTCCCACTGTTGGGACTCAGGCCTCCTCTCTAGGAGAGGGAATGGGCTGTAATCCACCACGCAGGCCCAGTGCGGGTTGGTGGATGTCACATGTCTTCGAATTTTTGGTCCTCGGACATGCCGGTTTCCTCACGATGTTTTCCTTTACCGTTTTGAGAGCAGTGGTGATGAAATAAATTACACAAAGTAATGCGCCTAGCTGGGTTTGAACCTACGACCTACAACTCGTAAGTCGGGGCCGTTACCACTGGGCCACCACTGCTCTATCAGCCGGCCGGCCGTCTTATAAGGAACGAATTCGAGTAGTCGATGGGTAGCTCACCGTTCCGGTATAGAACGAGCCCGAGCAGTCGGCGTATAGTGTTCCACGTGCGCCTCGAAAAGATATCAGCAAACCCCAGGGTCCAACAGGGCCAATGGCCGCTAAGGCCACGGGGATTTCTAAAGAAAAAACCTGTGGTCTTAGAAGGAAAAGAGTAGCTGAAGGACACAGGTTGGTTTTAGCCAGTAAAAGTCTGACACGCCCTCTCGTTCCACCACGGAGCAGGAAGAAGCGCTAAAATATCATTATTTTGGCGCTTGACAGAGTGGAGCTTGAGGGCGTGCCCCTCTAACAATAAAGGTATTCAAGTTAATAAGAACGTGTGTGGGTGTGTCTGGAAATTGTATTTAAAAACAAAGATGGTGGTGACTATTCATTTGTGCAGGGTGAGGGACAGTTCCAATAGCTACTTGAAGGTAATTGCTTGTAAGTGTTTATAGTCCTTTAAGGAGGCAGTGGGTACAAATCCAAATCAAATAATTATAAATAAATAAATAATAATATATTAGAGTAGGTCTAACATTTATTCTTAAGTTTTTTCTTTTATGTATTTTTCCTAACACTACGAGTATATATATGGTCTGAAAATAAAGATATATTGATTGATCGATTTGGATTTTGGTGACGTGCCGTAAGATCATTCTGTACTGGCTCTTTACGGATCTGACTTTTTACGGAATTGCCCACGTGACATTGCGCAAGCGTTGTCAATCCTGTAGGTACAGTATTTTGGACGTTAGGGCCATAATATATTCTACTCGCTATAAGATCACAATAGAGGCTCATTTAAAGAAACTGTTCGTTCTATTGATTTTGACTTCTATTGGGTGGACATAAGGTTGGCATTAAAAGCAAAAAAGTGTTTACAATACCAATTATATTTACTGCAGCTGCCATTAGTCATGCCACCAACGCAATAAAAATCAAAATTGGTTGAACGGACAGTAAAACAGGTTTGTATAAATGTTTAATCTTATTGCGAATGGAGCATAGGTGAGCTGGATATTTGTTCATTCTATTGAGCTAACCTTTTGTACTTATTCTGTACCATTCTTGGGAACTAGGTCGAAAAGGTCGCTCGTCGACAACTTCTTAACATGATTAATTAATACATTTATTAGTTCTATATTAGTTTTGACTGCAATGCTGAAGTTATAGTTAAAGTTGTCAATGTTTCAGAGTTTAATGAAAATTAGTTTAAACTAGTAACTATGAAGACGCTAATGGAACGGAAAGTGTGAAATTGTATTAATACACCATTTGCTACTAGTACTTAGTGTCTATTGGACCTTTCCAGATAAAAAGAACAACATCGTGATAAATGTCGTATGATGTGTAGGTATCATATAATGTGTATCTGTAAGCTATTCAAGTATTTGTTCCGTGCGGGACTTGAACTTGCAACACACATTACAGCAACCAATCGCTCAACCACTGCTCCAGCCCTACTGTCAACTTTATTAATTACTAGCTGACCCGGCGAACTTCGTACCGCCTAATAGGATAACGCCATCTACTGGCATTACCTTTATAATGATAAATGATATTTTAGTTAGAGATAGCCGCGTTGTATTCGGATATTTCTTTTCTTGTTTTTTTTTTCCATTTTTTCTCACCGTTTAAACCTTCTCTGGAGTATCATGAATATTTCAAGACCAAAATTAGGCAAATCGATCCAGCCGTTCTCGAGTTTTAGCGAGACTAACGAACAGCTATTCATTTTTATTTATGATAGATACTCGCGTCATATGGTGAAGTTTTTCAAACCGGGCCAGTAAAATTCAAAAGGCTGTCGACTATAAATTAACACGATCATTTTCCTCCACCACATTATAACCCTGTCAAAATTTTCATAAACAAGTATAAACATAAAACCGTAAATCTGTCCATTAACGAACATTATTGGCCCATTTGGCTTGATCATCGGTCCGTAATGATTTGCAAACACAACCTAGGGTATCAAATATACCGTAATTAAGGTCACATGAATTAATTAAGGGCTACTTACATTGAATTGATTGGATTTTGATAGATGGACTCGGGTTTTTTGTTTTTACGGATTTTGGTAAGTGTTTATGTTTGATTTGTTTTATTTATCTATCTATACATATAATAAAACAGTAACATTATTTTGCGATGGTATTAGTTGGCGCAAAAAATTCTGAACCGATCCTGTTCAAATTTTGCATACATAATCCTTATAGGTCAGGGCAACTTATAGGCTATAAATTATCACGCTATTTGCTATGGGGGGTGAGCAATAAACCAAAATGTCGGTGTTGCACGACATTTGCCGCGAGTTCGATCCCCAGCTACAGTTAAAATTTTGTCATTATTTTATCTTCTTTTTTGTAATAAAATAACTTTTACCATTTTTTCAAAAAAAAATCGACATTTCTATTCGATATCTTCTAAATATTTTGTAAAAACTAATCAAAACACATAATAAAATCAAAGCGGCGACAAAAACCACGTAGGTACTATAATGTTACATTATTCAGATACTCGCAACGCCATCTAAAGACTCAAAGTAGAAATAATGATGACAATGACAGTTGAACTTCATATTTGATAGATGGCATTGTGTATTTAACGTAATTTTCTGAATGGCGGAAGAATAACCATCGCCCACGTTTGCAGACAGTTTTATTCTTTAAAATTGGACGATAATAATGGTTAAACTGGTGTTAGACGGAGGCATTTTTAACAATCCTCCTGCTTTTTTTCCCTGTGGTTGTAACAAGCTAATTGACCGTGATTATTCAAGGGATACCAACCAAAGGCGATAAAAGTAAATACTTGTATGTATTTAATTATTGACTTTAAAATAACACGGCCAAATTTTTGGAAGGGTTTGCATGGCACCTTGTGTTGGAAGCCCTCCAGGTGGACCGAAGACCTGGTGAGGGACGCGGGAATCAGATGGATGCCAGACGCACACCGGACCGGTCATTATGCCGACACTTGGGGAGGTCTATGTCCAACAGTGGACGTCTTTCGGCTGAAATGATAATGATAATGATGGTATCTTTTTTCTTTTTTTAAGGGTGGTAATTATCCAATGACTTCTCTGGTTGGAGCGGGAGGGCGTTTCAAACTTTTACTGACTGAAACCGCAACTGATTCCTTCAGTTGCCCTTTGCAACATCTCTTTGAGGAGCGCGTGGATCACTAAGCGCTGTTGACGACTGGGCTCAGTCCAGTCAATTACCGGACGGCCGGGCGGCTAGCTACCCATTGCTCGATGTTCGCAAGCCCGCGTCTACCGTGGCTGGTCGTCGGGGTCGAAATCTCGGCTCGGCGTGAGGACGTTCGTTCCCTCACGCGTACGGCCTGCTCCTTCGCTAGCATTACGGCTTTGCAGAAGGAGGCGACCGCCTGCCATTCCTCCTCGCTCTGGACCATAGCCCGAACCAGGGCCCGGTGCGAGAGGTGACTGACGCCGATTGCCTATACGAGGACACGGCGGTGCTCCGCCCTTGCGGGATACACCTCTGTATGCTCCACTATGTCCTCCGGGATGGTACCTTTCAGTCTAATAATGGCGTGTTTTATTATTTGCAGTCACTGCTTCATATAAAACGGGATCGAAAGTGGTTTGCGTTTCTGATCACAGTTCGACAACGTATGATGTATCTCAGATTCAGATTCCTTGCAGCCTTACGTTTACATCTGGACGTTACCTCCTTCCAGTGAGTGGCGACCAACACTCGAACAACCCTCTGAGGGAGGCCAGTCTCAGGGATAACACTAATCGGCTGCTACATTTGTTTACCGTAATTTCATTGTTTTATGGATACACAAGCTCAGGACTGTTGAGGGTGTTTCGAGCGGTTTCTGTTCCGGATTCGGTTGGAAGTACCCTGATTACCATTTTGCGAATCGCCCGAAGGACCCGGTGTAGTATGCGGTGGAAGTCTATCCCATTTGGGTGAACCGCCGTGTCCTCATAGAGGCAATCGGTGACAGTGACCTCTCGGTTTGGCCATCAATATGCGAGTTCAATTGGGCGGGGATTCATTTCGCCGAAATTCATTCAAAAGTTGGAGACTCTTCATAGGGTAGTTCCCACTACGGAAAAACATTTGTCTGATATACGGGGACGTCAGTCAAATACTCACCAAAAAATCCTAGGTAAATGAACAAGTATTTTTTACGCCCAAAATGATCAAGCTGCAATAATCAATGCAAGCATGCTCTCGCAAATTCTTCATAAGTACTGTTGTGCAGGAAGATAGTTGATGATGATGATGGTAGTTTTTGGATTCACTGGCTTATTAGCTTTGCACCATCAGCGCACGTTATCCAGCTGACGGTCGGTGTCCCGATTATGCTCCTTCTTTTACCTCTACCAAAACTGTCTGACGACTTAAACTCTTCAGTGAAACATTATTGAGGCGAAAATTTTACGTGAGGTAACTCTTTCGAACAATCTCGCAGCCCTAGCAGACATCGGCTCTAGAGGGCCCTATCCATTTGCTGACATCTCTTTGAGTCGCGTGTAGAATACAACGCGCCATCGATTCAGGATTGCTTTGACCAGACGGCCGGACGGCACTACCGAAATCCCATGTTTGCGCTAGCCGGTAATCTCCCTGCGGCTTTCAACACCCGGAGCGTCACTTGAAACGACAGCTGAGGAGTCAGGATGCTACTATCGCTCATACAGGATGATACTATCCCTCATAGTTTCAGCCACCTTCTTCGATCGTAGTGCTTCACTGAAGGAGGCTACTGGTTAACATTTTCTCCACCAATCGCCTCCATGAGGACACGGCGGCACCGGCGCTCCGACCAAACGGGACTGACTTCCATCGTATGCTCCATCATATTCTCCCGTGAGACCCGAGTGTTCATGCACAAAGAGAGGATGCCGTGACGCCTCCTCTGTAGTCACTCCTCAAAGACAGGTATTACCGCTGCGATTGTGACGTGCTCACTGTGGCGAGGGGTTAAAATCATACAATGTTGTTTTACCAGAACATAAACCAGAAACATACATAAACTACCTAATGCCTTTTCCCTTGGGGTTGGCAGAAATACCAACTGCTACGACCCATACATACTCTTTCTATTCATTGACGTTCATACATCTGGATCTGGACGAGTACATAACATGTTTCTTGAAGGTACTCGTAACTTGCGTTTTTACCTTTAACCGTTCTATGTTAAAGTACAATAAATAATTGCGATACTTTCGGAATGTATTGCAAGCATAGAATGATTGTACAGTTTTACGAACTTACGCGGACGAAGTCGCGGGCAACAGCTAGTCAAGAATAACAGAGTATACAAAAATAATTTACAAAAGTTTTTGCAAATGTCAGTGTATCAACAACGGTTTGCACCGTTTTTACAAAAATAACGAAATGGATTTATTGGCGAAACTATATACCTAATTATCTATTTACTGACGAAACTACATTTAAACCTAACTATCGATTTAAGATCAAACACAGATACCAAATTATGAGAGATCTTAAATTAATGGATTCCATGAATAAATAATCAGTTTTCGTAGAAAATATTATATTCACTAGCCTCTGCCGGCGGCTTCGCCCGCGTGATAATAAAAAATCATCCCAAGGGAACAGACTTCCAGGATAAAAAAATATCTTATGTGCTATTTCAAGACATTGTCTACCCGTGTACTGAGTTTCATAGATATCCATTCAGTAGTTTTTGCGTGAAAGTGCTATGTTTGTTTTATCAATGTTTGTGTTTATTGTTTTGTTTCGATACCTATATAGTTTTATTTAACCTCCGTGAGTATGACCGTGGCATCACCGCGGGTCCTAACAGAATACCAGCGCTGCGTTATTTATCGTTTTAAATATCGCAGCATATGCTGAGTTAGGCGCCTTTTTGATCTTCAACAGATCATACAGTTATTTTTTTTCTTTTTTTTATAAGTAGGTACTTAATTCTACTATATTTTAATTCAAATGTATTCTACTGTTTTTTTTTTTAATGTTACTGTATGTGTGAGGTACGAATAAACGTTTTTTCTTTCTTTCTTTCTTTCTGAGACAGTAATAAACATTCATACATCCATACATAGGTACTGGTGCCCGAGGAGAATCAGACTTTTACTGACTAAAACCCACCTGTGTCCTTTAGTATTTATGTAACCCAAAATATGATTTAAAAGAGTGTCCATGGAGTTTCTTGCACGTTCTTCTCCATAGAGATCTACGCTTTGGAATGTGCAATTTAGCTTCACTTTTTTTTTGACTGACCGACATTTTGACAATTCAAAAGTGCTTGTAATTGGTCTATTTGAAATAAACGTTTCTGATTTCTGATTTCTAATACTGGGCAACTACCCTTTACGACCGACGGCCACGGTCATTCTTTCAAACGTCCCCACAGATTACAACAAGTGAAAATCACCGTCAGTGAATATCAAGTGAGAATTTGAGTAACAAGAGCTACCACAGATCGTACCTACATTTATCGGATTTTTCGAGAGAACCTGATAAAATCTGATTGTAACTTTTTTTTTTTTTTTGGTGGGAAAATCATCTAATGACAAAGCCCGCTCTTGGGCGGAGCGAGAGATAGTGTCAGACTTTTACTGATTAAAAACCCACTCCTGTTCCTTCGTTGCCTTCGTCCTAGGGCCCCGGGCTTCATTTTCACAATACCCATGGCCCCAGTAGGCTTCGACCCTGCTGGGCCCCTACGATTTGCTGACATCTCTCTAAGGCGCGCGTGGAACAATACGCGCCGTCGACGACTTGGGCTCGGTCTGGACGGTTACCGGACGGTCGGACGGCGAGCCACCCATTGCTCGCCGTCCGCAAGCCCGCGCCTACGGTGGCCGGAAATCGGGATCGGAATCCCGGCGGCGGTAAGGGCGTGAGGACCGTTGCCTCACGCGATCGGCCGCCTCCTTTGCTAGCATTACTGCTTCACAGAAGGAGGCGACCACCTGCTACTCTTCCTCGCTCCGGACCATGGCCTGTACCAAGGCCCGGCGCGAGAGATCGCCGCCACCGATCGCCCCCACAAGGACACGGCGTTGCTCTGCCCAAGCGGGGCACACCTCCACCGTGTCCCTCCGGGCGGTCCATACAGTGGCGACACCCGGGCGTTGCTTCCGCACGAATCCGGTGCAGGAACTTCCGAACTTACCGTGTTCGGTGAGAACGTGCGTCATACGGAAGGTGAGGACGCCGTGAGGTCTTTCCAACCACGCCTCAAAGAGGGGACTTCCCGCCATAATTGTGGCGTGCCCAATCTGATTGTAACTGGCATATTGGTCTAGTTGTCAGTGGTCTTGACTGTTATGCCGGAGGTCATATGTTTGATTCCCACTCTAAACAAATGTTTGTGTGATGAGCACGATCTTTTGTTCTGTGTCTAGGTGTAATTTATCTATAATAATTTGTATTTAGAAATATATAAGTTTATCAGTTGTCTCGTACTCTTAGCACAAGATCTGCTTATTTTGGGACTAGATGGCGTTGTGTGAAAGTTGTGGAATTTTATTATTATTAAAATTTAATTTAAAATGGAATGAAGAGCTATAGAATTTACCTTATCAACAAATCTCATTTTTCTTCTCCTAATAATAAAGATGTATTTTCTACCATATTACTGTTTTTTCATAAAAAGCTAAACCATTGATGTTTCCTGTAAACAATCGTAAAAATCAGAATTGGCTTCAATCCAAGATAATCTAAAGCCGATTGATTACTAATCACCTTTATACTTATGATACCCTGGTACATAAACATCACAATTGACAGACATGGGCCATTATGTAGATATGGGTCATGGAAATGATTTTAGAATAATATATTCGTGTTTCCTTAAGCAGGTAGGCACCATGCTTTTTAAGTTGGTACTTCAATTTTATTCTTTTGTCAAAAAATCTAATCAGCCACAAGTAGTCTAAGTCGCCAAAAATAGGTACCTAAGTCTACTAAACTTTCCATTAGCAGCAATACAAGGATATTTTGGTTCAAAATCGGAACAAATACCGCCATCTTTAATCTTTAATCTCTAGGATTCTGAACGTCCGAATGAAAAAGCAGAACCTTTGTAAGTTTACGCAGGAATCGTTCGGTCCATGGCCCTTTATGGCGCACCGGTGTGGGCGCCGGCCCTGCGGAAGCGGGCGGCAGCCCGGCTGAACGCATGCCAGAGGGTCATGGCCATACGGATGGTGCGGGAATACCACGCGATTTCCCGCGAAGCGGCGAGCCTCCTTGCTGGCCTGCCACCATGGGATCTGGAGGCAACAGTCCTTGCACGCATGCTAGATTTGCGCGTGAAGATGCAACGCCGGGGCGAAACTCCGGCAGCGATCTTTCGCGCCGGGCCTTGGTACAGGCTATAGTCCGGAGCGAGGAGGAGTGGCAGGCGGTTGTCTCCTTCTGCGAAGCAGTAATGCTAGTAAAGGATCCCGGAGACCTTACGCCCCAGCCGCCAGGATCCCGATCCCGATTTCCGGCCACCGTAGACGCGGGCTTGCGGATGGCGAGCAATGGGTAGGTCGCCGTCCGACCGCCTGGTAATCGTCCGGACCGAGCCCAAGTCGTCCACGGCACATAGTGTTCCACGCGCGCCTCAAAGAGATATCAGCAAACCGTAGTAGGGGCCCGGCAGGGTGGAAGCCTACTGGGGCCAAGGATCTGAAAGGAAAACTCAGCCCCGGTGCGAAAAGCAAAGAAGGAACAGGAGTGTGATTTTTTGTCAGTAAAAATCTGACACCATCTTCCGCTCCGCCCAAGAGCGCGGGAAGTTATTGATGATTTTCCCACCGAAAAAAAAACAAAAAAATCCCGTATAGAATCATTCGTGTTTATATATCTGTCCATCTATCAAAACCATTTAGCTCCAAATCTACTAGACCGATTGATTTGAAATTTGGTACCTACATAAGAATGTCTGTGGCCCAAAGATGGAGGTGTAGCATAAATAAATAATAATTTACTTGCGGTCGGTGCAACACGTTTATATTTTCCATTCTATCCTGTCAACAGTCACGCTATCACTCACTTTTCTTTCATATCTCCTTCTCCATCGCAAATATCGCGAAACACACATACGAACAAAGCAAATCGCACAGCAGATACAGCTTATTAAAAAGCTGTATCACTGTACGATTTGTATGCCTGACCAAGGGATGTTCTGTAACTTCTTATTTCCTATTCTTCCAGTTAAATGGCTGCCTTATCTCTCAAATATGCTGCAATCACAATGTAGAGTGCCAAAAGTATATTCGACTGGAAATAACTTTAGGTGCCAAGTTTTGTTATCTAATTGAGCCATAAGTTTTTGAACGTGGCTGTAGTTTCTGTCCAGAATGGCAATTGTCCCATTGTCATATTTTTATCTCAAGAACGGGTGGAGGTATCGAGTTAAAATTAAAACCATATGCTCAAGTCTGCAGTCCCCTGAAGCTGTGAAAAAATCATACTTCTGAGTTTACGAAAAAAAAGATACGGCCATTTATGTCGCAAAAAACGTGTATTTATTTTTTTATTTTTATTTATATAAACCAGTGCTTGACTGCGATCCCACCTGATGGTAAGCAGTGATGCAATCATTGATGGTAAGGCCCACTAGTTTATTAAGAGCCTGTTCACTCTAGCCTTGAAGACACCTAAATTATAGTTGGACGGGAAGACCCACACAACCACCAACCAGTTGATTTACACTCTCAAGGGAATCAAAATTCATAGGGTACTTCCCGTTGACCCAGAGTCCTGAAATTTGGCATAAAGCAAGGTTTTATAGCACAGATAAAGGAATAAATCTGAAAACAGTAAATTTGTAGTTATGTCACAAAAAATAACTTTTTTGCGATTCGGAAAAATCTTCGTAACTCAATTTGGTCATTGAATTATATTTACATAGATAAGTTAGTACCTACGGGATCCTCAGTGCGCGAGTCCGACTCGCATTTGCCCAGTTTTTATTTTATTTATCGAGTCCGCAACTATGAACTAAGCATATTCAATCAATGAGAATGAATTCATAGGTACATAAACATTTTTGTTGCAGGTATGTTTCTTCGGGAGCCTAGCAAATGCGCTGAACGTAGCAGTACTAACCCGGCGCGACCTGGCAGCGGCACCCATCAACCGGCTGCTGAAGTGGCTGGCTGTGGCGGATGTCTTCGTCATGCTGGAGTATGTGCCCTTCGCAATCTATAGATATCTGGTAAGTGATACTAAAATTAGATTTTTTTGTTATTAGAAATTCCATAATTAAAAAAAAAACCGTCAAGTGCGAGTTGGACTAGTGCACCGAAGGTTCCGTACGAACTTACCTACGTAAATAGTTCGATTCTCGAAGATTTTTCCGAGTTGGAAAATCCCTAATTCCGGCCCTAATTTCAGAGCGCCCTAATTTCAGCTTAAGAAATAAAAAAAAAATAAAAAATTAATAAAAGATTTAATTCAGACAAAACAGTCCATAAAAGTTGTTAGTAACAAGAATTTAACTTCTAACTAACGTTAGTAATAATCCAGTATTGGATTGGATTTGCCTAGCGTCACGGTATATGCTGAGCAACGGCCTATTCTTGCTAAGATGCGACGCACAACTTTGATTCATAGTTTTTATTGTTTAAAATTATGATATTTTCTTTTATTTTTTGGTTTATTTTTTGGTTATGTTTGTCTCTGTTGAGGCCGCGGGCCGGCGTCAAAATGCAACAGTTAACCTAGACAGCTGTGTTGTCTATGGTCCTAGTGGTGCAACACAGTTATGCCCGATACACACATGGCCTGTCAGGGAACTTGGTTTTTGTATTTTTGAAACGAATTGTGCGTCTATTCAGGCAGAATAAACATGTTTTCTTTCTTTCTTTCTTTCTTTCAGTAATAATATAAAGTTAGACTCACCATCTACCCTCACAGGTCTCGCAACACATGGAATTCAGTGAACCTACTGAGCAGAACAGTATCGATTCTCTCGCCAATCATCCTCAAGACGCTGTTCGGGCTCCCCCGTACTCGTCGCACCATCGACGTCACTTTTTTGCGCATAATTGCATAAAAGTCATCTACGTTGGAGTCAGCAAACATGCACTGCAATATCGAGGGAGCCTAAACAGAGCCCTGAACATATTATAATGACTCTACTCGTTCCTGAAAAAGAGGCCTTGACAGACGGACAACAAAGTGAACCTATAAGGGTTACATTTTTGCCGATAGAAGCATGGAACCTTAAAAATATAGCCTGACATCTATTAGATTTCTCAAAACTTTAAGAAAAAAAAATCCGCAGTAAAACGTCAAACTGCACAATGTCTATGATACATAGAGACAGCACTGTAATTATTTATCAGCTATTAACCGAACGTAAAACCTCATCCTTTTTGAATACGGTTAATAATGACAGTTCTTACACCCGGCTTAGATGTAAAATAATGACATTAATGAAGAGTTGAAGTTGATGTACAATTTTACTTATTATTGATATTGTAAAATCAATCATTTTGCCTAACCATTATGCATGTAGGCCTATGTGAAATAAAAATAGTTTAATTTGATTTTACTGTACTATGACATGTTAATTTCATCATGGATCCGTTATGGAACAGATCATAGAACTTATGGCTTTAACAGGTCAGAGTCCTCGCCTTAGTACCTCTCAAATTCTGTCTTAATGCTCACTAATTCGTTATGCTAATGTAGCTACTTTGTATTTGTTTGACTAACAACATCCAATGAATCAGTATTACCATTTAAGAAAACAAAACAGATTATTTTTGATAAACTTCTTTCATAAACAGTACAGTTACCTTCTGAAAATGAACATTGTAAATATTTAAAGGATTTTTTAGTGCCAAAAAAGACTGAATAAAGATGGGATTTGCAAATTTTTTAATGGAAATTGCGTTGTTTATGTTTCGATAAAGCTTAGGTATTCTTATTATCCTATTAGCATTCCTTTAGCAATTATGTTGCTCGAATATTTTCAGTATTCGATAGTAATGACTTAAAAAATATTTTGAATTACGGGATTGATTTGGTGTTGGATGCGAGACGCATAGGACGGTCGTTATGGGACATAGGGGGTACACTAGGGGAAGCTTATGTGTTGGACATAAGCTCCCCCCTAGTGTACGTCCCCTAATGAACGTCTTTCGGCTGACATGATGATGATGATGAAGACGTTAAATTAGGAATTATTTACAAACGAACTAGGCTCGATGTATTTTGGCATTCTGCTCCATGTACTGTGGAAAGTTGACGCATAAATATAAAAAAAATCTACTGATCAAAAATAATAATAATAATTCTTATATAAAATTGATAACTGTTCAACAAGCTTTTAATTCGAAATTTAAAGTTTTGATTCCACGTTCCACGTAGTTTCCCGGCGCGCCTCAAAGAGATGACAGACAAACTTAAAGGGCCCAGTAAGCATCGGCTCTACTGAGTCCTTTTAGTTTTTCTTCAGCCCTAAGGTATCAGCCTGTTAGGGCTGCTGGAACGTTTCAAAGAGTGACCGTAGCCTGGACCGCAAAAGGCAACTGAAAAACACAGCTGTGTTTAGTCAGTAAAATCCTGACACGCCCTCTCTTATTTATATATTTAGAATTTGTTTTGTTACATTATTCTCACACAATAGTAGCGACAAGAAACAAGTAACCGAGATATTTGTAATACATAACAATACTGAAAAGAATGTCCATGGAGTTTCTTGCACATTCTTCTCCATAGAGATCTATGCTTTGGAATGTCCAATTAGCATATTTTTTTTATTGTGTTCTTGACAGTTCAAAAGTGCCTGTAAAAGTTTTATTTGAAAAAAATACTTTGATTCTTGTTTCTTGATTTTAGTCTTGAGTTCTTGAGAATAGTCATTGCATGATTTCCCACCTCAAAGAGAAACCTTTAACAATGTAGCTATGTTTCTATTATTTATTAGAATCTTCTAATTTCAACCAGCAGTTTCATAACAAGAATAAATTCCTATGAAGGCCACTCGTTGCTTGACCGTGTTCTGAATTTATTCAAGTCAAGTTATGTCTGAAAGTCTATTTATTTTCATCAATATTCCATTGCCACATCTGATACAAAACCTTTGCTATGTATTTCATGTTTATTAATGACAACTGTCCCTTGCGGTTTCACCCGCGTCCTTGGTTACTGCTCCGCTCGTTTTGGCAGTAGCGTAATTTTATATAGCAATAAACAGGCTGTTCAACAATAAAACAAATTGTAAATTCAAACCAGTAGTTCCTGAGATTAGCGCGTTCAAACAAATTCATCAGCTTTATTATTAATTAGCTTCTGCCAGCGGTTTTGCCCGCGTGAATTTAAGTTTCTCCATACAAACTTTGGACCCCCGTTTCATCCCCTTAGGGATAAAGTTTCGTAAAATTCTTAGCGTATGTCTACACCCTATAAGGAACCTACCTGCAAAATTTTAAGTTTGTAGGTGTTATAGTTTCTGAGATTTCGTGATTAATCAGTGAGTGGTATTTCGCTTTTATATATAGGTATATAGATATACAAGCTGCTGCCAGGCGCTTCGCCCGCGAGCAAATAGAACATTGTTCCAGGACATGGTTAACCCGTGTGCTAAACATCCAAATCCGATCAGCCCTTCGAACGTAATGAAGTAACGAATATGCACACATACACACACACAAACTTTCGCTTTTTAATAATAGGTCTTTACCTATGAAATTGCCGTTTTTTAAAACGGGTTGCTTTGAAGTGTTAAATTTTTGGATTGACTTGGAATTATAAGGTCAAATAAACTTTATAAGTATTAAAGGTACGTTATTCTTTTTCGAAATTAGGTATTTATTGGTTACTTTGTGTTTTGTATTTTCTGTAATATCACTGTATTTAAAACCATGAAAGCTAATAAAATAAAATGTTTTTTCATAATAAGAGTTCCAACGTAGAAACTATGCATTTCAAAGGGCAAGCAATATCAATGACGTATACCTACTTTTACTACAATTCAGTCTAAAGATATAACACTTCAAAGCAACCCGTTTTAAAAAACGGGAATTTCATAGATAAAACCTATTTAGTGTACAAAGTAAGTATAGATAACTTTTTCTTGCGTCGCCGTCGTCCCGTGGCCTATCCTATAGGCTAGGCTTAGATTAGACCAGTAAGCTGTTGATCCCCGCATTAACGCCGGCGTTCACGCGCCATTGTCTTACTATTGTGTCTCTAATTACGCACTCAAAAGGTTAAATATTTGAATCATTGATAAGTTGACACCGAAATACAGTAAATGATTTAAAATCAAAGACTTGTGTATTTTGTCAAAATGTTAATTACGAATTGGGACTAGTACTTCAATACCGTATTGATACAGATTAATTAAATCTCAAAAGTTTACTATAGATGATAAGACACGCGCAAAGTCTCAACTAAATAGTCTATAAATAAATAGTATTGATGGTATATTTACGTTAGAATTAGATTGAAATCAGGTTAATTGCTTACGTGGGCTTATTTAATCCAAGCTTATTAAATATATAGGTAACAAGGAAAAACTAAATATAAACTAGATATATAAGTATTTTTTTGGACTTTATTATCACGATCAAATTTCTTAATAATAGATTAAAATCTATACCAAATCACTAATAAGCAATATCACTGTAACTTATATTATTAAAGTCTATATTTTTTTCTTGGAATTTGATTTAGATGAAAACACTTTGTTCGTGTGTTATAATGTATCCACAGTATTTATCACTATTATACTCGTGCACTAAATTTGAACACTGCACTAACTCAAAAGGATTTTTTAATTATAAAACCTAGTGCTTGTTTGTGATCTCTTGATGGTAAGCAGTGATGCAATCGATGATGGTGAATCGCACTAGTGCGGTTGAAGGATTGAGAGTGAATAAAAAAAAAGTACAAAATAACTTATATAACTTATTTCACATAAAATAAGTTTTCAAACTCATTTTCGACCAAACTGGCTCTTAAGCGATTTTACCTTTCCACTGTCGATATATATTTTGTATGTATGACCTTTGCAGGCCCCGTCAATTTTACTAAAATCTCTTCCAGACGCACGCCGAGCGTGGAACACAACGCGCCGTAGACCCGGGCCTGGTCCTTATTAGACGGCGAGCTACTCATTACTCGCCGTCCGCTGCGTACTTTACAATTTTATTTCCGACAATCATTACCACTGATAGAATGTGACATTGGGTAGAGCCTGTTTTCTGAGGCGTAATTTTTCTATTTTGAGGGAGATTTGCATTGGAGTCGCAATCTGTCAAAAACACGTCTCATTTCCCTATATTTAGCAGCCAAGGAGTGGAATTCCTTGCCGGAGTCTGTGTTTCCTGATAGCTACAACTTAGGGGTCTTTAAGTCAAGAGTGAATAGGCTACTTCTAGGCAAGCGTGCTCCATCATCGACCACATCATCGCTTACCATCAGGTGAGATGGTGGTCAAACGTGAGCCTATCATTAATAAAAAAAAAAATATTTTGACAATATCGACATTGATTGAGATTTTGATTGAGACTGAAATGATATTGCGACTCAATTGGAACGTCGTTTATACCGCGTACATCAAAGGACTGGAACAATTTGCCTGCTGCGGTCTTCCCGTCCAACTATAATTTAGGTGCCTTCAAGGCTAGAGTGAATAGGCTCTTAATAAACTAGTGCGCCTCACCATCAATGATTGCATCACTGCTTACCATCAGGTGGGATCGCAGTCAAGCACTGGTTTATATAAAATTAAAAAAAAAAAGAACGTTTTTTTTAGTACGAATATTGAAAGCTTGTGACCTTCTTGAATAATAACATAGATTCGATTTTGTTGAAACTATTAGATACAATAAACTAATTTTCTTCTGAAAACTACGAAAAACTGAAATACATTTTTGATAGTTCTTTAAATTTAGAAATTTCTTTAAAGTGAAATGTTCTATAAGATTTTTTTTTGTATAAACATTGGTCTTAATTAGATTAGTCTATTAAGAGAATACTTAATTAAGTGCTTTGTTTATTTTTTAAATTGTTGAAAACGTTTTTAATTAAAATATTCCACTTTAAGATTAATTCGATTTAGCTGAAAAAAACATCTAAAAGGAGTAAAATATTTATTTGCATGATAATTATGTTTCTGTGTGTAGGTGGTAATCGATGCCAGTACTAGTACGATTAAGATCTTCAGATCATTGGTAATGATGCACTCGTCGAGTCGGGGTTTCAAAGTCTTGAGTATCGACGCTGGATTGCTAGCTTGTCGGTTTTCTACATTTGGGGAGTGTGCGTCGAAATTGCATAATCTAATTTCGAAAAGCCCGTTCCTTCATCGAACCGCCAGACGTACGGTGATGCGTCACTGATACATGGTAGACATACCGCCCACACGCACTAAACCTTTTGGGAACACATTCATTGTGCGAACAGCTAAGGAGTGGAATTTCTGGTCTGTCTTTAAATCAATAGGTCACTTTGGCAAGCATGCTCCACCGTCGACCATATCATCGCTTACCATCAGGTGAGATTGTAGTCGAGCACGAAACTAGTAACATAATAAAAAAAACATACTCAATTTCAGAGTGAAAGGAAAAGCAAAAAGCAAAACAAGCAAAACCGCAGGAAAAAACTATTATTCAGTGCTCACACAAATATTCGGTTAAAGACATTTGACGACATGGCTGGCACAGAGGTTAATCGAATGAGTGCTGCACTGCATATCAAGGGGGTTAATTCCCACATGGAAAAAATATTTGCAGGACCGACAGATGGTTGTTTCGGGTGATCACAACCACGATACAAGAGTGCTCAACGTTTTGAAAAAAGCAACAGTCAACAGCTCATAGTAACCCTCAGTTATAATCATAAAAACGTCACAAATTTTTAATACCTGGAGAGATCAAATTTTACTTCTGATGGTTTTAGAAAAAGTATTTTCTCCCGGTGGTTTTTCCTTAGTTCCACACTGAGGTTCGGGTCTCACGTAGTTACAAATACTGAAGTAATTTTGTCTAAAATATTAAATATTTATAACTGAATCTTATTTGTTACAATATCTATGTAGGTATATAGATATGCTCTTTGCTACTATTCCTGTTTGTAGGACGTAATCTCTGAAACTACTGAACCGATTCTAAAAATTCTTTCACCAGTAATTTCTCTCTGAGTGACATAGCTATACTTAATTATATTTTCTACACTCACGCAAACAAAACCATTGGCAGAAGCCAGTTTGATGTAAAAACAAGTAAAACGCCATCCAATTTATTACTTTCAAAACATAAACACAAATCAAATTGATATGTTTTGTAATAAGATACCTACATATATTCAATATAAAACAACAAGTTCTTACGAAGATGTACACGTGTCAAAGAAATCTAAAGTTTTCAGACTTATAACTTCTTATAATATTGATGCTCCCAGCAACAAGATTTGTTTTGATTATCTAGTTTTTCTATGCTGTCTGCATCCTTGAACGAGCTTTTCATAAAAGATAAACTGTTAGATCTTAGTTAGTTTATTGAGAAACATATTTTATTTATATGTCGGTTCAGAATGCCAATCACAGTAGAAGTCATATATATTTAATGTCTTTGTTAGAAGTCCTTTTCCTATTGTTTAGGTAATGAGTGGGTAACAAGCAATAAATAAACTATACAAATCACGCAACTGATTTAATGTAATGTAGGCTTTAGGTATTCACTTCACAATGAGCCGTGAGACAGTCCCTAGACTTAGATGTTGTTCACACGGCTTTCGACAGAGAAAAGAGCCCCGTTTCTCTGCGGTTGGAACTTTTATCTGTTCGGCTAGCGCGAACGCCAGCCCAGATTCTGTTAAAGCGATGTGTTCATTAGCAAGCTTTCGTACTATTGACTTCACCGACATATATTTATTACATTGATTACGTAATGAAGGTAAATCTGACGGTTTGTATCGTGGGGTTTTGTACAGTGAAGTGTCTTCCGAAGTGCAGATAACAATGCAATGCATGGCCACAGTCTAGCCTCATCAAGCGTTGCTTAACCTCGAAGATCTACCCGTAAGGTTGTTAATATTTAACCACTTGTTCTTTTTGGGGAGGGGCTTCAGTTGCCAGCTCTTCGAGGTGCACGTGGAACCCGGGCCTGCTCTTTATGGGACGGCGAGCTACATATTGCTCACCGTCAGGATGCGTACACCTACGGTAACTGGGAACCGTCCTGCGACGTCCAGGCCTACGGCGTCTCCTGCGGTGGCTAGGGCGTGAGGGTTGTTACAGCCATGAGCTCTTGTGTTTTAATTCGCTTAATATTTATTTTATAAAAGTATCAGTTGTAGGCAGCTATCAGGAAATTCCACTCTTCAGCTGTACGCAAACTGTAAACCTGTGACTCTGTGTTAAATAAACTTTCTTCCTTCTTGTATACTTTGAACTTTCCTTCATCTCTTCACACTATCTTCCTCTTCATACATTTTGTTCGCATTAAATGAAACAGCGAGAGATGCTAAAGCATACTTGTATTCTTGAAAATAGCAATAAAAGGGGAGCACAAAGTACACCATGACAAAGATTCAAGTAAAAAGGAAACGGAAATTGTTGTCAGCCTTAGAAATTTAGTGATGTGACTCTAAAACTAAATCATTCACAGTTAAAGTCACATCACTAAATTAATAATTATATGGTGTATGTTCATGGATTGAACAAATTTCAACCATTTCTACAAAAGTGTTCTCAAAACGTTTTATACGTAGGTATAGGTGGGATGTACAATTGTATACCTTGTATCGTTGGCACATCATCGTAGGGGATCGATGATGGAACAGGCATAACCGAAAGGCTTGTGTTTAAACGCCTGCCAGAAAAATACCTATTTTACTACCAAAAAATTCGAAATACCTGCCAAAATTAATGAATGCTCACCAAATTGTGTTTCGTAAAGTATTGTAGAAATGAATCTATTTACCTTTTTATTCTATGCCATAAATATTTATAAACGCCTTAATAGTTAATTTCAGACCAAATATTTTATATTATCGCTAAATAGATGTTACCAATATTTTATTTCAAGACTTTCAATTTAGTCAGCTTTGCTGAGGCAAAAAAGTTAACGGTCGATCGTACAAGTTGTTTCAATATCAAATATAATATTGCGTATTCCAAACACATGTTACTTGTTTATTGTTTTATGAATTTGATTAAAATATGATAACGTAGCCAAATAAATATTTCACTCTCATTATTACTGCAACAAATGACTAAGGTAAATAAAATTAATCACTTGTAGGAAAATAAAGAATCAAAAGTAAAATGAAGTAATGTTTAATTATAATTATGTAGTATAGGTACTTATAAGATTAATTTGTACTTAAGATTTATCAATGGAACCTTTAGGAACACAATAATTATAATCAGTCAGTCACAGAAACTTTATAAAAACTGGGTAAGTGCGAGTCGGACTCGCACCCTGAGGGTTCCGTACAAACTTACCAATGTAAATAGTTCAATTCCGGAATGGAGTCTCGGAAGATTTTTCTGATCACAAAAAAATAATTTATTATGTAGCGACAAATTTACAGTTTATTTCTATACTTGTGCTATATGACCTTATTTTATGCCAAATTTCAGGATTCTGGGTCAACAGGAAGTACGCAATGAATTTTGTTTTCCTCGAGAGTGTCGAAATGTACTTTTTTTTTTGTCACATAACCAAAATATCTTTTCTTCTCGTTAACTTACAACTTTGATTTTTTGCCTACTTCAAGAGTCCGTAAACTGGAGTATATGGCTTTAATTTTTTTTTTTTTTTTTTAATTGATATAAACTAGTGCTTGACTGCGATTCCACCTGATGGTAAGTGGTAATGCAATCGTTGATGGTGAGGCGCACTAATTTATTGAGAGCCTATTCACTCTAGCCTTGAAGAGACCCAAATTATAATCGGACGGGAAAATCGCAGCAGGCAAATTATTCCAGTCCCTCGATGTACGCGGTATAAACGACGAGGCAAAACGCTTGGTCCGGACCGTAGAGGTTTCAACAACGTAAGGGTGGATACTCGCCGTTCGTCGGCTTGTCCGATGGTAGAAATGAGATGGTGGAATCAAGTCATGCAATTCCTGCGCACACTCTCCAAAATGAATTCTGTAAAACACCGAAAGGCTGGCTACCCTACGCCTGTGCTCAAGACTTTGTAGATTGGAATTAACCAGAGCTGGATCACCAATTAGCCTCTTTGCTCGCCTTTCCACCGAGTCCAAAGCTGCCAGATGGCATTTTGCAGCACCAGCCCATATGTGGCTGCAGTACTCTACACACGATCGGACCTGTGCTTTGTATAACATTAAAAGCTGCCCTGGTGTGAAGTACCGCCGGACCTTTGCAAGTACGCCGAGTTTCCTAGCAGCTACCTTGGCTTTGGACTCAATGAACCGCCCAAAGTTAAGGTCTGAAGAAATTTCAACTCCCAAGAGCTGAAGGCGGTCGGTGTACTCCAGGGATACATTCTGAAAAACAGGAGCCAAGGTGAACGGGCTCCTTTTAGCGGTGAATAGACACGCTTGTGTTTTGGCGGCGTTGAATCCCACCAGATTGGCTTCACCCCACTTGGAGACTGCCTGAAGTGAGACATTCGCACGCTCTACCATAGCCTCTCTTTCGGACCGGATTAGCTCCTTACTAGCTCGAGCACCTGGCAGGTATCTCTCTACAACTGTGCTATCATCTGCATACCCATAGATACCGGGCATCAGCAGATCGTTGATATGCAGCAGGAAGAGAGTTGCAGAGAGAACAGACCCCTGAGGAACTCCGGCATTAGTCGTCATGTGCTCTGATGAGCATCCATCGATAACAACTCGGAGAGAACGTTCACTCAGGAAGTCTTTTACCCAGTTAATCAGACCAGGGGAAACGCCGTACGCTGAAAGCTTACTCAATAGACTAGCGTGCCATACCCTGTCGAAGGCCTTCGAGACGTCTAAGGAAACAGCAATCGCTTCCCCATTCTTCTCGAGGGTCTCGCCCCACAAGTGGGTGGCATAAACTAGTAGGTCCCCAGTAGATCGAATGTGGCGAAACCCGTACTGTCGATCACTGAGGAGATCGTTACCTTCCAGGTATGCCAAGAGGCGCGAGTTCAATACACGCTCCATAATCTTGCAGAGTATGGAGGTTATTGAAATCGGCCGATAGTTGGTAGGATCGGTACGACTGCCCTTTTTGGGCACGGGTTGCACGTTGGCAAGCTTCCAGGACTTGGGCACTATACCAGTCCCAAATGAGAGGCGATACAAACGCGTCAATACAGGAGACAACTCGGGTGCACAAGCCTTGAGAACAATCGCTGGTATACCATCTGGTCCACTAGCTTTATTCACGTCAAGACGACACAGTGCTCTCAGAACCTCTTTGTTCCTTATGCGGACCTCGGGCATCGAAGTATCGCAGTGAGGTAGAGTCGGTGGAGTAGCACTACCAGTGTCAAGACGAGAATTATGGGCGAAGAGAGATGCAAAGAGACCCGCTTTCTCTCTCGCTGTATGAGCCAGTGTTCCATCAGGTTTAACCAGCGGAGGCAATGAGGGCCGACAGAAGTTCGCTTCGACCGACTTGGCAAGGGACCAGAATGCTCTACTACCGGACGGCTGCGCAGAGAGCTTTGTACCAATATGGTTAATGCGGTCGAAGCGAGCCTTCCTTAGTGCCTTTTTGTAGGACTTGGCAGCATGGTTGAAGGCTCTCTTCTTTGAACTCAGATCCGGAGCTTTGTGGTCACGAGCGTCAACCCAGGCGAGAAACGCCGAATGCTTACGTTGTTCAGCTTGAACGCAATCGGCGTTGAACCATGGGTGAGCTGAGCCACCGATGGGTACGTCGCGATAGGGGATGAAATACTCCATAGCTTGACGTATCACATCGGATATAGCATCTGCACAGCTCGACGGATTTTTAGAAGAGAAGCAGACCTGCTGCCAAGGATAAGATGCAAAGAAGTGCCGCATCTCATCCCAATCTGCTGACTTGTAACGCCACATTCGCCGTTCACCGCGTGAGTCGCAGTCAGGTGGGGAGAAGGACGATACAGACTTCACCAGACAGTGATCTGAAGTTCCTAGTGGTGAGGAAACTGTTACGATACATCTGTCCGGATCGGTGGTCAGTAAAAGGTCCAGACAATTGGCAGTATGACCAACTACATCAGGCACCCTTGTCGCTTGCTTTACCAACTGGGAGAGGCCCATCGATACTGCAAAGTTTCGCGCTTCTCTCCCAGCGTGGTCGGTCCTCTGGTATGGGAAAAGCCAGTCTTTGTGAACGGCGTTAAAGTCCCCCAGAGCGACAAACTGCGCATCAGGGTGCCGATGCAGAGCCTTATCGGCGGCCTCACTGAGGTGGCCAAACAGTTGAGTCGTCTCCTGGTCACCGCTGTGCGATCGGTAGACACAAGTATAGACAATTTTGTCCACACCGGTGTCCACCAACAACCACAACGTTGAGAAATTAGGGTCCTCAAGGTGACGGAGACGCTGACAACAGATGTCATTGCGGACGTACACACAGACCCCGGCACGCTGCAAGAAATGGTGCTCCAATGAGTATCCCGGGTAGTCGAGATACGCCGCATCTGACGGACATCTGATCTGCGTCTCCGTCAGGAAAAGTAAGTGGGGCTTGTCAGTCTCAAGGTGATGGTGGACCGCATTGACATTGGAGTGCAGTCCTCGAATGTTAGAGAGGTGCACTTGGAATAAGAGGACGTGCATCCGCTGTACACACTTACTTTTCTTTTTACCTTTCATTTTAATTTTTTATTATTTTGAGTGAATAGGGTAGGTGGAAGATGGCAGTTGAGCGAGGTGACGCGATGTAAATCCAACAACGCGACCAGAGTTGCTGCGCCAATGGAGGTCTGATCTGGAGACTGCGGGGACGCCCGAACCCCCCCAGGGATCGCCATCGGGTCCTCTCGCCCGGTCGCCAACCGGCACGATGGGGCCACCCTGGGATTTTTCGCAGTTGGCGGGGCAGCCTTTTGTGCGTGGCTGGCACACTACTTGGGCCCCCAACTATCTGCGGTCGGCCAGCGGATAACCGTGCTTCGGATCCCGCTACCCTCCGCGATCAAACGACCGACACAACAACAGCTGTCGCATCATACCCGGTACGGTACACATCGCAACACAACTGCTCAGACCCATCTTCCACCATATGGCTTCACCAGACATCATGCCGAAACACGACAAGTCGCTTGGCGGCATGGCTTTGTCTGGTGGGTGGTAACTCCTAAGCCGGCAGCCGATACTATGGCCTACCACCGTATTTTACTGCTCGTTTGGCACTACCCAGGGGACACGTGTAGGGTGGTCAAAACAAGTAGATCCTACGGACGCGAGCAGTTCATCCCCCAAAAATATATAATATTTAATTTCAACTCAATACCTTTATGCGTTCCCGATATAAAGGGTCTTGACAGACAGACAGACAGACAGACAGACAGACAGACAGACGGACAGACGGACGGACAACAAAGTGATACTATAAGAGTTCCGTATTTTCCTTTTGAGGTACGGAACCCTAAAAAACTGACAAAGTTAAAAAATTATTGAATTAACAGAGCTTTTTTAGATTTTCGTTTGACAATAATATATTTTGAATTTAGGTTGGATAATTTAATTATACTAAAGCTATTCAAAACTCTAATTTTCGGTAATAATGTTACTATTTTAGGTAATCAAGATTTGGTGAGCATTTATCTATTTTGGTAAACAAAAAGAATATAAATAAATACAACACGTATAATTATTCTGATGAGTGTATATTTATTTTGGAACTTAAAACGTTGTTCTATAAGCACCTGTCTATACAGTGAGTTTATTTTATTTGAACAACATATAATGTTAACATATTTTACTTACTACTTAGTCTTAGGGTATAAAAAATATTTGGTGAGCATTTAAATTGTAGCCAAACCGAAATAAGCTGTGCGATTCTCGCTAAACCTAGCAACGCGTCGTTGACGTTCAATACTATTGACTCGACGGGTACCTACTTCATTGCCAAAGATATTCTTGGCTCGTCACTGAATCCGTAACAGCCTGCATATATAGTAATTTAATGATTACCTGTTCAACTAATCAGTGATGCGTCTGACAGCTAATTAGGAATACATAGCTAATAATATTGATAAGATAATAGACACGTGTTGTTAATGTAATTAGTTAAGCACACTTTAATTAATGTAGTGTGAGTAAACCCGGGATAGATACTCCAGGAGTAGGTATATAAGTCCTTCGATTGTAATGACTCTATTTTTGTGGATAAATTGAATGCTATTTTATTTATCTTTAAAGAAACTCTTCAACAACCTCAAATTAATTTACGGTTTAAGACATTTATTTTCTCAAAAAGAATACAATTCAAATACAAGTTAATCTTAAATACTAAATACGTTGACATGAGAAATGTAGGTACTCAAATAAACTAGTAAGCATTATTTATACACAAAAAATTCTACAATGTCATGCGAGTAACAGGAAAAAAAAAGTACATATTTGTTGTATTAGTGAACTCATTGCATATCGTTTCTTAAAGGCAAGTCGATAGCAATGACATATTTTTTATTGTACCTTTTTTATGTATGATTTTTTTATCTTATTTTAATTTAGGTATATGTATTAAGCAACTATCCCTTTTAAGCGATAGATGACTCAAAATGTAAAGGTCTGCAAAAATTACTTATGGGCCTACCACACGTGACACTGCATGTGGTTGGTAAAATTCATACAGTTTTACCAAGTGTCCTTTGTATAAACCGGTAAAATTGTGGTAAATCTAGTGCTTGTGCCCCATTATACTCTAGAAATATCAAAGATTTTTTTAAATTTTCATAAATTATAGATAAAAATCTGTTTTACAAATAAAATATTTAGCTTATTGTAGATACTGAGAAATGTAAAGTCATACAAAAAAGCGTGGCATATATTCCGGGGTTACCCTAATTTACGTAAGTTATCTGAAACTCATCATCATCTTCCTGCCCTTGTCCCGTGTTATTTGGGGTCGGCGCAACACGTTTTTTTTCTTCCATTCTGCCCTGTCACCCGTCATACTATCACTAAGTTAGTAAGTTATCTGAAACTACGAGAAGATTTAATAGGAGATTACCTACATTATATCTATTTATTGCTGTTGTGTTGGCACGCGGCATAAAGAAGCATAATTAATATTTTCATTAGGCATCTGTTTAGCAGCTGTTTCTATTTGACTTACAATAAATCTAATTTTTGATAGAAATATTTTTGAGTGATTTAAAATAAATGATTTTGTTTATTTATCAGGAACAATTTACATTGTATTTGATACATTATTAACATTAATATACAATTTCAAAATTTAAGATGAAAAAAAAATAAAAAACGATGAGATTTGACGAAATGAATACCTCTGGCTAACTTTTTGGAAACTACAACAACCATTCGCACTTGGAACCATTTAACAAAAAGGGAAATCACGAAATATGACTCCTGAGTTCCGATTCCTTCGACTATCCGATTCCAATTTCAGAGGCCCTACCACGAGCTCTTTACGCGATCCATTTGACGATCTGAACTGAACTGTTAAAGGGATGGAGCTACATATATAAGGTGTAGAGCTCCATCCCTCTTTCTCGCTCGCACGATTGACATATTAACATATTGTTATGCCGTGAAACTTGAACACATTACACTTTCGATGAAATCAAGAGTAGCATCAAATAATTAAAACGCATTGCTGTGTGAAACTTCTAGAATGGACGTACGTACCCCAGGCCTGGCAAGTTCTAGAATAGTCCACCATAAAGTACCTACCAATATTATTATTAAATAGGCTTAGCAGGTGGTTGATAAGAGAATTTGGACCTTCCGTGTTTATCAGTAGAGTCGAAACGAGGACGCAACTGTATTGTTCTAGAATGGCCTTGAAACGTCAGTATCTTGAATTTTTCTATCTTATCATATAAATACGAGCACCCGACCGGAAGTGAGTCTGCGACTGAGAAACAAGAGCGATACCTAAGTGTATGAAGTGATAATTCCTAATGACCTAAGCGATACTAAAATGGAACTGTGTACATTGTGATTTGGATTATTGTTGATAGGACAAATTTGTTATTGTTTGTGGTGAATAAAGTTCTCTGCTAGTAAACCGGCGTTAAATTACTCACGTTCGTAACAATATCATGGTAAGGCCCCTCTTCTAAGTAAATAGACAAGTTATGTATCAGGGACGTGTTTGAGAGAACGTGTTTAGATGTTAGTTACAGCTGTCACACAATTATCGGTGTAGACCGTCACGTCATGGGTAACATGTTGCTCAAACTAGTGGAAACAGACAGATTGTCACTGATTAATTAATAATAATTTTAAATAGAACCCTTGAAACAGCTTAAAACACCCTATAAGATGATTCTTCAATGTTTACATTAATTATTTAAGGAATATTCTGATTTAATTAAGAACTTTATTTCCTCATGAGAATAATAATAATAATAATAATAATAATAATTCATTTATTTCTGAGCATACGGTACATACAAGATCTTAATATTAAAATGTTTCACGTACACTACCATTGCCGGTGTAGAAATTTTAAAAATTATATTTAAGATAGTTTTTTTTTAATCTAATATCAAGACAGTACAATTTTGTTATATTATATTATTATCATGGAATAAAATGTCAAAATGATCACACAATTATACTTATCACTAATGTCAAAGCACTTAAAAACAAACAAACAAGAAAAATAAAGTCAGTAGGTAAAATTATCATTAAAAAAAGTAATTAAATGTCAGTTTAAATAATGTCAAAAAAGAAATACAATGTCAAAAATTATTAAGTAGAATGTCAAAATAATAATAATACCAAAATACTAATAACCCACATTATTAATTACTGTCATTACTTCAAATATTTATTGTAGGGACACATATTAATATTATATATATACATATGTAAGTATCTATTTTATGCTGAGAGCGCACCTTAGTGGCGGCTGCGACCGCCTCATAAGTTTTAGCGCCAGTCGCAAATATACGGAGTTAACATCAAGACGTGTATCATTTCTCCACACTAATTACCCAACACACCTATATTGGTGACCCCGACGTGATTCGTGATAGTTCGTGAGTGTTGTGGTAATAAAAAATTGTGGCAATGAATCCGTCTCAGCATCATGGTATCGCAGCGGCGGGTGCACAGCCCAAGGTCGAAGGGGAAACCGCCTTAGCCAGCATCACTGTTTCGTCAAGGATACCCGAATTTTGGGCAGACCAACCGCGACTCTGGTTTGTCCAATTCGAGGCCGCCGTAGACAGTCAGCGATTGGGCGACGCTACCAAGCAAAATTTGGTGGTTACCAAATTGAACAAGGCCGCTATTCAACAGGTCAGCGACTTATTGCTCACGCCTCCTGAGACGCAGAAGTATCAGACCTTGAAGGAAAGGCTACTACAAGCTTTTGAGGAATCGGAGACGCGTCAGTTCCAAAAATTGTTAAGCGAGATGGAGCTTGGAACTCAAAAGCCATCTCAACTACTACGCCGAATGAGGGACTTGGCACGTGGGAAAATTCCCGGTCAGACGCTGAAGATAATGTGGAACAGCTATCTTCCGTCTGCAGTACAGGCTGTTTTGGCAGTAACGGAGGTGGAGGACCTGGAAAATTTGGCTATAGTAGCGGACAAGGTGATGGAAGCGACGCGTCCAGCGGAAGTAGCAGCCGTAGCGACGGTAGCGACACCCAAGGACGCTGGTGCCACCGGCGATTTGGCATCCATCGTCGCCAAGCTGAGAGTCGAGGTCGCAGAGTTGCGACGTTCGCGGCAACCACAGCGAGGCGGAGGAACATACAGAGGAGGTAACCGTTACAGATCGAAATCTCGCAGCAGGGACGATAGCAAAAAACGTCGTGATCCGAAGTGGCTGTGTTTCTACCATTATCGTTACGGGGCGAAAGCAGCGAAGTGCGTCGAACCCTGTAACTGGAAGGCGGCACCACCTGCTCCTTCGGAAAACTAGCGAGGACGCAAGCAGTGACGGAGGTTTGTGTCGATTTTACTAAAAACCGTCTATGCGTTGTTGATAAAAATAGCAGATTAAATTTTTTGATAGACACCGGTGCTAATGTGTCAGTGATTCCCGTCTCTAAAAAGTATGTGTCGAAAAATATCGCGAGTGATACGTACAAACTATATGCGGCAAATGGCACGGAAATTAAAACATACGGAATATGCAATTTAGTATTAGATCTTAATTTAAGAAGAGCTTTTAGATGGCCATTCATCATAGCAGCGGTTAAACAACCTATAATAGGCGCAGATTTTTTGAGCCATTATAAGTTGTTGGTGGATTTAAACGCGCGGAAACTGAGAGATCAAGTTACTAATTTAAATGTCGTAACATCTATTATCAAGCACGATGAGTGCGAGTTATCAATTAAAACTATAAACTGCAATGATAAGTGGCAAGATTTACTGTTCAAATATCCTGATGTAACTAAGCCGATTTCATATAAAGAAATCCCCAAACACGCTGTATGCCATTATATAGAAACTTCGGGACCCCCGGTATATACGAAAGCTCGACCTCTTTCCCCGAAATGGTACTCGAAGGTCAAGGAAGAGTTTCGGATTATGACTGAATTGGGTATTTGTCGCCCATCTAAGTCCCCTTGGGCAAGCCCGTTACACGTGGTACCCAAGAAGGACGGCGGGATAAGGCCGTGCGGTGATTATAGGCGTTTAAACGCTATCACCAAACCGGACCGCTACCCAATTCCGCGGTTACAAGATTTTAAATATGTTTTAGCAGGAAAAAAAACAATTTTTACTAGGTTAGATTTAAACCGCGCTTATCATTTTATACCAGTGGCCCCGAACGATATTGAGAAAACTGCAATTATAACGCCTTTTGGATTATATGAATTTCCAAGGATGACATTCGGTCTGAGGAACGCTGCACAAACGTTCCAACGTTTTATGGATACAATTGTATTGCAAGGTTTCGATTTTTTATTTAATTTTATCGATGATGTCATCATAGCAAGTGAAAATGAATTATCTCACAAAGAGCATTTAAATGCAGTTTTCAAAAGGTTTAACGAATATGGCATTACTATTAATTTGTCAAAATGTGTTTTTGGTGTGTCTAAATTAGAATTTTTAGGTTTTGAGGTCTCCACGGACGGTGTTCGCCCATTAGAGGGCAAGGTACAAGCTGTTGTAAATTTTCCGAAGCCCGAAACAGTAGAACAATTGCGCCGTTTCTTAGGTATGGTCAATTTCTACCGCTCTCATATTCCGAAAGCTGTAGAATACCAAATCGAATTAAACAAGTATCTGCATAATTCTAAGAAACGCGATAAGACGCTTATATTATGGACAGATAAGGCAAATCAGGCATTTGAGAAGTGTAAGGAAAGCTTGCAAAGCGCCGCTACACTATCTTACCCTTTGCCAGACAGTAATTTAGCCCTGATGACAGACGCTTCAAACACTAGCGTCGGTGCAGTCTTACAGCAGAAGGTTGAGAATATTTGGCAGCCAATTGGATATTTTTCCAAAAAATTAACGGATACGGAAATGAAATATTCGACTTACGATAGGGAATTGTTAGCAGTCTTTATGGCCGTTAAACATTTTAAGCATTTATTAGAAGGTAGAGTTTTAACCATTTTTACGGACCATAAACCGCTCGAATTTGCATTCACTAAAATCAATAGCGATAAAGAAAGCCCAAGGCGTATTCGCCAACTTTCTTTTATCAGCGAATTTTGTACAGACATACGTCATATTAAAGGTAGTGATAACTTAGTAGCGGATGCACTTTCGAGAATCGAAACGATAAGCTGTCCCACGGTGCTCGACTTCGCAGAAATAGCAGACAAACAAAGTAACGACGAGTACCTAATGCAAGCGTTGCAGGTATCACATAACAAATTCAAACAAATGTTATTGTCAGATTGTGATAAACATATTTTTTGTGATATTTCCACTAAAAATGTTAGACCGTACTTACCTAAAGAATTCAGAGAATTAGCTTTTAAATCTGTGCATAATCTTAGTCATCCAGGCATAAAAACTAGTAAAAACTTGATGAAGCAAAAATTTTTTTGGCCTGATATGGATAGGGACATTGCGAGATGGGCAAGGGCATGTCCGCAATGCCAACGTGTAAAAATTACCAGGCATACGATATCAGGCGTAGGAGAGTTTGAATATGCTGATCGATTCCAGCATTTACATATCGATATAATCGGCCAGTTGCCTACCTCAGCCGACGGGTATAGATACTGTGTAACAATGATAGATCGTTTCACAGGGTGGCCAGAGGCCTACCCCGTTCAAAACATTACGGCGGAGACCGTAGCGAGAGTAGTATTTGAAGGTTGGATTGCTCGTTTTGGATGTCCTGCGAAGCTTACAAGCGACCAGGGCAGACAATTTGAGAGCGATTTATTCGCTAAGTTAATGAAATATTTGGGCATACATAAAATACGTACAACTCCTTATCATCCGCAAAGTAACGCTATGATCGAACGTTGGCATAGGGCACTTAAAGTGGCCCTGATGGCTCGTTTGCAAAGCAACAATAGTAATTGGGTCGATGAGTTGCCGATCGTATTATTAGGATTACGGACGGCTACTAGGAGCGACAGCGGTGTGAGCGCGGCGGAATTAACTTACGGCAAGACTATTCGTTTGCCAGGAGATTTTTATGACGATGCTAAAATTAGTGATTCGGATTCGGAATATTTGCATAAGCTGAGAGATACCATCAGCAAATATAAGCCTCGACCGAAATATCATAGTAAATCGTACTCTTTATTCGTTCCAGATAGTTTAAATTCTTGTAAAAGTGTTTTTGTAAGGAATGATGCAATGCGCAGGTCTTTGCAACCGCCGTATGAAGGCCCATATATAGTTATAAGTAGAAATAAAAAATATTTTAAAATAAAAATTGGTAATAGGGAAGTTTCCGTATCGATAGATAGGCTCAAACCCGCCTACACTATCGATATAGATACATCTACAGGTAGTAGTCTCCAATTGAACCATAATGGTAACGTAAATTTAAATCTAACTAAAGATAGCATTCCCCAAGATGTTATAAGTCATAAAACAACACGAACCGGTCGCGTTATCAGACCACCGGTACGTTTTGCTTAGTCGACAATAGAAGTTTCTAGGTAATGTTATATGTACTAAGTATTGTCGTACGATATTATTAATATGTAATGCAACTTTGCTATATTTTTATTGTGAATTTCAAGTGCAATTGTGCATTTATATTAAATTAATGTAACACATTATAAATTTTGTCAATTTTACAATTATTTTTAGGTTGCACACAACTGTAAAATTTATTGTAATTTGTTTATACACACATACATTATTTTTTAAGATATATAATAAGTATTGGTATTTACGCGTCAAACCAATTTTCGTAGTCAAGTACTTAGTGTCTTACACAAAAATTATATTTACGTATTTTTACAATGGGTTACAACCAAAGTAAACAGCAACAAAACAATGTGGCTGTTGCTCAGTCAGTGACAAATGAATATATTGGACAAAAAGTTAATTACCTGGAAATCGTTTTAATTATCATCGCAGTAGCACTGGGCTTAGTGTTACTGTGCTTATTCAGAAGTCAGTGCAAGAAACGCGTACGCGCCTGGTTGCGTAAGGAAGCAGCAATTGTTGGTGTATCTCCACCGGTGGTCAAGGTCCACTCAGTCCAACCACCCACGGTGGCGCACCACACCGATAATAATTATTAAACAAGTAGTGTGATGTGTGTGGAAGCAAACCATGTATTTATATATATTTTATTTTTAGATATGGGGTAAACATTTTTTTTGTGAGGGGGGCTACTGTAGGGACACATATTAATATTATATATATACATATGTAAGTATCTATTTTATGCTGAGAGCGCACCTTAGTGGCGGCTGCGACCGCCTCATAAGTTTTAGCGCCAGTCGCAAATATACGGAGTTAACATCAAGACGTGTATCATTTCTCCACACTAATTACCCAACACACCTATATTTATTATCTTTATGAATGTCAAAAACTATGATTTAAGAATTCGCTAACCGAATAAAAGCACATGTCCAAAAGCCAGGCAAACATTTTACGTTTAAATTTATCCATTGGTAGCATTCTGAATTCAGGTGGTAATTTATTATAAATTTTAATTGTCATACAACTGGCATTTCTACTATAGAGATGCAATCTCTGAGGAGGAACCAACAGTTTCCCAGCATTTTTTTTACTTAATCTTTCTGAGACTTGTTTATTCAATGAGAATAAATGAGGGTATTTTTTTACAAATAAACAAACCTCAAAAATATACAGACACGGTAGTGGGAGAATTTTTAATTCTTTAAATAATGGCCTGCAATGGTCTAAATATTCTGCTCCACTCATGGCTCGGATACACTTTTTTTGTACTTTGAACGCTCTTTCCACGTCCACTGAATTGCCCCATATGACTAGGCCGTAACGCAGTACTGACGAAACATACCCATGATAAGCATTTAGGACTGTTTTTTTACTGGACACTAGTCTTAACTTGCGAAGAGCATATACAAACTTGTCAAGCTTACTGCATACTCTGTCTACATGTTCCTTCCAATTCAGTTTGTTGTCAATTACAATACCCAAAAATAAAGCCGATTGTTCTGGTTGCAAAATTGTATTTTCATGTCGAATTGTTGTTGGTGTAGCTGACAAGTTGCATGTTTGAAATTGTACTACTTTAGTTTTATTAATATTAACATGTAGATTATTCTCCCCTAGCCATTTTATTACATTAGAATAAACAATTATTCAGTTACTGAGACACGTAATGAATGTATAGAAAAAAAATGAAGATAAGCGATCACAAGTGTTGGTCTCCAACCGAGTGAGCACAGAGATAAAGAAAAACTGGAAAAGTGTGGATCGGACTCGCACACGAAGGGTTCCGTACTATAACATTAAAAAACGGCGAAGAAAATCACATTTGTTGTATGGGGGTCCCTATTTAGTATTTATTTTATTCTGTTTTTAATATTTGTTGTTATAGCGGTAACAGAAATACAATATCATCTGTGAAAATTTCAACTATCTAACTATCACGGTTCATGAGATACCTACAAACCTTTGGGAAGCCTTAAAACCCTAAAACGTACGTACTAAATGTGGCATGCCATTCGAAACATGCATTGCTAGTAAGTCTGACACGCCCTCCCGCTCCACACAGAGCGAGAGAAGTCATTTTGATGATTTCCCACCTTACAAAAAAAAAAGCTATCACGGTTCATGAGATACAAACCTTTGGGAAGCCTTAAAACCCTAAAACTGTGGTATGCCATTCCAGACAGCTTTTTGTTTTTTGGTGTGAAAATCATCTAATGACATCCCCCGCTCTTGGTCGGAGCGAGAGATAGTGTCTAACTTTTACTGACTAAAAACCCACTCCTGTTCCTTCGTTGCTTTTCGTACCAGAGCCGAGTCTTCGTTTCAGAAGCAGACTCTTGGCCCCAGTAGGCTTCGACCCTGCTGGGCCCCTACAGTTTGCTGACATCTCCTTGAGGTGCGCGTGGAACAGTACGCGCCGTCGACGACTTGGGCTCGGTCCGGACGGTTACTGGACGGTCGGACGGCGAGCTACCCATCGCTCGCCGTCCGCAAGCCCCGGAAATCGAGATCGGAATCCCGGCGGCGGTTGAGTCGTGAGGACCGTTGCATCACACATGCGGCCTTTTCCTTTGCTAGCATTAATGCTTCGCACTGCCACTACGCACGCACCGGACCATGGCCTGTACCAAGGCCCGGCGCGAGAAATCGCCGCCGCCGATCGCCCCCACGAGGACACGGCGTTGCTCTGCCCAGGCGGGGCACACCTCCACCGTGTCTATTCGAGACAGTTTTTATATTAACTGTCTGGACAAGTCGTTTGTTTATTCCCATTATGGAAATACTCACTTCTGCGAGCGGCTTCAATGACGTGGTATAATAAGTAAGTTCCCCATTACAAATTTTGTAGTCTATTAGCTTCTGTAGGTGGCTCCACTGGCGTGGAAGTAGATAATTATACCAAGGTGACACAGTCTCGGAATAAAAAGTATTCTATGTCCTCACATGGCACACGGATAGATGTGTCTTAATATTCAAAACTTTATTGCATTCTATATTACATAGATGATATAATGTAGTGAAAGATCAATATGGACCCTGTCGGGTACAGTGAAAATAGGAGAAAGAAAGAGGGCAGAGGAAATCAAAATAATTGTATGATTATGTGTTTAATCATGTACCTATGTGTAAATATTATATAATTATGTTCAAATGTGTGTGTTAAATATCACATAATGATTGTGCCATTTTTCAAAGAACTTAATTATTTTACCCCTCAAGTGCTGATTGTACATACGTCTGTACAACTTAAGTGACCTTGAAAAACTTTTAATTATCGTTTTGTACGCACGGGTGTACGAAATTTATTCGTCCGAAAATTTTGGTCTCTATATCTTCGTTTTTCCTAGAAAAATCCAGAAAAAGTTTTATTTTTTATTTCTTTTTTTATTTTATTTTTGGTGATTTTACGTAAAACCGCTAAATTACGTAATAATAAAACCCTTATACGCGTGAGGGGTACGATTGTTGTCGCCACTATTATGTAGGAATGTAATACAAGTGAAACTAGGTACTGAAATTAAGGGCAGAGCGGGAGCGCAGTCCACACACATATACATAATGTTAACACATAATAAATAATATCTATGTATAAGTACATACATACAAACTTTCGCCATATATTTTATAATATTTATACCTATGTTAAACTGTTAAAAATATTAATATATTAATATACATTTTTCTGCACATTAGAATCTGGCTTTAGATACTGCCATCATGACTTTTTGTCGTTTTGCATTTGGATGGACGATATTAAATTTGTAAAGTTGATGTAAAAATCTCATAAAAGTTAATAACCTGTCACTGACGCCTTCCAATTCTTTCGGGACTTGCGCAAGTGACAAGTTCTAGATTAATGTCTGGCAATTTAACCCTATACCCGGCAAGGGTATCTTATTTATTCTGTTTAGGCAGTTACAGATAACTACAAAAAAACTTTACGTTTTACCGATCTGTACCAAGTAATGTTGCGAGTAAATATCCCTTATTGACTGGATACTGGTTTTTAGGAAATTTATTGGGTGCTAAAATGCCGGTCATTTTAGCGACCTTTCTGGCTCATCGCTAAAGCGATCTTTCACTGACAGCCTTGAAAAACAAACCGACTTAGATTTACACCCTTTTTTGGGGTGGAAAATCATGAAAAAGAAAAATAATTATGTTTATTGGCATTACAAATACGGAAACACCATAAAACTAACAACAACTACAATCAAATAACTACTCGCCTTCTAAGTGGAATGAGAAGCAGTGTCAAACTTTTACCGACTTAACCCCTCCCGTATTATTTCATTTTGCAATCTGGCATTTATAGAATCTGTCGTTTATAGAATCTGGCATTTGTAGAATCTGGCATTTGTAGAATCTGGCATTCATAGAATCTGGAACTTAAAATGCCAGACTCGTCTGACATTTGTAGAATCTGACATTTATCGACTAAACCCTTTTACCGACTAAAACCCACCCGTATTATTTCAGTTTGCTCGTTACCCTTTTACCGACTAAAAACCACCCGTGTTATTTCAGTTTGCTCGTTGCCCTTTTACTCACTAAAACCACCCGTGTTATTTCAGTTTGCTCGTTACCCTTTTACCGACTGAAAACCACCCGTGTTATTTCAGTTTGCTCGTTGCCCTTTTACCGACTAAAAACCACCTGTGTTATTTCAGTTTGCTCGTTGCCCTTTTACTCACTAAAAACCACCCGTGTTATTTCAGTTTGCACGTTGTCCTTTTACCGACTAAAAAACACCCCTGTTATTTCAGTTTACTCGTTGCCCTTTTACCTACTAAAAACCACCCGTGTTATTTGAGTTTGCTCGTTGCCCTTTTACCGACTAAAACCCACCCATGTTATTTCAGTTTGCTCGTTGCCCTTTTACCGACTAAAACCCACCCATGTTATTTCAGTTTGCTCGTTGCCCTTTTACCGACTAAAAACCACCCGTGTTATTTCAGTTTGCTCGTTGCCCTTTTACCGACTAAAACCCACCCGTTTTATTTCAGTTTGCCGTTGCTCTTTTCCAGGGCCACGCTATCTCTTTCGAACAATCACGCAGCCATGGTAGGAATTGGCGCTGATAGGTCCCGTGACTCATGCTGACAATTACTCTCTGAGGCGCGTGTAACACAACGCGTCATCGACTCTGGCTTGGTTCTTATCGAAAGGCGTTATACTACTACAAAAAAGGGTGTAGGGGTCTACACCCTTTTTTGTAGTAGTATAAATTATCAAATGTGTTCTCTCGCTCTAAAATGGAGCGTGACGGCGTGTCAAACTTTTATTGCTTAAAATCTACCCGTACCTTTTTTTTGTAGTTGGGAAAATCATCCAATGACATCCCTCGCTCTTGGGCGGAGCGGACGCCCTTCCGCTCCGCCCAAGGCGAGGTCAGACTTTTACTGACTAAAAACCCACTCTTGTTCCTTCGTTGCCTTTCATACCAGGGCCGAGTCTTCCTTTCAGAAGCAGACCCTTGGCCCCAGTAGGCTTCGACCCTGCTGGGCCCCTAAGGTTTGCTGACATCTCCTCGAGGCATGCGCGGAACAGTACGCGCCGTCGACGACTTGAGTTCGGTCCAGACAGTTACCGGACGGTCGGACGGCGAGCTACCCATTGCTCGCCGTCTGCAAGCCCGCGCCTACGGTGGCTGGAAATCGGGATCGGGATCCCGGCGGCTGGGGCGTGAACGCCGCTCCCTTGCGCGTGCACGTGCAGGCTCCTCCTTTGCTAACATTACTGCTTCGCAGAAGGAGGCGACCGCCTGCCACTACTACTTGTACCTTACAGTTACCCTTTGCGTTCCAGGGTCACAATCCTCCTCCTCGCGTCGTATTCCTCAATATAGGGGGTCGTGAAGTTCCTGTTGGATTAGCTTCTTACTGATGGCGTCTCGCCATCTCTGTCGGTTCTTGGCATCATAAAATGCGACGTGCAATTGGGTGTCCAGTGTGGAGCAGACCTGATCTTTCTATCTTTTTGAGTTGTAGCGTCTATTGTGGTTGTTTGCCGTCAACCATGCCGTTTACAATGGTGTTAAAGGTTGTGACCATTTTTCCTGATTATGTGACCAAAAAACTCTAGAACTCTGTGAATACAGGTATTTGACAGTCTTATCTTATCTTGTTGTGGGGCTAGCCCTAGGCCAGAGCACTTCGACGCTTCTGGATCTTTTGTGCTATATTTGACAGTCTAGTCTTGATGTTTAGTTTGCGTAAGATTGAGATGTTTGTACGGAAAGTAATTCAGACTATTTGAAGCATTTTCATCAACGTAACATCTCGAAGGCATCAATTATACGGTTGCCAAGTCCAAGTCTCAGCTCCGTAGCTGAATATGGAGAAGACTAGACATTTGACCACTTTAGTCTTGGTGAGATACTGCGATCCTTGCATATGCTTTGCAACTGTGACATTACACTTTTGGACCTTCCTATGCACCTCTGGATTTCCTTTTCATAAGAACCTGTGTTGCTAATGTTCACCCCGAGATAGAGCCAAGGTAACTCTTTCAATAAATCCCGCGGCCCTGGATAGGTTTACACCCTAAAAAGTAATATTATAATTTAAAAACAGCAAAGGCACATAGATAACTCGGTAGGCACAATTTTATCAGCAAAATAAAATACCTTCCGCGAAAATTCAAATAGTCAAATTCCGTAAACCGTTTTCGGCTTTGCGGTAGATCCGGTTCCGGCCACCGCATTGTGTCACGAGTTCAGCCAGGATCCGGTCGCACCGAGAATTGTTCGCAACCACTCAGAATACAGCTTTTCAATGATTTATGGAACTAGTTCTTTGAAAATGGAATATTTTACGCCTCATTTTGCTTTTTTGAATAATGCTTTATCCGGCAATTTTCATGTGAACTTTTAATATTTATATCTACTTTTATATCGAAAAGAGATATCGTGGAGATCAAACAGGATTTATAGTACATTATGATATAAGTGTGTAATGTTAGTGGTTACCGTCGATGCGGTATTTAGACCCGAGCCGTGGTGAGGGTCTTAAGAGAGCCAAGATTGTAATCATTAATTACTCACGTGTCATACGACGTTTTTCAATACACTTGTGAAGAAAACAACAGTAAAACTAGTAAAATTTTCTGTGACATGGCGGTAAAAATCTGTTTTCATAAGCGCGCGTCATTTTTTTTTATTTACCCCTAGAGGAAGGCTAAGGTAAAGGTAGGTAAACGTAAGACTAGGCAGTATGATCAAAAGATCATACTGCCTAGTCTTACGTTTATGTTTTCTTGCGTGAAAAGTTTTTACGATAATGTCTTTCGCAGTGACAATAGAATACGGATGTAACATTTTCTAATGATTTTGTAGTATTTAATTTAATTTAATTAATACAGCCACTGAACTTCACTGGAATAAAAAAAAAACACGCCAAAAACCGCGCGCATCTTAAAATGGCGGCCATAGACCACAAAAAAAAAAACAAATTTTATTAGAATGTACGATTTATTTACTAAATGTTTTTTAATAAATAAACCTTTTGTACAAGTTAAATTTGTCCATTTTAACTTGTAAATTGGATGAAATAAGTAAGCAAGACAATAATACTATTGAACGCAATAACTTAATGGGAATTTTATTCGAATTCTTTCGAACAAAGAGGTTGAACAAAAAGGTTTTAACTACATTATAGCACTAGTGCGTAATGGTAATCAAAAGTCACAGTTTGGTAACGAGTGCCAGTATATACCTAAGTGAAGTGTTGAGTCACTTTCTGAGCAAGTGTGTTGAAAATTATTTTAAAAAGCTTAAAATAATTAATTGGGAATTCCGAAAAGTGATTTTTCTATTAGATATTTAATAAGTGCAATTATTGACCGGAATACACTCCATTTTACATATACACAAAACATTTTCAGCATTTTCTACGAGTACTAGACGATCTTATAAGGGTGATGCAGAATTAATTTGAATTTAGAATCTGGTAATCAAGAAAACTGGTTCTGAAACGATCGTTCACAATAGGGCTCATCAGAGGTTTAAAGTCAATCAAACGCAATGGATAGGGCTATGGTCGGAGTTTCCTTGCGTGATTGGATCAAATATTAAAATCCCTGGATACGGACAACTTAAGTATAAGTGGACAGCAGATTACTCGCAGAACAGATGGTTGATGGAGCCGAAGTTGCGCCACCATGTTTTCTGTAAGATATTAAACTAGACACCATACAAACACCAGAGTTGCTACACCAAACTGAGACAGTATCAAAATGGACCTTAAGTGCACGCGTCCGAGTTGGTCGCGCCACCAAATTGGTTGCGCAACCAAACGGATACCAAGTAACTCACTATTAATAGTGCTGTATACATTTTGTTGGTAGCAGCGACTGGTCGCGCTGCCATGGTGTCCCGGTGAAATATAGCCCGAAAGGTTTTGAAGTGGCAACATCTATACTTGTTGTTGTTGTTGGAAGTCCTCCCACAAAGGGGATCGACGATCTGGTAAGGGTCGTGGGATTTAAGTGAATGCGAGACGCACATGACTGGTCATTGTTGCAACACTTAGGGGAGGCCTATGTCCAGCGGTGGACGTTTTTCAGCTGAAATGATAATGATGATGAATTGGGAAGTTTTTATAAATTTGGCTTTATATATTTAAGTTCTTTTATTTTAGGTGGGACTTTAGTCAATGACTTCTCTCGCTCTTGTGCGGAGCGCAAGAGCGTGCCAGACTTTTACTGACTAAAACCCACTCTTATGTTCCTTCTTTGCCTTCGTTCCGGGACCCCGGGGTTCTGTTTCGCACAACCCATTATCCCAGTAGACTTCGACCTTGCTGGGGCCCTACGGTTTTGCTGACATCTCCTTGAGGCGCGTGTGGAACACTACGCACTGTCGACGACTTGAGCTCGGTTTGGATGGCGAGCTACTCATTGCTCGCCGTCCGCAAGCCCATTATTTATATATGTTAAGATTATAACCAATACGACATCAAAGACCTATCTACCCACTACTTCGACGAACTTAATTTCTATGTTATAGATACGGAAATATCCAACTAAATTCCTTCTACACTTCAAAGGTACTCAGTAACGCTCGTTAGTGCACACTAACAGGGGTGTCCAAACAAGAGACATTTCCTGGAGACAGATACCGTTCGCTGAACTTTACCTAGGTATGAGTATATGTGAACCATATCACTTCACTACATAATACCGGGTTATGTGCAGTTCCGTATGTTTACGGAGTAAGAAGGAAATTGAGTCTCCATGTGCGAAGGAGCGTTAAAACAGCTGCAATGTCATTGTAATAACAAACAATAATTGAGATATACCAGAACATTCACGGTACGGTTGACGCAGTGGTTGCGCGATTGGCTGCTGCGCTGCGTGTTATATGGGGGTTGATTCCCGCACGGTAGACAACAGATAAACATATTTATTGGTAAAAACAAAATTACGAAACATAAAACAACAAAACCAATAAACATACAAATAGTTGTTTTGGGTCTGGGTTTTTTTTCCGGTGGGAAAATCATCCAATGACATCCCTCGCTCTTGGGCGGAGCAAGAGGGGGTGTCAGACTTTTACTGATTAAAAACCCACTCCTGTTCCTTCGTTGACTTTCATACCACGGCCGAGTCTTCCTTTCAGAAGCAGACCCTTGGCCCCAGTAGGCTTCGACCCTGTTGGGCCCCTACGGTTTGCTGACATTTCCTTGAGGCTGTCTGGGTAGCTTGATTATGTGTGATTATATAATATTGACATGATTGTAAACTTACCTACGATACAAAAGTAATTATTTTCTAGCAAAGTTGCAAAGCAATGGGTTGTTCGTCGTCCAGCCGTCCGGTAACTGTCTGGGCAGAACTTAACTCGGCGCCTCAAAGAGATGTTAACAAAACCGTAGGGGCCCAACAGGGCGAATGCCCGCTAGGGCCACGGGGAATTTTTGAAAAGAAAACTCGGGGTCCTAGAGCGCACAAAGCAACTAAAGGGTAGAAAAACACAGGTGAGGTTTTAGTCAGTAAAATTCTGACACGCTATCCAATGACTTAAAATGAAGAAGTCATTGGATGATTTCCACTTTAAAAAAAAAAGAAAGCCCAACGCAAGTTGCTTGGCACACCATTTTCATAAAGTAATTCGCAATACTCCAGGCTAGGAATAACTACATATTAGAACCCAAGCGTGTATCGAAATTGCTCAGAAGTGCTCATACTCCGAACATTTTATCTCTTGTTCACCATAATATTTTAGTACCTCGATTACCGCGAATAACGTTACAGTTATCCTGTTTAATGGAATCCTAGGAAATTTTGCTTCAACAGTATTTTTATAATGACTGTTGTTAAATGTCTCTTCTAAGTATTGGGAAGTCGAAAACAGAAAACCATTTCTCTTAAAATGTTTTTACAATTCAGTTGAACTTTTTTCTTTTACGACTTAGAGAATTAAACGAGATGAAGAAGATTTAAAAGGAATAATTAGACGCCAAGGATGATTTTCGACTCGAATATAATATCTTTTTTTGAGAGAGGGAAATGTAATGAGATGAAACCTTACCTGGTGATCTACTGAGCAATACAGAACAGAACAAAATAAAAAAATAAATCACGTACTCTTACTTAGGTAAAAATAAGTAGCTTTTTAATGTAATAAAATAAGTAAACGCAAAAAAAACCGGCCATCTTTAAAAAAGCTATAAAAGTTTGATTAGTTGTTAATGAAAAATAATCAAAATGTTTTGTTTTGCTTTTTAATATGCATATGACCACTATCTCACCAGATGGTAAGCGATGATGTGGCCGACTATGGAGCACGCTTGCCTAAAAGTAACCTATTCACTCTTGACTTAAAGACCCCTGTTATAGTTTTTTTTTTTAATTTTTATAAACTATTGCTTGACTGCGATCCCACCTAATGTAAGTAGTGATGCAATCGTTGATGGTGAGGCGCACTAGTTTATTAAGAGCCTATTCACTCTAGCTTTGAAGACACCTAAATTATAATCGTACGGGAAGACCGCAGTAGGCAAGTTGTTCCAGTCCCTCGATGTTCGCGGTATAAAAGAAACTATCTAACTATAATCTAGCTATCAAGAAACACAGACTTCGGCAGGGAATTCCACTCCTTAGCTGTACGCATAATGAATGTGTTTCCAAAACGCTTTGTACGTATGGGTGGGATGTCCACCGGTGGTGCAACGCCGTACGTCTAGTGGTTCGACGATAGAACGGACAAAAATAATAATAATTTAATCTTAGAGCTCAAGCGGCATGTTGCCAACGTCAGAGGTCAGTACCTCTGACGTTGGCGGCTGCAGTCAGCCGTCGACCTATAGTGACACTTGACACACATGAAGGCTGCCGATAATCTTTAAAGTTTAATAATAATAAGATTCGCAAGAGCAAACGTGCTCGGGAGAAGGATGTATAATCCAGTAAGGTGCTGGTAGGGATCTTGACCGTACCTCCGGGATTGTCCTGATAGCCGTGGTATACCTCTCCACTCCTTAAGAACCTCAGGATATGTTGCCCTCTTGTTGCTACGTCACTTCGTGCTAGCGACCGTTTATGGGGGCCCATTTATTGAGTGTGCAAGTCACCCCCTGCCTTTTGTCGATGGATATTAAAAACATTGTTTAGGCAGGGGCCATAGTCTTAACATAGTTCCTGACTGACTGACCTGTTGGTCTAGTGGTTAGTGGCGCTGACTGCTATGCCGGGGGTCGTGGGTTCGATTCCCACCCAGGACAAATGTTTGTGTGATGAGCACAATCATTTGTTCTGTGTCTGGGTGTAATTTATCTATAATATGTATTTAGAAATATATAAGTAGGTTTATCAGTTGTCTAGTACTCATAACACAAGCTCTGCTTAGCTTGAGACTAGACTGCGTTGTGTTATAGTTGTGGAAAAAAAAAAAAAGTTCCTGGTAATCAGTCCACTTAAGACTCCAAAAACCATAGCCTTATATCTTAGTTTTCCATATGTCGCAATAGTTTCCCACCAACCGGGGGTTGTCCTTGGATGCACTAGCATAGTGCGTACAGGGATAATCACCGGTTCGTACCACTTTTCATTAAAAGCGTCTAAAAGGGCCTCTGCGAGTTGGTTTTGGCTCCTCGTACGCCTTCCAAAGGTCCAGGACCTTAGGGTGCTGAGATAAATAAATGATAATAATAATAAAAATTTATTCAAATTATACAGTAAATCAGTGAATATCGATTTTCTTAAATCTTTAACAAGTTCTCAACGTGTTTTATGCCTGAACTAGGTCATCCTGTGTTTCAGGCGAGAAAAGGTAAAACATTATGAATAAATAATCACAGTAATTTACATAACAAAAAGGTAAAATAGTCATCAAGTAGGTATGCAAGTAAAAAAAGTGTATACATTACAAAAAATCTTACTTGCTAATATAATCTTACTATACTAACTTAGCTAACTAATCAAAATAAATAGTGCAAGCAATCTTTATTTTAATACAACTAGTAACTTCTCTGTATCTTCATAGGACAATTTTTGTAGAGCTTCCTTGAGAGACTCCTTACAATGTACGTAATTTTAGTAGTTTGAATGTCGACGGCCGCCGTCGACGAGTTAACAACTGTCCCGTGTCGTCACTCGTCGGCTGCAGTTACCTCTGCTGTTGGCAACATACCGCGTTCGTGTTTATGAGCTCGTAGTATTAGACTAGAGACATTATTGGTCGTTTCATTTGATTATAAGCATAAGCATAATCAGCCTTTTTAATGTTCCCACTGCTGGGACTCAGGCCTCCTCTCTAGGAGAGGGAATGGGCTGTAATCCACCACGCGGGCCCAGTGCGGGTTGGTAAATGTCACATGTCTTCGAATTTTTGGTTCTAGGTCATGCCGGTTTCCTCACGATGTTTTCCTTCACCGTTTTGAGAGCAATGGTGCTGAAATAAATTACACAAAGTAATGCGCCTGGCTGGGTTTGAACCCGCGACCTACAACTCGTAAGTCGGGGCCGTTACCACTCGGCCACCACTGCTCCTCATTTGATTATTATAGTTTTTTAATGTTAAAATATTACAAGTTTTTACAAGTATTTAATGACGTCATATGTTAACACAGTATTTAGTACACTAAGATTTAAAATTATTTTTAAATTACAACCCGCCTCAGCTTCGCACGGATGTTACAAATCTTTTGAATTCTCTTTACTAACCAAAACCTACCCGATGTTTCGTGTGTTCCTCTGTGGCCGGACCACAGTTTAGTACTCAGATGCTATAGTTCGAAATAATACCTACCTAAAGTCTACTTTCATCGGAATATATATATATTTTTAGTACCTCAAGAGATATCTTTTTAATTAACAATTTATGTGGTCCGGCCGCCAGGCAGTGCTCTCTGGCCGCGCCACCTCAAATTAAATAGACTATAATGAACTATTAATAAATCAATATCCCGAAAAAAACTACCTAAAGAGTACCTTGCATACGACAAATATGGTCCAATAAACCCCTTTAGTTAAGAAGTTATTGGTCGTAGGGTGTGGTCCGGCTGGAAGGTATACTCTGCAGCAAGTCAATTTTGCAATATTTAATATTAACTATCCATAAATCAATTTAAGTAATAGTACCTTTTCTCTACTCTTCGTTGATACTTTTTTCTCTCAAGAAATTATTCATTTTGATTAATTAATCTTTAAAGTATGTGGCGTGGCTAGGGAGGATTACTTTCAGCAAACATAACGAAATATGCTTTATTTCTTTATGCCAACGAAAACTTCATAATAAGTACTTTATAAAAAGACCTGGACTTCATCTATAAACTTTTATTTTTATTACCAACAATGATTTTGAAAAAGGTGCACTTTTTGGTTTTTGTTTACCTATCTACCTAAGAATAGGTAGTTAATTTGACGAAGTAAGTGAATATTTTGGTTTAAAATAAACAATAACTATACGAATAACAAATATATTTTCATAATCAAACATTAACAATTGTTAATACAAGGAATTGTAAATGACGGGAAAGTGTTTTAAATAACAACTAAAGTCAATAGATTGAATTTAAGCATTCCCTTAAAACAAGAAATAACAATGAAAAAAAGAGTGTACCAAAACTGCGTATTAAAAATATAGTCAATCAGTATTACAAATAAAGGAGTTTTGAAGTTATTTTCCAACTTTAAAATGCAAGGCCTAAATTAAAAATAAACATTTTGATATAATAAAAATAAGTTATAATTTACAATTTTGCGTATAAAATACAATGAACATTCATTTGCTGGTTTTTAGTCCTCGTAACTTTAGTACTTAGATCATCATAATTATGTTTCCCAAGTATCATCCAGACGCTTGCAGTGAGCGACGTAATGGCAAATATTTGGTAAATACTCAATCACTGACAACAGTGTAAATAACTTTCCTTGTAATGTCATAATGTAAATTTAGACGTAAGTCTCTTGCTAATCAAGATCCCATAAATTTATACAGCATACGAGCCAATATTATAAACAAATATTATTTTGACAAAACAATCACAAATGTCTTGACGATCATAAACCGTATGTCGAATATTACTTTTGTTTTAGACAAAATTTTATTAAAAGATATTCCTATAGTTATATCGGAGAAACGATGCACAAATACACAATGCAGTCAGAACAACTCCACATCTCAACGAGTATGTTCGTTCATGCCACTGAATGAACTAATTTTGTCTGATAAAGGCATTTCAGCCCTTGAAGAATCGGCTCAAACAATGTTAGAGATTGATTCAGGTGTGCTATGTGTTAAAAGTAATGACGACGGTGTAAACTGTACCGGTAAACAAATTATTAACTACACATTGAATGATTTATTATAATTTGAAATTGATTTAGGCGTTTATTTAAATGACATTCCAGACACTATGACATTACAAGGAAAATTATTTACACTGTTGTCAGTGATTGAGTATTTACCAAATATTTGCCATTACGTCGCTCACTGCAAGCGTCTGGATGATACTTGGGAAACATATGATGATCTAAGTACTAAAGTTACGAGGACTAAAAACCAGCAAATAAATGTTCATTGTATTTTATACGCAAAATTGTAAATTATAACTTATTTTTATCAAAATGTTTATTTTTAATTTAGGCCTTGCATTTTAAAGTTGGAAAATAACTTCAAAACTCCTTTATTTGTAATACTTACTGATTGACTATATTTTTAATACGCGGTTTTGGGACACTCTTTTTTTCATTGTTATTTCTTGTTTAAAGGGTTAAATGCTTAAATTCAATCTATTGACTTTAGTTCGTTATTTAAAACACTTTTCCGTCATTTACAATTCCTGTATTAACAATTGTTAATATTTGATTATGAAAAGGAAAATATATTTGTTATTCGTATAGGTAGTTATTGTTTTTTTTAAACCAAAATTTTCACTTACTTCGTCAAATTAACTACCTATTCTTAGGTAGATAGGTAAACAAAAACCAAAAAGTGCACCTTTTTCAAAATCATTGTTGGTAATAAAAATAAAAGTTTATAGATGAAGTCCAGGTCTTTTTATAAAGTACTTATTATGAAGTTTTCGTTGGCATAAAGAAATAAAGCATATTTCGTTATGTTTGCTGAAAGTAATCCTCCCTAGCCGCGCCACATACTTTAAAGATTAATTAATCAAAATGAATAGTTTCTTGAGAGAAAAAAGTATCAACGAAGAGTAGAGAAAAGGTACTATTACTTAAATTGATTTATGGATAGTTAATATTAAATATTGCAAAATTGACTTGCTGCAGAGTATACCTTCCAGCCGGACCACACCCTACGACCAATAACTTCTTAACTAAAGGGGTTTATTGGACCATATTTGTCGTATGCAAGGTACTCTTTAGGTAGTTTTTTTCGGGATATTGATTTATTAATAGTTCATTATAGTCTATTTAATTTGAGGTGGCGCGGCCAGAGAGCACTGCCTGGCGGCCGGACCACATAAATTGTTAATTAAAAAGATATCTCTTGAGGTACTAAAAATATATATATATTCCGATGAAAGTAGACTTTAGGTAGGTATTATTTCGAACTATAGCATCTGAGTACTAAACTGTGGTCCGGCCACAGAGGAACACACGATGTTTCTTCAGTTGCCTTTTGCGTTCCAGGGTCACAGTAACTATTTCAAACATAGCCGGATTTTTTTAAAGAGTTACCGTGACCCTAAAACGAAAAGGGCAACTAATATATATCCAGATTCGAAATTTCATATCATTTCAATCGAACTAGCAATTTTATTTTGTTTTATATGTGTCATTTAAAAAATACTTAACTATATAACTATAATTACAGTAGTAAAAGAGGAGGCCGCACGTGCAAGCGTGAGGGCGCTGCCCTCTGTACTGTTTCACGCACGCCTCAAGGAGATGTCAGCAAACCGTCGGGACCCAGCAGGGTCGAAGCCTACTGGGGCCAAGGGTCTACTTCTGAAGTTCTGAAAGGAAGACTCGGCCCTGGTATGAAAGGCTACGAAGGAACAGGAGTGGGTTTTTAGTCAGTAAAAGTCTGACACACCCTCGCGCTCGGCCCAAGAGCGGGGGATGTCATTGAATGATTTTCCCACCGATAAAAAACTATAATAAAATAAAATAAAATACAGTGTAATAAAAAAATAATAATAAAAACCCTAGACTAATTACAACTAACTAAAAACAAACTAAAATATGGCTGACTTTTACCTCGGACAGAGGATAAGCATTGCCATACAGCGTGGCAATGCCACCAGTCTTTTGGCCACATTGGAAGAGCTTTTTGACGCCATATTTTAGTTTGTTTTTAGTTAGTTGCAATTAGTTTATGAATTTTATATCATTTCATAACTAAAAAGTCTGATTAAGTTTTGGTTTGGATAGAGAAAGCAACTAACGGGGTTGTGGTCATAGCTAGTATTAAAATAAAGTTTGTATACCTAGAATTGTTTACTGAAGTGCATTTTAAAGTATATTGTTAAGCTTATCGAGCACCTGACGTAAATATCGCTGCACTCGTATGATAGGTGCCGATAATGTTTAAAATAACAGGCATAATAACGGATATTATCTGCTATCATATAGATTGCGCCGAATGCAAGCACTACTAGCTTTGATGCTATATTTAGGTACAATTATCAAAACATATATGTACATAACTAGCTTTTTTGACTGAGTAAAAAAGGAGAATTCTTAAATAGGCTTTTTATGTACCTCTACTACCTCTTAACTCTGTCATTTAGGAACCGATTTAAAATATTCGAGAAACTTCTGTGTAGATTGGTTTCTTTTTATCCAATGTCAGTACTGAATACTGGTGTAAAATAACAAAGAAACAAAACCATTTATGTATTTGTATTTATTTAGTTTTAAGCTTTCTTTTTTTTTCATATATTTTTGCTTTTTTTTTGTTTTTTGAAGTCGGTTGTATTTTGTTTACTTACAATTTCTTCTACGGCGTGTAGGTTTAGTAACTGAGAATATTATTTAGTAGCTCATTTTAATGTGTTCATAGCTTTTGTTATATAAATACCTTATGCCATGTTTGTATATTAGACCACGAGGGCAAATAGGTACATAGAATTTGCACTTTGATAGAGTACCTATTCATAAATGTTGTAATTCATAAACAAGTAACTAAATTTTATCTATGTCATTAGTAGATAGTGCTCGGGGCACATTTGATTCATGACATAGTCATAGTCATTTATTCAATAACAAGAAGCTTGTATCTGAATTACATAATTAATTTATAAATTAAACATTTTCAATTGCAATATTAATATTTGAACGAAAATGTTTAAGTAGGTACCTGTACAGTAAATACATAGATATTTTGTTCAGTATACTATTATGACACCAAATAGAAACTTAAATTTAGACCGAAATCAACTATCGGGCAGTAGCCCGGACCAGACACAGCAGCCGTCTGTCAGAGAATGCTCCATTTTCAACGGAGGATTATACTCTGTTCCGCATACCTTTAATCTACTCAACATTTCCTTAAAGCTGTAAATAACTTATTTTTTTTTGTTTCATTATTAATTAATATATATGAGGGTTGATTGAAAAGTTCGCGGCCTGAATATGAAAACAAAACCAGACGATTTTAAAATTATTTTTATTTTTTGACGTAATCACCACTTTTCTCAATTCACTTCTTCCATCTGGTTTCTAAAGCTCTTATACCATTTAAAAAATGCCTTATCTTGGCCCTCAAAAAAGGCATTAACGGCAGCTTCAATCTCTTCATTTGATAAAAATTTCTGTCCTCCTAAACGTCCCAGGGCCCCCGGGTTTCGTTTTTACACTACCCATGGCCCCAGTAGGACCCTGCTGGGCTCCTACGATTTGCTGACATCTCCCTGAGGCGCGCGTGGACGCACCGTCGACGACTTGGGCTTGGTCCGGAGGGTTACCGGACGATCGGACGGCGAGCCACCCATTGCTCGCCGTCCGCAAGCCCACGCCTACGGTGGCCGGAAATCGGGATCAGAATCCCGGCGGCGGTTGGGGCGTGACGACCGTTGCCTCACGCAATCGGCCGCCTCCTTTGCTAGCATTACTGCTTCGCAGAAGGAGGCGACCGCCTGCCACTCCTCGCTCCGGACCATGACCTGTACCAAGCCAATCGCTCCCACGAGGACACGGCGTTGCTCTGCCCAAGCGGGGCACACCTCCACCGTGTGTTCCATCGTGTCCTCCGGGCATTCCACACAGTGGCGACACCCGGGCGTCGCTTACGCACGAATCCGGTGCAGGAACTTCCCGAACTTACCGTCTTCGGTGAGAACCTGCGTCATGCGGAAGGTGAGGACGCCATGAGGTTTTTCCAACCACGCCTTAAAGAGGGGACTTACCGCCATAATTGTGGCGTGCCCAGCACTGGGTCGCGACAGTCACTTTCGCCATTTCTCCATGAGAACCCGCCGGAGCTCTGTCCGCCATTAATTTTTGAGTACGTGTGATTTTCTCCATTTTTAAAAATCGCTTCACTTAACGCTCAATAAAACACAATAAACTCTTAACCAAAAGTAACACTAAAATGAAACTACACAATAATGAAGGCAGATAGAAATAAATTTTTTAATCATGTCTATGTGAGGCCGCGAACTTTTCAATCTACCCTAGTGATTATAGTTACTTAAGTATTTTCTTTAATAATTATGTAAACAGTACATATGTAGCAATTGTTAAATAAACTTAACGTAAATCACTAAAGAGTGTTTCGTTGGTCGTGTGATCGCAATTGCTACTGCTGAAATAGAGCTTCATTGAGTTTACTACTGAAATATAATTGATTTCTATTAAAATGAGAGTCCTTAGAAAACACTTCTGACAGTTTTCAAAATTTCTAAAAATACACCACACTAAGTTACACAAAAAAAATTAAGAAACTAAATAGATATGCCCACAGTTTCACCGTGAGATATGTGTATTTCGAAAAAAAAAAAAAATATTCCTATCTCTCAAAAACAGTTAAATCGACCTTTTCTATTTACAGGATTTACTAAGTTTTAAACAATTTTTTTTTTCCACGAAATTAACGATAGGTTTACAAATATCTCGCGTTGAACACATCTATTTAGGTTCTTCATTACTTTTTTTGTGTAATTCAGTGCAGTGTATTTTTAGAAATTTTGAAAACTTTTTATTTTAATCGGCCTTGTAATGTTCCCACTGCTGGGACTCAGGCCTCTTCTCTAAGAGAGGGAATAGGCCGTAATCCATCACCCGGGCCCAGTACGGATTGGTAGATGTCACATATCTTGAAATTTTTGGTTCTAGGACACGCCAGTTTGAAACTTAATCACGCTGGGTTTGAACCCGCAACCTACAAATTGTAAGCTGAAGGCAGTTGGGGTCCACTGGGGCACCACTGCTCTCCCTATTAAATACTGGCCTCTGCAAGTGTTTTCACCCGAGCGAAACTTGTTTTCTCCATACAAACTTCCAATCTCCGTTTTACCCCCTTAAGGGTGGAGTTTCGTAAAATCCTTTCTTAGCGGATGTCTAGACCCTATAAGGAATCTACTTGCCTAATTTTAAGTTTGTAGGTGTTATAGTTTCTGAGATTTCGTGATTAATCAGTGAGTGGTATTTCGCTTTTATATTTAGAAATAAATCTTAAAATTGAATTACTGGCTGGAAATCATTTTTATCGCGTTTCATAAGTTCCCAGAAGTCTGTCCAAGTGTTTCAAAAAGAAAAGTCTGTAATAATTTTTTCCCAACGGAATGAGCAAGCTTATCAGACCATCGCTAATAAAGATTGACCTTATTTGAATATTATCAGCTTTATTAGGTACCTAAGGACCTGGAATAAGTAATGTAAGAATAAATTTGATAAAAACTTGATCAAATAAAGTAGTTGAGTATAAGGGCCTGTGCATATCACGCGCTTTCATCCTATTATAGCTCTACATCTAGGCAGCATAGACGGGCGGGCGGGCGGGGTGTAGGCTGCATCTGACTCGCGTGCGTATCGCGTCAGTATCGCTACAAACACGCGTCAACAACGCGTTTAAAAAACGTGGTGTGCACTGGCCCTAAGGAAAAACGCTGAATTATAATGGGTCTATTTAGTCAATAAACCAATATTACACAAATAAAATATGTTTAAGTTTTGATTAATACAAGCCATTTGAACGTGATACAAAAGTAGAAAACTAGAATTGATAAAATGCCTTAGAAAAGTTTAATTCATAAAGTTTATAAATAATAATATATTAATTTTTTATTTCGATTTGATATTAATTTATTTTTGTAATGTAATTAATTTTTTTCCTACTTTTATTTTATTGTTTTTTTTTTGTAACTATTATTGCTCACCCATACGCACAAAACATTTTAGGAACACAACACATTCTTTGGGCGTACAGCCAAGGAATGAAATTCCCTGCCAGAGTCTGCTGATAGAAAGAATAAAGAAAATTAATTTATATGGCACAACATAAGACAAATAAACAATAGTTAGATAAACAAAAACCCGGCCAAGTGCGAGTCGGACTCGCGTATGAAGGGTTCCGTACCGTCCGTAGCAAAAAACGGCAAAAAAAAAATCACATTTGTTGTATGGGAGCCCCCCTAAACATTTATTTTATTCTGTTTTTTAGTATTTGTTACTATAGCGGCAACAGAAATACATTATCTGTGAAAATTTCAACCGTATAACTATCACGGTTCATGAGATAGAGCCTGGTGACAGACGGACAGACAGACGGACGGACAGCGGAGTCTTAGTAATAGGGTCCTGTTTTACCTTTAGGGTACGGTACCCTAAAAAAAGCAAAAATACAATTATTTAAATTATGAGTATTATTACGTCAAGGCAAGCGTGCCTTATTGTCGCCCATGTCTTTACTTTCCACCATGTGAAGTAGTGGACAAGCGCGACGCTATTAACAGGAAATAGTACATTTTGATACAAGTGCAGAAAGTTTGTCATTGCGACCGAGGCGGAATTCGCACGAGCCGTAGGCGAGTGTGTTATGGAGCCGAGAGCTGCAGTGACAAATTTGCACGTGTATCAAACGACTTTTTTCAATACACTTACGAAGAAATGAATAAACGGGGATTGACCGGCGATTTGTAGGGGTCGAGGCGAACCCAGCCTGATACGATAAATATAATAAAGTTGTGGCGGGGAGAGCACGCGCACTTTTCTGCACTAGTGCGGAAAACAGTCTATTGCGTGCCTAAAAGCGGTGGCTTAAGAGCGGGTTTTCAAGTAAGTGTATTGAAAAAGATATTTATTATTATTTTTTGACATTTTTATTTCATGTAAAACTTAAGATTCATAATTATGTTATATCATCAAATATTCCTTGTGGGGGCGATCGGCGGCAGCGATCTCTCGCGCCGGGCCTTGGTACAGGCCATAGTCCGGAGCGAGGAGGAGTGGCAGGCGGTTGCCTCCTTCTGCGAAGCAGTAATGCTAGTAAAGGAAGCCGCCGATCGCGTGAGGCAACGGTCCTCACGCCCCAACCGCCCCGGGGATTCCGATCCCGATTTCCGGCCACCATAGGCGCGGGCTTGCGGACGGCGAGCAATGGGTGGCTCGCCGTCCGATCTTCCGGTAACTGTCTGGACCGAGCCCAAGTCGTCGACGGCGTGCGCGCCTCAAGGAGATGTCAGCAACAGCCCAGCAGGGTCGAAGCCTACTGGGGCCATGGTAATGCGAAAGTGACCCCCGGGGCCCTGGAAAAAAATGGCAAAGAAGGAACATGAGTGGGTTTTTAGTCAGTAAAAATCTGACACTATCTCGCGCTCCACCCAAGAGCAGGGGATGTTATTAGATGATTATCCCACCCGAAAAAAAAAAATATATCATCAAATATTGTGAGTCTTTATGTGTTGCAGCACTTGAACAGTGTTTAATATAATATACCAACTTATTTTCCAGTGCTGTATTACTATCATAACAAATACAAATATATTATATTCAAAGTAAGTTTCCTTTGAAAATAGCACGGCTCGTTTAATTAGCGCAGTTTATCAAGTTGCATCATCTAACGTTACTTGTAATACACGAACACATAACCCTACAGTAAGTATATCGTTAGTCGCAGCATCTGTTGATCTCCGGGGACATCTTTGTATGTATAGGTATTATACGTAGGTGTGTAGTCCTTTGACTAAGATGTGGGTCTGCGTAGGAGTTCAAACGTTTGCTTTTAATACTTTGTTCACGTCTAAAGATGAAGATGGATTTAGTGTGACAATAGTTCTGGGAATATATTATAAATAGCGTGGAAAATATTGCCAGGTTTTATTTAAAGAATTTATATATTTTTTTAAAAGCTTTTGTTTAACTTGTTGTTTATTATATTTGGCTAGGGCAAATCTTGCAAATGCATTTTGAAACAGTTACCCCTAATCGATTAAGCTGAAATTTGGTGTATCTTTGTAACTTGGATGACAATGCATTAATCATTTTGCAAACAGAGGAAATACTTGCCAGACAGAGGAAAGTCTTGAGCACAGGCGTAGGGTAGCCAGCCTTTCGGTGTTTTACAGGATGCATTTTGGAGAGTGTGCGCGGGAATTGCATGACTTGATTCCACCATCTCATTTTTACCATCGGACAACCTGACGAACGGCGAGTATCCACCCTTACGTTGTTGGAACCTCTACGGTCCGGACCAAGCGTTTCGCCTCTTCATTTATACCTCAAACATCGAGGGACTGTAACAACTTGCCTGCTGCGGTCTTCCCGTCCGATTATAATAATAATTGTATATTAATAGTAAAGATAGTCGTATCGGCCAATGACTTAATAGCCAAGAGCCTCGAACAATATCTGAGGAGGCTCTCGGTAGGCAGCTGGATCAAGGGCCTGATCCAGAAAGCAGTACTCCTGGACACGGCGCGCATTGTTATGAGATTCCTCTCTCAGGAACCCTGACCGCCGGTAGCTAGGACTCTGTTCCCGATGCCGGTGGGCTACTATTTTTTATATTTTTAAATGTATTTTTATTATGCTTTTTTTTAAGAAATATTTAAAAATGTAAATAATATGTATATATAGAAAACAAATGGAATGATGATAATATAAATAAACATTTTATTTTCTGGCATCAGAGGCCCATAAAAAAAATTCATAAAATAATCTTAAACAATAATAAAATAACAAATATTATAAAAACAAAGCATATTTTTTATAATTTTTTTTTTTTTCAATTTTGGTGTCTTCAAGGCTAAAGTGAATAAGCTCTTAATAAACTAGTGCGCCTCACCATCAACGATTGCATCACTACTTACCATCAGGTGGGATCGCAGTCAAGCACTAGTTTATAACAATAAAAAAAACTTATTTTATCATCATAAAGTTCTGGTTTATGCAATTAAAAAAAATACCTTTGAAAATATAAAAATCTTATAAACGTATTTATAATTACGTTTTTTGTCCTAAACTTGATTAAGGGTATATGGAAGATTCCCCTCCCGCTTCTCCTATACACCTAGTCACCGAAAAATCGGTCTATTTCTGGCTGGTTTAAAAAGTGTGTCATAACAAGTTCTGATTGCGGCATGTGTATTTCGGCCTTAAGAATAAAAAACGTCCAATCAATCCATTTGGTCTCAATAACGCCACAAAAGAACAAACATACATAGACTGATAAACACTTAACCATCCTTTGCGTCATGTAGTCGGATAAAAATCAATACAACTACGAAGTTAAAGTAGTATTCAAACATTTATAAAACAATCTACCTGTTGCAAGTGGAAGTATAGTATCTCAACTGAAGAAGACTTTCTCTTAACATATTTAAGATGTTAGTCACTTCAGACAGCGAAGTCTGCAAAGTTTTAACTTTCGCGACAGTTCCAAATTCATTTCTTCTTGCTTATTTAACACGAACCAGGTGGCGCTGAATCTAATAAAGCGCTGTTTGTCAGTTGCTTTATTTAGGGTGTTTTTGAAGTTACGCTTAACCAAAAGGCTAAAAATTAAAGCTTATAAGGATATTGGAGGCATTTTAATGTTACTTTGATTAAACATTACCGTGATTTTGCTTTTTACTCGTTCTTGCCTGATAGTAAGCGATGAACGAGGTGATCGATGGACTGAGCTGAAACTAGAAGATGCCTATTTTTACTCTTGCATTAGCTTCACCGCAGTTAGGTTAAAAGTTCTGTTATTATATTGTATGAAGCACTTTCTAATAGATACATTTTAATATATAAAATTACGTCTAGATTTTTATTGACATTCCCCTCACTCTATATTGTTTTTTCATCTATCAATCCTAAACTTTTTTAAAACATAAACCTTAAAAGTATATCTTGCCAGTTTGCAAGTTAGTAGTATTAATGTGACATTCATGGTCGCCAGTTCGCCACACTATCTACTTAGTAATTATCAGCATTTACTGAATGCAAGCATAGCTTTATTCGTCATCAACATCATTTCAGCTGAAAGACGCCCACTGCTGGACAAAAAGGCTTCACCAAGTCTTACCATAATGACCGATCCTATGCGTCTTGCATTCATTCGTCCTGTTTTTATAGCTTTGGTGTGAAAAGAAAAATAAAATGTAGCAGTCGATGGATCGCCCGCATGGCTGGCGTTTTTAGGAATCCATTTTGTTTCAAATCCTCTATAAATTGCGTACTTTCATACTCTGACCCGGCTCCAATATACCCTTTTCTTCATTACTGTTATAAGTATAAAAAACATCACTAGGTTCTACAAATAAAATTTTCTCATATAATAGAGGAATGTTATTATTATACTTGCTTGAAAAGCTTTCTGTAGATATATATAGTGCTTTGATCTTTGTTCAATATGAATATTATATCAACTAAATAAACAGGATGAAAGAGCAAGTAAATTTATAAATGAGGAAAAATGTGAACAGACGAATAAGTAGAAAAATATTTACGCTTTTTTAGGGTGTCATACCTCAAAAGGAAAAAGCGAAACGCTTATACTAATAGGATCACTTTGTTGTCCGTCCCTCTGTCTGTCTGTTAAGACCCTTTATCTCGGGAAAGCGTACAGGTATCGAGTTGAAATTAAAACCAAATACTCAAGTCTGCGGCCCGTTGAAGCTGTGAAAAAATCAAACTTCTAATTTAACGAATAATAAAGATGCGGCCGTTTATGTTGCAAAAAATGTATATTTTGATACTCTCAAGGGAATCAAAATTCATAGGATATTCCCGTTGACCCAGAATCCTGAAATTTGGTAAAGCAAGATCGTATAGCATAGGTATAGGGAACAAATCTGAAAATAGTAAATTTGTTGTTGGGTAGGTACGTCACCAAAATCTTCGAGACTCCTTTCGGGAATGGAACTGATTACATAGGTAAGTTTATACGGAACCTTCTGTGTTTTTCTTTTATTTAAGGTAAAATCATTAAATTACTTCTCTAAGATGGAGCGAGAGGGAGTGTCAAACTTTTGCTAACTGCGTACCCTGCCCACTGACGCTTACCCACATAAGTTTAATAACTTCACAGCTACTATTTACTGTCTAAAAATCTATATCTTTTTATTTTATTTTTTTCCTTTTTTACCAGATATTACCGGGACAACGCGAGATGCCGTACAAATGGGCAGCCTACTTGCTCTTCCACATGCACTTCGCGCAGATCTTCCACACGGCGTCAATATGTCTCACGTTGTCGCTCGCTGTATGGAGATATGTAGCTATCAAGTAAGTACTTACATTTTCTTGAATAAACCTTAAAAAAACATTGTCATTAGTTGGTATAAGTCGCAGACGTAGAGAATGGACTAAGCAATCACTCAGACACTAACCACCCTGTAGAAAAGTCACAACAACTGTGCGGCCAATACGAGTGCCTTTTAAGTTTTGTCGCTTGAAGAAAAAAACACAACTAGAACCTTATAGTACTTTTTATTGTTTTTCAAAGTATTCACCACGTAGTTTCATACACTTTTCCATTCGCTCAAACCAGTTATTATAACATTTATTCCACTCTAAAGTGGGGGTGTTCAAAATGGTTGACTTGACAGCGTCGACTGCTTCTTCACCGGACTGGAACCTTTGACCACGAAGACTTTCCTTAATTTTAGGAAATATATTATAAAGAAATCGTTAGGGCTTAGGTCAGGACTGTATGGAGGATGGTCAAGAATTTCTACTTTTTCCTGCCTTCAAATACTCAATCGTTTGACGAGCGCTGTGTGAGCTTGCGTTGTCGTGCTGCAGGATGATGCGTCGCTTTGAGTTAGATTTTCGAAGTTCGGCGATGACTTGTGGTAAACAAACTATGGTATACCACTCTGCGTTAACCGTTCTACGATCTTCAAGTGCAATAGTCGCAACATGGCCGGTTTTTCCCACGAACGTGGCCACCATCTTCTTTGAAGTGCTTCGAGAACGAACAACTTTAGTCGGCTTTGGCTCGTCTTGAAAGACCAAGATTGTAGGTTGTTGTTTGGAATCAGGATCGTAGGCATAGATCCAAGTTTCGTCACCACTGATGATGTCGTAGACGTGATTTGACTGTCCTCGGTTGAACCTTTGCAGAGTTTTCTTACACCATCTGACGCGGGCCGCCTTGTGATCGTCGGAAAGCAGATGCGGCATCCAACGGCAAACTCACACCAAGCGCTTCATGCAAGAACTTCTGAATGGTTGTCCTTGAGATGCCTAATAGAGCCTCTATCTCTCGATACGTCACATGACGATCTTCGAGAATTATTTGTCTCACAGCAATGATGTTATCTTGTTATCTTCAGTGAAGGCGGATTTTGGGCGTCCTTCGCGAGATTTGTCACTAACACTAGTATGTCTACGCTGGAATTCTAAATACCAGCGTTCGACAGTCTGCAGACATGGCGCTTCATCACTGAACACAGATGTTAGCTCTTCAAAACACTGAAGCCGTGTCAGGCCTCTTCTAAAGTTGTAGAAAATTATTGCATGAACATTTTCCTTAGAAAGATTCATTTTCGTACGTAACCTGACAGATTCCAATCGACGCTGTGACTAAACAATAGCATTAATCCTAATACTTTCAACTGTCTTAAGATTCAAAATTTAAACAAATTCGAATATAGAACAGTTCCAAATTCCAATTTGCCGGGAAATATGGAAACGACAGAACTTAAAAGGAATGCCTAGTACTAGTCAATGTTCTTTATGATGACCTACTGTTCTTACGACTTTTACTCTTTTTTCCTCAAATAAAAAACAAAAATGTCAAAAAGTTTAAATGTTCTAAACATTTTTGTTTAGAACATTTAAACTTTTTGACATTTTTGTCGTGTCGTCATGTGACTCAATCAGAATTAAAAAAAAAATAGCATTTTTAATCTTATTCCGCACTAAGAATTCTCTCCACACTAGAAATCCACTCCTGTATCCTAGACCTGGCGAATGCGCCGCTCGCGTACCGTTCGCGATAGGCGTAGGCAAAGTGTGTCATCTTCGCGATTGGAACATTTGCATCTGAATCACTGAAATGTCCCGGAACAGTGATATGGAACATTTGGAACATCAGCTCGAAAGACATAAACAGAACATTTGGAACATCAGCTCAAAAGACATAAACGGAACATTTGGAACATCGGCTCAAATGAATCGTGATCTGTTATGTCGTGTCATAGTCACACTGAGACAGAGAAATGTTAGATAATAATTATGTATCATCTGGAACATTTGGAACAACGGCTCAAAAGATACAAACACAGACACTGACTGTTATGAATCGTGACCTGATACATCACGTCATAATAATTATACACTAACAGTTTTATTTAATTGAATTTTGATATAAGAATAATTTCAAGCAGATGTTTTTAGTTCAGGTCATTATACATTAGCTACACTATTTACGTTTTAATTTGAATTTTAAAAAGACTACAGCTTATTTAAAGTAAAGAGTGTTTCAGTGTTCCAATTGTTCCAAATGATGCATTTAAAACATTACTGACGTTCCAATCTTTCGGAACACTAAAATGTTCACGGATCAGTGAGTCGGTTCAGTAAAAAGTTACACGGGCCTAGTTCGCGAGCTGCTTGCGAACTGCGCGCGTGCATTTCATGTTCATACGAAGCAACTGTGCCGCTCGCGAGCTAGCTACGCGCCGTACTCGGGCGGCGCAGGATGTGCGCACGTGCCGCTCGTGGTACATATACATAGTTCAAACTCGAAAGAAGCTACGTGCGCGCGAGCCTTGCCGAAGCTGCACTAAGGCGGCACACCAAACTTAGGCTGTAACCGCACGCTAGCAGCACGCGCGCAGCTCGCAAGCGGCTTGCAAGCGGCGGATTCTCCAGGGCTGGACACACCATTAGGTGCGTGCAGAAACATTTATAAACTCACATACACTGTAGGCCATACACATATTTGTTCTGTGCAGGAACCAGACCTGACACGCAGCGTGCTACGCTACGCCAATCGCTCAATCACTGCGCCAACCGTGTCAAACTGGCCGCACGATCATTTTATCTCACTCACACTTTTCTGCCCGTATTAACTTTATACTTATTTAAAGAACACTCAGTCCATTCACTATGTTTATGATGAAGGTTTTTTTCAAAAACTTCCAACGCTGGGGGATCCAGAATCATGTACCTACTGTAAAAATAACACGTGTACTTAATGAAAATTTCACGGTTGTTCGTCGATTTTTCGTCCAACCGGTATTTGAATACATTTTTTTTTAAATCGTTTACCACATAAAGTGTACCTTTATACCTTGTAGTGATATCTTTTCTGACAGTAGTAGATAACAGATAGTAGCAGATAGTAGATAGGGGTAGGATAAATCATTCTATGTTTGGAACAAAAATAGAAGCTTTCATACGGGTGGACCAACTACAAAGAGCTCAACAACAACTTTGCCCACATCTTTCTTTACTCTTGGTATGATAGAAAATAGAACAATGTAAGTTTCCTTTTAAAAATATACTCGTGTAACAAAATCGTTAAAGATTCATTGAATCGTAACGGCTTGAAAATACTTACATCAAACAAACAAGATTGTTTAAGTATTTCTTTAGAGATTTTTAGAGCAGATAACTAATTCAACATTCAAAATAATTTATTTACAAGTAACAATAATAGGGCTCATTTTGATAACTTACAGCACAAATAGTTTTGCAGTTGCCATACAATTATGGCAGATAAATTATAATAAATAAAATTATAGCATAGTCGGCCTTATAATGTTCCCACTGTTGGGACTCAAGCCTCCTCTCTAGGAGAGGGGATGGGCCGTAATCCACCACAAGGGCCCAGTGCGGGTTGGTGGATGTCACATGTCTTCGAATTTTTGGTTCTAGGACATGCCGGTTTCTTCACGATGTTTTCCTTCACCGTTTTGAGAGCAGTGGTGATGAAATAAATTACACAAAGTAATGCGCCTGGCTGGGTTTGAACCCGCGACCTACAACTCCATAAGTCAGGGCCGTTACTACTCGGCCACCACTGCTCTCAAAAAATAATTAAAATTGAAATTATTAACATTGGACTGATCGAGAATGTAATTATAATCTACGCAGATTATAATTACATTCTCGATCAGTCATTAAGTACGTACATAAAATATATTAAAATAAATTGCATAAATTAAATTTCATCAAACTAAAATAAATTACATTTTCAATCAGCAATAATAAATGCTTATTCAGTTGAACAAATGGCTCCAGGTTTATTAAAACGTTTTCAATAAAGTTGGATAATAATTGCTTTGACGCAGCGTACTAGGTCGGAAGTATGTGGGAACAGGTTAAGCTGGCCTAGCATAGTACGAAGTTTCAATAGAAGACGAGGCATGCTTATACTGGTTTTGTTAGCACAGATGTGCGGTCTACCATACAAACCACATTCAAGAAGTTGGATATTACCAATTATGCAGCCACAATACAATACAATAATATAATATACAATATACACAACAACACACAACAACAACAACAACAATACACAACAATACAATACAACAACAACAACAACAACAACACACAATACAACAACACACACACAATATATACACATATTGCAATATGTTATTACTGGCTGCATACTTCTCACGCTCTAGGGCGGAGCGAGAGGGCGTGTCAAACTTTTACTGACTAAGACTCACTCCTATGTTCCTTCTTTGCTTTGCATCCCAGGATCCCGGGGTTCCCTTTCGGATCTCACATGGCACCAGTAGACTTTGGCCTTGCTGGGCTCCCTACGGTTTTGCTGACATCTCTTTGAGGCACACGATTTGGGCTCGGTCCGGACGGTTACCGGACTGCCGAACGGCGAGCTACTCATTGCTCATCGTCGGCATTCCTAGGCCTACGGCAGGGCTATAGGATTTTAGAAAGGGTTACCGCGGCCCTGGTACGCAAAGGGCTACTAAAGGACACAGGTGGGTTTAGTCACTCTTTCCCTCCACCCTAAAGTAGGAAAATCATTTGATGATTTGACACCTCAAAAAAAAAGTATTTTCCTAAACTAGTTTCTACAAAACTAAAAAATCTTGTTTTAAAACATACGCTCTAAAGGACTATTCCAAATCTCAGTTTTTTTTGTGATAAAAAAATCATCAACTAATTTTCTCGCTCTAGGTAGATTGAAAGGGAATGAGAGGTTTTTACTGACTAAACCTACCCGTGTTGCTTTAATTACCCTTGGCGTACCTACCAGGGCCGTGGAAGGAGTTATCCTTCAACTTATCCAGTAGCCCTCACAGGGCCAGTCTTCTTCATCATCATCAATTCAGCCGAAAGATTTCCACTGTTAGACATAGGCCAAGTATCGCCACAACGAACGGTCGCATTCATATCTCAGTCTTAATCTGTAAAATCTCTGTGTATCCATATTTTTGACAAGTTTTAGACACTGATTGTCGTTGAAATGAAATGGCGAGACTTTGAATGTCATCGGTCTTCTGGCCTAAGACGAAACAGATTTTCCGAAATGTCCCGAACCATGTTTCATAAGATAGACTCTAGTAATCCTAGGATTAGCGGTAAGATCTGTTTGTTTAGTAATCAATCACGTCCTCTGGGGGTTATAGATTACGTTGTAACAGAAGCATAGACAGGCGTGGGTGAAGCGGCCCCTCGCCCACTGCCAAAGGGGCCTCACGCAAGAAGGGGTTCTTTAAGAACGACGCGGCGACGGTTTTTTTTTATAATTAATAAGCTCGCGTTTGACCAATATTTAACCTGATGGTAAGTGACGATATGGTTGAACACTGGGTTGCGACAGTCGCTGTCTCAATTTTAAATTTATGAAAGAAAAAAGACCTTGCTGACCGATTCACCGACGTCTAAATTATTCCAAGCTACGCCTCTGCGTTGAAGGTTTGTTCAACTCTATGGATAGGTTTACTTACTTCTATATCGCGAGGGAGATGAGATAAACTTCTTAGGTAAACTTTATTGTAAACTTTGTGATTATACTGAATTATATATCAAATTGTAGCTCTCTGGGTATGTTGCGGACAAAATGATTGATTTTATTTGTCGTTATATAGATATACTAGCTTCTGCCAGCAGTTTTACCCGCGTAAAAGGCGTAGGTTTCTCCATACAAACTTCCAAACCCCGTTTTACCCCCTCAGGGATGGGGTTTCGTAAAATCCGTTCTCAGCGGATGTCTACATCCTATAAGGAACCTACCTACTAAATTTTAAGTTTGTAGGTGTTATAGTTTCTGAAATTTTGTGATTAATCAGTGAGTGGTATTTCGCTTTTATACTAGTATAGGTTTTGTTTATTGGAAAAGCCGTGGGCTGGGCAACAAAAATAAAATAAAAAAAAATTATTTATTTAACGACAGTCATGAGGATTTGAGAACGACAGCATTAGTTAAGTTTGAAAGTGGCCCCAGTTACTGAAAAGATGAACCCCGGGAATCGTTTCTCTTGGTATGTTCATATAAAGAGGATTGATGAAACGCATGTTATTGAAAGAGTTATGAGTATGCATGTAGATGGTTGGAGAGGGATCTCCCTCTCCCACCAGGCCAAAGAAAATATGGATGGAAATATGTCTGACCTGTTAAGGTGTGCAATAATAGTACATTATGATACAAGTGTATAATGTTGGTGATTACCGCTGAGGCGGTATTTAGATCCGAGCCGAAGGCGAGGATCTTAAGAGAGCCGAGGACGGTAATCGCCAATATTCACGTGTATCATACGACGTTTTTCGGCACACTTGAGAAGAAAAATAAATGAAAAATCAGTTTTATTTAGTATAAAGTTTATTTAGAGAAACAATTAGTAAATGTGCAGTTAGTAAAATTATAATTGACTATTTTTGACGGTATAGCGGTCGCATGAGATAGATTCTCTATTGAAACACTGTCATTTTCTATTATTTGAGATAAGTAGTTCATTAACAGTGTATAGTGCGTTTTTTAATCCCAGATAATGATTTGACAAGTCCAAATGTCAAACTCCAGAAATATGTTGCCTGCTTTTTGATACAAGTGATGTCTCCAAATTCGATTTTTTTATACCGGTTCTTTTAATAATACAACCTCTAAGGAAAGTAGGCCCAAAATACGATAGTGTTTGTTTATAGCAAAGTCTAATATGAATTGAAGATTGAAATAATTAGAAATGTTCAAAAATATTACCATATTTTTTTACACTCGGACTTTTACTTATACTGAGAACTCACAAAACCGTTTTTACCCGCATTCGCTGCGGTTGCGGGCCCGCAGCTTCTGTAGAATGCTAGAGATAAATGTATCCTGCTCCCCGCTGCAAGAATGGTGTGGGCCACGGTCACCCGCAGACTCGGCAGGTTGCGCCCGCACTCTCTGCGGTCGGTTAACACCCGTAGTGGTGGCCTTCAGGGGGTAGAAAAATCCGATGCGAAATCCGAAAATCGATTGATGCACCCAGAACTTTATAGGCCTTCTTTTTTTAATTTTTCTGTGAAGTAAGTATAACGCAACAGCTCGTTTCTGGTGTATGTCCACGGTGGTCTGGAGCTCAATTGATAATGAACCGCCCGTCTTGCAATTGTCATCTGCCAAGTTTTCAAGCGATAACCCCAACTGCGACGGCTATATAACCACACAAAACTCCGGTCTCATGAGTTTAGAAATAAACTAGCTCCACCGTGGCGGGCGCGGTTGAAAACCGGTTGAAAATCATGAATTCTTAGCTACATCATGAATTCTTAGCTACTTTCTTTTACCAGGGAGCTCCAGTCACAACACAATTTTATATCCGGTTTACAAGAGCGGAACAAGACAGTCTCAGTTTATGCTTTAGAATTAAAAAAGTTATCATCATTGGTCGTCAATATTTTTTCAAGATGGGAATTCATCCAATGACTTCTCCCGGTATGGGCGGGGCAGGAGAGCGTGTCAGACTTTTACTGCCTAAAACCAGGATCGGCTCTACTGAGCTCCTACGGTTTGCTGACATCTCTTTGAAGAGCGAGTGGATCACTAAGCGCTGTCGACGAATGGGGCTCAGTCCCGGCAATTACCGGACTGCTGGACGGCAAGCTACCTATTGCTCGACGTTGGTATTGACATTGTGGTAGTCGGGATTGGAGTCTCGGCGACTGGAGCGAAAAGATGTTCGTTCCCTCACTCGTGCAGCCTCCTCCTTCGCTAGCATCAGAAGGAGGCGACCCCCTTCCATTCCTCCTCGCTCTGGACCTTGGCCTGTACTAGAACCTGACCATGTCCGGTGAGGACTTGCTTCATGCGGAAGATGAGGACACCGTGACGCCTCTCCGGCCACTCCTCAAAGAGGGGACTGACCGTCATGATTATGGCGTGCCCATTAGTCGTCAAGCTGTGAATTCACATGACTGCATTACAAGAAACGGACACTTGATTCGTTTATCGCTACAATTTTATAACAGATCCATGCGAAAACAGTACAAAAAGAGGACTTATGATTGTTTAATTTTAACTATTATTAGTTTTCAAACCGAAGTCCTATCATTACCTATTATTAAAGTTGTAATAAAATGTCAGCAAAAATATCACTGAGTAATCCTATATTTTTGTCTGGGTTTGGTGATAACAAATCGAGACGAAAAAATAAAATGACTTAGCTTTTGCTAGTCTTTCATTCTTAGGCTTAAATTATATTTTATTTTATGAGTTAGACATTTGCATCTTTCAAATTACCTTCAGAAAATACAAAAACTTACCATAATTAGTTGCATTTTAAAATGAAACTATTTTTACGAATATTTTCGGTTTTTATGTTCAATATCGGTTGCGGTACCTCACTATTTATGAAATGGAAAAAACATGCAACATTCGAATTGTCAAATCATTATCTTTAATTAAAAAACAGACTTTAGGTAGGTGGGTGAAACCCAATCATTCGATGTACTTGGTGCTTCGGTACTAGGATGCGCCTCAGACTCTAGTCGTATTCTTTTTGTAATTTTGGCACAAATTTCGTTCTTGTTTTGTATGGAATTTTCAACGTATGATTCTGCTACATTACTAGATCGCCACCCACCATGACGCTTTAAAGTCAGTATATCAGTTCCTGAATCAGCCAGTAATGTAGCTGAAGTCCTTCTAAAACTATGTCCAGTGTAAGTCTCAGCTTCTGCTAAACCTAGAAACTTAGCAATTGTTTTAGGCATAGAACCAAACTTGTTTACACCTATAGGCCGTGATTCTCTATGTCCTTTACAGATATATTTGTTAATTCTTGTCTTCTACAGGCACCAGTTATACCAAATATTAAAGCAACCTGAAAAGAAGGAATAATCATTAAGTTTTTTATCACACAACATAGACTGGAGTCGCGTACTTTACACAGAGTATACCGAAAACGAATTTAACTAACCTTAGTAGCCAAATATTGGTTATCTGGAGCATCCTTTATGAATTTTTCAATGTCATCAGGTGTTAAAACCTTAGATTTTTTACTTCGAAATCCATCGGACAGTCTCTTTAGATAACTGTTAAATTACAGTATGTTTTTAAGTCCACTCCATGTTTTGTTCGCACTGTACTTTTTAACATTGAGTAAATACACCATAAAGAGCTAGGTTTGTACCTGGACGATAATTCTTTAAAGTACGCCATGAATACATTTTCGGAAAAAGACTGTGTATTTTTATTGATTCTCCATTGTATGAAATTTTGGTACGCCAACAGATATTTTTCCTTTGAGTATTCTGGTAGTAAACTTTCCATAACGTTATGGGCTTCACATCTTATATCGGGAAGTGTACAGCAAAAATCACTTTCCTCATAAGTAAATAGTAGTTGTAGACATTTTTATAAAATAATAATTAACTATTGTATTTTTTTTGTAATATGGCGGCAAAAAAATTGTTCTGTTTTCTTATGCGCGCGCATTCATAATGGCGGCCATAGACTAGCTACTCTAGCTAGAGTGTTTAAAAATAAGAATGAGGTTGAAAAAATATTTTTTGGAATGAAATATTTATTTATTAAACATGGAAAAGTTAAAATAGTTTATTTAAACACAAAATTGCATAAAATAAGCAAGACACTAATATTTACTATTGAACGCAATACTTACCTAATGTGATTTTTTTTTTTCAAATTAAAAATTTGTTTTGAGAACAGAGGCTTGACTTAAAGCTCCAAGTGACCAGGTCATTAAAATCCAAAAAAAATGGGAATAGAGGTTTAACAAAAAGGTTATAACTACATTATCACACTAGTGCATAATGGTAATCAAAAAGTCACAGTTTGGTTATAAGCGTCATTATATACTTACCGAAGTGTAGTGCAATTACAGTCACTTTCTGAGCAAGTGTGTCGAAAAAGGGCATTATCGAGCAGGTGGTATAAAAAGAAATAAATAAATGGATTGTGTGAAGAGTGATATAATGATAAAGAAAAGGGAGTTAGTAGACAGGAAATATAGATATACACTTTATTGTACACCATAAAAAAAATACAGTAGGAGTTACAGTATGCCAAGATGGAAGAAAAAAACTTGTTGCGCCGACCCCAAATAACACGACATAAGGGCAGGAAGATCATGATGATAGTCATCATGTACACTCAAAAGAACTAAAAAATTAATATATACAAAAATAAATATAACTACCTAACAATAAAAAAAATACATTAACATTGCTAAACTGGTATGTCAAGGGCAGGCGGATGATAAGATAATAATTGCAATGCTTGGAAAAGGCTGCTAAGTTATAAGCACTAAAATAATATAATGCCAAAATTGTACACATGGTTTGGTTGTTTTGACTTAGACTTTTGACTTGTATGCCTCTGGGTTGCGCCTAAAACGTTTATTTCAGCAATGTTGCCAAACAGTTGTTGTCTGACGCTGATCTTGTATAAACCACAAGTGACAGAGCAAACAGTTTCAAATATATTATTATACTATATTCAGCGAGCACGCTTTAGTTCCTATTCGTTCGTCTGGTCGTTCACTTATGCTGTACTATTGAAACTGTCGTTTTCTCTTAATACTATTTCAATATGATAAGCGTAAATAGAAAGGTAAATCAGTAATAAACATAAATTACCCTTTTACTTTTTTAAGTTACCTTGGAACATGGTGTGACTTTATTTATTTAATTATCAGGAAAAAATTATATTGTGTTTGATACATTAGAACATACATCATTATTAATGGTACCTAAGTTAATATAAATTCTAAAAGTGAACATGCAATAAAACAAAAAGTAAAACGTGATTAAGTGCTAAAAACGATAATACTAGAAATATTTATAAAATAGAAAATTGAAAATAGTATTAAATCATAATTCGTCTAATAAGTGCAAGTTTCTCTCTAACAGAAATGCTCAATTACCAGGATGTGGAATTCAGATAGGCGACTGCCTATCTTTACATGGAGCCATTGCTCCATGCTGATGATGCTCCATAACGCTGACCTTAAAATTTTCTGAGTTATTACGATGATGTGTGTATACTAAGTGGATGATTGAGTTCGTTCCCTTGGGCATAATAAACGCTTTTCGAGCACGCTGAAAACCGTTATTTTATTCATCTAAATTCAAGTTACTTTGTTGTACCTACCTAATGAGTAAAATAATATCTTCATGAATTTACTTCTAAGCAAGTAATGGAGCGTAATAATTTCTACTTAGTACACACGCAAAGTTGGTAAACAAATTTTATGAGCAAATTTATGAAAATATGAAGGCTCAAAGTGGTCGAAAATTGTATTATACAGACCAAACGACCGAACCACCTCCGTGAGTGAATCGATATGAATCCGTTCCATCAGACCATTATTTTATATCGTCGCCACTTTCGACGTTTTTCCCCGGGATCCCAATAGGTTGCAAGTCTCACAACAAATCGTTGCACATTTATTTTGTTGACAAAGTTTAGCAGCGAGTGTGTTACCAATGGGTAATGCCACACACCCGGCACGCGGCAAGACGTTGATGTTTCATTCATTGCTCATTAAGGCCCTCGCTCCAATTTAGTGCCATAAAACAGTGACTTTCTGAAGCCTACTCCTTGGTAACGACTGAGTTAATAGATTTGAAAAAAAAAATATTTATTATAAATTCATAGGTATATAATCATTATCAACATAATTATGATTTTTTCGTTCGACTAATACTTTTGCCTAAGATTTTTTAGATATTTGTTTCGCTTGTGTTCCTGCTCCTTTGGGCTTTGATCTTTAAAAAATTATTCACACAAAAAATTGGTAGTTAAATGTTCTTCAAAATGTGCATATCAAATGTTCATATCAATCAATATTTTGCAAAGATAATGATTTTAAAGGTCAGCTGGGCTCTATGCGAGCACAGGCGGCAGTACGAGTATGTGTGCATTTAACTCCGGTCAGATGTTCAAGGGATTATACCCTTAATGTCACTCATCGCGTTGCCGTGGGAAGACACGCTTCATAGAGTTGTTATAAAATGAAGTGCCAGGAGAGCTCAATATCTACTTGCTCTTTGGGGTGGCGCCTAACGAATAAGAATCGCCGACTGACGCCGCACACTCGCTAGCCTTGGTACTGAACGCGTGTATGAAGATGCAAAAAACATGCAAAAAACCAACATGCAACAAAAAACGAACGTGAATGTGTGGGTGAAAACTTACGATCACGCGGTAATTGCTACCCGTCCATCGGTTCCCTTAGCCAGTACCTGTATTAAGTTTTCCTATTAAAACTTAACAGATATTTTACCTGGTGATTTCGTAAATTCTCACAATACTGTTATTATTATGGTTGGGAAATATGTTTCAATAATGGACAAAAGGTTTTGAATTAAACACGGCCTACAATGCTGGTTTTGAGGTATTTTCGGTGAAGCTTTTTCAAGTAAAAACAAAGACATGTTCAAAACAGACCCGGAACTCGGTGCCTACTGATGTATTGTTTAGATGAGGCTGAAAACAAAAGAAGGATAATGCTATTAATTTGTTCGAGTTCGTAAGTAGGTATTTCTGAGTTTTTTTTTCGGTGGGAAAATCATCTTATAACATCCCGCGCTCTTGGGCGGGGCGGGAGATAGTGTCAGACTTTTACTGACTAAAACTCACTCCTGTTCCTTCGTTGCCTTTAGTACCAGGGCCGAGTCTTCATTTAAGAATCAAACCCTTGGCCCCAGTAGGCTTTGACCCTACTAGGCCCCTACAGTTGCTGACATCTCCATGAGGTGCGCGTGGAACAGTACGCGCCATCGACGACTTGGGCTAGGTCCGGACGGTTACTGGACGGTCGGACGGCGAGCTACCCATTGCTCGTCGTCCGCAAGCCAGCGCCTACGGTGGCCGGAAATCGGTTTCGGAATTCCGGCGGCGGCGGTTGGGGCGTGAGGACCATTGCCTCACGCGATCGGCCGCCTCCTTGGCTAGCATAGTAATGCTAGCCAAGGAGGCGGCCGAAGAAGGAGGCGACCGCCTGCCACTCCTCCTCGCTCCGGACCATGGCCTGTACCAAAGCCCGGCGCGAGAGATCGCCGCACCGATCGCCCCACGAGGGCACGGCGATACTCTTCCCAAGCGGGGCACACCTCTACCGTGTGCTCCACCGTGGCGGGCCACACAATGGTGACACCCGGGCGTTTCTTCCGCACGAATCCGGTGCAGGAACTTCCTGAACTTACCATGTCTGGTGAGGACCTGCGTCATGCGGAAGGTAAGGACGCCGTGTTTCCTTTCCAGCCACTCCTCAAAGAGGGGACTTACCGCCATAATTATAGCGTGCCTAGCACTGGGCTGCGATAGTCGCTGTCGCCATTCCACCATGAGAACCCGCCGTAACTCTGTCCGCCATCAGCGGAGTTTCGCCCCAGCGTTGCATCTCCACGCGCAGATCGTGCATGCGTGCAAGGACTTTTGCCATGGTGGCAGGCCAGCAAGGAGGCTTGCCGCTTCGCGGCAACCATGCGGTATCCCCGAACCATCCGTATGGCCATGACTCTCTGGCACGCGTTCAGCTGGGCCGCCGGTCGCTTTCGCAGTGACTGCGCCCACACCGGCGCCCCATAAAGGGCCATGGACCGGATGATGCCTGTGTAGAGCCTTCGGCAAGAGGCGTCTGGACCCCCAAGGTTGGGCAGAAGCCGCTTGAGGGCAGCCCCAGTCCGATTCAGTTTGGGAGCCAGACGTCGGAAGTGCTCCTCGAAATTCTATCGGCTGTCGATAACGAGTCCCAGGTATTTCATCGTCGACCCGACGCTGATGTGAACTCCTCCTACCGTTAATTGGGAATGCCGAGGCGGAGCACTCCGAGGGCCGTGAAAACACCTGGTCTCGGACTTGTGCAGCGCTACCACTAGTCCGAGACCAGGTGTTTTCACGGCCCTATCAACGACTGGATACTATCAACGACTATCGCAACCCCGCGTGTCGCTAGTTCGATCGCCGCCTGGTAAGACTCTCCCTGCGCCAGGACCAGCGTGTCGTCTGCGTAGCAGACCACGCTGACCCCGTCAGGGAGGTCGCCGCGCAGCACGTAGTCGTACCCGATGTTCAACAAGAGTTTTTTTTTTTTTTTTTTTATTCTTGATAGGTTTGCGCTTGACCGCTAACTCACCTGATGGAAAGCGACGATGCGGTCGACGATGGAGCGCGCTTACCTAGAAGTAACCTATTCACTCTTGACTTAAAGATTCCCGGGTTGTAGCCATCAGGAAAAACAGATTCCGGCAAGGAATTTCACTCCTTAGCTGTACGCACTATGAATGTGAACCTTGGCATATTGAGAGTGAGGTAGGAGAGGAGAAGGAAGTGAAATGGAGTCCTATGCTGCTAACCTTCGTCACGCACTGGCAGGACAGCATCATTGGGGCACTAGTCTGGAGACTGCGGGGACGCCCGAGCCCCCCCGGAAATGACCATCGGGCCCTCTCATCTGGTCGCCAACCAGCACGATGGTGCATTCCGGGATTTTTCGTCAGTTGGCGGGGCAGCCTTTCATGTGTGGCTAGCACATTACTTGGGCCCCCAACTAACTGCGGTCGGCCAGCGGTGCACCGTGCCTCGGATCCCGCTACCCTCCGCGACTAGTCTCCCGATATGTCAATACCAGCGCGGGTCCGGCTGGTCTGCATACATTAGAACCGCCACTTCGACCCAACTCCTCTAAATTGACTACACTGGGCATCGTACCGGAACACGGCTAGGCCGCTAGGCGGTACGTCTTTGCCCAGTGGGTGGTCACAAGCCATCGGTCGAAACCTACCACCAGTGATGATGGTCCTAGTACCGATCCCTGCGGAACACCGCACGACATCTCTCACCGTTTCCACTCTCCCTGGTGACCAGGGTAGATGATGTACCTGTCCGACAGGTAGGCCTCGATCACACGGTAGAGGTAGTCGGGCACCCGGTGATACCGGAGTGCCCTCCTAATGCTACTCCAGGGCAGGGAGTTGAAGGCATTGGCGATGTCCAAAGACACCACCACGACACAGCTGCCCTGAGACACCGCCTCCCACATCGTGAGGGCTCGCACGCGCGTGATGGCGTCCACCGTGGAGCGCCCCCTGCGAAAGCCGAACTGGGCGTCCGCAAGGTTCGGCCAGTTTCGCATTAATAGCGATGCAGTATATATATATAATACAGTCGTGCCTATTAATACACGTTGTAAATGTCGCAACCATCGACGCAGCCATATCGTATGACAAGTTATAGTAGATTGAAAAACGTCACTGTAATATAATGCGTCTACTTCACGTTCAGCCGGATTGTAGTGGTTATACGTTCTACAAAATGGCGTCCAACGTTTAGTTTTATTGTTAGTTGTCATAAACAATCGGGCCCATAACATGAGTCGTCTTGAATCATTTAGCGAGCATTCCCAAATCCTTTTTTTTTAAACGTTCCCACCTGATGCTGAGCAGTGATGCAGTCGTTGATGGTGAAGCGCACTAGATTATTAAGAGCCTATTCACTCTAGGTCTGAAGACACCTAAATTATAATCGGACGGGGAGACTGTTGATAATAATTGGTATTATGGTTATTCAACTCCACGTATTTATTTTTTTGTAAGTCCCAACCTATTTTTGTAATAATAGGATGTGGACAATAAAGTATTTTGAGCACCATCTGAAAACACGTGGACGTTTCCCACAGAGTGTAAGTTGTATCAAAAGGGTTTATTACGATCCCTGGAAGCGTACTGAGCATATTTATTGCACCGTCAAAATTCGTTCATTAAATTCTCAGAACTTACTGTTTTAGCACAGACTATGTTTGTGTTTCATCTCAGTTTATCAATTTATGAGTAGGACTTCTCCCGTAACTTTGTATATCATATTTTTCCTTCGATCTTTAAAATTTATTTTAGCCTTTTATTAGGTAGTTTCTAAATACACAGAACTAGTTTCCACCATCGACTTTGGTCATGTTAATATTTAAAATTATCCCAATGGTACATACGTTTATTTTTTTTTACTTTTATAGGCTCGGGCTTGACCACTATCTCACCTGATGGAAAGCGACGATTCAGAGCGCTTACCTATACTCCATCGGTTTAGGTAGTTAACTAAACGTAAACCATCTTAATACCTATGTCATTTTATTTTAAAAAAAATCGTATATAAAGACATACAAAGATTATTTAAATTTAGTTAGTTACCATCGGTATAGGTAAATAACAAATTGTAAACATTTTTAGATAAAAATTATAGACAACTTTTAGATAAAAGACATGTCAAGATTGTTTACCTTTACTTAATTACCTAAACAGATGGAGTATAGAAGTAACCTATTCACTCTTGACTTAAAGATCCCCAGGATGTGTTTCCAAAACGTTTTGTGCGCACGGGTGGGAAGTCTAGTTTTCTACCATGTACCGGGGTGGCGCATCGCTGTACGTCAGGTGGTCCGACGATGGAACGGGCTTAGCGGAATTAGATTATGCAATAGGGTTATGCAATCAATCTATAAATAAATATACTTATCAAAATAAAATACTAACTGTGAAAATAATATCAAAATCAACTGATTTTGAAAAGCAATCGAATAATAACAATTTCAAATAAATTAGCTGTCTCTCTGGCCAAAACTTCGTTTTCTATGGCAGCCCTACAAGCGTAAGTACTTTGACGTCAAATTCCATATCGGACTTCTCGTTTTTAATAGCAGCATTGAATCTTCGTTGTTAATAAAGATATTTAAAAAAATCTTTCATATTTTTTTTACTGAAGCTAAAAATGATTTAATTAATCCTAATCGGCACACTCCATCGACATGAGAAACCGCTATTCAAAAAAATCAAGCTACGTTTAGAATAAGTTTCTCACTGAACCAGAAAATTCAAAAGTTAAGTAAAAACGTTTACGCGATCCCCAACCCGCAGATGTGAAGAAACTAGGAAACTTAGGGCCTGTGCACACCACGTTTTTTAAACGTGCCGTTGACCCGCGTTTTAGAAACGTGCGTCGACGGCGCGCTTTTATCCTATTAAAGGTCTACAGGCTGCGTCTGACTCGCGTGCGTATCGCGTCTGTTTTGCTACAAACGCGCGTCGACGGCGCGTCTAAAAAACGTGGTGTGCACAGGCCCTTATGTTGTTATGTGAGCAAAATAAATTACGCAGTACAAGAACTATTTGAATATTTTTAAAAGAGTATTTTCGTTTATCGTACAAACTTGTGGGAACATTTTTTTCCCTCGAGTTGTTACAACTCGGATGTAAAATCGCTAAAACTTTATTCACAAATCCTTTGATAGTGAAGTAATTTTCTTAGTTTATAGTTTATTTGATTTTCTGTCAGAAGTTTTCAATTTATGCATATAGCAAATTCAATATTTGATTTTGTTTAGTCACTAGCTGTTCTCCGCGGTTTCACCCCCGTCTTTGATTACTGCTCCGCTGCCGTAGTTCGTAGGGTATTATCACTCATTTACCGAGGAAGGCTATAAAAAATTTCTCGATAAATAGACTAAAACATTTTTTCAATTCGAACCAATAGTTCCTGAGATTATCGCGTTCAAACAAACAAGCTCTTTAGCTTTATAATATTAAGTATAGACCAAAATTTAGAAAAATATAGAAACAGATTTAGAATTCAGAGAACAAAATTTCAAATATATGCAAACCTACAAGAAAGTATTCTCATAAGCAATCAATTAACTGCAAGAATTCAATTGTCATCACTTAAACGCTGAGAAACTTTGAAGTACCTACAAAAGCGCAAAAGCTAATCGAAACCTGAAAATGTTTCACGAACTATTTTCATTTCACTGCAAGCACGTGAATCGGAAATTATTATTCTAATTCAACAAGAGGCACTTAGAATTAGGTACTTACGAGTTTTGGTAGCGATGCAACGATATATCGACCCTAAAATATCGATATGTTTATCGATATGTTACCGATATGATATTATCCTATCGTAATCAATGAATATTTATATGAAAACAAAAAAAAAATACACGTAACCAAACATTGGTTATTTTAAACATGGCAACATTGATGTCATGATAAATTTTTGTCTGTGGTAATTAATGATTTTGTCCGTTCAACTTTAAAGTAGTTTGTTTGACAGAAAATAGATATCTATAGCAGTATTTTTATTTGATCTATAGTTTATCTATCTCTGCCTAATTGTTGCCCATTATGTGTTTTTTTTTAGGTGGGAAAATCGTCTTATGACAAATCCCGCTCTCGGGCGGAGCGCGAGATAGTGTCAGACTTTTACTGACTTAAAACCCACTCCTGTTCCTTCGTTGTCTTTCGTACCAGAGCCGAGTCTTCCTTTCAGAATCAGACCCTTGGCCCCAGTAGTCTTCGACCCTGGTGGGTCCCTACGGTTTGCTGACATCTCCCTGATGTGTAAATTTTGTTTATTTAAAATATACATCTATTGTATAAAAAATCTTTTTTACTTAACTTTTAACTACTTTTTGAAAAATATTAAATTAGACTAAACTGTAGATATTATCCATAATCGATATTTTCGAAGGGTTCGACACATTCATCTACGTGCAAACTTAGTTTTGTGCACTACGGAAGGCAGACAAAGGAAGGAGATAACCACAGAGAATGCATTCTTCATTCCGTTGCTACAGACAGAGACAACACTATTGTATACCTCGCTCCATCTCTCTTCCTCCAAAACACAGTGCAAAGCAACATAAAATAAGGCTAAAACAGCTTGAAAATGCGGGCTTGCGACGAACAAAAAAAAAATCATTTAACGGTAGCTCTGATTGGTTGCTTATTCACTGTGGAAAAAAGAATTAGAAAATGATCAAAGGAAGAAAATTTTCATGGAAATGAAATGCCACTGAGCTATCACTAATTTGTTTAAGTTAAGTATCTGAAAAATGGCAAACAAACATTAATTAAAAGCATACAAATCACTGCAGGAGAGCAGTGGTGGCCGAGTGGTAGCGGCCCCGACTTACGAGTTGTACGTCGCGGGTTCAAACCCAGCCAGGCGTATTACTTTGTGTAATAAGAAAAACATCATGAGGAAACCGGCATGTCCTAGAACCTGAAATTCGAAGACATGTGACATTCACAAACCCGCACTGGGCCCGCGTGGTGGATTACGGCCCATTCCCTCTCCTAGAGAGGAGGCCTGAGTTCCAGCAGTGGGAACACTAAACAGGCTGATTATGCTAACATTAAAATTGTCCCAAGGGAATATACTCCCGGGATAAAAGTATCCTATGTGCTATTCCAGAACATGGTCTACCCATGTGCCAAATTTCATCCAAACCCATTTAACTGTTCGAGTGTGAAGAATTAACAAACATGCATACTCACAAACTTTCGCCTTTATATAATAATATATAATATAATATTCCACAACTATCACACAACGCCGTCTAGTCCCAAGCTAAGCAGAGCTTGTGTTATGGGTACCAGACAACTGATAAACAAACTTATATATTTCTAAATACATACTTAGATAGATAAATTACACCCAGACACAGAACAAATGATCGTGCTCATCACACAAACATTTGTCCTGGGTGGAAATCGAACCCACGACCTCCGACATAGCAGTCAGGGTCACGAACATAGAAATATTATATCTATGGTCACGAACCACTAGATCAACAGTTTATAATATTAGTGTGATTCTTGTTCAAACATAAATCAATTAATTATTCTAACACATATTTTTTTTATTTAAGTTAGATATATTATTGACAAGCCACTGAGCTTTCACTTAAAAAAAAAATTATAAAAGAATACAACTAAGAACTATCCAAACGCTTCGTATGACCCAAGGGCTGGCTTTTACCTCAGTCAGAGATTATAAGCATTGCCATACAACGTGGCAATGCCGCCAGCCTTTTGGACACACTTCCAGTCGACAGTGATGCGAAGGAGTTTTATGACGGCATATTTTAGCTAGTAGTTTTTGCCTTTAGTGTAGGTACCTATATATAGTTTTCATTAGTTAAGTGTTTTATTGAATTATACAAATAAATGAAGTGTATGTAAAAATATATGAAAATAAATGAATTATAATAATTGTGGTATACACATTAAATGTAGACCGACTGAGGTGTGGCGTCGTGGGCACACTCGATCCGTTCCCGAGGACGAGTAGACGACATTCTGAAGTTGCGCCTACTTACTGATAATTACGTTGTTTCATTTAAAAACCCAAATCCCTAAATAGTGATTATAGTGAACACCACAATAATAATAAAAGAATACAGCACAAAGCATTCTTGTTAAAACTCAAATCAATTAATAATTCTAACATATTATATTATTTATTTATGTATCTATATTGTTTCAGATACTCGGATAAGAACCACATCCTATGCACAGAAAGACGATGCAGTACTGCAATACTCAGCAGCTTTATATTACCACCTATACTCTGCATACCCACTTATATGGTAAGACTTTATTCTCTACATGATTAATTATTTTATTTTAAACGGCCATTAAGAGGGTTCTTGTCGAGCCATCTATCGTCAACGTGAGCATGGTTTATAAGGTTGTTATTTCATGCAACGCAATCCAACGTAATCTATATATATAAAAGGAGAAACTGACTGACTGACATATCAACGCACAGCCAAAACTACTGAGACTAAGACCTTGAAATTTTGCACAAGGTTTCCTTTAATGATGTAGGTGAGCACTAAGAGAGGATTTTCCAAAATTTAACCCCAAAGGGGATGAAACAGTGGTCCAAAGTTTGTATGGAGAAACCTTCTTATCCGCAGGTGAAACCGCTGGTAGAAGCTAGTATTTGATAAAGAGTAAAACTGGTGTAAGGTTACAATAATTCGCACCTAGCTAAAAATTGGTAGGATTGTTCAAAATACCATCTTATGTGATATCGAAAAAGTACTCGTCGATCCGACATTTGGAAAAAAAATACTCGGGGTCAAATGTCACAAAAACGAGTTTTTTGTGATTTTCAGAAAAACGGCAAGGTTTATTATAAAATCAGCCCAGACAGAAATTGCAGATCAGACAATTAGGTATCTACAAAAATGTTCAAATACTTCGTTTTCCTAAGAGCTACCGTTTTTTTAAATATAATGATTCAAAAAGTTGAAAGAGGTAATTGTCATAATATGCACACGTTTTTACGCCACCTTTGAGGTAATGTCCTTAGCGCGTTTTTAGGGTTCCGTACCTCAATAGGAAAAAACAGAACCCTTATAGGATCACTTTGTTGTCCATCTGTATGTCTGTCGATCTGTCTGTCTGTCAAGACTCTTTATCTCGGGAACGCGTGAAAGTCTCGAGTTGACATTAAAACCTCAAGTCTGCGGTCCCTTGAAGCTGTGAAAAAATCAAACTTGTAAGTTAACGAAAAAAAGAAACGTCCGTTTTTTTTTTGTTAAATATCCTTTTACTTTTTACTTGAAATAACTAATTGAATATTTTTTAATAATTATACAGAACTACAAAACCTCATACCGTATGCCGATAATTTTTCATATACGATTTTGTTCTTGGGACCCGTCGATTTGAATATTTACCTCTTATTCTCATCATTAATTGCAATCGACTCAACGAGTTCACAACACAGGTTGGGAAAACATTTTCTAAAAAATGAAAACAAGCGCCTATTGAATAACTAATAGTAAACTTGCCTGAATACAATGTATAAAAAATCAGTAGAAAGCTAACATTATAACAAATATATCGTTTAATAACTTTTGAACCCGTGTTTTATATGATGTTAAATTTAGGTATTTTAAAAATGCAAATAATAAGCTATCAATATATAATTATGATCTACACTAATATTGGCATTATTCTTTATGATTTCATTTCGATAGAAACCTAGATACCTATATATAAAAAAAGTTAGTTAGTGTAAAAATTTGTTACTATTTTGGTGTACAATAAAGTCTATTCTATTCTATTCTATATATACAAGTTAAATCTGTGTTTCCAAAATTCCTAGAGAATAATGTATAATAACGTTATAATCACGTAAGAGCAGTTATATAGAAATGTATGATGAGTTGGACGCTCTTAAACAAGTCATAGAAGGGTTGAGATACAAAATCACACACCCAAATCAAAATCACAACGCCTGGAGTTATACGTTTACAAAAAACTCCAGACGTTACTAGTACAACGCAACGCAACGCAATTTTCTTTCTTTTCTTTCTTTCTTTTAGTATTCTTTAATCTGTGACGTTACTGTCATGATCATTTTTCATCCGTCTGTAAACACGCTCAGTCACATGCTTCGGAAAGTATTTGCGCCGCATAGTCCAGGTACTCAATACTCCAACGCCCATCCAAAGGTAGCAGTAAAACATTGTGTGGATTTAGTCAATAAAAGTCTGACAGACCTCTGCACCCACCCCAGGGCGGAGGACATTCATGAGGATTTCTAAAAGTGGAAATAATATATACTCCCTTGCCAATTTCGGCTACGGTGACCAGTTACTGTCATCAGTGCAACCACGGGTTTTGATTATGTGCTCTAATATGGCTAATATAGCCTTTCTTCGCTGTAGAGGTGCGTGCACAGCGCGGACGCGTCAAAGCGCCATTGACGTATAAATATTGGATGTTGGAGGTGGCTTATTGTTGAGATCTGTCTTCCGCTGGTCCTCAAAGGTATATTGACATTTTACATAATTATGCGTCTCCAACTGGGTCTATCCTTTAATAATAATAATCATTTTACTTTCAGGCATCAGAGGCCCATAGACAAAATACCTACAATAATCTTAAACAATAATAAACTAATACATATTATAAAAACAAAACTTATCCTAACTTATCTTAACTTATCTTATCCTTTGCCATCTCCTCCCAGCGAGAGGGGTCTATATTGCATTTCTTCATAATTATGTCTTTTCTGAACGTCCTTATACCAGAGGAAGTGGCCGCCTTTTTTCTGCTTACCGTCCTTGAGGTCAGAAAATAAAAAGGTAGGTGATATACCTATAACAGTTTTTACCAACAAATTTTATGTAATTTAAGTAGACTGGAAAGAAAATAATTCACGCAGTGTGCGTCGAAAGTAATACTTAACGAGATTGTGGAAATAAAGAAAAGACTTTATGTTGTACACAGTCCTATAAACCGAGTTATGCTTATTAGGTTCGACATGTTGAGTTGTTTACTTCATATTCTAAGTAACTTCATAACTCCTTATGTACCTCATACCCCCCTCTTTGCCTTGGGGCAAATATCATCAATGAAACGGAACTCGATCAACACAATATAACCGTGTTTACTGTTCAAGAGCCCTCAGAGTCATTATTACTGTGGAATATTATTGATACTGGTGGGTTCATACATTATTTTCTATTTTGGTCCACTTTTTCTATTGTACGGATTTGCTACCAAATACATACCAAAGGTTTAACAAATATAATAGGTATTTATCTGATTAAAAAAAAAAAACTTTTTACAAAAAAAATACAACCGACTTCTATGTAAAAAAAACACTGAAAAGTGTAAAATAACTTTAATTTGGTGTTTCTATAATAGTTTTGTCTTTTCGTTATTTAACACAGACTTCCGAAATAAAAGTTATTTTGCACTTTTCAGTGTTTTTTTTTTAAATAGAAATCGGTTGTATTTTTTTTGGAAAAAGTTTTTTATTTTACACTTTTTAGTTATGGTACCACCATCAGCCATACTTAAATACCTTATAGCCAGAGTGCATCTCATGACAATTCTAATAATCGAAAACACTGTTAGATTACCTACATGAATTTATTACAGAGTTCCGGTGCCTAACTTCAGGCTTCATCATCAGATCAGTCCGATATATTCCCCTTCTTCTTTCAGTCAGTCATCTACTAAACGTATAAATAAAGCAATTTTACTTGCTAAGACAGGTCTGCTGTGTTCCTATGAGGAGTTCTGTTCCATATCTTCGAAGTTCATCATCAGATCATAACAATATTTCTATGGGACCAACTTGGAAGCATAACCTAAAAAATTCAAAATCGGTTCACAATTGACCGAAAAATCGGTGAACATACATAAAAAAAGCATACATTCAGCCAAACATAGAACATCCTCCTTTTGAAGTCGGTTAAAAATGGTAGTTTACGAAATAAACAAAAGCCAGCCAAGTGCGAGCCGGACTCACGCACGAAGGGTTCCGTACCGTCCGTAAGAAAAAAAGTTTCTTATATGGGAGCTCCAACCTACTCAAATATTTATTTTATTCTGTTTTTACTATAATTTGTTGTTAGTACCTACGGCAACAGAAATACATCATCTGTGACAATTTACAACACCAACGACTGTCTAGCTATCACGGTTCATGAGATACAGCTTGGTGACAAACAAACGGACAGCGGAGTCTTAGCTATAGGGCCCCATTTTTACCATTTGGGTGCGGAACCCTCAAAAAAATAGTGGTCTGTCATCGCACATTAGGATGCCAATGTCAAGAGACAGGTTGTCACTGTCACTCTAGCGAAGCGTCGAGTGGATGGTAGCGGGGCGGCCATCTTGGGACGGGAGATCCTACAGAGCGGTCGCAAGCGCACCACGTTTTCGACGAATCGCTAGCCATCATCTTAATCAAAATACATTTTGAAGTAATTGAGTGTTAATTAAAGCTTAAATTATCAATAATACGCAATTTTAGTATTATTTAAAGTAAAATCGTTGAAGTTTCCACAAGACAACGTCTTTAATACAAATTACCTTAATTGGACTACCCACATACCTTCGCTGCACAATGAATAATTCTGATGAAGGCCGTCCTGAGCTTTCATATATTATAGTTTTTTTGCATCGTTTATTTATTATTTATTTATGTACACACAAACACTTAAAAATGAAAAGAACAAAAGCAGATAGAAGAGCACAAAGGTATGGGTATCGGCACGGATCTTGAGCGCTCGACGAAAGAGTGGGGATCGCTTTGCGTTCGCGTTTTTTTTTAAAGTACACTTATTTTATTTTATTTTTTCTTTTACTTATTAGGTACTAGGTAAAAGAAAAAATAAAATAAAATAGGTTTACATTTAACAAAATAAATAAAACATGTACGCAAAGCGATCCCCACTCTTTCGCCGAGCGCTCAAGATCCGTGCCGATACCTGTAGGTACTGCTTATTTCTAATGAAAAAAATGAATGAATGAATGAATGACCGTTTTGTCTTAAATGGATAAACTACTTACTGTTCATCCAAACATGTTGCTAAATTACTATCTAGCAACATGTTTTCATCCCAAAATACTTGATTTCGATTATCAAAAGTAATTAAACCACAGTGTGGAAATTTTCCTTTAGCTTTGAAAAATTTAACTTTCCACAAGAGTAGCAAAGAAGATCAGAACCTTACTTAAACTCGTTAACTATCTTCTAGTCGACATATTTTAATCGAATAATTCAACATCAAAATAAGGGCACAACATTGGATCCTTAAAAAAAATTACAATCCGTAGGCAAAAAATGTGACGTAATATAAAATTTCCACTGACATCTTTAGGGTTCCGTTCTCGAAGGTTGCCAACGGGACCTTATTACTAAGCCTTCGCTATCCGTCCTTCCGTCCGTCAGTCTATCTGTCCATCCGTCATTCGGTCTTTCTGCCTTTCTCATAAAGCACCATCAAATTAGCAGCAAAGTGCCACGCGACGACAGCGCGTCAACCAGCAGCACTTTTGGCTATAAGGTACTATAGAACTGAACTGATGATGGAGCCGGAAGGTGAAAGGTAGACACGGGAACTTCATAATAAAACATTGTATCCTTGCTGTGTTTGGGTTAATTGGAATTGTTATGAGAAATAGGCACTCTGGTTATAAGTGATAGTGTGAAATAATCTATACATATAATAAAACAGTAACGAAAGAAAAACTGTACATTGAGAATTTTCGAGAAAAAATAAGTGGCTTTTGTTAGAAAAACGTAACTGATGACAAAAAGTGACTTTTTAGAATTTTTGTCTGTTTGTCTTTTTGTCTGTGTGTATGGTACGGCTTCACGCCAAAACTACTGGATAGATTGAATTGAAATTCAGCAAAAATGTTCTTTGTAAACCAAGGAAGGCTTTAGGCTACATATTATCACGCCGTATGTTATGGGAGGTAAGCAATATTGAATTTAAAAGGTTTTTGTTCGTAATTGAATGTACAAATTGACATGTTATTTAGTTAATAACAATTTAACTCTGGGAACATATTAAACACGCTATTTTTATAAAGGAGCGGGGCAGTAATATTATAAATTGCAAGTTACTACGGGGAATTTAAATTTTTTAAGTATGTAATTCTTAGTTTTGTTCCTTGCTGCTGTTACCAATTTTTTTAATGCAAAAATTATGTAGTTGTCTGATAAATTAACGACAGTTTAGTTTTATTCATAATTTAATTTGGGTATATAATATGTAGTTTCCGTTTTCTAACTAGATGGCGTTGGCGTCGAGTTAGATCACGCTTTGGTTTCATTCCCAAAAAGTGATGTTATAGGTCCCGATGTGCCGCTCTCATCCTATAGAAACGGGGGTTACCTTTGTTGTCTGTATTGGTTGATGTGTTTAATTTTCCTGCGAATAATCATTATTTTTCTACTTACTAGCAATTCTCACATACTTATTCGATTACTTTTCATTGATTTGAATATCGTTAGTTCGATGCGCATCTTAGAAACCCTTGAGTTTCGAGACAGATTTGATCTTTTTCTAAAAGGCACAGCTAAAATTCCTTCTTAATCCGATACTAACGATATTCAAATCAATGAAAAGTAATCGAATAAGTATGTGATAGTAATACACTAAGTTTTTCCGCAGAAACTAGCACGCAGCGCCAATTACGACTAGAATTTAAACGAGTCCGCACTACTGCTTCTCGATCTCAGGAAAATGTGGAACAACGAGAAATGCGTTTAGCTATCGACCGAGATCCTCATTATTTGTCTCGCGCATCCGAAACGGTTACACAGATGGATCAGAGGTTGAATCTTCAGAATATCCGCTCTGAGACTGCTCGATCACTTGAGAGCAGTCAGGACCGTGAGATACGACTTGCGCGTGACCGAGAGCGTCATTCTTTATCTCGCGCTTCCGAAACGGATACAGAGAGAGAGCAGAGATTAAGTCTTCAGCTTTTCCGCACTGAGACTGCTCGGTCGCTCGAGAACAGTCAGGAGCGTGATACACGCCAAGCAAGCGATCGCGAGCGCCACGCAGTATCTCGCGCTTCGGAGACTTACACGCAGAGAGACTCGCGTTTAAGCTCCCAGCGTATTTGCACTGCCACATCTCGATCACTTGAGAATCCTGAAGAGCATAAGACGCGCCTTAGTGCAGGCCGCTCACAGCATGCTCTAGCTCGGTCTTTGGAGACAGACGAGCAGCGTGAGCAACGTAACGTACTTGCTCGGCAAAGATATCACGACATGCGTGTTGAGGTGTCTGTTCATTCCACGCAAGAACGTGAGCGGATTCAGGAAATTCGGGCAAGTCAGTCAGTCGAACAGCGTGTTGCCCAAATTGATCTAGACCGTATACGTCGCAATCTTCGCAATTCATCCTCATCTGATACTTCGAGTCTATGGTTTATGATCCTGAAGAGCAACCGTGGTTCAATAAAGAAAGGAGCGCGTTTTCCAATAACCCATTTATTAATTACATCGAACACGAAGACACTGGCACCATGTCTGAGGTGTGTGCACACTGTCACGCGCGTAAGTGGAAGGGAGAGACCAAGGGAATGTGTTGTGCGTCTGGAAAGGTACGGCTAAACTCTATGCAAGAGCCACCAGAGATCTTACGAGTTCTTTTGAATGGCGAGCATCGCAAGTCCAGCCATTTCTTAAGCAATATTCGAACCTACAACACTGCTTTCCAGATGACTTCATTTGGAGCTCTTCAAGTCAATAAATTTGGATTCATACCGACTTTTAAAATTCAGGGGCAAATCTACCATAGGATAGGATGCTTTCCACCGAAATGCCAAAATTTTTGCAAATATATTTCGTTCAGATTTTGCACATTCCTAATTAAGGGGATTACAAAACACAACACAGTGTCAACCCATACGTTATCGATTTCAAAACCGCTCTGGAATCGGTGCCTGAACACGAGAGCGATAATTTTAAATTCGTTATTAGCGCAGACAAAAGACCGACCGCAGCCCAACCAAGACGATACGCACCAACGTCAAACGAGGTAGCCGTCCTCTTGGTTGACCAGGAATGCGACAAAAGGGACATTGTGTTACGCACTCGTGATGATCGCCTACAGCGTATCAGCGAGACATATTGCGCTTATGATACCCTGCAGTATCCCCTAATGTTTTGTCGCGAAGAGGATGACTACCACTTTGCCGTATACAATGTAGACCCGCAGACAGGTGCCGCAAATTATAACAAAAAGACTTCCACCCTCCAGTTTTACAGTTACATGATTCAGCTCCGTTCCAACGACAACTCTCATCGCCATTATTACAACAGGTGGATAGTTCCATACTCACCTGTACTTTCCAGGACGTTCAGTACCCACATTAACGTCGAGTCGTGCACAAGCGTACAGTCGACTAAATACGTCAACAAAGGTAGTGACCAGGCAACGTTCGCTTTACAGAGTACTGACAGGGATGAAGTGACAAAGTACCAGTCTGGTCGCTTCATCAGCACTTCTGAGGCGGTTTGGCGAATACTGGCCTTCTCTATACACGACAGGCATCCAACAGTCATGCATTTAGATGTCCATTTAGAGAATGGCCAGCGCATTATTTATATATTCGCATATTTTGATCCTGATAACGTTGCAGCGAGATTGGAAAATCCGCGCCAAACCACTCTGTTGGCCTTTTTCAGACTCTGTGAAGGGGACAACTTTGCTAGATCACTCACCTATGATAAGGTGCCGTCGTACTATACGTACGACAAGCAAAGAGGTGTATTTAATCGACGAAGACGCGGACACGCCGTGGACGGGCAGATAGCAAAAAATGTTCCACGGGAAGACCATTTTCTGCTGTGAGAATAAAAAAGTTCTGGAACACCTGTTGTGGAACTCCAAAGCCCAGCGACACTATAACATATATAGGAAAAGCAAAAGCAAAAGTGGTCTTAGCAAAAGTTGTTTAGTCTGATGGGCATTTCCTGTTGACTTACAAAAATGAAAGATCTGGAACGTCTCGAATCGTCTCGCCCATCACGTTGTTTTTCCGTCCCCGGGCTCTTACAATTCGACATCGACGTTTCAGATCTTCGATTTTGACGATCCCGTTTTCGCTGATATAAGCAACAGAATCCGCGTACGAAGTCGCGGGCAGAAGCTAGTGTTAAATAAGAAACAAACAATACCGAGAAACACCAACTTCCAAAATTAAAGTTATTTTGATCCTTTTAGTGTTTTTTTTAGTGAAGTCGGTTTTTAGGGTTCCGTAGCCAAATGGCCAAAAACGGAACCCTTATAGATTCGTCACGTGTCTGTCTGTCCGTCCGTATGTCACAGCCACTTTTTTCCGAAACTATAAGAGCTATACTGTTAAAACTTGGTAAGTAGATGTATTCTGTGAACCGCATTAAGATTTTCACAAAAAAATAGAAAAAAAAACAATAAATTTTGGAGGTTCCCCATACTTAGAACTGAAACTCAAATTTTTTTTTTTCATCAAACCCGTACTTGTGGGGTATCTAGGGAGGTCTTCAAAAATGATATTGAGGTTTGTAATATCATTTTTTTATATACTGAAAAGTTTGCGCGAGAGACACTTCCAAAGTGGTAAAATGTGTCCCCCCCCCCCCCGTAACTTCTAAAATAAGAGAATGATAAAACTAAAAAAAATATTTGATGTACATTACCTTATAAACTTCCACCGAAAATTGGTTTGAACGAGATCTAGTAAGTAGTTTTTTTTTAATACGTCATAAATCGTAAACCACAATTTACCTTTTAAGTTTGTATGGAACCCTCAGTGCGCGAGTCCGACTCGCACTTGCCCAGTTTTTTTTTGTAAAATGTTTTATTATGTTGTTGTTGTATTTAAGGTTTAAAGGAGCCTTAGTAAAAACATTGCCAAAACTATCTTCTACAATAAGTGTACCAACTTCTCAATCAAGACTGGCCAACTTTGCAGATAGACATGCCAAAAAACTTAGGGTGGAGGGAAACAAAATAACTTACCGTTAGATCCATTGAGAATCATAGGCTTGTGTTATACTAGAAGCGATACTAAAAGAGAGTGCTCTATAAAGTTTAACGTTAACGGAAGGGATCTTCTAAGAACTTGAGAAGAAGATATTACGCAATGTGTAGGATAAGAATTATATTAATGAAAGTTTATGTAATCCCATTATCCGACGTCTTACTAAGTAATACTGTAAATGTAAGAGATTCTATGTTCGGTTATCTGTGATCTAGCTGTTCTCGCGGTTTTACCAGCGTCTTTGGTTGTTGTTCCGCTGTAAGTTGCAGCGTAATATTATATAGCCTTCCTAGATAAATAGACTAACAAGAATTTTTCAATTCGGACTAGTATTTGCTGAAATTAACCTTTCGTATGTCTTAATTAGAGACACAATTAAAAAGCGATCATGTTTCGCGTGGATCCGCGTCTAAAACACACGAAAGGTTAACGGCCTGGTCACGACTTCGATCTTAAGCTGTTGATCCCCGCACGAACGCCGGCGTTCGGGCGCCATTGTCTTACTATTGTGTCTCTAATTACGCACTCAAAAGGTTAAGAGCAAATGTGCGTCTACGAATATAATTTTAGCCAAAGGCAGCCTTTACTAGGTCACGCCAAATAATTTTAAACCACGAACGATAACAATTCGAAATTGGGTTCCTAAAACACACGACACTTTAATAACGTATAGGTACAGCTATTTGCGAGCGTGATTTTCAGCCAATTGGGGCTCGTTTTGATAGAGAGAATTGCAGCCATTTGTGCTCTAGTGTGTAATAGCACCGATGAAATGACCAATGTATTTTGATGCATGAACGTATTCATATCATTTGGTTTGCAATTTCTTAACCTTTTTAGAAATTTCTTTATTTACAAGTACATTAACAACATCACAGATTGGAAAACCAAATTTTACTAACTAAAATTGTAAATCATTCTTAACATTACATAAAATACGAATACTAATGTACATAATATATGCTTGTAAGTAGATATAAATTATAAAGGCAAAAGCTTATATGTTTATTATATATTCAAGTTCGAGAAGATCCTGTCCTGGAATAGCACATATATATACATATAGCACGACTTTTTATCCCGGGGTGTGTTTTCCCTTGGGATTATTTTGCTCTCACGCAGGCGAAGCCGCTAACAGAAGCTAGTTTAATAGAACAGTAAGCAAGTAGATTTACTTATGTAGGTTATATTAATTCAAGTAAAAGATATAATATAGAGTAGAATATGATCATGTCTCTGCACATCGGTCACTTCTAAAGTGGTTGCCCATACGTCAGCGCAGAGAACAACGGGCGCTCACTACCTTGTTTTCATTTCTCAATTCTCCCAATTCCCCTAGTTATTTAGCCCCTCACTTTCAATACATTTGCGCCAACCACAATAAAAATCTACGCTCATCTCATAACCGTCTTCTACTATGTCCTACTCATCGCACCGACTTTCTTCACAGTTCTTTCTTTGTTCAGGATATTTCTCTGTGGAATGCGCTCCCCCAAGAGGTCAGGATGGTTACAAGCCGATTAAGATTCAAGATTGAGGTTCGCGAGCATATTTGTAAGAAGTTGGCAGTAGTATCATCACAACGTTGATATATCTCTGTTTGTCGATTGGAACCATGTTTTGTTTTTTTGTTTTTGTTTTTGAGTATATATATTTAGTTCATTAAATTATGTATATATTATATTTACCTATATTGTGTTGTATCTATGATTCATTTGTATATCTTTTTTATATTAACCTCTTTTTAGGGTTCCGTAGCCAAATGGCAAAAAACGGAACCCTTATAGATTCGTCATGTCTGTCTGTCTGTCTGTCTGTCTGTCTGTCTGTCTGTCTGTCTGTCTGTCCGTCTGTCCGTCCGTATGTCACAGCCACTTTTTTCCGAAACTATAAGAGCTATACTGTTGAAACTTTGTAAGTAGATGTATTCTGTGAACCGCATTAAGATTTTCATACAAAAATAGAAAAAAAGCAATAAATTTTGGGGGTCCCCATACTTAGAACTGAAACTCAAAATTTTTTTTTTCATCAAACCCATGCGTGTGGGGTATCTATGGATAGGTCTTCAAAAATGATACTGAGGTTTCTAATATCATTTTTTTCTAAACTGAATAGTTTGCGCGAGAGACACTTCCAAAGTGGTAAAATGTGTGTCCCCCCCCCTCTAACTTCTAAAATAAGAGAATGATAAAACTAAAAAAAATATATGATGTACATTACTATAAAAACTGCCAACGAAAATTGGTTTGAACGAGATCTGGTCAGTAGTTTTTTATTAGTACGTCATAAATCGTAAACCGCATTTTACCTTTCAAGTTTGTACGGAACCCTCAGTGCGCAAGTCCGACTAGCACTTGCCCAGTTTTTTTTCTTTCTTTTGTCGCACCTACCACTATTCTTCTCTGCATCACCCAAAGGTTGACTGGTAGAAAATGCCTAAGGCATTAAGTCCGCCTCTGTACCTTTATGTGCATGAAGTATTAAATAAATAAATAAATAAGATATATAGGTACTTATTTTGTGATTAGTTTAGGTTTCAATAGGATAAAAGGTCAGTTTATACCGAGTCCCTCACCACTGATTTACGGGTACAATTCCAACTGGGTACTGGATATGCGAGTCCGTTCCATCATGATTATTAAGCAACTGCCCTTTCTTCAATTCTCCGTCAAGGATTTTCTGAATGACACCCATCTGTCATTCGTACATAACATAAGTCATCCACGCAATATTTTGCGTACCCGTTTTTTATGTCTGAAAGAAATCCCTGTATGCTAACCAGAAGGTTCCGTGTAAATATTGTGAGATAGGAAAAATGTACCGGCCTTCACAACTATTCGTGGATAAAATATAGACCTAGCAGGGCCTTTTATAGACCAGAAACTCGTTTAGCATTGAGGAAACCCAATGAAGTGTACGCGTTTCATGGAAAAGATTTCACGAGAAACCTTCCAAATGGCTAAATAATGGTGATATCTGATGCTAGAAAAAAGTTCTAAAATTTTTTGATATCTGACTACATCGAAAATTTAAAATACCTAGAAGCCAGAAAGTATTTCAGCTTTCAGCTGCCCTGTAGCGTAACTTAATACTTAGTAAATTTGTCGAAATCTATTTTCCAGGAATGCTAAAAAAGTAAATGGAAGCAGACTTTGGCTTGTGTTAACTAAATGATAATAAATAGAAATCATCATCATCATTTCAGCTAAAAGACGTCTCCTGGACATAGACCTCCCTCAAACGTCACCTCAACGACCAGTCTTGTGTTTCTCGCTTTCATCAAATTCCCGCGACCCTCACTAGGTCATCGGTCCACTTTGTGGGAGGCCTTCCGACGCTGCGCAACGCTTCGGGCTATGTTTTTAACCATGTTTCTCCAACGTATATTTTCATTCCTGATTCGATCACACAAGGAAACTCCGAGCATAGTTTTTTCAATGGAAAATGCTATGGCTCTTTGAGTGACTTTAATCCTTCTGATGAGGCACATTGTGATGAGGCATAAAATCGGAATAGATGATATTACGCAATTAATAGAGGTATCATCGTTATCAGATTTAATATATGGAATAAAAACATTTTGATTTAAAATTGATTATTATCGGACGACTAACATTCCTTCTACCAGTCTTTGGACACCACTTGGACATTACTGCCTTACCTCCTGCAAATCTTTCAATGAATAGAGGTTTAATACCAGAATATTGATGATCATAGTGTAGGTATTAAATGGGAGCGGTCAGCGGCAGCGACCTCTCGCGCCGGGCCCTGGTACAGGCCATGGTCCAGAACATACGTGAGAGACATTCTCTCTTACGCCCCAGCCACCGGGACCCCAACCCCGGTTTCCAGCCACCGTAGGCGTGGGCTTGCGGACGAAGAGCAAGGATTAGCTCGCCGTCCGGCTGTCTGGTAACCGTCCTGACCGAGCCCGAGTCGTCGACGGCACGTAGTGAACCAGAGTTCTGGAACATGGAAAATCCGACACGCCCTCTTGCTCCGCCCTGGAGCGCGAGAAGTCACTGGACGGTTTCCCATCATAAAAAAACCCCGCATATCTTTCAATGACTTGAGGTTTCATACCAGAATAATGATGATCATAGTGTAGTGCTAAAACCCAACTCACCTTATCTATGCACCCAACAATAAGCAAAAAAAAATTACCTTCGAGCTCCATCATCAGATGAGCTCAATGGCACTAGCATGTACAAGAGTATTTTAAATATTAGGTCACACTTATTTTAAAAGTAAAGTAAATACCCATTACTTAAGTGTTTAAGATCCCTACCGCAGTTAACAAACGAGCTGTAGTCCTTAAACACCTAGACAGATCTTCATAAATTGTACCTAAGAACCATCTCGATTAGGTCAGCTTTCAAACAAAAAAAACCGCATCAAAATTGGTCCATTAGTTTAGGAGCTACGATGCCACGGACAGACACATAGACACGTCAAACATATAACACCCCTCTTTTCCGTCGGGGGTTAAAAACACGAACTCGTTGATTTTTGTAGTATGCGGCGTGATTTCATAAAGCTAGAACATAAACAAGAAAAATTTATTATTTCAAAACAGATTCGCTAGCTTTTTTACAAGCATTTATTTAGCTTACAATGTTTGTTACAAATAAATATGTATGTTTGCTTGGGTCTGATCTTGTAAATTATTTTTAAAACATTTACTCCTAACCGACTGAGGTGAAATTTTGCAGACATGTACAGTTTGGACAATTTACTGCATGGTATTAGCTAAGCAAAGTCATTCTTAATTACGGGACTTTACACCTGAACACATACCTCTAAACTGGTGACCCTCGACTGTGAATATCAGCGCATCCTTCGTCCAGCTACCACATCGTGATGAGTAACGGGCCGTACTGCCAGCACCCACTACTTTAAAGAGTATCCAGACCACCACCATGCCTACCTAGTCTTCACCCTCAGCCTTATCAGCGACCTTAGCTAAACACACTGCACCTTCGGCCAGTCATATGGAAAGCCATGAAGAACCTCTCCGGTCGATGCCAGCAGCCATGCCAGCAGCTATGTCGCAGAGCACCGCTCCAACCCACTGGAGCCAGCAGCACTACTCCGATCAACTAGAGCCTGCAACATCACCCCGACTCACTGAGGCATCATCTCGACTCATGGCTACATCAACACCCCGACTCACTAGAGCATCATCCTGACTCACTGGGGTATCACCGCTGATAGTTCCGACTCACCGAGAACTATGCGGCTTTCGGTTCTGACACACCTTCCGGTGGCTTGGTATCAGGACGCATCATATACCTACTATCGATCTCCAATCTCGGTTTGAAAGTGGCGCCAGTGACTGAAAAGTTGAAAGGGAATCGTTTGTCTTGGTATGGTCATGTAAAGAGGAGAGATGAAACGCATGTTACTAAAAGAGTTATGAGTATACATGTGGATGGGTGGAGAGGGAGAGGGAGGCCAAAGAAAAGATGGATGGATTGTGTGAACAGTGATATGAAAGAAAAGGAAGTTAGTGATAGCATGACGGTTGACAGGATAGAATGGAAGAAAAAAACATGTTGTGCCGACCCCAAATAAGATGGGATAAGGGCAGGAAGATGATGATGATGATCTCCAATCTCGGACATTCCACTTTATTGAACTTAGTTAAATTATTTCCTTAAAATAGCCCTAATTCTCTTTCGCGGCTCCTGAACTTTTAATAGTTTTTAACTGTATTTAAGAAGAATAGTGGATAAATTTTCATTGTGATCCCGAAACATAACCTCAATACTGTGACATAAGAAACAATCTTCAGTACCTGCACTGCTTTTCGTGAGTTAATTTATAATAATCCGATTTGGGAAACTGTTTGAAATTTTCAAAACGCACTCACACTAAGATAAACAGCTGATTCACAGCTGTTTTTGAGATTGCGCATACGCATGATAAGCACTCACACAACTAGTAAATAACATCACTGTTTTTGACATTTCACTAAGGCAGCTAAGGCTGCGTTCAGTGGTGGCGCACTAATTGATACTTGAATAGCGAATAATCTGTTGCGTTCAGAAATTAAATAATTTTAACGATTAATCGACTAACTGATTCGATCTAACGTTAACATGTCGAAATGTGCACGCACTCCACCTCAAGCGTCTACCAGGTGTAATATGGCCTCGGAGTCAGATGAAACAACCCAACAAAGTACACTGCCCTCATTTTCGTTGCTAAAACATGGAATGAGACTTACCAGCTAGCACAATGGGGTTTTGATTTGGTGAAGACGTGGCTTCATGATAATGTACTTACTCTAAATGTAGATAAAACGAAATACCTGGCTTTCTCAATCCGTGACTCATCACAAATCAATCTAGATATAATTGCACACAACTGCTCCTCTGAAGCTTTGTTTGATGCGAAATGTTCATGTAAACCGTTGGAACGTGCAAAGACAATTAAATATTTGGGTGTAATTATTGATGATAACTTTAGCTTTAAAGCTCACATTCAAGTACTCAGTAAGAGAATTCGTAAGCTTATCTACATTTTTAAAACTCTGAGGCATGTAGTCACCCCTATAGTCCTAAAACAAATTTATTTTGCACTCTGTCAGTCACTGATCACATACTGCATTTCGTCCTGGGGTGGTGCGCCAAAGACTGTAATAAAGCAACTTGAGGTATCACAAAGAACTATATTAAAACTTAGTACCTTTAAACCTTTTCGTTACCCTACCGCACTACTTTATGAATACTGCGAGGTCCTGTCAGTTCGCCAACTATTTGTCGCAAGCATTATTACTAAACAGCATGCTAACTTGGAATATGATCAGAGTCTGTTAACAAGGCGGAGAGGTTTACCGGTTTGTAAGAGGATATCACACTCGAGAACTACTTTTATTCATCGATTTTTCCCATTTCTGGGCCCATTTCTGTATGACAAAGTTAACAAAACTCTTCCAATCTATTCGTTGAATAGATTGACACTAAAAAAAAACAGTATCTGAATGGCTTTGGAAATTAACATACGATCAGACTGAAGAATTGCTGACCATATTAAAGTAGTGATGTTGGATGGTATCAACTATTATTCTAAGTATGCCAAGAATCCAATGATTGACTGTATTGAATGTATTTAATTTAAACCTTACACACCCTCTGACACACATACACTCACCCTCTTCAGCGTATACATCCAGAGGACAGTTACACCTATTATTAAAACTATTTTTTATTTTTATTTTATTTTATTTATAATTTTAATTTAGTGCTTTTTCTTTTACTTTTGTTAATAATCCCTAAACTTAATTAAATACAATTACTGATACCATTTGCTCATGAGCTGATACTAGAAGACCCAAATTCCAGGGCTTAACGCGCTGCATGCCGAAATACAGGCTCCAAGCCTAGTTCGGCAGCACATGTTAATTTAGGCACAATTTTTAAGTATTGTAACAATATCATAATTATGAGCACAGACAAATTGTGTAATGTGTATTTTTTTGGTGTAATAAATTATTATTATTATTTTTATATATTTTATTTATCTCAGGACCCTGAGGTCCTGGACCTTTGGGAGGCGTACGAGGAGCCGAAGCCAACTCGCAGAGGCCCTTTAGATAATTATAATGGAACATGATACCAACCGACGATTATCCCTGTACGCGCTATACTAGTGCACCCAAGGACAACCCCCGGTTATTGAAAAACTGTTGCGACATATGGAGAACAAAGATAATAGGGCTATGGTTTTTGGAGTCTTAAGTGGACTGGTAACATGGAACTATGTCAAGACTATGGCCCCTGCCTGAACAACGTTATTAATATGCATCGAAAAAAGGCAGAGGGTGACTTGCACACTCAATAAATGGGCCCCCAAAAACGGCCGCTAGCACGAAGTGACGTAGCAACAAGAGGGCAACATATCCTGAGGTGCTTGAGGAGTGGAGAGGTATACCACGGCTATCAGGACAATCCCGGAAGTACGGTCAAGATCCCTACCAGCACCTTACTGGATTATACATCCTTCTCCCGAGCACGTTTGCTCTTGCGAATCTCCACTCAAGCCAGCCAATAAAGGCAAGAGAGAGGTGGGAGCTCAGTTCCTCGTAAGTGTTCACTACGGCCGGCCAATAAAGGCAAGCCGGAGATGAAGAACAAGAACTCTCCCGGGAGATCGGGTCCGTGGGGTCGCTAATGCCCAACAGTTCGCCACAAAACTGCACTGCGGATTGTATCTCTCTTAGTCTGGCCCCTCACCCTAGGCATATTACGGCAAAGCAAACTTTACCGATACAGACCTAGGGTATATTGGAGCACGCAAGCCCCACCACGACGTCAACGTAGAGATACGGCGATGGGTTAATTATTATTATTATTATTAATTCCGACTATTTTTATCTCTGACTAGTACACGAAAACTAAACATAGTTACACAGTGATATAATAATTCATGTACAAAGACGATCTTAACTCAACGATAAGTGCTCCAGCAGCAAGCTTTAAGTGATATTATAGAGAACATATTTGAGAATGGAATCTAGTGTGCAAGAGATATTGGTAACAAAACATTTTAACAAACTACTGTTTGCAAATAAGGTTGCATTTCCCCTACAGTTTCCACATTTTTGTTACAACGAGTGGATCATTCAAAGTGAACCAATTGTGGTACGCTAAAAATATATTGCGAATTTTATTTCAACATTTACAAAGGCACGTGCCAACATATATACACGTGTAAAAGTACAGTCAGAATAGCAATAAAATAAATGTATCCAGTACGATTGTTTTGTCAGTTTTATTGTGTCATGATTTGGCAATAGGGGAGACCGGGGCAAGATGGGATACTTAAGAGAAAAAAAGTCATAATATGAAAATCAAACTGTTTATTAAAAATCTCTTACAACAAAAGCAATACTTATAGTTTTAATTAACATAATTATGATCTTTTATGGCACTAAATCACATATTTTTTTGGCAAATAGGAATTAATTGACACATGTCAAATATCCCGTCTTGCCCCACGATCGGGGTAAAATGGGAAACGCTATGGGGCATAATGAGCACACATTTTAATCGGGTCGGCAAAGTTCACATATATGTGCGTCTTGATCCTCTTCGTCTACACCTGCGCAGGAATTATGGGCCCAGCCTTGGCATTCCCTACAAATAACCCATCCTTCATTGGATTGTGAATATAAATACCCACAATATATGCAAGGACAATCATTTTCATCATCTTCAGATGAACTTGTGTCACTTTCTTTTTTGCGTATTTTGTTTTTATTATTTTTTTTCCGGCTTCTTTCTTTCAGGTCTTTTCTTTTCAGTCTTTTTATTGTCAGGTCTCTTTTTGTCAGTCGTCTTAATTCTTTTTAGTTTTTTATTTATATCTGCGATGAGATCGTTCTTGTACGGAGAAAGTGTAAGTATTGCAGTTTTACCGCGTTTTCTTGTTTTTCGCTCTTGGGTTCTTACTTCCTTGGGTATAGCTATGATATTTTCTGGGGTCACGGCAAACGAGGATTTCGCTGGCTGTATTAGACTCTCAGGGGTCTTTTCCTTAATAAACTGTGCAGAAGTCGAAGGCTGAGGCAAAAACTCTGTGCTCATTGGTTCCGCAGCTGCAAGAACAGCAGAAATATCTTTTTGTGCTAGAATAGATGGTTCATCTTGGGTTTCTTCCGATATAGCTGGCGTTGAAAGTGTGGGCTGAAATGTCGATTCTACATATAGATTTTCAGATGGTATAGACTCTATGATTGATGTTCCAGGAGATGTAGGTTCACGGGCAATCTCATTATGAGCTGGAGTGGTCGATATTTGTTGGGTTGCCTCTAAAGGAGTTGACGAAGTTGATGTGGCCTGAGATGTTGATTCAAGATTTAAATTTTCAGACGGTAAAGTCTCGGTATTTGTTGTTTCAGCAGCTATGAATCCCATTGTCTCAGAAAGCACAGCTCTAACCGCTCTTCTCATATCGTCTTCGTCCCATGTTCCACGATTTGTTTTACGTTTATAATTTCGTACCATTTTAACTGCAAACAAAAAGTAAACTAATTATTACATAAGAATGAAACACTTCTTTACCTGCATATATGGGGCAAAACAGGCTACTATCCCATTATACCCCGACCTTTTTGCCCCAACAGACACATTTTGCAAAAGTAACAACAGTTCTAACCGACACAATTATTCTGCGAAAAAGCAACCTGAATTCGTTAGTTTTAGACTACTGCAACACGTATGTGGTAAGATATTACAATAACACTGATACCTACCTTGGTGCACATCTATTCAAAACAGAAAACTTCGTAAAAATCCTCCAAAAAACTGTTTTTCTCTTGCCGCGCAGCCAAAACACGCAGTGACACGCACACCCGCCGGACTCGTGCAACGCGACTGAACATCGCGCGAATGGCGCTCTGTTGCGTTCACCAGTCACACACACAGGCACACTTCCCGTCCTGCCCCGAGCTTCCTCTTGCCCCGGTCTCCCCACTCGTATACCGTCAAACGTACAAGTGGTTTTATAACGTTTCGATTTATAAACCGTTCAATGTTTGTAGGTTTTGTTCTCATGAAATGGCTTTGTTTTATTACCACAAAGAGTCAAACCGTTTTTAGCCCATTTTCAATATAGTAAAGTAAATATCGTTAAAATATAGTTTGTATGAAATTAAAAAGGAAGTGCAGAATAATACTGGGTAGTTTTTAGAATCTGTGTTCTATAAGGTTACCTACAATGTTCATTTTTTGCAATGGTTGGTTTGGTATTTGTCATTATTCCAGTTTTGTTGGGCTTTTTCTGGTTTTCACATACCTTTGACACAATCAGAGAATGGTCAATTTCCAGGAACTAATGACGGTGACCGGCGATCACCACTTTTGACTTGGCCAGGTTTACACTATAGGCTATTGAATGGTTATTTCAACCGTTTTCGCCTGTGTGATAAGTAAGCTGTTGATCCCCGCATTAACGCCGGCGTTCACGCGCCATTGTCTTTTTATTGTGTCTCTAATTACGCACTCAAAAGGTTAAAATTATACCTACCTTTCTTAAAATTATACCACGGGAACATACTACAAGGATAAAAAGATTGTAATTTTTTTTTATTCTTGATAGGTTTGCGCTTGACCGCTATCTCACCTGATGGAAAGCGACGATGCGGTCGACGATGGAGCGCGCTTACCTAGAAGTAACCTATTCACTCTTGACTTAAAGATTCCCGGGTTGTAGCCATCAGGAAACACAGATTCCGGCAAGGAATTCCACTCCTTAGCTGTACGCACAATGAATATGTTCCCAAAACGTTTTATGCGTTTAGGTGGGACTATTTAATAATCAAGCCGCAATGGTCTATCTTGGTTCCTACCGTCCAAATTCGTTCTAGGGATGTATTATACTTATCCCGGCCTTTCGATCATGGTGCCAAATCTCAATGAACATTAGGCGGGTTTCCAGGAGTTATTATAGTACACAAGCGTATGCGGAAACACATTTGTACTTTTTGTTACTTTCCTCTCATAGATTTGATGGGACGGTAATCTGACACGACCGGAGAAAGACCAGCAACTTTACCTGGTTTGCTAGGACGGGGTGTCACACCACCTACTTCCAGCGCGGGCTTGCGGACGACGAGCAACGGGTAGCTTGCCGTCCGATCGTCCGGTAACCGTCCGGATCGAGCCCAAGTCGTTGATGGCGCGTAGTGTTCCACGCGCGCCTCAAGGAGATGTCAGCAACTGTAGGGGCCCAGCAGGGTCGAAGCCTACTGGGGCCATGGGTGATGCGAAAGAGATCCCCGGGGCCCTGCAACAATGGCAAAGAAGGAACAGGAGTGGGTTTTTAGTCAGTAAAAGTCTGACACTATCTCTCGCTCCGCCCAAGAGCGGGGGATGTCATTTGATGATTTTCCCACCCGAAAAAACAAAAAACCATACCTACTTCCAAACTCCGAGCTGCTACAGAGTAATTCCTAATACAGACATAAATAATTAATTAACCTTAAAATGTTCCCTCTGATGGGTCTGGCCTTCTCTCTAGGAGGGCGTTCCCTCTTCTATGCCTCATTAGGTTTAATCCCGCGTGCCTCAAGGAGATGTCAGCAAACCTTAGGGGTCAGCAAGGTCGAAGCCTGGGCCCTGGAACGAAAGCAAAGAAGGAACAGGAGTGGGTTTTAGTCAGTAAAAGTCTGACACGAAAGGGCGAGAGATGTCATTAGATGATATCCGACCTAAAAAAAACCGCACTGGCCCGGTGCGGTTTGGTAGAGGGAATGGGTTGGGGGCACTTTTTGCTTGACTAGGGAATCATACCCAGAATCTCACGGTTGACAGTAGCACTTGCCACCACAAGACCATCGAGGTAGTTACTCAGTTCGCGGATCGATTGACATATAACCAATTATAGACTTTAAAATTTTTAGATTTTGTATTCTCGAAATGTATAGCCGGGCAGAATTACAGTGTAGCTGTTTAAGAGTACCTACAAACGAATCTACTAATATTTATGACACGCCGGATGTTTGAAAATGAGATTTATTCATGTCTTCGTACGTTATAGCACTCAAGAAAAATTACGAAATCGTACGAGTTATTTATTATTTAGATTAATTTTGTCAGTTGGAATTTCATTTATAATATCCTCATCCTCAGATAAAAAAATCGAGTATAAGACGAGGTTACAAAAAACTGGACGCGAGTCGGACTAGTGCACGAAGGGTTCCGTACCGTCCGTAAAAAACGGCAAATAAAAATCACATTTGTTGTATGAGAGCCTTACTTAAGTATTTATTTTATTCTGTTTTTAGTATTATTGTTAAAGCAGCAACAGAAATACATCTGTGAAAATTTCAACTGTCTAGCTATCACAGTTCATGACAAATAATAATAATAATACTTAATAATATTTATTGTAATAAAACCAAAGTACAAATTAACTTAATACTACATCAAGAGTGACAGATAAAAGACTACAGTGGATAACGAAGCAAGACCCAGTCCCGTGCTAGGAGTTAACCTGTATTACGGGCACTAGGGGATGCTCCATCACCTCACTAGGATCATTACACTAACCGTCTGTAGTAAAAAGTTTCTGAATCACTGGATTCCCCATCTAGGTATGCCTGTATATAGGGAATCCATAACAATTACGAACTAAAATTAAAAGTGCGAATGTGCCACATTCACGACGTGTAAGAGTGTGTCTATGTGCTGTGTATGAGAGAGTGAGTGGTAGTAGGTGTACTGTTGTGAGTGTGTTTACATAAAGTAATATGACAGATGAAAATTAATTAAATTAGGCTATTATCTGGGGGAATTAAACTTTTAAAAGGGATAATGGAATATAGGGAGGGAAATATGTTATTTAAGGAGATTCTCAGTGTCAGTGTAATCCAGTTTATTAAGCCAATATTTCAATTTCCTTTTTGCCTCCATTTTTCTTAATGGGTACAAGTTAAATAAAATGCAAATAGCCTGGTAACAGACAGACGGACAGCGGAGCGATAGTAATAGGGTTTTTAGCCTTTGAGTAAGGAACCCTAAAAAGATAAGTAAACAGTTCACTAGAATTGTCATTAAAATAGCAAAATAAGTAATGAGAAACGTTCAGCTTAATCTATTCATAGTAGACATCCAATTTCAGATTAGATCATCTAATCGAAGATTTGGAAACCCGACCTACATTTATCAGATGGAAATAAAAGACTTACTTTGGTTTTCACTTTATAGAAGAAATACTTAATTCATTGGAACAAACTAAGCTATAGAATTTCCTAAGATAGATAATGCTATCGATTATAATTTATTGGGTTTCACAGCCATTTTTAGATCAATTTAGTTCAACACTTTAATAGAACTTACTGAATTAGACACGCCTACAGTCATTAACCACCTACATCGCACCCTACATTTCAAAGAAATTCAATATTGGGAGAAAACACAATTAAATCTTCAAAAGATCACAATAATAATGTCTTCTTATTTCATAAGAAAATAAAATAATTAAGATATTTTATTCCGAAATTAGAATATCAAAATCGCCTTTACACGTTGTTTTTCGTTTCAATAAAAATAACATGATATTGACATTTCCAATCTAGTCGATTGAGAATAAGGCGAAACAAATTCAGGGAGCAGTTTTCCACTTTTGTAACTCAATTTCAATATTTTTCGAAACGTGTTTGTAGAAACTAATCAAAACTGTTGATAACAAAATATATATGAACATAAATTACTTGAATAATAAGAAACTACGAATATGTATAACCTAACGTACCTACATAATGTATATGCAAAAACAAGTACACTTAGGCATCGAAAAACTCCTCTATTTATTTATTATTTTAAATAGGACGGTCGAAGCCAATTACACTATTTAAACTTATACCAAATTTTACCTAATTTTTTTTTATATCGCTGTCATCTGAAGATGTCAGGAACACGAGCCCAGAAGACTGGCAGCATTGCCACTTTGAATGGCAAGGCAGATTATTTGGGTAGATAACGAGCCATCTCTCTGGTTACGCAAAGTGTCGATCAGTCAAGATGAAGTAAAAAAAAAAAACTCCTAAAATTATAATTTTTTCCACAACTATCACACAACGCCGTTTAGCCCGAGCCGAGCTTGTATTATGAGTACTAGACAACTGATAAACATACTTATATATTTCTAAAATACATACATATTATATATAAATTACACCCAGACACAGAACAAATGATCGTGCTCATCACACAAACATTTGTCCTGGGTGAGAATCGAACCCACGACCTCCGGCATAGCAGTCAGGACCACTAACCACTAGACCAAGGCCAGTCAAATACCTGAAGTGCCCTTGAACCTCATTTTTTTTGTTGGGGAATCATCCAATAAATCCTTCCACTCTAGGTGGAGCGAGAAGGACCTTCAGTTGTTCTTTGCGGTCCAGGACCGCGATAATTCTTTCAAACAATCCTGCAGCCCTGACAGGCATCGGCCCTAAAAGCCCCGTCACGCTGACAACTCTTTGAAGCACGCACGAAACACACACAACGCGCCATTGACTCTGACCAGGTTTTTATCGGATTATGAGCTACGCATTCCTCGCCATCCGCAAGCCTGCGACAGGGATGGCCGGGAATCGTCGTGCGACTCTCAACGCCCGGAGCGTTTCCTACGGTAGCTGGGGTATAGGGATGACCTCTCCCTCACGCTTTCCACCATCTTCTTCACTCGCATTACTGCTTCACAGAAAGAGGTAAAGTCTTCCCATTGATGGACGCAAGAGGTAAACGATGATACGGTGGACCAAGTGGTGTGAACCTTCACCATATACTCCATCGTGTCCTCCAGAATATCCGCATAATGATAATGCCTAGACAGCCTTCTAACCTCACGACCCCAAACGGCTCAAAATTGCAATTATTTTATTTACATTTAATTTTTTTTGCCCTTTAGGTATTCGACATCCACACAGCAGTAGTCCTGGAACCATCAGGACTTATGATACTCTACCACGTTGACTCCGATGAAGAGGGCCAGTTATATCAGATTAACTTCTGGGTGCACGCCGTCGTCATAAAGCTGCTACCGTGCCTTATCCTCACGGTCATCAGTTTGTGGCTTATCCGAGAAGTATACAGCGCGAACGAGCATCAAAAGAAGATACGAGTGTATAACAAATGTCCAACGAACAACAAAGCAGTCAAACGACAGTATAAAGCAGATCGGAGAATGAATAGAACGACGAAGATGTTAGTAGCAGTCCTACTTCTTTTCCTCGTAACAGAACTACCACAAGGAATATTAGGATTGCTCAGTGGGTTACTAGGAAAATGCTTCTTTAAACGTTGCTACGATCTTTTTGGAGAATTGATGGACGCGTTAGCATTATTGAACGGAGCTATCAACTTCGTGCTGTATTGCTCGATGTCGAGGCAATTCCGTATGACGTTTGGACAAATGATGTGGCGCGCGCACCTACATCGGTGGCCCCCACCAACTGGCTCGCAATCCGATGGACAAAACACGTAAGTATAACACAGAAATGTTCTGTTTAATAAACATTGAGTAAAGTATTTATAAAAGAAAAATACCGGCTAGACAGCCCGATTATTTAGAGAGATGCGAAACTTCAAGTTCGATTCAGTCGAAATGGTTTCTGTAACAAACATGCTGTCTGGTGTCTATTATTACATTCGCAGTATTGTTAAATTTACTCAATATTGTTACTGAGAATGAGTGATGTAAAGGGTGACCCCTTTCGGTGCGGGCACGCTCGGCGCACTTTGAACTTTGTTCTTTTTTACTTTTTGTTTATAACCGTTGTGCTGTGTCTGTCACGAATAAAAGCATTTCTATTCTATTCTATTCTATTCAAAATAAGCCAAATCGGTCCAGCTGTTTTTTAGTTTTAGTGAGACTAACGAACAAATGTTCATTTTTATAAGTATATATAGATTTCTTTAAATTTCTTTTATTCCATACAAAGGTAGTCTGGTAGATTATGCTGTCAGTGTAAAGGCCACCATTAAACCCATAGATTTAAGTTTGTGTAAAAAATATTACAGTACGGCCGGCGAAAGATGGCGAGAGTGAAGTTAGGCTCTAGCAACTTTAGCGCTTTAATACTCTTAAGAAAATAAACAATTTAACAAAATAAGTTCCACTTGCTATTTTCAATGCTGTAATTAACGGTTATTGGCCTTTATTTTTGTAAACCACTTATTTTTTTACGAATACACAAGCGCGAAAGTTGCTAGAGGCTAACTTCACTCTCGCCACCTTTCGCCGGCCGTACTATAATATATGATTTAGGTTCATTAGGTTCATTTGAAAACCAACGTCAGGCAACTGCTTTGTAATTGTTTGTCATTATAATGAACTGGACCTGTTTGGCGCAGCCGTAGGACACACAATGTTGTTGTTTTTTTTTCTATTTATATATACCACATTTTTGTTTCTTGATTGTGTGTGTCTATGTTCTAAATAAACGTGTTTTTTTCTTTCTTTCTTAGCACTCAAAACAAAAAGACTTAGATATTATGAAGAAATGTTTCGCGAGGTAGAATCATATTTTCACTGTTTACACCACAATTATTTGACCAGGGCACTTATTTTAATTTTTTCTACTTTACAGAGCGAAGTCGTCGGTACCCTGAGGAAGGTTTGTACAAGAGAAACATGCCAATGTTTTGCAGCATTTCCTGTAAATACAAGTCTTAGGATACGGCCATGATACTTAATTAACGAATTTTGACATAAATATTATAATAAGGTAGCAGAAGAAAATATATTTTTTACATATTTTTTTATTCTGATTGTTCTCTGTGTGAGGAAATTGTATCGGGTTTATGCATTGTTTTTTTTTTTTTTTTGCCAAAGGAACTTATACAAAGTGATACTCTATTATTAATGGCGAATTCCAAACGTGTTGATCACGTAACATTAATTTGGTAGCGCATGTCAATTTCATAAATTTTGGTCTAGTTGACTAGCGTTTAAGAAATCACTAGTAAAATGTCTGTTTGTCTATATTTGAATTTAAAATTCGAAAAAAAATCAAATTTTGAAACCTCGTGTCACACATGAAAATTTCTTTATTCCATTGCAACTTATTTTCTAGTGGCCAATAAAGGCAAGCCAGAGATGAGGAACAAGAAATCTTCCGGGAGATCGGGTACGTGGGGTCGTTACTGCCTAACAGTTCACCGCCTAGGAAGGCAGGCAGGCATGTTGCGAAAAAATTAAAAATATAGACCTAGGGTTCATTGGAGCATGCAAGCCTCACCACGATGTCAACGAGTGTAGATAGAGATATGGCGGTGGGTACAAATGGTTACTTAAAAATCAGCCTAAAATAAACAGAGCTAAAATCGTAATTTTAGTTCAAATATAGAACCTTTTGTTAGGCTTTGATTCCACAAAGTACGTAAAAAGTATTTTTTTACTTAATTAAATTAAATTCCGCAATTCCGACTGATTTGCTACAGCGAATAATTTTGTAATTTAGTTAGGTATTTACATTGTTCAAATTAAAACAAGGATTATTTTGTATCCTATTGGAATCTACGTTGAATAATATTATTGCTTTGTTAATAGGTGTAGCTATATTTATTGAATATAGGTATAAAAAGAAAGTGTAAACTGTTGTTGTAAAGATAACGGAATATAATTTTATATGTACCTATTATTATAAGGCACAATGTAACTCTATACTCCATTTGTTTAGGTAGTTAACTAAACGTAAACAATCTTGATATGTCTTTTTATTTAAAAAAAATCGTATAAAACACATACAAAGAATTTTTAAATTTAGGTAATTACCAAACATCAATAAAGGTAAATAACAAAATGTAAACATTTTTAGATAAAATTTTTAGACAACTTTTAGATAAAACACATGTCAAGATTTAGTTAATTACCTAAACAGATAGAGTATATATATATATATAAATTATTTATATTTAATCATAGTTTTAAATAACGATTCTAGTCTTGTTCCCACTGTCAGCATTTATGTTAATATAATATAATGTTAGTACCTACTTCAAAATGGAATTTGAATCTATAAACATAGGTCAAGCCATAAACTGCTATCCAGATACTAGCAGAAACGGGGTGGCGGGTTTGTTCAAAAGAGATACTATATAGATGCTCTGGAACACAAAAGGCAATTGAAGGACCACAGGTAGGTTTTAGTAAATAAAAGTCTAACACGCGCCCTTTCGCACCCTTTCGGACCTAAGGAGATGCCCCAAGCGTAATGGGAGTAGCAGCGAGATTTCTGGGCACCGTCGGCGCGGGTTTGCGGACGACAAGCAATGGGTAACTCGTCGTCCGCTTGTCCGGTAAGGATCAGCCTCCCTAGCCAAGTTTACAACCGTTTCGTTTCCAGTCGATCGCCTCCAGTCGGCCACGCCTCCGATTCCTTTGTTATGACGTCATCTCAATGCTCAGTCTTGTGGTCAGAACAAAGGAATAGGAGGCGTGGCCAACTCGAGGCGATCAACGAAAAAAAAATCGAAACGAAACGGTTGTAACTTGGCTTGGGGGGCAGGCCCAAGTTAACGGCACGTAGTGTTCCACGCGTGCCTCAACGAGATGTCAGCGAAACTGAAGGGGCGCAGTAGAGCCGATTTTCTTTATTTTAGTTATACTGAAAAAAACTTTGTTGGCCTATGGTTCGGTCCGGACTAAGCGGTTCGCCTCGCCGTTTGTAGCGCGTACATCAAAGGACTGGAACAATTTTCCTGTTGCGGGCTTCCCGTCTGATTATAATTTAGGTGTCTTTACGGCTATAGGGAAATGGCTCCTAATAAACTAGTGCGCCTCACCGTCAACGATTGCATCACTGCTTACCATCAGGTGGGATCGCAGTCAAGCACTAGTTTATATCAATTTAAAAAATTGTAAAATTAGTTATCAACACAGCGCGACATCGTTCCAACTGACAGATCGGCCGTTGATATAAAAAAATACGCGGGATCTTCCCGCGTACAAGTGTCGAATAACTGTTTGTCATTTATATGTATAAAATTGTGCCACATAAGTTCTTTTACAGTACTTTTTTTACTGCGCGTTGTTAACTAAATTAAAAGGAAGCATTTAACACAAAAAAGTGAAAATGCTCGAATTATTACATTGGCCCGTTTACGTAGGACCCATCGATATCACTGTGCGATTGCGCAGGAAAGCACGGTGCATTCAAAGTTTATGAGAGATAGCTATGCTATTTCTCAGTGGCCATATGTCAAACGCAATTTATGTGAATTTGGCAATCGTCCCCTATATTGGACAGACGTCCGTAATTTTAAAACACGCAGGCAAAATTCGTTAATACCCTGGAAATGTCAAAGATAATATTTTTTTACTTTTCATTATACTATTTGTAGACAAGAAGCCAAAGTACCTGCCAAATTTATTAAATTTCTTGCTTTATATGTTAAGAGAACACAGAACACAGGACAGAGAAAGGGATTGCTGTATAGAATCGCTCAGTTCAATCGCAAAGATCTAGGATCTTTTGGCGCGCATCTAAAACTGGAACTAATGCCATCATCTTGTTTTTTTTTTTCAATAATATTTTGAGTCAGTTTTCACAAATGTTTAGGTACCTACCAAAAGCGCCTCCTGCCGGTATCATTCCATGTCAAATAATAATCCTTCCGATTGAATTTCGTCCTCCTTGGTCAACCTTAACAAGGTTTACTCAAGTAAGCAGAAGATTATTATCGTATTTACATAGGTACGCAAACACAGGTACATTCTCTGTACCTTTAGTCTCATAGTCTAATGGTTAAATAGTAAACTAGTGGTGACTTTTAAGATTATTTACCTATTGCATAACTCCTCTCCCGTGCGTCTTTACTAGCTCTCGTAATTCATATATCTACATGAGTAATACAAAAACAGAATTATTCATAGATGATCTAGATTCCTTGTCATTGATGTCATAGTGCAAGTAAACGGTAACATGCTTCGTTCAATAACTATTTGAGTAACACCTTTCATCCATTAATTTTTCTTTCTTACTTTTTATTTTCTATATCGACAATGACCATATTCATGACCATAAATAGTTATAGGTCTTTACCTATGAAATTGGAGATTTTTAAAACGGGTTGCTTTGAAGTGTTATATCATTGGATTGACTTGGAATCATAAGTTCAAATAAATTTTATATTAAAGGTATGTTATTCTTCTTTTGAAATTAGGTATTTATTGGTTTCTTTGTGTTTTGTATTTTCTGTAATATCGCAGTACTTATAACCATGAAAGCTAATAAAAAAATGTTTTTTCATATTAAGAGTTTCAACGTAGATACTATGCATTGCAAAGGGCAAACAATATCAATGTCGCATACCTACGACTTTCTTCTAACAAAAAAACTCTGTGTTCTTGGTTTAATAGAATTCGTTTTGGAAATTTTGTCTTGTAGCCGCCCTAAGAAATAAAGTTATTCCTGAGATAAAATTTCTCACATGAAAGTGATTAAAACCAAAATAGACATCTCATTCATTAGCAGTTTTAAGTCCGTATACATCATCAATATTGCATATCACTTGAGGCCCATTGTTTCCACGGTAGAACTCATATTACAAAATAATGCGAGTTTTCTTAGATTTCATACAAAAATGGTTATAAGTACTGCTATATTACAGAAAATATAAAACACAAATAAACCAATAAATACCTAATTTCAAAAGAAGAATAACATACCTTTAATATAAAATTTATTTGAACTTATGATTCCAAGTCAATCCAATGATATAACACTTCAAAGCAACCCGTTTTAAAAATCTCCAATTTCATAGGTAAAGACCTATTATATCATCATCTTCCTGCCCTTGTCCCGTTTTATTTAGGGTCGGCACAACACGTTTTTTTCTTCCATTCTGTCCTGTCACTCGTCACGCTATCACTAACTCCTTTTCTTTCATATCACTTCTCACACAATCCGTCCGTCTTTTCTTTGGCCTCCCTCTCCCTCTCCATCCATCCACATGTAAATTCATAACTCTTTTAGCAACATGCGCTTCATCCCTCCTCTTCACATGACCATACCAAGATAAACGATTCCCTTGCAACTTTTCAGTCACTGACGCCACTTTCAAACTTCCCCTAATGTACTAATTTCTCACTTTATCCATTCTTGTCACACCACACATCCGTCTTAACATTCTCATCTCCGCTACGTGTAATCTTGTTTCATCCGTCTTTTTCTAATATCTTGTTTTATCCGTCTTTTTCTAATAGTTATTTATAGTTAACTTTAAATACCTCCAGAAATATTGATAAATTGTATAGCTTCAATATAACTCTTTGAACAACGCCTTTCATAATAATTTAAGCTAATTGCACCATAAACCTTCTTTCTATCTTTCAAATACGTGACAGCTTTTCTAATATCGGATTGCTTCCAATCGTCTCGAGCATTTCTACTTGTCGCACAACAAAGACCAAATCCTAAAGACTAGGCATTTGGCACGAAACTTCAATACTTGTACTTGCACAAATAAAACCAAGGATTAATGAACCCCATATGACATGTTTTATTGGTTTTACTCATTTCTTTCGAGTTTTATGATAGGTATGTACCTAGATATTGCACAATCTATGAATTTGTATTTTAAAGGACATGTGTATCTTTCAGGAAACACAAGGCACCTCTTTGAGATGTCGCGTGTTTCCTTTTGGATACACAGATAATAGTTTATTCGGATGCCTGTGTCTCCACAAAGAATCACGATTTCATACGTTTTGCATTAAAATATCATTAGAAGTCGAATTACGCAAAAAAAGAAAAACATTGTTTCTGGTATTGTTTGCTTGTCATTTAACTCCGACTTTAGAAATTAAAATTCTTTCGATTGTTTTAGAATTTGGTTTTTTGTACTGAAGTCGGTTATTATTTTTTTTTTTAAAAGCTTTTTTTTTCACACTTTTTAGTTGTGATACATATAAAGCCAGAGTACTTTATTTCTCATGATAATTCGAATTAACCAATTCGAATTTAATTTAAATTAACACAGCTACGATACATTATTTTATTGTGAAGTTCCCATCCACCTCCCGGCTCCATTATCAGGTCAGTTCGATAGTACTTTATAACCAAAGTGCATCTTATGGCAATTCTAATAAGCCCAAACACGGCTAGGTTACATTGATTAATAACGGAGTACCAATGCCTAGCTTCCGGCTCCATCATCATCATCAGATCACTTCGATGATACCATTTTCAACATAACTATTCAGAACCATTTATTTAATTTATTTGTATTGTCATAGTTACTTAACTATCTTCATTGTGATAAGTATCTATGTGAAGGTGAAGTTCCGTTGGCCATTTCTGGTCTTCTTCATCAGTTCCATTTCATCAAATGTTACTTTTTGACTGTAAATGCTTAAGTTCTCGATGAAAATACCAAAATAACTATATAGTTGCCTAGAATATTTGAGGAGTTCCCTAGAATCCATATATCCACTTCTTTTCTCATTATTTTTAACCTTTCACTAACACTGTCTTTGTGTACAAGAAAGTATAGCTCATTTGGGTAGAAGTAGTATCTAAGGATACCCATTTCTATTACACCCAGTTTTTTTTTTAAATGGGAAATCATCATATAACTCTTTTCGCTCTGGGTGGATCGAGAGGGAGTCAGAGTTCAACTGACTAAAACCTACCCGAGTTCCAACAGTTGCCCTTTAGAATTGTTCGTAAGAGTAACTACGACCCTGAGACGTCAGGGTCGTAGTTACTCTTACGAACAATTCTGCAACGAAACCTTGTAAAAATCATCAACTCTCCATACTACAACTAACTAAATAGGTATCTACATTATAGTTTCATCTCTATATCGATGTTTACGCTACGCTAGAAACGATAATCTATGTTATCGACAGTATTCAAAGCCACTATGTGTATATTAAACATTTACCTGTAAACGTAGGACAAAGCAACGTTACCTAAATTGTATTCATAGTATATGACTTAGGGCGGAATTCACCAATAAAACTAATCGCGTTTTAACGTTTGGCTCGCATAATCGCGTTTAGCCGCTGTCACTAGTGTCACTTGTTAAAATATTACAAAAGAAAAATACAGACAAGTGACACTAGTGACAGCGGCTAAACGCGATTATGCGAGCCAAACGTTAAAACGCGATTAGTTTTATTGGTGAATTCCGCCCTTACAATGCCAACCCATTAATATTATAGATTCGATATGTTACAGAGATTAAAACTTTAGAGACAGGTAAATAATTTTTCTATTTGTGTAAGATGTGAGATATTCTTGTTTAAGTTTCAAAGTCATAACGAATTTGAAACTTACACTATCAACAATCAACAACAATCGAAAAGTTAAAAAAAAAATAACATTAGCTCTATAGTTTTGAATATTTTGCTTGGACATGATGCATATTTTAAATTTTATATATTTCGTTTGGTATGGTATTTGTAAACTTGTCAATTTTTTTTTTTTACATACTCTCGTAAAAACCCCTTTCCATGTTGGCGCCCAGTTGGGACAGTATGACCCACGTTGGGCGCCACTCTATACTCTAATCTTAGAGTAAGGAGTAAGATACTTGCGTGTTACTACTTAGTTCCGTCCTCAAATCCGAGATGGCGTTATTAAAAGAGTTCTTCTTTTTAACTTTAGTAAACTTACTTTAAACTGATGTTAAACCACAACGTAACTATGTTAAACTGGTATTTTTGTATGTATAATATAAACAACATACTTATTATTGTTACAGCGTAATTTTCTATAGCTACTTAAATATGTAATGTGTTCAATCATTGAATATTAAAAAAAAGAAGTGTGAATTGTTTGCACAAAGTGGCATAAGCTTTATAAAACGTACTGTAAACACTGCAGTCAACATAAAATTATGCATAAAAATAGACTATGATGTATTCTAGTCACTGTATATAAAAATATACCATAGTATAAACAAATTATTATTATATAAGTAAAAGATATATATATGCGTTTCTCTTGTACATGCAAATACAACTGGTCTAATAAATATTATATAATGTCTAAACTACGCTATTCAAGCATTCGCCACTAGATAAGCTCATAAAGAAAAGTTTGTACATATCTTTTTATAAATAAAGTTTTAATGTGAGTTTTGATATTTGATGGCCTCTAGGTACTTATCAAATACGTATAATCGTATGTATGTGTGTATGTGTCTTACTTTTTCACGCTCATACGGTAGAACGCATTTGGATGAAAGGAAGAGGCCGAATTTTCTATGGCCACCGTCCCCACCCTCCAACATACATAGGATACATGTCAGTTTGTTCATTCCTATCCACAAAAGACAAAACAGCTGATTTGGTTGTTAATATGTATGGGTATTTAATTAATTTAAAAAAACTTGTGGAAATGAATGTATTTATTTTTCCATACAAAGACATTTACTATAAGTCATCTATTACAATATGATCAAGCATATGTTCTGCCCCCCCTAGCCAAGTTACAACAGTTTCGTTTCGATTCTCTTTTCGTCAATCGCCTCGAGTTGGCCACGCCTCTGATTCCTTTGTTCTGACGTCATCTCAACGCTTAGTCACGTGGTTAGAACAAAGGAATAGGAGGCGTGGCCGTGGCCGACTCGAGGCGATCAACGAAAAGAGAATCGAAACGAAACGGTTGTAACTTGGCTAGGGGGGCTGGTGTATTAAAATTAATGTGTCTCTGTAACCCTAAATGCGCACAACTTTGGATAGGTTAGGTTAGGTCACCTATGAATTCTATAATGGGAAATTTCATCAAGTAAAAATAAAAAAATAAAAAAAAAAACAGAAAAGGTAAGTGACTATAGAAGCTGATCAAGTAAAAGAGAAAGATAAAGTTGTTGTCTTGAGTTGTACTAAAAATGTGTGATAAATCGAAATGCAAGGGATTGGTCGCATGGGGCTGCAGGAATATTTAAGAGTAGCTGTGACTTTAGTATGCAAAAATTAACTAAAAGAAACAAGTGAGTTTTAGTCAGTAAAAGTCTGACAATCCCTCTCGGACTACCCAGAGTGGCAGAAGTTATTTGGTTCCATTCAAAAAAGGTCTCCACCCACATATCCTTTAATAACCACATTTGATGCTTGTCCTGCCATCTATCGGACGCTGGAGCACATTAGATGTTAGTCGAGTAAGTATTAAACTTCATGAAAACGGTTTTAGTGCCAGTAGTTAAGAATAAGATTGGGGACGATGCCGACGTAAGTAACTACAGGCCGTTTTCACTTGCAACAATTTTAGCAAAAATGTTTGACGGCCACCTTAATACTCGGATAAATATCTAGCTGTCATTACATGATAATCAGTTTGGGTTTCGACCTAATCTGTCGACTAAAACTCCTATACTGAGTCTTAAGGATGTCGTCAGATATTATACTGATCGGAAAATTCCAGTGTACGCGTGCTTCCTCGATCTCTCCAAAGCCTTCAATCTGGTGTCATATGATATTCTGTGGGAGAAGCTGGAGATATTCTCCAAGCTACCCAACACAACAACTTCAAGCTACCCAACACAACAACTCAAATACAACACATAACATATTTCGGTATTAGTACAGATACCATATCAACAGCGTCAGATGGGCAGATATAATGTCGGAGCCGTACCTATAGGTTGGAGTGCGGGATGAGACCTGTATATGGATGCACTGATCGATGGGCTCAGTAGCCATCGTATCAGCTGCCATGTGGATGGTGTCAGTATTAACAATTTGAGCTATGTGGATTAGGTATATGATGCTGCTGAGTGCATAGGTCTGTGGATTGAGGAAATTGCTGAGTACCTGTGAGGAGTATGCCTCAAGCCACGGCCTGAAGTATAATGCAATCAAAAGTAAATACATTGTGTTTGGGGCGGGTCTGAAGATATCAAAGAATGTACCACCTGTTTGTGTAAATGGGGTTCTCTAGAGAGAGTGTATGATTTTAAATTTTTAGGTCACATTGTCTCAGCAGACAGATTCAGATTCAGATTTATTTATTTGCATAAACATGTGTAAATAATATACATGGTTAAGAAATATATTTATTATAAAATCTGGGAATAATATTAAATTGCTTCTGTATATGTTGTTGAAGGGGCAAACCACCACTGCGAGTCAGTTAGTAACATATATGTTTGAAATGCCGACTTAGCAAGCATGTTGCCATGCCTATCATAAATGCGAAAAAGCCATGTTTTGCTCTAAGAAAGTATCAGGATTGAATTTTTAGATATTATTTCAAGCCTATTATGGGTTAGCTCGCCGTCCGATCGTCCGGTAACCGTCCGGAACGAGCCCAAGTCGTCGACGTCGTGTACTGTTTCCACGCGCGCCTCAAGGAGTTGTCAGCCAACCGTAGGGGCCCAGCAGGGTCGAAACCTACTGAGGCCAAGGGTCTGCTTCTGAAAGAAAGACTCGGCCCTAGTATAAAGACCACCCAAGAGCGGGGGATATCATTGGATGATTTTCACACCAAAAAAAAGAGCCTATTATGGGGACAAGCAAGTGCAGAGTAATTGAAATTCCTAATGCCACGAACGTCTTTGCAATGGTGCAATCCTATTCCAGAATCAACATACAAAGTCTACCTGCCTTGAATAACACCAGAATTATGTAGGCATGATGAAAACGATCCCTATACAAGCTCTTGAACCTCGGTTTCTATAGCGGTAGGTATTTCGATTGAAAATCCAGTCTATTGATTGAAAACCCTTCGTGGCCTTATAATAAACAATTAATTAAATCAGTCTTTATATATTCAAAAGGCACGTGAATTTCAGAATTCCTTTAATGTCAATTTAGTATTGATCAAAATATGTCGATAATTACAAATAAGTATAATATAATTTAGGTTTGTAGAAACCCGAGTACAGAAAAACAGTAGTCACACTTACTGTTTTTCTGTAATGATAATAGAGATAATAGAGTAATGATAATAGAGAAAATCAATTAAATACTCAGGAAATACTAGTGAATACAAAACTCCTTCCGTCGAGTTATTCTAATTGTTAAACCACTGAAACGTAGGTACGTTTCAGTGGTTTACTTTTCTTTTGATTTTCGCCATACATTCTATCGGCGAAAATCAGAAGAATTGTCGGGTGTGCATTAAACTTTCGCAAAAATTATTCAAAGAGGTTGTACGATGTGGACTACATTGTACAACCTCTCGGTAACAATAGTCGTGTTACAATTTGGTTGAAACGTAGTTTATTATTGGGTCCAAATATTTTCAGGAGCTTTATTTTAATGCGTTGTTGAAGACAAAGCAGACCATATCAGGTGGTTATTTTATTCCATTGTGTCTGTCTATCTGTCTGTCAAGACCCTTTATCTCAGGAACGCGTGGAGGTATCGAATTGAAATTAAAACCATATTCTCAAGTCTGCAGTCCCTTGGAGCTGTAAAAAATAAAAAAAAACCGGCCAAGTGCGAGTCGGACTCGCCCATGGAGGGTTCCGTAGCAGCAAGTAACATAATAATAATCTTTGTATCAGGTTCATATTTGGCTTGCGCAAGTATGACCACGTTTCTGAATTTCGTACTAGGCTCAAATGGCTTCCTATTCGCCTTCGCCGGAACGCCCATATACTTTCTTTGCTTTATAATGTGCTATTTATTCCTTGTACCCCGTTTTATCTTAAAGAACGTTTTCAGTTCCTTAGTGACACACATAGTAGGTCCTTGAGATCATCGGAAAACCTAAAATAAGGTATTCGCACGCATTCCACTACCTTCGTTGACAAATCTTTTACAATTCAAGCTGCACGTTTGTGGAATGCGTTACCCTTAGAAGTAAGGCGTGCTCAAACGCTACCAACATTTAAAAAGATGGTGAAGGAGCATTACCTTTCTCTTTAATATATTTATCTTCTCCTGGTTCAACTATATATTTGATATTTATTAGTATATTTTTTTTTTTTTGTATTGTATGTATGTATTTGTGTTAATGTATCTTGTTAGTATTATATCTGATGTTTGTACACTGACAACCCTTAATCTATCTCCATCCTCTCAGTCCATCCAAAGGTTGTCTGTAAGAGATCGCCCTGTGCGATAAGGCCGCCCATTGTGCACTTATTATTTTAAATGTTTGTCCTGTATTTTTGTTTATTTGGTGTACAATAAAGATTATAATAAATAAATAAATAAATAATATAAAAGTTCTTGAAGTTCGTTGTAACTTTGATCGAAGTTTTAATAATAGTGTATTTTTTTAGATTTATGACGTATTAAACAAGTAACATAATATAAAAGTTCTTGTAGTTCGTTGTAACTTTAATCGATGTTTTATTAATAGTGTATTTAAAAAAAAAGTTATTGATAAGTAAACATTATAATTAGGTACCTAAATGATGGGATTTAGATCTAACTATATGCGAGCCCATATAGGCTTGTGATAGCTAAACAAGCTAATATACGAGGGGGCATTTTTAAGTTCGCGGAATCGGGGGTAAGACGTGGAAATAAAAATACAAGTTTATTTTTCCTTTTCAATATATTCACCTGCAACCCTAATACATTTTTCAGATCTTTCAATTAGCTTATGTATACCTTCGAAAAAAAAATGTTTTTTCTTTGTCTGAAAAATAAGCTGAAACTGCTTCCTTCACTTCTTCATCGCTTGAGAACTTCTTCCCCCGAAGTTCTTTTTTCATTTTTGGAAAGAGATAATAATCACTGGGAGCCAGGTCAGGAATGTAGGGTGGATGAACCAAAATATCGAAGCCCAGCTTAAGCAGGGAAGCCAACGCAACACGGCTCTTGTGCACAGGCGCGTTGTCGTGCAGAAGGAGGACACCTTTGGTTAATTTTGCTCTTCTTTTTGCCTTGATTGCTTCCTTTAATCGCTCTAAGATTGAAGCGTAGTATTCTCCGGTTATGGAGACACCTTTATCTTTATAATTTATCAACAAGATTCCTTCTGAGTCCCAAAAGATTGTCGCCATGATTTTTCCCGCCGACTGTGACACCTTAAATTTCTTTGGTGGTGGTGTGCCTTTTTTGTGCCACTGCATAGAATCTTGTTTGGACTCAGGTTCATAATGATGAACCCAAGTTTCATCCCCAGTAACAATTCGAGTCAATACTCCATCCTGGTCTTCATTACAGAGATCCAAAAACGCGCGAGAACACTCTACGCGCTGTTGTTTTTGAGGCGGCGTGAGCTGACTTTGGTCATGCCGAGATAATCGTGAAGAATTTTAAATATGATTGTATCGGGTACTCCAACCATTTCTGCGAGCTGTTTCTTCTTTAGTCTAGCATCTTCCAGTATTAATTTTTCCACTTTTTGAATGATTTCCGGAGTGGTCACCTCGATCGGCCGTCCTGGCCGAGGATCATCTTCAAGTGAGGCCCTGCCTTGCTTAAAAAGGGTATGCCACTTATAAACCATGATTTTACCGGGGCAAGAGTCCCCGTAAACGGATGACATCTCTTCTATTATGGTTTGAACCGATTTACCTTGCTTGGTAAGGAACTTTATGACAGCGCGGTGCTCGATTTTCTCCATTTTTCACAATGTTCTTCCCAACTGAGTTGTTTGATCGACGATAATTCAAATAGTAATGGCCCGATTAAAACAAAACATTCTATTTATACTAATAATGAGCTACTTAACCAGTTACGACTAAGGAAAGTACCCTCATTTATTAATTACCTATCCATTCCGCGAATATAAAAATGCACCCTCGTATATTCCAGTTTGACAAGAAATATTTCCAAAAATATTATCAATTTGTGTGCCTCCTCGCGTAGTTGGACAAGGTGGTAATAACGTCCTATATCCAGCGTTCTGCATGAATGATAGTATATAATTGTCTTTTAAAAAATCTTCGTTGAAGTCTCCAAAAAGTAATGTTGGCATTTTGTTGTTGCAAAAAACATTTTTGTTTATGAACTCCATGAAAGTTTTGTTTGTACATCTAGGCGATTTGTATAATGCAAATATTCTATGATTATTATATTCAAATGAAACTGCTTCAACGTGACCAAAAGTGCTGGATTGCTGGAAGTAACTTCTAGGAGACGTGATGTGTAAGTCTTGTTTGACCCACGCTGAGATTCCGAAACCAGGATTAGAGGCCGCTGTCATAGGCCCATTGGTTCTAACGACTTCTACGAAATCTGGTAGAGAGAATGAATCCTCAGTGCAACTCCAAGTCTCTGATGTAAAATATATGTCTGATGCTAATATTTGTGGGTCACTGGCTATATCCGGTATGTGTTTTTTCAAAGACTGTACATTATGGTACATAATCTGTGTGAAATTATGGCTCTCTCTAAGAAATTTAAAAATTGGCACTATTGGTTTTTCACGTAACTTTATCATTTCTTTTACAATAGCATCTTTACTAGCTGGAGGGCGGGGTGCTTTGAATGATTCGGTCACTATAAATAGACCTTGCGCTGTAGTTGCACGAGAACAAGCGACGTATATCATAGACCTTTGAATCGTAGGTTTTAAATGGACAACAACTCGTTCTAATGTTGTACCCTGACTTTTGTGAATGGTGATAGCTTCTGCTGGAACTAATGGGTATTGGCTTCTGCGAACTTGTAAATGTGATGATTTATATCTTTTTATTGTGTATGTGACCGGTTCGAGTCCAATTTCTATTAAATCTACTTTTATATCGACTTAGTGAACTAGCAGCCTTATTTCTTTTAATTTTACCGATAGCACCATCGAAGTTCAACCAAATCCGCAACGGCCGTTTTTCACCAGATTTTTGTTCATAGCAAAATCAATAGCTGTTAATACTCCAGTAGAACCGTTAGTTAGACCATCAGCAGTGTCTATGTTAATTGTCAACATATATTTTGCCCCTACCTTCAATATTAAACTTTTAGGAAGTCCATATGTTTGTTGAGTTGACAACCTAGAAACAGTTTCTAAGGCTTTCTCCTTCATAGTAACATTTGGTTCTCCTGAGACAGAATCGATTGCTAATGACACAGCACCTTCGCTATCCATAGTTGACAGAACTCTACTGTTATGGTCGTCTACTTCTCTGTTGCTAGCGTACAAATTGACTGCGCCTCGAGCATCATCTGGTAACGTAGAATGACTAAAACAACGACTTCTAAATAGTTCTATGTCGTCATTCGTCATGGTTCCACTCGCTAAATTATTTAAAGCCGTAGCAAAAGCAACATCGTCCCTCTGTCGCATTATTTGGTTTAACTCAGTAAGTTGAAATAGATCCCAAATAGGTGTCCCCGAAATTTCGGCAAGAGGATTTCGTGAATTAGGTTGGAACACCCAATTATCACCAACTGGTGGTAATTGTCTTAAGTCACCTACAACTATAACTGATATTCCTGCAAATAAAACTGATGTATGAAAAATTTGCTGCAACCGGCGGTTTATTTGGTGAAAAGTTCGAGACCCAAGCATTGAAATTTCGTCAATTATAATTAATCGCAATTTTGATAATTTTGTTGCAAGTGTATTGGCAACACTTGGTGAAAGTTCTGGTAAAATACTTCCTGCTTGTGAAATTGGTAAACCTAATGCACTATGAACAGTTTGGCCACCTATGCCAAAAGCAGCTTTTCCAGTGAAAGCTGTAAGTAATATCTTTAAGTCATCTGGGTTAGAACCAGATTCTCTATTAAAACTTAGCGTCAATGTTTGAAACAACGCTCTTATTAAAACACTTTTGCCAACTCCAGCTCCACCGCTTACAAACAGATAAATAGGAGAAGACGAATTAGATATTTTGTCAGTAACGTGAAATAATATGTCTCTTTGGTCAGAATTAAGTTTTCTGGTTAAATTTAATACCTCATCTTCGGTTAATTGTGGAGGCAAAGCTATATAGTTGCAACTGTCACCGCATAGCTGAGGTCCTGGATTACCACCTGGTATCATGTCTTCAGCGACATCTCCTACCTGGGTCTCAAATTCAAAGTCATTAAAAGGATTTTCATAAAGTCCCCTTCCGATAACTTCTTCACTTTCTTCAATAAGCTCTGTATTTCTTATAGCTAACAATAAAGTTTCGAATTGCTCTGGTCCTCCTAATTTATTAAATTGTTCGCTCTCAAGTTTTATCTTTTCCTTCATTTCTATAAATTTGTCCTTTATGTTTAGGTCTGGATTAGTTAATTCTTCTTCTTCGTTTCGCCATGAAATATACAACATAAGCTGCTCTCTATAAAAATTATCTGGATCGTCTAAAAAACTGAACCGTCGGAAACGAATTATCCTTGGTCTAGCTTTTCGTCGTATAAATCCTAGATTGTCTTGTAATGGCCACCAGTTACCAATCATTTCGTCTGTTTGGTTTTGAGAACAGTTACTATCTGGACTATTATTTGGTTGTGTTACTGATATACGCGGACGACGTTTCGAATAAACAAAATAGGCTGCAAAATAAGCTAAACTAATGTCTTCTAAAGTAACAGGTCGTTTAGCGTAATAATCGATAAAACTGTTTTGGAAAATGTCAGATGAATCTTCATGTTTCTAATTTCTTGCATACTCTTTAAAATATGTACTCTTTCTTGGGGCAAACTAGTGTTCAAATATATTTCTGCTTCACTAGCTCGTGACAATGGAAGACCCGATATACAATATATCGCCTCCTGTGCAGAAATTTCACTGGCGTTCAGGAATACATTTGAAATACTACGTAGAGACTCCTTTACACTACTCTTTCCTTTCTTAGCTTCTTCTACAGCGTCTCGAAGCAAACGTGACATTCCTTTATCAGCTTTATTTATATAATCAACAATATACACTGCGCAAGCAAATGGATCTAAGATGTACTGAATATCCATGTTTGCCTGATGTAACTGTAAGATTTTCTTGGAGAATGAATTAATGTAAACATCTTTTGGAGATCGCTTCAAAAATACTTTCGGCCTTTTCAAAGTACTTCTAATAGATAAAATGTAATCATCGTATGTAACATTACAAACGTCTAAAAACTCTTCAAATGTTTTTATTTCTTCTGGCAAACTTTGTAGGATTGACTGTATATTCTTAGCTAAATTTTTAACTCTTTTAAAACAAGCGTCATCTTTTGAGAGTTCCACTAATATTATGGTACAATTCATAGGAAAAAATGGAATATCAAAGCGACATGGTCTATCGAGTTTAGGTCTGCATGTGTGGGTGTGTTTGTGTGTCTGAAGGCGAATAAGGTCATCTGTAATCTCTTTACTATCACAGGATACAATTTCATCTACAAATTTGACTACATTTTGAACAGTATTCGAATTTCCTGGTACAAAAATCGGTGCTTCTTCAAGCCATAACATTATGTGAGCATGGGGCGAACCTCTATGCTGGAATTCTATTCTATAATAAAAATGGCTAATTTTGTATTTACTAAAAGGACCTTCAGAACAAGACCAGGTTTTGCGGATTTCCCTTAGTTTGGTTTCAAAGTATGAAGCACATATAAAAGGATCAGATTGAATTAAGCGCGCCTTCGTTTCATATGTGAGTCTTTCAGCTTCGGATTCCGTTATTTTTTCACCATCGATAGTTTCTTTCAGTATTATCAGAAGTTCAGTCCACTGGGCCTCCGCAGCAGACAGAGTCACAAAGAACGAAGGCACTCCGAATTGCCTTATCATTCCCAAGACTTTCTTTTTCTCTGCCTCCCAATGAGATGGGGAATTTCTTACACCCCGAAGAACACGATATCCGTCGTCATGTTGTACTAAATTATCTATATAATTAGCATCCAAAACATTACACGCTAGAACAGGTGCCCCTTTGACGGTTTTTTTTCGTAGGCAGGTGGATATGCTATTCTTCACTGTAATCATCTGTTGTTTTTTTAGAGCAGTAAACAGGTAATCTGGTCGTACAGCGCGACGGTCACATCTAGATATTTCCGATTTTATTACTTCTGCATGACTCAACTTAATTTTAAAGTCACGCTTAATCCCACAATGAACTTTAATAAACGCCAATTCTTCTAAATTTTCATCAAATAGTAACGATATAGGGACGTGACCTTCGCCAGGAGCCATTACTATTACGTCTTGATTGTCATCTAATAGAGTTTCGGTACCTCCTGGATTAACTGTTTCTTCTTCCTCTCCCTCTTCTACAACACCTCCATCACACGTACACTCTATATTATCGTTAACTTCTTCAACATCCCAAGATTCATTTAAATTTATTGCATTTTCCTTAAACAAGGCACAATTCACCAAGTACTGTGCGGCTCTACGAACGTATTCAGGTCGAATTTGTTCTTTGCGCCCATGCCTATAACATAATTTTCGTCGTAATTCCACAGTAATTACATTATCATCATTTGTTGATCGAGGTAGTGCGCTAACGATATTGTTGATTCGTACGGGCACGTTTATAACGTTTCCTACAAGTCCGTGTTGAAAACCTAACCCTTGACCTTTTCGAACAATTTTTAAAAACACATGACGAGGGCTTACCAGCCTCTCTTCCATAGGCGTTAGTTGTTTTAGTACCTCAGGAATATCTGGAAAAACTAAGCCATTCACAATAGCTAATCGTGGAACATTACCTTGAGTGATATATTTTGCACAGGTACTACAAAATTCTCCAAATATTTCACTGGCTAAGTTTGGAAACTTGAATGTGTTTGTAGCAAATTCTTCGCCAAACTTATTAGTAATGCTTTGTTTTGACAGTTTTCTTATCGAATTTATATGCCACAATCTTCCACAACAACTACAGGGATGTGTAAAACCTTCTCTGATGTTTTTATAATATTTTGTAGCAGTTTTTTCCCAGGATGCCTTATTATTTGATCGAATTTCCTGCCGTGCTGAGGTATCACGTGCTTGCTCAATTTGTCTGTATTCTTCATTTTCTCGAACACTTTGCCGAGCCTGAGTGTCGCGTTCTTGCTCCACCTGCCTGTATTCAGGGTCGAATCGTGTGGCTTGGTGAGCCGCAGTGTCGCGCTTTCGTTCAGCTTGCCTGTATTCAGGGTCGAGTCGTGCGACTTGGTGAGCCTCAGTATCGCGTTCTCGTTCAACTTGCCTGTATTCAAAGTCGAGTCGTGTGACTTGGTGAGCCTCAGTGTCGTGTTCTCGTTCAATTTGCCTGAATTCAGAGTCGAGTCGTGCGAGTTGATGAGCCTCAGCGTCACGCTCTCGTTCAGCTTGCCTGTATTCAAGGTCAAGTCGTGCGACTTGGTGAGCCTCAGTGTCGCGCTCTCGTTCAGCTTGCCTGTATTCAGGGTCTAATCGTGCTACTTGGTGAGCCTCAGTGTCGCGCTCTCGTTCAGCTTGCCTGTATTCAGGGTCGAATCGTGCGACTTGGTGAGCCTCAGTGTCGCGCTCTCGTTCAGCTTGCCTGTATTCAGGGTCGAGTCGTGTGACTTGGTGAGCCTCAGTGTCGCGTTCTTGTTCAGTTTGCCTGAATTCAGAGTCGAGTCGTGCGACTTGGTGAGCCTCAGTGTCGTACTCTCGTTCAGCTTGTCTGTATTCAGGGTCGAGTCGTGCGACTTGGTGAGCCTCAGTGTCGCGCTCTCGTTCAGCTTGCCTGTATTCGGGGTCGAGTCGTGCGACTTGGTGAGCCTCAGTGTCGCGCTCTCGTTCAGCTTGCCTGTATTCAGGGTCGAGTCGTGCGACTTGGTGAGCCTCAGTGTCGCGCTCTCGTTCAGCGTGCCTGTATTCAGGGTCGAGTCGTGCGACTTGGTGAGCCTCTGTGTTGCGCTCTCGTTCAGCTTGCCTGCATTCAGGGTCGAATCGTGCGACTTGGTGAGCCTCAGTGTCGCGTTCTCGTTCAGCTTGCCTATATTCAGGATTAAAACGAGCAACTTTATGAGCTTGAGTATTGCGCTCTTGTTCAACTAGTCTGTACTCAGGATTTAATCGTTTGCTTCGTCGAATAGAATTATTATTTTCCTTTTCCGTTAGCTTCTTCCGTTTATTACTCCTTATAGAATTGATAGCCATTTTATTGCTCTGTTTTTCTCTTTCGGCGACCTCATTATTAGATCTTGAAATCCTTTTCCTGTTTGCATTTTTTTCTTTAATCTCTTGTACATCCAGTTTATGTATTTTACTTGTTTCCTCTGCAACATCATTTTCATTATTTTTATATATTGCTACAGCATTTTTTTTCGTACTTCGCTGTCTTTGTTTCTTCTCATTTTTCTTTTTATTTTGCGTTTCAAAATTGAAAGCAGTGTTATCAAAAAGATTTACGGGCGGACGTCCAGGAACAGATCTAGCTGTAGATGGAAAAGGCAAAAAATCGTTGCTCAAAATCATACAGCGCAAATGAGCTCTCATCATTTCTGGTAAGTACATAATTGTGTAGAGAGGGATTCATTTTAAGCGCTAAAGAAGTAGCAAAAGCTATTGCATAAAGCCCGCAATCTATTGCATTGGGTTGACGTTGCACGCTAGGAAATTGAATATTAAATTCTGCTAGGTATGGAAACAATGCATTAATATATGTTTTTTGAGTTGGCTTTAAACAATTATAAAGACTATCGTACACGCGTAGTATACCATTGATATAATAAATACAAGACCAGTGTCCTATTGAACCCACATCGCCATCATAAATAATTTGGAGATGAGACTCATTTGGCGGTACAGGCTCAATGAGTTCCGGGAACCCGAACAGACCCACTTCCCGTGGACGGAAAGATGTATGACGAGACAATTTTTCATGAAATGCTCGCACGACGTCATCTTCCAGAACGTTATTTGGGTTTAATACATAGGAGAAAGTATCATCAGCCAAGGAATTCATACTTAAAATAACACTTAAGTTTTTTTTATTATGAGTACTAAGTAGGTATTATCGAAGTAGGTAGGTATAATATTTAAGAAAAGAAGAAAGAAGAAAATCTCAAAACTTTTATTAGGTTGACGTTTTATAGTAAGTATTTACCTATTTCTAGGCAGTAAATGAGTTTAAAAGAATAATTTCGATGTTAATTGAAATTAATTTTATCCAACGAACAGTATCAAATCGTAAACGTACAATATTTAGCATTCGCAAATGTATCGAAAAATTCGCTCCGCGCACACGACTTTCAACGACGTCTGCCCTCACGTGTCTGCCCGTTCGGGTAAGCGCAGTCGGAAACCTGCCCCCCTCCCGCGCGCTCCGCACCCGCTACTATCAAGCCACGCCCCGCGCGAATTATAATTATTATTTACTTAGGCACCTATTACAGATTTATTAATAGAAAATAATGGTTCACGGTGTATGTACATAATTATAAGGTTTATGTTTATGAAATTAAATGTTTTTTTTTTTATATTTGAGTTGATTGAATGAAAGGTAAAATGCGGTTTACGATTTATGACGTACTAAAAAAAAACTACTGACCAGATCTCGTTCAAACCAATTTTCGTTGGCAGTTTTTATAGTAATGTACATCATATATTTTTTTTAGTTTTATCATTCTCTTATTTTAGAAGTTAGAGTGGGGGGGGACACACATTTTACCACTTTGGAAGTGTCTCTCGCGCAAACTATTCAGTTTAGAAAAAAATGATATTAGAAACCTCAGTATCATTTTTGAAGACCTATCCATAGATACCCCACACGCATGGGTTTGATGAAAAAAAAAATTTTGAGTTTCAGTTCTAAGTATGGGGACCCCCAAAATTTATTGCTTTTTTTCTATTTTTGTATGAAAATCTTAATGCGGTTCACAGAATACATCTACTTACAAAGTTTCAACAGTATAGCTCTTATAGTTTCGGAAAAAAGTGGCTGTGACATACGGACGGACAGACGGACAGACAGACAGACAGACAGACAGACAGACAGACAGACATGACGAATCTATAAGGGTTCCGTTTTTTGCCATTTGGCTACGGAACCCTAAAAATGACGGGTTGCACTCTGGGAGTGTCGGCAGAAGTGAAAACTTAAGTATTAACGTTGTGCGTTTTGGATATTTTGGAATGGTTATGGAATAATTTTGCACGAATTGCTTTTTTTTGCACACAATTTTTTTGCACACAATTTTGCACGACATCCGTCTTACGAATTTTCGATCAGGTCACGTGTACTGACGAGAGTTTAACATTTTTTACCCATTACAAAATTTTTTGCACACAATTTTGCACGACATCCGTCTTACGAATTTTCGATCAGGTCACGTGACCCTGACGGTCACGTGACCCTGACGCGAGTTTAACATTTTTTACCCATTACAAAAAAAGTGTACAACGCCGCTAAAGAAGTTTTTACTTCAAAAACTTCATGTTAGCGAAAAAAAAAGATACGGACGTTTATGTCGCAAAAAATGTATATTTCCACACTCTCAAGGGAATCAAAATTCATAGGGTACTTTCCGTTGACCTAGAATCCTGATATTTGGCACTGAGAAAGGTCTCATAGCACAAGTATAGGAAAAAATCTGAAAACTGTAAATTTGTAGCTAAGTCACAAAAACAAACTTCTTTTGCGATTCAGAAAAATCTTCGTAACTCAATTCGGGAACTATTTTCATAAGTAAGTTTGTAGGGAACCCTCAGAGCGCGAGTCTGACTCCCACTCACCCAGTTTTTTTTTTCATATTTTTATAAAATTTTAATTAAATATTTTATTTAAAAAAAATGGAAACGTCTCCAACGATTAATATAGACAGAGAGCCATGGAGATCCACAGGGTAACGAAGTTTACCGACTTAGTTCCAAGAATTTACAAACTTTATTGGCAGTGCACATTACCTGTAGATCGGATTGCCAATCAACTCCCATGGGAAGGCGTAACGAAGCGATATGACCTGGTGAAGGCCGAAGAAATCCATTGGTTGCGAAAAACATGGGAATGGTCGATGTCTTGAGACTTGGGGCGACCTATGTCCAGCTGTGGAGGTCGTTTGGCTCACATGATGTTCATTATCATTTCAGCCGAAAGACGTCTACTGTTGGACATAGGCCTCCCCCAAGTGTCGCAATGAACGGTCCTGTGCGTCTTGCATCCATCGGATTCCCGCAACCTTTACCAGGTCATTGGTCCACCTTGTAGGAGGCCTTCCAACGCTGCGTCTTCCAGTACGCGATCGCCGCTCCAGAACCTTGACATGATGTTAATTCAGCTGTATTCAGTACAACAAGAAGCAGATTCGACCCCCTACAAACTTGGGAAAAAAGCTAAACAGTTTGATTGAAAACATCTATCTGCTGAAATAATCAGTAAATAATATAAACAATAGGTATAAACAGAATAGCTGAAGTTCAAATTAAGTTTACAGAGATCCTTCGATTGTTAAATAACAGAAACAAATACTTTTGTTTTAGTTTTGAGGTTAAATTTGGAGGTTAAATAAACACGCAGTTGTTTTGATGGTTTTGCAATTAACTAAGTACATAGACAGATACGAGAACAGTTTATTATTTTTATTTTTGTTGTATGCATTTAGACTTCTGTAGTACAAATGTATTATCTACTGATCTAACCGAAGTGGATCAGAAGAAGTTGGATTAGTAACTGCTGACGACAGATCATCGACCAGAATTCATTTTGAATCAATGTAATGTGCATAGGTATTATTCTTTTAATTACAACAACTTTATAATATCTAATATTACCTAGCCCGTTCCATCATCGGACCAACAGGTGTACGGCGATGCGCCACCGGTACATGGTTGACATCCCACCTATACACACAAAACGTTTTGGGAACACATTCATTGTGTTGTATTTCCTGGTGGCTACAACCCGGGAGTCTTTAATCAAGAGTGACTATGTAACTTCTAGGTAAGCTTTCCATTAGGTGAGATAGCGGTCAAGCGCGAACCTATCAACAATTAAAAAAAAAAGATTTCTTGCAACATATTAAAACAAGAGATTAACAAATTAAAACAATAAAAATGAAAACAAAACAACATATATTATTCAAAAAGCAGACAAAAATATTAAATGCGTAATTACTGAGGGACGTGTACCGAACGTCAGGAAAAAAATAATGAGGTAGGCAGATATAATTCAGCAGGCTTTAATTAATGCCCATAATATTTTTATGGGCACTTTTATGGGTTTCTTAAAAAATACATAAATCTAATTAACCAGATTAATTGTTAGCATCTTCGTGTCTACAATAGTTTTTATGTAACAAAAATCTTAATGAATAATGAATGTTTATGAATCTTGAACCCTTTATTGTTTTTTTGTGTTAACTTTGTTTTTCATAAAATCATTATCTTGGACTGTGATGTTAAAATGCTTTGGGATTTAGAATAGGTACTTCTAATTGATTTCTTTTTAATTATATTACTTCACAAATTATTAGACCTTTCCAAATGCCTTGTTAACACTTTGCGTGACCCATGGGCTGGCTTCTACCTTGGACGGAGATTAAGCATTGCCATACAGCGTGGTAATGCCGCCTGTTGTTTGGGTACATTACCATTCAAATAACATCAATTCCTTCCGACTAGGTGGAAGAAAACATCGTGAGGAAACCGGCATGTCCTAAAACCAAAAATTCAAAGATATGTGACATTCACCAACCCGCACTGGGCCCGCGTGGTGGATTACGGCCCATTCCCTCTCCTAGAGAGGAGGCCTGAGTCCCAGCAGTGGGAACGTTAAAAAGGCTGATTTTGCTTATAATTATGTTATGTGTCTATGACACACAACATTCGGCGTCGCGCTCCAGTCCCGCGCCACGCCACCTCAGCCTCCCGCCGCCCGCAGAGCCGCACCAATCAGAGCGGGCCGGCGCGCGTCGGTGGCGGCCGCGCCGCCGCGCGCGAGGCAACAGACAAAACAGAACGAATTCAGGCTCCACGTTGCGCGTCCGCTCGCTCGCTCGCTGATAATATTGTCGGGGTGCACTATCCTATGTACCATTTTACTTATAAAGAATTACAGTCCACTTAGTCGAAATTACCATCTTTTATTTGAATGGCCTTTACATTATGTTTCCTTGGTCTCGTCTTTTACACACGTTGATTTTAAGTAATAGAACATGTTTCGTCAGCTAATTATTTTATAGGTAGGTCGGTTAACATTGATAAATATAGACCAAAATGTATTTATTTTTCACATTGCCGGTGGACCAGCAGATACTCTATACAATCCCTAAGAATTGTATACATTACCTAGGTAAAGTATGTAATGGACAATAATATTCATAATATTTCATACATTTCCTAGACGCCCCAGGTACTCTATACATTGCCTAGGTATTACATAAAATACCTGAATTATGCAGATTGCCGATAACATATACCTATACCTATCTAATATATCAATATTACTGAAGGATTACGAGATCTACGCTTTGGAATGTGCAATTAGCATCATTTTTTTTTTCTGACTGACTGACTTCTTGACATTTCAAAAGTGCCTGTAAATGGTTTATTTGAAATAAATGCTTTTGAATCTTTGAATTAATAATTAAATTAAAATTCATAATCTAATTAAACTGAATAGTTTAGAATCTAAATACTCTTAGCAAATCGATTTAAACTATTTTAATTAGTACTAAAGACATTTAATTTAAAGTTAGTTTGACTAAACGATGTAAATTTTCTGAAATATTACTTTAATTAATCGAGTAGCGCTTAAATAAACTTGACACTGGTATCACTTTAATTTATTTAAAAATTACTTTAAATAAAATAAATTTTACAGAGTACCTAGAGTTTTATTTTACTAGAATATTAGGTGGAAATTCGAATTCGATCCTTATTTTAAAGATTAAATAGAACGAAGGTTACGGCTGCCCACAGAATGGCCAAATTTAAGTGGCAGTGGACAAGGCACATTGCTCGCAGAACTGATGGTCGACGGTGCCGAAAGATTCTAGAGTGGCGGCCACGTACCGGATCATCACCTTTCAGCGATCACAATAAATCCCGTCAGAATTTCAGGGTTGAGAGGCCACTAGCCCGAAGCGATACCCAAGCAACAGCGACCTACATAGACATTAAAAATCAGGAATCTCCCAACCTTCGACACACATACAACCCACTGTCGCCCAAAATGCCGCGCCAAACAGATGGCCTTTTGCCCTTGGCAACGGCCACTCTTTCGAACTATCCGTAATCTGCATCGGCCCTAACTGGCCCCCGCAATATTCTTGACATTACTTTGAGGTGTGCGTGAAATACAACGCTTCTTCGACCCAGGCTTGGTCCTTACCAGACAGCGACCTACCCCATTCACCTCACCGTTCGCAAGTTCGCGCCTACGGTAGCCGGGAATCGCCCTGCAACTCTCGACGCCCATCGAATTAAAAATATTATTGGCGTTACCTCAGTGTTTCTAAGCAACCTTATAGTAGCCATTTCCAGCTTTTCAAGGGATAAAATACAATGCGAAACCAACAAAATGTGCCCTTTGAAAAAAATAAAGGTGACCTTATTCGTGTTTACCTTGACTTTTGTGGAAAATCTTAGAAAAAGAGTTTATGGAAAAAGAGAGTATCACAAATCAGTTGAAATGAAAGCCAAAAAAGTCTAAAGCAAAAAGTAAAAAGAAAAAGAAAAAGAGAGAGTGAGAGTAAGAGTAAGTAGTAAGTAGTGTATCTTGAATAAATATTTAAGTTTTTGTAAGTTTTATGTTGTATTGTATGTTGACAATCGCAGCCTAACCTATGAAATTAGCCTAGATTTTCCCACTGCCTTAGCCTTCTTACATTTCTCTCTTGTTAAGTATGACTATTTTAGTATGTCTAAATACGCTAGTATTTGCATGTCTTTCTCGGACCCAATAAAGCCAACAATAAAAACATTTTCACGTATTTGGACTAAACGATGACTAAAATGGGAATCCATTTTAGTCATCGAATTATTTTGTCCAAAAATAACTCATTCCTAAATTCTCATAGATCAACGCCCTATATACCTACTCAACAACTATAAATATACTCAAATAGCACAGAGGCACACGAGCGAGCATAACAAGCAAGACCTTTGTAAAACATGCACGGACTAAAGTCTGGAACAGAGATGTTACGGAGGGACGGTTCCAATTCCGAAAGATGATAGACTTTGCTCCTCCGTTTCAGATTTCTGTTCCGATAAAATTTAATCGGAACTTATGTCACAAGTACAAATAAGTTTATAAATACTTGTCGCGCGGGGAACCTCCCTCTCCTCATGCCTTTTGTCGATTACTGTTTCACTTGTTGTTTTGTTTCTTATTTAGAATGTTATGAGTTCGGTCTTCATTTAATACTTATCCGAGTTTTATTAGTGTTTCATTTGGCGTTTCTGCCTCCGCCTCCGATTTCGGTTCCAATTTAGGTTTCGGTTCCGTTAAACCAAATTTCCCTCCATGGAAACTTTTCAACAAGACAAGATAAATCGGTTATATTTTATTTCGTTGGTTTCACTGACATTGACATAATCTTAAGGCCAGTTTGTTTGAAACGTGTTACCGGTTATGATAATAATATTTATTATGAAAGTATAATAATTACAAACGGCTTCACATGGTATACGGAAAGCTTGCCTTCCACTCGTCCTGTAAGAATCAAGCCCGAGTCGTAGTGTTCCACGCGAGCCTCAAAGAGATGACAGCAAAGCGTGGGGGCCCAGTAGGGCTGATACCTGGTAGGGCCATGGGAAAAGTACGAAAATGATACCCGTGGTCCTAAGAACGCAAAAGACAACTGAAGGGTGGTTATGGTTTTAGTCAGTAAAAGTTTGACACGCCCTCCCACTCCACCCAAGAGCGAGAGATGTCATTAGATAATTACCCACTTTAAAAAATAAGTGGTAACGAATCATAAAGCGTCAAAGTAGCTTAACAATTAAAATAATTGAAATTCAGCTTTACGTTTAACTTTTGCGAAGTTGCATTATTCCGTGGGTTGCATTTGGATAAGTGCCGAGCTTCTGCCAGAATTGTAACCGCTTCATTTTAGCCTATTTTGACGTAGGATTTAAATCACAGAACAGATTTAAATGTTAGAAATTTTATAAGCTTTTTATGATTTTATAAAATACAGATAGACATTATCTTTATTTATTGGATTATTTAATTTTTGGTTTAACAAACTATGTAGGAAACTAAAATATTAACTAATCTATAAATACTTTTAGGTATACTAAACCTAACTATGTACATAAATATATACAAAAAAGAATATAATGTAGTTTGTTAAAAATAAAATAAAATATTACAAAAAAATATTTTTAAATGTAAAAAGAGAAGTATGCGCTTCGGGAATCGTTGTCTACCTTCGGAAATGTGACTATGAGATCTAATTATTATTAGAATTTAGTTAATTGATAAAAAAATTAGATTTAAAACTCTATGCGCCGGCGTTATTGCGGGGATCAACAGCTTAATAAAAGTTTTTCTAACTTTTGAGTCACAGGTGATGTTTAGTGAGGTAAGATGCCAACCACCTCCATGAATAGAATAGAATAGAATATCGTTTATTTAATAAAAGTGGCACATTTAAATTAAGATACATAAAAACAATTATAACGCAAACATTGCATTTTTGCCTGAACTAGGTTGGACCTGTATGTCAGCCTAAAAAGTACTAAGAACTTATGAAATAATAAATTAACTATCATTAAATTCACTATTATTAAATAACCTAAACTTAATTAACTAAAAGCAAAGCATGTTTTAGTCAGTAAAAGTCTGACACTTCCTCTCGCTCCAACTACAGCGGGAGAAAAAAAAGAAAAAATACATACAACCGACTTCAATGTAAAAAAACACTGAAAAGTGCAAAATAACTTTAATTTCGGAAGCCGGTGTTTCTATAATAGTTTTGTCTCTTCGTTATTTAACACCGACTTCCGAAATTAAAGTTATTTTGCACTTTTCATTGTTTTTGTACATTGAAGTCGGTTGTATATTTTTTGTATTTTTTTTATTTTACACTTTTTAGTTATGGCAGCCAAACTTAAATACCTTATAGCCAGAGTGCATCTCATGACAATTCTAATAATCCCAAACACGGTTAGTTTACATTAATTACATAGTTCCGATGCCTAACTTCAGGCTTCATCATCAGATCAGTTCGATATATTCCCCCTCTTCTTTCATTCAGTCATCGACTACATGTATAAACAAAGCAATTTTACTTTTTACGACGGTTCTGCTGTGATCCTATGTGGAGTTCTGTTCTATAACTTTGAAGTTCATGATAAGATCATACCAATATTTTTATGGGACCAATTCGGAAGCATAACCTTTCAATCAAAAAAATAATAATTCAAAATTGGTCCACAATTGACCGAGAAATCGGTGAACTTACATAAAAAAAAGATACATTCAGCCGAACATAAACCTCCTCCTTTTTGAAATCGGCTAAAAATAAATAAAAAGGTACTTTAATTGTTGTGGTATTAATGTTAAAGAATCATGAAATGTAGAAAAAATGGAGCATCGATAAATGTATGTTTCTTTTATGATTAATCGTATATATGTCGAATTTAGGGCCCAAACACAATTGTTTCGCATCGCACATTATATTGTCACCTAAACCGGTGCATGCTTTGCCGCATGAAATCGCAGCGCAGCAATTCGAATTTTGGTTTCTGCGATGCGCCGTTGTATTGCATCGTATCGCAATTTGTGTGGGAGCCCTTAACGAAACTGGAAGTCTTGTAATCTTTGAATCAATTCAATTTAATTCGATTACAAAACACATGTCCACTTGATTGTTGTTGCTCGGTCATCCAATCTCAGTAGCTTCGTGAGATTCGACATCGGTTTTATCCGAGGCTTGATCTTCTTGAGCTCTTACATAGAGTTAGTTTTGTTACCTACCTACTGCGTAACGTGTCTGTCTCCTTGGTCCAATGTTGAGTAAAAGATTTTGGGTCAGGCAAAAGGTTAATGATTGTAACCTCAAAAGGAAAAAACGGAACTCTTATAGGATCACTTTGTTGTCCGTCTGTCTATCTGTCTGTCAGCTCTGTCAAGACCCTTTATCTCGGGATCGGGTGGAAGTTTAGAGTTGAAATTAAAACCATACTCTCAAGTTTGTGGGGGAGTTTTTTTATGGGGGAGGAAGTTGCTCGCGTCCGTAGGATTTACCATCTTTTCCTAGACCCACCCTACACGTCTCCCCCGGGTGGTGCTAAACGAGCAACAACGCCGAGTCTCGGGCGGCGGTTACTAACCCGACTCAGCTTGCCTAAAAAGCTTGCCTAACAAGGGTTGCTAGGAAATGATCAACCCAACCCGCAACCGCAAAACTGTGAACGGGGGCCTTGGCTTAATCGCCCGGGCCGCGAGGAAGACAACCTCTATAAAAAATCACCCCAATCCTACGGTGGGTAACGCGCCAACAGGATGCATGGCTGGTGGGGGACCAGTTCTCAGCGCCGACCTCGGTGGACCAGGCTAACGCCGTTGTATTGAGCCTTCTCGGGGGGATGGGCGTCACCCTCCGAGCGACCTGTTAAATCGACCCTACTCGTGGGAATAAAATGGAAAATGATAAAAATAAAACAAAAAACCAAAACCCAAACAAAACAACGATGATCCAACAAACACTCCATAAGAGCATGTTTGCGCGAACCAGAAGCCACTCTCTTGACCACTTAAGTAGTAAACCGATAAACAAAGGTAATACTACAGACCCCGGGCAGAAAGATCAAATGCCGACAAACAAAGGCAATATTACAGAACCCTGGCAGAAAGATCAAGTGCCGACAAACAAAAGGAAAAGATCAGAAAAGAGCCCAGACATCAATGACAATATGAAGAAAGTTTCTAAGACTACATACTCGGTACCAACAGTAAATCGTTTTGAAATACTGGATACCAACGAAGAAAATACTTCATTGCCCCTGGACCAACCTAGACCACCCAAGCCAGAACCTATATTCGTGACCGGAGTCTTAAATATAACATCCCTAAAAGAAGTCTTAAGCAAACTGATTCAGACTAACAAGTACACAATGACCACTCTAAAATCCGGACATATAGTTAAGATTATGCCTACCGATATAGACACCTACAAAATGATCCGTGAGAACTTCACTATCAACAACATAAGTCATTACACTTATAAGCTAAAAAGTGAAAGAGCTTATAGAGTGGTCCTGCGCGGCCTTCATTCTTCCCAAGATATCGACGATATAAAACGTGAGCTAAATGAGATTGGACATGAGGTAAGACAGATTGTCAATGTGAAGCACAGAGACACTAAAGAACCACTTCCTCTCTTCTACGTGGACTTGGAACCCAAATCTAATAATAAAGATATTTTCAAGGTGGAAAAACTCGACTACATGAAAGTTACTTTTGAGGCCCCATACCGGAAAAAGGAAATACTTCAATGTAAAAGATGTCAAAGATTTGGGCACACTAAAAATCAATGCTGTAGACCCTACCGATGTGTAAAATGCGGTGAAACACATCCATCGAACGAATGTGTTAAACCATCTGACACTGAGGCGACCTGCGCAAATTGTCAGGAAAAACATCCTTCTAGTTACAAAGGATGCCAAAAGTACAAGCAATACAAGGAACTCATACTGAAACCTAAACATAAATCAGGCACAAAATCCACACAAAAGAGTACCGAATGCATGCAGGAGATACCTCTACACAAAAAAAATCAGCAGGACATTAACAAACTAGCAACTTCGACACGTACATACGCTGACGTCACTAAGAATAGGGTCTACCCTATAACAAAACCGGAAAATATTTACTACAGTAACAATCCTGACAACCTAGTGAACGTTCTGGACACAACGTTCGACCGGTTCCAAAATATCATGAGCAATATGCTCGACAACATGATGGATCGTATGATCCAGCTCATCGCACAAATAATGCAAAAATGCCCCTAAATCTTCGAGTCGTAACCTGGAACGCCAACGGACTAACAGAACGCCTTAATGAATTTAAAATATTCCTCAACTCTGAAAAGATTGATGTTGCCTTAATCTCCGAAACAAGAACCACACTTAAATCTCACATAAGCATTGGGAATTACAATACATATCTCACAAATCACCCATCAGGAAACTCCCATAGTGGCACAGCAGTTATTATCAGGAAAAACATAAAGCATTATCCCTTGGAAGAACACCGAACAGAGAAAATTCAAGCAACTTCAGTGAGAGTTCAAAGCGGCTGCACGGAGACTACCTTATCAGCTATATACTGTCCACCTAGGCATACAATATCCAAACAGGAATTTATTGCCTACTTTGCGGGACTTGGTAATAGATTTATATGCGGCGGTGACTGGAACGCAAAACACGTTTATCCCGTCTAACACTACCAAGAGGCAGGCAGTTATACGCTGCTATAAATGATCTAAGTCTTAACTGTATTAGTAATGGAGTACCTACTTACTGGCCTACTGATAACAACAAAGTGCCTGATCTTCTGGACTTTTACATACTGAAGAACATCCCCCAATGCTATGTCACTGTTGAAGAATGCACTGACCTTTCTTCAGACCATACACCTGTCATTCTGAATGTCAGTGGAAAGATTCTGGAAGTAGAAGCCCCAACTGCCTTGTATAATTATAAAACAAACTGGACTGAATATAGTAATATAATCACACATAATGCGAACCTAAATGTTTCTTTAAAAACGCAGGACGAAATTGAATTGGCGATAGAATCATTCAATAAACTAATCCATCAGGCTGCTAAAAACTCTACACCAATCTCTAAGGCGAGGAGCCCTAAAGTAAAACAGTATCCAAAATTGATTAAGGACAAAGTGAATGAACGACGGCGATTGCGGAAAATATGGCACAATACGGGTTACCCTAGCGATAAAAGGCGGTTCAATAAGGCATCAGACGATCTGAAAAAAATGATCAACCAAAACAATAACGAAAATCTTCAAACTTACTTAAGTAGTCTTTCCCCCACAATTGATACAAACTACTCGTTATGGAAAGCCACCAAGAATTTAAAAAAGCCCAAAAATCAAATACCACCTATTAAAACAACTGCAGGTATCTGGGCTAGATCAGTACCTGAGAAACTAAAAGCTTTCTCTGAACATTTACAGAACGTCTTCAAGCCGCATCCTAGTACTTGCCCTGAACATGATGAGGAGATATCTAATTATTTAGAAAAACCTCTACAGATGTGTTTGCCACTCCAAAGTACTAGTCCAAGAGAAATACAGAGGGAGATCAAGAGGTTAGAGGAAGGTAAAGCGCCGGGGTATGATATGATAGACGCAACTCTATTGAAGCACTTACCGAAGAAGGGAATCACCCTAATCACAATAATTTTTAATGCATGCTTGAGACTCTCTATCTACCCTGCGCAATGGAAGATTGCACAAGTAATCATGGTGCCAAAGCCCGGAAAGCCTCCCCATGAAGCTGGGTCCTACCGACCTATCAGCCTTCTCCCAGTAATCGGAAAACTTCTGGAAAGAATTATATTGAACAGAATGCGTCCTTATCTAGATGGAGTTATTCCTGAACACCAGTTTGGCTTTCGTGAGGGTCACGGCACTATAGAACAAGTTCATAGAATAACTGACACTATTGGTCGGACACTAGAAAAAAAGGAATACTGCGCAGCTGTCTTTCTCGATATTGGTCAAGCATTCGACAAAGTTTGGCACGAGGGCCTCTTATACAAAATCAAGAACGCGCTCCCACATTCTTTCTTCCTTATAATGAAGTCCTACCTGAGTATGAGAAGCTTTGAAGTAAAATATAAAAATGAGAGCTCTCAACTAAGTGGCATCTTATCGGGGGTTCCTCAGGGAAGCATACTGGGCCCAGTACTCTACCTCTTATTTACTGCCGATCTACCAACACGTGCTGACACCATGACTGCTACATACGCTGATGACACGGCATTACTATCAGTGAGTGATAACCATCAGACGGCCTCAGCAAACCTTCAGCACCATCTCACAGAGCTGGAATCTTGGTTTGATAGGTGGCGAATTAAAGCAAACCAAAGTAAATCCGTCCATGTTACTTTTACCATGAGGAGACAGACCTGCCCGCCGGTCCGTCTGTACAATGAGGAAATACCGCAAGCTGAGGATGCAAAATACCTGGGCGTCCACCTAGACCGTCGCCTCACTTGGCGGAAGCATATATGGAGTAAAAGAAAACAGCTAGACACTCGCATGCGTAATATGTACTGGTTGGTTGGACGCAAGTCGAAGCTTTCAAACACCAGTAAAATGGCAATCTACAAGGCTATCCTCAAGCCCATATGGGCCTATGGCATCCAACTATGGGGCACAGCAAGTCACAGTAATATCGAGATACTGGAGAGGTTCCAAAGTAAAACTGTGCGATCCATGTTAAACATACCATACTACATAAGTAACAAATACATGTACTCAGATCTGGGTTTAAATACAGTTAAACAGGAAATTTCATATTACAGCAGGAACTATCAAGATAGACTTTGGACTCACAGAAATTTACTGGCCTCGAAGCTAAAAGGGGAAGGCAGTGTAAGACACACAAGGCTCAGAAAGCACAGTGTCTCCTCTCTAACCAGCAGATTCAACTGAATCAGAGACCCAAAATGGAAAGAGCACTCACTGGAGTCTCTTTCGAGCTACGTCCTGAAATTCCAGTATTATGGTACAGCCAATAGAGTGGCTCATTGTGTTGAACACAGATCGCCATATAGCAGAAAGGAAAAAAAAACTCTCAAGTTTGCGGTCTCTTGAAGCTGTGAAAAAATCAAACTTCTATATTAACGAAAAAAAATATACGGACGTTTATGTCGCAAAAAAACGTATATTTCGACACAAGTTTGTACGGAACCCTCAGTGGGCAAGTCCGACTCACACTTGCCCGGTTTTTTTATCTGGTATGTCTCGGTTATTGGCTTTCCAAGGTGAACCGATAACTTGCTTTTGATGATGCGAGACCCACAGGACTAGTCGAGGCATTTTCTTATCTTTATTTCGTATATTAAAAAAAGCACTGCTCCTTATTTGGATTTTTTCCTATATCATAGGTGCATTTACAAACCTATAAACTCACATAATTATAAGACATCCAGACCTAGAAAAAATTTCTCTATGCCATTTGTATGGCATAGAGAATTTTTTTCTGTACACGAATATAACCGTAAATGAAGTTGGCGATTTTTATTTAAAGCTTGCTTTTAAAAATGTTTTTATTTTTAATATTAGTATATTTGTTTCGTTTTTTTGTTCCAATTTGTAAATGTTAAATACAACTATTTATTTAGCCGAACAAATAAAGTATTAATTGGCGAAATCTCGTTGTGCGTCGGTACGCCTCTGCCTCAGGAACAGGAGTGGGTTTTTAGTCAGTTAAAGTCTGACACTATCTCCCGCTCCGCCCAAGTGCGGGGGGTCATTAGATGAAAAAAAAAAAGAAAAAACCCATTTTTTTGTGTCAGTACCTAATTATAATTATCCGTTTCTGAAATAATTTGAAACCTCAAAAAAATACATACGTATTGATGCCAACGGGAAAAGTAACTGGCTGCCCCATTATATCACAAAAAACCAGGCGGGCTTCATGTCCCCAGCTATTACAATACCTTGTGGTCTAGATGTATATTTCTGGTGGGTACTTCTGGAAACTGGTGTAAATAAACTCAAAAACTACTAGAGCAATTTTAAAAATTCTTTCACCAAGAGAATAACAATATTATTATCGCGCGAATATTCTTAATATTCATAAATCATAATCATATCATAATCGTATTCGGGTATACGCGATGTTGTTATCTACATTAACCGTTAATCGCATTTCTATGCGACTACAATGTTATCGACAGTACTGCGACAAGCATCTGTGTATGCCCGAATACTTCGCGATTCGACAAACTACTCGGCTGCATTAGTCGCAATAACGCTAATATTCGCCGAATCCCTATAATGTAGCCACAGTATTAGGACCGTAATCGCTCACAATGGGCCTCATCAGAAGGCTCAAAGTCACCCAAAGGGCAATGGAAAGGGCTATGCTCGGAGTTTCCTTGCGTGATCGAATCAGAAATGAAGATATCCGCAGGAGAACCAAGGTTGCCGACATAGCACGAAGAATCGCCAAACTTAAGTGGCAATGGGCAGGGCACATTGCTCGCAGAACAGATGCTGTTGGGGCCGAAAGGTTCTGTTGTGGCGACCGCGTACCGGAAGATGCAGTGTTGGAAGGCCCCCTACAAGGTGGACCGATAACCTGGTGAAGGTTGCAGGAATTCGATGGATGCGAGACACACAGGACCGTTCATTGTGGCGACATTTTGGGGAGGCCTATGTCCAGCAGTGGACGTCAATCAGCTGAAATGATGATGATGAGTATTAGGACCTGTGACCAGAAAAAGACTTCACTCATTTTACCAATTAAATCGATCGACATTCATTTAAATATTCTCACACGAATTTATCTTTTTCAAAGTTTACTCGAAACCTTTTCGTTTATTACGAAGTATCTTTGATTGTATCGTCCGTTAATAATTAAGTTGCCTTTTTTATGCTTTTATATAATACAAATGAGCGTACATTTATATTTAAAAAAATCACAGCTACACTTATTAATTAGCGTGTTCAATAAATCAGAATAATTTTCAATCCAATAAACTTTATTTTAGGAAATGTTGAAGAGAATCTCTTTTCTGTTCGTGATGTTAAAATGAGTTTTTCGTTCAGACGAAATAAAGGTCCTACAAAGTACCTACATGGCCAACTCAAGCCAGTTATTGGAGATTGAGCAAACACTGACTCTGAATATTTGTCGTGTATATTCTCACTGAAGAAACAATGGCAGCCCCAATAGCATCCTGAACCATTGTCACGGCCTTTTGGAATATTGCCGAATTAAAACACTATTTTTTACTCAACAATATTCCTATCGTGAAGTCTATTACCTTATTCCAACTTTTGTTCCAATTTTATTAATTCTGGAAGAGTACGTAGAGAGGGTACTTCAAATTTAAATGCACCAAATTCAGTTGGAACACCCAGTTCATAAGTGCTTACAGAGTGAAACCAATTCCGTATCACTTGAATTTTGAATACGGTACGGCCGTTCACGACATCATTTTGTATGTTTATTCTTTTTAATCAGGCATTTTTTAAGGTTTTTTTTTTAAACAAAAAAATAATTGTTTTTTAATCATTGTTGTGCTTACGTAATCAAGCCGATGAAGTAACAAGATAATGATGCCTTCCTCAGTTAGAATAATCAGCTTTCTATTTCCGCTCAGAGAAACTCAGAAGGAGGTACTCAGGTCTCCAATCACAGTAAGAAAGTTTTTTTAGGTTGGATTTTTTTTGAGGTGGGAAATCATCCAATTAGGCACTTACTTTTCCCGGTTGGAACGAGAGAACATGTCAGACTTTTACTGACTAAAACCACACCTGTGTTTGCGTTCTATAACCACAGGTTTCCTTTGCAGGAATTCACCGTGGCCCTAGCGGGCCGAAGCCCATTAAACCGTAGGGGCCCAAGAGGGCATCGGCCTACACGCCATCGACAACTCGTGCTCGGTCTTTACCTGACGGCTGGACAACAAGCTAGCCCTTTGTTCGTCGATCGTAAGCCCGCGCCTACAGTGGCCGGAAATCGACCTGCGACTCCTGACGCCCGGGGCATATCTTGTCGCGGCGACGGGGGTGTGAGGATGTCCGTTCTCTCACGTTTGTGGCTATTTCTTTCGCTATCGTTATTGCTTCGCAGAAGAAGGTGCCCGTGTCCCATTCTCTTTCGTTCCGGAGGTATTTAGACAATGCGAACCCATCGCAGGTCAGATGTCAGAGACACCAAAAATAAATACGACTATAACAAAAACACCTATAAGGTCCGGACTTAGCTTTTCGCCTCCGCGTACAATTCGCGAAGGACTGGAACAATTGGCTTACGGCGGTGTTCCCGTTCGATTATAATTTAGGTGTCTTCAAGGCTAGAGTGAATAGACTCTTAATAAACTGCGCTTCACCGTCAACGATTGCATCACTGCTTACCATCAGGTGGGATGGCAGTCAAGCACTAGTTTATAACGTTAAAAAAAAACTCTTACGATTTATTCTATTCTAATACCAAAAACCAATACCACTTGTATTTTTTTTATCTTATTTATTTTCCATTCCGAACGAATACCAACAACTTGAATTTGGTACAACCAGCTCAGTCAAAATTAATCAAAATAAATTTTAAATATGAGTTCTAACAAATTATACCAGTGGTATTAGTTGTTGGTATTAAAATGGAATAAATCTTTATGACAGTTAACCGTGTGCGATCAGGGCCGCCCATTGCACACTGGTTTTGGAAATCTTTGGCTTGTTTTTTTTTTTTTTATATGAATAAATTACAAAAATAATAATAAAGCATTACCATACAACGTGGCAATGTCGCCTGTCTTATCGCATATTATTGGCAGCGATATGGAAGAGGTTTTTGACGCCATATTTTAGTTAGTTGTAATTATTTTAGTTTAGGATTTTTATAATTATTTTTGGATTTCACTGTAATTATAGTTAGTTAAGTATTTTGTAAATGTAAATTATTCGTATAAATAAAGACTGTTTACAGAAGAAGAAAAAAATACTGTAAAATAACTGAAAAAATACTGTAATAAACTGTATCGCGCTACTAAAGCTCTCCGCGCGATTAGAGCGTATACAATAACTCAAAATCAACTATTGGCAGTTGCCACGACAAGAAAACCTTGAAAACGCAGAAGAACCAAGATCGCCGACATAGCCCGAAGAATCGCCAAACTAAAGTGGCAGTGGGCAGGGCACATTGCTCGTAGAACGGATGGTCGATGGAGCCGAAAGGTTCTAGAATGGCGACCGCGCACCGGAAAACTCAGCGTTGGTAGGCCTCCCACAAGGTGGACCGACGACCTGGTGAGAGTCGCGGAAGTGCGGTGGATGCGAGACGCACAGGATCGGTTGTTGTGGAGACGCTGCTCGTTTTGTACAATGTTAATAGTTATTAACATTGTTGGTAGTTTCCAAGGATAAGTTTCACTGTGAAGACTTAATAATATCAAATTTATTAGTTGTTGAAAGTACTCTGATTTTTGGGAATTCGGTTCTTTAATAAACGCCTTACTTACCTACATTCAAAGTTGAATTCCGGGAACTTGGTTCAAATTACATTATTTTCATTAAGTGTATAGAAACTTATTTTATGTACGTACTTCGCCCTTATATAAAAAAAAAAACAGTCTGTGGCTGGTAATCTGTGCGACGGGATTTCCTAGTTAGGATGCCAGTCTCCCACAAAGGAATACTTGTATCTACGTATATAATCTTAGTTTATAAGGCACCTTTGTGGAACAGAAATAAATAAAAATGTTATGTTATGTACCTAGTAATACATTCATAAATGATGACTTTTATATTTACCCATCGAATTGAAATCGCTGCTATTTTTGAAGGTGTTTATATTATTAAGGTTTGATGTATTTTCAAATAAGCGTCTCGTAATTAAGGCGAATGCTCCAGGGTAGCCGTCCACCGCCGTCCGGCCGTCTGGTAAGCGTCTGGACCGAGCCCGAGTCGTCGACGGCGTGTGTTCCATGCGCGCTTCAAAGAGATGTCAGCAAAATCGTTGTAGGGGCCAAGCAGGGCCGAAGACTATTAGCGCCATGGGTCAACTTCTGAAAACTTTACCTATAGTCCTAGAACGCAAAAGACAACTGAACGAATATATGTGCAGTTTTAACACGGTGCTAACACCCCTTAAACCGTATTTTAAGGGTGGTTTGAAAAACTAATAATGATAGTCTTTGTTATTCCTTTTGATTAGAATTTGATCCATGTTTCAAGTTTGTTATAATTTTGATTATAAACGAATTTCCCTTCTAACCTTCTTAGTGCTCGCTTACATCATTAAAGGAAACCTTGTACAAAATGTCACTTTCCTAGTCTCAGTAGTTTCGGCTGTGCGTTGATAATATGTCAGTTAGTTTGTGCTTTTATAATATTTGTTACCGGCAATTTGTATAATCCGGTATTCTATAAAATACCTAGGCGATGTATAGAATTCCTAAAACATGTAGGTAATGTATGAAATATTATTTATTTTATACTTTGCATAAGTATTCTATAAAATATAATCTGCGTTCCGAATCACGGAGGAGCGTCGACATGAACTGGGCAATCACTCCTCCACGGACAGACAAAGGCTAACGTTTGTTTAACCTTGAAGATCACCCTAAGCTAACTCCTAGCAATTTCGCCCATTCGTTCCATGCAAATTCATAATTTATATTTTCTTTTGGTACCTATTCATGAACATTTAGGTAACTGAATACCCAATGAGAGCAAAAGACCTCCTTTAAGTTAATTAGTCGAAAACCTACCTCTAAAAATCAACAAATTTTTATCTAGATCTTATTTTTATAAGACAAATATATTATATAATTTATGTATGTGTACCTTTTTGAATCTAAGGGTCAGTTCACACCGAGACGCGACGCGACGCGACGTTGCGCCAAAAGCGACTCAAAATATAACTTTATTTACTACGCGAAAAGATTCACATCACACAAGGTGGCCGGAAATCGGGATCGGAATCCCGGCGCCGGTTGGGGCGTGAGGACCGTTGCCTCACGCGATCGGCCGCCTCCTTTGCTAGTATTACTGCTTCGCAGAAGGAGGCGATCGCCTGCCATTCCTCCTCGCTCCAGACCATGGCCTGTACCAAGGCCCGGCGCGAGAGATCTCCGCCGCCGATTTCCCCTACGAGGACACGGGTCAACTAGCTTGGGTTCGACTTCGGGTCTAACCGACTGAATACCCGTGTTTTACATAGAGCGACTGCCCATCAAACCTCCATAATTCAGTTACTGGGCAACACAATATTCCTTTGATAAGCTGATGATCAGATATTCTGGCATTTGACTACCTGTAACGACTGTCAAAAATTTACGGATGACACCTGGACCAACGGCTTCACGTGCTCTCCGAGGCACGGGGTGTTAGTATATCCTAGATAATATATATCGTCTTTCGGCTGAGATGATGATGATGATGACTAACCCGGTTTTGAACTCGCAACCTCATGCATGAGAAACGGTTGCCTTACCACTGGGCCATCGTGACACTGTTTATCTTATTTTATGAAGTTACAAAAAATGAAGATCTAAATGCCAATATAGCTTTGAATAAAAAAATCCTTTATTGTTTACTAAATTACTTAAATACGAAGTATAAATACCATTAATCAAAGTGTATTTAAATGATGATTAGGTAAGTGTCAGTTCACAGCGAGATGCGACGCGACGCGACGCTGCGCGAAGAACGACTCAAAATATAACTTTTTAGATACACATTTCGTTGTGAGAATTCAGAATACGTTGCACCACGCAGCGCTGCGCCGCGCCGCCGCGAGGCATCTTGATCTAAAATGTGTGTCTTTTCGTGTAGTAAATTAGTAAATAACAAATAAATAAAATAAAATAAATATTATGTCTGGATATAAGATATACATTTTACATAAAACATTTACTGGAGGTAATTTCCATTTTGACCTTTAACCGTTTTGTCTAAAAGTAAAACAAATGAATTTGATGCTTTCGGCATGAATCACAAGCACATAATTATTAGTTACGTATGTGCATTTTGACGAACTTGACGCAGATGAAGTCGCGGGCAACAGCTAGTTAGTAAATAAAGTTCTATTTTTAGTCCCTCTTCGTGCAGCGTCGCATCGCGTCGCGTCTCGGTGTGAACTGATCCTTAGTATTTGTTTATGCAGAGTAATAAGTGATTTTTGAATTAATCGTGGTACAAAATAATACATTGGGCAATTAAATACATTTACTAACTTTAATAATAATTAGTTCATCATTATCATTTCAGCCGAAAGACATCCACTGTTAGACATAGGCCTCCCCCAAGTGTCGCTATAACGACCGGTCCTGTGCGTCTCGCATCGATCGGATTCCCGCGACCCTCACTAGATCATCGGTCCATCTTGTGGAAGGCCTTCACACGCTGCGTCTTTCGGTACGTGGTCGTCACTTCACAACCTTTCATCCCCGTCGACCATCTGTTCTGCGAGTGGCAACTTGCCCGCAGAACTGCCCACTGTCACTCGAGTTTGGCGATTCTTCGAACTATGTCGGTAACCTTGGTATTCTCCTGCGGATATCTTCATTTCTGATGTGATCACGCAAGAAAACTCCGAGCATAGCCATTCATTCGGTCTAACATAATTTATATTTGTTTGCTTTTTTACCTAATAAGTATAGAGATAAAGATTAATTTGATACTTATTATATTATTAAGTAAGGTATACCGGTTTCCTCACGATGTTTTCCTTCACCGTTTTGAGAGCAGTGGTGATGAAATAAATTAAACAAAGTAATGCGCCTGGCTGGTCCCGCGACCTACAACTCGTAAGTCGGAGCCCTTACCACTCGGCCACCACTGCTCAATCCAAGGATATAACACTTCAAAGCAACTTTCTAAAATGTTTATATAAGACCTTTATTGTAATACCTATGTTTACAATACACAACTGTATTGTATTTTTATTTTGAAGTTTAGGTACTTTTTCCGTTCGCTTTGTTTTAGACCTTTGTCCAATTTGTTATGGAAATTATGTCTTTCATTCTCTTTGATACATTACAATGATTTCCGGACTGCCAAAACAAGTTCTTTTTTATTTTTTTAACGCAACTAACTGTTGCCAGTGGCTTCGCCCGCATGAAATTAGAAAAGTATCCTTTGAGAAGATACTCCCGAGATAAAAAGTCTTATGTGCTATCCCGGGATATGGTCTTCTCGTGTGCCACATTTCATCCAAATACGCGCAGCTGTTCGAGCGTGAAGAACTAACAAATATACACACACAGTCACCAACCTTTATAATATTCATTATCATCATCATCATTTCAGCCGAAAGACGTCCACTGGTGGACATAGGCCTCCGCCAAGTGTCGCCACAATGAACGGTCCTGTGCGTCTTGTTATAATATTAGTGTGATTAAAAAACTAATTAAAAAAAATATGAAGATTCAATCAACTCTTATTAAAGTCCATGATAAAAGTTCAGACATAACTCTTGCTGCAGTCTACTGCCCTCCTAAACACCTAATAACAAAGGAAGACTATAAAGCTTTCTTCTCTACACTCGGGAATCGCTACATAAGCGGAGGCGACTGGAATGCAAAACATGTTTTCTGGGACTCCAGGCTTATAACAACTAGAGGTAGACAGCTTTATCAAGTCTTGAAAGACCTTAATCTAGATTGTTTGTCAACTGGCGAACCTACTTACTGGCCGACTGACCCACGAAAAACTCCCGACTTGCTAGATTTTTTCATAACTAAAAACATTGCAATTAATAACACCAGTCTAGAATCTGACTTTGATCTTATCTCAGACCACTCGGCAGCTATACTCAACGTACAAAATAAGATCATATTAACAGAAGCATCGCCCAAAATCTATAACAAGCACACTAACTGGGAAAAATATCAGCATATCATCACAGCGGAGATACAGCTTAAAATATCACTGAAAACGATCGTAGAGGTAGAACAGACCATAGAATGGCTAAACCATTCATTACGCAGCAAATAGGTCCACACCCTATCATAAAGCAGGGACAGCTAAAGAGCACGTGTATCCCGCGTTTGTCAAGGACTGTATACATGAAAGACGTAGACTCCGTAAAGTTTGGCACGACACCCATTGCCCTAGAGACAAGACCGCCTTTAATAAAGCCTCACAGGAACTAAAAAGACTAATCAAAGAATTGGAAAATGAGAATCTACAATCGTACCTCACGAAACTGACACCTACAAGTGACACAAACTATTCATTGTGGAAGGCTACTAAAAACTTAAAGCGTCCCAAACAACAAGCTACACCATTAAAAACACAAACGGGGACCTGGGCTCGCTCTGACTATGAAAAAGCCACCGCCTATGCAAGTCATCTACATAAAGTCTTTGAACCATTCCCTAGCAATAATGAATCCTTAGATAATGAAATGAAGACATATCTCAGCTCACCTAACCAAGTGTGCCTACCACTAAAACACGTGACGCTAAATGAATTGAGGCGGGAAATTCTAAAACTCCAAGATGGCAAATGCCCTGGCTATGACCTTATTGACGCCACTCTCTTGAAACACCTCCCTAAAAAGGGAATGTTGCTAATACTTGCTATCTTTAATGCATGTTTAAGACTGTCCTTTTTCCCGGGTCAATGGAAGATTGCTCAGGTAGTAATGATATTAAAACCAGGTAAACCAGCTCAAGAAGTGACATCATACAGACCTATAAGTCTCTTGTCGGTAATTGGAAAAATACTGGAAAAAATCATACTAAATAGAATGAGAGAACACTTGTCAGAAATAATACCAACACACCAGTTCGGCTTCAGGGAAGGCCACGGAACCATCGAACAAGTGCATCGATTGGTAGATATCATAAGTAGAACGCTAGAAAACAAACAATACTGCAGCGCAGTTTTTCTAGATATTAGCCAAGCGTTTGACAAAGTGTGGCATAATGGGCTACTCTTTAAAATCAAAAAAGCTCTACCGCACTCTTTCTTTCTGATACTAAAATCTTATCTTGAAAATAGGTGCTATGAAGTAAAATGTAATTCTGATACATCACAAATGCATGAAATCAAGTCGGGAGTTCCACAGAGTAGTATATTAGGACCAGTTCTCTACCTAATATACACAGCAGATTTGCCCACACATGCCTACACTACCACAGCGACATACGCCGATGATACCGCTCTTCTTTCAACTCATGAGGATCCTGATACTGCATCTGAAAGACTCCAGTCACACCTAACCCTCATTGAAACATGGTTCAATCGGTGGCGTATAAAAGCTAATACAGATAAGTCAGTCCAAGTAACGTTCACACTTAGAAGGAAAACCTGCCCACCTGTAAAACTTTATAACTCAAAAATCCCACAATCAGATGATGCTAAGTACTGTGATATCGAAAGGAGATCGCATGAGGTAAGTTAGCGAACTGGCATGTAAAATATATTTCTAAGGATTTTGTTGTTCTAGAATAGGTTTGAAAATTGAATAGAACAAAATAATGTCTAGTTTTTGGAGTTCGGACGCGACGATTGTAAAGTGAAGTCATTATCGTGAAGCAATACAAGTATTCAATGAAATAAGTGTTTCATTGCTACAAGACCTGAATTGAAGATCCTGGTACTGTCGCATAGAGAGTGCGACAGTACCTAGGTATGCATCTAGACCGTCGTCTCACCTGGCGAAAACATATATATACCAAAAGGAAACAATTAGACTGCAAACTTCGCAGCATGTATTGGATTATCGGGCCTAAGTCACAACTAACAGATGCTAGTAAAATGGTTATCTATAAAGCTATACTAAAACCTGTATGGACATATGGCATTCAGCTTTGGGACACAGCCAGCCATAGTAATATTGAAATACTCGAAAGGTTCCAAAGCAAAACAATGAGAGCTATGTTTAATATTCCACCTTACATAAGCAATAAATATTTGAACCTAGACTACAATCTACGAACAGTGAAAGAAGAAATTGAGTCAAACAGCAAGAAATATCAACACAGATTGTACCAGCATATAAATGAGTTTGCTGCGGAATTGCAGGGAGTGGGCAGTCTAAGATTCTCTCGTCTTAAGAAAAATAGCATATCTGATCTAGCGCAAAGATTCACAGACAAAAGATGAAAATTGCACCACTGGGTGCACCTCTCAGCTAAAACATATTTCATGATGAAAATCTGACATCTTAGATTATTGTTTAAAATAAAACAGATTTCTAAGAAGCAGGATAGAAAGAAAAAAAAAATATTAATATTTATTTAAAAAAAATAGCTAAATAAAATTAAAAATATCACTAACGACTTTTAATAGACCGGGACGTAACACATCGGATCAACGCAGGATGGATAAAATGGCGACAGGTCACGGGAACAACTTGTGACCCACGGATGCCCCTCAAGTTGAAGGGTAAAATCTACAAGTCCGTGATAAGGCCTGTCATACTGTATGGATCAGAATGTTGGGCTGTGAAAAAGACGGATGAAAAAAGATTGCACGTAGCGGAGATGAGAATGTTAAGATGGATGTATGGTATGACGAGAATGGATAAAGTGAGAAATGAGTATATTAGGGGAAGTTTGAAAGTGGCGCCAGTGACTGAAAAGTTGAAAGGGAATCGTTTGTCTTGGTATGGTCATGTGAAGAGGAGAGATGAAACGCATGTTACTAAAAGAGTTATGAGTTTACATGTGGATGGATGGAGAGGGAGAGGGAGACCAAAGAAAAGATGGGTGGATTGTGTGAAGAGTGATATGAAAGAAAAGGAAGTTAGTGATAGTATGACGAGTGACAGGGCAGAATGGAAGAAAAAAACGTGTTGCGCCGACCCCAAATAACACGGGACAAGGACAGGAAGATGATGATGACTAACGACTTTTAATATAGAATAGAATAATAATTATTATTTTTACTGAGTTTTTTTAAAGAAATATTTAAAAATGTAATAGAATAAATGTTGAAAAAAATAAATAAATGGAATAATAATTCATAAAACAAAAAAGGTTACAGGGTGTGGGTATTGCTATAACATTTTGTTTTCATTAATTAATTAACATAATATAAATTTCCGAAGACTTCCTGCACTAGGCAAGGCCTGTCCCGCAGGAAGCTTACAAAATTTTTTGGAGTTATAAATTAGGTATAAGTATGCACATAATAACAAGGAGAAATAATAATTTAATATGTCTATTATAATAACTCATATTGCAAAGATACTAATTAGATTAGGTAAAAGCTAAATTATTAAATCACAACCTTATAGGATTTTTATCAGTGTGTCAGGAGCAGTGGTGGCCGAGTGGTAACGGCTCCGACTTACGAATTGTAGGTCGCGGGTTAAAACCCAGCCGGGCGCATTACTTTGTGTAATTTATTTTCATCACCACTGCTCTCCAAACGGTGAAGGAAAACATCGTGAGGAAACCGGCATGTCCTAGTACCAAAAATTCGAAGACATGCGACATTCACCAACCCGTACTGGGCCCGCGTGGTGGATTACGGCCAGTGGGAACATTGAAAGGCTGATTATGCTTTTATGCTTTATAGGATTTTTATACATTACAAATTACTATTATAGAATATAGATACGAAAACTTAGAACTAATTGCATTTAATGCCTATTATTTATTTTAAAACTATGAGATCATTTCTTATCGTAACAACTGTTTTATAAAAAGTTATGTGCTATCATACGTTCTATCAATCAATTCTTTGGTTATTTTCGTCACGAAGCGATAGGTTACGTAAACAAGGGTTTTCATATAAGTGCTGAACCTTTTCGCAAATTCTGTTTTGACGGGAATAGAATAAACTCTATTGTACACCAAAATAGTAACAATTTTACAGGAACTTAAATCTATGGTACAATGGCGGTCTTATCGCTGACTGTGATATCTACTACCAGACAACCTTAGGATGGACTGTAAGAACCTAAACTAAAAAGGGGTCGTCTGCGGTGTACTGCTAGCAAATAAAATTTTACATTTAAAAACACGATACATAGATAAAAATGTATAGCTACACATAAGTTTACAAATAAAGTACATTTGTATTTTTTTTTGTACCCCTCTAAAGGTATCTTGACGATGCAAAATATTAAAAGTGGGGTGTTTAGGTACCTACTAACTTATTTCGAGACGCCAAATTCAATCACCCTCAATCAAAATGATTTCCTAAAAAAATCTACCACGCTTTTTCCTGTTACGAGACGAGTTCCGCCATTGCGGAGGAAATAAAATAACTTAGCAAAAAAACGAAGATACGCTTAGAAAATACTCGTAAATCATTTTCAACCCTCAAAAGAGGGGTGTTATAAGTTAGATCGATATGTGTGTGAGATTTTTTTTTCCGTGTGTGCACATCCCATGACTTCTCGCGCTCTAGAGCAGAGCGCGAGGGCGTGTCAGATTTTTACTAACAGAAGCCCACTCTTATGTTACTTCTTTGCTTTTGTTCCAGGACCCCGGGGTTCTCTTTCGCACAACCCAAGGTAGGGCCATGGGTTGTGCGAAACAGAACCCCGGCTGCCGGTAGGCTTCGGCCCTGCTCGGCCCCTACTGTTTTGCTGATATCTTCTTGAGGTACGCGTGGAATTCTACACGCCATCGACGACTGGGGTTTGGTCTAGACGATTACAGGACGGCTGGACGGCGATCTACCCATTACTCGCCGTCCGCAAGCCCACGCCAACGGTGGCTGGAAATCGGGGTCGGGATCCTGGCAACTGGGACGTGAGGAAGTCCGTTCCCTCACGCGTGCGGCTGCCTCTTTCGCTTGCATTACTGCTTCACAGAAGGAGTCGAGCACCTGCCATTCCTTCTCGCTCCGGATCATGGACTGTACCAGGGCCCTGCGTGAGAGGTTGTTGCCAATTGCCCCCACGAGAACACAGCGGTACTCCGCCCAAGCGGGACACACCTCCACCGTAGTTCACATAAGTTTCTTCCGCATTAATTCTGTGCAAGAACCGCCCGAACTTACCAAGTCCGGTGAGGACCTGCGTCATGCAGAAGGCGAGGACGCCGTAATGGATATGTGTGTAAGTGCTGTTTTCTTGTCTGTGTGAAGTAGCATAGGTCTTAACCCGCCGGTACTCGCGACTTTTTTTAAGTCATGAACAGTCGCGCGAGGGTCGAGAAGACCCGGATTTTGAATGTATTGTTTTTAATAACTTAATTAAAATTCGGGATTATTTGTAAATTATTTAGAAAGAGGATAACAAAACAAACTTAAAAAATAATAAATGTTTATTATTTAGAGAAAAAAAGTAATATAAATCACAAAATTCAAGAGATCACTGCTAAATCTTACTTTTTACGATATAGGAACTAAAAAATAACTTAAACTTTTTTTATTTAATCGAGAAACATAAAAAAAAACATTTTTATTATCAAAAATATCCACCAGCAATCGGAAGGCGTCAGTGCATCTTTTGCTTCATTGATTGGTCCTGGTACTTGGCTTATGATATTGTGACTAGGGGTGCGAACGTTTCTTGGAGGCACTTCAATGTTCCAATGAGTGCCATTCTTACCCAGGTAGAAACTTTGACGGACATATTTCAGAGGCACATCATTCAAGTCGGGTTTTTGCAGCAAACTGAAACGTAAATTTTAGGCTCAGAAACTTCATTGTCATGTATAGTCTAGTATATAATTTTAATCTAATATTTACTTTATTCATTTGCAGTACACCACAGACTACCCCCTTTTTCTATTTCGATTTCTTACAGTCCATCCTAAGGTTGTCTGGTAGATATCGCTGTCAGCGATAAGACCGCCTTTGTACCCATTGATTTAAGTTGCCTAGTATAAAAGTTTTGTTACTATTTTGGTGTGCAATAAAGTTTATTCTATTCTATTCTATTCTATTGTCCTCAAGGAGTTCATCTTCAACACTCTGACAGGAATCTGAATCGTAATTATCACCTTCAATGTCTTCCTCTTATTTTCTTTTTAAAACCAACTGTCGACCCGCCCACCTTCGCACATATGTGTGCGGAGGGGGGCTTTGTTTTAGTGCTCAGCCAGACTGGCAGCGTGGTCCGGGGAGCGGTGCAGGTGCGAGGACAGTCAAGCACACAGGTTCACAGTCAAGCCACTACAATAACGCGCGCGGTTCTAATATATCTGCTATTCTCTGGTCATTCAAATGATTTGACGACATATCTACAAATAAATAAAATCAAAATAATATTTTTGAAATACAAAATACACTATCACATAACGTCGCACAAGGGTCGAAACGACCCATACTCACTTGACTCGTCCGTACCGTACTGTCCAAATGCCGCACACAGGCTGAAGCGGGGTGTGCGTATAGCCTGTGAAGCTACTTGAAGGTACTTAGTGCGACGACACGAATGAACTAATACAAAAACAGTTATGACACAAAAACTAGAGTACTGGGTCTTTTCGACCCAGGCGCGACTATCCGCGGGTTAAACGACTGAAATGATTTGGATGCAGTTTTTTTAAATTTCAAATCATGTTTTCTAGCCCATCGCAAGAAATTAACGCATTCTTAGACATGTTTTTATTAAAATCGGTTCAGCAATTTACAAGTTATAGGACCGGTGAAAGTAGGAATGAACACGCATACGTACAAAATGTTTTGGGAACACATTCATTGTGCATATAGTGGTCTTCAAGTCAAGAGTGAACAGGTTACTTCTAGGCAAGCGTTGTCCATCGTGCCTTGAAGTGGTTATGTGATGTCACCAAGGGGCCTTACCATTATGTGTTAAAATGTCAGTCGTTCGAGCGAGAAAGAGTGATGGAGCTACACACCATATAAAGCTCCATCCCTTTAACAGTTCAGTTTAACCCGTCAAATGTATCACGTTAGGAGATCAAGGTAGGGCCTCTGATAAGGTGACATGGTGGTTAAGATCATTCATCCGTTAAAACTACGCAGAAGCCAAAATCAATGATTTCCGACGGACAATATAACAATAATGTGTTTAATTTCTAGAAAGATATTGACGTTATATTATTGGGAATTTCATAATCTAGTGTATAGTTTAAAAACATTTTCAAATGGTCGTATAGTTTTCCCATTAAAACAGTTCTTGTCCAAGCCGTTTTTAAAACTAGCGGTCGACGGTCTACGCAGATGCGAGATAGTAGTTAACCGTGTATGATAAACTTACAATAATTTTACTTAAAAAAAAATTATTACATTGACTAGTGCATGGATTAAAAAAAAAAAACACGTTGTAAGTTTTCACTCAAGAAAAGTAATCTCAAAACTGTCATTTTTAGCCATTTTTCGAGATATTAAACGTGTTAGTATAGGATAAAATATGAGGCATTTTTGTTTTGTTTTTAGACTTATTAATTGAACACATTTACGATATAAGACACGGTACAATAATGTTTTTAATAAGTTATTGGTTTACACTACAATTAATTATTTAGTATCACTATATAATGAGAGCAGTGGTGGCCGAGTGGTAACGACCCCGACTGACGAGTTGTAGGTCGCGAGTTCAAACCCAACCAGGCGCATTACTTACTTTGTGTAATTTATCTCATCACCACCGCTCTCAAAACGCTGAAGGAAAACATCGTGAGGAAACCGGCATGTCCTAGAACCAAAAATTCGAAGACATATGACATCCACCAATCCGCACTGGGCCCGCATGTTGGATTACGGCCCATTCCCTCTCCTAGAGAGGAGGCCTAACAGTGGGAACATTATAAGGCCGACTATGCTATGCTATGCTATCACTATATAATAGACGCGGAATCAAGTCAGCGTCCGTCGTAAATCATTGATTTTGGCTTCTGCGTGGTTTTAACGGATGAATGCTCGTAAGCGCATGCCTATCAAAAAAATAAATAAAAAAATAGTTAGTGTTTTGGAACCCTATTTATAATTTTTGTACACACATTATCCTGAGGTTTATCTTTGTTATTTTCAGGTAATTTTACTATGTCAAATTGGTATCATAATGCAATTTTACGAAATATTACTCACAATTTTTTGTTATCTACCCACTTAGAAACAAAATTATATGACAGAAAAAAAAAGTAAATTACAACTTGTTTATTCATAATAATATGTGATTATCCCACGATTTTCAAGTCGTAAAGAAAAACAATATAATATTTAAAAAAAAGTCGTCTCAACAAGATCTTATTATTAACTCTGTTCGGCATTGAAAATTATTTTTGGTAGGTGTTTGATGTAGCAATTCTTAGGTATTAGGTTACATATGAAGTGGCTTTGTTAGGGTTCCGTACCCTTAAAAGGAAAAAACGGAACCCTTATAGGATCACTTTGTTGTCCGTCTGTCTGTCTGTCAAGACCCTTTATCTCGAGAACGTGTGGAGGTATCGAGTTGAAATTAACACCACCTGACCTAACCATACCTGAGTATGTGGTGCTTCAAACTTGAAGCTGTGAAAAAACCAAACTAAAAAAAATACGAAAAAAAAAAATATGGCCGTTTAAGTCGCAAAAAAGGCATATTTCGACACTCTCAAGGGAATCAAAAATCATGGGGTACTTCCCGTTGACCTAGAATACTACTAAAGAGCAGAAATTTTTTATAACACTCAGAAATACAGCAAAAAAATTTTTTCCTGCATTGATGACGAGAAGGAGGAAGTAAATAAATTTGTTAACCCTACCTCAGTTGACCTATAGAGATCTTTTTCAATGAAAAATAGGTACTAATAAAAATTAAATTTTATGTTAATTATATTTGGTTTTTTCTATCTCCGAGGTTTTTATTATTATTTATTTATAATATTGTTGGCTACACGGGATTTTTCATTAGGAATTCTGGGAAGATCCATATTAATATCAACATTTCGATGCAAGTACATGAATAACTCTACCTAATTCCGACTGGTGGAGCACACGGTGGAGGTGTGCCCCGCTTGGGCAGAGCAACGCCGCGTCCTCGTGGGAGAAATCGGCGGCGGTGATCTCTCGCGCCGGGCCTTGGCACAGGCCATGGTCCGGAGCGAGGAGGAGTGGCAGGCGGTCGCCTCCTTCTGCGAAGCAGTAATGCTACAAAGGAGGCGGCCGATCGCTTGAGGCAACGGCAACGGTCCTCACGCCCCAACCGCCACCGGGATTCCGATCCCGATTTCCGGCCACCGTAGGCGCGGGCTTGCGGACGGCGAGCAATGGGTAGCCCGCCGTCCGACCGTTCGGTATCCGTCCGGACCGAGTCCAAGTCGTCGACGGCGCGTATTCACGCATGCCTCAGGGAGATGTCAGCAAATCGTAGGGGCCCAGCAGGGTCGAACCCTACTGGGGCCAAGGGTAGTGTGAAAACGAAACCCGGGCCCTGGGACGAAGGCAAAATACCTTTGAAATAAGAAAGTTTGTAAGTGTGTGTGTGTATGTTTGTTACATCTTCGCGCTCGAACGGCTAAATGGATTTCGATGAAACTTAGTACACGGGCAGACAATTTCCTGGAATAGCACTTAGAATACTTTTTATCCCGGGAGTATATTCTCTTGAGCTAACTGTCTACTATCACGCGAGCATAATCTTAGGCAACAGCTAGTTAGTTTAAATAATAGTTTCTTTGGATTTTGTATTTTATATAATATCGCTGTATTTATCATTTGTGTATAAAATCTAAGAAAACTCGTGTTATTTTGGAATATGAGTACTAACATGGAAACAATACAAAAAAAGTACGTCTAGGCTCTTGCTCACATTTAGTGCCATAAAACTGTGACTCCTCGGTAACGGCTGGGTTAATAGGTACTCGTAGATTTGAAAAAAATATATATTATAGATTCATAATAGGTAACATAATCAACATGTGATTTTTTCGTATAACAAATCCATTTGCCAATTATTATTTTTTTAAACATAATATTTTTTCGCTTGTTTTTCCTACTCCTTTCAGGCTTTGATCTTTATAAATATGTTTAAACATAAAAATGCTGGTTAAGTGTTCTTCAGAATGCACATAACATATCGTCACCGGAAAGCCAATACTACTTAAACGCCAAAAGGCCATTTTACAATAGAGACATTTTAAGTTTTTTTTTTTACAAAACCATGTCTAACTTTTTTTCTAATTTAGTAATCGAAATACAGTAAAGGCAAAAAATAATTGTGACACTGTTATCTACGTACTGGAATCGAGATATTCTGCATATTTAATGTAATTCAGGAGATAGCTGTCACTTAAGTACATATGCTCTGTACTCTTCTTAAGGAGAAAGTACTTATCTGTGCAATATTTTTTAATTGCGGTTGTCGAAAAGTACTGACAAGTCAAGTCCTTTGAAATGTATGAAAGGAAAAAGTACTAACACGCATTACGGGTTGATGTAGTCTCAGGATAAAACTACTTAAACGTTATAATAATGTCTTAGGACCGTACAGAAAAACGGTGTTTAGCATTAAAAGTTGATACCATTGTTATGCCAAAAAGACTTATGTAAAAGATATATCATTTAAATTTAAATATATTATTCTTATCGGACATAGACAACAATAAGTAAGTGCTAACAATGGTACTAGCGGCGAATAAAATAAATGAGAATACTATTGTAATTCCTAATTTGAATTCGACTGCATCTTTTCACTATATTGGTTGAAAAAGGAAAATATAAATCACTTTAAATGAAAATTTTTAAAAAATTGTTGACAGTTTTCTTGTCAGTCTTAAAATTTAATTGCTTATAGCAAAAGTCACGCAACACACTACGAATAATAAACGCAACACAGTTTTATTATTAATCTAAATACAATATTATGTATTGGGTAACAGTTTGGCGCAATTTTCGAAGAGATCAAATTGATTAGGTCTAGTAGATTGTGAATACCTGTGTATCATATATCGCGTCGATGCTCAAGACTTTGAAGCCTCGACTCAACGAGTGCATCATTGCCAATGATCCTCCTGGCTCGCCTCTCAATTGCCTCAAGTGCATCAAGCTGGTATCGGGCAGATCCATCCCAAAGATGAGAGCATTACTCCATACACGATCGAACTTGCGCTTGATAAAGTTTTAGCAGCTGTTCCGGCGTGAAGTACTGTCTGACCTTCGCGAGGATTCCCAGCTTTTTTGCTGCCAGTTGAGCCTTTGCTTCGATGTATGGCCCAAAGTTGAGAGTTGACGTCAGCGTGACACCAAGAAGATCAAGATGGTCGGTTATCGGCACGGTTACGCCCCGGAAAGTTGGAGCAGGGCTGAATTGGCTCCTTTTAGCGGAAAATAGACACGCCTGGGTTTTAGCAGCATTGAAATTGACCAAATTAGCATCGCCCCATTCAGAGACTGCCTCCAAGGACAAGTCCAAGCGCTCGACCATAGCCTCTCGGAGAGACTGGATCTGTGACCCACTAGCTTGCGCGCTGGATATGTAACTCTCAGTAACAGTGCTGTCGTCTGCATACCCAAAGGTACCGGGCTTAAGCAGATCATTTATGTGCAGCAAGAACAATGTTGCCGAGAGCACTGACCCCTGAGGGATCCAGGAATTAATGGCCATTTGACCGGACGAGCAGCCATCGATGACCACTTGGATGGATCGGTCACTCAGGAAAACTGAAAGAAGGAAGCTTACTAATAAGGCTTTCGTGCCCAGACCCTATCAAAAGCCTTCGAGATATCGAGGGAGACGGCAAGCGCTTCCCCGTGTTTCTCGATGGCCTCACTCCAGATGTGGATGGCATACGATAGAAGATCACCAGTTGACCGATTTCGGCGAAAGCTGTATTGTCGGTCACTTAGGATGTCATTAGCTTCTAGGTATGCCAGGAGCTTAGTGTTGAGTACACGTTCCATAGTCTTACAGAGAATGGACGCTACTGATATTGGCCTGTAATTAGCTGGGTCAGCCCGACTACCCTTTTTGGGCACGGGCTGTACGTTAGCTTGCTTCCATGCAATCGGCACTTTTCCAGCCTCAAATGAAAGCCTAAATAGGCGTGTCAGGGTCGGAGACAGTTCAGGCGCACACGTTCTCAGAACAATTGCCGGTATCCCGTCTGGACCGCTAGCCTTGTTCACGTCAAGGTTACGCAGCATCCTACGGACGTCCTTCTGATGGATGCGAATGTTCGACATACTCGTTTCGCAACCATCAGGATTAACAGGGGGCCGCGTGTCACTAGGATCTAGACGCGAAGATTCCGCGAAGAGTGAGGCAAACAAGTTTGCCTTCTCCTCAGCGGTATGGGCCAGCGACCCGTCGGGTTTCAGCAGTGGCGGTAGTGAGGGACGGCAGAAGTTCAATTCAACCGACTTAGCCAGGGACCAAAACGCCTTACTACCAGCAGGGTATGAAGCAAGTTTGTTCCCGATGCGGCTAATGTGGTCGAACCGAGACCTCCGCATCACCTTCTTGCAAGACTTGGCAGCTCTGTTGAAGGCTCTCTTCTTCTGACTCACGTCACTCGCCTTGTGCATACGAGCGTAGGCCCATGCCTGGTATGCGGTGTGCTTAAGTGCGTTAGCACGATCACACTCCGCACCACACCAAGGGCGAGCCTGGTCAGACATTGTTACGTCAGAGAATGGAATATGGTACTCCATCCCCCGCCGCAACACATCTGTCACAGCATCTGCGCACGACGATGGATCATCCGAAGAAAAGCAAGTAGGCTGCCAAGGATAACATGCGAAGAAAGATCGTATGCCATCCCAATCTGATGACCTACATCGCAAAACCCGCCTGGTGCCTCTAGGGCAGGGATCGGGCGGAGAGTAGACTGATATAGATTTCACCAGACAGTGGTCGGAACTACCTAACGGTGATGATATCGACACTGAATAGCGGTCTGGATCGGTTGTCAGCAGAAGGTCCAAGCAGTTGGCCGTGTGCGAATCAATATCCGGTACCCTCGTAGCTCCCTGGACCAGCTGGGTGAGATTTAACGCTAGCGCAAGCTTTCGCGTCTCTCGACCAGCATGGTCTGTGCACTGGTATGGGAAAAGCCACTCCTGATGTTGGGCATTAAAATCCCCCAGTAACACCAGTTGTGCGGAAGAGTACCTCTGCTGAGCCACATCCGCCGCCTCACTAAGGTACTGTGTGAGCCTGATCGTCTCCTGATCACCACTGTGCGAACGGTAGACATAAGCATAGATAATTTTATCCATGCCTGTGTCCACCAGAGCCCAAAGCGTTGAGAACCTGGAATCTTCAAGGTTGCGGAGACGCCGATAGCAGATGTCGTCCTTGGCGTACAAACACACACCAGCGTGTGATTTAAAATTTTGCTCCAGTGTAAACCCTGGGTAAGACAGGTACGACACGTCTGACGGACTTCTTATCTGCGTCTTCGAAAGAAAAAAGAGGGAAGGTTTTTCAGTCTCCAGGTGATGATGGACTGCTGCGATATTGGAGTGCAGACCTCTAATATTGCTGAGGTGCACTTTAAGTGAGAGGGAGTGCAGCCGCTGTTTTACTTTTCTCTTTTTCAACCCTGTCATATTACGAGTGAGGTAGGAGAGGAGAAGGAAGTGAAATGGAGTCCCATGCTGCTAACCATCAGTCACGCACTGGCAGGACAGCATCATTGGGGTACTAGTCTGGAGTCTGAGGGGACGCCCGAGCCCCCCCGGAAATGACCATCGGGCCCTCTCATCTGGTCGCCAACCAGCACGATGGTGCATTCCGGGATTTTTCGTCAGTTGGCGGGGCAGCCTTTCATGTGTGGCTAGCACATTACTTGGGCCCCCTACTAACTGCGGTCGGCCAGCGGTGCACCGTGCCTCGGATCCCGCTACCCTCCGCGACTATTCTCCCGATACGTCAATACCAGCGCGGGTCCGGCTGGTCTGCATACATTAGAACCGTAACTTCGACCCAACTCCTCTAAATTGGCTATACTGGGCATCCTACTGGAACACGGCTAGGCCGTTTGGCGGTACGTCTTTGCCCAGTGGGTGGTCTCAAGCCGTCGGTCGAAACCTAGCACCAGTTAATATCACCTGATTAGCACCACCCGGGGACCATGTGTAGGGCCTAGCTATGGGTATTCTCCTACGGACGCGGGTGACTCAGCCCCCTAACTTGTTAACTGTTTGCTGCGGGAACTTCATACACGCGTCACTCTTTTGTCGCTGCGGGGATCCGACTACAAGCAAAAGCAAGGTCGACTCATCGACTGAACCACCTACAACTCGCGCGCGAAATATAAATTATAAGTACTCAACGAATCGTAATCAAAACAAAATTTTATTTCAAAAGACTTAACTGAATATTTTTTGTACGTGTTTCACACATTTAAATGCTAAACAAACTATTAATATTTTGTCGAGTAAAATAGTCCATGCTTAATATAATAATTATTCGATTTCATTGAATGTAAAACATTCTAAATAGACACTCAAATACTTAGGTATGAAAAGCAAAGTTACTAAAACCGTTCCCTCTCAGAAAACTGCGAAGACAAAATATACTAACGCGCCATGCTCGTCAATTCTTACGTAAAGCAAATTTACTTAGCTACATATCAACTCATATTTACGGTCGGCAAAAAAATACTAAAGCGACATCAATGACTCAAACTACAATATTTTGAGTTTCTGAACAAAGTTAAAGTGGCTGATGTCAGTATAGAAAAATACTAAACTGACAACGACTAAAATATAATCATAAGTTGCATTACGTAAGTATTTATTAAAACATCAAAATTATGATAAATGCCATACTTTTGCAGTGCTTAAGCGCCAAAAATATGCTCCGATTATTACGAAACCCCGACTAATCGACGCAGCAAAAAAAATCCAATCCAACGATATATATAACTCATTTTGGTCAAAATGGCGCTTAAGTAGTATTGGCTTTCCGGTGACGATATGTAAATCAATCAATATTTCGCAAAGAAAATGGTTTTAAAGGTCAGCTGGACTCTATGCGGGCGCAGGCGGCAGTACGAGTATGTGTGCATTTAACTCCGGTCAGATGTTTACGGGACTATAATACGCCTTTAACGCCTCGTTTAAATGTGGGCCCAGCCTCGGCCAATCGCCATTGTTTCAACGGAGCTTCCCCGTTTACACTATTGCTAAGTATGTCGATTGGCCGATGCTGAGCCCACGTGTAAATGGGGCATAAGACGTATACGAACTTACAAATGGAATGGAAGAAAAAAAACGTGTTGCGCCGACCCCAAGTAATATGGGACAAGGGCAGGAAGATGAGGATACGAACTTACAAATGCTAATAAGTAAGCAGTATATTTTTATTAGGTACAATAGCGCAACGGAAAAAATTCGAAATTCAAATCAGTTGGGAAAATTTTCCTCATACATTACCGACATCCCTGGGTAAATAGGGATAAAATTTCCAAAACGAAAGGTATTAAACGAATATCAATGTAGGTAGTGGTAGGTGGTCGTCATCAATATTGTCTGTCTTTTGAAAGGTATTTTCCGTGATGGAACTTTGTTCTGAGATTTTATCACTATATCGATCGTGTTTGATTCCCACAAGTAACTAATATTTGTATGGTCTACAGACTAATGAAAAATAACTAATTTGGAAGGAAATTTTTCAAATAACGAAAATAAAATCGCTCTGGGCCAAGCGAGAGCTAGTGATAGAACATGTCTGAAATAACGTACCTACCTAATGTGGACATTTGAACTTAAAAGTCCAATTAGTCAATCCGAAGTTATCACAGTAAGTTCAAAGAGTGCAGTTTCATAAAAACTGGTCAAGTGCGAGTCGGACTTTTTTTGAATGATATAAACTAGTGATTGACTGCGTTCCCACCTGTTGGTAAGCAGTGATGCAATCGTTAATGGTGAATCATACTAGTTCATAAAGAGCCTATTCATTCTAGTCTTAAAGATACCTAGATTATAATTGGACGGGAAGACCGCTGCAGGCAAATTGTTCCACTCGCGCACCAAGGGTACCTACTACTTACTATATTAAAATCGATCAAAAAACACCAAGAAAAAACGTTTCTTCCATGGGAACCCCTTTTATTTTATTTTTATTTTATTAGTTGTTGTTGTAGCGGCAATAGATATACACATTCTGTGCAGATTTCAGTTCTTTTCCTCTTACGGTTAAAGAGATAAAGACCGCTGACAGACGGATGGACAGACAGACAGACGAACGGACGGTGGAGGCTTAGTAATAAACCCTATTACTAAGCGTCCGCTGTCCGATCATTTTGGCACCATCCCTGTACGGAACTCTATAAAAGAACTTAGGTAAGTATACAGACCTAATAGTTGCGGTGCAACCTAACTATATGCTAAAACTTTTTTCAATACACTTACTCGAAAACCCGCTCTTATCCCAGCGCTTTTAGGCATGCAATAGACTGTTTTCCGAACTAGTGCAAAAAAGTTTGCGTGCTCGCCCCCACCACTGTTTTATTATATTTATCGTATCAGGTTGGTCGCGCGTCGTCCCCCACGAGTCGCCGGTCAACCCCCGTTTATTCATTTCTTCGTAAATGTATTGAAAAACATCGTTTGATACACGTACAAATTTATCACTGCTGCCCTCGGCTCCATAACACACTCGCCTACAGCTCGTGCTAATTCCACCTCGGTCGCAATGACAAACTTTCTGCACTTGTATCAAAATTAACTATTTTGTCTTACTTTACCGTCAAGTAAGGTTTTCTCGTTCAAAAGAAGAAAAAAAGCACTCCAAAACATCTTGTGATGTAAGTAGGTAGTTGAGTTGTTTTGGAGTGCTTTTTAGTACCTCTAGGTGTGCCTAGGGGTACTTATTTTTGATGTAGGTAAAATCAAGCATGAATTTCCTTTCAGAATGAAATAACTTGGGAGGAAGTTTTGACTCTATATTACAGTTTTCTTTGTTCGAATTTTGTGTATTTATTTTGTACCTAGACATTATTTATGGTTCTTTTTCCATACTGAAAACTCCACGTTAAAATTTACGCGAAGCCCGTTTTTATCAGGCTGTCCCGCCTTTTCCCAACTAAGTATGAGTCTGCTTCCAGTCAAAGAGAATGTAGCTGGATATCAGTACTTTACAAGGAGTGACTGCCTATACTCCACAACCCAGCAACTGGTTAACTTGACACCACCTTAACAAGACTGATATCTGTTTTTCTCGCTTAGCACTATCCATAACGACTGTTAAAGATGTTATCGGCTGCGGTCTTCGCATCCAATTATAATTTAGGTGTTTCCAAGGCTAGAGCGAATAGGCTCTTAATAAACTAATGCGTTTCACCATCAACGATTGCATCACTGCTTACTATCAGGTGGGATCGCAGTCAAGCGCTAGTTTATGTCAGTTAAAAAAACAACAGTGTAGTACTAGCTTAATTCTTAGTGTAGCACAACTAAAAAGCGAGCAAGTGCGGACTAGTATTGAGGGTTTTTTTTATTTTTTTATTAATGATAGGCTCGCGTTTGACCACCATCTTACCTGATGGTAAGCGATGATGTGGTCGACGATGGAGCACGTTTGCCTAGAAGTAGTCTATTCACTGGTTCTATACAAAACTTATCTATGAAAACAGTTCAATTCCCGAATTGAGTTACAAAGATTTTTCCAAATCGCAAAAAAAGTTTTTTTTTTGTGGCGTAACTACAAATTTACAGTTTTCAGATTTATTCCTATACTTGTGCTATGAGACCCTGCTTCAAGCCAAATTTCAGGATTCTAGGTCAACGGAAAATACCCTATGAATTTTGATTGTCTTGATAGTGTCGACGTATACGTTTTTTGCGACATAAACGGCCGTATCTTTTTTTTCGATAATTCAGAAGTTTGATTTTTTCACAGCTTCAAGGGACCGCAGACTTGAGTATATGGTTTTAATTTCAACTCGATACCTCCACGCGTTCTCGAGATAAAGGGTCTTGACAGACAGACAGACAACAAAATGATCCTATAAGGGTTCCATTTTTTCCTTTTGAGGTACGGAACCCTAAAAAAGACAAGTGATGATTTTTGCAGTTTAGCGAAACACTCAAACAGCCTTTAAAGCAAGAGTGAACTATTATCTTCTGAACTTGCTTGCTCTATAGTAGACCTTATCCATAACTTTCCATTAAGCGAGGTCAAGGTCGAGCGCTGGCTCTTCATTAAAACAAGTTTTCTAAACAATATTGAGGCTTCATCATTTTAGCCGAAAGACGTCCATCGTTAGGCATAGACTCGCCACACCGACCGATCCAGTCGCATCTCAAAAACCGAGAAATAAATACACGATGATAAAATAATACTTTAGATCAAAACAAGTGACAATATCAGTGTCAATAGATATTATCGTTACCCTGGAGATGAATACGCGTCAAAAGAGATGTCAAGAGGTGTCCAAAAGGTATTGGAATATTAGGGTGGCCGTACACGGACAACAAGCGATAGCCACAAACGCCGCCTCGAGAAGCTAGATGCGGCCACAAAGGTAGCTGAAGCGCGTGACAGCCACTTGTGGCCGGTGGCTGCTACTTTTTTGACTTTTACTGACTAAAACCCACTTATGTTCCTTCTTTGCCTTCGTTTCTAGGCTTCGACTCTGCTGGCCCCCTATGGTTTTGCTATCATCTCCTTTAGGCGCGCGTGGAACACTTCGCGCTATCGAAGTCTCGCGCTTGATCCGAACGGTTACTGGACGACCGGACGGCGTCATTGCACCATGCAATAGCTACCCATCCCTCACGCGTGCTACCGCCTCCTCCGCTAGCATTACTGCTTCGTAGACGGAGGGCACCGCCTGCCTTTCCTCCTCGCTCCAGACTATGACCTGTAGCAGGGCCCAACGCGAGAGGTCGTTGCCGCCGATCGGCCCCACGAGTAGACGACGGTGATGCGCGCGTGGCATGTGGTGGCGTTTTGTGTCATCGTTTAGTGGCCGGAGCCGACCGCAAGAAGCGAGCAGCGATGATTTGTAGTGTGTGGGGACCACTGGCGTCAAGCTTATATGACGAGTCCATTTAAAATAAATGAAAACTACAGGAAATACGTCGGTGGCGGCGTTTTGTCGTTGTGGCTAGTAGCCCGTGTGCGGTGACCCTAACGGGCGTCGTTTGATACAGTTAACGACAAGCACATTATCACGCGGGAATATTTGTCACTAGGCATATTCTTATATATTTATTATGTTTCTTTTAGTTATTAGACAGAAAGATCGATAAAAAGAATGAAAGGATCATCTTCATTTATTTTTATTTATTTATTACCCATAGACATTAAGAACCTACATCCTATTGGTATTTTTAAAAGGAAGCTAAAAGATTTCCTGAACAAAAAAGCATATTACTCTGTTAAAGAATTCCTTGAAGAAAAATAACTAATTAATATATTAGAATGATTGTGATAATTAAAATGTGATAACTATGTATTGTAAATGTGACATAAATTATAAATAATAAAAATGAATTTATGAATTACCATTGATAAAATTTATGAATAATGATAATTAATATTATAGATAATGATAACCATGTGATGTAACTGTGACATAAATTATAAATAAATTAATATAATAGATAATGTGAAATTTAAGAACAGTGATAATTAATATTAGAGTAATGTAAAATATATGAATATTGATAATTAATTTATTAGACAATGTAAACTGTTGACCTGTAATATTTAGCATGTATTTTTTTTTTTAATATTTTTGCTATGTTTTAACTATTTATGTTGCAATGCCTTAACAGGTAACTAAGTTCTAAGAACCTAGCATTTATTGTTAACATCTCCAAACTCACACTTAGTTCGCAATAAAGAATTTGAATTTGAATTGAATTTGATCATTCATTCCTTTATATAGTCGTCCAACATGTATCGCTATCTCTCTCTGGGTCTATCACGTTAGTTCTTGATGTTTAAGTCACAACCGATGGTCACTTCGTCCGATCAGTAGGATATTAATGCTAGGTTTCCTCAGAGTTTGGTACTGTCAGTAATTTTGTATTTGCTTCACATAAATGATCTCCTTAAAACCTTTTGGTTAGGCAGACGACAATACTATTGCTAAGAGACAAGGTGCCATAAAACGAGCTAGTGACACAGATCTTATCTCTCTATGGTGGCAGTCTCTGAAAAGCGCTATGCCATTTTGGTCAAGTTCAATGTGTTATATCTGTATTTACTTGGAGACGCAATGAAACACGGGCATTCGCTAAATCGTTTATTGCGGACTGCCGGCTGCGGCCGGTGCCTAACCTACCTGACGTACAAATTATTATCCATCTACCTACATTACATCCCTCCTCCACTATTTAACAACAAAGATGACTAATCTTAATAACTATGTCACTAAATTACTTAACTAAAACTTATAATTAACATAATTACAATATAACTAAACCAGGTACAAGCATTGACAATGGTGTTGAGAATTGCCATTTCCTCTCGGTTTTTCTGAAGCGGTGACAATGTACACTCCCGTGCAGGCGACGGCGACGCCACCGAGGCCCTCCTCTGAGGGGCGATACTGATGCTGCCTTAAAAGCCAGAGCTTCCGGCGGTGTACCTGTTTGCCGTCCTTGTCTAGCACCTTATAGTTGCTAGGCCCTGACGAGTTAACTGTAGTTCCTGGCAACCATTTTTCCCCCTTTAAATATTGTCGATACCAAATATCGTCTCCTATCTCCACCGTTCTCACCATCCCTCCCACACTCTCTACCTGCCCCTGCTGCGCTTTAAGTACTCTAACTTCCATATTGGGCTTCAGCACGTCTAACTTTGTTCGCAACCGTCTCCCTATAAGTGCGACTGATGGGCTTATTCCAGTAGTGCAGTGTTCGTTCGTTTGTGTAATTTATCTGTTATAGACACACGCGTGTTTTTTATTCGCTAAAAGGAGCCAATTTCTATCCAGATTTACTCTGAATTTTGGGTCGTACATCGAGTCAAAGGCTCAGCTGGCTGCCAAAAAGTCGGGAATCCTAGCAAAAGTGAGATGGTACTTTACCATTATAAATACATCATTATTATTATTCATTAAATACTTTAATAATGTGAACAGGATAATAAACATTTGCAAAAATAAGTGTACAATTGGCGGTCTTATCGCACAGAGCAATCTCTTACAAACAACCAATGCATGGAATAAACGAAAGGACATAAGATTTGGGTCTGTCAGTGTATAAAAATCGTAGTGCATGCTGTGTTTTTCACGAGACCGGTCATTGTGGCGACGCTTGGGGGAGGCCTATGTCCAACAGTGGACGTCTTTCAGCTGATATGATGATGATGAATGATGAGCGTACTTATTGTAAGTCAGTAATCGTTTACCACCAGGTGAAATAGTGGTCTAGCGCAAGATTAACAATAATAGAAACAAAAAATATTTGGTCTACCGTTACATTAACATTTAGAAGCTACGAGTATATTCCCTATTTCGGACAGAGAAAAACTGTATCTTATAACGTCTCTAACTTAACAGCGTTAGGCAAAATAATTAAGGATTTTCTTTACTCTAAAACGTCGCATATAAAGTTCTACTAACTAATGCCTAAACGCAAATCAAGCTATCCAAATAGCATCGTCAAAAACAAACAGACAGATTGAACCCAAAACTTTGCCCCTTCGTGACTGAGTGAGAAAACGGATAATTTAATACTATCGCTAGTCGTCGGTTCCGGCCGCATAAAATTCGAAAATTAGATATAAGTACCTACCATGGGAAACTATGCCCTGACTATGGTCAACCGTCTTCCAAAATTCTTCTAAATCTAAACAGATTTTAGAAGTTTTTGGGCTAAACAGCCCACGAAGCTTGAACATTAACATTAGTAATGCAACGGAAGTGTCTTAACAGAAGCGGAAACGGAAACAGATGTCAAAAGTAAATCTTTGCGGATGCGGAAGCGGAAACGGAAACAGAAGCGGAAGTGTTAATACTATGAAGAAGAAGCGCAATTTTATTTTTTGAAAACAACAGAAGGTTTACGTTGTAATCACGTCATGAGGCGCGGTGATGCGCAGAATGAACCAAAAAAATATAATAACAAAGAAACTCGTTGCGACACGTTTGTGTACCGCCTCCGCGCCTCTTCCGATGTGTCCAGTCGTCCACGCCGCGCTCCTCGCCGTATTCTTTTGTTTAGAGTTCTGTTATAAATTTTGCAGAAGCAGAAGCGGTAACGGAAGTGAAAAAGCTTGCGGAACTTCTGCAGAAGCGGAAACGGAAGCAGAGTTCTGTTGCAACACTAATTAACATACATATTTTCGCATCTATAATTTTAGTAATTAATAATATTAATCACAAAGGACCAATTGAAACAAAATGGCGCCAGTGACAGATGGTATAGCGAACTCGAAAGTGTTCATAACTGCTGACGTGTAAACTTTTAGGGTTTCCTGATTGAAACCCGACTCTCTAATAAAGTTTTCTACATTGTCAGAATTATGATAAAATGTATTATAACTTGGGAGAAATATATCGCTCATTTACGACCAGGATGACATACCGGACTCAAAAAAGAGATTGATAACTTAGAACATGTCTACCTACCTAATTACAATATATAATTTTCTTACGTGTTACAAATTGCGTCATATTTTCTGGGTAAAAACCTAAATTCAAAAAACAATTTATTTTAGGATATATTTACGTATATAATGCTTTCCTGTGAGATCATAATTTTTGAGTTAGGTATATCATCATTATCGCAAATGAGTGATGTATTTGATATGATTTTTTACTACTTGTATATTAGATTTTTAACCAACTTCAAAAAAAGGAGGAGGTTCTCAATTCGGTTGTATTTTTTTAAATATTTGTTACCACAGAACTCCGTCGTTTATGGACCGATTTGCAAAACATTTTTTGTCCCCTAAAAGGATACGCTTGAAATCCAGTTCTGATGATGGGATCCATGAGAAATCGAGGGAACTCCTCAAATATTCTAGGCAACTATATAGTGATTTTTGTATTTTTATCGAGAACTTTTAACTACTAACTTAAGCATTTACAGTCAAAAAGTAACATTGGATGAAGTGGAACTAATGAAAAAGACCAGAAATGGCCAACGGAACTTCACCCTCACATAATATATTACAATGAAGATAGTTAAGCGACTATGACAATACAAATAAATAAATGGTTCTAAATAGTTATGTTGAAAATGGTATAATCGAAGTGATCTGATGATGATGATGATGATGGAGCCGGTTTAAAGTTATTTTGACCGTTTTAGTGTTTTGTTTTTGTAGTGAAGTCGGTATTTTTGTTTTTTTTTTTGTAGAAAGTTTTTTATTTCTGTAGTATTTTGGACCACAAATAAAATAAATACAGTTTTTTTTTGGTAACTGTACTTTAATGCTTTTTTCCTTGTGGTCTTCATCCATAAACGACGAAGTTCTAAGGTAACAAACATAAAAAAATAATGATGATGATAAAAAAATACAACCGAATTGAGAACTTCCTCCTTTTTTTGAAGTCGGTTTTCTCGTTCAAAAGAAGAAAAAAAGCACTCCAAAACATCTTGTGATGTAAGTAGGTAGTTGAGTTGTTTTGGAGTGCTTTTTAGTACCTCTAGGTGTGCCTAGGGGTACTTATTTTTGATGTAGGTAAAATCAAGCATGAAATTCCTTTCAGAATGAAATAACTTGGGAGGAAGTTTTGACTCTATATTAAAGTTTTCTTTGTTCGAATTTTGTGTTTTTATTTTGTACCTAGACATTATTTAAGGTTCTTTTTTCATATTGTAAACTCCACGTTACAGTTTGTAGATTTATTCCTATACTTGTGCTATGAGACCTTGCTTCATGCCAAATTTCAGGATTCTAGGTCAACGGGAAGTACTCTATGAATTTTGATTCTCTTGATAGTGTCGACGTATGTTTTTTGCGACATAAACGGCCGTATCTTTTTTTCCGTTAACTTAGAAGTTTGATTTTTTCACAGTTTCAAGGGACCGCAGACTTGAGTATACGGTTTTAATTTCAACTCGATGCCTCCACGCATTTCTGAGATAAAGGGTCTTGACAGACATACAAACAGACATACAGACGGACGGACAACAAAGTGATCCTATAAGGATTTCGTTTTTTCCTTTTGACCCTGCTTCAAGCCAAATTTCAGGATTCTAGGTCAACGGGAAGTACTCTATGAATTTTGATTCTCTTGATAGTGTCAACGTATACCTACGTTTTTTGCGACATAAACGGCCGTATCTTTTTTTTCGATAATTCAGAAGTTTGATTTTTTCACAGCTTCAAGGGACCGCAGACTTGAGTACCTATATGGTTTTAATTTCAACTCGATACCTCCACGCGTTCTCGAGATAAAGGGTCTTGACAGACAGACAGACAACAAAATGATCCTATAAGGGTTCCGTTTTTTCCTTTTGAGGTACGGAACCCTAAAAAGGACAAGTGATGATTTTTGCAGTTTAGCGAAACACTCAAACAGCCTTTAAAGCAAGAGTGAACTATTATCTTCTGAACTTGCTTGCTCTATAGTAGACCTTATCCATAACTTTCCATTAGGAGAGGTCAAGGTCGAGCGCTGACTCTTCATTAAAACAAGTTTTCTAAATAATATTGAGGCTTCATCATTTCAGCCGAAACACGTCCATCGTTGGGCATAGACTCGCCACACCGACCGATCCAGTCGCATCTCAAAAACCGAGAAATAAATACACGATGATAAAATAATACTTTAGATCAAAACAAGTGACAATATCAGTGTTAATAGATATTATCGTTACCCTGGAGATGAATAAGCGTCAAAAGGGATGTCAAGAGGTGTCCAAAAGGTATTGGAATATTAGGGTGGCCGTACACGGACAACAAGCGATAGCCACAAACGCCGCATCGAGAAGCTAGATGCGGCCACAAAGGTAGCTGAAGCGCGTGACAGCCACTTGTGGCCGGTGGCTGCTACTTTTTTTGACTTTTACTGACTAAAACCCACTTATGTTCCTTTTTTGCTTTCGTTTCTAGGCTTCGACCCTGCTGGCCACCTACGGTTTTGCTATCATCTCCTTTAGGCGCGCGTGGAACACTTCGCGCTATCGAAGTCTCGCGCTTGATCCGAACGGTTACTGGTCGACCGGACGGCGTCATTGCACCATGCAATAGCTACCCATTGCACGCCGTCCGCAAGCCCACGCCTACGGTTGCTGGAATTCAGGGTCGGGACTTCCAGCCAGCGGCTGGGGCGTGAAGAAGTCCGTTCCCTCACGCGTGCTACCGCCTCCTCCGCTAGCATTACTGCTTCGCAGACGGAGGGGACCACCTGCCTTTCCTCCTCGCTCCAGACTATGACCTGTGGCAGGGCCCAGCGCGAGAGGTCGTTGCCGTCGATCGGCCCCACGAGGAGACGACGGTGATGCGCGCGTGGCGTGTGGTGGCGTTTTGTGTCATCGCCGACCGCAAGAAGCGAGCTGCGATGATTTGTAGTGTGTGGGGACCACTGGCGTCAAGCATAAACGACGAGTCCATATAAAATAAAGGAAAACTACAGGAAATACGTCGGTGGCGGCGTTTTGTCGCTGTGGCTAGTAGCCCGTGTGCGGTGACCCTAACGGGCGTCGTTTGATACAGTTAACGACAAGCACATTATCACGCGGGAATATTTGTCACTAGGCATATTCTTATATATTTATTATGTTTCTTTTAGTTATTAGACAGATAGATCGATAAAAAGAATGAAAGGATCATCTTCATTCATTCCTTTATATAGTCGTCCAACATGTATCGCTATCTCTCTCTGGGTCTATCACGTTAGTTCTTTATGTTTAAGTCACAACCGATGGTCACTTCGTCTGATCAGTAGGATATTAATGCCGGGTTTTCTCAGAGATTGGTACTGTCATTAATTTTGTATTTGCTTCACATAAATGTTCTCCTTAAAACCTTTTGGTTAGGCAGATGACAATACTATTGCTGAGAGGCAAGGTGCCATAAAACGAGCTAGTGACACAGATCTTATCTCTCTATGGTTGGCAGTCTCTGAAAAGCGCTATGCCATTTTGGTCAAGTTCAATGTGTTATATATTATCTGTATTTACTTGGAGACGCAATGAAACACGGGCATTCGCTAAATCGTTTATTGCGGACTGCCGGCTGCGGCCGGTGCCTAACCTACCTGACGTACAAATTATTATCCATCTACCTACATTACATCCCTCCTCCACTATATAACAACAAAGATGACTAATCTTAATAACGATGTCACTAAATTACAATATAACTAAACCACTTAACTAAATCTTATAATTAACATTTAATTTACATTTTCTGACGGGGTGAGACTGGGGCGGTACAAGCATTGACAATGGTGTTGAGAATTGCCATTTCCTCTCGGTTTTTCTGAAGCGGTGACAATGTAGGCTCCCGTGCAAGCGACGGCGACGCCACAGAGGCCCTCCTCTGAGGGCCTCCTCTGAGGGTTACTGATGCTGCCTTAAAAGCCAGAGCTTCCGGCGAACGTGAAAACTCTATGGGGACCACCAAGGAACTCCTCGTCCTACACCTAAACTGATCGATATGTCTGTGTATCATCAGTTTGCCGTCCTTGTCTAGCACCTTATAGTTGCTAGGCCCTGACGAGTTAACTGTAGTTCCTGGCAACCATTTTTCCCCCTTTAAATATTGTCGATACCAAATATCGTCTCCTATCTCCACCGTTCTCACCATCCCTCCCACACTCTCTACCTGCCCCTGCTGCGCTTTAAGTACTCTAACTTCCTTAATGGGCTTCAGCACGTCTAACTTTGTTCGCAACCCTCTCCCTATAAGTGCGACTGATGGGCTTATTCCAGTAGTGCAGTGTTCGTTCGTTTGTGTAATGTATCTGTTATAACACAGGCGCGTTTTTTATTTGCTAAAAGGAGCCAATTTTTATCCAGATTTACTCTGAATTTTGGATCGTACATCGAGTCAAAGGCTCAGCTGGCTGCCAAAAAGTCGGGAATCCTAGCAAAAGTGAGATGGTACTTTACCATTATAAATACATCATTATTATTATTTATTATATACTTTAATAATGTGAACAGGATAAAAATTTGCAAAAATAGGTGTACACTTGGCGGTCTTATCGCACAGAGCAATCTCTTACAAACACAACCATTGCATGGACTAAACGAAAGGACATAGATTTGGGTCTGTCAGTGTATAAAAATCATAGTGCATGCTGTGCTTTTTGCGTGATGAAGCGCTTAGACGTAAGTTAGCAGGTAATGTACAAATTATAATGTATAATTTAATAAAAAAAGATATTGTCTACCGTTCCATTTTCATTTAGAAGTTACGAGTGTATTCCCATTGTCAGTACTTTTGTTTTTCGGACAGAGGAAAACTGTATCTTATTACGTCTCGTAACTTAACAGCGTTAGGCAAAATAATTAAGGATTTTCTTTACTCTAAAACGTCGCATATAAAGTTCCACTAACTAATGCCTAAACGCAAATCAAGCTATCCAAATAGCATCGTCAAAAACAAACAGACAGATTGAACCCAAAACTTTGCCCCTTCGTGACTGAGTGAGAAAACGGACAATTTAATACTATCGCTAGTCGTCGGTTCCGGCCGCATAAAATTCGAAAATTAGATATAAGTACCTACCATGGGAAACTATGCCCTGACTATGGTCAACCGTCTTCCAAAATTCTTCTAAATCTAAACAGATTTTAGAAGTTTTTGGGCTAAACAGGCCACGAAGCTTGAACATTAACATTAGTAATGCAACGGAAGTGTCTTAACGGAAGCGGAAACGGAAACAGATGTCAAAAGTAAATCTTTGCGGATGCGGAAGCGGAAACGGAAGCAGAAGCGGAAGTGTTAATACTATGAAGAAGAAGCACAATTTTATTTTATGAAAACAACAGAAGGTTTACGTCGTAATCACGTCATGAGGCGCGGTGATGCGCAGAATGAACCAAAAAAATATAATAACAAAGAAACTCGTTGCGACACGTTTGTGTACCGCCTCCGCGCCTCTTCCGATGTGTCCAGTCGTCCACGCCGCGCTCCTCGCCGTATTCTTTTGTTTAGAGTTCTGTTATAAATTTTGCAGAAGCAGAAGCGGTAACGGAAGTGAAAAAGCTTGCGGAACTTCTGCAGAAGCGGAAACGGAAGCAGAGTTCTGTTGCAACACTAATTAACATACATATTTTCGCATCTATAATTTTAGTAATTAATAATATTAATCACAAAGGACCAATTGAAACAAAATGGCGCCAGTGACAGATGGTATAGCGAACTCGAAAGTGTTCATAACTGCTGACGTGTAAACTTTTAGGGTTTCCTGATTGAAACCCGACTCTCTAATAAAGTTTTCTACATTGTCAGAATTATGATAAAATGTATTATAACTTGGGAGAAATATATCGCTCATTTACGACCAGGATGACATACCGGACTCAAAAAAGAGATTGATAACATAAAACATGTCTACCTACGTAATTACAATATATAATTTTCATATGTGTTACAAATTGCGTCATATTTTCTGGGTAAAAACCTAAATTCAAAAGACAATTTATTTGAGGATATGCTTTCCTGTGAGATCATAAATTTTGAGTTAGGTATATCATCATTATCGCAAATGAGTGATGTATTTGATATGATTTTTTACTACTTAAATATTATATTTTTAACCGACTTCAAAAAAAGGAGGAGGTTCTCAATTCGGTTGTGTTTTTTTTAATATTTGTTAAGTACCACAGAACTCCGTCGTATAGGGACCGATTTGCAAAACATTTTTTGTCCCCTAAAAGGATACGCTTCTAGATTAAACCCATTTTTTTTCAAAATCCAGTTCTGATGATGGGATCTATGAGAAATCGAGGGAACTCCTCTAATATTCTAGGCAACTATTTAGTGATTTTTGTATTTTTATCGAGAACTTTTAACTACTAACTTAAGCATTTACAGTCAAAAAGTAACATTTGATGAAGTGGAACTAATGAAAAAGGCCAGAAATGACCAACGGAACTTCACCCTCACATATAATTACAATGAAGATAGTTAAGCGACTATGACAATACAAATAAATAAATGGTTTTGAATAGTTATGTTGAAAATGGTATAATCGAAGTAACCTGATGATGATGATGGAGCCGGAAGGTGGATGGAAACTTCATAATAAAATAATGTATCCTAGCAGTGTTTGGGTTAATTCGAATTGTCATGAGAAATAGGTACTCTGGCTATAAGTGTATCACAACTAAAGTGTGAAATAAAAATCTTTAAAAAAAAAAAATAACCGGCATCACTACAAAAATTAAAATTATTTTGATCGTTTTAGTGTACAAAACACTAATAACAATAATAATTTTAATTTCGGAAGTCGGTGTTAAATAACAAGCAAACAATACCAGAAACACCGACTTCAGAAATTAAAGTTATTTTGATCGTTTTAGTGTTTTGTTTTTTGTAGTGAAGTCGGTTATTATTATATTTTTTTTTGTAAAAAGTTTTTTATTTCCGTAGTATTTTGGACCAGAAATAAAATAAATACAGTTTTTTTTTTTGTAACTGTTCTTTAATGCTTTTTTCCTTGTGGCCTTCATCCATAAACGACGGAGTTAAAGAGAAAGAATATGATGATAGTAAAAAAAAATACAAGCGAATTGAGAACTTCCTCCTTTTTTTTTGAAGTCGGTTAAAATAAATATTTTGGGTGGAAGTTGGGACGGCGGTCCCGGTCCAAAGAGCCTCACGACCCGTCATACTATTAAACTTAACAAATATCCTTCTCACAACACAGGTTACCTCGTTGTGAGAAGGACCGGGCCATTATCCACCACGTGGGGCCAGTGTGTGTTTAATAGATTTTTGTTTTTGTATTTTACTAATCCAACCATCTATACCTATAAGTTCGTTCGCAAATTATTAAAAACAATTACTTATTGGTAGTGATGTTAAATTATTAATCAGGATGGGTTATTTTTTTAATAATTATTAAACGACAACTATGTACCTATCTGATATAATAAATGAAATATATATTTAGCAATAAGTCGTTTCTATTGCCAGGATGTTGGCTATCCGAAACAATAATAATAAATATTAGGTATATTTTATGTTGTTCATTTGGAATATTCCATGAATACTTTTGTAATTTTGTGAGCTTGGAAAATTTATATGATAGTGACTATCTTGATATATTTATGGGTCATGAAGGTGACCTGCAACGGTGAATGGATCGTAGAACCCAATCGCTTGATTTTATGTGTATTTATGATAGGCATTTATTTATGTAGGTAGATTTATATTTAACTAACAAAGTTTTCCCTACTAATCTATATATATAAAAGCGAAATACCACTCACTGATTTATCACGAAATCTTAGAAACTATAACACCTACAAACTTAAAATTTGGCAGGTAGGTCGGTGTAGACATCCGCTAAGAACGGATTTTACGAAACTCCACCCCTAAGGGGGTAAAACGGGGGTTGGAAGTTTGTACGGAAAAACCAACTTTCACGCGGGCGAAGCCGCTGGCAGAAGCTAGTAAATATTATATATGTGAAACTTAACTCTGTCTGTCTGCCTTTTACGCTTTCAAGCCTAAATCACTGAACTAATTTTGATAAAATTGTGAACAGAGATAGATTAGACTTTGGAAAAGGACCTAAGCTACCTTTTACCGTGAAAAAAAAGGGGCTTGAAGAGGTTGGAATAGGAGATAAGAGATTGTATGAGAGTTCATTCGCTATTGAAGACTAAGCTCTGCCAGGGGCTTGGCGCACGTGTAATTTAGAAAAATATCCTAAAGGAATATACTCTCGGGATAAAAAAAAGCATCCTATCATATTCCAACACATTAGTTTATCCGTTTGAGCGTGAAGAAGTAAAAAACAAATATACACACATACATACAACCTTTCACCTTCATAATATTAGTATGATAAAACCTGCCCCCCTAGCCAAGTTACAACCGTTTCGTTTCGATTCTCTTTTCGTTGATCGCCTCGAGTCAGCCACACCTCCTATTCCTTTGTTCTGACCACGAAACTGAGCGTTGAGATGATTTCAGAACAAAGTAATCGGAGGTGTGGCCTATTACTTAGGTTTCCCATCCATTGAACTCGATTTACCAGCACACAAATCATACAAGTCCAAATTCCGGGCTGCTATGATAAAAGTGACTGTAATAACTTACTGTCGAAATGTGGTACCCAATATGTACCTATACCTCTTCCTAAATCCTCAAGGAAGATAGGCGTCATATTATGTGCGTATGTGTTATATTTTAAAAGAGACTTTGACCCCTGAGTTTGTTTCGGTGTTTCTTCTAAGGGTAGTCAGCAAATAAAAAAAATGACGTGCAATAGTGTTTTTAAAAAATCATCATCATCATCATCATTTCAGCCGAAAGACGTCCACTGCTGGACATAGGCCTCCCCCAAGCGTCGCCACAGCGAACGGTCCTGTGCGTCTCGCATCCATCGGACTCCCGCAACCGTTACCAAGTCATCGTTCCACCTTGTAGGAGGCCTTCCAACGCTACGTCTTCCGGTACCTGGTCGCCATTCCAGAACCTTTCGGCCCCAACGGCCATCTGTTCTGCGAGCAATGTGCCCTGCCCATTGCCACTTTAGTTTGGCGATTCTTCGTGCTATGTCGGCAACCTTAGTTCTCCTGCGGATATCCTCATTCCTGATTCGATCACGCAAGGAAACTCCGAGCATAGCCCTCTCCATTGCCCTTTGGGTGACTTTAAGCCTTCTAATGAGGCCCATTGTAAGCGACCACGTTTCGGAGCCATATGTCATCACTGGCAACACGCACTGGTCATAGACTTTCGTCTTGAGACACTGTGGTATATTGGACGAGAAGATACCGCGCAGCTTCCCGAACGCTGCCCAGCCGAGTCGGATTCGACGATTGATCTCCTTCTCGAAGTTAGACCTTCCCAACTGGACCGTCTGTCCCAGGTAAACGTAGTCGTCTACAACTTCGAGTGTAGAGTCCCCGACCTTGATAGGAGTCGGTGCTACATGGCTGTTTACCATGACTTTGGTTTTGTCCATGTTCATTTTAAGTCCCACTCTTTCGGAAGCTCTACTGAGGTCACCAAGCATTGTACTGAGCTCCTCCGTAGTCTCAGCCATGACTACTATGTCGTCGGCAAACCGAAGGTGAGTGATGTACTCGCCATTGACATTAATGCCTAGCCCTCTCCATTCCAAAATCTTGAAGACATCCTCCATTGCTGCCGTGAACAGTTTCGGAGAAATAACGTCTCCCTGCCTCACACCCCGCTGCAAGAGGATAGGTTTCGAGGTCTGGTCTTGTAGTCGGACTGACATAGTGGCGTTTTTGTACAAACACTTCAGCACTTCGATATACCGATAGTCAATTTGGCACCGTTGCGCGTTGGAGAGACTGCAGTACAGCCCAAGTTTCAATCGAATCAAAGGCTTTTTCGTAGTCCACAAACGCTAAGCAGAGAGGCTGATTATACTCCTCAGTCTCCTGTATAACCTGCCGCAGCGTATGTATGTGGCCCACGGTGCTGAAGCCTTTTCGAAATCCGGCTTGTTCGGGAGGCTGGAAGTCGTCGAACCTGCGCGCGAGACGATTCGTGGTGACTCTGGAAAACAGCTTGTAGACATGGCTCAGAAGCGAGATGGGCCTATAATTCTTAAGCAGGGCATTATCGCCCTTCTTAATAAATGTATTTAAAAAAAATGTATTTACGTAATAAATATCATTTATCCAACTGTATTACAGCGTGCTACTGATGGCTGCGACAATGTTCGAAAGAAATACCGCGGCTCTGGAACGCAAAGCGCAACTGAAGCAACAAAGGTGTGTCATATAAAAACACCATTTGTACCTAAATAAAAATAATAAAAATCTTTTGTGTTTTTTAGGGTTCCGTATCTAAGTCGGCAAAAACGGAACCGGTTGTCCATGTGTCCGTTTGTCCAGACCCTATTTCTCAGGAACGCGTAGAGGTTTTACGCTGAACTTAATATCAAACACTCAAGTCTGCTACCCCAAGCTACAGTGAAAAAAATAAATTAAACTTCTAAGTCAACATAATCAAAGATAATAGGCCGTTTATTCGTATATTTTGATCTCATAGCACAAGTATAGGAAAAAGTCTGAAAACTGTAAGTAGTTACGTTTTTTTTTTTTTTTTTTTATTTCTATAAAAAAATTAGGGACTTTTATAACGCACAGCGTATGTCAGTCCCATCGTACCCTAAGACAATTATTACAACAGATCAATGGATCAGGGCCATAAAGTCGAACAATTTTCTTGCATCATCGGAAGTCGGCTTACTTAACATTTTTTTTTTTTTTTTTTTTTTTATTAATGATAGGCTCGCGTTTGACCACCATCTCACCTGATGGTAAGCGATGATGTGGTCGACGATGGAACACGCTTGCCAAGAAGTAGCCTATTCACTCTTGACTTAAAGATCCCTAAGTTGTAGCTATCTGGAAACACAGACTCCGGCAAGGAATTCCACTCCTTGGCTGTACGCATAATAAATGTGTTCTTAAAATGTTTTGTGCGTATGGGTGGGATGTCTACCATGTACCGGTGGCGCAACGCCGTACGTCTAGTGGTCCGATGATGGAACGGACTTGGCGGAATTAGATTGTGCAATTCCAGTGCACACTCCCCGAAATGTAAACGATAGAAAACCGACAGGCTAGCAACTCGGCGGCGATGCCCAAGGCTTTGTAGCTTCGACTCAACAAGTGCATCATTGCCGATGATCCTCTTGGCTCGCCTCTCAATCGACTCCAGCGCATCAAGCTGGTATTTGGCAGACCCGTCCCAAAGATGAGAGCAGTACTCCATACACGATCGTACTTGCGCTTGATAAAGGTTGAGCAGCTGTTCCGGCGTGAAGTACCGTCTCACCTTTGCTAAGATCCCCAATTTTTTGGCAGCCAGTTGAGCCTTTGCCTCATTTGATGGAATGTACCTATATTGTTCTTGTTCAACTTCAAAGCCCTGAACAACTTACTCCTATCAGCCTCATATTGAACACATTCCATTAACAAATGATGCATATCTTCTACCACTCCACACACCTCACAGTTGGGAGAGGCTATCTTTTTCATTAGGAAAGCGAATTTGTTACATGGAAAATGTCCCGATCTGAGTCTGTGAGCTGTAACCACTAATTTTCTGTTTAGGTTAATATTTACAAACCAGGGTATACGAGGAGGCTGACACTGTATGGTTTTATACCAAATTCCTTTTTCTAATGATATTCTGTCAAAGTATTCCTTCCACTGATCATAACAAACATTTTTAAATTTTGGTAATATTTCGGAATAATCAAGAGTAATATTGGTTTGTTTTCCGTGTTTGGCTGCATATTTGGCCAACATATCAGCCTGCTCGTTACCCCGTATTCCAATATGCGATGGGACCCATTGCAATCTCAGCTGAACACCTTTTTGATTAAGTTCGTCTATCTTGGATATAATGTCATAAGCTATCGAAGCACCTCTGAGGCCAGAGGCGCATCGAGCTATATGCTGTAGGGAACTTTTACTGTCAGTACAAATAACAGTATTTCTGTTTTGACAATTTATGACAAATGTCAATGCTTCTGAGATCGCAATGAGCTCCAACGTCATAATTGATGCCGGTTTACTTATTTTAAAACAATTATTATTTAGGTTATCTACATTTTTACATGGTATATAGTACGCCGCTCCGCGGCCTTCTACACTCTTCGACCCATCTGTGAATATAGTAAACCAACCATTATATTTTGTGCATAGTTCTTTAGTCACTTTGTGTTTTAGTAGACTGTAATCATAATGCCCCTTCGGTAACTTGACTGACTCTAAATAACAGTCAATTATTTCGTTCACATTAATGTTAGTGACCCATGTTCTTAGGGTGAACATAAATAAAGGGTAAGAAGATGCTATCTCAATTTCTTTAACCTCGTTAAATGCTGCGGCTATTATAGGAATAACCTTATTTCGCCAGTAACTATTTTGTCGAAGAGCATAGAGTTCATCTAACAGGGTATTCGTTATATTATTTTCTACAGATTTTGCCTTAAGACAAAACTTATAAGCTAAATATTTTCTTCGTATGTACAGTGGAACCACACACCGCTCACTCTCCATAACGTGTATCGGAGTGGATTTGATAAAACCTCCTATAACTCGTAAAGCTTGGTTTTGTAACTTATTCAACTTATCTAAGTGACACTTCGCACTAGCATCATATATGTAACAACTATAATCTATACGACTTCTAATTAAAGCTATTTAGATATGTCTTAAATGTTGAGGATGCAGTCCCCAGGACCTACCCGCCAAAACTTTAAGTAAACTAAGGTTTCTTTGGACTTTTTCCACAGTAAAGTTAATGTGCTTACTCCAGCGTAAGCATCTGTCGAGCCATACATCTAAGTATTTGTAACTATCAACTGTATCTAAATTACAACAATTTATTTTAAGTTCTACCTTTGACCTTCTAAAACCTCTGCTAAAAATACACACTTTAGATTTTGTGGCCGATAATTCTAATCCTAACTCATCTAGCACATAGCACAGTCTATCTAGCGCTGTTTGAAGTGCGCGTTGGGTTTCTTTTAAATTAATAGACGTTCGGTATATGACAAAATCATCTGCGTATTGACACATAGTAACGTTTTGGATTTCTTGAAAGCACTTAATTGTGACTATATTGAAAAGTAGGGGTGAAATTGGATCCCCCCCTTGTGCCAATCCTCTATCTGTATATCTTATGAAGAATTTGGATTTATCGGTTTCGTCTCTAATCATAAGATGTCTCTCGCTCAAAAAATTCCATAAATATTGGCAAAACGTTTTTCCAATTCCTATCTCATCTAAAATTTTTACCAGAACATCTATTAACACATTATTATAAGCATTAGTAATGTCAAGAAAACAGGCTACTGTTGGAGTTTTACGTGAAAACCCGGTGTAGATTTGACTAACTAACTTAACTAAACAGTCCTGACAAGATTGTCCTCTCCTGAACCCAGAGGTATACTGAGATAACAATTTATTTTTTTCAATATACCACTCAAGCCGCTTTGTCAGCATTGAATGGAAGATTTTACAAATACAGGATATTAAAGAAATAGGTCTTAATTTAATACTAGTATTATCTGGTGAGGAGTTTGGTATTGGTGTTACTAATATATCCCGCCATTGTTTTGGAATAATCCCGGTCCTAAAAATAAGATTGTATAGACTTAGTAAATATTCTCTGCTAGCAGGAGATAAGTAAAATATTAAAGAATATGTAATCCCATCAGCACCAGAAGCTGTGTCTTTTCGTTTAAAGCAATTTAACATTTCTTGTAAAGTAAATTCGTCCTCTAGTACTGTATTATTTGATTTAAACTGCTGGTGTTTTGGATAGACGTAATCAGGAGCAAGACTACGCAGGAGATCAACCTTGTGTTCGTTTGAAACAGATGACCTGGGCGATGCACGTCCCTTCATCCATCCCATACGTTTCCACATTTCAGAACTAGATGTTTGTTCATTAACACTACTGCAGTAATTTTGCCAATCTTTTAGCTTCTCTTGACTGATGGCTTTTTTAGCAGCTTTTGTTTTGAGATCCAGTACACTTAGGTTATTTGGTGTGGGATTTCTCCTAAAATTTTTCAAGGCCAATCTACGTTGTGCTACCGAATGGGATAGAGTAGGATTCCAGTAAGACTTTGGCCGAATGCCATTTGTCGGATTATTACAGATTTTAATGAAAGGAATACATTCGTCCGCGGCTTTATTTAATTGTTCTAAAAAGTTGTCATACAAAGATTGTACATTTCTAGGAACGACAGTTTGCATTAAATAGTTTTCTAGGGTTTCGCTGTACTCTGACCATTTCGCTAGTTTGAAGTTCCGCTTTTTAACTGTACCAAAAGAATTTAAGCTGCTGTTAAACTTGTATGAAATTTTTATAAACAAATGATCACTTCCTAAATTTTCGTTTATAGTCTTCCATTCCAGCAAGACAGATAAATCGGTAGATACAAATGTAACATCAGGAGATGTATTCTGTGCAACTCCATCAACCAAGGCCACTCTCGTCATACTACCATCATTAAGGGCAATAAACCCCGAGTCTAAAGCAGAATCATACAGCTGAATTCCTCTTGCGTCAGTTTTGGAAGACCAAGTTGCATGGTGTCCATTAAAGTCTCCGGCAACAATACACTTGCTTGAAAATAATGAAAATATTTGTTCCCAGTCAGAAAGGCAAGTACGAACCGAAGAAGGGCAGTATATTAACACTATGTTTTCAATTTCATTGCAATTTAAAAGTTTTACGCTCATAGTTTCTATTCCAGGATTATTGATAATAGTGTTACACTGTTGTACTTTTATAGATTTATGTGTTAAAATAGCTAGACCACCATAACCATCCGACCTATCCTTTCTAAAAATATTGTATGTACTTACATTTAAGTGTGTATCCGTTTCTAACCAAGTTTCAGATATTAGTGCTATATGCACTTTTTCTTGTGTAAGTAAGAGTTCAAATTCGTTACGTTTAGGCATCAAACTACGTGCATTCCACTGTACAATATGAAGAGACAACATATTTCTATTATCGTTAGCCATTATTGAACATAAACATTATTTTTTTCCACACATCATCACTTCTAAACACTTTAAGGAATAATTTACTACATACGTCAAGCATAATTTTGGCTAATTCCTGTAGTTTCACAAGCCAGCTTTCATCTGAAAAACATATATCTTTAACTTTATGATATATACTAAAAAAATCTAGTTTAGAGCTTGAATTTACTGTCTCTGAAAGTCCGCCTCTTTCGGATTTTTCGCCTGTAGTTGCTGGTTGGGTATTATAACTTTCTTTTTCGCTATTACTACTCATAAGACTAGTCGCTATATGCTTCTTCCTGGGTACATATCTTTGTTGGTTATTTTTCTTTCTTAAATTGTCTATTTCTGTCATACTATCCGATGCAAAACTCGAACTTTGAACATTTGTATTTGCTGTCACCGCGTCCTTGTATGTTTTTCTCTGTGTATAATTTAAATTTTCATTTTCTAGGCTTTCAAAATTCATATTTCTCTCTGTGTTTGTAGTTATAGTGTTAAGTTGTCGAGTTCCGTTCTCTTTTAGATATAATTCCAATCCCTTTCTGTAAGTACAATTTTCTTTGGTCATAATATCTCTAATTCTTTTCTCTTTTAAAAAGTTAGGACATTTCTTGTACATCGCCATGTGTGGACCTTTACAATTAACACATACATATTCATTTGTTTCACAGTTAGGATGTTGATTGCCACATTTGGGGCATATTGTTTTATTAGTAGGGCATGATCTCGATAGGTGACCGAATTTCCAGCATCTGGAACATTGTGACACTGGAAACGTGTAAGGTTCCACTTTAAACCTACAACCGTAGCCGTATACGTACGGGGGTAAAGTAGCACCTTTAAAACATATTCTAACTGTTTCCGAATCAATCCATTCTCCATTCTCTGATAGTTTTTTAAGTCTTTTAACTGATAAAATGTCGATCTCACAACTAACATTTTCAAGAATTTCTTTCTCATCTGTTTCCAAATCTACTTGCCTCAGAGTCCCATAGCATAGACTAACTTCATCAATCATCTGTATTCTGTAACCTAACTTGGCAATATTTTCACAATTCATCAACTTACTAGCACTTTCTCTGTTTTGAAAATGAATCAGAACCCTGAATGCGCTTTTATATACCATTTTAATTATATTCGGGATATTAAATATGATCTTAACAGTTTAGCCATTCCAAATTGTTTTGGCAGCATCTCTTTTCCAGTCACACATATAATATGCTTTTCCTCTTCATTCTTATCACCTTCTGGCACCAAACTATTGTTTATCGAGTCTTTTCTGTTTGGTCTTTTATGTCCCCTAATTACTGTTACAAAATCATCTTCCTCCACAATTTCTTCATCATCCTGTCGCCCTCTCTTCCCTAAAACTCGTTGATCACATTCTTTTCTCTCCCTCATCTTCTCCACCAAAGTAGTATTAACTGGTTGTTCACTTTCTATAATTATGTCCTGCTCCATCGTTTCGTGCTCACTTGAGTCACACAAACTCACATTATCACGTATTTCATCCATTTGAAATTAACATTATCATTAAGTGGGTAGACGTAAAAAACAAGCCGCGCGATAGTAATATTACGGTCTGACGTTCAAACGTGTGCGTCCGACTCGGCTGCTCACGCGCAACGAAGTAGTTACGTTAACAAAAAAAAAAAAACTTTATTTGGAATTCGAAAAAATCTTACAGATTCGATTCGGGAATTAAACTAGGTATTTACCTGTTCGGAAACCTTGGTACGCGGGCTAGACTCGCACTAAAGGTATTTTTTTAAATAAAAAGAACTTCACTAGGTAAAATTAAAACAAAACATGTAAGTCAGCACAAACTATATTAAAATATTATTTAAACAGCTACAACATTTATTTAGCCAGTAAACATTTTCCTAAAACAATTCGATTTTGTTAGCTTGACACGAATTTAATAAAACAACTACTTAAAAAATAAAAAATAAAAAAACAGCCAGCCAGTTTTATTGTGCCAGTATGAGTTTTATGAAACCAAATATAGAAATGAAGAATACATCTCTAAAAAATGGCGGCGGTAAATAGGAATGACAGACAATAGTAGATACATTTTGATACTAGTGGAGATAGTTTATCATTGCGACCGAGGCGACATTAACCCGAGCCACAGGCGAGGGTGTTATGAAGCCGAGGACTGAAGTGACAAATTTCCACGTGTATCAAACGACGTTTTGCAATACACTTACGAAGACATAAATCAACAGGAATTGGCGCGCGACTCGTGGGGGTCGCTTAGCACCCAGCCTGATACGATAAATGCAATAAAATTGTGGCGGGGTGATCACGTCCACTTTTCCGCACTAGTGCGAAAAACAGTAAATTGTGTGCCTAAAAACGGTAGGTATAAGAGCGGGTATTCGAGTAAATGTATTAAAAATGTGTTCATAGTAATACAAGGATCTGTCAGAGGGTGAGTACTGTTGGTTGGTGGGTATTTTAAAAAAATGGAAACTTGTGTTCAAAAAGCAAGATGGTGACGAGTCAGTTAAAATTTCGGCTGCGCGCATAAAGATCTTTGCAGCGCTTTATTATAAACTTTTTTTTTATGTGTAGTTGTTGTATCATAGTCGGCCTATTAGTCATCTTAAGGTGCGTATTTCTCAATGTACTTCTTGATGTCTTCGGTGTACTGGCCTTCAGGATCGATCTGCTTCCTCAGGATGTCGTATTCAGTGGGCAGCTTCGTCTGGATAGCTTTCATAGCCTTGGCTACATGTACCTTTTGTTTGTCTGTACATTTTCCACACGATGACTTTGTGGCTTCGGGCATCAATTCTAATAAAAAAATGCAAAAGTATTTAGTATAAGTATAACTTGGCTAGCAAAGGTAATAGCTATTTTTATTTTGTTTTTCTACATTGTGTCCCTCTGCTGGGCAAGGCCTCCCTTTTCTCTTTCCTAACCTCTCTGTCTTTTCATCAGATCACACCACCCCCTCAGGCGTCCTGTGACAGACAATTTTCGCATAATCTATTTGCAGACATATGAGCTATTGTGAAATTGTAGTCAATATGTTCAACTTAGAGCGAAAGAGTCGCGAATCATGGCATTAATCATATTACCGTCACTTAGAAAACATGACACGCCAAATCCATCTACATCCGCCCGTGCACGCGCGAGGTCGCGGCTCTCACGCCCCAGCCGCCCGATTCCCGATCCCGATTTCTACGGCGAGCAATGGGTAGCTCGCCGTCCGATCGTCCGGTACCCGTCCGGACCGAGCCCAAGTCGTCGACAGCGCGTACTCTTCCACGCGCGCCTCAAGGAGATGTCAGCAAACCGTAGGGGCCCAGCAGGGTCAAAACCTACTGGAGCTGAACCTAAGGGTCTGCTTCTGAAAGGAAGACTCGGCCCTGGTATGAAAGGCAACGAAGGAATAGGAGTGGGTTTTTAGTCAGTAAAAGTCTGACGCACCCTCCCGAACCGCCCAAGAGCGGAGATGTCATTGGATGATTTTCCCAACGAAACAACAAAAAAAAAACCATCATAAATTGAGTTAAGGGCTGGAGGATGACCAACCCTAAGTACATAAATTGAGTTGAGAGATGGAGGATGACAAACCCCCAGTACATAAATTGAGTTAAAGGTTGGAGGATGACCGACCCCAAGGACATAAATTGAGTTAAGAGATTAAGGATGACAAAATCCAGTACATAAATTGAGGATGACAATTTTTTTTTTTTTTTTTTTGCCGGGGTGGAAAATCCTCATGGATGTCCTTCGCCTGGGGCAGGCGAAGGGGTCTGTCAGACTTTTACTGACTAAAAACCACCTCGGTGTTCCCTCCCACACTTGGACCGGGGATCGTGGGAGCTGATACGCCATCCATGATCCCCGGCTAGTGCCGGCCTACGCGGGCCACCTCAAGCCGGGGGGAGTGTGAGGTGTCCTCCCCCCGCGACGTCCAATAGGGGCGCGCGTGGAACACTACGCGCTGCCGCCTCAGGTCTTGCTGGATGGGGGAAGGCGGACGACCCCGAGTCCGCCGTCCATCCGGACCACTTTATGGAGGCTGGAAGAGGGCGTTGTCTGCCCTCCGCCGACGCCCGGTTCGCCTGCTGCGGCACGGGAGAGTGGCCACGGCCTCCCTCTCCCTCTCCACAGCCTCCTTCTGCGAAATTACGGCTTCACAGAAGGAGATCACCGCATCCCACGACTCGGCGCCCCCGACCATCAAACGAACGACGGCCGGTAGCGACAGGTCGGGGCCCACTTCAGATACAAGGGCACGGCGCTGCTCCCCCCATGCGGCACACTCTGCCAGTGTGTGTTGCGCCGTGTCCTCCCGACAGTCGGTGCAGTGATGGCACCGAGCGTCCGGATCCCTGTTTATGCGACACAAGTACTTCCCAAAGCAGCCATGCCCCGAGAGCACCTGCGTCGCTCTAAACGACAGGGAGCCGTGTTTCCTCCCGAGCCGTTCGTCGAGTACTGGTCGGATCGCATCGACCGTGGCGAGGCCGGCGGTAGGGCGCAGAAGCCTGTCCCGCCATTCCGCCACCATGACCTCGCGGAGCTGAGACCGACGCAGCTCTATCTCGCGCTGCATCGGTTCACCACCCCGCGTCCTCATCTCCTCGCGCCACCGGTACAGTGAGGCGAGGACTCTCGCCTGCAGTTCCCAGGGCGGAGATCCGGCCAGTGCACAACCCACCTCGTAGGAGATCGTGCGATACCCCCTGATAGCCCTGACGGCCATTGCCCTCTGCGGTCTTCGCAGGATTGCGATGCTGCCGGCCGTCAGGTCAGAAGCCCATACCGGGGCCCCATACAGGGCCATGGATCGCACGATCCCCAAGTACAGCCGCCTACAGGCAGTGCTCGGGCCCCTTAGATTGGGAAGCAGCGTTGCGAGCGCGCCCGCTGCGCCCATCAACTTGGGCGTCAGCCGCCGAAAGTGAGGGCCGAAGTCCCACCGGCTGTCGAGCACCAATCCTAGGTACTTCATGGTGGACTCGACAGCGATTTGGACCCCCCCCGACCATAATGTGTGATCCCAGCGGCGGCGCCCGTCGGGGGCCTCCGACTTGTTGAGAGCCACCTCCAGGCCCAGGCGTCGTATGCGGCTCACCACCCGTGAAACCGCTGCCGTCGCCAGCAACGCTGCCTCCCTGTACGAGCTCCCCCGGGCCGTGACCAGCGTGTCGTCTGCAAAACACGTCAGGTCCACACCCGGTTGGAGCTCGCCCCTAAATTATAAGGGCTGGAGGATGACCAACCCCAAGTACATAAATTGAGTTAAGAGCTGGATGATGACCAACCTCAAGTACATAAATTGAGTTAAAAGCTGGAGGATGACCAACCCCATAAGTTTATAAATTGAGTTATGGGCTGGAGGACAACCACTGGTAAGGAATATGTAGGTACCTAATCAAGGCTCGTACGTTCATCCAAGTAACGTCACAAGCACATATTTTACCTTTCAAACTTAAACATTACGGCGGGATTATTTGAAGTCACTTTGTTTTCAATTGCATAATAAAAAAAAAATTAAAAAAATCTTATATTTCGGACAAAGTCCATAGTTGGTTAGTATACACAGAACTTATAAACTAGTGTTAGTACTTATAGCTACCGGAAACAATTTTTTATGAATTATACGCCACAGGGGCATGCAGGCGTACCCAATGCTCCAGTATGGGACTGTCCCACCTGTCCGCTATTGTCTTCAGGATGTTGTTAGGGCTGACGCGTACCCTGCGCATGATGAAGGCGCATCGCTTGCGCATAATGGCATGAAAGCCATCAATTTCTGCCTCTGCGAACATACTGGATGCACTGCAGTAGCGCGGCAACCCCATCAACACCCTAAAAGCAACATTGTATTGAACACGCAGAGCACTGTATGCCCTCTGCGTGTAGTTGACCCACAGACTGCATGTATAAAATGACTGACAATACGCTCTAAACAATGTTGCCTTTACGTCAGTTGAGCATTTCGCAAATCCACAAACAATAGCAATATAATATGTAACATAATTATTCTAAAGATTTGGCAGCAAATGTATCGAGTCAACCTTCGTGGCAAACTTTTCTGAGGGAGTACGGAAAAATTCTCAGCTCCCTTTTACCGAGATATTATGTTTCAATGAATCCACATATTTTTCAGTTATGTACACTTTGGATACAACAGTACACTTATTTTACTTCACTGTATCAAAAAGGAATCAATTTACGAATGATTATAACAGCTTCTAAACTTCAGTTGCTAAAATCTCCATAAAACCTCGACCGGCCTTGTATTTAAAATGGCAATAGCTTTGAAATAATTGTCGTCCTTTGGTCCCTGTACTAAATTTTTATAAAGCAATTAGATTGTGATATTTGCTACTACCGGACTTTAATGTCTTTTACGAGTGTTTGCCTTTTCAAACGATTTTATTTATCACTATTGTGGTTTGTTTATCTTCATCGTTACTTGGTGCTACTGAAAGGTGCTTGTTTTAATGTTAAAATATTGCCAAAATGATCAAATCTGGGGATTTTGTAGTGATTTCCTTAGGGATTTCGTTGATTAACAACTTATGTATAATATTCATTTTGTGAATAAGTAATGAAATTTACTCTCAGCGATATTCTCGGAGGTACCTACTTAAACCAATGAAACCCGTATATTTTTAGTCGTTAAGAAATATTAGACTTTACTACCAGGTTTATCGTTTTAGTTGACAAAGGCGGGTTGATAACTCACAAAACGGTTCACACAATCACACAAAAAACCGTGAGCCTAGCGCGTGCGTTTTTCTTTTACCTAGATAGGTACTAGGTAAAAGAAAAATGCACGCGCTAGGCTATTTTTCGTGTGACCAAAAGCACGAGTAAGTCACTAAATGGTATGAAATCAGGTTCTAGGTTCAAATATCTCTGACTAGACTGGCCTGTTGGTCTAGAGGTTCTGACTACTATGGCGAAGGGCGTAAGTGAGATTCCCACCCAAGATAAATGTTTGTGTGATGAGTATAACCTTTTGTTCTGTATCTGGGTCTGATTTATCTATAATATGTATGTATTTAGAAATATATAGGTATGTTTATTAGTTGTATAGTAGTTGAGCTCCTTTACGTCTTGACTTGACCTTTACGAATACTGACAAATGCTTGAATTGACTAGTTATGTCCACTCAATTTTTTGTGGTTCTTTCTTAAAGAGACCATCTCAGACACTAACCTGCATGGTTCTCATAAGATTGGACCATTTCATGTTTGCTGTAGGTATAGACTTTAAAAGAGACTTTGACCCCTGAGTTTATTTCAGTGTTTCCTCTCAGGGTAGTCAGCTAGGAAACACCATCCTCATCTAGTTTAAATTGACGAAAAAATTGACGTGTAAAAGTGTTTTTTATAACCTATTTGCCAAATAAATATAATTTATCTTTTAGAACTCATAGCACAATCTCTGCTTAGTTTGGGACTAGATGGCATTGCATAAAAGTTGTGGAATGTTATATTATATTATCTTTGAAAGTTATAAATAGTGAATGTCTCGTGCTGACCTTAACCTTTCATTCATATCGCTGTATATGATAGAAATTGATAGGAATCATATTTATGGATATGTTGATTGGAAAAATGCTATAACAACTGAGAATGCTGACCAAGCAAAAAGCACATACGTCGGAAAAACGTATAAAAATACAGCGTTTCGGAAAGTTATATCATATTTTGGGAAGCAAAACTTTCTGATATCCAGAGGTCATAAAATAAACTTCTTTGCATGGGTTGTCAATGTTACAACTACGAAAAATGTTTGTTCAAAATTTTAAAAGCACTCAAGATCCTTAATTAGGTGCACTAATAGAGATTTGTTTTACAGATTTTTTGTTACACTCTGAAACCCCAGTTAACGCATTCACAAGCTATCTTGTGGTCAATTTTTTTTTTATGGCATAACTATAATTTAATAAAAACACTTAACTAGTTAAAACTATATATACACTAAAGGCAAAAACTACTAGCTAAAATATGGCGTCATAAAATTCCTCCACATAGCTGTCGACTGGAAGTGTGCCCATAAGGCCGGCGGCATTGCCAGCCTTTATCTTCGGTTCACAGCACTGATTAATTAATCAGGAACATTCTAACTTCCACACTGACTCCTTTTGAAGTGCCGTTCTTCACCGAGGCTATGGATGCCTGGAGAATCGCTTGCCCGAATACAAATCCGCCTGACAACCCAACCTCCCAGAGACGGTGGGATGAACCGCTCTGCAAAGTAGTCCAGAAAAACCTAATCCTAACATCTGCTACTACTGTGGAGCGTGCGCGCCTCCTGGCTGTGGGAAATTGGGAGTCAGGTCTTTGGCTTCACGCACTGCCGTCGTCGAATATTGGCACCTTATTCGACGATACTACTTTCCGCCTAGCTGTTGCCCTACGCCTAGGCGCTCCTTGCTGTTCTCCTCATCGCTGCCACTGTGCCGAAGTTGTCAACAGCCTTGGTCACCACGGCCTGTCATGCAGTCGAAGCGCGGTCCGGATTTGCACGGCACGCGAATATTTACGACATCATCCGACGAGCCCTTGTCACCGTCGGCGTTCCGGCTGTTTTGGAACCTCATGGCCTGGCACGCGACGATGGTAAGAGACCGGACGGTATGTCTTTATTTCCGTGGAAGATGGGTAGGCCTTTAGTGTGGAACGCTACCTGTGTCGACACTCTTGCGCCATCCCATCTTCCTAGCTCTTCGTGCTGTGCTGGTGCTGCCGCTGCGGCTGCGGAGAACCTCAAGAGGCGGAAATATAACAACCTCGTCGGTAGTTATATTTTTAAGCCATTTGGGGTTGAAACTCTTGGGCCGTGGGGTCCGAGTGCTCATAAGCTTTTCAAAGAATTATCCAAACGCTTAGTTGACACTTCGCGTGACCTAAGGGCTGGCTTTTACCTCGGTCAGAGAATAAGCATTGCTATACAACGTGGCAATGCCGCCAGCCTTGTGGTTAAATTAAACATAGGTAAAATATTATCACCTTGATTTTTCAGTAAAAAAAAGTTAAAAAAAAAACTGTTAAACCATATTTAAATGATGCGGTAAAGTGACGTTCTATAAGTCAATCATTATTAATTGTGAAAAGTTCAAAATGTCTTCAATAAAAGACTTGTCAATCGAGAACGATCGCTGATAAATGTCAATTTGTTAAGCTCTCTTTTTTAACCAACTTCAAAAAGGAGGAGGTTATATGTTCGGTTGAATGTATGTTTTTTTTTTTTTTTTTTATGTATGTTCACCGATTTCTCGGTCACTTGTAGACCGATTTAAAATTTATTTATTTTGATTGGAAGGTTATAACCTTCCAATCAAAAATCAATCAATCAATCAATCTTTCCTTCCGAGTTGGTCCCATAGAAATATTGTTATGATCTGATCATGAACTTCGAAGATATGGAACAGAACTCCTCATAGGATCACAGCAAAACCGTCGTAACAAGTAAAATTGCTTTGTTTATACGTGTAGTCGATGACTGACTGAAAGTAGAGGGGGAATATATCGAACTGATCTGATGATGAAGCCTGAAGTTAGGCACCAGAACTCTGTAATAAATTAATGTAATCTAACCGTGTTTGGGATTATTAGAATTGTCATGAGATGCACTCTGGCTTTAAGGTATTTATGTTTGGCTGAGGGGTACTTTTTAGTGGTGGTACCATAACTAAAAAGTGAAAAATAAAAAACTTTTTACAAAAAAAAATACAACCGACTTCAAAGTAAAATAAACACTGAAAAGTGCAAAATAACATTAATTTCGGAAGTCGGTGTTAAATAACGAAGAGACAAAACTATTATAGAAACACCGACTTCCGAAATTAATGTTATTTTGCACTTTTCAGTGTTTATTTTACTTTGAAGTCGGTTGTATTTTTTTTTGTAAAAAGTTTTTTATTATCGATAATGTTCTTAGATTTCTGTTAAAACTCTAAAGGAACCTACGCTCCAGAACGGACCAAACAAACTTCCTGATAAATAAAAATGCTTTGAAAGGTTCTAATTGAAATAAGTGGCGTAAGTTCAAGACTGGGTTCAAGTTGAATATTTAATAAAATCTGAAAACTGAGGGTACAAAAAGGTCTTGGTTACTCAAGTACGCCCACGTAATATTAAATTTAAAATTCTTTTTCAATCAAAAACTTTTGTAGGTACTAGGTACGAGTACTAAAAACCAAATTCATTATTTTAATTCTTCACCTTCATTTAGTCACTCATCAGTTATATTTTTCCCTTTTCATTTAATACATTCTACATATAGTCCACCCAAGATGAGCATATCAGATGTATCTATTACTGGCCAAACCCGATTTTAGAATGAACTAATTTTGTTCAGGCCAACCCAGTTCGCCATACACTTGCGGAGCCCCGCTTCGAGGGGCTCCTGTGTCTGGGTGGTTATAAAAAAAAACTAAGAAGCCTAAAGCGGGAGCTTTACTCACGCCCTAGCCTAACCTATCTGTGTCGAGGAGCCATCAAATTTCGAGGTCGCTTCGCTCGCTCGTGGACTAATACCACAAGTTTATTGTAGAACCAATAGTTCGAACTTAGCCCTAGACTAAAGCAAGGTATCACGATGAAAGTGGTGTGACTATCTGATCATGTTCGTGGGGCAAACTTGGCCTGAGATTATCCTAGACAGAGAGGTTTAGAAGGAGAAAGGAAGGCCTTTGCTTTTGGGACAGAAAATAGGCTATTAAAAAAAAATCTCACTTTTAAACTCATTTCCTTCAGCAGTGCACTTGCCGTCTCCGATTAAGCAATGCGCGTAGCTCTTCAGCAGACGGTCGTTTAATATGACCTCATCAATGTTGAAGTTGTCGTACTTCTCATCGTAGTGTGAATCGTCAGGGCGAGCAATTGCCGCCACTACCAGCGCAAATACGATGAGCAGTTTCATGGTGATACTGAAAGAGAAAAATAAATTAAGTACCTATTTAGTATGGTACGAAAAACCACACTTTAAAGATATATGGGCAAAAAGGCTGCCATTCAAAATAGGATCCCCTGATCCATGACATGTTAAAAAAAGAAAGAGGGATAAGACCCTATATAACTCCATCCTTTTATCTCGTTTGAAAGACTGACGTTTGAACAGGTCATGGTACGCTCTCTGGTGTGTCAAGTTAGATACTGAGCAAAACTGGATAATTTTGCCCAGATATGAGGATTCAAGATGGGTGCTTGAGGAAGAACACTTCCCTGAGGCTAGCTGCCAGCTGAGCAGGAAAAAGTGGCGAGGCAATAGAGATATGCAGCGCTGGTGATAAGTGACTTAAGAAATTTTAATATTATGGTTGGGAGAAATTGAGTAAAGCTTTTCTCCAGCAGTGGGAGATCAAGGATCAATTTAAAAAAGCACCTAAATTAAATGAGAGGAGATCTCACACCTTGTGTGGCATGTCGAGTATATGATGTTTAAGAATAAATGAATATGGTTATTTTATTTCACATAGACCTACATGGGCACTTATAAAACCTCAAAAACTAGTGTACAGTTCCTTTTGGCCACTTCTTATGGAGAAGAACCGGCAAGAAATTTCATCTTAAAAAAAAATATTGGTTTTATAATATTTCTTTCTTTAGACCAGCCAACATTATTTATTTATTTACCCTTCATGTACAGGTTGTGGTAAATAGGCGGACTTAATGCAACATGGCATTCAACATTGTACCACAATAAAAATAATAGATAGTAAAAAGTAATTTCTGAATCCACAGAGTCCACAGTGTTCTCACATTCACATTTAAAAAAAAAGAGGAAAAATAAAAATAAACCTATCACTATATGAGATGTTTCCAATAATTTTTCGTTAGTAATGTACACCCCGTGATCGCACTTAAAGCCATTTTTAGACAGTTGTCATCGCTGATAGAATATTAGTTAATTTAAAATTTTAAGCTTTTCGGACCAAAACCAATTCTACACAAAAATTTTGAATTGCAAACTTTTCATCACAACTTAGTCCATTGTTTTGAACTTTGATTTAAAAGAGTGGTTTTTCTCCATAGAAATCTACACTTTGGAAGGTGCAAATTGGCTTCACTTTTTATTGACTGGCCGATTTTTAGACAGTTCAAAAGTGCCTGTAAATGGTATAGTTTGAAATTAACGTTTCTGATTTCTTTACACTTCACAAAATAAGTTTTGAAATTAGAATTTAATGTTTCCCTGTACGTCGAGTTTCTTAATATGGAGTCTCAAAAGATTTGATAAATAGTTTAAAAAGTTTATGCTTGTCCTTTTGTTGGTCTTGTAATGGCTATATAATTGACTTTTTTTTTTAAAACAACACACTTTGATCTTTAGATAAACCGGGAATTATAAGTTCAAATAAATTTTATATTTAAGGTGAGGATAAATTTTCGTTTTATATTAGTCATTTGTTTCTTTAAGTTATTTTTTTTATAATCTAAGAACTTTAAAGTTTATTTATTAAAACTATACGCAATACAAAAGTAAAACTGATGACTCGACATAACGACACTATTTGTAGTGAGAAGATAGAATTATTAAAATTAATTAACATTAAAATTTGTTTGGCAAGTACTTACAGTGAATTCTTGAGAGAATAATACATTATATTTCATTAGCCCAGTCTTTATATACTGCTATTTAAAACTTATCCTTGAATTATTACGTACGTAAACATTTATTATGACGTCTCCGTACAAAAAAATAATTGTTTTAGATTCGGCTTCATAATCTTTGAAACCACAGTCACCAACCAGTTATAATTTTCTAGATGCAACTGTTGTAGGTCTCAGTCATTGCAATAAATCTATTTAATTATAAGCAAAATACCACTCACTGATTAATCATGAAATCTCACCTACAAAATTAAAATTTGGCTGGTAGGTTCCTTATAGGGTGTAGACATCCGCTAAGAACGGATTTTACGAAACTCCACCTATAAGGGCGTAAAACAGGGGTTGGAAGTTTGTATGAAGAAACCTACTTTCGCGCGGGTGAAGCCGCTGCCAGAAGCTAGTGGATTATAAAACTCCGTCGGTACATGTAAAAAACAACCGCAAAAATTAAAAACACAACATTTTTGGTCCCGCTTTATTGGGAGAGCATAATATATGATTTAATTAAGCGTGTAATGATTTAATTAAGTTATTATAGTCTATTTTTACTTTTCTGAGCTTTGTATACACATTGTGTCTACATCTCTCACCCAATTCTTCTGTCGCAGGTCTGCTGGAAACCCCACCAACTGTGTTCCCACGTTGTCGTCGTGGTGGGGCTTGCGTGTCTCTGTGATCTTGAGGGCTATGCCGGTAGAGCTACTCATGCCGGAAGGCCTCAAGTGAGAGACCAGACCAAGAGGAACACACACAGGCGGAGTCCAGACGGACCGCCACGGAGGGTGCGCTGTCCAGAAGCATCGGCACCAACAGCTGTTGGTATTTTTGGACAGCGGTTTTGGGAGAGTGGGTTCGCCTCGGGTACGCGTCTGCTTATCAGACGTGACCATGACGGCGAACGTGTTATTGGGGACCCCACCCCATTGACAAAAAGGCAAAGCTAGTTTAGCACCAACCATGAGCGCGAGTAGAAAAGAAATAACTACCCCAGGAGGGTACCTGCATGCAGGAGAATCCCTCCCCGAGCAGAGCTCGGGCTGCCCCTCGTATTCTGGGGGGGGCAACTACCGCCTCGGGTCTTCGGACCCTGTACCGTCCTCTGTGGACGCACTGAGCCAGGGTGGCTCACCCGCCGGTAGCGCAGAGTCCCTGGGACCCGTTCCCAGCACGTCTGCGGCGCCAGCGGGTACCGAACAGGCCGGCAGGAGCTTCGGCCTTAGAGAGGTGAGCGGAGACGCGGTGTCGGACTCCGATACCGCATCTTCGCTCACTCCGGAGATAATGGAGGTTGCAGAACCTGCAGACACCTCTTCCAGGAGGAACCAGTTCCTCCGGAAACGCCCCATGTCGGGGGTCGGTCAGGGGTCGTCCTCTGACGAAGCTTCGGCCCGTAAGATCTCCACCGCTGGGCGGGGGGTGGGCCGTAAGACAGGAAGGGGGAGGGGGCTCGCTGCCCAGGATGCAGCCAGGCGATCCCTGGAAATCGCCAGGGAGGGGCGCCACTCCGGGGCAATCAGCGGTCAGGCCAGCCCCTCGGAGCCTTCTGCAAGCGATTCAGATGGCATGGAGGAGGCAATGGCCAAATTCACCGAGGTCGTGGTCGCCGCCTTAACAAGCGTCTCCAAAAAAAGGGAGAAGTCCAGGAAGAAGGAAGCTATCTCCCAAGGCACGACCACAATTACGGAGGCACTGGGTACCGTCTTGGAGCCTCTCAATAAGAGGATTGGGCGGCTCGAGGCGGACCTGGCCAGTCTCCGAGGGGCTGGTCCCGAGACGGCGCCAAAAGGAGGACGCAAACGGCCACAGCCCCAGTCAGAGAGCGAGGTGCTGACCCTGCTGCGGCAGGAGCTGGCTGCCTTCCGGCAGCAGCAGCAACAGCAGCAGCAGCAGTTCCAGCAGCGGGTGCAGCAGCAGCTCACCGTTCTGGAGGGCATCGTGCTGCGCCCACCGCTTACGGCCTCCGGCCAACGGAAGGTAGCGTCATACGCCGCCGCCGCCGCGGTCTCTGCTGCTGCGCCTAAGCCGGGCCTGTCAGGACAAGACAAACGCGGGTCCACGGTGGTGTCGGATCCCGCGAGGCCAGCCCCGGCAGCTAAGCAACAGCAAAGGAAACATGTCCCCCCCCCAAAAAAAGGCAAGGCGGCAAAAGCTCCTGCTGCGGCGGCGAGCCGGCCTCCTTCGCTACCCCAGCCTGTGGATTCTCCGGCCAACGCCGAATGGCAAGTGGTCGGAGAAAAGAAAAGGGCGGGCAAGGCGGCTAGGGCGGCCAAGAAGCGCGAAAGGCGGCAGCAGCGCAAGAAGAGGGCCCTCGCGGCTAGGCTTCGTGCCCCGACATCCGCAGCTGTAGTGATCACACTACAGCCAGGTGCGGAAAAGAAGGGCACGACCTACAACGAGGTGATGACCAAGGCGAAGCGGGCGGTGGACCTCACCGAGTTGGGCATCGCTGGGGGATTGCGAATGAGGACCACCGCAACTGGAGGCCGCATGCTGGAAGTCCCTGGTGCGGACAGCGGCCCCACCGCGGACGCTCTGGCTGAAAAGATACGAGCGTCCCTAGACGCGGAGGTGGCCCGAGTATCCAGGCCCACGAAATGCATCGATATGCGCATTATGGGCCTGGACGACTCCGTGACGGAGGACGAGGTGGTGGCCGCCGTCGTCAGGACGGGAAAGTGTCCTGGCGACCAGGTGCGGGCAGGCACTATCCGTGCCGACAACACGGGCATGCGAACCGTCACGGTGAGCTGCCCCGTGTCGGCGGCCAAGGCCATAACTGGGGAAGGTCGAAGGCTCCTAGTGGGCTGGGTTTCAGCGCAGGTGAAACTGCTGGAGCCCAAACCTCTGAGGTGCTTCCGTTGCCAAGTGGGCCACCATGCGGGGGTCCACTGCACCTCGGAGGTGGACAGAAGCGATCACTGCTTCCAGTGCGGTCGGCCCGGCCACAAGGCCGTAGCCTGTAACGCTGCACCTCACTGCTATGTGTGTGCAGCGGCTGGCAAGCCAGCCAACCACCGGGCTGGGAGCAGGAACTGCGTTCCCCCCGCCAAAGCCAGGGGTAAGGGCAAGAGGCCCTCCCCCACCACCGCCGTCACCGCCGCAGCCGCCGCTGCCGCCACCACAGGCACCGCCGCAACTGCTGCGGCAGGGCCCTCACAGGGGGCTCTGGAGGAGACTGTAATGGACTGCCGATAATTGCTCCATTACGTCTCCTCCAGGCAAATATCAACCACTGTGCCCCCGCTCAGGATCTGTTGCTCCAGAGCATAGCGCAGTGGTCGATCAACATCGCCGTGGTCACCGAGCCGTACTACGTCCCACCCAGGGCTGGCTGGGTGCAGGATTTGAACGGCTCGGTGACATTAATTTCGTCGGCCGCCGCCGGTACCCCGTCCCTAGAGGGTGTCAAGAGGGGACAAGGTTGCGTGGCAGCACGGTTCGGGGACATCGCAGTGGTAGGTGTATACCTTTCCCCGAACCGAACTCTCGCCGATCTCCACAACTCCCTTATGGAGCTGAACATCGTCGTCGCCGGGTTTCAATCCCTCCCTGTGGTTGTTTGCGGGGACTTCAACGCCAAGAACTTGGCTTGGGGTTCCCGGTACACAGATACGCGGGGCCGGATGGTGGAGGACTGGGCCCTGGAGTCAGGCCTGGTCGTCCTAAACCGGGGTTCTGTCCCTACGTGCGTGCGGATGCAGGGCGAGTCCGTGGTGGACATATCGTTCGCGAGCCCCGCTCTGTCTCCGCGCGTCATTGACTGGCGCGTCATGGAGGGGGTGGAGACGTACTCAGACCACCGGTACATCCGGTTCGACGTCTCCGCCCAGACCTCGACCGCGCCGGTCCGACAGAACCCATGTGGTCCGCGGTGGGCACTAAAACAGCTGGACCGGGAGCTCCTCCTTGAAGCCGCTATCGTACAGGCCTGGGTGTCAGCACCGGACAGGCCTGTCGACATAGATGCCGAGGCGGAGTGGTTCCGGGAGGCCATGTCGGAAATATGCGACGTGGCAATGCCCCGAGTCCGGCCAGAACGTGCCCGGCGTCAGGTGTACTGGTGGTCGCCGGAGATTGCGGAACTGCGCAAGGCATGCGTTTCCGCACGGCGCCGGTACACCAGACACCGCAGGCGCCGCATTCGCCCTCCGGATGCGGAGGCCATAGAGGCGGAGCTGTACGAGGGATACAGAGTGGCGAAGCGCACCCTCCGAGCGGAGATACGGCGAGCCAAACTACAGGCCCGCGACGTATGGTTGGGGACTCTGAACGGAGACCCATGGGGACGCCCCTACAAAATGGTGCGGGATAAGCTCCGCGCCTGGGCCCCTCCGCTGACACAGAGTCTCCGGCCCCAGCTCGTGGAGGGTGTAGTGAACGCTCTGTTCCCTTCGAGAGAGGCGCCAACGGCTCCGCCTCTCGCGGTGTCCGACGCGGACCACGACGGCGATGACGACGATACTCCGGAGGTGACCGAGGTAGAGATGAGTGTGGCGGTACGAAGGCTAAACGCTAAAAATACCGCCCCAGGACCCGATGGCTTGCCTGGGAAAGCCTGGGTCCTGGCCATGGAGGAACTCGGGCCTCGACTAAGAGGGCTGCTTAGCGCATGTTTGGAGAGGGGCCAGTTCCCACTTCGTTGGAAGACCGGGAAACTGGTCCTTATAGCGAAGCCGGGGCGCCCCGCGGACTCTCCGTCCGCATACCGGCCCATAGTGCTGCTCGACGAGGTGGGCAAGCTCTTTGAAAGAGTAATTGCAGACCGCCTCGTCGCGCATTTAGCGCGGGTGGGGCCGGATCTTTCGGACAGCCAGTTTGGCTTCCGCAGGGGGCGCTCCACGGTGGACGCCATCATGCGCGTGCGAGCCCTCACGACGGGGGATGCGGTGTCCCGGGGCAAGGTCGTAGTGGTGGTGTCCTTGGACATCACCAACGCCTTCAACTCCCTGCCCTGGAGTAGCATTAGGAGGGCACTCCGGTATCACCAGGTGCCCGAATACCTCCGTCGTTTGATCGAGGCCTACCTGAAGGACAGGTTTATCATCTACCCTGGTCACGAGGGAGAGTGGAGACGGCGAGAGATGTCGTGCGGTGTTCCGCAGGGATCGGTACTAGGGCCGCCCTTGTGGAACATCGGGTACGACTACGTGTTGCGCGGCGACCTCCCCAACGGGGTCAGCGTGGTCTGTTACGCAGACGACACGCTGGTCCTGGCGCAGGGGGAGTCGCACCAGGCGGCGGCCGAACTAGCGACACGCGGGGTTGCGACAGTCGTGGACAGGATCCAGGAGTTGGGACTCGAAGTGGCACTGCACAAGTCCGAGGCCATGTGTTTTCATGGCCCTCGGAACGCGCCACCACCGGGTTCCCAAATAACGGTAGGAGGGGTTCGCATCGACGTCGGGTCGACGATGAAGTACCTAGGACTTGTCCTCGATAGTCGGTGGAACTTTGTGGAGCACTTTCGACGTCTGACTCCCAAACTGCAACGGACCGGGGCTGCCCTAAAGCGGCTCCTGCCCAACCTTGGGGGTCCAGACGCCTCCTGCCGGAGGCTCTACGCGGGAATTGTTCGGTCCATGGCCCTTTACGGGGCGCCGGTGTGGGCGCCGTCGCTGCAAAAGCGACCGGCGGCCATGCTGAACGCTTGCCAGAGGGTCATGGCCATCCGGATGATACGGGGATACCGCACGATTTCCCGCGAAGCGGCGAGCCTCCTTGCTGGCCTGCCACCATGGGATTTTGAGGCAACAGTCCTTGCATGCTTGCACGATTTGCGCGTGGAGATGCAACGCCGGGGCGAAACTCCGCTGCCGCGCCAAGTCGCGGCATGGCGGACAGAGTTCCGGCGGGATCTCATGGTGGAATGGCGACGGCGACTGTCGCAACCCAGTGCTGGGCACGCCACAATCATGGCGGTAACTCCCCTCTTTGAGGAGTGGCTGGAGCGGCAACACGGCGTCCTCACCTACCGCATGACGCAGGTCCTCACCGGACATGGCAAGTTCGGGAGGTTCCTGCATCGGATTCAGGCGGAAGCAACGTCCGAGTGTCATCACTGTGCGGACCACCCAGAGGACACGGTGGAGCATACGGTGGAGGTGTGCCCCGCTTGGGCGGAGCACCGCCGTGTCCTCGTGGAGGCAATTGGCGGCAGCGACCTTTCGCGTCGGGCCCTGGTTCAGGCTATGGTCCGAAGCGAGGAGGAATGGCAGGCGGTCGCCTCCTTCTGTGAAGCAGTAATGCTAGCGAAGGAGGAGGCTGCACGCGTGAGGGAACGAAGGCCCTCACGCCCTAGCCGCCGTAATTCCGACCCCGACTACCAGCCACGGTAGACACGGGCTTGCGGACGTCGAGCACTGGGTAGCTCGCCGTCCGGCTGTTCGGTAATTAACCGGACCGAGCCCAGTCGTCAACAGCGCGTAGTGATCCTCGCGCTCCTCAAAGAGATGTCAGCAAACTGTAGGGGCCCAGCAGGGCCAATGCCCGGTAGCTAGGACCGCGGAGAATTTCTGAAAGGGAAACCCGTAGTCCTAGAACGCAAAGGGTAATTGAAGGATACAGGTGTGGTTTTAGTCAGTAAAAGTCTGACACGCCCTCTCGCTCCACCCAGAGCACGAGAAGTCATTTTGATGATTTCCCACCTTAAAAAAAAAAAAAAAAAAAGGTCTGCTGGAAAAAAATTCTGGTGAAATAAACAACACCTTTGGGCTCTTCTTTCTGTATTTTTTATTTTCGTTTTTAAGTGTTTGTGTGTAAATAAATAAAAAATAGTAAACGAAGTGATGTTGGGAAGTAAGGCACCTCGAAGTAGGGTACCTCAAAGCGGGGCATCTCACCTAGGATAGTTTTGTCTAGCTGTCAATCAGGTCTAAGGATGTCGAAGGCTATCTTCTTTTACAATGATCTCGGTAAGGTTTTTTTATGATATAACACACAAATGCACAAAATTCTGTCCAAATCTGGAGTATAAATGAGTATAAATGCGAACCTATAAATATTATAAAAAAAATATAATGATATGTCTCTTTGTCCTCCCTTGATCTCATTATTTCGAATAGGGACTCCTCGCTAATTGGTGCCAGGATTATCTAGCCTGGGTTGTCGACTCTGGTAAATGGACTAACTAGAGGCCTTTCTTGATTTGAAACCATCAGACCAATGGCGGACGAGTTCCGCCTTTCTTTTGTTTGGCAGGGCCTTAGTAATAATAACAGAACAAATATTATAACGTTTAATTATAAACAAGTTTCTCACATGTGTGGCAGTGCATGTGTGATTTTTTTTTCCTCAATCGTCATTGAGGAAACAAAAAATTCAAGTTTCAAAACCATGGGTAGGTAATTAAAAAAACATAGCTTCACGTTAAGAATTACCTACTCCTATAATATGGTTGCGTTTATAAATATTTTAACACGCACATCCGGAATAACGGGATATATAAATAATTGAACCAAATTTTAGAAAAATACTCAGAATTTAATAAACCTCTATACCTAGCCTTCGTAGATTATACGAAAGCTTTCGATAGTATAAAACACTCCGAAATATTTAAATCTTTAGAAAACCACCTTTTGAAAAATATTTACTATAACAGCACCACAGACATCCAATTAAATTTTACAGGACCATTCATTTCCATTCATTTAAGATACAAAAACGTGTTAACAGGGTGACCCGCTCTCTCCGAAATTATTTACTCTCGAGGAGATCTTTAGAACACTGGCAACCTCATGGGTGACTAGGGGCATAGAAGTCGGTAGTAAAAGGCTGACAAAGCTTCGGTTTGCCGACGACATTGTCCTTTTTGCCCCTACTGCTCTAGAACTACAGTCCATGCTTCAAGACCTAAGCACGGCTAGCCTCAGGGTGGGGCTCGCGTTGAATCGGTCTAAAACTAAATGTATGACCAACAGCACTAAACGTAGGGTCGAGGTAGATGGGCAGGACATAAACTACGTCGGTGAGTATATCTACTTAGGTCAGTTAGTTTCTTTCGAAAACAGGCAGCAGAAGGAAATTGATCGCCGTATCAAAAACGCCTGGAAAAGCTACTGGTCCATGAAGACGCTAATGAAGGGAGATCTACCGATCTCCCTGAAGCGAAAACTCATTGATATGTGTATCCTGCCCGTCCTAACCTACGGTGCCCAGACATGGTCGCTCACCGATTCGCAAAAGTTTCGCCTTGGGGTTTGCCAACGAGCAATGGAGCGCAGCATTCTGTGTGTCAAGAGGGCTGACAGAGTGGGGAACACCACGCTGCGTCAAAAGACGGGAATTATGGACGTCGGAAAAAAGGCTGCCAGGCTAAAATGGGATTGGGCGGGTCACATCAGCCGCATGCACTCTGACCGGTGGGCAAGAGTCCACAAACTGGATACCTCAAGATGGACGACGCCGCCGAGGTCGACCTGGGAAGAGGTGGCGAGACGACCTAGATGCCTACCGCAAAGACTGGTTCGAGGTGGCCCAAGAAAAGAATACCTGGAAGAAGTTGGAGGAGGCCTTTGCCCAGCAGTGGGACAGTATATAGGCTTGAAAAAAAAAATCTGTAAGTATCAAATACAAACATATTTTTCGTGCAAGAATCGTACCCGCAACGCGGAGTACAGCAGCCAATCGCTCAATCACTGCGCCAACTGAGACCGGAAGATTCTGGAGCAGCGACCGCGTACGGGAAGACGCCGCGATGGAAGGCCTCCCACAAGGTGGACTGATGACCTGGTGAGGGTCGCGGGAGTCCGATAGATGCGAAACACATAGGACCGTTAGTATAGGCTAGTGCGAAACACTCAGGTGTAGAGTAGGGTAGAGTAGGGTAGAGTAGGGTAGAGTAGGGTAGAGTAGGGTAGAGTAGGGTGGAGTAGGGTAGAGTAGGGTAGAGTAGGGTAGAGTAGGGTAGAGTCGGGTAGAGTAGGGTAGAGTAGGGTAGAGTAGGGTAGAGTAGGGTAGAGTAGGGTTTTTTTTTTATGACAGTTTTCCTCCGATGTTATCGGAGTCATTGCTATGCCTCATATTATATACTCATTCATTCCAGTTCTCGCTCGCATACCTCTCGTACTTTTATTCGTCATACTATATCTTTCTTTTATCCATCATATCTTTCTTACTCAAGGTCGGGATAGACCATCTAGCCTCTAACTTATTAAATCTTTATTTTTCATACAACACGGGGTAAATAATTTCTTTAACGCAATATACAATTTAATTAACATTATAATACAAATACATACAAAACAAATATATTTTCAAAAATAAAGCAACCCTCACTGGGCGTGTATCTATAGCTCTACAGCTACTCTCCATACACGTAGTTGTCTTGGCTCCTTATTTCTGGCAATGCATCTTTTGGCAATCGCTTTGCAGTATTTTATAAATTAATATTTCTCTTAATTTCTTGTTTCTCATTATCCGGCTGAAGTTGTCTGCCCTGACCACGGTTTCCATTTCAGCCTCTACCTGTAGCCTATCGATGCTATTTACAGGGCACTCTATTAATAAGTGCTCAACATCTTCCACTTTGTCGTCATCGCACTTCGGACTCTCCTTGCACTTAAAGCGGTGTAAGTACTGAGAGAATCCTCCGTGCCCTGTTAAAACCTGTACAAGAATTGGGTCCATTTCTACTTTCCTGACAATGTGGTATGCCTCCACCGTATCTGGGAAGAAGAGTTTTGTAACTCCCGCAGTATGGCCATCCCTATAGCGACGATTCCATTCGACAAGCGTCTCCAGACGGATCTGTCGCTTGACGAATGAGATCGGACACTGGTCATAGTCAGCCCGCTTTTTGATCTTAAGAGCCGCGTCCTTCGCAAGAATGTCGGCCCTCTCATTTCCCTCTAATCCCACGTGTGCTTTCACCCAGAATAGCTCAATATTCTGGGCGCGCGATTGAGGTCTTTTGATCACGTTCCTGATTTGCACTGCTAGGGGATGGAGGGAAGCTCCATCGACGACTGTCTCGAGTGCCGACTTCGAGTCGCAGAAAATACGCACATGTGGTACGGCTCTTTTAAGTACCAGTTTGGTGGCCTTGAACAAGGCCCACATCTCCGCCTGGTAGACGGTGCAGTAAGACTCCAGTTTGGCTTTATGTGTGCAGATCTCTCGTCCTTCTCTCCATAGCGACAAGGCTGTTCCCACCTTTCCCTCGATTTTTGAGCCATCTGTGTAAATGTCTTCCACGTTCTGGGGTCGCTCTGCACCGTCTTCCAGCTTCCCGAAGGTCAGGCTTATTGGTTTTGCTGGGTGCGGCATGTCCGTAAATGCCACCGGTCTCTCAACCTCTACAACTCTCTGGGAGTACCCCTTCTTTACTTCGTAGAGAAGTGCTGCCTCCCGGATCCTTAGATCTAGGGGAAGCAATCCAGAGAGGGCCAGGGCCGAGTGCAGTGAGACCGTTCGGTACGCCTTGGTGATTTTACGGACAAAGCCACGCTGCACTGCATCGAGCTGTTTCCTCACGCCTAACTTCTCTACCGCCGGCGCCCAAGCGCTTGAGGCGTACATTACGACGGGTTCTACCACCGCTACGTACAGAATCCTAATTACCTCGGGATTCAGTCCCCAGTACACCTTCGCGGCTCTTAACAACTGATGATAGAGACCCAGTACCTTTCGGCACACATTTGACACATGTTTATTAAATGTCAGTCCATCGTCAATTGTCAGGCCGAGAATTTTGATTTCCTTTGATATGCCAACGCGTACCCCGCCCATGGTCAGAGCTGGGGTGTCATATTTACGCTTTCGCGTCACAACCATTGCTTGTGTCTTACTAGGCGCAAATTTGAGCTTATTTTTGACACCCCAGCTCCGAACATGCTCGACGGCCATGTTGGGACGTCTTTGGACTTCTGACCCACTGTCCCCCGAAATAGTCAGCACAACATCGTCCGCGAAGGCCTGCACATATTCTCCCGTCTGCTGAAGTTCGTTCAACAGAGGATCCAATATGAGATTCCAAAAAGTTGGTCCCCCTATCGACCCCTGAACACACCCCTTCTCCGTGGCCCTCAGGCTCTCCGCTCCGCCATACCTAACTCTAACTTTCCTCCCACTCAAGTAGCTATCTATCAGTCTCCTCAGGTTAATTGGACAACCAACCTCCGCAAGCCTACATTTGATGGCTGGCCACCACGCACTATCGAAGGCTTCCTCTATGTCAAGTGATACCACTAGTATTATTTTCTTTTGTTCTAGTTGCTCTCTTATATATTTCATCATGACATAGAGAGAGTCTTCCGTACTACGCTGCGGTGTGAATCCGTACTGCTGGTCACTTGTTTTGGCAAGGGTGTGCCATCTTATTCGTTTTATTACGATTTTTTCAAATATTTTCCCAAGTACCGACAAAAGACCAATTGGCCGGTATGACTTGGGAACGGTGTAGTCAGATTTTCCACTCTTCCTAAGGCTAACCACAGCAGCCTCCTTCCACGCGGCCGGGAAGTGGTGCAGGGCGAGGCACCTATTTAGTAAGGCAAGAAACAGTTCTGGATTTACCGATATTGCTGTCCTGCAGATGTCCGCTGTGAAGCCGTCGGGTCCAGGGGCCTTCTTTGGATTAAAACTGGATGCAGACCACCTCAGTTCTTCTGCTGTAAATGGGGGGTCACATGGGTCATCATGTTCCCCCACATTAATTCTGGCTGCTTTGTCTCTAGTGAGTCTGTGGTCTGCATTGTCTTCTTCAAGTTTGTCTTTCGGATAGAAGGTTTCCGCCAGAAGGCTTGCGGACCCGGCGCCTTCAAGAACCCTACCTTCCAGGACAAGCGGCATATCCTCATGACGGGTAGCAGTGTTGTTGATGACGCGGTATATCCCACATCGTTTCCCTCTCTTGCTTCTCGCAGAAGGTTTTCCAACTGGCGGTCTGAGCTTTTTGTGCTTCCGCCAGGTATTCTTCCTTCTCCTTGAGGTACTGATCCACTACCCACCGTCGACGCGTCTCTGATGCGCAGGTTATTCTGCGCTTTTTCCTTGTTACCTCCTTCTTCCTCTGTTCCAGTTCCTCCGTCCACCATGGCAATCCCATTCGTTTCTTATTCTTTATCTTCGGTATTGTTTCTGAGCTAACTGAGTATATTATATCTATGTATTTATTTATTTTAATTTCTAATTTTGTAATGTTACTAATTTTTTCTATTTCCTCTTTATTTAGTTTCTCTGCATCCCAAATTTGGGTCAGTTTCTCACGAAACTGACCCCAATTTGCCTTCTTCGTGTTAAATTTTCTTGTACTACTCTTTATACTTATTCCCTTTGACTTTTCTAACTTTAGCTCGAATAGGATTGTCGCATGGTCGGAGATAGTGATATCGGTGGCTATTCTCCAGTTGTTGACGCGTCCCAGAACGCCTGCTGAGGATGCTGTTATATCCACGTTACTCGAATACCTGACCCCGCCTCTATAAGTATCAAACGTGGGCTCGATTCCTTGGTTCAGTAGGTGCAACTCAAGGTCGTCAAGCATGCCCGCTATCTCTTCTCCCCTATGGTCTACCTCTCTGCTTCCCCACCATGTGTTCCATGCATTCACATCACCTCCTATGATAACGTTTCCCGCACCGATCTCCTGTACGATCTTTGTGATCTACATAGGGATCCAATGGTCTGTCTCCCTCGAGGTAAATCGACATCACCACAAGTTCCCACGCGCTAGTGTTCAGCTTGGCAACGGCGATGTTCTCCGTTGTCAGTGACATTGGGCGACGTCGATGGTCTCGTCGAAGACTAGTACAGCTGCTTTGTTGACAGAGTTCCCTGTCCTCGTATTGCACTGTACCACTCTTACACCGGGGTAACTCCTTATCTCCCCCACTGCACCGATGTAAGGCTCTTGTACGAGTGCAAAGGAGATCTTCCTGTTCATTGCTTCTTTTATCATTTCTGCGTTCGTTGCAGGTTCGACTGCAGGACTCGATATCCCTCGGTTAGTTCCGTATTGTTACTGATTATTTCCACCTGGGTGCCCTTAGCAATACTGTACCGTTGCTCTTGCTAGTGCATCCCAACGCCCTCTGACGGGACACTCCTCGCTGAAGGCGTTGTGATTCACTCACTCTAGCTTTGCGTTCTTGCAGTTAATGCAGCTTGGCGGGTGTCCGCTCAGCCTCTCTGTACACTCTGTTCCTAGGTGCGGGCCTCCGCAGTGACTGCATAGGTCCACGTGAGTAAATTTCTGGCCCTTTTCCTAAACTTCACTTCCAGCCTATCTTCATCTTCCTTCAATCCTCTAAGTAGGTGCTGATTCTGCTTCCTTTTTCCTCTTATTACGTCCTCAGGTAGAGTAGGGTAGAGTAGGGTAGAGTAGGGTAGAGTAGGGTAGAGTAGGGTAGAGTAGGGTAGAGTAGGGTAGAGTAGGGTAGAGTAGGGTAGAGTAGGGTAGAGTAGGGTAGAGTAGGGTAGAGTAGGGTAGAGTAGGGTAGAGTAGGGTAGAGTAGGGTAGAGTAGGGTAGCGTAGGGTAGAGTAGGGTAGAGTAGGGTAGAGTAGGGTAGAGTAGGGTAGAGTAGGGTAGAGTAGGGTAGAGTAGGGTAGAGTAGGGTAGAGTAGGGTAGAGTAGGGTAGAGTAGGGTAGAGTAGGGTAGAGTAGGGTAGAGTAGGGTAGAGTAGGGTAGAGTAGGGTAGAGTAGGGTAGAGTAGGGTAGAGTAGGGTAGAGTAGGGTAGAGTAGGGTAGAGTAGGGTAGAGTAGGGTAGAGTAGGGTAGAGTAGGGTAGAGTAGGGTAGAGTAGGGTAGAGTAGGGTAGAGTAGGGTAGAGTAGGGTAGAGTAGGGTAGAGTAGGGTAGAGTAGGGTAGAGTAGGGTAGAGTAGGGTAGAGTAGGGTAGAGTAGGGTAGAGTAGGGTAGAGTAGGGTAGAGTAGGGTAGAGTAGGGTAGAGTAGGGTAGAGTAGGGTAGAGTAGGGTAGAGTAGGGTAGAGTAGGGTAGAGTAGGGTAGAGTAGGGTAGAGTAGGGTAGAGTAGGGTAGAGTAGGGTAGAGTAGGGTAGAGTAGGGTAGAGTAGGGTAGAGTAGGGTAGAGTAGGGTAGAGTAGGGTAGAGTAGGGTAGAGTAGGGTAGAGTAGGGTAGAGTAGGGTAGAGTAGGGTAGAGTAGGGTAGAGTAGGGTAGAGTAGGGTAGAGTAGGATAGAGTAGGGTAGAGTAGGGTAGAGTAGGGTAGAGTAGGGTAGAGTAGGGTAGAGTAGGGTAGAGTAGGGTAGAGTAGGGTAGAGTAGGGTAGAGTAGGGTAGAGTAGGGTAGAGTAGGGTAGAGTAGGGTAGAGTAGGGTAGAGTAGGGTAGAGTAGGGTAGAGTAGGGTAGAGTAGGGTAGAGTAGGGTAGAGTAGGGTAGAGTAGGGTAGAGTAGGGTAGAGTAGGGTAGAGTAGGGTAGAGTAGGGTAGAGTAGGGTAGAGTAAGGTAGAGTAGGATAGAGTTGGGTAGAGTAGGATATAGTAGTCAGTTGACGGGAGCAAAGCCGCGGGCAAAAGCTAGTTTTAAATAAAAAGAACTTCACTAGGTAAAATTAAAACAAAACATGTAAGTAAGCACAAACTATATTAAAATATTATTTAAACAGCTACAACATTATTTTATTTAGCCAGTAAACATTTTCCTAAAACAATTCGATTTTGTTAGCTTGACACGAATTTAAAACAACTACTTAAAAAATAAAAAAAAACAGCCAGCCAGTTTTATTGTGCCAATATAAGTTATATGAAACCAAATATAGAAATGAAGAATACATCTTTAAAAATGGCGGCAAGACTCAGTAAATAGGAATGACAGAAAATAGTACATTTTGATAGAAGTGGAGATAGTTTATCATTGCGACCGAGGCGACATTCACCCGAGCCACAGGCGAGGGTGTTATGAAGCCGAGGGCTTAAGTGACAAATTTCCACGTGTATCAAACGAAGTTTTGCAATACAGTTACGAAGACATAAATCAACAGGGGTTAGCGCGTGACTCGTGGGGGTCGCTTAGCACCAAAAAATGGAAACTTGTGTTCTAAAAGCAAGATGGTGACGAGTCAGTTAAAATTTCGGCTGCGCGCATAAAGATCTTTGCAGCGCTTTATTATAAACTTTTTTTTATGTGTAGTTGTTGTATCATAGTCGGCCTATTAGTCATCTTAAGGTGCGTATTTCTCAATGTACTTCTTGATGTCTTCGGCGTGCTGGCCTTCAGGATCGATCTGCTTCCTCAGGATGTCGTATTCAGTGGGCAGCTTTGTCTGGATAGCTTTGATAGCCTTGGCTACATGTACCTTTTGTTTGTCTGTACATTTTCCGCACGATGACTTTGTGGCTTCGGGCATCAATTCTAGTAAAAAAGTGCAAAGGTATTTAGTATAAGTATAACTTGGCTAGCAAAGGTAATTTGGCTATTGTTATTTTGTTATTCTACATTGTGTCACACCTCTCTGTCTTTTCATCAGATCACACCACCCCCTCAGGCGTCCTGTGACAGACAATTTTCGCATAATCTATTTGCAGACATATGAGCTATTGTGAAATTGTAGTCAATATGTTCAACTAAGAGCGAAAGAGTCGCGAATCATGGCATTAGTCATATTACCGTTACTTAGAAAACATGACACGCTAAAGTCCATCTACATCCGCCCGTGCACGCGCGAGGGCGCGGCTCTCACGCCCCAGCCGCCGGGATCCCGATCCCGATTTCCGGCCACCATAGGCACGGGCTTGTGGACGGCGAGCATTGGGTAGCTCGCCGTCCGATCGTCCGGTAACCGTCCGAACCGAGCCTAAGTCGTCGATAGCGCGTACTCTTCCACGCGCGCCTCAAGGAGACGTCAGCAAACCGTAGAGGCCCAGCAGGGTCAAAACCTACTACTGGACCTGAACCTAAAGGCCTAAGCCTAAGACCTGTTACTGGAGCTGATCCTAAGGGCCTGCTTCTGAAAGGAAGACTGATCGGCCCTGGTATGAAAGGCAACGAAGGAATAGGAGTGGGTTTTTAGTCTTATATACTGGGGGTTTGTCATCCTCCATCTCTCAACTCAATTTATGTACTTAGGGTTGGTCATCCTCCAGCCCTTAACTCAATTTATGATGGGTTTTTTTTTTGTTTTTTCGTTGGGAAAATCATCCAATGACATCTCCGCTCCTGGGCGATTCGGGAGGGTGCGTCAGACTTTTACTGACTAAAAACTCACTCCTGTTCCTTCGTTGCCTTTCGTACCAGGGCCGAGTCTTCCTTTCAGAATCAGACCCTTGGCCCCAGTAGGCTTCGACCCTGCTAGGCCCCTACAGTTGCTGACATCTCCTTGAGGCGCACGTGGAACAGCACGCGCCGTCGACGACTTGGGCTCGGTCCGGACGGTTACCGGACGGTCGGACGGCGAGCCACCCATTGCTCGTCGTCCGCAAGCCTGCGCCTACGATGGCCGGAAATCGGGATCGGAATCCCGGCGGCGATTGGGGCGTGAGGACCGTTGCCTCAAGCGATCGGCCGCCTCCTTTGCTAGCATTACTGCTTCGCAGAAGGAGGCAACCGCCTGCCACTCCTCCTCGCTCCGGACCATGGCCTGTACCAAAGCCCGGCGCGAGAGATCGCCGCCGCCGATCGCCCCCACGAGGACACGGCGTTGCTCTACCCAAGCGGGGCACACCTCCAACGTATGCTCCACCGTGTCCTCCGGGCGGTCCACACAATGGTGACACCCGGGCGTTTCTTCCGCACGAATCCGGTGCAGGAACCTCCCGAACTTACCATGTCCGGTGAGGACCTGCGTCATGCGGAAGGTAAGGACGCCGTGTTGCCTTTCCAGCCACTCCTCAAAGAGGGGACTTATCGCCATAATTATGGCGTGCCCAGCACTGGGTTGCGATAGTCGCTGTCGCCATTCCGCCATGAGACCCCGTCGGAGCTCTGTCCGCCATGCCGCGACTTGTCGCGAGAAACGGGATGTAAAACATACATAGACAACTATGAACTACCCAAAGTAGACAAGTTCAAGTACCTAGGCTCTGTGCTCACACCCGATGGTAATGTGGACAAAGACGTAGACCACCGTATCAATTCCGCCTGGCTTAAGTGGAGATCACTATCAGGAGTTCTTTGTGATCCCAAAATGCCCATCAGAGTGAAGGGGAAAGTGTACAAGACAGTAGTGCGACCAACAATGACATACGGAGCGGAGTGCTGGACCATGAAAAAGGCACACGAACAGCGTCTCCACACGAGCGAAATGAAAATGCTCAGATGGGCTGGAGGTGTAACTAGGTTAGACAAAGTGCGAAATGAATACATCAGAGGATCATTTAAGGTGGCACCGATTGCCGAAAAGTTAAAAGAAAGTCGCATGCGATGGTACGGTCATATCCTTAGACGAAATTACGATCACCCAGTTAAAAAGGCCCTAAGTATCCCTGACCAACCACGAGGAAGAGGACGACCACCCGCCACCTGGTGGTCAAATATACAAAAAGAAATCCAGCAAGCGAGTCTGAGTGCACAGACAAGCCAGAACAGAACTCTCTGGCGCAAACGTACAAGGAGACCCGACCCCAGCTAAACTGGGAAGAGGGTTGGACAAAGAAGAAGAAGTTGGAGGATGACCAACCCCAAGGACATAAATTGAGTTAAGAGATTAAGGATGACAAACCCCCAGTACATAAATTGAGGATGACCAACCCCAAGTACATAAATTGAGTTAAGAGCTGGATGATGACCAACCCCGAGTACATAAATTGAGTTAAGAGCTGGGGGATGACCAACTCCATAAGTTTATAAATTGAGTTGCGGGTTGGAGGATAACCACTGGTAAGGAATATGTAATCAAGGCTCGTACGTTCATCCAAGTAACGTCACCAGCACATATTTTACCTTTCGAACTTTAACATTACGGCAGGATTGTTCGAAAGAGTTACCACTGCCCCGGAACGCAAAGGGCAACTGAATGAACACAGGTACGTTTCAGTCACTTTGTTTTCAATTGCATAATAAGTAACATATTCTAAAGATTTGGGAGCAAATGTATCGAGTCAACCTTCGCAGCAAATTTCTCTGAGGGAGTACGGAAAAATTCTCAACTCCCTTTTACCGAGATATGTTTCAATGAATCCACATATCTTCAGTTACGTACACTTTGGATACAACAGTACACTTATTTTACTTCACAGTCCAAGGAATAAAACAGGATAAGGAATTAATTTACGAATAATTAAAACAGACTTCAGTTGCTAAAATCTCCACAAAACCTCGACCGGCCTTGTTTTTAAAATGGCAATAGCTTTGAAATAATTGTCGTCCTTTGGTCCCTGTACTAAATTTTTATACAGCAATTAGATTGTGATATTTGCTACTACCGGACTTTAATGTCTTTTACGAGTGTTTGCCTTTTCAAACGATTTTATTTATCACTATTGTGGTTTGTTTATGAGCCTAGCGCGTGCATTTTTCTTTTACCTAGTACCTGTTCTATTTTTCGTGAGACCAAAAACACGAGTAAATGGTATGAAATCAGGTTCTAGGTTCAAATATCTCTGACTAGACTGGCCTGTTGGTCTAGAGGTTCTGACTGCTATTGCGAAGGGCGTAAATTAGATTTCCACCCAAGATAAATGTTTGTGTGATGAGTATAACCATTTGTTCTGTATCTGGATCTAATTTATCTATAATATGTATGTATTTAGAAATATATATATAAGTATGTTTATTAGTTGTCTAGTAGTTGAGGTCCTAAGTCTTGAGTTGAGCTTTACGAATACTGACAAATGCTTGAATTGACTAGACAAGTCCGCTCAAATCTGTGTGGTTCTTTCTTAAAAAGACCATCTCAGACACTAATCTGCATAGTTCTTATAAGATTGAAACATTTCATGTTTGCTGTAAGTATAGACTTTAAAAGAGACTTTGACCCCTGAGTTTGTTTCGGTGTTTCCTCTCAGGGTAGTCAGCTAGGAAACACCGTCCTCATCTAGTTTAAATTGACGAAAAAATTGACGTACGTGTTTTTTTTAACCTATTTGCCAAATAAATAAAATCTATCTTTTAGAACTAATAGCACAAGCTCTGCTTAGTTTGGGACTAGATTATGGCATTGCATAAAAGTTGTGGAATGTTATATTATATTATCTTTGAAAGTTATAAATAGTGAATGTCTCGTGCTGACCTTAACCTTTCATTCATATCGCTGTATATGATAGAAATTGATAGGAATCATATTTATGGATATGTTGATTGGAAAAATGTTATAAGAACTGAGAATGCTGACCAAGCAAGAAGCACATACGTCGGAAAAACGTATAAAAATACAGCGTTTCGGAAAGTTATATCATATTTTGGGAAGCAAAACTTTCTGATATCCGGAGGTCATAAACTAAACTTCTTTGCACGGGTTTTTTATGTTACAACTACGAAAAGTGTTTGTTCAAAATTTTTAGAGCACTCAAGATCCTTAATTAGGTACACTAATAGAGATTTGTTTTACAGATTTGTTACACTCTGAAACCCCAGTTAACGCATTCACAAGCTATCTTGTCGTTAAATTAAACATAGTTATAATATTATCACCTTGATTTTTCAATAAAAAAAGTTTCGAAAGAATAAAACTGTTAAATCATATTTAAATGATATTTAAATGATGCGGTAAAGTAGTGACGTTATAGAAACAATCATTATTAATTGTGAAAAGACAAAAATGTCTCCGATAAAGGACTTGTCAATCGAGATCGATTGCTGATAAATGTCAATTTGTTAAGCTCTCTTTTTTAGCGATAACGTTCTTAGATTTCTGTTAAAACTCTAAAGGAACCTACGCTTCGGAACCGACCAAACAAACTTCCTGACAAATAAAAATGCTTTGAAAGGTGCTAATTGAAACAGGTGACCTAAGTTCAAGACTGGCTTCAAGTTAAATATTTAATAAAATCTAAAAACTTAAGGTACAAAAAGGTATTGGTTACTCAAGTACGCCCACGTAATATTAAATTTAAAATTCTTTTTCAATCAAAAACTTTTGTAGGTACTAGGTACGAGCACTAAAAACCAAATTCATTATTTTAATTCTTCACCTTCATTTAGTCACTCATCAGTTATATTTTTCCCTTTTCATTAAATACATTCTACATATAGTCCACCCAAGATGAGCATATCAGTTGTATCTGTTACTGGCCAAACCTGATTTTAGAATGAACTAATTTTGTTCAGGCTAAGCCAGTTCGCCATACACTTGCGGAGCCCCGCTTCGAGGGGCCCTGTGTCTGGGTGGTTATAAAAAAAAACTAAGAAGCCTAAAGCGGGAGCTTTACTCGCGCCCTAGCCTAACCTATCTGTGTCGAGGAGCCATCAAATTTCGAGGTCGCTTCGCTCGCTCTTGGACTAATACCACAAGTTTTATTGTAGAATCAATAGTTCGAACTTAGCCCTAGACTAAAGCAGCTAGATTAAATAAAATAATTATTATTGACTCGAAGGTATCACGATGAAAGTGGTGTAACTATCTGATCATGTTCGTGGGGCAAACTTGCCTAGACAGAGAGGTTTAGAAGGAGAAAGGAAGGCCTTTGCTTTTGGGACAGAAAATAGGCTATTGAAAAAAAATCTCACTTTTAAACTCATTTCCTTCAGCAGTGCACTTGCCGTCTCCGATTAAGCAATGCGCGTAGTTCTTCAGCAGACGGTCGTTTAATATGACCTCATCAATGTTGAAGTTGTCGTACTTCTCATCGTAGTGTGAATCGTCAGGGCGAGCAATTGCCGCCACTACCAGCGCAAATACGATGAGCAGTTTCATGGTGATACTGAAAGAGAGAAAAAATTAAGTACCTATTTAGTATGGTGCGAAAAACCACACTTTAAAGATATGGGCAAAAAGGCTGCCATTCAAAATAGGATCAGGGGTCCATGACATGTTAAAAAAAGAAAGAGGGATAATACACTATATAACTCCATCCTTTTATCTCGTTTGGAAGACTGACGTTTGAACAGGTCATGGTACGCTCTCTAGTTTGTCAAGTTAGATACTGAGCAAAATTGTATAATTTTACCCAGATATGAGGATTCAAGATGGGTGCCCGAGGAAGAAAACTTCCCTGAGGCTGACTGCCAGCTGAGCAAGAAAAAGTGGCGAGGCAATCGAGATGTGCAGCGCTGGTGAGAAGTGACTTAAGAAATTTGAATATTATGGTCGAGTAAAGCTTTTCTCCAGCAGTGGGAGATCAAGGATTAATTTAAAAAAAACACCTAAATTAAATGAGAGGAGATCTCACACCTTGTGTGGTATGTGGAGTAGGTACATAATGTTTAAGATTTTTTTTTTATTATTGGTTTATTCAAGAAAATTTACATAAATATTTTCACATTATCTTCTGCCAAACTGCAGTACAGTTTGTCGGCAGTGTTCTCGTGGATAGTCTTCTTGATTAACTAACAAATAACAAAAGAAAGACAAAAAAAAATCATTATGGTTATTTTATTTCGTATAGGCCTACATGAGCACTTATAAAACCTCAAAAGTTATTGTATGGTTCCTTTTGGTCACTTCCTATGGAGAAAAACCGGCAAGAAATTTCTTCTTAAAAAAAATTATTTATTTTATAATATTTCCATATTGCAAGTATAAACGGCAGTGTACACCAGCCAACATTATTTATTTATTTACACTTCATGTGTGGTAAATAGGCGGACTTAATGCAACATGGCATTCAACGTTGTACCACAACAAAAATAATAATAAAAAGTAATTTGTGAATCCACAGAGTTCACAGTGTTCTCACATTCACATTAAGAAAAAAGAGGCAAAATAAAAATAAACCTATCAAGAAATGAGATGTTTCCAATAATTTTTCTTTAGTAATGTACACCCCGTGATCGCACTTAAAGCCATTTTTAGACAGTTGTCATCGCTGATAGAATATTAGTTAATTTAGAGCCTAAAAGCTAAAGAAAGTTAAGTACTTTTCGGACCAAAACCAACTCTACACAAAAATTTTGAATTGCAAAATTTTCATCACAACTTAGTCCATTGTTTTGAACTTTTATTTAAAAGAGTGGCCATGGATAGTGTTGCACTTTCTTCTCCATCATCAGATCTATACTTTGGAAAGTGCAATTTAGCTTCACTTTTTATTGACTGACTGATATTTTGACATTTCAAAAGTGCCTGTAAATGGTCTAATTTGAAATTAACGTTTCTGATTTCTTTACACTTCACAAAATAAGTTTTGAAATTAGAATTCAATGTTTCCCTGTACGTCGAGTTTCGTAATGTGGAGTCTCAAAACAATTGATAAATAGTTTAAAAAGTTTATGGTTGTCCTTTTTTTGGTCTTGTAATGGCTATAAAATTGACTTTTTTTTTTAAAACAACACACTTTGATCTTTAGATAAACCAGGCCCCCTAGCGAAGTTACAATCGTTTCGCTCGCGCCGATAGCCTCGAGTAGGCCACGCCCCCGATTCCTTTGTTCTGACCACGCGACTGAGCGTTGAGATGGCGTCAGAACAAAGGAATCGGAGGCGTGGCCTACTCGAGGCGTTCGGTGCAATCGATACGATTGTAACTTGGCTAGGGGGGCAGGAATTATAAGTTGTTTGTTTGAATTATAAGTTGTCATTTGTTTCTTTAAGTTATTTATTTTTATAATTTAGTACTTTAAAGTTTGTTTATTAAAACTATATGCAATACAAAAGTAAAACTGATGACTCGACATAACGACACTATTTGTAGTGAGAAGATAGAATTATTAAAATTAATTAACATTAATATTTGTTTGGCAAGTACTTACAGTGAATTCTTGAGAGAATAATACATTATATTTCATTAGGCCCAGTCTTTATATACTGCTATTTAAAACTTATCCTTGAATTACTATGTACGTAAACATTTATTATACCGCCTCCGTACAAAAAATGAATTGTTTTAGATTCGGCTTCATAATCTTTGAAACCACAGTCACCAACCAGTTATAATTTTCTAGATGAAACTGTTGTAGGTCACAGTCATTGCAATAAATCTATTTAAATAAAAGCGAAATACCACTCACTGATTAATCATGAAATCTCAGAAACTATAACACCTACAAACTTAAAATTTAGCAGGTAGGTTCCTTATAGGGTGTAGACATCCGCTAAGAACGGATTTTACGAAACTTCACCTATAAGGGGGTAAAACAGGGGTTGGAAGTTTGTATGAAGAAACCTACTTTCGCGCGGGTGAAGCCGCTGGCAGAAGCTAGTGGATTATAAAACTCCGTAGGTACATGTAAAAAACAACCGAAAAAATTAAAAAAAAACAACATTTTTGATCTCGCTTTATTGGGAGAGCATTATATATGATTTAATTAAGCGTGTAATGATTTAATTAAGTTATTATAGTCTATTTTTACTTTTCTAACCTTTGTATACACATTGTGTCTACATCTCTCACCCAATTCATCTCAGGTCTGCTAGAAGAAATTTCTGTTGAAATAAGCAGCACCTTTGGGCTCTTCTTTCTGTATTTTTATTTTCGTTTTTAAGTGTTTGTGTGTAAATAAATCAATAAATAAAAAATAGTAAACGAAGTGAGATTGGGAAGTAAGGCACCTCGAAGTAGGGTACCTCAAAGCGGGGCATCTCACCTAGGATAGTTTTGTCTAGCTGTCAATCACGACTAAGGATGTCGAAGGCTGTCTTTTTTTACAATGATCTCGGTAAGGTTTTTTTATGATGCAACACAAAAATGAACAAAATTCTGTCCAACACTGGAGTATAAAATGCGAACCTATCAATATTATAAAAAAAATATAATGATATGTCTCTTTGTCCTCCCCTGTTCTCATTATTTCGAATCGGGACTCCTCGATAATCGGTGCCAGGATTATCTATCCTGGGTTGTCGGCTCTGGCAAATGGACTAACTAGAGGCCTTTCTTGATTTGAAACCATCAGACCAATGGCGGACGAGTTCCGCCTTTCTTTTGTTTGGCAGGGCCTTAATAATAATAACAGAACAAATATTTTAACGTTTAATTATAAAAAAGTTTCTCACATGTGTGGCAGTGCGGAACCCTATGGTGCGTGAATTCGGTTAACTCTTGATTTTTTTTGTTTCCTCAATCGTCATTGAGGAAACAAAAAAATCAAGTTTCAAAACCATGGGCAGGTAATTAAAAAAAACATAGCTTCACGTTAAGAATTACCTACTCCTATAAAATGATTGCGTTTATAAATATTTTAACTTAAATAGACATGACACCCCCATCCGGAATAACTGGATATATAAATAATCTGTAAGTATCAAATACAAACATATTTTTCGTGCAAGAATCGTACCGATGCCGATGCAGATGGATGCGAGACGCACAGGACCGGTCATTGTGGCGACATTTGGGGGAGGCCTATGTCCAACAGTGGACGTCTTTCGGCTGAAATGATGATGAAGAATCGTACCCGCAACGCGAAGCACAGCAGCCAATCGCTCAATCACTGCGCCAACTGAGACCGGAAGATTCTGGAGCTGCGACCGCGTACGGGAAGACGCCGCGATGGAAGGCCTCCCACAAGGTGGACTGATGACCTGGTGAGGGTCACGGGAGTCCGATAGATGCGAAACACACAGGACCGGTAGTTATAGCGACACTTCCGCAGACCTATGTCCTATTTCATGGCTGCAATAAATTATCTAGATTAATATCGGCAGTGAAACCATACTGATAAAGCTAATTTCAAAATGGTCCTGATAAAAATGGTAAGTACCTTTGAACTGATCTGATGATGAAGCTCCTTACCTTTAGCACAGGAACTGCAAAACTAACCAATGTATCGTAGCAGCGTTTGAGCTTATTGGAAAAGTCATGAGATAATCTTTCATTGTAAGGTAGAGGCAGACAGCTGCATCACTTGGGTAGCCCTCGCACATTAAAATATCTTAGAAAAGGAGGTCACCACTTCATGACGTTGTCCGTACCACCAAACTGATCTGATGATGAATCCAGAAGGAAGGTAAGCATGGGATATCCGTAATAAAATTGTTATAAGATGCAGTCTGACCGTAAATAATTGTACCTAAGGGACAATTCTGTAGGAACATCTATAGAATTTGTAAACTATTTAGGTTTCGCTATTATTTTTTTTTGGTGGTAAAATCATCTTATGACATCCCCAGCTCTTGGGTGGAGCGGGATATAGTGTTTGACTTTTACTGACTAAAAACCCACTCCTGTTCCTTCGTTGCCTTTCGTACCGGGACCGAGTCTTCGTTTCAGAATCAGACCTTTGGCCCCAGTAGGCTTCGACCCTGCTGGGCCCCTACAGTTGCTGACATCTCCTTGAGGCGCGCGTGGAACAGTACGCGCCGTCGACGACTTGGGCTCGGTACGGACGGTTACCGGATGGTCGGACGGCGAGCTACCCATTGCTCGCCGTCCGCAAGCCCGCGCCTACGGTGGCCGGAAATCGGGATCGGAATCCCGGCAGCGGTTGGGGCGTGAGGACCGTTGCCTAACGCGATCGGCCGCCTCCTTTGCTAGCATTACTGCTTCGCAGAAGGAGGCGACCGCTTGCCACTCCTCCTCGCTCCGAACCATGGCCTGTACCAAGGCCAGGCGCGAGAGATCGCCGCCGCCGATCGCCCCCACGAGGGCACGGCGTTGCGCTGCCCAAGCGGGGCACACCTCCACCGTGTGCTCCACCGTGTCCTCTGGGTAGGTTTAGCTATGGGATTCCGCAAAAGCAGATTATGGAAAACATTTCACATAAAAATACAACTGACTTTCATATTAAGAGCAAAAAAAAGTGCAACTTTCAGCACTTAGGAGTTTTTTCTTGTCCCATAGCATAGCATATAGCATAGTCGGCCTTATAATGTTCCCACTGTTGGGACTCAGGCCTCCTCTCTAGGAGAGGGAATGGGCCGTAATCCACCACGCGGGCCCAGTGCGGGTTGGTTTTCTTGTCCCAAATGAACTTAATTTAGAAAAAAATAAAAACTTTACCATATGTATGTAACACGAGTATATTATTATATAATTTACCCAGAAAGACAAAATGCCAATTTTACTAATTGAACAGATTACAAAATTATGGATAATTATTAAAACACATGTAACCGACATAAAAAAATTAAAATATATGAATCGCAACATCAAGAAACATTAAGAAATGATAATAATATTTAGGAATGATAATTATTTCCTTAATTCATTTTATAACTTTTAATACTACAGCTATAGATATACGAGTATATTTTTACAACAAAAAAGTATTTTAATTGGTATATAACTATTGTTCAATTTGAAGTTCTCTTATCTTTGTTATGGTACATTGTTTTTTGCTTTTCCGCAAACATTATTGTTTGTCTTATAAAATAACTTGTATTTTCGTTGTGTGTAAATTGTGTATCTACCTCATCTGATACAGGTTTCGTATAGCAACATAAATACGGGGAAAGTTACCAAACTTGGAACAGTGTCATTTTTATTTTAGGTGGGAAATCATCTTAATAAAAAATAATCACTTAAATGACTTCTTCCACTCTGGGTGGAGCGAGGGGAAGTGATAGATTTTTAGTGACTAAAACCCACTTGTGTCCCTTCAGTTGTCCTTTGCGTTTCAGAAAAAACACAAATATTACACAACTAGCTGTCCCGGCGAACTTCGTACCGCCTAACAGTCAATGAATGTAGTATATCTTTCGATATAGTCAACCGATTGCGATGAAACAAAGCCTAAGTAATATGTCTAGTGACACACAATTTCAATGTATAAAAGTTATCTACATCGATTTCGTACATTTTACGTGATGCGCGCACAACTAAAAACTTCTACAGATTTATTATATGTATGTATAGACTATTCAGCCCTACTAAGCGAAAAAACGATAAATAAATGAAAATGAGTTTCCAGAAAAAAAGGATTTTGTAAAGAACGATTATCGTCGTATTTGAGACGTATACTAAATAAAATCCCGCGGCTTCACCGGCTTGGTATTTTGATAAAAATATCTCAATACGTACGTCCTTTTCCATATCCTAGAGACTAAGACTAGGTCTCAAGTTAAATTCTATTAAGATTGGGTAAGTGGCATAGGCCTGAAGACGTAACAAACAGATTTACTTTCACATAATTATAAAATAACTCACGAAAGGCAACGAAGGAACAGGAGTGGGTTTTTAGTCAGTAAAAAAAAACACGGATTGTTATTTCTTCATTATTCCATTAATAGAACGAAAACATATGAATAATAGAAAGATTTTAGATTGAGTTTTCGAATAGACCTTGTAATGCGGAGCTTTTTAGGCATTTCGATGCAAAAAAAAACGGGCAAGTGCGAGTCCGACTCGTGTACTGAGGGTTCCGTATAAAGTTACCTATGAAAATAGTTCAATTCCCGAATTGAGTTACGAAAATTTTTCCGAATCGCAAAAATGTTTTTTTTGTGACGTAACTACAAATTTACAGTTTTCAGATTTTTTACTATACTTATGCTATGTGACTTTGCTTCATGCCAAATTTCAGAATTCTAGTTCAACGGGAAGTACCCTATGAATTTTGATTCCCTTGAGAGCTTCGAAATATACGTTTTTAGCAACATAAACGGCCGTATCTATTTTGTTCGTTAACTCAGAAGTTTGATTTTTTCACAGCTTCAAGGAACCGGGTACTAGAGCCGAGATATGGCATAAATATTAACTCGATACCTTTTCGCGTTCTCGTGATTATTAACACGCTTTTTTTATTTTATTATTAGCTTCACTTGTAACTATGTATGTGAGAAAATCTTGGAATCTTAATTTGACCCACTTCCCGGTCTTCGATTAGGATGAAATTTTGCACACGCTCTGAGTTCTGATGACAATACATGACTAGCTAAGAAACGTCAATACAAATCCAATATGGCGGCCTCCCCAAGATGGCGGACTGGCTGTTTGAAATCCACCCCCATGATGTGGGTATCAAATGAAAGGGTTTACTGTCAGGAAAACGAAAAAATAGTCACGTGACTTAAATCCAATATGGCGGACGTCCAAGATGGCGGACAGGCTATTTGGATTCCACCCCCATGATATGGGTATCAAATGAAAGGGTTTGCTGTCAGGAATACGAAATAAATAGTCACGTGACTTAAATCCAACATGGCGGATATCCAAGATGGCGGATTTTGTAATTTTTAGTGCGTGCTAAAAGCGTGTTTTTTAGTTTTTTAAACTATTATTATTTTAAATAAAAAGAACTTCACTAGGTAAAATTAAAACAAAACATGTAAGTAAGCACAAACTATATTAAAATATTACTTAAACAGCTACAACATTTATTTAACCAGTAAACATTTTCCTAAAACAATTCGATTTTGTTAGCTTGACACGAATTTAAAACAACTACTTAAAAAATAAAAAAAAAACAGCCAGCCAGTTTTATTGTGCCAATATAAGTTTTATGAAACGAAATATAGAAATGAAGAAAACATCTCTAAAAAATGGCGGCGGTAAATAGGAATAACAGACAATAGTACATTTTAATACAAGTGGAGATAGTTTATCATTGCGACCGAGGCGACATTCACCCGAGCGTAAGGCGAGGGTGTTATGAAGCCGAGGGCTGAAGTGACAAATTTCCACGTGTATCAAACGAAGTTTTGCAATACAGTTACGAAGACATAAATCAACAGGGGTTAGCGCACGACTCGTGGGTCGCTTAGCACCCAGCCTGATACGATAAATGCAATGAAATTATGGCGGGGGTGAGCACGTCTACTTTTCCGCACTAGTGCGAAAAACAGTAAATTGTGTGCCTAAAAACGGTAGGTATAAGAGTGGGTATTCGAGTAAATGTGTTCATAGTAATACAAGGATCTGTCCGAGGGTACTGTTGGTACTAATTTTTTATAAATGGAAACTTGTGTTCTAAAAGCAAGATGTGACGAGTCAATTAAAATTTCGGCTGCGCGCATAAAGATCTTTGCAGCGCTTTATAATAAACTTTTCTTTATGTGTAGTTGTTGTATCATAGTCGGCCTATTAGTCATCTTAAGGTGCGTATTTCTCAATGTACTTCTTGATGTCTTCGGCGTGCTGGCCTTCAGGATCGATCTGCTTCCTCAGGATGTCGTATTCAGTGGGCAGCTTTGTCTGGATAGCTTTGATAGCCTTGGCTACATGTACCTTTTGTTTGTCTGTACATTTTCCGCACGATGACTTTGTGGCTTCGGGCATCAATTCTAGTAAAAAAGTGCAAAGGTATGTAGTATAAGTATAACTTGGCTAGCAAAGGTAATAGCTATTGTTATTTTGTTATTCTACATTGTGTCTCACTGCTGGGCAAGGCCTCCCTTTTCTCTTTCCTAACCTCTCTGTCTTTTCATCAGATCACACCACCCCCTCAGGCGTCCTGTGACAGACAATTTTCGCATAATCTATTTGCAGACATATGAGCTATTGTGAAATTGTAGTCAATATGTTCAACTAAGAGCGAGAGCGTCGCGAATCATGGCATTAGTCATATTACCGTTACTTAGAAAACATGACACGCCAAATCCATCTACATCAGCCCGTGCACGCGCGAGGGCGCGGCTCTCACGACCCAGCCGCCGGGATCCCGATCCCGATTTCCGGCCACCATAGGCGCGGGCTTGTGGACGGCGAGCAATGGGTAGCTCGCCGTCCGATCGTCCAGTAACCGTCCGGACCGAGCCCAAGTCGTCGACAGCGCGTACTCTTCCACGCGCGCCTCAAGGAGATGTCAGCAAACCGTAGGGGCCCAGCAGGGTCAAAACCTACTGGAGCTGAACCTAAGGGTCTGCTTCTGAAAGGAAGACTCGGCCCTGGTATGAAAGGCAACGAAGGAATAGAAGTGGGTTTTTAGTCAGTAAAAGTCTGACGCACCCTCCCGAATCGCCCAGGAGCGGAGATGTCATTGGATGATTTTCCCAACGAAAAAACAAAAAAAAAACCCATCATAAATTGAGTTAAGGGCTGGAGGATGACCAACCCTAAGTACATAAATTGAGTTGAGAGATGGAGGATGACAAACCCCCAGTACATAAATTGAATTAAAGGTTGGAGGATGACCAACCCCAAGGACATAAATTGAGTTAAGAGATTAAGGATGACAAACCCCCAGTACATAAATTGAGGATGACCAACCACAAGTAAATAAATTGAGTTAAGAGCTGGATGATGACCAACCCCGAGTACATAAATGGAGTTAAGAGCTGGAGGATGAACAACTCCATAAGTTTATAAATTAAGTTGCGGGTTGGAGGATAACCACTGGTAAGAATTATGTAACCAAGGCTTGTACGTTCATCCAAGTAATGTCACCAGCACATATTTTACCTTTCGAACTTTAACATTACGGCAGGATTGTTTGAAAGAGTTGCCGCTGCCCCGGAACGCAAAGGGCAACTGAATGAACACAGGTACGTTTCAGTCACTTTGTTTTCTATTGCATAATAAGTAACATATTCTAAAGATTTGGGAGCAAATGTATCGAGTCAACCTTCGCGGCAAACTTCTCTGATGGGAGTAGGGAAAAATTTTCAACTCCCTTTTACCGAGATATGTTTCAATGAATCCACATATCTTCAGTTATGTACACTTTGGATACAACAGTACACTTATTTTATTTCACAGTATCAATAAGGAATCAATTTACGAATAATTAAAACAGACTTCAGTTGCTAAAATCTCCACAAAACCTCGACCGGCCTTGTTTTTAAAATGGCAATAGCTTTGAAATAATGGTCGTCCTTTGGTCCCTGTACTAAATTTTTATACAGCAATTAGATTGTGATATTTGCTACTACCGGACTTTAATGTCTTTTACGAGTGTTTGCCTTTTCAAACGATTTTATTTATCACTATTGTGGTTTGTTTATCTTCATCGTAACTTGGTGCTACTGAAAGGTGCTTGTTTTAATGTAAAAATATTGCCAAAATGATCAAATCTGGGGATTTTGTAGTGATTTCCTTAGGGATTTCGTTGATTAACAACTTTTGTATAAATATTCATTTTGTGAATAAGTAATGAAATTTAATCTCAGCGATATTCTCGGAGGTATCTACTTAAACCAATGAAACCAATATATTTTTAGTCGTTAAGAATTAAGTATCAGACTTTACTACCAGGTATAGTCGTTTTAGTTCACAAAGCCGGTTAGATAACTCACAAAACAGTTCACACAATCACACAAAAAACCGTGAGCCTAGCGCGTGCATTTTTCTTTTACCTAGTACCTGTTCTATTTTTCGTGTGACCAAAAACACGAGTAAATGGTATGAAATCAGGTTCTAGGTTCAAATATCTCTGACTAGACTGGCCTGTTGGTCTAGAGGTTCTGACTGCTATTGCGAAGGGCGTAAGTTAGATTTCCACCCAAGATAAATGTTTGTGTGATGAGTATATCCATTTGTTCTGTATCAGGATCTAATTTATCTATAATATGTATGTATTTAGAAATATATATATATAAGTATGTTTATTAGTTGTCTAGTAGTTGAGGTCCTTTAAGTCTTGAGTTGAGCTTTACGAATACTGACAAATGCTTGAATTGCCTAGACAAGTCCGCTCAAATCTGTGTGGTTCTTTCTTAAAAAGACCATCTCAGACACTAATCTGCATGATTCTTATAAGATTGAACCATTTCATGTTTGCTGTAAGTATATACTTTAAAAGAGACTTTGACCCCTGAGTTTGTTTCGGTGTTTCCTCTCAGGGTAGTCAGCTAGGAAACACCGTCCTCATCTAGTTTAAATTGACGAAAAAATTGACGTATAAAAGTGTTTTTTATAACCTATTTGCCAAATAAATATAATTTATCTTTTAGAACTAATAGCACAAGCTCTGCTTAGTTTGGGACTAGATTATGGCATTGCATAAAAGTTGTGGAATGTTATATTATATTATCTTTGAAAGTTATAAATAGTGAATGTCTCGTGCTGACCTTAACCTTTCATTCATATCGCTGTATATGATAGAAATTGATAGGAATCATATTTATGAATATGCTGATTGGAAAAATGCTATAACATCTAAGAATGCTGACCAAACTAGAAGCACATACGTCGGAAAAACGTATAAAAATACAGCGTTTCGGAAAGTTATATCATATTTTGGGAAGCAAAACTATCTGATATCCAGAGGTCATAAAAAAAACTTCTTTGCGCGGGTTTTTTACGTTACAACTACGAAAAATGTTTGTTCAAAATATTTGGAGCACTCAAGATCCTTAATTAGGTACACTAATAGAGATTTGTTTTACAGATTTGTTACACTCTGAAACCCCAGTTAACGCATTCACAAGCTATCTTGTGGTTAAATTAAACATAGTTATAATATTATCACCTTGATTTTTCAATAAAAAAAGTTTCGAAAGAATAAAACTGTTAAATCATATTTAAATGATGCGGTAAAGTAGTGACGTTATAGAAACAATCATTATTAATTGTGAAAAGTCCAAAATGTCTCCGATAAAGGACTTGTCAATCGAGATCGATCACTGATAAATTTCAATTTGTTAGCTCTCTTTTCTAGCGATAATGTTCTTAGATTTCTGTTTAAACTCTAAAGGAACCTACGCTTCGGAACGGTCCGAACAAACTTCCTGATAAATAAAAATGCTTTGAAAGGTGCTAATTGAAATAAGTGACCTAAGTTCAAGACTGGCTTCAAGTTGAATATTTAATAAAATCTAAAAACTGAAGTTACAAAAAGGTCTTGTTTACTCAAGTACGCCCCGTAATATTAAATTAAAAATTCTCTTTCAATCAAAAACTTTTGTAGATAGTACGATAGGTACGAGTACTAAAAACCAAATTCATTATTTTAATTCTTCACCTTCGTTTAGTCACTCGTCAGTTATATTTTTCCCTTTTCATTTAATACATTCTACATATAGTCCACCCAAGATGAGCATATCAGTTGTATCTGTTACTGGCTAAACCCGATTTTAGAATGTACTTATTTTGTTCAGGCCAACCCAGTTCGCCATACACTTGCGGAGCCCCGCTTCGAGGGGCTCCTGTGTCTGGGTGGTTATAAAAAAAAACTAAGAAGCCTACAGCTTTACTCGCGCCCTAGCCTAACCTATCTATGTCGAGGAGCCATCAAATTTCGAGGTCGCTTCGCTCGCTCTTGGACTAATACCACAAGTTTTATTGTAGAGCCAATAATTCGGACTTAGCCCTAGACTAAAGCAGCTAGATTAAATAAAATAATTATTATTGACTCGAAGGTATCACGATGAAAGTGGTGTGACTATCTGATTATGTTCGTGGGGCAAACTTGGCCTGAGATCATCTTAGACAGAGAGGTTTAGAAGGAGAAAGGGAAGGCCTTTGCTTTTGGGACAGAAAATAGGTTATTAAAAAAAATTCTCACTTTTAAACTCATTTCCTTCAGCAGTGCACTTGCCGTCTCCGATTAAGCAATGCGCGTAGTTCTTCAGCAGACGGTCGTTTAATATGACCTCATCAATGTTGAAGTGGTCGTACTTCTCATCGTAGTGTGAATCGTCAGGGCGAGCAATTGCCGCCACTACCAGCGCAAATACGATGAGCAGTTTCATGGTGATACTGAAAGTTTAAAAAATTAATTAAAATACCTATTTAGTATGGTACGAAATACCACACTTTGAAGACGTGGGCAAAAAGGTTGCCATTCAAAATAGGATCAGGGGTCCATGACGTGTTAAAAAAAGAAAGAGGGATAATACCCTATATAACTCCATCCTTTTATCTCGTTTGGAAGACTGACGTTTGAACAGGTCATGGTACGCTCTCTGGTGTGTCAAGTTAGATACTGAGCAAAATTGGATAATTTTACCCAGATATGAGGATTCAAGATGCCTGAGGAAGAACACTTCCCTGAGGCTGGCTGCCAGCTGAGCAAGAAAAAGGGGAGGCAATATATAAATATGCAGCGCAGGGGCTGGTGACTTAAGAAATTTGAATATTACAGCCTGGAGAAATTGAGTAAATCTTTTCTCCAGCAGTGGAACATTAATGAATAATGTAAAAAAAACACCTGAAATAAATGAGAGAAGATCTCACACCTTGTGTGGCATGTGAGGTAGACATGATATTTAAAAATAGATGAATACGGTTATTTTATTTCACATAGGCCTACATGGGCACTTATAAAACCTCAAAAGCTAGTGTACAGTTCCTTTTGGTCACTTCCTATGGAGAAGAACCGGCAAGAAATATCATCTTAAAAAAAATATTGATTTTATAATATTTCCAAATTACAATATTAATAAGTATTAGAGAACGGTGTGGACCAGCCAACATTATTTATTTAATTTACACTTCAAGTACAGTTGTGGTAAATAGGCGGACTTAATGCAACATGGCATTCAACATTATACCACAATAAAAATAATAATAGCATAGCATAGTCGGCCTTATAATGTTCCCACTGTTGGGACTCAGGCCTCCTCTCTAGGAGAGGGAATGGGCCGTAATCCACCACGCGGGCCCAGTGCAGGTTGGTGGATGTCACATGTCTTCGAATTTTTGGTTCTAGGACATGCCGGTTTCCTCACGATGTTTTCCTTCACCGTTTTTAGAGCAGTGGTGATGAAATAAATTACACAAATAATGCGCCTGGCTGGGTTTGAACTCGCGACCTACAACTCGTAAGTCGGGGCCGTTACCACTCGGCCACCACTGCTCTAATAAAAATAATAATAATAATAAAAAGTAATTTCTGAATCCACAGTCCACAGTGTTCTCACATTCACATTAAAAAAAAGAGGCAAAATAAAAATAAACCTATCAATAAATGAGATGTTTCCAATAATTTTTCGTTAGTAATGTACACCCCGTGATCGCACTTAAAGCCATTTTTAGACAGTTGTCATCGCTGATAGAATATTAGTTAATTTAGAGCCTCAGAGCTAAATAAAGTTAAGTACTTTCTTTATTTAGCTCTTGGGCTCTACACAAAAATGTTGAATTGCAAACTTTTCAACACAACTTAGTCCATTGTTTTGAACTTTGATTTATAAGAGTGGCTATAGATAGTCTTGCACGTTTTTCTCCATAGAGATCTACACTTTGAAACGTGCAACTTAGCTTCACTTTTTATTGACTGACCGATATTTTGACATTTCAAAAGACCTTTACACTTCACAAAATAAGTTTTGAAATTAGAATTCAATGTTTCCCTGCACGCCGAGTTTATTAATGTGGAGCCTCAAAACAATTGATAAATAGTTTAAAAAGTTTATGCTTATCCTTTTGTTGGTCTTGTAATGACTATAAAATTGACATTTAAAAAAAAAAAACAACACACTTTGATCTTTAGATAAACCAGGAATTAAAAGTTGAAATAAATTTTATATTTAAGGTGGGGATAAATTTTCGTTTTAAAATTTATTAGTCATTTGTTTCTTTATGTTATTTTTTTTATAATCTAAGAACTTTAAAGTTTGTTTATTAAAACTATACGCAATACAAAAGTAAAACTGATGACTCGACATAACGACACTAACTGTAGTGAGAAGATAGAATTATTAAAATTAATTAACATTAATATTTGTTTGGCAAGTACTTACAGTGAATTCTTGAGAGAATAATACATTATATTTCATTAGCCCAGTCTTTATATACTTCTATTTAAACTTATCCTTGAATTACTATGTACGTAAACATTTATTATGAAGTCTCCGTACAAAAAATGAATTGTTTTAGATTCAAGAAAAAAAACACAACATTTTTGATCCCGCTTTATTGGGAGAGCATAATATATGATTTAATGAAGCGTGTAATGATTTAATTAAGTTATTATAGTCTATTTTTACTTTTCTAACCTTTGTATACACATTTTGTCTACATCTGTCACCCAATTCTTCTGTCGCAGGTCTGCTGGAAGAAATTTCTGTTGAAATAAACAACACCTTTGGGCTCTTCTTTCTGTATTTTTTATTTTCGTTTTAAGTGTTTGTGTGTAAATAAATCAATAAATAAAAAATAGTAAACGAAGTGAGATTGGGAAGTAAGGCACCTCGAAGTAGGGTACCTCAAAGCGGGGCATCTCACCTAGGATAGTTTTGTCTAGCTGTCAATCAGGTCTAAGGATGTCGAAGGCTATCTTCTTTTACAATGATCTCGGTAAGGTTTTTTTATGATATAACACACAAATGCACAAAATTCTGTCCAAATCTATAAATGAGTATAAATGCGAACCTATAAATATTATAAAAAAAATATAATGATATGTCTCTTTGTCCTCCCCTGATCTCATTATTTCGAATAGGGACTCCTCGCTAATCGGTGCCAGGATTATTTATCCTGGGTTCTCGGCTCTGGCAAATGGACTAACTAGAGGCCTTTCTTGATTTGAAACCATCAGGCCAATGGCGGACGAGTTCGGCCTTTCTTTTGTTTGGCAGGGCCTTAATAATAATAACAGAACAAATATTATAACGTTTAATTATAAACAAGTTTCTCACATGTGTGGCAGTGCGGAACCCTAAGGTGCATGAATTCGGTTCACTCTTGATTTTTTTTGTTTCCTCAATCGTCATTGAGGAAACAAAAAATTCAAGTTTCAAAACCGTGGGTAGGTAATTAAAAAAACATAGCTTCACGTTAAGAATTACCTACTCCTATAAAATGATTGCGTTTATAAATATTTTAACTTAAATAGACATGACACCCCCATCCGGAATAACTGGATATATAAATAATCTGTAAGTATCAAATACAAACATATTTTTCGTGCAAGAATCGTACCGATGCCGATGCAGATGGATGCGAGACGCACAGGACCGGTCATTGTGGCGACATTTGGGGGAGGCCTATGTCCAACAGTGGACGTCTTTCGGCTGAAATGATGATGAAGAATCGTACCCGCAACGCGAAGCACAGCAGCCAATCGCTCAATCACTGCGCCAACTGAGACCGGAAGATTCTGGAGCTGCGACCGCGTACGGGAAGATGCCGCGATGGAAGGCCTCCCACAAGGTGGACTGATGACCTGGTGAGGGTTGCGGAAGTCTGATGGATGCGAGACACACAAAACCAGTAGGACCGACACTTGGGGGCAGGCCTATGTCCTATTTCATGGCTGCAATAAATTATCTAGATTAATATCGGCAGTGAATCCAGAATGACAAAGCTAATTTCAAAATGGTCCCGATAAAAATGGTACCATTGAACAGATCTGATGATGAAGCTCCTTACTTTAAGCACCGAAACTGCAAAACTAACCAATGTATCCTAGCAGCGTTTGAGCTTATTGGAAAAGTTATGAGATAATCTTTCATTGTAAGGTAGAGGCATACAGCTGCATCAATTGGGTACCCCTCGCACATTAAAATACCTTAGAAAAGGAGGTCACCAGTGTTGTCGGTACCACCAAACTGATCTAATGATGAATCCAGAAGGAAGGTAAGCATGGGATATCCGTTATAAAATTGTTATAAGATGCACTAGGCTCTAACCGTAAATAATTGTACCTAAAGGGTAATATTCTGTAGGAACATCTACAGAATTTGTAAACTATTTAGGGATAGCTATTTTTTTTTTTGGTGGTAAAATCATCTTATGACATCCCCAGCTCTTGGGTGGAGCGGGAGATAGTGTCAGACTTTTACTGACTAAAAATCCACTCCTGTTCCTTCGTTGCCTTTCGTACCGGGACCGAGTCTTCCTTTCAGAATCAGACCCTTGGCCCCAGTAGGCTTCGACCCTGCTGGGCCCCTACAGTTGCTGAAATCTTCTTGAGGCGCACGTGGAACAGTACGCGCCGTCGACGATTTGGGCTCGGTCCGGACGGTTACCGGATGGTCGGATGGCGAGCTACCCATTGCTCACCGTCCGCAAGCCCGCGCCTACGGTGGCCGGAAATCGAGATCGGAATCCCGGCAGCGGTTGGGGCGTGAGGACCGTTGCCTAACGCGATCAGCCGCCTCCTTTGCTAGCATTCCTGCTTCGCAGAAGGAGGCGCCCGCCTGCCACTGCTCCTCGCTCCGGACCATGGCCTGTACCAAGGCCCGGCGCGAGAGATCGCCGCCGCCGATCGCCCCCACGAGGACACGGCGTTGCTCTGCCCAAGCGGGGCACACCTCCACCGTGTGCTCCACCGTGTCCTCTGGGTAGGTTTAGCTATGGGATTCCGCAAAAGCAGATTATGGAAAACATTTCACATAAAAATACAACTGACTTTTAAATTAAGAGCACAAAAAAGTGCAACTTTCAGCACTTAGGAGTTTTTTCTTGTCCCAAATGAACTTTCTGGATGTCAATAAATAAAAACTTTACCATATGTATGTAACACGAGTATATTATTGTATAATTTATCCAGAACGACAAAATGCCAATTACACTAATTGAACAGATTACAAAATTATGGATAATTATTAAAACACATGTAACCGACATAAAAAAATTAAAATATATGAATCGCAACATCAAGAAACATTAAGAAATGATAATAATATTTAGGAATGATAATTATTTCCTTAATTCATTTTATAACTTTAAATACTGTAGATAGAGCTATAGATATACGAGTATATTTGTACAACAAAAAAGTATTTTAATTGGTATATAACTATTGTTTAATTTTGAGTTCCCATAACTTTGTTATGGTACATTGTTTTTTGCTTTTCCGCAAACATTATTGTTTGTTTTATAAAATAACTTGTATTTTCGTTGTGTGTAAATTGTGTATTACCTCATCTGATACAGGTTTCGTATAGCAACATAAATACGGGGAAAGTTACCAAACTTGGAACAATGTCATTTTTTTTTTAGGTGGGAAATCATCTTAATAAATAATCATTTAAATGACTTCTTCCACTCTGGGTGAAGCGAGAGGAAGTGATAGATTTTTAGTGACTAAAACCCACTTGTGTCCCTTCAGTTGTCCTTTGCGTTTCAGAAAAAACACAAATATTACACAACTAGCTGTCCCGGCGAACTTCGTACCGCCTAACAGTCAATGAATATAGTATATCTTTCGATATAGTCAACCGATTGCGACGAAACAAAGCCTAAGTAATATGTCAAGTTACCCACAATTTTAATGTCTAAAAGTTATCTACATCGATTTCGTACATTTTACGCGATGCGCGCACAATGACTATTCAGCCCTACTAAGCGAAAAAACGATAAATCAATGAAAATGAGTTTCCAGAAAAAAAGGATTTTGTAAAAAACGATTATCGTCGTATTTGTGACGTATACTAAATAAAAGCCCGCGGCAGCCGGTGAACGGCTTGGTATTTTGATAAAAAATATCTCAATACGTACGTCCTTTTCCATATCCTAGAGACTAAGACTAGGTCTCAAGTTAAATTCTATTAAGATTGGGTAAGTGGCATAGGCCTGAAGACGTAACAAACAGATTTACTTTCACATAATTATAATATAACTCACGAAAGGCAACGAAGGAACAGGAGTGGGTTTTTAGTCAGTAAAAAAAAACACGGATTATTGTTTCTTCATTATTCCATTAATAGAACGAAAACATATGAATAATAGAAAGATTTTAGATTGAGTTTTCGAATAGACCTTGTAATGCGGAGCTTTTTAGGCATTTCGATGCAAAAAAAACTGGGCAAGTGCGAGTCCGGCTCGCGTACTGAGGGTTCCGTATAAAGTTACCTATGAAAATAGTTCAATTCCCGAATTGAGTTACGAAAATTTTTCCGAATCGCAAAAATGATTTTTTTTGTGACGTAACTACAAATTTACAGTTTTCAGATTTTTTACTATACTTATGCTATGTGACTTTGCTTCATGCCAAATTTCAGAATTCTAGTTCAACGGGAAGTACCCTATGAATTTTGATTCCCTTGAGAGCTTCGAAATATACGTTTTTAGCAACATAAACGGCCGTATCTGTTGTGTTCGTTAACTCAGAAGTTTGATTTTTTCACAGCTTCAAGGAACCGGGTACTAGAGCCGAGATATGGCTTAAATATCAACTCGATACCTTTTCGCGTTCTCGTGATTATTAACACGCTTTTTTTTATTTTATTATTAGCTTCACTTGTAACTATGTATGTAAGAAAATCTTGGAATCTTAATTTGACCCACTTCCCGGTCTTCGATTAGGATGAAATTTTGCACACGCTCTGAGTTCTGATGACAATACATGACTAGCTAAGAAACGTCAACACAAATCCAATATGGCGGACGTCCAAGATGGCGGACAGGCTATTTGGATTCCACCCCATGATATGGGTATCAAATGAAAGGGTTTGCTGTCAGGAATACGAAATAAATAGTCACGTGACTTAAATCCAACATGGCGGATATCCGAGATGGCGGATTTTGTAATTTTTAGTGCGTGCTAAAAGCGTGTTTTTTAGTTTTTTAAACTATTATTATTTTAAATAAAAAGAACTTCACTAGGTAAAATTAAAACAAAACATGTAAGTAAGCACAAACTATATTAAAATATTACTTAAACAGCTACAACATTTATTTAACCAGTAAACATTTTCCTAAAACAATTCGATTTTGTTAGCTTGACACGAATTTAAAACAACTACTTAAAAAATAAAAAAAAACAGCCAGCCAGTTTTATTGTGCCAATATAAGTTTTATGAAACCAAATATAGAAATGAAGAAAACATCTCTAAAAAATGGCGGCGGTAAATAGGAATGACAGACAATAGTACATTTTAATACAAGTGGAGATAGTTTATCATTGCGACCGAGGCGACATTCACCCGAGCGTAAGGCGAGGGTGTTATGAAGCCGAGGGCTGAAGTGACAAATTTCCACGTGTATCAAACGAAGTTTTACAATACAGTTACGAAGACATAAATCAACAGGGGTTAGCGCACGACTCGTGGGTCGCTTAGCACCCAGCCTGATACGATAAATGCAATGAAATTGTGGCGGGGGTGAGCACGTCTACTTTTCCGCACTAGTGCGAAAAACAGTAAATTGTGTGCCTAAAAACGGTAGGTATAAGAGCGGGTATTCGAGTAAATGTATTAAAAATGTGTTCATAGTAATACAAGGATCTGTCCGAGGGTACTGTTGGTACTAATTTTTTATAAATGGAAACTTGTGTTCTAAAAGCAAGATGTGACGAGTCAATTAAAATTTCGGCTGCGCGCATAAAGATCTTTGCAGCGCTTTATTATAAACTTTTTTTTATGTGTAGTTGTTGTATCATAGTCGGCCTATTAGTCATCTTAAGGTGCGTATTTCTCAATGTACTTCTTGATGTCTTCGGCGTGCTGGCCTTCAGGATCGATCTGCTTCCTCAGGATGTCGTATTCAGTGGGCAGCTTCGTCTGGATAGCTTTGATAGCCTTGGCTACATGTACCTTTTGTTTGTCTGTACATTTTCCGCACGATGACTTTGTGGCTTCGGGCATCAATTCTAGTAAAAAAGTGCAAAGGTATTTAGTATAAGTATAACTTGGCTAGCAAAGGTAATAGCTATTGTTATTTTGTTATTCTACATTGTGTCCCACTGCTGGGCAAGGCCTCCCTTTTCTCTTTCCTAACCTCTCTGTCTTTTCATCAGATCACACCACCCCCTCAGGCGTCCTGTGACAGACAATTTTCACATAATCTATTTGCAGACATATGAGCTATTGTGAAATTGTAGTCAATATGTTCAACTAAGAGCGAGAGCGTCGCGAATCATGGCATTAGTCATATTACCGTTACTTAGAAAACATGACACGCCAAATCCATCTACATCCGCCCGTGCACGCGCGAGGGCGCGGCTCTCACGCCCCAGCCGCCGGGATCCCGATCCCGATTTCCGGCCACCATAGGCGCGGGCTTGTGGACGGCGAGCAATGGGTAGCTCGCCATCCGATCGTCCAGTAACCGTCACACAGTAGCGCGTACTCTTCCACGCGCGCCTCAAGGAGATGTCAGCAAACCGTAGGGGCCCAGCAGGGTCAAAACCTACTGGAGCTGAACCTAAGGGTCTGCTTCTGAAAGGAAGACTCGGCCCTGGTATGAAAGGCAACGAAGGAATAGAAGTGGGTTTTTAGTCAGTAAAAGTCTGACGCACCCTCCCGAATCGCCCAGGAGCGGAGATGTCATTGGATGATTTTCCCAACGAAAAAACAAAAAAAAAACCCATCATAAATTGAGTTAAGGGCTGGAGGATGACCAACCCTAAGTACATAAATTGAGTTGAGAGATGGAGGATGACAAACCCCCAGTACATAAATTGAATTAAAGGTTGGAGGATGACCAACCCCAAGGACATAAATTGAGTTAAGAGATTAAGGATGACAAACCCCCAGTACATAAATTGAGGATGACCAACCCCAAGTACATAAATTGAGTTAAGAGCTGGATGATGACCAACCCCGAGTACATAAATGGAGTTAAGAGCTGGAGGATGAACAACTCCATAAGTTTATAAATTAAGTTGCGGGTTGGAGGATAACCACTGGTAAGAATTATGTAACCAAGGCTTGTACGTTCATCCAAGTAATGTCACCAGCACATATTTTACCTTTCGAACTTTAACATTACGGCAGGATTGTTTGAAAGAGTTACCGCTGCCCCGGAACGCAAAGGGCCACTGAATGAACACAGGTACGTTTCAGTCACTTTGTTTTCTATTGCATAATAAGTAACATATTCTAAAGATTTGGGAGCAAATGTATCGAGTCAACCTTCGCGGCAAACTTCTCTGATGGTAGTAGGGAAAAATTTTCAACTCCCTTTTACCGAGATAGGTTTCAATGAATCCACATATTTTTCAGTTATGTACACTTTGGATACAACAGTACACTTATTTTATTTCACAGTATCAATAAGGAATCAATTTACGAATAATTAAAACAGACTTCAGTTGCTAAAATCTCCACAAAACCTCGACCGGCCTTGTTTTTAAAATGGCAATAGCTTTGAAATAATGGTCGTCCTTTGGTCCCTGTACTAAATTTTTATACAGCAATTAGATTGTGATATTTGCTACTACCGGACTTTAATGTCTTTTACGAGTGTTTGCCTTTTCAAACGATTTTATTTATCACTATTGTGGTTTGTTTATCTTCATCGTAACTTGGTGCTACTGAAAGGTGCTTGTTTTAATGTAAAAATAATGCCAAAATGATCAAATCTGGGGTTTTGTAGTGATTTCCTTAGGGATTTCGTTGATTAACAACTTTTGTATAAATATTCATTTTGTGAATAAGTAATGAAATTTACTCTCAGCGATATTCTCGAAGGTACCTACTTAAACCAATGAAACTAATATATTTTTAGTCGTTAAGAATTAAGTATCAGACTTTAGTCGTTTTAGTTCACAAAGCCGGTTAGATAACTCACAAAACAGTTCACACAATCACACAAAAATCCGTGAGCCTAGCGCGTGCATTTTTCTTTTACCTAGTACCTGTTCTATTTTTCGTGTGACCAAAAACACGAATAAATGGTATGAAATCAGGTTCTAGGTTCAAATATCTCTGACTAGACTGGCCTGTTGGTCTAGAGGTTCTGACTGCTATTGCGAAGGGCGTAAGTTAGATTTCCACCCAAGATAAATGTTTGTGTGATGAGTATATCCATTTGTTCTGTATCTGGATCTAATTTATCTATAATATGTATGTATTTAGAAATATATATATAAGTATGTTTATTAGTTGTCTAGTAGTTGAGGTCCTTTAAGTCTTGAGTTGAGCTTTACGAATACTGACAAATGCTTGAATTGACTAGACAAGTCCGCTCAAATCTGTGTGGTTTTTTCTTAAAACTTAAGACCATCTCAGACACTAATCTGCATGGTTCTTATAAGATTGAACCATTTCATGTTTGCTGTAAGTATAAACTTTAAAAGAGACTTTGACCCCTGAGTTTGTTTCGGTGTTTCCTCTCAGGGTGGTCAGCTAAGAAACACGGTCCTCATCTAGTTTAAATTGACGAAAAAATTGACGTATAAAAGTGTTATATAATAAATATAATATTTTTTTGGAAAAATGCTATAACATCTGAGAATGCTGACCAAACTAGAAGCACATACGTCGGAAAAACGTATAAAAATACAGCGTTTCGGAAAGTTATATCATATTTTGGGAAGCAAAACTATCTGATATCCAGAGGTCATAAAAAAAACTTCTTTGCGCGGGTTTTTTACGTTACAACTACGAAAAATGTTTGTTCAAAATATTTGGAGCACTTAAGATCCTTAATTAGGTACACTAATAGAGATTTGTTTTACAGATTTGTTTTACTCTGAAACCCCAGTTAACGCATTCACAAGCTATCTTGTGGTTAAATTAAACATAGTTATAATATTATCACCTTGATTTTTCAATAAAAAAAGTTTCGAAAGAATAAAACTGTTAAATCATATTTAAATGATGCGGTAAAGTAGTGACGTTATAGAAACAATCATTATTAATTGTGAAAAGTCCAAAATGTCTCCGATAAAGGACTTGTCAATCGAGATCGATCGCTGATAAATGTCAATTTGTTAAGCTCTCTGTTTTAGCGATAACGTTCTTAGATTTCTGTTAAAACTCTAAAGGAACCTACGCTTCGGAACGGACCAAACAAACTTCCTGATAAATAAAAATGCTTTGAAAGGTTCTAATTGAAATAAGTGGCGTAAGTTCAAGACTGGGTTCAAGTTGAATATTTAATAAAATCTGAAAACTGAGGGTACAAAAAGGTCTTGGTTACTCAAGTACGTCCACGTAATATTAAATTAAAAATTCTCTTTCAACCAAAAACTTTTGTAGGTACTAGGTACGAGTACTAAAAACCAAATTCATTATTTTAATTCTTCACCTTTGTTTAGTCACTCGTCAGTTATATTTTTCCCTTTTCATTTAATACATTCTACATATAGTCCACCACAGATGAGCATACAGTTGTATCTATTACTGGCCAAATCCGATTTTAGAATGAACTAATTTTGTTCAATCCAACCCAGTTCGCCATACACTTGCGGAGCCCCGCTGCAAGGGGCTCCTGTGTCTGGGTGGTTATAAAAAAAACTAAGAAGCCTAAAGCGGGAGTTTTACTCGCGCCCTAGCCTAACCTATCTGTGTCGAGGAGCCATCAAATTTCGAGGTCGCTTCGCTCGCTCTTGGACTAATACCACAAGTTTTATTGAAGAGCCAATACTTCGGACTTAGCCCTTGACTAAAGCAGCTAGATTAAATAAAATAATTATTATTGACTCGAAGGTATCACGATGAAAGTGGTGTAACTATCTGATTATGTTCGTGGGGCAAACTTGACCTGAGATCATCCTAGACAGAGAGGTTTAGAAGGAGAAAGGAAGGCCTTTGCTTTTGGGACAGAAAATAGGCTATTGAAAAAAAAATCTCACTTTTAAACTCATTTCCTTCAGCAGTGCACTTGCCGTCTCCGATTAAGCAATGCGCGTAGTTCTTCAGCAGACGGTCGTTTAATATGACCTCATCAATGTTGAAGTTGTCATACTTCTCATCGTAGTGTGAATCGTCAGGGCGAGCAATTGTCGCCACTACCAGCGCAAATACGATGAGCAGTTTCATGGTGATACTGAAAGAGAAAAAAAAATTAAGTACCTATTTAGTATGGTACAAAAAACCACACTTTAAAGATATGGGCAAAAAGGCTGCCATTCAAAATAGGATCAGGGGTCCATGACATGTTAAAAAAAGAAAGAGGGATAATACCCTATATAACTCCAACCTTTTATCTCGTTTGGAAGACTGACGTTTGAACAGGTCATGGTACGCTCTCTGGTGTGTCAAGTTAGATACTGAGCAAAACTGGATAATTTTGCCCAGATATGAGGATTCAAGATTGGTGCCTGAGGAAGAACACTTCCCTGAGGCTAGCTGCCAGCTGAGCAGGAAAAAGTGGCGAGGCAATAGAGATATGCAGCGCTGGTGATAAGTGACTTAAGAAATTTAAATATTATGGTTGGGAGAAATTGAGTTTTCTCCAGCAGTGGGAGATCAAGGATTAATTTAAAAAAGCACCTAAATTAAATGAGAGGAGATCTCAAACCTTGTGTAGCATGTGGAGTATAAATATGATGTTTATGAATAAATGAATATGGTTATTTTATTTCACATAGGCCTACATGGGCACTTATTATAAAACCTCAAAAGCTAGTGTACAGTTCCTTTTGGTCACTTCCTATGGAGAAGAACCGGCAAGAAATATCATCTTAAAAAAATATAGATTTTATAATATTTCCAAATTACAATATTAATAAGTATTAGAGAACAGTGTAGACCAGCCAACATTATTTATTTATTTACACTTCAAGTACAGTTGTGGTAAATAGGCGGACTTAATGCAACATGGCATTCAACATTATACCACAATAAAATAATAATAGCATAGCATAGTCGGCCTTATAATGTTCCCACTGTTGGGACTCAGGCCTCCTCTCTAGAAGAGGGAATGGGCCGTAATCCACCACGCGGGCCCAGTGCTGGTTGGTGGATGTCACATGTCTTCGAATTTTTGGTTCTAGGACATGCCGGTTTCCTCACGATGTTTTCCTTCACCGTTTTTAGAGCAGTGGTGATGAAATAAATTACACAAAGTAATGCGCCTGGCTGGGTTTGAACTCGCGACCTACAACTCGTAAGTCGGGGCCGTTACCACTCGGCCACGACTGCTCTAATAAAAAAATTATAATAATAAAAAGTAATTTCTGAATCCACAGTCCACAGTGTTCTCACATTCACATTAAAAAAAAAGAGGCAAAATAAAAATAAACCTATCAATAAATGAGATGTTTCCAATAATTTTTAATTAGTAATGTACACCCCGTGATCGCACTTAAAGCCATTTTTAGACAGTTGTCATCGCTGATAGAATATTAGTTAGTTTAGAGCCTAAAAGCTTTATTTATTTATTTATTTATTATTAAATATACACACACTATCTTCACAGGCGGAACCTAATACAATAGTGGTTTCCAAACCGAAAAAAAATATAATAATTGAAAAAAGTCATAATCTTACACTAACATTAACCTAAAAAGCTAAAATAACACTAAACTCTATTACAATACTACTAACTATAAAAAATAAAAGCTAAAGTAAGTTAAGTACTTTTCGGACCAAAACCAACTCTACCCAAAAATTTTGGATTGCAAACTTTTCATCACAACTTAGTCCATTGTTTTGAACTTTGATTTAAATGAGTGGCCATGGATAGTCTTGCACTTTCTTCTCCATCATCAGATCTATACTTTGGAAAGTGCAACTTAGCTTCACTTTTTATTGACTGACCGATATTTTGACATTTCAAAAGTGCCTGTAAATGGTCTAATATTTGAAATTAACGTTTCTGATTTCTTTACACTTCACAAAATAAGTTTTGAAATTAGAATTCAATGTTTCCCTGTACGTCGAGTTTCGTAATGTGGAGTCTCAAAACAATTGATAAATAGTTTAAAAAGTTTATGCTTGTCCTTTTTTTGGTCTTGTAATGGCTATAAAATTGACTTTTTTTTTTAAAACAACACACTTTGATCTTTAGATAAACCGGCCCCCCTAGCCAAGTTACAATCGTTTCGCTCGCGCCGATCGCCTCAAGTAGGCCACGCCCCCGATTCCTTTGTTCTGACCACGTGACTGAGCTTTGAGATGGCGTCAGAACAAAGGAATCGGACGCGTGGCCTACTCGAGGCGTTCGGCGCAATCGATACGATTGTAACTTGGCTAGGGGGGCAGGAATTATAAGTTCAAATAAATTTTATATTTAAGGTGGGGATAAATTTTCGTTTTATTTATTAGTCATTTGTTTCTTTAAGTTATTTATTTTTATAATCTAAGTACTTCAAAGTATGTTTATTAAAACTATGTGCAATACAAAAGTAAAACTGATGACTCGACATAACGACACTATTTGTAGTGAGAAGATAGAATTATTAAAATTAATTAACATTAATATTTGTTTGGCAAGTACTTACAGTGAATTCTTGAGAGAATTATACATTATATTTCATTAGCCCAGTCTTTATATACTGCTATTTAAAACTTATCCTTGAATTACTATGTACGTAAACATTTTTTATACCGCCTCCGTACAAAAAATGAATTGTTTTAGATTCGGCTTCATAATCTTTGAAACCACAGTCACCAACCAGTTATAATTTTCTAGATGAAACTGTTGTAGGTCACAGTCATTGCAATAAATCTATTTAAATAAAAGTCAAATACCACTCACTGATTAATCATGAAATCTCAAAAACTATATCACCTACAAACTTAAAATTTGGCAGGAAGGTTCCTTATAGGGTGTAGACATCCGCTAAGAACGGATTTTACGAAACTCCACCTATAAGGGGTTAAAACAGGGGTTGAAATTTTGTATGAAGAAACCTACTTTCACGCGGGTGAAGCCGCTGGCAGAAGCTAGTGGATTATAAAACTCCGTCGGTACATGCAAAAAACAACCGAAAAAATTTAAAAACACAACATTTTTTTCCCGCTTTATTTGGAGAGCATAATATATGATTTAATTAAGCGTGTAATGATTTAATTAAGTTATTATAATCTATTTTTACTTTTCTAACCTTTGTATACACATTGTGTCTACATCTCTCACCCAATTCATCTCAGGTATGCTAGAAGAAATTTCTGTTGAAATAAGCAGCACCTTTGGGCTCTTCTTTCTGTATTTTTTATTTTCGTTTTTAAGTCATCATCATCTTCCTGCCCTTGTCCCGTGTTATTTGGGGTCGGCGCAACACGTTTTTTTCTTCCATTCTGCCCTGTTACTCGTCATACTATCACTAACTTCATTTTCGTTTTTAAGTGTTTGTGTGTAAATAAATCAATAAATAAAAAATAGTAAACGAAGTGAGATTCGGAAGTAAGGCACCTCGAAGTAGGGTACCTCAAAACGGGGCATCTCACCTAGGATAGTTTTGTCTAGCTGTCAATCACGACTAAGGATGTCGAAGGCTGTCTTTTTTTACAATGATCTCGGTAAGGTTTTTTTATGATACAACACAAAAATGAACAAAATTCTGTCCAACACTGGAGTATAAAATGCGAACCTATCAATATTATAAAAAAATTATAATGATATGTCTCTTTGTCCTCCCCTGTTCTCATTATTTCGAATCGGGACTCCTCGCTAATCGGTGCCAGGATTATCTATCCTGGGTTGTCGGCTCTGGCAAATGGACTAACTAGAGGCCTTTCTTGATTTGAAACCATCAGGCCAATGGCGGACGAGTTCCGCCTTTCTTTTGTTTGGCAGGGCCTTAATAATAATAACAGAACAAATATTATAACGTTTAATTATAAAAAAGTTTCTCACATGTGTGGCAGTGCGGAACCCTATGGTGCGTGAATTCGGTTCACTCTTGATTTTTTTTGTTTCCTCAATCGTCATTGAGGAAACAAAAAAATCAAGTTTCAAAACCATGGGTAGGTAATTAAAAAAAACATAGCTTCACGTTAAGAATTACCTACTCCTATAAAATGATTGCGTTTATAAATATTTTAACTTAAATAGACATGACACCCCCATCCGGAATAACTGGATATATAAATAATCTGTAAGTATCAAATACAAACATATTTTTCGTGCAAGAATCGTACCGATGCCGATGCAGATGGATGCGAGACGCACAGGACCGGTCATTGTGGCGACATTTGGGGGAGGCCTATGTCCAACAGTGGACGTCTTTCGGCTGAAATGATGATGAAGAATCGTACCCGCAACGCGAAGCACAGCAGCCAATCGCTCAATCACTGCGCCAACTGAGACCGGAAGATTCTGGAGCTGCGACCGCGTACGGGAAGACGCCGCGATGGAAGGCCTCCCACAAGGTAGATTGATGACCTGGTGAGGGTCACGGGAGTCCGATAGATGCGAAACACACAGGACCGGTAGTTATAGCGACAATTCCGCAGACCTATGTCCTATTTCATGGCTGAAATAAATTATCTAGATTAATATCGGCAGTGAAACCATACTGATAAAGCTAATTTTGAAATGGTCCTGATAAAAATGGTAAGTACCTTTGAACTGATCTGATGATGAAGCTCCTTACCTTTAGCACAGGAACTGCAAAACTAACCAATGTATCGTAGCAGCGTTTGAGCTTATTGGAAAATTCATGAGATAATCTTTCATTGTAAGGTAGAGGCATACAGCTGCATCAATTGGGTACCCCTCGCACATTAAAATACCATAGAAAAGGAGGTCACCAGTTCATGACGTTGTCCGTACCACCAAAATGATCTGATGATGAATCCAGAAGGAATTAAAGTAAGCATAGGATATCCGTAATAAAATTGTTATAAGATGCACTCTGACCGTAAATAATTGTACCTAAGGGTAATATTCTGTAGGAACATCTATAGAATTTGTAAACTATTTAGGTTTAGCTATTTTTTTTTGGTGGTAAAATCATCTTATGACATCCCCAGCTCTTGGGTGGAGCGGGAGATAGTGTCAGACTTTTACTGACTAAAAACCCACTCCTGTTCCTTCGTTGCCTTTCGTACCGGGATCGAGTCTTCCTTTCAGAATCAGACCCTTGGCCCCAGTAGGCTTCGACCCTGCTGAGCCCCTACAGTTGCTGACATTTCCTTGAGGCGCGCGTGGAACAGTACGCGCCGTCGACGACTTGGGCTCGGTACGGACGGTTACCGGGTGGTCGGACGGCGAGCTACCCATTGCTCGCCGTCCGCAAGCCCGCGCCTACGGTGGCCGGAAATCGGGATCGGAATCCCGGCAGCGGTTGGGGCGTGAGGACCGTTGCCTAACGCGATCGGCCGCCTCCTTTGCTAGCATTACTGCTTCGCAGAAGGAGGCGACCGCTTGCCACTCCTCCTCGCTCCGAATCATGACCTGTACCAAGGCCAGGCGCGAGAGATCGCCGCCGCCGATCGCCCCCACGAGGGCACGGCGTTGCTCTGCCCAAGCGGGGCACACCTCCACCGTGTGCTCCACCGTGTCCTCTGGGTAGGTTTAGCTATGGGATTCCGCAAAAGCAGATTATGGAAAACATTTCACATAAAAATACAACTGAGTTTCATATTAAGAGCAAAAAAAAGTGCAACTTTCAGCACTTAGGAGTTTTTTCTTGTCCCATAGCATAGCATATAGCATAGTCGGCCTTATAATGTTCTCACGGTTGGGACTCAGGCCTCCTCTCTAGGAGAGGGAATGGGCCGTAATCCACCACGCGGGCCCAGTGCGGGTTGGTTTTCTTGTCCCAAATGAACTTAATTTAGAAAAAAATAAAAACTTTACCATATGTATGTAACACGAGTATATTATATATTATATAATTTATCCAGAAAGACAAAATGCCAATTTTACTAATTGAACAGATTACAAAATTATGGATAATTATTAAAACACATGTAACCGACATAAAAAATTAAAATATATGAATCGCAACATCAAGAAACATTAAGAAATGATAATAATATTTAGGAATGATAATTATTTCCTTAATTCATTTTATAACTTTTAATACTGTAGATAGAGCTATAGATATACGAGTATATTTGTACAACAAAAAAAGTATTTTAATTGGTATATAACTATTGTTCAATTTTAAGTTCCCATAACTTTGTTATGGTACATTGTTTTTTGCTTTTCCGCAAACATTATTGTTTGTCTTATAAAATAACTTGTATTTTCGTTGTGTGTAAATTGTGTATCTAGCTCATCTGATACAGGTTTCGTATAGCAACATAAATACGGGGAAAGTTACTAAACTTGGAACAGTGTCATTTTTATTTTAGGTGGGAAATCATCTTAATAAATAATCATTTAAATGATTTCTTCCACTCTGGGTGAAGCGAGAGGAAGTGATAGATTTTTAGTGACTAAAACCCACTTGTGTCCCTTCAGTTGTCCTTTGCGTTTCAGAAAAAACACAAATATTACACAACTAGCTGTCCCGGCGAACTTCGTACCGCCTAACAGTCAATGAATGTAGTATATCTTTCGATATAGTCAACCGATTGCGACGAAACAAAGCATAAGTAATATGTCAAGTTACACACAATTTCAATGTATAAAAGTTATCTACATCGATTTCGTACATTTTACGTGATGCGCGCACAACTAAAAACTTCTACAGATTTATTATATGTATGTATAGACTATTCAGCCCTACTAAGCGAAAAAACGATAAATCAATGAAAATTAGTTTCCAGAAAAAAAGGATTTTGTAAAGAACGATTATCGTCGTATTTGAGACGTATACTAAATAAAAGCCCGCGGCTTCACCGGCTTGATATTTTGATAAAAATATCTCAATACGTACGTCATTTTCCATATCCTAGAGACTAAGACTAGGTCTCAAGTTAAATTCTATTAAGATTGGGTAAGTGGCATAGGCCTGAAGACGTAACAAACAGATTTACTTTCACATAATTATAATATAACTCACGAAAGGCAACGAAGGAACAGGAGTGGGTTTTTAGTCAGTAAAAAAAACACGGATTGTTATTTCTTCATTATTCCATTAATAGAACGAAAACATATGAATAATAGAAAGATTTTAGATTGAGTTTTCGAATAGACCTTGTAATGCGGAGCTTTTTAGGCATTTCGATGCAAAAAAACCGGGCAAGTGCGAGTCCGACTCGCGTACTGAGGGTTCCGTATAAAGTTACCTATGAAAATAGTTCAATTCCCGAATTGAGTTACGAAATTTTTTCCGAATCGCAAAAATGTTTTTTTTTTGTGACGTAACTACAAATTTACAGTTTTCAGATTTTTTACTATACTTATGCTATGTGACTTTGCTTCATGCCAAATTTCAGAATTCTAGTTCAACGGGAAGTACCCTATGAATTTTGATTCCCTTGAGAGCTTCGAAATATACGTTTTTAGCAACTTAAACGGCCGTATCTGTTTTGTTCGTTAACTCAGAAGTTTGATTTTTTCACAGCTTCAAGGAACCGGGTACTAGAGCCGGGATATGGCTTAAATATCAACTCGATACCTTTTCGCGTTCTCGTGATTATTAACACGCTTTTATTAACACGCTTTTTTTTTATTTTATTATTAGCTTCACTTGTAACTATGTATGTAAGAAAATCTTGGAATCTTAATTTGACCCACTTCCCGGTCTTCGATTAAGATGAAATTTTGCACACGCTCTGAGTTCTGATGACAATACATGACTAGCTCAGAAACGTCAATACAAATCCAATATGGCGGCCTCCCCAAGATGGCGGACTGGCTGTTTGAAATCCACCCCCATAATGTGGGTATCAAATGAAAGGGTTTACTGTCAGGAAAACGAAAAAAAAGTCACGTGACTTAAATCCAATATGGCGGACGTCCAAGATGGCGGACAGGCTATTTGGATTCCACCCCCATTATATGGTTATCAAATGAAAGGGTTTGCTGTCAGGAATACGAAATAAATAGTCACGTGACTTAAATCCAACATGGCGGATATCCAAGATGGCGGATTTTGTAATTTTTAGTGCGTGCTAAAAGCGTGTTTTTTAGTTTTTTAAACTATTATTATTTTAAATAAAAAGAACTTCACTGGGTAAAATTAAAACAAAACATGTAAGTAAGCACAAACTATATTAAAATATTACTTAAACAGCTACAACATTTATTTAGCCAGTAAACATTTTCCTAAAACAATTCGATTTTGTTAGCTTGACACGAATTTAAAACAACTACTTAAAAAATAAAAAAAAAACAGCCAGCCAGTTTTATTGTGCCAATATAAGTTTTATGAAACCAAATATAGAAATGAAGAATACATCTCTAAAAAATGGCGGCAGTAAATAGGAATGACAGACAATAGTACATTTTGATACAAGTGGAGATAGTTTATCATTGCGACCGAGGCGACATTCACTCGAGCCAAAAGCGAGGGTGTTATGAAGACGAGGGCTGAAGTGACAAATTTCCACGTGTATCAAACGAAGTTTTGCAATACAGTTACGAAGACATAAATCAACAGGGGTTAGCGCACGACTCGTGGGTCGCTTAGCACCCAGCCTGATATGATAAATGCAATGAAATTGTGGCGAGGGTGAGCACGTCTACTTTTCCGCACTAGTGCGAAAAACAGTAAATTGTGTGCCTAAAAACGGTAGGTATAAGAGCAGGTATTCGAGTAAATGTATTAAAAATGTGTTCATAGTAATACAAGGATCTGTCTGTGAATTTTTTATAAATGGAAACTTGTGTTCTAAAAGCAAGATGAGTCAGTTAAAATTTCGGCTGCGCGCATAAAGATCTTTGCAGCGCTTTATTATAAACTTTTTTTCATGTGTAGTTGTTGTATCACAGTCGGCCTATTAGTCATCTTAAGGTGCGTATTTCTCAATGTACTTCTTGATGTCTTCGGCGTGCTGGCCTTCAGGATCGATCTGCTTCCTCAGGATGTCGTATTCAGTGGGCAGCTTTGTCTGGATAGCTTTGATAGCCTTGGCTACATGTACCTTTTGTTTGTCTGTACATTTTCCGCACGATGACTTTGTGGCTTCGGGCATCAATTCTAGTAAAAAAGTGCAAAGGTATTTAGTATAAGTATAACTTGGCTAGCAAAGGTAATAGCTATTGTTATTTTGTTATTCTACATTGTGTCCCACTGCTGGGCAAGGCCTCCCTTTTCTCTTTCCTAACCTCTCTGTCTTTTCATCAGATCACACCACCCCCTCAGGCGTCCTGTGACAGACAATTTTCGCATAATCTATTTGCAGACATATGAGCTATTGTGAAATTGTAGTCAATATGTTCAACTAAGAGCGAGAGAGTCGCGAATCATGGCATTAGTCATATTACCGTTACTTAGAAAACATGACACGCCAAATCCATCTACATCCGCCCGTGCACGCGCGAGGGCGCGGCTCTCACGCCCCAGCCGCCGGGATCCCGATCCCGATTTCCGGCCACCATAGGCGCGGGCTTGTGGACGGCGAGCAATGGGTAGCTCGCCGTCCGATCGTCCGGTAACCGTCCGGACCGAGCCCAAGTCGTCGACAGCGCGTACTCTTCCACGCGCGTCTCAAGGAGATGTCAGCAAACCGTAGGGGCCCAGCAGGGTCAAAACCTACTGGAGCTGAACCTAAGGGTCTGCTTCTGAAAGGAAGACTCGGCCCTGGTATGAAAGGCAACGAAGGAATAGGAGTGGGTTTTTAGTCAGTAAAAGTCTGACGCACCCTCCCGAATCGCCCAGGAGCGGAGATGTCATTGGATGATTTTCCCAACGAAAAAACAAAAAAAAAACCCATCATAAATTGAGTTAAGGGCTGGAGGATGACCAACCCTAAGTACTTACATAAATTGAGTTGAGAGATGGAGGATGACAAACCCCCAGTTCATAAATTGAATTAAAGGTTGGAGGATGACCAACCCCAAGGACATAAATTGAGTTAAGAGATTATGGATGACAAACCCCCAGTACATAAATTGAGGATGACCAACCCCAAGTACATAAATTGAGTTAAGAGCTGGATGATGACCAACCCCGAGTACATAAATGGAGTTAAGAGCTGGAGGATGACCAACTCCATAAGTTTTTAAATTAAGTTGCGGTTTGGAGGATAACCACTGGTAAAGAATATGTAATCAAGGCTCGTACGTTCATCCAAGTACATATTTTACCTTTCGAAGTTTAACATTACTGCAGGATTGTTCGAAAGAGTTACCGCTGCCCCGGAACGCAAAGGGCAACTGAATGATCACAGGTACGTTTCAGTCACTTTGTTTTCTATTGCATAATAAGTAACATATTCTAAAGATTTGGCAGCAAATGTATCGAGTCAACCTTCGCGGCAAACTTCTCTCAGGGAGTATGGAAAAATTCTCAACTCCCTTTTACCGAGATATGTTTCAATGAATCCACATATTTTTCAGTTATGTACACTTTGGATACAACAGTACACTTATTTTACTTCACAGTATCAATAAGGAATCAATTTACGAATAATTAAAACAGCTTCTGAACTTTACTTGCTAAAATCTCCACAAAACCTCGACCGGCCTTGTTTTTAAAATGGCAATAGCTTTGAAATAATTGTCGTCCTTTGGTCCCTGTACTAAATTTTTATACAGCAATTAGATTGTGATATTTGCTACTACCGGACTTTAATGTCTTTTACGAGTGTTTGCCTTTTCAAACGATTTTATTTATCACTATTGTGGTTTGTTTATCTTCATCGTAACTTGGTGCTACTGAGAGTTGCTTGTTTTAATGTAAAAATATTGCCAAAATGATCAAATCTGGGGATTTTGTAGTGATTTCCTTAGGGATTTCGTTGATTAACAACTTTTGTATAATTATTCATTTTTAACCGACTTCAAAAAAAAGGAGGAGGTTATCAATTCGGTTGTATTTTTTTTTTATCATCATTATTTGTTTTTTTTTATGTTTGTTACCTCAGAACTGCGTCGTTTATAGACCGATTTGCAATTTTTTTTTCCCTTTATAGGATATGCTTCCAGATTGGTCCCATTTTTTTCAAAATCCAGTTCTGATGATGGAATCCATGAGGAATCGAGGGAACTCCTCAAAAATTATAGGCAACCCTATGGTAATTTTAGTATTTTCACCAAGAACTTAAGCATTTACAGTCAAAAAGTAACATTTGATGATGTGGAACTGATGAAGAAGACCAGAAATGGTCAACGGAACTTCATACTCAAATAGATATCACTATGAAGATATAGTTAAGCGACTATGACAATACAAATAAATGAATGATTCTGAATAGTTACGTTGAAAATGTTATCATCGAAGTGATCTGATGATGATGATGGAGCCGGAAGGTAAGCACTGGAACTCCGTAATTAATCAATGTAACCTAGCCGTGATTGGACTTATTACAATTATCATGAGATGCACTTTGGCTATAAGGTACTATCGAAGATCTGATGATGGAGCCGGAAGGTAGGCACAAGAACTCCGTAATTAATCAATGTATCCTAGCCGTGTTTGGGCTTATTAGAATTGTCGTGAGATGCTCTTTGGCTATAAGGCACTATCGAACTGATCTGATGATGGAGCCGGAAGGAGGAAGGTAGACACAGGAACTTTATAATAAAACAATGTAACCTAGCAGTATTTGGGTTAATTGGAATTGTCATGAGAAATAGGCACTCTGTTTATAAGTGTATCGCAACTAAAAAGTGTAAAATAAAAACTTTTTACAAAAAAAAAACCGACTTCACTAAAAAAAACACTAAAAGGATCAAAATAACTTTAATTTCGGAAGTCGGTGTTAAATAAGAAACAAACAATACCGAGAAATACCGACTTCCGAAATTAAAGTTATTTTGATCCTTCTAGTGTTTTTTTAGTGAAGTCGGTTATTTTTTTTTTGTAAAAAGTTTTTTGTGAATAAGTAATGAAATTTACTCTCAGCGATATTCTCGGAGGTACCTACTTAAACCAATGAAACCAATATATTTTTAGTCGTTAAGAATTAAGTATCAGACTTTAGTTCACAAAGCCGGTTAGATAACTCACAAAACAGTTCACCCAATCACACAAAAAACCGTGAGCCTAGCGCGTGCATTTTCTTTTACCTAGTACCTATTCTATTTTTCGTGTGACCAAAAACACGAGTAAGTCACTAAATGGTATGAAATCAGGTTCTAGGTTCAAATATCTCTGACTAGACTGGCCTGTTGGTCTAGAGGTTCTGACTGCTATTGCGAAGGGCGTAAGTTAGATTTCCACCCAAGATAAATGTTTGTGTGATGAGTATAACCATTTGTTCTGTATCTGGATCTAATTTATCTATAATAAGTATGTATTTAGAAATATATATTAAGTATGTTTATTAGTTGTCTAGTAGTTGAGGTCCTTTAAGTCTTGAGTTGAGCTTTACGAATACTGACAAATGCTTGAATTGACTAGACAAGTCCGCTCAAATCTGTGTGGTTCTTTCTTAAAAAGACCATCTCAGACACTAATCTGCATGGTTCTTATAAGATTGAACCATTTCATGTTTGCTGTAAGTATAGACTTTAAAAGAGACTTTGACCCCTGAGTTTATTTCGGTGTTTCCTCTCAGGGTAGTCAGCTAGGAAACACCGTCCTCATCTAGTTTAAATTGACGAAAAAATTGACGTATAAAAGTGTTTTTTATAACCTATTTGCCAAATAAATAAAACCTATCTTTTAGAACTAATAGCACAAGACTAGATGGCATTGCATAAAAGTTGTGGAATGTTATATTATATTATCTTTGAAAGTTATAAATAGTGAATGTCTCGTGCTGACCTTAACCTTTCATTCATATCGCTGTATATGATAGAAATTGATAGGAATCATATTTATGGATATGTTGATTGAAAAAATGCTATAATATCTGAGAATGCTGACCAAACAAGAAGCACATACGTCGGAAAAACGTATAAAAATACAGCGTTTCGGAAAGTTATATCATATTTTGGGAAGCAAAACTTTCTGATATCCAGAGGTCATAAAAAAAACTTCTTTGCATGGGTTTTTTACGTTACAACTACGAAAATTGTTTGTTCAAAATTTTTAGAGCACTCAAGATCCTTAATTAGGTACACTAATAGAGATTTGTTTAACAGATTTGTTTCACTCTGAAACCCCAGTTAACGCATTCACAAGCTATCTTGTGGTTAAATTAAACATAGTTATAATATTATCACCTTGATTTATCAATAAAAAAAGTTTCGAAAAAATAAAACTGTTAAATCATATTTAAATTATATGCGGTAAAGTAGTGACGTTCTATAAACAATTATTATTAATTGTGAAAAGACCAAATTCTCTCCGATAAAGGACTTGTCAATCGAGATCGATCACTGATAAATGTCAATTTGTTAGCTCTCTTTTCTAGCGATAATGTTCTTAGATTTCTGTTTAAACTCTAAAGGAACCTACGCTTCGGAACCGACCAAACAAACTTCCTGACAAATAAAAATGCTTTGAAAGGTGCTAATTGAAACAGGTGACCTAAGTTCAAGACTGGCTTCAAGTTAAATATTTAATATAATCTAAAAACTTAAGGTACAAAAAGGCCTTGGTTACTCAAGTACGCCCACGTAATATTAAATTAAAAATTCTCTTTCAATCAAAAACTTTTGTAGGTACTAGGTACGAGTACTAAAAACCAAATTCATTATTTTAATTCTTCACCTTCGTTTAGTCACTCGTCAGTTATATTTTTCCCTTTTCATTTAATACATTCTACATATAGTCCACCCAAGATGAGCATATCAGTTGTATCTGTTACTGGCCAAACCTGATTTTAGAATGAACTAATTTTGTTCAGGCTAAGCCAGTTCGCCATACACTTGCGGAGCTCCGCTTCGAGGGGCTCCTGTGTCTGGGTGGTTATAATAAAAACTTTTTAGAAAAAAAAAATAACCGACTTCACTAAAAAAACACTAAAAGGATCAAAAGTAACTTTAATTTCGGAAGTCGGTGTTTCTCGGTATTGTTTGTTTCTTATTTAACACCGACTTCCGAAATTAAAGTTACTTTTGATCCTTTTAGTGTTTTTTTAGTGAAGTCGGTTATTTTTTTTTTCTAAAAAGTTTTTATTTCACACTTTTTAGTTGCGATACACTTATAAACAGAGTGCCTATTTCTAATGACAATTCCAATTAACCCAAATACTGCTAGGTTACATTGTTTTATTATAAAGTTGCTGTGCCTACCTTCTTTCTTCCGGCTCCATCATCAGATCAGTTCGATAGTACCTTATAGCCAAAGAGCATCTCACGACAATTCTAATAAGCCCAAACACGGCTAGGATACATTGATTAATTACGGAGTTCCTGTGTCTACCTTCCGGCTCCATCATCAGATCAGTTCGATAGTACCTTATAGCCAAAGTGCATCTCATGACAATTCTAATGAGTCCAAACACGGCTAGGTTACATTGATTAATTACGGAGTTCCAGTGCCTACCTTCCGGCTCCATCATCATCATCAGATCACTTCGATGATACCATTTTCAACGTAACTATTCAGAATCATTCATTTATTTGTATAGTCGCTTAACTATATCTTCAATGTGATATCTATTTGAGTATGAAGTTCCGTTGACCATTTCTGGTCTTCTTCATCAGTTCCACTTCATCAAATGTTACTTTTTGACTGTAAATGCTTAAGTTCTTGATGAAAATACAAAAAATTACCATAGGGTTGCCTATAATTTTTGAGGAGTTCCCTCGATTCCATCATCAGAACTGGATTTTGAAAAAAATGGGACCAATCTGGAAGCATATCCTATAAAGGGAAAAAAAATGTTGCAAATCGGTCCATAAACGACGGAGTTCTGAGGTAACAAACATAAAAAAAAAAAAAAAAAAAAATAATGATGATAAAAAAAAAAAAAAAAAAAATACAACCGAATTGATAACCTCCTCCTTTTTTTTGAAGTCGGTTAAAAAAAAACTAAGAAGCCTAAAGCGGGAGCTTTACTCGTGCCCTAGCCTAACCTATCTGTGTCGAGGAGCCATCAAATTTCGAGGTCGCTTCGCTCGCTCTTGGACTAATACCACCAGTTTTATTGTAGAATCAATAGTTCGAACTTAGCCCTAGACTAAAGCAGCTAGATTAAATAAAATAATTATTATTGACTCGAAGGTATCACGATGAAAGTGGTGTAACTATCTAATCATGTTCCTGGGGCAAACTTGACCTGAGATCATCCTAGACAGAGAGGTTTAGAAGGAGAAAGGAAGGCCTTTGCTTTTGGGACAGAAAATAGGGTATTGAAAAAAAATCTCACTTTTAAACTCATTTCCTTCAGCAGTGCACTTGCCGTCTCCGATTAAGCAATGCGCGTAGTTCTTCAGCAGACGGTCGTTTAATATGACCTCATCAATGTTGAAGTTGTCGTACTTCTCATCGTAGTGTGAATCGTCAGGGCGAGCAATTGCCGCCACTACCAGCGCAAATACGATGAGCAGTTTCATGGTGATACTGAAAGAGAAAAAAAATTAAGTACCTATTTAGTATGGTACGAAAAACCACACTTAAAAGATATGGGCAAAAGGCTGCCATTCAAAATAGGATCAGGGGTCCATGACATGTTAAAAAAAGAAAGAGGGATAATACACTATATAACTCCATCCTTTTATCTCGTTTGGAAGACTGACGTTTGAACAGGTCATGGTACGCTCTCTAGTTTGTCAAGTTAGACACTGAGCAAAATTGCATAATTTTACCCAGATATGAGGATTCAAGATGGGTGCCCGAGGAAGAAAACTTCCCTGAGGCTGACTGCCAGCTGAGCAAGAAAAAGTGGCGAGGCAATCGAGATGTGCAGCGCTGGTGAGAAGTGACTTAAGAAATTTGAATATTATGGTCGAGTACAGCTTTTCTCCAGCAGTGGGAGATCAAGGATTAATTTAAAAAAAACACCTAAATTAAATGAGAGGAGATCTCACACCTTGTGTGGCATGTGGAGTAGGTACATAATGTTTAAGATTTTTTTTTTATTATTGGTTTATTCAAGAAAATTTACATAAATATTTTCACATTATCTTCTGCCAAACTGCAGTATAGTTTGTCGGCAGTGTTCTCGTGGATAGTCTTCTTGATTAACTAACAAATAACAAAAGAAAGACAAAAAAAAAATCATTATGGTTATTTTATTTCGTATAGGCCTACATGAGCACTTATAAAACCTCAAAAGTTATTGTATGGTTCCTTTTGGTCACTTCCTATGGAGAAAAACCAGCAAGAAATTTCTTCTTAAAAAAAATTATTTATTTTATAATATTTCCATATTGCAAGTATAAACGGCAGTGTACACCAGCCAACATTATTTATTTATTTACACTTCATGTGTGGTAAATAGGCGGACTTAATGCAACATGGCATTCAACGTTGTACCACAACAAAAATAATAATAAAAAGTAATTTGTGAATCCACAGAGTTCACAGTGTTCTCACATTCACATTAAGAAAAAAGAGGCAAAATAAAAATAAACCTATCAAGAAATGAGATGTTTCCAATAATTTTTCTTTAGTAATGTACACCCCGTGATCGCACTTAAAGCCATTTTTAGACAGTTGTCATCGCTGATAGAATATTAATTAATTTAGAGCCTAAAAGCTAAAGAAAGTTAAGTACTTTTCGGACCAAAACCAACTCTACACAAAAATTTTGAATTGCAAACTTTTCAACACAACTTAGTCCATTGTTTTGAACTTTGATTTAAAAGAGTGGCCATGAATAGTCTTGCACTTTCTTCTCCATCATCAGATCTATACTTTGGAAAGTGCAATTTAGCTTCACTTTTTATTGACTGACCGATATTTTGACATTTCAAAAGTGCCTGTAAATGGTCTAATTTGAAATTAACGTTTCTGATTTCTTTACACTTCACAAAATAAGTTTTGAAATTAGAATTCAATGTTTCCCTGTACGTCGAGTTTCGTAATGTGGAGTCTCAAAACAATTGATAAATAGTTTAAAAAGTTTATGGTTGTCCTTTTTTTGCTCTTGTAATGGCTATAAAATTGACTTTTTTTTTTAAAACAACACACTTTGATCTTTAGATAAACCAGCCCCCCTAGCGAAGTTACAATCGTTTCGCTCGCGCCGATAGCCTCGAGTAGGCCACGCCCCCGATTCCTTTGTTCTGACCACGCGACTGAGCGTTGAGATGGCGTCAGAACAAAGGAATCGGAGGCGTGGCCTACTCGAGGCGTTCGGTGCAATCGATACGATTGTAACTTGGCTAGGGGAGCAGGAATTATAAGTTGTTTGTTTGAATTATAAGTTTCTTGTTTCTTTAAGTTATTTATTTTTATAATTTAGTACTTTAAAGTTTGTTTATTAAAACTATATGCAATACAAAAGTAAAACTGATGACTCGACATAACGACACTATTTGTAGTGAGAAGATAGAATTATTAAAATTAATTAACATTAATATTTGTTTGGCAAGTACTTACAGTGAATTCTTGAGAGAATAATACATTATATTTCATTAGCCCAGTCTTTATATACTGCTATTTAAAACTTATCCTTGAATTACTATGTACGTAAACATTTATTATACCGCCTCCGTACAAAAAATGAATTGTTTTAGATTCGGCTTCTTAATCTTTGAAACCACAGTCACCAACGAGTTATAATTTTCTAGATGAAACTGTTGTAGGTCACAGTCATTGCAATTAATCTATTTAAATAAAAGCGAAATACCACTCACTGATTAATCATGAAATCTCAGAAACTATAACACCTACAAACTTAAAATTTAGCAGGTAGGTTCCTTATAGGGTGTAGACATCCGCTAAGAACGGATTTTACGAAACTTCACCTATAAGGGGGTAAAACAGGGGTTGGAAGTTTGTATGAAGAAACCTACTTTCGCGCGGGTGAAGCCGCTGGCAGAAGCTAGTGGATTATAAAACTCCGTAGGTACATGTAAAAAACAACCGAAAAAATTAAAAAAACAACATTTTTGATCTCGCTTTATTGGGAGAGCATTATATATGATTTAATTAAGCGTGTAATGATTTAATTAAGTTATTATAGTCTATTTTTACTTTTCTAACCTTTGTATACACATTGTGTCTACATCTCTCACCCAATTCATCTCAGGTCTGCTAGAAGAAATTTCTGTTGAAATAAGCAGCACCTTTGGGCTCTTCTTTCTGTATTTTTTATTTTCGTTTTTAAGTGTGTGTAAATAAATCAATAAATAAAAAATAGTAAACGAAGTGAGATTGGGAAGTAAGGCACCTCGAAGTAGGGTACCTCAAAACGGGGTATCTCACCTAGGATAGTTTTGTCTAGCTGTCAATCACGACTAAGGATGTCGAAGGCTGTCTTTTTTTACAATGATCTCGGTAAGGTTTTTTTATGATACAACACAAAAATGAACAAAATTCTGTCCAACACTGGAGTATAAAATGCGAACCTATCAATATTATAAAAAAAATATAATGATATGTCTCTTTGTCCTCCCCTGTTCTCATTATTTCGAATCGGGACTCCTCGCTAATCGGTGCCAGGATTATCTATCCTGGGTTGTCGGCTCTGGCAAATGGACTAACTAGAGGCCTTTCTTGATTTGAAACCATCAGGCCAATGGCGGACGAGTTCCGCCTTTCTTTTGTTTGGCAGGGCCTTAATAATAATAACAGAACAAATATTATAACGTTTAATTATAAAAAAGTTTCTCACATGTGTGGCAGTGCGGAACCCTATGGTGCGTGAATTCGGTTCACTCTTGATTTTTTTTCAAAAAAATCAAGTTTCAAAACCATGGGTAGGTAATTAAAAAAAACATAGCTTCACGTTAAGAATTATACCTACTCCTACAAAATGATTGCGTTTATAAATATTTTAACTTAAATAGACATGACACCCACATCCGGAATAACTGGATATATAAATAATCTGTAAGTATCAAATACAAACATATTTTTCGTGCAAGAATCGTACCGATGCCGATGCAGATGGATGCGAGACGCACAGGACCGGTCATTGTGGCGACATTTGGGGGAGGCCTATGTCCAACAGTGGACGTCTTTCGGCTGAAATGATGATGAAGAATCGTACCCGCAAAGCGAAGCACAGCAGCCAATCGCTCAATCACTGCGCCAACTGAGACCGGAAGATTCTGGAGCTGCGACCGCGTACGGGAAGACGCCGCGATGGAAGGCCTCCCACAAGGTGGACTGATGACCTGGTGAGTGTCACGGTAGTCCGATAGATGCGAAACACACAGGACCGGTAGTTATAGTGACACTTCCGCAGACCTATGTCCTATTTCATGGCTGCAATAAATTATCTAGATTAATATCGGCAGTGAAACCACAATGATAAAGCTAATTTCAAAATGGTCCCTATAAAAATGGTACCATTGAACTGATCTGATAATGAAGCTCCTTACTTTAAGCACCGAAACTGCAAAAATTAACCAATGTATCGTAGCAGCGTTTGAGCTTATTGGAAAAGTCATGAGATAATCTTTCATTGTAAGGTAGAGGCAGACAGCTGCATCACTTGGGTACCCCTCTCACATTAAAATACCTTAGAAAAGGAGGTCACCAGTTCATGACGTTGTCCGTACCACCAAACTGATCTGATAATGAATCCAGAAGGAAGGTAGGCATGGGATATCCGTAATAAAATTGTTATAAGATGCACTCTGACCGTAAATAATTGTACCTAAGGGTAATATTCTGTAGGAACATCTATAGAATTTGTAAACTATTTAGGTTTAGCTATTTTTTTTTGGTGGTAAAATCATCTTATGACATCCCCAGCTCTTGGGTGGAGCGGGAGATAGTGTCAGACTTTTACTGACTAAAAACCCACTCCTGTTCTTTCGTTGCCTTTCGTACCGGGACCGAGTCTTCCTTTCAGAATCAGACCCTTGGCCCCAGTAGGCTTCGACCCTGCTGGGCCCCTACAGTTGCTGACATCTCCTTGAGGCTCGGTCGGGCTCGGTCGGGACGGTTACCGGATGGTCGGACGGCGAGCTACCCATTGCTCGCCGTCCGCAAGCCCGCGCCTACGGTGGCCGGAAATCGGGATCGGAATCCCGACAGCGGTTGGGGCGTGAGGACCGTTGCCTAACGCGATCGGCCGCCTCCTTTGCTAGCATTACTACTTCGCAGAAGGAGGCGACCGCCTGCCACTCCTCCTCGCTCCGGACCGTGGCCTGTACCAAGGCCCGGCGCGAGAGATCGCGGCCGCCGATCGCCCCCACGAGGACACGGCGTTGCTCTGCCCAAGCAGGGCACACCTCTACCGTGTGCTCCACCGTGTCCTCTGGGTAGGTTTAGCTATGGGATTCCGCAAAAGCAGATTATGGAAAACATTTCACATAAAAATACAACTGACTTTCATATTAAGAGCATAAAAAAGTGCAATTTTCAGCACTTAGGAGTTTTTTCTGTCCCAAATGAACTTTCTGGATATCAAAAAATAAAAACTTTACCATATGTATGTAACACGAGTATATTATTATGTAATTTATCCAGAACGACAAAATTCCAATTACACTAATTGAACAGATTACAAAATTATGGATAATTATTAAAACACATGTAACCGACATAAAAAAATTAAAATATATGAATCGCAACATCAAGAAACATTATGAAATGATAATAATATTTAGGAATGATTATTATTTCCTTAATTAATTTTATAACTTTTAATACTGTAGATAGAGCTGTGTATTTGTACAACAAAAAAGTATTTTAATTGGTATATAACTATTGTTCAATTTTAAGTTCCCATAACTTTGTTATGGTACATTGTTTTTTGCTTTTCCGCAAACATTATTGTTTGTCTTATAAAATAACTTGTATTTTCGTTGTGTGTAAATTGTGTATCTAGGTCATCTGATGCAGGTTTCGTATAGCAACATAAATACGGGGAAAGTTACCAAACTTGGAACAGTGTCATTTTTATTTTAGGTGGGAAATCATCTTAATAAATAATCATTTAAAAGACTTCTTCCACTCTGGGTGGAGCGAGAGGAAGTGACAGATTTTTAGTGACTAAAACCCACTTGTGTCCCTTCAGTTGTTCTTTGCGTTTCAGAAAAAAACCCAAATTTATTAATTAAATCACAAATTATATTACATTGTAAACTAGTTGACCCGGCGAACTTCGTACCGCCTAACAGTCAATGAATGTAGTATATCTTTCGATATAGTCAACCGATTGCGAAAAAAAAAACTTAAGATATCAAGTTACACACAATTTTAATGTATAAAAGTTATCTACATCGATATCGTACATTTTACGTGATGCGCGCACAACTAAAAACTTCTACAGATTTGTTATATGTATAGACTATTCAGCTCTACTAAGCCGGATGGTGCGGGGATACCGCACGATTTCCTGCGAAGCAGCGAGCCTCCTTGCTGGCCAACTACCGTGGGATTTGGAGGCGAAAGATCTCGCACGCATGCACGATCTGCGCATGGAGATGCAACGCCGGGGCGAAACTCCGGTGCCGCGCCAAGTCGCGGCATGGCGGAAAGACTCCCGGCGCGATCTCATGGTAGAATGGCGACAACGACTGTCGCAACCCAGTGCTGGGCACGCCATAATTATGGCGATAAGTCTCCTCTTTGAGGAGTGGCTGGAAAGACCTCACGGCGTCCTTACCTACCGCATGACGCAGGTCCTCACCGGACATGGTAAGTTCGGGAGGTTCCTGCATCGGATTCGTGCAGAAGAGACGCCCGGGTGCCAACATTGTGTGGACCGCCCGGAGGACACGGTGGAGCATACGGTAGAGGTGTGCCCCGCTTGGGCAGAGCACCGCCGTGCCCTCGTGGGGGCGATCGGTGGCAGCGATCTCTCGCGCCGGGCCTTGGTACAGGCCATGGTCCGGAGCGAGGAGGAGTGGCAGGCAGTTGCCTCCTTCTGTGAAGCAGTAATGCTAGCAAAGGAGGCGGCCGATCGCGTGAGGCAACGGTCCTCACGCCCCAACCGCCGCCGAGATTCCGATCCCGATTTCCGGCCACCGTAGGCGCGGGCTTGCGGACGGTGGGCAATGGGTGGCTCGCCGTCCTATCGTCCGGTAGTGTTCCACGCGCGCCTCAAGGAGATGTCAGCAACCGTAGGGGCCCAGCAGGGTCTAAGCCTACTGGGGCCATGGGTGATGCGAAAGTGACCCCCGGGGCCCTGGAAAGGAAAAAAAAAAAAAAAAAAGCTCTACTAAGCCAAAAAGCGATAAATCAATGAAAATGAGTTTAAAAAAGGATTTTGTAAAGAATCCTTTTTTTTGTGTAAAGAACGATTATCGTCGTATTTGTGACGTATACTAAATAAAAGCCCGCGGCTTCACCGGCTTCGTGTTTTGATAAAAAATATCTTAATACGTACGTCCTTTTCCATATCCTAGAGACTAAGACTATGTCTCAAGTTAAATTCTATTAAGATTGGGTAAGTGGCATAGGCCTGAAGACGTAACAAACAGATTTACTTTCACATAATTATAAAATAACTCAGCACGGATTGTTTTTTCTTCAATACTCCAATAATAGAACGAAAATATAAGAATAATGGAAAGATTTTAGATTGAGTTTTCGAATAGGCCTTGTAATGCGTAGCTTTTTAGGCATTTTGATGCAAAAAAAACAGGGCAAGTGCGAGTCCGACTCGCGCACTGAGGGTTCCGTATAAATTCACCTATGAAAATAGTTCAATTCCCGAGTATAGTATAGTTTTCAGATTTTTTCCTGTATTTATGCTATGTGACCTTGCTTCATGCCAAATTTCAGAATTCTAGTTAAACGGGAAATACCCTATGAATTTTGATTCCCTTGAGAGTATTGAAATATACGTTTTGTGCAACATAAACGGCCGTATCTTTTTTGTTCGTTAACTCAGAAGTTTGATTTTTTCACAGCTTCAAGGGGACACGTACTTGAGTATATGGCTTAAATATTAACTCGATACCTTTTCGCGTTCTCGAGATAAAGGGTCTTGACAGACAGACAGACAGACGGACAACAAAGTGATCCTGTAAAGGTTCCGTTTTTTCCTTTTGAGGTGCGGAACCCTAAAAACTAATTTTTGATTTTTTTTTTGAGATACTGCTTTTTGGCTTATTAGGCCAGTGTTACAAAGTTAAGCGCATATATATGGCAGATAATAATTACAAAAACAAGATTTAATTTTGTTCACTTACATGTAACAAAAATAAAATGGTATTCCATATTTGGATACTTTCCCCTATTGAGTTCCAGGTACCTGTACTCTAAAACTAAATAGATTAAAGCCCAACAATGTGAGCTGTCTGGCCGCATCTAATCATCATAAGCAGTGTTGAATTCATTAGAACAGCTGTCTTTAACAGCCTATGCGTCGGAGTAGAGCTCAAGTGAACGGATTAGAGCGACTGTTTAGCCGTTTAAATAAATAATGGACTGATTGTTTCCTGATATGAAGTTAAATGAATTATCATCTACATCACCCAGCTGTGGGCCTCTCATCCAGGTTCACACAAAAACACAACACCTTTGCACTTCACACACTAAGGTGAGTTATACAGTGAAGCTGGGCTGAGTGGAGCGAAGAAGAGCAGTAAAAAGTGTCAAGTGTTTCCATTGAAGTGGAGCAGGGTAGAGTGGAATTGAACTTCCCTGCGCTTCATGCTCTTCGCTTTGCACCACAGCTTGCTCGACTCCGTTCTGTCCGGCTCAGGGTCGCGTGGCATTTGTTTTATTTGATATTTCTCTCAGCTGTACCCCGCTCAGCTCACGGTCCGCTCCTCTCCACTCTGCCCAGCTCCGCGCACCTATTATTGTTATGTCTGGGACCGTGGGACGTCGTTTTTCTTAATTTTAAGACGAGTTTTTTTTTTTTTTTATTATTGATAGGCTCGCGTTTGACCACCATCTCACCTGATGGTAAGCGATGATGTGGCCGACGTTGGAGCACGCTTGCCTAGAAGCAACCTATTCACTCTTGACTTAAAGACCCCCAGGTTGTAGCTATCAGGGAACACAGACTCGGGCAGGGAATTCCACTCCTTAGCTGTACGCATTATGAATGTGTTCCCAAAACGCTTTGTACGTATGGGTGGGATGTCCACCATGTACCGATGGCGCAACGCCGTACGTCTAGTGGTCCGATGATGGAACGGACTTGGTGGAATTAAATTGTGCAATTCCAACGCACACTCCCCGAAGTGTAACCGATAGAAAACCGACAGGCCAGCAACTCGGCGTCGATGTTCAAGGCTTTGGAGTTTTGATTCGACAAGTGCATCATCACCGATGATTCTCTTGGCTCGCTTCTCAATCGACTCCAGAGCATCAAGCTGGTATTTGGCAGACCCATCCCAAAGATGAGAGCAGTATTCCATACACGATCGAACTTGCGCTTGATAAAGTTTGAGCAGCTGTTCCGGCGTGAAGTACTGTCTCACCTTGGCCAAGATCCCCAATTTTTTGGCAGCCTGTTGAGCTTTAGCCTCGATGAAAGAGCCGAAATTGAGGGTAGATGACAACGTTACCCCAAGAAGCTCAAGGTCACTGGTTATCGGCACGGTTACACCCCGGAATGATGGAGCCGAGTGGAATTGGCTCCGTTTGGCGGAAAAAAGACACGCCTGGGTTTTAGCAGCATTGAACTTGACCAGATTGGCATCGCCCCAGTCGGATACTGCCTTCAAGAAAAAGTTCAAGCGTTCAACCATAGCCTCTCGGAAAGACTGGATCTGTGACCCACTAGCACGTGCATCAGACACGTATCTCTCAGCAACAGTGCTATCGTCTGCATACCCAAAGGTACCGGGTTTAAGAAGGTCGTTTATGTGCAGCAAGAACAGTGTTGCCGAGAGTATCGACCCCTGAGGGACCCCGGCATTAATTTCCATTTGACCGGACGAGCAGCCATCAATAACCACTCGGATGGATCGCCCCCTCAAGAAGTCTGCGATCCAGTCACACAGACCAGTGGGCAGACCGAAGGAAGGAAGCTTAGCAATAAGGCTATCATGCCAGACCCTGTCAAAGGCCTTCGAGATATCAAGGGAGACTGCAAGTGCTTCCCCATGCTTCTCGATGGCCTCGCTCCAGATGTGAATGGCATACGCTAGAAGATCCCCAGTTGACCGATTTCGGCGAAAGCCGTATTGACGATCACTGAGGATGTCATTAGCTTCTAGGTATGCCAGGAGCTTATTATTGATCACTCGTTCCATACTCTTGCAGAGAATGGACGTTACCGAGATAGGTCTGTAATTAGCAGGGTCAGCCCGACTACCCTTCTTGGGCACGGGTTGCACGTTAGCTTGCTTCCAAGTCATCGGTACTTTTCCAGCCTCAAACGAAAGACGAAATAAGCGTGTCAGGATCGGAGACAGTTCAGGCGCACAAGTTTTTAAAACAATTGCCGGTATCCCGTCGGGACCACTGGCTTTGTTCACGTCAAGGTTACGTAGCACCCTACGGACGTCCTTCTGATGGATGCGTATGTCTGCCATAGTCGTCTCGCATCGCTCAGGAAAGGCAGGGGGCCGCGCGTTACCGGAATCAAGACGTGAAGATTCCGCAAAAAGAGAGGCAAATAGATTTGCTTTCTCCTCAGCGGTGTGGGCCAGCGACCCATCGGGTTTCAGCAGTGGTGGTAGTGAGGGACGGCAGAAGTTCGATTCAACAGATTTAGCCAGGGACCAAAACGCTTTACTACCTGCTGGGTATGAAGCAAGTTTGTTCCCAATTCGGCTAATGTGGTCAAACCGAGACCTCCGCATCACCTTCTTGCAGGATTTGGCAGCCCTATTATAGGCTCTCTTTTTTTGAGTCACGTCACTTGCCTTGCGCCTACGAGCGTCGACCCATTCTTGGTATGCCGTATGTTTAAGCGCTTCAGCGCGATTACATTCGGCGCCAAACCAAGGTCGAACCTTGTCAGACATTGTTACATCAGAGAATGGAATGTAATATTCCATCCCCCGACGCAACACATCCGACACTGCGTCCGCGCACAACGACGGATCAGCGGAAGAGAAGCAAGTAGGCTGCCAAGGATAGCATGCGAAGAAAGAACGCATACCATCCCAATCTGCTGACTTGTATCGCCAAACCCGCCGGGTGCCTCTTGGGCTGGGATCGGGCGGGGAATAGACGGATACAGATTTCACCAGACAATGGTCGGAACTACCTATTGGTGAAGATATCGACACTTAGTACCGGTCCGGATCTGTAGTCAATAGAAGGTCCAAGCAATTGGCCATGTGTGACTCAACATCCGGCACCCTTGTAGCCCCCTGGACCAGCTGGGTGAGATTTAACGCTAGCGCTAGCTTCCGCGTCTCTCGCCCAGCATAGTCTGTGCACTGGTATGGGAAGAGCCACTCCTGATGGTGGGCATTGAAATCCCCCAGTATCACCAATTGGGCAGAAGGGTACCGCTGCTGAGCCACATCCGCCGCCTCACTAAGGTGCTGTGCGAGCCTGGTTGTCTCCTGATCACCACTGTGCGAACGGTAGACACAAGCATAGACAATTTGATCCATGCCAGTGTCCACCAAAGCCCAAAGCGTGGAGTACCTGGAGTCCTCAAGATTGCGGAGACGCCGATAGCAGATGTCGTCCCGGGCATACATACATACACCCGCGCGTGGTTTAAAATGGTGCTCCAGGGTAAACCCTGGGTAAGATAAGTACGACACGTCTGACGGAATACTGATCTGCGTCTCCGAAAGAAAAAAAAGAGCAGGTTTCTCAGTCTCCAGATGGTGGTGGACTGCGACGAGATTTGAGTGCAGTCCTCGGATATTACTGAGGTGCACTTTAAGAGAGAGGGAGTGCTGCCGCTGTTTAACTGTTCTCTTTTTAATCTTTGTCATTATGTGTGATAAGAGTGAATGAAGGAGAGGAGAAGGAAGTAAGATGGGGTTTCACGCTGCTATCCTTCAGGCAAGCACTGATAGGACGGCATCATTGGGGTACTAGTCCGGAGACTGCGGGGACGCCCGAGCCCCCCCGGGAGTGTCCATCGGGCCCTCTCCTCTGGTCGCCAACCAGCACGATGGCGCATCCCGGGATTTTTCGACAGTTGGCGGGGCAGCCTTTCATGTGTGGCTGGTACATTACTTGGGCCCCCAACTACCTGCGGTCGGCCAGCGGCGCACCGTGCCTCGGATCCCGCTACCCTCCGCGACTAGTCTCCCGATACCTCCACACCAGTGTGGGCCTGGTTGGTCTGCCTGCAATGGAACCACCACTTCGACCCAACTCCTCTAATTTGGCTACACTGAGCATCGTACCGGAACACGGCTAGGCCGCTTCGCGGTACGTCTTTTCCCAGTGGGTGGTCGCAAGCCAGCGGTCGAAACCTACCACCAGTAAATGTCACCTGATTAGCACCACCCAGGGACCACGTTTAGGGACTTACAATGGGTATTCTCCTACGGACGCGGGTGACTCAGCCCCCTATACTACTACTGAGTGTTTACAGTTGTGATATTTTGTTTAACTTTTCAGCTTTTTAACCGACTTCAAAAAACAGGAGAAGATTATCAATTCGGTTGTATTTTTTTTATGTGTTACCTCAGAACTCCGTCGTTTGTAGACCGATTTGGAAATTTTTTTTTTCCTCATAAAGAATATGCTTTTAGTTTGGTCTCATTTTTTTTTCTATTCCAGTTCTGATGATGGGATCCATGAGGAATCGAGGGAACTCTTCAAATATTATAAGCAACTATATAGTGATTTTGGTATTTTCATCGAGAACTTAAGCTTTTTTATTGTAAATCAATAAAAAAGTAACATTTGATGAAGTGGAACGGATGAAGAAGACCAGACATGGCCAACGGAACTTCATACTCACATAGATATCACAATGAAGATAGTTAAGCGATTATGACAATACAAATAAATAAATGGTTCTGAATAGTTATGCTGAAAATGATATCATCGAAGTGACCTGATGATGATGATGGAGCCGGAAGATAGGCAGCGGATCTGTAATTAATCAATGTATCCTATCCTAGCCTCTATCTCGTCTCGATGGTAAGCGAAGATGTAACCCACCAGCAGAGAATTTCACTCTTTACGCATAATGAATGCGTTTTCAAAACATTTTGTACGTATGAGTGGAATGTCCACTATGTTGTTTTCCGATGTCGAAGACCTTCTTCTCCCTTCGGATCTTGAAGATGAACACAGTCTAGTAGCCTTTTGCCTAGCATAGAATGCTTCATGGAAATCTGTGCAACTACCAACCTATACACAGCCTCCTATGAGAACGTCCATTTTACAGTACCGGAAGTTATTTCATGGTAGGCAAAACACAGTAATATACAAGTAAACTGACTGCGCTTCGAGCGTTTGAATTAATTGAGTATCGTGTGAATACGTCATACAATAAAAACGAGCATCGTTTCGAACAAGGTACTTATACTACTACTTCTTAAACACAAAGGAGGACTGCCAATGCCTTAGGATTGTGATTGTAGGATTTTTTGATTTTATTATTTAATTTTTATTGATAAATTTAAATATTTACAATTTTATTTTATTATCTAATTGTATATAAATAATTTCAATTTAATTTAATTTAATTATTTGCATTAATTTTACAATATGATTTGGCTTTTAACTTTACAAACTATGATTTTAATTGTGACTGTTTTGATTATTATTCTTTTTTTTATATTTGTATAAGAGTCAATGTTACTTGAAATAAATAAATTATTATTATTTAGGCATTCTCTACCAGGTAATGAAGGGTGGTAGAGAGATAACATGTCAGGTTTATTATAGCTAGCCTCTTCAGTCCCACTCTTGGGCAAAGGAGGATGACGGCGGAAAGATGGACGGAATGGAGGGATCTCCATTCCTTCCATCTTTCGCGTACCTCTCCTCTTTCCAGTTTTGTGACGTAATCTGTCTAATTCGTGCCGTCATCTCCTTCGTAGTCAGGCGCGGTACCCCAAATCTGTGTTATTTAATATAATGCATAAAAAAATATTATTTAGATAAGGTTACAAAAGTATAATTATATATCTAGTTTACATAATTATGTATTTATATAAAGTAATGGCCCTTACAGGATCATTTTGTTGTTCGTCTGTCTGTGCATGTATGTCTGTAAAGACTCTATATATCGGGAACGCGTGGAGGTATAGAGTTGAAATTAAAACCCACTCAGTTCTGCGGTCCCTTGTAGTTGTGAAAGATATGGCAGTTTATGTCGCACAAAAAGTATATTTCGACTCTCTCAAAGGAATTAAAATTCATAGGGTACTTCCCGTTGACCCAGAATCCTGAAATTTGACATAAAGCAAGATCTTATAGCACAGGCATAGGAATAAATCTGAAAACAGTTAATTTGTTGTCACGTCACAATTTTTTTTTTGTGTTTCGGAAAAATCTTCGAGACTCCATTCGGGAATTGAACTATTTACATAGTTTGTATGGGGAACCCTCAGTGCGCGAGTCCGACTCGCATTTGTTTTTTTAAAAACCCCTTTGGTTTTTAAAACCATTCTGATATTTGTGTACAAAATAATTCCGCATACTGGTTGTTGTCCTAATATCGAGAGTAAGCGCATTCCACAGAAAGATGAACTGAAATGAAGAATGAACAAAATCAGAAGTATGAGAAGGACAAAGAAGTAAAAGATTGTTAAAAAATGCAGATTCTGTGTCCTTCTAGCAATATCCATAATATTATATTGAAACTGAAATATAAGATAAATGAACCGGACAAGCGCTCTGTAGGGTTCGGTAGAGGACCTTTACAACATGCGGTCTTAAAAGAGGATTTAATGTTCATTACCATGAATACATTAATTGAGTTAACGGTTTAACGGCCATTAACGTTTTAAAATGAGCCCACATAGGACAATGGTAAATGGAGGAGGGGACATAAAATCCGGCTTCATAAAGAACATTAGAAAAAATATAACATTTTATTACATTAAAGGCGAGCAATTGTCAAAAAGATTGATAACCAGCGTCACGTATTAATTTGGATATTGCAGTAGGTACTGTTGTTACGGAGATAGTTTTCGTTAAAATCTCCAAACAATATTTTAATTGACCACTGCGTTACAATTTCAAACTACTGCAGCTATCATCGTACTATTATAAATTGTTAAAGTTCTAAAATAAAGATTTTATATATTTTTTTTTTATTAATATTTGGAAAGCCAAGGCTGTTATGCGGAATGATGACCTATCTCCCTAAGTTTTAAGTTCCTCAAAGCTTATATTATTAAATAAAATTGAATGAATTTGTCTTGACCGAAATCTATAATGGTACAGTCACTGAATCAATGCTTAAGTAGGGCCATGGGGTCCGAGCGCTCATCGAGATGATGTTCGTGATATCAGCAAACAACTGGTCGACTCTTCGCGTGATCAGAGGGCTGGACTTTTCGTCGGAAAACGAATCAGCATTGCTATCAAACGTGGCAATGCTGCCAGCGGTCTGGGCACTTTTCTTATTGATATCGAAGTGGATGAAATTCTTTTGCTATCCTTTTGTAAATATTATTATTTTTAGTTTGTATATATTCCTATTAAGTTATTAATATTTATTAGTTTTGATGTTCATAAGCAAATAAACACTTGTACACTAGTAGCAGTTAGATCGTAATATATATATATATATATTGTTTAACACATAACAGACGAGTCACTATTATGTGATAACAAATTACTTACGTAACCTACTGCGACACAATTCAGGTAGTCGAGTGTGTTTACCTCCAGTAAAATCACTGTGATCGCTTGTTGGAGTAGTCAATATTAGTACCCAGGTACTTGCATACACCAAAGCCCGGGTTTGAAGAAGCTTTTATGTTTAAGGCGTGTCTAACCACCTCCATTTAAGATAAATGTCATGACGATATGTACTTATTTTGAGGTGGAAAGTCATCCACTGGACTTCTCCCGCTGTGGGGTGGGGCGAGAGAGCGTGTCAGACTTTTACTGACTATCTGTATAATTCAGTTGCCCATTGTGTTCCAGGACCATGGCATTCCCTTTTAGAAATCCCCGTGGCCACGTTTTGTACTTACGTATGTTCTGATTTTATTTATCCATTATTTTTCGTGTTTTCTATCCGTTTTAAACATTTAACAATTTCATATAAGTAATGAAATGATCTCATTTCAACATTAGCTGAAAAAATAAAGGTGCCTACTGATTCGCTAGATTTTGATTTTGACAATCTAAACAATTTTTTATGTTATTATACAAAGTCGAGTAAAGATAAAAGCAAAAAATAACAAGATTAAAGACAGTACAAATTGAGATTTCGTTGAGAATAATTTATTTATTCTTTATGCAACAAAAGTACAGAGGCGGTAATAAAATAATGAATTGTGCTTACTCCCATAGTAGAAAAATGATGGCGTTAATAAGTTATGCTTGAATCTTATACAAACTCTTTATTGACCGTCGTCACAGCTTGTAGAGTGAAAATATTCCCGCCAGAAACGCCCCCGGTGTCGGGAGTTGCTGGACGACTACCGGCCACCGTAAGTGTGGGTTTGCGGACAGCGAACCATGTGTAGCTCGCCGTCTGGCCGTCTGATAAGGACCTACCTCGGGTCGACGGGGCGTTGGGTTCCACGCGCGCATCTAAGATATGTCAGCAAAATTTGTAGGGGTCAGTTAGGGCCGACGGCTGCCAGGGCTGCGGTTTATTCGAAAAAGTTACCACAGCCCTCGCAACAGGGACAGTCAACTGAAGGAATACTGTGGGTTTTACGCCCTCACGCTCAGTTATTTAATGATTTCCAACGTAAAAAAAATAGTGAAAATATTAGAACGGTCGTCAAAATCAAGCAAATTTGTAGGCACCGTTAAATTCTCGATTATTAAAACGATTAAAGTTAGCGCGATCGTTCATGAAACTGAACTTCTACTGTTAAACTTTGATTGCATTTTCCATTATACATAAAAGGAACATTTTGCATAAAGTACGTAGTTCCTTCATCGGTGAGAGAAAATTTAAATTGTTATGGAGTGAAATTCCGTGTCGGAGTCTGTGTTTCCTGATAGCTACAACCTAGAAATCTATTTTAATCTAATTTTAATTTAATCTAATTATGGTGTGTCCAGACCTGGCGAATGCGCCGCTCGCGAACCGCTTGCGAGCCGCGCGCGTGCTGCTCGCGTTACGCGCCTAAGTTTGGTGCGCCGCTCTAGTGCAGCTCCAGCAAGGCTCGAGTGAGGCGCGCGCGCCGCTCGCGCGCACTTAGCTTCTTTCGCGTTTGAACTATGTAGGGTCAGCGCACACCAAGAGCAGAGCAGAGCAGAGCATTTTCTGAGATTATTGAAAAAAATATCTTATGATTATTATCATACATCGGAAAATTGAATACACGCCCATTTGATGCTCGACCATGCTCGAGCAAGCCGACTGCGTGTTCGAGTATGACGAGTAATTTTGGTCGACCATGCGCGACCAATTTTGCAGTTCGGTCTGCGCTGACCCGTATGTGTACCGCGAGTGGCACGCGCACACCCCCTGCGCCGCTCGAGTACGGCGCGTAGCTTGCGCGCGAGCGGTTTCGTACGAACATAAAATGTTCGCGCACAGTTCGCAAGCAGCACGCGAACAGCTCACGAACGGCACATTCGCCGGGTCTGGACACACCTTAAGGCAAGAGTGAATAAGTGACTTCTATGCATTGATACTAGTACTTATATAGTTAGATACTAGTCAAGCGCAAGCTTAACAATGAAAAAAATTAAACACATCTTTATAAGTTTAATTAGTTATTTAAGGGTAGTATTTAACCAGGTCTAAACTAGAAGATATATATAGCCTTTGTTCCATCAAATACTAATTGTACACTAAAATATACTCTTATCGATAGCTTAAAAAAATAACCACGAAGGGGATGGCGGGGTCTATGTTCCCTCACTCCCCTTCTAAACTAACCTGTCCGAGTCGGGGTGCCCCAAGTCCCTTAATAGTTGTAAAAAGTCCATTTATAATTGGTGTACAATTTGTATTTTTAGTGTAGAATAACATTTTTGATGTACAGTTAAAAATATCCTGATATCATATGTTATCGTATAGTTTCCGCACTTTGTCCTATGCGGATCATTTGCGTGGGTCAAGCATCCAAAACCTTTGGTGAGGTTATTCCAACCAAAAACTGATTATGCCTCTCAAGTTTTTCAGGGCGCCTGTGGGGGAATTCGGGGATCCTAAGGTTTGTGTGCGTGATTAGTGACACCTCTGCAGTCAAGGAGCACATGCGTAATTGTCTCCTCTTCCTCCAAGCATGCAAATATTCTGTTATTTAACATCGAGTACCAATTTATTTCGAGCATGGTTTAAAAGCTTGTTACTTCATCTAACGATGTTTGACGAAAAGGCAACGCGAAAAAAGAGAGATAACGCCTGAAAACTCTGTTAGCGAATGCTAACAGAGTTTTCAGGCGTTATAAATATTCGAGTAAATCACGGAATTACCGAACGGTAATTCCGTGATTTACTCGAATATTTTACAAAACTTGTTCCAGGAAATACGTGTTTTTTATAAATTCTTAAAAGTTTTTGAAAAAGATTGTCGTCATTCAGAATCTTGATTGAATTTTCAAGGCTTATATCGTTATACATTTTTTACTTTTTTAATTTTTAAGTAAATTATGAAGTGTCAAAGTTCATGCAAAATAGCAGATTTTTGGAGGTCTTTACTGGATTAGTTTTACACAAATTTATAAATTGATTTCAGTAGAAGTCTAGATAATATCCACAAGATACTGTGTTTCTAAAATATCTAATGAAAAATGTGTAATAACGTCACAATCGCGTAAGAGCATGTATGAAAAACAGTAAAAATGTATTTCGAGTTGCATCCCCTTAAGGCGCTTCAACACCTCTGATGCAATTACAGTAAGAGGATAACCCACGAAAAGTCATTTATAGATTAAGCTATTTATAGAAACTCTTTGCAATGAAACAAAGTATTTTTCTCGAAAATAATTTTCGGTTACGTTAGTATAGCTGTGTTTTTCTGTTGTATTTTGAACAAAGAAACAAATAAAAACTTGATAATGGTTTCTGTTTTTATGATCGAAGAAACAATTACTGATGTTTCCTAAGCATGAAGTTATTTTTAGTTCACTTTGTTAGTTAGCAGTGTAACCTTTTTTCTATAATAAGGGTCAGTTCACACCGAGCCGCGAGGCATCTCGATCTGCCACCCTAACCAAGTTACAACCGTTTCGTTTCGATTCTCTTTTCGTTAATCGCCTCGAGTAGGCTACGCCTCCTATTCCTTTGTTCTGATCACGTGACTCAGCGTTGAGATGACGTCAGAACAAAGGAATCGTGAGCGTGACCGACTCGAAGCGATCTACGAAAAGAGAATCGAAACGAATCGGTTGTAACTTGGCTAGGGGGCCTGAAATGTGTAACTTTTCGTGTAGTAAACGAAGTTATATTTTGAGTCGCTCTTCGTGCAGCGTCGCATTGCGTCGCGTCTCGGTGTAAACTGACCCTTAAGCATTGTACCAAAGAGTACGCAATTGTGACTAAAACAATAAAATTCATGGTACAGAAATTTCAGTGCGCACGTTCATTTACCTATATTTGTGCAAGTAATGTTGACACGCTTGAGTCTAAACTTAATTTCCAGTTAGTGTATAAAATAGAAACTTAAATTACAAACTAAACTAGCTTCTACCGACAGCTTTGCTCGCTATAAGTCGAGATACCAATGATTAACCAATCAAAAATAACATATAAAAAAAAACTCAAAAATACTCTCCTATATTCCCACACAATACTAACCATAATAACACTATATAGAATTTACAACGTAACTGATATAACTAGCTAACTCTGAAAATGTTGTTCTGCTATGTAAATTATCAAAGAAAAAAAACAGGCAACTGCGAGTCGGACTCGCGAACTGAGGGTTCCGTACAAACTTACCTATGAAAACAGTTTAATTCCCGAATTGAGTTATGAAGATTTTTCCGAATTGCAAAAAAATAAGTTTTTTTTTGTGACGTAACTACAAAATTACAGTTTTCTATTTTCCTACAGGTACTTGTGCTGTGAGACCTTGCTTCATGCCGAATTTCAGAATTCCAGGTCAACGGGAAGTACCCTATGAATTTTGATTCCCTTGAGAGTGTCGAAATATGCGTTTTTTTGCGACATAAACGGCTGTATCTTTTTTTTTTTGTTAACTCAGAAGTTTGATTTTTTCACAGCTTTAAGGGACCGTAGACTTAAGTATATGGTTTTAATTTCAACTCGATACCTCTAGGCGTTCCCGAGATAAAGAGTTTTGACAGACAGACAGACGGACAATAAAGTGATGCGTACCAGGTCAGTGGTAGGTTGGTTCCAATGGACGAGAACCGAAAACCGCATAGTTCTCGGTGAGCCAGAACTGATTGTGGTGATGCCTCAGTGAGTCGGAATGGTGCTGTCCCAGTAAGTCAGGGTAATGATGTCGTAGTGAGTCTGGATGATCCACTAGTTAGTCGGGGTGATGATGTCCCAATTGATGAGTCAGGATGATGCTGCAAGCTCCAGTAAGTCGGAGTAGTGCTGCTGACTCCAGTGGGTCGAAGCGGTGCTGTGCGACGTAGTGGCTTGACTGCTGGTTTAAGGAGATGCCTTGCTGATCCCTATTAAGACAGTCGTCGGTACAATAACATGTCACGTTTCGCAAGCAAAGCATTAATATTCTAGTAACTAAGTTACACGTGGCCCGACAGATTGCTGTATTTTATTGTGCGTCTATTTGGGCAAAATAAACATGTTTTCTTTCTTTTTTCTTTCTTTTTCTTTTTATGTAGGTAATATAAGTTAGCAGTATGATTTGTACATTATAATCGGTTAATATTTAGAGGTTGCACAACGCCAATAAAGTTTTCTCATACAGGTCGTCATCAGTGTAGGTTAAATTTTTAATATTATTATTTTTTACACTAGTAGGTAGTAAGTGTTACTAGTGTGTTGTTGTGTCTAGTAAAACTTAATTCCCTCCTCTGTAAAAAATAATAAAATTTTAAACCGATTATGGTGATTTTTGTTAAATGAACACGTGCATGAGTGGTATCAAGAATTCGAACAAAGCCAAATAAAAATCGAAATTTAAAAAAAACATGATACACCCTTGTCGCTACAATATTAATGTGATTCACTATTAATTTAACCACCTGGAAGCATATAAAAAAAACTGGGCAAGTGCGAGTCGGACTCGCGCACTGAGGGTTCCGTACAAACTTGAAAGGCAAATTGCGGTTTACTATTTATGACGTATTAAAAAAAAAACTACATACTAGATCTCGTTCAAACCAATTTTCGGTGGAAGTTTGCATATACATCATATATTTTTTTTAGTTTTATCATTCTCTTATTTTAGAAGTTACGGGTCACACATTTTACCACTTTGGTAGTGTTCTCGCGCAAACTATTCAGTTTAGAAAAAAATGATATTAGAAACCTAAATATCACTTTTGAAGACCTATCCATAGATAGATACCCCACACGTTTGGGTGTGATGAAAAAAAAAAATTTTGAGTTTCAGTTCTAAGTATGGGGAACCCCCAAAATTTATTGTTTTTTTCTATTTTTGTGTGAAAATCTTAAGCCAGTTCACAGGGTTCACAGAATACATCTACTTACCAAGTTTCAACTGTATAGTTCTTATAGTTTCTGAAAAAAGCGGCTGTGACATACGGACGGACAGACAGACAGACATGACGAATCCATAAGGGTTCCGTTTTTTGCCATTTGGCTACGGAACCTTAAAAAGTGCGACTTCTTTTTTCTACAGTAAAGGAAACTTTACTATATTGTGGAATGAAATGTTAATGTCCCACTTATTCCTTTAAGTTATCTAGCTTAACTCTATATATTACATTTTAGACTTCTATATCTAGGTTAATTCCTCCTCATATCTACGTCGTCTTTAATTAAAGTGTTCAACAATTATATCTACATACATACGTTGGCACTATTTTGCTGTCTTCAAGTTGTTTTAACTCGTTATATTCAGAGATGAACTTTAACTTGAAGTTTATTTCACGGTTCGGCGAAGGATCAAATCTGCAAGATTCCTTTGAGACTTATAAGTTGACAGTTGGCAAAGCATTTATACCTATATTGGAATACCTACATGTATAAAGCAGGAGATCTATTTGCAATATCGAACGATTGAGAACTACTAGTTGTAGGAACCTGGTACATAAATACACTTGTATATATGTTTGACTTGGTATGGTCATGTGAAGAGAAGGGATGAAACGCATGTTTCTAAAAGAGTTATGAGTAAACATGTGGATGGATGGAGAGTGAGAGGGAGACCAAAGAAAAGATGGATGGATTGTGTGAGAAATAATATGAAAGAAAAGGGTAGTAAGTTAGTGGTAGCGAGACGGGTGACAGGACAAAATGGAAGAAAAAACGTGTTGCGCTGACTCCAATAAAACAGGACAAGGGTAGGAAGATGATGACGATAATAATAATAATAATTTTTGTTCGCAAACATGTCAGTTTTATGAGCAGTGGTGATGAAATAAATTAACAAAGTAAAGGGCTTACCTGACTTTGCCATGCAGAATGATAATGTTGATTCTATAAACAATTTTATTTCTGGTACTTATAAACCAGAAATTGTAATAGTCAATCACCATCTGAAGCAATATTGTTGTTTTCTGTTAGTTTCATCCCCCCCTCCCCGCCACCATAGCAGTTATATCTACTACTGAGCTATCTCGAAAATGTAGTGCATTAAAAGCCCGTAGTCTGAACTTGTGTTTGTTATTGGCCATAGCCGGGTGGGCATAGGCAATACTGTATACTTACCAACGTGCAGAATACGGGTAGGTAGTAGTTAGCCTATTATGTCCTACTGCTGGGCGAAGAGAGCGAGCGAGCGGTTAGAGAGCAGTGGTGGCCCAGTGGTAACGGCCCCGACTTACGAGTTGTAGGTCGCGGGTTCAAACCCAGCCAGGCGCATTACTTTGTGTAATTTATTTCATCATCACTGCTCTCAAAACGGTGAAGGAAAACATCGTGAGGAAACCGGCATGTCCGAGAACCAAAAATTCGAAGACATCCACAACCCGCACTGGGCCCGCGTGGTGGATTACAGCCCATTCCCTCTCCTAGAGAGGAGGCCTGAGTCCCAACAGTGGGAGCATTATAAGGCCGACTATGCTATGCTATGCTATGCTGGGCGAAGGCCTCCCTCTCCCTTACAGGTATCATCATACATTTCTAGTTGTACCCATCAAAATGTATCCTGCTAATTGTATTCAGTTTCAATCAACGCTCACTGGACCACAGCATAACATTTATCTCACATACTCAACACGATTCCAATACCTATCATCTTCATGCTAATTCTCTACAATTGCTACTCGAGTAATTGATCCAATAGATTAGACAATAAGGGTTTGTTCGCATAGACGTTACATGATGCTGCACGTATTGTTTGAAATAGTGATATATTAAGAGCGTCCTTTTCGAGGTACATTTTCATACAACCGCTCTTACGTGATTATGATATTATTTATTACACATCTTTCTCTAGATATTTTGGATACACATCTTATGGATATTATCTAGGCTTCTATAGAAATCAAAACATAATTTGTGTAAAACTAATCTAGTAAAGACCTCTGAAAATCTGCTATTTTACGTGAACTTTAGCCCTCCATAATGTACTTATATATTAAAAAAATAAAAAAGCATATTAAGAAAGCCTTGTACATTTAATCGATATTCTGAATGATAACTATTTTTCTGAAAAAATTTTAAGGGTTTAAAAAAAACTCGTATTTCCTGGAACAATTTTTGTGAAATATTCGAGTAAATCACGGAATTACCGAATGCCAACAGAGTTTTCAGGCGTAATCTCTCTTTTTTTACATTGCCTCTTAATAAATAAAACATCGCGTTGGATTGCGTTAGATGAAGCAACAAGCTTTTAAACCATGTTCGATAATGACGATAGGCGAGTGTAAAAGGACCTGATTTACAAATAGAAAGTTGCGGTGATACTCCCCGTACCTCGGAGAGGTCAAAAAGCCATCAACCTTGTACCTGACGTACCCGCGATCGTGTTAGATTAGCATCGCGTTTCACGCGTCCTTGTGGCGCGCGTGGAAACACTACGCACCGTCGTCGTCGGGTTTGAACGTGCGACCTACATCTCATAAGTCGGGGCCGTTACCACCGGACCACCACAGCTCAAAGTACGTAATGATAAGATACTTAGTTACACGTACTCGTGTACTAGATGTTCAATTACATGGACCATGATTACGAAAGCGGATATTCCGAAACCCTTCTAATCTAAATTATCCGTTTCCAATTTCGTTCGCTTCAGGACTTATTGAGTTATTCGTCCACTAGAAAGTATCCAATTCAACATGGTCACAAGTGGAGTCTCTTTGTCGGCACCTACATATATGTATATTGTTATAATACGTACTTACGCAGGTATAATATCACACCTGGTAATGATATGATAATGTATAATGTCGTTCATTATGACAATTTAGCGATAGTAAGACACTCAATTGATTCTTTAGTACCGGAGTGGGGTTTTTTTTTTCGGTTGGAAAATCATCTTATGACATCCCCCGCCCTTGGGCGGGGCCGGAGATAGTGTCAGACTTTTACTGACTAAAAACCCACTCCTGTTCCTTCGTTGTTCTTCGTACCAGGGCCGAGTCTTCCTTTCAGAATCAGACCCTACCGGAGTGGGGTAAAACACTATGACGCAGTAGACGTCACGTAAGCGGAATCCGTTGGAGACGCGACGTTTTCGGACGTCTTGGACAATCCGTCGAGTAGTTCCGACGCTCTTAGCGAGGTCAGTGGTTCTCTCGGATTACGTTTTGTATATATTGTGAAATAAAAGTGATTTTGAAGTGAATTGTTATTTTAATTATACGCCATGAGCCCTCTACCAAAAAACCTTACTAATGGCGACTGTACCGCTAATTTATCGCAGTCGCCTTCATATAATTCTATCTAACTCTTCGGAGTAAACAACCGTGATAATTATGTTACGTTATAAATACCTAAACACACGGTTGGCGCAGTGGTTGAACGATTGGCGGCTACGCTGCGTAGAGCGGGTTTGATTTCCGCATGGAAAAAATATTTGTTCGACCTACATAATAATATAGTTGTTTCGGGACTGGGTATTTTAAATGAGTTTATTATGTTTGTAAGCATACTCACGATACAGACGTAACTTCTAGCGTGGGGCAAAGTAAAAAAAAAGTTAGTGTGATTGGGGCGGGGATAGACGGCCCTACTTTTCCACACTAGTACAAAATATACTGCGTTACTAGCTTGAAAGCGGTAGGAGTAAGAGCGGGTTTCCAAGTAAGTGTGTGGGAAAAATCCCGTATTATCTATTTAGTTGTTATTGGTCTGTGTGTCGTCTGTATGTGAGTTTACATGTTTGTGATACAGGAGTAATCTCTAGTGTAAGGTGACGATTAAAAAAATAAATAAATTATCACTTGGGCAAAAAATATTCTTTTTATCCAGTAAAAAATGTAACGTTCTTTTTTCTGGTTTTAATATACCTGTTTTGTTTTGAGCTTAAATTCACTGAAAATCTTCGTGCGCCTATAACACTCATAAAAAACTATTTTAGGAAAAAAATATTGCTATCTAAAGTTAGCAGATCACATTTTCATTCGCCAGCACTATTTCCATTTAATATCAGGAACTATACAGAATTATGTACGAATATATGTCGAGAGATATTTATGCTCCTCTGGGAAATGATCTGCCAAGTTCATGCACACAAACCCTCTCGACCGAATTTCGATCATCATGCCCAATCTCAACGGAGGTACGTACCTGGCTAAGGTACATAAATATTACAGTGGAGAAGTGTATAAGTAAACACAGGTGGTGCACTATCTGTTCATTTACTCACATAGTCCGATGGGACGACAATCCGACACAACCGGGAAGAGATCGGCGCAGGACCAACGGAACATGCAGAAAATATAATAAAAACATAATCCATTTTAAACAGCACTGGTTTACGTACAACCTCACTCACAACACGCATATATAAACACACTCACTTTAATTAACACACTAATATACACAAACTCACTTACAGAAAAACACACTCACAGGCACATCATCACACACAATTTCACACCCTCATACACACACACACACACTCATGGCAGCATGTTTGTCTACATTTAATTTTTAAAATATATGTTTATTTTTGTTTTGTTTCTTTTTCATATACACTCTGTCTGACGTAAGACACACCTTTTGAGTAGCGTAATTAGAGACACAATAGAAAGACAATGGCGCGTTAACGCCGGCGTTCATGCGGGGATTTAGAGCTTACTGTCACTTTATTGCAGTGAATACACTAACACCTGCAACACAGTTTCTACTAGCGCAGGCGTTAGGGAATCCTATAATTCAAATTGTAAAATATGTCAATAAAGAATTATTATTATTATGCTTTCCTAGGCACGGAATTTTACCACCAATTTTCAAACTTCGGGCAGCTGCGGAGTAATTCCAAATAGAAAAACCCAATAGTGCGTTTGCGCTTGCGACCTCGACACCAATGAGGCAGTTCATAACAATATTTCTATGGGACCAACTTGGAAGTATAACCTTTCAATCAAAAAAATAATTTTCAAAATCGGTCTACAATTGACCGAGAAATCGGTGAACACACAAAGATACATACAGCCGAACATAAAACCTCCTTCTTTTTTAAGTTGGTTAAAAATGGAGGGCGGGAGTAGGAGGGTAAAAAATAGTCTTTTCTCAGACCTACCAAATATGCACAAAAAATTCATGAAAATCGGTCAAATCGTTTCGGAGGATTTTGATAAGGAACACTGTGACACGAGATTTTTACTTATCAGATAAAACATAAAAATATTTCTTCCTATGGCCGTTATTCACTTTGAAACTATCCAACCGAAGTGCCCCAAACCGGTTTCAAAAGAAAGAATAAGCTTTTCTTTTGAAACGGGCCAACATTTATTTGTAACAAATATTTTTTTGTTAAATTCTATTTTTACCGAATGAATACGTGTCGCTAGTTCTTGATATAATCCAACTTTGTCTAAGGACCTTGTACCATTGTCTCGTCACTTTAATTAATACTTTCCACAAACAAGGCAATACCTGCTGAAATTGTTGAATAGTTTCACTTTGTAATGAAATAGAAACACAAAGATAATCCAATTAACCGAAAACTTAACCAAGAATAGAAAATAGGCAAACAACGATTTTCTTAGAATTTTGAACAGACCTACGCTTCCAGCGTCTTCATAACTTTCAAAGGTATTTGACATAACTTTATTTATCGGTCTATATATAAAAGGTGGAACTGACTGACTGACTTACATAGCAACGCACAACCGAAATTACTGGTAGGTACTGGGAACGTGAAATTTTGTACAAGGCTTTTTATGACGTAAGCGAGTATTAAGAAGTTAACTAGGAATCATTTTGCTTTTTTTTTTAGGCTATTGCATAGCTTCTACCGCAGGCCTTGAGCGCGGGGACCGAATCCAGAAATTCCGTAACGAAAAATATACCTAACGCTCCCCACTCCGACGGGCACGGAGGTGTGGCTGAAGGCCGACAGAGACCGAACACCTATTTTAGAAAAGTCGTTAACGACCTGTGTGGCGCATTGGTACAGCGTTCTACCTATGTTATCATCGTGCCTCGAGTTCAAATCTCAGTCAAACAAAATAGTCTTTTTGTATTATAATAGATTATAGTAATGTTCTATGATAACAACTGAACATACTTGTAGCAATTTATGAAGTAAACAAGAAAGAAAAAAAATTGTTTTCTTATCGGTCACCACGCTCAAAAAGTGTAACTTGAATTAATATCAAAGAAAAAGAAATACTGCATAAATAAAATAAATAAATAATTATAATTGCATAAGTTGATACAAAATGCTATGCAATAGCTTTACCGCGGCAGTCTCCGAGTGCCACACTTATTTTTTATTATTACTGATAGGCTCGCGTTTGACCACTATCTCACCAGATGGTAAGCGATAATTAAAATAGCCACTGAACTTCACTAGACGAAATCCTGCTAAAACTACTTTACCCATGTCCTCTAATTTCCTCTTTGAAATGTCCGTAAACAAATGCTACATATCTGAAATGAATAAAGTTTACGGTACCCACTCTGATATATTTCCAGTTTTAAAAGATAATCAATATTAGTAAAAGTCGATTATCCTACAGAAATAAAACGCACGTTACAAAAAACTTCAACTACCGTATGTTCTGCCATATGTGTAAAAAAAACAGGCCAAGTGCGAGTCGGTTCGCGCACTAAGGGTTCCGCACAAACTTATCTATGAAAACAGTTCGATTCCCGAATTGAGTTACAAAGATTTTTCCAAATTGTAAAAAAAGTTTTTTTTTGGTGACGTAACTACAAATTTACAGTTTTCAGATTTATTCCTATAACTATACTATAAGACCTAGCTTTATGCAAAATTTCAGGTTTCTGGGTCGACGGGAATGACTATGAATTTTGATTAATTGAGAGTGTTGAAATGTACGTTTTTGCAACATAAACGGCTGTATCTTTTTTTCCGTTTAACTCAGAAGTTTGATTTTTTCACAACTTCAAGGCGCCGCAGGTTTGAGTATACGGTTTTAATTTCAACTCGATGCCTCTACATATTTCTGAGATAAAGGGTCTTGACAGACAGACAAACAGACAGACGGACGGACAACAAAGTGATCTTATAAGGGTTTCGTTTTTTCCTTTTGAGGTACGGAACCCTAAAAAATAACAGAAAACAGTACCTGGGTGAAACTTTAGTTTCAAATAAATATCAGTGACATTAAAGTTTAAATGTACCGATACCCTTATGCTTGATGCTAACGCACTAACAATTAAGTGAGTAGAAAGCTGAGTAACTTAAGTTACTTTACTTACAATTTCTCCTCCAGTGGACCATTAGTGATTTAGTATTTTCTGTACTAGGCCAAGTACAGAAAGTACTCCAACTGTTGGACATTATCCACTCAAAGTGAGAGACTTTATTAATTTCATATTTTCGACTGCACAATTCAAAAGCCGGGTACAGACTGCTGTAACTCAGACGCGAAATGTAACACGCAATGAAAGTATTTGCTGTCGACATTGTCGCAATGTATCATGCAATGTAACAGAATTCCCATAGTGTCGTGTAATCAACTAGCGCGCACGAACCGTGCACACTACGCTCGCAAACAGAGCTCTTCACTTAGGTGAGTCGGTACATTTTTTGTTTTTATTATTATCGATGGGCTCGCGTTTGACCACTATCTCACCTGATGGAAAGCGATGATGTGGCCGACGATGGAGCACGCTAGCCTAGAAGTAACCTATTCACCCTTGACTTTTAAAAACCCCTAGGTTATAGCTATCAGGAAACACAGACATTATCGGCTCTATAAGATCCATTATATACTGCAAGGTGTCAAGTACATATCAGTTCCACACACACACATTGCGCATCCACCCTCAAAATATAGTTGTACATGCTCGGTTCGTGCGCGCTGCTTCCACACTTATAAAATGCACATATCGTGTTACATTGCATGTTACTTTACAACAGTCTGTACCCGGCTAAACACACCCTATAAAGTTGAGGTCGGCTTCCAGTTGAACTGGTTGCGGCCAAGGGCGCCGACTCCGTGGGTGCTCGGGGGTTCGAGCACCCATGAGAAATAAACAGTGAGTGCCGAGCACCCCTGAGAATAGACACCAAGAAACACATCGCCTCTTAGGTTACGTATAAATTATAATATTTCTAGATAATAAATAATGGTTTCATTTTATATTTTTATCAAACATAATTAGTAATTAAGTACGCAGTATGTAAGTAGGACATTTATTTATTTGTCGGTCGATCAGTGTGCATTTCTCTTCTCACACTTCGCCACTTTTTCGAGTCATCAAATGAGCATGAGCACCCATTAAAATTTAAAGCCTAATCCTTTCTAGCTCCTAATTTCTAGCCCATGGTTGCGGCTGGATATCAGTATTTTACATGGATCGACTGCCTATTTAACCTCTAAATTTTATTCTTATAACGAACACGATCATTTGTTATAAAATTTCACTCAACGACTCGAATTAATTTGAATTGTACGAGTATTTTGCGTTCATTATCTTTCTGCCCTTGTCCCATATTATTTGGGGTCGGCGCAAAATGCGTTTTTCTTCCGTACTGTTATCCGTCATGCTATCACTAACTATTTTATCTTTCATATCACTCCTCACACAATCCATCCAACTTTTCTTTGGCCTCCCTCTCCCTCTTGATCCATCCACATATACTCATAACCCTTTTAATTACATGCATTACATCTCTTCTCTTTACATGACCATACCAAGACAAACGATTCCCCTTCAACTTCAGCTTTCAGTTACTAGCGCCACTTTCAAACTTCGTCTAATATATTCATTTCTCACTTTAACCATTCTCGTCACATATTGATTAATCGATTTCGTGAATGTATTTGCGTTCAATCTATTAATAAACATTTCCACAGCTTCCGATTTGTCTAAACAAATTGTTTGCTTACTATTTATTTGGGAATAATTAAAATAAATAAACCTATAGAATCGAACTCACTGTTTTAGCGGTTTGCGGGAAGCCAATGCCCGATGTTTAGCTAATTAGTTGGCGTCCTATGTCAAGGTTGTATTTGAAAATAGATCCTGTACTATTTGACAGTGCTATTAGTACTATTACCAGTGACTGTATAGATTGAATTAGTTTAATTTGAGGAGAAAATCATATGTCGATGCAGTACCAAAGTCCGGTCTACAGTGGGAACCACTTGGCAGTTTCGATGTAGCTGTCAGCTAACATCAAGGGTCGGCTCTCAGCCCTTACCTCTTCCTGATGATAATGGACGCTCTGACGTCGGACATTCAGGAAGAAGCTCCCTGGTGTATACTGTTTGCCGATGACATTGTGCTGGTTGCCGAAAGTGGCCTAGAGGTCCAGAACAGATTGGAGGTGTGGTGGCACAGACTGGAGAGTGTTGGCCTGAAATTGAATAGAACCAAAACGGAGTACTTTTTCTGCGATTTCGGCGGTCTCTCCAATCTAGTGCCTTTAGCTCTCGCCTGAACGCCCATACCGATCTGTTCCGACTTTCGGTACCTCGGGTCGCTCGTCCAAGGGGATGGTGAGGTAGACCGGGACGTAACACATCGGATCAACGCAGGATGGATGAAATGACGACAGGTCACGGGAACAACTTGTGACCCACGGATGCCCCTCAAGTTGAAGGGTAAAATCTACAAGTCCGTGATAAGGCCTGTCATACTGTATGGATCAGAATGTTGGCTGTGAAAAAGACGAATGAAAAAAGATTGCACGTAGCGGAGATGAGAATGTTAAGATGGATGTGTGGTGTGACAAGAATGGATAAAGTGAGAAATGAGTATATTAGGGGAAGTTTGAAAGTGGCGCCAGTGACTGAAAATTTGAAAGGGAATCGTTTATCTTGGTATGGTCATGTGAAGAGGAGGGATGAAGCGCATGTTACTAAAAGAGTTATGAATTTACATGTGGATGGATGGAGAGAGAGAGGGAGGCCAAAGAAAAGATGGATGGATTGTGTGAGAAGTGATATGAAAGAAAAGGGAGTTAGTGATAGCGTGGCGAGTGACAAGATAGAATGGAAGAAGAAAAAAACGTGTTGTGCCGACCCCAACTAAAACGGGACAAGGGCAGGAAGATGATGATGAGGAGAAAATCATATTGCCTAATTTTTTTGTTCGTTACAGAATCAAATAAAAAAACATGACGTGGAAAATAGTAGTGATGCAACGGAAGTGTCTTAACGGAAGTGGAAACAGATATCAAAAGTAAATTGTTGCGGATGCGGAAGCGGAAGCGAAAACGGAAGTGGAATTAATACTATGAAGAAAAAGCACAATTAATTTTTTTAAACAATATTAGGTTTTTTTATATTGATATAAACTAGTGCTTGACTGCGATCCCACCTGATGGTAAGCAGTGATGCAATCGTTGATGGTTTACGTCGTAATCATGTCACAAGGCGCGATGATGCGCAGAATGAACCAAAAAAATATTATATTAAAGAAACTCGTTGCGACACTTTTGTGTACCGCCCCCGCGCCTCTTCCGATGTGTCCGGCCACGCGCCCCCACCTCCGAGCTCCTCGCTGTATTCTTCAGTTTAGAGAATTCCGTTTTTGACAATTCAAAATTGCCTGTAATTGGTCTATTTGAAATAAACGTTTTTGATTTCAGAGTTCTGTTATAAATTTTGCGGAAGCAAAGTGAAAAAACTTGCGGAACTTCTGCTGAAGCGGAAGCAGAGTTCTGTGGCAACACTAGAAAATAGGTTTAAAATTACACAACACATACATAGGTTTAAAATTACAAAAGTGGTATAGAAGCATCGTGAATTCATAATGTTTCATGATATATACGAGTAGAAGAGGTTTTAAAATAAAAAGTTTCACGTGATGATTCCAAAAATGTAACTATCTAAACTGTAGGAGAAAATATAGACACAGAGAATGAACGCCATTTGTCAACTGCATCAGACTAATTAAAAAGCGATATTTTTGCAGTCGGGTTTTTGATAAAAGTCAATAGTATAAAATCGATAAAATCATCTGTTATTGCTCTTACTTAGGTGTTATGCAGTATTTTGTTACAAAAACTCGCTTAAAGCATAGACTGATTACAAAGGTTACCGACTAAAACTTTTTTTAGTTGGGAAAATCATGCAATGACAACCTGCTCTTGGGCGGTGCGAGAGGGCGTGTTAGTCTTTTACTGACTAAAAACTCACTCCTGTTCCTTCTTTGCCTTCGTCCCAGGGCCGAGTTTTCCTTTCAGAAACAAACCCTTGGCCCCAGTAGGCTTCGACCCTGCTGGGCCCCTACGGTTTGCTGACATCTCCTTGAGGCGGCCGAATGGATCTGGAGCCGCGCCCGCGTACTCGTACTGGAAGGTGCATCACGTAAGGAACTCATTTCGATTAATTTCAATTTAATAATTTCTCCCACTAGGGTGAAGCGAGATGTCAGACTTTTACTGACTAAAACCAAACCTGTATTCTTCCAGTTGCTTTTTACGTTCTAGGCCCACGAGTTTCATTTTCAGAAATTTTCCCATGGCCCTACAGCTCTACTGGGTATCTACGGTTTTTTCCGCAGAAGACAAAAATCCTAATTAAAATGAACTTAATGTATTGGAAAACATAACTAGGACTTTGTAATCAGAGTCAAGCGTTTTTAAAATTTGCCCGTTTCTTTTATGTTTGAGAAAGGGCCTTTAATTTTCAGTTCACGCCCGTATTTATTTCTTAAACAATTCGTCATTAGGTTGAAATCTCAACCGTTAAACAAGGAGAAGACGACTATTCTCTCTATAGCTATGTTAATAGATATATTATATATGTACGTTGATAAGAATGTAAAGGCAAGGAAAATGATTTCTTAGATGAACTGTGATCAAAACTTTCTATTAAAATTGTTTTGGCCCTAAATCGGCATTTCATCTTAATATTCTTCATTTGATATTAGTACCTTAAATTATTGTATTATTAAATTAATTTGTGAAATTTCAGAAATAAGACTACATTGCAAATGGCAGTTCATTTTTCTTTGAAGTTAAATTCCAACGATGTAAATCTTGCTAGTTCTGAAGGCAAAGTAAACATTAAGGGCTTACTTTGAAGAAAACTTAACCTATTTTTTTTTAGTTTTAACTTGGCACGGTTTTTGCATTTAGCCAGTCAAGTTGAGAAAGTAGGTAAGTACTTAGTTTTATATTCAGAATACGGATATAACACATTATAATATTTTTGATAGTATTTGGCAGCAAATATATCGAGTCGGCCTTCTTGAATGAAAATCTTTGTTGAGGTAAAAATAATTTTCTCAGCTCCATTTTACGGAGATTGCGCCTGTTTCAATGATTCTAAGTACTTTTGTTTAGTTGTATAGACACTTGAGGTACTAAAACTTCACCAATTTTACGTCACAATATCTTCTAGGAATCATTTTGCGAATAATTAAAACAGCCACTGAACTTCATTCGGAAAAATCCCGCCAAAAACCAATGGTTTAAACACTGTTTATTCAATTTTTTTTTTTTATGGAAAATTTGATTTAGAATCGGCTAATTAAAATTGTAACTGAGCATATGATTACGGATATATATTAATATGCAAAGTGAGTTTGTTAGTCAGTAAAAATCAGACACTTCCTCTCGTTCCACGCAAAGTGGGAGGGGTTATTTGATTATGTAACACACAAAAAAAAATAGATATTACCTATTTTTTAAATCAGTCTCGAATAGAGATGAATAAACATAGATTTTTTTTCTCTTAATGAAATTGAAAACTGAAAAACGGTTCTCAGTACTTCAATGTTAAATTAAAATTTTGTTAGTTTAAAGTGTTTAAGATCAAACGAATTTGTTTGGAACTTTAAGAAATTGACATCAGAACAAGTTTGTGAAGTTATTTTATAATAAATCAATTTGACTGAGAGTTTTATTAATCAAAACTGATAAAGGAAATATCATCATCATTTCAGTCGAAAGACGTCCACGGTTGGACATAGACTTCCTGCCGCCACAACGACCGGTACTGTGCGTCTCGCATCCATCGGATTCCTGAGACTCTCACCTGCCCCTCTAGCCAAGTTACGCCCGTTTCGTTTCGATTCTCTTGCGTCGAACGCCTCGAGTAGGCCATGCCTCCGATTCCTTTGTTCTGAGGTCATCTCAACGCACTGCGAAACGAAACGGTTGTAACTTGGCTAGGGGGGCTGGTCATCTGTCCACCTTGTGCCCCCTAGCGGAGGCCTTTTAACGCTGCGTTTTCCTATACGTAGTTACCACTCCACAACCTTTCGGCCTCATCGACCATCTGTTCTGCGAGCAATGTGCCCAGCCCACTTCCACTTAAATTTTGCGATTCTTCGGGGTATGTCGGAAACCTTGGTTCTCCTGCGGATATCTTCATATCTCAAAGGAAATATAGTATGTCAAGATAAAGAAATAATATAAGTAGCTTTTTTCATTCTCCTGTATAATACCAAAATAAATATACATAACAACTTTATCGGGATAAAAGTTTTGAATAAGGGGAAAAGTGTTTGAAATGGTTTTAAAATAAACCCATAGCACGTGTAAGCCATTTTTTTCATTTGGCCGGCTTCTGACCGCGGCTCTGATAAACAATTTTCTTTTATATTTTCCTGTGACCTTACTAGTATTACAAAAGAGAAATAATGTTAAAAATCTTGGTGTACGAGTATGCTCGGACTTGGATTACGGCTTACGGTTAGGGTTTTATTATTGCACTTATTTGGTACTTTTTTTTCGGGTGGGAAAATCATCTCATGACATCCTGCGCTCTTGGGCGGAGCGGGAGATAGTGTCAGACTTTTACTGACTAAAAACCCACTCCTGTTCCTTCTTTGCCATTGTTCCAGGGCCCCGAGGATCTCTTTCGCATCACCCATGGCCCCAGTATGCTTCAACCCTGCTGGACCCCTACGGTTGCTGATATCTCCTTAAGGCGCACGTGGAACACTACGCGCCGTAAGGCGTAGCGCGCGAGCGGCGCAGGGGCTTCGTACGAACATAAAACACACGCGCGCAGTTCGCAAGCAGCTCGCGAGCGTCGCATTCGCCAGGACTGGACACACCTTAACAGAAACCGGTTTTGTGCGAACTAAAACCTACCTGTGTTCCTTCAGTTGCTGCACTGGCAAACATCGGCCTCACCTATTTTGCGTAGAATACAATGCACCATCGTCGATCCAGTCGTACGGCTGGGTCGACGATGGTGCATTGTATCTACATATATACCTTTGCACAGTGCAGCAGCATGTGCACAGTATCTACGTATATACCTATTTATTGCACACATTGATATCTAAATAATTAATCTTTAAAATGTACATACGCATGGTAAATTATATTTACAGTCCTTTTGATCTCCAGTTATTATGGTAACGCATTTTTAAATTGCCATCTGAGACGTCACTTACATGACGTGACCCAATTTCAAAACACTTAAGCGTCCCCTTTTCCTGTACATCAAAGGTGTCAAACTCCTTAAAATTACTTGACACTGAAGATGATTATTTTGTAATTAGCGTTTACGTAGCGGCTTTGCCCGCGTGGAAGTAAAAAAATATTCCAAGGAGTCAAGGTACTGCCGAGATTAAAATCTTCCATATCCTATTCCAAAACTCGTTCAGTCGTTGGAGTGTGAAGGGATAACAATCGTACACTAACAATATATACATACAAACTTTCGTTTTTATAATATTATTGTGATAATATATTCAGCTGCATCTGGGTAGACTAGAAGGTGACCAAGGCACAGACGAAAAAGGCTAGATTTAGATTATGCTATAGGTATCTCTTACTTGTCGAAGCCATGGCATACCCGTGTTCCACATTACATTCATACTCGTCATGAGCGCCGGCAGGACTATTTTAAGGGTTAGAGGACTAACTAGGAACTAACTAAGAACAAACTAGGGACAAACAAGGGACAAACTAGGGAAAAACTAGGAACAAACTTGGGACCAACTAGGAACTGACTAGGGACAAGCTAGGGACAAACTAAGGAAAAACAAGGTATGAACTAGGGACAAACTAGGGACAAACTAAGGACAAACTAGGGAAAACTAAGGACAAACTAGGGACAAACTAGGGACAAACTAGGGACAAACCAGGGACAAACTACGGACAAACTACGGACAAACTACGGACAAACTAGGGATAAACTAGGGACCAATTAGGGACAAACTAGGGACAAACTAGGGACCAACTAGGGACAAACTAGAGACTGACTAGGGGACTTAACTATGCATACAGAGATACTTTATCGACTTATGCGGAAATTATTTTAGCATCATTTAGCTCGCGAAAAGAGTTCGAAAATACTAAGATAATATGCAGGGTTCTTTAATATGAGGCTTTTTAAATCTATTTACTAAAAGCCAAAGATATCGCCTCATTTTTTCCCGCTTTCACTGCCCATGGAACCTGTTCAGCCGTTGAGACAGACTAATTGATAGAAATCCAAACAACAGATTTTAGATTTACAATATTATGAATAGTAGAACTGTTACTCAAGGGCGTCCTTACGAAGGTCTCATCAGCAATCACAAAGCTATTGTCTACTCCAAGGATCGTTTAATTAAGGTAGTCACGAAACCCATGATGGGTCTAAAGATATGAGGGCATTGCGTGATCGTAGTTTGCCGAGCAATAGCCCATTCCTGATGACGGCGGCTGATTAGAGCTATCTGCATTATTGCTGACCAGTTGAACTGAGATAGAGTGATGTAACGTGTAATAATGATAGTATCTAATTCTCGTGGAGTAAGTAATTAGAAAAGTAAAGTAAAGTAAGTATAAATCCCATAGAGCTTAGTTTTTTTTTTAATTATGGATAGGCTAATGTTTGAGCTCTATCTCTCCTGATGGTAAGCGACGATGTGATCGACGATGGAGCACGCTTACCTATAAAAGACTTTTTACAAAAAAAAAAAATAACCGACTTTACTAAAAAAAAGCACTAAAAGGATCAAAATAACTTTAATTTCGGAAGTCGGTGTTTCTCGGTATTGTTTGTTGCTTATTTAACACCGACTTCCGTAATTATAGTTATTTCGATATTTATAGTGTTTTTTTTTTTAGTGGTCGGTTTTATTTTTGTAAAAAGTTTTTTATTTCACACTTTTTAGTTGCGATACACTTATGTATCACCATAGTGCATATTTCTCATGACAATTCCAATTGACCCACACACTACTAGGTTACATTGTTTTATTATGAAGTTCCTGTGTCTACCTTCCACCTTCCGGCTCCGTCATCAGATCAGTTCGATAGTACCTTATAGCCAAACTGCATTTCATGACAATTCTAATAAGCCCAAACACGGCTAGGATACATTGATTAATTACAGAGTTCCGGTGCCTATCTTCCGGCTCCATCAGCATCATCATCTTACTTCGATGATACCATTTTCAACATAACTATTCAGAACCATTTATTTATTTGTATTCTCATAGTCGCTTAACTATCTTCATTGTGATATCTATGTGAGTATGAAGTTCCGTTGGCCATATATGGTCTTATTCATTAGTTACACTTCATCAAATGTTACTTTTTGACTGTAAGTGCTTAAGTTCTCGATGAAAATACCAAAATCATCAAATTGGATTCTGAAAAAAAAAATAGGAAAAAGAATATTTGCAAATCGGTCCATAAACGACGGAGTTCAAAATAAAAAAATACAGCCGAATTGATAACCTCCTCCTTTTTTTTTGAAATCGGTAAAAAAGTAATATGAAGTAAGGTGTGGTATAGATTTGCACTGAGAGGAAATGCATTGCATTGTCAATTTACTTGTTGTGTGCTTATTTTTAAGCTATTGCATAGCTTCTATCGCGGGCCTTGAGCGCGGGGACCGAATCCAGAAATTCCGTAACGAAAAATAGGTATATTTTTCGTTACGGAATTTCTGGATTCGGTACGCTCCCCACTCCGACGGGCATGGAGGTGTGGCTTGAATGCCGACAGAGACCGAACATCTATTTTAGAAAAGTCGTTAACGACCTGTGTGGCGCATTGGTACAGCGTTCTACCTATGTTATCATCGTGCCTCGAGTTCAAATCTCGGTCAAACAAAATAGTCTTTTTGTATTATAATAGATTATAGTAATGTTCTATGATATCAACTGAACATAGTTGTAGCAATTTATGAAGTAAACAAGAAAGAAAAAAATTTGTTTTCTTATCGGTCACCACGCTCAAAAAGTGTAACTTGAATTAATATCAAAGAAAAAGAAATACTGCATAAATAAAATAAATAAATAATTATAATTGCATAAGTTGATACAAAATGCTATGCAATAGCTTTACCGCGGCAGTCCCCGAGTGCCACACTTATTTTATTTTTTTGTGTTTCCGTGTTCTTATTTTGGACACAAAACTGCAGCAGCATTACTTAGCAGCAGCTTTGTTTTATAGACCCCGGTAGATATTTAGCATTGATTCTTTTTTTAAATAAAAATAAAAGTCCATAAGCAAATTGCCACTGCAAAAACAGTAATCATGAAAAAAGATATGAAAAAGATTTAATGTTACTAAAAAATGTCGCTGATACAGCTTGATTGATGAGTACTGCGTATGAAAAGAAATTATTATTAATGGCGACAGCCATAAAATATTTACTACGTATCTTTCCCCAAAAAAATCGGTGCCATGTTTTTTTTTTTAATTTCCGCAGTAATAATTCTACCTAAAGCTGAAAAGGAAAATATTAAAATTGGGAGTTACTGACGATTTGGACACAGTGTCCGAATCAATCACATTTTGTTTTCAATATTTTTTCACTGACGATTCAGACACCACCAAATTTATCGATGCTATTTAGTACAGTCATATAAAAAAATCTTAAAATGTAGGTAATATAAAGAAATTGATTACCCGAAGTTACCGCTTTATATCCAGCCTAAAATAGTTTTGGTAACGTTTTTTTCCCAATATATTATATTTTAAAACTTTATATCTGACTGTAATAAACAGTGTGTGTCCGAATCGTCTGTGAATAAATCTATATAATTACATAATTATATAAATAGAAGTTTTTAGTTACGCGCGCATCACGGAAAATGTACGAAATCGATGTAGATAAATTCCATACTATAATTATATTAAAATTATGTGTAACTTGATATATTACGCTTTGTTTTTTCGCAATCGGTTGACTATATTGAAATATATACTACATTCATTGACTGTTAGGCGGTACGAAGTTCGCGGGATCAGCTAGTATTGAAATAAAAATGTGTCAATTCGGACACTGTGTCCGAATCGTCAGTAAGTCAAAATTGGAAACCATAAGCCTTGGTACTTAATTTTCATAAGCGAAATTTTATACTGTGTATTAAATCTCCCATGGGTATGCAAAATAACAGTGTGGAGATGAGACAGATTACTATCTGATTCAAAAAATGTTTTTCGCGTCTACTGGTTGCCAATTATTCGCCTTCGCCGTAATGCTTTTGTATAATGTGCTCTTTTCCTCTTCTACCCCTCGTTACCTCAAAGAACGGTTCCAATTTCTTTGCGACTGCCGCATAAAAGTTCTTATGATAACTTGAAACTTAAAATGCCGATGCATTCAACTACTTTCCTGAATAAGTCTTCCACTGTGCATTGCCTGGGGCAATAAAACGTGCGCAAACACTGCAAGTATTTAAAAAGCTTGTGATGGATCACCTGACACTGTGATCATGTCTTTGTTTCATTACTCACTCTCTTGCTTATAATATGTATGTATATGTGTATCTATTTTAGTATTAAGTATCTATCAAGTTTTGTTTACTTTTATATTTCCACCAAGTGCAACCCCATTTTGTGTCCAGGCTATCTCTGTCTATTCTAGGTTGCCTGTTTATTCTAGGTCGCCGAGTGCGATAAGGCCGCCAATTGTATGTTATTTAATATATGGTTTCTTTTATAAATGTAAGGGCAATCGGTCGGGTGTGCCGCAAGGTAGTATTTTGGGACCTCCTCTATTCCTCTTGTATATTAACGATTTGCCTCATACCACAAATCACAAATGCGTGCTGTTTGCTGATGATGTCTCAGTAATTATACCTAGCAATGATAACATTGAAAACCACGAAAAAGAAGTTCACAAGACATTACCATGACATAGTTGGTTGGTTAACAATAAATGATCTTAAGGTGAATTTATTCAAAACGAAATATGTACATTTTAGCAACTATAATCAAATTAAAAAGCAAAATTTCAACATTATATTTAATGAAGAAAAAATAATTAGAGACGACAATATTAAATTTCTTGGCATTACCATAGATGAGCATTGCAATTGGAAATTACACATAGAAACAGTATGCAAGAGACTCAATAGATTTGTTTACGCTTTAAGACAGTTAAGAAAAACAGTACGTGAGACAGCAGCTCTTACTGCTTATCACGGCCATGTAAGCTCCATCTTAAGGTATGGTTTATTGTTATGGGGCAACTCACCACACATTAGCAGAGCCTTCATTATACAGAAAAAGTGTATCCGAGCAATAAGTAACGTCGGGCCTTTTGAAACATGCAGGCCACTTTTCAAAAAACTAGGAATACTTACTCTTGTATCTATGTACATAATGGAAATTGGGATGTTTGTAAAGAACCAATTACATTTGTTTGTAGACAGTAATGATAAACGTAAATATAAGTCAAGAGACCCCACTAAATTGGAAACTCATGCCTTTTGTAGGAGCGCATTGCATAAAAAGAACAGCTATAGGATGTCAATCAAAGTCTACAATCATATACCACGTCGGTTGAGAGAACTTCCCTTATATAAATTTCAAAAGGAAATAAAATTATGGCTAATAGAGAACTGTTTTTATACCTTAGGTGAATTTTTTAACTATAAGAGTTAAAAATTTCACAAAAAAAAAAAACTTTCCATAAAATTGTGTTTTTAATTGTATTGTTCTGTTTTTAACTTATTCTATTGTATTTATGTGCTTTTTATTTTTTGTATTTGTTAACTATTTCACTGTATTTGCACCTAAAAGTTAATTTTCGCATGCCTCCAATAGGTGAGATGTGTAAAGCACTACCTTTTCTTTTTAACAACCTCTGTACCATATCTCTGGCGATTAAATGATTATTATTATTATTAAAAAAAAAAAAAAATCTTGGTGTGCAATAAAGTATATATAAATAAATAAATAACTAAATAAACAATGACGCAAATATTATAAAGGGAAAAGTTTCTGTGTGTAGATGTTTGTCACTTCTTCACACACTGAACGGATTTCGATAAAACTTAGTACACGGGTAGATCATGACCTTGAATAGCACATAGGATACCTTTTTATCCCTTAGGAAATTTTTACTATCACACGGGCGAAGCCACTGGCAGCGGCTTGTTATTAAAGCGGACTAATATTAAAAAGTGAAAGTAACTCTGTCTGTCTGTCTGTTATGCTTTCACGGTTAAACTACTGAACCGATTTTGATGAAATTTGGTATGGAGGAAGCTTGCACTTAAAGATAGACATAGGCTACTTTTTCTCCATCTTCGACTACGATTTCACGTCCGCAATAACCGACAACTAGTGATAATATATGCAAGAGCACACAAAAAGCTGTTTGGTAAATGGCGTAATGTAATGATTCACAAACATTTTCCAAATGACTATCGCTCATAATAATACTATGACGCATGCACGGAGCAGAACCACTGCGCAGACTGACAGGACGACATTTGAAGGCCAGTGGTAATAGCTTCTACTTGAGACAAATTTTAATTATTTCATCTGGATTGCTCTCAAAACGGTGAAAGAAAACGGCGTGAGGAATCTGATATGCAATCGAAAATTCGAAGACGTGTGAGATCCACCAACGCGCACTGGGCCAGCGTGACTGAATGCAGCCCACAGAGTGTCGGGCTTCCAGACGACGAGCAAAGGGTAGCTTGCTGTCCACTCGTTCTATGAAAAGCGAGCCCGAGTCGTTGACGGCCCGTTCACGACCTTGCTGCTGTGAGCGGTAGCTAAGCGCGGGGCGGCGAACGGTAAGAACAAAAGTATGAAATTGTTTGAAGTACGCCACGAGACGCCACAGCGGCGCGTGCCCGCCTACCGATGCCGCGTCGCTCGTCGCTAAGACCGAAGTCGTGAACATGCCGTAATGTCCCACGCGGGCCTCAAAAAGATGTCAGCAAACCGTAAGGGCCCAGTAGGGCCATGGGATTGGTTCTAAAAAGGATATACTCATGGTCCTGGAAAGAAAAAGGCAACTGAAGGAACATAGGTGTGGTTTCAGTCAGTAAAAATCTGATACGCCCTCCCACTCCATCTTAAAACGGGAGAAGTCATTAGATAATTTCCCACCTCACAAAAAAATCCACAGAGTCTCTTCTTTCTACTCCTCTCCAGAGTCTTTCATATCCTCCCACAGGCCCGTGACCCAGCAGTGAGAATATTTCAGTGTGAATAAACTAGGGTGGCGGTTTGAAAGAGTTACTGTGAGCCTGGAACGCAAAGGGCAACAAAAGGAACGCAGAAGAGTTTTAGTCAGTTAAAGTCGGACACTCCATCTATCTCCATGTAAAGCGGGAGAAGTTATTTAATGATTTCCCTCCTCAAAGAAAAAAGGGCTGATGAAACTTTGCTATGCTATGAGAATTAATAAAAATCTGGAACTAACCACATCTCTTAGAGCAGTGGTGGCCGAGCGGTAACGGCCCCGACTTATGAGTTGTAGGTCGCGGGTTCAAACCCAGTCAAGCGCATTACTTTGTGTAATTTATTTCATCACCACTGCTCTCAAAACGGTGAAGGAAAACATCGTGAGAAAACGCCGGCATGTCCTAGAACCAAAAATTCGAAGACATGTGACATTCACCAATCCGCACTGGGCCCGCGTGGTGGATTACGGCCCATTCCCTCTCCTAGATAGAGGAGGCCTGAGTCCCAGCAGTGGAAACATTAAAAGGCTGATTTTGCTTATGCTTAACCACATCTTTAATGTATAGATCTACAATTCGGCTAAAATGTAAATTTCGGATCTGGATACGGATATGAATATAAGAATAATATTATACCGGTGTAGATGTCGTGGCCAGATCTTAGAATTGATTACTTCATGATATGGCCAGATAAACTATAACATAACATTTGATGATTTATGTCAATCCTCGTTTGGCCGTAACATTGATGAAGGATTTCTATGACAATAAAAGGTCAAAAGAAAGTAGGCCTAACGAGAATTTACATATCATCAAACTTTAACGTTTAAAACGGTTTTACTTGGCCATTTCATGAAGTGACATACATAGACACAGTTACGAATATTAAATTATTTCGGATTATTTTCTAGTTTCGGACAGTTTCGGTTACGTATATTAGAATTTTAAAATTATTAAAGTAAAATACATCTAGCAGATTTGACTTGCATTTCTAGTCTACATTATCATTTTTTTTGACCGGGTAAAGCAGACAAAAAAACTGTCGTGACGTATCATTTGGGTTCCATTTTTATCCGAAGCTTTTGTATCTGTTTCGTTACGGTTGTGGATATTTTTATAATTCGGATAAACGATAGTTTCTAGCTTAGCTCCATAACATCCCTGGATTGTACGGTGTTCTACACTGTCAGATTATCCGCAGGTTGACACCTGTCGCTGGAAATGCTATGCAACGCGGTCCGTTCTTTGAATTCACCGCTGTTATCGGATATGTTACCGGCCAAACTAGATTTTAGGATAAACTAGTTTTGCCTAGGCCAAGCCAGTTCTCCCTACACGCATTTCTGGTTTGTTATAAAAAATAATAACCACCAAGGTTAAGGCGGGAGCTCCGCTTCGCTCCGCACCCGCCTTAGCCTTCTAACCTAACCGGTCCGTGTCAGGGTGCCCTAAAATTTCGATCTCGCGTCGCTCGCTCTTGGACTAAAACTGGCTTGGCCTAGGCGAAACTAATTTATCCTAAAATCTAGTTTGGCCGGTAACAGATATACCACCAAGCCGTACATAAATATGAAAACACCAAATTTCCAAGTAATAGCGTGAATTTTTAATTAAATGAAACCTTGCGAAGAGCAGTAACCGTCTGAAAAGAATGACTTTGCAAAATGATATTAATATTTAATTAACTTATAATTTAGTTTACCCTAGTCCGTGGCGTGGCAGCGACCTCTCGCGCCGGGCCCTGGTACAGGCCACGGTTTGGAGCGAGGAGGTATGGCGGGCTGTCGTCTCCTTCAGCGAAGTAATAATGCTAGCTAGCCGTTGGGACCCCGACCCCAATTTCCAGCCACCGTGGACGTGGGCTTGTGGACGACGAGCAATAGGTAGCTCGCCGTCCGGCCGTCCGGTACGTCCGGATCAAGCCCGAGTCGGTGACGGCGCGTAGTGCTTCACACGGGTCTTAAAGAGATGTCTTTTTGTTTGTAACGGTTGTACTGTGTCCCGAATAAAAGTTTATCTATTCTATTCTATCCCTTCAGACTGACCATAGAAAAGAGACACTCGGTTTTCTGAAAAATCCATCAAAACACATTTTTTGCAATTACATTGCAAACGCTGGCTGACCCCTAAAAGATAGATCAAAATAATGTACTACTACAGTATTATACACCTTAAAAGGTCTACAAAAAGTCAGGGATGGTATATGTCTATCTCTTAGGGATAACCCACAATAACCATTTTTTTATGCTTCGATGACAAACGCAGACCAGTTTGCTTTACCGTGTTAATGTTTTGATCAATAATTTTCTTCGTATCATTATACCTAATAGTAATTTATTTATCAGATCACACAATCTATTATTTATAGTAAACACATACACAACTTACAAACTAGTGTTAGTACATACACCTCTGTCAAATAAATAATATAATAATAATATTCCACAACTATCACACAACGCCAGTTTGTATTAAACTAAGCGGAGCTTGTGCTATGAGTACTAGACAACTGATAAACATACTTATATATTGCTATATGCACCAGCTCATCATACAAACATTTGTTTTGGGTGGAAATTGAACCCACGACCTTCAGCATAGCAGTCAGGGCCACTTACCACTGGACCAACAAGCCAGTCAAATGTCAAAAATAAATTCAAGTACCATGTTAATGTCGATAATAATAATTACATCATATATTAATTGACAAAGTCTGCTATACCTCTGGAGGGAAATAGAAAACTATTTGGGTCGAAGTTCTCAAGATGTATCCTCCAAAATAGTTTAGCCGGCTCCCATAGGACAGCACTTGCGTACTTGATAATTTCATTGTGTAGGAAAGGCCAGTGGGGGACTGAAAAGGTTAAACTCCCGTACCCATAACCAAGCTATAACTTCCTATAATACGATACACGGTCGAAAAGACGCCCTTTTGGTTGAAAACTTTTTTCAATAATTATGTCGTGTAGAGTCACCACCTAAAATACGATTAACTATTCCGTGAATCTTAAAGCATAAGCATAATCAGCCTTAGGTATAAAATTCCCACTACTGGGACTCAGGCCTCCTTGTAGGAGAGGGAATGGGCCATAATCCAATAGGCGGGCCCGGTGCGAATTGGTAGATATGTGACATCTACAAATTCGCACTAGGCCCGCGTCTTCCAATTTTTGATTCTAGTACATCCCGGTTTCCTCACGATGTTTTTCTTCACCGTTTCGAGAGCAGTGGTGATGAAATAAATTACACAAAGTAATGTGCCTGACTAGGTTTTGAACCCAAGACCGTGTGTTATTGTTACGACCATGTAGGCTTTAGTTCGATTTAAACAAAATAGCGTCTACGTAGCCTCACCTCCACGGTAATATGGATTTTCTACTGTGCAGCGACTCCTGTTTTCCGAGCCGTTATTTTAAATTAAACTATGGCCTGTGCCTCACGGACGTCATGGTCGTGCTGCCAGTTTGCGTAGCCAAGCAACTGCATGCAGCTCTGTGATGTGTATCTCGTTTGGCCACTGTTAGCCACGCGGTCAATCAAACAAATTGGTTTGACGTGATGACCTGACTGACACATCAATTTTGTCAGGCAACATCTGAGAAACCAGTCTCTTTTTAGCTTCGTGTTTTATTTTGCCAAGATATTTGTAAAAGTTTTTTTTTTCAGTCTTTTACTCTATTTTCTACGTGGATGCTTTCAGATATAACATCTCTTACTTATATGACTAACTTACTCAAAGGATTTCGGGATTACTTATTTATTTATTTAAAGACAACCAACAAAGCATACACCATTGTACATGCTAAAGATTCAGTATATTTACATTTTATAGTGTAGCCTTAATTAAAGGTTGCCACGACGTGCATTAAACACAGAAGGAGTTAAGATCTAACGTATCTGTTACATTTTTTTTGACGTTAAGCCAGCCAATAAATATATGTTAACAAAAACAAATTCTAAATATTTAAACTTTTACAAATTCCAAATATTTAAACATTTACAAATTCCAAATATTTATTTGTTTAGGAGAATTTTGTCCGAGAATTACGCTAGCGATCTCTAACTTACTTGAAGGGGGATCTTATCTGTGCTAAGTAAATACGTCAATGTTTCCGCAGATGGTTTAGTGTCTACAATTTAGTAACAGGGAACATGAATGAAAAATTTTTTTCGATGGTCTTATTTGAAAACCCACTCTTATTCCTACCACTTTTAGGCACGTAATTTACTGTTTTCCGCAGTAGTGCGGAAAAGTGCGCGAGCTCACTCCCGCCACAATTTATTGTATTTATCGTATCAGGCTTAGCATTAAACTACCCTCACGAGTAGCTGGTCAATCCCCGTTCATTTATTTCTTCGTTATGGCGCTGATCGGCGGATTCTGAAATAAAAAGACTATTATTATTATATATTCCCTACTCTCAGTTGTAGTAATTGTATGGCCTACAGATAGATGTTCTGGGTCTCGTGTATGTGAGTTTAAATCTATGTGAAACACCTACTATACCTACAAGAGTTATTCTTAATAAGGAGCAACGATTTAAAATAAATTAATAATAATAATTTCACTTTGATTTTAGCAACTACTATTTTCTTGATTTTATAAGTTCCCTTGGAATAATTTCTGACTTTTATTCGAACGAACCCAATAACAGTAGTTAGTATGTCATTGTATAGTAATGTTCCACAATTATCACACAATGCCATCTAGTCTCAAACTAAGCAGAACTTGTTTTACGAGTACTAAACAACCGATAAACATACTTTTACATTTCTAAATATATTTATAATTAACGATAAATTACACCCTGATACAGAAAAAAATGATCGTGCTCATCATACAAAATATTTGTCTTGGGTGGGAATCGAACCCACGACCTTCGGCATAGCAGTCAGGGTCACTAACCACTATACGAACAGGCAAGTCCAATAAAACCATTCAAAAAACTTTACTTGTTTTAGGAAACGACTTCAATTACGCTAAAATTACAAGGTAGAAAAAAAAAGCTACGAAAAAAATGATGGATAATTGTACCCATCCGTTTATGAAGCCGGTAATAATGAAGTATACTGATAAAATCAAATGAATAATAAGTATTCAATTATGCAGTGGAAACATTACTAATTACAAGCATTAATAAAAAATAGAAGCATACGTTAAATAATAAATTAATGTTTTTATGTAGTCAAAGTCTAAGCTTTTTGTACAAAAGATAGAAATCGATACCAGCGACGCATAAAGTCGTAACAGATTTTTGAGTAAACTTGTTATTGTTTCTTATTACATCCAGCGCCTTTTTTTTTGCGGTGGGTAAATCATCTTATGACTTTTACTGACTAAAAACCCACTTCTGTTCCTTCGTTGCCTTTCGTACCAGGGCCGAGTCTTCTTTTCAGAATCAAACCCTTGGCCCCAGTAGGCTTCGACCCTGCTAGGACACATACAGTTGCTGACATCTCCTTGAGGCGCGCGTGGAACAGCACGCGCCGTCGACGACTTGGGCTCGGTCCGGACGGTTACCGGACGGTCGGACGGCGAGCCACCCATTGCTCGCCGTCCGCAAGCCTGCGCCTACGATGGCCGGAAATCGAGATCGGAATTCCGGCGGCGATTGGGGCGTGAGGACCGTTGCCTCACGTCGCTCTGGACCATGGCCTGTACCAAGGCCCGGCGCGAGAGATCGCCGCCGCCGATCGCCCCCACGAGGACACGGCGTTGCTCTGCCCAAGCGGGACACACCTCCACCGTGTGCTCCACCATGTCCTCCGGGTGGTCCGCACAATGGTGACACCCGGGCGTTTCTTCCGCACGAATCCGGTGCAGGAACCTCCCGAACTTACCATGTCCGGTGAGGACCTGCGTCATGCGGAAGGTAAGGACGCCGTGTTGGCTTTCCAGCCACTCCTCAAAGAGGGGACTTACCGCCATAATTATGGCGTGCCCAGCACTGGGTTGCGATAGTCGCTGTCGCCATTTCACCATGAGACCCCGCCGGAGCTTTGTCCGCTATGAGCATGCCAGCGGAGTTTCGCCCCGACGTTGCATCTCCACGCGCAGATCGTGCATGCATGCAAGGCCTGTTGCCTCCAGATCCCATGGTGGCTGGCCAGCAAGGAGGCTCGCCGCTTTGCGGGAAACCGTGCGGTATCCCCGCACCATCCGTATGGCTATGACCCTCTGGCACGCGTTCAGCTGGGCCGCCGGCGCCGATCGCTTTCGCAGTGACCATAAAGGGCCATGGACCGGACAAAGCCTGCGTAGAGCCTCCGGCAGGAGGCGCCTGTACCCCGAGGTTGGGCAGGAGCCGCTTGAGGGCAGCTCCAGTCCGATTCAGTTTGGGAGCCAGACGTCGGAACTGCTCCTCGAAATTCCACCGGCTGTCGAGGATGAGTCCCAGGTACTTCATCGTCGACCCGACGCCGATGTGAACTCCTCCTACCGTTAATTGGGAGCGCCGAGGCGGCGCGCTCCGAGGGCCGTGAAAACACATGGGCTCGGACTTGTGCAGCGCCACCTCAAGTCCCAACTGTTGGATCCTATCAACGACTATCGCACCCCCGCGTGTCGCTAATTCGACCGCCGCCTGTTAGGACTCTCCCTGAGCCAGGACCAGCGTGTCGTCTGCGTAGCAGACCACGCAGACCCCGTCAGGGAGGTCGCCGCGCAGCACGTAGTCGTAGCCGATGTTCCACAAGGGCGGTCCTAGTACCGATCCCTGCGGAACACCGCACGACATCTCTCGCCGTTTCCACTCTCCCTGGTGACCAGGGTAGATGATGTACCTGTCCGACAGGTAGGCTTCGATCACACGACAGAGGTAGTCGGGCACCCGGTGAAACCGGAGTGATTACATCCAGCGTCTGGCACTATGATCTCAAACTAATTATTGATTAAATAATGCCTCCCACAAGGTGGACCGATGACCTGGTGAGGGTCGCTGGAAACCGATGTATGCGAGACGCACAGGACCGTTCGTTATGGCGACCCTTGGAGGAGGCCTACGTCCAACAGTGGACATCTTTCGGCTGAAATGATAATGATGATAAATCAACTTTAAGCCCCAATCTAATGACTGTTTCTTATCATGAAATCATCATACAGTCTATTTAATTACCCCTGCTAAACAGAAAAAAGAAAATAATAGTAGTGATAGTATTTAATGATACTTCATTCTATTTGAAATATCTATTATTTATTTATTGTGCACACTTACCACAGTGTTATCTTTTTGACCCAAATATTGACTGAAAGAATGCCTTGTTGTATTAAATCTGCCTATATACTACCACTGCACATCTTCTTCTTCTTCCTGTCCTTGTCCCATGTTATTTGGGGCCGGCGCAACACGTTTTTTCTTCCATTCTGCCCTGTCATTCGTCATACTATCACTAACTTCCTTTTCTTTCATATCACTCTTCACACAATACATCCATCTTTTCTTTGGTCTCACTCTCCCTCTCCATCCATCCACATGTAAACTCATAACTCTTTTAGTGACATGCGTTTCATCCCTCCTCTTCACATGACCATACCAAGACAAACGATTCCCTTTCAACTTTTCAGTCACTGGCGCCACTTTCAAACTTCCCCTAATATACTCATTTCTCACTTTATCCATTCTCGTCACACCAAACATCCATCTTAACATTCTCATCTCCGCTACGTGCAATCTTTTTTCATCCGTCTTTTTCACAGCCCAACATTCTGATCCATACAGTATGACAGGCCTTATCACGGACTTGCACATAAAGTTTAAATAAATCAAATAATTAAAATCTCTAATTTTCTTTTATATTTGGATCTTTAGCCATAATTTAAAACAAAGAGGACATTGTGACGACGTCAAACATGTAATAACAACTGAATACCGCACTGCATTTAATAAAGTGTCAGTAATCGCATGCCGAGTACAGATTGTTGTCAATAAATGTGACGAGACCCCGTAAATACGTCCCTTATCACTTGTTATCACTTCTGCTCCGTGATCTCGAACAATGTCGCATGCCTCTAGAGGTAACTCGCCCCGAATTGGCTGACGTATCACTGTGTTAAATTCTTCACGTGGCACTATCTCAAGCAATTATATGCTTCTCGGTTATGAGATACTAGCTTTTGCCCACGGCTTTGCTCGCGTAGATAAAATATTGCCTATGTCATTCAGAAATGAAGCAGTTTTCTATCGATGAAAGAATTTTAGTAATTGGACCAGTACTTTCAGAGATTACCTCCTAAAACCACAAAACAAACTTTACCTCTTTATGATGTTAGTGTAGATTAAACACAATTTTGATTTCAAGTAGATATTTGTACCGAAATTTAATTGTGCATTTAGGGTAATGACCTTTGGACTGTGGGGTTGGTCAAGAATTACCGCAGCCCTGGACTGCAAAGGGCAAACTGAAGGATCATAAGCAGGCAGGCAGGGTTGTAGTCAGTAAAAGCCTGATACGCCATTCTATTCTGTGGGTGCGATCATCAGATCAGAGGCCTCATCACGCTTACAGTCACCCAAAGGTCAATGGAAAGGGCTAATCTTGGAGTTTCCTTGCGTGATCATATTAGGAAAGAAGATATCCGGAGGAGAATCAAGGTTACGGACATAGCCCGAAGAATCGCCAAACTTAAATTGCAGGGTACAAGCAAGCTCGAAGAACAGACGGACGATGGGGCTGAAAGGTTCTGAACTAACGACAGCTTACTAGAAGAAGCAGCATTGGAACGCCTGCCACAAGGTGGACTTGTGATGAAATGCGGGCCGCACAGGACTGGTCGTTACGGCGATACCAGGATCAGGTCCATGTCTAGCAGAGGACGTCTTTCGGCTAAAATGATGATGATAAAATCTTACATTACACCACAACCTGTTACACGTGGTAGTGGTGGCTGCGAGGGTAACAACACTGACAACATTCTTATCACGGATCGTATCAGTACCCCGAGCACGGACGCAACGGAGCAATTTACATTTTCTTCAATTTACTGCACAACGGTTAGAATTACTTATTGATCTCTGCTTACAAGACGATGTGTCGAGACAGTTTTTTATTTAATTACACTGTGATCACGAACCGTGTCGGCTGATTTAGATTTTATGAAAAAGATGAGAGATGAGGACTCGTTTCTTTTTTTACTTTATTATTAAAAACAAATTTCTTCTGCTTTCTTTGCGCTGTGCACGTACCTTTACAGCTCAGATAGGCTATATTAGCCATATTAGAGAACATGATCGAACACCGTAGTTGCACTGATGATGTAACTAGTCACCGTAGCCGAAATTGGCAAGGGAATATATATGTATGTTATCGTTAGAGTACGGAATGCATTAATATGCGCATGACTTAAAATAACAGATATCTCCCTGTACCTGGATATTCTGCATATTAATGGACATTACATCGTTAAATCGCGGTAGACCGTAAGCGAAATAGTTTTGTCCCCTTTTAGCTCGACGGAACCTCACTCCGTGGGGCTTCAACTTCTGGGTGGTTATAAAAAAAAAACCACAAAGTCTAAGGCGAGAGCTCCGCTCCACTGTGCTCTCGCCTTAACCTTCTAACCTAACCCGTCCGTGTTGGAGTACCCTAAAATATATTACTAATTCTTCATGCGTAAAATGTCATCAAACTAGATTATTATTAGAAATTAAATAATTACAATTAATCCGAATGTTTCAATCAAGCAAAGAACTTGTTTTATAACTTAACCGTATGCTTGGCCGTTAGTCTGCTAGAAAATCTGGAGATTATCTAATTAATAAAACTCAAAAAAAAACCACTTTAACGGGCTCAATTAGATAATTAATCTACAGATTAACAAGTTACTCTGCACTGTAACTGATTTACGCACATTAGCGGTAACATATACACTAACTCAAAGGGTTTATAATTCTCTTTAGTCTACACTCAAGGTCTGTGTTGTCTAGCGGTTGGATTGCCTCAACGTTCACGTCTCGGTGACGTCTGTGTTTGTGAGCTTCAGCATTAGATGATGGTGGTGACAAGTTCCATTTTAAAGTCATGATGGAGTAGAATGGATAGCCTTCCATTACCAAGACCATACAATAGAACCACGTTAAACCCTGGATCCCAGCTGACATCCGTAGATCTTAGAGCAGTCTTTCCAATGTACACCGTGTAACCCAGTTACTGGGTTGTAGAGGTTACAATGACAATCGCTCCACGAAAAGTACTGGCGTCCAGTAGCATCCGTTTTGACTGGATCCAAACACAAAATTGGGAAAAGGTTAGCCAAATTGGTTGAAAATAAATGAAAAGGTTACACGCCCGTTTTGAATCCACGACTACAAGCATGAGAAGCGAGCCCCTTGACTAAGCGTGGTAAACGATACATAAGCCGAAGAACACATAAGCTAGCATTTTCTAGAAATATAGTAGATGTAAAATCATTCCAATCCAAATAAACTACGACTGTACAAGCGTAGGTGTGTACCTACATTTATTTAGTTACGGACAGATTTGTAGAAACATCATAAAATTATATTAAAATAACTTTAATTTGTTGGATGTTACTAAACAAACACGCCCTAATTGGTTCAATTTATAATTTACTTTTATTAGCTTTCCTTTGATTAAAATTCATGGTATGATTTAATATTGACGTGGACACTACAAATTATTTTCGTTGAGATATAAAATCGTCCTCCTGGTAACAAAATATTATAAGCTAGCTGTCCCCGCGGTTTCACTCGCGTCTTTGGTTACTCGCTTTCTTGATAAAGGGCCTATTCAACACTAATAGTATATTATCTACGAAAAGACTATGAAAAACATCTTTAGTGTATTAAAGTCGCAGGTGGCATATTGAATTCCCAACGAAACGAAAGTTGCTAAGTTTTAATCCAGTGAGGATACTATAAAATACACAGACACATAAAAATACACTATATAAAAGAAAATTAAAACTATAGTCCAATTTAGTAGTAAGTTTTGTTGTTTCAAATCTCAAAACATGTCGAGTGATAGTTAATGTTGCCTTGTAAATAATACTTATATGTCGCTAATATATAATTTGTATCAGCAATTTGTTTGATTTGTTGTTTGTATTGTGTTTGTTTGTGTTTGTGTTGTTTGGTCAGTATATTGTATTTTAATTATCTCACAAAAGGTGTAACAAGTGGAATATCCAACATGGAGATAAAGTTATCTTTGTCTTGACCTCCTTGAATTCTTCACTTCATTTGGGTTTCTATTTTAACTCCCTCGCAGTGCTCGGGAGTTAATTATATAAATATCTCACTACAAACGAAGGTTGTTCGTTTCGTTCGGAATCTAACATGCCACCTGTGACTTAAAGATACTGCTTTATCCTATAGTCACATAATTCACGATTTCAATTCGTAGGTTCCTGAAATTAGCGCGATCAAAGAAATAAAACTTTTGCGTTTAATTATAGTAAAGTTTATTCTATTTTATTCTAATTCTATAGATTGTCTTTTCCTATTTTCTATTTGAAATTTTATATTCTCACGGCTAAAAACGGAACCTATTTATTTTGATGATCCTATTGTTACGAACGCGAATTATTTAGTGTCATTCCATTCAGAAATCCGTAGTTTTGCTATTATCCAGACTAATTTCGGCTTTGTTAAAGATTTCAAAGGACCTAATAAGCGAGAATTGTCACAGAATTGAGCCTATAAAATTATGACATTTTCGATGTTACTATCTAACTTCTATATATAAAAGAAAGGACCCACCGCGCCTGTCTGTTTGTATGTTCACGACAAACTCAAAAAAACCTGAACAGATTTTTATGCAATTTTCAACAAAAGAGAAAGTGATTCATGACCAAGGTTTAAGTTATGATACACACACATATTATGATAGAGAAAAGCCGATAGAGAAGACCCATGCAAAGTTAGGGCGGGTCACTACTTGACGATAAAACCAGTTTATATCTAAGTACTTGATAAGAAATATATCTTTAAATAAAAAGGGCGTCCACGTGGATGAAGTCGCGGGCAAAAGCTTGTAAGTAGAAAATATTTACAAGTTGGCAACAGAACAAATAGTCGTAGTGTTTATTTTCGTTCATCTCTGAGGTCGAGTCCCGCTATTATTGTGATATTTCAAAATAAGATTACTATATTATTAGTTAGAGAAAGGTTGTTTGATCAAAGACAACAATGTAACACCTGACGTGGGTTGAATGAGTGGGCGCGTAGGAAAGTTTCATAAACAGGGACCAATATATGATGTCCTACTGTAAAAAAATAAAGTTTAGTCCAATTGTTTGATTCAGGGAATTCAAAAACTGGGCAAATGCTTAATTTTTTTATAAAATCGCTGTCTGAAATACTGTGGTGGGATTAAGAGCGGTTATCTTGTGCTTGCTCGCACGAGCGTGAACAATTAGAACCTCAAATTCACACCACAATAGCAGCGGCCGGCAGTGATGCGGCGAGCACTTTTAGTGTGAAATAATTTTCAACTTTATCTACATACTTATAAGACCAGTATTGCTTAAAAAGATCAAAAGAGGCGCAGAGTTGCCCGAAATGCCGCGAGGCTGTTTACGAAACGCGGGTCGTAGGATTCTTTGAACCGGGACCGCGGGCCCAACTTCCACCTATAAAATTATTATTTTTTTAGTATTACTTTGGGACCACACGGAAAAAGGCATTTTTTTTCACACAACTATCACAAAACGCCGTCTAGTCCCAAGCTAAGCAGAGCTTGTGTTATGAGTACTAGAGAACTGATAAACATACTTAAATATTTCTAAATACACACATATTATAGATAAAGTACACCCAATGACACTGAACAAATGATTGTGTTTATCATACAAACATTTGTCCTGGTTGAGAATCGAACCCATGACCTCCGGCATAGCAATCAGGGCCACTAACCACTAGACCAACAGGCCAGTCAATACAGTAGGTACAGTTACCAAAAAAAACTGTATTTATTTTATTTGTGGTCCCAAATATAATAATGAAAAAAAAAATTATAAGTGGCAGTTAAGACCGCGGTCCCGGTTCAAATTGCCCTACGACCCGAAACACGGCCACACGCGTCTTGATAGTGATCCCGATCCTGACGCTAAGCTGCTCGCAGCACCATTTTCTTTATTTATTTCTTTCTTTTTCTTCAGAAATAAATGCTATATTAATCTATTCCATCATTTCTTTTTCCATCTGCATGGCGTACAGAGTTCCGGCGGAAGCTCATGGCGATATAGTAGTAAAATTATTTTATTATACCAAAGGTATTTGTAAAACATTGTTCTCTAGGGCCCAATAACTAGGTAAAAATCTGCTCCAGTATTTGCTTGGTCGGTTTTCAAGTGGTTATCAAAGTAAAGAAGTACTTATGATGGCTTACTCCCTACATTTTTAAGGGGTCATATAAAGTTAGGACAATATCTGCACATAATCTCAAAGTTTTGCGTCAAAACGAAAACGGAAATAATCACACTCAATATGACTGTAATTGCCGTTTTAATAAATAAAGGCGAAAGTTTGTAAGTATGTGTAAGTTTGTTACTCTTTCACTCTCAAACAGGTGAACGTACGTATTTGGAACTGGCACACGGTTGGACAAAAGAAGAAAGGAAAACCTGGGAGCCCGGAACGCACGGCAAAAAATGAACATAAGTGTGGTTTTAGTCAATAAAAGTCTGACACGCCATCGCGCTCCGCCCTAGAGTGGGAGAAGTCATTAAATCATCAAAAAACGGTTGGACCATGTCCTAGAATAGCAGGACATTTTATCCCAGGAGTATACAAGTAAGTATCGCTGATTTTTAAAAGTTACATTTGTGGTGTAACCCCGGGCTTTCACTAAGTTCTCATATGCATTAAACTACATGCATTAGTCCAAACCGCTAGTGCAAACATAAACTCCAAGTACACACTACCCTCGTCGGCACGTGTTTCAGCTTTCCCTCCAGAAAATCTTCCTTCAGATCGCAATGAAAACAGACATTCTGTTTACGAGTTCTCGTCTTAACCATACTTAACTTGAGGGGCAAAAATAGCCCAACAAGCTTATCAATTAAAAGCCTTGTAATTACTGAGTTATGTTCAGAACTGCGAGCGCTTAGAGTATGAATATAGCCATGGAGGTACTGCTTGCTGCTTGAAAATAAAATACAGCCTGTTAACCCTATCCTACCTACAAAATCTGATTCTGTTTTTTTTTTATTATATATTTTCATTTTGGAGCGTAGCGGTGTGTTTTTAACTTTATCATCATCAATTTAGCTGAAAGACGTCTACTGTTGGACAGAGGCGTCTCCCAACTGTCGTCACAACGAACGATTCTGTGCGTCTCGCATCCATCGGATTCCCGCGACCCTCACCAGGTCATCGGTCCATCTTGTGGGAGGCCTTCTAACGTTGAGTCTTCCAATACGCGGTCGCCACACCAGAATCTTTCGTTATCTGTTCTGTAAGCAATGTGCCCTTCTCACGCGATACATTAATTAAATACTCAAAATGCTCTACTCCGTTGCTTGCCGACAAATCTCAAGTTTAATTTTATTGCTATCCTTTAATTTTTACCGACTTCAAAAAAGGAAGAGTTTCTCAGTTCCTCGAAAGTCTTCTCAGGTCATCCAAAGGTTGTCAGTGGATATAGCTGTCAGCGATAAAAACGATTTAAATTCGCAGTGTTCTATTTTATGGCAGTTACCTCCTTATGAGAAACAGTAACGCGAGCGAACAAGCAAATTTGAAGGAGAGCCAATTCTAACACCCCGCTAGAGACGTCCTGTACACTGAGTGAGAGTTGTTTTTACATTAATCCGATCAAAACGTTTGGCCCTCTGATTAGTTAAAAGCTTTGAGCGGGCCTATCGGAGCGCCGAACGTCATAAACGCGTCGATCGCGTAAACTAAATTTGAAATTGAAAATATTCATTTCAGACACAGAAATGACACTAGTCCATAATATGTTAGTACAAACTTATAACTATGTTAGTAAAATTTAAAATTATTATTATTTTGGACGTGCATGAGCGACCACTGCCTCAGGATTTGGCGGTCCACTCTGTCTGACACCACGCCCAGAAGCTTGCTGGTGCTCATCTTTATCCGAGACCACAGGGAGGCCGTTCTCTTGTGAAGTATAGCCTGGAAGCCATCCGTGCTGTGATTGACGAACATGCCGGAGGCACTGCACTGCCATGGAAGCCCCAACAGACCCCTGAACGCGTTGTTATACTGGACGCGCAGAGCACTGTAGGCTTTTTTAGTGTAATTGCTCCACAAGTTGCACGTGTATAATTTTTGGCAATAACTTTTAAATAGTGTGATTTTAACGTCACGTGAGCAACGCGCAAACCTGCGAGAAAGCATATTACCTCTTATCACCAATGCTCTGCGCTCCCTATCCATGTCCATATCATCCCTATGTTTGTCAGCGTAAAAAAAACTCAGCGTTGTAGTTGCAATTCAATTCTCGACTCTCGTTGACGTGGGTTTGTGGGTGGCAAGCAATGGGTAGCTCGCCGTCGGGAAGGAACACGGGTGGGTTTTAGTCAATTAAAGTTTGATAATCTCTCTCGTTCCACCTAGAGTTAAGTTATTTGATGATTCCCACCCTTAAAAAACAGTTCAATTATTTTCTAATGTTTTAATCTAAAATTCTAGATGCTGAGCTGAGCGTTTATATCAGGCGCTCTATAACATTCCTACCCTAACAACAAAGCTCTTCGATATTGATTCACTAATAAAACTGTTTCGTGTTTTATCATGGACCATAACTTTGGAGAATAAATACGCTATTGGTTACATTAACGACTATTTATTGGTTTACGCAATAGACTTGCGTATTCTGACGGCGAGTTATTACTGGCCTGTTGATTACAACCTGTTGGACTTTGTTTTGATACAAATATAAGGAGTAGCGATACATTTTGCTTGTAACTTCTTCACTCGCCTATCGTCAACATCGAGCATGGTTTCAAAGCTTGTTACTTCAACTAACGCAATCCAACGCGATGTTTGACGAAGAGGCAACGCGAAAAAAAAGAGATAACACCTGAAAACTCTGTTAGCTTTCAGTAATTCCGTGATTTACTCGAATATTTTACAAAACTTGTTCCAGGAAATACGTGTCTATTTTTTAAACTTTAAAAGATTTTGAAAAAATTGTCGTCATTCAGAATCATCAAGATTAAATTTGCAAGGCTTCTATTGTTATACTTTTTGGACTTTTTTAATTAAAGTGTCAAAGTTCATGCAAAATAGCAGATTTTCAGAGGTCTTTACTGGATTAGTTTTACACAAATTTACAAATTGATTTCAATAGAAGCTTAAATAATATCCTCAAGATACTGTGTAGTGTAGTGTTTCTAAAATATGTATCTAAAAAATGTGTAATAACGTCGAAATCGCGTAAGAGCGGTTGTACGAAAAACAGTGAAAATGTATGTCGAATTGCATGCCCGAAATTGTACAGGACTACGAGATTCTTTTTTAAACGTAGGACGCACACTATAAATTACTCCTGTACCGTAGGTGTGTTCACATCATGTAAACTCAGATACCGAACACCCAAACCAACCCGAAACAACTATCTGTAGGCCGTAGAAATATGCGCCAGCCGTGCCGTGATTGTACATAAGCATAATCAGCCTCATAATGTTCCCACTGCTGGGACTCAGGCCTCCTCTCTCTAGGAGAGGGAATGGGCCGTAATCCACCACGCGGGCCCAGTGCGGATTGGTGAATGTCACATCATGTATTCGAATTTTTGGTTCTACGACATGCCGGTTTCCTCACGATGTGTTCCTTCACCGTTTTAAGAGCAGTGGTGATGAAATAAATTACACAAAGTAATGCGCCTAGCTGGGTTTGAAGCCTCGACCTACAACTCGTAAGTCGGGGCCGTTACCACTCGGCCACCACTGCTCTCGCGATTGTACAGGGCTGAGGGATTCTTTGAAAGAGTTACCGCTACCATGGTAGTGGTAAGGTGTTCCATGGAACACAAAGTAATTGGAGAAACTCACCAGTGTTTCTTCAGTTACTTTCAGTTACTTTTACTGTTTAAAACTCACCAGGTTTTGAAACAGCAAAAGTCCTTCTTGTTTCACCCAGAGCGGGAGAAGTTATTTTATGATTAACCATCCTCAAAAAAGAGCGAATATCTCCAATGAAACAGACCACAGTCGACACAACTAGGCTTAAGCGGGTGATCGACGTACAAGCCTATACCGCGGTTTATAAAACTGCGGTTTTACTCGCGGCTCGTTGGTGCTGATCGACTAGCGAGTAAAACAGTCGTATCGTAGTCGGATTGAGGTTAACATGTCTTGTTCGGAGTCTGAAGCTTTGCGTTATCTTGGTATCCATTGCATTTCAACGCGCAGATCGTGCATGCGTGAAAGGCCTGTTGCCTCCAGATCCCATGGTGGCTGGCCAGCAAGGAGGCTCGCCGCTTCGCGGAAAACCGTGCGGTATACCCGCACCATCCGTATGGCCATAACCCTCTGGCACGCGTTCAGCTGGGCCGCCGGTCGCTTTCGCAGTGACGGCGGCGCCCCATAAAGGGCCATGGACCGGACGATGCCTGCGTAGAGCCTCCGGTAGGAGGCGTCTGGACCCCCAAGGTTGGGCAGGAGCCGCTTGAGGGCAGCCCCAGTCCGATTCAGTTTGGGAGCCAGACGTCGGAAGTGCTCCTCGAAATTCCACCGGCTGTCGAGGACGAGTCCCAGGTACTTCATCGTCGACCCGACGCCGATGTGAACGCCTCCTACCGTTAGTTGGGAACGCCAAGGCGGCGCGCTCCGAGGGCCGTGAAAACACATGGCCACGGACTTGTGCAGCGCCACCTCGAGTCCCAACTGCTGGATCCTATCAACGACCATCGCGACCAATCCTTACCACTTAAAGTAAGCCATGATGTGTTAAAGTCAGGCATGCGAGTGAGAAAGGGCGATGGAGCTATATACCCTTTATAGCTCCATTCCTTTATCAGTTCAGTTTAGGTCGTCAAAAGGATTGCGTTAAGAGCTCTTAGTAAGGCCTTTGTCATCGTCTGATGGAGTGATGATTCACTTCCAACACATTCAACCTACTGATACAAGAGAGAGTAATTACAGATTACAATACAAGTATCTACTCAATTGCCTAGAACGGTAATTGGGTTGGCACTTGTCAATGACAAAAAGTCTATTTCCCGGATGTTAAACGCGTAGAATATGCTAAATCGATTTTGGTGTCAACCGCAAACGCTGATAGAATTTTCGAGCTGGCCGCAAATGGACTCCATGGGTTAACCGAACCATTTGCTGCTACTTACAATTGTTTGTGTTTAATTTTTTCAAGACAATTATTTAATTATAATTATATTGAAGAGTCATCCAACATACGGTTATGCTGGATGACCCGCACCTGATCCGATAGTCGTAGGATATAATATTATTATTATTATATGTAAGTTTTGTGTTTTTAAAATTAATAATTTCACTTAATATGAAAATAAGTGATTGTCATTAAATTAAATTATCTTTCATTTCATACAACCAAGATAAACACTACATAATAATAAAACTTAACCAAAGTATATCTCTCGCACTTGGGAGTCGCAGCGCAACGCTTGCAGCATTTTTGCTCTAGCACACATGTGCGAATATAACGAGGTCATACACCAAGTTACGCACAAAGCCAAAACTAGTCCTCACTTATTTCGTCGCTTTTGTTTACGATGGCTCCGTCTATACTTTTTATTGGTCTGAGATTGAAGAACCAATTATTCTCAGAGTCAAAATCACAGGCCGAATAAAGAACAGAATACTAAGTTCCAAAACGCAAACCAAAAATATAGGCAACTCAGACGCAAAACTAATATGGAACTGGGCAGGCCATATCTACCGCATGTCGCCACTAAATTGGGTAAAGCAACCACTGACTGGATCCCGAACAACAGAGATTCAGCGACGCCCTATGCTCAGTAGAAGATAACGAGTTGGACTTCTACTTAAAGGATTGGCCAGCCCCCCTAGCCAAGTTACAACCATTTCGTTTCTCTTTTCGTCGATCGCCTCGAGTAGGCCACGCCTCCGATTCCTTTATTCTGACGTCATCTCAACGCTCAGTCACGTGGTCAGAACAAAGGAATAGGAAACGTGGCCGACTCGAGGCGATCAACGAAAAGAGAATCGAAACGAAACGGTTGTTACTTGGCTAGGGGGGCAGATATGGCTAAGATCAGAGAAAAATGGAAGGCAGGCCTTTGCCCACAGTGGGGTGCAACAGTGTCTTATTATGTCAAAGATCCCGGAGATTTTTTAAAGGAAAAGAAATCCAATATTCGACACAAAAGCATGAATCACATTGTCAACGTAGAATTCGTTAAAGATCGTCGCTCATGGTGGTCATTCTCAGAGATATACATAAAAAGCCATCGATTCTGAAAAATATTTCAGAACACAAGTGTCTGCTCGAACACAGGTGCACTCTCTTTACCCTCATCCTCCTAATCTATATTAGAGATCCTAGGTGAACGACCAGAGAACTCCCAATATTCCAAATACACAGAAACAAAACAACAAGTGAAAGAATAATCGACAGAAGGCACGCCACGGAGGAGAGGCGTTTCCCGCGCGGCAAACATGATCTTGTTTGTACCTTCGATATACGTTCCGATTAAAATTTATTGAAATCGAAAGTGAAAAATCAATCTGAGGTTCCAAACTTTCGGAATCGGAATCGAAGCTTCGTAACATCTCTAAAAACCCTCTCCCTACTATAAAACGGTGTAAGCTACATTTATTCTCGTCGGCCATCATGGGTCTCACTCCATTAGCATCTCCGCCCCATTTGTCACACTCTCGCGTCGCCGTCGCGTCGCAGGTACTACATAAACACCTTTGTCATGGCGCTACAACTTTGTGCACCCGACACGAGTCTTGCTTCGTACTTGTAAGTTTGTGAAAGGTACGTGAAAGTGTAAAGGTACATGATGTGCGTCACCGCACCCAATTGAAAATAACTGCAACAAAAATATGATCACATTGATAACAGTAACGTTCCTTTACAAATCTTTTAAACACAGGTAGTCTTTGCACGAGTTTTATTGTCACAAGCAATACATTCCACAGACGAGCGCGCCTGAACTTTTTTTTGTTTGTAGGTGGGAAAATCATCCAATGACATCCCGCGCTCTTGGGCGGAGCGCGACTAAAAACCCACTCGTGTTCCTTCTTTGTCTTCGTCCCAGGCCCGAGTTTTCCTTTCAGAAACAAACCCTTGGCCCCAGTAGGCTTCGACCCTGCTGGGCCCCTACGGTTTGCTGACAACTCCTTGAGGCGCGCGTGGACCAGTACGCGCCGTCGACGACTTGGACAAGCTACCCATTGCTCGCCGTCCGAAAGTCCGGTCCTATTGTGGCCTGGACTCTGTAAATGACTTGTTTAGGAAAGTAGTTGAATGCAATGTCATTTTAAGTTATCTGATGATCTAAGAAATTTTGCTTACTCCTTCAATTCCATTCTATTCTATTCTATTCCACGCAACAGATTTTGAGTATATTATTGCAAAATATATAGAATTAAAAGCAACATAAGGATTTTAATTTCGATTTAATTATCATCCCTTTTCCCTTTGAAACTGACCGTTCCATAAATCAAGCTTTACTTGGCAGGTTTCTGAAGCAGTATTGTATTGCCTTGGTATAATAAACGAGGTACAATAACCTGGCAACTGGCAGGTGCCCAAGAACATTAGTGCCAGTTGAGATTTAAGGAGTCTGTCCACTACACCATACCATACCATGATCATATCATGAGCGTGTTAGGAACGTGACAGTATGAAACTATGCCCACTAGACTGTTCTGTAGCCGACCAATATCGTAGTGTTATGTTTTGACAACGCTGGTACGCTCCGTGCACGTGACGTTGTCAAACCTAAATATTAATAAAAATATCTGTAGACAAAAACCGTGTAGCATACGGTTTCAGGATATGATGACCGCTATAATGACGTCGAGAGCAACAAGATCGGAACGAATTGTCGTTAGAAATTGATAACAAAATAATCTCTCGAAAACTTCTTTATCAAAATTCCAATAAAGGTTGCAAAATCGCTCCCTTTTTCATGTACGTATGTACATATAAAAACAAAATCTCTTTTAAAAGGAGTCAAAAGTCAATCAAAGTCAAGTTATTCAATAGTCTTAACATAAAAAAAACACTGAAGACTTATGGGGTATATTTGTTAAGGTTCTTGCAGATATTATTGACACAATTGCTCCAGCTGTTCTAAGAAGCATATTTAATCAATGCTCAGACATTGTTAAATTTCGTGATTTATTGAAACATAGGAAAGTATTACCAGTTTGCAAATCAGAATGTATAAGTAATTAATACCGATAATTGTGCTTCCAGTCTTGAGTAAAATTTATGAAAATATGACAACATTTGGTCTTGTTTGACCAGATATTATCACATATCAATTCGAATTGGATTTTTCAATTTGGTTACACGAAAGGTAAGTCAACGACGTATGCAAGAGAGAAACTCATCACTCACATTTTGATAGCCTAGGAGAAGTCACAGGATGCTAGTGGCATATGCTGTGACTTCTCGAAACCATTTGATTGCGTAGATAGTATTGTGGTCTGAATTCGTGGACAAGCCGATACTGAACCGGCAAAGCTTGAGGCAAATGTTGAGGTTTCAAGTTTATATAAAAATATATCCATTCTAAATTCTTTTTTCGGTGAAGTCGCAACCACGCCATTTGTATTTGTTCGCTATTAATACCTTCTACTAAGTGTAGTATTACTTGTCGTGTTTCTTTCCATGCGTACATACGTTTTTAGCACGGACTTGTTTTATTTATTTTATTTGATTTTCCTTTATTAGCCAACCAACAATTGCTTACTTGCACCATAAATTTTTAAAGCACAATATCTACCATAATCTAAGGTTAGTGTAACATTTTTTACAGGTTAGCAACGCATGCCCCATAAACATATTAGGTTTATCATTTATTAATTAACTAAAAATAATAATTTTATATCAACATTATATGATAGAATATAAAACTAACCTCAGACTAATAAAAAAGTATAGACAGAACATTGCGCTCCTAAAAGTGAGACACGTAATATGAAGCCAATCGGCAATATGAAGCCGGCCGCTCGGTAGTCTGCAACTAGCAAGCGAGTGCGTGAGACGTTTTTTTGTTGACACAATAATTACGAAATTACGCCGTCCTGTGTCATAAACTGCTGCAAAAACAATTCCAGTTTGCAAAAAAAGGCTTCTGGGATTACTTTTCACAAGTAAGTAACCTTTTTGCTGTATAAATTGCTGCTTACCATCAGGTGGGATCGCAGTCAAGCACTGGTTTATATGAATTAAAAAAAAAAAAAATTAAATAAATTCGTAAAAATATCTGAAATAATTTCTCGGAACACGCCATTTTGTCGGTGTTGCAAGTTAAGAACATTATTTTTTCCCAAAAATAAGGGAAGTCGTAATTTTTACGGACATTACAACAAAGTGTTTTTTTATTTACAAGTACGGCGTCATCCAACATACGGTTACGCTGGATGACCCGCACCTAATCCGATAGTCGTCGGATATATATTATTATTTTTATATGTAAGTTTTGTGTGTTTTTAAAATTAATAATTTCACTTAATATGAAAATAAATTATTTTCATTAAATGAAATTATCTCTCATTTCATATAACCAAGATAAACACCCTACACAATAATAAAACTTAACCAAAGTATATCTCTCGTACTTGGGAGTCGCAGCGCAACGCTTGCAACATTTTTTCTCTAGCACACATGTGCAAATCTACGATGTCATACACCAAGTTACGCACACAAAGCCAAAACTAGTCCTCACTTATTTCGTCGATTTTGTTTACGACGGCTCCGTCTTTACTTTTTTATTGTTCTGAGAAACTAACATTAACATAAATAGCATTTATCTCAAATTGGAATTAAACACTTTTATCTCCTGTCACTTTTTATCGTAAACACAGCAAGCGCCTACTACTTTTAACACTGCAATAAGTTGCATTGTCTCCAAATTTATTATTACGATATAAACAAATTTTACAAGTCTACTACGAAATGCCACAAGTCCAAAGATCACCTCCTCAGACTCCGGACTGCAATAGGCCTCATGCACAGTCAGAAACAGACAAGACAACTCCAGCTTTTAACCTGTCTGGCAGATCAAGATCAAGAAAGCGTCCATATGATAATACGAAAGACTCGCCATGCAGTGATTTCAGCGTTTTCAAGCAAGATATAATGGACCTTCTAAGTGAATGGCGGAAAGACCAGGATATGAAACTAACAAAAATTGCTGCGGATATGTCGAAACTTAAGCAACAAAATGAGGAGATTAAGAAAACATACCAGGAGATTGAAAAATCGATGAACTTCTTGAGCTCAAAGTATGATGAGGTTAAACTAAAACTAGACTTTATGGATAAGGAAAGGAAAGAGCAAAAAGAATACATCATGTCTCTTGAGAGGAAAGTTAAAGACTATGAACAAAGCTCACGTTCAGCTTGTATTGAGGTTAGAAATGTCCCGGTTTTTGGAAAGGACGACAGAGCTGACATCACTAGCACTGTTACCAACATTGGCAAAACCATTGGCATAAACGTTCAGTCAACTGACTTGAGGGACGTATACCGAATTCCTGGCAAACCGGGTACCTGCGGGCCAATTATTGCCGAATTTAAATCTGTAAATACGAAGTTCGAATTTCTCGCAGGTGTCAGAACTTTTAATAAAGACAAACCTTCTGTGGAGAAACTTAACTCACACACACTGGGAATGTCAGGCCAACGCGCACCTATTTATGTAACTGAATACCTGAATAAATCAGTAAAAAATCTATTTTATCAGGCAAGAGTTTTCGCAAAAAAGAACTCATTTAAATTTTGCTGGTCTACAAATGGGAAAATCTACCTGCGCAAAGAAGATGGTGCCAAACAATATCATATACACTCCGAAGAATGTCTTGCGAAAATAATACAGGACCAGTGACTATATAGATCTGCCATCTGTACCACTTATGCTTATCGATGTCAGATTTACATAATTTTTCATATAAGAATAAGTCGTAAACTAATTGTTTTTTCAACTCATAAATACCTGCATGTTATTTTATTTTTATACCATTTAATTTTAAGTTTTTTGTTAATTGTTCTGAATCAAACTAAAAATACACTCAACACACATATCACACAAATTATACACAATCTTTTAAATATAAACATACAAATCTATAAAGTGAAAAATAGTGTTCATGTGCAAATTGCCCCTCTATCGTTCCTTTTTATCACGTTTCATGTTGTCTTTTCGTACCTAGTTAGCCAAAATAACACGTTCTTAAATAACACTTTTGCAGGGAAATACTTGACAAATGCTTGTTTTCGTTACAAATGGCTAACATAAATAACATATATTCGGAACTTGACTCTTTTCAGGTATCTAAGACGTACACCTGCTTTCCTGATCAATGTGCAAACATGGTCAGTGATACTAGAAACACCTTGAACATTCTGCACATTAATATCAGGAGTCTTAACAAGAACTTTGACGCTTTTCAGGCTTTCTTGGCCGTAATAGATCTGAAATGTGACGTCATAATACTGTCGGAATGCTGGCTCAAAACCATGTCAGTTATTCCCCATTTGGAAGGTTATACCTCTTTTCAGTCATCAAATCCCCATAATCAAAACGATGGCGTAATCATCTACGCTAAGGACGGCTTAAATTGCTCGGTTACTGATCCATGTCTTGAAGAAGCAAGTGGTTTACTTTGCACTATAGATAACTGTATAGCTATACTTGCTGTATATAGGTCTCCATCATTTACGACGATAGACAAATTTATTAATAGCTTGGACACAGTCTTATTGCAGCTATCCCGGTTTAGTAAAATAGCTTTGATAGGGGATATCAATATTGATATAAAACAAGAAAATGTAGATCGTTTTTCAAATACATACCTCACCCTTACATCATCCCATGGACTACTTCCAGCTCATCTGACACCCACGAGACTTAACAACTGTTTAGACCATGTAATCCTGAAGTCTAACCAAACCACTACGACTCTGATTATAGAAACTACCATCACTGATCACTCTGCTTTATTATTGTCGATACCAATAAAACTTCGAAAATGTAAAGCAAATTGTACAAAGACTCACATTGATTACGCGAACATTGCGAAAGTTATCGAAAAAACAGATTTTACTGAAATTCTTAAGTCCCTAAACGCAAACGAGGCTACAAACAAGTTTACTGAAATTGTTTCATCAATTGTCAAGGACCACACGTCTATAATTAAATTACCGCGCAAAAAAAGAAACATTAAACCATGGATAACGCCTGGCCTTATGCGTTGTATTAAAAATCGTGACAAAATGCACCATGATCTGAAAAAGTACCCAAATAATGTTACTTTACAAGTAACATACAACCGATACCGTAATTTTTGCAATAATTTGCTGCGAAAACTGAAAATTGCTTACGAGAAAGAGCAATTTGCTAAAACAAAAAATAATCCGAAGGCTACATGGAACGTTATTAAAGACGTTACGCATACACATACAACAAAAATACCGTGCACTGGACTTTTGGATATTTGTGCCAATCCAAAAGACTCACTTGATCTCATAAACTGTTATTTTGCGGAGGTTGGCTCCAAATTAGCAGAAAAAATTATATTGGAGAAACCACAAGCTACTGAAGCCCCACATGTTACTAATTCCCAAAGCAATTCTTTCGTCCTCCAAGAGGTGGACGAAAATGAGGTTGAGAAAGTCATCATGTCCCTTCGAAGTGACACCGCTGTAGGCTGGGATAGTATTTCTACTCAGATGATTAAAAGTTCACAAAAGTTTTTAGTCCCAATAATTACTCACATCTGTAACCTTTCGATTACCACCGGTGTTTTTCCCGATGCCTTCAAAAAAGCGCTTATTCACCCAATTTACAAGTCAGGCGACAGAGATTGTGTCAATAACTATAGACCTATTTCTGTGCTTTCTGCGATGTCTAAGATTTTAGAGAAAATCTTAAACAATAAGCTAAGGAAATACCCAGATGCCTATAACATCATTGCATCCAATCAGTTTGGGTTTATGCCTGGTAGGTCCACGGAAGATGCCGTGACTGATTTGAGTAATCTTATATCCCGCAATTTGGATCAGGGTAAGAAATGTCTTGGTGTCTTTTTGGACCTTTCTAAGGCATTTGACACAGTCTCTGTCACTAAACTTCTGTTTAAACTCAAATGTATAGGTATAAGAGGTACCCCCTTAGATCTATTTAAGAGTTATCTCACGGGGAGAACACAAAGTGTGATTATAAACAATCACATGAGCAATGACCACCCCTCAGGTAATTATGGAGTTCCACAGGGAAGTATCCTAGGACCAACACTCTTTTTAATCTATGTAAACCAGTTATGCACACTAAACCTTACAAACTGTCATGTTTTTACCTACGCGGATGACACAGCACTAATTGTACATGGCTCAGACTGGAATGAAACAAAACGTCACGCTGAAAAATGTCTAACAACGGTATCCACTTGCCTCACTGACAATCTCTTAACGTTGAACCTTGATAAAACTAAATTTATACCATTTTCAATTAGCAATAAAAGCCAACCTTTACAGGATTTTAATATTAAATTTCATAGCTGCCAGCAGCCATCCGAGTGTACTTGTCCACAGTTAAGCAAAGTTTCACATATTAAATATCTCGGAGTGGTAATAGACGACCGTTTAAATTGGCACAAACATATTACATCACTAACATCTAGGGTCCGCAAAGTAATTTATATATTTAAACAGCTTAGAAACTCAGCGGACATGGGCACGCTCAAGACTGTCTACTTCTCCTTATGCCAATCACTGCTGACATACTGTGTAACTGCTTGGGGAGGAGCAACAAAAACATCGCTTTTACCTCTGGAGAGGGCCCAAAGATGTGTTCTGAAGGTTATGCAGCGCAAACCATTTAGGTACCCAACTGAACAATTATATCAGGATTGCAAGTTGCTCACCGTCAGACAACTTTTTGTTTATCACACCGCACTCCGCAAACATGCCTCCGTTCCACCAAGTCTTGCACTCCATACCCAACGTAGGGCTGCTGGAGTGTGCCAGGTCGATCGTTCCAGGACCGCATTTGCTGCTCACCAATATTATATCTTGAGCTCTCGAATTTACAATAAGCTACACAAGAAATTGTTAATAAATAATTTAAACCACTTTGAATTAAAAAGAAAATTATTAGAATGGCTCTCAAATCTGAATTATGCTGATACTGAGGAACTAATTTATTCAAGAAATTAATTTAATAAAATGAAAATGTTTTTTTTTTTTTTTTACAATTTTGACCAAGATTGGGCTCGGTTTGGATGTTTTAATTTGATTAATTTTAAGTTAATGCAAAGTACTATAAATATTAAATTAATGGTGTAATGCAATTATTATTAAATTATCAAATACAATTATTATTAAATTAAATTATCAAATGCAATTATTATTAAATACAATTACTGCAATTTTTGTATTGAATTCATTTATTGTTGATTAGATCAAATTAAAGTAATATTGTTACATTTGATTTTTCAAATAACATTTTTTTCTTTTACTTTTCTATGAATTATTCTGATTTTTTTCAGTATAGGTATGCATTTCCTTTTATAATATAATCAAACCAATACACTTACAAAAACACTTCTCATAATTAACCACTACCTAAAATTGTGTTTACCTAATATTTTGTATTGTTAGCATCAGACTGATTGCACAACTGTTCATACTGGGACGCTGATGGGTGACATGTCATCCCGCCAGATTTTTTTTATTCTTTTGCCGTCAATTTTCTATAAACCATGACATTGAATAATCTGAAACGCGTCTTTCTAAAATCGCAGTTGTATGGGATGACATGAATACTTGTCTGCGTTCACATATATAATCTATGAAACTGTATCAATGCATTTTAAAATGTACCTACTGTTCTTCAAGATACAGGATTATTTCCTAGTTTGAAGGACAGTGATCTTATTTATGTGAAATAGCTACTCTCATTATTAGTGTTTCATTACTGATGTTATTTTTAGGCTTATAATTTTATTGCGCAATAAATTATTACTTACTTACTTTTTTTACTTACTATTAATGATAAGCTATAAAAGTAAAATTTTATATAACAACAAACAGAAATAGAATAAAATAAAAAATTCAAATGTTACCATGGCTGTTCTATGAAACTTGGCATACGAGTCAAAGTGCACGTCATTGTTGAGCGATCTTGTGATCGCTGCAACTATTTAACAACTTGCAAAAACGAGGAACAACAGAATTCGCACCATGTATCGTTCTGAAGAGTAATAGGAGCACATGGAAGTCTACCAGGAGCCCGAAACTAAAACTGGGAAAGCAGTAGGGGCCCATATTAATTTAATAGTCAGGCTTATACGGTATAGTGGGCAGAATCCTTTAGACACACACGCTGTATTGGCAGTCATTTTTACGATATAGACTTGAATTGATCGACTACTATTAAAAAACCATTATCATTTTTAAATAAATATTCGTAAAAAATAAGAGACTTTTCAAGAGAAGCCTGATTTAAAAAAATCCTTATAGCTATACACTTGAGGCTTAAATGTCAATAAAATAAATATTCTGACTTCTAAACTGGTGTGCTTCTAATCATTAATGTTCAAATTCGGGTAATTAATGAAGTTACGAACACCTCCGAGCAATATTATAGCTGCTAACTTGGTAGTTCCTAACTGAACACGACCGGTACGGATGTACTATCAGCAAAGCAGTTTGGTGTGACGTATTTAATTCAATATATTCAGAAACTATTTACATTATGTTAAAAACCATAAATAAATAATATTATAATTCATTATTGTGCCTTGGTGTTTCAGATTTTCATGACGAAATCGCACGATACCATGACGCGGTAACTTTATTTAAATGTCAATCAATAACAAAAATGTACCCAAAATGTTACATTTACTAATGTATTGTATTATTGTTTGTGAACATTTATTTTAAAAACACCTTTAATGTAATTTTCCTTAAATAATCAACATTTATCTACCTACCGATGAAACAATGTTATGTCATTGAGCTCGTTACCATTGTTACTTGGTGACTTCGCAAATAAAGTATTTTAACAACTGTCTAGACTAGCCTAATTGATTATTATTTTGGTAAGTAATATCTTGGATTTTAGAATCGAAGGCAGTTTTGTTATAAAGAATTTGTAGAACTCGTTTCAATTATCTATTTTTTTTAATTGGATTTCCAACAAAGAATACACAGTAACTATATAAATTGTAAATTGTACAAGGGGTCCTTTAACGTCTACTCCTTCGGTTACAGGAGACCACAGCATGCACATGTTACTAGGTGAAAGATTATTATTTAAAATTAGGGTCAATATACAATTTGAATTAAAATGATGAATAGAATTAAGCAATTAGAATGATAACTTATAAAAAAAATATTAAAATGGTAACTTGTAAAATAACACTCTTCTATATAAATTATTTTGTAGACTATTCTGTTTTGACTATTTTGTTGAATATTATATCTATAATATTCAACGATACATGAGTTTACATGCTCCTCATTAGTTAAAAGCATTTTCTCCTTATTAATAATAACAGAAACATTTTTTTCGCTCTTGTCCTTTTTACGGAATAAGTGTTCAAAAAATGTAAAATACAGATCGAGTACAGGAATTTTTAAATTAAACTTAAGACTTTGTAGGTAATGAATGAAGGACTTCCCTTAATAGTAATACCTAGTAATACTATAGTGCTACATCGAGCTTCATCTTCTTCTTCATTCTTAATTCTATATAGTATACAAAAACGAAACGTGATTTGACAATGAGGGTTTTCTATAACGACGTTCACTAGGTGGCAGCACTGAGTTACATGGTCCAAGCACCTGTCAAAATGCTCATGTTAATGACATTGGTTAGACATCAACGTCAATGTCATGTGTTGACGTTGGACGTCAACGCCATGTGTACGTTTTCAAAAGTAGAAGACCTCTCAGCTAAGTGGCGTGAATTTTCCTGAAAACCCTCATTCATGTACAAAGGCGAGCTTAACTCAACAATGAGTTGTCACCCAACAAACCTTTGAGTGATAGAAAAAATCCCTTCCAAATGTAGGATCTAGTGTACAATGTAAATAACCTACATGAATAAGTTAAATAAAGAAAATTATTTAAGTTTCCATCACAAGGTTTGAAGTGTAAAAGTGTTTTTGACGTGTAAAATTGTTTTATAACGTGCAAAAGTGTTTTTTGACGTGTAAAAGTGTTTTTTGATGTGTATAACTGTTTTTTTAAACTTATTAGCAAAATAAATGTTATTTATCATCTCCATTACGTACCTCCGGTAACCGTCCGGACCGAGCCCAAGTCGTCGGCGCGTATTTTTCCACGCGCACCTCAAAGAGATGTTAGCAACCGTAGGGGCCCAGCAGGGTCGAAGCCTACTGGAGCCAAGGGTCTGATTCTGAAAGGAAGACTCGGCCCTGGTATGAAAGGCAATGAAGGAATAGGAGTGGGTTTTTAGTCAGTAAAAATCTGACACTATCTCCCGCTCCGCCCAAGAGCGGGGGATGTCATTGGATGATTACCCCACCGAAAAAAAAACCACGTAAGTAGGTACTACGTATGTCGTCAATATTACTGAATACTTTCTGAGCGCCATTTTGAATCTGTCTGTATAATCCCCAATGGAATTCGATAATACTATTATATCGGGACACTACGAGTATTTTCGTGTCAATTGGAAAGGGAAATGAGGTCAATTCGAGGAATAAATAAGAATTGGGCTTTACGCAGTTGAGATAGCTATAAAGTTGTTTGAAAGTCGAAACCGTTGAAAATGTTTAATCAAAATTAAGAGAACGAGAAATAATTTTGATGATGGAAATGATGATAAATTGAATCGCATTAATTGGTCCACTTTTTAGTCGTTTTCAAGGGTTCTACAGCACTATTGTTTGTTTGAAAACGCTAATATATACACATAAGCGTATATTGATGGGAGGAGGCGTTGTCCAGCTTCTCGCGGCGGTGTTTGTGGCTGCCGCGTGTGGCCAGTTTGCAGCGGGGCACAATGCAATATTAGGTTATAGTAACTGATCTGATAACGGAGCCTGTAATTAGCCATATAATATCCGCAATTGAACAAGTTACCATCATCGTGTTTGACAAGTGATATTATATTAAAAGGGGTAGTGCGCTGTGTCTAATAATAGAACCAGAAGGTACCCATAGTAAATTTTCAACAGAACAAGATATTCGTCGTATTTGGGCTATATATTTTTGGCTATATATAGACAAATGAAATTTTATTAAGAAGTCGTGGTGAATGGGGTGTGAAGATGTAACCATACACACTTCTCAATCAAGCAGATGGATATGTAGTGTATGTGTTTCAAGTCACTCTGACGGTTACATTGCTCCACTTAATCAATTCCACCACAAACGTGTGGTTAATTTAGTAGCTGCGGTGGCACTTGATGTAGATGCTTAGGTAGTTCTAACAATATATTGAAACAGATCGGAAGAACGCGTTTGTGAGAAATAACGCGGCTAATTTCAATATAGGTGGCAGATTTAAAGCTGGGGTAAAGTACTGAGTGAGTGAACTATATTTTCTTGCCTTTTTTGAATCAAGAAAACTTGGAATATGGTCAGTCTAACAGCACTAAAGCTATTTATGGGGAACAATATAAAAATATGAACACTGGTAAGTACAGTAAGCAATGGAAAGGGCTATGCTCGGAGTTTCCTTGTGTGATCAAATCGAAAATGAAGAAATCCGCTAGAACCAAGGTTATCGAAATAGCCTTCGGACTATTTCGGTAGTTTTGCTACTTGAGTTTGACGATTCTTTGGAATTGCCGGACATATTGCTTGCTAAACATATGGTCGATAGGGCCGAAAGGTTCTGGATTGGTGAACACGTACTGAAAACGCAGCGTTGGAAGGCCTCCCACAACGTGGACCGATGACCTGGTGAGGGACGCGGGAATCCTATGGATGCGAGACACTTGGGGCAGGCCTATGTCCAACAGTGGACTTCTTTCGACTGAAATGATGATGAATAGTAGTTACTCGTATGTATACGTATTAACTGTATACATGGTTTATACCGTATTATAAACAAAATCTATACAGGGTGACTGGTAATTAGTGTATTTCGGCTTTGCTCCCATAATAAAAATTGTTTGTTACCATGAGCACAATCACGTGTTTAAGTATCGTACACTAATTGCCAGTCACCCTATATTAAAAAAAGCGAAATACCACTGACTGATTAACAAAGAAATCTTAGAAACTATAACACCTACAAACTTAAAATTCGGCAGGTAGGTTCCATAAACGGTGTAGAAATCCGCTAAGAAGGGATTTTACGAAACTTCACCCCTAAGGGGGTAAAACGGGGGTTGGAAGTTTGTCTTGAGAAACCTATTTTTACGCGGGTGAAACCGCTGGCAGAAGCTAGTTATTATTATAAGTCTAAGATAAAATTTATATACAATATGAAAACACGCATAAAATTAATAAAGAATTAAAAATATTAAAAAAAAAAAGTAGGAAAAAAAGAATATAAAATTAACATTCACTTTTGTACACGGCCGTACCTCCGAGACTACTCTCCTAAACTTATTGAGTGAGACATCGCGTTAATCGGTGTCTGGTGATTTGCAAAAACTTTTGTGGGTTCTACACCTAAAGAGTAAGGGTGCATTGAGGCCAAGGTTAGTTTGGTTATGTCTGAGAAGTTTTAAAAGGACTTGTATAAATAATATATAAAAGGTGAAACTGACTGACTGACCTATCAATGCACAGCCGTAACTACCGAGACTAGGAGCGTGCACAATTAAAATTAATACAATTTTTTGTAGGCGAGCACTAAGAAAGGATTTTTCAAAATTCAGCCCCTGTGGTGATGAAATAGGGGTGTAAAGTATATATGGAGAAACCTATTTTTCAGAAGCTATAGTTGTAGTATATTTAGGTAAAGAGCAGTGCTGGCCTAGTGGTAACGGCCCCGACTTACAAGTTTGCCAGGCGCATTACTTTATGTTATTTATTTCATCACTACTGCTCTCAAAATGGTGAAGGAAAAGATCGTGAGGAAACCGGCATATCTAAAGAACTGGGAATTCGAAGACCTGTGACGTCTACCAACATACGCCAGGCCCCCGTTGTAGATTACGGCCCGTCGCTCTCAAGCCTCTTCTCTAGGAGAGGGGCTCTCCAAGAGAAGAGGCTTGAGACCCAGCAGTGAAAACATTAGAAGGCTGATTATGCTACTCAAAATGGCAAATATTTTCACAAACAAGTAGGTATACTAAATTACTAACTAACTACCATACTGGACTAGGGGGTCCAGACGCCTTCTGCCGGAGGCTCTACGCAGGAATCATTCGGTCCATGGCCCTTTATGGGGCGCCGGTGTGGGCGCCGTCGCTGCGAAAGCGACCGGCGGTGGCGGCCCAGCTGAACGCATGCCAGAGGGCCATGGCCATACAGATGGTGCAGGGATACCGCACGGTTTCCCGCGAAGCGGCGAGCCTCCTTGCTGGTTTGCCACCATGGGATCTGGAGGCACGCATGCACGATTTGCACGTGGAGATGCAACGCCGAGCGAAACTCCGCTGCCACGACAAGTCGCGGCATGGCGGACAGAGTTCCGGCGGGTTCTCATGGTGAAATGGCGAAAGCGACTGTCGCAACCCAGTGCTGGGCACGCGATAATTATAGCGGTAAGTCCTCTCTTTGAGGCGTGGCTGGAAAGACCTCACGGCGTCCTCACCTTCCGCATGACACAGGTCCTCACCGGACATGGTCAGTTCTGGAGGTTCCTGCACCGGATTCGTGCGGAAGTGACGCCAGGGTGCCACCACTGTGTGGACCGCCCGGACGACACGGTGGAACACAGTAGAGGTGTGCCCTGCTTGGGCAGAGCACCGCTGTTTCCTCATGGGGGAGATCGGCGGCGATCTATCGCACAAGGCCCGCGGTGATCTCTCACACCGGGCCTTGGTACAGGCCATGGTTTGAAGCGAGGAGGAGTGGCAGGCGGTCACCTCTTTCTGCGAAGCAGTAATGTTAGCAAAGAGGCGGTCGCACGTGCACACGCGAGGGCACGGCCCTCACGCCCCAGCCCCAGCGGATTCTGATCCTAATTTTCGGCCACCGTAGGCGCAGGCTTGCGGACGGCGAGCAATGGGTAGCTCGCCGTCCGACCGTCCGGTAACCGTCCGGACCGTGCCCAAGGCCTCGACGGTGCGTACCTACTGATTCACATGCGCCTCAAGGAGATGTCAGCAAACCGTAGGGGCCCAGCAGGGTCGAAGCCTGCTGGGCCCCTGCAGGCCAAGGGTCTGCTTCTGAAAGGAAGACTCGGCCCTGATACGAAAGGCAACGAAGGAACAAGAGTGGGTTTTTTGTTAGTAAAAGTCTGACACGAAAAAGAGTGGGGGATGTCATTGGATGATTTTCCCACCTACAAAAAAAAAACTACCATACTGGAAAATTTTGTTGGCCTTAATAGCTTCATTACAATAATTTCAGTAGCAACAAAGAAAACCCAATCGGAATATCAATTAGCGTTCCAAATTGCCCGATCATATTGAATACAGATTATGGCAATGAAACTGTATATATGTAGGGTCGACCTTTCGGTTCACGTATATTGCAGCAGAGCTTATGTTCGTTTAAACGACCATCGTTTTCCGGATTTAAACCGAGGATTTTATAACATGAATATTTAAGTTTTTTTTTCTAGCTACAGGACGGGTTGACTGTCAAAATTACGAAACAAAATATACCCTCGTAAAATTAGCATAGTGTGACGCCGACGGCCCGTATTTTGCTACTCGTAAATTAAAAATGTTGATCATATTTTTTCGCGACAACTTTTGCTTAGTTACAACAATTTCCCTACGGTTCGGTTTTATAGTGATGGCTTGAGCCACAGAAAAACTATGCTTGATTAAATTATCTAAATAAAAAATATAATAAGAAATTTTGGAAATAATTTTCGAGCAGTGGTAGGACAGTGTTAACGGCCCCGACTTACGAATTGTTTGTCGTAGGTTTAAATTCAGGCAGGCGTTTTACCATGAGAAATTTATTTTCATTACCACTGATCTCAAAAATAGTAAAGGAAAATATCGTGAGTATTCGTGAGGAGTAAGACCATTCTCACTCCTTGAGTCCTCTCTAGGTATTCCTAGTGAAAACCAGACGCCAGCTAGCTAGCAGATGGACCATAACCCCGAGTCAGACCCGAGTCCCAGCTGTCGAAACATTATGAGGTTCATTATGCAATACTATGGAAATATGTTTTTTTTTTGTTTTATAAGGTTATATAAAGTCAAAAAGTCAGTTTAAAACGTTTTGAATTATTAGGATGAAACCATGTTTTATGATGGAATTCAGTCCATCATGGATTCCTAAGCCATTTGTAAAACTTAGGACCTTGCCGATGAAGTAACGTAGAGTTGCTACGTTGCAACACCGTATGCGTAGCACGTGTTTTCAGCAAGTAAGAAAACAGGCTTAATTTTTTTTTCGATTTTGCTGAGTTATAGAATGCATTGCTAACAATCTTCAATTATTATTTTTTTGTTGCAAAAGTAATAAAGTTCGTTTTTATATTTCCAATAGACACAATAAGTTTTATTCAATTAATTATGGTAGATACGTGCCGAATTTTATCGAAAAGCTGATGGCCTGAAGTGGAGACCGCGTATTGGAAAGCGTAGCGTGGAACGCCACTCAGCTAAGTGGATGAACGATCATAAAAAAAATACATTTACTTATTTATTAAAACTTTATGCACTAGTAAAAGACTGTACAAAGGTGAACTTAATGCCTTAAGTAGAAACTACCAATAACATTCAGTCATTAAACTCAGTAATCAATTCAGTTGAATTGAATACCTTCTCTTTTTACCCCACTGTAAGAAGGGTTATGTTTTTGCGCGTATCTTGTATGTATGTATGTATATATGTAATATATTCTTTATTACCTCATATCTTCCAAACCACTGAACGGATTTATATAAATAAGATATCGTTAGATTTGTCTTGATAACCTAAGTGTTCTTAGATAGGTGAAGTTAAAAAAACCCAAACATAACGACTGTGATACGTCATAATTTAAAGTAAAAAAATAAATAAAATTGTAGATACTGCAATATGGGTATCAAATTAAAGGACTCATAAAATGGTATATCATGAGTTCATGTCCATATTAAAAATAAATGCAATAGAAAATATGTTATTTATTATCAACTAACTGTTACTCGCGACTTCTTTACTCCCCTTTTTGTATGGGGTTACGGTAACGGTCGGAAAATGAAAAGTAGCGCAAGTTTGTAACTTGTAACATCAACGACGAATTTCGTATGACGTGCAATGTGTAGCTCGCAGTCCGGTCATCCGGCTATTGTCAAGACCGCGTTCAAACCGTTGACAGCGCGTTGTGTTCTACGCGTTCCTGGGCCCAGCAGGGTCGATACCTATTAAGGCCATGGAAGGACTTCTGAAAAGGTAACCCGTGGTCCTGGACCGCAAAGGGCAACTGAAAGAACCTAGGTGTAGTTTTACTCAGTAATAGGAAAAGTAAAAGTCTGACACACTCTCCCTATCTACCCTAGGAGCAGGAGAAGTCATTAGAAGATTACTCATATAAAAAGCTTTCTGTCAGTGAAAGTCCCGTCAAAATCGGTCCAGCCATGTCTAAGATTTTCTCTCCCCCGAGAATCAGGATGTCCCCCCGACCACCGCAATTAAGTCCTGTTCCTACGAGAATATAAAAAGTTGCTTAAGGTATCTACTTATTATAATATTGGCTATATCCCAATGAAAGTCTCGTCAAAAAGAAGCCCAAGTTACTCCTTGTAAAATCAGCTATCCTTCAGTGAATGTCCCTCAAAGTCAGTTTAGCCATTGCGAAGATGTCCATTATCCCCGAGAATTAAGACGAACTACCTCCCGCTACTGTACTGAACTTGTTTTTTTTTTCTTTTTATTGTTTATTTAAAGTTATTTTTTTCGACGTCGGGTTTTAATTTTTTTTAAATTATTTTTTTTACAAGTTCTTATTTAACTTGCAATATATGTGCGAGTATGTTCGTTTAGGGCAAATCTTGCAAATGTATTTTGAAAGATTTGGTGTACCTATGTAACTTGGATAAGAGTGCATTAATATGGTACTGTGGACGCGGAGACGTAATTGAAAAGTCTTCGTGATTTTAAATACTTATATTTATATTGTATGAAGCACTTTATAATATATCTATACATATAAAAGAAAGTCGTGTTAGTTACACTATTTATAACTCAAGAACGGCTTAACCGATTTGGCTGAAAGTTGGTGGGGAGGTAGCTTAGAACCAGCAGACGGACATAGGATACTTTTTTTTTGAGTAGGTTAGAGTAGGGTAGAGTAGAGTAGAGTAGGGTAGAGTAGGGTAAAGTAGGGTAGAAGGATAGAGTAGGGTAGAGTTAGGTAGAGTAGGATATAGTAGTCAGTTGACGAGAGCGAAGCCGCGGGCAAAAGCTAGTTTTAATGTAAAACTACGTCCAAACTTTTATTGACATCTCCAATCTATCTTATTTCGAACATCAACACATATGCTTTTTTTACCACAAACCTTATTTATTTATTTATAATAAGCACACCAACAGCACAGTCACTTACAATTCAAATAAACTTACATCGAAAATTGGCATTTCAGTGACCATGCAAATAACAGGTATGCATGACATTGACAAAATAAATATTAGAGACAAACACAAAATAAAAAGTGTGTCCAGAACACCTAAATCTAGGACACTACAATGATACACCGAAATATAATGACGTACATTATTCGCACTGTTTATATAGGCAGCGTCTGTATGAAGCGAAACTCATGGAGAAGACATCGATAGGGTAATCCATCAAGTTGGACCTTTCACTATAAAGCCTTGCCACACGTGTAAGAGGACTATTAAAAGTGATATTTAAGGTGGATGTAGGCAATTGAAAAATGCGATGATGTCGCTTGTAAAGGTCACCTTGCCAGTCTACAAGTTAATCAGCATGCGACCTTTTTTAGACGCCACAGAACCATGGAGCTGGCCTGCTGATGGAGTCTGATAGTGGCCATAGGAACTCCTGAGCGTATAAAGATACCCCATTGTGTTTGAGCTCTTTAGAATGGTCTTGATCAGTACTATACCACGCTACAAAAGCTTGTTATGAAATAGTACATTTTAATACAAGTAGAGAAAATTTGTCATTGCAACCGAGGCGGTTTTCGCCGCAGACGACGGTGTTGTGTAGCCGAATGCTGCATAGACAAATTCCCACGTGCATCAAACGACGATTTTCAATATTCTTAGGAAGAAATAAATAAACGGGGACTGATCGGCGACTAGTGGGGGCTGCGCGGCGTCCGGTCTGATACGATAAATACAATAAATTGTTGCGAGGACGAGAGTGCTTGCGAGGGCAGTAGTGCAGAAATCAGTAAATTGTGTGCTTAAAATCAGTAGAAATAGGATTAGGTTTTCAAGTAAGTGTTTTGAATATATTTTTTTTATTTAAAACCTATCTTGAAGTCGGTTTAAAAGGTACTGAGACCAACTGGATGCAGAGTCGGAAGTGATGTGGTAACGCAGCTTAGCTGAGTTGATTAATTGACATGCCTAATTTAGCGTACATCAAAGAGCAATCAAATTACATTGCCTCGTTTAACACTGCTATAGATATCCCTTCCTGTTCACGGAAAGCTAATATCTACCCAATTATTCGAGAACCACAGAAACCATCATTGAATCATGTGTACCATTGTACAGTTTCTAGGGGTTGATAGTGTGTCTTATTTTTTGCTATTAATAATAACAATTTATTGTGCCAAAAAAAATATATTCCTAATCCATATATATTATATAAATGGACAAACTGACTGACTGAGGCTGAGCGTAGAATTAAGTCATGACAGTTTTAAGACAGAGTTTTCTCACATAGACAAGTCTGCCTCAAAACTAAAACGAAACTGTTTTGTCTGCGACACGTCACAAACCTAAAACAAAACTGTTTTGTCTACTACATCGACGTGGCGCACACTGCTTGCGTCAATTCCTTTTCAGTATCAAAATGGACTTCATCGACTGTAAACATGATGCGAAGTGTTTACTCTCTGAACACTTAAGGGGTGAAGAGACGGTTGCAAACTAGCGTTCCAACCAAGGTGACCTTGGTTCATGTGTTTGGTTTGTGTTGCGGCTACATGGATGTAAACCACGCGCCAACACGTTCGGTGGTTGGTAAAATGCACCTCCCAACCAATGGCGTTGAAAGTCATGGATTACAACTGCTGTCTACACGGTTTGAAACTAGTAAGGCTACCTTGGTTGGGACGTTGGTTTGCAACCGTTTGGTCACCCTTTTAGACGTCGAGACTATTAGAGATGTGGTACGTTGCTAGACTATTTTATCGTTGATGTGCGCGCCCAAATACATATAAAAGAGAAGCCGACAATCGTTAGTCAGACTTGTCGCTGTGCAGTTTTTGTAAGTATTAGACTATTTTTCTCTATGAGACGTTTTGTTTGAAGTTTGCGCGCTTCATGTTTTGTAAAGCATTAGTCTGTCTTAAAACTGTCGCGACTCAAGTCTGCGCTCAGCCTGACATATCAACGCACAGTCGAAACTACTGGACTAGGACCGTGAAATTTTTTGCACAAGATTCCTTTTATGACGAAGGTGAGCATCAAGAGAGGATTTTCCAAAATTTACCGCCTATGGGGATGAAAGGGGGGGGGCATGAAAGTAGTTTCTCCATACAAACTTTGGTTGTATGGAGAAACTACTTTTATGCGGGCGAAACTGCCGGCAGATACTAGTTAAATATAAACCCTAGACCCCACATTAGGATTCCCTGTGACGTGGAATGTAGACTCTTTCAGTACAAAAACAAAACACTAAAAGGAAAGTGAAAATGAAATCAAACAGAAAATATATAATAATAAGCCTTTATTTATCACTAATTACATATACATTTAACAAATAAACAAAATTAATAATCCAATAAATATAGTCTGAAATATTTGATTTCCAGAATTTCATAAACATGTCAAAATAAAATTATTATTAAAGTAACGAAATTAAATTATCATAATCATTATCAGAAATCGTATTTAAATTAATTTACTAATATTATATTTCATGATATTAATTATTATTTGAATTTGAATTTTGTGTTATTAAGTGAGGTACCCATTTTTAGGCATAGGCCTCCTCCAACCTCTTCCAATTATTATCCCTATCGTAGGCTTCATGGGTCCAAGCCGGTCCTGCCAACTGAGTGATGTGATCGGCATGTCAGAAAATATATAGAAAAAATATTAAGTACACGGTGAAGTCTTTTTAGTATTAAGAACAGGCTCGCGTTTGACCACTATCTCACCTAATGATATCTAGCAATGATGTGATCGACGACGGAACACGCTTACCTAAACGTAACCCATTCACTCTTGACTTGAAGACCCCTAGGTTGTACCTAGCTATCGGGAAACGTAAACTCTAGTAAGGAAGCCCCAACTATATTTCTATAATCTTCCCAGAATCCTTAACAGTTTCAAAATGAATTTTCATTATTATTTGTAGTTCAACACAATGTACAATGCGTTCCAAATAAGAATAGGATCGATTGCCATGTTGTGACGTCACGTCATACTGTCAAATCGAAGAATTAATATGGTAAGCAAAACAAGAAATTTTAAAAATTTAATTTATTTACGAACTGTGAATGAAAAAAGTTTAATCAGAGTCCAGTTCTTCAATTTTGCTCATCTCTGAGTTTTGGCCAATTTCTTGCGATTTGACAGTATGACGTGACGTCACAACATAGCAATCGATCCTATTCTAATTTGGAACGCATTGTATATGTCGTGGCTAGATCTTAAAATTGATCACTTCATAATATGGCCAACTAAAACTGGCCAGATCGTTTAAATGTTAACATTTGATGATACGTCAATCCCCGTTTAGCCGTATCATTGATGTAGGATTTCAATGATAATAAAAGGTCTAAAGCAACTAGGCCAAACGAGGATTGAAATATTATCAAACTTTAACGTTTAAAACGATCTGGCCAGTTTTACTTGGCCATATCATGAAGTGATCAATTTCTAAGATCTGGCCACTTCATATATATTATATATAAAAGGTACTCTATCTTACGGCCCGGTCACAAATCCTACTATACTTGAAATAGGTAGTAAAGTCCGCGATTAATGTGAACATGAACCTCATGACTATGCAAATCAAAGGATCACCCCATGATATATACCTACTTATAAGTTGGTATTTATATGTCTATTATACGTCCTTTGCGGATATTACTTACCTATCTAATATATAAAAATCTCGTGTCACAGTGTTTGCTCACGAAGTCCTCATAACACCTTGACCGATTTAGGTAGGTCTGAGAATAGGTCGTAGGCTATTTTTTACCTGCCTACCCTCAACCCCCTTTTTATAAATTTATATGGCAGAACAACGTTTGCCAAAAATCAGCTAGTTAAATATAGAATTAGATAGGTAGGTACATAATATGGGTATTTGTGTATAACTGGGTATACTCTACATCAGTATTTCTCAATCTTTTTGAATTCGTGACGCCTTTTTAAAATAAACAAATAGTGGCGACTTCCTAGGACTGTAACATTGCGGTGAGCAGACGGGGGCACTGCGCTCTTGTGACAACTTTTTTTAATTTAGACGTTTAATTCGAAGCTGTTTCAAATCGCACACAATTTCCGTGTAAAAAATAAAACAAACATTTAAAACAGTATTCAAGCATAAAGAGGCATAACTTTATTACTGAATTGTTATAACTAAACTTTGTGACCCACCTGGGGGTCACGACCCACAGACTGAAAAACACTGCTCTACATAATTATGTAGGTACTTGGAAACCACTTAAAGCTGAAAACTTTTATCATTTCCTCTCTGTATGTTCTCGTTTGTAGATTTGAATTAAATCTTTCATAACATTCGCTGTATAAACTAGGAAAAACGACTGGTGAGTTGATGAAAACATGCATGTAGATTGTCAATAAAAAAGGACAAACCGCCACAAATATCAGATGTATAAACTACGCAGTAAATGGAGACTGCGTGGTTTGAAAATGTTTTAAATTTAGCCCGCCTTCAAAAAAAAAAAAACAAGACAAGTGCGAGTCGGACTCGCGCAATGAGGGTTCCGTACAAACTACAATTCCCGAATGGAGTCTCGAAGATTTTTCCGAAATGCAAAAAAGTTTTTTTTTGTGACGTAGGTAACAACAAATTTACTGTTTTCAGATTTATTCCTATAACTGTGATATATGACCTTACTTTATGCCAAATTTCAGGATTCTGGGTCAACGGGACATATCCTATGAATTTTGATTCCTTTGAGAGTATCGAAATATACGTTTTTTGTGACTTAAACGGCCGTAACTTTTTTATTTGTTAACTTAGAAGTTTGATTTTTTCACAGCTTCAAGGGACCGCAGACCTGAGTACACGGTTTTAATTTCAACTCGATACCTAAAGGGTCTTGACAGACAGACAGACGGACGGAAAACAAATTGATCCTATAAGGGTACCGTTTTTTCCTTTTCAGGTACGGAAAAATAAAAAAGAGGTTATGCAGTCAGTGATATTATTTAAATGTATTCGATTGCTAGTGGTGGAAAGAGCTTAGGCGTGAAAGAATGAAATAACTTCTCTCTCTGCAAGTGTAGCGAGAGGGAATATGTCAGACTTTTTTTTACTAAAACACACGTGTAATCTTCAGTTACCATTTCAGTTCCAGTTTAATTCTACAATCGTTATTAGAATGTTGCAGGCGCATTCTAATGGAAAACTAAGTGTTTGTTATCAAAAACTAAACACTTTCTAAATTTGAATCCTGGCCAATGCACTAACGTTGCAAATCCAAAAAAATAAAATCACCTACCACCTACTGTAGGTACACGAGAGCAACTTCGAACACATCGCAAATTGAATGGCGACACCTTAGCGCTGGCGTAGGTATAGGTAGATAGCAAAATACTGCTCGCAATCAATTAGGTAATCGATATCTTTGCCCCGACTTAACTCAGAATTGTTTAGTAGGTACCCTTTCACAAGCTCCCGCTACCAGTTAATCGACTTCCACTTATAACTCTTGCAAATCTGCCTGTAATCTTACCTGGTTACTTTCTTGGGTTCAACTTTGAGTTCCACCGAAAGCACACTAAACCAGCTGCTTTCCTCAATTTCACCCGCCTCTTTGGTTACTGCTCGACTTTCGTGTTTATGTGGAACAGTGTGTAAAGTTCCACATACCTCCATTGAAAAGATAGGATCCTCCGCCCAGACGGGTGTTGTGTCTGATCGGGGCAACTGCCCGATAGTTGATTTTGGGCTGTTGTATATTTTCTAATCGCATGGAGAACTCCAACAGCGTGAAGAAACAGTTTTGAATTTTAGTTCCTATTTGGCGTCATAAATGGCGCCACACGTGTATAGTAGTGTGATTTTATATCGCCTATAGTAGAGATACAAATAGATAAATTCATGACCAGTAGGTACTAATAGCTGGCTATCCTATACAGAAAGATTTTTTCTAATCCGACTAGTAGTTTCAGAGATTAGTGCATTTAAACAAATTTAAAAAAAAAACTTTTCTATTTTATTGCATAGAAAGTGTCTATACCAATATTTTACATGAAGCGACTGCCCCTGCCACCCAATAATTGTACAAGATTGATGTCTCTGATATTCTAGCTTTTGTAGTTCTCTCTCCATAGCACCGTGTAACGACTGTCAAAGATCTAGGTGGATCGGACTGAGGCTGCCCTCAAGTGGCTCCTGCCTAACCTAGGGGGTCCCAGACGCCCCCTGCCGGAGGCTCTATGCAAGTATGCAAGAATCGTTCGGTCCATGGCTCTTTATAGAGCGCCGGTATAGGGGCCGTCGCTACGAAAGCGACCGGCGGCCAAGCTGAACGCGGTCAAGGCCATCCGGATGGTGAGGGGATACCGCACGGTTTCCCCACACTCACAATCTGCGCGTAAAGATGCATTGCCGGGGCGAAATTCCGCTGTCGCGTCAAGTCGCGGCATGGCGGACTGAGTTCCGGCAGGATCTCATGGTGGAATGGCGATAGCGACTGTCGCAACCCAGTGCTAGGCACGCCATAATTATGGCGGTAAGTCCCCTCTTTGAGGAGTGGCTGGAAAGGCAACACGGCGTCCTTACCTTCCGCATGACACAGATCCTCACCGGACTTGGTAAGTTCGGGAGGTACCTACACCGGACTCGTGCGGAAGAAACGCCCGAGTGCCTCCTGCCGGAGGACACGGTGGAGCATACGGTAGAGGTGTACCCCGCCTGGGCAGAGCAGCGCAGTGTCCTCGTGAGGGCGATCGGCGGCAGCAAACTTTCGCGCCGGGCCTTGGTACAGGCCATGGTCCGGAGCGAGGAGGAGTGGCAGGCGGTTGCCTTCTTCTGCAAAGCAGTAATGCTAGCAAAGGAGGTGGCCGCACGTGCACGCGCTAGGCAATGGCCCCCGCGTCCCAGCCGCCGGGATTCCGATCCCGATTTCCGGCCACCGTAGGCGTGGGCTAACGGACGGCGAGCAATAGGTAGCTCGCCGTCCGACCGTCCAGTAACCGTCTGGACCGAGCCCAAGTCGTCGACGGCGAGTAGTGTTCCACGCGCGCCTCAAGGAGATGTCAGCAACCGTAGGGGCCCAGCAGGGTCGAAGCCTACGGGGGCCAAGGGTATGATTCTGAAAAGAAGACTCGGCCCTGGTATGAAAGGCAACGAAGGAACAGGAATGGGTTTTTAGTCAGTAAAAGTCTGACACACCCTCCCGCTCCGCCTAAGAACGGGGGATGTCATTGGATGAATATCCCACCGAAAAAAAAAAGGTACAAATGAACCAATGGCTATCTATTAGTGTTTATTTATGTACAGATGAAATTAGAACGGGTATCAAAGCGATAGACGGGTGTAATTTTTAAATAATTAATACAAAATAATAGTCCTTAAAGGACTATTATTTTGTATTAATTATTTACTATACTTCAAATGTACAAAAGCCTTTTATTATCTTCCGATCTCTTAATGAACTACTCATTAGGAGATCGGAAGACCTCGACAAGCGTCCCTTATTGTTGAAGATCGACTAGTGTGGCTGTTATAATTCAACCACGAGTTCAGCACTATTCTACCGCATTTCCTATTCATAATACTCGACACAGGGTTGTATACATCGATTTGTTATCACCATGTGTTCATAATCCTGTAATGTGTACGCGAATCCACTTCTCGTGGAGGCGACCTCTCGCGCCGGGCCCTGGTTCTGGCTATGCTCCGGAGCGAAAGGGCAGCGCCACATAGTATTGCACACGCTTCTAGATGAGAACCTTCCGTAGGAGCGCAGCCTGCAGGACCGATGCCTGCTAGGGCCTTGGGATTGGATCTAAAAAGAACATAAAAACTCATGGTCCTGGAACGTAGAAGGCAACTGAAGGAATATAGGTGTGGTTTTAGTCAGTAAAAGTCTGACACGCCCTCTCGTTCAATCCTAGAGTGGCAATAGTCATAAGATGAGTGAGGGGGGGGGGTGAGTGTGTGATGAGTGTTTGTGTGTGCATAAATAAATAAATAAATAAATAAGATTTCTAGCGTCAAAAAAAAACTCGTATCCACCTGTATGCTTATTCAATATACCTAGGTTACGGGTACATTGGAACGGTTAGTCCGTAGCCGCACGAAGCTTGACGAGTTACTGCACAGATTCACACACTCATTCCTGTTTGTTCCCTATCATTCATTTGCTTAATCTGTGCCCGACAGAAGGCGAGCGTGCGGTGTCCACCGGCAATTTCCATTTGTTATCGCTCGTTCATTTAATCTGTACCCGTCATTAAAATACGACACATGTTTCATCTAGAACAAGCTAGGTGGGCAAAATTCTGGTTTTATTTTTCTGCTTTTAACGTGTTTTTTTAGCTATCGTAATTAAAGGCTAATAATATGGCTATTGACACACTACATTGATAGCGCATCGGTATTGGTGTCTACACACACACACAAACGCGCTAGAGAAGTGATTAAAATTTATGAAGAAATCGTCAAAATAGCCAATTTTTTATCTTAAAACTAACACTTATTTAAAAAATAGCTGAAATTGATAATCTAACCGATTCTAAACATAAATCACTCAAGCCTTCATCATAAATCAGTCTGTCTATTGTTGAAAATAAAAATCCATTCAGGATTTTTGAGTGTATTGCGAACATACAAACAGAGAGGCGGTGGGTCTTTTGTTTTATAATATGTAACAATAGTGTGATCTTTTACGAGTGTACCTACGTATATATGTCTAGTTACCAAAGCCGCATTGCTGTCTTTTGTGACTGTGTCATGAACCACTTTTTTTTTTTTAGGTGGGAAAATCATCTAATGACAAATCGCGCTCTTGGGCGGAGCGAGAGATGGTGTCAGACTTTTACTGACTAAAAACTCACTCCTGTTCCTTCTTTGCCTTCATCCCGGGGCCCCGGGCTTTGCTTTCATACTACCCGTGGCCCCAGTAGACTTCGGCCCTGCTGGGCCCCTACGCTTGTGTCATGAACCACTGGATATCCCTTCTTCTAGGAATATCCTCTTAGCTTCCTTTAGACGTGTCGTTTATACTGCTCTCGTATATTCATTGCCAGGAATCCCCTTGTTGTGGTCCGAGCCATATCTGAGTGAATTTGCTAAAGCTGAGATTAAAGAAAACTGAAATATATGCTTTATTTACGTATGTTTTCAGGAATTTTCAAAGGACTGACTCATTTTCTGGTCTTAAATATTGGCCAGTTTCAGCAACAACTGAAAAGTTGACTTGTATTCTTTTGTGCGCCAATGAATGTTGCAAAAAGTTGATATTTGGATCCTTTTCTTAGTACGTCGTCGGTGTCTCAAATAGTTAATTTTAGCATTTTTTACCACTTTTATATTGTATTACTTATTTGGTACTGACAGCGTCATCAACTGGTTACCCCCTTTTCTAAAATATTTAATTTAAACGTCACAGAGGTACGCGAGGGGCATAGGAAACTACCAATTGGAACCGTGCACTAGCTTCTGATGCTTTATAAGTGCCCATTAAGGCCTATGGGCACTTTTTTAGAAGAACTGGTAAGAAACTCTATGGTTACTCTTTTAAAAAAATAATTGATTTTACAATATTTCCATTTTAATATTGTATTGTATTGTTGGTGAACAACTAGACAACTCGGTGAATAAGTGTTATTTTATTGTCATCATTATGAAAAACGATATAAAATACCTACCGAAACAACTGAAAGAAATACGGTAAATTAATTTACCGATTTACCAGAAGATGCCCTGAAAAATTCGTTTTTTCAACCACCGTACAGTATGTTTACCTGAGTCATCATTATTGCGCCACCCGCTCAGTATGTTTCCATCATTTATATTATTGCACTTACACCGCAATAGTTCAGTACGTAGGTAATTCGGCGACATACCGTGCGCGTGTGTTACTAAAAGAGTTATGAGTTTACATGTGGAGAGGGAGAGGGAGACCAAAGAAAAGATGGATGGATTGTGTGAAGAGTGATATGAAAGAAAAGGAAGTTAGTAATAGTATGACGAGTGACAGGGCAGAATGGATGAAAAAAAAGTGTTGCGCCGACCCCAAATAACACGGGACAAGGGCAGGAAGATGATGATGATGACCGTGCGCGTGACTCATAATCCCATATCTACACACATCACCCTCCATTCTAGTATAAATTAATCTTAATCTTATATTTGTGAAAACAGACAATACAGTGAATTTATTAATCTAAAACCGACTTTCATTTCTTATCTCATCCTTTATATCTATTTTATCCCAACACCGAACAAGACATGTCAACTTATTTACGCGGGTTACGGATTTATACTGTTACATCGACAGTAATAACACATTCTTTCTTTGTTGAGAAAATTCACCAAATGCCAGATAGTATTTTGCTTTTTACAGCACAAATTCAACAAAGAAGTACTGACTGCGTACACTAGTTTATATCAAACTAAAAAAAACACAGACAGGATTTCGCTTTTTTACAGCACAAAACGATTACAACCTTTTCTGACAGTTTTACCTGTTTTTAACACAATAGAGTTGAGTCTTACAACGAATATTGTAGAATAAGCTCTAAGGGTGCGTATCCACTGAAGCGGAGCTGCTGAAGTAGGCAGCTCGTGATACGCACGTGAGTGGAGAAGAACAGTGAAAAAGTGGCAAGTGTTACGTACCCTCCGCTCGCCAAGGGTTACCACAGCCCACTCGACTCCATTCTGTCCGGCTCGAGGCCCTATCTTCATTTGTTTTATTTGAAAGTCCGCTCAGCTCCACTTCTCTCCACTTACATTGTTTCCATTGATGTGTAGTGGAGATTTCGAGCACAGTGATAGGCCAATTCACGGTTTGTTTCTCTCCATTCCACCCAGCTCCGCGTCAGTGGAAACACAACCTAAAGTTAAAAAAAAAATACAACATCATATTTCAAAGAACAATATCGTCCAACTTCAAAAGTAAACCGTTTATGAAAAAGTTTTTTAAGACTGCAGACAATGGTAAAAGTTATTTGAGTTCCTTCTGTTATAGCATTTTTTTATTAATTCAATATTCTGAAGTCGTATTGTATTATATTGTAAGATAGATTTTAGAGGCGCTCGTTCTTAAAAATTTACAGCTTACTGGATTTATCGATAATGTTAAGCAATCCATTTCATATCGACAACCCTCCATACGTCGGAAAGCACTTTAAGCTCTTAGGGTGTATCCAGATCTGGCGAATGAGTCGCTAGTGATCCTTTCAAGTTCGCTGGTGCTCCTGAACCGGCCACGCGCCAGCTTCGCGCCGTGCCTGAACGACGCAAGATCAGCGCACGAGCACCCCGCGCGCTGCACATACTTCCTCCCGCTCCCAGATAATTATACAGTATGAAAGCAAACGGAACCGAATGCGCACACGCAGCACATGCACCGCGCGCGCTTGTTGTGAAAGCCTTGCCCGAGTTGCGCTAAATAATAATAAAAAATTTTTTTATTATCAGGCAACTAAGGCCCATAGAGAAAATACACAAATAATCTTACAAAATAATAAACTAATACATATAAAGAAACTATAAACAAAGTATAAACTACAGTATACGAAGTGACAGCGTCGTGTTTCGCTGCGAGGTCGGTATCCTTCCACGAAATCGTCTATACACGACACCCTTCGGCCAGAGAAGAAAGGCCGCGCGAAACAGCAGGCCAGCAGGCGAAAAGAGGTGCACCAAACATTAGCAGTAACTGCACGCGTGCAGTGCATGAGCTGCTCGCGAGCGGGTCGCTAGCGGCGCATTCGCCAGATGTGGACACACCCTTAGTCCCAGCTATTATTTGAAGATTTTGGACTATCGTTACGGGTAGTCAGAAAACCGAATTCCTGCCAAAGAGTCTTACCCAGTAACTGGGATGTGGAGATCAGATAGACAGTCACTCCATGTCAAATACTGGTAGGTACTCAATCGCAACCAGCTAGACTAGTAAACGATCCCAACATAATTGTAATGAGGTCTATATCTGTCATCGATTTGCTCACGATGACAGATATGTTCCGGAGATGTTCAGGACAGATCCCTTTTTTTTAAGTGAGAAGTCATCAAAAAAGTTACCCTACTCCGGGTGGAGCGAGAAGGTGTTTAATGATAAATCGACCAGCGTTCTGCTAGCAGGACTTTCGGTCCTTCCGGTAGGACGCAACTTTTCTTATGAATATTACGCGAATGGTCCTGCTAGCAGGATTTGTAATAATACAAGTAGATAGTCTGTCTCTTTCTGATTGTAGGTGTGTTTGTCGCATTGTTGTAGCATTAGTGTGAGCGAGATGGCCACGATTTTTAGACGTGGAGATCGCGTGCGCTCGCTAGCCTCGCACTAGGATGCGCCGGGAACGAATATCGCGTGGAGTCGTCAACAATTTGGTGATGCGTTTGCAACATCTTATTGTTAAGGTGTAGTGAATGCAGTTTATAGAAACAATAAAGTAAAGGTAGTATGGGAACTAAGTTGTGTACATATAAGAACTTTTTGGAGTGCGCAAATGCTCTTGATAATGAACCTATAACACAAACACAGTCCTTTTCATTGGATTCGAGTTCATCGGAATCAGACGAATCTGAAAGTAATTCGGAAAGCTTGTTGGAAGAGGAAATAGAAGAAAATAACGTGCTTGTTGGAGAAATAGAATGGCAATCCGAAAAAGAACTTTTGATAGACGTTTACAAAGATGGTGCGTATAAACCAAAACTATTAAACTTATCAAACAAATTAAATGAACTGGAAACTTGGCAGTTATTTTTTCCTGAGGAGAAGATTTCATATATTTTGGCATGTACAAACTCGTGTTTAAGAAATGCAGCTAAAGCCGTTACTGAAAATGAGCTATACAAGTTTTTTGGTCTAATGTATGTAAGCGATTTTTATGATTAGTTACATACATTATGATTGTTTTCTGTATTAGCAACATTAAAATGTATTTATTTTGCACTGACAACTGGAACGTTATGCGATTTGACAGCTCAGTGCTATGACAGTTGACAGAGGTTATAAAATAACGCGCTGCGCTGTCCTGACACATTCCATTCCGGTTTTCGGGGTAAGCAACATCTCAGAGAAGTGCTACTATATAATTATTATTATTTTAAATGGTATTGAGTTATGATATTTGTAATGATTGTGTGCTGTTAAGGCAAAAGTATAGAGGGTGTGTTACCCGTCTTGGTCGTTTTATTTAAAACCTTCCCGCTACACTATATCTAGGTACACTAAATAAGTTTCTTATGCAATCTTTCTCTAAAGTTAACACATTAGCTAACAATTCAGAAGTGGGATAAGCGAGTCGTTTATTTAAATGCATTCGTTTATCCCGCCCACAAGCGATTTTTTTTTCCTAAACTGCATCTTCTACTTTTGCTTTGAAAGTACCTACGTATGTAGGCACCGTTACAATGTTGTTGATAAAATAGTACCTATCTAAGCGGGCATAGTAATGTGTACTTTAAAATGGTGAACTTTAAAATATTCAGGCTTATCGCTTTTGTTGTACTACCTTATTCAATATGAGTTTCTTCTGACACCACCACACGTGCCTTGCCCGGGGCTACACTCTGGAGGTACTACCACACCACCACACGTGCCTTGCCAGGGCTACACCCTGGAGGTACTACCACACCACCACACGTGCTTTGCCAGGGCTACACCCTGGAGGTACTACCACACCACCACACGTGCCTTGCCAGGGCTACACTCTGGAGGTACTACCACACCACCACACGTGCCTTGCCAGGGCTACACTCTGGAGGTACTACCACACCACCACACGTGCCTTGCCAGGGCTACACTCTGGAGGTACTACCACACCACCACGCGTGCCTTGCCAGGGCTACACCCTGGAGGTACTACCACACCACCACGCGTGCCTTGCCAGGGCTACACTCTGGAGGTACTACCACACCACCACACGTGCCTTGCCAGGGCTACACTCTGGAGGTACTACCACACCACCACGCGTGCCTTGCCGGGGCTACACTCTGGAGGTACTACCACACCACCACGCGTGCCTTGCCAGGGCTACACCCTGGAGGTACTACCACACCACCACGCGTGCCTTGCCAGGGCTACACCCTGGAGGTACTACCACACCACCACGCGTGCCTTGCCAGGGCTACACCCTGGAGGTACTACCACACCACCACACGTGCCTTGCCAGGGCTATACCCTGGAGGTATTACCATACCACACGTATGTAAATCTATTGAGTACCTAAGGACAACTCGGGGTGTGTTCAGATGGATTAGGGACCGGTTTTGGATCACTGTTAAATGACCGTAGCAAACATATCTACCAACTTATGAATCGTTGTTACCATGACCTGCGTTCTGAGCTTACTTATAAAGTAAATGAGCAGACCAGTAATACTTTTGATTAGGAATAATCTAAATGCAACTAAAGAGGACAGTTAATAGTATTGACACTTATTGAAATTAAAATTAGGTAAATTAATATTATATGGATTGCCTGTTGACAGATAGTCTGACATTTATTACATTTGCCTCCTAACTTTTGCCCGCGGCATCGCCCGCGTACATATTAATATAGCCTAGGTCACTCAGGGATACAGTGGCTTTCTATGTGTGAATGCAATCGGACCATTGAGGGATCTGTTCAGGACCATTGAGAGGCCTGTTCAGGACCATTGAGAGGCCTGTTCAGGACCATTGAGGGGCCTGTTCAGGACCATTGAGGGGCCTGTTCAGGACCATTGAGAGGCCTGTTCAGGACCATTGAGGGGCCTGTTCAGAACCATTGAGGGGCCTGTTCAGGATAAACCAATTGGCTTTATCAGGCAATTGTTTATTAACTAATAATTGTTTTTCATTACAGGCAGGACATTTGAGGGACCTGTCTGTTTATATTAGAGGCAGGACATTTGAGAGGCCTGTTTGTTTTTCATTAGAGACAGGATATTTGAGGGGCCTGTTTGTTTTCCATTAGAGGCAGGACATTTGAGGAGTCTGTTTGTTTTTCATTAGAGGCAGGATATTTGAGGGGCCTGTACGTTTGTCATTACATGATAGCGACAAGAAATAAGTAACATAGATTTGTAACTTGACTTCTTGACATTTCAAAGGTGCCTGTAAATTGTTTATTTGAAATAAAATGCTTTGAATCTTTGAATCAGTAGAGGCAGGACATTTTAGAGACCTGGTTTTGAATGACTGTATAAAGAATAAGATAATGATTTGTAAGAATAATAATATATATTTATTGAGCAACAAAGTAAAATCATGTATACACAATTTCTTATAAGCTACTTTTACATAACAACTAAATAATGCAATCAATTGTGTCTAAATAGTAATTCGTAAATTGATAATTATGTTTAGTCTCGTTTCTAGGTACAGCATCCAGTGTATGAATAATGTAAAGTTTTATTCGCTACTGTAATAGATATCTTTTTGCTTTATTGCTGTTATTCTTTTTTTCTTGTCTCATTATTTTGTGTATAACACCAATTTCTTTATTCTTTCACATACGAGGTCGTATTTGTAATACGGATGGCCGACTGTAAGCGATTTTTATGATTAGTTACATACATTATGATTGTTTTCTGTATTAGCAACATTAAAATGTATTTATTTTGCACTGACAACTGGAACGTTATGCGATTTGACAGCTCAGTGCTATGACAGTTGACAGAGGTTATAAAATAACGCGCTGCGCTGTCCTGACACATTCCATTCCGGTTTTCGGGGTAAGCAACATCTCAGAGAAGTGCTACTATATAATTATTATTATTTTAAATGGTATTGATTTATGATATTTGTAATGATTGTGTGCTGTTAAGGCAAAAGTATAGAGGGTGTGTTACCCGTCTTGGTCGTTTTATTTAAAACCTTCCCGCTACACTATATCTAGGTACACTAAATAAGTTTCTTATGCAATCTTTCTCTAAAGTTAACACATTAGCTAACATGTATGCTATGTGCAATCAATAGCTTCCTAAAAGAAGAAGTTATTGGGGTACTGTGTCCAATGGTTTATTTCCCGCTCCCAAATTTGGCAAAAGATTTGGTATGTGTCGACAAAGGTTTGAGGAAATCCTTATGGCATTGTCATTTACACCTGAAAAAGTAAACAATAATGACAAATGGTTTGAAGTAAGAGCGGTCTTACTTCAAACCATTTGTCATTATCGTTGTTAATTCAGCGCAAATAATATAGATTTATACGCTATTCGTTTATTTCAAAGAAATAAATAATTAAAAGTAGGTAGTACAAAATGTTTAATTCCCCTGATTTTGTAATTCGTCGAAGTCGTCCTGCCAGCAGTCGGCGTACTGCCAGAAGGACGTGCGTCAAATTTCATACAAATTAAAGACCTGCTGGCAGGATTTTCAAAGTCCTTCCAGAAGAACTTCTAGAAGGACAATTTTTTAGACGATTTATCATTAAGACTTAAACTGACCAAAACCCACCAGTTTTCCTTCAATTGCCCTTTGCCTTCCAAGGCCACGGTTCGCCCCGGGCCTTGGTACATGCTATGGTCTGGAGCGAGGAGGAGTGGCAGGCGGTCGCCTCCTTCTGCGAAGCAGTAATGCTAGCAAAGGAGGAGGCCGCACGTGCACGTGCGATGCAATGGCCCTCGCGCCCCAGCCACCGGAATTCAGATCCCGATTTCCGGCCACCGTAGGCGCGGGCTCGTGGACGATGGGTAGCTCGCCATCCAACCGTCCGGTAACCGTCCGGACCGAGCCCAAGTCGTCGACGGCGCGTACTGCTCCACGCGCGCCTCAAGGAAATGTCAGCAACCGTATTGGGCCAGCAGGGTCGAAGCCTACTTGGGCCAAGGGTCTGATTCTGAAAGGAAGACTCGACCCTTGTATGAAAGGTAACGAAGGAACAGGAGTGGGTTTTTATTCAGTAAAAGTCTGACACTATCTCGCGCTTCACCCAAGAGCGAGGAATGTCATTGGATGAAAAAAAAAGAAAGCAGTAACTCTTTTAAAATTAATCAAGTCTAAGTATAGAATCCCCTAACTCCATTTCACTGAGAAAGTTTAATCATAACTGTGCCTAGGATTATCTTTCATAACCCTGACTAGAACTAATATCCGTACCCACAATAAATCTAATTTATTACTAATAACTACTAGTAGTTGGTTTGTTTACTTTATCCGAGGTAAACTAATATTCAGTAGATGGCACTGATGGCACAGTGGTTGAAATAATAGCTGCGGCGCTCCATGACGCGGGTTCGGTTCTCGCACTGAAAAAATATTTGTACTGGTGTCTTGTGTATGTGAGTTTGTGTAAACCTTTGAAAAATATCAGTATGAAATCAAATATCTGTTTACTTTAAATTACAATTAGAAACAAAAAAGAAAGAAAGAAAAGAAAAAGAAAGAAAAACATTTTATTTGGCGGAACAAGGCGCAAATTTAGAACTAACAAATTATAAGTATATTATGTGAAAAAATATGCGCCACATCCGCGCAAAACGGCCGAACGCTCAGCATAATGCCGTGACCACACGCAAAATGCGATGAGTCTACGGCGCTGGTTTTCAGCGTGAGCCGGTAACGGTATCGACATAAAGACGTCGAATTATGACTATGACTGTACTGGCGGATGGTGACAATTCTGACTATGTAATGACTATGCCAGCTTGGTCTCTGTCTAATTGCGTTGGCATGAATATGATTAGCAAAGGCGTCTTTAGCTACTGCTAGCCACGCCAGTACAGTGTTCTGTGCTTTGTGGTACGACCCAATATCTTGTACGCTGACTGTATATTTTCTAGATTATAATGCGATCTAGAAAGTATCTTTTGAATGAGGACTATGCATGTTTACCTACTGTTCGCTTAAAATATGTTGGCGCCGAGTTTGTCGCTTCTGACATACCGCTGTTAAACCCGCGATGGTTTGTGCTGGTATGTATATATGTTAGCATGAATGTATATATGTTATTGTTTAATAAAAAAATTTAAATAAAAAAGCATTGTCAGAAAAAGTGCCATCTAGCTAACTTCTTTTACTGGCCTGTCGGTCTAGTGGTTAGTGGCCCTGACTGCTATGTTGGAGGTCGTGGGTTCGATTCCCACCCAGAACAAATGTTTGTGTGATGAGCACGATCATTTGTTCTGTGTCTGGGTGTAATTTATCTATAATATGTATGTATTTAGAAATATTAATGTATGTTTATCAGTTGTCTAGTACTCATAATACAAGCTCTGCTTAGCTTGGGACTAGATGGCGTTGTGTGATAGTTGTTGAATATTAGATATTATTATTATTCTACTCATATAGACTGTTGAATGTTTAATACGAAATAAATTTGCTAAATAAAACGTGTCGTACTTACTTATTTTCGGGGTAGATACTGTGACGCCTATGGAGGTCACAGTTATTATTAAATGGCAGACTGGCATGTTATACTTTTAAGGTTTATGTTATAAAAAATTTAGGTTTGACTGATGTTCAAACAATAGAGATAGGGAGACGTCATAAAAATGTCGGGTCGTATTTTTATAGAAAACATACTTGAAAGTGCTTAATAATAGTCAATATAGTTCTAAAGTAAAAGCAAAGCCTTTCATTGCGTCCCCATCCTGACAATACCTACATTACGTAGTTAATTTATTCGCCTGTCGCAGGGGCTTTTTTGAAGTGGGGAATCATCTAATAACTCCTCCCGGTCTGGGAGAGAGTCAGATAGCGGGAGGGAGAGTCAGACGACTGATTAAAAAGCAACTTTTGATCCTTCCACCGCTACTCTTTAGTTCTTATATTGTCACAGGGGCTGTTATTTTTTAATGGTTTTTGATGAACTATAAGAATATTACAATCGACTTTGTTTGCCGGACGGAATATCTAGGTATGTCGTGGCCAGATCTTAGAATTGATCACTTCATAATATGGCCAACTAAAACTGGCCAGCTCGTTTAAACGTTAACATTTGATGATATGTCAATCCTCGTTTGGCCATATCATTGATGTAGGTTTTCAATGATAATAAAAGGTCTAAAGAAAGGCCAAACGGAGATTGAAATATCATCAAACTTTAACGTTTAAAACGATCTGGTCTTTTACTTGGCCATATCATGAAGTGATCAATCAATTTCTAAGATCTGGCCACGACATACAATATATTTGTATAACCTACATAATTATAGTTGGATCGGGTCTGTCTATGTCTGTGAGGTGTTTGTAAACTCACCCACAAAAACGTGGGCTCGCGGATGACAAGTAATGGGCAGCTCACCTTTCGGCCATCCTGCCCTGCGTTTATGACGTCATCAGGGTAAAACGCAGGTCATAATGCGATCGTAGGGTATCACGCTCGCATTTTTGAACGCGAACGTAGAGTTCAACTGTCAATGTCAAGCAAGTGTCATTTATGGCCGCTTACACCAACCTACCCTGCTCGGAGTTAGAGTTAGTTGGGTTAACTCTAGGGTAGCTACTCGAGTTATAAAAACCCCCTGACCCCCTGACCCTGGGTTGCAACTCGAAACGGGTTTAGAACCGAGCTTGAGTCGTAAACGGCGCGTAGTGTGTAGTGTGTAGTGTGTAAGAGATTTCTACAAAACCTTAGGCACAGAGTACTTTTTAATATATACGTTTTGGGCCAAGCAGGGTCGATGCCCTGGCTACAGCCTCGTGGAGTTTCTGAAAGGGAAACTTTGAACGCCAAGGGAAACTGAAGGAACACGAGTGAGTTTTAGTCAAAGTTTGACACTCCACCTCGCTTCACCCAAACCGAGAAAAATTATTTATACCCAACAAAAAAAGTTAAAAAAACAACCAGTAAAAAAGCTACTGCTGACAGGAAGTTTTTTGTTCTGTGACGTGTCCCTATATTTTTCATGCTGACGGTAAGTACATACCTACATATACAAAAAAAGCATTGTCAGAAAAAGTGCCATCTTCAGCTAACTTTTACTTATCTTTCGCAGAATCGATCCCTATTCCGATGGAAATGTTCTCGAGCAAAGTTAATAAGCCGTGAAAAACCGATAGTTTTTGCTGGCACCCTCCGATGTTGGATAAGCTTTTAGACCATTAGCATTAAGGTTGGATCTACGTCAATAATTAACCACATAAGTACTGGAGAAAAACAGATATATGTCGTAGGATTCATCGAGCAGAAAATTATTCGATTTACGAAGTAGAATGTCTGTTACTACTTACCTAGTTTATTTTTTTATGTATTTATCCATACTAATATTATAAATTTGAATGTACCTAACTCTGTCTATCTATCTATCTGTTACGTTCGCGCAGACGAAATTAAATTAAAACATACAAGGTGGCCTTATCGCATTCCGCGATTTCTTCCAGGTAACCTGGAATGCACAGAGATTGCCTGGACCCATTATGAGGTTTTTTTTTTTTTTCGGTGGGAAAATCATCTTATGACATCCCCCGCTCTTGGGCGAGGCGGGAGATAGTGTCAGACTTTTACTGACTAAAAACCCACTCCTGTTCCTTCGTTGCCTTCGTCCCAGGGCCCCGGGTTTCGATTATGAGGTTGCACTTGGTGCATTTTAACCCCACGATGGTAACATAATTTAAATGAACGCATAGTAACAGTAGTGCCGTCACCCCATGTTAATAAAATAAAAGTGAAATACTTATGTTTAACAAAAATTATCACTTTATTGTAATTTTTTCGAAGACACTATGCACATCAAGATTGTTTTTGTAATTTGCCGGGGGGTTCACTTGCTGGAACTTCTTCGGGGACGTATAGAATGGCCCATAGATTTCTGAGACGTTATTTTTATTTTGATTAATTATTTTCATTTCGTTTTCATTGTATCGATGACCTGGTAAGGGTTGCGGGAATCTGATGGATGCGAAACGCACCGGACCGGTCGTTGTGGTGACACTTGGAGATGCCTATTGTCCAACATTGGACGTCTTTCGGCTGAAATGATGATGATGATGGTCTTCACTTTCATAAGCTTCCTCCGCCCCCAGTGGCTCTGTTTCACTCTCATCATCGTCAGCAATATTATTTAAGTACCGCTCAAGCTCTTCATCATTACAAAACGCGAATTAAAAAAATGTAATAACAAAAGAAAATACCTATGTAAATAGTAACAGGGGTGACGCAACACCCCAGACATACCTGCAAAAGGAAATTGGCGTGTTGCCACTACCACCGCGCAACGGCTGACTGATGACTCACGGTAAGACAAAAGAATACACAAAATGCTAGAAATAATTTTCAATAAATCTGTGCGTGATTGCTCGCGTGGGGTGTTGGGGCACCCCTGTTACCATCCTAGGGTTAAAACAAGCTAAATAAATTGGTAGAAAAACAAAGTACCTACATACTTAATCCTAAAATAGATACATAAATGCCTATTAATATATACAAAATAATTTCGGAAGTCGGTGTTAAATAATAAAAAAAGAAAACTGGGCAAGTGCGAGTCGGACTCGCGTACTAAGGGTTCCGTACAAACTTACCTATGTAAATAGTTCAAGTCCCGAATGGAGTCTCGAAGATTTTTCCAAATCGCAAAAAAAAGTTTATTTTTTGTGACGTAACAACAAATTTACTGTTTTCAGATTTATTCCTTTATCCTTTATCCTTGGTTTTTTTTCCTTGCTTTATGCCAAAAGGTAAGGCCCATCATTCATACAAACTTTGGCTATTAAGTTATCATTTATCATTACAGATTTAAGTAAAAATTGGAGCAAATGATTTAGATCAGTTTTAATTTGTAAAAGAAAACATTTTTTATTCATTTGGTTAATCGTTTTCTTCGTCGTATATAATTAGAACAGAGTCTAAAAACATTATGTAACTGACTTCTAAGTATTAGCTTATTAATTTTCCTATTGAGAAGAAACGGCAAGAAACTCCATCTTTAAAAAAAAACCAGTAGAGCCTTTTTCATCAGTACATCTTTACAAAGTTTAGAACTGGCACATGATATACAAAATAGTATTCTTATTCGAGTTATAATAAGAAGAATATTGTCAATTGATATATACAGGCAGATAGGCGCAAGCAATTTTATATTTTACCTAATGTGAAATAGCAATTTAATATTAGTTTTGAACGCACATAAGCCATTTCATTATATCCGGTCGTTATAGTACCTAAATTGCTAGAAATTTTGTCATTTGGTACATAGAGACCATCTAACTAGTACATATCTATTATACCTAGCTAATTACTGTGTATTCGGACGAAATTCCTGACCAAGACAATGAATATAGTCAAGAGGCAGGATTATTGGAAAAATCGTTTTTGGTTATTTCTTTCAAAAGGCCTACATCATTTTTATGTGAGATGAAACCAGAATTATTGAAGAAAATCAGCGCTTTTTGGGTAAATTGCAAACAACGTTGAAAATGGAGGCTAATTTGCTGACAATAGCTGGCAACTGCAATTTTCGCTATATTTAAGCCATGTTCTGAACAGAAAAATAAAAATATTATGTATTGACTCTTAGGGTTGACGTTTAAATAGTCTGATATTTTTAACATCCCACCTATCCCACCTATACGCACGAAACGTTTTAGGAACACATTCATTGTGCGTACAGCTAAGGAGTGGAATTCCTTGCCGGAATCTGTGTTTCCTAATGGCTACAACCCGGGAATCTTTAAGTCGAGAGTGAATAGGTTACTTCTAGGTAAGCGCGCTCCATCGTCGACCGCATCGTCGCTTTCCATCAGGTGAGCTAGTGAACCTATCAAGAATAAAAAAAAAACTACAATAAAAATGGTTGTGTGACATTTTTTTATGATTTTTCTTTTCGAACAAACAAACGGTTTTATTTTACAGGTAAAAGATAACAGAATAGAGCTATTGAAAAATCATATCAATCACAGATATGTCAATCAATAGTACTCAGCGTTCAAGTTTGCAATTACCCATATATAACCACAGACTAGTTCCTTTTTTGCAAATAACCTTTTTTTACAGCCTATATATTGTGTCCCATTGCTGGGCAAATCTGGGAAGCATCACCTTTCTCCTTCCAAACCTCTCTGTCTAGGGTGATCTCTGGCCAGGTCTACCCCGTGAACATGATTGTCACACCACCTTCACTGCAATCAACCTTGACATCACGTTGTCCTTCCTCAGACGTCCAGTGAGTGACAATCCTCGCCCTTCAAATTGTAGGTACCTCGTACAAAAACAATTCATTCGTAAATTCACCACTGAATAAATCAGTAAGTACGACTAGAATGCGGTACTAGGGTAGCAGAAATCAGAACGGATCTTCGTTTGCTTTATATTGTTCTCAATTGTCAGTGACACCAGTCGCTACAGGTCGGATGTGACCAGAATTTGATTTTATCTCTACTTCTTTTATACGAAGAAATCGGTAAACTGTGGCGTTATCAATCTATTACGTACTAGGTTTTATCCGCGGCTTTGCTCATTGTTTTGGCACTAATATTATAAACCGTACTTCTGTGATAAAAAGTATCACGTGTGCTATTCCACGACACGCCCTACTCTTGTGCCTACTTCATCCAAATTCGTTCAGCCGTTTGAGCGTGAAAAGTAACAAACATACACGCAAAAAAACTTTCGCCTTTATGTTTTATTAATTTTCTTTGTGCACCGGAGAAAGCAGCGTTGGAAGGCCTCCCACAAGGTGGACCGACGACCTGGTAAGAATCGCGGGAGTGCGGTGGATGCGAAACGCACAGGATGGGTCGTTGTGGCGACGCTTAGGGGAGGCCCATGTCCAACAGTGGACGTCTTTCGGCTGAAATGATGATGATGATGATTCATTTTCTACCTCAGTTAACTTCCACTTCCGAGTAGACCTATTAGCTTTGGACTCAGTGGAGAGGCGTGTGAAGAGGTTAATTGGCCTGTGCTACAGAGTCTGTAGCACAGGTGTAGGGTAACCAGCCTTTCGGTATCCTATAGGATGCCTATAGGAGAGTGTGCGCGGGGATTACATGACTTGATTCCACCATTGGACATCCCGGCGACGTACGACGAGTGCACACATACATACGTTACATTTCTGACTGCTCTACAGTCCGGACTAAAAATTTCGCCTCGTCGTTTATAATCACGTACAACGAAAGACTAGAAGTCTTGAAGGTTTTATGCGCTTTACCATCAACGATTGCATCACTGCTAACCGTCAGGTGGGATCGCAGTCAAGCACTAGTTTATATCATTAAAAAAACAATCAAACCCCTACCGTATCCGCCTTGACAAACATAGCCTCCGTAATAAAACATCGCTTCTTCTCCCTTCAATTTTCTGAGTGTTCTTATTAGCACAGGTGTCAGTAATTAATCAAACTGATTAGCACCGTGTCGTACCTACGTGTCGTCTTTCTCCTGCATTCAGTTAAGAGAAAATAACTGCTCATTGGAAAATGGAACTACATACACCTAGCAATAGTATTCATTCTTATTTGTACAAACATTTTAATGGTGTCTAGTTAAATCTTTTACCAAAACTTTGCACCTGATACGTGAGTCTTTCTTGAGATATTTTCTAAACATTTTTCTGTGCTTGTTAGACTTGTTCTCAATTCAATTTTACTTCTTCGTACATATACATGTATTATGTATTATGTAGGTACCTAAATTAGTTTCACTTTGTATGTATTACCTGTCAAGCTATAATAATTATTAGTTTAGATGTTTATAAGTAGTTATATAATAATGATTTTATTGATTAATAAATACCTTAAATCTGGTAGGAAATCATCCAATGACTTCTCCCGCTCTAGGGCGATGCAGGAAGGCGTGTCAGACTTTTACTGACTAAAATCCACTCTTATTTTCCTTCTTTGCCTTGAATTCCAGGATCCCGGGTTTCTCTTTCGGACAACCCATGGCGCCATTAGGGTTCGGCCTTGCTGGGCCCCTACGGTTTTGCTGACATCTCTTTGAGGCGCGCGTGGAAAACTACACACCGTCGACGACTCGGGCTCGGTCAGGACGGTTACCGAACGGCCAGACGGCGAGCTACCCATTTCTCATCGTCTGCAAGCCTACGCCTACAGTGGTCGGAAATCGGGATCGGAATCCCGGCGGCGGTTGGGGCATGAGAACCGTTGCTTCACGCGATCGGCCGCTTGGATACTTTTCTAAAGGTCTTACTAAATCTAAATCGAGTTATGTGGTACTTTTGCCGCTGCTTCTGGTATTACCTTATATTTTGACCGGTTACTTTCTTTTCAAGATTCCTCAGTACAGATGGGCTTGGACTGTCAAGCAATGGGTACATGCAAACGGCTGTCTTCCCAGAGGTAGTCACAAAAGACGCTGACGTACTTATTTGGACTCCATTCTCTTAAATTGATTACTTTATATTACCTTTATCTAGCTTCCACTGTCCCACTGCTGGTCAAAAGCTTCATTTCATTCCTTTCATTGATCCCAGCTCTGAGCCAAATCTTACCAATTCCTTATGAAGACATCTAAGTCTTTCCGCCATCTCCTTCTTGGTCTGCCACGACCATGTAGAGCGATTTCAGGGCACCAACTTTGTGTTTTACCGATACCAATTCTGATGAATTGATTGGTGAAGATCTAGAGGAGAGGTGGCCGAGTGGTAACGGCCCCAACTTACGAGTTCAAACCCAGCCAGGCGCATTACTTTGTGTAATTTATTTCATTACCAAGGAAAACATCGTGAGGAAACTGGCATGTCCTGAAAACAAAAATTCCAAGACATGTGACATTCACCAACCCGCACTGGGCCCGCGTGGTGGATTATGGCCCTTTCTCTCTCCTAGAGAGGAGGAGGCCTGAGTCCCAGCAGTGGGAACATTAAAAAAAGGCTGATTATGATTAGTAAAGGAAAAAGATGTAGAGATCTAGAAAAACGTGGGGGACATCGTGCCGCAAAAAATGACAATAACAAATGAAAATGGCTTTCAATTCAGTTTATCGAGAAACCTGCGCTATTGAATTCGCAATTTCCATGCGGTTTGATACCGAATACTGCGCACGCTTAAACACATATTTTCGAGAGGCAGCATTTGGTTCGCAGTCGAAATATTTGAAAATGGTTCATCAATATACCTCCATACTATCATTTGAGTTTCTAAACAAGCTATGTTAAATCAGTGAACTATGTAGGCGGTTGCTCCACATTGTGTTACAGCTACTAACTAGCACAATACCGTTAATACTCCGCATGCCAGGGCTGCGGGAGCACGGATGGATTCTAGCCAGTAAAAGTCTGACACTCATACACTCTTCTCTTTTTATTTCGGCTCCTACATGGAGACAAAAGCTCAACTGGCTGCCAAAAAATTGGGGATCTTAGCAAAAGTGAGACGGCATTTCACGCCGGAACAGCTGCTCAACCCCTATCAAGCACAAGTTCGATCATGTATGGAGCACTGCTTCATCTTTGGGATGGGTCTGCTAAATACCAGCTTGATGCGTTAGAGTCGATTGAGAAGTGAGCCAAGAGGATCATCAACAATGATGCACTTGTCAAGTCAAAACTCCAAAGTCTTGAGCTTCGACGCCGAGTTGCCTGTCGATTTTCTATGGTTTACATATCGGAAAGTGTGCATTGGAATTGCACAATTTAATTTCGCCAAGTGCGTTCCATCATCGGACCACAAGACGTACGGCGATGCGCCACCGGTACATGGTGGAAATCCCACCCATACGTACAAAGCGTTTTTTTATTTTTTCCTCTTATTCTCATATTCTTCGATTTTGGAATCCTTTGGACTGGTCTGAATTGCCCCGCCTGGAGCCAACATGAGGATTTTTTTAACTATAACAATAGTAGTTTCCAATACTCTAAACAATGTCACTTAATAAATATCTCATTGATATCCAAACCTGGTCATGAACTGCGGGCCGGAAAAAATTAAAGACTGAAGCTAGACTTATATTTTGAATCTTTTTTTTTCCTTTATGACCTCCCGCTAAAAGATTAATGCCCAATACTCTCCGAATTGTAGTGAATCCGATTTTTTTTTTTGGATGATGTACCTGGCGCCCGAATTATCCATTATCTTATTCGTTTTCGGTACATCATCGACCCTCTAATAACACACACACATTTATCCCCACTTATATATGTTACATTTGGCATTTGACATTTATTATGCGTACAGCTAAGGAGTGTAATTCCCTCCTGCCGTGCTATTCTGTAAATGGTAAATCATTTCGAAACTCATTTCACAAATCATCTCGAATGTCACACTCAGCGAATTGTATTTCAGAATACCAAATCCTATAGACAAATTTGTAGATAAATGTCAAAATACTCAACCGTTTTAGTTCCTCTCACTTTGATCATCACTCGGTGGCGCCAGTGTCGAATTCACTCCATTTCAGAATACGAAACTTTAATTTCACCATGATTTCACTGCGGATTCAGAAGTGATTTCGCAAATAAACGTTTCAGAATAGCAAGGCAGATAGCTAAAACCTAGAGGTCTTTAAGTCAAGGGCGAATAGGTTGCTTCTAGCCAAGCGTGCTCCATTGTCGGCCACATCATCGCTTTCCATCAGGTGAGATAGTGGTCAAACGCGAGCCTATCAATAATAATAAAAAAAGGAAAAACCAGCAGCTGACTTATGGTGCGCCCACCATGGTATACTATAATAAAAAAAAACTCTCTTCCTCCACCCAAAGAAGGTGGAGTTATTTGATAATTAGTCATCAAAACAAAGGACTGTGAAATTGTGCGAAAGAGTCACCGCGGCTCTGGCTGGATTTTAGTCAGTAAAAGTCTGACACACCCTCTCGGGCCACCCAGATCGAGAGGAGTTATTAAATGATTTCTCACCTCAAAAAAAAGACCTCGTACACCTAAATATAGGTTAGAAGTAGGATATTGTACCGTTTCGTTTCGATTCTCTTTTCGTCGATCGCCAGAATCGAAAGGACTTGGGTTGTAACTTGGCTAGGGGGGCAGTTCAGTGGATTCGGTTTACTTAAGGAACTATCAAAAGTTGCCTAGAATACTTTCTCTTTATCGAACAACAGCAAAAATTGACTTCAAATCGAAATAACTCAATAAAATGTCAAACTTGCGAGAGAGAAGGAGGGATAGAGCTATACAACCTATGTAGCTCGATCCCTTTAATAGTTCAGTTTAGATCGTAAAATGAAGTTTGCGTTAAGAACTCTGTAGGTATTTATATTCCCGCTTTCGCCTCTGGTAAGCTTTCCTCACATCCCTGCTTAGAATAATGGTAATGACCTCGTCTTTGACCATTACTGGTGATTTATTACAGCTTCCTAATACGGATCCATGAAGGATATAAGTTAGACATTCCTCTATCCTCTCGCTATCATTGAATGAAACTTGTAATTTGTCTTTCGAGTTCCCGTAGTAATAAATAATTTTCTCTGATGAGATGTTTTCGAAACTTTTTTATATTTATCTTATCTATTATTTATACTGTCTGGATAGAGAACGAAAATATGTGAAGGTTTGAAATAATCTATATATATAAAAGAAGAAACTGATTGACTGACATATCAACGCAGAGCCGAAACTACAGGGACTAGGAGCGTGAAATTTTGCACATGGTTTCCTTTTATGAGATAGGCGAGCACTAATGGAGAGTTTTACAAAATTCGCCCTCTAAGAGGATGAAACGGGAGTCCAAAGTTTGTATGAAGAAACCTACTTTCACGCGGACGAAGTCGCGGGCAAAAGCTAGTCTAAATATATAAAAGAAAAATCTAACTGACTGACATTTCACACAGCTAAAACTACTGGGACTAGCAATGTGAATGTGGTTTCATTTTATATTTATTATTATTATTTATATATACTTTATTTAATGCTACGTCATACTTAGCGAGCACTAAGGAGTTTTAGATATTCAAACTTTAAAGAAGTGAAAAGAGGAAATTTGTTTGTTCGTTTGTATGCAATATCTTTCTAAGTGTGCTAATATACTTGATAGTTAGAACAAATAGTAACCTTAGTTAATAATAAAGGTTGTCATTATTTGTTTTTTTAAACTACCCTCGTAGAACAATACAGAGGGTTTAAAATTTGTTTGGAGGATTTTTATTTCTTGGGTCAGTATTTGAAACTTGGTACAAACTCTAACTAAAATAAATAATAAATACTGTCATTATAATTTTTTTTTTCAAAACTACACTCAAAATATGGTTTAAGGGGTGTTAAAGTTATTATGAAAATATTCTCGACAACGAAGTCGCGGGCAAAGTGCTAGTGTTAAGTGCTATAAATGCATTTTGCTACTTTAACATTATAGTTTCCTACGAAATGTTTTGTTCATAAACATTTTTTTCATAAATATTTCTGCGTCTTTATAGATTTAACTGAATATTTCTTTAGAAAACTCTTTCTGGAACTTTTCGTAATCCGATTACGTGGGCGGTTCAAAAGAATGTTCACTATCTGAATATGTACAAAGGAAAAGTAAATTGTCAAACAGCGTTAGAATTCTCGTAATTTTAAAAAACGTTCGCATTCGCAACCGTTTAGTCACAGTCTGTCCAAAATGTCTAATTTCCCTCCATTTTGACAATTTACCATTGATTAGAGATGAAAAGATATTGCGACTTGAATTTGAACGTTTTATAAATACGAGAGTTAGCTTTCAGGTGTTTTTATCCAAGAACATTACCTTATATTAGGAGGAACGTAAATAAAACACTTAATACAAATACTTATATTATTTATTTCCTTAGAAATCTTCAAAGCTTCTGTTACACGAGTTATTGAAACCAAATATTTATTCGCATTTATTCACAGTACACTTTGAATAATAAATAAAGAAAAACTTAAGTCCAAAACCTTAAAAAATATTCTGAAATCTTACCTATACAGTCGTTCATAAAAAGAAAAAAAGAACTGAACATCTTAGCTACGTTCTAATAGATAATTTAAATTAAAAATTTGCCAAAGAGTTCAGAAAGTATTAATAACAACGCTGGGCTTATAAATATTATTTATTACCTTAAGTAATGAGACAATAATATCAACGACTCTAAACAATAGATTCCAAAGATTTTCTAAAGAATCATCCTTAGATTTCTGCTGAGTTGATTTTGATTCTCAACATCTGCATGTGTAGAGATGTCAATTAGCCCTTTGAATTAAATTCAAGCCACGTGTGGGTATGGCAGCGTCTCACTTGCATACAGATAGCGGCACGAATCTTGAGCGCTCGGCGAAAGGGCGGGGATCGTTTTGCGCATCGTACAATATCGGCGAGCCAATCACTGTACAAGGATTTCACTCCCCGCCCCCGCATCTCTCTTCATACCACTAAAGAGACCCGATATTTCACTTCTGCGTGCTTCTGCGCAAGTAGAACTGTAGAAGTCAGCGCTCAAGATCCGTGCCGGTATCTATACTATGGTACAGTCACAAGCAATAAGATACATACAACGTCATATTTTCTATCGATGCGACAATTTGTTCTTGATTACCTAACAATAGATAATTTAAAACACATTGTCGTATACTTATTTCTTGAATAGCATTAGCAATAGTTAAGATAGATAGAAAATGTTACAATGTAAGTGACCGACTCGTGACCGTATATGCTATACCTCGTAGCATCTAGAAACAATGCCACCGTGATACACTTTCTGTAACCAGATATCTAAGTGACATATTGTTAACATACGTTTATGGACATGATTTAAAATTAATAGGTCTCTAAATTATATTACAAATAGACATAAAAATGGCGAATTTATTTTCCACTTTGGACAAACACTAGACAACGGGCCAATCTTATGTTCTATTTTTTTTTTACTAATATCTTCTCGTAATCTTATTACAAAGAACATACCTAGTCATAGATTTCTTTTAATTTGAGCGTCAACAAAAAATAACATTCTTTATATCAAAGTTTCACAAGAAAATCAGTGGAGTATGAAAGACTGAACTATATTAAGAAAGAAAATTTCTTCAACTCTATCATTTGTATTATTTGGTACAGTCAATACGCTTCTTTGGTATAATACTATTTACAATCTCAACACAAATACAAACACTTTCAGACTGCGTCTAACATGACAAAATTACATTAGCATAACATTCAATATACTCTTAAGGGCATCCTTCAACGTCGCTCATGAAATTCAAAATTACTAACAGCTTATTTAAGGCTAATCACAAATAACGACTATGAATATGAACGCTGATTGGCGGATATGGACGTTATGCACTGGCAAAAGCGCTGATTGGTTAGAATTGGACTAAATGTTGAAGTTAGATTAGCCAATCAACAATCACGTTTCCAATCGTTCTAAACTTGAGCTAGCGCAGACCAGATTCTTGCAAAAAAGTATAATGAATTCCGCATGCTTCATTGAAGGATTTCCATTAAAATATTTCGTGATTGTCCAAGGACATTGGACGATACCTTATTCTGTAACACTGAACACTGATTACTTTCTAAGCATTACCACCGTCAGTAACAGTTCACTATAGGAAATGTTCACGTACCAATGGGACGTTTCCGTGCTTCACCCGTCCTCACGGCACGGACGTCTTGGCACTGCAACAAATAAAATTATTATATTAAAAGATAAACACAAAAAAAAAAAAAACAATTCAAAAGGATAAGTAGACATACACAGAGTACGGAATCTTCACGCTGGCAGTGATTGGAATAGTCATTATATATTGTGTAATATTTTTACCAGCCCAAATAATATATCTACAAGTTTTAGCTGGCATAGCAGCTATACCTTTTATTTTTCTTAATTTCGCGGGGAACTTTTAAAAGGAGCCTGGACTTTTGGGGAAGATAAGGGAATAGAGGATTTTTGCCTCACTAAAACTACCCCGGACAGTCATCATTATCAGCACATCGTACATAACTCGTAACCTCTTAAAATACCACTTCGGAGACCCTTCCGTGTAACGCCTGTTTGACATTCCTGAGGAGGCTGTAAAGAGGTCTTCTCTCAGCTTTGCTTCAACACGTGACAACAGCGAGTTCTCTGGCCTATAGTTCCAAAGTCCTACCAAGTAGTAGGTAGGAGTCAAGTCTAGACTGAATAACATTTATAAGCGATAACAATTGTCAAAAAGACAAAAATATATGAGATTTACTTAAGCTACCAATATGTCACATAGAGAATTAGAGAATCCTAAACATTGACATATTGACAATCGCTTCTGCCGCTAGACTAACACTTTATCTAGAATCCATTGTTTATGTGTACATGCTCAAACTCTCTGGCACGCTTGAATGTAGTCATGGTTTTGACAATGTTGTCTCTTATGATACAAAAGCAACAAGCTTCAACAAGTCGTATTTTGTAGAAAGGTCGATGCTCTATTGCAAGACTCATTACATAAACGGCAACGGTATTGTTTGCCACAAAATTGTCAGTTATTGAAAAGATAAATGCACCAGAAGATTGTCCAATAACCCCTTTCCCTTTCTACCATCAGACAACCAGACGTACGGCGACTGTCTACCCTTGCATTGTTGACACCTCTACGGTCCGGACTAAGCGTTTCGCCTCGTCGTTTATACAACGTACATCGAAGGACTGGAACAATATTTGCCTGCTGCGGTCTTCCCGTCCGATTAAAATTTGGGTATCTAGTCTTCATGGTTTTTTTTTTTCGGTGAGAAAATCATCTTATGACATCCCCTGCTCTTGGGCGGAGCGTGAGATAGTGTCAGACTTTTACTGACTAAAAAGCCACTCCTGTTCCTTCGTTGCCTTTCGTACCAGGGCCGAGTCTTCCTTTCAGAATCAGACCCTTGGCCCCAGTAGGCTTCGACCCTGCCGGGCCCCTTCGGTTTGCTGACATCTCCAAACTACAGGTAACTGCCGTTAGTTTTCGTGCTCCATCGTCGGCCACATCATCGCTTACCATCAGGTGAGATAGTGGTCAAACGCGAGCCTATCAATAATAAAAAAAAAAAAGTTTGGACTATGTAAAATTTATCGCTTGATATTTTAATTAAAAAATTATTGGACGGTCAATTTATATAACATAAAGGAGCAATTTTTAAGGGGTTAAAACCAGATTACCTCGAGAGAAACGTTAAGAAACAGGTATTACTAAATATCGAAGTCGTCAGCTTGGAATTATGGCCCTTTATGGGGCGCCGTCACTGCGAAAGCGACCGGCGGCCCAGCTGAACGCGTGCCAGAGGGTCATGGCCATACGGATGGTGCGGGGATACCGCACGGTTTCCTGCGAAGCGGCGAGCCTCCTTGCTGGCCAGCGTCCATGGGACCTGGTGGCAACAGGCCTTGCACGCATGCACGATCTGCGCGTGGAGATGCAACGTCGGGGCGAAACTCCGCTGCCACGACAAGTCGCGGCATGGCGGACAGAGCTCCGGCGGGGTCTCATGGTGGAATGGCGACAGCGACTATCGCAACCCAGTGCTGGGCACGCCATAATTATGGCGTGTCCAGTCCATACATCCACCATAATTATGGCGTGTCAGTCCCCTCTTTGAGGAGTGGCTGGAAAGGCAACACGGCGTCCTTCCGCATGACGCAGGTCCTCACTGGACATGGTAAGTTCGGGAGGTTCCTGCACCGGATTCGTGCGGAAGAAACGCCCGGGTGTCACCATTGTGTGGACCACCCGGAGGACACGGTGGAGCACACGGTGGAGGTGTGTCCCGCTTGGGCAGAGCAACGCCGTGTCCTCGTGGGGGCTATCGGTGGCGGCGATCTCTCGCGCCGGGCCTTGGTACAGGCCATGGTCCGGAGCGAGGAGGAATGGCAGGCGGTCGCCTCCTTCTGCGAAGCAGTAATGCTAGCAAAGGAGGCGGCCGATCGCGTGAGGCAACGGTCCTCACGCCCCAATCGCCGCCGGGATTCCGATCCCGATTTCCGGCCATCGTAGGCGCGGGCTTGCGGACGGCGAGCAATGGGTGGCTCGCCTTCCGACCGTCCGGTAACCGTCCGGACCGAGCCCAAGTCGTCGACGGCGCGTGCTGTTCCACGCGCGCCTCAAGGAGATGTCAGCAACTGTAGGGGCCTAGCAGGGTCGAAGCCTACTGGGGCCAAGGGTCTGATTCTGAAAGGAAGACTCGGCCCTGGTACGAAAGGCAATGAAGGAACAGGAGTGGGTTTTTAGTCAGTAAAAGTCTGACACTATCTCCCGCCCCGCCCAAGGGCGGGGGATGTCATAAGATGATTTTCCCACCGAAAAAAAAAAAAAAAAAAAAAAAGTATTAACTGTCTAATAGGGATTCACATTAATGTAGAAACTAAAAAGATAAAATAATTATTCCTACAACTCTAAGAAAAGTTTATTCTGAGCGGATTGTACTTGTGACTTTATTGTATACTGTTACAAACTTGCATAAGGAAAAAAAAATGGACTTTACGGTAATTTACTGGACATGAAACGGAGTTGTCTTTGATGTGACAATACTAACACTATCTTAATATGGTACAGCTACATTACAATAGATATAAAGACTCATACATACTAAAAATATAACTCACTAGCTTTTGCCGCGGCTTCGCACTCGTACATAAAATATAGCCTATGTCACTCAGGAATAAAACAGCTTTCTATCGGTGAAAAAATTTTAGCAATCGAACCAGTACTTTCAGAGATTACCTCCTACAAACAATATTATCTCTTTATAATATTATTACTAGCTTTTGCCCGCGGCTTCGCCCACGTAGGTACATAAAATATAGCCTAAGCGCAAAGCCTAATCGTCATTCATATTGCAATTTGTTCAATGTCAAAACATAATTATTTTTGGAATTTTCAATATGCATATTTAATAGAACACCAATAGTTAGGAAACATTAATTTTTTTTTTAAATTGTGTCATATAAGATTTTTTCAAGTATGTTGTTTTTTTACTCTCCTGTAAACTTGTCATTTTTGACATAGAACTAATTGCAATATGAACGACGCTATGTCACTAAGGAATAAAGCAGCTTTATATCGGTAAAAATATTTTAGCTATCGGACCAGTACTTTCAGAGATAACCTCCTACAAACAAAAATAAACAAAAAATAAACAAACTTAACCTCTTTATAATATTAGTGTAGAAAAATATAAATACCGATAAACACAGTGACAGGTTATGTTCCTACGATTCTTATAAACACACCATTGAGCGTATTTTATTGGGTCTGGCAATTCATTCCACAAGCGAGCAGCCTAGACAATAAAGGATTTATCCAAGATGGTTATGGAATGCAGTGGCATTTTAAGTCTTATGTTATCCACCCTTTGAAACTTGAAATTTTGAGTGGGAAAAAATAGGAAACGTTTCTTGGGGTAAAGAGGGATCAAAGAGGAAAAGGGAACATTATACATAATAGGGAAAGAATAAAAGAATTCTGGCGAAAGTGAAAAAGCAACCACTTGAGCTTCACACAGAATTCGGAAACGGCGTCAAAAATTTTGAAGCCGCTCAAGTTCATCGAGCTGTTCTTGAGTACCTAAAGTCAAGATAGCTGGCATAATCAAAGACGGGTAGAAGAAATGATTGAGCGAGCGTAGTCTTAGTGTTCTCATAGGAACTTAACCTTTTGAGTACCGTAGTTAGAGACACAATAGAAAGACAATGAGCGAGCGTTCGCTTGGGGTTTAAAAAATGTTAACTAACGATAACAAATTAAAGTATAAAACAGACAATATTGTGGACATCAGAGATAATTAATTTTATAATTTATAAAATCAACGTCAACCGGGAAAATGTCATGAGGAAAATTTTACATGAAGAATGAAAATTACTATAAGAGTAGAGATAAGCCAAAGAAATAATGAATGGATTGTCTGAAGGATATAATATCTAGAAGAGGATAACAACTGATATAAAGAATAACCAAATCTCCAAATAAATTGAGATAGGGGTAAGAGAATCACCAGCTCAAACTAGGCCCGCGTAATGAATTACGGCCCCTCTCCTAGACAAGAGGCCTGAGTGCCAGTGGAACAACTACAAGACTAACTATGAGTATGCTTACGCTATGCAAGAAAATGATATGAAACTATGAAACAGTAATCGTGCGCGAAAAAGCGCGCTTGTGAAGATATTAAAAGGGGACGAGAAAGATCACGCGTTCAGTAATTGTCACTCTAATCAATCGCGCGAGCAATCGTGTTCACTCCTGAGAACGTGCCATATAATTTCCGTGTAAAGTGGGCTAATGACTGCCTGTCGAACCTCCGTAATCGTATCCCAATATAGAAAAAATATTACCTAAAACGGGATGTGTAATATAGCATCTGTTGGTTATCTTACTACGCTGTCATCGCATTAGTACATAATCTAGAATATTAAAATGCTAAGGGGTAGAACCTGGCATCCTAGTATCCTACAAAACATATTTACCTAAATTATGTGTACTTATTAAACTGCTAACAGTATATTGTAGTGAGAATATAATTTATATTATTATTATAGCTCGGGCCCGTAAAACACAGGATTGGTGCCCGGACACAGCGACGCGGGGCCGCGGCAGACCACGAAGGAGACCGTGAGACGACCTGGATGTCTTCCTTGAGAATCAAAATGAAAGCGAGGAACTATGATCGTTGGATATAATGGAGAGAGGACTTGCCCAGCAGTGGGACAATACGGACCAGCTATAATAATAATAAAAAAATTATAGCACAGACACACACGTCTAATTCCTACGACACATTTCCAATACTTGCCTCACCTCAAAACCGTGTGGATGGCACCATTAAGCCAAACGGTTATGTTCCTATATAAACGGAATTACGACTCCATTTCCCATTTCAAAGGTTACATTAACATTCTTCGACATTATAAGAAGCTCCAAATTGTATCCATAATTATTTTCTTAAGATGTTTTCAAAGTTATCTGAACTTTTTTTTGTATGCGCGTCAGTAAAAGCATCTTAAGGCAAATGAAGTCCATTTTATAAAATTTTCTTGCTAACATCTGACAAAGTTAAAACCTGAGATGAATTTAACATTAGACCTCAAAGAGTCATGCTTATCTGAAATTTTCACAAGACTAATGCTTTGCTTGCCAAAAACCGTGAAGACTGCAGAATATAACAGACTGTAGAATTAAATTATATTATGTTCACAATTTTAACAGTCAAAACTTCTAAAACGCGCCTAAGTCACTCGAGTTTGCCTCCTATAGTCAAACTCGAGTAGGTACAAGGACCTTATTCTTAGAAATTGATAGCCGAGACAATTCTGAATATGGCTTTTTTTTCGGGTGAAAAAATCATCCAATGACATCCCCTGCCCTTGGGCGGAGCGCGAGATAGTGTCAGACTTTTACTGACTAAAAACCCACTTCTGTTCCTTTTTTGCCATTGTTCCAGGGCCCCGGGGATCTCTTTCGCATCACCCATGGCCCTGGTAGGCTTCGACCCTGCTGGGCCCCTACGGTTGCTAACGTATCCTTGAGGCGCACACTATGCGCCGACGGTTACCGGACGGTCAGACAGTGAGCTACCCATTGTTCGCTGTCCGCAAGCCCGCGCCTACGGTGGCCCGAAATTGGGATCGGTATCCCGGCGGCTGGGGCGCGAGGGCCATTGCCTCGCGCGTGCACGGGCGGCCTCCTCCTTTTCTAGCATTACTGCTTCGCACAAGGAGGTGACCGCCTACCACTCCTCCTCGTTCCGGACCATGGCCTATACCAAGGCCGAGAGTTCGCTGCCGTCAATCGACCCCACGAGGACACTGCGGTGCTCTGCCTAGGCGGGGCACACCTCTACCATGCTCCACCGTGTCCTCCAGGCGGTCCACACAATGGTGGCACCCGGGCGTTTCTTCCGCACGAATCCGGTGCAGGAACCTCCCGAACTTACCATGTCCGATGAGGACCTGCGTTATGCGGAAGGTAAGGACGCCGTGTTGTCTTTCCAGCCACTCCTCAAAGAGGGGACTTACCGCCATATTTATGGCGTGCCCAGCACTGGGTTGCGACAGATGCTGTCGCCATCCTACCATGAGATTCTGACTTAATAATATGGTAGATGTGGAATTACCTGCCTTAGTAGTGTGTTTACTGATAAGTACAACCTAGGGGTATTAAGGTCAAGAATGAATAAATTACTTCTAGGCAAGCTTGCTCCATCGTCGACCACATCATCACTTACCTACCATCAAGTGAGATAGTGGTCAAATGCGAGAAAATAAATAATAATAAATAAAAAACCAGGCAAGTGCGAGTTGGACTCTTGCACTGAGGGTACAAACTTACCTATGAAAACCGTTCAATTCCCGAATTGAGTTAACGAAGATTTTTCCGAATCGCAAAAAAAATTGTAGTTACTTACATCACAAAAAAAATGTTTTTGATGTAACTACAAATTTATAGTTTTTAGACTTTTTCCTATACTTGTGCTATGAGACTTTGCTTCATGCCAAATTTCAGGATTCTAGGTCAACGGAAAGTACCCTATGAATTTTGATTTCCTTGAGAGTGTCGAAATAAACGTTTTTTGCGACATAAACGGCCGTATCTTTTTTTTTTCTTCAATTCAGAAGTTTGCTTTTTTCACAGCTTCAAGAGACCGCAAACCTGATTATATGGTTTTAATTTCAACTCGATACCTCCACGCATTCCCGAGATAAAGGGTCTTGACAGACAGACAGACAGACAGACAGACGGACGGACAACAAAGTGATACTATATGGATTCCGTTTTTTTCTTTTTGAAGTACGGAACCATAAAAAGGTAACGGAAATCTTTCCTCACGACGTGATCCTCATTCCCCGCATCACATGCTCATACTATGCAACCTTTCGGTGTACCAGTGTCACAAAGTACAATGGTTATAGCATAGCATAATCACCATTATAATATTACCACTGCTGGGACTTAGGCCTCCTCCTAAAGAGAAAGAATAGGCCGTACTTAAACCACGCGGACCCAGTGCGGATTGGTGGATGTCACATAGATAGATAGATTAGATTTTTGGTTCTAGAACATGCCGGTTGGGCAGTGGCAACAAGGGCAATGGAGAGGGCTATGCTCGGAGTTTCCTTGCGTGATCGAATCAGGAATGAGGATATCCGCAGGAGAACCAAGGTTGCCGACATAGCACGAAGAATCGCCAAACTAAAGTGGCAATGGGCAGGGCACATTGCTCGCAGAACAGATGGCCGTTGGGGCCGAAAGGTTCTGGAATGGCGACCACGTACCGGAAGACGTAGCGTTGGAAGGCCTCCTACAAGGTGGACCGATGACTTGGTAACGGTTGCGGGAGTCCGATGGATGCGAGACGCACAGGACCGTTCGCTGTGGCGACGCTTGGGGGAGGCCTATGCCCAGCAGTGGACGTCTTTCGGCTGAAATGATGATGATGATGATGATGAACATACCGGGTTTCCTCACGATTTTTCTTATCGATTTCGATTTATTTTCTTTCACCGTTTTGAGAGAAGTGGTGATGGAAGTGGTCAAAGTAATGAGCCTGGCTGGGATAATGGTCACTTAAAAATAACTACCTAATGAAACTTACTTTCTAATCTCTTGCTCTTTGCGAACAGTAAAGTCGGAGTAGCCACAGTAATTAGGTAAGATTTACGACACACAAAACAATTACATGGTAGTCAAATCCATCTAATCCCTGTTTATTGTATACCTCTGGTCTTACCTAGCTACGGATTTAACGTAAAAGTAACTACAAAATAACAAACTTTCAGTGATTCTAGAAAATGATTCTAAAAGTATCTTAAGAGATAGGAGAAGAAAATGAAAGCAACAACATTGTATATTTGTTACTCCTTCACGCTGAAACTAATGAAATTTGGCATACGAGTAGACCATGTCCTGGGAGAGAAAGAAAGAAAAACAAGCTGTTTTTCAGCGTGGGCCGGTAACGGTATCGACATAAAGACGTCGGCACGGTATTGTGTGCTAATAGATTTGAATAAGATAGATAAATAAAAATAAATTTCAGGGAATCAAAAAAAAACAATGAATTAATGAAGAGGAAATACGATATCATATTATGCGTTGCATTGTTGGATAGCACATAGGACAAAAAATAAAGGCGAAAGTTTGTTTGGTTGTATTCGTGTGTATGTGTTTATACCACACTTATACGACAGAATTGATTTGGCAGGCACTGAGAGACCCTGTCTTGGAATAGCACATAGGATGATTTTTTGCCGAGAGTATGTTCCCTTGGGATAAATTTCTTCTTTCACGCGGGCGAAGCCGCTGGCAAAAACTAGTAATAGCTAACAACATGTAGTAGTACCATTCGTATCCAATAATGTATTTCACTAAAAAGAAAAAGCAAAACTTAACATGATAGAAAAGATAACATGTGGGAGAAATGACCTGTGTGCAAGCAATTGACGCGAATTGGAGACTGCCAAGCGAATACTTTCCACAATTTTGACTACGTGCTGACCTCGTTTATATTGCTGCTATATTTTAATAAATCAAGAGTTTCAAATAACCGTTATTTTCTTTCCGTTTCTTCCATCTCTTGGATATGTGAAATGTAAGAAATCTAAAATCTATTTAAGTTTCAGAATATAAAGTCGAAATGAGTCGGTGGCCCAGGTCTAGAGTTGCCAACAGTTTTTAAAGAAAAATAACTCATCACAATTTTTTTTGTAGGGAAAAAAGTATTTGATGAATAAAAAAAGTATTTTTCAAAATTTTATTTTATTTATTCTTCTCTTGAAGACAATTTTTTATGTGCTTCTGGCACACACTAGCAGTTTTTTATTAGATATTCTTACATTTTTGGAAACGTATTCGTTTTTCAACATAGAAGCATCGATAATAGTTCATTAATTATTCATATTAGTGTTTCATTTTACGCATCACACAGTGATGATTGAAAATAGAGTATTTTCATTAACTTTACTTTTATGCAAAAGTATATTTACACGAAATAAAGTAAGATACGTTATTATGGTTGGCAACCCTACCCAGAACCGACCTAAACGCAGCTTAAAACGAACTTTTAAAACTGCAGCGACTTTCGTGACGCTCATTGGCAGTATAAGAACAGCACTCACTGCTACTTTGCAAGTAATGCTGGGACTGTCACTATTATTTTCCATAGTGCGAGAAGAGGCATCCCTAGCGACATTCAGGCTCAGCATATCTCAGTATGTCTGGCACCCTAGGAAAAGCCTCTAAAATTAAACATATACGCTTAATGGAATACGCTGTTAATCGACCGCCCATGATGACATCTCCCAGCGACAAAGTTCTAAAGACACACCACTAACAAAAGAATCTTGCAACTACTCAGTGCCCAAGAGCTGAGAATTTACACTGATGGATCAAAGACTGGAACCATAGTCGAAGTTTCCTCCAATGACCATATAAATATCCATACCACTGGAAAACTCAACACCGTCTATGGAGCAGAATGTATTGGCATCATTCTAGCAGCTCACGCTGTAGAAGCCAGGTGAATCAGGGATACCCAAATTCATATAATCTTCGATACTGTCTTACTCCGTTAATCCCTCGGGAACTAACGCATTACCTCGAGATGCATACAAGAATGTGGCCTAGAACGCATTGCAGTACTCAACAGCATACTGTGATGCTGCAATGGGTAAAAGGACAGAGTGGTTTACTGAGAAATAACGCAGCTGATGAGTTGTCTAGGAGAGGTCCTGGCATAGTGATTTTCGACCCCGAACCCATGGTGATAACCCCTTTCAGTCAGCAACATGGTTGGCTATAAAAACACCACCACATACAAATGGAGAGCCGGTGGTTTTCAGCACCAGGTTGCAAGAAGTTCAAGGAGGCCATACTAACCTTAAAACAAAAGTCTAACCAGAAACCTTTTAGCAGCCTGCGCCTGTTAGCGACGACTATCATTAGACACTGCTCACTAAATAAACACTTACACACAATAGGCGTCACGGACCGTCAGATATGTCGATCAAGCACATATTCCTTGAGTGCGCGGATGTCACCGGCATTATACAGACAACCCTTAGGATCAACTTTAGACGCCCAGGAAAAAACTGGGAGGCTTAATCTGCTTCTGAAGAGAGGGAGACGGGCTAGTTGGAATAAAGGCCTACCGACGTATAATGATCCAATATGGACTAAGTACGGAAGAAAAAAATCTAAATAGACAAAGCAGTCAAATAAATAAAGTTAATAGGTATCGTTGTCACATCATGAATTTCTTATTCTTAGTATTTACTTACAACTCTCCTCGCAATAGCTCAAACAAAAGTTGAAGGCATACAAAAAAAAAGGATATCACCTATTATCATGCAAACACTGAATCAAATGCATACATGCATAATTAGTTTTTTAAAGGCTAACAATGTTCCTTGTTCAACTTGGTAAACACTGTGAATTTGCAGAATCTTTTATACATATATGTGCCAGGCAATTGTTACTCACATTTCCATATTTATACTGAAGCTCGGCTGTAGTTACCTTTTTATCTTTTCTGTGCACCTGCAGGGAGGAAACAATTTCATGACTCATGAACATAGTTTTAAATTGTTTCACTGCAGTTAGCAAAAAAACTGAATTAGAACAAACAAAATTTAAGCAAACAAAATGCAGCTTTCCGTAATGAGATATAAGGTTCACTTACGTGTTCTGGTTGTGCGAGTCGGAATGTGAGGCCGTAGCTGGCAGGAACCGTGCAAGATGAGGCTGCAGCAGCAACTGCCTGAAGGTCTGGCGGAACTGGCGTGACATTGTGCAGTACAGCACAAAGTTGATGGCCCCGTTCAGCAGCGCCAGGAAGTCCATGAGCTCCCCAAAGAGATCGTAGCAGCGCTTGAAGAAGCACCAACCCAACAGGCCACTCATGAGACCCATGATTCCTTGCGGCAGTTCTGTTACTAAGAACAGTAATAGTACTGCTAGAAGCATCTTCGTTGTCCTATCAGTTCTCTTGTCAGCTTTGTTTTGCCTCTTCACCATTTTTTCGGCTGCTGGGCAAGCATTATAGTTCCTGAGTTTCTTCTGGTGCTGATTGGCGTTGTATAGCGCGCGAATGAGCCACACGCTGATGATGGTGAGGATGGAGCAGGGTAGCAGCTTGATGACCACGCCGTGCACCCAAAAGTTGGCTTGGTATAGTGTTCCTTCGTAATCCGAATCGACATGATACGCTATGTCTGGGTTGCCAAACTTGTCCGTCACATTTTTCGTGTGTATGTCAAATACCTGTTGAAGAAATATTAAAATTAATTGCTACAGTACTATAATTATAGACGTATGCTTTATAAAGCTATGACTTTTTCAAGTTCATATCTTATAATTATATTGTCTACCAGCTAATCCGACACACGTTTTCTGTCAAAACTACCTTTCAAAGTCAAACGTTACATCGTAATAGTACATTTTGATCTATGTGGAGAAAATAAATAAATAAAAAAAGGTGTGTAAAGTCACGGGGACCGAGGCGGAATCCGCCCTACGTGAGCGAGGCTGTTATGGAGCCGAGTACTGCAGTGACAAACCACATGTATCAAACGACGTTTTTCAATTCACTTACGATATATATAAACAGGGGTTGGCGTTAAATAGCTGCAACAGAAATACATTGTCATTATCTGTGAAAATTTCAACTGTCTAGCTATCACGGTTCATGAGATACAGCCTAGTGACAGACAGACGGACAATTAGTAATTGAGTAACCCTAAAATTAGCATAATAGCATAATCAGCCTTTTAATGTTCCCACTGCTGGGACTCAGGCCTCCTCTCTAGGAGAGGGAATGGACCGTAATCCACCACACGGGCCCAGTGCGGGTTGGTGAATGTCGCATGTCTTCGAATTTTTGGTTCTAGGACATGCCGGTTTCCTCACGATGTTTTCCTTCACCGTTTTGAGAGCAGTGGTGATGAAATAAATTACACAAAGTAATGCGCCTGACTGGGTTTAAACCCGCGACCTACCACTCGTAAGTCGGGGCCGTTGCCCTAAAATTACCAACATAAATATAACGCATCCACACACTGCATCTAATAGCTATTTCTACTAACGTGACAGTTTGATTGACAACATTCCATATCGAATGACATTGCTAATTCCTTGAACAATGAACCGAATTGATGATAATGAACATTGTATGTAAATAAATAGCGATGGATATGAGTGGAATTCCTTGCTAGTCTGTTTTTCCTGACAATTACAACCTTAGCGTCTTTAAGTCAAGAGTGAATATTTTAAGTGAAAAGGCACGCGTGCTCCATCGTCGCCCACATCATCGCTTACCATCAAGCGAGATAGCGATCAAAATTGAGCGTAGCAATAAAAAAAAAAATAGCGAATTGAATATACATATTTGTAGAGCGTTTCCAATTAAATTCAATTCAATTAACAAAAAGCAAAGCAATGTAGACTGCTTAATTGCGATTCCCATTAAATATCCATTGTAAATAATTATTACACTCAGTAGCAATAAATATGGCTCAAGCCCTAAAAAATAGTAGGCTGTAGACTTGACTTACATTTCTGAGAAACTGTAAAATCTGGTCTGGCATTAATTCCTATGCTAGACAATATAAAAAAAAACTGGTCAAGTGCGAGTCACACTTACACACTTGTGCCTATGTTGTGTCTTGTTGTTATATTTTAATCGAGCAAAAAAAAATGCCAACAAAATAACGTTTGTTGCATCGGAACCCTCTTTAAATTTAATTTTGATTATATTACATCTTGTTGACTCTACACTCGGAGTTGTAGACGATAGATAGATAGATATTCTTTATTCTACACCAAAAATACAAATTACATCAGGAACTTAAAATTAATAGGGTGTCACAATGGGCGGTCTTATCGCTAAAAGCGATTTACGACGAACGACTACGACTACGACTACTCGACTCGACTTTACAACTTTTTTTAGACGATTACGTTAACCTGCGACAAACGGTCTTGCTGGGTAGGTTCTAACTTCGAGAAAGAGGTCAACCGTTCAAGAAGCTGCGCAGTATATTCTCGTCCAACATACCACAGTGTCTCAAGACGAAAGTCTATGACCCGAGCATGTTGCCAGTGATAACAACATGGTCCTGTAACGTGGTCGCGCACAACAGACCTCATCAGAAGGCTTAAAGTCACTCAAATGGCAATGAAAACTTTGTTTTGAAAAATTGGGGAGGCCTATGTCCAACAGTGGATGTTTTTTGACTGAAATAATGCTGATGACAATGATAATGATATCTTATTGTAGCGGCAATAGAAATAAACATTCTGTGAAAATTTCAACTCTCTACGTCTTACGGTTTATAAGATATAGCCCGCTGACAGACGGACGGACAGCGGAGGCTTAGTAATAGGATCCCGTTGGCACCCTTCAGGTACAGAGAGCTAAAAACTGACCTTGATGTTAAATGATTCACTTAATCTAGCTAACAAATGTACTTAGCAACGATTTTCATTAAGAAAATAAACAGAAAAGCTTTAAGGTAGAACACTACACTGCGCACACGTGTGCCACACACGCCGATCTGGGCACATCGGTCTCCATACATTTTATATGGAAACTTGACTTGTAGAGCTACACTTGATCCACGACACGCGACGTCGTTCTACGTACAAATCAGCCCCCTAGCCAAGTTACAATCGATTCTCTTTTCGTCGATCGCCTCGAGTAGGCCACGTCTCCGATTCCTTTATTCTGACCACCGTGGTCAGAATAAAGGAATAGAAGGCGTGGCCGACTCGAGGCGATCAACGAAAAGAGAATCGAAACGAAACGGTTGTAACTTGGCTAGGGGGGCAGGCGTGTTACACGTGTGCGTCGGTCGATCTAATGTAGTTCTAGCTTTAGTTTGTTGTTTCACGGTTGGTTAAGTGATTGGTTGCTGTGCTGCGTGTCACAAGTTCGATTCTTGCACAGAACAGGTATTTGTATGGTCTACAGATAGTTGTTCTGGATCTGAGTGGCTTGTGTATGAGTTTTTACGTGCTTGTGAACTCACCCATGATACAGGAGTAAAAAAAAAGTACGAGAAATCGTTTATTTAACAAAAAATCGCGTTTAGGACTTGGTCCACATTTATTGGCGCCGAGTGTATAAAATCAAACTCCATTTCGAAGATGAAGTTTGAATATAAATTAAATTGGCTTCATTTGCAAAGCTTGGGCTTCGTTGACCCAACACTTTTACACTTTATTACTTCGAAATCAATTCAGTGAAATGATTTCTTATGGAGAGGAAATCTTTTACCTTTTATTCGTTTGTATTATGAATATTACTTTATTTTATATACCTGTTACTAGGTAATTATTTATTGATTTATTTACTTTACGCGACATACTAACTAACTACACTCTTTTTAACTTTTTGGCGCAGCCGTGAGACACATATTGTGTCAGTGTTTTTTTTTATCTTATATTTTGTTTTTACAGTGTGTATGCGTGCCAAATAAAATATTTTTCTTTCTTTCTTTCTTTTTTTACATAAAAATTATAAAACCGAATCTAATGCCTTAGGAATTCTCTTTAAGGGGTCTACCATTTTTTTTTAATATAAAACGATATAAATCATCTAATTACTTCTCCCGCCCTAGGGTTGGGCGAGAGGACATTCAAACTTTTACTGACTAAAACCCTAGGTCTATGTTCCTTCATTATCTTTGCGTTCTAAGGCCACGGTCACTATTTCAAACGTTCCCTCAGGGGAGCTCTACCATGAAGTCTTAAAATCATCATGGATCTGGTGTCACAAAAGCACAGTGCTAAACGTTCTATATAATACGTGTCTCTGTCACACCGGAATTATGATAATTTTAAGATGTCTTAGTTTACCATAGACCAAAGGAGAATGAAACTTTTCCCAAACATTACTGGCATGTATTTTTTTTTTCTTTTCGCCAAAAGTGAAACCTAGGCCATATCTTAAAGGGCTGTATGATAAATCAATAACGAAAAGAATTATGTCTATCAGCCGTAACCAAACGAAGTTAGAGACTATTTAATATATTGCTATAGTTTGTTATCAGGCGTTATTTTTTTCTTAAATAAAAATACTGTATGTCTGATATTTTAAGTTTACCATTGTTAAATATAGTTTTAGTTTCGGTTTTTATGGTGAGTACGCATTAAATAGTCAATTACTATCATAACACTAACGTGTATCTTTTCGATTCGTTTATCTCTGTTTTTTTACTAGTTTTAATGATGAAAAACTGAGAGTGTGAAAAAATATAATAGTTATAACCAATTTAATCTATTTTATGAATGGAAACCTCAAAATATTACGTATCATATATCCATTTCATTATAATATAACGAAAATAGGTAACGCCTGACAAAAATATACTAGCAATGCTTCTATACGTATCTTCGTTCGGTTACGGTTAAAGACCTGGTTATTTTTGCTATTGATTCCTCGTATTGGCCTCTAACATATAACCTAGGTTTCATTTCTAGCGAAAAGAAAAAAGCAAATCATGCCAATAGTTTGCATTGGCTTTTGTAGGTTCCTACTTATTAATATGTGTATTATATTCGTTATTGTACACCGCATATAAAAACCAACAAAAAACATTCATAAAAATAAGTGTACGATGGGCGGTCTTATCGTATAGGGCAATTTCTTACAGACAACCTTTGTATGGACTGAACGAAAGGAGATAGATTTATTATGTATCTACTTGCGTCAACAAGATATTTCACTAGTAAATGACATCACATTGTACTCTTTCTAATGCCTGCAAACAGAAACCATAATAAAAAAGAAAAAAGGTGTTTAAGAGAGCACGATTCAAATTTAATATCTACAAACGACCTCATTATGTCGTGGAACAAATGAAGGACATAAAGCCGAAAACACACTGTGCCAGACGGCTGGTAGGCGAGTTGCCTAACGTGCAGTGCAGCCAATTTAAGAGGTTCCTTTTTCACTCGCCTATCGTCAACATCGAGCATGATTTAAAAGCTTGTTACTTCATCTAACGCAATCTAACGCGATGTTTGACGAAAAGGCAACGCGAAAAAAGAGAGATAACGCCTGAAAACTCTGTTATCATTCGGTAATTCCATGATTTACTCGAATATTTTAAAAACTTATTCCAGGAAATACGTGTTTTTTTTTTAACCCTTAAAAGTTATTGAAAAAAGTAGTCGTCATTTAGAATCTTGATTAAATTTGCGAGGCTTCTATTTTTATACTTTTTTGACTTTTTTATTTTTTGGGTAAATTATGAAATGTCAGAGTTTATGCAAATTAGCAGATTTTCATTCCAAAATATCTGATGAAAAATGTGTAATAACGTCATAACCTCGTAAGAGCGGTTGTACGAAAAACAATAAAAATGTATGTCGAGTTGGATAAAGGATTTTCATCATCGTCATCATTTGAGACGAAAAACATCCGCTGTTGGAAAAAGGCCTCCCTTAAGTGTCGCCACAACGATCAGTGCCGTCATCGTTGTCGCCGTCGTGTCGTCTTGCATCCATCGGGTTCCCACGACCCTTACCAGGTCAATCATTTTATGCCCCGTTTACACGTGGGCCCAGCCTCGGCCAATCGTTATTCCTAAGCATTGTGTAAACGGGGAAACCCCGTTTACACAATGGTTAGGAATCCAAAATACCATTGTTTAAACGGGGAAACCCCGTTTAAACAATGGTGATTGGCCGAGGCTGGGCCCACGTGTAAAAGCTCCATTAGAACGTTCGATTCCCTTCGTTACTCGCCAAGTGACTCATTAGGTTTTAGGTAATTTGTCAGCAGTACACCGCAGACTGCCTCCTGTATTATTTTAAGTTCTTACGATCCATCCAAAGTTTATCTGGTAGATATCGCTGTCAGCGATAAGATCGCCATTGTACCCATCGATTTAAGTTTGTGTATCAGTTTTTTTGGTGTCTAAAAACGTTTATTCTATTCTACTTACCAAGATGCCTTATCATTGCGTTGTCAGCCTAAAAGTCTGTTGACTACAAATTTATATGAAGGCACATGAGTGCTAAATATTCAAAGAAAGTGGCAGTCTGGGAGACACCATTGGCTGTTTTCACTTTAGGCGATAAAGATAACGAAACGATATCGTTGGTCTGCTAATTTCATTTATCTGTCGATGTCGAGTTGACGTTAACCAACAATTTGTGTGTGTTATGCCATCGAGCAGTCTTAAGTATCTAATCGTACCAGCAACTTACATCTTTCATTAGAAAATGTATGACCGGTCCGCCAATATCGTATCGTTATCGTTTAATGTGACTGTGAAGTTGTGCCCGGCTTGGGTGGCGCACTACCGTAACCGTCCTGACCGAGCCCGATTCCTCGAAGACGGGAAGTGTCCCAGGCGCGCCTCGAAGAGATGTCAGTAAAACCGTAGGGGGCCAGTAGGTCAGTAAAACCCAGTAGGCTTTGGCTCTGCTGGGCCTCTATGGCCCAGCAGAGCCAAAGCCTACTGGGTTGAGTTTCGGCAGAGAAACCCATGATCCTGGAACGCAATGGTAAAGAAGGAACACAGATGTGGTATTAGTCAGTAAAAGTCACACTTCTCACTCCGTCCTCGAGCGAAAAGTTATTCGAAAATTTCCCACCTTAAAAAAATCGTCTAATGTAAAAACGGCCATTGCCTGCTGCAACTATTTCAATTAAACTTTGTAGATGCACATTAGTATCCAAAGGGTCGCTTAGTATCCATAATTTGTGCTTTATAAAGAGACATCGTCAAGAATAGATTAAATACAAAACTTAGTACACGCTATCTACAAATTAAATTATTATAGCTGTAAATAAATTATTCTGCAACATTTTCTAAACGTATCTTAAGGAGAGACGAGACATCGTAAGTAAAATATCTGTATACATAAATCTTTTAACTCTCTATCACTAAAGACCTTGGGTTTTGGGGGCATTAATTTTAAGCTCCTGTTTTTTTTATGGTGTTCAATAAAGAGTATATCTATCTATCTATCTACAAAGGTTTTCGAGATATTAACAAAAAAAAAATACCCTTATTTCAAAATTTTTAAACAAAATAAAAAAAGAGTGATTTCTAAAGGCAATACTGAGCCATATGAAGAAAAAAGTATGAAATCAAACTTTAGATTGGTTCAGAAACCTTCACTTTATGAAAAGTAGAAGTTTTTGATACTTAAAAACTCTCAAAAACATATTTTTTTATTATTTTTCAAATCGGAGCACGCACGCTAGTGAATATAAAAATTTGAAAATAAAACTTCGATTTGCATAGGTCTGACTCCATTATACGAATTATTGACACTAGCTCATTACTTCGGTTAAACTCTTAAACTTTAAAAAAAACGGCGTTAATTAAGTTATAAAGTATTTTTAGTCATATTCAATATCAATTTTTTTTTTCTAAGCACTTCTTAACCCGTTAACCCGAAGCACAAGTTTACCCCAAATTAGCTAAATAAGCATCTGTGTTGTCTCTAACATCAAAGATGGACTAACATATTATTGTAAATGTGGCCCATTTCTTATATGTTTGTTTTTCTTTTTCATTCTCCGCTCTTAGGCTGCCGTTTAGCTACATTTACGAGTCAAAATCAAGTAAACGTAGCGTGTAGTGAGTTACGTCGAGGATTCATTATGAAGAAAACCTATTTCCTATATACCTAGGGTGCCGTCTGTTGAGACTGATCATCTCTTAGCTGCCATTGGCATAATTTAATTTCTTTTTTTTTAATTATTATTCTACTTATATACATTGTGCCCACATATTAGAAGTGACAAGAAATATGTAACCAAGATTTATGTAACTCATAATATGATTTAAAAGAGTGTCCGTGGAGTTTCTTGCACGTTCTTCTCCATAGAGATCTACGCTTTGGAACGTGCAATTTTGCTTCAATTGTTTTTTTTTTTTGACTGACCGACATTTTGACAATTCATAAGTGCCTGTAATTGGTCTATTTGAAATAAACGTTTCTGATTTCTGATTTCGTGTTCATCTATTTGCAAGAACTTTCTGACAATTTGAAATGTATTTAGGATGCCAGCTTATTGTAAGGTGTCTTTAAGATTTACTATATTCTAGTTCTACTTCATCCTTGAGTTCGACTTATTTACTATTTTCTTCTATTATTTTCCTCTGTATGTTATGTGTGTTGAGAACAGCAATATCAATTAGGTAGGTTATTTTGTTTACTTTATCTTGTAGATTGATGTCTGGTCTATTGTAGTGAATTGTCCTGTCGGTGAGTATGGCACGGTCATAATAAGGTTTTTTGTATGTCATTTTCTAGGATAGTTTCGGCTGTCTAATTATAACAGGTGGTATTTGTATCCTGTGCATATTATCTTTGTCTATGACTGTATGTGTGTAGGTATATATTGTGCTTGATAATATCCAGGAGCATAATCTGGTCTGAATTGTACAGGTTGCAGTTATATGCTGAATCATTTCTGGCTGCATAAGACGCTTTCGATATATATCATTTAAATCATAAATCCTTTATTCTTCAGGAAAAAAAAAACAATAATCTTAATAATAATAATAATAATAACCCCATCGCCGTATCTCTACGTTGACGTCGTGGTGGGGCTTGCGTGCTCCAATATACCCTAGGTCTGTATCGGTAAAGTTTGCTTTGCCGTAATATGCCTAGGGTGAGGGGCCAGACTAAGAGAGATACAATCCGCAGCGCAGTTTTGTGGCGAACTGTTGGGCATTAGCGACCCCACGGACCCGATCTCCCGGGAGAATTCTTGTTCTTCATCTCCGGCTTGCCTTTATTGGCCGGCCGTAGTGAACACTGACGAGGAACTGAGCTCCCACCTCTCTCTTGCCTTTATTGGCTGGCTTGAGTGGAGATTCGCAAGAGCAAACGTGCTCGGGAGAAGGATGTATAATCCAGTAAGGTGCTGGTAGGGATCTTGACCGTACTTCCGGGATTGTCCTGATAGCCGTGGTATACCTCTCCACTCCTCAAGTACCTCAGGATATGTTGCCCTCTTGTTGCTACGTCACTTCGTGCTAGCGGCCGTTTTTGGGGGCCCATTTATTGAGTGTGCAAGTCACCCCCTGCCTTTTTTCGATGCATATTAATAACGTTGTTCAGGCAGGGGCCATAGTCTTGACATAGTTCCATGTTACCAGTCCACTTAAGATTCCAAAAACCATAGCCCTATTATCTTTGTTCTCCATATATCACAACAGTTTTTCAATAACCGGGGGTTGTCCTTGGGTGCACTAGCATAGCGCGTACAGGGATAATCGTCGGTTGGTATCATGTTCCATTATAATTATCTAAAGGGCCTCTGCGAGTTGGCTTCGGCTCCTTGTACGCCTCCCAAAGGTCCAGGACCTCAGGGTCCTGAGATAAATAAAATAAAATATATAAAAAATAATAATAATAATAATAATAATTTATTTGCAAACATGGGTATTCGTACATAGATGTCATATGGTAAAAAGTTCTCCATATTTTGCCAACACAGGGGCATGCAAATTGTCATAATTCAAAATGAAATAGGTTATAATATTAATTTTACATTATCAGCAAGTGTTTATAATTCTACGTACAATATAAATGTCAAATATAATATTAAAAATGTCAAAAATTTTGTTGTCAAGAAAAGAAATGTCATCGATTAGAAACTACAGGAATGTCACTGACTACGACAGTAGATGTCAACAGATACAATATAAAGCATGTCAAGATGTTAAATAATTTTAATTAGGAATTGAATGTAAATTTGTCATTATTATTCACATATATTAAACACCATCGTAATCAATATAAAAAAAAGCAATTTCAATTTAATTTGCGTTTGTATACATACCAACTATTTTAGTCTCACTGATTTTATCTGATAGAAACTCCGAAATATTATAGTACGATTTGCTAACAAGAAAATTTTTCAACTTTTTTTTAAACATATTTACATTTAACATTTTAATTGATTCTGGTATGTGATCGTATATAATTGGTGCCATACAAAAAACACTTTTATGCATCAAAGCTGTCTTAGAATGTCTTGCACATAACATATTGACGTGTCGCCGACTCCTGTTATTTGTGTCTGATAGCTTGGGAAATAGATTTGGGTTAGTTTTTACAAATACCGCAACTTCAAATATGTACAGACAGGGCAAGGTCAGAATTTTATGTTGAACGAAAAATTCTCTGCAACTTTCTGTGGATTTGAGACCAAACATTGCCCTGATACATTTTTTTTTAAATTTAAATACTATTTCTTTATTGGTTGAGTTTCCCCAAAACATAACACCGTATCTCAGTAGGGAGCCCGCCATTCCATGATATGCCGTAACGATTGCATCCGTTCCTATAATTGGACTAAGCTTGTATATAGCATATACAGATTTGCTTAGCCTTTTAGTCAAATCGACTGTGTGTGCCTTCCAATCTAGACGTTGGTCTATGGTTAAGCCTAGAAATTTGGATGTATTTACTTGATCTATTTTGTTGTTATCATAGTAAACATTTAAAGCTACATTTTTGCGTTGACTAAAAGCCATTAGTTTGGTTTTTTCAATATTTATTTTGAGATTGTTGTTATTTAGCCATTTTATTATTGAATTAATAGAATAATTTATGTCATTATAATAATTTTGTTTGTTTGTGCAGTCAATAGTGACTGTGCTGTCGTCAGCAAAAAGTGTCATATGATGTTTTGTAGCTTTTGGCAAGTCATTTATATACAATATAAACAGTGGAGGACCGAGCACAGTTCCCTGTGGTACACCATATTCAATGGTTCTATCACGAGACCTATAGGTCCTTTCATACTTTGTTTCAGAATCTATGCGTGATATTTCCACATATTGTTTCCGGTTTTTGAGGTAAGATTCCATTAATTGGAGGGTATTACCTCTTATTCCGCAAGCTTCTAACTTATCCAGCAAGATATTGTGATCCACATAGTCAAAAGCTTGCGTCATATCACAGTATATCGAACAAACCGGTATTTTATGGTCAACCTTTGAAATTACTTTATTCAAGAAATCATAAATGGCCATGTTTATAGTTTTGCCTTTTCTGAAACCTTTTTGTTCTTCCGTTAAAATGTTATATTTCACTAAATATTTATGAAGTTGTTCACTTATGTATTTCTCAAATACCTTTGAGAATATTGGCACAAGGGCAATAGGTCTATAAGACGTTACGTTGTCTCTGTCGTTTTTTTTGTGAAGGGGTTTTACTACGGAAGTTTTAAGATCTGTTGGATATTTGCTTAAGTCACTTAATTCAAGCAGCTTTGTGAACATGCGGATTTTTTTTTGGTGGCGGACCGGGAGGGCGTGTCAGACTTTTAATGACTAAAAACTGTTCCTTCTTTGCCATTGTTTCAGGGCCCCGGGGATCTCTTTCGCATCACCCATGGCCCCAGTAGGCTTCGACCCTGCGATCTAAGTAAATCATATGGTGCCTGCCATAGAGTGCTTTTTGGTTTTGCAGGTCAGAGTTGATCATATCTTGGATATTTTTATCATTTAAATTAAGCGGAGTGTAATTGTGCATTTATATTAATTAGTTAGTAAGTAGATTTAAGTTGGTACACGCAATCAGTCTTATAGCTCTTCTGTGGAACGCTCGATTTTTATTCGATAAGCCTCGAACATTACTACAGAAAATAATGTAATAATTTATTTATTGGCAAAGCTAACAGATTGAATTCCATTCAATCTGTTTGCACATATTATTGTATAACATTAAGGGAAATGGCACTGATAACCGTAATACAGGCATTGCCTAGCTCGGTTACAGAAGCTACATCCAATACCTTAAAATTATCTTGCTTAACTGTATTTGTTATCCTAGTACTAAGCTTTTTTGAAATAAATTATTGTTATTATTACAGTGGCGATGAGAATTTCGAAATTCGAACGATTTCGCGAGGTAAAATAAACAAAAAAAAACCATTTCGAGTATTTTTTTTATCATGGGTACTATGGTGTTAGGTCCATATACCTAATTCCGAATCTGGAGGATCGCTGGCGTGACGCTGCGTAAGCGAGCGTAACTCAACGCTTTGTCGTTCTTTTTAACTGATTTAAAAAAAAAAGGTTATCAATTCTCTGGTATTTTTTTAAATGTTTTACCTCAGAAATCCGTCGTTTATAGATCGATTAGCTAATTTTTTTTTCTCTCTTAAAGGATAAGTATGCTTCCAGATTGGTCTAAAAAAAATCTGTTCGTGGTGAGAATTGTGCGAGTGGTCTTCTCCTGGCTTGAAGTACATTACGATTGCAAGTCATTAGAAGTTTGACAGTCTCTTCGTCTATGCTAAGATAGGAATGCATCCTCAAGGATTTTCTCATGAATAAAAAAAAAACCTGGGCAAGTGCGAGTCGGACTCGCGCCCTGAGAGTTCTGTACAAACTTAAAGGTAAATTGCGGTTTACGATTTATGACGTATTAAAAAAAATATATTTATACATACTATTGAAAATATTTTTTTTTGAGTTTCAGTTCTAAGTATGGAGAACCCCCAAAGTTTATTGTTTTTTTTTCTATTTTTGTGTGAAAATCTTAATGCTGTTCACAGAATACTGTTAAAACTTGGTAAGTAGTTCTTATAGTTTAGGAAAAAATTGGCTGTGACATACGGACGGACAGACAGACAGACATGACGACAGGGCTCCTTTTTTGCCATTTGGCTACGCAACCCTAAAAATGTGATGACAGAAAAAACACAGTGCGTTTGATACATAAACCAAAAAATAAAAATTTTAATACACTTACTCGAAAATGTGCTCTGGTCTCTACCGCTTTTAGGTACGCAATTTACTGTTTTTTGCACTAGTGTGGAAAAGTTCGCGGCCTCGCCCCCTCCACAATTTTATTGCATTTATCGTATCAGGCTGGGCGCTAAGCGACCCCACGAGTCGCGCGTCAACCTCCGTTGATTTATGTATTTGTGTGTTGAAAAACGTCGTTTAATACACGTGGAAATTTGTAACTGCAGCCCTCGGTTCCATAACACCTACGGCTCGGTCACGATGACAAACTTTCTCCACTTGTATCAAATTGTACTATTAACTTACCATAAACGTAGGTGCACACAATATAGGCGGCAATATAAAGCTTGTCAGTATCGCGATGCTGCATCTCCGTTCTGTACACAGTATGTGACTTTTATCTGAGTACCTGGAACAGTGGAAATAAATCGTATCACAATGTGAAATTGCAGTACCTATTTAGATATCAAATTTCAAGGTATATGGAGAAGGACACACGTTCTCCCTTGTAATGCACGTAATAAGGACACGAAAGAATGCTTTTCGTTCTGCACTTGACACTTTATTGGAATCTGACATATAAATACGAGTAGTTCTGAGTATTCGGGTAAGGAAGTTTTATCACAAAAGAGAGATATGTACAGAAGTCAATATATCTCCATCGTTCATTAAACCCCGCGCGAACGCCGGCGATCGCTCGGTCATTGTCTTTCTATTGTGTCTCTAATTACGCTACTCAATAAGTTAACTAAAGGTAAACAAATCCTAAAAAAGGGTTGTTTATAGATGACACTTCCATGATTCAAAATACGTAATAACCAAATTAAATTTATTTACGATCTTTTTTTTTGTGAGTGGCCTCTCGCAGGTCAACCTAGGAGGTGGTCGCCTGCTTAACCGGATTTGCCTGTGGTGGCCTTAATTCAAGAATCAAAGCCTCCAGCCAGGGCTTACTTAACTAACTAAGCGACTACACGCTAAGGGCACCCCCTGTGGGGTACGGACCTCGGCTTAGGGCGTCGCTGGGGGAGGGCAGCAAGGGACGGGCTGAATCGATCAAAGATTATTATTATTATCGACGATAGTTTTCTCTTTTATTATGGGTAAAACGGGACCCAATTACAAAGACTTCGCTTGCAGTCCGTCTGTCGCCAGGCTACTATCTCATGAACCGTGATAGTTAGACAATTCAAATTTTAACAGATGATGTGTTTCTGTTGCCGCTAAATGAAACAAACACTAAAAAAAAAACAAAATAAAATAAATATTTAAGGGGGCTCCCATACAACAAACGTGTTTTTTTGCCATTTTAATAGATAATGGTACGGAACCCGTCGTGCGGGAGTGTCTCGCACATGGCCGGTTTTTTTTTGTAGTGAAGTTGGTTACTTTTTTTTTGTAAAAAGTTTTGTTTATGTATTAAACTTTATCATCATTACAATTAACAATATCATTTATTCCTGAACCACTCTAACTTGCCTTGAGATCTCACTTTAAAAGACCAATGCAGAAAGTAAAAAAAAATGCTTTTTTAATAATAAATTCTCCATGATAGGTATCAAAAAACAAAGATTTCAGGGATTTTTTTTTAATAATCTTGTAATGTCTAACAAGATGAATTACCAGTTTTCCTCGAGGGAATTCTACGTATTCTGTCTAACAAGACGATTATTTACTGAAGCAGAATGGAAAATGAATAGAATTCACAGTAAATACAAATAAAGAACCTGTTCTTTGGAGAATAGGCAGTTATTTAGTTAATTAATTAATGGAGTGCTCTAGTACTCCAATCTAATTAATCACGGCCGAAGTTTTTCTCACCTTCTTTATCGACTAACTATCGGATGAAAGAGTAGGGGCCGTACTACGAAGTGTCAATTCGATCTTGATTTCGTTGTGTGTGAGAAAGGGATGGTGCTATTCGACCTGTATAGCTGCGTCTCCCTCTCACACCAGAATTATTGTTTTAGCAAAACAACGTTCAGTTCAGTTAGTTGACACTTTATTAGCAGAAAACACCACATTTATCAGTTAACACATCTAATCGTCAAAGAAACTATCTTATTTAATTGAATAAAGTTAATGTCTCTAAGGGACTGTGCACACCATCTTTTTTAAACGCGCCGTTGACGCGCGTTTTGGAAACGTGCGTCAACGGCGCGATCTACAGGCTGCGTCTGACTCGCGTCTGTATCGCTACAAACGCTTCAACGGTGCGTTTAAAAAACGTAGTGTAGCACAGGCCCTAAAGCGTGCCGACGAGCGTCTCAGTCTCACATTGATAGTGTTGCTAACCAATGCCGCGGGATTCTAATCCGCGGCGTACCAGAAAATTTTAAAATCGCGCGTTACATTATGGTTTTAAGAAGCCATAGTAAGGTCTCAGAACCGCTCCTTAGTCTCGTTTTTATCTTGTAAACAGATTGACAAGTAGGTTGATAAAAATAAGGAACGAAAGTAAATAGATTTATTTAGCACATTCACAGGGCATTGTGTGCCCTGCACAATTAGTCAAAGGTATAAACGAGAAAAAAATAGAAACAACAATAAAATACTGCGCCAAAATAGGTCCAGTTCAGCATAAATGCCAGACAACTAGTACCTGACGCTGGTTTTCAACTTAACCTGAGGTTGTGACATGACAGACGCAAATCAGTTGATGCGTACTTAAATAAAATAGAACAATAAAGTAATGTGAAATTTAGTGATATCTGTAGGTATATAGTCCGAAAATAAATAGAAAACAGACATACAAAACAAAATATAACAAGAAAAATCAACATTCCATAACTTTAACACAACATCATCTAGTCCCAAACCAAGCTAAGCTCGTGCTATGAGAACTAGACAATTGATAAACATACTTATATATTTCTAAATACATATATAACTACATATAGATAAATTACACCCAGACTCAAAAGAAATAATCGTGCTCATCACACAAACATTGGTCTTGGGTGGGAATCGAACCCACGAAGAACCAGCCAGTCAAACGGTAAAATAAAGAGAAAATAAATGTAGACACGTATCAGGCACAACTCGACGGCTAAGGCATAAAAACTTATGCCTCAGGGTTTCTTGTTTGAAAACGACTTGCTTTTGAATTTTGAATTAAGGATTTGAAGTTGAATATTTGCCAAATCTAATTAAGCTGGAAAACCTGTCAAACTGTCACATTTAAGTAGGTATTACACGTATTTAACCTTTCGATCTTGGAAGTGTAATAATGTCAAAAACACTGGGCATGTGCGAGTCGGACTCGCTCCCTGAGAGTTTCGTACAAACTTACCTATGTAAATAGTCCAATTCCGGAATGCAGGGAATCAAAATTCATGGGGTACTTCCCTATGAATTTTGATTCCTTCGAGAGTGTCGAAATATCCGTTTTTTGCGAATAAACAGCCGTATCTTTTTTTTTTCGTTAACTTAGAAGTTTGATTTTTTCACAGCTTCGAGGGGCAGCAGGTTTTAATTTCAACTCGATACATCCACGCGTTCCCGAGATAAAGGATCTTGACAGACAGACAGACAGACGGACAACAAAGTGATCCTATAAGGGTTCCGTTTTTTTCTTTCGAGGTACGGAACCCTAAAAAATAATGACAGCAGGGGTGCCATAAACATCATGGCGGCGAAAATACTACCAGGCATCAAAATCAATTGATCATCGAAACAAAATATTTGTTTTACAAGTTCAAAATTTAGAAACCATGCCGTAGACTGAAATACAAGTTTTTTTTTTAATATCATTGACAGATTCGCGTTTGACCTGTCTCTGAACGCAAGCACGCTTGCCTAGAAGTAACCTATTCACTCTTAACTTAAAGACCCCCAGGTTGTAGTAATCAGGAAACACGGACTCCGGCAGGGAATTAAATGAATACTTATTCAAAATCCGAAGAACAATGGTCTGGGTAATCTAAAAGAAACCGTCCCATAGAATATATGTAGGTGTTGATTTCAAGTTGAGCATTCGAACAAAAAGTGATATTGCAAAAAAGCCTATAATACCAACATCAATAACTGAATGTTATTTATCTTTATTTCAAGCAGTTCCTACACGATCTCTCATCGAGTATTCCCTCAAAATAAAGCCGTTATCAAACAGTACGCATTACAAATAAGAAGATACATCAATATTTAGCTGTTGAAGCCAATGAATACAAGTTTTAACGTTTGTAAGTATCAACACGTACTCAATTTCTTTTCACGCAATATTTGCTTGACATATCAAAAGTCAAGAAAAATGAGTAAAGTCTGTTTATCTGCCTACGAAAATTGATAATATGTACGAACTCTGAAAAAATGGAGTGATTCTGATGTGGGCAAGCAATGTACTTTAAGAGGGTCCTTTTCCACTTGCCTATCGTCAACATCGAGTATGGTTTAAAAGCTTGTTACTTCATCTAACGCAATCCAATGCGATGTTTGACGAAAAGACAACGCGAAAAAAGAGAGATAACGCCTGAAGGCTCTGTTAGCATTCGGTAATTCCGTGATTTACTCAATTATTTTACAAAACGTGTTCCAGGAAATACGTGTATTTTTTGAAACCCTTAAAATTTTTTGAAAAGATTGTCGTCATTCAGAATCATGATTATATTTGCAAGGCTTCTATTGTTATACATTTTTGACTTTTTTAATTTTTGAGTAAATTATGAAGTGTCAAAGTTCATGCTGTTTTAGGTATAACTATCGATTCTAAACTGCAGTGGGGCGCTCATATTAGAACTCTTTCAGGTAGATTAAGCTCAGCCGCATATGCAGTAAGAAAAATAAGGCAATTGACAGATGTAGCCACAGCTAGGTTAGTTTACTATGCTTATTTCCACAGTATTATGTCTTATGGCATTTTACTGTGGGGATCTGCAGCTGATGTAGACTCAATTTTCATATTACAAAAGAGAGCAATCCGGGCTATTTATAAAATGGGTCCTCGCGAGTCCCTCAGAAATAAATTCAAAGAAATCGATATACTGACTCTGCCTTCTCTTTATATTTTAGAAAGTATTTTGTATGTTCGTAAAAACCTAGGACTTTTTAAAATTAGAAGCGATTTTCATAACATAAATACGCGTAGTAAACACGAAATTCTATTACCCAAATGGAGATTAGCTAAGACCAGCAAGTCATTTTTAGTAAACAGCATACGCTTTTATAATACCTAGTTCAATATGAGTTTCTTCTGACACCACCCTTGCCTTGCCAGGGCTACACCCTGGAGGTACTACCACACCACCACACGTGCCTTGCCAGGGCTACACTCTGGAGGTACTACCACACCACCACACGTGCCTTGCCAGGGCTACACCCTGGAGGTACTACCACACCACCACACGTGCCTTGCCAGGGCTACACCCTGGAGGTACTACCACACCACCACACGTGCCTTGCCAGGGCTACACTCTGGAGGTACTACCACACCACCACACGTACCTTGCCAGGGCTACACTCTGGAGGTACTACCACACCACCACACGTGCCTTGCCAGGGCTACACTCTGGAGGTAATACCACACCACCACACGTGCCTTGCCAGGGCTACACTCTGGAGGTACTACCACACCACCACATGTGCCTTGCCAGGGCTACACCCTGGAGGTACTACCACACCACCACACGTGCCTTGCCAGGGCTACACTCTGGAGGTACTACCACACCACTACGCGTGCCTTGCCAGGGAGGTATTACCATACCACACGTATGTTAATCTATTGAGTACCTAAGGACAACTCAGGGTGTGTTCAGATAGATTAGGGACCGGTTTTGGATCACTGTTAAATGACCGCAGCAAACATATCTACCAACTTATGAATCGTTGTTACCATGACCTGCGTTCTGAGCTTACTTATAAAGTAAATGAGCAGACCAGTAATACTTTTGATTAGGAATAATCTAAATGCAACTAAAGAGGACAGTTAATAGTATTGACACTTATTGAAATTAAAATTAGGTAAATTAATATTATATGGATTGCCTTTTGACAGATAGTCTGACATTTATTACAAATGCCTCCTAGCTTTTGCCCGCGGCATCGCCCGCGTACATATTAATGTGGCCTATGTCATTCAGGGATACAGTGGCTTTCTATGTGTGAATGCAATCGGACCAGTACTTTCAGATTCAATCGATATTTTGATACCTTTAGATTCCAAGTTATAGATTTTTAAAGTGAGCGTGCGATGACCGATCATTTGACCCTTGATTTCATAGTGCAGCGCTCGCTCAGTCCGTTCCCACTGCCTTGCGTTATTAGATATTCTGTGCTTGCGTTTCACTATAACTTATAAATTTATTATCTTTCCTAAATGTCTAATATTCATGCTAGAAAATCATGCGTTGTGCCAAAATGTACAGATTTACATTTCAACGGCACAGAAAATATTATTTGTCACTAAATAATGAGTAACCATTCTAATGTATTTCAGGTAGGTTATCTGATTGTCCCTTTTTCGAATCCTTGTATGATAAAATAAAACTAAATACTGCGCGAGTAAACAGTTCTACTTCAGCTGGCGAATTGCGACTGAGCGGAGCGTAGTAAAATGACGTCACACGCGGTCACGTGACTTTACCGAGTTTTATGCAAACATTGAATGCAAATATAACTTCTTGGTATTTTCAAATAAAACAAAAGGGTGTATCTGTATACAGCTTTATTTTTGGTATATGCGAAAGCTGAATATAGTTTGTTCAGAATTAGTAACTGAATCGATTCCAACAATTTTTACACCAATGTATAAAGTTGGACACCACCGACACTAAGTACGACACAGGTCATAGCGGGCATTAGGCACCAGCGCACAGCTGGGTGCGGGAGCAAAACAACCCCTCAGTCACCTGGATGGCCCGGTGACCATGTATTTTTCGGACAACCAAGTAACATAACAAGCTTATAACTTTGTGATTTTACATGATACAGTTATGAAATTTAGTACATAGTTTCTTTACATAAAAATGCTACCCACGTGTATCAGGCTTCACATATGCTGGAACTGGCGTTGTATATGCTTTACTGTTTACTACAGTTTAAAGTGATTTTACATACCTACTAGTATTACCCATTTAACTGAAACCAGGTGACGAAGAGTATTATCTAGTATGCCTAATGATGCTGAAATAGATTCTTTGCTCTTAGAAGCGGCAGAAGGGTAGGCTAATAATAATATTTCATTACATCACCAGAGTAAATCGCTTTACTGGAAAAACTCTAGATGTAGAAATATTAATAGTCAAACCTTGTTTCCGTGAAACTCCTTTTAATATGTATAGGTATTCTGTAAAACATGAGCTTGTAGTTGGTACAAATTGGAATAGTAAGTACAGTAAAACATTATGTCTAAGGTGATGGCCTATATAATTTGCCATAGGTAGTGGTGCGAAGAATATACAATAGCATATTATCCAATTGAACACAAGTATTTGCCAAATACATAGTTTAACATAGTTAAAAAAGAAACTGTTTTTGACAAAATGACATTTTTGTCTAATGAAGGAGTTAACACACAGTAAGAGGAAATCTAGCAAGTAATTAAATTACTAAACAAAAAAAAAAAAAAAGTGTAAAAAAAGTTTCAGCACTTTGTTTAATATTATAGGTGCCAGGCGTATGATACATATATGCATCAACGCTATTGGCTCAATTTAAACAGTGACAATAAATAATAATACTCATGGTTAGATAAGCAAGGCAGAATAAAGGTATTATATTTAATAAAATATGGTTGGCAGTTGTCGATAGTGTTGAGTCCTAATGCATCTTTGTTGTTGATTAAATATTTTTTATTTTGTAAAGTGATGTGGGTATCAATGGAAATGGAGAAGTGACACAAGTAATTACACAATATTTTTATGTGGTGCTACACCAAGGGGCTCGTATACTCTATAGGTTAAAAGAAGTTCCGTTACAAAATACAACACCAAATGAGGCACAAAAGCGCACAGTGCCATGTTATGCTGTTGGGATAGCTTCATTATTGACAACTGCTAGGTTTAGACAAAGCTCTTGTTCAATTGTTAATATCTATCAATTGTGCTATGTAGGGTACCAAGAATGTGTTTGTTCTTGGTTTAAAACAAAGACATTAAATATATACTACCAATAGACAGGACAGCGAACAAAATCGTGATCCGATACTTATTACCTAGTGGTCATAAGTCGCTCAGTCTAGTATGACGCCCCTACACGTCAAGTCGTGTTTGTATCCGCTCTATGCACTAAAAGAAAATCATTTCCTGAGAAGATATGCCGAACTGCCCATTACGCTATTGCAAATCTTATGATAAAATGGCTGAACCTAACTTCGGTTTATTTTTGTAAATATTTTTTGTATTTACGAATTAATTAATTAAAATTCAATATTTTTTATAAATAGTTCTAGAACATTTGCTGATTTTGTGATAACGCCATCTATTGCTGAAAAGCTTAACCTTACTTTTATCACACACTGAGGCTCTACCACGAGCTCATAACGTGATCCATTTTACGACCTGAACCGAGCTGTTAAAGGGGTGGAGTTATATAGGGTGTATGGCTCCATCACTCTTTTTCGGTCGTACGACTGACATTTTAACATTATCATGGTAAGGCCCCTGGCCACCTACCGAGCGATAGTTAAATAATTATAAATTTTGACAAATTTAATTCGCGTGTTTGCTATTCAAAGCCAGATGGCGTCACTGAGACATAGGACGACAGTTTTTCTAAGAGATTTGTTCTGATAGCCGCTCTATTATAATTATCTCTTTAAATCTCTTTGGTTTAAAGGGAGTACATACTGAGTATGTACTGTGTACTTTCAAGGGACTACTTCTCTTTACTGAACCGACTCACTGTTCCGAAATATTTTAGTGTTCCGAAAGGTTGGAACATCAGTAATGTTTTAAATTTTAATGCATCATTTGGAACAATTGAAACACTGAGACACTCTTTACTTTAAGTGACCAGCAGTCATTTAAAAATTCAAATTATAACGTAAATGGCGTACATATAATTAATGACCTGAACTAAAAACCTCTGCTTTAAATTATTCTCAAATCAAAATTCAATTAAATAAAACATTTAGTGTATATGACGCAACTTAACAGATCACGACTCAGTGTGTATATTTTGAGCTGTTGTTCCAAATGTTCAGTTTGTATTTTGTGAACCGATGTTTCAAATGATCCGTTTGTATCTTTTGAGCCAATTTTCCAAATAATATATGTTCCAATCGCAAAGATGACACACTTTTTTCACGCCTAATATTGACCTACAATAAAAGTGGTGACATGACAGCAGTGTCATGTCACTGACGTAACACTGCCGTCAAACAAACGTTTTATGAATTTTACCGAACTTGGATACTTGCCTTTTGAGATTAGTTTGAAACTTCATAACGGTTTTATCTTCTATATAAAGTTAGAAGACCAAATAAATAAGATTGACTTTGAATATAACTATCGAAATGGATTTAGTGAAAGTATATTTTCAATACCTTCTGCGTAATAAATTTTCGTACGAGATTGTAATTCGTGCAGAGACATCTGAGGACATGATCGCTAAGCTTCGTAAATAACTCGAATGTCTGATTTGGACTTTAGTCCTGCAGAATTTGCAATGTAATGTGAATTCTATTTAATGGCTCCCAGAGCACTTCCAAATTATATTCATGAATTACTAATTTTAGTGTACCAACTTAGGGGATAGCATTGATTGAATTATAGGAAGTAATTTTCATGGAAAATCAGATGGTGCGGCAAAAAGTAGTTGCTAAAGTCAGTAAGCCTTTTGTAGGCATTTTTGATTTGTTTTTAGAGATTTGTCTTATCAGGGGGATGTACATAAATATCTGTAAATGTTGAGTATTTTAGGTATGGTAAAGAGTTATTGTGGATAAATATAATACAATAACTCCCAATTTGTTCACTAGGGACATGGAGGGATACAATGATTTATTTATTTGAAATAAAATGGTAACATCCAAAAGATGTCTCACTGTAATTTGTTTAGTATAGAATGTCTATGAATATTTTGATTACCAGAGGTTATTTTTACGGAAGTGTACCTGACTTCCCACATCTAAAATTATGTTAACGAAATATGTGATTAACGTAAAACCTATTATTCTTACATTAAGAGAAAGTAGTCTAGACTGAATTTGCCTTGAGTATCTTAAAAGTGATGGTATTTACAGCGTACCTACTGGTAATTAATAGTTGGTAATTTTAATGAATGAAATAAAATAGACGAAACAATTTCATAGTTCGTGATCTCGCATTTTGATTAGTTATTGTATCGAAATTTGGAGTTTCAATAAAAACTAATCAGAGCCAAAAGAGTTAATTAAATATATACCCTCACGTTTTAGTCGGGTCAGTGATTACAACTGATATCAAATGTAAACAAACAGTCATTGTTGGTCAATGATTCACAAATAACGGGTGAAATTTTGTGGTTAAGATAAATCATTGATGTTATTGTGACATGCACTTGAAACTTATCATGTACCTGGCCTGAGTGGCCATATCAAAATCAAAGGGTATTTACAGAAACTATTGAGGGATCTGTTTAGGACCATTGAGGGATCTGTTCAGGGCCATTGAGAGGCCGTTCAGGACCATTGAGATGCCTGTTTAGGACCATTGAGAGGCCTGTTCAGGACCATTGAGAGGCCTGTTCGGGACCATTGAGGGATCTGTTCAGGACCGTTAGGGATCTGTTCAGGGCCATTGAGAGGCCTGTTCAGGACCATTGCGAGGCCTGTTCAGGACCATTGAGAGGCCTGTTCAGGACCATTGAGGGGCCTGTTCAGGATAAGCCAATTGGCTTTGTCAGGCAATTGTTTATTTACTAATGTTTGTTTTTCATTACAGGCAGGACATTTGAGGGACCTGTCTGTTTATATTAGAGGCAGGACATTTGAGGGGCCTGTTTGTTTTTCTTTGGAGGCAGGACATTTGAGGGGCCTGTTTGTTTTTCATTGGAGGCAGGACATTTGAGGGGCCTGTTTGTTTTTCATTAGAGGCAGGATATTTGAGGGGCCTGTACGTTTGTCATTACATGTAACTTGACTTCTTGACATTTCAAAAGTGCCTGTAAATTGTTTATTTGAAATAAAATGCTTTGAATCTTTGAATCAGTAGAGGCAGGACATTTTAGAGACCTGTTTTTGAATGACTGTATATACACAATTGCTTATAAGCTACTTTTACATAACAACTAAATAATGCAATCAATTGTGTCTAAATAGTAATTGGTAAATTGATAATTATGTTTAGTCTAGTTCCTAGGTACAGCAACCAGTGTATGAATAATTTAAAGTTTTATTCGCTACTGTAATAGATATCTGTTTGCTTTATTGCTGTTATTCTTTTTTTCTTCTCTCATTATTTTGTGTATAAAACCAATTTCTTTATTCTTTCACATACGAGGTCGTATTTGTAATACGGATGGCCGACTGTTAGCGATTTTTATGATTAGTTACATACACTATGATTATTTTCTGTATTGGCAACATTAAAATGTATTTATTTTGCACTGACAACTGGAACGTTATGCGATTTGACAGCTCAGCGCTATGACAGTTGACAAGGTTATAAAATAACGCGCTGCGCTGTCCTGACACATTCCGTTCACAGAGTACTTTGGTAATATACAGATTCCGTTCCAGTCTTCGGGGTAAGCAACATCTCAGAGTAAGTGCTACTATATAATTATTATTATTTTAAATGGTATTGATTTATGATATTTGTAATAATTGTGTGCTGTCAAGGCAAAAAGTATAGAGGGTGTGTTACCCGTTTTGGTCGTTTTATTTAAAACCTTCCCGCTACACTATATCTAGGTACACTAAATAAGTTTCTTATGCAATCTTTCTCTAAAGTTAACACATTAGCTAACATTATATAGCCTCTTTTTTATAATGTGAATGTGAGAACACTGTAACTGTGAAACTGTGACTCCGCGAATTCTTAGGTTACTTCTATTACGACTCACTTTTTTTTTTAATATGATTATTTTTATTGTGCTTTTCGGTACAATATCGACTGGTCTACACTGTTCTTACATAATGTCTATTAATACTGTAATATGAAAATATTGTAAGCAACCACTTTTTTAAAAGAGTAAACATGGAGTTTCTTGCCGGTTCTTCTCCATAGGTAACGACCAATTTGGAACCGTGCACTATCTTCTGACGTTTTATAAGTGCCCATGTAGGCCTATGTGAAATAAAAACTTTTTGACTTTGACTTGACTTTGACTTTTTGACTTTGACTATGCAAAATAGTAGATTTTCAGAGGTCTTAACTGGATTAGTTTTACACAAATTTATGAATTGATTTCAATTGAAGCCTAGATAATATCCACAAGAACACAGTATCTTCCAGAATAAATTTATATAAATTTATAATGCTGTTCTATATTGCCCTACCTTATTATACAGCTAATTACAATTTATGGAGACGTGGAGCGGTTGCTCAGCAGCCGACTCCTGTCTTTTGGCCGAATTAAAATCCGGCTGAACGTGAGACACCCGCATTACATAACGACGTCGTTTTACAATACAGCGCGCTAATATGTAATACGGCATGTTATACGATACGGCTGCGACATCTACATCTCTTTTTATCCAACTCTCTTTTCGGAAGTATGCTGGATTTCTTTAGAGATAAGTATCACCGTTGTACCTATTTTTCTGTTTCCTTCTTCTTGTTTTCATTTTAAATATATGTGGAAAGAAAGTTGCATGTGGGTGTGTTTGTTACTCCTTCACGCCTAGAAATGGCTGATCGGATTTGTGTGGGCACCCATGATGAGTAGACCATGTCCTAGAATAGCAATCTTTCCATTCCATAAAAGACACTTTTTATCCCAGGAGTATATTCCCTTATTTTTGGAGGTGAAAAATCATCATGACGTCTCCCGCTCTAAGGTGTACATTTGTCCCTTGCGTTCTAGGACCACGGTAAATCTTTTTCAATACACTTACTCGAAAACCCGCTCTTATCCCACGGCTTTTAGGCACGCAATAGACTGTTTTCCGCACTAGTGCAGAAAAGTGCGCGTGCTCACCCCCGCCACAATGTTAATAGTGTTATTACATTCATCTATCAGGCTGGGCGCGCGTCGACCCCCACGATTCGCCGGTCAACCCCTGTTTATTCACTTTTTCGTAAGTGTATTGAAAAAAGTCGTTTGATACACGTGCAGATTTGTCACTGCAGCCCTCGGCTCCAAAACGCTGCGGGAATGTTCAATAGTACATTTTGTAATGTACTATGGAACATTCCCGCAGCCCTAGCAAGCATCGTCCTTACGGGGTACCTTTAGTTTTGCTGATATCTCTTTAAGGCATGCGTGGTAGACTACGCGCTGGGAGTATGTTTCCTTCGGAAAATATTCTACTTTCACGCAGGCGAAGCCGCTGGCTGATAGTTGTTTGATAAATATGGCAAGTAGCTTTTCATTATAAAGAAAGAAAGAAAGAAAACATTTATTTGAGACTCGCACAGGACAAACAACGGCAGGCGGTCGCGGTCGCCTCCTTCTGCGAATCAGTAATGCTGGCAAAAGAAGCGGCCGCACGCGTGATTGAACGGCCCTCACGCCCTAGCCGCCGGGATCCCGGTCCCAATTTCCAGCCTCCGTAGGCACTGGCTTGCGGACGGCGAGCAATGGGTTGCTCGCCGTCCGACCGTCTGGTACCGTCCGGACTGAGTAAAACGGCGACACGTCGACCGCGCGTAATGTTCCACGCGCGCCTCAAGGAGATGTCAGCAAAACCGTAGGGGAACTGCTCCAAACAGCAGGGTCGAAGCCTACTGGGGCCATGGGTGATGCGAAAAAAAACCCCGGGGCCCTGGAACGAAGGCAAAGAAGAAACAGGAGTGGGTTTTAGTCAGTAAAAGTCTGACACGCCCTCCCGCCCCACCCAAGGGTGGGAGATGTCATTAGATGATTTCCCACCTAATATAACAGGACAAACAACAATAAAATAAAAAGTTACTTCTTTATCTATAAATACTTAGCTTAAAATAAAAAATAAAAGAAAACAATATTTAAAGAATATGAACTATCCAAACGCTTAGTTGACACTTCGCGTGACCCAAGGGCTGGCTTTTACCTCGGTCAGAGATTAAGCATTGCCATACAACGTGGCAATGCTGCCAGCCTTTTGGGCACACTTCCAGTCGACAGCGATGCGGAGGAATTTTATGACGCCATATTTTAGCTAGTAGTTTTTGCCTTTAGTGTACATATAGTTTTAATTAGTTAAGTGTTTTTATTAAAATTATTTGTTCATAGTGTATACCGTGTGTGATATTTGAACTAGATTTCTGGTATGTATTAACGCTGTATTAATATTTAAAGATAATAATAAAAGACCTGTGCGAGGTCAAAAAGGCTAACTAGGAACCATTTCGGAGAGTATACCTACCTCCCCCTCAGGAATTAAGTCCCGTTCCAGTGGGAAATATAAAGTAGCCTAAGTTAGCAAATAACACCAGCTATCCACTAGTAAAAGTCCACCAAACCACAGACAGACAAAATTTATTTAAATTTTTGTTATTGGTATCAAATAATTATGTACATACATTTTTGTATGCATTTAGTAAAAAAAATATTTTGATATATAATGATATATAGGGTGACTGGCAATTAGTGTACGATACTTAAACACATGATTGTACTCATGATAACAAACAATTTTTATTATGGGAGCAAAGCCGAAATCGCGAAAAAAATATCAGCTGTTCAGTACATTAGGCAAACATAAATGTACTGAACAGCTGATTTTTTTTCGCGATTTCAGGTTTGTTCCCATAGTAAAAGTTGTTTGTTATCATGAGCACAATCACGTGTTTAAGTATCATACACTAATTACCAGTCACCCTATATATATACAAACAGACACTCCAATTTTATTTAGATGTAAATATGTTACAGATATTTGTAGCTTAACCCTTTCGTACATAATAGCTTTGCTTAAGTCGTATTAAAGTACTTTAATGTACTGAGCTTGTTTCTAATTTGAATCAACTTACAAGATTAAGTTCATTCGAGTAGCGAACCGTTATAACTTTACCTGTAGATGCCTGTGATACAAAACACGTAATCTAAAAGTTTTGAATATCCTCGCGATATCTTATTAGATAATGTACCTACGTACCTACAAAATACAAAATGGAGCTCTGAACTTTGTTTTAGTCATTACTAGCTGCTGCCAGCGACTTGGCCTGCTTGAAAATAGAAAATTATTCCCATGGGAACACACCCCGAGATAAAAGTATCCTCTACCTGTTTTTTTTTTAGGTGGGAAAATCATCTAATGACAAATCCCGCTCTTGGGCGGAGCGAGAGATAGTGTCAGACTTTTACTAACTAAAAAACCACTCCTGTTCCTTCTTTACCTTCGTCCCAGGGCCCCAGGTTTCACTTTCATACTACCCGTGGCCCCAGTAGACTTCGACCCTACTGGGCCCCTACGATTTGCTGACATCTCCCTGAGGCGCGCGTGGAACAATGCGTGCCGTCGACGACTTAGGCTCGGTCCGGACAGTTACCGGACGGTCGGACCCATTGCTCGCTGTCCGCAAGCCCGCGCCTTCGGTGGCCGGTAATCGGGATCGGAATCCCGGCGGCTGGGGTGAGAGGACCGTTGCCTCGCGCGGTCGGCCTCCTCCTTTGCTAGCATTACTGCTTCGCAGAAAGAGGCGACCGCCTGCCACTTCTCCTCGCTCCGGACCATGGCCTGTACCAAATCCTATACCCGTTGGCCAATTTAATCGTAATACGTTCAGCCGTTTGAGCGTGAAGAAGTAACTAATATACTCACACACACACACATAGATCGTCCAATCCGAGATACATTTCTAAACAACCGCTCTCACGTGATTATTACGTTATGACACATCTTTCTCCAGATGTTTTGGAAACACATATATCTTGTGGATATTATCTAGGTTTTTATTGAAATCAAACCATTTGTTTAAAACGAATCCAGTAAAGACTTCTGAAAATTTGCTATTTTGCGTGAACTCATAAATATAAAAAGTAAAAAATATATAACTAGCAACCTACGCTACCTTGCAACGAGATTCTGAATGAATGAATTTGTTTTTTTTTTTCAAAACCTTTCATGGTTTTAAAAAAAAAAAGTAAGTATCAAACACTACGTTGGATTGCGTTGTAAGTACAATGATAGTAGATACATAAGCAGACATAAGCCAGACTCAAAGGTTAACTTGTAAACCATTCCTCAAGGCATTTTCTACCTGGCAACTGAAATACAAAATACCGAATAATAAACTGCCATTTCTTAAAAGAGGTTCTAAACTCAGCAGTCACGTCTGCGTATAGATGAAAATGTTAGGTAGGTACTTATTTTATTTTTCCTTTAAGTTTACGCGGTTTATACATTCAGCCAGTGTCAAGTTTATATAGAATTTAGTTTTTGATACAGAATACAGTCACTTTGTTTTTAATTAGAAACCGGATGTAACATATCCTAATCTTTTTGCAGATTTTGGCAGCAAATGTACCAAGTTAGCCTTCTCTGCAAACTTGGCTGAGGATGCTGCAAATCATTGAAAATTTTACTGTGTGACTAACACAAAAAAAAAATCTGCTCTATTTTATCGAGATATAATGTGGATGGATGGAGAGAGAGGCCAAAGAAAAGATGGATGGATTTTGTGAGAAATGATATGACAGAAAGGGGAGTTAGTGATAGAGTGACGAGTGACAGGACAGAATGGAAGAAAAGAACGTGTTGCGCCGACCCCAAATAAAACGGGAAAGGGCAGGAAGATGATGATGATGAATAATATGCGTTTATAATTGAAAGAGGCGCGCTCTTTCAATTATAACCACATATTTTAGGTACAGTTGTGCAGAAATTTGAGATACAAAACTACACCAATGTTACATCACAATATCTACTAGGAATCAACTGGCAAATAATTAAAACAGAAAAAAAGCAGGGATTAGGTAAAACTTCAAGTTTTTATCAAAATAACACATTTTAGCTTTTCTATGTTAGAGAGTTATGTTAATGGTTTTGATAAGTATAATATTGTGTAAATACATACATATTATGACCGCAAATATACATATATTTTATTTTTACTTTACTATCCGATTCTGAACTGCAAATAGTAAAAACCGTGCGAAAATTAGATTTCATTCAGCATTCACCTTAAATAGGACTGACAAACCCTTTAGAATGAGAGCAACCTAACTCAATATTCGAAAGCTTACTGTGCAACCTTCTGGGAAAAAAGAGTCCGAATTATTAGTAAGATTTAAACGGGAGAGATCTATTTAAAATTCATATCACCACTGTACATTCTGAAGACTTTATTTCTCATCCCACAAATTGCAATTTTTTTATCATAGTCATAGTGATCGTACTAAAAATACATGTTCCCACTGCTGGGACTGAGGCCTCCTCTCTAGGAAAGGGAATGGGCCGTAATACACCACGCGGGGCCCAGTACGGGTTGATAGATGTCACCATGTCTTCGAATTTTATTTCCTCACGATGTTCTCCTTCGCCGTTATGAGAGCAATGGTGATAAAATATATTACACTAAGTAATACACCTAACTGGGTTTGAACCTACGATTTAGCACTCGTAAGTCGGGGCCATTACCACTGGGCCACCAGTGATCTCAAGTCAGTCCAAACACTTTAATAATCTGGACGCGATGTAATATAATATTTTAGGTATACTTACTTTATCGCCAAATATCTCCAAATTGCCAGAGAGAGAGTGAGACAGATAGACGCCGTGTGCAGTATTTGAGCAAAGTGCATATGAAACAGCAAGTACATCGCCCACGAGTACGGGAAGTCCAATTTCTCTGGCAGGACCTGCGAAATAAAAGTTTTATTAAAGCACTTGATAGGTGTGTACCGTAGCTAGGCGGGGGCGAAGCGGCCCCTCACCCATGTCCTCGCAACCAAAGTGAATAGGCTCTTAATAAACTAGTGCGCCTCACCATCAATGATTGCATCGCTGCTTACCATCAGGTGGGATCGCAGTCAAGCACTGGTTTAGGTATATGAATTAAAAAAAAAAAAAAGTGACCTCGCGCAAGTGAGGGCTCTTTAAGAACGAGGGTATTTGTTATAATTGATAGGCTTGCGTTTGACAATTATTTAACCTGATAGTAAGCGAAGATCTGGTGTGATTGCGACAGTCGCTATCTCGTTTTCAAATTAATGATATTAGAAGGTCTCGCTGATGCACCTTCGCCCACGTCTAAAATAGTCCACGCTACACCACCTTCTACGCAAATAAATAAATCTATCTATCTGCCTACTATTAGTCTTTGGAGTGCATACAAACTTTCATACTTGCTCCCCTGTTTATTTCATAAGGAAATAAAATTTGTGTTTGTACCATTCGACACCACTGTACCTTCTTAAGTAAAATGTACATTCACATTTCTTTACTACGATTTATTAAGAAGATGAACTACATTATTAAAAAGTACAATTATTTTTTTGTAAGTAAAGGTGATCTCTCGAAGTACTGCTGTGAAATACTGCAAATTATTAGTCAATAATACTGCTGGGTAATACTTAGTAATATTGCGTGTAACATTCAATATTGCTGTTATATAACACTCTGCCACATCAGCAAAAGTTACCCTCAATACGAAATATAATAGTTGCAAAAAAAGTTGCTTACATCGATTTGGTGAACTTATGTGAAGTTAGATGTGTTATTTAAGATTTCTAGCAGAACTACGAGGCTACGGAGAACTTTAAGCGGCGAAAGTATAACAACCTCGACGGCTGTTTGTTTTCGAGCCGTTTGGAATTGGCTATTGGGCCGTGGCCCGTGGGGTTCTAGTGTTCATATACCTACTATTTAAAGATTAATCCAAACGGCTAGTTGACCTTTCGCGTGATCCAAGGGTTAGTCTTTACCATGGCCAGAGATTCAGCCGCGATTCTTTTGGGCACACTACCGACTGCGACTTTTTTTAAGGTGGGAAATCATCAAATTACTTCTCCCGCTTTAGGGTGGAGAGAGAGTGCCAGAGAGCGTGTCAGACTTTTACTGATTAATATAATAATAATAAATCGTTTATTTCTAGGCATCTTGGCCCATAGATACATACCTTACAGACTAACATAATATATATATAAAATAAATTAAATACAATTTATTGTTAGTAAATAAGAATTATGACTATGTTAGTAACACTTCACACTGCACTTTATCACTTTGTGCTGTTCTGTGGCACCTGTCCGCGGAAGCGACGGAACACCACGCCCTGGGGCCAAAAGTATTTCTTCAACATAAGGGGCAGAAAAGTGTTCGGGACACGCACCACGATCGCCTTGAAATTGACGTTACGATGCGACTCCAGCAACCCTCAGTGCGAACTTCGTCTTATGACGTACGTACTCCACAGTGTCTTCCACCCTTGTGGTGTGATGCAGGCGGGAAATGTACACGACTAAAACCCACCTAAGTTCCTTCATTTACCCTTTGCGTTCTAGGGCTTCGGTCACTCTTTCAAACGTTCCTGCAGCCCCAACAAGCCTCCCCCCTCACCCTGCTGGGCCCATCCAAATTGCTGACATTTCTTTGAGGCGCGCGTGGAGCACTACGTGCCGTCAAGTCGGGCTTGGTTGTTTCAGGACAGCTGGACGGCGAGCTACCCATTGTTCGAAGTCCGCAAGCCTCCGCCTACAGTAACCGGGAATCGCTCGGCGGCTGTTGACGTAAGTTGAGTGAGAATTTATTTTTGATGTTTGTTTGATTTTATCTTTTCCGAAATGAAAGTGTTTGAAAAGAAAGTAACACATTAGCATAGCATAAGCAGCCTTTCAATGTTCCCACTGCTCAGACTAAGACCTTCTCTCTAGTAGAGGGATTGGGCCGTAATCCACCACGCGGGCCCAGTGCGGGTTGGTGAATGTCACATGTCTTCGATTTTTTTTATTCTAGGACATGCTGATTTCCTCACGATGTTTTCCTTCATTGTTTTGAGAGCAGTGGTGATGAAATAAATTACACAAAGTAATGCGCCTGGCTAGATTTGGACCTGCGACCTACAACTCGTAAGACGGGGCCATTACCACTCTGCCACCACTGCTCCTAGTAATACATTAAATCGTTTTATTTACCATCTTTTCATGTCATTTACACTCTCCTCTAGTCTATCTGGGTCGAAACGTGGAATGAATTGAGAAAAGTCCGTTGACTAATTTACTTTTCAATAAAACTTGCTGAATGGATTGGTTTCGAATGTAACCCATAATGCTACTGTCACTGAAATAAATTGATAAAAACCTCATTTGCTGTCACACCGTCTAGTAATTTAAATATGTGGGCTGTTTAGTCTTTTTAATTATTTTTTTTGTTTGCCCAATTCTTTTAAGCTGTTGATCCCCGCATTAACGCCGGCGTTAACGCGCCATTGTCTTTCTATTGTGTCTCTAATTACGCACTCAAAACGTTAATATTATTTTGTTCTAGTAGGACCCAGATTCTAATTAAATTTAGGCGACTGAGTCTAGCTGAGCAGTAGTAGTGTCCCATTGGTAGATAACGGCCCTGCCTTGCGAGCCAGGCGTATTATTACTTTGTGTAATTTATTTTATCACCACTGTTGTCAAAACGGTAGCGAAAGGGTGCTAATTAAACAGATTTATTTTTAATGGTTTTATTCGCCTCTAAAAATCTACATGCCTTCGAAATTACTAAGTCAGTCACAATCATTATCGAGCGTCTGAATAATACTATCTTAGCCATTAGTTATCTTCTATGTAAGCCACTTGGTGTGGGTGGATATAAAAAAAAATAACAACGAAGGCACCTGTCCGTGTCGGAGTGTCCTACATAGGGTTACCAGATGACAGGAATTTTCCTGACATGTCCGGAATTTCAGCTGTCTGTCAGGGAAACAGGGAAAGTTGAAAATTTTCAGGAATTTAAAAAAAAAGAGAAAAATATAAGAAATTAAATTTTAATCAAATAATGAAATCTTATAATTAAAAACCAATTAATTAATTATTAAGTATTCATCTGATCCTCATATTTTTTATTGCTGGATATAGATTTCACCGCACCGTTTGCAAGAGTACTGAACTACTAATTGACAGGCCCAGCCGCGTCGCGCCCCCCGCATCCCGCCACAAGGCATCTAACACTCATACTCAGACTCCCACGCGCCGCGCGCGAGTTTGTAAAATAATATAATTTTCTGCCAAAATGTCAGGAAAAAATTGCTGAAATGGGGGTTTTTTCAGGAAAACTTATTTTTCGGATCTGGTAACCCTAGTCCTACAATTCCGAGTTCGCTTCACTCGCTCTTGGACTAAGAATATTTAGTCAGCGTTGTAAAAAAGATGAATTAGTTTATTATAGGCTATTTCATTTTCCCGTTGCTTAGTTATAAAATGAGAAATTTGATCACGTGGCCAATAAAGAAATGTTTGGCTTGACTTTTTATTTCTCGTGGCAAAAATTATGCTGAGTTAAACCTGTATTTCCTAGAAAAAAAAATCGAAGACATATGACATTCACCAACCCGCACTGGGCCTGCGTTGTGAATTACAGCCCTCATCCATTCCCTCTCCTAGAGAGGCCTTAGTTCCACCTAAGGGAACTTTATAAGGCTGATTATTTTATATGATTGTTATGAGTCGAATAGAGTGGATGAATTTTCCTCCAAAAGTAATAAGATATGGATACCTATATCTACCTAAATGAGTTCTATAGATTTTTTTTTAACCAATACTGCACGTACTAGACTTTTCAGCAGAGAACCAAGATTATCTACCACTACACTGGACGCCTTTAACGTTCACCTCTTTCTACATCGTTCTCACATAAATATAGATGTATAGTTTCACAACAACAATTAAATGGAAGCCTATTTACCAAAAAAGAAGCTAGCGCACTTTGACCTCACTTTTCTGTCTACTCAAACTCTCTCACCCCTCCTTCTTATTGTATAATCTCACTTTCAACATTTATGTCCGTCACACGCTAGGAATTTGCGTTTTTATAACAATCTTATACTGTTTTGTCATTCACATACTTCTGATCATATGTCAGTCATCGGCCCCGTCAATCTTGCTGACATTTTTTAAGGCGCATGGAACACAGCACGCCGTCGACACAAGCTTGGTCCTTACCTACCGATTGCTCGCCGTCTACAAACGCACCTTCGGCATAGAGTAACCCTACGGTAGCCAATGATGTTATAACCCTGGCGTTTTATTTTGAAAACAGTAAAACGTCATATTCTCTTTCATGTTCTAAGGAAAATATCAATCCCGCAGTTTTATTTGAACCCATCTCTTAACAATAGATTACAGGTGCACCGCAGTGCCATTAAATCAACGAACACAATAGAAGAATCAGATGCATTCATCGGATGGCCATTATATAATTCTCTCGATTCAAGCGATGCAGCTGATCTCTATCGTTGTTTTCGGAAAGAATTTTCTAACTAAACGCTTGGTTTTTATTAGTTTAAATGACAATAGCGATTGTAGATTCCCTATATACCATTTTTATGGTAATGTAGCATAATATCATCCGTACAATTTACCTTCGCATTCTACATCTATACTCTATCTTAATATATATAAATCCCGTGTCACAATGTTTGTCCTCAATGGACTCCTAAACCACTTAACCGATTATAATAAAATTCGCACACCATGTGCAGTTCGATCCAACTTGAGAGATAGGATAGTTTAAATCTCAAATTATAGTCGCAATTAGGGTAGAGTAGGGTAGAGTAGGGTAGAGTAGGGTAGAGTAGGGTAGAGTAGGGTAGAGTAGGATAGAGTAGGGTAGAGTAGGGTAGAGTAGGGTAGAGTAGAGTAGGGTAGAGTAGGGTAGAGTTAGGTAGAGTAGGATAGGCGGTACGAAGTTCGCCGGGTCAGCTAGTACCTACATATAAATAAACTTGAAGTGTCTGTTTATAACATCAAAATATTTTTTTTTACTAAATGCATATGAAATATGTATTTTCATATGCATTTAGTAAAAAAATAATTTATTATTACATATACCAAAAATGCATTTTTAGGGTTCCGTACCTCAAAAGGAAAAAACGGAACTCTTTTAGGATCACTTTGTTGTCCGTCCGTCAGTCTGTCTGTCAAAACCCTTTATCTCGGGAATGCGTGGAGGTATCGAGTTGAAATTAAAACATATACCTACATCATCATCAAGTATGCGGTCTCTTGAAGTTATAAAAAATCAGGTATCTAAGTTGACTGAAAAAAAAGATACGGCCGCTTATGTCGCAAAAAACGTATATTTCGACACTAGAGAGAATCAAAATTCTCGTTAACCCAGAATCCTAAAATTTAGCATAAAGCAAGGTCTTACACAGGGAATAAATCTGAAAACTGTAAATTTGTTGTTACGTCACAAAAAAAAATCTTCAAGACTCCATTCGGAAATTGAACTGTTTACTTTTGTAAGTTTGTTCGGAACCCTCAGGGCGCGAGTCCGACTCGCACTTGCCCAGTTTTTTTTTTTCTGTGGCCGACAAGCATACAGTCTGTCGATCAATAACGTCTGCGTCTGTGCGTCTATCAGAGGCCTTACCATGACATATTAAAATGTCAGGCGTACGAGCGAGAAAGAAGGATAGTGCTATAAGTCCTATACCACATTTTTTTAATTAGTGCAAATATTTAAAGGGCTTATTAGAAAAGGTCTTGTTATTATTTAAGTAAAGTCTCAATAAATAATATTCATAAACAGCAAAGTTATTAGCGTTTGTTTATATCCCAAAATGTCACTCAATTTATGGAAATATTGTACAGGCTATTGATTATAAATAAATGGTGATCAAAATGGAAAAACTACTGCGAGTAAATTTTCTAGTAGCAATTCTTATGAAGGATTGTTTCAATTATGAATTTACCACTTATGACAAATTTTCGTGAACAATTTTGGGATTTGTTTTTTTTTTTACTTTTGACTACACAAATATGATCAGTAACGGGTACAAATAGAGCCCCATTTTTTTACTCATTAAAAACTAGTGGTGTATAGCTCCATCCCTTTAACAGTTCAGTATAGGTCATCCAATGAATCGCGTAAGAGCTCGTGGTAGGACCTCAGGACCAAAAGTTGTTATATAAAACTAACTTCTGCCATAAGATTCGTTCGCATGAGTATTGATTATTGCGAATGCGAAGTCGAAGCCAGATAAAAAGTAACCTAGCTATATCCTTCCTTGTAGTTTAAGCTTACTCCGTACATAATTTCATCATCATCATCATCATCTTCCTGCCCTTGTCCCGTGTTATTTGGGGTCGGCTCAACACGTTTTTTTTCTTACATTCTGCCCTGTCACTCGTCATGCTATCACTAACTTCCTTTTCTTTCATATCACTCTTCACACAATTCATCCATATTTTCTTTTTTTAATATGGATGGAATGTTTTTCATTAGTAACAGATTGATTTGATTATTTTAGTAATGTTCGAAAAAGTCCACATAAAATGGAAAAGATGCTCGAAACCTCTTTTGAAATGTTCAGTCAACGCTGAAAATGCATATACAATAGAATGGACTCAAGGTTTCTTAACTGTTACCTTTCAATAACTATGTATACAACAATTTGTTCTAAATTACCTATTTAGTAGTGAGGTAATAAAGAACCATTTATCGTACACTTATTTTTTGAATAACAGAAGTTATAATAGATAGAAAATGTAACAATGTGTATATCTTGTTGCTCGTGACTGTACGCTATACATGATCTACGCTATAAGTATATGATCGATCGGATACTGTTCATCTAAATTTTCCTATTATCGAAACTCATTTATAAATTATATGCATAATCTCATAGGTAACTGCTATAGTAATTAAAAAGATAAAGTCACCTCCCACAAATAGTGATGAAACTAACATAAATTATGATACGTTATCTGTACTATTCATAACAACTACTTCCAGGGAAAACATAATTTTCCGATAGCCAAGTTATTATCATTGATATAGTTGAGCAGTACAATATAGGCTATCTGACCGAAGGTGACCGACCTAACGTACTAACTTTTTATCGTACCTATGTACCTAATTGCTAATTATTTGTATCCACGGACTTTAATAGTACATTTTTATACAAGTGCAGAAAGTTTGTCATTGCGACCGAGGCAGGATTCGCACGAGCCGTAGGCGAGTGTTTTATGGAGCAGAGGGCTGCAGTGACAAATTTGCACGTGTATCAAACGACATTTTTCAATACACTTACGAAGAAAAATAATACGAAAATACTTTTTCTGAAAATGATGACGCGTTTTTGTTAATTTTTCACTGAAGAAAATTATCCAAAGTTGCCATATATTTCCGTTTAGATTTAGATGGCAGCTATCGCAATCATTTTGTGCCTCAATCACAATATCTGGAGGCGTAACATCTAAATAATTGTCTTCAAAACTTAAATTCGCCATTTTTTTCACCAAATCAACAATAACACCAACAATGTGATATAATTTACTTTTTTCCGCGCATAACCTTCGCAGGTTTAAAGGAGAAGCAAAGGTATAAAGCCGATATACATCCTAATATTAAAAAATTAAATTCAAATATTTTTGAATTTAGAACACGGATAAATGTTAATTTATTGGTAATAGCCAATTATTGTGTAAGTAATCATGTTTATTTATATTATTCTGATCAAAAACACAATTTAAATTTTCATTAGATATTAAAACCTTAAAAATATCCGCCCCTTTGCTTAAAAAAAAAACAATAATCACCGTTGACCGTGACGAAATAGGAATGAAAAAAGCCCTTGTTGTGATAAATTTAAAAAAAAATACGAGGGTGATACATGGCATGTTAAACCTAATCGTAGTGCGATAAGAGCCAGTTTTCGAGTAAGAGTATTGAAAAATATTTTTCAGTACAGTTCGCTAGAAAATTAGCAACTCATACGTATTGAAGAACTACATCTATGCTTTTTTTTTAGGCGGGAAAATCTTTTTGTATCAGACTTTTACTGACTAAAAACCGCTGGTTTTCCCTACTCCTTTCAAACGGTTTTGATCTTTAGAAATATGTTTACAAAAACAAATACTTAGCTGATTAAATGTTCTTCAGAATGTACATAGCTTATGTAAATCAATCAATATTTTGCAAAAAAAAAATGGATTTAAAGGTCAACGGGGCACTTATTTTTTTTTTAAGGTGGGAAATCATCAGCGGGGCACTTGGCAGTACGAGTTTGTATGCATTTAACTCCGGCCAGATGTTCAAGGAACTATATGCCTTAAATCAAAAGCACTAAGGAGTTTGGGTGTGATTTACTTCGAAGTTTCTACCCCTTTTTAACCCCGTTATTGGATAAATTTCAATAAAATACGTAACTCGTCTTCCATCAATTCTGTTAAAGAATGTTCATGCAAAATTTGAAGTAGATTGGACCAAGGAATCATGTTGTCCCATACAAACTTTGCCCCTACCCCTTAGGAGTAGAATTTCTTCTACTGATGCCTACGTCATACAAAGAACATACCCTTCAAGTTTCAGGTCTTTACGATCAGCGGTTTAGACTGTGCGTTGATCCGTCAGTCAATCATTCAGGACAAAGCATTTTATAAGTATATATAATTATGTCAACGCAAGTTATTATTATTTATCTATTCGATACGAGAATTTTAAAAAGTCATTAACTCCAAACGGCATCGGCACTATTAAGTATGTAAGAATGCACTAAAAAGTTCTTGTTAACAACTTGCTAATAGGTATCGTGAACAGTTTTTTTCATAAAAAGGTGAATAACTTAAGAGCAATATATTCATGAAAAAACCTAAAATGGCTGTACTCTTTTACAATTTAGACCTTATTTTACCGAAACTACGATATATCTAATCCTTACCACACTCAAAGATAAAGAAATTAGCTCTGTACAATTAAAATCCGAATTCGAAGCAATACTTCAACACAAAACATGTGAAAAACCATGAAATTGAAGCCTTTGACTGCGCGTCAAAGGCTTTAATTTGATGCCTCGTGGCATTCAATATTGTTTGAAAAGTTACTTCTGCTTTACACAAGCCACCCAATTGATGGAAAAGTCATTACAGTGATAACATATTGTGATAAAAGAATGGCTTGAGCAATAACGCCACAGGATTTACTAGTCTGTAAAAGAAGGTATTTCTTGTGAGTGTCTTCTTGCAGCACCTTTGGATGAGCGAGGAGGAGAGACAGGCGGTCGCCTCCTTCTGCGAAGCAGTAATGCTAGCAAAGGAGGCCGGCGATCGCGTGAGGCAACGGTCCTCACGCCCCAACCGCCGCCGGGATTCCGATCCTGATTTCCGGCCACCGTAGGCGAGGGCTTGCGGACGGCGAACAATGGGGAGCTCGCCGTCCGACCGTCCAGTAACCGTCCGGACCAAGCCCAAGTAGTCGACGGCACGTACTGTTCCACGCGCGCCTCAAGGAGATCAAGGGAGGGAGGGTTTTTAGTCAGTAAAAGTCTGACACTAACTTCCGCTCCGCCCATTTCTCATAAGATGATTTTCCCACATAAAAAAGCAACCTTTGGATTTGTCGTAAGTTTAACCTGACTTACCCACCTTAATAAATTTAAGCTCCAGCCTGGGTTAAAAAGAGACTGCGACTGAGCAACTTATAGATGCCTCTTTCCAGTAGGTCTCAATGATAAAGGAAAACCACGAGTGATTGACCTATAGTGTCTTGGTCCAATTCAAATTCTAGGAAACATAACAACTGGCCGCACGATTGTTTTGTCTCTTTCACACTCGTCTAAACGTATCCATTTCACAGCCAAATAGGGAACGCTCAGTCCATCCCTCTATGTCAATAGAAACCACACATGGATGAAGTTAATAAAGATGTTACGACGCGACGGTTATTTCACCATACCGTATGGTTTGCAGAATACGGTAATATTGCTTGAAGGTGGAAGTAGATTTAATAGTAAATTGTATACCTTCTAAACAGAAAGAAAATGAAACAATATTTTCGGCTTCTATGTATGTACAGTATATGCAGGTTAGTTTGGTACCTATTAACTATCCATCCTAAGGTTGTCTGGTAGATATCGCTATCAGCGATAAGACTGCTCATTGTACTCATAGACTTATGTTTATTTTTAAAATTGGTGCTACTTTTTGATGTACAATAAAGTTTATTATATTCTATTCTGACTTTATCTTTGGCAGGTAAGGGTTGAGCAACATCTGGCCACACCGAATCGCTCTTTTCTTAGCTTAAATCCTTTTTTGTCATTTAGAACCATTCATTCAACAGTCATTTACATGAGTGCTGCCGACTGCCTCATCGATTCTGCCGCGTGCAATCGCATTCCCACTCTCTTTCTCGCTCTAATAAATCACCAAAAAACCATAATCGTAACTCTAGCTTATAAAAACATAACCATCATCGTATCTCTTCTAATAGAAAAGGTAAAACGTCAAGTTTTTATTAAAATTGCAGATTTTAGCTCTTTTATAAGTTAGAGTATTATGTTGTTGCTGATTTAATGAGTATAATTGAGTAAATACAAGATGGCGTAAAATTAAACACTCTATCGGAAGATGTTATAATTATTGCAAATGGCGTCGTACACCTATCTTAATTGGTATTTGTGAACTAGACAGCTGCAGAATACAAACAGACAAGAATGGAACGCGATACTAGGCAACAGCGTGGAAGATTTGTATCGATTCTTTTGACCAATAATCGGTAAGTGATATTAGCGCAGCGTGCATTTTGACGTCGATTTCCTAATCGTGTCGCGCCAACTGGGTAAAAATTCCGCCGCTTAGCTGCTCGACTTGAAAAGACTGGAACCACAAGAGACCATGCAGGGCGTGGCCACCACCGGACTGGTCGTTCTGCCGAGAATATCGACGTTGTGCCTGCCGATGTCTTTGAGAACGAAGAAACAACCAGACGACAGGTCACGCTATTGGGCATCACCAAACGGACCCCACAATGAATTTTAGTGAAAGACTGCGACTCTTACCTACTGCTGGAATTGGAGGAGCGGGGCTTGGTGAACACGTGGTTTCAACAACAAGACGGTGCAACCGCACACACAGCAAGAACCACAATGGATATTGTGAATGCGTGTGCTACTTTGTGAGAGAGGGAGTGCAGCCGCTGTTTATCTTGACTCTTTCTTTTCCTTTTCATTTTTATTTGAGTGAAGGGAGGAGAGGAGAAGGAAGTGAAATGAGGTTCCACGCAGCTAACCTTCAGGCACGCACTGAAAGGACGACATCATTGGGGGACTAGTCTGGAGACTGCGGGGACGCCCGAGCCCCCCCGAGAATGTCCATCGGGCCCTCTCGTCTGGTCGCCAACCAGCACGATGGCGCATTCCGGGATTTTTCGACAGTTGGCGGGGCAGCCTTTCATGTGTGGCTAGCACATTACTTGGGCCCCCAGCTACCTGCGGTCGGCCAGCGGCAACCGTGCCTCGGATCCCGCTACCCTCCGCGACTAGCCTCCCGATTCCTCCATATCAGCACGAACCAGGATGGTCTGCTTGCGCTGGAACAGCTATTTCGACCCAACTCCTCTAGACTGGCTACACTGAGCATCATACCGGAACACGGCCAGGCCGTTTGGCGGCACGTCTTTGCTCAGTGGGTGGTCGCAAGCCAACGGTCGAAACCTACCACCAGTTAGTGTCACCTGATTAGCACCACCCGGGGACCACGTGTAGGGACTTGCCTCAGGTGTTCTCCTACGGACGCGGGTGACTCGGCCCCCAAAAAAGTGCACCTCACTAACATACGAGGTCTGCACTCCAATCTCGTCGCAGTCCACCACCACCTCGAGACTGAAAAACCAGCTCTCTTCTTCCTTTCGGAGACGCAGATCAGAGGTCCGTCCGACGTGTCGTACCTTTCTTACCCAGGTTTTACCTTGGAGCACAATTTCAAACCACGTGCGGGTGTATGTATGTACGCCCGTGACGACATCTGCTATCGGCGTCTCCGTAACCTTGAGGACTCCAGGTTCTCGACGCTTTGGACTTTGGTGGACACAGGCCTAGATAAAATAATCTACGCTTGTGTCTACCGCTCGCACAGCGGAGATCAGGGGACATCTGGGCTCACACAGCATCTGAGTGAGGCGGCGGATGCGGCTCAGCAGCGGTACCCTTCTGCCCAATTGGTGTTACTGGGGGATTTTAATGCCCACCACCAAGAGTGGCTTTTCCCGTACCAGTCCACAGACCACGCTGGGCGAGAGATGCGAAAGCTAGCGCTAGCATTAAATCTTACCCAGCTGGTCCAGGGGGCAACGAGGGTGCCGGATGTGGATTCGCACACAGCCAATTGCCTGGACCTTCTGCTGACAACAGATCCAGACCGCTACTCTGTGTCGATATGTTCGCCTTTAGGCGGTTCCGACCACTGTCTGGTTAAGTCTGTGTCTGTCTACTCCCCGCCCGATCCCAGCCCTAGGGGCACCCGGCGGGTTTGGCGATACAGGTCAGCAGATTGGGATGGCTTGCGGTCTTTCTTCGCATGCTATCCTTGGCAGCCCACTTGCTTTTCTTCAGATGATGCTTCGTCGTGCGTAGATGCCGTGACGGATGTGTTGCGACAGGGGATGGAGTACTTCATCCCATTCTCTGACGTAACAATGTCTGGCCAAGCTCGTCCATGGTTTGGCGCCGAATGTGATCGCGCAGACGCGCTTAAGCACGCGGCATATCGAGCTTGGGCCGACGCTCGTGCGCGCAAGGCAAGCGACGTGGCTCAAAAGAAGAAGGCCTTTAACAGGGCTGCCAAGTCCTGCAAGAAGGTGTTGCGGAGGTCTCGGTTTGACCACATAAGCCGAATTGGGAGCAAACTTGCTTCATACCCCGCAGGTAGTAAAGCGTTTTGGTCCCTGGCTAAGTCGGTTGAATCGAACTTCTGCCGTCCGTCACTTCCGCCACTGCTGAAACCCGATGGGTCGCTGGCTCACACCGCTGAGGAGAAAGCAAACTTGTTTGCCTCTCTTTTTGCGGAATATTCTCGTCTGAATTCTGGTGACGCACGGCCACCTGTTTCTCCTGATGGATGCGCGACGAGGATGTCAGACGTTCGTATCCATCAAAAGGACGTTCGTAGGGTCCTGCGTAACCTCGACGTGAACAAAGCTAGTGGCCCCGACGGGATACCAGCAATTGTACTTAAAACTTGTGCGCCTGAATTGTCTCCGATCTTGACACGCCTATTTCGCATCTCATATGAGACTGGAAAAGTGCCGATTGCTTGGAAGCAAGCTAACGTGCAGCCTGTGCCCAAGAAGGGCAGTCGAGCTGACCCAGCAAACTACAGACCCATCTCTGTTACGTCCATCCTCTGTAAGAGTATGGAACGGGTGCTTAACAAGAAACTTCTGGCATACCTAGAAGCTAACGACATCCTCAGTGACCGGCAATACGGTTTTCGCCAAAATCGGTGCACTGGGGACCTTCTAGCGTATGCCATTCACATCTGGAGCGAGGCCATCGAGAAGCATGGGGAAGCGCTTGCCGTCTCCCTTGATATCTCGAAGGCTTTCGATAGGGTCTGGCACGAAAGCCTTATTGCTAAGCTTCCTTCCTTCGGCCTACCCACTGGTCTGTGTGATTGGATCGCAGACTTCTTGAGGGATCGATCCATCCGAGTGGTTGTTGACGGCTACTCCTCCGGTCAAATGGATATTAATGCCGGGGTCCCTCAGGGGTCGGTACTCTCGGCAACACTGTTTTTGCTGCACATAAATGACTTACTTAAACCCGGTATCTTTGGGTATGCAGACGACAGCACTGTTGCCGAGAGATATGTGTCTGACGCACGTGCTAGTGGGTCACAGATCCAGTCATCCCGAGAGGCTATGGTTGAACGCTTGAACTCGTCCTTGAAGGCGGTTTCCGATTGGGGCGATGCCAATCTGGTCAAGTTCAATGCAACTAAAACCCAAGCGTGTCTTTTTTCCGCTAAACGGAGTCAATTCCAACCGGCTCCATCTTTCCGAGGTGTGACCGTGCCAATAACCGACCACCTTGAGCTTCTTGGGGTAACGCTGTCGTCTACTCTAAATTTCGGCTCATACATTGAGGCAAAGGCTCAACTGGCTGCCAAAAAATTGGGGATCTTAGCAAAGGTGAGACGGTACTTCACGCCGGAACAGCTGCTCAACCTTTATCAAGCGCAAGTACGATCGTGTATGGAGTACTGCTCTCATCTTTGGGACGGGTCTGCCAAATACCAGCTTGATGCGCTGGAGTCGATTGAGAGGCGAGCCAAGAGGATCATCGGCAATGATGCACTTGTTGAGTCGAAGCTACAAAGCCTTGGGCATCGCCGCCGAGTTGCTAGCCTGTCGGTTTTCTATCGTTTACATTTCGGGGAGTGTGCACTGGAATTGCACAATCTAATTCCGCCAAGTCCGTTCCATCATCGGACCACTAGACGTACGGCGTTGCGCCACCGGTACATGGTAGACATCCCACCCATACGCACAAAACGTTTTAAGAACACATTTATTATGCGTACAGCCAAGGAGTGGAATTCCTTGCCGGAGTCTGTGTTTCCAGATAGCTACAACTTAGGGGTCTTTAAGTCAAGAGTGAATAGGCTACTTCTAGGCAAGCGTGCTCCATCGTCGACCACATCATCGCTTACCATCAGGTGAGATGGTGGTCAAACGCGAGCCTATCATTAATAAAAAAATAAAAAAAAAAAAAAGAAAAAAAAAAAAAAAAAAAAAAAGAATGGTGCATTTTCTGGTCGCGTATTCTCCCTTTTTGGCGATTTGGCATGGCCAGCAAGATCGCCCGATTTAACCGCCCCAGTCTTCTTTATTTGAGCCTAATTAAAGTTACGGGTTTATATTAACAAGCCTCAGATAATCGCAGCCCTTAAAGAGAATTTTCGACTGGAATACGAACAGTTATCACCGGAAATCTTGCGGAAAGTCATAAAAAATTGCCTCATCTAGTTTAAAATGACGAATAAAAAAAATTGACATGGAAGAGTGTTTTTTAAACCTATTTGCAAAATAGTCAAACGCATTCCTACCGCAAATAAAAAAAAACAAATCCAGGACCAAACCCGATTGGTGAGGTAATCTTAGAACAGTGGTGTACTAGTACGGACTTTAAAATAACGCGAAGTGGATCGATTGGCTTTGATATAAAAGCTATTGGCAGGGTGCGGACGTTAAGGGCGAGTTCACACGAGCGCAAATTTTTTGAAGCAAACATAGAAAGTAGTTTTTTTTGTTGTTAATTTTTTTTTGTAAAATGTTGATATGTTATACTAAATCATTTTTTCTTCTCTCTTATTTGAAAAGTGAATGTTTTTTTTTATTGGTGTTACTTATTCCAATTAATTTGTAAAGTTACGTCTAATCTAAAATAATATTATAAAGAGGAAAGATTATTTTTTTATTTGTTTGTTTGTATGTTATGATTTAATTCAAAAACTACTGGACCGATTTTCAAAATTCTTTCACCAGTAGAAAGCTACTTTATCACTGAGTTAAATTGTCGATTGATAAGATTGTGCGAAGCCGCAGGCAAAAGCTAGTACCATCATAAAAACGACAATCGTACCAAAACCAATTGAGTGAATTTTAAAAAGTATGTGTATCGACAATTTATTTGGTCGTGCAGGTGGAAGTGGAAGCGCGTGTCCGTTTTACTCTCTCTATGTCGGTCGTTGGTGGCTGTTGTGGGCTATGATTAAGTTCGCCGTGCACTGCGCACGAATAACAACCGTCTCGTAAAAGCGTTGCGGTCACGCAGCACAATAACTATAGACCAAGATCCCAGAGCTGTCTGACATAACTTATTTTCACATAGATGAAACCTTAGGTTCTTAGTAGTGTCTCATATGCTTTGAATACCTGTGTGCTTGTGGAGCTCCTCCTTGGAGCCCCTGGGCAGGTACCAGGTGAGAGAGGGAACTAAAAATAAGAGTTACTTAACTTATTTTTTTTTATGGCTGATTTTTATAGATGTTTTGTAGAATATTATTCTAAAGTAGTATCATAAGTGTCAGACACTTTCCATAGACCAAAACTTCTGTCAGACACTTTAAAGCTCAACAAAAAATAAATGAACTTTACTTATTTTTACATTCTATATTTTAAACATGTTATTAAGGTAACTATTACAAAGTTATATTTCAGTAGTCAGACTAATTGTAGTGACCAAACATGCACTAAACACAAACATTATTCAGCCGAGAGTATGAGCGCGAGAGCACGCATGCGTTTCAGAGTGAGTGAGACGATTTCATGCACTGACTGGATGTTTGGTCACTACAATTGGTCTGACTAATGAAATATAACTTTGTAATAGTTACTATAATAACATATTTAAAAATCAAACATGTAAAAATAAGTAAAGTTTATTTACTTCTTGAGGAGCTTTAAAGCGTCTGACAGAAGTTTTGGTCCATGGAATGTGTCTGACACGATACTACTTTAAAATAATATTCTACAAAACATATAAAAATCACCCATAAAAAAATTAAGATAAGTAACTCGTTATTTTTAGTTCCCTTTGTTACTTGGTACCTGCTCAGGGGCCCCAAGGAGGAGCTCCACAAGCACACAGATATTCAAAGCACATGAGATGCTACTGAGGACCCAATGTTTCATCTATGTGAAAATAAGTTATGTCAGACGGCTCTCTGGGATCTTAGTATACTATGATATGATACCTATGTTATGACAAGAGACGGAAAGTATAAATTACAAAGTCTCTGCGAAAAGGAACGCGTAGGCGATGCTCGTGATGAAATTCTAGTCGAAGAAACTCAAAAGCAATAGAAATGAAGCAAACAAAATACTGCAAACCTCAGGGAAAGTGCTTTGGGCACCATATTTAATTAGAACAGTTATTGTTTCTTAATGCTAATTTGATAAGGGGAGGAATCAGAAAAAGGAAAAAAGATTTAGAGTTTTTTTTTCTTTAGAGTAATGTAGAAATAACTCAAGTTAGTGATAGTATGACGAGTGACAGGGCAGAATGGAAGAAAAAAACGTGTTGCGCCGACCCCAAATAACACGGGACAAGGGCAGGAAGATGATGATGATGAATGTAGAAATAACTCAAAGCTGAATACGATGGATGCGAGACGCACTGGACCGTTCGTTCCTTGGGTTTTCAGACTCTTGGAACGCAAGGCAAAGAAGGAACATAGGGGTAGGTTTTAGTCAGTATAAGTCTTACACACCCTCACGTTCCGCCCTAGAGCGCGAGAAGTCATTGGATAATTTTTATTTTTATTCTTGATAGGTTCGCGCTTGACAGCTATCTCACCTGATGCAAAGCGACGAATTTTTTTTTTTTTAATTTTTGTAATTTTTTTTTAGCGATTTCCCACCTAAAAAAACCGTTCGTTGTGGTGACACATCGAGGCGGCCTATCAGAGGCCGCCTCCGTCCATTGTTGGACATAGGCCGCCTACGAGTATGTCCAACAATGGACGTCTTTCGGCTAAAACGATGATGACTCACCAAATGTCTATAAATAACGAAGGGTACGTATTCTAGCATGACGAAGACATCGGCAACGGCCAGCCACTTGAGGAGCCTGTTGATCGGCGCGGCGGCCATGTCTCTCCTCGTCAGGACGGCTATGTTCATTGTGTTAGCTAGCACTCCTATTGTGCACACCTGGAACAATCGATTACTAATTTAGTTATAAAGTTCACACCTCGTTATTGTACACCTGTAGGGATGAAATTAGTTAGGGCTGCTGAATTGTTTGAAATATTTACCGTGGCCCAGGAATAGCGAGCGGAAGAAAGTGTCAGACTTTTACTGACTAAAAACCCACTCCTGTTCCTTCGTTGCCTTTCATACCAGGGCCGAGTCTTCCTTTCAGAATCAGACCCTTGGCCCCAGAAAGCTTCGACCTTCCTGGCCCCTACGGTTGCTGACATCTCCTTGACGCGCGCGTGGAACACTACGCGCCATCGACGACTTGGGTTCGGTCCGGACGGTTACTGGACGATCGAACGGTGAACTACCCATTGCTCGCCGTCCGCAAGCCCGCGCCTACGGTGGCCGGAAATCGGAATCGGATTCCCGGCGGCTGGGGCGTGAAAGTCGCACCCTCGCGCTTGCACGTGCGACTTTCTCCTTTACTGCTTCACAGAAGGAGGCGACCGCCTACCACTCCTCCTCGCTTCGGACCATGGCCTGTATGTACCAAGGCCCGGCGCGAGAGATCGTTGCCGCCGATCGCCCCCACGAGGACACGGCGGTGCTCTGCCCAAACGGGGCACACTCCTACCGTGTGCTCCGGGCGGTCCACACAATGGTGGCAACCAGGCATCACTTCCGCACGAATCAGATGCAGGAACCTCCCGAAACAGCCGGGAGGCTGTGTTCCACCAGACGAGGATTGACATATCATCAAACTTTAAAGTTTAAAACGGTCTGGCCAGTTTTACTTGGCCATATCATGAAGTGATTAATTCTAATATTTGGCCACGACATACAAAACGAAACTCAGTACAAAATTTCAGCATTCTAGATTCAAAGGCTTGGCGTTAATGAGTCAGAAAGTGAGTCAGGACTTCGCCTATTAACATGTCTAATTGACATTGTCAACTGAGGGTCGTCCTATGATATTGATAGTATGACAACATTGACTTGGTAAAGCAAGTTCTATCGTGAACGGAGCGAACACAAACACACCTTAAGGTAACGAACCCTTTTAACCGTGACTTTGTAAATACCGAACATATAAACAGTATTAATCAGTCCAATTTTTCTTCCCATATTCAGTGAGAAAATAACATTAAATTTTTAGAGTTCCATAGCAATCTATTACTGCTATAACAACAAACACTAAACACAGAATAAATAACTAACTAAGCTAGCACTAAGCAGTAATAGCAATCTATTACTGCTATAACAACAAACACTAAACACAGAATAAAATAAATTGTGTAACAAAAAGTTCAACATCACATGTGAAAATTTCAAGTGTCTAGCTACTAGGCATGCCTTTTAAGTTCTGTCGTTTCCATATTTCCCGGCAATTTTGAATATGGAACTGTTCTATATTCGAATGTGTTTAAATTTCGAATCTCAAAACAGTTGAAAGAATTAGGATTAATGCTATTGTTTAGTCACAGCGTTGATTGGAATCTGTCAGGTTACGTACGAAAATTAATCTTTCTAAGGAAAATGTTCGTGCAATAATTTTCTACAACTTTAGAAGAGGCCTGAGACGGCTTCAGTATTTTGAAGAGCTAACATCTGTGTTCAGTGATGAAGCCCCATGTCTGCGGACTGTTGAACGCTGGTATTTAGAATTCCAGCGTGGACATACTAGTGTTAGTGACAAATCTCGCGAAGGACGCCCAAAATCCGCCTTCACTGAAGATAACATCATTGCTGTGAGACAACTAATTCTCGAAGATCGTCATGTGACATATCGAGAGACAGAGCCTCTATTAGGCATCTCAGGGACAACCATTCAGAAGATCTTGCATGAAGCGTATGGTGTGAGAAAGCTAGTTTGCCGTTGGATACCGCATCTGCTTTCCAACGATCACAAGGCGGCCCGCGTCAGATGGTGTAAGAAAACTCTGCAAAGGTTCAACCGAGGAGAGTCAAATCACGTCTACGACATCATCAGTAGTGACGAATCTTGGATCTAGGCCTACGATACTGATTCCAAACAAGAATCTACAATCTGGGTCTTTCAAGACGAGCCAAAGCCAACTAAAGTTGTTCGTTCTCAAAGCACTTCAAAGAAAATGGTGGCCACGTTCGTTGGAAAAACCGGCCACGTTGCGACTATTGCACTTGAAGATCGTAGAACGGTTAACGCAGTGTGGTATGCCACGGTTTTTTTACCACAAGTCATCGCCGAACTTCGAAAATCTAACTCAAAGCGACGCATCATCCTGCACCACGACAACGCAAGCTCACACAGCGCTCGTCAAACGATTGAGTATTTGAAGCAGGAAAAGGTAGAAATTCTTGACCATCCTCCATACAGTCCTGACCTAAGTCCTAACGATTTCTTTACATTTCCTAAAATTAAGAAAAGTCTTCGTGGTCAAAGGTTCCAGTCCGGTGAAGAAGCAGTCGACGCTTTCAAGTCAGCCATTTTGAACACCCCCACTTTAGAGTGGAATAAATGTTATAATAACTGGTTTGAGCGAATGGAAAACTATATTAAGCTACGTGGTGAATACTTTGAAAAACAATAAAAAGTACTATAAGTTTCTAGTTGTGTTTTTTTCTTCAAACGACAAAACTTAAAAGGCATGCCTCGTATCGCTGTTCATGAATCATGAGATACAGCCTGGTGGTAGACAGACGGCCAGTGGAATCTTAGCGTTATAGGGTTATTTTATTCTGTGTTTAGTGTTTGTTGTTATAGCAGTAATAGATTGCCATTACTGCTATAACAACAAACACTAAACACAGAATAAAATAAATTGTGTAACAAAAAGTTCTACAGATAATGGTACGGCCCTCCGTGAGCGAGTTCGACACACACTTGGTTGTTTTTTTTTTTTGTTTTCTTTTTTTTAGGTGGGAAAATCATCTAATGACAAATCCCGCTCTTAGGCGGAGCGAGAGATTATTTTATTGGATTAAAAACCCACTCCTGTTCTTTCTTTGCCTTCGTCCCAGGGCCCCGGATTTCACTTTCACACTACCGTGAAATAATCCTATGACTTCTCTTGCTTTAGGATGGAGTAAGCGTCTTGCAGTGTGTCAGACATTTACTAACTTAACCCACCTGTGTCCTTTAGTTGCCCTTTGATTTCTATGATCATGGTTTCCCTTTCAGAAATTCCTCGAGGCCATAGCGAAAATAACACCCACTGTGATCCAATTCCACGTATACTACCAATATAGCTACTTATTTATGTTTTAATAAAAACATATTGGGTATCAGAAAGGGCATAACCCCTATAAGAAAAGCTGAAAAGGGCTTTGTAAAACCATTCAAAACATGTTGTTGTTAATATAGAACGTGGCCAGATCTTAGAAATTGATCACTTCATGATATAGCCAAGTAAAACTGGCCAGATCGTTTTAAACGTTAAAGTTTGATAATATATCAATACTCGTTTGGCCTACTTTCTTTAGACCTTTTATTATCATAGAAATACTACATCAATGATATGACCAAACGAGGATTGACATATCATCAAATGTTAACGTTTAAACGATCTGGCCAGTTTTAGTTGGCCATAATCATGAAGTGATCAATTCTAAGATCTGGCCACGACAGAAATACCCGAATTTCACTAATACCCCATTCCATACGAAGATGTATGATGTATGGGATTTCCCCTGCGTTAAAGTACAAAATTGTTTCATTTCAGGATTCTGGGTCAACGGGAAGTACCCTATGAATTTTGATTCCCTTGAATGTGTTGAAATGTACTTTTTTTGCGACATAAACGGCCGTATCTTTTCTTTTTTTTTCGTTAACTTAGAAATTTGTTTTGTTCAGATTCAAGGGACGGCAGATCTGAGTATATGGTTTTAATTTCAATTCCTCTATAAGTTTCCGAGATAAATGGTCTTGACAAGCAGACAGACAGACGGACAACAAAGTGATCCTGTAAGGTTACCGTTTTTTTTCCTTTTGAGGAACGGAACCATAAAAATCATAAGAAATAAATAAAACAAACAAAAGTAATAAAAATTTACATTCTATTGGAAGTTTTATAACTCCGAAACTTAGCCTAAACTTTTTGAGTGATATACTGTGTAGTTAAGTCGATGTCTAGTGATTTGCAAAAACTGTCGTGGGTTCTAGAAATTCAGAACAAGGGTACATTAAGGCGAATGTAACTTTTGCGGAAAGGAATGGGAGCAATCTAGTGCTAATATGTCTGGGAAGTTTTCATCGAGAATTTACTCGTGAACCGATCTCACCTGAAAATATTACCATAGTTAAAGCAAAGTTAGTGACTCTTTTTGACTGTCTTGCTGGTCTAATGATTGCAAAGCGGGACGGTTAAGCGTGAGGAACCGGGTTCAATTCCTGGGTCGAGCAAAGTGTTTTTGGTCTTTTCATGAATAATTCTCAGTAGCAACTTGGAGTTCAGAAGTCGGTGGCTTGTTTCATCCGTGCCCCGGAGAGCATGTAAAGCTGATCTCTCTCCGGTCATGTCGGATTCTCGTCCCGGCTATGAGAGTAAAGGAACAGAGAGTGCACATATTTTTGCACCCAAACTTGTACACTATTGTGCACAATTATTGTGTGTAATTTTTATTATAATATCTCCTGCGTACTTGTCTGATCTCCATTCAGCAGACTTAGACAAGTGTCTTTTTAACATACGCTAAATACAGAATGTATGTATCATTACCTGTCACGTCACTTGTCACGTGACTCCACCTCTCGCACCGAGCTCTGGTTCAGGCCATGGTCCGGAGCGACCGGAAATGGGATGCGGCATCCTTCTGCGAAGCAGTAATGCTAGCGATGGAGGCGGCCGCAAGAGTGAGGGAACGTACAGAAATCAGAAACCAGAAACTCTTATTTCAAATAGACCAAGATAAAGGCATTTTTAAATTGTCAAAATGTCGGTAAGTCAAAAAAAAAGTGAAGCTAAATTGCACGATTCAAAGCATAGATCTCTATGGAGAAGAACGTGCAAGAAACTCCATGGACACTCTTGTAAACGATTTAAAAGAGTAAAACGATTTAAAATATGTATATCCTCACGCCCCAGCCGCCGCGACAGTTGACGTCCCAGGCGTCGGGAGACACCAGCTTGCAGACGACGAGTAATGGTTAAATCGCTGTCCACTTGTCCTATGGGACCGAGCCCGAGTCGTCAACGGCAATAGTAGTTCCACGCTCAAAGATATGTCAGCAAACTATAGGGGCTCAGCAGGGCCATGGGGAAAATTATGAAAGGGATATAATTAAGATTGTCAGGAAGAGAATCCAAAGGGAAAGAATCCGTGGGTCAAACACGCTTATCCACATCAGCTGTCCTATTTAAATTATTTTTTAATCGCTTGAACTATAAATTAACAACCAAAGGAAAATATCGCAAATAGTAATATTAACAAGAATATATTGAATAAAAAACTTTAATAAAAATAGCTGTTTAATTTTACTGATATTCCATGAATGCATGCCGAAAGAAATAATTTAAACAGGTCGACTATACGTAATCACATCAATTGAAATCCTCTTTGTTCTTTTGTTTTTAAACTCCACAGAACACAGAAAGCTACTTTGGCAGTAACTAGAGACACCTCGCTCGACTCGATCGATACCATCAATAGTAGAATGGAACAGTCGACGTCGATCAAAGTCAAAGTAGTGTACTTGCCAGAAACTTGGTAATGAAAATGTTAAATACCTACAGTAAAAGTTCTACATGTTTGACCAGTGATTGTTTGTGTAGTCGATTATTTTTATTTTTTTTGTAAATTTTAGTTGCGAAAATTATAACCAACCGTGTCTATTTCTCATGACAATTCCAATTAACCCAAACACTGCTAGGATACATTGTTTTATTATGAAGTTCCCGTGTCTACCTTCCACCTTCCAACTTCATCATCAGATCAGTTCGATAGTACCTTAAAGCCAAAGTGCATCTCATGACAATTCTAATAAGCCCAAACACAGCTAGGATACATTGATTAATTATGGAGTTCCAGTGCCTATCTTCCGGCTCCATCATCATCATCAGGTCACTTCGATGATACCATTTTCAACGTAACTATTCAGAACCATTTATTTATTTGTAATGTCATAGTCGCTTAAATATCTTCATCGTGATATCTATGTGAGTATGAAGTTCCGTTGGCCATTTCTTGTCTTCTTCATCAGTTCCACTTCATCAAATGTTACTTTTTTACTGTAAATGCTTAAGTTCTCGATGAAAATACTAAAATCAGTATATGGTTGCCTATAATATTTGAGGAGTTGCCTTGATTCCTCATGGATCCCATCATCAGAACTGGATTTTGAAAAAAAGAGGAACAATCTGAAAGCATATCCTTTAAGGAGAAAAAAAAATGTAAATCGGTCCATAAACCCTTCCCTTTTACAAAAAGTACATTGCTGCAGTAGAGAGAGTCCAACGCAAGTTCTTCCGTAATATGCATTATAGGTGTCATAGAAGTAAGACTTCTCTATCATACTCCCAATTATTAGGCAAGTACAAGCTTGTGAGTTTGGAGGACCGACGCAAATACTTGGAAGCCAATGTTATGTATGATAATGTCCACAACCACTTTGATGCCATTGATCTCACGACTAGGCTGTGTTATTCAGTGCCCCGAACTGTTAACGTGCGCAAAGTTCGTGCAGGAACCTTGTTTGCGCTAAATGCATGCCGCACAAATTCTGGCTTACGCTGCCCGATCCATAGAATGTCGGATTCTATGGATCAACAACTTGAATTTCATTGACATTGATATATTTGCATGTTCCAAATTTAAATTTAAAAGACATGGCTGGATCCTGCCCTCAGAATCAATTCAGAATTATTCATGTACATTCATTATTAATATATGAAAATTACTTTTAAAATAAATAAAAATAAGTCGCAACATTCACATTTCTCTAGAATAGGCGACTAAGAATCCCAAAACATGTGTGCGTTAGTTGTTTTTGTGTCGTTTTGTTTCATTGCAATCATGGAGTATAAATCAATACAAATTGCCTACGTTTAGATACACGCTTATAACGAACACTGTATCTGTAGTAAGCCTGAAGATCAGACTAAAATATAAAACACCCGATAATGCCAGAATTGTATTGATAAGGTACCTTAAAAAAGTTAACGGTTTCACGATTATCGCAGACGCCACTTTTTGAGCTGCCGCGCGATGTTTTTGAGTGTTACATTTGTTGTAGATCCCTATTGTGAAGACCTATTTCTAAGTTTATTTTCTTTTACTAGATTATTCATTTAGAATGTTCTATATTTTAAAATGTTTGTTTTACCTAGTTACTTGTTTATAAACACTCATGACAGTAACATACTTTCTCTTCTTTATTTACAAATTCTTTATATTTACGAACCTTCATTATATAATTCTAACAACATTTTTTGTATCCATCCAACCAATATAATTCTAATCATAACATTTTACGGTCTAGCAACACCTATTTATTTATATTAGTCCTTCGCCTGAAAAGTCATATATAGGTGGAAGTTTATAATAAAATTATCATAAATATCACTGATACACAAGGCAGGGGCGCCGACTCCGTGGGTGCTCGGGGACTCGAGCACCCATGAGAAATAAACAGTGGGTGCCGAGCACCCCTGAGAATAGAAATCAAGAAACAGCTTGGACTGTGTGAGGAGTGATATGAAAGAAAAGCGAATTAGTGATAGCGTGACGGTTGACAAGACAGAAATGAAGATAAAAAAACGTGTTACGCCTACCCCAAGTAGATACTAGATGATGACGATAAGTCTATATCGGCACTTATAAAATGTCAGAAGCTATTGCACGGTTCCAATTGGTCGTTTCCTATGAAGAAGAACCGGCAAGAAACTCTTCAGTTATTCTTTCAAAAAATTATTGATTTAACCACTGTAATACTTCCATTTTACAATATTCATAAAGATTCAAAGATTCAAAGATTCAAAAGCATTTATTTCAAATAAACCATTTACAGGCACTTTTGAAATGTCAAGAAGTCAGTCAGTCAGAAAAAAAAATGATGCTAATTGCACATTCCAAAGCGTAGATCTCTATGGAGAAGAATGTGCAAGAAACTCCATGGACACTCTTTTCAATCATGTTTTGCAATTACAAATATCTCTGTTACATGTTTCTTGTCGCTATCATGTGAGAACAATGTCAATAATGTAAAAATAAAAACTAAATATAGATATTAAAATAGCAACTGGCAGCTAAGAGATGACCAGTCTCAACTGACAGCGCCCGTTCACGGACCCGACGCGAATATTAGCACCACTCAGCTCAACCATTTTGAAGGGAACCGAATGATCCAACACACGCGCCACCATCAGAGAGACATTTGAGTGAGCATGACAAACTCTCAACTGCCATGCTCATTTATGACAAACAAATCCAATAGTAACCTAAAAACCATAAAATAGCTCCATGGTACTCACATTTACAAAGTTTGAAAAAAATGCTTCTACATTATACAATACTAAATACAATAATAATTAACTACAATAATACTTTACAAATTTAACAAATTCAAAAAAAAAAAAAAAAACATTAAAGAATAGTAATAATAGTTTCAAAACTAATCAATTTGTACCCCCGGTGGTAGTGGAGCTGGACCAGCATTGAGCCAAGCATTTTTATCTTGAATATAATCCTCCAACTTATAATATGCTTGCCTGCATAGTGTGCGTTTAATACAAGATTTAAATTTCGTTTCATTGAGTTCTAATATTTGGGGAGGTATTTTATTATAACATTTCAAACAGTACCCCATGAAAGAAGAGGCCACTTTAGCCAGTCTGAAACCTGGTTGAACTAATTGGTCCCTATTTCTTGTAACATAATTATGTCTATCGCCTCTTTTGCTAAAAAGATGAAGATTTTTTCTAACGTACATGATGTTTTCATAGATATATTGACAAGGCACCGTCATGATGTTAATATCCTTAAACAGTTCCCTTAGAGAATCGCACCGGCGGAGACTGTAAATAGCTCTGATAGCTCTTTTCTGTAGAATAAAAATTGAGTCGATGTCTGCAGCCCGTCCCCATAGTAAGATACCGTATGACATGATACTATGAAAATAACTAAAATAGACTAGTCTAGCGGTATCAAGATCCGTAAATTGGCGGATTTTTCTAACAGCATATGCAGCTGAGCTAAGCCGTCCTGCAAGAGATGTTAAATGAGGACCCCATTGTAGCCTTGAGTCAAGCGTTATCCCCAGGAAAACAGTTTTGTCGACAAATTCTAGTTTTTCATCGTTTAGTATTACGTCACAATCACTACTTTTAACATTCGGTAAGGAAAATCTTATGCATTTAGTTTTTTTCCCGTTTAAAACTAGATTATTAGCAGTGAACCAGTTTTGGACCTGCAGTAGTGCGTTATTTTCGTCGTCAAGATTATTAGTCCTTCTATTTATCTTAAAAATCAAAGAAGTGTCGTCGGCAAACAATACCATATTAAGTTTATTTTGCAACAAATAGGGTAAATCATTAATATAAACTAAAAATAAAAAAGGACCTAAAATTGAACCTTGGGGTACCCCCATTTTCACATTTAATCCCGACGAATTGACACCGTTTATTTGAACTTGTTGCTGTCTGTCAATCAAATAAGATTTTAATAAGCTTAAAGCTGTTTTGCCTAGTCCGTAATGCTCAAGTTTCAGGAGTAATGTTTCATGAACCACACAATCAAACGCCTTAGACAGGTCACAGAAGATGCCTATAGCATCCTGTGCCTCTTCCCACGCATTAAAAATGTGTTTTAGTAAGGAGACACCAGCGTCAGTTGTACAACGTCCTTTGGTGAAACCATACTGTTTATCGTGTAAGATGTTATTTGTGTTAAAATGATAAAGCATTTGATTTAACATCACCTTTTCAAATATCTTGCTAAAAACCGGCAACACGGACACCGGCCTATAATTATTAGTGTCTTTACTGTCCCCAGATTTAAAAAGTGGTATCACTTTACTATATTTCATCAGATCCGGAAAAACTCCTTGATCTATACACAAATTAAATATTATAGCTAAGTACGGCGCTATAGTCTCAATAATTGAGGTACAAACTTTGATAGACATACCCCACAAATCTTCTGTCAATTTAACCTTGATTTGTTTAAAAGCTTTTATTACAGATAAAGGGTTTATATGCTTAAAGTTAAATTCAGTCGAACAGGCTGCAACGTTCGCCTGTAATAAACTAAAAGCATGCGATGGCGACGAATTTAGGGCTTCAGTAGTTTTACTTGGTATACTGGCAAAGAAATTTACAAATTCTTCTGCAACTAATTTGTTATCGCTAATAAGACCATGATGTGTCTCCAATGTGTAATCATTGTTATGTATTTTGTTCCTGTTGGTTTCATTATTTATAATTTTCCAAACCGTTTTTATTTTATTATCTGCCGATTTAACTTTGTTGCTAATGTACAAGGCCTTAGCTGCCTTACAAGTGTTTTTAAACATTTTTGAATATGTAGCAACATACTTATTAAAAGTTTCAGTGTTAATAATAGGCTTAAGGCCATACAGCTCAAAAAGTCTTTCCCTACTTATTCTGATTCCTTTAGTTGCCCAGTCACTAAACCTAAACTTAGGGCAGATACTTTTAGTTTTTTTCTCAAAAGTCTTATTGAACTCAGTTTGGACTATTGAAAAAAAATCGTTATACAAAAAATTAGCATTCTTCACTTCAAGATTCCAATCACCTAACTTGCTAATTAAAGTGCTGTTAAATTTATTTAGTTTACCGGATGTTATTGGTCTGGACTGAATCTGCACTTGTTGTATGGGTAAGTTGGATTCAAAAGTTACCATTAGGCCGCTATGATCAGAGGGCAGATAATTTACAATGGCCTTTTCTAAATAGTTGCAGCAACAAAAAACATTATCGATACATGTAGCAGTAGTTGTCGTAGTTCGAGTAGGTTCTATAAACACATTAAATAAATTAAATGATTTGAAGAGATTTATTAATCTACTGCTATCTGAATTATTTTCTAAAATATTGACATTAAAGTCTCCACAGATTATTACTAATTTGTTACCAGTTGCAAGTTTTGCCATAACATCTTCCATGACAGACTCAAAAATAGAGTAGTTTTGATAATTAGGGGGCCTGTAAACGCACACTATGATATGCCTATCCAGCTCAACACAAGACAGTTCAATGCTATGTTCAACGGACAATGCAACTATATCTTTACGAGTTTTAAATTTAATACTATTCCTAATTAGGATCAGTGAACCCCCACGTAACATTGTTTTTCGGTTAAAAGAACTGCCCACATTATAATTCTCAAAATTGATTAGCATTTCAAAATCCTTTAACCAATGCTCAGTAAAACAAATGATGTCAAACATAGTTTTTTCTAAAAATAATTCTATTTCCAATTGTTTTGAAGAAAAACCCTGAATGTTTTGAAGAAACAAATTAAACGATTTTTGCTTAGCCCCTTTAGCTTGAATGCTAGAAGATACTTGACCTAAATTGCCAACAGTACCAACTATTGTCTTATTAGCTCGTTTAAAGTATTGGAGTCAGCTAACATAACATTAGTACTATTACTAACGGTGGAATCAATGATTGAGGACTTCGACATACTAACTATGTCTGAGTGAATATTATAAGCTAATAGCTTTGCTATTTGACGTCTAAATATAATAGGTAGGTACACAGTATACCTAGTCGAGAAAAGTTTATCAACAAAATTGTTGATGTCAAAAAATAAAAACTTATCACTATGGTGACTAACTAAAAAATGCATATGCATATTTAGCATGTGAATGTACTTATTTTGCCTATATGACAAATGCTCAAAGTATGGAAAAGCACACAAGATAATCTTCTTACAATTTATCTTCAATAGTTCTGTGACACTATTTGTGATATCATCTTTATTCACATTTAAGCTATTACCCACAAATACAGTTATAATAGCATTGGGACCATATACTTGTTCATTAACTAATGACATTATGTGATGGTATGAAGCTTGAGGCCTACAATAGTTTTGAGAAGAAAAAGGGGGGTTGTTACTAATTAATTGCCCTAAACCTCTTCCTATACTGTCTGAAAAGATAATTGATTGATAATCCCCGCTGTTGTGGGAGGAATAACTACAATTTACTGGATCTACCCCTTGAGTTAATTCTTGCTGAATGTGGGGTACCTGGCTGGTAATACAGTCCTGAGCTCTGATGGCCTGGGATGTGTCCTCTGTTACCACAAGTTGGAGGCCAGCCAGGTTAGACTGAGATTCTCTCTGACAGGTACATTTGTTGTTACTAAGAGTAAGTAAGTCTACTTTGTCTACCAACTCGTTTGTAGCAAGAATATGTTCCTTTATTTGGTTCTTTGAACATACATATTTGTTATAAATTGACTTTAGCGATTCATCAAGACTCTGTATTTCAGACTGTAAATGTAAATAATTATAGAGGACAGTGAATATCAGTCAATATTGTAACCAAAAACACAATAAAAATAATAATAATAAAAAAGTGGATCGAAACAGAAAGTGAAATTGTCTACAAACACTTCAAAATTAACACTAAACCACGGTTGAAGATTTCATTGAAAATTCCTTTATATAGCTCACGCGTGTAAAACAAAAAACCATACATTAAACAAGTTTTCAATGAACTTATTTTTTTCATAGCAAGCTTTTATAGCGTGGTTTAAACTCGTACCTATATAATTAATACTCATCAAGACAATGGTCTTGATTCAAAAAGATGATGCCAAAAAGCTCAAACACGAAAGGGTTATCTTATTGCGCTTATTACTGAGTTCCTATGGCCATCTTCCAGCTCCATTATCAGACCCTGGTTACAATCTAGCACAAAAGTACCTACTCGTCAAGACGATAACAATACGAGGCCAAACTCGATGGGATTGTGTCGTTTAATTACCGAGTTCCTGTGGCCATCTTCCAGCTCCATCATCAGACTCTGGTTACCATCTAGTATCAAAGTACACGTCAAGACGGATCAAACGAGTCCAAACTCGATGGGGTTGTTGAACCTTCCGGTTCCATCATCAGTTCAGCGCCATGTCATAATAATTTTGCATTGTCATCTGATTTAGTCATGCATGGAAAATTTCAGCTCAATTGGTAACCGGGAAATGAATCAAATTTAATTTGCAAGATTTGATTACAGACATACAAAGATCGGGACAGGTGAAACTAAATAAAAGCTTGTAAAAAGGGTTAAACGACTACAATACGACATTCACATCGAACAAGGCAGTATTTCGGATTACAGTCCAAACAAAATTCAAACATGGCACTATCACTTTTAGGTTCATTTTGAAAAATTACTGAATTAATGTTACAACCTTGTTCGTTGCGGGTGTCGAATAGCCGAATAAGATAACTTTTTGTGGATCATTCAAATCAACTTTCTAATAGAATTAACGAAGAGAAAGATAACAATTTCCATTCTACTCCTGCCTTTAGGCACGAGGCTACAGGGGGAAAACAGGCATTTGTAGCTCGTTAACAGAATAGCTCTAACTAAAGTAGACCCAATTACGTCTACAGTGATGAAGCTCCTAATTAAATTAAAATCTGCCAAAATCAATATTGATTGTAATAGGAATAATTTTAGTGTCTTCGTCAAGATAGTAAAATAAAGCTCTTTGAATTAATTTGAAACAACCCGAAAAATTTGAACAATTAATTTATAGTCAATATATTCTATATCAATAGACGCTAAGTGACAGAGAAAGTTAAGGTGTATAGTTCCTTGAACATCTGGGCGGAATTAAATGCACACATATTTGTAATTAAATTAAATTAAAAACCCATTTTGTTTGCAAAATATTGATTGGTTTACATAATTATGCTGTACATGTACATTTTGAAGAATATTTAACCACCAATTTTTTTGTGTAAACATATTTCTAAAGGTAAAAGCCGTTTAAAAGAGAACTTGTATTCCACAAGCGAAAAAAGATCATGTAGTTAAAATAAATTTCATTGGCAAAAGTATTAGTCATCCGAAAAAATCATATGTTGATAATGATACACGATTCTATAATAAATATTTTTTTTTTCAAATATATTGAACCAGTCGTTACCGAGGAGTAGGCTCCAGAAAGTCACTGTTTTATGGCAGTAAATGGGAACGAGGGCCTTAACTAACTGAGAAACGACGAAAACATTATATTCATACCTTATTTTGTATGCAGCCTATGTTATATTGCTACTTGATGTTGATGTACTTGAGTTGTTTTCAGATACAACTCATACATCAAAGAAATTAAGGATTACAAGAAAATATGATCGTTTCATAAGTCCCTATAGATTTTCCATTAACGTTTTTAGCAAGACATATTTTTGAAGTTATTTATATTCCGTTAACGTGGCAGATATTTATGTTATTTTTTTCTTAATAATTAAGAGGTTAGGTTTAATAATAAAGAGGAGGGGAGAGCCATTGTCCGAGAAAATTCTGACAATGGCTACCCACGTCGTCACCTCGTCGTTAATAAAATGCCAGTTTCTTTTGTAGGTACTTTCCTTACAAAATATATTTTTTCTTCGATGTTTTCATATCTGCTAACAGTCCTCATCCACGGTGAGATGTAAGTTGGCGACCATCCACGGTGAGATGTAAATTGTGGAAGGAACACTCGCCACCGCCCGACTTCGCACCCCAGGAACATCTGCCACCCGGACACGATCTGCGGTGGCCTATGTGGAAAGTCATCAATAGACTGCGCACCCAAGTAGGCCGTTGTAAACATAACCTGGCAAAATGGGGTATTATAGACCCCTCCGACACCCAGTGCGAGTACTCCTGACCAGACGATGGCCCACATATGAGAGCCTAAAGTGTCCCAACATATGCACTATGGAGGACTTCAAAAACGCCACTGGCGACGCTATGAACATGGCAACACAACGGGCCCAAAACCTTTGTGGGATGAGAAAACCATCGATTCAAGAAGAAGAAGTCCTCATTAAATTAGATGTGATCTCGGCTTAAAGTTTTGTAAAGTACTTCCTTCAGCACAGTGAGGACAGCTACTCTTTTGTACAACATAGCTACCATTTTTGTCATCATCATCATCATCATTTCAGCCGAAAGACGTCCACTGTTGGACATAGGCGGTTAAGTTTTGTTACTATTTTGGTTTACAATAAAGTTTATTCTATCTATTCTATTCTATAAGCCTCCCCCAAGCGTCTCCACAACGACCGACCCTGTGCGTCTCGCATCCACCGCATTCCCGCGACTCTCACCAGGTCGTCGGTCCACCTTGTGGGAGGCCTTCCAACGCTGCGTTTTCCGGTGCGCCGTCGCTACTCTAGAACCTTTCGGCCCCTTCGACCATACGTTCTACGAGCAATGTGCCCTGCCCACTGCCACCATTTTTGTGCACCTTCATTAATGGTGTGACGTAATGAAGCTGCACAAAAAATGGTAGCTACGGTAGCTCGAACGATTTATTATCTATAGTTTAATCGCTCTAGTGACCCAGCAGGGCCGAAACCTAGTGGGGACATGGGTTTACTTCTAAAAGGGAAACCTGGGGTCCTGGAACGCTATATCAAAAAGAATCATAGGTGTAGTTTAAGTCAGTAAAAGTCTGACACGCCCTCTTGCTCCACCTTAGAGCGAGAGAAGTAATTGGATGATTTTCCAACTTAAACTTAACTTTTTTAACTTTTTTTTCCTTGTATCTTCGGGAACGCTTTGAGTATCTTGTATCGAGAGGAAAACCTTGTCGCTCATCATCCTCTCTTCTCCTTCGTTTTCCTCCCCACTCTTCAAGTCGCTACCGTGGATCTTTTACCGTTCATGCTGTGCGCCTCTGGAATTCTCTTCCACATGCATTGAGAGCTAGCCCTTCGTTGGAGGTTTTCAGGGGAAGAATTAGGGAACATTTTTTATCAACATGACCCGTGAATATGTATTTATATGGATATTTATTTATTGTATATATTATGTTTATGTATGGTGTGCTGTACACATATCTGTTAAGTATATTTTTAGATTTAATTTATGTGTTTAATTTTTTTTTTGTTGTAGGTACTTACATTTAAAGTTCCTCAAATTAATGCAAAATTTATTTCTTACTCATATGGTTTGCTGTAAGAAAACCCAGTTGTGGGTTAAGCTCGCCTATGTACATCAACTGTCCTATTTATAATGTATGTATAAAATGGTGTGTACAATAAGGAATAATAATAATAATAATAACCCCATCGCCGTATCTCTACGTTGACGTCGTGGTGGGGCTTGCGTGCTCCAATATACCCTAGGTCTGTATCGGTAAAGTTTGCTTTGCCGTAATATGCCTAGGGTGAGGGGCCAGACTAAGAGAGATACAATCCGCAGTGCAGTTTTGTGGCGAACTGTTGGGCATTAGCGACCCCACGGACCCGATCTCCCGGGAGAATTCTTGTTCTTCATCTCCGGCTTGCCTTTATTGGCCGGCCGTAGTGAACACTGACGAGGAACTGAGCTCCCACCTCTCTCTTGCCTTTATTGGCTGGCTTGAGTGGAGATTCGCAAGAGCAAACGTGCTCGGGTGAAGGATGTATAATCCAGTAAGGTGCTGGTAGGGATCTTGACCGTACTTCCGGGATTGTCCTGATAGCCGTGGTATACCTCTCCACTCCTCAAGCACCTCAGGATATGTTGCCCTCTTGTTGCTACGTCACTTCGTGCTAGCGGCCGTTTTTGGGGGCCCATTTATTGAGTGTGCAAGTCACCCCCTGCCTTTTTTCGATGCATATTAATAACGTTGTTCAGGCAGGGGCCATAGTCTTGACATAGTTCCATGTTACCAGTCCACTTAAGACTCCAAAAACCATAGCCCTATTATCTTTGTTCTCCATATGTCGCAACAGTTTTTCAATAACCGGGGGTTGTCCTTGGGTGCACTAGCATAGCGCGTACAGGGATAATCGTCGGTTGATATCATGTTCCTTTATAATTATCTAAAGGGCCTCTGCGAGTTGGCTTCGGCTCCTCGTACGCCTCCCAAAGGTCCAGGACCTCAGGGTCCTGAGATAAATAAAATATAAAAAAAAAAAATAATAAAAATATTTAAAAATGTAATTTATATGGTATTTACAATCAATAAAGAGAATAATAATAATAATAATAAAAAAACCTACAGTGTAACTTAACAATTTAAGTTACATTTCCTGCTACAGAAAACAAAAAAATAAATTTCTTTAAAGATCTTTTATCGAAATTGCTCTCGGCTTCGAACCGTATGTGGAAAACTGGAAGGAAGGAAGATAGGAATTCTTGAAACGTTGGTCGATTCTAATTACTTGCTGTTCTGTTAGAAACTTGAAAAGTAAGTCAGTGCAATTTCACGGCAATTTCATTACTTAGGTACTGTTAGAGAAATGGGACTGTTTTGAAAGAAAACGCTGTGTTTTCGCCAATCTTATATCTACACTAATATTATAAAGAGGTTTTTTTTCGGTGGGAAAATCAACTAATGACATCCCCGCTCTTGGAAGGAGCAGGACATAGTGTCAGACTTTTACTGACTAAAAACTCACTCCTGTTCCTTCTTTGCCATCGTTCCAGGTCCCCGGGGTTCTCTTTCGCATCACCCATGGCCCCAGTAGGCTTCGACCTTGCTGGGCCCCTACGGTTTTGCTGACATCTCCTTGAGGCATGCGTGGAACACTACACACCGTCGACAACTTGGGCTCGGTCCGGACGGTTACTGGACGATTGGACGGCGAGCTACCCATTGCTCGCCGTCCGCAAGCCCGCGCCTACGGTGGCTGGAAATCGGGATCGGGATCCCGGCGGCTAGGGTGTGAGGGCCGTTCTATCGCGCGTGCGGCCGCCTCCTTTGCCAGCATTACTGCTTCGCAAAAGGAGGCGACCGCCTGCCACTCCTCCTCACTTCGAACCATGACCTGTACCAAGGCCCAGCGCGAGAGAATATTATAAAGAGATAATGAGTTGAAATTGCGTTCATACGTTATAGACATATACATACATATTCAGCCTTTTAATGTTCCCACTGCTGGGACTCAGGCCTCCTCTCTCTAGGAAAGGGGATGAGCCGTAATCCACCACGCGGGCCCAGTGCGGGTTAATGGATGTCACATGTCTTCGAATTTTTGGTTCTAGGACATGCCGGTTTCCTCACGATGTTTTCCTTCACCGTTTTGAGAGCAGTGGTGATGAAATAAATTACACAAAGTAATGCGTCTGGCTGGATTTGAACCCGCGACCTACAATTCGTAAGTCGGGGCCGTTACCACTCGGCCACCACTGCTCTCATACGTTATAGAATAGAATAGAATAGAAATAATTTAATTCGGGACAGACACAGTTGTTATAAACACAAAGTAAAATAGAACAAAAGTACAAAGTGCGCCGAGCGTGTCCGCACCGAAAGGGTTCATGCATGCTCGGTACGTGCGCGCGCTGCGTCCACACTTATGTAACGCTCCTTTCATGTTACCTTGCATGTTACGTTACAGCAGTCTGTACCCGGCTTTAGATTTTCAGTTTTGTTATTGTACCATCTTTATATTTCTCATTTTGGATAAAAACTCTCATTACTTATTTTAATTTAGAAGCTGACCTTAAAACAACTTGTTTAATTAAGGATGAGTTTTTCCATGCCATGTTTTAGATTGTTTATAGTTAGTGTTAATTAAAACTAACTAATTTATGGGTATTTTTTTATTTTAGTGTATATAATATTATAGTTGGTTAAGTTTTTTTTTTTAATTTGAATAGTTTTGTAACCATTATTAAATAAAGATTGTGAATAACTGTAAATAAGTAGTTAAAGCCTGAATTTTTCGTAAGTTACCAAACCTACGAAAAATTCTTGAGAAAATTTATAAAAAGTAAGAAAAAACTTACATATAGTAAAATACTGACTTGGGAATAGAATACATTATGAATAATTTCATTTTACTATTAACTTGATCTATTTAAAATCAATAGCAATAATGCGAAGCAAATAACGGTTTGTTTTTAAAAGTAGTTACTCGTATTTATTTTGTCATTGTTGAATTAGATAAACTTTTTGTTTTAAAAAAAAACTTAGTTTACTTATTTTCCAATAAGAAAATATTATTTAAGACTTTTATTTTAGAGTATTTTACAACCTATAAGTGAGAATTAAACTTTAATCAATATTCATTTAAATTCCGTAACTTACATTTACAGACATTTCTAGATTAGAAATTCTGATTTCGAGGTTTTTTATTCGAGATTACAGAAAATACAAAATACAAAGAAACCAATAAATACCTTATTTCGAAATACGAATAACGAACCTTTATTTTAAAGTTTATTTGAACTTATAATTCCAAGTCAATCCAAAGATATAACACTTCAAAGCAACCCGTTTTAAAAAGCGGCAATTTTATAGGTAGAGACCTATTATTACGAAAATCATTCTCATTCCAAATCCAAGAATATTCACCTAAAAAAGATCTTGCGACATGTACAAAGTGTTAAAGGATTTATAAAAAATATATTTGAATCTACCCACACTCGTCACACAACAGATCTTTTTTACGTCAAGGCCACATGTTATACATGTAAATTTCTCGTCAAATTAAAGTAATACTCTCAGATATACCGTGTTTTCCTCTGAGACTTATAAATCGAAATTATTTTTTTTTATAAAAGAAACACTCTCTAAGTAATAGCTTATCTTTTCTATAAGTAAAGTATGCAAATACAATTTTCAATACTCTTACTCGAAAACTCGATCTTATCCCTACCGTTGTTAGTCACGCAATTTACTGTTTTCCGCACTAGTGAGGAAAAGTACCTACGCGAGCTCGCCCCCGCCCCAATTTATTGTATTTATCGTACCAGACTGAGCGTTAAGCGATCTCCACGAGTCGCCAGGCAGCCTTCAGTTGTCAACCCTTTGCGTTCCCGGGCCGATGAATAGGATTAAGGACTAAGAGTGTGAAATGTTACACAAGGTTTCCTTTTATGACGTAGGCGAGTACAAAGAGACGATTTTCCAAAATTCACCTCTTATGAGGATGAAATGAGTATCCAAAGTTTGTATGGAGGAACTTACTTTCACACAGGCGAAACTGCTGGCAGAAGCTAGTAATAGATATTTCAAATAGAATACAGTATCATTAATATTAATGTGCTTGTGGTGTTTCTACTTGGAACCTTTTCAAATCCCAACGTTTTAGTACTATTGAAAATTCTGGCATGACGCAGATACAATTTGATACGTAAAATCCCTGAGCGCCAAAAGTTCTTAATCTTGATTGCGTGTAAATTCAGATTCAATAAGAAAAGTTTGAAATACTAACGAACTGAAAATAAATCTTTATTTAATACGTAGAACACGTAGGCATCATAAAATATAACTTATAATAAATCTGTAGAAGTGAAAATTCTGTACATTGAAAATATCAAAAAAATAAATGGCAGGGGGTGTTACTAGACCGACACCGAACCCAAAAATGAGATTAAAAAATTTTTTGTCTGTCTGTATGTCTGTCTGTTTGTTCAGGCATCACGGAAAAACTACCGGTTCGATTACGATGAACTTGGTATAATTATTCTTTAATATTCTGGGCACCACACTGGGTACTTTTTATCCGGGAAAAATATATACAACAAAAAAAAACTTAATTTTGCGGTTCGATCCCTAGACCCGATTACTGTAAGTACCAACCGCAAATAATAAGTTTGTCGTAGGTTACGTCACCTGCAGTGGAGTTCACTAAGGGGCGCTGCACATGGCTAAGATACTATAATTCGGTAAATAAGTTTAGTTAAAAGGTAACCAATACATTCATTGAATGTTAGGCGGTACGAAGTTCGCCGGGTCAGCTAGTATATAATATATTTACGTCTATATTGAAACAATGATATGAAGAATAAGTTTTTGTATCTTTTTGTTAATCAATTTTAGATCTTGGATCTCAGAAGACGACCAAAGAGCTTGATCGACATGGTCCGAAGCGAGGAGGAATGGCAAGCGGGCGCCTGAAGCGAAGCAGTAATGCTAGCGATGGAGGTGGCCGCACGCGTGAGGTAGCCGCCGCCGGGACCTCGACCCCGATTTCTTGCCACCGTTGGCGTGGGCTCTCAAACGACGACCAATGGGTAGCTCGCCGTCCAGCCGTCCGGTAATCGTCCAGTCCGAGTCGTCAATAGCGTGTAGTGTTCCACGCGCGCCTCAAAGAGATGACAGCAAAACCGTAGGGCCCCAGCAGGGCCGAAGCCTACTGGGGCAATGATGACTTCCGGCAGGGAAACACGGGGTCTTGGAACGCAAAGCAAAGAAGGTACTGGGCGGAGCGGGAGGTCATGTCAGCCTTTTATTGATTTTAGATGATTTCTCACCTTAAAAAAAAGAACTTGATCGAGATTTTTTTGAGTGAAGTTCAGCGACTGTTTTACAGCAACCCGCACTGGGCCCGCGTGGTGGATTACGGCCCGTTCCCTCTCCTAGAGAGATTAGGCCTGAGTCCCAGCAGTGGGAACATTAAAAGGCTGATTATGCTATGCTATGCTATGCTATGTATGTTATGATGTAATATTGGTATAGTATTGTATCTCAAGTGTTTACACAACTCTCTAGTTGTGTTGTAAACACTTGAGATATGTGGAATCATTGAAACAGAAGCGATCTCGATAAAATAGAGCTGAGAGACATTATTGTAGTATTGACTACCTCAGCAAAGCTTGCCGAGACGGCTAACTCCATTCATTTGCTGACAAATACTGCAAAAACATTAGAATGTGTTACTTCTGAATTGTAATGGAAAACGAAGTGATTGTTTTCTGTGTCAAAATCTAAATACTTTACGATACTAAAATGTAGTGTCATTCCGTTTTTATTATTTTTCGATTGCGAACTATATACGTGAGTGATGTCCGGATTAATATGCATTTTAAACATTAAGAAAATTGCGTGTTTAAATTGTATGTTCGTGCTCTGCCCCGGAAAGATGAAGCGAGGAGGTCCAGTCTACGGCCGACTGACGGGAACAGGTTAGTGTAGCATGTTTCCTGCCCAATTTTCCTATACCAAATGTCATTATTTCGTCATCCAATTTGGGTCACTTTTGCAAGCTCACGTCCATTTGCACACATTTCAATCCCGCATCAATACAGCATAGTTGGCCTTAAAATGTTCCCACTGTTGGGACTCAGGCCTCCTCTCTTGGAGAGGGAATGGGCTGGGAACAGTGGGAACATTATAAGGCCGACTATGCTATGCTATGCTATGCTATCAATACAGTTCACTTTTCATTTTTGAATTAGCTCCCTGCGTTTGGGGTAACCACAACCAATTTTTTATTTCCACCCAAGTAATTGGCGTAAGGCGTTACTATTATTTAAAAAAAAAATATATGGCTGTTAGCGATAATACTGCCATTGTACCAATAGATTTAAGTTTATGTATAAGTTATGTTACTTTTTTGGTTTATTATTTATTCTACTTTATAAACTTGACATTGGTTAAATGTACAAACAGTGTAAAGACAAAAGAAAAAAAAGACAACCAAGGGCTCTAGAAAAAGTGACATTCTATCGTTGAGTACGATAGTCAGCAAGATGAAATACAAAATTAAAACTGAATTCGGACTACGGTCAAAACTACGATAGTATTCATGAATGCGATAAAAATCTAGTATTTTTTCTGACCTTTGGTATATTTTTATATTGTACTATATGTATAATAAGTATATATATTTAAACTCAATATTGGCTCTTCATTCTTCTATCATCCCACTCGAAGTACGACACATATACTCGAAGTACACTCCAACTATACTTTCTTATTTAGATCACACACTTTTTTTTGATATTTCATCCGCCATATTGATTCTATTCTTTTTAAAACAACCTATGACACCCGGACCTTGATATCGAAACAATTGACACCTCATTCATCAGGTTTAGTCCTATATCGGCTCAACCCATGAATTTACTTAGCAAACCCACGAAAAATTTCCATCACGGTACCCTGTCATAAATAAATCATTATTAAAAAAATGGAAACAGTCCCTAGTAGTAAACCAACTTTATAATATTGATTAAATCAAAATATTTTTTTTAATTGTTAGGTTATGTTAATAAAATAAGTTAAAAAATATATACCTACTGAATTGTGGACAAAGTATAATATTCCACAACTATCACACAACGCCGTCTCGCCCCAAGCTAAGCAGAGCTTGTGTTATGAGCACTAGACGACTGATAAACATACTTATGTATTTCTAAATACATACATATTATAGATAAATTACATCCAGACACGAAACAAATGATTGTGCTCATCAAACAAACAACAAGCTAGTCATAAGTAAGGTACTTTCACAACCATACTTTTGAGATTTAAAAAAAAAAAAACCGTTTTGTCACCAAACAGCGCTTATTCAGTTTTGATACAGTCACGTTTAAAACCTCGCATTAATAACATAGCAGGTATTTCGCTGCCTCCAAAAACTCCATAAATCGAGAGTAACAGCTCCAATTTGCCAATAAGCAATATTTTCCCTACACAAACTACCACATTTAGAATTTCTCATAACAAGACCGTCTAGACAATGTCAATAATATTTAAGTTTTCTACAACTAGAAGCACTTTCGGCTTCTTCAAGGAACATAAAATGAAAATATTTTAAACTCGGAAGAAACGTTGTCTGAAATTGGCGTTCTTCGAGATGAAAAATGCCCGTTACTATGTAAAGCATGGAATTCAAATTTCTTGAATACAGGACATGAAATTTATCTCAATTTGATTAAATATATCCTAAGTAAATAAGAGAAAAGATAAATCAAGTAGAACTTAATTTTACAGAAATACAAATCGGTACATCAGTTCGAAAGTGTACCAAGCCTTAAATGAGGCTGAAACAGCGTAAAGCGCGGTCCCATACAAAAGTGCTCCGACGCGGTGACCTGCGCGGAGACCGTATTGCTACATAATAATATATTAAGTTCTCCATCGACACGACTACATGCACACCGTTAAAGTTGAAGCGACGGAGACCGTCCGCGTGTACACGCACTTTGTCACGCGACGGTTGTCCATTGCGGGCGTCCACTTGACGTATTTTTAGCCCTTAGACCAACAATTGTCAAAGACTAACAAGTCGATGAGTGGAAGCATTAAATAATATTTATTACACACAATATATTTATTATTTTCATAAGTCAAGAGGTGGTTTTCTTTTGGAACTGATAACCTAAGTAAGCGTAATCGTCTCTTACTCAATCTTGATAGGAGTGGGTGCTACATGGATGGTTACAATGACCTTGGTCCATGTTCATTTTAAGACCGATTCTTTCGGTAGTTCTACTGAGGGCATCGAGCATTGTACAGAGGTTCACCATAGTCTCAGCGAAGACTATTACATCGTCGGCAAATCGAAGGTGAGGTGGATTATATTTTACTTTTTATTATTTGCGCGACAGTGTGGACTAAATAAGCGTGTCACAGTTTTTTATACTTACTGATCAATAAGGAAGAACTTCCCAGGTACTGACTGAATCAATTGCTAGAACTAGGTTCTGTGAGGTCCGGGGGCCTGGTACACATAAATAGCAAGGCTTATTCGCAAGTAGGTCTAGGACTTATTCCTATAAATTATAATACTTTTTAGAAGTCCAGCAAAGGCGAATTGGCAACAAATTCGGAAAATCGGAAACGTGATCGGAAATTATGAAACCTCTCTCGAGTTATCCTTGACTAAGGTCAAGATACATGGCAATAGCATAAACAAGGATGACTAGAAGAAGTGACTGTGCAAGCATAATAATCGTGTTCTCCTATGTATCTACTTAGAAGATGTTCAAATTCCTGCACTATAACAATTATAGTATAAAATAGAGAATACTGCGGGACTGTGGGAAATGGAGATAATAAAAAGGCTTATTTCTCATATTAGTGTAGGATTTACATTTTTATCAAAAATAGCTGATGCCTATTGGACTGACGACCGTCCTATTCTACGTAACATCTTGTTTTTAACCGACTTGAAAAAGGAGGAGGTTCTATGTTCGGCTGAATGTTTTTTTTTTATGTATGTTCACCGATTTCTCGGTCAATTGTAGACCGATTTTGAAGTTTTTTTTATTTTTTATTGAAAGGTTATGCCGAGTTGGTCCCATAGAAATATTGTAGTGATCTGATGATGAACTTCGAAGATATGGAACAGAACTCCTTATAGGATCACTGCAGAACCGTCGTAACAAGTAAAATTGCTTTGTTTATAGGTGTAGTCGATGACTGACTGAAAGAAGAGGGGAATATATCGAATTGATCTGATGATGAAGCCTGAAGTTAGGCACTGGAACTCTGTAATAAATGAATGTAATCTAACCGTGTTTAGGATTATTAGAATTGTCATGAGATGCACTCTGGCTACAAGGTATTTAAGTTTGGCTGAAGGGTACATTTTAGTAGTGGTACCATAACTAAAAATTGTAAAATAAAAACCTCTTTACAAAAAAAAATACGACCGACTTCAATGTAAAAAAAAAAACGCTGAAAAGTGCAAGATAACTTTAATTTTGGAAGTCGGTGTTAAATAACGAAGACACAAAACTATTATAGAAACACCGACTTCCGAAATTAAAGTTATTTACATATATATAATCAATAAATATTTATTTTATTTTATTTGTCGGATCCTTGACAATTTTCATGTGAACAGAGTGTGACCCAGGACATATTTTTTTAATCGTGTCTGATCCAGCCAGGAAATTTTTCCGTTGCACCGGAATCCTTTTCCCAAATTATGATTTTACACTTCTTTATCATCTATTATGTAGGTATCGTAATATTTAGATAATCGAAACACCTCTTCCTTAATTGATAAAGAAATATTCAAACCCACGCATTAGGCGAAGCAAACGACTGACTGAGACGTAAACAAACTGACAACAGGCAAATAAACAACACGCCGATTACGTAAGCTTCACGCAAAGAATTTTGCGGAGAATATTCACGAAATCTTTTAAGAATATGTTTTCGAGTATCTCTTATCTGTTCAGCCTTTTTTTTTAGAGGTGGGAATTCATCAAATGACCTCACTCGCTCTTTGCGTTCTTTTTTTTCGGTTTGAAAATCATCTTATGACATCCCCCGCTCTTAGGCGGAGCGAGAGATAGTGTCAGACTTTTACTGACTAAAAACCCACCCCTGTTCCTTCTATGCCTTTCGTACCAGGGCCAGGACCAACGTCACTCTTTCAGTCAACATTTGAGGCATTATTTTGACTAAGTTCAATAGAGACCATTTCCATGTCCTAATGATTCTCCTAAACACTCAAAGCAAAATTAACCGAAAAAAGTTGAGTTCAGCGTCATCTAGCGAGAACAGTGTCTCAAGACGAAAGTCTATCACCAGTGCGTGTTGCAAGTGATGACATATGGTTACGAAACGTGGTCGCTCACAATGGGCCTCATCAGAAGGCTTACTGTCACCCAATAGAAAGGATTTTGCTCGGAGTTTCCTTGCGTGATCGCAAAAGAAATGAAGATATCCGCAGGAGAACCAAGACTGCCCAAATAGCTCGAAGAATCGCCAAACTTAAGTGTCAGTGGGCAGAGCACTTTGCTCGCAGAACAGATAGTCTATGGAGCCGAAAGGTTCTGGAGTAGAGACCACGTTACCGGAATATGCAGCGTTGGAAGCCCTCCCATAGGGTGGACCGATGACCTAGTGACAGCCGCGGGAATGCGATGGTAGCGAGACACATCGGACCGTTCGTCGTCATGGTGACACTTGGGGGAGGTCTATGTCCAACAGTGGACGTCTTTCGGCTGAAATGATGAAGATGGTAGCGAGAACATGGCCACGCTTGGACCCGCAGCTTCCACTAACCACAAGCTCCTAAATTATATTTTGCTGTAAAATCGTATCTAAACAAAAATATACTTCCACTGGCTTCAGGGTCATTAATTATGTTTAAGGCCACTAATTGAGTTTCAGAAGCCTGTCATTAATTGAACGAGGGTCTGGTTTGTTTAAGTCCAATAAAAAAAGCCGTTGTCAACCCCCACATAACAGTTTGAGACATTTATCTTGTTAGTCGTGAAAGACAAAAAAAATGTTAAATGAAATATATTTTGTGTTGATAATAAGTGAAATATATTCTGATGGTTGTAGGCGTAAAGCTTGACATATTAACGTTGTGGTTGAATTCATTTTGAAAGGTCTGTAAGTTAAATTTAAGTTTACTTCGGGTATTTTTTTGAGGTTGGATATCATCAAATGACTGCTCCCGCTCTAGGGTGAAGTTTCAACAACGTAATGGTGGATATTTGCCGTACGACGGGTTGTGCGATGGTAGAAAGGAGATGGCGGAATCAAGCCATGCAATTGCCGCGCACACTCTCCAAAATCCATCCTGTAAAAAACCGAAAAGCTGGCTACCCTACGCCTGTGCTCAAGGCTTTGCAGATTGGACTTAACCAAATCTGGATCACCAATTAGCCTCTTCGCACGCCTTTCCACCGAGCCATGCCATTTCCTAGAACAGCACCTAAGATACATTATATCCTAGGAGTATATTCTATTGGGATAATTTTTGTATGAAATCTAAGAAAACTCGCATTATTTTGTTATATGAGTTCTACCGTGGAAACAATGTGTCTCAAGCGGTATGCAATATTGATGATGTATACGGACTTAAAACTGCTAATGAATGGGATGTCTATTTTGGTTTTAGTCACTTTCACGTGGAAAATTTTAAAAGACTTATTATTAAAATAGAATAAATTCGAAAAGTAAGGAGTTTTAAAAGTCGCAAAATTAAAAAACATTGGAAAGTACTTTGCAAGGGTTGTTAAAATTTTTTCCTAACATGCGCAGCTAGTCGTTAATATGTCTAGTTCAGGCATGCTTATGTATGACAGTATTGCTGTATTCATTGCTCATCCTTATAATGGTAGACTGTAGACCTAGATTGGTTTTGACAATGGAAGTATCAAAAACATTTTAATTTTTTTTTAGCTCGCTTGTTTGTTCGCGCGTACCTAATAAAATAAAATAAAATATTTTTTTTTAATTATTAACGGCGATGACGTCACATTTCATTTTTGAATCGTTTTTCAGTTACTCTACATTTTCTCCTACTACCAGATTTGAAAGGTTTTTTTTTTTGGGTGGGAAAATCATATAATGACATCCTCCGCTCTTGGGCGGAGCGAGAGTTAGTGTCAGACTTTTACTGACTAAAAACTCACTCCTGTTCCTTCTTTGCCATTGTTCCAGGGCCCCGGGGATCTCTTTTGCATCACCCATGGCCCCAGTAACATTTAAAAGGTTTGCAACTTACTTAATTTTGAATGGATTTGATACATTCTTTCTAATTACGATTTAGGATAAAGTTACAAGCAAATAATAAGAAAAAATTAGTCAACTACCCAATTGTAACATTCTTACTACATCAACATCGTTCAAACAATTATCCTGTATATTGATGTGAGTTAAGTAAGATCAAAAGATCGGGACGACAGTTTAGTGACCCCACGTTTATCGATATTATTTAACGGGCCTCTATTCTTCACTCACCTAACAGCCTCCCAAGGTTGTTCTCCTCACGATTTCGGATGGAGGTGCTAAAATGTAAAACTCACGAAATAGGATGTCGACAAAAATTCTCATTGCGAGTGGTATAAGATGAATTAAGTTATTATTTCTTCTGTGGGTTAAGCTCGAATTGAGAAAATTATCCTAATAGAATATACTCCTAGGATATAATGTATCTTAGGTGCTGTTCTAGGAAATGGCATGGCTCGGTGGAAAGGCGTGCGAAGAGGCTAATTGGTGATCCAGATTTGGTTAAGTCCAATCTGCAAAGCCTTGAGCACAGGCGTAGGGTAGCCAGCTTTTCGGTTTTTTACAGGATGGATTTTGGAGAGTGTGCGCGGCAATTGCATGGCTTGATTCCGCCATCTCCTTTCTACCATCGCACAACCCGTCGTACGGCAAATATCCACCATTACGTTGTTGAAACTTCACCCTAGAGCGGGAGCAGTCATTTGATGATATCCAACCTCAAAAAAATACCCGAAGTAAACTTAAATTTAACTTACAGACCTTTCAAAATGAATTCAACCACAACGTTAATATGTCAAGCTTTACGCCTACAACCATCAGAATATATTTCACTTATTATCAACACAAAATATATTTCATTTAACATTTTTTTTGTCTTTCACGACTAACAAGATAAATGTCTCAAACTGTTATGTGGGGGTTGACAACGGCTTTTTTTATTGGACTTAAACAAACCAGACCCTCGTTCAATTAATGACAGGCTTCTGAAACTCAATTAGTGGCCTTAAACATAATTAATGACCCTGAAGCCAGTGGAAGTATATTTTTGTTTAGATACGATTTTACAGCAAAATATAATTTAGGAGCTTGTGGTTAGTGGAAGCTGCGGGTCCAAGCGTGGCCATGTTCTCGCTACCATCTTCATCATTTCAGCCGAAAGACGTCCACTGTTGGACATAGACCTCCCCCAAGTGTCACCATAACGACGAACGGTCCGATGTGTCTCGCTACCATCGCATTCCCGCGGCTGTCACTAGGTCATCGGTCCACCCTATGGGAGGGCTTCCAACGCTGCATATTCCGGTAACGTGGTCTCTACTCCAGAACCTTTCGGCTCCATAGACTATCTGTTCTGCGAGCAAAGTGCTCTGCCCACTGACACTTAAGTTTGGCGATTCTTCGAGCTATTTGGGCAGTCTTGGTTCTCCTGCGGATATCTTCATTTCTTTTGCGATCACGCAAGGAAACTCCGAGCAAAATCCTTTCTATTGGGTGACAGTAAGCCTTCTGATGAGGCCCATTGTGAGCGACCACGTTTCGTAACCATATGTCATCACTTGCAACACGCACTGGTGATAGACTTTCGTCTTGAGACACTGTTCTCGCTAGATGACGCTGAACTCAACTTTTTTCGGTTAATTTTGCTTTGAGTGTTTAGGAGAATCATTAGGACATGGAAATGGTCTCTATTGAACTTAGTCAAAATAATGCCTCAAATGTTGACTGAAAGAGTGACGTTGGTCCTGGCCCTGGTACGAAAGGCATAGAAGGAACAGGGGTGGGTTTTTAGTCAGTAAAAGTCTGACACTATCTCTCGCTCCGCCTAAGAGCGGGGGATGTCATAAGATGATTTTCAAACCGAAAAAAAAGAACGCAAAGAGCGAGTGAGGTCATTTGATGAATTCCCACCTCTAAAAAAAAAGGCTGAACAGATAAGAGATACTCGAAAACATATTCTTAAAAGATTTCGTGAATATTCTCCGCAAAATTCTTTGCGTGAAGCTTACGTAATCGGCGTGTTGTTTATTTGCCTGTTGTCAGTTTGTTTACGTCTCAGTCAGTCGTTTGCTTCGCCTAATGCGTGGGTTTGAATATTTCTTTATCAATTAAGGAAGAGGTGTTTCGATTATCTAAATATTACGATACCTACATAATAGATGATAAAGAAGTGTAAAATCATAATTTGGGAAAAGGATTCCGGTGCAACGGAAAAATTTCCTGGCTGGATCAGACACGATTAAAAAAATATGTCCTGGGTCACACTCTGTTCACATGAAAATTGTCAAGGATCCGACAAATAAAATAAAATAAATATTTATTGATTATATATATGTAAATAACTTTACTTTACTAAAGGCCTACCCATCTTCCATGGAAATAAAGACATACCGTCCGGTCTTTTGCCATCGTCGCGTGCCAGGCCATGAGGTTCAAATACGGCCGGAACGCCGACGGCGACGGTGACAAGAGCACGTCGGATGATGTCGTTGATATTCGCGTGTCGCGCTATGCAACCCGCACTTCGGCTGCATGACAGACCGTGGTGTCCGAGGCTGTTGACAAATTCGCCACAGTGGCAGCGATGAGGAGAGCAACAAGGAGCGCCAAGACGTAGGGAAGCAGCGAGGCGGAAGGTAGTATCGTCGAACAAGGTGCCTATGTTCGACGACGGCAATGCATGAAGCCAGAGACCCGACTCCCACTCTCCCACAGCTAGCAGGCGCGCACGCTCTGCAGTAGTTACAGATGTTGCCAAAAGATTCTCTTGAACTACTTTGCATAGCGGCTCATCCCACCGTCTTTGGGAAGAAAGGTTGTCGGGCTGTTTGGAATTCGGGCAAGCGAGTCTCCAAGCGTCTATAGCCTCGGTAAAGCACGGCACATCAAAATCAACCAGTGAGGAAGATAGGATATTCCTGATTAATTTTTCAGTGCCGTGAACCGAGGATATAAAAGCTGGTAAACTGATGCTGGTAATTTTACGGACGCCGAGGCCTCCCATACGGATTGGAAGAGTAGCTTGAGCCCAAGCTCGATCGTCCATGGCCACATTTAAAATTGATGAAAGAGTATGTCGGATTGCCAAAGAAAACTAAAAATTTGGGTACTTCTTTTTTAGATTCTGCCAGCAAGGTGTCCCTATTAACCGAATTGAAGGCATTTTTTATATCAACCTTCAGGATGACCCTTCCTAAATTAGAATTTAGGTAGGTCGATAAGGCGTGAACGGCAGCCTCGCAGGCCCCTTTGGAGCCGAAACCTAGCTGCAGGGGCTGAAATTTTTTCGAAACAGCCTCACCATAAAATTTACAGCAAATTTTGGCTGCCATACGCCGGTAGGTAGTGCCCACAGCAATGGGACGGATGCCGCCATCTCTCTTGCGTAGGGCACATAAATTGGCCCCGTACAGAGTGTCGATGACGGCCTCGTTCACCTTGCCTGAGAGCATTAGGTTAACCAGAGCCGTAAGCTCTTTCAAGAGCAACTCACCAGCGTCCCCGGCGCCTGAGCAGATGAGGTCCTTCAGGTGTTGAGGACTCAGGCCGTCGAGGCCGCCGGAAGTGCCACTCCGGAAAGAGCAAACGGCTAGATTACCTCTCGACCCGTAACGGTGAGGGTATGAATGTCCGAATCAGGAGGGTCAGGAAAAGAAAGGCCATCCGCTGGCTCAGGGTGTTTGTTCTCCAGAGCTACTAGAGTATCTGGAGAACAAGGAGCCAGCACATCACTACTGAAGAGGATTCTGGCTGCTCCGCTAATGTCACCTTCCCCTAATTTAGTAAGTAAATTAAATTAATATAATAATTATAATAGGTCTAACCTATGAAATTGCCGTTTTTTAAAACGGGTTGCTTTGAAGTGTTATATCTTTGGATTGACTTGGAATTATAAGTTCAAATAAAATTTATATTAAAGGTATCCACGTTCTTTTTCTTGAAATTAGGTTTTTATTGGTTTATTTGTGTTTTATATTTTCTGTAATATCATAGTACTTACTAAATTAGGGGAAGGTGACATTAGCGGAGCAGCCAGAATCCTCTTCAGTAGTGATGTGCTGGCTCCTTGTTCTCCAGATACTCTAGTAGCTCTGGAGAACAAACACCCTGAGCCAGCGGATGGCCTTTCTTTTCCTGACCCTCCTGATTCGGACATTCATACCCTCACCGTTACGGGTCGAGAGGTAATCTAGCCGTTTGCTCTTTCCGGAGTGGCACTTCCGGCGGCCTCGACGGCCTGAGTCCTCAACACCTGAAGGACCTCATCTGCTCAGGCGCCGGGGACGCTGGTGAGTTGCTCTTGAAAGAGCTTACGGCTCTGGTTAACCTAATGCTCTCAGGCAAGGTGAACGAGGCCGTCATCGACACTCTGTACGGGGCCAATTTATGTGCCCTACGCAAGAGAGATGGCGGCATCCGTCCCATTGCTGTGGGCACTACCTACCGGCGTATGGCAGCCAAAATTTGCTGTAAATTTTATGGTGAGGCTGTTTCGAAAAAATTTCAGCCCCTGCAGCTAGGTTTCGGCTCCAAAGGGGCCTGCGAGGCTGCCGTTCACGCCTTATCGACCTACCTAAATTCTAATTTAGGAAGGGTCATCCTGAAGGTTGATATAAAAAATGCCTTCAATTCGGTTAATAGGGACACCTTGCTGGCAGAATCTAAAAAAGAAGTACCCAAATTTTTAGTTTTCTTTGGCAATCCGACATACTCTTTCATCAATTTTAAATGTGGCCATGGACGATCGAGCTTGGGCTCAAGCTACCCTTCCAATCCGTATGGGAGGCCTCGGCGTCCGTAAAATTACCAGCATCAGTTTACCAGCTTTTATATCCTCGGTTCACGGCACTGAAAAATTAATCAGGAATATCCTATCTTCCTCACTGGTTGATTTTGATGTGCCGTGCTTTACCGAGGCTATAGACGCTTGGAGACTCGCTTGCCCGAATTCCAAACAGCCCGACAACCTTTCTTCCCAAAGACGGTGGGATGAGCCGCTATGCAAAGTAGTTCAAGAGAATCTTTTGGCAACATCTGTAACTACTGCAGAGCGTGCGCGCCTGCTAGCTGTGGGAGAGTGGGAGTCGGGTCTCTGGCTTCATGCATTGCCGTCGTCGAACATAGGCACCTTGTTCGACGATACTACCTTCCGCCTCGCTGCTTCCCTACGTCTTGGCGCTCCTTGTTGCTCTCCTCATCGCTGCCACTGTGGCGAATTTGTCAACAGCCTCGGACACCACGGTCTGTCATGCAGCCGAAGTGCGGGTTGCATAGCGCGACACGCGAATATCAACGACATCATCCGACGTGCTCTTGTCACCGTCGCCGTCGGCGTTCCGGCCGTATTTGAACCTCATGGCCTGGCACGCGACGATGGCAAAAGACCGGACGGTATGTCTTTATTTCCATGGAAGATGGGTAGGCCTTTAGTGTGGGACGCTACTTGTGTCGATACTCTTGCGCCATCTCATCTTCCTAGCTCGTCGTGCTGTGCCGGTGCTGCCGCAGCGGCTGCAGAGAACCTCAAGCGGCGGAAATATTGTTGGTAGTTATATTTTCGAGCCGTTTGGGGTTGAAACTCTCGGGTCGTGGGGTCCGAGTACTCACAAATTATTTAAAGAACTTTCAAAACGCCTTGTTGACACTTCGCATGACCCAAGGGCTGGCTTTTACTTCGGACAAAGGATAAGCATTGCCATTCAGCGTGGCAATGCCGCCAGTCTTTTGGATACATTACCAGTCGACAGCGATGTGGAGGAGTTTTTCGACGCCGTACTTTAGATTGCTTTTTTTAGTACTTTATGGATTTTATTTTTATTTTGTAAGTTAGTTTTAATTACGTTATTATTAGTTTTAAATGTATATACAATGTAAAATAATTAAATTAAACTTTACATTTACTTTTATGTTTTCATCTGATTTCAATCAAAAAAAGCTGAAAAGCTGGGAATCCTCGCGAAGGTCAGACGGTACTTCACGCCGGAACAGCTGCTAAAACTTTATCAAGCGCAAGTTCGATCGTGTATGGAGTACTGCTCTCATCTTTGGGACGGGTCTGCCAAATACCAGCTTGATGCGATAGAGTCAATTGAGAGGCGAGCCAAGAGGATCATTGGCAATGATGCACTTGTTGAGTCGAAGCTCCAAAGCCTTGGACATCGCCGCCGAGTTGCTGGCCTGTCGGTTTTCTATCGTTTACATTTCGGGGAGTGTGCACTGGAATTGCACAATCTAATTCCGCCAAGTCCGTTCCATCATCGGACCACTAGACGTACGGCGTTGCGCCACCGGTACATGGTGGACATCCCACCCATGCGCACAAAACGTTTTAAGAACACATTTATTATGCGTACAGCCAAGGAGTGGAATTCCTTGCCGGAGTCTGTGTTTCCTGATAGCTACAACTTAGGGGTCTTTAAGTCAAGAGTGAATAGGCTACTTCTAGGCAAGCGTGCTCCATCGTCGACCACATCATCGCTTACCATCAGGTGAGATGGTGGTCAAACGCGAGCCTATCATTAATAAAAAAAATAAAAAAATAAAAAAATTTTTTTGCAATGTAATCAATTTGTTTAATTAATTCTTAATGTGTTCAATGAAAAATTGATGTAATTTCACTTCCTAGATTTTTTTTGTGTTTAGTTTGTGTTAATCTATGGAGTGTGTTTAATTTATGGAGGTACATTTTTAGGGTTTCGTACCCAAACTGTATCTCATGAATCTCATGCTGTATCTCATGAACCGTGATAGCTATAGACAGTTGAAATCTTCACAGATGATGTAAGTATTCCTGTTGTCGCTATAACAACAAATACTAAACAGAATAAATTAAATATTTAAGTGGCTCCCTTACAACAAACTTGATTTTTTGCTGTCTTTTATTACGGACGGTATGGAGCACTTCGTGCCCGCGCACGAACGCGTCCGACGCGCACTTGGCTGGTTTTTTATGTTTTCGATTCACCAAAAACACCGAATAACTTAACAAAATTGTGTGGGACAGATGGATTGCTCTCAAACAAATATTGTAAATTGTCCTGGGAATACTTCGAGTTCGAGTGATCAAACGTATCTATGTATAAGACCATGGGTAAATATTTAGAAGGTTACATGAGTAGGAATGTTTGTTTCGCGAATGATTCACATCTCGATGGCTAAGAGTGAAAATCTCGGCTTTTTATGAAATTTTCAGTGTATATGTGAGAATAGGACGTAAACTATTTTTACTACTAAGTGGGTGGTCCACCCCAAAAACAAAAATTGGACCGATTTTAATAATTCTTTTTTGGTTTTGTTCAACGTCATGCAGGGAAGGTTTATAGGAAATATAAAGCAAAAAAAAAAGGGAAACTAGAAAGGTAGGCTACCATAGGGTAGGTAGGTAGGTGTCGTAGGGTAGGTAGGTAAACTTTTCTAATTTGTATTTTTATTTGACTATCAAAATATTCACTAGAAATCTATGAATATAAAAAGAGAAACTGACTGACTGATATATCAACGCAGAGCCGAAATTACTGGGACTAGGAGCGTAAAATGTTGGACAAAGCTTCATTTTATGACGTAGGCGAGGACTAAGAGAGGTTCTCCAAAATTCACCTCCTAACGGGATGAAACGGGGGTTCAAAGTTTTTATGGAGAAATCTATTTTCATGGGGGCGAAGCCGCCGGCAGAAGCTAGAACTTTATATGACGAAACAATATTTGCAGGGTTAGCTAGTAATCTATATTGTCTATGTTTCAATAGATCCATTTCAAATATCCTCTTTTCCATGAATTCATAAACTCTCACAAAACACAAAAAGGCAAAAAGTAACTACATAGTTGCCCAAGCACACAATTCTGGACAAAGAACTCATTAAACTGAATCTGTCACTCATTGTTTGAATAGGTAGATATCGTTTTTCAAATGTCGACATTCTAACTAGGATAAAAATCCTAAGCTAACCTAACCTAACTTTTAGTCCGACTCTACCAGATTTTCGTTATTTTATAAAAGCTGAGAGTTGGACCTGTACCATGACGTTTAAAGTTAGATTGTTTCATTCTTATTTCCAGTGTGGGTAAGAAATGGCGCTAGACAACCTGTATAACTCTGTCTCTTACCCACACAGAAATAAGAATAAAACAATCTTACTTTGAACGTCATGGTAACCCCTCAAGCCAGTGCAAGTCCCCAACACAGGTAGGAACGATGCCCTAATATGAAGTTTCAGTTTTGATGACTTTGGCTGGTAATAGGTAACAAAGGTGTGTATTATAGAAACTTAAATTCGTTTAATTATACCACAAGGACTCTTACTGTATTTTGTTGCAGAAAAAAATTAGAAAAATCTTTTTTTTTTGAGGTGGTTAATCATCAAATGACTTCCCACTCTCGGGAGGGGCGATAGAGCATGTCATACTTTTACTGACAGAAACCCACCTATGTTCCTTCATATCCCCTTTGCGTTTTAGGACCACGGCAACATTTGCTGACGTTCCCGCAATATTTTTTCAATAGACAATTTCAAAGTTCAACTTTGGAATTGTATATTGAAATTTCAAAGTTCAACTTTAACATTGTAAATTGTAAAAAATAACGAATGCTTTTTTGTTTGTCGAAAATAGTACATTATGATATAAGTGTGTAATGTTAGTGATTACCGTCGAGGTGGTATAAAGACCCGAGCCGTGGCGAGGGTCTTAAGAGAGCCAAGAACGGTAATCATTAATTACTCACGTGTGTCTTACGACGTTTTTCGATACACTTTTGAAGAAAACAACAGTAAAACTAGGAAAATTTTCTATGACATGGCGGTAAAAATCTGTTTTCATAGGCGCGCGCATCATTTTTTTTTATTTACCCCTAGAGGAAGGCTAAGGTATTTTGATCATACTGCCTAGTCTTCTGTTTATGTTTTCTTGCGTGAAAAGCTTTTACGATAATGTCCTTCGTAGTGACAATAGAATATGGATGTAACATTTTCTAATGATTTTGTAGTATTTAATTAATACAGCCACTGAATTTCACTGGAATAAAAAAAACACGCCAAAATCCGCGCGCATCTCAAAATGGCGGCCATAGACCACAAACAAAAAAACTAATTTTTTAAAGAAATTTTCAACACACTTGCTCAGAAAGTGACTCTTATTGCACTGCACTTAGGTATATAATGGCACTCGTTACCAAACTGTGACATTTTGATTACCATTACGCACTAGTGCTATAATGTAGTTAAAACCTTTTTGTTCAACCTCTTTGTTCGCAAAACAAATTTTGAATTCGAATAAAATTCCCATTAAGTTATTGCGTTCAATAGTATACATATAAATTAGTGTCTTACTTACTTATTTCATCCAATTTACAAGTTAAAATGGACAAATTTAACTTGTACAAACGATTTATTTAATAAAAAAACATTTAGTAAATAAATCGTACATTCAAATAAAATTTGTTTTTTTTTGTGGTCTATGGCCGCCATTTTAAGATGCGCGCGGTTTTTGGCGTGTTTTTTTTATTCCAGTGAAGTTTAGTGGCTGTATTAACTAAATAAAATTAAATACTACAAAATCATTAGAAAATGTTACATCCTTAATCTATTGTCACTACGAAAGACATTATCGTAAAAACTTTTCACGCAAGAAAACATAAACGTAAGACTAGGCAGTATGATCAAAATACCTTAGCCTTCCTCTAGGGGTAAATAAAAAAAAATGAAGCGCGCGCTTATTATGAAAACCGATTTTTACCGCCATGTCACAGAAAATTTTACTAGTTTTTTAATGTTGTTTTCTTCACAAGTGTATTGAAAAACTTCGTATATCACACGTGAGTATTTAATGATTACCGTTCTTGGCTCTCTTAAGACCCTCGCCACGGCTCGGGTCTAAATACCGCCTCGACGGTAATCACTAACATTACACACTTATATCATAATGTACTATTATAGAGAACACAAATATTATAAAGGCGAAAGTTTATGAGTGTGTATGTGTATATTTGTTACTTCTTCACGCTCGAACGGCTAAACGGATTTCGATGAAATTTTGCAAATTGGTAGAATATGTCCTGGAATAGTACGTAGAATACTTTTTATCCCGGGGGTATGTTTCCTTGAGGCAAACTACTCTCACGCGGGTAAAGCCGCTGGAAGCATCTAGTAAAAACTTCTTGCAACATAAAAGTAAAAAAGCGGATTTAATGCCTTAGTAATTCTATACACTAGGGACATTTCTTCAGATTCCAGCCACATAGATCTCTCAGGTTCTCATTAAGAAAACCAGAGAACTTTAACAAAGTTAGCTGCGCTATTTCTGACGAATTATTATGCAAGTTTGTATGTTTAGAATTCATCTTCTGTCGTGGGCGTAACTACAAGTTTCTGGGTCGGGCAGGTGTACCTGTTTAAACTTCTAGTATAGTTGTACAAGTACCGAGACTACGAGTACTTCAAGGAAGTTTTCCCACTTTTAGACCATTATCAATTACAGGAAATAACAAGCTAAGTATGTCTTACATGTAAGTACAATTATTGGTTAGTGAATGTCTAGTCGCTACTCGATCGATATTCTATGCTCTGTGATACTACTTACTTTAAGGTGGGAAATCATCCAATGACTTCTGACGCTTTTGGGTGGAGCGAGAGGGTTTGTTAAACTTTTACTGACTAAAACCACACCTGTGTCCTTCAGTGGGTCTTTATGTTCTTTACGAGCTCCAGCTACGGTTTACTGACATCTCTTTGAGGAGCGCGTGAAATATTACACGCTGTCGACGATTTGGGCTCGGTCCGGACGGTTAAGTACCAGACGACTAGAGCTAATGATACTACTCATCATCATCATCATCATCATCTTCCTGCCCTTGTCCCGTGTTATTTGGGGTCGGCGCAACACGTTTTTTTCTTCCATTCTGCCCTGTCACTCGTCATACTATCACTAACTTCCTTTTCTTTCATATTACTCTTCACACAATCCATCCATCCAGCTAATGATACTACTACTAGGTACTAAATATTATTATATTCTAATACTACTGTACAGGTAAGGCCTGCAGAATTTAAAACTAAATAAGTTGGTAAATTTTTAAAAACATAGAAATTGGTATTCATTTATAAAATCAATTTGCCAAACTAAATAATACAATTTTTTTTTTTTTCTTTTGCGATCTTACCTTGGTATTTGAAATCTCGAAGCTGTTCTAGAATCAAGTGGATGAGAGTGAAGATCAAAAGACTCTTTTTAGAGCAATATTAAAGATAAACTTTAACCACAGAACTACTTATAACTTATATAGCTTAGAAGATAAAAACTGCCCAAAACCTGTCACATCAGTTTTATTATCAGAATTGAAACACTCTCACCTCAGTGGTAAAATATGTTTTGCACAAGTATAACGCAAAGAATTTGTAAGTAAGAAAAAATGGCAAAACACACGAGCTTTATGACTAACCAGATTTACTTCTATAGCAAAAAGGGATTGACGACAAGTGAAAAATTAATTGTTTGATGTGCTCAATATTTCACAAGTACCTAAAATACAGTAGAATTTTGTATGGTTTCATTACACGTGTTTTTATTTTTAAAACGTTCCCTAAAAAACCGGGCAAGAGCGAGTCGGACTCGCGCACTGAGGGTTCCGTACAAACTTACCTATGAAAACAGTTCAATTCCCGAATTGAGTTACGAAGATTTTTCTGAATCGCAAAAAAAAGTTTAAGTTTAAATAATTAAGTTTCTATGTAATTGTTATTTAATTCTGTGTACCTGTGTGTCATATAATAATAATAATATAATAATAATAATAATCGTTTATTCACAAAGCCAAAATACAATTTGTCCATCTCAATCGAACATGTAAACAATTTAGTACAATACAACGTTATGCATTAATTGAGACAGAGTGAACGTCTGTGTCTGTGCTAGTATAAACTGTGTTACAGACACAGGCGCCTTCCCCTTACGTTAATTCACAAATTTGCTGCACCTTTTAGTTTTCACAAGCCAAAACTTAGTTTAAAATAAACAATAAAACATTTAGAAGACTTATATAAGATTGTAAGCAAGAAATGGGTGTGTGTGGAAGTGTGTGTAAGTGTGTGGATAGGTGTATGTGATGTTTTGTAAGTATTCGTATATGTCTCAGTATAAAACAGACAGCAAAGGACCGTTTTATATACTTAAGTTTTTTTTTTTTTTTTTAGAAGCGGCGTTCGTAAGTTTTTCCTGCAAATAGTTTCTCAGTCTCGTCGTACGTCAACTTTTGGAGAAAACTACTAACTACAATTTTAAATTTAAATTTAGGCAAAGGATACACGTTGCAAGCTTCGTTTATAGTATTACTAGCGACCCGCCCCGGCTTCGCACGGGTGCAATGCTGATCGCTTCATAGTATAAAACAAAGTTGCTTCCCGCTGTTTGTCCCTATGTACCTACGCTTAGATCAGACAGCGCCTATCATCCACAGTGCAGTCGCGCATTTTGAACTTCTTCGGCCATGTATCTCGTGGTGGTAATGACTCCATAGAGCGTCTCGTAGTGCAGGGCAAAGTTGAGGGCACCAGGCCACGTGGTAGATCACTAATGATATGGACAGACCAGATCAAGGCCGCAACTAAGTGCTCGGTTTATGAATGTACTCGGAAAACTTGCAGTCCGCGATGAATAGCGCCGTGTTACCAATATGATCACTCATCGTGATTCACAGTGATGACCACGACCGCTCTGGTAAGAGTGTACCGACTGAGAAGAAGACGATCTTTAAAACTACGCAACGGGTTTTGATGCGGTTTTGATCAGCATTGCACCCGTGCGAAGCCGGGGCGGGTCGTCAGTACTAATCATACTACAGAATGTCTTTATATACAACGTTCACAGCTTTTTTTTGTCATTAGATAATACAAACAGGTTTTCTTTTGAGTTACTCTTGAAAGAGCGACATATCATTGGCCATGTGAAAAACACTCAACGATCACTAACGTTGAAACGTTGAAAGTTTGACCCTGCGATTTATTATTGATCATTGCAAAAGATATCTTTACTTGCCACTGTGTGGACCGACCGGAGGACACGATGGAGCACACGGTGGAGGTGTGCCCAGCTTAGGCAGAGCAACGCCGTGTCCTCATGGCGGCGATCGGCGGTGGTGACCCCTTGCGCCGGGTCTTGGTACAGACCATGGTCCGGAGCGAGGAGGAGTGGCAGGCGGTCGCCTCCTTCTGCGAAGCAGTAATGCTGGCAAAGGAGGCGGCCGATCGCGTGAGGCAACGGTCCTCACGCCCCAACCGCCGTCGGGATTCCGATCCCGATTTCCGGCCACCGTAGGCGCGGGCTTCCGGACGGCGACCGTCCGGTAACCATCCGGAAAGAGCCCAAGTCGTTGACGGCGCTTAGTGTTCCACGCGCGCCTCAGGGAGATGTCAGCAAATAGTAGGGGCCCAACAGGGTCAAAGCCTACTGGGGCCACGGGTAGTGTGAAAGTGAAACCTGGGGCCCTGGGACGAAGGCAAAGAAGGAACAGGAGTGGTTTAGTATTTAGTTTTCGTTTTTAGTCAGTAAAAGTTTGAAACTATCTCCCGCTCCGCCCAAGCGCGGGATTTGTCATTAGACGATTTTCCCACCTAAAAAAAAAACATTCCAAAGCGTAGATCTCTATGGAGAAGAATGTGCAAGAAACTCCATGGACACACATCTTCTCCGGTACCACATCCAGTGAGTATTGTGCACTCTATTATGACAGTTTTTAGTGATTTTACCAGCAAACGCGTGCCATTGCATAGTTTAGATGGATTCAGGTTTTTTTAAAAAATAACAGGACAACCTATTTTCAACGCCATTTTATGAGGAGGGTTCAAAGAATTAAGAAATTCTGTAGGAAAAAAACTTTTTACAAAAAAAAAAATAACCGACTTCACTATAAAAAGCGGGCAAGTGCGAGTCGGACTCACGCACTGAGGGTTCCGTACAAAATTTAGGTTACCTAACCAGGTTAGGTTAGGTAACCTATGAAAACAGTTCAATTCCAAAATTGAGTTACGAAGATTTTTCCGAATCGCAAAAGACGTTACTACAAATTTACAGTTTTCAATTTTTTTTCCTTTAATTGTGCTATTAGACCTTGCTTCATGGCAAATTTCAGGATTCTAGGTCAACGGGAAGTACCCTATGAATTTTGATTCCCTTGAGAGTGTCAAAATATACGTTTTTTGCGACATAAACGTCTGTATCTTTTTTTGTTAGCTTAGAAGTTTGATTTTTTCACAGCTTCAAGGGACCGCAGACCTGAGTATATGGTTTTAATTTCAACTCGATACCTCTACGCGTTTCCGAGATAAAGGGTCTTGGACCAGACATACCCACAGACAGACCGATTAACAACAAAGTGATCCTATAAGGGTTCCGTTTTTTCCTTTTTAGGTACGGAACCCTAAAAACAAAACACTAAAACGATCAATATAACTTTAATTTTGGAAGTCAGTGTTTCTGATATTGTCTGCTTGTTATTTAACACTGACTTCCGAAATTAAAGATCGTCTTAGTGTTTTTTTTGTGGTGAAGTTGGTTATTTTTTTTGTAAAAAAAAATTTCTTTCACACTTTTTAGTTGTGATACATTTATAGCCAGAGTACCTATATCTCATGACAATTCGATTTAAGCCAAACACTGTTATGATACATTATTTTATTAAGAAGTCCCCATCCACCTCCCAGCTCCATCATCAGGTCAGTTCGATAGTACCTTATAGCCAAAGTGCATCTGATGACAATTCTAATAAGCCCAAACACGGCTAGGTTGCATTAATTAATTACGGAGTTCCAGTGCCTATCTTCCAGCTCCATCATCATCATCAGATCACTTTGATGCTACCATTTTCAACATACTCGTAACTATTCAGAAACATTTATTTATATGCATTGTCATAGTTACATCTATCTTCATTGTGATATCTATGTAGGGGTGAAGTTTCATTGGTCATTTCTGGTCTTTTTCATCAGTTCCACTTCATCAAATGTTACTTTTTGACTGTAAATGCTTAAGTTCTCGATGAAAATACTAAAATCATTATATAGTTGCCTAGAATATTTGAGGAGTTCCCTCGATTCCTTATGGATCCCATCATCAGAACTGGATTTTGAAAAAAATAGGACCAATCTGGAAGCATATCCTATTAGGGAAAAAAAAAATTTTGCAAGTCGGTCCATAAACGACGCGAGTTCTGAGGTAACAAACGTAGAATCAAGTTATTTACCGCAACCGCTATGTCCCTGCATTTTAAATCTGTAATATCTTCGATAATATTCATTTAAATAACACGCTGTAAAGGGCTATATTGATCTAAATTAAATGCACAATTTATTTAAGATACTTAATTGGATAAAGATTAACGCTGTATTGCTTAAAATCGTTTCGTAAATAAGCCATTATTTCTTGTAAAAAGTAAAAGATAAAAAATGGTTATTGTGGGTTATCCCTAAGAGATGGACATATACCATCGCGGACTTTTTTGTAGACCTTTTTAAGGTGAACAATACTGTAGTACACTATTTTGATATATCTCGTGGAGTTCAGCCAGCGTTTGCAATGTAAGCGCAAAAAAATGTGTTTATTTACGACATCACATTAGAAACCTCTAAAATCATCAGTGTTCCTCTATTATATTGTGCATGTATCATACACATAAACCTTCCTCTTGAATCACTCTATCTATTAAAAAAAACTTCATCAAAATCCGTTGCGTATTTCTAAAGATCTAAGCATACATAGGGACAGACAGACACGAAAAGCGACTTTATTTTATACTATGTAGTGATAAAGGTGGGTGCTAAGACTTGGGTAGCTTCGCCTCGCCAGGGCAGTTTTGGTGATGACAGCTGGACATACAGGATTTTTACGTCGTTTATTTTGTTCTAGTAACCTTGGATCATAAGTCAATGATAAGTGAAAACGTAACGTTATGTTAAGTGCACAGAGCTGTCGGACGGTGAGTACAGATATGTCTTTATAGAGTTGGGTAGTCGGGTATACATAAGGTTTGTTAAGCATGACTTTTAGGACAGCTCTTTGTGCCCTCTCAAGGTGAAGTAAATACGTTTTAAATGTACCACCCCAGACAGATATGCAATAAGTAAGAAGTGACTGAGTTAGTGCAAAATAAATAGTTTTTAACAGTCGGTCAGGAACTACTTTTCTTAGTTTTTTCATAGGAAACATCAGTTTACGAACTCGCATAACCATCACACTGATATGCTTTTGCCAACTCAATATGTTATCGATGTGCACCCCCAGGTATTTAACACAAGAGCTTTTATGGATAGTAGGGCAACTGCAAGAGGTCAGTTCGGGGTGACAACTATGGGCTTTAACATCTGGCATACTAGGCTGTGAAATATAAACGTGTTGTCTTTCTTTCTTACCCCACTAACCAAATTAGTATAAATTATTAAGAAGAGCTGCTTCGAATCGTAAGCTCATCACTAGATAGTGAACGACTAGACCGATTTGGTTAAGTATTTTTTAAGATTTATGATCGTTCAAGTAAAACTGAAAAAAAAATTAACCCAACAACTTCTGGGTTAGCTAGTATAAATATGAAAAAATATAAACATACCAGTAAACTAACGTAGCCGTGAATTCCATTGTATGCCATAATAACGTCCCTGAAATCGCCCTCGCAGTAGCCGCACGTATCAGGCTTCAGGGTGAGGTTCAGCCGGTTCTTAGCATCCTTCATCATGCGCACCAGCAGCGACTCCATCTCATCCCCCCTGCCCCCCCGGCTCGCCTGCTCTCGCATCACAGACACAATCTGTGTCTCATTGATATCCGACGCATTGCCGGCTAAAATTCCTTGGAAAATCTCCAAAAGCGTCTGCGATTTGTTAGACATCTTAACAGCTTATCTGTTCTTTACAACTCTTTCAGTGCTGCCAACTCTTCAATCATACTTCTCCTCTTTCTCCCCGATTCGTTTGTAACCTGAAACAAGATAAATCGTCGCGTTAGAGCAATTTTTATGTCCTCTGGGTTTAAAGTAAATCATTTTTCTTGAACATTGTCATATTTTATCGCAACAACCGCCCGAGGGATACTTATTACGGATTTGCTTACAGCGGGCGGGGACGACGGTTTGCGTCCTAATAATCTTTTTTATTTGATAATACGAGTGTCTAATGAAGTGCAAAATAAAAAATATTTAGGTACCGTTTATTTTCGTGGACAGAAAATACACAATACAAGTGACATTCCATCAGCTATTACGATTGTCAAAGAACTTAAGGCGTACTCGGTACTTCATCAACTGGGAAATAATTCAACAGGTGATGGTCGAGAATCATTCGAGAATGCCACTCTGTACTTGAATGCGTTACAGTGCTCAACAATTACGTGACGCTGCAGTTTAATCCGGATGTAGTGGTTCACCGAGCTGGCTAGGCTAGGATCTAATGCGGTCCATTTGGTCAGATGCAAGGGTGGCTACGAAAACACACCAACACACGAGCGGGAAAGCGGTACTCTTCGACACTGGGCTGCAGGACAGCGAAGGAGGTCATGCCACACTTAAACAGAATCTAAACCTTCTGCGACTATACAGAGGAAGCCTGCGCCTGGGGAGGCAAATGTTTATTTAGTGAGCAGTGTCCGGTGAACCATCACCAGACACTGCTCACACAATAAACATTTTCACATTGAGAGTATCACAGACAGTCCTCCGTGCAGAGCATACCAGGAGTCGAAACGATCTCACATGTGCTCCTCGAGTGTACAGATGTCCCCAGAAGCCTGGGGGCACCAAATGCTCATATGGACGCCGTGAGTAAAGTGAGAGGCCTCATCTGCTTTTGGAGAGAGATGGGCTGGTTGGATTGAATGCCATAGCCCACGTACAATGATCCACTAAGGACTGATTGTGGAAACCAGACAACCGAGATAAGAACTTAAGGCGTATAGTCACCAATGACCTTGACCATTTTGACAGAGCTAAACGCACTATATCTGCGAGGCTTGCATACATTTTTTTCTGGAGTGTGATCATCAAACAACTTCTCCCGCTTAGGTGGAGCGAGATAGAGTCAGACTTTTATTGACTAAAACCAGTGGCATAGCTAATCCTAATGGGGCCCCATATCAAATATTTTTGAAATTTTGTTTTTTGGTACTAAATAGCTTCTACAATAGTAATTTCTTAAATAGCTTAGAAATAGTGCCTTGAGAAGCCTTGAAAATGAAAATGAGCTCATTTAATGGATCATTCAGAAGGTACATACTAAAATAGGTTGAGTTTTTATTGTCGTCTTGTATGTAGAAAATGCTAAAGCAAGAGGAGCGTGCTAAAAACTATTTACAGAGTATCATATTGGTAGCCATTTTTATTCACTCCTGGGCTTTTATCAATATGAGAATTTAAGATTGTGGATAACATGTTACGAATTTAGGCATATGTCGGGGCCCCTGTAGCTCGGGGGCCCCATATCATTGATACGGCGGTAGCTACCCCTCTGACTAAAACCCACCTGTGTTCCTTTCCTTCAGTTTCCCTTTGCGTTCTAGGATCACGGTTCCTCTTTCGAAGAATCCCCAAACCCTAGTAGACATGGTGATGTCTCCCGCATTTGGGGAGGCTAAGGGTCTCTACCCTAATACGGGAGAAGTAATTAGATGATTTTCCCAACTCAAAAATAAAGGCATAGTTTTCCAACACCAACTCTAAAACCATAAAAACAGTCGCAGCGACTGTCAAATAAATTACCTACGTGATTTACACTGAAGATAACTGCGACACGTTATACTCAACTAATTTATTTCGTAATACACATTCAACAGCCTATATAAGTCAGAACATAGGTAGTTAAGTAACAGACATGAACTGCCCTCTGAAGTCCAAAAGCCTTCGATCAACAATATACATAGTTGATCGAAGCCAAAAGCGGTATCGCTAAATTTTAACTTTTTTTTTGTATTACTTTTGGACGTAGGCGGAACAGAGAGTAAAGTCCCGCAAACCTCCGTTGAAAAGTGAGGATCCTCCGACCAGACGGGTGTTATGTCTGGTGGGCAACTGCCCAATAGATGATTTCGGGCTGTTCTATATGTTCCAATCGCGCGGAGAACTTTAATTGCGCGATGCAGGATTAGTTCTTATGTGACGCTATAGATGTCGCTACATAGATACTTATTTATTTTCGTTTTCTATGGACGAAGCTGCTGGAAAAGTTAGTATAATCACACTAATATTATAAAGGCGAAAGTTTGTGAGTGAGTGTATGCGCGCATATTAGTTACTTCTTCATGCTCGAACGTCTGAACGGATTTCGATAAAACTAGGTAGGTATACGAGTAGGTTACTTAAAAAAAAAAATGTCGGCGCCAGGATGCCGATCATCATTGAAGGTCTGTCTAGGGACTCTGTTTTGTGGGCGATGGCTGGGTATCGAGCAATAAACAAACTATTCCAGATCACACAACTGATTTATTATAATGGTATTCACTTTACACAACGAGCAGTGAGACAGTCCCCGAGACCAGACGTTGTACGCACGGCTGCCGACAGAGGAAAGAGCCCCGCACCTCTGCGGTCGGCACTTTTATCTGCTCGGTTCGTGCAAACGTCAGCGCGGATTCTGTCAAAGTGACATGTGTCACTTTTCACTTAGCTCGTTCATTCGTTCTCAAGTTTCCGTACTATTGACTTCTCCGACATATATGTATATATATATAAAGAGGTAAAGTATGTTATTTTGTTTGTAGGAGGCAATCTCTGAAAGTACTGAACCGATTGCTAAAATTTTGTCACCAATAGAAAGCTGCTTTATTTCTGAGTGACATAGGCTATATATTTTATTAATCTAGTATTTAATAAACTAGTGCTTGACTGCGATCCCACCTGATACCTGATGATAAGCAGTGATGCAATCGAGAGTTATACAATCAAAAGTGAGACAACAATTTTATCCCGAGAGTATATTGTAGAGTATCTTGGGATAATTTTCAACTATCATACAGGCGAAGCCACTGATAGTAGCTAGTTATTATATTAATGAAAACCACACTGGCAAATATTAATTTTATGATTGCTTCCGCGCTGGCAGCATTCCAGCTTTGCGGGGTTAGATAACGATCTTAAAGTCAACATTTTTATTGTCTTTATACGTACTATTGCTACAAAACTACACTCTAGCAGTGAATATAGAATATAGTTAATATAATATAGTATGAAAAATAGAAAATTTAATTAAATATAAATTCCCAGATAAATAATAAAATAATTTAATAATAATGACGATGAAAAATAAATAAAATTACCTGACATAATTTATCAATTCTTACACACGGACATAATAATAATAAATATACCTAATTTACTTAAATGAATATATAATTTAATAATGATGACAATAAATATAAATAAAAATACCTGACAAAATTTTCCTAACCTACTTATACAAAACATAATAAAAATATACATAAATTAATTAATTTTAATAATAACAATTTACTAATAATGACGACAAAAATAAATAAAATATTTGACATAATTTACAATTACTTATACAATAGACATAATAATATGCATACACAATCTAATTTAAACATATAAATACATAATTTAATAATAAAGATGACAAAAACAAAAATTAAATAATCGGACACAATCTACCAATATGTACTTATACACATACATAATAATATACATATAATAGATCTACCTACAATAATTAATTCCATGAATTGTTACTTTGCCGCCATCCTCTCTCCTAACTTTGCTGTGCCCGACAGGGTCCATATTGATCTTGACTATATTTTATACCACCTATGTACATAATATGGAATGCAATAAAGTATTGAGTATTGAATATGTTTGTGCTTTTTTTGTTAATTATATAAACTAGTGCTTGACTGCGATCCCATCTGAGGACACTTAAATTAAAATCGGACGGGAAGACCGCAGCAGGCAAATTGTTCCAGTTCTTCGATGTAAGCGATATAGACGACGAGGCGTAACGCTTAGTTTTTAGATTTACCGAATGTATCTATTTTTTAGTTAATATTAAATGTTCCGATTTTGCCAGCGACTTTACCTGTTTAAAAGTAGAAAATGATCCAACAGAATCGTAATATCGTGAAAAATAATATCTATATCCTAATCCGAATTACCCGTGTTCCAAAATGTAATCGAAATTCATTCAGCCGTGATGCGATTATTGTTATACGATATAAAATGATAGACATTAAACATTTAGATTACATTAGTCTCATAGTTTCTCAAAACTAAAAAAAATAATTTACGCCTTTTTGTTTTATAAGGGAAGTCATTAAATTCATCCGTATTCATCATATTTGGGTAGGGCGAGAGGGAGTATCAGTTTTTTTACTGACTAACCCTTTGTGTTTCAAGGCCACGTTAACGTTTTCGAATGATCCTGCAACCTTGGCAGGTATCAGCCCTTGAGGGCCCCCTTCAATTTTGCTGACAGCTCTTTGAGGAGCGCATGGAACTCGGGCTTGATCCTTATCGGATGATAAACCACTCATTGCTCACCGTCCGCAGACCACAAGCCCACGCCTACGGTCGCCGGGAATCGACCTGCGACTTCCGTCACCCGAGGCGTTTCTTGAAGAATTTAAAGGGAATAAATATAATTAACAACTAAAAAGAACTTTGCTATCATAACCTATAATACTTAAAATATAGACCAATCAGCAAGAAAATTAAACCTCCCCAAAAAATCAAAACTTAAAATACATTACAATGATTCTTATTATATTATATAATGATTTACCTGGAATACAAGATGGACAAGAAGATGTTACATGATATATTCAAATGTCATTATATATTGAAATTACCGTTCAATTTGTTGTGGTTATAAACTACTTTTGGATTAAACAAGCACAATTTAGAGTTGATAGCTTTAAGTAGGATCACAAGTTATAAAACTTTTGGTTCTAATTTCACGCTAAAATAGGGATTTAATTTTGTTGACCATTTAAGTACTATTTTTGGCAGATTAAAGATTCAAGATTCAAAGATTCAAAGATTCAAAGATTCAAAGATTCAAAGATTCAAAGATTCAAAGATTCAAAGATTCAAAGATTCAAAGATTCAAAGATTCAAAGATTCAAAGATTCAAAGATTCAAAGATTCAAAGATTCAAAGATTCAAAGATTCAAAGATTCAAAGATTCAAAGATTCAAAGATTCAAAGATTCAAAGATTCAAAGATTCAAAGATTCAAAGATTCAAAGATTCAAAGATTCAAAGATTCAAAGATTCAAAGATTCAAAGATTCAAAGATTCAAAGATTCAAAGATTCAAAGATTCAAAGATTCAAAGATTCAAAGATTCAAAGATTCAAAGATTCAAAGATTCAAAGATTCAAAGATTCAAAGATTCAAAGATTCAAAGATTCAAAGATTCAAAGATTCAAAGATTCAAAGATTCAAAGATTCAAAGATTCAAAGATTCAAAGATTCAAAGATTCAAAGATTCAAAGATTCAAAGATTCAAAGATTCAAAGATTCAAAGATTCAAAGATTCAAAGATTCAAAGATTCAAAGATTCAAAGATTCAAAGATTCAAAGATTCAAAGATTCAAAGATTCAAAGATTCAAAGATTCAAAGATTCAAAGATTCAAAGATTCAAAGATTCAAAGATTCAAAGATTCAAAGATTCAAAGATTCAAAGATTCAAAGATTCAAAGATTCAAAGATTCAAAGATTCAAAGATTCAAAGATTCAAAGATTCAAAGATTCAAAGATTCAAAGATTCAAAGATTCAAAGATTCAAAGATTCAAAGATTCAAAGATTCAAAGATTCAAAGATTCAAATATTCAAAGATTCAAAGATTCAAAGATTCAAAGATTCAAAGATTCAAGGATTCAAGGATTCAAAGATTCAAAGATTCAAAATGTCATGAAGTCAGTCAGTCAGAAAAAAAAATGATACTAATTGCACATTCCAAAGCGAAGATCTCTATGGAGAAGAATGTGCAAGAAACTCCATGGACACTCTTTTCAATCATGTTTTGTAATTACAAATATCTCTGTTACATGTTTCTTGTCGCTATCATGCGAGAACAATGTAAATAAAGTAAAAATAAAAACTAAATATAGATATTAAAATAGCCACTGGCAGCTAAGAGATGACCAGTCTCAACTGACAGCGCCCATTCACGAACATGACGCTAATATTAGCACCACTCAGCTCAACCATTTTGAAGGGAACCGAATGATCCAACACATGCGACACCATCAGTGAGACATATGAGTGAGCATGACAAACTCTCAACTGCCATGCTCATTTATGTCAAACAAGTCCAATAGTAACATAAAAAAACCATAAATTAGCTCCATGGTACTAACATTTACAAACTTTGAAAAAAATGCTTCTACATTATACTATACTTATAATATTTTACAAATCCAAAAAAAAAAAAACATTAAAAAATAATAACAATAATTTCCAAACTAATCAATTTGTTCACCCCGGTGGTAGTGGAGCTGGACCAGCATTGAGCCAAGCATTTTTATCTTGAATATAATCCTCCAACTTATAATATGCTTGCCTGCATAGTGTGCGTATAAAGAAATTATTTGCCGTTACTTTTACTAGATCAGGTGGAGTCAAACATATGAATTCAAAAGCCTCACCCAAGACGAGAAGCTTTTGAATTCGACCAGTCGCTAAAGTTAGCTAAACAATTCAAAATGAAGTACTTAAATCAGGATTTACGCTCTCCGTGAGGATGGAGAGCGTATATGAGTAGGTACTTCTCGGAGCTGAAGACGTGTCGAATAATACGTTTACTAACAAAAGCTAGCAAATAATTGGATTTGTGCTTTGTTTCAGATGTAGAGACACATCATGAATTCAATACGCCTACGTGCCATAATATCAGCCTACATATCTACAGGTATAGTTGAGTCGTTTATTTCTTCGTGAGTTTTCAAATTATTTGCTTTACTAAGTCAAAATGGCAACATAATATTATTATTACAAATTTTTGCACACTTCGGGGCCCCTGCAGCTCGGGGGCCCCGTTTCATTGATATAGCTGATACAGTGGTAGCTACGTAAGTTGTCAGTCGATTGAAAAGTGGGTCAATGAAAAGGTAATGGTAAACTCGTGTTGTTGCCACTCCTATCGACATCGGAGATTCTACACCCAAAGTTGTAAACGACTACGTTTATCTGGAGCAAACGTCTGGTTAGGTAGGTCTAACTTCGAGAAAAAGGTCAAACCTCTTCGTTGGCGTTTGAGAAGCTGCCGCCGACTTTCGTTTCAAAAGTCTCAAAACGAAAGTCTATAATAGTGATGACATACGGCTCTGAAACATGGTCTCTCACAATGGGCCTCGTCAGAAGGTTTAAAATCAATCAAAGGGCAATGGAGAGGGCTTTTGCTTGGAGTTTTCTTGCGTGATTGGATCAGAAATGAAAATATCCGCAGGAGAACCAAGTTACCGACATAACCCGAAGAATCGCCCAACTTAAGTGGGACTGGGCTGGGCACATTACTTGCTGACTTATGGTCTATGGGGCCGAAAGTTGTGCGACCACAAACTGGAAGACGCAGCGTTGGAAGGCCTTCTGGTGAAGATCATCATCATTTCAGCCAAAAGACGTCCACTGTTGAGCACAGGCCTCCCCAAGTGTCGCCACAACAAACAGTCTTGTACACCTCGCATCCACCGTATTTCCGCGACCCTCACCATGTCATCGGTCCTCCCACAAGGTATAGTGGGAAGTATTCCAACGCTGCGTCTTCTAGTACACGATCGCCACTCCAGAACCTATCGGCCTCAACGACCATCTGTTTTGCGAGCAATGTGCCCAGTCCACTGCCACTTCAGTTTGGCTAGTGGATAAGTACTTGATGTAAAAGGAGTTTTGTATCTGAAGTATCTACTTGCACAACTGGACAATATGTGGAATCATTGAAACAGGCGCGATCTCGGTAAAATTCTTCTTAACGGGCGCTGCTACACAAATTACAGACAGAATTCGTTCTTTATAAGATGCGCAAAGTCCTACAATAATTTGATTGACTTTTCTGAACTTGACTTATTTCACTACTAACCCGCGTGTAGGTACCTATTCAAGCCATTCATTTGAATAGTTACTAAATATTGGTTCGAATTGGTTCAATAACTGTTTTCTTTTGCACTGCATGACGTAATATCATGATTGTGTTGTATTGTTGTATTGTAAGTGCACACCGTCATTGTAATTCACTATTTTTTTTCCTGTATCAAGCATGCTCTTCATAGCTAATTAAATTCGAAAACATGTAATTGGTTACTAGTGGCATAATGATGTTGTTAAATTTGTTAGTTGTTAATAGATATTGTTTGTTTTCCGATTATAATAAAATTACAACAAATAAGTGTTGACTATCTCAGCGAAGCTTGCCAAGAAGGCTGGCTCGATAGGTCGATACACAAAGAGCTCTAGCAGGTGCCCGTTTCATATGAAATACTTTTTTTGCGGTGGGAAGTCGTAAATTGACTTCTCCCACTCTAGGGTAGAGCGAGAGGGCGTGTCAGACTTTTACTGACTAAAACCCTCTGTATTCTTCAGTTACTCTTTGCGTCCCAGGACACAGTAACTCTTTCAAACGTTCCCGTGGTCCTAGTAGTCATCGGCCTTACTCTGGCCTCCTTCGGTTTTTGTAACATCAATTTCACGCGTAGAATACTACCTGCCGTCGACTCGGGCTCGGTCCTCACAGGATGGCCGGACGGCGAGCTACCTATTGCTCGACATCCTGCAATTTCCGACGCCCGTATTAAATACCTTAACAACTTTTACTTCCATTAATAAAATTCAACCTTCACTGCCTAAACAATATTCCCTACTATTTCTCAAAATAAAGTGTTCGAAGCCCTTGTGTTATTGACACCTTACCGGGACCATATTACCATACATATCTCAGTACATCAAATATGGAGCCAGATGTTCATCCACGTAAAGTGAGAAGTAAAAAGCTTATGAAAAAAATCCTTCGCATTTTTCCTTTCACCGTAAATAAACCGACCCATCTGAAAATCGGTTTTTTCAATCATTTTTGTTAGAACGACTGCTTAGAAATAAAAATTTGTCATGTTGTGTTTTTGCTGACAAAGATTATTAAGTATTTTGTAATTCTAAGGGCGGAATTCACCAATAAAACTAATCGCGTTTTAACGTTTGGCTCGCATAATCGCGTTTAGCCGCTGTCAGTAGTGTCACTTGTAAAAATACAACAATAGAAAATTACAGACAAGTGATGCTAGTGACAGCGGCTAAACGCGATTATGCGAGCCAAACGTTAAACGCGAATTCCGCCCTAAGTCAATAAAAATGGTAAATGATAATTATGAATATGTCTAAAAAGAAGTGGCTACTTTTTTGTGAGAATTCAAGGCTCTTGGCTGAGCAAGAGGGGATTTCGACGATAAAGTGCCAATACCTGCTAACTGTAATTTTTCCAAAAAAAATACTTTTTAGTGCTTATAATTGAAATGTGTGTTTCCGCATGTTTTAGTGAAATCTCCAAAGCATATATTTAGTCGCAACTGCATCAAATATACCTATTGTGAAAACACCTCCTAACTAAACCAATGTGTCAATTTATGGTATTATCTCCTAACGTTTTTGGGACAAGAGATTTTTGACTTCGAAAGTTAGGAGTTTTTGGCACTTCGCCGTCGATTTATTAGTGTTTCTTCAGTTGTTCTTTGCCTTCCAGGACCGCGCTAACTCTTTTTTTTTCACATAGGCCTACATGGGCACTTTTAAAACGTCGGAAGCTAGTGCACGGTTCCAAATTGGTCGTTTCCTATGGAGAAGAACCGGCAAGAAACTCCATTCTCCATCTGTTACTCTTTTAAAAAAAGTGATTGTTTACAATATTTTCATATCACAGTATGAATAGATATTATGTAAGGACAGTGTAGACCAGTCAATATTGTACCCAAAAGCACAATAAAAATAATTATATTTAAAAAAAAAAGTGAGTCGCAATAGGAAGTAATCTAAGAATTCGCGGAGTCTACAGTGTTCTCACATTCACATTATAAAAAAAAGAAGCTATATAAAAAAAAGCAACGACACCACAGGCCTCACTACGTGGCCTAAAATCCGAGACATGAGGATACAAAAAAAAAAATGTTCAAATTGATGTCGTAATCTCATCTACAATCAATGTAGAAAGCACGTCACCGTATTAAAAAATTATAAGTGTTTTTCCTCGTTTGTGTCTGAGATTAGAATGCTAACGTCCATTATAGCTCCGTTCTCTGCAAGATAAACGGGATTCTTCGAAAAATCACCGCGGTCCTAGAATGCTAAGAGCTACTGAATAAAATCACCGCGGTCCTAGAATGCTAAGAGCTACTGAATAAAATCACCGCGGTCCTAGAATGCTAAGAGCTACTGAATAAAATCACCGCGGTCCTAGAATGCTAAGAGCTACTGAATAAAATCACCGCGGTCCTAGAATGCTAAGAGCTACTGAATAAAATCACCGCGGTCCTAGAATGCTAAGAGCTACTGAATAAAATCACCGCGGTCCTAGAATGCTAAGAGCTACTGAATAAAATCACCGCGGTCCTAGAATGCTAAGAGCTACTGAATAAAATACCGGTCAAGTACGAGTCGGGCTCGCTTACTAACTTCGCGTTGGCCAAATTTTTATTTTATTTTGTTTTTAGTACATATTTGTTCGAATCCGACTCGGCTGGGCAGCGATCGGGAGGCTGCGCGGTATCTTCTCTTCCAATATACCACAGTGTCTCAAGACGTAAGTCCAGACCAGTGCGTGTTGCCAATGATGATATATGGTTCCGAAACGTGGTCGCTCACAATCGGCCTCATCTGAAGACTTAATGTCACCCAACGGGCAATGGAAAGGGCTATGCTCTGAGTTTCCTTGGGTGATCGAATCAGAAATGAAGATATCCGCAGGAGAATAAAGGTTGCCGACATAGCACGAAGAATCGCCAAACTTAAGTGGCAATGGGCAGGGCACATTGCTCGCAGAACAGATGGCCGTTGGTGCCGAAAGGTTCTGGAGTGGCGACCACGTACCGGAAGACGCAGTGTTGGAAGGTGACACAACTTGACTACAAGATGGACCGATAACCTGGTGAAGGTTGCGGGAACCCGATGGATGCGAGATGCACAGGGCCGTTCATTGTCAACATCCTGTAAAATTATTAATGATTACACTGCTGCGTCCGACTTACATGTAGAGTTGTGTCAATTATTTGTTCTGAATAATTACAATCGCTCTAGAAAGCATAAATTATTTAATGTTCCATTTTGTCGCAAGTAGCTCGATCCACCCCCCTAAATCGCGTATGCTAACGATGCTCAACGCGCTCGTGGAGACCAACCCTGGATTGAATTTGTTTGCTGATAAATGGAAGACCATATTATTAGAAATTTTGCGATTCTGTGAGAAGACAGAGTGAAAGGATTACCGTATTTTAGTATTAATGGCTATTTTGATGTACTAAATAAAAAATAAATAAAAAAAATGTGGCGACTATCGGCTGAAATGATGATGATGATGATGACATATTTGTTGTTATAGCGGCAACAAAAATACATCATCTGTGAAAATTTCAACTGTCTAGCTATCACGGTTCATGAGATACAGCTTGGTGACAGACAGACGGACAGTGGAGTCTTAGCAATGGGGTCCCATTTTTACCCTTTGAGTACGGAACCCTAAAAACACAGATGACTTTTGAAAGTCGGCCACTCTCCCTCACTCCGCCTTGAGCGGGAGAAGTTAATTGATAATTTCCCAATTAAAAGCCTCTCTAGAGATCAAACCTTTAGCTGTTAGGAGTTCACGCGACCACTAGACTATCGATTAAGTGGCAGTAAAACAAACTTTTGACTGGCCTGTTGGTCTAGTGGTTAGTAGCCCTGACTGCTATGCCGGAGGTCGTCGGTTCCATTCCCACCCAGGACAAATGTTTTTGTGATGAGCACGCTCATTTGTTCTGTGTCTAGGTGCAATTTATCTATAATATGTATGTATTCAGAAATACATAAGTATGTTTATCAGTTGTCTAGTACTCATAACACAAGCTCTGCTTAGCTTGAGACTAGACTGCGTTGTGTGATAGTTGTGGAATATTATATTATTATATCTTTATAAATATATAAAAATGAATTTTCGTTAGACTCGCTAAAACTCAAGAACGGCTGGACCGATTTGGCTAATTTTGGTCTTGAAATATTCGAGATAGTCCAGGGAAGGTTTAAACGGTGAGAAAAAATGGAAAAAATATCGTGAGTGTTTGAGCTTGCCTTACTGACACGGGCAAAGCATTCCACAGCCGCACTGCTTGAACTGTAAACGACTTGTCAAAAAAATTGGTGGAATGGCTTGGCATCTCTAGCCCCAAGTTTTCCGATGACCTAAGATATCTAGTATGTGTGTCATGAAGGAACTTGAAACGTTCTTTAAGATTAGATATAATGTGTGAGAACAATGTATATAAAATAAAAACCGGGCAAGTGCGAGTCGGACTCGCTCACTCAGGGTTCCGTACAGACCTACCTATAAAACAGTTCAATTCTCGAATTGAGTTACGAAGACTTCCGAATAACAAAGTTTTTTTTTTGTAACTGTAACTACAAATTTACAGTCTTCAGATTTTCTCCTATACTTGTGTTATGAGACCTTGCTTCATGCCAAATTTCAGGATTCTAGGTCAACAAGTACCCTATGAATTTTGATTCCCTTGAGAGTGTCGAAATATACGTTTTTGCGACATAAACGGCCGTATCTTTTTTTCTCGTTAACTCAGGAGTTTGATTTTTTCACAGCTTCAAGGGCTCGCTGACTTGAGTATATGGTTTTAATTTCAACTCGATACCTCGACGCGTTTCCGAGATAAAGGGTCTTGACAAACAGACAGACGGACAACAAAGTGATCCTATAAGGGTTCCGTTTTTTCCTTTTCAGGTACGGAACCCTAAAAACAAAACCCAATTCAGAGAATACCTACTAACGAGATGTTATGTTATCTGATATATATGTAATAATTAATACAAATACCTATACAACACCAATTACCAAAGGATTTGTGATGAAATGAGCCATATCCACTACTCATGTCATGATCGTAATAATTATCTGAACGTCAAATCTAGATCAATGAGATAAATAACAAGCAGGATACTGTTGTACTCCTAATTCAGGATTAATTATAATCCCGAACGAAATAGGTTTTTTAGAAATATGTCGATAATAAATAATTTTTTTATCACATTATTGAGTACCCTTTGTTGGAAGTTTTCAAGGGAAGAATTAGGGACCATTTCCTGTCAACATGACCCATAAATATGTATGTTTATAAGTTTTTATTTATTGTATATATTGTGTTTATATCTGGTGTGCTGTACACATATCTGTTTAGTATATTTTTGATTTTAAGTTAGATTTAATTTATGTACTTAAGTTTAGAAAACCTAATTGTGGGTTAAACTCGCCTATGTACATCAGCTGTCCTATATTTATTGTCTATTAAAATTGTGTGTACAATAAAGAATAAAGAAAGAATAAGAATAGAGAGAATAAGAGTGTCACGTCGCGACGTGACACTCTTATTCTCTCTATTCTTATAGCTCTCCGACCGATAAGGAAAAGGCCCGGGTGGACGGCGCGTAGTGTTCCACACGTGCTTCAAAGAAAGAAAGAAAGAAAGAAAGAAAGAAAGAATGAAAAAAGAAAGAAAGAAAAAAAGAAAGAAAGAAAGAAAATACGTTTATTCGTACCTCACACATACAGTAGAATTACAAAAAAAGTATGAAAAGAATAACTTAAAATCTGTGCAAGGCCAAAAAGGCGCCTAACTCAGCATATGCTGCAATATTTAAAACGATAAATAACGCAGCGCTGGTGAAAGAGATGTCAGAGGACAGGACTTGCTAGGGCTGAAACCTGGCAGAGCTACAGGTTTATTCGAAACAGTTACCGCGACCCTGAAAAGGACTACTGAAAAAACACGAGTAAGTTTTTGGCAGTAAGAGCCTGACACTCCCTTTTATTCGGCCCAGAGCGGGTAAAGTTAGATGATTTCCTACCCTTAAAAAAGGGATGTCACGCCCTAGAAGAAGAACATATCTTGCTGGCGGTGTTCTTCAGAAAAGTCAGACATATAGTACCTATTCAAAACCGGTGAGTGTGCAGTGCTAGAAGTCAAATTGATAATTTGCGTAGTGAATTCTCAATCTGTAGCATTAAGTGAACATACTATATACATCATATATACAGCTCACCTCAACCACTTAAGATTTTACTGTATGTTTTTTGAAGAATTGACCTGTAAAAACAGTAACGAAGCCAAAGGAAAGAATCTTATGATTTTAGCAGGTTATGTTCAGGTCTTTGCCTGCCCTCATGCTTATGAGACAAAGGTCATGTATACAGGGTGACTGGCAATTAGTGTACGATACTTAAACACGTGATTGTGCTCATGATAACAAACAATTTTTATTGTGGGAGCAAAGCCAAAATTGCGAAAAAAATATCAGCTGTTCAGTACATTAGGCAAACATAAATGTACTGAACAGCTGATTTTTTTTCGCGATTTCAGGTTTGTTCCCATAGTAAAAGTTGTTGGTTATCATGGGCACAATCACGTGTTTAAGTATCGTACACTAAATACCAGTCACCCTATATGTGACCGGTAAAGAATAACATTACATACTCGTAGAATGCTTAGTCATCCTATACAGTGCAAATCTCGTGTGGGCAATCCTAAAAATATGTTATTTATCGTTTATCATAAAGTTCGAAAGGGATGACGGGGATAGAGTGAGCGAGCAAAGCAAAAGGTAATTTTTTTCTTCAAAATTAACTTAAACTGCATTAAAGTTTTAATAGAAAATCGTTTGCCTGAACCCGGTATCAAACGAACTCAGACACAAGAAACGAAAATAAAGAAGACATTTTAATTACTTATATTATTCGTTCAATCTATTTAAAAAGGGCAATCACAAAGAAATACGAAAATAAACGCATAACTAAATAAATAAATATAAATCTCCCGATCAAACGTAACATCTTATCGAAGGAAGATTATAAAATCTAACTAGTTTACCGATGACTGACTTAGAAAATGCGTCATCTGATTTATCTACACGAGTGGGTTCTTTGCAAGTAAGCACGTGTTTCATTTTGCACTAAGGAGGATGAGAGGCAAAGACTGGAATTCTCTAGGATTACATAAACTAGGTACTTACTTGGTATAAAACAATCAATATGATATTATAATGATAAGACGGAAGAACGCAGCGTTGGAAGGCCTCCTATAATAAGATGCATCGATGACGTGTGTGAGAGTCGCGGGAATACTATGAATGCGATATGCACAAGACCGTTCGTTGTGGCAACATTTGAGGAGGCCTATGTCCAGCAGTGGATTGATGATAATGATGATAAAAATTTGTTTTGCAAAAAGGAACTTGTTCTACAAAGTTTATGAGTATAAAAACGCAGTAGGTAACACACATAAGTAAGGTACGCTATTTGGTATGGAAACGAATAAAATCAAATATAAAACAACTATAAAAGCAAATATCCCAACTTTAATATCGGTCAGTTTATGATTTACTGAGGGGCGATCTAACAAAAGATTTGACTAGATACCATCAAATTAGTGTAGCTTCCATTTTATGAGTAGGTCATAACAAGTGAACAGTGGCGGACTGAGGACGTCTGGGGACCCGGGCGGTATGTAAGAGAGTAAAATGGCACATGCAACACCGAACTCATTTTTGTACACTACATTTAAATATTGCATTGCATTGCACATGCATTTTACAACCGGAAACTACTTGGGTTTCTAAGGAGTCTGTTGCTGCGACAGCAGTGCTACCAGGAGGTTTTAACGCGATCCATTTTACGAGCTGAACTGAACTGTTAAAGAGATAGAACTATGTAGGGTGACATTTTAAGACGTCATGATCAGTCCCCTGTTCTGGTTCCCTGCTAAAACATTAGGAAGTGATTATTAGGGGGACTTCTCGGGGGGTAACTTTATAGTCAGTTGTGGTATGACGTTCAAAAAATGCTGATTCTCAGACATATTTTATTTATTATAAAAAATGACTTTTAATTTTGATCAGATTTAGATATTAAACAGAAATTATTTTCAAAAGGACATTGCTCTACGTCCATACATTGTTCGTCCTGGAGCCAAGAGCATCGGAAAATTATGTATTGTATTCTCTATCATTAGTAAACTCCTATAAGATCTTATTTTAATATGAATGATGTATTTCAATAAAAGTATCAGATTTTTAGGTTATAATCGAACTATAACGAATATTAGATATGTTTTTCATAGCTCTGAGTGATTTTTAAGAAACTGAAAAACAACATCTTATTTCATTTAGCTATTTTTAGTACCTATCTAGATAATTAGGTACCTATGTAGTTTTTTTTTTCTAGCACAGGTGATTAGCTTAAAAGACTAAGTATCCAGGCCAAAATCATAACAAAAAAAGCACAGGTAAGACTGTGACTCTGACGATAACAACCAAAGTTGTGTCAAAAATAGGGATGGCAAGTACGTTACAAACTACCATAATTAAAATAAATCTATATTAAAATATTTGTAAGGTATTCAGTAAAAATAAATATTTTTTAAATTAATGAAACCCAAAAGGAGGTTTTTTGTATTATTTGTCGTAAATAATTGTTTAGTTAGTTATATATAGACCACACACTTTTGTAAACGATCATTAGAAAATCTTGAAAAATTATCATGATGAAATTGTAGGTTTTGATCACTTCGATCAAATCGAGTATGACCTATTTTTTAAAGTATAGTTATTAGATTTTTTTAAATACACTTTAAAAAAAAAACAATCGATCGATGTACATTTTGGCATAAAGCAAGTCAGTGATACAGAAGTATTTGCAACTTATATAATAAAAAAGACAATTAATTATCGTGTATTCCAATGCTCTTTATTGCCTAAGGTCATTTTGGACGTTTACCTTTGGAGGCCCCAAGCTCAGGGGCCTGGACCGGTCCTGCCGCTCTGACCTAAGCCCGTCCAGAGCAAGTGATAACATGGCGTCAGGGAATAATAATTCTCACTTTATGATGCTAATAGATTTGACCCGATTTTTTTTTATTTCAAGGGTGCGTTATTTATTAGTTGACGTCACGATTTCACTCAACCGATGCCATCAATTACAACTATACTATGTATATACTAATATACATATAAATATTATTATAATAATGCTGAAGAGTTAGTTTGTTTGTTTGAACGCGCTAATCTCAGTAACGACTGGTTCGACTTGAAACATTATTTTAGTGCCCATAAAATAAGAAAGACTGTAAGTTATTATATTTATAGTATCGCGCTATGATTCACGGGAGTGACGCAGTAACCTAAGACGCAGGGGACAGCAAGTCATCATCATCATCTTCCTGCCCTTGTCACGTTTTATTTGGGGTCGGCGCAATACGTTTTTTTCTTCCATTCTGCCCTGTCACTCGTCAAGCTATCACTAACTTCCTTTTCTTTCATATCTCACTCTTCACACAATCCATCCATCTTTTCTTTGGTCTCCCTCTCCCTCTCCATCCATCCACATGTATGCTCATAACTCTTTTAGTAACATGCGTTTCAGGGGACAGCTTGGAAGATTTTCATTTGCTATTTTTTGCCTTGATCTCAGTTTCCCCTGAAGGTAAGCGATGGATAAAATTTTTTTTTTTTTAATTTTTGGGCAAATGCTGGCAAAAATTCTACAATTTGGTGGTAAGGTCTACGGTCCGGACTAAGCGTTTCGGCTCATCGTTTATACCACGTACATCGAAGGATTGGAACAATTTGCCTGCTGCGGTCTTCCCATCCGATTATAATTTGGGTGTCTTCAAGGCTACAGTGAATAAGCTCTTAATAAACTAGTGCGATTCACCATCAACGATTACATTACCGCTTACCATCAGGTGGGATCGCAGTCCAGCATTGGTTTATATCATTTAAAAAAAAAAATAATGAAGTGCGAAAGAGAAGCTGAGTAACTAGTCGTAGTAGTTAATATAATAATTTACATTATTCTATTGTGTACTAGCTGTTGCCCGCGACTTCGTCTGCGTTAAGTTTGTAAAAACGTACAATCATTCTGAGCTTGCAATTCATTCTGAACGCAACGCAATTATTTATTGTACTTTAACATAAAACGGTTAAAAGTAAAAACGCAAATTACCTTCAGGAAACATGTTATGTACTCGTCCAGATCCAAATGTATGAATGTCAATGAATAGAAAGACTATGTAAGGGTCCCCCAAAAGAAAATAAATTAGCTTATGTATGTTTCTGGTTTATGTTCTGGTGAAACAACATTGTATGATTTTAACCCCTCGCCACAGTGAGCACGTCACAATCGCAGCGGTAATGCCTGCCTTTGAAGAGTATCTACAGAGGCGTCACGGCATCCTCTCTTTGTGCAGGACTCACCGGATGTGGGTGTTTTGGGAGATATCTATAATATCGAATTCAACGGGAAGAAACATTCGGGTATCACCATTGTGCGTATCGCCTGGAGAATACGGTGGAAGTCGGTCGCGCTTGGTCGGAGCGCCAGCACCGCTGTGTCCTCATGGAGGCGATTGGTGGAGAACATGTCAACCAGTAGCCTTCTTCAGTGAAGCACTACGATCGAAGAAGGTGGCTGAAACTATGAGGGATAAGACATTCTGACTCCTTAACTGTCGCTGCAAGTGATGCTTCGGGTGTTGAAAGCCGCAGGGCGATTACCAGCCATCGCAAACCGGGATTGCGGTGGTGCCGTCCGGCCGTCTGGTCAAAGCAATCCTGAATCGACGGCGCGTTGTATTCTACACCAGACTCAAAGAGATGTCAGCAAATAGATAGGGCCCTCTAGGGCCGATGTCTGCGAGATTGTTCGAAAGAGTTACCTCCCGTAAAATTTTCGCCTCAATAATTTTTCACTGAAGAGTTTAAGCCGTTAGACAGCTTTGGTAGAGGTAAATGAAGGAGCATAATCGGGACACCGACCTTCAGCTGAATAAAGTGCACTGATAGTGCAAAGCCAAAAAGCCAGTGAATCCAAAAACTACCATCATCATCATTAACTATCTTCCTCCACAACAGTACTTATGAAGAATTTGCGAGAGCATGCTTGCATTGATTGTTGTAGCTTGATCATTTTGGGCGTAAAAATTACTTGTTCATTTACCTAGGATTTTTTGGTGTGTATTTAACTGACGTCCCCGTTGAATGAATTTCGGCGAAATCTTGAGCGCGTGTATCCCCGCCCAATCAAACTCGCATATTGATGGCCAAACCGAGAGGTCACTGTCACCGATTGCCTCTATGAGGACACGGCGGTTCAACCAAATGTGATAGACCTCCACCGCATGTTACACCGGGTCCTCCGGGCGATTAGCATAATGGTAATATCAGGATACTTCCAACCGAATCCGGAACAGAAACCGCTCGAAACACCCTCAACAGTCCTGAGCTTGTGTATCCATAAAACAATGAAATTACGGTAAACAAATGTAGCAGCCGATTAGTGTTATCCCTGAGACTGGCCTCGCTCAGAGGGTTGTTCCAGTGTTGGTCACCACTCACTGCAAGGAGGTAACGTCCAGATGTCGACGTAAGGCTGCCAGAAATCTGAGATACATCAGTGATCAGGAACGTAAACCACTTTCGACCCCGTTTTATATGGAGCAGAAACTGCAAACAATAAATCACGCCATTATTAGGTCGCAAGGTGCCATCCCGGAGGACATAGTGGAGCATACAGAGGTGTGTCCCGTAAGGGCGGATTACCGCCGTGTCCTCGTGGAGGCAATCGGCGTCAGTCACCTCTCGCGCCGGGGCCTGGTTTGGGCTATAGTCCAGAGCGAGGAGGAATGGTAGGCGGTCGCCTCCTTCTGCAAAGCCGCAATGCTAGCGAAGGAGGAGGCCGCACGCGTCAGGGAACGAAAGTCCTCACGCCGAGCCGAGATTCCGACCCCGACGACTAGCCACGGTAGACGCAGGCTTGCAGACATCGAACAATGGGTAGCTAGCCGTCCGGCCGTCCGGTAATTAACCGAACCGAGCCCAGTCGTCAACAGCACGTAGTGATCCACGCGTTCCTCAAAGAGATGTTTCAAAGCGCAACTGAAGGGCACAAGTGTGGTTTTAGTCAGTAAAAGTTTGACACGCCCTCTCGCTCCAACTATAGAAGTCATTGGATGATTTCCACCTTAAAAAAAGAAAAAAAAAGTACCATCATTATCATTATCATTATCATGGACATAGGCCTCCCCAAGTGTCGCCATAATGACTGGTCCTGTGTGTCTCGCATCCATCGGATTCCCGCGACCCTCACCAGGTCATCGGTCTACCTGGGGGCCTTCCAACACAAGGTGCCATGCAACCCCTTCCGAAAATTTGGCCATGTTATTTTAAAAACAATAATTAAATACATATACTTGTTTACTTTTATCGCCTTTTTTGGTTGGTATTCCTTGAATAATCATGGTCAATTATCTTGTTACAATCATGGAAAAAAAAAGCAGTAGGATTGTTAAAAATGCCTCCGTCTAACACCAGTTTAACCATAACTATTTTCCTCCAATTTTGAACAATAAAACTGTCTGCAAACGTGGGCGATGGTCATTCTTCCGCCATTTAGAAAATTACGTAAAATACACAATGCCATCTATCAAATATGAAGTTTAACTGTCATTGTCATCATTATTTCTACTTTGAGTCTTTAGATGGCGTTGCGAGTATCTGAATTGCGTGTGGTGCCATATTTTACTAATTCGATTTTACTATGTGTTTTGATTAGTTTTTACAATATATTTAGAAGATATCGAATAGAAATATCATTTTTATTTTGAAAAAATGGTAAAAGTTATTTTATTACAAAAAGAAGATAAAATAATGACAAAAATTTTAACTGTAGCTGGGAATCGAACTCGCGGCAAATGTCGTTCAACACCGACGTTTTGGATTATTGCTCACCCCCCATAGCAAATAGCGTGATAATTTATAGCCTAACAGATACACTGACCTATAAGGATTATGTATGCAAAATTTGAACAGGATCGGTTCAGTAGTTTTTGCGCCAATTAATACCATCGCAAAATAATTTTACTGTTTTATTATATGTATATAGATTTCTGTCAGCAGTAGTCAGCTGCTCCACCTCCACTCTTTACTTCTCTCTTTCTTCTTACTCTTTATTTCCGTTCCCACCTCCCCCAAACCTAAATAAGACTACCAAAATATATTTCTATACAACATTAGTTTTAGTATATGTGAAACCCGAAACACGTGTCTAGTATTTTTATGTAAAGAATCCATGTACAAAATTTCAAAAATGTATGTACCTGGTTGTCCTCACAAATTCATAGTCACCGGGCCATCCAGGCGACTGAAGGGTTGTTTTGCTCCCGCATCGAGCTGTGCGCTGACACCTAATGCCCGCAATGACCTGTCGTGACTTGTATTGTACTTAGTGTCGGTGGTGTCCAACTTGTGACTTTAAAAAAATGTTTTTGGGAAAAAATAAAACATGGCGTAAAAATTATTGGAATCGATTCAGTTACTGAGTTTCGCATATACTAACTTTTGCCAGCGGCTTCGCCCGCGTGAAAGTAGGTTTCTTAGGGGATGAATTTTGGAAAATCCTTTCTAATTTTTTGTATACATAAGTTGAAGGGTTGAGGCTGGGCGCTTATGAGTCAGTGAGTGAGTCAGGCCTTTTACATATACAGAAGATTTATTAAGGGTTGTCTTGAGTCAAGGCTACTTCTAGGCAAATGTGTTTTCAGTATAATCTCGCATGATATTAAACATTTTACAATGAGTTGTCATTATTATCCGATAAAAAAGTCCTGCATTACGACAGGCTCCATTCTTAGGGTTCCGTACCTCAAAATGAAAAAACGGAACCCATATAGGATCACTTTGTTGTCCGTCTGTCTGTCGGTCTGTCTGTCAAGACCCTTTATCTTGGGAACGCGTGGAGGTATCAAGTTGAAATTAAAATCATAAACACAAGTCTGCGATTCCACACGAAAAAAAAATACGGCCGTTTATGTTGCAAAAAACGTATATTTCGACACTCATATGGGAATCAAAATTTAGAGGGTACTTCCCGTTGACCCAGAATCCTGAAATTTGGCATAAAGTAGGGTCTTCTAGTAGAAGTATAGGAATAAATCTAATGGTTGTCATAAAAAAAAATTGATTCCGAAAAATCTTCGAGATTCAGGAATTGAACTATTTACTAAAGTTTGTACGAAACCCTCAGTGTGGGAGTCCGACTCGCACTTACTCAGTTTTTTTTTAAATACGATTTCGAACATTTTGGAAAAAATGCCCAATGTTTATGTGCCATAGCTATCTAGTCCTATTAAAAATCAAAAGCTAAATTTTCACCTAAATAGTAGTAAATGTGTTAAAAAATAATTAGATAGACTTTCTTCTATGGGATGCACGGTTTAGAAGTTTAAAGCCAAAACCTCAAAAATTATCGAAAAGTTTAAGTGTTCAACATTTAAACTGTTTTTTATTATTGATTGGCTCGCGATTGACCACTTGGCAAATGACGATCTGGTCGACGCTTGCCTAGAAATAACCTATTTCATATTGACTCTTTGTTTAAGTAGTATAAACTAGTGCTTGACTGCGATCCCACCTGATGGTAAGCATGGTGCAATCGTTAATGGTGAGGCGCACTAGTTTATTAAGAGCCTATTCACTCTAGCTTTAAGCAAGGGCGGATCCAGGGGGGGGGTCATGGGGGTCATGACCCCCCCCTGGGCTGAGTCCAGGACCTAGGTGGACCACTGACTAAAATTGTTAAACGTCATGTTTTTATGTAATTTTTTGTCACAATATAGATTTTATGTAAGTACCTTAGATATTTATTCATTTAAGAGCGGCCAACCCGAGGCACATTTTCTTTCTCCAGATATTTGGGATACACAGATATCGTGTGGATATTATCTAGGCTTCTATAAAAATCAAAACATAAACTTGTGTAAAACTAATCTAGTAAAGACCTCTGAAAATCTGCTATTTTACGTGAATTTTGGCCCTCTAATGAACGCTTTTTAATATATAAAAATATAAAAAAGTACATCTATGGAAGTCATTTTCGTGCGATGATTTTCTATGATTTGATCGACTTCAAATTGCTTATACCTTCAAAAGCAACCATCTACCGCTGGTATAGCGAGTTCAAGCGCGGTCGCCTTACTTTGGGGGATGAACAAAGAAGTGGTCGTCCTACGACAGCTGTCACGAAAGAAAGTGTGCTGGCAATAAAAAAAAAAATTCAAGAAAACAGGCGAATTATATACGAAGAGATTCAGCATACACTGCAGATTAGTTCGGGAAGCGTTCACAAGATTCCACACGAGCACCTTCGTGTGAGGTTAGTTTGCCGGGGTGTCGCACAACCTCACCGAAGCTCAGAAGCAGGCCCGTGATATGATTAAAAAATTTGAAGCAGGCTCGTCTCGGCGCGTTTACGACATTGTGACAGGTGACGAAACCTGGATTTATCAATACGATCCAGAAACAAAGCGTCAGTTGCCAGTTTGGCTGTTTCAAAACGAAACAACGCCTACGAAAGCTATCGAGATGCGTAGGGAAAATTTTGATCACTAGTTTCTTCACTTTGATGGGGCGTCTGACCAAAGCAGCATCAACGCCGAATGGTATACCACAAAATGCCTGCCAGAAGTTTTGTCTGCAATGAGCAACAAGTGACCGAATACCGGGCTCCGCGGAGTACTGCTTCACTATGACAACGCGCCCGCGCATTTAGCGCTCAAAACGAGGGACTTCCTGGACGCCGCACCGGTTAGAGTCTTGGGGCACCCTCCTTACAGTCCTGATCTGGCACCGTGTGACTTCTTTTTATTCCCTAAAATAAAAAGTCTGCCGAAAGGATACAGTTTTCATCGCCAGAAGACGCGCTAGCAGCGTTCAAGAAGGCCGTGTAAGAGCTGTCCGCTGATCACATACGGGAGCATCGTATGGTAGACCAGAACAAAGCTGGCAACCTGCAGACAGGCCCTAAGCAAAGTATAGCGGACTGCATGCATGGCCATTACAGGAGCATTTAGGACCACGCCGACTGCGGCGATGGAAACGCTGCTCAATCTCACCCCTTTACACATTGAAGTGGAACTAGAGGCGAGGAGGGCCATTCATAGGCTTAAAAGTATGGGGCACTGGACGAACTCCGGATGTAAAACAAACCATATGAACACAAGACCAAACAGGGAACTTGACTGGATGATGGACATGGGTTGTGACAAAATACATACCATTCACAATCTCAAAAAGGAGTTTAAGATCTACATTCCGAGTAGGAAGGAATGGAAAGGTGGGATAAAACCCCACAAAGGGAAGAACCAGGTATGGTACACGGATGGTTCTAAAATGAACACCGGTACAGGAGCCCTATATAGCGACAACTGCAATCTCAGCCTAAGCATGGGCAAACTGGCAACGGTCTTCCAAGCAGAGACCTATGCTATAATCGCATGTGCGCCGGAAATACTAGACAGAGGCACCGAAGGGGACACTGTCTACATTTTAAGCGACAGCCAAGCAACACTCAAGGCACTCACGTCCAATAGAGTGGATTCCGGGCTCGTACTAAACTGTATTAAAATACTAAACCGGATAGGAAGGCGTAACAAGGTCAGATTGATCTGGATGCCAGGTCATACAGGAGTAGAAGGCAACGAAAGAGCCGACACTCTAGCAAGGATAGGATCCGAGACACCCCTACACGGACCGGAACCCTTCGTAGGACTTTCACCAAGGGTCATCAACCAAGCATTAAAAAGGGCTGCGTTGGAAATACACAGCACACACTGGCGCAACACAACAGGCCAGAAGCATGCAAAGCTATTTTTTAATGACAGATAAGACCTGGACCCAAAAATTATGGAGGTACAGCAGATCACAGCTCCGAACAATCACAGGAGTCTTCACGGGGCACTATGTCACCAACAAACAGCTCCACAACATGGGACTTGCAAGCGACCCGACTTGCAGGATCTGCGGAGAGGCAGAGGAGAATATGCTACATGTACTGTGCGACTGTGCAGCACTAGGCTCCAAAAGACTAGAGTATCTGGGCCAACCATTTCCAAGACCAGAGGACTACAGGCTCAGCCCCATCAAGGCTATACTGGGACTCATGAAGAAGGTGCACGGAGGGCTGGGGATTGAGTAAAAGGGAGGGGGATTAGCACAAAAGATCCAGAAGGGTCGATGTGCTCTGGTTTTAGGGCCAGCCCCACTATAATATAAGATAAGATAAGAGGTGTCTGCAGCGGACTGGAAAAAATGTTTCGAAAATTGTTTCAGACGCATGAGAGTTCTTTGAAATGATTTAACAAAAATATTTTATCAATAGAAGTTTTCTGGCCTTATTTTAAATTGTGATTTTGAGACGTATCCTAATATAAGATTTTTTTTATGTATTATGGCTACACTACACGTTAGTGTAGCGACAGCGGGAAGATCTCTCTAGTTACGAAAAATCTAATTATGGCTAGAAGCTTCAATGGTCGAATGTCTAACCGTACGTTCTTAGCGTGTCGACGGTAAAACTAATAAAATTTCTTGCCTGGCCCAGTATTCGGCCACGGCAATGTCGTCCACTGATACTGTCATAAGATCCCTACATGAACAGGTAACAGGGCACGTCATGCAGGATGGAAGGTGGGACATAGTCTGTGGAGAGACACTGCACAACCACTGAAGGTCGGAACCGTTCAGGAACCCCCATCTGAGGAGATTGTCTTTGCAGCGCCCAACCTGCGTGCGGAGTCTGTTTACAGTTTTCCAGATTGGCCATGGCAACTCGTGTCTAGGAGAGTGCATCACTCCCATCTCAAAGTAAAGCCATATGTGTATGTTTGCGCCTTTTCCGGCAAATAAAATGTTTTTCTTTCTTTCTTTATATGGTTTTACTTTGAGATGAGCTCACGCTTACAACAAAACTTTTACGACTTTTAAGTCTCAGGGGCACCGAGCTGTAATAGTGCATAGAATGGCGAGGGTCGTTTTATTGTTTTTTCTTTCTATGCGGCTAGCCACATCCTGCGAATTTCTGGGGGTGCAATGCCGATTAGTGGATACAGCATTCGTACCGGAGTCGGCATAAGGCAACCAGTGGCAATTTGGCACGTCTCATTAAGTGCTGTATCCACTATGTTAGAGTGGGTGGAGCGGCTCCATACTGGACAGGCATATTCACCAGTGGAAAAGCGGAGCGCCATTCCAGCTGTTCGCAGAACTTGGGAAGACGCCCCTCATCTAGTGGATGTTAGGCAATGTAGCAGGTTGTTTCTCGTATGCACCTTCCGCTTAACATTCTCGCAATTCTTTCTGTAGTTGAGAGACCTATTCAAAGTGATGAAGAGATATCTCGGATGGGGGTTATGAATGATTGGTACCTCTTGCCATGAGATATTGAGCATTCAACCCGCTTGTCTGTTACAAAGGTGAAAGACGCAAATTTTTGAGAGATTTGCTTTAAACGCATTAGCAGTATAATACTGGCTAAAATCTAAGAGAGCTGTGGTAAGGTTGGCCTCAATCTCCTCAAAATCAGTGGCTTGGCAAGTTAAAGCCAGTTCTTCTGCATATAGAAAGCGGGTTGTGTTAAGGCTCACCGGTTGGTCATTGGTGTAAACGTTAAACTGCAAAGGGGGTAGAACACTACCTTGTGGCAGTCCATTTTTTTGAGTTCGCCACATGCTTTTTTCGTTACCGTTGAAGTAGATGGAGTGATAACACGTTTCGGGAGAAGACGTTAAAGAAAAATTGATATTGTTATTTAAATATAAGTATTTTTTTAGTACAGTACATACATCGATAAAATAGTAGGTATTTTATTAATGTATGTATTTTTACCCGTATCTATTATTATCAAAATTAAATCACAACTTCTTATGACTTGACCATGACTATGTGACCCCCCCCTGGCGCCAAAGCTGGATCCGCCCTTGGCTTTAAGAGCCCTAGGCTGTAACTATCAGAAAACACTTGGCTTAACACTATATTGATATCTATCCTAACATCCAAAAATAACACCCCTCTTTTTCGTCGGGGGTTAAATTAGTACAGTACAATTATTTTCGACATAACACGATGACAGGCCTATAAATGGAAATATCATAAATAGGTATATCAACAAAGAAGTCTGACATAAAACTAATTTTGAGGATCTAACTTAATGTTAACTTAATCCATATTCATTAAAACATTACGCCAAAGCACGTAATATTAGAGCCGTGTCTCGCTCCACAAAAGCAACCACTCAAGAGTTAAAGTTTAAGTGAAAGAACCAAACTTTGAACTTCTCATTATGAGAGTAATTAATTAATGCGGGCCTCAGATTTAGGGTCAGCTCACACCGCTATGCGAAGTTGTTGGAGGAGGCCAATGCTATTTCGCAAAGCGCAGCACGGCGCCACAAATTCTCAAAGCGCAGAACGGCATGGCGGCACCGCGAATTCGCAAAGTGCACCACGGCGCGCCGGCGCGGCGCCGCAAATTCACAAAGCGCGGCACGTTATCGCTGAGTCGCATTTATCGTGCATAAGGAGTAGAATTTCCTGCCGGAGTCCTAATAGCTACAACTTAGGGGTAACCCGCGGGCAATGGTTGCGCCTATATCGCTTTGTAATTGCCGCGTAAAATTTAGTTCCATAATTAGCCGCATAGAATTAAATACCGCGTTTTGTTTGTGTGACAACTTGCAACACCTCCCATTTTGCATCCCTTTCCTGCACAACCTCGTGTGAGAGAGAGTACGCACATACTGACTCGCTTGGTACCGCTCGTTTTGCTAAGACGACGTGTCGCGCATTTTACAAGAAAAATTAGTTATTGTAAAACTTATCCGCTAAAGACTCTAAAACCGCTAACGCTTTGTGCTTGAGAACTGTGCAGTGTTCCGTGAGTGTTATATCTCCTCGTCACTGAAGCAGGAGAAGAGGATTAAAGACTTGAAGACACATGGACACGTGGAGGTCAAGGTTAGTGCAATTTCCCTACCATATACGAGCTGTTTTTCTCTGCTTCCTAATCCTAAACGGCTCCAATAAGATCCATCTGCTGCAAGTTGTCAAAGTACATTATCTGAGAGACGCTAATCCGCAAAATACAGTCCACTTCCAATATTAGTAGTATACGCGCAACCATTTTCTTTGCGGCCAAGTCACACAACATTAACTATAATAATAAAGAAATCGCAGTAAGGAACCTTAGACTTGGCACGACTTTGTCCAGATTTCATTACTTTTTAGAGATAAACAAGCAGCTCCATCGCGACTTGGCTAGTTTTTTACAAAATGTTTTTGGTGGGATTTCACTTCTTTTTGTAGAAACGTGGGCATATTGATTTTTGCAATGACAGTCGATTTTTTTATGTAACAATAGTAGAAGGGGGCATTACCATATCTCTAATACAGCTGAGACCAGCTGAGAGTTCTTCACCAGATACTTCAGACCTTCGATTTTTGACATCAAATGAAGCGGCCCACCAAGTTGAATATTTTTTGTAAAGGCGGTATGTCAATCTCTAATAGTTTGGTTGGGCTCTTGTGTTTTCTAATCAGGGTCACCAGGTACTCCAGATCTTCGATTATCCTAGTTTTTATAGTTTTTCCTTTATGTGGCCATTAAACCCTAACTCTGTACCAAATTTCAGCTCTCTGAGTTTATGGGAAGTACTAGTTCTATTCTGATGATCATGAGTGAGTGAGTGTCATAAATGCGAAACTTTGCTTTCGCTTAACTTCGGAACTAAATGACCTTCAGACTTAACATTTTAGATTTTAAGTATGTGATTATAGCTTACTGGATGACGAAAATTTCTGCATTCTGGTCTCATCCAGAGGTTCTCAAATAGGGGCCTGAAAATGCGGCGAAATGGTTCCAGTAAAGGATGGTACGGCAGTGTTTGCTTCGCGCTCAGCTTGGCGGGGGCACTGCCGTGCCCCCTGATAATATGTTTACACAAATAAATTGCTGGTTAAGTGTTCTTCATATGTATGTGCTATTTACATTCCATATCATATGTAAATTAATCCATATTTCGCAAAGAAAATGGTTTTAAAGGTCATCGAGGCTCAATGCGGGCGCAGGCATTTAACTCCGGCCAGATATCCAAGGGACTAGTCGTCTTAAGACGCGTCAAGAGTGAATAGGTTATTTCTTGGCAAGCGTCCTCCATCGTCGAGCACATCATCGCTTACCATCAGGTGAGATAGTGGTCAATCGAGAGCCCTTACAATAAAAAAGTCACTCTGCGTTGTGATGCTCCTTGAAGTGCATTGAAGTGCGCGGTGTTTAATTGTCTTACTGAAATGTGTATCTTTATAAGTGGTAAATAAAGTTCTCATTGTATCGTTCTCTTATAAATTGCACTCCTCGACGCGTCACCTTGCGCGTTCGTGTGACCTGACCCTAATACGAAAGTCAAGTCAATCTTAGGAAAACTACTGGTAATGGCTATTTGAAAAAACTACATTTAAAAAATAAATTAACTGTGGAATATTTACTCGCCGCACCTGAAAGTCTCGATCAAAGACTATTTGCTTAGCAATAAAAGTCTAACGCCAATTCCTTAGCAGTAATTTACGACACTCGCTCATTATTTTTCCCTGTTATTTCTGTGTCTTGGACTCAGTAATTTCAGTAAACATTCCAAAGCATACTGTACGACCTGATGATGACCCACCAGGGTCAACACAGGGTTTTGGATGGAACCAGGGAGCCCCACAGGAATTAAAGACTGCAACCCTCTTCTAATGGTATATTTTCGCAGAAATAGTACATTTTGATAAAAGTGCAGAAATGTTATCATTGCGACCGAGGCGGAATTCACACGAGCCGTAGGCGAGTGTGTTATTATGCACGTGTATCAAACGACTTTTTTCAATACACTTACAGAACGAATAAACGGGGGTTGACCGGCGACTCGTGGTCCGACGCGCGCCCAGCCTGATGCGATAAATGTAATAAAATTGTGGCGGGGAGAGCACGCGCACTTTTCTGCACTAGTGAGGAAAACAGTCTATTGCGTGCCTGAAATGGGTGGGATAAGAGTGGGTTTTCGAGTAAGTGTATTGAAAAAGAATTTTTCTAAATACCTACATAGGGCTTATAATATAGCGTTGACGCAGAATCTTAACACCGCAATCTAGAAAACCGTACAACGCCATCAACCGCATCATGTTAAACTAATTATAATAAGCATAAGCATAATCGGCCTTTTAATGTTCCCACTGCTGGGACTCAGGCCTCCTCTCTAGGAGAGGATGGGCAGTAATCCACCACGAGGGTCCAAAGCAGATTGGTCGATGTCATATGTCTTCGAATGAATTTTTGGTTCAAGGAAATGCCGGTCCGAAAACTAATTATACAAAATAGTAAAAACACGTATACAATGTTATTTTATCCCAGTGAAAGTACTTTCGGGAACTGTTTTCGGTAGTCGAGAAAATGAAACAATAACATAAATCGTTTGTTAACCTGTTTGCTAATCAGCTAACTAGGAAAGAGAAACAACTCGATGCGTCGATGCTAATTATCAATTAACACCGTCGCCTTGAGTTGTTTACATGATAACAAATCTAAAGGGAGCGCACATTACATATTCATACTAATATAATATAAGTAGTCTGCAAAATTACTACTATCAGTTTACCGGCTTTTATATTTATTTATATATTTATTGAGTAGGCACCTCAACGACTTACTCACTAAAACACACACAAAAGAAAAGAAAAACAAACATTTTTAGGCATAGTGAATTCGTCACTTACAGAGGTGCACAGTACTGACAAAAAAGAAAAACTTAACAATTAAATTACAACAAGTACAAGCTTAATATATACAAGACACAACTGAGCTATTATCCAAATTCAACGAAAAAACAGAAAATATATATTATATACTCGGTTCACGGAACTGAGAAATCAAACAGGAATATCCTATCTTCATCACTGATTGATTTCGATGTGCCATGCTTCAATGAGGCTGTAGACTCCTCGAAACTCACTTTCCCGAAATCCAAACCTAAGTCCTAAAGGCGGTGGGATGAGCTGCTCTGCAAAGTAGTTCAGGAAAACCTGTTTTCAACATCTGCTACTACTGCAGAGCGTGCCCGCCTGCTGGCTGTACGGAGTGGGATTCGGGTCTCTGGCTTCACGCACTACCATCGTCGAACATAGGCATCTTGTTCGACGATACTACCTTCCGCCTCGCTGCTTCCCTATCCCTACGTCTTGACGCTTCCTGTTGTTCTCCTCATCGCTACAACTCATCAACGAGATCATTCGACGCGCTCTCGTCACCGTCGGCGTTCTGGCCGTGTTGGAACCTCATGGCTTATTTTTTTTAGGTGGGAAATCATTCAATGACTTCTCCTGCTCTAGGGTAAAGCGCGAGCGCGTGTCAGACTTTTACTGACTAAAACCCACGCCTTTGTTCCTTCTTTGCCTTGCGTTTCAGGACCCCAGGTTTTCCTTTCGGAACCGAATCCATTGCGACCTCACTATCGCACAAACGTTTAGAAGCACATCTGTTAGTAAACAAAACAAAACATCACCCACAATATGCGTCAACAATTTGCAATAAAATTAAATTTTACGACATTTTACGGTTGTTTACACAAAAACAAAAGGATTATTGTTCAACATTCATCATGTTTTAACAAACTCGTTAATTTTGACGAAATCCGTCGGTAGCTTTATTTTACGGAATTGTCTGGCAGTGTGGTGTTATTGAACATTTTTGGAAGAAGTGTGAAGATAGAAAAAAATCTGGCAGGCTGAAACTCAACAACCAATCAAGAGAAAATCTTCATCAGAGCTCTCTCTAAACGGAATCGAAGCTTATCCGCACCACAAATAACTGCAGTTCTGTATAATACGCTAGCAACACCCATAATTATACGAACGGTTAAAACACGTCTACTGTTTGCAGCACTAAGTTGATCCGTTGCTGTCTAAAACCAAAACTACTAAAAAATTTACTTAAATGAGCAAATGCGAGTCAGAACTAGACTGTAATATAAAGAGGCTTTTTTTAGGTGGAAAAATCATCTAATGACAAATCTCGCTCTTCGGCGGAGCGGGAGATAGTGTTAGACTTTTACTGACTAAAAACCCACTCCTGTTCCTTCTTTGCCTAGGGCCCCGGGGTTAATATAAAGAGGCTGATTCTCACAACAAAGAGAATCCTAGTTTGAGTTCCAGGAATTCAACCCAATTGAAATGATTTCTTAAATAATAAATATTTTTTTTCTTAACCTAAAGATGAAGAACCTTTCTGAATATGCACCAAGCCAAGGGCCTATTAGATACCTACGAATACCCCAATCTCATAACATTGTTACGCAAAAATTGTCCTTCTTTATCGTCCTAATTAGCCTATATATTTTTTTATTATAAAACATCGAAAGTAGAGGTACTATCGTGGTTATCTTTATCATTACATGGTAATAAGGTTAAGGTATCTTAATTTTGTATTGGTAGACCCAAGTCTATATTTTTTCGGAAATAGACGTCCCTAAAAAATTTATAACGTCAATATCACCGCTCATGGTAGTTTCACAAGTTTTTTCAGCAATTTACTACCAGCCATGACGCCATGTCATGTCACAATAAAATTTAAGGGATCACTTTCTTGTTACAAAAAAGGTATTTTACGATATCGTAAGAAAAGAGTATAAAATGTAGATCCAATAACATACCGGTGCACAGTATCAGGGGACCTCGCCGTAACACATACCTAGTATATGAAAAAAAACTTTTAAATTCCCATCATAACGTAGAGGAACGTAAGGGCTTGTACAGAGTGAACGCACAGTGACTAGGGCGGTGGTGGGAGCGATTAGACAGCTATAGCATCGGGAGTTATTGTAGTAGAGGCAAGACGTGTTTCCCCAGGGTAAAACAACAGATGAACACTCATTAGTGGGACCGCTACGTCACGTCGCCGCCGTCGCATCAGGCGCCTGCCGTAGTCATTTCGGTAGACACAAACGTCTGCCCTTATGTTTAGAACTTCGCGCCCACCCAAGCACCCGCCTGGCTCGCCTTCCGACCGTCCGGTAACCGTCCGGACTGAGCCCAAGTCGTCGACGGCGCGTGCTGTTCCACGCGCGCCTCAAGGAGATGTCAGCAACTGTAGGGGCCTAGCAGGGTCGAAGCCTACTGGGGCCAAGGGTCTGATTCTGAAAGGAAGACTCGGCCCTGGTACGAAAGGCAATAAAGGAACAGGAGTGGGTTTTTAGTCAGTAAAAGTCTGACACTATCTCCCGCCCCGCCCAAGGGCGGGGGATGTCATAAGATGATTTTCCCAACGGAAAAAAAAAACCCAAGCACCCGCCCAAGCTCCTCACCCTATCCTGGTCCTAAATGTATTCGCAGTTTGCGGACCACTTTATATCGTAGCATCAAATACGCAGTGGCGGATTAGCCATATAGCAAGAGTAGCAAATGCTACTGGCTCCGCGCATTTGAGGGCCCCGCGCATTTGGAGATACTGCACTTGAACGCAAAAAAAAATAGTCAAAGTACTACACTAAAGCACTACATAAAATCCAAATACAGCTGATTACTTTAAATGTAATAGTCAATTTAGTTCAAGCTTTCCTACAAGTTAAAGTCTACAGAATAGAAGATCTCTTAGAATCCTCACATACACACAAAATAATTATGTAGCACACTGAGAGACAATCGAAGATATATTAATTTTGTTAAAGTATTTGAGTCATCATCATCATTTCAGCTGAAAGACGTCCACTGTTGGACATAGGCCTCGCCCAAGTGTCGCCATAACGACAGGTCCTGTGTGTCTCGCATTCAGCGGATTCCCGCGACCCTCATCAGGTCATCGGTCCACCTTGTTGGCCATCCAGTATTTAAGTGTTACGTATTAATGTACAAAATATTTCATTTAATCTTAAAAAAAAAATAACTAACCACACAGGGGCCCCTTGGTCGAATTTGCTACAGGCCCCGCACTGGCTTAATCCGGCACTACAAATACGTAAAGTGCTACCCTTTCAAAATGTTTTACGATCGACGAATTGAAATTGAAGTTGAGGTATTCGCGGGATTGATCCTATTATAGCTTTGCATTCATTTGAAGCTGTTTCAAGTGTTTGTCAGCTGACAAACACTTGAATAAGGATTTATTATCTGTATTGCCGAACCGAGCTCGGTTTGTGAGAGATTAAATAGTAATTAACACTCCGCACATCCGCAGAATCTTGTCAAAACAAATTAACATGGTGGCGCGCCGCGCGCGGCGTGACATTTCCGTGAAAATGAGAATATAAAAATAGCCTCATCCATACACGAATTAAGGCACTCTCCGGCCAGAACAACTTTAGTTGATGTAACCACCAACTTCTTAAAAGTATATTTTAATAACGTTGCCCAGTTGCAGCAACAAAAAGAATCAGTTTATGGTTGCCACATTTGACATAAAATTGCTCGGCGCGATACAGTTGCCGGGCATGGTACACAAGCTATACAGAGTCACTTGCTAGTTGTGTAATTCAATTTGTAGTTGATTTTGAAACGCGCATTTTCAATTATATTGAAACTTATTATTATAAACACCTAATTGCGAGTTGCCTGTCGCCGCAACTCGGAGATAAGAGTTGCTCCATTTGCGGAGCGCCTATATCTTTAAACTAAAGGGATTTGGAGTAAAATCGTGATGCGTTATAATTGGATTTCGCGCTTCCACAGGCTTTTCCAGATAGAGACCAAACAGTTAATAAATGGTCCCATTTATTTAATAGACCGTGATATAAAGGGTTCAAACCAATATTGTTTTCCTGATAAGTACAAAAAAGACTTATATTTTCAGTGAAATGTGCTGATACTAGATTTCAGTAAAAATGTAAACACGACATTTTAAAATAGTTTCAATAGTATAAAATAAACGATTGAAACTTTTTTTTATACTCCTTTAAGCCGCAAATGAAGTAAGCGTTACCCTTTAAGACCCTGGGCACGCAATAATTATGGCGGTAAGTCCCCTCTTTGAGGAGTGGCTGGAAAGGCAACACTGCGTCTTTACATTCCGCATGACGCAGGTCCTCACCGGACATGGTAAATTCGAGAGGTTCCTGCACCGGATTCGTGTGGAAGAAACTCCCGGGTGTCACCATTGCGTGGACCGCCCGGAGGACACAGTGGAGCACACGGTGGAGGTGTGCCCCGCTTGGGAAGAGCAACGCCGTGTCCTCGTGAGGGCGATCGGTGGCGGCGATCACTCGCGCCAGGCCTTGGTACAGGCCGTGGTCCGGAGCGAGGAGGAGTGGCAGGCGGTCGCCTCCTTCTGCGAAGCATTAATGCTAGCAAAGGAGGCGGCCGATCGCGTGAGACAACGGTCCTCACGCCCTAACCGCCGCCGGGATTCCGATCCCGATTTGCGGCCACCGTAGACGCGGGCTTGCGGACGGCGAGCAATGGGTAGCTCGACGTCCGACCGTCCGGTAACCGTCCGGACCGAGCCCAAGTCGTCGACGGCGCGTACTGTTCCACGCGCGCCTCAGGATATGTCAGCATCTATAGGGGCCCAGCAGGGTCGAAGCCTACTGGGGCCAAGGGTCTGATTCTGAAAGGAAGACTCGGCCCTGGTACAAAAGGCAACGAAGGAACAGGAGTGGGTTTTTAGTCAGTAAAAGTTTGACACTATCTCCCGCGCCGCCCAAGAGCGGGGGATGTCATAAGATGATTTTCCCACCGAAAAAAAAAACCTTTAAGACCTAGTTTCATCCCATCTCGGCCATGTTCCCAACCCAGCACCTATGAATTGCAGGCATACCAAATTTGAAAATTTTTCGTGGGCATGATAAATAAATTTATGGCCAAGACGGGAAGGTGTCGAGTTGGGCTTATTAGTAGGATAGGGTTTCTGGAAATAAATTATTCGAAACGTCACATATAATATACGTAAATCTGCTGCGGATTCATTCTAGTTGAACGAATCAGTGAAGTAAATGCGCGTTTAACAGTTTGTCACATTAATTTTCGGAAATTGTATTTCACTGTCCAGTTGACACTTCGCGTGACCCAAGGGTTGGGTTTTAGTTATCTCGGTCAGAGATTAATCATTGGCATTCAACGTGGCAATGCCGCCAGCCTTTTGGGCATATTTCCAGTCGACAGCGATACGCAGGAATTTTTTGACGCCATATTTTACTTAGGAGTTTTTGTCATTTGTGTATTATAGTTAGTTACATTTTTAGTAAGGTTTAGTTGTTTATAAGTATTATATTATAGTTATATTCCGTTGCAAATAAACTAAGTCAAATTAGTAAGAACCCAAAAAATAATAAATCTCACCTAAACACACATAAGTAGCAACTTCTTAAATCAAAACCATGTCTGTTACCTTCATTATTGGCTAATAAATTATTTCTTTCATTTAGATATATCTCGGCCTTGGACTTCACAGCAAGACAAGACAATATTATTATCTATGTATGTAGTACCTACTCCTAGACTGTTAGCAATAGCTGCGTATGTTGGATTCCGTGCGGTTGTCGAGTGCGCTCTAAGCCCGCTTGACATCATGTGCGCACTAAACCCTGCCGAGGTCTGCGATGAGCCTGCTAACGATTCGCTGAGCTACCCAAGAAATGTTATTGCTTTATCGTTATAAGGACCAACAAGGAAACTACAGTTAGTACACAGCTTAATGACCAATAAATAAATTGGAGTTTTGGAAAGGGACTGTATTTGAGAATATCTACTGTCATGCAATAAATTAGAAATTATCGTTAATCCATTATTGCTGTATAGGATGGGAAGAGACCAAATGGCGTGACGTTGGTGCCGTGGAAGGTGGCTAGGCTTCTGAAGTGGGGTGCAAACTGTGTCGACACTCTTAAGCCATCTCATATACTAAATACGGCGGACGCTGCTACTGCGACTCTTGAGACTGTCAAGCGGCGCAAATACTGTAGTAACTTTATCGGTAATTACAATTTTGAGCCGTTTGTGGTCAAAACGCTTGGGTCATGGGGTCTGAGGCACGGCATCTTTTCAAGGATATCTCTCGCCGACTGTTTAACACTTTGCGTGACCAGAGGGCTGGCTCGTTCTTTACACAAAGAACTAACATTAATTGCCATTAAACATGGCAATGCTACCGATCTTCTGGTACACTTCTTGCGTGCCATATGGCGCTAGAAACGTCGACAGTGATATGAAGGAGCACTTCGACGATTTTGTATGTATATGTCGTGGTTAGATCGCTTCATGATATTTTGAAGAAACGTATTTTATTTTAACTACAAAAAAAAATTCTGACGTGTTAAACAAAGCTAAATAAAGCTGCTATAAGAAAGCCAAAGAGAAGAAAATTGTGGATTGTCACAAATTGGAAAATCGACGACTCACAGACTCACAGCTCATGACTCACTCAATATACCTACGAATAAGGCAAAAAAGCCGAGCCTTGACTGAAACAAACTTGCAAGGAACTCAACTTTAAATTTAAGTATGAATTGTGTTGCTTTTTTAGTGTACAATAAAGTTTATTCTATTCTATCCTCGAGTAGGCCACGCATCCAATTCCTTTGTTCTGACGTCATCTCAACGCTCAGTCACGTGGTCAGAACAAAGGAATCGGAGGCGTGGCCTACTCGAGGCGTTCGGCGCTTACGAAACGATTGTAACTTGGCTATGGGAGCAGTTCTTTCATCAATAAAGCATTCACATATAGGATAGAATGCAAGGTTGGATGCTAACTTGATCGCTACGATTGCCTTGAAATAATACGTCTTTTCCTCGAATAAAACCTACGTCGTTTTATAGTTCCTGTCTTTTATCAGCTGCTTCGCTCTCATGATTGTCCTAGTTTTCTAAATAATATTTTCTTTTTTTTATACATTTGCTATGTTGTTTCTCTTTTATCTTTGGTTGATTGGTAGAGAATGCCTATACCTTAGGCATTCTCTGAACTTGGTTGAAACCAAAAAGGTGCACAGACGAAGGTGTTTTACAGAATGCATTTTGGAGAGTGTGCTTGGGAATTGCATGACTTGATTACACCATCTCATTTCTACCATCGGACAACCCGACGAACGGTGAGTATCCACCCTTACGTTGTTGAAACCTCTACGGTCCGGACCAAGCGTTTTGCCTCGTCGTTTATACCGCGAACATCGAGGGACTGGAACAACTTGCCTGCTGCGGTCTTCCCGTCCGATTATAATTTAGGTGTCTTCAAGGCTAGAGTGAATAGGCCCTTAATAAATTAGTGCACCTCACCATCAACGATTGCATCACTACTGACCATCAGGTGGGATCGCAGTCAAGCACTAATATATAACAATTGAAAAAAATTGCATGTTTTGCAGTTTTAATAAAGATGACATCTATGGCGCCACATATAAACTAAACTACAAAATCCTGCATCTCCCAATCAGAGTTCTCCGTACGATTTGAACAATGAACATCTGTTGTATATGTTCATTGTTCAAATCGCGCGGAGAAAACCACCTAAATCATCTCTCGGGCAGTTATCCAAATCAAACATAACATCCGTCTAGTAGGAGGATACTCCCTTTTCAACGGAGGTTTGCCGGACTTTGCACTCGTTCCATTTACCTCTAAAGTGGTGACCCTCGACTATGCCGAAAAAAAATAAAGCCGAAAATTATCCCACGTACGTAGTACGTAGTAGTGACCGTATATACGGGTTAGGTTTCTAATTATGCTACCTCCTATAACCCACCCGGCCATGCCTACCCGGGTTCCAAATTTCTTCGAATTCCTGAGAGCCGTTGAGGCGTGTTTGCTTAAAAAACGAAGAGAAACATTACAACATAGATAATATTCATAGGAAGTAGGATGACACTGTCCAAATGACTACAAGGTATTTAGTTATCTTGGTATTTAACCTTAATACCAAAACATCACGTTAAGCCCAAGATCACATGATTTCACTTAGTAGTTCCGTCATTATGGTATAGAGGCTTTAAGTTGACAAGAGACAATTTGGGAAGTTTGGTAATGACAGCCGAGTACTGAATATCTGTAGGTATTTCACAGTAAAATAGTTGAAGTCGTGATATAGTTATATCCCTAGGTCCGTAGGTACCTATCATAGTTATATTCCTGGTAAGACAGTTATGAATTGCTGTCATATATCACGATATATATCTAACAGTGTTAACTATCTCACTTCGACATATTAGATAGACAGATAGGCATGTGTTAAATCTTACTTCGAAATGTTGTTCTACATCCGACGATCTTATGTCACTTGAATGACTCTTATGCCGCATTTAGACCTGAAAGCCACTTGCATCTATGTTGTAATATATTGCGGGCTAACAACGTCCAAGACATGATGTGATTAATGGCTCGATCGTATCCCGTAATGTAATCGAATCGATCTGCTTGCAGCAGAACCACGGTGTTGCAATGATGTACTGTTGGTAATAAGTAATTGTCATGGCAACTTAAAACTGATTAAAACAAAGCTGTCGGTCTCTCTTTTTGTCTAGCCTTATCCCATTTCATTTGGGGTCGGCTCTCATCTTCATTTTTCGCCAGACATTTCGGTTTTGGGTCGTCGAGTCATTCACTTGGCCTTTCTTTAGGTCAGAAAAGATGGCAGTGTTAGTTCCTATTTCAGCCATGCATCAAATGATTCTTATATAGCTACACCCGTTCTCAAAACTATATTTGTGTAAGAATCAGTTCCGATATAGACAAACAAAGTACAGCTTAAATTGCTCAATGCTCATAAATGAATGAACCTGCCGACCTTCGTAATCCGGAAAACATGGAAATAGGTAGGAAATGGAACAGATTTACAGAAAAGTCTACCGCTAGCTTGCAAGAAAAATCACTCACAGTTGTGGAGTAGATAGATAGCTAGTACTCTACATTGTACACCATAATAGACTCAGGTACAATAGGGGCTGAAAATTAATATGGTGTAACAAAGAGCGGTCTTATCGCTAAAAGCTGGGGTTGGATAAATCCTATGCTGTCCAGGCTGCTCGTCTGTGAAATGCATTGCCAGATCCTATAAAACGTGCTCAATCGTTGCCTGTAGTCAAAAGACTTGTTAAATAATACTACCCGTCTCTGTGATTATCGAAAGTTGCTATTTGTTTTTATTGCGTATTACATTTGGTATGTATGTATTAATTATAAAATAATATATTATAATTAATACAATATTATTGTAATAAATAAATAAAATAAAAAATATTTGTGCTTTTTGTCAAATTAATAACAGTCCCATAATATCATGTTCTGCCAATTGCTGTCCATTCCAAGATCGCGAACTTCCGATAAGGCTGCCCATTGGTTGCGTTTTAGATATAAGTTTTTCTTTGTTATGTGTCTTGTTGTTACCTACAATAAAGTATTTAATAAATGAATAAAGCGATACATTTTTTTACAGACAACCTTTACATGGAATTTACAGAGAAGGAAAAACCGTACGCTGGTAATTCAACAAACGAACAACAAACGGTTGTACGCAGCAATGTTTCGAAAAACCTTATTGTTCAACACACTAGCTGGAAAACTGGCTCTTATTGCATTGTTTTTAGATTCAGCCATTGTTAAAATTTTTCATATCTGCAAAACGAAACATGACAGAATTTGAAAACATTGTTGGGCTTATGGTAGGTAGAAAAAGGAGAAATCAACTGTCAAGCTTTTATCGATGGTTATAACAATCCTGAATCTGGCAATCGAAGCCATAGGAAATCCTACCTATGGTGCTAAAATAAAAAAGCGTCTTATAACTAGAAATAGACTAATATAACTTTTTTGGTGGGATTGTTATTTAAGTTTAGGAAGGAAAAAAAAACAATTTATTTACGCAAAATGACGCAGTTTTAAGACAAGCTTACAATAATAACAATTACATAGGGAAAATATACGTTACATCCACGCAAAACGACCGAACGCTCACCATAAAGCCGTGGCCCAATGCTATTCATTGGGCCACGGGTTATGCTAAGCGTTCATTCGCTATTTAGAGTCTCGTCGGATCATAATGCGACAAGGCCCCTAAATAGCGAATGAAATGAAATGGCGAATATCTCCCGCTTATAGCGGGCGAGCAAGAAGGTGTGTGAGACATTCACTGACTCACTTGTGTTCTTTCAGTCGGCTCTTGCGTTCAAGGGCCATGGTGGCCCTTTCGTTCAATCCTGTAGAACTGACCGGTTAGACTAACATACCTAACACAATATACTGACGACACTAAACTATTGGAAATCGAAACAGAATGAGACTGTTACTTGAAACTATGTTCAATTATTCAAATTGTTCCACTTTCGTGTTTGAGTTAAACTTTTGTGGGCTCCGACATCGAATACTTGCTCCTACTTTGTTTTCAAAGAATGCGTAACTTGAATACCCAGTAAGAATATTTGTAGTATGTTAAGACAATTAATTTAAAACTAAGAGTATAATAAACGATCTTTTTATGGTTTCGTACCTCAGTCGGCAAAAACGGAATCCCTATAGGATCGCTTTGTTGTCCAAGATCTTTTTCTTAGGAACGCGTGGTATTAGGTGACGAGGTATTAAACTAAAATTTATAACAAATACTCAGGTCTGTTATTCCTTGGGCCAGTGAAAACTCAAACTTTTAAGCCAACGCAATCTAATGATAAAGGCTGTTTACTTTTGGCGCTCGCGAGAAAATCAAAACCTGTGGGGTATTTCCCATTGACCTAGAATCCTGAAATTTGGCGAGAAGCAAAGTTGTCATACTACAAGTTGTAATTACGTGCCAAAATAATTGGTTTCTTCGATTCGATTAAGAAAAATTTTCGATACTTACTCGATTTAGGAATCAAGCTATTTACATAAGTTAGTTTGTACGGTACCTTCGGTACGCAAGCCTAACTAGTACTTGACTGATTTTTTTTAACGTGATATTCCTCTTGGATGTCGTTCACAGGGACTTGTCAGCCTCTTGCTCGCTCCCACTGCCAGATATTGACAGAGTACTTTGTAATATACTCAGCCCCCCTAGCCAAGTTACAACCGTTTCGTTTCGATTCTCTTTTCGTTGATCGCCTCGAGTCGGCTATTCCTTTGTTCTGACCACCTGAGTTAAGATGCGTCAGAATAAAGGAATCGGAGGCGTGGCCTATTCAAGGCGATCGACGAAAAGAGAATCGAAACGAAACGAAACAACGGAAATTCATGCGGCCCAACGTCAAACTTGGTGAAGACTTGCCCAGCGGTCAATGTGCATACAGTATTGTGTGCATACGCAGTTACGATTTCTGGTAATGTAAAATGCACCGTGTATTTTACAGAATGGAAAGTAGCTTATTGTCCTTGCAGACCTACCTCAAAGACTTACCAGTTTATTCGGTAGCGACTTTAACGTGCAAATGTGGATAGGACTACTTCAGAATATAAAGTACGAAATCAATGCGGATATACGAGTAATTGCGGGCTAAAAGTCAGTGTAAAAATAAATGCAATGCACCAAAAAAATTCTCGCGATATTGAGGTAGACTATAACAGTTTGAGGTTATTGGCAGTTTCAGCCAATTTTAAATAACCGTATCAAGCCAATCTTCGTCTCTATTGATCGCAATATCAAGCTTACAGTACTAAAACGTCTATTGCATAATGGTTTTGGAATATCAAAAAAAAAACCCAGAGATTAAAAATAATTCCGATTCTCCAAATAGTTTCGATGGATCGGTGAATTAGTAGCAATAGGAGCTAACTGCCTCCCTGGTCTAGTGGTCGCAAATCACGATGTGCTAAGTTTGAGGTCCTGGGTTCGATTTTCGGGTCGAGCAAAGAGACTATACACCCTATATAATTATTATTAACATGATATAGCTTCATACCTTTAACAGTTCAGTTTAGGTCGTAAACTGGATCGCGTTAAAAACTCATGGTTGGGCCTATAAAAATCAGCCTTTCTGAAAGTTGAATATTATCTCATTGATGTCCTATTTTAATTAAAGATAGAATCAGACTCAGAAATTAATTAGTACCAATCCCTTTTGGTCTGTTATCGGTATTTGAGAAACTTAATTAAAGTTTGCCGTTTGGCAATATGTGGTATATTCCATGATTATCTTCGCAGTTGTTTGCAAACATAAGAGGTATAAAAACTATTGGTTTCAAATCCAACGCAAGTTTTTCTCTCTTTACTATTAAGTACGTGTATTTACAGGTGAAGAATAATCAGTTATTTACTAAAATTAGTTTTTTTTTCTTATTCTATACAAATGGACCCTGTGTACCTGCTAAAACTGGATTTCTCCAGTTTCTATAAAAAGGAACCCTGTTTACAGAATTGGATTTTCTCCAGTTTATATCAAAAGGAATCCTATTTACAGAATTGGATTTTCTCCAGTTTATATTAAAAGGAATCCGGTTTACAGAATTGGATTTTCTCCAGTTTCTGTAAAATGTAACCCTGTTTACAGAATTGGATTTTCTCCAGTTCCGGTAAATAGTAACACTGTTTACAGAATTGGACTTTCTCCAGTTCCTGTAAAAAAGAACCCTGTTTACAAAATTGGATTTTCTCCAGTTTCTGTAAAACAAACGCGTCGCATTGCCGCGTCGCCGCGTCGTGCCTATCTGTGTGAGTACAATCGTGTACTGAAGCGAAATGAAAGTAAACTCGTTTTCAATATTCAAACGGAGTTTTGTTTCAAAATTAATTAAGTTAGACAACAGTTGATATATGTTCCGAGAAATGTACTCGTAATACAATGAATCGATGTGACAGTTGATTTTACTTTTCGTTTATTGCAAAAAAATATGATTTATACAGTAAAATTAAATAAAGTTCAATATTATGTACTCTGCATTAAACTAGATTCAGTAACCCAGTTAGGTTAGTTAGGCAAATTACTTTGGATCACAGTTAATCAATACATTACTTAGATATTAAAAACGTTCGTAAAGTTGTAAATTATTGTTGTTATTATTGTTGATTTTTTATTTTGTTGTTTTGTTATTATTGTATTATATTGTTTTTTTTGCGTTTCATAAAAGATTAAAATTAACATAGAGAAGTTTCAACAACGACAACGGATAGAACGTTTAAATTGAAACATTTCAAGGATTTAAATACGCCTAAGTAAGCTTTATTACAAGCGGCTTCCAAGTTACTTTTGGAGACAAATAATCACTGAGGACTATTTTAGACTTTGCTGACGTAAACGTCTTTTTTGCCCGACTGCACAAGGAGATAATGGAGGGTAATGTTTTTCGAGAATTGTTAGTATGTCTATTTCTTTGGCATGCCCTGTAGTCAAAATAGATAGGTGCTTTGGCGTACTTAGAGAGGACCAAATAGAGCCAAGTATGGTCTAGCGCCAACCCCAGGATCCTGGGCTACCGATTCGAAATTGTATCATGGAGGCCAATATACTGATAAATTCACGCAAAAGTATATAGACAGATAGATAGACGAGTCAGGGGCCAGGCCCCCCCTGGAAAATAACTCTAGATACTCCAATGGCTGGGAGGTGTTTAACGAACTAATTAAATTGGTCTTGACACCAGAAGTAACCCACACCTATGTTCCTTCTTTACTTTGTGTTCCAGGACCCCGGGTTTTTCTTTCAGAAGCGAACTCGTGGCCCCAGTAGGTTTCGACCCGAAGTGACATCTATGACTGCATATTACAGTTTAAGTGAGGCTCTCATACAACAAACATGTTTTTTTTGCAGTTTTTGCTACGGACGGTACGGAACCCTTCGTGCTTGAGCCTGACTCACACATAATTAATAATTATAAAATGAAACAAAAAAAACTGGCCAAGTATTAGTTGGGATCACCATCATAATTATCTGATGAAAAGATAGAATAGAATAGAATAGAACAAAACTAAAAAATAAAACTTTATTGTATATAAAAATAGTAACAGAACTTGATTCTTTCAAAGATTGATACGTCGACGCAAATATACTACTCGGCCGATACTGTTCTCTATTTGGAAGAAGCTTTTCATTTTCCTCCAGAATTTCTTAATTCTTTGAACCCGTCTGGACAAACATTTTAACACACGAAAGTAGGTTGCCCTGTTATTTTATTTTATGTTTTAATTAGTTAGGTAAGTGTTTTTATTGAATTATACAAATACCTAAATGGCATGGTGTAGTAGTTAAAAAAAAAAAGAAACCTGAATCCACCTAAACTTTGATATGGCACGCGTTTGCTGGTGAAATCACTAAAAACTTTCATAATAGGTATAGTGCACAATACTCACCGGATGTGGTACTGGAGAAAATGTACTGATTCCCCGAATTCCTCTGATACCATCGGATTTAGCGTTTCAATTAAGATATCTTGTGCAAATATAATAATATATAAATACCATACCATTAATAAATCGCAGGGTCAAACTTGAATCACTCTATCTATTAAAAAAAACCGCATTAAAATCCGTTGCGTAGTTTTAAAGATCTAAGCATATACCTACATAGAGACAGACAGACAGCGGGACGACTTTGTTTTATACTAAGTAGGGATATAGGTACCATTATACCATAGAGATCATTAAATAAACCGCAGGGTCAAACTTTCAACGTTGCAGGCTTAGATTTGAGCGTTGAGTGTTTTTCACATTGCCAATTATATGTCGCTCTTTCAAGAGTAACATCTCAAGAAAACATGTTTATATTGTCTAATGACAAAAAAGCTGTGAGCGTTGTATATAAAGACATTCTGTAGAATATTTAGTATCAGCATTGCGCCCGTGCGAAGCCGGGGCGGGTCGCTAGTCCTTTTATAATGTAGACGAACCCAAGAAGGAGTTTTTGAAAAATACAAATTTTAAGGAGATGAAAAGGGGAAAATTCGTTTGTACGTAAAATTTTATTCCTGAGGCGTATAGGGCCTAAGGAGTAAAATTTTAACTTGAAACTAAGCATAAATAGTAACCTAGGTAAATAAAAAGGTTTTTATTATTCGTTTTTTAAAACAACCCCTACAAAAAGTTTTAGGAGGTGTTAAATGTTGTATGGGAAAATCTAATTCTTTAAGTTAATAGAGGTAAACAGGCATTTTGTTCGGACCAGCGACCAATAACAGAACTTAAAAATCAAGTAGCAGTTCTTTTGTTTTTTTAAGTGTAGGGCGGAGCGAGAGGGCGTATCAGTTTTACTGAGTAAAATCCAGATCCAATGATCTAAAACCATATTTCCGTTATAAAAGTTGTGACAATAGAAGCAGAGGTCTGTTGCATCACTAGTATATAGTTATGTAAAGACTCAGAATAACATTCAACATATTTGTGAAACCCAAAAATGAATCGAAATGAATACCAGAACGTAATACATGATTCCTGGTATTATACAGAATACCTCCCACATATAAGCATCGAATTCTGAATAATTTTCATGTCGAAAAACAGTGAAATGTTTTTCGACATCAGGAATTCTCGTGAAAGAATCGTGGGCTACATTCCTCTTACAATGACTTTCGACTTGCATTACTTTTCCACAACAACCGATTTTAATGTTAAAACCGTGCAAGTGCAAGTCGGACTCGCGCACTAAGGGTTCCGTACAAACTTACCTATGAAAATAGTTAAATTTCCGAATAGTCTCAAAAATTTTTACGAATCGCAAAAAGGTTTTTTTTTGTGACGTAACTACAAATTTACAGTTTTCATCCTATACTTATGCTATGAGACCTTGCTTCATGCCAAATTTCAGAATTCTAGGACATCGGGAAGTACCCTATGAATTTTGATCCCATAAGAGTTTCGAAATATACGTATTTTACAACATAAACGGCCGTATCTTTTTTTTCGTTAACTTACAAGTTTCATTTTTTCACAGCTTCAAGGAACCGCAGACTGAGTATATGGTTTTAATTTCAACTGGATACCTCCACGCGTTTCCGAGATAAAGGGTCTTAACAGACAGACAGACAGACAGACGGAAGGACAAAGTGATCCTACAAGGGTTCCGTTTTTACCTTTTGACGTACGGATCCTTAAAAAGTGTAAAATAACTTTAATCTCAGAAGTCGGTGTTTCAGGCAGGCAGGAATCGTTCAGTCCCATTCGGTCCATGGCCATTTATGGAGCGCCGGTATGGGCGCCGTCGCTGTGAAAGCGAGCGGCGGTCAAGCTGAACGCATGCCAGAGGGTCATGTCAGTGACAGTGCTGGGCACGCCATAATTATGACGGTAAGTCCTCTCATAAAAGGAAGCCTTGTACAAAATTTCACGGTCCTAATCCCAGCAGTTTTGGCTGTGCGTTGATATATCAGTCAGTCAGTTTCTCCAAAATATATATATCGATTTAGATTATGTTTACATGCTGAAAGCAAAATATGTGGAACGAATTCTACTTTTTTTTGGCCTGAAATCTTAAAATAAATTTTCCAGCTCTGGGTGCAGCGAGAGACAATGTCAGACTTCTTCTGCTCTTTTGAACAATCTTGCTTACACTCATGATCTTTGATGCTTATTACTCGATGATCTCTATTATTTGATGTAAAATATGGATTTTACGCAACACATACTACGAGTAACTATATTCTTTTGGAGAATAAAATATACTAGTAGTACTAGCGTTCATACAAGGATTTATATGAATACTTCAGAAATTCTTCATTCAGATAAAGTTACTCGACAATAGAGAAGAAAATTGAGCCGTTCCAAGTTACTTATACTTGCCAAGTTGTTCAACTTTAAGAGGGTTCTACATAACTACAGTGCGTGCAGGTGTGAACGTGGCTTATCAATTAGGCGAAAACTTGAAACTTCGTAACCTTGCCGAGGTTCAATACACGGACAATATTGGGACATACTAAGACCCTATGAGTTTTATTAAAATACTAGCTTTTGCCCGCGGCTTCGTTCCCGTCAACTGACTACTATATCTTACTCTACCCAACTCTATCCTACTCTACCCAACTCTACCCAACTCTATCCTACTCTACCCTACTCTACCCTACTCTAGCCTACTCTAGCCTACTCTAGCCTACTCTACCCTACTCAACCCTACTCTACCCTACTCTACCCTACTCTACCCTACTCTACCCTACTCTACCATAATAAAAAAAAATAAAGTATCCTATGTCCGTCTTCTGGTTCTAAGCTACCTATCCTATCCGTGTATTGAACACGGACAATATTGGGACATACTAAGACCCTATGAGAGAGAGAAAGGCGAGGGATGTTTGTCATGTAAAATGTATAAGAGATGAAACTGGAATGGTTCTATCGGATGATGAAAAAATCAGAAAGAGGTGGAAGGAATATTTTGAAAGATTGATGAATGAAGAAAATAATTGGAGTGGGGTGTTAGAGAATAAACCAGTGAATGTGGGATTAGTGAGAATGGTTAGTATGGATGAAGTCAGAATAGCAGTAAATGGAATGAAGAATGGTAAAGCCATTGGTCCAGATGGAATACCAGTTGAAGTGTGGAAGTTATTGCGAGTGGATGGATGGACGTGGTTAGCTTTGTTCTTCAATAAGTTGTTGCTGGAAGAAGCCATACCTGATGAGTGGTGCAATAGCTCTTTGGTGCCGATTTTTAAAAACAAAGGTGATGTGCTTGAGTGCAACAATTATAGAGGAATAAAGCTAATGTCACATACTATGAAAGCCTGGGAGAAAGTTATTGAAAGGCGACTGAGAGAAGAGAGTGAAATTTCACAGAACCAATTCGGTTTTATGCCGGGTCGGGGTACAGCGGATGCCATTTTTGCTATACGCCAGCTGTGCGAGAAATACAGAGGTGCGCATAAAAACTTGCACATGGTATTCATTGACCTCGAAAAGGCATACGACCGGGTACCTCGTGAGGTTCTGTGGTGGGCCCTTAAGGAGAAAGGTGTGCCTGGGAAGTATGTGCAGTTGATCCGAGCGATGTACAGTCGATGCAGTACCCAAGTCCGGTCTACAGTGGGCACCACTGGCAGCTTCAATGTGGCTGTCGGCTTACATCAAGGGTCGGCTCTCAGCCCTTACCTCTTCCTGATGATAATGGATGCTCTGACGTCGGGCATTCAGGAAGAGGCTCCCTGGTGCTGTGCCGATGACATTGTGTTGGTTGCCGAGAGTGGCCTAGAGGTCCAGAACAGATTGGAGGTGTGGTGGCACAGACTGGAGAGTGTTGGCCTGAAATTGAGTAGAACCAAAACGGAATACTTGTTCTGCGATTTCGGCGGTCTCTCCAATCCAGTGCCTTTATCTCTCGCTGGAACACCCATACCGATCTGCTCCGACTTTCGGTATCTCGGGTCACTCGTCCAAGGGGATGGTGAGGTAGACCGGGACGTAACACATCGGATCAACGCAGGATGGATGAAATGGTGACAGGTCACGGGAACAACTTGTGACCCACGGATGCCCCTCAAGTTGAAGGGTAAAATCTACAAGTCCGTGATAAGGCCTGTCATACTGTATGGATCAGAATGTTGGGCTGTGAAAAAGACGGATGAAAAAAGATTGCACGTAGCGGAGATGAGAATGTTAAGATGGATGTGTGGTGTGACGAGAATGGATAAAGTGAGAAATGAGTATATTAGGGGAAGTTTGAAAGTGGCGCCAGTGACTGAAAAGTTGAAAGGGAATCGTTTGTCTTGGTATGGTCATGTGAAGAGGAGGGATGAAACGCATGTTACTAAAAGAGTTATGAGTTTACATGTGGATGGATGGAGAGGGAGAGGGAGACCAAAGAAAAGATGGATGGATTGTGTGAAGAGTGATATGAAAGAAAAGGAAGTTAGTGATAGTATGACGAGTGACAGGGCAGAATGGAAGAAAAAAACATGTTGCGCCGACCCCAAATAACACGGGACAAGGGCAGAAAGATGATGATGACTAAGACCCTATGAGTTTTATTAAAATACTAGCTTTTGCCCGCGGCTTCGCTCCCGTCAACTGACTACTATATCTTACTCTACCCAACTCTACCCTACTCTACCCTACTCTACCCAACTCTATCCTACTCTACCCTACTCTACCCTACTCTAGCCTACTCTAGCCTACTCTACCCTACTCTACCCTACTCTACCCTACTCTACCCTACTCTACCCTACTCTACCCTACTCTACCCTACTCTACCCTACTCTACCCTACTCTACCCTACTCTACCATAATAAAAAAAATAAAGTATCCTATGTCCGTCTCCTGGTTCTAAGCTACCTCCCCACCAACTTTCAGCCAAATCGGTTCAGCCGTTCTTGAGTTATAAATAGTGTAACTAACAACACGACTTTCATTTATATATATACTAGCGACCCGCCCCAGCTTCGCACGGGTGCAATGCTGATCACTTCATAGTATAAAACAAAGTCACTTCCGGCTGTCTGTCCCTATGTACGCTTAGATCTTTAAAACTACGCAACGGATTTTGATGCGGTTTTGTCCAGCATTGCACCAGGGCAGGTCGCTAGTACTAAATATACTACAGAATGTCTTTATACACAATGTTCACAGATTTTTTTCAATACAAACATGTTTTCTTTTGAGGTTACTCTTGAAAGAGCGACATATAATTGGCTATGTGAAAAAAAACATTCAACGCTCAAATCTAAGCCTGCAACGTTGAAAGTTTCACCCTGCGATTTATTGATGGTCATTGCAAAAGATATCTTTAGCGGAAATTGTAGGCGTTTATATTAGAACGGTAAATTCGATGGTATTAGAATTCAATTTCAATTAACAAACCAAACACTGCTAGGTTACATTGTTATATTATGAAGTTCCTGTGTCTACGTTCCACCTTCCTCCATCATCAGATTAGTTCGATAGTACCATAGCGAAAGTGCATCTCATGACAATTCCAATAAGCTCAAACACGGCTAGGATACATTGATTAATTACAGAGTTCCGGTGCCTATCTTCCGGCTCCAACATCATCATCAGGTCACTTCGATGATATCATTTTCAACATAACTATTCAGAACCATTTATTTATTCGTATTGTCATAGTCGCTTAACTGTCTTCATTGTGATATCTATGTGAGTATGAAGTTACGTTGGCCACTCCTGGTCTTCTTCATCAGTTCCACTTCATCAAATGTTACTTTTTGACTGTAAATACTTATGTTCTCGATGAAAATACCAAAATCACTATATGGTTGCCTATAATATTTGAGGAGTTCCCTCGATTCCTCATGGATTTCATCATCAGAACTGGATTTTGAAAAAAATGGGACCAATCTGGAAGCATATCCTTAAAGAGGAAAAAAAACTTTGTATATCGGTCCATAAACGACGGACTTCTGAGGTAACACGCATAAAAAATAGAAAAATAAATAAAAAAACATACAACCAAATCGATAACCTCCTCCTTTTTTTGAAGTCGGTTAAAAACACTAAACCGATCAAAATAACTTTAATTTCGGAAGTTGGTGTTTCTGGTATTGTTTGCTTGTTATTTAACACCGAGTTCTAAAATTAAAGTTATTTTGATCGTTTTAGTGTTTTGTATTTTTTTTGTATTGAAGTTGGTTATTTTTTTTTGTAATAAGTTTTTTATTTCACACTTTTTAGTTGTGATGCACTTATAGCCAGATTACCTGTTTCTCATGACAATCCGAATTAACCCAAACACTGCTAGGATACATTTTTTAATTATGAAGTCCCCATCCATCTCCCGGCTCCATCATCAGGTTAGTTCGATAGTACCTTATAGCCAAAGTCAAAGTCAAAGTCAAAAAGTTTTTATTTCACATAGGCCTACATGGGCACTTATAAAACGTCAGAAGCTAGTGCGCGGTTCCAAATTGGTCTTTTCCTATGGAGAAGAACCGGCAGGAAACTCCATGGTTACTCTTTTAAAAAAGTGCATATCATGACAATTCTAATAAGCCCAAACACGGCTAGGTTACATTGATTAATTACGGAGTTCCAGTGCCAACCTTCCGGCTCCATCATCATCATCAGATCACTTCAATTATACCATTTTCAACTTAACCATTCAGAACCGTTTATTTATTTATATTGTCATAGTTACTTAACTATCTTCATTGTGATATCTATGTGAGGGTGAAGTTCCGTTGGCCATTTCTGGTCTTCTTCATCAGTTCCACTTCATCAAATGTTACTTTTTGACTGTAAATGCTTTAGTTTTCGATTACAATACCAAAATCACTATGTAGTGCCTAGAATATTTGAGGAGTTCCGTCGATTCCTCATGGATTCCATTATCAGAACTGGATTTGAAAAAAATGGGACCAATCTGGAAGTAACAGAGTAGTATAATTGCGTCGGCGCATTAATCTTTGAAAGAATCAAGTTATTTATCGCGACCGCTATGTCCCTGCATTTTAAATCTGTAATATCTTCGAAAATATTCACTTAAATTACACGCTGTAAAGGGCCATATTGATCTATATTAAATGCACAATTTATTTAAGGCACTTAATTGGATAAAGATTAATGCTGTATTGCTTAAAATCGTTTCGTAAATAAGCCATTATTTCTCGTAAAAAGTAAAGGATAAAAAATGGTTATTGTGGGTTATACCTAAAAGATAGACATATACCATCGCGGACTTTTTTGTACATCTTTTTAAGGTATACAATACTGTAGTACATTATTTTGATCTAACTCTTAGGGTTCAGCCAGCGTTTGCAATGTAAGCGCAAAAAAATGTGTTTATTTACGACATCACATCAGAAACCTCTAAAATCATCAGTGTTCCTCTACTATATTGTGCGTGTATTATACACGTAAACCTTCCTCTTGAATTACTCTATCTATCAAAAGAAACCGCATCGAAATTCGTAGCGTAGTTTTAAAGATCTAAGCATACATAGGGACAGACAGACACGAAAAGCGACTTTGTTTTATACTATGTAGTGATAGATAGGTAAACATCACGCGGTTGCAAATTGCATTTTGAATATTGGTATTTGAATGCGCTCGTGTTTTAAAATGCTTTTACCAAATTTTTCGTTTCATGATTAAAATGACTACGATCGAATGCTGAATGCAATTCATTCGGATTGGTATTGAAGAGACTATTGGTTTTTATGAAAGCGCTCATCGTGCTAGAAACAATATAATTATGTACATACATAGTTTCATTCTCAGGCGTATTCTGATCTCGTGAGTATCGTACCTACTTAAAGTTCGTGAGTGAATCCGAGATAAAGGAACAATCAAGTTAAGTAAATATGCTCATCTTCTCACTTACAAAGTCGCAATCAAATACTGATAAAACCAAAAGAAGTTCTATCAACCATAATAAACTAGACAAAGGTATGTTTTTGTGGTTAGAGTGTGGAACTTTTGCTCGAACAAACAAACAATGGCGGACCGACGAATAGTGTCGGTCGGCTTTTGTCGGAAAACCCAAAATATATCTATATATTTAAAAGGAGAAACTGACTGACTGACATATCACAGCTGAAAGAACTTGGACTTAGAACTTGAAATTTTGCCCAAAACATCCTTTTATGATGTAGAAACTCGCCTAAAAGGGGTAAAAAAGGGGGAATATTGTTTGCATGCACAATCGTATTCCGTGGGCCAATATATTTGAAACTGAGTACGAATAGTAAACTAAGTTAATAATGACGGCTGTTTTTGTTTTTCAAAATCCTAAGACGATTTAAGGGGTGTTAAAGACAGTATGAACGATTCTTAGTTCCTAAATCAATAAACTTGAAATTAGGCACAATTTTAGTTAACACATTATTAGTTTTTCAAAATACCCTCAAAATATTGTTTATGGGGTGTTAAAGTTTTTATGAAAATATTCTCGCGAACGAAGTCACGGGCAAAGTGCTAGTTAGTTATATAGATATATTACCATAATATAAAACCGAATAAGCTTTATAGCTTATATAATATAAAACCGAATAAGCTTTATAGCTTATTCGGTTTTATATTTCGGTACTATTTAATTATCGGACCGAATATTCTGCACGTAGTTAGTTAAAATTATTTTCAAAGCAGCTTTCAGCAATTTTAAGCAGCAGGCAGGAGCCGGCGACGCGGTATGCTCAGAAGGAGGTGACGATTTGGACTCCTACCATAAGAATTGGCCAGAAGTGGCTAAGGACAGAGAAGAATGGAATAACGGAAGGGAGGCCTTTGCTCTGCAGTGGAACTAGGGAATCCAATCCCGCAAACGCGGGATCCCGCACCTTTTTTACGGGATTTGAAGTGCGGGATTACTTATGCGGGAACCCGCACGTCTATGGGATTGAATTTATTTCTTGAATTCAGACAATGCTGCGTTCTGACTATGTATTTAAAGACCCAGCACAGCGATGTAACAATTTTGCATGGAATTCCTGACTTCTCTGTATAATTCGTATGCATAATTTTTTTTTACCTTACAGCTATTTTTTTTTAAATTTTGTGAGTCCTTTATCGTAAGTTTAACAGAACGTAATCAATATCAGTTTAGGTTGGTAGGTACCTACCCTATGACATTTTTTTTTGAGCTGGGAAATCATCCAATGACTTCTCTCGCTCTAAGGTGGAGCGAGAGGGCGTGTCAAACTTTTACTAACTAAAACTACCTCTGTGTCCTTTAGTTACCTTTACGGTCTAAGACAGCAGGCTTCCTTTTCTGAAATTCCCAGCGGCCGCAGCGGGCATCGGCCCTGCTGGGCCCGCTACGGTTTTGGTGGCATCTCTATGAGGCGCGCGTAGAACACTACGAGCCGTCGACGATACGGGCTCAGTCCGGACAGTTACTGGACGGCCGGTTTACGAGCTACGCATTGCTCGTCGTCTGCAAACCCACGCCTGCCGTGGCTGGTAGTCGGGGGTCACAGTCGCATCGGCTGAAGCGTGAGGATGTCCATTCACTCACGCTTGCATCCGTCTCCTTCACTAGCATTAGTGCTACGCAGAAGGAGGGGACCGCCTCCCATTCCCTCTCGCTCCGGACCATGGCCTGAACCAGGGCCCGGGGTGGCTTTTTGTATATTACTATTTAAAACAAACAAATATTTAAAAAAAATCCAATCCCGCAAATCCCGCGGGATCCGCGGAATTGATGAGTCAATCCCGCAGGCTTGCTGGATCGCAATTTTGATGCGGGATTGGATTCCCGATACAACGGGCTCATAATAATAATAATAGTGGAGATTCGCAAGAGCAAACGTGCTCGGAAGAAGGATGTACAATCCAGTAAGGTGTTGGTAGGGATCTTGACCGTACTTCCGGGATTGTCCTGATAGCCATGGTATACCTCTCCACTCCTCAAGCACTTCAGAATATGTTGCCCTCTTGTTGCTACGTCACTTCGTGCTAGCGACCGTTTTTGAGGGCTCAGTTTTTGAGTGTGCAAGTCACCCCCTTCCTTTTTATCGATGGAAATTAAAAACATTGTTCAGGCAGGGGCCATAGTCTTAACATAGTTCCTGGTAATCAGTCCATATAAGAATCCTAGACCTATTGTTTTTGTTTTCCATATGTTGCAATAGTTTCCCACCAACCGGGGGTTGTCCTTGGATGCACTACCACAGCGCGTACAGGGATAATCACCGATTGATACTACGTTCCATTAAAAGCGTCAAAGGGGCCTCTGCGAGTTGGTTTCGACTCCTCGTACGCCTTCCAAAGGTCTAGGACCCCAGAGTACTGAGATATAATAACCCATATAATAATAATATTTAGGGTTTATTTGAGGGCATTAATTAAAATTGAAATATTATATTTGTGAAGTATTAATGAATCCTAAATTAGATTATTATTTTCTTTCAATTTTAATTTGAACAGAGTTAGGTATTGCAGCGTATTTGTAACAGAAGCTTCGCTAGTCCACGCCTTTAACTTTTAACTGTTGGGCTATATTGCTTTTACAAGTAGCAGTTTTATATTTTCCCAGTAAACGTTATCAGACAACAAACAGTCTGTGTAAAACTCCTTCCATTACCCAGTTAACGGTTCTGTCTGTGCACAGTTTACGAGGACAGTATGATATAAAGTGCCGTGAACCGCGCGGTGGACGAACTGTCGAGAGACGACGTCACAGCGACCTTTAAATAGAAAATGAACTGAGCTTTCCATAACCAATATGAAGTGGATTCAGGCTAAAAATAAAACGTATATAGGGTGACTGGTAATTAGTGTACGATACTTAAACACGTGATTGTGCTCATGATAACCAACAACTTTTACTATGGGAACAAACCTTAAATCGGGAAAAAAAATCAGCTGTTCAGTACATTTATGTTTGCCTAATGTACTGAACAGCTGATATTTTTTTCGCGATTTCGGCTTTGCTCCCATAATATAAAATGTTTATTATCATGAGCACAATCACGTGTTTAAGTATCGTACACTAATTGCCAGTCACCCTATATAGTCGGCCTTATAATGTTCCCACTGTTGGGACTCAGGTCTCCAGAATAGCAGAGAATGGACCGTAATCCACCACGCGGGCCCAGTGCGGAATGGTGAATGTCACATGTCTTCGAATTTTTGGTTCTAAGACATGCCAGTTTCCTCACGATGTTTTCCTTCGCCGTTTTGTGAGCACGTGATGAAATAAATTACACAAAGTAATGTGCCTGGCTGGGTTTGAACCCGCGACCTACAACTTGTAAGTCGGGGCCGTTACCACTCGTCCACCACTGCTCATCATGAAAATAAAACATAATAATATATGAAAAGGAGAATCAAGTTTACGCACGTCCACGCATTCCCGAAATAAACTTAACAGACAGACAGACAGACGGAAAACAAAGTGATCCTATAAGGGTTCCGTTTTTTCCTTTTGAGGTACGGAACCCTAAAAACTAGCACTTTACCAGCGACTTCGATCGTTAGAATGTTATTATGAAAACTAACACCCCTTAAACCGTATTTTGAGGGTAGTTTTGAAGGATTAATAATAACAGTATTTATTATTCATTTTGATTAGAATCTGTGCCAAGTTGCAAGTTTATAATCCAAGAAATAAGATTCCTCCATAGAACCTTTCAAACCTCCTAAATTATTTAATTGTTTTTTGTCTGACACAAATAATGACAAAAAATAACCTTATAATACTTAGGTTACTATTTATTGTAACTTTTAAGTAAATATATTGGCACATGGAATGAAATTTTGCATACAAACGAAATTTACCCTTTTCACCCCTTTGAAAGTTGAATTTCCACAAACCCCTCAATGCTCGCCTACGTCATAAAATGAAGCCTTGCACAAAATTTCACATTCTTAGTCCGTGATGTTTCGGCTGCGTGTTGATATGTCAGTCATCACCCATATAGATAAAGTTTATGGCATCGTTCCTTTATAGGTACCACAGAGTACTTTGGTAATATAGGTACTGCATGTTCAAAACGCCCACCAGATTATGTTTATGGAAGTATAGTACCAAATAAAGATGAACCCCGATTCCAGAACTTAAACTTCGAAGTTGTTAACTTCACTCTCTTAAACAACGACATTAAATATATACTACCACTAGACAGGACATAGCGAACAAAATCGTGATCCGATACTTATTATTATACCTAGTGGTCATAAGTCGCTCAGTCTAGAATGACGCCCCTACACGTCAAGTCGTGTTTGTATCCGCTCTATACATTAAAAGAAAATCATTTTCTGAGAAAATATGCCGAACTGCGTATTACGCTATTGCAAATCTTGTTAAGATAAAATGACTGTACCTAACTTCGGTTTATCTTCGTAAATATTTTTGGTATTTACGAAGTAATTAATTAAAATTCAATTATTTTTATAAAAAGTTCTAGAACATTTGCTGATTTTGTGATAACGCCATCTATTGCTGAAAAGCTTAACCTTACTTTTATCACACACTGAGGCTCTACCACGAGCTCATAACGTGATCCATTTTACGACCTAAATCGAACTGTTAAAGGGATGGAGCTATATAGGTTGTATAGCTCCATTCAATCTTTTTCACTTGTACGACTGCTATTTTAACATTATCATGGTAAGGCCCCTGGCCACCTACCGAGCGATAGTTAAATAATTATAAATTTTGACAAATTTAATTCGCGTGTTTGCTATTCAAAGCCAGATGGCGTCACTGAGACATAGGATGACAGTTTTTCTAAGACATTTGTTCTGATAGCCGCTCTATTGTATCTCTTTAAATCTCTTTGTTTTTATATGAGAAGTGTCGAAAGCGGAGGTTAGTATGAATACGTTTACATTTTGATTGACGCAAGGTGATTATGTAGACATTCATATAACATTTCTATTTTTTGCAGTGAAAAGATCAATTTATACAAAATAAAAGTTTTTTTTTATTAATTTTTATTTTAAACTAGTTGCCTTTCGCGGCTTTCCCTCCATGAAATTAATACTTCCCACCTTTAAGAGTTGATTTCTATACAAAATTACCAATATTTTTTCCATTCCATTCCATTTGTTTTCTTTTTATCCACCTCTATATTAGAGCTAAAATAAAAATAGAAGAAGAAAGAAGAAGAACAGCAATTGATTTATATATATATGTCGTGGCCAGTTCTTAGAAATTGATCACTTCATGATATGACCAAGTAAAACTGGCCAGATCGTTCTAAACGTTAAAGTTTGATGATATTTCAATCTTCGTTTGGCCTACTTTCTTTAAACCTTTTATTATCATTGAAATCCTACATCAATGATATGGCCAAACAAGGATTGACATATCATCAAACGTTAACATTTAAACGATCTGGCCAGTTTTAGTTGGCCATATCACGAAGTGATCAATAGATCTGGCCACGACCTATACATATACGCACAGATAGATAGAACAAACGGAGTCAATAGCATCACATAGGCAAACGGAACGATCGGTGCACTGGTTGAGCAATTGGCTGCAGCGCTACGTGTCACCTATATATATATGTATGTAAGGTAAATAACCTAATACTAAACAACTATTATAAATAAACTAACTTTTCTACCGTACACTCTCACCAATAAGGTTCAGTTGAAAACCAGCGTCAGGCAACTACCACGAAGTTGTCTGGCATTTTTGCTGAACTGGACCTATTTGGTGCAGGCGCGAGACACACAATGTTAGTTATTTTATTTTCTTATTTTTTTATCTTAAGTGTTTACATGTTGTTTCTGCATTGTGTGTATCTATGTTCGTGTGCCAAATAAATGTTTTTCTTTCACAGGTTCGATTCCCGCACAGAACAATTATTTGCATGGCATACAGATAGATGTTCCGGGTCTGTGTGTCTTGTGTATGTTAGTTTACATGTTTTTGAACGCAGCCACCGTAGGCGCGGGCTTGCGGACGGCGAGCAATGGGTGGCTCGCCGTCTGACCGTCCGGTAACCGTCCGGACCAAGCCCAAGTCGTCGACGGCGCGTACTGTTCCACGCGCGCCTCAGGGAGATGTCAGCAAATCGTAGGGGCCCAGCAGGCTTGGGGCCACGGGTAGTGTGAAAGTGAAACCCGGGGCCCTGGGACGAAGGCAAAGAAGGAACAGGAGTGGGTTTTTAGTCAGTAAAAATCTAACACTATCTCCCGCTCCGCCCAAGGGCGGGATGTGTCATTAGATGATTTTCCCACCTAAAAAAAAACCCCACCACGATACAGAAGATATCCCTAGTGTGAGGCAATATTTAAAAAAAGCAATAAGACAATTTGAAGGTATTAGGTACCTGATTTAAAGTACCTACTTATAACACATCTTTTAGTAGCTAAAACCAAAGAGTTACACAACTTACACTGCTTGTCAATAACAATACTTTGTGAAAGTCCGACCTATATTCGTGCCAGTCTATATTTATATGGACTACTGGCCTACCTTAACTAACCTAACTGCCAGGTGTCACAGTACATTATATACACGACTTTCGTAAGAACATATCGTCTCAAGAGGCACATAGTAATTTATATGCTGTCAATATTTCTTCGTGGAAATGAGAAAAAAACAAACATTTGGTCATTTCATCGTGACACAAACAGTTTTATGTTGAGCTAGCTGACACGTGCCCGCTTCGCTGGGAGTCATACTTTTGCGTCGTATTAAATATTAATATTAATCTTTTAACCGAGTGTACTACATGAGCTCGACAATGGATGTACAATTAACGCTTGTACGATAAAACTGCCCCCCTAGCCAAGTTACAACCGTTTCATGTCGAATTCCGTTCTCCAATCGGTAACGCCTCGGTGTCAGCCATTGTAGAAAACGATAAGTTGGTAGCCATGTTGACGCGCCTGCCCCCCTAGCCAAGTTGCAAACGATAAACGTGAACGCTTAGTAATCTCCAATAGATTTTCAACTTTATACTTAAGAACATAAAGTTGAAAATCTATTAAAGACTACTGAGCGTTAGCGACCGGAACGAACGAAAACACTATGTAATCTTCAATAGATTTTAAACTTTATATCCAATAACATAAAGTTGAAAATGTATTAAAGACTACTGAGAGTTTACGTTTATCGTTTGTGACTTGGCTAGGGGGGCTGAGTCGGCCGCTTGTTCTACAATGTCGTTCTACAATAACAAAGGATGTAGCGTTGAACATTGTAGAAACGATAACAATTCATTCTATCATTTTGAACGATGTGAACTTGGCTACGAATTTTCTATTCGTTTGTTCTGACCACGTGATTTAACGTTGAGATGATGTCATTCTCATACATTTGATTTGTTTTCGACTAGCGTTAACGATTGCAGATTATCAACTTGGCTAGGGGTGCCTGTACTATGACTCACCGTATTTCGAAAGCACGCTTGTGCGACACACTGAAGCACAACATCACGCTGTTGTGACAAACGATTGTGCGACAGTAGTTCGACACTACGGTAGTGCGACAAACAATTGTGTGACTACAGTGCCAACTAACTAGGTATGCCCCTTGAAAAAGTTTTAATCTTACCCAGATCATTCTTTTACCAGTAGAATGCTACTTTATCAGAACGACATGTATAAATAATACAACAACAACAACATTTTTCTTTTAAAAAGTCCAAGGTACATTCCCAAGGAACCGTTTAAATTATTCATAATGATTATGGCCGAAAAGCTACCCAGGTACCGAGAACCATTAAAACTTTAATAACAACTTTGAAATCAATTTTCTTTCTTGAAAAGCAATATTAATAAAGTATCATGAAATCTTATTGTTGACATTTCATTGAGAATTTTATGGGCCATTAAATGAAATATTACTCAAGAACACTTCTTGAGATTTCATAACCATCTTTCCAAGTCTTACTCGCGGTTACTTCTGAACGACCCGCCCCTGTTTTGCACTCCTACTACTTAATATTAAATTCTTAAAATCAAATTACTTTTCCTGCTCTTGGTGGAGCGAGAGTCTGACTTTTACTCACTAAAACCTATCCTTTGATTTACAGGGCCGTGGTGACTTATGCTGTGGCTACATTATTTCGCGAATATTCGTGTCGCATTGTCGCTACAAAAAACTCAAACGGAATATGTTCGAAACAAAATGAAAATATCCTTTGTCTGAATTTTCAAATAAAACCCAATGTCACTGAATAAAAAAATATATATCTGTAACTATACAAATCGAAAACAGAAACTTTTATTTTTGAGTGTGTGACGGGCGAAAAATGCCTGTTATGAACCCTCCTCCTTTAGAAACAGGATTAAAATTAAAAAAAAAGAATAATGTTGTATTGCATTATTATCTTGTTTAATTTGGAAAAGAATTTTATTGTTTTCAAAGAAGTTTTTGAATATAGAATGTAACTGTAAGTGCCGAAAATTCCCGACTCGTCAAGGACGTCTCAATACTTATAATTCGATACCATAGAGTTCCCTGCCCTAAGCACAAGTCCATACGTAACACGCCATATGCCACATGCTATCAACTACAGTGTTTGTTGCCCAAACACCCGCCACGGGACCGAAAGCCATTCGTTACCGAATATTAGTGGTTTTATACAGCTGTTCTTATTTACCTTTGTTCTTTAAATGACCCTTCGTATAAGAGAATGGAGGATCTCCGAGTAGGTACTTGATAAGGACAATGGGAGGTTATGACGGATCGGATAACTGAGACTGTTGGGCTGATGTCACAGTTGATACAATAACAGTGGGCAATGAGAGGCAACAAAATGGGTCGTAGGCACTAACTAGAATTCCTTCTGCGAAGCAGTAATGCCAGCGAAGGAGACGGCCACACGGTGAGAAAACAGACATCTTCATGCCCTAGCCGCCGCGACTCTGAACTCGACTACTGCCACCGTAGGCGTGGGCTTGCGGACGACGAGTAATGCTTAGCTCGCCGACCGACCGAGCCCAAGTCGTCGACGCTGCGTAGTTTTCTACGCGCGCCTCAAAGAGATGTTAGCTAAAACCGTAGGGGCCCTGCAGAGCCGAAGCCTACCAGGGCTGGGCACGCCATAATTATGACGGTAAGTCCCCTCTTTGAGGCGTGGCTGGAATAACCTCACGGCGTCCTTACCTTCCGCATGACGCAGGTTCTCATCGGACATGGTAAGTTCGGGAGGTTCCTGCACCGGATTCGTGCAGAAGAAAAAAACCTACTAGGGCCATAGGTCGACTGAAAAGGTTACCCGTGGTCCTAGAACGCAAAGAGCAACTGAAGGAATATAGGTGTGGATTTAGTCAATAAAAGTCTGACTGACACACAGGCACTAAGTAGAATAATAATTTATTTATGCAACAAATATTAGAAAAATTTAAAAAATATTTTTTTATTTGAATTTATTTTAGTAATTTCATTTGAAATAAGCAGTACCTTTGTACTTTTCTATCTGCTTTTGTTCTTTTCATTTTTAAGTGTTTGTGTGTACATAAATAAATAAATATCTTGATTTCTACGATACAATCACTTTGAGATACAGCTTAATAATAAATACAATTCAATGAACATCTGTGTCTGAACTAGTAAATAACTTAATATCTGAGTTTCAGACAGCAGCGCTCTTCACTTGTAGGTTATACATTTCACTGTAAACAAGACAGATCAGTATTCAATTAATACATTTGAATTGTAGAGTGTAGGTAAGCGTCCTTGTGTGTGAGGTGACACTGTGTGTACGTGTGTATTTATAAGTATGTGGTTGAGTATAGGATTCAACGAGGTACAATAAGTAATTGTTCTCATAGTTTAATATTCAAAGAGTTTCCTTTTGAGATATTTAGACTTCGTATATCAATGAGTTTACTGAATTATTAGTATATAAGTATGGACCTAAGAGACCTAGAGCAGTGGTGGCCGAGTGGTAACGATCCCGACTTACGAGTTGTCGCGGGTTCAAACCCAGCCAGGCGCATTACTTTGTGTAATTTATTTCATCACCACTGCTCTCAAAACGGTGAGGGAAAACATCGTGAGGAAACCGACATGTCCTAAAACCAAAAATTCGAAGACATGTGACATCCACCAACCCGCACTGGGCCCGCGTGGTGGATTACGGCCCAATCCCTCTCCTAGAGAGGAGGCCTGAGTCCCAGTAGTGGGAACATTAAAAAGGCTGATTATGCTTATGCTTTTATGGACCTAAGAAGGGAAAATATCTATTAGCGAAACGGTGTCTAAATGTTGTTCCATTGTATTGAGGAAGGTTACTATGAATTGACTACTTAACATTACGAATGCATATCTCGAAAAGTATACATAAATGATCAAATGATACGAATTCCAAATCGTCCTATGTCAAACATTGGAATACTAAATTAACATGTTCAGATCAAACAGTGAATAACCTAACGTACGTGTGTACGTTACAAAACCTACCAGACAAGCACGGAATGAAATAACTTTAATGTCAGAAGTCGGTGTTTCTGGTATTGATTAATGTTTCTTATTTAACACCAATTTCCGAAATTAAAGTTATTTTTCATACTTTTTAGTTGCGATACACTTATAGCCAGAGTATTTATTTCTCATGACAATTCCAATTAACCCAAACACTACTAGGATACATTGTTTTATGTCATTGGTCCATAAACGACGGAGTTTTGAGGTAACAAACATTAAAAAAAAAATTGAGAACCTCCTCCTTTTTTTGAAGTCGGTTAATTATTGGGTTTTTTTTTTTTTTTTTTTCGGTGGGAAAATCATCTAATGGCAAATCTCGCTCTTGGGCGGAGCGAGAGATAGTATCAGACTCTTACTGACTAAAAACCCACTCCTGTTCCTTCGTTGCCTTCGTCCCAGGGCCCCGGGTTTCGTTTTCACACTACCCATGGCCCCAGTAGGCTTCGACCCTGCTGGGCCCCTACGATTTGCTGACATCTCCCTGAGGCGCGCGTGGAACAATACGCGCCGGCGACGACTTGGCTCGGTCCGGACGGTTACCGGACGGTCCGACGGCGAGCCACCCATTGCTCGCCGTCCGCAAGCCCGCGCCTACGGTGGCCGGAAATCGGTATCGGAATCCCGGCGGCGGTAAGGGCGTAAGGACCGTTGCCTCACGCGATCGGCCGCCTCCTTTGCTAGCATTACTGCTTCACAGAAGGAGGCGACCGCCTGCCACTCTTCCTCGCTCCGGACCATGGCCTGTACCAGGGCCCGGCGCGAGAGATCGCCGCCGCCGATCGCCCCCACAAGGACACGGCGTTGCTCTGCCCAAGCGGGGCACACCTCAACCGTGTGCTCCACCGTGTCCTCCGGGCGGTCCACACAGTGGCGACACCCGGGCGTTGCTTCCGCACGAATCCGGTGCAGGAACTTCCCGAACTTACCGTGTTCGGTGAGAACCTGCGTCATGCGAAAGGTGAGGACGCCGTGAGGTCTTTCCAACCACGCCTCAAAGAGGGGACTTACCGCCATAATAATTATTGGGTTAGGTTGTTATGGTTTTTGAAATTGTGTTACCGCTAATCTATTCAGCGATTCGTTCGTAATTACATAATCCACCACCGATTTAGCTGCAAATCGACAAATTAATTAGTCTCATCGCAAACAATTCTATTTGATCCTAATGCTAAATGATGATTTAGGTTTGAATCACGTACCTATAGCATTAGGATACAAAGTACATCTACTTTGTAATGTATTATCATTATGATTTAATATTCACAGAATAAGCACCTAAATGAATACATGATGATGAATGAATGAATGATGATGATCTGCGTTTAATGAATCCATCAAATCAGTTCTTTTCATGAAACAATAAATTGGATAGCTTACTAGCGGAATCATCCCAGTTTTGCACGGTTAATAGGTAATCATGTTTTAATTCTTGGGAATACATTCTTTAATAGACGGTACAATCAAATCAAAGTCTATATTTCTCTCTACGTTAGCTGTCGAAGATAATTGAAAAAGGGAGAAAATTATCACAGTGTCCTAACCGTAAGCCAAACGAAGGAACAGGAGTGGGTTTTTAGTCAATAAAAGTCTGACACTATCTCCCGCTCCGCCCAAGAGCGCGGGATGTCATAAGATGATTTTCCCACAGAAAAAAAACCTCAGTCGCCCTATAGGATCGCTTTGTTGTCCAAGATCTTTTTCTAAGGAACGCGTGGTATTAGGTGTAGGTAAGTCAAAAAGTCATGACCGTCATCATTGTCAATTCAATTCTTTATTGCAATATCACATGACTGTGCTTTATAAGATCTTTAAAATAGTTTAACGAGTGCACACGGACCCTGTCGGGTACAGCAATTTCATAGAGGTGTAGTATATGTATATAAAAAAGGCAAATAAATTGGATAAGCAAATTAACAAATCAAATAACTCAATCTCACTCAATAAACACTCTTTATATGACTAAAAGAGTTCTGAGTATACATGTAAATGGATGGAGATGGAGAGGGAGGCCAAAGAAAAGATGGATGGATTGTGTGAGGAGTGATATGAAAGAAAAGGAAGTTAGTGATAGTTTGACGGGAGACAGGACAGAATGGAAGAAAAAACGTGTTGCGCCTACCCTAAGTAATATGGGATAAGGGCAGGAAGAAATGACAAAATAAATTTATTATAAATGTGAAAAATAAATGCATTGTCTGATGCGATTAGAATGGAACATTCACTAGCGGTCACCATGTCTATCATAGCAGCTAAAAGAACAAAGCGACCACACTCCCAAACAGATATAGGTAGACAAGATTGAAACAAATGCCTCCCCTGGCTAAGGTAACAATTACAAGGAGTCGGCAACAAAGCTCCATATTTCTCTTTCTAAGTGATGTTTCCGACTTTCTGTTGAAGTATCAAACGGGGTAAAAACATTTAGTACTAAATTGTTGTTTGTGCCGCCCCTGTTACTCGGTGTCGGCTGTTTTTGCCGTGCCCCCTTGTCACCTTAACTTCATTAGCATCCAACAGCAGGCAAGGTCACTGAGACGTACTTTATAACAGAGTAATTTCATTTGAATCAATGGGTTTAATTTGTTCTTAATTTGAAAAAGCGGCGCTAGCAGAAGGGATATAAAGGGGTAAAAGGTGTCCGAATAAAGCCTGACGTTGTTACGGTTTGTAGATGCGTGTAAAGTAAAATAAACGGTGTCCAGCCTATCCGGTTTTTATCAGGCTGTCTCTGTTGACATCGTCGTATAATTTGACAGACACGCATTTACAACAACAACTTACATTAACTACCATTGTTTGGTCTATGGTCAACTGTCAGGGTGACATCTTAAATTTTTCCGTTAAAGTTTAAATAATAGGTACTAGCTGCTGTCAGCGGCTTTCCCCGCGTGCAAGTAGAAAAAAATCGCAAGTGGATATACTCCCATGACAAAAAGTATTCTATATACTATTCTAGGATACGTTCTAGCCGTGTGCCAAATTTCATCTAAATCGTTCGGGTGTAAAAAGTAACTACTACTACTTTATTGAGAGCAGTGTTGGCCGAGTGGTAACGGCCCCGACTTACGAGTTGTAGGTCGCGGGTTGAAACCCAACCAGATGTATTTTATTTTACTTTGTGTAATTTATTTCATCACCACTGCTCTCAAAACGGTGAAGGAAAACATCGTGAGGAAACCGGCATGTCCAAAAATTCGAAGACATGTGACATTCACGAATCCGCACTGGGTCCGCGTGGTGGATTACGGCCCATTCCCTCTCCTAGAGAGGAGGCCTGAGTCCCAGCAGTGGGAACATTAAAAAAAGGCTGATTATGCTATACTACTACTTTATTTATCTATCATTTATTTAAGTATCTATACAAATAAATTTTAAATCTAAGTCATAATTCATAATCATAGAGGGAATAAATTAAAAATATCATATTGATTGATAAATAATGATGTTATTATTATTTAGCTAGGTTATGTTAGTTTAGTTTTTAATTAGGTATAAGTGAATAAATAGTGACTGCACTGCATTAGGTTAAGGCCTGTAAAAGTTGTTGTATGAGGATAATAACTAATAAATTTTATTTTTTTGTTTAAAGAGTCCGACCTTTGTTCCAAAAAGTCCGGCTAAACTAGCTGATTTTGTTCGTCTTTTCATTTAAACTCCTGGCAATCCTACAAGAATGGATGAATAAAGGAATTTGTGTCAGAGGTGAACTGTCACTTTGTTTCTTAACGATTGTCTGGTTGTACACATTCAGTCGTGTAACGAACAACTGCATCGTCTTTGAACATACCACGTATTGACCTACACATACGAGTACATCTGTAATGGCAGGCTTTTGTGACGTGTCACCGGTGTGGTGTGTGTGTGTGTATTGTGCAAACCTACCACAGTGTTGTCTTTTTTAACCCAAAGTTTGACTGGTAGAGAATGCTTGTTGCATTAATTCCGCCTATGTACCACTACTGTACATGAAGTTAATTCAATAATGACACTAGGTCTAAGATATACTGTTGTTTTTTGGGGACAATCAACTAATAGAGAACTTATTTTCAGGATGCAAAAAAGATGCAAACGATCTATGTGTGGCCTAAGAACAACGGATAGTTGCGTTCCTTAAAGAAATTTAAAATATTAACTGTTCCATCATTATTATTATTATAAAAACAAATAAACATATAATAATAATTAGTGTTATTTGTAAAAACAAATCAACAATTATTTCAAAAATTTTCAGCAGTTAAGCGAACTCCAATATGAAAATGTGTTATGCCAAAACAAGTGTAAAAAACTACTTTGCTGAAAAAGAATTTCTTTGGCATTGCTCTAAACATTTATAATAAAATTCTTGATAGCATTAAGAATTTTAGAATGTTTTAATAGAAAAATGCTATTATTTAATTACCGATTATTTGAATGACACGTTGTTACAAAACTTCTGACATACCTTATGTAACTATTGATTTTCTATATTGACATTTAATTTTACATTTTGACATTTAATTTTAAGTTATGACATCATTCAAATTCTTTAATATTCTTTAAATAAGTGCTGTCAATTTTTCATTTCAATACAATAACTGCGGACATTTTTTATTTCCATTGTTTCATTTTGTTTTACTACACATAATGTATCTAATTATCTAATCGACAAGTGATTGCAAATTCTTAATGCGTGAAAAGATCTAAATTATTTATATAAAGAGAAATTAATATAGATTTATGAACCACAAATAAATAATTGTGGTTCATAAATCTATATTAATTTCTTGTTTTAATCATATTGCATGTATTACTACTTTGTACGCCCTAGAGGCAAAACATAGCGCCCTCAATTTATTAAATAAGAACTTATAATGTACCTATTTTTTACGATGAATAAATGAATCTTGAAAAAAAAAAATATATCTCACTGTCCAGATAAGAAGTGTGAAGATTCTACCGAAATACAACATTTCAGTTACTACGAAGGTGATAAAACAGTTTATTAACAGCTACAGTATAGATACAGTCTCAGTAAATATAATATATTTGGTGATAAAATACGAAATTGTCGTTATATGAAACTGCTCACTTTGAGCTGTGATATAACATATAAGTTCAAAGGAGATGTCCCAAATTGTATGGATAAAAAATCCAGAATGGATAAGACCGAAACGTGTACCAATTGGTTAACTATAATAAGCATTTGACGCCACCAAATGGGCAACTCAGAAATCCGTAGAATATAGGTGTTATGAGCCAACAAAAATGTGAACACGATAATCTTGTTCATGTTGTTTCTTTTCATGTTGTCGTTATTGTCTTTTGTTGTAGGTGTTGTTTTTTAAGTAAATACTTATTTTATTACTATTGTTTCTTATTTAAATTTACAATACTTCTACGGTATCTTCCTCACTGTTTCCGAGGATATTGTTTATCATCGATCAGAATGTACAGTCGCAGATTGCCCTCGCAAAGAAATAGGGACCGATGATCCCATGTGCTGAAATGGCCGCCCAAACTGTTACTTTCGGCGATTGCAGAGGATTTTGATGTATTGAACGTGGATTTTCTGCGGCCCAGTAACGGACACTCATTTAGGTTACGCAATCTGAGCTTAGAACGAAATAAACTACGAAAAACAGTGCACGAATCGCTATTTTTGTAACATTTTTTTACACAGAATTCACGCTTTGCACTCATGAAGTGCTCCATGGCGACAACATTTCCGAGAACTGAGCTACTTATCCTCACCTCTCGCGTACCGTTTCCTCATATAGTTTCAATGTAATAGCCTTTTTAAAATCGTACGTCTTTCTGGCCCACCCTGTAGAATAAGATAAACTTTATTGTACACTAAAATAGTAACATATTTTACAAAAACTTAAATCTATGAGAGTAGAGATAAGAGTAATTTTGTAAGAATAAATCCTACACTCATATGCAAAAAAAAGCCTTTTTTACTATCTTCGATACTCTCAATATCGACATCGACTATATGCACTCCAATATAGAGACCACCGACAACTTTTCAATGCATCGCCATCTAAAAGTTTGCCAAGATTTATTACCGGCTGCGGACTCTACTACGAAAGGAATAAACTATTCACGACCATTTCACTATCCTGTCGCAGTTGTTTCTTGTGAGGAGACAACACAGGGGGAGTATGGCAGAGAAATAAAATGAAACACCTCTCAACAGAGACGTAGCGTAGACTAATTTAGACGTGGGCACATCAGCGAGGTCTTTTTCTTTCTTAAATTCGAAAATGAGACAGCGACTGTCGCAACCCAGTGTTCGGCCACATCGTCGCCTAACCAACAGGTTAACCCCGGGTGTCACCACTGTGTAGACCGCCCGGAGGACCTCGTAGGTGAGATCGGCGGCAGCGATCTCTCGCGCCGGGCCTTGGTACAGGCCATGGTCCGAAGCGATGGGGAGTGGTAGGCGGTCGCCTCCTTCTGCGAAGCAGTAATATTAGCAAATGAGGAGGCCGCACGTGCACGTACGAAGGCGCGGCCCTCACGCCCCAAGCGCCGGGTTCATGATCCCGATTTCCAGCCACCGTAAGCGCGAGCTTGCGGACGGTGAGCAATGGGTAGGTTGCCGTCCGATCGTCCAGTAACCGTCCGGACCGAGCCCAAGTCGTCGACGGCGCGTACTATTCCACGCGCGCCTCAAGAAGATGTCAGCAAACTTTAGGGGCCCAGCAGGGTCGAAGCCTACTGGAGCCATGGGTCTGCTTCTGAAATTAAGACTCGGCCCTAGTATGAAAGGCAACGAAGGAACAGGAGTGAATTTTTAGTCAGTAAAAATCTGACACTATCTCCTGCTCCGCCCAAGAGCGGGATTGGTCATTAGATGATTTTCCCACCTAAAAAAAATCTGAGCTTAGAACGAAATAAACTACGAAAAACAGTGCACGAATCGCTATTTTTGTAACATTTTTTTACACAGAATTCACGCTTTGCACTCATGAAGTGCTCCATGGCGACAACATTTCCGAGAACTGAGCTACTTATCCTCACCTCTCGCGTACCGTTTCCTCATATAGTTTCAATGTAATAGCCTTTTTAAAATCGTACGTCTTTCTGGCCCACCCTGTAGAATAAGATAAACTTTATTGTACACTAAAATAGTAACATATTTTACAAAAACTTAAATCTATGAGAGTAGAGATAAGAGTAATTTTGTAAGAATAAATCCTACACTCATATGCAAAAAAAAGCCTTTTTTACTATCTTCGATACTCTCAATATCGACATCGACTATATGCACTCCAATATAGAGACCACCGACAACTTTTCAATGCATCGCCATCTAAAAGTTTGCCAAGATTTATTACCGGCTGCGGACTCTACTACGAAAGGAATAAACTATTCATGACCATTTCACTATCCTGTCGCAGTTGTTTCCTGTGAGGAGACAACACAGGGGGAGTATGGCAGAGAAATAAAATGAAACACCTCTCAACAGAGACGTAGCGTAGACTAATTTAGACGTGGGCACATCAGCGAGGTCTTTTTCTTTCTTAAATTCGAAAATGAGACAGCGACTGTCGCAACCCAGTGTTCGGCCACATCGTCGCCTAACCAACAGGTTAACCCCGGGTGTCACCACTGTGTAGACCGCCCGGAGGACCTCGTAGGTGAGATCGGCGGCAGCGATCTCTCGCGCCGGGCCTTGGTACAGGCCATGGTCCGAAGCGATGGGGAGTGGTAGGCGGTCGCCTCCTTCTGCGAAGCAGTAATATTAGCAAATGAGGAGGCCGCACGTGCACGTACGAAGGCGCGGCCCTCACGCCCCAAGCGCCGGGTTCATGATCCCGATTTCCAGCCACCGTAAGCGCGAGCTTGCGGACGGTGAGCAATGGGTAGGTTGCCGTCCGATCGTCCAGTAACCGTCCGGACCGAGCCCAAGTCGTCGACGGCGCGAACTATTCCACGCGCGCCTCAAGAAGATGTCAGCAAACTTTAGGGGCCCAGCAGGGTCGAAGCCTACTGGAGTCATGGGTCTGCTTCTGAAATTAAGACTCGGCCCTAGTATGAAAGGCAACGAAGGAACAGGAGTGAATTTTTAGTCAGTAAAAGTCTGGCATACCCTCTCGCTCTGCCTAAGAGCGAGGGATGTCATTGGATGATTTTCCCACCGAAAAAAAAACCATCAGGTGAAATAGTGGTCAAACGCGAGCCTATCAATTATAAAAACCCTCATTCTTAAGATAATAAGAGCTTTCGCTTATGCAAAGCGCCTTTGGGTGCGAGGCCGTGGGCAGGGGGCCTACTTCACCCACGCCTGGTTACGCAACTGCCTCTCAAGCACCTTTTTTTTTTACGTTGCAAATCATCAAGTTCCTTCTCGAGTTTGTATGGAGTGGGAGGAAGTTGCAGACTTTTGCTGACTAAATCCCACAGTGTTCTTTCAGTCGCCCTTTATTACGAGGGCTACGGTAACTCCTTCAAACAATCCGCAGCCCTGGCAAGTACCTCTCAAGCACATAATGGTGAAGGTGGGATGGATAGATCAAGCTGCGTAAGTACCTACTGTGTACAGTGTGTACTAAAGTTGTCAAAAAATAAAAGGCCCGTTTTGACATCTGTCAAAACGATTACTTGAATACGCAAAAAGAATACTCGCAATATACTCCATCATATTATATAACGCGCCAAAAAAAAAATAGTTTTTAAAACACTTTATGTAATTTATTATTATTTTATGGTTTCTTTCAGTTTCGTTCCGAGTTACATTCTAGGATATTTCTCAAATGTCAAAACGTGCCTTTTATTTTTTAACGAGTTTATTTTAGACATATGTACGTTTGCCTACTGAACAGCTGAATACCGAACAATACAGAAAACTCTTTAGCTGAGTATCCACGACTCAAAATAGGTAAGGTTAGTTACTCCTTTACAAATCCAAACGAATCCTAATCACATTAAAATTATAAAGACGAAAGTTTGTGAGTGCGTGTGAATATTGGCCAAATGGATATGGCTGAAATATGGCACACGGGTAAACCATGGCCTGGAATAGCACATTGATACTTTTTATCCTGGAAGTATAATAATTATGTTTCCTTGGGACAATTCACTACTTTCACAATGGCCAAGCCGTATAAAAGAAAGTCGTGTTAGTTACACTATTTATAACTCAAGAACGGCTGAACCGATTTGGCTAAAAATTGGTGGAGAGGTAGATTAGAACCAGGAAACGGATAATTTTATCCCGTTCCCGTGGAACGTGACATAAAACGTGGTATAACAAAACACAACTGACATGGAATAACAAAACGCAACTGACAGCTAAACGTAATGTTGTTTAGGGTTAAGTGTGGTTGAAAATTTGATAATTTGAAATTTTGAAGTTGACCGATTGATGTGTTTACTGGTATATTAAATTAATATACTGTATAGTAGGGTAGAGTAGGGTAGAGTTGGGTAGAGTAGAATATAGTAGTCAGTTGACGAGAGCGAAGCCGCACTAGAGCACCACGCGGCCCAAGTGCAGATTGGTGGATGTCGCATGTGTTCGATTTTTTTGGTTCTAGGATATACCGGTTTTCTCACAATGTTTTGAGAGCAGTGGTGATGAAATAAATTATAGGTACAAAGCGCCTGCCTAGGTTTAAACCCACGACCTACAACTCGTAAATCGAGGCCGTTACCACTGAGCCACCACTGTTCCTGCTGAGATGCAAATTTTATATTCTTAAAAATACAGAAATTATATCAGGAAGTAAGTTGGAAAAATAATGTACTCTCTTACGCAGGCAAAGCCGTTGGAAGATGCTAGTTTGTAATTATCGTTGTATTTTCTCTATTTGACAGGCCTGTTGGTCTAGTGGTTAGTAGTCCTGACTTCTTCATCTCGTGGGGATCGCCTAGCGCCCAGCCTAATACGATAAATACAATTAATTGTGGCCGGGGTGAGCTCGCACACTTGTCCGCACTAGTGCGGAAAACAGTAAATTGCGTGCCTAAAAGTGGTATCGTGAAGAGCAGGTTTTTGAGTAAGTGTATTGAAAATAAAAATTTTCTACCCAAAGAATAGTGCCGTTTTTATAAAGTTTTAATATGTCAAACTTATCCTAGTGTTTTTCTTTAAGAAATAAGAAGAATCTAGACCAAATTTCGTTATTTTAATCGTACTCGTAAGTATCTATTTATAAATTAAGAGACCGAAAGTAAAAGTACTTTGTAATACTAAACTTTGTACTTAACCTTTTAAAAGTGTAACTTTAAATTAACAATATACTAAAGGAATTCTTAGTATATACTAACTTATTCCAACTTCAAATGTAGTGTGGTGGTAAAAAATCCTACATTTTTGTAGTAAAGAATTTTTTATTTTTATTTTTGGAATGTCCAACGAGCCAAAATAGATAATTGTTATGAATGGTAACACGCAGAATTCTTATTTACTTATATATCAAAATTGTTTTTTATTCTGCAATTGCGTTGAAAACCGCCGTTTAATACGCGTGAGCATTTATCATTGCAGTCACGGCTTCATAATGCCCTCGCTTACAACTCTTTCTTAACGACGCCTACTTATATAAAAAAAAACAAACAAACAAAACCGACAAAAGCTAAAAGATGTAGGTAAAAGCGTAACAAAAACCTTATTGTAGTCTTATTTACTAAGCTTCTAGACTTATGTACCTAAGGGTAGGTTTCTGAATTGAATTTTGTGAGTAAAGTAAATGTCAAACCCTACTTAAATGACAGAATTTGACATGGTTTCAAACAAAAGTTGAAAAGTAGACATATACGAAATACACAGCTTCAAATACATGATTTAGAAATCGGAGGTATGTCATTTGGGCTGCGAGAATGTTCGAAAGAGTTGTAGCGACATCTATAGCATCGCACAAGAACTAAACTACGAAATCCTGTATCGCACAATTACAGTTCTCCGCAGGATTTGAACATATACAACTCCCGAAACCATCTATCGGGCAGTTGCCCGGATCAGACCAAACACACGTCTGGTGGGAGGATCCTCCCTTTTCAATGGAGGTGCAGGACTTTACACCCTGTTCCGCATACCCTCTAAAGAGTTACCGGAGCCCTGGAACGCACAGGACAACTAAAGGAACACAGGTGAGTTTTAGTCAAAGCCTGACTTGTCCATCCGCTCCACGAAAAGCAAGATAAGTTATTTAATGAATTACCGCCACAAAAAAAAGGTAAGCCATTTATTTTTAGTCTGCACCGAACAAACAAGAAATTTAATTACATACCTAATTAATTTAGCGAAAAATATGCTTCGTTAATTTTCTATTGTAGGCATTCTTTTCAATCTAGTCTATTTTGTCCCACTGGACAAAGACCTACTCATTCGTTAATTTTAGTAGGTAAAACAAGTACCTAATCATCCCATTTGCTACTCTGGGGAATCAGACCGACTTTAAGGTATTATGGTAATTGGTATTCGTATCTGTGGTATAGGTTAGTAGGATAATAATGAAACATCAGATTGTATTACATCCGTATCCTAATAGTAAACAAAGGAACTGTATTCATACGAAGATGTGACTCAAAGGACTTAGTATCCAAGCCAAAAAATCCAATAAAAATAATCTTTTAAATTAGACCACATTGTATAAAAAGATATGCGTGGTCAAATATTTAAGTACGTAAAATGCACTAATAATCAATAAAATTTTACATCGGCTAATTTTATAAAAGCCCATTTTTAAAAACAAGCTTTAAAAAAGTTGACCGCCATATTGGATTTATTGTGACGTAATTTTTTTTCGTTTCGTCTCAACTAGGGTTGTCTTTAAAATCTAGCAACCAAGACAAGTAATGTAAAAACGAGAAATGAGACTCCACCCGGACACTCCCCGGACCCGGACACCCTTTAATCTAGGACAAATCCAGGGAAACCCGGACAGATGGCAAACTCTATTCTCCACAAAGCCTTTTGATTAATATCCATATTATAAGGATGCAAACAATTACTAGTCCGCCATCTTCAGGATACCGCAATTTCTATGGGAGACCGTCATATTATTATTGGATTTAAAATGACATCACTTAGCTAGCTAGCTATGCATTGTTATCCAAACTGAACATGTCAGCAAAATTTCACCTCACTGGACAGAGGTTCTATTTTCAAATTTATTATTTTTTCATTTAAGTTCTTATAGTCCTTCCTAAGGTTGTCAGGTAGATATCGCTGTCAGCGATAAGACCGCCATTGTACCCATAAACTTAAGTTTCTGTAAAATTTACACTATTTTGGTGTTTAATTACGTTTATTTTATTCTTTTCTAAAGAATGTGTATGATTTGTTCTAAACAGACGTACACACATACTATGCAATTAAAATAGAATCGACTTAACGCCATGTTGTGACGTCATAGCTGTCAAATCGAATCAGTTAGGTAGGGTGAGCAAAACAAGATATTTCTTTAATTAAATAAATTGACGAATCATCAACGAAAAAAGTTTAATAAGAATTTAGTTCTTGAATTGTAAAGAATAAAAACAGGTTTTTTTTAACTAATTATGACTTAAATAATAAATTCAGTTAATTTAGATTCACTTTAAAGACTTAACTAAGAATATTTTATTTTTAAAATCTTTGCAAACAGTACTTTTCAAGTAACATTTGACAGTTAGATGTCATTGATGTTCCTTTTCTTATTTGAATCTCATTGTACATAAAAACATTACAAATTAAATAAAAACATGTAAAAATTCGTCTAAAATTTTACATCGACTAATCTCATTGTTAACTTGTTTCTATATAATCCTGCTTATTCTGGCAACAATAATTAAGCCTGACACTATATACCTTTTGAATTATTAATATCTTGATATTGTATTGCTTAGCGGAAATTAATACCTTCTGGGAGCTTAGCATTGAATTTCCTTATTGGAAACGCGTTACACGGGAATCATTTTCAGAAGCTTGTTTAGGTTAACAAATCAGCTTGGTTTATTTATTTTATTGGCTAACCAACAATTGTATACCCTAAAAATAATTAAAATTAAAAAAAAAAGACACGATTATCTAGGTTAGTGTTACAATGCCCTAAAGGATAACACCGCATGTCCTTATAAAAGTAATAATATATAGGTATTATATATGTACCCACATTTAATATTTGTTAAATATATACATACCTGCCTGATATAAGTACTACAAATACCTACTGTTAAAAAACAAATTTCCTAATTTCTTTTTATATTACAGTAGGTATTTGTAAAATCCTAAAATATATTGTTTTGGAATTCTTTTTTTAATTATTATTTTTTGTTTTGGACCGATGACCTGGTGAAGGTTGCGGGAATCCGATGGATGCGAGACGCACAGGATCGTTCGTTGTGGCGACGTTTGGGGGAGGCCTATGTCCAGCAGTGGACGTCTATCGGCTGAAATGATGATGATGATGATGATAAACATTGACTTGTTTGGGTAGATACTTGTCCAATAACATTCCTACCAAAGCCTATGTTATGTATTAAGCCTATCCAAAGGATGTCTGAGACCACCCATTGCATACCTACTTATTTTTTATAAGTGTTTATTCTATATTTTTATGAGATGTACAATAAAGAATATAATAACCATAGTTACAATCATAATTGAAGTACTAAAATGTTACTTAAATGCATATTTAAAAAAAAATTACTGCCTAAAAGGCAGTATTATTTTTTTAATATTCGTCCTTATTGTAGTGAAGTGGGCTGGACCCACGGCTTTGCACTCAAAGGCGCCTCGCACAAGCGAAGGCTCTTTAAGAACGAGGATTTTTTTTATAATTGATAGGCTCGCGTTTGACCACAATTTCACCTGATGATAAGCGACGATGCGGTCGAACACTGGGTTGCGACAGTCATTGTCTCATTTTCGAATTTATGAATGAAAAAGGCCTCGCTGATGTGCCTTCGCCCACGTCTAAATTAGTCCACGCTACGCCTCTGATTGTAGGCAAATACGTTACTTGCGTAGATATCAACCAATTCGTACTCAAGATTTTTCAAAATAGATCATTTTTGTTCTAAAATAATCCTAGTTTATTTAAGAATAAAGAATTACCTATTTTAAAAATAACTGAAATCGATTCAGTAGCCCAGTCTGAACATATTACTTTCAGGATATGCGTTTGTAATGTTACCTACATGTTGTGTATTGTGGAAAGCTTATATTTTGTTTGATCGTTTTCTGCACGTGCTCAAAATTTTTTACAGAAGTAACGATTTCGATAACGATATGAACTGACAAGTCTGTGATTTCATATTAATGACCTAATTTTAATAAAACTTGATATACATACCACGTAGGTAGGTACTTATACCATAACCTAACCTATTGATTAATTACGGAGTTCCGGTGCCTATCTTCCGGCTCCATCATCATCATCAGATCACTTCGATGATACCATTTTCAGCATAACTATTCAGAACCATTCATTTATTTGTATTGTCATAATCGCTTAACTATCTTCATTGTGATATCTATGTGAGTATGAAGTTCCGTTGGCCATTTCTGGTCTTCTTCATCAGTTTCACTTCATCAAATGTTACTTTTTGACTGTAAATGTTTAAGTCCTCGATGAAAATACCAAAATCATTATATGGTTGCCTATAATATTTGAGGAATTCCCTCGATTCCTCATGGATCCCATCATCAGAACTGGATTGCTAAAATTTTTTCACCGATAGAAAGCTGCGTTATTCCTGAGTGACATAGGCTATAATTTATGTAAGCGGCTAGTGAGTATTATCATTGAAAAATAAATACGATGCAAAACAAATTACAAAGTAACTCAAAAAACGAAGAATCAAAACGCAGAAAAACATTTTAATTGTAAACACAATTTTAATTGTACAACACAATTTAAATTGTACAACACAAAGGCATTTTAATTCAAAAAGACTTTATATAAACGATTTCAGAAAAGGAATGTAGTAAATTTCTTGTACCTACTTATTGATAAATCGTTGAAATATTTCAAATTACTAACACCTTCACTTCCGAAATAAATTTTCTCAGAAATCTGTTGTTCGATGAAAATTTAGAAAATTTAAATAACTTCCTCGTTTAAAGCTAGTGGAGAGAGATTGAAATTATTTATATTTTTAAGGCGATTTTCACCCTGGGGGTATGAGTTTTATTTTTTTAAATTTTAATGTGTTTAATAAGTAAGAGATAAAATAAAGCGTTTATGGGTTGTATTTCTGTCAACAGAACTGCCACGTAATAAAATAGTAAGACACGCATTTATGAATACTAAATATAAAATTCAATACTAAAAATTAAATAGGCAATTAAAGTAAATTAAACTCAAAAATAATTAAATAAAAATACTGTATCCTTTTTGATAATTACAGTTTTGAGCCGTTTGGGGTCGAAACGCTTGGGTCATGGGATCCGAGTGAGCATCTCCTTTTCGAGTAAATTTCGCACCGATTGACCGGCACTTTGCGTGACCAGAGGAATGGCTCGTTCTTTACCCAAAAAATAGCATTGAAAGAAAGAAAGAAAGAAAAGTAAAGAAAGAAAAAAGAATTTATTTGGTACAGCACAAGGCACAACACAATATTAGGTAACCAGAAAAAAAAAAAAAAAAAAAAAAAAACAAGCAAAAAATATAGTTGTGTGCCTCACGGCTGTCCAGCTCAGCATGAATGCCAGGCAACTAGTGCCTGACGCTTTTGGTTTTCAACTGAATCTGTGGTTGCAATTTAACGTGGCAATGCTGCTAATCTTCTATCTTATATCTTGGAAGATATGCCCGAGTTTTACATATGTTGGTTAGGTTTAGTTAGTTAATATTTAAGTTTCTTATATTTATATATTGTTACAAATACTTGGACAAATAAAAAATAATAACCTAAGATTTAAGAAAAATTACAGGTAGGTCTTATGATATTTGCAGCATGAAAAACATTGTAATAAAATAGATTACAAACTTTACCACATCATTTGCCCATCGTAATTGCGTATACGCGACTGTATAAATTTTATTTTTAGTTTCGTAAGCCATCAATTAGATTCTGTGGCCAATAAATGTGATGTAGTATTATTAAGGTAGATAAAACCTTTCACAACACCATTATTGATGTTTTTTTTTTCACACTCAAGTAATAGTCTTTACGCGATCAAAGCATTTTTTGTATTTTTTTTTTTCATTTTCTGTGAAAATATTTATGTTCATCGTTTCAAATAGACTTGAATTGAAATAAATAAAACTATTTGTCCTTGGTTTGTCATAACTTACATTTATTTAAAGATACGCTAAATATTCTGAGACATTTTTCCAACACTAGCATGCTAATTCTTAAAATAAATACGTTACACATTTTGTAACTTTTATAACCAAAATCTAATAACACTAAAATTATTTTCATTGTTATGAGATTACATAGATAGATTATATTAATTTTTTTTTAAAAGTTATTTCACTCTTAAAAGGGTCTCGTAACCAAGTGAAACTTGTCACACTCCTTCAATTTTATTTTAAACTTCATAGAGCATTAAAAAATAGTCGCAAAATAAATATCTAAGTTAAAAAACATTGAACACTTACCAAGACCAGCAATTATCACGACCAATACAGCGAGAAAAGTTAATAAAAACTCTCACAACTTATCCAACAAATTGTTCACAATCCACTGCTCACTTCTACCAAACTCTTTATTGAATAAATAATTTATTCAGTCAATTAATAATAAATGTTAACGTAACAAATAAATCTCAAGTTCAAGGGATGTGAAAGTGTTGTATCGATGTCGATGTATTCGGTACGCGGACGGGACTGGGGCGTCTTGCTTGGCCGCTTATATGAACTCAACTGAAAGCTATCTATGACGTGACGGTGAAGGACCGGGTCGCGGCATACGGCAAAGGACGCACTTCTGATTACACTGGCACAGTCACCCTGGCAATGACCACCTTACACGTCAGTACCATTGCCATTTAAACCGAACGTACCAATACTCATAATTATTTATTTAGAGGTAAATTCCCGCGTTAGAAACGTCTTGTTTAGTCTTGAGAGTTAATTGTTGAATTATTTTTATTTTCAAACTCCATTTTGTTTCCTCTGAACTAGTATGCAGAACAGAAGAATTAATCGCTCCTCACCTTGCTATTTTGAGAGTAAACTGAGCGAAAACTTTTTGGCGTAGGCGATAAACCGTAAACCAATCAATGTGGTGCAATTTTCTTTGCAGACAATTGTGAAGAAACTCTTGATGATCTTGAGAAAATTAGTACCACCGTGTTTACTATGACCTGATTAACATATAGGTACCTTTATCATCGACAAAAACGCAGATGGGCCCGTATTTCAACTATTATATTGCAGTTGGCATGTAAGTCAATACACACACACACACACAACACACTAAAACACACACATAAAAACACAACATCATAATAAAAATAGGTTCATCATCTAAGGTTTATTTACGTGTTCCTTTCATTATATTGTGTGTAGGTATGTTTATATATTGTCGTAATGTAAATGTCACATAATTATGTGACATTTACTGAGTGTCATTACACCCAGTTGCAAATTTAAAATGTGATAAGTAAACAGATTTGATTATAAAGTTATTTAGTGGACACTTCACTAACATGATTTTATTTATTTATTTTTATTTATTTATTTATTTAACAATTTATGTACACACACAGAAATAAAAGATTCGAAGAAGGAAACAGAAAAATAGGTACAAAGGTGGTGCTTATTTCTAATGAAATCTCTTCCAGCACACCTGCGAAAGGAGAGTTGGAAGAAAATAGATATGTAGACACCGTGTGTAATAGTAATAGGAAAATAAGTACATACAAAATAGTTATCAAAAGAATAATATAACATGCAAAAAAAGATATACTATTATAATTATATACATACCTACAGATAGTAAAATAAATATCACAAAAATACATACTAAATAAAAAAAAAAAAAAACAAAAAAAAGAGTAAAGTAGACATTGGTGAGAGCGATTTTTAAGCTGTTTTGATCTTTATTTCAAAGTTATTTTATTTTCTTTACAAAAGTCTATTCAGTACCTAGGCGGATTAAGACATACCTATAATATATTTGACTCAAGAAAGAATATTCGAAAACTGGCAAAGGTATAAACAGTCATTGAGCCGTAGACTGTTACCTCATCTCTTTCAGACACTACTATTTTTAGAAATACGTTTCCAGACAACCTCTCGCCTCGTGGCAGCTATGGCTCGATAAATTGTAGTTCTGAATTTGATGACACCCATAGTAAACATAACACCACATTTAAAATAAAATTTGCGCTACACTAAAATTACTCCAGTATCGTAGGTTTTTCTTTTACGGGTGGGAAAATCATCCAATATCATCCCCCGCTCTTGGGCGAGGCGGGAGATAGTGTCAGACTTTTACTGACTAAAAACCCACTCCTTTTCCTTCTTTGCCATTTTTCCAGGGCCCCGGGGATCTTTTTCGCATCACCCATGGCCCCAGTAGGCTTCGACCCTGCTGGGCCCCTACGGTTGCTGACATCTCCTTGAGGCGCGAGTGGAACACTACGCGCCGTCGACGACGGACGGTTACCGGACGATCGTACAGCGAGCTACCCATTGTTCGCCGTCCGCAAGCCCGCGCCTACGGTGGCCGGAAATCGGGATCGGAATCCGGCTGGGGCGCGAGTGCCATTGCCTCGCACGTGCACGTGCGGCGTCCTCCTTTGACTCCTGTATCGTACCTATGTGCGTTCACAATTATGTAAACTCTATACACAAGATACCTCCCAACTAGCAAAATAAGAACTTAAAACGATCTCATGACTACTTTTATTTTCACTTATAAGAAACTTGTATCATGCTACAAAGCTGGATTTGGGCGCAGATTTAGGAGTGTTTATTTCCATAAATATCTTATACTCAACTTTTAAAATGTTACTTAGCCCTATAATATACTTGACGAAGCGCAATAGCTTCTTTAATGATATGAGACTACACGATTACAAGCACAAATGCTCTTCTTAGTATCTGACATGAGTATCTTACTAAAGCAATCATGTTTATAGTGCACTATAAGTAATGTACTTAGTTATTAGTTAAAAGAATATTTTTATAGAAATTATCTTGGCTGGTGGTTCCGGTTGTTTTGTGGTAAATACTATGGCTCCGAAACGTGGTCGCATCATCAAAAACGTGGTCGCCTCATCAGAAGAAAGTCACCCAAAGGGCAATGGAAAGGGCTATGCTGGGAGTTTCCTTGCGTGATCGAATCAGGAATGAGGATATCCGCAGGAGAACCAAGGTTACTGACATAGCACGAAGAATCGCCAAACTTAAGTGGCAATGGGCAGGGTACATTGCTCGCAGAACGGATGGCCGTTGGGGCCGAAAGGTTCTGGAATGGCGACCACGTACCGGAATACGTAGCGTTGGAAGGCCTCCTACAAGGTGGACCGATGACTTAGTAACGGTTGCGGGAGTCCGATGGATGCGAGACGCACAGGACCGTTCATTGTGGCGACACTTGGCGAAGGCCTATGTCCAGCAGTGGACGTCTTTCGGCTGAAATGATGATGATGATGATGATGATGAAATACTTAATAAAAACTTAAGTTTCTATTACTATTGTTTTGTATTATTGTAGAACATTAATTGGGTACTAATATATATTGTAAATATACTCACTCACTACTAGTAGGAACTCGTGGGGAAGTCATTTTTACTGTAAATGTGTACCACAATTTAGTTAGTTTCACAATCCCCATCGAAAAATAGCACATTAGTATATTATTGTAAATAAAACATTTCATCAATTCTTATGAATATTCGCCATGTTTTGAAATTGCTTTTCATTAAGTATTTTATAGAACCAATGTAGGTAAATTAGTACTTGTAAGAGTTTCAGTCCAGGTAAGACGCCTCCATTGAAGTGTGTCTAGTAAACCTAAATCCAGAACATCACAAAGACAAAACAAATTGAACTACGAGTATTTTTACGTACATTGTTCGCACTGTTTATACGAATCGAAACTCATTGATATCGATTTTGCCGAGTTTTGGTGAAAATGGGTAATTTACAATATCATACAGTCTAAAGGTGGGTCTACGCTAGAGATGCCAAGCACGAGCGGAGCACGAGCCGAACTCAAATTCATGTAGTGTAGACCGACTCCACAGGAGCTGAGCACGAGTGACGCTACACGAATTTGAGCTCGGCTCGTGATCCGTCCGTATTCGGCTCCTCTAGCGTAGACCCACCTTAAGGTCAGTTATAACTCTTCCTGCTCTGAGTGGATCAAGAGGGAGTGTCAGACTTTGACTGCGACCACACAGTACAACGTCATGCAGTCTAACGCGTTCACGACTTTGCCGCTGTGAGCGGTAGCTAAGCGCGGGGCGGCGAGCGGTAAGATCAAAAGTATAAAAATGTTTGAAGCACGCCACGCGCTCGCGTATCGATGCCCCCCGCTCGCCGCTAAGACCGAAGTCGTGAAAAAGCCGTAAGAAAACATTAAAATACTTCCTGTCAAGTACACACATAATAAGGACAATCGACAAAGTTATATAATTAATCGTCCGTAAATTAATCTAATTTTCCGCCGGAATCGTTTGAGTAGGGTCCCGAGATAGAGCCGTTGACAGCCACCACTCATCAACTAAAGATTAAGTTTAATTTATATAATCGTTTACATTTTATATCTATTAGAAAAATTTTATCATATATCTTATCCTCTGTTATTCCCACTGCAATCGACGATTAATAAAACTGTGAAACTATAGTGTGACGACGTATACGAATACTTTATAATTTCAGCCGAAAGACGTCCACTGTTGGACATAGGCCTTCCCCAAGTGTCGCCACAATGACCGGTCGTGTGCGTCTCGCATCCATCGGATTCCCGCGACCCTCACCAAGTCGTTGGTCAATCTTGTGAGAGGCCTTCCAAAGCTGCGTCTTTCCGGTAAGTGGTCGCCACTCCTTTGGAATTTCGCATATTAAATTAATTACATTTTTGGTCTTATGATACCGAATACTTATCTACAAACTTGTCTCCCAGTTTGGATGAAGCGAGCAGGAGTGTCAGACTTTCACTGACTAAAACCTAACCTGTTTGTTCAGATGCTCTTTCGGTTCCAGGGCCACGGAAAGTCCTTCGAACAATCCTTAGTAGGTATGTAAGTTTATTATAAATTACATACCTATTATAACTCCAAATAATAACTTATTTTTTAAGGGTTCCGTACCACAAAAAGAAAAAACGGCAACCCTTATAGGATCACTTTGTTGTCCGTCTGTCAAGACCCTTTATCTCGGGTACGCATGGAGATATCGAGTTGAAATTAAACTATATACTCAGGTCTGCAGTCTCTTGAAGCTGTGAAAAAATCAAAATTCTGAGTTAACGAAAAATAAAGATACGGCCGTTGATGTTGCAAAAAACGTGTATTTCGATTCATAGGGTACTTCCCGTTGACCTAGAATTCTGAAATTTGGCATGAAGCAAGATCTCATAGCACAAGTATAAGGAAAAATCTGAAAACTGTAAATTTGTAGTTACGTCACAAAAAAAAAAAATTTTTTGGCTTCCCGAAAAAATCTTCCGAACTCAATTCGGGAATTGAACTGTTTTCGTAACTTTGTACAGAACCCTCAGTGCGCGAGTCCGACTTGAACTTGCCCGATATTTTTTTAAATTGATTAGAAACAATTAGATCAGAATGATTACAATGGGTATAGTTTCCCCTTTATCCATCCACAATTCCATACGCAAACCTATGAACTATGCAGGCCCGACGCCAAATTTTGAAGCCTAGATATCGAGTGCATACCAATTCGGTGACCCACTTCGAGGCATTTTATTCGGAAGACTATTTTTTTTTCGCTAGGTACTCTATTTTTTTTATTACTGATAGACTAGAGCTTCGCCAATATTTCACCTGATGGTGAGCGATGATGTGGTCGACGATGGATCATGCTTTCCTTGACGTAACCTACTCACTCTTGACTTAGAGACCCCCAGGTTGTAGGTATCAGAAAACAGACTCCGGTAAGGAATTCCACTCCTTAGCTGCACGCACAACGGCACCATAAACGTGTTACCAAAAATTTTGTGCGTATGGATAACATCGCAATATAGCACTATGACCTACTTTTGTGTGTCCAAATATATTACAGGTAGGTAAGACGTGTAGGTACATTTTCAGGTATGCCAATGTTAATTTAGTCCCACTAAAACGACAAGTCACTTAATAAAAACATAATAATAGCATAGCAGCCTTATAATTTTCCCACAGCTGGGACCCAGGCCTCCTCTCTAAGAGAGAGAATGGGCCATAATTAAGTGCGGTTTGGTTAGTTTTTTTGTTCTAGGATATGCCGGTTTCCTCACGATTATTTTCCGACCTACAACTCGTAAGTCGGAGCCGTTACCTCTCAGCCACAACTACTCTCAATAAAAACATAATTAAACTTAAATTACACATAATATCTGTTAATAGTTTAACATGAAATAACGTTTAAATAATTATATTTCATTCTTCTTAGGGTTCCGTACCTCAAAAGAAAAAAGAACGGAACCCTTATAGGATCATTTTGTTGTCCGTCTGTCTGTCTGTCAAGACCCTCTATCTCGGGAACGCGTAGACGTATCGAGTTGAAATTAAAACCATATACTCAAGTCTGCAGTCCTTTGAAGCTTTGAAAAAATCAAACATCTGAGTTTACGAAAAAAAAAAAGACGCGGCATTTTATGTTGCAAAAAACGTACCTATATTTCGACACTCTCAAGGGAATCAAAATTCATAGGGTACCTCACGCTGACCTAGAATCCTGAAATTTGGCATGAAGCAACGCACAAATATAGGAAAAAATCTGAAAACAGCAAATTTGTAGTTACGTCACAAAAAAAAAACACTTTTTTTGCGATTCGGAAAAATCTTCGTAACTCATTTTGGGAATTGAACTGTTTTCATAGGCAAGTTTGTACGGAACCCTCAGTACGCGAGTCCGACTCGCACTTGCCCGGTTTTTTTTTAAAGTTGGCAATCATTAAACGACTCCTCCCGCTCTTGGTCGAGCAAAAGGGCATGTCAGACTTTTACTGACTAAACCCCACCTGTGTTCCTTCAGTAACCCTTAGCGTTCGAGCGTCACGGTAACTCTTTCAAACATTCCGGCAGTCCAATATATTTCATTCTAAACTCACTGTATACATATCTAAATTATGATAACTATAGAACTATATTATATTTATTAGTGAGCTGTAATAGTATATTAGATCGATTTACTTGCCAAAGATTTATACAAATAGTTTGAAGTTGAATTTGGACGATAAAACAAAATGACTAAACTACTACCTAAAGTTTACACAATTTGAAAACTCGCCAATATAGCAAAACAAAGCAAAATTATAATAATGTTTTTTCCATCCCTCCATCTCGGAAAGAGTATTTTTGCTCTTCGATATCTGAGTGCAAAAGCCGTTTTTATCCGCTAGAGGATAAAGTAAATTGAATTTAGAACATCGTGTGCACTAAGTTTAAGAATTCAAAACATCATTAGACTTCTACCTCCATGATGCCAAATTTATCATACAACTTTTTTTAATTTCCTTTGCGTGCGCCATTTTCTTTTCACGCCATATTGTTAAAACCTTAGGTTGAAAACAAGTGAAATAACTAAAATGAGTGATTCTAGCGACGAAGAAGTTTATTTGACGCCAACAGAATTGACTGAAACTGTTAGTAATGCGCAAATGAGCTTTCTCCCTCAACACGAGAAGTATTTGAAACAGTACGATATGTTTAACATGTGGCAACCAGTTAAAGGAGCCAAAACTTTCTCAGGAAACATTTTGCTGGCATATTTTACTGAATTATCCGAGACCAAGAAATCAAGCACTCTATGGAGTACATATTCAATGCTAAAAGCAACAATAAAGATGAAAAAAGACATACATATCAACACCTATCCTAAATTAGTGGCATGTTTAAAAAGAGCCTCATCTGGTCAGCAACCAAATAAATCGAAGGTTTTCACAGCATCTGAAATTGAAAACTTTCTTAACGAAGCACCTGATTCCGTATATTTGGCGGCAAAAGTAAGTCAGTTGTACATTCAGTATCTACTTAAGTATATTAATCAACTACCTAACATAATCTAATACGTACTTAGTAGATGTTGATAGGCATAATTATGCATGCATATCAATTTTATTAATTTATCTACTCTTTACGTTACAGTTTGTTCTTATTATTGGTATAAACGGAGCATGACGAACTAATGAACTAACACAAATATTTTAGTTTTTTACCCGACTGCGCGATGCAAAGGAGGGTAATGTGTTTATCAGTCTATGTATGTATGTATGTATGTATGTATGTATGTATGTTTGTTTCTATGTGGCGTTCTAGAGACCAAATGCGTAGGCCGATTTTGATAATTCTTACGTCAATCGATTCGTCTTAACCTTGCGAGTGTCACTAAAGACATGACAGTAATCAAAATTCACCACAGCTACAACCAGACGCCATATTGTCAAAATGAAAAAAAAAAAAGTCGATGAACTATGTCAAGTGGGGTGTCGTTGAATAGGTATTTTAAAATCACCTTTAGGTTCCTTTTATCATTTTTCATTTTAAATAATAGTTTAGGATATATAACGATTTAAAGTTGTTAAACAAAACAATCATTCTCGCTAATTTTCTTACTTATTGATTTAAGTTTTCATTTCAAGTATAAACGATACACAAATAAAAAAAACAGTGAAAAAGCATGAACAACAAATATTTTTGGTAAAAAAAAGTTTACCACCAAACTCGATAGATGGCGTTGTTCATTTGATGCACGTTTGTAAATCAAATCATTCGAGTTTTCCCATCTACTAGACAGGTCGATGAACATAAGCAAAAGATGACAACTATATTGGCAAAAACTACTAGGTTGTATAAATTACATGCAGTTGATATATCAGTAGAAACGAAAACATATGGTCAAAAACCGAAAGATGTAGGTATATGTTTCTGATGATCCTAACAAAATTGGAGGAATCGTTAAATATTTAACAATCGGTTTAGGATCACGAGTTATGTTACGAAGAAATTTGAATGTTACCCATGGTCTTGTTAACGGAGCAATGGGTGTTATAAGGACAATTGAGTGGCCAGCTCTTCGGAGGGACCAATTGGAACCCGGAGAATTGCCACAAGCTGTTTATATAGAATTTGACGACAAAGCAATTAAAAACAATATTCCTGGAGTAGGAGTCAGAATCGAACCATCGACGACAGAATTCGATGCACTTCGCGGACAGGGTAAAATAGAGCGAAAAATGTTGCCATTGATATTGTGCTGGGGTGTAACTGTACACAAGCTCCAAGGAACTACTTTGGACTTTTGGACCGAGCTGTGGTTGACTTAAGTTCACGCATTTTTGCTAAAGGTCAAGCATATGTAGCTTTGAGCCGAGTTAGGTCTCTAGAGGGACTAATCATCAGTAGTTTAGACCACCGCAAGTTACTTAATAATCCCCACGATATTAACTACCTCAATGAAATGACTAGATTGCGAAATTTACCATCTTATAAAGAAGTCAATAAATCATAACTAAAAAGTATAAAATAAAATAAAAATATTTAAAGAAAAACAAAAAACCCGACTGCGTCGAAACTAATTTTAAAAAATACGTAAAAGAAAAATAACTTAAATAAAAACTAAAAAGAACCAAACAAGCCCAGTAGTTTAGAATTCTGTTATGTAATACTAAATAACTACACAATTGAAATAGTTTTATAATCGATACACACATAAAACAAATCATACATTCTAATGCAGAACAGAACGACTCACAGTCGGGGCCCCTTGGGAAGATTTGATTGGTAAAATTTGAATGGGGCCAAATTTTCAATTGTGTAGTTATTTAGTATTACATAACAGAATTCTAAACTACTGGGCTTGTTTGTTTCTTTTTAGTTTTTATTTAAGTTATTTTTTTTACGTATTTTTTAAAATTAGTTTCGACGCAGTCGGGTTTTTTGTTTTTCTTTAAATATTTTTATTTTATTTTATATAAGTATTTATTAGTTTAATTTAAGATTTCACAAACTTTTCTTTGCTTATTTTCTACAGACTATAGTCTACATCTCTTCTAATCTCTGCTTTCGCAGTTCTGCTGGAAGAAATTTCTTTTTGAAATAAGCAGTAGGTACCTTTGTACAATTTTTTATATTAAGATACCTATCTTCTTCTGTATATTTGTGTGTACATAAATTATAAAATAAATAAATAAACATTGACAAATATTCAGATGACTTGCTATTATTTAATTTACCTAATACAAAGACAAAAAGAGACCGCAACTTCGTCATTCGCAAGGAATACGTAACAATTGTTGAGAAAAACACTCCAATCAATCGATTTTTTCTACACGATCGCAACGAAAAGTGTATCAAACAGCCTATGGGTGCTAATAAAATTGGCAGTATCCCACGAGAAATAGCAATCATCGGGTCATTGTTTCCGACAAACTTCAGCCACACTTTTGACCGATTCAGGAGCTGATCTCCTGTCCCTTAAGCACCATGGAGACTGGAAGTCCAATGCGGTTGTAGAGGGATACATATATATACGACGATAATGTCCCGCTCTAGGGCGGATCGAGAGGGCGTGTCAGGCTTTTACTGACTAAAACCACACTTATGTTCCTTCTTTGCCTTGCGTTCCAAGACCCCGGGATTCCCTTTCGGAAGCCAACCCATGGCTACCGTAGGCTTAAGACCTGCTGGGCCTCTTTGGTTTTGCTGACATCTCTTTAAGACGCGCGCGGAACAATAAGCGCCGTTGACTACTCGGGCTCTGTCCGAATGGTTACCGGACGGCTGGATGGCGAGCTAGCCATTGCTCGTTATCAGATTTTTATATCGGATATTCGATAGTTTCAGTTATATAACTGAAACTAACCATATGCCGTAACCATGTGGTTACGCTCCATAACATCCCTGATCCCACCTATATGTCGTGCCACCATCTCGATACATCACTAAGCAATATCAATGTCAAACTGTCATGAGGTTACCACAATATAAACTAAGTTACGAATTCTTCAAAGTTCCGTGATAATAAAACAAAAGTTACTGAAGGTCCTCTCCTCATATTGTGTAGTTACACATGGGTCCTGCTAAAAATACAGTTCTTTCTACTCTATCGTATTTTGAACTTTGGGAGCAACGACCACGAAATCTTCCAAGAACCGAAAGTTTCAGAGCTTAACATACAAGAGAAAAAATTATGCCTACATGCAAAAGCATCCAGGCTTCATATATATTAATACGTCTAAAACTATTTCCATTAAAACATCTAGGTAATGAATTCATTCTGTGGGCGATCCATACAAGTATTAATAAATGTGAAAGTAACTCTGTCTGTCTGTTATGCTTTCACGGTAAAACTGCTGAACTGATATTAAAGAAATTTGTAACATAGTACGCTTGTACGCATGTGACATATGTTACATTTTATCTGGCTTTGATTTCGATTTTGCTTCCATAACAACCGACATTCACGCTGATAAAGCCGCTGGCAGAAGCTAATACTCGTATTTAATATTCCCAATGATATTTTATATTCCCAGTGAATGTAAAACATGACGTTAAATTCATAATATTTAGTCAGCAGCGGTTCTTCCGCCTATGTTATTAAAACACGGGTAAATCTCATTGAAATACAATTAAAAACATCACAGTCACGTAATTTTCCCTTTTTCGAAACAATATTCATTAATTACGGTTAGCCACACGTTATAGGAAAACCACAACAATAATAATATTATGGTTATCGAATTTACTTAATGTAGTTTTGAATAACGACATGCTGAACAGAGGACATTACCCTCAACGAGCTTGGAAAACCCGGTGTCCCCGGTACATACTTAATAAAGCTTCAGTGTTTGAATGTTCGAGGTACGGAATGGACCATTTTTTTTCGTGATGGAAAATCATCAAATAACTTATCTTGCTCTGGGTGGGCATGTCAGACTTTTACTGACTAAAACTCACCCATGTTCCTTCAGTTGCACTGCCGTGGCCGCGGTAATTCTTTCAAACACTCCCGCAGCCGAGGCATGGATCATGTGATGCGTTGGAATGCGGAAGATCTCAAGGAAAGTTTTCAGTAAGAATGTGATTTGTTAATGAGGTAGAGGAAGATAAGAGAACGTAAGAGAGATCTCGACTTCAGGCGAGATACCATCAAGAATAAGCCGCCCTCCAACATCCAATACCTATACAACAATGGTGTTTTAACGTGCCCACACTGTGCACGCACGTTTACAGCAAAGATAGGCTTTATTAGTCACATCAGAGCACATGATCGCAACCCGTAGTTGCAATAAAACGGAATCCAGTCACCGTAGCCGAAATCGGCTAGGGAGTATATAAAAAAAAAAAAATATAAAGAGGAAGATATAAAAAGACTGGGCAAGTGCGAGTCGGACCCGCGCACTGAGGGTTTGGCATAAACTTACCTATGAAAACAGTTCAATTCCCGAATGGAGTTACGAAGATTTTTCCGAATAGCAAGTGACGTAACTACAAAGTTACAGTTTTCAGATTTATTCCTATATCTGTGCTATAAGACCTTGCATTATATTGAGTGTCGAAATACACATTTTTTGCAACAAAAACGGCTGTATCTTTTTTTTTCGTTAACTTAGAAGTTTGATTTTTTCACAGCTTCAAGGGACCGCAGATAGTAGAGAGTACATGGTTTTAATTTTAACTCTATACCTTTACGCGTTCCCGAGATAAAGGGTCTTGACAGACAGACAGACAGACACACAGACATTCGGACGAACAACAAAGTGATCCTATAAGGGTTCCGTCTTTTCCTTTTGTGGTACGGAATTCTAAAAACGTTATACGTAATAAATACATTATGAGGGCAGGGAATGCTCTCAATTTAATAAATTCTTGTAGTTACCAAAACTGATAAACAGAAAAAGTTAACTTTTCAACACACTTGCTCGAAAAGTGGCTCTTATTAATCTAGTAAAAAGCTTGAGCAAACTATGATCAGTAATGTCTTTAATCTTTGCGTCATAAACTTAAAGTGATATTAAAGCAATAAACAGGTTATAACCGGCAAAAACTGCTTCCAGGACGGCCTTGAGCTGGCTTTAACTGCTAGGCATAAAACATTACTTTTCGCTATAAAAGTTCGCTGAAATTTGTAAAAAATGCTCTTGTTTTCGTAGTGTTTATGCTTTACGAGTATGAAGGTAGCAGATGAACCTTCGTTACATCTCAATTAGAGAGCAAACAAAATTGAAAGCACGCGAAGATATTTTATTCTTGTGTCCGTGATGATAATTCAAATTTAAATTCAAAATATTTATTACAGATAAACATCCATATGTGTTAGTAAGTAATGTTAGTAGAATAATAAATAACCAATGAACCATTGTACGAACAGTTCAATGGTTCATTAGTTTATTTGGATAAGTGTGTCTGGACACTTATCCACCTTTGTAAGAGGGGAGAGTCCCACCTGTCGGAAAACACCATAATTGCTCCATAACATGGGAGTCAAGCCTGGTGCCCCGGCGCCCCCGCCGGAATCTTTGCAAGCGTTGGAGCTATGCTCGGAGTTTCCTTGCGTGATCGAATCAGAAATGAAGATATGCGCAGGAGAACCAAGGTTGCCGACATAGCATGAAAAATCACCAAACTTAAGTGGCAATGGGCAAGGCACATGGCTCGCAGAACAGATGGTCATAGGGGCCGAAAGGTTCTGGAGTGACGATCACGTACCGGAAGACGCAGTGTTGGAAGGCCCCCTACAAGGTGGACCGATGACCTGGTGAAGGTTGTGGGAGTCAGATGGATGCGAGACGCACAGGACCGTTCATTGTGGTGACATTTGGGGGAGGCCTATGACCAGCAGTGGACGTCTATCGGCTGAAAGGGCGATTCGCGGCCAGCGTAGGCGCAGGCTTACAGACAGCGATCATTGTGTATCTCGCCGTCCAGTCCCGGGTCGACAGCGCGTTGTGTTTCACTTGCACCTCAAAGAGATGTCAGCAAGATTGACGAGTCTAGTTAAGGCCGATGCCTACCAGGGCTGCTGATTGTTAGAAAGTGTTGGTCCTCACAAAGGGCAAGAAGAACACTGTGGGTTTTAGTCAGCAAAAGTCTGACTCTCCTTCTGGCTCCACCCAGAGCGGAAGATTTCATTAGATGTTTTCCCTCGTAAAAAAGAACTTCACAATATCGCTATGAATAAAAAAGATGGGTTAAAATCAGAGACAGTGAGTCGTGGCTGCAATGTATACACAGCAACTTCGGATAAAGATCCCATTATGAAATGCAAAATGTAATATTTTATCCGCAAGCAATACGCAGAGATCATTATGAAACTGTTCCACACGCATTGAAGTTATGTCAAGATAACAGCTGCTACATTTCTGTTTCCCGTTTTATTCAAGCGTTGTCATTTTCACAAAACGCGTTTCTTTTTAGGGTTCCGTACCTCAAAAGGAAAAAACGGAACCCTTATCACTTTGTTGTCCGTCTGTCTGTCTGTCGGTCTGTCTGTCAAGACCCTTTATCTCGGGAACGCGTGAAGGTATCGAGTTGAAATTAAAACCATATACTCAGGTCTGCGATCCCTTGAAGCTGTAAAAAAGCAAACTTGTGAGTTAACAAAAAAAAGATACGGCCGAAACATGTCGCAAAAAACCTGTATTTCGACACTCTTAAGGAAATCAAAATTCATAGGGTACTTCCTGTTAACATGTTAACCTAGAATCCTGAAATTTGGCATGAAGCAACTGAAGCAAGGTCTCAAAACACAAATATAGGAGAAAATCTGAAAACTGTAAATTTGTTATTACGTTACAAAAAAAAAAATACGATTCGGAAATATCTTTGTTCGGGAATTGAACTGTTTTCATAGGTAAGTTTCTACGGAACCTTCAGTGCGCGAGTCCGACTCGCACTTGCCCAGTTTTTTTTTATTCAACGTTGCGCTTCATGAGACGTTCCAGGCTCGGGATTTCAGATCGACCTGCATTTTTAAAGACCTTTTCAGTACCTACGTAACTACCCTACTATATTCCGAGCAAACGTTGTTCATCATACTTGTACATACCAGAACTCTAGGCAAGCGTGCTCCATCGTCGACCACATCATCGCTTACCATCAGGTGAGATGGTGGTCAAACGCGAGCCTATCATTAATAAAAAAAAAAACTCGGTATTTCTCGGAAACAAAATTAGATGTTAAACACTCTAGATTCAGTCAGTATTTCGAAGCACACAGCTTTCATCTAATGAATTTGGGTGGTGTAACAAGATTTTTGTACGTTTATATACTAAATTAATGTCTCCAAAACAAATTAATGTCTCCAATCCAGTATTTAATTTAGTATTAAAGGAAAAACGATGAAGACAGCATTATACAAATAATGCTGTCTTCATCGTTTTTCCCTTCAACATACGTCTTTCGTCGCTGTCGCTGGCCTGACACATTTTTTTTTCTTGGGTGTAAAAGGGCTTTCTTTTTGGACCCCACCTGTAACCCCTAACCCCGGTTTGCGTTGCCATTCTTGGGGTCATTAAATTTTGGGTATAATAAGTGTGTTGGGATTTTAAGACGTAATTGTATTTTAAATCAATCGTCCAACGGATCATTTCAATTAATAGTTCTTAGACTTTTATTCTTAATCTCAAAATTGTAAAATCACGTTACCACTAGCGACTAAGGCACTCATATTTGGTCATTTTTACTTGGTCTTTCTGGTGGACACCAGTTACGATTCTTTTTTTTTACTATTTTTTATTCTAATAATATTTATAATATTGTTTCAACAGATAAATTATACGTTGAATCCCGATTTTTATTTCGGTTCACTATGTATTATAAAAAACTTTTTACAAAAAAAATACAACCGACTCCAAAGTAAAAAGAAACACTGAAAAGTGCAAAATAACTTTAATTTCGGAAGTCGGTGTTTCTATAATAGTTTTGTCTCTTCGTTATTTAACACAGACTTCCGAAATTAAAGTTATTTTGCACTTTTCAGTGTTTCTTTTTACTTTGGAGTCGGTTGTATTTTTTTTTGTAAAAAGTTTTATATTTTACACTTTTTAGTTATGGTACCACCACTAAAAAGTACCCCTCAGCCAAACTTAAATACCTTATAGCCAGAGTGCATCTCATGACAATTCTAATAATCCCAAACACGGTTAGATTACATTAATTTATTACAGAGTTCCGGTGCCTAACTTCAGGCTTCATCATCAGATCAGTTCGATATATTCCCCCTCTACTTTCAGTCAGTCATCGACTACACGTATAAACAAAGCAATTTTACTTGTTACGACGGTTCTGCTGTGATCTTATGAGGAGTTCTGTTCCATATCTTCGAAGTTCATGATCAGATCATAACAATATTTCTAAGGGACCAATTCGGAATTATAACCTTTCAATCAAAAAAAAAATTTTCAGAATCGGTCCACAATTGACCGAGAAATCGGTGAACATACATAAAAAAAAAACATACATTTAACCGAACATATAACCTCCTCCTTTTTGAAGTCGGTTAAAAAGTCACTTGTATAAAAACAAGAAAGAAACTACCGAAACTAACTTAGTTACATATTTGACCGACATATCCGAAGCGCTCGATAGCGGGCACAAAGTCGACGCAATATACACGGATTTCAGCAGCGCATTCGACAAGGTAAATCATCCACTCTTGTTGACTAAACTTGAGCTTAGTGGCGTCCATGGGTCCCTGTTGAGGTGGTTTGCATCCTATCTTAAAAACCGCTCTCAGTTCGTAGCAATCAATGGCTACGTTTCTTATGAATTCCATGCACGCTCTGGTGTCTCACAAGGCTCCCACCTTGGCCCAATTTTGTTTTTGTTATTCGTTAATGACATTACAATTCATATTAGGCATTGTCAACCGTTGTTGTTTGCAGATGAAAATATAGAAAACTGGTGTATAAACAACAATATGACTCTACACGCCCAGAAATGCTTCCATATTCGTTTCTCAAGAAAGAAATCATCAATTCCTACAACCTACTCATTATGTAACATTTCATGGGCAAAAGTATATGAAATACGGGATTTAGGTATTCTGGTCGATGATAGACTGAGCTATAAGCCGCACATCAACGATGTCGTAAAAAAGTCGGCGCAAATGCTGGGTTTTGTAAAGCGAAACACTAGAGGCTTCCAATTGCCTAAGACCAGAATTTTGTTGTTCAACACTCTAGTACGTAGTCGGTTGGAACACGCCAGTGACGCCTGGAACCCGCACTATGCAGTTTACTCTCAAAGGGTTGAAAGAATACAACGAGCTTTCACCAAACATCTTGCATTCATATCTAAAAAAATTAGCCATCGGTGTCCCTATAGAACAGCGCCTAGATTTTTTCAAAATAAAAAAAAAATCGCCGTTCGCGTGATCTAATATTCCTTTACAAAGTAGTTAATGGGTTTGTAAAATGCAGTGATTTTAGTAGAGTGTATCCAGTATTCAGTCCCTTCAAAACTTCCCAGACATCCCATCTCTGGATTACTCCATATTCCTTTCCGTAAAACCAACCTTGGCCTCAACGCACCCTTGCTTCGAATGTGTAAAACCCACAATAGTTTTTGCGGTGTCTCACTCAACAAGTTTAGGAGAGCAGTCTCGGAGATATGAGCTTGTACAAGCCTTTTAATTATATGTTAGTTCTAAACATTTTTATGCTATATACTCCATCCTCTTTTTTTTCTAATGATCTATATTTCTCTGCTTTTTATTTTTTATAATTGTGAATGTGTTTTATTTTGCATTTTGTATATTAAATTTTTGTGGAATTTTTTACTATAATAATATTATTAATGTTACTTACTATAGTAATACCTAATATAGTGTAAGCTGTGCATACCTATAATAGGCATGCATACCAGTGTCTAGATTATAATATTATTTTTACAATAATCCTATAAGTAATGCTGTTGGTGTGCCAATAAATAAATAAATAAGAAAGTAATGTGTATTGACCGCAATGTTTTTTCCCTTGGGAGGAGCATGCTACCTATCTTATCTCTAAGCGATACCGCACACGATCAACTTTTGTCTTCGTATATAATTTGTTTCTCACTTCAAGTCTACGGGATTGCATGAAAGTATATGTATATGTTTTTTTTTTAACTTTCTAGTAATTATTATATAATAATAATTATTATATTCCACAACTTTCCCACAAAGCCGTCTAGTCCCAAGCTAAGCAGAGCTTGTGTTATGAGTACTAGACAACTGATAAAAATACTTACATATATATTTCTAAATACATACATATTATAGATAAATTACACCCAGACACAGAACAAATGATCGTGCTTATCACACAAACATTTGTTCTGGGTGGGAATCGAACCCACGACCTCCGGCATAGCAGACAGGGCCACTAACCACTAGATCAACAGGCCAGTCAAAGTGTGCGCATGTAGCGCCGCGAAAACTGGAAGATTTTTTTTGTCCGTGGTTTTGGCGACAGGCCGGAGACGCAAGTGTATTGATAGCAAATTTGTACGAAATCGTCGCGTCGCTGTCGCTCCAGAGTGTGCGCATTGAAGAGACCGTGACAGAGACAAAAAAATTGCTGGGCAACTATGTTGCTCGTGGGTACCCTCCCTTAAATAACTTTTCGTATGTGATTCGCTCTAGTGGTTCTGGAGTAGGGTTCAATTAGTTTGGGAGGCAACCTCTTTGTGGGAGGGATCAGAACAAACGATGAAATGTACCGCTTAACGCGAGCGCTCAGCGTTTTTATTCCGAACGATAATTTTATCACAGATGCTTTTTCTCACAGCTTCACTTCCATCGCCCATCACGCACGAATGTTCAAGTTTTCTTGGAATAACAAATCGCCTATGAAACTCAACGATAGAAAATCTCTCTTACTTTCAGTATTTTAAATCATTATATATTATAATAGCTTCTGCCAATGGTTTCGCCCGCGTGTAAATTAGGAAAGTATCCTAAGGAAACATACTCCCGGGATAAAAAATATCATGACATGACATGGTCTAACCTTGAGCATTTTATGCAAATCCGTTCAGCCGTTTAAGCGTCAATGAGTAACAAACATACACTCACACATACATACATACAAAATTTACCCTTGTACTAGATTCTGCTAGATTCTCGGATATGGTCTATCCCTGTACCAAATTTCATCCAAATCTGTTTAGCCATTCGAGCGTAAAGAAGTAACAAACATACACACAAACTTTCGCCTTTATAATACTAGCTGCATCCAGCGGCTTCGCCCACGTGTAACTGGAAAATTGTCCTAATGGAATGTACTCCCGGGATAAGAGGTATCCTATGTGCTACTCCAGGACAAACACACTCAAACTTTCGCCTGTACAATATAAGTGTGATGTGCAGTGTAATTGCAATCTATATACGCGCTATTCAGCAATAGTTTGGTACTAGTTTGGATCAAGCTTGTGAGGCACATATCCAATGACAAGCCCGCTTTGTCAGAATCACTTTTTACAGTTATAGATCATTCAAGATTTTCCGATAAAACTTACATGGCATGAAAAAATGGCATAGACACAAACAATCAATTTCAATGTCTACTCTGCTTAAAGCAAAGTCGCTTTTCGCATCTCTCTGTTTATCCCTTATCTAAGTATTCTTAAACAACGCATTCGGTTTTCACTTGTAATGACGCCATATAGGATCTAAAATTCAAAATCTTGATTCTCGGTATTAGAATTCTCCACGCAATTATAACAGCCCGAAACCAACTATCGGATAATTGCCCGGGCCAAACACAACACCCGTCTGGTCGGAGGATCCTCCCTTTTCAACGAAGGTTTGCGGAACATTACACCCTGTTCCGCATACCTCTAAATACTAATAGTAAGACAATAAACAAGGTATGTATGTAAAATTTGCACTCGTGCGAACCGGAGCGGTTTCTATAAAGGATAACTTTAGAAAGTCGACAGTGAATAGGTTACTTCTAGGTAAGCGCGCTCCATCGTCGACCGCATCATCACCAGGTGAGATAGCGGTCAAGCCCGAACGTATCAACAACAAAAACAAACAGTTTAGACTTCTATTTCCCTCCGATATTTTAATTGTGTTGTCAACAATAAAGGGTAAGTAACAGATTTAGCTACTAAAGGGGATGTAAGTGCTAAACATGAGCCTTATAGACCATTACGACTAATTTTAACTTAATACTTCCACTTGGAAAATGCCACGTCACAACATGGATACAACCGCTCCGAATAGAGACTGTTTATGGAACGTTCTTCTTTGTTTAAGTGAATGCTCCAGGGTAGTCCACACCGCCGGGACCCCCCCGATTTCCAGCCACCGTAGGTGTGGCCTTGCGGAGGACGAGCAATGGGTAGTTCGCCATCCGGCCGACCGGTAACTGCCCGGACCGAGCCTGAGTCGTCGACGGCACGTAGTGCTCCACGCGGGCCTCAAAGAGATGTCAGCAAAACCGTAGAGTTCCAGCAGGGCCGTAACCTTCTGGGGCCATGGGTTGAATTCCGAAAGATAAACACAGGCAAAAGTATTAGGTTTAGGTTAAACCTATGAAATTGCCGTTTTTTTTTTTTTAAACTGTTCACCTTGAACCATGATATCTTCGGAATGCCTTGGAATTATAAGTTCAACTAAACTTTGTATTAAAGATACGTTATTCTGTTTTCGAAATTAGTCATTTATTGTTTTTTTTTTGTTTTATGTATTTCTGTAATATAATTGCATTTATAACACAGTTCAAAAGTCATCATTATCATCAGTTCAGCCGAAAACCATCCACAGTTGGACATAGGCCTCCCCAAGTGTCGCCAAACGAACGGTCCTGTGCGTCTCGCTTCTATCGCATTCCTGCGACTCTCATCAAGTCATTGGCCCGCCTTGTGGGAGGCCTTTCAACGCTGCATTTTCCGATGCGCAGCCGCCACTCCAGGACCTTTCGGCCCCTTCGACCATTTATTCTACGAGCAATGTGCCCTGCCCACTGCCACACAGTTCAAAGTAACTGGTTTTAAAATACAGCAATTTAATAGTTAAGGACCTATTATAAATATCTGTATAGTATAGATTAACTACTAAGAAAATAAGCTGTCTCAACTCCCGCAACGCAAAATACACTTACGTAAATATCAAATACGATTGAGAGATTATATTATTATCAATTTTCCCGAACATATGGTAATTCTGTCGACCACAATTTATATCAACGCGAGCGAGACAACCGTGGGCTATGTGCTCACAACATGTCATGTCGATTTACGGATATATTAACGTCATTTTGCAGGCATGACTCCTCCTTTGATTAGACCGTTCGTACAGAAAACCTCGTGTATTTAAGAAATTAGCACACTTTTTATAAGTGATCCGGAATTATTGAGTTGCTGACGAATCGGACACAGTGTCCGAATCGACACATTTTATTTTCAGTATTTTTCACTGACGATTCGGACACCATAAAATTTATTGGAGCGGTTTAGTACAATCAGATAAATAAATAAAAAATAATATAAAGAAATTTATTACCCGAAGTTGTCACCTTAAATCCAGCCTAAAATAGTTTTGGTAACGCTTTTATCCTTGTATATTATATCTTAATACTTTTTATCTGACTGTACTAAACAGTGTGTGTCCGAATCGTCATTGAAAAAAATATTGAAATAAAAACTGTGTCAATTCGGACACTGTGTCCGATTATATTGTGTCCGAATCGTCAGCATCTCGGATTATTACGATCTGAAGTTCAAATAGCTTGGTTGAAATATTGGAAGTTGAAGTGAGCGTTCTGATATTTTATCCAAGCTCCGTCGAAATATCGGAATGTGCATTTCAGACTAAATGCATTTATTGGTTTTTCACCGTATTTTGAAATTCGATGCAGTTTTTGTTTCCTAGAAAATAAATGCTTGTTGTCCGAGTAAAATAAAATTGAAAATAGTGTTTTATATTTCTCAGAATTGAGCTCATTGGACTTTATTTTGTAAATGAGACGATTGATTAATTTGCTTTAATGTATTAACTATAGTTACTACTTTTATTGATTACTTGTAGAGTTGTGATAATACTGAAAAGTGAATACTTTTCAATATTATCTATGTACCTACTATCTGCTGCCAGCGGCGTCACCCGCGCGAATGTAGAAAATGGTCCGAACATACTCCCGGGATAAAAAATATCCTGTGTGCTATTCCAGGACATGGTCTACCCGTGTACCAAGTTTCTTCGAAATTCGTTCAGCCGTTCGAGCGTCAAGAAGTAGCAAACAAACATGCACACACACTCACAAACTTTCGCCGTAATTAACCATTAGTCGTGATTTTCTTTTGTTTAAAAACACAAATACAAATAAACACCTTTTTCCATAACCAAGATATTCTGTTTCTAGTTACCTGGAAGATGCCTGGCACACGGTACAAACAGTTTGAAGCAATTCTTCATTTCAAACCAGACGCAAGACAGCTCATCTCTCAATATTCTTGGAAATACAGAACGTTCTTAGAATTGAATGTAACTACTACGCAAATCGTCTGGGTTTTCTCACCATACAAGGCACTGTAATATTAATTTTTCCGTAGAGCATAAAAGGAATACTGTAAAAGTACAACAATAAATAACAACTAAATTATTTACTTACTATTAGTGAGTTTATATGCTGTAAACTCATCATCTTCCTGCCCATGTCCCGTTTTATTTGGGGTCGGCGCAACACGTTTTTTTCTTCCATTCTGTCCTGTCACTCGTCACGCTATCACTAACTCCCTTTTCTTTCATATCACTTCTCACACAATCCATCCATCTTTTCTTTGGCCTCCCTCTCCCTCTACATCCATCCACATGTAAACTCATAACTCTTTTAGCAACATGCGTTTCATTCTTCCTCTTCACAAGACCATACCAAGACAAACGATTCCCTTTCAAATTTATACTCATTTCTCACTTTATCCATTCTTGTCACACCACACATCCATCTTAACATTCTCATCTCCGCTGTGTGCAATCTTTTTTCATCCGTCTTTTTCACAGCCCAACATTCTGATCCATACAGTATGACAGGCCTTATCACGGACTTGAAGATTTTACCCTCCAACTTGTGGGACGTCCGTGGGTCACAAGTTGTTGCCCTGACCTATCGGCAGTAATATGATATTATGCTGTAAACTATAATTATCTATTTATTAGATTTGGACAGACTGATGTATGACAATAGCTCAACATCTATGTCTCTTATGACTTTCTTTTGGTGTGATCTCATCAAATAGCTCCTCCCGCTCTGGATGGAGTGGGAGGGAGTGTCAAACTTTTATAAACTAATACCCAAAGTGTTATTTGCCATTTTTTGCGAGGGTTCCGATACCTGGTAACTTCTTCGAAGAATCCGTAGGCCTGGCAGGCGTGGAATAACAAAATTCCACAAATAAAATCTATCTTCAGCGCCTATAATTAAGAACTCGATCATAATAGCCAGAAAAAAAAGAGCTTGAACAAAGTCCTCTAATTGATTTTCCTATAAACTATAACTAAAAAGCTATTGTCTGTTTTGGTTTTTCAAAATCATAGTCTGAGAAAACGGGGGAGAGGTCGATAAGCATCAGAAGAGATGCACTTGATTAGCTTAAATCTTATGTTTCTGATAGGGAGCAGTACGTAGGTACAGATCGGATGGAACACTGGGATGGCTACACATATGACCTGTACCTATTTTTTTTTACTTTGTTTGCATTTATTTATTTGCATTGTTCTCACATAAGAAATATATTACCGTGATATTTGTAATATATCGTTAGGTTTCGATACGTAATCAGATTATTTACTCTGTTTTTTGTAACCAAGAATATTATTTATTTTGTATCCGATTATTAATTGCAATCGAATAATAGTGCTGGCAACACCGAAACGTATTTGTGATTATCTGTAGTAAAGCTGTCGATGTAGAATAATGGCGGGCGACAGCTCTCTCTCTTGTTCAATTGATAATCGTTGAGGTAGGACGCACAATTTGTCTCTTGCATTATTATAGTGACAAGAATTAAGTAACAACACAGTTTAAAAAGAGTTTCCATGGAGTTTTTCACACATTCTTCTCCATGAGGTCTACGCTTTGGAATGTGCTATTAGCATCACTTTTCTAACTGACTGACTTCTTGAAAATTTAAAGAATTGAGTAATAAATACATTATTTTATACTAAAGTGAGCGGTTTTATTACGATATATAACATGATTTAAAAAAGTGTCTATGGAGTTTCTTGCACATTCTTCTCCATAGAGATCTACGCTTTGGAATGTGCAGTTAGAATATTTTTTCTGATTTTTTTATTTGCTTTTATTAGAAATTGTTCTACTGAAACGAAATTAATTCTACCAGCACCAAGACTAGAGATGGGAATAGCATCCAAATTTATAGGTAACCAGCTTCTGCCAACGAATTAATGTAGGTTTCTCTGTACAAACTGTGTGTCCCCGTTTCATACCCTTATGGGTTTAATTTTGGAATATCATTTATTATTATGGAAATATATAATAATAAATGATTAATTGAATTAAATAATTGTACTCTGATAATTAATTGCCTTATATTGTATTTTAATTGTATGTTATATTTATTTATTTATTTATTTATTAAAACTTAATACACTAGTATTATACACTGCACAAAGGCGGACTTAATGCCCTAGGCATTTTCTACCAGTCGACCTTAGGGTGGTGCAGAAATAAAACATGGTAGGTGCAGCTTAATGGTAAAGAAATAGAAAAGAAATACAATAATAAATATATATTAATTTTTATTATATTGACTAAGTTATTTTATTTTGGTAAATGTTATGAAATGGATCAAATTGGTATGAAATCATTATTGTAATTTATATTTTTGACTACAGACCAATCCAATGCGATAGCATTTTTTTTTTTTTTTTTTAAGGTGGGAAATCATCAAAATGACTTCTCGCGCTCTGGGTGGGGCGGGAGGGCGTGTCAGACTTTTACTGACTAAAACCACACCTGTATCCTTCAATTACCCTTTGCGTTCTAGGACTACGGGTTTCCCTTTCAGAAATTCTCCGCGGTCCTAGCTACCGGGCATTGGCCCTGCTGGGCCCCTACAGTTTGCTGACATCTCTTTGAGGAGCGCGAGGATCACTACGCGCTGTTGACGACTGGGCTCGGTCCGGTTAATTACCGAACAGCCGGACGGCGAGCTACCCAGTGCTCGACGTCCGCAAGCCCGTGTCTACCGTGGCTGGTAGTCGGGGTCGGAATTACGGCGGCTAGGGCGTGAGGGCCTTCGTTCCCTCACGCGTGCAGCCTCCTCCTTCGCTAGCATTACTGCTTCGCAGAAGGAGGCGACCGCCTGCCATTCCTCCTCGCTTCGGACCATAGCCTGAACCAGGGCCCGACGCGAAAGGTCGCTGCCGCCAATTGCCTCCACGAGGACACGGCGGTGCTCCGCCCAAGCGGGGCACACCTCCACCGTATGCTCCACCGTGTCCTCTGGGTGGTCCGCACAGTGATGACACTCGGGCGTTGCTTCCGCCTGAATCCGATGCAGGAACCTCCCGAACTTGCCATGTCCGGTGAGGACCTGCGTCATGCGGTAGGTGAGGACGCCGTGTTGCCGCTCCAGCCACTCCTCAAAGAGGGGAGTTACCGCCATGATTGTGGCGTGCCCAGCACTGGGTTGCGACAGTCGCCGTCGCCATTCCACCATGAGATCCCGCCGGAACTCTGTCCGCCATGCCGCGACTTGGCGCGGCAGCGGAGTTTCGCCCCGGCGTTGCATCTCCACGCGCAAATCGTGCAAGCATGCAAGGACTGTTGCCTCCAAATCCCATGGTGGCAGGCCAGCAAGGAGGCTCGCCGCTTCGCGGGAAATCGTGCGGTATCCCCGTATCATCCGGATGGCCATGACCCTCTGGCAAGCGTTCAGCATGGCCGCCGGTCGCTTTTGCAGCGACGGCGCCCACACCGGCGCCCCGTAAAGGGCCATGGACCGAACAATTCCCGCGTAGAGCCTCCGGCAGGAGGCGTCTGGACCCCCAAGGTTGGGCAGGAGCCGCTTTAATGCGATAGCATTGGATTGGTCTGTAATGATAGCTGTAGGTATGTCTAAAATAATAAATAAATAATAATAAATTATTTACATACATCATAAAAGTACCACTGTGAAAAATTTCAGCGTTCCAGATGAAAGTTGATGAGTCAGTGAGTGAGTCAAGACTTTGCCTTTTACAATATATAATACAGACAGATAAACTACCCGAAATTATAAGATCCACGAAAACATTATATATAAATTCTATATCATTACGATATTATTTTATATTCTAAGCCAGATTTCAACTGAATCGGTCCGGTAGATTCTGAGCAAAGCAACTGTGAGACACAGATAGACAATACAAGTAATCCTATAAGGATTTCATTTTTAGGGTTCCGTACCCAAAGGATAAAAACGAGACCCTATTGCTAAGACTCCACTGTCTGTCAGTCTGTCACCAGGCTGTAACTCATGAACCGTGATATCTAGATAGTAGAAATTTTCACAGATGATGTATTTCTGTTGCCGCTATAACAACAAATATTACAAACAGACTAAAATAAACATTTAAGTTTATTGCCGTTTTTTTTTTTGCTACGGAAGATATGTAATCCGTTGTGCACGAGGCCGCCTCGCACTTGGCCGGTTTTTTTTTTTCATTCGGATTTCGAAACTCTGTAACCATCTAAACAATCAAATCATTACTATCAAAACAATGTTTGATGGACACTTGTAATCGGCTAGCAAGATATAAATACAAATAAATAAATCCATGTTCGCGTTTCATCAAACGTTGATTCCTTCAGTTGAGTTAACACGCAATGAGGGTATAATATACCTACGTCACGACATAGCAACTTTCCTTTTTCTCTCGATTCGTATTTTCCTCTTTTTTTCCATCAAATCATTTTCATTGGTAATGTATAGGTACAGTCACAAGCATAAATAGAGTATTGAAAAGTTTTTTTTTAGGTGGGAAATCATCAAATGTGTTCTCCCGCTCTTGGGCAGAGTAAAAATCATAGCCCTTCGACCCTACTGGGCCCCTACGGTTTTGCTGACATCATCTTGATACGCGCGTGGGATCTAGGCGCCGTCGATGACTTGGACTCGGCCCGGACAGTTACCAGAAGGCCGGACGGCGAGCCACCCATTACTCGCCGTCCGCAAGCCCACGCCTACGGTGGCTCGAAATCGAAGCCTGGCTGGGGTATGAGAAAGTCCGTTCCCTCACGCGTGCAGCCGCCTTTTTCACTAGCATTCCTGCATCGCAGAAGCGTATTTACATTCTGTACATGGCCAGAACGCATCCATAGGAAACTGCTCGCGTATACATTGTAGTGCAGTTTTTAAATTTGCGATTACAATGTATACAAGAGTAGTACGCTAGTACGTAGTAAATACTCGCGTATACTTTGTAGTAGCCAAAGTAACTAGGTTTGTTCCATAATATACAGTGCTAGTCCGCATGCAAACTAATCGTGTATAGATGGGAATAGGCGCGAAAAACTCTAGATTCCAAACTATACGCGAGCAGTTGCATGCTCGCCATTTTGATTTGTTGACCTCTCTTTCTATTATATGGTAATCATATCTGCGTATCTATTCCAAACATTGCATCATCTTTCGGCACGTGCTGTTTGTTTTGATTAGCGGATTTTTGTTGTCTCTGCATAATTTATTATAAAAAAGTGGTAAATACGTTTGTTTACTTAATACAAATGTGAAAAATGATTACCAAAGACACTCTGCAAGAGTAAATGTGGTGAATACAAAGAAAAACTTTTTGAATCTTCGGAAAATTTTGAAGTAATCAATAAGTGCAAGCTGGGAGCTCAAATGATTCACTAATATTAGAAGGGAATCTGGCGCTCGGCGGCCGCTGCCGCGGCACGCTCGCTGCGCTCGCTCGCCTTCACGCTTTAATTTACACTGTTCTAACCTAACCTAACCCACATGATCGCTTCGTTAGCTCACCATCGTGTTCTAATGGTCACTATTCTAACATGACCTAATCCAGGCGCGATTATTCCGATTTACGCACGATTAGTCTATATTCGTACTGGCACTGTATATTATGGAATAAGGTTAGGTAGTTAGGTCACTACAAAGTATACGCGAGTATTTGCGTACTACTCTTGTACAGATTGAAAGACCTCAATTAAAAAGTATATGTATACTATACGCAGTCGCGTATAGTATAGTTTCACACCCTTGCGTTCTGGCCATGTACAGAATGTAAATGCGCATGTGCGAGTCTAAGTTACAAACTATACACGAGTAGTACGTAAAATTCGTGTATACATTGTAATCGCAAATTTAAAAACTGCACTACAATGTATACGCGAGCAGTTTCCTACGGATGCGTTTTGGCTATGTACAGAATCTAAATACGCATCGCAGAAGGAGGAAGACCGCGTATTGCGTAGTAAGGTGTGTCTTTCTTGTGTAGAATTTAGACAGAGATTTATTTAAAAGTAGCTTTTTTAGCTTATGTTACTCAGGAATAATGTAGCTTTCTTCAAGTGAAAGAATTTTTAAGTTAGGTCCAATAGTTTTTGAGTTTATTTATAACAAACAAAGAAATACAAATCTTTCCGCTTTATAAAACTAGCAAAGGTGCATGTAGACTAGCATTTTGCCGTGGCTTCGGTCCCTCAGGTACCATACATTTTTCAAAGATAAACAGTGCCCAGCGATTAACCGTAAATGGAGGAAACCGGTAATTTCGGAGATTACTTCATAGAGCCAATAAAATCTTAACCCCATTTTAGTCAAAAAAGGAGTCTACCCATTACGCCGTATCTTACCATGGCGCTACCTACTAGGAACGTATAAAGCATAAAAATATTATTTGTACCCAATATCTTTTGGACCGTCCCGCCACCGACCAACACCACCTCGTGCCATACTTAGCATATCGTTACTGTCAAAATATGCATGCATGCCAAACCGGTGCCAAACCTAGGTGGCGAGACGGCGATCATACGCGTTAATGCGTATATGCGTTATAATCGCATATGATTTGTTCTAGTGAGCAGAGTAGTCATGACATGTCCTAGCACGGTCATACGACCAGCCTTTAGTGTAGAAAACTAAACCATTTACTTTAAAAGATTCTACACACACCTCTTAATGTCGATCAATATTATGTGTATACAGATTTATGCTAGTGACTGTACAGCCTCTAACAACTAGGATACCGTGATACACTATGAGTCAAACTGTAGTTTTCCCACATCAGGTCAAAGACCTTTATTCCTGGTTACGTCATGATACGGAATACCTACTATTCTCAGTTTATACGAACCACGTAAACATTACTCTAAACGTCAACTAGATAGGTACCTATACCTACTTCTAATAGTGATCAACTGGCCTATTTTTCTCACCTTATAAACATAAATGCAATTGCTAAGGTAGCGAGATTGATTCAAACTCAAAATTATTTATTTCACATAGGCCTACATGGGCACTTATAAAACGTCAAGAGCTACCGCACGGTTCCTATTGGTCGTTTCCTATGGAGAAGAACAGGCAAGAAACTTCATGGTTACTCTTTTAAAAAAGTACCTCCGCCCCAACACAAAGGGCAACTGAAACACAGGAGGATTTTAGTCAATAAAAGTCTGATAGTCCAACCTTTTTTTTGGGATGTATTGCTTCTCTAGTGCACAAACCTTTTTATAAATTGTTGGATTATTTTTTTTTGGGATGTATTGCTTCTCTTGTGCACAAACCTTTTTATAAATTGTTGGATCAATTTTTTTTGGGATGTATTGCTTCTCTAGTATAAAAACCTTTTTATAAATTGTTGGATAATTTTTTTTGGGATGTATTGCTTCTCTAGTGCACAAACCTTTTTATAAAATGTTGGATCATTTTTTTTTCGGATATATTGCTTTTATAGTGCACAAACCTTTTTATAAATTGTTGGATCACTTTTTTTGAGATATATTGCTTCTCTAGTGCACTAACCTTTTTAAAAATATTTGGATCATATTTTTATTCGGATATATTGCTTCTCTAGTGCACAAACCTTTTTATAAATTGTTGGATCATTTTTTTTTTTAATGTATTGCTTCTCTAGTGCAAAAAGCTTTTTAAAAATTGTTGGATCAATTTTTTTTGGGATGTATTGCTTCTCTAGTGCACAAACCTTTTTATAAATTTATAGATCAATTTTTTTTTTGCCTTTTACCCTACAATATTAACCTTTGACTAACAACCGAACAAGCCCTTATTGTCAAATATTAATCAACATTCTTGGAGCGATAAGTTTAGCCCTGAGCGACCAACATTATAATAATAAAATTTATTTATTGATTCCTCCTAAATAGTTGGATCGTAAACTTCGAAATAATGCTATTCTTATTTTATGCTTTAAACAGTTTAAACCGACAAAACAGCGATGAAGTTATTGATAACAGTATTATTACTTATTCTGTGATAAAACAGTAAGAAGATCTTCTGCCACTTCATATGGTAAATATTACAGCATATTTACACCAACTAACCACTTACTAATCCTCGTTTTTAAATGGATTTTGGTGAAGGTATTAAGACCAGATATTCAGAAGTTTCCAATGAATCTAGCTTCTGCCCATGCCTACGCCAGTGACGGATTAACCCTTAATCAAATTAGGCAATTGCCTAGGGCATCACGTCTGGGTGGGCACCAGAAGAAGCACAAAAAAAATCCGCCCTTAGGGCATCACGTCTCATTCTAATGTCACCAAAAACCAAACCAAAAAAAGTTTCTAGGGCTAATTTGAAAATTGGCGGATTTTAAGTTGACATAGAGTCCGACCCGCGAATGCGACAAAATTTAATAGTCACAAAATATAAGGGCTATTGAGTAATAATTGTGACGTTGCGCGTTGGTCGGATTCGCGATATTATCGCTTTTGACGCAATTCGGAACGCATGGTTAGAGTCATAACCCCGCTCCCGCTTGCCCACTCGCTGTCCGCTAGTGCATCCGGCAATTCAAATGCACCGGAATCTATCTATACATATAATAAAACAGTAAAATGGTGGAGCGTTGGTATTAGTTGGCGAAAAAACTACTGAACCAATCCTGTTCAAATTTTGCACACATAATCCTTATAGGCCGGGTCAACTGTTAGGCTACATATTATCACGCTATTTGCTATGGGGGGTGAGCAATAATCCAAAATGTCGACATTAAACGACATTTGCCTCGTTCGATCCCCAGCTACAGTTAAAAATTTTGTCATTATTTTATCTTCTTTTTTGTAATAAAATAACTTTTACCATTTTTTCAAAATAAAATTGACATTTCTATTCGATATCTTCTAAATATTTTGTAAAAACTAATCAAAACACATTATAAAATCAAAGCGGCGAGTAAAATCACGTAGGTACTAAAATGTAAATATGGCACCACACGCAATTCAGATACTCGCAACGCCATCTAAAGACTGAAAGTTGAAATAATGATGACAATGATAGTTGAACGTCATATTTGATAGATGGCATTGTGTATTTTACGTAATTTTCTAAGTGGCGGAAGAATGACCATCGCCCAAGTTTGCAGACAGTTTTATTGTTTAAAATTGGACGAAAACCGTTATGATTAAACTGGAGTTAGACGGAGACATTTTTAATCCTAATGCTTTTTTTCCCCGTGGTTGTAACAAACTAATTGACCGTGATTATTCAAGGGATACCAACCAAAGGCGATAAATGTAAATACTTATATGTATTTAATTATTGACTTTAAAATAACATGGCCAAATTTTCGGAAGGGGTAGCATGGCACCTTGCGTTGGAAGGCCCCCAGGTGGACCGATGACCTGGTGAGGGTCGCGGGAATCCGATGGATGCGAGACGCACTGGACCGATAATTATGGTGACACTTGGGGAGGCCTATGTCCAACAGTGGACGTCTTTCGGCTGAAATGATAATGATAATGATGGCACCTTTATTTTTCTTTTTTTAAGGGTGGAAGTCATCCAATGACTTCTCCCACTCTGGTTGGAGCGAGAAGGCGTGTCAAACTTTTACTGACTAAAACCACACCTGTGTCCTTCAGTTGCCCTTTGCGACATCTCTTTGAGGAGCGCGTGGATCACTACGCGCTGTTGACGACTGGGCTCGGTCCGGTCAATTACCGGACGGCCGGACGGCTGTGGACGACCGATTGCTGGATGTCCGCGAGCCCGCGTCTACCGTGGCTGGTCGTCAGGGTCAGAATCTCGGCTCGGCGTGAGGACGTTCGTTCCCTCACGCGTGCGGCCTCCTCCTTCACTAGCATTACGGCTTTGCAGAAGGAGGCGACCGCCTGCCATTCCTCCTCGCTCTGGACTATAGCCCAAAGTCACAAGGCCTGGCGCGAGAGGTGACTGACGCCGATTGCCTCCACGAGGACAACACACACCTCTGTGTGCTCCACTGTGTCCTCCGGGATGATGGCACCTTGCGGCCTAATAATGGAGTGTTTTATTATTAGCAGTCACTGCTTCATATAAAACTGGGTCGAAAGGTTTGCGTTCCTGATCACAGTTCGACAACGTATGATGTATCTCAGATTCCTTGCCGCCTTACGTTGACATCCGTACGTTACCTCCTTGCAGTGAGTGGTGATCAACACTGGAACCACCCTCTGAGGGAGGCCAGTCTCAGGGATAACACTAATCGGCTGCTACATTTGTTTACCAGAATTTAATTGTTTTATGGATACACAAGCTCAGGACTGTTGAGGGTGTTTCACGCGGTTTCTGTTCCGGATTCGATTGGAAGTACTCTGATATTACCATTTTACTAATCGCCCGGAGGACCCGTTGTAGCATGCGGTGGAGGTCTATCCTGCTTGGGTGAACCGCCGTGTCTTCATAGAGGCAACCGGCGTCAGTGACCTCTCGGTTTGGCCATCAATATGCGAGTTCGATTGGACAGGGATACACGCGTTCAAGATTTCACCGAAATTCATTCAAAAGTTGGAGACTCTTCATAGGGTAGTTCCCACTATGGAATAACATTTGTCTGATATACGAGGACGTCAGTCAAATACACACCAAAAAATCCTAGGTAAATGAACAAGTAATTTTTACGCCCCAAATGATCAAGCTGCAACAATCAATTCAGGCATGCTCTCGCAAATTCTTCATAAGTACTGTTGTGGAGGAAGATAGTTGATGATGATGGTAATTTTTGGATTCACTGGCTTTTTGGCTTTGCACCATCAGTGCAAACGTTATCCAGCTGAAGGTCGGTGTCCCGATTATGTTTCTTCGTTTACCTCTACCAAAGCTGTCTGACGGCTTAAACTCTTCAATGAAACATTATTGAGGCGAAAATTTTACAGGAGGTAACTCTTTCGAACAATCTCGCAGCCTTAGCAGACATTGGCCCTAGAGGGCCCTATCCATTTGCTGACATCATTATGAGTCGCGCGTAGATTACTACGCGCCGTCGATTCAGGATTGCTTTGACCAGATGACCGGACGGCTCCACCGCAATCGCCCTGCGGCTTTCAACACCTGGAGCATCACTTCCCTCATCATCCTTCATAGTTTCAGCCACCTTCTTCGATCGTAGTGCTTCACTGAAGGAGGCTACTGGTTGGCATTTTTTCCACTAATCGCCTCCATGAGGACACGGCGGCGCCGGCGCTCCTACCAAGCGGGACTGACTTCCACCGTAAGTTCCATCGTATTCTCCGGGCGATCCGCACAATGGTGAGACTCGAGTGTTTCTTTTCGCTGAATTCGATACAGATACCTCCCGAAACACCCACATCCGGCGAGTCCTGCACAAAGAGAGGATGCCGTGACGCCTCTGTAGCCACTCCTCAAAGACAGGCATTACCGCTGCGATTGTGACGTGCTCACTGTGACAATGTTGTTTTACCGGAACATAAACCAGAAACATACATAAACTAGTGCCTTTTCCCTTGGGGTAGGCAGAAATGCCAACTGCTACGACCCTTACATACTCTTTCTATTCATTGACGTTCATACATCTGGATCTGGACGAGTACATAACATGTATCCTGAAGGTAATTTGCGTTTTTACCTTTAACAGTTTTATGTGAAAGTACAATAAATAATTACGATGCTTTCAGAATGAATTGCAAGCACAGAATGATTGAACAGTTTTACCAACTTAACGTAGACGAAGTCGCGGGCAACAGCTAGTTGCGAATAATTGCGATCAGCCAATCACAAACCACCCCTACCCCGCGGCCCCCCCGCCTGGCGCCCCCGCAAATCTGTGTCAATTAAATGTTTTGTTTTTTGAGTAATTGTGCCGGCCGGCTTCTATGCATACGTAATAATAGGGGTTAAAGTATGAAATTGCTGTTTTATTGCAATAGGTACTTCGAATTGACATAAAACCTTCATGGTTTGAGATTTTTGAGTGAAACTTTTCACATAGTAGATACCTATGAAGTTCTTCTTTTAAAAAAACTTTTTACAAAAAAAAATAACCGACTACACTTAAAAAAAACTGTAAAAGAATCAAAATAACTTTAATTTCGGAAGTCGGTGTTTCTCGGTATTTTTGTTTCTTATTTAACACCGACTTCCGAAAATTTTTTTAACTTTTTTATTTCACACTTTTTAGTTGCGATACACTATAACCAGAGTGTCTATTCTCATGAGAATTCCAATTAACCCAAACACTGCTAGGTTACATTGTTTTATTATGAAGTTCCTGTGTCTACCTTCTACCTTCCGGCTCCATCGTCAGATCAGTTCGATAGTACCTTATAGCCAAAGTGCATCTCATGACAATCCTAATAAGCCCAAACACGGCTAGGATACATTGATTAATTACGGAGTTCCTGTGCTTACTTTCCGGCTCCATCATCAGATCAGTTTGATAGTACCTTATAGCCAAAGTGCATCTCATGACAATTCCAATACGCCTAAACACAGCGAGATTACATTGATTAATTACGGAGTTCCAGTGCCTACCTTCCAGCTCCATCATCATCATCGGAGGAGTTCCCTCGATTCCTCATGGATTCATCATTAAAACTGGATTTTGAAAAAAATGGGCCCAATCTGGAAGCATATCCTCTAAGGGGGAAAAAAATTGCCAATCGGTCCATAAACGACGGAGTTCTGAGGTAACAAACATAAAAAAAAATACAACCGAATTGATTACCTCCTCCTTTTTTGGTAGTCGGTTAAAAAATGTGCAACATTCGATTATCGACTTTCAGTTGTTTTTTAATAAGCATAAACAAGAAAGATGGATACTTCGAAAATTCGAGTGATTTTTGAATACGAGTTCCGACGCGGAACTAACGCGGCAGAAACGGCTCGCAATATCAATGTTGCGTTTGGAGAAGGGACTGCTAATGAACGCACCGTGCGATTTTGGTTTAAACGCTTTCGTGATGGAAACTTTGATTTGAAAAACGAACCACGTGGAAGACCGTCCACACAGGTGAATAACAATGAATTGAAAGAGATGGTGGAAGCCGATCCGAGCCAAACTACCCAGGAATTAGCGGCATGGTTTAACGTTACCTTACCAACAATAAAAAAAATATGAAAAATGGGTGCCTCATGATTTTACTGATCTGCAGAAAGAAACGCGTGTTGAAACTTGTGTTGCCTTGTTGAATCGATACAGAAATGAAGGGATATTGGATCGAATTTTGACATATGATGAAAAGTGGATTCTTTACGATAACCGCAAGCGAAAAATGCAATGGCTGACCCAAGGTCAAACGCCGCAACAGTGTCCTAAAGCAAAGCTTACCAGGTAGTGGTAACTGTTTGGGGGTCTCAGCATGGTGTTATTCACTAGCTTTCTCCGATCTGGTCAAGCAATAACGGCAGAGTCTACTGTGCCGAACTCCGAACAATGGTAGCAAAACTAGCAGTGAAACAGCCCCGACTCCATTATTGCTCCATTATAACGCGAGACCTCATACGAAACCATTTTAACTCTACAGGAACTGCAATTAGAAACCATTCGTCACCCTCCGTATTCGCCAGACCAAGGTCTGCCATTTTTTTCGTGATTTGGACAATTTTCTACTTGATAAAAAGTTTTCTTCTCAGGAGGCAGTACAAAATGCTTTCACACAGTTTGTCAAATCTAGATCACCAGAGTTCTATCGCAAAAACATAAATGACCTTCTTATTTGATGGCAACAACGTATAGATAATAATGGTAATTATTTTGATTAAATAAATATGTTAAATGAAAAAAAAAAAGAATTTCAATTTTTCAGCACAAATCGGCAATTTCATACTTTATCCCCTAATAAATAAATTATGCTTTGGTTTTTATTGTTGTCACACCTACTCCATTTCTAAGGTACGTTACATCTCATCAACTTATTTTAAAAAAAAACTAATGTTTTTAGGTCATAAAGGTTTAAAGACCGATTCTTGACATACGGATAGGGGGACCCACAGGCGTAGATTGCTTAGGGCATCAAGTAGTCTTAATCCGTCACTGGCCTACGCCCATGTGATTGTGTTTTAATACCCTAAGCGAACAAATTGTTGGGATAGAAAAATATCTGCCAATAGTCTATCATCCAATTTAATATCCAATAATCGAGTAATCCAGGTTGCTAAGTTCAGATATATCTATTTTGGAATTCATAAATATTAAAATGGATGGATGTTAAATGATTTACGGACGATTCGGACACAGTGTCCGAATTGGCATTCTCATTTCAATATTTTTTTCACTGCGTACACAACCTTTTTAGTACAGTCAGATAAAAAGTTTTAGAATATAATATATAGGGAAAAAAGCTTATTACCCAAAGTTGCCGTCTTAAATCCACCCTAAAATAGTTTTATTAACGCTTTTTTTTTCATATATTTTAAAACATTTTTTCAACACACTTGCTCAGAAAGTGACTATAATAATTGCACTACACTTAGGTATATATTATATAATAGCACTTGTAATCAAACTGTCACTTTTTTATTACCATTAAGCACTTCTGCGATAATATATGTACCTAGATGACCTCTTTGTTAAACCTCTGCTCTCAAAACAATTTTTTAAATAATAAAATTCAATCACTTTTATTTTTTTTTTTATTAATGATTTTTTCTTGGATACTAAGTCTTTTTATCCATGTCTTCGTATGAATAGTTAATTGGTTTATCATTACAATGTGGATGTACACATTCTTATGTTTTTGTAATATTTAGCAGCAAATGTATCAAGTCAACCTGCTCGGCAAACTTCGCTGAAGTAATCAACTCTACAATTAAATTCTCATCTCCATTTTACCGAGATCATGCCAGTTTCAATGATTCCACATTGTCCAGTTGCGCAGACACTTGAAATACAAAGCTATACCAATTTTAAATCACAATATCTTCGAGGAATCAATTTGCGAATAATTAAAACCGCCACTGAACTTCACTCAAAGAAATCCCCCCAAAAACTCAATTTCACATTAGATAGGTTATTATGCGTTCAATAGTAAAATTTGTGCCTTACCTGATTAATGCATGCAATTTCGTGTTTAAATAAACCATTAAACTGGTTATATGTTTAATAAATAAATTTTTCATTCAAATAAAATGTTTTTCTTTTTACGTGTCCCAGAAATCAACGTCAAGCCGAAAACGGGCAATAGGCCAAGTCGTGACAGTTATTAGAAAAATATAAAAAAACATCTTAGTCATGTACTTTTCAAATTTTATGGATTCAAAAATAAATCTCAAAAAGTGACACCCTGTGATGATCTTTCAAGTCCTGTGACTACAAATATTAACTTTTCGTCAGTTTTTTTTCTGTGACGTAACCATGAATAACCCTTCTATAAATTACAGTTAAAAGTTAAAACATAACTACCTCAGTTTTAAATAAAATGTTAGATTTTTGCCCAAAATTGAATTCAAAATTATTACATCACCCAACTTTAACCGCGTGTAGTGTAAAAAAAATTTACTACACTATTTTGGCAAGTAACTTTAAAAGATGACGCGTTTAGTCTGGATTCCAAAATGGTATGCCACTTACTAATTTACTACTTCTTAATTGAGAAAAAAAAATTTTTTTTTAGTTTTAGGTGCGTTTGAAATAAAATTCAGTTGTTGGATTTCTTTAGTTATAATTTTTATTAAATCAGATTTACCATATTAAATGTTCGAACTGTTTACCTTCAGCTGAAATGCAAGCTCTACATCTCTTTAAAAATGATCGCGTAATAAGACGGGCATATCGTCTTGAGTTGACGTATTCAGAGGATTCTGCAATTCTTTGACGCAGCTCGTCTAAATTTTGTACTGGTTTAGAGTACACGATATCCTTTATCGTACCCCAGTAAAAAAAGTCTATGGGGTTTATATCGGGTGAACGAACAGGCCACGAAATTGTACCACCCCGCCCTATCCACCTATCGGGGTATTCATGATTGAGAAACTCACGTACTGTTCGAGCATAATGCGCTGGGCAGCCATCATGTTGGTACCACATGCTGCCGTAAATGTTCAGTGGCACTTATTCCAATAACTCTGGTGATTGGTTTTGTAAAAAGTCCAAATACCCCTGGGCATTTAAGTTCTCCGGCAGCTCGATTGGACCAATAACTTAACCATTTAAAATTCCCGTCCACATGTTCACTTTTTTTACTGGGGTACGATAAAGGATATCGTGTAGTCTAAACCAGTACAAAATTTAGACGAGCTGCGTCAAAGAATTGCAGAATCCTCTGAATACGTCAACTCGAGACGATATGCCCGTCTTATTACGCGATCATTTTTAAAGAGATGTAGAGCTTGCATTTCAGCTGAAGGCAAACAGTTTGAACATTTAATATGGTAAATCTGATTTAATAAAAATTATAACTAAAGAAATCCAACAACTGAATTTTATTTCAAATGCATCTAAAACTAACATAATTTTTTTTTACCTCAATTAAGAAGTAGTAAATTAGTAAGTGGCATACATTTTGGAATCCAATCTAAACGCGCCATCTTTTAAAGTTACTTGCCAAAATAGTGTAGTACATTTTTTTTACACTACATGCGGTTAAAGTTGGGCAATGTAATAATTTTGAATTCAATGTTGGGCAAAAATCTAACATTTTATTTAAAACTGAGGTAGTTATGTTTTAACTTTTAACTGTAATTTACAGAAGGTTTATTCATGGTAACGACACAGAAAAAAAACTGACGAAAAGTTAATATTTGTAGTCACAGGACTTGAAAGATCATCACAAGGTGTCACTTTTTGAGATTTATTTTTGAATCCATAAAATTTGAAAAGTACATGACTAAGATGTTTTTTTATATTTTTCTAATAACTGTCACGACTTGGCCTATTGCCCGTTTTCGGCTTGACGTTGATTTCTGGGACACGTTGTCTATGCAACCCCTTCATTCTTATTTCTTTACAACAGTCTAGCTACTTTATGGCCGCCATTTTATGACGTGCTCGGTTTTTGGCGGGATTTTTTTCGAATAAAGTTCAGTGGTAGTTTTAATTATTCACAAATTGATTCCCAGTGGCAAAATGAAGCTGAGAATTTTATTGTAGTATCGACTACCACAGCGAAGCTTGCCGAGAAGGCTGACTGGATACTTTTGTTGCTAAATGCGGCAAAAACATTAGAATGTATTACATCCGCATAACATATTACTGATGCCGAGGCGATATGGTCTAAAGACCTTAGCCTGCCCAAATGGAGTGAAGAAAAAGAACAAAACAGATTCAATTTTTTACCGCCATATCATAAATAAAAAAACTATTTTACTAGTTTTGCTGTTGAATAAATTGTTAATTTAACTATTTTTCTTCACGAGTGTGTTGAAAAACGTCGTATGATACACGTGAATATTTGTGATTACCGTTCTCGGCTCTCTTAAGATCCTTCGGCTCGGATATAAATACCTTCTCAGCGGTAATCACCAACATTATACACTTGTACTTATCATAATGTACTATTATCTGACTGTTCTAAACAGCTTCAATAAATTTAGTGGCGTCCGAATCGTCAGTGAAAAAGTAGTGAAATTAAAAAGTGTCCGAATACTGTGTCCGAATATATTGGGTCCGAATCGTCAGAGACTCGGGTTTTATGTTATGTTTATAGTTAGGTACTGCCCGCCAATCAATCTTAATAATCCAGTGGGTTTAACAGTTTCACGGGAAGTATTGTTTACCTCCCTTTTGGGCCAGCAGCGGCCGTTTAAAAGCTAAAGCCTTTAATATCCGAACATGGACCCACTTTCTACTATACTTACTTACTTCTGAAATAGGAAAGTTCCAAACAATAGATTTAATATCCACTCTTCGCCGTGTGAGAATAATACGTAAAGGTTTAATAAATAAAAATAAAAAATAAAATTAATAACAGATTTTGACGAGACTTTCACTAAAAGATTAAGAGACTTAGGTGCCATCTTTTAGTAAAAGTCTCGTCAAAATCTGTTTATCCATGTCGGAGATTTCTCCCTCGTCCCCTCCCCCCGCAAGAGTTAAGCCACATTTCCTCCGGAAATTAAAAGCAAGCCTAAGTTACTCCTTATAACTTCAACCTAGATATCGAAAGTCCCGACAAAATCGGCCAAGCAATTTCAGAATAAGCCAGAACAAACAGACAGACCGATAAACAGCAGACAGAACGACAGACAAACGAAAGCATCAGTTTTATTGGTGAAGTCCGCCCTAAGCTATGATTATTTCCATGGGTGATGCGAAAGTGACCCCCGGGGCCCTGGAAAAAATGGCAAAGAAGGAACAGGAGTGGGTTTTTAGTCAGTAAAAGTCTGACACTATCTCACGCTCCGCCCAAGAGCGGGGGATGTCATTAGACGATTTTCCCACCCGAAAAAAAAAAAAAAAAAAAAAAAAAAAGCTATGATTATTTACCGTAAAAAATCTAGTCAATTCAGTTTCTAATTATGACGATTTTTTTTTTGCACTACTTTGACTGGCTATTAGCGTGATTTGATAATACTTAATAAATCATTTCGCAAGTATATATCATGGTGATATACGTAGACACTTAATAATTTCATCAACAATTTCCTCGCCTCGCCTTTAAAAAATGCATTTTTGTTATAGCTGTCGAATAAATGCATGCAATTTTTTTTTATTTTAATATCACAATCAGACACTTCAATTTTATTTATATGTATAGAAATTGTTCTCCTATAGTCATTTTTAAACACACAAATTATTTTTTTATATTAATTTTTATTTTTTATAATTTAATAAATAAATTGCATGTATAAGTGCCTACTTATTTTATTATGATTACATTATATTTACATAATTATATCTACTTATTATAATCATTAGATCAAAATGATGCAAGAACCCCAGGTAAAGTTCTCCTCCACAGGTTGCCATTTGTCCCTATCCTGTGCGACTGCCTCTCTTTCTCTACAGGTCCTGGCCGTTGATTATTCTACTTACATGACCTGCCCACCATTTCAGTTTCTGTGAAAAGATTAGAGCATCTATCGGCTTATATGCATACCTAGATATAAAGTATCCTGTACAAAAAATCTTTTTCAATATGTATACTTACTCAAAAGCGCGCTCTTATCCCTACCGCTTTTAGGATCGCGATTTACTGTTTTTCGCACTAGTGTGGAAAAGTGCGCGAGCTTGCCCCCGCCACTATTTATTACATTAATCGTATCAGGCTGGCCGCTAAGCGACCCCCACGAGTCGCACGTGGTTTATTTATATTTTTGTAAGTGTATTAAAAAACATACGTAAAATATATGTGGAAATTCACTGCAGTACTCGGCTCCATAACACCCTCGCCTACGGCTTGGCTGAATTCCGCCTCGGTTGCAATGACAAACTTTCTCCACTTATATCAAAATGTATCTACTATTATACACAAAGATTACGAAAAAGATAATGACGTCGAAGAAGTATTTTTCGTACGGCCCTACGAGTTAGCCCACAAAAATAAAACTAATTATTTCCACTGAACAAAAAAAAATTAGAGATGCCAAATTGCGCTTGCATTGGCTTGGCATGCATATTTAGTGAGCAATGTTCGTGCAATTTAAAATATGATAGTTAATTAGTGGCTGCCTCATAAATCAGGCCGGATGGCCTAAATATTAACGAATAATTAAATTGTTAGGATATTCCACGAAAGGGTGTTATGTTGGCAATAAAAGTGAAATGGTATGTTTACCATTTCACTTTGAATGCCAATATAATCGCCCGTGGATTTGCAGAACGGAAATATTTGATATCCTGAATTCTATTAAAAAATACGGACTTGAATCTGTTCTCGATACATGATGAATGTAAGAACTGCACCCTGACGCATTTAAATTAATTTAAATAATATAATTCCAAAACCGAATACAAAACTGAACATTCGAACTGGCCCGTAGGTGTCCCGATTTCAGCGGAATGTCCTACGAAATGGCTAGACCGGATTTCACGGGACTTTGTTAATAGCTGATGATATAAAGAAAATAAAACCCATGTTTTTTTTTAGTTTTACGATTTTGACGCGGACATAGTCACGGACAAGAGCTAGTTAAAAATAAATAAGTTTTCGCCGACTCGTATAGTAACAAAGTTGCTTTGTAGATTTAGTAACACATTGTCTCTGGTTTCTTAGAGGGAATCACAGTAACAAGATATTACTGATATGGTTTTTATATACAAAAGAAAATTATACCTTTTCTATGAATGTTCTCGTCATAATTTAGGACAAAGAGTTTCTCGTTATAGACGAAATCAAATGAAACGACACAAAGGAATCTGAGAGCACGCTTATTGGTCTAGTCTACCTACGTTATACTTATACGTGGGGCATACTGAAAGTCTATGGATCTGGCCACTTGCAATAAAAGAATGAAAAAACAATTACAAAATTTGAAAATGGAACTCTGCGAGCATGTTACTTTTTAATTTGCGAGAGTATGACTTATTTTTTCATTGTGGCGTCCTTTCGAAGATTGTGTCGCTATCAAAATGAATTTAACTTGTGAACATTTTCGTTCAATGATTTTTTATGATTTTCGTTGTGGCTTAAGTCAACAAGAGAGTTACCAGAGACTTTAATTTGCATTTGTTGATGAAGTACCATGTCGTAGCTCTGTGTATTCGTGGTTTGGAGAATTAAGACGTGGACGTGATCATCTCTATGACGAATTACGTGAAGGTCGACCGGCGACTGCGGTTACAGACTCGAATATTGACACCGTACGACAACTTATTGAAACTGACAAAATAATTACTTGCCAGGAAATTCGTGCTTTGTTAGGCATTGGAATGAACCAAGTGCAAAACATTTTACATGTGCACCTGAAGGTTCGGAAGCCTTGCATTCGATGGATACCACATGACTTAACGGAGGACCAGAAACGACTGCGTGTCCAGTGGTGTCGTAAAATGTTAAAAAACTTTAATGGAGGACAGTCATTGGCTGTCTATAATATCGTGACAAGTGACGAAACCTGGGTGTACTGCTTTGAACCCGAAAGAAAAATTTCCTTTTGAAGATTTGCCGACGAAAGTTAAGAAAAATCGAAGTGTTGGTAAAAAATGGTTGCTTCTTTTTTCGGCAAATCAGGAAATTACACTACAGTATCTCTTGAACATCAAAAGACTGTGACGGCAGATTGGTACGTCATCACTTTCTTGCCCAGAGTCTTAGAAAAAGTTCGTGAGATGCGTCCTCGAAGCAATGTACTCCTCCACCACTATAACGCATCCTCACATTCCGCTAAGGTACCCTATTTGAAGGCTTCAAATGTAACTGATAACGCACCCGCCTTACAACCCGGACCTCGCACCCTGCGACTTCAGGCTCACGTTTTACGAGCCCTGAATCAGCGGTGAATGCGTTCCATAAAGCCATTGAAGAGGTCCCTAAAAAGACTGGTCCAACTGCTTTGTACAGTGGTTTCAACGAATGCAAAAATGTATTAATTGCGAGGGAATATACTTTGATAAATAGTATGTGTCGTAAGTATTATATATCTAGTCTTATTTACTAGAATCCAGAAACTTTCAGTATGCCCTAAGTAACTATGTATCTAAAGTAGTACTAGTAGGTTAGTAGTCAAATCACACTAATATTATAAAGGCGAGTTAAGCGTGTGTGTATGTTTGTTACTTATTTTTGCTCGAACGGTTGAACGGATTTGGATGAAACAGGAAGACCATGTGTACATTGGATACTTTTTATATCGGTTGTATGTTCTCTTGGTATAATTTTCTACTTTCACGCGGACGGAGCCGCTGTCAGCAGCTAGACATCAAATAACTTCACCCGCTTTCCTCTTACTCCGCCCTAGAGGGTGAAGCGAAAGGGACTGAATTTCCTAATCTGTAACGTTGTGCATGTATTTGTTAACTTATTAAGTGGTTTAATTACCGATTTTTTCTTTAGCCATTACTGTCCCACAGCTGAGAAAAGGCCTCCGCCAAGTCCTTCCAGAAATTCTTCTCCCGCGCCTCTTGAACCAGTCCTCGCCGTACGCGTTTGGATCGTCTCGACACTTCTTTCGGGGCCCGGCTTTGATGGCACTTGCCTAGCGGTCACTGTGCATGTGGCTGACGTGACCTGCCCAATCCCATTTGAGCTTGGCAGCATTATCTATACTTTTTTTTTGTGAAAAATTTATCAAATGACTTTGCCGCTTTGGGGTGAACCGAAAAAGTGTGTTAGACTTTCACTGGCTAAAACCCACCTATGCCTTTCAGTTACTATTTTTTTTTAAGGCCTCGGTAAACTCTTTCGGACATTCCCACAGCCCACTTAAACGTACTTATACAATACATTACACTTATAATTTTGATAAATCTTTTATTATCAAAGCAGCTCCATTGTGCATTCCGCATTACCTGTAGAAGAAAAGCGTGCTCAAACACTACCAGACTTTGAAGAAATTACAACTTGTCATATATGAATTTCACAGATTACTGAAAAGTTCACGACAGTTCCATTAAGTTTACGGAGCCATTCTAGAAGTTGATGATGTTCCAGTTAGGTAAAGTATTTCTGCAATCTTTTGTCTACTCAACGTTTGTGAACATGCAGAGAAAATTTTCTGCATTCCTTTTTCCTTAAAATGTACCTAGTGCGAGATGGATTGTGTCCTCCGAGTGCATGCAATTCCAGTGCCGCGGTTTCGCCGTTTTGTAGTTGATTAAACTAAACTTTGGAGTTAATGTTGAGTTTAGAGTTTATCAACTTAGTCGTTTCAATTAACTAGCACGTTAAGTTAGGTGTTTATTTTCCAGTTTTAGCGTTAGATAAGCAGTTAGCCGACTCTTCACGTGAACAGAGGACTGGCCTCTTTTCGGCCAAAGAATCAGCATTCTAATTCCATGTCCCTTTTTTCACTAAAACCCTCCCATAGGCGAATGTAGGGAGGAGGGTGTGAGTGAGCCGTTCCCACTCCAGTATGGGCTAACGCCCGCCACAGAATGTTAGGCTACTGATTAGCAATTCTTTAATTCTTATTTTAAAAGATTTCTTATTGGACAAATCACTGCTCTAATATAGCCCCCCTCAGTCATGATGTGTTCAGCTTACTGATGTGTACCTACCTACCTTAATTCTTTTCGTTTGGTTTTGTCTTTATTTTTATGTGAAAATTAATCATTTGGAAAAATAATGTACCTATTTGACATATTCCTATTTGACTATTGTATGCCCCAAGGGCAGGACGTAGCTGATCTATTTAATTATTTAAGACCTGTATTATGTACAAACCTATGCTCCACAATAAAGATATTGAACTGAATTGAACTGAATTGACGCCAAAAATACTGATAACTCAGGCATGTCAGTGGCCAGACCTCACTTGAAAAACTGGGCAAGTGCGAGTCGGACTCGCGCACTGAGGGTTCCGTACAAACTTACCAGTTCAATTCCCGAATGGAGTGTCGAAGCTTTTTCCGAATCGCAAAAAAATTTTTTTTTGACGTACCAAAAAAAAATCTGTTTTTAGATTTCTTCCTATACTTGTGCTATAAGACCGTGCTTTATGCCAAATTTCAGAATTCTGGGTCAACGAAAACCCTTTGAATTTTGATTCCCTTGAATGTGTCGAAATATACATTTTTTGCGACATAAACGGCCGTATCTTTTTTTTTCGTTAACTTAGAAGTTTGATTTTTTCACAGCTTCAAGTATATGGGTTTTAATTTTAACTCGATACCTCCACGCCGCAGGAGAACCAAGGTTACAGACATAGCCCGAAGAATCGCCAAACTTAAGTGGCAGTGGGCAGGGCACATTGCTCGCAGAACGGATGGTCGATGGGGACGAAAGGTTCTGGAATAGCGACCCACAAGGTGGACCGATGACCTGGTGAGGGTCGCGGGAGTCCGATGGATGTGGGACGCGCGGGACCGGTCATTGTGGCGACATTTGGGGGAGGCCTATGTCCAACAGTGGACGTCTTTCGGCTGAAATGATGATGATGATGATGACCTCCACGCCTTCCCGAGATAAAGGGTCTTGACAGACAGACAGACGGACGGACGGTTAACAAAGTGATCCTAAAAGGGTTCCGTTTTTTTCCTTTTGAGTTACGGAACCCTAAAAATAACCCTAGATACGCCAATGCCCCCTCCCCTACAAGCGAGTAGAGGATTGGACAATCGATAGTGTTGAAAGCTGAGCCACCGCGGTTTCTTTGAAATGTGAATGATAGGACAGCATAACCTCTCCGGCGAAGAGGTTTTAAATTACACGCTCCGTATTTTTTGTTCACCAATACCACCACCCCCCTCCACTGGGCCAGCTAGGCATAAGTACTAGGTTCATATAAGTATATATATATCACATATATTTTAGCAATATACAATTACTTCTCTTAAAATCTGTTTTTTTTTTTTAATTTTAAACTTATGTACAGTCAGGGATCAAAAGTGCAGTTGCACTCTACCAATGCTAAAGTGTCTAAAATTTCTTTGTTGTAGAAGTTCAATAGTCCACAACTAGGTTATTCAATACTTTAGATTCTATGCTACCAATTAAATCAGTCATGAACCATTGACCCTCTTCTACAAAAAAATTTTAGACATTTTAGCATTGATAAGGTGGAACTGCACTTTTGACCCCTGACTGTACAACATTTTGCCATTCAGCGTGGCAATGCCGCCAGTCTTTTGGGTGCATTACCAGTCGACAGCGATGCGGAGGAGTTTTTCGACGCCGTACTTTAAATTGCTTTTTTTAGTACTTTAGGGATTTTATTTTTATTTTGTAAGTTAGTTAGTTTTTATTATGTTAAATCAAACATATTAATGTATTAGTTAGTTAGAAGAAATTGAATTAAAAGTAAATAATAAAGATTGCCAATAAAAAACAACAACAATGAATGTACATTATCAACATACTAGCTGTGCCCCGCGGTTTCACCCGCGTTTTTCTCGTTTCCGTGGAAATACCGAGATAAATATAGCCTCCCTCAATAAATGGACTATTAAATATTTAAACAGTTTTCATATCAGATCAGTATTTCCCGAGATTACCGCGTTCATAACAAACAATCAAACTTTTCAGCTTTATAATATTAAGAAAAATATAGATTAAGTTAAATTGTATAAGTCGCAGGCAATAGCTGTCTATCTGTTCGACATTCAGCCAGACACATAAGAATTACGACTATAGGCGGGAGTGTCCGTCCACTTTAAACCGGGTTAAAATATTATTTTAAAGTACTTCTGAGTAAATTATATTTTTCGTTTTATTTTCTTGTGGCAGAAGAATATATTGATTGTTTCCGCAACCTGATCTTGACAACGCGACATATAGTTGGCCGTGCGAAGAACAGTCTTGCCGTAAATCTAATCCTACATATTTAAATGTTTGCCCCTGTGATTTATTTATCGTTACGGCAAAAGATAATTTAATTGGGAATTGGACTCTTTTAAAATGAAAAGGCAAATCATTTGGAATCATTGGGATCCGAGGTATGAGTACTGTTTGACCAACCGCTGGACCAGTCAAAACTGTTGCAACGATCACGTTATTGCGAAGAAATTTAACCTGAAGTCGAGTCCCGTTACATAAATTTGGTGGCTTAAGATTTCTAAGTAAAATAATTGGGGCACCAATTTTTAACTTGAGAGAATGTGGGGGGAGGCCACTCGGGTTTAAAGAATTAAGAAATTCCTGTGGATAATGGACTGCATCTTCTTGATCTCATCAACAAATATATTTCGAAAAAGATTATTACAGGATTTTATGTTGATATAAAACTCTATGGCCCATAACTCATTAATAGGTACCAACTCTTAACATCTTACACACGTGATAACTTTTAAACGAAATATCCGATTGAGATGAAACAAAAAGTATTTTACTTCTACATAAATACTCTTGATAACATAATGCTTAATTTCGATAAAGATTAATATTACGATACATATTTAACGTAGTTTTTTTTCTTCAGACGATTTAATAATTATTTTGAACACAAAATCGGTTATTGTGATTAAACCATGATAGCTAGATATATGTTCTCGCGGACTTTTTTGTAGGTCTTAATGGGATCTACAAACCCGTAGTACATCATTTTGTTCTATTGTCAATAGTTTTTGCAGCGCACGCAAAAATAGGTTTTCGATTTTACACCTTGTGTTACAAAATAGCAATTTTATTACGGATCCCTAATTTTGAAAAAAAAAAACATAGCCTATAGCCTTCCTCAATAAATGGTCTACCCAACACTGAAAGAAACATTCAAATCGGACCAGTAGTTCCAGAGATTAGCGCGTTCAAACAAACAAACAAACAAACAAACAAACTCTGCAGCTTTATAATATTAGTATAGATGATTTTTTCGTGTGACTAATACTTTAGACAAAAAAAAAGATTTAACGACATGATATTTTTTCACTGGATTTTCCTACTCCTTTCAAACGGCTTTATTCTGTAGAAATATTTTTACACCAAAAAAAAAAAATGCTGGTAAAGTGTTCTTCAGAATGATAGTACAAGTAAATCAATCAATATTTCGTTAAGAAAATGGATTTTAAGGTCAGCGGGGCTCTATCTGGGCGCAGTTTGCCGGAATTAAATGCACACATACTCTTCCTTAAAGTAGAAAAAATATATATCCTATGTCACTCAGTAATAAAGTAGCATTTATAATATTAATATATTTACTTTCTACTTTCTTTTTATTATTCACTCTATCTAGCCTTGAAGACACCTAAATTATGACGGGGACGGGAAGACTGCAGCAGGCAAAGTGTTCCAATCCTTCGATGTTCGTGGTATTATATATTATTATTATTTATATATTACATGGTATTATAGCGACGAAACGAAACGCTTAGTCCGGACCGTAGTGGTGTCAACAACGTAAGGATGGACACTAGCCGTACCTATGTCGGGGTTGTCCACTGATAGAAAGGTGATGGCGGAATCAAGTCATGTAATTCCTGCTCACTCTCTCGTTTTTGTGTTTATTCATTCATAAACAAAAATACAAATCTCTCCTCTAGCTTAAAAAAGTAATCAAATTTTCTAAATATTTGTACACTGGATTTTCTCCCAGAAAACCTATGGGTGACAAAGAAATATTACCATCGAGGATCCAGTGGAAGTAGGTATGCCATCAGTGCCTCAATTAGCCTTTTCTACACCTGGTGCCAGTTTCTGTAACTGCACCCCTAAAAAAAGACCAAGCTGAGCAAGTTTAACCCACCTAGCACAGGTCCTCACCGGACATGAAAGTTTAGAGAGGTACCTATTTCGGATCTGGCGGGAAGAAACGCTCGGATGTCATCATTATGCGCAACGCACGGAGCACATAGTGAAGCATTTGTAGGAAGTTTGCCCCACCGTGTCCTCATGGGAGCAATCGACGGCAGTGACCTGAGCGTCCATGGTACGGAGCTAGAATGTATGAGAAACAGTAACCTCCTAATGAAGTAAACGATACAACACTTGGTCTTGGTTTGATAATTTCTACACCCCATCAGGATCTGCGTCGTGCCTGGGCACCGCTAGCAGCGCCCTAGTTACGCACTGTATGCCATGTACAATATAAGGTTTGTTGATTATACCTACTTTATAATAGAATCACTGGAAATAACACCACCTGGTTAACAATAATACTTTCCTGTGGAATTTTTCAATATTATTGTATTCAATTACATATTTTTCCAATGTCTATTGATTGAACGTTTGTTACGCGATCTTTATACAACTACCTACATATTATTAAACTTACGCTGAGTAAGGTCTACTGTCTACGACCGCGTAGCTTCATACACGCGTATTGTACGCGTCCGTGGACAGTAGGTAAGCCTTTAGTCAACAGCCTTTTTTTTGGTGGGTAACCATCCAATGACTTCTCTCGTTCCTCTTCTCCCCTTGAGCGGAGCGGGATGGCGTGTCAGACTTTTTACTGAATAAAACCCACTCCTATAATATGTTCCTTCGTTGCCTTGCATTCCAGGGCCCCGGGTTTTCCTTCCAGAAGCGATCCCATGGCCTCAGTAGGCTTCGACCCAGCTGGGCCCCTACGGTTTTCCTGACATCTTGAGGCGCGCGTGGAACACTACGCGCCGTCGACGACTTGGGTTCAGTCCGGACGATTACCGGACGGTCGGACGGCGAGCTACCCATTGCTCGCCGTGCGCAAGCCCGCGCCTACAGTGGCTGGAAATCGGGATCGGGATCCGGGCGGCTGGGGCGTGGGGGCCGTTCTCTCGCGCGTGCGTTCGCCTCCTTTACTAGCATTACTGGTACGCAGAAGGAGGCGACCGCCTGCCATTCCTCCTCACTCTGGACCATGGCCTGTACCAAGGCCAGCCGCAAGAGATCTTTGCCGCCGATCGCCTCCACCTTAGTCAACAGATAACATAACTAATCTAACCTGGTCTCGACGTAATAAGTTCTAATCAATATCTCTATTTATAGGACCTCGTGTAATCTCCACGTTACAGGGAAATCTCTCTGAGATAGTGATCCAAAGTGAGCGATTGTGCCGCACACGTGACTGGAATATAGAACAGGGTTTTTTCAATCCCACGTGATAACTAATAGAACCGTTTCATTGGATTTTCTTCTTTGTTTTTACTGAACCGGTTGTTGAACTTGAAGTTCCAGGTGCAAGAATTCTCTCGTAGCATAGTTCTAGTTAAGTTCGTTACGACAATGTAAGTAGTTTTTGCTTCGTTTGGTTTTTGAAGTGTAAACTTCTTCAGGTGCGCTGAGCAGTTTATTTTGTGGGTATTGAATGAGACTGACCCGTCACCACGCCGTCACACTTGGCTATGTAACGCTCGTTGGTTTAAAGTCGGCTCGAGTCGGCCGAAGAAATATTTTTTTATTTATTCCACAATACAATTAAACCAAATTAGCTATACCAAATTATATTATTAAATTATTTTATTAAATTATATGACTGTACTTTTATTAGTATTACACCGCGATGTCAGGTAAAGGAAGCGGGTGACGCTTGAGTGCCATGTTTAAACAGACAAAGATTCTTCTTCTCAGCCCGTGGCCGTGGTAGTGGCGACATCTATGTCACCACATATGAACTAAAATTCAAGACCCTGCATCGCGGTATCAGGGTTCTCACTGCAATTAGAACGTAAATAACAGTCCTAAATCAACTATCAGGCAGTTCGCATCAGACACAAGCCCCGTCTGTTCTGACGATCCTGGGTCCTCCATTTTTGATGGAGGTTTGCGACTTTACACCCTGTTCTGCATTCCTCCAAAAGATAATATAAATGGAGTTGGCCTAGAACTTCTAAGTCCATCGGTGTTAATGGCATCCATTAGTTTCTTCAGGCTTTTTACTTTTTATGTCAAGTTTGAGAGCAGAATATAATATGAATTACCATTTGGTGGGATCGCAGTCAAGCACTGGTTTATATCAATTAAAAAAAAAAAGAAGTGAATTAATAAAACTGAACTGCCCTTTATTTTTAAGTAAGCTTTTGACCGCGGTTTCGCTCCCGTCAACTGACTACCTATCCTACCTACCTAGGTACCTATCTAGGTAGGGTAGGTAAAAAGTTTTTAAAAAAAGTGTAGCCAGATCTGGCACTAGTACCTAGCAGCCTATTTTTTTTAACTTTCTAAAACTTCCCTGCATGCTGGTGAACAAAACAAAAGTAGTAGTATTTTGATACAAGTGCAGAAAGTTTGTCATTGCGACCGAGGTAGAATTCGCACGAGTCGTAGGCGAGTGTTATGGAGCCGCGGGCAGCAGTGATAAATTTGCACGTGTATCAAACGACTTTTTTCAATATACTTACAAAGAAATGAATAAACGGGGGTTGACCAGCGACTCGCGGGGTTCGACAAGCGCCCAGTCTGATACGATAAATGTAATAAAATTGTGGCGGGGGAGAGCATGCGCACTTTTCTGCACTAGTGCGGATAACAGTCCATTGCGTGCCTAAAAACGGTGGGATAAGAGCGGGATTTCGAGTAAGTGTATTGAAAAAGAATTATTAAAATCGGTCCAGCAGTTCTCGAATTTTAGCGAGACTGACGAACAGCAATTGATTTATATTTATATACGTACTTGAAATGCAGGATTTCCGCAATGTCTACAAACATAGATTGTGCTGAAAATAACTTGGTATCTATAAGTAAGACTTTTAATGAAAATACAATTAATCGCCTCCTACATCTATTGTGGGGCTTTCTATTCTGGAGCACAAACCTGAGATGGGGGAAGCTAAGCACACAATCGAATTATCTCAGAATCGCTACACAGCAAAGCATCTTCAAACTCGATTTTACAATTACTACCAACCGACCGTCTCTTGAATTCCCAGACGTTGTGTTACAGCATTACCTAGATACGTGTTACCTACCTTTTTTTAGGTGTTTAACTCGCAGTTGTTATAAAAATGCTTATGTGTATAAAAATTACTATTCACACAGTATTTATATAAGACTAGCTTCTGTCAGTGGCTTCGCCCACATGAAAGTAGGATTTTACATACAAACTTTGGATCCTTGTTTTATCCCCTTAGGGGTTAATTTTGGAATATCCTCTCTTAGTGCTCGTCTACGTCATAAAAGAAAGCTTTGTGCAAAATTTCACGCTCCTAGGCCTAGTAGTTTCGGCTGTGTCACAGAATAAGAAATAGTACAGCTGTGTGTTGATATGTCAGTCAGTCAGTTTCTCCTTTTATTATATACATAAATATAGGTGATTTTAGGAAGAACCCTCGTATGGTTTTCTCAGAAAAGTCCTTGCACTTAGCGCTTATAATAAGGAACTTCTTAAATAAGTCACTGTTCGATCTCCCCCGATTTTTTTCAGACCGTAGGTTCCTGTCTACAATTTCTTTTAAATTCTCTAAAATGAAAAATGCCTATGCACATCGCCTGGAGATGAACTAGCTTCGGAGAGTCCGATTACGAGGTGTCTACAGTGTTCTGGCAAAAATATTTTAAAAATTCATCTAGACTAGGATGGACCATAAATCAAAAATAATGATTAAAATACCTCTTAAAGATTTAATATTGCGTGAACTGTATGTGAATTTGCTAATTATAATACTGACTTAATATTTCTACAACAGCAAAGGTAGGTAGTAGGGTGTGGTTCTATCTAATATTAAGATAAATCATTCTATTCTATGTATAAAGATTCCCTCTATGTTGAGGAGTACAACGATCTCCTAGGTTTTTATCAGTAGTGTTTATCAGCGGCCTCGCCCACATGTAAATATATAAAGTACCTTAGGTAGGGATATAAGTTAATTAGCTTTATATAAAGTCACGCAACTTTGGATTAGATAATTGCGAGCAATAACAGCAGAGTTTCTGTTACAATGGAGTTTTGTGTAGGTATATATTGTGAGCTGTTATTGTTAGGTTTAGCTATTATTTACTGGATTCTACATTAGGTAACTAAGGATTACTAGGAAGGATATGTTTGCGTTGTATCAAGTAGTCTTAATAGTTAGTGTGATGATTTTAAGTAGATTTTTAATGTAGGTTTAGTTAATAAGTTGTAAATTGTAGCTAAGGTATAGATAGAAGAGAAAGTATGATAGATTAATCTTAATGCTCGAACGTGGTTGGAATAGAACAATTTGTATGGTCGCACCTAGCACTACCTCCGCCCACGTTCGAAATATCACTCGTATGTGATTGGCCAATAAGACTTTTAGTAATCATATAAGACCACCCACGTACGAAGGGTATAAATATAGCCGCCTCACGGCCAAACATTGTCGTCGCTTGTTGTCGTCGCTTGCCATCTTCGCTTCCTGTAACATCGGTCAAGAGAGAATAAATCCTGAAGCCTTCAGTTCCTGACTTTTATTTTCTTCGGGAATCACTCGCCCTGCGCCTGAATACTCTACACTCTAGTTTCCACATGAAGCACTGAAGAATTCGGATCCTTTGTCTGCTCTCCATGTTATATCGCTTAAGTTCACAACGGCGACAAGACCTAGAACAAAAATAAAGAATCACCTATCACCTGTTAAAACCAAACAGTTCATACACGCTTCAACCTGGAACAAACATTTGTCTACAATGTGCCAATATGTTAGAAAATGTGTAACAGTTCACGACAGGATTAATAGGTCTGAAGCGGACATCGCGCGGCCGGTCCCGCTCCATCAATCAATTGCCGTCGGTGGCTCGGTGTACCGTGAGAAGTCGCTTTGATGACGATGCAACGTGACTCCGACAGGCGGGACGTCGGAACACGCTGTGCTTCCCATGCATCACGTTCACGATGCACCATTAATACCTCAATATGTTAGCGATACTGGACTTGTGTCAATGTCACGATCTGCTGCAAAAAATGCTGTTGAGGAACTTATACAGGCTGAATAGAAATTAGGGAACAGTATAATTATAGAACTTTAACAGCGGCTTGGATCTTGAGCGTTGATTTCCACTTGCGTAGAAGTGAAATATCGGGTTTCTTTAGTGGTATGAAGTGAGACGCGGAAGCGAGAAGTGCAATCCTTGTACACACAGTACATACACATACAGTGATTGGCTTACCGATGTGTACGATGCGCAAAGCGATCCCCACTCTTTCGCCGAGCGCTCAAGATTCGTGCCGGTATCTGTAGTTGTTGCTGTTTTGGGTTGAATGTTTAACGCACAGTTTTTTTTGGGTGCAAAATCATCAGATAATTTATGTCGTTCTGACTTTAACTGATTCAATCCCACCTGTGTTCCTTTAGTTGCCCTTTGCTTTTAATGTCAGCTGAAAAAGTTGTACAGATCGTAATAGGTATAGATTTGCAACATTTATTAAATCCATATATATGTACGTAAGAAACTATACCTACAATACAAAAACACAAAATACAACAAGGCGTCAAAGTACTCCTTCACATCACTGTCATCCGGAAATGTGCCCAGAAGATCTAGCATCATTGCCACATTGAATGGCAATGGTAATTCTTTGGGCAAGAACGAGCCAGCCCTTTGGTCACGTAAAGTATTGATCAGCCGGTGTGAAATCTTCTTGAAAAGGAGACGAGCACTCGGACTCCATTACCCTAGCGTTTCGACCCAAAACGGATCAAAACTGTAATTACCAATATGGTTATAGTATTTGCGCCGATTAAGGGTCTCAGCAACCGCAGCGACAGCACCGGCACAGCCCGCCGTACTTAGAACATGGGATAGCGCCAGGGTGTCGACACAGGTTGCATCCCACACCAGAGGGCTACTCACCATCCACGGCACTGACGTCATACCTACCATCTGATCTTGTCCCATTTCAGCTTAAATTTGATTTGGTCAGATTTATGTTTCGTTGTTACCTAGCTAACTTAGATTTTCACTGATGTGTTGACGAGTGGCTGGAGAGGCGCCACGGTGTCCTCACCTTCCGCCTGATGCAGGTCCTCACAGAACATGGCAAGATCGGGAGGTTCTTGTTTTGGATTCGGGTGGAAGCACCCTTATGCGATCCGCCCGTAGGACACGGTGGAGCTGTGCCCCAGGCGGCATCCGCCGGTAAAATCGTCGACGACGCGTAATGTTCCACGCGCGCCTCAATAAGATGTCAACAACCGTAGGGGCCCATTAGGGCCGATACCCGTTGGGGCATTTTCGAAGAGATACCGTTGGCAAGTGAAGGACACAGGGCACGCCATAATTATGGCGGTAAGTCCCCTCTTTGAGGAGTGGCTGGAAAGGCCTCACGGCGTTCTCACCTTCCGTCGGACGGCGAGCAATGGGTAGCTCGCCATCCGACCGTCCGGTAACTGTGCGGACCGAGCCCAAGTCATCGACGGCGTACTATTCCACGCGCGCAAGGAGATGTCAGCAAACCGTAGGGGCCCAGCAGGGTCGAAGCCTACTGGGGCCAAGGGTTTGTTTCTGAAAGGAAAACTCGACCCTGGTATGAAGGCAGCGAAGAAAAAGGAGTAGGTTTTTAGTCAGTAAAAATCTGACACACCCTTGCGTTCCACCCTAGTGCGGGAGAAGTCATTTGATGATTATCTGAATAGATTCTCTCATTCTTATTTAATTTATTCTTTTAATTCAAAATTGGTACCTAACATCAATACATACATGGCTCGCCCTCCAGGGCGTTCTTCAACTTTCCACCCTGTATACCAAACCTACTCGTGAAAAAATGATAGCCGCGACGGTTGATCGATCATCTCTAGGATTGGCAAGATGAGTGATGGTTATTTAAACTACGTGAATTTATGCCCCTTAACATGGCAGGTCATCGGTTTCGGTTGCCTTGCGATTACGAGTCACTTAAATTGTCAGATAATATTTATATCTTCGTTTAACGAGTACCGTATAGTCGGGTTACTTTGGCCCTGAAGTAGGTATAACTTTGGCCCTAGCTCGTTAACCGATAGAATATATTTTGTAATAGTATTTAGTAATTTAAAAAACCTCGTAAGCTTGTATTTTAATAATTTTGATAGTATTCTAGTAGTATTTTTGCAATATTACTTTTAAGAGACACATGTATTATCATTATAATTTTGTAACTTATAAAAACTTGTAAGCTTCCTGCGGGACAGGCCTCGCCTAGTGCAGGAAGTCTTAGGAAACCATGCTCTGTTAATTCTATAATGAAAAAAAAATTTTATAGAATAGTTCTATAAAATTTTTTTCGTATCACCACTACCTACCACTCCCTGTAACCTAATTTTTCTTAATAAATTATTATTATTATTATTATTATTTTTGTTTCTGTTTTTACTTCTCAGCTCTTAGGCTGGTATTTAACTACATTTACGGGCCAAGCCAAGTAAATGTAGCGTGTGGTATGTTATGAGGTGGATGCGTTCTGAAGTAGACCCATTTCGCGTTCGTCTATTTGTAAGAACTTTCTGACAATGCGACATGTATTTAAGATAGCTGCTTTTTGTAAGGGTATATAAAGGGTATCTTTAAGATTTAATAACTTTAGACTATGGAGGAGATGATGCGGGATGACACCTGTTGTGGAAAGGACGATAGGGACCACATAAACCTTTTCTTGTCGCCATATTCTAGTTATTTCCTCCTTAAGTTCTACGTATTTACTAATTTTTTCCGTTATTGTCTTCTGTATGTTATGTGTGTTGGGAACAGCAATATCTATTAGGTAGGTTATTTTATTTATTTTATCCTGTAGAATGATATCCGGCCTATTATAGTGGATTGTCCTGTCGGTGAGAATAGCTCTATCATAATACAGTTTATGTGTGTCATTTTCTAGAATAGTTTGTGGTGTGTAATTATAATAAGGGGTGTTTGTGTCCTGTATGAGTGCATATTTAATTGCTAATTTTTGGTGAAGTACGTTTGCCACTTGATTATGTCTGTGAGTGTAGTCCGTTTGGGTAAGGGTTGTACAGGCTCCAGTGATGTGCTGAATCGTTTCTGGCTGCATATGGCACCTTCGACATTTATCGTTTGAAACTGAGGGATCTTTGATTATATATTTTCTATAGTTCTTAGTTCTGCTCAAACTCCTTCTTGACATTTTCATCATCAGCTCCTTGTATTTTCAAATTTAAGTCATCACAAGTTTTGCATGTGTCTTGCCGCGGTGCCTTAAAATGGAGATTAAACTTTGTGTTGAATATTTTAATAGCATAGCATAGCATAGTCGGCCTTATAATGTTCCCACTGTTGGGACTCAGGCCTCCTCTCTAGGAGAGGGAATGGGTCGTAATCCACCACGCGGGCCCAGTGCGGGTTGGTGGATGTCACATGTCTTCGAATTTTTGGTTCTAGGACATGCCGGTTTCCTCACGATGTTTTCCTTCACCGTTTTGAGAGCAGTGGTGATGAAATAAATTACACAAAGTAATGCGCCTGGCTGGGTTTGAACTCGCGACCTACAACTCGTAAGTCGGGGCCGTTACCACTCGGCCACCACTGCTCTCTGAATATTTTAATGTAATACTTTAATTTCTTGGGTTCAATCATTTCAATCTCACATTTTTCTCTATAAAGATCGTACATCTTACGGATAGTTAGCCCAGGATTTAAATATTTTCTGTTGGGATTATTCTTTCGTGTATAATGGCTTTGATATGCAGGAAAACTTTCAATGTGGGCAACAATATCAGAATCATCAAGTTTTCGGGAACTAGTTGTGCCACGTTTATCTTTACAATGAGAGACATCAACCTTCTTTCCTGACCACACTTCCTCGGGCACCTTATTTGTAAGAGCCATAGTAGGTGATCTATTTTTTAAATAAATCGCACAAGTCATGGCTTCACCCCAAAACCTTTTATTGAGACCACTATCCTGAAGCATACATCTAGCTTTCTCGGTAATTGTGCGAATTGTCCGTTCTGCTACCCCATTCTGTTGTGGTGTATATGCAACAGACGTTTGATGTCGTATTCCATGCTGACGTAGAAAGTTTTGAAAATCTCTATTGACATATTCCGTGCCATTATCGCTCCTGAAACATTTGATTTTCTTACTAGTTTGATTTTCCACTAGGGTTTTAAATTCTTTAAATTTAGCCAAAACCTCTGTCTTAGATTTCAGCATATACCCGAAAGTTTTCCTACTAAAATCATCAATGAAAATCAAACAGTACTTATTGCCTCCCCAGGTATCTACCTCCATGGGTCCAGCTAAATCACTGTGCACCAGCTCTAATAATCCCTTTGCCCTCTTATTTTTGCGTTTAGGAAACTTTTTTACGCACATTTTCCCTTTACAGCAACTTACACAGGGTTCCTTGTTGGTCTCTTGAAATGTCAAGCCAATAACTAATTCCTTCAACTTTTTCATTTGACTTTCAGACAGGTGCCCCAATCTTCTGTGCCATAATTTAAAGTCACATTGATTGTCAGGGTATCCGGTAAGAAACAACGCTTTATCATCTTTATTTACGAAATATAACCCGTCTCTTAGTGGTGCTGTCAATAAAGGTTTCCCAACAAAGGACATATCATTATTAAAAATTCTACAACAAGTCTTATCAAAAACAACTACACAATTATGTTGGCAAATTCTACTTACAGAAAGTAAATTTGTTATTAATTCTGGAACATGTAAGACCTCCTCGAATTTAATTTTGTGATTCTCGAATAAAACATCCCCTTTAGCTTTTGAAACTATTTTGCCATTATTGGCAGTAGTGATATGTTTACGGTCACTACGCGTATTATTCAAATAATTCTTACAAGCTGTCATATGAGATGTTGCACCAGAATCAATAACCCAATTGTTCTTACTATTAGTCAAAGAAGACAATAAAGTAATAAAATGATCACTCTCACAAGAAGCAGCGACTGTAGCCATACCGTCCGCTTTGCCTTCAGTTTTATGAGACTTGAAAGCCTTACATTGCCACTTGAAATGTCCTTTCTTCTTGCAGAAATGACAAATAATCATCTTATTCCGGCTCCCACTCGGTTTCGAAATCATTGCTGAATCATTTGTATCAGTTGATGTTACAGGCTTCCGTTGTCCTTCTTTAAGTAAAGCCGTTATGACAGTATCGGAAGTTAACTTCATATTTGAGTGCTCTAAGGCCATTACTAAAGGATTGTATGCTTCTGGTAGCCCGGCTAACATAATAACAGCAACAAATTCATCATCTAAACCCGCCTTAATTGATTGTAGAGCTTGATGTGTAGATTGAATTTCAGTAACATAAAGTTGGACATCCGCAAAATTTTCTAATTTAAAACTAAACAGTTTCCTCAGTAGTGTAAGGCGCCTGAGTAGCCCTCCATCTGCGTAAGCCTTTTGTAGTGCATTCCACGTTTCTTTTGCGGTTTTGGCATTGACTACTAACGGAAACACACTTTCCGCACACATGAGGCATATTTTAGACCTCGCTTTCGCATCTTTTTTCTTAGCGGCCTCGGTGTCCAATTTATAGCTGTCCGTAACTTCGACACAGTCCCAGAGATCGCAGTCGGTCAGATACATTTGCATAGCAAACGACCACGTACCATAATTGCTCTGACCGACGAGTTTTTGTATTGTCGTCGAAAGATTTTGCATCATGACTAAATAATATATTTTCTATCTAAATATCATAATAATAGAATTTATTTAGTTGCAAACCTCCCTTGCGTGCCCATAACCTATATAATTCCACATTATTATTATTATTATTATTAGAAACACACCGTAAACACTGTGTTCCTTCCTATATTCCTCCACTTCATCGGCCAAATCGTTTTAAAATTAGGTATAGTTTGATGGCATAATTTCAATCCTCATTTGGCCTATGTTCTTTTGACCCATTATTATCATACAAATCCTACATCATTGATATGGCCAAACGAGGATTGACATATCACCAAATGTTAACGTTTAAGAACGATCTGGACAGTTTTAATTGGCCATATCATGAAGTGATCAATTCTAAGATCTTGCCACGACATATACCTACCTACTTACAATAAATTATACATTGAATGTAATAATACTAGTATATATATCATAACTAATAAATATTATAGCTTAACAATAAGTTTATACAAACTAAAAATAATATGTAGATACAAACGGGTAGAAAAAGAACTCATCAAAAAATCCATCCACACCACGACGTGGCATCGCTGTCAGCATTGCCACGTTGGAAAACAATGCTGATTCGTTGACCGAAGAAAAACCCAGCCCTCTGGTCACGCGAAGAGTCGTCCAGCTGTTTGCTGATATCCTGAACAACTCGATGAGCGCTCGGACCCCATGGCCCTAGAGATGTTATTATTTTTTTTTTTTTATTATTTCTTTAAAAAATTAGGGACTTTTATAACGCACAGCGTATGTCAGTCCCATCGTACCCAAGACAATTATTCCAAGAGATCAATGGATCAGGGCGAGGTTATTATATTTAGGAGGCGTTTGAGGATTTCTTGTATAAAAAAATTGGATTTAATAAGCTTGACAGTATTTTTCTAAAGCTTTGAAAACCTTTAGAAAAATACTAGAGAAATCCCAATAAATCAAATAATAAAAATAGCTTTTAACCGCTGAATCAAATTTTGGTTTATTTAATCTGAGGGGTGGAGGCACCTAGTTTTTATTTAAAACTGTTTTCTCTGCACATTCTACGATCCTAAACATTTTCTACCTAATGAGTGTAAAGAATTGCCGCATAATAAATATTTTTATCTCTCTGCCCATTAACCATAGCCTACGCTTTATCTAAAAGAAACACCCTTTACAGTAGCGCTCTCATTTGCATAAATTGCTTAAACGTTGCCTATCATGTTGCTTAGGCGGGTGAGTTTCATTCAGACCCTGTAATGATGTCGATGACTCTGGAATAAGCTGCTGAAAATAATTTGAAGCAGGCTGTTGCTACCCTTTCCAGTTACACTTTGTTACCTGGAACGGGTTCATTGTACTTAACAATTGTGAATTTACTTCTCTTAAAAAATTGTCATACTCGGGAACGAAACCGCAGTTTTGCTCGTGTGTTGGTAAAATCATTTATTAGAAAAGAATAACTTAGTTCTTTTATTTTTATTGATCCATTTGACGCTTCTGCTTCCGCCGCGCCGATTCCGACAATTGTTCAGTATGATACAAGTGTGTAATGTTGGCGATTACCGCCGAGGCGGTATTTAGGTCCTAGCTGAAGGCGAGCATCATAATAGAGCCAAAAACGCGACCAAGGAGCCAAGGACCAATATGGCTGTTTTAATTATTTGCAAATTAATTACGAGTAGATATTGTGATGTAAAATTGGTGGTTTTGTATTTCAAGTGTCTACGCAACTCGACAATATGTAGAACCATTGAAACAGGCGCGATCTTAGTAAAATGGGGCTAAAAATTTTATTGTAGTGTTCCGAGTTTATTGTAGTGTTGACTACCTCAGCGAAGTTTGCCGAGAAAGTTGGCTTGCTGCCAAATACTATAAAAAACATTAGAATGCTGAATGTATACATCCATATTCTAAAACATAACATTTCTAGTATCGACGATCATCCATCTAGGGCCACCATCCTCAGTCAGCGTAGAGCACTTCGTTCAGCCCAGTACCTATGATAAATTTGGTCAATTTAACAAAATTTTTCAAAATTAATTAAATTAACTGGCCATAACATAATTGTTTAATATTTTAGGGAAAAAAAATAAAATGCACTTTCGCGTACCAATAATTTATTTTAATTTTCATGGCAAAAATAACATTCATGTGTCGCTGTTTCGCACAATTATTTGAATTTATGTATTAAATCTATTTACAAGCTGAATAATATACATTAAATATAAATAACATAATGAGAAAAATGTGATTAATTAAGTTATCCGAGTAACAATATGATCGTGTTTATTAAGGTAATCATCCATCACACTGTCAGAATTTCGTGTTGATGGAAGCTCGTTCGACATGTTTATGACGTTCTGCGCTCCGATTGGCCCACTCCAAGGTCTTAACCAATCAGAGCCATACGCGCTAAACGTTTCGATCGCGTAAAAACAACTCTCACTCAGCTCACAGTACCTACTTTAGGTTTTATAGCGCACGTATTACCAAAGACGTGAGATTGACTAGCTACACTTTTTGATGACATCTTATAACAAAATAATAATTTTCGTATCCACGTATAGATACCGGCATGGATCTTGAGCGCTGACTTCCACCTGCGCAGAAGTGAAATATCGGGTCTCTTTGGTGGTATGAAGTGAGACGCGTTGGCGGGGAGTGCAATCCGTGTACAGTGATTGGCTCGCCGATGTGTACAATGCGCAAAGCGATCCCCACTCTTTCGCCGAGCGCTCAAGATTCGTGTCGGTATCTGTAGTACTGCCCTTATTGCGTCAGAAATCGTTGAATATTCCAATTGTTTCAAAAATTTTGCATCCAATGCACAGCATTGTTGCATTCTTGCATACAATTCCAATCATGTGCCATTACCATCGACAAACCAGTGTCATATAATGTTCGTCACAGCTACTCCTTATATTATAATGACCAAGCAGGATGTGTTTTATTTGTAGGACGAATGGCAAGATAATCCCATTATGTTGTAATTGTAATAAATCATTGGGGTGCTGTCCAATTCTGTTGTCATGAACAAGGTTAAATAAATCAGTAAATATATTTATTATTTAGTCAATGGTTACGCGGTATTCAAGCGAAATAGCTCTCACGCCTCTAGAAGGCAAAGGGCAACTGAAAGAACACAGATGTGTTAGTCAGTACAAGTCTGACACTCCTCACTCCACCCAAAGCGGAAGAAGGCATTTGATAATTTAAATTCCCACGAAAAAAAAACAGCGTTACAAAACGATTTGATTTTTTTGTCATATTTTAAAATAGTTGTAATTATACGAAACAGCAACACACAGAGTCTTAAATTATAATAAAACAAATTTCACTTAATAATAAACAGCAACTAATATTTACAACAACATTCTAAGCATGCTTTTTTGTGTTATTTGCTTTGCTAACCCTTGAAAGAGGACGCCACGCACAACACGACAAATTAAGGCTAAAGGCAGTAATTATTTCGTAAAACATTAATCGATTTTGAACTTATCAAGTAAGATATACATTATATGTAAAGTTTTGCGTCCACTAAGGTAGGAGCCAGATAAATTTGCTATACCGGTCATTGACCCTCTAAGGCTTATGCCTCACTGGGTCGCCATGGCAGTGTTGCGCAGCCAAGAATATGCATGCAGTTTTATTGTGTACCTCACCTGGCCACTGTTGGTCACTTAGCCAACCATAAAGGCCAATGCAAACTATTAGCATGATTTACAGTTTTCTTTTCGCCAGAAATGAAACCTAGGTTATATGTTAGAGGCCAATACGAGGAATCAATACCGAAAAGAACCAGGTCTTTAAACCGTAAGCGAACGAAGATACGTATAGAAGCATTGCTAGTATATTTTAGTCAGGCGTTACCTATTTTCCTTATATTATAATGAAAAGGAAATATAGTACGTAATATTTTGAGGTTTCCATTGATAAAATATCGAAAAGGTGCGCGTTAGTGTTGTAATAGTGATTGACACTATTTAATGCGTACTTACCATAAAACCGAAACTAAAACTATATTTAACAACGGGAAACTTAAAATATCAGTCAAAGTTTTTTTTTTTTTAAGAAAAATAACGCCTGACTAAACTATAGCAATATACTAAATAGTCTCTAACTTCGTTTGGTTACGATTGGTAGACCTAATTCTTTTTGCTATGGATTTATCATACAGTCTTTTAAGATATGGCCTAGGTTTCACTTTTGGCGAAAAGAAAAAAAATTATATGCCTGCAATGTATGGGAAAAATTTCATTCCCCTTTTTTTGGTGTCATGATTTGGCTACGCCGCCATGGCGCCCTGGTGAGGCACGGCCCTTACATTTATTGACATTCTTCATTTTAAAATCGGAAATAAAGACAAAGCTGTCTTGAATCAACTTCTATCATTATGTGAAAATAAAAAAACGATTTATTGTTTGTTTTTCAGGTACCTACGGCGAGATATAAGGAAAAGGTCAGTGTACTTTATGACACATTTATCTGACACTTACCTTAGCAAGTTTTCATTTCTTTCCGCACTAGTTACGAAAATACAAAATAAAAAGTAGATGAAATGACAATAGCTGCAAAATTAAATTGTTAATTAGTGTTTCTACTTTATTAATGCACATAGTGGTAAGGTTTTGTCGATTACGTCATAATATTCTTTTTGGAGAACTATACGACCGTCTGCTGCCGTCCAAAAAAAAAGGGACGCATGTGCCCTTTAAAATTTATATTGAATTTTAATTACTTACATACATACTCGGTACCTCGCAAACAAAACGCATCAAATATTTTTTATATGTTTTTAGAACCGACTGTGCTCGACTTACACAAGCACAAATTAAAATATTTCAGATCTTTTTTCCCAGTTTTTTATGGTCCAGATACGCCCTTTTAGGTTAAGGCGGCAGAATTGTATTGTATATTGTAATTAGTTTCATCTATACATAGAGCTAGGATACGTACCGGTTAGCTATACATTGAATCTACTAGGACTTAGAACTTACAGTTAAAATATTCACAAGCACACAGACATCTTAATTGACACAATGTGTATCTTAAAAACTGATTTTTGTTTTAAATTTCTCAAATTATTGCTATAGATTTATTTTAAACCATTGAATTAAAATACAGTTTTTATGGGATAAAACCATTAACTGGAATATAACGCAATCACACTAAAATTGTTATAAGATAGTGCGGGTGACAGCTGTCAGATTCATACCATGCTACCTATCCTTTTCTTTCATCTTAAATGCATATTTTCGTCCTGCTGTCATCCATGTTATGTAAAATAAGACCTTAGCTTAGTGATTTTATTCCAATTAATGGTTTTATTGAAATGAATGCAATGATTTTAACAATTTAAAAGGTCAACAATAGAGTGCAAAGCAAAACCTCCGTGACGTACTGACAATGAAGTTTTATTTTTTATTTTATCTATCTTTTTAATGTGTGATTTTAATTGATGGCGTTTTATTATACTTCATGACTTACAGTTTTGCAAGTACCTACATAATATAGGTATTTGTACGGTGTATGGGTATACTTGTACAAAAAAAAAAAAACAACTGCCAATTTTCCACTAAGGAACGGTGACCGTCAAAAAATAACAATCATAAAACGAGATAATCATATACAAGTTGTTTTTTTTATCATGAAAATAATTTTAGTGTACTTCATTTTTTTTGTCTAAAAATATTAAAGGGATCATTATATTGTATGAAAAAAAAAATACGTATTTTGATCGTCGGTTATTTGGACAGTTTTACCTTATCTCTTATTTAATTGGATATCCCTATTCAGTTTCAATTTAAAAAAAAAACACAATGTAAACAGATCCTGATAAAAAAAAAGTTGAGCTGATTCCTGTAAGCGTTTATCGTATTAGGTAATTATACTCGTATTTAAAATATATAAATATAGAATAATACAATGTCCAATAAAATAACTTTAGGCATATTTAGATTTTTCAAAAACTAGGTACATAAGATCCGCACTTCGCGCTCGCACTAAATTCTATAATAGTTCTGCAGGAACTAAGTTTCTACAACTATCGACGTTTAGATGTTTACTATCTCGCTACCCGGACGCACTCATAGAAAATATAAGGCCTAATTTCATCCTTTAGCACCGATACTCCTTTTTTCAGTCTAAGTAATCACAATCTAAATTCCTCTTCACATCGTCACGCGATGTTGCGAAAAATAATAATTAAAAACAATTTTATAAAATATTTCCCGATCATTATCTAAACAATAATAAATTTCTAAAATAATGTAAGTTCTTCATCACCCGGTTATACTAAAATTTATAACTAGGTTTATTTGTCACAACAGTGAATTGCAAAACTTACTAATAAAGCGTAAAATTAATAAAAATGTACACAATTAATAAATCTTATAATAAATTGTTCTCTAGATTTTATGTTCATATTTTAATATCATCTTTGGTTTTATAGTGAATCGATCTAAGCGACTATTCTACATACGGTGTGCGTACATCCTGTCGTAAAGTAGTCTCTCATCTCCTCATAGTTGCATTTCATATAACAAATACGTAAAAGTTTACGTCTCCGAAATTCGTTCAATCTCCAATCATTTCACTTTTGTGCCAGCAAGAGCTCAGAACGGTAAGACTAGCGAAACTTATACATTGATAGCCTACACAATATAACTTTGCTTACGCTAAAATTGACTCGTCATTTTAGTCACATTATACACGGCAAGTATTCATTACGTCAAAATTCAAGTATACAAATTCATTGTCAGTTCAAATGAAATATACAAACACTGGGACAAAAACAATAAAAAAAGACGTAAAACAATTGTACATTCACATGATTGCACTGAAAAAAAAACATTAAAAGATTCCAAATGAAATAACGTGTATATAAATATGTACAAATAACTATTAACTATACAGAACTAAGGCAAATGCTTCGAGGAACCACAAAAACACATACTTATTAAACAATTGATTAGCTAGTACCGTTTGTTCAACTATAGCGCAATTTTAAAATGATAACGCGTGAAATATGGCCTCTAACTACACTATCATATAAACATTCAAAATAATAGATTCAATAAAATTGTACCAGAGAGGTACTTACACACAAAACATTACTACTTACAAACTTCTACATTTACGTAAAAATAAGTATTTTTCTCTCGTAGCTTTTGTGACATTTTATTGCACATTTCTTCAATAAATCACGAATTCTTGCTTCAAGCATGAATATAACGCGCAGTGAAGGTTTTGCATATCACATGCCAAAATGACTTTGCACGATGTGTATAAAATCAGTCATTGGTCAATGTCCCGATTGGTAATTAAAATTTTAATCCATACAAGAAATTCCAACTTGACAAGATAACAAATGATTCGAGTTTAAAATTAATATGCCCGATTGCATTCAGCTAAAATGAGAATGCGTGGTTTTACACAAATTGATTGAGTATTAATAAAAAATCTTTAAGTCAAGAGCCAATAGCTTACTTCTAGGTAAGCCTACTCCATCGTCAATCACCTCATTGCTCACCATCAGGTGAGATTGTGGTCAAGCGCGAGCTTATCAATAAGCTCGTCAATGACTATTTCGCTTACAGCGTTCAAAACCTCCTTGTCCAGGACATAATTCTTAACATTCAAGAATAGTGCATTATTGAAGAAAAAGTGTAAAATTAAATGCTCTACTTATATTCGTCCATAAATCGTTTGCACATGTGCACGAGGTCAATGAACTTGGGCCGCAGGTTCGGGTCGAGGTTCCAGCAGTCTTTCATCAGGTGTCTAAATATCTCTGACGGACAGCCTTCTGGTATTTGAAAGCTAAAAGAGAATTATGTCATTTAATTTAAGGTTCAGATCTGTTCGTAAGGTCGTAAAACTCGTGTAAGTTCAGAGTTAATACCCGACATCTGACATGCTTGTACTACTACTTGTAGGGTGTTTTTCTCAAAATATCCTCTCAGAATTGATCCAATATGGTTTTCATTTGATCTGTTGTCTTAATTTCGTTTCACTTTTTTTTGACTACCAACACTTTGTCAATTCAAAAGTAAATGGTCTATTTGAAATAAACGTTTCTGATATCTGACCATAATATATGAAATGATAATGATGTTTGCATGAACAGAACAAGCCTTGGAGTTTCCTTTACACCAGACACATCTAGTGTACAATTGTTATTTTTAACCAATTTGTAAAATCACGTGTAAAGGTTATTTTCAACAATTAAATATGATCATTATGATTATGCTCACCAAGAGGCACGCTCGCTCGGCCGCTCGGCGTTGAACTTGGGCACCTCCTGGCGCGCGCGCGTGAAGATCTCCCACGCCGTCACGCCGTACGACCACACGTCGCTCTTCGTGCTGAAGTGCCACGGCTCCACCGCCGACTCGGGCGCGTACCTGCCGCACACAACCATAACATGTCTTTTATTTTATTTTTTATTGATATAAACTAATGCTTGACTGCGATCCCACCTGATGGTAAGCAGTGATGCAATCGTTGATGGTGAGGCGCACTAGTTTATTAAGAGCCTTTTCACTCTAGCCTTGAAGACACTTAAATTATAACCGGACGTGAAGACCGCAGCAGGCAAATGGTTCCAGTCCTTCTCTTTAAAAGAATGAGGAATTGAGAAACATGGTGAAAAGTTCCGCATTGAAATGTCTGGCACCTGTCCGAAGTTTCTTGTCAGGCTTTTGCGCAGACAACTTTGCTTGCACAATGCAGATTCGTGTGACAAAAGTTCGTATAGCCGTATAATGCTGCTGTAATCCTCTTGCATAAGGTGAAAGAACTCTGCTTCTTACATAATAAATATTATTAGCTAAATACGAGTAAGAATAGTTCGTAATAGTAGTGAAAAGCAGTGGGTGGTGGCCAAATGGTAACGGCCCCGACTAACGAGTTGTAGGTCGCGGGTTCAAAACCCAGCCAGGCGCATTACTTTGTGTAATTTATTTCATCACCACTGCTTATGGCATGTCCTAGAACCAAAAATTCGAAGACATGTGACATTCACCAATCCGCACTGGGCCCGCGTGGTGGATTACGGCCCATTCCCTCTCCTAGAGAGAGGAGGCCTGAGTCCCAGCAGTGGGAACATTAAAAGGCTGATTATGCTAAGAATAGTTCAAGCCATGATGTTCCACGTTCCACGCGCGCCTCAGGGAGATGTCAGCAAATCGTAGGGGCCCAGGAGGGCCGAAGCCTACTCGGGCCACGGGCAGTGTGAAAGCGACGCCCCGAGATGAAGGCAAAGAAGGAACAGGAGTGGGTTTTTAGTCAGTAAAAGTCTGACACTATCTCTCGCTCCGCCCAAGAGCGGGATTTGTCATTAGATGATTTACCCGTCTAAAAAAAAAAAAAAAAGCCTTGATAAAAATTCAGCCAAGCAACAAGTAATCTTCTTTTAAACTACATCCACCCGTGAAAGCTACATCTATCTTGATAACAAATGGTCAATAATTATGTCGAACTCAGTGGCATGTATTTCAAGCATTCTTTATATATTTATTAGTTACTAACTTTTGCCCGCGGCTTCATCTGCGTACCTAAAATATAGCCTATGTCACTCAGGAATAAAGCAGCTTTCTATTGAAAAAAATTTAGCAATCGGACCAGTACTTTCAGAGTTTACCTCCTACAAAGAAAAAAAAAAAAAAACTTTATAATATTAGTGTAGAAGTGTAGATATAACCAAAGAATTGCAAACATCTTCAGTTATAATATAATAATAAAAGTCGCGAGATTATAAACTGTCGAAAGATTGTGAAGAGATATTCTCATTTAGGTACAATAAAACGTCCATTTGATAGTTTTCCCGTGCCCTAATAAAAAAATATGACAAATGTAATAACAGTACTCACCAATTTATCGGCAACAGCCGCTCAGTCTTAAGTCTGTAGGCGTTCTCTTCTTTGGGAATGATCCTCGCGAGGCCGAAGTCAGATATCTTGACATGGTACTTGTTGACGACTAGAATGTTCCTCGTCGCTAGGTCGCGGTGAACCACGTTCTTAGCTGACACGTGATCCATGCCCTGAGGAGGATGTGCAAAAGCATAATGTAGTAAAACGAGAGAAAAATAAAAGGAGAGTTTAGTAAAGTGTCCGGTAGAAGTGTCAGGATGTACCAGACATAAATCTCACATTTATTTGTGATGATCTGTAAATCCTGTGGTTCGTATAGTTCTTGTATGATCTCAGTTCAGGCACCAGTCTTTTTTACTAGGGCATTTTAAACGCAAAAAGCAACTGAGGGGACAGGTGCGATTTAGTCAGTAAAAGTCTGATACGCTCTTTCGCTGCACCCAGAGCTGGAGAAGTTATTTGAAGATTTGCAAACTTTAAAAAAATACAGTATTTTACAAAGTTAATTTCGCTTTTTAACCGACTTCAAAAAGAAGGAGGTTCTATGTTCGGCTGTATGATTTTTTTTTATGTATGTTCACCGATTTCTCAGTCAATTGAGGACCGATTTTGAAAATTATTTTTTTTATTGAAAGGTTGGTCCCATAAAAATATAGTTATGATCTGATCATGAACTTCAAAGATATATCGTTTACGTTCACAAGGTAACTGGCGTTTTGACTTATAACTGTTTTATGTGATAGAAAAATAAATTAATTTGATGCTTTCGGTATGAATCGCAATTATTTTATTGTGTTTCACGAACTGGACGCGGACGAAGGCGCGGGCAACAGCTAGTATAATATGAGGCAACCATATTTCCATCAAATGAGAAAAAATCTAAAGTCCGAGCTGTTACTGAGCTATTCCTGATAGAAAACCTCAAAATCTTTTGCTCAACCGAGAATTGATCGTGGTCCACGATTCGTAATGATCGACGGATCGAATGAACGACGGATCGGACGGAAAAGAGATGGTGCTATAGATCATGCATAGCTGCATCTCTCTCTTGCATTGAGGCATGAAAAATTTCACACACAAGCCATTGCTACCACTCGACTAACTACCGGCAGTCAGACCAAAATCGACCTTATAATCTAATAAATAAGGTACACACCGTAGCGATGTCTCTCGAGTACTTGAGCAGATGTGAGATCCTCAGCTTGTCCCCCTGGAACTTGAGGTAGTAGTTAAGCGAGCCCTCCTCCAGGTACTCCATCACAATGAGCACGTCCGAGCCGTGGTCCCACGAGTAGCCTAAGATCTCTACTATGTTGATGTGCTGTAGCGACTAGAACAAAAAATTTTTTCAGTTTCATAAAAACTTGAACACCCCATGTCAAGTCGCTGGCAAGTGCTGGTCGAAAATATAATTTCAAACAAGACCGAGGTGAACAAACTTTGTGGATAATTCTAAAAGTACATAATGCTGTAGCGCTCATCTAGTTGCACACCTCTTGGGCTTGAAGTTTCGTATTTACCTTCATAATCTCCAGCTCGTTCTTGAAGTCTTCATAAAGGGTACCGTTCCTCTCGGAGGCCTGTCTCGTCAGCTTCTTCACTGCTACTTCCCTTCGCTGAGATTCTTGGTTGTCGCGCTCCATCCACCCTTTGAACACGTGCCCGTAGTTGCCCTTTTTTTGAAATTAGCAGTTATTTTATTTGTTATCTTAATTTATCTATATATAAAAGGAGAAACTGACTGACTGACATATCAACGCACAGCCTAAACTACTAAGACTAGGAGCGTAAAATTTTGCACAAAGCTTCCTTTTATATCGTAGGCGAGCACTAAGAGAGAATTTTTCAAAATTCACACCCTAAGGGGATGAAACGGGGGTCCAAAGTTTGTATGATGAAAACCTTATGTCACGCGGGCGAAGCCGCTGGCAGAAGCTAGTCTATATATAAATGGAGAAACTGACTGACTGACATATTAACGCACAGCCGAAACTACTAAGCCTAGGAACGTGAAATTTTGCACAAGACTTCTATGACGTAGGCGAACACTATATAGAGATTTTTGGAAATTCAACTTTTAAGGGGGTGAAACGGGAATCCAAAGTTTGTATGGAAAAACATAATTTTCGAGATTTTTTCGAGCGAAGCCGCTGGCAGAAGCTAGACTTTTTTAAATAAAAATACCGATTTATTCAGCATTTAAAGTCTACGATAGTTTATAATACCAAGTCAAAGCAAGTTCTACTCTCGTTGAAGGAGTAATAAATAATTACTATAGTCTATTCGCGTTAAGCAAATAGTGACGCATCAGTGCTAATGCAAAGTACAGGCGTATCATACTGGGGTGAAAGTGAAAATTTAACCATTAATATTAAAACAAACCTTTTATTACACACTTTGGTAATTATTTTATTTAATAATAATCGTCAGAATTTTTATTTTATTTTTACGAATAGGTGAGGTATTAATTTTTATAATTGACAAAAGACGCATCCGTACAGTACGGCCGTTGTAACTTGACGGCCCTGAACATAGGCTCTGCGAACTTTCACGCATGTACTCTCGTAAAAAAAACTGTTATTGACATTATTTTTTTTAAATCAAATTACGAATAAAAATTTACTAATACTGGGACCAAGTACAAATAAAATAAATATTAAAACACTTTGAGACAGAAAGCTACAAAAATAACTTATGAATTAAAGAAACAAACCTAACACTACACAAAAAACTTAACAATATAATAATAACAACTAACGAAAACTTTTGTCACCGCCTGTGCTCAAGACAGAGACAGTGACACGAAAATTAACACCAATGCTAACGTGTGAGTGAGACATATTACTGCGTACCGAACATTGTCGAATAAGTACGAAACTTTACGAAGTTACCGAAGAGAGATGTCCAATACGCGTGTCTGATGGTGTTGTTTAATCGATATTTTTTTCTAATCGATTTAAATTAAGTTTTAAAAATATATTTATATTCAATTTTCTATGGAGGTTTAAAATATTCTCAAACAATCGTTATTCTAGTAGTTGTTTATAAATAACTGATATTTAACTAAATCATGTCTTTCAACCAAGAAAATAAAATTTTATTAGATTTTTTTTTTCATTATAGACGAAATCTCGTTTACTAACGACGACATTCACTATGTTTGCAAATCTATTCCGTTCAATATCTCATAGAAACAAAAATTAATAAATTCCAAATCGATAAAAATCGATTGCGATATTTGATTGAATAAAGGGTCGATTATGTTTACATAGAGTCAATCTCTAGCCTAGACCTCCACCCCGCGCACGTCGCCTCATGCCACCATTTTGTTCATAAAAAACGTTCGTGCGCAGCCTTCTGCGCAAAGTTCGGGCTCGCCAAAATATAACGGCGTACTGTACTATCTAAAGGGCTACATCAACTGATCAACGTAAACAAGGCTTTCTAATTGGTATGATTAAGCAGAGTGACAATGATGAGTCACTATTTTATTAACGCGAATGAACTATAGGACAAAGCATATTTACTGCTGCGTTACCAAGTAAGCTATTGATGTCTTACATACACATTGCTTCGAGAAGATCATACCATATATAAAGTGACTGGTAATTAGTGACCGATACATAAACACGTGATTGTACTCATTATTACAAACAACTTTCCCAAAGAAACTTTTTTTATACTAATTTATTGTAGCGTAGCGCTCGCGTAAAGTACCAAATACTAGTCTTTGGATATTATTTTGCCGAAACATGTAGATACATTGCTTACGTCATCGATAACGCGGGCGCGGGTGCCGCGCCGCTAACAGCTAATCGAGTGAAGGCGCGCGTGAAATTCAAAGTTTCAAACAGCTGTTGTTATTGTGAGTTTATAAAAAAACGTTTCTTTGGGAAAGTTGCTTGTAATCATAAGTACAATCACGTGTTTAAGTATCGGTCACTAATTACCAGTCACCCTATATAGATAAAGTGAACGAGTGAACGCTTACGAATGGGAATCGCCGACGAACACCGCACGCAGATGAAAGAAAGCTAGCGAACGAAGAGCAATGAGTGAATGAAGGCGAACGAGCGTGTGGAGATTCTAATCCACCTTAATAGCGTTCGTTCGCTCGTTTGATTAGTAATATCTATAATAGAAGCACTTACACTGCCGATTTTCTTGGTGAGCGTGACGAGGTAGGTCTTGCCCTGCGACACGATGGACTCCATGAGGCGCGGCGCAGGCGTAGACTCGTCGTCCAGCTCGTCGTCTATAGCGCGCGCGGCGCCGCCCATGCTGCTGCTGTTGCGGGAGCGCAGCTCGCGCTGCAGGGCGTATGGCAGCCCGTTCATGCTCTCCAGAGAGTTCGAGCTTTTATTGTCTGCGAACTAAAGGGATAGAACATGATTATTGTTGTCTTCCTAACCGAATTTCAGACATAGCTGCCAATCTCAGCGCAGAGTAACTATAGGCCAAGAAGTTTTGCAACTAGTTTTAAAGGGCGCGGAGAATGAATGCACTAAATAAGCGAGATTCGAATTTCAGTGAAAACGGCCAAGCAGCGAGATGAGATGCCAGATGCAGATGATGTTTAAAACATATGTCACGAAAATTGAAGAGTTCGTATTATTTCACCCCTCAAAAAAGTAGGAAACATTATAGTGCAAAAATGCGTGCAATAAACACAGCTGAACTTTCCGTTGGATCGTCCAAGTCTGCTTTATCGTGGAACTATGAAATTTAAATATATTCTAATGTTTTTGCAGTATTTGGCAGCAAATGGATCAAGTTAACCTTCTCAGCAAGTTTCGCTAACGTAGTCAATACTACAATACAAAATTCTCAACTACATTTTACCGAGACTGCTCTTATTTCAATGATTTCACATCGTCCAGTAGTGTAGACACTTGAAATACAAAACTACACCAATTACAAAAATACAAAAAAGCGATTTCTAAAATTGTGACTTACGAGCATTCATCCGTTAAAACCACGCAGAAGCCAAAATCAATGATTTCCGACGGAAAATATAACAATAATGTGCACTACAATACAATTAATTATTTAGTATCACTGTAGAATAGAAAGACTAAAAATCTGAAAGACCTCGGCCGGTACAAAGCGCTGACGCGATTTCGCGTCTGTTATAATATAGTGATATTAAATAATTAATTGTAGTGTAAACAAATAAGTTATTAAAAAAATTATTGTACCATGTCATAGATCGTAAATGCGTTCAATTGATAAGTCTAAAAAAAAAACAAAAATGCCTCATATATTATCCTAAACTAACACGTTTAATATCTCCAAAAACGGCTAAAAATGACAGTTTTGAGATTACTTTTCTTGAATGAAAACTTACAGCAATCGTATTTTTTTTTTGGGCCATGAACTAGTCAATGTTATCATTTTTTTTTTAAGTAAAATGTTGTAAGTTTACCATACACGGTTTAACTACTATCTCGCATCTGCGTAGACCGTCGACCGCTAGTTTTAAAAACGGCTTGGATAAGAACTGTTCTAATGGGAAAACTATACGATCATTTGAAAATGTTTTTGGACCATACACTAGATTATGAAATTCCCAATAATATGACGTCAATATCTTATCTAGAAATTAAACACATTATTGTTATATTGTCCGTCGGAAATCATTAATTTTGGATTCTGCGTAGTTTTAACGGATGAATGCTCTTACGTCACAATTACTTACGCCACTAGAAATCGCTTTGCGGATTAATAAAACAGATACTTGTAAAAATCCCGCCAAAAACTTAGGTAAGTACTTACTGGGTTATCATATTGATCAGACATTGTTCCATTCATTGAGAGGACGCTGCTATCCGATATTAAAGACTTGTTGCTACCGGCGTCACTCAGCTCGCTCGGAATAAACCTGTCACCTGCGACAAAAAATATTAAGTTACGTTCATTCATTCATTCATTCCAGCCGAAAAACGTCCACTGTTAGACATAGGCCTCCCCCAAGGAGTTTATCATAATCGCATAAGATTAAGTAGAAAATAAGTTTATGAAACAGCAACCAAGGCTTTATTGATATAGACTCTTTGTAACAGGGAAAAAGACTGAGGGCTGTGGGAATGTTCGAAACAGTTACCGTGGTCCTGGAACTTAAAGGGCAACTGACACACCCTCTCGCTCCACTCAGAACGAGAGGAGTTATTTGATGATTTCCCACCCAAAAAAAAAGGCTACCGTACTTCACAGCCAAATAGGGAAGTCTATCACAAGTTTCTGGCCGCATTAGGCCAAAAAATTGTGAGAGGACGGTCGTTTGTAGTCCAGTAGTATTTTCTAGCATTCTGATTGGGCCGCTTCACAACTTTGCAGGATCGCATTCGTCACTACGGCCTGCAGAAAAGTTAGAGGGAATGACTGCACAGTAGCATTGTCTCCTATATAATTGTACATTTTGTGGCGGTATAGCTCAGTCCAATCCTCTGTGTATACAAGCCCACACACGTATGACAATATTACATAATATAAGCGACATATTTAGAACTGATAATATTTTGTTTTAAACTTACTTGACACAGTCTCTGCGTGTTCCATATGTTCAAGGGATATCTTTGGTTCTTCGTATTCGTGGATTGGTACGTATTCTGCAAAAAAAATATATATTTATTAACACATACAATTGTTTTAACAGGTATACCCAAAATAACAAATGTAGTCGCAAAATATCCGCACTCAGAGACGCCAGCCACAGACTGATCAAATATCCATTAGTGTACTAGGCAACATACATACGTAATAGTCGATGGTCAGTCTCAAGAAGCGCCCTGGAGAACCGGCACAAGTTACACAGAGGACAACACACTTAGTGTCACCCTCTCGAATTCCGCCAATGTGCAACAAAAAATATCTAACCGCAGAGAGATGCTAATATAACCTTGTTTGATGTATATAGACAATATAATAATGTTTTCAGGATGATATTGAAACTCCCTTGTTGCTATAGTGCCTCGGGAATGTTTGCCCATCGCATACAGATGGTTTATATGTTATCATTAGGAAAAAGGTGACTTCGCTTGTGAGGAGGATTCGTAGGAGTAGCAATAGCATCGAGAAAGGGAATACTCCAGCTCGAAACATAACATTCCAATAATTATTATCAGTTTACATCACAACACATAGTTGTTTTAAAAGATTTGTAGCCAGTTTCCAAAACAATAAAGACTACATCTTGAGAAAAATAGCATGATCGAGAATCCACAATTCTATGATTTAAAAGTTTTAATTTCGTTTTTGGGTTTAAGAACAACATAACATTTTTTTTTAAACACCTGTTCGATAATGCCCTTTTCATACAAACCTCACCTAAAGTCATTCTGTCCCTAGGGATCTAATGCAGTATGGGCGTTCCCCAGGGAATAATGGTGTTTTGAATTTGGAACCTCAAATCCATTTGAAAAAAAAGTTATTAGTGGGATTAAAATGTACGTGCATCGAACGAGTTTATTCAAAAATCTAACTGGCCACTAAAAAAAAAAGAATAAAATGTGATCACTTTTGTCACTAAAAAAAATTAAAGAGCGGGAGCTTTATAGAAAACTAGCTTCTGCCAGCGGCCTGGCTTGGTTTCTCCATAAAAACTTTAGACCCCCGTTTCACCCCCTTAAAGGTTGAATTTCCAAAAATGTGTTTATTTACAACATCACATTAGAAACCTCTAAAATTATCAGTGTTTTCGACTATATTATGCATGTGTTATACATACAAACCTTCCTCTTGAACCACTCTATCTACTTAAAAAACAGCATCACAATCCGTTGCGTAGTTTTAAAGATCTAAGTATACATGGGGACTGACAGAGGGAAGCGACTTTGTTTTATACTATGAAGTGATATCAATATCGTAAACAAATTATTGTTTACTACAATCTTTTGTGCGCCATCTAGTGGATTCAGAAGTAGCTTGCTATAATAGAATGTTGTGAGCGAGTAAGAGTTGCCAAAAAATATGAATAGATGGCTCATTTATGATATGTTTACATAACTTCTATCTTATTATTAACAAATGAAAATGTAACAATTAAAATCAGCATTACAGCAAGAAATTTTGCACTGATGAAACGTGACGGCGGATTATTAGGTAAGTGAGTAGTACTGTAGATAAGTCAAGGTTCCTTGGCTTGCCCCCTCTATAAAGGTATCTGGTACGCCACTGGTCGCGCGTTGTTTTTTTTATCTTCTAAAAGGAAAACCACCAATGCAAAATGGATACAGTAGATGTCATATCCACCGTTTTCAAAACTCGACCGCGCTATGGATACCTCCACGAGCGAGTGAATAACTTCGATATTATCATCATGCTACTTCATTCTATAACAACTCTATGAACTTGTGTCCAATTGTCCATACGGCGATATTATCAGTCGCGACGATACGCGGAAAAATAATCGTCTCTAGGACTTGGACCCTAAAGCACATTATAAGGTCAGGTAGTGTACCTCTATGCAGCATGTGATTCATGTCCCGCATGATCTCCTGCGGGCGCAGCGGGTCGGGCTGCCAGCACTGACGCATGAGCGCCCACACCTCGCCCGGGCAGCGCGCCGGCCGGAGCAGACGGTCGCCCATCTCGTAGCTCTGTAGAAAGTTAAGGATCGTAAGTATTAATATTAACCAGACCATGTGCAAGGTACTGGAGTTCTGATCAGCTTGGCGAAGTATGCTGCTAACCAATAAGACAGTAGATAAATGCGGACACTCGTAGCGCAAAAATGTGATGTACACTGCAAGCAAAACTTTAGTGTGACTTCAAGCAACAGCACTCACCCTGGCAGTTAAGACTGGGTTGGTCTCAGTGGGTGACTGTCCATAGGAGAACACCTCCCACAGCGTGGTCGCGAAAGCCCAGATGTCACCCATTACCGAGCGCTTCGCCAGGCTCATGTCGGAGAAGAACTCCACTGGCATCCAGTGCACGCTAAAAATATAAAATATAATAAGTCAAATAGTAATGTGAGCAGTGATTTTTTCGCATAAAGGCTACTTTTTAGGTTTCCGAACGTCATAAGGAAATCTCCTCAAGATCACCCCCTTGTGACAGATATGCAGCGAGACGATTTTCTCCAAAATATAATTAACCTTTTGACCGCCACTTCAAAAAAGCAAAAACGTGCTCTCAGCGCCAAGCTACGATTTCATCCTTACATCTGTCATGTAGTCGTGACCGTGGCGTGCTGGACACATTTTGTTTTGTAATGTATATAATATGACGGTCAGCGTCAAGTGTCAAAGGCGACAGCGGATGTAGCCGTGCACCACGCCCGCCTCCGACAGGTCCCACAGCGCGCGCTAGCCCAGCTGCTACCTTCTTCTATCTACTTACTCCTGGGGCGTGTAGTGGCGCAGCGTGGGCCCGGACAGCTTGACCTGTATACGGTCGCCATCATGCGCCGCCAGCAGCAGGCGGCGACAGCGGATGTAGCCGTGCACCACGCCCGCCTCCGACAGGTCCCACAGCGCGCGCTAGCCCAGCTGCTACCTTCTTCTATCTACTTACTCCTGGGGCGTGTAGTGGCGCAGCGTGGGCCCGGACAGCTTGACCTGTATACGGTCGCCATCATGCGCCGCCAGCAGCAGGCGGCGACAGCGGATGTAGCCGTGCACCACGCCCGCCTCCGACAGGTCCCAAAGCGCGCGCGCTAGCCCGGCTGCTACCTTCTTCAGATGAATAGGCTTAATGCGGTCCTCATTCTCTCTGAAAATATGATAACTGAATAGAGTAGATGAAAGAGAATGGGCAAAATTGTAAAGGGTTTGGCCTGACTGAGCCTTAAAAAATTCAGTCTGTAAAAAGTTGCCTAAGTTACCTGAGATAGTCGTCGAAGGGGCCGTAAGGCAGGTACTCCAGCACGAGCGCGCTGGGCGAGCTGAGCGTCACGCCGTACAGGCGCACCATCGCGCTGGACTGCACGCACGCCCACTTGCTAGCTAGCTCCACGAATTCCTAATCGACAATAATAAAGTGTTTAATATAATAATCTCTATGACCGATTTTAGGCTATAGCAGCCAATCTCTGCGGAGACTAGACATCGGCGCGGGATTAGGTATAATACACACGAATTGACTTGACTGCCCTGTTGGTCTACTGGTTTGTAACCCTGACTGCTAAGCCGGAGGTCATGCGTTTGTTATATATAATGACGAATGTCATTTCATTTTTGAACTTATTTTATAGGTCTTTAATTATAATTGTTACATATTTAAACAGTTTTAAAACAGTATAAGATCATTTAAGCAATTTTACAACACTTGATTTGTATTTCTTAGTTCTTATTTCAAAGAATATAATACCGACTGACAGTTCTGTACTAATCAACTCAAACAACGTATTACAATAAAATATCAATTTAAAATGAGAGATATAGCTTCATGATCATTAATAATTACGAAATAATTTATAGGATTATCATCAATACGTCTAAGTTTCAAGTTTTATATTTGTATACACAACAATATTACTGATTACTTGGTAGGTACTTTTACATTTGATTTGAACTACATAAATGTTACCAATGTATACAATACAACAAACAATATTCGTGAAATATTAAAATTCGTGATTTAACTACGTCATATATAATGACAGTCGTCATTATATATAACACTTTCAATTCCCACCCAAGACAAATGTTTGTGTGATGAGCACGATCATTTGTTCCGTGTCTGAATGTAATTTATCCATAATATGTAAGTATTTAGAAATATATAAGTACATATGTTTATCAGTTGTCTAGTACTCATACCAAAAGCTCTGCTTAGTTTGGGATTAGATAGTGTTGTGTGAAATTTGTGGAATATACAGTGCAATGTGTAAAAAAAACCGGCCAAGTGCGAGTCGGACTCGCCCATGGAGGGTTCCGTAGCAGCAAGTAACATAAAAAATGTTTTTTTTTTTTTATATTTGAGTTGATTGAATGAAAGGTAAAATGCGGTTTACGATTTATGACGTACTAAAAAAAAACTACTGACCAGATCTCGTTCAAACCAATTTTCGTTGGCAGTTTTTATAGTAATGTACATCATATATTTTTTTTAGTTTTATCATTCTCTTATTTTAGAAGTTAGAGGGGGGGGGGACACACATTTTACCACTTTGGAAGTGTCTCTCGCGCAAACTATTCAGTTTAGAAAAAAATTATATTAGAAACCTCAGTATCATTTTTGAAGACCTATCCATAGATACCCCACACGCATGGGTTTGATGAAAAAAAAAATTTTGAGTTTCAGTTCTAAGTATGGGGACCCCCAAAATTTATTGCTTTTTTTCTATTTTTGTATGAAAATCTTAATGCGGTTCACAGAATACATCTACTTACAAAGTTTCAACAGTATAGCTCTTATAGTTTCGGAAAAAAGTGGCTGTGACATACGGACGGACAGACGGACAGACAGACAGACAGACAGACAGACAGACAGACAGACAGACAGACAGACAGACAGACAGACAGACAGACAGACATGACGAATCTATAAGGGTTCCGTTTTTTGCCATTTGGCTACGGAACCCTAAAAACACAGATGCATTCTCTCTTCTCTCATTGTCATAGCCTGATATGGTCCTAGTCTCCTGGTCATCTCTTAGCTGCCAGTGGCTTATTTCAATTTCTATGTTTTTAATTAGTTTTTATTATTACTTATCTACATTGTGCTCACATATTAGAAGCGACAAGAAAGATTTAACCAAGATTTATGTAACTCATAATATGGTTTAAAAGAGTGTCCATGGAGTTTCTTGCACGTTCTTCTCCATAGAGATCTACGCTTTGGAACGTGCAATTTAGCTTCACTTTTTTTTTGACTGACCGACATTTTGACAATTTAAAAGTGCCTGTAATTGGTCTATTTGAAATAAACGTTTCTGATTTCTGAAATTAAATTAAGATGTGACAGCAGTCCAACACGCCTGGAGAGGGATCACGTGCCATCCAAGACGCAGAACCAACGACCTTACGTACTTTCACACACCGCCTACTTCCAAACCTAGGGTGGTCCTCTTCTTAATGGAAAACCCCACTAACATTTTGCCCGACATGGAAATCCAACTCTGAACCCTAAGCTCGGTAGACGCATTTGAGGGCGCAAGACCAACGGGACAGTTGTATCACTCTAATATTATAGAGGCAAAAGCAAAAGTTTGTGAGTGTGTGATGTATGTTTGTTACTTCCTCACGCTCAAACGGCTGAACGGATTTCGATGAAACTTGGTATAGGACCAGGACATGGCCTACGTGTGTAGGCCATGTCCTGAAATAGTACATAGGGTTTCTATCCCAGGAGTATGTTCCCCTGGGAAATTTTCTATTACAACGCCAGCGAAGCCACTGAAAGCAGCTATTCTGGATATAATGCAAAGAAAATCTAGAGAAGTATGATGTACAGCATTAGTGGTTTTACCTAGTCTTCAACACAAAATTTTTTTAAATGCGAGCACTGGGCGGAAACAATTCCAAAAAAAAAAATTGTATGTAGTTTTTATTATTATTATTTTTTTAAACGAATATCAATATCGATTTTGAATAACAGTAAACACAATATCCATAGGTTATCTGTAAAAAATGACTTCGTGATGGCCAAAACTGTTTTACTAAGTTTAACCATTTCGAATACATAGTCTAACTTTTTTTTTTATTGTTATAAACTAGGGCTTGACTGCGCACAACAAAACAAACAAAACAACCTAACAAAATATACAATAGTATATTTTACCATATTATACAAATATACATAGGGTAAAACCGGGAAAGAATACTAGGAGAGATACATAGGATAACCCTAAAGATACATATAGAAAACTGTATAAAATGTTTAAATCCGATTAGATTCAATGTGTAATGTGTCAGACTGGTTACATGAAACTTGTACACTTTTCAGAAATTATTGCTCAAGATGTGGAAAACTGAAAGCACTATCCGGTTCAACTTCATTTAAGTAGGAATGATTTCTTTATTGTGTTATTTTAATTTTAAAAAAAGTATGATTATGCATAGCATAGCATAGCATAATCAGCCTTTTAATGTTCCCACTGCTGGGATTCAGGCCTCTCCAGGAGAGGGAATGGGCCGTAATCCACCTGATTATGCATGTTGACACTTAATAATTAATATTTTATAATAACAATTAAAAATTTAATATTTTTGTTCAACAAATGCTTTTAAAATTTTGTTATGTTTGTTTGTGTCTTATTAGAATTATCAACGATAACAAAATAATAAACATTTAAAAAGGTAGGCACTATCCTCAAAAAAAGTGTTGCACAAAAAGCTGAATTCTGCAAAATTTATTATTGATAAGACAAAAAATAATTATTATAATTCAACCCAAATGATTAAACTAGCTACACTCATAGAAATTATTCATATAAGATTAATATTTTTTAAATAAGGAGGCTATTTCAAAAAGTGGGGCATCTATCCCGGTTTTACCCTACGGCAAATAAGCGTTAAAAAAAAAAAATACTATAAAAAATTGTATAGTATTTTTTTTTTGTTAGGTATACACACCGTGACTGTACAGGTAGAATACTATCTATTGCCATTCTCTGTACAGAGAGTGCACCAGTGTTAGTGCACATACTTGTGCACTATAATATCTCCTGCCTACTTGGCTAATCTGTTGAGATTGACCACCGTGATCGAAATTCGGTCGGGAGAATTATCTATTGGAGGATCGACATTTATCCTGGTAGTTCTTGAGAAAATACTGTCTTACCTTTAAGTGATCATTGGCTTTTTCTCTCTGTAACGTCTTGAAAGCTACCAACAACTTTTTCGTTTCGTCGAGCCGCCACAATGCTTTATACGTCGCTGTTATGTTTTCTGAACCGATCTTTTCGGAACCTGAGGGAGGGAAAAAGAGGACATTTTTACAGTTAAGGACTGAAATCCTCTGCTCGAATCTGTTTCCTGTTATCTACAACCTCGGAAATTATTTAAGTCAAGAACGTATTAAACGTTACTTCATCATCGCTTACCATTATGTGAGATTTTTTAATAATGCATAATATGAAAATATATTTAATATCTATACTAAAACTGCAAATTTTAAAATTATTGTATGTCTGTCTATTCCGGCTAATCTCCAAAACATCTGGACCAATATTGACGGGACTTTCATTGTCGGATAGCTAATGTTACGGAATAACTTAGGCTACATTTCATTTTCCCGCGGGACTGGGATTTCAAAAGTACGGAAGAAGTCTTGTCGGGATATTCACTAGGATATAACTAATATTATAATGAGTAAGCTACTTTTACGTACGTACTTTTTTATTTTTGCGCGGAAATGGGACTAGTTCCGGGGGGTAGACACCTCCGAAATGGATAAACAGATTTTGATGGGACTTTCAATTTAGACTACCGTTCTAGAAAAAAAACGAAACGTCGCGAGTACCACTTTCTTTATAATATTATAGCTGTTCTAGATAAAATGGGTCGACAATTATTTTGGCTTCTAGTCATACTATGCATAATTTAGGTACCTACGTCTAGAAATTACGTCAACAACAACCCCCGCGTAATTTGCACAAGTAGGCAAACCGATGAGTAAACCCAATTAGTCAATTAAAACATGGGAATCTCAAATTATGAAAGAAAGATAAACTTTTTATTTGCCGGAAAAGGCGCAAACTTATGACTAACAAATTGCAAACATTTCCCATGACAAAAAAAAAAAAATACATTTGCGCCACGTCCGATCGAAACGGCCGCACGCTTACCATAATGCCGTGACCACACGCAAAATGCGACGATTCCACAGCGCTGGTTTTTAGCGTGGGCCCGTGACGGTATCGATTACGGTATTATCATAAACATCAAATAAATAGCCCAGGAAATTAGTACTTACTTACCATATAGGTAAGTAAGTCCTAATTAAAAGTAAAAAGTAAAAATTAATCGTAGGAAAGATTTCTGACCGGGATTATCTTACAAATTCCTAATCTATATATCTTATAACCCATTCTAATATTACAAATGTGAAAGTAACTCTGTCTCTCTATTACGCTTTCACATAAACTAAGGGACCATTTTTTTATGAAATTTGGTAAGCAGTAAGCTTGAACCCCAAGAAAGGACATAGAATAGTTTTTATCTGGCTTCGACTTCGTGTGGCTAGTCTCATGGGCGAAGTTCGCTATGGAAGGCTCGAGGAAATTGGAATTTCGGAGAACCAAGCAGCTAAATAGCGTATTTCTAAATCTAGCGTAAAAAGAATATTGAGTGTAACAATTTCATATTTTTGTAATTGTTGTACAACATGTAAGGGGCCGTTCAAGTATTACGTAAGCAGATATTTTGCAAATATTAACACCTTTGCTTTGCTTACTTTTGCTGACGAGGGGAAGGGGGGGGGGGGGTCTAGTGGTTACGTAATACTTGAATGGCCCCTAACTGGAAAAACGCACACCCATAAAAAATCAGAAAATTAAGTTACAATCATAAATATCATAATTTACGCACTGAAATTTTACTTAAATGAACTTAGGTAGGTGTTTTTTTTTAAGAAGTTAGTTATTCTAATTATAGGCAAATAACATGAGCATCAAGCACTAATCTGGTAACGCATCGGTGTTGGTTGACACGCACACTCAAACACGTTAGTGATGCAACTAAGATTTATCAAGAAATTAACAAAATAAGATTCATAATTGCCTATATATTTTAAAAACAGCTGAAATCGATTCAACAGCCGATTCTGAACATGATATGTGCTTTCAAAATGTGCGTTTATTATGTCACATGTTGTATATCACATGTAGATAATCCATAAATAAATAAATATAATGTTTGTTTTCTTTAGAACACTAAATAATTAATATCGGGGTTTAATTAAACACATAAACAGGAAAAACGACAATAAAGACTAAAGTGTGACATTGATAAATGCGAGTGTCAATAATTAGAACTTTTTCTTACCAGTGTAGAGAAGTATGTCCTTATTGGGCAGGCACCGCGGACTCCGGTTGTCCTTTAGAATATCCTGCAGTTCTCCCTGATCGATACGAACACCTCTTTTAACCGGCTCGCCACACAGCAGTAATTGGGACTTGTCTATATGCATAAAAATAAAATTAAAGTATCTGTTTGTAATATCAAAATAATATCTTTTTATTGAATGCATATGAAAGTATATTCGATAACTGTACCAAAAATGCCATTTGTAATTTTTTTTTACGTCGGTCTATTTGTGTCGGCCAATCGCCGAAACGGCTGGACCGAGTGAGGGCTTTCATTAGTAGATAGCTGATATTATAAGGATAAACTTAGGCTTTTATTTTAGAAAAAAAAATAAGGTGCCGAGCAAAAAAAAAACTTCTTGAAATTGTGGCCAAATGGAATTGTGCTGTTTTACGAGTCTGTCGCGGACCAAGTCATGGGGCACCAGCTAGTCTATAATAAATACTTCATTATTAACAACGATGATCGTACCAGGTTAAATAGGTTTAATTAATCCTCTTCGTTTCTATCATAATGAATGAAATAGTACCTACATTTATAAATTATGATAAATTAGGTAACGCAAAAAGCTTTAAAAGTTTACAGTTTACGCGAATAAGGACTCCTCGTGGAAGAATATTTAGCTCCCTCTATTCATTTTAAATTTACTGTTTCCTAAGAAATTCTATGAATAAAATTCAGTAAAAATAAATTAACATCTGATAGTTAATTTAATTAAGAAAAAAAGTAAATGACATTTATATTGCATACCAATGTTTCTTTTGGCAAATTATTTACGTGAGACCTATTCTAATTATTGAAACTTTCTCTACGGAGGTGAGAATGATTACAAGCATGTCAAATTAAAATAAAACACTCACCATATTCTGAAGGTGGTATGCATTCATTCAGAAATATCCTTCCTTCCGGGTTCTGATGACATCCGACTAGCCTCTCAATGCTGTAGTATTCCTCATTATTGACCACGTAACAATGACCCTTGAACTCTATTCTATATGTCTCTGTTGTACTGCAAATAAACAAATCATTAGTACAATACAATCAATCGGGGAGTTGCATAATTTAATTTCGCCAAGTCCGTTCCATCGTAGGACCACTAGACGTACAGCGTTGCGCCACAGGTACATGGCGAACATTGGGATGTTCGTGGGTGTGTGATAGCGTGGTTTGTCGGTGGGCCCGCACGAACAAAACGTTTTGGGTACACATTTATTATGCGTACAGATAAGTAGAATTTTTACCGGGGTATCCGTTTCCTGATATCTACTCTATCTTTCAAGTCAAGAGTGAATAGGTTAATTCTAGGCAACCATGTTCCATCGTCGACAACATCTTCGCTTACCATCAGGTGAGATAGTGGTCAAACGCGAGCCTAAAACTAATACAAAAAATAAAAATCTACCATGCCTTTTCCTTGGAGCGAAAGACTTTTTGTGTCAGACTTTTACTGACTAAAACCCACCGGTGTGCCATCAGTTGCCCTTTACATTCCGGGGCAACGGTGACTCTTTCGAACAATAGTAACTTCTAAAGCAGACACGAAGTCCTCAAGTTGTTTATTTCTTTATTTTCGTTGTGTTATCACTATGTCTAAAGACACAGTCGTAATCTAGTCAAATCCAAGTTAATCCATAATCCGGTTCAAAAGTTCACAAGATAACAAACTATTTACTTTAATTATTCGTAAACCTTTTGGGCAACGTTAAGCCCTCTCATGAAGCCCAAGGTGAGCGACACGTTTCAGTCATCACACTCTCCCAGAAGATAGACCGATGACCTGGTGAGGGTCTCTGTTGAGTCGCTGCAACAGCGGACATTTATCCACTGAAATGGTTATTCGTAAACCTTTAGCTATAAAACATAAAATTAAATTACCTGTTCTTAGTACATACGTCCAAATAATAAACATTGTAGTCATCCTGGCATTGCCTTAATATATAACAACCGTGTTTCTTAGCACGTTTTTCTTCCAACTTTCGATACGAGAATGCGCCCCTACAAAGTAAAAAGATTTTTTTAAACAAAATTCTCCGAACCAATTACATTAAATATGTACCCCTTTTTTACTGGTTCTTACCCGACTGGGCCGTGACATTTAATTCTTTGTAGCTCCTTCAGCGACGGTGTTTCGTCGTCTTTAGACAGGTTAAATGTCCACTTAACCATTAATCTGTTTCACATAATAATAATATTATTTAATTATACATTTATAACGGACATCACAAAAGAATACTTGTATTGACGTGCATGTATTTATTGTCTAGCAAATGGGGTTATATCTATAAGAGGTGGAACTTTAAGGCCGCTATCTCACTGGCATTTTACGACTAGAAACTCGCGACGTTAACGTCGCGTCTGCGCAACGTTGGAGAAGCGCCAACGCTCGTAAAACGCCAGTGGGATAGCGGCCTTAAGGGCCTATTACACTACGCGACATCGACTAAGACTGTCTGAATATCGAGTAGTGTAATAGGCCCTTTTATGAAATTATACGCTTTGAGCTGTATGCGGATGGACTATACAACGTGTATCATGTATCGTTTTGATATTCCAATCTCTAGGTACATTTTTGTACCTAGTTGTGTTGCATTAAGTCCGCCTATGTACCACTACTGTACATGAAGTTTAAATAAATAAATATACATCGAGAGAAGTGTCAGTACAACCAAGACAACGCGGCAACGCTAGGATGACAATGGATTTAAAATTAATTAAGAAAAAATAAGATACATCCCAGCTGATTCTTTGACATGGGGTTATCAAAAGGAAAACGTTGTATTATAAAAAAAACAAAGACGGTGTGTGCTTAAGAGCACACGACAGAAGTAAAAACTTCATCAAGAGGGGTTTATTATAATGCAAAATCGTAATCGTTCGGGTAGGGTCGGCCGACTCGAGCAAACCTTACCCGAACAATGCAAGCGTTACATAGCCGAGCGTAACGAAGTTCTCACTTCAATAAGAGTAGGGGGGGAGACCAAAGAAACGATGATTTGATTATAATATAATATAATAATAATAATATAATAATTGATTGTGTAATTGTGTGAAGGATAATATGTCTAGAAAAGGGGTGACTACTGAAATAAGGACAACAGAGAAGAATCAAAGAAGACACGTTGCTGCGTTGTGCCGATTTCCAACTAATTGACATAAGGACAAGATAAGGATGATGATGATGTTTAAGTATTACATCTAAAAACGAAACAATGAGTCGTGTGTGACCCTAAAGCAGAGATTAGGAGCGGTTTAAAATAAAGTTACACAAACCTGTAATATCCATCACAAACTGATATAAACGATGATAGATGCTCCTCTGATTTAAACTTGAAGAACAGGGGGGTTCCTCTTCTTGATATTTCTAACGAGTGTTCTCCATTTCTTGTTATATAAATTAATTCTTCTATTTTGCAAACGTGGGACCACTGAAATGACGTGACTGTTTTGTGATTTATGATTTGTAAACACGTTCGCGATTTGAGTGTCATTCACATGATAAAAAAAATACGGGCGCCATATTTAATTCCGTGAGTAACGAAAGATTCCAGAGTAACTACGAGCCATCCGAGAGAATTAGAATTATCTTGAATAGGTTTACCAGGTGTTCCGAATTAGGCGGAACTTCCTGCGGAACTGCAGAATTTGTCGTGCGTTAAGATATTTTTTAATTAGACAACGAAACAATTTTTCATCGAATTTTCGTTTTTATCATTCGCTGTGAGCAAAGAAATTAAATTTTACGAATAAGTAACACTACTAATACGTAAAAAATATACTTTAAATTTTCGCATTTTTCTAATTCCAGTTGTCCTGCGCTAAAATGCTTTTCGCCGGTTTTTTTTTTACTGAATTTAAGCTTGAATTCAATTAAAGCTTGCCCAAGAAAAATACAATTTTATGCCCGAGGAGAAAACGAGGAGAAACTCTAACCGCGTTCAAAAGCCAGAGCCATATTTTTTTAGGAATAATGACGCTAGCAGTTCTTGAACACGGTTTAGATTTGATGATCACGCTGATTACTTACCTCTCTTTTGACACTATTGTAGACCCTTAAACCAGGCTGGTGTGGATGAAAGGGCGCCACCACAACTGTCACCGGAGTCACATCACTGCCATTCTGCCACAGAACATTCTCATACTCCTCCGCCAAGTAGTTAGGGGCCATTATGTACAATTGTTGGAGGTATAAGTTCTTTATGTAGCTGCAAAGTTGTTTAATTATTTAATAAAATCTCTAAAATTCAATAAAGTGTTGATCGAATAAGACCCCAAAAAAACAAATTACAGCAGGCATAGACAAATGATTTTTTTGTTTACGTTCCCTGCGGAGAAGTCACGTGCCAAGTCACGTGACAGGTAATATCATTGCCATACATTTCGTACCGTTTGGCGAGAACGCTAACAGACAAGTCATTTGTCTAACCCTGCTGATCTGTCTTTTTTGTCTATCCCGTCGAATATAAGGGCTCGTCTAAGAGTTTAACGACATGGGTACGGAATTCGTTCAAGTAATTACAGTCATAATGACCCTCGTGACGACAAATATATTTTTTCTTTTTTTATTTAACTTCTTTCTGCTTCATCGTCGAGTTAGAGATATAGGTACCTAGTTCCCGATATTACTAATGTATTAAAAAAAGAGGATTGACGCTTAAATGCAGACAGACACAAACATCTGGCTAGTGATACCATCAAACCAGGTTTTAGTTGTATTGTATTGGAGCAGTATCATAACAAGTCGCAAAAAAAAAGCAACAGATTGCTGTAAACTGTACCTAATCCAATCGGTATACTTACTTCACATTGTGGCCGACGGAGCAAAGCTTAGGTAGTTGGTCGTGGGCATGTTTCTTCGCAACGTGACCGTGTCGTCTAACAATCACTTTCGGTATATATTTTTTATAATCCCTCACAACATCGTTTACCGACAATTTTTCCTCAGCAGTGGCGCGTGTCCTGAATTAAAAACATGTACTCGCAATTTGTAAAGCAAAAAGTAGACATTTTTGGTGAATCGAGACGTGAATAATGAATATATTACAGCACGATCTGCGTATATCAGATCGAGATGCGCTTCAAATTTGATGTAGGAAACAAATTGAATAGTAAGTGAGCATATCCCTTTTCACAGACACAATAAATTGGTTTATGAAAGGCGACGACAACGCACGTCGCATGGTCGCATCCAAATGTCAGTTCGTACTTAAAACTTAATCCTAACATTTTATATGGACTCGGGCTACGGGGACGCACCGCCTCGCCTAGGACTCAGACAAACAGTTGCAACCCTTGCAACCCTGTTCCTTACTTGTACCTGTACCTCAGTTAGACAACCGTGACTGTAGAGCGAATGTTTAAACGTACTCAATCGGATTCACGTAAACGTCAATTTGTACTATAGCAGACGAAATGACAAATTATATTTATTTTGCAAATTATAGGTTTTAAAAAACACTTTTACACGGCAATTTAAAGTAAATGAAGCCGGTGTTTCCTATCCTGATAGGAAACTTCGAAACAAACTGAGAAGTCAGTCTTTTGTAAAGTCCGTACAGCAAAAATGTAAAGGTCAAACCATATGAGAACCATACAGATTAGTGGAGTCTGAGATGGTCTTTTGAGGGAAAAAAAAAAACCCACAGGTTTGAGTGGATCTGTCCAGTACCCACTGTAAGCCATTGTCAGTGCTCAACTCAAAAACCTCATTTTCCCATACTTTTTCATCGAGCAAGTTTAAAAAATCGCGCTAGATGCTCTAGTACAACCAACAAAATGATACTCTTAGGACGTCTGCCGTAAGTTTTCGTGATCATAAACAGGAAAAATATTATACTTAATCATGTAGATGGAAGATACCCTCTGTAGCTATTTAATTTAATTTTATAGCTACCTGTACCTATTTTTATACAACTGCGCAAAGGAGGGTAATGTGTTTATCAGCCTATGTTTGTTCCTTTATGGCACTCTATAGACCAAACGCTTGAGCCGATTTTGATGATTCTTCAACAATTGATTTGTCTTAATCTTGCGAGTGTCGGTTATTAGCGGAAGAATAAATTCGAGGATTTAACGTGATACAGTGGGGACCAAAAGAAAAGAGCCGAGATAATGACGTCGAGTCCCGGAGAAACACTTAGGAATCCCGTAACGAAATTAATCAGAAAAAAAACAGACAGTGTTCAAGAAAAGCATTATTTCCACTTCCCTCCACATCAAGCAAGAGACAGAAAATATCTATACATATTGACATAGATACATCTCCTTACATCAAACTTAAAATGCAAGGCTTAAAGAGGAACAGTAGCTCTCCGTATTGGGTAGTGACGAAGTAGTCGCTTTCCGTGTTCAGGGTCGCGGGTTCGATTGCCGCATTATAATAAATATTTGTATGGCATAAATAAAGATATTTGTTCTCTGTCTGGACGTAAACTCACGTCACGCGACGCAGAATCTCGATGTAGGCACAGCCACACATTACCCAACATGAAAATGTTTTTTTTAGACCTTTTTACCCTCAAGAAGATGACCAGTCACTACTTTTATTTTATTACAAGTGTCTGTGGCAGAGAAAAAGATTAAAACATGACGGAGGTCATGTCCAACAGTGGACGTTCAAGTGTCGTCACAACGAACGGTCCTGTGCGTCTCGCATCCATCGGATTCCCGCGACCGTCACCGATCATCGGTCCACCTTGTGGGAGGCCTACCAACGCTGCGTCTTCCAGTACGCGGCCGCCACTACAGAACCTTTCGGCCCAATCCAATCGACTTAAGTGTCAGCGGGCAGGACAATGCTCGCAACTCGCAAATATGTATACATAAGTGTAAAAGCAAATAATACGAGACATAGCAATATGTAAATTAAAGAGATCACTTGTTAATTACGCTGTTATAACAGAGGGCTATTGTCTCACCACTGAGACAGAGTAATTGGATGTTTATAGTCCATTGTTCAGTCAATGTGAGATACAATCCTACTTGACAATTCATGATCTACTACAGTAATAATGTAGGTATATATCATGCTCTGACTGGTACTGTGTGCTTAATAGATAATAAAAATTGGTTGTCTTAATAATATCTCAATTTTTATAAATTCAAATACCTACCAGGAAAAAATTGAGCTCCGTCAATCATCGGTTATCTTCGGAAATACATAAGCATAATGATGAGACTAATTACGTAAGTTTTGACTTTGAATCGTATACAGATATTATCCCAGAGACTTGACCTGTGAACTTGACAGTTCAAATTAAAATTATAACACCAAATAATTGATTTGTACGAATGGATTTACGAAAAGAATGAGCTGTAAACACAGCAGGGTTACAATAATCATCAAAAACGGGGATGTAAAGTGAGGCCGTCGAGAAAGGCGAAGCGCTTGCCGTCTCCCTCGATATCACGAAGACTTTCAACACGGTCTGGCTCAAAAGACTTATTGGTAAGCTTCCTTTCTTCGGTCTACTCACTAGACTGTGATTGAATTGCAGACTTCCTGAGAGATCAATCCATCCGAGTGGTTATGGATGGCTACTAGTCCGGTCAATTGGATACGACCGTAGTGCCTCAGGCACAGAATAAGTAATAGTACAAACCCCAGGGGTCTGTACTGTCTACAACATTGTTCTTGATGCACATAAACGATCTTTTAAATCCCGGTATCTTTGGGTACACAAACGATAGCACTGTTGCTGAGAGGTCACGAGAGAGACGAACTAGTAGATCACAGATCGAGTCTATCCGAGAGGCTATGGATCAGAACGCTTGAACTTATACTCGAAGGCTGTCTCTGAATGGAATGATACCAATTTAGTCAAGTTCAATGCTGCTACAGTGCAAGCTTCTTTTTTCCGTTAAAAGAAGCCAATTCCACCTGACTCCATCTTTCCAAGCTGTAACCGTGCCGATAACCGATAATCTTGAGCATTAACTTTACATGGTCAAGCGTAAAATTAACACCTAATAGTTCATTGACTCTGTTATTAGTCAGTCCTTAGTCATTGTTAAAGTTATATAATTACGAATATAATAATTACGTTGTTAAATTATTTAAAGTACCTAATTAAAACTATGCATAATTTAGATTACTTAACTTTATTATATTTTGTATTGAATTAGGATCCTTTCATAAAAATAAGGTGATTTATGAACTTAACTTGTCACAATAATAATTAAATTCCTATTAGATCGTCAATTGCTATTTATGGTAGATATTGAAATCATTGTACCCTAGTAATTAAAAGGGCCAGTCACAATTTACGAGAAATTCAAGATTTTACAAATTTTGGCGTCTTGGGGCGGGCTGACGAGTAAGCTGATTACCATACAATTTAGGCTAGAGACTGATGAGAATGATAACTAATGTAAGAAAACAATCATATATCGACGGCGAAGTGACAAGAACTCCTAACTGTCTAAGTCAAAAAAATTTTGTCTTAAAAACGTTAGGAGGTAAGTAATACTAAAAATTTACATGTTGGTTTAGTTAAGAAGTGCAAAGTGCGTACCAAATTAAATTGTGGAAACAATTTAATTTGGTGCAGTTGCAACTAAATATTCGCTTCGGAGATTTCACAAAAACATGCGGAAACACACATTTGAATTAAAAGCGCTAAAAAGTAATTTTGTTAGTTAGAAGGTATTGGCACTTCACCGTCGATATGTAAAGTTTTTCATTTATTTTTTTTCATAAATGCTATTGCAGTCACAGTAAATCATAATAACTAAGTTTTAAAACAACATTTGACTTTTTTCAACATTAGACACAGCAATTGAAATCTTTAATACTATTTCTTCTTTAGTCAATTTTAGCTTCTTTTTAGACGGCGGCATGCCTAAAAAACAAAATTAATAATCAATTTATTATATGGACAGTGCTTTAACAAACAAACGTAGTTTGACTTCAACTGTAAGTTAGAAGTACTAATTCGCCAGTCCCTAGCCATATTCATAGCAAGAGACTGAAGTACACTACGTGGGAACACGATTTGAAAAAAAAAATAAGAATACACCGGTTTAATTCTAAATAGCTTTATATCTATCACTTTCTATTGAAACTGACTTACAAATAAATTCTAAAGGGCTTATTACACTACTCGATATTCAGACAGTCTTAGTCGATGTCGCGTAGTGTATTAAGGGTTAGACCGGTCTTACTCGGAACAAAAAATAAGACAGTCCGAATATCGTGTGCTGAATATCGCGTAGTGTAATAGGCCCTTTATGATTAAAAGTTAAACTAATAAATATCATTATTTTTTTATAAAATTACTTACCTAGGGCCTGACACAGTGACTGGAAAAACACGTGCACCCACTACAGTCGCCACGTAAACAATGTGAAAAAAATGTCTGACAGCCGTATTCTATTTTTACTACTAACTTCGTGATACCAATAAAAGAAAACTTTTCATTCATTCTGTGGGTCACTCATTTAACACGAAATTTTAAATTACGTTAGCGGCTAGGGCTTGATGCTTAAAGTTGTGGATAATACATTGACTTGAAGATTTTTCAAATAATTTCACTAAAAATTCAATCAAACTTAGACAATAGGTTAATTAATTTGTTTTTATTAGTTTTATTAACGTTTAAAAGTTATTAACTTAATGGTTTTCGAAATTTAAATCATCAAATACCAAAATTTGATGCATGGACAAGGCTAGGGACTGACTTTTGTATCATGTAAGAAAGAATTTAAAGTAAAATAAAATATTTTTTAGAAATTTGTACAAATCTTTATAAAGAAAAACCCTAATCAGCAGTGATCGGAGTAGGTAGATTGATTTTTGGTACTTGTATCATGCACACAGAAAGAATAACATGGATAAGCCATTTTTCCGGAAAGTAATTCCGGTATTTCTGGATTCAATTAAATATTGTTAATGTTGGTAGTGTTACTATTCAATTCAAAATTTAAAGGAAGATATAATGTTCTGATTGCTCGTTGGGTTGTGTCAAATTGTGACTGTGTGCCGTTAAAAAAATTATGAAGAATATAATATTGCTCATTTTAATACAATTCCAAGGTACCCAAGTTCCGGTTTTTTTTTAATAATCAACCAATTCCAGAGGAATGTCCATATAAATATATACGTTTCGGATCAATGACCCCAATTCAATCTACCTACTCCGATCACTGCTAATCAGCTTTATTAATATTATTGTGAACATAATTGATTTAGTTAGTTGAGTAAAAAGTTCTGTAGACATAGAGTTGCCCAACATTTAAGGAATCACCCATTAGAGAAGTTCAATTGTATGTTTTTTTATTGTATATTTTTAAAAAGTAATTTATGGAAGTATTTATTTATTTAATTAATAAATCGGGTTGGTCGCCGGGTAGCCCTCACCAAAGCGCATGAAAAATATTCGCGAGCCATTTCCCACAATAATTTATTACTAAATATTATGGTTATTATTTTTTATTTATATTCGATTGTATCAAATACACGTTGGCAATTATCATTGCAATTTCTCCAAAACCTCACGTTCGTCACCTCGGTTGCAATGACCAAGTTTGCCCACTTGCATAAAAATGTACTATTTGTATAAAACTTACATGTCAGCAATCCCAAGACCAAGCATTTCTTTCTTGTGATCTGGGTACTTAATCTCCGGGATCCTGTTCTCGTAAACATCGCTCCTCGCTTGAAGGAAGTAGTAGTCATAAGTCGTTTCATCTAAGGTTATTAACAGTTCTAATCTTGGAACCTAGAAAAGAAATAATATTTAAAGTAAATACCAAAATATTTTTTTTTTATTTATAAATTTTTCTCCACATTAGGAATTACTCCTGTATCGAGGGTGCAATCACATACAAGTAAACTCACACAAAGACACCCAGACCGGGAACAACTATCTGTAGGATGACCTACAATTTGTACGAAAAATACTTATTTGTTCCGTGCGGGAATCGAACCTACGACATGCAGCGCCGCAGCGCCCGCAGCCAATCGCACAACTACTGCGCTATGAAGATTTAATATTGTACGAGTTTTTCCCAAAACCTTCGCGTGCATAAAAATTGGAATTTATCACGTGGGAATGAACAATGTACTATCAGGATAATAAGTATCCTACTTTTGTTTCCATATTTCATTCACACCCATTCAGCCGTTGAGGTGTGTTTGATTAACAAACATCCAAACTTTCACATTTATTATGTTGCTAGGAGAGGATAACATAATAAATTAATAATAACATAATAAATTAGTGGCAAAATCTGTTAGTTAATTAATGTCATGATAATGTAACACTATATTAACCCTTTAACCACTCTTCAGAATGGTGCGACGAGTGTTTTCGTGTTCTATTCGCCAAGGATGTGTGTTTACGACTAGGTGCTCCATCTCGTAAACACACGACACTGGGTTCAATCCCCATAGCTGACAGAAAAGCTGACGAGATAGTGTATTTGGTCACGGTAATTTGGTCGTGGATGTGCGACTCTGGCGGAATAAAGAGTATTTGTCAGATAAAATAATATCTGACGTATAGGCGTAAATGGTTCACAGAACATCTAAGCACAGTGTGGCGAAATAGCGCCAGTTTAGATTCAATGTTCTAAATATAGAAAGGGTGGCTCAAACATATAGCATAAGAGCATAATCAGCCTTATAATGTTCCCACTGCTGGGACTCAGGCCTCCACTCTATGAGAGGGAATGGGCCGTAATCCACCACGCGGGCCCAGTGCGGATTAGTGAATGTCACATGTCTTCGAATTTTTGGTTCTAGGACATGCCGGTTTCCTCACGATGTTTTCTTTCACCATTTTGAGAGCAGTGGTGATGAAAATAAATTACACAAAGTAATGCGCCAGGCTGTGTTTGAACCCGCAACCTACAACTGGTAAGTCGGGGCCGTTACCACTCGGCCACCACTGCTCTCAAACCTAATAAGTATGCAACCTTACAAATCCAGTTACCTTATTTTAGTCACAGTATTGGACAAAACTTAGTTTAAGTTATGATTACTTAATCTTACTGACTAGTAAGTAAGTTAGTCATGTGACTAATGATTAAATGATTTATATTATTTATTTATATTAATAAGAAATCATATTATTTAATCATTAGCACCATTAAATCTGTACCTATCAAACTAATTTTTAAATGAGTAATTAAATATGTATATATATTATTTTTAATATTTGGTTGTCTGTAAAAAATTTCCTTAAGCAATAAGATCACCTATTATACACTTATTTTGTAAATTTTTGTTGGACTGTTTTAAAGTGACAATAAAGTATATCTATCTTCTATCTATATATAAAAAAATTAATAGCTGTTCATTAGTCTTGCTAAAACTCAAAAACGGCTGGACCGATTTGGTAAATTTTGCTCTTGAAATATTTGAGATAGTCCAAGGAAGGTTTAAGCGGAGAGAAAATATGGAAAAAAAACACGAAAAAAAAAATCCAAATACAATGCCATCTCTAATAAAAATGTCATATTATATAAATAAATTAATGAAACTGAAGCTAGCAGCCAAACAAGTCAGGGTGGATCTAGTGTGGGTCCCTAGGCCCAGAACCAAATTTTCAATGTAAAGTTAAATAGAGCTGTATGGTACTGTTTCAACAGCTAAAACAATAAATTTACGCAGATGGTAAGATTCCTGTAATAAGTCCAAACATTTTAATTGCAAATTAAATAATATTTTTAAAACTAATCCCCCGTAACTTTAGTTCTAAACACTCGAATCGGTTTAAATTTGATCCAACGTCTACTTAGAGTGTCATTGAGGTCTGATATTATTTTCAAGAGGGATACTCTATCCCTTCTATTTTTTTTAATTTATCAATTTATGAATTTGGATTTTTATGATAACTCTTCTGTTACTTTTATCCTGAACACTCGAATCGATCCAAACTCGGTCCAACGTCTACTTACAGGGTCATTAAGGTCTGATATAATTTTCAAGAGGGATACTCTATCCCTTCTATTTTTTTATAATTTATTATGTTACGAATTTTGGCTTTTATCATAAGTCTTCTGTAACTTTAGTCCTGAACACTCAAATCGGTTCAAACTTAATTCAACGTCTACTAAGAATGTCATTGAGGTCTGATATTATTTTCAAGAGGGATACTCAATCCCTTCTATTTTTTTTTAATTTATCAATTTATGAATTTGGATTTTTATGATAACTCTTCTGTTACTTTTATCCTGAACACTCGAATCGATCCAAACTCGGTCCAACGTCTACTTACAGGGTCATTAAGGTCTGATATAATTTTCAAGAGGGATACTCTATCCCTTCTATTTTTTTATAATTTATTATGTTACGAATTTTGGCTTTTATGATAAGTCTTCTGTAACTTTAGTCCTGAACACTCGAATCGGGTCAAACTTAATTCAACGTCTACTAAGAATGTCATTGAGGTCTGATATTATTTTCAAGAGGGATACTCAATTCCTTCTATTTTTTTTTAATTTATTAATTTATGTATTTGGAATTTTATGATAACTCTTCTGTTACTTTTATCCTGAACACTCGAATCGATCCAAACTCGGTCCAACGTCTACTTGGAGTGTCTTCTAGGTCTGATATTATTTTCAAGAGGGATACTCAACCCCTTCTATTTTTTTATACTTTATTATGTTAAGAATTTTGACTTTTATCATAACTCTTCTGTAACTTTAGTTCTGAACACTCGAATCGGTTCAAACTTAGTTCAACGTCTACTTGGAGTGTCATTGAGCTCTGATATTATTTTCAAGAGGGATACTCAATCCCTTCTATTTTTTTATAATTTATTAATTTATGTATTTGGATTTTTATGATAACTCTTCTGTAACTTTAGTTCTGAACACTCGAATCTGTTCAAACTTAGTTCAACGTCTACTTGGAGTGTCCTTGAGGTCTGATATTATTTGCAAGAGGGATACTCAATTCCTTCTATTTTTTTTTTTTAATTTATTAATTCATGAATTTGGATTTTTATGATAACTCTTCTTTAACTTTAGTTCTGAACACTCGAATCTGTTCAAACTTAGTTCAACGTCTACTTGGAGTGTCCTTGAGGTCTGATATTATTTGCAAGAGGGATACTCAATCCCTTCTATTTTTTTAAATTTATTAATTTATGTATTTGGAATTTTATGATAACTCTTCTGTTACTTTTATCCTGAACACTCGAATCGATCCAAACTCGGTCCAACGTCTACTTGGAGTGTCCTTGAGGTCTGATATTATTTTCAAGAGGGATACTCTATCCCTTCTATTTTTTTTTTAAATTTATTAATTTATGTATTTAGATTTTTATGATAACTCTTCTGTAGCTTTAGTTCTGAACACTCGAATCTGTTCAAACTTAGTTCAACGTCTACTTGGAGTGTCCTTGAGGTCTGATATTATTTGCAAGAGGGATACTCAATTCCATCTATTTTTTTAAATTTATTAATTCATGGATTTGGATTTTTATGATAACTCTTCTGTAACTTTAGTTACGAACACTCGAATCTGTTCAAACTTAGTTCAACGTCTACTTAGAATGTCATTGAGATCTGATATTATTTTCAAGAGGGATACTCAATCCCTTCTATTTTTTTTAAATTTATTAATTTATGTATTTAGATTTTTATGATAACTCTTCTGTAGCTTTAGTTCTGAACACTCGAATCTGTTCAAACTTAGTTCAACGTCTACATGGAGTGTCCTTGAGGTCTGATATTATTTGCAAGAGGGATACTCAATTCCATCTATTTTTTAAAATTTATTAATTCATGGATTTGGATTTTTATGATAACTCTTCTGTAACTTTAGTTACGAACACTCGAATCTGTTCAAACTTAGTTCAACGTCTACTTAGAATGTCATTGAGATCTGATATTATTTTCAAGAGGGATACTCAATCCCTTCTATTTTTTTTTTAAATTTATTAATTCATGAATTTTGACTTTTATCATAACTCTTCTGTTACTTTTATCCTGAACACTCGAATCGATCCAAACTCGGTCCAACGTCTACTTGGAGTGTCCTTGAGGTCTGATATTATTTTCAAGAGGGATACTCAATTCCTTCTATATTTTCATAATTTATTATATTGCGAATTTTGACTTTTATCATAACTCTTCTGTAACTTTAGTTCTGAACACTCGAATCTGTTCAAACTTAGTTCAACGTCTACTTGGAGTGTCCTTGAGGTCTGATATTATTTTCAAGAGGGATACTCAATTCCTTCTATTTTTTTTTAAATTTATTAATTCATGAATTTGGAATTTTATGATAACTCTTCTGTAACTTTAATTCTGAACACTCGAATCTGTTCAAACTTAGTTCAACGTCTACTTGGAGTGTCCTTGAGGTCTGATATTATTTTCAAGAGGGATACTCAATCCCTTCTATATTTTCATAATTTATTATATTGCGAATTTTGACTTTTATCATAACTCTTCTGTAACTTTAGTTCTGAACATTTGAATCTGTTCAAACTTAGTTCAACGTCTACTTAGAATGTCATTGAGATCTGATATTATTTTCAAGAGGGATACTCAATCCCTTCTATTTTTTTATAATTTATTATATTACGAATGTTGACTTTTATCATAACTCTTCTGTAACTGTAATTTTAAAAAAATAGAAGGGATTGAGTATCCCTCTTGAAAATAATATCAGATCTCAATGACATTCTAAGTAGACGTTGAACTAAGTTTTAATAGATTCGAGTGTTCAGAACTAAAGTTACAGACGAGTTATGATAAAAGTCAAAATTCGTAAAATAATAAATTATAAAAAATAGAAGGGGTTGAGTATCCCTCTTGAAAATAATATCAGACTATAAGGACACTCCAAGTAGAAGTTAAACTAAGTTTGAACCGATTCGAGTGTTCAGAACTAAAGTTACAGAAGAGTTATGATAAAAGTCAAAATTCGTAGATTAATAATTTAAAAAAAAATAGAAGGAATTGAGTATCCCTCTTGAAAATAATATCAGACCTTAAAGACACTCCAAGTAGACGTTCAACTAAGTTTGAACCGATTCGAGTGTTCAGAACTAAAGTTACAGAAGAGTTATGATAAAAGTCAAAATTCTTAACATCATCATCTTCCTGCCCTTGTCCCGTGTTATTTGGGGTCGGCGCAACATGTTTTTTTCTTCCATTCTGCCCTGTCACTCGTCATACTATCACTAACTTCCTTTTCTTTCATATCACTCTTCACACAATCCATCCATCTTTTCTTTGGTCTCCCTCTCCCTCTCCATCCATCCACATGTAAACTCATAACTCTTTTAGTAACATGCGTTTCATCCCTCCTCTTCACATGACCATACCAAGACAAACGATTCCCTTTCAACTTTTCAGTCACTGGCGCCACTTTCAAACTTCCCCTAATATACTCATTTCTCACTTTATCCATTCTCGTCACACCACACATCCATCTTAACATTCTCATCTCCGCTACGTGCAATCTTTTTTCATCCGTCTTTTTCACAGCCCAACATTCTGATCCATACAGTATGACAGGCCTTATCACGGACTTGTAGATTTTACCCTTCAACTTGAGGGGCATCCGTGGGTCACAAGTTGTTCCCGTGACCTGTCGCCATTTCATCCATCCTGCGTTGATCCGATGTGTTACGTCCCGGTCTACCTCACCATCCCCTTGGACGAGTGACCCGAGATACCGAAAGTCGGAGCAGATCGGTATGGGTGTTCCAGCGAGAGATAAAGGCACTGGATTGGAGAGACCGCCGAAATCGCAGAACAAGTATTCCGTTTTGGTTCTACTCAATTTCAGGCCAACACTCTCCAGTCTGTGCCACCACACCTCCAATCTGTTCTGGACCTCTTGGCCACTCTCGGCAACCAACACAATGTCATCGGCAAACAGCATACACCAGGGAGCCTCTTCCTGAATGTCCGACGTCAGAGCATCCATTATCATCAGGAAGAGGTAAGGGCTGAGAGCCGACCCTTGATGTAAGCCGACAGCCACATTGAAGCTGCCTCAAAATTCTTAACATAATAAAGTATAAAAAAATAGAAGGGGTTGAGTATCCCTCTTGAAAATAATACCAGACTTTAAGGACACTCCAAGTAGATGATGAACTTAGTTTGAACCGATTCGAGTGTTCAGAACTAAAGTTACAGAAGAGTTATGATAAAAGTCAAAATTCGTAAAATAATAAATTATAAAAAAATAGAAGGGGTTGAGTATCCCTCTTGGAAACAATATCAGAGCTCAATAACACTCTAAGTAGACGTTGGACTGAGTTTGGATCGATTCGAGTATTCAAGACTAAAGTTACAGAAGAGTTATCAAAAAAATACAAAAATAAATTTATAAATTTAAAAAAAAAACAGAAGGAATTGAGTATCCCTCTTGCAAATAATATTAGACCTTAAGGACACTCCAAGTAGACGTTGAACTAAGTTTGAACAGATTCGAGTGTTCAGAACTAAAGTTACAGAAGAGTTATTATAAAAATCCAAATTCATAAGTTAATTAATTAAAAAAAAAAATTAAGGGATTGAGTATCACTCTTGAAAATAATATCAGAGCTCAATGACGCTCTATGTGGACGTTGGACCGAGTTTGGACAGATTCCAGTATTTAGAATCGAAGTTAAAATATTCGATTTAAAATTCCAGTTCAAAATTTTTAAGGTAGAATTTTATTAAAGTGTAATCTGTGTAATCTTTCTTCTCATCTTCGTAAATTTATCAATTTTAGATGACTTTTACTTTATAAATATTTTGTTGCCTAGGGCCCTTTTCACAAGATCCGTCCCTGGCGGCCGCTAGCTGCTAGCTGCTAGTTTCAGTTTCGTAATAAATTATGCTGTTCTGGTAATGCAAGTAGATGGCATTATCCTTTGACAGTTTAGCTAACACAACATTCATTGACTATTAGGCGGTACGAAGTTCGCCGGGTCAGCTAGTATATATATAATAAATAATTGACTATCTAATATAGGAGTTAGATCATCCAAATTGAGACTATCCACTGCTGGTTAACAGCAAATTTTTTTTTTCAATTCCCATGATCTTGTGTTGGCACAGGAGCATGTGGACATCCAGGTTCTACCCAGCCAGTACATATGAATGGTATATAAAGCAGACTAATCAATTTAAAATATAAGAAAATTGATATCCATAACAACTCAGTTTTTAAACTATTTGATCGCTTAGATCTAAGTTATTTATATCACAACTTTCTTTGATACTGTCATGAGAATTTGAGGTCATCTTCTTAGAGTAGACTCATAACTGACCCATAAATCATAACATAGTATTATGACTAGAGACTTAAGGTGGATTGTGATGGGAAATTGTTCAACCAAATTTTAAAATCAATAACCTCCTCCTTTTTTAAATCAGTTTTCACTGATTTTGATTTTATTAATAATTGTGATATTTGTTGTTGACTGTTGTTGATTTTTAAATTCATTTAATATTTTTCCATTCATAATTTGAATCATGAATAGATTAAGTATGACTAAATAATGCTGTGTAGTGGTTATCATGACTGTGTTCTTCACCACAACACAATGAAGAACTGTACAAAAGGAAATAAACAAGGAAAAGGATTCATGAATCTATGCTGCCAGCAAGCATAAGCAAGTCGTTATTGTAATCACACTGGAAAATAGGATATATTGTAGTCACATAATTGTTAAAATTCCTACAATTGTAAACTCCTTTTTTTATTACTGATTAATTCATTAAACCCCAAGCAAATATTATTATAAATATTCACTCACTCATTGTCTTTCTATTGTGTCTCTAATTATGGTACTCAAAAGGTTAATGAGTCTGTAAATTTTGCCATAAAATTAATTTTTATTTTGTAAGTTGGTTAAAATTAAAACCTTTACACATACATCAATATTCTTTGGCAATTTAAACCTTTTGAAAAATAAATGATCTTTTTTTGTCATTACATATTTCTCAGTCAGTAAACTATAAGCAGATGAGATAAACAACATCTAGTTTATTATTGACAGTTGTAGATAATACATAAAATATACTATTTGAAAAAGTGTGAAAAACTGAGTAATAATGCATCAAAAAGGCAATTTCTCCAAAATTTTCTTTACACCCTATCAAGCCAAAAAAGTTATTATTATTTTAGCTAGCCCGTATTGTCCCACTGCTGGGCAATGGCCTCCCTCCATTCTTTTCAACAATCATGATTCCTCGCTTTCTCTTTTCCATTTCCAAGGAAGACATCCAGGTGAAAGAGTTAATATTTTAAATAGGTCTAGAAATACTAATCCAAATAAGAAAATTCTTTTACCTATAAAAAGCTACTAGTGCTGAGTGCCATATAGGCTATTTTTAACTACTTGAGGGAAACAAAAACTCACTTTTTTATTAATTTTAAAATCTCTTTAAGTGATTGATATTATTCATAATTAAGATTTCAGTTAAATGATGGACATTTCAAACTACATTTTAACCAAAACCAAAAAGTTAGTACATAGATATTAGTTTGTATTAAATTCATAGCATTTACATTATATGCAGTGTGTTTATTCATAATATTTACAGTGGGTACATTTCTTCAACAAAACCTTGTACTGGTTCCATATCCAAATGGAAGTTGTAAAATTCCTATCCGTCTGAATTTCAAAAAGCCAATTTACTTCGAGACTTTTAGCAAAAAGCTTTACAATATGTTTTTTTATGTTGTTAACGGTTAAACTTTACTTTATGGACCGTCGATTTAAGGGTCGGAGTGGGGGGGGAGGGGTGGGGGGGAGGGAGGGCTACCCCCCTGTACCATTCCCAACCCGCGCAAACCCATGGTTACGAAGATATTCATGTTTAAAGTTTGAGGTTAGGTTAGGTTAAAACAATAATTTCCATTGATTTAAGGGTCGGGGAGTGGTGGGGAGGGAGGCGGGGAGGGAGAGCTACCCCCCTGTATCATCCCCACCCGCAGAACCCCATGGTTATGGAGATATCCATGTTTAAAGTTTGAGGTTGGGTTAAGTTAGAACACTAATTTTCATCGATTTATGGGGCGGTTTCGGCCTAAATCATAATGGTTTTTAACATTAGAAGGGGATATGGCGCTCGGCGGCCGCTGCCGCGGCACGCTCGCTCCGCTCGCTCGCCTTCGCGCGTTGATGGTCACAGTTCTAACCTAACCTAACCTAACCCAAACCTAACCCAAATGATTCACCAACATTAGAGGGGGATCTGGCGCTCGGCGGCCGCTGCCGCGGCCCGCTCGCTCCGCTCGCTCGCCTTCGCGCGTTGATGGTCACAGTTCTAACCTAACCTAACCCAAATTATTCGCTAACATTAGAGGGGGATCTGGCGCTCGGCTGTTTCGCTCGCACTGTTTTAACCTAACCTAACCCAAATTATTCACTAACACAGTCATACGAACGCAACTTGCAAGGGCAACAAAAACAAACGGACGATGACTGACATGACGTCGTGACGAATATAAAACAAAATGGGCTCGCTTCACGTTCCGTTCCGTTACTCAGTGAAAACAAATATTTGTTATTTTTTATGTAAATAGTCAATGTAATTGCTTGTTACTGCATGATTTTTGTGCACATTAATTACTTACGTAATTTAATACGTGAAAATAAAATTATTTTAAAAAAAATATATGACAAAATTGAATGAAACAAACCACAAACAAGCGTGGACGCTTAACGAAACGTGAAACGTCAACTTTGACATCTACAATGACAATTTATCTAACCTAAATGGCGTATTAATTTACAATTTTTATGGAACTTTGGAAAATTATATCTCGTAAACGGTAAGTTTGCGCAACTTAATATTTTGCAAAAAGCTTTCTATTTATGAGTACTATCTACAGTAAAAAAATGAACTTCCAAATCGACGGTCCATAAAGGAAAGTTTAGCCTTAAAAATATATATTTACAATGTATGAAGAGCCACCAAGGCCTTCCATCACTGTTTCACTATACATTAATTATTCATTCATTTAACTGTGGTTTCTTAGCACTGCAAATACAAGATTATGAAACTTCCTTCACTGTTCTAACTAATACTTTACCTTAAAACGTATTCTGAGTTCATAATCCCTGGTACTGGATAAAACTTTAGCGTTATCTTTGAGAAAATAATCTCTGCCTTTGACTCGTAACGCGAACAGCGTCCGAGTAAGGGGAGGAATTTTATACTTTTTACACAAAATAATGCACAATTCCTCTGCAGTTATCGTACTAGAGCATCGTACAATGTTAGGTGTACGGTCAGTCACCACCGACACTTTAACTGTCTCTTCGACTGTTGCCATCGTGAACTTGAACCATAAAAAACAAGAGGACGCCAACTGAGATAACACTTAAACCCACTTTGATAAATGCATCGTTACAATAACACTAATTTTAACGAGAACATATTTTCCCGTCACTACCACATTTTGCAAAACACTCAATAAATGATGAATTCATAAATAAAAGATGTTTAATAATATACGCTAGCAAAATTCTCCATTCGGCGTAGTATTTTTTTCCGAATATTATCGGCCACTTGTGTTATTTTCCCGTAATGCGCTTCAATGAGCTTGCTTGACACATCTTGACATGACACCTTACGGCAGTGTTGCCAACAACACGGAGCCTGATGTCGCCATTTTTCATAGCTGAAATAGCATATTAATGTCACTGACCTCCAACTACATAATGTAGTAGAATTTCACCTATGTACCAAAGTACTCAGTGATTTCACCAATGATGAAAGAATCACCTTCAGGCTTCTGTAGCCCAAAGTAGCCCAAAATATATAATAAATGAAATAAAACGCAGTTAATATCATTTTTTTTATTTCTACCTTATAAATTTTAAAATTTTATCTGTAGTGTAGTGGTTGACCATAAGACCATACATAAAATTAGGAAATTAGTGTTTTTTTTTACTGCCAGCAACAACTTTGGCAACAACACTTTCGCCGTGAACGTCATCAATGGTAGCTCTGATGTAACTGCTATCGTAGTACCACAGAGTACCTTTTTATGTATAGTACGTAGTACTAGCGCAAACTTCGCATACTACTGCGAAAGACGTACATTTTTCTATCCGTTTGTAAACTGACCAATTGCAGAATTTGCAGACTAATTGGAACCATAAAACCACTAGAGAGCGCGTGCGGTGCTACCTTAGATTAAATCAGAACAGCGAAGATAGTCACCTATTTTCCGCTGTTTTGATTTAATCGCCTCTTGTGCGTGAACCGGTGAAATCACGTCCCCGTCGCCTAATTTTAGTTTTACTCAGTCGCAATCGGCGAGTGACATAAACGAGTGTATAATTAGGTACGCAAAAATATTTTTTTTTTTGGTTTGTGTGGGTTAAAGGTTATCATAATGCCTTCGTGTGCTTTTATGCGTTGTACAAATCATTCAAAATGAAAAAACAAATCACATTTCATTCGTAAGTAGGTACATGAAAACTTAAAATTTCAAGATGTTTTTAATTTCACTTAAGAGCTAGCGCGCACTGGTGACTTTTGTCACCCACCGTGACTTTATAGTGTTTGTCATTGTCACGTCACGTTTCCAAAGTGGAGTGCGCTCACGAAGAGAGGCAGTGACAAAACTTTTTTGAAATCGAAGCGTCATTTGCCGATATGGATTTCGAAGAGACGGTCGTTCTCTGTGAACTCAGGAGAAAAAGAAAGCGAAGAGAATACTGGGTACACCCACGCCATAATTATGACGGTAAGTACCCTCTTTGAGGGGTGACTGGAAAGACCTCACGGCGACCTCACCTTATGCATGACGCAGGTCCTCACCGGACATGGTAAGTTCGGAAGGTTATTTGCATACCTATAACTTAGGTGAAATATGTCTCGGTCTATAACTCCCATTATAACAACTCCTGTACCATATTTATAGCAAATAAATGAATGATTGATTGAAAAAAGGTTCCTGTACCGGATTCGTGCGGAAGAGACGCCCGGGTGTCACCATTGTATGGACCGCCCGGAGGACACGGTGGAGCGCCCTCCCAAACGGCTGGTATCCGTCCGGACCGATCCCAAGTCGTCGACGGCGCTTAGTATTCCACGCGCACCTCAAGGAGATGTCATCAACCGTGGGGGCCTAGCAGGGTCGAAGCCTACTGGGGCCAGGAGTGGGTTTTTAATCAGTAAAAGTCTGACTGAGTGGGGGATGACATTGGATGATTTCCCCCCCGCCCCCCTTGGTGTGACAGGCTACTACGTGGAAAGTTCTTTATTATTATGTATTAATAAAACGCTTCGATAACATCCAACGATTTTTTTTCTGAATACTCTTTCAACCTTTTATTATTATTTGATTGTGTGATTTAATTATTATTATTGACATGATTATTGAATTTATTTACCGTAATTAGAGACACAATAGAAATAAAATGACCGAGCGAACGCCGGCGTTCGCTCGGGGTTTAATGAATTGACAGAGTTATATATGTACTAACACTAGTTTAAAAGTCATGTAGGTATGTCTTTACTTACAATAATGGATTGTATTATCTTAAAAATAAATTATTATTTTTATAAAGAACTGGTCTCTTTTCCATTTCTTTTATAAGAACATCATAATTATAAATCTCGTCGTCACGAATGTCTACGTTTTGCGTAGATGGTGACGCTATTTTCCGTGCGCCAAAGTCGGTAGTCAGAATGCAAATGGCGAACGACCGACGACGAGAGTGACAATTTTATCACCAGTGCGCGCACCGCTATGAAAAAGTAACGGCGCGGTGACAGTTTCGTCACGGGCTTGTTCGCATTGATTGTTCGCCGGTCGGCGTACACAAATGTCACCCAGTTGTCACGTCGTAACATGCGCGCATCTCCATACGTATCCACGGACTTGATAAGAGTGACGAAACAGCACAGACGTATTATAAAGAGTAGCAGTCACGGTGACAAAAGTCACCACTGCGCTCTATGTCTTATTGTTTTGGTCGCCATTCGATTTCCATTGGTTGATTTCGGTCGCACGACAGCGCCGGCTCTTATCTCTGTCCTTCTCGTTATTCTTTTCTCAAAATTAGGTATTTATTGGTTTCTTTGTGTTTTGTATTTTCTGTAATATATCGAAATTAAAATAAAAAAATAATTCAATGCACTTTGTCTTTTTTTTAGAGATTAGGGGCAGGTTTAGGATAAGTTGCCTCATCCTTTTATTCTCTACGATGGAGAAAGCAATGTACAGCGAAACTGAAGTGAGGGCAAAGACTTCCCAGTCGCCACCGGCGGCGGTGGTGAATTTTTATTCCCATTTGCCTCCGGTGGCAATCCCCGCGGGGGCGACTGGGAATGAACGTAAAAACACATTTTCTATGAAACTTTTTTACAGGGCAGTTCAAATTTGTACAAGATTCTCTTATAGCTGCACTATATATTATATCGAACCGTATCTTTTCAAGTAAGTATGTAATGTAAGCATCGTTCCATCGTTGGTCCAGATAACCACTTTCTTCATGCGTTTTCTCGCTGTTAATAGAGGTACTAAGTATTTGACGTTAGGGACCAAGTAATAGCATAAAGTTAAGTGTATTTTGGTATTTTCTAAACATCAGCTATCTCATGCCATATAAATAAATATCCGATTTGAAAAAAATATTTTACACGTACTTAACATCTTTCAGGTACGCCGAAAAAACTAGGAAAAAAAATATAGATAAATTAGCTGTATTGTCGCGAACTATGAAAAAAAAAAGTGGTCAACACATCCTGATGTCAGAATGTCTGACCACATTCTTCACACGTTTTCTCGCTGTCAATAGAGGTACTAAGTATTTGACGTTAGGTTAGGTTAGGTTAGGTTAGGTTAGGTTAGGTTAGGTTAGGTTAGGTTAGGTTTCCCAATCTAGGGGGCCCGAGCACTGCCTGTAGGCGGCTGTACTTGGGGATCGTGCGATCCATGGCCCTGTATGGGGCCCCGGCGATGGCCGTCAGGGCTATCAGGGGGTATCGCACGATCTCCTACGAGGCGGGTTGTGCACTGGCCGGATCTCCGCCCTAGGAACTGGAGGCGAGAGTCCTCGCCTCACTGTACCGGTGGCGCGAGGAGATGAGGACGCGGGGTGGTGAACCGATGCAGCGCGAGATCGAGCTGCGTCGGTCTCAGCTCCGCGAGGTTATGGTGGCGGAATGGCGGGACAGGCTTCTGCGCCCTACCGCCGGCCTCGCCACCGTCGATGCGATCCGACCAGTGCTCGACGAATGGCTCGGGAGGAAGCACGGCTCCCTGTCGTTTAGGGCGACGCAGGTGCTCTCGGGGCATGGCTGCTTCGGGAAGTACTTGTGTCGCATAAACAGGGAGCCGGACGCTCGGTGCCATCACTGCACCGACTGTCGGGAGGACACGGCGCAGCACACACTGGCAGAGTGTGCCGCATGGGAGGAGCAGCGCCGTGCCCTTGTATCTGAAGTGGGCCCTGACCTGTCGCTGCCGGCCGTCGCTCGTTCGATGGTCGGGGGCGCTGAGTCGTGGGATGCGGTGATCTCCTTCTGTGAAGACGTAATTTCGCAGAAGGAGGCTGCGGAGAGGGAGAGGGAGGCCGTGGCCACTCTCCCGTGCCGCAGCAGGCGAGCCGGGCGTCGGCGGAGGGACAACGCCCTCTTCCAGCCCCCATAAAGAGGTCCGGAGGGACGGTGGACTCGGGGTCGTCCGCCGTCCCCCATCCAGCAAGACCCGAGGCGGCGGCGCGTAGTGTTCCACGCGCGCCCCTATTGGACGTCGCGGGGGGAGGACACCTCACACTCCCCGCGGGCCTGAGGTGGCCCGCGTAGGCGGGCTGGCACTAGCCGGGGATCATGGATAGCATATCAGCTCCCACGATCCCCGGTCCAAGTGTGGGAGGGAACACCGGGGTGGTTTTTAGTCAGTAAGAGTCTGACAGACCCCTTCGCCTGCCCCAGGCGAAGGACATCCATGAGGATTTTCCACCTCGGCAACAAAAAAAAAAAAAAAAAGGTTAGGTTAGGTTAGGTTAGGTTGTAGTATAAACGTAGTGTATTTTGGTATTTTCTAAACTCATATAATCTCATGTTATATGTGGCAAATTAAATATCCAATTTAAAAAAAAAATACACGTAACATCTTTCAGGTATACCAAAAAACGCTGAAAAAATATATGTTGAGGTACTAAAAAGGTAGTAAATACTTATAAAAAGATAAATAAGCTGTGTTGCCTCGAAACATGAAACAAAAAATGGTCGAGACAACCTGATGACACTTTCTTCATGCGTTTTCTCCATAGAAGTTTTCTCGCTGATAATAGAGGTTCTAAGTATTTGACGTTAGGGACCAAGTAGTAGCATAAAGGTAGTATTTTGGTATTTTCTAAACATCAGATATCTCATGCCAAATGTGGCAAAATAAATATCCATTTAAAAAAAAAAATATTTCACGCCTAAATTTTTTCAAGTATGCTAAAAAAAAGTTGAAAGAAATATATATTGAGGTACTAAAGCTAGTAAATATTTACAAAAAGATAAATAAGCTGTGTTGTCTAGAACTATGAAAAAAAAATGGTCCAGACATCCTAACGTCAGAATGTCTGGCTACTGCTGGCTACTTTCTTCAGGCGTTTTCTCGCTGTCAATAGAGGTACCAAATATTTGAAGGCAGGTACCAAATAGTAACAGAAAGGTAGTAAACTTTGGAATTCTCTAAACATCAAATATCGCTAGTGGTCCAGGGGTGCTGACGCTTACAAATAATGCCCAGTTTTTCAATTAAATGGTGTGGAAAGTCTAGTACTACTTCTAGTCTTAATTAATGGCAAATAGAGCCGATGTCGACTATTCTGCCAATGTCTAAAGTAAATTGGAAAAGCAAACGTGTATATTATTATTATTTCAGAAAATGAAAAGGGATAGTAACTGTAGACCAAAATTCTTCGGTTGATAAAGTTGAACTTGATGGGTTAGTATTGGACTGAAACAAACAAAAAATAAAAATACATAAATATTATAATTGTAAAAACATTAAAAAAAAACGTAAACCACAACTATACAGACAGAACATTTGGGGCTATGATTCATAATTTTATATTATTGTGGCGAACTAGTACTACTTCAAGTTACACAAAAGATGGCATAACATTTCACAGGTAAGTAATTTTCTACTATAAAATAAATTCAAATAATTTCATATTTGGAATTTTTTCGCTGCTGTCTCTTTTTAGTGCACGTAATTGCGTATTAGTTGTCTTTTTAACCGACTTCAAAAAAAAGGAGGAGGTTCTCAATTCGGTTGTATTTTTTTTTTTTTTTTTTTTATGTTTGTTACCTCAGAACTCCGTCGTTTATGGACCGATTTGCAAAATTTTTTTTTCTCTTTATAGGATATGCTTCCAGATTGGTCCCATTTTTTTCAAAATCCAGTTCTGATGATGGAATCCATGAGGAATCGAGGGAACTCCTCAAAAATTATAGGCAACCCTATGGTAATTTTAGTATTTTCATCAAGAACTTAAGCATTTACAGTCAAAAAGTAACATTTGATGAAGTGGAACTGATGAAGAAGACCAGAAATGGTCAACGGAACTTCATACTCAAATAGATATCACATTGAAGATATAGTTAAGCGACTATTACAATACAAATAAATGAATGATTCTGAATAGTTACGTTGAAAATGGTATCATCGAAGTGATCTGATGATGATGATGGAGCCGGAAGGTAGGCACTGGAACTCCGTAATTAATCAATGTAACCTAGCCGTGTTTGGACTCATTAGAATTGTCATGAGATGCACTTTGGCTATAAGGTACTATCGAACTGATCTGATGATGGAGCCGGAACGTAGGCACAGGAACTCCGTAATTAATCAATGTATCCTAGCCGTGTTTGGGCTTATTAGAATTGTCGTGAGATGCTCTTTGGCTATAAGGTACTATCGAACTGATCTGATGATGCAACCGGAAGGAGGAAGGTAGGCACAGCAACTTTATAATAAAACAATGTAACCTAGCAGTATTTGGGTTAATTGGAATTGTCATTAGAAATAGGCACTCTGTTTATAAGTGTATCGCAACTAAAAAGTGTGAAATAAAAACTTTTTAGAAAAAAAAAATAACCGACTTCACTAAAAAAAACACTAAAAGGATCAAAATAACTTTTATTTCGGAAGTCTGTGTTAAATAAGAAACAAACAATACCGAGAAACACCGACATCCGAAATTAAAGTTATTTTGATCCTTTTAGTGTTTTTTTTAGTGAAGTCGGTTATTTTTTTTTTCTAAAAAGTTTTTTTCTCGATACGATAGTGCTATTCACAGCATCGTGACGTCTATATCAATATAATTTAATTATAGGTACTAACCTTACTTTATATTTTGGGAATAAAGTTCTTTTTAACCGACTATAAGAAAAAGAATGGGTTATCAGTTCAGTTGTATTTTTTTTTTGTTTATTACCACAGAACTCCGTCACTTATGGACCGATTCGCAAAATATTTTTTTTATCTTAAAGAATAGGTATGCTTCCAGATTGGTCCAACGCGATTTCTTTCAAAATCTAGTTCTGATGATGTGATCCATGAGGAATTGAGGGAACTCCTCAAATATTATAGGCAACCATAATATAGTGATTTTGTTTTTTTTTTATCGAGAACTTATGCATTTACAGTCAAAAAGTAAAATTTGATGAAGTGGAACTGATGAAGAAAACCAGAAATGGCCAACGGAACTTCATACTCGCATAGATATTACAATAAAGATAGTTAAGCGGCTATAACAATACAAATCAATAAATGGTTCTGAATATTTATGTTGACAATGGTATCTTCGAAGTGACTTGATGATGATGATGGAGCCGGAAGATAGTCTCCGGAACTCCGTAATTAATCAATGTATTCTAGTCTTGTTTGGGCTTATTAGAATTACCATGAGATGCACTTTAGCTATAAAGTACTATCGAATTGGAAATCTGGTGAGCCAGAATGTGCAACGGGAAGGCGTGTCAGACTTTGACTAACTAAAACCACACCTGTGTCTTTCTGTTGCCTTTTGCGTTTTAGGAGCACGGGTTTCCTTTTCAGAAAATTCCCTCGGCTCTAGCGGGCATCGGCCCTGCTGGGCCCCTACAGTTTGCTGACATCTCTTTGAAGAGTGCGTGGAACACTACACGCTGTCGACAACTTGGGCTCGGTCCGGACGATTACCGGACGGCCACATAGCGAGCTATCCACTGCTCATCGTCCGTAAGCCCGCGCCTACAGTGGCTGGTAGTCAGGATCGGAGTCGCGGCGGCTGGGGAGTGATGATGTCCATTCCCTCACGAGTCACGCGTGCGGCCGTCTCCTTCGCTGATATTACTGCTTCGCAGAAGGAGGCGACCATCTGTCATTTCCTCTCGATCCGGACCAAGATTTGAAACAAGGCCCGGTGCGAGAAGTCACAGCTGCCGATCACCTCCACGAGGCATTGGCGGCGCTCCGCCCTAGCAGGACACTCCTCCACCATTTGATCCACCGCATCCTCCGGGCGGTCGGTACAATGATAACACCCGCGGGCATTTCTTCTGCCTGTATTTGATGCAGGAACCTCTCAAACTTACCATGTCCAGTGAGGACCTGCGTCATGCAAAAGGAGAGGACGCCGTAGGTGTCTAGCCACTTCTCAAAGAGGATCGTTACTGTCAGAAAATGGCGTGCCTAAAAATTGTGACTTTACGATATCTCTCCCTGTATTTTACACAATATTAATTAATATAAGATCATTATAATGTAAAACGTGTATTTTTTATGCATTACAACTGCTTATAAAAGCAGTAGTTACACCAGTGTTCAAAGCGGAAGATAAAAACTGTGTTAACAACTATAGACCCATTTCAGTACTAACAGGACTTTCAAAAATTTTAGAAAAAATTATTAACAGCAGATTAATAGATTATCTTGAAGTTAACAAATTGCTTTTCAATAACCAATTTGGGTTTAGACCCAAAAGATCAACTAACCAAGCAGTCCACAGGCTGTCCGAATACATTAGTATGAAACTAGATAGTGGCATGCATACCATTGGGATCTTTCTGGACCTCTCTATAGCATTCGACACAATTTCATGTTCTATATTACTTACTGCACAAGCTTGAAACGCTTGGGATAAGAGGAGGGCAACTTCTGTTATTCTCCGATTATCTTACAGACCGTCAACAATGTGTTAAAATAGGGCAGTATACAAGTTCTGAGATGGAAAATAGTTGTTTCGGAATACCGCAAGGCAGTATTTTGGGCCCTACATTATTTTAAAATTATATTAATGACCTATGTAGTTTAGTCCTTCGTAATGGGCTAAAATTATCATATGCGGATGACACGGCTCTATTGTTTTCTGCCGAGTCTCGAGGTGAAGCATATGGACATGCCCAAAACAGATTTAATGTTGTGTCTAATTGGCTATATCAAAATCTACTAACATTAAAATATAGATAAAACAAAATACATTTTATTCTTAATGAGAAACATTAACTTACCGCTTACTAACCTTAATATATTCGCACACAATTGCAAGCATGCTGACATTGCTTGTACTTGCCCTATTTTAGTTAAAGCTGACCACTTAAAATACCTAGGTGTTACGATTGACACAAATCTAAATTTCCGTAAACAAATCGAGCTATTGTGCACAAGAGTGCGTAAATTAATATATATTTTTAAGAACCTACGTCACATAGCCGATTATAAGTTAATTAAACAGGTTTATTTGGCTCTGTGTCAATGGGTTCTTACCTACTGTATTACTTCATGGGGCGGAACTGCCAGGACTATCTTGCTTCCTCTAGAACGTGCTCAAAGAGCAGTTCTAAAGGTTGCAACCTTCCGCCCTTTTAGATTTCCTACACACCAGCTTTACACAGCATGTAAGTTACTAACAGTACGCCAACTATTTATATTGCACATCGAACTTTATCAGCACTCTGAGCTTCCTTTTGACCCAGTACCGTCAACCAGGAGGAGGAAAGATTTGGTTTGCAGAAAACCACAGACGAGACATGCATTTGCTCATAGATGTTATGTATTTTTGGGACCTTTTTTGTACAACAAGCTCAATAAATTATTAGATATATATAGCATAAATTATATTAAATGTAGTATATTGTTATCGGAGTATCTATTGAATATCAATTACACGGACATAGATAAATTATTGGAAGTTTTAGTATGATTGTAAGGTTTAGTTCGTAAGTTGTTATTTCTGTTTACATGCCCTTGTTCATTAGTCTTGTTAAGTGATGACCCGAAACACAGGTTTTATAAACCTAGTTCGGGCAAGTCGCTACTTATACATAATTCTAGGTGTAAAATTAATTTTCCTTAAGTCCATAAAAATTGATAATTTAGTTATACTCGTAGTTATTCGTTGGGAATTAGTATATCTATGTTTTGTTTAAGATTTACTTGTGGCTATTACATGTAACAATATTGTATAAAGATTATTATTATGTCCTTTATTTATTTTTTATACATATTTTGTACATTTATATATATTTCTTAAAAAATATATAAAAAAAAACATTTAAAAATATAAAAAATAGTAGTCCGCCGGTGTCGGGACAGGGTCCAAGCTACCGGTGGTTAGGGCTCCAGAGACAGGAACTTCCTCACAATGCGAGCCGTATCGAGGAGTACTGCCTTCTGTATCAAGCCCTTGATCCAGCCGCGCAACGACAGTTTCGACAGGTGGTCGTGTAGACTTTTGGCCATCAGGCCATTGGCGGTAACAACAATCGGCATAATGATAGCCGAGTCCACATTCCACATGTCGACCACCTCGTGTGCTAAGTCGAGATATTTGATTTGTTTTTCTTTCTCAGCTTTCATGAGATTCTCGTCATGCGGGATGGTGACATCGACTAACATTGCGTGGCGCGCTAATCGGTCTATCACCACTATATCCGGCTTATTGGCTACAATAGTCCGGTCAGTAATGATAGACCGATCCCAGTACAACGTGACATGGTCATTTTCGAGAACTGGGTCGGGCACATACCTGTAATACGGTACCTCTGAATACATAGCATAGCATAGCATAGTCGGCCTTATAATGTTCCCACTGCTGGGACTCAGGCCTCCTCTCTAGGAGAGGGAATGGGCCGTAATCCACCACGCGGGCCCAGTGCGGGTTGGTACTCGAATACACTAGGTTGTATTTCAAAGCAAGTTGCTGGTGAATAATCGTGGCTACTTGGTTATGCCTGTGCAAGTACTCGCCGTTAGCCAGACGAGAACAACCAGACATAATATGTCTGATAGACTCACCCGGACGATGGCATGCCCGACACACGTCAACCGTCCCGTTATTAAAAATTGCAGATGACAACGATGATATGAAGGAGAAAGAAATTTGGATCAAAGCTACACATAGAAAGGATTTTTTTCCCACAAAGAGCAGTGTTGTATGTTCTAGACATTTCACGCCAGATTACTTAGAAAGTTTTTTTATTTTTTCAATGAAGCCTCCTTTTCATAAAATCCTGTTTTATTGAAAAATGTAACCTATAATCACTGTATCACAAACAAAGCCTTATACTACTAATAAGTCAAATAATTATCGATATCGATATTTTGTAAAATACTTTTTTGGAATCCCTAAAAAATCAGTTGTCTGTCAATTCATCAGCCAATCACAGCGAAGCTCCTCAACTCTCCCCCCGCCGATTTTTAGTGACTTTGATTTAGAACTATACATAAAAAGGCACTCTGTAATTTAGAACAAAAACCTACCGATGAGAGCATCCATCGGCATCGGTACGTTTTTTCCACTGGTTATTTGCTTCATGCAAAATAGCTATCTAAGACCAATTTTGTAAATTTTAGATGGCGATAAATAGCCTACGCTACGTTGACCACACTGCCTAAAGGGCCTGCTATTACACTACGCGATATTCAGCACACGATATTCAGACTGTCTTATTTTTTGTTCCTAGTAAGACCGGTCTAACCCTTATTACACTACGCGACATCGACTAAGGCCCGTATTACAGAACTACAATCAAGACTCAAGCATTACTTAAAACGAGTCTCAGTTGGAGTTTTCATTTTAGAACTTGACTTGAGCAGAGAAACTACAATCAATAATCACCTGAGCAGTGTCACTTTAAAATGTCATTTTTTACGTATTATAGAACAGTGCTTGAGTGAGCTCCACTCAATGTGTCCTTATTTTAAAATCACAATCAGCTCAGAATCTCTGCTTGAGGCGAGATTTGATCTTTGTTTTCGCAAGTGTAGTCGAGACCACGCTTGAGCATAGAATCTCATGGAAATTGTTGTGGATTTAAATCAGAGATCAAAATCTCTACTCAAGCATAGTTTGAATTTGAGGATAGTTCTAAAATAAACTGAACGCTTAAGTCGAGATTCTTCGCTCAAGCAGTAATCGGTTGAACGCAGTTTAAGTAGTACTTGAGTAAGGTTCTGTAATACGGGCCTTAGACTGTCTGAATATCGAGTAGTGTAATAGGCCCTTTAGGGCAGAGAGTATATAATCACTATGCTTTAAGGCTCCGTCATGTCAAGTAGTGTTGCCAACTCTAAGGCCCGTATTACAGAACCTTACTCAAGTACTACTTAAACTGCGTTCAACCGATTACTGCTTGAGCGAAGAATCTCGACTTAAGCGTTCAGTTTATTTTAGAACTATCCTCAAATTCAAATCAAACGCAACTACGCTTGAGTAGAGATTTTGATCTCTGATTTAAATCCACAACAATTTCCATGAGATTCTATGCTCAAGCGTGGTCTCGACTACACTTGCGAAAACAAAGATCAAATCTCGCCTTAAGCAGAGATTCTGAGCTGATTGTGATTTTAAAATAAGGACACATTGAGTGGAGCTCACTCAAGCACTGTTCTATAATACGTAAAAAATGTCATTTTAAAGTGACACTGCTCAGGTGATTATTGATTGTAGTTTCTCTGCTCAAGTCAAGTTCTAAAATGAAAACTCCAACTGAGACTCGTTTTAAGTAATGTTTGAGTTTTGATTGTAGTTCTGTAATACGGGCCTAAAAGTTCTAAAGTGAGGCAGATAAGACATGGGTCGTATTAGGTAAAAACGATACCTATTCCACCTAATCCGAGTATTTAAAAATACCTAATCCATTTACCTAATCCGAATATTTTATTCAATAGAGCCGCTGGCCTGTTACAAATATTGTACCGATATCGATATTACGTAGCGTATGTGGATTAGGTAAGAAATATTGGGCATGGAGTATGGACGTTCCGTTTCTGATATATTGTAGAACAATGGATTATATTAATTTTGTTTTTTTATAGGCTAACGGTACTTAAAGCAATCGTGAATACTCTGGTTTTTAACGTCTAATCTTATATAGTGATCAAAATTACCCTTCATACTTAAAGATTACGCAGTCTGCACAATGTGTTAATAATGGTACAGCACAGAATCTTAAAATGTCGTCTCATTGATTATGTAATCAAAGTGTCGTCTATTAGACATTCTCACAGGCTTAGGACTGTCATCTTGTGTAGATTCACACAAAAGGCGTAATACGTAAACAAGCTAAACCAATGGAATTTAATAATTATTGCAATTCTATCAATGGTCACGTAAGCATGATGCACTTGCGCAAAAGTTAGGTCAAGGTTAAAGTTCATTGTAGAATTACTCAAATGACATACTTTTTTGTCTTTATTACCGAAAAATGGGTTAACATTAAAACAGGTACCTAGAAACCTCAGCATTACTAGATTAACATGCATTTCACCCATAGTCTGATTTTTACAAATTTATTTTCAAAAGACGTGAAAGTTTTGTTATTTTTCTTCGAAAGTATTTACAATAGCGCCACATATCAACGACGTATATTCGTGACGACTTATATCGCTAGAGCACTGACTAGTCCAGTGTAATCTCACATAGATGGCGCTAGCGGCAGTGCTAATTAAACTTCAAACTTAACATCCACGTTTTAAGGTGCAGAATATCTTCTGTGTAGACTGTGTACGAATATTGTGTGCCATACCTAATCCTCGACGCTTTGGATTAGGTACGGACTCGCATCGAAAACTACCTAATCCACATACCTGTTCCAATATTTATGCCTCACGTCTAGCAGATTCAGAATTTTGGTCTGAAAGATGCACAAGAAGGCCGAAAAAAAAGGACGCGTGCTTTTTTTTTGTTTATACTTCTATTTATTTTTTAAATCTTATGTTTTCGAAATCAATACACTAATGTGTTCTCCATAATCAGTGTTTAGTTACTCTAGAGTCAGTGGTGGCAGTGTAGTAAACTCGTGGTACAGAAACAATGACTGTCGCTCCCAGTGGTGGGCACGCCACTGTCGCGGTGATAAAGCCACAGGCTGGTTTGAGGAATGGCCACAGAGGTGCCACAGCGTCCTCATTTTACACCTGACGTAGGTTCTTACCTAATACTATTGTTCAGGAAGTTCCTTTGTCGGAAGAGGTGAAAAGAAACACCCGGTTATCACCATTGTGTGGATCGCCCTGAAGACAAGGTGAAACTTCGGTAGATGTGTGCCCCACTTGGGCGGAGCACCACTGTGTCCTTGTGGAAATAATTGGTGACGGTGACCTCTTACATTCGACCCTGGTTCAGGCCATGATAAGGAGCAAGTGGTAATGCGAGCTAATGAGGCGGTCGAAACCGTGAGAGGAGTAATATAGGCCCATAGGCGTCCATTACACGATAGGTTTTGCTGTCAGTTTTGCCACAGTCAAATATTTTGATTGACGAAAAACATTGCAATGACTGACGTTTGCATGACGAAAAACTTATGGCGATAAAATTCCGTCATAAAAACACCATTCATGATTGATGGTTTTGATTGACGCTTGCATGACCGTGTATTGGACGCCTTACGTATCGCCAGAAAACGCAGCGGTTTTTTTTAAGATCTGTCAACATTGATGTGTTTTTGTTTTTTACACTGAAAATACATTTGGCTTGGCTTGGCAATGTTGGCAACTTTTATTTTCTTTCGCCGCCATTGCTGTCCAATTGCTGTCGTTCACTGTCGTTTCGCGTTATTGGCGGCTGCTGTCTTCCTAGTATTATAAAAAATTAAATTGTTTAATTTTAAAAACTAAGCAAGCAGCGTTACATTAAGCTTTTTATTGGTAAGATTTTTAAATTGTATTATGTTTATACAAAGATCTTGTCTATTTGGAATGTTTGATACACGTGCGATTGGTAGACAAAAGCCGGTGCCGGTTGTAGCATTTTCATGGAATATTTATTAATAGATTTTTTAACAACAAACAGTAGTTTTTAGTATCTTCCTGGTATTTTTGTATCAATTCGTGCTTCATAGACGTTACTTTACAAGATCCACTCAAGCGATTTCAAAAGGCACCAACGATTTTTTTCATGTAGGTATTTTAAAAAATAGGTACTTATGTTCCTGATGCACGTTACAAAATTTAGTAAAGATACCTTTTCGACTGAGAAACTCGTAACGATTACCACCTACATTTGAATTGCAATTGATTCGTTCCCAAGAGGTACTTTCCTAGGTACTTATGTAGGCACTACTTTTAGATTGGGAGGCAATTTGTAAACTTAGTGGGTACCTACTATATAGTTGATGATTTTAATTTGCCTCAAATAATGATTGCTTAGTTACTAATCACAAGCAATATCTGACGAAGCCAACCTTAAAAAATTTCAAGTCCAAGTTTTAAGTCATTTCGTTACCCAGATTTTGTTGTCTTTGTTATAGAACAATGGATGATGAGTGGGATGATTGTGTAGCAGATACGGTAAGATACTTGATATAATTCTACATTTCATATTGTGCTTATTATACTTACCAATTTTTGTGTGACACTTGCACTTGTACATTTTTTCTGTTATTAATTCAAGGTCACATGTAATACAACAGATTTTTAAGCGCCTGCCATCCCAACATGTGGCAATTCCCTTGTAGCATGAAATTCAAAATCTTTTTATTTTACATAGGCCTACATTGGCACTTATAAAACGTCAGAACGTCTAGTGCACAAGTACATGACTTGCATTTACCAAGCCATAATTTTTTTACAGGGGGTGCAGTCCAACAATTATTCTAATGTTGATGAAGGCCATAGTCTCTCCAGAGGAAGAGGATTCCAGTCATTTAATGACAATGGTAACTATTATTTTTTGGTCTTTTCTCTACAAATCTTTAAAATGTGCATGTTGTAGGCAGATTATTGAATCAACTAAAATGGCTAGTAGTTTCATAAAATATTAAATCGATAGATCATATCTTGTATACTATGGGGGTAAAGCTGCAGGAGAAATGTTGTAAATAAAAATGATATGAATAAGAAACAAATAGTAGAAACTCCCAAAATTCCTATAAGGCAACCTGTAATATTTGTAATCAAATGCCTATATGAGTTTGTTTAGTGTCCGAGTGTGGTAATAATTTGAGAAATGAATGTTAACTCCTCAGTATTACATACAAACAAAATCTAGTCCTTATTTTTGGAAAAATGAATGAACCAATTTATATCAAACATGGTATGTGCAAGGTACCTAGGTCTAGAAAGTTAGCTAAAAGAAATTTCATAACTTTTCTATAGAAAGTAAAAAATCACTCAAAATGTTCCAATGTATATGTACCATCAAAATTTCCAACAAAAAGAACTTACCAGTTTGTATGAAATATAGTGATGAATAGTAACATAAAAGTATATCAAAACTAGTAGGTAAAAGAGTAGATTTATCAAAGAGAAAACACAGAATTTTACTCTTCAGTCAAACTAACAAATTAGCCTCCCCATGGTATTGTTAATAAAAGTTCCCACAATATAAACTGTTAGAAAACTTCTTCTGAAAGTAGAAAATACATAAACTATGCCATTCATTGACAAACGGCGGGTTTCTGAATTGAGTATTTCGAGTTAAGCACGTCTCAAACTCTACTTAAATGCCAAATCATGACAGATTTTCAGGCTAAAGCATAGTTTGAGCAATACTCAACTTCAAATGCTTAAATCAGAAGTCGAGGGTTAGTAGCTGGTCTACTGGTCAAAGAATTTTAAAATCAGTTTGAGTTTATTTATTATAAACAAAAACAAATCTTTCCTCTTTACAATATTAGTATAGATGAATCCAATTCTTTTCACTAGTATCAGAGCATTTCTATCAGAGTTTTACTGTGTCAGGTTTATAGAATTGTTATTAATGAAACCTGCTTCATAAACAGTGTTTTAAGTATGAAATGCTTATGAATGAGACACTTGAGCTTGGCACTGGTGTTATGTTACCACTTGAAAATGTACAACATGTGTTTATATTTTAGAAGGCGATGATGATAAGGGCACTAATGGATATGGCGAGCGTCGTGGCCGCGGCGGCCGCGGTGGGGGGCGCGGGCGGGGTGGCAGGGGGGGGCGCGGTGGCGGGCCCGGCAGAGAGCCACGGGATTATGAGAATGGTAAGCATTCTAGTTGTACACTAAAAGCAGTGATTCCTATGTAAGTAGCTTGCATGCCAGTGATTGGTGGATATCATAAAGGTAAGCAAACTACTTGCACACTATTGTGCCAGCTTTGATTTGCCAGCTACAACTATGTGTGTTGCTACCTTGAGATCTGCTTACCATCCTACTACATTTGTGTTGGCGATCGCTGTGCTGGCGAGGCTAAGGTTGATTGAAGGAATTGAAGGACGGCGGCGGCGTTGGAATGCTGGGTGACGTCACGGGATTGGCACGGCAGTTCAAGTGCTCGGGCGCGGTACCCCGAGCCCCGACAAAAAATCATCCCTTAACACACTTACACACACACTTTTTTTCTTGACTTAAGCATGGGAACTGTATCAAGACCCAGTGCTTCCATCAAATATTAAGATTTTATTCATTGAGTTTCTAAGCTAACCTTTGTGTAAGACAGTCATTATGATTTCTATTAATATAGTTGTGTTCATGACCCAAGTCGGTTCACTATACAATTAAAGTATTAGTTAATATTTGAATTTCGAATTTTATCTAATTATGTCATTTTTGTGATTGATAAAATCTACAACATAGTTCAAATTCTGTTACCACCCCATACTTTTAAGGAGCCTCTATATATATACATAATATAAATTGATATTTATAAATCAACTTCTAATACACAATGCTTAAATTAGCACCTAAATTAGTGGCGATGGATTGAAATTATGTTGAATTATTAACCCATTCATTGCCACTTAAATTTTAAAAACATCACCTGGGTGCCACTTGATATTTTTAATGATTACAATAGAAAATACGTAATAAAATGTGTTTTTAAATTTAAAAAAAATCCTAAATAAAAAAAACCCACCCAAAAATGGTAAACGCAACAAATGCGTTGGTGGCACTGGTAAAAGAATTTAAATCGTAAGTGCCATTGAACACACCGTTTGCGTTGACGTTTGGATAGTATTATGCAACATGTTCTGGGAGACTGTTGATGCCCGATATGTCAATATACTTGCCGATCGATGTAATCTTTATTCATATAATCTATGTTTATTTATAATTTTATATTAATCCTACTAATATTATAAATGCAAAACATTGTGTGTTTGTTACCGTACGTTTGCACTGCCGAAACATTTATAGGAAAGTATGTTGTGAACGCAAAATGCCGACGCTGACAGAATACTTTCTTTTGATTTGATAGTTTCTAACAAGTAGGTACCCTTGGCCATCCTCTAAGCGGCCACCAAATTTCATCCAAATTCGTCCAGCCGTTTATGCATGAAGAACGTCCGGACGAATTTCCAAAGGTCATGCAGAATCGACGATTTTAATGGATTGCAGGTAAGTAAACAATATTTTAGTGGATAAATAGGTTAAAATTATAACAAAACAATATAAATAAAGATATATTTATTAATACAAAAAAAAAAACACTATCATCCACGTCCAGAAGGATTACCATTGTAGATAATGTAATGATCTAGCAGTAAGTAAACCTCTGTATATTCTTCGTAATTTTCCGAAAATGACCTGTAAGCAAATAGAAAATAGCAGATAGTTAATTCGAATATTTGCTGTACTCAAAAAGTAGGTACAAATAGACAACATACTCGTACATTGGAAGAGAATCTGGATTTCTGATTTACATTCAAAGACAATTGTTTATTAAAAAAAAACATGCTTAACTAACACAGCCAGTATCTGTTTCATAATAGAATTATTCAAAATGCTGACATACAAAAAAAAACTGGGCAAGTGCGAGTCGGACTCGCGCACTGAGGGTTCCGTACAAACTTGAAAGGTAAATTGCGGTTTACGATTTATGACGTATTAAAAAAAGCTACTTACTAGATCTCGTTCAAACCAATTTTCGGTGGAAGTTTGCATGGTAATGTACATCATATTTTTTTTTTAGTATTATCATTCTCTTATTTTAGAAGTTACAGGGGGGGGGGGGGACATTTTACTACTTTGGAAATGTCTCTCGCGCAAACTATTCAGTATAGAAAAAAATGATATTAGAAACCTCAATATCATTTTTGAAGACCTATCCATAGATACCCCACACGTATGGGTTTGATGAAAATATTTTTTTTGAGTTTCAGTTCTAAGTATGGGGAACCCCCAAAATATATTGCTTTTTTTCTATTTATGTGTGAAAATCTTAATGCAGTTCACAGAATACACCTACTTACCAATTTTCAACAGTATAGTTCTTATAGTTTCGGAAAAAGTGGCTGTGACATACGGACGGACAGACAGACAGACATGACGAAACTATAAGGGTTCCGTTTTTTGCCATTTGGTTACGGAACCCTAAAAAAGTAGGTATAACCAGAAACTTTAAATGTTCGCACGAACTATGGAATGACCTGAGAGCAATTTTGTTTAAAGAAATATAAATTAAAAATCTGCTCTCCTACTCTTGACGGGATCAAGTTCACATCAGGATCGAATTAATGTCAAAAATTTGTTAGTTTGATACTTTGGAAATCATTTCCATAGTACCGTTTTGACGTTAATTCAATTCGAACACGATCTCGTCGGTTGTAAGTACTGTTTCAAAAGATTTTAGCCTAAGGATGAATAGTATTATAAATCCCACTGTGGTAGTTCCACATCAATAAGTTTAATAAAAATCCTGTGGGTTCATAATTTAATCTTACATTTTTCAATTTGTCAAATATCGCCCAGCTTTCAAAATATTTAGTATGTAAGTAAATGTGTATTAATTTATAATAGATTAAAAAATACGTGCATACATTTTGGCGTGATTTGTTATGCATAAAACCATCCAAAAAAGATTTTCACTGCTATGCCAATGAACGCACCATATCCGTGCATGTGATTTCACTTTAAAAATACAAAATGAAACAGCGGAAAAAAAATGATAAAATTAAGAACATTGCTTACCTTTATCTCCCAATTCACAAATATACAATAAACACTTAATAAAACTTCAGTTATTTCAAAATTAAATTAGACCTTCACAGCACCAACCGTTTTTTCCTTACCAAAACAAGAATGACAGTTCGAAGCAAAAACCAACAGTATTTCCACATTTAAAAAATGTTTCTAGCCTTGAATGTTGCCAAATATTTAAATAAATTTCTATCATTTTTATGTAATGCCAATAAACTTCCTAAAGTACACTCAACGCATATGGTTCGTTGGTGGCATGAGGTACTTATCTTGATCAACGCAAATGGTACGTTGGTAGCAACGAATGGGTTAATTAAAGTATACTAATATTATACATTTGAAAGTGCATGTTTGTTAATCAATCATGCCTTAATGGCTGAACGAATTCGTGTGCATGTCATGCAACAGGGCACACAGGTTCACAATGTCCTGGATTAGGACATGGTTACTCTTTATCCCAGGAGTATGTTCCCTATATAGTTTCCAACTTTTCAAAGTATATTTATTGTGCACACTTACCACCATGTAGTCTTTTTTAACCCAAAGGTTGACTAGTAGAGAATGCCTTGTTGCATTAAGTCTGTCTATTTACCACTCACTGTACATGAAGTTTAAATAAATTATTAAAATATAATTCCGGCTCTGTCGCGACTTGCGTGTCAATCTCTAATACGACCGGATATCACCATTCTAAAATTATGCACTTTTACTGAAAGCACGCCAACATTCCAATACTGCGACAGTTATTTATGTTGATGTTATACATACGCTTCTGTTCCCCCAAAGTGTTAGGCAGAGTACACCAGTATTTGTCTGGGCCACCAAAACAAATACTAAATTAGACTACAGATACTTTGTCTCTAATTTGGTTTGAATTCGAACTTTAACAAACATCATCCCTGTGAGTCTACAAGCACCCCAACTCTTGAGCTTGTTTTTTCGACGTCGCCGTTAAAATAAATTATGCTGTTCGCAGCAGAGTGTCAACTTTGCAACACTGCTTATTCTGCAAGGTTGGCACTCTGTATTTAATGCATAAAAATTTGGCAGCGTGAAAACTTCTGGCCCCTGGTTCCAGAAACCGCAGTTTAAAACCAGCTACAGTAAACATTTTAATCTATAGTAGTTGCTGCATGTTCCTAAAAAACTGGCCAAGTGCGAATCGGACTCGCACACAAAGGGTTCCGTACTACAATACTAAATTTGAGCAAAAAAACGCCGACAAAATAATTATTCTTGAATAGGAACCCCCCTTTCATTTCTCATTTTATTATTTATAGTTGTAGCGGCAATAGAAATGCACGTTCTCTGAAAATTTCAACACTGCTACCACTTACGGTTTATTAAATACAACCCGCTGACGGACCTACAGACAGACCTACGGACAACGGAGGCTTAGTAATGGCACCCTTCCGGTACGAAACCCTAAAAAGTAACACGAGTTTTTTGAAGATGACAAGCTAGTGAGTGAATCATAAGTCATTCCAATTACTGTGATCAAAACACCCAGCAAAACATCAGTGTGGTACGATAGGTGTTCGCGCTAATGCAAAGTAGATAAATACTCCACTTAATTCGCCTAATGACGAAAAAAAAAACATAAATTACGATTATACTACGATTTACTTATTCCATCAGGCGACGGTGAAGATCGGCGAGATCGTGGTGAGCGCGGTCGAGGTCGCGGGCGCGGGGGCCGCGGCGGTGGCCGAGGTGGCGGCGGAGGGGGTGCCTGTGGGGACGATCCTCCTGTAGAAATCGGTGAAGACGGTGAGCCCAAGAAGCCCCCAGTGACGTACGTCCCGCCCGCACCCACTGAAGATGAGCAAGAGATCTTCAGCAGCACCATTAGCTCAGGCATCAACTTTGACAAGTTTGACTGTATTGCTGTTAAAGTAAGTGCTTTAATCTTATTTACTAAAGCCATTAATGGTTGCCTGATTAATCTGAATTGAACAATTAAAACAGCCTATGTCTATTTCAGAAAGTGTATTATACAATGTGGCAGATTTTTTCAAACACCAGCACCAGTGATTCTAGAGCAGGGCTTCAAATTATTATGAAACTTACAAAAGTAGACAGTACCTATATTGTTTTTGGCAACAATTAAAAAAAAAAAACAGGTTAAATTAAACATTGACCTTTATTTTCAAGGTTGAATGTCTAGTAGTATAATTTGTAACCTTGACAAAAACTGGTATTGTGAGCGAATAGTAACATAGCAAGCCATCAAGAGATGTGTAAAATGTCTCTAAGAATGGAGTTGAAATTAGGTCCTTAGAAGGTACTCCTTATTTTATACTAGCTGTTACCCGCGACTTTGTTCGCGTGGATTTAAGAACTATATTACTCCATTTTTGACACAATCTTGTAAAAAAAATATATTTATTATTAATAACTTTCCTACAAGAAAGTTTGAATTCTGTTTGAAATTTTGGAACACAAAAACCTGACTACAAAAAAATCGCCTGCACAAACAATACGATTTTGTAAACTTTTTTTTTTAATATTGATAGGTCAGTGGTGAAAACCCGCCGCGTGCCATTGATAGCTTCGAGACTGCCAACTTACGGAAGTATGTGCTGGAAAACATATTGAAAGCTGGTTACAAGAAGCCGACTCCTATTCAGAAGCACGCTATTCCCATCATTATGGGCGGCCGCGATCTTATGGGCTGCGCACAGACTGGCTCGGGGAAAACGGTAAATTATATGATAGACCTTCTAAATATAATTTTTTTCTCTAGTTTTAAGCAGATTTTGTAACCACGTTACGGCACTTTATTACTGTAAAGTAGGGTTATTTACGTGTCTAGTAGTCCACGAGCGTGGGCCAAAGTTATGTTTAGCGCGAAAGTAGCCCTACTTTACAATAGCACTTTATCAGCGCGAATCTCCTATTACTTTCAAACTTCGTCACTCTGTCCTCTCTAGAGGATAGTTTTAGTTAAATTTATCATTATTTACCTATATACGATAAATGTTTTACTACTGTAAGTACCCAAAATATTGTTGCCACTAACTTTAATATTTTTTAAGTAACCTTACTCTCCAAGATTCTTCTCTACTTTTTACCCTGTTTATACACATGATATGGCTGCTATATAATCAGGTTTAACTTAATCTTTTTAATATAAACTTAATGTATAATGTATATTTAATTTTAGGCTGCATTCCTGTTACCTATCATAAACACGCTGCTGCAAGACCCACGAGAACTTGTCGTTGGAGGAAATGGCTGTGCTCAACCACAAGTAAATAACTTTTCAAATACAATTTACAAATCAGACATGAAATCTTGATCAATTAAACTGACCTTTGTGGAGCCCTGGCACCTTCTTGTATTTGTGATGGTGGGATGCCTATCATAAAGGACTCGTTTTTTTTTTCTGAAGTTACTTTATAATTTTTTTAAATAATATCGAGGGTATAGTGCTCAAACCCAATATGTAGGAAATTTTCACTTTCGAGATATTCAATATTTAAGTTTTAAGGACAATAATACCTATGGTATTCAAATAATATCGTTATAATGAGTATTTGTGGTAAAAGTGTATACATTGAATTAGTGTAAAACAGTTTGGAGCTATGCAGAACAGAGAGTAAAGTCCCGCAAACCTCCGTTGAAAAAGGAGGATCCTCCGACCAGACGGGTATCATGTCTGGTAGGCAACTGCCCGATAGATGATTTTGGGCTGTTCTATATGTTCCAATCGCGCGGAGAACTTTGATTGCGCGATGCAGGATTAGTTCTTTTTTTGACGCCATAGATGTCGCTACAACAGTATTTTAAGTGTTTGAGGTGGTCCATTTTGTGATAATAAAAACACAAGTTACAAAGGGCACCAACTTATTGGGTTTTAGGTCTAAAGAAATTAAACATATAATTAAAATAAAAAAGATTTTTCGACACTTATTGGGTTTTAAAACTATACCCTCGACATAGTAGTTTAATTTCCTTTTTTAACTTGTAAAAATTGTTCTCAAAACCAATTTACAGTCCATTACATTTAACTGTATTTTTCATACAAAATTAATCTACGTTTTCAGGTTATAATAGTCGCGCCAACTCGTGAATTGACGCTGCAAATATTTAATGAAGCACGAAAGTTCTCGTATGGCTCCGTTTTGAAGATTGCAGTCGCTTACGGAGGAACGGCGGTTCGCCATCAGGGCGATAATATTTCCGTAAGTGTCTTACTGTTTTCCCTATTGTCTTTTGTCTCGCTGCCATACTCTGGAAAATTTTCAAATGAAACATGTATGAATTATGTGCGGATATTTTGTAAATATCAGTGCAGTAATAGTGAATACAAAGATGTTCGACATCTTTGTTCATTGTTCTATATGATCTGCCATCACATGACCATGAAATAAACAAAACCTGAAATGACTATGTTGTATTTGATAATATTAAATCTTTACAATAAACTAAGATATTAATAATACTTTTAACCCCTATTATATGAAACCCTCTTGAGTGTCCATAAATTAGGATCTGACGTTACAACTGTATGTTATAGAGAGGGTGTCACGTGCTGGTGGCGACGCCGGGGCGGCTGCACGACTTCGTGGACCGCAGCCGCGTGGCGTTCGACAGCATCCGCTTCGTGGTGCTGGACGAGGCCGACCGTATGTTGGACATGGGCTTCATACCCAGCGTCGAGAAGATGATGGAACACCCCACTATGGTGCCACTTGTAAGTTGTTTCGTTTATTAAGCTTATCGCATTGCATCAATATTTCAATTCTAGTCTTATCACATGTTGCTTTTTTTTTTATTCTTAAAGTGCTTCGTTTTTTAATATTATTTTTCTTTTATACATAAATAAATAACATTTTAGATGTTGTTTATGTATTTTTCATTATTATTTTAGTATTTATTTATGTATGACGAAACTACTTTATGAGTAACTAGCTGTGCCCCGCGGTTTCACCCGCGTTTTTCTCGTTTCCGTGGAAATACCGAGATAAATATAGCCTCCCTCAATAAATGGACTATTGAATATTTAAACAGTTTTCATATCAGATCAGTATTTCCCGAGATTACCGCGTTCATAACAAACAATCAAACTTTTCAGCTTTATAATATTAAGAAAAATATAGATTAAGTTAAATTGTATAAGTCGCAGGCAATAGCTGTCTATCTGTTCGACATTCAGCCAGACACATAAGAATTCCGACTATAGGCGGGAGTGTCCGTCCACTTTAAACCGGGTTAAAATATTATTTCAAAGTACTTCTGAGTAAATTATATTTTTCGTTTTATTTTCTTGTGGCAGAAGAATATATTGATTGTTTCCGCAACCTGATCTTGACAACGCGACATATAGTTGGCCGTGCGAAGAACAGTCTTGCCGTAAATCTAATCCTACATATTTAAATGTTTGCCCCAGTGATTTATTTATCGTTACGGCAAAAGATAATTTAATGGGGAATTGGACTCTTTTAAAATGAAAAGGCAAATCATTTGGAATCATTGGGATCCGAGGTATAAGTACTGTTTGACCAACCGCTGGACCAGTCAAAACTGTTGCAACGATCACGTTATTGCGAAGAAATTTAACCTGAAGTCGAGTCCCGTTACATAAATTTGATGGCTTAAGATTTCTAAGTAAAATAATTGGGGCACCAATTTTTAACTGGAGAGAATGTGGGGGGAGGCCACTCGGGTTTAAAGAATTAAGAAATTCCTGTGGATAATGCACTGCATCTTCTTGATCTCATCAACAAATATATTTCGAAAAAGATTATTACAGGATTTTATGTTGATAAAAAACTCTATGGCCCTTAACTCATTAATAGGTACCAACTCTTAACATCTTACACACGTGATAACTTTTAAACGAAATATCCGATTGAGATGAAACAAAAAGTATTTTACTACATAAATACTCTTGATAACATAATGCTTAATTTCGATAAAGATTAATATTACGATACATATTTAACGTAGTTTTTTTTTTCTTCAGACGATTTAATAATTATTTCATAACACAAAATCGGTTATTGTGATTAAACCATGATAGCTAGATATATGTTCTTGCGGATTTTTTTGTAGGTCTTAATGGGATCTACAAACCCGTAGTACATCATTTTGTTCTATTGTCAATAGTTTTTGCAGCGCACGCAAAAATAGGTTTTCGATTTTACACCTTGTGTTACAAAATAGCAATTTTATTACGGATCCCTAATTTTGAAAAAAAAACATAGCCTATAGCCTTCCTCAATAAATGGACTACCCAACACTGAAAGAAACATTCAAATCGGACCAGTAGTTCCAGAGATTAGCGCGTTCAAACAAACAAACAAACAAACAAACAAACAAACTCTGCTGCTTTATAATATTAGTATAGATTTGAAGAAACAAAGTTATACTAAAAAAAAACAATTTCTGCAAAATTATATTTTTGTAAACTTTTTTAATTCGAATCTAGATTTACTTCCATATGTACTAATTAACGTAAAAAATTAATAAGGAATATTATCCCTTCTACAGAAAGATCGTCAAACGCTTATGTTTTCGGCGACGTTCCCGGAAGACATTCAACATCTCGCTGGCAAGTTTCTGAACAACTACTTGTTTGTCGCCGTCGGTATCGTTGGAGGCGCCAGCACGGACGTAGAACAAATATTCCACCAAGTTACCAAGTATGAAAAGCAACAGACACTCAAGAAATTGATTGAAGAGAATGGTGAGTGACACGATTTTTATTACTACTTAGAAAGAAAAGCCAAAACAAGTCCGGCTCGTTCCCAATAAATCATTGTTATTGATTCAACGCGAATGCGATTGCGAAGCGAACCGATGTTACCGCATTTATTAAAGGCCCGCGGTGGGTCTTAAAATATACGTCGTTGTACGTTGTTGTACACAGTTCACTGATATGTTTTGCAGCCAAAATATCTCATTACAATGTTAAAAGATTCGTTATCTTAATTATTTCAGATCGTAAGCGTGTCTTGGTGTTTGTGGAGACAAAGCGCAACGCTGATTTTATCGCGGCCATGCTATCTGAGCAACAGATGATGACGTCATCGATCCACGGCGACCGTATGCAGCGCGAACGTGAAGAGGCTCTTGACAACTTCAAGAGTGGTCGGCACTGCATCCTCGTGGCGACCGCTGTAGCCGCCAGAGGACTAGGTACATAACAAGTTATATCATTGACTAACACTTTGACAACTTCAAGAGTGGTCGGCACTGCATCCTCGTGGCGACCGCTGTAGCCGCCAGAGGACTAGGTACATAACAAGTTATATCATTGACTAACACTTTGACAACTTCAAGAGTGGTCGGCACTGCATCCTCGTGGCGACCGCTGTAGCCGCCAGAGGACTAGGTACATAACAAGTTATATCATTGACTAACACTTTGACAACTTCAAGAGTGGTCGGCACTGCATCCTCGTGGCGACCGCTGTAGCCGCCAGAGGACTAGGTACATAACAAGTTATATCATTGACTAACACTTTGACAACTTCAAGAGTGGTCGGCACTGCATCCTCGTGGCGACCGCTGTAGCCGCCAGAGGACTAGGTACATAACAAGTTATATCATTGACTAACACTTTGACTACTTCAAGAGTGGTCGGCACTGCATCCTCGTGGCGACCGCTGTAGCCGCCAGAGGACTAGGTACATAACAAGTTATATCATTGACTAACACTTTGACAGCGACTTCGTTCACGAGAATGTTTTCATAAAAATAAAAACAGTATATGTTACCAATTTTAACGCCAGTATCACATGTTGTTACTTTGATTACAGATATAAAAAACGTCGACATAGTCGTCAACTACGATTTGCCAAAGAGTATAGACGAGTACGTGCACAGAATCGGTAGAACCGGTCGCGTGGGCAACAGAGGAAAGGCCGTGTCTTTCTTTGACGCCGATCAAGTAAGAATTTTTATCTATCTGAAACTTAATTCTTTATTGAACACAAAAACTTAATATGATTTGATAATTCATGTACAAAGGCGAGCTTAACTCAATTAGTTTTCTCCCGGCAAACCTTTGGGTGATAGAGACAAATCATATTCGAGGGAAGGATCCAGAGAGACATTAGATTCGAGAATTATCACCATGATGATTATATTTTTGGGGTACACACCAGTCTTTAAATTTTACTGTAAAATCAAAGATTTACTTCTTAAGACCAATTTTTTCCCTCTTAAACTTTCGAGTTTTCTCATACTATGTTATGAACACCTACTCAAGTTGTGTTATCGTGCAGGACATGGGGCTCGTAGCTGATCTGGCGAAGATCCTGAAACAGGCAGATCAAACTGTTCCAGACTTCTTGCAAGGAGGTGGCACCGCCTCATACAAGGGCAACAAATACGGCGGCAGTGATATAAGAGTAAGTAACGCTTAATATTCGGTTACTACTCAAAATAATTAGTAAAAATTGATGTAATTGTATGGTGACTTAATTCTTCCCTTATTGTTCACGCAAACTAAAGAGAGATGATGTAAGTAATCGAAAGATGGGCCCGAGTTTGGTCATATCTCGATAGATGGCGTTGATTCTTAGTAACAGTTAGAACTGGTGTGTAGGTCCGTTTGTCCCCATTAAAGAGGACAAAGGGAATTTAATAAAATAATCGATATTATTTCTCGTTGTCCCTATACACTGTCTATGTTGTAATGTAATGCGGCTACCTCACGTTCGGCCGGGTTGTGGTGGCGATACATTCTACGAAGGGGCGTCCAACAATTAGCTTAAATATCAGTAGCTCGACTATAAATTATGAAGAACCTTAAGAAAATTAAGAGGCTGCGAGAGCCTCCTGTGTCTGTTTGCGGGGTTTAAGGTTTAAAGTTAGGTTAAGTTCATGTGAGGTTACTAACATGAACATAACCTATCTGTGTCGGGGTGCTCTGAAATTCCAAGCTTGTTTCGCTCGCTCTTGGCCTAATTAGATAAGAAAACATCTTATCTATCAATCTTATCAATCAGCTATTTTATTGTTAAATTATAATTTTTTGTCAACCTTTGATTGGTTCAATCTCAATTCCTCTCTTTGTGACAATGGGAGCTAGGGATTTATTTGTAATGTGAACATGACAGTGGCAAAAAAATGACGTGCTGTGATGCTAATTTTAAGCTTACCGCACTATACAATAACTCAGGTCTAAAAAACAAATAAAATTACAAAGTGGATAATAACATGTGAAATCTTAAGAGCATTCATCCGTTAAAACTACGCAGAAGCCAAAATCAATGATTTACAATATAACAATAATATTTTTAATTTCTAGATAAGATATTGACGTCATATTATTGGGAATTTCATAATCTAGTGTATGTTCCAAAAACATTTTCAAATGATCGTATAGTTTTCCCATTAGAACAGTTCTTATCCAAGCCGTTTTTAAAACTAGCGGTCGACGGTCTACGCAGATGCGAGATAGTAGTTAAACCGTGTATGGTAAACTTACATTTTACTTAAAAAAAAAAAAAATGATAACATTGACTAGTACATGGCGCAAAAAAAAACACGATTGCTGTAAGTTTTCATTCAAGAAAAGTAATCTCAAAACTGTCATTTTTAGCCGTTTTTGGAGATATTAAACGTGTTAGTTTAGGATAATATATGAGGCTTTTTTTATGCTTTTTAATTGAACGCATTTAAGATCTATGACATGGTACAATAATTTTTTTAATAACTTATTTATTTACACTACAATTAATTATTTAATATCACTATATAATAGACGCGAAATCGCGTCAGCGCTTTGTACCGGCCGAGGTCTTTCAGATTTTTAGTCTTTCTATTCTACAGTGATACTAAATAATTAATTGTATTGTAGTGCACATTATTGTTATATTTTCCGTCGGAAATCATTGATTTTGGCTTCTGCGTGGTTTTAACGGATGAATGTATACATGATGATATACTGTCCATTGTCTCAGTTGCCCGTATTTACGTAAAGGGGACACCAGTAAGGAAAGTTTTATGTCGTATTGTTGTCCCCATGATGGGGACACAGATAATGTGGACATTGGGTATACACGAGAGTTGGTGGATTTTGAGGCAATAATTTTACAAGTTCAATAAAGCGGAATGTCGGATTTTGGCAAATATCATTTCCTTAATAATGCTCTCATACCCTAAAAACAAAATAAACTTAAAATATTGAGTACGGCGCCGGCGAAATATGACAACGCTTGGGCCCTTAGCTTTACATCTTAACATAAAATTGATTAGCAATTTGAATTTTAGTGTTTTAAGAATTTAGAAAGCTACCTTTGTTTCCTGAGTTACAAAAACTAATGACAAAACTTTGTTCACCAGGATTTCAACAATGCTTCAGCTGTGGCGGATCAAGGCCTGGAGCCTGAGGAAGAATGGTAGATTTAAGGGACTTCTTGATATTATCCTCGCCGGTTCGCGAGTAAACCACAGTGAAAGTGTGTCTTGATTTTTTTTTTGTGCATCTGGTGGTGCGTGTATATAGCCAGTAGTGGTGCTTATGCGACAACTCCATTATGACCCCAAAACTCATGGTTAAACCGAATTTGTTCCCAGTGCTATAAATATTAACATTTCTTAGTTTAACAAGCCTCAATATTATAAGACTGTAAACTACTTGACAAGTATTTTTAGTGTATGATTAATTTTAAGTTTGCTTGGATGTAACTTAACATTTTGCATAAGTTCCATTGCTATTAAAACATACATTCATCATCTTTTGTACTTATGTTATGACCCTTCGTTTATTTTTTTAGTACATAAGTTTGTTTTCATTATTTTTTTATAATTCTAGTACTTGTTTAATGTTTATGTTTGTGTACTGCTTCCATACCTAATTTTAGGTAGCTATCAAGTCGAAATATACAAACAAAATTACCCCTGTAACTGGCAAATCTGTGATGTTATATGTAAAGTTGCTCACTTTAAATTTTAAAGTATATAGATTACAATTGCATAGTTATATCTAAATATTTTATAAGACATCTTCCAGTTTATGTAATAGCGAGATTCAGGACTCTAAGTTTAAATTGCAATTGGACATAGTTGAAGAAATAGTATACAATTCCAGAATCTCGTACCAATGTACAAAAGGCAATAAAAAACGTAATTTAGTAATCATTGTTTAATACACTGTAAGTGTTTAGGCGAGTTATTTGCCTTAAAAACTTTATTTTCTGTACAAAGAACTTAATACTTAGAAAGGTAAATTCATAATCTGTGATGATGATAATTATTATAAGTAGAATAGGTTCTCACTTTCATATATCCAATGCCATAAATACATTACAGTTTAAACATAAAAAACCTTTTTGTTGACCAACACAATTTGATGCACGAAATTTAAATTGCTCATATTAATTTTCGTACCCTGTACTTTCTGCCTCATTAAAATCACAAAACAATGTTGTGTGCTGGGGAGTACTTCTCATTAAATATAAGACGTTAATAATAAAACAATATTCCAAATGCACGGGTTTAATTTCCCCCTTTGAACCTAATAATTATGGTCACATTCAGCGTCAATTCAACATAATGGAATTAGTAACTTCAAAAATGGCATGACTGACACTGGCATAGTCTATGTGATGACTGGGTAGACTGGTATCAAGGAACTTAATTTTAATTAAAAGCGCGATCAATTTTCATTTATCAGCTCTCGTGGGTAACTCGGATTCACTTAAAATGTCCGTGTGATATCACACCCACTATCACGTCCATCAGAAATCGCACAGAGATGTGAAATTGAGAGAAAAAAATCGATTTTACTCTTTGATATTGTAATCGATATTTTCAAATTATTAGGAAGAATGGCCACTTCTCTATTCTGGATATTTTACGTTGCAGTAAATGTGATGAGAGAATTGAAGAACTAAAAGTTGTGGAAAAAGTAACAAAAAATAATCTGATTTGAGAAAAAATAAATCAACAGTGAGCCAAAAAATTCCGCTTGTAACCCGACCGAACAATAGTATAACTGATTAAAATGGTAAACTTCATTTGAATTTCATCCTTTGCAAAGCAAAAATACCATGTCTAAGGGACGCCGCACACGGGAAACTGGCCGTATTTCTTATTCTGTGCCGTAACCACAAAATGCCGCCACCCGAGATATTTCCTGTAGTTTTCATACATTTTGTTTAAACTACGATTGCCGCAGGTTGCACACGCTGGCTGGAGCGGCAACACGGCGTCCTCACCGACCGCATGACGCAGATCCTCACCGGACATGGCAAGTTCGGGAGGTTCCTGCATCGGATTCAGGCGGAAGCAACGCCCAGGTGTCATTATTGTGTAGACCACCCATAGGACACGGTAGAGCATACGGTGGAGGTGTGCCCCGCTTGGGCAGAGCACCGCCGTGTCCTCGTGGAGGCAATTGGCGGCAGCGACCTTTCGCGTCGGGCCCTGGTTCAGGCTATGGTCCGGAGCGAGGAGGAATGGCAGGCGGTCGCCTCCTTTTGCGAAGCAGTAATGCTAGCGAAGGAGGAGGCTGCACGCATGAGGGAACGAAGGTCCTCACGCCCTAGCCGCCGTAATTCCGACCCCGATTACCAGCCACGGTAGACGCGGGCTTGCGGACGTCGAGCACTGGGTAGCTCGCCGTCCGGCTGTTCGGTAATTAACTGGACCGAGCCCAGTCGTCAACAGCGCGTAGTGATCCTCGCGCTCCTCAAGAGATGTCAGCAAACCGTAGGGGCCCAGCAGGGCCGATGCCCGCTAGCTAGGACCGCGGAGAATTTCTGAAAGGGAAACCCGTAGTCCTAGAACGCAAAGGAATTGAAGGATACAGGTGTGGTTTTAGTCAGTACAAGTCTGACACTCCCTCTCGCTCCACCCAGAGCGCGAGAAGTCATTTGGATGATTTCCCACCTTAAAAAACGCACGCTACAAATTTTAAGGTCATTTATCAATTTTTGTGGCCCGCACCGACCACAGAGTACTTTGTAATAGGGATGAGCGATATTAATAAAATATCGATATTGAAATCGACAGCTCAATATCGATAATTCGATATTATCGAAATAATAGACATCATATTTTTTATCACTCAAAAATCACTTCGTTTCCAAATTTATTAAATAACACAACGTAAACGTTTCGAACTGAGAACTAAGCTTACTAGAGACATAACAGTAGTGACTTGTAATAAATGAATGAGTGTAAGTGACTCATTCAATGAGAAGGACAAGTAGGGTTGCTACTTTATTCATAAAACAACTATATCGATGTTTACGAATTACATGATGATGAAAACATTAAATGATTTTTTTTACATAAGCAAAAGAGATCTGATCGAGATTCGAGCAAAACGCGATATCATGTTAAAAATATCGATATGGCGATATTTTAACGTTACAATTATCGATATTTCAACGATATCGATAAATATCACACATCCTTACTTTGTAATATACTGACACCGACACAAAACGCTACCCGCGCATTTAAACCTTCGTCAGAGTCCATTATGATACTGCGTGCTTGGGTTAAAAAAAATAGCAGCCACCGAGGCACCGACTACAAGTGGCTGTCGCATACTTCAGCTACTTTTGTGGCCGCTTCTAGCTTCTCGTGGTTTGTGCGCGTATGGCCCGTGTGCGGCGACCCTAAGAACGATAATGCCAATTTTTTGAAAGAATTAAGCTGATAACCCGCGCAAATCCGATAACCACGTGTCACGCGGCCGCCTCAACGTGACTGCGTACTACAGCGGCTAAACGCAATGTGTTCACTTCTCCAGATCTTCATGTCATAGGATGTACAGCTCAATCTTTTGTGTATACCTCCATGACCTCCATCCCTTTAACAGTTCAGTTTAGGTCATAAAATGGATCGCGTTATGAACACGGTAGGAGCTCTGTTCTCGCAGGTCGTCTCCGTTCCCCGCTGTCGTATCAAGGCAGCGTGGCCCTCGGAATAGAACAATTTCGAATTTTTAATATAGCAGTGTATAAGGATCTCCTCAATATACGAGTAAAGTATAACTTTTTGTGTAGTAGGTACGAAAAAGTCCTTTACGTTCACGTAGCATCACGTCTCGTGTGCTGATCCTTACAAGCAAAAGGATTCCGTCCGTCTGTCTGTCTGTCAAGACCCTTTATCTCGGGAACGTGTGGAAAACTATATACTCAGATCTGTGGTCCCTTGAAGCTGTGAAAAAATCAAACTTCTGAGTTAACGAAAAAAAAAGATACGGCCGTTTATGTAGCAAAAAACGTGTATTTCGACACTCTCAAGGGAATCAAAATTCATAGGGTACCTCCCGTTAACCTAGAATCCTGAAATTTGGCATGAAGCAAGGTCTCATAGCACAAGTATAGGAAAAAATCTTGGTAACTCAATTCGGGAATTTAACGGTTTTCAGAGGTAAGTGTGATTCTATAAGGGTTCCGTTTTTTCCTTTTGAGTTACGGAACCCGAAAAAGGCATCACGCAGATGTTGTTACAAAATCAAAATGGGGTTAACCATAAACAGACATGCGATTGCAGCAACCCCGAAGGATTGCTATCATTTATTAAAGTGTTCCATGGTCTATCTTCAAAGTTCTTCATCAGATTTTCACTGAAAACAACGGACCACCTGAGGGAAAAACTCTTCCAAATAAATAAAGAGCGATTAAAATTAGGTAACATTTGACAAAGATATCACTGAACAAGATACAAAATAATAAAGACGACTCGTGAACTTCCCCCTTTTTGGAAGTCGGTTAAATAAGAAATAAAAGTCTTTCAAATACGGTTTTAACCTTATTTTAATCACTAAAAATAACTCCCACAAACACCAAAAACACTGTTTAGTACATTCATGATTATTTTCAGATTGTATTATAAATATATTACATTCATATGGCACTGGGCACATTTTTTTCTACCATAAAAAAAGATATCCGCCTTTTATTGAATAGTTCATTACAAATGTATAAATAGAACTCCTTAAGTATAATTAGTATTACTTTATTTTATACTAGCTTATGCCTGCGACTTCGTCCGCGTCAGATTCGTAAATCAGCACAATGTAGGGCATTGTGCTGATTCTTCTTCTAAAATAAAACCCAAGTTACTCCTTATAACATCAGTTCTCTACCAGTGAAAGTCCCGTCAAAATCGGTCCAGCAGTTTCGGAGATTAGCCTGAATACAGACAGACAGACAAAATTTTTTAAATTCCTTTTTTACTGTATGAGTCAAATATACTTTCATATTATTATGCATTTAGTAAAAAGAAAATATTTTGTTATTTAATATCAAATTTTCTTTTTAACACACTTAAATTTCATTTATATGTATAGAAAACAAAATATTTGTTACAGAAAACTATTTATAATTGAGTTTTGTTTGTTATGGGTTTATGAAGCAATTCTAGGAGCATATTATACCGTTTTTAATTAACCAAAAATCATATTGAAATCCATATAAAAAACTGTTTTACCGTATTTTTGCGAGTGATAAACCTTAGTATATAGGTACATATATCTATATTAATATTATAAAGCTGAAGAGTTTGTTTGGTTGAATGCGCTAATCTCAAGAACTACTGGTACGAATTGAAAAAAGTGTTGGATAGCCATATTTATCAAGGAAGGTTTAAAGGCTATAATAACATCACGCTATAACCAATAGCAGCGGAGCAGTAACCAAAGACGCGGGAATAGCTAGTAAAGAATATATGTATTACCTAAAAGAGGTTCTAATACGCCTAGAAAAATAAATGTCGAGATAAAATCTGTAAGTATAGGTAAGTACATAACATTATGTACGTCATATAAGCTGGCTACTGACTCGTCAGCAACTTTTGGTATCACAATACCTAACAGGTACCTTCATTCCTAAACAAAATATTACTGATATCATTTTGTTTTATATAATGTTAACAATCAGTGCCGTAACTAACGGTGCCAGTGGTGCCCAGACACAGGGCGCAAAAATTTTATATCTACTCCGTTTGTATGGTACTTTTTCTAGTGACGCAGTTATAGAAACTCGCACCAGGCGTATTAAAACTTAGTTACGGCACTGTTTTTTTTTTTAGGTGGGAAAATCATCTAATGACAAATCCCGCTCTTGGGCGGGGCGAGAGATAATGTCAGACTTTTACTGACTAAAAACCCACTCCTGTTCCTTCTTTGCCTTCATCCCGGGGCCCCGGGCTTCGCTTTCACACTACCCGTGGCCCCAGTAGGCCTCGGCCCTGCTGGGCCCCTACGATTTGCTGACATCTCCCTGAGGCGCGCGTGGAACAATACGCGCCGTCGACGATTTGGGCTCGGTCCGGACAGTTACCGGACGGTCGGACGGCGAGTCACCCATTACTCGCCGTCCGCAAGCCCGCGCCTACGGTGGCCGGAAATCGGGATCGGAATCCCGGCGGCGGTTAGGGCGTGAGGACCGTTGCCTCACGCGATCGGCCGCCTCCTTTGCTAGCATTACTGCTTCGCAGAAGGAGGCGACCGCCTGCCACTCCTCCTCACTCCGGACCATGGCCTGTACCAATGCCCGGCGCGAGAGATCACTGCCGCCGATCGCCCGCCCCCACGAGGACACGGCGTTGCTCTGCCCAGGCGGGGCACACCTCTACCGTATGCTCCACCGTGTCCTCCGGACGGTCCATACAATGGCGGCACCCAGGCGTTTCTTCCGCACGAATTCGGTGCAGGAACCTTCCGAACTTACCATGTCCGGTGAGGACCTGCGTCATGCGGTAGGTAAGGACGCCATGTGGTCTTTCCAGCCACTCCTCAAAGAGGGGACTTACCGCCATAATTGTGGCGTGCCCAGCACTGAGTTGCGACAGTCGCTGTCGCCATTCCACCATGAGATCCCGCCGGAGTTCTTCCCGCCATGCCGCGACTTGGCGTGGCAGCGGAGTTTCACCCCGGTGTTGCATCTCCACGCGCAGATCGTGCATGCGTGCAAGGACTGTTGCCTCCTGATTCCATGGTGGCGGTTACGGCACTGTTAACAATACGATTTTACGAAAATCTTAAAACTACTTATCACATGTTTCGTGAAACAGTAACTTACTCAGAAGGAACTGCAACACATATAAAACTTTACCGACTTAGACGCCTATTATTAGTAAGTATATACATGGTAACCTTTACCTACATCATAAATATGAACCAGAGACTTGGCCCTTTAAGGTGAACACACACTTAACCGAGCCGAACGCGTCGAACGAATCTAAGTCAAGACGGCCTCGCACACATACTCGTATCTGCATCGAAAGAATCGATCGCGCCGAAGAAATCATTTATATTTCTTTTACACCTGTCGCACTGAAATTACATGTGAATTGTGATGGATCTTAACGAGGTTTTTATTGTCAGTGCTTTATTAATAGAAGATGAAGTGTAATACATCACAGGGAAACAAGAATGTGGGTTTATAACATTTACTTAAAAAAGCAGTGCTTTGGTGCATCCGAATGCGTCTAGGATTTCTGGAGTTCTTCCAGATTCGGACAATTCGATGCGGTTAGGTGTAAGGGGTTTCATAGGATTTCATATAAAGAATTCTAAAATTCTTTTCTTTTAATTCGTTCGACGCGTTCGGTTCTCAAGTGTGCGTGCACCATTAAGGGCTAATTCACGCTGGAATGGCAGTTGCCGGCAACGACGCCCTTGATCAGTTAAGGTTCTGCATACAGCAAGGAAACTCGTGTGTTTGGAGTTAAAATAATTAAATTGGTTATTATAGTAGGTACTTATTTCAGAAAAAAGAAAAAACAAGCAAAGGAAAAGAGAAAAAGGTGCCGCGAGTAGTCTCGCGGATGTGCGAGCTTTTAAAACTTTTCAAGCGATACTGGTTTTTTAAGTACGCAGATACAGTTTAAAATTATTTATCACTGAAGGTGTTCGCTACGTCTCTGTCGGCCGCTGCCAATTCGATATGAATCGGCTCTAATAGTTCAGTACCTAGTTATGATTTTAAAAAACCTGTGACATTTTCAGTCTTCTCGTTAAAGTAGGTAGGTACTAAAGTCGACTACGGTCGAATGCAGTCTAATTTTGAAGGCACACGTTACTATGATAATATATATTAAATTTATACTGAAGATATCATATATATGAGGGCCAAAACACACTGCCGCAGAGGCGAGATGAAGCGAAGCGCCAAATGTTTTGTTTCTCCTCGATGCGCTTGAGCACCAATCGCAGTTGTCTTTCTATTCTACATGTATGTCAACGCAATGCGTGAATGCGTGCATTGCATTGAGAATATAAGGGTCAAAACGTGTGCATTTTTAGATTGACGCTTCAATGCGCTGCGACTCTGTATCAGTGTTGGCTCTTGCTGATTCAGGATCCAATAAGCTAAACAATTGTTTTATCGAAAGTAGAGCGCACGATATGTATAAGTACCCAAAGACTGCTAACTGAATCTTCAGAAGTACTTAAAATATAGTGTACTAAGCTGAAGCCAAGGGTTCATATGGTGATGCTACGTTCCATCTGTAGTATTGAACGAATCTGAAACAAGAAAAACAGTAATTTTTTATCTATAAAATCGTGGTACTTAGACAACCTCTGACCTGCAGTCAATTGTAAGTGCTATTACGATAAATTTTGTGCCAAACTTAAACGAAATTCGCCGTTGAGGCGTGAATCGGCGTGATTGATTATTCAGGGTTTTAGGGTACGATCCCGTAGGATAATTTTCGACTACTATGTTACATAGAGGCTGAAGTGGGATTGAGCTGGCCACGTTGCAAGAATGCACCCGGACAGATTGTATGGCGATCTGAACAAGTTCACGAGGCAAAATTGGCCAGTGATTGCCCAAGACAGAGGTTAGAAGGAAAAGGAGGAGGCCTTTGCCAGTGGCGTAGCTAGGTGACCAACGGCCCAAGGGCAAAAAAAACTGGAGCCCCTTTTTTTACATTGGAAATCATCAAATAACCTTTTCTGTTTTGGGTGCAGCGGGACGAAGTGTTAGACTTTTACTGAAATGACCATGATTAAAGTTTTTTTAGCAACCGAGTAGATACGAGTATTTTGTTTAGATTTCGATTTCGTTTGCTAGTCAGGTTTTAGGGCCTCCTGAGCTTGGGGGCCCTAAGGCACTGCCGTCTAGCCCTTAGGCAGCTATGCCAGTGGCCTTTGTTTGCCAAAAAAGAAAATAGTCACTTAGTTGGTTCATACACCCAGTATGCATGTCGAGCTCGAGTATCAGTTTCGTATTAAAATAAAACAATTTAAGCTTTGTTTAGGTACTACTGTGTTACCTAGGTATAAATTGAATAAAATAATGACCTACCTACCTATGCAGATAGGAGGAGTAAAAAAATTACAAAATAATCCTATTTAATTTTATTTTCCAAGGTTACCTTGTAGTAGATAAAAACATCCCATGAATCCTTACAAGTTATGTCGTAAACACCTCTTGGATATTTATTTTTATATCAATGTTGCAAAATAAAGGACACCAAACTGGTATTGTAGGTTTTCTTGTTTTGTTTTAAAGGACAGAAATCTGGTCTCGATTTCACGTCAAGACACTTTAGATCGAGGCAAAAATCACTAAGGTTTAATTTTACATTTAATATTTAAACTATTTGCAGGATGGTTCCAAAGAGATAGCGTGGCCATGGTAAGCAAAGGGTAACCAAAGAAAAACGGGTGGGGTTTAGACACTAGTTTGACACTATCTCTCTCGCTTCACCCAGAGCGGGAGAAGTTACTTGATGATAACCAACATAAAAAAATAGGTACACCATGAAATAGGTACATATTAAGGTCGTAATTATGAATTAAGTATTTAAAGTTAAGAACGTATCAAACCTTAATTTAAGCATCGCTCACTAATAAAAAACTTCTTTTAATTTGGTGATCAATGATTATACCTCTAAATTTCAACACATTCTCAGACTAAAGTCGAGAAAAATACCTAGGCACTCTAATTCTATATCTTCCATTTTTTTTTCTACCAAGCGATTGTCATTGCAATCATTCCTACACATTTTGTAGAAACGCACAGTTGGTATTATGACACTAATCCAAATGAACCTTTTAAGCGGGAACTACATTAGAGCATTAGAGCGAAGCACACGTGGGCCATCCCGCCATCCCTGATTTGTATATAAAGTCGCGTCGCGTCGCGTGGATCTAATGTAGCTCTACAAGTCTAATTGCCATATAAAACGTATGGAAACCGACGCGTCCAGATCGACGTACGTGGCGCACGTGTGCCCAATATAGTTCTACCTTTAATTGATTTAAAGAACGAATGATAAAGTTCACTAGACTAGAAAATCTAAGTTGGAAACAATGGGCGCATGGTATAATGTACCATCATGAATTCATTGTCTAATACAATGAATTCATGATACATTAATGAAATCGTAATGGCGGGACTAATGATTTTTTTTACTTACGTCAAGCTCACGACGCAGATTGCCGTAACTACACTGCTTAGGATATAAATCGATCCTGGGAATACTGCCACGGTGACCTGGTACAGCGAATTGTATATCAAAGGTGCGACCAGTGGGCACAAGCCTTCAATCGCCGACATCAAGGCAAACACTTTAGCGATATCCACAACAGGGAGAATTTTTGTCAGGAATGATCTGATAAGAGGTGCTGTTAGTCCTCTCAACGACCCTACTGAAGCACCTGAAAATGGAAAATAATGATGCTATAATATCAAGTGACGATAACGACTGCAACACGATTAGAGCCGAATCCGAAACCGTATGTTCGGTTCGGCTACTCTTCCAGTTTCGTAAACTGGAACTGGTAGTGATGGTAACAGAAAAACAGACAAAAAATAATATTTAGTTGGGAATCGAATCCGGGCCCGAGACGCGGGCGGGGATATTGCCTGTCCGGTGCACCGCGGACACTCTGCTTCCACGGACACTGCCGCGACGGACGAAACCACTCGAATCCATTAATTTTAGTTATTGTTTGTTCGGGAAGTTGTATTTTTTAATATTTTATTAACGGCAATATACGGAGCGTTTATAGAAATACAGTCAGTTTTTAGGTATCTATCACAACCTTGGTATTTCCTTCATAATCACAACCATCAGCTCAGACGCTAGTTTCGGTCGGTCTCTTTTAATATCTATCTATATTCAATTTAAAAAAAAAAAACAAATTAAAACTAGTATTAGTCATCAACATCATGCACTAGAAACATGCAAGTTTTATTAACCGACTTCAAAAAGGAGGAGGTTATATGTTCGGTTGAATGTATGTTTTTTTTTTTTTTTATGTATGTTCACCGATTTCTCAGTCAATTGTGGACCGATTTTGAAAAATTTTTTTTTGATTGAAAGGTTATGCTTCCGAGTTGGTCCCATAGAAATATTGTTATGATCTGATCATGAACTTCGAAGATATGGAACAGAACTCCTCATAGGATCACAGCAGAACCGTCGTAACAAGTAAAATTGCTTTGTTTATACGTGTAGTCGATGACTGACTGAAAGTAGAGGGGGAATATATCGAACTGATCTGATGATGAAGCCTGAAGTTAGGCACCGGAACTCTGTAATAAATTAATGTAATCTAACCGTGTTTGGGAATATTAGAATTGTCATGAGATGCACTCTGGCTATAAGGTATTTAAGTTTGGCTGAGAGGTACTTTTTAGTGGTGGTACCATAACTAAAAAGTGTAAAATAAAAAACTTTTTACAAAAAAATACAACCGACTTCAAAGTAAAAAAAAAACACTGAAAAGTGCAAAATAACTTTAATTTCGGAAGTCGGTGTTAAATAACGAAGAGACAAAACTATTATAGAAACACCGACTTCCGAAATTAAAGTTATTTTGCACTTTTCAGTGTTTTTTTTTTTACTTTGAAGTCGGTTGTATTTTTTTTGTAAAAAGTTTTTTATTCTTACGTATAATTATATATGTCCTTGACAGCATAGTCAGCATAGTAAACAGATTGGATTATTTAATAATTGATAATATTATGTTGTGTCACCATTGCTAAGTATATGTTTTTTCGGTCGCGAATGTCACAATAACAAAATGTTAATTTTATTTTAGTTTGTTTATGACAACCGCAATATGCATCCTATTATGATGCCTATTTAACAGACTTATGTCGTATGATAAACGAGTAAGCATTACGTATAAATATAGTACCTAGGTATGAATAAACCGCAAGAGCGAATAATAAATTAGCATTAAATGCTCTTCATTTGCCAATATTATTAATTTCTATTGTTAATTTATAATCTACCCACGCGTGAGTGAGCAGTGGTGGTCCCAGTGGTAATTTACCCGACTTACAAGTTGTAGATCACGGGCTTAAACCCAGCCAGCCTTACTTAGTGTAATTTATTTCATCACCACTGCTCTCAAAACGGTGAACGAAAGCAACGTGAGGAAACCGGCATGTCCAAGAACCAAAATTTCGAAGATATGTGACATCCACCAATACGCACTGAGTCCCAGCAGTGGGAACATAACAAGGCCGATTATTATTATAATAATCTACCCACACAAGTAAGTACTTGCATGAACAACTTACCCAGATACATATGCCACGATTTTGTAGCAAAAGTCCTGATAACATAATCAAAGATGTTAGTAATAAATCCCAAGTTAGCAACGACCAAGTCACTTCTTCTTAACAATTTTTGGAAAAGCACGATGCCTAAAAAGGAACCGAAGAAGGATATCATCGTGCTTATGGCTGAAAATTGCGTGTACTCCTTCATTGCCCAGTGCAGTTGTTGCCTCGTAAACAAATATTCCAAGTTAAAGACTCCATAGAGTATGAAGATTGACAGACTGTTGGCTATCGTCAGGAGAAGCAGTTGTGCTCGCCCATTGTTAGGTCGTCGTTTGAAACATTCACGGAACATCTCTTTGACTAATAAAAAGTCTAATACAGATGTGACGCTTCCCTGCAACCAAGAGAAATTGTGGATTAGAGGAGATGCATTCAACATTCTGAAAGCTAGCAACGTTATTGTTATTTACTATATAATTATATAGTAAATGGCAATAACGTTGCTAGCTTGTTGTTTGGTTTAGTGTAGGTATAATACTGGACTGGCCTGTTGGTCTAGTGGTTAGCGGCCCTGACTGCTATGCTATGGAGGTCGTGGGTTCGATTCCCACCCAGAACAAATGTTTGTGTGATGAGCACAATCATTTGTTCTGTGTCTGGGTGTTATTTATCTATAATATGTATGTATTTAGAAATATTTAAGTATGTTTGTCAGTAGTCTAGTACTTATAACACAAGCTCTGCTTAGCTTGGGACTAGACGGCGTTGTGTGAATATTATATTATTATATTAATATATGTTACCTACACTAAAACATAATAAAAACAGTAGCGTAGCTAGGCATAGGCGAAGTGGGCCCCCACCCACGGCCTCGCACCCAAAGGGGCCTCGCACAAGCGAGGGCGAGGATTTTTTTTAAATTGATAGGCTCACGTTTGACCACTATTTCACCTGATGGTAAGCGACGATGTGGTCGAACACTGGTTTGCGACAGTCGCTGTCTCGTTTTCGAACTTATGAAAGAAAAAGGCCTCGCTGATGTGCCTTCGCCCACGTCTAAATTAGTCCACGCTACGCCTCTGAATATAAACCTACAGGTACATTTTACACAGATTGGAATAATTTTGCTACTGAAAAGTAATAAGTTATCGTCACAACTAGCGTTGCCAGGTGTCCGGATAAAACCGGACACGGTCAACCCACCAATATTATAAAGTTGAAACTTTGTGAGTGAATGTGTGTGTATGTTTGTTACTTCTTCTTCACACTCAAACGGCTCAATGGTTTTGAATGAGGCACACGGGTAGAGCGGGTCCTAGAATAGCACAGGATACTTTTTATTCCGAGAGCATATTCCCTATACTTTTAAATAGCTTTTTTTTTTTAGCAATACAAATTACAACCTTAAGCATCTCAATCAGATATTGGCTTAGCTGGAAGCTGGAAATAACCTAGTCAGAAAACGTCTGGAGTCTTTGTATCGCCAGTATTTATTACTAGCTCTTTATTGACCTTAATCTCATTAAACAAGATGCTCGTGTCTAGGGTTGCCAGGTCTTAAAATCGAAAAGACGGACAGACCAGTCAGCTTAGCAGACTATTTTACTGGGGAATAAGGCCAGACACTCTTAGCTTTGTATAAGATGCAATTTTTTTTAATGTAAAACAAGACTTTTATCATTAGAGTACCATAAAATCTTATTAAATTGTAATGAAACAACATTAAAATTGAATGACTAAGTCTTTATCATTGATCACATATTAATTTCAATAATTGCAACTCTAGATATAAGTACTATTGCAATTTGCTATACAAAACTTTATTCGGTTACAGTGCTGACCCTTCGCTTGCTAGCGATACAAGGTGAGGCGGGATGAGCGAAATACAATACATAAAAAAATATATATATCAAAAAGCCTAAAAAAAGCCGAACAGTCGCGCTGCCAAGAGCTCTTAACGCAATCCATTTTACGACCTACACTGAACTGTTACAGTGAACTGTTACAGTTTAACTCCTTCTCGCTCGCAAGACTTAGGTACATTTGAACACGTCATGGCAAGTCCCCTGTCGTGCAGCTATTCTCTAAGAAAACAGCCTTGAGCGCAGCGCTGGCCGCAGCGACGAAATCCAAATACCTACATAGGATTAGAAATTCAATGGACCTATACATTGGACTGTTAATCCAATATACCTTGAATAGCACTGCTGGCCGGACACCGTCTCATTTGGCCGCACATAGAACCAAAAAGCCTGATTGTATCCGTCTTTATTTGGAGACCTGGTAACGCTACTCTGCCTAACGTGGCTCTTCTCAAAAGGAGACATTATAATAAATAAAATAACAGCCACCATACTGGTGCAAAACAAACAAAACTCTTTGCCGGTTGTAAATAAAAGGTCTTATCTCTGATTGCGATAATACCATAGATAATACCAAGCAAAACAGCTGGCCTAGGTACAGATATAACATGCGCCATCGCCTGATAACAAAGATGACTATTTTCACTGATGAATCACACAAACTAAATTGATAGCAAAATGCTATCAGTTTTATTTTGTATTATTCACCAATATCGCGGTTAAGTAACCATATTAATCATAATTATTATGCAGTGGCATTGCGAATTTTATCTTGTCCCTATCGTAACATTTTTTATTTCTATTAAACTTGTAGTATAAAAATGTAAAATAAATATTACTATTTCTTATTACGTCCAGCGTCAGGTACTGTGATGTTAAACTGATTTATTGATTACATGATGCAAATACATCGGTTAAAAGCATTTTCACAAATTGAGACATACATATAATTAACAATTACAAAAACGCTTCTCCTTATAAAATGCATTTTGTACGTTAGGTACGAGGTTACGACTTTATAGTTATGCGTGGGAGGTGTCGATTTATATGAAAAACAAAATAGCCACACACTCGTACATATAGCGTTGCCAGGCGTCCGGATAAAGCCGGACAGGGTCAGGCTTTTTAGTTGCGCATCCGGCCAAATTAGGCGGAGACTGGCCTTTTTTATTTAAATTTTTTTTTGGACTTGTCATGTCTTCTACTTTGCTTGTATCGCTGGCGTAAGCGGAGCGGACTAGCAATTATAGCAGCCAATTTTACTGTTGTTTTATTAGAATTAAAAAATATAGGTATATACCGGATATCTATGGTATATACCTATTATAATAAGAAAATCAAGTTTGACTTTAAAAAAATGGTCGGCCATTTTACTCAAATGTCCGGCTTAATTGGCTGGTCTATCCGGCTTTTCGGTTTGAAGACCTGTCAACCCTACTCGTACACGTAGTGCACGCACAGTGAAAAGGTTCCGCAGTCCGAATGTTAGCGCATACATTTTGTGTTTTGTAATTGTTACGTTTTGTTTTTGGATGTTTGTTGTTTCGGTGAACTACAAAAATAAGATTATGTAATTGTGTATCATCGTTAACTTCAATGAAACTGAAAATCAAAATGATAAAATCATTGAGATATCATTATAATCTTTGTAATTGTAGTATCTAACCATAATCATTCACAATAATATTAATAAGTACTCAATTTTCATCATTTACAATCATTTCGGACTGTGCTCTGGCGAGGGCCACCCCCAATTATGTTTGAGTATTCATAATTTAACTACACCGTTGTTTAGTGGTATAAAATACACCTTTATCTCTATCCCATGACTTCGTGTTTTTTTTTTTACCCCCACACTACCTGTATCGAAGCTTCGGCAACATATAAGTAACTTCTTCATATAACTTCTGATACAAAATACCTATGTGCCTATCTATAATCTATACCTGCCCACGGAACAGATAAAAGAGATATCATAAACATTTATCATATTACCTATTGATTCATACTTGCATTAAATGAAAGTATGACTCATCAGGTAAAGACAGAAATTTTTCATGACAACATGCATTCAGGGGTCAAAAGTGCAGTTGTACTCCATCAATGCTAAAGGGTCTAAAATGTCTTTGTAGAAGAGGGTCAATGGTTCATGCCTGATTTGATTTGTAGCATAGAATAGCGTATGATAGCGTAGTATTGATTAAACTAGTTGTGGACTATGAAACTTCTACTATAAAGAAATTTTAGACACTTTAGCATTGGTGGAGTGCTACTGCACTTTTGACCCCTGACTGTATATAAGTACTAACTGCTGCCAGCGCCTTTTCCCGCGTGATAGTAGAAAGCTATCCCAAGAGAACATACTCCTGGAAAAAAGTATCCTGAGTGCTATTCTCAGACATGGTCTACCTGTTTACCAAGTTACATCGAAATCCGTGCAGCCGTTCGAGCGTGAAGATGTAACAAACATACACACACTTACAAACTTTCGCCTTTATAATAGTCTGATGTGATAGTGTACCTAATTAGTAACGCCGACTTCATGGGGGCTATTGGCTAAGTTTTTCAATAACAGTTGACAACTAGCATTCGTTGCACACTAAACTTAGTTGTCAACTGACAATTTCATAAAATTGGTATTACGTATCACACAAGTGACTAACAAACTACGGTGGAAATGTGGTGAATTATATAAATTTACGGTGCCTATTGTGACCACTCTAAAATTTTATCGACTATTATACAGCTTCAAAAGCTTACACAATAGCCATTTTAAAAGTATCGATACAATAACATCTGTCAAAACGTGTTACGGTGGCTATCAAAGGCACCAGTGGCTAATGACGTCACTGCAGTTGGTCACTGAAGATAGGCAATACGAAACTAGCTGTTTCACAGTTCAATGATACACATTGTTAACAAGTGATCATCACTTGAACTGTCAACAGAGTTACGCAATAGCCCCACATGTGTCGTTTGGGGTCTCAGTACCTACGAACTGCGCTACTGTAATAGTCTAGCCCCCCGTAACTTTTAGTTTGACATCAATAAATAAACTATTTTTGTTTATTTTCGTTCTAAATCTGTACTAATATTATAAAGTTAAAAGGTTTGTATTTTGTTTGTAATTAATAAATTTAAAAAATACTGGACAGATTTTAAAACTTAATTCACCAATAGAGTGGTACTTTGTCACTGAGTGACATAGGCATTAATTTTCCACCTGAGAAGAGAAGAAGCTATTGATTTTATAATTATGGAGCCCGTATCCCTCTCTGTTGCATCCTTAGATATCAATATTTTATGTTTAAGTCGACAAATAAACTTATGGTATGAATGGAAAAAGCATATTAAGCCTTATCGTGATAATTATTGTATTAAGGGAAAGTAATAAAAAGATTACCTACCTCTATTGCCCCGGCCAACGATTCCCTTATATATACATTAGTGAAAGCATATGCTATTACGTTTAGCGTCGCAGCTATCAACAGTAAATACACATTTCCGACCAGTCTCAGGACATGAGGGCTCAGCAGGGATCCTACTACACTTCCTAACCCCACGGAGGCTTCCATTATGGTCATCCTGGAACATAAGTAACATTAAATATATCGCTCTCACAGTTAATCTCTGCTTAGTTATATTTTTATTACCTAAGAGATCTATTCTCAGATGAGGTGATGTCACTCAAGTAACAAAATGCACCAGTAAAAAATATCGTAAATCCCCCAGTAAGGGAGTACGGTATACAAGTCAAAATGAACCACCAGGGACCCAAACTGTCCATCATAGCGTAGACGACCACCAGCCCTGAAGTCATCGTCATACCTAAAATTATAATAGTCGGCTGTAATATGGTGGTTTGGTTTGAACGAACGAACATTATAATCAGACATGTAACTTAAATTTAACTGCGGGGAATCACGAAGCACGATTTTATTTTAGTATGGTTTTGAATTGCAGATGATTTAAACGGGATATTTAGGTCAGATAGGACACTGCGACTGTGACTCACAGATTTAATTGTTACATTTGATAGTTCTACAACTACAATATTTATGCTGTATTTAGATGACGGAACAATAGAATTAATTTAACCACAATTATAATTCAATTGTTATTCCAGCAGTATTTTGTTTTTACAGTACGAAAACCACAGTGGTCGAGTCGTAGATTTGACATAGGCTGCCTAAAGATGCAGTAAATACAATAGAAGTATTACTTAGAATTAAATTGTGGTTTGTCTGTGTTTGTAGATAGCAGAATGCAATCATGTTGTTAGAGCACAAGGTTAGCAAGATCTAGAATCCAATAAAAAAAACGGCTAAGAGCGTGTCGAACTAACCGATCTAGGGTTCCAAAACTTTATATTTTTGTATTTAGATATTTTTACGACCTAAACACTAAGTGTTTTTAAACTGTTTATGCTGGCTGGGTTTATAGCTGTTAACTAGAAAACTCTACTCGTTAGATTCGTTTTATTTTCGTTTACCCAAACATCGGTAAAAAGGGGTATCGTTATTTCAATGACATTTTTCATCACTAAGTAAGTTAAAAACTATGCATTAGGTGGGGTAAGAACATGAAAATGTATGTTTTGTAATGTAGTAGATATTAAGTAAGTCCCATACAAAACTTGAATGTCCTGTTAAACCCCATTTCGGACCGTATTGCAAAAAATACCTACTAAACAGTTTTTTAAATGGTAGATGACAGACAAGGAACCTTAGATGCGGTTTAGGGTTTCTTATTTTAACATTTTGGTACGGAACCCTAAAAATGGAAATATGTACCAAAGACCATCTAGCTACAAAAAAAATAGGACGTTCTATCAAGGAAAATTACTGATTGCATAAATTAAATATCAAAATAGAAAAACTTGTAGAGACTAGATAGAAATTCACAAAGATCAACTACGAGTGTAGTTGTTTTTTATTTATTTATTCGAAAAGGCGATTTTCGTAAAGAAAACCTCTGGCTGGGACAATGCGCTCGAATCGTAAACCCGCAAAATTTAAAGGGGAATGCCCATTCAATGCCTGATATAGACAGAAACTACAAATAGTCCTAAATTTTATTTCGAATAAAGAACAATTAAGTAATAATGAAGTTTGGCTAAGTAGAGTGAAAATATATCTTGATAACCGGGAATTGCCTTGCGACTAAGGCTTTCAATCTCGATACATTTTCTAACAGTATTTCAATCTTGTTTTTCTTATGCAGTGGTTACAATGGAGTAAAATGACAATGACAAGTTACTTTTTGCTTTTTAAGTGACCACGTAAACATCATGAAGCATCTTATTTTTCAGAACCTTAGGATCTGTTATTTTGTTACGAAATTAAGCTGCGTCAGAGAAAGCCCTCTGCTTCCACGCTGCTACAATGGCTTCAAAATTTGAATTTGAAATCTATTTCAAATTCTGGAAAACGTTCAACGTGTTTTGTAAGTCATACATAGAGTTAAACGCAGAGGTTTTATTATGTCATATTGAGGTTTTATTAAACGTTTACGCTTATATTCTAGGTCTTCTTTTGCAGTTAAACTTAGCTACAATATAGGGGTTTTTAAGTCAAGAAAGAGTAGGTTACTTCTAGGCAAGCGTGCTCCATCGTCGACCACGTCATCGAATACCATTAGGTGAGATAGTGGTCAAACCCAAGCCTATCAATAATAAAAAACAAAACCAGTGAGCTACGCCAGTGTCCCATTATGTTTTGGAGTATTTGTATTTGCTGGATAGCAGGCTATTAGAGGGCTTTTCAATCAGTGATTTATTTTATATTGACTGGCCTGTTGGTCTAGTGGTTAGTGGCCCTGACTGCTATGCCGGAGGTCGTGGGTTCGATTCCCACCCAGGACAAATGTTTATGTGATGAGCACGATCATTTGTTCTGTGTCTGGGTGTAATTTATCTATATATGTATGTATGTATTTAGAAATATATAAGTATGTTTATCAGTTGTCTAGTACCCATAACACAAGCTCTGCTTAACTTGGGACGGCGTTGTGTGATAGTTGTGGAATATTATTATTATTATTATTATTTAATCTTTCGTATAATACTTTTGAAAGATAGTGTAATTTTGTTATTATTGAGAATTTAAAAGGACCACTTCAACTCAACCAAAATTGAGTAGGATTGTGCAAATATAGCAAAATAATTCTCTTAATGAGCCTACTTTCTTTAATACGGTTAAAGAGCTTATCTGGAAATCGAATTTTTGAAGACCAAAATTCAAAATGATATATATATATAGGTACTGTTAAGTGTTGCGTCGTACCGTGCAGTATCTGTTTTAGTAGATTTTTTAAAATCTACGGAAGTCTCAAAAGTCTCGGAAATAACGAGACTTTCGAGACTTGCCATCATTCAAAAAAGGATACTAACAGCCGCGATTGTAGCATGCTCACCATTTCCTTTGACTGACTGACAATATGATAATACCTACCTTATTTAATTTTATTTGTAACTCGAATTACGCATTGCTTTTTATGATATCGAATATCGATAACCGGAAATGTTTTGATATTATCCTCTTCACACTTCTTGTTTAATTTTGTTTGAAACTGACTTCTACTTAGGAATTTGATTATTTTATTGAAATTGTAATGGGTTTCCTACGATTTGAAGTACAATTTAGCGAATATTTCAACAACATGCGAGCGTGCGTGTGTGTAGTGTATATTTGTTACAAGGAGTAACAAATATACACACACGCTCAAACGGCCGAACGAATTTGGATGATGATAATCATGTACGCAGCCTTCGTCACTTCGGCTGTCAAGACCAACCTAATGATAGGCATTAGGGAATCCAATCCCGCATCAAAATCGCGATCCCGCAACGCTGCGGGATTGAAGTTAGCATTCCCGCGGGAAGGGGCATGCTCAAAGGTAGCCCGCGAAATTAAAATTTTCTTTAGTTTTTTTGCATTTTCCATTTCACAATGCCACTCTAACCTGCAAAATGCAAAAAAAAACTTAAGACAATTTGAATTTTGCATATTTAACGTTTCATCTTTCAGGTTTAGGAAGATAGGATACAGAGGACTTTAACTGACATTGATTACGTTTCTGTCAACTTCCGATTTAGGACTAATCATCATCATCATCATTTCAGCCGAAAGACGTCCACTGCTGGACATAGGCCTCCCCCAAGCGTCGCCACAACGAACGGTCCTGTGCGTCTCGCATCCATCGGACTCCCGCAACCGTTACCAAGTCATCGGTCCACCTTGTAGGAGGCCTTCCAACGCCACGTCTTCCGGTACGTGGTCGCCATTCCAGAACCTTTCGGCCCCAACGGCCATCTGTTCTGCGAGCAATGTGCCCTGCCCATTGCCATTTTAGTTTGGCGATTCTTCGTGCTATGTCGGCAACCTTGGTTCTCCTGCGGATATCCTCATTCCTGATTCGATCACGCAAGGAAACTCCGAGCATAGCCCTCTCCATTTCCCTTTGGGTGACTTTAAGCCTTCTGATGAGGCCCATTGTAAGCGACCACGTTTCGGAGCCATATGTCATCACTGGCAACACGCACTGGTCATAGACTTTCGTCTTGAGACACTGTGGACACTGTGGTATATTGGACGAGAAGATAGACAAGACAAGTTTTCCATATGTACAAATTCTTCAAAAGTGACGACTTCCATGGAAAGTTGTTAAATTACTTGTTTATGTAGCTATACTGGGTCTAATAAATAGGTAATCAGAACAAACATCATCTAAACCCATTTTTCTTAGCAAAAAATTCAATCCCGCTTTTGCGGGATTAGATTCCCTAATTAGGCACCTAATTAATTAAAATCGCTCCACTAATTCCATCCATCCTCTTATTGTCCCGGGAGTTTTCTCTTGGATAACTTTTGACTTTCACGCGATCAAAGGTGCTGTGGTATGTCTGCGTGTACCATGTGTGTTTACTAAAACAGATAGATAATTTATAAGATAACAATTATACAATACCTACTCTGGTGGTTCGCAATCAGAGCAGAGATTGATAATTTGATGCTGTAACTTGATATCAAAGTAGTACCTATTTGGTTTTATTTAGTAGTCACACAAGCTTAAGGTCTGATATACGATATCTGTCTGTCCATTAAAATGTTATAGAATTACTAAAAGGGTTTCGCCAAACTCGTTACATCTGGTATCAGTCAACAGTTTGTAAATTACAAAGACCTAATGTCGTGAAAAGGCAAACCAAAAAGAAAAACACCTATAATTTAAATAAAGCTTTGGCATAAATTATGTCCCATTATAAAAGATTTACGTATTTATTTATCCACAAATCGACTGTTTTATAGAAAACAAGTAATAATTAGATCTTTCAACTTTTAAATGGTTTTAAAATGCAAGTCCGGTACCTATCAAAATAAATTAATATTTTTAAAACAAACATGTTCAAAAACAAGATTTTATTTAAATGCTCTAAAAAGAAGAAGAATAAAAAATCCATCAATTTATTATATTATGCAATTTGTATGATAAAAAAAGCTTGTCCAGACTTACGTTAGACACCTGTACTTATGTATTATTTTTTTAATGTATTTTCACCGATTTCTCGGTCAATTGTGAACCGATTTTGAAAAGTATTTTTTTATGGAAAGGCTATGCTTCCGAGTTGGTCCCATAGAAATATTGTTATGATCTGATAATGAACTTCGAAGATTGGAATGGAACTTCTCATAGGATCACAGCAGAACTGTCGTAACAAGTACTTAATATTGCTTTGTTTATAGGTACCTACGTGTAGTCGATGACCATAGATATCCGTGTCGATGACTGACTGTAAGAAAGAGGGGGAGGGGATATATCGAACTGATCTGATGATGAAGCTGAAAGGCAGGCACCGGAACTCTATAATAAATCAATGTAACCTAACCGTGTTTGAGATTATTAGAATTGTCATAAGATGCACTCTGGCTACAAGGTACCATCGAGCTAATCTGATGATGGAAGGAAAGACGAGAACTCCGTAATAAAACAATGTATCCTAGCCGTGGCTTGGTTTATTGAAATTGTCATGCAATATTTTAATGATTGAATTCTATAGGTACCTTACTGTAGAACTTGCACACTACTTACTTAAGTTTGGCTACTAAAAAGTAAAAATAAAAAACTTTTTACAAAAAAAAAAAATACAACCGACTTCATTGTAAAAAAACACTAAAAAGTGCTAAATATTGCGGAAGTCGGTGTTAAATAATGAAGAGACAAAACTATAGAAATACCGACTTCCGAAATTAAAGTTATTTAGCACTTTTCGGTGTTTTTTTTTACATTGAAGTCTGTTGTATTTTTTTATAAATTATCTGTAGGATTACAAGAAAATAAAATTGTTGCAATCTATAAAACCAACATTGCGCATATCGCATGCTTAAGTAGTTATCTCGTCTCCGGAACCCTTCACTGCGCGTAGGCCGACATACTCTTGGCCGGTTTTATTTAACTCACAATTTGGTCGCGTTCAGGCTCAAAACAATGGTAACTTATTATTGGATAATAATATATGGAACAGATACAGATAAACTTTAGTTAATAAATGTACCTTGATTTTACTAACCACAAGTGTACGCCGCCTCGGTTTTTTATTTTATTTAAATAAATATTTTTAAGGCATATAGTCCCTTGAACAGCTAGCCGGAATTAAATGCACACATACTCGAGTATCTGTGCATTTAATTCCGGCCAGCTGCGCCGGGTAGAGCCCCGCTAAACTTTTAATTCATTTTCTTTGCGAAATATTGATTGATTTACATATGCTATGTACATTCTGAAGAACACTTAACCAGCAATTTTTTTTGTGTAAACATATTTCTAAAGACCATAACTTTAATTTCGGAAGTCGGTGTTTCTATAATAGTTTTGTCTCTTCGTTATTTAACACCGACTTCCGAAATTAAAGTTATTTTGCACTTTTCAGTGTTTTTTTTTACTTTGAAGTCGGTTGTATTTTTTTGGAAAAAGATTTTTATTTTACACTTTTCAGTTATGGTACCACCACTAAAAAGTACCCCTCAGCCAAACTTAAATACCTTATAGCCAGAGTGCATCTCATGACAATTCTAATAATCCCAAACACGGTTAGATTACATTAATTTATTACAGAGTTCCGGTGCCTAACTTCAGGCTTCATCATCAGATCAGTTCGATATATTCCCCCTCTACTTTCAGTTAGTCATCGACTACACCGACGTATAAACAAAGCAATTTTACTTGTTACGATGATTCTGCTGTGATCCTATGAGGAGTTCTGTTCCATATCTTCGAAGTTCATGATCAGATCATAACAATATTTCTATGGTACCAACTCGGAAGCATAACCATTAAATAAAAAAAAAAAAATCAAAATCGGTCCACAATTGACCGAGAAATCGGTGAACATACATAAAAAAAAAAAAAAACATACATTCAACCGAACATATAACCTCCTCCTTTTTGAAGTCGGTTAAAAATATCCCTCTCTAGTCTGTGGATCAAAGCCGTTTGAAAGGAGTAGAAAAAACAAGTGAAAAAATATTATGTTGTAAAAAAATTTTTTTTTGGCAAAAGTATTAGTCTTACGAAAAAAAAACATACTTAGTTGATAATGTTGTACATGAATCTATAATAAACATTTTTTTTTTAAACCTATTGATCTTGCCGTTACCGAGGAGTAGGCTTTAGAAAATCACTGTTTTATAGCTCTTATTTTAGTCCAAAAACAAAATATGGTGCAATATAATTTATTTATTTATTTAAACTTTATGTACAGTAGTTTTTTTTTGTACAGTACTTTATGTAAATGTACCTTATATTGTGGTGAGAAAATAAATCTTATTATTATTATTATATTAGTGGTACATAGGCGGACTTAATGCAACATAGCATCCTCTACCAGTCCATCTTTGGTTTATAAGAGACAACACTTTGGTAGGTGTACACAATAAATAAATAATAGGTATTACAAATAGAATAAAGTATCATTAAATTAAACAAGTAAATAATGTAGTATTTTGTTTTTAGACTAAAATTATTTTTGCTGTATCTGCATCTCTTGGTTTACTGTATCATATTTTTATTAATACGAAATCAAAGTAATACTGATTAATCGGATTAATCATTGTAGGAATTACTTAATGTAGTTATAAAGTAGCTCAAAAACTATAATATTTACCGAAAAGCGGCCACACAACCAGCGGTTTCCGTCCATGAGTGTCAGACCAGACCCCCAAGAAGAAGGACAAAACGGCAGGCACCAAAGCCTCTATGATACCCCTGATGGTGCCCACAACCGTCGCATACCGTTGTACTTCAGCCTCGAGGCGATGAGTCTCGTTTGTTTTATCCAGAGACAGAAATGGCTTGCATTCCTCCACAGAGTAATGTAATGCGTGGACGCATGTTCGATATAGTAGTATGTTACTTAGGACCGCTCCTAAAAATAAATTAAGTAATTTTAACATTTAAGAGTTCTCATTTAATTTAATTTGACAACATCCTTTTATTTATTTATTTAAAACATTTTCTACTTTCAAAGAGTATATTACAAGGATTTATTATGATAACTTTCTTGTTGATGTGTCTGCTTAATCTGTATAGTTTTATCTTCCATCCATTAGATAATTTTATGCTTTTAATTTTTTTGAAGTAACTGATGAAACGCAAAGGAAAGTTCATTCCAGGGCAAATGGTTTCAGATATGGATAACAGAATAATCAACTAATTATCTTTACAATTACCACTTCAATTTGGCATGTAGATAAAATAATGTAACACAATCTGTGTCAATTATCACATGAGTTTGCTTAATATTAGTGCATAAAATTGACCTTGGATTAAATTAAATTGAACTTAGCTTTTTATTTAGTATTTATCTACCATACTATGTTTTTAGTCAATGATATGGTTAAATTTATAAGATTATTACTAAATTAAAGCCTAAGTAGTCCTTACAAATTAGAATAAATCCTGAGAAACTATGAACACCTTTTACTAAATTAAATTTGAAATATCATTAACTTGGCACATGAACAGGATTGTAAAAAAAAACAAGTTGCGCAATTACACAAAAAACTTGCACAGCAAAACTTATTTGTCATTGAAAACAATGTAAATTGCCATTATTAACTTTCATTAGTCACTTCTACATACGTTGTCGGGTGCAATTTCCGCATACGATAGCGTATTTTAGTTAGAAATGCAATAAAAGACACTATTTAATAAACAATATTTTTTTTGGTATAACTTGCACGATAATTTATTTATTGAAGGCCATTAATGTGCTCTCCGCATTTTTACACACTCGAATACAAACAGATGTTATATAATAATAGATAATAGACTTACCGCAGAGCGACATTCCCATCATCACAATAAACAAAGGGAACTCCATCGTAATGGCAAATCGTTTTGCCGGCAATTCGCTAATTGTATTGACGTTAGAGTTACTTTCAGTGAGGCGTTCTTCATTTTGGTCTTGAGCCATTGTGCTTTATTAATAATATATAAACAACTAATTACGCACTTCCAAAATTATCAACAATTTCCGAAACTATTAATAGAACAAAGTGTTAGGCTAATTAACATAAATTCTGAAAGAACTAACTAACGTAGGGTCACAGTTAGCGTACAATTCTTGAATAAAATATTATTCTAACTTAAATATTAAACGTACGTCCAAACTTTACTCTCGCAAAGTTTTGTTTGGTTTGATTATTTCGTCGTTTCGCGGTTGTAAATATTGTAATGTCATAAACATATTGTCAAACCACAGATCAGTGTTGCCAACAACACAGAGCCTGATGTCGCCATTTTTCACAGCTTCGAATTTCAGCTTCTGTAGCCTAAAGTAGCCCAAAAGCCAAATAAATGAAATAAAGCGCAGTTGTGGCCGAGTGGTAACGGCCCCGACTTACGAATTGTAGGTCGCGGGTTCAAACCCAGCCAGACGCATTACTTTGTGTAATTTATTTCATCACCACTGCTCTCAAAACGGTGAAGGAAAACATCGTGAGGAAACCGACATGTCCTAGAACCAAAAATTCGAAGACATGTGACATCCACCAACCCGCACTGGGCCCGCGTGGTGGATTACGGCCCATCCCCTCTCCTAGAGAGAGGAGGCCTGAGTCCCAGCAGTGGGAACATTAAAAGGCTGAATATGTATGTATGTATAAAGCGCAGTTAATATCAACTCTTTGTTTCTACTTTATAAACTTTAAAATGTTATGTGTAGTGTAGCGATTAACCTTACATAAAAAAAAAACTAAAATAGATGCTGCTTCGTCTGCCAATAATAATAACAAAGCACGAACAAGACTCTCACCATCAACATCATCAGTAGAAGGTGATGTAGCTGCTATAATATGCTAGTACTAGTGCAAACTTCGTTTGTACTGCGAGAGACTGCCTGACTGATTGAACTGACCAATTGCAGACTAATTGGAATTTCACCAAACTTTTTAATCAGAATAACGTAGAGCTGTATTAACAAAATTGGTTACCTAGTAGCACAGAATAAGTAATAGTACAAGTACAGAAATTTCACTCTTCGAAAGAAAACTTGCGAATATAAACCTACTAACAACGTAGATAATGTTCATAAAACATTGCACGGCACGGACGTCACCTTGATTATATTTGCCTACCGGGCGTAGAAGCGCTCGTAACGAATCAAAATGCACCTTAAGTCCACGTAGCGGGAGTCTCTTTTATTATGCCCGTTATGCGCCTTTGAACAGGCCGCTCTTGGTATAGAGTTAGGACTTGTTTTTGAAAAATGTGAAATACGTACTTACGTTTTATTACATAAAATATAATCAGATTTTGGTCAGTGGGTAGCCTTAGGGGCGGATTTTTAGGAGTTGGAGTATATCCTTAGGGGCGCTATGAGAAGCAAAGAAAACGAAAAAAAAATTTTTCTAAAATTACACTGTTGATAGGTATCTAATTGATTTCTACCTATTTACTTATATCTATACTTTAAAATAATATTTTTTTAAAAGTCATCTCTTAGAAGTGTCAAGAGATTGTTTACATTTAGTTAGGTATCTAAACAAATGAAATAGGTACCTAATTAAAATGAAGTGTATATATGTAAATTTGTTGGTTTTGTATGTGCGTTAGCTTTGCGTTCATATGTAATTTTTAAAAGGTAGGTAGTTTAAGATGTTATTATACATAATAATTTACATTTTGTAAGATATAATTCCAGTATATGTTGACCTTGCATTAGTAAGATAGAATAATAATAGTCACTAGTACTGGGAGGTCTACTTATTTTGATAGATCTTTAAGATCATTGACTCGTTTAAGGTGAAAAATGTCGCAAATACTTGAAATAAAAACTCGATAGAATATTCGATAAAGAATTCGAAAATAATTTTTGTTAGCGCGGGTCAAGTGACACTCTACCGAATTTAGCCTGGAAGAAAGGCCGCGCCACGTAGACGCATTTCTATACCTATAATTAGGAGTGCGCCAGGCCTGATGGTAGGTAAGACCAAGTCAGGGTACTGCCCTCCCCCCGTACCCTACCCGGTTACCCGGAAGACACGAATCATTATTCTTCTCACGGAATAGAAAAAACACTGGAAGTAGCTTGAGAAAATGTTTGTACTAGAACCGGTGTCACCAAACTCATACATTTACGATTTACTCTTACTGTAAACCCGAAGATACGATTAGCTAAAAAAATAAGGATGTAACCTAATTCGATCGAAATAATATCGATAGTATGAAAACGTATTTAAAACATATAATGCGAAAAAAATATTATATGCGATATTGTGATAGTATCAAAATAATGAAATTGATATTTCGTAGGGCAATTTTTAAATGTAGTAAAAAGGGTATTTATTTGCTCCCAGTAGCGTTGATCCATATCTCTTTACAAATTGGAACATTAGGAAAACTGAAATTATTAAGGAAGGAAAATAAAATCTAACAATTATCATCATTATCATCATCTCAGCTGAAAACATCGTCATCGTCCACTGCTATGTTGTACCTAACTCTTTAGCTAGATGTATTTTAAATAATATCACGAATATCATCCTACAATTTTTATTTTATTAACTTTATTAATGTAATAAATATCTGTACTATAATTACTTACATACGTATTTTTAAATACTTTTATTTTAAAAAGGCACGTTATACATGTCGATTGATTTTATCGATAAAGTCACGCACAATTTGGATAGCGTCAAAAGTTTAAGTAGACAAGCGAATATTCCAGAAAGGCTAATAACCGGGAAAGAAAATCAACTTTGTTATCATGACATTAAGGACAATTTTTGTTTGTATATTTTGTGCAATGGTCAAACATTGCAATTTGATTGAAATTGCAATGTTTGACCATTTTTTTTGCAATTGCATTGCATTGAAATTTTATTTTTTAATTTTATTAAAATAAATCCGAAAATAATACTTACGTTGACGCAGTCTAGTTTGCGAATGAGAGCGCTTGAACAGCAAGTGCGTAATGCAGTACTAACTAGCGGCGACACTGTCACGCCTACTTACTATTTCCAGTGTTCTTTCTATTCCGTGATTCTTCTATATATATAAAAGGAGAAACTGACTGACTGACATATCAACGCACAGCCGAAACTACTGGGAGTAGAAGGGTGAAATCTTGCACGAGTGATAAATGATATTTATTTTGTAAATAGGTTTAAAAAAACACTTTTACACGTCAATTTTTTTTTCGTCATTTTTAAACTAGATGAGGCCGGTGTTTCCTAGCTGACTACCCTGAAAAGAAACACCGAAACAAACTCAGGGGTCAAAGTCTCTTTTAAAGTCCATACAGTAAATATGTAATGGTCAAATCACATGAGAACCATGCAGATTTGTCTGAGATGGTCTTTTGAAGAAAGAACCATACAGATTTGAGTGGACCTGTCCAGTCAGTGCAAGCATTTGTCAGTATTCGTAAAGCTCAACTCAGGACTACTAAGGAGCTCAACGACTTGACGAACAATACCAAGGAAAGGACATTTGGGTAGACCGCAGAAAATACTCAAATTGCCAGACATACATTAAAATTACTGAAAAGGAAAAAAAAAGCAATCAACATAGTCCTCACGTTCACAATAATAAAAGGAAAAATATAGTTTACAAAATGTAACACTTTAGCAAAGTAAATATTGTTGTCAAAAATTAATAGAGAAAAAAAAAGTCAAATTGCAAAATAAAAATAATCTACAATATCGAATTGTAACAAATAATAAAAAGCACAATTAAAAATAAAAACAAAAGAAAAAATAATAATAATAAGACAACAGTTGCAGTGCGTACTGGAGCAGGTCAATCCCAAGCCTTTTGGTCCTCAACATAGTCCTTTATAGTGTAAAAAGCCTTTTGGCAAAGTTTTTGCTTTACAAATAATATGAATTTATTAAGGCTTACTTGTTGAATATGACTAGGAAGTTTATTATAGAAGTGTATACATTGGCATCTAAATGAGCCCCCTATTTTTTTCAGCCTGGTTGTAGGAACCACAAATTTGTGTTTGTTCCTAGTATTAAAATTATGAACATCACTGTATTTTTTAAACATGTTTATATTTTTATTCTCGTAAATATACTGTCAAGGTACAGTCATTATATTGATTTCTTTTCTTTTTTTCTCTGAGGGAGTATCTGGGACTTAATTTATATATAGAACGAATAGCCCTTTTTTGCAAAACAAAAATTGACTGTATTTCGGCGGCGTTTCCCCACAGTAGAATACCGTACGACACGAGGTTTCCTTTTATGACGTAGGCGAGCACTAAGAGAGGATTTTCCGAAGTTCACCCCTTATGGGGAAGAAACGGGAGTCCAAATTTAGTATGAAAAAACCTGCTTCCGCGCTGGCGAAGCTGCTGGCAGAAGCTAGTTAGTCATAAATTTCTTAAAAATGGCTATGATTTTTAATTATGTATTTCTGTTCATGTGTATTCATCTTCTAGTCATCTATTTTTTTTTATATAGTATTCTTGCGCATAAATGTTGTTTATGAACCGATTTAATTAAATTTTTTGATTAATTTAGTAATTATATTTTTGCATTGGGTCTAAAAAATCAATTTTAAAAGTGGTAAGAGTAAATCAGTGAAATTATCTTTTCAAGGCTTTATATGATTTTATAGTGGATGTCAAGTAAAAATTGAGATTATACTAGCTGGCATTTCTTGGCACTGACTTGTAGTCTACAATTTTAATAATTAACTAGTAACTGGCACCGATATATTATTTAATATTGTTATAATTATATAATATTTCATATTGTTTAATACTATAAAAATAATTTAATTAGCTATTTAATCCAACACTCACAAACAAAACTGTAATTTAATTTAACCGTCGTTATTATTTTTTTAATTTAAGTATTCTAAATATTTAAATTTAAAAAAAAGTGAAATTGTTTCTACCAACACCTAAAACTTCTTTTATTTGTAATTTAATATCCTATTTTTTCGAATAAATTTTGTGGCAGATTTCGTAGCAGCTGGTATCATTATTTACACACGAGGAGAACAAGATTGACAGCGTAATGGTGCGTTTACACGTGGGCCCAGCCTCGGCCAATCGCCATTGTTTAAAACGGGGTTTCCCGTTTACACATTGGCTAGGGATGGCGATTGGCTGAGAAAGGACCCACGTGTAAACGGGGCATAAAAGAGGCCGCAAGCAGGCATGCTTGAAATTGATTGGCATATTTTTTTTCCGTTTTGATTAGAAGGGTCGCCGCACACGGCCCACCGGCCACAACCACAAAACGCCGCCACCGGCATATTTCCTATAGGTTTCAAGCATTTTATATGGAATCGCCGCACACGGTTGACGCCGGTGGCGGCCACATGCTACAAATCGCCACTGCTCGCTTCTTGTGCCCGCTAAACGCCGATACAAAACGCCGTCACACGCCGTTCGCGCATTTAAACCTTCTTCGTCAGAGTGCATTATGATATTGCGTATGGATTAAAAAAGTACCAGCCACCGGCCACAAGTGGCTGTCGCGTGCTTCAGCTTCCTTTGTGACCGCTTCTAGCTTCTCGTGGCGGCGTTTGTGGCTGCAGCATGTGGCCCATATGCGGCGACACTAAGTAGATCTCCATCTAGACGTTTTACGTAACACTGCACCTTTGATTATAATTATAATGTCTGTCCCTCTCTCCCTTGTCTGCAAGTGGTAGAGATACCTACCGCTTTGCACGCAATTTATAATATAATTGCGCCCCCGCCAAAACTTTCGTAAATTTGTATACTCTTTGGTACATTTGCATTTCACACAATTACATTTATCGTATCAGGCTGGGCGCTAGCTAAGTGACTCCCAAAAGTCGCGCGTCAATCCCAGCTTATTTGTATCTTCATAATGTATTGAAAAACGTCGTTTGATACACGTGGAAAGTCATTGTTGCAGCACACAGAATTCTGCCTCGGACGCAATGACAAACTTTCTCCACTGCAAAGGGATCACTGCAGTTAGTGATCTGTTTCAATTGTTTCCCACTGAATGTTTGTCTTGTATAATGGAATACATTTCAAGAAAAAAGATGTTAATGTAGCAGTTTTTTAGTCACAGTGACTGTGCTAACAACCCTTGTCTCCTTTCTAACTGCGACAAAAGAACACTAGACAGTAAATGAAATGAGAAAACATGTTTTAATAAAGTTATTATTTTATTCGATAAGACATTCACAATCTGAAAACCAGAGGCAATTAATAATCTGCTGTTAAGGCAATTTATGAATGCTAAAGTAAATAAATTAATTATCTATTTATCTTAACCAGCGAATAACATCTTTTTACGCCAACAAGTCGTTAGTTTCCTCGACGCGTCTAATTGATGTAACAATCTCCTAAACAAAAGTATGTTGAATTATAATGTATTAGTATACTTCTTATAGTTAGTTATAATAGAGCAAAATTCAAGTTCAAGTCTTGTATTTTCATTAACCTAAACTAAATCATGGTCATGTAAATATCACATACAGTAAGCTTCAAACTTATTGGCGGCTGTGTAAGGTACTGCTCGCTGCACAGTACCTCAACTCTCATCCTCGCTTTAATCACACGATTTGGTTCTGCGCAGCGATTTGTCTCGTGTTCCGAGCCGCAATTAAGTTTGAAACGAACTATACCTGGAACTGTTTAATGATTATATCAAAAGTTTAATTTTGTGAGTTTTTTCAGATCTTATACTTATTCACTTGTTATTCAAATTGTATAAAAATGATATAATTTAGAACCGAATGTTATAATTTTACTCAACTGCGTCATTACTATAACAGAATTAAACAATTAACAGTAAATCTCTTCCAATAATTTAACAACCTATTAAATGCACATTTACATAGGCACCAACGGCCCAAAAATGATGTCGAGGACAGCTTTCCTTCCATTCCACAGTCAAACTTCGTACCATACAGCTTTTAAAGTTACATAATGAACAGAGTACTTCATAGGAAGAGCGTACCGAATTAGAAATAAAAATTCCGTCAAGAAACTATGCTCCCAGTGTTAAGGAATGCACTTAGATATGACACAGCCACGTGAATATGTATAACAATGAATTGCAGAGCGTGTACATGACGAAGAAATCAACATTCTGATAAAAATGCGAGACGGGTAAAATGCTAATACACACAAATAATACTTGATAAAACATTCTATAGGACGACACACATGAACGAGTGTAAACATATTTATTCAACTAATCTCGAAAAATAATACCCTACAAATTAATATTGCATGTTTACATCATGAAGTTGTAACAATGTACAAGCTTTTTCAGTAACATATTTATACATTTTACGTCTAGTGTGTAGGTATTTGTTAGCATGACCACACTAAGCAATTTTAGGGCCACTATTTTCGAAAATTTTACCTACATGATTCAATTACGACTCATTGGCTGTGAAATACTAAGCACTCGATACTGTCGATGATTGTAAAGCGAGATAATTTCGATTTGATATAATATGTAATATACAAAGAGCATTATGATACGCGTAGATACATTGATATTTCAATATTCGTCTTCCTCCGGCGGGTGTGGGTTGTCGCCGTCTATTTCCTCGGGAGGCGCGAATCCATCCTGAAGGACAAAACAGATTGATTAGCGAAAGGTTCAGTTGCTTTTTACTTTCCATTAAGCAAGCTCTAACCAAGTTCTCTCATTGTTCTTTGGCCTGCAATGGCCCGAGTTGTTCATGGTCCGGTTCTAACTAAGTACGGAAATAAAACGGCAATCATCAGTCCACCCAGCCAAGCTTTTGGCAAATTTATTCCATACACCTACGTCGGATAATAATATATCCGACAAACACTGTCGCGTTTATTCCGCCCAGATCGCACATTCACGAGCAAATACTCCATCTCGTCAGCTCTTCTATCACCTATGGGGATTGAAGAGCTAAACGAGATGGAGTACCCAGTCGCATAAGCACGACCTTGACGAATAGAATGCGAAAACGATCATCGGATCAATCCGAAGCGAGCAGTTAAAGGGTTAAAAAGTATGGATCTCAGGACACTCAGGATGGATCAGACTAGCTTAGTGTAACTTAGACCAACTTGCCGAAATTCGGTTCATAAAATACTGCTGCTGTTTGACCACGCCCAATGAAAATATTTCCGCCTCATTTCGCGTGACTCAAATCACGGCGAGTTTAGTTGCCTGTCTGTTGGAGCGAGAAGTGCAACTAGTTAGGAAAACATTGATTAGCAAATTCAATTCTACTAAAATCATGGCTTTTGATGTTTTGATATAGAGGAATTCTAATAGTTAAGGCTTAGTTTAATCTTCTGTGTTCAAATTGACAGGAAAATTTACACTAGTCTGACCCCACCCTTGGAACTTGACAAATTACTATTTATAGTTAGTTCCATGACACATTTATTGAGTTAGCATAACAAGGAAAGATTGGTCAAAAAGTTATTTTAAACAGTTCTGTGGCTACTGTACCTCAGTTGCATATAAAATATCCAAAATCTTCTGAACAATTGGAGCATTCTGCTGTTCTTCCATCTCTTGACAGATCACCTCTATATCCCGGAGCTTGCCAAAATAGAAGTCCCTTTCTTTCTCAAGGCCGTCAACTGTTGCTTTCAATTCATTTATCTGCGTTGAAAGAAATTCATTACAACAGAGTGGAGGAAATACTTAATGAAACAAAAACATAAACACATAGAGTAAAAATGTTGCAATACCTGATGATTTAACTCGTCAATAACTTTCGAATCCCCCTTAGCACTTTGATTTATTCTGGATAAATTAACTGGGGGAGATCTGACTGTGCTATTTGCTTTACCAACTGTAAAATATAAATATCATTACATTAACAATAGTCATTCAGACAACTACATTGAAATTTACTTTGTTACATATTATTTAAACAGCTGTAAAGTTATCAAGCAATGAAAATAATAATATTTCAAAACCATTTCCATAAGCACAAACACAAATAGAGGTAAATGTATAAGTTATAAATAAGCTATATTCCTGTACTGATGTAATCATGATAAACCATAGATATGATGAGGAATAAACATAATTAAAACAAGCAATATGATGTATGTTGCCAATGCTTATTATGATTAGAAAACAGTGCACATAATAATAAATGATAACATGCATGATGTTATGAATAATGTAGAACCGTGCATATGATATTAGTAAAGTGTGATAGAGATGCTATAATATTATACATTATGTACATTTGTTCTTTATAATATTTCCGACATAATAGTGGCGCAATATAATTTACTTATATAGGGAAATGCCTCCAAATAATTTAATAAAATATAGTAATACATAATTGATATTATCATTCTATATATTGGGCTTTTTAATTCTCTATGCAACTCATTAAAAAGCCAAGTTAATAACACAAATCAACATTTATAAAGAAAATAAAATAGTACTGGATTGGGGTCTAGCTGCAACTTTGGCAACAGGCGCCGTCGGTTTCTTGGGTACGGCGGCCGCGACCCGCGGGGCTGCGGCGCCCCCGTGCCCCATGGGCAGACCTTCACGTTGCGCCACCGCGTCATATTCCGTGCCTCCATAGTTGGCATCGAAAAATTTCTTGAACCATTGCAAAAATTCAAAATTGTCTTGGAAACGACCCTTCACCAGTCTGTCAATGGGTACTATCTACAAAAGAAAAAAGTGAAGGTAAAATAAAAAGAATCATAATGCTATGAAAGGTGCCGCTACCAGCATAAGTCTATAACTAAACAAGACATGTACAGACAACCACACATGGAAACACTTATGTGGTGTATACTTAGCATTATTATGTAGGATTGTAACATTAACAAGCCACAAGATGTGTTGCAAGTGTGGATTGCTTTGATTGGGGTGCATTATTTGATCGGCTGATGCATACTGCCAGAGTGGTGCATGGGAGCAGGGCGGCGAGCAGCCCGGGGCGGCGGTGGTGCCACCTGTACAGCACCACATAAAGGCACTCCGGATTCACATGCCCCTGACCCGATTGTGATGCCGCCACGCGCATCAAAAGCGTCATATTCCCTTCCATCATAATTGGCATCAAAAAACTTTTTAAACCACTGTAAGAACTCAAAATTGTCTTGGAACCTTCCTTTTATCAGCTTGTCCACTGGTATTACCTATAAAGTATACAGGGTGAAATTAAATCAGTTCGCCAAACTCAGCAGGTATGATGGCTTTTAAGTATCTTATGATCATAAAACAAAAAATACACTCTTTAATTTCAAGAAGCTACAGCTAATTATATGATGATCTGTCATTATTAGTTTAGCGACATAAAAGATTTTTTTTGTTTTGTTGACATTTGATATCAATACATTGACACCCACAACAAACAAGGCAGTATCGCGGATTACAGTCCGATTTGAGTTGTACCACCAAAGGCATAATATTTGTTGAATAAGCTACACGAGAGTAATAACGACGTATTTCTATCATTGATACATAAATTCATTTTTCAGTTAATATCTTTTCCTGTAAATTCAAACAGCGCACACTATTTCTTTTTGGTTCATTCCAAAAAATAACTGAATTAATGTTACAACATTGTCCAATGCGGGTGTCGACATATACTCATATCTGAGGAGTTTTAAACTGATAATTACTTAATTTAACCCTGTACTATTATGGTTATAAATTGTAATAGGTATTACAACTACCTAAGCACAACATATAATATTTTCAAACAGGAAAAAATGGGTGAGTAATTTCATTCTTCATATAGATTCTTAGTGTCATTTTCAACTTTCTGATATTTTTTCTATTTTATTGGAGAAAACAGCTTTAGTTTTAACTAAGGATAGGTAGGCTAGGTTCAGGCAGAATAAACATGTTTTCTTTCTTTCTTTTCTTTATATATTATACTTGTGTTTTAGTCAAAAATATAGGATATTCTTCAAACTTATTACTACTAGTGACTTTGAATTGTCCAAGCACACTAAAATTGTAGGTATGTGCCCCTTGCAGCTATACTTAGCTCACAACAGAAAATAATTTTGGGTACAAAACAAAATGTACAACACTCACTACAGAACTTAGCAAATAAATTACTGAAAAAAGTAATATTTTTAGTTACATAGGTAAAACAGGCTAGTTAATTTATGAAAAATTACCTTATCAACTCCCATTTTTTTGAAAGCAGCTTGTAGAATTTTGAAATTTTGTATGTATTCATGTTCTAGATTTGTTTTGAACTTAATTCTTTTCATAGGGACACTGTTTGGGAACAACATGTCCATGAACTGACAGTACGCGGCGCCTGTGCACAGCTCCTCGATCTTGGCGAAGTTTGACTGCAGGCAGTCGTTTACCCACGCCAACATATCATGTCGAGACAAATTCTCGGAAGTCACGTTCGTTGAATATACGTTCACTGCCATCTTACTCCAATACTTTCGTCTAAAATGTAATATCAACAAACATTATAGATCGCCATAAGACCGGCTTATAATCGACAGCAATGCATTTCAGAAAAAAGAAAGCCGATCTAAAAATAGGTCGTGGTATATCCGTGACGATTTCCCGACAAAACACCCCAAGATGTATCAAAACACTCACTAAACACCTGTTAAAGTAGTTCCTGAATGCTAACGAACTTTAAATATAGAAAATAACAGTAAACGTCCGCTGCAACGGATGTGGTGATAATAATATGACAGGGAACGAGACGACTCATCAAAAATCTGTAGCGCCGCATGATGAAAGTTTTCGGCACGCCCTTTTCTGCAATTATATTGTTAATTATATGACTTACCTTCAATTAACGAGATCTTGGACTAAAATATTCTTCAATTTATCTTATACGATCAAGCAAAGTAATCAAAAACGTTAGATTTTTGTCCAAAAACGCTACCTAGCAGTGTTCTTTCCGTGTTATCATAGACAAAGTAGTACCACAGACAATTTAAAAAGATTTTTCTTTTTGATTAATAAAACTTCTTGTTTAATTTTACTCTATGATTAAGCGATATGATGATCCCATCCACAGAGTACATTGAATATAGGGGTAATCCCATCCCAGCATTACTTCAACGCTAAATAAGAATGCTCTGCATATTTAAAACTAGCTGCAGTCAACGGCTTCACCTGTGTAATAGTATTTTGGAGGTATGCGGAACAAACAGTAAAGTCCCTTCTACGTTCGTTGAAAAGGGAGGATTTTCCGACCAGACGGGTGTTAATGTCTGGTGGGCAACTGCCTGATAGATGATTTCGGTCTGTCATATATATTCAAATCGCGTGGAGAACTTTGATTGCGTTAAGCAGGATTATTTCTTATGTGACGCCATAGATGTAGTTACATCACTCCTCTCCGGAGATCGGAGATCGATGGTTCTTGATGCTTCTTGATACGTACCAGGCTAGTGGTAGGATGGTTCCAGTGGGTCGAAACCGAATGCCGCATAGTTCTCGGTGAGTCGGAACTGGCTGCGGTGATGCCCCAGTGAGTAGGAGCGATGCCGATGATGTCCCAGTGAGTCGGGATGATGCTGCAGGCTCCAGTGAGTCGGAGTAGTTCTGCTGGCTCCAGTGAGTCGGAGCGGTGCTGTGCAACGTAGGGTGTGACTGCTGGCGTTGACCAGGAGTAGTTCTTTATGGCTCTTCATGTGACTGGCCAAAGGTGCGGTGTGCTTAGCCAAGGTCACTGATAAGGCTGAGGGTGATGACCTAGTATACCAGGTAGGCATGCTAGTGGTCAGAACACCCTTTATAGCCGTGGGTGCTGGCTGTATGGCTCACTGCTCGAAAGCTTGAGGAAGTGATGATGACGTCACGAAGTAGTAACTGTACGAAGGCTGTGCTGACGTTCATTGATAAATGCTATTTATTTTGCAAATAGGTTTAAAAAAAACACTTTTACACGTCATTTTTTTTCGTCTTTTATACTAGTTGAGGCCGGTGTTTCCTAGCTGACTATCCTGAGAAGAAACACTCTAGCACGTCTCTTTTAAAGTCCATATAGTAAATATGTTATGGTCAAATCACATGAGAACCATGCAGATTTGTCTAAGATAGTCTTTTGAAGAAAAAACCATACAGATTTGAGTGGACCTGTCCAGTCAGTGCAAGCATTTGTCTGTATTTGCAAAGTTCAACTCAGGACTACTAAGAAGCTCAATGACTTGACAAACAATACCGAGGAAAGGACATTTGGGTAGGCCGCAAAAAATACTCAAATTGCCAGACATACCTTCAAATTACTGAAAAGAAAAGTAAAAAAAAGGTAATCAACATAGTCCTCACATTCACAATAATAAAAGGGAATATATAGTTTACAAAATGTAATACTTAGTAAAGTAAATAATATGTAAAAAAAAATAATTGAAAAAAAAAAATGTCAAATTGTAAAATAAAAAATAATCTACAATGTCAAATTGTAAAAAATAAACACCAATGTCAATTTGTAAAATTAAATATCAATGTCGAATTGTAAAAAAATATAATAATAATAAAAAGCACAATTGAAAATAAAAACAAAAGAGTTTATAGTGTAAAAAGCCTTTTGGCAAAGTTTTCGCTTTACAAATGACTTGAATTTATTAAGGCCTAGTTGTTGAATATGACTGGGAAGGTTAATATAGAAGTGTATACATTGGCATCTAAATGAGCCCTCTATTTTAATACAAAATATTGTCGTAAATATACTGTGAAGGTACAGTCATTATTTGATATCTTTAAATTTATCTCTGAGGGAGTATCCGGGATTTAATTTATAAATCGAACGTACAATGCGTTCCAAATAAGAATAGGATCGATTGACAGGTAGTGACGTCACGTCATACTGTCAAATCGAAGAATTATTATGGTGAGCAAAACAAGAAAATTTTAAAATTTAATTTATTTACGAACTGTGAACGAAAATAGTTTAATCAGAATCCAGTTCTTCAATTTTGCTCATCTCGGAGTTCTTAAATTTTGCCCAATTTCTTGCGATTTGACAGTATGACGTGACGTCACAACATGGCGTCGATCCTATTCTTATTTGGAACGCATTGTATAGCCCTTTTCTGCAAAACAAAAATTGTCTGGATATTGGCGGCATTTTCCCACAGTTGAATACCGTACGCGTACGACATAACACTACGGAAATAGCTAAAGTAAACTAAACGGGTAGTCTGTACATCAGTCAAATTTAGAATTTGTCTAACAGCGTATGCTGCAGAGCTAAGTTTTTCCGATAAATAATTTGTCTATAGGTATGTGGGCCCCACAGAAGCTTAGCATCTCAAGAACACTGTAGTATCTTCAAGACTCAACTCTTTACCTTTTTTTAGCACACTAGTTTCCACTTGCCTAACATGAGGCATGGCAAACTTAATACATTTGTTACATCAAACCGGTGTACTATTTTTGAAACAGCTATATTTATATCGTCAATAACCGGCTGCTGACGTTTAAGTTTAAACAAATGTGAAGTGTCGTCTGCAAACAATACTATATTATGGTTATCCTTTATGAGGTAAGACAAGTTGTTTATATATATAAGAAACAAAAATGAGTCAAGAATTGAGCCCTGGGGACACACATTTTACTACAGATTCAGTTACATCGACTCTCTGAATCCTTTCACTCAGATAAGATGCCAGGAGATTCAAGTTCTGGATTTCGTAATGGTATAGTTTCCTGATTACTGTTTCATGGAGAACGCAATCAAAGACCTTAGACAAATCGCAAAAAATGCCCAGGGCATCGCATTTGTCTTCTCATGATTATATATATGTCCTAAAAGTTCAACACCGGTATCGGTTGTTGAACCGCCCCTTGTAAAACCAAACTGTTTCGTAAGCAATAATTTATGTCTGTTAAAAAATCTTTATAGTTGCTCTAAAATAAGTTTTTGAAATATTTTACTAAAAGTGGGTAGCCTTTTGTGCAACATTGTTTGTTTAGTAACTAAAGAAATAAAAACCGGTAACGGAAGACGAATGGCTCGATAGTCGAATGGCTCGATAGTCGAGTGTCGGTACGACAGGAATACAAAGAAAATGGACGATCACGGTGCCGATGCTGGTGCTAATAATACGATGTGGCGATAAACTCCCACATCAAATCTGACAACATTCCCCGAGTTCCGAATTGCGATATTATTGATGTTAGCGCGCCAACAGTCTTTCCGAATTACGTAAACGCATACATCAGGCGATTTCTTGACGCGCTAACAGCGCAGATATCGTAATAGGGTATTTTACTCTATAAGAGAAAAAATCTAAAAATATATTATTAGGATAGCTTAGGCAAAAAGCAGTCGGTAAGTGTTAGTTTTAGTTCATAAAATAACAAAATAAATTTTTAAATTCAATTCAATTTTTTCAGTTTTCTTTCTGTTCTTTATCACCATGAAATAGCCACCATGTCATTACGTCATTCGGCTGTGTAAACTAAAGTGACGGCTGTTAACTGATCGGCCATACTGAGTGAATATAAGCGCATTTGTTTACACAGCCAACTGACATCACGACTCCAAAGTAAATATGGCGTCCACTGCGTTCTGTATTTTCGTCAAATTACACGCGAAATATGGAAATGTAATGTGTACTAAGCGACTGAATAAAAATTTTGTGTTTTTTTTTGTGGTTTATTAGCGCTATAGAATCTGATTGAGACACTTTTAAAAAATGAGTGTTCGCTATTCGGATCTCGGGGCATGCGTATAGACCGTATTAGAGGTGAGATATACTAGGTAGAATGCGTACTGAGTCTTAGAAGTACGCGTCCGTCAAAATACTTATTCTAATAACTAGGTCCACGAGTATTTAGGCGCCTCGAGACTTTTCACGTTTCCCTATCTAGTGAGTCTTCGTACGTATAAATATCGGGACGATCAAGTACTGGAGTATTTTCGGTTTAACAGTTATAATAAAAATAGATTTTTATGTCAAAGAATAGCTGGCGTATTTAGAAGGTTTCAATTCGTTTTATTTACAAAACCAATTTCTAATCATCTAGGTTCATATTTACAAGATTTTTTTTTTATGTATGTTTTTTTTTTTGTTTATATATTATTATCTTTTTTGTTGTTTTTTTAAATAGTTTTTCCTGCACGTATCTTACACCTAATCGCGTTCATCGACTAGGTAGTCCTTCAAGTATTTACATGTCAGACGCCATACGCCTAAATACTCGTGACGCGTTTATGTGGTGCGCACGGAATAAAGTCTTTGGCTCTTTGCGCGTCCAGCCACAGACTTATTCCAAAAACCTGTTCCAGTATATATGTTTCATCTCTAGACCGTATAGACTGTGAAACAAGTTAGTGTAGAGATGGGTCGTACTAGGCAAATCTTGGACTAGGTACTACACCTAGTCCAAGTCCGTACAAATACTCGATCCAAATACCTGTTCCACCTAGTCCATGAAATACGCATACTTTATAGATGCTTAGTCTTTGCGTAACAACCTATATATAAAAAGGTACTCTGTGATGACCATAGAGGGCATGACATCTTGACTGAGATAAGATAACCTCAATTTTTAATGTCAAAAATCAAAATGCTTGAATGATACAAAAAGTATATTTAAATAATTATCATGATTTCTGCAACGCGGTTATTTGTGGGGAATCTCCCAGAAAACACTGAGGCAATTGATCTTCATTCAGCTTTTTCTGTGTTTGGTGAAATAACAAACTTGGACCTAAAATCTAAGCCAGGAGATGGTAATGAAAGTAAGAAGTTTGCCTTCGTATCACTGTCTGCTGATAATCCGAACGTTGAATCCTGTAAGTACGATTTGATCTTTTGTTACTGTAGCAATTCTGATCCTTCGATCCATCGATAATGAATTCAACAGATTAATTCGTTTTACAGAAAAACTCATGACTAACATAGTTTCTAGCTGCTAAACACAATAATTTTACTTTATGAATTGTATATTTTGAATATTTAGCTCCATCCAAAATATGATAGACCAGCTTCAATCTATTTTGTTTCAGGCATCAAACATTTCTCGAATGAAGATTTTAAAGGCAATAGACTGTATGTTACTAGAGCTAGGGAGAGCTTCTTGGAAAGGTTGCAAAGGGAACGAGAACTGGCACAGTTAAAAGAGGCTGAAAAGGTAAAATAATATCACATCTTTTATTATATTATTTTATCTAAATAACTAAAAAACAATTGAAATGTGTGTAAGTAATATCAATTTTTTTTTTACTGAATGCATAAGATAGTATTCAATACCTATAACAAAAATGCATTTTTTTATAATTTATATATGGCTGTCTGTTTGTTCTGCCTAATCTTCGAAACAGTAGGATTGATTTTCACTGTCAGAAAGCTGATGTTACTAGGAGTAATTTAGGATACTTTCCCGTGGGAATAGAATTTCAAAGCATAATCTCTTGTTTGTCCTCTTCTAAATGGATATAGCTAATGTTATAATAACTTAACCTATTTTTACTTACTTTCCCATGGGAATGGGACTTGACATTTTAATTTCCAGGGGGGACATCTTCAAAATGCATAATTTTTTTTTTAGTAATGATCTTAAACTCCATATAAATGAAGTCACAGGCTGTTACTAGTACCTATACATTAATCACTAATTCCCTAACTTTGATTGAATTAAAAATATAATAGGTTATTATAATAATGACAAAATTGTTTCCAGAATGGTCTTGAAAAAAAATTACCCAGGAAAACCCCAACTATAAGATTAAGTGACAAATTGAATCCAAGGAAAAGGAAAATTGAACAGCAAAACAATGCAACAGACACTAACCATAGAGCTATAAAACATTTCAAAGAAGATACAATTATGGACGAGGGCTCTAGTTTCACAAATAATAACAAGCTAAAAAATAAAAGACCTTTTAGAGATGAGAAACAAAACTCTGAAGTAGCTAGTAACTATCATGCTGAAGATGCTACTAATAACAAGAATTTGTCTATTGTAACTGAAGCAGACAAAAAGAAGCATGAAGCAGAAAAGAAAAGACAAGAGTCCATGAAAAGGAAAAGACAAGAATTTAAAGAAAAGAAAATGATTATCAAATCTGGTTTAACTGGAGTTGTAAGTATACCTTAATTTACATTAGAATTAAATGCTCAATCAAACCATAGATTAAGATCAGGAGCTTCACATTTTAAATGGCAAGAAGAACTATTAACAGATTTAATTGTTACAGGATAAAGTACAAAATAAAAAGGTAATATTTTCAGATTCAGAAGAGTATGCACCAAAAATAGAAAGTAATAATAACAAAACAAACAAGCAAAACAACCAGAATAATCTTTTTGATGATGATGCTGAGGATTCTGATGAAGAACTAAACTTTGAAATCAAAAAACAATATGAAGGCAAGAAAGGCCAGAAGGTAAACTATATTTCAATGATTTTAATGTACTATTTTGAAATTTCATTACTTGTAGTTTAGCATTACATGTGAAATATTAGGTTTTAGATTTACAATCAAGATACAAATCTGATAAACGTTTCACCTTAGATGAAAGGTTCATTGATGAAGATGATGAAGAAAAAGCAAATCAGGAACAAAGTTACAATAGTGAAGAAGTTGAGTTAGGAACCGCAGATGAGAAGGCAAAACAAATGAATATATTACAAGATGTACTTGGTGTTACTATCAAACAAAAGTACACAGAAAATGATAGTAAGAAAAGCAAGTAAGTCAAATCACTTTTGAACATTGGGATCCCTAATCTAGCTTAAGAATGGCATTTCAAATTAAAACTTGATATTAATTCATTTTACAGACCAAAACTAGGTATGCTAAGGTTTGATCCATTACAACCTGATCATGCAAAATTTTTGGCGCCTATTGAATCTAAACCAGAACCAGTTAAGAAGTCTAAGAAAAAAGCTAAAGATAAGCAAGAAGATATCAAAGAAGTACAACCAGAGCCTGAAGGACCAAAAATTGAAGTTTCTAAAGAACAATTTTATAAAGTCAGTGATGCATTAAAAGAAGCCATTGCACAACCTAGTAGCTTCAGTTTAAGAAGTTTGTTTGGAAACAAAGACAATGATGATGATGATGGTTTGTAGTTAATATCAGAAGTTACTTTGCAGCCATTATTTAAAAGTCCAGAAAATATAATTGTTGTCATTGTTCCAGGTCCTCAAGAACAAGAAACTGACTACATACCTCTTGAAGCACCAAAGGCGAAGAAAGTGAAAAATCCTCTGGATCTTAAAGAAAAAAATCCTTTTGTCTATGATTCATCTGATTCAGAAACTGAGGAAGCAGATGTAGAGGTAAAAACTGAGCAGAAACCAGCACCTGCCGTTGAATCTAAAGCAGTGTGGAAAGAGAACTTGTTCTTCGCAAAGTTTGATTCACGTCTTAAAGGTATGATTCGCGGGGATATAATTCAAAATGTTCATTTCTAGCAGTCGTAATATTATAAAGTCGAAAGTTTGTCAGGCGCACCGGTAGACCATGTCCTGGGAGAGCATATACCATAGGATACTTTTTATGAGCAGTCCCAACTTACTGCGTTCGTTCACGAACATGACTCATACATGTGTTTCCTTAAGCCGTATCTTAAGGAAACATATCTCATGTCTAGGAGGGCCGAGCCGGGAAAATGAAAAACTCTTGATTTTTTGGTCTGTTTTGTCAGAAAATGTAACACGTCCCAGGCAGAGGTCTCGAATTCACTTCGCTCACCATCATATGGTATTGATTCTTTTGGTAAACGTGAAATTTTTAAAGCATCTTTGTGAAGTTCGTTTCGGTCCTGATTTTTCTTGAGATCACTTCGTTTTCCCTTTTTGCTCGAAGTCGTCTAAAACTGGCTCAATCCGATTTTACCAAAAAAATTGCTATCTTTCTTTTCAATCATGTCCCACTCCTTTTTAGATACATTTACCTGAATTTACCTCTTTTAAAGTGCCATTGTTGAGGGCGGTAAACATTGCGTTTGCCCAGACCAACTAAATAACTAAGTATAGTGGAAAAATAAGTCGGGCCCTGGAGGGAAACTACCTTAAATCCTTAAGTTGGCCCATTTTACTTAACCTTCGGTATGCCTGGTGGCAAAAAGTTACACGGTATGCTTGGTGGGTTTATCAGACTCGGATTTTTAACTTGTAATTTCTCAAATATTTATTGATAAATAAGTTATTAAAATGTACTAATATTTTTACTAGACGTAATGTTAGAAAAAAAAAATAAAAAAAATATTGCAAATCAACAACTTGTAATAATTATTTTTCCAATTAAACTTAGGTAGTGTTTTTAAAAAAGTTTTTAAACTTCGTTAGTCTTATAACACACTTTACTTATTAAAAACTAAAGAGATCTCAATCAGACTATATAAACATATAAGGTACTTCTATGTATTTATAAATAACTAAAGAATATTCAGTCTTCACCACTTCTAGCAAATTGCACATTGGAAAATTGCATGATCCAGACATAAGTGACTCTTACAGGTCTCACAAATATATTGCGTTTTGCGATTTTTCTTGACTGGGCATACGTAGCATCTACGTTTTATACCAGGAGTCAATTTTTTCAACGGTGAGTCATCCTGGGTGCCCAAATGACTACCTATTCGTTTGCGAAGATCTTTAGATAGGTGATTGTTGTTTTTTCTAAACTACAAATGTTTTTCAATCGAAAAGAATAATAAATTACTAATATCACCATCGCACAGATAGCTCCCCATTTTGAAATTAAAATAATGTGTAAAATATTATATTTAAACCCAAAAATAACTTCAATTTCCAAAAACACAGACAACAAATACTAACATAAAAACGTCACGTCGTATGCCTGGTCGGGTCCGTGAGACCCGCGTAAACTATATGCACATCCTACTACCACAGGAGCGCGTTTCGGACTGAGGTAGCGGGCGGGGGGCGCCTAGCAATTCATAACGGCCAGCTACTAAGTGCGGTTAGGCGCGAAATTCGAATTTGAAGGAAATACAATGGTTTATGTACACAGGTGGGTCTGACGGACCCTACCAGGCATACCGAAGGTTAAAGGAGAATTTCTTTTATTTTTAAAAAGAAACGTAACTGCATTCAAAGATTTTCTAAAACTCGCTTGCCTCGCCTGGGACTCGAACCAACTAAAATTTAAAAAAAAAACAAACACTCGCTATTATATTATATACTTATCGATAGGATTATTATTCAGGATAAAATTTCTCTAACAAACATTTGGTCTTACTCTCGTCTGTCGTACAAGATATCCATGAAGAATATCTATTTAGTACACAAGTTCTTTTGTGAACATCTAGTACTTACTCTTCACTTTCAACAAGTAAAAGACATGTAACAGTTCTCTTATCTCTCCAACATTCAAAGACTTTGTATGAAGTACACGCTTGCTAATTTATCTCTAAGTACCTTTATATAAATCAGAAAAAAACATTATAAAACTTATAAGTAATCCAGTTTTGTTGTTTGTTGAAATCTTCGATAAGAAAATCGTTTAATGGTAATAATACCTCATGCACATTTCCTTCTTACATGATGCGAGGCGTTCTGTGGAAAAGTTTAAAAACTGGGCAAGTGCGAGTCGGACTCGCGCACTGAGGGTTCCGTACAAACTTAAAAGGTAAATTGCGGTTTACGATTTATGACGTATTAAAAAAAATCTACTTACTAGATCTCGTTCAAACCAATTTTCGGTGGAAGTTTATAAGGTAATGTACATCATATATTTTTTTTAGTTTTATTATTCTCTTATTTTAGAAGTTACTGGGACACACATTTTACCACTTTGGAAGTGTCTCTCGCGCAAACTATTTAGTATATAAAAAAATGACATTAGAAACCTCAATATCATTTTTGAAGACCTATCCATAGATACCCCACACGTATGGGTTTGATGAAAAAAAATATGTTGAGTTTCAGTTCTAAGTATGGGGAACCCCCAAAATTTATTGCTTTTTTTCTATTTTTTTGTGAAAATCTTAATGCGGTTCACAGAATACATCTACTTACCAAGTTTCAACAGTATAGCTCTTATCGTTTCGTAAAAAAGTGGCTGTGACATACGGACGGACAGACAGACACATGACGAATTTATAAGGGTTCCGTTTTTTGCCATTTGGCTACGGAACCCTAAAAATGGAACATTTGACTTTGTAATGCGGGACAGCAATTTTAAAATTCCAACGAATATTTGGAACATTTTTATTTTTGAGACCAAATGTTTGTTAGATAACAAATTGATAATAAAATAAATTTAATAGATTTTAAGATCAATTTTATTTTTAAGACCATATGTTTGTTAGAGAAATTTTATACAGAATAATAATCCTATCGATTAGTACCTATAATAAAACAGCAAGTGTTTGTTTTTTTTTTTTTTAATTTTAGTTGGTTCGAGTCCCGGGCGAGGCACGCGAGTTTAAGAAAATCTTTGAATGCAGTTTTGTTTCTTTTTAAAAATAAAGGAATGTCTCCTTTAAGTAAAATGAGCCAACTTAAGGATTTAAGGTAGTTCCCCTCCAGAGCCCGACTTATTTTTCCACACTGTATAGATCGGGATCCCCGATCCGGGCCTGAGTATCTGAAGTCATGGATGGATACAATCCGGATTACGTCGCACCATCAGGAAATATGTACTCTAACAAAACCTTTTCGTTAATTTTAATTCCTATTTGCTTTCAGAGGGTTTAGCTTTCTTCAGTAAACCACCAGAAAACGAAATACAAAAAGAAAGAAGAGAGTTGAAGTCTTTAATGAAGAAACGAATTTATAACAAGGACAGAAAGAATCAGATGTTCAAAAAGAAAATAGGAGGCAAGAAGAAATCAATGAAAAAACCATACAAAAATAAAAGTTAAACCATTTGAAAAATTAAACATTTTATATTGTTGTGCAAGTTTGTTTTTTTTTGTTTGTTCGCGATAAACTCATTTCATACAGTTTTCACCAATTTATTGTATGAGAAAGTACATCAAAATTATGAAAAATTTAAATGGCGGAATTTGGCGCCAAATATTTTAATTTCTTTTTTCGTGTCATGCTTTTTACGCATTCGAATGTATACGATACACGTGATTTATTATTTATTTTTGCGGTCTGAGATTCCGCATGCAACTGGTAATACCTGGATTACAATAAAAACCTGGGCGACTATTTCACGTATATTATATATTTTTACTAGCTGACCCGGCAAACGTTGTTTTGCCATATATAAAAAAAAAATAATAGATGTTGGCCGATTCTCAGACCTACTCAATATGCTCACAAAATTTCATGAGAATCGGTCAAGCCGTTTCGGAAGAGTACGGGAACGAACATTGTGACCCGAGAATTTTATATATTAGGTACTTATAAGATTTTATTATTTTGAAAACTATTTTATTTTAAATATAATCTATTTTACAGACCTTTGCCTAACAGTGGGAAGTATAGGCTAGAAAAAGAAACTTACATATTTATTTGTCTATATGTTACACTATTTTTAACCCCCCACGGAAAAGAGGGGTGTTAGAACTTATAAGTATGATATGTCTGTGTATCTGTCCGTCGCATCATAGCTCTTAAACGAATGGACCGATTTTGATGCGGTTTTTTTGTTTGAAAGGTGACTTAATCGATATGGTTCCTAAGTACAATTTTTACAGATTTATCAAAGGGTTCAAGGTTATTAGCTCGTTTGTTAGCTGTGGTAGGGATTTTGAACACTTAATGGGTATTTACTTTACTTTCAAACATATGTGTAACTTAATATTTAAATTAAAATACTCATGAATATGCTAGCGCCATTGAGCTGGTCTGATGATGGAGCTCGATGGTAAGAGACGTAACCTAGAATTGCCTATTAATAAACCCATCCAGTTTTTTTTTCATTTAGATTCGTCATAACTAGTTCTGTTTATTTTTCATAATGACGAGAACCTGATGCTAGAACTGAGAGGTGACTAATGGAACCCTGGAGTGCCTACTAGTACACCCATCGAGTTTGGCTTCGTTAGATTCGTCTCGACCCATTCTATACATTTCTTATGATGACGAGGACCTGATGCTGGAACTAGGAGGTTGCTAATGGAACCCTGGAATGCCTACTATTAAACCCATCAAGTTTGGGCTCATTAGATTTGTCTTAATCAGTTCTATAAATTTATCATGATAATGAGGACTTGATGCTAGAACTGGGAGATGGCTGATGGAACCCTGGAATGCCTACTTACATTATTACATACCTATCGAGTTTGGGCTCATTTGATTCATCTTAATCAGTTCTATACATTTCTCATGATGACGAGGACCTGATGCTAGAAATGGGTGGTAGCTGATGGAACCCTGAAATGCTAACTAGTAAACCCATCAAGTTTGGGCTCATTAAATTTTGTCTTAATTAGTTCTGTTCGGTTCTTCTGATGACACAGACCTGATGCTGGAATTGAAAGATAGCTGATGGAACCTGAAATACCTATACAAAAACAATGTCGGTTATGCAACAAGTTATCGTAGCACAAAATTCCAAAAAAAATATAATATGGGTTTATAGAAAATGTTGTAATAAAAACTTTTTAGAAAAAAAAAATAACCGACTTCACTAAAAAAAACACTAAAAGGATCAAAATAACTTTAATTTCGGAAGTCGGTGTTTCTCAGTATTGTTTGTTTCTTATTTAACACCGACTTCCGAAATTAAAGTTATTTTGATCCTTTTAGTGTTTTTTTTAGTGAAGTCGGTTATTTTTTTTTTCTAAAAAGTTTTTATTTCACACTTTTTAGTTGCGATACACTTATAAACAGAGTGCCTATTTCTCATGACAATTCCAATTAACCCAAATACTGCTAGGTTACATTGTTTTATTATAAAGTTCCTGTGTCTACCTTCCTCCTTCCGGCTCCATCATCAGATCAGTTCGATAGTACCTTATAGCCAAAGAGCATCTCACGACAAATCTAATAAGCCCATACACGGCTAGGATACATTGATTAATTACGGAGTTCCTGTGCCTACCTTCCGGCTCCATCATCAGATCAGTTCGATAGTACCTTATAGCCAAAGTGCCAACCATGACAATTCTAATAAGTCCAAACACGGCTAGGTTACATTGATTAATTACGGAGTTCCAGTGCCTACCTTCCGGCTCCATCATCATCATCAGATCACTTCGATGATACCATTTTCAACGTAACTATTCAGAATCATTCATTTATTTGTATTGTCATAGTCGCTTAACTATATCTTCATTGTGATATCTATTTGAGTATGAAGTTCCGTTGACCATTTCTGGTCTTCTTCATCAGTTCCACTTCATCAAATGTTACTTTTTGACTGTAAATGCTTAAGTTCTTGATGAAAGTACTAAAATTACCATAGGGTTGCCTATAATTTTTGAGGAGTTCCCTCGATTCCTCATGGATTCCATCATCAGAACTGGATTTTGAAAAAAATGGGACCAATCTGGAAGCATATCCTATAAAACGAAAAAAAAAAATTTGCAAATCGGTCCATAAACGACGGAGTTCTGAGGTAACACACATAAAAAAAAAAAAAAAAAAAAAAAAAATGATGATAAAAAAAAAAAAAAAAAAAAAAATACAACCGAATTGATAACCTCCTCCTTTTTTTTGAAGTCGGTTAAAAATAGGAGTACTTTAGGAAATAGATAATTAAGTAGGTATAAAAGTTCTATATCCTTTGTTAGTTAATTACGTCGGATGGCGACGGATACCGTAAAGATGTGGCTACAACATCTGTCCCTAGACCGCGTAAATGATTCGGTTTAAAGTTAAGTTTTAAGTTTTGCGGGTCGCTAGTTGATAATATTTAACAAAATTTAATTTAAGTAGTTATCACAATGACGTGTGCCCCGCTTGGGCGGAACATCACCGTGTCCTCGTGGGCGATCGGCAGCGACAACCTCTCGCACCGGGCCCTGGTTTCAAGCAAGGAGGAATGGCAGACGGTCACCTCCTTCTGTGAAGCAGTAATGGTAGCGAAAGAGGCGGCCTCACGCGTGGGGGAACGTACATACTTACGCCCTGGTCGCCGGGATTCCGACCCCGATTTCCAGCCACCGTAGGCATGGGCTTGAGCCGCGAGCAATGGGTACCTCGCTGTTTGGCCGTCTGGTATTCGTCCAGACCAAGCCCGAGTCGTCGACGGCGCGTAGGGGCCAGCAGAGTTGAGGCCTACTGGGGCCATGGGTTGACTTCCGAAAGAGAAATCCGCGGGGTCCCGGAACGCTAGGCAAAGGTGGAACATAGGTGTGGCTTTAATCAGTAAAATTCTGACACACCCGCTGACATTCGCTCAGCCCTAAAGTGAGAAAAGACATTGAATGATTTCCCACCCAAAGAAAAATAGTTATCACAATAATGGGTTTCGCGATTAATTTAAAAAGTGTGAAATAAAAATAGAAATTTAAAAAAAAAACCCCCGACGCAAAAAACTATTAAAAAGAAAAAAATAAGTTAATTAAATTACTCTTTCAGCCAATTTCACTTCAATAAAAGAACTATAAATATTTTAAAGATGAGCGTCGCTGAGTCGGGGGACCGCAACTTTCTTAAAAACCATTTAAAACTAGTGGTTAGCTAAACTTCTCCACATTGCGGTCCCCCGACTCAGCGACGCTCGTCTTTAAAATATTTATAGATTTGTTTGGCTGAAAGAGTAATTTATTAACTTATTTTTTACTTTTTAATAGTTTTTTGCGTTGGGTATTTTTTTTTTTTAATTTAGGTGTGGCAAGTATCTGATAAACCTACTCAACGAAGCGGAAACAGAACATGAAGACCGTAATGACGAAATGTCGAAAATACATGTTTCTAGAACATGTGACTGCTTTATGCTGAGAATGTGCAGCTCCAGCAGATACCATGGACACTGATAATGACTGTACCTCTGAAAAGTGACAAGAGTGTTTCTTATTTTGATTTAATTTTTTATTAGGTATATAAGAATTGAGGTGTTACGGTAAAAAGATGGGCACGCCACAATTATGGCGGTAAGTCTCCTCTTTGAGGCGTGGCTGGAAAGACCTCACGGCGTCCTCACCTTCCGCATGACGCAGGTTCTCACCGAACACGGAAAGTTCGGAAAGTTCCTGCACTGGATTCGTGCCGGAAGCGACGCCCGAGTGTCGCCACAGTGTGAACAGCCCGGAGGACACGGTGGAGGTGTGCCCCGCTTGGGCAGAGCAACGCTGTGTCGTCGTGGGGGCGATCGGCGGCGGCGATCTCTCGCGCCGGGCCTTGGTACAGGCCATGGTCTGGAGCAAGGAGGAGTGGCAGGCGGTCGCCTCCTGCGAAGCAGTAATGCTAGCAAAGGAGGCGGCCGATCGCGTGAGGCAACGGTCCTCACGCCCCAACCACCGCCAGGATTCCGATCCCGATTTCCGGCCACCGTAGGCGCGGGCTTGCGGACGGCGAGCAATGGGTAGCCCGCCGTCCGACCGTCTGGTAACCGACCGGACCGAGCCCAAGTCGTCGACGGCGCGTACTGTTCCACGCGTGCAAAAAAAAAAAACGGTAAAAAGATAGAAAATATGTATGTGATCTTAGAGTTTGTATAGCATGATGCCATTGAAGATAAGGTTGATTGATCTCGATGATAATTGTTCTAAATCTATTAGTGATTAAAAGTAGAAAATAAACTTGTATCTTGATTGATTCATATTGGCTTTATGTCACATGTGCAAACTAAAAAACTATTTACAAAAATGTATGTCTTTATTATGATTTATGCAGTCAAAAGACTTCTTTTGACTAAGTCTTAAACAATGTCACAAAATATTAATTCATCTTCTGTAACCAGACCCGCAATTTTGCGGAATCATAGATCGCGCGCGACTACTTACGTTCCGCGCAAGGGTTAGTGAGATAGTGTCAGACTTTTACTGACTAAAAACCCACTCCTGTTCCTTCGTTGCCTTCGTCCCAGGGCCCCGGGTATCGTTTTCACACTACCCATGGCCCCAGTAGGCTTCGACCCTGCTGGGCCCCTACGATTTGCTGACATCTCCCTGAGGCGCGCGGGGAACAATACGCGCCGTCGAGGACTTGGGCTCGGTCCGGACGGTCGGACGGCAGGCTACCCATTGCTCGCCGTCCGCAAGCCCGCGTCTACGGTGGCCGGAAATCAGGATCGGAATCCCGGCGGTGGTTGGGGCGTGAAGACCGTTGCCTCACGCGATCGGCCGCCTCCTTTGCTAGCATTACTGCTACGCAGAAGGAGGCGACCGCCTGCCACTCCTCGCTCCGGACCATGGCCTATACCAAGGCCCGGCGCGAGAGATCGCCGCCGCCGATCGCCCCCACGAGGACACGACGTTGCTCTGCCCAAGCGGGGCACACTTCCACCGTGTGCTCCGGGCGTTCCACACAGTGGTGACACCCGAACGTCGCTTCCGCACGAATCCGGTGCAGGAACTTCCCGAACTTACCGTGTTCGGTGAGAACCTGTGTCATGCGGAAGGTGAGAACGCCGTGAGGTCTTTCCAACCACGCCTCAAAGAGGGGACTTACCGACGCGACGTTCCGCGCAAGGGTGCGACTCCTGGAAGGATAAATCTAGGAAATAGTACCTATTTGCTAAAATTGGATATTCCATTTTATTGAACTTGATTAGCATAGCAAAGCAAATAATTATTTATGGCCTCAAAATGCAAAATTTTTTTTCAAGTGGGCCAACAATTCTTATCTTTACTTTAAAATTCGCTTGTACCTCTGGCTACCCTTTAATACAGTTATCAATAATAGACTATAAATAAAGGTATGGTTAACAACCAAAGTTGATTAACAAAACTTTCACCATTTCATAATGGATTAATTCATTTTGATTTATAATTTTGAGATAAAAATAAAGATTGCACCTTTTACTCAGATTTAATGCTGAGTTACTTATCTGAATTTCTGTGAAAATAAAAGTGATACTTTAGGTGAAGGTTCAAATTAAGTAAACATCAACATTTTGACTATGAACATCTTTATTAAAACTTACCACTTTTTTACAAACTAACGTTTCTTCCATGTAGGTTTTTTCCTAGCTCCAGGTTGTCCAGGCTTCTTACGTTCACGTCTCCTGAAATCTCTTGTCAGTAAACCTGCTACATGCATCTTCTGTAACATTTCCGCATCTACGAAACTACGTAGACCCCAAGCAATACCCCATCTTATAGCCCCTGATTGCCCAGAAGGGCCTCCCCCCTCAATGTTACATTCAATATCAACACGGTCTTGCATTTCAGTGAATATCAATGGGAACATGACTTGTTCTCTTGACTGAACATCTTCGAAATAAGTAATGTCTTTACCGTTGATAGTAATTTTGCCAGTCCCGGGGGCTCTAACTGTGACATCACCTCGAGCTTTCTTGCGCAAACATTCATATGTCGTAATAAAAGCCCGTCCTTCAGCATCATAACTGGGCTTGGGAATTTCTAGGGCGAACTTTTGTGATGCAAGGGGTTTTCTATATTTCTCAATAAAGTCCTTTACTTTGTAGGCATGTGGCAATGAAACCAACCTCTGCATAACTAGTTTAAAGTTATTATACTCTAATTCAGTTATTGTTTCCACTAATACTTGTTCTAATTGATCCTTTGTCAGCCAAACACTAGAGCCCAAGTTTAGACTTCCATTGGGGTCAGCTGTTGCTTTTTTCCTAATTATTTTATCTTGGAAATTGTACAATTGTTGAATATTTTCAGCAGCATCATACATAAGTTTAAAGTAACTGGGCTTCCCAGTATAAAACAAGAAATTATGGGGTCTGCCTGCTTCATCAAATTCGGCTGCCTTTCGTACAGGGAAAACTTCTTCTGGTGATTTCATTAGGGGTCGTGCTGCCGGATCGTATATACCGCTGGGAAACAAATATTCTATAGCGCGGTCGACATCCTTTTGTGTAAAAGTCTCAGGATCTTCACCCATCATATTAGCGAGGTGTCGCTTGCCAATGTTATATTCGATCTGCTGTCTTTTCATGAACTCTTCATGCTCTTGAGATCTTTCCAAGTAAGCTTTCATGGCTTTACTGATCTTTTTTTTCCTGCTTAAAGTTTCCCAATCTGTTAAGTTTTCAAGAGCATTATCGGAACTTGTAGTGGTTACTTTTGTGCTATAATTAAAAACATTACACACAGTCGGGTATCTAATCTTGACACAAAAAGATTTTGTGTGAGGAAGAAGTTGTTTTATAATTGCACGAGACATTTTTATACTATTAAAATACATAATTATTATCTTCTCATGTTTTCCAAATTACACAATAAGAAATACAGAGACCAAAGAAAACCAAACTATAACCTAAAAACGCAGATGACACTGACACTGACAGGTCACTAATCTAGTGTAGCAAACTCCAAAAATTCCAAATCGCTATCGACTTGGAATTTCAAGAATCAAACTCGATATCAAAACACGCTAGAAAGACGGATTTTACCAGAGGCAGATCCCAAGAGGCTTGAAAAAAAGAAATTGTAAGTAATTAAATTACTATGTGTTCCAAATAAGAATAGGAAAGACAATAACCTCGATCTGTCAAATTTTGAGTAAAAAAAAAAACGGTTTGCAAAATAAAACTTATTTGCGTAATAATAAAGGTTTTCTTTTGCTTTGTATTACAAGTCTTAGTTAAATCTAGGTGAAGTAAAAACTTTATTGTTTAATATATAAATGAGATAATTACATTGTTCTAAATAATAATTAGTTAAAAAAGAACCATTTTCTTTCTGTTTTCATTGTCAGGAACAATTCGCCTTCTTCTTCCATTTGCCACTACTCTGACACTTCACATAGTGACGCAGAGATGAGCAAAATTGAAGAATTGGATTCTGATTAAACTTTTTTCGTTCACGATTCGTAAATAAATTAAATTTAAAAAATTATTGTTTTGCTCACTCTACCCAATTTCTTCGATTTGACAGTATGACGTGACGTCACAACATGGCAATCGATCCTATTGTTATTTGGAACGCATTGTATACTTATATATTGCATCGTCTGCAAGAAATACTCATAAATCAACAACAATTTAGTAAGTTCCTAATGCTTTATTCTATAATATTAGTTTATTGTTACTGGCGTTGAGAATTGAGTTTAAGTGATGTGTTTCTATCCAGCGGGGCTCCTCGAGCTAGGCTGAAAAAACTAGTGGCATTGCTTTGTTTGTTCGATGTACCTCACGAATTTACTGACAAAATCCAATTTCGTCCTTCCAGCGGGGCCCTCGGCCCTATTACGCTCGGAATACATAAAAATAATACTGATCATAACTTGTACCAAAGTACCTCTCGATTCATGTATTAATTCCAAGGGATCTTGTAACAGGACAGGAGAAATTCAGCAAGAAAATTTTGTCAATCCAGCGGGGCCCTTTGTAATTTGAATTCATACGTGCAAAAAAAGCACACCATTGTTAATCGTAATTTCTATTAAAATAGTTGAGCTAAATTGGATTTTGTCAGTAAATTCGTGAGGTACATCGAACAAACAAAGCAATGCCACTAGTTTTTTCAGCCTAGCTCGAGGGCCCCCCGGGTAGAAACACATGTTTAATGCTGACTAAACTTTTGTGCGTGTCCAAAAATAAAACAGAATGAATGGGTTCATTAACGAAGCTTTCTTTCAATACCATTCGTTTACGAATTTACGTTTTGAAAAATGAGAGTAGACTTCTGTTGTAACAAAACTTATTTTCTTGTATGCTTGAGCTCTCAATTAATAATATTTCTGTCCAGGGCCGTCTTTACCAGGAGGTGCAAGGGGTGCGGTGCACCCGGGCGCGGAGCGCCCGGGGGCGCCTGTCGAGCGCTGAATTTTTGGATATTTCATTGAACTTAACGCCATTGCACAGTTTTATATACTTGTTACTTACGACCAATATGTATGCGCAAGCAAAACAAAAATAGTCATCAACAATAATATTTTTTTTTACTTTTATTACGCTTTCGGCGCTTGTCATACCGCATTACTACACTACACAAATAACAATTTTATTTAATACAACACGCGCGCGGCAAAGTCTCTAATCCAAAGAGAGTGTATGTATGTACGTTTGAGACGTTGCCGCCCGGTCGCCCGCACTTGAAGCAAAATGATCTCTAAGTCAATAGAGTCATGGGTAGTGTGAAAACGAAACCCGGGGCCCTGGGACGAAGGCAACGAAGGAACAGGAGTGGGTTTTTAGTCAGTAAAAGTCTGACACTATCTCCTGCTCCACCCAAGAGCGGGATTTGTCATTAGATGATTTTCCCACCTAAAAAAAAAAGTCAATAGAGTGTAAGTTCATTTGAAATGGGCGCGCGGCGCGGCACCTGTGCGTCTGTCATATTCGAGTAATTGCGCCCTTTGACATTGCCGCCCGGTCGCCCGCACTTGAAGCAAAATGATCTCAAAGTCAATAAAGTGTAAGTTCATTCATTTGAAATGGGCGCGCGGCGCGGCACCTATACGTCTGTTGCATCCTTTGACATAGCCGTCCGGGCGCTCGCACTTAAAGAGAAATGATCTCTAAATCACTACAATTGGGTGTAAGTTCATTTGAATGTATGTTTCTATTTTTTTCTACTGGACACTGCTATCTCGAAATTAAATGAGAGATTCGATTTGCTGACGGAACACAACTCAGTTTTTTCACTCTTCCAAAACATTGAATGCTGGAATAAATTAGAGATGCATGAAAAAAAATCTGTGTTATCGGCTCCAAGAAAAACTAACATTTAAAAATAGATTTGATATTGACGGGGAGGATTTATATAATGAATTAGAATTGTTGCCAATATTTTTTCCCAATGCATCAACAAGTACTCCCACTGATATTTTAGGGTATATATATTCTAATAATTTAATTTCCTCATTTCCTAATATCTCAACAGCTCTGCGTATATATTTAACACTGCCTGTTACAGTAGCAGAAGGTGAAAGATCCTTTTCAAAATTAAAATTTATAAAAAATTGATATAAAAATAAATGATTTAATTAAAATCTTTGCCAACTCAAAAGCAAGAAAAATTGAGTTTGTTTGATGTATGTGTATGTACATGTAATAAATAGATATTTAGTAATCGAAGTCTTAAGTTTAATTTTGTTTTTTAGAGTAGGTAATAAATAAATAAATTATCAAAATTATGACTGTTTATTGTGTTTTCTTGGTTGACTAGGACCCCTTTCATACTGCAGTGTGTCGTCGGTTGCGTGCCAAGCTGCAGTGTAAAAAAAAACGAGGGCGCAGGCTGAGTCCCGCACCCCGGCGCAGAATAGACTTAAGACGGCCCTGTTTCTGTCGTTGAGGACCTAGTAATTTATGAGAATGAATATAACTACCTACTCCTTATTTAAACATTACTTAAGTCTGTTTTGATTTGTACACCAAGACGTTAGATAAATCGCTAAAATATATTTTTTTTGTTCGCTAAGATATAAGTAAGTCACCAGTTGTAGCGAGTCACTAAATTGGCAACACTGGCACTGATTACATGCGGAATAAAGGGCTTAATACACTACTCGATATTCAGACAGTATTAGTCGATGTCGCGTTGTGTAATAAGGGTTAGTCCGGTCTTACTCGGAACAAAAAGTAAGACCATCTGAATATCGCGTATTGTACAAGTAGCGGCACGTAAGTCTAGCGCTGAACGATACGCGGAGGAGATCGCTGCGCATGGGTACTGTCACGCACGCAATACAATTATTAGCTAGGTAAATAACGTTAATGACATTATTTAAATGTAATGCCAAATAGTAGGTCTAGCGCTGAACGAAATGTGGAAGATTTATACTAAGTACCTACCTAAGATATAATTTTTAACAAGTTTTGTGGGGAGTAGAAAAATAAAAACATTATTTGGTAATTTGACAATTTTTATTTTACATTTGAGCCTAATTTGAATCACACAATGGTGTCACGCCTTCAATGGTGTCTTGACAGGGCCTTTTACTTTTGACGGCCCGAGCTCAGGACTGCTTCGGTCGTCGGCACTAGCAGCGTCATCTTCATCAAACTCACTAATGTTATCGTCTGAACTGTCTCCAATAACGTGAATAATGAATTCCTCTGTTACCAAATCCACGACATGATCACTCTTTGCATATTGCTCTTCTATATCATTCACCTTTTTGCATAACTTTTGCCAATCCCATGCACCCATCAGTAAAACTTTTTCTTGTATTAGCTCTATAGGTACATTTAGCAACACTCCATTTAACATTTTTGCTGCCTACATATTGTTTAATATCGGACCATGCCATTTCGATGGGATTTAGATCTGGGGGGCTATTGGCTAACTTTTTCAATAACAGTTGACAACTAGCATTCGTTGCACACTAAACTTAGTTGTCAACTGACAATTTCATAAAATTGGTATTACGTATCACACAAGTGACTAACAAACTACGGTGGAAATGTGGTGAATTATAAAAAAAATACGGTGCCTATTGTGACCACTCTAAAATTTTATCGACTATTATACAGCTTCAAAATCTTACACAATCGCAATTTTAAAAGTATCGATACAATAACATCTGTCAAAACGTGTTTGGTGGCTATCAAAGGCACCAGTGGCTAATGACGTCACTGCAGTTGGTCACTGAAGATAGGCAATGCGAAACTAGCTGTTTGACAGTTCAATGATGCACATTGATAACAAGTGATCATCACTTGAACTGTCAACAGTGTTACGCAATAGCCCCGCTGGGTGGTATGGTGGTAGTCTGAGCACTTGATGGCCTTGTTCAGCTAGGATTCGATCAATCGAAAATGTTTTAAATTTATCCTTGTTAATCCGTATTAAATTGTACAACTGAGGTTTCAAAAGTGTTTCCTCGTACTTTATGCCTTTTTCAGTTAGCCAAGCCTTCATGTCAACTTTTTTGGAAGTAGAGGTTGGTGCGCGATCCCACTGTTTATTGTGATAGGACGCGTTGTCGACTACCACGACGGAATTGGGTGGTAAGTTGGGCATTAACAGAGTTCGGAGCCATTTCTCATAATTCTCAAAATTCATGTTGTCGTGGTAGTCGCCTGATTTGGTGCCAGCTTTAAAAGTCAGCAATGCATTGGGTATAAACCCAGTTTCAGACCCGGCGTGGACGTGTGCGTTACCTAGGCCAGATGTTGTCGAAAATGGTCATTTGAATCTTATAGATAATTAGTTTTGCGGCTTCTGTAATTGTTGCGCTTATAGTTTTTTAATTATTTCACAAAAACATTTCCTGCTGGGGTAACGTTACCCCAGCCAGACCTTTTTCTTTCTAATGGGAATATTTAAATAATTACTAGCTATAAAATTAGTTGTCTAGATGAAGTAAATGTTGTGTCTTATTTTGTATTTGTTCTTTCATCGGTTGCGAAGTTATTCGAGATTATGCTTGGGTAACGTTATTGGTTTTGCTAGATCTTTGAAATGGTTAAGCGGATTCTTATCATATTTTGTACATGGCTTCTTAGGAATTAGTTTAAATTTGTTCTGCAGTAAAAAAACCAAAATAATACATAGCTTAAAGGTTATTTCATTAAATAGAAAAACACTTCAATTGGTCCCAACACTCTCAATAAGAGCTCTAAAGACTTACTTTAAACGTTTTTTTAACGCTTGTAACTGCCTTCAAATGTATGTGAAGTTTCATTAGTATCCTGTAAGTATTTAACAAGTTATGATGATATTGACTTCTTCACGAGCACGGTCTTGATGCGCGCGGTGTTATTTGGCCACTGGATTGGATATATGAACTGAATGTTATGTCAATTATTAGTTTTTTAGTTCAGTTGTATATCAGTAAAATTTCAGCTCAGTACATTGGATAATTAATGAGATAATACGATTAAAGTCATTAGGAAGTGAATGACCGTGGTAACCCAACCAAGTTTAGGTGGTTATTATTGAGAGTGCTGGGACCAATTGAAGTGTTTTTCTATTTAATGAAATAACCTTTAAGCTATGTATTATTTTGGTTTTTTTACTGCAGAACAAATTTAAACTAATTCCTAAGAAGCCATGTACAAAATATGATAAGAATCCGCTTAACCATTTCAAAGATCTAGCAAAACCAATAACGTTACCCAAGCATAATCTCGAATAACTTCGCAACCGATGAAAGAACAAATACAAAATAAGGCACAACATTTACTTCATCTAGACAACTAATTTTATAGCTAGTAATTATTTAAATATTCCCATTAGAAAGAAAAAGGTCTGGCTGGGGTAACGTTACCCCAGCAGGAAATGTTTTTGTGAAATAATTAAAAAACTATAAGCGCAACAAATTTAAAAATGTGCGCAACAATTACAGAAGCCGCAAAACTAATTATCTATAAGATTCAAATGACCATTTTCGACAACATCTGGCCTGGGTAACGCACACGGCGTGGACTATGACAACCCGCTGTCCTTAGGAAACAGGTTTTTTTTAGGCCCTTTGTACTACCATCGGTCCAGGCTTTTGAAGACGAGTGCGATGAATCTACGTAAGATTCATCTGTATAAACAATAGGCCTTCCCTCTTGACGATATTGCTTTATTTTACGTAAATATTCGATACGTTTCAAACGTATATTTGAAGTCTCAATCAGTACTTTCCGGTTGTTTTCGGTGTTTTTCCACTAAAATCACAAACTCTTAATCATTCGCCGAAGACTTCGTTCTGAGCCTTTGAAATTAATGTCTTCCTCTAGCTTCCTTTTAAGCTTTCCGACGGTAGGAAGTTCATTATTTGTGTTGTGAAAGTTATGAATGCACCTCTTTATTACTCCTTTGTCGAAATTATCAAGATTTGTGACCGGTTTTGTTCTGGCCAGGCGTTCTGAACACTGTGATCAAATCAGAACTATTGGCTTGATTGGAGATGTTCCTTACCGTTGCAATTGACGTTTTAGCAGACTCTGCTGTCCTTTTTTGGATTTACCCTAAATCGCTGATTATACCATTAAATTTAATGTTTCGCGCCTTAATAATTTCAGCAGTTTGTTTTATTTGGCTCAAATTTACAGTGCTGCTGTCCGAAAGACTGAGTAAAGTATTTGTAGCTTCGTTAATATCATTTTTAATTTGTTTCAAAGAATCAATTAATTCATTAGATTCCCTTTTTAAAAAAAAAATTCACGTATAAACCATTTTCCTTGCCTGTCTTTTCAAAACAGTATTAGGCATATTCACTTTAAAGTCACAAACAAACTTAAAAACGAACAAATTCAAACTTAACAAAAAACAACAACAAAAATTAACAGCAATAACAATACAATTAATGATGCGACTGTACACGGGATGTGCGCGGAGCGTCGTCGGCGCGGGGAACAGAATGCGACTGGAGAGCCAATCGGCGCTACGCACGCTCGCCTTTCATCCCGCTAGCCTCAGGTACCTTAAGGGCCTATTACACTACTCGATATTCAGACAGTCTTAGTCGATGTCGCGTAGTGTAATAAGGGTTAGACCGATCTTACTCGGAACAAAAAATAAGACAGTCTGAATATCGTGTAGTGTAATAGGCCTTTTAATTTTTACTTCTGCGCAATAACGGTCAGCGCTAAAGTTTCGTGCCGCTACTTGTAATAGGCCCCTAAAGCGCAAAGTGTTGACTAGTCGCCGTCAGTGTTGCCAACTCTACGTATTTTTGCGTAGCTCTAGGTAGTTTGCGTAGCTCTAGCTGTACGTCTAAAAGGCCTTTTACAGACATCCACGAACTTTTCTTGTTCGATCCTGCTCGTTCCTTGGTGCCTCCTATAGCAACGTCCTAAGCCGAGGTCCGTACCCCACAGGGGTGCCCTTAGCGTGTAGTCGCTTAGTTTTAAGTGCAGTTTAGTAAGCCGTGGCTGGAGGCCTTAGTTTTTTTTATTAAGGCCCCCTCAGGCTAGTCCGGTTCAGCAATCGACAACCTCATAGGTTTTCCTGCGTGATGTCATTCGCAAAAAATAATCCACGACCTTCAGTCCTCGAATCTATGTAGGTACTTTTGTCAAACGCACGTGGGTGCGGTGTAGCGACAAGTAAAACGAAGCGGACGCGATCAGCTGGTTGGATATTTTCGTACGAATTCTTAGGTTGTGGTAACTTGCTTCGAAATCAGCGAATTCACACGTCACGTCTAATAGCCATACAACAAAAAAGCAATCATCGCGCGAGTACGTGATCGTAGAAAAAAGGAAGCGCCCTCTGTAGCCTGTAGGCACGACGACACGATCGGGTACGCCGTAAGATACCTATAACAGTTTTTGTTTTTTTAATTCTGAGCGATCCCAACGGATTGCTCTGTATATGAGAGGTTTATTATTTACTAAGGACACCGCGTAATGCATCGTCTAATATCCATCCAACAACAAAGCGATCATCGCGCGAATACGTGATCGTCGTGTTAATTTGTTCGATAAAACCGGAAAGCGTCTTCTGTAGGCGCGACGACAAGATCGGGTTCGCCGTAAGGGTGTTACCACACCAATCGATCGATCGTCGATCGATTTAATCGATCGTCGATCGATGGTAGAATGGATTAGTCGACGTCGATAGTTTCTACCACACCAATCGATCGATAGTTGATAGATGCCATCGATCGATAGTTGATATATGCCATCGATCGATGGTAGAATGGATTAGTCGTTCCGCGTTTGCGTCTTCGTAATAATAGTACGAGCAAAATCGTACTGGCCAACAACAACGCGTCCTCTTGTGAATACATTTCGAAAGAAACTGATGGAATATAGCCGGGGTCAATCGATCTAAGTCGACCGATACCGTCGATCGATGCCATCGACCGGCAATCGATTGATTGGTTAGTCGACCGGTATCCGTCGATCAATTAAAGCTACCACACCAATCGATCAACGTCGACCGATGTCGATCGATGACATCGATCGACGATCGATCGATTGGTGTGGTAACACCCTAAGACACTTGTCAGTTTCTGCTTTTTTTTTTTATTCTGAGCGATTCTACAACTGTCTCGCTTTGTCTCGCTTTTAAGAGGTTTATTATTATTATTTCGAAATGATATTGTAATCAGAAAATGATATTATGATATACTCGTATATACCTGAAATCGACGAAAGTAGATGTAGGCGACGTTGGTGTTGACTTCACACGAAGAGGACAGAGAGTTTCATTTGTAATCCAGTTTGAACTTTTCTTTTGGTTTAATAAAACTTATTGTAATATGTATATAAAATCTATTGCTACTACTTTCATAACACAAAATAATTCACTTACATAATACTGTGTCAATTATAATTAGAACACAATATACAACAGGTAATAGTATACATTTATAATTAAATACAGCAGTTAATATTATCTATGTACATAGTTCATATAAGAATTAAACAGTCAAAATCATTGTAGAAACATAAAAAAAAATTGTCTAAATAATTAACTAGTAGTTAGCTTTGAAAAATAAGATGATAAATCAACAAGACGACACAATTTTGAATCGAGTAAAAACAACAGAACAATGTTTTAACATCACAAAAAAAAAAACAACAAATATATTAATTTCAATTAATAATTTGAATGTCATATAGATGCAAATATAGCTACATACCAATATCAATTAAGTACTACAAACGTAAAAGTTTTCGAATCAATATTTTGGTGAAATAAGCCTTAATTGATTTATCCCTAATAGATATAGAGATCAAAGGCACAGCTAGTGAATAAATAGAAACATGTTCCTTACTAGTAACAATGTAGGAATTATGTGGACTCAATAGCACTCAAGTATTAGATGACCATTTACATGAGTCTTCATTATTTGTATAATCATTTAATAGTTGAGTTTACTTCAAAATTTAATATAGTTTTCAGATGTACAAGAATTTAATCACAATTAAACTACAGGTAGCTCAGTTTCAATATACAATTTACAACATTTTCTGTATAGGATTTTTAAAGTTTTAAGTTATTATTATTTATAAATATAAAATTAAATGATTACTTTCATAACTTTTATAGTACACAATTTTCATAAGGATATAAATCAGGATTTTTTTTACAGAAGTAACGGTTAACACACCTTATAGAATTTTAGTATTAGCTAGCTTTGTTCCGCGGCTTTACTCCCATGGTCATCCCACAGGAACCGTACACATTTATTAGTGTAAAAAATGCCAATCAACGATAGTGTAGTTTTCTATCACAGTGAAAGAATTTCCGTAATCGAATCAATACTTCCAGAGAATACTTTTCGAAAACTTACTAATAATAGTCTAGAAGTTAAAATATAAATAAGACTAGTTAAATCAAGGTGTGACCACACAAATACTCCAAGGTGCGTTTATCATATAAGTTGACACCAGACTAGCTACACACCAAAAACTCAAGCATAAAATAATATGCAAAGCCAGTATGTATAATACGGTTTTAATAACACCGTAACAAGACAGACTGGCATATTCGCTTTGCATACTCTAATAAAAAATATGGTAATTCAAGCTCTGAAAATCTATATAATTATATAATTGATCTAGATCACAGGCTCTCAAGGGGGTTTCATAAGACGTGATGCACTTAAAATAAATAGTTGCGTATACTATACGGAATGAATGAAGTCACGAGTGTCGTTGAGAGACCCGTGTCAAGTCCATCCGCCCAAATAGTGCAGCTGCGACGCTTTGTATACTACCTACAGTACGGCCATTGACTGTATTGTAAACTATCAAATTTGAATTAGACTTACAATGCGTTCCAAATAAGAATAGGATCGACGCCATGTTGTGACGTCACGTCATACTGTCAAATCGCAAGAAATTGGGCAAAATTGAAGAACTCAGAGATGAGCAAAATTTAAGAACTGGATTCTGATTAAAATATTTTCGTTCACAGTTCGTAAATAAATAAAATTGTAAAATTTTCTTGTTTTATTCACCATAATAATTCTTCGATTTGACAGTATGACGTGACGTCACTACCTGTCAATCGATTCTATTCTTATTTGGAACGCATTATATTGTATTTGAAATGATCTATTCATAATATATCGGGAGTTTAGAGTCGCAAGATTTATGATGAAGATGTCTGATGCTTTGATTTGTGATAACAATAATTTCTGGCCAATTTATTGAGGAAAGTCAGGGGTCAAAAGTGCGGTCAAAATCACACGTAGTGCGGATAATTTATTTGTACAATAATTTCTTGTTATCCGCCCCGGCTTCGCACTGTAATACTGTGGCTACATTATCAGGATATATTAATAGATAATACAAAATAAACTTTATTTCTACAAAGATAAGATATAATTAGCATTAAATAAGTAACGCGAATTATCCCCGTATCCAGATAATGTAGCCACAGTATTACAGTGCGAATCCGGGGTGGGTAACAAAGTTATTGTACAAATAAATTATCCGCACTACGTGTGATTGTGACTGCACTTTTGACCCCTGACTTTCTTTAGTACACTGGCCAGAAATTATTGTTATCTCAAATCGAAGCATCAAGTGCAAGGTTGAATATTTCTATTATATTACAATTCCTGCACGCTGCTCGAGATCGCCGTCTTTATTTGAACGGATAGACTATACCATACACATACAGCAATGGACTAAGCAATAGTATTACGAAATTGACTACACTGTAGAAAGAGACAAAGCGACTTTGCGGCCAATACCTTTCTCTGTTCTGTGGATCGTAGTGACGAAGGTGACATTGACAGCCTGCGACGTGGACCAATCAGAATCCTAGTAGAAAATAACCACTAGCAGCTGCAGGATTGTTTCTTCTCTCTCACTCTTTTTTTCTCCCTCTTAGTTAGATGGATTTGGTCGAATGCCAGATTTCTTTTCATCTCCAAAGAAATGTGAGCATTAAAATTGTGGAGATAGGGGTCAATATGCTGTATACATTTTTAGATTTTCGCTTAGACTCTGTGCCAATGTGCTATGTTTGTTATTCCACTGTCTATGTGTATGGCATATACTTATGTCTACTTAGTTGTATAGTAATAGCCGCGACTTTGCTCGGTGATCGGAGAACGTCTCAGACTTTTAAGTGGTTCCTCTCGTGGCAGGAGTCATGTATGCGGCGCTACGTGGGCTCGTCGGAAGACATCAGCGCTTCCGACTGCTCGTCTAGGTCGGGAATGTTTCTTATCACCCTGCGAAAACATAGGGCAATGGTTAGTATAGTTAGCGATTAAACATAATTGAAAGGATATAATTCGGCGGTAAGTCCCTTCTTTGAGGAGTGACTACAGAGGCGCTACGGCGCACGATAGGCTGAAATATCGTTTTGTGGAATTAGGGAGAAAAAACTGCAGAAAGAGGTTGATTTTCTGTCTACAATCATTTTATATTATGGGGATAAATCCAAAAACTTAACATTTCAAAAGTTGCATGGTAATAAAGTTACAATATGAGATAATTAATTCTTATATTGTGCTTCGAAATCGTTAAACATTTAGTAGGAACCTATTATATGGTAGCAGCAGCCAGCATAGCCCTTAATGTCACACTGCTGGGACTTAGGCCTCCTCTCTGAGAGAAGGAATGGGTCGTAATCCATCACGCGGGCCCAGTGCGGGTCGGTGGATAAACTTATTATATAATATTATACTTATGTGAATGTTATCTATTCCACACTACCACAGAGGTTAAAGACACCGCCCTGAGGACACGGTGGAGCATACGGTAGAGGTGTACCCCGCTTGGGCAGAGCACCGCCGTGTCCTCGTGGGGGCGATCGGCGGCAGTGATCTCTCGCGCAGGGTATTGGTACAGGCCATGGTCCGGAGCGAGGAGGAGTGGCAGGCGGTTGCCTTCTTCTGCGAAGCAGTAATGCTAGCAAAGGAGGCGGCCGATCGCGTGAGGCATCGGTCCTCACGCTCCAACCGTCGCTGGGATTCCGATCCCGATTTCTGGCCACCGTATGCGCGGGCTTGCGGACGGCGAGCAATGGGTGGCTCGCCGTCCAATCGTCCGATAACCGTCCGGACCGAGCCCAAGTCGTTGACGGCGCGTCGAAGCCTACTGGGGCCACGGGAAGTGTGCACGCGTAGTATTCCACGCGCGCCTCAAGGAGATGTCAGCAACCGAAGGGTCGAAGCCTACTGGGGCCATGGATGATGCGAAAGAGATCCCCGGGGCCCTGGAAAAATGGCAAAGAAAGAACAGGACTGGATTTTTAGTCAGTAAAAGTCTGACACTATCTCCCGCTTCGCCCAAGAGCGGGGGATGTCATTAGATGACTTTCCCACACGAAAAAAAAAAGGTTAAAGACCAAGTGCGATTTTTTTCCGCCAGGACGTCAGGTGACGTCAGCAATGCTGACGTTACTCTTTTTAAAAATAACCATGGCGCTGACCATCCGTCATTTATATAACGATACTATTGTTTAAAATATCGTCATTTGTTGTTTTTCTAGAAAATTTCCTTGAGTGATATTCTCTGTACTTCCTAAAACATTTATTTCTAGATTCAGTGGCTTCTTCACATAATTTTCCAGTTGGGATAAGACCGAAATTGGCTATGATGTCTGTACCATGCACAAGTATTTTATACACACTTGCAGGTATATAATACCATTTATATATCTCAATGTACAAAACTAATGTATCATCTGTGAATTACTTAAAAAATGTATTTATAGGAAGCCTCGATGATATTGTGTCTAAAGTAACAGAAAACTGCTTAATAATATTTTATATACTCCAGTAATAGAAGCAGTAGTGGTCACATGTTTCTAAAAATCTACAGACAGTATTCTCATCATTATTAGTAACGTGGCCCTGTTTAACAATATCAATAAGAAGACCAGTAACTTGAAAAGTTATTTTTATAGTAGGCCTTCTGGATTTTTTAAGAAGATAATTTAAAATTTCAGCAATATCATTCTTACCACGCGCCTTTAATGAACTTAATTAACGATAAGACTGTTCCTCTATTTCTTCGAGAGAAAACGTATTAGATTCAGTATTTACAAGACGCTTTTTTCTGTTTAGGTCCTAAATCACAAAAGGGTTTCCTTCCATCAATTTGAGTCAAAGTCCTAACTGTTTTAGTTATCAAAGTAGAGAAGATCCAGCAAACAAGTGAACGCTGTCACTATCACTTACAGAAGTTTTGATAAATTCAGGCCAACTTACGTCTGAATCTAACCAAGAACTATGTACTTATATTTATTTACAAAAACACTTAACTTTAGCAACCCTGCAAAAGTTTAATTTTTTTTGAAGATTTAAAACAATATGTCCTACAAAACGTTAAGAAAAATTTGTTTTGATCGCCATTCCACTGTTCCGTTAAAACTGATATAACGAAATTTTGCATTAAGTAACTCAATTTTTTTTTAATTCCACTTTTTTTTAAAATACGTAAAGGTTAAAAACTAAATCTCCATGATTCTAAAATAAAATATTACAGTAGCGTACGATAATCACAAAAGCAAAAAACGGAATAGAATACATACTGAATACCGATGACTTGAGTGAGAGTAGTTGTAAAAAATAAACTATTAATAACTGTGCAATTGACTAATTTTATACTGACTGCAATGAATACAATAAGCACTATGATTCTTAACCTCCATAGAAGAAACAAATTTAATAAATTAAAAAAAAATTGAGGGTCAATATGACGCGGTTTCGGGCATTTTCGAGATTCCCGAATTAGGTGTACAGACAGAAGATTTAATGTTACGAAACCATAAATCATATTTGGAGATTATGGAAGCTTTTTGAATAATTACATAGGTAAATAGTTTTTCAAACAAAAAAAAATAATAATCTCTCATAACTTTTTAAATATGACTCTAAATAAATGGACCCCATGCAATTAAATACTTGTGTGGACTAGTAGAATAAATCTACATTTAAGTAATACATAAAAAAATAGTCTATTTTTTTATATCGTAATTTTATGAGAGCCTACTGTGCGGCGTCCTCACTTTCCGCGTCGCAGTTTCTCAACGGATATGTTTCGGGAGGTTCTTGTATCGGTGGCCACCATTGTGTGGCCCTCCCGGACGTCACGGTGGAGCATACGGTGGAGATGTGCCCTGCGTGGGCGGATTGCTCCGCCCGCCCACGCCTTAACCTCGTGGAGATGAACGGTAGCGGTGCAGTAATGCGAGCAAAGGAAGCGGACGAAAGCGTGAGGCGAAGACAAATCCGCGTATCGGGGGTCGCAAAGCGATTCTCGGTCATCATAGTAGCGGGTTTGCAGACGGTGAGGAATGGGTAATTCGCCGGTATCTGGTTAAGGACCAGGCCTGGGTCGATGGCACTTTATTTTTCACGCTTCTCAGTTCCACCCAGAGCGGGAGTGGGCCTTTCATTCCCCACTCCAAAAAAAGGGCTCCAAGCACGTTTGCCCACATTATTATTAAGTGTCTACGATTGTTTAGAAAACAAAAAGGTCTAATGTTTGAGTAAAAGATTGAACAGTTAAATAGACTCACGTAAAGCCCTCAGCAGCTCTCAAGCGGTCGGTGAGGCACGTAAACAGCGCGAAGTCCCGTGGCAGCTGCGTGGCGGCGGCGGCCCAGCCCGCGGCCGCCAGTACCGCCGCCAGCGCGCGCCACGCGCCGCCGCCCGCGCCCGCCGCCGCCCCGCCGCCCGCGCCCGCCGCCGCCCCGCCGCGCCACGCCTCCACGCACAGCGACAGCGGCACCGCCAGTCCCAGCATGCTGGTGGCCGCTTGAGGGGATGTTAGTGATCTACCCCTGGGAACGGGAAACTACATTTAGATTTATATAGCCTAAAGCGAGAACTCCATTAAGCCGACGCACATGTGGGCCACGCCTGATTTGTATGTAGAGTCGCGTCGCGTGGCGTGGATCTAATGTAGCTCTACAAGTCTAGTTGCCATATAAATCTATCTGCTATCTGCTGTGTCGCAAACAACGCGGCAAGCAGGTAAAACTAAAGGGGGCAAGCAGAGCAGCTTACGAGTCTCAAAATGCGGACTTGAAACAACGAGGCTTAGTTAAGAGCTCGTGCGATGAGGATGGTTTCACAAAGGTGGAGAAGAAGAAGAAGAAGAAACCTCCTTGTCAGAACCAGTGCGGTACCGCGCTGGCAGGACCCAACATGCTGCTGCGTCCAGCTATACCCACGACGCAGCTGTATGTGTCGAGACTACATCACACCACGAAGGTCGAAGAGATCGTAGAGTATGTACGTGTAAAAACAAACTGGACTTTGAGAGTCGTGCAGTTGGAATCGCGCCATAACACTAATTTCAAGTCGTTTGTGGTGCGAGTGCCGACTCAACACTTGGAGACCTTCCTCAAAGGAGAGTTTTGGCCGAAGGGTGTCGTGTATCGACGATTTCGTGGAAGAATACCGACCTCGCAGCGAAACACGACGCCGTCACTTCGTGTGCAATAGTGCAAAGAAGAAAAATAGATTAGTTATTGTATGTTATTAATATGTATTAGTTTATTATTTTTAAGATTATTCTATGTATTCTGTCTATGGGCCTTAGTTGCCTGAAAATAAAGAATTATTATTATTATTATATAAAATGTATGGAGACCGACGCGCCCAGATCTGCGTACGTGGCCCACGTGTGCCCAATATAGTTCTACCTTAACTTTGTTATTATTGACGAGATGGGATTAACGCCCGAGCCAGTAGTGAGGGTATCGTATAGCCGAGAATGGAAAGACGAACAATCAGTCTAATGCATGACACAGCATCAGTAAATTACGGTTAAAACTGCGGGCCCAAGTAACTATAGTGCTTAAGTATAGCGCTACATTTAAGTACTATAGTTAAGAGTCATGAACAGTAAGAACTAGAAAGAAAAGAAAAAGAAAGGAATACAATTTATTTGCGAGAAATCACGCAATCTTAAAACTAGCTTACAAAATTATTAATATTATATAGAGAAAATATGCGCCACGTCTGCGCAACTCGGCTCAGTCTGAAGAACTGATAACTGTTTAAAAGGAATTCACATGAAGTATTTGTGTTTAAGTGGAATTCTCTATTCCAATGATGAAGAGTGATAGTTACCAGAGCCACAGCGAGTCGATGAGCAGGGGCCCGAGTGCTGCGTCGAGCAGTAACCAGCTCCACTGGCGCGGCGGTGGCAACTCTGCGCGCTCCACGCCCCAGGCCGCGAGCAGCCCGCCCACCACCCACGTCAGACAGCCGCATGCGCATCCCACCAGACCTAACAGATTCAAAAGACCTTCATTATTATTAGCCGAAAGACGTCCACAGCTGCACATAGCCTCACACTTTTCTAGTGGAACCGCAGCCAAAGATATAAGGAGGAATTGCATCACTATATCAACTTAAAGTTGTCAAAAAATAAAAGTCCCGTTTTGACATCTGTCAAAACGAATACTTAAATACGCAAAAAGAATACTCGTATACATTATTCCATCATATCATTAAACGCGCGAATAAAATGTATGTATTTTTAAAACACTTTATTGTAGTTCATTATTATTTTATTGTTTCTTTCAGTTTCGTTCCAAGTTACATTCTAGGGTATTTCTCAAATGTTAAAACGGGCCTTTTATTTTTTAACGAGTTTAAAGCCATTCGTGGTACGAGTTCCAATCCACCATCTACAGACCTTCTTAAGAGAGGACTTTTGGCCGAAAGGTGTCGTATATAGATGTTTCCGAGGACGGGTAGGCCACAGCACGCAGCGAAACACAACGCCAATGTTACGATATGATTTAGTTTATTATTTCACCACAAAATTGTTTTGTAATATGTTTAATATGTATTAGTTTGTTATTTTGTAAAATTATTATATTATGTATTTTATCTATGGGCCTTATTTGCCTGACGATAAAGAAATAATAATAATAAAGGAAAATCTGCTTTATTATTGCGGTTCGACTCTGTATCTTGTGATCCATTCATGGCATAAAAATAATCTAGGTGAAAGACGCCCTTTTGTTGAGATACTGACGTGACTAACAAAAGGATTGAAAAATATTTTACTAGAGACAACTTTCATTGTCCAGATTTTTTTGTATCCATTACATTGATTAAAAAAAAAATAGTGCCGTCTCAAAGTTGTCAGCTCAACTCACACTTGACCGTAAAAAAATACCCTGTATGCACATGTAGAAGGTGCAATCAACTATATAAATATACCTATGAAATGTGGGTTTAGGAAGCACGTTGAAATTACGTTTTTGTACTTATATTCCATGATTAACTCGCACTTTTCCATAGTCAACAAGCACTTATCAAAAACAAGAAAACATACTGTATATCCATATTCCATACTTGCACTAGAAGGTGCAACAAATTTAATATACCTATGAAGTTATAGGATTTGGGTGCACGTTAAAATTGCATAAAGTTATGTTTTGGGTATAACCGAAAAAAATAATGTAAGTAACATGACTCATAATTTTATTCGGATAACCTTTGACTACAAAATCTATAAATATGTAACACGCAGATAAGGAATTATATACACAATACACACGATGGTTTTCCCCATGAAATTTGCCAGAGGTGTTCCTATATCTTACACGAGCTTCCGCCAGCGGCTTCGCCCGCGTGTCAATATATGCCTATGTCACTCAGTGATACAGTAGCATTCTTTTGGTGAAAGAATTTTTAAAATTAGTCCAGTAGTTTTTGAGTATATTTGTAACAAACTAAAATACAAATCTTTCCTCTTCATAATCTGTACAAAAACCTCGTGTTATCGAACTCCTCCGTAACGGTTTGACCGATTTTTATGAATTTTTTTGGTGTAGGTATGTATTATACATAAGAATGAGAATAGGTCGTAGGCTATTTGTTACCCTCCTAACCCCAATTTTTTTTCCTTTAATAACTTATGCAGAACAACGCCCGAGTCAGCTAGTAATAGTATATAAAGCTATATTTCACCAGTAACAATAATGTGTTGCAATGAAAATATTTTTATCCCTTTTTCCTCGATTGCTAAATGGACGCAGATAAGCAATAACATGTCAAGTTTTTGAGAAAAATGTGTAAATTTTTTGGTCTCTCGAGTTCATAACACATTGATATGATAAAGAAAAGAATTTTCTCGTAGAACCGTATCGTAAATCGCTTAACATTGAAGAATGTTGTAACATTTGATCACAGTAACACCATGGCTGCATGGTAACAAAAAGTATAAATTTTTTTGTGGGTTTACATTGATGGCGCGGCAAGCGGGCTCCATTGGATTGTTCGAAAGAGTTACCGCGACCCTAGAATGCAAAGGGCAACTGAAGGAACACGGGTGGGTTTTAGCCAGAAAAAGCTTGAGATTTGCTCTCACTTCACTCAGAACGGGAGAAGTTATTTGATCATTTTCCACCCCGAAAAAAGCCAACCATTTGGTGAGCTAGTGGTCAACCGGGAGGCATCAATAGTAATACTAAATTCTTTATTGACATAATTATAGGGTTGTTACAGTTTATGAATCCTCTGACTCCCAAACTAGGCAGGCCTGTATGTCAGGAGTCAGCGCCCTCCCAATTATATTTTGGCTTAATTTAATTCTTATTCTTATTAACAAAATTTATTTTAAAATATTTTTAAGAAAAAAGAAATAATAATCAATAACAAAAATATTGCAAAATATATCCGAAGATTAAGTAATAAGTTGCAATAAACGATATTTTTTTCTGTTTTCCCAATTTCAATACATTATGCAATAATTCGTGTTTTGTGATGACTATATATAACTGAAATCGTTCCTGACAACCTCACATTTTACCGGACCTCGGGAGTCGTAGGTTGATTCACTAACTACGATTAGTGTTCAAAATTTTAGTTACGAACAAGTCAAAAAATATAGAAGCCTATCAAAGTCCACTGCTGGACATAGGCCTCTGCAAAGGTGCCCCCGTCTGAAACCCAGTCCTTCAGCTTCCGCATCCAGTCTTCCCGCTACGTTTTTGAAGTCATCGCTCCAGCACGCTAGTCATTCTAGGACTTGAGTACTCCACCGTCTAACAGTCCTTCACGTCAACAGTAAATGTTAAATTCTGATCGAGTCTTCAAATTAGTGTTTTTTTTTTTTAAATGATCCAAGTGTCAAAAGTTAAAGTGATATGTGCCGGTGATCTAATAAGAGTGATTTTACTTCAAGCGCGCCACTTTATTTCAAGCTATTGACCATCCGTATATTGGGTGTGAGTTTGGACACATAACTTTTGATTGATTGCGCTCTTACAAAATGGCTAAACTCTGCGGAATACAAAACGAAATTCAGAACACATTGTGTACTGAAGTAAATAATGTGATTAAATTCGAATCGCATGTAATTAAGAAGCAGCTTGAAGAGTTGAAGAAAACTGGGCCGTATGGCGTCTCTCAAATTAAGGATCTGAAAACTGAAATTAAGCGTGCACAATGTGAAAATAATGAACTTCGTGCAAAGATCGCCGAGATGACTAAGACTGTAAATCAACTGAATGCGAGTATAAACGCTCTAGATTTGAGTATGCGTGAGGCGAACATAGAAATTTATGGTTTACCAGATTCGAAAACTGTAAAGTTAGCGACCACCATAATAAAACTTGCAACTGTTGTGTCTTATACGCTAAAAGACTGTGATATTTTAAAGTGCGTTAGAGTGCCCAATAACATGATACATCCGTACTCTGTGGTAGTGAAGTTGCGTAGTGTTAGGTGTCGCGATGAGTTGTATGCTGCAGTCATTAGATACAATAAATCCCACCCGGATAATAATTTGAACACAACCGTCTTGGGTTATCCTGGTAAAAAGATGCCCGTTTATGTAACCGAGCATCGCTCTCCAATGTATAAATCTTAGCTCACTACTGCACTATTTAAGGCCAAAGAAAAATCCTAGATATAGGTTTTTATGTGAAACTGAGAATTTTGCTGCCATACTAGTCACGGACCATGGGTAAAAGCTAAATTGTTCAAATAAATATTAATTTACTTCCTATATACCTTGTTTTCTTTTTGTTATCCTATTGATATTTATATCATCATCATCATCATCTTCCTGCCCTTGTCCCGTCTTATTTGGGGTCGGTGCAACACGTTTTTTTCTTCCATTCTATCCCGTCAACCGTCACGCTGCGTGACGGTACAGTATCTTACTTGGTAATGACACGCTTGATGTAGGTTTTGAACTTTCCCTTGCTAAGTTCTGTAACCGACTTTGGCAGCTTGTTAAAAAAAAAACCCTATTCTTATGAGGAATGACTTGCTGGTCTCAGTTAATCTCCAGTTGGGTATTACAATTTCTAAAGCAGATTTTGCGAACATACAAAATACTTTCTCAAATATTAAGTAGATGCAGAGTGATATCTATTTCTTTGAATGTTTTTCTAATGGACTCGTAAATATCCATTTTACAAATAACCCGGATTGATCTTTTTTGCGATATGAAAATTGATTCTACATCAGCTGCAGATCCCTACAACAATATGCCATAAATAAACCATAATGTTGTGAAAATAAGCATAGTAAACTAACCGGCTATATCTGTCAATACCCTTATTTTTCTTACTGCATATTATGCAACTGAGCTTAATCTACCTGAGACTGATCTAATATGAGCGCCACACTGCTATTTTCAATCGAAAGTTATACCTATAATTTTTACCGCCAAGGATTAGTTTGAGGCCAACTTGAGGGACATTTGGCTACATTAGACTATTCACTATCCCTGAACACTAACTCGAACGGTTTTGATACATGAAACAAGATTTAATGAAAAACAAAACTTGTTTTTATTTGGTTTTCTTGGGAACAAATTTTTTAATGTATTTTTTTAATGTAAATTAATGCTACAGTACCACTGTAGCTACTTTCAATTCTGGGCAGCACTTGGTCCAAACCCTGTCAATATCCATTGTAATGTAATAAATTTTAATGAATTTGCTTGACATACATACATACATACATACATAGTCTATAACTTTTTGTCTATTATAACAAGAAAGGGACAAACAAATATAAGAAGAAAGACTAAAGCATCAATAAAGAATTTCTCGACACTTTAGAAGTAACTCAACAACCAAAAATATACAGTCAAATTTATATAAATAAAATCAACAGGTCATCTTATAGTTAAGAAGTATGGGCACTTGAGGCACTTTCTCATATAATGTATGTTCTGGACAGGGGTACCTATGCTATACTGACATCAGATGGATCTATGAAACCACATTTTGCAAGTATTTTATAGCACCCTACCTGGGTGCGCAACCGACTGAGTACTTTCCATATAGGCCCTTGCATTTCACGTCCAGAGGCCCTACCACGAGCTCTTAACGCAATCTATTTGACGACCTAAACTGAACTGTTAAAGGGATGGAGCTATATAGGGTGTATAACTCCATCTCAATTTCTCGCTCGAACAACTGAAATATGTAATGACTAGCTTCAGTTAGCGGCTTTGCCCGCATGAAAATAGATTTCTCCATACAAACTTTGAAACCTCGTTTCATCCCATTTGGAGGTGAATTTTGCAGAACCCTCTCTTAGTGCTCGCCTACGTCATAAGAGGAAGCTTTGTGCAAAACACGTTCCTAGTCCAAGTAGTTTCGGCTGTGCGTTGATATGTCAGTCAGTCAGTTTCCTTTTATATATTATATAGATTGTTCAATTTGAGTTGTGAATTTTTCATTAAATGCTCTATAGTCTGTCAAATTGTATCAACTTTTAACCTTACATAGGGAAGGGAAAAATAATACCAATAATTAATCTTATTTTTTACTTACCTACGAGTAAAGATGAATTGATATCGTCGCCATTTCTTAAAGCTTGTCTAAATAAAAGTAAATGTACTGCATAACATAATGCTGAGCCCAGTGCGGCTAACACTGCTATCCAATTCGTTTGGTGACTTTCTGAAATACCCAACACCACCTGAAAAAAAAAAACAAAGATATAAAATTCTGTTTAGTTTAAATTGCAAGTTGAGATGAAAATACTAAGGGGGAAGTGAGGTTTTAAATGTTAGTGGCACCGGATGTCGCAGTGACGGTAATGCGAAGGAATAAGGACCTTATTACGAGGAAAGTTTTGAGCGTGAATTCAGTAGCATAGCATGCGTTTTCGACGCCGGGGCGGGTCAAGAAGCTCACCGCCCCCTCTATTTTCATTATCAGTAAAAATGAACTCTTTGTGGTGAAATTAATGTGAATTCTCAACAGCTGTATAGTAGGGCTTTCATCCCGGGACGATTTTTCCACATTTTCAAGACTCGAAAGTACACAGGCGGACTTAATGCCTTAAGGCAACTTGAACTTTTGAGACTTACGTAGATTTAAAAAATCTACTAAACCAGATACTGCACGGTGCGACGCAACACTTAACAGATACCAGATTGAATGTTTGCCTCCAAAAATTAGATTTCCAGAGAAGCTCTTGCACAATCCTACTCAATTTTTTTGAGAGGAAGTTGGGTCCTTTCAAATTCTCAAGAATAACGAAATTACATTATCTTTAAAACCAATACGAAAGATAAGATATAGGTATTATACGAATCACCTATTGAAACGCCATCTGATAGCTATCCAGCAGCCTACACATAAAAGTACTCCAAAACATAATATGTCAATGGTGTTTGTGATTTTTGTGACGGTTTTTTTTTTATTATTGTTAATAAGCTCAGGTTTCACCATTATCTCACCTGACGGTAAGCGATGATGTGGCTGATGGTAAATACACCTAGGTTGTAGCTAGATTTAACTGCAATATAAGACCTAGAATATGAGCTTAACCGTTACCTAAAACGTCAATATGACCTAAAATATATTAAAACTGCGTTTAACTCTATGTGACTTACAAACCATGTTGAAGATTTTTCAGAATTTGAAATAGATTTCAAATTCTTAAGCCAAAGCAGCGTGGAAGCAGAGAGGGCTTTTTCTGACGCAGGTTAATTTTGTAACAAAATAACAGATCCTTTGGTTCTGAATTCACATTAAATGCTTCATGTTTTTATGGCACACCTTATATATTTTACTCGTTTGTAACGCGCGGTACAAGAAAAACAAGATTGAAATACTGTTTTTAATAAAGTTTTTTACTATAATCTTGTATTGATTGCCTAAATGCCTAGCGTATGTTTTTTTTTTTTTCCTGTCTCGAAAGTCTTTGTCCCGGTAATCCCGAGATTGGGCCAAGACTCGATTATTTAGTCCCGGGACTCAAAAATGTATCCAGACTGAAAGCCTTTATGTATAGTAGAGGGATGGGGGCGGGGGGTAGTCAAATGTTCGAAGCTAGCACAGAAATTGTAGCACACTGCCTTGGATATTGAGATGTCAAAGCTGAATGATATGTGTAATAACCAAAAATCCTACGTGCTCTCTCGATTTTTTGTTTTAAGTAGGATTCTTTTAATAATGCCTTGTCATTTATTAAGAAAGGCGTCGAGTCATCCCAAAATTTGTTAAATTTTATCGATCTATTAAAAATCTTGCAATTTTTACAAAATATTATAATTTTTTATTGTGAAATTTTGCCCCCTACATAATAGCAGTATGGGAAGACCAAAAAACGATAGATGGATTGCGTGAGAAATATGATATGATTGGAAACACGACGATTAAGATGACGGTGAATAGAGATGTATGGAACAATAAAACTTGCTGCGTCTATCTCAACTATTTTGGATTTTATTTCATCATGAAATTATCAAATAATTTCTCCCGCTCTAGGTGGAGTAACAGGAAGTGTATTACAGTAGAGTATTCCTTCAATTGACCTTTGCGGTCCAGGGCCGCGGTAGCTCTTTTGAACAATCCCGTGAACTGAACGTTTTCACCACTTCACACAAGCCAGGTAGTGACAACTTCAGGTGTTGTCCTAGTAAAATACGATTATGGCAGGAATACTCGATCGTCACGTTCATTCATATGGCAAACCCGGTAGCGTCGTGTCGCGCAGACAGCGAGTCATTCTCGGGTTTTCTGAACAAATTAACCCAACAACGCCGAACAATCTAAAGGGGGGTGATAAATCCTTGTTCACACTTACCAGCCCAGCTGCGGTGAGTAACACAGCGATGCACTTAGACAGAGTGAACCGATCATTGGGCACCTGCGCGAATATGGCGCCGAACGACAGCGCGAGCGCTCCCGTCGTGGAAGTGTATATCGTGGCTGAGCCCGTAGTTGTGTGCAACAGGCTTAGTCGATACAGGTAGTTTGATATGAACCACTGAAACAATTTAGGGTTGAGTCAATTTCATTTTTGTCCATTCTAAAAGATATGTCTGTAAAAGATCGGTTTTAGCGATATAAAGACCGCCCATTGTTACACCTTATTTCATTTGAAGTTCTAGGTTAGTTTACAATAAAGATTATATTAGTCTATCTGTAATCATTTATTTCGGGTTACAATGGACGTGGGTGCTATTGTTATCAATAGAAAATGGAACGGAATTTATTTTAAGTTATCTACTAGAGTAGTTAACGGGGATCCTTATCAAGAGCAGGTGAAATAGGTCTAATATTAAAATAACCCTTATACTATTTATGTCAAAGTTAGAAAGACGACGCTATTGTTGCAATTTTTGTGTGCTAAAAATCTATAACTTTGTAGCGACATCTATGGCGTCACATATAAACTAAACTACAAAATCCTGCATCACGCAATTAGTTCTCCGCGCGATTTGAACTTAATATACAACAGCCCGAAATCATCTCTTGGGCAGTTGCCCAGATCAGACATAACACCCTCCTTCTTTTTCAACGGAGATTTGTGGGACCGCTTACCCTCCAAAACTTCTTTTATTTGTATCCTACGGATCCGGTGTCATTAACTACCTACCAGATACGGTGAAACAAGTAAAAACATTGGGGTATATTCTGCCGTCGTAATTAAAAAAATAAAAAGTAAAATATTTTTTTTACAAAATTGAGTTAAATACATATTCGGAATCAGAAAAAAAAAACCACTGATTAATATGTAAGTATTTAAAAAAATAATAATGGGAATTAGGCTCACAGGTACACAGAACAGTAGCGCGAGGCGCAGGTGTCGCCTGGTGGCGGCGGCGGCGGCACGGCGCTGCGCGTGCTCGCTGGCGCGCACCGACGCCGCCCACGACAGCCGCGCCAACAGCGCCTCGCTCGCCATCGCCGCTGACATCACACGCACCTGCCGACATAATACACGGTGTTTAAAGGTGTGTCTAGACCTGGCGCATGCGCCGCTCGCGAGCCGCTTGTGAACTGCGCACGTGCATTTCATATTCGTACGAAGCCCTTGCGCCACCCGCACGAAGCTTGCGCGCAAGCTATACGCCGTACACGAGCGGCGCAGGAGGTGAGTGCATGCCGCCCGTGATACACACATAGCTCAAACGTGAAAGAAGCTACATGCGCGCGAGCGGCGTGCGTGCTGCACGCGCGCCTCACTCGAGCCTTGCTGGAGCTGCACTAGAGCGGCGCACCAAACTTAAGGTGCATTCTCACACATCAGTCACCGTCACGTCACGTCACTGGCCAGGTTTAAAAAAAAAAGTTTCTATACTCCTAGTATGACTTTGTTCCCACACGTCAGTCACCGGCACGTGATCTATCAGTGACGTCACCGGTCAGGCACGTCAAATAATGTTTTCCATACAAGTATCATGCTTTTAACCCCACACACCCGGAATCGTCACGTCTCAGTTCAGTCAGCGTCGTGCTACCGTCATTGCGTGGCATTTTATCCGTCAGGGCAGTATCTATTCTGTAGCATGACGCACACCTAATCACTGACCAACCCGTAACTTGACTGATGTATGTGTTCAATGATTCAGGCAAACCGGCGACGTGACTGACGAACGACGTGACGGTGACTTGTACGTACGTACGGAATACGTACACAAACCGTCACCGATCCGTCGTCGGTGACTTGACGGTGACTGATGTGTACCTTTAGGCAGTAACCGCACGCGTGCAGCACGCACGCAGTTCGCAAACGGCGCATTCGCCAGGTCTGAACACACCTTAAGAAAAAGATAGATAATTCGGTACAGATACCGACACGGATCTTGAGCGCTGATTTCCACTTGCGTGAAATATCGGGTCTCTTTAGCGGTATGAAGTGAAACGCGGGGGCAGGGAGTGCAATCCTTGTACAGTGATTGGCTCGCCGATGAGTTCGATGCGCAAATCAGTTCTCTATGGGTCATTGCGGGAATGGGCGCCAAGTAACGTCTTCCATTCGTTCACATGAATGATTTCACAATTAAAATTCACTTTTGTAAAAAAGACAGAGCTTTTCCTAATTAATTTACTACTCTGCTAAAATGAAGAATACTATGTAGTGTTGATTAATCTTTTTTATTTCACAGACAACAAAAGGTTAAACCTAGTGTTAGTATCATTATTATAAATACTATTTTAAGCATTCAGCACAGAAGATGACTCAAGTTTCATCTTTCCCACAAAATGACTAAAGAAGGGCGAAGCATACTACCTGCGACTGTTTTTAGAAATGCTGTTGCCAGTGGCTCAGGTTCTAGCCAACAAAGATGCTAGTTTCTTCCGAATGATCGCATGAAAGCCGTCAGTTCGATTCTGTGTAAACATCTTTTTTTCGTCGTCGTCGTCATCATAATATTTATCTATATAAGTATGTATTTAGAAATATATAAGTAGGTTTATCAGTTGTCTAGTACCCATAACACAAGCTCTGCTTAGCTTGGGACTAGACGGCGTTGTGTGATAGTTGTGGAATATTCTATTATATATTATTAAATAAATCAACGTCATTCTTACCTACCATAAAAATTGGAACTCTGCAAAAAAAAAAAACCACAATACCTCAGCAACTTTATTGAACCGCACAGCTCTTGGAGCAGCATCGTCGCTATCAGTCGTCTCTCCCGCTCGTACAGGAACAAACGTGGAGTCTCCCTAAAATATTATCAAGGAATAAAACTCACTCTACCATACACCATGTTTTTTGAACACTAAGAAATTTCAACATTTTTTTTTTAATATTTTCCCATCCTAGGAATTACTTTAGTGTTGTGGGTACATTCACAAACATGTAACCTCACATACACAAGACACCCAGACCCAGAACAACTATTGGTAAGCAATACAAATATTTTTTCTGTGCAGGATTTGAACACTCGACACGCAGCGCAGCAACCAATTGCTCAACCATTGCGTCAATCGTGCCAACTAATAAACCCAATCTAAAACCAATTAAAAAGTCAAGACTTCTGGAAATATTATATTACCTTCAAAACTGCCTATGTATAACTTAATTCCAAAAGTTGTAAAGTAAAAGATATTTTTTGTTATTTAGTTAACACACGTATATCCATATAATATTTCCAAGCCTTAAAAAATGTATAGTATTAAAATACAGGTTGTATTTTTTTTATCCCAAGCAATATTGTATATTGTTGATTGTTTACCTGATTCTGAACCTAAAACAATACAAAAAGGTTGTTTTAATAAAACATCTTACCCTTGAAGGTACATTTCAGTAGTCTATAAGTAATTGTTGCATGCTTAAAGGTCATTATGGAAGTGGACTGCACCAACAACACATTCATAAATGAAACCAACACAATACTCCATTCACAATAAGATTAGACATTTAAACAAACATTTTTTACTGTCTGTACAACCGATTTTGACCTTTATTACATTGGTGGCATGACAAATGGCGGCTGCAGTAAATAGTTGGTATTAAAACCTCTTTTTTGCTTTTAATGCCATTGTTACATCTACGGAACAGAAGTCAAAACCGGTTGAATGGACAGTAAAAAAAGTTTGGTTAAATGCTAATCTAATTGCAAATGGAGCATAGCTTTCCCTGCGTTCCGAGATGCGACAGTAGTAATAATATCGCGAATCCAACCAACGCGCAACGTCATAATTGTTACTCAATAGTCCTTATATATTGTGACTACTGAATTTGATTGGATTTGTGATGTAATCACTTTTGTCGCAATTCGGAATGCTGAGCTGGAATAACCACAAGGCAGTAAGAAAGTGAACATAACAAATTGGATGTCAAGGTGAAATTTAATATTATCAAGTAAAAGGTCAATTATTTAATATTGCTAAGGTTTAAAAATACATCCTGGGTCAGCAAAAATTAGGGGGATCTTTATATTTTTTAATATTTCTTTTACAAATAAAATACTCACCAAACTGTTTGTGGATTCATTGAAATAACTTTCATCATCTGTTTCTCCTGTTTGTTCCAGTAGTTGCTGAAAAATATAACACACTGTATTAAAAGTAATTTGATATGCAGTATTCAATATTGTTATTATTAATTAGCAATAAATTCCTCCATGTTGTGCCTTTATTGTTGAGCATGGGTCACTGGTCACTCTTATGATGAACATGGTTAAAAGGAGCATATCAATCAATTTATTTGATAATACCCTGTGATAAATAAATTCATAGAATAACCTGGATCTATAGGCTATTATATATATTATTATTATTATAAACAAATCATGACACCCTGTACTAAAGGTTTAACAAATAAAGATAATAAAAAAAAGGATGATATGGATAAATCTATAATCTAAATTAATTGCACTTGTATGCTTGATGCATTTAAAAACATTTGTGCATTGTTGTAAGAAGTATACTGATTTTGTAAAGTTCTGTTATGAAAGTTCATTAGGTTTATAATAACTTGTGATAAAGATTAATGAGCATAATTTAAACATTATAAACAATTCACTGAAATTATATTCAAGCTATGAAAACATCAATTTTTTTGTATCGTAAAGTATATATAATATTATCTTAATAGTATATTATTTTATCCTTGAGAGCACCAGTTTTGCAGCCAGTAGAAGTATTGATAAAAAAAATGTCTCTTATTGGAATGTTTGTCTTGTATGAAACTCACCGTATAATCAGCAGGTTGACATGGATCCCTCGCTGGAGGTGTAAAACATAATACTAAAAGATAAATAAACAGCAGTGAACTCCTCACATAGGTCACAAGGAATGGTCTCTCTATATGCTTCTCAATGTACAAATACTGTCAACAAAAACAATACAGTTAAACTTTACAAGATTAGAAGAACATTTCAAAGGTATTGTTAATGGATTTTGTGACTTACTTTTGTCATCTCAGAAGATACCACCCACAATACAACGACCAGTAACAGTATGAAAACGCCGAATGCAAACTTCCTCTTGTTAAACCGCTGAGGCACATCTTTGTTGTTTTTATTGTTGTTCGTAACTCGAAAATAATTGTGGCATAAAGTCAACATGAAGACGAATAAAGAAATTCGGTAGGAAAGTAAATTATTTGCGTTTTCACACTGATTTGCTCAAGATCATATTTTCACATGTATGTTTACGGTACCATTTTCGTCCTTACAGTATAGAGTCACGTATTCCAGTAGTGGTCGGTGATAGTATGCTTTTTTTTGCAAGCTATAAGTTTGATTTTTATCAACTTAATTTTAATACAACATACGAAATATGAAGAACGAACGAATAATCAAATCCAACCCCAGTATCAACAAATCAACAACTATTTCAAAGACTACTATAGTATGACTGGCTATAGACAGGCAACTCGGCCATATTTTTTAGTATTGGCTCAGCGACATCTAGTTTTTAGATAAGGGAACTATTTACCCGACTGCGCGACGCAAAGGAGGGTAATGTGTTTATTATATAAGTAAATGTATAGCTAGGTATATACAGCTGCTGTACTGTCCAATCCTATAGGATATTATTGTATATTGTTTGAGATTAGGGTGTACACTATATACTAAATGCTTACGTACTACGTAAACGAAAAAAAAAAACTACAGAATTGTATATTATGCCATTTTATTTTACAATAAAATTTCACACATTTACATTATTTCACACATTTACATCATTTCATCACACATTTACAATAAAATTTTGTGTTTGCCTTTTTCGTCCTTTATGACTTAAGTAGTGCCGATTAGCTTTTTCTTTCATTGGATCGTTAACATCCCAAAAGGTAATTTTGCCAGTGAGAACATTATTAACATCTTTGCACCAGTTATTAATAAAAAACATTGTGCTTTTATTTAATAAATAATTTCTCAAATTATCAGCGTGATCTGCACAACTGATAAACGATAAATTTACATTTATATTTACTATGAGTTTAATATATGCAGAAATATTTTTTTTAGTGCAGTGCTCCTTTAGAATTTCTATACATATATTTTCCACTTGGGCAAAGAAATCAAATAATGCTCTTGTAGGATAACACAACCACTTTTTGTTGCCGAATTCTTTTTTTTAATATAATCATGGAAACTTTGTGATTCTTCTGCTTCCATGGAATTCCTGCAGGTCACACAATTTTTATAAATTTTTTTTTGGCAAGTTGTGCTATCCACCCGCTGCAATACCCTATAGCTGCGCTTTTTTCAAGAAGCATTGGAGTTTGGCTCTGTATTAGCTGGTCAGTATCTACCATTGACATATCTAAATGATCACTGTCAATTTCATTTTCACATTCTGTTGGGTGTGTATTTACTGGATTTTTTAAAAAATATTTCAGGGATTGGAGACAAACTCCATCATCTTTCTCACAATTTGACCCAACTGAATGTGAAGACGAAATATTATTTATTAACAGTGTTTTGAAGGCGCCTTCAAATGCATATGTTGTAGGCATTATGTTGCTACAGCCATGAGCTCTAATTGCCCCAAAAAAGTTTTCCAATGCGTCTTGATTGAAATTGCGCAGCAATAAGGAGTTAATTCCTTTGGAATTTAAATACGCTACAATTAATTTAAAACCTTCTATGGTTTTGATCCAACTTGACAATGAAGGCACTACTCCTTGGTTATTGGCATTACAAAATTTCATTGATTTCAGAATTGGTATACTTTTATTCCACAATTGGTGATGAGGCGAGCTTGGGGTCACTGCAGTTCTATAAATTTTTCCTCCTCTTACCGCGCTAAAACTGCCGTTGACGCTGTCGAATAAGTGATCAAAAAAGATGAGAAGATCTGCTGTGTCCATGCTGTCTTTTTCGAGAACTCCACATCCTGTAAATGAGAAAAATATAATTTTAACGGGGTCATTATTTGTCTAATTTAGTCAATATCTTCTGAACTATTTTATTTTAAGAACAATATATTTCTGCAATTGTTAAAATAACCCTTTGATTCAATAAGTCATATATTATGTCATGTTATACAGTTAAAAAACATTTTTATTACTGACTAGCTTTTGCCCGCGGCTTCGCTCGCGTTAAATGGGGTTAGAAAGAGACAAAAGTACCCTATTTCACTCTCCATCCCTTCAACTATCTCCACTTAAAAAATCACGTCAATTCGTTGCTCCGTTTTGCCGTGAAAGACGGACAAACAGACACACACACTTTCCCATTTATAATATTAGTATGGATTTAAAACCTCAAAGTGAACCAATTTCCTATTTGTGTGACGCATCATATTGTCACTGAAATACGTTTTAAATATCAACTGAATTGGTTAAATTAAGAAAAAAATGGATATAAAGACAGACAACAAAATGATCCTATAAGAGCTTTTTCATACAGAGGTTCAAACCCCTAAAATTAACTTTGAAATATTAATAATTAATTATTAATAAATAAACTGCTTACCTGCCATAAATCCAAGAGCTGCTCCAACTGATTGGCTGAACACCTGGGTGCAATGTTTAACCCTCATTTTTGGGATAAGTGCAGGCAACACATGATTTGCTGTTAGTTTCGGTACTAACTTTACACCTTTATAACCGGGGCACCTGTTATATAGGTTTACAATGTGGTCCCATTTTGCAATGCATTCTTTGCCTTTAATAGTAAATTTCAGATTTTTAGAAATTAAATTATTTCTAATCCCCTTTATTAGGTGAGGTGGATCATATATTGGAAAAATCTGTTCCTTATTCACTAAGAAAAAACCATCTTTACATTCTTGTCCATTGCGTAAAAATGTTTCTCGCGTTTCTCTAAGCAATGCGTTTATAGCTGCCACATTTGAGGTGCCTTGGTCACATACCGTTGCCACGACTTTCAGCCCTGTTTCTTGCACTTTTTTTATTATGGTCTGTATTTGTTTTTTTAACTCCATTCTTTTGGTGCTTCCTGTGCAATAGTAAAAAGCCAAAGGCTGTTTGTATTTTTTTACAATGCCTCTTATCATGAAGACTAAAACATGATCACAATATTCTTTTTCCGTTACACAGCCATTGTTAACGAATCCTGATATTTCATCATTTCGTTTGTCATATGAAATGCCCGCTCCAATTGCCATCTCATCAACTGCTAAACAGCAGTATTTATAATTATCAGGCATTTTACTGACTCGAGTTTTTAAATTATCTAATATTATGTCATTGATTCCACATTTTAGATTTACCTGGTGCAGTAAATCTTGCAAAGTTCTTCTGCTTGGTAAAACGCATATTCTGCTTAGTAGGCGATATGCTTTAGGAGATGGCTTATATAAGGACAATGCCAAAATTTTTTCATCCAGACTGAATCGCGTTCCTTTCTTTTTCTTGCCACTTTGAGAGGCTTGCATTTGGCAAAATAACTTTCTAGTATGTGGCATATTCTTGCAGACAATATTGAATGCAGTAGTTTTTGTAATTTTTTTGGCCATCATGTATTTTGTCTTAAATTTCTTCTTGTCACTTTCGCATTTTTGGAATTGCTTTAAGACAGATCTAAATTCCTTATGTTGCATCAAAGTTACACGAGAACCTGAAAAATACATTTATCTGTTATTCCAGTATATATATATTTTTGGTTTAAGAGACCTAGATGCCTTGACCTCCATTAATATTACGCTTTAGTCTTATTATGCAACTAGCTTTTGCCCGCAGTTTCGCCTTTAGCCTTCAGGAATAAAGCAGCTTTCTATTGGTGAAAAAATTTTTGCTATCGGACCAGTACTTCCAGAGATTACCTCCAACAAATAAAACTATAAACTTTACCTCTTTATTATATTAGTGTAGATTTAATCATCATATCAGCCGAAAGACGTCTACAGTGGGACAAAGGTCTCCCCCAAGCGTCGCCACAACGACTGGTCCTACAATGCAATTAAATAATTCAGTGTTTTGCCGGGGCTGCGGGTTGTTCGAAAGAGATACCGTGGCCCCATACACAAAGGGCTAAGAAGGAACATGGGTGGTTTTTAGTCAGTAGAAGTCAGACCCCAATCCCTCTCGTTCCACCTAGAGCGGGAGGAGTCATTCGATGAATTTTCACCCTCCAAAAATAAAAACTGTTTTAAATGTTAAATTATTTAGAACAGTACATACTTTTTGATTTAGTTGCCTCTATTTTCCTCTTTCTGCATTGACTTTGGACAGGTTGTATAAGTCCTGTAAATTAAATATTAAGTTATTGTCAAATTGTTTATTATGTAAACATGTTTATATAGTATTGAAACAATCTATTATAATAATCAAAATCAATTTATATTATAAAATTTCATACAATTGCCAATATTATGTATTATCATTATTTACGATTAGCTTTTGCCCGCGGCTTCGCTCCCGCTCTTCCCTACTATACCCTACTCTACTCTACCTTACTCTACTCTACCCTACACTACCCAAATTTTCATTTTTTTTCCCATAAGAACATTCTCCTCACAATAACAAACAACAAAAAAGAATTAGCGAAATCGGTCCAGCTGGTCACGCGTGATGACCAAAGGAAATAGGGATTCATTTTTATATATATAGATATCACAATTCTATGTTAATTAATGTAAGTGTACCATTTTAATTAACTATAAATATAAATAAAATAATAATGATTGGAACTTGATTATGATAGTAGAGATTAACTCCTACGAACCTGAAATCAAATTGTTTGACTGTGTCGCATTAGATGTGGAAGCTAGAGGCGGCTTGCTGATCATAGCCTCAACGTGTGGTGAAGCATGGGCTGGTTTACTGTTTGTAGTTTCAGTATTTGATGTTGAAGCTAAGGTTGATGTGCTTAAAGCTTCAATGGATTCTACTCCTGAAAAATAATAAAATAATTTTATTCAGTTGAGGTTGAAATAGGTAAGCCTGCACCACCTTTGCACATACATTGTGTGAAATATGAATAAATAAATTTTGTAAAGAAGACATGTTTTTTTTTTTATTGAATAAAGATAAGAAACCTGAACCAAGATTCTTTGATATTGCAATACAAAGTTTGAGATTTAAATGAGTATTCATGGAGTTTCTTGCTTGTTGGTCTCCATGACCAATTATAAAAGTTAAACCAGCCAAGTGCAAGTCGGACTCGGACACAAAAGAATCCATACATAACTATAATAAAAAATTTTTACAAAAAAAAATATAACCGACTTCAATGTAAAAAAACACTGAAAAGTGCAAAATAACTTTAATTTCGGAAGTCGGTGTTTCTATAATAGTTTTGTCTCTTCGTTATTTAACACCGACTTCCGAAATTAAAGTTATTTTGCACTTTTCAGTGTTTTTTTACATTGAAGTCGGTTATATTTTTTTTTGTAAAAATTTTTTATTTTTCACTTTTTAGTTATGGTACCAACACTAAAAAGTACCCCTCAGCCATACTTAAATACCTTATAGCCAGAGTGCATCTTATGACAATTCTAATAATACCAAACACGGTTAGATTAAATTAATTTATTACAGAGTTCCGGTGCTTAATTTCAGGCTTCATCATCAGATCAGTTCGATATATTACCCCTCTTCTTTCAGTCAGTCATCGACTACACGTATAAACAAAGCAATTTTACTTGTTACGACAGTTCTGCTGTGATCCCATGAGGAGTTCTGTTCCATATCTACGAAGTTCATGATCAGATCATAACAATGTTTCTATGGGACCAACTTGGAAGCATAACCTTTCAATCAAAAAAAAAATTTTCAAAATCGGTCCACAATTGACCGAGAAATCGGTGAACATACATAAAAAAAAAAAAAAAAAAACATACATTCAACCGAACATATAACCTCCTCCTTTTTGAAGTCGGTTAAAAACTCAAAAAAATCGCGATTGTTGTATGGGGAGCTCCTTTAAATATTTTTTTAGTATTTATAATTATAGCAGCAACAAATACATCTGTGAAAATTTTTACAGTTCATGAGATTACAGCAGCCTGGTGACAGATGGACAGCGGAGTCTTAGTAATAGGGTCCCATTTCACCCTTTGGGTATGGAACCCTAAAAAGAAAAAAAGACTAATTGTACATATTTTTTTTTACATAATTATTTAGATACATACCTGATGTGTCAAAACCAGATTTTTGTAACTGACTTCTTCGGGATGTATCAGATGATACAACCATTGCTTCACCAAGTGATTGAGCTTGCAGATCTAGAATAATATACAATATTGCATGTATTATAATAATCAAAATCAATTTATATTATAAAATTTCATACAATTGCCAATATTATGTATTATCATTATTTACGATTAGCTTTTGCCCGCGGCTTCACTCCCGCTCTTCCCTACTCCACCCTACTATACCCTACCTTACCCTACTCTACCTTACTCTACCCAACACTACCCTACTCTACTCTACCCTACACTACCCAAATTTTCATTTTTTTTTCCATAAGAACCTTCTCCTCACAATAACAAACAACAAAAAAGAATTAGCGAAATCGATCCAGCTGGTCACGCGTGATGACCAAAGGAAATAGGGATTCATTTTTATTATATATATAGATATCACAATTCTATGTTAATTAATGTAAGTGTACCATTTTAATTAACTATAAATATAAATAAAATAATAATGATTGGAACTTGATTATGATAGTAGAGATTAACTCCTACGAACCTGAAATCAAATTGTTTGACTGTGTCGCATTAGATATGGAAGCTAGAGGCGGCTTGCTGATCATAGCCTCAACGTGCGGTGAAGCATGGGCTGGTTTACTGTTTGTAGTTTCAGTATTTGATGTTGAAGCTAAGGTTGATGTGCTTTAAGCTTCAATGGATTCTACTCCTGAAAAATAATAAAATAACTTTATTCAGTTGAGGTTGAAATAGGTAAGCCTGCACCACCTTTGCACATACATTGTGTAAAATATGAATAAATAAATTTTGTAAAGAAGACATTCACACAAACATAGACTATTGATTGTTTTTTTTTTTATTGAATAAAGATAAGAAACCTGAACCAAGATTCTTTGATATTGCAATACAAAGTTTGAGATTTAAATGAGTATTCATGGAGTTTGCTTTTTGGTCTCCATGACCAATTATAAAAGTTAAAAACCAGCCAAGTGCAAGTCGGACTCGGACACAAAAGATCCATACTTAAGAGCCCGGCGTAAGCCGCTTGCAACTGCAAGTTGACGCGTATCGCGGAATATAGCTATCTCTGTTTGACAAAAACAAGTGAGCAACTGACGCAGTGCGCAGCTGTGTGTGTATGTGAGCGTATTGCAACATTATTAGTAAAATTAGGTATGTTCATTATTTGCTTTATTTTTGCCGAATACTTTAGGGAATCGTTAGTGAATGTACAGACTAGTAATGCGTTTTTTGGAAATTTCATTACCGTGCCGATATCTCAACATATTAGGATAACTAGCACACACTAACAAATCAGAAAATCTTATGGGGCCGAGTGCTTTTTTTTATAAGTGGGAAGTCAGTCAATGAGTTCAGTCAATGAATCAGGCCATCGGCGGCAAGGCAACGAACTCTCGCGCCGGTCCCTGGTGTACCAGACCGGCCGGTCCTGGTGACCTGTAGGTCATGGTTTGGATTGTCATCTCCTTCTGCGAAACAGTAATACTAGCGAAGGAGGCAGCCACACGCACGCTGGAACGGCCCGCACGCCCCAGCCGCCGGAATCACGACCCTAAATTCCAGCCAATGTGGGCGTGGGCTTGCGGACGGCGAGCAATGGGCAGCTCGCCGTCCGGCCGTTCAGACCGAGCCCGAGTCTTCGACGGCGCGTAATGTTCCACGTGCGCCTCAAGGAGATGTCAGCAAAACCGTAGGGGCCCAGCAGGGTCGAAGCCTACTGGGGTTGGGCACGCCAAAAATATGACGGTAAGTCCCCTCTTTGAGGCGTGGTTGGAAAGACCTCAAGGCGTCCTCACCTTCCGCATGACGCAGGTTCTCACCGAACACGGTAAGTTCGGGAAGTTCCTGCACCGGATTCGTGCGGGAGCGACGTCCGGGTGTCGCCACTGTTTGGACCGCCCGGAGGACACGGTGGAGCACACGGTGGAGGTGTGCCCCGCTTGTGCAGAGCAACGACGTGTCCTCGTGGGAGCAACTGGCGGCGGCGATCTCTCGCGCCGGGCCTTGGTACAGGCCATGGTCCGGAGCGAGGAGGAGTGGCAGGCAGTTGCCTCCTTCTGCGAAGCAGTAATGCTATCAAAGGAGGCGGCCGATAGCGTGAGGCAACTGCAACGGTCCTCACGCCCCAACCGCCGCGCCGCCGGGATTCTGATCCCGATTTCCGGCCACCGAAGGCGCGGGCATGCGGACGGCGAGCAATGGGTAGCCCGCCGTCCGACCGTCCGGTAACCGTCCGGACCGAGCCCAAGTCGTCGACGGCACGTATTGTTCCACGCGCGCCTCAGGGAGATGTCAGCAAATCGTAGGGGCCCAGCAGGGTCGAAGCCTGCTGGGGCCATGGGTAGTGTGAAAACGAAACCCGGGCCCTGGGGCGAAGGCAACGAAGGAACAGGGGTGGGTTTTAATCAGTAAAAGTCTGACACTATATTCCGCTCCACCCAAAAGCGAGATTTGTCATTAGATGATTTTCCCACCTAAAAAAAAAACCTTCCGCATGGCGCAGGTTCTCACCGAACACAGTAAGTTCGGGAAGTTCCTGCACCGGATTCGTGCAGAAGCGACGCCCGGGTGTCGCCACTGTGTGGACCGCCCGGAGGATACGGTAGAGCACACGGTGGAGGTGTGCCCCGCTTGGGCAGAGCAACGCCGTGACCTTGTAGGGGCGATGCGGCGGCGATTTCTCGCGCCGGGCCTTGGTACAAGCCATGGTCCGGAGCGAGGAGGAGTGGCAGGCGGTCGCCACTTTCTGCGAAGCAGTAATGCTAGAAAAGGAGGCGGCCATCGCGTGAGGCAACGGCCTTCACGCCCCAGCCGCCGCCGGGATTCCGATCCCATTTCCGGCCACCGTATGCGCGGGCTTGCGGACGGCGAGCAGTGGGTAGCTTGCCGTCCGACCGTCCGGTACCCGTCCGGACCGAGCCCAAGTCGTCGACGGCGCGTATCGTTCCACGCGCGCCTTAGGGAGATGTCAGCAAATCGTAGGGGCCCAGCAGGGTCGAAGCCTACTGGGGCCAAGGGTAGTGTGAAAGCGAAATCAGGCGAAGGCAAAGAAGGAATAGGAATGGGCTTTTAGTGAGTAAAAGTCTGACACTATCTCTCGCTCCGCCCAAGAGCGCGATTTGTCATTAGATAATTTTCTCACCTTAAAAAATAAAAAAGCCTACTAGGTTCGCTTCTGAAAGGAAAACCTGGGGCCCTGGAACGCAAGACAAAAAGGGAATATAGGAGTCGATTTTAGTAAGTAAAAGTCCGACACGCTCTTTCGCTCCTCCCAAGAGCGCGAGAAAACATTGGATGATTTCTCACCCAAAAAAAGTACCTAAGCATTTGAAGTTTAGTAAAAGGAATACATATATTTATTAGTTTTGATGTTCATAAGCATATAAATAATTTGCATGGTCCGGAGCGAGGAAGAGTGGCAGGCGGTCGCCACTTTCTGCGAAGCAGTAATGCTAGAAAAGGAGGCGGCCATCGCGTGAGGCAACGGCCTACACGCCCCAGCCGCCGCCGGGATTCCGATCCCATTTCCGGCCACCGTAAGCGCAGGCTTGCGGACGGCGAGCAGTGGGTAGCTTGCCGTCCGACCGTCTGGTACCCGTCCGGACCTAGCCCAAGTCGTCGACGGCGCGTATCGTTCCACGCGCTCCTTAGAGAGATGTCAGCAAATCGTAGGGGCCCAGCAGGGTCGAAGCCTACTGGGGCCAAGGGTAGTGTGAAAGCGAAATCCGGGGCCCTGGGACGAAGGCAAAGAAGGAATAGGAGTGGGTTTTTACTGAGTAAAAGTCTGACACTATCTCCCGCTCCGCCCAAGAGCGCGATTTGTCATTTGATGATTTTTCCACCTTAAAAAATAAAAAAAGCCTACTAGGTTCGCTTCTAAAAGGAAAACCTGGGGCCCTGGAACGCAAGACAAAAAGGGAATATAGGAGTCGATTTTAGTAAGTAAAAGTCTGTCACGCTCTTTCCACTCCGCCCAGAGCGCGAGAAATCATTGGATGATTTCTCACCCAAAAAAAAGTACCTAAGCATTTGAAGTTTAGTAAAAGGAATTATATATTTATTAGTTTTGATGTTCATAAGCATATAAATAACTAGCTGTGCCCCGCGGTTTCACCCGCGTTTTTCTCGTTTCCGTGGAAATACCGAGATAAATATAGCCTCCCTCAATAAATGGACTATTGAATATTTAAACAGTTTTCATATCAGATCAGTATTTCCCGAGATTGCCGCGTTCATAACAAACAACCAAACTTTTCAGCTTTATAATATTAAGAAAAATATAGATTAAGTTAAATTGTACAAGTCGCAGGCAATAGCTGTCTATCTGTTCGACATTCAGCCAGACACCTAGGAATGACGACTATAGCCGGGGTGTCCGTCCACTTTAAACCGGGTTAAAATATTATTTTAAAGTACTTCTGAGTAAATTATATTTTTCCTTTTATTTTCTTGTGGCAGAAGAATATATTGATTGTTTCCGCAAACTGATCTTGACAACGCGACATATAGTTGGCCGTGCGAAAAACAGTTTTGCCGTAAATCTAATCCTACATATTTAAATGTTTGCCCCTGTGATTTATTTATCGTTACGGCAAAAGATAATTTAATTGGGAATTGGACTCTTTTAAAATGAAAAGGCAAATCATTTGGAATCATTGGGATCCGAGGTATAAGTACTGTTTGACCAACCGCTGGACCAGTCAAAACTGTTGCAACGATCACGTTATTGCGAAGAAATTTAACCTGAAGTCGAGTCCCGTTACATAAATTTGGTGGCTTAATATTTCTAAGTAAAATAATTGGGGCTCCAATTTTTAACTTGAGAGAATGTGGGGGGAGGCCACTCGGGTTTAAAGAATTAAGAAATTCCTGTGGATAATGGACTGCATCTTCTTGATCTCATCAACAAATATATTTCGAAAAAGATTATTACAGATTTTATGTTGATAAAAAACTCTATGGCCCATAACTCATTAATAGGTACCAACTCTTAACATCTTACACACGTGATAACTTTTAAACGAAATATCCGATTGAGATGAAACAAAAAGTATTTTACTTCTACATAAATACTCTTGATAACATAATGCTTAATTTCGATAAAGATTAATATTACGATACATATTTAACGTAGTTTTTTTTTCTTCAGACGATTTAATAATTATTTTGAACACAAAATCGGTTATTGTGATTAAACCATGATAGCTAGATATATGTTCTTGCGGACTTTTTTGTAGGTCTTAATGGGATCTACAAACCCGTAGTACATCATTTTGTTCTATTGTCAATAGTTTTTGCAGCGCACGCAAAAATAGGTTTTCGATTTTACACCTTGTGTTACAAAATAGCAATTTTATTATGGATCCCTAATTTTGAAAAAAAAACATAGCCTATAGCCTTCCTCAATAAATGGACTACCCAACACTGAAAGAAAAATTCAAATCGGACCAGTAGTTCCAGAGATTAGCGCGTTCAAACAAACAAACTCTGCAGCTTTATAATATTAGTATAGATAGTATAGATTAGTATAGATTTGCATCACAAAAAAAAAGTAAAAGGAATACAGAAAGTCAATAGAAATATTACAGTAAAATTTACAACGCGACCGAAGTAATGACATCACGTACACACTGACACTGACGCACACACACACACTCTCGCTTGCCGCGATAGCACTACTAACTCTTGGAAATTTGGGATAAATTTGGATGTGTTCCGTACTACCAAAAAAGATGAATGATAACTTAATGTTTTTTCATTTTTTTTTCTATAATTTGTAACTTGATAATATAAACTATGTTCCTACGGAAAGAATATTAGAAATATTGTTGTTTATAATACAGAAAAAACAAAATGAAAACATGCCATTTACGCTACAAAAATATGCGAAATGAAATTCGCTTTAATTTCGTTTTAGGTAAGTATTTTAAAAAAGAAAGATGTAGGAACCTAGATAAATATTGTCTTAATCCGAATATCATCATAATATGGTGGAAATATGCTCCATCTGCAAATGATTTTGGTATTACGTTTGTATGGATAATTCAGCTATTGCCGTCGCCTTAACTATAAAAACTCAAAAAAATCGCGATTGTTGTATGGGGAGCTCCTTTAAATATTTTTTTAGTATTTATAATTATAGCAGCAACAAATACATCTGTGAAAATTTTTACAGTTCATGAGATTACAGCCTGGTGACAGATGGATAGCGGAGTCTTAGTAATAGGGTCCCATTTCACCCTTTGGGTATGGAACCCTAAAAAGAAAAAAAGACTAATTGTACATATTTAGATACATACCTGATGTGTCAAAACCAGATTTTTGTAACTGACTTCTTCGGGATGTATCAGATGATACAACCATTGCTTCACCAAGTGATTGTGCTTGCAGATCTAGAATAATATACAATATTGCATGTATTTATTATTTGTTTCAATAAAATAAATGCATAGTTACATATTGTCAGTGCGCTTGCCAAAACCTCTATGTGCATTTCAATGATATTTTTCTTTTTACTAATTAATATCCTTAAAATCGAGTACATTAACACTACATTTTATCATCTTCTTCACTTGTATCTCAGTTCATACTACATTTTTAAATTATTCATCAGTCAATTAATCATTAAATAAAACAGTTTATTGTCTCCTCTAACAACTTGATGAAAAACACATAGAGGTTTTGGCAAGCGCACCAACAATATTATATTGCTAATAAATATTAGTATTACCTGGGATATGCATTGTTGGAATACCCAATTTAGACAGTCTACCACTTGGATACTTATGAATATCTTCAAAATGTCTATGACAGACCTGTCTGTTGTCATATATATCTTGACGACCCAATATAGCTATTAAATTTGTAGATTACTTAGATGTGAATTTGTCTCCGCTTGTCTCTGGATTTGGGAATCGGTGTAGAGGCACACCTGGAAATATGAATGATTAAACTATTAGGTGCGATACATTGTACACAGATTCGTAATGTAAACTACTGAATAGCCATTCTGTAGTACTATGACATTTGGATAGTAAGTGATGATTTCCCAGGAACTAGTGAATAAAAACGTTGAGAATTAGAACAATAACATTCATAGCAACTTTGATTGACATCTTACATTCTGCAGATATTACAATAGTTGTATGACGATATGTGAAACATGTCTTTTAGATCTCTAAGTTGCATTGTGATCAAAATGGTGATGGGGTGATATGCCAGCTCCTAAAGAAAAATGTTAGCACCACGTTACTTACCGTCTTTCTTAGCCACAACACATCCAGGTACACAGCAGGAATTTTGAGACATGGTTATGAAAACTGTTAATGCAATTACAGGTCCAAACTCTAAAGAGTCCACAGTAACTTCACTAGATCTCTAACGAACAAATTGTAACGCGGCTCAATAACATGGAGGAACGAAAGCTCAACTCAACATGAAGATGCACTAGCGATACAACAAAAACTTAATTGCAAAAGGAAAACAAAAGAAATGCGTACGAGTAACACTCGCGCAACCATGCAGCCATTTGCAATTCAAGTGTGGCCATACAAAAACCAACTTTTGCACGTTTAAATACAAAAGTATAACTTTTTTTGTATTAATCGGATGATAAAAACCTAATTATTTAATAATTTCTGTATTCTATTATTTATGTACACGAATAGTATGAAATAACATTTTTTTTTCTTGATTATTGTTTTAAAGTAATTCCCAATATAAAATAATATATTTAACTGTAGCAACACCGCAATTTGTTTCCCTTATTCAGTTGATAGATGGCACTGTTTTAAAGAAAAAAAGTGAATTTTCGTTTTGTTCTAAGTTGCCATACCATGAACTATTTCAATTCAATGGCTGAATCCAAATCTGATTAGTTTTTTTTTATTTATTTCTTGATCATGGATACAAAGTCCTTCAGGTAGAGTGGAGTTGAGAATTGAGTTTGCCGAGAAGGTTGACTTGTTACTTTTGATGCTAAATACTACAAAAACATTAGATTATGTATGTCCATATTGTAATGGTAAACAAATAAACTGTTCTAAAAACATGTTATTCCAACTGAAAGACATTTTTAATTATTAGCAAATTGATTCCTAGTTGATATTGTGATGTAAAATTGCTGTAGTTTTGTATCACAGGTGTCTGCACAGCTGGACAATATGTGGAATCATAGAAATAGGCGCAATCTTGGTAAAATGGAGCTGAGAATTTTCTTGTAGTTTTGGCTACCTCGGCGAAGTTTGCTGAGAAGCTGAATCGATACCTTTGCTGCCAAATACTACAAAAACATTAGAATGTGTTCTTACCCACATTATGTAAAACAAAAAGAAAGAACTATGATATTCGAATACGAAAGATATTATTACTGAAAACTTATTACGCAAGAAAACATGGACAAAAGATTAGGCGATATGGTCGAACGACTATAGCCTTTCCTAAGGGGTAAACAGAAAATAAGAGTAGTCTGTGGTGCGACTGAGAGTATTTATGTAATGAATATGAGCGACTGAGTGCCTCGCGATGGGTCGTCACTCGTCGTTGACTTTTTTTTCGTGAACGAAACGAAACCGTCCATCTCCATAGCGATCGTCGTGATGATAAACTATGGACGGTTTCGTCGACTAGTTTATCAACTAGTTGAATTCGTCAACTAATTAATTGCGTAAAACGTACTAGACTGACAGTTTATTCAGACGATGCGTCATCGTTATAGCGGCTCGACGAGTAAACCAAATAGTACTCTGTGGAGTAAACTAAGTAGTCCGTCGACTACTCTTTACGTATACTCTTTGCCGTCGACTAGCTTCGATCATTAATCATAATTATTTTGCGATATTTTTTTCAGATTTTTATTTACAGTCAAATGATCTTCCCTTCAAGCATGCAAATTTGTCTAATCGCTATCCTTTTTCTTAAATTAACGCTATACATGTTTATTCAAATATGAACATACGTAATCTAATGTTGACGTTAAGGTTCAAATCGATTTGGCTGTCGTCGCTCGTGACTCTGACTCGTTCCGTGACTGCCCGTGACCTTCAACTAAGTCGCGTCTCTTTGCACTTGCTGTAGCCAGTATACTATATAGTCTTTGACTTGCTGGAAAGAAACGTCTCGACACTGCTGCGCCGTCTACATATTTAATTAGTCGACGAATGAACGAAAGACCATTGAATCGTTATCAGTCGGCCAACGTTTGATTTAACTAGTTCGTTGATTAAACGCCCATCGCTAAAGCCTCATGTGTCAGTGTCACTTTGTGGACTGTGTTTGTTTTGTTGTTCATGTTTGTTTTCCCACGTTTTTGGTGTTTTCTGTTTGTAATTTTATTATTTGTTTTTTTTTTTTAACTCACTGACTGCTCGAAAATGAATAAACGCGGCGTTGTTTTACATGAGAGGGCTCGAGAGATTATCTGCAATGTAGACAACTATTTTGAGAGCGAGAAACAGCACAATTTCGAATTGATTCAACAATTAAAGGCAGCAAGTACCCTCTCAGGACCAAATTTGGATGTAACTTTGACTCGTGAAATGTACGCAGTAATTTTGCAAACCCTGCAAAATGCAAGCAAAGTGACCGAGCGAGTACATTTGGCTACTGGTATAAATAAAAATACAGTGACATGTATCCGACGCGAGAAGAGAGATGCCCAAGCTAACTGCAGCAAGGTAACGACACCAAAAAAAAGAAACCTCGAAATAAGTCAGTAGTTTGCGATGGTTTTGAAATTGTTGCTCTGCATAACATAATAAGTTCGATATACACGGTACCTAATAAAAGAAATTCTTTCATTGAATAAAAGATTTGCTGCTGCAAAGGAGGACTTACTTTCCAGGTAGCAAAGCAACATTATGACGATGACGAATATTGGCTCTTATGGCTTCTGACGTACCAAATATTTGAGATGTATTCATTGAAATAATGTGCTGGGGGAATAAAAAGTTCAGGATATTGGTGAATTATCACTCACACTCGGAGCGAAAACGGTTTTATAGACAGGATGCTCATGTTTAAATCGAAATTAAAAACGGGTGATTATCATGACGTAATGAATGGTGTTAGAGCGGAGGCCTGAGTCCCAACAGTGGGAACATTATAAGGCCGACTATGCTATGCTAATGAATGGTGCAAACTTCACTGTAAATGGATCAATGAGAGGTAAATACCCAATCCAAGTCAAGGATAATGCTTCTTACCACAGGAAGGAGCAAAGCAAGCATCTAAGCCTCCAAAAATTGCAGTCATGGCTGACAGATAAAAATATTATATACAACAAATGCTTCATAAAAGCTGAACTTTACTTTTTAGGTGTGAAATCATCTAATGACATCTCCCTAAAAGTAGTAAGTAAGTCTAAAAGTCTGACACGAAGGGCTAAGCGGGAAGGCGTGTCAGACTTTTACAAACTAAAACCCACTCCTGTTCCTTCTTTGCCTTTGTTCCAGGGCCCTGGGGTTCACTTTTGCACAACCCATGGCCCCAGTACTGGCTTCGACCTTAATGGGCCCCTACGATTTTGCTGACATCTCCTTGAGGCGTGCGTGGAACACTACGCGCCGTCGTCGACTTGGGTTTCGTTCGGACAGTTACCGGACGGTCGGACGGCGAGCTACCTATTGCTCGCCCTCCGCAAGCCCGCGCCTACGGTGGCTGGAAATCGGGATCGGAAGGCTGGTGCGTGAGGGGCGTTCCCTCGTGCGTGCGGCCGCCTCCTTTGCTAGCATTACTGCTTCGCAGAAGGAGCTGTCCGTCTGCCACTCCGATCGCCCCCACGTGGGCACGGCGGTGCTCTGCCCAGGCGGGCACACCTCTACCGTATGCTCCATCGTGTCCTCTGGGTAGTCCACACAATGGTGACACCCGGGCGTTTCTTCCGCATGAATCCGGTGCAAGAACCACCCGAACTTGACATGTCCGGTGAGGACCTGCGTCATGCGGAAGGTAAGGATAAGGTGAGGTCTTTCCAGCCACTCCTCAAAGAGGGGACCGCCATAATTGTGGCGTGCCCAGCACTGGGTCGCGACAGTCGCCATTCCACCATGAGATCCCGCCAGAACTCTGTCCGCCATACCGCGTTGCATCTCCACGCGCAGATCGTACATGTGTGCAAGGACTGTTGCCTCCAGATCCCACGGTGGTAGGCAAGCAAGGAGGCTCGCCGCTTCGTGGTAAACCGTGCGGTATCCCCGTACCATCCGGATGGCCATGACCCTCTGGCATGCGTTCAGCTTGGCCACCGGTCGCTTTCGTAGCGACGGTGCCCATACCGGTGCTTCATAAAGGGCCATGGACCGAACGATACCTGCGTAGAGCCTCCGGCAGGAGGCGTCTGAACCCCCTAAGTTAATAATAATAATAATTTATTTCAGAAAAATACACATAGAAAATTCAATTGATAAAAACAATTTTGCCAAATAATAATTGGTAAATACAGAAAAGGAGTTTCGTTGGTACCTGTACTAATGAAAAACATTATATCACAGGCACCAGCATCTTTCATAATAAAGGATAACTTTAGCTTTAAAACAGTCCAAAAACGATTTACACAATGACATTATAGTAAATATTTAAGATTCAAAGAATAAATATAAATATAATAATGTAATAATTTCAAAAACCTTTTAATAATAATATTGAATAAATAATATTTTTGAGTTGGTTAGGAGCCGCTTGAGGGCAGCCCCAGTCTGATCCAGTTTGGGAACCACGAGGACGAGTCCCAGGTACTTCATCGTCGACACGACGTCGATGTGAACTCCTCCTACCGGTATTTGGGAACCCGGGGGTGGCGCATTCCGAGGGCCGTGAAAGTACATGGCCTCGGACTTGTGCAGTGCCACCTCGAGTCCCAGCTGCTGGATCCTTTCCACGACTGTCGCAACCCCGCGTGTCGCTAGTTCGACCGCCGCCTGATACTCTCCCTGCGCCAGGACCAACCTGTCGTCTGCGAAACAGATCACGCTGATCCCGTTAGGTCCACTGACCAGAGGTCGCCGCGCAGCACGTAGTCGTAGCCGATGTTCCAAGGGCAATCCTATCCCAAACAAGGGCGGTCCTACTACCGATCCCTGCGGAACCCACAAGGGCGGTCCTAGTACCGATCCCTGCGGAAAACCGCACGAAATCTCTCGCCGTTTCCATCTCATCCTCTCCCCCTGGTGACCGGAAATAGATGATGAACCTGTCCGTCAGGTAAGCCTTGATCACATGACAGAGGTAGTCGGGCACCCGGTGATACCGGAGTGCCCTCCTAATGCTACTCCAGGGCAGGGAATTGAAGGCATTGGCAATGTCCAAAGACACCGCCAAGACGACCCTGACCCGGGATACCGCATCCCCCGTCGTGAGGGCTTGCACGCGCATGATGGCGTCCACCGTGGAGCGCCCCCTGTGAAATCCGAACTGGCCATCCGCAAGATCCGGCCCCACCCGTACCAAGTGCGCGACGAGGCGTTCTGCAATGACTCTTTCAAAGAGCTTGCCCACCTCGTCAAGCAGCACAATGGGCCGGTACGCGGACGGTGAGCCCGCTGGGCGCCCCGGCTTCGCGATGAGGACCAGTTTCCCCGTCTTCCAGCGAAGTGGGAACTGGCCCCTCTCCATGCATGCGCTGAAGAGCCCTCTTAGTCGAGCTCCGAGTACCTTTATGGCCAGGACCCAGGCTTTTCCAGGCAAGCCGTCGGGTCCTGGGGCGGTATTTATGACTGGCCTGTTGTTCTAGTGGTTAGAGGCCCTGACTGCTATGCCGAAGGTCGTGGGTTCGATTCCCACCCAGGACAAATGTTTGTGTGATGAGCACAATCATTTGTTCTGTGTCTGGGTGTAATTTATCTATAATATGTATGTATTTAGAAATATATAAGTATGTTTATCAGTTGTCTAGTACTCATAACACAAGCTCTGCTTAGCTTGGGACTAGACGGCGTTGTGTGATAGTTGTAGAATATTATTATATTATTCTTGGCATTCAGCCTTCGTACCGCCACTCTCATCTCTACCTCGGTCACCTCTGGAGCATTGTCGTCATAGTCGCCGTCGTGGTCCACGTCGGACACCGCAGGTGGTGGAGCCGTGGGTGGGGGAGAGTGTTCCCCTCGCGCGGGGAACAGAGCGCTCACTACACCTTCCACAAGCTGGGGCCGGAGACTGCGTCAGCGGGGAGGCCCAGCCAGGGGTGGAGCTTGTCTCGCACCACGTTGTAGGGGCGTCCCCACGGGTCTCCGTTCAGAGTCCCCAGCCACACGTTGCGGAACTACAACTTTACCTGCTTTATCTCCGCACGGAGGGTGCGCTTCGCCACTCTGTATCCCTCGTAAAGCTCCGCCTCTCTGGCCTTCGCATCCGGCGGGCGGATGCAGCGCCTGCGGTGTCTGGCGTACCGGCGCCGCGCGACATTGCACGCACTACGCAGTGCTGCAATCTCCGGCGACCACCAGTACACCTGGCGCCGGTCACGTCCTGTCCGGACTCGAGTCATTGCCACGTCCCACTCTGCCTCGACGTCGATGTCGACAGGCCTGTCCGGTCCTTGCACCCAGGCCTGTACCTTCGCGGCTTCCAGGAGGAACTCCCGGTCTAGTTGCTAAAGTGCCCACCGCGGACCACACGGGGTCCGTTGGACCGGCGCGTACGAGGTCTGGGCGGAGACGTCAAACCGGATGTACCGTTGGTGAAGTTTTGAGGCTGCCACCCATAATTGCGCCTTGAATTCAATTGAGTATATTTGTCACTAAATTAAGAGTAGGGTGGCAGATAAAAAGCAACTCGAACATCAAAATGAGAGTCTGACATTAGAAACAATTACTTCAATTGCGAGCAACAATAAATTGGAACACTTTTCGTTGGTAGTGGTGAAGGCTCGACACGTGCTTTTGTCAGTGCTACGAATTTTTTCGATTTTAGTGAAACTTTTTTGTGTTAAACTTGATCGAGACTGTTCTTAGTGTGTGTGTGTTCTTGGTATAAGGTTTGTTTTACTTGTGATTGTCCTTATTCTTAATATAATCTGCCATGAATTCCAAAAAGCCTCCTGACCCTGACCCCCCTGATGAACTTTTTGATATTTCTTCCCCTGTTTTGACTATAACCCTCCCCCATGCTATTGAAACACCCCCGCAAGATCCCGCTAACGCTATGGATACCGAGAACTCAACTCGCAAAAGGGTTGCTGGTTCGCCTCCTGCGATATCTAACGTACCGCCAAAGATGGCTAAAAGTCTACCCGGTAGATTAACGTACACAATGAGGGATAACCCTCCATATATCGTCCACGTGTCCTTAAAAAGTGAACAGACCTCAGGCACTGTGCTACAACCAATTAAGTTTGGTATGTTCTTGACGACATACCAAACGACGTATATTACGTCAGTAATATACGTCTTGACGGGATCAAACGTATTGGCAGAAATCGTGTGTCGGTTGAGTTCAAGTCACACCAGGATGCGAATAGTTTTCTCAACAACACGGTCCTGACTAAAAACAATTATATTGCAACCATCCCACAGTTCAATATCACTAGAATGGGCATTGTTAGGGATATACCGGTTGAGTGGTCGGAGGATGAAGTTATCAAGAATATTCAGGTTCCGGAGGGCTGTGGCCCTGTCATCAAGGCCAGAAGGATGAGCCGTAAGGTGACTTCTTCTGGAATTACTGAGTGGAAGCCCACTCAAACTGTGGTACTTACATTTGATGGACAGGTCCTACCCAAACGTGTGATTAGTTTTTACTCTTCTCTTCCAGTTGAGCGATATACTTACCCAACTATACTGTGCTATAATTGCTGCCGCTTTGGACACACCCGCACCTTATGCAGATCAAAACCAAGGTGTTTTAAATGTGGTGAAAATCATCCAGGAGATGGATGTGATGTCTCTCAGGAACTAAGCTTCTGTGTCTCATGTACAGGTAACCATTTCGCGAATGACAGTGCTTGTCCTGAATTGGGCCGACAGAAGAGCATCAAAGCCCTGATGTCGGAGAAATCGATTTCGTATGCGGAGGCAAGTCGGGTATTCCCACCTGTTTCTCGGTCATATGCTGACGTTTCCAAATCCTCTCCTCGTAACAAGCCTAGGATAAACGTTCCTCAATCCCAGTTTTCGAGCCCTATTCCTGTTACCCAAAAATCATACCGTAAAACGGTCTTCTTATAACCCAAAACCCACGTCCCTCTTTCACCTGGCTATGATAGACAAGCTCACCGAGACCTTACTCAGAACTACTCTTTTTCCCCAACCAATGGTTGTGCTCTACCAACGGAGGTTGCAGAGCCAATCACTTATAGACAGGAGAATAACTCCACAGATATTTTAGATTTTATAACCAATATGCTCATGTCTGTATTAGCTAGTCCGACCCGAAAAATACCTGACCACGTTGCCTCAAAATTGACCTCCATATTAAATTACATCCACGATGTTCCATCCCCTGACATTCCTTCAATGGAACGTGAGGAGTATTACTCCCAGAAAGCCTGATCTTACTTTCCTGATTAACAAATTTAAACCATCAATCTGCGGCATTGCTGAGACATGGCTCTTGCCTGATAGTAACTTCAGGCTGCCGTGTTTTGACAGTGTCCGTAATGATAGAACTGATGGATATGGGGGATGTGCTTTGCTCATTAATAGCAAAGTATCATACTCCCAAATTCCTCTAACCTTTGTTGGCGACAACATAAATGTTGTTGCTGTTAAGGCTGAGGATATAAATGTTTTTTCTTTTTATATTGCGCACCCACAACTGGAATACCTTTCAGTTATTAGGAACTTATTAAGTAATGTTAGCGGTCCGATTCTTGTCGTGGGTGATTTTAATTGCCACCATTATCGTTGGGGTTCAGATACTTGCGATAACTTTGGCATAGGCTTGCTGGATATATTGGATGAACTTGACCTTTGTCTCATCAACGATGGCAGCGTAACACGCAGGTCTGCTCCTGGACAGAATAATAGCTGTGTTGATTTGGCATTCTGTTCATCCAATGTATCTAGTCTTCTCATTTGGCGTCGCTTGGATATGACCTATGGAAGTGACCACTACCCCATCATGATTGAATTCCCATCCAAAAACATTCCCACTAAAGTTTCTCCCCCCCTTTTAAAATACCAACTTAGTTCAGCAAATTGGGATCTATATTCAAAAATTCTGGACCTAAGAATATCTTCCCTTCCAAAAGTAGACAGCGATAATGCCCACGAATGTTTCTCATCCTTCTCTTCCACCATTTCCTCTACAGCGGATGATTGCTTCCCAACCAAAAAAACCCCCTCTGGTAGACTTCCTTCCCCTCCATGGTGGGATAGGGAATGCACTGACATGATTAAGGCCAGAAATGAGGCTGAAAGGACAGTTAACCAAAATATGAACCTGGATAACCTCATCGCTTTCAAGCGGATATTAGCTAAGTCCAGAAAATTCCTTAAAAAAAAGAAACGCGAAGGCTGGTCAAAGTATTGCAGTTCGTTGAGTCCGTCCACGCCGGTTTCGACGGTCTGGCGAAAGGTGAAGCGTTTTAGGAGCAGCCTTGCACCTGCCTCCTCTAACAACATCACAGAAGAACTGGGATACCAGTTTTTCACAAAAATCGCTCCGGCTTACGTTCCAAGCATAGAGGAAAGCAGTGTTGGCATTGATGATGTAGACAACACTGACGACCCAATGAACGGGCCCTTTAGCCTAGAGGAATTGAAAACTGTGTTATCCCATGTTAGAGACTCAGCTCCGGGAGTGGATGGATTCACCTACTCTTTTATCTCCAAAGCTGGCCCAAAAACTCACCAGTATTATCTGGACTTGGCTAATTTCTGCTTTACTTCCGGCTATATTCCCACAGAATGGAAGGTTCAAGTGGTTATCCCAATATTAAAACCCGGCAAAGACCCTAACGATCATTGCTCTTATAGGCCTATTGCTTTATCGTCAATACTCGTCAAACTGCTAGAACATCTAATAAAAAATCGTTTAGAGTGGTTGGTAGAGAACAGGAAACTGCTTCCAACGACTCAATTCGGTTTTAGGAAAGGTCTGGGCACAGCTGATAGTGTAAGTATACTCACGTCAGAGGTCCGACTGGCCCTCAGCCGGAACGAGTCTGTGGTTGGAGTTTTTCTGGACATATCGGCTGCCTATGATTCGGTCCTCCTTCCTAATCTCAGGCAAAAGCTGCATGAGCTGAGAATCCCGGCTAGGATTTGTCGCATCATTGGTAGCATATTCACCAATCGCACCATCCAATTAAGAATCCCTGGGGCTGGCTCTGAACAAAGAACGGTTTGGAAAGGATTACCTCAAGGATCTGTTCTTAGCCCCCCACTATATAACATATATACAGCGGATATACCCTTGTCCCTCAATTTCAACTGCAAAATCCTCCAGTATGCTGACGATATTGCATTAACGGTCTCTGGCAGTTCCATTCAGGATGCCGCTCAATCAATAAATATTTCACTGTCCTCTCTAAATCATTGGCTTCTTGATCACGGTTTGTCTTTAAGTGCGCCAAAGAGTACAGCAGTCATTTTTACCCGCAAGCGTTCTGTGCCACCAATAGATATCAATGTTGACGGTCAAATCATTCCAGTAATGAATAAGGCTAGGTTCCTGGGAGTAACTTTGGACTCGAGATTGTCTGGGGTTGACCATATTAACAACACGGTCAAAAAGTGTGAACGTTCTGTATCGGTCCTTAAGGCCTTGGCCGGGGTATGGTGGGGAGCTCACCCCTATACCCTAAAACTTGTCTATAATGCTTTGACAAGAAGCGCAATGGACTATTGCAGCTTTCTTATTGAGCCCTGCAACAAAGAAGCACTAAAAAAACTAAATAGTATCCAGGCCAAGTGCTTGAGAATTGTCATTGGAGCCATGAAATCCTCTCCCATAAATGCTCTTCAAGTCGAGTGTGCAGAACCACCTCTACACCATAGAAGACAGTATTTGGCAGACCGTTTCTTGTCTAAAGCTTTTGCCCTTTCATCCCATCCCTTACTCCCAATTTTAGAGCAAATCGACCTCTCTTATAGTAATTCCCCTTATTGGAAAAATAAAACAGTTCCTTTATTGATAGGTAGGTACAGAGAGCTTAAACGGCTCTCCGCGCCTATTTGTCAATATCCAACGCTCCCGGTCTTCTCTTCCGCATACGAGGCGATTCATTTCGAACCAAAAGCCGTCTTGGGACTAGGTATATCAAGGAATGCCCAGAACGCGAGGGATGACTTTGAGTTAGCTCTCAGGCGGTATTGGGCAGGATGGAATTTCTTCTACACTGACGCTTCAAAATTTTCCGAAACAGGAGGTACTGGTGTGGCAGTTTACTTCCAAAATTCTAGAATTTTTCTACTTTTCCAATGCCCACCAGAGACATCAGTGTTTACAGGAGAGTGCATTGGTATTCTAGAAGCCATACACTATATTAAATCCCATCAAATAGCAAGATCAGTAATTTTTTCAGATTCACTTAGTAGTATTCAGGCCTTAAAACAAAATCAACTTCATAGTAAAATCCATAGTCAATTAATTGTAGATATCAAGAACTTGCTATTTGATTGTCTCCAAAACGGCTTGGACATCGAGATAGTCTGGATCCCCGGTCACACGGGAATTGTTGGCAATGAGTGCGCTGATTCATTAGCTAAGTATGCCACATCGAATCCAGCTGATCGAAAGCACTACGTGGTTCACAACTACGATTTGCGGAATGGTGCCAAACCCAAGTTATTTAACTCGTGGGCTGAAACATGGAAGACGACTTCTAAAACCAAGGGTATGTACTATGCAGCTATACAGCCTGAAATCCAACGAAAGCCCTGGTTTTTTAAATGCCCTAAGTTGTCAAAGAAAACTGTTTCGTCGCTCTGTAGACTAAGACTCGGACATTGTTGTAGCCCAGTGTTTCTGAATAAAATTCATGTCCGGGATAGTTCCCTGTGCGAGTGTGGTCTTGCGGATGGTACTTTGGACCATATTTTTTTCTCTTGCCCCTTAAATAATAAATCCTTTGACCTCTACCAAAAACTTTCCAAATTTAACATTCCTCTTCCAACCAATTTCCACTCCCTTCTATCTCACTTCTCTCCTAAATTAATAAATCTTTTGGCTACCTTTCTAAAAGAAAACGACCTAAAATTTTAGTTGGTGCGTAATGTCAATATAATTATTTTGTATTTAGTAGTTTGTGTTGTATATATATATCGTATAGAAGTTAGTAATTAAGATTAAGTGTTTTTTACTAACAACTTGTGTTTGTCCTTCCAGCACATACTAACATCTACCACGAAGTTAAAAGCTCGACGGTGATCCTCACCGAGTCGCCGTCTCAACGTGACACTGGCAGAATAGTCGCAATCAGCTCAATTGCCATTAAAAAAAAAAAAAAAAATTGGAAGAAAGAAATAAAAATGTTTGACAAATAAAAAATTAATATACTCTTTACATACTCTTTGATTAATATAATAAATGGCAAAAGGAGATATTTAATGGAGATAAATACCTTATTAATCTATGTTTTATTTTATAGGGGAAAGCAGCAGTGATGATTATGATGATGATGAAGGAAATTGAAGAGAATTCTGATTGAATTTTATCATAAATACAGGTTACAATGCCTATTTTTATTTTTATTTTAAATAACCATTGGCGGAATAAATATTAAACACATACAATAATCCATGTTTCATTTTATAGGGGAAAGCAGCAGTGATACCTAATTGCGATGGTGGTGGTGACGACAATGATGACCACTCAAACAGTGATGCTGAGATGAACAGAATTGAATAATTAAATTATGATTAAAAATTATTCATGATTCGTAAATAAATTTTAAATAAAAAATATGGATTTTTTTTATAGAGGTCGTAAGATTTGTTTAATAAGGAGCAGTAGAAGAAAATATAATTCCCGAACATGGAACTTAATCTACTCTGGGAATGTTTCTCCTTCCTTGAAACCGGCAAAGAGTATGTAAAGCTAACGCTTGATTGGAGATTTGCCTCATCAGTTCCCTCCCCCGCGGGACTTTGTTCCTGTGGGTTGTCAGCTGACGACTCGCTAACAGTTGTAGTCGTCAAAGTCGTAATGAGGTTGCGGCGGTTGAGAAACTTTATCCTTGCTATATACTCGGGCTTGGTCCTAACTTAATTAACAGCTGGACCGCTAGCTACTCATCGTACACAAGCCCGCGCCTACAGTGCCATGAATCGCCCTGGAACTTCCGACGTCCGGGCCATTTCCTGCGGCGGTGATTGGGGCGTGAGGATATCCTCTCCCTCAAGGTTTTAGCCACCTCTTTCACTCTCAATACTGCTTCGCGAAAGGTGACCGCTTTCCATTCCGTCTCGTTCCAAACTATGGTATAGAATCAAGGCCGGACGCAAGAGGTCATTTCCGCCGCAATTGGAATTCCGGACAAGGTCGTGGGTTCGAGTCCCGCACTAAAATCAGTTTGTTTTCGTAATTTTATGTAAGGTTAACCAGTTAACCTAGCGGCTACACATAAGTTAGTAGTGCAGACACTACACATAAGATTTTCGTAATTTATAAAGTAAAACTAAATAAGTTGATAACTGCACTTTATTTTATTTATAGCGATATTTTGGTTTTTGGGCTATATTCGGGTACTGAAGCTGAAAGGTTACATTAGAACTTAGCCCACTTAGGCGTCCGTCCATTACACGGTCATGCAAGCGTCAATCAAAACCATCAATCATGAATGATGTTTGAATGACGGAATTTTATCGCCATACATTTTTCGTCATGCAAACGTCAGTCATCGCATTACACGGTAGGTTTTTCGTCAGTCAAAATATTTGACTGGTAAAACTGACAGCAAAACCTATCGTGTAATGGACGCCATACACTGTGAAAAATGGCGACATCAGGCTCTGTATTGTTTGCAACACTGTCAAAGTGTCAACTAACCCCGTGTTCCGAATTGCGTCAAAAGCGATTATATCGCGAATCCGACCAAATTTAATAGTCACAAAATAAAAGTGCTATTGAGAAATAATTGTGACGTTGCGCGTTGGTCGGATTCGCGATATTATTGTTTTTGACGCAATTCGGAACGCCGGGTAAAAAGGTACTCTCACTGGTACTCTGGTGTCAACACTCAACTGTCAAAATTGACAATTATTGTAAAGGTATGGTTTATGTGCATGGATAAGATAATTATTATCAAATTATTATTGTGGACTTTACGGATAACTTTGCACCTGTGAATACCTATATTCCGAAGTACTTGTAAAGCGTTACTGTTACGATAATAATAAATATATAACAATGAGCGCCTGCAATGTTCAAGTAATTAAACAAGTTGGGAGGTATTACAATGTACCGGTCGGGACCGTATGTTATAATACTGATAAGGTTATTATTAATTTAACAATACAATATCTGTATAAAAACTGAGACGTCACACTAACTGAAGTGTCTTACCATCATTGCTGCTTCTTATTAAATAATTATCATTTTGTATAATTTTAGGTACTTACAACTGTTCTTAATAAACAGAGCATAGAAGGCTTTGCTTCCATAGTATTAAAGTTAGCATCGAGTGAAGGAGTTAAATTGAGTCAGGAGCAGATGCTTCTCAACTACCAATGGCTGGAGCACCTTGCAATGTATGTCAACCAAGCTTCGGCTAACCCTTCATTCGCACAAGGATTTTTAAAGGTAATGTACTTTTTAGAAATATAATTTCTTTTTTCTATTCAATTAATTATGAAAATGTGCACCAATGTGCTAGGCAAGCCCAGCATAAACAGAGCACAAAGCAATTAAACAAATTTGTTTTCTAAAGCACTAAAAATGAGACATACCTGCTAATCTCTATACCAAGGTTTCAAGGTATGTCATTACTATTATCATTGTCGTCATATTGTATCTGGTACCAAAACCAAGTTTCAAATTTTTTTTATGTCAATTGTGCAGTTTGTGACTTTTTGCTGGTATCACGTTGAGATGGCAGTACAGTGAGGACCACCATTGATCTTTTTATTTTGCAGTATGTAGATGTTAGTGTAGCTGAAAGGACAAATATATATGTTAGTAAATACTTAAAAGTTTCTGGGTTGTTGTATGATTGCAATATGTAAACAAATGCGATATATATACCTTGAAAACTGGGTATTGAGATTAACAGGTGTGTTTCATCTCTACACTAAACATTGTGAATTTTAAAATTCTTTCGTTCAAACTATAATATTGTTTTACTTCAACATACTATGGAATCCTTTGGTATGATTTAAAATTAAAGTTGTATTAAACCTTATGTATGTAATAACACTATTATTATATTTATGTAGTTACTTTTATTATTATTAAAATAAATAAATACTTTATCAATTTATACCAAGTTTCGGAGAACCCCAGTGTGAGTGGCCCGTAGCATTTACTACTCTTATTACATGGCTAATCTGGCATAGGCAAAGATTGCCAGTGTGTGTTCATGGCTTTAGTTAATGCTTAACAAGTTCAGGGTTCTCTTTTACTCAGATCGCCTATGTCAGCAGTTCCTTTAAAATAAAAGGATGCCAATCTTCTCCCAGCATGCCACAAAACATAAAATATAATCCTCTCTTTCATATTTCTGATTATATCAGCATCTGCCATCTCACTTTATGTATCCATTTAATTTGTTTTCTAATATTTCAGGATATAAACAAGGCATTAGAAAAGAATACATACCTAACTGGACAGAGTTTAAATGTGGCAGACATAGCAGCATTCTATGTGTTGTACCCTATTATTGTAAGTAATTTACTTATTGTAGACTTTCTTGAATAACAGAAAAATTATAACTGATGCAGATGTCTAGTTCACATAATTAGTGTTCTGAACCAAACAATAGTTACGCTGTTGATCCCCGCACGAACGCCGGCTCTCGGGCGCCATTGTCTTACTATTGTGTCTCTAATTACACTACTCAACGAGATATCAAAAACTTCATCAGGAACTCATAATGGTAAAAGGACAAACACAAGCAAAAACAAACCTTATATCAAGAACACACACACACTAAGAACTGTCTCTATATTAAAGTTTAACACAAAAATATTTCACAAAAATCGAAAAAATTCGTAGCAAAAGCACGTGTCGAGCCTTCACCACTACCAAAGAGTCAGTCTATCTAAGAACAATAGCTGCCTTGCCAATAAACATGTACTATAGGCCAATCACATAACTCTAACAATGCCTTAAGTAGTTGTGCAGTGGAGACATGGTCGCAGTTAAGTAACAGTATACATATGATATAAAACTTTTTTTACTACCTTAGTCTAAGTAGTAAAAAAAAGTAGTAGTAGTAGTCATTTATCAGTGTAGAACACACTTAGTTTATTGAAGTCTCTTGATGTGAGACATCTATTCGCGCGTCTTGACAGTAAATTCGACCCGATTGCCGTGACGGAAAACGGCATGATGCCACCGCTCTCGACTTCATTGTATGTAGGCGCGCGTTGTTTTTTTTTGTTATTATTTTTATCAAAATCTTGTTATAACATTTTCAGAAGAGGCTGTCAGTCACGGAGCTGGAATCACTGATGCATGTGAGCAGGTGGACAAGACATATTCAAGCACAGCCAAGAGTTTGTACCAGTCAGCCCCCTCTCACACTGAACACTCTGAATCTCTCAATATTGGCGCCTGCAGCACACTAAACTTAATTGGCATATAATTATGAGGCTAGGGATCAGACCATACAGAGAAGCGACCCGACAATGCTTGAGCAGTCTGTGAGGCTGCTGGCTGTAGAACAGGCTTAAGCACAACCACACAATGCTGCGGTATGTGGTGCTGAATTGATTGAGTGATGCAGTTTGAGCGGTAGCGACGATGATTTGGTATGCAGTAATCCTATTGTTCACACCCAAGCAAGTAAAGCTATTGGATTGGGTAGTGAAACTGGCTTGCAAAACTATTTAAAGCCCTGTCGGATCCTATTTGGCAAAGTAAAGCAAAACATATTGTATGCCTAGCTATATTCGTTTCACCCGTTTTGCTCTACCCGCGGAACTCCATTCAGAATGCTTGGCGTGAAACAGCGCAAAACTAAGTGAAATTTATTGCTACCACCCTGGGTAGCTGATATCGCGTAGTTTTGAACAGGCCGTAATAAAGTTACTATATATTGTATCGCTGTATTATAAAGTACGCACAGCGCCTTGTCACGTCGCGTATCGGTGTGAGCTGACCCTCATACATACTAAACCTATAAAACTCCTAATTGAACGTTAATTGCCAACGATAAAAAAGTTTAAGACTGTAAAAGTATTAAAGTGGTTGGGAACCATTCATTATGATTGCGTTCAAGTTGAAAGTGTTAGTTATTTATTATATTGCAAATTATTTTTACATGACTAGTGTAAGTATCTATATTTGTGTTTTATTTTGCATTTGGAATACACTTTCTATTGATACCTGTTGTTTGATTTGTTTGTCGTCATATTACGAATATTTATAGCAACGAAAAGTAAAACCCGAGGGACCCGAAATGTTTGATGTATGAAGACACTAGTGATGCTTATTTATGCTACTCAAAAATAAATAAAACAGCTTTGATTAGGTAGGTACCAAAACTAAACTAAACTTACAGAGTAATTTATTGTTACCGTAAACTCCATGAACATTGTCAAGGTAGGATAGTCGTAGATCTAAAAAAAATGCTGATCTTCATTAGCGTGAGCTTCTGTATGTAAAATTCAACTTGTGCAGATATTAAAGTAGTGTCTATTGGCAATAATGGAAAATATAAATATTTTATAAAAAACCGGGCAAGTGCGAGTCGTACTCACGCACTGAGGGTTCCGTACAAACTTACCTATGATAACAGTTCGATTCCCGAATTGAGTTACGAAGTTTTTTCCGAATCGCAAAAAAAGTTTTTATTGTGACGTAACTACAATTTTTCAGTTTTCAGATTTTTTCCTATACTTGTGCTACTTTTTTTTGAGACCTTGCTTCATGACAAATTTCAGGATTCTAGGTCAACGGGAAGTACCTACCCTATGAATTTTGATTCCCTTGAGAGTGGCGAAATACGCGTTTTTTTATGTGACTCAGGTTGGCTGGACAAATCTTCAAAATAGCTTGCGTTTAACTAGGTCAATAGGTCACTTTATGTGACGGCTAAACACCCTTATTTCAGAATTTGTGACGCTACAGAATCTTAGATAATCGATCGAAAACGTGTCCAGCCATCTTGAAAAACCACTTTTCGCTGGTCTCTCAATCTCGGTAACGGAAGTGATTTTGACGACTTTTTGCATATCAACGGGCGTCACATAAAATTGTGACGGGCACCGAGCTAAAAGTTTTGTGATAAGTACAGTGGTTTAGTAGAAAAATTCAAAAATCTGTGTCCAGCCATCTTGAATTTACGTATAAAACTTATGGCTGGCACTTCCGAATCTCAATAACGGGGGCGTTTTCGAATATGGTTCCTTTACTAATACTTGGTGACGCAATGTGTGACAGTAATAACGTTTTATTTATGGCGTCACATGTAAGGGTTTACGAGAAATCAATAAAAACTTAATGTCCAGCCAACCTGAGTTCAAGATGGCTGGACACATGTATCTCCACTGCCTGATGGTCTACGACCTTCGAAATGTGTTCAAAATGTTGTGACGGGGACGATAATGATAACCTGAAATTGTGACGGAGAAACTTTGCGTAGTTTCAAAGATATTGATCATTTAAATTTCCCCATACAAAAACTGCAGTAGGGTAACCAATATTGTAGGTTTTATGTAGGACAAGTATATTTTAAGGTGTTTTCTTTAATGGACGAAAATCCGTGTATTGGTGATACTAATACGAACAACTGTAGATATTTAAATCAATAGAAGACAAAAATGTAGAAGTGAGAAAGGGGGGGGTTTGATTTTTAAATGTTATTGATTATTTACGTGCAGATATCTATTCTTTTTAGTAGGTATATATTATGTCAGGAGAACTAAACTAATGCTCTGAAGGTATTTAAATGAAAAAATAATGTTCGCGTATAAAATGTATTTAATGTGATTCCTTCGTGGTAGCCCGCGAATTTCAATTTTTCTTGCGTTCGTTCGTTTACAGAAATCAAAATATGATTCGCGACAATAACAAGTATGTATTTACATAATTATAACCATAAGAATCATCATACATAATTATCTATAACTTATTTGACGAAAAAAATAACTGCAAAAACTCAAGAAAAATTGAATTTCGCGGGCTACCACGAAAACGTCGGAGGACAAGTCAAACTATACTGCCATGATAGCTGATGTTGGTGTCGCCAACTATTGTTTAAAGTTGGTACTACTAGGACAACTGGTCGAATCTTAACTCTTATTTAGGTTGTCTTACCGCAGATTAATTAATAGTTACTAGTACTCGGATTAGTGATAACACTTCGAAAAGTAAGTACATACACTGCCGGCTGTCGAGTTTAGTTCTCATTTTCAGTTACATAAGATAATGAACTAAACGCGAAATACAAGTGGGCTCTCTCTTGCAGCGCTGGTGGTCAATTATTATTTTGAATTAACACATACTTACTCCTTTCACTGCAGGAAAACCATTTATTCCCACGGGGAAATCAAATACAAAGCAGGCGTGGATGCTACCGGCCAATTAATCGATTAAAAAGAAATCCTTTATTTATGTCAAATTATGGTCACCTCACAATATTAATGGACGTTTGTATGGAAAAATTTAAATGGTCAATATCTTTGAAACTACGCAAAGTTTCTCCGTCACAATTTCAGGTTATCATTATCGTCCCCGTCACAACATTTTGAACACATTTCGAAGGTCGTAGACCATCAGGCAGTGGAGATACATGTGTCCAGCCATCTTGAACTCAGGTTGGCTGGACATTAAGTTTTTATTGATTTCTCGTAAACCCTTACATGTGACGCCATAAATAAAACGTTATTACTGTCACACATTGCGTCACCAAGTATTAGTAAAGGAACCATATTCGAAAACGCCCCCGTTATTGAGATTCGGAAGTGCCAGCCATAAGTTTTATACGTAAATTCAAGATGGCTGGACACAGATTTTTGAATTTTTCTACTAAACCACTGTACTTATCACAAAACTTTTAGCTCGGTGCCCGTCACAAATTTATGTGACGCCCGTTGATATGCAAAAAGTCGTCAAAATCACTTCCGTTACCGAGATTGAGAGACCAGCGAAAAGTGGTTTTTCAAGATGGCTGGACACGTTTTCGATCGATTATCTAAGATTCTGTAGCGTCACAAATTCTGAAATGAGGGTGTTTAGCCGTCACATAAAGCGACCTATTGACTTAGTTAAATGCAAGCTATTTTGAAGATTTGTCCAGCCAACCTGAGTCACATGTTTTTTTTGACATAAACAGCCGGTATATTGTTTTTCGTTAACTCAGAAGTCTGGTTTTTTCACAGCTTCAAGGGACCGTAGACCTGAGTATATGGTTTTATTTTCAACTCGATACCTCCACGCGTTTCCGAGATAAAGAGTCTTGACAGACAGACGGACAACCGGACAACAAAGTAATCCTCTAAGGGTTCCGTTTTTTCCTTTTGAGGTACGGAACCCTAAAAATGAACAACTTCTTTTGAGTCTTATACAATATATAACATAAACGCACATCCTGAAAGTAGGATGTTCATTCAGAATTGGCTACTGAATCGATTTCAGCTATTATAAAAAATTAATAAAAGTTAAAATATCCCAAATTATTTTAGGATAAAAATGTATGATTTTTGTCACTAAATACGATAAGCACTTATTTTTTAAAACAGAATACTTTAGTTGTAGGTAACCGGTACAATACTATAGATTTATCGCCTTTTCAAGCATAACTGCAATGTTATACATATAAGAGTTTTGCCTTACTTTTTTGTCAGGTAATAAAATATTTATACAAACATACAATAGTTACAGTATTACCGTTGTTAAACATTGTATAATATAATATTCTATTTACACATAATATTATATAAATAATTTAATACATAATTCTATTTATCAGGGACACTACGACTCAGTAACCGGCCGTCCTGAAATCCGAATGAAGTCACCCTTAATAGTAGATTATGTGACTAGGGGATAAAGCAGTGTCTTTAAATCGCGGGCGGCATGTTGAATTCTGAACGAAACGAAGGTTGTTAATTTTAATCCCGAACGATAGTGAGGGATTTATATAATTAACTCCCGAGCATTGCGAGGGAGTTAATAAAGAAACCTGAGTGAAGTGAGTAATTCAAGCCGCCCAAGACAAAGACAGCTTTATCCCCGTGTTGGATACTCTACTTTTTACACCATCTGTGAGATAATTAAAAGACAATTTAGCAAAACAAATCATATATTAGAGAAATATAAGTATTATGTACAAGTTAATTTTAACTATCACTCAACATGTTTTGAGATTTGAAACAAACAAAGTCACTACTCTAAGATTCTATAGTTACAATTTTCTTTATCGGTCCCGCTTTTTCATTACTTTTTTTTCTTCAGTAACCACGACCACGTTTTATTCTGTTTTTTATGTTGTTAGTGGCCAGTTTGAATTTTGAATAAACTTGTTTGATGCACGTACATTTTAGTTCGCATATTGTTGACGGTTTTTGACGTTCCAAATTCAAATCTCATTATTCCCTAGGGATCGCCCATACTCTGCATTATCTCCCTAGGGACAGAATGACTTGCTTTAAGTGTTGGTTGTATGACATATAAAAGGGCATTATCGAGCAGGTGGTGTAAAAAATATATTTTTTTCTTTTAAAATACGTTACAAGCAATTGTTTGTCAATAGGAAGCAATAGGAAAGCAATTCTTGGACGTCAATTCAACGTTAAATACGCCCAGTGACCGTTCATGCTGACGGACACAGGTATATCTCCATTATGGGGGATGAGTGTTTGATAAAATTGACGATAATTATCGACATTTTTACGATTAGCGCTAACGACGTCAAGTATAAAAACTCGCAAGTCTTGAAAACTTCTGAGTAGTTTTACTAGTTGAGTAAAGGTTAGCACCCACAGAGGCGGGAGCCGCGCTAAAGAGATCTGATGGCGATCTCCTGTTTGTGATCGCGCTCGTTTTCTGTGTAACAGATTACATACAACCTCAAACCTTAGATTAAATACCTCTAGATACAGCCACCTCGTGGCCGCACATGAGACAGAACTATAAAACTTCAATGAGGTTATTACGTAAACTTTTCCTGAAATACAGTAAAAACTTGGCCATGGGTAGTGTGAAAACGAAACACGGGGCCCTGGGACGAAGGCAACGAAGGAACAGGAGTGGATTTTTAGTCAGTAAAAGTCTGACACTAACTCCCGCCCGCCCAAGAGCGGGCTCACTTTTCAAAGTGCGCCAAGCAAAAAACTGGCACGTCGAATGAGACAGAGCATGTTTAGTTTTGTCTCAATTATCTTACTTATTTCGTATATCGTCGTATCCTACGAATAGTGCCCTAACGAACATAGGGGCTTTCTTTTTTTATTGCATAATCCAAGTCTGCTCATCATATCACATATAACCAGTTCAACAAAACAATTAAAAACGGTACAGGTTATCAAATAAGTAATTAGGTTTTCTAAAAAGCCACAATTTTAAGCACTACGTTTTCATCGAAGAAAAAAGCTACAATCGCCGTCGCGCCCTGTTTCTTCGTGAGTAGTGGGGGTGCGCGGGTGCGGAGAGAGCGTACTAGCGCCGCTCGGCCACTAGTCGGCGGAACGCGTTTTGTTAAATTGTAGTATTAAATAAGCTCAAATATCATAACATCAACGAGTTTGTACTTAATTAAGTCATTCTAATTACATAATGCGAAGTAGTGCTGGACTTGAGCAATAAGTTACATTATGCCTTTTATCTGCGGAAGAATAAAAGACAAAAACAATTTGAAACATAGAAGAAAGACACAAACGTAATTAGGACTTCGTCTCGCAATATAGCCATTCCATAGAAGACGGCCACAATCACCATTATGGTTTTTTTATATGTACCCAATATTGAAAATTGATTAACACATCGGAGAATAAGGATTTAAGGCTGAATTAGTCGCGGGGTCGAACTCGCTGATGGGTGAGGCCAAAAATTGAGATTTCTCATCTGACATTGTGTCCGACAGCGATTATATCAAGTATGAGCAGTTAGACGCTAAATTATATGCACATCGTATGGTTCGCATGCACACAAACACCGTTCCGAACTGAAATGAAATTAGACGGTGCGTAAAATCTGAGAGTAGTGCTTTGGAAAATCGAGTTTTATGAAAAAGCCACTGCATAAATCTATAGAAATAAATTGTATAGAATTCTTCGATAATAAAAGTTTGTCGGTACCGACTTCGTTTTTGAGATTTTTTACGATTTTTGTTAATTTTTTACACTTAAAGTTGCGTTAAAATCATCAAAAAACAGAAACTTTGTTGGCTCATAACTTTGTAACGGAAATTATTTTTGTTTTTGTTTCGATATATATTATATAGATATTGAAAAAGTGTCGACTAGTGTAACCTTAAGGGACAAAATGCGTTTAAAATATAAAGATAATTTATTGAAAATAATCCTAGCCGAATCTTAAGATATCAATACACATTATATGAAATCTCTAATACATATTTGATAATATTTAATTTAATTAAACACAAAAAAGTGTCTCCTGAAAAGTTACTATTATGCAGTTACGCCCCTATTCGTAGGATACGACGATATATGCTTCTCACTTCCGCATTTGTCTACAGTCTTGGCTACATCTAGAGGTATTTATTCTAAGCCTCGAACATTACAAAATATTCCTGCTCGGATTGCGACAGTTTCCCGCCTCTGTGGGTGCTAAGCTTTAGGCAGTGTTTAGTTCACATTGATGACGATAGATGGCGACATAGGCTATTTAAGTTAAATACAATTTGCCTTTTTTCACAAATGCCTATCTTTTTATACAGGGTTATTTGTAAAACACTGGCAACCTCTCAGGACTATGTTACTAAAATCATAAACAACAACTTTTGTTCTATGATTTTTAAAAATATATCAAATTAACCATGTTAACCATGAGGGTTTATTTTCATTTCAGAGTTCACCATTATCGCTGCCTCCGCTCCCGACACAGATCTTGCCTCATGAACTGAAGTCAAAGAGTTTGGATAAACCTATCCTGTATCACCCTCAGCCATTTTCGCATCCAGGCTATCCCGTCATCGTCTATTTACGATAACACGTAGCGTTACGTATCGTTACGGCAACGCTTGTTTGGCTTAAAACGACGCTGCGGGAGATCAGCAAGGGATATGATGGTTTACTTAGTTTAGAATTATGTGGGGTTGATAATAATTTGAAGTCAGATAATAATAACTATACATCATATAGACATAATATAATTAAATGAAATTGAAGTTGCTGTTTGTAATATAGGTACGATACGAGTATATATATAATATACCTATTACTAAATGTGTATTATGAAATATAATCGAAACGGATACCAAAAAATATTATCTGTCTATCCGTCACTCTGTCTGTCTGGCTGTTTGTTCCGGCTAATCTTCAAAACGGCGGGACCGATTTTTTTCATTGGTGATGATAGCTAATGATAACATAAGTAACTTAAGTTACTTTTTATTTCCTTGTGTAAACGATACTTATCCTAAGAGGGGAGGAGGGAAATGTGTCCCCTCGGACCCATCTAAGAAATGCACAAACAAATTTTAATTAATATTGACTAAGTATTTGAAATAATTTTTTTTAGGTTGGTAATCATCCAATGACTTCTCTCGCTCTTGGGCGGTGCGGGCTATACAAAAGCTATCAAACCATTATTTTTAATCCTCAGATCTAAAAGTTATGTCTGACTATTGAGAAATCAGCCCACAAAAACAGTCTTATTCTGAATTTTTTTATTACTCTGTAAGCAGATTCTTAATTCAAATTTTCTAGAGAACTTTGCTAATGAGTGGCTTTACAGAATACTAAAAAGTTCAGAGGTTTTTTTTTATGATAAATACAGAAAGTAGGTACCTCCTATTATACAACTGGTATTATATGAGGTACCTACTTTCTGTAGATAGATAGATAGATAGATATATTCTTTATTGTACACCAAAAATACAAATTACATAGGGTGTCAAGGGCGGTCTTATCGCTAAAAGCGATTTTTTACAGACAACCTTTGGATGGATTTGACAGAAAAGGACAAAAAAAGGTAGGCAGGTAGTCTGCTGTGGTTCTGTAATTAAGTGCATTACAGAAAGTAGGTACCTAATAAAGGTAACAATAAAAAACAGAGAACTTTTGGCCAGACTTTATTCTGAATTGCAAATTATTTAAATCTAGCTATAATAAAATAGATTTTTATCCGTGTATTCTTTTCACGATGCTGTTCGTCGTAGCGTGTCTGTCTGGAAATTGATTATTATTTTTATTATTTGGACAGAGGCACTAGCAGCTATTCGGTGGTAGCTACGTGTTTCAGATAGCTAGGAGATGTTACTTAGGTAATTAAATTCTCTTCATCTAAGTACACTCCATTCGCAATAAGATTAGACATTTAAACAAACCTGTCACTGTCCGTTTAACCGATTTTGAGTTCTATTCCGTAGGCATAAGGATGGCATTCAAAGAAAAAAAAAGTGGTTACAGTACAAACTTTTTACGGCACCTGTCATTTGTCATGCTACCAACGCAATAGAACTCAAAATGGGTGGAACGGACAGTGAAAAGGGTTTGTTTAAATATCTAATCTTATTTTAAATGGAGTATATAGTTACTTTTGATAGCATTATCTAACTAAAGGGCCTATTACACTACTCGATATTCAGACAAGATAATAAGATATAATAAGACAGTCTGAATATCGTGTGCTGAATATCGCGTAGTGTCATAGGCCCTTTAACCATAAATTTCTTAATCACAGCGTTATAAGTACCTACTACTTATAATGTGCCCACTGACGGACACAACCCACAGCCCTTCTCTACGAGTCGAAACACATAACTGCGTTGCAGCGCCGCACTGCTAAAATCGGCGGTTACGTCCGCCGCAACGTAGAATTTTGCGGTGTGCACCGCGGCGCAAATTCCAGCGTTATGACGTCATACTTAGTGACAATGATGCAGTTTGTTTCTAGGCCATCAAATCTAAGAAGTACCGTTTGACGTTTCCCAATTTTCAAGCCGAAATAACTTTGTATAGGCGTAACTCACACTATTTCTATTACCTTTTCCTTAAAACCATTGAATTATGAAGCTGTTTCTATTTTAACACAAGTTATACAATTTTTCATCAACATATTTAAAGTAAAATCTTTCAAACAAAGCAAAATAACCCATATATACAATATATAGCTTTTTTCTAGGTTTCGTTTCAAAGTCACGTAGTAAATTCACTTGTACACGAATAATGTCCGAATAATCGAACTTGTAATAACGACCTATTTTTAATCCAAGCGTTTTTTAGTATTTTCAATACAGCTGGAACGCCGACGGTGACAAGAGCTCGTCTGATGAAGTCGTTGATATTCGAGAAAAGTAGGTACTCGCCATCGGGATTCATAGCCTTATTAAATGGATGTATCCAGTATCTTTTTTATTGTTTATACAAAATAGAATAATGTCTTCTTAATAACAAATAAGCAATAAGTTTATTACGATCCATGGCAGAGAGACGTCTATCCACACAAAAAAATTACGAGGACCTGGTTATCCTACAGTACGACAATAAAACGCTCTGTTTCGCGACGCCGCAACGCAACGCTCAATAACGCGTTGCGTTGCGGCGCGGCGTAACGCGGTTATGTGTTTCGGCCCTAAGACAATTAGAAAGGTCCGTAAATCTACTATAATAAAGTAACTACTTTGTAATAGGTGGGTAAGGTTTGTACCTATCTATGTATTAAGTTCATGACTGTTCCGTGGAAGCTGGTTTCCGAGTGGTTGCTTTGCCGTCAACCGGTCGATCGGAGAAGCGGAGCATCAGGCATCGTTCCAGTTTGTTGGAGTAGGAGCATCCGTTGTCTTCAGCCTCTGTAAATTAAGTTATAAATGAAAACGTTTGGAATTAAATCCATGCTAACCTAACCTAACCTAATTAGGTTAGCATGGATTTTTTATTTATTTATATAAATTAGTGCATGACTGCGATCCCACTTGATGGTAAGCAGTGATCCAATCGTTGTTGGTGAATCGCACTAGTTTATTATGAGTCTATTCAATCTAGCCTTAAAGACACCTAAATTATAATCGGACGGGAAGACCGCTGCTGGCAAATTGTTCCAATCCTTCGATGTATGTGGTATAAACGACGAGGCGAAACGCTTAGTCCGGACCGTAGAGGTGTAAACAACGTATAGGGGACGAGGGGGATTTTTATTTATATACATAGATTATTAAACAAAATCCCCCACCGCGTCTGTCCGTCTGTTCACGATAAACTCAAAAAATATAAAACGGATTGTCATGCGGTTTTCATAAATATACACAGTTATTTATGAGGAAGGTTCAAATACAAGCATATTATTGTAGTAGAGAATTTCAAAGATTTGTAACACCCGTGCGAAGCTAGTAATTAATTAAGAAAAGGTAACATTAACTGGGCGTACCTACCCACCATATATTCGCAGTTCGCTGATACGTTCAGCAGCCCCCCTAGCCAAGTTAAGTTAATTTTTCGTTTTCTACAAAACGGATTTCGACATGAAACGGTTGTAACTTGGCTAGGTCAGAGAGGCCTCTGTTCTGCAAAAATATGCGTTAAGAGCTCGTGGTACCACGAACTCTTAACGTGATTCATTTAACGACCATCCAACTGAACTGTTAAAGAGATGGAGCTAGGTATGTAGGGTGTTTAGCTCCATCCCTCTTTCTCGCTCGCACGCTTTACATTTTAACGTCATGGTAAGGCCCCAGCCAAGTTACAACCGTTTCGTTTCGATTCTCTTTTCGTCGATCGCCTCGAGTAGGCCACGCCTCCGATTCTTTTATTCTGACGTCATCTCAACGCTCAGTCACGTGATCAGAACAAAGGCATAGAGGAGACGTGGCCGACTTGAGGCGATCAACGAAAAGAGAATCGAAACGAAACGGTTAACTTGGCTGAGGGGGCAGAGCGGCTATTTAATTTTTGGATACCTGACTGCAACTCTTGAAAGCATGATTGTATCTGATCGTGCAGTGCAGAGCGGGATTGCTGCGAAGTCACAGCGGACTGTACTTTGTTCCACAACTCGGCTTCACGAGGTATTCCCCGGGAGTCTACCTAAGAAGCAAAGGTATTACTTAGGCACATCTAACATGACACTATTGACATAAGTAGGTACTTATTGGTACTCACCACTTGTAAATTGGCGAACACACATTGGCTGAGGCACTGCAAAAAATTACGTTTATTTAAATAATAAAATTGGTATTTGTGTTTTTGTGATGATGGGCTGTGATGATTGATAAACCGCAAAAATGTATGTTGAATAGGTACAAGAATGACTCTGTACAAAAATATTGATGAATAAAATGGATATAATTCTTTAGGGGTCCGTATTTGCAAAAAAAAAGTACTCTTACGATTACTGCGTCGTTTGTGTCCGTCTTTCTGTCAAGAAGTTATAGGCGTTTTTTTTTAGTGGGAAATCATTAAATTTTTATAACTTATTCCGCTCTGGGTGGAGCAAGAGGATGTGTCAGACTTTTACTGACTAAAGTCCACCTGTGTTCCTTCCGTTGCCCTTTGCGGGAACACGAATGACGAACACTCCCACAGCCCACCTGGAACTATTAAGTTGAATTTAATCTTATAGGTACGGTTAAGGTGTACCTACTTACAGTTCCAAGGAGCTACAAAACAATATGGCCATTATGGCCATATATAATCATAATACGTTGCAAGAAGTCAAGTCTCATAGTAGTTACAGCACAAGTAAAGAAATGCAAATAAATGGCTTCGACTTTGACATTGACTTTGAAAAAAAAACCGTTTTTTTTTTTAACTTTCGAATACCTACCGTAATTAGAGACATCAGGTGAGATAGTGGTCAAACGCGAGCCTATCAATAATAAAAAAAAGAGACAATAGAAAGACAATGAGAGAGCGAACGCCGGCGTTAGGTGTGTAGATAGCACATAAAAACTGCAGCTGGAGCATAAATCGTGTTTTAGACCGATGTATTGAAGAATATATTTTCCATCCGACTTATTTTTTCATTAGCAGTGCGGTGTTTATCTATAATTTACGAACTGTATCTATTAATTAATTCTGTAGGTAAATGCTATGCTTCTTTAAAACTGATTGCTGCAGTTTATAATAGTTCAGAATACTTATTACTACCTACTAAATAACGGAACCTTTTACGACCCAGTCTCGCTCGCTCTCGACCCGTTTTTTTTTTAGTTAACAATTTATCATACTTAATAGCAAATGGCTTATGTCGACGTATCTGCGTCTTTTCAGGGGAATTACTCGATTAATTAAATTGATGTAAGCAGTCATGTGCTTGGAGGATGAGTTGAAAACCAAGCGCTACAGGTTTTTTGATCACCTATTTAAAATTCAATGATATAACTTTATTATACCTGATCCGAATCTGGTTTCAAAAGCGGTTCGCTTCTTTTTGTCCGACTTGTATTATTATTGTTGACGTTGTTATGGAGATGAGCAGACGCTGGTCGTGGTACTGATGTTAATAACTTGTCTCCCATGTTCCCGGTTCCGTAGCCTTCGTAATCATAATCCGTAGCGTTCATAACCATTATTTGGTCACCACTGTCGTTTGTGTTCCTCCTTTCATGACTGTATCGATTCCCTTCCTTCATGTTGTTGTCGATTCGAGGAGATCCACCGTAGTCATCCGAACGACGCTGGCGTTCCTTGCTTGCGGGGTCTTTAGATGCAGCAGTATTTTCTGGGTACGTGCATGCCTTTAAAGCCACGGCTACTTCATTTTCAAGTAGCTTGATATTTCCTTCTCCGGAGCTTGCTACCCAGGCAGGCAGTAGCGCAAGGAGTACAGTATGTACCACCACGCGCATCATCGTACGGAATAAAAGTTTCCATCATAACCGTGCATATATAAATTGGATCTGTACAGGAAACTCGATCATTATAGTTGACAGATGCCTGTCAGCAGCTATGATATCCCTGTGAATTCTTTTCATTGCAACAATTTGGGCATTTATAACAATGCTACCTATTATCTACTTCCTAGAATTAGAGTAATGTCAGCCTCATCACAATCATGCATGTTATCTAATTAGTTATTATGCAGACAGAGGCATAGTTAAAAATATAGATCTACGGGATTGTTCGAAAGAGTTAGTAAGAGTAGGTGGGTTTTAGTAATTAAAAGTCTGACCATCCCTCTCGCTCCACCCGTGGTTGGAGGAGTTATTGTATAGTTTTCTACATAAAAAAATAACCGACTTCATTAAAAAAAACACTAAAAGGATCAAAATAACTTTATAGTCCGGTCAATTTAGACATTCGAAGCTACATAAAATCCCAACAAGCTGAAAATCAGTAAAATTGTTCAAAACATAATTATAAATAATATTTAAAAGTTCTCCATCATTCCCGTGTATGGAAAAAAAAATATTCAAGGTCAAAGGCCAAAAAAATGACTTTTTCGCGATTTTCAGCATAACGGTAAATTTTATCATAAAAGTACCTTAGATAAAAATTGTAGATCATAAAATTATCTATAAGAAATGCATCAATACTTTTTTCCTACGAGCCACCGTTTCTGAGATATAACGATTCAAAAAGTTATAAAAGTTGTTATCGTCATAATATGCACACGTTTCCAAGCCACCTATGAGGTAGTGTACTTAGCGCGTTTTATTAACGTGGTTTCCCCAGTAGGCCTACTCCACGGGTCAGTAGTCTTCCTCCAACCTCAATTGCTGCTCATCAACATCTTTTTTGGGTATATTACCAAGTTCAAGTGTGGCTTGGTTATCAGCTAAACCCTACAGACTGGGGTTGGAAGTTGGTCAACAATATATTAGATGATCAAACGAACTTACCTGTGATGTTCGATCATTATTATACGTAGCTTCGTTCGAAGATATATTATAATTAACCATGCAGCTAACGCTTGCGCTAGGCGACCCAATTCGCAGCTTTTCAGAGCCTAAAAGCAGAAACAAAACGCACCGTATCCGAGCGAGTATCTGTCAGTAACGTCAAATGTCATTCTTTCAGAGTTAGAGATAAATCTTAAGTTTTGCTGGGTAGGGTAGGGAGGGTTCCCTATATCTTCGAACGAAGCTACGTATAATAATGATCGAACATCACAGGTAAGTTCGTTTGATCATCTATTATACTTCATTCGTTCGAAGATATATTATAATTAACCATGCAGATGTTAAGAGTCAACTTAAAGCAAAATTAAGATTTTTAATATCAACAAATATATTTCAGGAACCAAAATCTCTTAGGCACTTATTAGGCTCTTAATATAATGGTAATATGAGACAATCAGTCTTTTTTGACATACTTATACATTTTATATTATATAAGTATATATGTCTATTTTTTTTATATATATAATTATTTTAAACATATTAAGGCATTTATAAGCAAATATTTTGTTCAGCATTAAGCACAGCATGAGCAAATTCAGATGAATTGTTGGAAATAGGTATATTATAAAATTTTGCAAAAGTTGAAGAACTGTTTGTTCAGCCGTTTGCCTAATTACATCTAATGATACTCCCCTAGCTTTAGCAGTCGACGTGGATGCATGTCTTGTACTATGCCCTGAAAAAACGCTAATATCTATGCCACACATAGAGAAAGTATATATTTTATATATATATTATTATTATTATTATCCATCTACTAATGGTAGACGAAGAAATTGGCTTGTGTGGGTTATTCAAAGAGAGTATTAAATGAGTATTATCTTCCCTAATACTCTTGAGTGTATCTAATGTAATAAAATAAAGTAGTGTCAGGGAAGATTTCAGGTTTTGCCGTGCATTTTCGTTACAGAAAATGGCTCTATTTTTGTATGTTGACTAAAACAATAAAAATAATAAAATAAAAACTAAAATAAAGGTAAATAAGAGGTTCGGTCCGCTGCAACCAGAACCAGATGTTTTTATAGTGTCTAGGATAGAAATGTTTACACCGGTTTCATTAACTATAATATTGGGTATTTTTATAAATCATAAATCTGTGCTACTTGGGCTCTGCTAAGTGCAAACCAATTCACTAACTTTTTAGACAATTTGATTTTTATAGAAACCTTAACATAATCTCTGGATGTGATCATTACGACCAATTTATGAGTCTATTAATTTATTAATTGGTATAGACTGTGTGAATAAGTGAGATCCTATAAGTAACATTGAATTGAGGCATTATTTGGAAGGTAACCTAATGTAACCTCTATGGCTGATGGAAGAACATCATGTCAATATTCTGGAAATTAGTGTAAGGAGGTGTGTAAGATGACACTCTTTAAAAAAGGAATGCAATAGTTTTTTTTTTTATTGAGTACCTATAAAGACTAACAGCTTGAAAAAACTAACATTGTTTTCAATGGTGGACAAGCTTGTGAAGGTCAATATGACATTACCTTTTCATTTTTGCCTTCCCAATATTGGGCTAAATGGAGGAAAGAACACATAAAAGAAATAAATTATCATGTTCAAAGGCAGTAAAAAACATCTAATTAAATGTATTTTGAATCTGGTATCCAGGAAACACAGGCATCACATTTATGTATTACTTGTAGAAGGGAAAAGATCAATCAGTTTGACCAAACTGAGACACAATATACCTACTAAAATGTAGAGATATTCTGTTCCCACTCTATGTTAGATGTATGAGATTGTTAATTGCTCTCTTTGTTGTCTTTTGAATCCATATATGAAGCAAATAGACAAATCTAATTATTTTCACACCATATTTGCTCCATATTTCTGGCTATATTATTTAATTGTTGATACCGTATTCCTCCCATTCGGTTTATATAAGATACAGCAAACTATTATCAATCTCACACAAAATGTGTAAGTGCTCATGTTTAACAAAATAGAATTTTTAAAGGTAAAAAATGTGAAGCAGTTCTAAATAATTTATGTGATAATTATAATTTTTTATCCTTTTTCCAGAATTCATGGACTTCTGTTATCACTACAATTGCGCCCCCCCCCCCCCCAGTTCTTGTTGCATCATTGTAGGTCTAGTTTGATGATTGGATGAATTTTTATTTTGAATCTTAGTTGCCTTTACTTATAACTAAGTATTTATGTTCTAATTTTAGTATAGAACCAACCAACAACAAATGTTGTTGCAACAAAATAATGCAACAGTTGATGTACCTATTAAGTGAGTAATCTCTCATAAGCTAAGAAATTTGTTTCTGTAAATATTTTTAAGGGATTTACAGAAACAACATTTTTTGTATGTGACATCAGTCATTGTGTGTCATATATAAAATCTAAATAATTAACATGATTGGGATGGCGTATTTTGTAAAAGGAGTAATTGTTCCTTGAATATTTTTCAACCTTTTATTATATAATAGTAGGCTAGTATGAATAGTGTAGTGTGTATAGTAGTAGACTATATAGTCTGAACCAATACACAAAAGGTCATCAAGATGATGATGTACATACTGATTTGTGAACTTTTGATCATAGATATACATGTAACTACCACTATCAAAAATGCATAATGTGTAAAACAAATCCCATTTGGGACAGCAATAGACTCTTTTTAAATGATCATAATGAAATAATAGGTATCTCCTGTGATCTGGATTCAAATTTTGCCAAAAGATCTCCTGGGTACACTAGAGCTACCGCAGTGATCTTACATCTTATAAATTTGGATGTGTGAACCAATTTGTTCAGGGGTATAAAGGTTTCAATAAACCTCCCTTCTCCATCCCTGTTGGGAAACCAAAAAATATCTTGGATATAAGTTGATTCCCACACGGTTTCCATGGGGAATTTGTGCTCAATGGCAGTAAATTATGAATGGTTTTATACATAAATATGCATTCATCTTGGCCCCTGATCTTGAAGATCCTGATTGATCACTTGTAAAACCATTTTTGTTTTGAACCGTTGAATTTTGGTTGATAAGTTATGGAAGAAAAAATGCACTTACCGAACATCCACAGATGTGTTTCAAAATTGGGGCATTACCACAAATCCTCTATCAACGAGGAAGGGAATGGGCTAATCTGTAAGCATGACTAACCTCTAATTTCAACCATGAGCCTGTGGTGAAACTTTTTGTGTTCTAGCATACACTGGATGTGTTGCGAGAATTGCTTGGTTATAGTTTAATATGAGGACTGCAGATACTTTCGTCCAGGCCTAGGTATTATTCTTTGCTGGTTGTACCAAGATGGACCATTCCCGTTTCCCTGACGGGTTACAGTTGAAGATTAGGCTGGCTTCATAATAAGCTTGCCGCTTCTGTGGCATGTCTTTAGGACTTAAAATGTTCTCTGTTGAAGTATTCCCATGCAGGTAGTCGTCTCTATCAACATCTTTGACAATATCTTTGTTTATGTGAAGTGCAAATCTATTAAAACTCTTCCAGTATCAATCAACTGGGAAAATTAGTTTCAGCCTATTTATGCCATCATTGCTGTGAAGCTTAGATAGGGTCTGATTCCCAATCCCAACTGATCTGTTCTGATTTAATCTTTTTGTATCAGTATATTCTTGTATTATCAGTGAATTACTGACTGAGGCAATAATCTCTATATTATTTTAAACAGTTATTACACACATTTTTATCTAGTTTTTGTTCATATTCCTTGAGTATTTCCAAAAATTGTATTCTAGATGTGTGTTAAGTCATTCATTAAGTCAGGCCATTAAATCATTTGGTTTTGTAGATATAAATACTGTAATACTTCAGGAAATATAGTAACTGGTTCAACGACTAGCTCAGATGCTAGTTCAGGAAATGTTATACTCAAGTCTGTAACAGTTAGGGTTGTGCCTGTTGGAGCCGATGATGATACAACAGATATCCAGTTTAATGTCCACTTCTTGAGGATCATCCTAAATACAAGGTCTAAAAACCTAAAACTATTGACCCTGTTATGGTACCAAAGTGTACCTAGGCAAAGCCTTTCGGATTTTATCAAAAGGTAATGACCATTGTGCATTCATCTCGTAAACACCACGAGTAAGCGGATCACGTCAATGCATCTCGTACATCACCCGTGTCCATGTACCTAAGGGTAAAGATCATCGTGTGTTCATCTCGTAAACACCACGAGTCAGCGGATCGCGCCAATGTATCTCGTACATCACTCGCGTCCATAGGTACAATATTCAAAATCCATTTTACTTGCACTGTAGATAACTTTCCTGACGAAGCTTTTCAGGTTACCCAAAGGTGTGGGGCAAAAAACAATCTCGTATGTTTATCTCGTAAACATCCCGAGTCAGCTAAACGCGTCAATGCATCACGTGCACAACCCGCGTCAGTAGGTATATTCATATTTCGAAACCCATTTGATTTACAGTCTTACACTGTATAATGTACCATGGCAAAGCCTTTAAAGTTATGGAACAAGGAAACCAGCTCGTGTGTTCATCTCGTAAACACCCCGAGGAGTTTGATCGTGTCAATGCATACAATTATTTGGGTTAAGTACGTGAAACTCTTACTTCACTGAATAATCTAATAGATAAATCTATTACTTCACCTGGAATCAAAGAATTAAATAGAGATAGGACAGGTGACGTACTATGTTATCGTCGTTTCGTCCTTTTTTCAAATTTTTCATCATATGAAGATAGTATTTCATATCTTTTCGTTTTGGCATACTTCATTACAAATTATACAAGCACTATGCTCTTATTTAATTACTTAAATTGGTAAAAAAGCAAATAAAACACAACGTAAAACGTATTGGTTGCCGCGCAAACGTATGGAATGACATTTGACGTTACTGACAGATACTCGCTCGGATACGGTGCGTTTTGTTTCTGCTTTTAGGCTCTGAAAAGCTGCGAATTGGGTCGCCTAGCGCAAGCGTTAGCTGCATGGTTAATTATAATATATCTTCGAACGAATGAAGTATAATATATATATATATATTAAATAAGAAACAAACAATACCGAGAAACGTGTTTTATTTCACACTTTTCAGTTGCGTATACACTTTTAATAATAACCAGAGTCCTATTTCTCATGACAATTCCAAATAACCCAAACACTGCTTGGTTTCATTGTTTTATCATGAAGTTCCTGTGTCTACCTTCCATCTTCCGGCTCCATCATCAGATCAGTTCCATAGTATCTTATAGCCAAAGTGCATATCTCATTCTAATAAGCCCAAACACGGCTAGGATACATTGATTAATTACAGAGTTCCGGTGCCTATCTTCCGGCTCCATCATCATCATCAGATCACTTCGATGATACCATTTTCAACATAACTATTCAGAACCATTTATTTATTTGTTTTGTCATAGTCGCTTAACTATCTTCATTGTAATATTTATGTGAGTATGAAGTTCCGATGGCCATTTCTGGTCTTCTTCATCAGTTCCACATCAGTTTCATCAAAGGTTACTTTTTGACTGTAAATGCTTAAGTTTATTTTCATCGAGAAATACTAAAATCACTTTATGGTTGTCTATAATATTTGAGGAGTTCCCTCGATTCCTCATGGACCCCATCATTAGAAGTATTAGAACTAAATTTGGAAAAAAAAAATGGGACCAATTTAGAAGCATATCCTTTAAGAAGAAAAAAAAATTTTGCAAATCGGTCCATAAACGACGTAGTTCTGAGGTAACACACATAAAAAACAAAAAAAAAAACAACCGAATTGATAACCTCCTCCTTTTTTTTTAAGTCGGTTAAAAAAGAAAAAAATACAATTGAACTGCATAATTCTAAAACGTTTTGCAAGGCGGTGTCAGATTATCGAATTTATGATTTTCATCCTGTCTTGTCATCCGATAAATTATTACTTATACCTACACATAGGTGCTTATAAAATGAGCTGATCAAATCTTTATTTACTGCATAATATACGATATAAGGTATGGTAGATAGTGAGTTAAGCAACACAATATATAGCATAGGGTTTATTATGCAATTTACCTACATCATTCTATAAGCCTAGCTTAAAACGTTTGTACATCTTTGACAGTCGTTACGAATAGTCAGACTAAGGAGTCAGAGAAACTTGCCAAAGGAGTATCTGGTTACCCAGTTACTGGGTTATGGAGGATAGGCAGTCGGTCTGTGTTTACCTAAAAGAAATTATGAAGTTTCACCTTTTAAGTAACAAGCGGTTCAAGTCTCCCGAACTTCCCCTAGGTATTGGTATCCAGCGGCATCCGGTTTGATTGGAAGCGGACCCAAATTTAATTGGGTAAAGGCTAGGCAGTAAGAGGTTACACCTTAAACGAGTCGCAAAGTCAAAGAGACTGGAAAGATCAAAGTGTTTACTTGTTCGTTACGCTGCTGATGGAAAACACAGGGATATTTTTTTTTACCGATGAGATAAATTTCAACGAGTAAAATGATCGGGTGTATGCTTGTAGCTCCTGTAGAGAAGCCTCTCAATTGGTCGGTAGAGTCCTGTGTGACATAAATGACATAATCAGCCCCCTAGCCACATTACAACCGTTTCGTTTGCGTCGAACGCCTCGAGTAGGCCACGCCTCAGATTCCTTTGTTCTGACCACGTGACTGAGCGTTGTGATGACGTCAGAACAAAGCAATCGGAGGCGTGGCTTACTTGAGGCGTTCGACGAAAACGAAACGGTCGTAACTTGGCTAGGGGGGCAGTAATGTTTTGGTGGGGACTGGGGACTGTCCTATCACGGAATAACTAAGATCCGTTTTATTCATTTCTAAAGAGGTGAAACTTCACCTAAAGTGTATCAATATGGTAAACCAGGCGTACATGCCTAGTCGGTAATGTACTTTGATGTACACTAGCAAAACTAAGACATGCATTTTGAATTTGGTGCTTATTTGAGCCGATCATAATAAAGCCGATAACGATCTGGTTAGGTTATAATAATGACGGCGATGTAAACTATGCAATGCAGGTTTAACTTGCGTTGTATAGTTTATGTAATTTTAAATACGTGTCTTAGTTTCGCAAGTGCCCTAGTAGGTAACATGCCCCATGTTACCGACTAGGGCACGTATGACTGGTTTACCCTAGACGGCGTAGTAAAACCTCTTATAGATAGCTTTTTTGATAACATACCATGGGATTTCAGCAGACTCAGCACCCAGCCAAAGCACACGCTTGGCTTGCCGCCAATGTTCTGAACTTCATTATGGCTGACGATTGGCCTTCGGGAACCCCAGACCTCAAACCCCGATAGGACCAGCTCTAAACGTCAAAATTTGGAATCGTTAAAAAATTCTTAACGTTCAGCAGTCAGTGGACATAGACTAGCGATAGACGCGTGGCCAGAACGTTTTAAAGTTTGAGTAGAAGTATGTATTAATTTCTTATTTAGATTCTCTATCATATGTATAAAATTGTTCTATGTAGCTCGCCGTCCGGCCGTCCGGTAACCATCCGGAACGATCCCGAGTCGTCGACGGTGCGTAACAATACGCGCGTCTCAGAGATGTTAGTTAAACCGTAGGGTAGAGCACCAAGACTTATTCTAAGAATATTACATTCGTTTTTATGAACATGATGTTTTCTTTTAGGGCCTGCAAACACTTGAGACAAGACTGTCTTAGACAGACTTGTTTACGACGTTGCTGACTTGTCTGCTATAAGACTGTTTTGTCTACGACTCAGCGGTGCACACCATCAAGACAAAACGGTTTAGTGGCGTACGGCCAGTGTTGCCAACTTAGTGGATTTTCTACTAAAACTGGCGGTTTAACTTTTTGAGTAGCGTAATTAGAGACACAATAGAAAGACAATGGCGCGTTAACGCCGGCGTTATTGCGGGGATCAACAGCTTAACCCCCATTTAGTTGCGAAATATTGGTTTTAGTGACTAGTGGATTTTTCTAGTGCTTTAGTAAAATTCAATTTCTTACTAAAAATGCGTTCACTCGGGTGTAATTTAGCACCATAGAGTCCATAATTATCAATCTGATACCGACGATGATGGTGCAAACAAAAAAGATTCGTCTGTAGATGAATTAAAACATAGCTGTTATTGAATAATTTATATGTTAATTTACCTACTAATGCTAATATACCCACAAATGGTATTTTGATCAACTGATTGTTAATTTTTATCACTTATTATTACAGGAAACTAATAACCTATATGCCTACTTATTTTATTTCGTACAACACACATTTTTTTAGTGTTAAATTTTGCGATTTTGTGTTTGGGATAATTTTTTGTTAGTGGTTTTCTGGTGGTTTTAAAAGTTGACTGTAGTGGTACCTAAGTTAGTGTAACTGTTGGCAACACTGGACGTACCTCCTCTCTAGTAGTAGTCTCGTCAGAGTAAAACAGTCTTGTCGCAGACAAGTCTGCGGTGTCGTAGACAAGTCTGCGGCGTCGTAGTCAAGTCTGTCAAAGACAGTCTTGTCTCAAGTGTGCGCAGGCCCTTATTTGTAACAAAATTTATGTAAATATATACTAAGTAAGTATAAGCACATTAAGCACCTACTGATAGAGGCATGTCGGATTAACGGTTAACTAAGATAAATGGTTATTATAATCCTCCACTGCTACGCGTGATGATTTTCCTTGTAAGTACATCAAAGATGTTGTTTTTGGTTGACATCACTCGACGACCATTTGTTGTTGATATGACTCGACCACTGAGATGTACTTATAATATGATGAAACTTAGGTTCATACCATATACCTACTTGACATAAAGATTATGAACGTTACAGATAGGTCATTACATTTCTATTAAAACTTTATATTGAGGTATTTTTTATTTTTTTAAGAACCTACGCATTTTCATTAGGTTACTATACAATTCACTACAAAACTGATTTATGACCGTCACCTCACAACCTAAAGTCCAATTGAAAATCAGCGTCAGGCACAAATAAAATTATTAGATTGGCGTACTACATTATATATTTTATTTATTAACAAAATTATTTAGTTGATTATAACTATTTTACTTTTGTTTCTTTTTAACCGACTTCTAAAAAAGGAGGAGGTTCTCAATTCGGATGTTTGTATTTTGTTTTTATGTTTGTTCGCGCATAACTTCGTCGCTTGCCAACCGATTTGAAACATTCTTTTTTTGTTGGAAAGGGTATACTTTCCAAATGGTCCCATAGTCACCAAGTCGGGATCTGATGATGGAATCTTGGCGAAATCGAGGGAACTCCTCAAATATTTTAGGCAACCATATAGTGATTTTGGTATTTTCATCGAGAACTTAAGCATTTACAGTCAAAAAGAAACATTTGATGAAGAGGAACTGATGAAGAAGACCAGAAATGGTCAACGGAACTTCATACTCCCATAGATATCACAATGAAGTCACTCCAGTCAATGTTTGTCCTGTTTTATGTTAAGGTGTGCAATAAAGTTATATAATATAATATAATATAATATAATATAATATAATATAATATAATATAATATAATATAATATAATATAATATAATATAATATAATATAATATAATATAATATAATATAATATAATATAATATAATATAATATAATATAATATAATATAATATAATATAATATAATATAATATAATATAATATAATATAATATAATATAATATAATATAATATAATATAATATAATATAATATAATATAATATAATATAATATAATGAAGATAGTTAAGTAACAATGACAATACAAATAAATAAATAAACGGTTCTGAATAGTTATGTTGAAAATAGTATCATCGAAGTGATATGATGATGATGGAGCCGGAAGGTAGGCACTGGAACTCTGTAATTAATCAATGTAAACTAGCCGTGTTTGGGTTTATTAGAATTGTCATGAGATGCACTTTGGCTATAAGGTACTATCGAACTGATCTGATGATGGAGCCGGAAGATGGAAGGTACACATAGGAACTTCATAATAAAACAATGTATCCTAGCAGTGTTTGGGTTAATTGGAATTATAATGAGAAATACGCACTCTGTTTATAAGTGTATCGCAACTAAAAAGTGTGAAATAAAAAACTTTTTACAAAAAAAAGTGTTTTTGTATTTGGGACAAATAATCGTATTATCTTTCTTTCAAAGTGTCCAAGCGGTCATAAAAGTACCTACTTTTACAGAAAAGGGATTAATTACAAAAAAATCTGCATTTGTAGGTACTTGAATAATTCAATAAAACACAAATAAAATAAGAACGTTTAAAAAAAAGTTTATTTGACAGTTTCATCCCACATTGATCTTATCCTTTACCATAATTCCCCCACTTGCCGTTGCCCCAGCCACTCCAAGCTGGTCCATTCTCCCCACCATAGATCCGCAATCCAGAGTACGTCCGATATTTCCCATAACCGGTTCCAGCCAGGCTCGATACAACAGTGCCTCCGATCTCTGACACCGTCCCATAAGTGCTACCAATAACTCCCGTTGACCCTATTGTTCCAGGGGCATATTTACCGTATGATCCGGATAGGCTGAATGTCAGAGGAACCTGGACGTTTCCTGTGCCCACACTGTAGTGCGAAGAACGGAGATATGGCCAGAAGAATTTCGCCTTTTCCATTGGCTGTGGTTTTCTTTTTGGTACTGGTCCTAGGGATGAAATAGAAATTGGTTTAGTTTGATTGCTAGAAGCTGGGTGAAAGAAACAGGAACCAACAAGCGTTAATAACACGTAGTACCTATATTTGTTTATAATTTAAGTCTTTACCTACACAGGTGCATAAAATGTCCTACAAGTCTCTTCATACCTACCTTAGTCATAAATCACGATAAAAAACCTAATTGCTACTTATATCTTATGACGGAGTTTTGCAGAATCTTAAAAAGCATAATATTACTTAGGTAGGTACCTATTTAGTACATCGTAAAATCATATTTATTTATAATGTCATGCTATTGCGCAATTTGTAGAAAAAACACCAAACAGGTAAAATCAAGTAAATATCTTTTAAGTGATATTGAGGTTGGACTCGTTTTTGTAGACACTAGGCCGCCAAAATAACTGGTCACAGAGATAAACTGAGACATCTCCCACAGTAGGATCGTACATAGATTGATTATATAAATAATAATAATAAAAGCAGATTAGTAGTGCAACATAAAAACAAACATGAAAAGAGGTTTCATATGTACAACTTGTGCCCGCATCGTCTTAATGAAGTGATAAGAGGTAGTGGAGGAAATACAAAGAATAAACACAACAAAACGACAAAAATTTCAAATAATTTCATGTCATATAGTTATCTACAACATAATATTGTTTCACGAATTCATTATTGTCTTTATTACACTTTTTACTGGCGACCCGAAATTTTTGAGGGCCAGTGTATATCTATGACGCACTTAAAAGATTTTCCCTTGAATATAAAGTAGTGCAATAAGTAGGTACTCATGGTTAATGTTTTTGTTATTTTCGCATAGTTTTAGATATCCATAACAACGATCTTTTTAATTAATTGATGTGTTTATAAGATTTAAGTAGGTAGATAGGTACTTTATGTTTTGGTAGTAATTGAATGGGATTTGTCGCGAATTGATAAATGGTAGGTACACGATTGCAGAGGCCTATATCTGGAGTAGTCCTGTACGCTGATTATGATGACGATAGCTACAACTTAGGGGTCTTTAAGTCAAGAGTGAATAGTTCTAGGCAAGCGTGCTTAATTACCGACTACATCATCGCTTAAATCAGTTGAGATAGTAGTCAAGCGTAAGCCTAACAATAATACCTAATAGTAAAAAAATGATAAGATCAATTTCCAAAATGATAGTAGGTATCTACTTCAGGTTAGTTTAATTGTGACGCAGATTTGTGTCGTGCTAGCAAAGCAAGTAAGAACAGGTTGTATCTTCTGGTCTCGCTTCTAACCTAGACCTCATCCATCGTTTGCGGTCAAGCGAGATCAGGGTCAAGAGCGGAATTAATTAATTAATTAAATTTTTTATATGCTATGCTAATTATGCAATATATAATCAAATGAATAAACTAAACACGAAGATACCTCGACTAACAAAAAGTGGTTATCAGGGGAAGCACTTACTTTCTCCAATAACTTCAAAGCTGGCGTGCCCTGCCTCGCGAGCTACTCTGCTGTCCGCAGGCATGCTCCACAGCTCAGCTGCAGGGACACTGTCCCTAGTGTCGGACAAGGGAGGGCTCGGTGACAGGTACAGGGATGGGTCCAGGACCGCGCTCTGCACCGACCAGATGGAGAGGCACCATAGTGATGCAATCTGGAACTAATGGGTATTGACGTTAAAAGTGTATACAGTAGTGGGTTGTGCATGACAAACTGAGTCCACGTAGGGGAAGGTGGGGTAAGACGGGGTAGCAAGGTAAGACGGGGACCATACCAAAATAGATTATTACAAGTGCGCTAGAAAATTTATTTTAATGCCATCTGACGGCATTTAGTGTCACAAAAAGTTTGGTCGATAGAGTTTGGCCATCGAAAGATGTCACCGAATTATTTATCAATCATTGGGTATTGTGTTCTTGACGTTTCGTACATAACTTATTTTATGTTTACATACGTGCATCTTATTTTACTCTTTTTGCTTAAAATAATGCTGGAAACAATCCCTAGTTCGACGGAAAAAGCTTCTATTTAATATGATTGATTAATTTAAAGACGCAAAAAGTGAAATTAAATTAAAAATTAGAAACATGCAGAGAAAATGCGACGGTTGGATTCAATTATTTCATTTTTAGGTTAGTTTTTTAATTTCTTTTATAAAAGCTTGATACTTTTTGACTATTACTAAAAAATTGCAATATTACTCACACGGTGAATTATAATATTCAGGAGGTTTCGTCAATGAGCAGACGAAACAGGAGTTTCGTCGTATTAGGAAATAATGAGAACGTAAAGGACATTTTTTTTAGGTGGGAAAATCATCTTATGACAAATCTCGCTCTTGGGCGGAGCGGGAGATAGTGTCAGACTTTTACTGACTAAAAACCCACTCCTGTTTCTTCTTTGCCTTCGTCCCAGGGCCCCGGGTTTCACTTTCACACTACCCGTGGCCCCCAGAACGTAAAGGACATGGAAAATTGTACATTTCGGATGCGCGCTATCCAGAGAAGCTGCAGCGGACATTTGAACGATATTATATTCCATACATAATAACATCAATTGGCCATTCAAATGAATAAAAAAATTCGATTACACACAATTTGTTTTATTCAAATTTAAAGATTCCAGGGAAGTGCTTATTGAAAGACCCTTTATTTCATCGCCCACATGTGGCTGCACTGCTCTACACATTGGACCAATGGATTGGACCTGTGCTTTGTATAACATTCGATGCTGTCCTGGTGTGAAGCGCCGTCAGTGCCAGATTAAGCCGGCGCGGGGCCTGTAGCAAATTCGACCAATGGGGGCCCATACTATTAATTTATTTATTAATAGGATACTAATTAATTTAGTAGTTTTGGAAAAACCTAGATGATGATCGTTTTTTGCATACCCGAACGATTAGAGATTTAAAAAACGAAATTCTAAAAAACCGAAGTAATCTCGAAAATTATGCTTAGGACATTTTAGGTTTTCTTCTGATAAATAATACAGAAAGTCTTTTCGATGATGATTGCAAAGCCTTTATGAATTTATACAGAAAAACAGAACAGTTAAGATTTACTAAAAAATAAATACTTACCAATGCACAACATCGACTAAACTTTTTGTGACACTAACTTCTACTTCTGCTTAATACCGTCAGATGGCATTAAATAATTTTTCTAGCGACATTGTAATAATCGGTTTTGGTACAGTCCCCATCTTACCTCGCAACCCCGTCTTACCCCACCTTCCCTAACTATGTTTATGACTTGTTAAGGCTCTTGATAGCGTGACGATCACATGTCATTACAAATATTCGGAGCTTACGCCTCTCCTAGCCTTAAACTTTTATGATGACATAGTAGCGTTTATGTAATATTTACTCTTTTTGGACAAAACGCTCCACGCTTTCTTTCATAAGAAATCATAGTAAATATTCAATAAAGATGATTACCTACATAAAACCATTTTGCATAGGTAATTATTTATCGTTCATCACGAACTGAAATTGTTTATGTTTACCTGCGATCTAATGAAGATTTGGCAAAGGGAAAACTCTTGAGTCATCAAACTAAATGTCCGAATTATTTTGTAATTTTTAGGGCGTGCTAAAAGCGTGTTTTTTAGTTTTTTAAACTATTATTTTTATTTTATACTTTTTAGTCTTCTTATTATTCAAACTTAATTTACTACTTAGGTACTAATTTAAAATATTAATAGGTATTTAAAGATGGTGACGCTAGAGACATCATATTTTTTACCACCCTCATGCCATTCAGCCCTCGGCGCGTATCCTACCTAGGCTTAGGTGGGATCTCATAGACTCAAAGTCCAATCTTCGTATTCCTCTCGTCGAACCTTCTTGATTGATAGACCCATGACATGATAATTTGGTAAGAAAATGTCATTTCGCATTATTTTCAGCAAACCCTTTCATTTTATACCTAAATCATAGGGCTGTATTTCAAATAGCCAATCCGCCACCTTGGGACGGCCGCCGTGTTGGATTTAGGTCACGTGATTAATTTTTTCGTATCCCATTCAGCAAACCCTTTCATTTAATACCCATATCATGGGGGTGCATTTCAAATAGCCAATCCGCCATCTTGGATGTCCGCCATGTTGGATTTAAGTCACGTGACTATTTTTTTTGTATTCCTGACAGCAAACCCTTTCATTTGATACCCATATCATGGAGGTGCATTTTAAATAGCCTGTCTGCCATCTTGGACGTCCGCCATATTGGATTTAAGTCACGTGACTATTTTTTTCGTTTCCCTGCCAGCAAACCCTTTCATTTGATATCATGGGGGTGGATTTCAAACAGCCAGTCCGCCATCTTGGGGAGGCCGCCATATTGGATTTGTAATGACGTTTCTTAGCTAGTCATATAATGTCATCAGAACTCAGAGCGTGTGCAAAATTTCATCCTAATCGAAGCGTGTTAAAAAATATTTTTAATTAAAAGGAATAAGAACTCTCGGCTGATTTTTTAAACAATAACAAAAAAGAAAATCAAAAAATCGGCAAAAACTACAGCACTGTGTGTATTATTTACAGTAACTTTTAAGAAGAGAACGGAAGAATTACCGCGGCCCTGGAATCTGAAGGGTAATTGAAGGAACACAGGTGGCACTTAGTCAGTAAAAGTCTAATCCCGCTCCGCTCGTGGTTTGATGATTTCCCACCTCCACGAAACTGGCCAAGTGCGAGTCGGACTCGCGCACTGAGGGTTCCGTACAAACTTACCTATGTAAATAGTTCAATTCCCGAATGGAGTTTCGAAGATTTAACCGAATTGCTAAACGTTTTTTTTTTACGTAGGTAACACAAATTTTCGGTTTTCAGATTTATTCCTTTATCTGTGCTATATGACCCTGCTTTATTCCAAATTGCAGGATTCTAGGTCAACGGGAAGTACCCTATGAATTTTGATTCTTTTGAGAGTGTCGAAATAAACGTTTTAAGCGACATAAACGGCCGTATCTTTTTTTTTCGTCACAGCTTCCTAAGAGACCTGAGTATATATATATATATTGCAGGCCAGTCAATATATAGTATATATATTGACTGGCCTGTTGGTCTAGTGGTTAGTGACCCTGACTGCTATGCCGGAGGTCGTGGGTTCGATTCCCACCCAGGACAAATGTTTGTGTGATGAGCACGATCATTTTGTTCTGTGTCTGGGTGTAATTTATCTATATATGTATGTATTTAGAAATATATAAGTATGTTTATCAGTTGTCTAGTACCCATAACACAAGCTCTGCTTAGCTTGGGACTAGACGGCGTTGTGTGATAGTTGTGGAATATTATTATTATTATTATATGGTTTTAATTTCAACTGGATACCTCCACGCGTTCCCGAGATAAACGGTCTTAACAGACAGACAGACGGACAACAAAGTGATCCTACCCTACCAAGGATGCTAGCGGAAAATTGCAAGGGTGCTAAGCGCTTTACGTTTATAAGCGACACTGATTTATTATATCGTAACTGACATATGGGTACAATTAACCATTATGGCATGTCTTTGTAATTGAGGAAAAATGACTCGTGCAGTATAGAAACCTATTCGCGCATTATAAGATGATCTGATCGCAATTATACCTAATGGAACACTTCAAGATCATACCATCAAGGTGATTATTTTATTATTATGTTTACAAAACACTTATCAATATATTTATAACAAGTACCTACGTACCTACCTACTCTAAGTATGTCGACTAACCATACCTATGTCATGTCATTTTATCTGAATTAGTTTAAAATGAAATTTAAAAAAATAAACAGAAAACCATAAAAAACCGCATTTTCTTGACGTTGTTTTAAAAATACTTTTAGGAATGTAGAAAAGGCATTTGTTTAAAAACAATAAACCGGACTAGAATTCGAACGAAAAAATATGTAGGTACCTACATAAATAAATGTTGCATCCCAAAACATTGTTGTGAACTTCCTATACCTATCACGAGACAAATTTAAAAAAGTTAATTGGATGCCAATCAATACAGTATTCACGTGTACAAAACTATTCACGTGTTTTATTTAGCAGATCTAATTTGAATTTTGAAGGTCAAAATGTTCAAAATTACTCACAAACATGGCGTTAATGTCTTCCGCGGTCTGTTAAAAGTTTTGTTACTGCACCACTCAAAGAAATGCACTGTACTGACCTTTTTGAAGGGCACGAAAGGGTTATGTAACAGGAAGGGCTTTCTCCCACTCTCTAAACCTCTAAATGTACCTAATGGTCTTAGTCAAGGTCGCCATTTAGGAAAGTGAGAGCTAAGTCAATGACCGATCCTATCATGCATTAAGAACATAAATGTCCAAATTATATTTTGTTATTCGGTACGAGATTTTTTATTTAAATTGATGTCAGAGCCAGAACATAAGCTCTCTTAGCTTATGTTGGAACAAACCGGCTTTAAAAAGATTTTTGACTTTGATATCTTTTTAGATATCTACAAAGCGATAAGCTTAAAAATTTGTTAAAATTCAAAAATTAATTTGTTATTTATGTTAATTCTAACGCTGATAATAATCGCGTGAGGTTAAGGAAAATAATTCAAAATATCCATCGAATAAACAGGTATCGTTGACGAATCATAATACAGGTGTTTTTATCCAAACATGTTGTTGTTTTTATGACTTCAAATACTTATTGCAAAAAAAACCTGATATTAAGTATATATTAAGTATTCGATTCTGATGCTTAGGGCATCAGAATAGAATAGAATAAAACTTTATTGTACACCACAATAGTAACAAAAACTTTTAAACTAACTTAATCTATGGGTACATTGGCAGTCTTATCCCTAACAGCGATATCTACCAGACAACCTTAGGATGGACTGTAAGAACTTAACATAAAAAGGGGGTAGTCTGCGGTGTACTGGAAATCATCAGTGTGGTTGCAGAGAGATATACTCAGCAATATTCCAAATAGGTAACAATGACAAACATCATCTAGAAAACGTTGGAAGTAAAAAAAATCTGCTTTACTATGTTTTTTTATTTTATTATGAACATACACTATTATTTATTATTTAAACATAGACAGAAAACATGGCGTCAAAAAATTCCTCTGTATCGCTGTCGACTGGAAGTGTGCCCAAAAGACTGGCGGCATTACCACGTTGTATGGCAATGCCTAATCTCTGACCGAGGTAAAAACCAGCACTAGGGTACGCGAAGTGTCAACTAGGCGTTTGGATAATTCTTTTAAAAGCTTATGAGCACTCAGACCCCATGGCCTAAGACTTTCAACCCCAAACGGCTCGAAAATATAACTGCCGACGAGGTTATTATATTTCCGCCGCTTGAGGTTCTCCGCAGCCGCAGCGGCAGCACCAGCACAGCACGACGAGCTAGGAACTATGTTTTTAGATATGGCTCTAGCTTTTGACTGAGCAAATCACAAGGATTTGTTAAAATTACGAGTCCTCAACTCTTGATGATGTCCAATGATTTTACCTATATGTTGGAATCATACATTATTTATACTTACAGATTTTTTTGAGTTAGGCACGAGAATGATATATTAAGTCGAGTAAAAATGTAATAAAAAATATCGGGCAAGTGCGAGTCGGACTCGCGTAATGAGGGTTCCGTACAAACTTACCTATGAAAACAGTTCAATTCCCGAATTGAGTTACGAAGATTTTTCCGAATCGCAATGTTTTTTTTTGTGACGTAACTACAAATTTACAGTTTTCAGATTTTTTCCTATACTTGTGCTATGAGACCTTGCTTCATGCCAAATTTCACGATTCTAGGTCAACGAGAAGTACCGTATGAATTTTGATTCCCTTGAGAGTGTCGAAATATACGTTTTTTGTTTAACTTGATACCTCCACGCGTTCCCGAGATAAAGGGTCTTGACAGACAGACAGCCAGACAGACGGACGACAACAAAGTGATCTTATAAGGGTTCCGCTTTTTCCTTTTGAGGTACGGAACCCTAAAAATGTCCTTTACTGCTGGTGTGGATGAATTGATAATGACATGGAGTTTAAAGACTGGGTCGTAGGGATTCCATATAAGATAAATGTTCTAATCTTCTTCCCACTATGAAATTTTGAGAGACTGTCTTTAGCTTTCACATTCAAAAATCATCTACAAATTGTCAGTCTAAAGCCGGGTATCGATCTGCAAGCAAACTGAACGATTGATTGATCATATTAAGCCTCACACACACTAGGGGACAAAATGTCCCCCAACATGTCGCGCAATGCTGTCAAATTGTGTAACAACATGTCCCACGTCTCGTGAATGCGTTGTAAAATGTTGGGGGGAAAGCTGCGAGCATTGGGCAACGTTGACGTTGCGCGTCATTTTGGGGAAATATGGTCCCTGATGTATCTGAGGCGTTATAACTCGGTAGCCAGCAGTATAAATCATACTTTTGCTTTTGACAACACGAACAGGGTGTCCTGATAAGGGAGTTACCCAGATTCTGAGTTGTGGAGGTTAGGCAGTCGCACCATATAAAACACTGGTATTTAACTGTACCTAGTTAGGTTAGATTGTTCGACTTTTGATTTTGATAATATAATAGGATATTCTAATTTCGTACCTAAAGTGGTTTGACGTATGAATCTACTCAGATATTCTGTAGTCACTCATTAGGTAGTGTAAATGCATTGTCTGACCTTTGTGGTTAAAACAAGTCAAAAGAATCACCCACTGATTCATATTAGCAAAAAAACTAAGACAAAGCCTTTTTTGTGAGGATAAATTGACGATCTTCATGGGTGACCTCCGTTCTGGAGGTCTTTGAACTCTTACTGATTAAGCCCACACGGTGTTCTGCCGCTATTTTGGGTCGGGGCGCTGGAGTTAATCCGCAATTCATCACGTTGCCTCGCCCGGGTATAGGGCCACAAGAATTCGCATAAAGAACGTGTGTTCTCGCTTCCCAACATGAACTGGCTTATACCATTCACGATTGGAAGCACGAGGTTATCCTCAGCACTAGAGTAACATTGACCGCCCCATCCTCACGTAGAGCTTCCTGCATGACGTATGACTCAAAAAATGCCTAAAGCCTACTATCCACGAACCCGTAGCTTCATGGACGCATATTCGTCATTATACGTTTGGTGTACACCTGCCCCCCTAGCCAAGTCACAAACGATAAACGTAAACTCTCAGTATTTTTTAATAGATTTTCAACTTTATGTTATTGGATATAAAGTTGAAAATCTATTGAAGATTACATAGTGTTTTCGTTCGTTCCGGTCGCTAACGCTCAGTAGTCTTTAATAGATTTTCAACTTTATGCTCTTAGGTATAAAGTTGAAAATCTATTGGAGATTACTAAGCGTTCACGTTTATCGTTTGCAACTTGGTTAGGGGGGCTGCTCACAGCTTACATACAAAACTATAAAACTGGCACGACGCTGCTGCCGGTTCGTTGACACAGTTTTCGTGGACAGTAGGCCTTACTTACCTATTTATGGGTATCTACATAAGGTCTTTTTAGGGTTCCGTAGCCAAATGTCAAAAAACGCAACCCTTAGGTATAGATTCGTCATGTCTGTCTGTCCGTCCGTATGTCACAGCCACTTTTTTCCGAAACTATAAGAACTATGCTGTTGAAACTTGGTAAGTAGATGTATTCTGTGAACCGCATTACGATTTCCACATAAAAATGGAAAAAAATAATTTTGGGGGTTCCCCATACTTAGAACTGAAACACAGAATTTTTTTTTCATCGTACCCACCCATACGTGTGGCGCAAACTGAATAGTTTGTGCGAGAGACACTTCCAAAGTGGTAAAATGTGTGAGTCCCCCCTGTAACTTCTAAAATAAGAGAATGATAAAAGTAAAAAAAATAGGTATATGTACATTACCATGCACCACCAAAAAAATAGGTATATGTACATTAACTTCCACCGAAAATTGGTTTGAACGAGATCTAGTAAGTAGTTTTTTTTTAATACGTCTTAAATCGTAAACCGCAATTTACCTTTCAAGTTTGTACGGAACCCTCAAAGCGCGAGTCCGACTCGCACTTGCCCAGGTTTTTACATCGCATGTTAGGACGACCATATGCATCTTTAAGATGAGAGATTGTGTCCAGACTATCTCTATCCATTTAAGGTTTCCTGGAAGAAATCGACGTGTGCGATAAGGCCGCCAATTGTATGTTTTTTATTATAAGGTTTCCTTTCATAAATATTGTAATCTTGGTGTACAATAAAGTGTATATAAGTTAATAAATAAGTCCCCTCTTTGAGAAGTGCCTGGAAAGACGTCACAGCGTCCTCACCTTCCACATGAAGCAGGTCCTCACCGGACATGGTACATGGACATGGTCCTGCACCTGATTCGTGCGGAAAAAACGCCCGGGAGTCAATATTGTGTGGACCGCCCGGCGGACACGGTGCAGCATATAGTAGACGTGGAGGCGATCGGTGGCAACGACCTCTCCTGCCAGGCCTTGGTACAGGCCATGGTCCGGAGCGAGGAGTCGCCTCCTTCTGCGAAGCACTAATGTTGGCGAAGGAGGCTGCCGCACGCGCGATTGAACGGCCCTGACGCCACCGTAGGCGTGGGCTTGTGGACGGCGAGCAATGGTAAGCTCGCCGTTCGCCGACTGAGCCCGCTCGTCGACGGCGCGTAGTGTTCCACGCGCGCCTCAAGGAGATGTCAGCAAATCCGTAGGGGCCCAGCAGGGTCAAATTCTAATGGGGCCGTTTCTGAAAGTAAAACCCGGAGCCCTAGACCGCAAGGCAAAGAAGGAGCATAGGAGTGGGTTTTAGTCAGTAAAATTCTGAAACTATCTACCTATGTAATATAATAATATTCCACAACTTTCACACAACGCCATCTAGTCCCAAACTAAGCAGAGCTTGTGGTATGGGTACTAGACAACTGATAAACATACTTAAATATTTCTAAATACATACATATTATGGATAAATAACACCCAGACACAGAACAAATGATCATGCTCATCACAAAAACATTTGTCCTGGGTGGGAATCGAACCCACGACCTCCGGCATAGCAGTCAGGGTCACTGACTACTAGACCAACAGGCTTGTCAAATCTCCCGCTCCGTTCAAGAGCGCGAGAAGTAATTAGAAGATTTCCCACCTAAAAAAAATGGATGCTACTGCCTTGCCCGAAATTGAAGATCCTACTCCATACTCGACTAAGAAAATTAAAAAAAAATCTTAGCACGCTACCTATCTACTAAAGTTTATAAATAATAGGTATTAACTGTTGCCAGCGGCTTCGCCTGCGTCTATGTAGAAAGTTGTCCCAAGAGAACATACTCACGGGATAAAAAGTATCCTATGTGTTATTCTAGGACATTCTACCCGTGTGTCAATTCCAAATCCGTACAGCCGTTCGAAAGTGGTCAAAAAATGGTGGCGGCTGTGGCGGTGGTGCACTATATCAAAACTTCTCTCCCATATTAACACCACAACTACGGATTTCAATAGACCAAAAGTTTCGACACTGACAGTCAACTATGAAGTCGCGGTGGCTGAAAATCGGGGTCGGGATCCCGGTGGCTGGGGCGTGAGGATGTCCGTTCTCTCAGGTGTGATCTCAGAAGGGGGCGACCGCCTGCCATTCTTTCTCGCTCCGAACCATGGCCTGTACCAGGGCCCGGCGCGAGAGGTCACCGCCACCGATCGCCCCCACGAGGACACGGCGGTGCTCCGTCCAAGTAGGGCACACCTCCACCGTATGCTCCGCAGTCCTCACAACGGTGACACCCGGGCGTTTCTTCAGCGCGAATGAGGTCCATGCCCCTTCCGAACTTACCATGTCCGGTAAGGACCTGCGTCATGCGAAAGGTGAGGACGCCGTGACGTCTCTCCAGTCACTCTTCAAAGAGAGGATATACCGCCATGATTATGGCTTGCCCAGACTAGTCAACCTTAGGGTGGCGCGAAAACAGAACATGGTAGCTGTGACTTAATAAACAAATAGAAAAAAAAAACAAAAAAAAACAAACCAAACTGCGTAAAAAATAACTTTAAAAACTGAACTGCACCCCTAGCCAAGTTGATAATCTGCAATCGTTAACGCTAGTCGAAAACTAATCAAATGTATGGGAATGACATCATCTCAACGTTAAGTCACGTGGTCAGAACAAACGAATAGAAAATTCGTAGCCAAGTTCACATCGTTCAAAATGAATTTTCATCAGCCCCAGATAAAACCGTAAAGACCATGGCCGCCGTAGCCGTGGTAGCCATGATCGTGGTAGCCATGTCCGTGGTAGCCATGATCATGGTAGCCATGCCCGTGCCCGTAGTCATGGTAGTGATGGTCGTTGTAATGACCATGATGGCCATAGCCATAATGATGGTGGTCGGGATCTGGTCCTGGGTCTGCAATGGGCACAGGACTACGCTGCACCCTCCCTAGAGGCTCGCTGACTACCACGGCGAGGATGGCGCACGCAAACACGGCGATGTAGGCAATCTGGAAAAGTAAAATAATATTATCAATTAAATTTTAAATTAAAATAATAATATTAGAAATCCCAATCTCACACGTGTACCGTTGTATTATCTATGTTCGTTACCCGTCTTACAACTTTATTCCAGCAGTGCTATTCCCTAAACAACCCGTAAACGACCTGGCCGCTGTGAGCGGTAGCTAAGCGCGGGGTGCCGAGCGATAAGATCAAAAGTATGAAAACGTTTGAAGCTCGCCACGAGACACCACTCATAGCACCCCGCGCCCGCGTACGATGCCGCCCCGCTGGCCGCGCCGCTCGCCGTTAAGCCCGAAGTCGTGAACAGGCTTGCTACTAACAGGCCTGTTCACGGCCTGGTAACTGTCAAAGACCTATAACTGTCAGCCGAGAAAGACAGCTTAACGTGCTTACGGAGGCACGGCGGAATTTCGATATGTTAAGATTGTCAATCCGACGATCGTCGGTCACCTATCCGCAGATATATCTCGGCAATGGTTGCTTTCGTTTAAGATCGATTTGTGCGTCTGCTAACTAAACCACAAGATATCCTTATATTCAACTTTAAATAAGTAAATGGTGAACAAACAAAGCCTTGAAAATAATATTCAAACACTAAAAAAATATTCAAATAAATTAAGAAATAGTACATTTTGATAGAAGTGGAGAAACTTTGTCTTTGCAACCAAGGCGAAATTCACCCAAGCTGGAAGCGAGGCCTCAATCACAATATTCTCTTCAAAGCTTAAATTCGTCATTTGTTTTCTCAAAAAACACAAACGAATAAGTTAATAAGATTTAATTTCCTTTTTTTCCTGAGCTTAACCTTTGCGGGTTGAAGGAAAAGCAACGGTTCACTGTTATACACCCTATATTAAAAACAAGAAACTCTAATATTTTTGAATTTAGAACACAGATAAATATTAATTTGTTGGTAATAGCAAATTATTGTGTTCATAAACACAATTAAAATTTTAATTAAATAGGACTAAGGCCATGAAGATCTATGCTTAAAAAAAACACCGTTATTTATTGTTAAATGTGACGAAAACAGAACTATTATTACCCTTGGTGTGATAAATGAAAAAAAGAACACAAGGGTGATATACATATCTAATAATTAGGATATTGCATGTTGAACCTAATCGTAGTGCTATAGAGTCTGTTTTCGAGGAAGTGTATTGGAAAATCACTTACGAAATTCATTGTTGCAAGTTTCAAAGTAAACTGTTGAATGTTTTTTTTTATGACTGGCTTCTCGCAGGTCTACCAGTTAAGGTTGTCGTTTGTAAACTGATAGTTGTCACCGAATTGTTAACGCTACGACCCTGCAAAGGGGCGCGGTTGACCAGTTCAGGGCATTGCCCCCGGCTCGCAGTGTCAGGTAGCACCCGTAAGACCAGCTAATGATTCACTGGTTGTCATATGTAGGAAATGGCGTCTTTGTTTAGGTGCAGCAGAATCCCCGCGGTGCCGTTATTTCACGACACTTCGGCAACAAACAAATATATTTCTTTTCGCACCTTTATATACTTACCAAACTTGCTTCTACCGGCTCCTTCGCTAAAATAAAACATCCAAATTCGCCGTTTTGGCGTCAGTAACAAAGATACATACACACATAAATATTTATGAACATACATGCAAACTTACGCTTTTATACCCCTATATAGCATAAGCATACATAGTGTGATTTATTAATTTATTTATTTAACTATTCATATACACACATAAAATAAAAGACAAGAAGAAGGAAACAGAAAAGGAGCAGATTATTGGTGAAATAATAAAAGTTATTATTTCATAAATAAAAAAGGCAATATACCTATTACGAGTATGTGTACAAGGGATGTGAGCGAGGAATGTGTAAGTACGAAAATTGTACGAGTACTTTGAAACTTGCAGCAATGCAATTCGTAAGTTATTTTTCTTGATTTATTAACATTTAAATTTATTTACATTTAAAAATACTAACTATAATTACAATAAAATAAAATAAATAATAATAAAAACCCTAATCTAATTACAACTAACTAAAACTAAAATATGGCGTCAAAAAACTCTTCCACATCGCTGTCGACTGGTAATGTGCCCAAAAGACTGGCGGCATTGCCACGCTGTATGGCAATGCTTATCCTCTGTCCGAGGTAAAAGCCAGCCCTTGGGTCACGCGAAGTGTCAACTAGACGTTTTGATAGATCTTTATACAACTTGTGAGCACTCGGACCCCACGAACCGAGAGTTTCAATCCCAAACGGTTCTAAAATATAACTTCCAACAAGGTTATTATATTTTCGCCGCTTGAGGTTCTCCGCAGCCGCAGCGGCAGCACCAGCACAACACGACGAGTTAGGAAGATGGGAAGGCGCAAGAGTATTGACACAAGTAGCGTCCCATACTAAAGGCCTACCCATCTTCCATGGCAATAACGACATGCCGTCCGGTCTCTTGCCATCGTTGCGTGCCAGGCCATGGGGTTCCAATACGGCTGGAACGCCGACGGAGACAAGAGCACGTCTGATGATGTCGTTGATATTCGTGTGTCGTACTATGCGACCCGCACTTCGGCTGCATGACAGACCGTGGTGTTCGAGGCTGTTGACGACTTCGCCACAGTGGCAGCGATGAGTAGAACAACAGGGAGCGACGTAAGGAAGCAGCGAGGCGGAAAGTATTATCATCGAGCAAGGTGCATATGTTCGACGATGGTAGTGCGTGAAGCCAGAGACCCGACTTTTCTTGATTTATTTGAATGTACATTCAGTCAGAAAAGTATCGGGAATGGATGATTTTGTTTATGGTTCCAAATTCAAAATTTCTTTTTTTCGAATTTCATAATGGAAAAAAACATCGAACAAAGAGTTTGTCTTAAATTTTGCATCGCCAGTGGAATTTCGTGTTCGGAGTCACTGAAAATGTTACAGAAGGCTTACGGTGAATCGACTTTATCAAAAACACGTGCTTATGAGTGGTACAATTGTACAAAGATGTTTCCTACAAATCATGTTTCCTAACAAAATGATTTATTATAAGTAGTTATGTATGTTAGTCCATAAGGTATTTATGATATGGGTACATGTTGCCTGAAATAAATTGAATTGATTGATTGATTGATTGTGACTTAATTTTCTGAAAATTTTTCGGCCAAATGAAACGTCGGAGTAACGAAAAAAATCGAATTGATGATCCTATGGCAGACGTGACTTCGGTGAAATAAAAAAAAACGAAACGATAATAGTTGAAAAGTTTTAGGTGAAATGAAATTTGGTCAAATATTTTTCGAACTCATTACAGGTAACCGTCCTAAGATCATATAAGTTAATGGCAAATAAATAAAGAACCGGCCAAGTGTAAGTTGGACTTGCGCAGCATCCTCTGCATGTTGCAGCATGTTGCGCGTTCCGTGCCATCCGTAGCAAAAAACGGTAAAACAAATCACGTTAGCTCCACATTATCTATGAAAAATTTTAACTGCCTAGCTATCATCCTCAGATACAGCCTGGTGACATATAGACGGACAGCGGAGTCTTAGTAATAGGGTCCCATTTTTACCTTTTAGGTACGGAACCCTAAAACGTGTAAAATAATTTTAAAAGAATGTTCAAAATAAATTCTCTCAAGAAAGATTACTTACCCATTTCATTGCTGCTGTTTTCAAAGTACCTACACTGATAAATTTATTCCTATAAGCTCCTTTATAATTATATACTAAATATTTGAGGGCGATGGAGACTACTAGGTCAACCCAAGCATGGAAAACATAATTAACTAATTATAGAACCAATCGAATCATGGAAGAAAAAATATGAAATGTTATTGAACTAACCTAAACATGAAGGTTATACTTAGCTATTTGCAAACTTTGCTTCTTTTTTTTGGGTGGGAAATCATCCAATGACATATCGCGCTCTTGGGCGGAGCGAGAGAGCTTGTCAGACTTTTAGTGACTAGAACCCACTCCTCTGTTCCTTCGTTGCCTTGCCTTCCAGGGCCCCTGGTTTTCCTTTCAGAAGCGAACCCATGGCCCCATTAGGCTTCGACCCTGGCGGGCCCCTACGGTTTTGCTGACATCTGCTTGAGGCGCGCGTGGAACACTAGGCGCCGTCGACGACTTGGGCTTGGTCCGGACGGTTACCGGACAGTCGGGTTGCGAGCTACCCATTGCTCGCCGTCCACAAACCCGCACCTTCGGTGGCTGGAAATCGGGATCGGGATTCCGGTGGCTAGAGCGTTCCCTCGCGCGTGCGGCCGCCTTCTTTGCTGCTAGCATTACTGCTTCGCAGAAGGAGGCGACCGCCTGCCATTCAGAAGGCTTACAGTCACCCAAAGGGCAATGGAAAGGGCTATGCTCGGAGTTTCCTTGCGTGATCGCATCAGGAATGAAGATATCCGCAGGAGAACCTACAGATCGCTGACATAGCCCGAAGAATCGCCAAACTTAAGTGGCAGTGGGCAGGTCACATTGCTCGTAGATCGAATTGTCGATGGGGCCGAAAGGTTCTAGAATGGCGACCGCGCACCGGAAAACGCAGCGTTGGAAGGCCTCCCACAAGGTGGACCGATGACCTGGTGAGAGTCGCAGGAATGCGGTAGATGCGAGACGCACAGAATCGGTCGCTGTGGCGACGCCTGGGGGAGGCCTATGTCCAACAATGTACGTCTTTCGGCTAAAATGATGATGAGTTCCTGCGGGATACTGGGTAACGTGAGCGAAGCCGCGGGCAACACCTTGTAACATAATATAAATTATTATTTTCAAGACATTCTACTTTTTTAAGAGTATTTGCATTGCACCAAGTTTTTATGTGAGTTCAATCTTTTTTGAATAAAATCAGATTGACATTTTCAAAACTGTGTCAAAATAAAATGTAATTTGAATCGAAAGCACTAAGGAGTATTGATATCAATTTCCAAGCAAATCACCCCCAAAATAACTTTCTACCCCTTTTTATGCCCGTTAAGGACTGAATTTCAATAAAATACGTAACTCGTCTTTCATCAATTCGGTTAAAGATTGTTCTTGCAAAGAAGTAGATTGGACCAAAGAATCACGTTGTGCCATACAAACTTTGCCCCATTTTACAACTCCTTAGGAATAGAATTTCGATAAATCCTATCTCATCGGATGCCTACGTCATACAAAAAAAAATACCCTCCAAGTTTCAGGTCGTTACGACCAGCGGTTTAGGTTGTGCGTTGATCCCCCAGTCAGTCATTCAGGACAAAGAATAAGTATAAATATATTTTTTCGTCTTTCATAATTAAGTCTACTAAAATGACATCATTAAATATTCGCAAAATGAGGACATTGCATGTTTACTAATAGGTATCAATTTAGTGTTAACAAAAGTTCAAAAACACTAAGTATTTTCTTTTTTTTTCATTAAGTTCTTATTGATCTTTAGTATTTTTTTTTGTATTTTGTCCCAAACACTTAGTATATAAAAGATGCATAAAGGAATATATTCATCAGTTTGTAGACGATAACCTTATTGTATATAGGTTGACAAGCAAAAGCCACTCATTAAAAAAATATATACCAAATACATTCATCAACTTACTTTGAAAATTGCAACAATGAAATTCGTAAGTGATTTTTCTTGATTTATTTGAGTACTAACTTCTACAAGCAGCTTCGCCTGTGTGGAAGTTGAAAATTATCCCAAGAGAAAATATTTGGATACTTTCAGGATAAAATGCATGGCGTGTAAAAATGTAGTATCGTTGAAAATAGGGGTTAAAGTATGAAATTGCCGTTTTTTAAAAGGGGTGCTTTGAAGTGTTTATATATTTGGATTGACTGGGAGTTAGAAGTTCAACTAAAATTTATATTAAAGGTACGTTATTCTTTTTTCGAAATTAGGTATTTATGGGTTTCTTTGTTTTGTATTTTCTGTAATATCGCAGTACTTATAACCATGAAAGCTAATAAAAATAAGATTTTTCATATTAAGAGTTCCAACGTTGAAACTATGCATTTCAAAGGGCAAGCAATATTAATGACGTATATATATAACAAAAGAACTCTGTGTTCTTGGTTTAATAGCTTTCGTTTTGGAAACTAATTTGTCTTGTAGCCGCCCTGAGAAGAAAAGTTATTCGTGAGATAAAATTTCCCACGTGAAAGTGATTGAAACAAAAATAGACATCCCAATCATTAACAATTTTAAGTCCGTATACATCATCGATATTGCATACCGCTTGAGACACGGTTTTCCACGGTAGAACTCATATTACAAAATAATGCGAGTTTTCTTAGATTTCATACAAAAATGGTTATAAATACAGCGATATTATAGAAAATACAAACCACAAAGAAACCAATAAATACCTAATTTCGAAAAAAGAATAACGTTACTTTAATATAAAGTTTGTTTGAACTGATAATTCCTAGTCAATCCAAAGATATAACGCTTCAAAGCAACCCGTATTAAAAAACGACAATTTCATAGTTAAAGACCTAATATTAGATGTTATTCCAGGACATTGTACCAAACATCCAAATCCATTCAGTTGTTTGAGCGTAAAGGAGTAACACACATACTCACATACTTATAAACGTTACTAACTTTCGCCTATATACCTGCCTAAGTACTAAGTTTAGTAATTTTGTTTATTCACCATATTACTTGTTTAAGGTCTAATATAGACTTAGGGCCTATTTTCTAAACATAACATAGTTTTGATCTGATCAATAAAAATGGTGGTTTAACTGATATAAATTAAACTAGTGATACAGCAGCTTGTCTGTAAGTTTTTTTTTTCGTAAACAGTAGTATATTATAACCTATTTTGGTTAGGTACATATATAAAAAGACAACCATCTATGATTGTATAAATTCAGGTCCCCAAAATGCAGATTCTACCTAATTTGGGGACCACTGTCCAAACTGAATGTCAAAATAGTTATAAATGATTTATAATTATGTTACAGTTATAAGGTAATGTTGTAACCATTAAGAAAAAAACATTATTCTTACCGCTCAACACAACCCCCGCACCGGGCCCTGATACAGGCTATGGTCCGGAGCGAGGAGGAATAGCAGGCGGTCGCCTCCTTCTGCGAAGCAGTAATGCTAGTGAAGGAGGCGGACGCACGCGCGAGGGAACGGGCAACGGCCATCACGCCCCAACCACCGGGATCCCGACCCAGATTTCCAGCCACCGTAGGCGTGAGCTCGCGGATGGCAAGCAAAGGGTAGCTCGCCGTCCGGCCGTCCGATAACCGTCCGGACCGAGCCCGAGTCTTTGACGGCGCGTAGTGTTCCACGCGCGCCTCAAGGAGATGCCAGCAAAACCGTAGGGGCCCAGCAGTAAAAAAATAACCGCTTAACACAAGTCTTCAAGCTGTATATAATTTACCCGTGCAAAAAATCCTAAAAAATATATTAATTTTCTAGTTTGCCTACATCGCCGTGTTGGCGTGCGCCTTTTTCGCCGTGGCTGTTGGCGAGCCTCTGGGGAGAGTGCAGCGCAGTCCTGTACCCATCGCAGACCCTGGACCAGATCCCCCTTTTTTTAATTTTCACCACCACCACGGCCGAGGTCATCGCGGACATAGATACGGCTACCGCAGCTACAGAGGTTAGGGTTATTAAGGCTCGAACTGTGCCTGATGAATATTCAATATAGGTATACTTTTTGTTTTAATGAATGTTGGTTCGGTTTTAGAAATATTAAAAATTATTTTAGATATTTAATTTTGGAAGTTTTATTTTGTTCTGATCGCTTGTTTTGTCGTTAATCTGTTAATGTTCGGTGATAATTTTTTTTTTTCATTTTTTTGTTGTTGACTAGCTTCTGCCAGCAGTTTCGCTCGCATGAAAGTGGAAAATATATAATCTATGTCACGCGGTGATAAAGTAACATTCTACGGGTGAAAGGATTTTTAAAATCAGTCCATGAGTCTTTGAGTTTATGCATTACAACCAAAAATATAGAAATTCAAAAACACTAACCTTTTCTGTTTATAATATTATTAAGCTGTTGATCCCCGCAATAACGCCGGCGTTAACGCGCCATTGTCTTCCTATTGTGTCTCTAATTACGCTACTCAATAAGTTAAGATAGGCTCGCGCTTGAACACCATCTCACCTGATGGTAAGGGTTGATGTGGTTGACGGTAGACACATATAATACCAAGTCTGCATTCCCCGAACAAGGCAACAAACTTGTTACCGTTATCTGATATGCACAAGATATTTTAATTCTTTCCACCAAAGCTGTGTGACGTAGCGGACTGCTTTCAGCTTTATTCACACATTCCTCGCCCGCCTTCTTCGCACACATTCTTCGCATGCCTAAATCAAACACAATCCTCACTGGCATACCTCGAACATATCTCGTGCTTTTTTTGTAGGTAATAAATAAGTGGTCTATTTTGTGGGATTTTTTCATCATACACTGTCTCTTAACTGTTCTAGCACATATGTATTTGGCGTAAAAGTGATATTATTGTACTATAGTTATAAGGAGCTGTATGTAAAGATATAGTTAGTGTATTGACATTTCACGACAGTGGTGCGAAGCACATTCTCAGGGCTGCGTTCAAAAATAACCAGAGTAGCTTCGAGTTGCAACCCAGAGTCGTTCTTTTATAACTCGAGTAACTACCCTAGAGTTAACCCAACTAACTCTAACTCCGAGCAGGGGTACGTTGGTGTAATGACAGTTGCTTGGCATTGACAGTTGAACTCTACGTTCGCGTTCAAAAATGCGAGCTTAGAGTATCTACCCGATGACGTCATTAGAGTTAACTCTAATCTCATTTTTGAACGCAGGGCAGAGAGTTACTCTCTACCCTCATATCGAATTGTCGATATGCTGTCTGAAATGGTCGTTAGAGTCAACTGTTTCTTTCTAAGAATTTTTATTTTGAGAATATAATTTTCATACCTACTAACAACATTCTGGGATCAGAAGTCTAAACTTAAGGTTTGCCAGAGAGTGATGAAGCGTAGCATTATACAGATAGCTTGATCTGACCGACCAAATAAGTTATCCAAGACAGGCATCGCTGATGATGGCTTTCAGGATGCATGAGGACAGATGGGCAAAGATTGTCATAGTTTGGGTACGTGAAGACGAGCGCAATTACTGAGGCAGGTCTAGAAAAAGCTGTTGTTACAATTTGTACTCGTTTTTGATAGGTTTGCTAGAGAAGACCAGACACAAAGTAGCTGGAAAAATATGAGCCCTCCTTCCAATTTTCCAGCTCTCTTTCAACCTTTGCCCAGCAGTGGACCAACAGATTGTTCCCAAAGGTCAACGAGTCTATTGTTCTCGAAAAATTTAAGTTCGAACATTACTTCCCTATGAGTCCACGTCATTTTAAAATATTAAATATTTTCTTTCTAGACGAGTCCATGAGAATGTTTGATACAGTCAGCAGTAAAAAGCTTTGATAAGGGATTTAATGTTTGTTATTTCTATTTCTATAAAACAAAAGACAATGAATATTTTATTTCATATACGCAGTACTTATAAACCGGTAAACATTACATGGATGTCTCCAAAGAGGTGAATGGTCATAACCAGTCATAACTATGCAAAAAAAGTTTTATAACAATTACAGTAAGTAATTTTAATCTTATACTAAAACAGACTGCATAATAAATCACAGTTTCAGAATTACCTCAGTAAATCAAAATAATCCTAGTTAGTAACTATTTCTTTTTCCCAAGGCTTACAAACAGATTATAGCAGACAAGAAATGGTTTGTACTGACTGTAGTTTGAACAAATCTCGTGGAACCGTTGGGAATTGATGTAAGAACATTTTAACATTTTTTTTTTCATGGACTCGGTGGTAAATGAAGGACAATAAAATCATGGACCTCTGGGAACAACCCGGACCAACGACGGATAAAAGAACAAATAAATAAAAGCAATCAATAAGATCAAGAAAATTGCTTACACAAAACAGTCGGGTAAAAAATATATACTAATCGATGCCGTTTCTAATAAAAATCAAAAATCTTGTAGTCTAGCTAAGTTTAAACTATGTACTAGAAAAAGCAGAAATCGTAATTTTTTTCTTAAAATTGTTTTAAATAACGGTAGCTACATAAAATAATGCTAAACATCTACAGTCATCTAATCGATATAGCTGTCCGAAGTCTCTGATAGCAGTTTTTTTAAGGAAAATACTTTTTTCGTTTTAGATAAGCACATAATTCTACAAAATTAAAATAATTTATAAATTGCAGGATGAGGATATTATAATAATCCTCGCGAAGGTCAGACAGTACTTCACGCCGGAACAGCTGCTCAAACTTTATCAAGCGCAAGTTCGATCGTGTATGGAGTACTGCTCTCATCTTTGGGACGGATCTGCCCGATACCAGCTTGATGCACTTGAGGCAATTGAGAGGCGAGCCAAGAGGATCATTGGCAATGATGCACTCGTTGAGTCGAGGCTTCAAAGTCTTGAGCATCGACGCAGAGTTGCTAGCCTGTCGGTTTTCTACCGGTTGCATTTCGGGGAGTGTGCGTCGGAATTGCATAACCTAATTCCGCCTAGCCCGTTCCATCATCGGACCACCAGGCGTACGGCAATGCGCCACCGGTACATGGTGGACATCCCACCTATACGCACAAAACGTTTTGCGAACACATTCATAGTGCGTACAGCTAAGGAGTGGAATTCCTTGCCGGAATCTGTTTTTCCTGATGGCTACAACCCGGAAATCTTTAAGTCAAGAGTGAATAGGTTACTTCTAGGTAAGCGCGTTCCATCGTCGACCGCATCGTCGCTTTCCATCAGGTGAGTTAGCGGTCAAGCGCGAACCTATCAAGAATAAAAAAAAAAAAAAAAAAAATAGGGGTTAAAGTATGAAATTGCCGTTTTATTGTAGTAGAAGTACCTAGACTTCGAATTGACGTAGAACCTTCATGGTTTGATATTTTTGAGTGAAACTTTTTTCACATTGTACCTATGTAGTTCTTCTTTTAAATAAAAAATGTGCAACATTCGATTATCGACTTTAAGTTGTTTTTAGGGTTCCGTACCTCAAAAGGATAAAACGGAACCCTTATAGGATCACTTTGTTGTCCGTCCGTCTGTCTGTCTGTCTGTCTGTCTGTCAAGACCCTTTTTCTCGGGAACGCGTGGAGGTATCGAGTTGAAATTAAAACCATATACTCAGATCTGCGGACTCTTGAAGCTGTAAAAAAAAACAAACTTGTAATGAATTGAATTATTTACAAAGGTAAGTTTTTTTATTCAGCTTAGACAAGAAAGATGGATACTTCGAAAATTCGAGTGATTTTTGAATACTAGTTCCGACGCGGAACTGACGCCGCAGAAACAGCTCGCAATATCAATGTTGCGTTTGGAGAGGGGCCTGCTAATGAACGCACCGTACGATTTTGGTTTAAACGCTTTCGTGATTGAAACTTTGATTTGAAGAACGAACCACGTGGAAGATGGTAGTCCGTTGGAGCTAGGTCTGGCGAATACGGAGGGTGACGAATGGTTTCTAATTGCAGTTCCTGTAGAGTTAAAAAGGTTTCTCGTGCTGTATCAGACAGCTATATCGGTTAGATGACTGTAGATGTTTAGCATTATTTTATGTAGCTACTGTTATTTAAAACAATTTTAAGAAAAAAAATACGATTTCTGCTTTTTCTAGTACATAGTTTAAACTTAGCTAGACTACAAGATTTTTGATTTTTATTAGAAACGGCATCGATTAGTATATATTTTTTACCCGACTGTTTTGTGTAAGCAATTTTCTTGATCTTATTGATTGCTTTTATTTATTTGTTCTTTTATCCGTCGTTGGTCCGGGTTGTTCCCAGAGGTCCATGATTTTATTGTCCTTCATTTACCACCGAGTCCATGAAAAAAAAATGTTAAAATGTTCTTACATCAATTCCCAACGGTTCCACGAGATTTGTTCAAACTACAGTCAGTACAAACCATTTCTTGTCTGCTATAATCTGTTTGTAAGCCTTGGGAAAAAGAAATAGTTACTAACTAGGATTATTTTGATTTACTGAGGTAATTCTGAAACTGTGATTTATAATGCAGTCTATTTTAGTATAAGATTAAAATTACTTACTGTAATTGTTATAAAACATTTTTTTGCATAGTTATGACTGGTTATGACCATTCACCTCTTTGGAGACATCCATGTAATGTTTACCGGTTTATAAGTACTGCGTATATAAAATAAAATATTCATTGTCTTTTGTTTTATAGAAATAGAAATAATAAACATTAAATCCCTTATCAAAGCTTTTTACTGCTGACTGTATCAAACATTCTCATGGACTCGTCGAGAAAGAAAATATTTAATATTTTAAAATGACGTGGACTCATAGGGAAGTAATGTTCGAACTTAAATTTTTCGAGAACAATAGACTCGTTGACCTTTGGGAACAACCTGTTGGTCCACTGCTGGGCAAAGGTTGAAAGAGAGCTGGAAAATTGGAAGGAGGGCTCATATTTTTCCAGCTACTTTGTGTCTGGTCTCCTCTAGCAAACCTATCAAAAACGAGTACAAATTGTAACAACAGCTTTTTCTAGACCTGCCTCAGTAATTGCGCTCGTCTTCACGTACCCAAACTATGACAATCTTTGCCCATTTGTCCTCATGCATCCTGAAAGCCATCATCAGCGATGCCTGTCTTGGATAACTTATTTGGTCGGTCAGATCAAGCTATCTGTATAATGCTACGCTTCATCACTCTCTGGCACACCTTAAGTTTAGACTTCTGATCCCAGAATGTTGTTAGTAGGTATGAAAATTATATTCTCAAAATAAAAATTCTTAGAAAGAAACAGTTGACTCTAACGACCATTTCAGACAGCATATCGACAATTCTATATGAGGGTAGAGAGTAACTCTCTGAGAATTTGCTTCGCACCACTGTCGTGAAATGTCAATACACTAACTATATCTTGACATACAGCTCCTTATAACTATAGCACAGGACTTTGCTTGGTAGTGGTGAAGGTCAAACACGTGCTTTTGTTTGTGTTTTCTTATTTTCGATTTAAATGAATCCAGGCAGCGTGATCTTCAATCGAATAGAATAGAATAGAATAGAATAGAATAGAATAGAATAGAATAGAATAGAATAGAATAGAATAGAATAGAATAGAATTTTTATTTTGCAAAAATGGGTAGTAGTTCTTATGATACATAAAAGTTCAGCCACATTTTACCATTTGGCATGCAAATATTTACATTATTTTACATCGTTATTATTACGTTAAAAATATCAGATTAATTTATAAATTAGCTTTATTCAATTTTTATTCATAAATTCAATTAAATATATTTTCTATGTATCAAAAGGAAAATTTAAATTATTATACTATATGTCATTAAATTTTAAAATACAGATCAATTTATAAATTATCATAATTAACATTAACATTGTAAAAAAAAAAAAACACTATCTTACATCATGCAAAAACAAACAAAAAATTAAAAATTGGTAAACGAAATAAATTAATAATAAAATGTCATCAAACAATAAATTAATAAAATCAATATAAAATTAAAATTTAATTAATAACATTATAAACTCTTATCATTCAAGAAATCTTGTATAGAATAGTAACATTTATCTATTAGTAGAGATGTTAGTCTTTTTTTAAATATACTTAACGATTCTTCTTTATAAGCATGAGGTATTTTATTATAGATCAAGGGCCCCATTGATAGTAAGCTTTTTTTTAATAATGCTGTTTTGTACCTACCTGTGAACATTAGATTTTTGTATTGCGATCTAATAGGCCCCGGACGCGTTCTAATATCGTCCATTCGGGTAAAAAAGTGTATATTTGTTCTAACGAACATTGCAACTTCAAATATATACAAAGACGGAAAGGTGAGTAATTTTAGAGACTTGAACACAGGTGCACAACTGTCGGTATTTTTAAGACTAGTCATTGATCTAATGCAACGCTTTTGGGCTTTAAATATTCTCTCCCTCTCAGAACAGTTACCCCAAAATATAACTCCGAATCTCAAAACTGATGCAACCAGACCATGATAAGCTTCCAGCACGGTGCGAATGCTTACTTTTTTTGCCAGGTTATATAGTACGTACTCTGACTTGCTTAGCCTATTACATACATCCTCTGAATGCGGTTTCCAGGTCAATTTATTGTCAATTAAAATACCAAGGAATTTTGTAACATTTGTCGAGTCTATTTTTTGTCCATCATATTCAACCTTATAATTTTCAGCTTCTAGACGCTGATGAAAATGCATCACTTTTGTTTTTTTTTTTATGTTTATAACTAGGTTATTTCTATTGAGCCAATTTATTATGCTTTTCAATGTATTATTAATATCAGTTTGGTAATTTTTTATATTGCTGCATTTTACTATTACTGTACTATCATCCGCAAACAATACCGTAGGTTGTTGAATTTGGCGAGGCAAGTCGTTAATATATAATAAAAACAACAAAGGTCCAAGAACACTACCTTGCGGTACACCATATTTGACTTCTCTATAGTCGGATAGATATTTGTGTTCTCGTTTTGTTTTCACACATATCCTTGATAATTCTGTGCATTGCTTTCGATTAGTAAGGTATGATTTTATCAGATTTAAGACATTTCCTCTAATGCCGTACGAGTAAAGTTTACTTATAAGAGCGTCATGGTTTACGTAATCGAACGCTTTCGTCATATCAGTATATATGGCGCATACGGGCATTTTATGGTCCACACTTGGCATTACATTATTCAATAGATCATATATTGCCATACTAATATTTTTATTCTTTCTGAACCCCTTTTGTTCGTCACATAAGATTTTATTTTTATTTAAGAAATTATAAACATTCTCATATATAATTTTTTCAAACACTTTGGAGAACACTGGAATTAAGGCCACTGGCCTATAATTAGCTAACTCTTCTTCGCTATTTTTTTTATGGATAGGTTTTATGATTACTTTTTTAAGACTATTAGGGAATGTACCTGAGCTAATACTTATGTTCATGATGTGACTTAAAGGTGCAGCAATTATATCAGACACAAATTTGACCACAGAAGTTGTTACGCCGTCATAGCCATGACATTTTTTATTTTTTAATGTCCTAATTGCTCTAGCTATCTCTTGCGGAACTACTGGCGGCATGAACATTGAATTAGGGTTATTGGCTATACTACTAATATTATCTGATTCGGTATTTCCGTTAGATGTGTTTTGTACTTGGTCTACAAAGAAATTATTAAAAGATTCAGCAATTTCCTGAGGGTCTCTAATAATAGTATTATCTCGGTTGATTTGAAAAATCGGATCCTTAGTGAGTTTAGTGTTATTAATAACTTGCCACGCTGCCTTGGTCTTATTTTCAGAATTATTTATAATATAGTTGTTTTGAGCTTTTTGGGTGAGTCTAATAATTTTTTTAAGTTTCTGTGAATATAATTTAAAAATTTGTTTATTCTTACGCGTAGGATATAATCTGTACTTCCACAGTAAATTTCTTTGTTTCCGACTACACATCCTTATACCTCTAGATATCCACTTAATCTTTCTGTCTGGTTTAACAATAACCCATTTCATCGGAAAGCAAAGATTGTACAACAGACAAAAAATATCGATGAAGTTATCATAGGCTTCATTAGCATTTTCGGTACCAAATACGTCTGAGAAAGTAAGACTCTGTAAATAATTTTTAAATTTTATTAAATTTTCTTTCGTAATGTTGCTTTTTCGTATTCGCCAAGAATTAATAACACATGGTTTCTTTACTGGAATTTTCAGTAATTGAGCTGTATGGTCCGATAAAGCAAGATCTATTACCTCACTATTGCATTTCTGCTTACAGTTATGAGCTATGTTATCCAGGCAAGTTTTGCTCGATAGTCGTGTTGGTTGATGTATTTCCAATTTAAGGTTATAACTGAGAAGTAAAGTTTCAAAGTCCAAAGTTACTCTATTTCTTTTAATTATGTCTATGTTAAAATCCCCACATAGAACCACCTTTTTATTTAAATTGGTACACATTGTTTCTAGCAGAGAATTCAGCTTTTCATAGAAGAGATTTATGTTAGACATACTGGGTGGACGATATATGCATATAATTATAATCTTTTGCTCAGTTAGTTCTACCGCGCAACACTCTATAACCCCCGTCACTGAAAACTTCAATATATCTTTTAATTCCTTATGTTTATAGCTATTCCTAATTAGGATACAGGAACCTCCACGTTTTTGTGTCTTTCTTGCATAGCACGCCGCTACCTTAAAGTTAGGTATGTTAATTAAGTTTTCGTGACCAGCAATTACAAAATGTTCCGTTATACAGATTACATCTATATCTATTTTCCTTTGTGACAATTCTTGGATATGTATTGTTAATAAGTCCGCTTTATTGAGAAGCCCAGCTATGTTTTGATGCAAAAGATAAATGTGATTATAGAAGAAAAAACTCTTTAGCGTGTTCTGTAGCGCCATTGAGTGGCGACTCTTCAAGTCCTACGTCAATTGAGCGGTTTATATTTTCATTATCGCAATATACAAATTCATTTATCATTAAACTAAGATTCATAAATATATTTGACATGCCGTAATTGTTAACAGATCCACTTTTTTTCCAAAACATTTGATAATCATAAGAAAGATAATAGTTGGAATCGAACAAGTATGCAAAATTATGAGTACTTGCATCTAAGTATAACAGGCTATTAAATGTCTCTATTCTTCCGTTAAACATTGCTGAGTAATCGTTCATTTTGAATGTAGGTGCGCAAATAATGACATTTGTGTGCTGTATTTTTAAAAGAGTTTCACGCATGTATATTGTTAGATCGACGTAGTTATTGGTTTGTCGAAAATCCTCTTCGCCCATTAAAATTATGCAGTAGTCATATATTGTAAACTTTTATTTGTTTTTGTGTTGTGTCATAAGGTGTATTTAGCGTAAGTTTTGGTGTTTTTTTTTAAACTATTTTATCCAGTATCCACTATGGATACTAAAAAACCTAACGACCCCCCTGATCCTTTCGAATACACTCCGGTGTTAACGGTTTCCCTTCCCGACGACAATGCTTAAAACGAAAAAATGGACTCTGAATCTGCTAGCAGAAAAAGATTGGCGACTTTTCCCCCGACCAGTGTGACAACCCCTCCCAAATTCCATAAAAAAGAGACCGGTAGGCAAATTTACACAACTAGAGATAATGCTCCTTATATAGTGCATGTCTCTCTAAACAACGGCCAGACATCGGGTACTACTCTGCACAAAGTAAAATTTGGGATGTTTTTACACAAAAAAAATTTCAGGAACATTGTCCTTGGTAGTGTAAAACAGTTAGGAAGGAATCGCGTGTCAGTGGAGTTCCAGTCGCACCAGGATTCGAACAGCTTTTTGATCAGCCGTATATTAGTCCAGCATAATTATACAGCCACAATTCCTCAGTACAACATCACACGCATGGGTCTCGTCAGAGATGTTCCTACAGATTGGACAGAGGATGAAATCATCCAAAATATCAAAGTTCCTGCTGGATGCGGCCCTGTTATAAAGGTGAGGAGAATGAACCGGAAGGTGAGTTCTCTAGGTGTCACTGAATGGAAACCCACACAAACTGTTGTTCTCACCTTTGATGGGCAAGTTCTGCCTAGGCGAGTTTATTGCTTTTACTCAGCACTCTCAGTTGAAAAGTACATGTACCCTACCATACAATGTTTCCACTGCTGTCGTTTCGGGCATACTCGTACTGTATGCCGTTCGAAACCCCGTTGCTTCAAGTGCAGTGAAGACCACCCAGGTGATGGATGCTAAGTTCCCAATGAGTATGCCATTTGCGTAAACTGTTCTGGCAACAACTACGCTAATGACAAGGCGTGCCCTGAATTGGGTCGTCAGAAAAGGATAAAAGCCCTTATGGCAGAAAAATCTGTTTCTTATGAGGAAGCAAGTCAGGTTTTCCCTCGGGTTTCACGATCATATGCTGAAGTGTCAAGAGCACCATCCAAACCAAAACCCCCTTGTTCTCCTCAATCCCAAAGCCAAACTCCCCAAACACCCAGATCGCACCGTAAAACAGTCTTTCTTAAACCCAAATACCATGCCCCCCTTTCAACTAGCTATGATAAGCAGGCTCATCAAGCCAAGCCAGGCTTTCAAGACTATTCCTTTCCCCCTCCCAAAATGGCTGCGCCATCCCTAGAGATGGTGCAAGCAGTCTCATTAGCCCTTAAAACATACTCAATGTAATATCCAGTATGCTAATGACAATGTTAACGAACCCTTCCCAATCTCTACCAGACCGCGTTGCCAACAAATTGTCATCAATCGTCAACTATATTCATAGTGTTCCATCCCCAGATATTTCTTCAATGGAACGTCAGTAGTGTTTCACCCAGGAAGAATGACCTTCTTTATCTAATTAATAAACATAAACCATCTGTAGCATCGTCTATAGCATCGCTGAGACATGGCTTCGTCCGGATAGTAATTTCGGGATTCCATGTTTCAGTGGTGTTCGACATGACAGATCAGATGGATGGGGATGTGCTTTGTTCATCCATAACAAAGTTACATTCTCCCCAATTCCTCTACCCTTTGTAGGTGACAACATCAATGTTGTTGCTGTTAAGGATGAGGATATAAATATTTTTAGTTTTTACATTGCTCGCCCACAGACTAATGATCTTGATACAATAAACAATTTGCTGAGTTATGTACAAGGCCCGTTACTTGTTATGGGTGATTTCAACGGCTATCACTATAGGTGGGGGTCAGATACCTGCGACAACTTTGGTTCGGGTCTGGTTGATATGTTGGATGAGCTAGATTTGTGTGTGATCAACAATGGCTGTGCCACACGTCGGGGCTCGCCAGGACACATTTTGCTCATCCAATATAGCCAGCCTTTTTAATTGGAAGCGCTTGGATATGACTTACGGGAGTGATCACTATCCCATCATGGTTGAAATCCCACCTAAATCCATTCCCGACAATATCTTCCCTCCCCTGTACCAACTGAATTCAGTCGATTGGGATCTGTACTCAAAAATTTTGGATTTACGGGTCTCCCCTCTTCCTCCCATCAATGACGCAAATGCTCAGGAATGCTTTTCGGCATTCTCGAGTACTATATCCACTACAGCGGACGACTGATTCCCCTCCAAAAAACCGCCAACCGGCAAAATTCCTTCTCCGCCATGGTGGGATAGAGAATGCTCTGCCTCGATCAGAGCCAGGAATGAGGCCGAAAGAAAGCTCAACGCGGATATAAACCTAGAGAACCTCATTAATTTTCAACATATATTGGCTAAATCCAGGAAACTACTCAAAAAAAAGAAAAGAGATGGTTGGCGAAGTACTGCGATTCGCTGAGTCCATCCACTCCAGCCTCACTAGTGTGGCGTAAATTATAATCTTTTAGAAACAGCATGCGACCACCTTCTGGGAGCATGACTTCTAAAGAACTGGCTCACCAGTTCTTCTCCAAACTAGCCCCAGCCTGTGCCCCGGATAAAGATGAATGTGTTTCATCAGATCCCCAGATGGCATCAGATGATCCTCTGGATAAACCATTCACTTTGGGGGAGCTGAAATCGGTCCTCGCACATGTGAAGGTATACTCTTTCATATGCAAAGCTGGGGATAAGACCCACCAGTATTACCTGGATTTGGCCAATTATTGTTTTTCCTCCGGATATATTCCTCCTGATTGGAAGGTTCAAGTTGTTATCCCCATTTTGAAACCTGGAAAAGATCTTAGTGATTATTCTTCATACAGACCGATACGCTCTATCGTCCGTCCTTATGAAACTCTTGGAAAATTTAGTCAAAAATCGTCTGGAATGGTTTGTGGAGAGGAGAAGACTGCTACCAACGACTCAATTTGGCTTTAGGAAAGGTCTAGGTACAACTGATAGTGTGGCAACCCTCACATCAGAGATCCGGCTGACTCTTAGTAGAAATGAGTCTGTGATAGTCGTCTTCTTGGATATTTCTGCTGCCTATGACTCTGTCCTCCTCTCAATTCTCAGGCAGAAGTTGCAACAGCTGAGAATCCCGGCTAGGATATGTCAGATCATATGCAATATCTTCTCAGATCGCACTATTCAACTAAGGATTCCTGGGGAGGACTCTAAACCAAGGTTAGCTTGGAGGGGTCTACCACAGGGATCCATTCTTGGACCTTTATATAACATTTACACTTCAGATCTCCCCTCTTGTTTAAATTTGGACTGCAAAATTCTCCAATATGCGGACGATATTGCACTATTGGTCCATGGCAAGTCCACCGAGGACGCTCCCCAATCCATGAACGTGTCTTTCTCCTCATTAAACCAATGGCTACTAGATCATGGGTTATCTCTAAGCGCCCCAAAGAGTACAGCAGTTGTTTTCACTCGCAAACGTCTTGTACCTCAGGTGGACATTAATATTGACGGCCAAGCTATCCCAGTAAAGGAGAGCGCCAGATTTCTGGGTGTTATCCTGGATTCCAAATTATCGGGAGTGGATCACATTAATAATAAAGTGAAAAAATGTGAACGCTCGATTTCGATCCTTAGAGCTTTGGCAGGTGTATAGTGGGGTGCTCACACATATACCTTAAATCTGGTCTATAATGCTATAGTCAGAAGCGTGTTAGATTACTGCAGCTATCTAATCGAGCCATGTAACAAAGAAGCTCTGCGCAGACTAGATTCAGTCCAGTCCAAATGCCTAAGAATCGTAATTGGTGCCATGAAATGCTCGCCAGGTTGAATGCGCAGATCCTCCCCTTGCCCTTCGCAGACAATACTTAGCAGATCGTTTCTTATCAAAAGTCCTCTCCCTCTCATCCCATCCTTTAATTCCCATTTTGGAGCAAATTTTTCTATCTCTCAATGCCTCTTCCTATTGGAACAATAAAAATATTCCATTGATGAATAGGTACAGAGAGCTTAAACACCTCCCTTCACCCGTTTGTCAATATCCTACTCTTCCTGTCTTTTCTTCCGCCTATGAGGTGGTTCATTTTAAGCCAAAAAACGTTTTGGGACTTGGCATCTCCAAAAACTCACAGGACGTAAAATAATAATAATAATAATAATCATTTATTTGTCAGGAAATTATTCCCATATTAAAAACACTACAATTTACACAAATACGCACAAAGATACACATTTATATAGATTACATTAAAATTCAATTCATTTCCTTTCCATGTCAAAATAAAATTAATTATATAGTCACTACAATTATATAGTCACTACAATTATATAGTCACTACATTAACGATGCAACAATGGTTAATGTAGTGACAGTCAAATCTCTCAGCCATCATCCTCAGGATGGTGTTGGAGCTGGCGCGGACCCTGCGCACCAAGGATGTGCACCGTTTCCGCATCGTCGCATAGAAGCAGTCAATGCGTGACTCGGCGAACATCCCCGACACACTGCAGTACTGAGGCAGCCCCAACAACACCCTGTAGGCATTGTTGTATTGGATTCGTAGGGCGTTGTACTGTTTTTGAGTATAGTTAACCCACAAGGCGCTCGAATAAAAACAGGTGCAATATGCTCTAAAAAGAGTGTTTTTAACTTCCTTCGAGCATCGAGCAAACCTGCGAGCTATCATGTTCGCTCTAACAGACAATGCCCTACGTTCCCGCTCTATGTCAGTATCGTCCCTCAAGTCAGAGGTCACCAGATGTCCAAGGTATTTGAAGGTGTTAACCTTTTTTAGCGGTACACTATTTAATTTAATGCTAGGGATACTATCCAGACACTTGCCTCTGGCTCGAAAAACCATACACTCACTTTTCTTGGTGTTATAGAGCAGGCCATGACTGAGAGCATATTCCTCACAAATACCGAGCAGCTTAGACAGGCCACAAACCGAGGCGCTCAACAGCACCATGTCGTCTGCATAGCTAATATTGTTTACACAAACTCCACCAACATGACATCCGACATGCGTGCTACTCAGCCTCTCGATGAGTGCGTTTACATAAAGGTTGAAGAGCATTGGTGAGGTCAACCCCCCTTGCCTCACCCCGCACTCCAACCTGTATGGATCAGACAGCGTCCCCGACCACCGAACTACGTTGACCTGGTTCCCGTACCAATATTTAAGAATTCGAATGCATTCGCTTGGCAGAGATGTTTCGCTTAACTTATCCCAGAGGATATCATAGGAAACCAGGTCAAAAGCTTTCGAAAGGTCGAGGAAACAAGCATAGACTTGCGTTTTGCGATCAGTATAGTACTTGACAGTCTGCTTCAAGCAAAGAATAGCTGTCTCAGTGGAGAGGGAAAAGGCGACTTCGACCGGGCTATTGAAAGATACTGGCAAGGCTGGAACTTATTTTACACGGACGCATCGAAATTATCGCCAACTGTACTACAGTACTGTACTGTACAGGTGTATCAACATACTTCCAGAACTCCAGAATAGCCCTTTTATTCCAATGCCCTCCAGAGGCCTCTGTATTTACAGGGGAATGCATTGGCACATTAGAAGCTATCAATTTCATATTAGCACACAACATTAAAAATACAGTCATTTTCTCAGATTCTTACAGTAGTATCCAGGCTTTAGGTCAAAACCAATTAAAATCAAAACTCCATAGTAAAATTATTATCGATATTCTTAATTTACTCTACACTTGCCATAACAAAAGTTTAAATATTGAGATAGTTTGGGTTCCTAGTCACTCGGGTATAAGTGGATGATCGACGCAATGAATGCGCCGATTCGCTGGCAAAATTTGCTACATCCAACCCTGTAGACCGAAGGTATTACATGTTGCATAGCTACGACTTGCGCTGGGACACCAAACTTAAGTTCCATAACTTGTGGTCAGCGGTATGGCATGTAAGCTCGAAGCTCAAGGGAGCATACTACGCCAGCATCCAGCCTGACATCCAGCGGAAACCTTGGTTTTTTAAGTGTCCCAAACTATCCAAAAGAACGGTCTCATCCTTGTGCAGATTGAGACTCCGCCACTGCAGTAGTCCAGTTTTCCTCCATAAAATTCACGTTCGTGACAGCTCTTTGTGCGAGTGCAGCCTCGATGATGGCACATTGGAGCATAATTATCTTCTTTTCTTGTCCTTCAAACTCCCACTCCCTCGACTTGTACCAAATGCTTTCCAAAATTAAAAATACCCCTTCCTACTAACTTCCATTCCCTATTGACGAATTTCTCTCCTAAAGTTGTCCAACTCCTATCCAAATTCCTAAATGACAACAACATTAATCTGTAGCCTGGTCTGTAATGATTTTCAATCTGTAAATATCAATGTCTATTTGTGTTGTCATATTATATATTTTAAATCCATGTTAACTAACAAAAAATTGTGTTGTACTTACAGCCACTAACATCTTAGATCTACCACAAAGTGCAAAGTTCGACGGCTCACTTTACGGCGCTGCCGTCACCACATGAACACTGGCAGAATAGTCGACACCGGCTCAGTTGCCAAAGAAGAAAAAAAAAAACTATAGTACAATAATGACACTTTTACGCCAGATACATATGGGCTATACTCCATTTGTTTAGGTAGTTAACTAAATGTAAACAATTTTGATATGTCTTTTTATTAAAAAAATATTGTATAAAAGACATACAAAGATTATTTAAATTTAGTTAATTACCAAACATCGGTATAGGTAAATAACAAATTGTAAACATTTTTAGATCAAATTTTTAGACAACTTTTTAGATAAAAGACATGTCAAGATTGTTTACATTTAGTTAATTACCTAAACAGATGGAGTATAGTTAAGAGACAGTATACAAACAAATCCCACAAATTGGACCACTTAATTATAACATACAAAAAATAAACAAGAGATATGTTCGAGGTATGCCAGTGAGGAATGTGTTTGAGTTAGGCATGCGAAAAATGTGTGCGAAGAAGGTGGGCGAGGGATGTGTGAATAAAGCTGGAAGCAGTCCGCTACGTCACACAGCTTTGGTGGAAATAATTAAGATATCTTGTGCATATTAGATACCGGTAACAAGTTTGTTGCCTTGTTTGGGGAAAGCAGACTTGGTATTATATGTGTCTATCGTCAACCACATCAACGCTTATCATCAAGTGAGATGGTGTTCAAGCGTGAACCTATCTTACTAATATTATAAAGAGATAAGGTTAGTGTTTTTGCATTTCTATATTTTTGTTTGTAATGAATAAACTCAAAGACTCATGGATTGATTTTAAAAATCCTTTCACCAGTAGAATGTTACTTTATCACCGAACATTAACAGACTAACGACAAAACAAGCGATCAGAACAAAATAAAACTTCCAAAATTAAATATCTAAAATAATTTTTAATATTTCTAAAACCGAACCAACATTAATTAAAACAAAAAGTATACCTATATTGAATATTCATCAGGCACAATTCGAGCCTTAATAACCATAACCTCCGTAGCTGCGGTAGCCGTATCTATGTCCTCGATGACCTCGGCCGTGGTGGTGGTGAAAATTAAAAAAGGGGGATCTGGTCCAGGGTCTACGATGGGTACAGGACTGCGCTGCACTCTCTCCAGAGGCTCGCCAACAGCCACGGCGAAAAAGGCGCACGCCAACACGGCGATGTAAGCAAACTAGAAAAATAATATATTTTTTAGGAATTTTTGCTCGGGTTTAAATTAAATTATATACAGCTTGAAGACTTGTATTGAGCGGTTTTTTTGCTGCTGGGCCCCTACGGTTTTGCTGGCATCTCGAACTCAGAACACTACGCGCCGTCGACGACTCGGGCTCGCATTGCTTGCTATCCGGGAGCTCTCGCCTACGGTCGGGATCCCAGTGGCTGGGGTGCGATGGCCGTTGCCCGTTGCCTCGCGCGTGCGGCCGCCTCCTTCACTAGCATTACTGCTTCGCAGAAGGAGGCGACCGCCTGCTATTCCTCCTCGCTCCGGACCATGGCCTGTACCAGGGCCCGGCGCGGGCGCTGTGTTGAGCGGTAAGAATAATGTTTTTTTCTTAATGGTTACAACATTACCTTATAACTGTAACATAATTGTAAATCATTTATAACTATTTTGACATTCAGTTTGGACAGTGGTCCCCAAAATGCAGATTCTACCTAATTTGGGGGACAAACTAGGAAGAATCTGCATTTTGGGGACCTGAATTTATACAATCATGAACTTCGAAGATATGGAACAGAACCCCTCATAGGATCACAGCAGAACCGTCGTAACAAGTAAAATTGCTTTGTTTATACGTGTAGTCGATGACTGACTGAAAGAAGAGGGGGAACGTCTCGAACTGATCTGATTATGAAGCCTGAAGTTAGGCACCGGAACTCTGTAATAAATTAATGTAACCTAACCGTGTTTGAGATTATTAATGTAATTGTCATGAGATGCACTCTGGCTATAAGGTATTTAAGTTTGGTTGAGGGGTACTTTTTAGTGGTACCATAACTAAAAAGTGTAAAATAAAAAACTTTTTACAAAAAAAATACAACCGACTTCAAAGTAAAAAAAAACACTGAAAAGTGCAAAATAACTTTAATTTCGGAAGTCTGTGTTAAATAACGAAGAGACAAAACTATTTTAAAAACACCGACTTCCGAAATTAAAGTTATTTTGCACTTTTCAGTGTTTTTTTTTACTTTGAAGTCGGTTGTATTTTTTTGTAAAAAGTTTTTTATTAGATATGTACTAACTAAAATAGGTTATAATATACTACTTTTTACGAAAAAAAAATTCTTACAAACAAGCTGCTGTTTCACTAGAATATAATAGAATAGAATAAACTTAATTGTACACCAAAATAGTAACAAAACTTTTACACTAACTTAAACAACTTGCAACTTGCTCGAAGCAGGTTAAGATTACGCTGTTTAAGGCATACTGCCAAAACTTCTATTGCAGTAGCTTGTGGGCAACGTATTCGCGAAAAACCCTCGACGCCTTGCGCGTCCAATACAACAACGCCTTTAGGATGTTATTGCGGCTACCACGGTTTTGCAGCGCATCTGGAATGTTCATGGAGGCGCGTACAGATGGATTCGCAGCCATTTTGCGCAAAGAATGTGGCCTCCTTATTAAGCAGGGTTCGTGCGAGCGGCAATGGCATTCTGGTGGTTGCCGTTGACAAATTTTGCTGCCCTATACTAAAGCATCAAATTAGGGTGCTGATGGAATAGGGTTAAAATAATTATAATATGAAATTTTTAATCTTTTTAATATTTTAATTTACTAACACCTAGATGATAAGTTTTCTACTAACCATTGGATCAATGATGTCTGAATGAATAAATTATTATTATTAAATCTATGGGTGGAAGGCGGCTAGTATACCTTATCTCAGATCAGATCAAAATTATGTTATTTTTAGAAAATAGGCCCTAAGTCTATATTAGACCTTAAACAAGTAATATGGTGAATAATAGTACATTATGATATAGGTGTGTAATTTTAGTGATTACCGTCGAGGCGGTATTTAGACCCGAGCCGTGGCGAGGGTCTTAAGAGAGCCAAGAACGGTAATCATTAATTACTCACGTGTGTCATTCGACGTTTTTCAATACACTTGTGAAGAAAACAACAGTAAAACTAGTAAAATTTTCTGTGACATGGCGGTAAAAATCTGTTTTCATAAGCGCGCGCATCATTTTTTTTTACCCCTAGTGGAAGGCTAAGGTATTTTGACCATACTGCCTAGTCTTACGTTTATGTTTTCTTGAGTGAAAAGTTTTTACGATAATGTCTTTCATAGTGACAATAGAATACGGATATAACATTTTCTAATGATTTTGTGGTATTTAATTTTGTTTAATTAATACAGCCACTGAACTTCACTGGAATAAAAAAAAATCACGCCAAAAACCGCGCGCATCTTAAAATGGCGGCCATAGACCACAAAAACAAACAAATTTTATTTGAATGTACGATTTATTTACTAATTATGTTTTTTGTAAATTGGATGAAATAAGTCAGTAAGACACTAATTTATATACTATTGAACGCAATAACTTAATGGGAATTTTATTCGAATTCAAAAAGAGATTGGGCAAGTTACTATGACACTTGGTTGCGCAACTTTTGACACAGTATAGTAGGGAAAATTAGACACAAAAAAGGGGTAGCGTCATGCTTTAAAACAAGGTTAAATCCAAAATGATATATTACGGGGTTTTTGAAAAAAATAATATAAAGTTGAGTATTGAGGTTATGTTACATCTCAAAACAATTCGTTTTGAAATCCTGCCTCCGGGCCATGGAATCAGTTGCCTCCCTGATTTGGCGGCTAGGCAGTGGGTGTGCTAATAAAAAGAACAGTTGCACAGTTTGTAGTATTGTTTTAAATCTAGATCAAATCACCGTGGACGTAAAAACGTTCTAACAATTCACTTCACAGTGCACACACAAAAAGAGTCAAATCGCTCGATGTTGTAAATGAACGTGGAAGAATCCTAAAACTCAACTCGACACAAAACAAATATTCTCAAAAAACAATATTCTCGGCTTGCCGGCAAATGAAAATACAAACCCCACAAATGATTTCGATGAATTTAAGTAATAAATCAATAAAAATAATAGGTATGAATTATACATTAACTCAAATGGCCATACGCGTCAAAAGTGAATCTATAAGTGCCCAATCTCCTTTGTTTTGTGAACAAAGAGGTTGAACAAAAAGGTTTTAACTACATTATAGCACTAGTGCGTAATGGTAATCAAAATGTCACAGTTTGGTAACGGGTGCCATTATATACCTAAGTGCAGTGCAATACGAGTCACTTTCTGAGCAAGTGTGTTGAAAACAAAATTACTAAACTACGTACGTACATCCGTTTATAAGTGTGTGAGTATGTGTTTTACTCCTTTACGCTCAAACAACTGAATGGATTTGGATGTTTGGTAAACTATGTCCTGGGTACCTATAATCCCTTGGGATAATTTTCAACTTCCACACAGGCGAAACTGCTAGTAGAAGTTAGTACTCTATTTGAGTACTAACTTCATCAAGTAGAGTACTAAATCAAGAAAAATTACTTACGAATTTCATTGTTGCAATTTTCAAAGTAAGTTGATGAATGTATTAGGTATATATTTTTTTAATGAGTTCCTTTTTACTTGTCAACCTATATACAATAAGGTTATCGTCTACAAACTGATGAATATATTCCTTTATGCATCTTTTATATACTAAATGTTTGGGACAAAATACAAAAAAAAAATTACTAAAGATCAATGAGAACATAAATGAAAAAAAAGGAAAATAGTGTTTTTGAACTTTTGTTAACACTAAATTATACCTATTAGTAAACATGCAATGTCCTCATTTTGCGAATATTTAATGATGTCATTTTAGTAGACTTAATTATGAAAGACGAAAATATATTTCCGATGAGATAGGATTTATCGAAATTCTATTCCTAAGGAGTTGTAAAATGGGGCAAAGTTTGTATGGCACAACGTGATTCTTTGGTCCAATCTACTTCTTTGCAAGAACAATCTTTAACTGAATTGATGAAAGACGAGTTACGTATTTTATTGAAATTCATTCTCGAACGGGCTTAAAAATGGGTAAAAAGTTATTTTGGGGGTGATTTGCTTGGAAGTTGATATCAATACTCCTTAGTGCTTTCGATTCAAATTACATTTTATTCTGATACAGTTTTGAAAATGTCAATCTGATTTTATTCAAAAAAGATTGAACTCGCATAAAAACTTGGTGCAATGCAAATACTCATAAAAAAGTAGAATGTCTTGAAAATAATAGATAATTTATATTATGTTACAAGGTGTTGCCCCGGCTTCGCTCACGTTACCCAGTATCCCGCAGGAACTCATCATCATTTTAGCCGAAAGACGTACATTGTTGGACATAGGCCTCCCCCAGGCGTCGCCACAGCGACCGATTCTGTGCGTTTCGCATCTACCGCATTCCCGCGACTCTCACCAGGTCGTCGGTCCACCTGGTGGGAGGCCTTCCAACGCTGCGTTTTCTGGTGCGCGGTCGCCATTCTAGAACCATTCGGCCCCATCGACCATCCGTTCTACGAGCAATGTGACCTGCCCACTGCCACTTAAGTTTGGCGATTCTTCGGGCTATGTCAGCGACCTGTAGGTTCTGCTGCGGATATCTTCATTTCTGATGCGATCACGCAAGGAAATTCCGAGCATAGCCCTTTCCATTGCCCTTTAGGTGACTGTAAGCCTTCTGTTGAGGCCCATTGTAAGCGATCATGTTTCAGTGCCATATGTCATCACTGGCAACACGCACTTGTCATAGACTTTCATCTTGAGACACTGTGGTATGTTGGACGAGAAGATACCGCGTAGCTTCCCGAACGCTGCCCAGCAGAGTCGGATTCGACGATTGACCTCTTTCTCAAAGTTATACCTACCCAACTGGATTGTCTGTCCCAGGTCAACGTAATCGTCAACAACTTCGAGTGTAGAGTCTCCGATCTTGATCGGAGTGGGTGCTAAATGGTTATTTGCCATGACTTTGGTTTTGTCCATGTTCATTTTAAGACCCACTCTTTCGGAAGCCCTACTAAGGTCATCGAGCATTGTACTGAGCTCCTCCGTAGTCTCAGCCATGACTACTGTATCGTCGGCAAACCGAAGGTGAGTTATGTACTCACCATTGATATTAATGCCTAGTCCACTCCAATCCACTATCCAGATCCTTGAAGCATCAAGCATCGCAAGTGCGTCGCCTACAAGGGCAGGCGACGCACTTAACTAAAAAAAAAATCATATATTATTATTTATTACGCTGAAGACTAAGAGCTAAGAGCAGTGGTGGCCGAGTGGTAACGGCCCCGACTTACGAGTTGTAGGTTGCGGGTTCAAACCCAGCCAGGCGCATTACTTTGTGTAATTTGTGTGTTGTTTTCTTAAACCCGGTACCTTTGGGTATGCAGACGATAGCACTGTTGCTGAGAGATACGTGTCCGGTGCACGTGCTAGTGGGTCACAGATCCAGTCTTTCCGAGAGGCTATGGTTGAACGCTTGAACTTCTCCTTGAAGGCAGTATCTGATTGGGGCGATGCCAATCTGGTCAAGTTCAATGCTGCTAAAACCCAGGCGTGTCTTTTTTCCGCCAAACGGAGTCAATTCCACCCGGCTCCATCATTCCGGGGTGTAACCGTGCCGATAACCGACGGCCTTGAGCTTCTTGGGGTAACATTGTCGTCTACCCTCAATTTCGGCTCTTACATCGAGGCTAAAGCTCAACAGGCTGCCAAAAAATTGGGGATCTTAGCTCAAGTTCGATCGTGTATGGAATACTGCTCTCATCTTTGGGATGGGTCTGCCAAATACCAGCTTGATGCTCTGGAGTCGATTGAGAAGCGAGCCAAGAGGATCATCGGTGATGATGCACTTGTCGAATCAAAACTCCAAAGCCTTGAGCACCGACGCCGAGTTGCTAGCCTGTCGGTTTTCTATCGATTACACTTCGGAGAGTGTGCGTTGGAATTGCACAATTTAATTCCACCAAGTCCATTCCATCATCGGACCACTAGACGGCGTTGCGCCATCGGTACATGGTGGACATCCCACCCATACGTACAAAGCGTTTTGGGAACACATTCATAATGCGTACAGCTAAGGAGTGGAATTCCCTGCCGGAGTCTGTGTTTCCTGATAGCTACAACCTAGGGGTCTTTAAGTCAAGAGTGAATAGGTTACTTCTAGGCAAGCGTGCTCCATCGTCGGCCACATCATCGCTTACCATCAGGTGAGATAGTGGTCAAACGCGAGCCTATCAATAATAATTAAAAAAAAAAAAATTCATCACCACTGCTCTCAAAACGGTGAAGGAAAACATCGTGAGGAAACCGGCATGTCCTAGAACCAAAAATTCGAAGACATGTGACATCCACCAACACGCACTGGGCCCACGTGGTGGATTACGGCCCATTCCCTCTCCTAGAGAGGAGGCCTGAGTCCCAACAGTGGGAACATTATAAGGCCGACTATGCTATGCTATGCTGAGCTGAAGAGTTTGTTTTGTTGAACGCGCCAATTTCAGGAACTTCTGGTTCGAATTGAAAAAATGTTTTTAATTTTGGATAGCTCATTTACCGGTGAAGGCTATACTTATAACATTACGATTTGACGAACCGGAGCGAAACAGTAATCAAAGACCGTAAAGTAAAACCGCGGGGGACAATTAAGCATCAATATTTCGTAAAATTGAGGACATTGCAGGCGGACAATCGAGGAGGAATGGCAGGCGGTCGCCTCCTTCTACGAAGCAGTAATGCTAGCAGCAAAGGAGGCGGCCGCACGCGCGAGGGAACGCTCCAGCCACCGGAATCCCGATCCCGATTTCCAGCCACCGTAGGTTCGGGTTTGTGGACGGCGAGCAATGGGTAGCTCGCCATCCGACTGTCCGGTATCCGTCCGGACCAAGCCCAAGTCGTCGACGGCGCGTAGTGTTCCACGCGCGCCTCAAACAGATGTCAGCAAAACCGCAGGGTCGAAGCCTAATGGGGCCATGGGTTCGCTTCTGAAAGGAAAACCAGGGGCCCTGGAAGGCAAGGCAACGAAGGAACAGAGGAGTGGGTTTTAGTCAGTAAAAGTCTGACAAGCCCTCTCGCCCGCCCAGGAGCGGGATATGTCATTGGATGATTTCCCACCTAAAAAAAAAGAAGCAAAGTTTGCAAATAGCTAAGTATAACCTTCATGTTTAGGTTAGTTCAATAACATTTCATATTTTTTCTTCCATGATTCGATTGATTCTATAATTAGTTAATTATGTTTTCCATGATTGGGTTGACCTAGTAGTCTCCATCGCCCTCAGATATTTAGTATATATATAGGAGCTTATAGGAATAAATTTATCAGTGTAGGTACTTTGAAAACAGCAGCAGTGAAATGGGTAAGTAATCTTTCTTGAGAGAATTTATTTTGAACATTCTTTTAAAATTATTTTACACGTTTTTAGGGTTCCGTACCTAAAGGGTAAAAATAGGACCCTATTACTAAGACTCCGGTGTCCCGTCTATATGTCACCAGGCTGTATCTCAGGATGATAGCTAGGCAGTTGAAATTTTCATAGATAATGTGGGGCTTTTGTTTTATTTATTTATTCCAAGTTATTATTTGTATGTTATATTATATTGTAGGTGCCAATTATTGTAAGCGCCATACATTAACACTTTGTAAATGTTGGTTTAGTTACGGAATAAGTACACAGAAAGAACCACAAGTTAAGTTTAAAATTATATTAAAAGGTAAATGGTTAGGAAGGTATAGAGTTAGCGATTCTTTCTCTTGACTATTAGTTAGTTCTACAGTTTTAGTCTGAATCGAGGTCCCTTACTTAAAACATGATAATTATAGTAAGTATATCTAATATTTGTGACGCACGACATCCAAAGTAACCTACTTTGGATGTCGTGCGTCACAAATTTTATGTTGTGTTCACAAAGTAAGTGTGCGGTTGATGAGACTGTACAGATATTATAACTTAAAAAAAACAATATCCATATTAGATAATAATATATGAATTAGATAGATACGTAGAATACACCTTTATTATGTACACCATATAGGTAAGTTACAGAAAAAATACATGAAGAAACATAGGATGACACAATAAGCGGTCTTATAATATCGCTGAAAGCAGCCATTACGAATTAGTGATCTCTTGTTTCTTATTTTCACATATTTCGCCGGAATGTAACCAAGAACGAGCCTATTGCCATTAATCAGGTAGAAATAAACATTTACACTTACACGTATACCTTCAAGAGTCTAAAAAAGTTTGAGTGAATATGAATCCCACATTTATAAGGTATACTACGAACTTAATTCGAGAAGGTGTTACTGGTGAAAGTTTCTTCTGTTAATTATGCCTTAAATCAAGCAACTCTTGTCGCATTAATATTATAAAGGTGAAAGTTTGTTGGTAAGTTGTATACTGCCCCGTCCCTTGTTCGAGCCAGCCCGCGCCGCTGAGCCTGTAGTTTAAAATTCCCCGTTAATAATAATATCTTTGATCGAATCAGCCTGTCTCTGGCTACCCTCCCCCAGCGACGCCCTAAGCCGAGGTCCGTACCCCACAGGGGGTGCCCTTAGCGTATAGTCAGTTAGTTTTTTTTTTAAGTTAGTTAAGTAAGCCCTGGCTGGAGGCTTTGATTCTCGAATTGAGGCCGCCACAGGCAAGTCCGGTTAAGCAGTCGACCACCTCCTAGGTTGACCTGCGAGAGGCCAGTCACAAAAAAAAGTAAGTTGTATATGTGTATGCATGTTTGTTACTCCTTCATGCTCAAACGGCTGATCGTATTTGGATGAAAAGTGATACCAATATAGCTTATGTTCTGAATTAATAATAATAATAATGTAATACAGTTAATAATAGGTTAATAATAATACCTATAATATAGGTAGTAAACAATAAAAGCCCAAATCAATCCAAACACGAGTAGAAAAAACTGTTTTGGCGTTCTATCATAATTTAACCTTCCATATGGTTTACAAGTGCTGTTCAGTTTATAATCGTATACGATCGTATGCTATACGTGCCTATTTTGACACTGTCAAGTCAGTTTTCGACTCAGTTATACGATTCATTGATCAAATGTTTAATTTAATATAAGATTGATCACAGTATAAAAATAACTTATTTTTAAAAAAGAAAAAAAAAGTTGATGATATACAACATTGGATGTTTTGATCATAAAAAGTACTCTGTGGTGTTTGTCTATCAATAGATCTTTATGCGTTTTTGTTTTTATTCGGTAATTAACCACTTCCGTCTAGGGTTGCCAGATGTCCGAGTAAAACTGAAGCAAACACTATCTGGCCTGTCCCGCATTTGTTATAATTTTTATATAAAATGTCATTTTGAATTTTTATTAAAAATTGCATAAATATTGATAAATAAAACTAAATATTATTGTTATTTTTCATTTAAACTTAAATCAATTTTATGATGAAAGAATATCTATTAAAGCTTAGATATATCTACTATCAAATTTATATATATACATAATAGGTAAAAATAAATATCACAATAATACATACTTATATGCAACTATGACAGAATGGAAAAATAATATACTTTCACTCTATTTAAAAACTGCAAGAGTGTGGCATTTTTTTGTCCTTTTGTAAATCATTATCGCTGACAGTTTGTCACTTTGGTTAAAAGCCAAGGTGCCCGGTCTTTTTATAAAAGGTCCGTCTAAACTGGCTGGCCTGTCCGATTTACCGAGAAGGCTTTAGGCCTTGACAACCCTAGTTCTATTGGCCTTGACGATGTGTCTTAAATAGGCTTCCGTCAGACCGCATCCCGCATCATTCTCCTGGAACTGTACACTAAACTCAACATGAAATTGGTAAGTCAATAATCATATTTTCAACTTAACTGTATGTACTATTGTTGTTGTTCTACGAATATAGTACAGCTACGGAAAAGATTTAAAGTAATACATACTTAAATAGGATTGTGTAGAGCATACGTTATTTATTTATTCATAGTTCTTAAAACTTAGATTTTATTTAAATGAAAATATTAAGATTGAATATACAGAAGCGATTAGAACAGACTGTGTACATTGGCACATAGTAACTTGTTCTAATCAGCTCTGATCGTATAAGGACAGTGCTAAAATCCATAGGCCCGAAACGCCATGGGTGATGTTAGAGTCGTTATCGTTCTTTTTTCTTCGATTCTTTTGTTACTACAAGTAGAATTAGTGCGGTTAACCCTGTGAACTATTTTTAATAGGGTTAATGCTAATAAAATATATGTAAATATAACAAACGTATCTATCGTAAAGGTTTTTTTTAAATAACGTTTGGTTACCCTTTAACTCAATAATTGTAAATGATGTAATCTAAAATATGGCGTCGAATAACTCCTCCGAATCGCGGTCTATGGCATTGGTTATCCTCTGTCCAAGGTAAAAGCAAGCCCTTGGGTCACATAAAGTACGTATCAACAAGGCGTTTAGATAGGTCTTTATACAATTTGTGAGCACGCGTACCCCAGTTATTAAATGAGGTAACCCTTGCCTATACAAGGAAAGGGGTTACAGTTACCCTTTCTTAAATATAGAGCTCCAAATGGTTCGACTGAAACCTTCTTTTCTAAAAGGTCTTCAAATTAAAAGGTCCGAAATGGCAGCTGAATCAGGATAAATTCTGTGTTCAAAACAACGATTACTTGTATTGTAAATCTATATTATTTATCTAGGTATACTTATTCTTTGCCTATAATATTACCACTTTGCCAGTGGCCTCGTTCGCGAGAATTGTTTTCATGTAAATTTGAACACTCTGTGCGTTGATATAATAATAATAATTTTCTGAAATCGGTATGAACGACGAAGCGAAACGCTTAGTCCGGACCTTAAGGGTGGTAATTCACCGTACGTCGAATTAAATTATTGATGTCGTATTTAAATATGTCTCTCTATTAATACATTCAATTGTTATAATACTATCATTGGCAAAGAAGCTCATCGTTTGCATTGTGGACCAAGGCATTTAATTGATAATGTAAATAGGAGAGGTCCTAAAACATATCCCTGTGGGACGCCATACGTAACCTCGTGTCCTTGCAACCGATGTGACTCTTCTCATTTAGTGGTTATGTTTATCCTATTGACTTCCGTTATTTACTTCCTATGTTGAAGATATGACTTGTACATTACCTTTTATGCCTTCCAGTTTTTTTACGTAATATATTGTGTTACACAGAATCAAAAGCCTGAGTCATATCACAGAATATAATATATTAAAGATTTTTATGCCCAAAATACGCTCCAAATTTTCAAAGATCACAATTCAGTGCCAATGACATTTGCTTGGAATTAAAACACTGAAAAATGTACTCGGCAAAAACCAACATGCTCGTATTGCAAACAAGTTGCTCATAAAAATCAGGTACGAAAAGGAATTTATTTTTGTCCAAAATGTAAGCTAGATCTAATTAAGGTTCTAAGCTAAAACAATATTAATTTTTATCTTTGGCGGATACTTATATCTTTTTTAAACGGTGACTGGTAATTAGTGACCGATACTTAAACACGTGATTGTGCTCATGATTACAAACAACTTTTCCAAAGATTTTTTTTTTAATACTAATTTATTGTAGTGGAGTGCGCTCGCGTAAACTACCAAAATACTTATATATATATAAGTCTTTGGATATTATTTTACCGAAACATGTAGATACATTGCTTACGTCATCGGTAAGGCGGGCGCGGGTGCCGCGCCGCTAACAGCTGATCGGGTGAAGGCGCGCGCGAAATTTAAAGTTTCAAACAGCTGTTTTGTTATTGTGATTAATATAGATAATTAGTTTAAAAATAAGTTTCTTAGGGAAAGTTGTTTGTAATCATGAGTACAATCACGTGTTTAAGTATCGGTCACTAATTACCAGTCACCCTATATAATTTGTAATTATTTATAGTAACTTATTATAATTTTTTGCTACATCAAAAAAGTAGGGTGTTATAAGTTTGACTTGTGTATCTGTGGGTGTGTAGGTCTGTGGCATCAAATAAACTCAAATGCGATGAATGTACTAGACAACAAAGAGATCCTCTCTCTACCTTTATAGTGTCCATTATCAAACCCAACCAACCATTACCAACTGCAATGGATGAAAAATAACTGTTCTATAACTTCGTCATATATAATACTAGCGACCCGCCCGGGCTTCGCACGGGTGCAATGCTGATACTAAATAAGTATAGGTACTACAGAATGTTTTTATATACAACGTTCACGGTTTTTTGGTCAATGGACAATACAAACATGTTTTCTTTAGATGTTACTCTTGAAAGAGCGACACTTATTTGGCATGTGAAAAACACTCAACGCTCAAATCTAAGGCCTGCAACATTGAAAGTTTGACCCGCTATTTATAGGTACGCGCCGCCGGTCTCTGCATTTTAAATCTGTAATATCTTCTAAAATATTAATTTAAATTACATGATCTATATTAAATTCACAATGTATTTAAGATACTTTGTTGGATAAGGATTAATGCTGTATTGCTTAAAATCGGTTCTTAAATAAGCTATTATTTTTCGTAAAAAGTAAAAGATACAAAAATGTTTATTGTGGGTTATCCCTAAGAGATAGACATATACCATCGCGGACTTTTTTGTAGGCCTTTCTAAGGTGTACAATACGGTAGTTACATTATTTGGATCTATCTTGTAGGGTTCAGCCAGCGTTTCCAATGTAAGCGCAAAAAAATGTATTTATTTACGACATCACATTAGAAACCTCTAAAATTATCAGTGTTTCTCCACTATATTATGCATGTATTATACGTATAGACCTTCCTCTTGTATCACTCTATCTATTAAAAAAAAAACTGCTTCAAAATCCGTTGCGTAGTTTTAAAGATCTAAGCATACATAGGGACAGACAGCGGGAAGCGACTTTGTTTTATACTAGCTGTGTAGTGATTTATCTGTAAAAGCAACGATAGCGACCGGAGACCGCGATAAGTGTCTTGGTCTCTCAGATGGCGTTTCGCGCCGAGACCACGACCGCAACCAAAAGCTGTCTGTCGATAGAGTCAGTTGTATTGGGTCATAAATTAAACGTCAGCAGAATTATATATGTAAATATTGTCAAGATTAAATTTTGCTGATCAAAAATTACTTTTCCGCTGACCAAACATTAATCTATTCATATAAATATCAATCCATTTTATTTCTTTCCTTTTTTCCAGTTTGCATTTTTTGCTCTGCTGGTATGCGCCGTGCTAGCCCTGGCCAGCGCTAGCCCCGTTGGTGCCGAGCTTGGCAGCGCTCATCCAACCGTGGCCGAGTCTAGTAGCACACCACACGCGCTGAGGGAGGCGCGAAGTGCTTCATACAAGAAACAACAAAGACGAAAAGGCTACTATTAAAATTAATTGTCCTTGAGCGGTGGAAGGTGGTTGTGGGGTCTCTTGTTATGTCGACGCCAAACTGTATAACTGTATAACCATGTTTTGATGAAAAATTCTGTGATAGTGTCTTTTATCCTATACTTAATAAAGTTTCAAGCTAGAAAATGAATTTCACTTATTTGATCGCTCTTATTTGAGGCGCAGGGTAGCCAGCCTATCGGTATTTTACAGGTTGCATTTTGGAGAGTGTGCGCGGGAATTGCATGACTTGATTCCGCCATCTCCTTTCTACCATCGGACAACCCGACGTACGGCGAGTATCCACCCTTACGTTGTTGAAACTTCAACGGTCCGGACTAAGCGTTTCGCTTCGTCGTTTATACCGCGTACATCGAAGGACTGGAACAATTTGCCTGCTGCGGTCTTCCCGTCCAACTATAATTTAGGTATCTTCAAGGCTAGAGTGAATAGGCTCTTGATAAACTAGTGCGCCTCACCATCAATGATTGCATCACTGCTTACCATCAGGTGGGATCGCAGTCAAGCGCTGGTTTATATCAATTAAAAAAAAAAAAAAAAAAACAAGTTTTTACATTTCCACGGACTTTCGCTAATGAAAAAAAAATCTCTACTGACTCAACCTTCTTTTCGAAAGGTAGGTCCACACTGAAGTTACTTTTGTGTTTGTAACAAGACTAAGGCCTAATCGATACCGAAAGAGCGGCGGCCGGTTTTGACACACCGATGCAGCGAGCACTTTTAGAGTGAAATGATTTTAAACTTTATCTACATCCATCGCTTGATAGGTTCAAGAAGGGCGCGCAGTTGCCAGCCGCCCGCGTCGCTGCCGACCGCTCCCATTCCGGTGTGAATAGGCCTAATAAAGGATTTTCATTTATTCATTTATTTTATGACAGGCAATCTTTGCAATAAGAGTCGAAACCAACACGTACAGAGAGTAATTATTTTAATACAATAATTATAATAATAATAAAAAAATAACATATCACTTATTGTAATACTAATCATTATCATTATTTTGCAATATATTGCTCCACCCTATGTAGGTATAGTAACTTTGATGTGCACGCACCTCAGGCTCATTTTTATTTTATTATTGCTTGATATTAGATCACTATCGCCCCAACCTAATACATACCTAATTACTGGATTCAATTTTGAGAACAATCTAGAAAAACTTGTAACCGGTATACTGGTACTTAAGGATTACCTACTGCACTAAACAAAACAGTGTTTTCTATTAATCATACTTTTTTGCATGCATCGAAACCTGAGAAGTGATAAAAGTGAGTTATAATTTAACTGAATCAACGTGGTAAATTATAATGATCATAGATGGTAGATACGATTTTCGTTCGATCATTACTTTATTGATGGTTGAATGATTCGACTAATTTGCTGCTTGTGATGTTAGAAGTTTTGGGAAAAACATGTCCTAGACGCACTGGTTCTAGTGACCTTCGTATTAAGGATATAAATATCTCCGAATTATCATATTACACAACAGTACGTAATCACCTATCAAAATGAAATACGTGAGTAATGGTTTAAAAATATCTCGACAAAATGGAATATCTATTTTATTTTTCATCCATTGACTTCTTCTGGTCTGGGTGCTGACAGTCATCACCGGGATGGTTTTAGTGATAGGAAAATCCGACACTTCTAGAATTGATCCCCAAAACCTAAGTGCCTTTGAAAGGATTTTCCCCGAAAAAAAAACATTTACGATGTGTCAGCAGTTTTTCGACCTAAGGAGAGTGGTAGATATTTGTTACGGTCGTCAAAATTATGTTATGAGATCTAGTCAAACAAAGCGATTAGCATTCAGCAAAACCGGTAGACTTAGTCTATTATGGCGGTAAGTCCCTTCTTTGAGGCGTGGTTGGAAAGAGCTCACGGCGTCCTCACCTTCCGCATGACGCAGGTTCTCACCGAACACGGTAAGTTCGGGAAGTTCCTGCACCGGATTCGTGCGGAAGCGACGCCCGGGTGTCGCCACTGTGTGGACCGCCCGGAGGACACGGTAGAGCACACGGTGGAGGTGTGCCCCGCTTGGGCAGAGCAACGCCGTGTCCTCGTGGGGTCGATCGGCGGCGGCGATCTCTCGCGGCAGATATCAGCAAATCGTAGGGGCCCAGCAGGGTCGAAGCCTACTGGGGCCATGGGTAGTGTGAAAACGAAACCCGGGGCCCTGAGACGAAGGCAACGAAGGAACAGGAGTGGGTTTTTAGTCAGTAAAAGTCTGACACTATCTCCTGCTCCACCCAAGAGCGGGATTTGCGATTAGATGATTTTCCCACCTAAAAAAAAAAAAAGACTTAGTCTGTAAATTTGTTGATTTCAGGCTGTTGTATCTATAATATATGTTCTAATCGCGCGGAAAAATCTAATAGCGAGATGCAGGATCTCAAATTTTAGTTCATAAGTGGCGTAACAGATGTCGCTACAATCCTAGGTTAGGTCTTAAAGAGGGGAAAAATACCAAATTCTTTTAACTTTAGTGGTCAAGCCTATGGCGGGAACATATTTATAGTACAATAATGAGCTTCTTATAGAGATAATGTAATCATTTTCGCCTTAAATGGCCATGTTAGCCTAGTATCGGCATAATACGTCATAGTCTACAGAAATCTGTACTTTTCCAGTTGGCAATCTTCACTCTGTTGGTGTGCGCCATCTTGTCAATGGTGAGTTTGACTGCGGGTGTACCAGATGCTGTCTTAAGAGAAAGGGGCAGTGTGAGGGGGATTCGTGCCATACCAGGACAACAGCACCGGCATGGGTACGGCTACCGTGGAGGAAACAGACAGAGAGACGGCACAACAACAATATGGGGCAGAAACAAACCAAAGACACCGGCGAACAAATAAACTTAACCATCATTTAATTTTTTTGTTACTATATTACAAAATGACTTGACGCAATTGTTATTTTTTTTTAATTTTAATTTATACTCCCAGATGTATTTACCCGACTGCGCGACGTAAAGGAGGGTAATGTGTTTGTCAGTCTATGTATGTATGTAAGTATGTATGTATGTTTGTTTCTATGTGGCGTTCTAGAGACCAAATGCGTAGGCCGATTTTGATAATTCTTACGTCAATCGATTCGTCTTAACCTTGCGAGTGTCACTAAAGACATGACAGTAATCAAAATTCACCACAGCTACAACCAGACGCCATATTGTCAAAATGAAAAAAAAAAAGTCGATGAACTATGTCAAGTGGGGTGTCGTTGAATAGGTATTTTAAAATCATCTTTAGGTTCCTTTTATCATTTTTCATTTTAAATAATAGTTTAGGATATATAACGATTTAAAGTTGTTAAACAAAACAATCATTCTCGCTAATTTTCTTACTTATTAATTTAAGTTTTCATTTCAAGTATAAACGATACACAAATAAAAAAAACAGTGAAAAAGCATGAAGAACAAATATTTTTGGTAAAAAAAAGTTTACCACCAAACTCGATAGATGGCGTTGTTCATTTGATGCACGTTTGTAAATCAAATCATTCGAGTTTTCCCATCTACTAGACAGGTCGATGAACATAAGCAAAAGATGACAACTATATTGGCAAAAACTACTAGGTTGTATAAATTACATGCAGTTGATATATCAGTAGAATCGAAAACATATGGTCAAAAACCGAAAGATGTAGGTATATGTTTCTGATGATCCTAACAAAATTGGAGGAATCGTTAAATATTTAACAATCGGTTTAGGATCACGAGTTATGTTACGAAGAAATTTGAATGTTACCCATGGTCTTGTTAACGGAGCAATGGGTGTTATAAGGACAATTGAGTGGCCAGCTCTTCGGAGGGACCAATTGGAACCCGGAGAATTGCCACAAGCTGTTTATATAGAATTTGACGACAAAGCAATTAAAAACAATGTTCCTGGAGTAGGAGTCAGAATCGAACCATCGACGACAGAATTCGATGCACTTGGCGGACAGGGTAAAATAGAGCGAAAAATGTTGCCATTGATATTGTGCTGGGGTGTAACTGTACACAAGCTCCAAGGAACTACTTTGGACTTTTGGACCGAGCTGTGGTTGACTTAAGTTCACGCATTTTTGCTAAAGGTCAAGCATATGTAGCTTTGAGCCGAGTTAGGTCTCTAGAGGGACTAATCTTCAGTAGTTTAGACCACCGCAAGTTACTTAATAATCCCCACGATATTAACTCCCTCAATTAAATGACTAGATTGCGAAATTTACCATCTTATAACGAAGTCAATAAATCGTAACTAAAAAGTATAAAATAAAATAAAAATATTTAAAGAAAAACAAAAAACCCGACTGCGTCGAAACTAATTTTAAAAAATACGTAAAAAAATTAACTTAAATAAAAACTAAAAAGAAACAAACAAGCCCAGTAGTTTAGAATTCTGTTATGTAATACTATAGTTTTATAATCGATACACACATAAAACAAATTATACATTCTAATGCAGAACAGAACGACTCACAGTCGGGGCCCCTTGGGAAGATTTGATTGGTAAAATTTGAATGGGCCCCGACTGTGAGTCGGTCTGTTCTGCATTAGAATGTATGATTTGTTTTATGTGTGTATCGATTATAAAACTATAGTATTACATAACAGAATTCTAAACTACTGGGCTTGTTTGTTTCTTTTTAGTTTTTATTTAAGTTAATTTTTTTACGTATTTTTAAAATTAGTTTCGACGCAGTCGGGTTTTTTGTTTTTCTTTAAATATTTTTATTTTTTTATAGTTGATTCCAAACCGTGTACCTTGTAGGTCTAGCGTTTGCATGCGCTAACCTGTACTGCTTAACGGGTGAGGTCAGGTGAGGAATTATTGGGTTTTCAATTCAGAATGTCTTGGTAGGAAACCGGGTTGGTGGCTAGAGGCTCACCCACTATTACTCGGCACTTATGTAACATAACTGGAAAAACCAGACAAGTGCTAGTCGGACTTCGCGTCAAGGATTTCGAACGAGTCATCATTTTTTTAACATGTTCGGTTATTTATTTTTCAATACACTCAAAAACCCGCTTTTAGGCACGCAATAGACTGTTTGTTTTCCGCACTAGTGCCGAAAAGTGCACGAGCTCTCCCCGGCCACAATTTTATTACCTACATTTATCGTATCAGGCTGGGCGTGTATCGAACCCCACCAGTCGCCGGTCAACCCCCGTTTATTCATTTCGTATGTGTATTGAAAAATATCGTTTGATACACGTGCAAATTTGTCACTGCAGCCCTCGGCTCCATAACACACTTCCACTTCGGTCCCAATGACAAACTCTCTGCACTTGTGTCAAAATGTACTATAAATTCCTACAGGTTTTCCTGGAAAAATAGTCCATTTTGATACAAGTGCAGAGAGTTTGTCATTGCGACCGAAGCGGAATTCGCACGAGCCGTAGGCGAGTGTGTTATGGAGCCGAGGGCTTTATTTTAGTAGACATACTGAATAATAAGTAATAATTTTTATTAGAACACAATCACAAATCTCCACCATGTGCTCCACCGTGTCCTTCGGGCGGTCATCACAATGGTAACACCCGGGCGTTTCTTCCGCTATGAATGAGATGCAGGAACCTCCCGAACTTGCCATGTCCAGTGAAGACCTGAAGGAAGGTGGGGACGCCGTGTTGCCGCTCCAGCCACTCCTCAAAGAGGGGACTTACCACCGTGATTATGGCGTGCCCAGCACTGGGTTGCGACAGTCGTTGTCGCCATTCCACCATGAGATCTCGCCGGAACTTTGTCCGCCATGCCGCAACTTGTCGCGGCAGCGGAGTTTTGCCCCGGCGTTGAGGATCAAAATAACTTTAATTTCGGAAGTCGGTGTTTCTCGGTATTGTTTGTTTCTTATTTAACACCGACTTCCGAAATTAAAGTTATTATAATCCTTTTAGTGTTTATTTTTAGTGAAGTCGGTTATATTTTTTTTTTTGTAAAAAGTTTTTTATTTCACACTTTTTAGTTGCGATACACTTATTATAACCAGAGTGCCTATTTCTCATGACAATTCCATAAACCCAAACACTGCTAGGTTATATTGTTTTATTATGGAGTTCCTGTGTCTACCCTTCACCTTCCGGCTCTATCATCAGATCAGTTCGAGTTCTTATAGCCAAAGTGCATCTCATGACAATTCTAATAAGCCCAAACACGGCATCCTAATACATTGATTAGTTACGGAGTTTCTGTGCCTACCTTCCGGCTTCATCATTATCATCAGATAACTTCGATGATACCATTTTAAACATAACTATTCAGAACCATTCATTTATTTGTATTGTCATAGTCGCTTAACTTCATTGCATTCATCATTCATTCTTCATTGCATTGTAATAACTATGTGAGTATGAAGTTCCACTTCAACAAATGTAACTTTTTGACTGTAAATGCTTAAGTTCTCGATGAAAATACCAAAATTTCTATATATATATAGAGTGCCTATAATATTTAAGGAGTTCAATCGATTCCTCATGGATCCCATCATCAGAACTGGATTTTGAAAAAAAAAATGGGACCAATTTGGAAGCATATCCTTTAAGAAGAAAAAAAAATTGCTAATCGGTCCATAAACGACGGAGTTCTGAGGTAACACACATTAAAAAAACCGAATTGTTAACTTCCTCCTCTTTTTGAAGTCGGTTAAAAAGTAAAATTTGAATCATTTAATTCATTAAACCCCGAGCGAACGCCGGCGTTCGAACGTCATTGTCTTTCTATTGTGTCTCTAATTACGCTACTCAATAGGGAAGTTTGCATAATTAGAAAAAAAAAAACAAAAACAAAATCTAAGTAGCTCTATAATAATTACCTGTGAGGTGGAATTTACCTATGTATCTTTGACAACATCCGGTATTTCAGTAACGCGGATCCAGGGCATCATATTCTCGACGCAACAATACCATCGTTCTTTTTGGAAGACCTTTCAGCTCCCTTCATGACCGCCACTTGATATCTATCGTGCCCTAAGATGTTCGTTACTTGAAAGGGCCCTTTCTACAGAGGTAACAGCTTAGTGCTTTGACCATCATTTGTGTGACTCGGAATTTTGAACACCACTAAGTCCATCCAACCTTGTAAATGTGGCCCTCTTTTCTTTCAGAGTCGAAGGATATTTGCGTCGACCTCATTCCTCAACGCGGTCACATCAATAGAATGTTCATTATTATCATCAGTGATCGCATCATTATTCATTCTCTATTCTATACCTCACTTGGCACGGTAGATATGGTTTTATTAATTGTGCTATTACCCATTGTGTTGTCTCACTTATTGTTATCAGTATCAGCACTCGTACTACGTAATGCTTCTAAAATTGTTTGATTATAGCGCTCGACTTGGCCATTTGATACGGAGCCTGATGTTTTTATTATAGCAATAAGCAGTGTATAACTTGTATGTGAAACTACCTGCATCACAAATTAGGCGCTTTGAATTTCCAAACACTTTAAATATCTTATTTAATTCATTCGTTACTAGTTTGCTTTTTGTGTTTTTACAGCCGAAATAAAAACAAATTTAGTAAAAGAGTCAACTATAACTAACAGGTAACTATTTTGCTGTGTAGTTTTAACAAAGGGACCCAGGTGATCGAGGTGATGGGCACGTTGCATTTAAAAATGATATTGATTTTATTATGCCATACGATGAAAAATCGTCATTTTTTTCTAGCTGGCTTTCTGAAAATCATTACAAAACTGTTATTTGACTACTTGATTTCAAAACTGTTTGCATTAGAACCATAGAATCTCATATTTTTAGGAATTATTCCAACAACCACGACTAACATAATAAATTACCGGCGAGAAGACTATAGTTGTAACGTATTTGTGAGGCCAATCAATTGTACTCTTATACGGAACTTCACGAAAACAATTCGGATGGTAATTATGTTACACGGAATTCTTATAAACGTGTAACGTAAATTGTAATAGCTTTCGACAGTTCCTCAATAAAACCACTTACTCTTGGAATAAGCAGTTATATAACCAATTTACTTTTATTGGATCCCCATTGTGAACTTATAAACCCTTATAATTTCAAGTAACCAAAACAAAATAGTTTCTAGTATATTTAGTTCTAGTTAGATGCTCTTGAGTTCTAGTTTAGATACTCTTATAAGCATACTGTGGCGTCTATGGAGGTCACAGTTATTATTAACTTACAAACTGGAATGTTATACTTTTAAGGTTTATGTTTTAAAAAGTTTAGGTTGGATAAATGTTCAAACAATAGATAGGGAGACGTCATACAAAAGTCGAGACGTAATTTTTATACAAAATGTATTTGAAAGTGCTTAATACAATATCATAATAGTTTAATCTAACCAGAAGCCTTTCACGCGTCTCACCTATCACATATGTCATGATGTACCATAGGATGTGACATCGACGTGACATTTCGATCATAATATTCACAAAACTTTATATGAAACGACCCATTTAAACTAATACAATTATTTGAAAAATTTATAACTGCTTTATATTTATACAAAAAGTCTTGACCCAGGACTACTTCTTGGTTAATGTCTTTAATTATCACAAATTCATTAACAAAAACGCGTGAATCTACCATAAAGCTGATCTTCACTTTCCCAACGACTTTTAGATGTGATCCCGATATCGATTTTACAAAATGATTCGTCCCGTCACTGGTACTTTTCAACTCGAGTTTCGACGCTACTCGCTCTGATATACACGAAATGGATGCTCCGGTGTCTATCAGCGCACTATAGGCCTGCTCCGCTATAAAAATATTAATGTAAGGGTTCATATTACGCATTTTTTTTGTTTTTTTCTGTCCGGAGTTGCTCCCTCACGGACACAGCTTGCAACTCCGATCGTTCCTCTAATGGCTGTGCCCTTGCTCGTTTGGGTGGTTGGGCAATGATGGGCTTTCACGGCTGGGGGCAATAGGAGACCGATTATTTCTATTATTACGATAATGCCTAGGTCGTAAGTTGTATCTAGGCGTGTGGAATGTATCTGCGTCGCCTGCGCTTCTTGGCGTGGTAGCTGGCATCGCTGAGCTGGATGGTCTCGGTGTCGACTGGAACCTTTGATTTGCTGTTGGTAGATCAAAATTAACTCGTGGAGGCTGCAATGGTAAATTTATTATATCTTGTGGCGCCTCTTCGAAGATCTCTTTGACCTGTTGTATGGTCTCTCGTAACTCTGCCTTTGAGGAATAAACACGTGTCGCTAATTTTAATTTATTATGTAAGGTGATCCCTTTTAAGAATGTTTTAATAAAAATGTTATCTTCTTTTATTCCAGCTTGTTGGCTGTATTCCGACAGCCTATAAAAAAAAGCTACAACGTCCTCTTTATCGTTTTGTCGGGCATTGTAAAATTTCTCTACGTAGTTTGTTCCACACGGGAATTCATTTTTCATGTGCTCACATAGGTTTTTGAAAGACATTTCCTCATTATATATGTATTTGAAATAAGCTAGGGCCGGGCCCTCTAAGTATGCTCCCATAATCAGTGCCAAATCATTTTCTGGCCATTTATTTATTGCCGCAATACGGCGAAATTGCATCAGAAAATCGTCGAATGTTACATTCGATCCTATGCCCGAAAACAAAATTGCTTGTGCCATATTTGCCCCTTTTTACGTTTAATTTATTAAATTTTCACTTAGCTTTATTCCATTAATGGTGCTTTCTACCCGGCGCCTCCGCCACTTTGTCGCAACTCTCTGTGCGACAGTACCAGGATCTTCAATGAAACGCTTATTTCATTCAATACTTATATTGTTTCACGATAATGACTTCACTTTTCAATCGTCGCGTCCGAACTGCTTAAACTAGACATTATTTTGTTCTATTCAATTTTCAAACCTATTCTAGAACAACAAAATCCTTAGAAATATATTTTACATGCCAGTTCGCTAACTTACCTCATGCGATCTCCTTTCGATATCACAATACCTTACTTATAATGGATTCATAATCATTCTTGTAAGCAATTACAAGTATAGCTTACCAGAGCACGTATTCTCAAGCGTAGTTACACTTTGCAATACTTATATAGGACGTCTTAGTTAAAACTGTGCTGTTAAATTATTTCTATACTTAGACGATAATAAATTAACGTTTAAGAAAATATGTACTACAAGGCCAAACAGACTCCGCGCATGCAATAAGTATGGCAGCAAATTCTAGAACTATTAAAAGATCATTATTAGTGCTGCAGGCCTATAAAGTGTACACTATAGGCTAATTTTGTTGCTTGGGTATGTTCCTTCTTTGCCTGGCGCTCCAGGACGCCGCACAGTGGGCTGAAATATCGATTTGCGGAATTAGGGAGAAAAAACTGTTGAAAGGGCTTTTGTGTCTACAATCATTTTATATACCTAATGGGGATAGATTCGAAACTTAATATTTTAAAAGTTACACGGTAATAAAGTTACGATATGAGATAGTTAATTAATTCTTGTATTGTGATTAGAAATAAGGAAAAATTCAGTACTTATTACACATAAATAATGTGTATGTTCTTTATTCCACACTACCCCTGAGGTTAAACAATATATACTATAGATTATTAATAGTAAACCTGACATAAAATTAATTATTTCATAATAAAATAATAATAAACAAAAATAAAAATTGAATCAACGTCAAGTTCATTTTATTTTAATTATTTAATTCATTCTTCGTCTGATTCTATAGCTGGTTCAGAAGTAAACAGTAACGATTGTGCCTGATTGAATATTCTTTTATGTTTCCTAACAAATTTTGGTCTAATTGTAGAAATATATATATCAGATTTAATATAATATCCTCTTGTTAAAATATCCTCATTTGTTTCTTATCTAGAAAATTTCCTTGAGTGGTGTTCTCGATACCTCATGAAATCTTTATTTTTAGATTCAGCGGCTTCTTCAGACAATTTTCCTATTGGGATAAGACCGAAATTAGCTATGATGTCTCCACCATATACAAGTTATTTATTGACACTTGCAGGCATATAATACCATTTATATTTCTCAATGTACAAAGCCAATGTAGCATCAGTAAATTCCCTAAATTTAAATGTATTTATAAGAAACCCCGATGACATTGTTTCTAAAATTACAGAAAACCGCTTAATAAGATTTTTATCTACTCCATTAATAGAAGCAGTAGTAGTCACATCTTCAAAAAATCTACGGGCAGTATGGGAATACTGCCCGTAGTCTTTATTGGTACCGTGACCTTGTTTAACAATATCAATAATCAGACCAGTTCTATTTTGAAAAGCTATTTGAATTTCGTTTTATTTTATTTTCCAACTTAGTTTAATTTTCATCTTTCGCAACTCAAGATAAAATCTCTCTCAATAAAATCTGTAGGATATGTGCAAAATACATTCCATGCATCTGATCAAAGCGTGAAGTGATGATATGCCAAATTTATACGCCTCAGTATTCTGCTCTTTTTGTGACAATAAGTCCAACTCATTCATTTCTTTAGGTGTGACCTTACAAATATCACAAATTTGTGAAAAGGTCTCACTCAATACTGATGTCACCTTTCCATCAATCATCGAGGAGGAATGGCAGGCGGTCGCCTCCTTCTGCGAAGCAGTAATGCTGGCGAAGGAGGAGGCTGCACGCGTGAGGGAACGAAGGTCCTCACGCCCTAGCCGCCGTAATTCCGACCCCGACTACCGGCCACGGTAGACGCGGGCTTGCGGACGTCGAGCACTGGGTAGCTCGCCGTCCGGCTGTTCGGTAATTAACCGGACCGAGCCCAGTCGTCAACAGCGCGTAGTGATCCTCGCGCTCCTCAAAGAGATGTCAGCAAACCGTAGGGGGCCCAGCAGGGCCAATGCCCAGTAGCTAGGACCGCGGAGAATTTCTGATATTGATGATTTTCTCTTTTGATGATTTCCCACCTATAAAACAAAAAAAAAACCTTTCCATCAATCATCGTTAAATGTAACTTGTGACGAATAAATTTTCCTAGAACTTTAGTCTTATTTAAACAATCATATTCGAATTCTATTCTTTCCTTTTCACTTTTGATTATTAACTGCGTCTCTTTAACAAATTTATAAAACAGGGGACGGCAAAAATAAGCGGAATTAGGTGATTCATTTTCCCACAAAACTTGATCTCTACATGTTAGTTTTAAAGGACTAGTTCCTTTCCCATAAATATGCTGCTATCATCTACATTGGTCCCACTACTCTGCTTATAATTAGACTGACTTGAGGCACCATCGAAACTCCATTCAAAGATCCAAAGATTCAAAGATAAAAAGATTCAAAGATTCAAAGATTCAAAGATTCAAAGATTCAAAGATTCAAAGATTCAAAGATTCAAAGGTTCAAAGATTCAAAGATTCAAAGATTCAAAGATTCAAAGATTCAAAGATTCAAAGATTCAAAGATTCAAAGATTCAAAGATTCAAAGATTCAAAGATTCAAAGATTCAAAGATTCAAAGATTCAAAGATTCAAAGATTCAAAGATTCAAAGATTCAAAGATTCAAAGATTCAAAGATTCAAAGATTCAAAGATTCAAAGATTCAAAGATTCAAAGATTCAAAGATTCAAAGATTCAAAGATTCAAAGATTCAAAGATTCAAAGATTCAAAGATTCAAAGATTCAAAGATTCAAAGATTCAAAGATTCAAAGATTCAAAGATTCAAAGATTCAAAGATTCAAAGATTCAAAGATTCAAAGATTCAAAGATTCAAAGATTCAAAGATTCAAAGATTCAAAGATTCAAAGATTCAAAGATTCAAAGATTCAAAGATTCAAAGATTCAAAGATTCAAAGATTCAAAGATTCAAAGATTCAAAGATTCAAAGATTCAAAGATTCAAAGATTCAAAGATTCAAAGATTCAAAGATTCAAAGATTCAAAGATTCAAAGATTCAAAGATTCAAAGATTCAAAGATTCAAAGATTCAAAGATTCAAAGATTCAAAGATTCAAAGATTCAAAGATTCAAAGATTCAAAGATTCAAAGATTCAAAGATTCAAAGATTCAAAGATTCAAAGATTCAAAGATTCAAAGATTCAAAGATTCAAAGATTCAAAGATTCAAAGATTCAAAGATTCAAAGATTCAAAGATTAAAGATTCAAAGATTCAAAGACTCAAAGACTCAAAGATTCAAAGACTCAAAGATTCAAAGATTCAAAGATTCAAAGATTCAAAGATTCAAAGATTCAAAGATTCAAAGATTCAAAGATTCAAAGATTCAAAGATTCAAAGATTCAAAGATTCAAGGATTCAAAGATTCAAAGATTCAAAGATTCAAAGATTCAAAGATTCAAAGATTCAAAGATTCAAAGATTCAAAGATTCAAAGATTCAAAGATTCAAAGATTCAAAGATTCAAAGATTCAAAGATTCAAAGATTCAAAGATTCAAAGATTCAAAGATTCAAAGATTCAAAGATTCAAAGATTCAAAGATTCAAAGATTCAAAGATTCAAAGATTCAAAGATTCAAAGATTCAAAGATTCAAAGATTCAAAGATTCAAAGTTCAAAGATTCAAAGCATTTTATTTCAAATAAACCATTTACAGGCACTTTTGAAATGTCAAGAAGTCAGTCAGTCAGTCAGTCAGAAAAAATGATGCTAATTGCACATTCCAAAGCGTAGATCTCTATGGAGATGAATGTGCAAGAAACTCCATGGACACTCTTTTCAATCATGTTTTGTAATTACAAATATCTCTGTTACATTTTTCTTGTCGCTATCATGTGTCGCTATCAATGTAAATAAAGTAAAAATAAAAACTAAATATAGATATTAAATAAATAGCAACTACACACAATAACAACAACATTTACTGACTAATTCTAGATTATTCTGATCGTCTAGTATTTCAAGAAATAAAAGTCTGTTGTTTTGTATAAAAGAGACTGCAATTTTATTTGCGCAGAAATATCTGTTATTTCCATGTCATTTTTGATGGATAACATTGATGTTTTGCCTTCTGAATAGAATAATAAGAGGGCAGTAAAACTACGCCTTCGTCTTGAATTGATTTTCTCATAGTATTATATTGCAATTTAGTCATTTTTAAAGATATCATTTTAGCTAAGGCTTTTTCAGAAGACATAACGTTTTTTAGGGTTCCGTACCTCAAAAGGGAAACACGGAACCCTTATAGGATCACTTTCTTGTCCGTCCATCAGTCTGTCTGTCTGTATGTCTGTCTGTCAAGACCCTTTATCTCGAGAACGCGTAAAGGTATCGAGTTGAATTTAGAACCATATACTCAGGTTTGCAGTCCCTTGAAGCTGTGAAAAAATCAAACTTCTGAGTGAACGAAAAAGAAAGATACGGCCGTTTATGTCGCAAAAAACGGAATATTTACAAAAACAGAATTTTTGTAACCCGCTATGTAGTGTACATTTTTTTTTTAAGATTAAATCAATATGTCCTAGAAAACGTTTCGAGAGCTTTATTTTGATCGCGATTCAACTGCTCCATTAAGAGCATTCATCCGTTAAAACTACGCAGAAGCCAAAATCAATGATTTCCGACGGACCATATAACAATAATGTGTTTAATTTCTAGATAAGATATTGACGTCATATTATTAGGAATTTCATAATCTAGTGTACAATCCAAAAACATTTTCAAATGATCGTATAGTTTTCCCATTAGAACAGTTCTTATCCAAGCCGTTTTTAAAACTAGCGGTCGACGGTCTACGCAGATGCGAGATAGTAGTTAAACCGTGTATGGTAAACTTACAACATTGTACTTAAAAAAAAAAATGATAACATTGACTAGTGCATGGCCTAAAAAAAAACACGATTGCTGTAAGTTTTCATTCAAGAAAAGTAATCTCAAAACTGTCATTTTTAGCCGTTTTTGGAGATATTAAAAGTGTTAGTTTAGGATAATATATGAAGCATTTTTGTTTTTTTTTAAACTTATTAATTGAAAGCATTTACAATCTATGACATGGTACAATAATTTTTTTAATAACTTATTTGTTTACACTACAATTAATTATTTAATATCACTATATAATAGACGCGAAATCGCGTCAGCGCTTTGTACCGGCCGAGGTCTTTCAGATTTTTAGTCTTTCTATTCTACAGTGATATAAATAATTAATTGTATTGTAGTGCGAGGCGTGGTGGTACTCTTCTTTAAGAAGGGCGATAATGCCCTGCTTAAGAATTATAGGCCCATCTCGCTTCTGAGCCATGTCTACAAGCTGTTTTCCAGAGTCATCACGAATCGTCTCGCGCGCAGGTTCGACGACTTCCAGCCTCCCGAACAAGCCGGATTTCGAAAAGGCTTCAGCACCGTGGACCACATACATACGCTGCGGCAGGTTATACAGAAGACTGAGGAGTATAACCAGCCTCTCTGCTTAGCGTTTGTGGACTACGAGAAAGCCTTTGATTCGATTGAAACTTGGGCTGTACTGCAGTCTCTCCAACGGTGCCAAATTGACTATCGGTATATCGAAGTGCTGAAGTGTTTGTACAAAAACGCCACTATGTCAGTCCGACTACAAGACCAGACCTCGAAACCTATCCTCTTGCAGCGGGGTGTGAGGCAGGGAGACGTTATTTCTCCGAAACTGTTCACGGCAGCAATGGAGGATGTCTTCAAGGTTTTGGAATGGAGAGGGCTAGGCATTAATGTCAATGGCGAGTACATCACTCACCTTCGGTTTGCCGACGACATAGTAGTCATGGCTGAGACTACGGAGGAGCTCAGTACAATGCTTGGTGACCTCAGTAGAGCTTCCGAAAGAGTGGGACTTAAAATGAACATGGACAAAACCAAAGTCATGGTAAACAGCCATGTAGCACCCACTCCTATCAAGGTCGGGGACTCTACACTCGAAGTTGTAGACGACTACGTTTACCTGGGACAGACGGTCCAGTTGGGAAGGTCTAACTTCGAGAAAGAGATCAATCGTCGAATCCGACTCGGCTGGGCAGCGTTCGGGAAGCTGCGCGGTGTCTTCTCGTCCAATATACCACAGTGTCTCAAGACGAAAGTCTATGACCAGTGCGTGTTGCCAGTGATGACATATGGCTCCGAAACGTGGTCGCTTACAATGGGCCTCATTAGAAGGCTTAAAGTCACCCAAAGGGCAATGGAGAGGGCTATGCTCGGAGTTTCCTTGCGTGATCGAATCAGGAATGAGGATATCCGCAGGAGAACCAAGGTTGCCGACATAGCACGAAGAATCGCCAAACTAAAGTGGCAATGGGCAGGGCACATTGCTCGCAGAACAGATGGCCGTTGGGGCCGAAAGGTTCTGGAATGGCGACCACGTACCGGAAGACGTAGCGTTGGAAGGCCTCCTACAAGGTGGACCGATGACTTGGTAACGGTTGCGGGGGTCCGATGGATGCGAGACGCACAGGACCGTTCGCTGTGGCGACGCTTGGGGGAGGCCTATGTCCAGCAGTGGACGTCTTTCGGCTGAAATGATGATGATGATGATGATGTATTGTAGTGCACATTATTGTTATATTTTCCGTCGGAAATCATTGATTTTGGCTTCTGCGTGGTTTTAACGGATGAATGCTCTTAAGTGTGATTATAACGAAATTTTAACCGACTTCAAAAAAAAGGAGGAGGTTAATAATCAATTCGGTTGTATTTTTTTATCATAATTTTTTTTAAGTGTTTGTTATCTAACTAACTCCGTCGTTTATGGACCGATTTGCAAAATATTTTTTCTTCTTTAGGATATGCTTCCAGATTGGTCCCATTTTTTTCAAAATTCAGTTTTGATGATGAAATCCATGAGGAATCGAGGGAACTCCTCAAATATTATAGGCAACCAATACAGTTATTAAAATACAATATAGTTATTTTGGTATTTTCATCGAGAACTTAAGCATTTACAGTCAAAAAGTAACATTTGATGAAGTGGAACTAATGAAGAAGACCAGAAATGGTCAACGGAACTTCATACTCACATAGATATCACAATGAAGATAGTTAAGCGACTATGACAATACAAATAAATGAATGGTGCTGAATAGTTACGTTAAAAAAGGGTATCATCGAAGTTATCTGAGGATGATGATAGAGCCGGAAGGTAGGCACTGGAACTCCGTAATTAATCAATGTAACCTAGCCGTATTTGGACTTATTAGAATTGTCATGAGATGCACTTTGGCTATAAGGTACTATCGAACAGATCTGATGATGGAGCCGGAAGATAGGCACAGGAATTCCGTAATTAATCAATGTATCCTAGCTGTATTTGGGCTTATTAGAATTGTCATGTGATGCACTTTGGCTATAAGGTACTATCGAACTGATCTGATAATGGAGCCGGAAGGTGGAAGGTACACACAGGAACTTCATAATAAAACAATGTAACCTAGCAGTGTTTGGGTTAATTGGAATTGTCATGAGAAATAGGCACTCTGTTTGTCAGGTCTTTATGTGTATCGCAACTAAAAAGTGTGAAATAAACACTTTTTACAAAAAAAACAACCGACTTTATTTTGTAATAAGTTTTTTAAACTTCCACTTTCTATTAATTTTAAAAATACGTCAAGATTAGAAACTAAACCTTCCATGATTCGAAAATAAAATAATACAGTAGCGTACGTTAATCACAAAAGCAAAAAACGGATTATTAGAATACATTATAATGACTGAATCTCTCTGAATCTCTTGAGGGTAGTTGTAAAAAAAAACTGTAAGTAACCAGTTGTGAACTCGACTAATTTATTAAACTACAGGATTAGGGCACGTTAGGGGTAGTTCGGCCCACTATGGAACTGGGACTGCGGACCAGTTACCCTATTTTAAAAATTGATAATGGTTAACTGAGTCCACATCTGTTTTGCTTTCAGTCAAGCGAAGGGTGGCTTAAAATGGTTTATATATTATTAAGTATACAATAGATTTTGTACTGTAAGCATATACATAAAAATATTATACATTATTACTATAACATACATGATTTCGAATTGCAAAATCAATCAACCTATCTCGTCAAAATGTAGGAAATAGCAGATTTTTTTTAAAGATTCTCTGTTTGGTCATATAGTAAAAGTTGTTCATTATGATGAGTACAATAACCCCATATGAGGTTGTGCTTTAATTCCGGGACATATTGTAGATACATAAAAATATATCGTCGTGTAGATTTAAGAGAAACAAGTCTATTTAAGTAGTCAAATCAACATTTTAATAATCAACATAAAATTATTTCTTAAAAAATACATATTAAAAGTCAAATTAATTTTACCCTTATCAAATCTTTATCCTTATTAAAATCACACCTGATGCACTTATGGTTCTTAACTTACTTATAAAAAAATACAAAAAAATAATTTTAACGACGCGGTTTCGGGCATTTTCGAGACTCCCGACCTTGGTGAAAAGACAGTACTTAGATTTAACATATTTATCGACATCATAAATTGGAGATTATGGGAGCTTTTTGAGTAATTACATTTTTAAATATTTTTTCATACAAAATATAAGATATCTCTCATAACTTTTAAAATATGACTCTAAATAAATGAACCCCATACAATCATACTTGTGTGGACTAGTAGAACAAACCTACATTAAAAAAATGAATTAAAAAAAAGTAGTCGATTTTTTTATATATTCTATGAGAAATTAAATCCAGCCTACTGTGCGCCGGGTTTCTCTTTTGGAACCCAACCCATGGTCGCAGTAGGCTTCGGCCCTGCTGGGCCCCTACAGTTTGCTGACATATCCTTGAGGGGCGCGTGGAACACTACGCGTCGTTGACGACTCGGGCTCGATTCGGACGGTTACCGGACGGCTGGACGGCGAGTTACCCATTGAAAAATATAGGGTTATGGTTCTGGGAGGTTCAAATGCGCTGGTTACCAAGAACTATGTTAAGACTAAACCTACCCTGTTTGAACAATACCTGTTGTTAATATACATCGATAAAAATAATAGATTTTTAGGTTTTTCGTCATACAACTTTAATAATATTCTTTTAATAGGTCAAGTAGAAGAATTTTTAAAGCTTTTGTTTATGACTAAACCATCAACAATCAAACATTATTTTAATATTTCCAAAACAAAACACAGCTACATACTTACTTATAAATAAAAAAAAATAGTTTAAAAAACTAAAAAAAACACGCTTTTAGCACGCACTAAAAATTACAAAATAATTCGGACATTTAGTTTAATGACTCAAGAGTTTTCCCTTTGCCAAATCTTCATTAGATCGCAGGTAAACATAAACAATTTCAGTTCGTGATGAACGAAAAATAATTACCTATGCGAAATTGTTATAAGTAGGTAATCATCTTTATTGAATATTTACTATGATTTATTATGAAAGAAAACGTAGAGCGTTTATGTAATCTTTACTTTTTTTGGACAAAACGCTCCACGCTTTTTATATTTTTATATATTTTTACATGCTTTTTTTATTTATCGTTCATCACGAACCGAAATTGTTTATGTTTACCTGCGATCTAATGAAGATTTGGCAAAGGGAAAACTCTTGAGTCATTAAACTAAATGTCCGAATTATTTTGTAATTTTTAGTGCGTGCTAAAAGCGTGTTTTTTAGTTTTTTAAACTATTTTTTTTTATTTATAAGTAAGTATGTAGCTGTGTTTTGTTCTGGAAATATTAAAATAATGTTTGATTGTTGATGGTTTAGTCATAAACAAAAGTTTTAAAAATTCTTTTACTTGACCTATTAAAAGAATATTATTAAAGTTGTATGACGAAAAACCTAAAAATCTATTATTTTTATCGATGTATATTAACAACAGGTATTGTTCAAACAGGGTAGGTTTAGTCTTAACATAGTTCTTGGTAACCAGCGCATTTGAACCTCCCAGAACCATAACCCTATATTTTTCAATGGGTAACTCGCCGTCCAGCCGTCCGGTAACCGTCCGGATCGAGCCCGAGTCGTCAACGACGCGTAGTGTTCCACGCGCCCCTCAAGGATATGTCAGCAAACTGTAGGGACCCAGCAGGGCCGAAGCCTACTGCGACCATGGGTTGGGTTCCAAAAGAGAAACCCGGCGCACAGTAGGCTGGATTTAATTTCTCATAGAATATATCAAAAAATCGACTACTTTTTTTTAATTCATTTTTTTAATGTAGGTTTGTTCTACTAGTCCACACAAGTATGATTGTATGGGGTTCATTTATTTAGAGTCATATTTTAAAAGTTATGAGAGATATCTTATATTTTGTATGAAAAAATATTTAAAAATGTAATTACTCAAAAAGCTCCCATAATCTCCAATTTATGATGTCGATAAATATGTTAAATCTAAGTACTGTCTTTTCACCAAGGTCGGGAGTCTCGAAAATGCCCGAAACCGCGTCGTTAAAATTATTTTATGATAAAAAAAATACAACCGAATTGATAACCTCCCCCTTTTTTTTGAAGTCGGTTAAAAATAGTGAGTTAATGTACAATCTCGTTAGGTATATCACTCTTAATTGAGCAGTTGAATCGCGATCAAAATAAAGCTCTCAAAACGTTTTCTAGGACATATTGATATAATCTTCAAAAAAAATGTACACTACATAGCGGGTTAAAAAAATTCTGTTTTTGTAAATATTCCGTTTCTTGCGACATAAACGGCCGTATCTTTTTTTTTCGTTAACTCAGAAATTTGATTTTTTCACAGCTTCAAGGGACTGCAAACCTGAGTATATGGTTCTAAATTCAACTCGATACCTTTACGCGTTACCGAGATAAAGGGTCTTGACAGACAGACATACAGACAGACAGACTGATGGACGGACAACAAAGTGATCCTATAAGGGTTCCGTATTTCCCTTTTGAGGTACGGAACCCTAAAAAACGTTATGTCTTCTGAAAATGCCTTAGCTAATATTACGAGTATATGTTTAAAAATGACTAAATTGCAATATAATACTATGAGAAAATCTATTCAAGACGAAGGCGTAGTTTTACTGCCCTCTTATTATTCTATTCAGAAGGCAAAACATCAATGTTATCCATAAAAAATGACATGGAAATAACAGATATTTCTGCGCAAATAAAATTGCAGTCTCTTTTATACAAAACAACAGACTTTTATTTGTTGAAATACTAAACGATCAGAATAATCTAGAATTAGTTAGTAAATGTTGTTGTTATTGTGCGTAGTTGCTATTATAATATCTATATTTAGTTTTTATTTTTGCTTTATTTACATTGATAGCGACACATGATAGCGACAAGAAACATGTAACAGAGATATTTGTAATTACAAAACATGATTGAAAAGAGTGTCCATGAAGTTTCTTGCACATTCTTCTCCATAGAGATCTACGCTTTGGAATGTGCAATTAGCATCATTTTTTCTGACTGACTGACTTCTTGACATTTCAAAAGTGCCTGTAAACGGTTTATTTGAAATAAAATGCTTTGAATCTTTGAACTTTGAATCTTTGAATCTTTGAATCTTTGAATCTTTGAATCATTGAATTTTGAATCTTTGAATCTTTGAATCTTTGAATCTTTGAATCTTTGAATCTTTGAATCTTTGAATCTTTGAATCTTTGAATCTTTGAATCTTTGAATCTTTGAATCTTTGAATCTTTGAATCTTTGAATCTTTGAATCTTTGAATCTTTGAATCTTTGAATCTTTGAATCTTTGAATCTTTGAATCTTTGAATCTTTGAATCTTTGAATCTTTGAATCTTTGAATCTTTGAATCTTTGAATCTTTGAATCTTTGAACCTTTGAATCTTTGAATCTGTGTGTTTTTTAGTTTTTTAAACTATTATTTTTATTTTATACTTTTTAGTCTTCTTATTATTATTTTTTCGTATTCCTGACAGCAAAATCTTTCATTTGATACCCATATCATGGGGGTGCATTTCAAATAGCCTGTCCGCCATCTTGGACGTCTGCCATATTGGATTTAAGTCACGTGACTATTTTTTTCGTTTTCCTGACAGCAAACCCTTTCATTTGATACCCATATCATGGGGGTGGATTTCAAACAGCCAGTCCGCCATCTTGGGGAGGCCGCCATATTGGATTTGTAATGACGTTTCTTAGCTAGTCATGTATTGTCATCAGAACTCAGAGCGTGTGCAAAATTTCATCCTAATCGAAGACCGGGAAGTGGGTCAAAAGAAGATTCCAAGATTTTCTTACATACATAGTTACAAGTGAAGCTAATAAAAGCTTGTTAAAAATAGTGTCAAGTGTTCATCACGTTTAAACCGTGCAGTCTACCAGACGCTTTAGTGCCCGTAGCTTCCACCGTAGCCGTGATGATCATGTCCGTGATGGTCGTGGCCGTAATCACCGCCACCGTGATGACCATGATGACCGTGATAATGGTCATAATGATCATAATGACCACGGTGATAATGGTGGCGACGTAATCCTGGTTTGGCGATGGGTACAGGACTGCGCTGCATTCTCTCCGAGGGCTGGGTAGCCACTTGGGCCAGGATGGCGCACACGAATAAAGCGGAAAACTGGAAAAATAAAACGAGATTCTATTAACCCTTTAACCGCTTCCGTCAGATTGGTCCGACGTGTGTTTTCGTGTCCTATTCTTTTTTTTTTACTATCGCATAGCGCCGTCTAGTCCCAAGCTAAGCAGAGCTTGTGTTATGAGTACTAGACAACTGATAAACATACTTATATATTTCTAAATACATACATATTATAGATTAAATTACACCCAGACACAGAATAAATGATCATGCTCATCACACAAACATTTGTCCTGGGTGGGAATCGAACCCACGACCTCCGGCATAGCAGTCAGGGCCACTAACCACTAGACTAACAGGCTAGTCAGACTATTCCAATTGTGTGTTTGCGACTCGTTTAGCTTTTCAATCCCCACAGGTGAGCTGAGCTGACGAGACGGAGCATTTAGTCGAGGAGGTGCGAACCTGGCTGAATAAACGCGAGTGTGTTTATCAGATATATCCAACAAAGGTTAAAAGGTCAAACATTTTTAGAGTTCCGTAAGTTCGAGTGAATAAACGGAACCCTTACAGGATCACTTGAGGTGCTGTCTGCCTGTCCGTCTGTTTGTGTGTAGGCGAACAAACAAAATAAAATGAACTGAAAATTACTAAAAGAATGTTCAAACTAAATACACTCAAGAAATATATATATATTACTTACGAATTTCATTGTTGCAATTTTCAAAGTTCACTGATAAATCGATTGCTTGAAACACCTTTATATAGTACTAAATCTTTGGGGGCGATGTATTATGTAGGTCACCCCAATTGTGTAAAAACTACAAAAATACAGAACTAATTATAGGATCAATCAAACCATGAATGAAAAAAATTTAAACGATATCTTACAAAAACATGAAGGTTATACTTAACTATTTGTAAACGTGCACTAACGAAGTCTTGATGTTACTTTTTTATGTATTTGTATAATATCTCAGGACCCTTGGGTGCTGGAAGGCGTAGGGACGAGGGGCCGAAGCTAACTCGCAGATGCCCTTTAGACATTTTTCATGGAACATGATATTAATTTATTCTTTTCATCAACAAATTTATATTTGTGTCGAATGGTTGAAAATTTAACAATCACTACATAGTATAAAACAAAGTCGCTTTTCGTGTCTGTCTGTCCCTATGTATGCTTAGATCTTTAAAACTACGCAACGGATTTTGATGAGATTTTTTTTAATAGATAGAGTGATTCAAGAGGAAGGTTTATGTGTATAATACACGCACAATATAGTAGAGAAACACTGATGATTTTAGAGGTTTCTAATGTGACGTCGTAAATAAACACATTTTTTTTGCGCTAACATTGCAAACGCTGGCTGAACCCTAAGAGATAAATCAAAATAATGTACTACAGTATTGTACACCTTAAAAAGATCTACAAAAAAGTCCGCGATGGTATATGTCTATCTACTATAACCCACAATAACCATTTTTTATCCTTTACTTTTTATGAGAAATAATGGCTTATATACGAAACGATTTTAAGCAATACAGCATTAATATTTATCCAATTAAGTACCTTAAATAAATGGTTCATTTAATATAGATCTATATGGCCCTTTGCAGCGTCTAATTTAGGTGAATATTTTCGAAGATATTACAGATTTAAAATACAGAGACATAGCGGTTGCGGTAAATTACTTGATTCTTTCAAATATTCTTAAGCGCCGACGCAAATATACTACTCGGTTACTTTCAGATTGGTACCATTTTTTTCAAATCTAGTTCTGATAATGGAATGCATGAGGAATCGAGGGAACTCCTCAAATATTCTAGGCACTATATAGTGATTTTGGTAATATCATCGAGAACTAAAGATTTACAGTCAAAACATTTGATGAAGTGGAACTGATGAAGAAGACCAGAAATGGCCAACGAAACTTCACCCTCACATAGATATCACAATGCAGATAGTTAAGTAACTATAACAATATAAATAAATAAATGGTTCTGATTAGTTATGTTGAAAATGGTATCATCGAAGTGATCTGATAATGATGATGGAGCCGGGAGGTGGGTGGGGACTTCATAATAAAATAATGTATCCTAGCAGTGTTTGAGTTAATTCGAATTGTCATGAGAAATAGATACTCTGGCTATAAGTGCATCACAACGAAAAAGTGTGAGATAAAAACTTCTAAATTGGTCCCATTTTTTTCAAAATCCAATTCTGATGATGGGATCCATGAGGAATCGAGGGAACTTCAGAAATATTATAGGCAACCACATAGTGATTTTGGTATTTTCATCGAGAACATAAGCATTTACAGTCAAAAAGTAACATTTGATGAAGTGGAACTGATGAAGAAGACCAGGAATGGCCAACGGAACTTCATACTCACATAGATTTCACAATGAAGACAGTTAAGCGACTGTGACAATTCAAATAAATATATGGTTCTGAATAGTTATGTTGAAAATAGTATCATCGAAGTGACCTGATGATGATGATGGAGCCAGAAGATAGGCACCGGAACTCTGTAATTAATCAATGTATCCTAGCCATATTTGGGCTTATTAGAATTGTCATGAGATGCACTTTGGCTATAACGTAATATCGAACTGATCTTGGGCACGCCATAATTATGGCGTTAAGTCCCATTTTTGAGGAGTGGCTGGAAAGGCAACACGGCGTCCATACTTTCCGCATGACGCAGGTCCTAACCGGACATGGTAAGTTCGGGAGGTTCCTGCACCGGATCTGTGCGGAAGAAACGGACTGTAGGGGCCCATCAGGGTCGAAGCCTACTGGGGCCAAGGGTCTGATTCTGAAAGGAAGACTCGGCCCTGGTACGAAAGGCAACGAAGGAACAGGAGTGGATTTTAAGTCAGTAACAGTCTGACACTATATCTCGCTCCGCCCAAGAGCGGGGGATGTAAGTAATAAGATGATTATCCCACCGAAAAAAAAAAAACTATCGAACTGATCTGATTATGGAGGAAGGTGGAACGTAGACATAGGAAATTCATAATAAAACAATACCTAGCAGTGTTTGGGTTAATTGAAATTGAATTCTAATACCATCGAATTTACTGTTCCAATATTAATAATTATATTAATAGTAGTGGTACGCGGACTTAATGTAACAAGGCTTTCTCTACCAGTCAACCTTTGGGTTAAAAAAGACAACACTGTGGTAGGTTTGCACAATAAACAATAACTTAAAGATCTAAGCGTACATAGGGACAGACAGCGGGAAGCGACTTTGTTTTATACTATGAAGTGATCAGCATTGCACCCGTGCGAAGCCGGGGCGGGTCGCTAGTATAATATGTAACGTAACATTAAAAAACCACAATACTAAGAATTAAAAATAAAAATCAATTTAAGTAGACATGTGACATGACACATTTTACCTTTACAGGTAAATAAATAAAATTACATTCCACATTAGTTGTCATCACATTAATATCATAATTTAAATACAATAATAAAAAAGCTAAATGTCTATAAAATGTAAATAATGTCAATAAAATGTGAATTATGTCAATAAAATGTAAATAATGACAATAAAATTTGAATAATGTCAATAAAATGTAAATAATGTCAAAAAAAAGTGTAAGTTTAGGTATGTGAAATATTACATTTCTCAATAAAATTCATTATGATGTAATGTCATGACAAATAATAATAATATTTCTGTAATAATATTTCTCCAACAACAATGACTATAATTTTCTCTTGAATTCGTTTGAATTCATAGCGATACCAACTGACAATTATCCCTATACGCGCTATGTAGGCACCTAAGGTCTACCCCTGGTTGATTAGACACTGTTATTATTATTACTAAAACACACAACACACACATACTAAACACGACATGTCATGTGACATACTTAAATATTTTTTTCATCTCGGAAAGAGTGTGGTCTTCGTCTGAGTGCAAAAGCCGTTTTTATCCGCTAGTCGAGTATAAAGTAAATTGAATTTAGAACATCGTGTGCACTCAGTTTGTGAATTCAAAACCCCAAGCGAACACCGGCGTTCGTTCGCTCATTGTCTTTCTATTGTGTCTCTAATTACGGTACTCAAAAGGTTTTGTGGCAATTAGTGGCATTTTTAAAAAGAGCTTCATCTGGTCATCAACCAAAAAAATTGCAGGTTTTCACAGCATCTGAAATTGTATCGTATATTTGGCGGCAAAAGTAAGTCAGTTGTACATTCATATTAATCAACTATGTACTTAACATAATCTAATACGTACTTAGTAGATGTTGATAGGCATAATTATGCATGCATATTTAATAAATTATCTACTCTTTAAGTTACAGGTTGTTCTTATTATTGGTATAAACGGAGCATGTCGAACTAATGAACTAACACAATTGAGAAACATTCAGATGACTTACTATTATTTAATTTACCTAATACAAAGACAAAAAGAGATCGCAACTTCGTAATTCGCAAGGAATACGAATATAAATTTTTTTTAGAATTACGCCTTGCTTCCGCCTAACACTCCAATTAATCGATTTTTTATACAATATCGCAACGGAAAGTGTCAAACAGCCTATGGGTGCTAATAAAATTGGCAGTAGGTATCCCACGAGAAATAGCAACTTTTCTTGAACTTCCAGAACCACCGTTGTACACGGGTCATTGTTTCCCACGAACTTCAGCCACACTTTTGGCCGATTCAGGAGCTGATCTCATGTCCCTTAAGCGCCATGGAGGCTGGAAGTCCAATGCGGTTGTAAAGGGATACATAGAGGATTCCATCCAAAATAAGTCTAAAATATGTAAAGGCATCGTAGGAGCCATTACATTGAAAAAGCAATGGGTGGCTCGCCGTCCGACCGTCCGGTAACCGTCCGGACCGAGCCCAAGTCGTCGACGGCGCGTATTGTTCCACGCGCGCCTCAGGGAGATGTCAGCAAGTCGTAGGGGCCCAGCAGGGTCGAAGCCTACTGGGGCCATGGGTGATGCGAAAGAGATCCCCGGGCCCTGGAAAAATGGCAAAGAAGGAACAGGAGAGGGTTTTCAGTCAGTAAAAGTCTGACACTATCTCCCGCCCGCCCAAGAGCGGAGGATGTCATTAGATGATTTTCCCACTCGGAAAAAAAGTGTGCTAATGTGCGATATGTATTTAGATTTAAACATAACAATAAACGAATGTTATTTTAAAAAACGAATGTAACAAATCAATATTGTGATGATTCTATCAACTTCTTGCGAATGTGTTCATGTGGCTTCACATCAAGGAGAACGGACTCCTTCTTTTTGAAGTCGGGTTTGACTTGGACTTTTTAATGTTACCAATTTCTCCGTCAAGAAGGGTTTTAAGCAAAAACGCCACCTCTTCTACGGACGATATAAACTTAACTAATGACAAAATCATTAGCAGTGTGTTTTAATGCCATGTTATTGAAAGAAGAAAGAAAGAAAGAAACCTGCTTATTTGGCTCACAATGAAAAAACAAGTGTGTAGAAACTTAAAATCACAAAAATAAAATAAAAGCAATCAAAATTGTGTGTCACGGTTGCGCCCACGGAACAGATAAAAGAGGCTGCGTCAAATAGGTCCTTCCGCATAATGCCAGACAATTGAACCTTCGAGTGTAGGTGCGGATGAAAATCAGTTTTGTTATTGGGGATACCTTTTCGGGCATAACTTTGATGATGATCCTGATGATTAATTTTGTGTTGAGTTCAGTTATATTTCATCATCACTATCATCATCATTTCAGCCGAAAGACGCCCACTGCTGGACATAGGCCTCCCCCAAGTGTCGCCACAATGAACGGACCTGTGCGTCTCGCATCCATCGGACGGGAGTCCAAGGATGGCAACCGTTACGAAGTCATCGGTCCACCAGTCCAGTTATATTTAGCTTTAGGATAATTCCACTACATTTCATTTGCATAGCATCATGAACTTCGAAAATATACTTTGTGGGCCAACAGTTACGATTACGTGCTACGCTGACAACACGATAGTTTCTCATTTCTTGTTTCAGCTATCGTTTAAAAGAGTGACCGTGGCCTTAGAACACGAAGGGTAACTGAAGGACACATGTGGATTTTAGTCAGTATAAGTTTGATACTCTCTCTCGCTCCATTCTGAAGCGAGAGAAGTCATTAGATAATTTCCTAACACAAAAAATAATCCCGCGCTACTGAGCCTGTAGTCTTAAATTCGCCCCAAAATATTATAATCAAAGTTCTATCCAGCACGTCGCTTGTTGGGCTGCGTAGTAGTTCATAAGAGTTTCTCGTCCCTTACTGTTCTCTCCCCAGCGATGCCGACCGTACCCCACCGGGGGCAGCCGTAGTGTGTGTATTCATTCGCTTAGCTTAAGTTTTTTTTATAACCCCTGGCTGTAGGCTTTAATTTTATTAAGGTCGTCTTGTGAATCCGGTTAAGCAGACGATAACCTCATAGCTTGACCTGCGAGAAGTCAATCTTAAAAAAATTGGCATTCTGTACTCTGCCTTCTCTTTTAATCACACTAATTACTATTGTATCTAAAGGTGAAAATTTGTAAGTGTTGGTGTGTGTGTGTTTGTTAATTTTTTATGTTCGAACGGAGGATTGGATTTTGATAAAACTTGGTACACAGGTAGACCATGTCCTAGAATAGCACATTGAATACTTTTATCCAGGGAGTATGTTCCCTTGGGACAATTGTCTACTTTTACGCAGGCGAAGCCACTGGTAGCAGCAAGTTTGGAATAAATTAAATAGGAATTAAATATGACTTAAGTAAGTTTATTATCACTAGCACCAAATTGCACCTTATATCATAACCGTAATACGTAATCAAATTCCAATAATCAGGTATCATTTAGCCATGGTAGCCATATCCGTAGCCGTAATGCTGTTTTTCTTCCTTCTTCTGGTAGTAGCCAGGGCTGCGGACCAACCTGGGGGCGCCTTGTTCGTGCTCCGCGGGGGCGGCCGACTTGATGTCTGGGCTGGCCCCGACCATGGCCAAGATGGCGCAGGCGATCAGAGCGAAGAATGCGAACTGTAAGTTAAAAATGTATTTTGTTATTTTCCTGTAATGCAAAGTTATTGGTAACCTGGAACGTAATACGTAATTTCAGCTCTGAGATAGCTACGCGGAGTCGCAGCAGACCGAAAAAAAAAGAAGATGGCACACGGTGGGATTTTAAAAATTGGCGAAATGAAGCATGAAACCGAGAGATACAGAAGAAATTCACCTGTGCGTTCTGAACTAAGCTTTTCGCCTCGTAGTTTATACCGCGTACATCGGAGGATTTGCCTGCTGTGGTCTTCCCGCCCGATTATAATTTAGGTGTCTTCAAGGCTAGACTGAATACGCTCTTAATAAACTGGTGCGATTCATCATCATCGATTGTATCACTGCTTACCATCAGGTGTGATCGCAGTGAAGCACTAGGTTATAGATTTAAAAAAGAAATGACCGAAGGCTTTTGACCAGGAGTAGTTCAGTTTAGGCTGATACGAGTAATAAAATAGGGTTGCGGCTGCGAGCTCCTATTTTAGAGATCCTTATTAAATTTATTAGACAGACCGGAGATACTACATATTTTACTGTAAAATTTTGTCACATTCACATTATTAGATTTATTATATCGGGTTGCCTTTTTGGAGGAATAAAATATTAAAGTCCCTGAGGGAAAATCTACGGATAAGTATGGTGTTAAAATATAAGAATGAAAAATAAAAGAGCATAAAAAAAGCTTATCGTTGATAGGAAAATAATGTGTGAAAAAAAAGAAATTAAGGTATATTAAAGACGAGAGCAGTGGTGGCCGAGTGGTAACGACCCCGACTTACGAGTTGTATGTCGCGGGTTCAAACCCAACCAGGCGCATGACTTTGTGTAATTTATTTCATCACCACTGCTCGCAAAACGGAGAAGGAAAATATCGTGAAGAAAAAAAAAGAAAAGCAGAAAGATATTAACTCTTGTATTGTTTAGTTACAATTAATTTAATATCTTCAATACACAAAATGTGAACCATAAAATTATAATTTTACTTACGTATTTCATTTTGAGTTGGTTTCTTGAGTTCCCGTGCGTAGAACAATGTTGATTTAGTATCCAAATAAGCCTTTATATACCAATATTACAAGGTCGAGATAACCAGTATTTTTTCATTCAAAATAACATTCATGGCATGATTCCAATAGTACATTATCTATTACACTTGACAAAAACCAGTTATTGACGAAAATGTTAATTTTAACACTTAGGGAAAGGTTTTAAAAAATGTTGTGGCTATGAATTTTATAAGTTACTGTTGGATCATAGACATAGCAGAAAAATGTCGCGTGTCAGTGAATATTATATTTTATTTATTATTTGGTTATATAAATTAAATTTGAAACTCAAAGCGTTTATTTCAAATAAACTTTTGACACTTGAATTTGAGAAAACGAAAACGTAGATCATATGGAGAAGAACGGGCAAGGAAGTCCATGGAGACTCTTTTGATGTTTGAAGCTTGTAAGTACCTATACCATTTATTATAGTCCACTGTACCCCACCTTTGTGTGGACTGCTCAGAGGATACGGTGGAGCATACGGTAGAGGTGTACTCGCCTGGGCAGAGTGCCGCCGATCGTGGGGGCGATCGGCGGCAGCGATCTCTTGCGCTAGGTCTTGGTACAGGCCATGATCCGGAGCGTGGAGGAGTCCGGACCGAGCCCAAGTCATCGACGGCGCTTAGTGTTCCGCGCGCGCCTCAAGGAGATGTCAGCAACCGTAGGGGCCCAGTAGAGTCGAAGCCTACTGGGGCCATGGGTGATGCGAAAGAGATCAGAGAGAGAAAAATGGCAAAGAAGGAACAGGAGTGGGTTTTCAGTCAGTAAAAGTCTGACACTATCTCCCGCCCGCCCAAGAGCGGGGGATGTCATTAGATGATTTTCCCACCCGAAAAAAAAAGCCCTTCCCCATATTAATAACATGTTGCTATTTGACGTTACTCTAGACATCTTCGCAAGTACTCAAATGAGACTCTTGAATACTGCAGCTCCGATACCTGGAGTCTATTACCAATTATATCAGGATAGTTCTACTGCGCTCCAAAACCCATCTTTCTCATAATTTTACTGTTCATACTTTGATTCCACCGCATTCCAAGGAATTTTAAGTAAAGGTAGCAAAAAAAATTACGATTTATTAGATTTTTTTTTTAAAACTCTACAAATCACAACACAACATATTAAATATATTAAAAGCTTCTTTAAAAAAATAAATCAAAAAGTGAATTAAAGCCAAAATTAAAATTAAAAGTTATAAGTGGGAAATGAGCATTTGTTATACATGAGATGATTTCACGGTAAATATCATATTAGTGTACAATCAACAACTTACGGTTCGCCTTTTATGCTGACGTAACTTATTTCAAATACACTGCACTGAATTACACAAAAATTTCGAGAAAAAAAATTGTTCATAATATCTCTAAAAAATTGCTAATTTAACCTTTTCTATTTGCAGGATTTACTAAATTTTAAACAATATTTTTTATCTCGTCATCGGCGCAGGATATTATAGTGCACAAGTGGGTATACAAAAACACAAACGTTTTCTCTTACCTCACTCTTATGCGACGGTAATCCGACACGACCAGAGAGAGCTTAAGCACGGGACCAACAGCTTAACGTGCTTTCAGGTTCGAGGGTAAAAAAAGGCGTGAAGGTCCAAAATTCCTATTAGAATAGGCCAATAAATATATTATAATGCAATCTAGAATTTCGTGATTCCGGAATTTCGTAACAATTTTTCTGTTATTTCACATCAAGGTGATCACATCAGAAATGAAGAAATCCGCAGGACAACCAGGTTACAGACATAGCCCAAAGAATCACCAGACTTAAGTGGCAGTGTGCAGGGCACATTGCTCGTAGAACAGATGGTCGATGGGGACGAAAGGTTCTGGAATGGCGACCATGTACCGGAAGACGCAGCATTGGAAGGCCTCCCATAAGGTAGACTGATGACCTGGTGAGGGTCACGGAATTCGGACCGGTCATTGTGGCGACGCTTGTAGCTGTATCATTGTGTGTAATATTCGTGTCAAAGTTAAATTAAATTAAATCATAAATTCTAGAGAGCTTTGAAGCTCCCTATAGTTGGGGCACCAGAAATAGCTACAGGCAGCTGATTATTAAATTGACATTATACCTAAAAATTGAGATGATCAAAGTATTTTTTTTTATTTATAGTACAATAAGATAAGTAGCATGGTAAACAAATATAATTTCATACAGTTTTTTTTTTAATTTTGGCCTCTAAGTTACGATAATATGTGTTCGCTATGCAAAAATAGACAATTATTATTTTAAAAAATCTGGCTATTTGGCGGTTTCGTAAGCTAGGCCCTAAAAGAGTAATAATATTGCTCAATATTATTGACCGAGTAGGCAAGCCCACCTTAGTCAATCATAAGGCCGAGCAGCCGTCAATGTTCGAAGTTTGAATTAGAAAATTCGCGATTCATCGCTATTTTATTAAATCTTCGTTTATGAGGGTTTCACATTTTATTTCTTCGCAAATGTGGTAAAAATGTCGTATAACTGGCGGGAGCATTGTATTATTACGCTTTCGGCTCTAATCCGGCCTCAGACATAGAAACAAACTTTTACAAAGTCATTACTGGTACCAAAAGCTCTTAACCACTTCATCGGATCAAATGTGTTTAAATCCATTGATTTTCATCAATTCGACCAGGAACCACTAGATAATCATATCATCCAGTTGATAAAATGTGTCATGGAAAAATACATTTACATAAGACTTCAGTTTTTGGCAAAAAATGTAACACCAAAAATTTCAAAGCGTCAAATCTTATCCAAATATTTGCACTTTACTGGACAATAAATAATTCCATTAAAATATTTATTTATTGACATTGTGTTCACATAATAGAAGTGACAAAAATATATAACGAAGATTTTTGTAACTCATAACATGATTTAAAAGAGTGCCCATGGAGTTTCTTGCACGTTTTTCTCCATAGAGATCTACGCTTTCGAACGTGCAACTTAATTTCACTTTTTCTTTTTTGACTGACCGAAATTTTGACAATTCAAAAGTGCCTGTAAACCAGCCTACCCTGAATGTAGGTAGGCTTTTATGATTTTTTTTTTTTTTTTTTTTAAGATTAAGTAATATGTATAATAATACAGCATGATATTTAACAGAGAACGTTCCCTTTAACCAGTAATACGATACTAAAAAAAAAAATTATAAAAAGTAAACTCTGTTTTCGGATAGGTACCTATATAAAAAATAAATTATTTAAAGAAAATCAAACGAAGTAATTATATTACAAGAATATGCTGAAATTCAATATCGATAAATATTATCGACCATCGCGTTCGACTCCCTAATTGCATGCGTGTGCATTGAATGTTTCCAAATAACAAGTGTTTACAAGTGCATGCTCCGCCCATTCTATTTATGTGTGCTATTAGAAATTGATTTAGTGTAGCTGCTTTCTTCTTAGTGTGCGTGTGCAAATTTTAAGTGTGTGTCGTAAATACACTATTTGTGAATGTTGTAATTATTTTGGTGGGAGATAAGCGGCATCACTAGGACTCCTTAATAATCAGCAATGAAGGCATATCTCCGGATATCTATGGGCTGCGTAGTAGTTCATAAGAGTTTCTCGTCCCTTACTGTTCTCTCCCCAGCGATGCCGACCGTACCCCACCGGGGGCAGCCGTAGTGTGTGTATTCATTCGCTTAGCTTAAGTTTTTTTTATAACCCCTGGCTGTAGGCTTTAATTTTATTAAGGTCGTCTTGTGAATCCGGTTAAGCAGACGATAACCTCATAGCTTGACCTGCGAGAAGTCAATCTTAAAAAAATTGGCATTCTGTACTCTGCCTTCTCTTTTAATCACACTAATTACTATTCTAAAGGTAAAAATTTGTAAGTGTTGGTTTGTGTGTGTTTGTTAATTTTTTATGTTCGAACGGAGAAATGGATTTTGATAAAACTTGGTACACAGGTAGACCATGTCCCAGAATAGCACATTGAATACTTTTATCCAGGGAGTATGTTCCCTTGGGTCAATTATCTACTTTTACGCAGGCGAAGCCACTGGTAGCAGCAAGTTTGGAATAAATTAAATAGGAATTAAATATGACTTAAGTAAGTTTATTATCACTAGCACCAAATTGCACCTTATATCATAACCGTAATACGTAATCAAATTCTAATAATCAGGTATCATTTAGCCATGGTAGCCATATCCGTAATGCTGTTTTTCTTCCTTCTTCTGGTAGTAGCCAGGGCTGCGGACCAACCTGGGGGCGCCTTGTTCGTGCTCCGCGGGGGCGGCCGACTTGATGTCTGGGCTGGCCCCGACCATGGCCAAGATGGCGCAGGCGATCAGAGCGAAGAATGCGAACTGTAAGTTAAAAATGTATTTTGTTATTTTCCTGTAATGCAAAGTTATTGGTAACCTGGAACGTAATACGTAATTTCAGCCCTGAGATAGCTACGCGGAGTCGCAGCAGACCGAAAAAAAAGAAGATGGCACACGGTGGGATTTTAAAAATTGGCGAAATGAAGCATGAAACCGAGAGATACAGAAGAAATTCACCTGTGCGTTCTGAACTAAGCTTTTCGCCTCGTAGTTTATACCACGTACATCGGAGGATTTGCCTGCTGTAGTCTTCCCGCCCGATTATAATTTAGGTGTCTTCAAGGCTAGACTGAATACGCTCTTAATAAACTGGTGCGATTCATCATCATCGATTGCATCACTGCTTACCATCAGGTGTGATCGCAGTAAAGCACTTTCCGAGACAAGACCGAAGGCTTTTGACCAGGAGTAGTTCAGTTTAGGCTGATACTAGTAATAAAATAGGGTTGCGGCTGCGAGCTCCTATTTTAGCGATCCTTATTAAATTTATTAGACAGACCGGAGATACTACTACATATTTTACTGTAAAATTTTGTCACATTCACATTATTAGATTTATTATAACGGGTTGCCTTTTTAGAGGAATAAAATATTAAAGTCCCCGAGGGAAAATCTACGGATAAGTATGGTGTTAAAATATAAGAATGAAAAATAAAAGAGCATAAAAAAAGCTTATCGTTGATAGGAAAATAATGTGTGAAAAAAAAGAAATTAAGGTATATTAAAGACGAGAGCAGTGGTGGCCGAGTGGTAACGACCCCGACTTACGAGTTGTATGTCGCGGGTTCAAACCCAATCAGGCGCATGACTTTGTGTAATTTATTTCATCACCACTGCTCGCAAAACGATATTATCCTTCACAGGATAATATCGTGAAGAAAAAAAAAGAAAAGCAGAAAGATATTAACTCTTGTATTGTTTAGTTACAATTAATTTAATATCTTCAATACACAAAGTGTGAACCATAAAATTATAATTTTACTTACGTATTTCATTTTGAGTTGGTTTCTTGAGTCCGTGCGTAGAACAATGTTGATTTAGTATCCAAATAAGCCTTTATATACCAATATTACAAGGTCGAGATAACCAGTATTTTTTTTTAAATTATCTATTACACTTGACAAAAACCAGTTATTGAGGAAAATGTTAATTTTATTACTTAGGGAAAAGTTTTTCAAAAGTTTTTAATTTTATAAGTTACTGTTGGATCATAGACATAGCAGAAAAATGTCGCGTGTCAGTGAATATTATATTTTATTTATTATTTGGTTATATAAATTAAATTTGAAACTCAAAGCGTTTATTTCAAATAAACTTTTGACACTTTTGAATTTGAGAAAACGAAAACATAGATCATATGGAGAAGAACGGGCAAGGAAGTCCATGGAGACTCTTTTGATGTTTAAAACTTGTAAGTACCTATACCATTTATTATAGTCCACTGTACCCCACCTTTGTGTGGACTGCTCGGAGAATACGGTAGAGGTGTGCCCCGTCTGGGCAGAGTGCCGCCGATCGTGGGGGCGATCGGCGGCAGCGATCTCTTGCGCTAGGTCTTGTTACAGGCCATGATCCGGAGCGTGGAGGAGTGGCAGGCGGTCGCCTCCTTCTGCGAAGCAGTAATGCCACCAAAGGAGGAGGCCGCACGCGTACGTGCGAGGCAAAGGCCCTCGCGCCCCAGCCGCCGGGATTCCGATTCCGATTTCCGGCCACCGTAGGTGCGGGCTTGCGGACAGCAAACAAAGGGTAGCTCGCCGTCCGATCGTCCGGTAACCGTCCGGACCGAGCCCAAGTCATCGACGGCGCGTAGTGTTCCGCGCGCGCCTCAAAGAGATGTCAGCAACCGTAGGGGCCCAGTAGGGTCGAAGCCTACTGGGGCCATGGGTGATGCGAAAGAGATCCCCGGGCCCTGCAAAAATGGCAAAGAAGGAACAGGTGTGGGTTTTCAGTCAGTAAAAGTCTGACACTATCTCCCGCCCGCCCAAGAGCGGGGGATGTCATTAGATGATTTTCCCACCCGAAAAAAAAAGCCCTTCCCCATGTTAATAACATGTTGCTATTTGACGTTACTCTAGACATCTTCGCAAGTACTCAAATGAGACTCTTGAACACTGCAGCTCCGATACCTGGAGTCTATAATTTTACTGTTCATACTTTGATTCCACCGCATTCCAAGGAATTTTAAGTAAAGGTAGCAAAAAAAAATCACGCTTTATTAGTTTTTTTTTAAACTCTACAAATCACAACACAACATATTAAATATATCAAAAGCTTCTTTAAAAAAAGAAATCAAAAATTGAATTAAATCCAAAATTAAAAGTTATAAGTGGGAAATGAGCATTTAATATACATGAGATGATTTCACGGTAAATATCATATTAGTGTACAATCAACAACTTACGGTTCGCCTTTTATGCTGACGTAACTTATTTCAAATACACTGCACTGAATTACACAAAAATTTCGAGAAAAAAAATTGTTCATAATATCTCTAAAAAATTGCTAATTTGACCTTTTCTATTTGCAGGATTTACTAAATTTTAAACAATAGGTTTGCAAATATCTCGCGGCGAAACTGTTGGCACATCTATTTAGGTTCTTCATTATTTTTTTTGTGTAGTTCAGTGCGGTGTATTTTAAGAAATTTTGAAAACTGTAAGTGCCTTTTTGGTGTTTCAGCAGTTATTTGTCACAACTTTTATTAAATGTCCAGGCTGTGGCAAGTCGCAAAATCAATTTTGATTCGCGTTCAGCCGGCAACATGTTGACCACGAACATATGAGTCATTTGTTTTCCGAAAGTGTTGCTTTTATAACCACGTAGAGAAAATACCCTTTCCTCCTTTCAGAAATATTGCATCCTCATTACTTTAGTGATTTTAGACGTGGATTTCTTGCTGATGGTAGTGTCTAGCAATTTTCTACATCATCATTAGCATGACATATTATGATGTCATACAAATAGTTCTCCTGACAGATTCAGGTCACAGTGGTCAAGCGTAGACTAGTCAACGGATATTATAGTGCACAAGTGGGTATACAGAAACACAGGCGCTTTCTCTTACTTCACTCTTATGCGACGGTAATCCGACACGACCAGAGAGAACTTGCCACTTTAGTTTGGCGATTCTTCGCGCTATGTCGGCAACCTTGGTTCTCCTGCGGATATCTTCATTTCTGATTCGATCACGCAAGGAAACTCCGAGCATAGCCCTTTCCATTGCCCTTTGGGTGACTTTGAGCCTTCTGATGAGGCCCATTGTGAGCGTCCACGTTTCGGAACCATATGTCATCACTGGCAACACGCACTGGTCATAGACTTTCGTCTTGAGACACTGTGGTATATTGGATGAGAAGATACCGCGCAGCTTCCCGAACGCTGCCCAGCCGAGTTGGATTCGACGGTTGACCTCTTTCTCGAAATTAGATCTACCCAACTGGACTGTCTGTCCAAGGTAGACGTAATCGTCTACAACTTCGAGTGCAGAGTCTCCGATCTTGATCGGAGTGGGTGCTACATGGTTATTTACCATGACTTTGGTTTTGTCCATGTTCATTTTAAGACCCACTCTTTCGGAAGCTCTACTGAGGTCATTGAGCATTGTGCTGAGCTCTTCCGTAGTTTCAGCCATGACTACTATGTCGTCGGCAAACCGAAGATGAGTGATGTACTCGCCATTGACATTAATGCCTAATCCACTCCAGTCCAGAACCTTGAAGACATCCTCCATTGCGGCCGTGAACAGTTTCGGAGAAATGACGTCTCCCTGCCTCACACCCCGCTGCAGGAGGATGGGTTTCGAGGTCTAGTCCTGCAGTCTGACTGACATAGTGGCGTTTTCGTACAAACACTTCAGCACCTCGATGTACCGATAGTCAATCTGGCACCGTTGGAGAGACTGCAGCACAGCCCAAGTCTCGATCGAATCAAAGGCTTTCTCGTAATCCACAAACGCTAAGGCAGATTATACTCCTCGGTCTTCTGTATAACCTGCCGTAGCGTGTGTATGTGGTCTATGGTGCTAAAGCCTTTTCGGAATCCGGCTTGTTCGGGAGGCTGGAAGTTGTCGAACCTGCGCGCGAGACGGTTCGTGATGACTCTGGAAAACAGCTTGTAGACATGGCTCAGAAGTGAGATGGGCCTATAATTCTTGAGCAGGGCCTTGTCACCCTTCTTAAAGAAGAGTACCACCACACTTCCGCTCCATGCCTGAGATGTTTTTCCCTCGAATATGACGGAATCAAACAGCTTCTGAAGGGCCTTAAGGATCGGTTTACCACCCGCCTTCAGGAGTTCGGCTGTAATTCCGTCATCACCCGGTGCCTTGTTGTTATTAAGCTGCTTCAGAGCCATCCTAATCTCGTACAGGCTGACGTCCGGGATATCTTCGGTATAGTGTCGGGTCAACCTAGCTCTTGGGTCGTTTGCTAGATTCGTAGTGGGTTTTGTGATTGACGTGTATAACTGTCCATAAAAAGCCTCGATCTCTCCCAGAAGCTCCGATTTGGCGGATATGACTCTGCCATCTTCGGTCTTCAGTTTCGTGAGCTGGCTCTGCCCAATAGACAGATCTCTTGCAAACACCTTGGAGCCCTTATTTCGCTCAATCGCGTCTTTAATTTTTCCAGTATTAAAGTGACGGATATCGCGTTTCAAGGACTTAGAGATCCGTTTATTGAGCAGCCGATATGTGCACGCATCGTCTGAAGACTGCAGAATCATCTCACGCCTTTCCTTCATAAGCTGGAGAGTTCGATCTGTGAGCCTCTTGCTCTTATTTGTACGAGTCTTATAGAATTTAGACCCGACCGTATGGACAGTTTCCACGAACCCATCGTTGTATTCGTCCACAGAGCTTCCTAGGCATTCGAAACGATTTTGAAGTTCGAGCTGAAAGCTCTCGGAGTTTTGGATCTGGATCTGTGCAGGACGGAGCGTAGACTTCATCAGTCGAGATCTTTCAAGCTTGACATTGATATTCAATGTGCCTCTTACCATGCGGTGATCACTTCCGGTTTTCACCGCATTGATCACTGAGACATCATTGAATATTTGCTTCTTCGTCGACATGATGAAGTCAATCTCATTTTTTGTTACACCATCAGGGCTTTGCCAGGTCCACTTCTTATGCTCACGCTTTCTGAAGAAGGAGTTCATCATGTAGAGGCCCTCCCTCTCCATAAAGCTGGCCAGTAGGTGTCCCCGGTGGTTCCTACGTCCAAATCCAAATTGCCCCTCCAATGGGCAAGGCACATTGCTCGCAGAACGGATGGCCGTTGGGGCCGAAAGGTTCTGGAGTGGCGACCGCGTAACGGAAGACGCAGTGTCGGAAGGCCCCCTACAAGGTGGACCGATGACCTGGTGAAGGTTGCGGGAATCCGATGGATGCGAGACGCACAGGATCGTTCGTTGTGGCGACGTTTGGGGGAGGCCTATGTCCAGCAGTGGACGTCTATCGGCTGAAATGATGATGATGAGAGAGAACTTAAGCACGGGACCAACAGCTTAACGTGTTTTCAGGCTCGAGGGTAAAAAAAGGCGCGAAGGTCCAAAATTCCTATTAGAATAGGCCAATAAATATATTATAATGCATTCTAGAATTTCGTGATTCCGGAATTTCGTAACAATTTTTCTGTTATTTCACATCAAAGTGATCACATCAGAAATGAAGAAATCCGCAGGAGAACCAGGTTACAGACATAGCCCAAAGAATCACCAGACTTAAGTGGCAGTGGGCAGGGCACATTGCTCGTAGAACGAACGGTCGATGGGGACGAAAGGTTCTGGAATGGCGACCACGTACCGGAAGACGCAGCATTGGAAGGCCTCCCACAAGATAGACTGATGACCTGGTGAGGGTCACGGAAATCCGATGGATGCAAGACGCGCAGGACCGGTCATTGTGGCGAAGCTTGGGGGAGGCCTATGCCCAACAGTGGACGTCTTTCGGCTGAAATGATGATGATGATGATGATGTTTTTATTTAATTTATCAATATTTAATTCTATTGTGTTTTATTTAAACGTTGTTGATTTTACCGTAAAATGTCTAATTAAAGTAATAAGGGAGAACGATAAATAAATATGTTTAATTTGTAATGCTTAAAAAACTACTATCCAGGAAGAACTTTTATTTTATTTTCTTAGGTAGAGAAGTACTATACTGAAACAATTAAAAGTTGCCAGCTCTAGAATCAGATCTTCAGTATTGAAACCCAGTTCCGGAATTGAGAACCATCCGATATTGCACGCCCTATCCAACAACTCTTTCTAGTGTGTGAGACCGAAAGATCACTGGGGCAGTCATATAAAATAAAAACTTTTTATTCTATTCTCATATATTTATTTTTAAGTATACAACCTCCTCCTTTTTAGAGTTCCGTACCTCAAAAGAAAAAAATGGAACCCTTATAGGATCCCTTTGTGGTCCGTCCGTCTGTCTGTCAAGACCCTCTCAGGAACGTGTAGAGGTATCGAGTTGAAATTAAAACTATATACTCAAGTTTGCGGTCTATTGAAGCTGTGCAAAAAATCAAATTTCTAAGTTAACGAAAAAAAAATGATACGGCCGTTTATGTCTCAAAAAACGTATATTTCGACACTGTCGAGGAAATCCAAATTCATAGGGTTTTTCTCGTTGGCCCAGAATCCTGAAATTTTGCGTAAAGCAAGGTCTTATAGTACAGGTATAGGAATAAATCTGAAAACTAAATTTGTTGTTGCGTCACAACAAAAAAACAAACATTTGCGATTCGGAAAAATCTTCGAGACTCCATTCGGGAATTGAACTGTTTACATAGGTAAGTTTATATAGGAACCCTGGTCGCGAGTTCGACTCGCACTTGCCCAGTTTTTTGGAATTCGGTAGAAAATAAAACCTGTTTGATTTTTAGATTTTCACTTCAATACTTTTTGCTTAAAAGTTCTATAACCAATATAAAAAGATTCATAAGGATAAATTAAAGAACTGCTTTTGAATTTACAAAGTACTTAGAGTACCTAGATTTTTTATTTTTGCTTAAACTTGATTTCCAACAAGTATCGGTATTCAGAAAACTTGATTCCTAAACAGGTTGAATAGGAGTTGATATAAATTACCATATTGCGATAATCCATGACAATATTTGCATTGACTTATAGACATATTAGGTAGTAGTACGGCGAGTGTCCACCCTTAGGCTGTTGATACCTTTACGGTATTTCGCCTTAATCGAAGCATTGGAACAATTTGCCTGTAGCGGTTTTCCCGTGCGATTATAATTTAGATGTCTTCAAGACTAGAGTGAATAGTCATAGTCATAGTAGTCATAAGATGTTACATAAAATTAGTCAACAAATGATTACATAACAGTGTCAAATAATAAAAAATGACAAACAAATAAAAGAAAATAAAAGAAAACAAATAAATCGAAGTTAAAAATCACAAATTGATATAAAACCAATCCTATTAAAAGTCAAAATAATTTTCATTCCAAATTAATATTCGTGTCAAAGTTAAATTAAATTAAATCATAAATTCTAGAGAGCTTTGAAGCTCCCTATAGTTGGGGCACCAGAAATAGCTACAGGCAGCTGATTATAAACTGTCGGACCCATAACATGAGTCGTCTTGGAAGATTTGGTGAGCGTTCTCGAGACCATCGATAACTGACCCCTGCTTCTGGTGCAATATGAATGACGGCTGCCTACCTTTGGGTAAAGGCAAGGTAATAGGCTCTTAATAAACTTGTGCGATTCACCATCAACGATTGCATCACTGCTTATCATCCGGTGGGATCGCAGTCAAGTACTACGTTGTATCATTCAAAAAAAGTTTTATATTTTTGGAATAGTTTAGAAAAAACATGATGCAATTTTGTTCTTCTGGTACTTATATCAGACTAAATATACTTATTTCAGAAACTATAGAAAGAAAATAAGAAAGAAAGAAAATATGTTTATTTGGCACACCATGATGAATCAACAAGTAATTGATTTACAAACTAAAATTAAACATAAAAAAATATGCAGAAATAAAATTAACAATAACAATATTTATGTCTAACGGCTACGCCAAATAGGTCCAGTTATATATAATGCCAGACAACTACATATCAGTTGCCTGACACTGGTTTTCAACTGAACCTTAGAGTGGAGGTACGGATGAAAATCAGTTTTTTTTTTATATGGGATTTAAATAAATAAATATATAAGTAAGTATATATATATTAATGTGTACCAAGTGATAAATCATAAATAGATGTTTAGTGTTAGATGTGTAGGTATGTAATGAGAATAAATATCGCCAACTTCAACAAAACTTTTAGTAAGTCTAATTGTATATAACGATTAAAAGTTAACCGGTCTCGAGCCACCGCCGCGCCATCAATACAGTGCCAGTTACTGACTGAACTAAATCAATTAGCCTGCATATAATATTGATGAAACATTTAAATTGGTCAGGTCTAGTTTCCGCTGCGCATCGATCAAAAACTATCGACTAAAGCTACATATTTGAGGATTTTCATTTCTTTTCGGTGGGAAATCATCAAATAACTTCTCCTGCTCTGGGTGAAGCGAGAGGGAGTGTCAGACTTTTACTGACTGAAACCTACCTGTGATCCTTCAGTTTGTTTCAGTAAAGACTTTCCTTATCCATTTTAAAAATAAAATGATGAGTTTGATTCTATATGTATGTTTATAATTTATTATCTTTTTTTCACGTATAATAACTATACTCCATTTGTTTAGGTAGTTAACTAAACGTAAACAATCTTGATATGTCTTTTTATTAAAAAAAAATCGTATAAAAGACATACAAAGATTATTTAAATTTAGTTTATTACCAAACATCGGTATAGGTAAATAACAAATTGTGAACATTTTTAAATAAAATTTTTAGACAACTATTAGATAAAAGACATGTCAAGATTGTTTACATTTAATTAATTACCTAAACCGATGGAGTAAAGAGGTCCAACGAGTTTTGGTGATAAATAACGTCCACACAGCAATTTTTTTTGTAAAAAAAAAAATTTCTCGCACTAGGCATTAATCCTGTAACACGGGTGCGCTCACAAACATTTAAACTCATGTGCACAAGACACCTAAACGGAGAAATATTTGTTCCATACGGGAATTAAACCTGTGACACGTAGCACAGAGTCAACCGCTCAACCACTGTGCTAAATGTTGGAATAGGAATATAGATAACGATGGAATAGGGTCGAAACGCTTGGGTTACGGGGCCCAAGTGAGCGTCCATCCTTTTGGAGATTTGTTTTTTTTTTTTAGTCTTCTGAGCATATTTCCGAATGAGAACGATGTAGGAGGTACTTCTACGCTTCTGAGCTATTAGGCCATTTTTTTCTACTTTTAACCGACTTCAAAAAAGGAGGAGGTTCTCATATCATTGAAATCTTTTATTTATTTTTTATTTATGCGCCTGAACCGACGTGTTTTTTTTTTCATTCATACACTTATAATGATTAGATTCTTTAGGTACCTTACCATAGATCTTGCACACTATTTAGGCTTAGCTGATTGGTACCACGACTAAAAAGTGTAAAATAAAAAAAAAGACAGAAAAACAAATCAGACTTGAATAAAAAAAATACATAAAAAAATGCAAAATGCTTTAATTTCGGTAGTCGGTGTTAATAAATAAAGAAATAAAGCTAGAAACACTTTTTATTTTTAACCGACTTCAAAAAAGGAGGAGGTTATCAATTAGGTTGTATTTTTTATTTTTTTTATGTGTGCCTCAGAACTCATGGACCGATTTTTTTTTGGCCTCCTAAAGGATATGATTAAAATTTTGTTTGGTTACCTAAAGGATATGCTTTCACATTTTTTTCAAAATCCAATTCTGATGATGGTATCCATAAGGAATCGAGGGAAATCCTAAAATATTATAGGCAATCGTATATTTTGGTATTTGTATCGAGAACTTAAGCAGTTACAGTCAAAAAGTAACATTTGATGAAGTGGAACTGATGAAGAACACCAGAAATGGCTAACGGAACTTTATACTCGCATAGATATCACAATGAAGATAGTTAAGCGACTATGACAATACAAATAAATAAATGGCTCTGAATAGTTATGTTGAAAATGGTATCATCGTAGTGAATTGATGATGATGGAGCCCGAAGGTAGTCACAGGAACTCCGTAATTAATCAATGTAATCTCGCCGTGTTTGGGCTTTTTAAAATTGTCATGAGATGCACTCTAGCTATAAGGTACTATCGAACCGATCTGATGATGGAGCCGGAAGGTAGGCACAGGAACTCCGTAATTAATCAATGTAACCTAGCCGTGTTTGGGCTTATTAGAATTGTCATGAGATGCACTTTGGCTATAAGGTACTATCGAACTGATCTGATGATGGAGCCGGAAGGTAGGCACAGGAACTCCGTAATTAATCAATGTAACCTAGCAGCGTTTGGATTAATTGTCATGAGAAATAGACACTCTGGTTATAGTGTATCGCAACTAAAAAGCGTGAAATAAAAACTTTTTACAAAAAAAAATATATATCCGACTTCACAAAAAAAGACATAACCGACTTCACTAAAAAAAAAACACTAAAAGGATCAAAATAACTTTAATTTCGGAAGTCGGTGTTAAATAAGAAACAAACAATACCGAGAAACACCGACTTCCGAAATTAAAGATATTTTGATATAAATATCTCCATGAACCATTTTAGTAAGACTATGACCCCTAACCATAAAAAAATATGGAAATGTCAAGGCTGCCGCTGCAAAATGCCAAAAACAGGAAACACAGATACACCTATACGACCACAGACATCCACTCAAAGCCAACGACCAACTACACCTAACGAAGAAAATAATGTAACAATTCGGAGGAAAACCTGCCCTAATATCGATACGACCACTTTTGAGAATCTGAGCTTTTTAGGCGATACGGTGTGCTCGGAAGAAAAAAACACCTCAGACATCAACATAAACGCTGAACTGTCATTACAAAACCTAAGCGAAATAGTTATGATGCGTCTAAAAGAAAATAATCAATCAATAATAGCTGACCTACGTAACACTATACAAACTGAAATAAATAAAGCAATTACGAAACTCGCAAAAGATTTCGAACAAAAAACCACTCATTTAACAAAACAAAATGAACAACGAATTCAGGAAATTGAAAAGATTAACACCAAGATAGAAAACCTATCAAAAAAAAATGAAAAATTAGAACAAGAAATATCTGAAATAAAATCAACATCCACATCCCCCGCAATCCAATGTACAGAGAGCAATTCTAAGAAGATAGTAATTTATGGCCTCAGCGAGTACTACAAAGAGTCTGAAGCTGATCTGCATAACCGAATCATCGAAGTTTTCCACGATATCCTACAAGTGGATCTGATGGGTTACGTTGAAAATATGTATAGATTAGGCAGAAATAATACCAATACCCGACCACTGGTGATAGAATTAATTAGCAAAAGAATGGTTAAATACCTACATTAAAAATAATAGCCACTATTTTCAGGGAACACAGTTGTCTGTGACTGAGTTTTTGGATGCAAATTCACGCAAGGAAAGGCAATAATTGCGAGAGGAAATGATAAAGGCAAGAAAGAAAGGCCTATAAGCAATAATAAGAAATAATCAGTTATATGTAGAAGGAAAAGCTACCATGTTAAGAGACGAAACACACAAAAATCGGCCAAGCTACCCAGTAAATGAGGAAAACTTTATTTCGCAAACTCCCTGTGACACCTACTACCGAGATCCAATCAAAAGACATGCAGACACTGATAATCGTTCCTTTCGAAAATACAGACCAACTATTTAAAATTCTATTTCAAAATATTCAAAGTCTCTATAATAAACAACACATACTTGAAGCCTTCATCGCAGACAACCAGATTTATAGTGCAATATGTATATCTGAGTCTTGGCTGTCGGAAGAAAAACTAAGCATGATGCAATTTAGTGGATACAAAATAGCAGCGTCATTCTGCCGCAGCACGCGAGGGGGAGGCGGCGTCTGTATCCTCCTGCAAGATAATGTCGACTTCAAAGAGAGAAACGATATAATGAATATGTCCATAGAGTATATTTTAGAAGTATGTGCAATCGAGATACTTAAAGAAAACATATTATTAGTAACTATGTATTGGAATAGAAGAGAGGAAGAAATATTTATTAGCCAGTTAAAATGTATCTTAAATTATATAAATAATAAGTATTTTAAATTTAATATTATTATAGGTGGAGACTTTAATATATCTTAGATCGAAATGTTAAAACTAGTCAATTCCTAGATTTAATGCTAGAATATAAACTTAAACAACACATAAATTCACCCACACGAATAACACAAACAACATCTACATGTTTGGACTTGATATTTACAAACACTAACACAAATAAAATATATACAACAGTGGAGGAACTGGGGTTTTCAGACCATAGTGGAACCATTATACACGTCACCTCACCAACACCACAGTTAGCTACACCAACAACTTGGTATGTTAAAAAAAGAATATTCAATAACTCTAATATCTTAAAGTTTAAGTCTAAACTACATGAACTCGATTGGAAAAATATCATAACTAAAAACCAAAATTTAAACGATAATTATAAAGCATTTCATGATACATTAACAAATATCCTTAACCTTTGTATACCAATATGTAAAATCAAATTAAAAACTAAATTTAAAAAATACTGGTTAACGACGGGCATCAAGACCTCCTGTCAAAATAAAAGACTCCTAAAAATACTTACTCTTAAAATGAAAAATCCAATCATTGCGGATTATTATAAAAAATATGAAAAAAATTAGTTACTGCATCAAAAAAGATTCAATATGTAAATAAAATAAAAAAATCTAACAATAAGGTTAAAACCATGTGGAGCATTATAAATGAAAGAACAAACAAAAAACAAAAAAAGAAGAATAATAACATTAAATTGCAAATAGATAATGATTTTATATCGGAACCTAAACAAGTAGCCAACATTTTTAATAATTTCTTTGCGGCCATCGGGGATAGCAGCGTCAATTCATCTAGTAAAAAACCGGGGAGCACCTCTGTATTAAATCCCACAGAGAACACGATGTTTCTTGGCCCAATGGATGCATGGGAAGTAAATAAAATAATTAAGAACTTAAAAAACAAAAGTAGTCACGGGATTGACGAAATACCACCAATGCTTTTAAGGGAATGCGCGGATGAACTTACCTTGCCGTTCTATCTGCTACTGAACCAGTCATTTGACGAAGGTACCTTTCCTGATTTATTAAAAAAATCTGTAATAAAACCAATCCACAAAAAAAATAAGAAAACAGACCCAAATAACTATCGTCCGATTGCTCTTTTACCATCTGCTTCAAAAATCTTTGAAAAAGCCATGTGTGACCGCATTTATAAGTTTTGCGAAAAATATAACATTTTTAATGAGAGCCAGAATGGTTTTCGAAAAAACCGCTCCACCACCTTGGCAGTATATAAATATATCCAAGAAGCCCTTAATATTATTAACAAAAAAAAATACGCAGTAGGAATATTACTAGACATGACCAAAGCCTACGACAAGGTATAATTTGGGATATTATTAAACAAATTATACGGAATAGGTATACGCGGGAAGGCTCACGAATGGCTAACATCTTACCTAAAAAACAGAGAACAATTAGTGGTAATAGAATACTTTAATCATAAAAATAATGAAATCGAAAAAATTCAATCGGATAGTAAAGTCATTAACGCATCAATTCCTCAAGGAAGCGTCATAGGATGCTTATTATTTTTAATTTACATAAATGACCTACCTAAGACGATAGAAGGCCCCTGTGTTTTATTCGCGGACGATATATCCATGTTAGTATCATGCCAAAACAAAGAAAATATAGAAGAAACTTTAAACTCCTCACTAAAACATGCAATTGGATGCACGAACATAGCCTCGAGATAAACTACTCCAAAACAAAATTAATAACTTTCCACCCTTACCAAAAACACCTTTAACTTTAGATTTTACTTTCAACGATTCAAAATTAGAAACCGTTAATGAATTTACCTTACTCGGACTAGTAATAGACACACACATTAATTGGAAATCACATATACAAAAAACTCACTCAAAAATTTTTAAATTCACCTACGCTCTTTATGAAATAAAAAAGACCACAAATTTCCAAACAGCTCTTACCACATAATATGCTTACGCCTATGCATGGCTTAGCTATGGTGTCACCCTTTGGGGGAACAGCACCGATGCACAAACACTTTTTACCCTGCAAAAGAAATTGGTTAGGATTTTAGTAAACATTGAGCAAACAGACAGTTGCAAACCGTTCTTTCTAAAACATAACATTTTAACCCTTCCTTGTATATACATTCTAGAAACATGCAAATTTGTACGGAAACATCAAGAATTTTACTCAAAACGCGAAGACATTCAGACGCGCTATCTACTCAGACACCGATCAAGGCTAAACTTGCCAAGTTCTCGATTGAAAATGCATTCTACAAGCCCCTATGTTATGTCCATTAAAGTATATAATAAACTACCCGCAGAAATAAAAAAAGAAGAGAAAATTAATGTATTTCTAAAAAAACTTAGACAGTTTTTACTAACTAAATGCTATTACTCGGTAAACGAATACCTAAATGATAGACTTATAAAGTCATAACTTAAGTACGCTCTCAATTTTACATTGTATTTAATTCATTATTATTATAAATCTCTCAAATAGACACATAAATAATGACATAATTTAATTAAATAATAATGACGATAAAAAAATTGACTTAAATAAAAATGTAATTTAATAATAATGGCGATAAAAATTAATAAAATACTTGACATAACAAACCTATTTATATGTATACACTGACATAATAATAATATATTTACAAAATTTGACTTAAATAAAAACATAATTTAATAATAATGACGATAAAAATAAATAAAATACCTGACATCATTTATCTATACATATACACAGACATAATGCTGCCAGCGTTCTGGGCACTTTTCCCATTGATATCGATGTGGATGAATTTTTTGATGCCCAATAATTTCTTTTTCTACCCGTTAATTACGTAGACTGCAGGCGGAGGCTCGAAAAAAAACCAAAGTACTTCTAAACTAATTTATTTTAAATAGAAAAATTACAATTAATATTAGTGAAACCTATTCGATGCTAGAATATGGAATGAACAAAATTTATTAAAAATAACTTATTGCTAATATGCAGTTTTGCTGCGTCGGCGGCTCGTGGCTGGCCCAAGTGTCGACGATGCAGTTTTCATGTGTTTGGCGTCAATCGAATGAATTGCTGGGTCGGCGATATCCATTAGGGATCCGTATGTAACACCTCCCCCCGAAGATCAGCAACTATTTGATCATGTTGAGAGAAAATGTTGCTGGAGGTTCATCTCGTTTCTTGGAGTCCCTGGTTACCTCTTCGTACGTATGTATCTTGAGAGTTTGTGGTTTTTCTTTGCTATCCGCTCTGAGATTCCAGCATTTAAATCTTCGGCTCATCGCTAAGATGATAAGTGCGAGTACGCATATTGCGAAGATGTAGAATGGTATGGTTGTATGGTATAACACAACCGACTGAGTCTTGTCAATCTTCAAAGGGCTTTCCATCATTGCTTTTCTCTGGATGCTGTGAAGTTCGTCTAAGTTGATTGAATTGAAGCCGATGATGTGAGTAGAAACGTTGGTCTGATTTATCTCGTTGTACGGGACCTTTGATAACTTGAGCGGCTGGCCTTTAATCTCGTTGCTGTCATTGATGATGGTGATTTCTGATGTTTGCAAGTAGCAGTCCACAGGAATGGTGACGAGGTAGCTGCCTTGTAGAGTGTTGTAGTCTTTTCTTCCACATGCTAATTTTACTTTGGTTGGTTGAGGCAGTGACAGAACGTAATGCTGATCATCCAGTTTCTCCATTGCTTCTTTGGAAAGTGAAATCTTGACGAAGTGGCAGGTGTCTTCTAGATCTTGGTTGATGATGAGCTTCTGGATACAATCTGGTTTCGTTCGGATTTGGTGACTCGTCTTCTTTTCGCAGAGATGTATGTTACTATACTTCGGGCATTCAGCCTCTATGTACACGAATGATTTCTCGTTAGTTGCTATATAGGGAGAAGGAGGTATAAGGGCAAGCTGTTTTTTATTGGGTACAATGGATAATCTGTATAGGTCATAAGAGTCTATGGAAACTATAGGGAAACTGTAAACTATAACTATTCTCTTCTCAATAAAGTAAGAACCTGGTTTAATAAGATTATAATATTCTCTTAACTCTAGATTTAAAATCTGATCTTGATGGTATATAGATTTTAACTTATCTATCATATTTCTTAGTACTTCTATGTCTATCATGGAATGATGAGTGCTAGACGCGCGTATAAAAGCCATTATATTTTCTATTCTAACTATTTCTAACATTAAATCTTCTACATTATTAGTAATTATTCCTAGGATTTGGGCAAACTTTGCAAATTTGATTAAGCTGTAATCTCTGTAAGCATTTTTCTCTAAAAGTAATTCTAATGTTGCATTAATTATTTCCTGGTTCTTAGTTAGCTGGTCTAAGATGGTACCGTGCTGGGACATCCATTCTTTACTAAGACTGATGTGGTTATTAAATTCTGAAACTATTTTATTTTCGTTGTTTTGTAAAGTTTTAATTGCTTCATCATATTTCAGGGCATCTAAATAATCTAAGTTGCCAGTAACACTTTTTATTACTGACCCAAGGCTATCTACGAGACCTCGTTTGACTCTAGCAGGTTCCAAAGATCTGACTTGCTTTAAAACTCTGTCAAGCTTGTTAGTAAGATAGTCGACTTGGTATTCGTAAAGCATGTAAGTCTCATTGTTGAGTCTGGTCTTAAACGATTGAAGTTGCGTTTGTACTGAGTCTATTTTTTCCTCTATGTCAGCTAGTTGTATGTACTGTATGAAGGAGTGGTAATGTGCGATTAGTCTAGTATGTCCTAATTTATATGGTAGTAATCCTGGTCCATCAGCTAGGGTCTCAAGTCTTATCTCTTGAAGGTGCGTCACATGGATTGTCAGTAACAGCAGAAACCTGTAACAATTGGCGGCCTTTAGGTACACGTTTAAGCCTCGCTTTGGCTACGGGGCCTCGTTTTTTAGAGGTATATATGTGTATCGGTAAATCGGCTAGTACAGTATCTTGCGTATATCGTGGTGCAGTTTTCTGACGGCTGGCAAAGGGATTTTTAATGAAAACCTGTTGCTGAGGGGCATATTCTACCTCTGGTTCCCGAGTTTTATTTCTGCTTTCGATTAAGGCTGTCCGATTGGCGAGAGATGATTTATTAATAATGTCATAAACCTGCTTCATCTGCTGCTTATGATTCTGTGCATATTGCTGTAAGATGTGCTCCGTAAGGTCGATGTCTATCGGGTCTCTGGGGTCAAAATGTCCAGTCAATAAGTCAAAGGGTCTACATTTGGTGAAGCTGTGGATAGAGCTATTGTATGCTATGATAGCGTATGGCATAAGGTTAACAATTGGTTCATCTTTATGTTGCAATTTGAGGATTCTAATGTGCTCTAATAATGTCGAGTGAAAGCGCTCTATATTACCATTGTCATTTGGGCTATGAGGTAAAACTTTATGATGGATTATCTTATGAAGGCGTGTAAATTCAGAGAACAATTGGTTGGTGAATTCGGTGCCATTGTCAGTGATTATAGTCATAGGTAGTCCATGATGGGTACAGTAACGTAGTAAAGCTTGCAGAATGCTAATGGCTGTTCCGTCTCGTAAATGGTAGGCTTGTCCGTATTTCGTGAAAACGTCAATGAAAGTCACGTACTTTTCGTTCTGAACTGTAAAGAGGTCCATGTGAATGATTTCAAGTGGTTTGCTAGCTGGGGGAACTATGTTAAATTGTGGTCTAATAGGATTTCGGTCGTATTTGGCTTGACCGCAAATGGTACACTCATTGATGTACTTGGTAATATGTTCTTTCATCTTTGGCCAATAGTATTTTTGTGAAAGGGCCAAGTGACATTCACTTATACCACGGTGGTTTGTTTTACCGTCGTGATAGTGTCGAATGATGTCTTGTTGTCGTAGGTATTCCTTGACATTTTCCAGTTCTACTTTGGCTAATACTAAATTGAGAGAGGAACTTTTGAATTTATCCTGTATAATGGGAATTATTGAATACATTGCTAATGGGGGATTTATCAAGATAGCTGTTTTAACCTTCGGGTCCACATATTCTTTTATAGCGTTGATAACGTCATTTTCTAAGTTGGACTCTGAAAGCTGGATTGCCATTCGTGTATGATTTTCGAAAGGCTTAGTCACTGTCGGTCGGCGTTTTATGTCACCTACTACAGTAAAGTAAATCTGTCGATGAAATTTATTGAGTGGCTCATCTGTGATGGGGACTTCTAGTATGGGATTTTCATTACTGGTATGTACAGTGTCAGTCGAGGAGTTCGTCTGCTGATGTGGTGTTTCTGATGGGTTATTAATCATTGAACTAAGGTCTTTAATGCTTTCGATTAATGAGTTGATTTCATCTACTTCTTCATTATGGATTTCCACACGTGAAAGAGCGTCAGCGTTGGTGTTAAACTTTCCTTTTTTATACACTACTGTGAAGTCATATTCGCTTAGTCTGAGTCGCCATCTAGTCAGTCGTGAGTTTGGTTCTTTCAAATTCATCATCCATTGTAAGGGTTTGTGGTCAGTCAATACTTTAAATTTTCTTCCAAATAAGTAAGGTCGGAAATACTTCGTGGCCCAGACTATGGCAAGTAACTCTTTCTCGATGGTACTATAATTTAGCTCACTTTCGTTAAGTGTGCGCGAGGCATAACAGACGGGTTTATCAGATCCTATGGGTCCCTGAGATAACACTGCTCCAATGGCGACATTCGAAGCGTCTGTTGTAAGGTTGAATTCTCGTTTAAAGTCTGGATACTGCAGTATGGGGTCATTGGTTAGTAGAGTCTTGCAATTTTCGAAGGCATTGGTATATTCTGGACTCAGAATTATTTTACTACCTTTCTTTAGACATTGGGTTAGTGGTTTGGTTATCCGAGCAAAGTCGGGAATGAATTTTCGGTAATAACCGAGAAGGCCTAAAAATTGTTTAATTTCCTTGGGGGTCTTTGGTATTGGATACTTTTGAATAGCAGATATTTTGTCGGGGTTCGGCTTGATGCCGTCTCTGCTAATGATATGACCTAGGTATGCGGTCTCGAGCTTCAAAAATTCGGATTTGTCCATCTGAATTTTGAAGTTCGACTCCCTGAGTCTTTGGAAAACCTTTTCCAGGTTGTCCATGTGCTCCTGGAGAGAGGTACTATAGACGATAATGTCATCTAAATAAACGAGGCAAATGTTATTTTGGAGGCCTCTTAGAACATTATCCATGACTCTCTGAAATGTGGACGGTGAGTTTTTAAGTCCCATAGGCATTCGAAGGAATTCGAAATGGCCATGTTCCACATTGAAAGCGGTTTTAGGAATATCTTGGGGGTCCATCTCGACTTGGTAGAATCCACTTGCCAAATCTAGAGTCGTGAAGTATTGGCATTTTCCTAACTTGTCAAGGACGTCACTGATGTTTGGTATGGGATACTTGTCGTCGATGGTTTTTTCATTCAACTTTCGGAAATCTACTACGATACGCCATTTCTGTTTTCCTGAAGCGTCTATCTTTTTGGGGACAACCCATATGGGTGAACTCCAGGCTGAATCTGAAGGCCTAATTATGCCTTGGTCAAGCATTTTTGATATCTGATTCCTAACTTCTTCGCGATGGATAAAAGGGTATCGGTAACTTTTTGTGTATGCGGGAACTTCGTCGGTGGTCCTTATGCGGTGCTTGATTTTATTAGTGAAAGTCAATGGTTCTCCGTCAATGTAAAATACGTCAGTGTAACGAGAGCAGAGCGTCAAAAGGTTAGCCTTTTCTTCTTCGTTAAGATGGTCTGTACGCAGACGTGATAATACATCGTCAGCACGATTTGATTGCTTAGTTGGTGTACAGTTAACGTTAAAGAGTACTGCTTGGGCTGGTTGGTCTAAAGAAAAGATGACGTCGTTGGACGTTGGGTTCTCTAGCTCTACAAAACCACGATTCTTAACTACAGTGGTCAGACACTCATGAATAATGCAGTTACAAAAAACCTGTTCGTTTACTAAAACATCGCCATCCGGGGCGTTAATTGGTATCCGAACTAATTTGGAATTATTTGCTGGGATAATGTCCTCATACAGATTGACGTTACGAGAGTTATATACTTTAATTTGATTTATAGCGGTACGTGTTATTAACTTATAATCTTTTAAATCTATTTTAGCTTCCCATTTGGATAGTAAATCTAATCCTATAAGTCCGTCAAAATAGTCGTGAAAGCGATAAATGAATAGTTTAATTGTATCGGATTCGTTGAACTCATTAAAACATGGTAACGTTACAGAATAATCATTTTTACTAACACCGTGTACATTTGTGACCTCGAAAGGGTCATAGTTGAGGGGGTAATCAGGAAAGAACTTTTGCACAGCCTCGGGACTGATAAAAGACTGGTTAGCGCCAGTGTCTATCAAAAATTTTAAAGGAGGGTAAGAAATTTCGATGTATGGTAGTTGTCTTTGGGTCTGTAAGTTAAGGTCTATCTTTGCTCTTTTGATGTCTTGTCCTTCGGAAAATTTTGCATCTGGTTAGCGTCGCTGGGACCTGGTTGTGGTTCCATGTCACTGGTTGTCTGACTGTCATAAATCACATTATTGTCGGTCATAGTAGGGGTGTCGCCACAATCGTAAAACATGTAATAGTCGCCATAGTCCATGTAGTAACCGAACTCTGGTTCTGGATAATATTCGACCGGGTAATAAGAATAGTCAGGAGAAGCGATTTCGTTCATGTTCACTTCACGCGTTTTAAAATAATTAGACGGTGGTGGGTTCCCGTTTCTACGCCAGTCATTTCCTGACGTCATGGGTAAAGGTTTCGGAATGAAATGTTGCACTCCGCTCATGGGTTTTGCGCCCATATTTTGTGGTGGATTATTCCTAGGTGGTAACCTGAAAACGTTACTTTGCGGATGGTAATTTGGTGGTGGTGCACGGAACATTTGTTGCGTTTGAGTCGGCATGCGATGATGTGGTTGATTAGGCATATTGAATTTAAAAGGCTGAGGCTGGGGCTGAAGGCCACGCAGACCTACTGGAGCAGGCCAGTTAGGTAGTGGGGGTCGTGAAGCACTGCTGAAAGGCATAGCATGCATGATAGGGGGCTTGTAAATTACGGGCATGTTAGAAGGTCTATCTAACTTTGGGGCACTTTGAGTTTTTGATACTTCATTACGCTGCTGCAAATACATTATATTTAATTCTTCCTGCACAAACTCCAGAGCTTTCTCGATAGTTTCTGGACGCATACAACGTATACGTGAGCCTAAAGGTTCCTTAAGTCCTCGTACGAAGGCTTGCATGGTAACCTTCCTATAAAGTGTTCGTTTAGCCTCAATAGTCGTCGGGATGGTCTCGTGTAATGTCACATACGTCATAATCGTACTGAACAAGGTTTGACATTGGTCATAGAACTCCTGAGGGGTTTTCGTACCTTGTGTAGCCAATGAGAGGTCGTTGTACAAAGCCGTTTCGTCGCGCTGGTCTGAAAAGTTGTTGATGAGAGCTGATCTAATACCTGCCCAGGTTTCGGGAATACCATTTGAGTTTATAGTGGATGCAGCAGGCCCAGTAATCTTATTTAAAATACCGTTTAAAAGACATACATTATTTAATTCGCTACCTGGCTCAGCACTAGCGTACTGAGTAACTATTCTATCGCAGATGTTAATAAATCTAGTTAAAACGTTAGGGTTTCCATCAAAATCGGGCACGAGGCGTAAGGCCTTGAAAATAATATCGGGATTAAAAGACATATTGGGTTCAAATAAGCTATTCAAATTAAAATCTAATTCGCTATCTATATCTCTACTAATATCTACTATATGCCGGCGCGCCTGTCGTGATGCAGGTTCCCGGGGGTAAGATCTGTCGCGATGAAAAATCTTGGACATAAAAGTAACTTAGGAGTAGAAGGAAGCAACACGAGAAAGATTCTAGTGCACTTACATGTGTTTCATCTCTGGTTCTTCTTCGTGAATCGATGTCTGGATTCGCCACCCGGCTCCGCAGCTCCAACGTGGGTTCAGGATACTCGTGACGTGACTTGATAGCCGCCCAGGCGACCCGCGATTGCAAATATCGATGATAGAAGACTCTAATGCGAAACGCGAACTAGCCTGTGAGTATCCTACCGACTGCGCCAATTACGTAGACTGCAGGCGGAGGCTCGAAAAAAAACCAAAGTACTTCTAAACTAATTTATTTTAAATAGAAAAATTACAATTAATATTAGTGAAACCTATTCGATGCTAGAATATGGAATGAACAAAATTTATTAAAAATAACTTATTGCTAATATGCAGTTTTGCTGCGTCGGCGGCTCGTGGCTGGCCCAAGTGTCGACGATGCAGTTTTCATGTGTTTGGCGTCAATCGAATGAATTGCTGGGTCGGCGATATCCATTAGGGATCCGTATGTAACACGTTTGTAAATATTATTATTTTTAGTTAGTATAAATTCCTATTTATTTATTAATATTTATTAGTTTTGATGTTCGTTAGCGTACCTAATTGAATAATTATATTTTTATTGATAATATTGTAATATTATAATATTAACATAATAATAAACACATAATAATAATAATACACATTCATAATTTAATTTACATAAGAACATAATTTAATAATAATGACGTTAAAAATTTAATAAAAACATCTGACATAAACCTATATCTTATACACAAACATAATAAAATAATATGCTTACACAATTTTATTTGAATAATTTAATAATAATGACGACATAAGATAAACAAACATACCTGATATAATTTACTCATACTTATACACAGACATAATTATTATAACAATGTACATGCATAATTAAACGCATCACATTCTAATTACCTATGATAAATTGTATTGTGTTGTGCAATACTATTAAATTCCGTGAATTACCAATTAGCTCTCTTCCTCTCTCCTAACTTTGCAGTGCCCGACAGGGTCCATATTGATCTATGAAAATTTTCAACACCATCTATTTATACATATGGATTGCAATAAAGTATTGAATAATGAGTATTGATCCTTGATTAGTGTTTTTTTTAGTGGTCGGTTATTTTTTTTTGTAAAAAGTTTTTATTCTTTGTACCTACAATTGAATGTAATTAACTTTAGTATTCATAGTTTTATATTTGTATATTACAGAAGTGCGTTGTTGTTTACCATAAAAATTAAGTGAATTATCTGATGTACAGAATTATTTATACAAGTCGATAGCATTAGAAGTTCCTGAAATAACCAATTGTAATTAATACTATAATAATATTCCACAACTTTCACACAACGCCATCTAGTCCCAAACTAAGAAGAGCTTACGCTATGGGTATTACAAAACTGATAAAAATACTTATATATTTCTAAGTACATAGATACATGTTATCGTTAAAATAAACCCAGACACGGAACAAATGATCGTGCTCATCATACAAACATTTGTCATAGGTGGGAATCGAACCCATGACCTCCGACATAGCAGTCAGGGCCACTAACCACTAACGGTTTAGTGGTTAGTGGCCCTGACTGCTATGTCCAGCCGTCCATTCGTCGTATTCGTCATTCGTCGGTACGTTCCAGTCAAAAACTGTGAGAGACGGATGGACAGACAAAGTCTCTCTATATGTTTTACTATTTCCGCCAGGAACGCCAAAAACTAATAGCCACACAAGGCGTTACCATTATTGTTATGGATCATCAAATTATCATAATTTATATCAAAGCTATCCAACTTGAAATAAACAGGTATTTTTTATTTCCGAAACTGGTTAGAAATCTGGTTTTTGCTAGTGCAAAAAAACATTACGTAATTCAAAATAATGGCAAAGAACCAGACCCATAAGTCAAAACGGACAAGTCCGACTCATTCAACGAGTTGCACTTGGTCATCGAGGGTTTCGAACCTTAATAATATTGATTCATTTACAAGGATTAATTTATATTTCTATGCCACTGCAAATTATCGCCGCTGTTGTCGAAAACGGGAACTTTACAGCCCCCCTAGCCAAGTTACGATGGTTTCGTTTGCGTCGAACGCCTCGAGTAGGCCACGCCTCCGATTCCTTTCTTCTGACCACGTGACTGAGCGTTGAGATGACGTCAGAACAAAGGAATCGGAGGCGTGGCCTACTCGAGGCGTTCGACGCAAACGAAACGATTGTAACTTGGCTAGGGGGGCAGGAGAGCAAATAAACTGTTTAGTAGAATCATAATAGAATGTATAACAGAATTTTTTAAATCAATTTGGGGAGGTGGGAAATCATCTAATGACTTCTCTTCCTCTAGGATGATGGCGAGGGGGTGTGTCTGACTTATACTGATTAAAACCTACCTATATTTCTTTATTTGCCCTTTGTGTTCTAGGGCGAATCGGTACCTCTTTCAAACGTTCCCGTAGGGATGGGCCCTATCTGGGCCCTTCAGTTTTGCTGACATCTCTTTGAGGCACCCGTGGAAAACTATGCGCCATCGACTCGGGCTTGATCCTTTCCGGACTGCTGGACGGCGAGCTACCCACTGCTCGACGTCTACAAGTCCGTGCTTTTGGTGGCCGGAAATTGCCTTGTGACTGTTGACGCCCGGGGCATATTGTTCACGCTCGCACCAGGGCCTCCATCGATCGACTCCACGAGGACACGGCGGCGGTCTGTACAACACTGACATACGTATTGTTTTTCGCGTGATAAATTCTTGTGTTTGTCATCATCATCGTATTTTGACACCAAATACAAGTTATACCACGCAAAAGGACGTTTTTTTTAATAATATACCTAAAATAGTGCTTGACTGCGATCCTACCTGACGGTAAGCAGTGATGCAATCGTTGATGGTGGTAAGGCGCACTAGTTTATTAAGAGCCTTTTTTTATTACTCTTGCCTTGAAGACACCTATGTTATAATCGGACAAGAAGACTATAGCAGGCAAATTGTTCTAGTCCTTCGATGAACTTACGCGGTATAAACGACGAGGCAGTCCGGACCGTAGAGGTTTCAACAACGTAAGGGATACTCGCTGTACGTTGGGTTGTCCGATGTTAGAAAGGACATGGTGGAATCAAGTCATGCAGTGTTGTTAAAGAACAAAATAAAAAATGTTGTGAAATAAGAAATAGGTTGGGCCGTTGAGACGTATAACAAACTTATGTTGTGGTAACAAACTAATAAAATGACAGAGTTACTTTCTCATTTGGATTTTACAGTTCACAATATAGTTTTACAGACATTTTGAATTCAAATCTGTTCAGTTGCTAAGACCTGAAAGAATAACAAAAAAAGAATAAAAAACCCGACTGCGTAAAAATAAAATTTAAATAAAAACAGAAAAGAAAGAAACTGCTTTTTTTCAGTTTTTATTTGAAGTTTTTTTTTAGGCAATCGGGATTTTTATTTTTATAAGTTTTTTTACGCAGGGTTTTTTTAAATTTATTTTTTATTTTACACTTTTTAGCTATTATAATCTAATATAGCTATTTATTCACTCTATTTTAGGCGTACATTTCCCACTTTAAAGTTCAGAAACCTACCAAGTCATCCGGCTTGCTTATTTTGGCTTAGGTTTTACAAATGTTAATGTGTAATGTTTGTAAGTGTAAGTGTGTAAGTGTCTGTTTTTAATATCAAGAAAACATTTGTTTACTAAATGTATATCATAGTGTATTCGATACTTCTAACAAAAAATTTTAATTTTGAAATTTTTGGTACCTAATCTATCGGTTTGTTCCAGCGAATTTCGAAAACAAACTAAATATTCGAAACGGCTAGACCGATTTTGATGGGGCATTCAATGACGGATAGCAAATGTTACAAGCAGTTACTCAGGCTACTTTTCATTTTCCTGTGGGAATTACTGCTTCGCAGTAAGAGGCGACCGCCTGCTACTCGTCCTCGCTCCGGACCATGGAGGACACTATGACGCCTCTCCAGCCATTCCTCAAAGAAGCCACCATGATTATGATGTACCCAACTGACGGATAGTTGATGTTATAAGGAGTGACTTAAGCTGCTTGACATTTTCCCGCAGGAACGGGTTTTAATTCCTGGGGGATATATATATCTCTGAAATGGATAACACGATTTTACACGATTGTTTCAAAAAAGGGGAAGTAAGTAAATATTTATTTGTTTAACGAAGTGACGAAGAACGGGAGTAAACGAAGTCCCGAGTAACAGCTAATAGATAATAAATAACATATTTACTATTGTATTTTTTGTCATGATATACCATTTTGGAATCTTCATGATGAACTCTTTAATTTGATACCCTTATTGCAGAAACCAAAAACAAAAAAAAAAATTGCTCTAAAGTATAGCGTCTCACAGTCGTTATGTTGGTTTTTTTTAACTTCTCCTATCTAAGAACACTTGGGTTATCAAGACGAATCTAACGATATCTTAATTATGTAAATCCGTTCAGCGGTTGAAAGATATGAGGTAATAAAGAATATTACATACATACATACATGCAAGATAGGCGCGAAAAACATAACCCTTCTTGCAGTCGGGTAAAAAGCAAACTCACAATCGATAAAAGATTCTTAAAAGGTTCTTATTTACAGCTGTGTCAGACAGACAGAAAGTCGCAGGAGGATGAAACCTGCTGTGTCATTCAGTTGTTCTTTGTGTTCTCAGACCAGGGTTTCCCTTTCAAAAAGTTTTCGTGGAAGTTACACAAGAATATAATATTCTCGTGTAACTTCCACGAGGAATTTATGTATAATATGGATCATCAAAATGTAATAATTTCTATCAACAGCTATTCAATTAGTAAACTAAACAGGTTTTGTTTTCTAGAACTTGTTGAAAATCTGGTTTTAGCGTGTGCAAGAAAAAAAACAGAATCAATATAATCCACTCGCCATTGAGGGTTCCGCACCTAAGAAGCAATAATGAGTATTTTACCATTTTAAGCTTTCACGAATCGTCTCGCTCGCAGGTTCGACGATTTCCAACCTCCCGAACAAGCCGGATTCCGAAAAGGATTCAGCACCGTGGATCACATACATACGCTGCGGCAGGTTATACAGAAGACCGAGGAGTATAATCAGCCTCTCTGCTTAGCGTTTGTGGACTACGAGAAAGCCTTTGATTCGATCGACACTTGGGCTGTACTGCAGTCTCTCCAACGGCGCCAAATTGACTATCGGTACATCGAAGTGCTGAAGTGTTTGTACAAAAACGCCACCATGGTAGTCCGACTGCATGACCAGAGATCGAAACCTATCCTCTTGCAGCGGGGCGTGAGGCAGGGAGACGTTATTTCTCTGAAACTGTTCACGGCAGCAATGGAGTATGTCTTCAAGGTTCTGGAATAAAGGGCTAGGCATTAATGTCAATGGCGAGTACATCACTCACCTTCGGTTTGCCGACGACATAGTAGTCATGGCTGAGACTACGGAGGAGCTCAGTACAATGCTTGGTGACCTCAGTAGAGCTTCCGAAAGAGTGGGACTTAAAATGAACATGGATAAACTAAAGTCATGGTAAACAGCCATGTAGCACCCACTCCTATCAAGATCGGGGGACTCTACACTCGAAGTTGTGGACGACTACGTTTACCTGGGACAGACGGTCCAGTTGGGTAGGTCTAACTTAGAGAAAGAGATCAATCGTCGAATCCGACTCGGCTGGGCAGAGTTCGGGAAGCTGCGCGGTATCTTCTCGTCCAATATACCACAGTGTCTCAAGACGAAAGTCTGTGACCAGTGCGTGTTAGCAGTGATGACATATGGCTCCGAAACGTGGTCGCTTACTATGGAGACCCATAGTATATATATATCAGAAGACTTAAAGTCACCCAAAGGGCAATGGAAAGGGCTGTGCTCGGAGTTTCCTTGCGTGATCGATTCAGGAATGAGGATATCCGCAGGAGAACCAAAGTTACCGACATAGCACGAAGAGTCGCCAAACGTGGCAATGGGCGGGGCACATTGCTCGCAGAACGGATGGTCGTTGGGGCCGACTGCCCAGTTTTTTCATTAAAGTATACATATAATATATTGGTTCTTGTAACCGTGAAATGAAGGTTTTATCGAAAATCACGTATTGAGGTGGAACTCTAACTGGTGTCTTTGTGTCAAAAAAAAAAATTGATATAATACCTAGATACCTATATATTATACAAAATAGAATCTACTTATTTAAACCTGTTTGGGATGGTACGTCGGTGGAATCAAACTGACCTTGATCTGGCCTGGCGTAGTAGGCATGGAATTTAAAAAAAGATCTAGATTTTACCAGTTTTATTACCACGGACGAGTGGCCTAAGGTTGTGTCTGAAACTCAAAAAGACAGTTTGCTTTCTGTAATTTGATAATATTCTTCTTATTCTGTTGTTGGGTTCTTTCCTTTGTTTATTTTTGTACAATAATATGTTATGTTAAACCCACAGATATGTCAAACGACATAATTATCTGTGGTTAAACCAGACCTGGCGCACTCCGCGATGTAGGCAGGAAAATGTACATACGGCGCGGCCCCGTTGAAGTGGCTAATTCAGTAGAGTATCACATGCGTGTTCGCCCTACCGCATGACGCGCGTTAACAAAATTTATTTTTCAACTCTTTATCGAATATTCTATCGAGTTTATATTTCAAATATTTGCGACATTTTTCACGTAAAAAGTCAATTACCTTAAAGATCATTCAATATAAGTAGATCTCCTAGTACTAGTTTTTCAAAATGTTAATTCTTCTTTGCCCTCGCCTCTTTCCGTTACGCGGGGCTGGCTTTCTTTATGTAACGTAATGTACTATAAGTTTTAGATAGCTGAACATACTTTTATAAGTGATCATTACTGTACCTATGTTAATTAAGCATTTTGGATCTCATATTTGCTCGATATTAGTATTTATAACATAAGTAAGATCTCTAGATTCAATGTTGTAAACAATACTAACTCTGTTGTGTTAGGAACCATGACCAGGAACCGATCTCGACAAGTCCGAACTTGTCGAAACCTGTCTGAGTCAGGTCGAGAAATGGACACCTGTGATTGGTTGATCAAAATCGGGCCTCACCCAAGTTTTACTTAATTAGAGGAAAATTTATTGAAATAGATCAGCAAAACCACTACTTGTGCCTAGGTGAAAGGGTATAATACCCCGAAAATTCGTGTCAAAATCAGTTCTCAGTTCTCATTCCTCAATTTTCGTTTAGTAATTAGTCGAAACTCTGCAGTACTCAGTGTTCAGTGTTTTCAGTGCTCCTAGAACTGTATTTAGTGCCTGAATCTCTGTAAGTTAGTGTTTCTCTAAATATCTGTGAACAATTATTTCTAATAATTTTTAATGTATCAGAACGATGTAATTAGTGATAAAACTGTAAACCCCGTGAATTAGACTTATAAATAGTTAAAAATTGTGATTTAACTATTTATAAGTCTAATTCATCATTTATAAGTTTAAATCATGTGAGCGAAGCCGCGGGCAAAAGCTAGTTAAATACTAGCTTTTGCCCGCGGCTTCGCTTCTGTCAACTGACTACTATACCCTACTCTACCCTACTAAAAAAAAAAGTATCCTATGTCCGTCTCCTGGTTCTAAGCTACCTCCCCACCAACTTTCAGCCAAATCGGTTCAGCTGTTATTGAATTATAAATAGTGTAACTAACACGACTTTCTTTTATATATTACTAGCTGTTGCCCGCGACTTCGTCTGCGTTAAGTTCGTAAAACTGTACAATCATTCTGTGCTTGCAATTCATTCTGAAAGCATCGTAATTATTTATTGTACTTTCACATAAAATTGTTAAAAGTAAAAACGCAAATTATTACCTTCAGGATACATGTTATGTACTCGTCCAGATCCAGATGTATGAACGTCAATGAAAGAGTATGTAAGGGTCGTAGCAGTTGGCATTTCTGCCTACCCCAAGGGAAAAGGCACTAGTTTATGTATGTTTCTGGTTTATGTTCTGGTAAAACAACATTGTCACAGTGAGCACGTCACAATCGCAGCGGTAATGCCTGTCTTTGAGGAGTGGCTACAGAGGCGTCACGGCATCCTCTCTTTGTGCAGGACTCACCGGATGTGGGTGTTTCGGGAGGTATCTGTATCGAATTCAGCGAAAAGAAACACTCGAGTCTCACCATTGTGCGGATCGCCCGGAGAATACGATGGAACTTACGGTGGAAGTCAGTCCCGCTTGGTAGGAGCGCCGGCGCCGCCGTGTCCTCATGGAGGCGATTAGTGGAAAATATGCCAACCAGTAGCCTCCTTCAGTGAAGCACTACGATCGAAGAAGGTGGCTGAAACTATGAAGGATGATGAGGGAAGTGATGCTCCAGGTGTTGAAAGCCGCAGGGCGATTGCGGTGGAGCCGTCCGGTCATCTGGTCAAAGCAATCCTGAATCGACGGCGCATAGTAATCTACGCGCGACTCATAATAATGTCAGTAAATGGATAGGGCCCTCTAGGGCCAATGTCTGCTAAGGCTGCGAGATTGTTCGAAAGAGTTACCTCCTGTAAAATTTTCGCCTCAATAATGTTTCACTGAAGAGTTTAAGCCGTCAGACAGCTTTGGTAGAGGTAAACGAAGGAACATAATCGGGACACCGACCTTCAGCTGGATAACGTTTGCACTGATGATGCAAAGCCAAAAAGCCAGTGAATCCAAAAATTACCATCATCATCAACTATCTTCCTCCACAACAGTACTTATGAAGAATTTGCGAGAGCATGCTTGAATTGATTGTTGCAGCTTGATCATTTGGGGCGTAAAAATTACTTCTTCATTTACCTAGGATTTTTTGGTGTGTATTTGATTGACGTCCTCGTATATCAGACAAATGTTATTCCATAGTGGGAACTACCCTATGAAGAGTCTCCAACTTTTGAATGAATTTCGGTGAAATCTTGAACGCGTCTATCCCTGTCCAATCGAACTCGCATATTGATGGCCAAACCGAGAGGTTACTGACGCCGATTGCCTATGAAGACACGGCGGTTCACCCAAGCAGGATAGACCTCCACCGCATGCTACAACGGGTCCTCCGGGCGATTTGTAAAATGGTAATATCAGGGTACTTCCAACCGAATCCGGAACAGAAACCGCGTGAAACACCCTCAACAGTCTTGAGCTTGTGTATCCATAAAACAATGAAATTCCGGTAAACAAATGTAGCAGCCGATTAGTGTTATCCCTGAGACTGGCCTCCCTCAGAGGGTGGTTCCAGTGTTGGTCACCACTCACTGCAAGGAGGTAACGTACGGATGTCGACGTAAGGCTGCAAGAAATCTGAGATACATCATACGTTGTCGAACTGTGATCAGGAACGCAAACCTTTCGACCCAGTTTTATATGAAGCAGTGACTGCTAATAATAAAACACACCATTATTAGGCCGCAAGGTGCCATCATCCCGGAGGACACAGTGGAGCACACAGAGGTGTGTGTTGTCCTCGTGGAGGTAATCGGCGTCAGTCACCTCTCGCGCCGGGCCTTGTGACTTTGGGCTATGGTCCAGAGCGAGGAGGAATGGCAGGCGGTCGCCTCCTTCTGCAAAGCCGTAATGCTAGTGAAGGAGGAGGCCGCACGCGTGAGGGAACGAACGTCCTCACACCGAGCCGAGATTCTGACCCCGACGACCAGCCACGGTAGACGCGGGCTCGCGGACATCCAGCAATGGGTCGTCCACAGCCGTCCGGCCGTCCGGTAATTGACCGGACCGAGCCCAGTCGTCAACAGCGCGTAGTGATCCACGCGATCCTCAAAGAGATGTCGCAAAGGGCAACTGAAGGACACAGGTGTGGTTTTAGTCAGTAAAAGTTTGACACGCCTTCCCGCTCCAACCAGAGTGGGAGAAGTCATTGGATGACTTCCACCCTTAAAAAAAGAAAAATAAAGGTGCCATCATTATCATTATCATTTCAGCCGAAAGACGTCCACTGTTGGACATAGGCCTCCCCAAGTGTCACCATAATTACCGGTCCTGTGCGTCTCGCATCCATCGGATTCCCGCGACCCTCACCAGGTCATCGGTCCACCTGGGGGCCTTCCAACGCAAGGTGCCATGCTACCCCTTCCGAAAATTTGGCCGTGTTATTTTAAAGTCAATAATTAAATACATAATAAGTGGCGCCAGTGACTGAAAAGTGAAAAGTGAAAAGTGTCTTGGTATGGTCATGTTAAGAGGAGAGATGAAACGCATGTTACTAAAAGAGTTATGAGTAGGTATACATGTGGATGGGTGGAGAGGGAGAGGGAGGCCAAAGAAAAGATGGATGGATTGTGTGAACAGTGATATGAAAGAAAAGGAAGTTAGTGATAGCATGACGGTTGACAGGATAGAATGGAAGAAAAAAACATGTTGTGCCGACCCCAAATAAGATGGGACAAGGGCAGGAAGATGAGATGAAGTATTTACTTTTATCGCCTTTGGTTGGTATCCCTTGAATAATCACGGTCAATTAGCTTGTTACAACTACGGGGAAAAAAAGCAGTAGGATTAAAAATGTCTCCGTCTAACTCCAGTTTAACCATAACGGTTTTCGTTCAATTTTAAACAATAAAACTGTCTGCAAACTTGGGCGATGGTCATTCTTCCGCCACTCAAAAAATTACGTAAAATACACTATGCCATCTATCAAATATGACGTTCAACTATCATTGTCATCATTATTTCTACTTTCAGTCTTTAGATGGCGTTGCGAGTATCTGAATTGCGTGTGGTGCCATATTTACAACATTTTAATACGTGATTTTACTCGCCGCTTTGATTTTATTTTGTGTTTTGATTAGTTTTTACAAAATATTTAGAAGATATCGAATAGAAATGTCAATTTTATTTTGAAAAAATGGTCAAAGTTATTTTATTACAAAAAAGAAGATAAAATAATGACAAATTTTTTATCTGTAGCTGGGGATCGAACTCGTGGCAAATGTCGTTCAATGTTGACATTTTGGATTATTGCTCACCCCCCATAGCAAATAGCGTGATAATATGTAGCCTAACAGTTGACCCGGCCTATAAGGATTATGTATGCAAAATTTGAACAGGATTGGTTCAGTAGTTTTTTCGCCAACTAATACCAACGCTCCACCATTTTACTGTTTTATTATAGTAGCTGGGGATCGAACTCGTGGCAAATGTCGTTCAATGTTGACATTTTGGATTATTGCTCACCCCCCATAGCAAATAGCGTGATAATATGTAGCCTAACAGTTGACCCGGCCTATAAGGATTATGTATGCAAAATTTGAACAGGATTGGTTCAGTAGTTTTTTCGCCAACTAATACCAACGCTCCACCATTTTACTGTTTTATTAAATGTATAGATTACACTGGTCAACACTGGTTTTGCCACACGAACTTTGATAGGTAATTTTGTTTTATCAATCTACCCTCATTATTAAATCACAGTTGTCAAAGGTCAATTAGCCTCATATTTGTTGTGATACGGTAATACTCATAACTAGTATTAAGGCAGTAAATTAACAGAAACGCTTACAAGTAAATCGTTATAAAAATATTTGTCGTTGAATTTGAACACTTTTTTGTGATTTATTAACCCTGTGAACATGTCAAGGAAGTGTAATAATGAACCTAACTCTTTTTGTTATGTCTGCGGAGAACTTACATTCAAAAAACCACGACGAAATTTTACGAATCTTGTGTTGGAGTGTTATCACCAATGTTTTGGTTTTCCTGTCGCCCATCAAGACAAATCCTAGGCCCCTCATGTCTGTTGCATAACGTGTGTGAAAAATTTAACTGACTGGAATAAAGATGCACGACCTATGCCGTTTGCTGTACCCATGATATGGACTGAACAGTGAGATCACGTTTCAGATTGCTATTTTTGTCTCACTGACATAAAAGGTATAAATTACAAGAAAAAAAACACAGTTATTTACCCTAACTTATCTTCGGCTATAAAACCAGTCTTTCATTGTAAAAAATAGCTAGAACTAATACCAGTTGCAACTACATCTGTTGAGAACGACAATTCACAACCGTCCACTTCAAGTCAATGTGTTGACGAGGACGATGACTTTGAGTTTGAAGGAATTGTAAACGAACCACATTTGATAAATCAAGGAGACCTAAATGATTTGGTTCGGGATTTAAATCTGCATGGAAGGCTTTTAAAAATGTTGTTGCAAATTTTTTGGGTAACCACAAGAGTGACAGCTACAGAGAGTTGGTTAGCGAGCTATTATTGTCATATCAAGCATTGGATTGCAACATGTCACTTATGATCCATTTTTTAGACTCGCACCTGGATTTTTTCCTGACAATTTAGGGGTTGTCAGCGACGAGCACGGTGAGAGGTTCCATCAGGACATTTCTAATATGGAAAAGCGGTACCAGAGCAAATGGAGCCCAAATATGTTGGCAGATTACTGCTGGACAATTAAAAGGGACCAATCAGAAGCTAAATATTCAAGAAAATCTTAGATTTATTAAGTCATTTATAAAAAAAATATACTTTTATTTACGAGATCTGTGTTTTTTCTTAATATTTTAAATTACTCAATAGAATAAAATCCTTGTCTAGCAAATTTTTTTTAACTGTTTATTTTTTCTTACAATCACCAATTAAAGTAAAAAATATCAAAAAAGTCCATTTGGCATGACTAAGTTAAAATTTTGTTGACCAGTGTTATTAGTGTAAATAAACAATGATGAAAGTGTACAAACAATTTAAATAGAAAATAAATAGTGTTCAATTTCGTTTGCGGAGTCTTTAATTTCGAACTATTAGTGAGTCTTCTCCAATCCAGCGAACTTAATAATAATAATAATAAACCCATCGCCGTATCTCTACGTTGACGTCGTGGTGGGGCTTGCGTGCTCCAATATACCCTAGGTCTGTATCGGTAAAGTTTGCTTTGCCGTAATATGCCTAGGGTGAGGGGCCAGACTAAGAGAGATACAATCCGCAGCGCAGTTTTGTGGCGAACTGTTGGGCATTAGCGACCCCACGGACCCGATCTCCCGGGAGAATTCTTGTTCTTCATCTCCGGCTTGCTTTTATTGGCCGGCCGTAGTGAACACTGACGAGGAACTGAGCTCCCACCTCTCTCTTGCCTTTATTGGCTGGTTTGAGGGGAGATTCGCAAGAGCAAACGTGCTCGGGAGAAGGATGTATAATCCAGTAAGGTGCTGGTAGGGATCTTGACCGTACTTCCGGGATTGTCCTGATAGCCGTGGTATACCTCTCCACTCCTCAAGCACCTCAGGATATGTTGCTCTCTTGTTGCTACGTCACTTCGTGCTAGCGGCCGTTTTTGGGGGCCCATTTATTGAGTGTGCAAGTCACCCCCTGCCTTTTTTCGATGCATATTAATAACGTTGTTCAGGCAGGGGCCATAGTCTTGACATAGTTCCATGTTACCAGTCCACTTAAGACTCCAAAAACCATAGCCCTATTATCTTTGTTCTCCATAGGTCGCAACAGTTTTTCAATAACCGGGGGTTGTCCTTGGGTGCACTAGCATAGCGCGTACAGGGATAATCGTCGGTTGGTATTATGTTCCATTATAATTATCTAAAGGGCCTCTGCGAGTTGGCTTCGGCTCCTCGTACGCCTCCCAAAGGTCCAGGACCTCAGGGTCCTGAGATAAATAAAATATATAAAATAATAATAATAATAAGGAACTCAAGGTGGGTGGGTGGGTGGTCAACTCTCTCTTAAGGTGGGATAGGAACCCAATATCCCACACATTGGTCCTTCGAGCCGGATAGTGAGAAGACAGAAGACAGATATAATTATGAATAAATCCGAAAACAGATAATTTGTTGTAACGACACAAAAAAAAAACTTTTTTTGTGATTTGGAAAAAGCTTAGACTCCAATCGGGAATTGAAATCTTTACATAGTTAAGTTTGTACGGAACCCTCAAGGCACGTGTCCGACTCGCACTTGCCCAGTTTAAAAAAAATGGTTGATCTTACATAATCATGGCGGTAAGTCCCCTCTTTGAGGAGTGACTAGAGAGGCGTCACGGCGTCCTCACCTTCCATATGACACAGGTTCTCACCAGAGATGGTAAGTTTGGAAGGTTCCTGCACCGGATTCAGGCGGAATAAAACGCTCGGGGATATCACCATTGTGCGGATCGCCTGGAGGTCACGGTGGAGTTAACGGTGGTGTGCCCCGCACGGCTGGTGCACCGTCGTGTCCTCGTGGAGGGAATTGGCGGTGGTGACCTCTCGCACCGGGCTCTGGTCCAGGCCATAGCCCGGAGCGAGTGGGAATGGGTGGAGGTCGCCTCTTTCTGCAAAGCAGTAATGATAGTGATGGAGACAGCCGCACGCGTGAGGGAATGGACATCCTGACGCCCCAGCCGCTGAGACACTGACCCCGACTACCAGTCACCGTAGGCGCGGGCTTTCAGACGACGTGCAATGTGTAGCTCGCAGTCCGGCCGTCCGGCTATTGTCCGGACCGAGCCCAGATTGTCGATAGCGTGTCGTGTACTACGCGTTCCTTAAAGAGATATGAGCCAAACCGTAGGAGCCCAGCAAGGCCGATGCCTACTAGGGCCATGGGAGGACTTCTAAAAAGGTAACCCGTGGTCCTAGAACGCAAAAAACAATTGGAGAAACCTAGGTGTGGGTCAGAAAAAGTCTGGCACGCTCTTCCTTTCCGCCCTAGGCGGGAGAAGTCATTAGATGCAAAGCTTTAAAAAAAGCTTTCCGTCAGTGAAAGTCCCATCAAAATCGGTCCAGCCATTTCGGAGATGTCTTGTATCCCCGGGAATTAAAATGAACTCTTTCTCCCACGAATTAAGAGGTCTCCGTCCTCGAGAATTAAGTGCCGTGAACTCCCGTCCCGCGGTATTAAAAAAATAGATTCAAGTTACTCATTATAACATTAGCTATATCCCAATAAAAGTCCCGCCAAAGTTCAACCGTTTCGAAGACTTATCTCGTATTTTGAAACCCCGTTCCCGAGGAAAAATGAAAATTATTCCTTGTATTATTAGATATCCGTCAGTGAAACTCCCGTCAAAATCGGTCCGTTTTGGAAATGTACACTCTTCCTGGGAATTTAGATGGGCATCTTAATTCATGTAATGTAAAAAGTATGTAAGAATTAAAGTACTCGTTATTAACATCTAGCTACATCCCACATAAAAAGTTTCATCAAATTTTGTTCAACCATTTTGAAGACTTATAAGACATTAAGACATCCCGTTCCCACAGGAAAGTGAAAGTAGCCTAAATAACTGCTTGTAACATTTGGTATCCGTCAATGAATGCCCTTTCAAAAGTCAAGTTCAAAAAGTTTAAGTCAAAAATTCAAGTTATTTTTTACGCAGTTTGTTTTTTTTTATTTTTTATATACTTTCTTTGTTTAAATATATACTCGTTGGAAATACTATTTCCGAATACTGCACATTACAGAGGAAACCTTGCCACTCCGTTTATCTATCCAACTACGTAACTAACTAGATCTTGCTTAGCGTCGATGATCGGATAAGGGGGTTACCATGACGTTAAAGTAAGATTGTTTCATTCTTATTTCAGTGTGGGTAAGAGACAGAGCTATACAGGTTGTCTAGCGCCATCTCTTACCCACACTGGAAATAAGAATGAAACAATCTTACTTTAAACGTCATGGTACAGGTCATAAACTGGGGCCTTACCATGACGGGTTATAAAGTTATTCGTGCGAGCGAGAAAGAGGGATGTACGTTGCTATACACCCTATATAGCTCCATCCCTTTAAGAGTTCAGTTTAAGTCGTCAAATGTATCGCGTTAAGAGCTTGTGGTAGGATCTCTGGACTGCTCAACGTGGTTTGTATGTTGGTATTCAAATCGCTTTACTTATCCAAGAAATACAATATTAAAATCTGAAAAACAAAATATTAAAGATCCAATGCACCTAAATAAAATCATGCTTGGGGCTTGGAGGATAGGTAACCACAGAACGCTACCTGATTCGTTTCATATACATCATTTTGCTTTATTAGCGTTAAGGCTGAGGTTACACTAGACCGCGATTCGACCGGCGATACGTGAGCGATTAAAACAAATAATTGAAATTCACGTTTATAGCTACACTGTACGCCAAATATTACTATCGATATTTGATTTTTGTAAGCGATTAGAACAACAGCCCCCCTAGCCAAGTTACAATCGTTTCGTTCGGCGCGAACGCCTCGAGTAGGCCACGCCTCCGAATCCTTTGTTCTGACCACGTGACTGAGCGTTGAGATGACGTCAGAACAAAGGAATCGGAGGCGTGGCCTACTCGAGGCGTTCGCGCCGAACGATACGATTGTAACTTGGCTAGGGGGGCAGTACTGTAATCATAGCATCGGCTACATCAAATTATCAGCGAAAGCGAAATTTAAGCGAATTTATTAGATAGTTTCTCACTTACGCGACAAGTTCAACAGTGCTACTTAATATGTCTGTGGCTATGTTACGCGTATCGTCAACGGTGACAGACATTGATCGCTGATGGATATGCTCGTAAGTAATATTATGTGGCTACACTACTTGAGCGAATTTCAATCAAGGAGCGATTTTTTGCGTAAAGATCAAAATAAAAATTTTAGAGGGTTCGCTGTCTAGTGGCTACATTATCGCGGTAAAGATGATTGTTTGTGTCCGAAGTACAAGTGCGTTCTTGTATTATTCAAAGAATGTTTCTGGAAATCGACGCAGGTCTTTATTTATTTCATGAATCCACACAATCTCTTTTTCAAAAATAGTTCGTACTTAAGTTAAGAATTTTCTAGCAAAAGCACAAGGTTTGGTTTTGACAAAGCTATACAAATAATACACGACTTCACAAAGTCGACAACGACTGGGCGATTGCCAAACCAAATTAGCTCCACTTACGCGTGTTCGTGTACAATTCTGTACCGCTTCTATGTAGCCGCCTTGTCGCGATAAGTAATAATTCGAATTCGCAGCGAAATCGCTGTCTTTCTCCTTTTACAGTGTAGCCGCATGATCTGCTCATCTAATTCGTTGTATGCATATGTGCAATGTAGCCACATCATCGCCAAATTTTCGCTTCTAGTGTAGCCACACCATATTTAATTCGTTTCGCTCTTCCAGTCGCATCGCAAATCGCTGGTCAGTGTAGCTTCAGCCTAATACATAAGTCATCCATGCGCGCTAGTTGTGAATATTAAAAGTCATTATACGAACTTGGCCTTTCTGAAGAACATCTCTAAGAAGGTCAATGCTATTCTTATTTATTTTGAACTAGCAGCTGCCAGCGGCTTCGCCCGCGTGATAGTAAAGATTTATTCCTAGGGAACATCTCCCGGGATAAAAAGTATCCTATGTGCTATTCTAGAACGTGGTCTACCCGGGTACCGGGTTTCATCAATATCCGTTCAGCTGTTCGAGCGTGAAGAAGCAACAAATATACATACACACACTCGCAAACTTTCACCTTTTTAGGGTTCCGTATCTCAAAAGGAAAAAACGGAACCCTTATATCACTTTGTTGTCCGTCCCTCTGTCTGTCTGTATGTTTGTCTGTATATCCGTCTGTCAAGACCCTTTTTCTCTTGGAGGTATCGAGTTGAAATTAAAACCATATACTCAAGTCTGCAGTCCCTTGAAACTGTGAAAAAATCAAACTTGTAAGTTAACGAAATAAAAAGATACGGCCGTTTATGATGCAAAAAACGTATATTTCGACACTCCCAAAGGGAATCAAAATTGACAGGGTACTTCCCTTTGTCCTAGAATCCTGAAATTTGGTATGAAGCAAGGTCTCATAGCATAAGTATAGGAAAAAATCTGAAAATGGTAAATTTGTAGTACATTTTTGGGATTCGTAAAAATCTTTGAGACTTGATTCGGAAATTGAACTGTTTTTAAAGGTAATTTTGTACGGAACCCTCAGTGTGCGAGTCCGACTCGCACTTGCCCGTTTTTTTTAGTGTGGTTGTAACAAATAAATAGTATTATTTATGAATAGGTATTACTTTGTCTAGTTCAACAAGTATAACTTCTTCAAAATCACCATCATTTTAGTCAAAAGACGTTCACTGTAAGTTGGACGTAGGCCTCACCCAAGTGTCGCGCCAGTGCGCGACACTGGTCATTACCAGTCCTGTGCGTCGCGCATCTATTGGATTCCTGCGACCCTCACAAGGTCATCGGTCCACCTTGTGGGAGGCCTTCCAACGCAGTGTCTTGCGCTACGTAGTCATCACTCCAGAACCTTTCGTTTGCATCGACTGTCTGCTCTGCGACCGTCACCAGGTCATCAGTCCACCTTGAACGCCAACGCCGTGTCCTGCAGTACGTGGTCACCACTCCAGAACCTTTCGGTTGCATCGACTGTCTGCTCTGCGACACTCACCAGGTCATAGGACCACCTTGTGGGAGGCCTTCCAACGCCGTGTCTTGCGGTACGTGGTCACCATTCAGAACCTTTCGGTTGCATCGACTGTCTGCTCTGCGACACTCACCAGGTCATCGGTCCACCTTGTGGGAGGCCTTCCAACGCAGTGTCTTGCGCTACGTAGTCACCACTCCAGAACCTTTCGTTTGCATCGACTGTCTGCTCTGCGACCCTCACCAGGTCATCGGTCCACCTTGAACGCCAACGCCGTGTCCTGCAGTACGTGGTCAGCACACCAGAACCTTTCGGTTGCATCGACTGTCTGCTCTGCGACACTCACCAAGTCATCGGTCCACCTTGTGGGAGGCCTTTCAACGCTGTGTCTTGCGGTACGTGGTCACCATTCAGAACCTTTCGGTTGCATCGACTGTCTGCTCTGCGACCGTCACCAGGTCATCGGTCCACCTTGAACGCCAACGCCGTGTCCTGCAGTACGTGGTCACCACTCTAGAACCTTTCGGTTGCATCGACTGTCTGCTCTGCGACACTCACCAGGTCATCGGTCCACCTTGTGGGAGGCCTTCCAACGCCGTGTCTTGCGGTACGTGGTCACCATTCAGAACCTTTCGGTTGCATCGACTGTCTGCTCTGCGACACTCACCAGGTCATCGGTCCACCTTGTGGGAGGCCTTCCAACGCAGTGTCTTGCGCTACGTAGTCACCACTCCAGAACCTTTCGTTTGCATCGACTGTCTGCTCTGCGACCCTCACCAGGTCATCGGTCCACCTTGAACGCCAACGCCGTGTCCTGCAGTACGTGGTCACCACTCCAGAACCTTTCGGTTGCATCGACTGTCTGCTCTGCGACACTCACCAGGTCATCGGTCCACCTTGTGGGAGGCCTTCCAACGCTGTGTCTTGCGGTACATTGTCACCATTCAGAACCTTTCGGTTGCATCGACTGTCTGCTCTGCGACACTCACCAGGTCATCGGTCCACCTTGTGGTAGGCCTTCCAACGCTGTGTCTTGCGGTACGTTGTCACCATTCAGAACCTTTCGGTTGCATCGACTGTCTGCTATGCGTCACTCACCAGGTCATCGGTCCACCTTGTGGGAGGCCTTCCAACGCTGTGTCTTGCGCTACGTGGTCACCATTCAGAACCTTTCGGTTGCATCGACTGTCTACTCTGCGATCAATGTGCCCAGCCCTTTGCCACTTAAGCGCTATATTTCACCGCGACACCATGGCGGACCAGTTGCGCCGCCATGGTGTCCGTAAGCTACAAAAATAGACACCATACAGACACCAGAGTCGCTACACCATACTGAGACAGTATCAAAATGGACCTTAAGTGCACGCGTCCGAGTTGGTCTTTCCGCCAAATTGGTTGCGCAACCAAACGGACACCAGGTAAGTTACTCTCTATAGAGCTGTATACATTTTGTTGGTAGCGGCGACTGGTCACGCCGCCATGGTGTCCCGGTGAAATATAGCCCTAACGTCAAGGTCAATAAATCATTCAGTTCAACCGGATGCAGCAATAAACCAGTATTTCACTTACTTTATTTCAAGATCAATGAGGTTAAGGTTTTATTGAGTAAAAGTTGACAATGACTAAGAAACTTGTTACCAATTTTATAACGAAGTTCCCCACCACGTCTGTCTGTAGGTATGTATGTTTGCAATAAACTACAAATACAAAATACTAAAACATTTATTTCATCTTTAACATTGTGAGCATAAATAAATTGGGGCAGCCCCAGTAAGTTACAACAGTATTTAGGGGTATGTGGAACAGAGAGTAAAGCCCCATATACCTCCTTTTAAAAAGGGAGGATCCTCCGGCCAGACGGGTGTTATATGTCTGGTGGGCTATTGCCCAATAGATGATTTCGGGCTGTTCTATATGTTCTAATCGCGCGGAGAACTTTGATTACGCGATGCAGGATTAGTTCTTATGTGACGCCATAGATGTCGCTACATCACTCCCCTCCGGAGATCGGAGATCGATGGTTCTTGATACTTCTTGATGCGTGCCAGGCCAGTGGTAGGTTGGTTCCAGTGGGTCGGAACCGAATGCCGCATAGTTCTCGGTGAGTCGGAACTGTCTGCGGTGATGCCCCAGTGAGTCGGGGTTGTGCTATCCCAGTGAGTCGAGATGATGCTGCAGGCTCCAGTGAGTCGGAGTAGTGCTGCTGGCTCCAGTGAGTCGGAGCGGTGCTGTGCGACGTAGTGGCTTGACTGCTTGCGTCGACCAGGAGAGATATGTTCTAATCGCGCGGAGAACTTTGATTGCGCGATGCAGGATTAGTTCGTATGTGACGCCATAGATGTCGCTACAAGTACTTGTGTTGTTGGGGCTGTCGCGCACGTAAGGAAGGAATAATTAGCTAGCTGAACAATGCTTGCACTTCTAGCTGAACAATATTTATGTCATCAAAGAATATAAAACAAAAAAAGAGAAAAAAAATACTAAACGGATTTTTTTATTTTACTGTTCATAAATTACTATCACAATTTACATAATGTGTGTCAAATTAGTATATACTTAGAAAAATAAGTATCGCAACTGAATTATGGCTTGCTGAGCAGTATCTCCTCAGCAATCCCAAGTAAAATTATGATAAATTTTACGTAGATCCTTACTTATTAGGAACACAAGTGGTTGATTAAAAATTGTACTCTTAATTTTACTACTGAATGTGCTCGCTATGACTACTTAAAACCTTTATTATATATTTGTAGTATACGCATGCTACACGTAGGGCTTTTCGATAGAAAACCTAAATGTTTTGAAGATTTCAACGTAATCGGCTGAATGGGTCATGAAATCATGAATCAAGAATTCAACTCATAACAGAAATAAGTAACATTAAATAAGTAAAATTAAATACAAGAATAACTTATAATTATTTATTTAAAACTATAACTATATTAAAAGAAATTTCCACCATGTCCGTGGCCGCCATGTCCGTAGCCGCCGCCATGTCCGTAGCCGCCGCCATGTCCGTAGCCGCCGCCATGTCCGCCGCCGCCATGTCCACCGCCGCCATGTCCGCCGCCGCCATGTCCGAAGCCGCCACCATATCCGCCGTAGCCGTGATCGTGCCCTCCGTACCCGCCGCCATATCCGCCGTGTTCATGCCCTCCGAACCCGCCGTGCCAATGCTGTGCATGCGCCAACGCAAGGATGGCGCTTGCCACCAGCGTGAAAAATATGAACTGGAAATATATAAATAAATGGATTAACGACAAATCGACTCACAAAGTCACCACAGTCTAGTTTGTATTGAAGCCCACATTTTTTTAATGAGATTATGAATGAGTGTATTCAGTATCCCAGAGAAAAATATCGCTAATATTGCAAGATACCGTTTTACTAATATTAAAAAATATTATGCAATGTAAAAAAAGTTTTTGTTTAATTTAACTAAATCGAAACATTAAGCAGAACTTACGGTTTTCATTGTGTCTGTTTCAAGTTGAATAACGTTATTTTTGGTCCATCGTGAACTTTTATAGATGGCAAGATGGAGGTCAAGATTCGAGTTTTACCATTAAAATAATAAAACCCACAAAATGGTGGAGGTTAACTTATCCTGCCAAACAAGTTATACGTTTCCTTATTAATTAGAATAAGTATAATGAAAACCACAAATTGGTTGAGATTGGTCATGATGATCGATTTTGATTCTAGATTTTTTTTGGAAAACTAAACAGTTATTTGGACTGTTTTTACCAGACTGCAAGAAGGGATAGGTATGTTTTTCGTGCGTATCTTGTATGTATGAATGTATGTATGATGTAATATTCATTATTACCTCAAATCTTTCAAACCACTGAACGGATTTACATAATTAAGATATCGTTAGATTCGTCTTGATAATCCAAGTGTTCTTACACAGGTGACGTTAAAAAAACCCAACATAACGACTGTGAGATGCCATAATTTAGAGCATAATTTAATATTTTTTTGTTACTGTATTATGGGTATCAAATTAAAGGGCTCATCATGAGGATTTCAAAATGGTATATTATGACCATATTAAAAAAAAATACAATAGGAAATATGTTATTTATTATCTACTAACTGTTACTCGTGACTTAGTTACTCCCCTTTTTTGAGGCAATCATGTAAAAAAATATTATCCAATTCAGAGATATATTCTCCCCTGTTCCCGCGGAAAAATGAAAAGTAGCAAAAGTTACTCCTTGTAACATCAGCTATCCGTCAATTGGGCACGCCATAATCATGTTGTTAAGTCCCCTCTTTGAGGAGTGGCTGGAGAGGCGTCACGGCGTCCTCACCTTTCGCATGGCGCAGGTCCTCACTGAACATGGTAAATTCGGAAAGTTCCTGCATCGGATTCATGTAGAAGAAACGCTCAGGGGTGTCGCCGTTGTGCGGACCGCCCGGAGGATACGGTGGAGGTGAGCCCAGCACGGTCGGAGCACCGCCGTGTCCTCGTGTCGCCGGCCCTGGTCCAAGCAATAGTCCGGAGCGAAGGGAAATGGGTGGCGGTCGACTCCTTCTGCGAAGCAGTAATGCTAGCGATGGAGACAGCCGTAACTCCGACTACCAACCACCGTAGGCACGTGTTTTTGGACGACGTGCAATCTATAGCTCGCAGTCCGGCCGTCCGGCTATTGTCTGGACCGAGCCCAAAAAGAGATGTCATGGCCCAGCAGGGCGGCCGATGGCTACTAAAGTCATGGGAGGAATTCTGAGAAGGTAACTCGTGGTTCTAGAACGCAAAAAGCAACTGAAGGAACCTAGATGTAGTTTTACTCAGTAAAAGTCTGGCACGCTCTCCGTCTCCGCCTCAGAGTGGGCGAAGTTTACCAACATAAAGAAAAGCTTTCCATCAGTGAAAGTCCCGTCACAATCGGTCCAGCCGTTTCGAAGATGTCTTCTCCCCGGGTATCAGGATGTCCCCCTCACCACCGGAATGAAGTCCCGTTTCAACGAAAATATAAAAAGTAGCTTAATGTACTCTAAATATTAGCTATTTCCCAGTGAAAGTCCCGTTAACTTTTGTTTAACCGTTTCGCAGACGTATCCCGTATTTTGAAATCCTAATCCCGCAATGAAATTAAAAAAAGCCTATGTTAATCCTCGTAACATCAACTTTAAGTTAGTGAAAGTCTCTCAAAGTCAGTCCAGCCGTTTCGGAGATGTCCCCTATTCCCGGACATGGGCGTATCTAGGTTCTGGGCCAGGGGGGGGGGAGGCAAATTAGATTTTTTATAAGCACTTAGTCAAATAATTAAATAAACGTAAATTAAATTAAGTATTTTTTTTTAAACAATTAGCTTCTGCAAGCGACTTGGCCCGCGTGATAGTCCATTTCTCCATACAAAATTTGGACCCCCGTTTCATCCCTTTAGGGAGTGAATTTTTTAAAATGCTCTCTTACTGCTCGCTTACGGCATAAAAGGAAATCTTGTGCAAAATTTCACGTTCCTAGACGTAGTACTTTAAGCTGTGCGTAGATAGGTCAGTCAGTTTCTCCTTTTATTTTTATAATGTTACCGGCAATCTGTATAATCCGGGATTCTATACAATACCTAGGCAATGTATAGAATACAAAAAACGTGTAATATTCGAAATATTATATATTTTATGCTTTGCCCAAGCACAGTACTAAAGCAAAGCAAGCAGAATGCCTAAGTATTCTATACAATACCGAATGCGCAGCCGGTAATGTGTATAAAAGACGAGAGTAGGGAAGGAGGTGATGTGATTTTAAGGCAACCCGATACGGGCAGGTTAGGTTAGAAGGCTAAGGTGGGAACGGAGCTCCCGAAGAGTTTTTTATTTCACGTTAATTTCATTATGTATCACTCAGATCCTATTTTTGTTCGCGGGGTTTAAGATAAGGCTCCTATTTTCGGGTGATTTAAAAAAAATAACCATTAATTCTAACCTAACCTGATCGACCTGTGTGACTTGTGTCGGGATGTAAAATAACGTCAATTCCTTCCCTGCTCTCGTCTTTTACATACATTGATTTTAAGTAATAGAACATGTTTCATTTGCCCGTCATTTTATAGGTCTAACAAACGATCTGTTTGCGGATGAATGGAAGATGATTTTATTTTCATGTCAGAGGTACTGTGAGAGGGATTGAGGTACATGTTGTTGTACAAAAAAAACCCGACTGCGTAAAAAGTAACTTAAACTTTAAATAAAAATTTAAAAGAAAAAAACAAGTTCAGTCCAGTAGCGTAAAACACCAATTTAATTGCATTAATTGAAACACATAAAATAAAACAAATATGTAATAAATTCTAATACGGAATATATTGACTGCAACAGTCGGGACCCATTAAAATAATCTAGACTAAAATCATCCCATCTGATATGGGTCCTGACTGTTGCAATCAATCAAACTCTAGGCCCCAGTAGGCTTCGACCCTTCTGGGCCCCTACGGTTTGTTGACATCTCTTTGAGAAGCGCGTGGAACACTATGTGCTTTCGATGACTTGGGCTCGGTCTAGACGATTATCGGACGGCCAGACGGCAAGCTACTCATTGCTCGTCCGTGTGGCTGGTAGTCGGGTCGGGGTCGTCAGGATGTCAGTTTCCAGTACCGCTTCGCAGAAGGAGGCGACCGCCTGTCATTCCCCTTCGCCCCGGACCTCAACGAGGACACGGCGGTGCTCGAATCCGCGCAAGCGGGGCACACCTCCACCGTGTCCTTGCATTGCTGCCCGTGTGCCCCCGATTGTGGTGGAATTGTATTGTTTAAGTAACCTTCTCGCAAGTACAAGCAATAACTTAACATATCGCATTTGCATATATGGTAGGTTCACAAAAAATACAAACAAACAAATGTTGATTTTTAGGGTTCAGTATGATCACTCGTCTGTCACTACGAATTTGCTCCGAACCTACTGAACAAATTTAGTTAAAAGGTAGATAAGACAACAACCGTTTTTTTTTGTTGGAAATAATCGTATGACTCGAGAGAAGTCCAGGGTGAAGTGAGGGTGAGGGCGTAAATTTTTGAAAGAGATACCTTGGTTCTGTATCACAAAGGACAACTAAGGGAACCCGGGACCCCGATCCCGACTTCCAGCCACCGAAGGCGTGGACTTGCGTACGATGAGCAATGGGTAGCTCGCCGTCCGGCCGACCGGTAACCATCTGGACCGAGCCCGAGTCGTCGATGGCGCGTAGTGTTCCACGCGCGCCTTAAAGAGATGTTAGCATAACCGTATGGATCCAGCAGGACCGAAGCCTACTGGGATCTATGTCCTGCAGTGGACATCTAAAACGGACTAAAAATTAAATATTATAAATGGATTTCAATAAAGTTTCCACCGGATTCGTGAAATCCTTAAAAAAAGCGATGGTCTCATATTATATTGAAATTTACTCCATTAATTTAATTCCAGTTTTGATCGTCAAGGTTATATGCAAAGTAAATGCATCTTTTGCATCGTTTTATACCTAAAGATAAAAATAATGTAGATCGGAAAAAAAACTAAATCTTTTTGTAAAAGAAGCGACAGACATAATGCGGACCTATTGGTCCGGTTCCAGACAGGTCCAGACTAGCTATTAAGGTATTCTCTCACCTTCCATGTGGTACTGTTTAAAATTTTATAATAAAACATCTTTCAATATAATTATATACGACTCTATGATGAGATACGACGATTGAGACGAAAGCACTTTTATTGATTATTTATTCATAACACAAGCTCTGCTTAGCTTGGGACTAGACGGCGTTGTGTGATAGTTGTGGAATATTATTATTATTATTTAGGACAGATGTGACACTCTGTATATTAATATCTATATTTAGTTTTTAAGTTTACTTTATTTACATTGTTCTCACATGATAGCGACAAGAAACATGTAACAGAGATATTTGTAATTACAAAACATGATTGAAAAGAGTGTTTATGGAGTTTCTGGCACATTTTTCTTCATAGAGATTTACACTTTGGAATGTGCAATTAACATATTTTTTTCTGACTGACTGACTTCTTGACATTTCAAAAGTGCCTGCTGTAAATGGTTTATTTGTAATAAAATGCTTTGAATCTTTGACTCAGTGCCGGATTGGCCGCTGCAGAGATAATCTGGCCAAGTAGGCTGTCCTTGACCCATTACAAATACAGTGCCAGTTTAGAGCCCCTTCACAGGATATACTTCATCTCTTTTTCTGTCCAGTACGCACAACTACATGCACCTTTCATGACATATACAGGCCAACAACAGAGCCGTCCAGGTGGCAAAATATTGGTCGGACCAGATTTGAGTTAATTCGACATGAAAGAAGAAGATGAACTGCCGGACTACCACGTAGCAAGAGTAGTAAATGCGGGGCCCCGCATGGTTGTAAGAAACAAGTCATGATACCAGTATTTTTTTTTTTTCTGGTGGGAAAATCATCTAATGATATCCCCCGCTCTTGGGCGGAGCGCGAGATAGTGTCAGACTTTTACTGACTAAAAACCCACTCCTGTTCCTTCTTTGCCATTTTTTTTTCCAGGGCCCCGGGGATCTCTTTCGCATCACCCATGGCCCCAGTAGGCTTCGACCCTGCTGGGCCCCTACGGTTGCTGACATCTCCTTGAGGCGCGCGTGGAACACTACGCGCCGTCGACGACTTGGGCTCGGTCCGGACGGTTACCGGACGATCGGGCGGCGAGCCACCCATTGCTCACCGTCCACAAGCCTGCGCCTACGGTGGCCGGAAATCGGGATCGGAATCCCGGCGGCGGTTGGGGCGTGAGGACCGTTGCCTCACGCGATCAACCGCCTCCTTTGCTAGCATTACTGCTTCGCAGAAGGAGGCAACTGCCTGCCACTCCTCCTCGCTCCGGACCATGGCCTGTACCAAGGCCCGGCGCGAGAGATCGCTGCCACCGATCGCCCCCACGAGGACACGGCGGTGCTCTGCCCAAGCGGGGCACACCTCTACCGTATGCTCCACCGTGTCCTCCGGGCGGTCCACACAATGTTGGCACCCGGGCGTCTCTTTTGCACGAATCCGGTGCAGGAACCTCCCGAACTTACCATGTCCGGTGAGGACCTGCGTCATGCGGTAGGTAATAATAATAATAATATTCCACAACTATCACACAACGCTGTCTAGTCCCAAGCTAAGCAGAGCTTGTGTTATGGGTACTAAACAACTGATAAACATACTTATATATTTCTAAATACATACATATATTGATAAATTACACCCAGACACAGAACAAATGATCGTGCTCATCACACAAACATTTGTCCTGGGTGGGAATCGAACCCACGACCCCCGGCATAGCAGTCAGGGTCACTAACCACTAGACCAACAGGCCAGTCGAAGGACGCCGTGAGGTCTTTCCAGCCACTCCTCAAAGAGGGAACTTATCGCCATAATTATGGCGTGCCCAGCACTGGGTTGCGACAGTCGTTGTCGCCATTCCACCATGAGATCCCGCCGGGAGTCTTTCCGCTATGCCGCGACTAGGCGCGGCACCGGAGTCTCGCCCCGGCGTTGCATCTCCATGCGCAGATCGTGCATGCGTGCGAGGTCTTTTGCCTCCAGATCCCACGGTAGTTGGTCAGCAAGGAGGCTCGCTGCTTCGCGGGAAATCGTGCGGTATCCTCGCACCATCCGGATCGCCATGACCCTCTGGCTTGCGTTCAGCTTGGCCGCCGGTCGCTTTCGAAGCGACGGCGGCGCCCATTCCGGCGCCCCATAAAGGGCCATGGACCGAACGATTCCTGCATAGAGCCTCCGGCAGGAGGCGTCTGGACCCCCTAGGTTGGGCAGGAGCCGCTTGAGGGCAGCCCCTGTACGATCCAGTTTGGGAGCCAGACGTCGGAAGTGCTCCTCGAAATTCCATCGGCTGTCGAGGACAAGTCCAAGGTACTTCATCGTCGACTCGACGCCAATGTGAACTCCTCCTACCGTTAGTGGGGAACCCGATGGTGGCACGTTCCGAGGGCCGTGGAAGCACATGGCCTCGGACTTGTGCAATGCCACCTCGAGTCCCAACTCTTGGATCCTCTCTACGACTGTCGCAACCCCGCGTGTCACTAGTTCGTCATGATACCAGTGCCATACAAATTCTAATCACTTCCGGATTTTCCATAAAGATAATGAAGGCAGTTTTTGTTTATTTGCATAGGCACACCAACGACTTATTTACAATATAATTTCAACAATATATCTAATAACCCCATCGCCGTATCTCTACGTTGACGTCGTGGTGGGGCTTGCGTGCTCCAATATACCCTAGGTCTGTATCGGTAAAGTTTGCTTTGCCGTAATATGCCTAGGGTGAGGGGCCAGACTAAGAGAGATACAATCCGCAGTGCAGTTTTGTGGCGAACTGTTGGGCATTAGCGACCCCACGGACCCGATCTCCCGGGAGAATTCTTGTTCTTCATCTCCGGCTTGCCTTTATAGGCCGGCCGTAGTGAACACTGACGAGGAACTGAGCTCCCACCTCTCTCTTGCCTTTATTGGCTGGCTTGAGTGGAGATTCGCAAGAGCAAACGCGCTCGGGAGAAGGATGTATAATCCAGTAAGGTGCTGGTAGGGATCTTGACCGTACTTCCGGGATTGTCCTGATAGCCGTGGTATACCTCTCCACTCTTCAAGCACCTCAGGATATGTTGCCCTCTTGTTGCTACGTCACTTCGTGCTAGCGGCCGTTTTTTGGGGCCCATTTATTGAGTGTGCAAGTCACCCCCTGCCTTTTTTCGATGCATATTAATAACGTTGTTCAGGCAGGGGCCCATAGTCTTGACATAATTCCATGTTACCAGTCCACTTAAGACTCCAAATACCATAGCCCTATTATCTTTGTTCTCCATATGTCGCAACAGTTTTTCAATAACCGGGGGTTGTCCTTGGGTGCACTAGCATAGCGCGTACAGGGATAATCGTCGGTTGGTATCATGTTCCATTATAATTATCTAAAGGGCCTCTGCGAGTTGGCTTCGGCTCCTCGTACGCCCCCCAAAGGTCCAGGACCTCAGGGTCCTGAGATAAATAAAATATATAAAAAAAATATCTAATAATAAAATTTACCAGTTGATCCTGTGTAAAAAAGTCACTTACACGTATGCACAACACACAAGCCCGAGAGGTGCGGTATTCTACCTCGGACAGCCTCGGCATACGCTTAGTGCCAACGAACGTGTTTGTTTCCTTTTGTAAAACCGTTATCAAAATAAAATTATTCTGATTCAAATTATCTTTCGTTCGAGTACCCAAGTCAGTGCCCACACCTACCAAGAACTATGTCGGATCGTGATGAAGACCCGATGTTTCGCATCTCGGCCACCCTTGATGCGACATATTATTAACTTAAATTAAAGTACATTATTAACATATTATTAATCAATCACATTATTATTAAATTACATTTAGAAAAGAAAAATATTCAATAACTATTAAATTAAATGAAAATATAATTAAATTACAGTTTTATAGAAGTGTATAATTACAATCTTTACAATGTCATATATCTCACCACCGCGTGTGATCTTAGATAAAGTCAGCCGCCAATCCACTTCAATCCACCTTTTTTGACTTCTCGCGATCCAGGGTGGAACGGGAGGGCGTGTCAGACTTCATTGACTAAAACCCACTCCTATGTTCCTTCTTTCAGGACCACGGGTTTTCCATTCTGAAGCGAACCCATGGCTCTAGTAGGGCTTCAACCCTGCTGGGTCCCTACGGTTTTGCTGACATCTCCTTGATGCGCGCGTGGAACATTACGCGCCGTCGACGACTTGGGCTTGGTCCGAACTTTTACCGGACGGCCGGACGGCAAGCTACCCATTACTCGCCGTCCGAAGTTTTTACTGAGAGATGCAGTGAGATGCTGACAGAATAAAACCTGTTGACACGCTTACGGATTGCGATTTATAATGGGTGTGTCGTTAGACGTGTATGGGTGTAATGTTGTTATAGAAGGTCGTAAGTGCAACTGGTTTGCTATTCTGGTAAGCAAAAAAAAAAAAACAGTTTGTGTCAGTATTATTATTTTATTACATAAATATAAATGAAAATACGCAGAATTTCTCTCACGGTTCTTACCACTTTACAAGTAGCCGTGATTATTTTATTTTATTGAAGTTTAATATGAATGTGCTATGAATACTGCATCGCTAACCGTTGTGTAGTTTAGAAGAACAGCGCAGTCCTACTCATAAACACTAATGAAAATCGACAAAAACTCCTTTCTTTCAAAAGAGCTCACGGTTTTGGGCAAGTGTAATGGTTCAGTCTTGTCTTTAGACGTCGAGTTTACGTCCCGCCATTTTCTACAGAGGCCCATAACAGTGTTAATTTATCAACCATAGGGACTGTCAAAATGCCAAACTGTAAGGGATGCACACACACACATCATTCACATGCCATTTTTATAGCGTTAGTCAATCCTCTACCTTTTTAACTTTTTCCCAATCGCTGATAGAATGTCATTTGTCTAGATCCTCCGATGCATCTGAAGAATTTATTTTACGTACGAGAGTTTAAAATGTTTAATACTACGTGTAAAGCATTTATGCGTTCAGTCTATCCCGAATGATGCCCGTGGTGACCGCCACCGTGGTGACCGCCACCGTAGTGGTGACCGCCGCCGTAGTGGTGACCGCCACCGTGGTGACCACCGCCGTAGTGGTGACCGCCGCCGTAGTGGCCACTCTCGGCAGTGTCGAGGTCAGCCGCAGGCGCACCCTGCACTGACGTCATCAATGCCAAGAAGGCACACACAAACAGGGCGAACAATGCGAACTGAAATAAAAATGAAAGGTTTTTGTTAAGAATTTGTGTTACTGGGTGGACTGATTGAATTAAAAGCGTGTTTGAACCTAATTCTACAGTTTTTATTGGATTTGCAGTTCCAAAGAATTTGTTAAATTTTATGTTATCAAAGACGTCGCGTCGTTGACGCGGAGAGGGTGATTCTTTGAAACCGAGAGAACGTCTCATTCGTCTGGCCTAGTTTTCGTACCTATTTATTTTGTGTCGTAAGTCACTGGACGCAAATGAGTGCCTTTGATACATTTAGATATTGGGGGGAAAACTAATATGCAAATAAAAATATTAAATTGTAAAGAAAACACTAGGCCAGATGAATGAGACACTGTCTCGGTTTCAAAGAATCACGCGAGAAATGTCTTAATTGTTTTTGTTGTTCGTTTTTTCCTCGGAACTCTTCGGTCGCGTGAAGCTCGGTGGCGGCTCGCGATTGGGCCACTAGTGCGAACCCCTGTCTCGCCCGCCGCGCCGCCGCCGCGCCGTGCCGAAGCGTTCCGTTTTTTCCAGATGACAGTGACCGAGTCAGAATTATACGTCACCAACGTTGTCCTAATAAAACTTTTCTGCAGAGATTTTATAAACAAATTATGCAGTTATTGTTTGATACATATTCTTTTATTCAAATGCGGTAGATTTATAATATATGTATATGTTAGGTACCGTTAGAATACAGAATACTTTAATATAATAATTTACTAGGTAATCTGTAAATTACCGGGTACGATCCGTTAAAGTTTAAAATTGAACTTAAAGTAGCAAATATCACCACTTTACCTAGTTAATCTGCATATTAACGGATGTTACATCGTTAATTCGCGGAAGACAGTGAGCAAAACACTTTTGTCCCCGCTGAACTCGACGACGGAGCCCCGCTCATTTGGGCTACTGGCTCCTATCCCTGGGCGGTTATAAAAAAAAATAACCACGAAGGCTAAAGCGGAGCGAAGTGGAGCTCCGCTCCACTTCGCTCTCACCTTAGCCTTCTAACCTTCTGTACGTGTCCGGGTGTCCTAAAATATATTAATTTTTCATGCGTAACATTTCATCAAACTTTAGATATTATTTGAAATTAAAATTAAATAATTACAATGAATCAGAATGTTTTATTCAAGCAAAGAACCTGTTTTATAACTTAACCGTATGCTTGGCCGTTATTCTACACTCTAACTGATTTACGCACATTAGCGGTAACATAATATGTTTTACAGTTTAGGAATCCCAATTTGATCACAGTTTAGGAATCCCAATTTGATCACAGTTTAGGAATCCCAATTTGATCACTTTTGAACGACTTTCGAGGCAGAGCCTATATAGCAGCTGCTGCTGTTACATTGTCGATTTATAGCTATCGTGTTGAGAATATATTTATTCTATAGCATTGAGATGAACACAAAAAAATATAACTATCGTGTTGAGAATATATTTATTCTAAGTACTAGCTGTCCTGGTAGGCTTTGTTTTGCCCGAAAGCTGGTTGTTTATCAAAAAATAATAATAATAGAAAACCCGATTGCAGCGCCACCTACAGTGTTCAATTGTATTTTCAAACCATCCAGGGACCTACTCAAATATACACACAAAATTTCATTCAAATCGGTCAAGCCGTTCAGGAGATGTTAGATGACAAACACACGTATGGAATAAATGTATATAATTGTATATATGAAGATAGCATTGAGTTGAACCCAGAAAATGTATAATATAATAATATATATAATAATATAATAATAATATTCCACAACTATCATTTCTAAATACATACATAATTATATAGATAAACTACACCCAGACACAGAACAAATGATCGTACTCATCACACAAACATTTGTCCTGGGTGGGAATCGAACCCACGACCTCCGGCATAGCAGTCAGGGCCACTAACCACTAGACCAACAGGCCAGTCAGTTTATATATTGAATGTAGTAAGAAATAATATTACGAGTAATACGAAATGATATGAATACGATCGTTAACAATTTTGCCGAGATAATGAGTCACAAAGAGGTTTAGTACCAGATGAGAGCCACCTGACTTGCACTTGAATAGTTTTATTTACTAAAGGAACATGTTATTGAACTCTGTTACTCAATACTTTATTGCAATCTATGTCTGTACATAGATGATATTGAAAATTGTCATAGATCAATAATTCAATATGGATCCTGTCGGACACAGCAAAATTAAGACAGAGGAAGAGGGCGATCTAATCTAATGTAATGTGTATAATTATGTATGTATATCATTATAATATTATGTCTGTGCATAAGTATAGGAAAATTAAGTCAGGTATTTTTGTTTATTTTGTGTCATCATTATTAAAAAATAATTTTAATTAAATTATGTATGTATATTATTATTATGTCTGTGTATAAGTATAGTTAAATTATGCCAGGTATTTTCATTTATTTTTTATCGTCATCATTAGTAAATTATGTTTTTATTTAAATTAAATTATTTATGTATATTATTATTATGTCTGTGTATAAATATAAGTAAATGGAGTCAGGTATTTTTATTTGTTTTTTATCGTCATTATGATTAAATTATGTTTTTACTTAAATTCAATTTTGTATGTATGTTTAGTGTGATACTCAGAAATATGTACGAAAACTTTATGGAATACACAACAATAAGTTATTGTATGTTTAAGCAGAAAATATATGAATATTCGATAGATGTTATTATCCACAGAACATTGATAAGTCTAAATATAAAGACCTAAAAGCTTAGTTTTATTGAAATAATAGGTATCTGGTCGTTTTTGTTATAAGAAATAGTTTGTATTATTTATTTTTATATATATATATATTTCTTGAAAGAAGGGAAAAACGTTAGAATGTAAAAGTTCTTTAGAAAATTATTATAAATCTAAAGAAATTTAAAAAATTTACTTAGGCAAGGTTACTTGAGTGTCGTAGGTCTGTATAAGATTATGCTAAAACATGTTTTTTTTTAACTTTTCATAACAAAACATGTCTATGAATAAAATATGATGGAAACCGAATTTTATAAGGAAAAACTCTCCTTAGAAGTGAGTAGAGAACAACTATACAAAGATCTTTTGACGTTTTAATGATTCTCACAGGAGGCGTTATAATTAAAAAAATTGTGAAAATATCATATAAAAATAATTTTGACCATTGCAGCGGTGTGAAACGTCAACGTTTTTTTAATGTGATGTTTTAAATATTTTTCTGGTGATAAAAATAAGATGAGTAAGTACTACACTCATAACTTTGTAAAATCATAATTTAATATGAAGAAAGAGAAAATTGAATATGAAGTAAGTAGAAAATTGATTAAAATAAATTTATTTACTTTATGCAATAATAAGTAATAATTTTAAATTAATTGCATAATAATATTGTGAAAATGATATAGCATGTATAATTATTATATTTATAATTAATAATATAGTTATATAATTTCTATAAGTATAATTAATAATATTATAGCATATTTAATTATTATATGTATAATAACAGTATGTGTAATTATTTGTAAAATAATTTAATAATGTTATCTGAGAAAAATGTATTTATATTATCAGAAATAAAGGCAATTTTAAGTACTACTCACGGTTTTCATTGTAACAGCTAATCTTGTACAGTGTAATGTTTGACCCGGCAGGATCTTTTATACTAAGCTGGTGACACACAACGGGAAAATAAACGAGAACCCAAAAACTTTATAGCGGCAGCGATCGGCAGGTCAATAGTCCTCTTGTAGTAGGTATCATATTCATATTCATTCATCATCATATATCTCAATCAGTAATATTTTTTGGAAATTATTTACCGTTTTCAAACGGATTTCACTTTATTAATTGTTATTTTGTTGTGCCGGAACTAGTTACTGTTTATATTATGATTATACCTACTTAAAATACCAGCCGGTTATTGTCTCACTATATGGCAAAGGCCTCATGTCAAACAGCTAAGGTAGACGTAATAATCGCCACAATTTCCCATGATTTTAGAGTTATATAAATTATTTATCAATGCATCCTAGTTTTCTAAAATGTTTTACTATGTTGATGTAAATAATGGTTGAGGTAAACTTACAAAAAACTTTTTCAAGTACGTAAGCATTGAAAAAAAAAACGGTCAAATGCGAATCTGACTCGCATGCAAAGAGCTTCGAGTGAATCACATAATTATTTTTAAATAGGTATGTTTAAAAAAAACCTTTTTTCTTGCATATTTTTTCTGTAATATATAAAAGTAAAGAACTATTATTAATTATTTAATTTAGACTAGTTTCCGAAATATGTGTGGCACTGGTCCATTTTGATCTATCTTCTCAAATAAAAAAAAAATATTAATGAAAAAAAAAAACACTTTTAAGACCTCCAAAATATTCCTCTTTACTTAATATACTTATCCAGTTTAAAATTATATATTTTTTTATTTTTTGATTGGGAATCCAAAAGTGACCTCCGTATTTTAAATTATTTTTTTTATGTTACACGTCCTTTTTTCTTTATTTTTATCGTAAAGGCACGTGAATATTATTATTGTCGGTGGTTCAGCCACTAAAACCACTTTGCCTGCAGTGCTTTTTTTCCTATGTATATTTAAGTGTAATACCTTTTTAAGTGTGTAGTGTAATATACTTAATAGTATTTAAGTGTGTGACCTAATTTATATTTCTATGTAAATTGTAATTTATAATATGGGAATAATTTCTTGAAATAAAATGATGATGATGATGATACTCCTTTATTAATTGTAAATACATATAAATTACATTTTTAAATACTTTTTAAACCTAATCATAAAAAAAAAACATTAAAAAATATAAAAAATAGTATCCCACCGGTATCGGGAACAGGGTCCACACTCTCCAAAATGCAACCTGTAGAATACCGATAGGCTGGCTACCCTGCGCCGGTGCTCGGGGCTTTGTAGATTGGATTTAACCAAATCTGGATAAGTACTTATAATAATACTTATAATAACATTCTACTTATTTATTATTAAAACTACGATGGGTGGGTCGGCGAGTCGTGGTGTCATGTAGCCTTCCGTGAAAGCGCCGATACACGACACCCTACGGCCAAAAGTCTTCTTTCATGAAAGTCTCCAGATGATGAGTAAGAGAAATCAGAGAATCTTGTAGCGCGACTCCAACCTTTCAACTCTCAGGATGAACTTGGTCTTAATCTTTATGTACTCCACGATCTCCTCTACCTTCGTGGAGTGATGTAAAAGTGACACGTAAAGCTGCGTCTATGGAAAAGCGGGATGCAGCAACATGTTCGAACCTGTCAATGCGGTACCGCACTGATTGCGACAAGCAGGCTTCTTCTTCTTTACCACACGAATAAAGCCTTCTTCATCGGTCTGTCTTTGTCTTGTTACCGCAGGTAACGAGCTTCGAACGTGATCGGAGAGCCCCTGGGTACCTCTCATTTGTTATGATGGTCGATTATTTTTTGCTGGAGTAACATCAACGGCAGCAGAGTAAGCACGTGACGCGCGAATTTGCTTCGGTGCCCCTGTGAGGGGTTCGCGGGGAGGTCGGGAGGCGCATGGCGCATTTGTGCATCACTTGCAGTGACGGCGGCAGACGATGAGCCCAATTTTGCTGACTCTAAGCTCCGCTGCGAATCTGCGATGCATTCAACGCGCCGTGACTGGTGTTGACGTTAGTAGTTAGCTCGTGTGACCTACACACCGTATTGCGTAAATCTGCTACCTCGGTACCTACGTAAATATCGCAGCAGTCTGGTGACGTCGATGTGATTGAATGTGACGAGGGCAGCTTGCGCAAATCCTTCGCCACGATAGTCGGTACGCAGTGGCGTAACTATACCATCTGAGGCCCGTGGCAAAATCATTAGATGGGGCTCCAGGTAAAGGCAAGGGGGCAAAGGTTTTATTGCCTATAGCTTTCCTCAATAAATGGTTTATCCAACATTAAAAGAATTTTTCGATTTGAACTAGCAATTCCTGAAGCACATTCAAACAAACAATTGCTTCAGCTTTATAATATTAAAATAGAATAAATAGGGTGTAGTTTGTCCGATAGATGCGAAACGCATAGCTGGACCAGTCGTTGTGACGACACTTAGAGGAGGCCTATATCCAGCAGTGGACATCTTTCACCTGACATTATGATAACAGATAAATAGAAATATCAAGTAATAAAGACTATAAAGTAATAAAGTAAGTAAATGATCATGAGATCACCAGATGATCATAAGAGAACCACAAAAGTAATTTTGTGGTTTACTTTTTTCATACTTGTTCAATAAGCGACCAGAGACCCTCGCGAGCTCTTATCGCGATCCACTTGAGGACCTAAACTGAGCAGGATGGAGCTATATGGGGTGTATAGCGCCATCCCTCTCTCTCGCTCGCACACCCAATAATTCAGCCAGAGTATTTTACAAAAAAAGACTACAATTTTATAGTTGATTTGTATAAGAGTGCTAAGCACTTGTTTTTTTTTTTATTTTTGAGGAAAAGGAACGCAACCTTTTTTTGCCTCACCTTTTATAATGGCAATTTCTTACAACATTTCTTGTAAAAAATATTGACATGAGCCATTAGGCAGTTTTTTTTGTGGTTTAACAAGAACCTTCTTAGGTTTACGACCTTTGGTAGGTAGGAGTTAAGATTGACAAGTAGTAACGTAAATTTTTCATGAGTGCCAAATTTGTTTTCTTCTTCAAAATAAATATCTACAAGACGTAAGACGCTTAGGAACGGCGAACAATGGATAGCTTGGCGTCCTATAAGGACCAAGGCCAGTTGACAGCGTGTTGTGTTCCACCCGCGCCTCAAAGAGTTGTCAGCAAAATTGAGTAGTTCCACTGCGCTCAAAAATCCATTGTTCTCAAAGTTTTAATGTTCATAGCTGTACATTAATTCCACCGCCTACAAGACATTTTGAGTACAGGTACTAAAAAAAAATTACCATGAAAGATTTCATTAAAAATAAAAAATTGTGGATCAAATTTGTTTTGAATAAGTTATAATTACAACGTTGCATCTGACAATACTTTTAAAAACTTAACGCAGCAAACAATAAAATAAAATGAAACAAACAAACAAAAAAATACTTTATAAAAATATATACATTGATGTCAAATTGAATTAAATTAATTAAAAATTAAATTATTTAAAAAATTTATCAATTAAAAATTAAATTATTTAAAAAATTAATCAATTAAAAATTAAATTATTTAAAAATTAAATAGCTCCCACACAACACTGCAAAGCGATTTTTTTTTAGGTGGGAAATCATCCAATGACATCTCCCGCCCTTATGTGTCAAACTTTTACTGACTAAAACCCACTCGTTTGTTTCTTCTATGCCTTGCATTCCAGGGCCCCGGGGTTCATTTTCACTTAACCCATGGCCCCAGTACGCTTCGATTCTGATGGGCCCCTAAAACTGCGATACGATGCGATTCGATTTCGTGCGGCAAAGCTTTGGTTCAAGGGCCTTACCATGACGTGTTAAAATGAAAGGCGTGCGAGAGAGTAAGACTGGTGGAGCTTAGACCCTATATAGCTCCATCCTTATAACAGTTCATTTTGATCGTCAAATGGATCGTGTTAAAAGCTCGTGGTAGGGCCTCAGGTGACCATACAATGTTTTTTATTTATTCTTGATAGGTTTGCGCTTGACCGCTATCTCACCTGCCCTAGCCAAGTCACAAACGATAAACGTAAACTCTCAGTAGTCTTTAATAGATTTTCAACTTTATGTTATTGGATATAAAGTTGAAAATCTATTGAAGATTACATAGTGTTTTCGTTCGTTCCGGTCGCTAACGCTCAGTAGTCTTTAATAGATTTTCAACTTTATGCTCTTAGATATAAAGTGCAACTTGGCTAGGGGGGCTGATTGAAAGCCACGATGCGGTCGACGATGGAGCGCGCTTATCTAGAAGCAACCTATTCACTCTTGACTTAAAGATTCCCGGGTTGTAGCACAGATTCCGGCAAGGTGCAAGTGCAAGGAAATGTGCGATGCAAATCAATGAATCGAAAGTTGTTGCGATGCGTCGCGCGAGCTCGCAGATTATTACGATGCAACATCGCATCGTAGTTTAGGCCCTTAGTAAGTAGTACCTAATGATTATGAGTTAGTTAACAATAGCCCTTAACAGAACATTATAACAGACCAGTCTTCTAGTCTAATCTCAGTCTAGTCAAGTCTCTAGGTCGCAAGCATTGCTGAGCATGATATCCTGTCTTCTTTTCACGGGTCAAGCAAATGGTCATTGGGTTTCTCTACTAGGAATTTCTTCGTAGCAGCCCAGATTTGAATGTGTACGTGTATAAGGATTGAAGGTCGCCACTGCTTACCATCAGGGATCACAGTTAAGCACTAGTATATATCAATTAAAAAAAGGTCTATTTGTAAAATTACGATATATCACGACTAGCTTGTTGGTCTAGTGGTTAGTGGCCCTGACTGCTATACCGAAGGTTTGATTCCCACCCAGGACAAATGTCTGTGTGATGAGCACAATCATTTGTTCTGTGTCTGGGTATAGTTTATCTATAATATGTATGTATTTAGAAATATTTAAGTATGTATATCAGTTGTCTAGTACTTATAACACAAGCTCTGCTTAGCTTGGGGCTAGACGGGTTGTGTAATAGTTGGGTGAATATTGTATTATTGTTATAATATTATTATTATCTACTTAAAATTCTAAAGGAATAATTGGGAAAGTGTCCCGTGTGAGAATAAGACCGAAATATAATTGACAAAGTGTAGGTGTCCTACCAGGTTGTGAGCAAAGTGTAATATACATATAAGATTACTTCCAGGATCGAAAGTCTCCTTTAGGCTACACCAGGACATGGTCCACCTGTGTGCCAAGTTTAGCCGTTTGAGCGTGAGGATAACAAGCAAACACACATACATACAAAATTTCGTCTTATTAGTATGATTGATACAACGACGTTAAATTAAAATATAAATTTGTTTATTACAACAATTTATCAAGTATATAGAAAATTTAGTGCATGATTTCGTCAAGTAAATCTCAAAGTTTTATTTAGTCAGTTTCAACGCCCGTGGTGCCCGTAGTGTCCATGATGATAGTCGTGTCCATAGTGGCCCCGGCCGCCGCCGCCCCCGCGCCTGTTGTAGCCGTAGCCCCGGGACTCCGCCCCCTCCAACATATCGTCTACAGGGACGGACTCTGGGGCCAAGCCTTCCACTTCCATCTCAGTCGGTGAATCCGGCGTAGCGCTCACCATGGCGAAGATGGCGCAAATCACCAGTGCGAAAATAGTGAACTGGAATTTAAATTAACAAAATGTAAATAAAAAACAAGAAATTCGAACTTAATTATGATAATAAAAGATTGAGGTTTATCTAAGGAACTTACAAAATTTCATTCTTTCATAATTATATTCGAAGTTCAAACAGACACATCGCATAATGTAGCATTTTTGCAGGGGTTACGTTTATTAAAGGATTTACTATTAATTATATTTTACACAACGTATAATATATAATTAATTTAAAGTAACGTAGTACTTTTATGTGATTATTAGAATGCTGCTGACTCCTTGACAGAGAATTCAGAGTTTTTTTTAGCAGTTTGATGGTTTTAAATGTTAATTATGTTTAATTTTAATTAACATTTCTGGTGGGACGGCTTAATTCAGCAGATATGCTGCTGCTATCAGAAAAATCCGTCAATTTACTGATGTATATACCGCGTGGCTAGTCTATTTTAGTTACTTTCATAGTATCATGTCTTACGTTGTTTTGCTATGGGGACGGGCTGCAGACATGGAGTCTATTTTTATTCTGCAGAAAAGAGCTATTAAAGCCACATATAATCTTTGCAGGCGATGGATTTCGATGGTCATCATGATGACATGCTCTAAGTGCCAACTTGGAGAGCATGAGGAGCATAGAGCATGTTAACTAGCAAATACCAATTGATGAGACCAAAAGCGAATCTTCTCTTTAGACTATTAGTACTCGTAATTGGAAATTTATTAACAAGAATCAAATACGTGTTAATTGAAGTACTGTAGCATACAAAGATAATTGAGACTAAGTAAACGTACTTACCGTGTTCATCGTGGCTGTACTTGTAGAACTATGGGAATTACATCTCACGGGAAACACTTATATACACATATGAGGTCGATGAGGGCATCTCATACTGCGTTTTATGTGTATCGTTTTACTCAATTACTATGGCATAGTTAGGTACTCATAACGTTTACCGGGAAAATCATAACAAATATGCGAGTAAGTGCACAAACCGCACACTTAGCGGTTTGTTATCTTATTATTTTACTTAGACAACAAAAATTTTGCACATGTATTTTTTTTCTTAGAAGTATGAAAAACATCTTATAACTTTTGCCACTCCGGGTGGAGCTAGAGCAGTGTCTACTGTTCCTTCATATCATTATCATTTCAGCCGAAAGACGTCCACGGTTGAATATAGGCCTCTCCCAAGTGCAGCCACAACGACCGGTCCTGCATCTATCGGATTCCTGACCTCATCGATTCACCTACTGGGCCGTGTAGTCTACCAACGCAGTGTCTTCCCGTACGCGGTCGCCACTCCAGAACCTGTCGGCTACATCGACTATCTGTTCAGCGAGCAAAACGCCTCGCCAAACTTAAGTGGCAGTGGGCAGGGCACACTGTCCACTGCCACTTAAGTTTGGCGATTGTTCAGGATATATCGGTAACTTTGGTTCTCCTGCGGACATCTTCATTCTTGATTCCATCACGTAAGGAAACTGTGAGACTCAAAGAGACGTCAGCAAAACCGTAGGGGCCCAGCAGCGCCTGAGCCTACTGAAGCCATGGGTTGTCTGAAAGGGAACCCCGGAGTCCTGGAACGCAAGACAAAGAAGGAGTATAATTATGTGTACATTTAGTCAGTAAAAGTCAGACACATTTCTCTCGCCCCGCCCTAAAGCGGGAGAAGTCATTGGATGAATTCCAACCTAAAAAAAAACAGTCAAAAAGAATATTATATTTATAAATTATTTTATTGTTTAATCATTTGGCTGTTCTGCATAAATAGGTAGACAACATGTTATTGTCAATTTTACGAATTGCGACTACGTTAGAGTTTTTTTCTAAAACACATTTTGGTAACAACAATGTTCTTAAAAACCTGTTCAAGATTGAAGTACTTATTTTTTTCCACAGCCTCAAATAAAGAATGAAGCATAAACGAATTTGGTGTGAAAACCTTTTTAAAAATAAGTTTCTATAGACTAAATGTTACTATCTTCCTTGGACATTATTAAAAACGTGAGCGTTTCAACCGCGCGGCCATAACGATAATTAATAAAAAAAACTATGCCAAGATTATGTAAAAATTTGTAAAAGTTGATTTCCAAAACCATAAATTTGTCAAAGTTATGGTTAAAAAGTTATAAGGGTTTGAATGTTGCCGCGCCATTGAAACGCGGAGAACCGCGCGGCCATGGAGATCTTTAAAACTACGCGTTGCAGAGACCTGAAATTTAGGTAAATAATAGATTGAATTTGTAAAAAAATTGTAAAAATATAGAAAAAATTCCAAGGTTTATATTTTAGAAGCTTTAAAGCAAAAACCTCATGGCCGTGCCATCGAAACGGTGACAAAAATATTATCGTTGATATCTCGCTGAAAAAGCATCACAGAGGTCTGAAGTTTTTTGTAAAACATAGATTTGAATTTGTTGAAACTTGTAAAAATACAACAAAAAATCCTAGTTTTATATTTCAGAAGCTGTAAGACTAAAACTCTATGGCCGCGCCATTGAAACGGTGACCAACATAATATCGCTGATATCTCGCTGAAAAAGCATCGCAGAGGTCTGAAGTTTTTGGTAAAACATAGATTCGAATTTGTCAAAACTTCTAAAAATACGACAAAAAATCCTAGGTTTATATTTCAGGAACTGTAAGACTTATGGCCGCGCCATCGAAACGCTCACATTATAAACAAGTAATAAATAAAATAAGATTTATGTTGAACGATTATAACCAATAAATAAACGTAGGCGTTGTATTGAAAGTTGTGTTAAAATCTAATACTGAAGTCCATCAATGCAGCTGTGTAGAAAGTACTAAACAAAAAAAAAATAGAAACAAAACTAACGAGAAAGCATGTTAGAATTTTTTTTTAGTTACTAAAATTCCAAGAGAAATTACGAAATTTCTCCTTCATCATTAATGGTAGAAGAATTGCTTGTAAAAAAACGAAATTTCATTAAAGATATAGCAAGCCTATTTCTATTGTTACAATTAAATAAACATTGATGAGATATCCGCTAAGGTACTTGGAAATAATTGACAGAATTGCTCCTGTTTTAATATTTCATCGAGGGATAGACAGTGTTATGTTCCAGTTGGTTCCAGTAGTCAATGAACACATTGAGGGCTAGCCCTTCGTTGGATGTTTTCAGGGGAAGAATTAGGGAACATATATATTGGTTAAGTATATTTTTAGTTTTAAGTATTATTTAATTAACGTGCTGTAGGTAATTTTTGTTGTGCATTTATAATTATCCTCAAGTCAAAATTTCTCTCTCATTTTTGTAAGGTTTACTGTAAGAAAACCCAATTATGGGTTAAGCTCCTGTAAATCAGCTGTCTTATTTTGTTTGTTTTTGTAAAAGTTGTGTGTACAATAAAGAATAGAATAGAATGAAACATTGTTGATGTTGTTGTAATATTTTGAACTCAAATGGGGTCTTGCCGGTTTCACAAAAGGTAGGTCAACGACTGACATAGCAGTAAAACTCAACAGTCGGATTTTCGAATCCTGAAAATATTCTGAGCATGAATAAATAATCCTAGCTTTTTCCCAGCCGTGTTAGGGTCGGCTTCCAGTATTACTGCAGCTAAATGCCAGTATTCTACATAAAACGACTGCCCCTGACCTTCACAGCGAAATAATTGGATAATACGATATTCTATGGCAAGACTGATATCAGATTTCACAGCTTCTGACTACCCGTAAGGACTGTTAAGCTAGAACTGTATTAGACCGACGCACATGTGTAAGACGCCTGATTTGTACGTAGAACGACGTCGCGTGGCGTGAATCAAGTGTAGCTCTACAAGTCTAGTTTCCATATAAAATGTATGGAGACCGACGCGCCCAAATCAGCGTGTATGGCACACGTGTGCGCAGTGTAGTTCTAGCATTAAAGATCTACAAATTATAAATCACTCTACAATCATTGGTCATTTATTATTTTAGCCTCTCCCTTCCCCTATCCTCTTTTAGCTTCTCTCTTCCTAGGATGGAATTTATATATTTTGTGATCTCTCCAAAGCGTTTTAATGCGTTAAACTCACTGATCTGTTTTTTTTTGTGCGGCTAGAAGTACGACGGTATTCCATATTGGAAGACTATTCCATATTTGGTTACTTTCCTCTAATTTTTTTAGAAGAGTACACGTGGAGTTTTTTTATGGCGCTTCTTTTTTATGGCAAATGAGCAATTATTATTATTATTATTATTATTATTATTATTATTATTATTATTTTTTTTTATATTTTATTTATCTCAGGACCCTGAGGTCCTGGACCTTTGGGAGGCGTACGAGGAGCCGAAGCCAACTCGCAGAGGCCCTTTAGATAATTATAAGGAACATGATATCAACCGACGATTATCCCTGTACGCGCTATGCTAGTGCACCCAAGGACAACCCCCGGTTATTGAAAAACTGTTGCGACATATTATGGAGAACAAAGATAATAGGGCTATGGTTTTTGGAGTCTTAAGTGGACTGGTAACATGGAACTATGTCAAGACTATGGCCCCTGCCTGAACAACGTTATTAATATGCATCGAAAAAAGGCAGGGGGTGACTTGCACACTCAATAAATGGGCCCCCAAAAACGGCCGCTAGCACGAAGTGACGTAGCAACAAGAGGGCAACATATCCTGAGGTGCTTGAGGAGTGGAGAGGTATACCACGGCTATCAGGATAATCCCGGAAGTACGGTCAAGATCCCTACCAGCACCTTACTGGATTATACATCCTTCTCCCGAGCACGTTTGCTCTTGCGAATCTCCACTCAAGCCAGCCAATAAAGGCAAGAGAGAGGTGGGAGCTCAGTTCCTCGTCAGTGTTCACTACGGCCGGCCAATAAAGGCAAGCCGGAGATGAAGAACAAGAATTCTCCCGGGAGATCGGGTCCGTGGGGTCGCTAATGCCCAACAGTTCGCCACAAAACTGCACTGCGGATTGTATCTCTCTTAGTCTGGCCCCTCACCCTAGGCATATTACGGCAAAGCAAACTTTACCGATACAGACCTAGGGTATATTGGAGCACGCAAGCCCCACCACGACGTCAACGTAGAGATACGGCGATGGGGTTATTATTATTATTATTATTTTCATTTTCAATATTTATCTCAGGACCCTGAGGTCCTGGACCTTTGGAAGGCGTACGAGGAGCCGAAGCCAACTCGCAGAGGCCCTTTTGATAATTATAATGGAACATGATACCAACCGACGATTATCCCTGTACGCGCTATGCTAGTGCACCCAAGGACAACCCCCGGTTGTTGAAAAACTATTGCGACATATGGAGAACAAAGATAATAGGGCTATGGTTTTTGGAGTCTTAAGTGGACTGGTAACATGGAACTATGTTAAGACTATGGCCCCTGCCTGAACAACGTTATTAATATCCATCGAAAAAAGGCAGGGGGTGACTTGCACACTCAATAAATGGGCCCCCAAAAAACGGCCGCTAGCACGAAGTGACGTAGCAACAAGAGGGCAACATATTCTGAGGTGCTTGAGGAGTGGAGAGGTATACCACGGCTATCAGGACAATCCCGGAAGTACGGTCAAGATCCCTACCAGCACCTTACTGGATTATACATCCTTCTCCCGAGCACGTTTGCTCTTGCGAATCTCCACTCAAGCCAGCCAATAAAGGCAAGAGAGAGGTGGGAGCTCAGTTCCTCGTCAGTGTTCACTACGGCCGGCCAATAAAGGCAAGCCGGAGATGAAGAACAAGAATTCTCCCGGGAGATCGGGTCCGTGGGGTCGCTAATGCCCAACAATTCGCCACAAAACTGCACTGCGGATTGTATCTCTCTTAGTCTGGCCCCTCACCCTAGGCATATTACGGCAAAGCAAACTTCACCGATACAGACCTAGGGTATATTGGAGCACGCAAGCCCCACCACGACGTCAACGTAGAGATACGGCGATGGGGTTATTATTATTATTATTATTATTATTAATTGGAACCGTGCTTCTACACGAACGAAATATGTGAATAGGTGAAAAATCCTTCAGACTGAATTTCGGTAAAACCAAACACTACTAAATGTACTTAAATAAATTTTAATTTCAGAATTATGTGTTAAAAACGAAAAAGAATGTAGTGTTTAAATAGGACATTTTTTTAGACTTTTTTATTGATTTTCCTGTGCATATTAAATATTTGCATGCATATGTGCCTACTAGGATCTCGTAAAATTGCATCGCATAGACTGATAAGGATAATAGACATAAAGCTATCTGTATTTATATCGACAGTAACATTAATTAAAAGGTATTTGGGTCTAGCCTCGGGAATCCCTAGAGATTGCATATTGTGTTGTGGTCCGGTGGATCGCATCATTGCGGTAAATTACATGATTTCTATGCATAACTATAGAAGTCCACGTAGATTGTAGATGACACAATGTTTATCATGGAACTTAACTATGAAGCATTCTTAATAGTTTTGTAAAAAAAAAGTAACAATAGTGGAGATTGCTGAGGAGACGAAGATGCAGAGTTGGACCTCCACGAACGTAGAGGTTAGCGTTAAAAATAATAATTTTGGTGATTCTTCAGTTAGCAGTTGCTCTGTTGATCATAACTGTCGGCAGTAGTAACATGGGAGCGAAAACTTGAAACTTTCATAATCTTTATGATATCACTCAATACAATAAGTATTAACTAAACGAAGATAGATGTTAGTGGACCTCCGTTGGAACTCCGCTAAAAACTTACACAGGCTGATGCGGATGCGAAGGTTCGATTTCTTGCGGAATTTCTGCACTTGCGGAGACGGAGGCAAGTTCCGTTTTAAAGAAACCCTAATTCTAATCGATTATCCAATGTCTTGTTAAAAACATTCGCAACCTAAAATGTGTCATTAATATATGTTTTGAATGACGGTGATGAAATAAAACAAAAACTTGAAATCGCTTGCTCTATCATTTTGGTGAACCAATATACAGGGTGTTTGGTGCATCGTGTGCCAAATTAAAATGGTCGATGGGAGGGGTCATCTGCTATCATTTCAGACCCCTAAAAACTTCTCATGCTCTGTGGTTTTTTGTTTCATCGACTTTTTATTGTTTTATGAAAATAAGACCCAAATTTTTCATTCAAATACAAATTTAAAAAAATATATAAGTCGTAGACTCTGAATTTTAATTTTATTTAGATGTGTATTATATTAGAGTATTTTAAAATTTAAAATTAGTGACATTAGCTATCTAGTTTTTTTTTAATTGCAAAGTTTTGGACTTAAATTAAAAGTGTTCATGATACAGCTATTTACATCATCATCTTCTTGCCCTTGTCCCATCTTATTTGGGGTCGGCACAACATGTTTTTTTCTTCCATTCTATCCTGTCAACCGTCATGCTATCACTAACTTCCTTTTCTTTCATATCACTGTTCACACAATCTATCCATTTTTATACAGCTATTTACATGTCTATAAAAAAAAAACCAAAAGCGACCGGAGGCTTTCAACACGATATATTACCGTGCTTTCAACTTCCTCAAAACTTCTCTAGTTTATCCTCTTGCTAGTGATGTGCCACATGCCATAAAAATCTTTTTATTACTTTGTGAATTCGCTAGAATTGTGAATCGAGTCACATAAGACTAATATTCAAAATTATGATTTAAAAAATATTTTTGCTTAAATTATACCTGAGAAACCCATTAAAAATGTTATCTCACTCTTATAAGATAAAATCTGTCTCGTATCTCTTTTCATGGATTTTAGTAGAAATAAAAAAAAATGCATTTTTAACATTTATTTCATAATTTTTACAAATCCTGCCCAAATTGTTGGCCTCTGTTGTAAATGCAGGCCCAACATCTGATTCGTATTTCGACAGTTGTTGTACGAAGTCGTATTTCCTCTTTAATTGTATTAAAAGCCGTTTCGCACACGATGCACCAAACACCCTGTAGAGTAGATTTATGGTTCAAGTAAACTTTAATTTTTATTTCTTTTTTCTGAATGTCAATCTTTTTTCTTTACCACTATTGTCATGTTTACTTTAAACTAATATGTTGTTTGTACAGAAAACTGTCAACTGCGAGTAGTTATTGTGGATTGATGGATGGACGTGGTTAGCTTTATTCTTCAATGTATTGATGTGGGAAGAAGCCATACCTGATTGCTTGCCTATCTTTATAACAGTGGTACAAATCATCTTTCTAAAGGTGACGTGCTTGAGTGAAACGACTATAAAAAAAAGGAAAAGAAGGAAAAGGTATCAGATATTGTCAATCAATCAATCAATCTAATAATTTATTGGCATAATATGGAAACGCTATGAAAGCTTGGAATAAAAGTATTGAAACGCGGTTGAGAGAAGAGAATATTTCACAGAATTTATTTGGCTCTATGCCTTTTCGAGGTACTATGGATTCTATATTCGCTGTACACCCGCTGTGCGAGAAACACACAGGTGATCATAAAAACTTGCACTTGTTGTTCGTTGACCTCGAGAAGCTGTACGATCGGGTGTCTCGTGGAGTTGCTGACGATTTAGACACAATATATTCACAGTGAAATATAAATAAATGGGGAAAAAAGCGTTACCAAAATTGTTTTAGGGTAGATTTAACGCGACAACTTCGGGTAATAAAGGAGACGTTCAAAAAACGTTTGAAGCATGGGCTAAAAATAATTAAAAAGTTGAACAGCAATCTGACTTATACAGGCTGAAAGAGCGAGTAATTATCATGATTTTTTGAGCAAAAAAATTTTTTATGAAAAATAAATAAATAACCTAAACCACAACTAAAAAAAAAAACTAAAAGGCTCAAAATAACTTTAGTTTCGGAAGTCGGTGTTTCTCGGTATTATTTGTATCTTATCTAACACCGACTTCTGAAATTAAAGTTAGTTTTTTTTTAGTGAAGTCGGTTGTTTTTTTTTGTAAAAAGTTTTTTATATCACACTTTTTAGTTGCGATACACTTATAAACAGAATGCCTATTTCTCATGATAATTCCAATTAACCCAAACACTGCTAGGTTACATTGTTTTATTATGAAGTTCCTGTGTCTACCTTCAACCTTCCGGCTCCATCATCAGATCAGTTCAATAGTACCTTATAGGCAAATTGCATCTCATGACAATTCTAATAAGTCCAAATACGGCTAGGTTACATTGATTAATTACGGAGATCCAGTGCCTACCTTTCGGCTCCATCATCATCATCAGATCACTTCGATGATACCATTTTCAACGTAACTATTCAGAACCATTCATTTATTTGTATTGTCATAGCCGCTTAACTATCTTCATTGTGATATATCTATGCGAGTATGAAGTTCCGTTGACCATTTCTGGTCTTCTTCGTCAGTTCCACTTCATCAAATGTTACTTTTTGACTGTAAATGCTTAAGTTCTCGATGAAAATACCAAAATCACTATATGGTTGCTTATAATATTTGAGGAGTTACCTCGATTTTGCCAAGATTCCATCATCAGATCCCGACTTGGTGACTATGGGACCATTTGGGAAGTATACCCTTTCCAACAAACAAGAATTTTTCAAATCGATTGGCAAGCGACTAAGTTATGCGAATGCAAACATTAAAAAAAAATACAAACATCCGAATTGAGAACCTCCTCGTTTTTTAGAAGTCGGTTAATAAATAACATTTACAGTCCTCCGTTTTTTTTCTTCAATGAAGTGTAAAATATAAGCTTGTATCACTAGAGTCTGTTTAATGAAAGCGCGACCTGGGTTTTTTTTTAAATTAAATTGGCAACATTATTCAGCCAGTCATTTCAACTGTCAGTACTTTGTAACAGAGATTTATTTTTTAACAATAATTGCTCTATCATGAGTAAAACAATAAAAAGTTATCTGCGAAAGCTGCTACACACTATGATCAGTAAGGTTAAACAAAAACAAGAAGAGAAAGAAGTTGTTTTCAAAGAATAACAACAATTTTTAAACGATCTCGGATTTTTAATAATAATAATAATAAAATATTTATTTGCTAAAAACACGGTATACAAGATGGTAAAGGAGAACAATTAGGAGCAAACATGTTTTGCTAAGTATTAGCATGCAAATATTTGGTATGTACAGTCAGGGGTCAAAAGCGTAGTTGCACTCCATCAGTGCTAAAGGGTCTAAAATGTCTTTGTAGAAGAGGGTCAATGGTTCATGCCTGACTTGATTTGTAGCATAGAATCTATAGTATTGACTAAACTAGTTGTGGACTATGAAACTTCTACTACAAAGAAATTTTAGACACTTTAGCATTGGTAGAGTGCAACTGCACTTTTGACCCCTGACCACAGATGTAGATCTATATCTGTGCTCCTGACTGTACAGTAACATACAGAGATATTTGTCAACACACCATTATCGTAAATTTTTTTGGTATTAAAATTTAAACTTAAAAAATTACTTCCGAAATTACTTTCCGTCGTTTCGTCCGTCGTTATATTTTAATACCAAAAAAATGACGATAATTGTGTGTATAAACAAATCGAAACTTTTTTTTTTATTTCTAAATTTTAAACTCACATTAAAATAGTTTAATAATAATATAGTTAAATGCAAACTTTAACACATAAATAACTATACTGCAAAGAATTCTTGAAGTCAGGAATTCTTTACTGACATGTTTTTTTATTTAGAAATTCACCTATTGAATAAAAGCTATGCGAAATTAACCATTTTTTTAAAACCACACGAAATTTATTGTAAGGCAATTCACCCAAGTAGCACTGGGGGTTCTACAGCGGTTGAGTAATGGTACACATTTATTCTTTAAGCTGTCTATGTAAGCAGTATAAGGGCTGTATAGCACCCTATACAGCCCTTATACCACCGGTTTGTCAAATTATTCAGCCTTAAGTTCACAAAAGGTACACAGTAGCAGAATAGTAGCACGTTAATGGCAGTTTAGGAGAGAACAGTGGTCTTAAAGCTGATCTACGGCACTATATAAGATTCCGTATGTTTCTTCATACAGACAAGAGAGTTATAAAAAGTAACGAGTGAACAATTATACAGTCTCTATAGTAATTAACGCTCACAAGTGTGAATAAAAACTACTAGTAGGCTACTTTTTCTCCAAATAATCACTTGAGTACCACATTTTGTAATAAATATTTATTTTTAATATAATACTACGCGCAACATCTGTCGTGCGAGTGTCCATGTGAATTTTAAATGTGATTTTTATAACTGGTAAGTACTTGTGTTTATTATATTCTATACCTAGTGTTAATATTATGGGTATTGTAAAGGAGAAGGGAACGACTCCATAGATTCCTGGGCCCAGGTGTTAACTGAATCAAACTAGCCTTATTTGTAAGAGGATATAATAACAAGGCCTCACTGAAAATTTGGTGAAATTTGGCTATCCAGGAACCAAGTTATATGAATTACAATAAAAGTGAGGTTATATTATAATATTGTGGTTTTTTATGTTATTTACGAAATACTTTGAATGGCTTCGGTTGTGTAATGGTTTTATGTATGGAGCGTGTGACGTGTCGAACATCTGACACGTTTGGCTCTCCCGCGCCCTGGTCAGTCGCTACAGTCGAAGACAAGTTTCTACATCCAATATCCTGTAACGTAGAAGCAGTAGGCACCAACCTTTTATAAACTAAAAAAGGGATAAGAGGAAGTAAAATAAAACACCAATATATGTATAACATGTATTTATTATTCATTTTCAATAATTATGAGAATATCATCTAAAAATTGTGGAGGAGGTACGATATTTTCTTGGTATATAATTTAACATGCTGTCCAATAAAAAGACAACTATCAGACATGACGCCAACATGGCTTGATGGGCTAAAAGCACGATTTGAATAGGTAAAAAAATGGGTAAAAACTTACAGGCTGAGATGCATGCCACTGACGAATAACTGATAAAATCGCGTCATCTTAAAAGACTTTTCTACCAATAGAGTTACTGCGACCAGTCGCAATCGTACAATTTACACAGCGATCCATGTCGTCAATATCCAATCGATAGGCGTAAACAGTTGTCCAAAATAGCGAGCCAGGTAATTTAGAGTAGCAAGATCCTTCAAATAGTCCGTTATAATGTGCAAAGCCGAGGTCCTGGGGTTAAACAATAAAAGATGGAAAATACGTGCTCACTCAGAACGAAAGAAAACGAACGAGTGCATCTGTCAGTCAGTGACTGACGGATGTCAGGCACAAATGTTGTCAGAAGTAAAAATATCACTATGAATCTATTCAATCGATTCCACGAAAGCTTGATATGCACTTGTCACTCGATTTTCATACATATTCTCATATTTTACCGATTTATTCATAATCGATTAGTAGTAATTCAGGAATTATTTAATCGATTATTTACTTTCATTAACTTTATTTAAGTTTTCTCGCTTCCTGGGTAGAAACATGGTACCATACTTTATGATTTCCTTTAGAAAAATATAACGGTTTTTTTAATACACATTTCAACTAGTTAACTGCTGGGCCCAGAAGTCCCCTTCTCCTTTATTGTAAAGTATATACATATTTAGAGTTAAAATTTTCATGCGCCTCAGAAATAATGCCTTTTTATCAAAAAAATATATCTAAATAACCGGGGACGAACAATGCTATTTTTCATATTGGTGTTTTTATGGCATCTAAATCAGTCTATGGCTTTTTATTTGAACACTTACTACAAAATTAATCACGAAAACTCCGTAGTATGTGATAAAACCATAATTTATTTACAAATATTATAGGTTATGAGTGAACAATATGGTGGCCATTTTCTTCAACTACAGTGAACCATTGTAGTTCCAAATTATTGCTGTGAACTCTTTCAAGTTTCACATGTGTACCATTATAGTGTCGTGAGCTCTATAAAGGTTCACATGTGTACCATTATAATGTCAACATATCTGTGTTAGGCTCATATTCAGCCCTGGGCTGGTATGCAGTTCTTCAATAGTTCACAATTTTACCTTTTTAGATATTTTTTAGCATACAAAATTTTAGAGATCCGCATTGAAAATGTAAATTTTCTTTGAATACAACAAGTTAGTGTATAGATTTCGACCGCCGTGCCTCCACCTACTTTTACCTCCAAATCTGTTTCGTCATAGGTCAGGTTCCGAAGCCATGCCTTTAAAGTAGATAAAATCTTTAAAGGCTGACACCAGGGTTTGTCGGGTTGATCGTCAAACTTACAATCCACTCCAAAGAAGAAGAAAACTTGAGATTTGATTTTTCTTGAGATTTTTAAACGAAAAATACGGCTTTGGTGGCGCGTGTGTTTCGTTTCATTTCGCTAAAATTTGTTAATTGCCTAGGAGTTGTTAGACAGGGACATTATAATTTTTTTTGCTATTCAGTTTCATATTTGTATTTTTTTTTGTTTTTCAGACGCATAATGACAATAATATAGATCCTTGACAAGAATAGAGACCTTGTTCTGAAGCCAATAATCACATGATAACGGAAGAAACTTTGAATTTGTTACCTACGCTCGACTGCGATCAACTTATTGGTAATCAAAACCTATTGTTACAAAAAATTAATAACCAGGACAAAATACTCCACGATACTATTGAACATATGCAAAAACTCACCCAGAAGGTAGCGATGTTGTCTGTGCAAACAAGAGCGAAGGCATAGCAACAATTACAGAAAAAATTGAACAACCAATGGCCGTTACTGTATTAAAAGACGCTAACCCAGAAGAAAATGAGGCGTTCCGTCTTGAACAGATTGACGATAAACAACAACTTGACAGTCTAGAAAATACTTTAAACGATAAAGCTGAGAGAGCAAAGTTACAAAAACAGTTATCATTATTGTTTCAACCCTGTGAAGGCAATGGCTTAACATTTGCCTACAAATTGCTCGACTCATTGATTACACGCGATTTTATGTGTAAATGTTCTTGGTCTGGAGCAAGTCGTGGAAATTGTTCAAAGATCCCGTTAAAAGATTTTAAAAACTTTATTAAATTCTTTTGTGACATGATACGTGTACCTTCATGGGATCCTACATTTACCATGGGATAGACCGAAAAGTTTTTTAAAATATCTTTAAAAAATGCTGTGAAAAGAAGGGCAATGAAAGATTTAAGATTTTCAACTAAACGAATTCGAAAAACTAAACCTAAAAGCACAATTTAAAAAAAAGAACCGAATCAATCCACAAGCAAAGCTTCTACTAACAATCACGACTCTCCAAACGAATCATTAGCGATTATGTGATTTAAAAATAAAAATGATCAAGATTCGTAAAGTTGTATTATTATTTTAATGTATGTAACAAAGGTATAAAGTATTGAAATTCTTTGTATTCAACGCACACTAATTTACACTTAATATAATTAGATTCTAAAACAATCAAAGTATGGTCACAATTATGCTGACTTCTTGATTTGTATATTGCAAAATGAGACGATTTTATTGGATATGTAAAAACATCTTCTGTGCTATTTATTCTAATACCTTTTAATGAAATCTTATTGTGGTTATTTGCTATGTAGTTAATTTTAACAACCTCGATTCTTTTTGTCAGTATATAACTGTCTCTTTTTATGGTAAAAATTTTGAAATCTTCAAAATTTATTATATTTATTTTGTTTGTTGTTGTTGTTTGTAACAAACGGATACTTATTGTCAGAATGTTTTTGGCAAAGGAATTCATTTGTATTTTCCTCCATTCTTTTGGCGACTTGTGACAGCGGCTTTTTACCTGATCTGAGCATGCTTTTGATCATACGTACGGAACCGTCATTAAAAATATGCATTTTTATTATTTTGGGTTATTACATACAAGCGCATGTTTATCGTCGTCCAAGTGTTAAAGAAAACCACGTTCACATAATTATTTAGCTTAGAGGATAATAATGAGGTACTCGTGAACAAATAAACAGCTGTCAATGTTATTAGATATCAATAGTGGGGCGTGTAATGTACCTTAAACGTACATGTGAACTCATTAAACGCTCTTTTACAGAATAATATAAAGGCTGATTAATAGAGGAAAGTCACCAAATATGGAATACTATTTTGTTTTTGGGATATAAAAAAAAAACTTCATATAAATTAAAACAGTTTAATGTTTTTACTAATCAGTCATACATTTATATGTAGTAATTAACAGCCTTTAATCAAATATATTAGTTATCAAATTAAAATCTAACATAAAAAACAAAATCACAAATGAGTAACCAAATATGGAATAGGTACCCATATATGGAATATAAGCATAAATCAACATAACAATAACAAAAATGGACATTAATATCTTTGAGATCAATTAAATAAATATAACATATTGTGATAAATGAAAGAATTTACATAATTACTTGCAAAAGTCACAGATCCAAGTATCAAACTCTGGACCAGCACAATCATAATGTGCCCAGAGCTCACACATCAAGCATTTAATCCAGCTTTCTCCACTTTTATCCATGGAAAAAAGTCTTGAACAGAACATACATTCTGCATCAGCAGAGTCAGGAGGTCAGTCATCACGACTGTCCATATTTGGATTTTTATACTAGTTCAAACTCTTCTAAATATTTTTTTAAGTCACAATATTTTGAAATTAAAAGATCACAAAATGGTGAAATAAACATAATACCGATATACTAAATAGTATAACACTTATGTATACAAACATATCAGCTGGTAATACTCATTTATTACTTACCTTTAAAATTTTCCGCACGACAACAAAACAAAACACGCCTGCCACACGTGAAGTGTTCGCGCAACTGACTCGATGGTGTGAGTGCGATAGTTAGTAGACCGAATGGAACAGAAGATGGTCGAGTGTTGCGTTTCATACTTATAGTCTTAGAGAAATGAAGGTATTCCATATTAGGATACTATTTCATATTTGGTGACTTTCCTCTATATCACAGACTAGACCCACTTACAGCAACAAGCTGAATAACGGTCCACAACAGGTGCTACACAACAGCTTTTGGGTATATTAATGTTCACATGTGTTGTACTAAAATGCCAGCATTATAACACCATACATGTGAACCTTTAAATAGCCAATGCCGTATAGTTCTTCTCTTAAAATGCTCTTGTTCAGCTATTAAAATGAAAGCTGACTAGAAGAGTAATGTTATCCTATTATAACACCAATAGTTACTAAATAGGACATTTTTACACTCCTAAACATGCCTTATACAGGTATAAGTGGATTTGTTCACTTCAATACAGCCAATGAACCACATGTGGCCATTGTTAATGCTTAGAGATCACCAGTGAACTGAATGTGAACTATAAAAGAGAACAAAATGCTACGTTATCCAGCTAGGTAATGAGTTACATATAAGAGGCGCCATATATACGCAACTGTGTCTAAACATTTCTATCCTAGGTACAGGGATCTTTAATAAGTACTGTGTAACTTGTTAAAATTATTGTTAAATTGTTGTTGCTTCAAAAAGTGATAAATTAATTTTAACGAATTTTGCAGTTTCGTAAATATAAATACGCTGTAAGAAGCTATTGTGATTTAAACACGGGTCTGCATGATTCAGTCCAGACCATGTTAAAGATAGCGCGAATACATATTTTTTTGTGCTACCAGTATTCTAGACATCTCAGAGGAATTTCCCCAAACAATAATACCATACCGAATAATAGAACATATATACGCGTGATACACTATCATTGCCGTTGGTTTAGATGTCTCTTCTTTAACTTTTTTCAAGGCAAAAATAAATCTGTTAATTTTCATGCAAATTTCGTCTATATGAACTTTCCAGGGGAAATGTTCATCCATTGTGTGTAAAACTTTATGTCAATAAATAATTTATTATTTATTAAAAAAAAATGTTATTCCAAGGAATTTTGTTTTATGGACTTGTTCAATTAATTGGTTTTTATGAGATATATTAAGCTGGATGCATTTACTTTTCTGCGTTTTGAAATTTAATATTTTACTTTTATCTACATTTAGTTTTAAATCATTATTCTCTAACCAAGTAGTAATTCTGTGTAAGGTGTTGTTGATATCTGATTCGTATTATCAGCGAAAAGGACACAATATTTTTCGATTGCTTGAGGAAAATCATTAACATATACGTGAAATAACGGTGGCCCTAAGACGCTTCCTTACGGTACTCAAAGCTATTATGTCGAGATTGTGAATTAAAATTAATGATGCTATTAATTTTGTCATCAAATTTAGTGATTCTCGTGATTTTATTTATATATTATATATATATTTATTTAGACAATAATCTTGGTCATTGTTGACCGACTATTATATATAGTTTACGATATGTATAATGATACTTTTTCTTATGTTTATAGATAATCTTAAAGATATTCAAGGACTCAACAAAATATTTTTTTAATTGTTGAAACGTTAAAAGGAGAACATCTTTACACTTAATCTAAGTTCTGAGAAGAAATATCTTCACTAATGTGCTTAAGAGTGGTACAATACGTTCAAAAGCAGTCGAGATGTGATGAAAGATTTGCCTCAGTCTGGTAGGCCATCAACGTCTTCAACTGTAGTTAACATCGCAAAAGTGAAGAAAATAGTGACTGAAAATCCTCATTAAAGTTTAAGAGAGATAGCTGCTGAACTTTCTGTGTCTCACTAGTCGATTCGTACCATTTGAAACAATCTCTTGCTTATAAAACATGTTGCCCTAAAAGACCTGATTTTTCTCCAAAAACTCAATTGCATAAGAGCCACCAAGGACGAATCGATTCCGACCCAACATTCAATTAAAAAAGTTTCGATGATTGGATTACTTATTGGTCTAAAAGAGCATACTTTGTAGGCGATAAAATAAAGGAAGAATAACTAACATTTTGTGACCTTTTCCTTTTGCTAACTGAGTAGTATAATGCAATATACCAATAAATAAATGTTTACTCATTTTTGTATTGTATTGGTCATTATAGCTAGCCCTTATTGTCCCACTGCTGGGCAAAGACCTCCTTCCACTCTGCGACGATCAACAACAACTTTGGAGACAACGGGTTGGCCTGTTTGACGAATTTCGAATTTTTAAGAATTTCAAACATACCCTAATCTCTCTACCTTGATGGCAGCTGTGCTATGCGTCTATATATTTATTTTATAATATGTAGTTACATATTATATTATTGAACAATTCAGTGTGATGCTATCAAAGCGGCAAAGGTTATATTTTTAAAGATGTTGTGTTTCGTAAATTAGGAATATAGTTCGTAAACAACTATTATATAGGGTTACTGCTAATTAGTGACCGATATTTAAACACATGATTGTACTCATGATTACAAACAACTTTCCCAAAGAAACTTTTTTTATATACTCACTTGTTTGTAGGTACATTCACTGATTAGGTACGTACACCTATGGGTTTGCAAGCTGCGCGGGTGTTCTATCACTATTGTAGGTACAATAGCGTCACGCGGCTAACATCTGAGTGGTCGCGGGTCGCCGGCGCGCGCGCGTATTTAAACAGCTGTTTTATTACTGTGATAAAACTAATGAGAATATAAAAAAAAGTTTATTTGGGAAAGTTGTTTGTAATCATGAGTACAATCATGTGTTTAAGTATCGGTCACTAATTACCAGTCACCCTATATAATTGTCAAAAATACAAAAAAATACTCAAGTATCAAAATGTTTTTCTCCTACTATGTCAGTAATACCACATCCAATATTTTTTGATTTGACCTCATTTTCTCAGGTCGCGGTTTCGTTAGACAGTCTCAATACATTATTTTATAGGGTTAGCAACCCTGAGGAAATTGACGTGATAGTCTATCTGTGTGTGTGTATCTCAATGACGTACAGTGTAAATATCTGTGCGTTTATTTCAACGTCAATCGTCAAGTTGTCAAATCATCAATCTAAAAGGGACTGGTCCAGATACGGCCAGAGGTCTCAGAATCTTGTCAGATTATTATTTATACTAAAAATCTTAATAATTACTAGAAATAATTATTAAAATAATATCATGTCAGTTAAAGTTCGGAAAAATAATATTAAACAATAAGTATATTCATTAATTCAGTGTTTCCTTGGTTCCTGCAACAATTTTGAAGTTTTTTTTTTCAATTATTTTTTGACCATGGATACAAAGTTCTTCAGGCGGAATAATAAAAATAAAGATTACATAGAATTTTCAATTTAATAATCGACCAGGGAGGCTATTGCCTAACTTTTTCAATAACAGTTGACAACTAGCATTCGTTGCACACTAAACTTAGTTGTCAACTGACAATTTCATAAAATTGGTATTCCGTATCACACAAGTGACTAACAAACTACGGTGGAAATGTGGTGAATTATAAAAATTTACGGTGCCTATTGTGACCACTCTAAAATTTTATCGACTATTATACAGTTTCAAAAGCTTACACAGTCGCAATTTTAAAAGTATCGATACAATAACATCTGTCAAAACGTGTTACGGTGGCTATCAAAGTCACCCGTTGCTTATGACGTCACTGCAGTTGGTCACTGAAGATAGGCAATACGAAACTACCTGTTTGACAGTTCAATGATGCACATTGTTAACAAGTGATCATCACTTGAACTGTCAACAGAGTTACGCAATAGCCCCTCAGAACATCATTTTTTTTAACATCATTTATTATATCATTAATATGCATTTGGTCCATTGATAAAAATGCATACAAAATACAATTATTTTGCTTATCTATTATTGAAAAAAATATTAATTGCGTCGTTTAAAATGTATGGGTGTTTTTGGCGGGATTTCTTGAGTGAAGTTCAGTGGCTGTATGGTCTTAAGACCTTAGCCTACCCAAATGGGGCGAAAAGTGGCGGCAAAAAGTGTCACATTTAGCCGCGTAGCATTTGAATTGCGACTATTTGCTTTAGTTTGTGACTTTTTGCTATTATTACTATTCGCATTCATAATTACTATTCGCGAGTGCAGAATTCATGCACTCGCTTTTCCCGACGACTCCAGCCTGCCTATGGATTCTGAATCTGCTATGTACGACAATGACCCCGGCCGCTCTATCTCGGACTCTATTTCTACTTCTATGAATAACTCCAGCGTCCGACAGATGGAAACCGACTCGTATGTACCATATGTCGACCCGCAGAAGCCAACGCTGTGTTAATTGTGCTTTAAATATTACTCAAATGAGACGACATTCTTTGGAAGTTGCTGAAATCCGTGATCAGTGATACAACAATGGATTTATCCACGGCAGGTAAGAATTATTTAATTTATACCAATACTTAACTAACTAAAATAAAATACTACAGATGTTGATGTTGAATGATACTTGTTGATGAATAAATAAGCTAATACTTCCTTAGAAGTGACTTACATAATGTTTTTAGACCCTATTCTAATTTTAAACGACGAAGAAAATTATTAAACAAAAGAATTTTTTTTGTTTGTTTAATTTGCTGTGCTACAGCCGCCATTTTGACTCTAGCAATATAAAAATTAAAACTGTTTTAACTCATTTCCTCCAACTTTTAGATAAACCTGTAATAGCTGTAACAGGTTTATTATTTCATAAACTATGAATTAAAGTTTAGGTCAATTTAATTCATTAATACGAACAAAGTAATCTAGTGCTAATTTTAGACAGAATTCCGGGAGAACCTCAAGCGGCGGAAATATAACAACCTCGTCGGCAGTTATATTTTTGAGCCGTTTGGGGTTGAAACTCTTGGGCCGTGGCGTCCGAGTGCTCATAAGAATTATCTAAAATTTCAAAGAATTGCTTAGTTGACACTTCGCGTGACCCAAGGGCTGGCTTTTACCTCGGTCAGAGATTAAGCATTGCCATACAACGTGGCAATGCCGCCAGCCTTTTGGGTACACTTCCAGTTGACAGCGATGCGGAGGAATTTTATGACGCCATATTTTAGCTAGTAGTTTTTGCCTTTAGTGTATATATAGTTTTAATTAGTTGAATTGAAGTTGTCTTAATATTTGTCCACTGTTGGCCAAAGTTTGTATGACTGGTGGCCCATACCCTTTACGGATTTCACTTTCTTTCGACACGTCTTTTTTTTATTAATGATAGGCTCGCGTTTGACCACCATCTCACCTGATGGTAAGCGATGATGTGGGCGACGATGGAGCACGCTTGCCTAGAATTAGCCTATTCACACTTGACAAGATCCCTAAGTTGTAGCTATCAGGAAACACAGACTCCGGCAAGGAATTCCACTCCTTGGCTGTACGCACAATAAATGTGTTCTCAAAACGCTTTGTGCGTGGTGGGATGTCTAACATGTACAGGTGGCGCAACGCCGTACGTCTAGTGGTCTAATGATAGAACGGACTTGGCATTGCAATTGGCTATTGGATTTTATGGTTGGCAATTTAAGAGAATGGTGTGCTTTAGTTTACGTGCAGTTGATTACATCGACGTATAGTGAATGCAGTACACAAATCCGGTCTACAGTTAGTAGGCATAACTGGCAGTTTCAATGTGGTAGTCAGCTTCAATCAAGGATCGGTCCTAAGCCCCTTACCTTTCTGATGATTATGGACGCACTGATATCGTAAATCCAGGAAGACCCTCCCAGGTATATTCTGTTTGCTAATGACATTGCACTGGTTGCCGAGAGTAGCAAGAGAAGGAGGGGAACGGATTGGTGGTGTTTGATCGGTAGTGGCAAATACTGGAGAGTGTTAGCCTAAAATTGAGTAGAACCAAAACTGAATCTGTGCCCCTAGTCCTCGCTACCTTGTACCGGTACCTTGGATAGCATGACCAAGAGTATGGTGCAGTAGACCGATACTCGAACTCAGGATGCAAGAAATGGCGACAGATTACTGGTCTCACGGAATTCCTTCTAGATAAAGCGGGAATCTACAAGTCTGTGATAAGACTTGTAATACTGTATAGATAAAAATGTCGGGCCGTGAAAAGATGAAAGAAGAATGCTCGTAGTGGAGATATGAATTTTGAAATGCTTGGAGTGACGAGAATAGATTTAGAGAAGAGATTTTCAGTTCAAGTAGCTGATCTACGGTTTGCATATTACATTTTACTAGGCGCTTTAAAAATAAAAAAAATATTGAGGAATTGATATCTACGGACAAAAGAAAAGACATGGCACAAAAAACTAGATAAATATGTTAAAATACATTATAAAAAGAAAGAAAATCTGTCGACGTGCATGCAGTCTTTATGGAGGCGACGCGACGCTGAGGGCTCAACGCCGCCAGTGTGCCTATCTCGGCAACAGATGACTGGGCGACACCAAAACGTCTTTGTTAGGCGTTGCAGCTATAGCGGCGCCAAGCACTAGGCTTGACTGGTCAATTGATCAGTGAGCAAATTTTACAGTAGACATTTTTTTTTAAAGAAAATTATCGATTTTATCAGAAGTTCATTAAAATATATATCTGAATAATAATTAAAATTAATAAACACTGTAGAGATTAGTTTGGTCGGTTGGCCATAAAAGCAACGATAGTTACAACGCCTCAGGCTCCCAGCGCGACTACGCGATTCCTGTCCTGTCATCAGTCAAGATAGCTGTGTAATAGTGATTTGTGTCTATCTTCTCATTAGATGTGATAGATAAAGCCAGATAACCATTTGGTTAGCTTAATAAAACAGAATTGTTCCGAACAAGCAGCCCAACAAGTTGCAATCTCCTTTTTTAGGGTGGAATATCATCAAATAACTCCTCTCGCTTTAGGCGGAGTCAGAGCTTATCCACCATAGTGTTCCTTCAGTTGCCCTTTGCGTTTCAGGGCCGCGGTCTCTATCAAACAATGCCCCAATGGAACCTTCTAATCCTGCAAGATCGGGGCCAATTTGTGATCAGAATTTATAAGCTGGTTAACATGAAAACTTTTGCAAGAAGTTGGTAGAATCATCACTGGATTTGTTTTTTCACGATAATATTGCTTATTTATGTCTCGTATATATCTGAGTATGTATTTGCCCTTTCCCCTCCTCGCCTCCTTCCCTATCCCCCTTTTTTATTTTTTATTGTTTGTTTGTACTTATTTTTTTTCTGTTGGTCGTTCTATTAATTTGCACCTGCCATGTTATGTTTCTGCATCACCCTAAGGTGACTGGTAAAAAATATGTAAGGCATGAAGTCCGCCTTTGTTCTTTTTTATTCTTGATAGGTTCGCGCTTGACCGCTATCTCACCTGATGGAAAGCGACGATGCGGTCGACGATGGAGCGCGCTTACCTAGAAGTAACCTATTGTACAGGGGTTTTTACTAGTGTTTAAAGTACCGATCAACAATGTATAAAAAAAATTTAATACAAAATAAGCTTGAATTCAAGGAAATAATAAAATTCATCATCATAAGTTTTTACAACTATTTAAGTAACAACTAAGTACAAGTTTTTTGACGCCATATTTTAGTTTTAGTTGTAATTAGATTAGGGTTTTTATTATTATTTATTTTATTTTATTGTAATTATAGTTAGTACTTCTTAATTGGTTGTTCAATATTATATAGGTACATTTATGTAAAATGTATTTGATATGTCCAGTACAAGAGCTAAATAATGTATTACATAATTTTTAAATTTCGTAATAATGAGTTTAAAATGTATTCTGATGAATGAATGAATCCAAAATCTATAAAATGATTAGAATCGCACAAACATCAGGTGGGTGACGTTTCTTCTTTGTTTTCGCTTCGCTCTTGACTGAACCAACGTGGTCAAGACTGTCTAATCGCGGCGGATAATGTAAGTATCTCGCATCAAGATGATTTGGTTTTGATTTTAGTTGAATGAAATCATCATTTAGAATACAGGAAGTAATTTACGTGAAGGCTATGACTGTGCTAGGCGAACAATGTGTATCGAAGAGCAATCACTTAAGCAATTTACTAACTGGTTTTAATAATGAGTGAAGCTCGTAGCTACGAGTAAATTATTATAAGGTTTCACTAATTAAACAGACCACATTGTGGTCTTTTTAACATAAAATCTTAAGAACCTGTGGAACTCTTGACCTTTGGAAGACGTACGAGGGGCGGAAGCCAACCCGCAGAGGCTCTTTAAGCAATTTCCATGGAACGTGGTCACAATCGACGATTATCCCTGTACGCGCTATGCTAGTGAACTGAGGGTTGTCCTTGGGTCAACCCTCCGTTGGTGGGAAATTATTGTGACACATGAATTATTATTATTTTGTAGCTAAAGTAATAATAACAGCCGCTCGAGTCGATTTTTATAGTTAAGCAACACTTGCGGACGGGGTTCGGATGGGTGACCATCCAATAAATCAAGATTTCTCTGTGCCTCGGATTACTCGTTAAGGTGAAAGCGTCAGGGTATCCCACGAAATTAAAATTTTCTTAAGTTTTTTTTCCAATTTCCAATACGCATTTATTTACGCAATAATTATAATTAAATTCATCACTAACATCATCATCATAAATATTATTTTCATCAATTTTTTTTTTCCTATTGTAATTTTATTATTGGTGTACAATAAAGAGTATATCTATCTATCAATACAACCCTCTCAGTTCGTCTTAGCATAGTGAATAGCTATTTCATAAAAAAGCCTTTAAATAAGGTAAGATATAAAGCGTATTACGCCCGCCAATCACATTTTAATCGACATACAACTTGTGAGTGACCTGCAAAATGCAAAAACAAGTAAGAAAATATTAATTTCGCGGGTAACCTCTGACCATCCCCCTTAATTCGGCTATCATTTGAAAGTCTTTGACACGCTTTGCGGGGAAACTTTGAGAGGCTGCGGTAGTTCGCGCAGGCGTGGCATGCCGCCCGGCACAGGACGCGCAGGAGCGAGAGGAACGTAGTAGCGTAGTTATATCAACAATGCTACCGATACCATCAACTGGTAAACGGGGAGGCGACAAAGTACATCATTATGTAGTGTATGGTTTTTTAAGGTAGGAAATCATCTAATGACTTCTCCCGCACTTTTACTGACGAAAACGACACCTATGTTCCTTCAGTTGCTCTCTGCGTTCTATGACCACGGGTTTCCCTTTCAGAAGTCGACCCATGGCCCTAGTGGCCTTCGGCCCAGCTGGGCCACTCCGGTTTTGCTGACATCTCTTTGAGGCGCATGTGGAATACTACGCGCCTTTGACGACTCAGGCTCGATCCAGACGGTCTCCGGATGGCTGGACGGCGAGCTACCCATTGCCCGTCGTCCGCAAGCCCACGCCTATTAAGCATGGTAGTTGGGAGCGGGGTCTAGGCCGCTGGTTGTGTTCAGTTAGACTGGTAGCTGACACTAACAAAATTGGGAAAAATCAAGCAAGATTGTTTTAATGAAGTGCAAATATGTATTTTATGTAAATAACGTTAAGAGTCCATCAGTCAATGACGCATGTTTACATAAAAACTTGTTTACCTAACAGTCTTAAACTTGAACTTAGTTATAGAGCATCGCTCGAGTGGCTCACAACTGGTTGATCAAGAATGTTATCTTGTTAAACTAGTCTTTAAGTGTGAACTTTATAACATGCACTATGCGCAATTTACGAAAACGACACACCTATGGCAGGGGAAAAACTTATTTCCTGTTTCTAGAGAAGATAATTGTAGCATAGCTAGATGTTAACCACAGTATAGATATATGGAACAGTACGGAAACTACCTACAAATATTCGAAACGGCACACTTACACAAACATACGCATCGACGAGACTCCTAAGCGTTTCTCGCGGTCCTGTCAGTAGCCAATGCCGCTTAAGAGTCTCGTCGATGCGTATGTTTGTGTGAGTGAGCCGTTTCGAACATTTGTAGGTAGTTTCTGTACTGTTCCATATATCTATACTGTGTTTTAACTGTGAATTTAATAGCTGAACGAAAAACAAATCTTGCGAGGAGCAAGTAGGGTTCCGTATTTTCGAAGACAATTGTAGATTTTAATGCAAGTGGACTACTTTTTCATACCAGTCAAGGCAGAATAGACCCTCATACCAATAGCGAGGTCGTTCTGGAGCTGAGAAAGAGCAACGATATTTACCTACATGTCTCATACGACGTTTTTTTTTAATCGAAAATAATAAGTTACGCTTCATAAAAATAATCATCATTTCAGCCGATAGACGTCTACTGCTGGACATAGGCCTCCCCCAAATGTCGCCACAACACACACGACGTCTCGCATCCATCGGATTTCCGCAACCTTCACCAGGTCATCGGTCCACCTTGTAGGGGGGGGCCTTCTAACACTGCGTCTTCCGGTACGCGGTCGCCACTCCAGAACCTTTCGCCCCCAACGGCCATCTGTTCTGCGGGCAACTTATAAAAATAATATTTTTTAACAAATGATTGAAGAAGTTTCCTTGCTTGCGCATCAGGAATTAATATATCTGCAGGAGAAGTAAGGTCGCCGACATAGTCCGAAGAATCGCCAAACTTAAGTGCCAGTGGGCAGGGCACATTGCTCGTAGAACGGGTGGTTGGTGGGGCCGAAAGGTTTTAGAGTGGCGACCGTGCACCGGAAAACGCAGCGTTGGAAGGCCTCCCACAAGGTGGACCGACGACCTGGTGAGAGTCGCGGGAATACGGTAGATGCGAGACGAACAGGACCGTTCGTTGTGGCGACACTTGGAGGAGGCCTATGTCCAACAGTGGACGTTCTTCGGCTGAAATGATGATGATGATGATGATTATTCATGACTAGCGAATTTTTTTTCAACGCTTTGAGTGGCTATCCATGGCGACTAATAAGGTTGTTTGGTGATCAGCCTGGTACAATCAATATAGAACATTCTGGCGCTTGCTAGTACCTGCTAGCACACAGTAGTATACCTACGAGGATCAAAGAAGTCCGTAAAATATCCATGTACCTACGTTTTCTTTTTTTTCGGTGGTAAAATCATCTAGTGACTTTCCCCGCTGTGTCAGATCAGAATATAGTGTCAGACTTTTACTGACTGAAAACCTACTCCTGTTCCTTCGTTGCCTTTCGTACCAAGCAGACCCTTGGCCCCAGTAGGCTTCGACCCTGCTGGACCCCTACGATTTGCTGACATTTCCTTGAGGTGCGCGTGGAGCACTACGCGCTGTCGACGACTTGGGCTTGGTCCGGACGGTTACCGGACGGTCGGACGGCTAGCTACCCATTGCTCGCCGTCTGCAAGCCCGTGCCTACGGTGGCTGGTAATCGGGATCGGACTCCTGGCGGTTGGGGCGTGAGGGGCGTTCCCTCGCGCGTGCGGCCGCCTCCTTTGCTAGCATTACTGCTTCGCAGAAGGAGGCGACCGCCTGTAACTCCTCCTCGCTCCGGACCATGGCCTGTACCAAGGCCCGGCGCGAGAGATCGTTGCCGCCGATCGCCCTCACGAGGGCATGGCATGGATAAGCATTTTATAACTATTTCGAACAAGTCGATAGTTTAAAAGAATAGAATAGAATAGAAATGCTTTTATTCGGGACAGACATAGCACAACGGTTTATCACAAAGTAAAATAGAACAAAGTACAAAGTGCGCCGAGCGTGCCCGCACCGAAAGGGTGACCACCTCAGCCATACCTCAGCATTTTAAGTGTCGGTTGCCGTCACTGAATATTTTTGTGGGTACTGCCCCGAGTCTACGTCGACTTCGCGGCCTCATAACAGCGATTTTATTTTTATAAAATAAAACATAGTAATTATCCAAGATTTTTCTTTTTAACCGACTTCAAAAAGGAGGAGGTTATGAAAGATCCTTTTAAAAAACAAGCTTTATTATTTTATGTAACTTTCAAATATTTCTGTGACATAATCTCTTAGTTAAACACGTTTGAAATCGTAATTTAGGGTCAGATTCGTGTTTTTAGGGTTCCTTACCCTATAGGATCGCTTTGTTGTTCGTCTGTCTGTCTGTCTGTCGGTCAATACCCTTTATCTCGGGAACGCGTAGAGGTATCGAGTTGAAATTCGCAAGAGAAGGATTCAATACATTCTACCGTAAGGCATGCAATTTTTTTATAGCAGAATTAATTATGAAATAATTAAAAAAAAAACAAATATATAAATTATTTTTAAATGATTAAAATAGACAATAAAAATATAAACCATTCAATTTGTAAATTCATTCAGTGGTAAACAATGTCAAAAATAAGTTAAAAATTAGTAAATAATACAATGTCAAAATTACGTTAATAATTAGTCAATAGTACAATGTGAGTAATAATTTAATAATTAGTCAAATGATACAATCAAAATCTGAATAAAATAAAATAAAACCAAAATAATCATGGATTTGTCATTCAAAAATTCATCTATTGTATAATAACATTTTTCAAGTAGCAATTTATTTAATTTCTTTTTAAATATTTGTAGTGTAGTCAATTTCGACACTATCAAGGGAATCAAAATTCATAGGGTATTTCCCGTTGACCTAGTATCCTGAAATTTGTCATGAACCAAGGTCTCATAGCACAAGCATAGAAAAAATCTGAAAACTGTAGATTTGTAGTTACGTCACAAAAAAATAGCGATTCTAAAGAATCTTCGTAACTCAATTCGGGAATTGAACTGTTTTCATAGGTAAGTTTTTATGGAACCCTCAGCGCGTGAGTCCAAATCGCACTTGCCCAGTTTTTTTTTTTATCGAGCCAACTAATGTATATCATGTTTTAATTATTACTTAGCGGTTAGTCAAATTTTAATAAAATAGTTTTTCATAGTGTTTTCTTTTACATTTGTGGATTTCCAGAGATTCAAAAAAAGTTCAAAAATAGTGCAACCTCACCTAAAAGTTCAAAAATAGTGCAACCTCACCTAAAAGTTCAAAAATAGTGCAACCCGACCTAAAAGTTCAAAATTTGTGCAACCTCGTCTTAAGTAGTTCCTGATTTATGTGACTGTGACAAGTCAGGTCAAACAGATCGAAAATCAGTTCGATATACAGAAGAGAGAAGATATTTGCTACGGAACCCTTACAACAAAACAAATGTGATGTTAGTTACGTTATGTATATAAATTGGGTAAACAATTTAATAAATATTTGGAAAATACCAACAAGAAAATCTAAATAATAACTCAATTTAAGCTTTTGCGTGATAAATAAACAAACGCAAATAAACTCATTTTATTGACGGAATATTTTAATGGAGGTTTTTTTTTTTTTTATAGGTGGGAAAATCTCATCTCATCAAATCATTAATCATCAATCTCAAATCATCTTATGACAAATCCCGCTCTTGGGCGGAGCGAGAGATAGTGTCAGACTTTTACTGACTAAAAACCCACTCCTGTTCCTTCGTTGCCTTCGTCCCAGGGCCACGGTTTCGTTTTCACACTACCCATGGCCCCAGTAGGCTTCGACCCTGCTGGGCCCCTACGATTTGCTGACATCTCCCTGAGGCGCGCGCGGAACAATACGCGCCGTCGACGACTTGGGCTCGGTCCGGATGGTTACCGGACGGTCGGACGGCGGGCCACCCATTGCCCGCCGTCCGCAAGCCCGCGCCTACGGTGGCCGGAAATCGGGATCGGAATCCCGGCGGCGGTTGGGGCGTGAGGACCGTTGCCTCACGCGATCGGCCGCCTCTTTTGCTAGCATTACTGCTTCGCAGAAGGAGGCGACCGCCTGCCACTCCTCCTCGCTCCGGACCATGGCCTGTACCAAGGCCCGGCGCGAGAGATCGCCGCCGCCGATCGCCCCCACGAGGACACGGCGTTGCTTTTCCCAAGCGGGGCACACTTCCACCGTGTGCTCCACCGTGTCCTCCGGGCGGTCCACGCAGTGGCGACACCCGGGCGTCGCTTCCGCACGAATCCGGTGCAGGAACTTCCCGAACTTCCCGTGTTCGGTGAGAACCTGCGTCATGCGGAAGGTGAGGACGCCGTGAGGTCTTTCCAACCACGCCTCAAAGAAGGGACTTACCGCCATAATTGTGGCGTGCCCAGCACTGGGTCGCGACAGTCGCTGTCGTCATTTCTGCATGAGATCCCGCCGGAGCTCTGTCCGCCATGCTGCGACTTGTCGCGGCAGCGGAGTTTCGCCCCGGCGTTGCATCTCCATGCGCAGATCGTGCATGTGAGCAAGGCCTGTTGCTACCAGATCCCATGGTGGCTGTCCAGCAAGGAGGCTCGCCGCTTCGCGGGAAATCGTCCGGTATCCTCGCACCATCCGTATGGCCATGACCCTCTGACATGCGTTCAGCCGGGCCGCCGGCTGCTTCCGCAGCGCCGGCGCCGATATCGGTGCGCCATAAAGGGCCATGGACCGAACGATTCCCGCGTAGAGCCTCCGGCAGGAGGCGTCTGGACCCCCAAGGTTAGGCAGGAGCCGCCCGAGGGCAGCCCCAGTCCGATTTAGTTTGGGAGCCAGACGTCGGAAGTGCTCCTCGAAATCCCATCGGCTGTCGAGAACGAGTCCCAGGTACTTCATCGTTGACCCGACGCCGATGTGGACTCCTCCTACCGTCAGTTGGGAACCCGGTGGTGGCGCATTCCGAGGGCCGTGAAAGCACATTGCCTCGGACTTGTGCAATGCCACCTCGAGTCCCAACTCCTGGATCCTGCCCACGACTGTCGCAACCCCGCGTGTCGCTAGTTCGACCGCCGCCTGGTACGACTCTCCCTGCGCCAGGACCAACGTATCGTCTGCGTAGCAGACCACGCTGACCGCGCCAGGGAGGTCGCCGCGCAGCACGTAGTCGTATCCGATGTTCCACAAGGGCGGTCCTAGTACCGATCCCTGCGGAACACCGCACGACATCTCTCGACGTTCCCACTCTCCCTGGTGACCAGGGTAGATGATGTACCTGTCCGACAGGTACGCCTCGACCACACGACAGAGGTAGTCGGGCGTCCGGTGATACCGGAGTGCCCTCCTAATGCTACTCCAAGGCAAGGAGTTGAAGGCGTTGGCGATGTCCAAAGACACCGCCACGACACACCTGCCCTGGGACACTGCAGCCCCCGTCGTGAGAGCCCGCACGCGCATGATGGCGTCCACCGTGGAGCGCCTCCTGCGAAAGCCGAACTGGCCGTCCGCTAGGTCCGGCCCCACCCGTGTTAGGTGCGCGACGAGGCGGTCTGCAACTACTCTTTCAAAGAGCTTGCCCACCTCGTCGAGCAGCACAATGGGCCGGTACGCGGACGGAGAGACCGCAGGGAGCCCCGGCTTTGCGATGAGGACCAGTTTCCCCGTCTTCCAGCGGAGTGGGAACTGGCCCCTCTCCATGCATGCGCTGAAGAGCCCTCTTAGTCGAGGCCCGAGAGCCTCCATGGCCAGGACCCAGGTCTTCCCAGGCAAGCCGTCGGGTCCTGGGGCGGTATTTTTGGCACTCAGCCTTCGTACCGCCACTCTCATGTCTACCTCGGTCACCTCTGGAGCGTTGTCGTCGTCGTCGCCATCGTGGTCCGCGTCGGACACCGCTGGTGGCGGAGCCATGGGCGGGGGAGAGTGTTCCCCACGCGCAGGGAAAGGTATCTACGAAGTTTATGTACTTTTCTAAGTTTATCTAGGACATTGAACGTGAACGTAGGGCACTGTTTGTTAGGGCGAACATGATTGCTGGCAGGTTTGCACGATGTACCAATGAGGTAAAAATTACCCTCTTTAGAGCCTTCTGTGCATCTTTTTACACCAGTAGCCTGTGGGCAATCTATACTCAAAGAGCGTTCAGTGCTCTTCGGGTACAATATAATAATGCACTTAGAACGATGTTGAGGCTGCCCCGCCACTGTAGTGCGTCACGTATGTTTGCGGAGGCGCGCATCGATTGCTTCTACGCTGTTCTGCGCAAGCGATGCGCGTCAATGCTGAGCAGAGTGCGAGCTAGTCGTAACATCGTTTTAAGTATGATAGCCAGTAGAGTGGACTGTCTGTACATGAATCGTTGTATTAGTGCTCACATGAGTATTGATACCTCGATTCATGGATCGGGCAGGGGTCGAGTAGATTAAGGTTGTATTACTAACACTAGTTTTAAGTTTTTTATACTACTAACAAATTGGATCAAAGTTATCTTTAATAAACGTTTATTATTATTATTCCTTTATTTATTTTACATACATATTTTGTACATTTTTAATATTTTATAAAACATAATTATATAAAAAAAAAAACATTTAAAAATATGTTGGTCGAGGCTCTTTGATATTAATCCATTGGCTGACACGACTATCGGTACAATGATCGCTGAGTCCACATCCCACATGTCGACAACCTCGCGAGCCAAGTCAATTATTATTATTATTATTACTGGCACCCGTGCCTCGAAAAGTACGTGAAGCTGTTGGTATGTGGTGTCATTCGTAGATCTTTTATAGTTTTTACAGGCAAGTAAGGAGTATCGCGTTGTCCAGTAAGTGGGTTGTGGAGGTCTGAAAGGCAGTCGGTCCATGTAAAACACAGGTATTCAGCCGCATCTGGTTAGACTCGAAGCTGACCCAAGCTAGATGGGAAAATACTAGGAAGATAATAATGAAGGTGTGTTAAATTCTGCAGGAATTTATTAGTTTTGATGATGCACTTTTTTTAAAGCATTTATCAATTCTGTAGCAATATAATGCAATGCAAGCATATTTTTTTAAAAATTTAACTTTATAATCTTTATTTTAAAAATCCCAAAGTACATGATACTGTTGATAAAAAGCTGTATGTGCATCGAAACCTGGTTCTTGGACCACACTACTGCCATGTTTACTAGATGTTTCATCTTGCTCTTCATTCGAAGTGGAGAACACGGCAACATGTTTCTTCATCAACATTGTTAATAAATTATTAATAAACTGTTTCCAGAGATGATGAAACATTGTGAAACACTGTTTAAAAACAGTGTTTATTAACATATGTTGCCTAATGAATACTCTGATAATCTATATATATAAAAGGAGAAACTGACTGACTGACATATTAACGCACAGCCGAAACTACTGGGACTAGGAACGTGAAATTTTGCACAAGACTTCCTTTTATGACGTAGGCGAGCACTAAGAAGGTATTTATGGAAATTCATCTTTTAAGGGGGTGAAACAGGGGTCCAGTCAGGGGGGGAAAAGTTTGTATGGAGAATCCTACTTTCACTCGAGCGAAGCCGCTGGCAGAAGCTAGTAAGTAATAAAACATGTGTTCTCAATATTTGTAAATAATCACAGACATAAACGGCCGTATCTTAGAAGTTTGACTTTTTCACAGCTCCAAGGGACCATAAACTTGAGTATATGGTTTTAATTTTACAACGACCTTACAGCCACTAGATGCCTCATGCTTAAACTAGCGCACCAAAACAGTTCTGTTAACTAACCGAGGTACGGGGGAACGGGGTACTGCGACCAAGGTCAGTACGGTACACTAGGGATGACATAGGTTTAAATAAATCACGCACCGCAGCAGGCCATCAAAAATGCATAAAATAAAAGCGCCCTTAATTAACTACAAATAATTGATGTATCTATAATGTTATGTGTGTTGTATTATTTATATGAGGTCAATGATAGAGCCATATGGCCTGAAATATGCGTCACAAAGTGAAGGGACCGATGCCAGCTAGTGCAGCTGAAGAAACACAGGTTGGTTTTAGCCAGTAAAAGTCTGACACGCATTCTCGCTCTACTCAGAGCGTATATATTGGTAACTATTGGAGTAAGCGAAGTTATTGGATGATTTCCCAATTAAAAAAATAATAATATAGGAAGTCACTCCATGTAAATAAAAAACTTAAAAAAACCGACTTCACTAAAAACAAAACACTAAAAGGATCAAAATAACTTTAATTTTATCCCATCTCTGTTACGTCCGTCCTCTGTAAGAGTATGGAACGGGTGCTTAACATGAAACTTCTGGCATACCTAGAAGCTAACGACATCCTCAGTGACCGGCAATACGGTTTTCGCCAAAATCGGTCCACTGGGGACCTTCTAGCGTATGCCATTCACATCTGGAGCGAGGCCATCGAGAAGCATGGGGAAGCGCTTGCCGTCTCCCTTGATATCTCGAAGGCTTTCGATAGGGTCTGGCACGAAAGCCTCATTGCTAAGCTTCCTTCCTTCGGTCTACCCACTGGTCTATGTGATTGGATCGCAGACTTCTTGAGGGATCGATCCATCCGAGTGGTCGTTGATGGCTGCTCGTCCGGTCAAATGGATATTAATGCCGGGGTTCCTCAGGGGTCGGTACTCTCGCCAACACTGTTTTTGCTGCACATAAATGACTTACTGAAACCCGGTATCTTTGGGTATGCAGACGACAGCACTGTTGCCGAGAGATATGTGGCTGACGCACGCGCTAGTGGGTCACAGATCCAGTCATCCTGAGAGGCTATGGTTGAACGCTTGAACTCGTCCTTGAAGGCGGTCTCCGATTGGGGCGATGCCAATCTGGTCAAGTTCAATGCAACTAAAACCCAAGCGTGTCTTTTTTCCGCTAAACGGAGTCAATTCCACCCGGCTCCATCTTTCCGAGGTGTGACCGTGCCAATAACCGACCATCTTGATCTTCTTGGCGTTACTGCTCAACTCTCAACTTTGGGCCATACATCGAAGCAAAGGCTCAACTGGCAGCAAAAAAGCTGGGAATCCTCGCGAAGGTCAGACGGTACTTCATGCCAGAACAGCTGCTAAAACTTTATCAAGCGCAAGTTCGATCGTGTATGGAGTACTGCTCTCATCTTTGGGACGGGTCTGCCAAATACCAGCTTGATGCGCTAGAGTCGATTGAGAGGCGAGCCAAGAGGATCATTGGCAATGATGCACTTGTTGAGTCGAAGCTCCAAAGACTTGGACATCGCCGCCGAGTTGCTGGCCTGTCGGTTTTCTATCGTTTACATTTCGGGGAGTGTGCACTGGAATTGCACAATCTAATTCCGCCAAGTCTTTTCCATCATCGGACCACTAGACGTACGGCGTTGCGCCACCGGTACATGGTGGACATCCCACCCATACGCACAAAACGTTTTGAGAACACATTTATTATGCGTACAGCCAAGGAGTGGAATTCCTTGCCGGAGTCTGTGCTTCCTGATAGCTACAACTTAGGGGTCTTTAAGTCAAGAGTGAATAGGCTACTTCTAGGCAAGCGTGCTCCATCGTCGACCACATCATCGCTTACCATCAGGTGAGATGGTGGTCAAACGCGAGCCTATCATTAATAAAAAAAAAAAAATAATTCAGAAGTCGGTGTTTCTCGATATTGTTTATTTCCTATTTAACACCGACTTCCAAAATTAAAGTTATTTTGATCCTTTTAGTGTTTTTTTTAGTGAAGTCGGTTATAATTTTTTTGGAAAAAGTTTAAATTGGTTTAAGGTGGCGGTGGTGTCGCTATTTACATACGTGCTGACATACCCCACAAAATTGTTAGTGCTTCACCATCTCAGTACTCTGGGTCGGCTGAATTCTTGTTTTTGGAAATCACCTTAAATCACTCTAAAATATTACTTGCGGTATTCTACTCCCCTAATCTACACATCAACTACTTTGATTCTTTAGAATCATCACTTAATAATCTTTGCCCATCGTACGAGCACGTCATTTTAATGGGTGATTTTAATACATGCCTATTAAAAGACGATTCACGTTCACGTAAACTCCATTCTCTCTTATCCTCCTTTAACCTTGATATTTTACCTCTTTCTGCGACTCATAACTCTCCAAATTGCACGCCCTCTCTCCTTGACTTAATGATTGTATCTTCGCCTCATAATGTTGCTGAGTTTGGGCAGCTCTCTGCAACCTTTTCCTATCATGACCTCATCTATCTATCTTATCGTATCCGTCCTCCCAAACTTAAACCTCGCTTCTGTTATCTCCGTAATTTTAATGGAATAGAACTAGAGGCGTTGATGCGTGATGCATGTGAAATCGATTGGACCTCTGTCAGTGAAAGCACCAGTGTCGACGGAAAAGTGACCTGCTTCAATTCCAAACTGCTGAGTCTATATGATGCTCATGCGCCACGTCGGCGAGTTAAAATCAAGCGTGATCCTGCTCTGTGGATGACCACTGTAATTAAAAGCGCTATTGTTCGTAAGGACAAAGCAAAGAGTAGGTACAGACGTAGACCTACGGAGCGGAATCTCGCTGATTTTAAAAATTTGCGTAACCACTGCAATCGTCTGTGTCGAGATGCAAAGAGACGCTATTTCCACGATTCTCTTGTAGATCGCAAGTCCTCTGATGTTTGGAAATTCTTAAAGACAGTCGGTATTGGCAAATCTCCTTCGAACACTTGTAAAGATTTAGACTTGAGCGCTCTAAATAAGCATTTTTCTCTTCCTCCTGTCTCCCTGAACCCAAGTGTTAAAGCTTCCACTTTGCTTGAGCTTTCTAAAATGTCATTGCCGAATTGTCCAACTTTCAATCTCAGTCCTGTCTCCGAAGACGATGTTAAAAAATCTCTCCTTGCTATCTCCTCCTCTGCTGTAGGCCATGACAATCTGTGTTCGAGAATGATAATACCTATTCTCCCTCAACTGCTCCCAATTCTTACCCACATCATTAATTTTTCCCTATTTTCTGGCACATTTCCTTCAGCTTGGAAACAGGCACATATAATACCGCTACCCAAGATACACAATCCTTCATCCTTGTCTCACTTTAGACCCATCTCCATTTTGCCATTCCTTTCTAAAGCTCTTGAACACATTGTTCATGGTCAAATCAGCAGGTACCTATCGACAAACTCTATTATTTCCCCTTACCAATCTGGCTTTCGCTCTGGTCACAGTACTGTAACTGCGCTTTTGAAAGTCACTGACGATATCCGCTGGGCTATGGACAACAAATCTCTCACTTTACTTGTTTTGCTTGACTTCAGTTGTGCGTTCAATTCAGTGGATTTCGACATACTTCTTGGCGTTCTTAGTTCTATTAACTTCTCTTCCTCAGCGTTAGCCTGGTTTGATTCTTATCTTCGAGGTCGCTCTCAGTGTGTCCGCTTTGAAGAGACTTTCTCTGATTGGTTTGATCTCACTGCTGGTGTTCCTCAGGGTGGCGTTCTCTCTCCTCTTCTTTTTAGTATCTTCATAAATGCTGTTACTAAAGTTATCACTTCCAACTTCCATCTTTACGCAGACGATTTGCAGCTTTATCGTCAATTCTTACTGGCTGATGTAGACTTAGCGATTGATGCCATGAATCGTGACCTGGAGAGTATTAGTCAGTGGGCCAAGTCTTACGGCTTACAAATAAATCCTTCCAAGTCCCAGGCCATGATCATAGGCAGTCAATACTATCGCACTGCGCTTGACACTTCTACTTTGACGCCTTTATCTCTTAACGGCTCGACTATTGCATACACTGACTCAGCCAAGAATCTCGGTGTCACAATTGACAGCAACCTTTCTTGGCGAGCGCAAGTGAATGAAGTTAGCCGTAAGGTACACTTTTCCTTCCACAGCCTTAAAAACCTTCAAAGGTTCTTGCCCTTTAAAACTAAAATATATTTAGCTCAAACTTTAATCCAGCCGATCATTGATTATGCGGATGTCTGCTACCTGGATGCCACTGAGGAGCTGTTAAATAAGCTTGAGCGCTTGCAAAACCTGTGTATTCGTTTTGTCTATGGCCTAAGAAAATACGACCATGTCTCTCAATTCCGCAAGGATCTCAAGTGGCTCCCTATCCGTCTTCGTAGGAACACTCGGGTATTATGTCTCTTATACAACATCCTTTTCAACCCTGCATACCCTGGCTACTTGCGTGATCGTTTCTCGTTCACTCGCCCTGCCGATGCCCCTTGCAGATCCCACCTTAAATTCCATACTCCTTCTCTTTTCATGCGGTACGACTGTGGAACTCACTTCCAGCTAAGATCCGTGACGCTAAAAGTGTATCTGTCTTCAAGATGCTAGTCAAAGAACATTACCTCTCTACCATCTCGTAAAATTATATTTTGTAGATATATATTTTTATAATTTAGTTTATGTATTGTATCTATTTATGTATTTTATATACGGTTATTGATATATATATTTATGTATTATTTGATTTAATTTAGATAATTTATTATAGGTATATATATATATATATATATATATATATATATATATATATATATATATATATTTTAATTTTCTAACTTATTTGTATACACTGTGTCTACATGTCTCATCCAACTCTCCTATCGCAGGTCTGCTGGAAGAAATTTCATTTGAAATAAGCAGTACCTTTGTGCTCTTCTGTCTGCTTTTGTTATTTTCATTTTTAAGTGTTTGTGTGTACATAAATAAATAAATAAATTTCACTTTTTAGTTGCGATACACTTTAACCACAGCGCCTATTTCTCATGACAATTCCAATTAACTCAAACACTGCTAGGTTACATTGTTTTATTATGAAGTTCCTGTGTCTACCTTCCACCTTCCGGCTCCGTCATCAGATCAGTTCTATTGTAACTTATAGGCAAAGTACATCTCATGACAATTCTAATAAGCCCAAACACGGGTAGGATACATTGATTAATTACAGAGTTCCGGTGCCTATCTTCCGGCTCCATCATCATCATCATCATCAGGTCACTTCGATGATACCATTTTCAACATTTATTCATTCTGAACCATTTATTTATTTGTATTGTCATATTCGCTTGACTACCTTCATTGTGATATCTATGTATGTTCCGTTGGCCATTTCTGGTCTTCTTCATCAATTGTTACTTTTTGGCTATAAATGCTTAAGTTCTCGATGAAAATACCAAAATCACTATATAATAATAATAATAATAAACGTTTATTTCGGACCTTTCCGTCCATATGTAACAATTACAGCATTTTTACAACACACACAATATTACAAACAACACACAACAGAAAAAAAAGAAACAGGTGTATGGTAGGTATATGGTTGGCCTATAATATTTGAGGAGTTTCCTCGATTCCTCATGGATCCCATCATCAAAACTGGATTTTAAAAAGAATGGGATCAATCTGGAGGCATATCCATTAAGAGGAAAAAAAATTTTGCAAATCGGTCCATAAACGACGGAATTCTGATTTAACAAACATAAAAAAACACAACCGAATTGATAACCTCCTCCTTTTTTTGAAGTCGGTTAAATACAGGTCTTGGCTGCATCGATTTAAACTGGAAATCGAACCAAATATTGATTTTTATTTGTGATGCAGCTTCTATGTAGACAAACTTGATTTTGTTAAGTGTTTTTCCCAAACACTACTATTTAATTAAAAACAACATAATTTTCCTTTCAAATTAATAATAATCGATTTCTGGTATCGAGTTAAACAATTTAAAACTGGTTTTAATTTGATTAAAAACAAAAAAGAAAACATTATTATCTATGATCAACAACCTTATATACCAGATTGTAAGTGAGTGGTACTATATTTTACACCAGTAACAATTATATAATACACATTTTGAAGTTTTAACTAAGCTATACTAAAACCTAACTATGTACATAAATATAATATAAAAACACAAAGTACACTCAGGCGTCGAAGTACTCCTCCACATTGCTGTCATCCGGAAATGTGCCCAGAAGACTGGCAGCATTGCCACGTTGAATGGCAATGCTAATTCTTTAGGTGAAGAATGAGCCAGCCCTCTGGTCACGCAAAGTGTCGATCAGTCGGCGTGAAATTTCCTTAAAAAGAAGACGCGCAGATTGTAAGTTAAGTTGAGAAGTTGGTACATTTGTGCGGGAGGAATACAAGAGTGTTCGAAAGCGTTACCGCGGCCTTGAAACGCAAAGGGCAACTCAAGAAACAAAGTAGGTTTTAGCCTTCTTCAGCTGCCCTAACAGGTATCGGCCTTTAGTTTGCGGCTCATCTGTTTGAGGTTCATGTGGAGCATTGCGCCGTTGACTAAGGCTTGGTCATAACTGGACCACCGGACGGCGAGCTGCCCGTTGCTCGCCGTGCGCAAGCCCGTGACTCCCGACGCCCGCGAGTGACTGCCCTTGGCAAGGCTGGTTGTCGGACTATCCAGCTTCTCACTACTCGTAAGGACAGAAGATCTACAAATCAAGACAGGACCGGTACCGGGACCAAAGAGTTAACGTACCTATTTTTAAGGCACGTCAGGGTCTCTGCGAGTAATGAATGGCCCACCAAGCGAACCACTGCAATCACAATAAGTATTACAAAACTGAACACGCTAGAATTAACTATCATCATAATCGTCATCTACAGCCCGACTTCGCCCACTGTTGAGCATAGGCATTTCTTTTCTTGTGTCAATCTCCCCGTTTCTGAGTTAGTTTCATCCAGTTTCTATCCACGATTGCAACAATATCGTGTCCATCTCGCCGCCAGACGATCTCTGCGTCCGATCCTTTAACTAACTTTATTATATCTAAACCAGAGCAATTCCCTTTTTACGCCACCTGCTCGATAATGCCCTTTTCTAAGTCATACAACGCTCACCTAAAGCAAGTTATTCTGTCCCTAGGGATCTAATCTAGTGAGTTCCCTAGTGAATAATGTGATTCGAATTTGGAACATCATAGCCATTTGAAGGAAGAGGAGATCTAATTCACTTAAGAGGCTCCTTTTTCACTCGCCTATCGTCGACAACGAGCATGGTTTAAAAGCTTGTTGCTTCATCTAACGCAATCCAACGCAATGTTTGATGAAGAGGCAATGCAAAAAAAGAGAGATAGGTAACGCCTGAAAACTCTGTTGGAATTCGGTAATTCCGTGATAACTCGAATATTTCACAAAACTTCAGGTTTCAGGAAATATGTGTTTTTTTAAGCCCTTAAAAGTTTTTGAAAAAAAATTTCGTCATTCAGAATCTTGATTAAATTTGCAAGGCTTCTATTGTTATATTTTTTGACTTTTTGAGTAAATAGTGAAGTGTCATAGTTCATGCAAAATAGCAGATTTTCAAAGGTCTTTACTGGACTAGTATTACACAAATTTATAAATTGATTTCAATAGAAGCCTAGATAATATCCATAAGATACGGTGTTTCAAAAATATCTAATGTTAAATGTGTAATAACATCATAATTGAAGTTGAAGAGCAGTGGTGGCCGAGTGGTAACGGCCCCGACTTACGAGTTGTAGGTTGCGGGTTCAAACCCAGCCTGGCGCAATACTTTCTGTAATTTATTTCATCACCGCTGCTCTCAAAACGGTGAAGGAAAACATCGTGAGGAAACCGGCATGTCCTAGAACCAAAATTTCGAAGACATGTGACATTCACCAACCCGCATTGGGCCCGCGTGGTGGATTACGGCCCATTAACTCTCCTAGAGAGGAGGCCTGAGTCCCAGCAGTGGGAAGATTAAAAGGCTGATTATGCTATGCTTATGCTTAACGTCATAATTGCGTAAGAGCAGTTGTATGAAAAACAGTGAAAATGTATGTCGAGTTGCATCCCCCTAATATGTTTGATATTAAGTAAATTAGATGCAATGTAGGTGCATCAAACAAGTTTATTCAAAAATCAAACTGGCCACTAACAAAAAAAAAGAACAAGATGTGAATACTGCTGTTTCAAGAAAATGAATGCGTTGTAGAAAATTAAAACTATAAATTTTGTTTCTTTCAAATGTCAAAACATGTTGAGTGATAGTGATATTGATAGTAACATAACACTGAAAAATATTAAGTCAGCTGCTGTTCAGTATATTGTCTTTTAATTACTTGGTGTAAAAAGTAGAGAATCCAAAATGGGGATAAAGCTGTCTTTGTCTTGGGCGTCTTGAATTCCTCACTTTACTCAGGTATCTATATAAACTACATCGCAGTGGTCGGGAGTTAATTATTTAAACCCTCGCTGCGTTCGGGATTAATACTTAGCAACCTTCGTTTCGTTCGGAATTCAACATGCTATCCGCGAATTAAAGACGTTGCCGTATCCCCTAGTTAAATAATCTACTATTGTCATTCATCAAACATGTGCCCGACTCTGGCCTAGACTTAATTACTAAGTAAATTGGTTAAATAACACTTAATTACACGTCTAATTTTAGTTTTTTTAAACTAGACAGACGAGTTCGGTGTATCCTCGGTAACGGCTTTGGGAAAAAAAAACTACAAAACTCAACGAGAGGTCAAAGACTTTTAATGACCATACATACAAACTATGTTCTAAGAGTAATAAAGCAACGTAATGTTATGCCAATAAAATCACTCATTATTGATATTAATATTCCTTAAATCAGATGACTAGACAAGTAATGAGATGATCATGGCCAAACGACATTGAACGAATATTTACGCAATAGGGAAACCATAAAAATTAAGGAATAACTGAAGAAACAACTTTTACAAATGAAAATTTGAAAAACTATAAACAGTGGTCAGACTCTGGCAGCAATGCCATATCGATTTTTAAAAAGAGACTTAAAAAATCTTAAAATAAAAGAGTCTTTATTTTTTACAATACGATATTTTTTAGATCGGAAATCATCATATAACTTCTCTCGCTCTGGGTGACGTGAGAGGGTGTATCTGACCTTTACAGACTAAAACAAATCTGTGTTCCTTTAATTGCCCCTTGCCTTCCAGGGCCTTGCTGAGAGCAAATCTCAGTAGTACGAAAAAGATTAAAAAATAAATCAAATCCTAATTCCGGGTTAAGCTCGCCTTTATTCAAAAGCTGTCCGTGACCTGTCCTGATATTGTGTAATTTAAGTTTTTGTGTACATTAAATAATAAGAACGATGTAACAAAAACGAGATGGATCCTCAAGATGGCAAAAATATACGCACTCTTGTGTGGTTTACCTCGGTTCGTACCTACCTCGTTATGATGACTGTTTGTCATCATGCTTATTGTGCATATTAATATATCGTCAGATGCTCAATTGTGTGTTTTTCCCAATTAGTTAATAGAATAAAGCTGTTTAAAAAACCACGAATTCGTTTGTCTAGAGCTCGCAAGCGCGTTGACCGTGGATTCGACAAAGAGTAAATGGATTTTCCATTGGGAAATTCGCACTATATCGATGAGATTTGTGACGTGTAGATAAATTTTTGCAGTCCAGAAAATCAATAATGTGTATGACGAAACCCTTTACGTAGGTATCTACTGTTTTTTTTTTTAGTTTGAAATATTCAAACATCTCCTCCGGTTGTAGGTGGAGCGAGACTTTACTGGTGTCAGACTTTACTCACTAAAATCTATAATCTGTTTTTATTTTTTTTTATTTGATATAAACCAGTGCTTGACTGCGATCCCACCTGATGGTAAGCAGTGATGCAATCATTGATGGTGAGGCGCACTAGTTTATTAAGAGCCTATTCACTCTAGCCTTGAAGGCACCTAAATTATAGTTGGACGGGAAGACCGCAGCAGGCAAATTGTTCCAGTCCTTCGATGTACGCGGTATAAACGACGAAGCGAAACGCTTAGTCCGGACCGTTGAAGTTTCAACAACGTAAGGGTGGAGTCCATCTGTTATCTTTTAGTTGCCTTTAGTGTTCCAGGGCCGTGGTAACTCTTTCAAACAATCCCGCAGCTCATATACCTTGTGAGTGGTCCACTATGTATTTTCTTTCTTTCTGTGTAATGGCTAATTCCATTTCCATGGTTTTTAAAGTGAAATATCAGTGTACTATGTACCCAACGACCTTACAGCCACTAGACGCCTGATGCTTGATCTAGCGCACCAAAACAATTCTGTCAACTAGTCGAGATACGGGGAGCGGCGTACTACGTTTTGATTGGTCGAGACATCAGATCTATAATCATATGTGTTGACAGACATACATCTCCTGTTACTAGACGTCTAGTGGCTGAAAAGTCGTTGTATGTACCTAAGGCAGATATCCTCACATTTCGTATAGATGAATCTCACCATGACGACAAATCAATCGAATTGGTGAATGGTTTATTATATTATTTAATTACGCATCATCTTATACATTACTCTTCAAAACTGATTTACGTTCAAAATCGTCCGTCTGTTAGTAAGTTTGGTTGTAAACCAGCCTCAGGCACCAGTTATCTGGCATTTGTACTGAACTAGACTATTTTATTTTTTGCTTCTTTTTAACCGACTTAAAAAAAAAGGAGGTTATCAATTCGGTTGTGTTTTTTTTTTGTGTGTGTTACCTCAGAACTACGTCGTTTATGGACCGATTTGCAGTTTTTTTCCTCTTAAAGGATATGCTTCCAGACTGGACCCATTTTTTTTTTAAATCTAGTTCTGATGGTGGGATCCATGAGGAATCGTGGGAACTCCTCAAATATTATTGGCAAATATATAGTGATTTTGGTATTTTCATCGAGAACTTAAGCATTTATAGCCAAAAAGTAACAATTGATGAAGAAGACCAGAAATGGCCAACGGAACTTCATACTCACATAGATATTACAATGAAGATAGTTAAGCGACTATGACAATAAAAATAAATGAATGGTTCTGAATAGTTATGTTTAAAATGGTATCATCGAAGTGATCTGATGATAATGATGGAGCAGGAAGGTAGGCACTGGAACTCCGTAATTAATTAATATAATCTAGCCGTGTTTGGACTTATTAGAATTGTTATGGGATGCACTTAGGCTATAAGGTACTATCAAACTGATTTGATGATGAAGCCGGAAGGTAGGCACAGAAACTCCGTAATTAATCAATGTATCCTAGCCGTGTTTGGGCTTATAATTAGAATTGTCATGAGATGCACTTTGGCTATAAGGTACTATCGAACTGATCTGATGATGGAGCCGGAAGGTGAAAGGTAGACACAGGAACTCTATAATAAACAGTGTAACCTAGCAGTGTTTGGGTTAATGGAATTGTCATGAGAAATAGGCACTCTGTTGTGTGTCTGAGTGTATCGCAACTAAAAAGTGTGAAATAAAATAAAAATTACAAAAAAAAAACACCCGACTTCACTAAAAAAATCACTAAAGGGATCAAAATGACTTTAATTTTGGAAGTTGGTGTTAAATAAGAAACAAGCAATACCGAGAAACACCGACTTCTGAAATTAAAGTTAAGTGGGTTAATTTTTTTTTGTAAAAAGTTTTTTTCATAGGTAAGTTTGTACGGAACCCTCAGTGCGTGAGTCCGACTCACACTTGCCCAGTTTTTTTTATCGAGCCAAGTAATGTTAGTGTTTTTTTTAGTGAAGTCGGTTATTTTTTTTTTTGTAAAAAGATTTGTATTTTTTTTTTTATTTCGTTTTTAACTAATTAATATTTGTGTGCCTTGATGTTGTGCGAACTAATCCCCTTTTTTTCAATTTGACATCAATGCTATTCGCTCTCTCACTTCCCAACTTAATACAAAACATAATCTCGAAAATGATCACGGAGTTTAAAATATTCCAGAAATTTTCACGAACTTTTCATATTTTAATTTATTTTATATTGAGTCGATATTGATTGATACTTACTACACAATACACACACTCGTACTTATCTATCAGCCTAGTATTTCAGTGTCGTTAAATGATGTAGCTTTAAGCAAAGTACCTAAATACCCTTTCACACAAATACTTTAATGACAAATATTATGTGGAATTCAATAATAGATCCGGTCGCTCCGCTGAATCTTCAATCATTATTTGTTTCCACGTGACGAAACGATAATTACTTATTTTATGTCCTTAGTATAAAGGTTAGGGTCAGCCTTATTCAATGAGTAGTTCCTTTGGGCCAACTAGTACTTTCTACAGTACAATGACAAAATATAAACAAACCTGTCCTGAAAATAATAGAGTTGTAACGAAACTTGGGCCTAGCACAAATGCGAAATTTCCGCAAGAAATCGTGGCTTCGCATCCACCTCCGTAAACGTTTTAGCGGAGAGGCAACGGAGTTCTAATGAAAGAAATCAGCTTGAGCTAAGCAAACCATCTAACGTGGAGGATAAACGTTTCAAATTCAAGTTTTTGCTCCCATGACGCCAGGTTCGGTACGTGACGAACAGTTCAATGGTACCGGTTAGTTTTATGAACCACTAAGAAATCCTAGAAGGCTACAAAGCTTTATGTGATATCTAATTTGAACCATTGTAAAATTTGTTTGCCTGGTCGACTTTTAACTTAGAAAAAACATTTTTAATTTTTTTGTGTTGAAAACACTAGAAATTTCCGCCTTTATCAACCTCCGATTCAGCGGAGGCTAAGCTCTACAAATCCCAACACTGAAATCTATGAAACTAAAGCGTATATCCGGCTATAGAAATACATATGAGTATATAGTTTTGGTGTCGTAAATTACGTTTCTCACCAAACAGAATTGCGATGAACACATTATTATCAAGATTAAAGTTGCCTTTTCGGTTATAAAAAGTGTAGTGGTCAATCAAGAAATGGCATCTATTCGAAGATTTACTTATTAATGAGTTAGATACTGCGGTTATTTAACCACTTTGAGTCAGAGGAGGAGCGCGAATCCAGCGCGTATAAATATTGTCTACGAGCGAGTACTACCAACATTGCTACATCGAATACGCGACAATGAAGACTGTGAGTATTTTTTTTTTTTACGATCACATCATAATAAATCTTAATAATATATTACGTTACTTGTATTATATAGTTATTCGTTGCCAAATGCAGTGACTATTTCGTTCGTCTAATAGTCGTCTAGTTCTCGGTTCGATTTCCGGGTCGTGCAGTGTCGCTGTTACTTTTCCATCTGTAATTTCTCGATGTGCATGCCCATTGTCACTTCAGTATGGTGATTCTTTGGGTTATGTCGGTAACCTTGGTTCTCCTGCTTCACATTCATTCCTAATTCGATCACGCAAGGAATCTTCGAGCATAGCCTTTTCCTTTTACTCGCAGGACAGATGTCCGATAGGGCCGAAAATTTCTGCAGTGGCGACCGCGTACTAGAGACACAGTGTTGGTAGGCCTCCCACAAGGTGAATTGATGACCAGGGGCCCAAGTCTGTTATTTTTATAAATTAGTCATTCCAACACGATAACATTATCATTTTGCTAAAAGTTCGTAGTCTGCTAAATTCATAATAATTGTTCATTGGTCAGTTATTGGTCTCGTAATAGAATTGTGGTAGAATGAAAATATCGAGCTGTCTCGTAACGAATTAAAAGCAATGACTGTACAACAACGTTTTAATGATAAGACACTGATTAAAGGAACTGTAAAATTTTTAGCAGATAACCGCATAAGTACGTCAGACATTAATTTGTCATTAGGTACGAGATTACCATTTTATGCCATTTCTTTCAATGGAGTGACAGTAGTTCACTATTGGAAAGTCATAATAACGCCATTATATTAGTAGATTACCAAACTTGTCAAATTCAACAATTATGAAGTCAATGATAGACCATTCTGACACTATATTCTATATATTCTGACGCTATTCTGATAGCAGACTTGAGGCCCTGGTGAGGGTCGTGGAAATCTGATGGATGCAAGACGTACAGGACTAGTCGCTGTGGTGACAGTTGGGAAGGCTTGTCCAACAGTGGACGTCTTTCAGCTGAAGTGATGATGATAATAAATTAATCGGTTGGTGACCTTTAGTCTCGCCCCCTATTCTATAACTTTTACGAAATTTCTATGACGAAATCTAGGAGTAGAGTTGTTACATCTTTGCCTTACCCTTCGGGAACACATGAGTGAAATTATATACAATATTATATTTTACATTTAATAAGCTACATACAAAAATTTTCTATCCAGTTTTACCCATTTAAAGAAAACGTTTAAATGTCAAATATCCTAACATTAGATTTTTAACGATGTGGTTATCGATTTCAGTTGCTGTATACGGGTTTGCTGGTAACAGCATGCGTGGCGTACGCGTGGGCCATCCCTATAGAGGAGGCTGCGTTGTCTAATGACGCGGCTCCTGCGAAAGTAGCGGTGGTGGAAGCTGAGGAGACGTTGGAGCCCGCAGAGACCCACTGGGGCGGACATGGCGGCCACAAGCGACGCGGCTATGGTGGCGGAAAAGGCTATGGTGGCGGACGAGGCTACGGTAGCGGTCACGGCGGCGGCTATGGCGGCGGTTACGGAGGTGGTGGCGGTGGCGGTGGCGGCGGCGGTGGAGGCGGTGGTGGAGGAGGCGGTGGTTACGGCGGTGGTTTCGGATTTGGCGGAGGCGGCGGCTGGGGACGTTGATTTGCCGAAGTATTTGACATTGACCTCTGTGATGATATCTTTAAAGTTTAGTTAAATTATAATATTTAAGCATAACAACAGTGGTTTTATTTTCAAGTGTTACATAAAAGTTGAAGTACAATAGTTCTTGATCCCATACATATGATCCTAACATGAAACAGAATCGAACTGCATAAAAGAGGACACAAATCGATAGCAATTGATTTTATTAATTTGAGCTTTGAAAACCCCTTTTCAAAGCTCAAATTAAATAAAATCAATAAATATACATGGTTTTCTTCTTCATACATGCTCTTATAATAAATCTCACGCCTCTGACATATACAAATATAGTGCAATTCCAAAAATATCAAATGCACACGGGTTACATTGATAGCCCCCGCTATCAACCATGTATATTTAGGAAACAGAGTGTGGACCAATAAGTAGACCCCCAAATCGAGTCCGTTCTTCGTTCGCGAAGAAGTTGGAAATATTTGTAAACTCAAAGTACATTAGAAGACTATTTTAGGTGCATTACGCTATTATAAGTAGAAGTCGAACTAAAGAACGTTGGGTGAAAGTACTGGGTTTTATATCTAATATTTTTATTATGTACGTACTAAGTATAGTAGTAAACATTTTAAAGTACTGCTACGTACACTATATTTTTAGTTTTGTTTTCTTGCGGTAGAAGTACATATTGATTTTCTCCCGAACCAGATCTCGATAGGGCAACATGTCAACAACCCGTACGAAAGAAATATTGACGACGACGCAAGTCGATTCCTACAAAATCGAAGACCTTAAGTGGGCCACGAACCTACGAATTCTTTCACTATCTAGATGAAAGCGATTCTAGCTACACCACGAACTTGTGACATTCTTCAAAGCTTTTGGTGTTTTTTTTCTACATCAAACTTATTTTATAAAAGTTAAATTACGTCAATGTTATCCCGTCTGTAGACAGATTTTTAATTGTATTTGTCACATATTGTTATTTTGTTGGTGGCTTTTTTTCACTCTTGTGTGGTTTACATAACGAGATTAAACCACACAAGACACTGTTTGTCATTTGACCATGGATTCGACAAAGAGTAAATGGATTTTCCATTGGGAAATTCGCACTATATCGATGAAATTTGTGACGTGTAAATAAATTTTTGCAGTCGATAAAATCAATATTATGTACGACGATATCCTTTAAGTAGGTATCTATCTGCTGTTTTTTTTAGTTGGAAATCTTCAAGCATCTCTTCCGGTTGTAGAGGTTTTTTAGTTGTGGTGCGAGAGGGAGTGTCAGACTTTACTCACTAAAACCCACCTGTTTTCTTTTAGTTGCCTTTAGTGTTTCAGGGCCGTGGTAACTTTTTATATACCATGATACCATGTGCGTGGTCCACTATGTAATAGGCTTGTTCCATTTCCATGGTATTTTAAGCGAAATATCAGTGTACTATGTACCCAACGACCTTACAGCCACTAGACGCCTCATGCTTGAACTAGCGCATCAAAAAAATTCTGTAAACTAGCCGAGGTACGGGAAGCAGGGTACTACGTTCTGATAGGTACCGGGTAGCGGGGTACTACGTTCTGATTATAATAATAGATAATAATAAATAATTTTATTTGTTCCAAAAAGTTACAGATACAAACCAGTTATGGTTTTAAAAATATTGTATTTTTTTTCAAATAAGATACAAAATTTCGTTAATGTTAAGATTAAAGTAAATACGGCTGGTAGAGTAGTACTAGACGTGTCCAGCGAACAAGATCTGTACAAAATTGATGAACCCAGCCTCTTAAACTAGGGTTATACTGTATTCTTAAGAGACAGTGGTCAGCTATTAAATTTCTTTATACAACCAAGAACAAAACTTGTGGAGTGTGTCGGAGCAGTTTATTATATTAAGTGTATACAAACCCCCTTCCGGATTATATGACTGCTTTGAAAAGGTAATGGATGTAGTGTTTCACAAGATCTGCAATTCAAACAACCACATAATCACTTGTGGTGATTTTAATGTTAATTTATTAGAAAACTCAGCTTTATGTAGCAAAATTATAAGTTTGTTTCAGTCATACAATCTTGTTAATTTATTTTTAGAACCCACAAGAGTAACTCCTACTAGTGCCACTTGCATAGACAATATTTGTACCGATGTTGTACCTAGCCATAAAGAAATTATAAATTTACTAGATTCTGATCATTGGGTGCAAAAAAGAATATCACTGTTAACCCGAAAACCGCAAATCGCTTAGAAACTTTTAAAACTAAACTAATTAATAATTTACCAGCTTTGTCAAAATTAGATCATCTGAATAATCAATATGACAGTTTTTTTTAACATGTACTGTAAGCAATTTAATTCCACTTTTATAACCAAAACTATATCGGTTAATGGTAATGTATCTTCAGTGAATGGGCTACCATTGGCATTCATAAAAGTAGAACGCGACTCTATGAATTGTATGATGAAAGAATTCTTGTAAACACTGCTGAGTTTAGTTTATATGTTAGTAATTATTCTAAACTATTTAAAAAAGTATCTTCTGTTGCAAAATCGCGTTATCTGAGTTCCAAAATTAAAAATAGTAATAATATAATTAAAACGACTTGGAATACTATAAACAGTGAAACTGGAAGGTCTACAAAACCATATAATGACTATAGCGTTATAATTAATGACAGTGTGATCAAATCGGACTCTCAGGTTGCCGCAGCTTTTGTAAAGTTATTTTCAGAGATCCCCATATTAACTACAAAATCTCTGAACTCGTCACCCACTGCTGCGGAGTCTTAAAGAAAATGTTAAAGTTTGCGATTCTGATTTTAATTTTGTTGCGTGTTTCTCGGTATTGTTTGTTTCTTATTTAACACCGACTTCCGAAATTAAAGTTACTTTGATCCTTTTAGTGTTTTTTTTTTAATGAAGTCGGTTATTTTTTTTTTGTAAAAAGTTTTTATTTAACACTTTTTAGTTGCGATACACTTATAAACAGAGTGCCTATTTCTCATGACGATTCCAATTAACCCAAATACTGCTAGGTTACACTGTTTTATTATAAAGTTCCTGTGTCTACCTTCCTCCTTCCGGCTCCATCATCAGATCAGTTCGATAGTACCTTATAGCCAAAGAGCATCTCACGACAATTCTAATAAGCCCAAACACGGCTAGGATACATTGATTAATTACGAAGTTCCTGTGCCTACCTTCCGGCTCCAGCATCAGATCAGTTCGATAGTACCTTATAGCCAAAGTGCATCTCATGACAATTCTAATAAGTCCAAACACGGCTAGGTTACATTGATTAATTACGGAGTTCCAGTGCCTACCTTCCGGCTCCATCATCATCATCAGATCACTTCGATGATACCATTTTCAACGTAACTATTCAGAATCATTCATTTATTTGTATTGTCATAGTCGCTTAACTATCTTCATTGTGATATCTATTTGAGTATGAAGTTCCGTTGACCATTTCTGGTCTTCTTCATCAGTTCCACTTCATCAAATGTTACTTTTTGACTGTAAATGCTTAAATTCTTGATGAAAATACCAAAATTACCATAGGATTGCCTATAATTTTTGAGGAGTTCCCTCGATTCCTCATGGATTCCATAATCAGAACTGGATTTTGAAAAAAATGGGACCAATCTGGAAGCATATCCTATATAGAGAAAAAAAAAATTGCAAATCGGTCCATAAACGACGGAGTTCTGTGGTAACAAACATAAAAAAAAATGATAAAAAAAAATACAACCGAATTGATAACCTCCTCCTTTTTTTTAAGTCGGTTAAAAAGACTATAAATTTATGGGGAAATTCTGTAGATGTTGTAAAGTCCATTATAAACGTTGTAGCTCCTAGTTTAGCACTTATTTTTAATAATTGTATTGATCGTGGCGAGTTTCCTGACTTAATGAAGTACAGTAAAATAATACCATTGTTTAAAACGGGTAGTACATCTGACCCCACGAATTATAGGCCCATTTCAGTGCTACTCACCTTTAGTAAAATATTTGAGAAACTTATTTTACAGCAATTGCAAAGATTTTTTAATAGACATAAATTTGTTACATACCAAACAGTTCGGTTTTACAAGGGGTCGTTCAACAACCGATGCCGGTGTTGAACTTTTAGGACATATTTATAATGCATGGGAAGACAAATGCGATGACCTGGGCATTTTTTGTGATTTGTAAAAGGCCTTCGATTGCGTTCTCCATGAAACATTAATCAGGAAACTACATCATTATGGGACCCGGAACTCCTCCCTGGATCTTCTTACTTCTTATTTGAGTGATAGGATTCAGAGAGTTGATGTAAACGGAAAAAGATCACCCGGGTCTGTAGTATCAATGGGTGTACCCCAGGGCTCAATTCTTGGCCCATTTTTTTCCTTATTTATATAAATGACTTGCCTTATCTCAGAAAGGATAACCATGATATAGTGTTGTTTGCAGACGATATTTCGCTTTTTAAGCTTAAACGTCAGCAGCCAGTTACTGACGATATAAATAACGCCCTTTCAAAAATAGTACACTGGTTTAATGTCAATAACCTGCTTCTTAATGAAAAGAAAACTAAATTCGTTAAGTTCACGATGCCTCATGTTAGGCAAGTAGAAACTAGTATGCTAATAAAAGGTAAAGAATTGAATCCTGAAGATATTACAGTGTTCTTGGGCTTATCTCTTGATGATGATGTCAAAAAAACTTAGCTCTGCCGCATATGCTGTTAGACAAATTCGAAATTTAACTGTTGTAGAGATAGCCCGTTTAGTTTACTTCACTTATTTTCATAGTGTTATGTCGTACGGTACTCTATTGTGGGGAAATGCCGCCGATATCCAGACGATGTTTGTTTTACAGAAAAAGGTTATTCGATCAATTTATAAATTAAGTCCCAGATGCTCCCTCGGAGATAAATTTAAAAATATTAATATTTTGACTGTGCCATCTCAGTATATCTATGAAAATATTTTGTATGTTCATAAAAATAAAAACATATTTAAAAAATACAGTGATATTCATAACGTTAATACTAGGAACAAACACAAGTAAGTGGTTCCTGCAACCAGACTGAAAAAAATAGGAGGCTCATTTAGATGCCACTGTATACATTTTTATAATAAGCTTCCCAGTCCTATTCAGGAACTTAGCCTTAATAAATTCAAATCATTTGTTAAGCGAAAACTTTGCCAGAAGGCTTTTTATACTGTAAAAGAGTATCTTGAGGACAAAACGGCTTGGGATTGACCTGCTCCAGTACTCACTACAATTGTTAATTCGTCTAAATTACCTTTATTATTATTATTATTTTTTAAATTGACGATTATTGTTATTATACAATTATGAAATTGTATATAAGTATATTTATATGTTTTTTTTTATTATTAATATTTTTACAATTATGACATTGTTTATCTTTTATATTTAGAATTTGTCAGACAATTACTTTTAAAAATAAATAGATATATATATTTTTTACAATGTAATATTTACATTTTTTGTAAATTTTATTATTGTGAATGTGGGGACTATGTAGATTACTCTTTTTTTCTCTTTACAACATCATGTCTGCCAGTTTTGAGTACTTTTTGCGGCCTACCCGAATGTCCTTTCTTTGGTGTTGTTCGTCAAGTCGTTGAGCTCCTTAGTAGTTCTGAGTTGAGCTACACGAATACTACTAAATGCTTGCACTGACTAGACAGGTTCGCTCAAAACTGTGGTTCTTTCTTCAAAAGATCATCTCAGACTCCAATCTGCATGGTAAAAGATATAATAATTGACCATGTAATGATTTGACCATTACATGTTTGCTGTATGGACTTTAAAAGAGACTTTGACCCCTGAATTTTTATTCGGTATTTTTTCTCAGGGTAGTCAGCTAGGAAACACCGGCTTCATCTAGTTTGAATTGACAAAAAAATTGACGTGTAAGTGTTTTTAAAAAACCTACTTGCAAAAATAAATATCATTTATAATTTGTTCTACTATAGATTTGAGGAGAATTGGTGAAGGGTTAATGTATAAGAAAGGATAGTGCAACTCGTATATATTTGTGAGTGTGTATGTGAGTGAAGCAGTGTGTGTAACTGCACACCTAGGTGTGTATGTAGAACTCAGGGTGAGGTGTGCAGCGACGACAGACATTGAAATTTCATAATATATAGATAGTCAAGCAATGTATGTGAGCAAAGACTCGGTTTGTGTATAATCTTGTTGGAGAAGCCATTCTGTCACCATCGTCTTCACTGTGTATTTATTGACGTCACGTATGTTGAGTTCTTTGTGAGTTTTTTGTAAAGGTGGACGCTTAGTGTGTTGAATTGAAGTCTGATGAACGATGTTTTCTGTTGTGTGCCTGGGGGAATGTTAGTACGCTTATTGGGATCAAAAAGAGTGACGCACGCATGTCCGGAAAACATAGAGCTGACGGACCGAAAGCACTTGACATTCCGAGTATAGCTGTGATGTAGGATAGCGGTAAGGCCTACGCAGCGTTACTTTCAATATGGCTCTCTTTGTTCTCTCGACTCTGATAAGACTCATCACCATCATCATCATCATCATTTCAGCTGAAAGACGTCCATTGCTGGACATAGGTCTCCCCCAAGTGTCGCCACAATGAACGGTCCTGTGCGTCTCGCATCCATCGGACTCCCGCAAACGTTACCAAGTCATTGGTCCACCTTGTAGGAGGCCTTCCAACGCTACGTCTTCCGGTACGTGGTCGCCATTCCAGAACCTTCCGGCTCCAATGGCCATCCGTTCTGCAAGCAATGTGCCCTGCCCATTGCCATTTAAGTTTGGCGATTCTTCGTGTTATGTCGGTAACCTTGGTTCTTCTGCGGATATCCTCATTCCTGATTCAATCACGCAAGGGAACTCCGAGCATAGCCCTTTCCATTGCCCTTTGGGTAACTTTAAGTCTCCTGATGAGGCCCATTGTAAGCGACCGTCCCACGTTTCGGAGCCATATGTCATCACTGGCAAGACGCACTGGTCATAGACTTTCGTCTTGAGACACTATGGTATATTGGACGACGCCGGGGCGAAACTCCGCTGCCGCGACAAGTTACGGCATGGCGGACATAGTTCCGGCGGGATCTCATGGTCATGATCAACTATTGTGTAGACCGCCCGGTGGACACGGTGGAGCACACGGTGGAGGTGTGCCCCGCTTAGGAAGAGCAACGCCGTGTCCTCGTGGGGGCGATCGGCGGCGGCGATCTCTTGCGCTGGGCCTTGGTACAGGCCATGGTCCGGAGGAATCTTCAATCATTATTTGTTTCCACGTGACGAAACGATAATTACTTATTTTATGTCCTTAGTACCAAGGTTAGGGTCAGCCTTATTCAAAAAGTAGTTCTTTTGGGCCAACCAGTACTTTCTACAGTACAATGACAAAATATAAACAAACCTGTCCTGAAAATTATAGAGTTGTAACGAAACTTGGCCTCCGCTTGCGCAAATGCGGAATTTCCTCAAGAAATCGTGGCTTCGCATCCACCTCCGTAAACGTTTTAGCGGAGTGGCAACGGAGTTATAATGAAAGAAATCAGCTGGAGCTAAGCAAACCATCTAACGTGGAGGATAGACGTTTCAAATTCAAGTTTTTGCTCCCATGACGCCAGGTTCAGTACGTGACCAACAGTTTAATGGTGCCGGTTAGTTTTATGAACCACTAAGAAATCCTAGAAGGCTTCAAAGCTTTATGTGATATCTGATTTGAACCGTTGTAAAATTTGTTTGCCTGGTCGACTTTTAACTTTGAAAAAACGTGTTTAATTTGACGTGTTTTCATTTCCACCTCTATCAACCTCCGATTCAGCGGAGGCTAAGCTCTGCAAATTCCAACACTGAAATCTATGAAACTAAAGCGTACATCCGGCTATAGAAATACAATAAGTTTTGGTGTCATAAATTACGTTTCAAACCTGTCAGAATTGCGATGAACACATTATTATCAAAGGTTACCAAGATTAAAGTTGGTTTATCAATTCTAGAAAGTGTAGTGGTCAATCAAGAAATTGCGATGAACACATTATTATCAAAGGTCATCAAGATTTTGTCGTCTTTTTGGTTTTAAGTTGTCTTTTTGGTTATAAAAAGTGTAGTGGTCAATCCAGAAATGGCATCTATTCGAAGATTTACTTATTAATGAGTTAGGTACTGCGGTTATTTAGCCGCTTTGAGTCAGAGGAGGAGCGCGAATCCAGCGCGTATAAATATTGTCAACGAGCGAGTACTACCAACATTGCCACAGCGAATACGCGACAATGAAGACTGTGAGTAATTAATAATATATTACGTTACTTGTAGTATTCGTTTTATTATGATATAGTTATTCGTTCCCAAGTGCAGTGCAGTTTCGTTCGTCTAATGGTCGCAAGCGTGGTTCTCGGTTCGATTTCCGGGTTGTGCAGTGTCGGTGTTATTTTTCCATCTGTAATTTCTCGATGTGCATGCCCATTGCCACTTCAGATTGGGGATTCTTCGGGTTATGTCGGTAACCTTGGTTCTCCTGCTTCACTTTCATTCCTAATTCGAATACGCAAGGAGATTCCGAGCATAGCCTTTTCCTTTTACTCGTAGGACAGATGTCCGACAGGGCCGAAAGGTTCTGCAATGGCGACCGCGTACTAGAGACACAGTGTTGGTAGGCCTCCCACAAGGTGGACTGATGACCTGGTGAGGGTCGTGGGAATCCGATGGATGCGAGACGTACAGGACTAGTCGCTGTGGCGACAGTTGGGGAACGTCTTTGTCCAACAGTGGATGTCTTTCGGTTGAAGTGATGATGATAATAAATTTATCGATAGCAGCGCGGCTTGTAGCCGGTTGGTGACGCTTAGTCTCGCCCCCTATTCTATGACTTTTAAACATCGCTGGCGAAATCTAGGAGTAGAGTTATTACATCTTTGCCTTAACCTTTGGGAATACCTGAGTGATATTATATACTATGTTATATTTTACATATTTAAGAAGCTAAATACAAAAATGTTCTAACCAGTTTATCCATTTAAAGAAAACGTTTATATCCTAACATTAGATTTTTAAGGATGTGGTTGTCGATTTCAGTTGCTGTGTACGTGTTTGGTGGTAACGGCATGCGTGGCGTACGCGTGGGCCATCCCTATAGAGGTGGCTGCGTTGTCTAATGACGCTGCACCTGCGAAAGTAGCGGTGGTGGAAACTGAGGAGACGTTGGAGCCCGCAGAGTCCCGCTGGGGTGGCCATGGCGGCTACAGACGAGGCTACGGTGGCGGTTATGGCGGTGGCTATGGCGGTGGCTATGGCGGCGGCTATGGCGGCGGCTATGGCGGTGGTTTCGGCGGAGGTTATGGCGGTGGTTTCGGTGGCGGCTTTGGCGGAGGCGGCGGCTGGGGACGTTGATTTGCCGAAGTATTTGACATTGACCTCTGTGATGATATTTTTAAAGTTTAGTTAAATTATAATATTGGTTTTATTGCGACAGTGGTTTTATTTTAAAGTGTTACCTAAACGTTGAAGTACTACTAGTAAGTAATAGTTCTCGATCCCATACATATAATCCCAACATGAAACAGAAACAACTAAATAAAAGAGAACACAAATCGATAGCAATTGATTTTATTTATGCATTTGCATAGCTTATGAAATAATATTACTGAAAGTGATCAGAAAACAGCTCCCTATTTGGATGGAGCTTTGAAAAGGGGGCTATCAATGTAACCCGTGTGCATGTGATATTTTTGGAATTGCACTATATTTGTATATGTCAGAGGCGTGAGACTTGTCATAAGAGCATGTATGAAGAAGAAAACCATGTCTATTTAGAAAACAGAGTGTGGACCAATAAGTAGACGCCCAAATCGAGTCCGTTCTTCGTTCGCGAAGAAGTTGGAAATATTTGTAAACTCAAAGTACATTAGAAGGCTATTTTAGGTGCGTTACACTATTATAAGTAGAAGTCGAACTATAGAACATTGGGAGAAAGTAGTTACTGGGTTTTATATCTAATATTTTTATTATGTACGTACTAAGTACCTATAGTAGTAAACATTTTAAAGTACTTCTACGTATACTATATTTTTAGTTTTGTTTTCTTGCGGTAGAAGTACATATTGATTTTCTCCCGAACCAGATCTCGATAGGGCAACATATCAACAAACCGTACGAAAGAAAATTTTTTGGCGAAAATCGATTCCTACAAAATCAAAGCCCTTAAGTGGGCCTCGAACCTACGAATTCTTTCACTATCTAGATGAAAGCGATTCTAGCTACACCACGAACTTATGACATTCTTCAAAGCTTTTGGTATTTTTTTTTCTACATCAAACTTATTTTACAAAAGTTAAATTACGTCAATGTTATCTCGCCTTTAGACAGATTTATGATTTATGTATGTGTTACATATTCTTATTTTGGTGGTGGCTTCTTTTCACTCTTGTGTGGTTTACCTCGGTTCGTACCTACCTCGTTACGATGACTGTTTGTCATCATACTCGTGGCTTTCTCTAGGTCCCCGTCAGGGGGCGTGGCAAGCGGTGTCAGGGCTTCGCCCTCTGACCGCAGAGTCCAGCCGGGGCCCATTACGACGGACCCGTCATTATAGTGCCTAACTAGGCTCGGCGGTTGTAGAGCTGTGTGCTCTATGTGTATGTGTTTGTATGTGTATACTGTAGGCACGTCACGACGCTGCTGCATACAGCGCCGACTCTTCACGACATACCGGCGGTCAGTCCCCGCCAGGTGAGACCCCTAGGGGAAGCCCGGCGGGAGACGACCAGCGACTAGTATGCCGACTTGTTACGGACCTACAGTACGGAATGTGACCCCCGTCTAACCCGCTTCCAGAGCGAGCTGGTTACGGTTCAGACCGCAGGGACGTTTTATGTATGTGTGTGAGCGGCATTGTCATCATGCTTATTGTGCATATTAATATGTCGTCACATGCTCAAATGCGTGTTTTTCCCAATCCATACTTATAATATTATAAATGCGAAAGTAACTCTGTCTGTCTGTTACGCTTTCACGCTTATACCGCTGAACCGATTTTTATGAAATTTGGTACAAAGATAGAATAGAGCTTGAGAAAGGACATAGGCTATAAATTATCACGCTATAAAATTTTGTAATTATTTTATCTTGTTTTTTTTTGTAATAAAATAACTTTTACCATTTTTTCAAATTAAAATTGACATCTATTCGATATCTTCTAAATATTTTGTAAAAACTAATCAAAACACATAATAAAATCAAAGCGGCGAGTAAAATCACGTACTATTTTGTTACATTATTCTATTTAGCTGCAAATTTAACTTCTGAAAGGAAAATCATCACGCTATCATCGATAAGGAGCCAACCAGTCTATTATAACGTTTATATAAGAACGTCTATTTTAAAACATAATCATCGGAGACCAGCGGGGCTATTGCGTAACTCTGTTGACAGTTCAAGTGATGATCACTTGTTAGTAATGTGCATCATTGAACTGTCAAACAGCTAGTTTCGTATTGCCTATCTTCAGTGACCAACTACAGTGACTTCATTAGCCACTGGTGCCTTTGATAGCCACCGTAACACGTTTTGACATGGGCACGCCATAATTATGGCGATAAGTCCCCTCTTTGAGGAGTGGCTGGAAAGGCCTCACGGCGTCCTTACCTACCGCATGACGCAGGTCCTCACCGGACATGGTAAGTTCGGGAGGTTCCTGCACCGGATTCGTGCAGAAGAGACGCCCGGGTGCCACCATTGTGTGGACCGCCCGGAGGACACGGTGGAGCATACGGTAGAGGTGTGCCCTGCTTGGGCAGAGCACCGCCGTGTCCTCGTGGGGGCGATCGGCGGCAGCGATCTCTCGCGCCGGGCCTTGGTACAGGCCATGGTCCAGAGTGAGGAGGAGTGGCAGGCGGTTGCCTCCTTCTGCGAAGCAGTAATGCTAGCAAAGGAGGCGGCCGATCGCGTGAGGCAACGGTCCTCACGCCCCAACCGCCGCCGGGATTTCGATCCCGATTTCCGGCCACCGTAGGCGCGGGCTTGCGGACGGCGAGCAATGGGTGGCTCGCCATCCGATCGTCCGGTAACTGTCCGGACCGAGCCCAAGTCGTCGACGGCGCGTAGTGTTCCACGCGCGCCTCAGGGAGATGTCAGCAACCGTAGGGGCCCAGCAGGGTCGAGGCCTACTGGGGCCATGGGTGATGCGAAAGTGATCCCCGGGGCCCTGGAAAAATGGCAAAGAAGTAACAGGAGTGGGTTTTTAGTCAGTAAAAGTCTGACACTATCTCGCGCTCCGCCCAAGAGCGCGGGATGTCATTAGATGATTTTCCCACCCGAAAAAAAAAAAAACACGTTTTGACAGATGTTATTGTATCGATAATTTTAAAATTGCGATTGTGTAAGCTTTTGAAGCTATATAATAGTCGATAAAATTTTAGAGTGGTCACAATAGGCACCGTAAATTTTTATAATTCACCACATTTCCACCGTAGTTTGTTAGTCACTTGTGTGATACGTAATACCAATTTTATGAAATTGTCAGTTGACAACTAAGTTTAGTGTGCAACGAATGCTAGTTGTCAACTGTTATTGAAAAAGTTAGCCAATAGCCCCCCTGAGCACAGTGGTTTCGTATCTAGACTTGCGTGTAATATAAAGATGGTTCGAGTCCCATAATATGGCTCTCATATAAGAAATTTTTATTTTATTTTTTCACCGTAAATAAGATTTTTTTTTATATATTTTTGCATGCTTACATTTTTTTTATATCTACACACAATATATCTGTAGAAGTTTTTAGTTGTGTGCGTATCACGCAAAATGTAGATAACTTTTAAACATTAAAATTGTGTGTCACTTAACATATTACTTGGCTTGTTTCATCGCAATCGGTTGACTATATCGAAAGATATATGTATAAAAGTTTTCAAGAAGTAAAATGTAACACCGGACGCAATTTAGATACTCGCAACGCCATCTAAAGACTCAAAGTAGAAATAATGATGACAATGGCATTTGAAATTCATTATTAAATTTGATAGATAGATGGCATTGTGTAATTTATGTAACTTTTTGAGTGGCGGAAGAATGACCATCGCCCACGTTTGCAGACAGTTCTATTTTTTTTCCTCCGTGGTTGTAACAAGCTAATTGACCTATATGTATTTAATTTTAATTTTATTGACTTTAAAATAACACGGCCAAATTTTTGGAAGGGGTTACATGGTACCTTGCGTTGGAAGGCCCCCAGGTGGAAGTTACCGATGACCTGGTGAGCGGCGGTCTATCTAGCTTGGGTGAACCGCCGTGTCCTCATAGAGGCAATCGGCGTCAGTAATTTCTCGGTTTGGTTATATATGCGAGTTCGATTGGACGGTGATACACGCACTCAAGATTTCGCCGAAATTCATTCAAAAGTTGGAGACTCTTTACAGGGTAGTTCCCACTATGGAAAAAACATTTGTCTGATATACGGGGACCTCAGTTAAATACACACCAAAAATCCTAGGTAAATGAACCACCACGCCCAAAAGGATCAAGCTGCAACAATCAATGCAAGTATGCTCTCGAAAATTCTTCATAAGTACTGTTTATTTATTTATTTATTGAGTAGGCACCTCAACGACTTACTCACTAAAACACACACAAAAGAAAAAGAGAAACAAACATTTTTAGGCATAGTGAATTCGTCACTTACAGAGGTGCACAGTACTGACAAAAAGAAAAACTTAACAATTAAATTACAACAAGTACAAGCTTAAATAATATACAAGACACAAGTGAGCTATTATCCGAATTCAATGAGAAAACGGAAAAATTTAATACAGTGGAAAGAAAATAAAAAATATAAAGAATACCTACATTATCTACTTATATTATAAGATTGTTCGTGTCACCCTGAGGTTCCAAGCTGGTTAAAAGCTTAATACGGTGTGTTTACGGTAATGTTTGAAAGGAGTTAGAGAAGATGTCAATGCTATTGGATCGTGTAGCGATTTTATTGTAATTTCCCATTAGACGATTCAAGGGTGCAGTGCTACCAAGGTTAGTACGACTTGCAGTTGTGGCAAAGGTTGAGGTCTCGCGACTAGGTCTAATTGTTTTAGAGGAGGTCTAGGTCTAATTTAGGTCTGTTGTGGAGGAAGATGGTTGATGATGATGGTAGTTTTTGGATTCACTTAAGGCTTTGCACTATCAGTGCACGTTATCCAGCTGAAGGTCGGTGTCCCGATTATGCTCCTTCGTTTACCTCTACTAAAGCTGTCTAACTGTTTAAACTCTTCAGTGAAATATTATTGAGGCGAAATGTATTACACGAGGTAACTCTTTCAAACAATCTCGCAGCCCCAGCAGACATTGGTCCTAGAGGGCCCTATACATTTGCTGAAGGAGGCTACTGGTTGTCATTTTCTCCACCAATCGCCTCCATGAGGACACGGCGGCGCTCCGACCAAGCGGGAACGACTTCCACCGTATTCCCCGGGCGATCCGCACAATGGTGAGATCCGAGTGTTTCTTCCCGCTGAATTCGATACAGATACCTTCCAAAATATCCACATCCGGTGAGTTCTGCACAAAGAGAGGATGCCGTGACGCCTCTGTAGTGACACCTCAAAGACAGGCATTACCGCTGCGATTGTGGCGTGCTCACTGTGGCGAGGGATTAAAATCATACAATATTGTTTTACCAGAACATAAACCAGAAACATACATAAACTAATGCCTTTTCCCTTGGGGTAGGCAGAAATGCCAACTGCTACGACCCATACATACTCTTTCTATTCATTGACGTTCATACATCTGGATCTGGACGTTTACATGACATGTTTCCTTAAAGTACAATAAATAATTGCGATCCTTTCGGAATGAATTGCAAGCACAGAATGTTTGTACAGTTTTACGAACTTAACGCGGACGAAGTCGCGGGCAACAGCTAGTATATATATATATATAAAAGGAGAAACTGACTGACTGACATATCAACGCACAGCCGAAACTATAAGGTCTAGAAGCATGAAATTTTGCATAAGGCTTCCTTTTATGACGTAAGCGAGCACTAAGAGAGGATTTTACTAAATTTATCCCCTTAGGGGATGAAACGGGGGTGCAAAGTTTGTATGGAGAAACCTACTTTCACGCGGGCGAAGCCGCGGGCAGAAGCTAGTTAGTTGATAAAGCTTGTCGAGGCCGCAAGCGCGTTGACTGTGGATTCGACAAAGAGTAAATGGATTTTCCATTGGAAAATTCGCACTATATCGATGTTTGTGACGTGTAGATAAATGTTTGCAGTAGCCTATTACACTAGCCTAGCCTATTACATAGAGGACACTTTTTACTTTTAGGAAGAAAATCATCAAATGGTATTTGATGAGTTCTAAGGTATTTGATGAGTTCTGGGTAAAACGAGAGTTTGTGTCAGACTTTTACAGACTGAAACCCACCTGTGTTCCTTTAGTTGCCCTTAGCGTTCTAGGGCTACGGTAACTTGCACGCTGCAGCAAATCCCTTCTTTGAGGAAAGGTTAGAAAGGCACCACAGCGTCCTCACTTTCCGCCTGACGCAGGCCTCTAGGGCCAATTTCTGCTAGAGCTATGAGATTTTTCGAAAGAATTACCTCTGATAAGAATTTGCCTCGATGATATTTCTCTGCAGAGTTTTAGCCGGGTCCCGTTATGCAACTCTGGCGGAAGTGAATTTCGAAGAAGCATAATCGGCTTCAGTCGATCTTCAGCTGAATAACATTCACTGGTAACTGTACGGTAACTGCTGCTAGCGATTATTAGAACACTACAGAGTAACTTACGACGTCATCTTGCCCCACAACTGTAGTTATAAAGAATTTGTGGAAAAATTGTTGCAGTTTGATGTTGCATTACATTTAAAATAGAAGCCTAGAATTTGAAATAGAAACCTCTACTATCCCCTCATTACTCCGTGTTTGTGACTCTACAAAAGTATAAAATGATAGCAAACAAATGTGGCAATTAATTGGGGCTGAGACTGACACAGGCTCCGTCAGAATGTTGTCCCAGTGTTGACCACCACTCACTGTTAAGGAGGTAATGTCCAGATGTCGACGTAAGGCTGCAAGTAATGTAGGATCATCATCATCAATGTAGGATGAATGAAATGGAACGTAGGATACATCATACGTAATCAAACTGTCTTTAGGAACGCAAACCACGTCGGGGCCCGGTGTGAAATATATCTTCATTGGTTTTTCGTGAAATTCTATATGATCCACAATTCTTGGAATCTTTGAAATTAGGTACTCGTTCCAAACAGTAGGTTGTGGTCAAGTCCGAGGGTGAGACTACATGAAGTACTCGTAACCTCCACAACCTACTCAAGAAGCATCTTTCTGTGATTAGGTACCGATATTTGCTGGGTTTTTGGCGGAATTCCAGAAGATGACATTTTGTGACCATGGTGACACTCGAGCGTTACTTCCCGCTGAATCCCAAACAGGTACCTTCCGAAACTTTTGTGTCCGATGAAGACCTGCGTCAGGTGGAAAGAGAGCCTTTTTAGCCTTTCCTCAAAGAAGGGATTTGCTGCCGCGATTGTGGCGTGCAAGTTACCATAGCCCTGGAACGCGAATTGCAACTAAAGGAACAGGTGGGTTTCAGTGAGTAAAAGTCTGGTACTACCCTCGCTTTACCTAGAGCGTGGGAAGGTATTTGATGATTTCCTACCTAAAAGCAAAAGGGGCAGACACTAAAAACTGTCGGTATCGACCTCGGGATCAACTAAATACAGACTCCACTCCACTTTTTATTTATAGCCTACGTTAAATAAAATTTATTTGGTGTTGTTAAAAGATACATACGGTATAATATACTTTTAGTATATCTAATGAATCAATAATTTTAAAATCATTCAGCGTTGTTTTATCATAACATAAACCAGAAAGAAACATACATAAAACCCACTCCTGTTCCTTCTTTGCCATTGTTCTAGGGCCCCGGGAATCTCTTTCACATCACCCATGGCCCCAGTAGGTTTCGACCCTGCTGGGCACCTACGGTTGCTAACATCTCCCTAAGGCGCGCGCGGAACACTACGCGCTGTCGACGACTTGAGCTCGGTCCGGACGGTTACCGGATGGTCGGACGGCGACCCATTGCTCGCCTTGCTCGCCGTCCACAAGCCTACGGTGGCCGGAAATTTAATTTTCTTGCCCTAGGTTGGGTTGGTAGGCCTTACTTAACTAAAGTTGTAACAATTACATAAATTAAAAGTAAAAATAAAAAATAGGATTGATAAATTGCGCTGTTTGTTCAATAAATAGACGTCTGAATGCATAACCGCTGGACTTCTGTCATGATTAGTGAAGGTCGGTATCTGCTAAACTGCTTCGAAAGTGCTGATGTAGAAACCAGACTGACAATAAAATAATTACAGTAAAATAAAATAAAAATAAAATATCTGAGATTCGAAACACTACCCCCCTACACGCCGGTCTAACACTGAGACCTCTATGCTACGGTGTTCGTTGGTTTTTGGCTAAAATAGGTATTCTTATATAAACGTCATCATTGTCTGCTTAACCCTTTTTCGATGATAGCGTGATGATTTTCAATATTAAATTTGTAGCTAAATGAAAAAAATATATTTTCGTTTCACCGCTTCGATTTTATTACATGTTTTGATTACTTTTTACAATAATATGGAGTAAAAATGTCTATGATGTATTAAAAATATGTTAAAAGTCCTTTTATTATTGTAATCAAAGTACCATCGTATATTATATACATAAAATATGACAAAATACTCACAAAAATTATTACTATAACTGGGGATCGAGTTCACGGCAAATGTCGTTCAATGCCGATATTTTGGAATATTGCTCACCCCCCATAGCAAATAGCGTGATAATTTATAGCCTATGTCCTTCCTCAAGCTCTATTCTACCTTTTGTACCAAATTTCGTCAAAATCGGTTCAGCGGTATAAGCGTGAAAGCGTAACAGACAGACAGACAGACAGACAGACAGACAGACAGACAGCGTTACTTTCGCATTTATAATATTAGTAAGTATGAAAGTATTGGTAGTATGAAAGTATGGACTAGTGTGGATAGTATGGATATGGATTTAAATACGCATCATCTTATACATTACTTCTTCAAAACTGATTTACGTTCGAAAATCGATTCGAAAAAAGTTTATACCTAACTAATATTTGTGTGCCGTGATGTTGTGCCCACTAATCCATTTTTTTTTTCAATTTGACATCAATGCTATTCGATCTTTCACTTCCCACTTCCACACTTCTTTAATGACCAAAAATAGGTAATCACAAAAATTACGCAATTACTAATATTCCCAGCGATTAAACTAAATAAAAACTAAAGTCGAGAGAGCATATAAATTGTTCTAGAAATGGTCACGAAGTTTAAAATATTCTAGAAATTTTTACGAACTTTTTATATTTTATTTTATTTTATATTAAGTCGATATTGATTAGGTATACTACACAATACATACACTCGTACTAACTATCATCCTAGTATTTCCGTGTCGTTAAATGAGGTAGCCTTAAGCAAAGTAAATACCCTTTTACACAAATAGTTTAATGACAAATATTATGTGGAATTCAATAATAGATCCGGTCGCTCCGCGGAATCTTCAATCATTATTTGTTTCCACGTGACGAAACGATAATTACTTATTTTATGTCCTTAGTACCAAGGTTAGGGTCAGCCTTATTCAAAAAGTAGTTCTTTTGGGCCAACCAGTACTTTCTACAGTACAATGACAAAATATAAACAAACCTGTCCTGAAAATTATAGAGTTGTAACGAAACTTGGCCTCCGCTTGCGCAAATGCGGAATTTCCGCAAGAAATCGTGGCTTCGCATCCACCTCCGTAAACGTTTTAGCGGAGTGGCAACGGAGTTCTAATGAAAGAAATCAGCTTGAGCTAAGCAAACCATCTAACGTGGAGGATAAACGTTTCAAATTCAAGTTTTTGCTTCCAAGACGCCAGGTTCAGTACGTGACCAACAGTTTAATGGTGCCGGTTAGTTTTATGAACCACTAAGAAATACAAAGCTGTATATGATATCTAATTTTGACCGTTGTAAAATTTGTTCGCCTGGTCGACTTTTAACTTTGAAAAAACTTTTTAAAATTTGTTATGTGTTTTCATTTCCACATCTATCAACCTCCGAATCAGCGGAGGCTAAGCTCTGCAAATCCCAAAACTGAAATCTATGAAACTAAAGCGTATAAAGGCCATAGAAATACAATTAGTTTTGGTGTCGTAAATTACGTTTCAAACCTGTCAGAATTGCGATGAACACATTATTATGAAAGGTTACCAAGATTAAAGTTGGCTTATCGATTCTAGAAAGTGTAGTAGGCATCTATTCGAAGATTTACTTATTAATGAGTCAGGTACTGCGGTTATTTACCCGCTCTGAGTCAGAGGAGGAGCGCGGATCCAGCGCGTATAAATATTGTCAACGAGCGAGTACTACCAACATTGCCACAACGAATACACGACAATGAAGACTGTGAGTAATTACGATCACATCATAATAAATCTTAATAATATATTACGTTACTCGTATTATATAGTTATTCGTTCCCAAGTGCAGTGACTATTTCGTTCGTATAATGGTCGCAAGCGTGGTTCTCGGTTCGATTTCCGGGTTGTGCAGTGTCGGTGTTATTTTTCCATCTGTAATTTCTCGATGTGCATGCCCATTGCCACTTCAGATTGGCGATTCTTCGGGTTATGTCGGTAATCTTGGTTCTCCTGCTTCACCTTCATTCCTAATTCGATCACGCAAGGAGATTCCGAGCATAGCCTTTTCCTTTTACTCGTAGGACAGATGTCCGATAGCGCCGAAAGGTTCTGCAGACGCGACCGCGGCCGCGTACTAGAGACACAGTGTTTGTTGGCCTCCCACAAGGTGGACTGATTACCTGGTGAGGGTGGCGGGAATCCGATGGATCCGAGACGTACAGGACTAGTCGCTGAGGTGACAGTTGGGGAAGGCCTGTCCAACGGTGGACGTCTTTCGGCTGAAGTGATGATGATAATAAATTTATCGATAGCAGTGCGGCTTGTAGCCGGTTTCGATGTCGACTTTTAAACATCGCTGGCGAAATTTAGGAGTAGAGTTGTTACATCTTTGCCTTACCCTTCGGGAATACATGAGTTATATTATATACTATGTTATATTTTACATAGTTAAAAAACTAATTACAAAAATGTTCTAACCAGTTTTACCCATTTAAAGAAAACGTTTATATCCTAACATTAGATTTTTAACTATGTGGTTGTCGATTTCAGTTGCTGTGTACGTGTTTGCTGGTAACGGCATGCGTGGCGTACGCGTGGGCCATCCCTATAGAGGTGGCTGCGTTGTCTAATGACGCGGCACCTGCGAAAGTAGCGGTGGTGGAAACTGAGGAGACGTTGGAGCCCGCAGAGTCCCGCTGGGGTGGACATGGCGGCTACAGACGACGCGGCTGGGGTGGCGGACGGGGCTATGGTGGCGGACGAGGCTACGGTGGCGGTTATGGCGGCGGCTATGGCGGCGGTTACGGAGGTGGTGGCGGTTTCGGTGGCGGTGGCGGCGGCGGCGGCGGTGGAGGTGGTGGTTTCGGCGGAGGTTTTGGCGGCGGTTTCGGTGGCGGCTTTGGCGGAGGCGGCGGCTGGGGACGTTGATTTGCCGAAGTAATTGACATTGACCTCTGTGATGATATCTTCAAGTTTAGTTAAATTATAATATTTAAGCATAACGACAGTGGTTTTATTTTCAAGTGTTACCTAAAAGTTGAAGTACAATAGTTCTTGATCCCATACATAGTGTGAAATACATAGTAAAATGATCCTTACATGAAACAGAACTGCATAAAAAAGGACACAAATCGATAGCAATCGATTTTATTAATTGAATTTGCATAGCTTATGAAATATAAAAAACTTATTACAAAAAAAATACAACCGACGACCTCATAGATATCCGTGGACGACCTCTTCTTTATTTAACACCGACTTCCGAGGCTATCAATGTAACCCGTGTGCATGTGATATTTTTGGAATTGCACTATATTTGTATATGTCAGAGGCGTGAGACTTGTCCTAAGAGCATGTATGAAGAAGAAAACCATGTTTATTTAGCAAACACAGTGTGGACCAATATGACGCCCAAATCGAGTCCATGTTGACTTAGAAGTTTGATTTTTTTCATTGCTCCAAGCGGTAGTAGAACTGAGTTTTTGGTATTAATTTCAGCTTAACACTACAACGCGTTCCTGAAAAAAAGTGTATCATTGACAAACGTGCAGACAGACAAAAAATTATGCTACGAAGGTTTTGTTTTTGCTGACTGAGGTACGGAACCCTTATACAACAGTAACATTGTGTTTCACGGCTGCACCAAAAAGGTTTAGTTCAGCAAAATGCCAGATAAGTACGTTGCATGACACTGGTTTTCAACTGAGTCTTGCCTTACCTATGTATGCATATTGTTTACGTATTTCTCAGAAACTAAAAATTTAATTGCAATATTTTTTTATTATTTATGTTTTATTATTGTATTGTATTGTATTGTATTGCATTGTATTGTATTGTATTGTATTGTATTGTATTATATTAAGTGTCTTTCAAGTTGTTCCATAATATATGAAAGACAATCTAATAATAAGAAAGCTAGAGTAAGCTTCATCAAAATCGGTTTAAGAGTTTTCAAGATACCTATGCTATGGACTGTTAAGTATGTATAAATAGCCAGAAAAAAACATGTTGGTTTAATGGAATTTTTATTTACTTTGCTCTAATAGATTTTAAGTTATTTTCAATAATACGTTTTTACCTAATTCACATCTATTTATATTGATGATGTTTTAGTGTTTACATAGTAAGTTCTGAACGCAGTAGTACCTTAGTTTGTTCAAGTTATATAATTATATTTTATGTATTTACTAGTTTTTGCCCACGACTTCGTCCGAGTAGTAGTCGAAAATGTTTCTATTAGGTTTCTTGATAGATTTTGTTTTATTATAATCAATAGCTCTTTTTCGCGACTTCGCGTAGAAGTTGGAAATATTTGTAAACTCGAAGTACATTAGAATGCTGTTTTAGGTGCATTACGCTATTATAAGTACAAGTAGAACTATAGTTCGTTGGGTGAAAGTACTTTTTTTTTGGGTGGGAAAGTCATCTAATGACTCCCTCCGCTCTTGGGCGGTTCGAGAGGGCGTGTCAGACTTTTAATGACTAAAAACCCACTCCTGTTCCTTCTTTGACATTGTTCCAGGGCTCCGGGGATCTCTTTCGCATCACCCATGGCCCCAATAGGCTTCGACCCTGCTGGGCCCCTACGGTTGCGGACATCTCCTTGAGGCGCGCGTGGAACACTACGCGCCGTCGACAACTTGGGCTCGGTCCGGACGGTTACCCGACGGTCGGCCGGCGAGCTACCCATTGCTCGACGTCCGTAAGCCCACGCCTGCGGTGGCTGGAAATCGGGATCGGAATCCTGGCCTTCTTGCGGTAGAAGTACATATTGATTTTCTCCTGAACTAGATCTCACTTTTGACGTAAATCGATTCCTACGTGCTTAAAAGTTTACCCCTGGGCTTTTTTAGCGGTTACCATAAAAGATACCTTAACCGAAAGTTGAATTATTTTAAAATTAAATGGAAAATCCGTTGGTATCATAGGGATGCGAGATTTGCCCTACTACTGTTGGCCTAGTCAAAACTGTGGCACAAATTATGTTAAACCGAAGGTATTTAACTTGAAGTCTGGTTGCGTTACATAAACAATTTAAGGTTAAAAAAAAAACAAATTAGGTATGGTTTAAGGTTTCTTAGTAAAATAATTTTTGTACCGTTTTTAATTTGAGCGAATATGGGAGAAGGCCACTCGGAATTAGAGAATTCAGGAATCCTTGAGGGTAATGTACCGCATCCTGCTGATCCATTATTACTCGTATCAATGGAAATATAGTTGATGGATAACATCAACTACATTTCCTTCAATTCATCAATTCATTTCCTGGAGGTTTACCCAGAATTATTTGTTATTGATTTTGTCAACGCTACTATTCCTAACCGTCAATATTGCCCTTTGAGAATATTCCATAGCGGGGAAGTTTTTAAGCAAGACTTCACAATGTCAGGTCTAGTTCCCCTAACTATCACTGTCAGTGTTTGGCGAAAATCACCAGCAAACTTGAAAGTGATAGTACCAAGTACCCATAATTTTATTACAGCTACTTATGTCTCTAAGGGTCCTGCCTCTGCATGAGCTCTATGAATCATAGTGCATTCATTCACTATGATTATACTGAATTTTTTATACGGTTTGAACACACGCTACTTTTCTGCAAAGTCTGCGGTGCGTCCACCTGTTAATAGAGTCGCAGCGTTCGCGCATCATTATTTTGTTGCAGCGTTATTTTAAAACTATGTTATCTCCTAAGATATGTATTGAAATGAAATTTTAATGATGTAAACGATAATTGTGTTCAAAATGAAATACTTAGAATGAATATTGTATTTATTTGGATTAAATTAATATTATGTTTATAAAAACACCTTAAAAATAATGCATTATTTCAGAACAAATTTGATTACCATAAAAAGGTTATTGTGAGCCTACCTTAACCTTTTGAATACAGTAATTAGAGACACACTAGAAAGACAATGAGAGAGCGAACGTCAGCGTTCGCTTGGGGATTAATGAATCAAAAGACAGACATATGCTGTTGCGAACTTTTTTTTAGAACTTTTAATGAGGAACAATTTTGTAATACTTAACTAACTATTAAATTAACTGTTTACGAAGCGCACGCAACGGAAGCTCTCAAAAAGGAATATTTACTCCGCTTCTATTAGTCACAGCGTGATGCTTATAAAACTTTTTCGATAAATGGTCTAACTAATACTGAAATATTTTTTCTAATCGGACCAGTAGTTCCTGATTTTAGTTCGCTCGATTAAACAAACAAACAGACAAACTCTTCAGCTTTATAATATTAGTATAGATTTATCTCAGGACCCTGAGGTCCTCGTCCTTTGAAAGGTATACGAGGGGCCGAAGCCAGCTTGCAGAGATCCATTAGATACTTTTCCTGGAACGTGGTACCAACCGACGACTACATTAAGAAAGAAAGAAAGAAAATGAAATTATAAACACAACAACACACACAACAACAACATGAGACCGTCGCACACGTTGGCGACGCCTGAGTTGTGCGTAGAGTCGCGTCGCTAGCGCTGGTTCCACTACGATTCACTAATTCAGTCCCCTAGGGGACTACACAGCGCTCGATGTTCCACTACAATCTCCTATACAGGGGATTCTCTAAGAACTAATAAGTGCTATATCTTTATAGTGCCTTCTAAATAAAAAAAACCGGCCAAGTGCGAGTCGGACTCGCCCATGGAGGGTTCCGTAGCAGCAAGTAACATAAAAAATGTTTTTTTTTTTTTATATTTGAGTTGATTGAATGAAAGGTAAAATGCGGTTTACGATTTATGACGTACTAAAAAAAACTACTGACCAGATCTCGTTCAAACCAATTTTCGTTGGCAGTTTTTATAGTAATGTACATCATATATTTTTTTCAGTTTTATCATTCTCTTATTTTAGAAGTTAGAGGGGGGGGGACACACATTTTACCACTTTGGAAGTGTCTGTCGCGCAAACTATTCAGTTTAGAAAAAAATGATATTAGAAACCTCAGTATCATTTTTGAAGACCTATCCATAGATACCCCACACGCATGGGTTTGATGAAAAAAAAAATTTTGAGTTTCAGTTCTAAGTATGGGGACCCCCAAAATTTATTGCTTTTTTTCTATTTTTGTATGAAAATCTTAATGCGGTTCACAGAATACATCTACTTACAAAGTTTCAACAGTATAGCTCTTATAGTTTCGGAAAAAAGTGGCTGTGACATACGGACGGACAGACGGACAGACAGACAGACAGACAGACAGACAGACAGACATGACGAATCTATAAGGGTTCCGTTTTTTGCCATTTGGCTACGGAACCCTAAAAACCACCTACAAAATAACAATATGTGACAGATACAATTAAAAATCTGTCTACTGACGAGATACCATTGACGTAAATAAACTTTTGTAAAATAAGTTTGATGTAGAAAAAAAAATAGCAAATGCTTTGAAGAATGTCACAAGTTCGTGGTGTAGCCTAGAATCGCTTTCATCTAGATAGTAAAAGAATTCATAGGTTCGAGGCCCACTTAAGGTCTTCGACTTTGTTCAACGTTTAACTTTTATGTGTTGCGTACGTAAACGAATCATATAAAAAAACTACCGACGAATTATTTCGTCAATAGTTTTTTTGTACATATGTACAAAATACAAAAGCTGTCAAACCACATTTTTACTCCTCAGAAAAAACTTATCTAACTTTAAAAAAAAACAACAATAAGTCGAATTAAAAGCTTTAATTTTTTCAAATAGTTAACCAATTTTTTATAAAGCTTTTGGTATTTTTTAACCGACTTCTAAAAAAGGAGGAGGTTCTCAATTCGGATGTTTGTATTTTTTTTTTTTTTTTTATGTTTGTTCGCGCATAACTTCGTCGCTTGCCAACCGATTTGAAAAATTCTTTTTTTGTTGGAAAGGGTATACTTTCCAAATGGTCCCATAGTCACCAAGTCGGGATCTGATGATGGAATCTTGGCGAAATCGAGGGAACTCCTCAAATATTATAGGCAATTATATAGTGATTTATGTATTTTCATCGAGAACTTAAGCATTTACAGTCAAAAAGTAACATTTGATGAAGTGGAACTGACGAAGAAGACCAGAAATGGTCAACGGAACTTCATACTCGCATAGATATCACAATAAAGATACTTATGCGACTATGACAATACAAATGAATGAATGGTTCTGAATAGTTACGTTGAAAATGGTATCATCGAAGTGATCTGATGATGATGATGGAGCCGGAAGGTAGGCACTGAAACTCCGTAATTAATCAATGTATCCTAGCCGTGTTTGGGCTTATTAGAATTATCATGAGATGAACTTTGGCTATAAGGTACTATCGAACTGATTTGATGATGGAGCCGGAAGGTGGAAGGTAGACACAGGAACTTCATAATAAAACAATGTAACCTAGCAGTGTTTGGGTTAATTGGAATTATCATGAGAAATTGGCACTCTGCTTATAAGTGTACCTATCGCAACTAAAAAGTGTGAAATAAAAAGCTTTTTACAAAAAAAAAATAACCGACTTCACTTAAAAAAACACTAAAAAGATCAAAATAACTTTAATTTCGGAAGTCGGTGTTAAATAAGATACTGTATAGTAATACCGAGAAACACCGACTTCCGAAATTAAAGTTATTTTGATCTTTTTAGTGTTTTTTTAAGTGAAGTCGGTTATTTTTTTTTTGTAAAAAGCTTTTTATTCTACATCAAATTTTATTTTACAAAAGTTAAATTACGTCAATGTTACCCCGTCTGTAAACAGATTTTTAATTGTTATTGTATAGGTATTGTATTTTAGTTGTTATTTTGTAGATGGCTTTTTTATTTAGAACGCACTATAAAGATATAGCATTTATTAGTTCTTAGAGAATCCCCGGCATAGGGGATCGTAGTGGAACATCGAGTGCTGTGTAGTCCCCTAGGGGACTGAATTAGGGGATCGTAGTGGAACGAGGGGTCGCGTGGCGGTCTCTACAATTAAATAAGAAGGATAACATTGGTTTCAGTCGTCGCTTGCCAAGGGGTAACGCAGAACTACACTAAGCACACGCGATCGGACGTGTGGATTGCCTCCACCATCTTCCGCTAAATATCTGGGACCGCTGGGTCGGCGTCGCGTACGTAGCGTCGTCGCAAGGCATGGCGTCGCGTGGCGTTGATCAAGTGTAGCTCTAACAGTCTAGTTTCCATATCCCTTCGAGCACCGATTGTACATACGTCTGTGCAACTTTAATGACCTTGAAAAACGCTTAATTGTCGTTTTGTAAACAAGTTTAAAAAAAAATTTTTTTTTGGTGATTTACGCGCCCGAGGGGATATAAAATGTATGGAAACACGCGCCCAGATCGGCGGGTGGCACACGTGTGCGCAGTGTAGTTCTAGCTTTACACATAACTAGCTACTGCTGAAGGAGCTGCGGGTACAAGTTCCAAAGAGTCACCGCGGCCCTGGAACGCAAAGGGCTACTGAATGGGCACGCCACAATTATGGCGGTAAGTCCCCTCTTTGAGGAGTGGCTGGAAAGACCACATGGCGTCCTTACCTACCGCATGACGCAGGTCCTCACCGGTCATGGTAAGTTCGGGAGGTTCCTGCACCGAATTCGTGCGGAAGAAACGCCTGGGTGCCGCCATTGTGTGAACCACCCGGAGGACACGGTGGAGCATACGGTATTGGTGTGCCCCGCCTGGGCAGAGCACAGCCGTGTCCTCGTGGGGGCGATCGGCGGCAGTGATCTCTCGCGCCGGGCATTGGTACAGGCCATGGTCCGGAGCGAGGAGGAGTGGCAGGCGGCCGCCTCCTTCTGCGAAGCAGTAATGCTAGCAAAGGAGGCGGCCGATCACGTGAGGCAACGGTCCTCACGCCTCAACCGCCGCCGGGATTCCGATCCCGATTACCAGCCACCGTAGGCGCGGGCTTGCGGACGGCGAGTAATGGGTGGCTCGCCGTCCGACCGTCCGGTAACCGTCCGGACTGAGCCCAAGTCGTCGACGGCGCGTACTGTTCCACGCGCGCCTCAGGGAGATTTCAGCAAATCGTAGAGGCCCAACAGGGTCGAAGCCTACTGGGGCCACGGGTAGTGTGAAAGCGAAACCCGGGGCCCTGGGATGAAGGCAAAGAAGGAACAGGAGTGGGTTTTTAGTCAGTAAAAGTCTGACACTATCTCTCGCCCCGCCCAAGAGCGGGATTTGTCATTAGATGATTTTTCCACCTAAAAAAAAGGGCTACTGAAGGAACACAGGCAGTTTTAGTCGGTAAAAGTTTGAAACTTCCTCCCGCTCCACTCAAAGCGGTAGAAGTTATGTGATGATTTTTCCCATAAAATAAGATTTACAGTAACATTTTTTTACTGGTTTATATTATTTTAGCTTAAAACTTACCTAGTTATTAAATAGTAAATTAAGGAACATTTATATTAAAATTAAGAAAAATACTAGTTGAGTTAAACTTGTTTTTATTTCTAGTTCAAGCATAAATACCTAAAACGATGATATATAAAATACATAATAATAATTATTCAGTTATCTTTGGCCCACAATACTATATGTTAGCAGTACTTACATACTACGTTAGTACACAACTGTATACAAAAATCTATATATCTGTACATCTAATCTAATATATGTGTAAGAATATCGTGTCAAAATGTGTAATGTGTAAATGTGTGTGTGTGTGTGTGTGTGTGTGTGTAATGTGTGTGTGTGTGTGTGTGTAATCGTGTGTATCGTTTATTTTATCGAACTCCTCCGAAACAGCTTGACCGATTTTTATGAATTCTTAGAAGGAGGCCACCGCCTGCCATTCCTCCTCGCTCCGGACCATAGCCCGAACCAGGGCCCGGCGCGAGAGGTCGCTTCTGCCGATTGCCTCCATGAAGACACGGCGGTGCTCCACCGTATGCTCCACCGTGTCCTCCGGGCGATCCACACAATGGTGACACCCGGGTGACACACAATGTAAGGGTGAATACTCGACGCACGTCAGGTTGTCCGATGGTACAAAGGTGATTGATGGCGGAATCAAGTGTGTCAAGTTAATTGCATTGCATTTGTGGTCACTCGTGCTTTTTTTTAAAACTGAACGTTCTTTTGTTTGACGTAATATATTCCAATACATAATCTCAAATAGAATATAAATTTATCTTAACGTACGTTATTTTAACACATATTTATAAATTAATCTATTCATTTCCTTATTATTTGCTCTTATGCACATCACACATTTTATTAGACGTTAATGACTGAAGGTTTTTGTACATAAATACTGTAAATTACAATGTTGGTTAGCTGTTGAGTTTGTATGACAACATACACAATAATTGAACATCAGGTCATAATGTTACGTAGATTACTATTATAATTTTGTAATTACATTTTATGTTGTGCCAGCGGCTTCGCCCACGTAAATGTATGATTCTCCATACCAACTTTAGTCCCACTTTTCATCCCCTTAGGGGGTGAATTTTGGAAAATCCTCTCTAGTGCTTGCCTACGTCGTATAAGAAAGCTTTGTACAAAATTTCACACTCCTAGCTCCAGTAGTTTCGGCTGTGCGGTGATATGTCAGTCAGTTTCTCCTTTTATATATTATGTAGTTAAAAATTTGTCAAAAGTCGTTAGATGTATTTACTGTAAGAAGATAATTAATGAATAATGGTTTTTTTTCACAGGTATAATTATAAAGATGTAGACAAGGAATAAAACGGATTTTTTGACGAAATTCAACCCTTAATACGAGTTTTATGCGAGTAAAACCGCAGGCGTAAGCTGGTAAAAAATAACTAATTAGGTTTAGTATAAACATTTAGTTAATATTTAGGTTTCTTTTGTATACAACATTATTTTTAGTATATGCCAATCCTGAATTATAGTTTATTCCGATTCAGTAACTGAATCGATTCCAATATTTTTTACACCATGTTATGTTAGCATTAGGTGCCAGTGCACAGCGGGCATTAGGTACCAGCGCACAGCTGGGTGCGGGAGCAAAACTACCCCTCACTCGCCCGAACGGCCTGGTGACCATGTATTTGTGCGGACAACCAGGTAACATAACAAGCTTGTAACTTTGTGATTTTTCAGGGTATAGTTAAGAAATTTTGTACATAGATGGTTTACATTAAAAAAAAAACTTTTTCCAAAAAAAAATACAATCGACTTCAAAGTAAAAAAAAAACACTGAAAAGTGCAAAATAACTTTATGTTTCTATAATAGTTTTTTCTCTTCGTTATTTAACACCGACTTCCGAAATTAAAGTTATTTTGCACTTTTCAGTGTTTTTTTTTTTACTTTGAAGTCGGTTGTATTTTTTTTGTAAAAAGTTTTTTATTTTACACTTTTTAGTTATGGTACCACCACTAAAAAGTGCCCCTCAGCCAAACTTAAATACCTTATAGCCAGAGTGCATCTCATGACAATTCTAATAATCCCAAACACGGTTAGATTACATTAATTTATTACATGGTTCCGGTGCCTAACTTCAGGCTTCATCATCAGATCAGTTCGACATATTCCCCCTCTACTTTCAGTCAGTCATCGACTACACGTAGGTATAAACAAAGCAATTTTACTTGTTACGACGGTTCTGCTGTGATCCTATGAGGAGTTCTGTTCCATATCTTCGAAGTTCATGATCAGATCATAACAATATTTCTATGGGACCAATTCGGAAGCATAACCTTTCAATAAAAAAAAAAAAAATCAGAATCGGTCCTCAATTGACCGAGAAATCGGTGAACAAACATAAAAAAAAAAAACATACATTCAACCGAACATATAACCTCCTCCTTTTTGAAGTCGGTTAAAAATACTAAGACACTTGTTTCGGGTTTCGCATATACTAAAACTACTGTACATAATCAAATGTTAGAATGTACTTTATATTAGATATCGTATACCTTAAATAAACTCTAACTATTCATTAATGATTATAAAATTATCCATTGAAACCACAATTACGAACAACACAAAAAGACGGTCATTATTGCGAATAAAAAAATTAATAATATTTCAAGTTGTTGTTAATGCTATGTTATTTTATAATATAGGTACTAGTACAATATGAATAATAACATATTTGATGTCACACTGTAATAAAAATACAGGAGTCTATTTTATAGTACACTGTACCATACCGTGATCATATAAAGACCGTGCTAAGAAAGTGTCAGGTAAAACTATTCGTTGTATTGAAACTTGTGAATCTATGTTCTCTGCCCCCTAGTCAAGTTACAACCGTTTCGTTTCGATTCTCTTTTCGTTGATCGCCTCGAGTCGGCCACGCCTCCTATTCCTTTGTTCTGACCACGTGACTGAGTGTTGAGATGACGTCAGAATAAAGGAATCGGAGGCGGGGCCTACTCGAGGCGATCAAGGAAAGAGAATCGAAACGAAACGGTTGTAACTTGGCTAAGGGGGCTGTTTTGTCATCGACCAACACTGTAGCGATAATTTTGCCGGTGCTAATACATCGCTCCGTGTGAATGTCATCGGCAATGATGCATTTGTCGAGTCAAAACTCCAGTCTTGAGCATCGACTCCGAGTTACTAGCCTTTCGGTTTTCTATCGATTACATTTCGGGGAGAAGCTTTTAAATTGCACAATTTAATTCCTCCAAGTCCATTCCATCATCGGACGTACGGCATTGCGCTACCGGTACATGGTGGCCATCCCACCCATACGTACAAAGCGCTTTGGGAATATATTCATTTGTGCGTACAGCTAAGGAGTGGAATTCCCTGCCGGAGTCTGTGTTTCCTGATGGCTACAGCCTAGGGGTCTTTAAGTCTACAGTGAATGGGTTACTTCTAGGCAAGCGTGCTATATCGTCGGCGACATCATCGCTTACCATCAGCTGAGATAGTGGTCATATGCGAGCCTATCCATAATAGTAATATTTAAAAAAAAAAATGACGGGTTGCACTCTGGGAGTGCCGGCAGAAGTGAAAACTTAAGTATTAACGTTGTGCGTTTTGGATATTTTGGAATGGTTATGGAATAATTTTGCACGAATTGCTTTTTTTTTGCACACAATTTTGCACGACATCCGTCTTACGAATTTTCGATCAGGTCACGTGTCCTGACGCGAGTTTAACATTTTTTACCCATTACAAAAAAAGTGTACAACGCCGCTAAAGAAGTTTTCACTTCAATTGCACACAATTTTGCACGACATCCGTCTTACGAATTTTCGATCAGGTCACGTGTCCTGACGCGAGTTTAACATTTTTTACCCATTACAAAAAAAAGTGTACAACGCCGCTAAAGAAGTTTTCACTTCAAAAAAAAGTACTGAAATTTTGCCATCGATATCGTGTAGATAAAGGAACTAATTTTCACAATGAAATGATTGACTCGTTCTTTCTGGCACATCTGAACCACACACAGGTGAACCACTAGATAAAAACTGAGAAAACGAAATGGATAAGACCCGCGGATGATACGCGAAAGCTAAGGTCACTAACATGACGACGTTATGCAAGGTTACGGTATGTTTTAGTGGACATAGTAGGTCGTGCTGCGTTTCTTTCCATGCTTCATACGTTCCTAGCACAGTCATAGTATGATATGGTGTAGTGGACAGAATCTATAACCCTTTTATTATGTGTCATTTGATAGTCTATTCATTTGATAGTCTAGTAAGATGACTTCATCTTACAGAATGTAAACTTAAATATCATACATACATGCATCAGCTATACTTAGATATTTTTATCTTGGCCACATTTTGTAACATTCTAATGGATATATTTTGATACAAGTGGAGAAATTTTGTTATTGCAACCGACGCGGAATTCACCCGAGCCACAGGCGAGGGGGTTATGGAGCCATGTGGTGCACTGACTAATCTCAACGTGTATCAAACGGCGTTTTTCACTACACTTAGGAATTATTAAATAAATGGGGGTTGTTTGCGACTCGGGGGATCGCGTAGCGCTCAGCTTGATATGATAAATACAAAAAATTGTGGTGGGGGCGAGCTCACGCCCGCACTAGTGCGAAAAACAATAAATTGCAAGCTTTAAATCGGTAGGGATAAGAGAGCTCTTTTGAGTAAGTGTATTGAAAAAGATTTATTGTTACAATTGCGCTTACAGACCTGAGACCAGAATTACAGGCACAAACAAAACCGTGGGAACTGTCTGTGAGACATCATTGCAAACATTAGGTTTATATAACGCGCAAATCATTGTATGGTATATAAACTTGCGCCTTGTACTGCAGAAGCTAAAAATCCTGCCACTGCTGCAAGCCGCTCTGTCAAAACCCAACCAACTGTTGAAGATGGTTCGAGACAACTCTTCATATTCATCAAGACTACGTCAACAATTCCGTCATTCCACCTATAATACTCTCATTATCCGTCAGAATATCGAAGACCCACTTCAGTGTTCTGGATTCGTAGTCATCTTTTGGGAACACCATGTCCAGGAAGTCCATAACTGCGGAAGCCATGCTCCTTCCTTCCTGAGCTTCATTTGGTTTTCTTGGGAGCCAAGGTTGGAATCCGTCGCAAGAGGCAACTAATACTGTGACAGTAATCGCTATTATTAATGTTCTGAGCAGCATGTTCCTGAAAAAAGAGAAACAGGGAAGCATTATATTATCAGTGACATAATGAGAGTATTATTATGAAAAAGACAGGTTTTAAGAAAAATATGAATACGACTTTGTTATATAGGGTGACTGGTAATTAGTGACCGATACTTAAACACGTGATTGTACTCATGATTGCAAACAACTTTCCCAAAGAAACTTTTTTTTATATTCTCATTAGTTTTATCACAATAACAAAACAGCTGTTTAAATACGCGCGCGCGTCTGCGACCGGCAACCGCTCAGCTGTTAGCCGCTTGACGCCGCCGTACCTACAACAGTGATAAAACACCCGCGCGGCTTGCAAACCCATAGGTGTGCGCGCGCGTATTACAAACAGCTTTAGATTCAAACAGCTGTTTTGTTACTGTGATAAAACTAGTAAGTATATAAAAAAAGTTTCTTTGGGAAAGTTGTTTGTAATCATGAGTACAATCACGTGCTTAGATATCGGTCACTAATTACCAGTCACCCTAAATATCGGGATTGACAATGACATGGCAAGGAAAATCTACTTTTCCGAAAACAATTCTCAATTAAAACAAAGCCGTTTGTATTTATCTTGTGTACACGTAGGGGATTTTTATTAAATAGATAAAACAGAGTCTTGATTCTAGTCGTAATCTCTTCTCAAACAATCTTAATACCAATGTCAAAAATATATGTTGTTGTTAGGTGTCTTTCGCCATTACAAAAAGATTATTAAGTGATAAAACTCTATTCTTAAAACGAATAAAACAAACAGTTTATGTAAATTAACAAAAACTTTAAATCAAGTGTACCTAATCAAAACAGAGTAACATATTCGTATTAGCGAAAACACTCTTTAAATAAAGATTTAAAAAAAAAAACAGAAAGAAAGAAAAAGAGTTTATTTACAACAAACATGGCACATAACTTAATATATATATATATATATAATATTATAACATAACATACAAAAGAGTGAGTTATGCGACAAATCCGCGCAAAACGGCCAGCGCAACAGCAAAAAATCATCATCAACCAGCTAGTAGAATGCTGTAGGCGCAGACTACTGCGTCCAGCCGGGGCATCCGATAAGGATCAAGCCCGGGACGAGCACATTTGACAGGGCCAGTTAGGGCCGACACCTGCCATGCCTACGGATTGCTCGAAGGAGTTACCGTAGTCCTCGCAAAAAGGGCAACCGAAGGAACATTGTAGATTTTAGTCTGACACTCCCTTACGCTCCTCCCAAAGCGTGAGAAGTCATTTGATGATTTCACACGTAACAAAAAAGGTAATAGAAAGCTCAAAGCAGTACAACTAATGCCCTCTGCCTGACAACTTAAACACTTCTTGATTATGTATTCTGTATGATCTGGTAGTCGCACTCGCGAGATTCATTGACCTCACATCTGTCATCGAACCAGTTAATAACAGATTCTCTAGTACGCCACATAATCAACAGAGGGCGCTATTCACAACAGCGATTAAAACCAAGTGTCACAGCTTTTCAAATACTTACTGGGGCCTAACCATGAGGTATTTAAATGTCAATCGTGTGAGTTTGAAAGAGGGATGGACCTAAACACCCTATATAGCTCCATCCCTTTAACAGTTCAGTTTAGGTGGTAAAATGGATCGCCTTAAGAGCTCGTGGTAGCGTCTCAGTACTAAAAACATGGATGTAACATAACTGAGATGATAAACATGCAATAAGAAATTAAACAACAAATAATATAATATATAATGTGCTTGGAATTAAAGAAAATATGAATCTTCTTCATATAATATGAAACAAAGTCAGTTTTTGCGACTGTCTGTGCCGCTAACTTCTCCTAAACCATGCAATTGATTTTAACGCAGTTGTCATTAATAGAGAGAGCAATAAAAGAGGAAGGTCATACAAAGCCAGGACGGGTTACTAAAAGACAATTAAAAACAATGTAGGTACATCAACAGTTTAAATGATACATACATAAGACGTAAACCATGATTAATATTGGAATGAAAGAATTGTTCATATCTCTCAAAAACAGCTAAATCGACCTCTCTTCTATTTGCAGAACCTACTACATTTTAAACATTTTTTTTATTTTTCTCGAAATTAAGGATAGGTTTGCAAATATCTCGCGGTGAAGCTGTTGGCACATGTATATTTAGGTTCTTCATTATTTGTTTTTGTTTAATTCAGTGCGGTGTATTTTTAGAAATTTTGAAAACTGTAAGTGCCTTTTTGGTGTTTCTTAAAGTTATTCGTGGAATGTCTGATATTCTAAACGAAAGTAAACTTTCCAGTAGGCAGTAAAAATTAAAAAAAAATGTCGCATGTTTAAATTATCCCACTTGTAATGTTTAATTGTTTTATTGGGATATTAATTTAATTGTTTTATTTGTGGTTGTATTGTTTAGTCTGTAATGTAAATTGTTTGAACTTATATTTTGATTGTAAATAGTAATACTTTAATTGATATTTTAATTTTGTACTTGGATTGTATTCTAACCATAGTCTAACTTAAATTTAAAAATACTATGAATGTCCCCAAATTTGTGAACGATGTGCACGCCTGTAATTGGTTTGTTTGCACTGGACCTTTTTATTTAAATATTTATTTATTTAATCTTCATGCAACATAAAGTACAAAGGCGGGCGGCGGGCTGAATGTTATACGCAAAAAATCTGTAAACAAATTGTTGGTGTGACTTAGAGATAAAAAAAAATATATGCGTATAACAACTATGGCCTTCTGCGCCCGATACATACTAATTTAATGACTAGCTGCTGCCCGCGGACCAGATTTTGAATACAAACTAAAATCCCTCTTTGAAAAACCCCTTCTTATTGCTCGCTTACATCATAAAAGGAAGCTTCGTGAAAAATTTCACGCTCCTAGTCCCAGTAGTTTCGGCTGTACGTTGATATGTCAGTCAGTCAGTTTCTCCTTTCATATATTTATAAATAAATATATAAGTACTTGTATAATTATGCACTTCCTACCAATCTCGATAGTAGACAAAATTTAAAATACATTTAGTTTAGGAAAATAGTGCCATAAACTTAAACAAAGACAGGCCTGGTCACATGCGCCTGGCTGAGACACGATGCCCTGTGTTGTGCAGATATACGGTGCCGTGCCGTGTCGAGCGGATGCACGGTGTGTTGTCCTGTCATACCACGACACCGTATTCAAGCGCTGCGTCGGCAAAAATTTCGCATTAGTCTTCAACCACGAGGTTTTGCGACTTTGCATTGTTGGCATCATACCGGGCACAGTATCTCATGGTGATATGGCTACAGCAACTGTCACAACCCAGTGCTGGGCACGCCATAATTATGGCGGTAAGTCCCCTCTTTGAGGAGTGGCTGGAAAGGCAACACGGTGTCCATACCTTCCGCATGACGCAGGTCCTCACCGGACATGGTAAGTTTGGGAGGTTCCTGCACCGGATCCGTGCGGAAGAAACGCCCGGGTGTCACCATTGCGTGAACCGCCCGGAGGACACGGTGGAGGTGTGCCTCACTTGGGAAGAGCAACGCCGTGTCCTAGTGGAGGCGATCGGCGGCTGTGATCTCTCGCGCCGGGCCTTGGTACAGGCCATGGTCCGAAGCGAGGAGGAGTGGCAGACGGTCGCCTCCGTCTGTGAAGCAGTAATGCTAGCAAAGGAGGCGGCCGATCGCGTGAGGCAACGGTCCTCACGCCCCAACCGCCGCCGAAATTCTGATCCCGATTTCCGGCCACCGTAGGCGCGGGCTTGCGGACGGTCAGCAACGGGTAGCTCGCCGTCCGATCGTCCGGTAACCGTCCGGACCGAGCCCAAGTCGTCGACGGCGCGTACTGTTCCATGCGCGCCTCAAGGAGATGTCAGCAAACCGTAGGGGCCCATCAGGGTCGAAGCCTACTGGGGCCAAGGGTCTGATTCTGAAAGGAAGACTCGGCCCTGGCACGAAAGGCAACGAAGGAATAGGAGTGGGTTTTTAGTCAGTAAAAGTCTGACACTATCTCCCTCTCCGCCCAAGAGTGGGGATGTCATAAGAAAAAGAAAAAGCCCCTTATCAACCCTCCTCTTTTAACTGAATTTTAATATAAAATGACATTTAATTAAGTATCATCTTTTTATATCGAAGGGGATTGCAGGGTTTGTGTTCGCTCGCTCACTATCCCCTTCTATCCTGCAATCCCCTTCCTACCTAACCTGTCCGAGTCGGGGTGCCACAAGTTCCGAAGTGACTAAATTTTGGGGATCGCTTCTACAACACAGGTCACGGTGGGTCATAGCGGGCATTAGGCGCCAGCGCACAGCTGGGTGCGGGAGCAAAACAACCCCTCAGTCGCCCGGATGGCCCAGTGACCATGTATTTGTGCGGACAATCAGGTAACATAACAACCTTACAACTTTGTGATTTTTCATGATACAGTTATGAAATTTTGTACATAGACTCTTTACGTAAAAATATTAGACACACGTGTTTCGGGTTTTGCATATACTTAAACCAATGTTGTATAAATGAAGATAGTATAGTTAATAGGTATGCATTCAAGATATCGATTTTACTTCGTGGAATGTACAATCAACTGTTACTGTTATACATATTAATGTGTTTCCATTTTATTCTTACTTAGCTCTGTTACAATTATTCACTAGGACTCGTATTCACTTCACGTAGGGAGGTCACTTTCCCTATTGTCATTTTCATTTTGTTCTTTATTCTTTTTGAACTTGCTCGTTATTTATGTAAAAAGTATTTAAAAAGAAATTTTAAACATTTTTATTTGTAAAATTTTAACAATTAACTGAAACGACTATGATCCCTTTGGAAAAAAATGTATGGAGGATTATTATTTTTTGAAACTTGGCCCAAATTCTAACCTAAGTGAATAATAAAGACTGTTATTATTAGTTTCTCAAAACTACCCTCAAAAGATGGTAATGATGAGAATGGTGATGTAAAACCCCATAAGGGTTTTAAAGTTTTCATGAAAATATTCTCGTGAACGAAGTCGCGGGTCAAGTACTAGTAGATTATTAAAATGGTTGACTATTACGTATTGTTAAAATAAGATGCATGGTCTACATACATAAGTTAAACTTTAAGAATGAGAGAAACAATCGTCGGAAACGACTCGTCTGGGCAGTTTACGGGAAGTTATGCAATATCTTCTCGTTACAAAACGATTACTGCCGGTTTTCAAGACGGAAAGTTGTGACCTGTTCGTGTTGTCAGTCATTATTTATTTACGTTGACGTTGCATAAGTCTGTCATTTAGGTACTTACTATTTTTTTTTAATACATTAGACTAGATATAGATAGAATGTAGATAATTTGAGGATAATTTAATACGAGTCGGCGAAGTTTGTCATTCCAATTGAGGCAGATTTGATGAAAATGACAAATGCTGACACGCGTCACGCGCGCGTATTCTATCTATATCAAACGACGATTTCCAACAAACTAACGATACTTGCCATTGCATATGAACTATCAAAAATCACTGTATTGGTGTTATAGAGCTATGTTATATTTGGTTGTTAATAAAAAATTAAGGAACATAATATTTTTAATGTGCCAATAATATTTGTGGGAAATATTTTTTTATTACAAAACGAAGGCGAGCTATCCAGCAGCCTAAATTAGAACTACACTTAATATACACAATAACTGTATGTACTTAGAACACAAACTTACTGAATAATATTTGTTAAGGAAGTGTTATTAATTTATTATTTACAGATAATCATAAATATTCTGTAAGTAATAAATTAATACAAGCTTGATAAATAAATTTTGAAACTAATTAAATACAACAACAAAAACCAACAACAAAACAACAAAAATTTAACAAGAAAAATTAAAACACAACTAATTAAAACTATTTATTATACACTGAAGGTAGTAACTCCCTACCTAACACGGTCTAAATATTCTTAGATAAATCTTTGGGCCTAGAAAGTCGAGCATTACTTTGTTGAGATAAAAATAGAAACTTACATTTCTGATATATAAATTGTATCGAATTGGGTTAGGCATAAACCTACATAGGTCGTAAATTGTAACCACAATGCACGAGTGCAAATAAGAAAGTAAAACCGATCAGACGTGTGTGGAATACACTGCAGTATGAACCTGAAAGCAATGCCATGAGTAAGAACCAGTTTACCAGAAAGCAAGAGTGTTGACATTAAATGATAAATGTTATTTATATTTGCAATCAGGTTTAAAAAAAAAATTGTTGACATTGTGATTTATCTAATCATTTGGATCTTTCCTTCACCTAATTGTTTTTCATTATTTATTTTAACGAATAGGATAAAGAAAATATTCATAACTAATTATTTTTGGCTAATTATGACCCAAATCATCTCTGAAGGTCAGGGGTCAAAAGCGAAGTTGTACTTACCAATGCTAAAGAATTTAAAATTTCTTTTTAGTTGGAGTCCAATGGCCAACCACTAGTTTATTCAATACTTATTTTATGCTAAAAAATAGATCAGTCGTGAACCAATGACCATCTTCTACAAAGCAATTTTAGATACTTTAGTATTGGTAAGGTGCAAGTGCACTGCACTTTAGACCACCTTGTCTGATTAAGTCGTTTTGTGCTTGGTTTATAAAAGTATCAACAACAGTAGGCCCAATTAAAACAGACATGTCATTGTAATCTGCGTGTGTCGCCTTTTTTTTTTGAAGGGGGAAATTCAAATGACTTTTCCCGAGAGCGTGTCAGACTTGTAATAAGTAAAACTCACAAGGGTCCTTCAGTTGCCCTTTGCGTAAAAAAATCCCATGGACCTAGCGGGCACCGGCCCTCATGGGCCCCTACGATTTTGCTGACATCTCTTTGAGACACTTGTGAAACATTACACCGTCGACAACTTGGGCTCGGGCCTTACTGGACGGCCAAACGCTGAGCTACCCATGACTCGTCGTCCGTAAGTCCGCGCCTACGGTGGCCGGGGATCGTCCTGTGACTCCCGACTCCTCTTCTGTGGCGGCGGCATGTCTGTTCTCTCACGCTAGCATTACTGCTTCACGGAAGGAGGCGACCGGTTCCCATTCCCGGACCATAGCCTGAACCAGAGCCAGGCGAGAGAGGTCACCGCCGCAGATCGCCTCAACGAGGACACGGCGGTGGCAGTGGTCTACAGTATGTGTGTGTCACCTGATTTAAGAGGTGTGTGTGACATTTAATCAGTAATAGCGATGGTCAAAAATACAAAGATGTACGGGATTGACAATGCTAACGATATTTCACACAGTTAACCTCATTATTTTTATTGAAAGTGTGACAATCATTAATGCTGATGGAATGTAATTTTACTTAGAGCCCGTTCTACTTTTAGACAAACTTGGAAAATACTTGCGTATACGAGGAAAGATTTATTGCCTGGTTGGTTTTGTGGCCGTAAATACGATTGTTGTGCTTGGCGTCCTGGGTTCGATGGACGGGTCGGGCAAAAAGCAAAGCACTATCGGGTTTTCCCACCATTGGGTCTGCACCTGATCTATCGGTCGTGAGACAGAACAGAGAGTGCAACTGTGTTTGTGCACACCCTTTATGCACTATAATGGACAAGTCTACTTCTCATGCATACTAATAGCCGCACACGATCAAGTTTACCGGACGCCTAAGGGTAAGTCAAGAGTGAAAAGGTTACTTCTAGGCAAGCGTATTCGATTGTGGACCTCATTATCGCTTACCATCAGGTGAGATAGTGGTCAAACGCGAGCTTATCCTTAATAATAATGTGAGATTATTCATGAGTTTCACCAATCTTCATTCTTGGTACCGGTTTCAAAGGTAAGGCAGGGCCGTTTAAATCGATTTCACTGAATTTATTAACAACTTGTTTTTTCTCGCGGTTTCACTTCCTTGGCCTATCCTACAGGAACTCTGTTTCCGTGATAAAAAGCATGACTATAATATTCTACTATAGTGTAGTTGTTATCAGTAAAATAATGCTTTCAGAAATTAACTTTTACAAACACATAGCAAACAATTTTACCTCTATATAATTTAAGTTTTGACAAATTCATGGCTGACCATTAACTTTTTTGAGAGATTCTATATTCGACCCTAATGTAGGTACCTATGTATATTGCGGTAACTTCTGATTTGATTTAATTGGGTTTTCGTTATTCATATATTTCCGAAAAGTTTTTAGTATATGATAGACGATGAAACTCTTCAATAACTTAACAGGAAATGACCCGCAATTGCGGAAATCGTATGTATGTGTATTGTTTGCATAATTTCATAATTGACATTATATCGGTCCGTTTTGAAGGGGTCGCAAAACCGTAGGGGTCTTGTAGAAAGGAAAGGAAGAATTTTTGAGAGAGTTACCGTGGTATTGGAACTCAAAACAATTGAAGGACACTGGTGGGTTTTAGTCTGACAAGCCCGCTCGCTCCACGGGTGAAGCCATTTGATGATATCCCAAGACAAAAAAAAAAATAAACAAAAATGCTCAGAAAGGGTGCTCTCAGATGTATACAGCTCGCCTTGGTTCACTGTCATCTCACAAGTTGATCCAGTTTAGTGAATATATAGTAGGTAGATATTTTTCGAAGCGATTGTATACTAACAGCACAGGCAGAACTGAGATTAGACGATGGTTTCCTAGTTCTGATTTTATTCTAGATTTATAAATTGGCATGAACTTTACATACTTGAAGTCTACTTGGAAATGGCCCTGATTTCTTTACACAGTTTATGAGCTCTTCAAGAATTGAGTTAGAATATATTTAGTAACAATGATAACGATAATAACGCAATGATTTTTTTCAAAATTCATTGCGTTATTATGATTGATGATAAGTTGCGATTAACTTAAAGAATATTATCGAAACATTTTGGAAAGAACATCGTAAGCAACGCAGTTTGCGTTTTTTGCAAGAATAGGTCTTCTCTTCAATAATTGAAAATGATTTATGATAATATTTAGGTATTTATTTATTTAATCTTCATGCAATTAAAGGTAAAAAGGCAGACTTAATGCCTTAGGCTTCTCTTCTCCTTCTCTACCAGTCAACCTAGGGTGGTGGAGATACAGTACGGCATAATATCATTCTAAAAACAATATAACTTATAATTCATACTAGTAATTCATATAATATAACATAATACTAATCTAATAGAATAGTTACTATTAATATATTTTCATAAATACTTTTTGATTATGGAAGAGAAAACACATTCCCTTAAAAAAAGCAAATTATCGCTTACCCACGTTCTTCCTGAAAAGATTCGATATTTTTGACAAGATTGACGTGTAGGTATAATTAATTAGTATTATACTTACATGAAATACAGAAATCTCGCTGTTTTTTCCAGTTGTAAAAACCGTGTGAATCAGGGGCGGCTCGTTAGCCGCTGTATAAGTTGGTACTTTCCTTTTTCTTGCCGCCAATTTATTAGTTATTCTAGTTTAGTGTAGCACAGGCTTGGCACGCACTTTAATCACACACACCGTGACACTTCCACTCTCGCCCTCGGACTGACGCTGTCTGCTTTAGACATCGAATTGTATGCACTACTACCTGACCGGCCAGCAGAACTACCACGAGCTCTCAACACGAGCTCTGCTGGCTTCGGCCGTTCTATTAAAAAAAAAAAATACCACTGCTCTCAAAATGGTTAAGGAAAACATCGTGAGGAAACCGGCATGTCCTAGAACCAAAAATTTGAAGACATGTGACATTCACAAAACCGCACTGGGCCCGCGTGGTGGATTACGGCCCATTCCCTCTCCTAGAGAGAGGAGGCCTGAGTCCCAGCAGTGGGAACATTAAAAGGCTGATTATGCTTTTATAGCTCCATTCCACTTTCTCGCTCGCATGACTGACATTTTAACTTATCATGGCAAGTCCCCAGACCTGGTCCTGTCCAACTTAGCTCATAGTAACAAAAACTTATGACATTTACAGTTCTTAACAAATTTCAGAATTTTCCAGGCTTCTTTTCAAACAAAGAGCAACCCCTTTTTGTATCCAAGCAATTCCGGTCCATTTTTAGGGTTCCGTATCTCAAAAGGAAAAAACAGAACCCTTATAGGATCACTTTGTTGTTCGTCTGTCTGTCAAGACCCTTTACCTCGGGAACGCGTGGAGGTATCGAGTTGAAATTAAAACCATATACTCATCAGATCTGCGGTCCCTTAAAGCTGTGAAAAAATCAAACTTTTAAGTTAATGAAAAAAAAGATACGGCCGTTTATGTCGCAAAAAACGTGTATTTCGACACTCAAGGGAACCAAAATTCATAGGGTACTTCCCGTTGACCTAGAATCCTGAAATTTGGCATGAAGCAAGGTCTTATAGCACAAGTATACGAAAAAATGGTAAATTTGTAGTTACGTCACAAAAAAATAAACTATTTTGGCGATTTGGAAAAATCTTCGCAACTGAATGAACAAAAAATTGAACAGTTTTCATAGGTAAGTTTGTACGGAACGCGGGCGCGAGTCTGACTCGCACTTGCCCGGTTTTTTTTTAATATTCTGGGCAACTCCTCCATTTTTAGCTCTTTAGGTTTCCTTTTCATTTACTTAATTCCCCATGTCACCACCAAGTGTAATCGCTGATATTAAAGTTTTTCGTTTTCATGAACATGGTGGCCAGCATTGAACGTTGATGATTTAATTTGTTTTCAAAACCTTGCCTTACACTAGGAATTTATTACTCACTAGCTGACCCAGCGAACTTCGCACCGCCTAACAGTCAATGAATGTGAGTATCTTTCGATATAATCAACCGATTGCGATGAAACAAAGCCTAAGTAATATATCAAATTACACACAATTTTAATTTAAAAAGTTATCTACGTCGATTTCGTACATTTTAACGTGATACGAAAAAAAAAACTACAGAACAAAAACTTCTACAGATTTATTATAAGTGTTTGTTTCCGGCAATCTGTATAATTCATGTAGTCTATACAATACCTAGGCAATGTATGGAATACCTGGCGCGTGCAGGCAATGCATGAAATATTATGAATATTATTGTCCATTACATACTTTACCTAGATTCCTAATGTTTACAATTCCTAGGCATTGTATAGAGTACCTGCTGGTCGGTGTAAAATAAATAGATTAATAATATATGACCTATATATAAATGACGGGTAAATGTAAAATGTTCTATTTCTTAAAATCAACGTGTGTAAAAGACGAGAACAGGGAAGGAATTGACGTAATTTTAGGTCACCCCGACTCGGATAGGTTAGGTTAGAAGACTAACTTAGCCGTCGTGGTTGTTTTTTTTATAACCATCCGGAAATAGGAGCCTTATATTAAACCCCGTGGACAGTTGTTCCAGTCCCTCCATGTTCACGGTATAAATGACGAGGCGAAACTTTTGGTCCGGACCGAACATGTTTCAACAACGTAAGGGTGGATCCTCGCCGTTCGTCGGGAGGTCCGATGGTAGAAATGAGATGATGGAATAAAGTCATGCAATTCCCGCGCACACTCCAAAATGCATCCTGTAAAACACCGAAAGGCTGGCTACCCTACGCCTGTGCTCAAGGCTTTGTAGATTGGATTAACCACATCTGGATCACCAATTAGCCTCTTCGCATGCCTTTCTACTGAGTCCAAAGCTGCACTATCACTTCTTGCTGTGTCTATTTTTAACTTTTTTAATGACTTATAATATACAATCTACGTAATTGATCAATCAATATGGTATTTCTAGCTTCACGCTCATAACGTTGATGATTAAGTTTAGGAATTTCTCGGAACTCATAAATCTTTGTATTTCTCGAGTTTCCTACACTTTCACCTAGATTGTATGGAGAACTGTATTATTGCAAAGAGGTCATACTATCTTGTCCCGAGAGGAATATGTATTAAGTTGAATTACAAATCATCCAATAGCTTCTGACGGTTTTATAAGTGCCCATGTAGGCCTATGTGAAACAAAAAAAATGTTTTTTTTTTAAGCCTGTGCAATATTGTCTTCTTGGGGCCTATTGAATATACTTCGATCAATTGGAATCGTGAACTGGCTTTGCCGTTTTGTAAGTGCACCAGTAGGCTTACCCGTATATTAAAGAGGCAATGTCCTGATTCACTCACTGATATGGCATCATCAATCCCCTTAGACCCAGAAAGTAAAAATTTTGTATAGAGGTTCCTTTTGTGACATATATACAATGAATGTTCTGGAGTGGCGACCACGGCGAAATCAGGTTCTGGAGTGGCGACCGCGTACTGGAAGACGCAGTGTTGGAAGGCCCCCTACAAGGTGGGCCGACAAACCTGGTGAAGGTTGCGAGAATCCGATGGATGCGAGACGCACAGGACCGTTCATTGTGGTGACATTTGGGGGAGGCCTATGTCCAGCAGTAGACGTCTATCGGCTGAAATGATGATGATGATACAATGAATAAGAAAGGGTTTTTATAAATTCACCTCATCATCATCATTTCAGCCGAAAGACGTCCACTGTTGGACATAGGCCTCCCCCAATTCACTCCATAAGAGGAGGAAATGGGGATCCAAAGTTTGTATGGAGAAACCTATAAACAAGCGGACGAAGTCGCTGGCAAATGCTAGAGCGAAATCATTTTTTTTTTTTTTATTTGATATGTCCTTACCGAAGTACGCTGGGCAATGGGTTGACTTCTGAAAGGGAAATCCATGGTCCTGGAACGCAAAGGGCAACTGAAGAAACATAGGTGTGGTTTCATTCTTCTCCATAGGAAACGTCCAATTTGGTACCGTGCACTAGCTTCTGACGTTTTATAAGTTCCCATGTAGGTCTATTTGAAATAAAATATTTGAAATTTTGACATGGCCTCTCGCTCCTTCCTAGAGCGTGAGAAGGCATTAAATGATTACTCACCTCAAAAAAAAAACCGTATTACCAACATGTAGGTAATATGTATGAAGGCTGACGCATTTAAAAGCTCAACATTCTAATGTGGTCCTCAATGGAAACGGACGCAAAATCGGACGATTCGAAAACGTTGCAATGTTCTATGATATAAATAACTGACAATGCTAATCATTAAGCTGCTTCTAGGTTTCTTTTTTTTATTCGGATGGGAAAATCATCTAATGACTTCCCCCGCTCTTAGGCGGAGCGCGAGATAGTGTCAGACTTTAACTGACTAAAACCCACTCCTGTTCCTTCTTTGACATTGTTCCAGGGCCCCGGGGACGACTTGGGCTCGGTCCGGACAGTTACCGGACGATCGGACGGCGAGCTACCCATTGTTCGCCGTCCGCAAGCCCGCGCCTACGGTGGCCGGAATTCGGGGATCGGAATCCCGGCGGCTAGAGGCTGCTTTCGAGGTGACGTATGAAAAGGGGGTCATAAATTGGATAGTCATATTCATAGTATTTTATTGGTAAAGGATTCTTACAATTCAATTACATTGCATAAAAATAAAAAAAAAACCATAAAAATACGTTACATCATTAAACAATGTCAAATCAATAAAAGTATTACAAATAAATAGAAGTCAAATCAACATAATTAGAAATACATAAAAAGTAATGGGTAGATCTTTGCCCAGCTGTGGGATATAATAGACTAACAAATATTAATATTAAACTAACCGGCAATGTGACGTATTAGTTACATACCAAATTGTGACATTTTAGCAACTGGTTATGTTTCATGATGACATGTATAATAAAAAACTGGGCAAGTGCGAGTCGTACTCGCGCACTGAGGGTTCCGTGCAAACTTACCTATGAAAACAGTTCAATTCCCGAATTGAGTTACGAAGTTTTTTCGAATCGTAAAAAAAGTTTTTTTTTGAGACGTAACTACAAATTTTCAGTTTTCAGATTTATTCCTATATCTTGACTATAAGACCTTACTTTATGCTAAATTTCAGGATTCTGGGTCAACGGGAAGTACCCTATGAAGTTTGATTCCTTTGAGAGTATCGAAATGTACGTTTTTTGCGATATAAACGGCCGTATCATTTTTTCCGTTAACTTAGAAGTTTGATTTTTTCACAGCTACAAGCCACCGCAGAGTTGAGTTAAGACGCATTTCTGAGATAAAGGGCCTTGACAGACAGACAGACAGACGGACGGACAACAAAGTGATCCTATAAGGGTTCCGTTTTTTCCTTTTGAGGTACGGAACCCTAAAAAATTGCTCAATTGACGAATTATTAATTGGACCTGTCGCCGGTCGCTTTTATCAAATAAGTCCCGGACAGAGTTCCGTGGTGATAGAATCTCACGGCGATATGGCGACCGTGACTGTCGCAACTCAGCGCTGCGCACGCCTTGCCAAGGGTTAAGATCTTCATTCAGTTATATAATAATCTAGGTTAATTCCACCTAGTTTTGTTGTCACTTGTGTGATACTGGGATATGTCGAAATAACTGGTTTATTATTATTGACCTATTAGAAAGTTTTTGATTGTTGAACTTTCTTGTGATTTGCATGAACCAGTCCATTTCGTAACGTTACGCCGTAATCTGTTGACTCTGGCGAAGCAAATTTTTAGCCGAAAAGTGTGTTTAAAGCGTTAGGTAGTTAGCATGGTCCATTGGCATGATTACATAGGTACCTACTTGATTCTTTACATTACTTTTTCAAATCCGATTGATTATAATAATAATATTCCACAACTATCACAAAACGACATCTAGTCACAAGCTAAGCAGAGCTTGTGTTGTGAGTACTAGACAACTGATAAACATACTTATCTATATATATAAAAGGAGAAACTGACTGACTGACATATCAACGCACAGCCGAAACTACTGGGACTAGGAACATGAAATTCTGCACAAGGCTTCCTTTTAGGCAGGGACCGTACAACCCCGGTTAAGAGTTAAGTCTTTGAAAGGGTAAGCCATTTATGAGGTTACCTTTATCATGATGTAACCCCGTGAATGGGTTTTAGGCTGAAACCCATTAAAAGGGTTACCTCTTCAATATGGATAACCCATTGAATGGGTTCTATACCTGAAACCCAATGAAAGGGTTACACCAACATTATGATAACCCATTGAATGGGTTCTATACTTGAAACCCAGTGAAAGGATTACCTATATAGTAAGGGTTTTCTTTGGGTTACCATATTATTATGGTTATTCAATAACCTTGTGCTAAGTAGGTGCTGGATGGACACATCGCTGGCGCACTGACTTTATTTCACTAGACATTGCAGCTTTGTAGACGACCGAAACATGTACCTACGTTACCTATAATATTTAGATTTTAGATACTTTCATATTAAGGTGTGTGTCTTGAACTCCCGTATTTGCCATAATTGTTGTTTTGTGTGACCCAACACGGGTCGTAGTCAATTGAATGAGGTAAGTATTAGGGGTTAAAATATAAAGTTGCCGTTTTTTAAAACGGGTTGCTTTGAAGTGTTATATCTTTGGATTGACTTGGAATTATAATTTCAAATAAACTTTATACTAAACGTACGTTGTCCTTTTTTCAAAATTAGGTATTTATTGGTTTCTTATGAAGATTCGTTCGTTAACAGGTATGAAGATGCTCTGGTTTTAATTTTGTTTATGTCACGCGACGAAGTCAGTTTATTATATAGGGTGACTGGTAATTAGTGTACGATACTTAAACTCGTGATTGTGCTCGTGATAACCAACAACTTTTACTATGGGAACTAACCTGAAATCGTGAAAAAAAAAATCAGCTGTTCAGTACATACACGGTAAAATCACGTGTTTCAGTATCGCACACTAATTGCCAGTCACCCTATATAGATAGGCCGGTTTTTCTGTGAGTATTGTACCAAAAAGTAGGGTAGCCAAATAAAGCTTTCTGCGATCTGTCATTCTCATCAGATTACTTTTATTTAAAAATGGTGTCATGTGTGACCTTGGAGGCACATTGAAACAAAACCTAGCACATGCATTTTGTACTCGCTGGATCAACCTTCCGCTTCTACCAAGAATGCACGCCCCATACACAGTGTCAGCGTAGTTCAGCTTGGATAAAACAAGTGACTCACAGAGCATGATACGCATATCCACACTTATGTAGGGACGTACACGGTATAAAAGCTTGAGACGGTAGAAGCAGTTGCGCACAGCTTCAGTAATATGAGTCTTAAAATGCAAGTGCTCGTCAAACACCACTCCAGGATTACGAGCTTCCTGTACCCTCTCAATGGGACAACCGTCAATCCTCATATCCAAAGTACCGTTCCACTTTTTATTTAAAAAATCTCTTGATCCTATAATCAAGTATTTGTATTTGCCTGCGTTCAAAACCAGTGAATTTCGCATAGACCAGGCTGTGATCCTATCCAAATCCTCATTTACGCTTTTCACCGTGTCGACAGTCTGCTGAGGAAGACAGATACATCTGCAAATCATCCGCATAAAGGTGGAACTTGGTATTAAGCAGGCAGTTGGTGATGTCAGCACTGCACACAATGAAAAGAAGAGGGCCTAGGATCGATCCCTGGGGCATACCCCTGCTCACGCACTTTGGACTAGAGGACTCATTGCATCCATCACTTTCACTTATCACCTGGACAAACTGAGAACGGTGAGTCAAGTAGCTTTCAAACCACTGAACCGTCTCAAGCTGACATCCATAGTAAGACAGCTTAGAAAGGAGAAGCGACATGTTAATTGAGTCGAAAGCACGTGAGAAATTCAGTAGGACAAGTATGGTACCCATTCCCTTATCTCTGCCTTCAAGGATATTACTGACCACATCAAGTATCATCATCATCATATCATCTGTGTATGATGTCCCTTGCGAAAACCAGATTGAGCGAGCGGCAATATATTGTGCTCCTCGAGATATACGCGGAGCTGGTTGGAGAGAACCTTCTCTAGGACCTTGGAGTGACATGGTTGTAGGCTAATAGGGCGAAGTTTTTTCACGCTGGTGGGATTAGATATTTTAGGGACGGGTCTAACTATTGCCAATTTCCACAGATCCGGAAAAGAAGAGGTGGAGATGGAACGGTTGATGATCGCTGTTATAGCATATATAACACTTCAAAGCAACCCGTTTTAAAAAACAGCAATTTCATTATTTAACCGCTATTATTAAACTAAAACAATAATATTAAAATTTTTGCAATTTTTACGTTTAGAGACCAATATTCTATCTGTGACACAAATCACAAATGATCAATAAATCAATAATCAAGTGATAGTTATATACCTACCCACATCGTTGAGCATTGTATGGTACACCGTACAATGCGTAATGATGTATATTACCTATAACTTACCTACTTGCCAATTTATTAAACTACTATTACCTACTAAAATTTCGAGATCATAGCTACATTAAAGTACCTTTCTTATTGATAAATCTACCATATACCTATTGCTCTTTTGAATTTAGATTGATAAATTACGTAACACAAGTAGGGGTACCTACCTTTTGTAAGGTTTTACAGTGAAGGCATTAACATATAACAAATAATTAAGTAAGTTGTCAGGATAACTAAATATTAGAATATAACCTTGCCTTTAAGCAATTTCCACACAAAGTACATTTACTTGTATTTTTTGATGCATCGTATAAATAATAGCGATGTACAAAGCGTCTCGTTTCGTTTTTGGCATTTTTTCAATATTAATTGTTCATCATCTTCCTGCCCTTGTCCCGTCATAATTGGGGTCGGCGCAACACGTTTTTTTTCTTCCATTATATCCTGTCAACCGTCATGCTACCACTAACTTCCTTTTCTTTCATATAACTGTTCACAGAATCCATCCATCTTTTCTTTGGCCTCCCTCTACCTCTCCACCCATCCACATGTATACTCTTAACTCTTTTAGTAACATGTGTTTCATCTCTCCTCATTACATGACCCTACCAAGACAAACGATTCCCCTTCAACTTTTCAGTCACTGGCGCCACATTCAAACTTCCTCTAATATACTTATTTCTCACTTTATCCATTCTCGTCACACCACACATCCATCTCAACATTCTCATCTCCGCTACATGCAATGTTTTTTCAGACGTCTTTTTCACAGCCCAACATTCTGATCCATATAGTATGACAGGTCTTATCACGGACTTGTAGATTTTACCCATCAACTTGGGGGGCATCCGTGGGTCACAAGTTTTTCCAGTGACCTTTCGCCATTTCATCCATCCTGAATTGATCCGATGTGAATGTAATACGTCGCGGTCTACCTACTTTCGGTACCTCTGGTCGCTTATCCAAGGAGATGGCGACTCCTCGGATAAGCGACCAGAGGTACCGAAAGTCGGAGCAGATTGGTATGGGCGTTCTAGCAAGAGCTAAGGGCATAGAACCGGAGAGACCGCCGAAATTGCAGAACAAGTATTCGGTTTTCGTTCTGCTTAATTTTAAGCCAACATTCTCCAGTCTGTGTCACCACACCTCCACTTTGCTCTGGACCTCTAGGGCACTCTCGGCAACCAGCACAATGTCATCGGCAATCAGCATACACCAGGGAGCCTCTTTCTGGATGTTCGACGTCAGAGCGTCCATTATCATCAGGAAGAGGTAAGGGCTGAGAGCCGACCCTTGATGTAAGCCGACAGCCACATTGAAGCTGCCCGTGTTGCCCACTGTATACCGGACTTGGGTACTGCATTGACTGTACATCGCTCGGATCAACTGCACATACCTCCCAGGCACACATTTCTCCTTAAGGCCCCACCACAGAACCTCACGAGGTACCCGGACTGGCCTTTTCGAGGCCAACGAATACCATGTGCAAGTTTTTATGCGCACCTCTGTATTTCTCGCACAGCTGGCGTATAGCAAAAATGGCATCCGCTGTACCCCGACCAGGCATAAAACCGAATTGGTTCTGTGAAATTTCACTAACTTCTCTTAGCCTTCTTTCAACAATTTTCTCCCAGGCTTTTATAGTATGTGACTTTAGCTTTATTCCTTTGTAGTTGTTGCATTCAAGCACACCACCCTTGTTTTTAAAGATAGGCACTAGGGAACTGTTGCACCACTCATCAGGTATGGCTTCTTCTCGCAATAACTTATTGAAGGACAAAGCTAACCACGTCCATCCATCCACTCGCAATAACTTCCACACTTCAACTGGTATTCCGTCTGAACCAATTGCCTTACCATCTTCATTCCATTTACAGCTATTCTGACTTCATCCATACTAATTATTTTCACTAAACCCACATTCACTGGTTTATTCTGTAAAATCCCATTCCAGTTGTTTTCCTCATTTATCAGTCTTTCAAAATAGTCCTTCCACCTCTCTTTGATTTTTTCATTTTCTGTCAGAATCATTCCAGTTTCATCCCTTATACATCTTATCTGACAAACATCTCTCGCATTTCTCTCTCTTGCTCTAGCAAGCCTGTATAGATCTTTCTGGTCTGCCGGACTTTCTGCCTGACTTCCTGCCGGACGGCTTTCGCTATTGCCACGGCTTTCTTGGCTTTTTTCTTTAAAGCATCATATTCACTTTATACACAGACTTTAAGCTAGCGTTTTACGGATCTATACGCTGCCATTCTTTAAATTTCCTCTTTTTTCCTTCAACACATTCTGTATATCTATCGACCACTACCATGTATCCCTCGTATCTATTGTACCCTTTCCTCTCGTCTCTCCCAAAATATATTTCACTGCATGTCTAATATACTCGGCAATCTCATTCCAGCTTTCATTTATACTTCGGTCATTCATGTCTCACATTTCTATCGTTTTGTCAACCACTCGCTCTCTCAATTTCTTCGTACAGACACTCTTCTCTAGCACATGCCATTTTATTTTGGGGGGAGGACGCTCTTTAGTTATTTGTTGTGTCTTGACTACTGACACCATAACCAGGAGTCTGTGCTGTAAGACTAGGTCTTCTCCTGGCAGCACTTTGCAGTCTATGACGTGCTTTAGCTGGTTACGCCTAACCAGGAAGTAATCGATTTACGTCTTGTGGTTACCGCTTTTGTACGTGACCAGGTGTTCGTCTCCTTTCTGGAACCAAGTATTGGCTTCTGCCAGGTCAAATGCAGTAGCGGATTGCAGCAGCGTCTCCCCTTCACTGTTCGGACTTCCAAAACCCCATCCCCCATGTACCCTTTCATAAACACCTCTCATTCTTCCCACATGCCCATTAAAATCACCTCCAACAATCGATTTCTCATGTACAGGGATGGCCATTAAAGCTCTATCAAAATCCTCCCAAAACTTCTCTTTCACCGTTTCATTGCATCCTACTTGTGGTGCATACACACTAACTACATTTAACATTACATTCTCTAACATAATCTTAACAACTATAAGCCTATCATTAATCCTTTGTACTTCCATTACGCTTTCTTTCAATTTGCTGTCTAACACTATTCATTCACCATTTCTTTTACCATCACTTCCACAGTAATAAAACTTATATCCTTCACCAATTTCTCTCGCTTTTGTTCCTCTCCATTTAGTTTCTTGTAAGCACGCCACGTTTATTCTTCTTCTTTTGTATACATCCGCTAACTCTCTGGCCCTTCCAGTCATTGTCCCTACATACCAACTTGCATACCTCAATCTCATTTTCCGAGCTAGCTTCTTACGTTGCCCCCACCCGGGATGGTCCAACAACCCTAGTCCATTTCCTACAGGAGCCGGGTACTGCCCCTGCGTCGCCTGTGGGGTACGCCCTAACCCTATCGCGCATTCCATTTTTACCCAACATATTGCAAAATATATGGCTACTGTTTTACAGTCGGTCACCTTCCTGACACTAACCCCCCTTGGGAATGCTGTTTCTGGTGGTTTACCCGCCCCCACGCGGTGACCTGAGGTGCTTAACAGTATACATGGTCTCAAAAATGTCCCTTAGTCGCCTCTTACGAAAAGAGAAAAGGGATGGTGCTATTCTTTACGTCCGACACTATACGGTTCAATATTAATTGTTCAAAATTCATAAATTCTAAATAATAAAAATAAAATCGCAAAAGACGTCCGGCTTCAAAAACTCAAACAACAAAAATGACAATAAAGTAGTAAACGAGTACAGACATGAAAAAATCATAATATTAAGTCATTTCGATATCCGGCCAGCAAAACTAAAAAGAACTCTATTACAGTATGCAATAATAATCATAGATCCCTGTTTGCAAGGCTCTCAGTAAGTAACCACAAAGGCGCCGCTACCGCTGACGCTTAACGCGTGCTATGCCATTTTGCAACGTATGCCTACCATCGAGATATCATATTACAATGCTCTGAGTTGGAATGTTACGCTGTTATCGTTTTCAAAGGAGTTGAAAATGTAAGGAACCCTTTTGAACGACTTAATTTAAGCCTTTCAAAAGTGTTACCCACATCGTATAGGTTTTTGTTTAACCGTTTAGAAAAACCCTATCGAATACCCTTTCATTGAATAACTAAAATGGTCCATTAAGCCATTTAAAAGGTTAACCACATTGTATGGGTTTTAGATTAATTGCTTGGAAAAACCCTATCAAAAACCCTTTCTATAAATAACCAAAATGGTCCTTTAAGCCATTCAAAAGGGTTACCGATATCTTATGGGTTTTTGACTAACTGCTTAGAAAAACCCTTTCGAAAACCCTTTCAATGGGTAACCAAAATGGTCCCTGCTTTTAGGACGTAGGCGAGCACTAAGAGAGGATTTTCCAAAATTCACCCCCTAATGAGATGAAACGAGTTTATATGGAAAAACCTATTTTCACGCGGGCGAAGCCGCTGGCAGAAGCTAGTATATTTATAAATAAAGAGAAAGAGGTCAACCGTCGAATCCGACTCGGCTGGGCAGCGTTCGGGAAGCTGCGCGGTATCTTCTCATCTAATATACCACAGTGTCTCAAGACGAAAGTCTATGACCAGTGCGTGTTGCCAGTGATGACATATGGTTCCGAAACGTGGTCGCTCACAATGGGCCTCATCAGAAGGCTCAAAGTCACCCAAAGGGCAATGGAAAGGGCTATGCTCGGAGTTTCCTTGCGTGATAGAATCAGAAATGAAGATATCCGCAGGAAAACCAAGGTTGCCGACATAGCACGAAGAATCGCTAAACTTAAGTGGCAATGGGCAGGGCATATTGCTCGCAGAACAGATGGCCGTTGGGGCTGAAAGGTTCTGGAGTGGCGACCGCGTACCGGAAGACGCAGTGTTGGAAGGCGGGGGCCTTCACCAGGTCATTGGTCCACCTTGTAGGGGTACAAGGTGGACCAATGACCTGGTGAAGGTTGCGGGAATCCGATGGATGCGAGACGCACAGGACCGTTCGTTGTGGCGACATTTAGGGGAGGCCTATACCCAGTAGTGGACGTCTATCGGCTGAAATGATGATGATGATATATAAATTACACCCAGACACAGAACAAATGATCGTGTTCACCACACAAACATTTGTCCTGGGTGGGAATCGAACCCACGACCTCCGGCAGTCAGGGCCACTAACCACTAGACCAACAGGCCAGTCGAATTGTCGTCATAGCGTGGCAAAGATGTACCTTCGACAATACGAAAAGTGAGGTTATCTGCCGTAAGCACCTATATAGTACACTGACATTTTGCTTTAATAAAAATCCTATGAAAATGGAACCAGTCAAGTGCATAATTTATGGACCACGCAATATAGGTACCTGGTTATTGTTCGTAAGAGTTATCCTGGCTCTGGAACGCAATGGGCAAGTGAAGGAACACAGTTGGGTTTTAATCAGTAAAACTCTAGTTTGAAATTACCTCTTGCTCCACCCCTCTAGAAGTTATTTGACGATTATGCACTAATATTAGGTTCTAATATAATTATAATGTATACTAGCTGTTGCCCGCGACTTCGTCTACGTTAAATTAGTAAAACTGTACAATCATTCTGTGCTTGCAATTCATTCTGAAAGCATCGTAATTATTTATTGTACTTTCACATAAAACTGTTAAAGATAAAAACGCAAATTACCTTCAGGATACATGTTATGTACTCGTCCAGATCCAGATGTATGAACGTCAATGAATAGAAAGAGTATGTAAGGGTCGTAGCAGTTGGCATTTCTGCCTACCCCAAGGGAAAAGGCACTAGTTTATGTATGTTTCTGGTTTATGTTCCGGTAAAACAACATTGTCAGAGTGAGCACGTCGCAATCGCAGCGGTAATGCCTGTCTTTGAGGAGTGGCTACAGAGGCGTCACGGCATCCTCTCTTTGTGCAGGACTCACCGGATGTGGGTGTTTCGGGAGGTATCTGTATCGAATTCAGTGAAAAGAAACACTCGAGTCTCACCATTGTGCGGATCGCCCGGAGAATACGATGGAACTTACGGTGGAAGTCAGTCCCGCTTGGTAGGAGCGCCGGCGCCGCCGTGTCCTCATGGAGGCGATTAGTGGAAAAAATGCCAACCAGTAGCCTCCTTCAGTGAAGCACTACGATCGAAGAAGTTGGCTGAAACTATGAAGGATGATGAGGGAAGTGATGCTCCAGGTGTTGAAAGCCGCAGGGCGATTGCGGTTGAGCCGTCCGGTCATCTGGTCAAAGCAATCTTGAATCGACAGCGCGTAGTAATCTACGCGCGACTCATAATGATGTCAGCAAATGGATAGGGCCCTCTAGGGCCAATGTCTGCTAAGGCTGCGAGATTGTTCGAAAGAGTTACCTCCTGTAAAATTTTCGCCTCAATAATGTTTCACTGAAGAGTTGAAGCCGTCAGACAGCTTTGGTAGAGGTAAACGAAGGAACATAATCGGGACACCGACCTTCAGCTGGATAACGTTTGCACTGATGGTGCAAAGCAAAAAAGCCAGTGAATCCAAAAATTACCATCATCATCAACTATCTTCCTCCACAACAGTACTTATGAAGAATTTGCGAGAGCATGCTTGAATTGATTGTTGCAGCTTGATCATTTGGGGCGTAAAAATTACTTGTTCATTTACCTAGGATTTTTTGGTGTGTATTTGACTGACGTCCTCGTATATCAGACAAATGTTATTCCATAGTGGGAACTACCCTATGAAGAGTCTCCAACTTTTGAATGAATTTCGGTGAAATCTTGAACGCGTGTATCCCTGTCCAATCGTACTCGCATATTGATGGCCAAACCGAGAGGTCACTGACGCCGATTGCCTCTATGAAGACACGGCGGTTCACCCAAGCAGGATAGACCTCCACCGCATGCTACAACGGGTCCTCCGGGCGATTTGTAAAATGGTAATATCAGAGTACTTCCAACCGAATCCGGAACAGAAACCGCGTGAAACACCCTCAACAGTCCTGAGCTTGTGTATCCATAAAACAATTAAATTCCGGTAAACAAATGTAGCAGCCGATTAGTGTTATCCCTGAGACTGTCCTCCCTCAGAGGGTGGTTCCAGTGTTGGTCACCACTCACTGCAAGGAGGTAACGTACGGATGTCGACGTAAGGCTGCAAGGCTGCAAGGCTGTATGTGTGAGGTACGAATAAAAGTTTTTTCTTTCTTTCTTTCAAGGAATCTGAGATACATCATACGTTGTCGAACTGTGATCAGGAACGCAAACCTTTCGACCCAGTTTGATATGAAGCAGTGACGGTTGCGGGGGTCCGATGGATGCGAGACGCACAGGACCGTTCGCTGTGGCGACGCTTGGGGGAGGCCTATGTCCAGCAGTGGACGTCTTTCGGCTGAAATGATGATGATGATGAGTGACTGCTAATAATAAAACACACCATTATTAGGCCGCAAGGTGCCATCATCCCGGAGGACACAGTGGAGCACACAGAGGTGTGTGTTGTCCTCGTGGAGGCAATCGGCGTCAGTCAACTCTCGCGCCGGGCCTTGTGACTTTGGGCTATGGTCCAGAGCGAGGAGGAATGGCAGGCGGTCGCCTCGTTCTGCAAAGCCGTAATGCTAGTGAAGGAGGAGGCCGCACGCGTGAGGGAACGAACGTCCTCACGCCGAGCCGAGATTCTGACCCCGACGACCAGCCACGGTAGACGCGGGCTCGCGGACATCCAGCAATCGGTCGTCCACAGCCGTCCGGCCGTCCGGTAATTGACCGGACCGAGCCCAGTCGTCAACAGCGCGTAGTGATCCACGCGCTCCTCAAAGAGATGTCGCAAAGGGCAACTGAATGACACAGGTGTGGTTTTAGTCAGTAAAAGTTTGACACGCCTTCCCGCTCCAACCAGAGTGGGAGAAGTCATTGGATGACTTCCACCCTTAAAAAAGAAAAATAAAGGTGCCATCATTATCATTTCAGCCGAAAGACGTCCACTGTTGGACATAGGCCTCCCCAAGTGTCACCATAATTACCGCTCCTGTGCGTCTCGCATCCATCGGATTCCCGCGACCCTCACCAGGTCATCGGTCCACCTGGGGGCCTTCCAACGCAAGGTGCCATGCTACCCCTTCCGAAAATTTGGCCATGTTATTTTAAAGTCAATAATTAAATACATATAAGTATTTACTTTTATCGCCTTTGGTTGGTATCACTTGAATAATCACGGTCAATTAGTTTGTTACAACAACGGGGAAAAAAAGCAGTAGAATTAAAAATGTCTCCGTCTAACTCCAGTTTAATCATAACGGTTTTCGTCCAATTTTAAACAATAAAACTGTCTGCAAACTTGGGCGATGGTCATTCTTCCGCCACTCAGAAAATTACGTAAAATACACAATGCCATCTATCAAATATGACGTTCAACTATCATTGTCATCATTATTTCTACTTTCAGTCTCTAGATGGCGTTGCGAGTATCTACATTTTAGTACGTGATTTTACTCGCCGCTTTGATTTTATTATGTGTTTTGATTAGTTTTTACAAAATATTTAGAAGATATCGAATAGAAATGTCAATTTTATTTTAAAAAAATGGTAAAAGTTATTTTATTACAAAAAAGAAGATAAAATAATGACAAAATTTTTAACTGTAGCTGGGGATCGAACGTGGCAAATGTCGTTCAATGTCGACATTTTGGATTATTGCTCACCCCCCATAGCAAATAGCGTGATAATATGTAGCCTAACAGTTGACCCGGCCTATAAGGATTATGTATGCAAAATTTGAACCGGATTGGTTCAGTAGTTTTTTCGCCAACTAATACCAACGCTCCACCATTTTACTGTTTTATTATAATTATTATGTATAGATCACCCTCGTGTTTTTAAAAGCTTTTATTTTTTAGTTGCACTTGTACCGATATTTGTCTGTTAGCAAATCAAATGCAAATTAAATTTGTTCCACTTCCCGGTTACCGATTGAGGAAATCACATGACAATGCAAAATTATTATGACATGGAGCTGATCTGAAGACGGAACCGGAAAGTGGCTATAATTATAATATAATAATAATATTCACACAACTATTACACAACGCCGTCTAATCCCAAGCTAAGCAGAGCTTGTGTTATGAGTACTAGACAACTGATAAACATACTTAAATATTTCTAAATACATACCTACTTAATATTGATAAATTACACCCAGACACCGAACACATGATTGTGTTCATCACACAAACATTTGTCTTGGGTGGCGGAATCAAACCCACGACCTCCGGCATAGCAGTCAGGGCTACTAACCACTAGACCAACAGGTCAGTCAAAGGCTATAGCAACCCGGTAGTTAAACGACACAACCTCATCGAGTTTGGACTCGTTTGATCCGTCTTGACGAGTAGGCACTTTGGTTTTATTCTTTTTAGCGCATTTAATTTAAAGCTTGTTTTAAAAAAAAGTTTCTACTTTCTAGTTTTAATTAACATTCTCTCATCTTTGGGATGGGTCTGCCAAATACCAGCTTTATGCACTGGAGTCGATTGAGAAGCGAGCCAATAAAATCATCGGTAATGATGCAGTTGCTAGCCTGTCGGTTTTCTATCGTTTATATTTCGGGGAGTGTGCACTGGAATTGCACAATTTAATTCCGCCAAGTCCGTTTCATCATCGGACCACAAGACGTACGGTGTTGCGCCACCGGTACTTGGTGGACATCCCAATTCCCACCCATACGTACAAAGCGTTTTGGGAACACATTCATTATGCGTACAGCTAAGGAATTCCCTGCCGGAGTCTCTGTTTCCTGATAGCTATAACCTAGGGGTCTTTAAGTCAAGAGTGAATAAGTTGCTTCTAAGCAAGCGTGCTCCATCGTCGGCCACATCATCGCTTACTATGAGGTGAGATAGTGGTCAAACGCGAGCCTATCCATAATTTTCATTTATCACAGGGAGGTTTTTATTTTTTCTGATTTTGACACAGTTATATATAGCCGTTTAATTCTTTAATATATGATTTTTTTTCACTGCTAAGAGGTGCATATTATTAAAGCATTAAAATTTAGTGGAAATTGTGTTTATGACCAGAATATTATAAATATTTAATCATGATTATATAAACAATAGTTTGGTTGTACCGACAAATTAACATTTATATCTGTGTTCTAAATCCAAAAATGTTTGAATTTCTTATTAGGATGTATAGCGACTTCACGTCGTTACTTACGGTTAAGCGCAGAAAAAAAAAACAAATTAAGTAAATCTAAATGGTATTAGCTTATTCATTTATGTTATTTACGAAATCTTCGCAAACGATGTCTCGGGAAAAGTGCTTTAACGTAAACTTCATATGAGAATTGAGGTTGCGCGTGACGTGCCTCCTAACAATACCCGGATACTGTTCCATTAACTGTTGTATGGCTACCATATCTAAGTCACCTGGACTATCGGCTTCATGCATCAGCAGTAGAAAGGGCTTTTCACATGTCTGGTTGGTTGCTCTGATTTATGTCGCTATGTTAGCTGGCGGTTCGAGACACCGAGTTTCTGCAAACATTTTTGTTTTTAGGGTTCCTACCTCAAAAGAAAAAAACGGAACCCTTATAGGATCACTTTGTTGTCCGTCTGTCTGTCTGTCTGTCAAGACCTTTTATCTCGGGAACGCGTGAAGATTTCGAGTTTAAATTAAAATGAAAAAACCATATACTCGGTCTGCGGTCCCTTGAAGCTACGTACGTATACAACGTATAATATATATATATATATATAACGTATAAAAAAGATACGGCCGTTTATGTCGCAAATAACGTATTTTTCGATACTTTCAAAGAAATCAAAATTCATAGGGTACTTCCCGTTTCCGTCCCAGAATCCTGAAATTTTGGCATACAGCAAGGTCTTATAGCACAGGTATAGGAATAAATCTGAAAACAGTAAATTTGTTGTTACCTACGTCATAAAAACAAAAAAAAAATGCAATTCGGAAAAATGTTCGAGACTTCATTCGGGAATTTTAGTTTGTACGGAACCCTTAATGCGCGATTTTTACCTCGCACTTGCCCAGTTTTTTCAAATGTTGCTCCACTTTAGGGTGTGAAAGAATAAAAAAAACTTTGAACGAAGGACGACACACCCTAAAGTCACACACGACAATAATGTACGCCAATATGTCATTGAACCTCTTACATTTTTAAGATACAGATAAACGTCTTCAACTTGACCATGTTGATCTTGATTTAAAATGGTTGTATTGTAGAAGTTGGTTAACATTTTTTAGTTACCTGTCAAATATAAATACTTGGAGAACTAAATGGAACCAAAGAACTTATGTGAAAGGCAGTGGATTCTGAACCAAACAGTATTGTCATTAAGGCCCATTTTCGAGTAACTGTATTGAAATGATTTTATCCTAACTGCGATTTGGTAGGCAAACTATTGTAAGGGTGAACCTAGTGGCCGATTTAACTATGTAATAAATTAAAGCCTTTTGTATTTATTATATACTATTATTATAGACTGATACTATATGAAACGTAAAAAGTAATCTAAAACGCATACCTACAATATATTTTTCCAGGTTTTCGGAAGAAATAAAAATGCAGAATGAATAGTTAGTATTAACTGATACGTACTTAACAATAATTTTAACGAATAACTGTTCTAGTCTTTCCCCTGTATGACTGCAGATAGTACAGGAGGCGTATTCCAAGCTGGTGGCCTCCTAGGATTAGTAAATGGCCCATGCTGGTACCCACACTCCAACCTTCCTGCTCGTAGTCTGCACCCTCCATGCATTTCGACCACCGTATCCTTACTCTTAGGCTTTCCTGCGTTCGTATTATACCCACAGAGTACTCTATCATCCACAATTTTACAGATATTACTATCAAAATTGTAAGGGCAGCACCGCCTTCGAGTTATGGTACCATTGGGTAAATCTTTCGACGGGTTATTAGGATTGGGAGGGTATTTCGTGATGGGCTTCGGTCTTTTAGGCATGTTTTGATATTTAGATTTGCGTAGTGCACCATCGTTTCTGCCGTCTACGTACTCGTTATTACCATTGCAATTTCTTGCGGCAACTGCAATTATTGTTGAGGTTGCAAATATCTGTAATAGTTAAAAAAGTTAAAAAAATGTTACATTATTGAGTTTAATGTCGACGAGGGAAAAAAGTTATCTGCAATTTTACGTTTTTTTTTTTTTTAATTCATATAAACCAGTGCTTGACTGCGATCCCACCTGATGGTAAGCAGCGATGCAATCGTTGATGGTGAGGCGCACTAGTTTATTAGTTTATTTCTGATGATTTCAGTATCATAATTAATAAAAATATATTCCGCAACATAGTAATATGTTTTTACAGATGTTGCCTTATTTTTTTGGCGCTTTTAACATGTGAGAGAAGACTTGCCATATTGTGTAATATGATAATTTTGATAAGTTTCAGTTACACCCGTCGCCACATTTCAATTCCAGCGCTCTTACATAAACAAATAGATAAACAACACCTGGCAAACAAACACACCATCTCACTAAATCATTATTTTCTAATTAAATAGAAATAAGACTCTTGGAGGAACTTGTAGCAAAAATAATAACAGCTATTTTTTATCAAGGTAGGAAATCATATCAATCTAATTTCTCGTCTCCTCCCGCACAAAGGCGAAACGGGTGTTAGACTTTTACTGTCTAAAACCACACCTATGTTCTTTCAGTTGCCCTTTAATAATAATAATAATTTGCATCCCAGGACCACGGGTAACCCTATCAGAAGACGACCCATGGCCTCAGTAGGCTGTCGGTTCTGCTGGGCTCCTACGGTTTTGCTGACATCTCAAGGCGCGCGTGGATCAGTACGTGCCGTCAACGACTCGGGCTCAGTCGGGATCAGTCGGGATGGTTACTGAAGCTCGGACGGCGAGTTCCCCATTGCTTTTATGGGGTACTGTGTAAAATTTTATAATAAAATACCAGTTGAGATTCTACAACTAAATGAGTCCAAATTTAAAGCATGCATTAAACGCACACTATGTAGACAGGCGTATTATAAACTGGAAGTTTATATCCTTGATAAAAACGCGTGCCTAAATGCCGCTCCTGCTCCACAGCCACAGCCACTTTTACCTTCTAATTAGTTTTTTTTTTAAATATATTTATAAATTTTGGAAGAGATACTATTCCCCTTTTTGTATTGTTGTTTTCGAAATATTTTTTATTTTTTTTATTTTATTTGTTTATTTCAATAGAGCTTATGATAATTTATTACCTTTTGTATTAGGAAATCATAGCATTTTATAATGTAGAAGCACTTATTTTTTCAATTTTTGTGAATGTGAAGTGCCATGGAGCATTTTTTATTAGGTTACAACACGAGCATGGCAGTTGAGAGTTTGTCATGCTCACTCAAATGTCTCGCTGATGGTGGCACATATTATTGGGTTATTCGGTTTCCTTCAAAATGGTTGAGCCGAGTGGGGCTGATGCACGCGTCATGCTCGTGAACGGGTGCCGTCAGTTGAGACTGGTCATCTCTTAGCTGCCAGTGACTTTATTCAATTTCTATTTTTTTTTAAATTATTATTACTTATCTACATTGTGCTCACATATTAGAAGCGACAAGAAATATGTAACCAAGATTTATGTAACATAAAATATGATTTAAAAGAGTGTCCATGGAGTTTCTTGCACGTTCTTCTCAATAGAGATCTACGCTTTGGAACGTGCAATTTAGCTTCACTTTTTTTTTGACTGACCGACATTTTGAAAATTCAAAAGTGCCTGTAATTGGTCTATTTGAAATAAACGTTTCTGTTTTCTGATTTCTCGTCGTGTTGAAATTTGAGGTACGCTAGCCGGGTTCGGGCCGTGGATAAGTGACTATATACACATTCACAGATTTCACAGATTTTCCTTCGTCTCTAAGAAAATACGTAAATTCTGAAGTTAGGCCTGGTGGTTATTTCAAAATCTTTGACAGTTTTTGCGGATAGTCAGAAGACAGAAAATTTGACATAAGTCTTGGCTATCGTATTACCCGCAGTAACTGGGATGTGAAGGGTCGATAGCTTGTCGCTCTATGTAAAATACTGCGTTTTAGCTGTGTTTGGTTACATTAAATGACAACCCATAGCTGGGAAAAGGCTAAGCAGAATATAATAGAATAAACTTTATTGTACACCAAAAAAGTAACAAAACTTTTAAATAAACTTAAATCTATGAGAACAATGGCCGCATTAAGAAGCCTATGCTGATACCTATAAGACGTTTGTATGTTTGTGTATACGCTCGTTGGCCTATTTATTTGTGAATAAAGTAAGAAAAATGTTTTTTTCTTTACTACAATGTTAATTTATTTGTAATTAGGCTTTTCAACAACAACAATAATAATAATAAAGTAAGCCTTCCAAAGGTCCAGGACCCCAGGGTTTTGAGATATACTGACACATAATAATACTTACTAATAAATTTATTTCAGACCAGCAGAGTCCATAAAACAAATCTATGCATAATACGCATACAATGAGTAGGTACTTATGCTATTGCATTATAATTTGTACATTGCAAACTTACGTCTAAGCGCCTCATCTCGACATCTCCTTGAGGCGCGCGTGGAACAATACGCGCCTTGGGCTTGGGTTTGGTCTGGATGAGACGACTTGGGCTTGGTCTGGATGGTTACCGTACGGTCGGACGGCGAGCTACCCATTGCTCGTCGTCCGCAAGCTCGCGCCTACGGTGGCCGGAAATCGGGATCCCGGCGGCTGGGGCGTGAGGGCCGCTCCCTCGCGCGTGCACATGTGGCCTCACGGTATGCTCCACCGTGTCCTCCGGGCGGTCCATATAGTGGTGACAGCCAGGCGTTACTTCCGCACGAATCCGGTGCAGGAACTTCCCGAAGTTTCCATGTTCGGTAAGAACCTGCATCATGCGGAAAGTGAGGACGCCGTGAGGTCTTTCCAGCCACTCCTCAAAGAGTAGACTTACCGCCATACGGCGTGCCCAGCACTGGGTTGCGTTGCGACAGTCGCTGTCGCCATTTCACCGTAAGATCCCGCCGGAACTCTGTCCGCCATGCCGCGACTTGTCACGGCAGCGGATTTTCTCCCCAGCGTTGCATCTCCACGCGCAAATCATGCACGCGTGCAAGGACTGTTGCCTCCAGATCCCATGCTGGCAGGCCAGCAAGGAGGGCCGCCGCTTCGCGAAGCACCATCCGTATATGCGTTCAGCTGGGCCAACGGTCACTTTCGTAGCGACGGCGCCCACACCGGCGCTCCATTAAGGGCCATGGACCGAACGATGCCTGCGTTGAGCCTCCAGCAGGAGGCGTCTGGAAGCCCTAGGTTGGTCAGGAGCCGCTTGAGGGCAGGCCCAGTCCGATTCAGTTTGGGAGCCAGACGTCGGAAGTGATCCTCATGTAATACATACATAGTTTGGGAAAAAAAAAATTATAAACTATTTACAACACTATAAAATGGATAAAATTAGATTGTAGAGATTAAATTAACTAGAATAGAATAAATTAAATTTGATAACAATAAATTATACATATTAAATTCGATTACAATGGTTTAAATTTTAATTAAGCAAGTATCTTCTGCTATGTAGTATCTTTAGTTAGTGCAATGTTTTGATGCGTTCATGGTTTATGAACTCCAGTAATGTTATCTAAGTATTATGGTGAAAGTAGGCGTATAATTACCTTAGTCTCGTAACGAGTATTATACTATCTGTGCTGTCGTTAGAAACAAGTGCGTAATAATTGTAATTTACATTAGTGTTATTTTTTTAAACAGGGCTGTGTTGTGGAAATCAAAAGCAAAAAAAGGCACAGGGATCTATCATAGGAAGCAGGAAGCGATAGAAATTGGCCAAGGCGAATTGCTCACGAAAAAACAATATTTTAAAAATCATACGAATTGTGAACATTCTCCTTTTTTATTCACCCGACTGCGCAACATAAAGAAGGATAGGACAAAAGGGTGGAGCGGGAGGGCGCTTTTACTGACTAAAACCCACTCCAATGTTCCTTCTTTGCCTTGCATTCCAGGACCTTGGGTTTTCCTATCAGAAGCGAACCCAAGGCCCCAGTAGGCTTCGACATCTCCTTGAGGCACGTGTGGTACATACACTACGCGTCGTCGACGACGGCTAAGTCCGGTTACCGGACGGCCGGTCGGCGAGCTACCCTTTGCTCGCCGTCAACAAGCCCACGCATACGGTGGCTGGAAATCGGAGTCGGGTACTGATCGGCCTGGGGCGTGAAGGCCGTTCCCTGACGTGTGCAGCGCAGGACACTAGCATTACTGCTTCGCTGAAGAAAGCGACTGCCTGCCATTCCTCCTCACTTCGGACCATGGCCTGTACCTGGGCCCGATGCGATAGATCATTGCGAACGATTGCCCCAATGAGGACACGGCGGTGATCTGCTCAAGCGAGGCATACCTCTACCGTATGCTCCACCGTGTCCTCTGGGCGGTCCACACAATGGTGATACTCGGACGTTTCTTCCTCACGAGTCCGGTGCAAGAACCTCCCGAACTTACCATGTCCGGTGAGGACCTGCGTCATGCGGAAGGTGAGGACGCCGTGACGACTTTCCAGCCACTCTCTCAAAGAGGGGACTTACCGCTATAATTGTGGCGTGCCCAGCACTATGTTGCGACAGTCGCTGTCACCATTCCACCTTGAGTTCCCCCAAAACTCTTTACGCCTCGTCGCGGTAGCGAAGATTCGCCCCCGTTGCATATCCATGCGCAAATCATGCATGCGTGCAATGACTGTTGTCCGCGGGGTTTAAAGTAAGGGTCCTATTTCCGGGAGGTAAAAAAAAAGCACGAAGTTTAAGGCGGGATGTCCAAAAATATCTCAAAGGGTTTATTTTTCCCCTGGGCTGAGACTTCTCGCACTCTAGGTTGGAGCGAAAGGACGAGTCAGATATTAACTGACTAAAACACAGTGTTCCTTTCGTTGCGTTTTAGAATTGCAGGTTTCCTATTCTGAAATTCCGTTGCTTTAGCAGGCATCGGCCCGGCTGGCTTACTACGGTTTTGCTAACATCTCTTTAAGGCACGCGTGGAACACTACGCGCCATCAATAACTTGGGCTCGGTCTTTACCGAACGGGCGGAGGATGGCCATGCCTTCGGTGGCCAGGGATTGACCTGTGACTCTCGACGCCCAGAGTATCTCCTGTCGCGGTGGCTGGGGTATGAGAACGTCCGTTCTCTCACGCTCCGCTAGCATTACTGCTTCACAGAAGAAGGCGACCGCATCCCATTACCTCTCTCTCCGGACCATGGCCTGAACTAGGGCCCGGCGCGAGAGATCGCCACCGTCGATCGGCTTCATCATACCGTAAGGACTTACTTTATTATAATGAGCGAGCCTCCCTGTCGCGTTGGCGTGATTGACGGTTAAATAAAAAAAATGCTAGATTTTTTTTTTGCACCTATGCTTGTAGGTACGTTTAATATGTACTATAACATATTATAAAACATACAAATAAATAAAATTACATACTATTTCAACGATAACTTTAAAATGTACTTTTTCTATACATGAACCAAAACAGATATCCTTATTTTTATACATGAACCAAAACGGATGGACTTATTTCTAAACATGAACCAAAACGGATAAGGACATCATTAGAAAATAAAAACTAAGCCTTTCTACACACAATGCGGTTGTCTAGTTCGAAACATCTTGTCACCATATCGAACGGGTTCATTGTAGGCTTGGGACCTTGGTGTTCACCGGAGTGAGGGTCACGATGGGCATCAAATCCAAACCGGTTGATTAGCTTATTCGGATTATTCCCAAGAGGTGGCCGTCTTGGATTGGTAAAGGGACCATGCTCGTAGCCACATTCTATTCTTCCTCCACGAATTCTACATCCCCCGTACACTTGAACTACGTGATTCTTACTTTGAGGCTGTCCTATATTCTTATTATACCCACACAGAACTCTATCATCCACCACTATACAATGGTTTATATCAAAGTCAGATGGACCACAGCCATTTTGTCGCCTTGATGCTGAATGTGAATCAGGTGAAGGATTTAAATTGGATGGTGACATGATGTTCTGATTTTGAGCGTCCTTTTGCGGGAATTTACAGCCACCATCTCGACGGTTGTATTGATCTTGAATGCAATTCCCACTGCAGGGTCTTGCGGTGACGATAGATGTGGTAGCCGCAAATATCTGGAACCCCGAATATACGTGAATTCGCAAGCACGTTTTACTTTGTTCATGGAGAGAAATAAACGATTGTTTGTTCGTGTGGCTGGCTCAAAATGATATATGAAAAATATCGGCTTTCGTATGATCGTTCACTGACCGCGGAAAAAAAAAACATCAACCACTTCGTAGGTACAACATACGTAGGTACTTTTCCGGATGAGTTCCTCGATAGAGAGCTCTTAAGATGAAAGTTACGGACCCGAGCGTAGTCATATTTATGTTCTTTGTAGATGGCGCGCAACAACGAAACGCGGCCACCGCCATATTTTTTATAGTTTTCATACATTTTATATGGATTCGCCGCACACGGTTGACGCCGGTGGCCCTCACATGCTACAAACCGCTCGCTTCTTGTGGCCCGCATTGACCACTAAACGCCGACACAAAACGCCGTCACCGCGCATTTAAACTTTTTTTGTCAGAGTCCATTATCTGCTCTACGCGCAGTAACTGCGCGTAGAGCAGTATCATCTATCAGAAAAAAAGCAGCAGCTACTAGCCACAAGTAGCTGTCGCGCGCTTCAGCTGCTTTTGTGGCCGCATAGCCGAAACTAGGAACATGATTTTAGCACAAGCCTTGTGCTAAAATCATGTCCTTCAATCCTTAGTCCTTCTTGACGTAGGCGAGCATTAAGGAAGGGTTTTTGGAAATTCAACTTTTAAAGGGGTGAAACGGGGGTCCAAAGTTTGTATGGAGAAACCAACTTTCATGCGAGCGAAGCTGCTGGCAGAAGCTAGTGATTCAAAATTAGTTACTTAAACATGGATAAACTATCCTCATAAACGCACCACCAAATACATACCACTCACACAAACACACCGCTACCTCACTACATCACACACGGGAAGTGTACTAATTTTTTATGGGTGATTTTTATAAATGTTTTGTAGAATATTATTTTAAAGTAGTATCATAAGTGTCAGACACTTTCCATGGACCAAAACTTCTGTCAGACGCTTTAAAGCTCCACAAGAAGTAAATAAACTTTACTTATTTTTACATGTCTGAATTTTAAATAAGTTATTATGGTGACTATTACAAAGTTATATTTCATTAGTCAGACTAATTGTAGTGACCAAACATCCAGTCAGTGCATGAAATCGTCTCACTCGCTCTGAAACGCATGCGTGCTCTCGCTCTCATACTTTCGGCTGAATAATTTTTGTGTTTAGGGGATGGTAATAGTTACCTTAATAACATATTTAAAAATCAGACATGTAAAAATAAGTAAAGTTTATTTACTTCTTGGAGCTTTAAAGCGTCTGACAGAAGTTTTGGTCCATGGAAAGTGTCTGACACTTATGATACTACTTTAAAATAATATTTACAAAACATTTATAAAAAATTAATTAAATAAATCACCCATAAAAAATTAAGTTAAGTAACTCGTTATTTTTAGTTTTAGTTCCCTTTCTCACCTGGTACCTGCTCAGGCACCCCAAGGAGGAGCTCCACAAGCACTCAGATATTCAAAGCACATGAGACGCTACTGAGAACCTAAGGTTTCATCCATGTGAAAATAAGTTATGTCAGACAGCTCTGGAATCTTGGTCTATGTGAAATCGGAAAAAAAAACAACTTTTTGTGGTTTATTATAGCCTCACAGCACAACGCAACATGTTGCTATTTAGATAGAAGTAGGCGCCAACAGGCGCACACTTATCGCTACCGAAAGCGAAAGTATCAAATAGCGTAAAGACATTTTGAAATTTTGGGTAAATGTCCTCTACGCTAACAGATAACTCCGGTATTGTTTTATTAAACTGTTTTGTATTATAATAGACTTCTGGTTATCTAGTGAAGATGGTTAGTGATAACGCGTTCGACGAGGAATAAGATAAATCAGTAAACTCTTATGAAAACATTCTGTTTAAAATGTGTAAAATTCGATTTTGTCGTAACTCCTTTGGAATTATTAACTCCAGAGTCATCATATCGATCGATTTTCTGAGCTATATAAGTTACACTACTTGACTCCAGTGTATATTGTATTTGGGCACGCCATAATTATGGCGATAAGTCCCGTCTTTGAGGAGTGGCTGGAAAGACCTCACGGCGTCCTTACCTACCGCATGACGCAGGTCCTCACCGGACATGGTAAGTTCGGGAGGTTTCTGCACCGGATTCGTGCAGAAGAGACGCCCGGGTGCCAACATTGTGTGGACCGCCCGGAGGACACGGTGGAGCATACGGTAGAGGTGTGCCCCGCTTGGGCAGAGCACCGCCGTGTCCTCGCGGGGGCGATCGGTGGCAGCGATCTCTCGCGCCGGGCCTTGGTACAGGTCATGGTCCGGATCGAGGAGGAGTGGCAGGCAGTTGCCTCCTTCTGCGAAGCAGTAATGCTAGCAAAGGAGGCGGCCGATCGCGTGAGGCAACGGTCCTCACGCCCCAACCGCCGCCGGGATTCCGATCCCGATTTCCGGCCACCGTAGGCGCGGGCTTGCGGACGGTGAGCAATGGGTGGCTCGCCGTCCGATCGTCCAGTAAGCGTCCGGACCGAGCCCAAGTCGTCGACGGCGCGTAGTGTTCCACGCGCGCCTCAAGGAGATGTCAGCAACCGTAGGGGCCCAGCAGGGTCGAAGCTTACTGGGGCCATGGGTGATGCGAAAGAGATCCCCGGGGCCCTGGAAAAACAAATGGCAAAGAAGGAACAGGAGTGGGTTTTTAGTCAGTAAAAGTCTGACACTATCTCCCGCTCCGCCCAAGAGCGCGGGATGTCATTAGATGATTTTCCCACCCGAAAAAAAAAAGTGTATATTGTATTGTGTAAAATGATACAGACTTGACAACTAATAAGTGGTTGAAGAGTCGTGTATAAATAATACATCTAGTTTTTATTTTTTAATCTAGAATATGAATTTGTTATTATGCCAAACCCAAACTAAAGTAGGCACTTCCAAATCGATCAAAGCCAAAACACCACAAGCATTCTCGGTACCTATAAAAGAATGAAAAAATAAACTTTTTTCATGTTTTATAAAAGATACAATTATCCCCGAAGAAACGGCCATAGAGTAAAGAAAAAATTGTGTTCATTTACTAACCGTAAATAAAATGTACGAACAGCCACAAAGTCTTAACATCACCCTTATCTGAATTGCATGCATGTGCATTCACTCTGCGTATCAATAAAAGTACTGCTAGCAGAAAAATAATTATAAAATGGCAAGATTAATTCAATTTATTCTGCAAAAAATTTAATAAATTATTGATAAAGGTTGTTTTTTATTTCAATAAATTTAAATTCATTGAAATAACAATATGTCAATTTCATATTTTATTTTGGATCGTCACACTAATATAGATACAGGTGATAGTTTGTGAGAATGTATGTTTTTTAATTCTTCACGCTCGAATGGCTGTATGGATTTTATGAAAAGTACACGGGCAGACCTAGAATAGCATTTCACCATTTTTTTTAGGTTAGAAACAAAGACATTAAATATATACTACCAATAGACAGGACATAGCGAACAAAATCGTGATCCGATACTTATTACCTAGTGGTCATAAGTCGCTCAGTCTTTACCAAAGTACTCTGTGGTCTTGTATAACGCCCCTACACGTCAAGTCGTGTTTGTATCCGCTCTATACATTAAAAGAAAATCATTTTCTGAGAAAATATGCCGAACTGCGCATTACCTACGCTATTGCAAATCTTGTTATGATAAAATGACTGGACCTAACTTCGGTTTATTTTCGTAAATATTTTTGGTATTTACGAAGTAATTAATTAAAATTCAATAATTTTTATAAATAGTTCTACAACATTGGCTGATTTTGTGATAACGCCATCTATTGCTGAAAAGCTTAACCTTACCTTTATCACACACTGAGGCTCTACCACAAGCTCATAATGTGGTCCATTTTACGACCTAAACCGAACTGTTAAAGGGATGGAGCTATATAGGTTGTATAGCTCCAACACTCTTTTTCACTCGTACGACTGACATTTTAACATTATCATGGTAAGGCCCCTGGCCACCTACCGAGCGATAGTTAAATAATTATAAATTTTGACATATTTAATTCGCGTGTTTGCTATTCAAAGCCAGATGGCGTCACTGAGACATAGGATGACAGTTTTTCTAAGACATTTGTTCTGATAGCCGCTCTATTATATCTCTTTAAATCTCTTTGGTTAGAAATCATCTAATGACTTCTCCCGCTGTAAGACGGAGCAAGTCATCTTCGCTATATACTGCAGAAGACTCTGTATTAACATATCAAATATTGACCCACACTCCCACAGCTCATTGAGCATTTTCAAAACAAAACTAAATTATTTAAAATACTGTATTTACACTTTGATTAAAAACATTACCAATACGAAAACTATCATTAGAAAAAACATTTAAAAAATATTTACAGTGGTGTAAACAAAACCCCTTTGCAATTACATTTGATAACGTTCTCGGTTTCGTTTCTTTAAATATTATGTATCAAAATATAAAAGAAAAATCATGTCAATAACAGTACAGGCATATGATATGATGAACCTCTCAATAAATTCTGAAGTATTCCTGAAAGGTTTTTACAAGTTTTTACAACTCCCACCGAATTCTGTACTTTAGCTACGTTTAGTTGGAGCAAGTGAGAATTGACTTTTAATCTTCAAGTAAGAAAGGCCTCTTTTTTTCTTCTCTCCTTCCTTGTATCTTTCAATAAATTTCTGGACACGTTTCTTCGTGACTTTTTCTGGGTCAAGCAAATTTTTGACCAGTTTCACATTAGAACCCTTTCCTCTATCTAACTCAGCAATCAATTTTTGTAACTTGCTTGCTTGGGAGCGACTCATATTAAATTTTTTCCTCAAAATTTTTGCATTATTTTGTGCTTCCTGAACATGTCTTATATGTCTTTTTCTTTTACCTTCATCGTACTGTTCAATCATTTTATTTAATCGGTCCTTATCAAGTGACTTAATATCAAATTTTGATGTATGAGATAAACCAGGTAAAGACAATTTTCCTCTTTTATAATCTGCAACCATGCCGTCAAGTATTTTCGCTCGAGATCCAGTCACAGAAAATCTTTTTTTTAATTCATGTGCTTCCAGACCTTCAATCAGTTCAATATCTTTAACATTTAATTTGGATCTTTTAATTTTGTTCTTAAATATCGTTGTGATGGAAGGTTTCACACTTGTATGACTAGGTGTGATTTCTTTTGGCTTCTTTCTAAATATGTTTGTAAATCGTATAAACCATCGTTTGAATCTGAACTTGCGCTGTCTCTTAATCTTAATTCTTCGTCTTCGGGGCGTACCTACACGATTGGTATAGAATACATATTATTTACTATAATTTAGTCAATAAAGGAGTAAATCAATTTAACACATTTATGAGTACTGCTTAGGTTTGGGTACATAATTTTAAATACTGCAATCACTAATCACATAACTTATAATTGTAGGGGTGTTGGTGGGTGCTTTGTGCTTGTAACGGGTTAATATTTCAGCCTAAGTTTTCGGTACGACTTTGGCAAAGTATATGATTATGGCTCAGGAATATAGAAAAATTAAATTAATCAGAATACTAAGATAATTACCTCGATTGAATATACCGAAAAAAGGTTTGAACATTTCATAGTGTTTACATTTTTAAAAGGTTTTCTTAATAGAAAAAATTGTGAATTTCAGTACATTGATTGATTGGTTTTGACACAATATGTGATTGTGTCAGTGATAGGATTTTTTTTACAGTCTTATGATAGCCAAGGAACTTGTAGACAAGGACTATATTTTATCATATAATTTTCTCTACTGGTGTAACAAGATATATTCTTTAAAATTTAGTACCGTATCCATTCGTTTATTATTTCCTAATTAGGTACTTGCTTTTACAACGGGATTACAGAAATATAATTCCTACATTCGTCGCTTCCATCGTGTCCAACTATTCAAGTAAGTACCTACTTATAACTCGCGAGTTTCGAGACCATGAAATTCACCGTTCTTCATTTCTCTATGTGTATATTTACTAAATATACTCTTTGCTTTGTACTTTATGTAAAGTTTATACTAATGCCATGCTGTTCCGTCAAGGTTCTTATTTTTAATCTATCTACAAATTATCTCTTTTCTCCCAATAAAGGACCTTATACCCTTCTACGGATAGAAAAAAGTCATTCTTGCTCCCAACCTACTCTATTGACATCTTTAGCACATATTAATATTCTAACAGACGCCTGGAGGAAAGCTTATTCAAGTCAAGACTTTTTTTTAAACTGGGAAATCTCCTTATGACTTCTCTCACTTTAGGGCAGAGCGAGAGGGCGTGTCAGAGTTTTACTGACTAAAACCACAACTATGTTCCTTCTTTGCCTTTACGTTCCAGAACCATATGATTCCCTTTCGGAAGTAAACCCGATAAGCTGACCCCAGTAGGCTTCAAGCCTCTATGGTTTTGTAAACATCAAACCTTTACTTTTTGCTTTGGGTTTAGGATATAGGACTTCGGAGAAAGGGTCGTCTGAACTAAATGGATGATGACGAGGGTTAGATTGGACTCGTACCGAATAAATCCCTATTGTTCCTTTCCTACCACAAATGAGTAGGGGGCCCGAGAAATCCACGATTGTCCCACGACCACCGTACCTGGAATACCGTGTAGCATCTCTTGGAGATGGACTGACTGAACCTTTCATTCTTAAGCTTAAAAAACCATCATCTTTGATCACCTGATGGTGATCGAAACCGCTAACGGAGAGTACTTGCATAGGCACAACCTTGTAGCCAGGATTATCCATCAGCAACTTGCTCTGAAATACTCTCTTGTGGAATCGGAAGTGCCGTACTACAGGTATGAGCCCGACCCAGTTCTTGATAATGGTCATATCAGTTTGTACTGGGATCGGTCCATCATCACTGACAGGACTATTGTAGCCAATAAGCCTGATATAGTGATGGTGGACCGAAGCGAGAGGCGTGCAATGATTGTTGACATATCCGTTCCGCATGACGAGAACCTCGTGAAAGCCGAGAAAGATAAACAAATCAAGTATATTGACTTGGCTCGCGAGGTTGTCGACATGTGGGATGTGGACTCGGCGATCATTGTACCGTTAGTCGTGTCAGCCAATGGCTTAATAGCCAAGAGCCTCGACCAACACCTTAGGAGGCTCGCGTTAGGCGGCTGGATCAAGGGCTTGGTTCAGAAAGTGGTACTCTTGGACACGGCTCGTATTGTTAGGAGGTTCCTTTCTCTGGAGCCCTGACTGCCGGTAGCTTGGACCCTGTTCCCGATACCGGTGGGACACAATTTTTTATATTTTTAAATGTTTTTTTTATTTTTTATTGAAATATTTAAAAATATAATTTATATGTATCTATACGAATAAACGAAATAATACACAATAATAACATATCAAAATTTATTTAAGTCATTAAGGTCACAACAAACAAACACTACACAATTTTCCTCAAGTTTAATTTTCAAAAACCCTATCTTAGTGCTCGCCTACATCATAAAAGGAAGCTTTAGTTTCAGCTGTGTGTTTATATGTCTTTCAGTCAGTTTCTCCTTTCATATTTTTATAATTTCTATTTTTATAGGCAAGTGTAAAAGATTGAAACGAAGTAAATAATATAAAAAAAAATCTACTTGCTACTATTTTTTTTCTAAGTTAGCTAATTAAGAAAATAAATAGTAAACAAACAATTTATATTTTATAATAGTACAACTTCAACTCTTTGAATCTTCCTGGGATCAACTTAGAAGAGCTTCCTTTTTTTAGGTGGAAAATCATCAAATACCTCCTCCTGTTCTGGATGGCGCGAGAGGCAGTGTTAGACTTTTAGTGACCAAAATCTCCCTGCGTACCGTCAGTTGCCCTTTGCGGTTTAAATAATAATTTATTTGACTCAGATACAGCAGATCCATATTTTTGTTAGTAGAAACTTAAAAAATTATGTTAGTAAGCTAAAACTAACTAAACTAAAACTCTTGCAATCGTTTTTGGGGGCCCTTTTACAAAGTGTCCAAGCCTATCCCTACCCTTTTATGGCCGTGTATCATCATCATCATCATTTCAGCCGAAAGACGTCCACTGTTGGACATGGGCCTCCCCCAAATGTCGCCATAATGACCGGTCCTGTACGTCTTGCATCCATCGGATTCCCGCGCCCGTCACCAGGTCATCGGTCTACCTTGAGGGAGGCCTTCCAACGCTGCGTCTTCCGGTACTTGGCCGTGTATAGTCTACGGTAATTTAGCCCACTTTAGCCAATCAAATCCGTAGTCTGGCTTTCCTATCCTGTTACAGTCCTGCACCAACTAGGGATTTTCCTTGGGTGTAGGTACTTGCAGAATCCATACAAGTAAATTCGTCAGTGAGAAAATAAAGTCGACCAGAGGAACGTCAAAGATGTATATAAATTATAATGTTATAGTTCAAAAAAATTTGCAAATCAACTTGAGAATGCTAGTGCGTATAGCTTATTAAGTAGAGTTGATTTTAAGCACCACGATATTATCCAGCACGTCTCGATTAGGGCAGTGTCTACTTGTTTGGCGTTGGAGGTTTGATACCATACTGGACACGCAACTTTGGATGCCACTCCCCATTTGGACTAAATTAGATGATGTAGCAAGATTAAAAGAAAGCCCTGCTAACTTCATACCCAGACATTTAAGGTTAGACAGAGCTAGCTCAATGAATAAAGTATAAAGAAACAGATAAATGCCAATAGCGTGATAATACACAGAAAATTCATCAAAAAAACCTTTTTATCTTTGCAAACTACAAATCAAGAAAATAGTAATGCACCACGACAAACCCCTCTAGAAATATTTGTACTGCTTTAGTATTTTTGTAAGGTTTTTACTAATAAAACTCCTTTCTTCCATCAAATTACGAATTTTACGTTTAGATGGAAGAAGTGAAACATTACTTGGAGTGATCATGTAGGAAAGCCCTCTGTTTTTTCTCTTTGCTTCCATATATTGTCTAATAAGTTTCTTAACACGCTTTTTCGTAAGTTTCTTAGGATCAAGCAAATTGTTGGCAATACGCAATTCAGCACCATTTCCTTTACTTGCATCAGTTATGAATTTGTCTATTATTCTTCCTTGGGATTCACTCACATCAAATCTTCTCTTCAAAATTCTTGCTTTCTTTCTTACTTCTTCTAAAGTTCTTTTTTTGCTTCCACCATCAGTGCGATATTGTTTCACGGATCGTTTGATTTTATCAGCGAAAGAAAGTGCCTCTGGAGTAGGCGAGGGCGTAATTTCTTTAGGTTGCTTCTTAAATACGCTTTTAATACTTTTAAACCATCGACTGAAAAATCCACCTTTGCTTACACGCTTATTTCTTGAAGAACCTGTATACATGGCAAAGAATATATATTATTACTAATAACGTAGATATTACATTAACTCAACATAATGCAGAAACACTTACAGTAGTTTTACCTATTAATAGCTACACACTCTTGCAATCTTAGGCCTTAACGAGTAAGTGAGTAAGTACTGTAAAGTTTGGACACATAAATACTACAATCATTCATATTGAAAACACTTACCGAAAAGACTTTTGAACATTTCATTGTGTTTAAATTTTTCAAGGGTTACAACAGAAAATGCGAAAATTCACTGTAGGTAATTATATGATGACATATCTTTGGAGGCTTTGAACGACTTTATCTGACTTTATCCTGACGAGCACATTTTTACAAGCCATTACAAGCATATGCAAGCATAGACAATACATAAACGTATGCAAAGACTTTCAGTAAAACCTGGACTGTTTTCTGTCTTTCGAATTATAGTGTGAAACGAATGTTTTAGGCCAAAGAGATTTAAAGAGAACGAAACTGAAGCTAGCAGCCAAACAAGTCAGGGTGGATCTAGTGTGGGTCCCTAGGCCCAGAACCAAATTGTCAATGTAAAGTTAAATAGAGCTGTATGGTACTGTTCCAACAGGGAACACCCAAATACTCCGAAATATTTTATTCCGAATTTCGATATTCCGATTTTCAAAAGTCCGAATTTCATAATACCTAAAAGTTATAATGTCTATTATTAAAAATCACGAAATTTATTTTACCGAAAGTCGTAAATGCGATTTGTTAGTTTTCCGATTTTCATACGTTCGAAGAATCAAATGCTCGAAGGGTTTTCGGTCCGAAAAACGATATTCCGATTTTCAATACTTCGAATAAACTAAAAGTCAACATGTTGTGCTACAAAATTTTGTGTCAGAAACGAATCGCCGCAAAACCGACTTCACGCAGTCTTGTTTGCCCTACCCCTAGAGTGTAATTTAAACCCGCGTAGGCGCGGAGGGGTAGGGCGGCCCGCGAGCTGAGGAGCAGGTGGTTTGAAGGCCCGGCCGGCCAGCAAGCCGAAGCTGCGGTGGTGAGCATTAAAACCATCTGCGACGATAAGCTCGCGTGGGGCCGCCCAAACCCCGCAGCGCCGGAGCCGTGACAGAAACAATGCTTGCTGCATTTTGCATGCCTGCTTTCATGCTGCATGCCTGCTTGCATGTTGCATGCTTGCTTGCATGTTGCATGCCTGCTTGCATGTCGCATGCTTCCTTGCATGCTGCATGTCTGCTTGCACGCTGCATGCCTGCTTGCATGCTGCAATAAATCCCCTGAATGCTGGAAAACGCATCTGTCATTAGTTTTTTAATTCTACCCCCTCATACTACGACCTCTGACGAGCATTTATGTGTTTGTCTTGCTATACAGTTTTATGAGGCGTTTTTATTTCGGAATTTTATTAAGCTGTTGATCCCCGCAATAACGCCGGCGTTAACGCGCCATTGTCTTTCTATTGTGTCTCTAATTAAGCTACTCAAAAAGTTAATCGGTATTTTAATAATCGGAATTCGTATTTTTGATGTTTCGAATTATCATTAAGTCGGACTTTTCGTTATTCGCTCTATTGAAACTCGGTATTTTGAGAATAGTAATTATAAAAGTTAGGAAAATTGAAATTTAGGAATTATAAAAATAGGAGTTATGATAAGTCGGAGTTGTTATATTCGGAATTTTGAACCATTCGGAATTATGAAAATCGGTATTTTGAAATTCGTATTTGTGAATGTCGGAATAAAGTTTTTCGTATTTATGTAGTGTACCCGTTCCAACAGCTAAAACAATATATTTACGCAGACGGTAAGATTCCTGTAATAAGTCCAAAGATTTTAATTGCAAATTAAATAATATTTTTATAACTATTTCCCCGTAACTTTGGTTCTAAACACTCGAATCGGTTTAAATTTGATCCAACGTCTACTTAGAGTGTCATTGAGGTCTGATATTATTTTCAAGAGGGATACTCAATCCCTTCTATTTTTTATTTAATTTATCAATTTATGAATTTGGATTTTTATGGTAACTCTTCTGTTACTTTTATCCTGAACACTCGAATCGATCCAAACTCGGTCCAACGTCTACTTACAGGGTCATTGAGCTCTGATATAATTTTCAAGAGGGATACTCCATCCCTTCTATTTTTTTTTTTAAATTATTATGTTACGAATTTTGACTTTTATCATAAGTCTTCTGTAACTTTAGTCCTGAACACTCGAATCGGTTCAAACTTAATTCAACGTTTACTAAGAATGTCATTGAGTTCTGATATTATTTTCAAGAGGTTTTCTTAGTAGACGTTGAATTAAGTTTGAACCGATTCGAGTGTTCAGGACTAAAGTTACAGAAGACTTATGATAAAAGTCAAAATTCGTAACATAATAAATTATAAAAAAATAGAAGGGATAGAGTATCCCTCTTGAAAATGATATCAGACCTCAATGACACTCCAAATAGACGTTGGACCGAGTTTGGATCGATTCGAGTGTTCAGGACTAAAGTTACAGAAGAGTTATCATAAAAATCCAAATTCATAAATGAATAAATTTAAAAAAAATAGAAGGAATTGAGTATCCCTCTTGAAAATAATATCAGACTTCAAGGACACTTCAAGTAGACGTTGAACTAAGTTTCAACAGATTCGAGTGTTCAGAACTAAAGTTACAGAAGAGTTATCATAAAAATCCAAATTCATTAATTAATAAATTAAAAAAAAATAGAAGGGATTGAGTATCCCTCTTGAAAATAATATTAGATCTCAATGACATTCTAAGTAGACGTTGAACTAAGTTTGAACCAATTCGAGTGTTCAGAACTAAAGTTACAGAATAGTTATCATAAAAGTCAAAATTCTTAACATAATAAATTATAAAAAAATAGAAGGGATTGAGCATCCCTCTTGAAAATAATATCAGACTTCAAAGACACTCCAAGTAGACGTTGAACTAAGTTTGAACCGATTCGAGTGTTCAGAACTAAAGTTACAGAAGAGTTATGATAGAAGTCAAAATTCGTAAAATAATAAATTATAAAAAAATAGAAGGGGTTGAGTATCCCTCTTGAAAATAATATCAGACCTCAAAGACACTCCAAGTAGACGTTGAACTAAGTTTGAACAGATTCGAGTGTTCAGAACTAAAGTTACAGAAGAATTATTATAAAAATCCAAATTCTTAGATTAATACATTTAAAAAAAAAAAATTAAGGGATAGAGTATCCCTCTTGAAAATAATGTCAGAGCTCAATGACGCTCTATGTGGACGTTGGACCGAGTTTGGACAGATTCGAGTATTTAAAATCGAAGTTAAAATATTCGATTTAAAATTCCAGTTCAAAATTGTTAAGGTAAAGTTTTGTTAAAGTGTAATCTGTGTAATCTTTCTTCTCATCTTCGTAAATTGGTCAATTTTAGATGACTTTTACTTTATAAATATTTGGTTGCCTAGGGCCCTTTTCTCAAGATCCATCCCTGCCGGCTGCTAGCTGCTAGCTGCTAGTTTCAGTTTCGTTTAAAGAGATACACATATTTAATGTCTTTGTTTTAGGCGCTACCTCTACAAGCGAGTGTCTCGCAGTGTTTTCTATAGTCCTATGACTTCATTCTATAACACCTGGATTAGGGACCCGTTGATATCATCGCGGTGTTGTTTGACGGGTAACAAACGTAGAGAAAAAAGGCAAACATTGCAAAATCATGTCCTGCAACTGTAGACGATCTAAGTGGCAATCATACCTTTTCTGTCTGTATTTTATCCACTAGTGCCGATATACTCGTAGATTTCAGAAATGTATCTATAGCGTCACTGACATAGTATTCTTTTCCATGGGGTCCTACTGTGGTCACTTTCAGTATGTTACAAAGTGCTCTGTGGTGGTCACCTTATAAATTAAAACCGAATTTTTAGTGTTCGTAAACATTCTAGTTGTAGGTATATATTCTAGTTCCTATTTAAAAGGTTTGTCCCACGGGACCGATCCTCGGAAGGTCTTTTTCTTCATCTCTGGCTTGCTATACTGGTCAACACTGGTTTTGCCACACGAACTTTGATAGGTAATTTTGTTTTATCAATCTACCCTCATTATTAAATCACAGTTGCCAAAGGTCAATTGGCCTCATATTTGTTGTGATACGGTAATACTCATAACTAGTACTACGGCAGTAAATTAACAGAAACGCTTACAAGTAAATCGTTATAAAAATATTTGTCGTTGAATTTGAACACTTTTTTGTGATTTATTAACCCTGTGAACATGTCGAGGAAGTGTAATAATGATCCTAACTCTTTTTGTTATGTCTGTGGAGAACTTACATTCAAAAAACAACGACGAAATTTTACGAATCTTGTGTTGGAGTGTTATCACCAATGTTTTGGTTTTCTGTCGCCCATCAAGACAAATCCTGGGTCCCTCACGTCTGTTGCATAACGTGTGTGAAAAATTTAACTGACTGGAAGAAAGGTGCACGACCTATGCCGTTTGCTGTACCCATGATATGGACTGAACAGCAAGATCACGTTTCAGATTGCTATTTTTGTCTCACTGACATAAAAGGTATAAATTACAAGAAAAAAAACACAGTTATTTACCCTAACTTATCTTCGGCTATAAGACCAGTCTCTCATTGTAAAAAATTGCTAGAACTAATACCAGTTGCAACTACGTCTGTTGAGAACGACAATTCACAACCGTCCACTTCAAGTCAATGTGTTGACGAGGACGATGACTTTGAGTTTGAAGGAATTGTAAACGAGCCACATTTGATAACTCAAGGAGACCTAAATGATTTGGTTCGGGATTTAAAAATGTTGTTGCAAATTTTTTGGGTAACCACAAGAGTGACAGCTACAGAGAGTTGGTTAGCGAGCTATTATTGTCATATCAAGCAGTGGGTAGCAACATGTCACCTGGATTTTTTCCCTGACAATTTAGGGGCTGTCAGCGACGAGCACGGTGAGAGATTCCATCAGGACATTTCTAATATGGAAAAGCGGTACCAGGGCAAATGGAGCCCAAATATGTTAGCAGATTACTGCTGGACAATTAAAAGGGACCAACCAGAAGCTAAATATTCAAGAAAATCTTAGATTTATTAAGTCATTTATAAAAAAAATAAACTATTATTTAAGAGATCTGTGTTTTTTCTTAATATTTTAAATTACTCAATAGAATAAAATCCTTGTCTAGCAATTTTTTTAAACTGTTTATTTTTTCTTACAATCACCAATAAAAGTAAAAAATATCAAAAAAGTCCATTTGGCATGACAAAGTTAAAATTTTGTTGACCACTATATTATTAGACAGCCGGAGTGAAGACAGAGCAGAGAACAAAAAGAACAGAGCACCAATAGCCATCTTCTAATTTTATTGGCTAGAAAACTAAACCTGCTCAGAGAAAGGAAGTATAATCCAGCAAGATACTGGTACGGGATCTTAACCATACTTCTGTGGTTGTCCTGATAGTCGCGTCTTCATTCCTCAAACAACTCAGGATGTAAATAATAAATGAATAATAGACTAAATGTGCATAATAAAATTTATTTAAGTTATAAGGTAAAACACTAAACATAGTTTTGCTTAAATCTATGTCAGGTTCATTCGTATCACGTGCCTGAACTAGGTCACCTGTGTTTCAGGCAACAGGAGTAACTATTACAAAGTTATATTTTAGTCAGACAAATTGTTGTGACCAAACATCCCCTAAACACAAAAATTATTCAGCCGAGAGTATGACCGCGAGAGCACTACAGATGCGTTTCAGAGCGAGTGAGAAGTCCATAGTAAAGGTAAACAAAGATCATTTAATAAATTAATGAAGAAACATGAATATCAGCAAGCTTAAATGCAATTTACAGATCCCAAGTTGTTTACCGATGAGCATATTATATAAGAAGATTTTTTCAATAAAATCCAAATTTTATTTGTAAAATTTATAATGTTCCCCGACGTTGATGCTGCCCGGCTTCAGCTGTTTTTAAATAATTACAGCGTAACTAATATTAACGAAGAATCGAATTCCAAAAATTAAAAAAATAAATTATGTTAGCAGTTTACTACCATGCAAGTCGGAGTTACTCGAACAATTCTTCCGAGCTAATTAAATTGCTAGTATATAAAACAATGCAAATCAGAAGCAACCTACCATTTTAACTCCTGAAAACAATGGGTGGACTTTACAACAAAACCAGTAGCATTTTTATTGGTTTGATGGTGACCAATTACCAGGAGACGTTAGTGAATCCCTTCAAGAATCAGGTACTATACTTTGGCTTCATTATTATAAAGAGGTTAAGTTTGTTTTTTTGTTTGTAGGAGGTAATCTCTGAAAGTACTGGACTGATTGCTAAAACTTTTTCAACGATAGAAATCTGATTTATTCTTGAATGACAGGCTATATTTTATGTATGTGGACGAAGCCGCGGGCAAAAGCTAGTTAAATATAACTTTGTAATAGTTACCTTAATAACATATTTAAAAATCAGATATGTTCAAATAATTAAAGTTCATTTATTTTTTGTGTAGCTTTAAAGCGTCGGACAAAAGTTTTGGTCCATGGAGAGTGTCTGACACTTATGATACTATTTTAGAATAATATTCTACAGAACATGTATAAAACTCAACCATACAAATTTAAGTTAAGTAACTCTTTTTAGTTACCATTCTCACCTGGTACCTGTCCAGGTGTCATAAGGCAAGCTCCACAAGTACACAGATATTCAAAGCACATGAGGCGCTACTGAGAACCTAAGGTTTCATCTACGTAAAATAAGTGATGTCTGATCGCTTTGGGATCTTACTCTATTAATACTACTAATAACATCTCACAATTTTCTGCATCTTCTTTCCAATTCTTAAGGAAGACATCCAGCCGTCGTCGTCCCGATTTCCTTTGTAGTCTGCCGCGGTGAATGTCGCTGAAGCATAAAATCGTGATCTTTGGAAGGAATGGAGGGAGGCCTTTGCCCAGCAGTGGGACAATACGGGCTTGTAATAATTATAATTTCTCTCAACTTTAAGAGTTTCTGGATTTTTTTAGGTGGGAAATCATAAAATTATCTTTCTTGCTTCAACTAGACCGGGAGGAGTAATTTGATGATTTGAGTTACAATTTATGAAAAAATATGTTGCCCTAAAAGTTCCAGCGTTGTGGTAACTCTTTTACGTGCACAAAATAATTATAATAAATACATACCTATTTGTCAACTGACTTAGGAATATCGACAACAGAATTTTTTTATTCTAACATTTTCTATAAAAGGATGAAAAGAACGTTTATATCACACAGTAACAGACGCCTGGAGATGTATCGACTTATAGAATGCAAAACACAAGGTTTACTTTAAAATACTTCTTCTTGTACTATTAACGGTAATTCTGATTACACAGTTGGGGCTTAGTAGGTTTCGTACAGCATCAGAAATGTTGTACAGATCAGACAAAAGAATGGACATAACACAAGGACAGTCTGTTCAAAGGCACCGCACTTGCACTGCGAGTTGAAAGCATTGAGAATCCTCCACTTCGACAAGTCATGTTTGCAGCGGCTTGCTAGGAATGCAATCGTTTCAGTGCATTCCAAATAGGCCAATGTAGTTCATATTGAGAAGCATGAGTTCTTAGGAATTGACCAAATCATGAGGTGGTGGATACCTCTCTACAACAACACTTTCTATTCTTATGAAATCTGCCCTGGATCGCCTGCTTCGAGAAGCTCTTGCGACTTTTTATTTTACCACAGTTGATGTGTAGTCGTGCTGGGGTGTCGGGAAACAGATTCCTGGTCTATTCACTCTGCTGCTTCTTACTGCTTATTAAGTGGAGTCAGTTTTATGTACACTGATATAATTTAGCATTCCCTTATGAGAGCAGTGTCTTTTTGCTTGGCGTGCAGTCTAATACTATATTGGGTACGGAAACAGGCCAGATTTGTTTAGATGGTAAGTAGACAACGTAGCAAGATACACGTCAAAACCAAAGTTTAAAGTAAGCCTTGGATGAAACAGAGACCAAGGCTGGAGGCCTTTCCGCCGCAGTAGGGTAATATAGGTTGCTAGTAATGTGGTAATATGCATGGAATCCATCAAAAAAACGTTCTTTATATCGAAAAAAAAAAAAAACTTTGAAATAGTAATGCCGCGCCGACTAGAAATCCTTGTACTTCTGTAGTATTGCTGTAAAGTTTTTACTAATAGCATTCTTATTTTCCATTAAATTCCGAATTTTACGTTTTGATGCAACAAGTAGGGTGAGGTTACTCTGAGTCATCATGAAAGAAATCCCTCTTTTTTTTTTCTTTCCTTCCTCATATTGTCTAATGAGTTTCTGAAAACGGACTTTCGTGAGTTTCTTTGGATCGAGCAAATTCTTGATAAGACGCAATTCAGCACCTTTTCCTTTATTTGCCTCAGTGATCATTTCGTCTAATATGTTTCCTTGAGAATCAGTTAAAACTAATTTCTTCTTTAACTTTTTCGCTTTCTTTTTCGCCTCTTCATAATATCTTTTTCTGCTTTCTTCATCAGCATAAGGGCATTGCTTGGGTATTTTAATTTTATGAGCTATAGATAGTCTTTCTGGTCTAGGCGTGGGCGTAATTTCTTTTGGTTGCTTCTTAAATACGCTTTTAATTTTTTTTAACCATTGACTGAAGAAACCTTGTTTTATAAAACCTGTATGAATGGTAAATAATAATATAAATAAAATGTACTACAATATGTATATGATATAGGGTTATTATAAGGCGTATATGCTAAGATATGTCTATAATCATGGTTTCAGCAGTGTGCAGTGAGTGGGCACTGTGGCTAATGCTTCACAAAATATGTATTTAACATGATGCGTGGAATATATGATTTTTACCAAGACTTTAGACTGAAAACACTTACCGAAAAGACGTTTGAACATTTCATTGTGTTAATTTTATTACATTTGGAGGGTTTTTATTACTAAATTAATGAAAATTGACAGATTTCTGACATTAAGTTTACTTAATGAAAAGAGGATTTTCTGAAATGACAGGTGGCAGGTCCAGACACCTGTCCAAGTTTTTATACATATTATATTCTTCTAGTATTCATCAATATATTATATTGTTCTAACATTAGATAACTTGACATCGACTTCATGTTCATGTTAGATCATACACACGAGCGGCATTGCCACGCGTTGTTGTCGACGTGTTAACAGCTGCCGCCGACGTTTCGACAGCTGCCGCCGACGTTTCAACGGCTGCCGCCGCCCCATGTCGTCGGCCTCACTTACCTCTGCCGTTGGCAATATGCTGCTCGTGTGTATGAGCTCTAAAAGTTACATTTTCATCGTGGAAGATATCTTTACTATACTGGTGTCGTTATTTTTTTTAAATATAATCTTCTTAAATTTGAGCGTTATCCGTTGAAATGATTTGAAAATACACTGTTCGTACTGTTATTGGTTATGAAGTATGAACAGATTAAAAAATTTATTACAACTGCACTTGGATCTATTGGCACGTAGCCAAAATCGGAGCTTATTTTGTTTTTGAGCATTTTTCAACCAACTAACAGCGTCAACCTCTATAACGGGATAAAGGCCGTGTTAATTTTCCAGTGTAGGATCTTGGGCAAGATTCCCAGGTCGGGTAGCACACTGGCCACTTACAAGTAGGTTTCTACAAAATTTCTCAGTACTAACCGTGGCTCATGAAACACACGAAGTCGTTGGTCCTGCTCGTGATCTCAGTCTTTTCGAAATGCCGTCCTATGGGACTATGAAGATTACGATCACCTCACTCCAAAATGCGATATGACGATATAATAGAGAATATTATTCACTACAACATAAAAATACAAACAGTGAGGTGGTAATTCGTACGCGTCCAGCGGCGCCGCGTTTGAGGCGTCTTCTAGCGTAGCGATGCTTCGCTTGTAGTCTCGGTATGTAAGAGCACGCTAAGCTTATGTCGTGCCTTCCCAATTTGAATACGCCTCGCGGTTTTAGGTTTCACGATGCAGATTTCACCCGCGGTTTCACCCCGAGGTGTCGCGATGGATTTCACGGTGTCCCGCTGTGCGAAATACCTGGCCTCTTCAATCCTTCAATCACTGTCGCGTCGTATATTTGTGAGAGCTTACCCTAAAGTAACAGAGAGTACATCTTGTCACCTATTTTTTCGTTGAGGGTAACCACTGTGACTAAATGCGATCAGGAGGATTATAAAGTGTGCGTTGGAATTGCACAATTTAATTCCACCAAGTCCGTTCCATCATCGGACCACTAGACGTACGGCGTTGCGCCATCGGTACATGGTGGACATCCCACCCATACGTACAAAGCGTTTTGGGAACACATTCATAATGCGTACAGCTAAGGAGTGGAATTCCCTGCCCGAGTCTGTGTTCCCTGATAGCTACAACCTAGGGGTCTTTAAGTCAAGAGTGAATAGGTTACTTCTAGGCAAGCGTGCTCCATCGTCGGCCACATCATCGCTTACCATCAGGTGAGATGGTGGTCAAACGCGAGCCTATCAATAATAAAAAAAAAAAAAAAAATAAAAAAAAAATAAAGAAGTGTTTATATTTGCTTCAGAATGAACGAAAAAAAAAAAACGATGTTTGCAATGGTAAGGGATTTGATAAATCGGAATGTGACTTTATCCCACGAACTAATTTTATTAGACTGAGGCAGGGAAATAAAAAAAAATGTACGATACATGTTTTATTTCTAAAATGTTTATTACATATTGTTCGTGACTATTTAAATACTGTTCTAACTAAAAAGCCACGTTATTATTCGCTTCAATATTTTGTTCTCAATTTCCAATGCTTCAAAATCTATAAAACTGAGGTCTAACTTATCGATGTCAATATTCTCTACGATAATGTGGTTTTCAGTTAGAAATTGACTCCAATGTTTGCTTCGTTTTATAGCAGCTTTTGCCAGGGCCCAGACTCGTCTTCTCACAGCAATCTTCATCGCTCTCTTCTTATCACTGTATCTATTCTCTTTACTGGTCATCGCTCTCTTCTTATCACTGTGTCTATTCTCTTTACTGGTTTGCGTCACCTTCGGTCGGTTTAGTCTTTTTATCTGTTTGTTATTAAATTTCTTTATTACATTTATAATATAATCTTTGGTCTCAGAATTTGTTGCCTGTATATGGTTATTAAATTTTTCATGATCCAAAAGAAACATATCCCGACTGAGTATTTGCCAAATCTTAGTAGTTAACCGATTTTCTAAGCTTTTTTTTCGTTCCGAAGGACTCGGTTGAGGATGAGGTTGAAATTGAGGACGACGTTGAGTTTGTTTCTTGTCAAATTGTTGGTGTGGAGTAGGCTCTTGATTTTTTATTTGGTGATTAACAGTTGTTGTGATAGGTTCTTTTGTTTTTAGTGTTCTTTTTAATTTCTCTCGGTTCGTTTCCTTGTCAGGTGGGTAATGTTGTCTTTTATTTAATTCATTGGATTTATCTTTTTTTCCTTTTTTCATAAAGTTGGGATTCACCACTTCCGCGTTTTCAATATTATAAACCCTATTAAGAGCTGTTCCACTTTTGATTTCGCCTGCATTTAATCCGTTATCATTTTTACTCGACTGCAGTGTAGCCCAAGCAGGAGGTGGTAATGAGCTGTTAAGCATTTGTGGATCAACATGTAGATATTTCTCCTGGCTTTCCGTTAGGACCTGCCAACAAAATATTAATTAAGTTTTAACAATTTTCTACTATCCTTTACCACTAATTTCATTAATTAAATTACTTCACCCAGCGACTCTAAGCAAACCAGTGGCTAGGTCCATGTCGCAGGATAAATGGTAAAATGATATTGTCCTGCGAAAACTCTAATAAGTGATCTCAAAAAAACACAAAAGTGTTTTTGTACTCGTTTGATTCATGTTGACGAGTACTTTAATCCTACATAGTTACCAGGGTCTGATGATGGAGGTGGATGGTGGTCATAGGAACTCGGCAATAAAACGACACAATTAACCCCATCGAGCTTGGGATCGTTTGATTCGTTTTGATGAGTACTTTGTTCCTTGATATCATCCGTCTTTAGGATAAAAAACTTTTTACAAAAAAAAAATACAACCGACTTCAAAGTAAAAAAAAACACTGAAAAGTGCAAAATAACATTAATTTCGGAAGTCGGTGTTTCTATAATAGTTTTGTCTCTTCGTTATTTAACACTGACTTCCGAAATTAATGTTATTTTGCACTTTTCAGTGTTTTTTTTACTTTGAAGTCGGTTGTATTTTTTTTTGTAAAAAGTTTTTTATTTTACACTTTTTAGTTATGGTACCACCACTAAAAAGTACCCCTCAGCCAAACTTAAATACCTTATAGCCAGAGTGCATCTCATGACAATTCTAATAATCCCAAACACGGTTAGATTACATTAATTTATTACAGAGTTCCGGTGCCTAACTTCAGGCTTCATCATCAGATCAGTTCGATATATTCCCCCTCTACTTTCAGTTAGTCATCGACTACACGTATAAACAAAGCAATTTTACTTGTTACGACGGTTCTGCTGTGATCCTATGAGGAGTTCTGTTCCATATCTTCGAAGTTCATGATCAGATCATAACAATATTTCTATGGGACCAACTCGAAAGTATAACCTTCCAATCAAAAAAAAAATATTTCAAAATCGGTCCACAATTGACCGAGAAATCGGTGAACATACATAAAAAAATAAAATAAAAAACATACATTCAACCGAACATACAAGGTGCAGTTTTGAAACTGCACAAAATTTCAAGAGGTTGTAATAAAACTCATAAATAATCATATAAAAATACGATACCTGGTCAATAATCAATAATACTTGTTATTTTATTTTCCTAATTTTAAGTGTTTTTCAGAATAATCCTCTAAATAAACTTAAAAAAAAAACACAGAATCACCCGTTGCGATTTATCGCACGTCATGTCACTGTGTGTGTAAGTGCATCAACCTGTACGAGGCTCCGCCCACTTATTCTACGAAATAATTTAGCCTTAGATGTAGTTCGAATTCGATAATCATTTAATAATGTACATTATTGTCTTAAATTTCGCTAATTAATAACTCATTTTTAAGCATCACTACAATGCAATGCGAAAATCTTTTAAAAGAAAAGTTCACGTTGACGTCTTAGTTACCTATCAGCTGATGAATAAAATTGTTAGGCCGAGATCAATAAACCTTACATCACGTAAGCAATATTCGCGTCCCTGCTGCACAACTTTAAACTTTGAACCATAGTTTTGCTTTATTACTGAGACCGTGATTGAGACGCACTAATGTTGGTACGTACGTTCCGTATGGTGTTCGGACGTTAAGAATAACACCATCCCATCTCTTCCCGAGGGTGTCGTAAGAGGCGACTAAGGGACATACCAGAGAATGGGCAGCAGCATCCTCTGTGCATTACAACAACCAAACTGCGATCGCCAACCCGTCTGCCAAGCGTGGCGATTATGGCAACCCCCCCCAACATGAAAAACAGAAGGAAAAAATGGCCCCTAGTGCCCGGCAGCCCGTCTACCCTTGACTCCGGTAGCGGTCAAGGCCACGACGAGGCAAGGGGTGCGAAGAATCTCCGGATGAGATTTGGCTACCCATCTATTAAACGACTCGACCTGGCAACTTTCAACACGCGTACACTGAGGACTGACGAGAAGATCACCGAACTGGAGGAGGAATTGAGCAGGTTGCGATGGAGTATTGTGGGATTGTCTGAAGTCCGAAGACAGGGGGAGGATACGATAATTCTCAAATCCGGTAACCTGCTCTATTTCCGGGAGGGTGACCAGCAGTCCCAGGGTGGTGTCGGGTTTTTCGTCCACAAGTCCCTTGTGAACAATGTCGTGAGGATCGAGAGTGTGTCGACCAGGGTGGCGTACCTTATACTCAGAATATCATCAAGATATTCGCTGAAGGTCATACAGGTCTACGCCCCGACCTCGACACATCCCGACGACGAAGTAGAATCCATGTATGAGGATATATCAAGAGCCATGCATGGTTCTAAGACTCACTTCACCGTGGTCATGGGGGACTTTAACGCGAAACTGGGCAAACGAGACGGTGACGAGCTGCGAGTGGGGCAATTTGGATTTGGATGTCGGAATCACCGGGGACACCTACTGGCTAGCTTTATGGAGAAGGAGGGCCTCTATATGATGAATTCCTTCTTCAAAAAGCGTGAGCATAGAAGGTGGACCTGGCAAAGTCCTGACGGTGCAACTAGAAATGAGATTGACTTCATCCTGTCGACGAAAAAGCAAATATTCAATGATGTCTCTGTGATCAACGCGGTGAAAACTGGAAGTGATCACCGCGTCGTAAGAGGCACATTGAATATTAACATTAAGCTTGAAAGGTCTCGACTGATGAAGTCTACGCTCCGTCCAGCACAGATCCAGATCCAAAACCCCGAGAGCTTTCAGCTCGAACTCCACAATCGTTTCGAGTGCCTAGGAAGCTCCGTGGATGAATATAACGATGGGTTCGTGGAAACTGTCCATACGGTCGGGTCTAAGTTTTTCAAGACTCACCGTACAAATAAAAACAAGAAGCTCTCCGATCCGACCCTCGAGCTAATGAAGAAGAGGCGTGAGATGATTCTGCAGTCTTCAGACGATGCGTGCATATACCGGCAGCTCAATAGACAAATCTCGAAGTCCCTGAAACGTGACCTTCGCCGCTTTAATACCGCAAGGATTAAGGATGCGATTGAGCGGAATAAGGGCTCTAAAGTATTTGCACGAGATCTGTCTATTGGGCAAAGCCAGCTCACGAAACTGAAGACCGACGATGGCAGAGTCATATCCGCCAAATCGGAGCTTCTGGGAGAGATCGAGGCTTTTTATGGACAGTTATACACGTCTACCGCTAAACCCGCTGTAAATCTAGTAAACGACCCAAGAGCTAGATTGACTCGACACTATACCGAAGATATCCCGGACGTCAGCCTGTACGAGATTAGGATGGCTCTGAAGCAGCTGAAAAACAACAAGGCGCCGGGTGAGGACGGAATTACGGCCGAACTCCTGAAGGCGGGTGGAAAACCGGTCCTTAAGGCCCTTCAGAAGCTATTTGATTCCGTCATACTCGAGGGGAAAACGCCACAGGCGTGGAGCAGAGGCGTGGTGGTACTCTTCTTTAAGAAGGGCGATAATGCCCTGCTTAAGAATTATAGGCCCATCTCGCTTCTGAGCCATGTCTACAAGCTGTTTTCCAGAGTCATCACGAATCGTCTCGCGCGCAGGTTCGACGACTTCCAGCCTCCCGAACAAGCCGGATTTCGAAAAGGCTTCAGCACCGTGGACCACATACATACGCTGCGGCAGGTTATACAGAAGACTGAGGAGTATAACCAGCCTCTCTGCTTAGCGTTTGTGGACTACGAGAAAGCCTTTGATTCGATTGAAACTTGGGCTGTACTGCAGTCTCTCCAACGGTGCCAAATTGACTATCGGTATATCGAAGTGCTGAAGTGTTTGTACAAAAACGCCACTATGTCAGTCCGACTACAAGACCAGACCTCGAAACCTATCCTCTTGCAGCGGGGTGTGAGGCAGGGAGACGTTATTTCTCCGAAACTGTTCACGGCAGCAATGGAGGATGTCTTCAAGGTTTTGGAATGGAGAGGGCTAGGCATTAATGTCAATGGCGAGTACATCACTCACCTTCGGTTTGCCGACGACATAGTAGTCATGGCTGAGACTACGGAGGAGCTCAGTACAATGCTTGGTGACCTCAGTAGAGCTTCCGAAAGAGTGGGACTTAAAATGAACATGGACAAAACCAAAGTCATGGTAAACAGCCATGTAGCACCCACTCCTATCAAGGTCGGGGACTCTACACTCGAAGTTGTAGACGACTACGTTTACCTGGGACAGACGGTCCAGTTGGGAAGGTCTAACTTCGAGCAAGAGATCAACCGTCGAATCCGACTCGGCTGGGCTGCGTTCGGGAAGCTGCGCGGTGTCTTCTCGTCCAATATACCACAGTGTCTCAAGACGAAAGTCTATGACCAGTGCGTGTTGCCAGTGATGACATATGGCTCCGAAACGTGGTCGCTTACAATGGGCCTCATTAGAAGGCTTAAAGTCACCCAAAGGGCAATGGAGAGGGCTATGCTCGGAGTTTCCTTGCGTGATCGAATCAGGAATGAGGATATCCGCAGGAGAACCAAGGTTGCCGACATAGCACGAAGAATCGCCAAACTAAGGTGGCAATGGGCAGGGCACATTGCTCGCGGAACGGATGGCCGTTGGGGCCGAAAGGTTCTGGAATGGCGACCACGTACCGGAAGACGTAGCGTTGGAAGGCCTCCTACAAGGTGGACCGATGACTTGGTAACGGTTGCGGGGGTCCGATGGATGCGAGACGCACAGGACCGTTCGCTGTGGCGACGCTTGGGGGAGGCCTATGTCCAGCAGTGGACGTCTTTCGGCTGAAATGATGATGATGATGATGATGATGAATGTTGGTATGTTGTATGTAGGTTGTTGACTATGTCCTCCCGCTCCGTTTATCAAACGCGCCGCGCGCGCGCGGTGTTTAGGTACGAGCGGCGGCATGTAGGCACTCGGCACAGTCGCGCTGTAGGTAAATTCATTCCCAAGGTCAATTTTTCGTACCTAATAATTTCGTTTATAAGGGATTAAGTTGGTTGATATGAAATTTTCCTTCCTACTTTTTAACGGGCTGAGGACCGACAAAAATACCTCAAGATAATTTGTGCTAGTTTAGTAGGTACCTACTTAAGTGTTAGGGTTTTTAAGTGATTGAATCTTGCCTGATAGGTAGGTATTTTTGGCGTAGTTAAAAATTTTAAATCAACTTATTTAAGTACACTAATCAAATTGATTCGGCTAACAACTTTTTTACAAATGATTGTCTATGTACAAATAAAATAAATAAATTACCTACTTATGTTATCTGGAGGTATTGTTCAAAGTTTCCACCTTCACACTCCAGGCACAATCTAGCACGACGTTGCTGATTTTCTTTTAATTTACGTAGCACAAACACATTCGTTTTTAAAGTGTCGAAAGCACTGATCACCTTTTTAACCGACTTCAAAAAGGAGGAGGTTATATGTTCGGTTGAATGTATGTTTTTTATTTTTTTTTTTTATGTATGTTCACCGATTTCTCGGTCAATTGTGGACCGATTTTGAAATATTTTTTTTTGATTGAAAGGTTATGCTTCCGAGTTGGTCCCATAGAAATATTGTTATGATCTGATCATGAACTTCGAAGATATGGAACAGAACTCCTCATAGGATCACAGCAGAACCGTCGTAAAAAGTAAAATTGCTTTGTTTATACGTGTAGTCGATGACTGACTGAAAGTAGAGGGGGAATATATCGAACTAATCTGATGATGAAGCCTGAAGTTAGGCACCGGAACTCTGTAATAAATTAATGTAATCTAACCGTGTTTGGGATTATTAGAATTGTCATGAGATGCACTCTGGCTATAAGGTATTTAAGTTTGGCTGAGGGGTACTTTTTAGTGGTGGTACCATAACTAAAAAGTGTAAAAAAAAAACTTTTTACAAAAAAAATACAACCGACTTCAAAGTAAAAAAAAACACTGAAAAGTGCAAAATAACTATAATTTCGGAAGTCGGTGTTAAATAACGAAGAGACAAAACTATTATAGAAACACCGACTTCCGAAATTATAGTTATTTTGCACTTTTCAGTGTTTTTTTTTTACTTTGAAGTCGGTTGTATTTTTTTTGTAAAAAGTTTTTTTCACGTAATTGTGTAGCACTGGTGATTTCCTCTGTGTACACTAGTCTTTTTAAATCTCCCCACAAATAAAAGTCAAGGGGTGTGAGATCCGGAGAACGCGGAGGCCAAGCCACTGGACCACCGCGGCCAATCCAGTGTGTGCCAAACCTTTCACTTAAGTACTCACGTACTTGCCGACCGTAGTGAGGAGGTGCACCGTCCTGCTGGTAGAAAAAGTTGTGATGAAGTGACAGGGGAACCTCGTCCAACATCTCCTCGACGACGTGTTGCAACAGCTCCAGGTATGTGGCACTGGTGAGGTGACCGTCGATAAAATAAGGTCCAAGCAGTTGGTCCCCTATTATGCCAGCCCACACATTTAGGCTGAACCTGACTTGGAACGAGTGCCGCTTAGTCACGCGCGGGTTATGTTCGCGGTGAGCCCACCAGTGTTCGTTATGAACATTGTAGACGCCAACTCGAGTAAATAAACACTCGTCCGTCCACAGGATGTTGGCGTCTTGGTGTTCCAGCAACCAGCGACAAAATGTAACTCGCGCGGCGTTATCGGCTTCGTGGAGGTCCTGTACTTTGCGGTAATGAAACGGATGCTGCAGTTCTTTATTCAGTAGCCGCCACACAGTGGAATGGTGCACTCCAAACCGTCGACCAGCATCCCGCGTGCTGGCCCGTGGCTCTCGCTGGAAGTATTGCAGGATATCTTCCTGCAAGGCGACAGGCAGGCCTTCGTTGCCGCGACCGTCAGCATGCCGGGGAACGTCGAATTGCCGAAACTCGCGGAGTCTCTGCGTAGCAGCCAGCATTACCCTTTGAGATGGACGTTGCCGATTGGGGAATAGTTCAATAAACATTTCGATAGCTCGAGATACGCTGTCTCCACTGATAGCATACAAGCGGACCATCTCTACCAACTCTACATTGGAGTATTGGTCCGTCATCTTTATCACTAGATATCGCAACCGTAAACTGAAGGCGCACCTGCGGGGCGGATATTGCAAGCGTATGCACACGCCGGCGACATCAATCACACTAAATGACTAAATCACTAAATCGATTGATCGATGGCCGCGGGGGTGTGGCTATTGGGAGAGAGGGGTGTTGTGCGGGGGATAGTAGTTGCTTTGGATCAATGAAATTATTGTTTGCGTGTTTGTGTGTGTGAAAGCGCGGTTATAAGACGAGTATCAGACTGGCCGCGTTTTAAAAAAGGTAGTTCACACGTACCGATTTTTAAAAAATAAAAAAAAATACCTACTCATTTTATTATTGATTCGGGTCGAGAATCACTAACATAATTACCTCCTGAAATTTTTTGCAGCTTCAAAACTGCACCTTGTATAACCTCCTCCTTTTTGAAGTCGGTTAAAAATAAGTTCGTTCCATTTAGTATGAATGTGGATTCTGTCTGATTAGATGGATGACCTAATATTAAGGTGAACACATGCCATGAGCTGAATGCTATGAGAGTGTATAAACATATTTTATCTCATATCGCTAACGACTAAGGGTACCAAGGCGATCCCTGTTGTACTGAAACTCTTATACCTCTACAATGGACATCTGCGGGGAAAGGACCGTTTTTGTCCTATACTGGTCAAGTGCGAGTCGGACTCGTGCACTGAGGGTTCCGTACAAACTTACTGACATATATTTATATATTATGTAAATAGTTGAATTCCCGAATCGATTCTCGAAAATTTTTCCCAATCGCAAAAAAATATTTTTTTTGTGACGTAACAGCAAATTTACAGTCTTCAGACTTTTTCCAATAGTTGTACTATGAGAACTTACTTCATGACAAATTTCAGGATTCTAGGTTAACTGGCACTACCCTTTATGTTTTGATTTACGGCCTTATTTTTGATTCGTTCACTTTTAAAGTTTGATTTTTTGCACTATATTTAGAACTGTTCGGGCAAAATCTTCAACTCAATTTTGAAACGGATGTCTTCAAATGATTGAACTAAAATTTTGTACACACGGGTAGTTTTGATGACAATGCATGGCTGGCTGTGTGACGTCATTTTAAATCCAGCACAGTGGAACTCCTTAGATGTTGAACTAGTCATTTTTAATGCGCTCCTGCAATATGAGTATCAAATGAACAGGTTTGCTTAGAATAACACGAAAAATAAAGTGACGTCATTCTAAATCTAATATGGTGTATTAAGTTTTTTACGCTTTCGTATAATGTGGGTATCAAATGAAAGGACATGCTGAGAATACGAATACATACATACATACATACATATTCAGCCTTTTAATGTTCCCACTGCTGGGACTCAGGCCTCCTCTCTCTAGGAGAGGGGAGGCCTAATACGAATACGAGTTAAAATAATTATCACTAAAAAGTAAAAAATAAAATGAAAAAAAAAAAACTTTTTAAAAACAAGCTTTTAATTAAATGTGGTAAAAATCAGTGACTTTAAGTGCGCTGATCTGTTCCATGTCATTAGTATTTATCTTAGTATACTTAGTTTTATTTTGTTTGATGTCAGAATTTTTTTTAGTTTCCATTTAGTTTATCTTGTATTCTGCCTAAGTTTATTCCTAAAACTGAAAATTATGATAGCTTTGGATCGGCATCACCAAAACATCTTCTCTTGAAGCATTTCTCAACTTTTCTTTAAATCCAACGATAACACTTTTGTTTACAACTTTTCTTTTTCTCTTTAATTGGGATTTGGGTTTTCGTATTACCTGTTGGTAATGAATATTTTTTATAGCCTATTTTATGTCCCACTGTTGGGCAAAGGCCTCCCCTTTCTTCTTCCAAACCCTTCCGTCTAGGGCTTTTCCTGGCCAAGTTTGCCTCGCGAACATGATCAGATCGTCACACCACCTTCACCGTGGTCGGCCTCGATGGCGTCGACCTCCCTCAGACGTCCAGTGAGTGACAATCCTCGCCCACCTATCCGGATGCATTCGCGTGACGTGGCCAGCCCACTCCCACTTCAGCCTGGCTATTTTTTCCCAACATCTGCTATTTTAGTTATGGAGCGCAACGTTGTGTTTCTTACTCGATCTATCCGCTTAGCATCTATTGTGTTTCGCTCTATTGCCCTTTGACAAATCTTGAGTTTAAACTTTTGTTGTTCAGTAAGTGACCAACTTAGAGCACCGTAGGTTAGGACGGCAGGATACAGGTATCCTGCCCGTCCTAATGAATGTTATCGAAGAGAAAAATTAAACCTATCACTCTTTGATTATATACCTATCACTGCAACTATTTTAGAAATAAGCGACATTTATATACCCACCGCGTAACGATATGATAATACAAGCAATAGACTTTTACGTCTTTGTAAATCAAAGAAATAAGTATAATAAACATTACTCACTATTTTTAGGGTCGATGTACATTTTTTATTTGATGTTTCGGGACTTGTGGTTGCGGGCGTGTTATCATTTTCTAACATTTTAACTGGAATGGTTTTGTGTGTGTGTAAAGAATGGCTGGTTGGCTTTATGTTGTTAGTTTATACATGTTGCTTTATTTCAACATCATTGTTTGCAGAAATTCGTTCAACTGGGTGGCTTTTTAGGTTAGTAAATTCATCTTGATTCTGTTCTTTATGTTGTTAGCTTATGTTGCTTTATTTCTACATTATTGTTTGCAGAAATTCGTTCGGCTGGCTGACGCGTGACCATTCCCTTATATTTACTGTACTTTTTTGTGTGACACAGAAAAAAGTCTTCTAATTTACTAATATACTTTTCGCTTCTGTTACAAGAAGTCATTCTGATCATCACAGTTCTGATTGCTTTTTTATTATCTTTCAGAAACATAGATCATAGGAAGGTAATACATTTACTGCATATATTGTATCTCTATAAAGGCTGTTTTACACTGATTCAGCCTTTCAATCCAGGTTGCAGGTTGAATAATTACCGGACTTATAAAGAACACTCACAATGCAAAAATGTTTTTGTTGGGTGATATCTTATTATTTATCATTGAAATTTCATACATTTTGCAATAATTCACACTTAATCACTATAAAAAAAGAAGTGATAAGCCATTTAAGGATTTTAATGTGTGCTGTCCATATCTTCTGGACATGTCAAATTCTATCAGAAACCTGGACCTCTACTATTATATAGTGAAATAGATAGACAAAACCTTTAATTGGATAACAGGTTTTAATATGCTAAAAATTCAGTTTAGTAAGTAATACGAAGTATTTGACAATCAATGCTTATAGAGAAACATAGAACATAGACTTGTAGCAAAGAGTTTACATCATTCTCCCGCACTAGTCAAGAACATAATCATCTAAAAATTTTGGTGCTTGGCGCACGCGACAGGATCTACGAACTGTTTCAGTAGGCGGTGATGATGGTGGCAGTTCTTGCGATACTTCTCTGTTAAGTGCTTGGCGCACGCGACAAGATTTACGAACTGTTTCTGTAGGCGGCGATGATGGCGGCAGTTCTTGCGACACTTTACTGTAACCAGGGACTGACTCTTCTGGCTGTGTACAAATTGCAGGTGAATCAGGCAATGTAGAATCCTGGTTTTCAATTTCCTGTGGAACCATGTCCTCGGACCCCAGAGGTGCCAGGTGCCGATTAGAAACTGTTGTTTCTCTTCCGTCGGGATATCTAATGAAGGAGTAGTCAGGGTTGCTGTGCAGTAATTCTACTTCTTCAACGTAAGGTTCATATTTGTTATTCCTGTTCTGTTTCTTTATTAAAACTTGTCCGGAATTGTTGAGCCAAGTCGGAATGGAAGTTCCATTCGAGGATCTGCGTGGATGTTTAAACATTCGCTCATGCGGCGTGCAATTTGTCGTCGTACATAGTAGAGAACGAATTGAATGTAGGGCTTGCGGTAAAACTTTCTCCCAGTTCTCTACTGAAAAGTTTTGAGTTTTTAATCCACTCCACTTGTCCATTACCCTGTGGATTGTAGGCCGTGGTTCGGCTTGTAGCGATACCTCTCTCATGAAGAAATTCTTGTACGTCAGCAGAAAGAAAAGCTGTACCACGATCCGAATGAATATAAGACGGGAAGCCGAATATCATAAATAGATTGTTCAGATGTTTGATCACTGTTTTAGAGCTGATGTCCGAGCAGGGAAAAGCGAAAGGAAAACGAGAAAATTCATCAATCATAGTTAATATATACTTGTTAGGCGTATTTGTTGGAACTGGGCCTTTAAAATCTATGCTCAAGCGTTCGAAGGGTGCAGTTGCTTTGATAAGTCTTCTATGCTCATCACTGATATTACGTAAATATCTGGGCTTTACTTCTGAGCAAATTCGACAAGAGCTAGTCATTCTTCGGACTTCTTCGAGAGAAAAAGGTAAATTTTTGGAACGAATCCAATGGAACATCCGTGAAACGCCAGGATGACAGAGATCTTGATGGAGTGATATCAGTTTGGCTGTGTGATTTTCTATGGAGGCACAAACCCTTGATAGAGCATCAGCAGCGTAGTTTTCTTTGCCAGGTCTGTATACGATTTCAAATTTTTATGAAGCAAGTTCCAGGCGCCATCTCTGAATCTTCTCATTTTTAATTTTGCTTGAGTGTTTCATATTGAACATAAAAGAAACCGAACGTTGATCAGTGACCAGACGAAATTGCTTGCCGATAAGATAATGACGCCACTTCTTTAGCGATTCTACAATGGCATAGGCTTCTTTCTCAATAGCAGAATGATTTTGTTCAGTTGGGTTTAAGGTTCTTGAGAAGAATGCTACTGGCCTTGAATCTTGTGTCAACACTGCTGCGATAGAATGGTCAGATGCATCAGTTTCGACAGTAAAAGGTATGTTTTCATTGATAGCATGAATAGAAGATTTTGCGATATCATTTTTCAAGCTCCCAAAACATTGATTTTGCTCATTTGTAAGGGGAAACTTTGTCGTTTTAGCAAGTGAGTGAATTCGTTCTGAAAAGTTAGGAATCCATTTTGAGTAGTGCGCAAACATTCCGAGAGTACGCCTGAGGGTTGGTATGTCCTGTGGTGGAGGTAAATCAATAAGTGGCTTGAGACGCTCACTGTCAGGTTTGATAGTGCGATTGTGAATATTATAGCCAAGAATATTAATAGATTCTTGAGAAAATTTACATTTTTGCATATTCAACGTAAGACCGTACTTTTTAGCGGCCGTCATAAAGTTTTCTAAATTCTGGTCGTGTTCTTCTTGAGTTATGCCACATATAGTTATATCATCAAGATAAGCGTATGTTTTCTCAAGCTTTTCCTTTCTAATGATCCAATCGATTGTTCGCTGGAAGCTTGAGACTCCATTTGTCACTCCGAAAGGAATGCGCCTAAATTGATATAAATTACCTAGAGCTTCAAATGCAGTATACTTCCTTTCTTCGGGTAAAATGGGCACTTGATGGTACGCGCTTTTGAAGTCTATCAGGCTGAACATCGTGTTTTTGGCTACTTTAGCTACTAAATCCTCCATATTTGGCAATGGATAGGCGTCGAGCTCAGTATAACGATTAATTGTTTGAGAGTAATCAATGACAAGCCGTTTTCTATGCGTTTCATTTTTGGTTACGAGAACCTGGGCTCTCCACGGTGATTTACTCTCCTCGATCACACCTTCAATCAAAAGATTATCGATCTCGTTCTTAATAAATTTGGTATCTTCGTTGCTGTGTTTTCTGGATTTAACAGCAATAGGTCTGCATTTAGGAGAGACGTTTGCAAAAAGTGGTACAGCCGGTACAGATGCTGCAGCCACATTACACACATGGAGTGGTTTCTTTGGTCCACCAAATGAGAACTCTAGTGATGCATGTTCCCCAAGGACGTCATGACCGATTATTATATCAGCGCAAAGATTTTTGACGATAAGGAAATTCACATTTTCATACTTGTGAATACCGATTTTAATTGTTTGAAAAGTTTGGCCTTCCACTTGTGATACATGGTTAAGTGAGGCCATTGAAATTGTTTGGTTGCAAGGCTTTATATTAAGTCCGCAAAGTTTGGAGAAACTCTCATTTATAAAGGAAACAGAACTTCCCGTATCTAGGAGCGCTTCTGCTCTTACGCCTTTGATATATGCAGGTACAGTAGCTTTTCTTAGAGATGAAGGTGATGCTGCCATAATAATACAGGCTGAATGATTTTTGTTAGATGTTGTTGGATTAGCAGTTCTAGATGAGCTTCTGCAAACTGTGGCAAAATGTCCCTTTTTGTTGCAAAGTTGACAGATTTCTTCTAATGCTGGACAGTTTTTACGGAGATGTACTTGCCCTCCACAGAAAAAGCATCTACGTCTACGTGAGCGAGCAGCAGCAGAGAAGTTCTCGTCTTGCATAGTTTGATGATCAGGAACATCGAAGACAACCTGAGCAGTTTTCTTTTGAGTTGCGTTCACAGGTAAAATATTAAAGCAACTTGAGTTGGCCTCGGCAGTTTCTAGGGAAATTGCTTGATTATAAGCTTCATCTAGCGTTAGAGTTAGGTTTTCTAAAAGCCGCTGTCTATGTTTTTTTGATAAGATTCCTGCTATAAAAGCGTCACGTATACAGTCGTTTTTATAAGTTTCAGCGTCGACGGAAGTGAAGCCACAGTCTTTAGATAATTGTTTTAAAGCTTGTAGATAAGTATCTATACTTTCATCAGGACGTTGCTTTCTTGAAGCAAGCATGTGTCGTGCAAATATAATATTTTTCGGCTTCACATATAGCCTAGACAGAATATCTATAGCTTCATCATATTTGTCGACTTCGCTGACATAAGTGAAAACGTTCGGGGAAATATGGTTTATGAGAAGTTGATAGCTTACTTCAGCCCATTCATTTTTGGTTAATGTAGTTGTGGTCGCCTTCTGTGCTGCTAAGAAATATTCAAAAGTTTTCCGCCAATGCTGCCAAATTTTCGTTGCAGTCGAGTCCGACGGATCAGCATCCAATTTTTCGGGTCGAAGATATTTATCCATTATATGTTATTATATTATTTATCCATTTAGCATATTAAATTGAAATAGATAGACAAAACCTTTAATTGGATAACAGGTTTTAATATGCTAAAAATTCAGTTTAGTAAGTAATACGAAGTATTTGACAATCAATGCTTATAGAGAAACATAGAACATAGACTTGTAGCAAAGAGTTTACATCGTATAGGGTGCTAGGTGGGTGTTTCTTTGGGAAAGTTGTTTGTAATCATGAGTCACAATCACGTGTTTAAGCTGTTGATCCCCGCATTAACGCCGGCGTTCACGCGCCATTGTCTTACTATTGTGTCTCTAATTACGCACTCAAAAGATTAAGTATCGGTCACTAATTACCAGTCACCCTATATAGTGGTCAATGATCAGAAATAATTGCATGATTGTAGAAAAGTCAAAATGTGTTTTTTTTTATGGAAAAATCATTAACATGATATCCCTCGCTCTTGGGCGGGGTGGGAGATCGTGTCAGTCTTTTACTGACTAAATTCCCACTCTAGTTCCTTCGTTGCTTTTCATACCAGGGCCGAGTCTTCCTTTCAGAAGCAAGACTCTTGGCTCCAGTAGGCTTCGACCCTGTTGGCCCCTACAGTTGCTGACATCTCCTTGAGGTGCGCGCGGAACAGTACGCGCCGTCTACGACTTGGGCTCGATCCGGACGATTACCGGACAGTCGGACGGCGAGCTACCCATTGCCGGCCGTCCGCAAGCTCGCGCCTACGGTGGCCGGAAATCGGGATCGAGATCCCGGCAACTGGGGCGTGGGGGTCGCTCCCTCGCGCATGCACGTGCGGTCTTCTCCTTTGCTAGCATTACTGCTTTGTAGAAGAAGGCGCCCGCCTGCCACTCCTCCTCGCTTCGGACCATGGCCTGTACCAAGGCCCGGCGCGAGAGATCGTTGCCGCCGATCTACCCCACGAGGTCACGGCGGTGCTCTACCCAAGCGGGGCACACCTCTACCGTGTGCTTCACCGTGTCCTCCGGGCGGTCCACATAGTGTTGGCACCCGAGCGTTACTTCCGCACGAATCCGGTGCAGGAACTTCCCGAACTGAACATGTTCGGTGAGAACCTGCGTCATGCGGAAGATGAGGACACCGTGAGGTCTTTCCAGCCACTCCTCAAAGAGGGGACTAGGATTTATATTGTTGTCGAAGAAATGATCAACCCCAAGCGTTTCCAATACTACCAACACCGATTAAATATCACTTTGTCTGGAGCCCTGGTTAAAGATCAGGTTCTCATGATTAGGTAAAACAAATCAAATCAATCTCATCAAAGTCATAATGAGTCCTACTCCTTAAGACAAATCTGATGAGACCAAATTTGAAGATTTTTTACTAGAAATATCTTTGAGTTTTAAAATTTTCCTAACTCCATCAAAATACATTGTAAATATGTGATCCTAATTTTTCGCCAAAAGTATTCTCTTTAGCGTCTCCGAAGACGTTTTAATATTTTTTAATTGTATGCAGCCTTATGCAGCTAAAGAACTCTAACCTATTCAGCCAGCAGATATAATGCATAGTTCACACAAGTGTTGTCTTTTTCACTTAGGTTTAGGTGGCTTACGTGAAAAGAATTTTTCAAGAAAATAAATTAATCGTCTACTCATAATCACAAAAAATCAAAAACATTAAATATACAGGGCATAGCACGAAGAATCGCCAAACTTAAGTGACAATGGGCAGGGCACATTGCTCGCAGAACAGATGGCCGTTGGGGCCGAAAGGTTCTGGAATGGCGACCACGTACCGAAAGACGTAGCGTTGGAAGGCCGGTTGCGGGAGTCCGATGGATACGAGACGCACAGGAACGTTCATTGTGGCGACACTTGGGGGAAGCCTATGTCCACTAGTGGACGTCTTTCGGCTGAAATGATGATGTTGATGATGATGAAATATACAGGGTTACTGGTAACTCGACGTATTCCTTGCAGGAAGTTATGGTAGGACTAAAATGTAACAAATTAAGCCATCAAATGTTCTATCGATATTTAGTAGTTTTAGAGTTAGTGGGATTTTTAATCAAAATTCCAGATTTAATCATTTGAAGCCAATTTGAAAACTATTTACGGCTCGACTGTACTGAAATTTAAGTTTTTTAAAAGTACAAAAATGACTAAAACTTTGCCAAATATCACTAATCCAAAATTTAATTTTTTGTAACTTTTGCTAATACTTCATACAAAATGTTGTCTAGTGCAAAAAAAAAAAATACTACGACTGATGTACAAATTAGTACAAAAATATTCTTGTCGTGGACCAGGTGGCAGCATTGCGTGCAGCAGTCGTCGGGTCCAGGCGCCTGTCCAAGTTTTTATACTTATTTTCTACCAAGAATCTTGTATTACCCTACGGACTATTTTCTACACAGCTGACGTCGACGTCATGTTCTTATCAAAGACTATTTTTTTTAACAGTAGATAAATAATATTTCTTTCAAATTACTGGTGGGGTTATTTTTTTTATTATCTTCATTATCAGCTTTATATCAAATCCGATTTTATTATTTTGTTTTTGATCATTTTTCAACCAACTTACAGCGCGGATACAGGTTGCTCTATATAGGGATATAATTATGTCATGTTGGTTTTCCAGTGTAGAATCTTGGGCAAGATTCCCAGGTCGGGTAGCACATTGCGCACTTACAACTAGGTCTCTATAAAATTCCACAGTATTAACCGTGACTCAAGAAACACACGAAGTCGTTCGTCCTGCTCGTGATCACCGCTGCTGTATCGAGTGGGAGCCACCAGCTACACGTGTGCGGCGCGCTTATACAAAATATATGAAAAATTGTGTTATGTGGCTGCCGCTAACCACCAGTGGTTGTGGTCGGTGGCCCGTTTGTGCCGAGCCTAAGAGCACGCTAAGCCTATGTCGCTCCTTGCCAATTTGAATACGCCTTGCGGTTTCACGATGCAGATTTCACTCGCGGTTTCACCCCGAGGCATCGCGATGCGTTTCACGGTGCCCCGCAGTACGAAATACTGGCCTCTTCAAGCATTGTCGCATCACATATCTATGAGGGCTTACCATACACATAGATGTACTCTCTACCAAGAATCTTTTATACTAGAATAAAAAATCTTTTATATATTTTTTTCTATCTGGATCATCGATATATATGTACTACGATCTGGATTGATTACGTGGACGTGGACCTCAAAAATGTACCTACCAAAGGTTACGATTCAAAAGGGTATGTTATCTCTTTCTACTAGTGTGTCCATAGACTAGTTCGTACTAAGAAGTTCAAGATGTTATTAATCTTTAATTAACCTATATTATATAAAAAATAATAGTTCAAAAAACTAAAAAACACGCTTTTAGCACGCACTAAAAATTACAAAATAATTCGGACATTTAGTTTGATGACTCAAGAGTTTTCCCTTTGCCAAATCTTCATTAGATCGCAGGTAAATATAAACAATTTCAGTTCGTGATGAACGATAAATAATTACCTATGCGAAATGGTTATAAGTAGGTAATCATCTTTATTGAATATTTACTATGATTTATTATGAAAGAAAGCGTGGAGCGTTTTGTCCAAAAAGAGTAAAGATTAAACGCTCCACGCTTTCTTTCATAATAAAACATAGTAAATATTCAATAAAGATGATTACCTACTTAAAACCATTTCGCATTGGTAATTATTTATCGTTCATCACGAATTGAAATTGTATATTGTTTTATTATATATTGAAAGATTTGGCTAAGGGAAAACTCTTGAGTCATCAAACTAAATGTCCGAATTATTTTGTAATTTTTAGTGCGTGCTAAAAGCGTGTTTTTTAGTTTTTTAAACTATTATTTTTATTTTATTATTTTTAGTCTTCTTATTATTTTTTTTCTTCTTCCTGACAGCAAACCCTTTCATTTGATACCCATATCATGGGGGTACATTTCAAATAGCCAATCCGTCATCTTGGATGTCCGCCATATTGGATTTAAGTCACGTGACTATTTTTTTTCGTATTCCTGACAGCAAACCCTTTCATTTGATACCCATATCATGGGGGTGCATTTCAAATAGCCTGTCCGCCATCTTGGACGTCCGCCATATTGGATTTAAGTCACGTGACTATTTTTTTCGTTTTTCTGACAGAAAACCCTTTCATTTGATACCCATATCATGGGGGTGGATTTGAAACAGCCAGTCCGCCATCTTGGGGAGGCCGCCATATTAGATTTGTAATGACGTTTATTAGCTAGTCATGTATTGTCATCAGAATTCAGAGCGTGTGCAAAATTTCATTCTAATCGAAGACCGGAAAGTGGGTCAAATTAAGATTCCAAGATTTTCTTACATACATAGTTACAAGTGAAGCTAATAAAAGCGTGTTAAAAAGGAGAAACTGACTGACTGACATATCAACACACAGCCGAAACTACTGGGACTAGAAGCGTGAAATTTAGCAAAAAGCATCCTTTTATGACGTAAGCGAGCACTAAGAGAGGATTTCCTAAAATTCACCCCCTAAGGGGATGAAACGGAGGTCCAAATTTGATACAAAGAAACCTACTTTCACGCGGGCAAAGCCGCTGGCAAAAGCTAGTACATTATAATTAAAGACTTGTACCACAAAATAAATAGGTTCAGAAGTCAATCTACATGCAAAGCGCGTTCGAGCAATGCATACACAGACACCGCTCACGGACACGATATCTCAGCCCGGTTGGAACCAGTGTGAGCGCGAGTGCTACCCGTTTGAGACACGCGTCTGTAAACATTTTTGTGCAATAATGGAGCAACAAAAAAAAGTTATAACTGTTCAGTGGACGATTGTTTAAATTCAACATTAATTGATAAATTATCGTTTTTTAAGCTACCAGTTGTTTCAGAGAGGTAAGCAGGTATTTGCTTGTATTTTTTATGATTTGTTTTAACGTAACGCAGAACAGTTAGGTAAGTACCTCAGTGGCCACCAGCCCCGCGCCGAGAAAGAAAGCGAATATGACTTTGTGGCTATGTAATATTTTTACAATTTATATTAGGTATTTATCACCGCGCCCTAACGCGAGACCGTCGAGCGTAGGCATGAAAAGTGAACTACATACATAAGATCGACTTCTGTACCTATCCATTTTGTGCTTGTATGTTTAAAAACCATAAATTAATATTTATCGACTGTTCTTAATATGCTTACCAAGGAAAAAAGCAAAATAGCAGATTTCTATATTTCTATAAAAGGTAATAATTATATTATATTTACGGGAAGATACCAATACCTCTTAAAAAAGAGCACAAGAGCGTGCATATACAGGGTTGCAAGGGACCAGAAAATTATAAACTTAATTGGGCAGTTTGTATGGAGAGGCCGACTTTATTTTTCGTTTCCGGAAAGTTTGTGGAGACCTGTCCCCTACACTCTATATGCACACACTTGTGCAGTATAATTTTTCCTGCCTATTTTTTCTTTGAGGGTAACTACTGTGGTTGAATTCGGTCAGAAGGATTATAAAAAAGTAAAGTGTTTATATGTGCTTCACAATGAATGAAGAATAAACGATGTTTGCTATGGTAAGGGATATGATAAATATAAATGTGAGTTTGTCACACGAAGCAGGAAAATAAAAAAATAGTATGACTCAAGTTTTATTACTAAACATGTTTCTTACAATTTGTTCGTGACTATTTAAATACTGTTTTAATTAAAAAGCCACGTTACTGTTCGCTTCAGTATTTTGTTCTGGATTCCTAATGCTTCCAAATCTATAAGACTGAGGTCAAACTTATCGATGTTAATATTCTCCACGATGATATGGTTTTCAGCTAGAAATTGACTCCAATGTTTGCTACGTTTTATAGACGCTTTTGCCAGGGCCCAGACTCGTCGTCTCACAGCAATCTTCATCGCTCTCTTCTTGTCACGGTACCTATTGGCAAAACAATTCTCTTTACAGGTTTGCGTCACCTTTGGTCGGTTTAGTCTTTTTACCTGTTTGTTATTATATTTCTTTATTACATTTATAATATACTGTTTCGTCTCAGAATTTGTTGCCTGTATTTGGTTATTGAATTTTTCATGATCCAAAAGGAACACATCCCGACTCAGTATTTGCCAAATCTTAGTAGTTAGCCGGCTTTCTAAGCTTTTTTTTCGGTCCGAAGGACTCGGTTGAGGTTGAAATTGAGATTGAGATTGAGGTTGAGGTTGATATTGAGGCTGATATTGAGGTTGAGGTTGATATTGCGGTTGATATTGAGGCTGATATTGAGGTTGGGGTTGATATTGCGGTTGATATTGAGGTTGATATTGGGGTTGATATTGAGGTTGATATTGAGGCTGATATTGAGGTTGATATTGAGGTTGACGTCGAGGTTGAGGTGGAAGAAGAGGTTGAGGTTGAAGAAGAGGTTGTGGTTGAGGCTTTGGCTGTGTGAATACTGGTTGGCTGACCGCTCTACGATCGTTTAGAGCTTTCTCGGCGGTACTTCTTTTTCTCAGTTTCTCTTCAAGTTTTTGTTGTGGAGTAAGCTCTTGGATTTTTATTTGTGGATTAACAGTTTTGGTAGGTTCTTTTGTTTTTTGTGTTCTTTTTAATTGCTCTCGGTTCGGTACCGGTTGTCTTCTATTTAACTCTTTGGATTTATCTTTTTTTCCTTTTTTCAAAAAGTTGGAATTCACCACTTCCGCTTTTTCAACATTATAAACCCTCTTAAGAGCTATTCCACTTTTAACTTCATCTGCATTTAATTCGTAATCATTTTTACCTGACTGTGGTGTAGCCCAAACAGGAGGTAGTGGTAATGTGCTTTTAAGCATTTGTGGATCAACATCTTGTCTTTTTCTTATGCAAGGTAGAGATTTCTCCCGGCCTTTTGCTAGGACCTGTCAACAAAATATTAATTAAGTTTTAACAATTTGCTACTATCCTTTATCACACATTCAATTAAATTGCTTCACTTGCTAGGTTCATGTCGCAAGATAAATCGTAAAACTTTATTATTTTGCGAAAAGAGATTGCCCAAATTTGTATGTGGATCCGTACCAACTTGCGTCAAACCAAATTTACTCTCAAGAGTATAGTTATTATTTAAATTTTCACTATCTAAAATTTTTTTGTTAATATTTAACCACATTTTTGAGATATTAAAAACAGTTCGAAAACGCCTGATCATATTCCATAGCAATTTTTAACCGTAGTGATTATTATCATTTGAATTCTATACTATAGGTATGCGTTTTAGGCCAAATTGCTGTGTAGTGTATTGCATTATTATTGATATATATGCGATAAGTTAGGGCCCGGATTCCTTCGCTCCTGGCGTTATTTACCTACGCTCAGGCTTTTGTCGCGCATGGGAAATATCTTTACGCTATACCTAGGCCTAAGACTGTTAAAAGTCGTAATGGTTTAGTCTTATAATTACTTATTTATTTATAAAGTTATCAAGATCTAAACAAACTTACTACGTGTTTTAGTTTGATTTCTCAAATCAAAAAACGCAATACTTCCCTTACAGGATGTGGGTTCTACATTCAGCTACCGAAATGTACAGTAAAAGGGTTGACTGTAATAGCCTATCATCACCCTTAGCTGCACCTAACAACCTAACCCTAACCATATAGCCACAATATATACGTATATAAATAATAGTGCGGGAAGCCTGTTGCCTGAGACCTAAGGCAACAGACGGAAGATGGGAAGAATGAAGGGTGTATAGGACGGGATTTCATCATTGCCGATCCGCAATCTCACGGACCGACCAATAACTAAGGCCGGATAAGGCCAGAGCTATCGGTAACCATTTATAGGCGCAGTAACAGTGAGAGGAGTCGGTGGTCTCGTCGTAATGAAACAGCGTTGCTCGTAGCGTACTTTATTACATATTTACATAGTATTTATATTAATCTATTTACATTAGTTATTAATGCATTTGTGTGAAAAAACTGATGTACCTAGTCGAATTATTTTAGTGACAAATAACTAATATTGACGTCAATCCGGCTTCACTGCCACTTTCTCGCGTGAACATACTCGTAAGTACTTAAAAAGGTAACACAAATAAAGAATTTGTAAGTGTTAGTCAGATAAAACATTTACTTTTAGGGTACATAGTATCAAATCATCGTGATCTTCCTGCCCTTGGCCCATGTTACTTGAGGTACGCCCAAAACATTTTTTTCTTCCATTGTATCCTGTCAACCGTCACGTAATCACTGACTCCGTTTACTTCACATAATTGTGATAGATTTATCCGACTTTTCTTTAGCCTTCCTTTCCATCTATTCACGTGTTTATTCTTTGGGTATATTCTATGTATAACTCTTTGGGCGTGTTCACATCTGGCGAATACGCCGCTAGCGAGCTGCGTGCGTGCATTTCAAGTTAACGCGCCGTTCCCATGCCATCATCATGCCCTTCGCACGTCAGTTTTGCGCCATGCGCGAACGGTGCCAAACCGTGCGCAAGCGGCCCGCGCGCTTCTCCTCGCGCCCGCAGAAAGCAAATGGAAATGCATGCGCGCGAATTGCGCGCTCCTAACGTGCGCTGCGCGCGCCCATCTTACAAACCTTGCCACTTGCAACACTATGAGTCACTATCTCAATATTGTCAATAGTTATTATAGACGTATTGAATTAATTATTATTCAATAAAACTACCAGAACTACTCAAATGCAGTACAAAAACATCAAACGATATAAACGTTAGTACAACAACAAAATACCAAAATGTCATAACCAAATTGACAGTGTCAAGTTTTCAGTTCTAATATACGCAATATTTACTTTATAAAATGGTGAGCTAAAATAAAATAATTTAACAGAATTCATTTTTAGCAGTTTAATTATTTTCTACTATAAGATCTTATTTACTTAGATAGCAGATAAAATTAATTAGGCGAACCATTTATTTATGAGAATTGTCAGATTAAAATCGTTAGCTTTACTTATTCTTTGGTCAGATTACGAAAATAACTGACAACTGTAATCGGAACGTAAAGATTTCTGAAATGACGTTATTTTTTTCGGAAGTAGGAATTGTTATTCATTTAATATCATTTTTACGATATTTTTTAATGTGGTTAAAAAAAGTGGTGAAAAATCAGTACATTGTACATATAAATAAAACATTATTTTTGGTATTAATATACTTGTGACGCAATATGGTACGGGGTATGGGCATTCTTCATTCTACTATTTTTTCAAGGAGGAATCCGTGGTACTACAATAAAAAAATCAATCTTTTAAAAATAGGGCAGCTCCACAGAATACAGGAACGCGACTAGAGGCACCATTACTATCTATATTCTATATATTCATGCCCTTATATCATTGTCGTAATAGCAATTGTCAGAATGGTCAAATTTTGTGAGTAAACAGTGACGGTCACAGACGCATATGATTTGTGTATAAAATTTTGACAATGTCATATAAAGGAGTAGACACCGAAGCAATTTTGTTCTGTGGGTAGTTCAATTCTAGAGTTGGGTGCCGTAACGGAAAATATACTTTTATGGCAAGGAATTGTACATGCACAAGATCAGGATGATCTTGTGCATGTACAATTTGAATAATAATAAAATTGAAATCATAATACACAAATCTTGTCACTGCTAGTACCTACTAATTCGTTCATTTTGAAGCGTGTTTGCTGAAAAAATGATTTCTGACCATATATTGTTGATGTATCATTAAAAAATAACGTTGTAGTTTTAGGTAGCAGAGTTTGCTTCTTTGTTATGTTAAAACAAAATTGAAAAATAAGATTTGTTATTACGTACACCAAGATTTATTACGTGGCCGTCACTTTTTTACTGTGTTTACCACTTTATTTTTTGTCAAACATCTCCGATATACGCATATCCTTTAAAATTGCCAATAACTCCAGAAGTTTGTATTTGGACAGAAGGAAGGATAGTTTACTTTTTGGTATTATAAAAGAAATGCCTCGACCCTGCTGCTTAGCGTTGTTATACTGTGCCAGAAAATTATTAATTTCTTCTAAATTAAGATTTGCTGGGTTTAGTTTACTTTTTATAATCGAGATATCTGCAACTTTGCCTTTATACAAATCATCTAAAATGATGTCCAACACCAGTTTTTTGGACTTGGATTTAAGTATTTTTTTTAAACCTTTAGCATTATGCTGGATTTCTTCAACGTCCCTTTTTTTCCTTGCAGCTTCGTATTTCTTTAACAATTCGTTCAATCCTTCTTTACTAAGTTGCTTTCGTTGAAGAGATTTGCGAGGCATTTTTGATAAGGTTACGTTTCCCAATTTGTAATCTTCAATCAATCCTCCTAAAATTTTAAGTTTAGATCCCGATATAGAGTAACGTTTCTTTAAATCATTGACTTTAAGTGCCCTGATCTGTTCCATATCATTAGTATTTGTCTTAGATAGTTTTATTTTGTTTGGTGCAAGAGTTTTATGAGAGATATTTCCATTTAGTTTATCTCGTATTCTGCCTAAGTTTATTCCTAAAACCGAAAATTGTGATAGCTTTGGATCCGCATCACCAAAACATCTTTTCTTGAAGTATCTTTCAACTTTCCTTTGAATCCAACGACGGCATTTTTGTTTACAACTTTTCTTTTTCACTTTAATTGGGGTTTGGGTCTTCGTATTTCCTGTTGGAAATGAATATTATCGGAGAAAAAAATTAAACCTAATCACTGCAACTATTTTAGGAATAAGTGACTTTTATATAGGTACCCACCGTAACAAATAAGAGCAATAGACTTTTACATCTTTGCAAATCAAATAAATAAGTATAATTAATATTACTCACTGTTTTTAGGGCGGATGTACATTTTTTATTACTTGATGTTTCGGGACTTGCGGTTGCGGGCGTGCTATCATTTTTTAACATTTTAACTGGAATGGTTTTGTGTATGTCTGTAAAGAATGGCTGGTTGGCTTGTTAGGCTAGTAAATGCATCTTGATTTTGTTACTTATGTTAATAGCTTTTACATGTTGCTTTATTTCAACGTCATTGTTTGCAGAAATTCGTTCGACTGGTTGACGCGTGACACAGAAAAAATAACTTCTGTCATGTGAAGTCATTCTGACTGCTTTTTATTATCGTTCAGAAATATAGATTAAATGCTAAAGTAGGTAGGTAATATATTTGCCGCATAGATTGTATCTCCATAAAGGCTGTTAAACACTTCAATTATTAATACTCAATGACTCACAGCTCTAAAATGGTTTTATTGGGTGATATCTTATTATTTATCATTGAATTCTCATACATTTGCAATGATTCACACTTAAATCACTAGAAGTAATGAGTAGCCATTAAAGGATTTATTGAGTGCTGTCCAGATCCTCTGATCGAACACTCAATAAATCCTTGAATGGCCAGAGGGTACTCATCTCTACTATTTATCACACTGGACTGGCGGCCGCCAAGGTGCTTTTGTGCCCGTTTGATATTTGCCATTTTGGCCCTGTCGGCCGCAGCGAGTGTTAGCGAGTGTCTACGGTACTAAAACTATTTATGTTTCGCCATTTACAATATACACATGACCTCATTTTTCATAGGTTTTATATAATTCGTGAAGCAGGAATAACGCGGAATTCGAACGAAATTAATTCAAAATGCAAAAATACTTCAGCTACTGTACACTTCTCTGCAGCCATTTGCATTATAAGTGGCGCTTCAAATAGGCACAAAAAATTAACTGTCAAACATATGGAACAGCCTGTTCAGTGGTATATAGTAAAGGTCAGTTCCAGAGGGTCATGTCAAATTCTATCCATCAATATATATGTATAAAAATTAATACCTAGCCGTTCGTTAGTTTCGCTAAAACTTGAGAACGGCTGGACTGATTTCAATATTTCTTTTTTTTTGTTTTGTTCACTAGTATACAGGGAAGGTTTAAAAGAAAAAATATAGGTAGGCAGGGTAGGTAGAGTAATCAGGGTGGGTAGGGTCGGCAGGGTAGGTAGGGTAGGTAGGGTAGGCAAGGTAGGCAGGGTGGGCAGGGTATGTAGGATAGGCAGGGTAGGTAGGGTAAGCAGGGTGGGCAGGGTCGGCAGGGTTGCAGGGTAGGCAGGGTCGGTAAGTAAGTCAGTAAGGTAGGTAGATAGGTAGGTAGTCAATAGACGGGAGCGAAGCTGCGGGTAAAAGCTAATCAGCAAATTATAATTGTAGAAAAGTCAAAAACGTATAGGGTTGACATTGTTATCGAAATGCAATGGTCAACTCCAAGCGTTTCTAATATCACTAACACCAATTAAATATCACTTTGTCTGGAGCCCTGGTTAGAGATCAGGTTCTCATGATTAGATAAAAGAAAGAAAAAACAAGATTGAAGATTTTACTTTTTTCCAACAAATAAACAAAATGTACTTTATTTTCTGACTGGCCTGTTGGTCTAGTTGTTAGTGGCCCTGACTGCTATGCCGGAGGTCGTGGGTTCGATTCCCACCCAGGACAAATGTTTGTGTGATGAGCACGATCATTTGTTCTGTGTCTAGGGGTAATTTATCTATATAGGTATGTATGTATTTAGAAATATATAAGTATGTTTATCAGTTGTCTAGTACCCATAACACAAGCTCTGCTTAGCTTGGGACTAGACGGCGTTGTGTGATAGTTGTGGAATATTATATTATTATATATTTTTTTAACGTGAGTATTCACAAATATTTAAAATAAATAAATTCAACAAAAAATATGCTATACGAAGATGCAGACCGTACGTCGAAACGAGAAAATTTATCAGCATAAAATAAATTAAACAAACCCAATCAATAAACGTATTCTTGCATTTATGGCTATACAATGTCAATAGCATTACTGGTAAGGTGGTTTTGTGTATAACTCAATTTAGTGGCGAGTGTTTTTCTGTTCATTTTATTATAAACCTTGAAGAGAAAGCTAACAAGTCAAAACACCATGGAAAATCATATGGCCAATATTCAGTTGCACATCATCAATCCAACTCCGTAATAGCATGATCGGCGGCGAGGACCTCTCGCGCCTGGCCCTGGTTCAGGCTATGGTACGGAGTAAGAGGGATTGGGAGGCGGTCACCTCCTTTTGCAAAATAGTAATGCAAGCAAAGGAGACGTCCGAAGCTGTAAGGTGGGGACAAGCCTTACGCTACAAACCTCGCCAGAGATACACCAGACATCGCGAGTCGCAGGACTATTTCCAGCCACCGTAGGCACGGGCTTGTGGACGGTGCAGCATGGGTAGGTCACTCCGGCCGTCCTGTAATGACCAAGCCTGGGGCTACGATGCGTTGTGTCCCACGCGCGCCTCAAAGATATGTCGACAAAATTGACGGGGCCAGTTAGGGCCGAGGCCTGCAAGGGCTGCAGATTGTTTAAAGGGGATAAAGTAGCCCTTGCAAAAAAAGGCAACTGACGGAACACTATGGATTTTAGTTACTACAAGTCTGACACTCTCACCTAGTCCAAAGCACGGGAGAAGTTATTTGATGATTTCCCTCGTGAAAAAAGCTCCAAACTAGGATATAAACGCTTGGGCTCCGAAGCTACATAGGTAGGTATCCCAATATTTAGTTCAATCGAATCCCAGGAAGTGCTTGAAAGTGGATCACTAATTTGGACTCGGATGCACACACAAACGAAACATGTCATAATTAATAAGTCTTTTACTATTCACATGCATGATAAAGATCTCTTTTCATGTAGAGAAGGTTTTAAGATTTTTCTATAAATTTTATTCTTAGATATTTACGACTGACTCTATCAAATAGTGTTATTAAATACAAGTGTACTTTTTCAATTCGTTTTTGATTCGACAAGCGATTTATGATATACGCCGGCACAAATTTTAATAAAATGTTAAAATTTGAGCCGGCGGATCTCGGCGGCCTCCTTATAATAATTCGAAAAACTATCTTTAACCACACAATTCTCTTGCAGATATACTGGGTCATAACTAAAATTATGCCAGTCGTCGATTCTGCTTCCTTTAGAAATGGTGTTTTCGATTCTTTAGTATCCAATGTCGAAAACGATTCATCCGACGGTTACTTATCAAATAAAATGCCAATATCTATATTGCGAAAAGACATGTCCCCGGAGAAAATTACTAATATAAGACAAAATGACGGTTATACCTTCGATTATAACAGATGTATACAATTTAACAATAGGATACTTTGTGGCTATGATAAAAATAAAGGACCCCTTTTAGATGACTATACAATGATAGACATTGGCAATGGGTGTCGAGCACGCGGTGATAGAATAGAATGTGGATATGATAATCCACAATATTACAAAAATCTGAGACATCCAGCCGTTCAGTACGATGGTCATGGTGAAGAAAATGTACATGAAAAAGATAGTGAACACAATACGCAATATAGGAACAATCACCACCACAGAGGCCATCATCATCATGTAATCAAACACCACGATATTCGGGGAAGACAAGCACCAACGCGTACAGCCGCGATTACGGAGCCAACCACTCCATCTGATACATTAAATATAATGAAAACTGATAATCTAGAGAACAAATTACTAAAATCTGCATCCTATAAACTTGTAACGAAAACTGAAGAGACGAGTGTAGGAAGTATTAAAACAAGAGCAAAAATTGAAGTAATAGCGTCGACAACTAATACGGCCGAGTCGTCAACAACAACAACGGTAATACCAACCAAGCAAAAATCTACAGTAACATCTAGAAGCACCCAAAAGACGCCTAAATCAACTACTAGTAAAGAAACAACATTAACTACCAAAATTACAACAACATTACCTAAAAATTCAGAATCAAATGACATTTCTGATGGCGAAACGAGAATATTAAGACTGAAACCGGTCATAAAACAGAAAAGGAGACGATTAACTGAACTGTTATCAACATTTCCTAAATTAGTTAAAAAATCTAAATCCGATCATACCGTTGTTCCTCGAATTTCAAGTATTGGTGAGACCACAGTTAATGGCGCTGTTTTACGAATGGAAACTAATAGTGCAGAGAAAAAAGTTAAAACAGCTTGTGTGGAGCAGCAGGATAGAGTAGTGTGTTATGATTTCAAAACATAAATTTGTACTCATTAATGTATTATTATTCTGCGTTATGTTATGCCATTAAAGTTATGTAACGAGCTGCGAGAATATGTTGTGCCTTTAGTAAAACCTATAGCTAGTCTCATATCTTATCATAGTGTTTTTTTTTTAATTCTGTCAAATACTAACTGAAAGAACATCGATCAAATCGGACCTAACGGCTTTCTGAATTGCAAAATACAGGGTAATGACAATTGGGAACATTACCGGCGGTAATTTTAATAATAATATTGCTGATGTGTTCACTGAATTGTGCAACTGGTGTTCCAGAGGGTGCGCTACTTCTCTTTATTCATAAATTCTGAAATTATTTTCCTCAAATGCTGTTACACGTAGATACCTACTACATAATGATGACCATTACGCTCAATCAGATATTTCACTCAATGTGAAAAGATACTATCTTTTCACATAAATTACCGGAGATTAGTCTAGCATTTTCTGGATCAGTCCATACAAGTACTTTGTACTACCTGCCTTTGATTACTAGTGAATGAATACAACTATCTTCGACAAGAGGATTTTTTTTTGCTAGAAACTCCGAATATTAATTCAGGTTAGTTATAAGGTGGTTCCGGCCAGTTCCGGCACTCACAACATAGTTGTGGAAAGTAGATGACTTCTACTTTATGATGATATCTAGTATGTATGATACGTACACATTGTGTATATCATCCTACCTCCAAACATCCAATAGCCAAGCGTTCCTTAGCAAACATGTTAGTTTTTAAGTTTTTAGTTGCGGTGCAGAGCAGCAGTCGTGTGTGATGTGTGAGTATGTGGGTCAATGTGCGGCGTGGAAGATAAGTGCGAGACTCACTTATTGCAAGAGTTTACAGGAGATAGATGCAATAGCAGCATACACTAATATTATAAATTCGAAAGTAACTCTGTTTTTCTTCTTCTTTGTTACGTTTTCGCACCTTGACCTATAAACAAAGTTAATACAAAGACAGATATTTATAGATTTCTTGGAATTTTGATATAAGAAGAAGGATTTATGGCATTCTTTTTTCACAGCAGTACAGGTACCTACTTTCATGCGGGCGAAACCACAGGCAGAAGCTAGTGGTAGATATTACAGAAGTGACATATGGGATTTATAACAGGGCACAACCGGCCCGCAAAAGTAGGGTGGTAGGTTTGGTGTGTATGTAGAACCTTCAAGTGACACAAGACCCATAGAAATTGCCATGGCATACTTAACAACATCGATCACATTTAACATAATATAATAGCTATAATACCTTCTTGGGTAGCAAGCTGCTGCTGAAAATGCTATGTAAAGACGAAATGAGTCAATTGACGAAAAACACAAGATTGATGTTTGCTCTTAAAATGTGAGTAGGCGCTAACTTCAACTTCCCGTTGAAGAATCTTTAACTGCGAAAGCCTTTCTTCAGCCAGAAGATATATGCGTACCAGAGATCGACACATGCTTCTTTTGCTGTGTTTGCATAAGTAACTAGAGGCCGTCTGATCCAGAGAAAAGACTAGCTTTACGTCCGAAACGCAAGAGGTGGTACGTTGTTAAAAAAGTCAAACTGTACTTTGTTTTTTATCGAATTAGTATTCTTATTTTATGCGTTGTCTTATTTGCTCAATGCAAGTGTAACAGTTACATATTGGTTTTTTGACAATAGTCTTGTACCCTGGATGGACATGTTCGGACGATATAGACAACATTTAATACTGCCTCTAGAATAAAGGTATCTATTTCTGTAGATCTAGCGACCGTAAACCATATTTCTGTGCACGAAAACCGATGTTTGATTTCCGAGTACCACATAATGATATTGGTTTCCTACACCCGTAATTTTACAGTAGCAGGCCCGTAATCTGGATTCATAGACGCCAGAAGATTGTAAAATAATTGGTGAAATATGGTTGTACTTTTTTTACTGTTGATAGGCTCGCGCTTGGCCATCATCTCACCGGTTGGTAAGCAACGATGAGGTCGACGATGGAGTAAACTTACATATTCACTCTTGACTTAAAGATCCCCCGGTAGTAGCTATCAGGAAGCACAGACGGGCAGGAAATTCCACTCCTTAGCTGTATACACATTGAATGTCTTCTCAAAAAGTTTTGTTTGTATGGTTCGGATGTCCACCATGTAGGTAGCGGTAGCGCATCGCTACACGCTTGGTGGTATGATGATGTAACGGGCTTGGCGGAATTAGGTTATGCAATTCCGACGCACACTCCCCGAAATGCAACCGGTAGAAAACCGTCAGGCTAGCAACTCGGCGACGATGCTCAAGACTTTGAAGCTTCGACTCAACGAGTGCATCATTACCAATGAACTATTCATGATACTATACATAGGTGCATCCCCTTTTAATGAGAAATCACCAAATAGCTCCTTCCACTCTAGGTGGAGTGAGAGGGAGTGTTAGACTTTTATTGTCTAAACCCCACCTGTACTCCTTTAGTTGCTCTTTATGTTCCAGAGTCATAGTAACTCTTTAGAACAATCCCACATAGCTGCCTTCCTGCCGAATCCAACGTAGAATACAGATATCATGTTGTCTGTGTATGCTTTCATGACTCCTTTAAAACATGATTTCAACCATCCTTGATTCTGGTTTACCCCATTGCACTGAAATAGCTGTGTGTGCAACAAATTTTTGTTACTTCTTCTACTGCAAACATTAAAATTATAGATATTTGTTGTCACTATCCAAAATTTCGCAAAATGGATTTTTAATTCTATCTATTGTAATATCTGGGTGCAGTGCAGTGGTCCACTCTGTTGCTGAACTTTTCTGTTTTAAGTTTAAGTACTTGTATTTACTGTGTGCAACAATGCAGTAAAATCAACATGGCAATGGGGTGAAAAATATATAATACTAGCTGACTCAGCAAGACTGAAGCCGACACCCATTGTTACACTCTATTAATTTTAAGCTGCTACTGTAATTTTTGATGGTGTACAATACAGAGTATATATAACTATCTACCGTCGACACGAAGGAGCAATATATTTCTTTAAAAACCACCTACTCCTTAGTCGTTAAAGTTTTACATAATCGTAACTATTTATAAATGCGTCTCGATTTGACCTATAGCTCCATTCACAATCGTCCTTGCTTCAAATAGAATCATGCTGACAACGAAGATGCCAGAATGATTTTTCCACCATACTTACATTTACCTTATATTAGCTGGGGTATATCAACCTCGATTAACATCAGTTGGTGATATTGCCAAGATAATCATGTTGATCGACTGATCGATTTGCTACAAATAGCCATGGCTAGTATTAAATTTATCTGTGATTATGTCATGGTGTATAAAACCATCCAATGATAATATCTCTCTAATTTCAAAATAATTTCTTTCGGGTGTATGGCATTGGTGACCATGACATACTAGACCGTAGAATTGGTCATTTCATAAAGTACCTAATCATTTCCTAAAATGCTTAACCAAATCAATTACTTAAGTTAATGAATTACAACTAATTACACGGGCACGGCTATCTCATGATATGGTAAAATAGTTTTAACATAATTGTTTTTAATATAGGTACTGCAATGAAAAATGTTAGTAATGAAATTGAATTTCATGACTAACATTTTAATACCATAATTCAAGAAAAGTAATGAAAAATCCAGCCGCACTAGGCCGGCTTGGTGGATTACGGCCCATTTCCTCTCCTAGAGAGGAGGCTTGAGTCCCAGCAGTGGGAACATTAAAAGGCTGATTATGCTATTATGCATGAAAAATCTGGGTATAATAAAAACCAAAGATTAGAGCAGTACTCCATACACGATCGAACTTGTGCTTGTCGGCCACACCTCCGATTCCTTTGTTCTGACGTCATCTTAAAGCTCAGTCACGTGGTCAGAACAAAGGAATAGGAGGCGTGGCCAACTCGAGGTGATCGACGAAAGAGAATCGAAACGAAACGGTCGAAACTTGGCTAGGCCTGCTGAGGAACCCCGGCATTTATACCCAATTGATCGGACGAGTAGCCATTATTTTATTGTCTTTTTTTTGTGTTGTGTCCATTATTTTATTCTGTTTTTATATTATAAATATTATTATTTGGAATTGGCCGTTTTCCCATTTGACGATAACGGTGACGACAAGAGATGACTGATGAATGATGACTGATAGTTTCATACATTTTCTAACAAAAGATGTAATTTGCTGGTACCGAGGCTGCTCGGTGGCATAACGCATACAAGCTGTTGGTTGATGTCAACTCGACATCGTCAGATAAATGAAACTACCAGCCTGACGATATCGTTTATCGTTTAATGTGAAAACGTCCGTTAAGTACTTTCGCTCAACCGTCAAATAGACAGCGCTGGCCCTTTTATTGTTAAAAAGTAAACATGCAAGTTTTACAACTGAGGAAGAAAGTGCATTGAAATATAGTCTTTATATAAAACTATGTAAGTTTTATGAAATTTGTAAATTTTTAATTATGACATTTATATGGGCATAGATAATGTGGCCATTAACATGGTAATACTTCACAAAATGCCCAATTCTGAGATCTGACTACGACACTCAGATATGTAATGGTGTCACCGAGGTCAATGTTAGTACCTACCGTGATATCGGACAATTAGATCTTGCGAATTATTATAATAATGATATTAGATTAAACAAATAACTTTTGATATTTTTGGAAATTAAAATAATTGTTTGTATCCGTAGTGTATGGTATAAAATGCAGCGTAGGGTTTTTCAGGCATTGAGTACACTGAAAAACTTCAGGAGAATACGGAAGAGTCTTGGTAAGGAATAAACTTTTGTTATCTAATTTATACTAATATATAAAGAGAAAAGATTTACATTTTTAGATTTTTGTTTGTAATGAATAAACTCAAAAACTACTGCACCGATTTTAAAAATTCTGTCACAAGTAGTATGCTACTTTATTATTGAGTCACATAGACATAATTTTCTACTTCAATGCTGGCGAAACCGCTGCCAGAAGCTAGTATTTTAGTCATAATTATCTGGTTTGGAGGATTTTGTCACTTTGTAATAATAGTCGCATGGGTCGACTTCTATAAAAACTTTGCCTACGTTTGCCGAGGCCGGTCTGTAGACGGGTGATCATCTATATATATAAAAAAAAACTCACTGACTGACATATCAACTCACAGCCGAAACTATTAGGACTAGGAATGTGAAATTTTGCACAAGTTTTCCTTTTATTACATAAGCGAGCATTAAGAGAAGATTTTCCGAAATTCACCCCCTTAGAGGACGAAACGCGGATCCAACGTTTGTATGGAGAAACCTATTTTTCTGTGAGCGAAGCTGCTGGCAGAAGCTAGTCTTAACATACCGAGATTCTTACGTTCCTCAGAAAGCACGTTAAGCGGTTGGTCCCGGGTGTCATTTGTAGATGTTTGACAATCGCTACTGATGAGTGATGGTTAAAAGCCAGAAAACCAAACACCAGTCTTGACAAAGAGTAGGTATTGTGTTACCCAGTTACTGGGTCAGAGAGACAGTCGCTTCATAAAAAATATTAGTATCCAGCTGTGCCTTTTTTAAAAAAGAAACAGTCTGTAATCTATGTGAAAGAAATCCTCTTAGTGCAGATGCCAGCCTCCCGCAAAGGAGTAATTGTATCTACATAAGTAATGTTAGTTTGTAAGGCAACTTTTTGTAAGAGAAATATATTAATGAGTAATATATGAAATGAATATGAATCCGGTTTAGGTAGAAGCCGACTTCAAGTAAGTTAAGAAAAGGCTAAGCAGAGTTTACATTATCTATTAACTTTTACTACAGCTGAAAAATGGCCTTCCCCACTTGACAAGAAAATAAAGTCAGAATTTATTTTTTGTTCGTCTTTGATATAGTAATAAATGACCTTAGTACGCAAATAATTACAATGAATGGAAAACAGATAATTATCTAAATTTTAGGGTAAAACCCCACAAACAAAATGAAAAAGATCCTACGATAGTAACAAGTTTATATCGTTATGTAAATTTTGCAAGGTGATGAATTCCAAAAGAAGACTGGCTTTTTAATTTTTTTGGGTTTGTGTGATACATGCCAGATCACTTATTTTATTGATCTTTAGTTTCGTAGTTATAAGATTATTGCCTGTACTAGATTAGGATGCCTCTAAAGCAGCTTAAAAATAACCAAAGCGTCGGATGATGACGGAATTACTAAGCTGTTTTCCAGAGTCATCACGAATCGTCTCGCACGCAGGTTCGACGACTTCCAGCCTCCCGAACAAGCCGGATTCCGAAAAGGCTTCAGCAACGTAGACCACATACATACGCTCCGGCAGATTATACAGAATACCGAGCAGAATAATCTGCCTCTCCACTTAGCGTTCGTGGACTACGAGAAAGCTTTTGATTCGATCGAGACCTGGGCTGTACTGCAGTCTCTGTCAGATTAACTAGGTACACCGAAGTGCTAGAGTGTTTGTACGAGAACACTGCAAAGTCAGGCCGACTTCAGGACCGGACTTTGAAACCTTTCTTGCAGCGGAGTGTGAGGCAGGGAGACGTCATTTCTCCGAAACTGTTTACGTCTGCAATGGAGGTTGTCTTCAAGGTTCTAGACTTGAGAGAGCTAGGCATTAATGTCAATGACGAGTATATCACTCACCTTCGGTTTACCGACGACATAGTTGTCATGGCTGAGACTACGGTGTAGCTCAGTAAAAAGCTCGATGACCTTAGTAAAGCTTCTGAAAGAGTGGGTCTTAAAATGAACATGGACCAAACCAAAATCATGGTAAATAACCATGTAGCACCTACTCCTATCAAGATCGGAGACTCTACACTTGAAGTTGTAGACGATTACGTTTACCTGGGACAGACAATCTAGTTGGGTAGGTCTAACTTTAAAAAAGGTGTCAATCGTCGAATTTGACTCGGCTGAGCACCGTTCGGGAAGCTGCTTTTGCTGCTATCTTTTTGTTCAACATACCAAAGTATCTCAAGAAGAAAGTCTAATACGTGTTGCCAGTGATGACATATGGTACTGAAACGTGGTCGCTTACAATGGGCCTTATCAGAAGGCTTACAGTCACCCAAAGGGCAATGGAAAGGCTATGCTCGGAGTTTCCTTGCGTGATCGCATCAGGAATGAAGATATCCGCAGGAGAACCAAGGTCGCCAATATAGCCCGAAGAATCACCAAACTTAAGTGGCAGTGAGCAGGGCACATATTGCTAGTAGAACGGATGGTCAATGGGGCCGAAAGTGGCAACCGCGCACCGAAAGACGCAGCGTTGGAAGGCCTCCTACAAGGTGACCTGGTGAGAAGCGTGGGAATGCGATGGATGCGAGATGCACAGGATCGTTCGTGACACTTGGGGGAGGCATAATATGTCCCAACAGTGGACGTCCTTCGGCTGAAATGATGATTATGATGAAGATTGTTGTTATAGGCAATTAAGAGTGAATGGTCTGTTTTCAATGCTAGCAATTTAAAGTAAGATATTTTACGGCACCAACCCCCACTGGGCCCGCATGGTGGATTAAGGCCCATTCCCTGTCCTAGAGAGGAGGCCTAAGTCCCAGCAGTGGGAACATTAAAAGGCAGATTATGATATGCTATGCTATTCTACGGTAATCTTTTTTTATTAATCATTTGCAAAGGGATCATTTACGGAGTGGGCCTCTGTGGTCGACTTTGTGAATTTGAGTTTCCAACACGGTATCTCGTTGTTTAAGCACCTATAAACCCCAGATATATTAAAGGACAAAATGTCTAAAACTGTTGTTTAGCTTGCTTATATGTCTTTTTTCAGCACCTGTTGATCATGAACTCTCTACTGATAGCTATGTTTGCCCTGGCGGTACCCAGTGCCTTGGCATACGACGAAATGTACGACAAGATCGATGTGGACAAGATTCTCGCCGATGATGGGCTGTTCACTGCTTACATCAACTGTATGCTGGACAAGGGGGAGTGTAAACAGGAACATTCTGCTGATTTTAGAAGTAAGTACCTAGCAGCATTTTCAACAAATTCGAAACCTGGCTATTTGGCTCATCGCGTTCAAACAAACAAATAGACTCTTGAGCTTCATAATATTACCACTATCTTCAGTGAACATCCACGTGTCGGTCAAAATGACCGTGTCCGGTCATAACTAGTAAAAAGCATTTTATTTTAGTGATGAAGAGGAAGTTTTACTTTTAGTAACCTTAAGAACTGATTTTGGATGACATAAATAGAGAACACGAAATTCACGGAGTACACATATATACACACCCCAACCCTCCTTTTTATTTTAAGTTCTTACAGTCCATCCTACGTTGTCTTGTAGATATCGCTATCAGTCATAACAACGTAATGATTGTACCCAATCCAATAGATTTAAGTTTGATTGATATACTCTTTATTGTACACCATTAAAGTTCGTGTAAAATTTATCCTATTTTCTACAAACATCCCCGGATGTATTACAGTAGCGGGGCAATGACACCAGCATCCAATCGCGTTGTTATACTGTGCGCAGTCTTTTTGCCGGTTTTGTTTCTTTCTTAAAGCTTGTCACTCAGCTACTCGTTAAATAACGACTTCATATTTTTCATTGTGTTATTTTCAGAGCTGCTGCCGGAAGTCATAGCAACATCATGCGCAAAATGTAATGCCATTCAAAAACAGAACGTCAGGAAGACTGTGAAGGCCCTCACTGAGAAAAGACCCGATGACTTCATTGCGTTCCGGGCCAAATATGACCCAAAAGGAGAATATGAAAAGGACTTCACCGCTTTCGTCATGGGAACAGATTAATTTGAATATCAGACGAACTGCATATTGCCCTTAGTGAATCTTGGCTGATTATGTTAATGAAACTGATTTAAACTATGTGGAGCATTACAATAATAATAATAATAATAAATCATTTATTTTCAGGCATCTTGGCCCATAGATAAATACCTTATAGACTAACATATATATAAAGTAAATTAAATACAATTTATTGTTAATAAATACGACTTATGACTATGTTAGTAACACTTCACTGCACTTGTTCACTTTGTGCTGTTCTGTGGCACTTGTCCGCGGAAGCGACGGAACACCACGCCCTGCGGCCAAAAGTCTTCCTTCAACATGAGGGGCAGAAAAGTGTTCGGGACTCGCACCACGAACGCCTTGAAATTGACGTTACGGTGCGACTCCAGAAGCTGTACCCTCAGTGCGAACTTCGTCTTATGGCGCACGTACTCCACGATGTCTTCCACCCTTGTGGTGTGATGCAGGCGAGAGATGTACACGGGAGTGTTCGGCTGAGCAGCACGCAGTCCTACGCTAGGAGTTGCAGGTGCTATGCCGCAGCGATTCTTGTTGGTTTGCGTTCGACGCTTCCTCCTTTGCACCATAACGAAACCATCACTATCATCGACCTTGTTCTTTGCCTTGTCAGGCACAGGTTTTGGATTAGGAGCGCCAGGGGCGCTCGCGGTGACGCTAGCGAAATCCTTTCGGATCGGATTCGCTGGGGCTGCAAGACCAGGCAGCGGGACGGGGCGAAGGGCTCGTGCGGTGCATGGAGGAACCGCGGTGACCGGCACGGAGTTGCGGGGCGCACGAGTGGGGCACTCTACAACCTCAGCAATCGACGTATGCACCGGCGACAAAACTGCTGACGCGAAGTTCGGCGACAATATATTGAGGCCGGCTCCATGACGCATGTTTACGTTCGATGCATCGACTGATGACCTAGTTGCCGCCGCGTTATTGCGAAATTCATTAAACTCCTTGCGCAAATCGGCGACGGTTTTCTGAGATGCATCCAACTTTGCTAGCACATCCGCAAGACTGGCCCTCAGAAAGACAATATCTTTCAAAAGGCTTGTTACATCGACGTGGTCGAAGGTGACTGGAGGGAGCTTATGCAGCTCCTTTGCCACAAACGTCGGCACGTCGTCAGGGTCGGTCTCCTTGAACAGCGTGATAATATCCTGTAGGCTTTTCTTAGTCCCGTCACGCCGGCGGGATGGCATCTGGTCGCGCTTATTAAGCACGCTGAACAGCAACAGCTTCGCAGCAGCTATATCTTCCTCGCTGAAGTTCGTTGCGCAGATTTGGATTGCGGACACCTCGTCCATCACATCCAGCTTCTGCTGCAAGAACGCCAACAGCTCGTTTGCCACTAGATTGTCTGTCATGGCCAGTACTTACGAGCGACAGCTTGCGCTGCGCTAATCGGTGTAAATAAAACTCAAATAACACGTCCACATCGGCACGCGGCACAAGCGAGACTCAAATTACAATAGTATATAATTATAAGTTGCAAGTTTAAAACAAATTTGTTTTTTTTTTACTATTCGTAATAATTCTGATATTCCAGTATCAGGATCAAATCCTGTCTATAGCCTCATTAAAACTGACTGCAGTTAATATTTTATAAGAATCAACATATCCACTGTTACTGGTAAATCTTTTTAAAGAATTTACCGTATTTTTTAATTTTTTTACTTTAAACTTTAAGAGAAACATACAGGACAAACGCGAAAATTCTGTCAGCACTAGTAACCTCACCTGATAGCTCGTTTACGTCTTCTTTATGAAACAAGTCTACAACACTCTCCGACAACAACTGCTGCATTTGTTAAAAGTCATCTATATCACAATGGTAACGACCAGAAAAGTGACAAAGCGGTTCAAATATCTAGGATCTTATAATGAAATCAATCTGAAAAGTACAGCACAGGAATAAGAAAAGCCGTTTCTATACATGGAATCAATATCAAACAGTGTTTTGACGCTTAATCTTCAACCAAGGCTTTCATAATACGATGTAAAATAAACCAATTACCATCCCATTGGCTGATTGTCTAATAACATTGTCACGCACGACCTTTGATCTACGATGTTACGTAAACTCGTTGGAAAAGAACTCAAGCAGATAATAACACACTTGCTTGAGCAGGTTCTAGAAATATATCAATTACAATATTTTCCTTTTGACGTCAATAGATAAAATCAAGACTATAAAATAGATTGCGGTTTATTAAGACAGGACTATAAATTAAAGTACTTGTCACTTTGATCTTGGATTTAGCTTAGGTATAGTCAGGGGTCAAAAGTGCAGTTGCACTCCTTTGTGGTTATTGATCCAGCAGGATAATATGACTGACTATTACATGTATTAACTCTGTGTTCTTCTGAAGCTTCCCTTCCTATCCGTATGGGTGGCCTCGGCGTCCGCAAAATTACTAGTAGATATTAGTTTACCAGCCTTTATATCCTCGGTTCACGGTACTGAGAAATTAATCAGGAATATCCTATCTCCCTCACTGATTGATTTCAATGTGCCGTGCTTCGTCGAGGCTTTAGATACCTGGAGACTCGCTTGCTCGAATTCTAATCCGCCCGATGAACCATCTTCCCAAAGACGGTGGGATGAGCCGCTCTGCAAAATAGTTAAAAAAAAATTGATTGAAACATCTACTGCTCCTGCGGAGCGTGCGCGCCTGCTGGCTGTGGGAGAGTGGGAGTCGGGTCTCTGGCTTCACGCACTACCATCGTCGAACATAGGCACCTTGCTCGATGATAATACTTTCCGCCTCGCTGCTTCCTTACGTCTAGGCGCTCCCTGTTATTCTCCTCATCGCTGTCACTGTGGGCGAAGTCGTCAACAGCCTCGGACACCACGGTCTGTCATGCAACCGAAGTGCGGGTCGCATAGCACGACACGCGAATATCAACGACATCATCAGACGTGCTCTTGTCTCTGTCGGCGTTCCAGCCGTATTGGAACCCCATGGCCTGGCACGCGACGATGGCAAGAGACCGGACGGCATATCGTTATTCCCATGGAAGATGGGTAGGCCTTTAGTATGGGACGCTACTTGTGTCGATACTCTTGCGCCTTCCCATCTTCTTAACTCGTTGTGTTGTGCTGGTGCTGCCACTGCGGCTGCGGAGAACCGCAAGCGGCGAAAATATAATAACCTTGTTGGAAGTTATATTTTCGAACCGTTTGGGGTTGAAACTCGCGGTTCGTGGGGTCCGAGTGCTCACAAGTTGTATAAAGATCTGTCAAAACGTCTAGTTGACACTTCGCGTGACCCAAGGGCTGACTTTTACCTCGGACAGAGGATAAGCATTGCCATACAGCGTGGCAATGCCGCAAGTCTTTTGGGCACATTACCAGTCGACAGCGATGTGGAAGAGTTTTTTGACGCCATATTTTAGTTTTAGTTAGTTGTAATTAGATTAGGGTTTTTATTATTATTTATTTTATTTTATTGTAATTATAGTTAGTATTTTTAAATGTAAATAAATAAAAATGTTAATAATTAAATTACTCTGTGTTTAATATCAAAACTCCTAACCTAAGCTAAGCTTCTACTAATATATGTACCTGAATCTTATATAGTGAGGACTATATTTATCTATCTATCAAATATAAAATTAGTTCACCAACTATAGCGAAATAGAGGAAAGACACTCAAACAAACGTCGACCAACAATTTTGAAAACGGAATATCTACAGGTACACAACAGTAATGGGGTTCCATAGAACCAGTGACGTGAAACTCATGCCATGATGCGGAACGATTGCGTCGCACCGGTTATGTGACGGCCTTACACAATCGATGAAGTTGCATCAGAGTGCAGCGCCGTGGGCTTCGCGCTGGCGCAACTGGTCTGCCCCCCGCTTCGCATCGGCGCTCCGATGGCCCTGCCTGACACGAAAACCCACATGTTACTAGCTCAATTGCTCCGTTATTAAAAGCAATTATTTCATAATTAATAAAATCATTGACATTCAGCCTCTTTTTGGTGACATGATCAAATTGGTCATTTTAGACTACGACCTTCTTATAAAAAGTGGCTCACATTTTAAAATTAGTTTCCTATGTGGACGGACTAGTTTTGTGGCCTTTATGGGTCAAAACTTGAAGTTTAATTTATCTCCTCATGGCAAGTTATATTTAATACAACTTGAATCTGGAATACATTTACTTATAAATTTTATTTTAAACACATATATGTCAACAAAGGTCAATGATAAACCAAATCGTATTAAAATCAAATATTTAATTACAAAATATCAGTCAACATCGTGATATTTTAATAAATAACACAACAATTTGTCATCCGATTACAATCTAAAAGCCTATATATAAATAAAATCACATGGATAACTATCCCTGAAAATGAAAAAAATGTTGAGAACTGTTGGACGAATCCTGTGGGAGATGAGATAGAGAGCTATTTAAATCCCAAAAGCAATTCGGGCAAACAATTTGTATGTTCTAGGACCCTATAAATCTAATTTTAAAATATGTTGGAGCCTTTCCATTTTATTATCTGCTTCCTTGGATGAACTTGTCGAAATTGGAGCGGTTCTTGCCAGTGGGGTCGTTCTTCTTCACTAAGTCGTCCCATTCCTTGGGGTGCTTCTGTTGGATTGCCTTGATCACCTTCCTGATGTTACCCTTTTGCTTCTCAGTGCACTTCGCGCATGTCGTTTCTATTGCTTCAGGGAGGGTCTCTGTAAAATTTGATTCCACGATTAATAAAGATTTTAAATAGATCTGATAATTGGAAAACTTTAAGGTTTTGTAGCCAAATGGCAAAAATGGATCTCATATTTTAAGTCTTGTTCCTATGTCCGCACCAGAGCCAATTTAATAGCGAAACTATATCGAAGTTTCCGTATTCTATGAAATGACAAAACTGGTAAACAGTATTTAAATATCACACTTCGAAAGTTTTTTTTTATTAACAGTACGGAATAAATAGATTTTTGATTGATTCCCTAAAAATATTGTATATGGGAAAATGCAACTCTGCAATTGCAAAAAAAAAAATCACAAAGGTCATGAAAAATAAAATTCTGTATCTATATACATGATTATATTTTGACACTACCTCAGGATATTTTCCTTGTTGAACACCTTGACCTCGACCCCGTTTGTGCTGTTCGAGTGGCCAGTATTGGGTTTATCCGGAGTTACGCAAATGTGTATTTTATGCTACGCCGCGTCTATGTCAACATCGCCGCTTGTTAATCCAAAAATATATCAATAGTCTAGTTATAGCAGCTTTATATTGAAATATTATGCTCTTGTATTCAGTTTATATCAACACCAGTTCGTGTTTTGGGTTACCACCGTAGTATAATTTCCTTCGTTATACACAATTTCACAGATGGATTAATAATAGAGTCATCAGCCAATTAGTGACATTATTTTAACAAATAAATATTTTAAAACAAAAATGTCATTAATTGCCTATCATCAGTTAAGGGGAGAATGACTTCAGGTCGGAGGAATCACGACCGTCAATTACGAGGACGTAAAGAAGAACAATAAAGATATCACTTACTTTTGAAATCTAATCCTTCTGGTGTACACCTTCCTTTGTCCAGGAAGCAGTTGATGTATGCCTTGAGGAGCCTGTCATTGGAGATCAGGGTCTCTACATCAAAGTTATCATATTTAGCGTTGTATTTCTCAGCGGCGAATGCCATCACGACCAAACACGACAACACAATCAGGACCCTCATTTTGATAGTTGAATTCTGGAAATAATAACCGAATTTAAAATCTTCACTGCAATTAATCAACTTCGTACGATCACAATGGAACAAAGAATGTGGCTTGTGTCGACTGCTCGATGAAATCTATTTAGCGGGCTATTTTCATGGACATTGGACAAACACAGGACGTGTTTAGAATACGAATGATATTACTCATTCGGAAATTATATGCATAAATCTAAAACATTAAAGCTGATGATCTTTGTTGAATATTAATACAATATATGAGACAACAAAGAAAGAAAGATGAAAAACGAAGATAATTTTCAAATCCCGTAAAGTCAAAGGTCACAGCTTATTCACAATTTGTGTGTCACAAATCACAAAATAATTCGTCACTTATCGAACCTGCAGTTCATTCACCCACCTTTTACTCTCTATAATCGGCCTAAAGAACTAGCGTCGGCAGAAAGCGACAGTGGTTTATATTGACGACCGTATACCCACTACCTTCATTGGCACATGGGTCAACGATTACGTAGTCATAACAGTCAAAATTGAACCTTTTACTTTAATGCATGTGATTTACTTTTGGATATTAGTGAAATGTTAATGTGTCAGCAACTTGTGGGTTTAAACAAAACATAATCCTAGATTGCTACGATACCGGGAAAATTAGGCAATATTAAAGTTTTTGTCGCTTATACAAGGAAAAAGTAACATTATATTATTGCTTACAGGTAAAGAAGTATTATCGATACAAGTAATTGTACAAGTTATCCTTAACAATGTTTGAATAGAGCCTACCCTAAACGGAATCAAGATTCCTGAATAAATGATTCAATAATATTGAAGAGGTTTTCAATTAGTTGTCAGAGATAATACTTAAATACAGAGAAATGGTTTCATCATCATACTTCTAAGAACTTATAATATTTGTTTCGGTCATAGTCCATCATAGTGTTAGTAATAAATAGAACAAAACCGGGGCTGTTTGCAAGAAAATACTTACTGCCAAAAAATCGTCAGCTGTACGAGTTTGAATTACCAAATTTAGTATGGTTCACTGTAACCTCATTGATTGTGATGTTGTCAATTCACTATCATCTCGTTGCAGTCTCTGCTGCTTCGAGTTATTCTTCATGCGATTTGTCATAGTCTTCTTTACTGTAAATTGGCTTCAAATATAAAACCTCTACTCTGGAGAAGATGTCTATGTCGTCACTAGATCTTAGAGTTGGCCAATTCAAGATCAATTCAGCCATTTCGTAAAATTAAGCCATTTCATGAAATATTATACTTTACATTTATAATAATTGTTTAACTATACTAACAGGAGGAGTAGGAGGTCTGAGCCCCAGCTCAGGGGACCATTATAAAGCTGATCATGCTTATGCTTATACATACAAATAAAAACTCGGACGCTTAGTGATAACAAATTTATAAATAGTCTTACCGTTTACAGTACTCACCTGCGTAGGGTAGTCAATTAGGTAGATGACTAATATTTTTTTAATTTACAAATCAACTTTATCTGAAACCCCAAACAGAAATAATTTTTAATCGGTTTAAAATTTTGTAAGTTAGAAACCTTTTAAATCTAGCGGAAAGGAGAACTATCAAGTAACAGAAAAAAATATGCATAAACTGTAATATGACGTCACCGCCATTAGGTTACGTGTGTACAAAAAAGATAGCGAGATGTTCTCAGCACGCTCCCACTCTTTCTCATACCTATATTTGAAATTTTAATTGCTATTTCATTTAATGAATTACTTGATTTAAGTTCCTGTGTCCTATAGATGGGGCAGCGGGCATCCACGGTGCGCCGCCACCCCTTCGGCCATGAGTTTCGCGTTTCATTTCGCTCCAGGTCTCCCTTGTATTCTTCACCTCTGCGATGACCGTCCATCGCCAGGTCTGCTTAGGGCGACCACGTTTACGCTTTCCTTGAAGATTCTAGTCTAGAGTTTGCCTTCGTTATATGTTCAGGTTCCCTTCGGAGAGCGTGGCCGATCCAGTTACATTTGCGGCGTTTGATCTGTTGGTTGATCGGGGTTCACCACAGCGTCTCTACAGATTTATATTGGAGATTTTCTCGGTCCAGTAAATACCGAGAATACAGTGAAGACAGCGGTTAATAACGACCTGGAGTTTATGCGAGATGTTCTTTGTGATCTTTCACGTCTAACACCGTATTATTTTTGTTTAGTATAAAATATATTACAATAATATACACAAGAAAATCTACAATTCGTAATGGGTTATTGTACACGACAATATTTCAAACCTCTCAGTGATATTCACAATCTATTTTTATTAAATCTCTGATCATTTAAATATAAGAAAAAATATACGAAAGATTATGCGATTATACTTCTAAATGCATATTATAATAATATATAATAGGTATAATATAATATTCACACAACTATCACACAACACCGTCTAGTCCCAAGCTAAGCAGAGCTTGTGTTATGAGTACTAGACAACTGATAAACATACTTAATTATTTCTAAATACATACATATCTATATCTATACATATAACATATAATAAAACAGTAATATTATTTTGCGATGGTATTAGTTGGCGCAAAAACTACTGAACCGATCCTGTTCAAATTTTGCATACATAATCCTTATAGGTCAGGGCAACTTATAGGCTATAAATTATCACGCTATTTGCTATGGGGGGTGAGCAATAAACCAAAATGTCGGTGTTGCACGACATTTGCCGCGAGTTCGATCCCCAGCTACAGTTAAAATTTTGTCATTATTTTATCTTCTTTTTTGTAATAAAATAACTTTTACCATTTTTTCAAAATAAAATCGACATTTCTATTCGATATCTTAATATTTTGTAAAAACTAATCAAAACACATAATAAAATCAAAGCGGCGACAAAAACCACGTACTATAATGTTACATTATTCAGATACTGGCAACGCCATCTAAAGACTCAAAGTAGAAATAATGATGACAATGACAGTTGAACTTCATATTTGATAGATGGCATTGTGTATTTAACGTAATTTTCTGAATAGCGGAAGAATAACCATCGCTCACGTTTGCAGACAGTTTTATTCTTTAAAATTGGACGATAATACTGGTTAAACTGGTGTTAGACGGAGGCATTTTTAACAATCCTCCTGCTTTTTTTCCCTGTGGTTGTAACAAGCTAATTGACCGTGATTATTCAAGGGATACCAACCAAAGGCGATAAAAGTAAATACTTGTATGTATTTAATTATTGACTTTAAAATAACACGGCCAAATTTTTGGAAGGGTTTGCATGGCACCTTGTGTTGGAAGCCCCCCAGGTGGACCGAAGACCTGGTGAGGGACGCGGGAATCAGATGGATGCCAGACGCACACCGGACCGGTCATTATGCCGACACTTGGGGAGGCCTATGTCCAACAGTGGACGTCTTCCGGCTGAAATGATAATGATAATGATGGTATCTTTTTTCTTTTTTTAAGGGTGGTAATTATCCAATGACTTCTCTGGTTGGAGCGGGAGGGCGTTTCAAACTTTTACTGACTGAAACCGCAACTGATTCCTTCAGTTGCCCTTTGCAACATCTCTTTGAGGAGCGCGTGGATCACTAAGCGCTGTTGACGACTGGGCTCAGTCCGGTCAATTACCGGACGGCCGGGCGGCTAGCTACCCATTGCTCGATGTTTGCAAGCCCGCGTCTACCGTGGCTGGTCGTCGGTGTCAAAATCTCGGCTCGGCGTGAGGACGTTCGTTCCCTCACGCGTACGGCCTGCTCCTTCGCTAGCATTACGGCTTTGCAGAAGGAGGCGACCGCCTGCCATTCCTCCTCGCTCTGGACCATAGCCCGAACCAGGGCCCGGTGCGAGAGGTTACTGACGCCGATTGCCTATACGAGGACACGGCGGTGCTCCGCCCTTGCGGGATACACCTCTGTATGCTCCACTATGTCCTCCGGGATGGTACCTTTCAGTCTAATAATGGCGTGTTTTATTATTTGCAGTCACTGCTTCATATAAAACGGGGTCGAAAGTGGTTTGCGTTGCTGATCACAGTTCGACAACGTATGATGTATCTCAGATTCCTTGCAGCCTTACGTTGACATCTGGACGTTACCTCCTTCCAGTGAGTAGTGACCAACACTCGAACAACCCTCTGAGGGAGGCCAGTCTCAGGGATAACACTAATCAGCTGCTACATTTGTTTACCGTAATTTCATTGTTTTATGGATACACAAGCTCAGGACTGTTGAGGGTGTTTCGAGCGGTTTCTGTTCCGGATTCGGTTGGAAGTACCCTGATTACCATTTTGCGAATCGCCCGAAGGACCCGGTGTAGTATGCGGTGGAAGTCTATCCCATTTGGGTGAACCGCCGTGTCCTCATAGAGGCAATCGGTGACAGTGACCTCTCGGTTTGGCCATCAATATGCGAGTTCAATTGGGCGGGGATTCATTTCGCCGAAATTCATTCAAAAGTTGAAAACTCTTCATAGGGTAGTTCCCACTACGGAAAAACATTTGTCTGATATACGGGGACGTCAGTCAAATACTCACCAAAAAATCCTAGGTAAATGAACAAGTATTTTTTACGCCCAAAATGATCAAGCTGCAATAATCAATGCAAGCATGCTCTCGCAAATTCTTCATAAGTACTGTTGTAGAGGAAGATAGTTGATGATGATGATGGTAGTTTTTGGATTCACTGGCTTATTAGCTTTGCACTATCAGCGCACGTTATCCAGCTGACGGTCGGTGTCCCGATTATGCTCCTTCTTTTACCTCTACCAAAACTGTCTGACGACTTAAACTCTTCAGTGAAACATTATTGAGGCGAAAATTTTACGTGAGGTAACTCTTTCGAACAATCTCGCAGCCCTAGCAGACATCGGCTCTAGAGGGCCCTATCCATTTGCTGACATCTCTTTGAGTCGCGTGTAGAATACAACGCGCCATCGATTCAGGATTGCTTTGACCAGACGGCCGGACGGCACTACCGAAATCCCATGTTTGCGCTAGCTGGTAATCTCCCTGCGGCTTTCAACACCCGGAGCGTCACTTGCAACGACAGCTGAGGAGTCAGGATGTACTATCCCTCATAGTTTCAGCCACCTTCTTCGATCGTAGTGCTTCACTGAAGGAGGCTACTGGTTAACATTTTCTCCACCAATCGCCTCCATGAGGACACGGCGGCACCGGCGCTCCGACCAAACGGGACTGACTTCCACAGTATGCTCCATCATATTCTCCCGTGAGACCCGAGTGTTTCTTCCCGCTGAATTCGATACAAATACCTCTACCCACATCCGGTAAGTCATGCACAAAGAGAGGATGCCGTGACGCCTCCTCTGTAGTCACTCCTCAAAGACAGGTATTACCGCTGCGATTGTGACGTGCTCACTGTGGCGAGGGGTTAAAATCATACAATGTTGTTTTACCAGAACATAAACCAGAAACATACATAAACTAATGCCTTTTCCCTTGGGGTAGGCAGAAATACCAACTGCTACGACCCATACATACTCTTTCTATTCATTAACGTTCATACATCTAGATCTGGACGAGTACATAACATGTTTCTTGAAGGTAACTTGCGTTCTTACCTTTAACCGTTTTATGTTAAAGTACAATAAATAATTGCGATACTTTCGGAATGTATTGCAAGCATAGAATGATTGTACAGTTTTACGAACTTAACGCGGACGAAGTCGCGGGCAACAGCTAGTTATAGATAAATTACACCCAGACACAGAACAAATGATTGTGTTCATCACACAAACATTTGTCCTGGGTGGGAATCGAACCCACGACCTCTGGCATAGCAGTCAGGGCCACTAACCACTAGACCAACAGGCCAGTCAATATTATCTATTCTATTGTAAATTGAATACTCCTATCATTTCGTATTATGTAAAATGACATATTATAATTATTTAACTTCATAATTTGGTATTGCAAACATCATGCAGATTTGCTACTTTTACATCTGACCACTGTCCAAAGTCTGTAAAGTAGTTATTATGGCTGCGTTTTATACAGGTAGTATGTATTGTATATGTCGGGTCAGCTCCATAAGATTTTTTAAAATAACTTCTCCCACTCTGGGTGGGGCAAAAGAGAGTGTCCAACTTTTACTGACTAAAACTCACCTACGTTCCTTCAGTTGCCCTTTGCGTTCCAGAGCCATGTAACTCTTTCGAACATTCTTTATATTACACAAAGTTTAGAGCCTCTCTTGATTTGAACTCACGTTGTAGAATCTCACTGCTCCATTGCACCCACCCTAAGGTGAGTTTTTTCGCCATTTCTTCTCAGGGGTAATCAGATAAAAAATGTAGACACAAGGTAATTCTTTTTTAATGACATGATGTCTAAATATGATTTTGATATACTTTACAAAATTATTAAAAAAAAATTTTTCACCCGGCATTCCCGCTGTTTTAAGGCAAGTACTACTAAGATCTTCTAACCTGCCGAAGTTACCTTCTTATCTGTTAAAAGAAAACCAAATAATATATCTATCCTAAGCAAAGTGGCACGAGTTCTGCCACCAAGCAATGAATCGCATGTTAGTAAATATTTCAATTACGCACCAAAACGGATAAATTGTATAACTGTGCACTGATTGGTAGCCAGCCACAATCAGTTCACAATTTCTTGACACGACACAGAGAGATTATAAACTACCGAATTTTGATTAGTATCATTGTAGAATGAAATGTTAAGTGCGCAATTAATCAAGGTTTATAATCATCATCATCATCATTTCAGCCGAAAGACGTCCACTGCTGGACATAGGCCTCCCCCAAGTGTCGCCACAATGAACGGTCCTGTGCGGTTTATAATCTCTTAATATAATTTGGGTAGTATTTAAAAGAGTGACTGTAAATTAAAGTTTTAAGTGACAAAAATAATTAATTTAGGTTATAGTAATTAGTAAGTGAGCGACTGACTGCGAGTGACGAGAAATCAACAAAACAGCAACTTACAAACATTAATTTGAGTTACTTAAAATATAAAATGAGAAGCTTCATAATATTTGAGCGACCTAACATTTGTTTGAGTGTCAACGTTACGTCCTGCATTTTTTTCAATATTTGGCAAATGATTTATTCATACTGAGCGGCATTTTTTTTAAATTGAAAAGTTTCGAATGTCCTAAATATCGATATTTATGTATTATGTATGTCACAAGGTAATTTGATAATTCGGATATTGCGAAAACCCGGATAATTAGAAAATGGTAAAATAAAATCTGCGAGTGACTTGTAGGTACGCGGTTTGTCACAGTTCTAACCTAACCTAACCTATTTCACCCAGTTCAAAATGATGAATCTGCCTGCGACTAGATAATTAGCCAATGGTGAAAACATTTCTTAAAGTGAACTTTTTAGTAGTTCGTTATGTAAAACCTCAATTTTATTTCTAGTCGCACACTAAGTAATTTAGTCGCACGGCTAGAATTTTAAATATCTGAAATGGATTAATCACAACCCACTTTTAGTATGCTTGTTCTGGATTTTATTATTAATCAATATTTGTCGTTAGTTTAGTTAATTTTTCACTTACTCAAATTCATACCGCTCAAGTTATTAAAACAGTATCTCATCATCAGTCGCTAAGTTTTTTTTATTCGCTTGTTCCCCAATAATAATTCCCCATATAATTTACAATCTTAATACGGAGTTTGCAATCCACGCTGCGCCTAAAGACGGGGATCAAAGACGCAGAAAAAAGGCTGCCATGGAAGCCTTAAAATAGGATTGGACAGGTCACATCAGCCGCATGCACACTGACCGCTGGGCAAGAGTCTCCACGCACGGTATCTATGGTCTCCACAAAGTGGGTACCTGAGGACGGACGACGTCGCCGAGATCAACCTGAGAAGTGGTGACAAAATGACAAAGACGACTACCGCAAGGACTAGTTCGAGGTAGCTTGAGAAAAGAATGCCAGTGAAATATAAAAAATAAAAATTGACGACAAACGGACATCTACTAAACCATACCAGGCCCTCGTGGTGGAATACAGCTCGTTCCCTCTCACAGGAAGAAGGCCCGTAGCCTAGCAGTTGGGACATTATCATGAGCATGATCAACCTTATGTTCCAACTGCTGGGACTCAGGCCTTCTCTCCAGGGGAGGGACTGGGCCGTAATCCACCACGCGGGCCCAGTGCAGATTGGTGGATGTCACATGTCTTCGAATTTTTGGTTCTAGGACATGCCAGTTTCTTCACAATGTTTTCCTACACAGTGTCATGAGCAGTGGTGATGATCCACAAAGTAGGTAATATTTGCCTGGCTGGGTTCGAACCCACGATCTACAACTCGTAAGTCGGGGCCGTTATCACTGGGCCAACACTACTCTCATCTTTGAGATATTATATGCTGATAATGTTACTTACATTTATGTCCGATCCTTCAAATATAAACACAGCAACGCTGGCGAATCCTGTTTTTATGGTGGCTTTGAGTCGATAATAGTTGCATCACCCATTTGTATGCAACTAGGAACTCATGTATATTATAATTGTTTCTAATGCTTTTAATTGGTTGCATTATTATTATTATCTCGAAGTTTTTCCTCGTCTTTTGAAAAACTGCTATATTTCAGTCTCACGCAAATACAATGTATATAATGGTGGATATAATCTAGGTACTGTTGTATTCTTCAACAGTATTCAACTTTGTGTCTGAGTAGTACGTCGGCGCTTTATTTTAATATAAGTTTAATAGCAGTGGCCAGTGTAAGTATTCTAAGTTCTTTACTGTTTTCTTTCAAGTATAAAACATTAGTTTTAGCATATGTGGAACCCGAAGCACGTGTCTACAAAAAAAAAAAACAAAAAAAAGAAAGAAAGAAAAAAGTAAAAAAACAGAAAGCAAGAAAAAAAAGAAAAGAAAAAATCTTTGTACAAAACTTTCATAACTGTATCATGAAAAATCACAAAGTTATAAGCTGTGTTACCTGTTTGTCCGTACAAATACTTAGTCACTGGGCCATCCGGGCGACTGAGGGGTTGTTTTGCTCTCGCACCCTGCTGTGCGCTGGCACCTCATGCCCGCTATGACCTGCCGTGACCTGTGTTGACCTTAGTTTCGGTGGTGTCCAACTTATGAACTTTTTTAAATATTTTTGGGAAAATTCTAACACGATGTAAAAATTATTGGAATCGATTCAGTTACTGATTCTGAACAAACTATATTCAGGTCTCGCTTATAAATACTAAAAATAATGTTATATTTATCGCAATGTACCCCTGAATTTGTTACCTCATATGTGCTGTGCTGAGTAGCAAATTATTTGTCTTACATCAGTTCAGATTACCTAGATTTTTTTTTACAATATTCTAGGTACATTTTCATTTAGACTACATAGTGCTTGCTGGTTATTCAAGATTGTGTTATTTGAGTCCCTCTAAAGGTTGCCTAGATAAATATCGCTATCATACAAGAATTAACAACATTCTAAAAGAGCCGTGTTATCAATTTTGGTATATTAGTAATGAATCCACTTTGGATTCATTCTACATTAATGTATTAATCTGTTTATAAGTTCTGACTCACTTACTGACTCCTCAACGACTAACCCAAACCCTCATAGAGCGCTGAAATTTTGCAGATAGATTCCTTGCAGATTTTTTGAAAAACCAGGATAGTTTACTTATAACTCGCTTCGCACCCCTTGTGCTTCCCAAGTCGTCGACGGCGCGTACAGTTCCACGCGCGCCTCGAGGAGATGTCAGCAAACCGTAGGGGCCCAGCAGGGTCGAAGCCTACTGGGGGCCAAGGGTTTGTTTCTGAAAGGAAAACTCGGCCCTGGGACGAAGGCAAAGAAGGAATAGGAGTGGGGTTTTAGTCAATAAAAGTCTGACACACCCTCTCGCTCCGTCCAAGAGCAGATTGGATGTCATTGGATGATTTTCCCATCTACAAAAAAAAAAAACCCTTGTGCTTCATTCATCATATTTAATCCCCAATAAAACAGAGAGGTGACGACAACACAGACACACAACAATCTTACCTATAGTAGTTTGACATATGTCTATCTGTGTCATTTTAGTTCCATAACATATGAACCATTTTTGATATAGTTTTTACATATTGTGCAATCATACATTTTCAGATCCTACAAAGCCTGAAGATGAAAGTACTTGTAGTGCTATCAGCGCTGGTTGCCTTCGCGGCTGCCGCTACATTGACACCGGGAGAGCTGCAAATGCTTGAGGCTTTCGACTACGACGCGTTGTTCACCAATGATGAGCAGAGAAAGATAGTGTTCGATTGTATAATGGATAAAGGGGATTGCGGTGCCTACAAACAGTTAGTAGGTGAGTCGATGATTTTATCTGAAGCTTTTCTACCACAACATTATAGGAGCAGCACCTCAAATGAGCAGTATTTTTTTTCTAAAATTGACCGCCTCGTGAAGTTTTAGTCACTTTCAAGCTCAAGGACCGCTTTGGTTTGGAATCGTTGGATAAAGTGTTTGCGCATGTAATCGGTCGGAACACGGAAGGCGGAAAACTGGAAGGCAAACTGCGACGACGCACACCTTCCGGTGCACCGAACGCAAAGGTCACTTTGGTCTGTCGAGTAAAATGCAAGGCAGCTTCATCTGTTTCTGCGAACTTATGCATTGTTTAAACAAAATTGAATGCAAATGCAGATTCCACGGGAATAACAATGATTTATTGTTGTGAAACTGTTTTTTTAATGCCGTCTGTTGACTTTTTGGTGTATTTTATTCATTAATTAAAATTCTGAGAGTATTATACATCGGAAGAACTATTATCTCGGGAATCTGTAAGTCAAGAGTTTAGGTTACTTCTAGGCAAGCGCGCTCCATCGTCGACCGCATCGTCGGTTTCCATCAGGTGAGGTAGCGGTCAAGCGCAAACCTATCAAGAATAAAAAAAAAATACAAGTGGTCTCAGAAATAATTCACTTTTGTAGATACATAAACAAATATAAGTGTATATATATGCGTTAAATTACAAAATAAGAAACTGAAGACATGGGAAAATTACTTTTTGAAAATAACATTTGAGGCTTATATTTAAAAACATACAATTGGCGGCCTTATCGCATTCCGCGATCTCTTCCAGGCAACCTGGTATGGAAAGAGATTGTCTGGACTTAAAATAGGGTTGCACTTGGTACATTACAAAATAAGTTAAACAATTGATGGAAAAACAAAGTTACTTACATACATAACTTTTTGGGGGCTGAGTCACCCGCGTCCGTAGGAGAATACCCATTGTAAGTCCCTACACGTGGTCCCTGGGTGGTGCTAATCAGGTGACATTTACTGGTGGTAGGCTTCGACCGCTGGCTTGCGACAACCCACTGGGCAAAGACGTACCGCCAAGCGGCCTAGCCGTGTTCCGGTACGATGCTCAGTGTAGCCAAATTAGAGGAGTTGGGTCGAAGTGGTGGTTCCATTGCAGGCAGACCGACCTGGCCCACACTGGTGTGGAGGTATCGGGAGACTAGTCGCGGAGGGTAGCGGGATCCGAGGCACGGTGCGCTGCTGGCCGACCGCAGGTAGTTGGGGGCCCAAGTAATGTACCAGCCACACATGAAAGGCTGCCCCGCCAACTGTCGAAAAATCCCGGGATGCGCCATCGTGCTGGTTGGCGACCAGAGGAGAGGGCCCGATGGACACTCCCGGGGGGGCTCGGGCGTCCACGCAGTCTCCGGACTAGTACCCCAATGATGCCGTCCTATCAGTGCTTGCCTGAAGGATAGCAGCGTGAAACGCCATCTCACTTCCTTCTCCTCTCCTTCATTCACTCTTACTACACAAAATGGCAAAGAATAAAAAGAGAACTATTAAACAGTGGCAGCACTCCCTCTCTCTTAAAGTGCACTCTCTCGCAGTCCACCACCATCTGGAGACTGAGAAACCTGCTCTTTTTTTTTTTCGGAGACGCAGATCAGTAGTCCGTCAGACGTGTCGTACTTATCTTACCCAGGGTTTACCCTAGAGCACCATTTTAAACCACGCGCGGGTGTATGTATGTATGCCCGGGACGACATCTGCTATCGGCGTCTCCGCAATCTTGAGGACTCCAGGTACTCCACGCTTTGGGCTTTGGTGGACACTGGCATAGATCAAATTGTCTATGCTTGTGTCTACCGTTCGCACAGTGGTAATCAGGAGACAACCAGGCTCACACAGCACCTTAGTGAGGCGGCGGATGTGGCTCAGCAGCGGTACCCTTCTGCCCAATTGGTGATACTGGGGGATTTCAATGCCCACCATCAGGAGTGGCTCTTCCCATACCAGTGCACAGACCATGCTGGGCGAGAGACGCGGAAGCTAGCGCTAGCGTTAAATCTCACCCAGCTGGTCCAGGGGGCTACAAGGGTGCCGGATGTTGAGTCACACATGGCCAATTGCTTGGACCTTCTGTTGACTACAGATCCGGACCGGTACTCAGTGTCGATATCTTCACCAATAGGTAGTTCCGACCATTGTCTGGTGAAATCTGTATCCGTCTATTCCCCGCCCGATCCCATCCCAAGAGGCACCCGGGTTTGGCGATACAAGTCAGCAGATTGGGATGGTATGCGTTATTTCTTCGCATGCTATCCTTGGCAGCCTACTTACTTCTCTTCCGCTGATCCGTCGTTGTGCGCGGACGCAGTGTCGGATGTGTTGCGTCGGGGGATGGAATATTATATTCCATTCTCTGATGTAACAATGTCTGACAAGGTTCGACCTTGATTTGGCGCCGAATGTAATCGCGCTGAAGCGCTAAAACATACGGCATACCAAGAATGGGTCGACGCTCGTAGGCGCAATGCAAGTGACGTGACTCAAAAAAAGAGAGCCTATAATAGGGCTGCCAAATGCTGCAAGAAGGTGATGCGGAGGTCTCGGTTTGACCACATTAGCCGAATTGGGAACAAACTTGCTTCATACCCAGCAGGTAGTAAAGCGTTTTGGTCCCTGGCTAAATCTGTTGAATCGAACTTCTGCCGTCCCTCACTACCACCACTGTTGAAACCCGATGGGTCGCTGGCCCACATCGCTGAGGAGAAAGCAAATCTATTTGCCTCCCTTTTTGCGGAATCTTCACGTCTTGATTCCGGTAACGCGCGGCCCCCTGCCTTTCCTGAGCGATGCGAGACGACTATGGCAGACATACGCAATTACGCATCCATCAGAAGGACGTCCGTAGGGTGCTACGTAACCTTGACGTGAACAAAGCCAGTGGTTCCGACGGGATACCGGCAATTGTTTTAAAAACTTGTGCGCCTGAACTGTCTCCGATCCTGACACGCTTATTTCGTCTTTCGTTTGAGGCTGGAAAAGTACCGATGGCTTGGAAGCAAGCTAACGTGCAACCCGTGCCCAAGATGGGTAGTCGGGCTGACCCTGCTAATTACAGACCTATCTCGGTAACGTCCATTCTCTGCAAGAGTATGGAACGAGTGATCAATAATAAGCTCCTGGCATACCTAGAAGCTAATGACATCCTCAGTGATCGTCAATACGGCTTTCGCCGAAATCGGTCAACTGGGGATCTTCTAGCGTATGCCATTCACATCTGGAGCGAGGCCATCGAGAAGCATGGGGAAGCACTTGCAGTCTCCCTTGATATCTCGAAGGCCTTTGACAGGGTCTGGCATGATAGCCTTATTGCTAAGCTTCCTTCCTTCGGTCTGCCCACTGGTCTGTGTGACTGGATCGCAGACTTCTTGAGGGGGCGATCCATCCGAGTGTTTATTGATGGCTGCTCGTCCGGTCAAATGGAAATTAATGCCGGGGTCCCTCAGGGGTCGGTACTCTCGGCAACACTGTTCTTGCTGCACATAAACGACCTTCTTAAACCCGGTACCTTTGGGTATGCAGACGATAGCACTGTTGCTGAGAGATACGTGTCCGATGCACGTGCTAGTGGGTCTCAGATACAGTCTTTCCGAGAGGCTATGGTTGAACGCTTGAACTTTTCCTTGAAGGCAGTATCCGACTGGGGCGATTCCAATCTGGTCAAGTTCAATGCTGCTAAAACCCAGGCGTGTCTTTTTTCCGCCAAACGGAGCCAATTCCACCCGGCTCCATCATTCCGGGGTGTAACCGTGCCGATAACCAGTGACCTTGAGCTTCTTGGGGTAACGTTGTCATCTACCCTCAATTTCGGCTCTTTCATCGAGGCTAAAGCTCAACAGGCTGCCAAAAAATTGGGGATCTTGGCCAAGGTGAGACAGTACTTCACGCCGGAACAGCTGCTCAAACTTTATCAAGCTCAAGTTCGATCGTGTATGGAATACTGCTCTCATCTTTGGGATGGGTCTGCCAAATACCAGCTTGATGCTCTGGAGTCGATTGAGAAGCGAGCCAAGAGAATCATCGGTGATGATGCACTTGTCGAATCAAAACTACAAAGCCTTGAGCATCGACGCCGAGTTGCTGGCCTGTCGGTTTTCTATCGATTACACTTCGGGGAGTGTGCGTTGGAATTGCACAATTTAATTCCACCAAGTCCGTTCCATCATCGGACCACTAGACGTACGGCGTTGCGCCATCGGTACATGGTGGACATCCCACCCATACGTACGTACAAAGCGTTTTGGGAACACATTCATAATGCGTACAGCTAAGGAGTGGAATTCCCTGCCGGAGTCTGTGTTCCCTGATAGCTACAACCTAGGGGTCTTTAAGTTAAGAGTGAATAGGTTATTTCTAGGCAAGCGTGCTCCATCGTCGGCCACATCATCGCTTACCATCAGGTGAGATGGTGGTCAAACGCGAGCCTATCAAAAAAATAAATAAATAAATAACACTAAAATACATACTTAATAATTTTATAGGCAAGTGACAACTACAATTAATACAGCTAAAAACGAAACATAATTAACTACAAGGACAAGTAATACAAGGAATACTCCCTGTACTACTTGTCCTTGTAATTATGTTTCGTTTTCACAAGTATTTTGAATAACTTTATTCAAATCTCGTCCTTCGCGGCTCTGCCCCTCTAGCTAAGTTACGATCGTTTCGTTTGCGTCGAACGCCCGATTAGGCCACGCCTCCGATTCCTTTGTTCTGACGTCAACTTAACGCTCAGTCACGTGGTCAGAACAAATGAATCGGAGGCGAGGCCTACTTGAGGCGTTCGACGCAAACGAAACGATCGTAACTTGGATAGGGGGCTGGTACTCTTCAAAGCGATTTTTAATATTCATGAAAACAGGCCTCAGAAGTTGAGTAGGAATGTTGTTAATATTTTGTTTCCTTCAATTAAGATATGGTTGATGGATTAATGTTGTACACCCTACTCTTCAAATAACTCTAGAGTAAAAAAATCGAAGGTGAAGTCTGGAAACCGGGGTTCCGTTTGACATTTCCATAGAGGATCATTCGTGTTCATCAGTCCCAGTCAATTTGTTTCGGGCTGCGGGATAGTTCGAAAGAGTTACCGAGGCTGCAAAGGGCAACTGAAAGAACACAGGTTTTAGTTAGTAAAAGTATCATCCCTCTCGCTCCACACACAGCGCAAAGAGTTATTTGATTTATTTATTATTCTAGGAAACACCAACGACATATTAACAAGATGCTATACTGGTAGGTAATTTTGTAGACATTCGATTCTGTGCAAATATGTTAATTAAAGGTGTCCACAGCTTATACAATTTGACAATACGTATAAATTATTATTTTATAAATTAAATTAAATTAATATTGGATATAAATTAGATAAGATTCGATAAGATTCTGGAAATACATTATTTGACAATTATAAATTATATAGTTCGAAATATTTAAATGATTAAATTAAATTGTATTGATTAGATTCATATGAGCCATAAATTAAAATTATAATTTAAAACAAAGAATTAAATTAAAATAATAAATTAAAATGATGACTAGTTTCAAGTTGACTAATTGGGAGCTAGCCATAAATCAATTACAAACAATGCTTTTCTTAATTCAGATATGCTGTCGCCGAATAAGTCCATGTCGGAATTGGTAGAGGTGACTCTATTAGTTGTAAACATCATTCGGTTTATCGGAACGGATATATAAACCGAATGATGTTTACTAACCTAACCTAACCTAACCGGACACGTGCGGGGAACACTAAGGGAAAGATTAGCAAGCAGTTCGAGAGAAGATAACTGACTATTTTAAATTTTAAAAATAGTCATGACGTCGGTAAATACGCGACGCTGTTCGCGCGAGTGCCAACCAAAGTGAGTAAATCGCTGTGAGTAGTCGGCCCTGTAGGGGCAACTGCAGTCTTTGTATCGAAGGAATCTGGTGTATGTGAATTTCTATAACCCAAATATGACACATGCATCATGCATGCTCTACGCGGGGATCGTTCGGTACATGGCCCTTTAAGAGGCGCCGGTGTGGGCGCCATCGCTGCGAAAGCGACCGGTGGCCAAGCTGAACGCGTGGCAGAGGGTCATGGCCATCCAAATGCTGCGGGGATACCACACCGTCTCCCAGAAAGTGGCGAGCCTCCTTGTCAGCCTGTCACCATGGGATCTGGAGGCATTAACAGTCCTTGCACGCATGCACGATTTGCGCATGGAGATGCAACGCCGGGGTGAAACTGCGCTGCCGCGACAAGTCATGGGCTTCCTCACGCCCCAGCCGCCAGGATCCCGACCCCGATTTCCAGCCACCGTAGGCGTGGTCTTTAGGATGGCGAGCAGTGGGTAGCTCGCCGTCCGGCGGTCCGTTAACCGTCCGGTCCGAGCCCGAGTCGTAGACGTGTAGCGTTTCACGTGCGCCTCAAGGAGATGTCAGCAAAACCGTAGGGTCAAAGCCTACTGGGAAAATGGGTTTGTTTCTGAAAGGAAAACCCGGTTTCCTGGAACGCAAGACAACGAAGGAACATAGGAGTGGGTTTTACTTAGTAGAAGTCTGACTCGCCCTCCTGCGCTGCTTCTAGAGTGCGGGAGAAGTCATTGGATAATCATTTAAAAAAATATTATATACATAACATGGGCACCATATTTATATCATATATATTTTTTTTGTTTATCCCAAAACTTGCCAGTTTTATATGTCCCCCACATATAAAAAAAGTTTTCTACAGTGTACCGTGTGCCATAGCAAATGCAATGGCAAAGCTTGTAAACATATTTATTTATAATATCAAAATAAATACTTCTAAATTATTTAGGATTTTGATGGAAATTTAACAATTCCCTCTATTGAAAAAGATATTGAAAATATTTATTTGTAGATACCGGAATATATTTAAAAAGACCGAGTTTTTTTTTTTAGTTGATATAAACCAATGCTTGACTGCGATCCTACCTGATGGTAAGCAGAGATGCAATCATTGATGGTGAGGCGCACTAGTTTATTAAGAGCCTATTCACTCTAGCCTTGAAGATACCTAAATTATAGTTGGACGGGAAGACCGCAGCAGGCAAATTGTTCCAGTCCTTCGATGTACGCGGTTTAAATGATGAAGCGAAACGCTTAGTCCGGACTGTTGAAGTTTCAACAACGCAACGGCGTGGTTTTAAAATAACCTGCTAAAAATCTTTTGCACTTGGGTGGTTTTTTTTATATATTTATTTTATTTTACAGAAGACTTACAGACTAATAAAAAAAAATATAAAGATAAACATAGATAAAAAAATATCGATAATAAGAAAGTACACATATGACATAAGTCAATTAATTAGTACCGAGAGAAGTTTATTATTGTCGTCGATATACGTGTAACCAATATGGACGTCCATATTGGTTGTTATCGTATTTATTGAAAAAATAGAATTCATAAGGAATGTTCAAAGATTGGCTTTTTTATTCCAGAACTATCAGTCAAGACGGTAACAAGTAAATGTGCTGAATGCTCTCCTGCGCAGAAGACCAAATACGAACATGTTCTGAAGCAGTTACAAGAAAATTATGAGCCTGTTTATACAGCATTATTGAAGAAGGCCGCGGCTAAACAGGAATAGTAGTAGTTATGTATAAGTTTTCGATTTAATAATATCATTAGCACTCGAATTGAAAATAAACGAATTATATTGTAATATTCAAGATTGAATTATATTGTAATTTTGGAAGAGCGAAGTGTACCTACTTCTAATAGACGTTACACTTCAAATAGTATTTACAAATCTTGTGAAAGAAAATAATCTTTTTATATAGAATGTATCTATTGTAACATTGAAAAAATCAGCTACAATTTATTAAAAAAAATATATTGTTGAATCTGCAATAATTTATTTCAAGAGCGCAATTTAGTTTACCTATTCATGGATTGTTAGTCTGCATTTATCCACTGCAATGATGGAAAAAGTCTTGCTCCTTGAGTTTTAGACTTAAGGTAGCTGTAGCCCATTTAGCGACGTCCATAGAAAAACTTTAATGATTTTTTCTTAGCCTTTAGCTTCTAAACTGTAAATAATTGCTGAACTGGAATCACTTAGGGCGGAATTAACCAATAAAACTAATCGCGTTTTAACGTTTGGCTCGCATAATCACGTTTAGCCGCTGTCACTAGTGTCACTTGTAAAAATACAATAAAAGAAAAATACAGACAAGTGACACTAGTGACAGCGGCTAAACGCGATTATGCGATTCAAACGTTAAAACGCGATTAGTTTTATTGGTGAATTCCGCCCTAGTTTAGAAAAATCCTATCCTATTTCTATAATATATAATAGATAGAACAATTCATACGGAAGGTTTAATACATGCATATTATAGTAGTGAAAAGGCGAGAATGGGGGGGGGGGATGTCGCTAGTATTTATATAATGTTATAAAACTGAAGAATTTGTGTAATTGAATGCGCTAATCTTAGAAACTATTAATTGAAAAAATATTTTAGTATTGGAGAACCCATTTATTAAGGAAGGTTTATATGCTATGTAACATCTACAATTTAGGTAAAATCTGTGATCTATGTAACATATACAATACGATTAATAGGAGCAAAGCAATTACCAAAAACCGCTCGGGTGAAACCGCGGGGGTAGCTAGTTATTTAGGCCACGGGCAGTGTGAAAGTGAAACCCGGGGCCCTGGAACGAAGGCAAAAAAGGAACAGGAGTAGGTTTTTAGTCAGTAAAAGTCTGACACACCCTCCTACTGCTCCGTCCAAGAGCGGGAGATGTCATTGAATGTTTTTCCCACCTAAAAAAAAGGCACGGAACCCTAAAAATGGAGGTCATCAACTCATCATCATAATCTCCTTAGCCTTTTCCCAACTAGAGCGAGGGAATTTATTTGATGCATTGCACTGCATATCACTATCACTCGCCTATCACTTAACTTGCTGCAACGTCACTTGCCGCTAAATTAGTGAACTTGCTATTGTGAATAAGTAGGCGCTTTCGTTGTGGTAAAACTTCCTGTTGTAGAAAGTCTTATCATTATTTAAAGCAAATAAGTACATCACGAAGTCGAAATAAATAATTTCTGTTTATTGCTACCTGCTCTGATTAATAGTGGTATTAAATATAAGATTTAACTAAAGAAACAGCCTCCAACTGCAGTGCTGAGGGTTTCCTCCACTAAACGATCATAGAAATTGATCACTTCATGATATGGTCAAGTAAAATTGGTCAGATCGTTTTAAACCTTAAAGTTTGATGATATTTCAATCCTCGTTTGGCCTACTTTATTTAGACCTTTTATTATCATATAAATCCTACATCAATGATATGGAGAAACGATGATTGACATATTATCATCAAATGTTAACGTTTAAACGAGCTGGCCTGTTTTAGTTGGCCATTTCAAGAAGTGATCAATTCTAAGATCTGGCCACGACATATAGGTATAAATAGGCTCAGTAATCACAGAGTAAGTGGTGGAGTACATCCATCATCATTATTTCAGCCAAACGATAGACACAGGTAGACATTGTTTTCACATGATAGTAGCGACAAGAAACATGTAATCGAGATATTTATTTGTAAAACATAACATGATTGAAAAGTGTCCATGGAGTTTCTTGCACTTCTTCTCCATATACGAGTAGATCTACGCTTTGGAATGTGCAATTAGCATATTTTTTTTTTTACGACTAACTGACTTCTTGACTCTACAAAAGTCCCTGTAAATGGTTTATTTGAAATAAAATGCTTTGAATCATTGAATCATTGAGGCCTCCCCCAAGCATTGCCATAACGACCGGTCCTGTGCGTTTCGCATTCATCGGATTCGCGCGATCCTCACCAGGTCATCGGTCCACCTTGTGAGGCCTTCCAACGCTGCGTCTTCAGAACCTTTCATCCCCATCGACCATCTGTTCTGTGAGCAATGTGCCCTGTCCACTGTGACTTAAGTTTGGCGATTCTTCGGGATATATCGGTAACCTTCTTCCTTCTTTCTGCTGTGGATACATACTATTATAATAAATAAGAAAGTAACTCTGTTCTGGCACTATTTGGTTTATAAATAACTCGTAACTAGGGTGAACAACTGTTTTACTTAGAATTTATTGGAAAAGTAGATACCTATGAATACAAAACAGTAGACACCTATGTTTATATTAGTGTTGCAACAGAACTCTATTTCCGCTTCCGTTTCTACAGAAGTTCCGCAAGCTTTTTCACTTTCGTTTCCGTTTCTGGTTTCGCAAACTTTATAACAGAACTCTTAACAGAAGAATACAAGGAGGAGCGTGGGGGTGGGGGGCCCGTAGACAACTGGACACGACGGAAAAGGCGTGGAGGGAGGTGGGGGGGCGGTACACAAACGTAGCTACTTTGTTTATAATAATATATTATATTTTATTGGTTCATTCCGCGCAATACCGCGCCTCGTGACGTTTAGCGTAAGCGCGTAAATCTTATGTTGTTTTTTATGTTTGTTTGATTCTCCTGTTGCCAATAGTTCGCCAATACTTATCAGCTGCCCCCAGAAGTGTAGCCAGTGAGCAATTAGGTATTTAGCGGAGCTGGTATATACTATATGAAGAACGCCGAAACAGACTCAAAGGTGTAAAAGGGGCCAAATTACTTTTTATATAATATAATTTGCCTCTGATTAATTTCAAGTACTGTAGTAAGTAAAGTACAAAATACAAATTTAATTAAACAAATCTTAATAGATAAAATTGTTTTTTTTTTCATAGTATTATCACTTCCGCTTTCGCTAAGATTTACTTTTGACATTTGTTTCCGTTTTTGAGACACTTCCGTTGCATCACTAGTTTATATGTTGTACCTTCAAATGAAATATCTTCAATTTACCTACCAATGAATTAGTGTAGTGAGATCTTTCCATGCATACGATTCAAACATTAGTAGCTCGTACATATACACACTCACATAACTAAGTTAACGGCCATGCTGTTACTATTAGAGTCACTGCTCTATATAGTAACAGCGTGGCCGAGTGGTATCGACTCCGACTTCGAAATGTAGGTCAAACCCAGTCAGGCGTTTATTTAATTACCTCTCAAAATGGTGAATGAAAACATCGTAAGGAAACCGGCATGTCCTAGAACCAAAAATTCGAAGACATATGACACCAACCCGAGCTGGGCCATAACCCACCACTTTACGACCCATTCCCTCCCTTATAGAGGAGGCCCGAGTCTCAGGAGCGGGAACATTATATATATTTTTTTTATTATGGATATGCTCGTGTTTGACTACTATCTCACCTGATGGTAAGCGACGATGTGACCGACGATGGAGCACGCTTGCTTAGAAGTAACCTATTCACTCTTTACTTAGAGACTACCCTAGGTTGTAGCTATCAGGAAACACAGACTTCAGCAGGGAATTCAACTCCTTAGCAATACGCATAATGAATTTACTCCAAAAACGCTTTGTATGTATGGGTGGGATGTCCACCATGATGGCACAATACCATACGTCTAGTGGTCCGATGATGGAACAGACTTGGCCCAATTAAGCTGTTGATCCCCGCACGAACGCCGGCGGTCGTGCGCTATTGTCTTACTATTGTGTCTCTAATTACGCTACTCAAGAAGTTAAATTGTGCAATTCCAAAGCACATTCCCCGACATGTAAACGATAGAAAACCTACAATATAATATAATACTGATTATGCTATTATTATGCAATGCTGCATTACAAGATGACCGGTCTAAAAAATAAAGCTTTAGCTGATGAAATATCACTGCGTCTAGGGCCCAAGAGTTCTCATATTGTAAAAGTATAGCCCTGATACAGAAGAGATGTGGGCGCATGTTGCATACTGCAAAGGTTTATACGAAAAAGGTTGAATAACCTGTTAGCCGTCCTAAAGCTATAATACCGTTATTTGGCATTTAGCCGATTTTACTGTACGGTATAAGTAATAAAAAAACATTATCTCAACGAATTAAGATGTAGGTACCTTAATGAAGTTTTAGTGTCTCAGTGAATTTATCCTTGGCCGTGCCATCTACTAAATTTTTTTAGTGAAGGTACCCATAACACAGAAGTAACTCCTAGTGTGTTTCGAAGTTCATTAAAAATAGTTAGTTAAGGCGGCGCTGGCGTTTGATCGAGCGCTGGCACCCGGCGACCACAGTACGTCACACGCGGAAGTCGTATGCGGATGTCCGCTTCGTTTCACCTTCGCGCGTACACGTACTCGTATTCTATCGGTCTCGTGTAGCCCCGTGTGGCCCGTGTATGTTACCGTGACTGGCTAGGTCCCCAGACCTCAGTCCCTGTGATTTAATTCTCTGGGGAGAAGTGAAACTCTGTGTGCATGAAGAGCCTAGATGACTTAAAACAGAAAATAAATGCCGATTTTAATGAAGTGTTAAGTTATAAGATGATAAGTGATTTGTCGTAAAGAACAAGGAGTTTAATAGGATTGGGAGTAGAGGCAAAAAAAATGCCTTCAACCAAAACCTACCAAATCAACACCAATCAAAAAAATCATAAAAATCGATCAAGCCGTATTGGAGAAGTTTAATAACAAACACTGTAAACGCGAGATTTTTACAAAGGTATTAGATTAGTATAGAAAACATACAAAAAAAAAACAAATATGATCAACATTTTGGTTATGCCGAAGCTATTTTAGTCTTTTTAGGGTTCCGTACCTCAAAAGGAAAAACGGAACCCTTACAGGATCACTTGGTGGTCCGTCCTACTGTCTGTCTGTCTGTCTGTCTGTCAAGACCCTTTATCGCGGGAAGGTATCGAGTTGAAATTAAAATCATATACTCAGATCTGGAAGGTGTGAAAAAACAAAACTTATGAGTTAACGAAAAAAAAGATACGGCCGTTTATGTCGCAAAAAACGTATATTTTGACACTCTCATGGAAATCAAAATTCATAGGGTACTTCCCGTTGACCTAGAATCCTGAAATTTGGCATGAAGCAAGATCTTATAGCACAAGTACTTATAGGAAAAAAACTGAAAACTGTAAATTTGTAGTTACCTACGTCACAATTTTTTTTGCTATTCGTTAAAATCTTCGTAACTCAATTCAGGACACGGCGTCCTCACCTTCCGCATGACGCAGGTTCTCACCGAACACGGGAAGTTCGGGAAGTTCCTGCACCGGATTCGTGCGGAAGCGACGCCCGGGTGTCGCCACTGTGTGGACCGCCCGGAGGACACGGTGGAGCACACGGTGGAGGTGTGCCCCGCTTGGGAAGAGCAACGCCGTGTCCTCGTGGGGGTGATCGGCGGCGGCGATCTCTCGCGCCGGGCCTTGGTACAGGCTATGGTCCGTAGCGAGGAGGAGTGGCAGGCGGTCGCCTCCTTCTGCGAAGCAGTAATGCTGGCAAAGGAGGCGGCCGATCGCGTGAGGCAACGGCAACGGTCCTCACGCCCCAGCCGCCGCCGGGATTCCGATCCTGATTTCCGGCCACCGTAGGCGCGGGCTTGCGGACGGCGGGCAATGGGTGGCCCGCCGTCCGACCGTCCGGTAACCATCCGGACCGAGCCCAAGTCGTCGACGGCGCGTATTGTTCCGCGCGCGCCTCAGGGAGATATCAGCAAATCGTAGGGGCCCAGCAGGGTCGAAGCCTACTGGGACCATGGGTAGTGTGAAAACGAAACCGGGGCCCTGGGACGAAGGCAACGAAGGAACAGGAGTGGGTTTTTAGTCAGTAAAAGTCTGACACTATCTCTCGCTCCGCCCAAGAGCGAGATTTGTCGTAAGATGATTTTCCCACCTATAAAAAAAAAAAACAAAAAAAAAACTCTATTCAGGAATTGAACTGTTTTCATAGGTAAGTTTGTACGGAACCCTCAGAGCACAAGTCAGACTCCCACTTGCCCAGCTTTTATTTTTAATAATATCAACTAGTGCTTGACTGCGATCCCACCTGATTGCCAGTGATACAATCGTTGATGGTGAGGCGCACTAGTTTACAAAGAGCCTATTCACTCTAGCCTTGAAGACATCTGTCCGAAATTAATTAGTTTCTAAGACTCCCACTGCGGTGATTGGACGAAAGGTTCTTACCCCCACCACGTACTTAGCATAGTTTATTTATATCAAGTTGTCTGTGTCAAACTGGAAGTAGGTAATTAGGTAATTAGTCCGTTAGGTGCCAAAAGGTTATTACAAATCTTTGAGGTCGGTGAGTAGGTTTCAATTTAGTTTTACTTAATCCGGCGACACGAAGGATGGGTAAAACTGACCCAATTTCTAGCGTGTTCGAGTTTTAACGGTGGTAAGTATCCTTTGTGAAAAGTGCTTCACTCCGAGATTCGTAAGCGCAGTCAAAAAAGTAGAGAATGGTCTAGTTGTTAGTGGCCCTGACTGCTATGCAAATGGTCGTGGGTTCGATTCCCACCCAGGACAAATGTTTGTGTGATGTGCACAGTCATTTGTTTTGTATCTGGATGTAATTTATCTATAATATGTATGTATTTAGAACCATTCAGTTGTTTAGTACTCATAACACAAGCTCTGCTTAGCTTGAGACTAGACGGCGTTGTGTGGTAGTTGTGGAATATTACATTAAGAATATTATATTATATCATCTACCCTGGGGGATTACCCTACTACCTCAGCTGCCGCATAGACAAGTCGACCAAGTGCATCATAAATGCAATTTAAACTTAGAATCAAATAGTTTACTAACCTACATTAAAAAAAAATAATGAAGTGCGAGTCGGACTCACGTACCGAAGGTTTCGTACAAACTTACCTATGTACAAATGGTTCGATTCTCCAATCGAGTCTCGAAGAGACTGCGTTCCTGAGAAAAAGGGTTTTGACAGACAGCATAGCATAGCATTGTCGGCCTTATAATGTTCCCACTGTTGGGACTCAGGCCTCCTCTCTAGGAGAGAAAATGGGCCGTAATCCACCACGCGGACCCAGTGCGGTTTGGTGGATGTCACATAACTTAGAATTTTTGGTTCTAGGACATGCCGGTTTCCTCACGATGTTTTCCTTCACCGTTTTGAGAGCAGCGGTGATGAAATAAATTACACAAAGATTACCTGGCTAGGTTTGAACCCGCAACCTACAACTCGTAAGTTGGGGCCGTTACCACTCGGCCACCACTGCTCTTGACAGACAGACAACAAAGTAATTCCATAAGGGTTCCGTACCTCCGTACGGAACCGTTCCTCCTCCAAATCTCGCACGAAACAAATATTTGTATGGCCTACACCTACAGTTAGGTATTTCGGATCTGAATGTTTTGTGCATAATTATGAGTTTACATGTTTGTGAATGCACCCACAATACAGGAGTAAGTAGTATAGATAGTGTGGGGCAATGTATTAAAAAAAATTGGTAATTTTGTCTTCTTCCTAAAAGGTGTTCGGAACGTACATTGACTTGAAAAGTAGAACACAATGAAAAAACCTAACAATATTAATAAGTATCGTACGTTACTACTGAAGAAATACAGTAGTGCAAACTTTAAGTAACCAAGGAAGCTGATATTTATGCATGTTCTTTTTATTTATAGGACTTATCTACTTATATTATATTGTATGTTTTTAAACATGATCTGCCACACCCGTGACCATCATGTAAAACTTTTCTATACTTACTTATATAATATACTAAAAAAAAATACTATACTAAAGGCGCAGGCTTATCCGTAAGATTATTCTAGTTTAATACAGTTCTAATACGTGGGGCATATTGAAAGTTTCTGGATCTTACAATAAAATAATGAAAAAACAATTATAGAATTCGAAAATGGAACTATTTGCGACCATGTTATTTTTTTTGCTAAGCTGTCATTTGTTTTTTCATTGTGGCGTCCTTTCGAAGATTGTGTGTCGCTATCACAATTAATTTAACTAGTGAACATTTTCGTTCAATGATTTTTTATGATTTTTGTTGTGGCTTAAACCTTTCGAATACCGTAATTGGAGACACAATAGAAAGACAATGAGAGAGCGAACGCTTGGGGTTTAATGAATTAAGTCAACCAGAGAGTTGCCAGAGACTTCAATTGGCATTTGGTGAAACTTATTGAAACTGACAAAAAAATTACTTGCCAACAAATTTGTGCTTTGTTAAGCATTGGAATGAGCCAAGTGCGAAACATTTGACATGTGCTTCTGAAGTTTCGGAAGCTTTACACTCGATGGATACCACATATGACTTAACGGAGGACCAGAAAAGACTGCGTGTCTAGTGGTTCCGTAAAATGATAGAAAAGTTTAATGGAGGACAGTCATTTGCTATCCATAATATCGTGACAGGTGACGAAACCTGGGTGTACTGCTTTGAACTCGAAAGAAAAAGCCAGTCGGCAGAGTGGGTCTTTCCTTTTGAAAATTTGCCGACGAAATTTATGAAATATCGAAATGTTGCTTCTTTTTTCGGGAAATTAGGACATTACACTACAGTAGACCGAGCCCAGTCGTCAACAGCGCGTAGTGATCCTCGCGCTCCTCAAAGAGATGTCAGCAAGCCGTAGGGGCTTGAAGGATACAGGTGTGGTTTTAGTCAGTAAAAGTCTGACACGCCCTCGCGCTCCACCCAGAGCGCGAGAAGTCATTTAGATGATTTCCCACCTTAAAAAAAAAAAAAACAGTATCGCTTGAAGATCAAGGGACAGTGACTGCAGATTGGTGCGTCAACACGTGCTTGCCCAGAGTCTTAGAAAAAGTTCGCAAAAATCGTCCTCGAAGCAATGTACTCCTCTACAACGATAACGCTTCCTCACATTCCGCTAAGGTAACAGAAGCCTATTTGAAGGCTTCAGATGTGGAACTGATAACCCAGCCAGCCTTACAGCCCAGACCTTGCACCCTACCAGTTCTATTTGTTTCCAATAATTAAAGACAAACTTAGAGGCACACGTTTTACGAGCCCTGAATCAGCTGTGATGCGTTATGCGTTCCATAAAGGCATTGAAGAGGTCCCTAGAGAAGACTGGTCCAACTGCTTTGTAATGCAAAAAGGTATTAATTGCGAAAGAATATACCTTGAAAAACAGTAAATGTATCGTAAGTCTTATATCTAGTCTTATTCATCAGAATCCAGAAACTTTCAGTATGCCCTAAGTATAACAAAAACAAAGCTACTTTGGACACGAGAGCCTCTTACGATACCTACAAAACAAACAAAAATACACACATGTCAAACTTGAACAACAAGATCATGCCAGGATTATCAACAAAGGCTGCGCGGGCGCAGTGCTTTCTTCTCAGCGTTTTGTATGCGTCCCGTTATATCGACCTGTAGAGGACAGGTTTGAGATTAACGCACCCCGCTACCGCCCCGCCATGAGGCCTGGATCCAAGCTAGGGGCCCACAAGCCACCATAGCCATTGCAACAGCGAACGCCGCGAGAGCAACAAGCACTACTTTCTTCTGTGAGTATTTTTCTATAAAAAGCTTCTTAGAAAGTGCTGTGAAAGTTAGTGGAAGCTAGCAGTTCGAAACGTTCTAGTTGAATTGTGTTGTTTCCTTATGTTCGCGTTGCTCGATATCTTTTTGCTTATTATTGAGATTATATTGTTTATGTTTGAGAAAATATCGTGCTATAAGTATCTGTGTAGCTAATTAACTTTTGTATCGGTACTGATTTATGTTTGTGAGTCCAAGCCACTGGAACCACAGCTTACGGTAGGTAATTGATGGCAACGATCTATAAATTATTAATTCATTCTAATGTGTTAGTTAAGAAACTCATACCTAATAATATATTGACGTCCAATTACCGCTTGCTTTGTTGAGGTATATTTTCTCTAACAATTTCTCAGTATCAGTTGAGGTAAATGCGTATCACAATAAAATATAATTCTGAACCTTTATTTAATATATATAAATCTCGTATCACAGTGTTTGTTATCGAACTCCTAAGGAACGGCTTGACCGACTGTTATGTTTTTTTTGGATATAAATATTTGGCAGGTCTGAGAATAGATCGTAGGCTATTTTTTACCCCATCCCATTTTTTTTCTATAATAACTTATATGGCAGAACAACGTTTGCCGGGTCAGAGAATTATTAATAAAAACAGATAAACAGACAAAAATTCTAAAAAGTCACTTTTTGTCATCAGTTACGTTTTTCTAACAAAAGCCACTTATTTTTCCTCGAAAATTCTCAATGTACAGTTTTTCTTTCGTTACTGTTTTATTATATGTATAGATATTTGTCGACCTTATCTTTTGTTGACTGTAGTTTACCTAAGCAATTTCTTCGTATAAACGTTTTGCATACAAAGTAATTCTCGTGAATCCTATTTTTACCGTTGTTGTAGAAAGCTGACTACTTTTACCGTCCGTGGCGCCGACCTTGACATGTGCTATTGTTTCTTTTAACTTTCTTTGATCTCGATTTTAAATGATGTTTTACGATATTGCGCGCGAAATCTAATTAGCAACAGCGGTGATACGGTTAGCAACGAATTCACAAAAACACGTCCGTTAATTAAATTGTTATTAGAGCAAAAACGTCATAAAGAATTTGAACTAATACAAAATTTAAAGACCAAAATTATTGGCTAGTGTATAAAATTCTGAAAAGCAACGCATTCAAACGCTATTAAAACAACTACCAGTAGTAGTAGTAGGTAGTTGTTTATATTACAAATAATCTTTATTTTGATGATTATGATTAATTAATTAATTTTGTATTAGTTCAAATTCTTTATGACTTTTTTGCTCCAATAACAATTTAATTAACGGGCGTGTTTTTGTGAACTCGTTGCTAACCGTTTAAGTTATCAAATTTCGTTGCTGGCTGTACAAATTGATTGTTTGTCTAATAAACTGAAAGAATAGAAAACCTCACGATATGGAAGTCTAATGACCTCTATAGACACTTTTGATAAAGTAAAAAGCTTACTCAAATAACTATAATGCAAGCCAACGATCTGTCTTGCTCATAGTTTTAAATTCCTCTGCTTTTCTTTTCTGATTATAGCGTTACGGGATCCATATTCATATTCATTTCTTGCATTCCATAGTGATTTTTAGGTGTTACATAAAGGCTTATAGTTAAGTGCAATTATGGACCCTAATAAGGCACAGCATATTTAGATATAAAATAAAAATTAGGATTAAAATAAATTAAATCAAAACTGCATCTAAGCAATGAAACAAAATGGGTTAATTATAAATCAATCATTTATCAAAATATTTAAAAACGAGTAAATACATTTTATTCTCATTTTAATATAAAAAAGAAGCTGTAGTAACTATTTAAAAATACATCGTAAAACTAATCGCCAATACATTAAATAAAACTGATAAAAACAAGATGCCAAAAAAATCAAAATAATTATATTACATAAAAATAGAAATAAATTCCAAATATAAATAACAAAATATTGTCTACATATTACTTACTTAATTATTATTAGATACCTAATAAAGAAAAAATTCATACAAGAAAAATTTTCTCTAAAAATATCTAATTAATTAATCAATATGTGGTACGAGTATAACCAACATAATAATTATGTAGTTGAATGATTTTTCCGTGAATCATCGAACTTCATTGCCTTAATGCTTTGGTGATCATCACTCCTGATTCTGCCTTTCAGGAATCGCATTGATTGAAAATAATTTGACAGGTTTCTTAAATTTGCCTTTCTAACTGATCAAGTGTTAACGGTGTCCCCAAACATAAATTTTGTCACTAGTGAACACTTCAAATATACCTTATCATTTAATCACCTAAGTTAACAATAGTAAGGCATGCTAGGCATATAAACTTTTCCTAAATCAAACCTTTAATATCGTCTTATTCTCTTCCAGCAGATAAACAGCAGAACCAACACAAAAAATAATAATGAGGAACTGGCTTCTCTGTCTTTGCGTGCTGACGGTGGTGGTGTCATGCTACTCACAGGGTCCCAATCGCTATGAGAACTTCAATGCCGACGCCATCATCCAGAATGACAGAATCCTCCTCGCCTATTACAAGTGCGTCATGGACAAAGGACCCTGCACGAGGGATGGAAAGAACTTCAAACGTAAGTTTTATTTTCAAATCATAGATATGAAGAATGGAGTGAGCGTTTCCTGGTATAAAATGAAGTCAGTTACGACAGAAGAGAGTGACAGAAATTAGGCGATCGTGCTGCTTGGCCCTAGTCACAAGCTGGCAGTGCAAATTAGTTCTACACATAATGTTCACACGTAGGTAGGTATGTACATATGTATGAGTATGCACGTGTATGATTGTAAATTCCGTAACGTTGTAATTATACTTAATGTATAGAAATCTCTTTTTTTTGTATAAACCATTTCGAATACTTGTAATCTATCAGTGTCTGGCTGAAAAAATAGAGAGAGAGATTTATCGTGAAGTATAACGGATTCTACAAGTATCCGTTAACAGATATAAAACTTATAGAATATTAATATTTTAGGGTGTAGCTCAGTCCATTCTCTATGCTCACGCCCTCGTAGGTCAAAGCTATATAATTAGAAATCTTGTTCTGGTACCTCGTTTTTTGAGTAGCGTATCTCGGACAAGTGCCAAATTAGCCATACAGAGTGGCACCAATTATTAGTGCGGTCAGACCAACTATTAAACAAATGAAATGTTTTGATTCGCTAGGAGCATCGCTAGGAGCCTTTCACCGAGCACGCAACGTAGAACTAACCACATCTATGCAAACAACTTAACTGTCATAATGCCATGTTCATCGTTTATCGTTTTTTTACGTAGGGAATCATCAAATGATTTCTCCCGTGTGTTCCTTCAGTTGCCCTTTGTGAGGGCCATAGTAACTCTTTCGAATAATCCGCAGTCCTGGCAGGCATCGGCCCTAAGTGGTCCCGTCGATAAGACGTTTATCCCGAGCATCGTTTGAAATCATGGTACCTTATACACCCCTAGTTTTTAATTAGTACAAAAAAAGTGGGGCTCAATCTGTACCCGTTACTGATCATATTTGTGTGGTTAAAAGTAAAAAAATAAAACGAGATCCCAAAATTGTCCACGAAAATTTATTATAATTGGTAAATTCATAATTGTTAAATTCATATTTGAATCAATCATTCATAACAATTGCTCGTAGAAAATACTACGCGCAGTGTTTTTCTATTGTTTTTCATTCACAATCTCCTGTACAATATTTCCATAAATTGAGTGACATTTTAGGATATATACAAACGCTCATAACTTTGTTGTTTGTAAATATTATTTATTGAGACTTTATTTCGATAATAATAAGTCTTTTTCTAATAAGCCCTTTAAGTATTTGTACTAATTAAAAATTAGTGGTGTATAGAGTATATCTCTGAGTTCGGTGTGCCTCTTGACTTATGCTTCATGTAACATCCTTCATTATTTTTTGTCTCTGCTCATCCTCCTATCTTTTACATTATCTTCCTTCTTTTCTTTTACCATCTTTAGAACGTAATTACTGTGTTAATGGTGGATAATAATTATTATCTTACTTCGGAAGAGATCCGTCATCTTCCTATCAATTTTTTTCCTAGTGCCTTTTGTTTTCCCGTGTAGCTCTGAGTAACTGACACAGCTTAGCAATTATGTTAAAAACTCGGATGCATTGCCTATAGTTGAGCTATGTAGGAAAACTTTAAGTGCATAATACATGCTAAGCACGGAAGTATCAAGTAACTATAATGTCATTTATGTATAAAACATTACAGACAAGCTTCATTAACTAGCTCAAAGTATGTTTACATCTCATTTACTGGAAAATATTAGAGTTAAAAAAAAAGTAAAAAACTAAAACCCGACTACGACAAAAAAAAAGACGCTGAAAAAGTATGAAACAAGATGCTGAAATAAACAAAGTAACTGGAAAAACAAGAATAGAACAAAAAAAAGACGTAGTCACACGCTATTAAAGTGTTTCAATTATTACCTACCTATAACGTGTGACTACGGCTTTTCTTTTTATTCTATTCTTGTTTTTCCAGTTACTTTGTTTATTTCAGCATCTTGTTTCATACTTTTTCAGGGTCTTTTTTGTGTCGTAGTCGGGTTTTAGTTTTTTACTTTTTTTTATTTGAAAGATTTTGGTTTTAAATCACTGTGCTTCTATACTATTTATTTTGGTATGAACAAGTGAAGTCCTTTCAAAGATACCAACACGACGTCGTATTTATCTTAACACAATACTTTTTGTCCACTAGAGGGCGCCACATTGAATTTTGATGATATTTTTTTGTAAGTATCAGTGAAGCCCTTTCAAATGATATGAAACACGGTGTATTTATCTTTTTTTTTAAACATGACTTTTTGTCCGCTAGAGGGCGTCACTTTAAATTTGAGCAATATTTTGGAAATGTACAAGTGAAACCCTTTCAAATAATACCAAACACGGCGTATTTATATCCATTATTATTTTTAACGCATTACTTTTTGTCCGCTAGAGGGCCCCATATCGAGTTTTGTGACACGTCACGTAGCCTATGTTTAGCGGACAATTAAGACGGTTCTAACGATACCTCATACGTCAAGTTCCGATAAGTAGATTAGGAGCTATGAGGGAACAGATGAACATACTCACATACACACACACAATAATACATAGCCTGTCAAAATCATAACCCTCCGTTGTCGGGTAAAAACAAATTCTATTTAACTGATTAATGCTCTGTTATGTTTATTTAATATAAAGGGTGGAAAAAAGTTATTTCAAAGATTTGAGTAAATTTCCATTCAGGGCCATCCTCCACCCTGTATACATATACTCGTACATATGTACTAACTTCTGACAGAAATAACAAACATACGTGTATATTTGTTATCCTATTACACACATACAAACTTTCGCCTTTATAATGTTAATGCAATTAAATCAAAGGTTTTGTGTTACTAAATGGCTGTGTTGCATTGTCTTCGAGGCTATGCCAAAGGTCGCAATAATCATAATGTTTATATACGTTTGTTTAATAAAAATGATACCTATGCAAGTGGAAAGATTCTAGTCTAAAGTGCAAGTACAAATTACTTATCGCACAATCATCAGGAACGGCGGTTATATTGTAAGGATTTGAAACACGTTTTGCTATGCATACCTACTGCGAAACAGGTTGCGTAGTAAAAACTTTGTTTGACAGTGACGCCAGTGGCAGAAAAAAATGTTTTTGCTTGATTGTCTTGACTTGAGCATGTAATAAAAAGTGCTGAAACGCATGTTATTAAAAATTGATGAATATAAAAATGTTGATGAAGAAAGAGGCTGAGATAGATAAAAAAAATAGATGTATCTATTGTTTGAACAAGAAGAGGGAGTGTTAACGTGGTGGTTGATCGGGGAGATTGGAAGAGAAATAGTGTGTAGAAAGATGATGTGACATCGACATAATTTTTTTCCCAACTAAAATTACATCTACATTTTCCTGACTCGATCTCTGTTCAACAAAATTGCTGCCTTCCAAAACATAAAACTAAAGTCTTCCAACATTTTGTTTCAGGTGTCCTGCCAGAGACGTTAGCTACCGCCTGCGGTCGTTGTAACCTTGCACAGAAGACGATCGTGCGCAAGCTGCTCCTGGGCATCAGGAGCAAGAGCGAGCCCCGCTTCTTAGAGCTCCTCGACAAGTACAATCCTGACCGCTCCAATAGAGATGCCCTTTACACTTTCTTACTCACCGGCCAGTAGCAAACTAGTTTCCAGAGGTCGTAGACAAAGTCACGTGTCCAAAAAGGCATGTGGTAATACAATTTTTCTTAGAAATTTTGGCCGTCGCCATTTTTGATAGTATGTCACTATCTAGAGCCCCAGATGCCCAGTGAAATTATCTACAACAGTTATGTTGTATTTATTTTGACCGAGTCTTGACTTTATTTTCACTATCATCTATTTGATCAGGTCAGGATAGACCAGTTTGGTGATACCGTTGTTTTAAATTATTATGCTATTTATTAAAATTAGAGATAGCTTAGGAATAGTAATATTTATTAAGATTAATTAAATTATTACAGATTTTTTAAGGCAATAAGCAATGTAAGGTTGACCGCTCATTAGTTGTAGCAAGACCAGCATAATGCTGACAGAGTATTAGATTCTATGGATGGCCGGTCAATTGTCTGTATCCCTTATGTGTAAGGTGTTTTCTGATGATGCGATGCGATGATAAAATAAATAATTATGTGAAATTGTGATTGTTTTCTTAATCCTTAGGTAACTCGATCAGAACGAAGAGATTGGGTTGGATAACATTAAAATCAATGATCTACATTTGTTTTTCATCAATCGACCTAAATATATATTTTTTATTACTTCATATATTTCATTCTTTATTGCACACTGTAACTTATCACAGGACAAACATTTATAAAAATAAGTGTACAATAGGTAGTCTTATTGCACAGGGCAATTTCTACCAGTCAACCTTTAGATGGACTAAAGGAAAGGAAAAGTTTTAGGGCTGCCAGTGAACAACAACATAAATAATGTAAAATACAATAATATACATATTATATACATAACACATAAATACATTACCAAATAACAAACTAATAAATATTAAAATATACAATAGACAAAGGAGAAGAAAAATTAAAGTGACAGGTAATGCTCCTGCACCATCTTTTTGAACGTCGGTAGCATTTGGGCACGCCTAACCTCTATGGGTAATGCATTCCACAAACGCGCTGCTTGTATCGTGAAAGATTTATCAAAATATGAAGTGGAATGCATATGAATACTAAGTTTTACATTCTCCGATGACCTCAAGGACCTAGAATGTGTGTCACAGAGGAACTGGAAGCGTTCTTTAAGATAAAAAGAAGTCGAAGAATTAAAGAACACATTGTAAAGCAAAGAGAGTATGTGAGCACTCCGGCGAAGGCAAATAGGAAGCCATTTGAGCTGAGTGCGCAAGTCAAATATAAACCTGATACAAAGATTTTGAAGTCGCTCAAGCTTATCCGATTGGTCTTGGTTGAGATCAAGATAGCTGGAATCAGCATAGTCCAAGATTCAGAGAAGAGATTTTGCTATCGCAATTTTAGTAGTGATGGGAAAAAAATTACGAAGGCGCCTCAAGGAATCCGCCGAGGCAAACAGTTTACGACTAACTTCCTGCAGTTGTTTAGTCCAGGAAAGAGTGCTGTCGATATAAATCCTCAAGTTACAGGAATTATGGTGTTATTGAAATAAACCTGGGGAAGTATCGACCAATCAATTTTACAGACAGTCCAGGAACTACCGCCCACTACCACGGGCATTACCAACAACAATCACTTGCGTCTTGGTTGGATTGATCTTCAGCCCAAACTCAGTGCTTCAGTCACCAATTCGAGTCAAGTCTATATTAATAGTCGCAATGGCATAACACAGCCTTTCAAGATCGGATTGGGTGTATATTTGAAGATCATCAGCATACAGGTGGTAGAAAGAAGAAAGTCGTTGTGTTATGGCATTAATAAAAAGTGCAAAAAGTAGAGGAGATAAAACTCCACCCTGTGGCACACCGGCAGAAGTGTTACACCATGAAGAAAAATATTCCTCAAAGCAAATACGTTGCCGGCGATCAAACAGGTAACTTTTGTCCAGTCATTTACCGGAGGAGATATGTTAAAAGAGCAAAGGATGCCAAGCAAAATGTTGAAGTCAACAGTATTAAAAGCATTGCTAAATTCAAGCAGAGCAAGTACTGTTAACTTCCCCATCTCCATTCCTGACCTGATATCATCTGCGATATGCACGAGTGTTGAGGTAGTGCTGTATCCAGGTTGAAAACCAGATTAGAAGGGATTAAGTAGATTGCGCTTGGAAAGGAAAATGCAAAGTTACTGGTGGACCAGCTTTTCAAGGACTTTGGACAGGAATGGAAGAATAGAAATAAGTCGACAGTCAGAGAAAGAAGCAGGATGAGATTTTTTAGGCAAAGGTATAAGTTGAGCATCTATCCAAACTTTTGGGAAGACACTACTAGAAATAGAAGTTCTACTAGAAGTTCAGGATGTACAAGATGACAGGGAGGATGTTATCAAGGATGGGGGATAATCATTTTTCGGCTGATACAGTCACTACCAACAGCGTTAGATGTAATCGATAAAATAGACTTTTTAACATCACAAGCAAGGGAATTGACTTATGACAAAAGGGAATAATCAGGTATCGGAAGGTTTGAAAGATGACTTAGCTTAGTGTAGTTGCTTTGGTGGTCCTATTTAATAAGGGCGAAGTAGAAAAATGACTATTAAGTAAGTTGAAGTCAAGTCTTTAGGAATAGTGTCATGAGCCTTTTTCCGATACCTAATGATTTAAAAAAAACCAGACCTTAGCTGGATCACCATTTTGATCTAAAGCATGAGTATGTTGGCGTTTTGCGTTTCTACACACCTTTTTGCAGTTGTTTCTTCTAATAGAGACATATTTTTCCCTGATGATATTATTTGGCCGAATTTTAAACTTAAATTCCGCGGCTTTTTTATTAAGTAAGAATTTAAGATTATTAGTCAGCCACGGCACTGAAAGATGCTAAACTCTCACAGCTCGAATAGGTGCATGTGTGTCATACAGCTGAATCAGAACATGGGGGGAAGGGGAGAGCAAAAATCTTCAAAATTTGCGTTACGTAATACTTGAACGCCCCCCACCACTATGAATTTGGACTTTCAGAAGTTTCAGTGAATATGTAGGTAAAGTGAGATCGGTATCTTCAATAAAAAAAAGTTTTGTATACCTTTCTAGCAAAAAGTTAAAGAATATAATGAAGTACATCCTTTTTGTGTCATAAAATTGATACAATTATGCTCTTAAACATTCTAGAAGCTATTATTGTGTAAATCAGCGTCATAAGGATTTTTTTTTCTATAAATTGCTGGCTCGTTTGTCAGTCGATATGCGGCAAAACAATCTTCATTGAACTGATAATTATCGAGGTACTATATCCATGCATAATTAGAATTGACATATTTATCATACTGTGGTCTGTTCTAAGAAATAAAGCATTTGTTAGTGCGTATAAATATAGCATATATTGACGAGTAAACCATTCAGCTGTTAGACTGTGTTCGAGATTAACGTATCTGTCTTCTATAGCCATCATGAAGGTAGTTCTGCTTACCCTCTGTCTCGCCCTTGGAGTGTTTGCTCAAGACAAGTACGAGTCTACCAACGATGACTTCGATATCTCGGAAGTTCTGACCAATGAAAGATTACTGCACTCTTATGCCAAATGCCTGCTCAACAAGGGACCCTGCACTCCTGAAGTGAAACAAGTCAAAGGTATGAAAACTAATCAACATTATTTTTCTTATTTTTTTATTGAACTTTCCGTTAACATAATATGCCTGTGTAAGCTTAAAATTATCTTTTTACACCACTTGTTCGATAATGCCCTTTTATATGTCATACAACCATCAAAGCAAGTCATTTTGTCCCTAGGGAGATAATGTATCATAGGCTATCTCTAGAGAATAATAAGATTTGAATTTGGAAAGTCAAAAACTATTATTTTGAAAAAAAAACACACTAAGTGAATTAAAATAAAAAGTAAATTAAGAGAAAAAGAAAAAGTTTTCTTACGGTTTAGATGTACAATAAAGTTTATTCTACTCTAAAATATACATGTACCAAATAAGTTTTTACACCACCTGCTCGATAATGTCCTTTTATATGTCATACAACCATCACTTAAAGCAAGTCATTCTGTTCCTAGGGAGATAATGTAGCGCCCATACTACATTATCTCCCTAGGAACAGAATGACTTCAGAATGAATCCCTAGGGAATAATGAGATTTGAATTTGGAACGTCAAAAACCGTCAACATTAAGTGAATATTTCAAACAAGTTTATTCAAAATTCAAACTGGCCACTAACTAAAAAAAAGTAATGAAAAAGCGGGAGCATTAAAGAAAATTGGAACTATAGAATCTTAGAGTAGTGAATTTAGTTTGTATCAAATCTCAAAACATGACGAGTGATAGTTAATAAGATTAACTTTTAAATAATACATAGATATATCCAATATATAATTTGTTTTAGTAATTTATCTTTTAATTATCTCACAGATGGTGTAATAAGTAGAGTATCCAACACGAGGATAAAGCTGTCTTTGACTTGGGCGGTCTGAATTCCTCACTTCACTCAAGTTTCTATAATAACTCCCTCGCAATGCTCGGTAGTTAATTATATAAATCCCTCACTAGCGTTCGGGATTAAAACTTGGCAACCTTCGTTTCGTTTGGAATTCAACATGCCGCCCGCGACTAAAAGACACTGCTTTATCCCCTAGTCACATAATCTACTATTATCATCTATATATACTATATACTTTACCCAATTTATTATGGGTCCGCGTAATATGAGATTTCTTCTATATTTATATTATTTTGAAGTCTATTTTAAGTAAATTTTCTTAAGTCAACCCAGTAGCCATGACAAAACATTCGCGAATTAAGGACGTTAATGGAAATAAAATAATATCAAGTTTTGATGGAGGGAGAATAGTAGAGGCACAGCTGTAAGTAATTCAAACGTCACGCTTTTTTGCGACTATTATTTTACTTTTTCTAATTAGTGATATCTCTATCATTCAAGATTGCAAAAATGTTTTTACAGTATATTAATAAAATATTCAAAGCCTGATAATATTACACTCAATCAAATTAAATCAAATATTTTTTCTTATTATTAAAATAAAATGTTATAATATATATAAAATGTATATAAAATGTTATACAGCAGTATTTGAAACCCTATTACTAGTTATAAAAACCTGTGACTTCTCCTATTGATGTCCCTTAGATACAATAGCATTCTTACTTCCTTAAATATAGTGTTCAATTTTACCTTCTTCTTTTTAGGGTTCTGTAACTCAAAAAAAAAAAAACGGAACCCTTATAGGACTACTTTGTTGTCCGTCTGTCTGTCTGTTAAGACCCTTTATCTCGGAAACGCGTGGAGATATCGAGTTGCAATTAAAATCATATACTCAGGTCTGCGGTCCTCTGAAGCTGTGAAAAATAAAACTTCTGAGTTAACGAATAAAACAGATACGACCGTTCATGTCGCAAAAAACGTATATTTCGACACTCTCAAGGGAATCAAAATCCATAGGGTACTTTTCGTTGACCTAGAATCCTGAAATTTGGCAAGAAGCGAAGTCTTAAACAAGTAGAAAAAAATCTGAAAATTGTAAATTTGTAGTTACGTCACAAAAAAAACTTTTTTTGCGATTCGGAAAAATCTTCGTAACTCAATTCGGAAATTGAACTGTTTTCATATGTAAGTTTGTACGGAATCCTCAGTGGGCGAGTCCGACTCGTAATTGCCTGGTTTTTTTTTCTTGGGCCATTATTTGGATTCCAGTCTCATTTTATTCACCTTGGCTTGGCCGGTTCTGCCAAGTAGAGTTGCTTGAAGACTCTTTCTTTATTAGACCACCAGGTCAATGGCGGTCAAGTCTCTAGCTTTTTTATGTCATCATGCTCATAAACATAGATTTCCATAAATGGTTTACTAATCTAAAGTTAGATCTTTTGATTAAAAATAAAAACATTACCACAATCCTATATTTGTTCCAATCATCATAGTTATTAAGCAAATGGCTTTGCTTTATCCTGTTTTGTATTTTACAGAAAAACTGCCGGAAGCTCTGGAAACTCGGTGTTCGAAATGTACCGATAAGCAAAAGCAGATGGGCAAGGCACTGGCTCAGGAAGTGAAGAAGAACCACCCTGACATCTGGAAACAGCTGGTGGCTATGTACGACCCCGAGAGCAAATACGAAAAGGCATGGCAGGACTTCCTTAAAGAATAAAAAGATATAATTTTTTTTACATGTACAGCTTTACCAATTTCCAATGAACAATCAGGAGTATTTGAAATTAAATTTCTTATTGAATATGTGAGTGGTAACAAAATAAAGAAAAATTTTATAATTAATTTTACGTTTCCTTTTCTTACCCATTCTAATTTAGTTTAAAGGAAAAGTCAAAAATAGGTCATTATTTTGAAAAAATTTGAATATCAATGTGATATAACTTTTAAAAAACCCTACTACCCTACGCTACTTGATCATGATTATATATGATTCTTTCAGATTTATTTTTATGCTGAAAGATGTATTACTAAAAATAAATTGAAATATTTTTTATTTATTCGTTCAGTAAGCAACAGATTTTTTTAATGGAGCTAAAATTGCAGTATCTATTATATACCTTAAGTTTTTATTATGATTTCAACTGCAGCTTTATGCAATAAACATACAACATATTTATTAAAATAACTAGCTGACCCGGCGAGCTTTGTACCGCCTAGTAGTAAGGATAACGCCATCTACTGGCAATTACCAGAACAGCATGATTCATTTTAAAATGTCATTTTAATTTGAGATGACGTTGTGTTCGGTTTTTTTTTGTGAATTTTTTTATATATTCTCTCACCGTTCAAACCTTCCCTGGACTATCACGAATATTTAAATACCAAAATTAAAATCCAAATCGGTCCAGCCGTTCTCGAGTTTTAGCGAGACTAACGAACAGCAACCTATTCATTTTTATCTAATAGATAGAAGATAGATAATGCAATATAAAAACATGTCGAAAAAAGATTAAATCCGTAAATGTCAGATTAACAATTTGTTAATTTGACATTTGACGTCGAAATAAAACATCCCCAATATACCGATACAAAGTTATACGTGGTTATACTCTCACGTCAATTACCACTGGGTTGTTAACCTTTTAAAATAATGCTTATAGTGATACAAGCTTATATTTTATTCACTTCACTTAAAAAAAAAAAACGATGGTTTGTAAAATGTTATTTAAAACTGTTATTTAAAATTAAGATAATTAGACTCTTTCAGTCTGGATAAGTCAGATTGCTGTTCAATTTTTTAATTATCTTTACCTTTGGCCCAACTCAATATATTTATTGAACATCTCATTTAATTTCTTTACGAGTGTTATCTACCTTTTAACTTGTGTGTGTGTAGCAAACTGAAAATATAAGTTAAGTATAAAGAAGTACGACGTAATACGCGGCGAAAGACCCAGCGTTGATAGGACTCCTACAAGGTGGACCGATGACCTGGTGACGGTCGCAGGAATCCGAGGGATACGAGACGCACAGGACCAGTTTTAGTAACACCTGGGCGAGACCTATGTCTAACAGTAGATGTCTTTCGGTTGAAATGATGATGATGATGATGATAAAGAAATAGTAGTACCTACGTTTATCCAGGACTCAATGAAATATGTATTTCATAACGAAACATATAACCGACGAAATATTTCACAAACACATACTGATGTAACGTAAGTCACAAGGATGGGCCTTGTGACTAAGGTAACATTAGTATATAACTTTTTTTATTGCTTGGGTATAGACTTTTCTCGCGAAAATGATATGAGCCACAGTAAGTCTAGCAAGCCCAGTAGTGCAGTTGGATTAGGCGCACAATGCCACATTCGCAAAATGACATATTGACGCAAAATGCCACATTCGCAAAATGACATTTCGCAAAATGCCGCACTAGCAAAATGCCACATTAGCAAAATGACACATTCGCAAAATGTCTTTTCTCAAAATACCACATTAGCAAAACGCCACATTATCAAAATGACACATTCTCAAAATGACAAATTCTCAAAATGACACATTCTAAAAAAATCATAATTATCACATAATGTACGATTTACGTAAATGACAATAAAAATTGTTAAAATGACTTATTTACTTCTTGCAGTGGGTTTTTTATTAAAATTATGAATAAAAAATAATACCAATTTAATCTTTCCAGTATTTAATCACATTTACACATTTTCATTTATTTTAACATAAAATAAAAATGCTGTACTTGTAATCTAGCAGTTATTAAGTTTTAGCTAGATGGCTTTCCATAAAAACATACTAACGTCCATCATCTTTCTGCCCTTATCCCGTGTTATTTGGGGTCGGCGCAACACGTTTTTTTCTTCCATTCTGCCCTGTCACTCGTCATGCTATCACTAACTTCTTTTTCTTTCATATCATTCTTCACACAATCCATCCATCTTTTCTTTGGTCTCTCTCTCCATCCATCATAACTCTTCTAATAACATGCGTTTCATCCCTCCTGAAGAGGGTTGGGAATTGTTTGTCTTGGTATGGGTCATGTCTTCACATGACCAACAACAAACAATTCCCTTTCAGTCACTGGCGACTCGGATTGATTGACTGATAGATTGATTGACTGATAGATTGATAGATTGATAGATTGATAGATTGATAGATTGATAGATTGATAGATTGATAGATTGATAGATTGATAGATTGATAGATTGATAGATTGATAGATTGATAGATTGATAGATTGATAGATTGATAGATTGATAGATTGATAGATTGATAGATTGATAGATTGATAGATTGATAGATTGATAGATTGATAGATTGATAGATTGATAGATTGATAGATTGATAGATTGATAGATTGATAGATTGATAGATTGATAGATTGATAGATTGATAGATTGATAGATTGATAGATTGATAGATTGATAGATTGATAGATTGATAGATTGATAGATTGATAGATTGATAGATTGATAGATTGATAGATTGATAGATTGATAGATTGATAGATTGATAGATTGATAGATTGATAGATTGATAGATTGATAGATTGATAGATTGATAGATTGATGATTGATAGATTGATAGATTGATAAATTGATAGATTGATAGATTGATTGACTGATTGATAGATAGATGATTGATTGATGGATTGGTGGATGGATTGGATTGGATTGGATTGGATTGTATACTCATTTCTCACTTTATCGATTCTCGTCACACCACACATACCACATAACATTCTCATACTTAACATTCTCATCTCCACTACGTGCAATCTTTTTTCATCCTTCTTTTTCGCAGCCCAACTTTCTGATCCATACAGTATGACAGGCCTTATCACGGACTTGTAGATTTGCCAAGGATTTGATGCCCTTCAACTTGAGGGGCATCCGTGGGTCACAAGTTGTTCCCGTGACCTTTCGCCATTTCATCCATCCTGTGTTGATCCAATGTGTTACGTCCTGGTCTACCTCACCATCCCCTTGGACAAAAACATACTAACGTCCAAATTTTAAAAAATACCGAGTTCGAAGCGACATTTTGGCATTGTGCGAAAGTGGCATTTTGCGAAAGTGGCATTTTGCGAATATGGCATTTTGCTAATGTGACGATTTGCGATATGGCGTTTTGAGAATGTGACATTTTGAGAATATGACATTTTGCGAAAATCTAATGTGTCATTTTGCGAATGTGGCATTGTGCGCCTAATCCGTGCAGTTTGGATATCACAGGGTGATTGCAGTGAAATTTTTAATTCTTGGAATTCATTTGCTCCCGATATTCTCAATCATCGATTAAAGAAAATAAAGTGTCTCTCTGGGTTCTAACCTACGACATAACAGCCTACAATACGCAAGGCCATTACCTACCAATGGGGCACCACCACTTCTAATTTTGACTCCTGCTGCCTCAAAAACAATTCTAATAGGTATGATTATGGTTCCTATTTGTGGTACATAATTATAGCGATGTGAAATGAAGAGATATCAATAAACATTGACATCGTGTTTTTTCTGATTCCACCGAATTTAGTCTGCTCTGCTCAGGAGATATTGGAATATTCAGATCAAATGTTGATTCAAAAGTTGGATCAAAAGGGTAGTTTAGTCGAGGGCTAACCATCCTTTCAGGAATGCTATGGTCATAATAACTTTAATTTCGGAAGTCGGTGTTTCTCGGTATTTTTTGTTTCTTATTTAACACAGACTTTCGAAATTAAAGTTATTTTGATCGTTTTAGTGTTTTTTTGTGAAGTCGGTTATTTTTTTTTTGCAAAAAGATTTTTATTTCACAGTTTTTAGTTGCGATACACTACCGGTTGCGGTAGCAGGGACGAGGCCTACTGGAGTCATAGGTTGACTTCTGAAAGGGAAACCCGTGGTCCTAAAACGGAAAGGGCAACCGAAGAAACATAGGTATGATTTTAGTCAGTAAAAGTCTGATAAACCCTCCCGCTCCGCCTTAGAGCAAAAGAAGTCATTAGATGATTTCTCACATAAAAAAAATCTAGTGCTATTGTTCTATTTATCAACCCTTCAGGAATTAAACATACAGTGTGAATATAATCCTTGTTTATTACCTATTCAACTCTCGTTTAAATTGTGACTTTTTTTAACTGATATCAAGCCCGGAAAATCCAATTAGACCACAATTTAGCCTTGAACACGCAAATTGATTTCCAGATCTGTAAGTATACGTCAATCTAATATAAAATAAATGATAACAAGGTTCTCTGCTATTATTATACATACATATAGTAAACATGTACGAGTACAGTAGGCACTAACATTTAGATTAAATAAGTATTTTGTTGTTACATAATTTTAAGTACCTGTGCTCAGAAAGATACAAAACATAGGTAAAGTCAAAATCTCGATGGCACTCTGTCTTCTTAACTAAAAAAATATCCTCTGGGTGTCATAGGAGACAGGGCTGTTTTTGTGACGTAACTACAAATTTACAGTTTTCAGATTTTTTTCCTATACTTGTGCTATGAGACCTAGCTTGATGCCAAATTTCAGAATTATAGGTGAACAGGAAGTACCCTATGAATTTTGATACCCTTGAGAGTGTCGAAATATACGTTTTTAAGACATACACGGCCGTATCTTTTTTTTTTTCGTTAACTCAGAAGTTTGATTTTTTCACAGCTTCAAGGGACCGCAGACTTAAGTTTATGGTTTTAATTTCAACTCGATACCTCCATGCCGAGTCGGATTCGACGATTGATCTCTTTCTCAAAGTTAGACCTTCCCAACTGGACCGTCTGTCCCAAACGTAGTCGTCTACAACTTCAAGTGTAGAGTCCGCGATCTTAATAGGAATGGGTGCTACATGGCTGTTTACCATGACTTTGGTTTTGTCCATGTTCATTTTAAGTCCCACTCTTTCGGAAGCTCTACTGAGGTCACCAAGCATTGTACTGAGCTTCTACGTAGTCTCAGCCATGACTACTATGTCGTCGGCAAACCGAAGGTGAGGCTGGGCAGCGTTCGGGAAGCTGCGCGGTATCTTCTCGTCCAATATACCACTGTGTCTCAAGACGAAAGTCTATGACCAGTGCGTTTTGCCAGTGATGACATATGGCTCCGAAACGTGGTCGCTTACAATGGACCTCATCAGAAGACTTAAAGTCACCCAAAGGGCAATGGAAAGGGCTATGCTCGGATTTTCCTTGCTTGATCGAATCAGGAATGAGGATATCCGCAGGAGAACCAAGGTTACCGACATAGCACGAAGAGTCGCCAAACTTAAGTGGCAATGGGCAGGGCACATTGCTCGCAGAACGGATAGTCGTTGGAGCCGAAAGGTTCTGGAATGGCGACCACGTACCGGAAGACGTAGCGTTGGAAGGCCTCTTTGTAAGAGGCCTTGGCCCGGTGGACCGATGACTTGGTAACGGTTGCGGGAGTCCGATGGATGCGAGACGCACAGGACCGTTAATTGTGGCGACACTTGGGGGAGGCCTATGTTCAGCAGTGGACGTCTTTCGGCTGAAATGATGACCTCCACGCGTTCCCGAGGTAAAGAGTCTTGACAGACAGACGGAAAACAAAGTGGTCCTTTAAGGGTTCCGCTTTTTCCTTTTGAGGCACGGAACCTTAATAAATAGGTAATTGGGTCGTTCTTCTTTGTTACCGACCGAAAATCGTTTATCCTCTCGAAAAATAATGTGATTATCGTATTACGCGTACTTTTTTTTAGTTTTTCAATTTTCTATATTAGTAAAATATATACCAAATGTATATATTTTTGGGGCTCTAAATTGGGTAAATAACATTTAGGTTTTTTTTTTTTAATTTACGTGACAAATACATGTGGACGTCCTAAAGTTTTGTAATAAAAATTCCCATTTGATTCCTTTTTATTTTTTTTTTAATTATGGAAAATCATCAAATAACTTCTTCCACTCTGGGTGGAGCGAGAGGGAGTATCAGATTTTACTGACTGATGCTCACCGGTGTGGCTTTAGCGTTCCAGCCCCCCTAGCCAAGTTACTACCGTTTCATTTCGATTTTCTTTTCGTCGATCGCCTCGAGTAGACCACGCCTCCAATTCCTTTATTCTGACGTCATCTCAACGCTCAGTCACGTTTTCAGAACAAAGGAATAGGAGGCGTGGTCGACTCGAGGCGATCAACGAAAAGAGAATCAAAACGAAACGGTTGTAACTTGGCTTGAGAGGCAGCGCTACAGTGACACTTTCGAGCAATCTTCTTAACTCTAGCAGGCATTTCTCTACACATTCATGTATAAAAAAGAACGGACACGTATGGAAATATCTATCATTGAAATCAAGGGTCTTCCTACAGTAGACCTTACGCGTCTCACCGACGCGGTACCCGGTAATGCGCCTATTACCAACGTACTCACGTCTGAGATAGTAATAATCACTTGTGTTTACTCTGTGCGCACTTATGGACAATGACAAACAAGGCTTTATATACAAGTAGGTATGTCATTTCCTTTGCAGTTGTGTTCCGACTTGACCTGGCTTGGCGTAGTTAGCAGGTACTTTTTTTTATTAAGCCTATATTTTCCCACTTTCCTTGGGCAAAGGCCTCCCCCAACTTCTTTATTTTGATATAAACCAGCGCTTGACTGCGATCCCCATCTGATGGTAAGCAGCGATGCAATCGTTGATGGTGAAGGGCACTAGTTTAGTAAGAGACTATAACTTGCTATAACTATTCACTCTAGCTTTGAAGGCACCTAAATTATAATGTAATCGGAAACGAAGACCGCAGCAGGAAAATTGTTCCAATTCTTCGATGTACGTGACCTGGTATTTTTTTCTTGAGCAACCCTTGCAGTGGCCATCTAGGTTAATGCAGTATGTGCTTAATTCATTAAGCCCTAAGCGTTCGCTCTCTCAATTTCTTTCTATTGTGTCTCTAATTACTGTATTCGAAAGGTTAAAATTGTTTATTAATTTTAATATCATGGTAATTATGAAAAGCTACCCTCTCGACTGATATAATTTAAATAAATCGTGAAAGTAATTTTATACTATTTACTACTACTTTTTACTTGGCCAGCTCAAAATTTTATGAGAGGCTGTGACAAGTCTTAAAATTAAGTTTGATTTGCGTTCAACCGGGAATGTACTGAGAACAGTCGTAAATAAGATAATATAATATTATAATAAATAAATAATATTCCACAACTATCAAACAACGCCGTCTAGTCTCAAGCTAAGCAGAGCTTGTGTTATGAGTACTAGACAACTGATAAACATACTTATATATTTCTAAATACGTACATATTGTAGATAAATTACACTCAGACACAGAACAAATGATCGTGTTCATCACACAAACATTTGTCCTGGGTGGGAATCGAATCCACGACCTCAGGCATAGCAGTCAGGGCCAGTAACCACTATACCAACAGGCCAGTAGAAACATCAATAAAAACAATTATTTGCGGTTCAATAAATGAATTGTTAGGATATAGCTTCAGTATTTTTTTATTTAGCCTATATTTTCCCACTGCTGGGCAAAGGCCTTCCCCAACTTCTTCCAGGTATTCTTTTCTCAAACCACCTCGTACCAACCCTTTGTGGTAGGTATCTTGGTCATCTCGCCACCTCTTCCTTGGTCGATCTCGGCGGCGTTGTCCATACTCAGGTACCCACTTTATAGAGACTCTTGACAACAGTTATTATGCATGCGGTTGATATCACCCGCTCAATCCCATTTTATCCTGGCAGTTTTTTACCTAGGTCTGAGATCCCCGTCTTTAAGGGCAGCGTGGTGTTCTGTCGGCTGTTTTAACACCCAGAATGCAGCTGCGCTCCATTTCTCGTTGACAAACCCCAAGATGAAACTTTTGCGACTCGGTGAGCCACCAGTAGGTTCATTATACCATCAAAAATTCAATATGATCCTTTCATGAAATAAGAATGAAGTTTAACTAACTAACCTAAAATATTGTCCTACAGCAAAAGAAAATCCAAGAAAAAACAACTTTTTACTAATGCGGAGTAAACTTCCGGAAAGACTCGAACTTGGTCTCCATCTTGGCCTTGATCTACCACGATATCATCTGACGTTTAATAGGACCTATTCGGTTGTTCCTTAAGCCTACATTTTATTTGTCATATAGCAGACATAATCGTCTCAATGGTACTTAAGTTTAATTGCTTTCTGGGTTATAATAATAGTGGTTCAGACCATGTCCCACCTGTCATCTTGCGTGACGGGCCCTGTTACCTGTTCACGTGGCTGAATACTGAGTACAATAACTTATAATTAGTGTTAGTAATACAACCTTAATCTATCTGCCCCCTGCCTGACCCACGAATCGAGGCACCTGTAAATACTCATATGTGAGCACATACATTAATTCATGACCAGTTTTAGTCGGTAAAATTGTGACACCTCTTCTCACTCTACCGAGAGTGAGGGAAGTGGTTTTATGATTTTCCACCCTCAAAAAAAAACATACTGCGCTCCTTAACTCACCGGAAAACCCTATAAATGCTTCCCAGTTTCTTGAATTCAAAAGGATATCCTGCAATTACTCATACTTGCTTACTTTGAAAGTGAATTAGAGAGTGCAGTACAAGTCAGGTTATTACATAAACATGCTTCATGGAAAGTTACTAACTGTCGTCGGACCAGTCCCTACCTATCTAATTTGAATTAATGTGGAAAAAACTGTAATCCGGTTGGCCTCAGTCAGATTGTAATTTAACTGAAAGTAACTTGTATTATGATATTTGTTTTAAGTACTTATAAAGTTTTTTTTCTGGCCCGCCTTATTATTGTTCCCAATTGTTTACTACTGTTTTTGTTACTGCAACTCTTGAAAGGCTTTTTTTTCATTTTTATCCGTAGTTACTAGGGGTCTGTTTGGCTGTCTGTCATGACCATGTCATCTTGGGAACGCGTGGAGGTATCAAGTTAAAATTAAAACCATATACTCAGACCTACGGTCTTTTGAAACTGTAAAAAATCAAACTACTGAGTTAAAGAAAAATAAAGATACGGCCGTTTATGTCGCAAAAAATGTTTTTTTTTTTTAAATTATGTGTCATGTTTGTGCAAATAAACTGTTTTTCTTTCTTTCTTTCTAAAAAAGGTGTATTTTGATGCTCTCAAGGGAATAAGCATACATCCCGATAATAAGGATACATCCCGTTGACATAGAATCCTGAAATTTGGCATGAAGCAAGGTCTCATAGCACAAGTATAGGAAAAAATTCTGAAAACAAACTGTAAATTTGTAGTAACGTCACAATTTTTTTTTTTTTTGCGATTCGTAAAAATCTTCGTAACTCAATTCGGGAATTGAACTGTTTTCATAGGTAAGTTGATACGGAACCTCTCTCTCGCACTCGGAATCGCACTGGCCCGGTTTTTGTTTGGTAACTATAGTGTGTGTGAATTTTTGCTAGTGTTGGTCGTGTGGGCTGCGGGATTGTTCGAAAGAGTTAAACCTGGAACGCAAAGCGCAACTGAAGGAACACAGATGGGTTTCAGTCAGTAAAAGTTTGACCCTTTCTCTCGCTCCACCCAAAGAAAGACTTCACTCTGTCTATTTTATGATATCCGACTTCAAAACTCAAGAAAAGGTAGCGTCGTGTGTCATTGGTTGATGTAAATAATGTTTTAAATGGGAACACCCAAATACTCCAAAATATTTTATTCCGAATTTCGATATTCCGATTTTCAAAAGTCCGAATTTCATAATACCTAAAAATTATAATGTCTATTATTAAAAATCACGAAATTTATTTTACCGAAAGTCGTAAATGCGATTTGTTAGTTTTCTGATTTTCATACGTTCGAAGAATCAAATGCTCGAAGGGTTCTCGGTCCGAAAAACGATATTCCGATTTTCAATACTTCGAATAAACTAAAAGTCAACATGTTGTGCTACAAAATTTAGTGTCAGAAACGAATCGCTGCAAAACCGACTTCACGCAGTCTTGTTTGCCCTACCCCTAGAGTGTAATTTAAACCCGCGTAGGCGCGGAGGGGTAGGGCAGCCCGCGAGCTGAGGAGCAGGTGGTTTGAAGGCCCGCCGCCGCGGCTGAGGCTGGCCGGCCAAGCCGGCCAGCAAGCCGAAGCTGCGGTGGTGAGCGTTAAAACCATCTGCGACGATAAGCTCGCGTGGGGCCGCCCAAACCCCGCAGCGCCGGAGCCGTGACAGAAACAAAGCTTGCTGCATTTTGCATGCCTGCTTGCATGCTGCATGCCTGCTTGCATGCTGCATGCCTGCTTGCATGCTGCATGCCTGCTTGCATGCTGCATGCCTGCTTTCATGCTGCATGCCTGCTTGCATGTTGCATGCTTGCTTGCATGTTGCATGCTTGCTTGCATGTTTCATGCCTGCTTGCATGTCGCATGCTTGCTTGCATGCTGCATGTCTGCTTGCACGCTGCATGCCTGCTTGCATGCTGCAATAAATGCCCTGCAAGCTGGAAAACGCATCTGTCATTAGTTTTTTAATTCTACTCCCTCATACTACGACCTCTGAGAAGCATTTATGTGTTTATTTGTTTTGCTATACAGTTTTATGAGGCGTTTTTATTTCGGAATTTTATTAATCGGTATTTTAATATTCGGAATTCGTATTTTTGATGTTTCAAATTATCATTAAGTCGGACTTTTCGTTATTCGATCTATTGAAACTCGGTATTTTGAGAATAGTAATTATAAAAGTTAGGAAAATTGAAATTTAGGAATTATAAAAATAGGAGTAATGATTAGTCGGAGTTGTTATATTCGGAATTTTGAACCATTCGGAATTATGAAAATCGGTATTTTGAAATTCGTATTTGTGACTATCGGAATAAAGTTTTTCGTATTTATGTAGTGTACCCGTTTTAAATGGTTGTCAATGCATAATAGAAAACACCAGCGGTAATTGGTGTGTTATGAGGTTAGGTAGAGTTATTCATTTACTTGCATCGAAATGTTGATATTAATATAGATCTTCCCGGGATTTCTAATAAAAAATCAATACTCAATACTTTATTGCAATCCATATCCATAATGGTGTTGAAAATTTTCATAGATCAATATGGACCCTGTCGGGCACAGCAAAGTTAGGAGAGAGGAAGAGAGCTAAGTGGTAATTCACGGAATTTAATAGTATTGCACAACACAATACAATTTATCATAGGTAATTAGAATGTGATGCGTTTAATTATGCATGTACATCATTATAATAATTATGTCTGTGTATAAGTATCCCGTGTGACCAACAATATTACAAATAAATAATAATAAAAACTTCAGAGATAGGTAAGACAAATAAAACAAAGATGATTAACATAAAATTTTTATTAGTATTTTTCATTGAAATTCTCTCTGCGTCAACTGAGGTGAGGTTAATAAATTTATATACTTCCTCCTCCTCGTCATTAACGCAGGAAGATTTTTTTCTGCTATATTTCTGAGTGTCATAAAAAAAATCTGCTCTTTAAAATTAATTTCGGGATTTGAGGCATAATAATATCCACTTCATTCTTTCGCTTTATGAAATGAGTCTAAGTACATGAATAACTCCACCTAATTCTGACCTCTGGTTATTACATGACATGTATTGATATACCTACTGCATGAAGCATCCATTTATGTAGTAAGATCGGCACTAAGTTTATAAACAGTATATGAGTACTACGATTTAAGTATAACCCGTAGACTTGTAGATAGTAATTTACTCGATGCGGGCCTTTAAACCTCCGTCTGACGCAGGTCTTTACCGGACATGGCTAGTTCGTGAAGTTCTAGTTTCGGATTCAAGCGGAAAAAACGCCTGGGTGATACTATTGTGGATGGAGCATACGGTGAAAGTCTGCCCCGCTTGGGCGGAGCACGAACGTGATCTCGTGAAGGCGATCGGCGGCAGAGCGGTCTCTAGCGCCCGGCTCTGCTACAGACCATGGTCCGGGCGAGAAGGACTGAAAAGCGATCTCCTTCTTTTGTGAAGCAGTAATGCTGATGAGGGAAAGGAGATGGCCGCAACCGTAAGGGAACGGACATCCTCACACTCCAGCCACCGCCACAGGAGACGCCCCAGGTTTCCGAAGTCGCAGGGCGATCCCCAGACGCTGCGGGCGCAGGTTAGCGGACGACGAGTAATGAGTAACTCTCCATCTGCCCGTCCGGTAAGGAGCGAGCCTGAGTTGTTGACGAGCGTAGTATTCCACGCGCGCCTCAAAATGATGTCAGCAAAACCGTAGAGCCAATGCCCACTATGGCCACAGGACTTTTTGAAAGAGTTACCGTGGCCCTGTAATGCAAAGGGAACTAAAGGACACACGTGGGTTTAGTCAGTAAAAGTCTGACACGCCTTTTCGTTCCACCTTAGAGCAGGAGAAGTCAATTGATAATTTGCCAAATTATCAAAAAAAAACCTTCAAATCAGACCGGACTGCGGTGGCGCTTAGGGGTATGGAGCAGCTCTAGTCTGTCCATACAATCAGATAATTAACAAAGGCTAGCAGTAATTTATGCAGTAATTTTATATGGCTTTGAAGTCCATCCTTTGATTGGTGATCTGATCGAGTGACCAAAATATATCAGGCTGCTAGGCACTGTGCCTTGGTAAGCACATTTATATCGGCTATGTACTTAGGGCATACTGAAAGTTTCTGGATTCTGATAAATAAGACTAGACAGAGACTTACGATACATTTATTGTTTTTCAAAGTATATTCCCTTCAAATAGGCTTCTGTTACCTTATCGGAATGTGACGATGCGTTATTATGGTTGACTTTTTCAAGACTCTGAGCAAGCAAGTGTTGACGAACCAATCTGCGGTCCTTTGATCTTTAAGCGATACTGTAGTGTAATGCCTTGATTTGCCGAAAAAAGAAGCAACCATTTTTTTACCAACACTTCGATTCTTCTTAACTTTTGTCGGCAAATCTTCAAAAGGAAAGACCCACTCTACCGACTGGCTTTTTCTTTCGGGTTCAAAGCAGTACACCCAGATTTCGTCACCTGTCACGATATTGTGGACTCTTCTCCATTAAACTTTTCTATCATTTTACGGAACCACTAGACACGCAGTCTTTTCTGGTCCTCCGTTAAGTCATGTGGTATCCATCGAGTGTAAAGCTTCCGAAACTTCAGATGCACATGTTAAATGTTTTGCACTTGGCTCATTCCAATGCCTAACAAAGCACGAATTTGCTGGCAAGTAATTTTTTTGTCAGTTTCAATAAGTTGTCGTACGGTGTCAATATTCGAGTCTGTAACCGCAGTCACCGGCCGACCTTCACGTACCTCGTCATAGAGATGATTACGTCCACATCTGACTTCTCCAAACCACGAATACACAAAGCTGTGACATGGTGCTTCATCACCGAATGCCAATTGAAGTTTCTGGCAACTCTCTTGTTGACTTAAGCCACAACGAAAATCATAAAAAATAATTGAACGAAAATGTTCACGAGTTAAATTTATTTTGATAGCGACACACAATCTTCGAAAGGATGCCACAATGAAAAAACAAATGACAGTCTCGCAAATTAAAAAGTAACATGCTGGCAAAGAGTTCTATTTTCGAGTTCTATATTTGTATTTTCATTCTTTTATTGTAAGTACCCAGATCCAGAGACTATCAGTATGGCCCACCGTACCATTGTGCAGCCTGAAAATCTGTTAACCAGTTCTCACAAGGGGTATCGTTTTACCCAGTACCTGAGTAGGTAGTGAGACAGGCAGTTGCTGGTACAGGTGTAGGTACATGTAGAATGCTAGTTAACAGCCTACTAGCCTGATTGTCCCCGGACTTAAATGCTAACAGTACTACTACTACACAACAACAACAATACTACTGTTACTTTTGCTGATAAGCACACCTTCATCTCAAATTTTACTTATCTACAAACCCCTTTTTTATTTTTTTAGTATTTTGCTTTTTTATTTCACTGTTTCAGTTCACCATGAAGGCTGACAGTGTGCTTTTCGCTACATTAATGGCTGTGGTGGCAGCTGACTTCTACAACTCCAAATATGACAGCTTTGATGTCCAGCCTCTCCTAGAGAATGATAGGATCCTCCTCAGCTACACCAAGTGTTTCCTCGATGAGGGACCCTGCACGCCAGATGCTAAGGATTTTAAAAGTAAGTTCCATAACAACAAAATTAGACCTGATCACGAGGAATGGGTAGCTCGCCGTCCGTCCGTCCGGTAATCGTCCGGACCGAGCCCAAGTCATCGACAGCGTGTAGTGTTCCACGCGCCCCTCAAAGAGCTATCAGCAAATCGTAGGAGCCCAGCAGAGCAGAAGTCTACTGGGGCCATGGGTTTATTTTCGAAAGGGAAACCTGAGGTCCTGGAACGTAAAGGCAAGGATGGAACATAGGTGTAGTTATAGATAGTAAAAGTCTGCCAGGCCCTCCCGCTCCGCCCTAGAACGCGAGGAGACATTAAATGATTTCCAAAATTAAAAAAAAATTATAGTGATAAATTCTTTCTAAAAACCTTTTAATAAAAGTATCCTACCCTTCAAAGTTTTTATAGTACAAAAAACTGCCGAAATTATCCATTTATCCAGTCATTTGACCTTGATATTAAAATGAATAATATTCTCCTAATTATTCTAATTTTTTAAGTACTAATAAAAGTCGTCTTCTGATTATGAGCTTGTATTGATTTCTAATTAGACACTAGTTCAAATAAAATAAAAGCTTACAATAAATCTTATGTTTTCTCTTTGAAAAGTGGTATTATATTAAATGAACATAATACCATTTTCTAAAGAGAAAACATTGTTAATATTACCTGGCGGAATCGCGGCAGGCCACTAATCCTTACTTAATATAAAACAAAGTCCGCATCTGTTTGCCTGTATGAACGTGATAGACACCAAAATTACTGAACGGATTTTCATACAATTATCATCAATAGATAGAATGATTCATGACACATGCATATTATAGTAAAGAAAGTCGAGAATTTTCAAAGATTGTAAACACTCGTGCAATGCTGGGGCGGGCTGCTAGTAGAAGTAAATAATAATATATTAATGTCCGTATGTAAAGTGAGAAATGAGTATATTTGGGGAAGTTTGAAAGTGGCGCCAGTGACTGAAAAGTTGAAAGGGAATCGTTTGTCTTGGTATGGTCATGTGAAGAGGAGGGTTGAAACGCATGTTACGAGTTTACATGTGGATGGATGGAGAGGGAGAGGGAGACCAAAGAAAAGATGGATGGATTGTGTGAGAAGTGATATGAAAGAAAAGGGAGTTAGTGAAAGAAGAAAAAAACGTGTTGCGCCGACCCCAATTAAAACGGGACAAGGGCAGGAAGATGATGATGATGATGAATGTCCGTATGACTTTTATCGTTTTTTTACTTTGCAGAAGTGATCCCAGAAGCTCTGGAAACCACGTGCGGTAAATGCAGCCCTAAACAGAAGCAGTTGATAAGGATGGTAGTCAAGGCAGTCATAGACAGACATCCTGAGGCGTGGCAGCAGCTAAGTGACAAATTCGACAAAGACAAGATATTCAAAGACTCCTTTGATAAATTTTTAGCAGAAGAAGCCTAAATGAAACTTGCTATCTTTATTTGCGTAGGTGATTCTTTTTTTACCATAATTAAGAATTCAATGTTTAAGTGTACCATATTTTCAGTTAATCTAATTTTCCATTCTTTTGGAAAGATATGTCTTAGATTAATATTTCAATAGACTGAATCAGTTTAATTATTTGATTGAAGAAACATGCATCAAACTTATTGTATAAAACATCAAAGATTCTTGAGAAATGTAAATGCTGAGTTTGCTAAATTTTTTAAAGGTCATGTCGTTTCTTAGCAAACTCCTGTTGAATCACCTGATATGTCATAATTTAAATCTGACATAACTGTGCTTACATAACATGTACACTAAACACACACACACATGACATGCATTAGCGTGATATTTTATATTTTATTGCTTTATCAAGGTACAACTAAATGTGAATAATGAACCAGGATGAAACTAAATGTGAATTATAAATTTCTATCTTACATTTATAGACAAATAAAAAAATTGCGTAAAAATATTTGTTTAATTTTAATAAACTCCAATAATAACTTTGGTAACTGCGTCCAAATCATAATTTTCATTGCCACCACCTGTTCTTCAACAAAGGTTCTTTCTCATCAGCATTTCTTGGTGCTTACTGCTTTGCAGATTCAATCTGGGTCTTGTACTTGGCCTGGTAGATGTTGTCGGGGTCGTACTTGGTTGAAAGTTCCTTCCACAAGTCCGGACGCTTATTCACCAAGTGCCTGATCACTTTATCTGAACCAGATTTTTGTTTTGATGTGCATTTGCTACATTCGTTTTCTAAGGCGTCGGGGAGAGTTTCCTTGAGGGCCTTTCCATCAGGAGTGCATCGTCCTCGGTCCATCAGGCAGTCGACATAAGCTTTCAGGAGGCGCTGTGACTCTAGGATTTCGTCTACATTGATATTGTCCCATTTGTCGGTGTAGGTAGAGGAGGGTTTACCCCAGGCCACCGCCAACATGGACAATAAAGCAACTGCAACTATTAACTTCATTTTGGTTTGGTTGTTTGATCTGGAAATAGCAAAAAAAACATACGTTATAAATTCTTTTTTTGAAAAACCAGAAAACTCTTTCTTGAAATGTATACCCTACAAATCTATTCTTAGACAGTTAATTGCTAACTACACAGAATGATTACTTGTGATGTTTCTATTCGTAGTACCAACGCAACTAATGATACATTCTAATACAAAGGGGCAAAGTTTTCCATTGCAGTCGAGGCGGTATTGAGCCAATAGTGCAATGACAGACTTTCAAAAAAAACGATAAATATAATTTCATAATTAGGTATGTTAGATAAACCTTTGATTAAAAAAAAAAATAGTCTGACACAAATAGCTTTGAGGCTAGTTATTTCTCGTGTAGTGTATTGACTGTAGAAAGAATAAAGCGAGAACTACACTAGACCGACGCACACGTGGACCACACCAGATTTGTACGTAGCGGCGCGTTGCGTTGCGTCGCGTAGCGTGGATCTAATGTAGCTCTGCAAGTCTCAATTCAATTCAATTCAATTCAATTCAATATCTTTATTGTGGAGCATAGGTTTGTACATAATACAGGTCTTAAATAATTAAATAGATCAGCTACGTCCTGCCCTTGGGGCATACAATAGTCAAATAGGAATATGTCAAATAGGTACATTATTTTTACAAATGATTAATTTTCGCATAAAAATAAAAAGACAAAACCAAACGAAAAGAATTAAGGTATGTAGGTACACATCAGTAAGCTGAACACATCATGACTGAGGGGGGCTATATTGGAGCAGTGATTTGTCCAATAAGAAATCTTTTATAGAGTAGTAGCACTTGTCTACTAACAGATCATGGAGACTCTTTTTAAATTTTTTCAATTCCGTAATTATTCTGATAGGCCCAGGAATATTATTAAAGATGCGTGTAGCCATACAAAAGATACTTTCATGCATAAGATGAGTCTTACTAGCTACTGTACGCAATTCGTCTTTCCGTCGTATACGTGTGTAGTAGTTGTACATGTCAATATTATTTCTTACAAACACTGCGGTTTCAAATATGTAGACACACGGCAGTGTAAGTACGTTAATCTTTTTAAAAAATGGCTTACAGGAGTCAGTTTGACATAAATTAAATATGGCCCTAATGCAACGTTTTTGAGCAATGAAAGCTCGCTCTTTGTCTGTACTGTTGCCCCAGAATATTACGCCATATCTGAGGATAGAGCTAACATAACCGTGGTAGGCTGTTAGTAAAGTAGCCTGATTTGCTATTTTTCCCAATCTGTAAAGTGCGTATGAAAATTGTCCCAGCTTTTTGCATACATGGTCAATATGAAGTTTCCAATTAAGTTTGTTGTCAATATGTAATCCTAGAAATTTGGTTTCTTCTGTCTCTTCAATGTCACTATCTAGGTAACTGATTTTTAATTTACCCGTGCGTTGAGTTCGTATTTTGAAATTCATTATTTTAGTTTTGTCAATGTTAATCATTAAATTATTTATTTCAAGCCAGTCTATTATTGATAATATTGTTTGGTTAATGTCAGATTCTATGTCAATTGTGTTATCATTAACAAATAAAACAGTGCTATCATCAGCAAACAGTGTAATGTCATGATTTGTGACCGAAGGCATGTCATTTATATAAACAAGGAAGAATAAAGGACCCACGATGGTCCCTTGAGGAACACCGAATTTAGAAGTTCCAGATTCAGAAGTATATATTTCTTCCGTTTTAGTAATGGGGTTTAACCTCCTTACTTCTGTGAATTGTTGTCTGTTGCTAAGGTATGATTCTATAAGTTTGTACACATTACCCCTCACACCATATGCATACATCTTTCTCAAGAGAATTTTGTGGTCAACACGGTCGAAAGCCTTCGACATGTCCATGTATAACGCGACAGCCGGCAGTCCTTTATCCAAGTTAGTCATTACCTTTTGCAAAAAGTTGTATATTGCCATATTTATGGATTTGTTTTTCCTGAAGCCATACTGACTAGACGTTAGAATGTTATGTGTTTCAAAGAAAGTATAGAGACAGTTAAACATCACCTTTTCAAAAATTTTTGCAAAAATAGGTATCAGTGCTATTGGCCTATAGTTGCTTATGTCAGTTTTTTCTCCTTTTTTAAATACTGGCTTTATAACAGATAATTTTAGTTTTTCTGGGAAAGTACCTTGCTCTATACATAAATTAATAATGAAGCTTAACGGTTCAGATATAATATGGGCTACATCTTTAACAATGTTTGTCATAATGCTATCATAGCCGGTACTGGTTTTATTTTTTAAAGCAATTATTATTTTATTAATGTCATCAGGAATAGTCGGTGTCATAAAAATTGAATTAGAATTATATGTCAGATTATTAGAAGATTTTTGGGGTAAACTAGTATTATTATCATTGATGTCAAGAAAAAAGTTATTAAATGAATTCGCAATGTCTTGGGGATTATTTATGATTTCGTCATTTTTAATTAATAGATTTACGCCTTCATTTGGATATTTAGATTTAGATTTGATCTCATTTATTACTTTCCAAGCAGCTTTATTCTTGTTTATGGCAGATTTTATAAAGTAGTCGTTTTGAGACTTTTTTGTCAATCTGATTATAGTTTTATATCTCTTTGCATATGTTTTGAAAGTAGTTTTGGTGACTTGATTGGGATTATTCCTGTATTGCCACAGTAGTTGGCGTTTGCGTTTACTGCATATTTTTAAGCCACGTGAGATCCATTTCGGTCTAGATCTGTTATATATCCTAATTTTCTGTAAAGGAAAACAAAGATCGTATAACATAATGAAATTATCATTAAATGTATTGTAGGCCGTGTTCGCATCCGTGCAACTATAAGTGTCGTTATTACTTAGTTGATCTAAATATTTTATAAATATTGTTCTATTTTCTTGAGAGTAATTCCGTTTTAATATATACCAATATTTTATAGTGCAAGTCTTTTTGACCGGAAGCTTAATTATTTGCGCATTGTGATCTGATAGCGCTAATTCGTGGATGGTGCCTTTGCAAGTTCCTATGTTATGCGCTATATTGTCTATGCACGTTTTACTAGCAAATCGTGTTACTTGCTTGAATTTTAATTTCAAATTATATCTAGTTAATAGTTCTACAAATTCAGTGGAAAGTTTTGAATTCTTCAATGTGCCTATGTTGAAATCACCGCATATTACGATCTTTTTGTCGTTAGAGCATAAGTTTTTTAATATTTTATTAAAAATTGCGAAAAAGCTGCTTATAGATCCGGCGGTGTTGTTTGGCGGCCTATATATGCATAAAACAATTATTTGATGTTCCAATAGCTCGATAGCAGAACATTCTATTGTGTTGCTGATTGACAATTTTGTGATGTTATGAAGAATTCTATATTTGATGTTATTTTTAATTAATATACAGGAGCCTCCGTGTCTGCTATCTCTCATATAATAAGATGCAAGTTTATAATTTGGAATTGCGAGATATACTTCATCACCGTCCATCATGTTGTGTTCAGTGATACATAATAAGTCAAGATGATTGTTCTGTGCAGCTAACTCGTTAATGCAAACGGAAAACATATCAGCTTTATTGAGCAATCCATTAATGTTTTGATGGAGAATAGTGACAAATCTATAAACGAAATAAATTATTTGAGTTTGTGCTTTCGGTTTTGGTACATTCTGATTCATCGTGATTGTTACTTGATTCATTTACACAGTCTGTATTAATTATATTTATTACATTTTCTTCTGAATCTAAGTTTACTTGCACATATTTACTTTCAAAAGATTTTTTATTTTTAATTTGACACATCTGTTCGTATTGCAATGCTTTGAAGTGGTAATGAATACACAATATTTCTTTTAATAAAGACCTTGCAAGATTAAGTACATAATTGCGTCTACTTGGTGGAAACCTAGCATAATTCATGTCCATGAACAATACATTTTTATATTTCTTACAGATGAATCGTAATAAATAGTTAAGTTTTGATTCCTTTAAGAACCTGTTACTAGGCACTTCACTTACAATCACATTAGTATTTGCAGTTGATGATAACCAGCGATGCAGATTTATGTCAACATCATAAGGGTTCTTATCGCAGCATCCTCCCAATACAATCACGTAGTCGCTTCTTGTAAGCGTACTGATTTCGTTCTTCGGGCATTCTAAGATCTCACTCAGTACAGCACCTGGCTTAAGGTAGGAAAACACGTCGTATTCGGATCCAAGTAGGTTTTGCAGGATGTTGCGCAGACCCCGACCCTGTCCATCACCGAGGATAATTACTCTATGTTTGTTGTTCTGAGTTTTAACTGTTAGACCTTCCATACTTACAGCACAGTGTGTTGTGCTACACCTTTTATTTTCAACATAACAATTGCTTTTCGACTGAATATCCGAATTGCATTCGAATATATCCTGCTGGGTTGTACGCAAGTTTGGGCTTCTTATGCAGGTACTTTTAGCTAGTCGTAGAGGAGAATGACGGGGCGTATTTACTCTCATGCTTAGCATTCGTTTTGAGATAAGACATGACTTATTACTGCGATGCGGGGTAGTGCAGGTAATTGTTTTCAATAATTCTATTTGTCGTTGTTGTTCTTGTGCAACCTGTTTGAGCTTAGTATTTTCACAGTTAAGATTTTCGATTTCATTGTCAGCGCTCTTTAATTTTTCTTTAATATCATTTATTTCTCGCCTTAAGTCCTCGGAATATGACTGATCGTAGTTTTGCGTATCACTCTGAATACTCATCATAGTGGAATCGAGCATGGTAGAGTTTAATACATCTTTGCTAGTTAAAGACGATAAGTTCATTTGTGATTGTGATCTTACTAATTTACTACGTACAGTTACGTTGTCCATCTTGATTGTGAATTAACCTTTCCGATGATAATATTTTTATTATATTCACGAAGCGTGGCGTAAGCTAAGTCTGCTTTAAACGCGTGGTGTATGCTCAAGATGTTAGCACAAGCGCTTAGTGTTACGTGTAAGCAATGAGCATGTGTGCGTAGAAGCGGGCGATCTGCGGGTTGCCCTAGGTCAGGGACGCAAGTCACTACAAATTTTAACTAAAAGTTTTTCGCTTATTACTCACGGTACTAATGGAGTCCAGATGAGATATATATATCACTTTTTAGTCTGTTTCACTAGCTTCACAATGATATACAATACAACTGAATTAAGTAGTTTTTTTGCCACGTTTTTTAATATTTTTTTGGAGACAAAACAAATACGGTGCCAACTCTTTGAATCTCAACGGACGACGAGTCTAGTTGCCATATAAGAGTTATGGAGACTAACACGCCCAGATCGGCGTACGTGACACAGTAGTTCTACCTTAAGCCGCTTACCAGACTTTCTGCACGACTGTGAATAGGCATGAAAAAGAAACGCTGTTGTGTGTGTGCGAAATAGACTATATTACAAGAACCTATAAGTACCAGGTTTTCAAGTACTTTGAAAGATTGAATACAAAACAGAGCTGTTTCTACGGCAAATTAAACCGAGTCTACATCTTCCGATCTGACTGCAATTAAGTCTACTGACGCTATAACCTAGTATAAATAATGAATATTTCAATTCATGCGTACAGTGACTTACCTAGAATCAATAATTTTTCCGTTGTTTATTATGAAACTATCTGACAATGGTTGGGAGCGATTGTAATTGTTCGCCGAGGTTCTCGGGCTAACGTTGTTATTAATTACTATGATTACCTATTGTCTCATTGTGACGATGGTAGAGAACGATTGTTGCGATCCTTCGTCTGTACGTATGGGTTTTTTATTTAAATTATCGCTGACGCATTTTTGATCAAGTAAACTCGAGTTACGTTGGCCCTTTTTTTGAGATGGGATTTCGTCAAAGAACTTCTCCCACGCTAGGGCGGAACGAGAGGGAGTATCAGAAACAGACTAAAACCCACCCGAGTACCTTTAGTTTCATTTTGCATTCCAGGGCCACTGAAGTACATTCCTGCAGCTTTAGCAGACATCGGCCCTAATGAGCCCCTTCCATTTAGTTGACATGTCTTTGAGGCGCGCTTGGAACACAACGCGCTCTCGACTCGGGCTTGGTCTTTACCAGAAGGCCGGACGGCGAGCTACCCATTGCTCACCGCCCTCAAGCCAGTGCCTACAGTAACCGGAAATCGCCCTGCGACCCCGATGTCCGGGGCGCCTCCTGTGGGGTTTTATTTAGCCTTGGGGTGTATTTCGATATGTAATGATAACGTCCGGTCTTAGAATAGACCATAGGACCATATGTAGACCACGAAACAGGTGGAGTGAAGTCCTGGTTAATGTAGTAGATGGTGGATGCAGAAGATCCAGGAACGGATTAAGTCGATTGCAATGAAGGAGATCCGGAGACCAAATGAAGCAGATCCGGAGACCAAATGAAGCATTTGGTAAATACGGGTTGAAGAAGATAGAGAGAGAGAGGGACAGATAGAGGGTAAGGTAAGCAACCTGTTTAGATTTTTTTATATTTGGTATTGTTTCTTAAAAGGTTTTTTTTTTTTCAAACTAAAACATACTGCATTCGTGTTTTTTTCAGATGGGAAATCATCCAATGATTTCTCTCGCTGTAGGTCGGAGCGTGAGGGCGTGTCAGACTTTCGCTGACTAAAACTACACCTATAATAATAATAATAATAATAGTTCACACCCGTGAGATTCTATAAGAACACCAGGTAATAGCCTGAGAAAACATTGCCTAAAAACCATATTAATAATAATTGATTACACCAAAAATACATATTACGTACCTACACAATTTGTCTGTGCTCTTAATTATGATATTGTTACATTACAATAAAATTACTAGGTATGTTCCTTCTTTGCCTTGCGTTCTAGAACCCCGGGGTTCCCTTTCGGACCACCCATGGCCCCAGTAGGCCTTGGCCCTGCTGGGCTCCTACGGTTTTGCTGACATCTCTTTGAGGAGCGCGTGGAACACTACGAGCCTTCGACGACTTGGGTTCGGTCCGGACGGTTACCAGACGGCGTGCTACCTATTGCTATTGTGCGCTAGCCCACGGTTCCTAAAAGCTTGGGATGGAGGTCTCCCAAACGGGTTTTCAAGTTTGTAAGTGACTGATAATGTTGGATACAGTAAATACCTTCAAGTCGATTAAATTTTCTTGCAAAGGAACCATTACCTAGTCAATAGCGTTTAAGATGCGCAAATGCATTGTAGGTACAATATCCATAAAGTCGTTATTTACTCTAGGCTATGCCAATACAGCGTTACATTGTATACAATCCTATTTATCTACTCATGCATACTCAATTTCCCTACGCGTTACCTAACTACATTATGAGCATGAGGCTTTCCATCTGGCGTTAACTAGTATCGATAATATAATATAATCAGAGTTAGGTATTTTGAAGTACACATTAATCTATCCAATCGCCAAACTTTTTGTTTGTTGATTTGATGGTACGAGTAAGTAATGTTCCCTGCCAAGGAAACATTACTCACAGAACAGATGGTCAATGAGGCCGAAAAGTTCTGGAGATCGACTGCGTACCGGATAGCGCAGTATTGGAAGTCTCCACAAGGTGGGCCGATGACCTGGTGAGGGTCGCAGGACCGGTCAGGCTTATGTCCAACAGTGGACGTCTTCCGGCTCAAATGATCATGATGATGATCTATTATTTGAACTGTTGCACTCATGGAAAAATCCCTCTCAAGATAATCTAAGCGATAAATATTTCCATCGAGATGAGAAGCAAAATGTTCATATTTTCATGATTTTTTTTCGAACCTACGTACGAATTGAAAAACTCACTTATCATATTTATCCGAATGAGAACCAAGAACCTCATACATGCCCGTTAACCACTAGGCCATTACATTGAAGTCGGCTATGAGCAATGGCTAATAACGGCTGCTGATAGTTTTAAAAGATTTACAACAGAATGCTAACGACTTTAGTAAGAAACTATTGATTTGCTCATTATTTTAAACGATGATGAATAGATACTTATTGACTTTAATTATTTCCCTTAACAAGATGTTGCTAATTGTCATGATGCTGCCTTCGTTTTCCTGATCACGGTAACTTGGTACCTGGTATAGGTACATAACACTGGGGTAAAATATAATTAGCTAGTTAAACAGCACAGATGTCATGGGTATCGACTACGACTGACCTGTTGATCTAGTGGTTAGTGGCCCTGACTGCTATGCCGGAGGTCGTGGGTTCGATTCCCACCCAGGACAAATGTTTGTGTGAAGAGCACGATCATTTGTTCTGTGTCTGGGTGTAATTTATCTATATATGTATGTATTTAGAAATATATAAGTATGTTTATCAGTTGTCTAGTACCCATAACACAAGCTCTGCTTAGCTTGGGACTAGACGGCGTTGTGTGATAGTTGTGGAATATTATTATTGTGGAATATTATATTGTATCGTACGTTATAATTAAAAACGGCTGAATGGATTAGTTTTTGGAACACGTCTATACCATGTCCATGCTCCATTTCTTAAACTGGGATATAGAATTTTTATCATGGAATAGGTTTTTTTTAAGGCCGAGAGCGCGAGAACGTGTCAACTTTTACTGACCAAAACACCTACACCTATATCCTTCAATTGCCCTTTACATTCTAAGACCATAGGTTTCCTTTTAATAAAATGCCCGCAGCCTAGCAGGCATCGGCCCTGCGGGCACAGCAGCTACGGTTTGCTGACATCTCTTTGAGAAGCGCGTGGATCACTACGCGCTGTCGACTACTTGGGCTCGGTCCGGTCGATCACCGGACAGCCAGACGGCGAGCTACCCATTGCTCGTCGTCCGCAAGCCCTCGGCTTCCGTTGCTGATGATAGTAGGGGTTGGGGTCTCTGCCGTTGGGGCGTGAGAATGTCCGATCAAGAAAGAGGTGCCTCGGTATAATTATCGACATTTAAACGAGCGAAAAAATTACGAAGTTAATTTGTAAGTAATGGGAACATAGGTAATATGGGTTAGAGTCTTATAATATCGCTGTACTTCCATGATACCTTATAATTATAAATGTAACTTTTTGTTATGAACTCACGGCTTATGGACTTATGTGACACTTAGTATAATAATCACCTGTACAAAGTGTAATTGACTGCAATCTTTACGGTACATTATCTTACAAGGATCTCCATTAAGGCGTAAACAAGTGACATCCGACATTTATATTAACAAATCCATTGATTGTAAGATATTGCTAAAAGGATATGATGAATTTATAACCATAAGGCCTATATTCTAAGATCTTTTGGAGGACATTTCCTCCACTCAATTAAATTCAGTTGCAACGACAAAGGAAATACACGTTCGATCGAACATTGTCAATTTGATTGAGGAGAGTAGAGAAAATGGCTTCAAATATGGGGTAAGGCCTTTCCCTAAAAGGGCCGGGAAAATAATGGACGATTTCTTTGAAAGAGGATAATAGACGGGTAGCTGAAGAGAATTAGGAAGGGGAGGAAAACCCTAACCAGATACCTTCTGCGACTGGACAGAGGTAGCCTGTGTCTGGTGGCGGGGACCATAACCGGATACCACTAACTAAATAAATATTTCCGCACAAGGCGTTATGAATAATCCCATGTGCAGAGCATGCGTGGACACTCAAGAAACGGTTGCAAATCTGCTCCTCGAGTGCACGGGCGGTACTGAAATATTCTTGCAAACTCTAGGATCACCAAATTCCCTCAAAGTCGCTCTGAATAATTTCAGAGGCCTAATCTGCTTCTGGAGTAAAGTGGACTGGATGAAATGAAGGTCGCTACGACCTACGTACAATGGTCTATCATAGTCTGAGTGCAGAAACCAAACTCTTAAGATAAAGGAAGTTATGAAGCGGGCCCCAATGAAATTGCAATTAAAGCAAGAGTTTGATGATGTTATGACGACTTCAATGAATGTAATTCACTGAATTCCTTAAAATGATAAACTAGGATATTATTTATATTCTAAAGTCAGGATCTATTCTTAAGGATCTAAGTCTTCCTTTTATATCCTGATTGAATAGATACAGTCTAGATATTATTAGAAGTTTAGAGTTTCAGTTAATTTCAATAAACTAATTGTTTAATGTGTTAAAATAACTACTTATTTTTATTTAAACGTAACAAACGATTTCGATCATCGAACAATTTAACACAACTGCAACATAACAGTAAATGCAGTAACTAAATACCTACTACAGGATACTGAAACAGACAACAGTAAATGCAGGTACATAGATTTTACAAGTTACCGAAACATAAAAATTGGTAGGTAAAAGAATAGTTACTGTTAGTACCTACTACAAATGTCAACCATATCCTACCATTTGTTATAAATAAAAGAAGATTAATAATTATTTATCCCTTTACGGAAGATTTCGTATTTAGCCATAGAATAAAAGATGTTGGTACCATTAGAGCTGCCTAAGCAACACTGCGCTTCGAGAGAAAGTAAAAAAAAATATACTAAATAGTAGAAAATTAAAGGGTGCCCACACTCACCGATTTCCCGTGAGCTCCGTTCGACCCTTCGCTGGGCTGTGACGCCTGCATCTGCCCATAACACAATTTATACTGCATTCACTTCTTGAATTAATCAAGCATTGTGACGACATTATGCATATAATAGGCACCGGGATATTATAAACAATGGTATTGCATTACGAGGTAGTATTAATTAGAAGAGCCAAACGCATCGGTCAATGATTACGATAACTTATTGATTGGCGTTTCTTGTTCTGGTATTTGATTAGCGATCCCAGAAAAGTAGGAGATATTGATGCTATATTCAGGAAGGAATAACTTTGTAATGGAAGGACCAAACAAACAATAAATTCAGAATCATCGTCAGAAAGCCATATTTGAGGATTCACGAAATGGACCCCAGTTATACTACTTATGTTCTATGTATATACTCGTATATCTTCCTGATATTTAATTATAATAACTGATTATACAACATGTACTAAGTTTCGCCTTAGAGTTTGCCAGGTAGCTGCTATAGAGCGCAGCATTCTGGTTGTAAAAAAAAAACTGGGTAAGTGCGAGTCGAACTCGCGCACTGTGGGTTCCGTACAAACTCACCTAAGAAAATAATTCAATTCCCGAATTGAGTTACGAAGATTTTACCGAATTGCAAAAAAAAAATTGTGACTTAAATACAAATTTAGAGTTTTCAGATTGATTTCCTATACTTGTGCTATGAGACCTAGCTTCCTGCCAAATTTCAGGATTCTAGGTCAACGGGAAGTACCCTATGAATTTTGATTCCCTTGAGAGTGTCAAAATACACGTTTTTTGCAACATAAACGGCTGTATCTTTTTTTGTCATTAATTTTGAAGTTTGATTTATTCACAACTTCAAGGGACGGCAGACCTGCATGTATGGTTTTAATTTCAACTTGATACCTCCAGCCGTTCCCGAGATAAAGGGTCTTGACCGACAGACAGACAGACAGACAGACGGACAACAATGTGATCCTATGAGGGTTCCGTTTTTTCTTTGTGAGGTCCGGAACACTAAAAAAGCTACCTATTTTGATTAAGGGTAGTATTTTACTGTTCCTCAATTTATTCTTGGTTTCTACTTCAAAATATGCTTTTGTTCCATCAAAAATATTAATTGTGCACTAAAACATGTTCTTCTGGGTGATTTAAAACTAAATAACCACGAAGAGTAAACCTACCCTGGCGAGTCTGGGTACCCTAAGTCCCTTACAACTGTAAAAAGTCCATTAATATTCGGAGTACAAATAGTATTTTTAGTTAAGAATAAGATTTTTGATGCATAGTTAAAAGACCTTTGACAAATTTTGATTACCTACGTTACTCGCTTATTTGTGTGTACGAGAATAGATACCAATACCGATGCACTACCTAGAAATGTACTGTATGTCGCTTCCAATATTATTTGCTTACAATTAGGACCTACCTTGTGCATTTGAAGAAAACTGTGCTTGAATTATGATTGTAACTAAAAGAACAACGGCGAGGATATTATTGATGAAATTATTAGTGTCTACATAAGTTATGATATTACACCCCTATTTTTTAATTAGTACAAAAAAAAAATGGAGCACTATCCGTACCCGTTACTGATCATATTTTTGTAGTCAAAAGTAAAAAAAACGAAATCCCAAAATTGTCCACGAAAATTTGTCATAATTGGTAAATTCATAATAGAATCAATAATTCATAAAAGTTGCTACTAGAAAATACTACGCACAGTGTTTTTCCATTTTGATCGTCATTTATTCATTCATAATCAACAGCCTGTACAATATAAATTGAGTGACATTTTGGGATATAAACGAACTTTGCTGTTATATTATTTATTGAGACTTTACTTAAATGATAATAAGAACTTTTCCAATTACGCCTTTAAATATTTGTACTAATTAAAAATTAGTGGTGTATGCTAACGAAATAATTGACTAAGTTTTATCAAATCAAGATAATGGCCAGTCTAAGGATCGTCGTCATAATTGGAAATTGAATTGACTAAATTTTTTACGAAAAAAAATAATCATGGCTTAGTTTTATTTTTTGATGGCTTGTTTTCAAGACTTTTGGCTAAAGATTTATATTAGTAGCAACATTAAAAGTTCAAACTTTTAATGTTGCTACTAATATAAATCTTGGTGAAGTAACATAATATGCTCGGTTTTATTTATTGATAATAAATGCTTAGGAAATACATTTCTGCATTAGATAATAAACATAAAAATAACTGTTTGTGCTTAGAATATAATGGTTATAATGACTCATGACATCGTATAAATTGACTATAGCAACATCACTAGAAAAAAACATGGCATTAAGACATTTCAACTGCTATCCTAATAGCCTAATGAATTATAGAAAAAAAAAACATTATGACATACATGACATTATGACATGACATCTTGTCGTTTGTTCAAAAATGCGTTTATTGATTTTTTAAATTCATAAGGATGTACGTAGGTATTATTGACATAATATACGTAATTTTTCCAACTTTAAAATGGAATATCTTTGATACGTTTAAAACAAAATTGTTCAGAAAAAAAAATCCCAGCAAAATTTTGTTCGAGAATCTGCCATCACTCTTTCTAATTAGGGTGTATAAGGGTGTGTATTATCCCAGTTACATGATGCATTGTATTTGCAATAGGTTATTATTAGCATGCTCATTGCTCATTATTCTTGCGAGACAAAGTAGTTAGCGTGTCGATGTTCCTTTTAAAACGTGTTGATTGCAATTAAAGTTATTTTGTAATGACTAATTAATTAAACTACTTATTTATTACTATTTGTGGGTAAAACGAATGTAATAAAGTTTTATTTTATATTTTAACGTTGAGTAAAGGTGACATGAACAAAGATTTGTCAAAATGCATACAGTCAAATGGGGTGAATAGAAACAAAACTTCAAAGGGTATTTTCACGATATTTGAATATTTTTTGCAGCATTTAACTATATCAATTTATGAATTGTTATTCTAAAAGTCAATGCTTTGTTAGAATCCGATAATATGGCATCAAAGTGAAAAACCAGACCAAATTTTTGTTTCTATTCACCCCTGCGTTTCTTGTCAACGATCAACATTTAATCGGCAGAGTATAGCAACTTGGCCAGCATCAAATGGTGAAACTATGAGTGTTCCCATAGTAATCGATTGATCGTCGATCGATACCATGATCTATATTGAAGGACCCGTAGTAGGAAAAGATTGTTATTAAAAAAAAAAAACTTTGCCCCTCACTATCGTACACAACAACTATCTGTAGGTATAGGTTGTACGGGAATCGAACCCGTGACACACAGCGCAGCAGCCAAACGCTCAACCACTGCGCCATCCGTGCCGTCAAACTGTCGATCGATGTCGACTGATCCTTTCCAGCATTCGATTATCGAAAAAGCCATAATTATTTTTCGTAAGATCTTAGAACTTGAATTTGTATTTACCTTTCTATCTTATGATGATGACTATTTCTGTATCTATCATAGAATAGAATACCTATCTAGTATACTAGCTTCTCGATGGATGCGAGACGCACAGGACCGTTCATTGTGGCGACAATTGGGGGAGGCCTATGTCCAGCAGTGGACGTCTTTCGGCTGAAATGATGATGATGATGATGATACTAGCTTCTGCCAGAGGCTTCACCCGCGTGAAAGTAGGTTTTTCCATACAAACTTTGGACCCCCGTTTCATCCCCTTAAGGGTAGAGTTTCGTAAAATCCGTTCTTAGCGGATGTCTACACCCTATAACCACCACCAAACCACCACCACCACCAAACCACCACCACCAACCACCACCACCACCACCACCACCTGCCAAATTTTAAGTTTTTAGGTGTTATACTTTCTGATATTTCATGATTAATCAGTGAATGGTATTTCACTTTTATATATGTCGGCTCGTCGGGATGGTTCGAGCTACGATCATCTACCAGGTGGGTTTATGTGGGTATCGTGCAATGAATAAAAACAGCTAGGAACTAAATCAGTTTACTTCTCAATACAATTCGGTATATTGCACTATAATATTAGGTAGGTACAAACAACAAAACGTAGGACAGTTTCAATGCGTCTTCACGCTGCGACAGCCTGGTTGAGAGTGTCCGCTGTTCTCGCAGTTTCTCCTCGAGCTCGTAATCAAACGGAAACTCCTGACTCTGTCAAAGCGGGCCAACTCTAGTTCTTCTAGTTGCCACTAGATGGCGTGCCTTGTTTTGTTGTCAACAAATTAACTGCCGGATACGACATATATATAGAAGAAGAAGATGTGTCATGGTCGTGTGGTTGATAAAGAAGAGATAGCTGACAAAAGATTTGTAAGAACAGTTCCTCTCCTCAAAAGGGGTTATAAGGTTTAGGTTGTATTTGCACCTTCTGCATCTAGATTTTGACGGAATCATAATGTAAAATTGTAACAACAAATTACAAATTATATCAAAACTAGCTTCTGCCAGCGGCTTCGCCCGCGTAAAAATAGGTTTCTTTATACAAATCTGTTTTTCCTGATGACTACAACCCGGGAATCTTTAAGTCAAGAGTGAATAGGTTACTTCTAGGTAAGCGCGCTCCATCGTCGACCGCATCGTCGCTTTCCATCAGGTGAGATAGCGGTCAAGCGCGAACCTATCAAGAATAAAAAAAAAAAAACTTTGGACCCCCGTTTCATCCGGGGGGAAATTTAGAAAATCCTCTCTTAGTGCTACCCGTGTGGATTGCGGCCCATTCCCTCTCCTAGAGAGGAGGCCTGAGTCCCAGCATCGGGAACATTAAAAGGTCGATTATGTTTACCTATGCTTTTTTGCTAATCGCCGGCGTTCACGCGCCATTGTCTTACTATTGTGTCTCTAATTACGCACTCAAAAGGTTAATTTATTACAGGGTACTAGAAATGAATTGCTGAAAACCCTGTCTCCTATGATGCCCAGAGGATATTATTTTAGTTAAGAAGACAGGGTGTAAACCATTGAGACTTTGACTTTACCTATGTTTTCTGAGTACTTAGAATTATACAACAAAATACTTATAATTAATCTAAATGTTAGTGCCTACTGTACATGTTTACTCATATAACAATAGCAAAGCGTCAGGCAAGACTAACACAGCCTTGTTATCATTTATTTTATATTAGATTGACGTATACTTACAGATATGGAAATCAACTTGCGTGACCAAGGCTAAATTGTGGTCTAGCTGGATTTCCCGGGCTTGTTAAAAAAAGTCACATATTTAAACCAGAGTTGAGAAGGTAGGTGATTAACAAGAATATATTTACACTGTATGTTTGATTTCTGAAGGGTTGACAAACTTGACCGTCTTCTAAATAACTGCATTCGATTTGTTTTCAATCTGCGCAAATATGATCATGTCTCTTCTTATAGGTCGCTCCTAAACTGGTTGCCCATACGCCAGCGCAGAGAGCAAAGAGCGCTTACTACCTTGTTCTCATTTTTAGTTTCGCCCAATTCTCCTAGTTATCTAGCCTCTCACTTCCAATACATTTGCGCCAATCACAACAAAAATCTACGGTCATCTCATAACCGTCTACTTCATTGTCCCACTCACCGTACTGACTTCATTCACTATTCTTTTCATGTTCAAGCTATTTCTTTTTGGAATGCACTCCCCCAGGAAATCAGGATGGCAACCAACCGATTGACCTTCAAAGTGAAGGTTCGCGAGCACATCTGTAAGAAGTTGGCAGCAGTATCGTCATAGCGCTTATTGGGTTTCTTATTATTTGTCTGCACTAATTGTTTTACTAGATTCGTGTATTCTCTTTTTACCTTCTTTGTAGTTTGAGTACATATATATATATTATGTATATTGTATTTATAGTATTTAAGTAAGTATATATTTGTATAAAATAGAATGTATTAATAACAATATGTACCTAAATGGTTAATATTGCACCTACCACCAGTGTCTCTGCATCACCCAAAGGTTGACTGGTAGAAAATGCCTTAAGGCATTAAGTCCGCCTCTGTACTTTTGTGTGCATAAAGAATTAATAAATAAATAAAATAAATAGATAAATGGAACAATTGCAGTTAAATTTTTTTGAAGTGGGACAACATCTAATGACTTCTCCTGCTCTAGGGAGGGCGTGTCAGACTTTTACTGACTAAAACCACACCTATGTTCCCTTTACGTTCTTTGACCACGGGTTTCCCTTTCAGAAGTCGACCCATAGCTCTTTGCTCTCTTTGCTCTTTGAGGCGCCCAAGGAAGTACACGCCGTCGACGATTCGATGTTGGTCTGGATTCCGGACGGTTGCCGGACGGCCGGACGGTGAGGGAACACGCCGGCGAAGCTGCTGGCAGCAGCTAGTAAATGAATAAAGGCTTTCTGAGACACAGGGGTATCAGTGTATACCTATTGGATGATCACACATCCGCGGGCTGACGCTTGTAATTATACAACTTCGAGCCGAGAGCGCGTATATTCATAGGTATCCAAGTAAATTGCTTTGGGTTCGTGACAACCTAATTTCCTATGAGTTTGACGCAGGTCAAAACCTCTAGGACATCCCAAGCAAGACGAAGACAGTAATTTGTGTAATTACTCGTATGACGAAGCCATGGTAAAACCGTACAAAATTCATATTTGTCGGCATACGATTATACACGTCACATAATTAGTTTTATAATGTCGATAAGTGCATGTTTTTATACGTTCGTGGTCGTTGGGAACTTCACCCGAGTGCGCGGTTGGGTCTTTTTGACTTGCGGCATTTTTAAAGGCATACCTACGTATTCAGATATATTGTAAAATTCTCAGTACTTAGAGTTTAATAATCCTGTTAATTTCTTAACTCTAAATAGTGGTTAAAGTCGTGGATAGTCGTTATGAAGACCAGAATAAATAAGGATTAACATTTATATTTTTGTATTTTATTGTGTTTACTACAAAGCTCTCATTAAGTGAAGGGACAGACTAGATTAGATTTTTAAAAGAAAATCTATTTTTAATTACTTTACATTTTGTTGTTATAATACAGACAGAGAATCTACCTATTATTTTATAATTTATCGCAGCGTTTCCATTTATTTGTCACGAAATTTAACGATATTATTATAATTTAGGTAATGTTTACTAAAAATCTCTGTTATTGAATCATGGCCATTTGTTTTAATATCCCTTTAATACGTTTTTTTAATATGGGTCATATCGAACCAACCCTATACTCAATGTTACAATTTGTTACTGTGTGAACGTCGGGTTAACTTCATTCATAAAAATTCTGCGTTCGAGATTTTTCGTTATGAAGCCTAGGTAATTAATTCATTAAGCGTAATTTGCAGTTTTGTTGGCCAATTTATTAAAAACTAAGTTCTGGTTCTGCCCGCGACTTTAACTTCGAGGAAATTAAAAAATCGCTTCTTATATCAAAGGTTCACCATTTTTCCATTAAATGAAGCTAGTAATCATATACTTAGGGACTTACTTAGTGGTGGCCGAGTGGTAACGGCCCCAACTTACGAGTCGTAAGGTCACGGGTTCAAATCCAGCCGGGTGCATTACTTTGTGTAATTTATATCATCACCACTGCTCTCAAAATAGTGAAGGAAAACATCATGAAGAAACTGGCATGTCCTAGAACCAAAAAAATCGAAATGTGGCATCCAACAACCCGCACTGGGCCCGCTTGGTGGATTACGGCCCATTCCGTCTCCTAGAGAGGAGGCCTGAGTCCCAGCAGTGGGAAAATTATAAGGCTGATATATTATGCTATGCTAGGGTTCACCGTTTTGGACTGCGCAACTAATCAAATACAGAGGGTACATTGTGTATTGCCTAGTATTATTGAAAACAGGCACAGATTTGAGTTGAGTGGTCCATACCAACAGCAAAAGAATGCTCCTTAATAATAGCTTTTTTTGTGGATTTGAGATGCGAAATCATCTAATGACTTTTCGCGCTCTAGGGCGAAGCGGCAGGGCGTGTCACACTTTTATTAACTAAAACCACACCAATATTCCTTCAGAAGCCCTTAGCATTCCACCACGGGTTACCTTTTCAAAAGTCAACCCAAGCCCTAGTAGGCACCGGTCCTGCTGGGCAGCTACAATTTTGCTGAAATTTTAATCAGGCGCGCGTGGAACACAACGCGCCGTATCGCCCCTTTGCTCGTCGTCCGCAAGCCTGCGCCTACGGGGTCAGGGTTCTCGTTGCGACTCCCGATGGCCGGGGCTTCTCCTGTCGCGGCAGCTGGGGCGCGATGATGTCCGTTCCCTCACGGGTGCGGCCATCTTCTTCCGACGATGATTGTAATTTTTTTCCTAAATCTGTGAGTGCAGTTTAGATTATCATTTAAAATTATGGATAGTTTTCTAGGTACGTTTTCCTGTAACTAAAGTTAAGGTATCTGCCCTTACTGACGTGTCTCAAAAACCACCCTGTACGAGTATATGTAATAATAATTATTATTTATTTAACGAACACAGTTTACAAATTATAGCATCAACTTGACAGAAAATGAAACTAATTTTTTAATCGCACAACGCCGTCTAGAGTCCCAAGCTAAGCAGAGCTTGTGTTATGAGTACTAATCAACTCATAAACATACTTATATATTTCTAAATACATACATATATGTATAGATAAACTAGCTTCTGCCAGCGGCTTCTCCCGCTTGAGATTAGGTTTCTCTATTCAAACTTTGGGACCCCCGTTTCATTCCTTTAGGGGGTGAATTTTAGAAAATCCTCTCTTAGTGCTCGCCAACGTCATAAAAGGAAACCTTGAGCAAAAATTCACACTTCTAGTCGCAGTAGTATCGGCTGTGCGTTGATATGTCAGTCAGTCGGTATTACACCCAGACACCGAACAAATGATCATGCTCATCACACAAACTTTTGCCCTGGGTGGGAATCGAACCCTCCGGCATAGCAATCAAGGTCACTAACCACTTAACCAAAAGGCCAGTCAAATTACCTACACATAGTTCACAATTTGATATGTAGGTTGGAAACAAATCTTCTAACCTTTTAGTACCTATTAATATTTTTTTAGAATCTATGGTTTATTTTGGGGACTTAAATATTAACTATAAATACACATTTCCGGATGACAGCGATGTGGAGGAGTACTTCGACGCCTGAGTGTATTTTGTGTCTTTGTATTATATGTACATAGTTAGGTTTAGTATATTATTATTAATAATTATATAAGAGGAAAATCATTGAAGATCCATTTGAAGTTTTACACGATACACGTGGACTAATAAATTGTACATTAATCCGATTGTGTTGAGAATACCTAATAGTGTAGATTAATCATCTCTACGAAGGCAACTGCAACTATAACATTCATAGTTTTAGGTAACCATAGTATCTATCGCCCAGATTCAATCAATTTGCCTTGCCTTTTTCCCAACTACCTACATATAATGGGGTCAGCTTCCAGTCTAACAGGATGGACCACCACCACCATCACCAGTATTTTACATGAAACGATTGCTTATCTGACCTCCACAACCTAGCAAGACTGGCGTCAGATTTTCTGGCTTCTGACTATCAGTAACGACTGACATAGTACTACAAATGAGAGTCGGGAATAATGACTTAACGCTTTCCGAAGCACGGAAGAATTTTTTTTTTTCGGTGGGAAAATCAGCTTATGACATCCCCCGCCCTTGGGCGGGGCGGGAGATAGTGTCAGACTTTTACTGACTAAAAACCCACTCCTGTTCCTTCGTTGCCTTTCGTACCAGGGCCGTGTCTTCCTTTCAGAATCAGACCCTTGGCCCCAGTAGGCTTCGACCCTGCTAGGCCCCTACAGTTGCTGACATCTCCTTGAGGCGCGCGTGGAACAGCACGCGCCGTCGACGACTTGGGCTCGGTCCGGACGGTTACCGGACGGTCGGACGGCGAGCCACCCATTGCTCGCCGTCCGCAAGCCTGCGCCTACGATGGCCGGAAATCGGGATCGGAATCCCGGCGGCGATTGGGGCGTGAGGACCGTTGCCTCACGCGATCGGCCGCCTCTTTTGCTAGCATTACTGCTTCGCAGAAGGAGGCGACCGCCTGCCACGCCTCCTCGCTCCGGACCATGGCCTGTACCAAGGCCCGGCGCGAGAGATCGCCGCCGCCGATCGCCCCCACAAGGACACGGCGTTGCTCTGCCCAAGCGGGACACACCTCCACCGTGTGCTCCACCGTGTCCTCCGGGTGGTCCACACAATGGTGACACCCGGGCGTTTCTTCCGCACAAATTCGCTGCAGGAACCTCCCGAACTTACCATGTCCGGTGAGGACCTGCGTCATGCGGAAGGTAAGGACGCCGTGTTGCCTTTCCAGCCACTCCTCAAAGAGGGGACTTACCGAACCTTGGCATGCGCTGCTTAATTAAACAGATTGACCTGTCTTGTTGTTTTGTAGTTATTATCCTAACCATCACGAGCTTCTTCTTCATTATTACCTAGGTACATACATTTATAAAGTTTCTGTGCCATAGTTACGGAAAAAATTATGTTTACCATCTGAAAATCACGTTGTGTGTAAAAACTAAATTACTTAGTTCCTCAGTTGTTATATTTTGGACGTTAATATCGTGTTATTATGTTGCCTAATTTGTCTCATTTATTTTTTTAATTGAAAGACATGATTCGTTGAAATCATAATTGCATCATTACATTGTTAATTGCTGTTTTTTATACGTTGCTAAATAATATTTCAGTGTAGGCGCATAATTTTTTAAGCGAGTAAAAACATCATCGGAAATAAGATCCTTTTTTTACAGCTCACCTATTCATCAACTTCTTTTTGCTTGGTTCAGTTAATTAGCTTAAAATAACAGTTAATAAATTATTTATATAAATCTTGACTGGCCTGTTGGTCTAGTGGTTAGTGGCCGTGACTGCTATGCCGGAGGGCGTGGGTTCGATTGCCACCCAGGACAAATGTTTGTGTGATGAGCACGATCATTTGTTCTGTGTCTGGGTGTAATTTATCTATCTACGTATGTATTTAGAAATATTTAAGTATGTTTATCAGTTATCTAGTACCCATACGACAAGCTCTGCTTAGCTTGGGACTAGACGGCGTTGTGTGATAGTTGTGGAATATTATATTATTATATTGTGGAATATTATTATCTCTACTCCCTAAGGTTTTTATTTTCAAGGTGGGAAATCATCAAATGATTTCTCCCGCTGGAAGCAAGAGGGCGTGTCAGACTTTTACTAACTAAAACCTCACTTGCGTCCATCAGTTGCCCTTTGCGTTCTAGGAGCATAGTTTACCTTTCTGAAATTTCCCGCAGCCCTCGAGGAAATTGACCCTGTTGTTTGCTGACATCTGACATGTGGAACACCACGTGCCATATTATCGAAACATGGCTCCCGATGCCCGGGGTGTCTCATATCGCGGCGGCTGAGCCGTAATAATGTCCGTTCCTTCACGGGTGCAGTCATCCCTTTGCTAGCATTACTGCTTCACGGGTATGTAATATATGGTATCATTACAAAATCTCTAATATTTACAAGATATAACAACTGAATCTATAATTTTATTTGATATAACGATCAATTAATATAATAAACGATAGATATAATTTTTAACTAATTTTTATAAGCATAATATACGTTGATTATAAAATCTTTAGATATACCACTCGAAAGACATAAAACTTATTTAGTCTAATATATGAAAGAATGAAAGATTTTTTTTTTAAATATGGGTTTTAACTTAACATAATCCAAATGATTCACCAACATTATAAGCGGATCTTAAATAGTCACTGTTCTAACCTAACCTTACCCACATGATCGCTTCGTTCACTCGCCATCGCGTTCTAATGGTCACTATTCTACTTCACTTTTCACTTCATTCACTAATCTAACTGACCTAATCCAGGCGCGATTTTCAACTTAACCTAACCCAAATGATTCACTAACATTAGAAGGGGATCTGGCGCTCGGCGGCCGCTTCCACGGCTCGCTTGGCTCGCTCGCCTTCTCGCTTTAATGGTCACTGTTCTAACCTAACTTAACCCACATTATCCCTTCTTTCGCTCGCCATCACATTCTAAAGGTCACTATTCTAACCTGACCTAATCCAGGTGCGATTTTTAACTTAACCTAACCCAAATGATTCACAAAAATTATAAGGGGATCTAGCGCTCGGCTTGCTTCGCTTGCTCGTCTTCGCGATTTAATGGTCATTGTTCTAACTTAACCTAACCCACATAATCGCTTCGTTCGCTCGCCGTCGCGTTCTAACCTGACCTAATCCAGCCGCGAGGCTCCGAAGCCGCATTATATTACAGTAACGTTTTTCAATACGCCGCGCCAACTTGTGATACTAACAGTGTGTTAAACGATACAGGTGCGAGAAACATATATTTTAAACGATAGACTTAATGATTTTCGACAAAATAAACATTAAATCCAATAACGTTATACGAAATAAGTTTTAGAGTATATAAATTTTATGTATAAAGAAATTTTATCAACAGTTGGTATATCTCGCGTTTATTATATCTTGTGAATGTTATTGAAATGAAAATATAGGTACCATTTACCCATTCCCTCTCGCCCCAGACCTAGGCTCAATCAGGGTCTGGCGCAAGAGGTCACCGCCGACGATTGCCTCCATGAGGACACGATGCTCCGTCCAATCGATGAAAAACCTTCAAAAGTTGCTTGGGATTTCAGAGAAGGGACCATGGAGCGTTCGATTTTGGCCGCCTCCGCAGTGGTGGCAATTTGCCATGACCTTTAGCCCAATTCTGTTCAAGCGCCAGAGCACCCATAGCTGGTCAGTACCTAAGTGAACCCGTGGGAGATGCGCTCCCCACTTTTCAACGAGGCTTCGAAGTGCTTTAGCAACGCACTTGCTTGATGAAACTGTGGTTGAACTTGCGTGGCGCGTTTTGCGATTCCTGGCACGCTATTGCTATTTTGGCGCATGTGTGAATTCGGTATCCCCCGTGTCCATATCCACCAGGTTATCCAGTAGAAAACGTGTAAGGAATGTAGCCGCCTTATATTCCGCTGCAGGCTGTTTTAGTCCTGCAGCGTCAAACGCGTGATAGTCTGTTTGACCTACTAACGGCTTTACTGTGCTATCCGAAGCACGTGGATGCCACACACCGGACTGCTCCAGTGTAATCCCTAATGGAAAAACCCAATAACACTTTCGCAGCCGCATCGGATCCAGAAGCCCACGCTCAGCCGTCGTGCTTGCGACCAAGATAATTTATATTTATCGTACATACTAACTGCTGTCAGCAGCTTTGTCCGTGTGATAGTAGAAAATTATAACAAGAGAACATACTTTCGGGATAAAAAGTATTCTATGTGCTATTCCCGGATATAGTCTACCCGTGTGCCAAATTTCATCCAAATCCTAGCAGTTTTAGCTTGAGCGAGTTACGAACATACACACTCACAAAATTTCGCCTTTATAATATTAGTGTAATTTATGTACTGTAACTATAAAAACAAACGTGATGCTTTGTATGGATACAAAAACTTCGAACGGTGAGGAGCAGGAATCGAAAAAATAATAATACAGTGGCCTTGAAATAATGAAAGAATCTTTTTGAAAAACCAAATGAAGTCCTTAAAAAAAGCGTTACGCAATGACGCACTTGAGAATTTGTTGTAAACTTATTTTATATTACTAGAAAATGATAATAAATGTAAGTGTTACGCTGGGTCGCAAAAATAACGGGTCACAGAGAAAAAATGTGATATTTTACAAAGTTGCGTACATAGATCGTTCGTATATATGTTATTAATAATATACAATAAAATGTTATACGCCGATTAGTATCGCCTGTTACAAAACCAAAAAGAGTTTTTTTTTTGTACAAGTTGCAGGATAAAAATAATTTTCGGAACTTAAAAAACAGCAAAATTGGGATATATATATCTTTCGCTTTTGTTTTAAACCGAGTTGTCACTATAAAAAAAAAATTAGATTGGTCAGTATTATTTACGTAAAGAATATACAAGAATTATTAAAATGATACAAGAAGGAATAAGCACACGTAATATTCCTAGAACAGGAGGAGTACGATCTAGAAAATACTCCAGCGATTTTGTAAACATAATCATCAGAAGACTAGGCAATGGTAGGTCAAGGTGCAGAACTACTCTAGAAGACGGATTCATCGCAAGCACTATGATAATAAAGAACAACGGCGAGGAAATTGTTGATGAAATTATTATGTGTCCACATATGTCATCATGATATTATATACCGGTGAAATAATTTACTATGTTTTTTTTTTCAAATCAAGCTAATGGCCAGTCTCAGAATCGCAAAAAATCGTCATTATTGGAAACTGAAATGACTAGATTTTCTAGGATAAATGTAAATAATCATGGCTTACTTTTTTTTTGCTGGCTGGACTTTGTGAATTTGGTCAAACTGAACTTTTAATGTTGCCACCAATATAAATCTTAGTCAAGTAACATACATTAATATAATTAATTACATTAATATACTTGGGAAATAAATTTTCGCATTTGATAATAAATATAAATACAAAAATAATTGTTTGTGCTTAGAATATAGTGGTTATAATGACACATATGAAAATCGTAGTGTAATTCGAGTATAGCATCATTACCAGAAAAAAGCATGGCATTAAGACATTACAACTGCCATCCAATCTAATGACTTACCCCAACCAGCCTAACCTAACCCTAAATTTAAGCAAAACGGTCTATTTACCTTTTTCTATAAAATCTGCCAACCGCCCTCCGCCGGATTCAATGGTGCTCAGAGCACATTCTTGCCCACTCGGCCTGTCCTATTTACAATGCACTTGTCTACAACTTTCCAGGTCTGAGTATATCAAATATCTTGGGGTCTATATTAATTGCTCTCTGAGCTGGAAACCCCAAATTAATAGTCTTTTGTCACGAGTATGTAAATGTATATATATAAACTATTGCATCACCGTATGGAGAGGGTGTCCCAAGACAACCCTGCTGCCTCTGGAACGTGCACAGAGAGCTGTCCTCAAAGTTATGACCTCAAAGTCGTTCAGGTATCCGACCGCGGTTCTCTACGCCGAATGCCAGGTCCTCACTGTGAGACAGTTCTTTGATTTTGGAAGTATTCTACATAAGCATCCCTCCGGGGTATACGAGCCGAATGCACCCAAAAAACGCAGATACTACGAGGTATGCACAACTTACGGTAGTCGAACGGCCCTTGCTCAGCGTCATTTCGATTGAAGCCATCGTTCATCTCATAACAATTCTTATAATCCCAAACATGGTTAGGTTACATTGATTTATTACAGAGTTCCAATGCCTATCTTCCAGCATCGTCATCAGATCAGTTTGATATATCCCCTCGCCCTCTTCCTTCAGTCAGTCATCAGCTACACGTATAAACAAAGCCATTTTACTTATTACGACAGTTCTGCTGTGATCCCTTGAGGAGTTTCGTTCCACATCTTTGCAGTTCATAAACTTTCAATAAAAAAAAATATTTTCAAAATCGGTCCACAATTGACCGAGAAATCGGTAAACATACATAAGAAAAATACTTACAGCCGAACATATAACCTCCTTATTTTTGAAGTCGGTTAAAAATGACCTTTATCTATCTAGATGATATTAGGAACAACAAATAAAAATTTATTTTCCTCAAAGAATAAGCAGAATTTGAAATGGCCACTAAAGTAAATAGCCTGGTTTACATTGCATTTCATAATAAGTATAACCGGTTGCAGGCAGTTTCATGAACAATCTTTGGTTCAATGTTTTCCTCCACCGAATAAACACTTTTGAATCGATAAGTTGAAATCGATGATAATGTTACATAAAAACAGTCATCACACTGGTGCTTTTGCGTAATGCATAATGTTTTGTTTATTCTAGCTGTTTCGAAAAAACAATGGAAGTTCCGCTTAATACTCTTATACCTGACGATTGTTTCGTAAATCAATCAGAGCGTGGGCTGCAGTGCTTTTCTATAATCGTTTATGTTATTAAGAGACTACCTCTAAATAAATCAGCAGGTGATATTTTCACTTGCTGATTTATGAGACAATCCATTCCTGATGATTATAGGAGCTTGTAAAATAGCAGGTGAATTCAACTAAATATAACCGATTCGTTATGAACAATAATTCATCTCGTATATGGCAACGATGACATGGTGAGGGTTGGAATGAACCTGAAGTTCATAATAATTGATTTGGTTTCACTATTGGAAAATCTACCGCCGCGGTGTCAGCGTAATTCTCTTTAATTGTTCATGGAGGAATATTTTCTTTAGATAAACTTCCTAGTACGGTGTAGTGTATATTATAATAATACTTGCTGCTGCTAGCGACTTCACCCACATGATAGTAGAAAATCATCTTAAGGAATGGGATGGCGTACTCCGGGGATAAAAAATATCCTATATGCTATTCCAGGACATGGTCTACCCGTGAACTAAATTTGATCCAAATCTGTTCAGCCATTTGAGCGTGAAGAAATAATAAACATATCACAAACTTTCGCCTGTAGATATAATATTTTTATTATTAGCGACCCGTACTTTTTGCGACCCAGTGTATAATATAATAATATGTGGTTAAATTCTCAATATAGTATTTACGTGAATTGTTATGATGAATAAAAGGATTGTTAATTAGGAACGTATCCGCACTGCATGTAATTAGGTAAGGTGGATAGCAATCGCTGGTAATGAGATTACATACACGCATTTGATAGACTTTGGCCTCTAAAACTCTGAAACATTGCGCACTGTTCATTTGAAATATGATTCAATAGCGCATGAGGCTAACAATGGCTTTACTTTAATTATAAACAAGGTCCTGATCCTAAAAGCAATTTTAATTAACGTCTTAGGTAATATGAAGCATTTTAACGATTTACTTCTTAGGTAGGTATGTTTTTTATTAAAAGTAAATATCGTGTGATCTTGTTGCAAAAGTCACAACTATTTTGCGTTTACGATTGATAATAACAAGTCAATCGTGTACACCTAGCTCATCTTGATCGAAAGTCTAAAACTAGAACTTATGCCTACTTGGCCATGGGTCGACTTCTGAAAATGTTACCCGTACCACAACTTGGGCACGCCACAATTATGGCGGTAAGTCCCCTCTTTGAGGCGTGGTTGGAAAGACCTCACGGCGTCCTCACCTTCCGCATGACGCAGGTTCTCACCGAACACGGTAAGTTCGGGAAGTTCCTGCACCGAATTCGTGCGGAAGAGACGCCCGGGTGTCGCCACTGTGCGGACCGCCCGGAGGACACGGTGGAGCACACGGTGGAGGTGTGCCCCGCTTGGGCAGAACAACGCCGTGTCCTCGTGGGGGCGATCGGCGGCGGCGATCTCTCGCGCCGGGCCTTGGTACAGGCCATGGTCCGGAGCGAGGAAGAGTGGCAGGCGGTCGCCTCCTTCTGCGAAGCAGTAATGCTAGCAAAGGAGGCGGCCGATCGCGTGAGGCAACGGTCCTCACGCCCCAACCGCCGCCGGGATTCCGATCCCGATTTCCGGCCACCGTAGGCGAGGGCTTGCGGACGGCGAGCAATGGGTGGCTCGCCGTCCGATCGTCCGGTAACCGTCCGGACCGAGCCCAAGTCGTCGACGGCGCGTATTGTTCCACGCGCGCCTCAGGGAGATGTCAGCAAATCGTAGGGGCCCAACAGGGTCGAAGCCTACTGGGGCCACGGGTAGTGTGAAAGCGAAACCCGGGGCCCTGGGACGAAGGCAAAGAAGGAACAGGAGTGGGTTTTTAGTCAGTAAAAGTCTGACACTACTTTCCGCTCCGCCCAAGAGCGGGATTTGTCATAAGATGATTTTCCCACCTAAAAAAAAAAAAAAACCCGTACCACAACTAAAAAGCGTAAAATAAAAAACTTTTTACAAAAATAATACAACCGACTTCAATGTAAAAAAAAACACTAAAAAATGCAAAATAACTTTACTTTCAGAAGTCGGTGTTAAATAACGAAGATACAAAACTATTATAGAAATTTTATATTATAGTAATTATCTGGATGGAAAGAGAGGAGGTGTCAGACTTTTACTCAAAACCCACCTTTTTTTAAGGTGTGAAATCATCTAATGGCAACTCTCGCGCTATGGTGAAGTGGGAGGGCGTGTCAGACTTTTACTGACTAAAACTACACCTATGTTCCTTCAGTTGCCCTTTACTTTCTAGGACTACGGGTAACCTTTTCAGAAATCGACGCATGGCTCTAGTAGTCTGCGACCCTGCTGGGCCCCTACGGTTTTGCTGACATCTCATTGAGGCGCGCGTGGAACATTACGCGCCGTCGACGACTCGAGCTCAGTCCGTCCGGACAGATAGGTACTGGACGGTCGGATGACGAGCTCGTCGTCCGCTAGTCTGATGTTCTTTCAGTTGCTCTTTGCATGACAGGCTCACAGTAACTCTTTCGAACCAACCCGCTGCCCCAGTAGGAAATAGAATGAAGACTTGTTGCAATAGAAGCAGTAATATTTGTAAAGGAGTTCTTGATTCTATACGTTTCTGTAATCGTTATACAACAGCCAGTGCCTTCCCAGATGCTAATGACTAGTAATGAGTCACCCACAGATCACAGACGCGCTTCGGTGGCCACTATACAGAAAACATTGTCAAAAAAATTCATACAAGGCAAGCGTCTCATTATGTGTCACCATTTACTCATAAAAATTAACAGCACATGACCAATCTAACTATGAATTTGACTGATGAAACTTGTTTTCAGAGCGCATTGTGCACGAAAGGAAGCCGACCGATAGCTGAAACTATATTGGGTAACTTTAGAAAAAAACGGATATGTTATATCCGGCAGTTGATATGTTGACAACAAAACAAGGCACGCCATCTAGTGGCAACTAGAAGAAACAGAGGTGGTGCGCTTTGTCAGTCAGGCGTTTCCGTTTGGCTACGAGGTTGACGAGAATCTGCCGAAGACGGCGGACACTTTCAACCAAGCCGTCCGTCGCAGCGTAAAGACGTACTGGAACTGTCCTACATTTTGTTGTTTGTTTAGGTACAAACAATAAAATGTAGGACTAATAATAGTGCACTGTATCGAATTGTAGCTTATCCGTTCTTATTTATTGCACGATACCCATATAGACCCATCTGGTGCACAAACGCATTCGTATAACAGATGGTCGATGGGATCGAAAGATTCTGGTGTGGCGACCGACTACTGAAAAGACGCAGCGTTATTAGGCCTCCCACAGGGTAGGCCGATGACCTGATGAGGCTCGCGACAATCCGATGGATGAACAGGAACGGACGTTGTAGCGAAACTTGGGGTAAACCTATGTACAACAGTCGTCTTTCGGTCGAAATGATGAAGGTGCAATGGAAAGTATCCGTAGTCAGTCAATCTAGAAGGAAAAGTTAACAGTACATTTCAGCGTCTCTAGCCGCTGCCGGGAGCAGCGATTTCATGCTCTGTGGTCGCCTAACGAGAGCCGACGAGGTCGTCAACATTCGGGTTTGCTCAACGCGGTGCATCAAGGTCGCCATCGGTCCATGCTTCTTGTGTCTGCTGCATTCAGCTGTCGCTCTGTTGATCCGGATTTATAATACTTATTAGCCCAAGTGGAACAAATTTAAGGCAAATATTCTATTTGAACCAACTTGCGATAACGTTGGCCAATCTTAACGAGGATTAGGCCATGGCCAACTACGCAAAAAAGATTATAGTACTGAAAGGTGTGCGCAAATACAGGTACACTCTTTGTTCCTTTACTTTCATAGTCTAAAAGGAAGGGAATCCGTCATGGCCGGGAGTGATTGGGTGCAGCCCACCTTTACGCGCGTCTCGATGATTGCCGGTGTCACACCACCAACTTCCAAGCTACTGGCTGCTAGTCTTCTTGTTTCTCTCTTGCCAGAGTGGTCGTGGTTGTCATGAAGTTAACTCTCCGGAAGCTGTCAGGGTACGCCGCACAACTTTTGCCTTCTGACAGTCAACCGGGTGCATTCTTTCAATGGCCGGACTCAGACCAATTTTTATTGGTCTGAGTGGAAGGATTAATAGAATAAAGAAAATAAATACATGTATTTCTTTTTTTAACACAATTATAAAGTTGATACCATTTATAACGCCCGAATTTAGCAGGCCTGAATGTTAGGAGTCAGCGTCCACCTATTTATTTTTAGTTCAATTTAATGCTCAAAAGATTTTCCTAATAGAAAAACCCAGTAATATAGTTTGAATATTAGGTAGGTGTCTCAGCAGGTATAAATAATATGCACTTGAAGATACATAGATACATAGTTTTTGAGCGAAGGAGTGATTGTCCGCCCGAATACTCTAACGCTACTCAACTTTGAGGGGCTCTCAAAGATCATACTGTCTCTATAAATGTCAAATATATGATGTCAATAGGCGTTAAGAACTCCTCAGATTTAAGTAGCTTTTGAGTATTCAGGCGTTAGAGTCTTAGGATATAGGTACTACGTACATATGTTTGATCCCTAGCAAATTAAATCTGTGCTACGCAATTGCATTTGCGTTCTGGGCAAACACGAATGACAGGGTTTTGTGTCGGAAAATGTAACAAAAACCTGACCTTTATCAATATAATGCCTGCCTGCCTAGCCTAAAATGTTAACATATTACAAGAAAGTTGTTTATTCTCAGCGATAATTGAAGAAAGTGCGTGAAAAATCTAAAAGCTTCGACTTCTGCTGTAGTATTGCCCAGAGAAGGAAGGAAGCTAATTTGCATTTATCGTATTCTTAAACGACGATTAGTGGTGCTTGCGTACTTGCTGCTTCTAATATGAACTCTTGATAAAAGTGGACATACATGAGATAAGGACATATTTCTTTTACAGATAGTAGAAATAGACTTGAGAGCTCTCCTTGAGCGAAGAAATCGTGGCAAAGAAATGTTTTTGCGCATTCTGAAATAAAATTTTAACTGACCTTTTCAATTACCAGTTTGGTAATTATCAAACAAGCTTATCTGTGCTCAAATACTGTGCTACATTTGATACAAGCTAAAACAACTGGCGTAAGGGTTTCCTTTTCAGGGAATAATAAAATTATATCAACGTAACCGTAGCAAACTGATAGATTTCTGAGTAGGTATCTCGGTAGGTAAATTGCTACAAACGGTATAAAACTAAATTCGGAAAGCAAAAGTGTTCGACACCATTATGGCAGTCTACATTATGATGTCAGAATTTGTCGGTATTTAATTATGTGCTTGAACTTTGTCTTGTCATGGAGGCAATCGACAGGGGCGATCATTTTCTTACGTACAGCTGGAGCGAGAGAGAGTTAGAAGCGGTCACCTCCTTTGGTAAAGCAGTAATGCGAGCGAAAGAGGTAGCAGAAAGCGTACAGAGGACACTATCCTCACTTCTCAGATTTCACAGGAGATGCTTTGGGTATCGAGAGTCATAGAGCAACTCTCGGCTACCGCAAGCATGGGCTTGCGGACGGTGAATAATGGGTAATTCGTTGTCCGATAGGGACAAGACCTGGGTGGGATCCACGCGCGCTTTAAAGAGATGATAAATGATATTTATTTTGCAAATAGGTTTTTAAAAACACTTAGTTAAAACTAGACGAGGCCGATGTTTCCTAGTTGACTACCTACCCTAAGAAGAAACACCGAAACAAACTCAGGAGTCAAAGTATGTCGCTGCGAAAGCGGCCGGCGGCCAAGCTGTGGTGTGGGGATACCGCACGGTTTCCCGCGAAGCGGCGAGCCTCCTTGCCGGCCTGCCACCGTGGGATCTGGAGGCAACAGTCCTTGCACGCATGCACGATCTGCGCGTGGAGATGCAACGCCGGGGCGAAACTCCGCTGCCGCGCCAAGTCGCGGCATGGCGGACAGAGTTACGGCGGGATCTCATCGTGGAATGGCCACAGCAACTGTCGTAACCCAGTGCTGGGCACGCCACAATTATGGCGATAAGTTCCCTCTTTGAGGAGTGGCTGGAAAGACAACATGGCATCCTTACCTTCCGCATGACGCAGGTCTTCACCGGACATGGCAAGTTCGGGAGATTCCTGCATCGGATACGTGCGGAAGAAATGCCTGGGTGTCACCATTGTGTGGAGGAGTCAGTCAGGAGTGGGTTTTAGTCAATAAAATTTTGATACGAAAAGATCGAGAGATTTCATTAGATGATTTCCCACCTAAAAAAAAGGAGTCAAAGTATATTTTAAAGTCCATACAGTAAACATGTAATGGTCAAATAAGTTGGGTTTAAAAAACTGGAAATTTTAAGTAATCTAAATATAACCCAAGCGATGGCCTTGCACTGGTTGATTGTGTTCAGTAAAAAGTCATCATCAAATCTAACATCAGGTTTTTCCTGTTAGGTTTCTAAGATGAGTTAAAATCTTACGTATGGCTGTTGTTGTAGGTAGTAATTTAAGTGTATAGTAAATAAACAATAGCTCTTTAAAGTTCTTCCTGGTATCAGAAATGTTAATAATATGTTACTTATTTAAATATATCTAACATAAAACATACTATGAACTATAATTATATCTATACTAGCGCTCCCAACAGACTTTGTCCTGTCTGAAAACTGGCTTAATGTCAGAAAAAAAAATTGAGAACTCGATTGCAGCACCAGATACAGGGTCCAATTACATCTTCAAACTATCTCAAATATACACACAAAATTTCATCCAAAACGGCCAAGACATGTAGAAGGAGTTGACAAACCAACGTACAGAAGAATTATATAAATAAAGATATATTATACTAAAACAAAACATCAAACCCTCAACTAATTAAAACTAAATATAACAATTTAAAATCATAACCCTCCGTAGTCGGGTAAAAATATGGCGTTGATAAACTCCTCCACTTTGCGGTCGACTGATAATTTAATAATAAAGACTGCTGGTATAGCCACGCTGTGTGGCAATGCTTATCCTCTGTCTTAGGTGAAGTTTTAACAAGGCGTCTAAAAATACGTTTTCCAAGTGGCAATTTTCCATCGTCAATGGGTAGTGGTTCTGGCGACAGGTTGGTGCAAAGGTGTCATGGAGCACCTGGTTTTGTACCCTTGTGTACCCTTCAACGGCCAAGTCACACAACATTAACTATAATAATAAAGAAATCGCAGTAAGGAACCTTAGACTTGGCACGACTTTGTCCAGATTTCATTACTTTTTAGAGATAAACAAGCAGCTCCATTGAGACTTGGCTAGTTTTTTACAAAATGTTTTTGGTGGGATTATAATTCCGTAAATAAATACTTTTTTTGTGTGTGGCATGTCATCTTAGGAGGTTGTCTGCTGCTTAACCGGACTTGCCTATGGCGGCCACAATTCGAAAATCAAAGCCTCCAGCCAGGGCTTACTTAACTAACTTAAAAACTAAGCTACTACACGCTAAGGGCACCCCCTGTGGGGTACCGCGAGGACACGGTGGAGCACACGGTGGAGGTGTGCCCTGCTTGGGCAGAGCAACGCCGTGTCCTCGTGGGGGCGATCGGCGGCGGCGATCTCTCGCGCCGGGCTTTGGTACAGGCCATGGTCCGGAGCGAGGAGGAGTGGCAGGCGGTCGCCTCATTCTGCGAAGCAATAATGCTATCAAAGGAGGCGGCCGATCGCGTGAGTCAACGGTCCTCACGCCCCAACCGCCGCCGGGATTCCGAGCCCGATTTCCGGCCACCGTAGGCGTGGGGTTGCTGACGGCGAGCAATGGGTGGCTCGCCGTCCGACCGTCCGGTAACCGTCCGGACCGAGCCCAAGTCGTCGACGGCGCGAACTGTTCCACGCGCGCCTCAGGGAGATGTCAGCAAATCATAGGGGCCCAGTAGGGTCATAGCCTACTGGGGCCACGGGTAGTGTGAAAGTGAAACCCGGGGCCCTGGGACGAAGACAAAGAACAAACAGGAGTGATCTTGACATGCGCGTTGAACACTACGCGACATCGTCGACTCGGACGTTTACTCGACGAGCGGACGGCGAGCTACCCATTGCTCGCCGTTCGCAAGCCCACGCCTACGGTGGAAACCATACTGCATTAGTGGATAAGGCCAAAAGTATATTCTCATGGAAATATTACTTCCGAGTACCTACAATATTTACATCTAATGGGTAAATACCGACTGTGAACTAACAACTACGACCTATGTAGTTAAACACAGCCGATTACTTATAGTTTCCCGGTACTGATTTTAGATTCTCTAATCAATTATAAGAAATAAATTATCCCAGTACTGATTCTAGATTCTCTAATCAATTCCATGAAATAGGAAATAAATGGCAACAAAGCTGAGTGATGTTCTTTATTTGCAAGATATTTCTAGACTTGTTAATATGTATCACGTAGCTAGTTCATCATTCCACGATGACAACATTATAAGATGTAACAGTTACATCTGAAGAATAGTATTGCGGTCATTTACATCATTAGCACATTCACAACACTGGCGCTAGACGAAATGACATTTTGTCGAAGATAATGATTGTCAAACTGTTAAAATATAAGTTACTAGCACTTTACTAGCGACTTCTTTGGCAGCATGTTTTCGTAAAAACTTTAACACCCCATAAAAACACATTTTGAGAGTAATTTCGAAAATCTAATACTTTCAGTCCTTATTTATCATTTCGATTTGAATTTATGCCAAGATTCAAATTTATAAATCCAAGGAATAAGATTCTCCCAAACGACTTTTAATAGCCTTGGTAGGTACAGGCCATGGTCCGAAACGAAGAGGAATGGTAGACGGTCGCCTCCTGCAGCAGTAATAACAAAGGAGGCGACCGCACGCGCGAGGGCACAGCCCTCACGCCCCAGCCGCCAGATCCTGATCCCGATTTCCGGCCAACGTAGGTACGGGCTTGCGGACGGCAAGCAATGGGTAGCTCGCCGTCCGACCGTCCGGTAACCGTGTGGACCAAGCCCAAGTCGTCCACGGCGCGTAGTTTTCCACGCGCGCTTCAAGGAGATTTCAGCAAACCGTAGAGGCCCAGCAGGGTCGAAGCTAACTGGGGCGATGGGTTCGCTTCTGAAAGGAAAACCCGGCCCTGGAATGAAAGGCAACGAAGGAACTGGGAGTGGGTTTTAGTCAGTAAAAGTCTGTTTACTTGGGTTATTATTTATGCTAGCTTTCAATTACGTGGGTCCGAGGAATAAATTTTTGCACACAAATTAATTTCCCCCTTTTCAACCCCTTCAAAGTTAAATTTTCAAAAAACCCTTCTCAGTGCTCGCATAAATCATAATAGGAAGGCTTGTGCAAAGTGTCACCTTCCTAAGCCTAGTTGTTTCGGCTGTGCGTTGATATTTCAGTCAGTCAGTTTCTCATTCTATGTATAGGTAGTCGATAGATATAGATTGACCACATGGTATATCAGTAACGCATATCATTGTTGTAATATAATAATATATTTTTTACACCACCTGCTCAATAATTGCCTTTTATTTGTCATATAATCATCACTTAAAACAAGTAATTCTGTCCAGGGATATAATGTAGTATGGCCGATCCCTAGGGAATAATGAGATTAGAATTTTTAACGTCAAAAACGTATTTGAAATAACAAAAACAATAAATATTTAAATTAAAATATACGGGCATCAGACAAGTTTATTCAAATTCAAACTGGCCAACAACAACAAAAAAAAAATGGGGCTAATGGTTAGTCTTTAAAAAAAGTAATGAAAGCACGGGAGCGTTACAGAAAATTACAACTTCATAAATCATAAAGAAGTCAATTTTGTTTGTTTCAAATCTCAAAACATTTCGAGTAATATATAGTTATTTAAATGCTTTGATTTTCAAGTTAATCTTAACTAAGATTAACTGGTAAATAATACTTATATTTCTCTAATAGGTATATATTTTTTTTTTTTGTAAATTTTCTTTTAGTTATCTCACAGATGGTGTAAAAAGTAGAGTATCCAATACGGGGATAAAGCTGTCTTTGTCTTGGGCGGCTTGAATTTCTCACTTCACCCAGGTTTCTATATTAACTCCCTCGCGTTGTTCGGGATTAAAGCATACCTTCGTTTCGTTCAGAATTCAACATGCCGCCCGCGACTTATAGACACTGCTTTATCCCCTAGTCACATAATCTACTATTAGACATTTTGATAACCGTTGTAGCTTTTTTTGAGGGTGGGATTTCGTCAAATCTCTTATCCCGCTCTGAGCGTCATAAATTCACTGACTGAATGACAAACCCACCCGTGTACTTTCAGTTGCCCTTTTCGTTCCAGGGTCGAGGTAACTCTTGCAAACAATAGGAAATATGAATGCATTTTTTTTATTTGCTGAATTAAATCATTTTTAGCTGTAGTAAACCAATATGAAAGAATTTTTAAAATATCTTCATCAAATGATGGTGAATCCGACTCAGTTGAGCAGCTTTCGGGAAGCTGCGCGGTATCTTTTATATACCACAGTGTCTTAAGACGAAAGTCTATGACCGACGCGTGTTGCCAGTGACGACATATGGCTCCGAAACGTGGTCGCTTACAATGGGCCTCATAAGAAGACTTAAAGTCACCCAAAGGGCAAATGGAAAGAGCTATGCTCGGAGTTTTCTTGCGTGGTCACATCAGAAATGAAGATATCCGTAGAAGAACTAATGTTACCGACATAGCTCGAAAAATCGCCAAACTTAAGTGGTAATGGGCAGGGCACAATGCACGTAGAAGAGATGGTCGATAGGAACGAAAGGTTCTGGAGTGGCGACCACGTACCGGAAGATGCAGCATTGGAAAGCCTCCTACAAGGTGGACTGGTGACCTGGTGAGGGTCGCGGGGATCCGATGAATGCAATCGTTATGGTGAAATGATGATAGTGACCCACAAAATAACAATATGTCACACTTATAATAAAACATTGACGTAATTTAACTTTTCTGAAATAAATTAGATGTTGAAAAAAATGAGAAACGTTGAAGAATTTTGCAGGTTCGACGATAATGCTTAATTAAATCAGAATTCGGAGGTCATCATCATCATCTTCCTGCCCTTGTCCCATCCTATTTGGGGTCGGCACAACATGTTTTTTTCTTCCATTCTATCCTGTCAACGGTCATGCTATCACTAACTTCCTTTTCTTTCATATCACTGTTCACACAATCCATCCATCTTTTCTTTGGCCTCCCTCTCCCTCTCCACCCATCCACCTGTATACTCATAACTCGTTTAGTAACATGCGTTTCATCTCTCCTCTTTACATGACCATACCAAGACAAACGATTCCCTTTCAACTTTTCAGTCACTGGCGCCACTTTTAAACTTCCTCTAATATACTCATTTCTCACTTTATCCATTCTCGTCACACCACACATCCATCTCAACATTCTCATCTCCGCTACATGCAATCTTTTTTCATCCGTCTTTTTCACAGCCCAACATTCTGATCCATACAGTATGACAGGCCTTATCACGGACTTGTAGATTTTACCCTTCAACTTGAGGGGCATCCGTGGGTCACAAGTTGTTCCAGTGACCTGTCGCCATTTCATCCATCCTGAATTGATCCGATTTGATACGTCTCGGTCTACCTCGCCATCTCCTTGGATAAGCGACCCGAGGTACCGAAAGTCGGAGCAGATTGGTATGGGCGTTCCAGCGAGAGCTAAGGGCATAGGACCGGAGAGACCACCGAAATCACAGAACAAGTACTCGGTTTTCGTTCTGCTCAATTTTAAGCCAACACTCTCCAGTCTGTGCCACCACACCTCCAATTTGCTCTGAACCTCTAGGCCACTCTCGGCAACCAGTACAATGTCATCGGCAAATAGCATACACCAGGGAGCCTCTTCCTGGATGCCCGACGTAAGAGCGTCCATTATCATCAGGAAGAGGTAAGGGCTGAGGGCCGACCCTTGGTGTAAGCCGACAGCCACATTGAAGCTGCCAGTGTTGCCCACTGTAGACCGGACTTGGGTACTGCATTGGCTGTACATCGCTCGGATCAACTGCACATACTTCCCAGGCACACCTTTCTCCTTAAGGGCCCACCACAGAACCTCACGCGGTACCCGGTCATATGCCTTTTCGAGGTCAACGAATACCATGTGCAAGTTTTTATGCGCACCTCTGTATTTCTCGCAAAGCTGGCGTATAGCAAAAATGGCATCCGTTGTACCCCGACCAGGCATAAAACCGAATTGGTTCTGTGAAATTTCACTCTCTTCTCTTAGCCTCCTCTCAATAACTTTCTCCCAGGCTTTCATAGTATGTGACATTAGCTTTATTCCTCTATAATTGTTGCATTCAAGCACATCACCCTTGTTTTTAAAGATGGGCACCAGGGAACTGTTGCACCACTCATCAGGTATGGCTTCTTCCCGCAACAACTTATTGAAGAACAAAGCCAACCACATCCATCCATCCACTCGCAGCAACTTCCACACTTCAACTGGTATTCCGTCTGGACCAATTGCCTTACCATTCTTCATTCCATTTACAGCTATTCTGACTTCATCCATACTAATCATTCTCACTAAACCCACGTTCACTGGTTTGCTCTCTAAAATCCCATTCCAGTTGTTTTCCTCATTCATCAGTCTTTCAAAATAGTCCTTCCACCTCTCTTTGATTTTATTATCTTCTGATAGAATCATTCCAGTTTCATCCCTTATACATCTTATCTGACAAACATCTCTCGCATTTCTCTCTCTTGCTCTAGCAAGCCGGTATAGATCTTTCTTGCCTGCCGGACTGTCCAGTGTGTCGTATAGTTTGTCCTGTGCTTTTGCTCTCGCTATTGCCACGGCTTTCTTGGCTTTTTTCTTTAAAGCATCATATTCACTTTTTTTCGCAGACTTTAAGCTAGTGTTTTCCGGATCTATACGCTGCCATTCCTTAAATTTCGTCTTTTTTTCTTTCAACACATTCTGTATATCTATCGACCACCACCATGTATCCCTATCTATTGTACCCTTTCCTCTCGTCTCTCCCAAAATATCTTTCGCTGCATGTCTAATACACTCAGCAATCTCATTCCAGCTTTCATTTATACTTCGATCATTCATGTCTCCCATTTCTATCATTTTGTCCACCACTCGCTCTCTCAATTTCTTTGCACAGTCAGTCTTCTCTAGCATATGCCATTTTATTTTAGGAGGAGGACGCTCTTTGCTTTTTTTGTTATGTGTCTTGACTACTGACACCATAACCAGGAGCCTGTGCTGTGAGACTAGGTCTTCTCCTGGCAGCACTTTGCAGTCTTTGACGTGCTTTAGCTGGTTACGCCTAACCAGGAAGTAATCTATTTGCGTCTTGTGGTTACCGCTTTTGTACGTGACCAGGTGTTCGTCTCCTTTCTGGAACCAAGTATTGGCTACTCCAGCCAGGTCAGGCCAGGTCAGGCCAGGTCAAATGCAGTAGCGGATTGCAGCAGCGTCTCCCCTTCACTGTTCGCACTTCCAAAACCCCATCCCCCATGTACTCTTTCATAAACACCTCTCATTCTTCCTACATGTCCATTAAAGTCACCTCCAACAATCAATTCCTCATGTACAGAGATGGCCATTAAAGCTCTATCAAAATCCTCCCAAAACTTCTCTTTCACCGTTTCATCGCATCCTACTTGTGGTGCATATACACTAACTACATTCAACATTACATTCTCTAACATAATCTTCACAACTATGAGCCTATCATTAATCCTTTGTACTTCCATCACGCTTTCTTTCAATTTGCTGTCTAACACTATTCCTACACCATTTCTTTTACCATCACTTCCACAGTAATAAAACTTATATCCCTCACCAATTTCTCTCGCTTTTGTTCCTCTCCATTTAGTTTCTTGTAAGCACGCCACGTTTATTCGTCTTCTTTTTAATACATCCGCTAACTCTCTGGCCCTTCCAGTCATTGTTCCTACATTCCAACTTGCATACCTCAATCTCATTTCCCGAGCTAGCTTCTTACGTTGCCCCCGCCCGGGATGGTGCAACAACCCTAGTCCATTTCCCACAGGAGCCGGGTGCTGCCCCTGCGCGTCGCCTGTGGGGTACGCCCTAACCCTATCGCGCATTCCATTTTTACTCGTCATGTTGTAAGAGATATGGCTACTGTTTTACAGTCGGCCGCCTGCCTGACACTAACCCTCCTTGGGAATGCTGTTGCTGGTGGTTTACCCGCCACCACGCGGTGACCTGAGGTGCTTAACAGTCTCAAAAATGTCCCTTAGTCGCCTCTTACGACACCCACGGGAAGAAATGGGATGGTGCTATTCTTTACGTCCGACACCATACAGTACGGAGGTATGAAAATATTTTATGAGAAAAAAATCACATGGCCTTTTCATTACCGATTTTTTTTTTATTGTTACAAGAGTAGGTATATTAGTTTTGAAGGATTTTAATGAGCTGATCTGATAGTCATGAGAAAAATCAAAACCAACAAACTATACACGTATTTTCAAGGGTACCTAACGGTCGTGGAAACAGAAGACCCAGCGAGTGTTTCCCCTCAACATAATCTTTATGTACAGTATGCTCTCAAAACTATTTTCTAACTTTTTGAATGTTGTAAGAATTCTTGATGAGACATACGAGTCTAAAACGATGATATAATAGACATCTGTCATCGTAAATTGTATTGTTTACTAATTAGTAACTTGTACGTGAATGAATACGACAGAAATCATGCGTGAATTACAAAATGTGAAGTTAAGTGGGACGCTTTTTAGGGTTCCGTACTTCAAAAGGAAAAAACGGAACCTTTATAGGATCATTTTGTTGTCCATCTGTCTGTCTTTCTGTCAAGACCCTTTATCTCGGTAACGTGTGGAGGTATCGAGTTGAAATTAAAACCATATACTCAAGTCTGCAGTTCCTTGAAACTGTAAAAAAAATCAAAATCTGAGCTAACAAAAAAAAAAGATATGGCCGTTTCTGTCACACAAAACGTGTATTTCGACACTCTCAAGGGAATAAAAATTCATAGAGCACTTCCCGTTGACCTAGAATCCTGAAATTTGGCATGAAGCAAGGCTTCATAGCACAAGAAAAAAACTTTTTTTTTGTTATTCGTAAAAATCTTCGTAACTCAATTCGGGAATTGAACTGTTTTCACGGGTAAGTTTGTACGGAACCCTCAGTGCGCGAGTCCGACGTGCACTTGCCCGGTTTTTTTATTATGGATATGCTCGCGTTTGACCACTATCTCACCTGATGGTAAGCGACGATGTGGTCGATGATGGAGCACTTTTATCTGGAAGTAACCTTGAGACTTAATTCACTCTTGACTTACCTCTACCCCCGAGAGGTTACCCCCTAGGTTGTAGCTATCAGGAAATACAGACTCCGGCAGGAAATTCTACTCCTTAGATGTATGCACGATTAATGTGTTCCCAAAACATTTTAAGAATATGGATAGGATGGCCACCATGGGTGGCGCATCGTCGTTCGTTTGGTGGTACGATGATGGAACGGGCTTGGCGGAATTAAATTATGCAATTCCGATGTACACTCCCCAAAATGCAACTATTAGAAAACCAACAGTCTCAACACGGCGTCGCTGTTCAAAACTTTGAGGCTTCAACTCGACAAGTACCGATGCCGATGCCGATGACGCTTGATGCAGTAGTGAGTGATCGACAAATATTTGTATGACCTACAGTCACGGACCTAAGACAGTTGAAAATTGTTGGAGACCAGTCTACTCTACAATGCCTCGCGACAGTCGCCGCTGTTGATTTTGGCTATCCGCAGTTGCAGTAGTTGGCAGCAATGAAGTGGGCTTAGTATCAATGACTTTGCTCTAATAGCTCTCAGAGATAGCTTTGGAAAGCCAGAGTAGACCTAGAGACTTGGAGTGATTAGAGTTGGACCTTATTTTTTTTGGGATGGAAAATAATCAAATATCTTCTCCCGCTCTGAATGGCGCTAGAGGGAGTGTTAGTCTTACTAACGCCTATATCATCTATGCGTTCCGTCAGAGTAGAACTAAATAAAAGAATACTACCGTAACCATACAACACCATAACCAGCTTTATAATGGTTCCACTGCTGGGACTCAGGCCTTCTCTCTAGGAGAGTGAATGGGCCATTTTCCACCACACGGGCCAAGTGCGGTTTGGTGGATGTTACATGTCCTCTAGGACGTGCCGAATTCCTCAAGATGTTTTTGTTCACCGTTTGAATGCAGTTGTGATGAAATAAATCACACAAAGTAAAGAGCCTGCTTGCGTTCGAACTCACGACGTAGAACTCAAAGGTTCACTGTACCACCACTGCTCACAATGGATTACTAAAAATAAAATACATTATAATGAAAATCTTGAAAGTTGGTACAAAATATTAATATATAATGTCCGGTGATAGTGATTAGTGTAGGTAATTATGTTCTTAAATATTAAGTATTGTTACCAAAAAAAAATCTGAAATTAAGAGGTAAGTCTAACTTTGCCCATAATTATCATGCAAGCTCACAAACTTTGTCCCTAATAATTATGCAAACTTACAAACTTTTTGTTAGGTATTCACAATATTTTAACCATTTTCTTGGTCTGTAGTTTAAAACACAAAAAATCAGTTCTCATAAAATGCATAAAAGAAATAATTTCTATATATCAGAAAAGATAACTAAAACATTTTATTGTTACCTTAAACTATGCAAATGAGTTGCACATTGGATAAAACTAAGTCGCATGTAGCTACATGACCAAAGTCTAAATTTTTAATTATACAGTGTGGGCAGTTCAAGCGGGCCCCATATGGTCATTGAAAACAAAGAATGAATTTTCTATCAATATGAGCTTAAAAATGGCCTGGTTGTTAACTTTCAATAATATATTCTTTTTTTAAAACACCAAGCATTGTCAAAACTATTATTATTATTAAACGACATCGTGCAACGTGAAAACACATCATAGATGCTTTATTTTTAAAGTTATTAAACGGTGCTATATGCTATATTATCAAAAGAATCAATAATATTCCAGAACTAGCGAAACGAGTTCGAATATTTAGGTAATACCTAACTCAAATAATTATTTTAAGTTCTTATTAAACTGAAACAAAAACGGACTGCCAGTTTCAAAAGGTAAAATCAATTAAAACATTTAGAAATATTGTATTTTATTCTATATATTTTTAATAGCATCCATAAATTATAAAATTCGTTAATTTACTTTCAGGTATCAACCGCCCTAAATTTTGGCCTTTTCTACCCCCGATTTTTTACACACTGGGTAATTGCCAGGCTTGCCAATGGATCGGGTCCTATGTAGGATTTGCATCCCGTGCTGTGTATGGTGGCTGCGCAGAGTGTTGGTAACGCTTTTCGCCTTTCTCAAATTTTGTGTTGCGGATACAGAGAAAGGCGAAAAGCGTCCGTTAACAGCTCAGGGTTAATATTATCCAGTCCTTCAATTTATTTAAATCTTATTGTTATGCTAAAAAGTGACAAAAAAAATTGTTTCCAGAAACAAGTTTCAAATAATTATAATGAACAATTACCACTGTATTTTTAATTAGGTTTGCAAATTTAAAATAAAAATAAATGATGGTATTAACGTCATGAGCATTATTTTGTCTAGACTAGCAAGCTTTATTATTTAAAAACTCAGATTCCTATTCCTATTATCACTTCATAAAAATTTTGATGAGAACATTTACACATATTTTTTTTAATAAGAAGTAGCAAATGATGCTGAAGAATTAAAAACCGACTTCAAAAAAGGAGGATTTGTAAATACGCGACTTTCTCAAAAACTACTGATATGATTTGTATGATTAATATTTTTAAATATTTTAATTATTAAATTTTTCAAATACTTTAAAAACAAATTACGTTTATTATTATTTCTTTACAATAAATTTGGGAGGGCGCTGACTCCTGATATACAGGCCCGCCCAGTTCGGGAGGTATCAGAGGCTTCATAAATTTTACATTTATTATGCCACTAAAGATTATTATTATATTATTAATATGATTATGAAATTTCTTCTTTCTAGGGATAAAATTTCTTGAATCATTGTTTGATTGGTATATATATTAGTATATCTTTAATGTCTTTATTTTTTAGAGAAGATTTAGTATTGTCGAGGAGGGAGACGCAATGAAAGGCTTCTATTCTTTAATTTACTAGTTTATATTGCTAGAAGCACTATTTATTTAACATTTATAAAAATATTTAATTCACTTATTATCTTGACTTGTTAACATGTCAAAACAATCTTCTTTTTCTTACTATCATAATATGAACACGTATGCTATTTAAACTACAAACCTTGAAAAGTATAACTATCTTGCCAGTTTGCAAGTAAATTAGAGTTATAACTGTATGCGACCTCTTCAGATGTTACAGTATATTAGGATCAGACGAAGATCTTCGATTGCACCGTATGCTCTAAAAGGATATGCAGATGTGTACTATTATATCTTCATTTCACAATCAGCAACCAATGTGTAGATTGAGTTATTATGGGCGTTTTGGCATTGCTCTATGTACCTTGCAGTAGAACTTGCTCACTGTTTAGTTTTCTACCAAACAAATACTAACATTTTTATTACGTACATTGATAAACAGGCGAAACTAAAGTTCGAAAGCTAATTCGTAAGAAGTTGGCAGTAGTATTATCACAGCGTTAATGTTTTCCAATTGTCGATTTGGACTAATTGTTTGACTATATAAGTTAGTTATGTAGTTTATTAATTTGAGTATATATTGTATAATTGTATTTTATATATGGTTTATTAGTACTTATATCTATTCTTGTATTCGTCTTCTCTCTCTCCTTTATTGCACTTAACACTATTTTTCTCTGCATCACCCAAAGGTGTGTAATAGTTTGTAAAAATAAATACAGATTAGTTTTTGTTTGTTCTTAATTTGTATTAATTTATTATTATGAGATAGAATAAGATTATTCTATGTATTTTGTCTATGGGTCTTAGTTGCCTGAAAATAAAGAATGATTATTATTATAAATAAATAACACCAACTAAAATTAGGGCACTACAAGTGAAAAGAAAAAAAAATCCGCATCTAACCTCCAATAAAGGCAAACTTTAATTCGTTGAAATGACGTGACAACAAAGCAAAAACGAAACGTCCTGTATAACAAGTACGCGGGTTATGCATCGAAGACAGATAAAATAATGAACCAACCAGGGGCAAATTAGATGTTTTAAGTACACCGCTAGCGAGTATATAAAGAGGCATATCATTACGATGGTCATCATAAGTCACTCGGCTACTTGCGATTACTTACGTACATACTCGAGGAATAAACGGTAGGTCAAGTTAATTTTATATTATTCTACTTATATATAAAATCAAACTATTGTGAAAAAATTATATTAATTTGTCAAAATTCTATACTTAACAAAAAATTATTCACAATTTTCTTAAGTCCTGTCCCTCTTTATAGTCAGTTGTGTCATCTTTTTGTCTTCCTACATAGTTTTTGATTTATTATGTGGTTGTTGGTTTGGTTGGTTGTTGGCATTTGTGTACATAGGCTTCTAAAAAACTAGATCACCTTTGGAGGCATTGTTTTTGAGATTGGAAAATCATCACACAATTCTCCCGCTCTGGGTGGAGCAACTGAAGGAAGATGAGTGGGTTTTAGTTAAGTTCTCCCTTAACTAAAACCCACCCATCTTATTCCAGTTGTCCTTTGCGTTCCAGGGCCGCGATCACTTTTTCGAACCATCCCGCAGCTCGGGCATCATTAGAGCCATCAAGTTTGTTAAGATGGTCTTGCTAAATATAACGTTTCTGAGTGTGACAAGATCATTAGTGTGTTCTTTCATTTCGACCTCTTTTACAGTTTCAGTGTGTTGTATAAAGCTTAATCTGAGTGAAACTCTTCGCCTTTTCTCATCTTATAATTCCAGTAATTTAGTAAAAATCATACAAAAAAAGCATTCATTTACAGAAAGATTATACCCAGCTTGAACCACTATGTCAACAACGAAGAGATCTCTAAGAATGATTGAAAATTTGTCCCCTAAAGATGATAAGTAGAGTATGATAGTTCATATTCAAGATCGTTCAGATTTGCCGGTGGCCTCCCATCAAGAATCAGTCACACTAATTTATTACTTACCTAATCTCTTTACCTTCCATTCGACCACATACGAGGAGTATAAGAAGCAGCCATTGCTAAAGAAGTTCACAGTCAGACACTCCTTTATTATTTTATTTTATTCTTCCTAAATCTTCCAGTGCATCATGAAGTTCGTGCTACTACTGTGCGTGATGGTAGCGGCTGTCGTTGCCGAAGAAAAATACACTGACAAGTACGACAACATCGACCTGGATGAGGTCTTCTCCAACAATCGTCTGATGGACGCCTACATCGACTGCATTATGGAGAGAGGAAAGTGCACTCCTGAGGGCAAGGAGCTCAAAGGTAATGATCTTTTATATGTATAATAATATGTTCTATGTTCAAGATTATAGTAGTGAGAGTTGAGGGAGTCAATCTTAAGTGCAAGTATTTCTATTATTTTTTTGCTTTCATTGAGAAAACTGGAACTGTAGTATATGCCTATATTGCTCATTTAGTTTATGTTATACTGAAATCTGTTCTTATATGACAAACATAGACAGTCTTTAGACATAAAAATTGAAAACCTCACATTATTTTTTTAATTTTACCTTCCGTATGTTGCTACAAAACAAAACAATATAAAATGTAGTTTCATAATGAATCTAAAAATAGAATTCAAGTGTGTACACTCTCAATCACAAAAACAAAATTAGAAGGATAGTGTTAGGCAATGTAATGCGCATCTTAACAAGTGACTCACTTTCAAATAAATTACAAGATCGTATAGATATTATCAAAAATGCGCACTGAAAGTTTTAATTAAACCGAAAAAAATGTAGGGCAAGGTGAAGAAAAAACTTTTAACAAAAAATAAAACCTTCTTCAATTAAAAAAAAATGCTAAATAACAATAATTTCGGAAGATGATGTCATAAAACAAAGAAAATAAATGCAACTGAATTGAGAAACTTCTTCTTTTTTTGAAGTCGATTAAAAACAGAAACCCATACGAAAAAAGTTTTATTTTCCTCTTTTTAGAAGTGGTTCCCCACAACTAAGAATTAACAGTGCACAAGTTCTACGGTAAGGTACAGGAATGAGAAAATGCCCATAACGACACAATCAACACATTGGTGCCGTTCGTAAAATGAAATTTCCTTTGTGAACTGTTAGTACCTACACATCTGCATACCCCTTCAGAGAGTAACGTGATTTTATACGAAATGGTGTAAACTGTAATCACGGGTCAGTTGCTTTTAGTTAAAGAAAAGTTCTAATATCTATCTCCAAAGATTGTATCACATACTAACATAATTATTACACATCTATTAACACCTTTCTTGAGAAATATGCATTTAGTTAACGAAAACCCCAGTCAACTAGAACAATAATTTTTTGAGGAAATCGTGGATAGACATACATAAGGTTTTGAAAATCGGAGGTTATGTGCCTGGTACTAATATTTACAGTCTAAAAATAAGAAAGATATATATAATATATACAAAAAGAAATGCTGTCCCGGTCACAAATAAGCCGGAATAATGGCAGAAGGATGATGATGATCAGAATTTCCAAGGGCCGGCTTTATATAGGTAGTGCATGGTATGCGGCGCACACGGGCGAGAAAGAACAGGAGTATATTTTTAGTCAGTAAAAGTCTGACACAGTCTCGCACTCCGCCCAAGAATGGCTATACGGAACGCATTCACCGTCGATTCAGGGGTCGTAAAACATGTGCCTCTAAGTTTGTCTTTAAAAATTGGTGGTTTCAGTAGAAAATTAGATCAACTAATACAAAAAGAATGATGAATCAGGTGAACAAATTAATTATTAAAACATATCCGTAGAAATATGTAAAATAAATGAGTAACTGTTAAATATCTTTATTTACATACTTAACTACTTAATTATAATATACTTATAAACATCTAAACTAATAAATAATTAAATATGTAATACACATACTGAAAACTAATATTAGGAATGTCCGTTGAAATATTTAATATCATTTCAATAACTGTGTGGCCTAACTCTATCTCTAGAAGGAAGATGAACAACAAACTGGGACATGAAATAAATCATAAGCACATGTCTGTTACACACGTGTTCCTAGAAGAAGCAGCAATTAACTTCTTACCTCGGAAGTGTAATTATCTCAATAGAGTATTTATCATTACACTCATTGACACATGAACCAAGAGGTGACAACGCAACCATAAGCAGTTTTTATAAACAGATTGTGTTAGAGATATATGCCTAATTTACCTTCTAGAACAATAACGGGCCTTACCAGTTAGATATGGGTGAATTATATTTGACTCTTCAATAGTTTTACAATAGAATTGCTTCGACTGCATCTGCTCTTCTATTCTTAAGGTCATGTGATATCTAAAAGATACCTGGGGTCTTACCATGACTTGTTAAAATATCATTCGTGCAAGCGAGAAAGGAGGATGGAGCTATACACCTTATATAGCTCCATCCCTATAACAGGTCAGTTTAGGTTGTAAAATGGATCACGTTAAGAGCTCGTGGTACTAAGGAATAAATAAACCATCATGTGTTAGTATGACATGGCTAGAACAGACACAAGTATTGAGAAAACATTTAATAGAGACGTAGTGAAGAAGTCCTGCTTCGCCAACCTTTGATAAATTGTCACTTAAATTATATTACAGGCGAAAGTTTGTATGTATTTGTTACTCCTTCACAGCTTAAAAGATTTAATGGATTTAGATGAAAGGCACGCGGGTAGAATAACACAACGTTTTTTTATTTTTTTGTAGGTCTAATTTAGTGCTTGACTGCGGTGAATCACAATACTTTATTAAAGCCTATTCACTCTAGCCTTGAAGACAACCTACATTATAATCGGACAAGAATACGTCGAAATACCTTTTTATCCCGGGAGAACGTTTCCTTGAGATAATTGTGTAGCGACATCTATGGCGTCACATAAGAACTAATCCTGCATCGCGCAATTAAAGTTCTTTAAGTAAACACCCGTCTAGTCGGAGGATCCTCCCTATTCAACGGAGGTTTGCGGGACTTTACTCTCTGTTCCGCTTACCCCCAAAATTGTCTACTTTCACTCGGGTGAAGCCGCTCTCAGAAGCTAGTATTTTTATGTTTGGTCTTTGATATCTTTATACTGCTTTGGATACCGGAACCAAGGCCTACCCGGCACGTCCACCAAACTGTGGTGGTGTAACTCTGGTGTGTGTGTGTCCTTCGTTCCGGGATGTTTACTTATTTATTTATTTAGGTTCACCCACAACACACACATAAAAACAAATCATAGGCACAGTTCTAATATACATGCCAATTACGGGTAAACACAACATTTACAGTACACATGCCAATTTACCGCTCAGTTGCTAACTTAAGTTTTTTTTGTACAATTGTGATACCAAACGAAAAACAGAGGACAATAAAAGAAACAGGTTACGAGAAAGAAATAAAATAAAGAAACAGACAAAAACAAAACAAACAGAGTAAGTATAAGAATAGACTCGATTACATGTCCCTGGCGTGTAGGGAGGCCAAAATTCTTGCCTTGAATTTCGCTTCAGAATCGTTATATATATATCAGCTTCGGTTACGGACTTATAAAATGAATTTACGTTGTTACACATTTTGATGAGTTGTGAGTTGAGACCTATGTTTGTAGAGGTGGTAGAGCGTTGTAGCAGTGTAGTTATAGGAAAGCGTGGAATTTAGTGCGGAACTTTTGACAAGATACGCGATAAAAGTTCACTACAGTCTATGCAACCGTTCACAAACCGTTTACTTGAAGAAAAACAATCAGGGCGTCGCAGTAATAACTTATATTTTTTTTTCAGCTTCAATAATATTACATTTCACTCAAAATTCACTTCATTACTGAAAAAACAACACGATTCTTTTTTCCTATCAAATTTTCAAACCTATTCTAGAATTGTATAATCCTTTAAAATATATTTATCAGGCCAGTCCGCTAGCTATTAAGAAAATAACTCATGCGATCTCCTTTCGATATCACAATACTATATGATTACACGAAGTTACTATTATGATGTGTACTCTCTATTTGTTATATAGCTTCAGTTGCAAATCAAAGTTGTTTAAACAGAAGCAATAAAATAAACAATCATAGTAGGAAATCAAATGCAAGAGGTCATAATTACCTATTCTTCTAAGGAAACGTATTGTTGTGATGTCCAAGGCGAGTCACGTCCTCTACCACAGAACGATTCACTTCCGTTGAATACATATTGGGGAAAATAATGTGTTTATTTATCTTGGGTATCATTGTTTGTCTATGCGGAATTTAAGAAAAACCTGATGTAGATACATAGTGCATCTTAATTATAGGAAGATATAACCTTATCATACACTTTAAATAGCACGATACCTACGTGAACTCTTACACACACAGAAGTACACACCACTTCTGGTTTGATGTGTGTGTTAGAAAAAACTTCGGAATGTAATATTTGATACTTCTAGCGTTTCTGAACACTCCTGTTACATTAGTGGTCTTCTAAAAACTGTCTGACTGAATCGCTAACGATTCAATTCCACTTTTTTTTTTCATTCATTCATTTCCCTTCAAATGCATATCTTATTCCAAATATGCGCTACCCTTTAAAACTATATTCAATCGGCCTGCCAATATGCCAGAAAGTTTTTTTCCCATGTGCTCTTCTGAGGCCCTACCTACACTGAACTGTTAAAGGGGTGAATAGGAATGATATAAGGTGTATCGTTCCATCCTTCTTTCTCGCTTGCACCACTGACATTTAAAAAAGTTATGGTAAGGCTTCAGGTATCTTTTAGATATCACATGACCTTAAGAATAGAAGACCAGATGCAGTCGAAGCAATTCTATTGTAAAACTATTGAAGAGTCAAATATAACTCGCCTATATCTAACAAACATATCTCTACCTACATACGTATATAAAAGGGAATGGCTTCAGAAGAGGACATACACGTCTGGAGAGTCATCATTTTCCTGCCCTTGTCCCGTGTTATTTGGGGTCGGCGCAACACGTTTTTTTCTTCCATTCTTCCCTGTCACTCGTCATGCTATCACTAACTTTCTTTTCTTTCATATCACTTTTCACATAATCCATCTATCTTTTCTTTGGTCTCCCTCTCCCTCTCCATCCATCCACATATAAACTCATAACTCTTTTAGTAACATGCGTTTCATCCCTCCTCTTCACATGACCATACCAAGACAAACGATTCCCTTTCAACTTTCAACACGTCTGGAGAGTGAACCTATCATAAATCATGACGAACAATAAGCAATGTTTACACCATCACCTACAAAGTCACTATGCACTAATCTGTGTTCAACATTCAACGTTCTCAATGTCGAAGTGTCGGAAATAGAATAAAATACATATTCAGCTGGTTTAAGTGCTAGCTGAAACAGTATTTTTTACGGGTTTTCTCTATGGTATCAATGATGTAGGACCATAAATCTTAGTTTTGCAGCATCAAAAATGAATATGGTTATGGCGCAGCCGTGTAGTTTAATTCGCTATTCAGTTAACAGTCTAGCCTGATAACTAAATCATCATTCAACTAGTGGCCCGGATGATATTGATTGTTTTTTCCATTCATCATTTTAAATGTCGTGGCCAGATTATAGAATTAGTCACATCAAAATATGGCCAAATAAAACTGGTCAGATCGTTTAAACGTTAACGTTCGATGATAATATGTCAGTCCACGTTTGGCCATATCATTAATGTAGGATTTTTGTGAATCAAAAATCGTATTCTTCACTAAAATAAAATACTAATTGTACACCAAATATTAATGGACTTTTTAAAATTATAAAGGGACTTGGGGGAGGGCACCCCGACTCGGACAGGTTAGGTTAAATGGGGATGGCGGGGTCTAGCAAGCGAGCGAAGCGAGTGGGTTATTTTATTAAACCACCCAGAAGGGCATATTTTAGTTTACAATTAGTATTTTTAACAGAACAAAAGCATATTTTGCAGTAGAAAACAGAAATACATTGAGGAACAGTGGACTCTACTGATGGACAACGTAACTATTTTACGATATGATCAGCCATATTTGACCATATCATGAAATAGTCATGCGTTTAACTGAAATAGCGCCATTTCATGAAATGGCCTGTCTCATTATGAAGTGAATAATTCTAAGATCTGGTCACGATATGTGCACTAAACTACAAAATACTCCCGGAATAAATAAATCTAAGTGCTATTCCAGAACATGGTCTACCTATGTGCCAGATTTCATCTAAAGCAGTTCAACAGTTTGAACATGCCTTCATAATATTAGCGTGATAAATATAAAACCATCTCTATTTCTTTTTATAGACCACATGCAGGAAGCCATCGAGACCGGCTGCAAGAAATGCACGGAAAACCAAGAGAAGGGAGCACAAAGGGTTATCGATCACTTGATCAAGAACAAGCTGCCCGTCTGGCGTGAGCTGGTTGCCAAGTACGACCCCACTGGAAACTGGAGGAAGAAGTACGAGGACCGCGCGAAGGCCGCTGGCATCGTCATCCCAGATGAATAAACCAAACTCTTTAAAACAAATTCTAAGAGCGACAACCGGCAGACCTTTCCCAAGCGTTCTATGAATGTTTGAACTCAATCTGCCTGTTACAGCTCTAATCGCTCAAAATTCTCTTACTCAGTAATTTTGTTACTGTTACTCATATTTTTATTAATATTTTCTTTATATTATGCTTGAAAATTGTGATTTATCTATGTTTGGCGGTTGATGCTGATGTTTTCTTATGTGATATTTTTTGTTATGAAATCTTTGATATTAACATTTTTTTTTATTTAAATAAACCAAAGAAATTCATGTGCGTATTTCAATTATTTTTGGTACAAATCTTTAATGAAAACTAGTTTGGACAGTGACTATTCTGCTGACAAGACTATTCTTTAACGATCCATTCATTCGATGAATCGCGTCACCATGAAATGTCAGTGACGCTTGTCAATCGTGAACTATTTGACAATCGTTATCTATATATAAAATAGGAGGAACTGACTGACATATCAACGCACAGCCGAAACTACTGGGACTAAGAGCGTTTCGTTTTGAATTTTTTTTTTTAATTCACTCCCTAAGGGGATAAAACGAGGTTCCAAAGTTTGTATGGAGAAATCGACTTTTATGCGGGCGAAGCCGCTGGCACAATCTAGTCGCTTATAAAAGTCAATATTGCAAACCTAAATTATCAAATGGTTTTCTGCTACAATTTTTTAAAGAACCAAAGTATTTTTGTTATTTAATTGAAAGTAAGCTCTAGAAAATGGTGAGCCGTCTCCAGATTATAAGTGTGGCCCGGTGTTTGCATAATATACTTTCTTTTGGTATATGAAGTGGCACCTTGCTTGGAAACAACCGCCACTACGGATGGCAGAGATCACTCAAGAGCATATGGGTTAATTGTTATTCCGGGAGGTGTGTGCCACGCTCCTGCACTTCATGACCAAGAGTTTGTATTTGCAGATTTGACTTCTCTTACACTTTTATATAGTTGACCGGGGTTGCACCGATGCAGAATGAGATTCGAAGCTCTGATATCATTGGATATAGATCGTTTGCAGTACTGTTATTAGCAATAACTTTGTAGTGTGCGTTGTTACTCTTATATTTGCACATAGTTAAACCGTTTACTGAAGCACAGTATGGTTTCCCAACTTGCCGAAACATGAACTCGATCTTAATTTTTGTACCTATAGGACCTCTCAGTGCTGGCCTAACGGGAATTTACTTTGAATTTAGGAAAGCATTTGATAGTGTCCATGTTTTGATTTTCTCACAAAATTTTGTCGGCAGAATATATTCGGCTGAGATAATTTTGCAAGGACTGGTTTCTCAAGTTCTTCTAAAGTGTATCGTTTTACTCAGGAAACCAAAAACAAGTTGTACAAAATACTAGCTAACTCGTACTGATCCTTAATAGGGCAAACCAGGATAATAATTTAGGACCGTTGATATTTACCTACTTATGATTATGGTGTATGAAAACCTATTACCTTCTAGAAATTACGTAATAAAAGTAGTGTTCACAATCGGCTTGCAGATAATACTCTATTTGTGTTAGGATCGTAAAAGTGTCAAGAGGGACCTGGAAAAAATTTGTTGGAAAATCATCAAATATCTTTTTTGGTTCTATAGGGTGGAGCCAGAGGAGCATATCAGACATTTACTGATGTTAACCCCTAGACTGGCAAGGAGCCGCTTGAGGGCAGCCCCAGCCCGCTCCAGTCTGGAAACTAGACGTCAGAAATGCTCCTCGAAGTTCTACCAGCTGTCAAGGACTTTATTGTCAACCCGACATCGATGTGAACCCGCGTACCGTGAGAACCCGGTGGTGATGCATTTCGATGGCCTTGAAAGTAGATGGGCCCGACTTGTGCAGGAACACTTCGAGTCCCAATTATGCTAGACCCTCTCCACGACTGTCGCAACGCCGCGTGTCGCTAGTTTAGCCGCCGTCTAGTGATCTGCCTGACCTAACCCTGAGATGAGTTTATGAACTTGTACTTAGCCTAAATTTAAAAAATCGTCATAACTATTTTTTTTTCAGCCTTTGTAAAACCAACGGTCGCCAATTGATTAAAAATAATAAAAAAAAATCACAAAGCTAAACGTGAAAGTAGAGTTGCTGGCGATTTATTCAAATTATTTTGAATATATAATCAAATAGGTACAAGTATGTTTATATACGAAACAGACAAGCACTTAATTTGCCCTTTTTGACATACATGTTACTTAAAAAAATTGCAAATAAAGGAATATTAAAATCATGAGTGGTTACTGGTATGTCACACGTATTGACATCTATGATCTTTAAGAGGAATCTCTTCACAGTTGTGCTAGTAAGCCACAAGATGCCGCTGCCAATCTGATTACTCTGAGAAGAAACATCGAAACAATCTCCGACTTTAAAAAGGGTTACCTGTGGTCCTGGAACGCAAATGGTAACTGAAGGTAGATAGGAGTGGTTTTAGTCAGTAAAAGTCTGACACGCCCTCCCTCTTCCGCCCCTAGAGTGACAGAAGTTATTAGAAGATTGGCGCCTTAAAAATTTTTAATTAATAAAACTTTTTAATTAAACTTTTTAAAGTTCTTTTCATCAATCCTATGCTGTTTGCAGAGGAGATTGAGAGAGATTTATTTCTTGGATGGTAAAAGTTCAGATAGATAGAAATGTGACATTGTTTATATCTTATTGCTCGTGACTGTGCCTACTAGTAATTCTTCGGATATTAATAACTATAGCTTGTGACCGCGGCTTTGCCTGCGTGGAGATCGGACAACGACACAATTTCAGAAAAAAAATTGTATCGTAATTTATGATCCATCTAATGTTATTACAGACGCGAAGGCGAAGTCAAAGACGGATAAAAAGTAGCCGTACCTTTGGTGTCGGGACATGTGTCCCGACACCAAAGTCTATAATTACAATAACTACAAACTCGTAAAACAATAACTTTAATAGCGAGATGAATGGTCATTACTTATCACTGGCATTTATGGTTGCTGGTAACAATTAAAAAGTTAAACACTTCATAGTTTAAGCACCAAGGAACCATTTTTTCTTCCATTTTTCATGGAAGTTTTATAACAGAAACTATCAAAACCAAAATTTGACTTATCAACTAGCTTTTAAAGCATGAATGAAAAACAATTGGTCTGCCATCTTTGAGAATCCGCCATATTAAAACTTTTATGCTAAATTTCAGCTCTATCTGTTGAGAATAATATTGATTAAATTCAGTTCCATGACGTGCCCATACTAACTTTTAAGGCAAGTTAAATCTATCTATCTTCTAAATAAATTTAAAAAACAAATTTCCGAAATCTCAGAAAAAATATAGGGAAATAACTTTTTACAAAAAAAAACCGACTTCACTAAATAAAACACTAAAACGATCAAAATAATTTTAATTTCGGAAGTCGTTGTTTCTCGGTATTGTTTGTTTCTTATTTAACACAGACTTCCGAAATTAAAGTTATTTTGATCGTTTTAGTGTTTTTTTTTAGTGAAGTCGGTATTTTTTTTAATTCACACTTTTTAATTGCGATACACTTATAGCCAGAGTACCTATTTCTCATGACAATTCCAATTAACCCAAACACTGCATTCACTGGATGCATTGTTTTATTACCTATGAAGTTCCAGTGTCCACCTTCCACCTTCTGGCTTCATCATCAGATCAGTTCAATAGTACCTTATAGCCAAAGTGCATCTCATGAGAATTGTAATAATTGATTAATTACGGAGTTCCGGCTTCCGGCTACATAATCATCATCAGATCACTTTGATGATACCATTTTCAACATATCTACCTATTCAGAACTATTCATTTATTTGTATTGTCATAATCGCTTAGCTATCTTCATTGTGATATCTATATGAGTATAGAGTAAGTTCCGTTGGCTATTTCTGGTCTTCTTCATCAGTTCCACTTCATCAAATGTTACTTTTTGACTGCTTAAGTTCTCGATGAAAATTAATTATTATGTTTAATAATCAGTTATAAATAAATTATGACATTATGCCACGGGAACATTAAAACTATATTTTAGAACATGTTTTGATAATACACATAAAACTGACAATTCTCTCTTAAATTTTACTAAATGTAAAAGATTTATGTTTCGATTTATTTTGGATTTTTAACTGCTGGACGGTTAATTAAAACAAACAATAAATGGATCAATCGCGCCTCAACGTCAGAAAGGGTTTGGCACTTTGGCACTAGGTTTGGTAGACCATGACCTGAATTAGATCATAGAAGACTTTTTCACTACAATCGTTCTGTGAGACATTTCCTAGCTCTCATATTATGATATATTTAGAAAACGGGCGGCAAAAACTGGATTATACATATACAGAATATCACAAAATACATCGACATACCTATCATAATAAATAGAACGATCGCGTCTTGACTCATCACCTGTACCTAGATTTTTTCCGCAAGGTTTATCTTGCATCTGAAGCGCATTAATTGTACTAATTACAGCAGGGTTGCAGGTTAAATGTTTTACATAATTATGACTACAATAGGTGGCTATTTCCCGCATATAATCGCTGCTATCAGTCCTATAAATGAAATCGATTTTAATCTTATCATCAGTGTCTTTCGATACGCTTCAATAAATAAGAATATCTTGCGTTGATCAGAAAAAGCACAGGTAATTAATTTGTTTATTAAAACTAAATGCAATAAAAAAAAACACGCAAATAAAAGGCGGAGAGGTCACATGCAAATTCAGATAATTTCTGTAATTTGAATTGTTTTTTTTTTAACTTTTATTTACATTGTTCTTAAATAATAGAAGCGACAAAAAATTTTTGACAACCCTCACGACCCCCGCCGGAGATACTCCAAACAGCAGGAGTCACAGGGCGATTCCCGGCCACCGTAGGCGCAGGCTGGCGGACGCCGAGCAATGGGTAGCTAGCCGTCCGACCTACCGGTAGGGACTGGGTCCGAGTCGACTGTACTTTGTGTAGCGATGATGTCAGCAAAATTTAAGGGGCCAGTTAGAGCCGAAGAAACATGGGTCAGTAAAAAGCAATCCCTCTCGCTTTACCTACCCGGAAGCAGAAGTAATTTGATGATTTGATGAAAAAGACCATTACTGACTATAATATGTATGTATTTAGAAATAAATAAGTATGTTTATCAGTTGTCTAGTACTCATAACATGCTTAGCTTGGGACTAGACGGTGTTGTGTGATAGTTGTGGAATATTATTATATTATTACTGATTAAAACTGCAGGACCAAACCTCGAAACCTATCCTCCTGCAGCGGGGTGTGAAGCAGGGAGACGTCATTTCTCCGAAACTGTTCACGGCCGCAATGGAGGATGTCTTCAAGGTTCTGGACTGGAGTGGATTAGACATTAATGTCAATGGCGAGTACATCACTCATCTTCGGTTTGCCGACGACATAGTAGTCATGGCTGAAACTACGGAAGAGCTCAGCATAATGCTAAATGACCTCAGTAGAGCTTCAGAAAGAGTGGGTCTTAAAATGAAAATGGACAAAACTAAAACTAGTTCATGATAAACAACCATGTAGCACCCACTCCTATCAAGATTGGAGACTCTATACTCGAAGTTGTGGACGATTACGTTTACCTTGGACAGACAGTACAGTTGGGTAGATCTAATTTCGAGAAAGAGTCACCCAAAGGGCAATGGAAATCGCTATGCTCGGAGTTTCCTTACGTGATCGAATCAGAAATTAAGATATACGCAGGAGAACCAAGGTTGCCGACATAGCACGAAGAATCGCCAAACTTAAGTGGCAATGGGCAGGGCACATTGCTCGCGGAACGGATGGCCGTTGGGGCCGAAAGGTTCTGGAGTGGCGACCGCGTACCGGAAGACGCAGTATTGAAAGGCCCCCTACAAGGTGGACCGATAACCAACCTGGTGAAGGTTGCGGGAATCCGATGGATGCGAGACGCACAGGACCGTTCATTGTGGCGACATTTAGGGGAGGCCTATGTCCAGCAGTGGACGTCTATCGGCTGAAATGATGATGATGATGATGATTAAAACTCACAGTGAGTTTAAATCAGTAATAGTCTGGTACTCCGTTTCGCTCCCCCAGCGTGAGAAAAATCATTTGATAATATTCCATCTAAAAAAATTCAAGACTATTAAAAAAAAAATTGTTTTCATCGATAAAAATATTTAATGTCTATTCTGTTAGTCATACATAACTTTGTCATTAAATACAAGAGTTATTATAAATGACTAAACTATGTAAACACTAAGTACTTGAAAAATTCTATGATTAATTAGGGAGCAAAAGGTGACTGTCATAAACCAGTAACGCAATAAAGAAAATAGTTATAAAAATGCAAAAATATAATATTTTCGAACATTACTTTACGTGTGTTCAATGAACATACTCGTAGACAGTGGTTATTTTTCGGAGTTTTAATAGTTTATTTCATCCCTTTCCAGGATGAATTTTCTCGTGTTATCTGTAGTGGTAACTTTGGCGGCTTTTGCGGCTGCTGAACTATCCTACACAGATAAGTACGATCACGTCAATGTTGACGAGATCCTTGATAACCGAAAGCTGCTAGTGCCATACATCAAGTGCACGCTTGATCTAGGAAGGTGTACTCCTGACGGGAGGGAACTGAAAGGTATGGAATTTTCATTTTACTTCCACTCTTTATATTTCTAGACAAAATAACCTCAGAGACCCAGAGAGTCAATTATGTCATTGACATACCGCACTCTAAATCTAATAAAAGAGACGTAACTCAAAAAAGAGGGTATTTGAAAATGGAACCTTGAAAAAACCTTTTAAAAAATGTTTTCAGATTTAAAAACGTTCTTTCTGTGTTAGGTCTCTTTATGAATAAGCATGTTATGTACCTAACTAAAATGTCAAATGGTCATTTTTTGTGGTACTGGAAAATTATCCAATAACTTCTGTCACTCTGGGTGGAGCGAGAGGGGACATACTTTGAACGATAAAATCCACAACTTTAGACAGTTACCCTTTGCTTTCAAGAGCTGCGATGACTACATGCTCAATCCTTTACATTCTCTATTCGAAAGTTACTTTTTCAAAATGAGGATCGTCAACCACAATAAATTTTCAATGCCAAAATCTATAACAATGTTTTACATAAAACGACTAAAATGCAGTTAAAATGTGATGAATTCTAGAGCGAAACCTGGATCCTGTGCCAGTCAGCTGAATATGATCCATGCATGGAGTTCTATAATTTTTTCTTTTTTTTATAAATTTGACCACTATCGATGCGAAGCGATGATGTGGCCGACGATAGAGCACGCTTGCCCAGACGTAACCTATTTACTCCTAACTTAAAGACCCCAAAATTGTAGCTATCAGGAAACACAGAAAGAAAGAAACCATCGCTTACCATTAGGTGAATTAGTGGTCTCTATATAATCTACATAATAAAAAAAATGAAAAGGGAGGTAGTGATAGTGTGACGGGAGATAGGATAGAATGAAGGAAAAAACGTGTTGCGCCGACCCAAAATAACACGGGACAAGAGAGCTGAAAGATGTTAACTTTATTTTGGTTTCCATTAAAAAAACAATAAAAAAACGATTACGTATTACTGACGTTTTTATTACTAACCTTATGACTAACAATGTTTATTTATATACATCTAATGAACAAAAACACAAACCTTCTATGACGACGATTATGTCTTCAATATTGACAGGTTTATGCGGAATGGTACGGAAAATACCCAGACTATAGCCAAGAAATGTTATTGTTTATTCATTAATTTCCGTGAACCTGCCCCACGATCATAATTAAATATTGCCGAGAATAGCCATGAGAGATGACGCGGCGCCGTACGATCGAAATCGGATCGAAACTGCTTTATGAGGGATAAATATGGACAAGGTAGTTAAAAAAAAATCATGTTTTAAATATCGATCTCATAGTAGGTCTCGTGATTCTATCGAAAGTGACATTACCTAACTGTATTTTCTCTAAAACTGATGTATTTATAATTCTTAGGGTTCGGTATCTCAATCGATAAAAACGTAACCCATATAGAATTACTTGGCTGTTCGTCTGTCAAAACCCTTTTCTTAGGAACGCGTTGAGGTATTAAGCTGAAATTAATACTCAGATCTGCTATTCCATGGAACAGTGAAAAATCAAACTTTTAAGTCAACGTAATTCTAAGATTAGGCCGATTATGCTCCGATTATGGCGAATATTTTGACATTCGCAAGGAAATTAAAACATATAAGGTGCTTCCGTAGAACCTAGAATCCTGAAATTTGGCAAGAAGCAACGAAGTCTCATAGCACAAGTAAATAAAAAAGACTGAAATAATTAGTTTTTTGCGATTCGGAAAAAAAATACAGATTCTGAAATCAAACCAATTACATAGTTAAGTTTGTACAGAACCTTCGGTGCTCGAGTCCGTCTCGCTCTTGGGTGGAATTTTGGCCAAGAGTTGAGTGAGAGAGAGAAAGAGAGAGAAGAGTTGCGTCTTATTATATCCCAACAATAAAATTCAATAATAATTACATTATTCATTATAACGACGAGTCCATCGATAGATATTAAAAATAAAAGGGAATTTACGTAAAATAAGTCTCATGTCCTATAGCAGCAGTGTCGACCTTCCGTGCGCCATGTGATAATTGTGCATATCACTGCATAGTATAAAATAAAGTCGCCACTGTCTGTCTGTCTCTATGTATGCTTAGATCTTTAAAACTACGCAACAATTCAAGAGGAAGGTTTATGTGTATAATGCATGCATAATGTAGTAGAGAAACACTGATCATTTTAGAGGTTTCTAATGTGATGTCGTAAATAAACACATTTTTTTGCGCTTACTTTTCAAACGCTGCGCTGGCTGAACCCTACGAGATAGATCAAAATAATATACCACAGTATTGTACACCTTAAAAAAGTCTACAAAAAAGCCTGCGATGGTATATGTCTTTAGGGATAACCCACAATAACCATTTTTACCCGACTGTTTTATCCTTTATTTTTTACGAGAATTTTTAATAATGGCTTATTTACGAAGCGATTTTAAGCAATACAGAATTAATCCTTATCCAATTAAGTACCTACCTGCATTTAATGTAGATCAATATGGCCCTTTACAGCATGTAATTAAAATGAATATTATCATATTATTTACATAGCGGATTCAGTGGTATCAGAATTGCACCCGTGTGAAGCCGGGGCGGGTCACTAGTCAGGACATATAATAGATTTGTTAAAAGCTTTTGATTTAAAACAGTATTTTGAACAAAAAGTTTATCATAATGCTAAATCAATAAATACGCATAGTTCTGTGTCTGGGTGTAATTTTATATTTTTATCAGTTGTCGAGTATTCATAGCACAAGCTCTGCTTTCTATTTAGTTTGGAACTATATGGCGTTTAAAGTTGTGAAATATTATATTACTTATTATTATTATTGTTTATTATACACCGTGTCTCAGACATCGACGCAAAAACATATGTAATACCATGGATCTAGTACCTACATAAATCTTTAGAGGTTTTAAAAACAGAATGTGGAGTCCCACATACCTCAATTGAAAAGGGAGGATTCTCCGACCAAACGGGTGTTATGTCTTGTGGGCAACTGATGATTTCGGGCTGTTGTATATGTCCAAATTACGCGGAGAACTCTTAATTGCGCGATGCAGGATTTCGTACTTCATGCCATGTTGGATATGATGTCATAGATGTCGCTTCAAATCTAATAGAATTTTACGTTGGCGTTATCCTAATTTAAAAAAAAATCTCTAATCTATCATAAATATGTCAATAATCCATCATTAAATATTGTACTCACACTTTGATTTTTTATTCTAGCCCATATCAAGGACGCTATGCAGACAGGCTGCGCAAAATGTACTAAGAAACAAAAGAAGGCTGCGAGGAAGGTCGTTAAACATATCCGAGTGAAGGAACAGGACTACTGGAAGCAAATCGTCAACAAATACGACCCTGAGAATGAATACGCAGAGACCTATGAAGCCTTCCTTGCCTCACCAGATGAAACAAAATAATCGAGGAGGTTGAAACTAGGAGGCTGGTAGAGTTAGGAGAGAAGTCGAATGTAATATTATGTAGATAAATAAACAATCTGAATAACCAGACGAACTTTTTTTTATTGACAGACTCACACTTCACCATGACGATTATGACAAGTTTGGTAATCTAATAAATATAATTTTCCAATGGTCAACCACTGACAACTCCATTGAAAGAAGAGGCATAGAATGGTAATCTCGTACATAATGTGACAAATGAATATCTGACTTAAGCGGTAATCTGCTAAAATTTTGACAGTTCCTTTGATCACTGACTTACCATTAGAATGTTATTATGCAGTCATTGCATTTAATAAGCTCGATATTTTCATTCTACCACAACTCTAGTAAGAGACCATTGACCGATCAATGATCGATCATTATAAATTAGCAGATTACGAACTTTTAGCAAAATGACAATGGGATCGTGTTGGAATGACAACTTTATAAAAATAGCAGACTTGGGTCCCTGATGGTAAGCGACGATATGGTCGTCGATGGAGCACGCTTGTTTAGAACTAATCTATTCACTTTTGATTTATAAACTCCCAGGTTGTAGCTTTCAGGAAACACAGACTCCAGCAGGAAATTCAACTCCTTAACTGTACCTACGCACAATGAACGGAAAAAACCGGGCAAGTGCGAGTCGGACTCGCGCACTGAGTATTCCATACAAACTTACCTATGAAAATATTTACTGGTTTTATTCTATTACTTAAATATTAATTAAACTATTTATACCAAAACCTAACTATGTAAGTACATAAATATAATACAAAAACACAAAGTACCCTGAGGCGTCGAAGTAGTCGCTCTCATTCGGAAATGTGCCCAGAAGACTGGCAGCATTGCCACGTTGAACAGCAATGGTAATTCTTTGGGCGAAGTACAAGCCAGCCCTCTGGTCACGCAAAGTATCAATCATTTGTCGTGAAATTTCCTATGAAAACAGTTTAATTCCCGACTTGATACGAAGATTTTTCCGAATCACAAAAAAACAAAATTGTGACGTTACAACAAATTTAGTTTTCAGATTGTTTCCTTTATTTGTGCTATGAGACCTTGGTTCCAGCTAAATTTTAGTATTCTAGGTCAATGGGAAGTACCGTATGAATTTGATTCCATTGAGAGTGTCGAAACAATATATTTTTGGCGACATAAACGGCCGTATCTTTTTTTTTCGTTAACTTAGAAGTTTGGTGTTTTTACAGCTTCAAGGCACCGCAGACTTGAGTATATGGTTTTAATTTCAACTCGATACCTCCACGCGTTCTCGAGATAAAGGTTTTGGCAGACAGACAGACAGACGGACCACAAAGTGATCCTGTAAGGGATCTGTTTTTTCCTTTTGAGGTACGGAACCCTAAAAACGTAAGAGTTATAAATATAACTGTGGATAATTAAAAAGGGAGAGCTAGTCTAAGGAAGAAGGATGAACTGTATGAGGAATGATGTGGAAGATTTGGGAACCAGCGATAACTTGAAAATTTACAGGACGGACTAAAAAAAGAAAACAGTTAAGAATAATAGACGACGATGGTAATGGCCGATTGATATTTCTATGGCTCCTAACTGCATTTAGTTGTAGACGAGAACTTTTGTATGACAGCACCCTATAATAGCGGATGTAAACTGTATTGGGTAGGCAATAATTATCAAAGCCTATAATTATAAAGTATCTACACCAGAATCGCACCCGCACGTCCGGTAATAACAAAAAAAGTTCCTGACAAATCATGGTCTAAAAAAATATCATGCTTCTAGTCACACGTTGCGTTGTTCGTAAGTCAATGTATTGAAGATATTTCGTAAGTTATTGTGAAGAATTATTTACATAGGTAACTATTGCTGCTTCCACGTAATGAATGACAAAACTCAAGAAATACCTACTACACAAAGTATTCAACGTATTATGTAAGAAAAATTTTACAAAAAATATATAGCCTTGAAAATATTGAGAAATCGACAGAAACGCAAAACAATTTCCCGCTTCATTTTCTTAATGCCGTATTTAGTTATTATTATCGTCGATACAATATTAATACCTAACCCAAAAGACTATAAATAAAGTTTATATCGAGTAATTGATAGGTACTTGGTTATTTTTTTTTTTTTTTTCGGGTGGGAAAATCATCTAATGACATCCCCCGCTCTTGGGCGGAGCGCGAGATAGTGTCAGACTTTTACTGACAAAAAACCCACTCCTGTTCCTTCTTTGCCATTTTTTCCAGGGCCCCGGGGGTCACTTTCGCATCACCCATGGCCCCAGTAGGCCTCGACCCTGCTGGGCCCCTACGATTGCTGACATCTCCTTAAGGCGCGCGTGGAACACTACGCGCCGTCGACGACATGGGCTCGGTCCGGACAGTCACCGGACGATCAGACGGCGAGCCACCCGATAGGTACTTGGTTAACATTAAAATAAGATACCTAATGTGCGGACTAGTGAGTGGAAAGGAATGAAACATCCTACTAAGGCCTCGTTCGTAAGGTCGGGCGATGCGACTAGCGACGCGTTTTACGCCAAGCGGCAGCGAGCGAGGTTTGATAAGTCATCCGCTCCCTCCACCAGCGCTAGTTACGGGTCGTGCCATGAGGGTTTAAAGACAATATGAAAAAAATGGGGTACAAAAATTTGTATATCTGCCAGAGCCGTGGGATTGTTTGAAAGAGTTACTGTGATCTTGGAACGCATAGGGTAACTGAAGGAACACGGGTTAGTAAAAGTCTGGCACTCACTCTCGCTCTACCCAGAGTGGCCGAAGTTATTTGATGAAGCCGTAACACCTTCATCGCCACTCCTCAAAGAGAGGACTGCCGCCACGGCCGCCCCGATTGTAGCGTGCCCAATTCCGCAACCCGACATAAGTCTCCTAGAAGTAGTCTTAGTAACTTTCGATAAGTGTCTCGTAAGTGATATTAGTTTATTCAAATTTATATTTTCTTAATTAAAATATGGTCTCACTAGACACGGAAATAAAATCCCAAACGTATGGGTCAAGTTGATTTAAAGTAATGAGGGAGTCGAAAGTGACACGAAATGGTTAATATAACTTACAGCAATAATTAAGTTGGGCACACCTCCACCATATGCTTCACCGTGTCCTCCGGGCGGTCCACACGATGGTGACACCCAGGCGTTTCTTCCACACGAATCAGGTGCAGCAACCCCTCGAACTTACCATGTTCGTTAAGGACCTGTGTCATGCGGAAGGTGAGGACGCCGTGACGTCTTTCCAACCACTTCTCAAAGAGGGGACTTACCGCCATGATTATGGCGTGCCCAACCTATAGCTACCGATGTGTAGGTCATCACACTGCCATGAACCTAAATGGGTGATGTCGCCATTTCATAGCCAGATTTTCACTTATTACGTAGCATTTATCTCGTCTCATTCTCCCAGTCGCATTCCTTATTGCTGCCTAATGTATCCCAAGGCTGAAAATAATAATAGTACTTACCTATCTCTTACGTCAGCGAATGAGCGGACCCGAATGTACGTCAAAGACCGACATGAAACAACAACAAAAAAACACGTCTTTAATCACGTTCGTGTACCTTTTTTGCACCCCGAGAAAAAAGTAACGAAGTTTGACGAATTGATTCGACAAAGATAACTATGTTATGCGATTTAATTCGCATCGGAACGCACCCATCAACAACACGAAAAAAACTACAACGTTGTTCAACTATGTAGAACTCAAACAGCTTAGTTGATACTTGTATTCTATACGAGTACTTCTATACTAATATTATAAATAAAAAAGATTTATATTTTTGTTTGTAATGAATAAACTCAAAAACTAAATGACCGATATTAAAAAAAAATATTTTATGCTATATATTTTCTACTTTCCCACGGGCAAAGCCGGCGGTAGAAGCTAGTAAAAATATTCCTGTTACCTAAACTAATTCAATTAATTAACAACAATAACATAAAATATACTGCATTTTTTAGCAAAACCACAATACAGCTTGCATAATCTTTTCCAACTTCTACAAATACTGTACTCAAGCAGGATGCTGCTAAGGTCCTGTATTTTACATGGAGTGACTACTTATCTTACCCCTACAAACCTTACTAGGTAACTTTGTCAGATTGTTTGGTAGTGACCAAACCAAATTATTATGGACAAGAAAGAAAACAAAATAAAATGCAAGGACACTTAGGCATAGGGAATTTCTGAAAGGGAGACCGTGATCCTGGAACGCAAAGACACAGGTAGGTTTTAGTAAGCCAAAGTCAGACACGCACTCCCGCTCCACCCTAGAGCTGGAGAAGTCACTGGGTGATTTCCCACCTCAAAAAAAAAGAAATAAAGCATACTGAGGGTGTTTTTAATATCGATCGGATTTCATAACGCATGCGGGATTGTTTCGCACGCGTAGCCCCCGAAAATATCCTTTTCTTGCAAGTATTTATTGTAATGTGTGAAATACGCACGCGTGATGCGGGGCGTGAATTCGGGCAGCAGCCCAGCATGCGGAGCAATTCCGCATGTGTGATGAAGTCCGCAAGATATTAAAAACACCCTTAGGCGTCAAGGTACTGAACGTGCCGAGAAGGTTGGCAGCATGGTCACGTGTGTTGAACGATATTGCAAATTCTAATTTCTATGGCCAAAAAACGAACAAGTCTGGCTAAGTAACATGTTCAGCCTACAACAATATTTAAAAGAGACCATTCACTCAGACTCCATCGTCCTTTTGTCATATTTTTGGGCCGTTTGGGACCAACACGCGTAACACGAATGACTCAAGACTCATTACTTACTAATCAAAAATAGAATTCTAATCTAATTTCCATATATCTGCTATTTCCTTCCAAAATCTTTGTTTCCTCAAGTTTTTGTGAAACTTTTTTTATTTTAACAAAAACAACAGAAAATTTTCCAGCCAAAATATGTATGTTAAAAATGAAAATTTTCTGTTGTTTTTGTCCTTGAAATGTCGTCATGCATTGAATCCTCTGTCATTGATCAAAAATCAAATTTATACATCGGTTTTATTTCAATTTTGTACCACTCTTTTGCTGTAATAAAGGGACATAGAATGATATCTTACCTATGCTAAAACAAAACAAACGCCGTATTTGGCAGCATTAATCTTTTTCATTTCCATTTTTCTCTTAGTTCCAATTTGCTATCACGACGTGAGTACATTTTCGACCTTATTACTAAGAAGAAATTAACTTCAACAATTCAAGAAAGTGCATTGAAACTTGAACCTTAAATTCACTAGCTAATTAACTTAGCCGTTGTTAATAGTAGTTTGGACTTGTACTAATTTAAAGCAAAAGTGGTTGAGACGGGGAACCTATGCCCGATTTTACTAAAAAATACAAGTCCAAAACACTTGTAAAATTTTAAACATTATCTGGGACTTAGAAAAATTTCGAAGTGCTTCAAAGAAACTTTTAAGGTGTTATTGAGCGTGTTTATTGGACATTAAGTTATAGTGTTAGATATTTATAGTGTTGTGTAGTTGCTAGAAAATTGTGTATTTTATATTTGTGATCTGACCAAGTTTGTGTTTTCAATTAAAAATGGAGTCGCTTAACGATATTCAAGAAGATATTAAAGCTAAAATGCTGAAGTCAAAATCTAACTTTAAAAAATCTCCTAGAGAGCGTCTAACTGTTTGTCATATAGAAACTAGGATTGAAAACTTAGAACAGCAATGGCAATTATTCCACACAACACATGTAAAAATAATTAGTGAAGTAAAAAAGTCTGATTTAATTAGTTCAAATTATTTTAAGAATGGCTTGTATGATGAGGTCGAAGAGTTTTATATACAGTTTAAAAGCGAGCTAAAAGAACAATTAAACAATATGAAAATGTCTAGTGAATCGTATAATGTTAGTCCAGGAGCTAGTTGTAGTACAGGATTTAGAAACTTTAAATTACCTGAGGTTAAGATACCTGTGTTCTCTGGAAATTATAGTGAGTGGCAGACGTTTAGGGATTTATTTGTGGGATTAATACACAACAATAATACTCTAGACGATGCGCAGAAATTATATTACCTTAAAGGGTACTTAACCGGAGATGCAGAGCTACTTTTAAGAAATATTAATGTAACATCGGATAATTATACAGCTAGTTGGGCAAAATTAGAAGCAATGTACAACAATAAAAGATTTTTGGCAAATGGAATTTTAAAGCGTTTGTTTAATCAAAAGAGTTTAACAGTAGAATCAGCCTCTGAAATAAAAAGATTACTTAGCACCACATCTGATTGCTTAGGTTCAATAAAAAATCTAGGGGTAGATGTTTCTTCTTGGGACATCCTAATAATCCACATTGTTAGTGCCAAATTGGATAAGGACACCAGGAAGGCCTGGGAATTAAAGACAGCTTCAGATTCAACAGATGATTTGACTACCTTTACTCAATTTGCTGAGTTTTTAACTGGCCGATTTCGAGGTTTAGAAAACTTAGACAATAAAGCTCAGGTTCAAAAGAGTTCGCAATCATTCCATGTGGTAGGCAAAGAAAAAGCTGAGTTATCTTGCCCTTTTTGTTCTGCCGCGCATAAGGTAACTGCTTGTAAAGGTTTTTCTAAAGAAAGTAACGATACTCGACGTGATTTTGTACAAAAAAAGGGGCTATGTTTCATTTGTTTGGGAAGTAACTACTCTGCCAGATTTTGTAGAAACACCGTCAAATGCCATATATGTAAAAGACGCCACCATACATTAGTCCACCCTAGCGGTGGTTCTGGGTCTGTTGGTGAGATCACGGGCGTTGATCAGAAGGAAGCAGCATCAGCTGCTGCTAGGAATAGTACCTCAATGGAGGAATCTCAAAAAGCCGCTGTACAAGCGGAGGGATCTACTAAGCCAATAGTTTCATGCCTTTCGACAGGAAATTGTAAGGATACGGTTTTAATACCTACGGCTTTAGTGAAGGCCAAGTCGAAAGATGGAAACTATCGTGTGGTTCGGGCATTAGTAGATCAAGGATCCCAAGGATCTTTTATCACTGAGTCAATGGCTCAATATTTAGGGTTAAAGAAATCTTTAACAAAACACCGTGTAACAGGTGTAGGCGGTAATAAAACAGTGATGTCTAATTCTTCCGTGGTTGTTAATCTACGTTCTCGAGTGAATCCAGATTACAACGTTCAAGTGAATGCATACGTTTTGAAGTCCATCACGTCCCTTCTCCCAGTTATAACAGCAACCAGGGTAGAATGGGTAAAATTGAGTGAAAACGATTTGGCAGATCCTGAGTATCATAGGCCTAACAAAATTGACGTTTTGTTGGGTGCTGAGATATTCAGCCAAATTATTCAAGATGGAATCAAAAAGAGTACTAGTGGATCACTCGTAGCACAACAAACAGAATTCGGCTGGATTCTTTCGGGTGTTGTCGGTACAGAAAATTTGATGGATATAAATTCATATCCTTGTATAACTGTCATGCATTCCAATGTTCAGACTGATGACTTCTTACGTAAGTTCTGGGAGCTAGAAGCGGAGCCATCAGGAACTGAAAAAATACTGAGCAAAGAAGAAGTGGAATGTGAGAATATTTTTACAAATACCACAAAGCGAGATGAAACCGGGCGTTATATTGTACGATTGCCGTTCCGAGATGGTCAACAAAGTTGCAAGGATGGTGAATCTAGGTTCATAGCCGAAAAAAGGTTAAAGAGTTTAGAGTTCAACCTTTCAAGGAATGACAAATTAAAGGCGGATTACACAGCGGTGATGCGGGAGTATATAGAACTTAACCATATGGTGAAGGTATCTGCAGAAGAAAAGAATAAAGGGTTGTACTTACCTCATCACGCAGTAATCCGGGAAGATAAGCTGACGACTAAGGTGCGCGTGGTATTTGACGCTTCCTGCAAGGGAATAAATGGGGTATCGCTAAACAATGACTTGATGGTTGGCCCGACATTACAAGCAGAATTACGACATACGGTTATGCGTTGGAGAATACATCCAATTTGTATAGGTGCTGATATAATTAAAATGTATAGACAGGTTCTGGTCAATAGGGATGATACAATGTTTCAGAGAGTTCTTTGGAGGGACAGTCCTGAAAAAGAAATTGAAGAATTTGAGTTAGTAACGGTTACATTTGGTACTTCATCGGCGCCATTTCTAGCAGTGCGGTCTTTACATCAGGTTGCTTATGATGAAGGGAAGGATTATCCATTAGCAGCTAAAATTATTCTTAATAATTTCTACATGGATGATCTAATGACAGGGGCAGAAAGCGTAGATGAAGGATATAAAATTCATACAGAAATAAAAACTATTTTAGCTAAAGGGGGATTCCAATTGCAAAAATGGATAAGTAACAGTGAAGAATTACTACATAAGATAAGAGAAAGCAAAAGGGATAAAGCTGAGGAAGTAAAAATAAACCTAGATAAAATAGATAATATTACGAAAATACTCGGACTTACCTGGGATCCTCGCGCTGATGTTTTCCAGTACTCCGTAGAACTGCCTCTCCCAACGGAACCTGTAACTAAAAGAAAAATTATATCGGATATATCTAGACTTTTCGATCCGTTAGGTTGGTTGTCACCTAGTATCATTATAGCTAAAATGTTGATACAGAAGCTATGGTTAGCAGGTATAGGTTGGGACGAAGAAGTGCCCAACAGTTTATTAAAAGAATGGATTACTTACCGTAAGGACTTATCTTCTTTAGTGAATGTTAAAATCCCACGTTGGCTTAACACTAAATCCAGCAATGTAAAGACGGAGCTGCACGGTTTTTCGGATGCCTCAAAAATGGCCTACGCTGCAGTGGTATACGTCAGAGTTATAGATGCAGAGGGTAACATACATGTGGCGTTAGTTACCTCGAAAACTAAAGTGTCTCCCATCAAACAGGTGTCAATACCTAGGTTGGAACTATGTGGAGCAGTTCTATTAGCTAAGTTGATGGTGGACGTTGCTAAAACTCTGGATGTAAATGTATCAGATGTGCACGCTTGGACGGATTCCGAAATTGTCCTCGCATGGCTTAGTAGTCATCCAAACCGTTGGAAAACATTTGTAGCCAATCGCGTAGCTGAGATCTTAACCCAATTGGATACACAATATTGGTCATACGTTCCTTCCAAACAAAATCCAGCGGATTGTGCCTCTCGCGGCGTGGCTCCCGGAGAACTCGACAATACGGCAATATGGTTCAATGGACCAGAGTTCTTAAGACAATCAGTGGTAGAATATAAAAAACCTAAACACTTGATTACTAAGTTGGAGGAAGTGAAGGTCCATTCGGGTATCCTTGACATTTCTTTTTGGGAAAGATTTTCATCGCTTTCAAGGATGATCAGAGTAGTGGCCTACTGTAGGAAGTTCTTGCTATTAAGGATTAATTGTGCTAACAAGAAGAGAAATAAACAGTTGTCCACTGCGGAACTCGGGGAGGCGATGGAAATATGCATTAGAAAGAGTCAAGAAGAAGAGCTACAAGAAGAAATAGAAGAACTTAAGAAGAAAGGATCTCTAGGAAAAAAGGGAAGAAAGTATAAATCGTTAAATTTATTTTTAGATTTAAAGGGGGTAATTAGAGTGGGCGGTCGATTAGAGATGTCTCAGTTGAGTTACGATCGCAAACATCCAATACTTATACCTAAAGATTCGTTCCTCACGAAGCTTCTCATAAGCGAGGCGCATCAAAAAACGATGCATGGAGGGCCTCAGGCTATGATCGCTTACTTAAAATCTCGGTATTGGATTGTAGGAGTCAAACCTTTAGTAAAAGCTTTTTTTAGAAAATGCGTTACTTGCATTCGGTATTCGAATAAAACTCGAAGCCAACTAATGGGACAGCTACCATCTCCTCGTGTTACACCAAATAAAGCTTTTCTGTACAGTGGCGTCGATTACGCTGGCCCAATAAACGTCAGAATGTCTAAAGGGCGTGGTAATAAATCGTACAAGGGGTACATCGCGCTTTTCATCTGTCTGTCGACGCGGGCGATTCATATCGAAGCAGTCAGTGACATGACGTCCAAGGGTTTCTTGGCCGCTTTTAAGAGGTTCGTGGCCAGACGTGGACACTGTGCAGAACTACACAGTGACAACGGCACAAATTTTGTTGGCGCTGCGCGGGAGCTTCAGGAATTATTCAATGAAGAAAAATCAAAATTAATTCCTGAATTGGTTGAGTGCTTGGCAAATAATGGTACAAAGTGGAACTTTATTCCTCCTCACGCTCCAAATTTCGGCGGACTATGGGAGGCCGGAATAAAGTCTACTAAATACCATCTCAGAAGGGTTATAGGGAATTCTACTTTAACGTTTGAAGAACTTACGACGGTGTTGGCGCAAATTGAGGCGTGCCTCAACTCGAGACCGCTTTCCGGTGGGGATCAAAATGAGTTAACAGTGTTAACTCCGGGACATTTTTTGGTTGGGGAACCACTCGTCCTTGTACCTGATTCGAATTTCGAAAGGGCTAACATTTCTAGTCTCAGACGGTGGCAACTTACCCAAAGAATGTTACAGGACTTTTGGCGGCGGTGGTCACAGGATTATTTGAATCAATTTTTACAACGCCATAAGTGGACTCATGAAAATCCAGAACCAGCCGTAGGTGGCCTAGTTCTGATAAAAGAGGATGATTTACCTCCTGGCAAGTGGTTGCTGGGAAGGATTGAGTTAAAACATCCTGGGCCCGACGGAATCACTCGAGTAGTTACTGTCAGAACTAAAGGTTCTCTGATAAAGAGACCTATAACAAAATTGGCTATTCTTCCTGTAGCATCTTAAACTTTGTTGTGAGGTATAATTTAAGAATAACATGTCTTGTTCATCTAGTTTGTAAGTTTTTTTTGTTTTGTATACCTTCACAAAGGGCTATGGTTATATTCAGGCTTGTGCTTGCGCACCCCGCACGGTGGGCGGTTTAGATTAAGAGAAGGACATTCTGCAATCTGTCCTTGGTGGGCGGTATGTTCAGGTAGACGACGAAGCCACGGCGAGATCTAATTTAAACCATCAAAATGTTCAGAGTTGCCGACGTGCTCGATAGATGGCGTTGACGTCGAGTTAGATCTCGCTATGGTTACGTTACCGCCGGTAGTATAAGAGGATTGGAGTTTTTTTTTGTTAGTGTGAATTCTTGAGATTCTTAATAGAATTATACGCCTACTGGAAACATAAAGTGAGTTTCATTAGTGTTCTCGCCTTCCGACCTTGAAATATCGTTCACCGGCCATTTTCTTTCTTTCTTAGATGCTCGTCAAATAGTCACGTAATCAATCTATCATTTATACCTTTCGATAATCGTTATCGCTCATAGAATGTGTTTAGAGGTACCTACGTGGAACAGAGTCTAAAGTCTGTTAGCGTCAGAATGGCTGGTTGCCTATGGCCAGTGGCTCTGAAAGTATATTCAAGAATTGCTACCCAATTGCTTATATTTGCTACATTTCTTCAATAATTGCTACTTAAGATACATTCAGAGAAATATAAATATTTTTTTGACCAGCCATTCTGACGTCAGGATGAATGGTGGCCTCCGTGTTCAGCATGAAGGATGCAGAATATCTAAAAGTTTGTTGTATCAATAATTGCTTACTAATTGCTACTATCACGAATTTTAGTTTGAGCTTCGTACATACATTTGGTAAAAAAAATATAGATTTTATTAATATTTGTACGAAGAAGCGCCTAATAATTTAGAAAGGCAATAGTTCTTTTACTACAGCGTCTTGTTCAAATCGTGCAGGCAAAGATCGGGGGGTGGGTGACCCCTAATTGTGAACGCCTTAACGCCGCCTTAAATTATTAGGCGCTTCTTCGCGCTAACTAAAGTCTTGCAAACCTCCGTTGAAAAGAGTGGATCCTCCGACCAGATAGGTGTTATGTCAAACAACTGCCCTATAGATGATTTCGAGCAGTTGTATATAAGGTGACTGGCAAAATCGCGAAAAAAATATCAGCTGTTCAGTACATTAGGCAAATATAAATGTACTGAACAGCTGATTTTTTTTTCGCGATTTCAGGTTTGTTCCAATAGTAAAAGTTGTTTGTTATCATGAGCACAATCACGTGTTAAAGTATCGTACACTAATTGCCAGTCACCCTATATGTTCAAATCGCGCGGAGGAATGTAATTGCGCGATGCAGGATTTCGAAGTTTAGTTCTTATGTGACGCCATAGTATTGCTACATGTGGCTTTTTCTAGAAACTCTTTCTTTAATGTTAGTTATCTCAATTGTGATTCATAGTTTCCACCTATCAGAGACTAGGCTCGTAGACAAACTTGATCAATCTCTATCAAACCTATAGGTAAGTACTTACCTTTACCTATACCTGCCTTTTATTTGTCAATAATAAATTCATTAAATGTCAATTAATGAATGTAATTCAATTAATGAATTTTGACATTTAATGAATTTATTTTAACGTATATTTTTTTACTTTATCATTAACAAACGTATCTGTATAACCAATTCATTTGTTAGTATAACAGCATAGTATAATTAGCCTATTAATGTTCCCACTGCTGGGACTCAAGCCTCCTCTGTAGGAGAGAGAATGGGTCGGATACCATACCTTCGAATTTTTGGTTTTAGGACATGCCGGTTTCCTCACGATGTTTTCCTTCATCGTTTTGAGAGCAGTGGTGACACAAAGAAATGCGCCATGCTGGGTTTGAACTCGCGACCTACTCGTAAATCAGGAACGTTACCATTGGACCTCATTGCTCCTATTTTTTTTCCATTTAATTGTAACTTTAGTTATATAAAATTGCTATACGCGACAGGGTCCATGTGAACCTGTTAAGCTATTTGGAGACCTTGTAAAACATAAGTGATTGGCAATAAAATGAATTTAATTAAACCATTTTATGGGATGACCTTGAGTTATAAAGTAACCTCACGTGGCGTCTTGCTAACCCCAAGAACGTGACGCACGCCACCTACATAACCTATTGTTTGTTTTGAAAACTCTTCGTTGAGTCACAGCACTGTGTATAAATAAGTTAATAAATGCTTGGGCTGCAGAGGTCGCCGAGTTGACAATCACTGTGATTGATTTACCTTGTGATGTTGAACACGCTAATTAAGAAACAGTTGGCTAATTCTATTCTATGAACAAAATATTCTTTGGATATAGTCTTGATTTTAAATTATATTATATTTTAAAAATAAATTAAGGACATTACAGGAGCTAATCGCGGGTTTTATAATGTGTGAAAGTATTTTATCGACTACAGTAATCAGAATCAGAAAAATATGTGATAATCTTCAGGATAAATGCTGGATAGACAGATATTATAGTGTGTTCAAAACAATATACATAATACAGCTACTACGATAGAAAAAAATCACAAGATGCCCCTAAAATTACTTTTATCGAAATTGAAATTTATTTATACATGCAATCGTTCTGATTGTTTGTCAGATTATTTTACAACCATCTTTTTACAGATAGAGTGTTTTAATATTATAATCAAATCTGTTGATTTCTAGTAAATCGCTAAAACGCCTTATGCTTTCAAGCATTGTGTTTTTGGCTATCTGTTTATTTTGTATGCAGTCCGAGAGTGACCACGCTTTAAGTCATATAGTCCTCTTAAGACAAAAAGACCTGAAGAAAATACGATAACGGTTGGCTTGCGCTACTGAACTGGCACGTTAGATACTCCTAAAGATTTTCACAATATGGAAATGAATGTCAAGTTGTTTATAATAGTAACCCAGATGGCAATTTGTTGGCGATCTTCATGCCTTAGGCGTCCGAAGTCGCTACAAGAAAAAAACCAAGAATGGAAAAAGTGTTTAGTGATGTCCCGAAAAACTGAATGAGCACTCAGATCCTCCAAATAGTTCAAATATGCAGCTCTCATTACGATTGTTTTTGTCATAATCACGTTGTAAAAGCAGATAAGCAAATGAGGTTGAAGGTTTCCAAGTTTTTGCCTGTTTACAAACTTATCTAGAGTGGTTGTATAAGAGGGAAAAAAAGAACATAAGAAGTTGTGCTAATGAATATTTTCCTCGAACTCATAATTGCTTACGATATGTACAGTCAGGGATCAAAAGTGCAATTGCACTCTACCAATGTTAAAGCGTCTAAAATTTCTTTGTTGAAGAATTTCAATACTCCAAATTTAGTTTATTCAATATTTTAGATCCTATGCTACCAATTAAATCAGTCATGAACCATTGACCCTCTTCTACAAAGAAATTTTAGACATTTAGGCATTGGTAAGGTGGAACTGCACTTTTGACCCCTGACTGTACAAGCGTCAAGATCGATTACTGATCAAATACTTAGGGCGGAATTCATCAATAAAACTAATCGCGTTTTAACGTTTGGCTCACATAATCGCGTTTAGTCGCTGTCACTAGTGTCACTTGTCTGTATTTTTCTTTTGTTGTATTTTTACAAGTGACACTAGTGACAGCGGCTAAACGCGATTATGCGAGCCAAACGTTAAAACGCGATTAGTTTTATTGCTGAATTCCGCCCTAAGTCATGTACGGTATCAAAATAAATATCTTGAGAAGGCGATTACGAAAATATTACTCACTAAAACGAAAGAAATGAAAAAAGTGTCTAAAAACCTTACCGCAAAAAATCTAATAAAATGATCAAAATAAATCAGTTTGGGCACTCTAATGCAGTTGATGGCGTTCAATCTATGATTGATCAACATAAATTCCACAAAAGACTTGTTTTGAAGTTTTTATTTGTTTTCTTGCGGTCGGGTTTTTGCCACTGTCAACTTTTTTTACAGTTTATTTTATTTTCATCATGTGTCAGTGGGTGCAGTGAGGTGTAAATGTCGATTGTAAACATTGGACAGGCAGTTTCATGTATAACACTATTCAGCCACATCAAATTCTTCATCAGTCCTTATTAAATACCATTCATCAAGAAACTTTATCTAATACTTAGGTCGTGGTTATTGTGTTGGTTTTTAAGAGATAAAAAACGTTGCCCAAAACTAGGAATTACTCCTGTATCGTGGGCGCTTTCACAAACCTGTGAACTCACATACACGAGGCCTGGAATAACTGTCTGTAGGTTATACAAATATTTAGGAATTGAACTCCGACTCAATACTCAATTATCTATTGCTTTCCACAATGTACATGATTAGGTGGTAGGTGAAAACATTGGACACAATCGTGGACCCTGTTGGGCACAGCAAACAATACTTATTCTACTTAAAAATTAACTAATTATAAGAACTATTTTATTAAAGATTTATTACATTATAAATTAGTATTTATTATTATTATTTTATATTATTTTGCGAGCTGTATAGATTTGTATTTAAATATTCATTTACGCTATAATATATAGTATAATAAGTAATCGTTTTTTTTTAAATTTATGAATGCATTTTTAATCGTGATGTTGGTAGGTTTAGACGTGTTTTGTGTCGAAGTGTGAATCTTGTTTGAATATCTTCTCGTTACATGTAAAAGTCTTGGTGTGCAAGTTTTTCCGCAGCAGCCAATCACTCAATCACTGCGCCAACAGTGCCATACCATTATTATCGTGACTAATACAAAGCATGCATTCCTTGACCGATGATTTTACACAAAATATTTATAGATTTTTGGAGTGCAGTCATCATCTTTAATAATAGGGGTTAAAGTATGAAATTGCCGTTTTATTGTAATAGGTACTTCGAATTGACAAAGAACCTTCATGGTTTGAGATTTTTGAGTGAAACTTTTTTCACATAGTCCCTATGAAGTTCTTCTTTTAAAAAATGTGCAACATTTGATTATCGACTTTCAGTTGTTTTTAACCGCCTTCACAAAAAAGGAGGAGGTTACCAATTTGGATATATGTTTTTTTTTATGTGTGTCACCTCAGAACTCCGTCGTTTATGAACCGATTTGCAAAATTTTTCTTTCGTCTTAGAGAGTATGCTTTCCGATTGGTCCCATTTTTTTCATAATCTAATTTTGATGATGGGATCCATGAGGAATCGAGGAACTTCTCAAATATAATAGGCAACTATATGGTGATTTTGGTATTTTCATCGAGAACTTAAGCATTTACAGTCAAAAAGTAACATTTTATGAAGTGGAACTGATAGAGAAGTCCAGAAATCACCAACGGAACTTCATACTCATATGAGTATGAAGTTCATATCTATATAGATATCACAATGAAGATAGTTAAGCGACTATCACAATACAAATATATAAATGGTTCTGAATAGTTATGTTGAAAATATGATCATCGAAGTGAACTGATGATGATGATGGAGCCGGAAGATAGGCACTGGAACTCCGTAATTAATCAATGTAACCAAGCCGTGTTTGGGCTTATTAGAATTGATATGAGATACACCGGCTATAAGGTACTATCGAATTGATCTAATGATGGAGCCGGAAGGTAGGCACAGGAACTCCTATAGCCTAGCCGTGTTTGGGCTTATTAGAATTGTCATGGGATGCACTTTGGCTATAAGGTAGGTACTATCGAACTGATCTGATGATGGAGCCGGAAGGTGGAAGGTAGATACAGGAACTTCATAATAAAACAATGTAGCCTGGCAGTGTTTGGGTTAATTCGAATTGTCAAAATATGAAAAATAGGTGCCTCATGATTTCACTGATCTGCATAAAGAAACGCGTGTTGAAACTTGTGTTGCCTTGTTGAATCGATACAGAAATAAAGGAATATTGGATCGAATTGTGACATGTGATGAAAAGTCTTTACGATAACCGTAAGCGAAAAATGCAATGGCTGACCCCTGTTCAAACGCCGCAACAATTTCCTAAAGCAAAGCTTACCAATAAAAGGGTAATGGTAACTGTTTGGTGGTCTATGCATGGTTTTATTCACTATAGCTTTCTCCGATCTGGTCAAGCAATAACGGCAAATGTCTATTGTGCTGAACTCCGAACAATGATAGCAAAACTAGCAGTGAAACAGCCCCGACTCATAAATCGATCTTCACCATTATTGCTCCATGATAACACCAGAAACTGTTTTTACTCTACAGAAACTGCAATTAGAAACCAATCGTCACCTTCCGTATTCGCCAGACCTTGTTCCAACGGACTACCATTTTTTTCGTGATTTGGACAATTTTCTACGTGATAAAAAGTTATCTTCTCAGGAGACAGCACAAAATGCTTTCACACAGGTTGTCGAATTTAGATCACCACAGTTCTATCGCAAAGGTATAAATGACCTTCCTATTAATGTATAGATAATAATGGTAATTATTTTGATTAAATAAATAATTATGTTAAATTAAAAAAAAAAAAAAACGATTTTCAATTTTTCAGTACATTTGGCAATTTCATACCCCTAATATCATTTTGACTTACTGCTTTCCTGCCCAGCCTGGATAACTACCTGCACCTTCCACGACTCATACGAGGTCAAGGACAGAGCTGTCGAGGTGGTTAATATTGGTCGGACCAGATTTGAGTTAGACGACACGAAAGAACTTACTGCTCGGTATTGTCGCCGCAACAACCAATTTTTTGAGTCTCCCGTAACTAGTGGAAACAAATGAGCTTAATTATACAGGGTTAATTTTTATTCATCAGCTATTTTTTGGGTCGAAAGTACTCATGAATAAAAATCGGTTTTACTATGAGCAGGATTAAAATATGAAAAAAAAAAAAATTGTAACTCCCTACATAATTATCGATAATTCGACAGTTTGGGTTTTTTGCAGTTAAGGGCTTTTTCTTTCCTAATCAAAAAGTATTATGGTAATGACTTTCTAAAAAAAAATAGTTTGTTATTAGAATAGTTCCTACTAACGTATTATCCCTCCCTCGTAAGATGTTCTTCTTGAATAGGCTTGATATTTACTTTTGATCTATGTTTTAATAATATTTAACTTTAGATCCTTTATTAACAGTTGTTTATATTCATATAAACTTTCAGACCCACAAAAATAGCGAAGTAGGACCCTATTTAAAAATACGCTTGTTGACACTTCACGTAACCGAAGAGCTGGTTTTTATCTTGGACAGAGCATTGCCAATCTTTTGTACACATTAGCAGTCGAAAGCGATGCGGAGGAGTTTTTCGACGCCATATTTTAGATTGTTTTTAGTTCCTTTTAGTTTTTATTATTTATTTATTTCAGTGTGTGTACAATTTTAATGTAATTAGTTGAGTATTTTTTTAAGTATGTCAATAGTATGTAGCAACTGTTAAATAAAAAATACCGTTCAAAATAACCTTGTATAAAATCCTTCAAATTTATTTCTTACAGCGCATATTGTAAGTGGATGTACAGTAATGTACATTGTTATTAATTTGTTTAAGGAAAATGTTTGTGTAATTTATTCTTATTAAAGCTCATGGCTAAGTAATAATACTCGCAATCGTTAATACCCCAGGGATTGCCGAGGTCAGTCTATGGATGGGTAACCATCTTAACAGACCGAGAATCTTCCGTGCCTCAGAAAGCACGTTATTCCGTTGGTTCTAGGTCTCAATTGTAGATCTTTGACAGTCAGAAGCCAGAAATTTTACACCAGTCTTGCCGGCGGACGGCGAGCAATGGGTAGTTCGCCGTCCGACCGTCCGATAACCGTCCGGACCGAGCCCAAGTCATCAACGGCGCGTGCTGTTCCACGTGCGCCTCAGGGAGATGTCAGCAAACCGTAGGGGCCCAGCAGGGTCGAAGTCTACTGGGGCCAAGGGTCTGCTTCTGAAAGGAAGACTCGGCCATGGTACGAAAGGCAACGAAGAAACAGGAGTGGGTTTTTAGCCAGTAAAAGTCTGACACTATCTCCCACTCCGCCCAAGAGCGAGGGATGCCATTAGATGATTATCGTACCGAAAAAAAAAAACACCAGACTAAAAGGCTATTACTAATCTGTATCTTGATGTCTATGCTCAGGTGTGCTTGACACCCACTGTTTATTTCTCATGGGTGCTCGAACCCCTGAGCACCCACGAAGTCGGCGCCATGTATGTACCACTACTGTACATGAAATTTAAATAAATGAATAAATCTAGTTGGGACAAGGTTAAAGCAGATTAATTGAAGCATTAAGTTTTCTAGGAAATGTAGTTTACTAGAGCAAACTAGATTCATCTCACATTACTGAAGTCAGGTGTCCGTCTCATAAAATGTTTTCTTTTAAACAATTTATATAAAGAAATAAAAATACCACAGCAAGGAAGTCGACTAAGTTGAAGGCTAACTTGTGAAGGTGAAACTTAAACTAGCTTTAGTTATAAAATAATAAAAATACCTGTCCAGTTGTTTATGAAAAGCAAATAAAAATAATATTAGATCTATAACTATGAAATTGCCGTTTTTTGAAACGGGTTGCTTTGAATTATAAGTTCAAATAAACTTTATATTACATTTAATATAAAGTTTATTTGAACTTATAATTCAAAGCAACCCGTTTCAAAAAACGGCAATTTCTTCTTTTTCCGAAATTATGTATTTATTGGATTCTTTGTGTTTTGTATTTTCTGTAAGTAATATCGCAATTTTTTTAACCATGAAAGCTACTAAAAAACGTTTTCTTTTTTCATATTAAGAGTTCTAACGTAGAAACTATGCATTTCAAAGGGCAAGCAATATCAATTACGTATACCTTCGACTTTTTTCTAACAAAAAAGCTTTGTGCTCTTGGTTTAATAACTTTCGTTTTGAAAATTTTGTTTTGTTGCCGCACTGAGGAGAAAAGTTAAGTTATTAGCAGTTTTAAGTCTATATACATCTTCAATATTGCATACCGCTTGAGACACATTGTTCCACGGTAGAACTCATATTACAAAATAATGCGAGTTTTCTTATATTACATACAAAAATAGTTACAAGTACTGTGATATTACAGAAAATACGAAACACAAAGAAACCAATAAATAGGTACCTAATTTTGAAAAAGAATAACTTACCTTTAATATTATAATTTTTTACTTGAACTTATAATTCCAAGATATTCCAAAGGTATACACTTCAAAGCAACCCGTTTTAAAAAAACGGCAATTTCATACTTTAACCCCTATTATGTTGTTCGTTGGTAAGCGCCAGGGCATAGAGCTCTGTAACCATATCCGAAACTATCGGATACCTATCCGAAATAAAAAAATATCCGTAATCGTAACCGACATCCGCAGAAGAATCATAGTTAAGGCGTTGTTAATCTCTTGAACATCTGACCGGATAGAGCCAACCTTAAAATCCATTTGCTTTGCGAAATATTTATTGATATAAATATGCTATGATTTAAGAGCAGCGGTGGCCAAGTGGTAACGGCCCCGACTTACGAGTTGTAGGTTGCGGATTCAAACCCAGCCGGGCACGTTACTTTGTGTAATTTATTTCATCACCACTGCTCTCAAAACGGTGAAGGAAAACATCGTAAGGAAACCGGCATGTCCTAGAACCAAAAATTCGAAAACATGTGACAATACACCAACCCGCACTGGGCCCGCGTGGTAGATTACGGCCCGGCGTATGGTAGATACGGGCCTGAGTCCCAACAGTGGGAACATTATAAGGCCGACTATGCTATGCTATGCTATGATTCTATATGATTATATCTAGTAAATAAATATTTTGATTTATTGATGCTATGTACATTCTGAAGAACACTTAACCAGCAATTTTTTTGTGTGAACATATTTCTAAAGATCAAAGCCGTTTAAAAGGAGCAGGGAAAATGAGCGAAAAAATATCATGTTGTTAAATGTGTTTTTTTTTGGCAAAAGTATATTTTCTTACGAAAAAAATCATAAATATGTTGATAATGTTGTACATGAATCTATAATAAACATATATTTTTTTAAACCTATATAGCCGTTACCGAGGAGTAAACTTCAGAAAGTCACTGTTTTATAGCACTGCTCGGGAGTAAGGGCCTTAAGTGGCAGTGGGAAGGGCACATTGAACAGATATTCGATGGGGCCGATGCGTGACGTACAGGACCCGTCATTATGGCAGCTCTCGGGGGAGGCCTATGTTCAACAGTGGACGTCTTTCGTTTGAATTGATGATAATAAACCGTAAATGATGTAAAAGTTTCGGATAGTTCTGGATGAATGTGGAGACTTAAAGTGGCTGTAATATTTACTTAATATATCACTTCGTTCCTTCGTCACATCGATTGTATATACAAACTAAACGGAAAAACAAATACAGTTAGTCTTAGCAGTTGCTAAGACTATAGGTTATAAGTTACAAGTTACTATAAGTTATAAGTTGGTTTAGTTTGTTTAGTTCATTTTTAACTTATTCTTTGCTTCATAACTATGAAGCAAAGAATAAGTTAAAAATGAACTTACTACAGCTGGACTCAGTAACACATACACTTTCCTCACTCACTACACCACACACACTCACATACACACCAACACAACGTCACATACTCACCCTGACATTACTCACACTTTTACTCTCTCTTCACTTACATACATATTATTAACACACATGCATACCTTATCTTTAAGCTCACCAACAAACCCACTCACTTTTTATGGTACCCTATTTGTATAGCAGTTACACACAAATGTCCTAATATGAAGCAAAATTTAATAGCTGAATCCATATCCATTGAGACACAATTATGGCGGTAAGTTCCCTCTTTGAGGAGTGGCTGAAACCTTCCACCTTCCGCATGACGCAAACCCTCACCAGACATGGAAAGTACGGGAGGTTCCTGCACCGGATTCGTGCGGAAGAAACGCCCGGGTGTCACCATTGTGTGGACCGCCCGGAAGACACGGTGGAGCATATGGAGATGGATATGGATATGGAGAGAGGTGTGCCCCGCCTGGGCAGAGCATCGCCGTGTCCCCGTGGGGGCGATCGGCGGCAGCGATCTCTCGCGCTGGGCCTTTTTTTAGGCCGTGGTCCGGAGCGAGGAAGAATGGCAGGCGGTCGCCTCCTTCGGCGAAGCAGTAATGCTAGCAAAGAAGGAGGTCGCACGTGCACGCGCGAGGCAATGACCCCCGCGCCCCAGCCGCCGGGATTCCGATCCCGATTTCCGGCTACCGTAGGCGCGAGCTTGCGGACGGCGAGCAATGGGTAGCTCGCCGTCCGATCGTTCGGTAACAGTCCGGACCGAGCCCAAGTCGTCGACGGCGTGTAGTGTTCCACGCGCGCCTCAAGGAGATGTCAGCAACCGTAGGGGCCCAGCAGGGTCGAAGCCTACTGGGGCCAAGGGTCTGATTCTAAAAGGAAGACGGTATGAAAGGCAACGAAGGAACAGGAGTGAGTTTTTAGTCAGTAAAAGTCTGACACTAAAAAATTTTTAAATTTTTGTAGTTCAATCATAAAAAAGGTTAAACGTAATTATGAAAGAGAACTTGTTCAAAAAGCTGGCAAGAATTGCAAAAAGTTGTGGGAAACAGTCAAAAATATCACGAATACATCAAAACGGGATACTTATCCAAAGGAATTACTAACAATATCTGACACTCCTCTGAACTCTGTGAATCAAATTAATTCGTATTTTTCCAATGTTGGCAAATCACTGGCTGAACAAATAGCGCATAACCAATCTGAGGAGCGCACAAATATGAAAGCACCTTTTGAACAAAACGGTAATTCAGCTGTATTCCTGAACACAGATGAAGTTGAAGTTCGAAACATAATAGCTGCTCTTAAGAGTGAATATTCTGTAGGGTGGTATAATCTCTAAAATCAGTTCCTAAAAGACCATGGGGATATTCTTGTGCCACACTTAACCTACATCTTTAATATGTGTCTAGAGAAGGGTAGATTTCCCAGAGCTCTCAAAAAATCACAAATACGACCAATACACAAGGGTGGGTCCAGGGACTGTGTCAAGAACTTTCGGCCTATTTCTATCCTGCCTTCACTGTCAAAAATTCTGGAAAAGATTATTAACTGCCGTTTAATAAATTATCTCGAAAGTAATCACATTTTATCAGATAACCAATTTGGTTTCCGACGTGGTAAATCTACTGATGACGCAGTTAGTAGTTTAACGGACTTTATAACCTCAAATCTTGATAAAGGTAATAAGTGTGTAACAATATTTCTAGATCTAGCTAAGGCCTTTGACACAGTTTTTGTTCCGATCCTTGTACATAAACTGGAAAAAAATGGCATCAGGGGTAATCAACTTGGCTTATTGACCGATTATCTGTCAGATAGGACTCAGTGTGTCAAGGTGGGTCCGTTCATTAGTACTGATCTTCCAGTAACCTACGGCGTGCCGCAGGGTAGAATCCTGGGGCCTACCCTTTTTCTCGTGTATATAAACGACCGCTTTTATCTAAACTCATTCCATGGTAAAATAATCACATATGCAGATGACACTGCCCTCATTTTCGTTGCTAAAACATGGAATGAGACTTACCAGCTAGCACAATGGGGTTTTGATTTGGTGAAGACGTGGCTTCATGATAATGTACTTACTCTAAATGTAGATAAAACGAAATACCTGGCTTTCTCAATCCGTGACTCATCACAAATCAATCTAGATATAATTGCACAAAACTGCTCCTCTGAAGCTTTGTTTGATGCGAAATGCTCATGTAAACCGTTGGAACGTGCAAAGACAATTAAATATTTGGGTGTAATTATTGATGATAACTTTAGCTTTAAAGCTCACATTCAAGTACTCAGTAAGAGAATTCGTAAGCTTATCTACATTTTTAAAACTCTGAGGCATGTAGTCACCCCTATAGTCCTAAAACAAATTTATTTTGCACTCTGTCAGTCACTGATCACATACTGCATTTCGTCCTGGGGTGGTGCGCCAAAGACTGTAATAAAGCAACTTGAGGTATCACAAAGAACTATATTAAAACTTAGTACCTTTAAACCTTTTCGTTACCCTACCGCACTACTTTATGAATACTGCGAGGTCCTGTCAGTTCGCCAACTATTTGTCGCAAGCATTATTACTAAACAGCATGCTAACTTGGAATATGATCAGAGTCTGTTAACAAGGCGGAGAGGTTTACCGGTTTGTAAGAGGATATCACACTCGAGAACTACTTTTATTCATCGATTTTTCCCATTTCTGGGCCCATTTCTATATGACAAAGTTAATAAAACTCTTCCAATCTATTCGTTGAATAGATCGACACTAAAAAAACAGTATCTGAATGGCTTTGGAAATTAACATACGATCAGACTGAAGAATTGCTGACCATATTAAAGTAGTGATGTTGGATGGTATCAACTATTATCTAAGTATGCCAAGAATCCAATGATTGACTGTATTGAATGTATTTAATTTAAACCTTACACACCCTCTGACACACATACACTCACCCTCTTTAGCGTATACATCCAGAGGACAGTTACACCTATTATTAAAACTATTTATTTTTATTTTTTATTTTATTTATAATTTCAATTTAGTGCTTTTTCTTTTACTTTTGTTAATAATTCCTAAACTTAATTTAATACAATAACTGATACCATTTGCTCATGAGCTGATACTAGAAGACCCAAATTCCAGGGCTTAACGCGCTGCATGCCGAAATACAGGCTCCAAGCCTAGTTCGGCAGCACATGTTAACGGCACAATTTTTAAGTATTGTAACAATATCATAATTATGAGCACAGACAAATTGTGTAATGTGTATTTTTTTTTTGGTGTAATAAATTATTATTATTATTTTCATATATTTTATTTATCTCAGGACCCTGAGGTCCTGGACCTTTGGGAGGCGTACAAGGAGCCGAAGCCAACTCGCAGAGGCCCTTTAGATAATTATAATGGAACATGATACCAACCGACGATTATCCCTGTACGCGCTATGCTAGTGCACCCAAGGACAACCCCCGGTTATTGAAAAACTGTTGCGACATATGGAGAACAAAGATAATAGGGCTATGGTTTTTGGAATCTTAAGTGGACTGGTAACATGGAACTATGTCAAGACTATGGCCCCTGTCTGAACAACGTTATTAATATGCATCGAAAAAAGGCAGGGGGTGACTTGCACACTCAATGAATGGGCCCCCAAAAACGGCCGCTAGCACGAAGTGACGTAGCAACAAGAGGGCAACATATCCTGAGGTGCTTGAGGAGTGGAGAGGTATACCACGGCTATCAGGACAATCCCGGAAGTACGGTCAAGATCCCTACCAGCACCTTACTGGATTATACATCCTTCTCCCGAGCACGTTTGCTCTTGCGAATCTCCACTCAAGCCAGCCAATAAAGGCAAGAGAGAGGTGGGAGCTCAGTTCCTCGTCAGTGTTCACTACGGCCGGCCAATAAAGGCAAGCCGGAGATGAAGAACAAGAATTCTCCCGGGAGATCGGGTCCGTGGGGTCGCTAATGCCCAACAGTTCGCCACAAAACTGCGCTGTGAATTGTATCTCTCTTAGTCTGGCCCCTCACCCTAGGCATATTACGGCAAAGCAAACTTTACCGATACAGACCTAGGGTATATTGGAGCACGCAAGCCCCACCACGACATCAACGTAGAGATACGGCGATGGGGTTATTATTATTATTATTATTATTAATATTTCGTTTATTCGTAAAGATATCTACATATAAATTATATTTTTAAATATTTCAATAAAAAATAAAAATAAAACATTTAAAAATATAAAAAATAGTGTCCCACCGGTATCGGGAACAGGGTCCAAGCTACCGGCGGTCAGGGCTCCAGAGAAAGGAACCTCCTAACAATACGAGCCGTGTCCAAGAGTACCACTTTCTGAATCAAGCCCTTGATCCAGCCGCCTAACGCGAGCCTCCTAAGGTGTTGGTCGAGGCTCTTGGCTATTAAGCCATTGGCTGACACGACTATCGGTACAATGATCGCCGAGTCCACATCCCACATGTCGACAACCTCGCGAGCCAAGTCAATATACTTGATTTGTTTATCTTTCTCGGCTTTCACGAGGTTCTCGTCATGCGGAACGGATATGTCAACAATCATTGCACGCCTCTCGCTTCGGTCCACCATCACTATATCAGGCTTATTGGCTACAATAGTCCTGTCAGTGATGATGGACCGATCCCAGTACAAAGTGATATGACCATTATCAAGAACTGGGTCGGGCTCATACCTGTAGTACGGCACTTCCGATTCCACAAGAGAGTATTTCAGAGCAAGTTGCTGATGGATAATCCTGGCTACAAGGTTGTGCCTATGCAAGTACTCTCCGTTAGCTAGACGAGAACAACCAGAGATAATGTGACGAATTGATTCTCCCGGACGGTGACATGCCCGACAGATGTCAACCGTGCCGTCCTTCACAATAAATCTCCGGTAGTTATTCGTCATGATAACTTCGTCCATAATTGCACAGACAAAACCTTCGGTTTCCCCAAAGAGGTCACCGAAACGCAGCCAGGCTACGGACGCCAATTGGTCTACATCGGGCCCGTGAAGGGCCCGAAAAAAGCGTCCGTGAAGTTCCTTGCTCTGCCATACTTCCCTGCGATCGTTAGTGTCAAGCACTACCGGTTTGCGCCAGTTCTCATTAGCCAGGGAGAGCGGGGTGAGTCCCTTGTCCACTGCCACTACATCTCGATGCATACCCACGTCGGCAGCTAGGAAATATTCCCTGAGACTGCATACCTCGCGGTTGTGTAGGGTCTTAGCATTTAAAAAACCTCGCCCCCCACACTTCCGCGGGATATACAGTCTCATCACCGACGACCGTGGGTGATGCATTCGGTATGCAGTCAGCAGAGTGCGGACCCTCCTATCCAGGGCGTCAAGTTCCGTTTGAGTCCATTTGAGTACACCGAAAGAGTACATCAATACCGGCATGACCCAACCATTGAAGGCGCGCACCTTGTTTCCGCCTGAAAGAAGGCTATTGAGTACCTTCTTCAGGCGTCCAAAGAAACGCTCCTTCAACGATTGCTTCATGTCAGTGATATTGATGCCTAGAGCTTCCGACATACCCAAATACTTATAGGTTTCGGTTGGAGAGAGGGATCTCAGGTTTATGGAATCCGTGAGTTGAGTGCCCACGGATTCCACAACCTCCCCTCGCTTTACATGCATGACCGCACATTTGTCCACACCAAACTCCATCCTGATGGCACTACTGAAGGTTTCAGTTACCTTCAGTAGCTCCATCAGTTGCAGATTGTTGGGGGCAAAAAGTTTCAGGTCATCCATGTAAAGTAGGTGAGATATTACCTGACCACCTCTCTTCAACCGATAGCCTAGACCTGAATTCTCCAGCAGTGTGCTTAGAGGATTCAAGGCTAGGCAAAACCAAAGTGGACTCAAACTATCTCCCTGGAATATACCTCGCTCGATCCTTACAGGTTCGCTATTCCTCTGGGTATGTCGACATCCTGGATAGCGGAGGACCGTACTCCATTGCCTCATACACGACATCAGGAAGGTGCGTAGTGTTGTATCTATTTTATACAATTCCAGCACCCTCATGAGCCATGTATGAGGAACAGAGTCATAGGCCTTCTTATAATCTATCCAACATGTCGACAGATCCTTTCGGGAACGTCGAACCTGTTGGCTAATGGCCATATCTATGAGGAGCAGCTCCTTAGTACCGCGGGACCCGTTCCTACATCCATTCTGAGAAGGTGACATGATTAAATTTTTGTCAATATGACTATTAATTTTGCTTCTCAGTATGGATGTAAGAACTTTATAGACCGTCGGCAAGCACGTAATCGGTCTATAATTTTTAGGCTCCGCAGTACTACCTGACTTATGGAGCAGGTGGGTTATTCCTGTTGTTAGGAATTGGGGCAGCGACCCTGACTCTAAGGCAGACTGGAACTGATATGCCAAGCGAGCGTGCGATCTTGTAAACCACTTAATCCAGAAATTGTGCAGCCCATCCGGCCCTGGAGATTTCCAGTTTGGCAACGGACGGACTGCACGAGCTACATCTTGGGGGCTGATGTCAATTGCCCCCATTTGTGGTATTGGATCGCACGCACGCTCGACCTCTCGAGTCCAGTCACCCTCGGTGTGACTGACAGGCACCGACCAGATGCTGCGCCAGAATGAACTCATGGCGTCATCATCCGGGAGGCACGCATCAGTCACACCTTGGTCAGGTCTCTCCCAAGCCCTATAAACCCACCTTTCATTACTCCGGAATGTGCGATTCTGGGTGTACCGCTCCACCCGCCGCTTATACCTGCGGATACGGTTTGCCCATGCATACACCTTCTGCTTCAGGAAGTCGATGCGCTCTGTGACACGGGACATATAGTCTCGGGGGCTGATGTCAGTCCCCGAAAACGCCCGCCTCACAAAGCGCATCACTCTTGGGCGAGTGTTGCCCTCCCTGAAGCAGATTAGTTTGCCGATGAGTGCTCTGGCCCCACCAATACGACGCTCGATCCTGCACTGCCAAGCCGGCACGGCTGGTTTCGGTCGTGTAGCTACGTCACAGTTTGGAAACTTGACGTGAGCTACACGACATGCCGCAACAGCTGCGCAGTACATTATCGAGTGTGTATCAGTGAGATCTTTGCAGTCGTCAAAATAGTTTGACAACTGCAAATCCAGAGCAGCCACCAGCGCCTTATTCTTATTATGCATGGGCAAACGAGGTAAGCGCGGCCTAAGTTCGAGCGGCATGTTGCGATACTCCCGAATAGCACACTCCAAAGCACTCCTCAATTCATTGTTGCACTGGGTACTTACATGTGTAACCATGTCAGTAATCGCTTCGTCAGCATGGTCGGAAAGATGGTAGGACGGTGGTACCATCACTGGTACCACAGACTGCGACGAAGGAGCAATGGCATGGTTACTCATTTCCGTTCGGAGGCGATCAAGTACAGTATCGTCCAACATATGATTACGCTGGATAACCCGCACCTGATCCGACAGTCGTTGGGCCGAAACGTTGACGGATGGCTCAAGCACCTGAAACAAAGAGAGCATCCGAACACGGTACGCAGTCAGGCTGTTTCCTCCCTCTGTAGCCCCATAGTATGCGCGCATGACGTTTTCATTGATGGATTGCGTCCATCGCATGCGCTGCACACTTCCGCCGGGAGCTGGGACCCTATCAGAGACCGGTGGGCCTCGAAGTCCTAAGCCACTCGGCGGCCGGCGTCCTCTCCGTCGACGCGCAGGTGGTGGTGACGTGGGCGGAGAAAAGTACTCGTCGCTGGAGCTCGACGCAACTGCCACGGCCGGTGTCACAGCACTCACAGTGGGGCTGGATTCCGGCGGCGGCGAGGCGGAGCTGAGCGACGAGGCCGGAGGTGGTGGGCGTGCACGGCGTGCTGCGGCTCTCGTCAACATAGTTGTAAATTTATTTCCATTTCGGCATTATATTAATCATCCATCATGGTGACATAATATGTCATCTGTCTGGTGTATGCATTTTTCTTTTTAACTGGTATTTTATTGATTTATTATGGTTTACAGAAGTTTTTATACGTAGGAGAATGTTTCTTGTTGTTTTTATTGTTGAATTTGTGTTGTAATGGGTCCAGAAATCAATATTTTAAAATTTAATTTGTGATGGAAAAAATACAACTTCTGTTGACATCGGGTGTTGCCAGCATTATTATTTTTATATATTTTATTTATCTCAGGACCCTGAGGTCCTGGACCTTTGGGAGGCGTACGAGGAGCCGAAGCCAACTCGCAGAGGCCCTTTAGATAATTATAAAGGAACATGATATCAACCGACGATTATCCCTGTACGCGCTATGCTAGTGCACCCAAGGACAACCCCCGGTTATTGAAAAACTGTTGCGACATATGGAGAACAAAGATAATAGGGCTATGGTTTTTGGAGTCTTAAGTGGACTGGTAACATGGAACTATGTCAAGACTATGGCCCCTGCCTGAACAACGTTATTAATATGCATCGAAAAAAGGCAGGGGGTGACTTGCACACTCAATAAATGGGCCCCCAAAAACGGCCGCTAGCACGAAGTGACGTAGCAACAAGAGGGCAACATATCCTGAGGTGCTTGAGGAGTGGAGAGGTATACCACGGCTATCAGGACAATCCCGGAAGTACGGTCAAGATCCCTACCAGCACCTTACTGGATTATACATCCTTCTCCCGAGCACGTTTGCTCTTGCGAATCTCCACTCAGGCCAGCCAATAAAGGCAAGAGAGAGGTGGGAGCTCAGTTCCTCGTCAGTGTTCACTACGGCCGGCCAATAAAGGCAAGCCGGAGATGAAGAACAAGAATTCTCCCGGGAGATCGGGTCCGTGGGGTCGCTAATGCCCAACAGTTCGCCACAAAACTGCACTGCGGATTGTATCTCTCTTAGTCTGGCCCCTCACCCTAGGCATATTACGGCAAAGCAAACTTTACCGATACAGACCTAGGGTATATTGGAGCACTATTATATATTTTATTTATCTCAGGACCCTGAGGTCCTGGACCTTTGGGAGGCGTACGAGGAGCCGAAGCCAACTCGCAGAGGCCCTTTAGACAATTATAATGGAACATGATACCAACCGACGATTATCCCTGTACGCGCTATGCTAGTGCACCCAAGGACAACCCCCGGTTATTGAAAAACTGTTGCGACATATGGAGAACAAAGATAATAGGGCTATGGTTTTTGGAGTCTTAAGTGGACTGGTAACATGGAACTATGTCAAGACTATGGCCCCTGCCTGAACAACGTTATTAATATGCATCGAAAAAAGGCAGGGGGTGACTTGCACACTCAATAAATGGGCCCCCAAAAACGGCCGCTAGCACGAAGTGACGTAGCAACAAGAGGGCAACATATCCTGAGGTGCTTAAGGAGTGGAGAGGTATACCACGGCTATCAGGACAATCCCGGAAGTACGGTCAAGATCCCTACCAGCACCTTACTGGATTATACATCCTTCTCCCGAGCACGTTTGCTCTTGCGAATCTCCACTCAAGCCAGCCAATAAAGGCAAGAGAGAGGTGGGAGCTCAGTTCCTCGTCAGTGTTCACTACGGCCGGCCAATAAAGGCAAGCCGGAGATGAAGAACAAGAATTCTCCCGGGAGATCGGGTCCGTGGGATCGCTAATGCCCAACAGTTCGCCACAAAACTGCACTGCGGATTGTATCTCTCTTAGTCTGGCCCCTCACCCTAGGCATATTACGGCAAAGCAAACTTTACCGATACAGACCTAGGGTATATTGGAGCACGCAAGCCCCACCACGACGTCAACGTAGAGATACGGCGATGGGGCCCACCACGACGTCAACGTAGAGATACGGCGATGGGGTTATTATTATTATTATTTGTTTAGTTCTTTATAGTTCTTCCCGTATAAGAGAGATTAATAAACCTTACACACGGGCCGGGGCCAAGTATGTAAGGCGGGATTTAAATGGAAAAGGTAGATGTCAGTGTTGAAGCAGTCAGGAACTTTCTAGTGATACGACAGGTGTTAAGGATAGTGGCTTTTTGGAGCATATACAATGTTTGAGCTGGCATCTGTAGAGTGTTGAGGCTTTGTGCGAGAGATTTTGGTATTATGCCTGTAGACGAAAGAACAATCGGGACAATATGAACTGTTTGAGCTTTCCATTGGGTTTTAATCTCTATGGCGAGATCTTGGTACTTACTGAGCTTTTCAGATATTGTGGTTTGAACATTGTGTGGGTTAGGTATTGCTATGTCTATCAGATATACTGTTTTGTTAGTTTTATCGTGTACAGTAATATCGGGTCTATTGTAGTGAATTGTTTTGTCTGTAATAATAGTCCGATCCCAGTAAATTTTGATGTCCTTACTTTCTAAAATTATTTCTGGGGTATATTTATAATACGGCATCATTTCAGTTACAAGTTTATATTTGTATGCTAAATGTTGGTGTATAATTGCAGCAACTTGGTCATGACGGTGTTTATAATCTGTTTGGACTAGCGATTTACATGCTCCTGTTATATGTTGGATGGTTTCGGAGGCACTGTTGCAGTGTCTGCAGATATCAGTCGACTGATTCTGGTCTTTCATGATATATTTTCTGTAGTTACGAGTGGCTACTATTTGATCCTGTATCGCTAGCATAAAACCCTCAGTCTCTGGAAACAATTCGCCTCGTTTGAGCCATTCGTTCGACATCAATTTATCGACGTGTGGCTGGCTCAGGGAGGCTCGGTGTCTTCCATGAAGGGCTTTTTCAGACCATGCTGCAATTTTTTGTTGTGTACTTGTAATGTGTTCATTTATTTGCGTGTTCCTATTTTGGAGATTTAGTGGCGTGAGTTTTTTATCTATGTCCGATATCTGTTTGTGTAGTATTATTATTATTATTATTATTATTATTATTACTATCTCGCGCTCCACCCAAGAGCGGAGGATGTCATTGGATGATTTTCCCACCGAAAAAAAAAAACTTCCAAAAGGTGAGACTGATTCCATAAATGGAAAGTACGAAGGAAATATACTAATTTAAGGTCAATAACGAATTAGGGTAATAGCCAAATGCATGTAAATTCGGAGCAATCTTTCCGAAACGTCATTAAAATATCATTATAATAGTATTTTTACTCCACAAAACTGGGAAAAGAATCCTTAAAGATTGGGGACCCAAGGAGACGAACAAAACTTGTATTAATTATTTTTATTGCAGGGACTTTTGCATTGAATTTCAGAAGACTCTGATGTCTGTCAATACAGTCAGATATCAGACAAAATTGGAAGGGAATAAACTCAACCACGACTGACTTTGGTGTGCGTTAGATAGTTATGAAATAAAGAAACGGTTGATATAATCACATAGTTTATTGCCTCAACCCATCAAATCACAGAGATAACACGGCTACATCGCATTGTTCTATTACGCCTTAGATATTTTTTTGAGTTCTTTTTCATATTTGTTTGCGTATTTGCCTTCGGGGTCGTATTTGTTGCGGAGTTGCTTCCAATATTCGGGCTTCTGGTTGATTAAAAATTCGATGACGGTTCTGGTTCCTTCTCTCTGCTTAGTCGTGCACTTGGAGCATTCGGTCTGTAGTGCATCAGGGATATGAGCTGCAAATGAAAATTAGTGAATAAGTATATAAGCAAATACATATCAAGGGCAGCAGAGCGTGAGTTATCATTGCTTAGGTTCGTTTACTTGCATATTAGTGTGTCTGTATTATAATAATATGATATTTTAAGACAATTATACAATGACTGGAAAGTTTATTGATGCTTTGTAAATGTAATCTCTATCACACTAATATAATAAAGGTAAAAGTATGTATGTGTGCATGTTTGATACTCCTTCATGCCCAAACAAGTGAATGGATTGGGATGACATTTGGTAAGACCGTGTCCTGGATAATTTTCTACTATCACACTGGCAGAAAATAGTTCTCAAATAAATTATATTTATTAGATAGATATAATTTTTTGGTAAATAACATGATGAATATGAACATCGTTCAACAAACTGGACGATCAACCAAAGATCCAAGACGTATGGGATTGATATGCACTTCGAAACGTCACGTGCTCAATCTTACATTTTGATTTTTCGACAATCAGTAGGTACCTTCAGCTAACAGAATGTCACTTTGTCTAGAGCTGATGGTAATATACTCGTAGAGTAAAGACGAAAGAATTACCGTGGCCCTAGAACGCAAAGAGTAACTGAAGGAAAACAGGTGGCTCCATAGGGTGGCTCACCGTAAAAAAGGGTTGACTGCGTCTTTTTCTAATGCCACAAATTGGCTCGTAATTGGCGCGCAATCTTCGGGAGTGGTCGGATATTTTCGGGAGCAGTCGTGTGCACTTGATATTAAAATGTTCCTTTCTTTTGATTTGGGCGTCCGAATGTTCGAGTATAGGCAAATATTCGGACGGCCCCATCTTTACTAAGTAAAACTTTGCACAGCATAGCATAATCAGCCTTTTAATGTTCCCACTGCTGGGACTCAGGCCTCCTCTCTAGGAGAGGGAATGGGGCGTAATCCACCACACGGACACAGTGCGGATTGGTGAATGTCACATGTCTTCGAATTTTTGGTTCTAGGACATGCCGGTTTCCTCACGATGTTTTCCTTCAGCGTTTTGAGAGCAGTGGTGATGAAATAAATTATATAAAGTAATGCGCCTGGCTGGGTTTAAACCCGCGACCCACTCGGCCAGCACTGCTCTCCAGTAAAACTTTCTCCTATGGTAAATTTTAAGTCGAATTGGGAAAATGAAGAGTACTACAAAACTTACTTCGGAGTTCCTTGCCTTCGCTCGTGCACTTGCCCGTGTCCATCATGCATTTGAAGTGATTGTCCACCAACCTGTCGTTGCTTAAGATATCCTGATAGTTTATTTCATCATATTTGTCTGTGTACTTCTCTTCTGGACGAGCGCTGACGGCGACCACGAGGGCACACAGGATGAATACGGCTTTCATGGTGAGTCGGCTGTAAGAATATGGATAATGTTTTATTGTAGGTGGGTATTTTGCAGGCTGCTTACTGGAGGGGGCTTTTCAAAGTTCAAGCTGGCGGAATAATTTATTTATTTACTTAAGTACATTAGGACATGTTATCTAAAGAATCTTAGTGTTATATAGTTAATAGATGCACTAAGGGCTACTAGCTAGAGAGCATCACAGCGGGCCCTAGCAGAATACAAGCACAGTATTATTTATTTTTAATTATTGCAGCATATTATACCTATTTAGAGGAGCCTTTTTGGTGTCGCATAGATTTTTAATACTAGCTGACCCGGCTAACTTCGTACCGCCTAGTAAGGATAACGCCATCTGCTGGCATTACCCAAACAGCATAATTCATTTTAATTAGAGATGGCGATGTATTCGGATTTTTTTTTTCGTAATTTTTTTCCTATTTTTCTCAGCGTTTAAACCTTCCCTAGACTTTCTCAAATATTTCAAGACCAAAATTACCCAATCGGTGCAGCCGTTCTCGGGTTTTAGCGAGACTAACAAACTATTCATTTTTATATAGATATATAGATTTATTTTTAGTTTTATTTAGTTGTGTGTGGCACAAGTAAACATTTATTTTCTTAATAGGTTAGGTTTATTTTATGTAGTTAGGACTATTTAAGAGATATTATTATTATATTTTTTAGTTTATATAGTACGGTAAAGTGTCGTCGCGAATTTCACGAAAAAGCATGGTCCGGAATTTTGTTTTAAATTGCAAAAACGAAGTCTCTTTAAAATAAATCAATAACTTTTATCTAAAATTCAATAAGTCAAGTCTTTTTGAATTATTTAAATGAGAACATCAAATTTGCATAGCATCGCATTTAATGCAAAATTCACGGTCGAAATGTCATAAAGATCTTGATTTATTCTAAAATATCTTCATGTTATAGAATAACTGAAGTAGTCTGCGATCAATGCACTGATTACTGTAAAAGTCTAGGACTATACCGTACATGTCACTAACCGCTGAATTACGTAATAGTTATATTTGTGGTCTCCAGTTTAAAATATACTACATTCTAAACTGGAGATTTCACATTGTAAATGGAGATAGTGATGACTGGCCAGTACCTATAAAATTTATGCCTACCATAAACTAACTAATTAATATAAAAGAAACTTTTTACGACGAAAAAAATCACCGTATTCACTAAAAAAAACACTAATAGGATTAAAATAACTTTAATTTCGGAAGTCGGTATTTCTCGGCATTGTTTGTTTCTTATTTAACACCGACTTCCGAAATTAAAGTTATTTTGATCCTTTTAGTGTTTTTTTTAGTGAAGTCGTTTACTTTTTTTGTGTAAAAAGTTTTTTATTACACACATTTTAGTTGCGTTACACTTCTAAACAGAGTGCCTGTTTCTCATGACAATTCCAATTAACCCAAAAAACACTGCTAGGTTACATTGTTTTATTATGAAGTTTCCGGCTCCATCATCAGATTAGTTTAGTGCATCTCATGACAATTCTAATAAGCCCAAACATGGCTAGGATACATTGATTAATTACGGATTTCCTGTGCCTGCCTTCCGGCTCCATCATCATCATCAGATCACTTCGATGATACCATTTTCAACGTACCTATTCAGAACCATTCATTTATTTGTATTGTCATAATCGCTTAACTATCTTCATTGTGTATGTATGTATGTAAGTAATATATCTATGTAAGTATGAAGTTCCGTTGATCATTTCTGGCCTTCTTCATCAGTTCCACTTCATCAAATGTTATTTTTTGACTGTAAATGCTTAAGTTCTCGGTGAAAATACCAAAATAATATAATAATATGGTTGCCTATAATATTTGAGGAGTTCCCTCGATTCCTCATGGATCCATCATCAAAATTGGATTTTGAAAAAAATGGGACCAATCTGAAAGCATATCCTTTTAGGGAAAAAAAATTGCAAATCGGTCCTTAAACGACGGAGTTCTTAGGTAAAAAACATAAAAAAATACAACCGAATTGATAACCTCCTCCTTTTTTTTGAAGTCAGTTTAAAAATAAGCGGTTTGATATAATATTATTATATTTTCTGTACCAGACCTGTCAAATCAGCTATTTTTTTTATCAGATAGGAGACGGTGATTTTTAATAGTCAGATAATATTTTAATTCAAAAAGCAAAAAAAAAGTCAATCGTTTTTTATTTCACTTAAGCCTAAATGGGCAGTTATAAAACGTCAGAAGCTAGTGCACGGTTCCAAATTGGTCGTTTCCTATGGAGAAGAACCGGCAAGAAACTCGATGGTTACTCTTTAAAAAAATTGTTGTTCTTACAATATAAATTCCATATTACAGTTGTATAATAAGTAGATATAACGTAAGGACAGTGTAGACCGGTCAATATTGTACTAAAAAGTACAATAACAATAATTATAATAAAAAATAATAATAATAATAAAAACTTGGTCGTATCAAGTTTTTATTATTATTATTTTTAACCTAAATTAACTTCTGCACATTGCGGTCCCTCGACTCAGTGACGCTCACCTTTAAGATATTTATAGATTCTTTTAATGAAGTTAAAAGGTTCAAAGAGTAATTTATTAACTTATTTTTTCTTTCGTTTTGTGTCGGAGGTTTTTTTAATTTTAAATTTTATTTTTATTTAACACTTTTTAAATTAGTTGCGGGACCCATAATTGTGATAACTACTTAAATTACATTTTATTAAATATGATCAACTAGCGGTTCGCCCTGACCCAACCTACCTGATATAAAATTATACAGATAAATCACCTCCCACTTCTAGCATCAGGTTCTTGTCATCATGTGAAATGTATAAAACTGCTTAAGACGAATCTAACGAACCCAAACTCGACGGGTTTACTAGTAGGCATTCCAGGGTTCCATCAGCCACTCCCAATTCTAGCATCAGGTCCTCGTTATCACGAGAAATGTATAGCACTGGTTAAGGCGAATCTAATGAGCCCAAACTCAATAGGTTTACTAATAGGCAATCCAGAGTTACGTCTCTTACCTTCGATCTCCATCATCAGATCAGGTCAATGGCACCAGCATGTACAAGAGTATTTCAAATATTAGGTCACACATATGTTAAAAAGTAAATTAAATACCCATTAAGTATTTAAGGTCCCTACCGCAGTTAACAAACGAGCTGATGACCATGAACATCTGGACAGATCTTTATAAATTGCTAGCTAAGAACCATCTCGATTAGGTCAGCATTCAAACAAAAAAACCGCATCAAAATCGGTCCATTCGTTTGGGAGCTACGATGCCACGGACAGACACACAGACACCCCTCTTTTCCGCCGGGGGTTAAAAACTGACTTGCTGGTCTTAGCTAATCTCCATTTGGGTAAAACAATTTCGTGTTTACTACGCGTATTTATGTTATGAAAATCGCTTCTAATTTTGAAGAGTCCTAGGTTTTTACGAACATACAAAATACTTTCTAATATATAAAGAGAAGGCAGAGTCAGTATATCGATTTCTTCGAGTTTATTTTTGAGGGACTTGCGAGGACCCATAGCTCGGATTGGTCTCTTTCACAATATGAAAATTGAGTCTACATCAACTGCAGATCCCTACAGTTAAATGCCATAAGACATAATACTGTGGAAATAAGCATAGTAAACTAACCTAGCTTTGGCTACATTTGTCAATTGCCTTATTTTTCTTACTGCTATTACGGCTAAGCTTAATCTACCTGAAAGAGTTCTAATATGAGCGCCCCATTGCAGTTTAGAATCGATATTATACCTAAGAACACAATTTCCGTAATAACATCAAGTTTGTTGCCGCCAAGAATTAGATTGACGCCAACTTAAGGGACATTCGGTAATGAGAACTTTATACATTTAGTTTTATTCGCATTTAATAAGAGATTATTACCAGCAAACCATTTCGAAAGAACAGCCAGACTTTCGTTGACATGCAAGACATCCGCATCTTTCCTATCTACTTTAAAAATAAGAGAAGTATCATCAGCAAATGGAATTATATCGGATAAATTAGTCATCATGTAAGGAAGGTCATTAATATAAACTAGAAAAAGGAAAGGGCCAAGAATGGAACCCTGAGGCACGCCCATCTTTACTAAAGATCCCGAGGACGTCGCCCCATTAATGGTTACTTTTTGCTGCCTGTAAGATAAATAGGAAAAAAACAAGATCAGCAGCTCGTCCACGAATTTCGTAATGATGTAATTTACAGATTAGAGTATTATTGTCAACGCAGTTAAATGCTTTTCACAGAATATGCCAATAGCATCCTGGGATTTTTCCCAGGATTCCAAAATGTGACTGATGAGTTTCACTCCTGCATCCGTCGTTGACCTTCCTTTCGTGAAGCCAAACTGATGACTATGCAAAATCCCATTTGAATTAAAATGAGACAACATCTGGTCGAGCATGATTTTTTCATATATTTTACTCAATGCTGGAAGCACAGATATAGGCCTCACTCTTACTACCTTTTTTGAAAATTGGTACTACTTTACTATGTTTCATTAAATCAGGGAACGGACCTCTGTCTAGGCATTAATTAATAATTATGCCTGTTAGGACAGGAGTAATTGTATCAATAATATCTCCAAGAACCTTAACGTATATACCCCATAAGTCCTCAGTGTTTTTTATGTTCAGACTATTGTTTTTTTTTAATTGAATCAACAGAGATACGCTTAAATTCAAAGGTTAGTACATCCCTAATGAAATTTTCTTTCAAAAAAGATTCAGCTAACAAAGATAAAGAAGGGAGATATTTTGTAATTTCTATTGGGATGTTGGTGAAGAAGTTTTCTAACGTCTCAGCCACTTCAGTCCTATCTGAGATGATTTTGTTATCAATTCTAAGGGACAATTCATTCTGATCTCGTTGGTTTGTCTTTCCAGTTTCCTTGTTTATCATCTTCCAGACAGCGTTAATTTATTATTAGAATTTCTAATCTTTGAATAGATTCTGACATGATTATGCAAGTTTTTTTTTTTTTTTAATTCATATAAACCAGTGCTTGACTGCGATCCCACCTGATGGTAAGCAGCGCTGCAATCATTGATGGTGAGGCGCACTAGTTTATTAAGAGCCTATTCACTCTAGCCTTGAAGACACCTAAATTATAGTTGGACGGGAAGACCGCAGCAGGCAAATTGTTCCAGTCCTTCGATGTACGCGGTATAAACGACGAAGCGAAACGCTTAGTCCGGACCGTTGAAGTTTCAACAACGTAAGGGTGGATACTCGCCGTACGTAAGTTAAGATCAGACGATAATGATTTTTCATGGTATAGCTGATACAAAGTATCTCTGCTTTTTTCTAATTCCAGCACTAGCCCAATCATTAAATTTGGATTTACTATTGATAAATTGAAGAATAACAGATTTTTTGAAAAAAAAATTCGCACTAAAGATGTAAAACCACAGTTTTCCTTCCTCAGATAAATATTGTCTGACTCTTAAAAAAATTACCTTTCAGAAGTTAAGATTGAAAAATCGACCTTAGAACAAATAAAGATATAAATGGAAATTACAAAAACATAAAGTTCTTACCTATTCTTAAGTTTTAAAAATTATTATTTTATTAAACCAGTATTAATGCAACTTACGTTTTAAAAAGAGAACGAGGAAAACACGATCACTAGCAGTCGACGATCACTATACGTTTGATATATTGGTGGATAAAAGTATATTTATACTAGGCCATGACTCCAAAAACCAGACGGAAACAGGTTTTGTTATTATTTTGTTTTATGTATCATTCTAAGACTAAGACCTTTTTACCTACATCACGGCTTAATTGAAACATGTTTCTTGGGATTTTCTGTTTCAGTTTATCTTATAAATAAAATCAGATAATTTCCGATATTCATAGAATTGTGGTAGCAAATCTTTCTCCCAGGTGGTACCGTTTTTTAGGTGGCTCTCCCACCCTGTGTAAAACTTTCACTGACTCAAACCCACATGTGTTTCTTCAGCTGCCCTTTGCGTGCCTAGCCCGCGATAACACTTTCGAAAAACCCCGCAGGACTTTCAGGCATCGACCCTGGCGGACCTCGTTAATTTTGCTGACATCTCTAACACGACGCGCCATCGATCTAAGCCTGGTCCATGTCGGACGGCAAGCTACCCGTTGCTCGCCGTCCACAAGCCCGCTCCAGCAGTGGCCGGGAGTCGCTCGGCGACTCCCAACGCCCAATCATGAGGATTGTCTTGATTCTTACGCTTTCACCCATCTCCTTTGCTCGTATTACTGTTTAGAAAAGGAGATGACTCTTTTTCTTTCACTCCATAGCATGGCTTGGGTCGGGGCCGACCGCGCGAGGTTGCTGCAGCTGATTTCCCACCCCAAAAAAAAACGATATGAAAACTTCACAAACAACAGACAGAGTTGCTCTCTTATTTATAGTGTTATTCAATTGTTTTATTAACAGAGAACTTCAAAGTTTAGACAAAAATATAAAAACATCTACCTACAGAATATAAACAAACAATGCAAACATAAACGAACCTTGCAAAGATCAACGAAGTAATCTTTGAAAATACTGATTCATTTAAAAAAAAAAATCTCTGAAATGGGAAGGTTTGACAGTACGGTTGGCGAAGTGGTTCGATTGGCTGCTGCACTGAGTGCCACGGGTTCGATTCTCACCTCGAACAAAAAATTTGTTCCCTACATATAGTTATTCCGGGTCTGGGTATGTTGCTGTATGCTTAAAGAAAATGTTAAAGTTTGCGATTCTGATTTTAATTTCGAACATGTGACTTATGTAGATATTATTAAGACGTTTAACTCCTTGAATGTAAAAAAGACTGCAGATTTATGGGGTAATTCTGTGGACGTTGTTAAGTCTATAATCCACATTATAGCTCCTTCTTTAGCTTTTATTTTTAATAATTGTATTGATCGCGGTGAGTTTCCTGATCTAATGAAGAATAGTAAAATAATTCCATTGTTCAAAACGGGTAGTACATCTGACCCCACGAATTACAGACCCATTTCAGTGCTACCCACTTTTAGTAAAATATTTGAGAAACTTATTTTAGAGCAACTACAAAGATTTTTTAACAGACATAAATTATTGCATACCAAACAATTTGGTTTTACAAGGGGTGGTTCAACAACCGATGCCGGTGTTGAACTTTTAGGACATATTTATAATGCATGGGAAGACAAATGCGATGCCCTGGGCATTTTTTGCGATTTGTCAAAGGCCTTCGATTGCGTTCTCCATGAAACATTAATCAGGAAACTACACCATTACGGAATCCGGAACTCCTCCCTGGATCTTTTTACATCTTATCTGAGTGAAAGGATTCAGAGAGTTGATATAAACGGAAAAAGATCTCCTGGATCTGTAGTAAAAATGGGTGTCCCTCAGGGTTCAATTCTTGGCCCATTTTTGTTTCTTATATATATAAACGATTTACCTTACCTCATAAAGGATAACCATAACATAGTGTTGTTTGCAGACGACACTTCACTTTTGTTTAAACTTAAACGTCAGCAGCCGGTTACTGACGATATAAATATAGCACTTTCAAAAATAGTACACTGGTTTGATGTAAATAACCTTCTTCTTAATGAAAAAAAAACTAAATGTATAAAGTTTACCATGCCTCAGGTTAGGCAAGTAGAAACTAGTGTGCTAATAAAAGGTAAAGAGTTGAGTCCTGAAGATAATACAGTGTTCTTGGGCATAACTCTAGATGCTAAGCTGCAGTGGGGCCCACATATAGACAAATTATCAAAAAAACTTAGCTCTGCAGCATACGCTGTTAGACAGATTCGAAATTTAACTGATGTAGAGACTGCCCGTTTAGTTTACTTTAGCTATTTCCATAGTGTCATGTCGTACGGTATTCTACTGTGGGGAAATGCCGCCGAAATACAGTCAATTTTTATATTGCAAAAAAGGGCTATTCGTTCTATTTACAAATTAAGTCCCAGATACTCCCTCAGAGATAAATTTAAAGAAATCAATATAATGACTGTACCTTCACAGTATATTTACCAGAATATTGTGTATGCACATAAAAATATAAACATGTTTAAAAAATACAGTGATGTTCATAATTTTAATACTAGGAACAAACACAAATTTGTGGTTCCTACAACCAGGCTGAAAAAAATAGGGGGCTCATTTAGATGCCAATGTATACACTTCTATAATAAACTTCCTAGTCATATTCAACAACTAAGCCTTAATAAATTTAAATTATTTGTAAAGCGAAAACTTTGCCAAAAGGCTTTTTACACTATAAAGGACTATGTTGAGGACCAAAAGGCTTGGGATTGACCTGCTCCAGTAGGTACGCACTGCAACTGTTGTCTTATTATTATTATTTTTTCTTTTGTTTTTATTTTTAATTGTGCTTTTTATTATTTATTACAATTCGATATTGTAGATTATTTTTATTTTGCAATTTGACTTTTTTTTTTTTCTTCTATTAATTTTTGACAAAAATGTTTACTTTGCTAAAGTATTACATTTTGTAAACTACCTATATTTTTCCTTTTATTATTGTGAACGTGAGGACTATGTTGATTGTTTTTTTTTTTCCTTTTCAGTAATTTTAATGTGTCTGGCAATTTGAGTATTTTCTGCGGCCTACCCAAATGTCCTTTCCTTGGTATTGTTCGTCAAGTCGTTGAGCTCCTTAGTAGTCCTGAGTTGAGTTTACGAATACTGACAAATGCTTGCACTGACTGGACAGGTCCACTCAAATCTGTATGGTTCTTTCTTCAAAAGACCATTTCAGACAAATCTGCATGGTTCTCATGTGATTTGACCATTACATATTTACTGTATGGACTTTAAAAGAGACTTTGACCCCTGAGTTTGTTTCGGTGTTTCTTCTCAGGGTAGTCAGCTAGGAAACACCGGCCTCATCTAGTTTAAAAATGACAAAAAAAAAAATTGACGTGTAAAAGTGTTTTTTAAACCTATTTACAAAATAAATATCATTTATCATTTTATCATTTATCATTTGTGTATGTAAGTTTACATTTAAAGAAAGTTAAAGTTTTTTTATCCTGGAAAAACATGCTCCATATACAACATTAGTATAAGTCTAGACGAAACCCGAAACACGTGGCTAAAATTTTTATGTAAAGAATCTATGTACAAAATTTCATAACTGTATCCTGAAAATCACAAAGTTATAAGCTTGTCATGTTACCGGGTTGTCCGATCAAATATTATCAAAATGAAGGGTTGTATTGCTCCCGCACCCAGCTGTGTGCTGGCGCCTAATACCCTGATCTTATTAATAAACGAGATTCACTTCACAAGCTCAAGCTTGAGCTCAAGTTTCGCATTAGGTTTACGTCATCAGCCGAGTGTTGAGTGATTAATAAACGAAACTCGACACTTAAGTTTACAACAATCGGCGTATTTGAGATGCCAGATCATGAGTGCAGACCGACCAGACTTGAGGTCATGATTAGCGTAGCGCGAAACATAGACTTTGTAAATATTTTAAATCAAATTAATTATTACGATAAAATAGAGTACTATCTATTTTATGGCCTTTGCGATATCGTTAATCAAAAATTTATGTAAGGGAGATGCCTCAAATCCTTTTGGATTGCCAAGTAAATATTTCAAAAAACGATTCAGATTTCTTCAAGATTCGATGTTCTATATAGTCTTATTAATAAGAATTTTATTTTAAACTTCGGTCGATGTGACGTAATCATCACGTAAGCATAGCTTAAGTACAGCGCATTGAGGAACTAATCTTAGTAACTGAGATTCTGTACTCATGCGATTATTAATTAACAACGACCTTGAGCTTCTGGCATCGTATAATCGGGGATCAAATAATATCATTGCACTTGAGGACGGAGTTCAGCACCGTTTATTAAAACGGGCCTTAGTGTCGGTGGTGTCTAATTTGTGACCTTTTTTAACCAACTTCAAAAAAAGGAGGAGGTTATCAATTCGATTGTATTTTTTTTATCTTTTTTTTTATGTTTGTTACCTCAGAACTCCGTCGTTTATAGGCCGAATTGCAAAATTCTTTTTTCCCTCTATAGGATATGCTTTCAGATTGGTCGCATTTTTTTCAAAATCCAGTTCTGATGATGGAATCCATGAGGAATCGAGGGAACTCCTCAAATATTATAGGCAAACCTAGTATATTGATTTTGGTATTTTCATCGAGAACTTAAGCATTTACAGTCAAAAAGTAACATTTGATGAAGTGGAACTGGTGAAGAAGACCATATATGGTCAACGGAACTTCATACTCACATAGATATCACAGTGAAGATAGATAAGCGACTATGACAATACAAATAAATAAATGATTCTGAATAGTTACGTTGAAAATAGTATTATCGAAGTGATCTGATGATGACGATGGAGCCGGAAGGTAGGTACTAGAACTTCGTAATTAATCAATGTAACCTAGCCGTATTTGGACTTCTTAGAATTGTCATGAGAAGCACTTTGGCTATAAGGTACTATTGAACTGATCTGATGATGAAGCCGGAAGGTGGAAAGTAGACACAGGAACTTTATAGTAAAACAATGTAACCTAATTAATAACTTAATTAACCCAAACACTGCTGTGTTTGGGTTAATTTGAATTGTCATGAGAAATAGGCACTCTGTTTAAAGTGTATCGCAACTAAAAAGTTTGAAATAAAAACTTTTTACAAAAAAAAATAACCGACTTCACGCACAAAACACTAAAAGGATCAAAATAACTTTAATTTCGGAAGTCGGTGTTAAATAAGAAACAAACAATACCAAGAAACACCGACTTCCGAAATTAAAGTTATTTTGATCCTTTGAGTGTTTTGTGCGTGAAGTCGGTTATTTTTTTTTTGTAAATAAATATAAAAAATATTTTTAGGAAAAATAAAACATGATGTAAAAATGATTGGAATCGATTCATTTACTGATTCTGAACAAATTATATTCAGGTTTCGCTTAAACTAAAAATAAAGCCACAAAAACGAAGCTGTGAGAAAAAGCTAGGTAATTTATTAAAAACATAAATATATATCAATTTCTACAACTATTAACTAAGAACCTTGGGTCGGCGACATAGCATTAGCATAACATAGCATTATCAGCCTTATAATGTTCCCACTGCTGGGATTCAGGCCTCCTTTCTAGGAGAGAGCATGGGCCACAATCCACCACGTGGGCCCAGTGCGCGTATTGGTAGATGTCACACATGTCTTCAAATTTTTGGTTCTAGGACATATCGGTTTCCTCACGATGTTTTCCTTCACCGTTTTGAAAACAGTGGTGATGAACTTCAGCTTGTCAAATGAAAGGTTTAAGGTTGGCTCAATCGGCGTTAGTGATCAATGACGATTTGACAAAATATTTTTTTTAATTTATTATAATATCGCACGGTTTGTGCATTTAGCCAGGGTCAAGTTTTGGGTACGCCATGATTACGGCGTTTAGTCCCTTCTTTGAGAAGTAGCTGGATAGACATCACAGCGTCGTGACCTGCAAACAAAGAAACGCCTTGTTGTCATCATTGTGCCATCGCGCCGGGCCCTGGTACAGGCCATGGCAGCTGCGAAGCAGTATGGCTCGAAGGAGGCGGCCGTCTCCTTCTATTTTATGAAATATTTATTTTATATTATTTTTTTTTCATTTATTTTATTCTATTTTTAGTATTTTTTGTTATAGCGGCAACAAAAATACATCATCCGTAAAAATTTCAACTGTCTAGCTACCATGGTTCATAAAATACATCCTGACGAACGGTGAAGTCCTAACAATAGGGTCTTGTTTTCACCCTTTGTGTACGGAACCCTAAAAAATCTTTAGTTTTTTTTTGTACAGTGTCTTTTTTCCATTACAATCATTAGAATGCAGATGTAACTCATTCTTATTTCTTTGATACTCGATTCGGAAATTGAACTGTTTTCATAGGTAAGTTTGTACGGAACCCTCAGTGCACGAGTCCGACCCGCACTTGTCCGGTTTTTTTAAATGTTTGTTCACCGATTTATCGATCAATTGTAGACCGATTTTGAAAATATTTTTTTTTTATTGTAAGGTTCTGCTTCCGAGTTGGTCCCGTAGAAATATTGTTATGATTGATCATGAACTTCGAAGATATGGAACGGAATTCCTCATAGGATCACAGCAAAGCTGTCGTAACAAGTAAAATTGCTTTGCTTTTACGTGTAGTCGATGACTGACTGAAAGAAGAGGGGGAAGAGATATATCAAACTAATCTGATAATGAAGCCGGAGGGTAGGCACCAGTACTCTGTAATAAATCAGTGTAACCTAACTGTTGAGACCACTGCTCTCAAAATCGCCGCGCGCCGCCCGCTGGAGTGCCACGAGGGGAGCGGGTGCAGCGGGGAGTCAGCTGGCCGGCGACAGCCGCCCGGCTCGTCGCGCGCCCCGCACTGCACGTCGACCGGCAGTCAGCTGTTGCACGCCTCCACGCACAGCTGCGCTTGCGCATTTCTTCCAAAATCATTTTCATATTTACGTAGGTAAATAATAACCGACCGTTGTAATTTCTTTTTATTTTATCATTATACTTTTAGATTCAAAGCATTTTATTTCAAATAAACCATTTATAGGCACTTTTGAAATGTCATGAAGTCAGTCAGTAAGAAAAAAAAAAAGATGCTAATTGCACATTCCAAAGCGTAGATCTCTATGGAGAAGAATGTGCAAGAAACTCCATGGACACTCTTTTCAATCATGTTTTGTAATTACAAATTTTATATCTCTGTTACATGTTTCTTGTCGCTATCATGTGAGAACAATGTAAATAAAGTAAAAATAAAAACTAAATATAGATATTAAAATAGCAGCTGGCAGCTAAGACATGACCAGTCTCTACTGACAGCGCCCGTTCACGAACATGACGCTAATATTAGCACCACTCAGCTCAACCATTTTGAAGGGAACCGAATGATCCAACACATGCGCCACCATCAGTGAGACATTTGAGTAAGCATGACAAACTCTCAACTCTTTTATGATGATATATGCTCATTTATGTCAAACAAGTCCAATAGTAACATAAAAAACCATAAAAATAGCTCCTTGGTACTCACATTTACAAACTTTGAAAAAATGCTTCTACATTAAACAATACTTATAATATTTATTATAATTCCAAAAAAAAAAAAACATTAAAAAATAATAATAATAATTTCCAAACTAATCAATTTGTTCACCCCGGTGGTAATGGAGCTGGACCAGCATTGAGCCAAGCATTTTTATCTTGAATATAATCCTCCAACTTATAATATGCTTGCCTGCATAGTGTGCGTTTAATACAAGATTTAAATTTCGTTTCATTGAGTTCTAATATTTGTGCAGGTATTTTATTATAACATTTCAAACAGTACCCCATGAAAGAAGAGGCCACTTTACCCAGTCTGAAACCTGGTTGAACTAATTGGTCCCTATTTCTTGTAACATAATTATGTCTATCGCCTCTTTTGCTAAAAAGATGAAGATTTTTTCTAACGTACATGATGTTTTCATAAATATATTCACAAGGCACCGTCATGATATTAATATCCTTAAACAGTTCCCTTAGAGAATCGCACCGGCGAAGATTGTAAATAGCTCTGATGGCTCTTTTCTGTAGTATAAAGATTGAGTCGATGTCTGCAGCCCGTCCCCATAGTAAGATACCGTATGACATGATACTATGAAAATAACTAAAATAGACTAGTCTAGCGGTATCAACATCCGTAAATTGGCGGATTTTTCTAACAGCATAAGCAGCTGAGCTAAGCCGTCCTGCAAAATATATTAAATGAGGACCCCATTGTAGCCTTGAGTCAAGCGTGATCCCCAGGAAAACCATTTTGTCGACAAATTCTAGTTTTTCATCGTTTAGTACTACGTCACAATCACTACTTTTGACATTCGGTGAGGAAAATCTTATGCATTTAGTTTTTTCCCCGTTTAAAACTAGATTATTAGTAGTGAACCAGTTTTGGACCTGCAGTAGTGCGTTATTTTCGTCATCAAGATTATTAGTCCTTCTATTTATCTTAAAAATCAAAGAAGTGTCGTCGGCAAACAACACCATATTAAGTTTATTTTACAACAAATAGGGTAAATCATTAATATAAACTAAAAATAAAAAGGACCTAAAATTGAACCTTGGGGTACCCCCATTTTCACATTTAACCGTTTATTTGAACTTGTTGCTGTCTGTCAATCAAATAAGATTTTAATAAGCTTAAAGCTGTTTTGCCCAGTCCGTAATGCTCAAGTTTCAGGAGTAATGTTTCATGAACCACACAATCAAACGCCTTAGACAGGTCACAGAAGATGCCTATAGCATACTGTGCTTCTTCCCACGCATTAAAAATGTGTTTTAGTAAGGAGACACCAGCGTCAGTTATACAACGTCCTTTGGTGAAACCATACTGTTTATCGTGTAAGATGTTATTTGTGTTATTAAATGATTAAGCATTTGATTTAACATCACCTTTTCAAATATCTTGCTAAAAACCGGCAACACGGACACCGGCCTATAATTATTAGTGTCTTAACTGTCCCCGGATGTAAAAAATGGTATCACTTTACTATATTTCATCAGATCCGGAAAAACTCCTTGATCTATACACAAATTAAATATTATAGCTAAGTACGGCGCTATAGTCTCAATAATTGAGGTACAAACTTTGATAGATATACCCCACAAATCTTCTGTCAATTTAACCTTGATTTGTTTAAAAGCTTTTATTACTGTTATGGGGTTTATATGCTTAAAGTTAAATTCAGTCGAACAGGCTGCAACGTTCGCCTGTAATAAACTAAAAGCATGCGATGGCGACGAATTTAGGGCTTCAGTAGTTTTAATTGGTATACTGGCAAAGAAATTTGTTATCGCTAATAAGACCATGATGTGTCTCCAATGTGTAATCATTGTTATGTATTTTGTTCCTGTTGGTTTAATTATTTATAATTTTCCAAACCGTTTTTATTTTATTATCTGCTGATTTAACTTTGTTGCTAATGTACAAGGCCTTAGCTGCCTTACAAGTGTTTTTAAACATTTTTTAATATGTAGCAACATACTTATTAAAAGTTTCAGTGTTAATAATAGGCTTAAGGCCATACAGCTCAAAAAGTCTTTCCCTACTTATTCTGATTCCTTTAGTTGCCCAGTCACTAAATCTAAACTTAGGGCAGATACTTTTAGTTTTTTTCTCAAAAGTCTTATTGAACTCAGTTTGGACTATTGAAAAAAATTCGTTATACAAAAAATTACCATTGTTCACTTCAAGATTCCAATCACCTAACTTGCTAATTAAAGTGCTGTTAAATGTATTTAGTTTACCGGATGTTATTGGTCTGGACTGAATCTGCACTTGTTGTATCGGTAAGTTGGATTCAAAAGTTATCATTAGGCCGCTATGATCAGAGGGCAGATAATTTACAATAGCCTTTTCTAAATAGTTGCAGCAACAAAAAACATTATCGATACATGTAGCAGTAGTTGTCGTAGTTCGAGTAGGTTCTATAATATGATAATATAACTAACTATAATATAACTTGTTATACAGTCCTCTCATCTCTTTCATTTGCTTTACCACGACCTATCGTTGCGCACACTAACCGTGTTTGGAATTATTAGAATTGTCATGAGATGCACTCTGGCTATAAGATACCATTGAGCTAATCTGATGATGAAAGGTAGGCACAAAAACTCCGTAATAAAATGGTGTATCCTAGCCGTGGCTTCGTTTATTGAAATGGTCATGCAATGATTTTATTGGTGCCATTTTTCTCAGAATCCAGTTCTGATGATTGGATCCATGAGGAATCGAGGGAACTCCTCAAATATTATAGGCAACCATATAGTTTATTCATTTTATATACATTTAAATCTAATAATAACGTAATTAAAACTAACTTACAAAATAAAAATAAAAGCCATAAAGTACTAAAAAAAGCAATCTAAAGTACGGCGTCGAAAAACTCCTCCACATCGCTGTCGACTGGTAATGTACCCAAAAGACTGGCGGCATTGCCACGCTGAATGGCAATGCCTATCCTTAGTCCGAAGTAAAAGCCAGCCCTTGGGTCATGCGAAGTGTGATCCATATAGTGATTTTAGGTATTTTCATCGAAAATTTAAGCACTTACAGTCAAAAAGTAACATTCGATGAAGTGGAACTGATGAATAAAATCAGAAATGGCCAACGGAACTTCATACTCGCATAGATATCACAATGAAGATAGTTAAGCGACTATGACAATACAATTAAATAAATGGTTCTGAATAGTTATGTTGAAAATGGTATCATCTAAGTAAGATGATGATGATGATGGAGCCGGAAGATAGGCACCGGTACTCTGTAATTAATCTATGTATCCTAGCCGTGTTTGGGCTTATTAGAATGGTCATGAAATGCAGTTTGGATATAAGGTACTATCGAACTGATGTGATGATGGAGCCGGAAGGTAGAAGGTAGACACAGGAACTTCATAATAAAACAATGTAATGAATTGTCATGAGAAATTTTCACTCTGATTATATATGTGTATCGCAACTAAAAAGTGTGAAAAAACGTTTTATTTCACACTCGGAGTTTCCTTGCGTGATCTAATCAGGAATGAGGATATCCGCAGGAGACACAAGGTTACCGACATAGCACGAAGAATCGCCAAACTAAAGTGGCAATGGGCAGGGCACATTGCTCGAAGAACAGATGGCCGTTGGGGCCGAAAGGTTCTGGAATGGCGACCACGTACCGGAAGACGTAGCGTTGGAAGGCCTCCTACAAGGTGCGGGAGTCCGATGGATGCGAGACGCACAGGACCGTTCATTATGGCGACACTTGGGGGAGGCCTATGTCCAGCAGTGGACGTCTTTCGGCTGAAATGATGATGATGATGATGATGAAAAACGTTTTACAAAAAAAAACCGAATTCACTAAAAATAACACTAAAAGGATCAAAATAACTTTAATTTCGGAAGTCGGTGTTAAATAAGAAACAAAAATACCGAGAAACACCGACTTCCGAAATTAAAGTTATTTTGATCCTTTTAGTGTTTTTTTTTTATAGTGAAGTTGGTTTTTTTTTTATAATAAGATTTTTTTGCTCCACAAAACTCGGAATGGAATCCTCAAAGATTGGGGACCCAAGGAGACGAACACAGTTTGTATCAATCATTTTTATTGCAGGGACTATTGCATTGAATTTTAGAAGACTCTGATGTCTGACAAAATCGGAAGAGAGTTTTGTATATACTCAACCACGATTGACTTTTGTGTGCCTACCGCAATAAATAAACAACAAGTGTATGCTTAGCTAGTTATAAAATAAAGAAACGTTCGATAATATCACATAATTTATTGCCACAACCCATCAAATCACAGAGATAACACGGCTGCATCGCATTGTTTTATTAAACCTTAGATATTTTTTTGAGTTCTTTTTCATATTTGTTTGCGTATTTGCCTTCGGGGTCGTATTTGTCGCGGAGTTGCTGCCAATATTCGGGCTTGTGGTTAATCAAAAAATCGATGACGTATTTGGCTCCTTCTCTCTGCTTAGTCGAGCACTTGGAGCACTCGTTCTGTAGTGCATCAGGGACGTGAGCTGCAAATGAAAATTAATGATTAAGTATATAAGCAAATATATATCAGAACAGCAGAGCGTGAGTTATATATATATTAGTGTGTCTGTATTATAATAATACGATATTTTTAAGACAATAATTATGCAATGACTGGAAAGTTTGTTTATGTCTTGTAAATGTAATCTTTATCACATTAATATTAAGTATAAAGGTAAAAGTATGTATGTGTGTATGTTTGATAGTCTTTCATGCCCAAACAAGTGAATGGATTAGGATGACATTTGGTAAGACCGTGTCCTGGACAATTTTCTGTCACGCTGGCAGAAAATAGTTCTCAAATAATTGACATTAGATAGGTATTATTTTTTGGTAAATAAAACTAGCCAAGGAACATCGTTCAAAAAGTTGGACGATCAACCAAAGATCCAAGACTATGGGATTGATATGCACGTCTCAATCTTACATTTTGACTTTTCGACAGTCATTAGGTACAGCTAATAGAATGTCTAGAGTTGGTGGCAATATAGAGTATAGACGAAAGAATTACCGTGGCCCTAGAACGCAAAGAGTAACTGAAGGAACACAGGTGGCTCACCGTAAAAAAAGATTGACTGTGTGTTTTTCTAATTCCACAAATTGGCTCGTAATTGGCGCGCAATCTTCGAGAGCGGTCGGCTACTTTCGGAAGCAGTCGTGTGCACTAGGTATTAAAATGTTTCTTGGAATTATGAGGGCGTCCGAATCATCCGAATGTTCGAGTATAGGCAAACATTTGGACGGCCCCATCTTTACTAAGTAAAACATTGGCCTAAGGTTTATTTTAAGTCGAATTGGGAAAATGAAGAGTACAACAAAACTTACTTCGGAGTTCCTTGCCTTCACTCGTGCACTTGCCCGTCTCCATCATGCATTTGAAGTAATTATCCAGCAACCTGGGGCTTTTTACGACCTCTTCATAGTTTATATCATCAAATTTTTCTGTGTACTTCTCTTCTGGACGAGCGCTGACGGCGACCACGAGGGCACACAGAATGAATACGGCTTTCATAGTGAATCGGCTGTAAGAATATGGATAGTGTTTTATTGTAGGTAGGTATTTTGCAGGCTGCTTACTGGAGGGGGCTTTTCAAAGTTCAAGTACATTAGGACATGACATGTAATCTAAAGAATCCTAGTGCTATATAGTTAATAGAGGCACTAAGGGCTACTAGCTATAGAGCATCACAGCGGGCCCTAGCAGAATACAAGCACAGTATTATTTATTTTTAATTATTGCAGCATAATTATACTGAGTGGTGGAGTCTTTTTGGTGTCGCATAGATTTTTATTTTATTTAATACTAGCTGACCCAGCGAACTTCGTACCGCCTTATAGTAAGGATAACGCCATCTACTAGCATTGTCCCAAACAGCATAATTCATTTTATAATGACATTTTAATTAGAGATGGCGATGTATTCGGATATCTTTTTTTCGTAATTTTTTTTCCATTTTTTCTCACCGTTTATACCTTCCCTGGTCTATCTCGAATATTTCAAGACCAAAATTACTCAAATCGGTCCAGCCCTTTTTTGGGTTTTAGCGAGACTAACGAACAGCTATTCATTTTTACATAGGTACATATATAGATGTGTTTTTAGTTTTAATTAGTTGTGGGTGGCACAAGTAAACATTTTTTTTTCTTTCTAGCTTAGGCTTCTTTTATGTAGTTAAGACTATGTAAGAGATGTTATTATTATATTTTTTAGTTTATACAGTACGGTAAAGCATCGTCGTAAATTTCACGAAAAAGTATGCTCCGGAATTTTGGCCTTAAATTGCAAAAACGAAGTCTCTTTAAAATATATCAATAACTTTTATCAAAAATTTAATAAGTCAAGTCTTTTTGAATTATTTAAATTCACGGTCGAAATATCTTAATTTATACTAAAAGATCTTCACAAAGCACCGATGATTGTAAAAGTCTAGGACTATACCGTAGGTACTTGTCACTAACCGCTGAATTACATAATAGTTCTATTTGTGGTCTCCAGTTTAAAATGTAGTGTATTCACACTGTAAATGGAGACAGTGATGACTGGCCAGTACCTATAAAACTAATGCCTAAACCACAGAATAAGAAATAGAAACTAACTAATAATAAAATAAGCGTTTTGATATAATACTATTATATTTTCTATACCAGACGTCAAATCAGCAATTTTATTCATCAGACAGGAGAAGGTGATTTTTTAATAGTCAGATAATTGAAGAATAAAAGATTTTTGAAAAAAAAACCATACAAAAGATGTAAAAAAAGGATAAAGTGAGAAATGAGTATATTAGGGGAAGTTTGAAAGTGGCGCCAGTGACTGAAAAGTTGAAAGGGAATCGTTTATCTTGGTATGGTCATGTGAAGAGGAGGGATGAAGCGCATGTTGCTAAAAGAGTTATGAATTTACATGTGGATGGATGGAGAGGGAGAGGGAGGCCAAAGAAAAGATGGATGGATTGTGTGAGAAGTGATATGTAAGAAAAGGGAGTTAATGATAGCGTGACGAGTGACAGGACAGAATGGAAGAAAAAAAACGTGTTGTGCCGACCCCAAATAAAACGGGACAAGGGCAGGAAGATGATGACAAAAGATGTAAAACCACAGTTTTCCTTGCTCAGATAAATATTGTCTGACGTTTGAAAAATTCACCCTTCAGAAGTTATGTTTGTAAAATCGACCTTAGAACAAAATATAAAGATCTAAATGGAAATTATAAAAATAATCGAAACATAAAGTTCTTATCTATTCTCAAGTTTTAAAAATTATTATTTTATTAAATCAGTATTAATGCAACTTACGTTTTAAAAAGAGGACGAGGACAACACGATCACTAGCAGTCGACGATCACTATACGTTTGAAAAATTGCTGGATCAGAGTATATTTATACTAGGACATGACTCCAAAAACCAGACGGAAACAGGTTTTGTTAGTATTTGTTTTATTTATCATTCTAAGACTAAGACCTTTTTACTTACGTCACGACTTAATTGAAACATGTTTCTTGGGATTTTCTGTTTCAGTTTATCTTATAAATAAAATCAGTCAGTTTCTGATATTTTTAGAATTAAGTCGATTTGTGGTAGCAAATCTACATAATTAAGACACAAAATAGCTATTAGATAGAGCCGTTGTAATAAACTCTAGGATTTTTGCACGTGGCTTCTCTCGAGTGGTATGCTTACAAAAAAAAACCTACGTCTTTTTCCCAGGTGGTACCTTTTTTTAGGTGGCCCTCCCACCCGGTGGAATACTTTTACTGACTCAAACCCACATGTGTTTCTTCAGCTGCACTTTGCGTGCCTAGCCCGCGATAGCACTTTCGAAAAATCCCGCAGCCCTTTCAGGCATCGGCCCTGGCGGACCTCGTCAGTTTTTCTGACATCACTAACATGACGCGCCATCGATCTAAGCCTGCTCCAGCAGTGGCCACACACGCTTTCACCCATCTCCTTTGCTCGCATAACTGTTTCGATAAGGAGATGACTCTTTCCCTGTCACTCCATAGCATGGCTTGGATCAAGGCCGACCGTGTGAGGTGGCTGCAGCTGATTTTCCACCCCCCCAAAAAAAAAAAACATGTAAACTTCACAAACAACAGACAGAGTTGCTCTCTTATTTATAGTATTAGTATTATACAGTTGTTTTATTAACAGAGAACTTTAACATTTAGACAAAAATATAATAACTACTACCTGCAGAATATTAACAAAATTACAAACATAAACCTTGCAACACAAAAAAATTGAGCAACGAAGTAATCTTTGAAAATACTGATTCAATTAAGATGTAATGGAAAGGTTTGACAGTATAGTTGGCGAAGTGGTTTAGCGATTGGCTGCTGCACTGAGTGCATCGGGTTCGATTCTCACCTCGAACAAAAAAATTGTTCCCTACAAACACTTGTTCCTGGACTGGGTATCTTGTTTAGGTAAGTTTACATTTAAAATAGAAAAAAAAAAGTTAAAGTTTTTTATCCTGGAAAACCATGCTCCATATACAAAATTAGTGTTAACCGACTTCAAAAAAAGGAGGAGGTTATCAATTCGGTTGTATGTTTTTTTTTTTTAGTATGTAACTTAGCCGTGTTTGGACTTATTAGAATTGTCATGAGATGCACTTTGGCTATAAGGTTCTATCAAACTGATCTGATGATGGAGCCGAAGGTGGAAAGTAGACACAGGAACTTTATAATAAAACAATGTAACCTAACAGTGTTTGAGTTAATTGGAATCGTCATGAGAAATAGGTACTCTGTTTGTATCGCAACTAAAAAGTGTAAAATAAAAACTTTTTAGTCGGTGTTTCTCGGTATTGTTTGTTTCTTATTTAACACCGACTTCCGAAATTAAAGTTATTTTGATCCTTTTAGTGTTTTTAAAGTTTTTATTTTACACTTTTTAGTTGCGATACACTTATAAACAGAGTACCTATTTCTCATGACAATTCTAATAAGCCCAAACACGGCTAGGATACATTGATTAATTACGGAGTTCCTGTGCCTACCTTCCGGCTCCATCATCATCAGATCACTTTGATGATACAATTTTCAACGTAATTATTCAGAACCATTCATTTATTTGTATTGTCATAGTCGCTTAACTATCCTCATTATGATATCTATGTGAGTATGAAGTTCCGTTGACCATTTCTGGTCTTCGTGATCAGTTCCACTTCATCAAATGTTACTTTTTGACTGTAAATGCTTAAGTTCTCGATGAAAATACCAAAATCACTATATAGTTGCCTATAATATTTGAGGAGTTCTCTCGATTCCTCATGGACCCCATCATCAAAACTGGATATTGAAAAAAATAGGACCAATCTGGGAGCATATCCTATAAAGGGAAAAAAAAATTGCAAATCGGTCCATGAACGAGGGAGTTCTGATGTAACAAACATAAAAAAAAATAATGATATAAAAAAAAAATACAACCGAATTGAATAACCTCCTCCTTTTTTTTGAAGTCGGTTTAAAATACTAGCCACGTGTTTCGCGTTTCGTATACACTAAAAAACTTATTACAAAAAAAAAAATAACCGACTTCACTAAAAAAAGGATCAAAATAACTTTAATTTCGGAAGTCGGTGTTTCCCGGTATTGTTTGTTTCTTACCTTCCTTTTGAGTGCGTAATTAGAGACACAATAGTAAGACAATGGCGCGTGAACGCGCGTTAATGCGGGGATCAACAGCTTACCACCGACTTCCGAAATTACAGATCAAAATAACTTTAATTTCGGAAGTCGGTGTTAAATAAGAAACAAACAATACCGAGAAACACTGACTTCCGAAATTAAATTTATTTTGATCCTTTTAATGTTTTTTTTTTTTTTTTGTAAAAAGTTTTTATTATTTAAAGAATCGTATGTACAAAATTTCATAACTGTGTCAAAAAAATCACAAATTAATAAGCTTTGTTATGTTACCTGGTTGTCATCATCTTCCTGCCCTTGTCCCATCTTATTTGGGGTCGGCGCAACATGTTTTTTTCTTCCATTCTATCCTGTCAACCGTCTATCAAAATGAAAGGTTGTTTTGCTCCTGCACCCAGCTGTGTGCTGGCGGCTCATACCCGCTATGATCTGCCGTGACCTGTGTTATACTTAGTGTCGGTGGTGTCTAACTTGTGACCTTTTTTAAATATTTTTGGAAAAAATAAAACTGATTCTGAACAAATTATATTCAGGTTTCGCATATATTAAAAATAAAGTGCTAGAATATTACCCACGGTTAAAAAGCCACAAAAACGAAGCTGTGAGAAAAAGCTAGTTAATTTAATAAAAACATAAATAGATATTAATTACTACAACTATTACATAAAAAACTTGGGTCGGCAACATAGCATTAGCATAGCATAGCATTATCAGCCTTATAATGTTCCAACTGCTGAGATTCAGGCCTCCTTTCTAAGAGAGGGCATGGGCCACAATCCGTGTCCTCCGGGCGGTCTACACAGTGGCGACACCCGGGCGTCGCTTCCGCACGAATCCGGTGCAGTTGGTACTAGGACATACCGGTTTCCTCACGATGTTTTCCTTCACCGTTTTGAAAACAGTGGTGATTAACTCCAGCTTCGTGAAACTTGTCAAATGAAAGGTTTAACGTGGGCTCAATCGGCGTTAGTGTTCGATGACGATTTGCCAAAATATTTGAGATTGACCACATGATATTTGTATTATTTTTTTAAATTTGTTATGATATCGCAAGGTTTGTGCATTTAGCCAGGGTCAAGTTTTGGGCACGCCATAATTATGGCGTTTAGTTCCTTCTTTGAGAAGTGACTGGAAAGACATCACAGCGTCGTTACCTTCCGCATGACATCAAAGCAAACAAAGAAACGCCTTGGTGTTACCATTGTGTGGACCGTCCAGAGGACACGGTGGAGTATACGGTGAAGGTGTGCTCCGCTTGGGCAGAGCATCGCCATGTCCTCGTGGGGGCGATCGGTGGCAACGACCTCTCGCGCCGGGCCCTGGTACAGGTCATGGTCCAGAGTGAGGAGGAATGGCAGACGGTCGCCTTCTTCTGCGAAGCAGTATTACAAAATACATCATCTGTAAAAATTTCAACTATCTAGCTATCACGATTCATAAATTACATCCTGACGAACAGTGAAGTCCTAGCTAGCCAGGGTCAAGTTTTGGACACGCCATAATTATGGCGTTTAGTCCCTTCTTTGAGAAGTAGCTGGAAAGACATCACAGCGTCGTCACCTTCCGCATGACAACGACGAACAGTGAAGTCCTAGCAATAGGGTCTTGTTTTTACCCTTTGGGTACGGAACCCTAAAAAATCTTTAGTTTTTTTTTTACAGTGTCTTTTTTCCATTACAATAATTAGAATGCGGATGTAACTCATTCATGTTTCTTTGACACTCGATTCGGAAATTGAACTATTTTCTAAAGTAAATTTGTACGAAACCGCTCAGTGCGCGAGTCCGACTCGCACTTGCCCGGTTTTTTTTTTTTTGTTTGTTCACAGATTTCTCGATCAATTGTGATTTTGAATTTTTTTTTTTTATTGTAAGGTTCTGCTTCCGAGTTGGTCCCGTAGAAATATTGTTATGATCTGATCACGAACTTCGAAGATATGGAACGTAACTCCTCATAGGATCACAGCAAAGCTATCATAACAAGTAAAATTGCTTTGCTTTTACGTGTAGTCGATGAATGATTGAAAGAAGAGGGGGAAGAGATATATCAAACTAATCTGATTATGAAGCCGGAGGGTAGGCACCGGAACTCTGTAATAAATCAGTGTAACCTAACCGTGTTTGGAATTATTAGAATTGTCATGAGATGCACTCTGGCTATAAGATACCATTGAGCTAATCTGATGACGAAAGGTAGGCACAAAAACTCCATAATAAAACACGGCTAGGATACAAGCCGTGGCTTCGGTTATTGAAATGGTCATGCAATGATTTTATAATTAAATTTTATAGGTACTTTACTATAGAACTTGCACACTATTTAAGTTTGGCTGACGGGTACTTTACAGTTTTTAAAAAGCGTAAAATAAAAATCTTTTTACAAAAAAAAAATACAACCGACTTCAATGTAAAAAACTGGGCAGAATAGTTTTTTGTGCCGTAACTACAAATTTATAGTTTTATATATATACTTGTGCTATGAGCTTGTGCTATGAAATCTCAAAATTCTAGGTCAACGGGAAGTACCCTATGAATTTTGATTCCCTTGAGAGTGTTAAAGAAACATTTTTTGCAACATAAACGGCCGTATCTTTTTTTTTTCGTTAACTTACAAGTTTGATTTTTTCACAGCTTCAAGGGACCACAGACTTGAGTATATGGTTTTAATTTCTACTCGATACTTTCACGCAATCCCGAGATAAAGGGTCTTGACACACAGACAGATGGACGGAAAACAAAGTGATCCTATAGTAAAAGGGTTCCGTTTTTTCTTTTTAAAGTACGGAACCCTAAAAATATAAATAATTAAGAAAAACAAATACGAGATATTACAGAAAATAAATTAACTACTAAGAGTATCTACCAAATTTCAAATAAGTGTCTTAGTTAATGCAAAAGTTATCACGTTTTTCCCTTTAAAAGCCTCTATTGTAAAGTACTCTTTTATGAGTTAGCGTAGTATAAATTGCTGGTGTCGATCTGTTCGCGTTAAACTCAAAAACTACTGTACAGATTTTCATGTGGTTTCCACTAATAAACAGACTGATTCATATGGAAGGCTTGTTTATGGTTTATAGTAGTCAAAAATCTTTATTTTATACGTGCAATTATAGTACACTTAAATAAATCTATACACTAGTTTACAAAAAAACTATATAACTAGGTATATATATAAAAGGAGAAACTGATTGACTATCATATCAACACACAGCCGAAACTACTTGCACTAGGGACGTGAAATTTTGTACAAGGTTTCCTTTTATGACGTAGGCGAGCACTAAGCGAGGATTTTAAAAAATTCACCCCCTAAGGGGATGAAACGGGGGTCCAAAGTTTGTATGGAGAAACCTATTTTCACGCGGGCGAAGCCGCTGGCAGAAGCTAGTGTTTTTATATACACTAGATTTTTCGGAATTTATTAAATTATCTATTAATTAACTTGTTTTTAATAAATAACATCATATTTTTTCAAACTACTACCTTTAACCTACGAATCGAAGGAATTCATCAGGTTGATTCCTGTAATATCAAATTGACATACGTCCGCCCCAACCCCGACCGCGTTTCACCATGCACACGCTGTTTCTTGACCATTTCACACGCCACTCGCGGCCGGACGACTGAGTCGTCATCGAGCGTCGCTGCTCGCGCGGTATTGTTCTATAAATATAACGTAAATAAAACTCCGTTATAACACCGCATAATTTTTGCGGAGGTGGAGGCGGATGCGAAGATATAATTTCTTGCGGAACTTCCACAGTAACGAAAGCGGAGGCGAAGTTCTGTAACAACCCTAATTATAATACTTGTATGTAATACATTCGGGAAAATGAGTCCCCAGGTATCCATAGCTTCATCTAACTGAATCAGTGGAAGCTAGAATATTCCTGATTAATTTATCAATACCGTGGACCAAAGATAAGAATCGTAAACTAATGCTGGTAACTTTGGGGACACCGAAGCCTACCTATACAGATAGGAAAAGTAGCTCGGCCGTCCAGGGCCACATTTAAAATGAATGCAAGAGTATGCCGCATAATTTGGTCCATTACTTCTAAAGGGTAAGGGTGATTCCATAAGTGGAAAGCACGAACAAAATATAATTAATTTAGAGCCGAAATAACAAATTAAAGTGATAGCCAAATGCTTGTTAATTTGGAGCAATCTTTCTGAAATGTTATTGGAATTTTGATTTTTACTCCACCAAACTCGGACTGGAATCCTCAAAGATTGGGGACCCAAGGAGACGAACACAGCTTGTAGGTATCAATAATTTTTATAGCAGGGACTATTGCATTGAATTTTAGAAGAGTCTGATGTCTGTCAGTACAGATATCAGACAAAATCGGAAGGGAATAAACTCAACCACGACTGACTTTTGTGTGCAATAAATAAAATAAACAACGGGTGTATGCTTAGCTAGTTATGAAATAAAGAAACGGTCGATACTATCACATAGTTTATTGCCACAACTCATCAAATCACAGAGATAACACGGCTACATCACATTATTTTATTTGACCTAAGATAGTTTTTTGAGTTCTTTTTCATATTTGTTTGCAAATTTGCCTTCGGGGTCGTATTTGTCGCGGAGTTGCTGCCAATATTCGGGCTTGTGGTTAATCAAATGTCCGATGACGTATTTGGTTCCATCTTTCTGCTTAGGCGTGCACTTGGAGCACTCGGTCTGTAGTGCATCAGGAATCTGAGCTGCAAATGAAAATTAATGATTAAGTATTTAAGCAAATACATATCAAGGGCAGCAGAGCGTGAGTTATCATTGCTCAGGTTCGTTTCCTTGTATATTAATGTGTCTGTATTATAATAATACGATATTTTTATTTTTAAGACAATTATGCAATGGCTGGAAAATTTGTTGATGCTTTGTAAATGTAATATTTATCACACTAATATAATAAAGGTAAAAGTATGTATGTGTGTATGTATGATACTCCTTCATGCCCAAACGAGTGAATGGATTTAGATGACATTTTGTAAGACCGTTTCCTGGTCAATTTTCCACTATCACGCTGGCAGATATTGTTCTCAAATAAATTACATTAATTCGAAAGGTATTATTTTTTGGTAAATAAAACTAGCCAGTGAACATCGTTCAAAAAGTTGGACAATCAACCAAAGATCCAAGACTATGGAATTGATAAGCACGTCGAAACGTCACGTGCTCAATCTTACATTTTGACTTTTCGACAATTGTTAGGTACAGCTAATAGAATGTCACTTTGTCTAGAGCTGATGGTAATATAGAGTAAAGACGAAAGAATTACCGCCCTACAATGCAAAGAGTAACTGAAGGAACACAGGTGGCTCACCGTAAAAAAGGGTTAGGTGCGTCTTTTCTAATGCCACAAATTGGCTCGTAATTGGCGCGCAATCTTCGGGAGCAGTCGGCTATTTTCAGGAGCAGTCGTGTGCACTTGATATTAAAATGTTTCTTGGAATTATGAGGGCGTCCGAATGTGCGAGGCAAACATTCGGACGCCCCCATCTTTACTAAGTAAAACTTTGGCTTATGATAAATTTTAAGTCGAATTGGGAAAATGAAGACTACAACAAAACTTACTTCGGAGTTCCTTGCCTTCGCTCGTGCACTTGCCCAGGTCCATTACGCATTTGAAGTAATTGTCCAGCAACCTGTCGTTGCTTACGACATCCTGATAGTTTATATTATCATATTTGTCTGTGTACTGCTCTTCTGGACGAGCACTGATGGCGACCACGAGGGCACACAGTATGAATACGGCTTTCATAGTGAATCGGCTGTAAGAATATAGATAATGTTTTATTGTATGTAGGTATTTTGCAGGCTGCTTACTGAAGGGGGCTTTTCAAAGTTCAAGCTGGCGGAATAATTTATTTATTTACTTAAGCACATTAGAACATGTAATCTAAAGAATCCTAGTGCTATATAGTTAATAGACGCACTAAGGGCTACTAGCTACAGAGCATCACAGCGGGCCCTAGCAGAATACTAGCACAGTATTATTTATGTTTAATTATTGCAGCATAATTATACTGAGTGGTGGAGTCTTTTTGGTGTCACATAGATTTTTATTTTATTTAATACTAGCTGACCCGGCGAACTTCGTACCGCATAATAGTAAGGATAACGCCATCTACTGGCATTACCAGAACAGCACAATTAATTTTATAATAAGATTAATTTTATATAAAGATGGCGTTGAATTCGAATTTTTTTTTTCGTGATTTTTTCCATTTTTCTCATCGTTTAAACCTTCCCTGGACTGTCTCGAATATTTTATAACCAAAATTAGCCAAATCTGTCCAGCCGTTTTTGAGTTTTAGCGCGAATAATAATAATAATAATAAATCTAGGATCTTTCTGTATCAAGGGCCTGATTTAGAAAGAGGTACTTCTGGACACGGCTCGTATAGTTAGGAGGTTCCTCTCTCTGGAGCCCTGACTGCCGGTAGCTTGGACTCTGTTCCCGATACCGGTGGGCTCCTATTGTTTATATTTTTTAATGATTTTAATTTTTATTGGAATATTTAAAAATATAATTTATATGTTATGATAAATGAATAAACGGAATAATAACAATAATATTCCACAACTATCACACAACGCCGCCTAGCCCCAAACTAAGCAGAGCTTGTGTTATGAGTACTGACGACTGATAAACATACTTATATAGGGTGACTGGCAATTAGTGTACGATACTTAAACTCATGATATCAAACAATTCTTATTATGGGAGCAAAGCCGAAATCGCGAAAAAAATATCAGCTGTTCAGTACATTAGGCAAACATAAATGTACTGCTGATTTATTTTCGCGATTTCAGGTTTGTTCCCATAGTAAAAGTTGTTGGTTATCATGAGTACAATCACGTGTTTAAGTATCGTACACTAATTACCAGTCACCCTATATATTTCTAAATACATACATATTATAGATAAATTAAACCCAGACACAAAACAATTGATCGTGCTCATCACACAAACATTTTTGTCCTGGGTGGGAATCGAATCCACGACCTCCGGCATAGCAGTCAGGGCCACTAACCACTAGAACAACAGGCCAGTCAAATAATAACGAAAAGCTATTCATTTTTATATATATAGATATAGCTGTATTTTTAGTTTTAATTAGTTGTGTGTGGCACAAGTAAACATTTTTTTTTAATAGGTTAGGTTTCTTTTATGTAGTTAGGACTATTTAAGAGATATTATTATTATATTTTTTTTAGTTTATATAGTACGGTAAAGTGTCATCACGAATTTCACGAAAAAGTATACTCCGGAATGTTGGTTTTAAATAGCAAAAACGAATACTCTTTAAAATATATCAATAATTTTTATCTGAAATTCATTAAGTCAAGTCTTTTTGAATTATTTAAATGAGAACATCAAATTTGCATAGCATCGCATTTAATGCAAAATTCACCGTCGAAATGTCATAAAGATCTTGATTTATTCTAAAATATCTTCATGTTATAGAATAACTGAAGTAGTCTGCGGTCAAAGCACTGATTACTGTAAAAGTCTAGGAGTATACCGTACTTGTCACTAACCGCTGAATTACATATGAGTTCTATTATATTCACATCGTAAATGGAGACAGTGATGACTGGCCAGTACCTATAAAACTTATGCCTACCCTTAACTAACTAAATAATTAAATAAGCGTTTTGATATAATATTATTATATTTTCTGTACCTGACCTGTCAAATCAGCAATTTTATTCATCAAATAGGAGAAGGTGATTTTTTAATAGTCAGATAATATTTTAATGGAAGAATAAAAGTTTTTTTTTTAATCCATACAAAAGATGTAACCACAGTTTTCCTTGCTCAGATAAATATTGTCTGACTTTTGAAAAATTCTCCCTTCAGAAGTTAAGATTGAAAAATCGACCTTAAAACAAATAAAGATCCAATTGGAAATTATAAAAATAATCAAATCATAAAGTTCTTGCCTATTCTTAAGTTTTAAAAATTATTATTTTATTAAACCAGTATTAACGCAACTTACGTTTTAAAAAGAGAACGAGGAAAACACGATCACTAGCAGTCGACGATCACTATACGTTTGAAATATTGGTGGATAAAAGTATATTTATACTAGGCCGTGAGGCCTAAAAACCAGACGGAAACAGGTTTTGTTATTATTTGTTTTATATATCATTCTAAGCATAAGGCCTTTTTAACTACGTCACGACTTAATTGAAACATGTTTCTTGGGATTTTCTGCTTCAGTTTATCTTATAAATAAAATCAGTTAGTTTCCGATATTCCTAGAATTATGTAGATTTGTAGTTATTGACACTCAGAATAACATCAACAACCGTTGATGCTATTCTTAAGCCGTTATAACAAACTCTAGGTTCTACACGTGGTGTCGCCCGAGTTTACAAAAAGCTCCTGTGTCTTACTCCCGAGTGCAAATTTTTTTTTTGGGTCGGAGGAAGTTTGGACTTTCACTGAATATAACCTGTGTTCCTTTTGCGTACTATGGTTGCAGTAACTCTTTCGAACAATCCCGCAGCCCTGTCCAAGCCCGTAGTGTTCCACGCGCGCCTCAAGGAGATGTCAGCAAATCGTAGGGGCCCAGCAGGGTCGAAGCCTACTGGGGCCATGGGTTAAGTGAAAATGAACCCCGGGGCCCTGGAACGCAAGGCAATGAAGGAACAAACGAGTGGGTTTTAGTCAGTAAAAGTCTGACACGCCCTACCGCCCCGCAAGGGCGGGAGATGTCATTGGATGATTTCCCACCTAATAAAAAACTTTTTACAAAAAAAAAACCAACTTCAAAGTAAAAAAAAGCATAAAAGCGTCGGTGTTTCTATAATAGTTTTGTCTCTTCGTTATTTAACACCGACTTCCGAAATTAAAGTTATTTTGCACTTTTCAGTGTTTTTTTTTACTTTGAAGTCGGATGTATTTTCTTTTGTATTTTTTTTTTATATTTTACACTTTTTAGTTATGGTACTAAATACTAATACTAAAAAGTACCCCTCAGCCAAACTTAAATACCTTATAGCCAGAGTGCATCTCATGACAATTCTAATAATCCCAAACACGGTTAGATTACATTAATTTATTACAGAGTTCCGGTGCCTAACTTCAGGCTTCATCATCAGATCAGTTCGATATATTCCCCTTCTACTTTCAGTCAGTCATCGACTACACGTATAAACAAAGCAATTTTGCTTGTTACGACGATTCTGCTATGATCCTATGAGGAGTTCTGTTCCATATCTTCGAAGTTCATGATCAGATCATAACAATATTTCTTTGGGACCAACTCGGAAGCATAACCATTCAATCAAAAAAAAAAATTTCAAAATCGGTCCACCATTGACCGAGAAATCGGTGAACATACATAAAAAAAAAAAAACATACATTCAACCGAACATATAACCTCCTCCTTTTTGAAGTCGGTTAAAAAAAAGCCATTTCAGGCATCGACCCTGGCGTACCTCGTTCATTTTGCTGACATCTCTAACATGACGCGCCGTCGACCCAGGCCTGGTCTTTATTAAATGGTAGCTACCCGTTGCTCACCATTCGCAAGCCCGCTCCTGCGGTGGTTGGTAGTCACCCAGCGACTCCCGATGCCCAGGGAGTCTCCGTTAGGGGCCGGGACATGAAGATTGGCTCCTCCTTACTATGTTCCGCTGCCTCCTTCGCAGAAGGACACAACTGCTTCCGATTCCCTCTCGCTCCATTGCATAGCCTGAACCAGGGCCGAAAACGTGAGGTGGCCGCAGCTAATTTCACACAGCAAAAATGTTCACAAAAAACTGACAGACTTACTCTCTATTTAAAATATTAGTATACACAGATGTTTTAATAATCGACCACTTCAACATTTTTAGGTAAGAATATCCGAGTTGCTGATGATTCGGACACAATATAAGTATTCGGACATCCGAAACGACACATTTTACATTCAATATTTTTCACTGATGTTTTTTTTTTTAATACTTCTAGCTACCTACAGCGTCATTGGAGATTTTGTTGAGACGATACCCTTTTCATACCAGTTCTCGCAATTATTCCTCTCGTACTTTTATACTTCATACTTTATCTTTCTCTCTTTCATCATCGTTCATTCATAATGGGTGGGGCTCCCATTTTGTAAATTTATGTTATCTTAGCATTTTTTTGGGGAAAATAATGGTTGCACATCTTTTTTATTTTTCTGTTGCTTTTACAGTATGTATTTCTAAAGTTACTAGGTACTTATTTCCTAATTTAAAGTTTTTTTTTTAATTTCTGTTAATCAAATAGACGTTACATTATTTGTTTCTTTTTCTATGCTTATTTTAAATATGTTGCAATATTTTGTAAAGCATAATTTCATCACATTTGAACACCACCAAATTTATTGAAGCTATTAATAATACAAAGAATTTTAATACTCGAAGTTTCACACTAAAATAGTTTTGGTAACGCTTTATTTCCCCATGTATATTAATATTTTAAATCTTTTTATCTGACTGTACTAAACAGTGTGTCCGAATCGTCAGTGAAAAAAATCATCATCATCATCATTTCAGCCGAAAGACGTCCACTGCTGGACATAGGCCTCCCCCAAGCGTCGCCACAGCGAACGGTCCTGTGCGTCTCGCATCCATCGGACTCCCGCAACCGTTACCAAGTCATCGGTCCACCTTGTAGGAGGCCTTCCAACGCTACGTCTTCCGGTACGTGGTCGCCATTCCAGAACCTTTCGGCCCCAACGGCCATCTGTTTTGCGAGCAATGTGCCCTGCCCATTGCCACTTTAGTTTCAGACCTCCTCTCAAGAAGAGGGACTGGGTCGTAATCTACCACACTGGCTCAGTGCGGATTGGTAGATGTCACACAGTTCTTATTTTTTTTTATTCTAGGGTATGCCGGTTTTCTCACGATGTTTTAATTCACCTATTTGAAAACAGTAGTGATGAAATAAATTACAGGAAGTAAAGTATCTGCCTGGGCTTGAACCCACGTCGTCGACATATTGTCCTAAGTCGACACTCCAGCTTCATGTAAATTGTCATTTATGGTAAGTTGATATAGTCATTGCAAAAGATTTAACTTGGGCTCTATTTTATATAATGTGACATTCAAGCGACGCGACGTTAGTAATTGACGAATTGCTAAACTATTTGGGATGGACTACATGATAGTTCTTTTTATTATTTTATGGTATCGCATGGATTATGCATTTAACCAGTGTTATGTTTAAAAAGTATTCAGTTTTTTTATACGGAATGCAGTAACTTTTTGTTTCATTACAATTAGCATCATTTTTTCTCACTGACTGACTTCTTGACATTTTAAAAGTGCCTGTAAATGGTTTATTTGAAATAAAATGCTTTTGAATCTTTGAATCTTAAAAAACTGGGCAAGTGCGAGTCGGACTCGCGCACTGAGGGTTCCATACAAACTTGAAAGGTAAATTGCGGTTTACGATTTATGAAGTATTAAAAAAAAACTACTTACTAGATTTCGTTGAAACCAATTTTCGGTGGAAGCTTACATGGTAATGCACATCATATATTTTTTTTAGTTTTATCATTCTCTTATTTTAGAAGTTACGGGGCCCCGACACATTTTACTACTTTGGAAGTGTCTCTCGCAAAGTATTCAGTATAGAAAAAAAATGTTATTAGAAACCTCAATATCATTTTTGAAGTCCTATCCATAGATACCCCACACGTATGGGTTTGATGAAAAAAAATTTTGGTATTTCAGTTCTAAGTATGGGGAACCCCCAAAATTTATTGTTTTTTTTCTATTTTTGTGTGAAAATCTTAATGCGGTTCACAGAATACATCTACTTACCAATTTTCAACAGTATAGTTCTTATATTTTCGGAAAAAAGTGACTGTGACATACGGACGGACAGACAGACAGACATGACGAATCTATAAGGATTCCGTTTTTTGCCATTTGGCTACGGAACCCTAAAAATACGTTCACGCCAAGGTAGTCCACACTACAATGAAATTCTCAGATCCATTTTTAACCTCTCGTTACTTAGGGAAAACTCGTTATTTATTCATTTATTTTCCTGGACCTCCTCTATTAAAAATACTCGTTTATACAATATTATTCTTTTAAGAAACGAGTTTTTGTAGAAGGCATCATATCTATTACTTACGGGCGTAGCCAAACGGAGGGATCTGGTAGTTCAAACCTTCCCCGAAAAGTTAAGATATTAACATTTATAATATTAAAATAAAGGAATTTCTATCTAATGTTTTACCTTAAAATTTTGCGGTCAATTCTTAAACTGTAAAAGTAATTTTTATGTATTCCGATTCGGGAGAGTTGTCTAAATGAATTGCATCTATCGTCAAAGCATGACTTGAAGTGTGGAAAGCAGCTGTGATCAGCAAAATCTGATTTGAAATACTTAGATAAGTGCGATCAAAAACTATATCTGAATATTTATACATTGTAGAAGAAGTCCTAGCCAATATTGGATGGCAAGAACTTTTTCAAGCCTAGGAAGACTTCAAAACTACTTGTAGGACAAAAGGAATAAAAAAAAGACTGAACGACTTGGTTCTCATGACCGAGGGACAGAAATCGAAGCTCGAATTGCGAATGAAGTAGTGGATACATAGGTATTTAAAAAGAAAAACTAAAAGATTATTCCTTAAATGAGTAAGTAATTAAATCTGAACAAACAACAGTCTGTCAATAATTAAAAAATATCAAATTCGTTACTTTAACTAAACATTCATATCAAATCTTGGACCGCACGACATACATCGCTCGCGGTGACCAGCCACCACTTTAATTATTTTGCAGTAAGTGTGAAACGTGGAGTATGCTCCTCGGGGATAAAGGTGTCATTGTCTTGCATTCATGATTCTATTACAACACATAACTCTGAAATCCTTTATTACAGCCGGGATTCATATGATGTCCATAACTTAAGACACTGCTTTATCCTCTCGATGCATAATCTACTATTACATACATCCAGGTAGTAGGTACATTCTCTTGGAATAATAAAACACTGTTCACATCATCTGGCGTGAATGTCAAATTAAGTCAAGCAAAACTAAAATAAAACAAATTATTAGTGCCCTAGGCTCTCGCCGGGTAGTAATATTGTATTGAATTTCTTTGCTACCCGCTAGGCATTAATGTAATTTGTTGTGTGATAAAGAACAACGGTGTGATAGCGGTCAAGCGCGAACCAATCAAGAATTTAAAAAAAATACGTATAATTACAGTAAATTATTAAGTGTCTACATAGGTCATCATGATATATACCGGCGAAATAATTTACAAATCAAGCTAAGAGCCAGTCTAAGTTTCGCAAAAAAATCGTCTATTGGAAACTGAATTGACTAGATTTTATTTTATATACTTTTGTATATTTTTCGTCACTTGACGCTAAAAAAGTATGCTTATATTTTGTCCGAGAATTCGCCATCACTTGAGGTATCAAAAATAAGAACTTGTTCGAAAATCGAACTGGCCTTCACGAGCAAACACAAATAAAAGAAAAATAGAAAACAGATTAAGAAGGCCCGTGTGCCTCTGTTACGAATCGCTGTACTGTTTAACAATTTTGTTTTTCCACAACGGGGCTTACATTAGACCTGTCAAACATGAATTTTAACTTTTGATTGTTACTTTTTATTGTCAAATACTAAGTCAAATACCTAACTATAACTCCAACTTTACTATATGCTATGGTTTTGATACTATTGTTTTTTCACAGTAGATGTGAAAAGTAGAGTACTCTCCTCGGAGATAAAAGTGCCTTCGTCTTGGCCTAGCTTGATTCCCTCGCTACACTCAGGATTCTTAGCTTAACTCTTATCTCCTCGCTAAGTTTAGGGTTTAACCCCCCCAAAATCCTTCGTGGCACTCGGGTTTCAATATGCCAGCGACATAGGGCACTGCTTTATGCCATTGGTAAATAATCTATTATTTACTGCCAGAACAGAAGTTAGTGTCTACATACAAGCGCACTATTGTTTTTTCAACCCTTGCTTCGTCGTCCAAATTGCAGCGTTTTTAACTAAAACAAAGTAATTAGGTAATTGTCCTATAATAATTAGGTAATAGTCCTATTTTATATTCAAGTATGTATGGGTTTTTGTCGTTTTCGTACAAAGGTGCAATTAAAAAATCAAAAAATTAAGTAGGTTCTTACAATGGCAACCATAAACTTAATAATTACGAGTATATAAATAGCCCACTGCGGCTTCTCTATTCCATACGCAACTTTATTACCTAGTCAGACCAGAAAAAAAACATCATTTATGTTATTACCTTAACGCTTCCTAATCTAAGTCATAAAACCCAATCAAAATAATATCTACAGATGTACTGCTCCTCCCAAGTTATTAAGAGCAATCATTAACGTTCATAAAAATATTTCTTGCTCAGCAACTAGAACAAAAAAAGGCAATAATAAAATCAACTACTAACAAGTTCCAGTATTATTCCAAACGATTGGTACCTACTCTCAGTAACTTAGCTGTATAAAAAAAATCTTGTGGTTTTTACCCACCGATTTTAATAAAAGATAGGTACACGGCTGCTTCAGGGCCGGATTAGGTGTAGCAATTGCGGCCCCGTGCTTTGGGGTGCATTGACAGGAGTAAAACATAACCTCCTTCTTTTTTGAAGTCAGTTAAAAATAAGTCATAGAACCCTTAACGCAAGTAGGCTGACTTGCCAGGGCTGCGGGATTGTTTGGAAGAAATACCGCGGCCCTAGAACGCGTAGGGCAACTGAAGGAACATGGGTGGATTTTAGTCGGTAAAAATCTAACACAGGGAGTGTTAGATTCGTCGCTTCACCTAGAGCGGGTGGATTTGATGATTTACCACCTAAAAGAAAGGCATAATGTAATATTATGAATGAATGATGAAATTTAATCTAACTTTTTCCAGACTGGATGTTAAAAAAAAACTCACTTTTTTTTTAGAGATCTCCGCTTTGGAACGTGTTTCAAAGCGTAGATCTTTATAGAGAACAACGTGCAAGAAACTCCATGGACACTCTTTTAAATCATATTATGAGCTAGCCTGTGCCAGCGGCTTCGCTCGTGTAAGTTTCTCTATACAAACTTTGGACCCCCGTTTCATCCTCTTAGGGGGTGAATTTTGGTAAATCCTCTCTTAGTGCTCGCCTACGTCATAAAAGGAAACCTCGTACCAAATTTCACGCTCCCACTCCCAGTACTTTCGGCTGTGCGTTGATATGTCAGTCAGTTTCTCCTTTTATTTATATAGATTTCATAAATCTTGGCTACATATTTCTTGTCGCTTCTATTATGTGAGCACAATGTAAATAAATAATGAAAAAAAATATTAATTGAAAAAGAAATTGAGATAAGCCACTGGCAGCCAAGAGATGACCAGTCTCAACTGACGGCGCCCGTTCACGAGTATGACGCGTGCATCAGCCCCACTCAGCTCTACCATTTTGAAAGAAACTGAGTGACCCAATAACATGTACCACCTTCAGCGAGAAATTTGAGTGAGCATGACAAACTGAGTTTTGAACAAAATGAGTTTTAAAGCGAAGGGTGGTGTGTTAACAACTACAGCTATACATATATAATGCTTTCCACTGCCCGTTAACGTTAACTAATCTTGAGTTTAGACTTTTGTTGTTCAGTAAGTGACTATTTACACTGTAGGTGCAGGTGTAGGACGTGCAGGATGCACGCACATATTGTCTATTTTTCTTAATGCCTTTCATTAATGTGTTTTTTAAAGGTCTTCTATCAATTTTGACCCATCTTTTGACTTCCTTGTTTTGGCTATTTTTAAATGACTATGTCTCAGTACGTATACTCATCGACATACTCTTATTGCAACACTATCTGATCTTTTTAGATCTGTTCATTGAAAATTCAACCTGAAGACTTGCCAAGCATCTTGGAGTATTCTATGAAGTACTAAATAGTTTATTTTTAAGGTCACTTACACCTTTTTACTACGGGGCCCGCGCTGGCCTAACTTGATTCAGCACTGGGGCGTTTGTTTTTTTCCCAAAAGCTTTGCCTAGACTAAATTTAGATTACACGAACTATCACTCTAAGCGTCTTTTGGTAGCACATCGATTGGTGCTTTGACTTGCAAGTAGGTACCTACATTCTTGTTATTTTAGAAATTGGTCTCGGAGCAATCGTTTTTTCTTCAAACAATGAATTAATTTCTAGGTGTTAAAGGCGCGACTTGCAAAGAGACGACTCTTGTCTGCTCTGGAGTCAATCTTGTTCTTAGCGTGACAATGGCAAAAATAGTTTGTTTTTTTTCCTGTCACCTGACATGGTAAGTTCGGGTGGTTCCCGCACCTGTTTCGTGAGGAAGCAACGCCCGGGTGTCACCATTGTGAGGATCACCCGGAGGACACGGTGGAGTATACGGTGGAGGTGTGCCCCGATTGGGCGGAGTACCGCCGTGTCCATAGCAGGCGGTCGTCTCATTCTGCGAAGCAGTAATGCTAGCTAAGGAGGCGGACGCACGCGTGAGGAAACGAACATCCTCACTCCTCCTGTACTTTATTGTACACCAAGATGCCAAATATTACAATTGGAATCTTAAAATAAAAAACTGGGCAAGTGCGAGTCGGACTCGCGTACTGATGGTTCCGTACAAACTACAATTCCCGAATGTAGTCTCGAGATTTTTCCGAATTGCAAAAAAGTATTTTTTATGACGTAAGTAACAACAAATTCACTGTTTTCTGATTTATTCCTATACCTATGCTTTAAGACCTTGCTTTATGCCAAATTTCAGGATTCTGGGTCAACGGGAAGTACCCAATGAATTTTGATTCCTTTGAGAGTGTCGAAATTACGTTTTTAACCGACTTCATAAAGGAAGAGGTTCTATGTTTGGCTGAATGTATGTTTTTTTTTTGAATGTATGCTCACCGATTTCTCGGTCAATTGTGGAAAGATTTTGAATTTTTTTTTTATTTACTGGTTATGCTTCCGAGTTGGTCCCATAGAAATATTGTAATGATCTGATCATGATCTTCTAAGATATGGAACAGAACTCCTCATAGGATCACAGCAGAACCGTCGTAACAAGTAAAATTGCTTTGTTTACGTGTAGTCGATGACTGACTGAAAGAAGATATAACGAACTGATCTGATGATGAAGCCTGAAGTTAGGCACCGGAACTCTGTAATATATTAATGTAATCTAACCGTGTTTGGGAATATTAGAATTGTCATGACATGCACTCTGGCTTTAAGGTATTTAATTTTAGCTGAGGGGAACTTTTAGTGGTGGTACCATAACTAAAAAGTGTAAAATAAAAGCTTTTCACAAAAAAAATACAGCCGACTTCAATGTAAAAAAAACATTGAAAAATGCAAAATAACTTTAATTTTTGAACTCGGTGTTAAATAACAAAGATACAAAACTATTATAGAAACACCGACTTCCGAAACTAAAGTTATTTTGCACTTTTCATTGCTTTTTTTTACATTGAAGTCGGTTGTATTTTTTTTGTGAAAAGTTTTTTTTGTGACATAAACGGCCGTATCTTTTTTATTCGTTAACTTAGAAGTTTGATTTTTTCATAGCTTCAAGGGACCGCCTACTTGAGTTATATGGTTTTAATTTCAACTTGATACCTCCACTAAATTAAGATAAAAGGTCTTGGCAGACAGACAGACAGACGGACAACAAAGTGATCATATAAGGGATCCGTTTTTTTCCTTTTTCATTATTACCAAAAACTCAAAGTTGTCGCACGATCAAGTGTAGGTAGTCCTCTCTTATTGTTCTAACCACAGACCTTAAAACAGTATATATTATAGATTGTTATCATAGGCTGTCAAAATGTCGGAATCGCCAAAAAAGGTACCCACCCTTTCGGTGGACAAATCAGCTGAAGGATCTAGGAGAAATATCACACTCTTCGTAAGCATGAAAATGATAACAAATTCTACAATTTTAAAGAGTTCTTTTTTATTATGAATAGGCTCGTGTTAGACCATTATCTACCCTAATGGTAAGCGATGATGTAGCCCACGATGGAAAACGCTTGCCTAGAAGTAACCTATTCACTCTTGACTTAAAGACTCCTAGGTTGAATTCCACTCCTTAGCTGTGCGCACAATAAATGTGTTCTCAAAACACTTTGTACATATGGGTTTTTTTTAGGTGGGAAAATCATCGAATGACAAATCGCGCTCTTGAGCGGAGCGAGAGGTAGTGTCAGACTTTTACTGACTAAAAACCCACTCCTGTTCCTTCTTTGCCTTCATCCCGAAGCCCCGGGCTGCGCTTTCACACTACCCGTGGCTTGTACATATGGGTGGAATACAAATAAAATATCTAAAACCTTGATAGAAAAGAAAATTCATTACGATGGGGATATTTCATTAATCATTGTTACTTTGAAGATTCTTAACGAAGTCACCTGAAAACAAAAGACTGAAATAGCCAGTATCAAAGACGAATATACAGAGATTAAGACGATAGTTTCTAATTTGGAAAAGAGCCTTCCATAAATTATGTCACACGTTAAGGTATGGGAAGGGTACCGACGAATTGTAAAATTATCTGATAAGGGATGGGGGGGGGCTCATAAGTTTCGTGTAATCACGTTTCCAAATCTATACATTGGTACTAAAACGCAAAGCTAAACGAAAAACTTGCCTGCTTGGGCAGAGCACCGCCGTCCTCGTGTGGGACATCGGCGGCAACGATCTCTTGCACCGTGCCTTGGTACAGGCCATGTTCCGAAGCCAGGAGGAGTGGCAGGCGGTCGCCTCCTTCTGCGTCTCAGCTAGCCTCTGCGCAGTAATGCTAGCAAAGGAGGAGGCCGCATGTGCACGCGCGAGGCATTGGCCCTCACGCCCCAGCCGCTGCGATCCCGATCCTGATTTCCGGCCACTGTAGGCGCGGGCTTACGGACGGTGAGCTATCAATTGCTCGACCGTCCGGTAACCGTCCGGACCGAGCCTAAGTATTTGACTGCTCTTACTGTTCCATGCGCGCCTCAAGGAGATGTCAGCAAACCGTAGGGGCCCAGCTGGGTCGAAGCCTGCTGGGGCCAAGGGTCTGCTTCTGAAAGGAAGACTCGGCCTTGGTATGTGCCTTTCATACCAGGGCCAAGTCTTCCTTTACGAAAGAACAAGAGTGAGTTTTTAGTCACTAAAAGTCTGACACACCCTCTCGCTTCGCCCAAGAGCGAAGCATGTCATTGGATGATCTTCCCACCGAAAAAAAAAACTTGAAAATATATCCTTGCGGCTTCTCCTAATACAGGCATTACATGCTTAAAAGGAGGCTCCAATCACCTACTAATGTAAACTATTTTGTTAAGAAATAAAGATTTTGATTTGATTTTTGATATCCAACTCTTTCTCTGGTATTGAATGTGGTATCAATTTTTTCAAACGTTTGATATACTGTTGATGTTATATAAAAAATATTTGAAATAAATATATGGATGTTACGTGCCTCTAGAAAGGGGGAGTCTTACAAGTTTGACAAGCTGTGTGACAAGGACGAGGTAGGGGAGCAAAAAATTATGAAGATTTGGTGGAAGCTCAAATGAGCAACATAAAAAGCAATTGAACATTGAGATTGTTGAAATTTTATTTATTTATTATATTCTTTATTGTACACCACATAAACAAAAATACAGGACAAACATAATCACATCATCATCATTATCTTAAGCATATATCAACATAGTAATATATAAATAAAAAAGCTGATATTGTGCTAGGAAATAGTGACTGTGAAGGCTAAAATTCATGATAGGTCAGGAAACACTGCCGACGTCTACGTAATAGCGAAATAAAGCATTTACCAGCATAAAGACAACATTATTTCTCAAGTACCTATGTAGACGGTCGGCTATCAACTAAGGATTTGCAAGTTCAAGGTAAAGCTGTTCCAGTTTATAAGAACGAGTACTTGACGGTACGTTAAAAGTCTACTAAAAAACTTAAGGCATACCTGTTCAAAGAGAGGAAAGCAGTTACAATATCAGTTTTCTTTATTATGAACGAAGAGGATTTGAAAAATCGCTAAATTTTTTGAACAGGTTTTTGATATATTTTATTTGTCATTGTTTTTTTATATATTTTTTCTGACAAGATTGTCTAACATAGATAAAAGCGGAGTCTGTTGTTTGTCATTAGTTGCCATGTCTATATTGACTGTATTCTGTGTTTTGTTCGAGCAATGCAAGGTCTCTAGGTCTCTACTCTCTGACCATCATGTGCAGGTAACGCGTTTAATGAGCGTGCGACACTTGAGGTATACATCAGTCTCACGTAACATGGTCACTCATAATGTTCAATGCTACAGGAACGTTAAACCGATTCTAAAAGCCTCATTTTGATATTGTCAATTATAAAGCTAGCTCAAAAGATCTCAGTTTGTATCTTGACTTGACCCTTGGCTGGCAAAGTCAAGTTTCCAGCGTCAGTCAAAGAGTTAAAAGGACTTTGCGGAGTCTGTATCTTCTAAGAAAGTTTTTTCCTGTAAAGATATATAAAAATACTATGCTTCTTGATCATCATTTCAGCCGAAAGACGTCCACTATTGGACATGGACCTCCCCAAGTGTCGATCGGTCCTATGCGTTTCGCTTCCATCTGATTTTCACGACCCTCACCAGGTCATAGGTCCACCTTGTGAAAGGCCTTATGGGAGGCCTTGTGGGAGAATGCTTGTGCAGACTTTAATTTTACCTAAAATCGACAATGGTAACCAGTGCTACTTTGGCTTGAACGTGCTAGCGTTTGCTAGGTAGCTTTCTAGGCTCCTTAATAATTGCATCCAATCCAAACGTAACTTGAGAAAATATGTCCTTATAGCACATCCGTTCACAAAGTTTCATATGTGTACAATATTTCAGCATTTCGGCAAAATAGATGCTCCTGAACTGCACGAAGAGTTTTACCAAATGTTTGCTCCGATCAAATTTAACCGTAATCGGCGGCACAGACTGTGTGCTGTTTTTTTTTTGTGGGAGTCTTACCATCGCCCGAGCCCTGCAGTCTCCTATCCCTCGCGCAACCTCGGTGCTCAACGCTCTCAATGGAGTTTTGAGAGATGAGTGTACGACTGCCGAGTAGTTATATCTCATTATTATTTTGTTCATATTTTATATCAAAAAAATTGTCTTTTACTAATGTAATTGACCTTAACCTATCTAATAGCGTAATTAGAGACACAATAGAAAGACAATGGCGCGTTAACGCCGGCGTTATTGCGGGGATCAACAGCTTAAGCCGTATTATATTAAAGTAAAATAAATGACTTCAAAATATTAAAATCGTACATTATACCTTTAGATCAGATGATGTCATGTATGTAGTTTTTCCCATAGATAGCGTTAGTGTCGTTATAATGTTAACTGAAACTTATGACTTATTTTTAGTTTTTTTAAATAATAATTATTTCCCTTTGGAGATCAGAGGTCAAAAGCAGGATAAGTCGTCTGTAGATTTTAATAATGATCATGATTTTAAGAACCCATGAAGTCTTGCACATTCTTCTCCGTAGAGTTCTTCTTCGCTTTGGAATGTGCAATTAGCATAATTCTTCTGACTAACTGGCTTCTCGGTTATTCAAAAGTTCCTGTAAAAGGTTTATTTGAAATAAATGCTTTGGATTCTTGATACTTGACAGGCCAGTGGAAGGTTGGTTACAGTGAGTCGGAACCGGAAGCCGAATATTCGAAACTTTCTGCGGTGATGCCTTAGTGTGTCGAGATGATGCCACAGGCTCAGTAAGTCGGAGTGGTGCTGCAGGCTCCAGCTAGTCGGAACGAGGCTGTGTAGCTTAGTATCAGACCAGACTGGTGTTTCATAAATAATAATAAATATTATGATTTAATACAAGCTCACAATAAATTTCTTAATTTTTTTTACCACGGAATAAAAATGTTATACCTACGAACAAATAACAAATCTATTTGTAAAACATAATTTCTTAAACAAATGCACCAAACAAATATGGGCATGTCAATATATTTTCCATCGAGTTAAGTTGTATCTAATTCAACTGTTGCTTAACTTTTTGCGGGATACATTTTACATATGCCACTGTATACTCATTATCATAATCATCATCATTTCAGCCGAAACATAAAATTTAACGTTGGGCCTAGGTGTCCCCAAGTGTCGCCAAAACGACTGGTCCTGTACGTCTCGCGTCTATAGCATCCCAGTGACTCTCACCAGCACCCCTAGCCAAGTTGATAATCTGCTATCGTTAACGCTAGTCGAAATCTAATCAAATGTATGGGAATGACATCATCTCAACGTTAACTCACGTGGTCAGAACAAATGAATAGAAAATTCGTAGCTAAGTTCACATCGTTCAAAATGATAGAACGAATTGTTATCGTTTCTACAATGTTCAACGCTACATCCTTTGTTATTGTAGAACGACATTGTAGAACGAGCGGCTGACTCAGGCGTGTCAACATGGCTATTACCAACTTATCGTTTTCTACAATTGCTGACACCGAGGCGTTACCGATAGGAGAACAAAAATCGACACTGACGAAACGGTTGTAACTTGGCTAGGGGGGCAGGTCGTCGATCCACCTGGAGGAGGCCTTCCAACGCTACGTCTTCCGGTATTTATGATCGCCACTCCAGAACCTTTCAGCCCATCGACTATCTGTACTGCAAGTAATGTACCCTGCCCACTGTCACTTATGTTTGGCGATTTTGTTGACTTCGACTCAATAGGTACATAAAAGGTAATAAAATCATAGTTTTATATATTTTTTTAGATGTTCGTGATAATTTCGCCGAACTACTCGCTGCTGAATGGCGTAAATTAATAAACAACCGAAGGTAAACGACTAGCAATCATCTACTCTAGTATCATTTAACACGTTTTTGTTTATTGCTTTTTTTTTTGTTATATTTTAAACTTAATTGTTGCGGGAACGTTTGAAAGAGTTACCGCGGCCCTAGAACCAAAGGGCAAATGAAGGAACTTAAACAAGTGGGTTTTAATCAGGTAAAGTCTGACACACACTCTCGATCCACTCTAGAGCAGAAAAACTCATTTGATGATTTCTCAACTCAAAAAAAAAAGTAATTTTATCGTACTTTTTGATTAATTTATATAACCCTTTTAGTTTAATTTGCTTCGAGAAAGTCTCCTAACTAGCAAAATTTGATCTTACAAGTATCAGACCATTTTTTTTTACTCTTGTAACACAATTCTTAACATCTGTAAGTGTGGAATTGGGCGCACCTTGTGAGATTATTTGCCCTTATAGTAGTTTTATCATGGTCTCATTATTTATTTTTTTCACCTTACATTAATCTTGATAATGCTGTTGCAAGAACAAAACACACTTACTATTACATCTATCACTGGCATGCTGTAAGAATAAAAAAACTGGGCAAGTGCCAGTCGGACTCGCGCAATAAGGGTTCCGTACAAACTTACCTATGAAAACAGTTCAATTATCGAATTCAGTTACGAAGATTTTTCCGAATAGCAATTTTTTTTTTGTGACGTAACGACAATTTTACAGTTTTTAGATTTTCTCCTATACTCGTGCTATGAAACCTTGCTAAATTTCAGAATTCTAGGTCAACGGGAAGTACCCTATGAATTTTGATTACCTTGAGAGTGTCGAAATACACGTTTTTTACGACATAAACGGCCGTATCTTTTGTTTTCATTAACTCAGAAATTTGATTTTTCCACAGCTTCAAGGGACTGCAAACTTTAGTATATGGTTTTAATTTCAAATCGGTTCCTCCATGCGTTCTTGAGATAAAGGGTCTTGACAGACAGAAAGAAAGTGATCCCATAAGCGTTCCGTTTTTTCCTTTTGAGGTACGGAATCCTATAAACGCTTCATAGTGGTCTTACTAATGCCGTTATAGTAGTAATTCCCCTTGTATTGCTCTCTGAGATCCCATTGGAAGCGTTTTATCTCACCTATCGAAAAATCAAAAATACATGTGTGCCCAGTGTGTAAAAAGTTTGAGTAACCGTATATGTATACTTTTATTTTTATACTATTACTCTCTTGTATGATATTTTTTATGTCTTTGACAGTATTTTTTGCTATTGTATGGATAAACAACATGCGAAATACATTTCCTCGATAGTTTTGTAATATAAATAACAATAGTTTCACGAACCCCTTCTAAAATATGTCTAGAATATTGATAATTTATTTAATTATTTGTAAAATATAAATGTGACTCTTAAGACATATTTTCTAAATAATTTAAAGTCCAATTTCTGCTCTTTAAGATAAGCGCAAGGCTGATATTTCTTATTACAAACTCGTTAAGTCAACTATCGCAAAAACTATGGCAATCTGTCCGTGACCATATTCACAATTTTAGGATTCCTTAAGAAATAACTAACAAACAAATCACATGTTGCAGGGAGATGTAGGTAATTAGGTTTGCAAAAATAGTAAATATATTTTCAAAATATTTTGAATGTAAATGTTATTAATTGTTTTACAGTATTTACCTACTCGTAAGCCGTATCAAGATGGTTGTCCTAAAAGATGTGACCTGCTTTTTTAATAAGAAAAAAAAATATTAAGGATACCTTCTTAATAAAGAATGCCGTATGACTCTTCAAATGGTCTTATGAAAGTGTTCAAAAATTATTCTACTCTTTAATGTGACTCAAAAAGACTAATTACATAAGACATATAATTACTTAAGATTGGTTTGCTCTAAAGCAGTTGTATACAAACCTTTGTTAAGAGCAGAAGTCTAATAAAACACTTATTGCGGATTCTACTAAGATACTTTATATTTATACAGATGTATGAATATTAAGTCGTTATTTTTTTTTAATTATTTTTTTTTTTGAAATATTGCTTCTTTTAGCAGAAAGGCGATAGCTTTTAATTAGGAAAAAATCCTATTCCTGCTAAACTTGCGAAGTTTCGCTTACGAAAAGGCTCGATGTGTTGTTTAGGTTAAATATTGCAAATGGATTTTGAAACGATTAACCCTAACCGATTCAGCTGTTTGGTATTGCCATGTAATTTAGATGACAATGCATTAATATGGTACCATGGAACTGATCTGATGATGGAATCGGTTAATGGTCATAGGAACTACAGAGCGTGACAAGACAACCTCTATCGTGTTTGAGCTCTTTAGAATAGTCTACACAGGTATAAGTACTATGCCGCGCGATAAATGCTGGTTATGAAAAATTTTTTTTTGGCATGGAAACCTCTAAAAGTATGTATTTGCTTATTATATAACCCAACTGATAATACTCTTTAGAAACGTACCTACGTACATTATAATGTTTGTGGAAACCGCATTAAGCAATTTTTTTACCAAAAGATAATGACAGATATTTTCGGTTTGTCAACGTTCATGTAACTGAGATTATTTTATTTTGATGACAGAGGATTGCATTGACATTATAAGACGGTACTCGTATTTATAAATAATGAAGAAATACTAAAACTGAAAGATACTATTTTTAAGATTCCATAGCCAAACGGTAAAGGCTAAGCCATTTGATTTTGTCCTCTGCGTAGTTCCAAAATTATTTCCTACACAAGCTTATATTCGCAGTCAATAAAATCAATACGGTTCTACGGAACGGATTACATAATCGTTCACTCCGCTCATATAATATGCTTCAATCTTATTTTTTTTTTCTTTCAATATTGTCAGTAATCAGATATACTGAGAACTACTCATAGTTCATCATCACATAAGTAAAAAAAAAACAAACAAAAAGGAACTTAAAACTTTATTTCTAAACTAAAATCACATAACAGCTTTGACAGCCGACTAGGTACCAAATAAATTGTTCGATAGTCACCTATTCCTTGATATCTTTGAGTTCCTTCTCGTATTTGGCAGTGAACTTCTTCTCAGGATCGTACTTGGCAGTCAGCTCGTTCCAGTAATCTGGCTCGTGGTTGATCAGGTAGCTGATGACGCGACTAGTTCCCTTCTTCTGGGCTGCAGTACATTTGCTGCATTCGTTCTCGAGGGCTTCCTTGACGTGTTCTGTGAGAAGAAAGAATCGATATGATATTTTTTTACCGACTTCAAAAAGGAGGAGGTTCTATGTTCGGCTGAATGTATTTTTTATTATTATATTTTTATATGTGTTCACCGATTTCTCCAATATTGAAAACTTTTTTTTGATTGAAATGTTATGCTTCCGAATTAGTCCCATAGAAATATTGTTATGATCTGATCATGAACTTCGAAGATATGGAACAGAAAAGGATTACAGCAGAACCGTCGTAACAAGTAAAATTGCTTTGTTTATACGTGTAGTCGATATATATCGAGCTGATCGATGATTAAGCCTGAAGTTAGGCACCAGCAGAACTCTGTAATAAATTAATGTAATGTAACCGCGTTTGGGATTATTAGAATTGTCATGAGATGCACTCTGGCTATAAGGTTTGGCTGAGAGGTACTTTTTAGTGGTGGTACCATAACTAAAAAGTGTAAAATTTCGGAAGTCGGTGTTAAATAACAAAAGACAAAACTATTATAGAAACACCTACTTCCGAAATTAAAGTTATTTTGCAGAAGTCGATTGTATTTTTTATTGTAAAAAGTTTTTTATTAAGAAATCGAAAGCAGAAAACAATTGACTCTTGACAGTTACAAAATTCAGACCCCAATACGAGGCATGCCTTTTAAGTTTTGTCGTTTGAAGAAAAAAACACAACAGAACCCTATAGTACTTTTTATTGTTTTTCAAAGTATTTACCACGTAGCTTAATACACTTTTCCATTCGCTCAAACCAGTTATTATAACATGTATTCCACTCTAAAGTGGGGGTGTTCAAAATGGCTGACTTGAAAGCGTCGACTGCTTCTTCACCGGACTGGAACCTTTGACCAGGGGGGCTAAAAAGGTCACAATTGGCAATTCATCTAAAAGCAAATCATTTCCCGAATTCCTGCCTACTTATGACATTATGCAATTCTTCTAAAAATCGCAAAATGGTTACACAAATTAGCCGAATCATACTCAATTCATTTTTTAGCAGAATCATATTCCATAATATTGCCAGATGAAAAAAATTAAAATCTTGGTTTTACTAGTTTTTTTTTCTTAGCTTTTTATTTAACGGATAATTATTTTGTATTAAGTTATTGTATTAAAATATAAATTCATTATTTTAGGATAATAATTAAATGCCTTTAAAAACGTAGTTAAAAATGCCTAAATCTTTTGAAATAATAAATATCAACTTGTTAGGCTGGCAACATACCTACATTGTTGTTTACCGTAGTATCCCTCTGTCGTCTGTGGTTATTCCTCTGTCGTCTGTGGTTTACCCTTTGCTTGTAAAAAAATCGGTTGAAAACAATAAATCATATGAATAATGCCATAAAATGAAGAGTTGCAGTTGAAGTTGAAACTAAAAACTTTAGGACTGCGTTTCAAGAAAATGATACCAATCCAGCATCTACTTGTGTATTTCTTGTGAGTTCGAATGTTTACAACAAAGTAAGTGCTTACCAATTAATATTCTACTCGTAATATTAATAAGTTTTTATACCTACGCGACTAGGTATTAAATGACAATTTAATTGTTTCAGACCGCACTGTGCTCCTATAGTATAATGATGAGGCTTGAAGGATTCTGTCTCAGGTGGAGATGTAACATACCGCAGCTGATGCCAATACTGCTCAAATACACCTAGTACAAAATTTGAGATGCCTTGCAGATGCAGCACAAAGATATCTTTGCTATCCTTATGTAAATTAGAGTGAATAAAAAGAGTAATTACATTCTATTTATTATACGTATAAATGGTTTTATTTTGGTAATAATTTACCTAAGCTTGTTTATAATATTCTATAGATGATAATATTAAAAATACTCTAAACTCTCTACTTCAAATTATTTAAAAACAGTGTACCTTAGTGTTCAGGGTGGATACTTAGTAATTTAACCATTTGAAGAGTGATATCTAAACATTAAGCAATTTATGTTAAGATCTTTATAGCTTTAATAAATATGTAGGTACATATTGTAAATCCAATAAAATTTTGTAATTATGAAGAACATTGATAGTTTAAGCCATTGGAAAGTGACTGAAGTAGGTTCTTGCCCATTTTTGATGATATAGGTACCCCAGCTGCATAAATGCTTTAAGTAGTGCTCAAGTGCTCAATAATTATATACAGTCATACTTTTTTTTTAAGTCTGTATAGCCCGATAAACTCGGGGTTCGGCACTTCATAAATTTCAAGCAACTTCCACTTTTCGAAGAAATACACTTCGTTGGCGACTTAATTAAAAGGCTCTCAGTAATGCGCATGTCTCCTAGGAAATACGCGTAAAGGCCTAAATCTGCCATTTTTTAAGTTTAATATATAATACACATCTAATCTATAATAATATATAATACACATCTACACATATAATACATCATCTTACAATTCATTTATCGGAAATGAATTGTAAGATGTTGCTCTTCAGTAACTTTTTATGATTCTGCTAATGAACTCTAAAGCAATTCATATTATGTGAACCATTTTACGAATTTGCTGTCAAATAGACCCGTCTGTCAAAAAAAATGTCAAATAGATGAATTGCCGAATATGAATCATAATATGAATATTGTTTTTGTATAGTAATATGAACTGACAATTCGTGACCATTTTGCGATTTTTATCGTGATTCATAATATTTTCATAAACGATTCTGCTAAAGTGACCTTTTTAGGCCCCCAGACTTTTCTTAATTTTAGAAAATGTAAAGAAATCGTTAGGGCTTAGGTCAGAACTGTATGGAGGATGGTCAAAAATTTTTACTTTTTCCTGCTTCAAATACTCAATCGTTTGACGAGCGCTGTGTGAGCTGGTGCAGGATGATGCGTCGCTTTGAGTTAGATTTTCAAAGTTCGGCGATGACTTGTGGTAAACAAACTGTGGTATACCACTCTGCGTTAACCGTTCTACGATCTTCAATTGCAATAGTCGCAACATGGCCGGTTTTTCCAACGAACGTGGCCACCATCTTCTTTGAAGTGCTTCGAGAACGAACAACTTTAAACAACAACAGCTCGTCTTGAAAGACCCAGATTGTAGATTGTTGTTTTGGAATCAGGACCGTAGGCATAGATCCAAGATTCGTCACCACTGATGATGTCGTAGACGTGATTTGACTCTCCTCGGTTGAACCTTTGCAGAGTTTTCTTACACCATCTGACGCGGGCCGCCTTTTGATCGTCGAAAAGCAGATACGGTATCCAACTGCAAACTAGCTTTCTCACACCAAGCGCTTCATGCAAGATCTTCTGAATGGTAGTCCCTGAGATGCCTAATAGAGCCTCTATCTCTCGATACGTCACATGACGATCTTCGATAATTAGTTGTCTCACAGCAATTATGTTATCTTCAGTGAAGGCAGATTTTGGGCGTCCTTCGCGAGATTTGTCACTAACACTAGTATGTCCACGCTGGAATTCTAAATACCAGCGTTCGACAGTCCGCAGACATGGGGCTTCATCACTGAACACAGATGTTAGCTCTTCAAAACACTGAAGCCGTGTCAGGCCTCTTCTAAAGTTGTAGAAAATTATTGCACAAACATTTTCCTTAGAAAGATCATTTTCGTACGTAACCTGACAGATTCCAATCGACGCTGTGACTAAACAATAGCATTAATCCTAATACTTTCAACTGTTTTGAGATTCAAAATTTAAACACATTCGAATATAGAACAACTCCAAATTTAAAATTGCCGGAAAATATGGAAACGACAGAACTTAAAAGGCATGCCTAGTATAATAAATAATAATAAATAAAATAAAAATAAAAAGCATTTACTTCAGACAACTTAGCACCCATACAAGAATAACATAACAGAACACACACACACATAAAGAAATACACATAATGCATATATACAACTAGCTTCTGCTGTCGGCTTCGCCCACGGGAAAGTAGATTTCGCTATACAAACTTTGGACCTCCATTTCATCCCCCTGAATTTTGGAAAATCCTCTCTTAGTGCCGGCTTACGTCATAAAAGGAAACCTTGTGCAAAATTTCACGCTCCTAGTCCCAGTAGTTTCGATTGTGCGTTGATATGTCAGTCAGTCAGTGTCTTCTTTTATATATTTGGAAGATAACAGTTATAGGTAATTTAATTTTTTTTTCACTGTAAAGTGGTGTAACGTCAATTGATTTGATCACAAATGCTATTTCTCACATGTACATACATATATGTATACAAAAGCACACTACATACCTTTGAGCTCCTTAGCGTCAGGCGCGCACTTGCCCTGATCGAGGATGCACTTAATGTAGGGCATCAGCAGGCGGTGGTTGCTGAGGATCTCGTCCAGGTCTACGTTGTCATACCGGTCGGTGTACTGAGCCTCCTCGGGACGCGCGAGAGCCATCACGGCCACGGACAGGACAAGCAGAATGATGTACGACTTCATTTTTAACCGACTTCTAAAAAAGGAGGAGGTTCTTAATTCGGATGTTTGTATTTTTTTTTTATGTTTGTTCGCGGATAACTTCGTCGCTTGCCAACCGATTTGAAAAATTCTTTTTTTGTTGGAAAGGGTATACTTCCCAAATGGTCCCATAGTCACCAAATCGGGATCTGATGATGGAATCTTGGCGAAATCGAGGGAACTCCTCAAATATTATAGGCAATCATATAGTGATTTATGTATTTTCATCGAGAACTTAAGCATTTACAGTCAAAAAGTAACATTTGATGAAGTGGAACTGACGAAGAAGACCAGAAATGGTCAACGGAACTTCATACTCGCATAGATATCACAATAAAGATACTTATGCGACTATGACAATACAAATGAATGAAAGGTTCTGAATAGTTACGTTGAAAATGGTGTCATCGAAGTGATCTGATGATGATGATGGAGCCGGGAGGTAGGCACTGAAACTCCGTAATTAGTCAATGTATCCTAGCCGTGTTTGGGCTTATTAGAATTATCATGAGATGAACTTTGGCTATAAGGTACTATCGAACTGATTTGATGATGGAGCCGGAAGGTGGAAGGCAGACACAGGAACTTCATAATAAAACAATGTAACTTAGCAGTGTTTGAGTTAAATGGAATTATCATGAGAAATAGGCACTCTACTTATAAGTGTATCGCAACTAAAAAGTGTGAAAGAAAAAACTTTTTACAAAAAAAAAAAATAACCGACTTCACTAAAAAACACTAAAAGGATCAAAATAACTTTAATTTCGGAAGTCGGTGTTAAATAAGATACAAATAATACCGAGAAACACCAACTTCCGAAATTAAAGTTATTTTGATTCTTTTAGTGTTTTTTAGTGAAGTCAGTTATTTTTTTTTTTGTAAAAAGGTTTTTATGTTTCTGGAAATAAATTATGAGGGTTACCTTTGAATCCTCTTTACTACAACTTAGTATTTCATATTATAACTAGCGTTCTCGGCATGAGTTATCCTGCCCAAAAGCTGGCTTATTGTCAGAAAAAAATTAAGAACCCGAATGCAGCGCCAACTACCAGGTACAATTGTATTTTCAAACCATTCAGGGACCACCTCAAATATACACACAAAGTTTCATCCAAATCGGTCAAGGCGTTTATGAGGAGTTAGGTGACAAACACACGTACAGAAGAATTATATATATAAAGATAATTCTCCAGCTAAAGTATTACCAGAACAAAAATACCTAAACAATACTTTAACAATCCTACAATAAAAATATTAAAAATCAACCATGTGCAAAACTACAATATACAAAAATGTTTATTTTTTACACTGAGCAATAACTGTTAAAAAATACGATTTTCTGGGTTGAAAAAATAGTAACTATTTTTTAAATGTAAAAATTATTATACCTTTTGGTTCCAAAGAAGTTTATACACTGATCAGATGCTGTGCGATCTACAGCTACCATCGGCTTGACCAGTACTTATATACCATTGAAATTGTGTGGCAAAAAGATTGTACCTTCTTGTGTACTTAGTGTGTGCGTGGCTAATTGTATGACATCTGATGAGTATTTTCACTTGAGGTGACTGACTAGGAAATTACTCGTATTTTTGTTTAGTTCTGGTTTAGTTTTTATATTTCCAAGACCAATAATTAAAGGTAGAATGTTTCGGAGACGCCGAATTTTTTTTGTTACATGGCTATATTCTCATTATAGGAAATGGGTATGCAGCTAGCCACATTCAACGGGTGCAAAGTAAATAAAGTTATCTGCAATTTTCTGATAATTAGTATTAATAAGTGAATAATAAGCTGTTATTTATTTTTATTTTTTTTTAAAGTATTGTTGAAAAAATAACTCATTTCTGAATTTTTGATAGGTACATGAAAGACGATTTTCCATGTCTTAAAATATGAATATTTAGCAAGTTTCTGCAACTATCAGAAAATCGCAAAATTTCAGATAACTTTATTTACTATGCACCAATCGATATGAGGCGACGAAACACCAAGGCACTAATAAATACTTTTAGGTGACAGTTGTTTGGCAAACTTTCTTGAAAATAACTGATAGAGACCATTGTTTCATCAAATATCTTCACCCGCTGTGAATCGATCAGGAGGGACTGTTAGACTTTTACTGACACCCGTTTCCCTTCAGTTGAACTTTATATTTCAGGGCTCCAGCAACTCTTTTCAGGACCGCAGCCCTTGCAGGTATCGGTACTAACAAGGTCCGTCATTTATCTGTATAATATCTCTAGAGGCACGCGTGGAACACGATGCGCTGTCAACTTGGGCCTGATCCTAATGGACGACGAGCAATGGTCCTTACATATCTTATTAAATTAAGAAGATTTATGACATGCCATATCATCCAACTGGTTAATAAACTGGATGTACCATACCACTACCTTGATTTCCCGATATTTCATTACAAATAACCATAAATTACTATGTAGTCATATCTTAGACGGTAGACAAAAATTTATTCATTTCAGCCTGTTGTTTGCAAAAAAGTTTAGAGAGACGAAATAAAAGACAAATGTTTTTTTTTTTAGTTTAACAATAATGATCATTATTTTTACATTAGTACCTACTAATAATTATTACGCGTGTGTACTTAAAAAACACAAAGCAAATTGTACTTTATTGTTTCCAAACCATCCATTTGTTACCAAATTGTTTCCTCGTGTTTTGCTTTTATCTTGTCGCCAATTTGATTATTGAAGACTCAATAAGACTATAAGCAGACTTACTTTTTTGGTGAAACTTTCCTTTACGGTCCATCGATTAATGGGTTGGGGGGAGGGAGAGGGGGTAGTAGGCTACCCCCTGTACTATCCCCACCCCGCAGAAACTCATGGTTACGGAGATATCCATGTTTAAAATTTTGAGGTTAGGTTAGGTTCTCTAATAATTACAAGATGTAAAAACCGAATCTATAATTTTATTTGATATAAATATCAGTTAATATAATAAAAGATTGCTAAAATTTTCAAATAACTTAGTTTTATAAGCATTACACTTAGTTTTTAAAAGAAATAGTTAATGTATTTAATTATAAAATCTTTAGATATAGGTACCACTCAAAAGACATTAAACTTATTAAAGTCTTATATGAAAAAACGAAAGCTTTTTAAAAATCATAATGGCTTTTAACTTAACCTAACACAAATATTCGCTGGACACTGGTCGTTTAAACCTGATATATATATGGATGTATGGAGAGATAGAAGGAGGCCAAAGAAAAGATGAATGGATTGAGTAAGGAGTGAAATAGAAGAAAAGGAAGTCAGTGATAGCGCGACGCTAGACTAAGACAGGACAGAATTAAAGAAAAAACGTGTTGTGCTGACTCCAAGTAACATGGGGCGATCTTAAGAAGATGATAATTTTTATTAAATTTTTTTTTTTTTTGATGACAGTACTTATTAACAAGAAGAACGTTGTTGTGAATTTTGGGTTTCGGCCACAAAATTCACGATTGTAAACAGTCATTGTAACAGCTGACGTCAATATCTTAGAAGTGTAGATAAATGAATAATAAGATAATGATTTAATAAGAGCAGAACAGTTACCCATAAGTCCTTCGTAGGGGCCCAACAGGGTCGAAGCCTACTGGGGCCACGGGTAGTGTGAAAGTGAAACCCGGGGCCCTGGGACGAAGGCAAGGAAGGAACAGGAGTGGGTTTTTAGTCAGTAAAAGTCTGACACTATTTTCCGCTCCGCCCAAGAGCGGGATTTGTCATAAGATGATTTTCCCACCTAAAAAAAAAAAAAAAAACCATAAGTCCTGCATTATTAATAATAAGATGAAATTATTATTCTATCAGTTAGTATTAAATCTGTAACGCAAAACATTATAATAATGTTACTTAATCTCGTGTTTATTAAAAGCGATGTCAACTTTACCTACTTTACATATTTGAAATCGTCAAATGACTCCTCTGGCTCTGAATAGGAGCGAGAGAGTGTAAGACTTTTACTGACTAAAACCCTGTGTGTGTGCCTTCAGTTGTTCTTCGAGTTTCAAGGCCGCTGTAAATCTTTCGAACAATCCCGGAACCTACTTTATATGTAAAGTATTCACGCGATACTGTCTTTCGGTCTAATGAAACGCTTTATAGGGTGACTGGTAATTAGTGTACGATACTCCCATGGCGGGTTAAGTGAAAATGAACCCCGGGGCCCTGGAACGCAAGGCAAACAAGGAACAAACGAATGGGATTTAGTCAGTAAAAGTCTGACACGCCCTCCCGTCCCGCCCGAGGGCGGGAGATGTCACTGATGATGATTTCCCACCTAAAAAAAAGCCGTGTCCACCGGTTGTGCAACCCGCCCGGCAAGACTTCGTTTATGGGACGGTGATGTACCACCGGTGGTCACATGAAGATTTGCCCGGTAGGATATCAAATACCTACTCACGAGTTAAACACATGATTGTGCTCATGATAACCAACAACTTTTACTATAGGAGCCAACCTGAAATCTGCTGTTCAGTACATTTATGTTTGCCTAATGTACTGAACAGCTGATATTTTTTTCGCGATTTCGGCTTTGCTCCTATAATAAAAATTGTTTGATATCATGAGCACAATCACGTGTTTAAGTATCGTACACTAATTGCCAGTCACCCTATATAATCGAGCTCGAAATAACTGAAAAAAATTAGGTACCTAACTTCTTAAGTGACAATTTTTCAAATGGCGTGATCATAGATACAATATTTTCATTGTCTTACTATTTTCTAATCTGCAACGAAATTACGAATTAACACTGAACACATTAAACTGGAGGAAGAGAGTTGAAATTTTCACAGAATGTGTATTTCTACAGGAAAAATAATAAAGTTAAAAACCGCACAAGTGCGAGTCGCGCATTGAGGGTTCTGTACAAACTTACCTATGATAAAAAACATACATTCAACCGAACATATAACCTCCTCCTTTTTGAAGTCGGTTAAAAACAGTTCAATTCCCTAATTTAGTTACAAAGATTTTGCCGAATCGTAACTACAAATTTACAGTTTTCAGATTTTTTTCCTATATTTGCGCTATGAGACCTTGCTTCATGCCAAATGTCAGGATTCTAGGTCAACGAGAAGTACCCTATGAATTTTGATTCCCTTGAGAGTATCGAAATATACGTCTTTTGCGTCATAAACGGCGGTTTCTTTTCTTTGTAAACTCAGAAGTCGGATTTTTTCGCAGTTTCAAGGGGCCGCACACTTGAGTCACGGTAATATTATCTATACAGTATTTCAACTTCATACAAACGGACGAAACGCGAGCTATACCTACGCGCCTCGATCTCGGGGTGCGCTCGGGATGCAGACAGTCGCGTCTGTGCCGCGCGATTTTTTCAATAAAAATAAGTTCAAGTACATATTTATATATTTAATAAGACGAGTAGGATATATTGTGCTGTTTTTGGTTGCATGAATTCTTAATTTAAAACCAAACATATAAATAGTAAAGTAGCTGCAGGTATCTATAACTAAGTAAAAGATATTCCTTTTTCTCCACCTTGTCCATGTTTCCCAAAACAAGTTTTAATTAAGCTTTAGAATGCGGATTTTTGTACTTTAAAATTTAATAATTAAGCATTTTGTAGGACGTCTCAGTCGTGGCGCAAATATTTTTCGGTCGCAAATATTGAACACTTCTTATTCAATTCACAAAGTATTTTATTTGTTTATATAAAAAAGTATATTTACAATCACAAAACTACATGGAAACACAAAGTAGGCAAATGTAATTAAAATGCTGGAGGCGGGTAGCCATAGTGCGGGCAGCCCTATCGCATGTTTACGTACCGCGCGGCTGTAGGCATTTATTTCAAAGATACGGCCGAGTTACAATACTGTATATATAATATTACCGTGCTTGAGTATATGGTTTTAATTTTAACTCGATACCTCCATGCGTTCCCAAGATAAGGGTTATTGATGGATAGACAGACAGATAAACTTACAGACGGACAGCAAAGTGATCCTATAAGGGTTCCGTTCCTAATGAGGTACGGAACCCTAAAAATTAAAGGAACCTCCTTTAACCTTACCTCCTTTACCTTTATATTAATTTTATTATTTATACAAGAAACGTAATTCTGTCGACGTTTTTTGAATATTTTAGTACGGAACCATTCGTGTGCAGGTCCGACTCGCACTTGGCGAGATTTTTTGTCTTCAACTTTTCATTACTCGTTGAAATCTTTTATACAGAGCTGCAAAGAATTTTTAGTACTTGTTTTGAAAAAACATTATGGCGTGTTTTTTAACCGACTTCAAAAAAAAGGAGGAGGTTATCAATTCGGTTGTATTTTTTTTTTAACCGAAATCAAAAAAAAGGAGGAGGTTATCAATTCGGTTGTATTTTTTTTTAATATTTGTTACCTCAGAACTCCGTCGTTTATGGACCGATTTGCAATTTTTTTTTCCCTTACAGGATATGCTTCCAGATTGGTTCAATTTTTTTCAAAATCCAGTTCTGATGATGGGATCCATGAGGAATCGAGGGAACTCCTCAAATATTATAGGCAACCACATAGTGATTTTGGTATTTTCATCGAGAACTTAAGCATTTACAGTCAAAAAGTAACATTTGATGAAGTGGAACTGATGAAGAAGACCAGAAATGGTGAACGGAACTTCATACTCACATAGATATCACAATCAAGATAGTTGCGACTACGACAATACAAATAAATAATCCGAAAACCGAACCCGACCGATCCGTGGTTCTGAATAATTACGTTGAAAATGGTATCATCGAAGTGATCTGATGATGATGATGGAGCCGGAAGGTAGGCACTGGAACTCCGTAATGAATCAATGTAACCTAGCCGTGTTTGGACTTATTAGAATTGTCATGAGATGCACTTTGGCTATAAGATACTATCGAACTGATCTGATGATGGAGCCGGAAGGTAGGCACAGGAACTCCGTAATTAATCAATGTATCCTAGCCGTGTTTGGGCTTATTAGAATTGTCATGAGATGCACTTTGGTTATAAGGTACTATCGAACTGATCTGATGATGGAGCCGGAAGGTGGAAGGTAGATACAGGGACTTCATAATAAAACAATGTAACCTAGCAGTGTTTGGGTTAATTGGAATCGTCATGAGGAGTAGGCACTCTATTTATAAGTGTATCGCAACTAAAAGTGTAAAATAAAAACTTTTTACAAAAGTGTGAACTCGGTTATTTTTTTTTGTAAAAAGTTTTTATTTCCGTTTCCCTTTCCGTTCCACGACCATGGTAACTCTTTCAAACCTTCCCGTAAAATTAACACCTCTTTTTTGAGGTTGCAAACTATCTCATCACTTGGCAGACTTTTACGACTAAAACTCACTTGTGTCCTTCAGTTGCCCTTTTACAGACTAAAACCCACACGTGTCCTTCAGTTGCCCTTTCAACGACTAAAACCCACTTGTGTCCTTCAGTTGCCAGTTGAGAGATTGATGCCGCCGTTCACCCCCACGATTACACGGCGGTGCTCTGCCCAAGCGGGGCACAACTCTACCGTATGCTCTACCGTGTCCTCCGGGCGGTCTACACAGTGGTGACACCCGGGCGTCACCTCCGCACGAATCCAGTGCAGGAACTTCCCGAACTGCGATAACATATACAAAAAATGAATCTCTATTTCCCTTGGTCACGTCATTACAAGTGAACGACGGGTTTAATTTCGCAATTTTTTTTTTTGTGTTTGTTATTGCCAGGAAAAGGTTTTTACGAAAGAAAAAATAAGAAAGTAGCGCGTAACATAAAAAAAACTTAATGACAATTTGATATTCACGCATTTGACAGTTCGCACGTTAGACAGTATAATCTTAGCTAAGAGAGGACAACGTGTCTGTCAGGTCAGCTAATCTAATATATATTATCATCCTCCTGCTTTCGACTCAGTTTATCTGGGGTCAGTGCAGCATGTATTTTTCTTCCTCTACTATTATATAATAGTAGATTATGTGACTAGAGCATTGAGTAGAGTCTCGGAGGCGACATGTTGAGTTCCAAAAGAAAGAAAAGTTGCTAAGTTTTAATCCCAATCGCAATGAGAGACTTATATAATTAACTCCCGAGCACTGCGAGAGAATTAATATAGAACTCTGAATGAACTGAGAAATTCAAGCCACCCAAGACAAAGACAGCTTTATCCCCGTGTTGGATATTCTACCGTTTACACCTTCTGTGACATAATTAAATGACAACGGAAACAAATTATTAATAATTACAGATATGTTTTTAGATTTAAAACAAACAAAATTCACAACTAAATTGAAATATATTTAAAATTTTCTATAATGCCCTCTCGGTCATTATTTTTTTTAGAGACACAACAAAACAACCCTTTTTTATTCTTTTTTTTTTTGGTTAGTGACCAGTTAAATTTTAGAACAAACATGTTTAATGCACGTGCATTTTAATTCAGTTAATATGATTATTTTTTTCAAATGGTTTTGACTTTCCCCATTCAAATCTCATTATTTCCTAGGGAACACCCATACTATATTAGATCCCTAGGTTCAGAATGATTTGTTTTAGGTGAGGTGAGGGTTGTATGACATTTAAAAGGGCATTATCGAGCAGCTGGTGTAAAAAGTATTTTAAACATCATGTGTTGAAAAATCTGTAGCTAAAACTAGTTTTTGTCAGCGGCTTCGCCTATGTGAAATTAGAACATTATCCTGACAAGAACAATTAGAATATTATCCAAGGAAAAATACTCCCAAGATAAAAAGTATCCCTCCCATATGCTATTCATATCCGTTTTGCCGTTCGAGCGTAAAGAAGTAACAAATATACATACACACTCATAAACTCTTGCCTTATATTAATGTGTAAAATTCTAACACTCGCGAGTGGAGGGAGGGAGTGTTTGATCCACTCACCGCGAGAAAAGTTATTTAATGATTTCTCTCCTTAAAAAAAAAAAATAATAGTCTAGAAAAGCAACGCAGGACTCAGTCATGAAAAAGTACACAAGATTCTCGCGCAACTAGGGCTTTTATGTTTGTGGTTATTCATAGATTATTTTTAGATATCAACGCATGTTTGTAGTTCGAGATTGTTGTGAACGTAAACAAAATATTCAAGAACTACTTAAACAAAGAACGGCGCCAACATTTCTGGAACCGGATTATGTGCATTGTGTAGTCCGCGGTTCACTGCTATACGTACTTACAATCACATTTCTTAAAATAGGAGACAAGAAGTAAAACAGCGAGCCTTTAATAAATATTTTTTCAAATTATGTAAAACATAATTGAAAATAATTTAATTTTTAAATTAAAATGACATTATCACAATTTTGAATTCCGATTCTACATTTAAATAGTCGATCACTTATTGCTTGATCTCTTTGAGTTCCTTCTCGTACTTGGCGGTATACTTCCTCTGAGGGTCGTACTTCACAGTCAGCTCTTTCCAGTAAGCATCCTCATGGTTGATCAGGTGACCGATGACGCGTCTGGTTCCACTCTTTTGGGTTTCAGTACATTTTCCACATCCGTTGTCGAGGGCTTCCTTGATGTGTTCTGTGAAAAGATAGAAGCAATTAGACATTGTTTTTGAAGTGGTAAGCTTGCAATGACTCAATTGTGAACTTAACACAACTGTGCGTTACTACGCACTCTTGAAGCTGAAGAGTCTATTCACGTTAATGGGTCTTAATCTACTTGTACTTATTATACGTTTACTAACGTATAAATCTATACCCATTAATGTGAATAAACTCTTCATACTAATATATCCAACTCTGCTCAGCTTTATCGCTAGTAAAACCATACTTAGCGATGGCTCAAGTTACGGAGTTATCGCCATACAATATTGTGGGGAAAATCACAGACGAAGAGTACGAGGTTGTTTTTACACTTGCTTTCACACGCAATGTATCAAAAGCAGACCTCGAAAAAGTACGACTGCGTTACGTTCCCGATTACATTTGGGATCTCAAACTCCAAGCAGACTATTGGAGGGAGGCGCATCGAAGATACCAAGACCAATAGTCAATGTGCCAGACAACAATCACGATAATTGCAATGTGAACTATTTGACTCGGTGGCAATTTGTACAAAGGATGGTGCAGTCTTGTGTAAAACTTGTAATTATTTTAATTTTTTTTTTATTGACTCCAGAAAACGCAACGAATTAGTGATGGAAAGACCTTAAATACTTCTGCAGGAACAATTTGATATTACATATATACAAATTGTAATTTTATATTTTATATTTGATATAAGGAAAAATTGTTCTCAAGTAAGTGACTTTATGTCTTTTTTGAGAAATAAATATCTTTAAACCTAATTTTGATAAAATTATTACTAAAACTAAACTTATTATTAACTGAAACTATTTTCTGAATCATCACAAAACACAAAAGCACTCTACACACCCTTGAGCTCCTTGCCATCGGGCGCGCACTTGCCCTGGTCGAGGATACACTTGACGTAGGGTACCAGCAGGCGGCGGTTGCTCAGGATCTCATCCAGGTCTACGTTGTCGTACCGGTCGGTGTAGCGAGCCTCCTCGGGACGCGCGAGAGCCATCACGGCCACGGACAGGACAAGCAGAACGATGCACGAGTTCATTTTGAAGCTGTTAACAAATATATTTATCTTAAGGGTAAACTTTAAAACCGGCCCGAATTACCACTAAATTCCCAACTTCATTAAACCCCAGCGGAATAGATGGAGGAAACAAAAATAAAGATGGATGAGGGAACAAAAATAATTCGAATAATAATTCTTTAACCTTACAAAAATAAATCATAAAAACAAAACCCTACACAAAAATAGGACACCCAAAAACGTATTTTAGACAAAAGACTGTTACTGTTTAAATTCGGATTTACGGAAATTATAAATTTTTAAGAATTATTTTTAACCTTTTTACAAAATACTTTTTGTATTATTTAAATTCATTTATTATTGATTTAAAAAATATAATACCTGAGGGTTTCAGAGAGGTATATTCACTGATCAGATACTGCACGATCTACGAACTTCCAATGGCTTCACTTGCATTTATATACCATAAAAGTTGCGAGGCAAAAAGCTGCACTTACTTGCGTGCATACTTGCATACCGGTCTACTTAATGTACGCACATCATACGCATGACTAACTTAATTATATTGAATGAATCTTTTCTCTTGATATGACAGATAGCAGGGAATTGATTAAATTAATATTTAACGTTTTTTCAAATGTTTTAGTTTTTTTTAAGCTTTCAATCTGCTTTTTAGGGAAGTTTTGCTCCGTGTTAGAATCTTGTTTCTTTTGTAATAGCTAAATAATGTATGTAAATGTGATGGATTTGTCAACAAAGAGCTAAGTTAAGGGTAAGGAAGATGACCATCAAATAAATAGTACAGGGCATGAATTTGAACACGAAACAATAAGAAATTAAGCTTTTACACTGAACTCGATAAATCTTTTTATTGTGCGTAATAAATAAAACAAACGGTCACAAACAGAGATACAAAATAAATTACATTTTATGTATTGTATGTATTTTAGCAACTTATTAACTTGCCAAAAAAAAAAACAATACAAAAACCAAATACAATAATAACGTATTATAGACTTTAAGAACTTTTACTGCAATAGCTCCGCATTACTAAAATTAATTACCATAGCTATGTTTAAAAATTCAAAGAGGTGGTGAACCACGCTCTCTCAAATTGTTTATAAACTCACTGAGATATTTCAGTCACTGGCAACCACCTCATTGAACATCGAAGACATTGACGTCGGTAATAAGAGCTTAACGAACTTCCTATTTGCCGACAACATAGTCATTTTTGGCCCCAAAGCTCAGGAACTACAAAATGCTTTAAAAACTGAGCACAGCTAGCCTGAAGGAGAGACTCGCAATGAATCGGTAAAACCAAAAGTAATGACCAACAGCTTCAAATGTAGGGTCAAATGTGCAGGAAACACATTCTATCGATGAGTAAATCTATTTGGACCAATAAGTAACTTTCAAAAACAGAAAGGAAAGAGAAATCAATTGACGCATTCAGAATAATAAAAATCTACTGGTCCATGAAGACTAGTGAAGGGTGATCTACCGATCTCTCTGAAGCTTAAACTCATCGCCATGTGTATTCTGCCTATCGTCACCTACGGTGCCTGATCACTCACCGAATTGCTAAAGTTACACCATAAGGTTTGCCAGAGAGTTAGAAGCACATTTATTTATATTTAAATACATACTTTATACATTTTTAAATATTTCCTTCAAAAAACATATTAAAAAAAAACATTTAAAAATATAAAAAATAGTAGCCCACCGGCATCGGGAACAGGGTCCAAGCTACCGGTGGTCAGGGCTCCTGAGAGAGGAACCTCCGGACAATACGCGCCGTGTCTAAGAGTACTGCTTTCTGGATCAAGCCCTTGATCCAACTGCCTAACGAGAGCCTCCTTAGATGTTGGTCGAGGCTCTTTGATATTAATCCATTGGCCGTCACGACTATCGGTACAATGACTGCTGTATCCACTTCCCACATGTCGACAACCTCGCGAGCCAAGTCAAGATACTTAGTTTGCTTATCTTTCTCAGCTTTCACGAGGTTGTCGTCATGAGGGACCGCTATATCAACAATCACTGTACGACGCTCAAGTCGATCTATCACCACTATATCAGGCTTATTGGCAACAATAGTCCTGTCAGTGATGATAGATCGATCCCAATACAACGTGATACTGCCATTGTCGAGAACTGGGTCGGGCACATACTTATAGTACGGTACTTCTGATTCCACAAGATTGTATTTAAGAGCAAGTTGCTGGTGAATAATCCTGGCTACGAGGTTGTGTCTATGCAAATAGTCTCCGTTGGCTAGGTGAGAACACCCAGAAATAATGTGTCGGATTGATTCCCCGGGCCGGTGGCATGCCCGACAGATGTCAGCCGTACCGTCCTTCACAATATATTTCCGGTAGTTGTTCGTCATCACAACTTCGTCCATTATCGCACAGACAAAACCTTCGGTTTCCCCGAAGAGGTCACCGAAGCGCAGCCAGGATACAGACGCTAATAGGTCTACATCGGGTCCATGTAGGGCCCGGTAGAAATAATTATATAACGAGCGTTTCTCGCCATCAAACTGTAAAGTTTGGCGAGCTAAAAATATGTTAAACGATTGTTAAAAATGTATGACATAAATAAATAAATAAAAAAAAAAAAAAAAAAGCGCCCGTGAAGCTCCTTACTCTGCCATACTTCCCTGCGGTCATTAGTATCCAGTATTATAGGTTTGCGCCAGTTCCCGTTAGCCAAGGAGAGCGGAGTGAGGCCCTTGTCCACCGCTACCACATCTCGGTGCATACCCACGTCGGTTTCTAGGAAGTATTCCCTGAGACTGCATACCTCGCGGTTGTGTAGGGTCTTAGCATTTAAAAAGCCACGACCCCCACATTTCCGCGGGATATACAGTCTCATCACCGATGACCGTGGGTGATGCATTCGATTTGCGGTAAGCAGTGTGCGGACCCTCCTATCCAGGGCGTCAAGTTCTGTCTGAGTCCATTTGAGTATGCCGAAAGAATACATCAAAACCGGCATGACCCAACCGTTGAAGGCGCGCACCTTATTCCCACCTGATAAGAGACTTTTTAGTACCCTATTCAGGCGGCCAAAGAAGCGCTCCTTCAACGATTGTTTCACGTCAGCAGCATTGATGCCTAACGCTTCCGACATACCCAAATACTTGTAAGTTTCGGTTGAGCAGAGGGATCTAAGGTATATGGAATCCGAGAGCTGAGTTCCCACGGATTCCATAATCTCCCCTCGCTTTACATGCATGACTGCACATTTATCCACACCAAATTCCATCCTGATGGCGCTACTGAAGGTTTCAGTTACCTTCAGTAACTCCATCAGGTGCAAGTTGTTGGGGGCAAAGAGTTTCAGATCATCCATGTAAAGAAGGTGAGATATAACCTGACCACCTCTTTTCAACCGGTAGCCTAAGCCCGACCCCTCTAGTAGTGTGCTAAGAGGGTTCAAGGCTAGACAAAACCACAGTGGACTCAGACTGTCGCCCTGGAATATGCCACGCTCAATCCTTATTGGCTCGCTGTTCTCCCGAATCTGTCGACATCCCGGATAGTGAAGGACTGTTCTCCACTGCCTCATACATGACATCAGGAAGGTGCGCAGAGTTGTATCAACTTTATAAAGTTCCAGCACCCTCATGAGCCATGTATGAGGAACAGAGTCATAGGCCTTCTTATAATCTATCCAACATGTCGACAGATCCTTTCGGGAACGTCGAACCTGTTGGCTAATGGCCATATCTATGAGGAGCAGCTCCTTAGTACCGCGAGACCCGTTCCTACATCCATTCTGAGAGGCAGACATGATAGAATTTGTTTCAATGTGAGTATTAATTTTAGCTCTCAGTATGGATGTAAGAACTTTATAGACCGTCGGTAAACATGTGATCGGTCTATAATTTTTAGGATCCGCAGTACTACCTGATTTATGGAGCAGGTGGGTTATTCCTGTCGTCAAAAACTCGGGTAGCGACCCTGACTCTAAGGCAGACTGGAACTGAGATGCCAAGCGAGCGTGCGACCCTTGAAACCATTTTATCCAGAAATTGTGCAGTCCGTCCGGCCCTGGAGATTTCCAGTTAGGCAGCGGGCGGACTGCACGAGCTACATCTTGGGGGCTGATGGTAATTGCCCCCATTTCTGGTAAAAGATCGCACGTGCGTTCGACCTCTCGAATCCAATCACCCTCGATGTGACTGACAGGTACCGACCAGATTCTGCGCCAGAATGAACACATGGCGTCATCATCCGGTAGGCGCGTATCAGTCACATCGTGGTCCGGTCGCTCCCAAGTCCTGTAAACCCACCTTTCATTGCTTTGGAATGTGCGATTCTGAGTGTACCGCTCCACTCGCCGCTTGTACCGTCGAATACGGCTCGCCCATGCATAAACCTTCTGCTTCAGGAAGTCGATACGCTCTGTGACGCAGGGCAGATAATTTTGAAGGCTAATATCAGTCCCCAAGAATGCCCGCCTCACAAAGCGCATCACCCTAGGGCGAGTGTTGCCCTGCCTGAAGCAGATAAGCTTGCCGATAAGTGCTCTAGCCTCGCCGATACGGCGCTCTATCCTGCATTGCCAAGCTGGTACAGCTGGTCGTGTAGCTCTGTCACAGTTAGGGAACTTAACGTGAGCTACACGACATGCCGCTGCAGCCGCACAGTACAAGATCGAGTGGGTATCAGCGAGGTCTTTGCTGCTATCAAAACAATTTGATAGCTGCGAATCTAGAGCACACACCAGCGCCCTATTTCTTTTATGCATGGGCAAACGCGGTAGACGAGGTCTAAGCCCTGGCGGTGTGGAGCGATACTCTCGAAATGCGTCCTCCAAAGCGCTCCTCAATCGTTCATTGCATTGGGTACTCACAGATATAGCCGCGTCATCATCGGCGTCACCAACGTGGTCGGGTCGCGGTAAGGCACTGGGTTGAAGTTCCACCGCGGCCGGTGGTGTAGCAGATGAGGCACGGCTTCTCTGTGATTCCAAGCGAAGTCTGTCAAGTACGGCGTCATCCAACATACGGTTCGGTGTTCCGCAGGGATCGGTACTAGGACCGCCCTTGTGGAACATCGGCTACGACTACGTGCTGCGCGGCGACCTCCCTGACGGGGTCAGCATGGTCTGCTACGCAGACGACACGCTGGTCCTGGCTCAGGGAGACTCGTACCAGGCGGCGGTCGAATTAGCGACACGCGGGGTTGCGATAGTCGTTGATAGGATCCAGCAGTTGGGACTCGAGGTGGCGCTGCAAAAGTCCGAGGCCATGTGTTTTCACGGCCCTCGGAGCGCGCCGCCTCGGCGCTCCCAATTAACGGTAGGAGGAGTTCACATCGGTGTCGGGTCGACGATGAAGTACCTGGGACTCGTCCTCGACAGCCGGTGGAATTTCGAGGAGCACTTCCGACGTCTGGCTCCCAAACTGAATCGGAATGGGGCTGCCCTCAAGCGGCTCCTGCCCAACCTCGGGGGTCCAGACGCCTCCTGCCGGAGGCTCTACGCAGGCATCGTCCAGTCCATGGCCCTTTATGGGGCGCCGGTGTGGGCGCTGTCACTGCGAAAGCGACCGGCGGCCCAGCTGAACGCGTGCCAGAGGGTCATGGCCATACGGATGGTGCGGGGATACCGCACGGTTTCCCGCGAAGCGGCGAGCCTCCTTGCTGGCCAGCCACCATGGGATCTGGTGGCAACAGGCCTTGCACGCATGCACGATCTGCGCGTGGAGATGCAACGTCGGGGCGAAACTCCGCTGCCACGACAAGTTGCGGCATGGCGGACAGAGCTCCGGCGGGGTCTCATGGTGGAATGGCGACAGCGACTATCGCAACCCAGTGCTGGGCACGCCATAATTATGGCGGTAATTCCCCTCTTTGAGGAGTGACTGGAAAGGCAACACGGCGTCCTTACCTACCGCATGACGCAGGTCCTCACCGGACATGGTAAGTTCGGGAGGTTCCTGCACCGGATTCGTGCGGAAGAAACGCCCGGGTGTCACCATTGTGCGGACCACCCGGAGGACACGGTGGAGCACACGGTGGAGGTGTGTCCCGCTTGGGCAGAGCAACGCCGTGTCCTCGTAGGGGCGATCGGCGGCGGCGATCTCTCGCGCCGGGCCTTGGTACAGGCCATGGTCCGAAGCGAGGAGGAGTGGCAGGCGGTCGCCTCCTTCTGCGAAGCAGTAATGCTAGCAAAGGAGGCGGCCGATCGCGTGAGGCAACGGTCCTCACGCCCCAATCGCCGCCGGGATTCCAATCCCGATTTCCGGCCATCGTAGGCGCAGGCTTGCGGACGGCGAGCAATGGGTGGCTCGCCGTCCGACCGTCCGGTAACCGTCCGGACCGAGCCCAAGTCGTCGACGGCGCGTGCTGTTCCACGCGCGCCTCAAGGAGATGTCAGCAACTGTAGGGGCCTAGCAGGGTCGAAGCCTACTGGGGCCAAGGGTCTGATTCTGAAAGGAAGACTCGGCCCTGGTACGAAAGGCAACGAGGGAACGGGAGTGGGTTTTTAGTCAGTAAAAGTCTGACACTATCTCCCGCCCCGCCCAAGGGCGGGGGATGTCATAAGATGATTTTCCCACCGAAAAAAAAAAAAAAAAAAAAAAACCAACATACGGTTACGCTGGATGACCCGCACCTGATCCGATAGACGTTGGGCCGAAACGTTGACAGTTGGCTCAAGCACCTGAAACAGAGAGAGCATCCGACCACGGTACGCAGTCAAGTTACTTCCCCCCTCTGTAGCCCTAAAGTATGAGCGCATGACATTTTCATTAATGGATTGTGTCCATCGCATGCGCTGCACACTTCCACCGGCAGCGGGGACCCTATCAGAGGCCGGAGGGCCTCGAGGTCTCAAGCTGGCCGGAGGTCGGCCTCTTCCCCGTCGACGCGCAGGTGGTGGTGTCGTCGGCGGCGCAGGTAAGGCAACTGCAGCTGCCGGAATCATTGGACTCACGGCTGGCGCTGGTCCCGGCGGCTGCGAGGCGGAGCTGAGCGACGAACCCGAAGATGTTGGGTGTGTTTCTTGTTCTCGTGCCCGGCTTCTCGTCAGCATTTCATAATAATAATAATTTCATCGCCAAGTCATTGTGTATTTTTTATACATTTTTGTTCGGTGGTATTTGTTGTTATATGGTGATGTGGTTTGATTTTTTTATTTTTTTCGGATGGTTTTTCGGTGGTTTAACATTTTATTCGGTCTATTATTTAATTAAATTTAAGGAAAAAATTCGGCGAGAAAAAATTTGTTGTCAGTCATTTTGACAGCCGGGCCACAGATTTATTATTTATTATTATTATTATTATTACTTAAATATTATTATATTCTTTCTTTTATGGCATCTGTGCTTGAACCTGCGATTATTTTTGTAATTTTATTGTACACTATCTTCTACCCGCGGCTTTACCCCCGTATACATAGATACCCTATTTCACCCAGTGATAAAGTATCATTTTACTAGATAGTAATAGAATTTCTCAAATCAGTCCAATAATTTGGAGTCTATTTATTACAAACAAGAATACAAATCATTCCTCAATAATATAGATTTTTCATCTTCATCATCATTTCAACCGACAGACGTCCACTGTGTTTTTTTTATTATGTTCATTTTTATTGCGCTTTTGTGTTCAATATTGATTGGTCTACACTGTCCTTACAAAATATCGACCAACACTGTAATACGGAATATTGTAAGAACAACCATTTTTTTTAAAGAGTAACCATGAAGTTTCTTGCCGGTTCTTCTCCATAGGAAACGACCAATTTGGAACCGTGCACTAGCTTCTGACGTTTTATAAGTGCCCATGTAGGCCTATGTGAAATAAAAATATTTTGAATTTTGACTGTTGGACATAGGCCTCCCTAAGTGTCACCATAACGACCGGTCCTATGCGTCTCGCATCCACCGGATTCTCGCAACCCTCACCAGGTCATCGGTCCACCTTGTGGAAGGCCTTCCAACACTGCGTCTTCCGATAAGTCGTCGCCACTTCAGAACCTTTTGGCCCCATCGAACATAATTATGTTTTGTAAATAATGTGCCCTGCCCACATATATTATTAGAATTTTAGTATTCTTGCTCAGATTCATGGTAATCTTACAATCGTTTTAATTATAAACAAGGATAAGATTTACGTTTAATTACCATATTGATTTGTTAACCGACCAGCGGCAGCGGTTCTTAGAAGTTGACGTCAATTGTTTTTGTTTCTCTCCAGCAACGCCAAGGATCGAAAGTCCGTACTTACCTACCTAATCCAGCATTCTCAATGTAACATTTTGTTTATTTATTTATTATATGAAATCATTAGGCATGGGGTCCTTTAACGCGTGCTCCTTCAGTTACAGGAAACCACAGCATATACATATAAATAGGTGAAAATATAAAAATTCACAAAAAAATACCAAACAGATAAGATAAAAAAAACACATTCAAATTAATTATGTCAAATTAAAACTATAAAATGAGGGTCAACATACAAAGGTTAAAGGGGATACGTTTAAATCTCCGTAGGTATATTGAGTATGTTGTATTAAGAGGGTCCTTTTTCACTCGCCAATCGTCAACATAGAGCACGGTTTAAAAGCTTGTTACTTCATCTAACGCAATCCAACGCGATGTTTGACGCAACGCAAAAGGCAACGCGAAAAAGAAAAGATAACGCCTGAAAACTCTGTTAGCATTCGGTAATTCCGTGATTTACTTGAATATTTTACAAAACTTGTTCCAGGAAATACGTGTTTTTTAAACCCTTAAAAGTTTTTGAAAAAAAATGTCATCTTTCAGAATCTTGATTAAATATGCAAGGCTTCTATTGTTATACTTTTTTGACTTTTTAAATTTTTGAGTAAATTATGAAGTGTCAAAATTCATGCAAAATAGCAGATTTTCAGAGGTCTTTACTGGATTAGTTTTACACAAATTTATTGGTTTCAATAGAAGCCTAGATAATATCCACAAGATACTGTGTTTCCAAAATATTTAAAGAAAATGTGTAATAACGTCATAATCGCAGCGTTCGTATGAAAAACAGTGAAAATGTATGTCGAGTTGCATCCCCTTAATTCGCAATATACGACTGCAAAAACAAAACACAACGAAACACAAAGAAAGATAGAAGATTTTTAAAAGAGTTACCGTGGTCCTAGAACTCAAAGAGCAAGTGAAGAACACATGTGAGTTTTAGTCATTTAATCATTTAAATTTCCACCTCAAAAAAATGACTTCACTAGATTTAAATAAAATTTTGCGCGATCTAGGAATCAAACCAATTCCTGACGCTCAGCAGTAGTGCTTGCTACCAATGAGCAGCTTTAGGAAGCTCGTTAGATAGCCGCTTCTATTTCAAGACTTGCAATAACACAGGCGTGCATTAAGACTGGTTGTTTGTTAAGCCTGTTTACTGACGTCAGTCCTCCCATTTTATCTTGATGTCTCCAGGGTTACTTAATTCTGAGAAGGCTACTTTTGTCACTGTTTACTATTTTTACTTACCTATGACGTCAATGGATACCTGAGCCGGGTGAAGTATATCATTACTGATTAACATAATAGATTACCCCTGCAACTAGTGGGTTTTTACACCATAGTGATTATTATTCAAGGCATACTGTTGTAAAGGCTCAACTAGTTTTTTGTTTTTGAGGTCGGAAATCATCCAATGACTTCTCCCACTCTAGGGTGGGTAGAACAAAAGGGCTTGAAAGACGTTTAGTAACCACACCTTTGTCCTTCAGTTGTTCTTTCAGTTCTAGGATCGGGTTTCCTTTCCAAAATTTCCTGTTGCCCTACGGCCCTACACATACATACAGTATACCAAATCCAGTAGGAAGGAAGGAACACACTATTCGTCATTCAAAATAAATTATCATCATCGTCATAATTTCATCCAAAAGACGTCCACTGCCTGCTGGACATATATGCCTCCACCAATGTCGCCACAACGACCGGTCCCGTTTGTCTCGCTTCCATCGGATTCCTACAACATACTCCAGGTCATCGGTCCACCTTGTGGGAATCGTTCCGATGCTTTTTTTTTAACACTTTAACAAGAGTGAATAGGTTACTTCTAGGTAAGCGCGCTCCATCGTCGACCGCATCGTCGCTTTCCATCAGGTGTGTTAGCGGTCAAGCGCGAACCTATGAAGAATAAAAAAAAAAAAAAACTTGTAAAGACCATAATTTATAGTTAACTTGCAGTGTTCACTTGATAAGTTAGTTGCTTTCACGCAATTCCGACGGTCACAAAAACTAGAACCCATAATTGAAAAAGAAATAATATTTAAATATTAACTTTTATTTTTCTTTTAGTGATTTTTATTTTGAGTACCTACGTAAATCAAATTTTTTCCCAAAAAAATTCTAAAGAACTGTACGTTTCGAAGTCATTGTTTTTGGTCTTCTTCTTACCAACTTCCGAAATTAAAGTTCCATAATTATTTTTATGTACTTATACACACTCTTTACTCGACAAATACAAAAGAAACAACTTTCTATATCAAAACGTTAACTTTCTTACAAAAGGGTTTAAAATCTAGTCAGTGAATACAAAACCCAGAACAATATACAGGTAGGTAGTGAAAACTTAATTAGATAAATTCCCTGGTCACTCACCTGACACCACAAAAGAAGAGATTCTTCACAAATGTAATAAAATAAATGTATGTAGTCACACATACACTAGGTTCCCAAGTGCGTACGTAGATACCTACATATACAACCTCTTTGCCTGACAACTTTAAGGGTATATAAGTCCGGGTGAAGTCGCTGCCTGTTGTAGATCGCACAGCATCTGATCAGTGAATATACCTCTTTTAAACCTACAGGTATCATACTTTTATATTTAATTAAAAAAAAAAAAATATAAAAGTATTTTTTAAAACCCGTAAAATGATAATTTTGAATTATAACACAAAAAAGTCGGTTTTGCGGAAATCATAATTTTTAATAGGGTTGATATTTGATAATTATGGATTTAATGGATTATAGTTTTGGTAATCCTACAGTCTACGGATTAAATGCTATGCTAGTAAGCAATCAGAGAAGATTTAACGGTATCTAATCCCCAAAAATTGATTCCAGAAACAAAATATTAGTCCTACCTCGTTCTGCTTTGTTACCTGTTTACAAACAGTTATAATAATAAATGAATTTCAATATTACGAATACTTTCAATTTTTTTTTCATCTAATATAAACTATATTTTTTTTCTTTCCTGACTTATAAAATAAGGTTAAGAATTATACTTTTGCTTAGAGCTAGAGAGGGTTATTGGAAATTATGGGATTGATGAAGTACTATTTGATAGACCATGTCCATATTGTAGTATAAAAGACTTTTTATTCTAGAGTAATATCCGTTAGGATAATTCCCGACTGACAGGCGGGCAAAGCTGCAGGCGTATGCTAGTAATAAAATTATTTGTTTCCAGCAACAAAATGAAGTCGTGCATCGTTCTGCTTGTCCTGTCCGTGGTCGTCATGGCTCTCGCGCGTCCCGAGGAGGCTCGCTACACCGACCGGTACGACAACGTAGATCTGGACGAGATCCTGAGCAACCGCCGCCTGCTGGTGCCCTACGTCAAGTGTATCCTCGACCAGGGCAAGTGCGCGCCCGATGGCAAGGAGCTCAAGGGTATGTAGAGTGCTTTTGTGTTTCAATTTAATTAAGGAGGTAACTAAAAGGCATGGTCATATATTTAAAACTGCATCTGTTCGTCGAAATGAACGACTTTCTTCAAGAAATTTCTAGAAAAAGAATTTGTTCCTAAAGTCATACGTCGTGTACTTATTAATTTTGATCAGCTAATGATGATAACTTTGTACGGATAGTCCAATTTTTTCTGGGAATAGACTAAGACAAACTTCTCTAATCTTAGAGAATTTACTTCATTTGTGCAGCATTTAAAACAAGAACCATAGTTCTAATTTTCTATAACAAATTTTGTCTTTTTTTTTGGTTAGTAGCCAGTTAGATTTTTGAATAAACTCGTTTGGTGCACGTTTATTTTAATTCACTTAATCTATGTATATAATAAATCTGTAGAAGTTTTTAGTCGTGCGCGCATCACATAAAATATACGGAATCGATGTTGATAACTTTTGTACATTAAAATTGTGTGTAACTTGATATTACTTAGGCTTTGTTTCATCGCAATCGATTGACTATATTGAAAGATATACCAAATTCATTGACTGTTAGGCCGTACGAAGTTCGCCGGTTCAGCTAGTGAGTTTTATATTTTTCAAATGGTTATGACGTTCTAAATTCAAATCACATTATTCCCTACGGAACACCCATACTATATTAGTTCCCTAGGGTCAGAATGACTTGCGTTAGATGAGCAGGTGGTGTAAAAAAAACATTTTTACACCACCTGCCCGTTTATATGTCATACAACCATCACTTAAAGCAAGTCATTCTGTCCCTAGGGAGATAATGCAGTATGGGCGATCCCTAGGGAATAATCACATTTGAATTTGGAACGTCAAAAACCGTTAACATTAAGTGAACTAAAATGTACGTGCATCAAATAAGTTTATTCAAAATTCAAACTGGCCACTAACAAAAATAAAAAAAAATAAAACAGATTAAAACGTGGTCGTGGTTACCAGCTGACGAGGTTCGAAAAAAAAAGTAATGAAAAAGCGGTAGCGATAAAGAAAATTGAAACTATAGAATCTTAGAGTAGTGAATTTTGTTTGTTTCAAATCTCAAAACATGTTGAGTGATAGTTGAGATTAACTTGTACATAATACTTATATTTCTCTAATATTTGATTTGTTTTACTGAATTGTCTTTTAATTATCTCACAGATGGTGTAAAAAGTAGAGTACCTATCCAACACGGGGATAAAGCTGTCTTTATCTTGGGTGGCTTGAATTCCTCACTTAACTCAGGTTTCTTTATTAACTCCCTCGCAATGCTCGGGAGTTAATTATATAAATCTCTCACTGTCGTTCGGGATTAATATTAGAAACCTTCGTTTCGTTCGGAATTCAACATGCCGCCCGCGACTTAAAGACACTGCTTTATCCCCTAGCCACATAATCTACTATTATAGCACAGTGCATCTCATCAAAATTCTAATAAGCTAGGATACACTGTTTTGTTCTGTAGTCCCCGTGCCTACCTTCCAGTTTCACCATCTGATCAATTCGATGGTACCATATACCCACAGAACATCTCATGACAGTTCCAATACGGGCCTTTGAATGGTTTGGCTGGCCTGTTGGTCTAGTGGTTAGTGGCCCTGACTGCTATGCCGGAGATCGTGGGTTCGATTCCCACCCAGGACAAATGTTTATGTGATGAGCACGATCATTTGTTTTGTGTCTGGGTGTAATTTATCTACAATATGTATGTATTTAGAAATATACAAGTATGTTTATCAGTTGTCTAGTACTCATAACACAAGCTCTGCTTAGCTTGGGACTAGACGACGTTGTGTGATAGTTGTGGAATAAAAAAATAAGCCCAATAAATTGCAATAAGCCCAAACACGGTTAGGTAACATTGTTTTATTAAGAAGTTACAATGCCTATCTTCAAGCTTCATCATCAAATTATTTGATTGTACCATTTTCCTGAGATTTTTATTTTTCCACAGTTACTTGTTCCATTGGACATTTGTGGTCTTCTGTCTCAGCTGCACTTCATCAAGTGATAATTTCTGAATGTAAATGCTTGACTTCTTGATGAAAATACTAAAACGGCCTAAAATATTCGAGGAGTTCCCTCATTATCTCATGGAATTATCATCAGAATTATTTTTTTTTTTTTTTTTTTTTTTTTTTTGATAGGCTCGCGTTTGATTTTTTTATTATGATTATCATCTCATTATCATCAGAACTGGATTTTTATTAAAATCGAATCATTTAGGAGGTATACCCCGACAAATAAAAAAACAAACTTTCCAAATCAGTTCATAAATAACGGAGATTTGAGATAACAAACATAACAAAAAATACAAACCTCTTCCTTTTTTTGAAGACGGTTAAAATCGGTCGGTTTAGTGCGCATTTCCTTCGCATGGCAAATTCAACCCACAGATGTATACCGTAAGCAAATCAATTAAAACAAGGTCTAAAGCTTCATTATTCTCATAGAACACATCAGGGAAGCCCTCGAGAACGGATGTGCCAAATGTACTGGAACCCAGAAGAGTGGAACCAGACGCGTCATCGGCCACCTGATCAACCATGAGGATGCTTACTGGAACGAGCTGACTGTGAAGTACGACCCTCAGAGGAAGTATACCGCCAAGTACGAGAAGGAACTCAAAGAGATCAAGCAATAAGTGACGATTGATCGACTGTTTGTACGAGTATAGATTCGAAATTCAAAATTAAATTAAAAAGTTTTATAACTGTATTTATTAAAAGTTTGTAGTTTTACTTAATCATTTTAGCCGACAGACCTCCATTGTTGGACATAGGCCTCCTCCAAGCGTCGCCACAACGACCGGTCTCGCATCCATCGGATTCCCGCGACCCTCACCAGGTCATCAGTCCACCTTTTGGGAGGCCTTCCAACGCTGCTTCTTCCGATACGTATAAGGGCCTCTGATAAGGCCCTTATACGTATCGGAAGACGCAGCGTTGGCAAAATTTATGAATGCATTAAAAAAATCCTAAATAATTAGGTTTCAAGCAATTAATATCACATATACTTACCATAAACCTAAAAAATTTGTTGCAAGATTAATTTAAAGTGATTTTTAATGGACCTGACCCAAAACTGTTTCCTAGGCTTAGAGTTCGATTGAATATACTTACTATAACAAGATCTCGTCAAAGTTATAAGCGCCGGCTTGTGGTCAGTGAGCAATGGGTAGCTCGTCGTCTAGTCGTCCGGTAAAGACCAAGCCTGGGTTTTAATCAATAAAAGTCTGACACTTCCTCCCGCACCATTTAGAGCTGGAGAAGTTATTTGATGATTTCAATCAATCAATCAAAATATTTATTTGCTAGAATATGGTACATAAGGTGTTACAGTATATTTGTTTCAGCATATATCCTGCCATAACATGGCGTGCAAATATATTTACAGTCAGTGTTGTCAATTACTCAACCTTGTCGATTACAGATTCTATTGACTTGTCTTCTAAATAGTCCTTAACGGTATAATATCTTTTAAACAATAACAGATTAAAAAGCATTTTTTTAAACATTGTCAGTGGTAACTCTTGTAAACTATTTGGTAAATGATTGTAAATAATAATCGACATGCAGTACACATTTTTCTTAAATAATTTTAGCCTTATTTGTGGCAGCCGAAGTCTGTCTTTATGCCGTGTTCGGCTATTTGGCCTGTCAGTGTTTATCTCGAAAATATTGTAGTATTTCTTAACAAAAACACATATTTCAAAAATATATAAACATGGTAAAGGTAGAACTTTAAGTTTTTGAAATAGTGGCTTACAGCTGTCTAAAAAGTGAGCTCCACAAATGGCTCGAATACATTTTTTTTGAGCTTTAAAAACTCTGTCAAAATCTACTGAGTTACCCCATATTATAATACCGTATCGAAGTACGGATGATACATAACCATGGTAAGCCAGCATTGCAGTATCACAGTTTACCGTTTGTCTAATTCTTTTCAAGACATATATAAAACGATCTAGTTTTGTAAGAATTTTATCTATATATGTGCTTTCCAGTTGCAATTTTTGTCGATCGTTATACCCAAAAATACACAATTTCGAGAGTTGTCAAGTGAGAATCTTTATAATAAATATCAAGCTTATATATGTTTGAATTGTATGTCTGAAATTGTATGATGTTTGTTTTAGTCATATTTCCCACGTAAAATAAAAGATCTCGTCAAAGTTAAAAATAACCTTGGAAGCGCTGCAACAGACGAGATGGGAGTAATGACGTCAGTAAACAGGCTTCACACACAACCAGTTTCAATGTAGTCCTAAAATAGAAGGGGAAATCCAGCGTCAAATTGAGTTAGCTTATTTATATCTCCAATATAGTTTCAAGTTAATTACAGTTTTGAGCCTTTTGGGATCGAAACGCTTGGGTCGTGGGGTCTGAGTGCGCATTTCCTTTCCAAGGAAATTTCGCGCCGATTGATCGACACTTTGCGTGACTAGAGGGCTAGCTCGTTCTTCTCCCAAAGAATTAGCATTGCTATACAACGCAACAATGCTGCCACATTTCCGGATGACAGCGACGTGGAGGAGTTCTTCGACGCCTGAGTGTATTTTGTGTTTTTGTATTATATTTATGTGCATAGTTAGGTTTTAGTTTAAATAGTTAAGTTAATATTTGAGTTTCTTGAAATAAATAAATAATAATTACTAATTAAAAATGCTTCAAGTTGATGATGGGTTTTTGTTTTAGGTTACTTCAGGTTATTGAACGGAACATCACACATCAAAACTGGATCATAAAGAAGTACCTACCTATTTCAAGGCCTGGGTCATTTGCCCTTCTCATAATGTACCTAAGTGAGGTAAACCTGTTCTAACCTGTACCAATCAGAAATTGAAATAAGTCTCGTGTGGAATTAATCATGTCCTGCATTGCAACTATTTATAAATTTAAAAAGGTTACAATCAAAATAATCTAAATTTAGCGTAATACCTACTTACTTTATTTGTTGTACACAAAACTTAATATTAAAACAATGATTTGACATTTCTTGCACAAAGGCGAACTTAACTCAACAATGAGTTTTCTCCCAGCAAACCTTTGAGTGGCAGACAGACAGAGATCACATTCGAGGGTAGGACCCAGTGTACAATATAAACCTACATAAATACGTCTAGATATTATACATAAATATAGATATAATATATAGTAATAAATACCAATACATACTAATATTAAAGGAGGAAAAAAGGAAAGAAAGGAAAGGAAGGAGGAAAGGAGGTGCTCTTTTTAGCTGAGAAGGGCAGTGTGGCGACAGGGTTTGCCCCTTGAGATGAGGTATCCAAAGCGTTCACGAAGGCATTGAGGAGCATTGGGATTGTGCAGGATAGTAAGAGAAGGGATAGAATGTGGGTATATGGCCGACACCGAATTGGCAGCCACCTTAACTTGGTCCGAAACTCCGAGCCGTGATCGTATTTGCGGAGGCCAAAAATAAAGTGGATGCACAAATTTTGCAGTCGCTCGAGTCACAGAATAAGAAATAGAGTTGACCTTCATTCTTGATATCGTGCGTACGTATATATAAGATTTTATTCTTAACAACTTGAGCTGTCTTTCCATTGACGATTTTGTATAGCCGCCTCCATACATTCTAGTCCCTTTTCAGATTTACTACCCCTTTCTCTCCCGAACCACTTGTAGCGTTAGGGTGTTTTTAATATCGTGCGGTTTTGATCACGCATGCGGGATTGCCCCGCACACGTAACTCCCGCAAGTCTCCATTTCAAACTTATCTACTTTTTCTTTATATCTTAAAATTAGCTTCTGCTAGCGCTTTCGCCCGCGTAAAATATATGCATATATTACTTAGTGATCAAATAGCATTCTAGTACACGTTGTGAAACAATTAAAAGAACTATTGGACCGCTCGTGTGTCTGTCTGGTAAAAAGTTTGTATGGAGAAGCCTACTTTCATCGGGAAAAGAGACTCGCAAGACGAATACCGGCCATCGTAGACCTTGACGACCTGGTTGACGAGCAATGTAGGTCGTCGTCCGGCCGCCTCGTAACCGTTCGCACCGAGCTCTAGTCGTCGACGGCGCGTAGTGTTCCAAGCGCGCCTCAAAGATCATCAGATATCAACAAAACCGTAGGTGCCCAGCAGGGCCGATGCCCGCTAGAGCCTCGGGGAATTTCTAAAAAGAAAACCCCCGCGGGTTTATTCCCCCAAGGGCCACTGAAGGACACAAGTGGGTTTTAGTCAAACAAAAATTTTACACTCTTTCTCGCATAATAACTCCTTCTCATCAAATATCTCATAAAAAATGGTAATAAAAAGTAATTTCATAACGTTTTATGGGTTCACATGTTATTACTTTTCTGCGTCACTGCTATGCCTAAATAGATATACTAGAAAAGATAAATGAAAAAGTAACCTTAAGGGCCTATTACACTACACGATATTCAGACTGTCTTGTTTTTTGTTCCGAATAAGACCGGTCTAACCCTTAATTACACTACGCGACATCGACTAAGACTGTCTGAATATCGAGTAGTGTAATAATAGGCCCTTTACTGTGAAAAAAAAAATATCATTAACTAGACAAAATTTCAATCCAAACCGCAAAATATACCATACTGTTTGGAGACCCAGTACAAATATTGTTCCTACCTACCCACTACCTCCCTACTTGTAGGTTTCACGTGTAGTCAGTCATGTTTACTCAAAGAATGGCGTTGAGTAAACCATTTAATGATTTCATGGAATTATAGCTCAGTTTGAAAATATTATTATTTAACCCACACACGTACTTACATCTTAACCTAATGTTGACAATGACGTCAGTGTCAAAGTTTATTTCGTGACAGCGATGTTAAATCATTTCTCTTAGGTACTCATTAAGTATAGGTAATTAGTTTTAAATAACGCAGCATATACTGAGCTAGACGCCTTTTTGCTCTCATACTGATTAGAATTTTCTTTTGTCATTGTGTATTTTTATTTGCACAAATAAATGTTTTTTCTTTCTTTTATTCTTTTTTTCTTTCTTTCTAGTGTAATATTGACAAATTTACAAAAAAAAAACACAATGAGTAAGTTCCTATGAACACTTTCAGGATCCATTATCAGATTATGTTTCAACATCATCTCTCTAGCCTTTTTTGGTCGTGGCTTGGAGTCGGCTTTCCGTCTAACTGTATGCGGCTAAATACCTGTATCATCGAGTAACTGACTATCAGACCTCCACAACCCATTTAATGGGCAATACTATTAGATTCCTGCTCTGTCATCAGGTGATGATTGATGTTCACAATCTCAGAGACAACTGATTATTCGCAAATGGATATTTTCGTTAGAATTGTGTATTATGTTGATTTATAACCTAAAGTTGTAAGGTCATGAACTTTATGCTAATAACTGTAATCAAAACCGATTTGAAAACAATTAGAGCGCAAAATTGTGTTTTAGATGACGATAAACGGAAAATGCAAACATCTTTATTCTAAAGTGGTTGGCAGGAAACTCCAGAATCGAGCTCAAATATTTTTTATTTTCCGTGAGACATTCTTTTTTTTTGCATTGCCGCGCCATTTTAAAAACGACCAAAACTTGTCCAAGAAATAGGGTTGCCATCCTTCCAGGTTTCCCCGGATTTGTCCTAGTCGGGGTTTCATTTGTAGTCCGCGTACAAAATTTTCGCACTCCACCATCATCTCATCGTCAGCGAGAATCGCGTGCTGCGCTGCGAATGCCGCGATTAACCGACTCGCTAGATATATTTTTATAATAGAGTATAATAATAATTTGTGTTTTATTTCAAGAATTAAACAAATTACGACTTTTTTACAAATAAAAAAAATATGACAATTTGAACTATTTTTTATTATACTAAGTTTAAAAAATAATAATAATAATTTGTCCGGGTTCTGAACTCCAAAATCCGGGGTTTTTACGCTTCTTGTCCTGTTTGCTAGATCTTAAAGATGGCAACCCTAACAAGAAATAACCAGCAACTGTAGATAGACCAGTTTGAGATTAGGAAGAAAAATACGAACTCTCGTTCAAGAAACAATAATTTATTATCACTATAGTAGATATTTAAAGTAAATCACAAGCCTTGATATAAAGGATATTGCAACTTTATGATCCAAAATGTTGAAACATTTCCATTTGACAAGAAATCACAGGATGTTTCTCTAAATGCTTACAACAAAGATAACAAGCAATTTTGAAGGCAATAAGAACTATGTCGATGCCTTGCATTGTATATAAACATCTCCTTTCAATATCTATTCTAACTAAATCGAAAAAAAGACGCTAATTAGATCCTCAGCACTATAAGTATGCTAATTAATTTATTGCTTAAGTTTCCTAAGTTCCTGTTCGTGCTTGCTGGAATATTGATCCTTGGGGTCATATTTTGCCTTCAGCTCGTTCCAATAGTCCACCTCATGATTGATAAGATGGCCCATCACTTGGCGGGTTCCGTCACGCTGTGCCTTTGTGCACTTAGCGCAGTCCTGCTCTAGAGCTTCCCTGATGTGAGCTAGAAGTAGATGAAACAATATGTAAATATTAAATGAATTTATATATATGTTTTTTTTTTACTGTCACAAAACGCCGTCTAGCCCCAAGCTAAGCAGAGCTTGTGTTATGGGTACTAGACAACTGATAAACATATTTATATATTTCTAAATACATACATATTATAGATAAATTACACCCAGACACATGGGCACGCCATAATTATGGCGGTAAGTCCCCTCTTTGAGGAGTGGCTGGAAAGGCAACACGGCGTCCTTACCTTCCGCATGACGCAGGTCCTCACCGGAAGTATTCATACTCATGGTAAGTTCGGGAGGTTCCTGCACCGGATTCGTGCGGAAGAAACGCCCGGGTGTCACCATTCTGTGGACCACCCGGAGGACACGGTGGAGCACACGGTGGAGGTGTGTCCCGCTTGGGCAGAGCAACGCCGTGTCCTCGTGGGGGCTATCGGTGGCGGCGATCTCTCGCGCCGGGCCTTGGTACAGGCCATGGTCTGGAGCGAGGAGGAGTGGCAGGCGGTCGCCTCCTTCTGCGAAGCAGTAATGCTAGCAAAGGAGGCGGCCGATCGCGTGAGGCAACGGTCCTCACGCCCCAATCGCCGCCGGGATTCCGATCCCGATTTCCGGCCATCGTAGGCGCGGGCTTGTGGACGGCGAGCAATGGGTAGCTCGCCTTCCGACCGTCCGGTAACCGTCCGGACCGAGCCCAAGCCGTCGACGGCGCGTGCTGTTCCACGCGCGCCTCAAGGAGATGTCAGCAACTGTAGGGGCCTAGCAGGGTCGAAGCCTACTGGGGCCAAGGGTCTGATTCTGAAAGGAAGACTCGGCCCTGGTACGAAAGGCAATGAAGGAACAGGAGTGGGTTTTTAGTCAGTAAAAGTCCAAGGGCGGTGGATGTCATAAGATGATTTTCCCACCGAAAAAAAAAAAAACACCCAGACACAGAACAAAATGAAATGATCGTGCTCATCACACAAACATTTGTCCTGAGTGGGAATGGAACCCACGACCTTCGGCATAGCAGTCAGGGCCACTAACCATTAGACCAACAGGCCAGTCAATATATATACAAATAAATATATTATAAGTAAGTAAGTGTTGTAAGTTTTAAACATATTCAACGGAATCCTAATCAAGCTTATTCACTTTGTCAAAGTAAGAAAACTAATTTCTAATTGTTTCTTTAAAGCTAGCCGCAAAATGCAAGTTTCCTGATTCGAATACTGAATACATTATACAGGTTAAAGCTTTCAGGAACCTATACTCCATTCGCAATAAGATTAGACATTTTAAACAAACTTTTTACTGTCCGTTCAACCGATTTTTACCTCTGTTCCGTAGGCATAAGGATGGCATTAAAAGGAAAAAGTGGTTACAATACCAATTAATTACTGCAGCCGCTATTTATATGCCACCAACAAATAAAAGTCAAAATCGATTGAACGGACAGTAAAAAAGGGTTGTTCAATACTAATAAGATTTGAACAACCCTTTTTTACTGTCCGTTTGGCAATAGCCAATGGAGTGTAGAGCGCGAAAATTAGGTGCTAGGAACGAACATCTGGAGTTCTTTCCGTATGGAAATATAAAAACTTATATATAATTATACTCGATGCATTCAAGATCCTGAATAATAAACGCATTAGAAAATTCAATCAGAAAACCGTGCATTTGCGGCTAACCTTAGAGGTAATCGTTGATGCTGATAAAATATCACTTCGTTAAGGGAGCCTTAGGTATAAATTAATTGTTCTTTACTTACTTTTAAGCTCTTTGCCTTCGGGTGTGCACTTGCCCTGATTGAGCATACACTTGATGTAGGGCACCAGCAGGCGGCGGTTGCTGAGGATCTGGTCTAGGTTGATGTTATCATATCTATCGGTGTATTTTCCATCGGGCCTGGCAACTGCAAACGCCACAAGCCCGAATAAGCATAAAACCATGAAGCTGTTCATTCTGGAAAAAAGTTATAAACCGTTAATATTGAATTAAAATTATATAAAATGCTGAATAAAAATATCATCAATTTTGCAAAAATCTCATCGTGAAAACTAAATTGAATTGAGCTGATTGAGCTCTCACTTCACCAATATATTATGTTTTCAATGCGACATTTTTAGAGATAAGACCGATCTGAGCCGCTCTTGATTAACAAGATCTACTAAATAACCGTGATATTATGAAAACCAAGGATAATGATTGCAAGAAACAATCAAATAACTGTTAGAAATAACATTTATTAAACAATCCCAATACTTTTTACTTATAGAGCAAAGTCATAAATTGATGGTAATTAAATAAATAATCTAGAAATCGTTCGATATAGTAAATTACACCCGAAAAGTTATACGCATTTATTTTTATTGTCATGCGAAATTTAAATATCATCTTAGTTTTAGTATTAAGTAATCAGAATACCGACGAGGATTTTAAGCAAGAAATGAATAATGAACTTCATTATTGATATATATGTATACCTTGACCGCTTATGTGACAATGACCTGAACATAAATGGATATGCATTACAAAATGGTTCCGAATATTGTTAAAATGGCCAAAACAGATGAGCAGAAAGGCATTTTTGTTATTATAGCGTCATTTAAAAAAATATTTTTAAAAAAACTTGGTTTTGATATAATGTTATATTTTTATTCTTGGTTTTGGTTTATATTGTTAAGGAATTATTATTGTTTTTCTTGGTTTATTATTATTTTATTTTTATTTTTTTAGGTAGGTAAGTAATTATATATTTAATATTTTTTAGTTTTTTTTTTATGTAAATAAGTACTTGTAAAAATACGGGACGAACAGGAAAACAGCTCTATATTAATATTAGTTCCTACAAAGGTGATTTGTGTTGACAAGAACTGACCTACCTTTGATTTTATAATTTCTTGAGGAGTACTGTCACTGAGCTCTGCACAGGGTGTAGTAATTTGCGAGTACGCCCTCCACCACTTTTTATACTGAACATATAGCGTTTTGATTCAACAGCAAAACTAGTTTGGTCATTTGCTCTGCCCATTATTCGAGGAATATAGTTTTGTCACGCAAACATTGAAAACGTGCGTATGGGATTTTTGTTTTTGTCTAAATATCATAGTATAGAGTAGTGATTGAGTAGTGGTTGTTATTGCCCTAAGGTAAGTGTAGTATATAGTCAATATTTTTAATTAAAAATATATCCCTATCATATATATTTACAAATTTTTTTACAAATTAATGTAGCTAATATTATAGTGAAATAAATATTATTTTACATCCCTACTTACAAAAAAATACAAGATACTATTTTATGTTCTATACCTGCAAAATTAAACATACCTACTTTCTTTTTTTACATTTAAATCTACCGAAAAAAAATATCAAAATGGGAGTGAAAACCTTACTACTCGTAAAAACGCTTAAACGTCTATGAAGAAATCTTTTGTCGTGGTACGGTAATTGGAAGAGGAAAATAAGCATATATGCATAATCAGCCTTATAATATTCCCACTGCTGGGACTCAGGCCTCCTCTTTAGATGAGGCAATGGGCCGTAATCTACCACGCGGGCCCAGTGCGGATTGGTAGATGTCACATGTCTTCGAATTTTTGGTTCTAGGACATGCCGGTTTTTAACCGACTTCAAAAAGGAGGAGGTTATATGTTCGGTTGAATGTATGTTTTTTTTTTTTTTTTTTTATGTATGTTCACCGATTTCTCGGTCAATTGTTTACCGATTTTGAAAAATTTTTTTTTTATTGACAGGTTATGCTTCCGAATTGGTCCCATAGAAATATTGTTATGATCTGATCATGAACTTCGAAGATATGGAACAGAACTCCTCATAGGATCACAGCAGAACCGTCGTAACAAGTAAAATTGCTTTGTTTATACGTGTAGTCGATGACTGACTGAAAGTAGAGGGGGAAAATATCGAACTGATCTGATGATGAAGCCTGAAGTTAGGCACCGGAACTCTGTAATAAATTAATGTAATCTAACCGTGTTTGGGATTATTAGAATTGTCATGAGATGCACTCTGGCTATAAGGTCTTTAAGTTTGGCTGAGGGGTACTTTTTAGTGGTGGTACCATAACTAAAAAGTGTAAAATAAAAACTTTTTACAAAAAAAAATACAACCGACTTCAAAGTAAAAAAAAACACTGAAAAGTGCAAAATAACTTTAATTTCGGAAGTCGGTGTTAAATAACGAAGAGACAAAACTATTATAGAAACACCGACTTCCGAAATTAAAGTTATTTTGCACTTTTCAGTGTTTTTTTTTACTTTGAAGTCGGTTGTATTTTTTTTTGTAAAAAGTTTTTATCTCACGATGTTTTCCTTCACCGTTTTGAGACCAGTGGTGATGAAATAAATTACACAAAGTAATGTGCCTAGCTGGGTTTGAACCCGTGACCTACAACTCGTAATTCGGGGCTGTTACCACTCGGCCACCACTGCTTTGGGAAGAGGAAAAACGCATGTTATTAAAAGAGTTATTATGGAGACGGAGGCTAAATAAAAGATTTCTTCATAGACGTTTAAGCGTTTTTAATATGTTTAATATTGCAGGTATAGAACATAAAATAGTATCTAGTATTTTTTTTGTAAGTAGCGATGTAAAATAATATTTATTTCACTATAATATTAGGTACATTAATTTGTTAGATTGTGTGAGGAGCGATATGAAAGAAAAGGGAGTCAGTGATAGCATGATGATTTATAGAACAGAATGGACAAAAAAACGTGTTGCGCTGACCCCAAGTAACATAGAATATGGGTAGGAAGATAATGATTATTATGAAGAAGTGCACATACATGAAACAAAATTAGTGACGGCATTTTTACCGACTTCAAAAAGGAGGATTTATGTTCGGCTGAATGTATGTTTTTTTTTCATGTTTTTTCACCGATTTCTCGGTCAATTGTGGACCGATTTTGAAATTATTATTTTTTTATTGAAAGGTTATGCTTCCAAGTTGGTCCCATAGAAATATTGTTGTGATCTGATCATGAACTTCGAAGATATGGAACAGAACTCCTCATAGGATCACAGCAGAACTGTCGTAACAAGTAAAATTGCTTTATTTATACGTGTAGTCGATGACTGACTGAAAGAATAGGGGGAATATATCGAACTGATCTGATGATGAAGCCTGAAGTTAGGCACCGGAACTCTGTAATAAATTAATTTAATGTAACTGTGTTTGGTATTATTAGAATTGTCATGAGATGCACTCTGGCTATAAGGTATTTAAATATGGCTGAGGGGTACTTTTTAGTGGTGGTAGGTACCATAACTAAAAAGTGTAAAATTTTAATAACGAAGTTAAATAACGAAGAGACAAAACTATTACAGAAACACCGACTTCCGAAATTAAAGTTATTTTGCACTTTTCAGTGTTTTTTTTACATTGAAGTCGGTTGTAATTTTTTTTTTTTTGTAAAAATATTTTTAAACTACTTAAGTATTGATAATAATATTATGGAACAAGTACCGTACAGACAGATGACACGTGTTTATAGATGGATAGGTTGAAGTAATCTTAACCTTTGAGCTTACATAGTAAACGTGTAGAACCAGTTACTAATGGATTAGTAAGTGTGAACAAATACTCCTTTGCTAAGCCATGCGTGTTTGATCCTGAGTATATCTATTGTTTGACTCAAAGTAAGTTCCTCATAATTGCTTAATTTTTACCATCATTTTCTACACGTTCGACACGCGTATGGAAAATAATAATACTAAGAATGTAATGGTATTCAAATAGTCATACATAACTGTAGAACTAGCAAGATAAAAATACCAAACAGTCATGTAGACACAGATTGCACGTTTGGCGCAATGGTTAAGCGATAGGCTGCTGCGCGGCCTGATGTCGCGGTTTCGGTTCCCACACAAAACCAATATTTATATAACCTGTAGACAGTTGTTCCGGGTCTGGGTGTCTTGTTATGTTTACATGTTTGTGAAGGCACCCACGATATAGGAGTAATTCCTCGTCTGGGGCAACGTTTTATTCAAGAAAGATAGAAAGAAAGACAAAAAAGAAATATGAAAAAAGAAAAGAAGGAATATAACTACAGAACAAAGTGACTTATAGGAATAACCCTCCTACATTTTATTATATTATGAGTAGTCTCTACTATTTCCTCTATTTTAAGAACTCGATCACAAACGTTTTTTGTCATAGAGATCATCCATAAAAGTGTTAGGTATCTTCGTAAAATTTCCTGTCACCAAGCATAATTTTCTTACTCTACCGAGAATGATTACCACGGTCACCAGGTTGTTGCAAACATCGTCAGTTTGTAATAAATCTCGCAAGATTGTAAACTTTCGATTTATTTTTGTATATATTTTTGACTATTGTGCGATGTATTGTTTTTTTCTGACTCCATCTATAACAGTATGTTTGAATAAAGTGTATTTATTACATTATGATGATTGTTATATGTTGTATTGCATATTGCTAAATTTTAAAACTATAAAAATGGAAAAAAAAAATGTGAACGGATATGGACAAATTGGATCATTTACAAAAAATCCGTGTGTTATTGAAAAAAAAATAGTTAACAATCTAACGCGCGTTATTATAAACTAACGGTGTTTGCAATTACTCGGTGACATATTTATTTAATGTCATGATATTGCAATCCTCTTACATAGCAGGCTGTATATAGTCATGTCTATCGTATAAACGGCGATAGCTAGGCAATTGCATGGGAACTTCTATAAAGAAGACCGGTTAACTTGCTGAATAATTTATTGAGTTAAAAAAAACTGTAGACGCTTCAATTGTCAGACCCACCCACATTATTTCATAAAAAGAGCAATATTTTGCCAACAAGCGAGGTTATTGACCCTGGATTTTTTTATTTTCGTACTAAGTCCATAATATCTCAGAAAAACTTTCACGTCCTAAGACTATGCAGAGTTTCCTTTGCAGGTTCAAAAGGATACGCGAGATTTTTTTTTAAACTATGCTCCACACTCGGAATTACTCATGTATCGTGCGTATGTGACCATAGACATGTAAACTCACATACACAAGACAAACAGACCCGGAATCACTACATACAGGACAAATAAATATTTGAAAATATTCGTTCCGTGCAGGAATCGAACCCGCAATATGCAGTGCTTTAGCCAATCGCTCAACCACTGCGCCAACCATGCCATCAAGCATCAAATTGAAAATTTAAATCAACATTTAATATATTGCTCAGATTTCCAACATCTAAAATAAATTCCTGTAGAATATATATACGACTAATTAGATTGCACTCGCAGCTGACCCTGACTAAAAAAAAAACATATAAACTAGCTTCTGTCAGTGGCTTCACCTGTGTGAAAATAGAAAACAGAAAATGCCTATAATAAGTTACTTAGTGATAAAGTAGTTTTTTAAGGAGAAAGAATGTTTAAAATCATTCTAGTAATTTTTGAATTTATTAATCCATACACTTAAATAAAAATGAATAGCTGTTCGTTAATCTCGCTAAAACACGAGAACGGCTGGACCTATTTGGCTAATTTTAGTCTTGAAATATTTGTGATAGTCCAGGGAAGGTTTTAACGGTGAGAAAAATGGAAAAAGTTACGAAAAAAAAATCCGAATACAACGCCATCTTTAAGTAATTAAAATGTCATTATATAAAAAAAAAGTAAAAAAACTAAAACCCGACTACGGCAAAAAAAACGACGAAACTAAAAGTATGAAACAAGATTTCCAGGATGCTGAAATAAACAAGGTAAAAAGAAAAGCCGCAGTCACACGTTATAGGTAACAACCGAAACACTTTAATAACGTGTGACTACGGCTTTTCTTTTTACCTTGTTTATTTCAGCATCCTGGAAATCTTGTTTCATACTTTTAGTTTCGTCGTTTTTTTTGTCGTAGGCGGGTTTTAGTTTTTTTACTTTTTTTATTTAAATTATTTTGGTGTTAAATCACTGTGCTTCTGTACCATTTGCAAAAGCTAAATTTAAAATTTCTAATTAATAATGGTAAATTAATTTTTGTCCACCAGAGGGCGCCACATTGAATTTTGATGATATATTTTGATAAGAACCAGTGAAGCCCTTTCAAATGATATCAAACACGGTGTATTTATCTTAACATTTTTTTTAACACATGACTTCTTGTCCGCTAGAGGGCGTCACTTTAAATTTGAACAATATTTTGGAAATGTACAAGTAAAGCCCTTTCAAATGATACCAAACACGGCGTATTTATCTCCATTTTTATTTTTTACACATTACTTTTTGTCCGCTAGAGGGCGCCATATCAAGTTCTGTGACACGTCACGTAACCTATGTTCAGCGGACAATTAAGACTGAGAGGCTCTTCAATTGATTTGGATTTTAAGATTTCTTATTTAATGCGAAAGTCATCTCTATAATTATCATGACGAGGGTACGATGTGATGTTTGAACGTATGAGTATCTAGACGTCTGGTCTGACAAAATATTTTGTTTCTATAAAATGTATGGAAACCGGTAATCTTGGCAATGAACCCATTGACACAACTTTGTTACATCTTTATAAAGAAAAAATGTTGATGCAGAAATAGAATAGGTATCTGAATATTAAAATTGAAATTAAATCTAGAAATATGAATGTTACTCAGTGTCATAGTGTACTAGCTTTTGCTTGCGGGTTGACTCGTGACAGTGCCTTTTGTTGGATGAAAAGTACCCTATGTCCTTTTCTGTACCCCTGACATTGTATATGCAAAATTTCACTAGGTACTTTTATATTTATAATAATTACGCGGCTTCGTCCGCGTGAAAGTAAGAAATCATCCCAAAAGTACAGACAGACATACTCTCGGGATAAAATGTATCCTATTGTAGGATATAGTCTACTTGTGTGCCAAATTCGTATAATCATATCACATAGGATATCATAGGCCTCCAAGCGCCATAGCGGCCAGTTCTGTGCGTCTTGATCAAATCTGTTTCCATCATCATTATCATTATTTCACCAAAGGAGATCCACTGTTGGTCGTGTGCGTCTCGCATCCACCGCATTCCTGCGACTCTCACCAGGTCATCGGTTCACCTTGTGGGAAGCCTTCCAATACTGCGTTTTCCGGTGCGCGGTCGCCACTCTAGAACCTTTCGGCTCCATCGACCATTCGTTCTACGAGCAATCTGCCCTGCCCACTGCCACTTAAGTTTGGCGATTCTTCGGGCTATGTCTGTAACCTTGGATCTCCGGATATATTCATTTCTGACGCGATCACGCAAGGAAACTCCGAGCATAGCCCTTTCCATTGCCTTTCCATTCCTTACTATTAGGCGGTACGAAGTTCGCCGGGTCAGCTAGTTACAAATAAAAATACAAATCTTTTCTGATATTATTACTAGCTTCTCCCAGTGGCTTCGCCTGCGTGATATTAGAAAATATATAGCCCATATCACTCATGTTATAGTAGCATTAAATTGGAAAAAGAATTTTTAAAATCGTTCCAGTAGTTTGAGTTTACTTAACAAAAATACAAGTCTTTATAATATTAGTATAGACCAGTATAGATAGCAGACAGAGATATAATTCAGGTAAAACCAGAATTATTTCGCTGTCTGCTATCTTGGAGAGCAGTGGTGGCCGAGCGGTAACGGCCCCAACTTATGAGTTGTAGGTTGCGGGTTCAAACACAGCCAGGCGCATTACTTTGTGTAATTTATTTCATCACCACTGCTCTCAAAACGGTGAAGGAAAACATAGTGAGGAAACCGCCATGTCCAAGAACAAAAAATTCGAAGACATGTGACATCCACCAACCCGAACTCGGCCCGCGTGGTGGATTACGTCACATTCCCTCACCTAGAGAGGTGGCCTGAGTCCCAACAGCGGAAACATTATAAGGCCGACTATGACTATGTATCTATATGCCTAACCTTCTTCCAACTTTGTTGTGATCGGCTTTCAGACTAACCGATTGCAGCTGAATACCAGTAATTTACATGGAGTGCCTGCCTATCCGACCACCACAACCCAGCAATCGATTAACACGATACCCTTGGTAAGACTGATGTCAGATTTTCTGGCATATATCCGTAACAAATATCCGTAAAAAATATTATGCTGGTATATATCCGTAACCACCGTCAAAAGTCTAGAAATGAATGTTGGGATTGGTTCGAACACTCATTTCTAAATTTTTGCCAAGTCGTTGGCGACTTAGCGTATTTTACAAGGCACGAAAAAATCTCGGTATGTTTGAGAGGTTACCCATCCACACATATAATATATTTATTTACCTCAAATCTGACAAAACTAATTTACATAATTTCAGTTGAAAACCAGTGTCAGACAACTGCTACGTAATTACCTGGCATTATGCTGAACTAAACCTATTTAGCGCAGCCGTGATCTTGTTGTTTTTATTTCTTACTAGCTTTTACCTGCGGTTTTGCCCGCGTACATAAAATATAGCCTATGTCACTCAGGAATAAAGCAGCTTTCTATCAGTGAGAAAAATTTAGCCATCGGACCAGTACTTTCAGAGATTACCTCCTACAAACAAAAAACAAACTTTACCTCTTTTAAAATATTAGTGTAGATTTAAGTTTCTGTACTTGTTTCTTCATTGTTTATGTCTGTTTGTTTGTAAATGTGTTTGCTTTCTTTCTTTCATAGACCGACCTCACTAAGCGTTGTTTAACTTTGGATATCGACCCTTGTGCTTAAATAAATTTTCAACGAACAAATTAAAAAAGTTGGTTTTTTTGTAAAATGTAATCACTGAAAGTGCAGAACTGACACCTTAGAAAAATCTTTGATAGAAAATCTACTCTATTCTATAACAAATAGAGCAGAATATTTATTTCAAAACGACCCAAATGTAACTCGTTCCAAGTTTTTTTATTTATTTATTTATTTACACACAAACACTTAATATCGAAAAGAACAAATACAGATAAAAGAGTAGTAGTAGTAGTAGTTTTTTATTTCGCTTACCTACTTATTTTCAGTATACAAACCTAAAAATAAATATAAAAACAATCACTAAAAACTACTAAGATCATTTTATAATAATAAGGACATTAAAACTATCTTACAATTATTATCTTACAAAATGCCAGTTTCAAGTCTGTCTGTTCATGATAAACTAAAAAAACTACAAAACGGATGTTTTTTGTTTCCTTCAATAGACGAATGATTCATGAGGTATGTCTAAGTTTATAATATATGCATATTATACTAGAAAAAAACGCGAATTTCAAAGATTTGTTACACCCGTACGAAGCTGGGGCGGGTCGCTACATGATAAATACAAAAAGTAAAAATAAAAAATATTATACTTAAGTTACTTTATATTACTGTTCAAAGTCACGCGAACGCCGGCGTTCGCGGCATGACGTCATCGCGCCACACACGGTTGAAAGGCAACCGAACGCCGGCGTTCGCTCTCTCCCACTTCATTGTAGCCCTTTTGTATGAACAAGTTTGATTATTTACGTTCCTGGATAAATTTCCTATAAATTGAACGCAACAATATTTTATAGTCTATGCTCTGCGTTTTTTTTTTCGGTTTGACATCACAAAAAGTTATTTCTGCCGCCATTTTATTTATGGCGGTCATTTCCGAATGGCGCGCGCGGAAAATTTCGAAAGGTTAAGGATGTTATAGGATATGATATAGGCAGAAGAGAAGAAGAAGAACACAATCGAATACATTAGAGTAAGGTAGAGTAGGATAGAATAAACTTTGTACACAAACTTTTAAAATGTAATGGTGACTTTATAAATTATCTATTATTTTACTAGACAAATCACTAACTTTAATATGTTAACCTAATTGTACCACCTATGCTTATGCATACTTAAGTTACTTTATACTTACGTTCTGGTACTTTATAGGTACCAGAAAATGCACGGTTCCTGTGGCATTGGCCACGAGAACGAAGTCGTAGGAAAAAAGCCAGCTCTATTAATATTTCCTATAATAGATATAAAATCGCAGCGTTTCTAATCGCACCTCTAGGTCACCGATATCAGGGTAAACAACAAACGATTCTCCTTACTAACTTGACGTCATGTGTTTAGGTGTTAAGAACGCGCGCTAATTTATCTACTGAGTATTACGACCAATGTTGAATTAACAATCGAGTGCCGAGAAACGTGTTTCAACATAATCATTTTCGATGAGTCATGTAGGTAGGTGTTGTAGAGCTGATTTACGGGCTTTTTATTATTAGAAGTTCTATTGACAAGTTAACGGCATCAAGTCTGTTCCATCATCGGACCACTAGACGTACGATGTTGCGCCACCGGTACAAGATGGTCATCCCACCTATACGTACAAAGTGTTTTGGGAATACATTTATCGTACGTACAGCTACGGAGTGGAATTCCCTGCCGGAGTCTGTGTTTCTTGAGCTAAGAGTGAACAGGGTACATCTAGGCAAGCGTGCTCCATTGTAGGCCACATCATCGCTTACCATCAAATGAGATAGTGGTCAAACGCATGCCTATCAATAATAATAAAAAAATACTCAATTGTTTTTCTGCCCTTACTCCAAGCTACTCGGAGTCGGCGCAACAAGTTTGCTTCTTCTATTCTCCCTTGACTACTGTCACGTTTCCGTTCAGTTCAATTCTTTCATTAATTCCCTTTATTCGCTCATTTTATTGAATGTCACCTAACTATTAACTATAATAACACTATGATATAATAAATAATATACATAATTCCACCAATATTGTAAAAGGCAAGGCGAAACGGCGAGGCGGACGGATTTGGGCAGCATTCGAGAAGCTGTGCGGTGTCTTCTCGTCCAGCATACCACAGTGTAAGATGAAAGTACAGTGCTTGTTGCCAGTGATGACATATGACTCTGAAACGTGTTCGCTTACATTGGGCCTCATCAGAAGGCTTACAGTCACCCAAAGGGCAATGGAAAGGGCTATGCTTGGAGTTTCCTTGCGTGATCGCATAAAGAATGAAGATATCCATAGGAGAACCAAGGTCGCCGACATAGCCCGAAGAATCGCCAAACTAAAGTGGCAGTGGGCAGGGCAGATTGCTCGTAGAACGGATGGTCGATGGAGCCGAAAGGTTCTAGAGTGGCGACCGTGCACCGGAAAACGCAGCTAACTAGTAAGCTGTTGATCCCCGCACGAACGCCGGCGGTCGTGCGCCATTGTCTTACTATTGTGTCTCTAATTACGCTACTCAAGAAGTTAATGAAAATTATTGACATGTGGCTATCTTTTAAAAACGAAATTCATTCGATAATAGAACACAACGTACCAAAAAAGGTGATTAATAAAAAGCTACGTACCAATAAGCCCTGGATAAACAAAGAAATCCTTGATCTTATTGTAAAGAAAAAGAAACTGTGGATCAGTTATAGAATTAATCCTAATGAAAACGCGTATAACAGATATAGAAGAATAAATAACGATATCAATAAAATAACCCGACATAGAAGATCAAAATTCGAATCCACTGTCATAGATACAGGTGTTAAAGCTTTTTATGGCTATATCAGGAAGCAGCTGAACTCTAAAGTTTGTATCCCTAATATGCGCCGTCTAATCCATAAACTCGAACACTTAGGCATTCGCGGTAGTCTATTAGCCTGGATAAGTGATTTTCTTACTAAGAGAACATTCCGTGTGCGTATTGTGACGTTCTTTCTACAGCCCGTACTGTGCTCAGCGGTGTTCCACAGGGATCGGTGCTTGGCCCGCTGCTATTCATCCTATACTTGATAGACCTCAAAAATACGCTTCGTTTGTCTTTTTCGCTATTTGCAGATGATACAAAGTTTTTTGGGAATCCCCAGGTTCAATGGCAAGATATACAAAGTGACCTAAACGCAATATACGAATGGACCCAAGACTGGTTACTTACGTTGAATGTTGATAAATGTACCATCTTACACTTGGGAAAAAACAATCCGCGAAAAAGTTATCATCTAGGACTTCAAAAACTCTCATCTGTCGAGTCACAGAAAGATTTAGGTATTATTATGTCTAGCAATCTAAAATGGGAAACTCACATACTCAACGTCATCAAGAGAGCACATTCGAAACTCTATGTTATTCGCAAGGCATTCAAATGCTTGACACCTAAAACGTTTGTTAAGCTGTACAAAACCTACATAAGACCTCTCTTGGAGCATGCTAATGTAATCTGCGACCCATATTTTAAGAAAGACATCACTCTAATCGAAAATGTTCAGAGAAGGGCAACCAAAATGGTCCGTACCATTTGCAATCTATCTTACGAAGAGCGCCTTAAATAACTTGACCTTATCACACTGGAACAACTTAGACAAAGGGGCAGGCTTATTGACACTTATAAAATACTCACAGAATACTACGATGTGCCCAGCCTTCAAGACCTTTACACACTGAATGCCAACAAACATTTACGAGGACATTCCTTTAAGTTATGGGGAAATGCATCCAAAAAGAAGCTTTTGAAGCAATTTCTACCTAACCGAGTTGTAACGGCATGGAACAGGCTCCCGGAAATTGTTGTGAAAGCTCCCATATTGAACTGCTTTAAAAACCGGTTGGACAGACCAAATATCTCCAAACTATATGAAACACACGCATCAGCTAAATAGCTGCTAGTGTGTCTTACCAAATAATAATAATTGGAAGGCCTCCCACAAGGTGATCCGATGACCTGGTGAAAGTCGCGGGAATGCGGTGGATGCGAGACGCACAGGACCAACAGTGGATGTCCTTTGGTGTAATGATGATAATGATGATGGAAACGGATTTGATCGAGACGCACAGAACCGGCCGCTATGGCGCTTGGAGGCCTATGATATCCTATGTGAAATGATTAAACGAATTTGGCACACAAGTAGACTATATCCTACAATAGGATACATTTTATCCCGAGAGTATGTCTGTCTGTACTTTTGGGATAATTTCTTACTTTCACACGGACGAAGCCGCGTAATTATTATAAATATAAAAGTACCTAGTGAAATTTTGCATATTATACAATGTCAGGGGTACAGAAAAGGACATAGGGTACTTTTCATCCAACAAAAGGCACTGTCACGAGCCAACCCGCAAGCAAAAGCTAGTACACTATGACACTGAGTAACATTCATATTTCTAGATTTAATGTGAATTTTAATATTCAGATACCTATTCTATTTCTGCATCAACATTTTTTTCTTTTTAATGATGTAACAAAGTTGTGTCAATGGGTTCATTGCCAAGATTACCGGTTTCCATAGATTTACAAACAAAATATTTTATCAGACTAGACGTCTAGATACCTACGTTCAAACATCACATCGTGCTCTCGTCATGATAATTATAGATGACTCTCACATCAAATAAGAAATCTTAAAATCTAAATCATATAATTGAAGAGCTTCACGGTGTCCATTCTATTTGTTTTTAAGTATTTCTTAAGTTTCTATTTTGGATTTAACACACGATATCAGGTTTGAAAAAAAATCCTCAGTTGTGAACCAAGATTAAACTGCCAGAGCTCTGGAATTATTCGAAAGTTTCACCACGGTCCCGAAACGCAAACACATAGAGGTATATTTTGTAAAGACCTACTTGACCTCTGCCTGGCTAGCATTCAGTTTTATATCCAGTTTTTAACGTTATCAAGGTAAGTAATACCTGCTTCTCTTATCCTTCCAGACAGGTGTAATAAAAAGGAATATCACTAAAATTAGAAGCATTAGCATACGATACACTGACCTCTATTTTGTAAGTTTCTTTTTTCTTTAAAATCGACTTTTGCAACTAACTTTACGTTGTTGTTGTGTATGTTTTTATTATAAGAGGAAGTTAAAATCAACTGGGTTTTTTGTAAAGCGTCCGAGGCTTTGTATACATCTTCAAATGATGCTATTTTTGTAACATCCCACTTCCTATTTATTTATTTTTTTTAATCTTTATTAAGGAGCTTTATCACAATATTGACGATGTCGCTCCGTCGTAGCCAAATTTTGAATTTAAAGTTATTTTTAAAAACTTAGCTTATTCAGCCTTTTAATGTTCCCACTGCTGGGACTCAGGCCTCCTCTCTCTAGCAGAGGGAATGGGCCGTAATTCACCACGCGGGCCCAGTGCGGATTGGTGAATGTAACATGTCTTCGAATTCTTGGTTCTAGGATATGCCGGTTTCCTCACGATGTTTTCCTTCACGGTTTTGAGAGCAGTGGTGATGAAATAAATTACACAAAGTAATGCGCCTGGCTGGGTTTGAACCCGAATTCGTAAGTCGGGGCCGTTACCACTCGGCCATCACTGCTCAGATATCAGTTGATGTCAGATTCCTGGCTCATGACTATCCGTAATAAATCTCGAAATAAGAGTTGGGACCGACGACTTAGCGTGTTTTCCAAGACACGACACAAATCTCGGTATGTTTGAGTGGTTACCCATCCACACACACAATATATTTATTTACCTCAAATCTGACAAAACTGATTTACATCATTTCAGTTGAAAACCAGTGTCAGGCAACTGCTGCGTAATTACCTGGCATTATGCTGAACTAAACCTATTTAGCGCAGCCGTGATCTTGTTGTTTTTATTTCTCACTAGCTTTTATCCGCACCTTCACCCACGTATATAAAATAAAGCCTATGTCACTCAGGAATAAAGCAGCTTTCTATCAGTGAAAAAATTTTAGCAATCGGACCAGTAAAATCCGCATTTTTTGCAATTAGGTGAAGATATGATACCCATCATCATCATCTTCCTGCCCTTGTCCCATCTTATTTGGAGTCGGCGCAACATGTTTTTTTCTTCCATTCTATCCTGTCAACCGTCATGCTATCACTAACTTCCTTTTCTTTCATATCACTGTTCACACAATCCATCCTTCTTTTCTTTGGCCTCCCTCTCCCTCTCGTATACATGTGGATAGGTATCCACATGTATACTCATAACTCTTTTAGTAACATGCGTTTCATCTCTCCTCTTTACATGACCATACCAAGACAAACGATTCCCTTTCAACTTTTCAGTCACTGGCGCCACTTTCAAACTTCCTCTAATATACTCGTTTCATACTCAGATACCCATAAGGATAGTAAACTTCCTCGATGGGACGTGACCAGATCGAAGCCTCATGGCAGTAACAATATCTTTTCTATTAAATGCATCAATTATCTATCTATCCAGGGAATTGTTAATGGTTCGGGTTGGATGGTATTGTACCAAATACCTTCCTCTCTTGATCTCTCATCGTGAAATTCTTTCCACAATAAAATTTCTGATAATGTTTTCTATTCAAACAAAAGTTATCTGAGAAAATTGGAACTGTATTTATTTCTATGTATGCAATTATGATAACATCCCTATCTTTAAAATAATTCTATTTTGTTATTATTTTTCCTATAACTACACACGGTGTCAACATCTCTTTTTTTCCATCTTGTCTTTCGCAAGTATGCTGGAAGAGATTTTTAGATGCTTTGTAATTTTTATTTTTCTGTTTGATCTTCTTGTCTTTATTTTATTAACCGACTTCAAAAAGGAGGAGGTTATATGTTCGGTTGAATGTATGTTTTTTTTTTATGTATGTTCACCGATTTCTCGGTCAATTGTGGACGGATTTTGAAAATTTTTTTTTGATTGAAAGGTTATGCTTCCGAGTTGGTCCCATAGAAATATTGTTATGATTTGATCATGAACTTCACAGATATGGAACAGAACTCCTCATAGGATCACAGCAGAACCGTCGTAACATGTAAAATTGCTTTGTTTATACGTGTAGTCGATGACTGACTGAAAGTAGAGGGGGAAAATATCGAACTGATCTGATGATTAAGCCTGAAGTTAGGCACCGGAACTCTGTAATAAATTAATGTAATCTAACCGTGTTTGAGATTATTACAATTGTCATGAGATGCACTCTGACTATAAGGTATTTAAGTTTGGCTGAGGGGTACTTTTTAGTGGTGGTATCATAACTAAAAAGTGTAAAATAAAAAACTTTTTACAAAAAAAAAAATACAACTGACTTCAAAGTAAAAAAAAAAAACACTGACAAGAGCAAAATAACTAACTTCCGAAGTCGGTGTTAAATAACGGGTAGTATTTAAACGCAAATCAAAAAATATCCTTTTTCTATGCAATAAAATTCCGAATTCCCATCAAAATTACTGATTGCACAGCAAAATATTCAACTCAAAATATCACTAAACACACTACAATTTATTTTCGTAGCGTACAGCGATTTTTCCTAAAGCAATTTAGCTTTTTCATCAATGCACAGCTAATAATCTTAATGCACATTATAGATGTTAACTCTTTTTCTTTTAAATATCGCTTCTATTTTTATATTATTTACAGCGGTTTTTCTAAATAAAACAGCATTTTATTAGTCACAGTCGTCATATTATTTATTAATTACCACATAATGAGATCAGCAAAAAAAATATAAATTTAGATACAAAATTGTATTAAAGCGGGTCTTGCTTTAGCGGGGCGTCCACGCTTCCTTTTTAGCCCAATAGGCACATTTTTAGCTTCTGCAGGTGGTGCCACGTACTTGAGTCGGACCATCCCCACCCGCAGAACCCCATGGTTTTGGAGATATCCATGTTTAAAGTTTGAGGTTAGGTTAAGTTAGAACACTAATTTCCATCGATTCATCATTTATGGGGCGGTTTGGGGCCTAAATCATAATGGCTTTTAACATTAGAAGGGGATATGGCGCTCGGCGGCCGCTGCCGCGGCACGCTCGCTCCGCTCGCTCGTCTTCGCGCGTTGATGGTCACGGTTCTAACCTAACCTAACCCAAATGATTCACTAACATTAGAGGGGGATCTGGCGCTCGACGGCCGCTGCCTTGCAATTTTTATGGAACTTTGGAAAATTATATCTCGTAAACGGTAAGTTTGCGCAACTTAATATTTTGCAAAAAGCTTTCTATTTATGAGTACTATCTACTATAAAAAAATGAACTTCCAAATTGACGGTCCATAAAGGAAAGTTTAGACCTGGAGAACCTTCGGCTGATCCATTTGTTCTGCTTTTAGAAATAATGCAATGTAAAAGGATTTTTTTGTTATAATAATCATTAAATTTGCCGAGCATGGCTTCTTGAAAATTAAGACAAATATATGGTTTGGTTGTACTTACTGGTTAATATGCGACTGGGATAGTTATTTTCCTATGAAATATCGAAAATTTGCTGTGCAGTCAGTATTTATGCTATGTATGTAGTATTATTGTACAAAAATAAATTTAACTGTATTGCATTATGAGGAAAAAAGTAATGTCATATTGATGTATAATTTCGAATTATCTGCATTTTGAGTTTTGTTAAACATTTAGTTTATTTGTAGTGTAGTTTATTTGATGTAAAAAAGAATATAAATGATGAGTATGTATTGATAGGCGATTATTTATTTGATATGCAATTTATAATATCCCATAGATAACGAAGAGACAAAACTATTATAGAAACACCGACTTCCGAAATTAAAGTTATTTTGCTCTTTTCAGTGTTTTTTTTTTTACTTTGAAGTCGGTTGTATTTTTTTTTTTTGTAAAAAGTTTTTTATAATGTTTACAAATGTGTGTTGGGAGTTGTGTACGTAAGAAAAAATGAATGTAAAATTCTATATATTTGCCGGTTTATAGCTTCTGTCGAAGGGTTTTGTATATTTAGAACACAGGTGTCTACCTGTGTACCTGTGTGTGTGTGTGTGTGTTTTTTCTGAAAGCCTATATTAGAACTAAAGGATAATTTTAATTTCGGTGTTAGTTTCCCGTGATATCATTTATTAGCTAGTGAAATACGGGATACTTCTTTCCGATTTTTGAGGAATTGAGGAGCCCTCCCACCATCTCCTTCGTGGTCTGCCGCTGCCCCATTTCGCTGTATTAGGACACCAGTTCCTTATTATACCGCCTTACAGGTAGCAAATAAGCGCAAAATCGTGACCGGTATAAGGAATGGCCTTTCGCAAGCAATAAAAAAAAATTGTTAGCAATAAGAAATATTTTGTTCTAAGAACGTATGCGCCTGAACTGTATCCGATCCTGACAAGCTTATTTAAGCTTTCATTTGAGGAAAGTGCCGATTGCATGGAAGCAAGCTAACGTACAGCCCTTGCCTAAAAAGGGTAGGTACTCGGGCTGACCCAGCTAACTACAGACCAATCTCAGTAACGTCCATTCTCTGTAAGACTATGGAACGTGTATCCAACACTTACCATATCATACCTACCATACCCAGAAGCTACTGACATCCTAAGTGACCGTCAATACGGCTTTCACCGAAATCGGTCAACTGGTGATCTTCTAGCTTATGACATCCACATCTGGAGTGATGCCATCGAGAAGCACGAGAAAGCGCTTGCCGTCTCCCTCGATATCTCGAAGGCTTTCGAAAGGGTCTGGCACGAAAGCCTTATTAGTAAGCTTCCTTCTTTCGGTTTACCTGCTGGATTGTATTCTTGGATCGCAGACTTCCTGAGTGACCGGTCCATCCGAGTGGTCATCGATGACGGCTCGTCCGGTCAAATAGCCATTAATGCCGGGGTCCCTCAGGGGTTAGTGCTCTCGGCAACATTGTTCTTGCTGCAGATAAACGATCTGCTTAGGTCCGGTACCTTTGGGTATGCAGACGACAGCACTGTTGCTGAGAGTTACATATGCAGCGCGCGAGCTAGTGGGTCGCAGATCCAATCTCTCCGAGAGACTATGGTCGAGCGCTTGAACTTTTCCTTGAAGGCAGTGTCTGAATGGGACGATGCCAATTTGGTCAAGTTCAATACTGCTAAAACCCAGGCGTTTCTATTTTCCGCTAAAAGGAGCCAATTCGGCCCTACTCCAACTTCACGGGGATTAACCGTGCCGATAACCAACCATCTTGATCTTCTTGGTGTTGCGTTGACGTCAACACTCAACTTTGGGCCATACATCGAAGCAAAGGCTCAACAGTACAGCAAAGGTCAGAGAGTACTTCACGCTGGAACAGCTGCTCAAACTTTATCAAGCGGAAGTTCGATCGTGTATGCAGTTGAGTACTGCTCTCACATCATCTTTGGAACGGGTCTGCCCGATACTAGCTTGATGCACTTGAGGCAATTGAGAGGCAAGCCAGTGGGATCATTGGCAATGATGCAGACGTCGAGTCGAGGCTTCAAAGTCTTGAGCATCGATGCCGAGTTGCTAGCCTGTCGGTTTTCTACCGGTTGCATTTCGGGGAGTGTGCGTCGGTATTGCATAACCTAATTCCGGCTAGCCCGTTCCAACATCGGACCACCAGGCGTACGGCGATGCGCCACCGGTACATGGTGGACATCCCACCTATACGCACAAAACGTTTTGGGAACACATTCACTGTGTGTACAGCTAAGGAGTGGAATTCCTTGCCGGAATCTGTGTTTCCTGATGGCTACAACCCGGGATCTTTAAGTCAAGAGTGAATAGGTTACTTCTAGATAAGCGCGGTCTATTGTCTACCGCATCGTCGCTTTCCATCAGGTGAGACAGCGGTCAAACGCGAACATATCAAGAATAAAAAAAAAATAGAATAAAAACCGAATAGAAAATAATAATAAATAGGAATAACCAAAAATATACATATGTATGAAATAAATGTAAGTAAATCCCCAACGCAATCTAGAGCATATGCTAATGACCATTAATTTGCTATCTATAAAGTATAGAATAATATTTTGCTCGTTTTAGAATACTAATGAATGACTCATGATTTTTTCCGCTTCTGTATTTATTATGAGAAATACGAAAAACAGTCTCCATTGTAGTTAAATAATTATCACTATGATTTGAGGAAAAGACACTGATTTATCTGTGTTTAAGGAACTCATTAGGTACCTACTTATTGTTACTGCAATCTGTGTGCAATCATAAATGAACTTCACATCGTGATACTCAGAATAGCCTGTTGAATACATTTATCAGAAACAGAGGCCCTGTAAAGGACCTAAACTGAACTGTTAAAGGGATGGAGCTATATAGGGTGTGTAGTTCTATCCCTCTTTCTTGCTCGCACGCCTAACATTTTAACACGTCATGGTAAGGGTGCTTTTCCACCAGAGATGTGCTATGCTACGTTGCTATGGATGCGTTTGATATCCACCAATCATATTAATAGGTGCACATAGGTTAGCACTGGTGGAAACGGATTCAACTAAGATATGTTTTTTATATGGAAGGATGCGTGCTATGTCTACTGCTATGGAGGCGTGTTATGGATATGTGCTATGGATGCGTGCTATGGATATGTGCTATGGATGCGTGCTATGGATGGTCGCGAGTGGTGTAACTATGTGCCGCTTCCCTATTATAGATACATTGCAGCTACTTTGCGGCGCATCTTCATGGCACATCTTACTCGGTCACATAGTTTCACAGCATAGCTATTACATCCTTGCAGCATAGCTGCATAGCACATCTCTGGTGGAAAAGCAGCCTTAAGCCCCTGTAGCTTAGTAGAAACCAACCCAAATATCAGACATGAAAAAACCAATACAACAAACTAGGTTTTGCCCGCAACTTCATCCGCGTAAATGTCGATTAAAGCTGACGTGAAGTCGAAGTCGAAGCCATATATAAAGCAGCCCATGTCCTTCCTTGAGTTCAAGCTTACACCGTACCAAATTCTATCAAAATATGTTTAGTAGTTTAACCATGAAAGCGTAACAGACATACAGAGTTACTTTCACGTTTCGATGCCTTCTAAGCATAAAGTCGTAACATATTTTTTAGTAAAATTGTATTACAAATAAATAAAATAAATATTATTGTTTCTTATTAGGTACATCCAGCGTCTGGTACTGTGTACATAATGCAAAAACATCGGATAAAACTGTTTCACAAATTATTTAGATCATTAGTAATTAAGACCAAAACCGTTCTCCAAAAAAATGCACATTTTGCCTACGACCTTATGCATATGAGGCATCAATTTATAATATTAGTACCTAAAGATAAATATGAGGATAGGAACCCAATAGAATCGGAGTAACAGTTACCTACGTACACAATATCCTATCCGGAGTCCAGATGAGGCTATATAGCTCAATCAGAATTAGACACACTTCACCTCAAGTAAACTGATCAACATTCAATAACTCTCACCTATTTCACTTAATCAACTGCACGTAATATCACCAGCTGAACTTGTTACATGCCCACAATGTAGTACGTACCTACTCATGGCCATCAGCTTAAGGCGAATCGCAAGAGAAGTATTCACTGCGGAAAAATATATGCTATTCTTGAACATATTTCTCAGAACACGGCTTTTACCTTGGACAGAGGATAAGCATTTCCATACAGCGTGGCAATGCCGCCAGTCTTTTGAGAATATTATCATTCGACAGCGATGTTGAGGAGTTTTTCTACGACATTATAAGACTGGTTATGCTATTTTATACTTTATATAATATGTATAATTATACTTATTAAATATATAAGATTATTTTATATTATCTTTATACTTTTGTGCCCTTGTTATCCATTTTTTTTTTATATTGTCTCTCCACCAATCTTGGTTGACTGGTAGAGAATGCCTAAGATATTAAGTTTGCCTTTGTGCCTATGTGATCCATGAATTTTTAATAAATAAATAAATTTTTCAGTGATTATGCGGTTATAAACTTTAATTTAATGCAATGTTTATATGTCTGTTGGGGTCAAAATTTGCAAACTAAATTAGAACCACTTCCTTTTATCCCCTTGAGTTGGAATGTTAGACTTTGTTTCAGTTCCGATGACAATGCATTTTTATGGTAAGTATGGACCTGAATCCACATCCAGGAATAGCTCCAGATAAAGAAACTCTTCAACAGCGAACAGCACAGATGTGAAAATTTGTGTATACATAATATTTAACTAACTTCTGCCAGCGGCTTCGCTCGTGTGAAAGTAGGTTTCTCCATACAAACTTTGGACACCCATTTCACCCCCTTAAAAGTTGAATTTCCAAAAATTTCTTCTTAGTGCTCGCCTACGTCATAAAAGGAAGCCTTGTGCACGATTTCACATTCTTAGTCTTAGTAGTTTCGGCTTTGTGTTGATATGTCAATCAGTCAGTTTCTACTTTTATATTATAAAGACTTGCTTTTGTCAAAAAATAGGGGGCTCATTTAGATGCCAATGTATACACTTCTATAATAAACTTCCTAGTCATATTCAACAACTAAGCCTTAATAAATTCAAATTATTTGTAAAGCGAAAACTTTGCTTACACTATAAAGGACTATATTGAGGACCAAATGGCTTGGGATTGCCCTGCTCCAGTACGCACTGCAACTGTTGTCTTATTATTATTATTTTTCTTTTGTTTTTATTTTTAATTGTGTTTTTTTTTATTATTTATTACAATTCGATATTGTAGATTATTTTTATTTTGCAATTTGACTTTTTTTTTCTATTAATTTTTGACAAAAATGTTTACTTTGCTAAAGTATTACATTTTGTAAACTATATTTTTCCTTTTATTATTGTGAACGTGAGGACTATGTTGATTGTTTTTTTTTTCCTTTTCAGTAATTTTAATGTATGTCTGGCAATTTGAGTATTTTCTGCGGCCTACCCAAATGTCCTTTCCTTGGTATTGTTCGTCAAGTCGTTGAGCTCCTTAGTAGTCCTGAGTTGAGCTTTACGAATACTGACAAATGCTTGCACTGACTGGACAGGTCCACTCAAATCTGTATGGTTCTTTCTTCAAAAGACCATTTCAGACAAATCTGCATGGTTCTCATGTGATTTGACCATTACATATTTACTGTATGGACATACTGTGTCTAAAAAAATTAATAAGTTCGTGTATGCCCTCAAACAGGTTAGAAATATAACTAACACAAAAACGGCGATAATATCATATCACGCTTATGTTGAATCTTTGTTACGATATGGTCTTATAATGTGGGGTAACAGTACTGATCACAACAGAGCATTCGTTGCGCAAAAAAAGTGCATTAGGGCAATTTACGGCCTGCAACCAGACGAATCATGTAGACCTGTATTCAAAAAACTTAATTTATTACCGCTACCGGCTCTTTACATCTACGAAACATGTATGTTTGTCAGGAAAAATCAGAATTTATTTGTTAAGGCAGACGACATTAATGTTCGTAACCGACGAGACCCCAAAAGGCTCGTTCTAAGCAATATTCCTAGGTTGACCAAATATAATAAAAGGTGCGTTACAATGTGCGTGCGCTTATATAATACGAGTAAGTTACCAAGTGATATTAAAACTCTAGGCATTAGATTATTTAAAAAAAAATTGTATCAATGGTTATTGATTAATAATTTTTATTGTGTAAAGGATTACATTGAAAAAAGAAATTAATGTAAATACTTACTTACTAAATTTGCATGCTAATACTTAGCGAAACATGTTTGCTCATATTTGTACCTTTTTACCACCTTTTATACCATGTTTTTTAGCAAATAAATATATTATTACTAGCTGAGCCGGCAAACGTTGTTCTGCCATATAAATAAAAAAAAAAAAAAAAAAAAAAGATGTTGGCCGATTCTCAGACCTACTCAATATGCTCACAAAATTTCATGAGAATCGGTCGAGCCGTTTCGGAGGAGTTCAAGTTCGAACACCGTGACACGAGAATTTTATATATAAGACTAGCTGAGCCGGCAAACGTTGTTCTGCCATATAAATAAAAAAAAAAAAAAAAAAAAAAAAAATAGATGTTGGCCGATTCTCAGACCTACTCAATATGCTCACAAAATTTCATGAGAATCGGTCGAGCCGTTTCGGAGGAGTTCAAGTTCGAACACCGTGACACGAGAATTTTATATATTAGAGATTATTTTCTTTATTTATTTTTTATACATATTTTGTACATTTTTAAATATTTTCTAAAACACATATAAAAAAAACATTTAAAAATATAAAAAATAGCAGTCCGCCGGTGTCGGGACAGGGTCCAAGCTACCGGTGGTTAGGGCTGCAGAGACAGGAACCTCCTCACAATGCGGGCCGTATCGAGGAGTACTGCCTTCTGTATCAGGCCCTTGATCCAACCGCGCAACGACAGTTTCGACAGGTGGTCGTCTAGACTTTTGGCCATCAGGCCATTGGCGGTAACAACAATCGGCACAATGATAGCCGAGTCCACATTCCACATGTCGACAACCTCGTGTGCTAAGTCGAGATATTTGATTTGTTTCTCTTTCTCAGCTTTCACGAGATTCTCGTCATGTGGAATGGTGACGTCGACTATCATTACGCGGCGCGCTAATCGGTCTATCACCACTATATCCGGCTTATTGGCTACAATAGTCCGGTCAGTAATGATAGACCGATCCCAGTACAACGTGACATGGTCATTTTCGAGAACTGGGTCGGGCACATAGCTGTAATACGGTACCTCTGAATACACTAGGTTGTATTTCAAAGCAAGTTGCTGGTGGATAATCCTGGCTACTTGGTTATGCCTGTGCAAGTACTCTCCGTTAGCCAGACGAGAACAACCAGAGATAATATGTCTGATAGACTCACCCGGACGATGGCATGCCCGACACACGTCAACCGTCCCGTCCTTCATTATATATCTCCGGTAGTTATTCGTCAAGATGACTTCGTCCATAATTGCACAGATAAAACCTTCAGTTTCCCCGAAGAGGTTGCTGAAACGTAGCCAGGCCACGGACGCTGCAAAATCTACATCAGACTCATGTAGAGCCCGATAAAAGCGCCCGTGGAGCTCCTTACTTTTCCATACTTCCCTGCGGTCATCAGTTGTAAGTACCACAGGTTTGCGCCAGTTCTCTTTAGCCATGGACAACGGGGTGAGTCCCTTGTCCACTGCGACCACATCGCGGTGCATACCCACGTCGGTTTTATGAAAGTATTCTCTGAGGCTGCACACCTCGCGGTTGTGCAGGGTCTTCGCGTTTAAAAAACCTCGACCTCCACACTTCCGCGGGATGTACAGTCTCATCACAGACGACCGTGGGTGATGCATCCGGTTTGCGGTCAACAGTGTACGGACCCGCCTATCCAGAGCATCTAGCTCGGTCTGAGTCCATTTGAGTATGCCGAAAGAGTACATTAAGACCGGCATGACCCAACCATTGAAGGCTCGCACCTTATTTCCACCCGACAGAAGGCTGTTTAATACCTTCTTCAGGCGGTCAAAGAAGCGCTCCTTCAACGATTGCTTCATGTCAGCAACGTTAATGCCTAACGCTTCCGACATACCCAAATACTTATAGGTTTCGGTCGAAGAGAGGGATTTAAGGTATATGGAATCCGAGAGTTGAATTCCCTCAGATTCCATAATCTCCCCTCGCTTTACATGCATGACTGCACATTTATCCACACCAAATTCCATCCTGATGGCACTACTGAAAGTTTCAGTTACCTTTAGTAGTTCCATCAGTCGTAACTTGTTGGGGGCAATGAGTTTCAGATCGTCCATGTAAAGAAGGTGAGATAGTACCTGACCACCTCTTCTCAACCGATAGCCCAAGCCTGATTCCTCCAGCAATGTGCTTAGAGGATTCAGGGCTAAGCAGAACCAAAGTGGGCTCAGACTGTCGCCCTGGAATATTCCCCGTTTAATCCATATAGGTTCATCGTCCCTCCGAATCGATCGACATCCTGGATAGCGAAGAACTGTGTTCCATTGCCCCATACATGACTCAAGGAAGGTGCGTAGAGTTGCATCTATTTTATACAACTCCAACACCCTCATGAGCCATGTATGTGGCACAGAGTCATAGGCCTTCTTATAATCTATCCAACATGTCGACAGATCCTTGCGAGATCGACGAACCTGTTGGCTTATGGCCATGTCTATGAGGAGTAGCTCCTTAGTACCGCGGGACCCGTTCCTACATCCATTCTGAGAGGCAGACATAATTGAGTTGGTCTCATTGTGCTTGTTAATTTTCGTTCTCAGAATGGACGTAAGAAGTTTATAGACCGTCGACAAGCATGTTATCGGTCTATAATTCTTGGGTTCCGCAGTACTACCTGTCTTATGGAGCAGATGGGTAACGCCTGTTGTTAGAAACTGAGGTAGCGACCCAGACTCTAAGGATGACTGGAATTGAGATGCCAGGAGCGCGTGTGAGCTGCTATACCATTTTAGCCAGAAATTTTGCAGTCCGTCCGGTCCTGGAGACTTCCAATTCGGTAACGGACGGACTGCTGTGGCTACATCTGTAGGGCTAATTACTACTTTTTCCATTTCTGGTATAGCTTCACACACGCGCTCGACTTCACGCATCCAGCCATCCTCAGTGTGACAGACGGGCACCGACCAAATATTGCGCCAGAAAGTATTCGTGGCGACAGCATCTGGGCGGGTCACGTCAGTCACATTTTGTTCAGGTCGCTCCCAAGCTCTGTATACCCATCTCTCATCGCTCTGGAACATGCGATTCTGCGAGTACCGGTCGACTCGCCGCTTATACCGTCGAATACGGTTGGCCCATGCACAAACTTTCTGTTTCAGGAAGTCGATGCGCTCCGTGACACGAGATAAGTATTCTCGAGGGCTGATTCCAGTCCCCGAAAATGCTCGCCTCACGTAGCGCATCACACGTGGTCGTGTATTGCCCTCCCTGAAGCAGTATAGTTTACCAATGAGCGCTCTGGCCCCATCAATACGCCTCTCAATCCTACATTGCCAGGCAGGTGCGGCAGGCTTTGGTCGAGTAGCTCCGTCACAACTTGGTAGTTTTACGTTGGCTAAACGACATGCCGCAATAGCCCCGCAATAGAGGATCGAGTGCGTATCAGCGAGGTTTACGCTGCTCTCGAACACATTCTAAAGCAGCGAGTCCAGAGCACACACTAGCGCCCTATTTTTTTTGTGCATAGGTAACCGGGGAAGACGAGGTCTAAGAGCGATCGGAGTCGATCTGTACTCGCGGAGTGCATCCTCCAGTGCGCTCCTCAATCTATCGTTGCACTGGCTACTTACTGTGACAACCCTATCATCTGCTTCATCATCAACATGATTGGACTGCGGTAGAGTTGCATCTGTAGCTCGTAGTGCCGCAGCCTGTGTCTGTATTGGAGTAGAGATGATACGGTTGCTCAGTACCTCTGAGCGCAGCCTATCAAGTGCGGCGTCGTCCAATCTGTGATTTCGTTGGATAACCCGCACCTGATCCGATAATCGTTGGGTCGTGACGTTGACGGTTGGTTCCAGTTCCTGAAAAAGAGACAGCATCCTAACACGGTACGCAGTGAGGTTAGTTCCCCCCTCTGTAGACCCGTAATATGCGCGCATGACGTTCTCATTCATAGACTGAGTCCATCTCATGCGCTGCACACAACCACCGGCAGCGGGGACCCGGCTCGGGGCCGGTTGGCCCCTAGGTCCTAAGCTCTTCGGTGGCCGGCCTCTCCCCGGCCGACGTACAGGTGTTGGCGACGTCGGCGGGGAGAAATACTCGTCGCTCGAGCTCGACGCAACTGCAGCCGCCGGTGACATTGGTGATCCGAGGACCGGCGGCGGCGAGGCGGAGCTGAGCGGCGAGCCCGGGGGTGGATGGCGTGCGCGTCGTGCAGCTGTTCTTGTCAACATTTTCGTCAAATAATTATTTCATTCCATTTTCTTCTATTGCATAAATTGTTTGATGGTGTCACATCGTCGTTGACAGATGTCATATTGTATTGTGGTATTTTATTTCTTAAAAAGATTCTATTTCTTGTGGTATGTGGTGTTTTTGAAGGTTTTTCCGTTTATTTATAAATTTGGCTTCGTTTTGGGTATTTGGTTTGTCTTGATTGTCGGTAAAACTAATAAAATTGAAATTTTTAAAATGGATAATAAAATATTTGACTTCTGTTGTCAGTGGGTTGCCAGCTATTATTATTATTATTATTATTATTTAAAAGAGACTTTGACCCCTGAGTCTGTTTCGGTGTTTCTTCTCAGGGTAGTCAGCTAGGAAACACCGGCCTCATCTAGTTTAAAAATGACGAAAAAAAAATTGACGTGTAAAAGTGTTTTATATACCTATTTACAAAATAAATATCATTTATCATTTATCATTGTCCGCAAATTCGTCCGCGTAGAAGTCGAAAATGGTTCTAGTTGGTTATTTTACGTTATTAATTTTGCAATCTTCTATCTTCTTCTTATTCTTCTTCTTTCTGCTTTTATGTGGGTTCAACCTTTTATGAATAAAATCAGTTTGAGTTTTCAAACATGAGTCAAAATAAAATGTACGTAATTTAAGTCAAAAGCACTAAAATAACTTTATACCCCTTTTTAACCCCGTTAGGGGATAAATTTCAATAAAATACGTAACTCGTCTTCCATCAATTGTGGTTAAAAAATGTTCGTGCATTTGAAGTTGATTGGACCAAGGAATCACGTTATCCCATACAAACTTTGCCCCCCTTTTTAACCCCGTAGGGGTAGAATTTCGAAAAATCCTTTCTTATCGGATGCCTACGTCACACAAACCGTCCAAGTTTCAGGTCTTTACGATCAGTGGTTTAGGCTGTGTGTTGAACCGTCAGTCATTCAGGACAAAGCATTTTATATGTATATGTCGTGGCCAGATCATAGAAATTGATCACTTCATGAAATGGCCAAGTTAAACTGGCCAGATCGTTTTAAACGTTAAAGTTTGATGATATTTCAATCTTCGTTTAGCCTATTTTCTTTAGACCTTTTATTATCACTGAATTCCTACATCAATGATTTGGCCAAACGAGGATTGACAATCATCAAAGGTTAACGTTTATACCATCTGGTCAGTTTTAGTTGGCCATATCATGAAGTGATCAATTTCTATGATCTGGCCACGACATATATATAAGAAGATATACGATAACCGATATAAAAGTGTGCTTTTGAAAATTTGTTTAAACTACTAATTTATATAAATATTTAGGCAGTTTTTAATTTTTTCCAAGACGTAGAAAACCTGCCCCCCTAGCCAAGTTACAATCGTAAACGTATAATATATATTGTAACTTGGCTAGGGGGGCTGATTGCCAAGCAGTCGCGCAGTATTCGCGGTGTAATCGTTTGTCAGTGCCTTAACGTACACAATAGGTTCCAAGACTGTTATTACACACCTGTGATCGTACGTAAGACCTACAATTTTACGCTACATGAGCGGACATTATCGTACCCATGCTGGTAAGATATACCTATTAATTCATCGTTACCCATTACTTGAATGGGTAACAATGAATTAATAGGTGTATCTTACTCTCATAAATTGTTGAGCGTCTTAAACGCAAACTCTTAGCATTTATTACAATAAAACTATTACAGCCACTTTTAAATCGTCAAGAGCTGTACAAACAAATTAACTGGGCATGTGCGAGTCGGACTCGCGTCCTGAGGGTTCCCTACAAACTTACCTATGTAAATATTTCAATTCACGAATGGAGTCTCGAAGATTTTTCCGAATCGCAAAAAAGGTTTTTTTTTGTGATAATAAATAAATTTACTGTTTTCAGATTTATTCCTATACTGTCTTGTGCTATATATAAGACCTTGTTTTATGCCAAATTTCAGGATTCTGGGTCAACGGGAAGTAAGCTATGAATTTTGATATCCTTGAGATTGTCGAAATATACGTTTTTTGCGACATCAACGGCCATATCTTTTTTCCGTTAACTTAGAAGTTTGATTTTTTCACAGCTTCGAGAGACCGCAGACCTGAGTATATGGTTTTAATTTGAACTCGATACCTCCAAGTGTTCCAGTGATAAAGGGTCTTGACAGACAGACAAACAGACGGACAACATTACTTATTTTCTCTACACTAGTAACTTGTTACATAATGCTAGGGTTACAGTAGAGCACGAACATGGAATCAACTTTGTGAGAGCCTCAGGATCAGGAGCCTGGAGATCAGAAGGACATCCGCAGGGTGCTACGTAACCTTGACGTGAATAAAGTCAGCGGTCCCGACGGAATACCGGCAATTTTTCTAAAAACTCGTACGCCTGATCTGTCTCCGATCTTGACACACCTATTTCGCCTATCGTTTGAGGCTGAAAAAGTACCGATGGCTTGGAAGCAAGCTAACGTGCAACCCGTGCCCAAGATGGGTAGTCGGGCAGATCCAGCTAATTACAGAGCTATCTCGGTAATGTCAATCCTCTGTAAGAGTATAGAACGAGTGATCAATACTCGTAATAAGCTCTTGGCATACCTAAACGCTAATGACATCCTCAGTGATCATCAATAGAGCTTTCGCCAGACCGGTCAACTGGGGATCTTCTAGCGTATGCCATTCACATCTGGAGCGAAACCATCGAGAGGCATGGGTAAGCACTTGCAGTCTCCCTAGATACTCAAAGGCCTTCGACCAGGTCTGGCACGAAAGCCTTATTACTAAGCTTCCTTCCTTTTTTCCCTTCGTTTGTGTGATTGAATCTCAGACTTCTTGAGGGGTCTTTCCATCCGAGTGGTTATTGATGGCTGCTCGTCTGGTCAAATGGATATTCGCTTAACATCAGGTGAGATAGTGGTCAAACGCAAGCCGATCAATAATAAAAAGCCTGTGATGCTCTCTTTATAACCTGAATTACAAGTCACCAGAGTGGTAGTAGTTATCTGATGATATCCCACCATCGCTATATAAAAAACATACAAATTACGCCATCCTGCTTGCTTCCTATTTACTCTCTCTCATTGCCTAACCTTGGTTTATCCTATTATTTGACCTCATTATTCTCATATTCATCATCGCCTAAATCGGCTCGATGAGACCTCAAGTTTTCAGATCATCTTTAACGAATAATCTATGCTACTACTATACCTAAATGTGTAAGTCTGGATGATTGTTGATCAATCACGTCTCGTCGATCATTTGCAACATGGGTAGAAAAAAAATTCGACCCTCACGCAAGTGAAACTGGTGCCAAAAACAAGTAAATAAAGACAAAGACATTAATAACTGAATACTAAGGGCGCAGGTTAATATCCCAAACAAGGATAATAACCACCTGGACTGGCCACACAAGTCAAGTCACGCTTATTATCCTTGAGTAAACTGGTCATCAAACTGACCTATACATTTAATGGAATATTTTTCGAGGAAGGTCGGTAGGTTGGTCGTACCGTCTAGAAAATTCTGAAAAGTTTTACTTATGAATTCTAAAAGGTATATTGTGGTAACAAATAAAACCTGCGTACCATATCTATATTGTTTTATTCACTAATCTTACTACCCATACTTGTGACTACCTTTAAAAACCTGTAAGACAGACGGATAAAATAATAAAAGTAAAATATAATTAGCCTTATAATGTTTTCATTACTGGACCTCAAGCCTCCTCACTATGAGAGGGAATCGCCCACCAAGCTAGCCCAGTGCGGGTTGATGGAGGTCACAGATCTTCAAATTTTTAGCTCCAGGACATGCTGGTATCCTTATATTGTTCCGTTTTACTTAAAAGATTTTTTTATTTATATTTATTGCCAACTTATACTTACAGTTCACACCACACATATAAATTATAGGAACACATTTATAGCGATAACACAACAAAAAATTTAAAAAAAAAGCATCAATATAACAATAATGTCAAAAATAATAATTAAAATCATATCAAGAATAATGTCAGAAAAAAGATTTAAAAAAAAAGTAGATAAATAATAAAACTAATACTGAAAACTAATATCAAAGATTGGGTCCCTATAACGAACGATCTTTGCTTAAAATCGTAAAGACCGGGAAAAGTATAAAGAAAAATGGGAAGCCTTGGTCCTACAGTAGGATTCGGTCCATCATTACTGACAGGAGTTTTGTGGGTATTGGTAGCAAATAAGCCTGATATAGTGGTGGTGAACCGAATCGAAAGGTTTGCACAGATTGTTGATATAATCGTCCCGCATGACGAGAACCTCGTGAAAGCCGAGGAATATAACCAGATCTTGACTACACTCGCCACTTCGCGAGGTTGTCGACATGTGGGATGTGGAATCTGCGGTTATTGTACCGCTAGTCATATCTGCCAATGGCTTATTAGTCACGAGCCTCCATCAACATCTAAGGAGGCTCTCATTAGGCGGTTGTATCAAGGGCTTGATTCAGAAAGATGTACTTCTAGACACAGCATGTGTAGTTATGAGGTTCCTTTCTCTGGAGCCTTGACCGTCGCTTGCTTGGACCCTATTGCCGATACCGATGGAATACTTTAATTTTCTTAACTATTTAACCGCCTAAGTCGAATATATCCGACCAACACTCACGTATTTATTCCACCAAGGTCGCACATGCACGACCAAATACTCGTCAGCTCTTCTGTCACCTATGGGCAGGGTTGAGCAGTATTTGAATTACTTGTAATTAAAATACGTAATTGAAATACAAATACGTATTTGGTATTTGTATTTCAATTACTTTCTTAAAATGTAATTTATAATTCGTATTTTAAATACCTGACAGAGAAGTATTTTGTAATTAGTATTTCAAATACTTAAGGCTTCAAAATACATTTTAACATTAAAATACATTTAACCTTCATTTAGCAATCGTGAGTGTTGTGCGAGGCGAGAGTGCAACGATGGTAAAGCAGCTATTTGAGTTGGCAACATTGCACCTGTTATGTACACTGTACGGACTGTACGCCTGTGGTCTGTGCTGTACGCCAAAATTGGCCAACAAAACGCAAAAAAATGTACGTCGAATTGTCAATGTCAAGCTAAGATGTCAAGTCATAGTCCTAAATGATAGAAGCAAAGAGCTTTCAATTCTTGAGCGCTATCCAAATATAAAAAATGTGTTCATACAATTTAACACAAGTTTGTGCTCATCAGGACCTGTAGAAAGATTCTTTTCTTTAGCAGGTTTTATCCACTCTCCAACAAGAGGCTGTTTGTCTGACCGTACATTTAAAAATCTAGTATTCATGAAAGGAAACTCTGGTTTTACTGATTAATTAATCTTGTTTTCCTCTACTTTTCAGCCCATGCTGGTCTAGATTACATATTTTGTAATATGTAATTTGTATTTCAATTAAAAATAGCTAAAATACTGTATTTTGTATTTTATATTTCAAATACCTTACTTAAAGATATTTTGTATTTTAATTACTGTATTACTGTGTGTGTGTGTATAAGTACTGTATTTTGTAATTTGTATTTCAATTAAAGCAAAGCATGTATTTTGCCCAGCCCTGCCTATGGGGATTGAAGAGTTAAACGAGATGTACCCAGTCACAAACACACAACCCTGGCGAATAGAAAACGAAAACACTCGTCGGACCAATCCGACGCAAGCGCGTAAAGGGTTAATGGTTTTTCATTTTTTTTTAATTATCTTTCTAAAATGTAAAGATAAGGTATGGAAAAATTAATAAACGTAAAGCAGTCAAGTGAATTTTATTGATGACCATCATAATATCTAACGTATCGTGTCGCATGTCCAAGTTGACACTACAGCACAATCACCTTGTACCGTAACTACCAAGATCAGGAAAACCACAGTTTATCTCTTGATTTGCATTATTCTACCTAAACCGAGGTTCTAGATAAGGAAGCAGTTCTTTTTTATGCACAGTTCTATAATTATGATCACACTGGAATATTCTGTTCGAATATACTGTGGAATATTTAGCCTGTGGCTAAAAAACAACAGCTGTACGGGTCGAGCTTCAAAATTAAGCAACGCGTGAGTGACCTCCATATATGGTACATACCGAAACTCTTCATCCTAGACAAGGCGCATAATGTGTGTGTCAATGACCGGGTAACGGTCGCGGGAATCCCATGGATGTGATACGTACAGAACCTTTCTTTGTGGCGACACTTGGGAGAGGCCTTGACTGGCCTGTTGGTCTAGAGGTTAGTGGCTCTGACTGCTATGCCGGAGGTCGTGGGTTCGATTCCCACCCAGGACAAATGTTTGTGTGATGAGCACGATCATTTGTTCTGTGTCTGAGTGTAATTTATCTATAATATGTATGTATTTAGAAATATATAAGTATTTTTATCAGTAGTTAGTCTAGTACTCATAACAGTCAAGCTCTGCTTATCTTGAGACTAGACGGCGTTATGATTTTTGTAAAAAAAAAAATGGGCTAGTTCGAGGTGGCTCGAAAAAAGAATACCTGGAAGAAGTTGGGGGAGACCTTTGCCCAGCAGTGGGAAAGGACAAGCTAAACAAAAAAAAATAGGCCTATGTCCAGCAGTGGACGTCTTCCGGCTGAAGTGATGATGATGATGATCACGGGTAGTAAGAAGTCCAAAAGTCTGACACCAGTCTTGGCAAGGGGTATCTAACATGCTACTCAGTTACTTGGATTGTAGAGTTCGGTAGACGCAGCGGCTGTTTCTTTCGGAAGACGCAGCGTCGGAAGGCCTCTCCTACGCTGCGAAGGAATGATGCAGGAATAATGATGATGATGAGAGTTCGGTAGACAGTCGCTCATCATTCATCATCATCATTTCAGCCAAAAGACGTCCACTGTTGGACATAGGCCTCTCCCAAGCGTCGCCACAATGACCGATCCTGTGCGTCTCGCATGCACCGCATTCCCACGACTCTCACCAGGCCGTCGGTCCACCTTGTGGGAGGCCTTCCAACGCTGCGTTTTCCGGTGCGCGGTCGCCACTCTAGAACCTTTCGGCCCCATCGACCATCCGTTCTACGAGCAATGTGCCCTGCCCACTGCCACTTTAGTTTGGCGATTCGTCGGGCTATGTAGGCGACCTTAGTTCTCCTGCAGATATCTTCATTCCTGATGCGATCACGCAAGGAATCTCCGAACATAGCCCTTTCCTTAGCATAGTCGCTCAATGTAGGTAAATAAAGTAACTTTCTGCCGAATTTAAGTTTAAATATACATAAGTAGTTAAGTATGGGCAAGACAGAATTATGTAGTAACTCAGGGTACGTAAGAACTTCATCCACGAGAGCTTCAGTTCAGTTTCAGGTATGTCCTTCGGCTCTGAACTCGTTGGCTTCTCCTGATAATGTACTGAAGAAACTTCTCACCCAGTGCATTTGATGTATGATGCTGCACACTGCTCAAACATCTTAAATATTGCAGGGGCGATACTGCGTTGCATCGCAGTCGAACCCTATAGCCCAACCAAAATAGCGTAGATTTAGCATAAACGTCATAATGGCGGGACCAACTCTTGTATCCGAATGATTCTACCACGTATATTTAGTACGTTTTAGTACTATTTTGTACCCTTCCTGAAATTTTTGTACCTCACACGGAATTTCATGATATTGTTGGCCCCGCCATTATAACGCGTTATAATGGCGGGACCATGCTTGTACGCCAAAACTATAACGAATTTCAGCATTCTGATAAAAGTAGTATTTAGTACGCGATTTAGTACCTCCGAAAATGAACAATAAGTGACGAAGATATTATTAGTTTCTTTACAAAATATTTTATTTTTTATTTTTGACCTTTTTTACGCCTGAATAATTTGACGACCAAAAATACGTCAGGTAAAAAGTTGCAGTTACATTTCGTGCAGGCGCTTTATTATTATTTATGTATTTTATTTATATTATTACATAACACTATGTTAATATTGAGTAGTTCACACAGGAAAATTATTATTGTACGTTTTATATATTTCAGTTTTGAGTAAAAATTGTAAAAAAGGGTACACATCATTAAAAAGTAGGATGTACAGATTATTTATAGTAATAACTTTATAAAATATATTAAAACGTACAATAATAATTTTCCTGTGTGGCCTACTCAATATTTATTAATAACATAGTGTTATGTAATAATATAAATAGAATACATAAATAATAATAAAGCGCCTGCACGAAATGTAACTGCAACTTTTTACCTGACGTAGTTTTGGTCGTCAAATTATTCAGGCGTAGAAAATGTAAAAAATAAAAAAAAATGATTTTGTAAAGAAACTAATAATATCTTCGTCACTTATTGTTCATTTTCGGAGGTACTAAATCGTGTAATAAATATTAGTTTTATCAGAATGCTGAAATTCGTTATAGTTTTGGCGTACAAGCATGGTCCCGCCATTATAACGCGTTATAATGGCGGGGCCAACAATATCATGAAATTCCGTTTACATCGTGTGAGGTACAAAAATTTCAGGAAGGGTACAAAATAGTACTAAAACGTACTAAATATACGTGGTAGAATCATTCGGATACAAGAGTTGGTCCAGCCATTATGACGTTTATGATTTAGCGCCTACTGTTTTTGTGTCTTATGAACCGATGCCAAACAAGCCAAGTACATAAGCATAATTATATAAATATAACGACAGAGAGTTGTAGTATCCATGGTGTGGCAATCGTGGCTTGCGAGATTGTTCGAAAGAGTTACAGCAGCCCTGTAACATAAAGAGCAACTGAAGTAACACAGGTGGGTTTAGTCAGCAAAAGTCTGACACTCCCTTTCGCTCCACCCAGAGGGGGAGTACAAAAGTTGAATGGGTACAGCCTATAACTACTCTACAGTAGGACAAAGGCCTGTTTTCATGCAGACCAGTTTTCTAAAGAATGCAGGTCACCAAGCTTGCTTTTCTCGATTTAAAGTTCAATCTTACAACAAAATGCTCATCTAATAGTCAGCGGCGCTTTGGAGTACCTGCGTAGACTACTTACCTACATCCGTAATATAAATTGAGACAAGAGCTTTTGACACCAATCCCCACAGAAATAAAACCGGAATCCAGGAATCCTGGTTTTGATATTTACCTACCTTTTTTGATAACTTTTTTTAATTTATATAAACTAGTGTTTGACTGCGATCCCACCTGATGGTAAGCAGTGATGCAATCGTTGATGGTGAGGCGCACTAGTTTATTAAGAGCCTATTCACTCTAGCCTTGAAGACACCAAAATTATAATCGGATGGGAAGACCGCAGCAAGCAAATATTTTTATTTTTATTACTAAAAAAACTTCTTAGTAATAAAAATAACGTTTTCCTGCTAAGCAAAACGTTAAGTTTAAAAATAAAATTTTAGGATGCAATTATCGTAAACCTTTAAAATAAAACCCTGTACAAAAAGTCTCGTCAACTGTGTGCCTAAATAAGAACATCAATTCCTGAAACTATTAGGGCGAGTTCACTTTTGGCATTCAGCACAACTGTCACATCTAAACAGTAACGCTATATTAGTAGCTATTATAAAACAAAACTGCAGAAATTATGACACTATCAACTCTTAAACACAGTTTAGGTGTTAACACACCTTATCGCGTTCAGTTTCGTTGGTAAAATTCACCCTACTCCGTAATCTAAAAGGCAACATCAATAACTGTCATCATGTTGTTTAAGTTAATAAGCTAAACGTATGTCCAATGATTTCAGATAACAACGCCTGATGTTCGCTCGTTAAACTATTCTCTATTCTATAAAAGAATGACTTCCTGATATCACTCAGTATTTACGAACGGTGCAAACAAGAGTGTCATTTCTTCAGCTGCTGTGCTGTCGGTAAGTAGGAACATTCTTCTATATAACTTGTATGTATTTTATATTACTGTCCTGTCGGTTTTCTACCGGGTTGCATTTCGGGAAGTGTGCGTCGAAATTGCATAACCTAATTCCGCCTAGCCCGTTCCATCATCGGACCACCAGGCGTACGGAAATGCGCCACCGGTACATGGTGGACATCCCACCTATACGCACAAAAAGTTTTGGGAACACATTCACTGTGCGTACAGCTAAGAAGTGGAATTCCTTGCCGGAATCTGTGTTTCCTGATGGCTACAACCCAGGAATCTTTAAGTCAAGAGTTAATAGGTTAATTCTAGGTAAGCGCGCTCCATCGTCGACCGCATCGTCGCTTTCCATCAGGTGAGATAGCGCTGAAGCGCGTACCTATCAAGAATAAAAAAAAAATTAGATATTCGCAGAAGAACCAAATTTACTGACATGGTCCAAAGAATCGCCAAACTTAAGTAGCAGTGGACAGGGCACATTGCTCGAAGGACAGATCGTCGATCGCGTGCTGGAAGACGAAGACGCGGAGGGCTACTCACCCGGTAGACTGATGATTTGTAAGGGTCACGGGAATCCGATGGATACGAGACGCACAAGACCGGTCGTTGTAGCAACATTTTGAGAAGACAAAAATAAATATGAAAGTCAGAATTTTTGGATGTTTTTTAATCAATCACAGTGGCTAAGGATTTGTGATTCATATCCTGGGTCGAAGACAGCTTTGTGTGCCAGTAGTTTTGTGTAATCATAAAATCTACGTATTCGATTTCTTTTTACGTTTTGTATATTTTTGTATGCCTAATAGGGTTAACACTAACAAGCAATTCATTCCAGACTTTTTTAAACTGTATCGATCAATTAGCGCCATACAACGAGAGTCAAAACGAAGTCGGAAAGAGGTGATTTTGTGGTAAAAACTCAAAGAAATTTGTATCGTCAACTTAATTAGGATAGGTTTAGGTAGTACTATTTATCGTCTACCACTTCTTTGACGACAGAATAGTGTAGTGTTAGAGAGATGCTATTTTACAACTGACCAAACTGTACACTATATAATTATACGTAGCGTTGCCAGGCGTCCAGATACGTCATAAATCCGGACAGGGTCAGGCTTTTTAGTTGCGCGTCCGGCCATTTTAGGCGGAGTCCGGCCTGTCCGGCTTTTGTTAGGCTTTTTAAATTAAACTTTTTTTTTTAGATTTGTCATGTCTTCTACTTTATTTTGTATCGCTAGCGTATAGCAGCCAATTTTATTGTTAAGCATAAGCATAATCAGCCTTTTAATGTTCACACTCCTGGGACTCAGGCCTCCTCTATCTAGGAGAGGGAATGGGCCGTAATCCACCACGCGGGCCCAGTGCGGATTGGTGGATTTTGTTGTTATTTCATTGGAATAAAAATATTATGGTCAATAATAAAAAAGTTGAGTTTGACTTTAACAACAATTGTCGGCCTAATTACTCAAATGTCCGGCTAAATTGGCTGGTCTGTCCGGCTTTTCGGTTTGAAAACCTGGCAACCCTACACATACGCAATACACTAACAAGTGTTGGAAAGGATAGACAATCCGGTCACCGGTGCCAGGCGCTACCATTAAGTAAGCGATTAAAAGAAAAAACTGGACAAGTGCTAGTCGTACAAAGGGTTCCGTACTAACTTTAAATACGTAAATAGTTCGGTTCCCGAATGAAGTCTCGAAGATTTTTCCGAATCGCAAAAAAGTTTTTTTTTTATGACGTAACAACTAAACTGTTTTCAGATTTATCTATTCCTATTTTAAGATTCTGGGTCAACAAGAATTTTGATTCCCTTGAGAGAGTCGACGTATACGTTTTTTTCGACATAAGTAAACAGCCGTATCTCTTTTTTTCGTTAATTTAGAAATTTGATTTTTTCACAGCTTCAAGGGACCGCAGACCTGAGTATAATTTCAACTCGTTACCTACCTCCACGCGTTCCCGAGATATAGGGTCTTGAGAGACAGACAGACAGACACACAGACGAACAACAAAGTGATCCTATAAGGGTTCCGTTTTTTTCTTTTTGAGGCACGGAACCCTAACAACTATTTAGTTAAATTTTTGTTTACGGAGTCGGTCATTCGGCTCTGGTTATCAAATTAGGAAAATTACAAACATTATCACAAATTAGATATATTAACATATGAAGCAAAAATGTATTTTTTTCTACTTCAGTCAGTCCCTTACATCACCCAGGAAATTAAAAATAAATTATTTCAGGAATGATGATTTATTCACCGCTTGCCATGATGCTCTTTATATACCTGACAATTCAGAGCAATGCTACTGAGACATCCACGTACACCACCAAGTACGATGGTATCGACCTGGACGAGATCCTGAACAACGAACGTCTGCTGACCGGCTATGTCAACTGTCTGATGGACAATGGACCCTGCACGGCCGATGGGAAGGAGTTAAAAAGTAAGTGATTTCAACATTTCTATACATTAAGCTATTGATCCCCGCATTAACGGCGCGTTCACGCGCCATTGTCTTACTATTGTGTCTCTAATTACGCACTCAAAAGGTTAAAGGTCAAACTAATTTCTGCCAGACATTTCTATTGAGTAGCGTAATTAGAGACACAATAGAAAGACAATGACGTTCGAACGCCGGCGTTCGCTCGGGGTTTAATGAATTAATAATATGTTCACACTCAATCCTAGAGTCTATTTATCCTAGCGTATTTCATTGCTGGTCACAGTCTTCCCCCAATCCACGCTACATCTTCCGCCTTCCGCATCCAATCTGTTCTAGCCATTTTTATAAGGCGTTGGCCTACCAGCCCCCCTAGCCAAATTACAACCGTTTCGTTTCGATTCTCTTTTCGTTGATCGCCTCGAGTCGGTCACGCCTCCTATTCCTTGGTTCTGACCACGTGACTGAGCGTTGAGACGACGTCAGAACAAAGGAATCGGAGGCGTGGCCTACTCGAGGCGATCGACGAAAAGAGAATCGAAACGAAACGGTTGTAACTTGACTAGGGGGGGCAGGTTTGTTGCATCCCACGCAACTGTCGTCGTCTCACTACCAATTCAGTTCACTGACCTTGTAAGCTATGACGGTGATGTTTTTTATCCAAATGCACTGCCACGGCATCCAGATAAACTACTGTTTTTACAGTCACAACAGATAGATAGATCCTTATCTCTAAGCGCCTGATCAATAAGCTTATTGTCTACACTGCAGTGATTTGCTAGACAGAACTAAGTGCTTCATTATTACGTTTGCAAATATGTAATCAAACGATCTCGTTGATTTGGTCAGGCCATTTCAGAAAATGGCTGACTACTCTGGAAATGACCGCTGGGACTAAATACACACATAAAATTTATATTACAGAGAATATTCCCGATGCCATAGAGAATGACTGTAAGAAGTGCACCGACAAACAACGCGATGGTTCTGATCGGGTTATGCACTACCTCATCGATCATAGACCTGATGACTGGGTCAAGCTAGAGGAGAAGTAAGACAATTTACACTTTCAAGTGCTTTTAATATTTTCGTCTATCACTATCATCAACGTGATATTAATCAACAACTTCTGTGCTATAGATTTTTGCAGAATAATGTTTTTTCTAAGCGATTATTTACGATGCCCTCTAGCTACAAAAAGAAAAATAAACCAACAAGAAACAAGCCACCCTATATAAACCATTTTTATATTATAAATATACATAGATTCTATATAAAACCATGTAGCTTTATAAAAGACACGCATAAGCTTGTAACCTTTAAATGATGAAATTTACTCTGGTCTCTTTTCAGATACAACTCCGATGGAAGCTACAAAATGAAATATCTATCAAGTAAGCAAACTGAAGACATAAAAGAAACAAACATAACAAAGTGTGATGGAGAAACTAAGAATTCTTCTGAGGAATAAACTAACTGAGATGTTACAACTCACCAGTAACTCACGACCATCGCAATGGATTAGATGAATTACTACGTTTTAAGGAAGTCGTTAATATAAAAATCTTTGAGCAACCTTTGTCTTTCTATGGTCTTGTGGTTAATGATTGCAAAATGGCGCTTGGTATCATTTTATACTAGTCTTTGTGGAAACATTTCATCTGGAAGCTCGAGTTTAACTCATAACCTAGCTACCTGTTGGCATCATAAGTATACCTATATATACATTTGTAAAGCTCACGTTTTCCGCCCAAGAGGTTCGTAAGAAACCACAGAATGCCGCTCACTACAACTTACATACTAATACCCAGTAAGGTCTGTTTTTCAAAGATGGCATTTTCAGGTTGCATCCTTCGGGGCAATAACGATATTAAAAAACTGTAAACAGACTTTAAAAGATTATTTCAGGAACCAAGGTCATCGATGTAACGTGCTGCACCACATCAATTGATCGATTGTCAATCGATAGTAGAATATATTAGTCGACGTCGTTCGAATGCTTACGTTGCTGCTAGACAAAAACCATCACTCATATCGACAGACGTCGATCATTGTCATCAATCTGCAAATCGACAGTCAATCGATTGCTATGGTAATTCCCTAGTTGCGCAAACCTCAAAGATTGATGGATCTCTGCAGCCGTTAAACAATACGTGATCACAATAAAAAACAGCTTTCTTCAAATTGTTTATTCAAATGGCAAAACACTATTATCTATTTACACGTACAAATCAACACAGCTTCTTACATTGTATTTTCTTACGTTAAGGTATCTTTTCAGAAACATATCTTTTGATTCTAACTGCGCCACCAGGCATTATGAATCTATTCTTGGATGGTCGTATTACTTCTTCTCCTTCACCTATCTCTCTTAATTTAACCTCTTCTATTTCTTTAGGCGGTTCTCTTGGTATTATTTGAAGTGCAGATCTACAACAATATCAATTTAGATAATTTTTTATTTAAAAATAACCTTATCTCTGCGGTCACCAAGCTAATATGGAACTGGTCTGGTTAGGCATATGTGTCACAAGCTGAAGGAGATATAGTCTAAATCAACTATTCACGAGGCCCCCAACTGTAATCGGCAACATGGGAACACCAGAAACAGGAATTGCAGTGTTTGGAACCGATTAGCGGGTTTGTCCCAAACCCCCAGAAAGAGATGATGGAATGGACAATACTCATATTTAAAGGATTAGCCTACGTACGATAACTGTTAGATCGCGTAAAGTGTAAAGAAGTGAAGGAGGTCTTTGGTCATCAGTTCATTTAGTCATTATAATACATCCGTATATTATAAAGAATTTCCAAAAAAATAAGAAGAGTCATTAACAAAAATGTAACGAAGTTAGACAACTATGGTGACGGCATAATATCCAATTAGATTAATAATCTAAGCTAGAAGTAACAAATTAACAATTCCAAGAACAACATTTGAACTAAAGAGTTGTTAGCCGACTCCTTATGGCTTGACATTGATTTCTTCATATAACTTAAAAAATTATCTATACCAACCCAAAGGTAGTGGACCTTTACCCCAGTAGCCTCTGCACCCTATCGAGGCCGTCGTACCTGGTGAGGAAGAGCTTCCACGCCACCGGGTCGTGAGCCATCATCGATGCAATCACCTTACCCGCCTCGTTCTTCTGCTTTGCTGAACATTTCACGCAGTCCTCTTTAATGGCTTGAATCAAAACACCTGTGGATCAAATTAGAGCAATTTGTCACAATTCGTCCAGTCATCATATTTACCCATCGACATTAATGTGCTCCTATTTAATAAGACTGGCTAGGCTGCTATAATCGAGGTATATATTATGTGGAATCCATATAATACGAGTATAATATATCTAGAAGATAATGTGGGACCTATCACTTACAAGGAGGTACCAAAAACAGAATCGATTCGATTCGATTGTATAAAATTAGTTCTTAAGGAATAGGTAAGGTATAGGCATATGATGCAGAGAAATGAAGACGTCGTGAGGGATGATTTAAGTTTGAATATGGATGCAAAGGAAGATCAAACAAACGAATGCATGGATAATAAATAAAAATATTAGTGTATAAATAATATTAATTGTGAAATGTGAAAGGAGGTATGAGGAGACAAATAGAGATGATTAAATGAAGAAGAGATGCTGCGTCGCCGTCCCCAAATAAATTCGGATACGGCATACAACTTCAGAGGCGGAGGCTCTATTATGAATTTTAATCATATGCATTTTACTTACTTTTCATCGCTCCCATCTGTTTAGAGCAGTATCGATCGACGGACATCAAGCACTTGACATCTTCTGCTGGCAGCGGCTTTATGGCTTCGTTCAAGTTGACTCTGTTCTTCAAAACGTTACCCTTCTCCACTTCAGAGACTACTTGATTGACTATGGTTAAATCTTCATCGCCGTATACGATCTTATACCCTTTGCTCTTAACTCCTTCGCTAAATTCTCTTTGTATACCAGGTGTACCGGGCACCTCTGTGACACTCAAAACAATTGTCAGAAGCGCAGAAAAAGTAATGACTTGCGTCCACATTGTGATTGATCGAAGTCGTTGGTTGCTCTGAGCTCAATGAAGCAGTTGGACCGAATGGCTGGATCCCACGAAGGTTGGGCCGATGTTATGCAACTCTGCGTGTTTTCTGCCTAATTATTGGATAGATTTATGCTTTCAACAATATAATTAGGGTTGTCAGACATACGCACTTACTTATTATGTTTTTTTTGTTGGTGTAGGTAAATGAAAGGGTTAATTGAAGGGCTCTATTATCTATATATAGGTATAGAAGGGATCTATTCATAACTTTGTACCTAGACTTCACCAGGCTAATAGATTTTTTAAGCTGTTGATCCCCGCACGAACGCCGGCGTTCGTGCGCCATTGTCTTACTATTGTGTCTCTAATTACGCTAATCAAGAAGTTAAATTTCTGTTTGAATTATCAAAAAAAACCTAAAGTATTCCGTCCAAACAACAAACGTTCAGTACACATATTCTGCATAAGCCTATAAAAACTCTTATTTCTAACAAACCCTAACTAATCTGAGATGCTGATGGAGGATGCTATTGTCTGCAGGGTTGATTAACCAGAGCAGATTTGGAGGCTTTGTGTCGGCACCGGTTTGGATCCTAGGTTAATGTTAGGTACTTACCAAGCCGACCTTGATAATCCCTCAAATCTTTTACTACCTTAAACTTACTTTTACTTTTTTTTGTCGAAATGACGATCGGGTCAATTTTTTATCCAAAATTGTAATATATCGGAACCTTCACAAATCGAGGCACCCCTGTACCGACTGAATTGTGTCGTATTCGGGGCGCGTGTCAACAAGCATCGTCAACAAACAACCTTCAGCTGAGCTGCATACCAAGTGTGGATGTAAATAAATTGTGGATGTTGTCGTTTCAAAGTCACTCGGTGAAATATTTCACGATGATCTTACCGATTTAAGTAATAAGTTTATTTCAATAAATAGTTCACAAAACCTTTGTGAACAATTTATTACACAGTAATAGGATACGATATAATTTGCATGAAATATTATTTCCTGGTCACCAGTATCAGGGCCAGTACCTACTAAAAAAGATTCATGGAATCAGAAATGCGGAATCATCTGAAAGTGACACGGATATCTATTGCAGAATGTATCTATGACGTACCTACAGGATTGGCGACTGAGTAATGATAGCCTCGCGTTTAACTAGGTACCTACCTACTATACCACCGGTTGATGTGATCGACGTTGGAGCATGCTTGTATAAAAGTAGCCAGAGTACCTTATGACTGATGTAACCACTCATTGATTTAAGACAGTTGGGTAGGTACTTCGACTCCTTAGCTGTAAGCACAATGAAAGCGACTCGATGACGATATTCAATACTTTATCTGGAGTTTAAACTCGACGAGGGCATCGTTGCCGATGAAATTCTTAGCCCATTTCACAATTTACGGATACGATTTACCTACTTGAAATCAGTACTTGCTGGGCCCAATAAGGTTGAGGCTTGCAGCCCTACAAGATAGTTCGGAAAAGTTACCCTGGAACGCAAAGCACAACTAAAGAAACACAGGTGCGTTTTAGTCAGTAATAGTCTGACACACCTCGCTCCAGAGAGGGCATGGTTATTTGTTGATTTACCACCTCAAAAATCGCTATAATTTGTTTAAAGTCAACACTGTTTCAGTGTGAAACAGACAAAGAGAGATCAGGCAAGGAGTTGACGGATACGGACTTCCCTAAACATTACCCGGAACTTCCTAACGGTAAAGGTATCGATAACGAGTAGCGGTCTAGATATTTCATCAGTAGAGTCTATTTTTTAATAGTTTTAACGTCCAGCACCCTCGTCGCCCGGGTTGCCCCCTAGATCAAGAGGTCAAAATTTTTAACGCTAGCACTAGCATACGCGATTAAATATCATTCGCTTAATGTATAATAATAATATCCCCATCGCCGAATCTCTATGTTGACGTCCTGGTAGGGCTGGCGCGCTCCAATGAACCTTGAGTATGTACTGGTAGAGTTTGATTTGCAATAATATGGCCATGGGCCAGTCTAAAAGAAATACATTTATTTAGCAGGGCAGTTTTGTGAACTATTTATTGGACAGCAGTAACCTCACATACCCGATCTCCCGTGAGAATTCTTGTTACTCATCTCTAGCTTGCCTTTGATGAGAAACAAAGCTCCCACCTCCCTCTTGCCTTGTATTGGCTGGCTTGAGTGGAGATCCGCAAGAACAAACGTGCTTGGGAGTTATACGTATTAATCCAGTAAGATGCTGGTAGGGATCTTAACCGTACTTCCGAAATTGTCCTGTAACCCTGTTATACCTCTCCACGCTTCAAGCACCTCAGGATATGTTGCCCTCTTGTTGCTACGTCACTTCGTGCTAGCGACCGTTTTTGGGGGCCCATTTATTGAGTGTGCAAGTCACCTCCTGCCTTTTCATCGGATGGATATTAATAACATTGTTTAGGCAGGGGCCAGTCTTAACATAGTTCCAGGGTTAGTTAGTGCTTAAGTGGACTGGGACTCCAAAAACCACACCTCAAGTACCTTTGTATATATTGCCCTCTTATTGCTTGTTTCTACGTCACTTCGTTACGAAGTTACAAGTCCACGAATCATTCTTACCTAATTTGTGAGTTAATTTAATCGAGGTCAAAAAGAACTCCATGGATTGAGTCCTCAAACAATTTCGTTGGAAACTTGTCGTAAATGTACCTGAAGACTACGGTTTTAGCTAAAGAAAACGGCACTCTTACAAACACGATTCGGTGTTTGCGTTTGCTGGGCTCGTTGTTAGTGCAGATGTAGTTGTTCGTTGTTAGTGCTGGACCACCATCTGTTTATAGTCTTACGAACCCCACGTACATAATATGCAGCTTGATTTGATCTCACTGGTTTAGGAAGTGGCACTACTGATTGTGATGAAGACAGAAGCTATTAGTATGTTTTTTAAAGGTGATTTTTTTTTCATGTTGGTTACTCCTTCACGTTCAAACGGCTAACGGATTTGGATAAAATTATCACACGGTTAGTCCATGTCTTAATAGCACAAAGAATATTTTATTTCCTGAGCGTTTTCTTAGAATAATTTTCTAATTTCACGCGGGCGAAGACTAGTTAGAAATAAAAAAATATATATATTGATTTTTTTAATTTATTATGACTTTTTTAATAACCCTTCCATGATCTTAGATACTACAGTCATATCAATTTTTTTGTTGTTTTTATACAATATTCCTAAAAGTGCTTTAAATACTTTGGTTTTACCATTTTTATACTGATTCACCAACTTTGGATTATTCTCTAAGACTTCTATACATAATTTTGTTAGCTCTGCTTCATTGCTGGTCATTTTCCAACCTTTGTCTTCTACAATTCTTAAAGGTGATACATCACTATCAGATAACTCAATGAGTTCATCAAGAACGTTTCTACAAATTTCTAAATTAATATCTTTACTTAAAAGCATGTCAGTCACTTCTTTAAGTTGCTTAACGGTAATGGGACAGTCATCTGCGTCTAACTTCCTCTTATTAAGTACAGTTAACAGATCATTTATTAGAAGATTGGCGACTTTAGCTGGATTTCTGGCTTCTGTTGTTAAATGTTCGAAATATTCCAGTAACGTCGGCTCATTGACTAATTGGATAGCTGTTTCTGGTCGCAGCTGGAACTGCTCAATCAGTCTTTTTCTCGATTGATCTGGGAGCTCTGGTATTCTATCCTGTATGAGAGGTACGCTTAAAATATCTTTGTGTTCTGTATTGGTCGTTAAGTTCACGCGCAGCGGCGGCAGGTTCGGTTCCGGCATGTATCTGGACAAAGAAAAATATATCGTTAGAACCATCTACGTTGATATCTATCATATATTATTATTATATTAAAGGAAAAACTGACTGACTGACATATCAACGCACATTCGAGACTACTGGGGCTAGGAGCGTTAAATTTTGCACAAGGTTTCCTTTTATGACGTAGGCGAGCACTACGAGAGAATTTTCCAAAATTCACCCCCTAAGGGAATGAAACAGGGGTCCAAAGTTTGTATGGAGAAACTTATTTTCACGCGGGCGAAGCTGCTGGCAGAAGCTACTATACCTATTAGAGCAGTGTACAGTAAGTTCAAAATAATTAATGTGTTGCCCACTTTGAAGTTGGCGTTCCAAACTATCGCGCATACTCAAAAATACGCATTACGCATTTTCTATATGATTCTCAAAAGAAATTACTGCGCAACCAATTGTTTGAAGTTCGGAGCGGTCAAAATATTTCGGCCGTACTGTAAGTCGTATGTTCGAACTCAGACAGGCGCTTTACTTTGTGTGAAGGAAAATAGTGCTCTCAAGAGCGTGAAGGAAAATATTGTGAGGAAACCGGCATGTACTAGAACCAGAACTTCGCAGACATGTGACATCCACGAACCTGCACTGGACCCACGTCGTGGATTACGGTCCCTTGAACGGATTATGATTACGTTGTTATATACTTAAAAAATTATTTCAGCTTCCAATATAACCAATCTGTATTGATTAGGGGCCATTAATTTATTCGGTAGACGATTTAGGGGGGCAGAGGAGTCGACCATGTCTTATTTTCTCTTACAAGGGGGTGGGAGGGGTCTTGATAGTTCATACGTAAGATCACAAAAATACGCAGTTGTTTTGAAAAAACGCGAGCTACCGCGGAAGTGGCGATGTGCGCTCGGATGCATATAGGTAAACTATTTTCATGGCAACGTCGCTGCGCCTTCCTGCTCGTGAACTAGACGTTACTTGTTTGCATAAACGACACACTAGTAAACGTTCCTAAAAATTGTTACTTTTAAAAATAAACATCAAAACCAAGCAAACGTATATTCGTTAACTTACGTAATAAATATTACACAGGGGGGGAGGGGTCGGCCTAGTCTTATTTAGGGGGGGAAGGGGGTCAAAAACTAGTAAAAATCGTCTTACGTAATAAATGAATGGCCCCATATTACAATGCCATATACATGTCGTGGCCAGATCATAGAAATTTATCACTTCATGATATGGCCAACTAAAACTGGCCAGATCGTTAAACGTTAACATTTGATGATATGTCGACCCTCGTTTGGTCATATCATTGATGTAGGATTTCTATGATAATGAAAAGTCTAAAAAGATCTGGCCAGTTTAACTTGGCCATATCATGAAGTGATCAATTACATGGCCACAACATATACATACTACTTACATTGTCATAGATAATAAGATTGAGGTTACAGGCTTACAGTATCTCTTGCGTCACTACAATTAACAGAAAAGAGACAGGTATCGACTACGCAGTCGCTTTGTCTCTTTCTACAGGTTGGACAATTTTGTGACGACATTGCTTAGTCCATTCCGTCTACTTACGAATAATTTGATAAGTACTAATAAAGTCTTACATCACAGCCTCAAAAAGGTACAAAGTGCCAAAGTTACAGCAAGATTTTGGAAACTGATTTTTTTTTAAACTTTGTCCCACACTTGGAATTACTCTTGTATCCTGGGTGCGTTCACAGAAACCTGCCCCCCTAGCCAAGTTACAACCGTTTTGTTTCGATTCTCTTTTCGTTGATCGCCTCGAGTAGGCCACACCTCCGATTCCTTTATTCTGAAGGAACCTTTATATTAAAGGAATAGGAGGCGTGGCCGACTCGAGGCGATCAACGAAAAGAGAATCGAAACGAAACGGTTGTAACTTGACTAGGGGGGGGCTGGGTGTCTGACCCGGAACACCTATCTGTAGGCTATACAAATATTTGTTCCGTGCGGGGATCGAATCCGCGACTCGCAGCGCAACAGCCAATCGCTTAACCACTACGCCAACCGTGCCGTTTGACAGATGTCCAGACTCACACTGTTTAAAATTTCAATTGCACTTACATACAAGAAAACTAGGCTAGACCTTAGTTCCAAGCCTACTGAGAGGAGAATGAAGTAGGTTTACCAATTCAGAATAATAAGGTCTGTGTTTAGTATGTAGGTATTTTGCAATAGATGGGAGGATGAAATTAAACGCACAGCGGGTCCAAACTGGATGAAAACAGCGCAATCCAGAAAAAAACTAGCTCAATTTGGAGGAGGCCTTTACCTGCAAAGGAGTTCCTACAGAATAATTTCACTATAATATTAACGTATCTAAAATTATTTTTATAAAACTGTAACTACTAACTATTAAAATAATAAACTACTAATGTTTTCGATACTAACAAAATAATTAACTTTACAAACGAAATAAAAGGCATTTTTATTTATTTTATTAGTGTGTATCTTACCTATAATCCTGTACGACCTCCTTGTCTCTCATGGGTATGGTGACCTTGGCGGCGGCGTCCCAGGCGCGGGTCTCGTTGATGATGCGCCCGCCACTGTTCAAGATAGTCTGCTGACGGTCAATCTCGTGCCGGATCGCGCCTGCCACGCCTCTCACAGACCCAATGTTCTTGATCTGTAACAAAAGAACGGAACTTCAGTGAAAGCTGTGCAGTTCGCTCCCTTCAATTAGATATATAGTGAGAAAAAAACATCGGAGAAAAGAGTAACCAATTAGATTTTTCGAAACCCTAACGCTTTTTCTACAATACTCCAGTTACATTGCAAGGAAAGACGGCAGTTACCTCGAAAGGCTCACCATAATCGGTAAAGTAGATGGGAAAATGCCTCGTGGGCGCAGCCCAATACTTTGGTCCGACCAGATCCGCACCACTCTTGACTCTACGGTATACAAGACGAAGGGCCTTGTATATCGTAGAGTCAAGAGTACTGTAGAACAACGCCAGAGACAGAAGAGATGGAGGTATATCATAAAAGTGAAAGTGATGAAGCAAGGAGGTTACGACCCTCAGCATTGAGAAATACGACGAAAGGAGGAGGAACGCTTATTAAAGATCGGATGGTTGATACACATCAATACTCCTCAGAGCTATTACTATGTCGGCTGCCAACATAGTTGGGCTAAGATTCAGATTCATTTATTCATTGTAAAACATAGGTAGGTACATTACAAGTTCTTATTTAATACATTGAGGGCGCTATGTTTTGCATAGATTTATTAATTACAAATAAAGAATTAAATAATTTAGATCATTTAAATAAAAAATAAAAAAACAAAATAAAATTAAACAATGAAAATAAAAAAAAATGTCCGCAGTTATTTTAATGAAATAAAAAATTGACAGCACACATTTAAAAAATTAAGGTTGCAGCATTGTTCGAAAGAGTCAACGTGGCCATAGGCGTATATTGGGGGGGGGGGGCGTCTTCCGGCCGAGGTAGCTTTTTAGTGAAATATTTAAATCGACGATGTCATTTACGATGACTTTATCGCAATGTTTGATATCACCGCACCATTTTCATCAACTAACGATAATGTTTTCTAAATCTCACAGTTAATCGAACACAATCAACTATCACAAACCACACTATTATTTTCAAATGGATATGCCCTTTATCTAAATTATTGTCGGAACCAAGAACCAATTAAAAACTATTAAAATAATCAATTTGTAATGAAAGTAATTTAAAATTAAATTCTAATTATTTAATAACTTAGGTACAAAACAAAACCTGTTTCATATATCTATACCTACTAAAGTTACTAATGTAGATAATAAACGTTGACCCCGACCCCCTTTATTCAAAAACTGAACTAAAAGTAAAGAATATAACATCCAGATACAAAGGCGAGGCAAGCATAGCACAAAAAGGAGGTATACACTCAGCAGTTTTTTTTAGGTAGTAATTGAACCTATGATTTCTCCACTCTAGGGTGGAGCGAGAGGGCGTGTCCGACTTTCACTGACTAAAACCACATCCGTGTCCTTCAGTTGCCCTTTGCATTCTAGTACCACGGGTTTCCTTAGAATGATATTCCCGGTAACCTGATCGGGCTCGGTCCGGATAATTACCGGACGGCCGGACGGCGAGCTACCCATTGGTCGTCGTCAGCAAGCCCGGGGATCGCCCTGCGACTCCCGACGCCAGAAGACGCCCCCTTCTGTTGCGGCGGCTGGAGCGTGAGGATGTCCGTTCTCTCACGCGAGCGGCCATCTCCTTCGCTAGCATTACTGCTTTACAGAAGGAGGCGACCGCATCCCATTCACTCTCGCTCCAGACCATAGCCTGAACCTGAACTAGGGCCCGAATAGGGCCGTGTATACAAGAACTAGAACGCGTGCGTGCGTGTATAGAAGATGAAGAAGAGTGGTGGTACAAGAATGCCAATTTTACGCAATTAAGTACCTTAAACTTCGCCATGTTTTTTGTCGCTACGTGTTTTTAGTATCAACTACGATTGTATGGGAGCTTTTATAGAGCACAGAATTACCACATTGTCGGCCTTCAATAGTAATTTTTTTTATCATGTGTAAAAAACCTAATGGTTATATATGTTTTGACCAATAAACGACATCAAAAGAGATCGACCTTTGAGTTCGTTCGGTGTTTCTTTGCGGTTTGGAAATACCGAACTAATCGAGTAGGTAGCTATTTAAAATACCTAAATGTGTAATATTAGAAACCAATTTACTCATTAAACAACATTTATATTCTGGCGTCATTACCGACGTCAATGTACCAAGTACTTGGAAACTAATTATTTTAATTAAAAAATGATGAATGACTTTCATGTTATAATATGATCAACAATAAGTAGGACGTGGTTTATCCATGTTTTTGTGGTGAAGTCCGTATCGTTTTTATTATTTTTTTAATGAAGTTACGTATTCACGTGACGTAAAATAATGGCGACCACTAAATAGGTAGTTCTTCAAGTTTATTTACAAAGGTATTTATAAAATGATTATCATTATTTTATTTTAATGTGCATTAACTACGCCGTAATGTTATTTTACGTATTCACGGTAGATATTATGTGAATGAAGTACCTAAATTGAATGTCCGAAACGCAGTGTCTTACAACACTCAGTGGCCTTACCATGGCATGTTGAAATGTCAAGCGTGCGAGCGAGAATTGTTATTTTTTATGAGTGACTTCTCCCCGTTCTGTCTATGAGGTTGTCGTCTGCATGACCAGATTTGCCTGTGGCCACCTCAATAATATAAAAGCGGCCGCCAGGACTTACAAAACATCTAAAAACTCAACTAAAACTAAGCGGCTACACGTTAAGGCACACCTGGCCCAGAGGTTAGAGTTAATTCTCGTGATGTCATCAGAGTAGCTTCTCTACTCTCGCATTTTTGAACGTAGAGAACTGTCGAGCAAGTAATTTTTTGTTAAGTATTTGTTATTTAATTATCATTTGAATTTTTCATTTTGATTTCCAGTTATTTGTTGTAGATAAAAATATTATATTATAATAATAATATTATTATTAGTCATTTTCACAAATACCATATTAAAATTTGTTGTCTCGCAATATATATAAAAAGTTAAACGTAACTAATCAATAAAAATTTAAGACACACAAAAAATGTTTGATGTTTTGAATTTAAATATGCCTGCTTACATCAACCTACTCTGCTCAGAGTTAGAGTTAGTTGTGTTAACTCTAGGGTAGCTACTCGAGTTATAAAAGAACAACCCTGGGTAACAACTGCAACTCGGAAGCATTTTTGAACGGTTGGAGTAGCGACTCTACGTAGTATACGAGTAGTTACTCTGGTTAATTTTAAATGCAGGGCTGTGGGGTACGGATTTCGTCTTAGGGTGTCACTGAGGGGAGGGCAGCAAGGGTAAGGTTGGATCGAACATTGCATTTTGTTACGTTTGCTGTAGATGTTTACCTCTGTCCGCGTCGACAGCGGGTCCCCGGGCCTCCGGAGCGACACGTTGGCGTCCACTCTGAGCGCGCCCTCCTCCATGCGCCCCGTGCAGGCGCCGAGTCTTTGCACGATCAGCACCAGCTCCTTCACCAGCGCTGCCGCCTCTTCGCCATCCTGGAATTTAAAAATCGAATATGAAAATAGAGCAGACTACAGGCGAATCATAATAATAATATTTCACAGCTATCACAGAACGCCATCTAGTCCCAAATTAAGCAGAGCTTGTGCTATGAGTACTAGACAACTGATAACTCATAAACATACTTTATATTTCTAAATACATACATATTATAGATAAGACAAAGAACAAATTAATGTAAATGTTCATCACACAAACATTTGTCTTGGGTGGAAATCGAACCCACGACATCTGGCATAGCAGTCAGGACCACTAACCTATAGACCATAAAGCCAGTCGATTGACTTGTTCACTATTAAAGTTATTTTTAAAATCGTTTTATAAATAGATGCAAAAATTAAAATATGCAAGAATTTTTAAACTAACTTCTAACAAGAAGGTTATATGCAGTAAGTTGTTTGAAATTTAATCAAGTAGACATATTAAAATATATTTAAAATTGCCAGTTAAGCAAAACACATAATTAGCATACATACATATTCAATCAATTCTGCCTATTTTAGGAATAAAGGATCTGTATTTATATCTGTGAATTAAAATCATAGCTTTTTATTATAAAGCTGACGTGGGCTTTGTTTGTTTGAACTTGCTACTATTTCGAAATGAAAAATTATATATTTTAGTGTCACACTATGACCACTAAGAATGGAGCGGTAGCCATAGACGCGGGTGAAACCACAGGGGATACCGTAAAACGGGGTGAATAGAAACGCAGGGGTGAATAGAAACAAAAGTTATTTTAATAGAATAGTTAAAATGTAACAAGGCCAATGGTTCAAAGGCATTTCAAAACAGTTAACTAATATATTCTTCACTTTGATTGTTCATTTGAAAATTAATGAACTATACTTGCTCAATATGTTTTGTATCAGCAGACCAAAGGCCAGTCAACTACTTATTCATGTTTAAAATGTATGAATTGTTTCATAATCTTACCTACAAAATGTGTTAATTAATTCATCATATTAGCAATATTCGTCCAACAAAATATTACAAAAACAAATGACAAACAACTGTTAATAAAAATGTTGCATATATATATAATTATTATTATATAAAATGCTTTGTCCTGAATGACTGACGGATCAATGCACAGCCGAAACTACTGGGACTAGGAACATGAAATTTTGCACAAGGCTTCCTTTTATGAAGTAGGTGAGCATTTTTGGAAATTCAACTTTTAAGGGGGTGAAACGGGGGACTAAAGTTTGTATAGAGAAACCTACTTTCACGCGAGCAAAGCCGCTGGCAGAAGCTAGTCTAATATAAAAATGTACTAGAACTACTAATAGATAATTTGAAATAATATAAAAATCTACTAGAACTACTCTAAGATCGACTGGTAGAAAATGCCTAAGGCATTAAGTCCGCCTTTGTACAATGTTTCATTAGTGCATAAAGTTTTAAATAAATAAATAAATGAATAATAGATAATTTGAAATAATATAAAAATCTACTAGAACTACTAATAGATAATTTGAAATAATTTCATTCAAGTACCAATATCTGAAACTGATATGATATAATTCCTATATATCTATCCATATCCAAATCAGGTTTTTTTTTTTAACATTGACACTAGAAATAACTCCTGTATTGTGTATTGTGGGTGCATTCATACAAACCTGTAAACTCACATACACAAGACACCCAGACATGAAATACCTATCTGTAGGCCATACAATTTTTATAAATGTTTGTTCTGTGATAAGTTAAGGTGTGCAATAAAGGAATAAATAAATAAATAAATAAATCATCATCATCATTATTTCAGCCGAAAGACGTCCACTGTTGGACATAGGCCTCCCCCAAATGTCGCCACAATGACCAGTCTCGCATCCATCGGATTCCCGCAACCCTCACCAGGTCATCGGTCCACCTTAATAAATAAATAGCTTTCTTATAATAGCCAAGTTCAGAATTCAGTATTTACCTCTAAATCAGGCTCAAACACCAGTTCTATAAGTGGAGCTCCAGCTCTGTTGAGGTCAATAAGACTCCGTTTAAGTTCTGCATCATGCAATGATTTGCCGCTGTCTTGCTCCAGCTGAATTTGTTTGATCTTTGAACTCTTTCTATAGGGTTTCTTGTGTATTCCTGGTGTAAATACCTGAAATAAAACAAAACAGAAAAAAATTACTTAACTTAATCAACTAATACAAGTTGGAATGTTATGTAAACATAGACAATGTTCAGTTCTATTTTATTTTGAGGTTATCTAACTTGCAAAATTTATTATACCTGGAAGTTAATAACTCCATCGCTAGCTAGTGGGTTTCGTTGCTGCGTTATTTGATAGCCAGTCGGTAAGTCCGCGTAAAAGTAGTGCTTTCTATCAAAAGTCGACACTTCATTGACCTTACAAGACACAGCCAATGCGGTCATTATACCTAATTCTACGCATTTTCTATTGAGCACTGGTAATGTGCCAGGTATGGCAGCATCAAATAATGATACGCAATTATTCACTACACCGCCAAAAGTGTTCTGAGCACCAGAAAATAGTTTCGATTCAGTGTTCAACTGTGCATGCACTTCTAAACCCACTACACTTTGCCACTTTTTGTTAGACACGATAGAAAATGCACGTGCAGCCACAGCATTATGTTTGTAACGTACTGCACGACTTAGTTTAGTAAACTTCATTTTGAAATATTTTATTTATTACCACATTCACTTCCACCACAATCGATCTAAAACAACAGCAGATTTTGACGTTAAGCAATTTGACACATAAAAATTGACAGTAAACATAACAGATTAAAAAGTATGATCTCCAAATTATATTGAGGTTGCGTTATTACAAATTAAGGTTTGCATACCCTCCAAAATAAAGAGAGAACCAGATTTACTTTTATGTTTTTGTTTCGCTTAACTTTACTACGCGTTAGACCGTTCGTAGTAGGTAATAAATATAGTATAAACTGGCCTCGTTTTCTATTGATACTTTGTACTGCGCTAAGCTAACTCAAGGTTACCAATGACGTGCAACTCGCAATTTTTACTAACACAATGTTGATCAGTGCCACAATTTAGAAAAACTTAAGTTTTGAATTTCACGGCTACATTCACGGATCCTTATTTTCAGTAACACATAGTTAAAAAGTAGCACAACAGATGGCGTTGAACACTGTAGAGCAAAGCAATCGATTTGCTCTATTCGACTGACCCAAATAGGATTTTACAGTTTCTTTATTTAAAAGGACTATGTAATTGTTAGTTAAAAATATTATGGATCGTAAAAATAATTATATAGTAATTATATGTGCATTAAAGCAATATAGACTTACCTAATTGGTGCTGTTCAGTTGGTCTGTAAGTTTCTTTGATTCTTCAAAATATTTGATGTTCATTACTAACGTCACTACTTAAATAAATAATACCTAACTTAATACACCTAAATTGCATTGATGTTTTGACTAATTAACTTATGAACTAACTAAAACACCTATAACTTATAATAAATATCACATTTTCGAAAGTAAATTATAAATTCATTTTCTGTTTATACAACCAATCCTGCCACCACTTCGAAAAGGAACGAAAAGAGATAGAGGACAACGAAAGCCAAAGTTACTTCAGCGATGGAGTACATTTTATTGATCTTTTTTGTAAAAGGTAAAAATGATTTTCGCGGGAAAATAGTTTGCGTGCGATCGATAGCGCTGCGTTGCGAGATATGACGGCTAGGTATGACGGCGAGTCAAAACAAAGCAGTGCTATACACAACCTTGGCGGTGGCATTATAACACGGTTGAATTATAACGAAACCACTTATCGACATTCTGAACTGCTGCTATCAACTTTATTTGTTCGTATTGCCAAAGAGAACAACGCCGAAGAGTCCCGCTATAAAAAGTGCGTTTTAAAAGAATTGAAAACTACTAAGAGGGTTATTAAACTTAGCATTATGAACAACTTTTATTTCAGGACTAAACATGAAACAGAGAAAAATGGCAGTCGGCCCAGGCCTACCGACAACTTTAACAAAACAACCTTGTTTCTAGAAAGTACTTAGGTACCTACTTATTTAATATTAACTTAAAATATATATGTATCACATAAAATCCATTACCTACGTTAACAGTGTGTAAAGTTATAGCAAGTCCTAAGTCTACTTACCAATTTTAACTCATAAAGAAACAATCGAGTATTTTTAATAATAAGTAAAACATTCAATAAGCAGTTTCCATTGAGTATAAAGGCTAGCTAAGGAAGCGGCCGCACGCGCAAGGGAACGGCCCTCCGCCCCAGCTGCAGGGATCCCGATCCCGATTTCCAGCCACCGTAGGCGCGGGGTTGCGGACAGTAAGCAATGGGTAGGTCGCCGTCCAACCGTCTGGTATCTGTCCGAGCCCAAAACGTCGACGGCGTTTAGTATTCCACACGCCCATCAAGGAGATATCACCAAAACCGTAGAGGCACAGTATAGTCGAAGTCTACTGGGGCCATGGGTTGTGCGAAGGAAAAGCAGGAACAGAATTGGGCTTTAGTCAGTAAAAGTTCTGACACGCCCTCGCACTCCGCCCAAGGGCGCGAGATGTCATTGGATGATCTCCCACATAAAAAAAAAGTTTCCATTGCGTAAAAATATTTTTGACTGAGTTTTTTTTAAACTTTGCCTCATAATAGGAATAACTCCTGTATTATGGGTAGATACATTCACAAACATGTAAACTCACATCCACAAGACACCCAGAGCCGGAACAACTATCTGAAGTACTAATATTTGGCCGTACACATTCACAAGGCACTCAGAGCCAGAACAACTATCCGAAGTACTAATATTTGGCCGTACACATTCACAAGGCACTCAGAGCCAGAACAACTATCTGAAGTACCTACTAATATTTAGCCGTAGGTACACATTCACAATCACAAGGCACTCAGAGCCAGAACAACTATCTGAAGTACTATTTGGCCGCACACATTCACAAGGCACTCGGTGCCAGAACAACTATCCGAAGTACTAATATTTGGCCGTACACATTCACAAGGCACTCAGAGCCAGAACAACTATCTGAAGTACTATTTGGCCGTACACATTCACAAGGCACTCGGTGCCAGAACAACTATCTGAAGTACTAATATTTGGCCGTACACATTCACAAGGCACTCGGTGCCAGAACAACTATCTGAAGTACTAATATTTGGCCGTACACATCCACAAGGCACTCGGTGCCAGAACAACTATCTGAAGTACTAATATTTGGCCGTACACATCCACAAGGCACTCAGAGCCAGAACAACTATCTGAAGTACTATTTGGCCGTACACATTCACAAGGCACTCGGTGCCAGAACAACTATCTGAAGTACTAATATTTGGCCGTACACATTCACAAGGCACTCGGTGCCAGAACAACTATCTGAAGTACTAATATTTGGCCGTACACATTTACAAGGCACTCGGTTCCAGAACAACTATCTGGAGTAGTAATATTTGGCCGTACACATCCACAAGGCACTCAGAGCCAGAAAAACTATCTGAAGTACTAATATTTGGCCGTACACATCCACAAGGCACTCAGAGCCAGAACAACTATCTGAAGTACTAATATTTGGCCGTACACATTCACAAGGCACTCAGAGCCAGAAAAACTATCTGAAGTACTAATATTTGGCTGTACACATTCACAAGGCACTCAGAGCCAGAACAACTATCTGAAGTACTGATATTTGGCCGTACACATTCACAAGGCACTCGGTGCCAGAACAACTATCTGAAGTACCTACTAATATTTGGCCGTACACATTCACAAGGCACTCAGAGCCAGAACAACTATCTGAAGTACTATTTGGCCGTACACATTCACAAGGCACTCGGTGCCAGAACAACTATCTGAAGTACTAATATTTGGCCGTACACATCCACAAGGCACTCAGAGCCAGAACAACTATCTGAAGTACTAATATTTGGCCGTACACATCCACAAGGCACTCAGAGCCAGAACCACTATCTGAAGTAGGTACTAATATTTGGCCGTACACATTCACAAGGCACTCGGTGCCAGAACAACTATCTGAAGTACTAATATTTGGCCGTACACATTCACAAGGCACTCGGTGCCAGAACAACAATGCTATCTGAATTAGAAATATCTGGCCGTACCTACAAACCTTTTTTCCGTGCAGGAATCGAACCCGCAACACACAGCGCAGTACCAATCACTAAACCACTGCATCAACCAACTTCAACTTCTGCGTGCCTTGTACACACGGGTGTACAACTTGAATGACAAACGTCGTTCGTATATACGGGTGGATACCGGTACCTACGGATCTTGAGCGCTGACTTCTACAGTTCTACTTGCGCAGAAGGACGCAGAAGTGAAATATCGGGTCTCTTTAGTGGTATGAAGAGAGATGCGGAGGTAGGGAGTGCAATTCTTGTACAGTGATTGGCTCGCCAATATTGTACGTTGCGCAAAGCGATCCCCACTCTTTCGCCGAGCGCTCAAGATTCGTGCCGCTACGCTAACTACAAGAAATTGATCGGCCAACATTTTGGTCTCTCTTTCACTATCCAAAACCAAAAAAAAATCTTACAAACACATCGTCCTTTGGGAGATTTAGTGAAAAACGCACGACAACGTAAAGGATCGTGAGAAAGTAAAACGCAACCAGATTTGAACAAAACAATTACGTAATCCAGTTTGCAATAAATATTTTAGTATTCCGTTTCCGTATTACCAAGTCCAAGTGCAGTGTCAATGTGGTCAATGACAACTTTATTTTATTTTGTCGACACTTATCAGGGTCATTTTTGTAAAAGAAAAAAAATTGTGTTGAGATGATGAATAGGGCAAGTTTCTCGCATCCTCTATGGACATATGAAGATCTTCCGACTGGTCACTTGTGTCGATAGTGATTGATGGTTATCGCTCCTACCAAAGCTGCAGAATTGTTTGAAAGACTTACCGTGGCCCTTACAAAGGGTAGGTAGGCCTATGTGGGCACTTATAAAACGTCAGAAGCTGATGCACTTGGTCGTTTCATGCAGAAGAATCAGCAAGAAACTACACGGTTTGATACTGTTTTTACTCGACTGCACCAGAAGAAGAGTCTGATGCATTTGATGGGGTCAAATCTATGATTGAACTAAAATAAATCCCACCAACTGCATCAGACTGCTTTAAGTAACATAAGTAATTCGACATTTTTAGTCGTATCTTGCGGTTGGGTTTTTTAAGAATGTCCTTAAAAAAAAGTTTTGTTTTTGCCATTGCTGTAAGATAGGTACCATTAATAGGGCAGACTGACCTGGGTAGCCCAGATGTACAATCTACCTACATTTGTTATTGCCCCTAGCAGTATTTCACGAGTGGCTTTAAAAAAGTCAGGCCTCCAAGATAAACCGATTATTCAGGTAATAAACCATCAAGCTATCTACCTGTTATTGTGCCTGTCAAGATTACGTAAGCGGTAGGCACGTTTACATACACTGTACAAATCCGTTACAAATACCTATACCTACCTCTCCAATTGACGTCATAGGGGCTCTAATTAACCATTATTATTATTCGTTTTTTTTTTCGCATAATGTTCTTACCTATCTTTATTTTTAGTTGTTTGCTTATCAATTCGCAGTTCACACTGTAGATATAATTCACTATCTGCCTAGCTTTTCTTAACTGTTTTGGTCAATTTCCAATTTTAACCCTAAAGAAGCCACACGGGTGACAATAGTCATGCATAGGTACCAACCTACTCACCGTAAGTCTAAAGAGGTCGCTTTTATATTGATTTTTACATTTTCAGTGCTATCCTTACTTATAAAATAAAGTCTGCCACCACGTTTGTCTGTCTATTCGAGAGAAAAACTTAAAACTACTGAACGGTTTTTCGTGTAGTTTGTAGCACAGATAAAGTGATTCATTAGGGAGGTTTACATGTTCAATTCACCTGACCTAACTCGACAACAGCCATTTTTTTTACGTGGGACTAAAACCCATTATGTTCCTTCAGTTAAGTTATGTGAAATATAATATTTTAGTTTTTTGATCTTTTTTTAAATATACCAATTTCTTACTTCTCTGTAAAATCGAATATTTCCTATAGCTTAAAATTAATACTCCTACTCATGTGTGTCGATCGTCAGTATTCCTAATACCTAGCTACCTATCTACATTAGGTACTTATGGCAGTAGTACTTCACTGCCATAAATCTTGAAAGGTTAGGTCCTAAGTTCGTATTTCTTAAGGGAGCCGAACTGGGTGACCCGCTTTCTCCAAAGGTGTTCTCAGCAGTCGGGAAGAACCCTTCAAGATGCTGGCAGACAAACAGGAAGAGGAAGGTATGGTCATTGATGAAGTGAAATTAAACAGCCTACGTTTTGTTGATTTCAAGATTATTTCTTTTGCTATTGCAATTGTATTTACTTATATCTATTTGGTGTTAAACTAACGACCTGCACTCGAAACACAGATACTGCGCTCTACAATGCACGGGTCCGTAAACCACAAAACGAAGGAGATGGCAATACGACTTAGATGTGGAGACATCTCCAGGAACTCTGGGCCACTTCTCAGCAAATCCTATGGGAGCTTAGGAATTGTTAAGAAATAGCCCAGAGACAGGAACAATGAAAGGAATGGAAGGACGGCTTTGTCAAGCAGACAGCACCTACAAGCTAAATTCGACAAATCAAGTTTAAAACCTCTTTCTCCGACTTCGGTTCCAATAAAACTATACCTCCCTAATCTATATATATAAAAGGAGAAACTGACTGACTGACATATCAACTCACAGCCAAAACTACTGGGACTAGGAGCGTGAAATTTGGTACAAGGCTTCCTTTTATGACGTAAGCGAGCACTAAGAGAGGATTTTCCAAAATTCGACCTTTATAGGGATGAAAGGGGGATCCAAAGTTTGTATGAAGAAAGAAGCCGCTGGCAGAAGCTAGTATAATTATACCCTGATGAAATAATTTAGGTGTCTTCAAGGCTAGGGTGAATAGCATAAGCATAGCATAGCATAATCAGCCTTTTTAATGTTCCCACTGCTGGGACTCAGGCCTCCTCTCTAGGAGAAGGAATGGGCCGTAATCCACCACGCGGGCCCAGTGCGGGTTGGTAGGGTGAATAAGCTCCTAATAAACTAGTGCGCCTCACCATCAACGACTGCATCACTGCTTACCTTCAGATAGGATCGCAGTCAAGCACAAAAAAAAATTGCTATCTATTCATAGAGACGATAATTATAAAGGCTTTTATCTACAATCAATTACATAAACATAAGAGGACACGTAGAGTTGCATAAAATTACAATATACTTACTTTGTATTGTATTTTATACAATCAAGCCTAGTATCGATTTAATTAAAATGTTAGGTACTTGCACGTGGAAAAACTAGCGTCACCTTTACGACACTATTATTTTAATTTACACCACTGAGTTCAGTAAAGTGCATAGTGTCACCCACATACACATTCTCAACAATGCATAGAACTGAACTTAACAATAACCACATTCGTGGTAATGTCGCTCTTAAAACCTCTTTGATAGGGTTGAAAAGTGACTGACCCGAAACTATCGCAAGTGAACTTCCGTGGCGTAGCACAATGTAGCACTGAAAATCTACTTTTAATGGGCCATTTTACTCATCATTATTTTAGGCTTTTAGTATCGCACCATACTGTAAGCTCTATTTTAACATGTTGATCTATAACCATTTTCACAAACATAAGTCTTCCTGCCCTTGTCCCATCTTATTTGGGGTCGGCACAACATGTTTTTTTCTTCCATTCTATCCTGTCAACCGTCATGCTATCACTAACTTCCTTTTCTTTCATATCACTGTTCACACAATCCATCCATCTTTTCTTTGGCCTCCCTCTCCCTCTCCACCCATCCACATGTATACTCATAACAAACATAAACTGGAAAAATATATTAATTTTCAACACAAAAATTTGTTGAAAAACGTCGTTTGATGCATAAGCATCTTTCATTGTATTCTTGTTTTCATGCCTCTCAACTATGCCTTGCCCACTACTATACTATTACCTATTTATTTATTACCTATCTGTTTGGCATTTATTCGTACAAACAAAGGAAAAGCCGTCATAAGATTCAAGTGCACGTTTCTTGTTTGCTTTACAATCTAAGTTTCTATTCAAGTAACAAACTTAAACACTGCTACAAGTGGAAAAATAACATGATTAGAGAATGGTAAGCAATCAAAGTGCGTAGCAACGCACTTTACCCGTGTTATACCTACTTTGAATCTGTATAGAATATCTACTCACATGTATTCTGATCACAAAAAAAAAAAAAACTGTACGTACGCCCCGCCCAAGAGCGGGGGATGTCATAAGATGATTTTCCCACCGGAAAAAAAGAAAAAAAAAAAGAAAAAGAAAGAAAAGATGTTCTAAAATCGTTATTTATTTATGCGAGTACACACGTTTCGATAGCAATCAATTGTTCGACAGGAATCTAAAGCAAGTAGCTAATAAGTTATTTAATTTTCTAGTACCTACTTGCTGAAGCTGATGCCGAACCCGATTTCCGGCCACCGTAGGCGCGGGCTTGCGGACGGCGAGTAATAGGTAGCCCGTCGTCCGACCGTCCGGTAACCGTCCGGACCGAGCCGAAGTCGTCGACGGCGCGTATTGTTCCACGCACGCCTCAGGGAGATGTCAGCAAATCGTAGGGGATCAGCAGGGTCGAAGCCTACTGGTGCCAAGGGTAGTGTGAAAACGAAACCCGGGGCCCTGAGACGAAGGCAACGAAAGAACAGGAGTGGGTTTTTAGTCAGTAAAAGTCTGACACTATCTCTTGTCAGATTTATCATTAGATGATTTTCCCACCTAAAAAAAAAGTTACTTTTACAGAAATAAGGGTTTGTCGGCAAAATAGAAAATGTCTCTTGTACCGAATACTATCGATCGAATATAAAGCCTACCTACTTTCAGTGACATATGCACCGACTCCCACAGTCTGATAACACGTTACCACACGCTTCTAGACCTTTTCATATCGTACCGTTAGAAAATAATCGATAAAGGTTAACACGCGATATCAATATCGATGGAGAAATTGTTCGATAATATTCGTAACGTGATAGTGACAACCTTATCACAAGGCCGTTATGAAATTCCGAAATAATCGCCAAGCAAAAGTGATATTGACAAAATATCTAAGGTATCCCGGATCTAGGTTAAGCCGAATAATGGACTTTGTTAATTCTGGAATAATCTAACAATCGCCAAACTGAAGTGGCTGTGGGCAAGGCACATTGCTCGCAGAGCAGATGGTCGATGGGGAAGAAAGGTTCTGGAGTACCACGTATCGGATGACGCAGTGTTAGAAGGCCTCAAGGTGGACCGATGACTTGGTGAGGGTCGCGGGAATCCGATGGATGCGACACTTGGGAGAGGCCTATGTCCAGCAGTGGACGTCTTTCGGCTGAAGTGATGATTCTAACAACTAAATTATGAAGCTCAATTATTTTCAACATACAGTACTCGAAAACCCACTCCTACTTCTAACACTTTTAGGGTCGCTAGTATGAGAATATTTAGTAATATTCTTAATTTTCACAAGCCAGGCCCCGCCACAAATGATTACCTAATTATTGTATTACAATATACTTAATACAAATCATTATCACTATCATAATCATTATACAAATCCTAAAAAAATAAATATATATTTATAATTAATAATTAATTTGCAATTTATAGATAAAAATCGAATCAACCGCCAAAACATTCTATGCACCTCTCCAAAAACAATCGCACATTAAAGTGGAACAAGTCTATATCCGGATGCTGAGCAGTCAGTGTGTTGAGCAGTGACACCGCCTGATTTGTTGCCGCATATGTATATATATAATATGGAACAAGGGTAGGAAGAAGAAGAAGACCAAAAGAAGACTATGGTTAAATGTCCTATGTCCAACAGTGGACGGTTTTCGAGTCCTAAGTGTATTGAAAAACGTCGTTTGATACATGTGGAACATTATCACTTCAGTTTCGCGGTTCCTAAATGGCCTTATATATAAAAGGAGAAACTGACTGACTGACATATCAACGCACAGCCGAAACTACAGGGCCTAGGAGCGTGTAGTTTTGCACAAGGTTTCCTTTTATGACGTAGGCGAGCACTAAGAGAGGATTTTCCAAAATTCCTCTAAGGGGATGAATCGCGGGTCTAAAATTTGTATGGAGAAACCGACTTTTACGCGGGCGAAGCCGCTGGCAGAAGCTAGTTTTTAAATAAAATAGGTTTGTGTATGTGTGTGTGACGCAGACCAACATCTGTTTTTAGATATTGAAATAATTGTGTCACGGAAACATTTTAGTTAAAAATATCTTAATTGCATCCACAGACATTATGTATCTATGCTTATTTATAAACGAACACCGGTTCTGCTCAGACAAATTCTTATTATTTTTGACCTAGTCCGATTCGCCTTTTCGTTTCTTTTTGTTAGTGATAGATTTTTTTTTTGTAATGCCTTTTACAAATGTCATAAAAAAAACAACTTCTCGCAGTAGAACCCTAGCCTACCGACGAAACCCGAAGAATCGCCGAACTCAAACGGCAGTGGGCAGGGCACATTGCTCACCGAACAGATGGTCGATGAGGCCGAAAGGTTCTGGGGTGGCAACCGCGTACCGGAAGACCTAGCGTTGGAAGGCATACCTCCCACAAGGTAGACCGACGACCTGGTGAGGCTCGTGAGAATCCGATGGATGCAAGAATCACAGCACCGATCGTTGTGGCGACGCTAGGGGGAGGCCTATGTCCTGAAGTGGAAATGATGATGATGATATCTCTTAAACTTATAACTTTAGGTTCCTCCTATGACATTAGTTTAGATGTGAGTACATAATATTACTAATGCATTATAAACAAGATTGCTTTAGTAAGATACATAATTATGTCAGATACTGACGAGAGCATTTGTGCTTGTAATTGTGTGGTCTCATATCATATCAATATAGAAGCTATTGCGCTTCGTCAAGTACATTATTGGGCTTATTAACATTTTAAAAGTTGATTATAAGATAGTTATAGAAATATACGTTCCTATATCTGCGCTCAAATCCAGCTTTGTAGCATGAAACAAGTTTCTTATAAGTGAAAATAAAAGTACCTAGTCTTGAGATTCATGAGAATCATGCAACATGCAATTGATGCAATGTTTATAATAGACATATTGTCATTACGAATACATTACTTAGACATATGTTTTGTTCACAATACGGCAAATCTAGTGTGACTAAGTAAGAAGGTGTCTGCATAGTTATTAATGTTATTATGTATGATTGTTTTCAAAGATGCCTATCTATTGCGTAACAGCTGTGGACTGCGCCACACCTCCCAACGTATAATCTTATATACATACCTACTAAATATATATAACACGCGATTATTAATAACATCTATTTTGCTAAAAATACTTTTAACATTTTGTAATGTTGTGTTTTTGCGTACGTGTTTTTTTATTTAAAAATGTTTGCGGAAGTGTGTTCTTATACCTTTTTTGCTTTTACCTAACGATTAGGTACATTTTCTTCATACCTTTTTGTTTTGGTGAAAAATCATCCAATGTCTTCTCCCGCTCTAGGGCGGAACGTGAAGGCGTGTCAGACTTTTACTGACTAAAACCACATCTATGTATGTTCCTTCTTTGCTTTACGTTCCAGGTATTCGCTTTCGGACTAATATTCTTCACCCCTAAATCCCATATTTTAAGTTTGAAAGTGGCGCCAGTGACAGAAACATTAAGAGAAGCAGGGGCGCCAGCTTTTAGAAAACCTCATGGGTGCTCATGCTCATTTGATGACTCGAAAAAGGGGCGAAGTGTGAGAAGAGAAATGCACAGTGATAGACCGACAAATAAATAAATGTCCTACTTACATACTGCGGAACAACGAAGGTACCACAAACACCCAGACCCAACACAAATATCTGTTTCATCAAAAAACATTTGTGTTGGTGCGGGAATCGAACCCGCGACCCTACGTCTCAATAGACGCTATAAACCACTGCGCTAAATGGGTCGTCAGGTAATGAAAAAACGCCCATCCCTAATAGGCGATTACTGATCTGTTTCTTGATGTCTTTTCTCACGGGTGCTCGGCACCCACTGTTTATTTCTCATGGGTGTTCGAGCCCCCAAGCACCTATTCAAAATATTAATATTATAGCAATTATTAATTTATTATTATTTATTATTATATTAAATATTATAGCAATTATTTAAACAGATTATTCGAAGAAGTTACCGTAGGCCTCGCAAAGGGCAGCTGAAAGAACACTGTGGGTTTTAGGAAGTGAAAGTCTGACACTCCCTCCTGCTCGATCCGGAGCGAGAGAAGTCATTTGTGATTTCCTACAAAAAATTGTTCCTAAAAGAGAAAAATACATATAATTTTGGTGAAAGTAGAGGAAAATGAAGGCTAAAGAAAAGATGGATTGATAGATTGTGTGAGGGATCATATGAAATAGTATAACAGGGTAAATAATAGAGTGACGATTGATATAAAAGGAAGGAGAAAACGTGTTGGCCCGATCCAATCCTAAGTAACATAATATCCCTATATTATATTACTTAGGCAGTTAGAATATCTAGTAGTGATGAAAGTGTCTATCTTTTAAATTGTTCCATAAATAATTTAATTATCCTATCATTTATATACTTAGAAAACACATTCCTTGATTAGCTTCTGAAATTGAAGTATTCTCAGTCACAACTTCACAAAAGCTTCTTTACAACTATGAAAGTGTAGAGAAAGCTAGAAAGTTCACCTAAGGCCGTCACTCACGGTGAAGATACTTTGTATAATATTTCATATTAAGATAAAATATTATACCAACTTAATCTACTACACACGATCAAGATTCAATAATAATCTATATATGGATAAACTGACTCACTGACATATCAATGCAAAAGCCGAAACTACTGGGACTAGGGATGTCAAATTTTTCACAAGGCTTCCTTTTTAACGTAGGCGAGCAATAAGAAAAAAATTTTTCAATATTCAGCCCCTAAGTGGATGTATGGAGAAACTTACTTTCACGCGGACGAAACCGCTGGCAGAAGCTAGTAAAATATGAAATCTTGTCATTCCTTCAAAGAAAGAAAGAAAGAAAGAAAAAACGTTTATTCGTGCCTCACACAATTATACTTCATTCGTTCGAAGATATATTATAATTAACCATGCAGCTCCCGCTTGCGCTAGGCGACCCAAATCGCAGCTTTTCAGAGCCTAAAAGCAGAAACAAAACGCACCGTATCCGAGCGAGTATCTGTCAGTAACGTCAAATGTCATTCCATACGTTTGCGCGGCAACCAATACGTTTTACGTTGTGTTTTATATGCTTTTTTACCAATTTAAGTAATTAAATAAGAGCATAGTGCTTGTATAATTTGTAATGAAGTATGCCAAAACGAAAAGATATGAAATACTATCTTCATATGATGAAAAGTTTGAAAAAAGGACGAAACGACGATAACATAGTACGTCACCTGTCCTATCTCTATTTAATTCTTTGATTCCAGGTGAAGTAATAGATTTATCTATTAGATTATTCAGTGAAGTAAGAGTTTCACGTACTTAACCCAAATAATTGTATGCATTGACACGATCAAACTCCTCGGGGTGTTTACGAGATGAACACACGAGCTGGTTTCCTTGTTCCATAACTTTAAAGGCTTTGCCATGGTACATTATACAGTGTAAGACTGTAAATCAAATGGGTTTCGAAATATGAATATACCTACTGACGCGGGTTGTGCACGTGATGCATTGACGCGTTTAGCTGACTCGGGATGTTTACGAGATAAACATACGAGATTGTTTTTTGCCCCACACCTTTGGGTAACCTGAAAAGCTTCGTCAGGAAAGTTATCTACAGTGCAAGTGAAATGGATTTTGAATATTGTACCTATGGACGCGAGTGATGTACGAGATACATTGGCGTGATCCGCTGACTCGTGGTGTTTACGAGACGAACACACGATGATCTTTACCCTTTGGTACATGGACACGGGTGATGTACGAGATGCATTGACGTGATCCGCTTACTCGTGGTGTTTACGAGATGAATGCACAATGGTCATTACCTTTTGATAAAATCCGAAAGGCTTTGCCTAGGTACACTTTGGTACCATAACAGGGTCAATAGTTTTAGGTTTTTAGACCTTGTATTTAGGATGATCCTCAAAAAGTGGACATTAAACTAGATATCTGTTGTATCATCATCGGCTCCAACAGGCACAACCCCAACTGTTACAGACTTGAGTATAACATTTCCTGAACTAGCATCTGAGCTAGTCGTTGAACCAGTTACTATATTTCCTGAAGTATTACAGTATTTATATCTACAAAACCAAATGATTTAATGGCCTGACTTAATGAATGACTTAACCCACATCTAGAATACCATTTTTGGAAATACTCAAGGAATATGAACAAAAACTAGATAAAGATGTGTGTAATAACTGTTTAAAATAATATAGAGATTATTGCCTCAGTCAGTAATTCACTGATAATACAAGAATATACTGATACAAAAAGATTAAATCAGAACAGAATCAGTTGGGATTGGGAATCAGACCCTATCTAAGCTTCACAGCAATGATGGCATAAATAGGCTGAAACTAATTTTCCCAGTTGATTGATACTGGAAGAGTTTTAATAGATTTGCACTTCACATAAACAAAGATATTGTCAAAGATGTTGATAGAGACGACTACCTGCATGGGAATACTTCAACAGAGAACATTTAAAGTCCTAAAGACATGCCACAGAAGCGGCAAGCTTATTATGAAGCCAGCCTAATCTTCAACTGTAACCCGTCAGGGAAACGGGAATGGTCCATCTTGGTACAACCAGCAAAGAATAATACCTAGGCCTGGACGAAAGTATCTGCAGTCCTCATATTAAACTATAACCAAGCAATTCTCGCAACACATCCAGTGTATGCTAGAACACAAAAAGTTTCGCCACAGGCTCATGGTTGAAATTAGAGGTTAGTCATGCTTACAGATTAGCCCATTCCCTTCCTCGTTGATAGAGGATTTGTGGTAATGCCCCAATTTTGAAAAATATTCAAGGAACAATTACTCCTTTTACAAAATACGCCATCCCAATCATGTTAATTATTTAGATTTTATATATGACACACAATGACTGATGTCACATACAAAAAATGTTGTTTCTGTAAATCCCTTAAAAATATTTACAGAAACAAGTTTCTTAGCTTATGAGAGATTACTCACTTAATAGGTACATCAACTGTTGTATTATTTTGTTGCAACAACATTTGTTGTTGGTTGGTTCTATACTAAAATTAGAACATAAATACTTAGTTATAAGTAAAGGCAACTAAGATTCAAAATAAAAATTCATCCAATCATCAAACTAGACCTACAATGATGCAACAAGAACGGGGGGGGGGGCGCAATTGTAGTAATAACAGAAGTCCATGGATTCTGGAAAAAGGATAAAAAATTATAATTATCACATAAATTATTTAGAACTGCTTCACATTTTTTACCTTTAAAAATTCTATTTTGTTAAACATGAGCACTTACACATTTTGTGTGAGATTGATAATAGTTTGCTGTATCTTATATAAACCGAATGGGAGGAATACGGTATCAACAATTAAATAATATAGCCAGAAATATGGAGCAAATATGGTGTGAAAATAATTAGATTTGTCTATTTGATTCATATATGGATTCAAAAGACAACAAAGAGACCAATTAACAATCTCATACATCTAACATAGAGTGGGAACAGAATATCTCTACATTTTAGTAGGTATATTGTGTCTCAGTTTGGTCAAACTGATTGATCTTTTCCCTTCTACAAGTAATACATAAATGTGATGCCTGTGTTTCCTGGATACCAGATTCAAAAAACATTTAATTAGATGTTTTTTACTGCCTTTGAACATGATAATTTATTTCTTTTATGTGTTCTTTCCTCCATTTAGCCCAATATTGGGAAGGCAAAAATGAAAAGGAAATGTCATATTGACCTTCACAAGCTTGTCCACCATTGAAAACAATGTTAGTTTTTTCAAGCTGTTAGTCTTTATAGGTACTCAATAAAAAAAAAAAAACTATTGCATTCCTTTTTTAAAGAGTGTCATCTTACACACCTCCTTACACTAATTTCCAGAATATTGACATGATGTTCTTCCATCAGCCATAGAGGTTACATTAGGTTACCTTCCAAATAATGCCTCAATTCAATGTTACTTATAGGATCTCACTTATTCACACAGTCTATACCAATTAATAAATTAATAGACTCATAAATTGGTCGTAATGATCACATCCAGAGATTATGTTAAGGTTTCTATAAAAATGAAATTGTCTAAAAAGTTAGTGAATTGGTTTGCACTTAGCAGAGCCCAAGTAGCACAGATTTATCATTTATAAAAATACCCAATATTATAGTTAATGAAACCGGTGTAAACATTTCTATCCTAGACACTATAAAAACATCTGGTTCTGGTTGTAGCGGACCGAACCTCTTATTTACCTTTATTTTAGTTTTTATTTTATTATTTTTATTGTTTTAGTCAACATACAAAAATAGAGCCATTTTCTGTAACGAAAATGCACGGCAAAACCTGAAATCTTCCCTGACACTACTTTATTTTATTACATTAGATACACTCAAGAGTATTAGGGAAGATAATACTCATTTAATACTCTCTTTGAATAACCCACACAAGCCAATTTCTTCGTCTACCATTAGTAGATGGATAATAATAATAATAATATATATATAATATATACTTTCTCTATGTGTGGCATAGATATTAGCGTTTTTTCAAGGCATAGTACAAGACATGCATCCACGTCGATTGCTAAAGCTAGGGGAGTATCATTAGATGTAATTAGGCAAACGGCTGAACAAACAGTTCTTCAACTTTTGCAAAATTTTATAATATACCTATTTCCAACAATTCATCTGAATTTGCTCATGCTGTGCTTAATGCTGAACAAAATATTTGCTTATAAATGCCTTAATATGTTTAAAATAATTATATTATATATAAAAAAAAAAATAGACATATATACTTATATAATATAAAATGTATAAGTATGTCAAAAAAGACTGATTGTCTCATATTAAAGAGCCTAATAAGTGCCTAAGAGATTTTGGTTCCTGAAATATATTTGTTGATATTAAAAATCTTAATTTTGCTTTAAGTTGACTCTTAACATCTGCATGGTTAATTATAATATATCTTCAAACGAATGAAGTATAATAGATGATCAAACGAACTTACCTGTGATGTTCGATCATTATTATACGTAGCTTCGTTCGAAGATATAGGGAACCCTCCCTACCCTACCCAGCAAAACTTAAGATTTATCTCTAACTCTGAAAGAATGACATTTGACGTTACTGACAGATACTCGCTCGGATACGGTGCGTTTTGTTTCTGCTTTTAGGCTCTGAAAAGCTGCGATTTGGGTCGCCTAGCGCAAGCGGGAGCTGCATGGTTAATTATAATATATCTTCGAACGAAGCTACGTATAATAATGATCGAACATCACAGGTAAGTTCGTTTGATCATCTATCATATCACACAATCATATAAACTAAAAATACACAATGAAAAAAAAAAATCTGTGCGAGGCCAAAAAGGCGCCCACTGTTTTAAGTTGAGACACGTAATAAAAATAATTATTATTTTCGACGTGTGGGTTGCTTCATTCAAATGTATGGCTAGCGATATTGTGAAAATTATGTTCAAAGATATTATAAATATTATAATATCTTTAACGTGTGTGACGGCCTTTATGTACTGTTATGTAACTTGAGCAATGTGACAGTATTATAAATCTATGAATGTGACAACGTTATGTTCTTTCTGCCATCTACAACTAAAGATCTAAAACTAAAATATCATAGCATAGCATAATCAGCCTTTTATTGTTCCCACTGCTGGGACCTGGGACTCAGGCTTCCTCTCTAAAAAACGGAATGGGCTGTATAATCCACCACGCGGGCCCAGTGCGGGTTGGTGAATGTCACATATGTTGGATTTTTTGGTTCTAGAACATGCCGGTTTCCTCACGATGTTTTCCTTCACCGTTTTGAGAGCAGTGGTGATGAAATAAATTACACAAAGTAATGCGCCTGGCTGGGTTTGAACCCGCGACCTACATACAATTCGTAAGTCGGGGCCATTACCACTCTAGCATTACGTACGAGTATATAATAACGGTAAACTAAAATAGACGCACAAAATATTACCTTCATAGGTACCGTACAATCTGCGCTATACCTACTAATTTTTAGTTTATCCTGCTCTACCTTTTTTTCCTTGAGGTTGTCGTAGTCGTCAAGTAACTCCGTAGTCGTCAAGTATATTTTTTATTGGCGGTACGGGAGGACGTGTCAGACATTTACTGACTAAAACCCACTCCTTTGTTCCTTCTTTGCCTTCGTTCCAGAGCCCCGGGGTTTACTTTCGAACAACCCATTGCCAGAGTAGGCTTCGACCCTGCTGCCCCCTTACGGTTTTGCTGACATCTCCTTGAGGTGTGCGTGGAAAACTACGTGTCAACGACGACTCGGGCTCAGACCGGACGGTTACTGGACGGCTGGACGGCGAGCTACCCATTGCTCGCCGTCCGCAAGCCCTCGCCTATGGTGGTGGCTGGAAATCGGTGTCTAGATCTCGGCGGCTGGGGCGTGAGGGCCGTTCCCTCGCGTGTGCGGCCGTCTCCTTCGCTAGCATTACTGCTTCGCAGAAGGAGGCGACCGCCTGCCATTCCTCTTCGCTCCGGACCATGGCTTGTACCAGGGCCCGGCGTGACAGGTCGTTGCCACCGATCGCCCCCATGAAGACCCGGCACGACGGTGCTTTGCCCAAGTGGGGCACAACTCTACCGTATGCTCCACCGTGTCCTCCAGGCGGTTCACACAATGGTGTTACCCGGGCGTTCCTTCCGCACGAAACAGATGCCGGAACCTCCCGAACTTACCATGTCCGGTGAGGACCTACGTCATGCAGAAGGTGAGGATGCCCACTGACACTCTGAAAGCGTCAGACTTTTACTGCCTAAAACGTTATAGTAGGTACTTATACGTTGCACGGTTGGGTGCAACGTGTTCTTTCAGTCCCTACAACTACACAATCTATTCTCTGTTTAGTTTGTTTATTTGTGTTCTACCTGCTGTACAAACTGTGTTGTATCACAGAATAAGTAATAGTACAAGGGTTAAATGCTTAGTTTGATTATTTAAGTTCTACCTGCTCCCACAATCTGTGCTGTATGTTTAGTTTGTTTATTGTGTTAAACTGTTGTACAATATGTGCTCTATGTTTAGTTTGTTTATTATATACCATTTATATACCAATATGCAGAATACTTAAATATGATTTTCAATACACTAACTCGAAAACTAGATCTTAATTGGATACTCATACAATCACAATATATTGCAGTATATTTAACAAAGAGTGCGTTTGTTTTTCATGCAGTCATGACTTTGATGACTTTTGTGCTACTCAAGTAGATACAAAGGTACTCAATCAATATTTAACTAGTTCAATATATTTAGTATTTTAGTAATCTGTTATCGACTTATCTACTTTATATTGCATTCATACTCGTAAAATAAAAACAAAGGTACTGTAGATAACAAAATAATACACGCGTTGAATTTACTGGTTTAATGCGTAAGTATAATATATAGCTAGATTATGCATAAAATAACCAGTGTATTATGTCACGGGCGTCATATTGAATCCCGACTGTAATAAAGTATCCCAGAGTAAAGCGAGTATAGTGAGGGAGTTTAGAGTTTTACTCACGAGCGAAGCGAGGGACTTAGTACTAGGCATAGAAATAATATCACTGAATACAGTGAGGGTTTCAAGTTTTTGTTACGAATCCTTCAACTATTTGATAGCACGTATCTAAAGTTTGCCTTGTTTCCTTGTATCCTGACCACAGTCTACGTCTAGACTTCTTATCTTATCGCTATAATTAAGCGACTGGAGGTAGCTATGTATGCGTAATGTTTAAATGGTAATATCTTAATCTAAACTCAAACGGATAACTTCTTAACTGATAAATAAATGATCATAAAACCAAATTAAACAAAGTTTGTTTCAGGTTTTCTTTTACAACTTTCTCACAACGTCATCTAGCCCCCAAGCGGAGCTTGTGGTATGAGTACTAGACAACTGATAAACATACTTATATATTTCTAAATACATACATATTATAGATACAAACACACAAAAATTGATCCTGGGTGGGAATCGAATCCACGACCTCCGGCATAGCAGTCAGGGCATCTGACCACTAGACCAACAGGCCTGTCAAATTTATCTGCATTTCGATAAACAGATAAACATATTTATTGGTAAAAATGACATTTACAAGTCACAATATATTTTAAATTAAGTACTTACTTAGTTTGTTGTCACTCTCTCGCTTGCAGCTTGGGCATCTGCGAATTCTGCGATCCCGCCTCGACTGCAATGACTTTGCACTTGCAAACAAGAAATTATTCAGGATTTTGTTAAAGTACTACCTATAAATTAGTCGTAAGTATGAAACTTAAGAGTGGGAGTATAAAGACAGACTGATCAGGACCCCACAGTTTAACTATTACTACGGTTTTCTCAGTTTTGTGAGGCTTAGTTTAGAAGTTATTTATGTGAATTTATAAAAATAAAATACAGGACCTTTGTACTCTTTTATCTGTATTTGTTCTTTTCTTAATTACTTTTTTTCTTTTAGGTTGGGTCATCATCAAATAACTTCTCCTGCTGAAGTCTGGCACTCTCTCTCGCTTCACCTAGAGGTGAAGCGAGAGAGAGTGTCAGACTTTTACTGACTAAAACTCACCCATGTTCCTTTTGGGCACGCCACAATTATGGCGGTAAGTCCCCTCTTTGAGGCGTGGTTGGAAAGACCTCACGGCGTCCTCACCTTCCGCATGACGCACGTTCTCACCGAACACGGTATTCGTGCGGAAGCGACGCCCGGGTGTCGCCACTGTGTGGAACGCCCGGAGGACACGGTGGAGCACACGGTGGAGGTGTGCCCCGCTTGGGCAGAGCAACGCCGTGTCCTCGTGGGGGCGATCGGCGGCGGCGATCTTTCGCGCCGGGCCTTGGTACAGGCCATGGTCCGGAGCGAGGAGGAGTGGCAGGCGGTCGCCTCCTTCTGCGAAGCAGTAATGCTAGCAAAGGAGGCGGCCGATCGCGTGAGGCAACGGTCCTCACGCCCCAACCGCCGCCGGGATTCCGATCCCGATTTCCGGCCACCGTAGGCGCGGGCTTGCGGACGGCGAGCAATGGGTGGCTCGCCGTCCGATCGTCCGGTAACCGTCCGGACCGAGCCCAAGTCGTCGACGGCGCGTATTGTTCCACGCGCGCCTCAGGGAGATGTCAGCAAATCGTAGGGGCCCAACAGGGTCGAAGCCTACTGGGGCCACGGGTAGTGTGAAAGTGAAACCCGGGGCCCTGGGACGATGGCAAGGAAGGAACAGGAGTGGGTTTTTAGTCAGTAAAAGTCTGACACTATTTTTCGCTCCGCCCAAGGGCGGGATTTGTCATAAGATGATTTTCCCACCTAAAAAAAAAAAAACAAAAACCCATGTTCCTTTAGTTGCCCTGTATCCTAGGACCACAAGGACAAAATTGCATAATTGTAATGAATTATTTAACCGTTAACGGTATATTTCCTGGAAGACCCAAAGTATTAATTAAACCACCAAAAATAGCCTCATTTGGAACCGCCTTTAGAAAACAACGGTTTTATTTCATACCTGCTGCATCAAGGGGCTGCTGACGTCAATAGCAGTCGTTGACCCGCGATTGACTCGTAAAATGTATGTGCATGTGCTATTTATTCATGTAATGTGAACTTTATTCACCCTTCACTTGGGTTCTAGAAAATTACTCTTGCCTTTTTCTAAAGAAAAATACATTCGTGATGCGTATAAAATGCGGCTTGTTTACCATCAACTGAATTTTCCACGGAAAATACCCTTTTATGTAATATTGATCGTATCCGATGCTACCTAAGTACCTATTTTGTTTGTAACAAATATTAGTAAAAAATTGCTTTATGGCTTGCGGCTTTTTTTTTGCGCCTTGTTTGGTTTTGTGGAAGTAAACTGACTACGAACCAGCCCAATATTATAAATAGGTGGGGGCTAGCTACATGCTTTTCCACATGAGTGCGGTTATAGAAAAATATCAAAGCCACTGCGCGTGAAATATACTGCTAATATTAGGCTGGAAGTGTTGCGATAGGATGCAGTGGGAGCTGCTCGACAATCAGCCTGATATAGTTAGTATAAGTAAAAGTAATAAATGGAGCTGGCCGCCTCACTTTTAAGCACTAGTGCGAAATTGTGTGCTTAAAAGTGGTAGCGATTGGAGCGGGCTGAAAAAATAGTTATTTCAGCGATTTATATAATACGATACTAACTACGTATTATCCTTTTACCCATTACATTGAAATGACAAAAAAACATTACTTCGTAATTTATCTCAGTCTCAAAGTACTAAGTAGATTGGTAGGTTTGTTTTATCTGTACAATTAGCGAGCAAACGAGTAAAACTCGTCAACTCGTGCGCAGCCATTTAATTGCCAGTGCCTGAGGGTCCATGGACAACAAGCCTTTTACAATGTTTTTTGTAAATACCTGTACCTGTTTTATTTCTAAACTAGATTTTTCCCGCGGCTTCACTCTTGTTGCTGTGATAAAATAACCTAGATACTGTAGCGGTCGACGCTAATAAAAAGGCTCATTCGTGGATTACTTTATGATTTATTCCTACAAATTACTATTTTACATTATTATCAAATATCACTTGCGCTTATTGGCCTAACAGCCATCCCAAAATCTCTCTGAAAATCTTATTTAATTTAAAAACTCGAATTATTGTTTCTATTTAATATTTTATTGAGCCATTAGTTCTAACTAATATTCTAAAGAGGCACTAATAAAAAGGCTCTACAATTATACCTTTACCTAGGTAGGTACCGGTATCGTTGTGTATAACTATCGTATACACAACGATAGTTTAATAAACTTTTTACCAGTGATAAAACGTACACTTAGTTTTTGGAAACCTTTTGTGTAGGTACGAACAAAGAACGTACCTATTTAACCCCTTTCTATATGTTTTTAAAAAATGACCTACTATTCGTACCTATTTTCATTAGCAAGATAGAGAACGGAGGAGTTTAAATGTGACTATTTTTAAAATAAATACGGCCGCATTTTAAATCCGGAAATATCCGACCACAATAAATTAATCACATGCCTGCAGCGTTTTACTGATTTTACATTTAACATTACATTAAGGCGTATAGTTCCTTGAACATCTGGCCGGAATTAAATGCACACAGGTAGTCGCTCGCAAAAATACTATTCTGTGGAACGTTTCCAAATTTTGTAAGATACGCTACATGCAGAATAATTTTCGTCCTATCAAGATTTCGCTGTCTTATTTTTACGTCATCTTCAAATTCAAATTCAAAGTAAATATTATTTCACGGCTACATAGAAACGTCAGAAGCTAGAGCACGCTTCCAATTGGTCGTTTACAAGGGTCATTTACTATGAAGAAGAATTGGCCTAGAACACTACAGTTACTGGTTTTAAAAAAAAGGAGTTCGAAATCCATCTGTAGAGCGCTTTTCCAACTTTGTCAAATGCTATATGGCCAAACACAAACTAGGAAACAGAGTGGTAGCCATTTATGACTACCACTTATTACACTTCGTTTACGAAGTTAATGTGATTCAAATATTTTTTTGTGTGACAAGCGCATACTTAAATAAATATGTCATCCTGTAAATAACGCGACGACGCCGTGGGGCTTTAGGGACCGGGATCGCGGTCCCGGACCTATGAATACAATAATTATTTTTAAGTCTTATTTAGAGACCACAAGAAAAAATAAAAGAAAGTGCTTAGAATAGAGATGTAGGTAAAAAACAAAATGTATGTTGACACAATCACAGATCCATGAATTTATTTTGTTATTTGGGTCAGCTTTCGACATAGGCCTCGTAGGGGCGCATGGACCGTACACACCCCAGTGTGGTCTAGCGCCCACCCTAGGATGTTTGGCTAACTACTGATTTGAAATTTTATGTTGGAAGCCAAAATACTTGTAAAGTGACACCAAAAACAGGAATGTCAGGGGCCAGGCGCCCGTCATCCACAAATCCACCTTTCGGTCTAACCGGACGTAGCTGAATACTTTACATAGAGCATCCTATCTGACCTCCACAACCCAGAAACTGGGAGGTTCGAAGCATCTGTAGGTGCAGAAACCATGACAAAAAACCTATTAAGTCGAGCCTCCATTCCTTATCACGTTTATGACTCTTATCCGACTTAAAGCAGATTAGCAGGCTATCAAACCAGACAAACCCGGACTTTCGAATTTTCGATACGACATATCAAACTGCGCTTTAAAAATGCGGCTTATATAAAATATGTAGATATAATATCTACTACATCGCACCGGTCGTAGCTCTCTCACGAGTTCCATCAAGGCCGGTCAAAGTCCAACTTCGGTTTGTGTCGCATTCGGAACGGCTACCGGCTGTTTAAGTACACCGCAATCAACAATACATAATATATACCTACATTATGTACTCCTTTTTACTAAGTACTCTATAATAATGGAGTATATAGAGGCTTACATAAAATATGTAAGTAGTTATTAGGTAGCTTCTGCCAGAGGCCTCGCCTGCGTGTAATTCGGTAATGGTCCCAAAGTAATATACTTCCGGAATCTATACCAAAATTGGTTCAGGCGTAACGTGGACAGATTTACCTGCTTTCAGTTTGGATACTGACCCCAACGTAGTTAGATAGATAGATAAAACATTTATTTATTGCAACATAAAACAAACACAGCACAATGAAATCTTAAAAAAAAATTAAGCACATACATCACATAAACAAAAACAAAAAAAAAATTACACAGAAAAGAAAATTACGTGTAGGTATTGGTGGTTACATCAAAGTACCTAATATGGAAAAAAATAAAAAAGGAAAACATTAAAAAATTGAGATTGAGAACTTAGCAAAAAATATACAATACATAAAACCCATAGTGCAGTGTGCATCTCAATGTTGCATCAAATGGAACAGTCCAACGCAGCATGTGTCTGGCACATATGCTGACGCTGATATTCTGCTGGCTACTTGCAGATAGTTGGGTTGGGAAAAGGCTAGGCAAATTAATTGAATATAAGTTTGGATACGCTTACAAAATCTAACTGTTCCGGTGCAATACTGTAGCTAAATTTATTCCAGAAGATTCTTCCTAACCTTTGTACCGCCAAATAAAAGTAAAAGCTGTGTCAATGACACCGAGAACACATCGGCATTATAACCGCGAACGCTCGACTCGTGCCAAACGTCAAACTACTTACACATGTGCGAATGAGTAGTAAATAAATGTCGTCTCAATTTCGATGGTCAATATCGTATTAAAAGCTTAATCCGCCTATCTTGCGCTTATCTTGGCTGGCCTCTCACAGAGTGGAGACTTATGGGTGCTTATGGTCACACATAACGTTTTTTCCCGTCTGAAGGTAAATCGACACAGTCCACTCATTGCCATACCTACCCTTGACATACCCATTGGAATGTCATTGCGAAACACTGCCCCTTAAACTATAGATATTGCTTAAGACACAGGATAACCTAGTAAGGGACAGAGTTTAACCTATTGTGTACTGATTTCTGCATCTGAATGTTTTATGTAATTTTTTCTTTACCATTTCAAAACACCAAGCAAGTGCGAGTCGGACTTGCGCACTGAGGGTTCCATACAAACATAACTAGGAAAACAGTTCAATTCCCGAATTAAGTTACGAAGATTTTTCGGATTCGCAATTTTTTTTTGTGATGTAACTACAAAATTGACAGTTTTCAGATTTTTTCTTATACTTGTGCTATGAGACCTTGCTTCATGCTAAATTTCAGGATTTTAGGTCAACGGAAAGTACCCTATGAATTTTGATTCCCTTGAGAGGGTCGAAATACACGTTTTTTGCGACCGTATCTTTTTTTTCGTTAACTTAGAAGTTTGATTTTATTTAATCACAGCTTTAAGGGACCGCAGACCTGATTATATGGTTTTAATTTCAACTAGATATTTCCACGCATTCCCGAGATAAAGGGTCTTGACAGACAGACAGACAGACAGGCAGACAGACGGACGGACAACAAAGTGATCCTATAAGGGTTTCGTTTTTTTCCTTTTGAAGTACGGAACCCTAAAAATGGTACAATTATCTGTATTTTTGGGAAATAAAGATATTTATTATTATTACACAGGCCACCTATCTATGAGAAGGATTGTGCTATAAATATATTTGATTCTCCATACAGCCGGGCCTACATAATAGACAGGATTCAAAGTCGATACTACACATGTTTCCGATTTATTCTAGACGTGCTGTGTTTTATTGTTTTCGTTTTCGTAATTGCAGAAAATATACGGTTAATGTCGGATAGGCCACTAGCGCTAAACTGCGTAGTATAGCTAGTACCTACTTAATATAGGCAGAAGGTTCGAGAATATAATTTGCAATACAAGTTTCATGTTGGTTCTCCCTTCCCCAATAGCCCTATGTCTTGCATAGCCACTTTTAAAACCTACTGAACAACTTTCCTAGCCACATACGAGCTCGATTTGTATGTAGCTAAGTAAGGTAAGGCTAGCTATAGCTAGTATATAAAATCCATGGCTATTTTAGCTGATCACAAGATCTCTTAAGTAAACGTTTCAAAGGTTGTATTTTCTTTGTACCTAAATCTTCATCATCATCATTTCAGCAGAAAACCGTCCAATACTGGACATATGCCTCCCCCAAGTGTCTCCACAACGACCAATCCTGTGCGTCTCGCGTACATCGGATTTCCACGACCCTCGCCAGGTCATCGGTCCACCTTGTTATTTTTACAGAAAATAAATTATAATTACCACTTTCTTTCATATTATAAAACAAAGTCCCCCACCGAGGCTGTCTGGCTGTTCACAATGAATTCAAAAAGGGAACGGCTTTTCATGGTGTTTTCAGCAATAGATAGAATGATTCTTCGACGTCTTTGTTCGATGTCGACACCGTCATCGGCCCACGCTGAAAACCAGCGCTGTAGACTCGTCGCATTTTGCGTGTGGTCACGGCATTATGCTGAGCGTTCGGCCGTTTTGCGCGGACATGGCGCATATTTTTTTGAAATGTTTTTCTTACTTTCTTTTCTGATTCTTATGGAAGATTTAGATGTGGTAGAGAAAAACCGAGAATTTCTAAGATTCGAAACATCCTTGCGATGCATGCTGAGGCGATTCTCCAGTTTATAAATAAATAAAATACATGACTAGTTTAGCAGATTACACGCCCTTTTATGTATAAAAATAGAAAAGACTTCTACCTTCCATCTAACTAACTACATAACTGAGTCGTTAATATTGTTTTTTTTTTTTGTTGCTAATTATTATCTATTTATTTTCAAGTTTTAATAGACTCATTTTAGGCACATACATCATAAACATTCTATTCCAATGATAGCAAAATTATGTCAGATAAACATCAAATTAAAATACTTACTTAAATTAAAATTAATTGCATAAAATTAAAATTCAACAAAATTTCATCATTGTATTAAAATTAATTAATAATATATTGATATTTAAAGTAATTAAGAGCAGGTAATTACTTTAAACAATGTACAAGCAATCGATAAGACATAAATGTCGTAATTTATAAATTAGTTCGCATTGTTCTGTGAACATTGTTTTGATGTAATAAAGTTACAATAATAGAAAAACTATTCGTGTAGTAATTGGGTAGGTAATGGAAAAGTACGAACTTATCTATTTCATTTTGATACCTTTGTAGACCAGCAAAAAGAGTTACGAACCGTAGCCCTGAAATGAAAATGGTAACTGAAAGAACTCAAATGGGTTTTAGTCAGTAAAAGTCTGACCAATTCCTCTCACTCTGCCCAAAGCGGGAGGGGTTCTTTGATGACTTTCCACAGCACTACAAAAAACAGCAGAGTCATCTTAACTTCTGAAGCCTTACCACGAGCCCTTAACGCCATCCATTTTACTACCTAAACTGAACTGTTAAAGAGTATATAGGGTATGTAGCTCCATCCCTCTTTCTCGCTTGCATGACTGATATTTTAACACATGGTCATGGTAAAGCCCCAGGTGACACAACACCAGGCGAGTGTGCCACGATCCAACATACAATAGGTTCCTGTACAAAGCTCATTGTGTTACAGTGTAAAAAACTCATTTTAAATCTGTACCATAGGTAATGGTATTCTTACCGCATTAAGCACGTACCATCAAAGGCACGATGAGATTCACTTTCACTCATCATACCACACGGTCGTAACAAATGCATTGAAGAGCATACAGCATTGTTTATTTTATGGATCAAACTGTACGAAGGATTGGACGATTGAAATAAAATATATACTACAGACAGGATCTTGTCACTATAATAGAGCCTCCAACTCTTTTATGTAAACATGGTGTAGGTAATGAAACAAAAAAAATCCACTGTTAAAGGTAGCGAGTAGGTGCCTGCTGCCTCTACTAACAGAATTCTACTGTCATCATTGCGGGTTGTTCGAACAGTTCGAAGGAGTTACCGAGGCCGCACAATAAAGAGCAACTGACGGAACACTGTGGGTTTTAGTCTGTAAAAGTCTGACACTTCCTCCCGCTCCACCCATAGCGAAAGAAGTTAATTATCTGATGACTTCCCGAGTAAAAAAAGTACTTCCAACTAATATCATAAACGCGATAGTTTTATGTGTATGTTTGTTTGTAACTCCTTTACGCTCAAACAGCTGAACGGATTAAGATGTAATTTGGCCATTAGTTAGACATGGCATGTTAGAATGACCTAGAATAGCACATAGAACACCCTTAGGGTATTTTTCTACTTTCATAGGGGTAAAACCGTTGATAGGAGCTAATAATAACATAAGCAATTCCTTTATTTATTTATTTGAATGTAAAAAATATCGAAAACTTTTGCTTTGTCATACCCACACATACAAGTTACATGTGTTTGGGCACGCCACAATTATGGCGGTAAGTCCCCTCTTTGAGAAGTGGCTGGAAAGACAACACGGCGTCCTAACCTTTCGCATGATGCAGGTCCTCACCGGACATGGTCAGTTCGGGAGATTCCTGCATCGGATTCGTGCGGAAGAAACACCCGGGTGTCACCATTGTGTGGACCGACCGCCCGGAGGACACGGTGGAGCATACTATAGAGGTATGTCCCGCCTGGGCAGAGCACCGCCCGCCGTGTCCTCGTGGGAGCACTCGGTGGCAGCGATCTCTCGCGCTGGACCTTGGTACAGGCCATGGTCCGGAGCGAGGAGGAGTGGCAGGCGGTCGCCTCTTTCTGCGAAGCAGTAATGCTAGCAAAAGAGGCGGCCGTGCGCGCGAGGCAATGGCCCTCGCGCCCCAGGCCGCGATTCCGATCCCAATTTCCAGCCATCGTAAGCGCGGGCTTGCGGAGGGCGAGCAATGGGTAGCTCGCCGTTCAACCGTCCGGTAACCGTCCGGACCGAGCCCAAGTCGTCGACGGCGGCGCGTTTTCCACGCGCGCCTCAAGAAGATGTCAGCAACCGTAGGGGCCCAGCAAGGTCGAAGCCTACTGGGGTCATGGGTGATGCGAAAGAGAACCCCGGGACCCTGGAACAAAGGCAAAGAAGGAACAGGAGTGGGTTTAGTAAGTAAAAGTCTGTCACGCCCTCCCGCCCCGCCCAAGGGCGGGAGATGTCATTGGATGATTACCCACCAAAAAAAAAAGTTAAGTACATGTGTTGTCATTCACGTTGGCGGAAAATGGAAAATGATAATTTTATTAGGGCCTGGGGCGACGCCGCGACGCAGTTGTTCTACAAAGTAAATAAAAACATACACATAATTTGTTTGAAGTCATATTGAAGTATAAGTAATTACACATTGTTGATAACAATTAAATCCGACGTCATTTCAAGAAAGAAATTTCGTTGAATTGAATGAGTAAGCAGATGCTATTAAAGATAATACAATAATTGTTTGCTTCATTCAAAGAAAAACACATAATCACATAAGTAAGTACCTACTTGAATACAGTCAAAGAACGATAAGGTCGAGCATACGTTTATGTTTACGTTTTCCAATTATAATAATTATCAACACACTCGAAAACTGCCTCCTATCGCATCGCAATGAAAGTATTCTATACTTTAATTGCTTTTACTTTCATTGTTTTTTTTTTCTTTGTAGGAGGCAGTTGCCTAGTGCGTTTCTTTTTCTATTTCCGCACTCGTGCGGAAAGCGGTGGCTATCTCCCACTTATAATTTTTTTTTTCATTAGTTTGGCTAGCAGCCAGGCTAGCTTCCGAAGTATAGAACACGACGCATGAAAATAAATCCTCCTTTAGAGCGGAAAGCACCTTGGCCGAAATTCATTCATTATTATTCGAAAATTAATTGCAGCTGTTTCAATGGTCATCCATTGGATTACCTAACGAATTGGCCACGAAACATGTATGATAGAGATAGAAGATACAAAATGTATGCAATGTAGTGGGGCATTGACCCTGCTTTGTCTCTAGATTGTTCCGTTGAACCTGCAACACGGCTGCATGTCTCACGACTCTATATTAGAGATGGGACTATGGACTTGGTCAATTAGAAGACTAGACCACTCGTCGGTGCCCTAATGACCTACTAATTACTGATGATTGTAGTCGCTGACTTTAAAATGTGACGATGGTTTTTCCGTTTAGACGGTCGATTTCTTTTACGTTTAAACAAGTTTTTTTTTTGTTTAAATTACAATTATAGTTCAATGGTTGTGCGGAGTGGCTTATTCTAATTTCTATATTTTGAATTGTTTTTAGCCTTATTTATTTAAATTGTTCTCACATAATGGAAACAAGATATTTGCAATATATATAAAATTATTTAAAAAATGTTTCTTGCGTATTCTTCTCCATAGAGATCTACGCTTTAGAAATGCAATTAGCATCATTTTTACCTGACTTCGGGACACTTCAAAAGCGCCCGTATATGGTTTATTTGAAATAAATGCTTTGTACTAACGATTCATTTACTTTACTGTCTGATTTCCTGTTGAACAATAAATGCATGGCGATTATTTAGTAGACACTTTTTTCGAACAATAGCCAGCGCCGACTATAAATGTACTTATCTTGATAGTCGGTTTTCCCAACAACTCGGTCTACTTATATATTTTTTTTAACAAGGTGTAAGGCGTAAATAAGTATCCTTCATTTTACCAAGTCGTAAAGTACACTTACGACAATGAGACTTAAATAATACGTAGATACATAAGAGGCCGAGTCCTTGAGACAGCACGTTAATTTCTTAGCTGTGTTGATTTAAACAGAATGTCTTTGCCACTACTTGTTTGCGATATAAATCGTGAAGCAAATAAGTTTGGCTGACAAAACGTAACCCACAGAGCACGGAGACACCTCTCTTGACTTTTTATTTTATTGATAAATCATTAAATAACTCCTTCCGCTCTGGGTAGAACGAGAGGGAGTGTCAGACTTTTACTGACTAAAACCCACGTCAGAAACTCTGCGTGCCTTGGTCACGGTAACGTTTTCGAACAATCCCATAGCATCGCCTCTCGGCTGCCACTTCTAGACGACTTCATGAAGGCTTTGTCATGGCTTTCCAATTTTAGCCAAGCTTGTCAGTCAGTGTCACCGTTTACTCGCTGACAATTGAAACTTGTCACTGGTCAGCGCTCATTGTGTGAGCGGGCATCCTTGGGGAATTCCTAAAAAGGAAACCCGTGGTACTAGAACGTAAAAGGGCAACTGAAGGAACATAGGTAGGTCTTAGTCAGTAAAAGTCTGACACGCTCTCTCGCTCTACCCTAGCCCTAGAAGCCCAATCTACGTCATTTTGACATACACTCCAACGAAAATACGTCGTCTTTTTCTAATGTACGGTCAGATCGCTGTGATCTGGATTTGCTACTGGATGGGTTTTATAACCACAAAAATGTGATTGGGCTTCTAGGGCTAAAGCAAGAGAAGACATTGGATGATTTCCCACATCCTAAAAAAAGGCATTTTTAGTACTTACTTATCGTCGCATAGTGGCGTAGTATTATTTCTCTGTCGTATTTTTAGCCATATAGCTGAAGATTAAGGGAAAACCAAAGAAACAACGGATGGTTTGTAAGAAAACGATTATCAGATATGCCCAACTACTTGACTACCCAGAGATGAAGACTTATCTATACATATAATAAATTTGTAGAAGTTTTTAGTTGTGTGCGCATCACGTAAAATGTACAAAATCGATGTAGATAACTTTTTAACCGACTTCAAAAAGGAGGAGGTTATAATTATGTTCGGTTGAATGTGTGTTTTTTTTTATGTATGTTCACCGATTTCTCGGTGGTGGCGGGTGGTCATTTTTTTTTATTGAAAGGTTTTGCTTCCGAATTGGTCCCATAGAAATATTGTTATGATCTGATCATGAACTTCGAAGATATGGAACAGAACTCCTCATAGGATCACAGCAGAACCGTCGTAACAAGTAAAATTGCTTTGTTTATACGTGTAGTCGATGACAGACTGAAAGTAGAGGGGGAATATATCGAACTGATCTGATGATGAAGCCTGAAGTTAGGCACCGTAACTCTGTAATAAATTAATGTAATCTAACCGTGTTTGGGATTATTAGAATTGTCATGAGATGCACTCTGGCTATAAGGTATTTAAGTTTGGCTGAGGGGTACTTTTTAGTGGTGGTACCATAACTAAAAAGTGTAAAATAAAAACTTTTTACAAAAAAAATACAACCGACTTCAAAGTAAAAAAAAACACTGAAAAGTGCAAAATAACTTTAATTTCGGAAGTCGGTGTTTCTATAATAGTTTTGTCTCTTCGTTATTTAACACCGACTTCCGAAATTAAAGTTATTTTGCACTTTTCAGTGTTTTTTTTTTACTTTGAACTACTTTGAAGTCGGTTGTATTTTTTTTTCTAAAAAGTTTTTATATACATTAAAATTGTGTGTAACTTAATATATTACTTAGGCTTTGTTTCATCGCAATCGGTTCACTATATCGAAAGATATACTACATTCATTGACTCTTAGGCGGTACGAAGTTCGCCGGGTCAGCTAGTAAAAAAATAAATTAGAATACGGATAAAATAATAACAATGGCATCCGACGACGCAACACCGCTGCCATCGTCTTAAGGGCAATGGCCGTTTTCACATTAGACGACAACGATAACAACACGATATCGTGGGGCTGTTACTTTCATATATCTGCCCCCCTAGCCAAGTTACGATCGTTTCGTTTGCGTCGAACGCCTCGAGTAGGCCACGCCTCCGATTCCTTTGTTTTGACCACGTGACTGAGCGTTGAGATGACGTAGAACAAAGGAATCGGAGGCGTGGCCTACTCGAGACGTTCGACGCGAACGAAACGATCGTAACTTGGCTAGGGGGGCTGACGATATCGAGGTATGAAACTACCAGTTCGACGATATTTAATGTGAAAACTTCCAATTCCGTGCTCTATCAGCCTACAGAATATTTGTAAATACCGAACAAGGTTTTGGACAACATGGCAAACAAGATCTTACGCAGTAGTGTCGCTTACGCCTCTTTTAAGCGATGATCTATGTTAACCTTTTAGGTTAAAGAAAAATGCGGATAAGAACGGCGTCCATCAGTCGTCCAAATAATACTGCAATTATTTCCGCAATACAGTTTTGACTGTGCCTATTTTTTCTGCTGATATGTCATTAGGTGTTACAAAAAATCTAAAAATTTCTCTTCAAAACTGAAATTCGTCATTTTTTTCACAAATAAAATAAAAGATAAAAAAAAGAAAAAGATTTAATTTGGTTTTTTTCCTACGCACGCGCACCTACTACCTTTGCAGGTTAAAGAAGCAAAGGTATGAAACCGCTGAACCTAACTATATCCTCGCGCTCCTCAAAGAGATGACAGCAAACCGTAGGGCTAGGGGCCCAGCAGGGCCGATGCCCGCTAGCTAGGACCGCGAAGAATTTCTGAAAGGGAAACCCGTAGTCCTAGAACACAAAGGGTAATTGAGGGATACAGGTGTGGTTTTAGTCAATAAAAGTCTGACACGCTCCACCCAGAGCGCAAGAAGTCATTTTGATGATTTCCCATCTTAAAAAAAAAAAACCTAACTACATCCTAATATTAAAAACTAGCGACCCACCCCGGCGTCGCACGTATGCAATGCTGATACCACCGCAACTGCTATGTCCCTGCATTTTAAATCTGTAGTACCTTCGAAAATATTCATTTAAATTACATGCTGTATAGGGCCATATTGATCTATATTTTATTTAGGTAGGTACTTTATTGGATAAGGATTAATGCTGTATTGCTTAAAATCGCATCGTAAATAAGCCATTATTTCTCGTAAAAAGTAAAGGATAAAAAATAGTTATTGTGGGTTATCCGAGATAGACACCATCGCGGGCTTTTTTGTAGACCTTTTAAGGTGTAAATATTGTAGTACATTATTTTGATCTATCTTGTAGGGTTCAGCCAGCGTTTGCAATGTAAGCGCAAAAAAATGTATTTATTTACGACATCAAATTAGAAACCTCTAAAATTATCAGTGTTTCCCTACTGTATTATGCATGTATTATACCTACATATAAAACTTCCTCTTGAGTCACTCTACCTATTAAAAAAAACCACATCAAAATCTGTTGCGTAGTTTAAAAGATCTATAAAGGGACAGACAGAGGGAAGCGACTTTGTTTTATACTATGTAGTGATGTTAAGAAATTCAAATATTTTTGAATTTAGAACACAATTAAATGTTAATTTGTTGGTAAAACCAAATTATTGTATAGATAATCATGTTTATTTATAATATTTCGATTATTCTGTTCATAAACACAATGTATAAATGGTTTACTTGAAATAAAATACTTTGAATCTTGAATCCTGTGACAAAATTAGGAAAAATAAAACACTTCTTGCGATAAATAAAAAAAAACACGAGAATGATATACATTACAATACATGTTAACAAGAACAATTGCGATCCACAAACTCTTAGAGCCAGTTTTCAAGGAAGCCTATTGGATATACTTTAATTACTTTCTTCGTTATTTCTTTAATAAGAACACATCGAGAAGCGATCGACATTATATTTTCAGTCTATCGCCATTGTGGATAAAAAAAATGAAATGTTCGATTTTGATATTCAATAAAATTCAAAATATTTTATTTTCACATTTATAAACTAGGTGCAGTATTTTATTTTACATATGCATACATGGAGATTCAACTTATCGTCAGAAGCTGGAGCGAGTAGAACCGACTAGAACTTAGTTTCTTACCGGTTTTTTAAATATTACATTAGTACACACGACGCGGTGACGGCCATAGACAGTAATATGCCAATCGTAAAGATCACCAAAAATAGAATAAATCTGTAGGCACATATCCGTAGTGAATAAATTATAATTATCTTTGAAGGTTACAACTAGGTAGGTTCAACCTACAATAGAATACATTTTTCTACAGCGGAGGGAGGAATGTTAAAAAAAAAAATGTAGATCCATACATTCATTTATTTTGTCGTGTGCAGTTATTTGACCTGAATTTTAACTGTCCATTGTGAGTGACGCACCTTCTATAATATTTACTTACTCGTATATGTATAGAAAATGTGATTTTGTATGTATGATAATAAACCTTAAACATTACCTACTTTAATGGACTTGATACTCCAGACTGGAGTTCACACCTTTTTTTAAGGTGGGAAAATCATCAATTAACTTTTTCCCCTCTGGGTGGAGCGAAAATGAGTGTCAGACTTTTACGTACTAAAACCCACCTGTGTTCCTTCAATTACACTTTGCATTCCAGAGCCATGGTGACTTCTAGACAAGAGATGACATGTGACCGCATAAGAGATGACATGTGCTCTTATTTAAGGGCCTATTACACTACTCGATATTCAGACAGTCTTAGTCGATGTCGCGTAGTATAATAGGCCCTTAACTTGCAGACTGGCAAGACAAATTATACTCTAGGTTTATGCAAATAAAGCATAGATATTTGAATTTGATAGATAAAAGAAAAGTATTGTTTTTTGACGCCTTTCAAGCGGCTGGGCGGTTTGAATAATTACCTATAATATAGATAATAGAATTAAGTGTAGTGGTAGGTAGTTGCGTCTAGGAATAAAACCGATAATTAGATGCGAAGTAATCTTGAATTAGTATTCTCCGCCCCTAACAATAAATCAGTTACAAAAACACTTTTTCATGAAACATTAACAGACGGACGTTGTTTAGTTTCTAAGAAGGGCATTGACCGCGTCGATAGAAGTTTCATGACCTCGCAAGCCCAGAAGGCAGAGGAGCTGATTAAGTACAAAATGCGTACAAGGACGTCGGCAAAATGCCACCTCGTAGAACAGTTGCGTAGACGACGAGACCGAGACTGCCACACCCATTGCTTACACAAACACTTCTTAAGGCCCTAGCTCCCGAGCAGTGTCATAAACTGTGATTTTCTGAAGCCTACACCTAGGTAACGTCAAAACTTTTGCAAAAAAAATCTAACAACATGATATTTTTTCACTTGTTTTCCTTACTTCTTTCAAACGGCTTTGATCTTGAGAAATACATATGTTTGCACAAAAAAATCGCTTGCTAAATGTTCTTCAGAATGTACGTAAAGCACATGTAGGTAAATTAATCAATATTTCGCAAATAAAATGGTTTTAAATGGGGTGCAGCGGCAGTACTGTGTGCATTTAGTCCGGCCAGATGTTCAAGGGACTATAGGCCTTAAGTACATGATTAAGTTTTAACAAAAATTAATTTAATTAGTAGTTTTAAATTACCCTCAGATTGCACCGGATGTACCTACCATGTAGTTTTCAAACACGTTTCGTTTTAGAAAACTCATTAGGTAAGTTCATCCGCGGCTTAATGCATAATATAATTATCAATCGATTTCGAAATTTTTTTTTTATTTTGAGGTGGGATGGTATCATAAAACTTCTCCCGCGCTTGGTGGAGCGAGAGGGCATGTCAGAATTTTGCTGACTAAAACCCACCGGTGTACTTTCAGTTGCCCTTTGCGTTCCAGGGCCACGTTAACTCTTTCGAAAATTCCCGCAGCCCAATCGATTTCGACTCGAGTTCAAAATCAAGCGTGCAATTTTTGAAGGTTTTTGCAATTTGCGTCGCTAAATAGTGTTTTGAACTTATATTATCAACCCGACTGCCTTATAGCAAAATCCTTTGTGTAAGGCACACGGTAAATCAATGCAGTTACGACGAGTAGGTACGTTCGAACAGACATAAATTAGCCTCGCCCGTCGAAAAATCGCTTAAAACAAAGGCCACGCATCGCGGCAATATTATCAATTTGAGGCGTTGCGACACACCTCTTTAATTGAACACACATTAAACCGATAAGCACGTACTAAAGACGTATTGTGTGGATAAAGTCACGGCTGTATGACGTGGCAACTCGAGTACATACAAGATTGTCGTATTGGTTAAGCAAACTTGGACTTTGACCAACGTCGACTGGATCGTACTATGACCTGCTTTAGGAGGCCAGTATGAGGAGATATTTTATTTATTCTAAACCACTAAGCTGTTTGTGGCCTACACGAAAAATATCTTTGATTTTATAATTTAAGGGCGATTCATAAATTACGTCACACATTTAAGTAAGGGGAGGAGAGGGGGTCGACGAAGTGTAACATTGTGTGATAAGGGGTGGGAGGAGCATAAGTTTAGAGAGGTCAATTTTCGAAATCTATGTCTTAGTAATAATAATAATTTATTTAAAGACTACATGGGCCCAATGGTTAGTAAAAAACTTATCAACAAAAAGGTTAACAAAAAACTTAAACTAATGCCGCACTAATAATTGCAACCAGTGCTTGATCACAGGCGCATCATGTTTATCGGCTAAGGTTCGAAGAATGCCATTGGAGCTGGACCTAGATCTGCTTAGCAACGAGGCAGCCTTCTTCCTTACTATAGCGTGGAAATCATCCACACGCGCTAAAGGGAACATACCCGATGCACTGCAGTATCTAGGCAGCCCCAACAGCACCCTGAAACCATTATTACATTGGATCCGCAGGGCATAGAGCCTTCCGCGTATAATTGACCCACAGGCCGCCCGTGTAGAATGATTGGCAAAAAGCTTTAAATAAAGTAATTTTGACCTCATTACTACAACGAGCAAACCTGTTAGCCAACATATTGCATCTAACAATAATAAAACGCGAAATATCTATAGGTAAACGAAAAACTCGTAATAAAAGATCGTAATTGCATAATGTACCTAACATTTTTGCAATTGTAATTAAACTTTAGTTCTTACTTAATTACAATTTTATAAAGAAGAAGAAAAGAGCAATAATATAATTATATTTAAAAAGTATAAGTATGTTTTTAGGGTTCCGTACCCAAAGGGTAAAACGGGACTCGCTATTACTAAGACTCCGCTGTCCGTCCGTCCGTCTGTCTGTCACCAGGCTGTATCTCATGAACCGTAATTGCTAGACAGTTGCAATTTTCACAGATGATGTATTTCTATTGCCGCTATAACAACAAATACTAAAAAAAGAATAAAACAAATATTTAAGTGGGGTCCCTATACAACAAACCTGTCTTTTTGCCGTATATTGCTACGGACAGTACGGAACCCTTGGTGCACGAGACCGATTCGCACTTAGACGGTTTTTTATTTTGTGTGAACTACCTAACGTTTTTCTGGTACTTATAAATTTTACATAATTTAATAATATTATTTTATTTTTTTATTTATTGTATGTTTTAATAAATAAATAAATATAAATGTACCTAGTAGATAAGTAAGGATAAACTTACAGTCTGAGTGTTTTTAATAGTTTTGTGGGTTTTAATGTGTCTCAAAAAAAGAGGAGCTACTCAATGCGGATGTATTTTTGTTTTCAATTCACACATATTAAAATTCTAAGGTTAATATGAACTAAATAATGAATATTAGTACCTATACTTGTTTAATATACTATAACTCCTCCACAATTCAGTAAATCAAATAGTGTCAGTATTTCAGTTCCTCTGAATAAGAACGCCAAAGTTCGTATTGCAAACATCACGGTCAAAATGTCTTATGGCTCTTTAATAATAGTTTATTCTCTTGATAGTCCAGTCAACAATAAAAAATGCCGGTTTAGGCAAAGAGATGGTATGCTCATTTGAAGCAATTTAAATTCTGCTTAGAAAACTGCCGGTTTTGCTATTCTGAGTCACGTCGTCGCGTTGTAGTTTTAAACAAAGAGATTTGCTGGTGCCAAAAACAGTAAAAAAAACAGGGCAAGTGCGAGTCGGACTCGCGCACTTAGGGTTCCTTACAAATTTATCTATAAAAACAGTTCGATTCCCGATTTGAGTTACGAAGATTTTTCCGAATCGCAATTTTTTTTGTGATTTAACTAAAAATTTATAGTTTCCAGTTTTTTTCCTGTAGGTACTTGAGCTATGATACCTTGCTTCATGCCAAATTTCAGTATTCTAGGTCAACGGGAAGTACCCTATGAATTTTGATTCCCTTGAAAGTGTCGAAATACACGTTTTTTGCGACATAAACGGCCGTATCTTTTTTTTTTCGTTAACTCAGAAATTTGATTTTTTCACAGCTTCAAGGGACCGCAGACTTGAGTATATGGTTTTAATTTCAACTCGATACCTCTATGCGTTCCCGAGATAAAGGGTCTTAATAGACAGACAGACAGACGGACAACAAAGTGATCCTGTGAGGGTTCCGTTTTTTTCCTTTTGAGGTACGGAACCCTAAAAAACTCCCCCCGCTCTGGCTGGAGCGAGGAGTGTCAGTCTTATACCGACTAAAATCCACGTGTGATCCTTCAGTTTCCCTTTGGTTTCCAGAACTAGGTACATGGTAAGACTGTATGGCCTAGTTTTTAAATTATTTTTTAATACCTACCTAAGCACCCAACATTGTTATGGAATAGCGCCGTGCAATAAGTACCTACCTCACTGGCTAGCGTAGGTAATATTTATGATTAGATAGAAAAATAGATAATTTTGTCTATCTACGCAGCAATCTCTATAAAAAGCGAAATCGATAATACTGCGGTACATCCCTTCCATGTTATCACATATTTATTTTATGATGCGATAGCAGCATTATCTTTATGTATCTAGCAGGATATATAGGTACCTATCTGTCTCTATTTTTATCTTACGTGCCAAATATTATGGGTTTGTGTTTGGACTGACATACGTATACACACATATAACTAAGCAATCCATCAACTGTAGATATACAAGTAGGCCCCTGTAAACAAAATTTAGCGAAACGGGATATTATAGAAACCACAAACACATGCAGCCCCTAGCCAAGTTGCGATCGTTTCGTTCGCGTCGAACGCCTCGAGTAGGCCACGCCTCCGATTTCTTTGTTCTGACGTCATCTCAACGCTCAGTCACGTGGACAGATCAAAGCATACGTGGCCTACTCGAGGCGTTCGACGAAAACGAAACGATCGTAACTTGGCTAGGGTGGCCTGGGTGTTTGTGGTTTCGCGGATTGCGAATTTGCGAATGCTAAGCTCCTGTTTTATAATAATAGGTAGATAATGATAATCATTTATTGCTGACAAAACACCCATATAAAAAAATAATAGTCAGAGGGATTTCGTGGTAGTCAGTAGAACATTATTTTATTGGCCGTATTTTTAACCAAGTCGAAAACTCCTAATGGTGTGACTGGCTCAAAAATCATAGTAAATTCAACCCTGCTGACTCTTTAATTTATTTAAATGTGTTATTGCTAACGGGCCACATGCATCTAGGCAGATATTGTTAACGAACCTTTTAGAAAAAATATTAATTTTGTAATTTTGTGGTCAATTATAATGTCCCATCTGTTAGAAGTGTCTTATTATTACGATGCGACAAAAAAAAATAATTTTTACTTATATTATCAGACTGAAAAAAGAAAAAGATACTCCTACCCAGTTCATATGTATCTAACCTATACTTACATTGGTATGTACTCGTATGATAACTATGTAAATACACGGATATCTATCTAAATAGATAATATTTATTAAAATGACAGTAGTTGGTAATTACTACTTGTTCTGCAAACGGAAAATGTGAATGTCATCCTTGCTCCTACGTAAATTCATTGTGTACACAGTTGGTTGGTACATAAAATTATTATTCGCAAACATATTATAAAATATATCCTTCTTTACATTATGAATATGCTATTTAAAATTAGTCACACAACCTGAACAGTAACTTATTATTTTTCTTTTTTAAAAACGAATTATTACGATAGAAACTAGTTAATTAGACTTTTAAACGTATGTATGCTTGACATTAACTCGACCCCTATTGTTTTGTCTTGAGTGACCTCTTACACAATATAACCGGAATACAAACAAACAGCGTATATACAGCATTGTTTTGTTCCTCTAGCTAGTACTGTCCAACTGCTGCAAAGGCAGGAGGCCTTTGCCCAGCAGTCCTTCCAGGAACTTTTCTCCCGTGGTTCCTCAAACCGGGCTTTTTTTTTTCGGTAGGAAAATCATCTAATGACATCCCCCGCTCTTGGGCGGATCGAGAGATAGTGTCAGACTTTTACTGACTAAAAACCCACTCCTGTTCCTTCGTTGCCTTTCGCACCAGGGCCGAGTCTTCCTTTCAGAATCAGACCCTTGGCCCCAGTAGGCTTCAACCTTGCTGGGCCCCTACAGCCCCTACGGCTGGTTTGAGGTACATGTTCTGGTCATTTCGCCTCCTCTTTCTTTCTTGGCCACAGATTAAAGAATTCCTTGGCGCCGTTCATGTAATAAACTAAAATCCCACTCCATAGTCTTCATAATCATAGATTGGCTAATGTTAGGTACGCAGAACACTCAAATAACCATACCATATATCGCATATATCTGCCATATTGTCTCTCCACTACCTAGGTTGACTGGTAGAGAATGCCTAAGGCATTAAGTCCGCCTTTGTACCTTGTGTTGCATGAAGATTAAATAAATAAATAAATTTAATGACTCCTCACTTATCCAAAAATGATGATTAATTTAGATGCTACGAAGGTACAGATGAACATTCATAAACCTAGACTGCGAAACTCTTATCCCTCCCGTAATAATTATAATTATGATCATTAAGGTAAAAGTTGTCTATTCAATGCTAGCGGCATCTAGTGTTAAACGATAACAACTTAAAACATGGTTTACCAAATTTTCTTTAACATGGCTATTTTTGTGATCGATAGCAGTACAGCGCTATCTTAAGGAAAACTGAGTAAACTTCAAGACAACGTAGACTACAAATTATTTTGAAGTTTACTCAATTTTCCTTAAGATGGCGCTATACATTGTAGAATAGATTTCTTGTCTTTGCGTGATTAAATGCTAGCTACTAACTCTTTAGGGCTTTAGTAGCGAACTGCGAGGAACGGGTGGTATAACAAAGATGGCGCTTCAAGCTTTTGATGACAATAAAAAGAAGTCATAATTTCAGCAAATACATCTTTCAGGGGGTTTTATAAGATCTTTTAGCGCGTAAATAATGCCGTCATCTATCGTTGTTTATATAATTCGTGACGCCAAATAGTAGGTTTTGTAATGAGGGGATAAAGCAGTTTCTTATGTCACGGGCGTCATAGAAAATTCCGATTGTAAATGCCTTCATTCTCTTTCTTCTTCTCACTCGAGTTTACTCGGCCTAGTTTGGTGGTTACATCAGATGTACTGTGAAATTTGTACTTGCTGAATGTGACTCTATAGCCACTGTAATTATTATGCTAATTATGTCAAATAAACGTTTTTATTTTATTTATTTTTATTTATTTACTCTGTCTAGTTTGGAGTTTAACTCATGAGCGAAGCGTGAGAGTAAATACTAAAATCTGATATTCAGATCTGCTGAAATATAATTAATTAAAGGCAAGCTAGAATAATGGCTGGCCACTTCGAGCTGAGCTGTGGTTCCCCCGCTTCTATATGCTCCTACACAGGTCACAGAAGGTCTGAAAAGTTTCCAACCTAACAAATGTACAAGACATTTTTTCTTAAATTTTTTAGGGTTCCATACCTCAAAAGGAAAAAACGGAACCCTTATAGGACCACTTTGTTGTCCGTCCGTCTGTCTGTCTGTCTGTCTGTATGTCAAGACCCTTTATCTCGGGAACGCGTGGAGGTATCGAGCTGAAATTAAAACCATATACTCAAGTCTGCGGTCTCTTAAAGCTGTAAAAAAATCAGATTTCTAAGTTAACTGAAAAAAAACCTATATTTCGACACTCTCGAGGGAATCAAAATTCATAGGGTCCTGTTGACCCAGAATCCTGAAATTTGGCATAAAGCAAGGTCTTATAGCACATATTTTATATGAGAATAAATCTGAAAACTGTAAATTTGTGGTTACGTTACAACAAAAATAAAATTTGTCGATTCGGAAAAATCTTTAAGACTTCATTCGGGAATTGAACTGTTTACTTATGTAGGTAAGTTTGTACGGAACCCTCAGGGCGCGAGCCCGACTCGCACTTGCACAGTTTTTTCTTTTTCTACATTGTCTCCTTGTAACTCTACACACTTCTCCTAGTGATGCCCCCACCTCCCTAACCCGTTAAATTACGTAGTAGTCGACATTTTTCTCTGGAATATAATTGTTCACGAAAGTGATTGCCTCTTTATTTGACGAAATCTCTCATCGATGACGGAACAAAAAGAAGTCGCTTGGGATCTGATAAGTAATAGTGATAATGATTTTTATTAATTGTGTTATTTTATGATTATTTTTTTTTTCTTTCTAAATATTGTATTGTAATATAATAATGACTCTCTGCACGTGTTGGTTTCGACTGTAAGTGCAGAGAGTACCTGTCATAAATAAATAAATAAATAAATAAGTAAGGCAGATGATCAAACCGTAATTTGTGTATTTCTGCCGTGGCAACCACTGAGGTGTGAGACAGTGCATTGTTTTGATGAAACAAGATTTTCTTTTTTTGCATTTCACATCGACTCACTCAAACAACTTTAAAAAAAAAACTGTGTATTTAAAATGGCTGAAACTTTTTTGAGTAACTGTCAAAAGATGCACAAATAATTGATTAAACTTTTTTTACTATACTAATTCACTTACTTCTAATGACGATCTTCACTTCGAGGTCCGAAATTTTTCAGACCTAGGTTACGCGGTTAAAGTTTTTAAACGAATTACAGGCCGATCTCACTTCTGAGTGATACCTACAAGCTGTTTTCCAGAGTCATCCATCACCAACCGTCTCATGCGCAGGTTTTACGATTTCCAGCCTCCTGAACAAGTCGGGTTCCGAAAAGGCTTAAGCGCAGTAGACCACGCATACATATGCTTTGTCCCGTTATACAGAAAAGCGAGATGTATAATTTGACTCTCTACTTAGCGTTTGTGGAATACGAGAAAGCCATCGATTCGATCGAGACTTGGGCAGTAGGTACTGCAGTCTCTCCAACGGTCCCAGATTGCTTACTATCAGGTGAGATAATTGTTCAACGGGAGCTTAACTATAGTCAGTATTAAAAGGAAGATAATGATGAAAAAAAGATTCTCGTAAACACGCACTTGAAAAAAAACACACATAAAAAAACTGGGCTTGTGCGAGTTGGACTCGCGCCCTGAGGGTTCCGTACAAACTTACCTATGTAAATAGTTCAATTCCGGAATGGAGTCTCGGAAGATTTTTACGAATCGCAAAAAAAAAATTGTGACGTAACAACAAATTTACAGTTTTCAGATTTGTGATACTTGTGCTATAAGACCTTGCTTTATGCAAAAGAGATTGCCCAAATTTGTATGTGGATCCGTACCAACTTGCGTCAAACCAAAATTACTCTCAAGAGTATAGTTATTATTTAAATTTTCACTATCTAAAATTTTTTTGTTAATATTTAACCACATTTTTGAGATATTAAAAATAGTTCGAAAACGCCTGATCATATTTCATAGCAATTTTTAACCGTAGTGATTATTATAATTTGCATTCTATACTATAGGTATGCGTTTTAGGCCAAATTGCTGTGTAGTGTATTACATTATTATTGATATATGCGATAAGTTAGGACCCGGATTCCTTCGCTCCTATATTGTGGCGTTATAATTACGCTCAGGCTTTTATCGCGCATGGGATATTTTCCAAAGATATTTATTTATGCTATATCTAGGCCTACACTGAAGAACCTTAAGACTGTTAAAAGTCGAAATGGTTCAGTCTTTAATTTACTTATTTATTTATAAAGTTATTAAGACCTAAAAAATCTTACTACGTGCTTTAGTTCGATTTCTCGAATCAAGAAACGCAATTCATCACTTACAGGTTGTGGGTTCTACATTCAGCTACCGAAATGTACAGTAAAGGGGTTGACTGTAGCCTATCATCACCCTTAGCTGCACCTAACAACCTAGCCCTAACCATATAGCTACAATATATACGTATATAAATAATAGTGCGGGAAGCCTGTTGCCTTGAAACCTAAGGCAACAGACGGAAGGTGGGAAGAATGAAGGGTGTATGGACGGGATTTATCACTGCCGATCCGCAACCTCACGGACCGACCAATAAGGCTGGATAAGGCCAGAGCTATCGGCAACCATTTATAGGCGCAGTAACAGTGAGAGGTGCCGATGGTCTCGTCGTAATGAAACAGCGTTGCTCTTAGCGTAGAAAGAGACTTTATTACATATTTACGTAGTGTTTATATTAATCTATTCACATTAGTTATTAATGCATTTGTGTGAAAAAACTGATGTACCTAGTCGAATTATTTTAGTGACATATAACTAATATTGACGTCAATTCGGCTTTACTGCCACTTTCTCGTGTGAACATAGGTACTTAACAAGGCAACACAAATAAAGAATTTGTAATTGTTAGTCAGATAAAACATTTATTTTTAGGGTACATAGTATCAAATCGTCGTCATTTTCCTGCCCTTGGTCTATGTTACTTGAGGTACGCCCAAAACATTTTTTTCTTCCATTGTATCCTGTCAACCGTCACGCTATCACTGAATCCGTTTTCTTCACACAATCTATACGACTTTTCTTTAGCCTCCCTCTCCATCTATTCACGTGTTTATTCTTTGAGTATATTCTATGTATAACTCTTTGGGTGTGTTCTCATCTGGCCAAAGAGATTTAAAGAGATACAATAGAGCGGCTATCAGAACAAATGTCTTAAGAAAAACTGTCATCCTATGTCTCAGTGACGCCATCTGGCTTTGAATAGCAAACACGCGAATTAAATTTGTCAAAATTTATAATTATTGAACTATCGCTCGGTAGGTGGCCAGGGGCCTTACCATGATAATGTTAAAATGTCAGTCGTACTAGCGAAAAAGAGTGATGGAGCTATACGCCCTTTAAAGCTCCATCCCTTTAACAGTTCGGTTTAGGTCGTAAAATGGATCACGTTATGATCTCGTGGTAGAGCCTCAGTGTGTGATAAAGGTAAGGTTTAACTTTTCAGCAATAGATGGCGTTATCACAAAACCAGCAAATGTTCTAGAACAATTTCTCAAAATTATTGAATTTTAATTAATTACTTCGTATATACCAAAAATATTTACGAAAATAAACCGAAGTTAGGTCCAGTCATTTTATCATAACAAGATTTGCAATAACGTAATGCGCAGTTCGGCATATTTTCTCAGAAAATGATTTTCTTTTAATGCATAGAGCGGATACAAACACGACTTGACGTGTAGGGGCGTCATACTAGACTGAGCGACTTATGACCACTAGGTAATAAGTATCGGAGCACGATTTTGTTCGCTATGTCCTGTCTATTGGTAGTATATATTTAATGTCTTTGCATCTGGCGAATAAGCCGCTAGCGAGCTGCGTGCGTGCATTTCAAGTTAATGCGATGCGCCGTTCCCATGCCATCATCGTGCCCTTTGCACGCCAGCTTTGCGCCATGCGCGAACAGTGCAAAACCGCGCGCGAGCGGCCCGCGCGCTTCTCGTCGCGCAAGCAGAAAGCAATGGAAATGCATGCGCGCGAATTGCGCGCCCCGAACGTGCACCGCGCGCGCCCACTTTAAAAACCTTGAAACTTGCAACACTATGAGTCACTATCTCTTGACTGACCTGTTGGTCTAGTGGTTAGTGGCCCTGACTGCAATGTCGATGGTCGTGGGTTCGATTCCCACCCAGGACAAATGTTTGTGTGATGAGCACGTCCATTTGTTCTGTGTCTGGGTGTAATTTATCTATAGGTATGTATTTAGAAATATATAAGTATGTTTATCAGTAGTCTAGTACCCTTAAAACAAGCTCTGCTTAGCTTGGGACTAGACGGCGTTGTGTGATAGTTGTGGAATATTATTATTATATTATTATATTATCTCAACACTGTCAATAGTTATTATAGACGTATTGAATTAATTATTATTCAATAAAACTACCAGAACTACTCAAATGCAGTACAAAAACATCAAACGATATAAACGTCAGTATAACAACAAAATACCAAAATGTCATAACCAAATTGACAGTGTCAAGTTTTCAGTTTCTAATATACGCAATGTTTACTTTATAAAATGGTGAGCTAAAATAAAATAATTTAACAGAATTCATTTTTAGCAGTTTAATTATTTTCTAGTATTTACTTAGATAGCAGATAAAATTAATTAGGCGAACCATTTATTTATGATCATTGTCAGATTAAAAGCGTTAGCTTTACATACTCTTTGGTTAGATTACGAAAATAACTGACAACTGTAATCAGAACGTGAAGATTTCTGAAATGACGTTATTTTTTTCGGAAGTAGGAATTGTTAATCATTTAATATCATTTTTACGATATTTTTTAATGTGGTTAAAAAAAGCGGTGAAAAATCAGTACATTGTTCATATAAATAAAACATTATTTTTGGCATTAATATACTTGTGACGCAATATGGTACGGGGTATGGGCATTCTTCTTTCAAGATTCTTGGTCAACGGGAAGTACCTACCCTATGAATTTTGATATCCTCAAAAGTGTCGAAATGTACGTTTTTTTCCACATAAACCGAAGTATCTTTTTTTCTCGTTAACTTACAAATTTGATTTTTTTTTACAGCTTCATGAGACCGCAGACCTGAGTATATGGTTTTTTTAATTTCAACTCGATACCTCCACGCGTTCCCTAGATAAAGGGTCTTGACAAACAGACAGACAGACAGACGGACGGACAACAAAGTGATCCTATATTTTCCTTTTGAGGTGCGGAACCCTAAAAATGTTTACCACGGCACCTCTTTGCCCAGAATTGGGCCAGAATAGGCTATCAAAACAAAAACAAAATGTAAAATACAGTAATTTTTTAAAAAAAAAAGATAAAGATATATTTATTGCGTAACTGTGTACAATCAGACAATTTATATGAAACTTAAATAACAACTAAACTATTTATACTAAAACCGAACTATGTACATACAAACTATAAAAACTAGCATTGCCTTTCAACGCGGCAATGCTGCCAGCCTTCTGGGCACATTTCCGGATGACAGTGATGTGGAGGAGTACTTCGACGCCTGAGTGTAATAGGTGTTTTTGTATTATATGTACATAGTTAGGTTTAGTATAATAATTTTTATAGTTTGTATGTACATACAGTAATTAAATCTGGTATATAACTTATCTATGTGCCAGACCTGTCCATCTAATACCTATAAGGGAGATAATAATCAGGTTTATTGACGAACTAGCCAACGGAATCAAATATTATTTGATTGACTAGCACTTGGCTAGCAACTTCGTTCGGGAGAATGTTTTCATAAAAACTTGAACACCCCATAAACCTTATTTTGAGGGTCGTTTTGAAAAAACTAATAATGGTAGGTTTTGTTATTCATTTTGATTAGAACTTGTGCCAAGTTTCAATTTTATAAACCCAAGGAATAAGATTTTCCCATACAACTTTTAACACCCCCTAAATCTATATAAATAAAAGCGAAATACCACTCACTGATTAATCACGAAATCTCCGAAACTATAACACCTACAAACTTAAAATTTGGCAGGTAGGTTCCAGGGTGTAGACATCCACTAAGAACGGATTTTATGAAACTCCACCCCTAAGGAGGCAAAACGGGGGTTGGAAGTTTGTATGGAGATACCTACTTTCGCGCGGGAGAAGCCGCTGGCAGAAGCTAGTCGCTTTATAAAGGTAGTTTTGAAAAACGAATAATGAAAACCTTTTTTATTTACTAATGTCAAGAATAACACAATATTTATTTATAATAATTATTAATATTAATTATAAAAATATTATTATAATTTGTGGTCAATAAATAAATTATCATTTTACAATTATATAAAATGTCAAATGTCAATGTTTTATTTACTTGGGTTACTAGTTATGCTAAGTTATAGGAACATGAGCCCAAGGAATAAAAATTTTTATACAAACGAATTTCCCTATTTTCACGCCCTTTCAAGTTGAATTTTCAAAAACCCCTTCTTAGCTTACATCATAAAAGGAAGCCTTGTGCAAAATTTCACGTTCCTAGGCCCTGTAGTTTCGGCTGTGTGTTGATTTGTCAGTCGGTTTCTCAGCTTCTGCCAGCACCTTCTCCCGCGTGAAAGTCGGTATCTCCATGCAAACTGTCGATCCACGTTTCATCCCCTTAGGGGGTGAATTTTGGAACATCCTCTCTTAGAGCTCACCTCGTCATAAAAGAAAACCATGTGCGACATTTCACGCTCCTAGACTTGGTAGTTATGGTTGTGCATTGTTATGGCATTCAGTCAGTTTCTCATTAAATATAACTTTAGCCTTGTTGCTAACGGTCTACATGTTTTTCAAATGACCTGATTATGTCTCAAAACTAAATAAAATAAAAGATTTTCGTGCGATATCGTCATCATGTGCATCGACCCTTCTAAGGCAATAAATCGCAGTTGGAAATACATTTAGATTTTTAATTAGTGTTCATTTTCTTTATTTAAAATGCTAATCTGATAAGTGCCTAATATTTTTCATAGATAAGGTAATTAACACCGAATACTTTGTTGATTTATTCAGTGATCGAAAGTCGCACATGCTACTGCTGAACAGATCCTGGATTCGATTCCCATGTCGACTATAATGATATTGGGTTTTCTGTCTGGAATTTATTTGTAGCAGTCTGGAGTCCGGACTTGTGCCAGGTTGATGGTGATAGGCTCGCTCCTATTACATGGGTCTTCCAGATAACTGGCGAACCGGTGTACTATATTGCCGTTACAAGAAATAGGGCACATATATTACAGCATCACTGATGCGAAGGATTCGGGGTAGCACCAACAGCATTTTGAGGGTGATAGCTGATAAGCCGGATTGCCCCTTCCTGGGGCACTGGACTCGTATGCACAGCTGCAGGTCTGGTGCAGCGGGAAGTGGGCACAGTTATACACGTGGTTATATACGTGGGACACTCAGAAAGTTTTGAGAAACTAAAAAACTAACTTCTATGGATAAAATATTTTTATTAAATCTTTTCAAAGAACTCTCCACCAGCCTCTATACAAAGTTTCATGCGTCTCAACCAATTTTTCCAGTCCACCGCAGACACCTCTTCCACGGCCTTCTCGAACGCTGCTGGCGCGTCTTCCGGCGATGAAAACTGTATCCCTTCCAGCAGATTTTTTATTTTTAACCGACTTCTAAAAAAGGAGGAGGTTCTCAATTCGGATGTTTGTATATTTTTTTTATGTTTGTTCGCGCATAATTTCGTCGCTTGCCAACCAATTTGAAAAATTCTTTTTTTTGTTGGAAAGGGTATACTTTCCAAATAGTCCCATAGTCACCAAGTCGGGATCTGATGATGGAAGCTTGGCGAAATCGAGGGAACTCCTCAAATATTATAGGCAACCATATAGTGATTTTGGTATTTTCATCGAGAACTAGAGCATTTACAGTCAAAAAGTAACATTTGATGAAGTGGAACTGATGAAGAAATGGTCAACGGAACTTCATACTCGCATAGATATCACAATGAAGATAGTTAAGCGACTAATACAAATAAATGAGTGGTTCTGAATAGTTATGTTGAAAATGGTATCATCGAAGTGATCTGACGATGATGATGGAGCCGGAAGGTAGGCACTGGAACACCATAATTAATCAATGTATCCTAGCCGTGTTTGGGCTTATTAGAATTGTCATAAGATGCTCTTTGGCTATAAGGTACTATCGAACTGATCTGATGATGGAGCCGGAAGGAGGAAGGTAGACACAGGAACTTTATAATAAAACAATGTAACCTAGCAGTGTTTGGATTAATTGGAATTATCATGAGAAATAGGCACTCTGTTTATAAGTGTATCGCAACTAAAAAGTGTGAAATAAAAAACTTTTTACAAAAAAAAAATAACCGACTTCACAAAAAAAAAAACACAAAGGATCAAAATAATTTTAATTTCGGAAGTCGGTGTTAAATAAGATACAAATAATACCGAGAAACACCGACTTCCGAAATTATAATTATTTTGATACTTTTAGTGTTTTTTATTTTTGTGAAGTCGGTTATTTTTTTTTTTTAGTAAATAGTTTTTTATAGAGAATTAAAATAAGTCACACGGTGCCAGATAAGGACTGTAAGGAGGGTGCTCAAAGACTGACCGGTGCGGTGTCCAGGAAATCCTTCCTTTTGAGCGTTGAGAGCGCGGGCGCGTTGTCATGGTGAAGCAGTACCCCGCGGAGCCCGGTGTTCGGTCGCTGGTTGCTCATTGCAGACAAAACTTCTGGCAGGCATTTTGTGGTATACCATTCGGCGTTAATGCTGATTTTGTCTCGTAATGGAATTGAAATCAGATACACCGTCAAAGTGAAAAATTTAAAAATACTTTTGATTATTCATGAAAATATTATTTTAGTACTAAGCGGCGAGTTGTAGGTCGCAGGTTCAAACCCAGCCAGGCGCATTCATTGTTTGTTCCTCTCGTACCTAAACAACACTTAAGGCCGTGAACACACCGATTGTTAGCTGATCCTTTATCGCAGACAGTGTCACGAGCTAACTCGCCGCTCGTTCGTGCGCACCGTGCGCCTCCTGACTCTAATACCGGAGTATGACTTGTTTGCTGGGAGATGGATAGATGTGTGTCGTGAATGTCTAAGGTTTTGTGAGAAGATGGATAAAAAATAAGTAACATTGTTTCATTTGTTTTGTGGGATATATTATTTTAGTAATAATGTATATGTATTTTCTTTTTATTCTTCAATGTGTTATTATAGTTTTTATTTAATGTATTTTTTTAGTTTGTAAGTTTCTACTGTACAACACCTTGGACATCCACCGTAACGTTGTACAAGTGCTTGTAAATAAATAAATAAATTACTTTGTGTAATTTATTTCAACACCACTGCTCTCAAAACGGTGAAGGAAAACATCGTGAGGAAACCGGCATGTCCTAGAACAAAAAATTCGAAGACATGTGACATCCACCAACCCGCACCGGGCCCGCGTGGTGGATTATGGCCCATTCCATCTCCTAGACAGGAGGCCTGAGTCCCAACAGTGGGAACATTATATGGTCGACTGTGTTATATTAGTAAGTTTATTTATGAAATAAAGCGTTTCTTACCTTTAAATTTAAATAAAACAAATTGTGTGGGAGATATCATCGAAATTTTTTATTCGTTCATTTTTATTGCATAAAAATGCAAATCCATTGTTGTGTAAGATTTTCCTAAGTGTTTCAAGGCATCCCGTAAATCCAATAGCATCTTTCAGCTCATTGTGCAAGCTTCTTATTGTTGGAACTTGTTTTTTCATATTATAAAATTCAGTTATTTTATTTCTTATAGCCGAAATAATCCAAATTGGAAACTGTTGCACAATGAAGGCGCTTTTTTTTAATGCTGTCTTATATAGGGTGACTGGCAATTAGTGTACGATACTTAAACACGTGATTGTGCTCATGATAACAAACAATTTTTATTATGGGAGCAAAGCCGAAATCGCGAAAAAAATATCAGCTGTTCAGTACATTAGGCAAACATAAATGTACTGAACAGCTGATTTTTTTTTTCGCGATTTCAGGTTATTATATGAACTTTAATAAATAATTCGTTGCCATCTTTCGATGGTCAGAGTCTAACAATTCAGTATAGGTCGTCAAATGCATCGCGTTAAGAGCGTAGGGCCTCTGAACACTTATTTAAATTACCATAATCCAGCAATAACCTAAATTGAATTATATTTAGAACGTCTTTAAATAAAAATAGTAGTTTGATATAAATTGTCAAAGAGAATTAATTTATGGCTAAGATTAGGGGCTTTACCATAGCGACGATGACATACAAAGGTGACCAGCAATGTTACAATAAGAGGATACAAGGTGTTGTGTCCTTGTCTCTCATCGAAATCTAGGATATATAAAGCGATCCCTAAACATGGATCAGCATAATCTTGAATTCGCTTAACCGAACTTGCAAGTTTACATTTGGAAAATATTCAAAATGGTAAGTAATTTAACTTTTTTAAACCATTATCAACTTCATGCCCTGATTTGTTTTTATTTCGATTTACATAGAAAACTATTAAATTCCCTTTACTGTTCCTATTGGTGTAGGAGTTACTTTTTAGCTTGGGATTGAGATCCCAAGATTCTATGAGAACCCAAATGGGGCGCACCCCGCTAGTCTCAACTAGCGGGGTGCGCCCCATTTGGGTTCTCATAGAATGCGGTGGGATGGATGGTTCCAAACGAAAACTGCACATTTATAATATGTGCTCGGTATTATAAAAGGTTAATAAGATTAGATATCCCACAGTTTATCATCACGGTTTGTCCGAAAAGGAACCCCAGGGTCCTGGGACGCAAGGCAAGAAGGAACATATTAGTGGGTTTTAATCAGTGAAAGTCTGACACGCCCTCTCGCTCCGCCCTAGAACGGTAGACGTCATTAGATGATTTCCCACTTAAAAGAAACAGTTCATCATCAACATTTCAGACGAAAGACGTCCACTATTGGTCATAGGCCTCCCCCATGTGTCGCAGACACCAGAACCTTATACGCTCAGTCTGCAAATTCACTTAGGCTATTTGTAGCTAACCCCCAAATCACCATATTATGCAGCACGTGTTCCGCGTCATATATTCTTTGTAGTTTAATCTCGGATAGTCAACCCTTGCCTGTGAGGGTAACAAGAAAGGGAATGTTTAGAAACTGGCGTTTCTGTTCGTGTAGTATCAAAAAAGTAGGTTGTTCTGTTTTGTTTTAGCTCCTAAAAGTAAAATTGGCGCAGTGGTAGAGCTGGCTGCGCTGCATTTCGTGTGTTCCATTCCCGCACGGAACACATATTTGTAAGACCTACACCACCTACAGTTAGTTCTTCCGGGTCTAAGTGACTTGTGCATGTGAATTACATGGTTGTGAACGAACCCACGACAGGAGTTATTCCTAGTGACGAGAATCTTTACACTTATTTTTTCAAGTGTCAAATGTTTGACGCACTAGCTTCATCTGGATAGGTTCACATAAACCTCGTATCAATATTCAAATACTCTCATCACTATTCAATAATAAAATAGCTTTAACCAATTTCTGATGAGACAGGCATCTACGCACAATTGGTTGGTTGATTCGCGAAAACAACTTACGAGTAAATTATCACCTCGCTTGTTTAGCCATAAAAGGAACCCTTTTTAAAATCGTGTAACGTATCCCAAATATAAGCAAGTGATACAGGATCTTATATTATTATATATTAGCATCAAATTATCATGTCAGCTGCCATTCTTGGAGTCTAAAAACATGTGAGCATATCCAAAGTGATAAGGTGTGATTATTCTTTATTTGTATAAAAAAAGTATCAGTCATTGCTATGCCTAGTATTGAACTCGATAAATCTTCTCTGCACTAGTATTTCTCGCCCGATATTAACTGTCACCACAGTGTCAGTATACTGAGGGCAAACGCAATTAGAATGTATTATCGTACCGCGATTTACCTCATGGGTCAACTGCATACGTGCGGCATGTAACTTAAAAATCTAAATGATTATACAAATACATACGGTATCTTCAGTTGCGTAAACGTAAGATATAAAATAGTAGATTATGTGACTAGGGGATAAAGCAGTGTCTTTAAGTCGCGGGCGGCATGTTGAATTCCGAACGAAACGAAGGTTTCTAATTTTAATCCCGAACGACAGTGAGGGATTTAAATAATTAACTCCCGAGCATTGCGAGGGAGTTAATAAAGAAACTTGAGTAAAGTGAGGAATTCAAGCCACCCAAGATAAAGACAGCTTTATCCCCGTGTTGGATACTCTACTTTTTACACCATCTGTGAGATAATTAAAAGACAATTTAGTAAAAACAAATCAAATATTAGAGAAATATAAGTATTATATATGTAATATACAAGTTAATCTTAACTATCACTCAACATGTTTTGAGATTTGAAATAACTAATCAAAATTCACTACTCTAAGATTCTATAGTTTCAATTTTCTTTATCGCTCCCGCTTTTTCATTACTTTTTTTTTCGAACCTCGTCAGTAAACACGACCACGTTTTATTCTGTATTTTTTTTTGTTAGTGGCCAGTTTGAATTTTGAATAAACTTGTTTGATGCACGATGCACGGTTCACTTAATGTTGACGGTCCAAATTCAAATCTCATTATTCCCTAGGGATTGCCCATACTGCATTATCTCCCTAGGGACAGAATGGATTACTAGCAGTCTAGTTAAAATATCTAGTATATTAAGAAAAGTAGCAGTAAAGGCAACTGAAAAGCACAATCTCTATCTCTGCCTATTATCCTACCTACTATACCTGTATGCCTGCCTAAAATACAGCCCTAATTAACAGGCTATTTTTTCAGTGAATAAGTTCTATAATTTCCGAATTTATCACATTGTACATAAACTCCTAATATTCACAGATCTTGAAGCTAGCTGCAATCTGCGTAGTATTGGGAATGTGCTTCGCTCTACCAGTGGAGGACACAAAAGTCGTTGAAGTCGCACCGACTGACGGGCTGGTGCCATTGGAACCGAAGCCTGTCAAAGATGAAGACTTACCGAAGCCACCGAAGCCTAACGACACAGATTTGAAGCCGGACGCTAGCACCTGGTGGCATCACACATGGAACTATCATGAAGTTCCAGTTTATTACTACACTACGTACGAGTAAGAATTACCTACTATATATTATTATGTTATCACTCAGTAGGTACTAGGCGGCAATAGGACTGCCCTAGTCTTATTGATGGTGATGTAGATAGCAATGAAGATTGAAAGATGTTTTTCTGCCTTTCACACACCTACCAGCGGCATACCAGCATAACTGTTTCGAATCGGAAAGAGGTCTCAAAAGACACATTTGTAGCTACGTACAATGTCGTTCACTACCATTAAATACCATTTTTTTATAAATATATTTTTGTTACAGTGTTCCTGTTCACTACACGTACTGGAAAACTTATCACTAGCCGACTTTATAAAATATGCAGCATGTACCTTTCAGTTAGGTATTCTTTTTAATATAAAATATGGGATATTGAATATTTTTTCGTTCTTTTTATATTCAGTAAAGTTCACTACATTGTTTTTTACTAAATAAAGGAGGCAACTCTAATTTGTGTATATCTTCTTTTTATTTTATTTGAATCCTTACTGAGATGACATTTTAATAGAATTTAAAATTCAAATAAATGCTGTTTTATGTAGTGAAAATGTGTCTTGACAACAGCTTTTAAAATGATCATGTTGGTGGCTTCACATCAGTGGCTTGATACAAAGAATTGATAGCTATATCTGAAGCAACGAATGCCATAGATTTCGCCAGTGTCGCTAATGACAAAGTATCCATCACAATTCTATTCGCGACGTGATTTAAATGGGCTCCATGTGACTGAGCTGTATATTTCAGGGCCAATTTAATTACTCGCTCGCAAGCTAAAGATTTAGAAGTTGCACTTTTTGCCTGTTTTCCTGCCTGTTGCGCTGCAGTCTTCGCCAAGTTCATCATTAAGTCCTGGTGATTTGACATTCCATTTTTAGCGTACCTTACAGACATTTGAACTTCGATAGATGCAGTTAAAGCTCGTCGTAGAGCAACAACACTCGCAGCAGTTAAATACGCCACGTCACCAGCGTACAAAATAGCCTTTTTGGCTTTCACTTCCATTCTTTCCAATTTTTGTTTAGATTTCTTATCATTACCAGTTTCGTCGTCAAAGTCTGGTTGATCTATTTCCATATCAGCAACAATATCAGGATTGATAGGCTTATAAATATTTTCTTTAGTATCAACCCAGTCGTCTATAAGTCCTGGTGCACTTAATTCTTGAGTATCCAAGGTTTGTGCTTCTCTAATATAATGAGTTCCATTAACTGCCTTTTCCATGAAAATTGGATCTGTATTATTATTTTCTCGCCCTTTATTTTCGATATCTAGGGCCGTTTGATTCAGGAACCCTTTTATTTCCGTTGGAACTGTGTGCTTAGTATTAAGGACATGAAGACCTATCTTTTCTGTTTTAGATCTCACTGAGTACGGAGAAGGAAAATCTTTTGTTGATGTTTTATTTTTAGCAGCACTGACGGTATGGATAGTTTTATTTAAAATTGCACCATAAACCGTCGTCGCTGTTGTAGCAGGAGACGGAGTTACCTGTGAGTTTTCTTTTTTAGGTGAAATAGATCTTTTCCTTCTTAGAGATAAGTCAACAGATTGCTTTTTAGACAGCGCTGCAGCATATGTAGTATCTTTTAATGCTGATACAATCGATACTTCAGCAGCAATTTGAGCTAATCCATATACCAACCGATGAAGTTCTGGCTCTGTCGAAGCTCTAGTTATAGTGAGTATATGGCCAGATAATGTTCTAGAAATATAATCCAAGATGCGCCTTGTCTCAATAGCTGTAATACCTTTATTTTTGCCAGGAGCTTCCAATGCCTCCGTGGTTATTCTTGTTATTTTATCTTGAATTTCCAATTTTGATAAAATAGCCGAAACCATATCCTTTGAAATCTGATAAAGAATATCGTCCATTTCCGGGTTCTGAGTAACGTTTTTAGTTGCTTTTGAAATTGTACTGTCTAAATGTTTCAAAACATTATGTGGAGATGTCATTAAAAATCTTTCATTAATATTATTATCAGAACTTTTTAACATTTTTTCCTTAAAATCGTGTACTGGGGATATTCCTCCGGATGTGTCAGGAATCTAAAATATTGGAATGCATTAGTTTCACTTCAAAGTTTTAGATAAAAAAGGGAAAAGTAAATTTACTTACAATAATTAATAAAACCACAGCCCAAATTCTAAATAAAATCATCGTCCTTGATACTACAACAGCTAGGATTAAACTAAACCGCAGTTTAACTAACTTTTCCAGAATTTTACGACTTTATCGTTATTTTTTTATTGGTTTGTTAGGTAAATAACTTTCTTAATTGGCGGAGTGTTTAATTTCTTTGCTAAAATATATAATACAAACGGTTTGTAGTAACAAAACATACCTAAGACATATTTACTTATCCTGCAAAAGAATTAAACATGGTGATTCTTCTTTTGCTGTGCTGGATCCTTCTGTATACGAAGAGGGGTCGATATACTAAGTTATTACTTTCTGCAGTTTCGATCAATTCCTTGTTTCCTTCATTTACATCATTAATATTATCTTCAATAACGTTTCTTTTGACTTTTGTTTCTGAATCTATATTATCCGGAATTTTATCATTATCCTCTAACATTGTTATATTTGCAATGTCCAATATATTATCTTTTTGTACAACACTTATACTTGATACCAAGTTAACACTGCCCATGGCGAACATAACTAGGATGATTAACATTGCGTAATTTAAAAGGATTAAATTATTTTCAAAGGAAATTATGCTTTTTATAGTCAAGACTACTAATTATTGGATTTATGTTAATTTTATTAATTAAGTTAGCAACACCTTTAGCTATTACCATGTTTCTGTGAAACGAGATCAGTACCTAATCATTTTAGTAGCGATAAGTATGAAACTGTCTACCTACACTATAGAAGAACTCATACAAAGAAAACATTAGTGTTAATCACCATGTCTGCTCAAGATGTGTCGACGATTTCAGACTTGTATTTTAAGTCCGTTTTTCCTCACGTTTTCCTCATGACTTCACAGATATCAGTGATGTACAATATAATAATCTCAGAAAGCTCAGATTAATTTAAAAAGTAGCATTAATTTGGTAGGTAGCTACTTTAGGTAAGTACTTAGCCGCATGTGAACCCAGCGGCAACGATACCCAGTTTTTGAATAAAATGCAGAAAATTAATTATTATTATTCTTTATTTCTAGAAACTAAATTAAAATGTACAAAAAATATGTACATTTGTAACCAAAAAAGCTTGTTTAGCAACTTAAATGAATGAATACAACCTTAATTAACTTAAATGATAACGTTATGTCCGATGTGGTGGTAGTAAGGTCCGATGTATTGGTTGTTCAGCCGAGGTAGGCGGGCAGCACCCTGATGCGGCCGTGGCCCACCAGCGGCGAGATTTCTCCGAAGGGTGACACGTCCACATCGTTGACATCAGGCAGCAGGTCGCTCTCCTGTCCGGCCACGTCACGGCGAGCCCTGGCAACATGTTCAGACGCACCAGCAGCCTTTCCCGAAGCACCAGACACCGCAGCGTCTCTTCCGGTAACTGATGGTGTTTGCTCGACTTTTTGGGGGATGTGCTGGATCACATCCTGCTCGGCGGGTGCGGCTGCGCAGAGCACCAGCAGCGTCAACGACGCGACGATGAATAATGTTGAATGCATTCCCGAAAGATCCTATCTTGATCTTACTTTAACTGGTAACTGAACTGTGCCTTTGCTGATCTCAAAGCACCTTATATCTGAATATATTGCTGACAGAAGTGATTATGTTTTATTGAAACCGTAAACTCAGTTAATGCGCGTTATTATTTTTAGAACAGTACTGACGCACGATCTCACAAGAGCCGATCTCAAATCACACATTAGCGATCCTTTCATTATGAGCCTTGGCTCTAAGGACATGCTAACGAGACGACAAACGCTACTGATAACTGATAAAAATAAAGAGCAACAGAACCAGTAAACACACAAAGGTAGTCAAGACAAAGTGTACTATAAACATGTTTTTGTTACACTTTCAGCTGGGAATTGTCTAAAATTGTACTATGAAACGCGAAATATGATTTATGTGGTAAACTCCATGTCAAATTACGTTTAAATAAATAAAACTAGAAGTTATGGGGTTATTCAGGTATTCAGATATTCAGATTAAAATATGCTTTAATATAAGTTACTTCACAAGAGAAATTATACCTAATTTATGATCTAATGGTAGATACATATAGATGTCTACTAGGTAATATTATAATGTGGCTGTTTGTTAGGGAATCAAGCCTTAATAGCTGAATAGGTTTGGACGAAACTTGGCCACAAGTAGACCCAGGAAATGGTCTTTAGTCCATAGGTTTCCTTTAATTTGGTAGTATGCCTTAGGATAGTTAGTATGCCTTTGGGCTTAAACAGACCGATTCATGCAGAGCGGAATTCAGAAGATTAAAAATCTTAACTCTAGCGTCAATTTATGTATTGGAAGCAGCCTCAATCACAAAGCGCGATATTAATAAATAAGAGACAATGAGAAGTACAAGACATAAAAACGAACTTAAGACAGCTAAAAGTAGAACAGTTAAGTTTAAATCAAGCATAGGTATAGGTGTGAAAATTTATATTAAATTGCCAGATTCTATTTAAACTATTGAAACATAAAATACTTATAAATACAAACTCAAAGAATTACTGATACAAAAAGTATATTACACAAACAATGAATTTCTAAATGACAAATGTTTTGACAGAAATTTATTTAATTTTCCAATAATGCAGTAATAATGCTCAAATAAAACAATTTGACAGGTTTAAATAATCAATTGTAATTTAGTGGTAATTAATATTATGTTGCCTTGATTATTTTGCGTATTATGACGGTTTTCCTTTTCTTTTTGACATATAATTATATACTAATTGACATTATAATTAATATAATATTATATCATTCAAACACACAAAAAATTCTGTAAAATGTAGGTATTATAATAATAAAGCTTGTGATTTGCATGCCTCAAGGTATAATATGGTTGGACTGTGCTATAATTTCAATAACTTCATGTAGCTCGATTCAAATTTCAAATATCAACTTCAATTACCCATATTAGCAAATAAATGATTATGAATTAGGATTGTTACAGACTTTAACGCAGGCCAAGTAGCAACCAGAAGCCTAGTATTGTAGAAAAGGGTTATTAATTTTCATAGTAGGTCTACCTACCCGTAATCGAGAAGGTTCAAAATACCGAATCTTAAAAAATTAAATGAATAAAAATTGATACCCATAATCAAAATAATATACAGGCATGTAGGTAACGGAAATGGGTAGTCATAAATATTTGAAAAGACCTGTTTGTTTTTGTTTTTTTTTTTTTTATGGGAAATTAAATAACCTCTCCCGCTCTGAGTGAGTTCCTTTCGTTCCACCCAGAGTGCTACACCCACAATGTCAGACTTTTACTGACTAAAATCTACTTGTGTTCTTTCAGCTGCCCTTTGCGTTCCAGGGCAGTGGTGACTCTTTCTAACAATCCCGCAGCAGTGCCAGGTAACGGCCCTAACGAGTCCCATCCATTATACTCATAACTCTTTGAAGCACGCATCGGACGGCGAATTACCCATTACTCGTCGTCTGCAAGCCCGTACCTACGGTGGCTGGTAATGGCTCTGCGACTCCCGTTGACCAGGGCGTCTCCTGCGACGGCTGGGGCTTGATTGCCTCTCTCGCTTTACTCATGCTTTTCGCCACCTCCTTCACTTGCATTACTGCTTAGCAGAAGGCAGTGCTGCTTCCTATACCTTCTCGCTCTATATCATGACCTGGACCAGGGCCGGTTGCGAGAGCTCGCTGCTACGAGGACACGGTGATGCTCCGCCCAAGTGGAGCAGACCTCCACTGTATGCTCCACCGCGTCCTCCGGGTGATCCGCACAATGGTAACACTCAGGCGTTTCTTCCCGCCGAACCCGAAACAGGAACCTATCGAAACAACCGTGTCCAGTGAGGACCTGCGTCAGGCGGAAATCCTGTCGTCGTGCTTCTCTAACCACTCCTCAAAACGGGAACTTATTGGCGCTATGTTGGCTTGCCCTAACTATGACTTCCTTAAATAAAGTTATTATACCCCTTCACATTTCCTTGTACTCACCATTGCCACTTAAAAAATCTTTGTTTATTTGAAGTAGGTAAGTATTGGCAGCAGTTTAATGAAGAAAACATTTGTAATATGAAAAATTTGTTTCAGTTAATAACACTTGGTGACGCGTGTAAATAGCAATCACCTGAACGGGTGGTGTTTTAAGACTACCAATATGGCGGTGAAATTATGGTTGTATTACACAAAATTAAATCCCTGTTGACGATTCCCCGCGAACCTGAATCTAGCGACATCTATAGCAATTCAGAGCCCACGTACCTTGCTAATCCAGTGACCCACTCGTCGTCAGGAAAGCGCTTCATCCACGGACGCGTGGTCTGTCTGTGTGCTGCCGGCCGGCGAGCTAAATCTTCCTCCATCCACAGGTGGGCTGGTCAGAACTCGTGAAACCAACACTGCACTTTATGGTCTTAATGTCTCACAGTAGCAGATACACTTATTCCACGAGAATTCTCAGGTTTTCAACAGATATGGGATTTTTACAGCGGAGCGGTTTTTATTCGACGCAATGTCGATTTGCGTAGCGGACACACTGTTTTGTTAGCGGGTTAGACGGCATCTAGCGGTCTTTAGCGAGCGTCTCAAGAAAGCATTCGATACGTCACCAGTGGGCGTTGCGGTCGTAGATATTGGTGAAGGAAATCGTCAACAGAGACTCAATTAACTTAGAGAATGCGGGAAAGATAACTAATTTATATTATTTATTCTCTAAAAATACATATACCTTAAGAAAAGGCATTGACGCTTCACCATGCTCCCCCCCTTGGAAGGACGCAAGTGCTTTCAAAGGGAAAGGTTAAAATTGTAAAGATTTACTAACCTAGATCATGATCGGAAAGTCTAAGCTTTATGACTAAATGCGGAAAATAAAAATCATTTAGAATACTAATCCTAAACCTTAAAAAACTACGAGTATCGTTAAAATGAAATTTTATTGCGTTGGAATAGGATATAGTTTTGTGACAGAGCGTTTAAAATTACCGAACCTTGTCCTCACCATTGCAACGCGAGCGACATTGTCAGTCCCTTTATAAGGATGCGGTTTTAATGGTTTTACATTGGCTTCCCACATAACGCCAAAATGTGGGGAGCGAGGTGGAATCATTTTCCACTTAATGCGGCGAGTTGATAACTCATTTAAAAGAGACGAATTGAGGTTTGACCTCATTAAGAAATTATAAAGTTCATCTAATTGAGCTTTAGCACCAACGAAATTGGTAGCGTTATCCGAATAGAGACAGGATACTGGCCCTCGACGCGAGATAAAACGTTTAAACGCGGCTAAAAAGGCGTCGGTAGTAAGTTCAGAGACTAACTCTACATGGACAGCCTTGGTTACCAAGCACACAAACAAGCATATGTAAGCCTTCTGAGCGTGTTGACCTCTGCGACGAGAGAGAGTTATGCGTATGGGACCAGCATAATCCACTCCAGTATGGACAAATGCCTTTGATTCCGATACACGGTATTCAGGAAGGTCCGCCATCATTGGAGTGGGATGCGTCGGATTAACTCTAAAGCATGTGTTGCATTGTCGCAACTTGGACCTAATGACAGTCCTGGCATCTAGTATCCAAAATCGCTGTCGTAAAATAGACATAAGTAGCCCTGGCCCAGTGTGACAATTCATCACATGGTAATGACGAATTATCAAATCCACAACAGGATCATGTTTGGGGAGTAAAAAAGGATGCTTAGCATCAAAGGGAAGGTATGACTTTGAAAGTCTTCCCCCAATGCGTAATATACCCTCTTCATCTAAAAAGACAGATAAACTGCCAAGTTTCTCTGGCAACAATTTACCACATATGATGAGCTCAATGTCATCTGCGAAATGAACAGATTGCACAGCACGGATCATAACTCGTTCCGCCGCTGACAATACACCCTGCGGCGACCGGGGTTCACAACGAACCTTCGGTCTAGCGAATTTAAGTATATAATAATGCGGACTGTCCGAGGCCAGCTGTCGCACAGTGCGCATAGCTATGTAAGGACTCGACTTCAGTCCAAAAGGTGAGCGGTTAAAAGCGAATGTCAACACAGGATCATTCTCACTGAATCGACACAAAATGCGTAGGTACTTACGCTGCTCAACAGGTACGCAAATTCGTAAGTACATCTGCTTAATATCAGAATTGATAGCGATAGAAAATAATCTAAAATTGATTAAAAGAAGAAACAAATCTGTTTGTAAATTCGGACCAATATGGAGTACATCATTTAAAGATAAACCGGTATGAATCCTGGCACTCGCATCCAATACGACGCGCAGCATCGGCTTGTCTGGCCGAACGACAGCGTGATGAGGGATGTAGTACCCGTCATCCGAAATGGCGGATTCGTCGACTGGACTTAAGTATCCATTATCTATGTACTCTTGGATCACTGCGTTATAATTTTCCCGCAACGTCGGCGATTGGCGGAGTTTTCTCTCCAGCGCAACCAGTCGACGGTACGCGGCGGTACGGGAGTTACCCAACTCGCTGGGATCCTTACTAAAGGGTAACGCGACAGTATAACGTCCCGCATCGTCACGTGACACGGTCGAGGAAAAAATATTCTCACATTCGGTTTCCTCAGGAGATAAAAAACGTTTATTTTCAACTTCTTCCAATTCCCAGAACTTTTGTAATGAATCATTAAGGGCTAATGCTGTGAAAGAAGAGCTAGGTAAATTTAAATTATCTTTACTAGGCGGAAAATCACCCATAAGGACATACCCGAATGTGGTCAATAATGCGGGTGGCGCATTTGAACCTAAGTCTACCCTATTCCCCAAATAAATATACGGAAACAGTTGAGCGCCTAACACTATGTCAATATCTCCTGGAATATTCCAGCTTAAATCAGCGAGCGGAAGCGAGTGGAAGTCCACATGACAATCCCACTTAATATGGTGCGAAGGTAGCTTGTACGTAATACACTCAACTACTAACGCGTAAATAGTATATTTTTGATGCGGGTATACGCGAGACTCGATATCTAGATTCACATAACCTATTATCGGCCGCGACACAGAACCAACTCCTTTGACAAAAGAATTATTCAAAGGAATTATTACTAAGTTGAGTTTTCTACAACAATCTGTAGTTATTAAATTATTTTGCGAACCATTGTCAATTAAGCACCTAACTATTGTTTTATGGCCCGAACTATTATTGTTAGCGCGCGCATAAACCTGAGCGGTCGACAACAAGACTGCCGACTTAGCCCTCGTATCTGCAGCCAATAATACGGCCGTGTTATGGGTCGGACATGTTTGAGCAACGTCACCCGAACCACAAGACGCCGCGCGGGGCGGGAGGAACGCGGGGGGCGCAGTGGCCAGCGGCACAGCCAGGCTGGACGCGACGGCTACATTGCAATTCGTCGGTTTAACATCAGCTACATGCGATTGTTTATTATTTTTCTCAAAATGTAATAAAGTATGATGGCGTTTTTTACATACGTTACAGACTGAGGTCGACTTGCAATTACTCAAACCGTGCGAAGTGCTCAGACAATTTGCGCAACCATGTACGGATTTAATAAACTCAAACCTAGTTCTAGGAGTCAACGCGGATTGAAACTCAGCGCACTTATACAAATGAACATGAGCGTTATCTTTACAATACGCGCAGACGAAGCGGGGCGGAGCGGGAGGAGCTGTAGAATTAGGCGATACATTCACAACAAACGCTTTCGTTTGCGTGCGAGGCTCGCGAGATGCGGGACTATGAGGTTTATTATAATTATTTTTCGCGTTCGAATGAGATAAATTCGAGCGTGCTAATATCTTAGCCTGATCTTGAACAAAGCTAATTAACAATTTAGTTGTAGGTATTTCAACATCGCGAACGGAAAGTTCAAACGATTGACCAGTCTGTGAATCTATTTTTCTCATAGCGCAATGCAAGAGAATAAAATCCGCAAGATCCGGAATACCAAGTTGTTTCAAGGCAGAAATACTTGCACTAAATGTTTCAATAAAAGAATCGAGACCATTTGCGTTACACAAACAACTTTTTAAATCTAATATATTATTTAAATAGTGTATACCTAATGTACGCTTATCCTGGTATTTATTAACTAAGCTGTCCCATAGAAAATGATAGGTATCAGCCGTAGGCACAATACCGGCTGTAATCTTTAACGCGTTATGTGTAAGTCTACCCACTAAATACTGCACACGCTGCGAGTCAGTCAGCTGATCATTGTCATGAATATTCGACTTGAACGACTCATAGAAAACAGGCCAATTCTCAGGTTTCCCGTCGAAAGATGGCAATGCAATCGGAGGCAGCTTTATTTTTAGTGGTTCAAAAACCGTTTTCGAATTACTACATTGAGATAACTGAGATTGACTACTGTCGATTTTGTTCCTAATACGCTTAATGCGAATAAACAAATCTTCAAAGGATTCTAAACAAGCATAGTCGGGACTCGAACCAGGTTTCAAATTAATGTTTATGTGGTTAATTTGATCGACATAAGATTCAAATTTGTCACGAATGTCGTCAATAGTTTCCGATTCAGTCATAAAACTTTCACTATTTCTCGTATCGAACGACGAAATATTTTTCGATAATTCATATAATCGATTAAGGCGTTTGAATAACAATCCTTTCTTCTCATGAAGGATAGTCAGTAAATCTTCCGGCTTTAATTGTTTCTCAGTCATTTTGTTAAGTTAATATCAAGAGCAATATCTAAAAATATGCGCGGGTAAACTTATCAGGCGGTTAGCAATCGTAAAGTATCCTCCCGCTCTGTGGCGGTATCTGAATAAAAATCACTAATACGCACAAAGCCGAAATGATGTGAAACTACCTCCTATTATATGTTATCAAAGTGAAATACGTAACTCATTAAATTCTATGAAACAATATTGACAGATTTACCAAAACCTACGTAGAATCTATTGTCAATTATGTTTATGATAAAGCGGAGAGCGGTTTATAGGCAAGAATAATTTACCAAAGGTTTACGTAAATATCTATAACCTATATATACCTATTATGATTTTCACCAAATATTACGTAAAAATCTAACTAGGGAGCGGTTACCTGGTTATCTATCCAGGCTCGAAAGGACCAAAAATATTATGGTGACGCGTGTAAATAGCAATCACCTGAACGGGTGGTGTTTTAAGACTACCAATATGGCGGTGAAATTATGGTTGTATTACACAAAATTAAATCCCTGTTGACGATTCCCCGCGAACCTGAATCTAGCGACATCTATAGCAATTCAGAGCCCACGTACCTTGCTAATCCAGTGACCCACTCGTCGTCAGGAAAGCGCTTCATCCACGGACGCGTGGTCTGTCTGTGTGCTGCCGGCCGGCGAGCTAAATCTTCCTCCATCCACAGGTGGGCTGGTCAGAACTCGTGAAACCAACACTGCACTTTATGGTCTTAATGTCTCACAGTAGCAGATACACTTATTCCACGAGAATTCTCAGGTTTTCAACAGATATGGGATTTTTACAGCGGAGCGGTTTTTATTCGACGCAATGTCGATTTGCGTAGCGGACACACTGTTTTGTTAGCGGGTTAGACGGCATCTAGCGGTCTTTAGCGAGCGTCTCAAGAAAGCATTCGATACGTCACCAGTGGGCGTTGCGGTCGTAGATATTGGTGAAGGAAATCGTCAACAGAGACTCAATTAACTTAGAGAATGCGGGAAAGATAACTAATTTATATTATTTATTCTCTAAAAATACATATACCTTAAGAAAAGGCATTGACGCTTCACCAACACTGTAAGTCATAATGAAACTTAAATATTAACTAAACTAAGTATTTACACTAAACCTAACTACGTATAAACGAGTATTATAAAAACACAAAATACACTCAGATGTCGAGGTACTCCTCCACATCGCTATCATCCGGAAACGTGCCCAGCCCCCCTAGCCAAGTTACAACCGTTTCGTTTCGATTCTCTTTTCGTTGATCGCCTCGAGTCAGCCACGCCTCCTCATCCTTTGTTCTGACCACGTGACTGAGAGTCAGAATAAATCAGAAATCAGAAACGTTTATTTCAAATAGACCAATTACAGGCACTTTTGAATTGTCAAAATGTCAGTCAGTCAAAAAAAGAAATGAAGTGAAGCTAAATTGCACGTTCCAAAGCGTAGATCTCTATGGAGAAGAACGTGCAAGAAACTCCATGGACACTCTTTTAAATCATATTATGAGTTACATAAATCTTGGTTACAAAGGAATTGGAGGCGTGGCCTACGAAAAAAGAAACGAAACGGTTGTAACTTGGCTAGGGGGGCTGAAGAGTGGCCGCATTGCCACGTTGAATGGCAATGAACTAGCATTGCTATTTTTGCTTTAGGCAAAGAACGAGTCAGCCTTCTGATCACGCGGTGTCGATCAGTTGGTATGAAACTCTGGTAAGTTACCTATAAGAATAACAAAATACCCATAATTACTCAATTTACTCAGTATTTGGCATCGAAAAAAAAAAATTTAAGATATGAAATTATTGCAAAGTAATAATTTATCCTGAACCCCACAGAAAAAGAAGATCGGTCCATAAACTAAAAAATTATGCGCGAATTAATAACCTCAATATCCTGAAATTTGTATATAATTGGGGAAATAATGGTGGATACCAGTGTGAACTTTAGACATCTGTGAGCTGCGGTATCTATCCTATATAGCGTACTAGCGTGATGTTATGTTATGAAATGGTATTAACAATAAACAGATAGGCGATTGCAGCAATCCCGGAAGATTTGCTATATACATATGTGTCTAGCTCCGAAATTTTTCATCAGATCTTTACTAAAGAGCAATGGATAATTTTGTATGGACCCCGTACCCACTTTGTAGCATTTTAGACTAGGACCTGTACCATGACGTTTAAAGTAAGATTGTTTCATTCTTATTTCCGTTGAGGGCAAGAGATGGCGCTAGACACCCTGTATAGCTCTGTCTCTTACCCACACTGAAATAAGAAAGGTGTAGGTGTCATTTAGAAGAGGCTTAATGGACTAACTTAAAAATAAATTAACGAATGAGTAAATGAAAGACCGAAGTTATGATAAATTCTTTATTGCATTTTTAATTGCCATGTGTTATAACAATCGCACCTATTTCTGTTTTGTAGACCAAATAAATAACCAGTCATATTTTCTGTCTAAAGAGAGACCGACTTAGCTTCAAAAGTTCAAACAGTTCATTTTTGGTACGGGAAAAATAAATAAAAACCATCAATTTTAAAAAGCACAGTTTTATAACAACACAGCAAAAACATAATTTTTAAATTATGTTGTTACTCTCAATGGTTTGAATGAGTTGAATAAATAAATAAATATCAATCCCAAGCACTTGCCGGACCTACGAAGCTACGTCTTCAAACCAGTTGTGACGGCGAAAGGTTTCTGCAAACTGCAACTACCTCACTCAACGACAGTTTCGTCTTTTGAACCGTCCTCAAACCAGTAGCGACGAAGCAGCCGCCGTTCTCGTCGTCAGAAGAACGGTTTCATTTCGTCCGTCAAAAATTCGACAACGACTCACTATTAGTACTAACTCTCAAGATCCAAAGTTCGAGGGGGTGCGGCGCGGTGTCACGGCACGTGCACTTGTGGGTACGTCGGCGTTGTACTACTTACTCACCTAATGTGGCTATAGTACAGTTGCATACGGAATACCAATTACGACACACTGACGCTAGCGCATAATAGTTCGAAGTACTACAATTGCAAAGATGTTGAATATGCGTGGGTCGACTTTACTAAGTATTTTCAGCACTTCTAAAGTCGAATATCTTCTTTTCCACGCTAGCTACAGAGTTTCCCCCATACAACAAATAAATATATTTTTAAGGACCTTTCTAATGGTACCAATATAAATTTGCTACAAGGTGGGTACGTTTTGTCCCATGTTATTTAAATGAGACCACCTAGCAGACCCACTCTCAAACTCTCTCAACAGAGAAAGAACCATTAAAAGAGAGGAGCCCTGAGTCCCAGCAGTGGAAACATAATATGGTTTCCTGCATAGCATAGCATACCCTAATAAGGCTGATTTGGTATGTTATGCTATGCGGGATTGTTCAAAAGAGCTACCGCGGCTCTGGAACGCAAAGCTTCACTTCGTCTTATTCTACCCAGAGCGGGAGAAGTTATTTGCTCACGGGAACCCTAAAAAAAACCAGACAAGTGTGAGTCGGACTCGCGCACTGAGGTTCCATACAAACTTACCTATGAAAACAGTTCAATTCCCGAATTGAGTTATGAAGATTTTTCCGAATCTCAAGAAAAGTTATTTTTTTGTGGCGTAACTACAAATTTACAGTTTTCAGATTTTTTTTCCTATACTTGTGCTATGAGACCTTGCTTTATGAGGATTCTAGGTCAACGGGAAGCATCCTATGAATTTTGATTCCCTTAAGAGTATCGAAATACAAGTTTTTTGCGACATAAACGGCCGTACCTTTTTTTTCGTTAACTCAGTTTGATTTTTTCACAGCTACAAGGGACCGCAGACCTGAGTATTATGGTCTTAATTTCAACTCGATACCTCCATGCGTTCCCGAGATAAAGGGTCTTGACAGACAAACAGACGGGCAACAAAGTGATTTTTCACCGTTTTTTCCTTTTATGGTATGGAACTTATGAAGATGAGAGAAGAAAAATAACTTTTATCCATTTACCCATGGATTGGAAGAGGTAAGGTAAATATTATTCCGTAGGTAGACTTTTTTGGTGGCCGAGTGGTAACGGCCCCGACTTACGAGTTGTATGTCGCGGGTTCAAACCCAGCCAGGCGCATTAATTTGTGTAATTTATTTCATCACCACTGCTCTCAAAACGGTGAAGGAAAACATCGTGAGGAAACCATGTCCTAGAACTGAAAATTCGAAGACATGTGACATTCACCGATCCGCACTGGGCCCGCGTGGTGGATTACGGCCCATTCCCTCTGCTAGAGAAAGGATGCCTGAGTCCCTGCAGTGGGAACAGTAAAAGGCTGAATATGCTAGGTAGACTTTTGGTAATCTAGTAGAATGAAGACTGTTTTTATCGATTATTAGGATTAAAATGAAATCTAAGTACCTACTAACTCTTGAAGGATTTGCAACGTTAGGGGTACGTAGGTACCTATTATGTACATCATGTTTTGATATGCGCTGGATATAGAAAAAGGTTTTGTTTGCAAGACACAATGTAATCAAAACCTACAAAAATACAATACATAAAAAATATTTACGCAAACAGTCGTATTTAAAAAATATCAATAAATACCTTAACTTAACATAGATAAATCACAATCATGTTTACGGAAGCATTGAAGCATGAATCAATATTTACAGTTCGACGATTTAAAATCCTGAGATGATTCAGTCTACTTCATCAGAATCACTACATAGTATAAAAAAAAACAAAGTCACTTTTCGTGTCTGTCTGTCCCTATGTATGCTTAGATCTTTAATACTACGCAACGGATTCTGATGCAGTTTTTTTTAATAGATAGAGTAATTCAAGAGGAAGGTTTATAAGTATAATACACGCACATTATAGTAGAGAAACACTAATGATTTTAGAGGTTTTTAATGTGATGTCGTAAATAAACTCATTTTTTTGCGCTTACGTTGCAAACGCTGGCTGAACCCTAAGAGATAGATCAAAATAATGTACTACAGTATTGTACACCTTAAAAAAATCTACAAAAAAGTCCGTGATGGTATATGTCTATCTTTTAGGTATAACCCACAATAACCATTTTTTATCCTTTACTTTTTACGACAAATAATGGCTTATTTACGAAGCGATTTTAAGCAATACAGCATTAATCTTTATCCAATTAAGTACCTTAAATAAATTGTGCATTTAATATAGATCAATATGGTCCTTTACAGCGTGTAATTTAAGTGAATATTTTCGAAGATATTAAAGATTTAAAATGCTGGGACATAGCGGTTGCGGTAAATAACTTGATTCTTTCAAAGATTGATACTCGGTTACCAGTTTGGTCCCATTTTTTTCAAATCCAGTTCTGATAATGGAATCCATGAGGAATCGACGGAACTCCTCAAATATTCTAGGCACTATATAGTGATTTTGGTATTGTAATCGAGAACTAAAGCATTTACAGTCAAAAAGTAACATTTGATGAAGTGGAACTGATGAAGAATACCAGAAATGGCCAACGGAACTTCACCCTCACATAGATATCACAATGAAGATAGTTAAGTAACTATGACAATATAAATAAATAAATGGTTCTGAATGGTTATGTTGAAAATGGTATCATCGAAGTGATCTGATGATGATGATGGAGCCGGAAGGTAGGCACTGGAACTCCGTAATTAATCAATTACATTGATTAGCCGTGTTTGGGCTTATTAGAATTGTCATGATATGCACTTTGGCTATCTATCTATCTATTTAAGGTTACAGTATGGTTTCCGCACTTAGTCCTATGTGGACCATTGTACGTGGGCCATGGCGGTCATAACCTTTGGTGGGCTCATTCCAACCAGCCCACCTCTTTCCAAAAAATAGATTAGGCATCTTAGGTTTTTCAGGGCATCAATAAGGGAGTTCGGGGATCCTAAGGTTCGTGTGCGTATTTCAGTGACACCTGTGCAGTCTATGAGCACAAGTTGGCTATAAGGTACTATCGAACTAACCTGATGATGGAGCCGGGAGGTGGATGGGGACTTCGTAATAAAATAATGTATCCTAGCAGTGTTTGGGTTAATTCGGATAGTCATGAGAAATAGGTACTCTGGCTATACCTAAGTGCATCACAACTAAAAAGAAAGTGTGAAATAAAAAACTTTTTACAAAAAATAAATAGCCGACTTCACTACAAAAAAAAAAACAAACACTAAAACGATCACAATAACTTTAATTTTGGAACTCGGTGTTAAATAACAAGCAAACAATACCAGAAATACCGACTTCCGAAATTAAAGTTATTTTGATCGTTTTAGTGTTTTTAACCGACTTCAAAAAAAGGAGGAGGTTATCGATTCGGTTGCATGTTTTATTTATTTTTGTGTGTGTTATCTCTGAACTCCGTCATTTATGGACCGATTTGCAAAATTTTTTTGGGATCCATGATGAATCGAGAGAACTCCCCAAGTATTAGAGGTCCCATTTTTTTCAAAATCCAGTTCTGATGATGGGATCCATGAGAAATCGTGGGAACTCCTCAAATATTATAGGCAACCATATAGTGATTTTGGTATTTTCATCGAGAACATAAGTATTTACAGTCAAAAAGTAACATTTGATGAAGTGGAACTGATGAAGAAGACCAGGAATGGCCAAGGGAACTTCATACTCACGTAGATATCACAATGAAGACAGTTAAGCGACTATGACAATACAAATAAATAAATGGTTCTGAATAGTTAGGTTGAAAATGGTATTGTAGTGACATCTATGGCGTCACATAAGAACTAATCATGCATCACGCAATCAAAGTTCTCCGCTCGATTATAACATATAGAACAGCCCGAAATCATCTATCGGGCAGATGCCCACCAGACATAACACCCGTCTGGCCGGAGGATCCTCCCTTTTCAACGGAGGTTTGTGGGACTTTACACTCTGTTCCGCCTCCCTCCAAACTGGTGACCCTCGACAAAGAACGTCAGCGCAGCCACTACTTCGTGACGTCATCATCACTTCCTCAAGCTTTCGCGCAGCGAGCCATACAGCCAGCACCCACGGCTATAAAGGGTGTCCTGACCACCAGCTTGCATACCTGTTCATTGTCATCACCCTCAGCCTCATCAGCGACCTTGGCGAAGCACACTTCACCTTCGGCCAGTCACATGAAGAGCCACGAAGAATCTCTCCAGGTCGACGCAAGCAGTCAAGCCACTACGTCGCAGCACCGCTCCGACTCACTAGAGCCAGCGGCACTACTCCGATTCACTGGAGCCTGCAGCATCATCCCGACTCACTGGGAAACCACCACCCCGACTCACTGGGGCATCATCCCGACTCACTGGGACATCATCACCCCGACTCACTGGGGCATCATCCCGACTCACTGGGATAGCACCACCCCGACTCACTGGGGCATCACCGCAGACAGTTCCGACCCACTGGAACCAACCTGCCACTGTCCTGGCACGCATCAAGAAGCATCAAGAACCATGCGATCTCCGATCTCTGGAGGGGAGTGATGTAGCGACTTCTATGGCGTCACATAAGAACTAATCCTGCATCGCGCAATCAAAGTTCTCCGCGCGATATCGGGCAGTAGCCCACCAAACATAATACCCGTCTGACCGGAGGATCCTCCCTTTTCAAAGGCGGTTTTCGGGACCTTACTCTCTGTTCCGCCTACCTCCAAAGTATCATCGAAGTGACCTGATGATGATGATGGAGCCGGAAGATAGACACCGAAACTCTAATTAATCAATGTATCCTAGCCGTGTTTGGGCTTATTAGAATTGTCATGAGATGCACTTTGGCTATAAGGTACTATCTAACTGATCTGATGATGGAGGAAGGTGGAAAGTAGACTCAGGAACTTAATAATAAAACAATGTAACCTAGCCGTGTTTGGGTTAATTGAAATTGAATTCTAATACCATCCAATTTACCGTTCCAATATAAACGCCTACAATTTCCGCTAAAGATATCTTTTGCAATGATCATCAATAAATCGCAGGGTCAAACTTTCAACGTTGCAGGCTTAGATTTGAGCGTTGAATGTTTTTCACATGGCCAATTTATATGTCACTCTTTCAAGAGTAACCTCAAAAGAAAACATGTTTGTATTATCTAATGACAAAAAATCTATGAACGTTGTGTATAAAGACATTCTGTAGTATATTTAATACTAGCGACTTGCCCTGGTGCAAAGCTGGACAAAACCGCATCAAAATCCGTTGCGTAGTTTTAAAGATCTAAGCGTGCATAGGGACAGACAGCGGGAAGCGACTTTGTTTTATACTATGAAGTGATCAGCATTGCACCCGTGCGAAGCCGGGACGGGTCGCTAGTATATATATAAGACTAAGTGCATATTATTATGAAATAGGATCTAACTAATACAGTCATTCAGCCTTACTCATCGATAATCGGAAGGATGCGTCCTGTCACGTTACGAAATGCGTTTTTTTACACAAATCACTAAAGTAAACTAAGTGTTTGTCATCGGTTTTCAATATAGTGCACAACAATGGGTATTCATGGTCATTATGTTATTGAGAATATTGACTTCCCTTATTAGCGACGCAGGTACAATACGCGTCAATGATGCCCATTTCTGGATATTTTTGGTTAGCACAATTTTATTATTAGTATAAAAACAAAATGCACGCTCCACCATCATAAACACAAGTCAGCATCGGAAGAAGACAAACGTATACAAGTTTTTGGGAAATATTCCCATATCATCGCGGAGAAGATACCAAGAGGCTTCTAACACCATGGCTTCAAAATTGATTGTCCTTCTCTCGCTCGCACTCGTGAGTTGCGCCTTCGCAGCTCCTGCGACCACAGCAGAGGAGCCAGCTGAAACGACAGCGGCTGGTGAAGAAAATGTTCCAGTCTTGGAAGTGATAGAAGTAATCGAGGATGTACCAGTTCTGGTGGGAATCGAGAACGGTAATATTACTTCAGAGTCGGCAACCAAAGAACCTACTCACAAGGTGGCGAAGAGGTCGGCCCTGCGTGGTGACAACCCTAGCAACGACCTGTTGGCTAACGCCGATGGATTCGCCTTCGACAACGTGGACCTTGGGGTTATTGGCCGCAGGATCAAGTTCCTCCCCACCTGGGCAGGATAATCTTTCCCTAATATTATTTTTAATTTTGCAAAGTTTTAATACTTTTAACATTAACTTTGTCTATTGCTCAATCGTTACAGAAATAAATTTTTGTATTTGTGATCTTGTGTTTTTGATTGCTCTTCTGATTATTTCATAGTATCTATGATATGATATCAACATATATACCATTTACCAAGAACATTTCTTTAATGTGTGTCAGCAAAGTACCTAATGGTGCTTGCCAGCGTTTAAACCTAGACCTGCCATACACAACACCATAATAATATAATTATTCTTACCTTATTTCAATTTATTATTCCTTTCACACATTTTTATTTGCAATCATCTCAGTAGTCACCTCCTGTTTAGCCATATTATCTATATCAGTCAAATATAACGTCGATTTAAACATTGACAGCTGTTTTTATTCAAATCAAATTACCTTTCTTATATTTATTGTATAAAGAACGTCTGCTTTTTATAAAAGGAGCTGCAAAAAATATTATTTGTCCCCTTGTTTCAAAATATACTCGTACAAGAAGAAATCGCTCTTGTATATTTATGACATTTATAGCTAAGCATAAGCATAAAGCATAATCAGCCTTTTAATGTTCTCACTGTTGGGACTCAGGCCTCCTCTCTAGGAGAGGGAATGGGCCGTAATCTACCACGCGGGCCCAGTGCGGGTTGGTATTTATCGCTAAACTGAAAATTATTTTTAACACGAATAAAATTTTGCTTTGAGTGGTACATCCCTCAGTCTATAAAATTCCTCATGTGAACTTAAAGAAGTTTTTCTAATTCTAAGCAGATTAACGCGATCCTCAGCTACTCTTTTCAAGTACCAATTCTAGGTGGAACTCTAAAGAACGTCCAATCCATTATTCATAAACTGACAGCGAGTTCAGTCCAGTATTATTTCAAGGAAAAATTACGGCAAAACGGTTGACACAGCGATTGAGTGATTGGCTGCTGGCCTGTGTGTCGCGCATTCGATTTCTGCATGGATCCAATAGCTGTATGGCCTACAGACCTACGGCTCTAGGTTTTCTTGTGTATGTGAGCATAAATATTTGTGATCGCACTCACAATACAGGAGAAACTGGTGTGGAGAAAAGCTTTAAAAAATTGCCTATACAGTGAAACAACATATTTTGTAGAAAGTATTTATTTATCTTAAAACATTATATTTCGTAATATAAAATAAACCTAACAAAAACCATAACGATAAAACTAAATAGTTGATTAAATTCTTAAGTCATGTTTAAGTTCTTTCCATTATTCTGCAATCCGCTTTATCCGTTTTATTCCCGGATTCAAGGCTCCTCCATTATTTCCAAGACACTGTTTGATGGTATTACAGGAATATTAGTTTTTTTGAATAAAAATAAGGTAAGGACTGTAATCCACATAGTCGTTGCCCATACGTATTTCTATTATAGTCTTCAGTAATTCAGGGTGCAAGTGCAGTCCATCTAAACTCCGTCCACTGCTAATCGCCAATAAAATCGATAAAAAGAACAGTATGAAGAGTTGTGCCATTCCCAACTTGTTCATGACAAAGGCTTAAAAGTGGAGTAAAGTTATTATATATACCGTGGTACTCTATTTACACAATAACGTGTTAATGTATAAATCTATAAGGAATGCAAATATTGGGTATAATACAATAGGCAAATGTTGCTCACTTCTAAGGCGGAAAAATTATGAAATCAGGAGATCTATAATATGTAAATACGTGCAAATGGAAACAAACATTCATAAATTGGAACACAAAATTATAATATCAATAAGTTTATTTACTTTTTGATAAAGAATCTACGACGCGCGACGTTCATATGTCACGCAAACAGATTGACATATACTGTAGAAAACATTTTGAGCTGAATTAAACAGTGTCATATTGATATGGATCAAGTATATGACTTGCTAGGTTAAAGGATAATCTTACTTGGAATTTATTATCAGTGAAAACTAAATCAAGAAACCATCAGATGTGAGGTGAACAGTTTAACGATGGGCTCTAATAAAATTTGATTTCGTTCCATCAAAAATGAAGTTCCTCGCTTTTGTAATCGTAACAAAACTTCTCGGGATTTCAAACTCTGAGTGGCTGTACAAATTCGCACCCGTTGCGACAAATTGTCAGCTTATGTTACCAGTTAGAAATTATTCACAAACAATATTGTTCGACATGGATATACGTGGCCACCCAGAAATTAAAACATGTATCATACAAAGTATTTTTCCTGATAAATCGGTCCTGTTAATAAATACAGACATGGATATGACAGAAAATGTCACAACAGATTTTATTGTGACGCGTAATAATCCTAACATCATTATAATGACGAAATATTTAACATCGAATATGATTGAGTCTATTCAATGGAAGTTTCCTTTAAGTTCGAATTGGTCTTTACTATACATCGTCATTACTGATGACAACAAATTTAAATGCAAGAATGACAAAATGGATACGAATGATTTTTCATTGTTAGAAAATATCATGAATAGTTTATGGCACAAATATCAAATCATGCGTGTTGGTGTAGCATTCCCTCTTGCATGTGAACAAAAGATGGTTATTTATAACGGCAAAAAACCATCAAATCGGATTTTGTACGACAGATCTATTCAATTAATTAATGCTACTAATTACAATGATTTGTTTCTAAATATTAAGAAAAGTGGTGAAAAGCTGGCTCATGACTATCCTATAGCAGCAGGGGTGTTCTATAGATACCCTACATCTACCAAAGAATGTGAGAATTTACGCTACTATGACGTTCACTTTAATTTAAACCTAACGCTTGGATATTGCGGATTAGACGGAATGGTAATGCACGATATTCTCTCATATATCAAGTTCAACGTGTATTTCTATATTAATGAAACCTGTAACGACTTCGGTTATAAGTCACAAGTGAATGTAAGCGGTGCTTTGGGTTGTATAATTCGTAATGAGTTGGATATATCTTTTAATTCAAGATTTTTGGCTCAGTATTCGGTTGAACCAGTCAATTTCCTGCATTACATTAAAACCGACGAATTGTGTGCTCTGGTAAAGAAGCCAAATATTATACCGCTTTGGCATGGGGTATTTAATCTGTTCTCTCTAAAATTATGGGCCCTGATAGGTGCAGTATTAGTAGCTATTGGTGGCATCATGTGGGCTGCGGCGATGATCAACAAAACTATGACTGGTCCAGAGACAATGCCATTTTGGTGGTACTTTAACAAGTCTGTAATGACGACTATGCTTGGATATTCACCGATGAAAACTAGAACATTACTGATGATAAGGGGCGCATGCTTATTGGGTTCCATTTTTTTTCTATCAATATATTTGGTAAGATAATTTTTTTGATATACAATGTAGAAAAGAGATCAAGTGTTTTGGACCCAGAGCTCTGTCAAATTGTGGCATATTGTGACATTCAATAAAATTAAGCTATTATTTCATTTTATTGAATGTTCCATAACAAAATAAAATTAGTCATAATTTTAGATATCTGACTATTGGTGCCGTATAATAAAATGAAGCTATTACTATAACCTTTCTGGGCAAGTCACAATCGTAGCGGTAAGTCCCCTCTTTGTCTGAAGAGGTGCCATGGCGTCCTCACTTTGAGCCTGACGCAGATCCTCACTGGTCATGCCCAGTTTGGGAGATTCCTGTTTCAGATTCAGGTGGAAGAAACGCCTAGGTTGCTCGCATTGCGCGGATCGCCTGGAGGATATGGTGGAGCTTATGGTGGAACTCTACCCCACTGCGATCGGCGACTGCGGCCTCTCATGTCCGGCTCTGGTTCAGACCATGGTCCGGAGTAAAAGGAAGTGGGAGGCGGTCACCTCTCTCTGGGAAGCTGTAATGCGAGCGAAAGAGATGGCCGCAACCGTGTGAGGGAACGGACATCCTCACGCCCCAGCGGTCACCGGGGAGGCGCCCAAGGCATCGGGAGTCTCAAGGTGAATTACGCCACCGTAGTAGGCACGAGCTTGCGGACGGCAAGCAATGGGTAGCTCGCCGTCCGGCCGTTTGGTAAGGACCAAGCCCGAGTCAAGTGTTCCACATGCACCTAAAAGCGATGTCAGCAAAGCTGAAGGGGTTCAGTAAGACCCATACCTACTAGGGCTGCGGGAGCGTTTGGAACAGTGACCGTGGCTCTAGAATACAAAGGGCAACTGAAGGACACAAATGGGTTTTAGTAAGTAAAAGTTTGACACACTCTCTCGTTCCACCTTAAAGCGGGAGACGTCTTTTGATGATTTCCAACCTCAAAAAAAAAACTATGATCTTTCAAATGACATATGCCACAACTTGATACAGTAAGTAGGTACTGGGTTCGGAGTCCATACAATAGTGGCCTTAATTTTATTTTCTTTAACTTAACAAACGTCGTGTATTGAAACACATTTCATTGTATTATGAAATTTTCACTGAATTACTATTACTTCGCGTCTCATCTCTTGTTCTGTAAATTGTTTCAGGGTCACATAAGCCGTGTGTACACAACACTGAAACGTTTCCAATCCATAAAAACTCTAAAGGACCTTTATTATTCTGATGCTATTTTATATACTTCTCCTTCAATGAAAAATTTCATAAGAAACTTACAGAACCCTGAAGACAAGTTGCAAGAAAAGTTCTTTGATCGAGCTTATTTTACAATTGGTGATCGTTTTGGTAGGTTTAAAAACTAAATTAAATAGATAGTCAACAAAATACCCAAGGGAAGGACTCGGTCGAGACGTCCAAATCAGAGTAATCTATACTCGACAGTCGTTGAAATACAGCGTTAATGTTAGTGATGGCAAAAAAATTGTTTATAAATTAAATATATAATAATATAAAAAGGCTATGCTATAAAGTAAATCATGTCAATATTTTTGACATGATTTACTTTTTTCTTTTCGCCAGAAATGAAACCTCTAACTTATAACCTACATAAGTTATATGTTAGAGGACAATACGAGGAATCAATAGCAAAAAGAACCAGGTCTTTAAACCGTAACCAAACGAAGATACCTATAGAAGCATTTCTTGTACTTTTTGTCAGGCGTTACCTATTTTTCTTATATTTATTAAGACGACTTGAGGACTCGAGTTCTTTGCAACACTAGATGCTCCCTACCACAACCGGCGATAAATACGGTAGCGAGGGACAGAATAATTCATTACAGAAACTGTGTAGTATATTTAACAATGGGAAACTTAAAATATCAGACACGAAGTATTTTTATTAAAGAAAAATAACGCATGATAAAAAACAACAGCGAACTACTAAATAGTCTCTAACTTCGTTCGGTTACGGTTCGTAGACATAATTATTTTTGCTATTGGTTTCTCCTATTACAGTCCTTTAAGATATGGCCTAGGTATCAATATTGGCGAAAATAAAAAATAAATCATGCCAGCTATGTATGTCAAAAGTTTCATCCCCCTTTATATTCAGTTTGTAGAGTACACGCATCACTTGGGAATAGCTTCACCGATTTGCTTTTTTTTTGTTTTTGAAACGTCCATAAGAGTCCCTATAATAATAATAATAATCAATTTATTTCAGGCAACATTTACCCATATCATAAATACCTTATAGACTAACATACATAACTAATTATAATAAATCATTTTGTTAGTAAACATGATTTAAAACTATGTTAGTAACACTTCACTTCGCACTATTTGTCTTGGTGCTGTCCTGTGGTATTTGTCCGCGGAAGCGACGGAACACCACACCCTGTGGCCAAAAGTCTTCGTCCATAGCAAAGTGAACAACAGTTCGGTACTCGCACCACAAATGCCTTAAAATTGACATTCCGGTGCGACTCCAGCAACTGCACCCTCAGTGTGTACTTCAACTTACCTTCCTATTACCTACTGTTTTAGGGTGACAAGGTAGCGAGGTAAAGATTCTCGCTTTCGACTGCTTTTAACGTTATTAAAAAAACATATTAAAATTGTGAGGGATGAACTATTTAGTTCAATGAAATGCCTTTTCTGAAGTGAGCAAATGGTGTTCACTCGACAGTCGAAAGTTATCTCAAAATTCGAGTCTTTAAAGTGTTTTTCTCTAAGGATATTTGTAAGAACTTAGTTTGAACATGACTAAATCTGTCTGATCAGCTAGTGACACATATTATTCCATCAATTGCCCCACAGGAGTAATTCTAAAAAAACCAAGCGTGACCACCATCGACAGAAAATTGGATGCCGAGATGTCAATCCAGAAGCAGTACTCAGACAAACACGGAACTCCTCTCATCGATATAGTAGACGAATGTTTCTATACTTACTACTTGTCCTACATAGCTCGATCAGGTAATTTTAGTGGAAAATCTTATTAAAGTCCATGTAAACTCTGCTAGAGGATAAAATAATGATTGGAACAACTAAAGCCTTTGGTTCATAATGTCATCCTTACCGTCCCTTACCTCTTAAACGCGAAAACAAGATAAGTTACTTCGTTATTAACAAGCTATATAAAATCTTAGACTCGCTCACAGACAACACACAGCTTAAACTGCTGGATAGAAATATTAAATGTTACCTAAGAATTTCTTGAATTTTGAAGGTGCGAATTATTACGGAAGGATTTTTGAAAATATATCTTTAAAAAATAAGTAGTAAAAGAAAGTTCTTTTACTACTTATTCTGGAGTTTCTTTATTTATTTATTATGTACTTTATTATTAGGGTATAATGTGGACAGGATAAACATTTACAAAAAACATACACGACATACATTATACAATTATATTTCAATTTGAATAAACTTTAGTTTTTGCCCCATCAGGTTTCCCGTTTGTAGAGGATATTCGAGTTCTTATTGAACGTCTAAATGAAGCAGGGTTACCGCCTATGTACTACGGATGGACTAAACGAATGCTTAAAATTCCAAATAAGGGAAAAGAAAACTATAGCGAACCGAGGCCTTTCTTTAAAATAAAGTTAAGAGATCAACGTGTGGCCTTCGGGATACTATTTGTTGGTACAATTATGTCTCTTCTCGTGTTTGCCGTTGAAATATGGATAAGCCGCCGGCAGCAACGTTTGAAACAGTGTAAGAGAAGACCGAGAATAAAATTTATAAAATAAAATAGAATAAATTTTATTATACCCCAAAAAGGTTAAACATTGTTTTTCTATTGCTACACTTTTTGAGTAGTTATTTCTTTGTGGATAGTCAGTGAGGTTTCCATTTGCACTACGTGTGCCGTGTCTTCATCTATTTTTGAAATCACTGTGTTGTAAACTACGTGTAAAACACATTGTTTGAACTCATGTTTATGTAGGTAACCTACCAAAAAAGGTCAGTAGTTTTAAAATGTAGGTACCTATTATTAATAAATGTATGCTCTACATATATATTTGTTTGATTTCACCCAATCAGATTTCTTTCTCCAACTACACTCCTATGGCCGTCGAACCAAAACCCACGACTGCTTCCTCTCGAAATCATTGATGCTTTAAATAAGTACCATTGCAACCGGTAGGCCTAAATTTTTGTCTAAGTGTTTCGCAATAGCTACAGGAAGAGACGATGTCACAATTAAAGTGGATCATTATAGGGATACTCACCTCCAGTAAAATGAAACGTTTTTTAAGAGCACGCAATGGAAATAACCTCGAACAAAGTGTTTTAATATAGGGTGACTGGTAATTAGTGTACGATACTTAAACACGTGATTGTGCTCATGATAACCAACAACTTTTACTATGGGAACAAACCTGAAATCGCGAAAAAAAAATCAGCTGTTCAGTACATTTATGTTTGCCTAATGTACTGAACAGCTGATATTTCTTTCGCGATTTCGGCTTTGCTCCCATAATAAAAATTGTTTATTGTCATGAGCACAATCACGTGTTTAAGTATCGTACACTAATTGCCAGTCACCCTATATATAGAAGCTATATAGAAATATTTTTTCTAAAGCTAAAAAGCTTGCTATATCTCAAATAAATAAATAAAAAGATATGGGTCAGGAAAGGGTCAGCAGCCCCCAAGAGATATCTCCAAAATAAATTATGGTATTACATCAGTGACATGTTTATTACTGTTGACGTGAATAGCCTTCCATCTCACTTCATTACGGAGAAAATTGACTAAATAGACACTAAAGCAGGTACTTTTCAATTATTATTTTTTTCAATAACTATTGTCGCTATACTAATAAAACCAAAACAGTTTATTAGAAGAAAATTAGCTCTACATAATGTATTTCTTGTAGATTTTTTACCTTATTTACTATTAAAAAATAATACAAATATTTTTTTAATATTTTTTATTCATATTTCACAAAGAGGTACAATCGCAGAAAAAATTATATAAAATAGCACACTACGTCTAGTATTACCACTAAAAAGTGCATCAATATCAAATGGGTGCAACACTTCCAAAAAAAAAAAAACTTTTCATGACACTCCTGGCTAGTAAGGAATTTACATCTTGTTTTTTTTTTAGTTGGGCAATCATCCAATAACTTCTCTCGCTCTTGAGCGAAGCGGGAGTGCGTGTCAGACTTTTGCTAACTATAACCCACTCATATATTCCTTCTTTGCCTTGTGCTCCAGGGCCCCGGGTTTTGCTTTCAGAAGCGAACCTATGGCCCCAGTAGGCTTCGACTCTGCTGGGCCCTTACGGTTTTGCTAACATCTCTTTGAGGCGCACGATGAACAACAATATTACATTTTTTTTCTGTAATTGTACCTCTTCATGAACTATGAATTAAAAAAAAATATAGCATACAAGGAAAAAGAATCTACAAAAAATACATAATGTAGAACAATTTTTCCTCTAACAAACCGTTTTGGTTGTATTAGTATAGCTACAATAGTTATTGAAAAAATAATTTAGAAAAATACCTGCTCTAGTGTGTATTTCGTCAATTATCTCCGTAACAAAGTGAGATGGAAGGTTAAATTCACGTCAACAGTAATAATACATGTCACTGATGTAATACCATAATTTATTTTGGAAATACCTCTTGGGGGCCGCTGACCCTACCTTATACGGCTAGGCCCTTTGAAAATGTGTAAATAAATGCACTAATAAAGAGAAAGTGATTCAGCGGGAACTTAAGCTTAAGGTTGATGGACGAACTGTAGTGGATCCAGATGAAATAACTAACTTACTAGTAAATCAATTTGATTATAAAGGTGCTACTGACATAAATGAAAGAAATTCTCCTTTCAAACACGGACAAGGTTATTAATGACATGTATATTTCTCCTACCACTCCAGGTGAGATTTGTACCATAGTTAAAAGAATGTAAAACAAATATTCCTGTGGGTATGACGAAGTTTCGATTAGTCTGTTCAAGGAGCACATTGCAATATTAGCCGAGCCCATATCTGACTTCTGCAATAAATGTAAAGGAGGCTATTTTCCCAGAACAACAAAAAATTGCGAAAATAATACCTGTTTATAAGAAGGGACGTAAATCTGATCCTAAAAACTATAGGCCCAAATAACAAATTTTGACATCACTGGTGATAACCAGTGATGTCAAAATTTTTTGAAAACATTCTTAAAAATCGACTTTTAGAACATTTGCGAGTAAACAAAGTGTTGAATAAAAGAAGATTTGGGTGCCAAAAGGGTGTTCAGAAATCAGAAACGTTTATTTCAAATATACCTATTATAGGCACTTTTGTCAAAATGTCGGTCAGTCAAAAAAAAAAGTGAAGCTAAATTTTTGGCACTTCAAACGCTATATTACATTATTGGATGATGTTATAAACAAAATTAATAACAAAATGAGAGTAACAGGGATTTTCCTAGATTTGACACAATTGACCATGAATAACTTTTGACTGAAATGAGGCATTACGGAATCAGAGGAGATACTTTGTCACTATCCTCCGCTTACTTAAGAGCATTCATCCGTTAAAACTACGCAGAAGCCAAAATCAATGATTTCCGACGGACAATATAACAATAATCTGTTTAATTTCTAGATAAGATATTGACGTCATATTATTGGGAATTTCATAATCTAGTGTAAAATCCAAAAACATTTTCAAATGATCGTATAGTTTTCCCATTAGAACAGTTCTTATCCAAGCCGTTTTTAAAACTAGCGGTCGACGGTCTACGCAGATGCGAGATAGTAGTTAAACCGTGTATGGTAAACTTACAACATTTTACTTAAAAAAAAATGATAACATTGACTAGTGCATGATCCAAAAAAAACACGATTGCTGTAAGTTTTCATTCAAGAAAAGTAATCTCAAAACTGTCATTTTTAGCCGTTTTTGGAGATATTAAACGTGTTAGTTTAGGATAATATATGAGGCATTTTTGTTTTTTTTAGACTTATTAATTGAACGCATTTACGATCTATGACATGGTACAATATTTTTTTTAATAACTTATTTGTTTACACTACAATTAATTATTTAATATCACTATAATATATAATAGACGCGAAATCGCGTCAGCGTTTTGTACCGGCCGAGGTCTTTCAGATTTTTAGTCTTTCTATTCTACTGTGATACTAAATAATTAATTGTATTGTAGTGCACATTATTGTTATATTTTCCGTCGGAAATCATTGATTTTGGCTTCTGCGTGGTTTTAACGGATGAATGCTCTTAAAAAACAGGTGGATGTACGTTGAAATTGACAAAACTCAGAATAATTGGATGCTGATAAACAATAGTGTGTCAAGCCATACAGACTTAATTTTAAGAAAACGGCGTCTAAAGATTTCACAACAATTTGGATTAAATTGTTAGAAAAATATTTGCCCAGTTGTTTTTTCTCTTTTTTAATAAAATAAATAAAGGATTTAAAGTAGATTAGTATCATAATAAAGAAAAAAATCTGGTAATTTGTCTTAAAATAATAGATTTTTGCATATTGCTAAATATGGAATACACTTTATTATTTGGAAAATGAATCATATATGTCATGTATCTTAACTGACCTATAAATTTTACCTAAAAGTGTTTAGTCATTTAGTATGATACATAATATTTTTTGGTATTTAGCAATAATAAACAAGTGGATATCATTACTGTTGGCTACAAATACGTCAATCTGATTGGAACTTAAAATAAAATCTTAATATCACAATAATTACTGACCTATCTTGATTAATACAACTGTTTACAAATAAAACAGGTCATTACAAGTTGTTTTACAAAGGTAATATTTAGCTTTTGTCCAGATTTCGTTGCTTGCCGCTGCGCCGAAACTCTGAATTATATTTCGCAATAAAGTGTCAAGTGTCATAACATCTTTATCGTGATGATAGAAGGCACTAGTTTGAATTACAAAAGTGTTGAGGAGCTTGATGGAGTAATGAAAAACGTTATATGAGTGATTTCTTATTTGTTTTATGATAAAAATACATTTTTCTAGTACATTTTTAATTTAAGTGATTTGAAACACTTTTGTGTATTGTTAAACACGTGACACAATATAAGAATACATCAATATTTTCAAATTTAACTTTTTGTCGGTTGACACACTATTGCTTATCTACATCCAATTATAAGAAAATTTACAAATCCAAAATTGTATGCATATCGAAGGGTGTTCCACAAGGATCTATTCTAGGACCGTTTTTATTTTTTATTTTTATTAATGACTTTATTAATTATTTAAATACAATTTTACCGGACATTGAATTAGTATTTTTTGCGGATGACACGAATGCCATAGTGGCAGCTAATAACATTGTAGAGTTTACAGAAAGGGTAAATGCTACGTTACAAGCATTTCATGTGTGGTTCACGGTAAATAAATTATTTATTAATAGTAAAAAGACTCAAATAATGTTATTTAAAACTACAGCCCATAACACAGATAATTTAAATTTTGCCTTAAATGAAGTCGAAATTAAGACCTTTGCCGAAGTAAATTTCTTGGGCATAGGTATATATCTATGCCCAAGAAATTTTATATTTTTTATGGGCTGTAGTTTTAATTTATTGACCAACTCTTAAACTGGAAACCAGAATTAAATGCAATTGATGCATCTGCATCGTCTGCATGTTACGCTCTGAGAGCCTTGAGAAATGAAATGAACATGAAACAACTTAAAATAGTATATTTTACGCTAGTGGAGTTCAAAATTATATATAGCATACTTTTTTGGGGAAACAGCTATGAATATAATTGCAGTAGAGCATTCGTATTACAAAAACGCACAATTCGTACCATGGTCCGAATCCCACAAAGGGAAAGTTGCCGACAACATTTTATCAATTTAGGCATTCTTACAGTCAATAACAAAAAAAAGTCTTTATGTACTAGTAGGTACTCTTAAGTAATATGGCCAAATACATTCAAGACTATGAGTCAGTAGAAAAACGGCAGATTAGGGAAGGCACGTAAATTAGATTTGAACAATAAAAATTTTACTAATCATAACCTACAAATTATTAAACACTGTCCACGATACCAGTCCGTAAAATTATTTAACAGGTTGCCTTAAGACATAAAAACTGCTATCTACAGCAGCGCTATCAAATTAAAACTAAAACAATTCCTATAGAATAAGTGCCTATATGCTGTAGTACTCTAATTTTTTTTCTGTATAATGTGTTACCGTTTATTGGAATTTATTGATCTATAAATTTTATAATTGTTATTTTTAATTTATTCTATAATTTTTTACTAATTTATATGAAACTAATATTTTTATTGCGATTTATTTTAAATTTTAAGGTTTGTCCCTGTTTAATTTATTGTTTGTAATTTACATTTATTATTTAATTCTTGACATAAATAAAATAAAAATCCAAATTTACTTATTTATTTTATTGTAAAACTGTAATTTAATTGTGTGTAAATTCAGATACTAATTACTTGTATAAACAAGTAATACTACAGCATTACTTGTATAATTTGTACCTGAATTTACGCACTTAAGAATATATAGAATAAATAACTATGACTATGACCCACTAGTGTTTACCACCCACTTGTGGGGCGCGGCCCTCGATAAGAATAGGAACTGTAAATATTTTAGCAGATTACCACACACGTCAGACATTCATTTGTCATTATGTACGAGATTACCATTCTATGCCATTTCAGTGTCAGTGGTTGACAATTGGAAAGTCATAATGACGCCATTATATTAGTGGATTACCAAATCTTGTCAAAATCAACAATTATGAAATCAATGATAGACCATTCTGACACTATTGTAATAGCAGACTTGAGGCCCTGGCCTGATTGCCTGGGTAAAAGACTTCCTGAGTGAACGGTCTCTGGATGCTCATCGGAACCCATGACGACAAATGCCGGGGTTCCTTAGGGGTATATTCTCTCTGCAACTCTAATACTCTTAAGAATAATTATATAGAATAAATAACTATGACTATGACCCACTAGTGTTTACCACCCACTTGTGGGGCGCGGCCCTCGATAAGAATGGGGAAGTGATTGTCGTTTCCTTAGACGTCTCGAAGGCCTTCGACAGGGTATGGTACGCTAGTCTTATGAGTAAGCTTTCAGCGTACGGCATTTCTCCAGGGGCCCAAGTCCGCTATTTTTATAAATTCGTCATTCCAATAAATATTTTGCTAAAAGTTCGTAATCTGCTAATTCATAATGATCGATCATTGATCGGTCAAAGGTCTCGTAAGAGAGTTGTGGTAAAATGATAATATCGAGTTTATTAAAAGCAATGACTGCACAATGACGTTCTAATAGTAGGTCACTGATCAAAGGAACTGTAAATATTTTAGCAGATTACCACACACGTCAGACATTCATTTGTCATTATGTACGAGATTACCATTCTATGCCATTTCAGTGTCAGTGGTTGACAATTGGAAAGTCATAATGACGCCATTATATTAGTAGATTACCAAAACTTGTCAAAATCAACAATTATGAAATCAATGATAGACCATTCTGACACTATTGTAATAGCAGACTTGAGGCCCTGGCCTGATTGCCTGGGTAAAAGACTTCCTGAGTGAACGGTCTCTGGATGCTCATCGGAACCCATGACGACAAATGCCGGGGTTCCTTAGGGGTATATTCTCTCTGCAACTCTCTTCCGATCGAACGATCTGCTGATGCCCGATCTATCATATCTATGGATATGCAGATGACAGCGTGTCTGTTCACCGCGAAAAAGAGCTCGTTCACCTTGGCCTTGTTTTCCGGAAGGTATCTCTGGAGTGCACCGAACGCCTTCACCTCTTCGGAGTTGAAGATTCCTCAGACCTCAACTTTAAGCGGTTCATTGAGTCCAAAGACAAGGTAACTGCTAAGAAACTCGGCGTTCTTGCAAAGGTCTGGCGGTACTTCACATCGGGACAGCTTCTAATGTTATACAAACACACAGGTCCGATCGCGTGTGAAGTACTGCAGCCACACATGGGCTGGAGCCGTAAAATGCCATCTAGCAGCTTTGGACTCAGTGGAAAGGCGTGCGAAGAGGCCAATTTGTGATCTAGATTCGGTTAAGTCCAATCTGCAAACTCTGAGCACAGGCGTAGGGTAGCCAGCCTTTCCAGAAGAACTGGAAAAATTTGCCTGCTGCGGTCTTCCCGCCCGATTATAATTTGAGTGTCTTCAAGGCCAGAGTGATTAGGCTCCTCATGAACTAGTGCGCCTCACCATCAACGATTGCATCACTCTGCTTACCATCAGGTGGAATCGCGGTCATGCACTAGTTCGTATTATTAAAAAAAAAAAACTATTTTAATTCCCAAATACTTAAAATACATAAATTTTATATAAAATTAATGTACACAACATAAAGTTGGGAGGGCGCGACTCCTGCCAAACAGGAGTAATAAAAAAAATTATAACGGCAGATACCTCTACATCGGTAACCTGACACTTTTGGAAAGCACGTCATGGGCATGTTTTCCATTAAGCTTTGAGGACATGTCTCCGTGTCTTCAAAATATCATTTATGTACAAGAAAAAGAAGGGTTGTCCTCTCCCCCACCTTGAAGTACGCCATATTTAATTGCTAACTTTTAGATTTATATTTTTATTTTTTGTTGTAACCGGCTTTTAGGTATATTTGCCTTGTTGACACTTCGCATGACCCAAGGGCTGGCTTTTACTTCGGACAAAGGATAAGCATTGCCATTCAGCGTGGCAATGCCGCCAGTCTTTTGGGTACATTACCAGTCGACAACGATGTGGAGGAGTTTTTCGACGCCGTACTTTAGATTGCTTTTTTTAATAGTATGTCGGTGCAGGATGCCGATCATCTAACTGAACTATTCCAAATCATACAACTGATTTATTATGATGCAAGCTTTAGGTATTCACTTTACCCAACGAGCAGTGAGACAGTCCCCGAGACTAGACGTTGTACGCACGGCTGCCGACCGAGGAAAGAGCCCCGCACCTCTGCGGTCGGCACTTTTATCTGATCAGTTCGTGCAAACGTCAGCGCGGATTCTGTCAAAGTGACATGTGTCACTTTTCACTTAGCTCGTTCATTCGTTCTCAAGCTTCCGTACTATTGACTTCTCCGACAAGTATATATTTAATGTCTTTGGTATTTAGTTAATTTATGAAACGTTACAAATAAAATGTTTATTCTATCTCTTCCAGTTGTTTTCTGTATAATTTACATTACCCGTTATACTATATTTAATAAAATGGTTTAACAAAATTCAAATGTCTACTCAGTCGAAAACTTTGGATAGTTTAAATGGGATCTATCTCATAATACAGTACTTGTGGCATTTGACATAATTTTATAGAATAGTCGAAAACATACTGTGTATAGCCAAATTAATTTATTATTATGTCATCTATTTACGAAATATCTTTTGGCTTCTCAAAGTGTAAAAAAATATAAATTACTTTCTGGAATATTTTTGAGAAAACTGATGCTTGAAAGCCACATCTGTAATTTCATATAGATTTCAATCTAGGTGAATAAAATCATAGCTGCTTATAGAACTTTCAGAAAGACTAGTGATGTGACTGAGATGTGGAACTACATATTAAGATTCTTCATACTTCGATATTTAAAAAAAGAAAAAGAATAATGTATATTTATTTTTGTTAAAATTACAATAACTATAAAAAACATATAACTAAAAGTTGAGAAAATTGAAAGAATCACAATTTTTTTTTTCGATGGGAATATCATCTTATGACATCCCCCGCTCTTAGGTGGAGCGTGAGATAGTGTCAGACTTTTACCGACTAAAAACCCACTCCTGTTCCTTCGTTGCCTTTCGTACCAGGGCCGAGTCTTCCTTTCAAAAATAAATGAAATTGCTAAAAGCTGTAAGTTATAAGCTTAAAACTGGTAGTTTTTCTACATCTTGATCAATTGACTGCATTAACAAATAGTGCTGTCCACGGTGCTGTCACACGTTAACAGATTGGAGTATGTAGGTGACAAGCCTTTCAGAGTGATTGATTTTATCTGTACCTCTAGTAACTATTGACATTGATTAGGATCACGTACAGGTTTATATTAAAGCAAAAGCTTCCTGGAACTCGCTAGTTAAAACTACATCAAGATAGAATTGTTGTGAAGTGAACAATTTGACGAGTAATGATCAAAAGTATTTTGATTTAAAATATAATAAAAATGAAATCTCTTGCATTCCTCATTGTAACAACGTTTCTCGCAATTTCGAAGTCCGAACCAAAGTACAAGTTTGCACCGACTTCAACAAGTTGTCCGCTTTTGTTACCAGTTGAAAACTATTCACAAACAGTATTCTTCGACATGGATATACACGCTCACCCAGAATTTAAAACATGTATCCTGCAAAACAGTGTTTCCAAACAATCCCTCCTTTTACTAGATGCAGATATAGACGTGACTGACAATATCACAAGAAATTTTCTTGTGACGAATCCTAACGTCATTATAAAGACAACATATTTAACAACGAAAATGGTTGAGTCTGCTCAATGGAAGTTTTCTATTAGATCCAATTGGTCTTTACTATACATTGTCATTACCGACGATAGCAAATTCAAATGTAAGAATGGCAAGATGAATACATACGATTTTTTATTATTGGAAAATATCATGAACACTTTGTGGCACAAATTTCAAATAATGCGTGTTGGTGTAGTATTCCCTTTTGCATGTGAACAAAAGATGGTTATTTATAATGGTAAAAGACCATCTAGTGGGAATTTATACGACAGATCTATTAAACTAATTAATGCTACTAATTATAATGACTTATTTCTAGCCATAAAGAAAAGTGGTGAAAGGCTAGCTCATGACTATCCGATGATAGCAGGCTTATTTTATAGATATCCCACATCTATCACAGATTGTGAGAATTTACACTTTTACGTGAATTTTAATTTAAGCCTAACGCTTGGATTTTGCGGTTTAGATGGAATGGTAATGCACGACATCCTTTCACATTTTAAATTTAATGCATCTTTTTGTCATAGTGAAACCTGTAACTTTTTCGGTTCTGGGATTGACGGCAATATAAGCGGAACTTTGGGTTCTGTCAGTCGTAATGAGATGGACATATCCTTCAATTCAAGATTTATGACTTTGTATTCAAATGAACAAGTTTATTACCTGTATTACGTTACAACCGACACATTATGTGCTTTAATAAAGAAACCTGACGTTGTACCACTTTGGCACGGGGTATTCAATTTGTTCTCCGCACCGTTATGGGCCCTGATAGGTGCGGTGATAGTGGCTATTGGCGGTATAATGTGGGCCGCAGCGATGATCAACAAAACAATGGCTGGTCCAGAGACGAAGACAATTTGGTGGTACCTTTACAACTCTGTGATGGCGACTATGTTTGGATATTCACCAATGAAAACAAGAACATTGCTAATGATTAGGAGCTCATGCTTATTAGGATCAATTTTTAGTTTGTCTGTATATCAAGTAAGTCCATTATTTTCCAAAGTCTACAAAAAGTTTAAGTAATTGAAATAAAATTCATTATTTTTATATTTCAGGGTCACATAAGCAAAGTGTATACAACAGTAGAACGCTTTCCAACTATAAAAAATTTAAAAGACCTTTATAATTCAGGCGCAGCTTTTTACACTTCTGATACAATAATGGATCTTCTGAAAAGCGTACAAAACCCAGAAGACAATTTACAAGGAGAATTCTTTAATCGAGTTCATTTGATACCTCGCGATCGCCTTGGTAAGTTGGTAACTAGGTATCTTCAAATACTCGTATTGTAATATATACGCTAATTGCGAAGATTCACTATAAATGTTGTTATCTCGACAATGGCAAGTTTAAATAAAGAACATGCACAAGTAGTTAGGTATTGGATTTACTGTTTTAGAGAAATAAATGTGGTAGTCACAAATCGTTCATGTCACTAACCACCGGCTGTTTCATCCTCCCTGTGTGTGGCAATTTATCATGTTACACCTGTTTTTTTTTTCGGGTGGGAAAATCATCTAATGACATCCCCCGCTCTTGGGCGGAGCGAGAGATAGTGTTAGACTTTTACTGACTAAAAACCCACTCCTGTTCCTTCTTTGCCATTTTTCCAGGGCCCCGGGGATCACTTTCGCATCACCCATGGCCCCAGTAGGCCTCGACCCCGCTGGGCCCCTACGGTTGCTGACATTTCCTTGAAGCGCCCGTCGACGACTTGGGCTCGGTCCGGACGGTTACCAGACGATCGGACGCCACCATTGCTCGCCGTCCGCAAGCCCGCGCCTACGGTGGCTGGAAATCGGGATCGGAATCCCGGCGGCGGTTGGGGCGTGAGGACCTTTGCCTCACGCGATCGGCCACCTCCTTTGCTAGCATTACTTTTTTTTTTTTTTTAATTGATATAAACCAGCGCTTGACTGCGATCCCACCTGATGGTAAGCAGTGATGCAATCATTGATGGTGAGGCGCACTAGTTTATCAAGAGCCTATTCACTCTAGCCTTGAAGACACCTAAATTATAGTTGGACGGGAAGATCGCAGCAGGCAAATTGTTCCAGTCCTTCGATGTACGCGGTATAAACGACGAAGCGAAACGCTTAGTCCGGACCGTTGAAGTTTCAACAACGTAAGGGTGGATACTCGCCGTACGTCGGGTTGTCCGATGGTAGAAAGGAGATGGCGGAATCAAGTCATGCAATTCCCGCGCACACTCTCCAAAATGCAACCTGTAAAATACTGATAGGCTGGCTACCCTGCGCCTGTGCTCGAGGCTTTGTAGATTGGACTTAACCAAATCTGGATCCCCAATTAGCCTCTTCGCACGCCTTTCCACTGAGTCCAAAGCTGCTAGATGGCATTTTGCAGCACCAGCCCATATGTGACTGCAGTACTCCACACACGATCGAACCTGTGCTTTGTATAACATTAGAAGCTGTCCCGGTGTGAAGTACCGTCGGACTTTTGCAAGAACGCCTAGTTTTCTAGCAGCTACCTTGGCTTTGGACTCAATGAACCGCCCAAAATTGAGGTCTGAGGAGATTTCAACTCCCAAGAGCTGAAGGCGGTCGGTGCACTCCAGGGATACATTCCGAAAAGCAGGAGCCAAGGTGAACGGGCTCCTTTTGGCGGTGAACAGACACGCTTGTGTTTTGGCGGCGTTGAATTCAACTAGATTGGTTTCGCCCCACTTGGAGACTGCCTGAAGTGAGACATTCGTACGCTCCACCATAGCCTCTCGTTCGGACCGGATTAGTTCCTTACTAGCCCGAGCACCTGGAAGGTATCTCTCTACAACTGTGCTATCATCTGCATACCCATAGATACCGGGCATCAGCAGATCGTTAATATGCAGCAGGAAAAGAGTTGCAGAGAGAACTGACCCCTGAGGAACTCCGGCATTAGTGGACATGGGCTCTGATGAGCATCCATCGACAACAACTCGGAGAGACCGTTCACTCAGGAAGTCTTTTACCCAGTTAATCAGACCAGGGGAAATGCCGTACGCTGGAAGCTTACTCAGAAGGCTGGCGTGCCATACCCTGTCGAAGGCCTTCGAGACGTCTAAGGAGACAGCAATCGCTTCTCCATTCTTCTCGAGGGCCTCGCCCCACATGTGAGTGGCATACACCAGTAGGTCCCCAGTAGACCGATTGTGGCGAAACCCGTACTGTCGGTCACTGAGGAGATCGTTACCTTCCAGGTATGCCATGAGGCGCGAGTTCAATACACGCTCCATAATCTTGCAGAGTATGGAGGTTATTGAAATCGGCCGATAGTTGGCAGGATCGGCACGACTGCCCTTTTTGGGCACGGGTTGCACGTTGGCAAGCTTCCAGGACTTGGGCACTATACCAGTCCTAAATGAGAGGCGGTACAAGCGCGTCAACACAGGAGACAACTCGGGCGCACATGCCTTGAGAACTATTGCTGGTACACCATCTGGTCCACTAGCTTTATTCACGTCTAGGCGACACAGTGCTCTCAAAACTTCTTTATTTCTTATGCGAACCTCAGGCATCGAGGTATTGCAGTGAGGTAGAGCCGGTGGAGTAGCACTGCAAGTATCAAGACGAGAATTATGGGCGAAGAGAGATGCAAAGAGACCTGCTTTCTCTCTCGCCGAGTGAGCCAGTGTTCCATCAGGCTTAACCAGCGGAGGCAATGTGGGCCTACAGAAGTTCGCTTCGACCGATTTGGCAAGGGACCAGAACGCTCTGCTACCGGACGGCTGTGCAGAGAGCTTTGTGCCAATATGAGTAATGCGGTCGAACCGAGCCTTCTTTAGTGCCTTTTTGTAGGACTTGGCAGCATGGTTGAAAGCTCTCTTCTTTGAGCTCAGATCCGGAGCTTTGCGGTCACGAGCGTCAACCCAGGCGAGAAACGCCGAATGCTTACGCTCTTCAGCTTGAACGCAATCGGCGTTGAACCATGGGTGAGCTGAGCCTCCAACGGGTACGTCTCTGTAAGGGATGAAAAACTCCATAGCTTGACGTATCACATCGGATATAGCATCCGCACAGCTCGACGGACTCTCAGAAGAGAAGCAGACCTGCTGCCAAGGATAAGATGCAAAGAAATGCCGCATCTCATCCCAATCTGCTGACCTGTAACGCCACATTCGCCGTTCACCGCGTGAGTCGCAGTCAGGTGGGGAGAAGGACGAAACAGACTTCACCAGACAGTGATCTGAAGTTCCAAGTGGTGAGGAAACTGTTACGATACATCTGTCCGGATCGGTGGTCAGCAGAAGGTCCAGACAATTGGCAGTATGACCAACTACATCAGGCACCCTAGTCGCTTGCTTGACCAGCTGGGAAAGGCCCATCGATATTGCAAAGTTTAAAACGATACTGCTTCGCAGAAGGAGACAACCGCCTGCCACTCCTCTTCGCTACGGACCATGGCCTGTACCAAGGCCCGGCGCGAGAGATCGCTGCCGTCGATCGCCCCAACGAGGACACGGCGGTGCTCTGCCCAGGTGGGGCACACATCTACCGTATGCTCCACCGTGTCCTCCGGGCGGTCCACACAATGGTGGCACCCGGGCGTTTCTTCCACACGAATCCTGTGCAGGAACCTCCCGAACTTACCATGTCCGGTGAGGACCTGCGTCATGCGGAAGGTAATGACGCCGTGAGGTCTTTCAAGCCACTCCTCAAAGAGGGGACTTATCGCCATAATTATGGTGTGCCCAGCACTGCACTAGCTTCTGACGTTTTATAAGTGCCCATGTAGGCCTATGTGAAATAAAAACTTTTTGACTTTGACTTTGACTTGACTGGGTTGCGACAGTCGCTGTCGCCATTCCACCATGAGATCCCGCCGGAGATCTTCCCGCCATGCCGTGACTTGGCGCTGCAGCAGAGTTTCGCCCCGGCGTTGCATCTCCATGTGCAGATCGTGCATGCGTGCAAGGACTGTTGCTTCCAAATCCCACGGTGGTTGGCCAGCAAGGAGGTTCGCTGCTTCGCGGGAAATCATGCGGTATCCCCGCACCATCCGGATGGCCATGACCCTCTGGCTTGCGTTCAGCTTGGCCGCCGCGCGCCGGTCGCTTTCGTAGCGACGGCGCCCATACCGGCGCCCCATAAAGGGCCATGGACCGAACGATACCTGCATAGAGCCTCCGGCAGGAGATCTTACACCTATGGCTTTAGGATTGGAGAGAAACTATTGAAATCGCAGAACATTTATTCCGTGTCTGTTACTATTTTTACAAGCTTTTTTTCCAATCTGCTATGAATCTCAGATTGGTCTTCTTCATCGGCAATAACAACATCGTTAGCAAATAGCTACGCTATCTTCAGATCAATGAACATGTATCCAAATCGGGATCCCGACGGCTGGGGCGTGAGGGCTGTTCTCTCGCACGTGCGGCCGCCTCCTTTGCTAGCATTACTGCCTCGCAGAAGGAGGCGACCGCCTGCCACTCCTCCTCGCTCCGATCCATTGCTCCATAAACCCAGACTGGTTTTATGTAATCTCACCTTATCTGATATTTTCAGGATATGTGACATGAGCTTTAAAAAACGACATTAAATCATTCGACATACTTGTGACAAATTACAGTTTTATGATTTTTCATAAAATTAAATGTATAAACTACACAAAAAAAATAATTATTCAATAGATAATTTATTGCACACAAAAGTAGGTACAGAGGCGGACTTATTATTTCAGGCATTTTCTAGCAGTCAACCTTTAGGTGTTGCAGAGAATAAAAAAACGGTTTTACAAAAAAAATATAATTGACTTCACTAAAACGATCAAAATAACTTTAATTTCGGAAGTCGGCGGTGTTTCTCGGTATTGTTTGTTTCTTATTTAACACCGACTTCCGAAATTAAAGTTATTTTGAGCGTTTTAGTGTTTTTTTAGTGAAATCGGTTATTATCTTCTTTATAAAAAGTTCTTTATTTCACACTTTTTAGTTGCGGTACACTTATAGCCAGAGTACCTATTTCTCATGACAATTCCAATTAACCCAAACACTGCTAGGATACATTGTTTTATTATGAAGTTCCCGTGTCCACCTTCCACCTTCCGGCTCCATCATCAGATCAGTTCGATAGTACCTTATAGCCAAAGTACATCTCATGACAATTCTAATAAGCCCAAACACGGCTAGGACACATTGATTAATTACGGAGTTCCGGTACCTATCTTGCGGCACCATCATCATCATCAGATCACTTCGATGATACCATTTTCAACATAACTATTCAGAACCATTCATTTATTTGTATTGTCATAGTCGCTTAACTATCTCAAGTTCCGTTGGAAATTTTTGGTCTTCTTCATCAGTTCCACTTCATCAAATGTTACTTTTTGATTGTAAGTGCTTAAGTCCTCGATGAAAATACCAAAATCACTATAGGGTTGCTTATAGTATTTGAGGAGTTCCCTCGATTCCTCATGGATCCCATCATCATAACTGGATTTTGAAAAAAATGGGACCAATCTGGAAGCATATCCTGTAGGGGGACAATTTTTTTTGCGATTCGGTCCATAAACGACTGAGTTCTGAGGTAACAAACATAAATAAAAGAACATACAACCGAATTGATAACCTCCTCCTTTTTTTGGAAGTCGGTTAAAAATAATACCTAGTAGTCACAAAAAAGAGAAAAACTGGCGTATATCATATAATGTATAAATATCATAAGTACAACACAATTATATTATGTACTCAAAAAATTGCTACAAACAGACAATTCGGAAGCATTAAAGCTGTTATGTTACTACCAACTTCTTACGAAGTCTCGCTTCTCGAGCATACGTACTTTATTTTTGATTGATTTATCGATTCGTTGCGAGGGATCGCATTCAAAGAACTAGCATGAACAAAGAAAGAACAGTAAAGGAAGTCAATACGATGACTGGGATATTCAAGATGGCGTTTCATATTAGATAAGCGTATTTTTTATTGTGGTTGGCGCAAAAATATTGAAAGTGAGGGGCTAAATAACTAGGGGAATCAGGAGAATCAAGAAATGAAAACCAGGATAGTTCCCCCAATAATATTACATAGTATTTTTGGCGCTCAGAGCATTCGATCTTAGTAACATAATAACCAAAACCAACACGTAATCCAAAAAGCTAGTACACACAAATAACACACACGCTACATGCTGTTGCACTTAAATAATTTAATATTTTGCCCCCAGGAGTAATCATGCGACATCCATTCGCAGCAACTATAGACAGAAAATCAGATGCCGAGATGTCAATTCTCGAGCGGTACTCAGACGAGCACGGAAATCCCCTCATCGATATAGTGGAAGAATGTTTCCGCACTTATTACATAACCTACATTGCTCGAACAGGTAAACTCAAAACTTTGGCAGAATGTTAAAACAATTTCGGGTTCTACTTGTCACGCGGACGATTTGATTTTTGTCAGAGCCATACTCAAGGACATGACGTTGCTACGTGGCACCATGATGATATATCGAACTCCTCCCAAATGACTTGACAATTTTTTATGAATTTTTTTGTGAATATTTTGTACATCCGAGAATAGATCGCAGGCAAGTTTTTACCGTTCCAAATCTACGGGAAAACCAAAGCTACGGGACCAACTGTGGTCATGTTCTCGGTAGAAAGCGCTGAATGCAACATTTTTAGTTTCTTTTATTTATGGGAGTATTAACTATAGCGCAATACCTAAACTCTATATGGGTACTCGGATCAGTAACTTTCACATTAAATTCTAGTTGAGGTTAAGCATTATCAGGTCACTGTGTCATGAGCAGAAATTATTTTATTCAATAAAAAAAATCTTTCTTACACAATACTTAACAATTTAAAAAAAAAATTATACTATCGATATTGATAATAACCAGTTAAAATTGTCAATGTTATCGATGATTAATGTTTCCAAGCTTTCCATACAAATATAAATATCGATACTTTCATCTACGTGCAACCCTAATCATGAGGCATGTTCTATTCTTTGTTATTAGGTTTCCCATTCTACAAGGATCTTCAAGTTTTCACAGAACGTCTGAATGAAGCCGGCTTACCAACAATGTACTACAAATGGACTCAACAAATGCTTGAAATCCACAATTCCATGGCTGATATTGATACAGAACCGCGTCTTTTCTCTAAAATTAACTTAAGTGACCAACGTGTCGCTTTTGGAATATTATTTATTGGTATCATGGTGTCTGTTATTGTGTTCGCAGCTGAGATATGGATAGCCAAACGTCAACGTGTGAAACAAAAATCAAAAATCAAAAATGATGATGGTCGCCTATTCAGGCGACAATCATCATTTTCAAATTAAAGGAGGATGCCGGATTTTGAATGGCCACCGTCCCCACCCTCCAACAGACATGGGATACATGTCAGTTTGTTCATTTCTATCCACAAAAGACAAAACAACTGATTTGATTGTTAAAATATAGGTATTGGGTTATATATACTGGGTTGGATTCCCACCCAGGACAAATGTTTGTGTGATGAGCACGATCATTTTTCTGTGTCTGAGTGTAAATTTATCTTTAAATGTATATATTTTGAAATATATAAGTATGTTTATCAGTTGTCTAGTACCCATAACACAAGCTCTGCTTAGCTTGTACCCTGTACGCGCTATGCTAGTGCACCCAAGGATAACCCCCGGTTGGTGAAAAACTATTGCGATATATGGAAAAAAAGACTATAAGGCTATGGTTTTATTATTATTATTAATTTTTAAAAATCTTTTAGAAATTAATGGGTTTGTTTTTCCATACAAAGACATTTACTATTTATTTAGTCATCTATTACAATATGATCAAGAATTTGTGCTCGTGCATTAAAATCAGTGTGTCTCCATAACCCCATGTAGTTACCAAATGGATATTATGTGCGCATAACTTAGGTTAGGTTAAAATATATAATGTTTTATAAAACCTAAACCCCATACTTTTGAAGTGTGTCGCCATAATAAAAGAAACTATTTAACTAGACGCTTCGAATGAACCTATTTCAATTCTGTTGGTACCCACCAACAGATTTGAAACAGGTATCATTTTTGGGGACAGTTTTCTTTGTCAAATATTTTTGTAGAATCGTACTGAGCTCAACGAGACGCATTCAAAAATGTATGAATGGGTTGGGTTAGGTTGTGTTAAAATATGTTTCTTATAATCTGAACCCCATACTTTTGAAGTATGTTGCAATAATAAAAAATACTCTTTTCAAATAGACGCTCCGAATGACACCTGTTTGAAATCGGTTGGTGGTTGGGGACAGTTTTACGCAATGCCCTTTAATTAACTATGTATTTTAACTACTGCACTACTTTTCAGATAGAAGTAAAATCACGGTGTGGGATACAATGTTATGCACTTTCTGTTTAAATAGATCTAGTACATCAATTCTATTAATAAAATTCACAGTAAATTAAGTAACGGTCACTTTACTCAATTTACTATGAATTTTATAAATTAAGATATTGTTAATAAATGTGTGCCGTGTTACAAGTCTGTTTGATTCCTCTCCTTCTGTCCTCTTTCTCCCATCTACCCTGACTATACATAATTTGTTTCTGATAAGTGTACCTAATTGCCGAATAAATAAGCGGTTCGGACTAGATCTCCACGAACGCGCCCTATTCGTGGTTGGTATATATATCATAAATAATAATAATAGTTTATTAATAATCAAGTACATTATATATGGCTGTTAGAATCTTGGGGATCAGATATGTACATATTCTTTATATCCAAAAGGTTGTACATGGTGCTTATTAATAAAATCAAACTAAGAGTGAAGTTAAAGAATTAAGATAAAAAATAATAACAATAATAACAACTCAGCATATTAAACAGGATAAAAAATAAATAAAAACGAACACAACAAAAAATAAAATAAAAAATAATTAAAAAATTGGTAGGTACTTAATAAATACTCATACAGCAATATTCAAGCTAAAATGTGTGTGTGTACGTGAGCGTTATGATAAGAGTGTGTGTGTGTGTGTGTGTGGGAGAGAGATGGAAGTGAGATTAGGAGTGCAGTGAACTGTGTATAATTTATAATTATTTGTAAAGAAACTTAAATTATACAATCATTTAATTAAATAAAAAGAGAGTGCTACTTTTGTGAAATCGTGTATAATTCTGTGAAGAATATTCTTGGGAATCATTGCACAGCCATAATATTTGAGAAATTCTTTCACCATTTGCAGGAATAATATACCTTTGTATATAATTTCAGAGAGACCAATATGTATTTATAACCCGGGTGAAGCTGGGACAGGCCGAAAGTTTTAAATAAAAGGCAGCAAATTCAGCACATTCTGGACAAATTACAGCTTTGCAAAAACGTTAGTAAATAATAACTCTATTTGTGTAGATACCTATGGTTTTTAAAAATGAACTCGGGCAGTAAAATAATCGTGAAATAATTTTAATTAATAAGATTTGTTTTTCGAAGAACGATTATAAACATGTTTTAGTTGTATATAATACACATATTTACTTATACATAAAACGTTATATTTATTCGAGAGTAGGTATACCACCTCATCAATAATTAAATATTCAAGTTCATATTGTGCTGTCACAAGTTAACAGATTGAAGTAGTAAACGTTTCAGAATGATTAAGGTCGGTAGATGTACTGATAATGAACAAGTACACGTCCATATTAAACCGAGTTTTTCCTAGCAATTGCTAGTGAAGCTAAATCAAAATGGTATAGAAGTAGATAGAGTGAACAATTTGAAATTAAAACTGGGCGCAAATAAATAAGTGCATAGTTTGATTTTGAACGAGAAAAATGAAGTTGCTTGCAATCCTCACCGTAACAACATTTTTTGCATTCATTTTAGGCTCCAAACCAAAGTTCAAGTTCGAACCAGTAGTAACGAATTGTCCTCTATTGTTACCAGTTGAAAACTATTCAGTAACAGTATTTTTGGACATGGATGCACATGCTCACCCAGAATTTAAAACATGCATCCTGAAAAATAGTCTGCTTAAAAAACCAGTCCTGTTACTAAATCCAGATGTAGACATTCAAGTAAATGTCACAACAAAATTACTTAGGTCAAATAAGCATCCTAACGTCATTATAGTAACTAAATTTTTTACAACTAAGTTGTTCGGCTCTATTCTATGGCGGTATTTTATTAAATCAAATTGGTCATTACTATATATTGTCATAACCGATGGTAGCAAATTCAAATGTAAGAATGGCAAGATAAATCCAAATGATTTTTTATTGTTAGAAAACATAATGAACACTATGTGGCACAGATTTCAAATCATGCGTGTTGGTGTAATATTCCCTTTTGCATGTGAACAAAAGATGGTTATTTATAACGGCAGAAGACCATCGACTCGGATATTATACGACAGATCTATTAAATTAATTAATACTACCAATGCCAAAGATTTATTTGTATCCATAAAGAAAAGTGGCGAAAAACTTAATATTGACTATCCGATACAAGGAAGCATGTTCTACAGATATCCAACAGCTATCAAAGATTGTGAAAATTTACACTTTTACGCGAATTTTAATTTGAACTTAACAGACGGATATTGCGGTATAGATGGAATGGTAATGCATGACATCCTCTCGCATTTAAAATTTAATAATACATTTAATAAAGATGAAAAATGTGACTATTACGGTTATGGAGTTTCCGGAAATCTTAGTGGTACATTGGGCTGTGTCACTCGGAAGGAGTTGGATATATCGTTCAATTCACGATTTATGACTTTGTATTCGAATGAAGAAGTTTATTACATGACTTATGTTAAAACCGATACACTGTGTGCTTTAGTAAAAAAACCCGACGTGAAACCAGTATGGCAAGGTGTGTTTGATCTGTTTTCTCCATCATTATGGGCCCTGATAGGTGCAGTGTTAGTGACAATTGGTGGTATCATGTGGGCCTCGGCGATGATCAACAAAACAATGACTGGTCCAGAGACAATGCCATTCTGGTGGTACCTTCACAAATCTGTGATCTCAACAATGATTGGATATTCACCGATGAAAACTAGAACATTGTTAATGATAAGGAGCGCATGCTTATTGGGTTCTATTTTTATTTTGGGCATATATCAGGCAAGTCAAATATTTTCGTAATTTGACACGTTTATGAATGTTTAAATTTCTGATTTTTTCCTATATTTATTATTTCAGGGGCACGTAAACAGAGTGTACACGACAGTTGAACGATTTCAACAAATAAAAACTCTGAAGGACCTTTATTATTCTGGAGCTACTTTATACACGTCTCCTTCAATGTACGATATCTTGAGACAAATTCAGAACCCAGAAGACAAGTTACAAGCGGCATTCTTTGATCGAACTCAGTTGATAGAAGGCGACCGTGATCGTTTGGGTAAGTTGGGTAACGAAGGTTTTTGCAGGTCTAGATACTAGTGCTCTTTGTGAACGATTATATCTTTATTTTTTATTGATATAAACTAGTGCTTGACTGCGATCCCACCTGATGGTAAGCAGTTATGCAATCGTTGACGGTGAAGCGCACTAGTTTATTAAGAGCCTATTAACTCTAGCTTTGAAGACACCTAAATTATAATCGGACAGGAAAACCACAGCAGGCAAATTGTTCCAGTCCTTCGATGTACGCAGTATAAACGACGACATGAAACGCTTAGTCCGGACCGTAGAGGTGTCAACGATGTAAGGGTGGCCACTGTACATCGGGTTCTTGGATCTGGAAATAATAGTATCAGCCATAACAATAATAAAAACTGGGCTAGTGCGAGTCGGACTGGCGCACTGAGGGTTTCGTACAAAAGTACCCTATAAATTTTGATTCCCTTGAGAGTGGCGAAACATACGTTTTTTGCGACATAAACGGCCGTATCTTTTTTTCGATAACTTGTTTGAAGTTTGTTTTTATCACAGCTTCAAAGGACTGCAGACTTGAGCATATGGTTTTAATTTCAACTCGATACCTCGCCTCGACGCGTTCCCGTGATAAAGGGTCTTCACAGACAGACAGACGGACAGCAAAGTGATCCTTTAAGGGTTCCATTTTTCCTTTTGAGGTACGGAACCCTAAAAATCAATTTTGTCTATTACAGAAGTAATATTGCAACATAAATCCGCTGCAACCATAGACAGGAAAGCAGATGCCGAGATGGAAATTTATGAACAGTACTCAGACAATTACGGAAACCCTCTTATCGATATAGTGGACGAATGTTTCTACACTTATTACTTGTCCTGCATTACTCGCTCAGGTAATAATCATAATTAATCTAGTAGCGGTTAGCTTAATTTGACAAGATAATTATGATTTAGGGTCAAAAACTCAACTTTGTTACTGCAAAACTGATTTCGAAAACCCATCGTTGTTTTAATTGTAATGTTTCCGATAGATTGCACATTAAGTTAACTGTACCACTTGCCCTTATTGTTGAGATGGGAAATCATCAAATAACTCCTTCCGCCTTCTGGGTGGAGTGACAAGGCGTTTCCTGCGAGGCTACGAACCTCCTTGTCGGGTTGCCACTGTGGGATCTGGAGGCAACAGTCCTTGCACACGCACGAGTGTTGTAACACCGAGGTGAAACTTTGCTACCGCGACCAATCGCAGTATGGCGAACAGAGTCCCGACGGTATATACTATACTGGATTAGCTAATAGTTATATAGTATACTGGGTTAGCGACAGCCAATAGCTGCATGATGCCGCTAGCATCATGCACTACAATCGCGGCTGTATACGTCTCCTCTTTGAGGAATGATTAGCCTGCTCTCCGCTTGACTGGAGTTTTTTTTTTCCTTAGGTTTTCCATTCTTCGAAGAACTCCAAGTTTTTACAGATCGTCTAAATGAAGCTGGATTACCAAATATTTACTACAAATGGACTCAACAAATGCTTGAAATCCCAAAAATGAAAACTGAAAACAACAGGGAACCGCGGACTTTTAGTAAAATAAATTTAAAAGATATTGGTGTAGCTTTTGGGATACTATTTGTTGGTACAATTATTTCTGCCATCGCGTTCGTGGCTGAAATGTGGATGTCTAGAAGGAAATATTTTAAGCAATTGAAGCTATACAAGTCAGAATCTTAATAAAGTTCAAATTGATTTATCTGATACTGATAATGATCACTATGATATAATTTATTAATTTAAGATATTATTATCTTTGATCCACAATAGGTGTAAGTAACACTTAAGTAATGCTTACTTACTAACTTGTCTGAACTACGGTGATTTATTAATTCGCACAAATTGAGAGCTACAATTTTTTACGTTATGCTTTTTAAAAAATTAATGCTAGTAAGTAATTATTTTAGTTTATATAGATCCAGACATGTTAATATCTACACATAAGACAGCGATACGATAACGACACATTATTGGCAACCCAACCACATAATTATTTATATTACATTCATGAACCGTTGATCATGGCTGTTAATTCTAGATCTTTGACAATAGTTACAAACCCGAAAGTGTAACAACCAGTCTTGGCAAAAAGTATCAATATTACAGTAACTGGATTGTGGAGGTCAAAGAGGCAGGCGCTCCATGTGATATAATGGTATTCAGCTGCATCTGTTAAGGCAGAAAGCCGACCCCCAACATACCTAGTTAGAAAAGATTAGGCAGTTTGACTGACAGAAACCAGTAATGTTGCTGCTGACTGTCAGTTGCAATTAGAAAATTTTGGAATTGTACCTTTAAGATCATCTTGGCGCACATTTGAACAACCAGGGCCACCACCCCGTAACCAAACGCATCATAGACATTCTCAATCATCACTTTCGTACACGTACTCGCCTTTGTTGTACGATGGTCGATACAAATCGACCATCGTACAACAAAGGCGAGCGAACTTTTTGTATAATATCTGATATCGCTGGCGCCTGTGTGGAAATTCCCGTTAATTGGCTTTGTTAGTTATTATAACTAGTCATCTGCTAATCTTACTATTTTATATTTATATTGTATTTTGGTTGTTTATCATGACTTTAGTTTGGTCCATGTTCATTTTAAGACCCACTCTTTCGGAAGCTCTACTGAGGTCATTGAGCATTGTGCTGAGCTCTTCCGTAGTCTCAGCCATACTACTATGTCGTCGGCAAACTGAAGGTGAGAGATGTACTCGCCATTGACATTAATGCATAGTCAACTCCATTCCAGAACTCTGAAGACATCCTCCATTGCGGCCGTGAACAGTTTTGGAGAAATGACCTCTCCCTGCCTCACACCTGATAGGTTTCGAGGTCTGGTCCTGAAGTTGGACTGGCATAGTGGCGTTTTCGTACAAACACTTCAGCACCTCGATGTACCGATAGTCAATCTGGCACCGTTGGAGACTGCAGCACAGCCCAAGTCTCGATCGAATCAAAGGCTTTCTCGTAGTCCACAAACGCTAGGCAGAGGCAGATTATACTCCTCGGTCTTCTGTATAACCTGCTGTAGCGTATGTATGTGGTATACGGTGCTAAAGCCTTTTCGGAATCCGCTTTGTTCGGTAGGCTGGAAGTGGTCGAACCTGTGCGCGAGGTTCGTGATGACTCTGGAAAACAGCTTATAGACATGGCTCAGGAGTGAGATGGGCCTATATTTCTTGAGTAGGGCCTTGTCGTCCTTCTTAAAGAAGATTACCACTACACCTCCGCTCCATGCCTGTGGTGTTTTTCTCTCGAGTATGACCTATCAAACAGCTTCTGAAGGGTCTTAAGAATTGGTTTCCCACCCGCCAACGCCGTCGGCGCCTTGTTGTTATTAAGCTGTTTCAGAGCCATCCTAATCTCGTATAGTGTCGGGTCAAACTAGCTCTTGGGCCGTTTGCTAGATTCGCAGTGGGTTAGGTGGTGACGTGTACAACTGTCCATAAAAAGCCTCGATCACCCTGGTCGACACACTCTCGATTTTCACCACATTGTTTACAAGGGACTTATGGACGATAAACCCGACACCACCTTGGGACTGCTGGACTCCCGAAAATAGAGCAGTTTACCAGATCTTAGGATTATCGTGTCCTCCCCCTGTCTTCGTAATTCGGATAATCACACAATACTCCATCGTAACCTGCTCAACTCTTCCTCAAGTTCGGTGATCTTCTCATCGGACCGGAGTGTACCTACGCGTATTGTACGTTGCCAGGTCCAGTCGTCGACGCTTGATTGTTCTCACCCGGAGATTCTTAGCTCCCCAGACACAACCGCTGGAGTCGCCGGGCACTTAGGGTCTGTTTCTTTTTCTTCTATGCATTTGGGGGTGGGTTGGACCATAACCCGCCACGCTGGTCCAGTGCGTGTTGGCGGGTCGCCACGTCGTTCGTTTGTCAGCAGAGTGCACCACGTGCAGGTGAGGTTGGCTTGAGTCCCGATAGATGTTTATTGAAGCCCCGTATACACCCTCATGATAAACAACCATGTAGCACCAACTCCTATCAAGATCGGAGACTCTATACTCGAAGTTGTGGACGATTACGTCTACCTCGGACGGACTGTCCAGTTGGGTAGATCAAATTTCGAGAAAGAGGTCAACCGTCGATTCCGACTCGGCTGGGCAACGTTAGGAAAGCTGCGCGGTATCTTCTCGTGCAACATACCATAGTGTCTCAAGACGAAAGTCTATGACTAGTGCGTGTTGCCAGTGATGACATATGGTTCCGAAAGGTCAGAAGAACCAAGGTTGCCGACATAGCACGAAGAATCGCCAAACTTACTAGCAATGGGCAAGGCACATTGCTCGCAGAACAGATGGCCGTTGGAACCGAAAGGTTCTGGAGTAGCGACTGCGTACCGAAAGACGCAGCGTTGGAAGGCCTCCAACAAGGTGGACCGATGACCTGGTAAAGGTAACGGGAATCCGATGGATGCGAGACGCACAGGACCGTTAATTGTGGCGACACTTAGGGAGGCCTATGTCCAACAGTGGACGTCTATCGGCTGAAATGATGATTGTATTTTACCCAAATAATTAATTGATCGTATTCTGTTTTGTGTTCTTTAAATAAATAAATGCGGGCTGTGCCTACAAGCCTCTTTGATTTCACTTCATCATCCTGCATTCCCGAGTCCCATAAGTCGACGTCGTTTCACCAAGGTATTAGGAACGATCGTTGTTGCGACACTTGGGCCTCCCCAAGTGTCGCATATACCAACATATACAATATGCCTATAATCAACAGTGGACGTCTTTCGACTAAAATGATAATGACGATGGTGAGTGGATCAGTTTTTGCCTTGCACAGAAGACCTTTGTCGTAAAAGAAGATGCTGCGTACAGGAAACTAAGTTTTAACTAGTATATAAGTACAATTTGGAGATGACAATACAACAATAAATGAAAACACTGGCCTATTGCCAGTACTGATCATTATGAACAACTTTTACTCGGACCATACCTGAAATCGGGATCACATCACTGCCCTCTCTCTCTGGTAACGTTGTATAACAATCTTATGTTACGCATAAATTATGAGATTACAAAATTATAACATTAAGCGGTACATTTTTCAAACAACGTTAAGGTAAGTAATGTTATTTGCTGAGCAATAAGATATTATCTTTTCCAAATAAGTCTATCTTCATTAATAAAGAAATCTTTGATTTCATATTTGAGCTGTCTACTTAACACATTGACATAGGAAACGCTTTAGGGTGATTTATTGTTGTTGGTATTGATAATGATCAAGTAGGTAGGAACTAACCACGTCTACATTAAAGGAGAAGTTCTAAGAACGTGTTAGTGTTAACTATATCAAGGGAGCATGACATATGGTGCAGTGAAATTTTGATTTATTAAGATCAAAAATGGAGTTTCTTGCATTTCTCATCATAACAAAATTTCTCTTAATTTCAAGCTTGGAACCAAAGTACAAGTTCGCACCAGCAGTTACGAATTGTCAGCTTCTGTTACCTGTTGAAAACCATTCAGAAACAGTATTTTTCGACATGGATATACGCGGCCACCCTGAAATTAAAACATGTATCCTGCAAAACAGTTTTCCTCATCAATCAGTCCTGTTACTAAATACAAATGTGGATATGACAGACTACACAAGAGATTTTATTGTGACGAGTAATAATCCTAACATTATTATAATGACAAAATATTTAACTTCAAAGATGGTTGAGTCTCTTCATTGGAAGTTTTCTGTTAGATCCAATTGGTCTTTGCTGTACATCGTCATTACTGGTGACAGTAAATTCAAATGCAAGAATGACAAGATGGATACGAAAGATTTTTCATTTCTGGAAAATATCATGAACAGTCTGTGGCAAAGATTTCAAATCATGCGTGTTGGTGTAGTATTCCCTATTGCATGTGAACAAAAGATGGTTATTTATAACGGCAAAAAACCATCCACTCGGATTTTATACGATAGATCTATTAAATTAATTAATGCTTCTCATTTTAAACACATAACTAAAGCCATAAAGAAAAGTGGGGATAAGCTAGCTGATGGCTATCCCGTCACGGCGAATATATTCCATAGACATCCCACATCTATCAAAACTTGCAAGAATATACACTATTACACGAACATTAATTTGAAATTAACGAATGGCTATTGTGGTTTGGACGGAATGGTAATGCACGATATCCTAGCCAATTTAAAATTTAATTTATATTTTTCTGAAAACAAAGAGTGTGCCCATTACGGTTATGTGCAACCTGGGAATGTTAGCGGTGCATTGGGCTGTATCATTCGTAGCGAGCTAGATATATCCTTTAATTCACGATTTATGACTTTATATTCAGATGAAAATATTTATTACTTGCACTACATTAAAACCGACACATTGTGTGCTTTAATAAAGAAGCCCCGTATTATACCTATTTGGCAGGGTCTGTTTAATTTGTTCTCTTCATCATTATGGGCCCTGATAGGAGCAGTGTTATTTGTAATCGGTTGTATCATGTGGGCTACAGCGATTATTAACAGAACAATGGCTGGTCCAGAGACAATGACATTCTGGAGCTACCTTCATAACTCTGTGTTGGCGACTATGCTTGGGTATTCACCGATGAAATCAAAAACATTTATAATTTTAAGGAGCACTTGCTTATTGGGTTCCATCTTTTTTATGGCCATATATCAGGTAAGTTGAGGTTTTTCAGCATTGAATAAAATTAACTACCAACCCGCACTGGGCCCGCGTGGTGAATTACGGCCCATTCCCTCTCCTAGAGAGGAGGCCTGAGATTCCCAGTAGTGGGAACATAAAAAAAGGCTGATTATTGCTTATGCTTATAAATAAAATTAACTAGCGAAAGTCTGTTGACGTGGTACATATATACACCTAGGTTTATGGAAAAGATACATTTCAAACTGACTATCTAATATTTTAGGGTCACCTCAACAGAGTCTTTACAACTGTGCAACGATATCCTCAAATCAAAACTCTACAGGATCTATACTCATCTGGAATAACTTTGCACATCTCCCCATCAATGAAAGTATTTATGAGACAGCTACTGAATCCAGACGACAAGCTACAAGCAGCATTCTTTGATGGAGCTCAACAGCTGCCTAGCACTCGTCTTGGTAAGTCTAAAAATAGTAGGTATATATTACATTTTTTCTTCAAAACATCGACGTGGGTTGAAGAGAGATGATGCCTTTGTTTAGTGTAGTAAATAATATGAAATCAAATTTGTTACCACCACTTTGACAAATATGGAAAAAATAACTTATTACGTAGGTTTTTACGCGAATTTAGAAATCAACAAGTATTGTAGGTACTTTTTTTATTGATATAAACCAGTGCTTGACTACGATCCCACCTGATGGTAAGCAGAGATGCAATCATTGATGGTAAGGCGCACTAGTTTATTAAGAGCCTATTCACTCTAGCCTTGAAGACACCTAAATTATAGTTGGATGGGAAGACCGCAACAGGCAAATTGTTCCAGTCGAAGCGAAACGCTTAGTCCGGACCGTTGAAGTTTCAACATCGTAAGGGTGGATACTCGCCGTACTTCGGGTTGTCCGATGGTAGAAAGGAGATGGCGGAATCAAGTCATGCAATTCCCGCGCACACTTTCCAAAATGCAACCTGTAAAATACCGATAGGATGGCTACCCTGCGCCTGTGCTCGAGGCTTTGTAGATTGGACTTAACCAAATCTGGATCCCCAATTAGCCTCTTCGCACGCCTTTCCACTGAGTCCAAAGTTGCTAGATGGCATTTTGCAGCACCAGCCCATATGTGACTGCAGTACTCCACACACGATCAGACCTGTGCTTTGTATAACATTAGAAGCTGTCCCAGTGTGAAGTAGGTACCATCGGACCTTTGCAAGTTAGTTTTTTAGCAGCTACCTTGACTTTGGACTCAATGAACCGCCCAGGTACATAAAAGTTGTGTAGGTAGGCCAAGCAATAACTATAGGTTTTGTAAATGAGTTAGAAAAGGAGAGCGATTAGTTAGAAATAAAATTTACTTAACTGAAAGCAGTAGCACACAAAATTATCTGTAAGTAATAATAATATATAGCCAATAAGGGCCAACGCTGCGTTATGTGGGGGCGCGGGTATTCGTCGCGTGGCGTCGCGCGTGTGTCGTGTGCGTCGGTCCCTGTAGCGGAAACCGGATTATTTTCCTGTATATTACCAAAGTACTCTGTGGGATTATTACTTGCGCGCAGCGTCGCTAGTTCAACTTTAGTGTGCATGTAGTGGTGTCGATCGAGAACTTTAATGTATTATTACGTAACTAAACGGGCGCGGGGCGCGGCTGCCCGCGCGCCATCCGCGACGGAGCACTTTTGTATGGACCCGCGCGGCGCCCGCTTAACGCAGCGTCGGCCCTAATACCTTCGGCTCTAGCCGAGTAGCATTAGTGTATTGAATTTCATTACTGGGCCCGCAAGCACCGCTTGGTAATAATTTGATTTGAATTTGGAACCTTACATAAAAATTAGTATGATTTTTAACATAGAGACGTATCATAAAAAACTTTTTACAAAAAAAAATACAACCGACTTCAAAGTAAAAAAAAACACTGAAAAGTGCAAAATAACTTTAATTTCGGAAGTCGGTGTTTCTATAATAGTTTTGTGTCTTCGTTATTTCACACCGACTTCGGAAATTAAAGTTATTTTGCACTTTTCAGTGTTTTTTTTTTACTTTGAAGTCGGTTGTATTTTTTTTTGTAAAAAGTTTTTTATTTTACAATTTTTAGTTATGGTACCACCACTAAAAAGTACACCTCAGCCAAACTTATAGCCAGAGTGCATCTCATGACAATTGTAATAATCTCAAATACGGTTAGATTACATTAATTTATTACAGAGTTCCGGTGCCTAACTTCAGGCTTCATCATCAGATCAGTTCGATATTTTTCCCCTCTACTTTCAGTCAGTCATCGACTACACGTATAAACAAAGCAATTTTACTTGTTCCGGCGGATTTGCTGTGATCCTATGAGGAGTTCTGTTCCATATCTTCGAAGTTCATGATCAGATCATAACAATATTTCTATGGGACCAACTCGGAAGCATAACCTTTCAATCAAAAAAAAAATTTTCAAAATCGGTCCACAATTGTCCGAGAAATCGGTGAACATACATAAAAAAAAAAAAACGTACATTCAACCGAACATATAACCTCCTCCTTTTTGAAGTCGGTTAAAAAATAAGAACTTGGTCGAAAACGAATACCACACACACATTTAAAAACGTACCGGAAGACGTAGCGTTGGAAGGCCTCCTACAAGGTGGACCGATGACATGGTAGCGGTTGCGGGAGTCCGATGGATGCGAGACGCACAGGACCGTTCATTGTGGCGACACTTGGGGGAGGCCTATGTCCAGCAGTGGACGTCTTTCGGCTGAAATGATGATGATACGAATACTTAATAACGTCTCTCTGCGGTTAGATATTTTTTCTTGCACATTGGCGGAATTTTAAAGGGTGACAATAAGTGTGTTGACCTCTGTGTAACTTGTGCCGGTTCTTCAGGGCGTTGCTTGAGGCTGATCATCGACTATCATTTAGGTATGTTGCCTACTACTACACTAATGAATATTTGATCAGTCTGTGGGTGGCGTCTCTGAGTGCGGCTATTTTGCGACTACATTTGTTATCTTGGGTATGTCTGTTAAAACAATTGTATGTGTTATTAAATAAATAAATAAAATAAATAAATAAATAAAGATACCGCGCAGCTTCCCGAACGCTGCCCAGCCGAATCAGATTCGACGGTCGACTTCTTTCTCGAAAGTAGATCCGGGCCGGAATTTTTAGAGACGTTTAAGAGACTGATAAGAATAAAATACCCTCTTACTCACCTCGGCAATATGAACTTCCCATGAGAGGTTAGTGTCCATATGGACGCCAAGGTTTTTAGCACTTCTGGATTATAATATTGATACAGAATCATACACTACTGGTGGGAGCGACTGGTAATCTAAAAGGTTGAGTATGTTTCTGCCACCAATAATAAAAGCTTGAGATTATTTTGGGTTCAGTAAGAGTCCATAACATTTAGCCCACTTATTGATATTTTCAAGATCGTCATTGATGGTAGCCACAGTCTCAGCAAGTTCACCTACTTTAAAATGCTGATATAGCATAATAAGAGAATAAGCGTATGATCATAAACTGGGGAAAGATTTTCTAATTTAGTTTCATCTGAAGAGAAGTAATCAATTTGGAAAGACGGACTATATTAAACACCTAGTAGCAGCTTCGTATGTTGAAAGTCTATTTCAATGAATAGGTGTTCAGCAAACTTTGAGTAGACACTCAGGAGACTGGTCAACAATCTAGTAGGTGATATCACCACGGAGATAAATGGCAAAACCCCTCCACATTCCTTGCCAGTTCTGTCATTGCGCACAATCTTGTATCCCGGAAGAGAATATTGCGTATTTATATTTTTATATTGCGCTATTGGCTTGAGAAAAGTTTCGGAAACAAGGACAGCGTGGACAAGATCTGAATCGAAGGATGATAACTGAGAAAAAAACTTTTTACAAAAAAAAATACAACCGACTTCAAAGTAAAAAAAAACACTGAAAAGTGCAAAATAACTATAATTTCGGAAGTCGGTGTTTCTATAATAGTTTTGTCTCTTCGTTATTTAACACCGACTTCGGAAATTAAAGTTATTTTGCACTTTTCAGTGTTTTTTTTACTTTGAAGTCGGTTGTATTTTTTTTTGTAAAAAGTTTTTTATTTTACACTTTTTATTTATGGTACCACCACTAAAAAGTACCCCTCAGCCAAACTTAAATACCTTACAGCCAGAGTGCATCTCATGACAATTCTAATAATCACAAACACGGTTAGATTACATTAATTTATTACAGAGTTCCGGTGCCTAACTTCAGGCTTCATCATCAGATCAGTTCGATATATTCCCCCTCTACTTTCAGTCAGTCATCGACTACACGTATAAACAAAGCAATTTTACTTGTTACGACGGTTCTGCTGTGATCCTATGAGGAGTTCTGTTCCATATCTTCGAAGTTCATGATCAGATCATAACAATATTTCTATGGGACCAACTCGGAAGCATAACCTTTCAATCAAAAAAATATATTTCAAAATCGGTCCACAATTGACCGAGAAATCGGTGAACATACATAAAAAATAAAAATAAAAAACAAACATTCAATCGAACATATAACCTCCTCCTTTTTGAAGTCGGTTAAATTGAGTTGGAATACTTTGAGCATTTATGTGAACAGCGTTGAAAAATTTGCGACAGTTTGAAAAAATAAAATAAAGGCGGTCCCGAAGATTCAGAGAATCGTCATCGCTGAAAGCTCTGGCAAAACTCTAATCTGAGGGACAAGAGGAAGGGCATGAAAAGAAACTGTCATCAATGACGCCAGTTGACATAATTATAAATAATAAAATTATAAGTAATTTAAAAAACAATATTTAAAAAAAATAACACAAAATTAATTTTAGTAAATAATAAGAACACAACAGTTCGTGTTTCCGAAACCATCTATATAATAATCATTGGATAATATTATTAAACCTTAACCCTATTACTCCAGGAATAATCCTTGAAACAAACGCCGCAACAGTGGATAGAAAAGCAGATGCCGAGATGGAAATAACTGAGCATTTCTTAGATCGTTACGATAACCCCATGATCGATATATTGGATGAATGTTTCTGGACATATTATTTATCCTACACTGCACGATCAGGTAAAAGACTTCAATCTAACCAAATCTGCACTTGCTTTGGTGGGTGTTCGGATAAGCCCCCTTACTGTCATCTCGTTATTTTCTCTGCCTTATCTCAATTTTAGTGTCCGACCGAAAGTTCGGTTTCGTTAGGGTTTCGCCAAAAAAAACGAGTTTCGGTTTTGTTTCGGTTTCGGCAGCAAACCAGCCGAAACTACGACCGAAACTGAAACTGTATTCAAGAATTCTAGCGTTGTGGTCGGTCATGTTCGGTGCGTTAAATTCCATCTAAGCGAGTACCTAAGCGACGAAGACATTTTTCTGCGTTCACGTGCCTAATCATGTCGTGACTGGCTTGTGTTTGCAGTTCATTTTGTTTGTTGTGACTTTTCGTATGATTTATTTTGAATTCGGTAAGTTTTTATTACGTAATATAGCATAAGAGTAGGTAGAAAACATCAAAAAAAAAAAAAAATCCTTATAAAAAATACAAATATTATAGTAGAATAAATTTAAACCTATCTAAATATTTTTTTGGTTGATTTAACTCTCTCGCTAATGCTATTATACCTAAACAAACATTAGTTAGGTACTTGGTACTTGCTATAGTCAGGCTTGGGCAGTATTTGAATTACTTGTAATTAAAATACGTAATTGAAATACAAATACGTATTTGGTATTTGTATTTCAATTACTTCCTTAAAATGTAATTTGTAATTCGTATTTCAAATACCTGACGGCAAAGTATTTTGTAATTAGTATTTCAAATACTTGAGGCTTCAAAATACATTTGAACATTAAAATACATTTAACCTTCAAGAAAGATTGTTTTCTTTAGCAGGTTTTATTCACTCTCCAACAAGAGGCTGTTTGTCGGACAGTACATTTAAAAATCTAGTGTTCATGAAAGGAAACTCTGGTTTTACTGATTAATTAATCTTGTTTTCCTCTACTTTTCAGCCCATGCTGGTCTAGATTACTTATTTTGTAATATGTAATTTGTATTACAATTAAAAATAGCTAAAATACTGTATTTTGTATTTTATATTTCAAATACCTTACTTAAAGATATTTTGTATTTTAATTACTTGCGATACTGTATTTTGTCATTTGTATTTCAATTAAAGCAAAGTATGTATTTTGCCCAGCCCTGGCTATAGTTCACTATTGGTGATAATATTATGGATTCAGATTTACAAAATTCGTTTTTATACTTATTACCAAGGTATTGAAGTGGCAAGTACAGTTAGATATTTACCTACGTCCTTAATAGTTTTTTTTTTTTAATTAACACACTTAAAATTAAATGAGTGACTGATTATAATAACGTTTTCTTTATTTTTCCCTCAAAACATGAACTTGTAAGGATTTTTCGGTTGCGGTTTCGACCGAAACTGAGACTCTTGCCGAAATTCGGTTTCGGTTTCGGTCCTAAAAACCAGTTTCGGTCGGACACTACTCAATTTGTTTGGGGCTATCCCAAATAAATAAAACAATGTCTGCCTTGTCATGTAGATTTATTATACAATTTGTCTTCTTCTTTCGTACCTAGGTACTTCTCTATTAGTCATTATCACAGTATGTAGTACCTATCCACTTTCTTGACATGTCATCGTTCACACAGTTTTTTCATCACTCACGTTCATACCACTGTAAACATTACTCACGAAATTATCCTCATTTCTCCGCATCACATCCTCAGACTACCGATTTCCACAAACATTTTAAATCATCGGTGGCACTTTCAGACTTTACACGTACCTATCTTTCATTCTATCCATTCTCATAACACCAAAGAGCACTTATACTGCTCTAACCAACGATTTAAAAAAAAGCAGCAATGTATTCATTTTGTTCTCTGTTTCCTTAGGTTTCCCGTTCTACAAGGATCTTCAAGTTATAATAGAACGGATAAATGAAGCGGGTCTACCAACTAAGTACTACAAGTGGACTCGCGAAATGCTCGATATTCCTAATCCAAAGATCAACCATGATAACGAACCTAGGACTTTCTTTAGAATAGAGTTCAGCGACGAACGTGTGGCTTTCGATGTACTAATGATTGGTACGATTCTGTCTGTTATCGTGTTTGCTTTCGAAATGTGGAAAAGCAGACAACATCATATTAAATAGTAATTTTGACATTTTGACTCACCAACCACCTTTTTTCGGTATGCTGATTTGAACTGCGTGTAGGTTCTTCTTTCGACTTCGGACTTTCTTCTCGATTTACTGAAAGAAAATGCATACTGTTTTTTTTTTTAATAATAAAATCTTTACTCGGTTAATTTTCACAAGTAGGTACAATATGTTAAATCATCAGTCATCAGAGGGATAAATTTTCAACAGTTGCAAAACTTGATTGAAGCGTTTTTTTTTTCAAGCGCACTCAGGTAGGATAGGATTTAGCCAGTAAAAGTCTGACACTCTCTCTCACTCTACTCTAGAGCGGAACTTCTTTCGCGCTAGAGGAGAGTGAGGGCATTTAATGATTTACCAACTTAAATAAAAGTATCTGCTCCAACATTGTGTAGGTATATATAAATATAGATACATAGATACGATCGAGTCGGTAATAGGTACCTTTATCGTTTTCAAATTCTTCCTTTTATGAAGTCACACCTTTGAACTATTTAAGCTACGATACTAAGCAGAGACTACTACCTAACTGAAAAATGATAATAGAGAAATTATCTATAGGGTGCTATTTTTTTACTGGGGTCCAACAATAGAAGACATGGGAAATGTAACTCTTTCAGATAATAATTTAAAATTTGGTATGATTTTTTTGTTTCGAATGTTAGACTGGTACTGACTAAAATCCACCTGTTTTCCTTTTGGGCACGCCACAATTATGGCGGTAAGTCCCTTCTTTGAGGCGTGGTTGGAAAGACCTCACGGCGTCCTCACCTTCCGCATGACGCAGGTTCTCACCGAACACGGGAAGTTCGGGAAGTTCCTGCACCGGATTCGTGCGGAAGCGACGCCCGGGTGTCGCCACTGTGTGGACCGCCCGGAGGACACGGTGGAGCATACGGTGGAAGTGTGCCCCGCTTGGGAAGAGCAACGCCGTGTCCTCGTGGGGGCGATCGGCGGCGGCGATCTCTCGCGCCGGGCCTTGGTACAGGCCATGGTCCGGAGCGAGGAGGAGTGGCAGGCGGTCGCCTCCTTCTGCGAAGCAGTAATGCTAGCAAAAGAGGCGGCCGATCGCGTGAGGCAACGGCAACGGTCCTCACGCCCCAACCGCCGCCGGGATTCCGATCCCGATTTCCGGCCACCGTAGGCGCGGGCTTGCGGACGGCGGGCAATGGGTGGCTCGCCGTCCGACCGTCCGGTAACCATCCGGACCGAGCCCAAGTCGTCGACGGCGCGTATTGTTCCGCGCGCGCCTCAGGGAGATGTCAGCAAATCGTAGGGGCCCAGCAGGGTCGAAGCCTACTGGGGCCATGGGTAGTGTGAAAACGAAACCGTGGCCCTGGGACGAAGGCAACGAAGGAACAGGAGTGGGTTTTTAGTCAGTAAAAGTCTGACACTATCTCCCGCTCCGCCCAAGAGCGGGATTTGTCATAAGATGATTTTCCCACCTATAAAAAAAAAAAAAAACCTGTTTTCCTTTAGTTGTCCCATGCCATCTGGCCACGGTAACTCATTCGAACCATCCCACAGATATCTGTGACATTAACATGTAATTATATTAGTAGATATATTAGGTACCTTTGTAACATAAAGAGTGTTGACATCTTATCCTTAATAAATAAATAAATGAAATCGTAATTTTTATGTGTATTCTACTTCTATATAATATATTAGATTAATTTAATATAATAGTGTTCACCTCTATTATTTGTGATTTTTTTTAAATAATGCTTACCTGCGATCCCACCTGATGGTACCTAATCAGTAATGCAATTGTTGATGGTCTTGCACATAGTGCGCATCACCATCAATGTATTAAGAATATCTTGAGGATGACTAAAAGGGCCAATAGATATATACAAACGATACAGGTCCTGTATTGACCCTTTTATTTTTTTGGTAAGAAATCATTAAATGACTCTTCCTGCTGTGAACGAAGCGAGAGGAAGCGTCAACATTTTGCTGACTAAAACCCACCTTCAGTTGCCTTTGCGTTCCAAGTCCCCTGTGACTCTTTCGGACAATGCCCCAATCCTGGCAGTGTTTTGGCCCTAGAGACACATTAATAACATGGAGTACCTACCTACCCAAAGAAGTGTCAGTGTCCAGAAAATGATTATTGTGCATTCAAGTTTGTTTGATTTTATTTCATTCACCTAACTTTTCCGTGTGTAGGTAGACATTAAGAATGGACTGCACTTACCCTATAAGTTTGAAGTGATCCCTTTTACCACTTACGTCAAATTAATCCGACAAATATTTTCGTGTTCATTTTGCCATGGTCGTATATTTACGACTGTGGCGTCACATGTGAACGCACCTTAGATTAGTGTTGCATGTTAATATTTAAGTCAATATTGTTAAGTTAGTTAAGTGGCAACACGAGGCGAGGATTTTTGCGGGGCGCTACTCTTAGCACCTCTCGCTCTCTTGCCTTTCAACCGTCGCAAAACACGGACTAGATTGTTTATATTGTCATTAGTCCGATCTCCCACAGCTAGTTACAATTGCTTATACTGGCTTGCTATTGTTTGTAACTACAATGTTTAAAGTTCGTTTTTTAATCCCAGATAATGATTTGACAAGTGCAAATGTCAAACTCCAGAAATATGTTGCCTGCTTTTTGATAAAAGTGATGTCTCCAAATTCGATTTTTTATACCGATTCTTTTAATAATATAACCTTTATGTAAAGAAGGACCAAGATACAATATTGTTTGTTTATAATAGAGTCTAATATGAATTGGAGATTAAAATATTCAAAAATATTACCATATCTTTTTACACTCGGAATTTTACTTACACTAAGAACTCACAAAACCGTTTTTACCGGCGGGCAACTAGTAAAATCGTGCAGGCCACGGTCACCCGCAGCCTCGGCGAGTTGCGCCTGCACTCTCTGCGGTCGGTTAACAACCGCAATGGCCATCAGGGGATAGAGAAATTCGATGCGAAATCCAAAAATCGATTGATGCACCCAGAACTTTATAGGCCTTCTTTTTTTAATTCTTCTGTGAAGTAAGTATAACAATAAATAAAACTCAACAGCTCGTTTCTGGTTTATGTCCACGGCGGTCTGGAGCTCAACTGGTAATTAACCGCGCGGCTTGCGATTGTCATCTGCCAAGTTTGCGAGCAATAACCGCAACCGCGACGGCTGTGTAATCACACAAAACTCCGGTCAAAACTACGGATTACCGGACTGCCAGACGGCAAGCTACCCATTGCTCGACGTCAGTATTGACACTGTGGCAGTCCGGGTTGGGGTCTCGGCGACCGGGGCGTAAAAATGTTCCGTTTCCTTACTCGTGCAGCCTCCTCCTTCGCTAGAATTACTGCTTCGCAGAAGGAGGTGGCAACTGCCATTCCTCCTCGCTCCGGACCATGGCCTGTACCAGGACCCAGCACGAGAGGTCGCTGTCCTTCACGAGGACATGGCGGTGCCCCGCCCAAGTGAGACACACCACCACCGTATGCTCCACCATGTCCTCCGGGCGGTCCACACAGTGGTGACCTCCTCAATCCGATGTAGGAACTTCCCGAACTGACCATGTCCGGTGAGGACTTGCTTAGCCACTCCTCAAAGAGGGAACTAACCGTCATGATTATAGCGTGCCCATTGCTCGTCAAGCTGTGAATTCACATGTCTGCATTGCAAGAAACCGACACTAGATTCGTTTATCGCTACAATTTTAGAAGAGATTAACCTAGTGTTAATTTCTAACCTAGTAAAGTTGTATTAAAGTGTCAGCAAAAATATAACTTTGAGTAATTCTATATTTTTATCTGGGTTTGGTGATAATAAATCGAGACAAAAAAATAAAATGACGCGGCTTTCGCTAGTCTTTCAACAATTTTTAGGCTTAAATTATATTTTATTTTATGAGTTAGACATTTGCATCTATCAAATTACCTTCAGAAAATAAAAAAACGACCATAATTAGTTCCAGAAAAAAACGAAATTATTTTTACGAATATTTTCGGTTTTTTGTTCAATATCGGTTGCGGTACCTCACTATTTATGAAATGGAAAAAACATGCAACATTCGAATTGTCAAATCATTATCTCTAATTAAAAAACAGATTGTAGAAATACATTTTAAATACTGCAAGTTGGGTTTTCACTTCTGGCTCCAAACAACGGCCTCTCGTCGCAAGACACATAAAAGGGGACAGGCACAATATCTGCCATCCGCGTCCCCAAACGACCAAATATTCCTATTCTCGTTTAACTCTTCAATACACATAGGTAACAGGTGGAGAGACGGAGTATTTGGTTGTAAATATACGACCATGGCGAAATGGACACGAAAACATTTGTCGGAATAATCCGACGTAAGCGGTTAAAGAATTAAAGGCAGAAAAGTATAAGCGTAGCAAGCTAGTAGTTGTCTTTTCATTCTTGTTAATGTTAATGTCTTTGAATTCTGTTTGGGGCCCATTAACAGGCTTGTAGTGCCTGCTTCTTCATTACGACCTAAAGGTCAAACGAGACTGGAATTGGCTGCACTCGGTGATCAAATTTTATCAAGTCAGTACAAAGTCTGTTCACAATGTCTCTGAGTGTAACTGATGTATTACCGGATGGTCCGGAGCGAGGAGGAGTGGCAGGCGGTCGCCTCCTTCTGCGAAGCAGTAATGCTAGCAAAGGAGGCGGGTGATCGCGTGAGGCAACGTTCATCGCGCCCCAACCGCCGCCGGGATTCCGATCCCGATTTCCGGGCACCGTAGGCGCGGGCTTGCGGATGGCGAGCAATGGGTAGCTCGCCGGCCGACCGTCCGGTAACCGTCCGGATCGAGCCCAAGTCATCGACGGCGCGTACTGTTCCACGCGTGCAAGTAGTTGTCAGCAACTGTAGGGGCCCAGCAGGGTCGAAGCCTACTGGGGCCAAGGGTCTGATTCTGAAAGGAAGACTCGGCCCTGGTACAAAACGGTTCGTGGTAACGAAGGAACAGGAGTGGGTTTTTGATTTTCCCACCGAAAAAAAACCCGTTAAAACCCATAAACGCCTTATATCATACTAAGAGCAATATGTATGTTAGGAGTTCGATTCCGATTCCGAAAGTTCAGAACTTCTGATTGTATTTGCACTTTCGATTCCGATAAATTTGAATCGGAACTTATATCGGAGGTAAAAACAAGTGATACTTGACGCGGGGAACCATCCCTTCGTGTCTTATAAGTCGATTATAATATTATTTTCTTGTGAGTTAGCTCTACATTTAAGCTAGAACAACATTAGACCGACGCACACGTTTAACACGCCTGATTTGTACGTAGAACAACGTCGCGTGGCGTGTATCAAGTGTAAGTAGCTCTACAAGTCTAGTTTCCATATAAAATGTATGGAGACCGACGCGTCCAGATCGGCGTGTGTGGCACACGTGTGAGGCTGTGAGCAGTATAATTCTACCTTTATACTTATCCGAGTTTTTTTATTAGTTTTAGTTGTGTTCATTTGACGCTTCTACCTTCGCCTTCGATTTCGGTTCAGTTCCGACAAACCAAATTTAAAAACTCCGCTTCTGAATTCGGTTCCTCTATAATCACTTCCGTTACATCCCTAAATATTTAGGCCTGGAACATATAGTTACTATTGTCATTCTCATAGGTACCCACATTACCAAGGCGCCACGCTGTGATAGTGTGACTAAGTCCTAAAGGTTAATTTAAATAAAATACAAAGTATAAATTCAGCTTTTTATGGAATATACTTTTGAAGTATTCTTTTTACAATGTCATTTCAAATAAAATAATAATACATTTTTAATATCAATAGCTGCTCGCATTGTAGGGTTCGATGTTTGCATTATAAGCGTTTAGGAGGTATTTTTCCTGAAGGATATTTCTTAAAATTCCTTATTTAAAACAATAAAACTTAAAATTAATGATGTATATCTATTATTGTATGTATATATATTATACATTGTCTTTTAGGAAAAGATACAATTTGCTAACTAGATATAAATCATACAAAATTATTATTATTATTAGATTGATGACTTAATCTACTTAACCCAAGATTAATATCTGATTTAAAACACTTTTAAAAACATTAGAAAAGGTATCTTTAAAGTCATGGAAGGGTAAAAAAGATATAAAAATGATGATTTAATACAATAGCTTCAATTCTAATAAAGTAGGAACAATTATATTTGCAGCTACAACAAACTGAGGTAACATTACTTATAATTATTATTTATCTACTTAAAAATGAAAATATTCAATATTGTCTTTATGTGCTAACTACACAGCGAAGTTGAAGCCTGGGAATGATTCTTAAATAAAAGTATCCTATAAAATGAGCAACAAGAAAAAAAAACACCAATTTAGCTTCAGGTGAAAACTATGGTCACGAACGTGGCCATGTTGTCGATAGATGGCGCTGAAGTCTATAATAATGTATGTAGTATATACATATACTGAAGCACCATAGTTAGAGTAATGAACAGTCAGAAATAGATGGATTTAGAAGCAATTATTGGACTAAGTTCAATAAAGTGAAATGTCCAATTTTAGCAAATACCATTTCCTTGACTAAATTATGCTCCCATACACTAAAAACAAAATAAACTAAAAATATTGAGATCAGCGCCACCTAGCGAGAGAACATGGCCAAGTTCAGACCCGCAGCTTTCACCTGTATGTGAAATGAGTACTCAATCCCTAGCACAAGGTGACAGGTCACTTTTACCTAAGTAAGTTTCACGGTAAGATTTTTGCAGAATAGGTCTATAGGAATTATAATATCAATTACTCAACTAAAAACTAATTACATACAATACCATTTACCTTATTTTTTTTTTACTTTTGAAGTAAAAAAAGTTTGAAGTCAGCAAGTTTTGGACTAGTACTGTTTACGCAAAATAGCAGATTTTCAGAGTTCTTTGGAGGATTAGTTTTACACAAATTTATGTTTTGTTTTCAATAGAAACGTAGATAATATCCACAACATATCTTTTTAGAGAAAGATGTGTAATAACGTCATTATCGCATAAGAACAGTTCAATGGGAAATCCTCACGGGTTGGGCGTTCTTAACTGATGGATATCACAAAATATTAAACCGGTATAGTCTTACATTGAGCCTAGCTACTTCAATTACTATACTACAACTCTATAACAAAAACGATATAATCACATTTGTAATCAATATTCAACGTAGGTTGATATTTGACTGCAGTTCAAGAATTATAACGGCATTATATATTTCAAGAACGCGTGTCAGCCATTCTAATGTATACCTTATTACAATGAGATTAGAAGAATTGCACTATCTATACTAAGGTTCACAGCAATTTCAAACATAGTCTTTAGTAGCAGTTTTTTAACAATAGTTTTTTAGACTGACATGTATGACCAAAAGCCTTTAAAAAAAAATAGATATGGAACGTTCTTTTTTACCGTCAATCGATCAGTACAAAAAAAAAATGTGTTACAAAAGCGTATTTCGTCCATCCTGTCACATAAATTAAAAAAAAAACTCGTGTCAGTGTTTGTAATCGAACTCCTTCGAAACAGCTTGACCGATTTTTATGAAATTTTCTGTGTATATTTTGGAAGTCTGACAATAGGTCGTAGGCTATTTTTTACCCTCCTACCCACATTTTTTTTTTTTTTTATCTTTAAAAACACACTAGGAATTACTCCTGTATATTGGGTACGTTCACAAACATGTAATCTCACATACAGAAGACACGCAGACACGGAACAACTATATGAAGGCCATACAAATATTTGTTTCGCTCAACCACTGCCGAACGGGCACTCTTTGATATAATTTATATGGTAGAACAACGTTGGCTGACTCAACTAGTATTATTATTGTACCTAAATTAAAGCCTTTGTATAATACTAATATATATTTTATCTAATAAAAATTATAAACTTAAAAATTTTAAGCGTGAATTCTATATTTACATAATTTTTCGAGAGGACAAGCAGCTGTCGATATAAAAGAACGTCCCGGAAGTCAAGTATAGTAAAATCAATTTTTTTACTTCTTACTACGTCGTTTACACCAGTCACCAACCTTTGAGCAGAAATATTGCACATTTTTCTACGTTACACTTACCTCCATAATTTTAAGCGTACCATTTAGCGTATTACATACATAATATATATTTTTTAATATTTAACTACCTTAAAACATATTATATCTTTGATATCGCTTAACAGTTATCTCCTTTATTCTAGTCATAACAGGCACTAATCGATACTTCTCCTAACTATTGAGTTACGCGCTTCCTCACTGCCGTTCAAAGAAAAAGGGACACATCTGCCCTTGCACGCAAAACTGAGTTAACTGTGTGAAGGGTCTGTAGCGACATCTATGGCGTCGAATTCTCCGCGCGATTTGAACATGTACAACAGCCCGAAATCATGTCTCGGGCAGTTGCCCAGATCAGACATAACACCCGTCTGGTCGGAGGTCGAAGGCACAATGATGTCGCTACAAGTCCAACGATCAAATGTTAAACATTTCAGATCTTTTTATTAATATTTATCTCTTTTGGTCAGGTGTGTCCTTTTTTCTGAAGGCAGCAACATGATATAATTAGTAATTTATCAATACAGTTTATTTGGAATGTGGCTTTACATTATCAAGTCTATGCGGACGAGCCGTTTGTCAGACGGGCATGTTTACTGATACATTCAAAGATGAGCTTCCCAAGGCTGACGAAATTAGGTTAGCAGGCAAGGGCGGATCCGGGGAAGGAGGGGCATAGCACCCTTCCCCTTTGGCAATACGAATAAAACTAGAAACTGAGACTCTGAGAGGCTAATACCCTAGTCTACTAGATTTGAAATCATATAAATGGTGGTTTTTGCGTACCTAGTCTTAAGTAAAAAAATTATTATACTAATTTATCAAGAATGAATCCCAAAGACATGTGTAAGAGTAGGGAGGGGGGACCTTACTTGTCCAGCCCTTATGTCGCCCTAGAAATAAATCTTAGATCCGCCCTTGTAATCAGGTCTCGTCAAACCGTCATCATCTGGGACCTACAAGTTCACTTGAACCTTAAAGGGGTCCCATCTACACCTATATCACCGACACAGAGGCAAGCACGCGGCTAAAAACGCGAGCAGGCAGAAAAGCCACTGCTATTTGGATATACTACCGTTCTTACGACCATCAGCGACCTTGAAGCTACTCTGTGGCGTCACTGTGCTACTGCTAGAGTCAGATATGGGCTGTGGCGCGGGCTCCTCGTTGTACCAACCGCACATTCTTTTCACGGCGTCCTGCCAACGCGCGAATGTCACTTCGTAGGCTTTCTTTACTTGGGGACGTGGGCTGAACACGCAGTCGATTTTTCGAAGTTTCTTTAGTTCTTCTTTTGATTTCCATATACCTGAATGAAGGCGAAACGTATTTTACATTAGTTGGCGGTGTAGAAAGCTGTCGCCAACGATAGACTTGTATATTATTCTTCTCTTTTTCGATCACTATTCTAGAAAACTTTTACTTTTTTTTTTTTTGTTTCTCTGTGTTACGCGTTTAGACATAGAAGAATGGACTGAGCGTTTTCTATTCAGCTGGAAAGCAAAGACAGTTAGAACACTGCTCACAGTTTTCTGACAGTCTGACTCAGAAACAATGTGATCGTGCGCTTGCTAGTGATTGGGTCACGGCGATTTGCAAAGCGACAGGTAGCCGCAAAGTCGCATTATATCTTTCCACAATGTCGATTTTGAGACGGTATTGCTTAGTCCATTCTCATATTCATGTGTGGTTGTTCCATCTAGTGACAATTTTTTAAATAGCAGCTGACTGCTGCAGCTGTTCACTTCGCTGTAGAATATACAACTTAAGACTGTAGAAAGTCAATCAGTCTAGGCCTTTCCTAACTACCGTAAAACGTTGTGAATAGAAACGCAGGGGTGAATAGAAACAAAACTTTGGTTTGGTTTTTCACTTTGATACCATATTAGCGGCTTCTAACAAAGCATCGAATTTTTAGAATAACAATTCATTAATAAATTGATATAGTTAAATGCTGTAAAAATTATTCAAATATCGTGAAAATTTGTAGCCTTAGAAGTTTTGTTTCTAATCACCCCTGAGTTTCAATTCACGCCATTTGACTGTATATCAGGACCGGCTCTAACCTAACCGGAAGCAGCTGAATAACAGTATTTTACATGGAGCAACTGCTTATTTGAAGACGATACCCCTTTTGGCAAGACTGATGTGAATTTAAAGCAGTGCTGGTCCAGCAGAGTGCTTTAGTGGCCCACTGGTAACGGCCCTGACTTATGAGTTGTTGGTCACGGGTAAAAACCCAGACAGGCGCATTAGTTTGTGTAATTTATTTTATCACTTTTACACTAAACACGATGAAGGAAAACACTGTGAATGAGAACGAAAAATTCCTGGATCAATAATTCGAAGACATGTGACATCCACCAATTCGCACTGGGTCGGCGTGGTTTTATTACGGCCTATTCACACTTCTAGAGAGGAGGCCTGAGTACCAGAAGAGGGAACATTATAAGCCTGATTGTGTTATGTGTTTTTATAACCTCTTTCAATTACTTCTCCTGCTCTATGGCGGGGCGGCAAGGCGTGTCAGACTTTTACTAATTAAAACCCATTCTTTTGTTCTTTCCCTTGCATTCCAGGACCCCGGGTTATTTTCCATCATGACTGTCAAAGATCTGCGAATGACTACCGGGTCCAACAGCTTATCTTGATTTGCGAGGGTAATGGACGGTCACCCATCTAGGAACCAACTTCGGCAAGCGTTGCTTAACCTCAACGATCATCGGGTCGAGGCTCGATGCTGATTGATTAGAATCTCGTGGCTACATCGTATGTAGCCACAAGATCCTAATCACTAAGTATCTTACCTATATTGTATCCGACTATATGCGCACATCCCTGTGAGGACATCTCCACATGGACGGGCCTCTCGACACGCAACCCTGTGAGATCGGCTACCAGTTGAGCTATGAAGTCGTTGTTCGAGACACCTCCATCTAACCTGAAATAACAACTTTTATATGAATATCCTTACTTACTGTAAGTGCTCAGCCAGACTATAGCGCGGTGCGGGGAGCGGAGTGGGTGCGGCGACGTGTGCATTATGCCTGTCCGCAGACGAGCCATCATATTATGGGCCAACGTTGTGTTAAGCGGGCGCACGCGCGGGCGAGCGCGCTGTCTCTAGCCAGTCAATTTCTCCTTTTAATAGATTATTTTAGCCACGAGCTCCTCAACTGTATACGTAATCGACTGTCGTCAAATAAATGTTTTTCTACTCTTTTTCTTTGTGTTTTTTTAGGGTTCCGTACCTCAGAAGGAAAAAACGGAACCCTTATAGAATCACTTTGTTATCCGTCTATCTTGGTAAGTTTCTACGGAACCCACAGTGCGCGAGTCCAATTCGCACTTGCCCAGTTTTTTTTTATATATTTCCAGTTACCTGATAGTATTGAAAGTGTAGTTGGTCTCATTGAGCACACAGCTGTAAAGCTGCGCCGTTCTGAAGGCGAGCGACTCCAACACGGCCCGCACCAAATGCGCCTTCGTCGTCGACGGCTTAATGCCCACGAACCCTGACGCTGCTGAGCCGTCGTTGTATGGAGGCTGGAAACAAAAATAAATTGTTGTTTTATTATCTACTAACAGCTGCCTGGGCTTCACCCGCGGAATAGTCCACCCGGAGGACACGGGGAGCACACGGCGGAGGTTTGCCCCGCTTGGGCAGAGCAACGCCGTGTCCTCGTGGGGGCGATCGGCGGCGGCGATCTCTCGCGCCGGGCCTTGGTACAGGCCATGGTCCGGAACGAAGAAGAGTGGCAGGGGTCGTCTCCTTCTGCGAAGCAGTAATGCTAGCAAAGGAGGCGGTCGATCGCGTGAGGCAACGGTCCTCACGCCCCAACCGCCGCCGGGGTTCCGATCCCGATTTCCGGCCACCGTAGGCGCGGGCTTGCGGACGGCGAGCAATAGGTAGCCCGTCGTCCGACCGTCCGGTAACCGTCCGGACCGAGTCCAAGTCGTCGACGGCGCGTACTGTTCAACGCACGCCTCAGGGAGATGTCAGCCAATCGTAGGGGCCCAGCAGGGTCGAAGCCTACTGGGGCCACGGGTAGTGTGAAATTGAAACCCGGGGCCCTGGGACGAAGGCAAAGAAGGAACAGGAGTGGGTTTTTAGTCAGTAAAAGTCTGACACTATCTCTAGCCCCGCCCTAGAGCGGGATTTGTCATTAGATGATTTTCCCACTTGAAAAAAAAACCCGCGGAATAGTAGAAATTTATCCCAAGGGTAATAGTAGAAATTTACTCCCGGGATAAAACTATCCGAGTACCAAGTTTCATAGAAAGCCGTTCGAGCGTGAAGAATTAACAAACATACAAATACATAAACTTTCGGCTTTATACACCCCTATTTTTTATTATTAAAAAAAAAAATGGTGCTCTTTCCGTACGGGCCGTTACTGATCATATTTGTGTAATCAAAAGTAAAAAAACGAAATCCCAAAATTTTCCACGAAAATTTATCATAATTGGTAAATTCATAATTGAATCAATCATTCATAACAGCTCCTAGAAAGTACTACGCGCAGTGTTTTTCCATTGTTTTTCATTCATAATCAATAGTCTGTACAATATTTCCATAAATTCCATAAATTGAGTGACATTTTGGGATATAAAGAAACGTTAATAACTTTGCTGTTTATGAATATTATATACTGAGGCTTTACTTAAATAATAACAAGACCTTTTCTAATAAGCCCTTTAAATATTTGTACTAATTGAAAATTAGTGTTGTATTATAAGTGTGACTAGCGGTATCGCCCGCGTAAAAGTAGAAAATTGTTCCAAGGGATTTGCTATTCCAGAACATGGTCTACCAGCGTCCCAAGTTTCATTGAAATCCGTTCAGCCGTTCGAGCGGAAAGAAGTAACAAACACACACACTCACGCACTTTCGCCTTTATAATATTAATGATTTTTTTACTGCCTTCGGTCGTGGTACTAGGTCATCATCATCTTCCTGCCCTTGTCCCATCTTATTTGGGGTCGGCACAACATGTTTTTTTCTTCCATTCTATCCTGTCAACCGTCATGCTATCACTAACTTCCTTTTCTTTACTCGTCGTTCGTCGTCGTTTATTTTGTCGTGGTACTAGGTAGCTCGTAGTTAAATAATAAGAACCACACGGGCTCATCATCGAGGTTAAGCAATGCTTGCCGAAATCGGTTTGCGGATGTGTAACCATCCATTACATACCGAGATTTCTCTGTGCCTCCGAAAGCACGCTTAGCCGTTATCCCATCTACGATTTGTACATACCAAGATATTTCGTGTTATCAATTTATTGAGTTATCAAGGTCAGATATTCAATCGCTCCATGAATAATACTGGTTTTCAGCTGCATCCGGTTTGAAATTTGAAACCAACCCCAAGATAATAATAATGATATATTTATTCAGAGTTAAAATTTGGTAAAATAGTTACATAAAATCTTAGGAATAATTACAAAGGTATGGCTATGTTTTAAATGCCTGTACTAGGATAAACCTGTATCACAGGCGGTAGAAGCTCTATGATGACTGCTAAATAGGCTATGCAGTTTTAGGAGAAAGGAGAGTATATTGAGTACAACATGACATTTAAAGTTCTATACTAGCACAACGGTTGTGGGTAAAAGGAGGATGCAAATCCTGGAATCGTGGACCCACCTCCCAATAGCTATGTGTCTTATATGTGTTATATCGTTGGATAGGCAATTTTGAGGTGAATAAATGTTACTAGGTATGTCACCAAGTTCCAAATCTTAGTCCCTTCAAAGTTATTCTTTGTTTTATAAACATGTTAGTTTTGCCAATAACCAAACAATGCTATTTATGTGTCATATCTTGCATTTCTGTGTTTTATACACATATTGTGTAGATACTACAGTTATAAATTGTGTCGTTGGTTAGAATTTGCTACATGAAAACAGTGAGCAAAATCGCATTTTTATTTTCAGCGGCCCGCGCTGTTTCTTCTTTGTCACTCTGCGCAGGTGATGCGGATGCCTGGTAGTAGAGGTGACATGCGTGAGACAAAAAAATTTTTTTTTTTGTCTGAGTTAACCATACAATTCGAAAACCTTCGAACTGCACTCTGTCTCTTCCCTGCCCTTATCCTCTTGAACGTTCGCGAACATTCCCCGAAATGCCCCACGCGTCGAGGATTTTTCGATTATTCTTTTTTTTTGGTTTGACCTTGAGAAAAACGCAAATTTCGTGGTTATATTGATAATTATATGCAATAAATTATACCTTCCCGGAAAGCCCATTAGTTTTCCTATCGAACTGTGTAAGATTATAAATAAATGAAACTGACCTGACTTCGTAGCGACGAGATAAATTGGCATTTTGCAAATTTTCTTACACATAACCTTTAACTTTCTCACATTACACCAAAACCACACACATAATCTCGAAAAAAACACTTGAATACGATAGTCCATACATTTGCGCAAAAACAATGTTACTCATATCACATCAAATTACAATAATTACACGACACATTAACTTTTTCCGCAACTCAACAAAAAGCGCGGCGCGCGGCGCGCGGCGCGCGGCGGCACGCCAAATGTAAACAAACACTGTCTGTACTATCTATAGGTAATGTTCACGACTGTGGCGCCATTTTTACCGGTTTATTTTCTTTCAACAACGATTATGATAACAATATGCAATTATATCACTTTGTAGTAACTTCATTATGTTTATAGGTAAATAAACTAACAACTTATGTAGATTTCAAAGCATTTCGAGATAAATTTTGCACTAAAACAAGTCGAAACACGACGGCCATGACGGAAAAAAATACGCATCTTCACAAGTTTCGTCACTTTTTCACTGGCATATTTATTACTTTTCCAAAAACAAACACTTGCAACGTAATCTACACTTATTTCTCAGTAATTCTATATAAATCTTATAAGATTACTCATCGTTTTCTAATTGGAAACATGATTTTCGTCCGGACGCAACCACGCAACAATTGCTCCCAAAAAGTGACAGCTAGCTGAATGACGGATCACTTTATTTTTTTCAATCTTCTTCATTCTATGTATCGATATTGCCAATGGAAAATATTTTAATAGAAATCGAATGAACTATTCTGTTCAACCAAATAAAAAACGGGTTGCAACTTGAAAATATACGTCACAGAAAAAATATCCAATCGGTGCAAGTCACTCTCGTACACCCGTGTGTTCCAATGGCGTAAAAAAGCGAGTGAAAACACAAGCCATTTGATAAAAAAATATTATTAAATTTCGCATAATCGCATTTAGCCGCTGTCACTGGTGTCACTTGTCTGTATTTTTTATTTGTTGTATAAATTAAAATTGATTTAATTCGTACAACAGTGATCCATATCATCATCGATTATTATCATCGTTTTATTTATAAAAAAGAAGCATTTGAAAAACTTAAGAGTTTTTAAAAATTACCTATCCGACGATATAACATTCATAGCTATTGAGAGGTGGGCCCAGATTTCATAGAAACCCTGACATCACTCTTTACGGGTGCAGAAGACATGACCTGGATTAGGACATAGTATACCCTTAATCTCGCTAATAACATTCTTTAAATAAAAAAACACTTAGGTAACGCAGTCGAATCGGCAGATGGAAGTGCCCTATCATTATATTAATCTCTCTTATTCTTAGCTATTTGCATGATAGTGTTAAATAACCCGTAATTGCAGGAAAATCATAATAATTATTTATCATTTTATGGCTACACCAGCTATCATTACATCGTCAGAGAAGCGAGGGCAATTATTTTTTTATTGCAGCTAAGTGAAGTAGGTACTTCTACCAGAAGCATACGATTAAGGTAATAACTGGTTTTGTAGCAATAACAAAATAACTAATTTACGCAACGTTTTGTTCTATTATTCTGTAATTAGATAACTAACAAACTTGCTTTTATCAAAATATCGTGTGAATTAGTCTCACGAATAACCAAATTACGTTGCCTCAACTGCACGCATTAATTTTCTTTATTTATTTCGCAGATTCATTGTTCTTTAACTGCCTTAATTTATTTTAATTTTCCTGAACTATCAAGGTTGTCTGGAAGAAGTCTCAGATCACGATAAGACTTGTTTGTCTGTCTTGTCTTTCTTCAAATGTAGAATAATTCCAAGGCCATTCTTTAGCTAACACTAAAGGATTTAAACCTGATCGATGCCACCTATTAAAAAAAAAAGAGGGCAGACATCTGCCCTACATTATATTTAACAATTGTTTACGACAAGGGAAGTATCTTGTCCATTTATTCCAGACAGAGTCTGGACTTAAACATATTCGCATTAATACATTTTAAACGTACAGATGGGGTAGGTGGGCAAGGATTGTCACTCACTGGACGCCTGAGGGAGGTCGAAGCCGTAGAGGTCGACCGCGACGAAAGAGGTGTGACGATCTAATCATGTTCGCGGGGCAAACTTGGAACCAGAGATCGCCCAAGGCAGGAGTATGAGGTGTACAAAAAACATAATAAATAGATAGGGAAGTTTGGAAGGAGATATAGAAAATAGGCTATAGAAAATTAAAATAAATTGATAATCTCATTCGTGGACAATAAATATTTTGAGATAGACGTCACATTTATCTGATAACGCCTTTCAAACATTGCTCAGCAATGGGACACAAAATAGGCTATAAAAATTAAAATAAATTGAAAATCTCATTTGTGGAAAATAGTGTAGGTTAGATGTCACATTTATCTGATAACGCAAGTAGATTAAATTTTCAAATTAGATGTCATCACACAATATTTTTAATTTTATTTGATATCGATAAGAATGATACAATAAAACACAACCAATGCATTATACATAACGTAGATGATTCGATCATCGGTCACCTTAAAAGCCGTCAAGGTCGGTCACAAAAGACTAAGGATAACACCATATAAAAAAAGTTTGACTTTGATTCGATACCTCTCAAACATGTTTACCTAATTATACTGAGAAACTTGTTTGGCTTATTGTAAACAAATCAATATTTCCGTTATCAGGATTTAGTATGACGCACTTTAAACATTGTTCTATGCACAGTCGAGTTGTTTATACCTTCATCAGTTTTTTAATTATTTCCTTTGTCAAGTTGAAACACACAGTGCTGAAACAAGGGCAAAGCCAGCGTTGCCCAGGCACAGGGCGCAGTCCCTAGAGGGCGCAAAATGTTATAACTAGTAATTTTTGTTTGTATTGTACTTTTTTCTAGGGGCGCAGATAGAGAAGCTGGCACCAGGCGTATAAAAGGCTAGTAACGACACTGGAAAAATATAAGCACGTTTTGAAAGCACGACACTAAGCGTAGTACGTAGGTCACTAGGAAAGTTTTAAGATTTGACACCTAAAATTCAATTTTTTTCTAAATCATTTCCGTCGTCTGCGATGCATTTTTCCATACGCCAATACCAGTCACGAAAAATTTTCTACCATACTTCTTTAGATACTTCTTCTCACGCTAAGTCCCACGCGTGAAGTAATTCGTCATTGTTGGAATACTGTCGCCTTTTAAGTTTATCCTTAATCATCATTGTTTATATAATATAATAAATTAAATTGAATTATTAATATAATAACAATATAGGGTGACTGGTAATTAGTGTACGATACTTAAACACGTGATTGTGCTCATGATAACCAACAACTTTTACTATGGCACCAAACCTGAAATCGCGAAAAAAATATCAGCTGTTCAGTACATTTATGTTTGCCTAATGTACTGAACAGCTGATATTTCTTTCGCGATTTCGGCTTTGCTCCCATAATAAAAATTGTTTGTTATCATGAGCATAATCACGTGTTTAAGTAGCGTACACTAATTGCCAGTCACCCTATATAAAGTAAAACATAATGAAAATGTAAAATGTAACTGTATGGACCAAATACGTCTGAACAAAGTTTTTTTTTTTTATTGGGAAGAGGCGAGAGAGTCACAGGATACAAGGTCAGACTGTAGGGAAGGTGCTCAAGTAAAATCAACTCAGTGCTACTTAAAAAAAAACTTATCGTGGAGCAGCCGCCAAGTGTCAAGACGCGAGTTCGGTCGGAGGGTCTTGAGAGATTCAATTAGTTGAGGTAAACAAATCTCTGTGTACCATTTTGCGGTAACAGTTTTCTGTTCATTAAGACTTATAGTCTTTATTATACCCCTTTTGCCAAAGAAGACTACGAGCATTTTCTTTTTCACGGATCGAGACTCTTTGACGGTGGTCGGCTATTCCTCATCTTCATTGTTTCATTTTCAAACTTATACATTATTATGTATGTACTAGCTGACCCAACAAACTTCGTACCGCCTAATAGTCAATGATTGTTGACTTTTTAGCTTAACTGTCAAAGGATAACGCCATCTAAAGGCATTACCAGAACCAGCATAATTCATTTTAAAATGACATTTTAATTAGAAATGGCGTTGTATTCGGATTTTTTTTTCGTGAATTGTTCCGTATTTTCTCAACGTTTAAACCTTCCCTGGACTATCACAAATATTTCAAAACCCAAATTAGCCAAATCGGTCCAGCCGTTCTCGAGTTTTAGCGAGACTAACGAACAGCTATTCATTTTTATATATATAGATAGATAGATAAAGATATAAAGAAGAAGATATAAAAAATAAGTATAGTCACACTATAATTATTTTCAATATTACAAGAATTTTATCAAAACAATGTCATTTTAATAATAAAATACTTGAAATTAAATGTTAATTTAATAAAATCTGTCGGATTAAGAATATAAATAGACTTTGAATCATTTGTAAACGTCCATTAATATCAATTCGTTACTCTAATACGAATTATGGAAAAACCACGGTCAACAAAAAATTATTCAAGAAATCTTTATATATATAATTATTTTGTACGTGCGTTTGTCACCTAACTCCTCCTAAACAGCTTGGCCGATTTGGATGTAATTTTGTGTGTATGAGTGGGTTAAAAATGAACGGTTTAAAAATACAATTGAACCCGAAAAGTGGCGCTGCAATCGGGTTCAAACGGGGGAAAACTGGGTTTTCCTGGCAAAAACCCAGTTTTCTGAAAGGACAACGTCTGTCGGTTTTCTGTTGCACGCAGGCCTCAAAGAGATGTCATCAAAATTGATGGGGCCAGTTAGGGCCGACGCCTGCGAGGATGCGGATTGTTCGAAGAAGTTACAACAGCCCTAGCAAAAAAAGGGCAACTAACACTGGAATTTAGTCAGTAAAAGTCTGACATTGACATTTGATGATTTCCCACGTAAAAAATAAACGAAAAGAGGCTGATTAACTTGTGAAAAGTTCATTAAAATATCTACAGTCAATACTGCAAACGCAATATATCTCAAGAATGGCAACGATTGCAACAATCCTTTGCTTCAAAAGAGTGTTAATGGTAAACACTTTCCATTAGGCTGACCCTAGGTGCGGCACTAGCAGTCATATTTACCAAACTATGACGCAACAAATAAAACGTGACAGTTATACTAATAGCTGATAATGTGAAAGTGACGCATACTTTCACAGTATCGCACTTTCAGGTCAGGGCTGTTGAAACTCGTTGAGTGCAACATACCTAACATGTATGTGCAGACAGCTGCATCATTTGGGAACCCGACTCACTATAAAAATAGCTTAAGGGGTAATCAATTGATGACGATGTCCGTACCGTCGTACACGTACCTCGTAAACGGGTCTTGAGGTACAATTGACCTCAAAATTCTAAGAACTTTTAACGCCATCCATATGAAGACTTAAACAAAACTGTTAAAGGGATGGAGATATAAAGGGTGTATAGCTCCATGCCTCTTACACACTTTCCCTAAACTGTTAAAGGGATGGAGATATAAAGGGTGTATAACTCCATGCCTCTTTCTCACTTTCCCTAAACAAAACTGTTAAAGGGATGGAGATATAAAGGGTGTATAGCTCCATGCCTCTTTCACACTTTCCCAACAAAACTGTTAAAGGGATGGAGATATAAAGGGTGTATAACTCCATGCCTCTTTCTCACTTTCCCTAAACAAAACTGTTAAAGGGATGGAGATATAAAGGGTGTATAGCTCCATGCCTCTTTCACACTTTCCCAACAAAACTGTTAAAGAGATGGAGATATAAAGGGTGTATAACTCCATGCCTCTTTCTCACTTTCCCTAAACAAAACTGTTAAAGGGATGGAGATATAAAGGGTGTATAGCTCCATGCCTCTTTCACACTTTCCAAGGATGTATAACTCCATCCCTTTTTCTGATATTTTAACACATCATGGTAAGGCCTCTGGTTTCGAACCCTCGGGTCGAAAAGAAAGATCTGTACTCAATAGACAGGGTATCTATGGCATGTTACGTCCCAGTGACAATTCTATTGTGTTCTTCCCATTTACCCATTATCCCTGAGCCGGAAGTTGCAAAGATTTGGCCCGCGTTACCGCTACACTAAAGTGAACCCAGTGTAGGGTAACAAACGAAATTGACGATTGAGTTAAACTACGTTTTGCATTGAGGTGTTAAAACTAGCGCGAATAGTGAAAGACGCGCTGTCGCGTCCCGCATACCTCGCTGAATTTGCTCAGTTTGGCTCGAGCTTAAGAATATTAGTATGATGAATAAATAAATTATTATTACCCAATTAATAAATTTTATTAACTCCTAGGAAATGAGAATGTTGAGATGGACGTGTGGAGTGACCAGAATGGATAAAGTGAGAAATGAGTTAGAAGAATATTAGAAGAAATTTGAAAGTGGCGCCAGGGACTAAAAAGTTGAAAAGGAATCGTTTAGCTTTGTATAAAGAGGAGGGATGAAATGCATGTTACTAAAAGAGTTATAAGAAAGAGATGAACAGGGAGAGTGAGGCCAAAGAAAAGGTGGATGGATTGTAAGGGGAGTGATATAAAAGAAATGGGAGTCAATGATCGCGTGACTGTTGACAGGATAGAATGGAAGAAAAAATCGTGTTGCTCCGACCCCAAGTAATATGGGACAAGGGCAGGAAGACGTTGATGATAAATTCTAGGAGAACTAGTATGTAAATAGTTACCCCTAGCCCGCTAAACGCCGGTATGAAGTAAACTCCGTCCGTGTCTGGCACTGACGTCGCGATGCCAGCCGTGTCTTCAGGGTTGTCAAACAGTCCTAGAACAGATTAAAAAAATAAATAAGGATAATTAAGTAGGTATGAAGTTAATTCGTGGGAATTCACTGGATGCAAGAAACAAAGCACCACCGATGCGGCGACGCTTCAAGTTATATGCAGCACTAGAAGTATGTCAGCTGTTATGATGATAATGGAGTAGTCTATAGAACCATGCTGTCCTACTAAACCAACTATATTTTTACATAATTATTGTGAGATACAGCTTGATGGCAGACAGACGGATAGTGGAGTCTCAAAAGGGTAACTACAGGACCCTGTCTACAGTAATATTATAAAGAGGTAATTTGTTTTTTTGTTTGTAGGAAGTATACTATCTTTGAAAGTAGGTACTGATCCGATTGCTAAAATTCTTTTACCAATAGAAAGCTGCTTTATGCTTGAGTGACATAGGCTATATTTTATGTACGCGGGCAAAGCCGCGGGCAAAAGCTAGTTACGAATAATAGTCTCGTTTTTACCCTTCGGGTACGGAACCCTAAAAAGTGGTATCTCAAATTATTTCGAAAATTCGTTTTTTTTTGGGCTACTCGAAAAACTCATATGGTTATTGGAATATTGAAAAAAAAAAACAATTTGTACAAAAGTCGCTCTGTTTCTTTGTCAAGTCTTCACGCACTTTGGGACATAGTCTAGGACAAGGAAAAGGATTTGAGATACTTTTTATCGAGATACCAAGCCTGTGAAACCACGGGCAGAAATTTTAATTTAGTAGGTATACGCCACAAAAGGTGACGGTAATCGTTCTTTACAAAATCCTACTTTTCTCGAAAATCACTTTCACTGAGTTACCGGTTTTTTGGCTTACTAAGGGCAACATGCTTTTCCGAAAGTTGCGTCAAAATGAACTGTGTAAATAAGGAAGCTCCCTGTCCAAATAATTCTACGTAGAAGGAAGACCCGCGTGGATGGGTTCTTTGACTTGTCTTTGATGGTTGAATGTCGTCCAAAATGATTTTGACAAGTGACAAACCACTTACTACAACGCTCTGTCTCGCAGCTTCTAGCGTGGAAACCAATAGTGATTACGTACAAATCAGTAAAGGAATTCAATGATTGATTAGCTCTTAATATTCACTTTATTAGTAACGGTTTAATAGTGGCATAAAAGCAATTCCATTACGCTTAAAAATCATTATGAACAACGCAAACAAAGGATAATTACATGCCTAATTGAAAATTTAAATTGCATTAGTCTAGAAAAAACAACCAAACCGAGAAATGAAAACTCTAAAAATAAAAAATAAATTTTAGAGTTTTCATTTCTCGTACAGCTATGTGATGTACATAGTATACCCCTTCATTTGATCATATTTGCAAATATTCGGTTGTTCATTCCCATTTTCAAACCCTCAAAACTTTTAAATGATTGAACCGATTTTGATAAAACATGCCTATAAACCATCACTAGAAAACCTGCTTTTAAGTAAACGCAGACGCGCAGCTTTTTAGACTGGTATTCGTCATTTTACGCTTGGTGTACGCCTGCTCACAGCTTACACACAAAACTATGAAAGTCTGTCGACGAAACAACAACAGCGTCATGCCGTTTAAGAGCTAGTGTCCCAGAAGTCTGTCTGTACATGCACACACAAAGCGGTCAAACATAATACACCCCTATTTTTACGTCGAGAAATAACAAGTAGGTTAATTTTACAGCCCAAGTAAAAGGCGATGACGTAACCCCTTTTACGCAAGCAATGTGTTAAATGCATGATTTTTTTTTTGTTACACAATTACACAACAAAATGTACATATTTCATACTTAACGTAAGTAAGTTAAGCGGTCGCGGTCAAAGACGTACAAAAGTAGTTAATTTTAGTAGCTCAAGCATAACATGGGTCGACAAAAGAATCAGAGCCACACTTCTTTTAAAACATTAATCTTTTTTTAAACCAGTGCTTGACTGCTATCCCACCTGATGGTAAGCAGAGATGCAATCATTGATGGTGAGGCGCACTAGTTTATTAAGAGCCTATTCACTCTAGCCTTGAAGACACCTAAATTATAGTTGGACGGGAAGACCGCAGAAGGCAAAAAAAAAAAATTCTGAATTCATTAAGACTTTAACCGACGAAAACAAAAGAAGCACCTCCTTCGTGTATATTTTTTTTTATTACATTTTTCAGAGTAGTCCGATTTTGAAAATTTTTTCTTTGTGGGCGTTCCTGAGACATTATAGTCGTAAATAACGTCGAAGAGACTCGTGAAACCAACTTAAATTTATACGGAACCCTAAATGCGCGAGTCAGTCTCACACACGATCGGTTTTTATGTAAGTTCACCAATTTATCCGTGATTACTGGGTCGATTTAAGTACGTACCTACCAAATTTGATGCTTTCGGATTGTGCTTTAATTTTTTAAATTTAGGTAGGTACTTGCTCTATGTTGATGATATAGTGTTAATTCATACACGTAATAGGTACCTAATTTATACCTGGACATGGACATAAAGTACTTAAGTCGTTTTAAAAAAAAAAAAAAAAAAAATTGGTCCAGCAAGCACACAGCAGAAATATTTTTTTTTTAAATCCAGACAAATACACAACCTCATTTTTGAATAACGTATTTTAAAAAAAAAGAGGTTGCATTCGTCTGGACTTTTATCGAAAACGAAGGTCACAATAATCACCTAAATTCTGCGCCCACTTGATAATAGAAGCGGTGTCGTTATTAGCGCCCTCTGCGGAGAACACCAGCTCGTCTCCAAGCCTCCAGCCCACTATAGGGTACAGCCCCGACACGCTGGCGTGGGGTTCCGCACCCGTGTTGATGTTGAAGAAGGTTCCTGTACCCATTGTCAGTTTCACGTCGCCAACGTCGAAGCAACATGAACCCCACATTGAAGCTGTTTGGTCCGCCATCTGCGGGTTAATATTAATGCTATAAAATACCTCTGCACAAACGGTGATGCTTAAATGTTACATAGCGCTAATCTAATCTATCTAACCTAATTAGCCTATCATGTTCCTCTGCTGGGCGAAGGCCCTGTCTCTTTACATAGTCTGTTTTTTGAGATTGCGGTTCGAATTTCGGACCGTGCAAGGAACACAATACTGCACGCCAAAACTAAGATCACAGATGTTACTGGAAAAGCTAGGTGGGATTTGGTCGGCATTGTCTGCCGTATATCAGATGAGCTGTGGTCGAAAAAAGCCACTTATTATGTCCGATTAAACACAAGGCGACATCGCGGCAGACCAACACGTAACGCTAACGCTTTTTACCCAACTGCAAGATGTTTTTTTTTAAGGTGGAAAATCAACAAATGACTTCTCCCGCTCTAGGGTGGAACAAGAGTGCATGTTAGACTTTTACTGGCTAAAACCCACCTGTGTCCTTCAGTTGCCCTTTGCATTCCTGGACAGCAGTAGCCCTTACGCCACTACATCAACGAGACAGTTAAATATAAAACCTACAAAATCTGGATGTTTAACATTATGCTGACTAATATTTTCACGCTACGTAAAAAGCAAGATATTTTTTCAAATTGTGAGTTTGGGGATATTTGCTCGAAATAAAGTGTTTGTACGACAAGTACCACTTGTCTGTAAGTAAGACTTACCAGCTCTTACAAATTAGATAACGAAAGGAAAATATATAACACACTATCTTTTATTATTCTAACCTTAGCTCAGGATAACGAACACAATTGTCAGCAATAACGAACACAAAAAAAAGAATTGGTATCCAATTTGGTGCAGTCAGTCGTTCGGAAGTTAGGCGCGTATATACATTTCGTCGATTCATTTTATTTATATAAATTGATAATAATAAAGGTTAATACTCTAGACACCATTACAAAAAAAAAAAAACAAGTACCAAGAAAGACATTGAGATTTTAATATTTATCCTCAAGTCTTATTTGACCCTGATCTACCCTGCCGAAGGGAAACAAATAAGACGGTTACCTTGAAATGACATTTTTTCCTTGTTTTATTTCAATATTGCGATAATATTTAATATTATTTTAACGGACGCTGCGAGCGTGGGTAGTTAGCGTTTAAACAAAAACCTTTTACGGCCATTGACCATGAACGCTACAAAAAGCTGATTACTTGATAATGTTTAATTAAAATTCAACATTCATTACACAGAATGCGAGTAAATGACAGGACTGTTCATTTATTTTAGTAATTGATTCACTGATATCAATGTACTCGTATCGACACGAGATGTAAATGTGCCTTATTAAAGGGTACTCAAGTAAGGAGTTCAAACACTGTAAGGGAACGCGAACGAAGGCCTAAGGGGGGAAAGTATTCATCATTTACAATGGGAACAATCGTAAATCGGTAAATTTAAAAAAATCTGCTGCACCATAATCATCACATAGTTCTGCAAAATAATAAACCGACTGGTTTTCGAGATTTCTTGAAAAATAAAAGTGGTTCAGAATGATAAGAACAATCCCTGAGATTTCCATAATTTCAATTACCTACGCGGTTACACCTTTTATATTGTTGTACATGGAAACGGTTTTAATAGGTTTTTCCGACCTGCACGGAAAGAAACCAACACTCACAAAATATACCGCGAAACTACTTTTCTCTGAAAACAAACATAAATACAAAACAAAGGTAGACAAAACATACTTACACAACTGACAATACGTATCGGATGACCCCATATCGAAGGCAGCGTACTAGTGAAGTGGTCGCCCGCCGTATCGACAACTTCGGGCAACGCTTGTCCCGGTATCTTCAACATCGTCATGGCCCATCCTGCCCACTGCATGGTGAAGGGGTCATAGAAACCAGTGGCCGAAGCTGAAGACACGTCCGTCATGTGAACTTTGCCACCTGTAGGAATAATCGATAGTTTTACGCTATGCGCCATTGTATTAGGCTCTTCATAGAGGGAAAAATATAATTAGGCTTTAATTATTATTCATAAGCTCGCGTTTGACCACTATCTCATCTGATGGTTACAATGATGTGATCGACGATAGAGTATGTTTGCTTAGAAGTAACTTATTCACTCTTGACTTAAAATACCCCTAATTGTAGCTATCAGGACTCCGGCAGGGGACTCCTACGCACAATGTGTTCCCAAAAGAACCACAACACTCCAGTTTAGATGTAGTTTTTTTGCAACTGACATAACTGCTTCGGAACTACCAACCAAATGCGCAGTCCAGTTGTAAAATTGGAATGAAATTATAACGAGCTTTAGAGCAAAATACCTAAGTCTCCAGGAGTTTGGCAATATTTACTGGAAAAAGTTGTGATAGCAGTATAACATTTCCAATTATTTCTGTTAGAAACTTCCACGTGTATAACAAATGAAAACAATCTAGGAAGCAAATTATACGGCAATCACACAAATTACCGCCTACTGTAGTAAATAGTTTTGTATTTGTTTTTCCATTAACTAAATCTGTTTATGAGAATACCTACCTGTCAATTTATATAATAGCCACGTGTCCAAGGTCCCAAAGAGTGCATCGTCATCTTGTACGGCAGCCTTAAATGCAGACACGTTTTGGTGCGCCCAGTATAATCTCAAGCATGTCTGAAAACATCACCATGTTATAAACAGCTATTCTTACGCCTGAATGGCTCAGCGACAAAATGGCAAAGTTGCAATGCAAAATATAGAACGCATGTCCTATTCTGGAACTGGTTCAAAAGTTTGTCGCATTCACGCCTAAACCACTGAACTAAAATTTGGTGATGTTTGGTTTATGGGCTTACCAAACATACAAGCTACACCACAGTTTTGGTTGCACAGACCAAGCTGTACACGGAATACTATATAAACTATATGAATTTTACCAACCTCATGCTCGGTGTTCAAAACTGTGGTGAAGCTTGTTCGTGTGGCAGGCATATTAGACTCTATACCAAACATCATCAGATTTTGGTTTGTATCTATGCTATAGAGACAGATTGGAACTTAGAGAAGAAATATACTTATATAGGTATACTTATTATGTATTTTTTATCCAGAGATTACGTTCATCTGGAAAAATTCCAACTTACACGTGAGATAATCCGCCAACCACCAACTATCTAATAACGCATGTGAATCGGACGGCGAAAAATGTACACAGTTTTTGTCTTTACATAATAAAGTGATAAATTCTCACACATGAGGTTTAAGTACAGGAAAAGTCACTAATATGCTCAGCAAAATCATTTTTTTTTATATTCAAATGATCATATTATAGATTATAGGAAGTTTATCCACCGATACACTTCCTGTATTTTTTTTTCCAATCAAATTAAAATAGCAGGAAGTAATATTATGTAGATTTGTTCTCAGTAATCTTAATATACAAATGATGAGAGCATCCTATAATGTGTTTAGCGCCATAATATCGGCATTTAGAGCGCCGAGCTCTAGGCGTGTCTGTCGCAAATAGAAAAAAGGTCAAAGTTCCAACACCTTTGAACCATGATATTAAAAGGAATTGCTTGGTTAAATTATACACCTATGACATTATGAATTAGTAGGTACTCACCTACTTATAGGCATGAACAAAACATGCCATACCATGTTTGTCACAGTTAATTTCTACATGAAAATCTGTGCAACTTATTCCTAACGAAACTTTTCGTTATATTATACCATTTTTGTTATAGGTATGTGTCGCAAGATATTTTCCATTTCTTTCAGTTTTTGCAAAAGAAACTGAGAATGCGTAATAATTAGCATCTCTTAAAAGCTTGGTTTAGCTAATTTGGAATTACCTATTTTAACAACAGGTACTTTCTATACAATAGATATTCCTAATTTGCTCAAGGAACACCTATGTAGGAAATCGAAAAAATTTAGAGACGCCACCAAAATTAAAATAATGGTAGGCTTTCATCTCTTTGTCGAACGTCCGGGAGGTGTTCTATTTCTCGACATAGTTGGGAAAAGGCTAATAGCAAATGTAAGGAGAATTAATTCAGTATTGTCTATAAATATTCAGTTACAGTGTAAATAAAAGAAAGCAATATCAACAATGTATCGGCACGTTGCCGGCAAGAATGTGTCTAATTTTAGAACAGTGCTCAGACAGAAGACAACAGGCGATAATTATTATTAACACCGTAAATATAAGATACACCTAGGGTTGCCAAGCGTTTGGATAAAGTGGCACATACACTTTTTGGATGCGTGTTTAGCTAAATTGGACAATATTAGACTTTTCGACTTTTGCACCCTATAGAAGAGTGGTTTAAATTGTTAGTTAATTAGAAGACGATTTTATATACACACTACCTAACTACTGACAGCGGCTTCGCCCGTTTGAAAGTAGTAAATTATCCCAACGGATCATACTCCCGGGATAAAAAGTATGCTATGTGCTATTCCAGGATATGATCTACCTGTGTACCAAGTTTTATTGAAATCCGTTCAGCCGTTCGAGCGTGAAGATGTAACAAAACATACACACTTTCACAAACTTTCACCTAATATTAGTGTGATGTGATTCGTTTAACCTGTGTGAGTGAACCTGCATACAGTATGCAGGTTCTCCGCACTACTACAAGTCTACAACTCACAATTATGGAGCAAGTCTCCACTTGAGTAGCAATCAAGCAACATGAAATGGAGAAAATAAAGTAATCTAAAGTTGTAATGAAATAAAAAACCACCCCCCGTTGCGATTTATCGCGCGTCATGTCACTGTGTGCGTGAGTGCGACAGCCTGTACGAGGCTCCGCCCACTTACTCTACGAAACGCTTTTTACCGATTTTCGTAAATAAGAATTATTTTTTTTAAATACTTCTTTTCTTGAATCAGATTCAACAATGAAATGGGTACCTAGCCCATTTCATTGTTGAATCTGATTCAAGAATCAATAACACAATTACCTCCTGAAATTGATTGCAGATCTTAATTACCGTAAATGAGCCTTTACGTACATTTATGGTACATACACACAAGGCAGACTGCTTGCACCCCTAATAATTGAACTTGACAGAGGATTTATTACAATTGAGATCCATTAACACTGTAAAGGCGCAAGAGCAAATTGCAATAGGTTGACTCTTGCGCTTTTTTTGCACTTGTGCCTTTAGTTAGGTATTTTTTAGGTGGGAAATCATAAAATGACTTTCCTACTGACTAAAACCTACTCCTATGTTCCTTCTTTGCCTTCGTTCCAGGGCCCTGGGGTTCTCTTTCGCACAATCCAACAACCCATGGCCCTTTTACTGACTAAAACCACACCTGTGTTCTTCAGTTGTCCTTTGCGTTCTAGGACTACGGGTTTCCTTTTTAGAAATACCTCGCGGTCCTAGCTAGTAGGTATCGCCCTGCTGGGCCCCTACGGTTTGCTGACATTTCTTTGAAGAGCGCTTGGATCACTACGCGCTGTTGACGGCTGGGCTCGGTCCGGTCGCGTCTGCCGTGGCTGGTAGTCGGGTTCGAATCTCGGCGGCTGGGGCGTGAGGACATTCGTTCCCTCACGCGTGCAGCCTCCTCCTTCGCTAGCATTACTGCTTCGCAAAAGGAGGCGACCGCGTGCCATTCCTCCTCGCTCCAGACCATAGCCCGAACCAGGGCCCGGCGCGAGAGGTCGCTGCCGCCGATTGCCTCCACAAAGACACGGCGGCGTTCCACCCAAGCGGGGCACACCTCCACCGTATGCTCCACCGTGTCCTCCGGGCGGTTAACACAATCGTGACACCCGGGCGGTCAACACAATCGTGACACCCGGGCGTTTCTTCCGCCTGAATCCGATGCAGGAACCTCCCGAACATGCTATTTCCGGTGAGGACCTGCGTCATGCGGAAGGTGAGGACGCCGTGTTGCCGCTCCAGCCACTCCTCAATGAGGGGACTTACCGCCGTGATTATGGCTTATGCTGGGCCCCTACGGGCCTTTAGGTAGGTGCGACACACAATGTAATATGTGATATGTGTGTGTGTGTGTGTGTGTGTGTGTGATGTAATGTGTGAATACACAGTATAAAGAAAAAAATACATTGTACTCGTACATATTTTTGAACTTATGAAGTATCAATGTCACCTTTGTTCGTAATGCGTTGTCTGTATAAATGTGTTAAATAAATCCCACCAAAAACATTCTGAAAAAAACTAGCCAAGTCTCGATGGAGCTGCTTGTTTATCTCTAAAAAGTAATGAAATCTAGGTTCCTTACTGCGATTTCTTTATTATTATAGTTAATGTTATGTGACTTGGCCGTTGAACAATACGTTGAACAATACGTTTTCCAAGTGGCAATTTTCCATCGTCAATGGGTAGCGGTTCTGGCGACAGATTGGTGCAAAGGTGTCATGGAGCACCTGGTTTTGTACCCTTGTGTATCCTTCAACGGCCAAGTCACACAACATTAACTATAATAATAAAGAAATCGCAGTAAGGAACCTTAGACTTGGCACACTTCGTCTAGATTTCATTACTTTTTAACCGACTTCAAAAAGGAGGAGGTTATATGTTCGGTTGAATGTATGTTTTTTTTTTTATGTATGTTCACCGATTTCTTGGTCAATAGTGGACCGATTTTGAAAATTATTTTTTTGATTGGAAGGTTCCATGTTTCCAAGTTGGTCCCATAGAAATATTGTTATGATCTGATCATGAACTTCGAAGATATAGAACAGAACTCCTCATAGGATCACAGCAGAACCGTCGTAACAAGTAAAATTGCTTTGTTTATACGTGTAGTCGATGACTGACTGAAAGTAGAGGGGGAATATATCGAACTGATCTGATGATGAAGCCTAAAGTTAGGCACCGGAACTCTGTAATAAATTAATGTAATCTAACCGTGTTTGGGATTATTAGAATTGTCATGAGATGCACTCTGGCTATAAGGTATTTAAGTTTGGCTGAGGGGTACTTTTTAGTGGTGGTACCATAACTAACAAGTGCAAAATAAAAACTTTTTACAAAAAAAAATACAACCGACTTCAAAGTAAAAAAAAAAAACACTGAAAAATGCAAAATAACTTTAATTTCGGAAGTCGGTGTTAAATAACGAAGAGACAAAACTATTATAGAAACACCGACTTCCGAAATTAAAGTTATTTTGCACTTTTCAGTGTTTTTTTTTACTTTGAAGTCAGTTGTATTTTTTTTTTGTAAAAAGTTTTTATTTTTTAGAGATAAACAAGCAGCTCCATCGAGACTTGGCTCGTTTTTTACAGAATGTTTTTGGTTGGATTTCACTTCTTTTTGTAGAAACGCATATTGATTTTTGCAATGACAGTCGATTTTTTTATGTACCAATAGTAGAAGGGGGCATTACCATATCTCTAATACAGCTGAGACCAGCTGAGGGTTCTTCATCAGATACTTCAGACCTTCGATTTTTGACATCAAATGAAGCGGCCCACCAAGTTGAATATTTTTTGTAAAGGCGGTATGTCGAACTCTAATAGTTTGGTTGGGCTCTTGTGTTTTCTAATCAGGGTCACCAGGTACTCCAGATCTTCGATTATCCTAGTTTTTATAGTTTTCCCTTTATGTGGCCATTAAACCCTAACTCTGTACCTCAGCTTTCTGACTTTATGGGAAGTACTAGTTATATTCTGATGATCATGAGTGAGTGTGTCATAAATGCGAAACTTTGCTTTTGCTTAACTTCGGAACTAAATGACCTACAGACTTGAAATTTTAGATTTTAAGTATGTGATTATAGCTTACTGGATGACGAAAATTTCTGCGTTCTGGTCTTATCCAGAGGTTCTCAAATAGGGGCCTGAAAATGCGGCGAAATGGTTCCAGTAAAGGATGGTACGGCAGTGTTTGCTTCGCGCTCGGCTTGGCGGGGGCACTACCGTGCCCCCCGATAAACTATTAGGTGCTAATATTGCAGTCTGCACAATGGATTAAATTAACCTTTTTTATTAACATAGGTGCAAAGTGCAACTTTTAGTATGCAAGCTCAAATTACCTAACAATGAATCACTAATAATCACACAAATATTATAAAGACGATTGTGAGTGGGTTTATTTGCTATGGAAATTTGGTACATTGGCACACGGATAGACAATGTCCTTGAATAGTACATAGAATACTTTTTATCCCGAGAGTATGTTCCCACGGAACAATTTACTATCTTCACGCGGCCGATGCCGCTGACAGCAGTTAGTCACATTAATAATATAAAGCCGATAGTTTGTACAATGCATTCCAAATAAGAATAGGATCGATTGCCATGTTGTGACGTCACGTCATACTGTCAAATCGCAAGAAATTGGGCAAAATTGAAGAACTCAGAGATGAGCAAAATTGAAGAATTGTAAGTATTCTAAATTAAATTTTTAAAATTTCTTGTTTTGTTCACCATAATAATTCTTCGATTTGACAGTATGACGTGACGTCACAAAATGGCAATCGATCCTATTCTTATTTGGAACGCATTGTATGTGTGTTACACTTCTTCACGCCTCGCACGGATTTCTATGAAACTTGGTACACGGGTAGACCACCTGACCTGCAGTTCTACAACGAGCTCCTTAACGCAATCCATTTTACGACCTAAACTGAACTGGTAAAAGGATGGAGCTATATGTATTTATGGTGTATAGCTCCACCCCTCTTTCTCGCTCGCACGCTTGACATTTGAACACGTCATGGTAATACCCCTGGAATAGCCACAGGATACTTTTTATCCCGAGAGTATGTTCCCTTAGGATCATTTTCTACTTTTCTTACACTAATGTTATTAAGCCCAAAGGTTTGTGTGTTTGTATATTTGTTACTTCCTTACGCTCAAACGACTGAACGGATTTCTATTTAAAACTTTACCAAATAAGTAAGTACCCCTTTTGGGTAATCTCCGATATTTTAATATATTATATTTGAGTCGGAGCCGAATACAACAAAGCAAAGATCATTAAAATTGGTCCTGCCGTTCTTGAGTTATAAATGTTGTAACTAACATGACTTTGTTTTATGTATATAAACAGATGTAGAAGAGAACCTAATTCGATTTTAAAAAATGCTACACTTTTTTGACTAAGGCTCTTTATTATCACCGATCCTCACAGTATTATGTAAATGTGCGCCTAAATTGGCATATATTGAAATTAGTTGAGTGTTGTAGGAAATCATTACAATTCTCAAACATTTCCTACAAAATAAATGAGATACGACAAATTAGATTGTTTTTTTACAAATGGATAAGGAAATAAACACAAAAAATATGCTAAAGATTAATACCTATTAATTAATACCTAAATGCATTAATATTTTATCAATGAATTAAAATAACTTACCTGAGTGTTCATAAATTTGAATACACTTCCTGCTTTGAATCTTTTGCTTCTAAGAATAAGGTATAGAATGTAAGCTCCTGCTTTGAATAACTGAAAAAAAAACCTTGGATTAGTGATCATCTTCAAATAATAGAAAAATCGTCTTCCTACAAATATTATAAACTAGCTTTTGCCCGCGGCTTCACCCACGTACATAAAATATAGCCTATGTCACTCAGAAATAAAGCAGCTTTCTAGCAGTGAAAAAATTTTAGCAATCGGACTAGTACTTCCAGAGATTACCTCCTACAAACAAAAAAACAAACTTTGCCTCTTTCTAATAATATAGTGTAGATGTTTATGTCTGATTATTTGTTTATCAGTCAACACCTCAATGGGTCAACAGATTTATATGAAACTTGGCACATGGGTAGATCAAGTCCTGGATTAAAACATGGGATACTTTCTATCCCAGTACTTTCCTTTGGGATAATTTCGGACTATCACTCAGGCGAGGCTACAGGCAGAAGTTAATCATCATCAGGTTATTTCAGCTGAAAGACGTCTATTTTTGGACATAAGCCTCCCCCATCGAGTGGGAATGGCATGCGGTCGCCTCCGTCTGCGAAGCAGTAATGCTAGCGAAGGAGAGAGCCGCATGCGTAAGGGGAACGGACATCCTCACCGTTAGGGCCGCGGGGAATTTCTGAAAAGGAAACCCGCAGTCCCAGAACGCAAGGGCAATGAAAAGACACAAATGTAGTTTTAATCAGTAAAAGTCTGACACAGAGGTCAATGGATGATTTCCCACATCAAAAAAAAAGTCATAGGGCACCTACTTTAACTGATATTGATTACGTTCCGTTCAAGTTACGATACAGAACTCACGAATTTTAAAAATTTTGCTGTAGGGTAAAATTTTTTTTTTATTGTAAATAAAATTATTTTCCATACATATTCTATAGAAAAGTCACGAGTTCCATGTAGTAAAGTTGTCACATCACTTACTTATTAATGAAATGAGGCTGTGCTGGGTCTAATAAACACATAGAACTGCGCGTCATTTTAATCCAAAAAAAGAAATTCAATCCCGCAGGCGGCGTGCGGGTAATGCCGCATTTCTGATCCCGCAAAAAAAGGCGCGGGATCCTCCATTCGCGGGATCACGAATTTGCGGGATTAGATTCCCTAATCGGAAGTTAATACGAAAATAAAAACGTCATTGCTGGTAGATATTTGCCTAAAACGTACCTTCCATGTGTATGAGGTATTCCATTGTTTGACAAGTTTATCAGCTCTAAGATCCTTCCATGTGATAAAATTGTGGAATGGTTTGCCAGTTTTGCGGGACCAGTTGATGAATGTGCCTCTTTGTGTGGAAATGCCCATTGCTGTCATTTGACCCGCTGTTAGCCTGGCATCTAGGAACAATACATTCAGATTTAAACAGGTACAAGGTGCAGTTTTGAATGTACACAAAATTTCGGGAGGTTGTTATAAAACTCGTAAATAATCATATAAAAACGCGATACCTGGTCAAATCAATATTACCTATATAATATAATAAATACTTGTTATTTTAGTTTTTAGGATACCGTATCTCAAAAGGAAAATACGGAACCCTTATAGGATCACATTGTTGTCAGTCTGCCTGTATGTATGTCTGTCAAGACCCTTTATCTCGGGAACACGTCTGCGGACCCTTGAAAAAAATTAAATTTCTGAGCTAATGTCGCAAAAAAACGTATATTTCGACACTCTCAAGGGAATCAAAATTCATAGGGTTAGTTCCCGTTGACCCAGAATCCTGAAATTTGGCATAAAGCAAGGTCTTATAGCACAAATATAGGAAAAAATCTTAAAACTGTAAATTTGTAGTTACATTACAAAAAAAAACTTTTTTTGCTATTCGGAATAATCTTCGTAACTCAATTCGGGAATTGAACTGTTTTCATTGGTAAGTTTCTGCGGAACCCTCAGTGCGCGAGTCCGACTCGCACTAGCCCGGGGTTTTTTTTTTAATTTTGATTATTATTCAGAATAACTAACTGTCTTAATAAACCTCATGAAAAAAACCGAATCATGTGATTCTGTTTTTTTTCATGAGGTTTATTAAGACAGAGTTGCAATTTATTGTGCATTATGTAACTATGTGCGCGAGTGCGACAGCCTGTACGAGGCTCCGCCCACTTACTCTACAAAACGCTTTTGCCGATTTCCGTAAAAAAGAATAAAAAAAAAAAACCTAACATAATTTGCCTGCTGAAATTTTTTGCTGATATAAAACTGCACCTTGTATAAATTGTATAAAATGGTCCAAGTAAGTTTGGAAGTAAGAACAAACTCTGAAAATAGTAATCTGATTATGAAAATTCTGTTACTGACTGAAAGCAACTCTACCAAGAAGTGGAGCAGGCATATTTTTATCCCATAAAAATGGATTCTATGGAGTATAGAAACAAAAAAGCAAGTTTAATTTATTCTGCTCTTGAATAAGGCAAATGAATGTAACACCTTAATAATGAGATTGACAAATTAAATAACATATAAGAAGTATTTCATTTGTTGATCTCATATTTCTTGAGTACCTAATATTAATTTATAATTTTCTGTTTTAATTCACTGATCCATTAAACTGTATATCTATCTATCTGGATTTGGTATCCATAACTTAGTGCATGCTGGACCATTGGATGTGCATTAACAATTTTGGTCCCAAGAACATACAATGATTTGTTTATGGGTCCACAACCTGTGTTCCGAGTTATTGTTACCCTATTGTTGACTTGTGTACATGCCCAATTGCTCAGTATCCGATTAGCAAGTCTAAAATATGCTGAGCAAACTAAGATTTTTTTTAGATTTTAATAAATACTGTACACTCTGGGACATTATAACCCAAAAGAAATATAAAATCAACACCAAAAACTTCAACAAAAAAGGAGTCTTCAGGATCCAAGGGCTATTGAAATTGAAATATTGTACAACCCATTTGCTGAGTTCTTGGTGTCGAAAGCTATTAATTCTAAATAAAATAAAATCACATTATTTTCTAAAAGGATGAAGTTATTACTGGTTTCATTAACTACTAGATAATTTGTTTTATAAACTTATCAATATCTGTTATCTAATCTATTATCATGTATTTTTGTCATAACTCAGCTATGATTGTTTTGAAAAATTTAGCAGACTTTTCTTTGTTGTATTGTACCCACAGATAATAATAATGCCAGATATATAATACCAAAGATGAACTTGATCAACAAAAACACTAAAAATGAAACTGAAGCTAGCAGCCAAACAAGTCAGGGTGGATCTAGTGTGGGTCCCTAGGCCCAGAACCAAATTGTCAATGTAAAGTTAAATAGAGCTGTATGGTACTGTTTCAACAGCTAAAACAATAAATTTACGCAGATGGTAAGATTCCTGTAATAAGTCCAAACATTTTAATTGCAAATTAAATAATATTTTTAAAACTAATCCCCCGTAACTTTGGTTCTAAACACTCGAATCGGTTTAAATTTGATCCAACGTCTACTTAGAGTGTCATTGAGGTCTGATATTATTTTCAAGAGGGATACTCAATCCCTTCTATTTTTTTTTTAATTTATCTATTTATGAATTTGGATTTTTATGATAACTCTTCTGTTACTTTTATCCTGAACACTCGAATCGATCCAAACTCGGTCCAACGTCTACTTGGAGTGTCCTTTAGGTCTGATATTATTTTCAAGAGAGATACTCTATCCCTTCTATTTTTTTATAATTTATTATGTTACGAATTTTGGCTTTTATCATAAGTCTTCTGTAACTTTAGTCCTGAACACTCGAATCAGGTCAAACTTAATTCAACGTCTACTAAGAATGTCATTGAGGTCTGATATTATTTTCAAGAGGGATACTCAATTCCTTCTATTTTTTTTAAATTTATTAATTTATGTATTTGGAATTTTTTGATAACTCTTCTGTTACTTTTATCCTGAACACTCGAATCGATCCAAACTCGGTCCAACGTCTACTTGGAGTGTCATTGAGCTCTGATATTATTTTCAAGAGGGATACTCAATCCCTTCTATTTTTTTTTAATTTATTAATTTATGTATTTGGATTTTTATGATAACTCTTCTGTAACTTTAGTTCTGAACACTCGAATCTGTTCAAACTTAGTTCGACGTATACTTGGAGTGTCCTTGAGGTCTGATATTATTTGCAAGAGGGATCCTCAATTCCTTCTATTTTTTTTTAAATTTATTAATTCATGAATTTGGATTTTTATGATAACTCTTCTTTAACTTTAGTTCTGAACACTCGAATCTGTTCAAACTTAGTTCAACGTCTACTTGGAGTGTCCTTGAGGTCTGATATTATTTGCAAGAGGGATACTCAATTCCTTCTATTTTTTTTTAAATTTATTAATTCATGAATTTGGATTTTTATGATAACTCTTCTGTAACTGTAGTTACGAACACTCGAATCTGTTCAAACTTAGTTCAACGTCTACTTGGAGTGTCCTTAAAGTCTGACATTACTTTCAAGAGGGATACTCAACCCCTTCTATTTTTTTATAATTTATTATTTTACGAATTTTGACTTTTATCGTAACTCTTCTGTAACTTTAGTTCTGAACACTCGAATCGGTTCAAACATAGTTCAACGTCTACTTAAAGGGTAATTGAGCTCTGATATTAATTGCAAGAGGGATACTCAATTCCTTCTATTTTTTTTTTTAAATTTATTAATTCATGAATTTGGAATTTTATGATAACTCTTCTGTAACTTTAATTCTGAACACTGGAATCTGTTCAAACTTAGTTCAACGTCTACTTGGAGTGTCCTTGAGGTCTGATATTATTTTCAAGAGGGATACTCAATCCCTTCTATTTTTTTTATAATTTATTATATTACGAATTTTGAATTTTATCATAACTCTTCTGTAACTTTAGTTCTGAGCACTCGAATCTGTTCAAACTTAGTTCAACGTCTACTAAGAATGTCATTGAGGTCTGATATTATTTTCAAGAGGGATACTCAATCCCTTATATTTTTTTAAATTTACGTATTTGGAATTTTATGATAACTCTTCTGTTACTTTTATCCTGAACACTCGAATCGATCCAAACTCGGTCCAACGTCTACTTGGAGTGTCCTTGAGTTCTGATATTATTTTCAAGAGGGATACTCAATTCCTTCTATTTTAAAAAAAAATATAATTTATGAATTTGGAATTTTATGATAACTCTTCTGCAACCTTAGTTCTGAACACTCGAATCTGTTCAAACTTAGTTCAACGTCTACTAAGAATGTCATTGAGGTCTGATATTATTTTCAAGAGGGATACTCAATCCCTTCTATTTTTTTATAATTTATTATATTACGAATTTTGACTTTTATCATAACTCTTCTGTAACTTTAGTTCTGAACACTCGAATCTGTTCAAACTTAGTTCAACGTCTACTTGGAGTGTCCTTGAGGTCTGATATTATTTTCAAGAGGGATACTCAATCCCTTCTATTTTTTTTATAATTTATTATATTACGAATTTTGACTTTTATCATAACTCTTCTGTAACTTTAGTTCTGAACACTCGAATCTGTTCAAACTTAGTTCAACGTCTACTTGGAGTGTCCTTGAGGTCTGACATTACTTTCAAGAGGGATACTCAACCCCTTCTATTTTTTTATAATTTATTATTTTACGAATTTTGACTTTTATCGTAACTCTTCTGTAACTTTAGTTCTGAACACTCGAATCGGTTCAAACATAGTTCAACGTCTACTTAAAGGGTAATTGAGCTCTGATATTAATTGCAAGAGGGATACTCAATTCCTTCTATTTTTTTTTTTTAAATTTATTAATTCATGAATTTGGAATTTTATGATAACTCTTCTGTAACTTTAATTCTGAACACTGGAATCTGTTCAAACTTAGTTCAACGTCTACTTGGAGTGTCCTTGAGGTCTGATATTATTTTCAAGAGGGATACTCAATCCCTTCTATTTTTTTTATAATTTATTATATTACGAATTTTGAATTTTATCATAACTCTTCTGTAACTTTAGTTCTGAGCACTCGAATCTGTTCAAACTTAGTTCAACGTCTACTAAGAATGTCATTGAGGTCTGATATTATTTTCAAGAGGGATACTCAATCCCTTATATTTTTTTAAATTTACGTATTTGGAATTTTATGATAACTCTTCTGTTACTTTTATCCTGAACACTCGAATCGATCCAAACTCGGTCCAACGTCTACTTGGAGTGTCCTTGAGTTCTGATATTATTTTCAAGAGGGATACTCAATTCCTTCTATTTTTAAAAAAAATATAATTTATGAATTTGGAATTTTATGATAACTCTTCTGCAACCTTAGTTCTGAACACTCGAATCTGTTCAAACTTAGTTCAACGTCTACTAAGAATGTCATTGAGGTCTGATATTATTTTCAAGAGGGATACTCAATCCCTTCTATTTTTTTATAATTTATTATATTACGAATTTTGACTTTTATCATAACTCTTCTGTAACTTTAGTTCTGAACACTCGAATCTGTTCAAACTTAGTTCAACGTCTACTTGGAGTGTCCTTGAGGTCTGATATTATTTTCAAGAGGGATACTCAATCCCTTCTATTTTTTTTATAATTTATTATATTACGAATTTTGACTTTTATCATAACTCTTCTGTAACTTTAGTTCTGAACACTCGAATCTGTTCAAACTTAGTTCAACGTCTACTTGGAGTGTCCTTGAGGTCTGATATTATTTTCAAGAGGGATACTCAATCCCTTCTATTTTTTTATAATTTATTATATTACGAATTTTGAATTTTATCATAACTCTTCTGTAACTTTAGTTCTGAGCACTCGAATCTGTTCAAACTTAGTTCAACGTCTACTAAGAATGTCATTGAGGTCTGATATTATTTTCAAGAGGGATACTCAATCCCTTATATTTTTTTAAATTTATGTATTTGGAATTTTATGATAACTCTTCTGTTACTTTTATCTTGAACACTCGAATCGATCCAAACTCGGTCCAACGTCTACTTGGAGTGTCCTTGAGGTCTGATATTATTTTCAAGAGGGATACTCAATTCCTTCTATTTTTAAAAAAAAATATAATTTATGAATTTGGAATTTTATGATAACTCTTCTGTAACCTTAGTTCTGAACACTCGAATCTGTTCAAACTTAGTTCAACGTCTACTAAGAATGTCATTGAGGTCTGATATTATTTTCAAGAGGGATACTCAATCCCTTCTATTTTTTTAAATTTATGTATTTGGAATTTTATGATAACTCTTCTGTTACTTTTATCCTGAACACTCGAATCGATCCAAACTCGGTCCAACGTCTACTTGGAGTGTCCTTGAGGTCTGATATTATTTTCAAGAGGGATACTCAATTCCTTCTATTTTAAAAAAAAATATAATTTATGAATTTGGAATTTTATGATAACTCTTCTGTAACCTTAGTTCTGAACACTCGAATCTGTTCAAACTTAGTTCAACGTCTACTTGGAGTATCCTTGAGGTCTGATATTATTTGCAAGAGGGATACTTAATTCCTTCTATTTTTTTAAAATTTATAATTTATGAATTTGGAATTTTATGATAACTCTTTTGTAACTTTAGTTCTGAACACTCGAATCTGTTCAAATGTAGTTCAACATCTACTTGGAGTGTCCTTGAGGTCTGATATTATTTTCAAGAGGGATACTCAATCCCTTCTATTTTTTTATAATTTATTATATTACGAATTTTGACTTTTATCATAACTCTTCTGTAACTTTAGTTCTGAACACTCGAATCTGTTCAAACTTAGTTCAACGTCCACTAAGAATGTCATTGAGGTCTGATATTATTTTCAAGAGGGATACTCAATCCCTTCTATTTTTTTTTTAATTTATTAATTCATGAATTTTGACTTTTATCATAACTCTTCTGTAACTGTAATTATAAAAAAATAGAAGGGATTGAGTATCCCTCTTGAAAATATTATCAAATCTCAATGACATTCTAAGTAGACGTTGAACTAAGTTTTAATAGATTCGAGTGTTCAGAACTAAAGTTACAGAAGATTTATTATAATAATCCAAATTCATAAATTAATAATTTTAAAAAAATTGAAGGGATTGAGTATCCCTCTTGCAAATAATATCAGAGCTCAATGACCCTTTAAGTAGACGTTAAACTAAGTATGAACCGATTCGAGTGTTCAGAACTAAAGTTACAGAAGAGTTATGATAAAAGTCAAAATTCGTAAAATAATAAATTATAAAAAATAGAAGGGGTTGAGTATCCCTCTTGAAAATAATATCAGACTTTAAGGACACTCCAAGTAGACGTTGAACTAAGTTTGAACCGATTCGAGTGTTCAAAACTAAAGTTACAGAAGAGTTATGATAAAAGTCAAAATTCGTAAAATAATAAATTATAAAAAAAAGAAGGGGTTGAGTATCCCTCTTGAAAATAATATCAGACCTCAAAAACACTCAAAGTAGACGTTAAACTAAGTTTGAACAGATTCGAGTGTTCAGAACTAAAGTTACAGAAGAATTATTATAAAAATCCAATTTCTTAGATTAATAAATTTAAAAAAAAAATAGAAGGAATTGAGTATCCTTCTTGAAGATAATATCAGACCTTAAAGACACTTCAAGTAGACGTTGAAATAAGTTTGAACTGATTCGAGTGTTCAGAACTAAAGTTACAGAAGAGTTATGATAAAAGTCAAAATTCTTAACATAATAAATTATAAAAAAATAGAAGGGATTGAGTATCCCTCTTGAAAATAATATCAGAGCTCAATGACACTCCAAGTAGACGTCGAACTAAGTTTAAACCGATTCGAGTGTTCAGAACTAAAGTTACAGTAGAGTTATGATAAAAGTCAAAATTCGTAAAATAATAAATTATAAAAAAATAGAAGGGGTTGTGTATCCCTCTTGAAAATAATATCAGACCTCAAAAACACTCAAAGTAGACGTTGAACTAAGTTTGAACAGATTCGAGTGTTCAGAACTAAAGTTACAGAAGAACTATTATAAAAATCCAATTTCTTAGATTAATAAATTTAAAAAAAATAGAAGGAATTGAGTATCCCTCTTGAAAATAATATCAGACCTTAAAGACACTCCAAGTAGACGTTGAACTAAGTTTGAACCGATTCGAGTGTTCAGAACTAAAGTTACAGAAGAGTTATGATAAAAGTCAAAATTCTTAACATAATAAATTATAAAAAAATAGAAGGGATTGAGTATCCCTCTACAAAATAATATCAGAGCTCAATGACACTCCAATTAGACGTTGAACTAATTTTGAACCGATTCGAGTGTTCAGAACTAAAGTTACAGAAGAGTTATGATAAAAGTCAAAATTCTTAACATAATAAATTATAAAAAAATAGAAGGGGTTGAGTATCCCTCTTGAAAATAATATCAGACTTTAAGAATACTCCAAGTAGACGTTGAACTTAGTTTGAACCGATTCGAGTGTTCAGAACTAAAGTTACAGAAGAGTTATGATAAAAGTCAAAATTCGTAAAATAATAAATTATAAAAAAATAGAAGGGGTTGAGTATCCCTCTTGAAAATAATATCAGACTTTAAGAACACTCCAAGTAGACGTTGAACTTAGTTTGAACCGATTCGAGTGTTCACAACTAAAGTTACAGAAGAGTTATGATAAAAGTCAAAATTCGTAAAATAATAAATTATAAAAAAATAGAAGGGGTTGAGTATCCCTCTTGAAAATAATATCAGACTTTAAGAACACTCCAAGTAGACGTTGAACTTAGTTTGAACCGATTCGAGTGTTCACAACTAAAGTTACAGAAGAGTTATGATAAATGTCAAAATTCGTAAAATAATAAATTATAAAAAAATAGAAGGGGTTGAGTATCCCTCTTGAAAACAATATCAGAGCTCAATGACACTCCAAATAGACGTCGAACTAATTTTGAACCGATTCGAGTGTTCAGAACTAAAGTTACAGAAGAGTTATGATAAAAGTCAAAATTCTTAACATAATAAATTATAAAAAAATAGAAGGGGTTGAGTATCCCTCTTGAAAATAATATCAGACCTCAAAAACACTCAAAGTAGACGTTGAACTAAGTTTGAACAGATTCGAGTGTTCAGAACTAAAGTTACAGAAGAACTATTATAAAAATCCAATTTCTTAGATTAATAAATTTAAAAAAATAGAAGGAATTGAGTATCCCTCTTGAAAATAATATCAGACCTTAAAGACACTCCAAGTAGACGTTGAACTAAGTTTGAACCGATTCGAGTGTTCAGAACTAACGTTACAGAAGAGTTATGATAAAAGTCAAAATTCGTAAAATAATAAATTATAAAAAAATAGAAGGGGTTGAGTATCCCTCTTGAAAATAATATCAGACTTTAAAGACACTCCAAGTAGACGTTGAACTAAGTTTGAACAGATTCGAGTGTTCAGAACTAAAGTTACAGAAGAACTATTATAAAAATCCAATTTCTTAGATTAATAAATTTAAAAAAAATAGAAGGAATTGAGTATCCCTCTTGAAAATAATATCAGACCTTAAAGACACTCCAAGTAGACGTTGAACTAAGTTTGAACCGATTCGAGTGTTCAGAACTAAAGTTACAGAAGAGTTATGATAAAAGTCAAAATTCGTAAAATAATAAATTATAAAAAAATAGAAGGGGTTGAGTATCCCTCTTGAAAATAATATCAGACCTCAAAAACACTCAAAGTAGACGTTGAACTAAGTTTGAACAGATTCGAGTGTTCAGAACTAAAGTTACAGAAGAACTATTATAAAAAACGAAACTGAAACTAGCAGCTAGCAGCCGGCAGGGACGGATCTTGAGAAAAGGGCCCTAGGCAACCAAATATTTATAAAGTAAAAGTCATCTAAAATTGATCAATTTACGAAAATGAGAAGAAAGATTACACAGATTACACTTTAATAAAACTTTACCTTAACAATTTTGAACTGGAATTTTAAATCGAATATTTTAACTTCGATTCTAAATACTCGAATCTGTCCAAACTCGGTCCAACGTCCACATAGAGCGTCATTGAGCTCTGATATTATTTTCAAGAGGGATACTCAATCCCTTAATTTTTAAAAAAAAATATTAATCTAAGAATTTGGATTTTTATAATAATTCTTCTTTAACTTTAGTTCTCAACACTCGAATCTGTTCAAACTTAGTTCAACGTCTACTTAGAATGTCATTGTGATCTGATATTATTTTCAAGAGGGATACTCAATCCCTTCTATTTTTTTATAATTTATTAATCTAAGAATTTGGATTTTTATAATAATTCTTCTGTAACTTTAGTTCTAAACACTCGAATCTGTTCAAACTTAGTTCAACGTCTACTTTGAGTATCTTTGAGGTCTGATATTATTTTCAAGAGGGATACTCAATTCCTTCTATTTTTTTATAATTTATTATGTTACGAATTTTGACTTTTATCATAACTCTTCTGTAACTTTAGTTTTGAACACTCGAATCTATTCAAACTTACTTCAACGTCTACTTGGACGTTTTTTTTTTTAAAAATAGAAGGAATTGAGTATCCCTCTTGCAAATAATATCAGACCTCAAGGACACTCCAAGTAGACGTTATATCATTAAAAAAAAAATAGAAGTAATTGAGTATCCCTCTTGAAAATTATACCAGACATCAAGGACACTCCAAGTAGACGTTGAACTAAGTTTGAACCGATTCGAGTCTTCAGAACTAAAGTTACAGAAGAGTTATGATAAAATGTCAAAATTCTTAGATTAATATTTTTTTTAAAAAATTAAGGGATTGAGTATCCCTCTTGAAAATAATATCAGAGCTCAATGACGCTCTATGTGGACGTTGGACCGAGTTTGGACAGATTCGAGTATTTAGAATCGAAGTTAAAATATTCGATTTAAAATTCCAGTTCAAAATTGTTAAGGTAAAGTTTTATTAAAGTGTAATCTGTGTAATCTTTCTTCTCATTTTCGTAAATTGATCAATTTTAGATGACTTTTACTTTATAAATATTTGGTTGCCTAGGGCCCTTTTCTCAAGATCCGTCCCTGCCGGCTGCTAGCTGCTAGCTGCTAGTTTCAGTTTCGTTTATAAAAATCCAATTTCTTAGATTAATAAATTTAAAAAAAATAGAAGGAATTGAGTATACCTCTTGAAAATAATATCAGACCTTAAAGACACTCCAAGTAGACGTTGAACTAAGTTTGAACCGATTCGAGTGTTCAGAACTAAAGTTACAGAAGAGTTATGATAAAAGTCAAAATTCTTAACATAATAAATTATAAAAAAATAGAAGGGATTGAGTATCCCTCTTGAAAATAATATCAGAGCTTAATGACACTCCAAATAGACGTTGAACTAATTTTGAACCGATTCGAGTGTTCAGAACTAAAGTTACAGAAGAGTTATGATAAAAGTCAAAATTCTTAACATAATAAATTATAAAAAAATAGATGGGGTTGAGTATCCCTCTTGAAAATAATATCAGACTTTAAGAACACTCCAAGTAGACGTTGAACTTAGTTTGAACCGATTCGAGTATTCAGAACTAAAGTTACAGAAGAGTTATGATAAAAGTCAAAATTCTTAACATAATAAATTATAAAAAAATAGAAGGGGTTGAGTATCCCTCTTGAAAATAATATCAGACTTTAAGAACACTCCAAGTAGACGTTGAACTAAGTTTGAACCGATTCGAGTGTTCAGAACTAAAGTTACAGAAGAGTTATGATAAAAGTCAAAATTCTTAACATAATAAATTATAAAAAAATAGAAGGGATTGAGTATCCCTCTTGAAAATAATATCAGAGCTCAATGACACTCCAAATAGACGTTGAACTAAGTTTGAACAGATTCGAGTGTTCAGAACTAAAGTTACAGAAGAATTATTATACAAATCCAATTTCTTAGATTAATAAATTATAAAAAAATAGAAGGGATTGAGTATCCCTCTTGAAAATAATATCAGAGCTCAATGACACTCCAAATAAACGTTGAACTAATTTTGAACCGATTCGAGTGTTCAGAACTAAAGTTACAGAAGAGTTATGATAAAAGTCAAAATTCTTAACATAATAAATTATAAAAAATAGAAGGGGTTGAGTATCCCTCTTGAAAATAATATCAAACTTTAAGAACACTCCAAGTAGACGTTGAACTTAGTTTGAACCGATTCGAGTGTTCAGAACTAAAGTTACAGAAGAGTTATGATAAAAGTCAAAATTCGTAAAATAATAAATTATAAAAAAATAGAAGGGGTTGAGTATCCCTCTTGAAAACAATATCAGAGCTCAATAGCACTCTAAGTAGACGTTGGACCGAGTTTAGATCGATTCGATTGTTCAGGACTAAAGTTACAGAAGAGTTATCATAAAAATACAAATTCATAAATTAATATATTTAAAAAAAAATAGAAGGAATTGAGTATCCCTCTTGAAAATAATATTAGACCTCAAGGACACTCCAAGTAGACGTTGAACTTAGTTTGAACAGATTCGAGTGTTCAGAACTAAAGTTACAGAAGAGTTATGATAAAAGTCAAAATTCGTAAAATAATAAATTATAAAAAAATAGAAGGGGTTGAGTATCCCTCTTGAAAACAATATCAGAGCTCAATAACACTCTAAGTAGACGTTGGACCGAGTTTGGATCGATTCGAGTATTTAGAATTGAAGTTAAAATATTCGATTTAAAATTCCAGTTCAGAATTTTTAAGGTAGAATTTTATTAAAGTGTAATCTGTGTAATCTTTCTTCTCATCTTCGTAAATTTATCAATTTTAGATGACTTTTACTTTATAAATATTTTGTTGCCTAGGGCCCTTTTCACAAGATCCGTCCCTGGCGGCCGCTAGCTGCTAGCTGCTAGTTTCAGTTTCGTACACTAAAAATAATATTGGGACTTTGTTTAGATTTGCATACTGTCATTAATTAATTATTTCTATAATATTGTAAATATTGGTACTGGCTATGATATTCAACAAGTTTTGTTACTTTTGTTGTTCTCATTAGATTTAAATAACTGATAAGCTAATCTTATCACAATTTTAAGACACCACTCTAATAAGTACAAACAGAGTATATTTATTTAGTAGGAACTAATTATTTAGTAGATAATTATACCTGAACAAATTTGATTATTTTGCTGACTATTATGTTTCTCTGTATTTTATTTCAGTAAGCAGTGGGCCTATTTATGGTCTTCTGATTTAACAGCTGTTTTTGTTTTTATATATATTTAGAACAGTAAATAATTAAGCAAAAAAAAGATATAAATAAATTAGTTTTAGAGCTCACCTTGCAATGACTTCTGTACCACACTAACAACAGAGGTCCATAGTTCATCTGGATCAATTTCAACAAAACCAGGGTGCGGATAATGTAGTACCACCTAAATTATGAAAAAAAAATTATTTACATTTTATTTAATTTACGGTTGAATTTTAGAATTTCCCTGGCTCAATAAAAAACAATAAGCACACAAATTTAATTACGTATCATTGCTACTAACTTTGAACAAGCACTAGTTTTTAAGACAATTTCCTAAAAAATATATACCTGATCAACCGCTTTTCCAACAGTTTCGGCTCTGGAATTATAAATAAAAGCGCGAATAGTGCTAGTGCCTATATCTAGAGTTAAAATATATTTTTCTTCCATGGTTTTTATCAAGACTGATATCTTGCACACAACTAATTTAAGAAGGAACACTTAAATTAATAATATCGTAAGCGAATTGTATTCGTCCGCACTCATTTCTCATTGATATAAATACAATACATTGACTTCACAAGTTCACAAAAGTCGGTCAACACTCTAATGTCAATTTGTTAATGTCAACTTCGAAAAGCAATGTCAAAATTGACAACTCTCGCGTTCGGTTTTACGCTTAGAAAGAAAGAAAAAGAAAGAAAAACTGTTTATTCGCGCGAAATGACGCAATCTTAAAACTAGCAAACAAACATACTAAGTCACTTACTAAGTCATACACTCACAATATGAATTGTTTGTAACTGGCTTTGTAACTGGAGTTAAAATGTTGATGCCTATAATAATAAAAATGGTTTTGGAGCTCATTCTCAATGTCCATCAATTATTCCGCATTGTTGTATGCCACCTGAGATTGCATGCGTGATTAGATTTATTCACACTGCTTTTAGGACAAAAATGGAAACATCTGTGAGAATATCAAACTTTTAAAATAACTAGCTTCTGCCAGCGGCTTCGCCCGCGTAAAAATCGATTTCTCCATACAAACTTCCATCCCTTGTTTTATCCCCATAGGGGTGAAGTTCCGTTAAATCCGGATATTTACACCCTTGGAACCTACAATGCGTTCCAAATAAGAATAGGATCGACGCCATGTTGTGACGTCACGGCATACTGTCAAATCGCAAGAAATTGGGCAAAATTGAAGAACTCAGAGATGAGCAAAATTGAAGAACTGGATTCTGATTAAACTATATTCGTTCACAGTTCGTAAATAAATTAAATTTTAAAATTTTCTTGTTTTGCTCACCATAATAATTCTTCGATTTGACAGTATGACGTGACGTCACTACCTGTCAATCGATCCTATTCTTATTTGGAACGCATTGTACCTAGTTTATAAGAGTTATAGTTTCTGAGATTTCGTAATTACTAATTAGTGAGTGGTATTTCGCTTTTATTTATACAGTGTGAGTCTTTATAATGTGCACATATCAAAATGAGGGAATCTATGCTTAATTTTATCGACGGAAAAAATATTTAAAAAAATCTAAATATTTATTTATATTTATTATGGATTTTTTTAAAATTTTGTTTGCTTTTGTGACCCCAGTGTATACAAAGCTGTGTAACTTTTAAACTAAACAATCTATCACGATGAAACAAACTCCATAATGATCGAAAGTAATTAGGCGTTGTCATAAAATGAAAATTGTAGAAAAAAAAATAGCCTCAATTAAAAATAAACAATTTTTTTGGCAAAAATCTGATTTTTTTTCATTCATTTTTACAACAATTGTATTTCTCAATAACACCTACCTTTTTTATTACTTTAACTTATTCTTCATTGTATTAGGAACCTAACGGTAAAAATAGCATGATTTTAACTCAACCCCAACGTTTTTTATCAACTGTCAAAGAAAGGCTCAGCGCATTGCTCTACGCACTATTATTTAGCAAGTAGATAACTTTTTTTTGTGAACTTTGTTGTGAATGTGCGCGGGTCGTTTCAAAGATGGCACTACGTTTCAAAATTGCAAAGCATAGATTCCCTCATTTCGATATGTGCACATTATAAAGACTCACACTGTATAGATTGTCACAAGTCTTTTTTATGTTTCCATCATATGGACAACGCACTTAAAACTGTCATTACGGTTGAATCGACTTACACCACTAAATGACTACAAAATATTACGGGCTTCATCTATACGAAAATCTGTACCAATTCTATATTATTTATATTTTCAAATCCAGATCATCCGTGGGGCAACCGGACAAGTTTCATTTACCGGTTAACGTGATTTATCGAGCAAAATAGAATGTAACATGACAAGTAGAGCCATTCTTTGTTTCTACTCGGTTTTATTATTAGTATTTTTTTACGGTTTTATCAAAATCGACTAAAAACATCGACAGGATACTTTGTACATTACTATTGACCTTGTTATTTTTTAAAATGGCAACTCAGATCTGTGGCTGACAGTCAAGCGCGTTTTGGATCTTTGAACGCTAAAAATTGTGATGTAAAAACGAGAAAAATAAATGTTTACTGGCCATCATGGCGAATCCAAGAAAATTTAGTGAAAAAATTGCCCTCCATCATCAAAAACAGGCAGAGGAAACAGCTGCTTTTGAAAAGATTATGCGCGAAGTTTCCGACGCAACCCAAAGGGTATGTCGCCTATTTACTTAGCCAGTCGCTTTCTGGCCGTCAAATGTGCCCGCCGACGTAAACAATAATCCATTACAATATACTTATTGCGCCTATACAACAAAGTGAACATATTTTTTCATTTAGCTCAATAGCAAAATGCCATTCAGTTTCTGTGTGTATAGTTACAATTGTCATTGTCAAAATGAATTGGAAGTCTATTTGGTATCCTACACAATAGCTAGTTAGAATATTATGACTGTTACATCTCCTATTGAAACTAAGGAAATATGCAGTCTTATTCCTCAATCATAACTGATAACAATAGTAAATTGTGAGTGATTATAATAGTATCATACATCTGGATTCAGACATATTGTGAATGTAGACAACAATGTTTTGTGATAATAATTTTATTCATTGTATAGTTATAATTCCAATTCAAGATGACGAAATGCAGTTTATTGTCTTTTTGTCATGTTTCATCAAGAATAACAATGTTTATAGTGAGAGTACAGTCAAGAGATGTTCAGGCATCATGATTACAGGTTAATTCAAGTAAAGTAGCCAGAGTCAAACCGCCCCCCGAGCCTAGTGATAATGTTGAGTCGACACTCCGACCTGCACAGCAAGGCTTGGGCACGTTCCGCAGTGGCTCCCTGCCAAATGTGGCTGCACCACAAGCTACCGCCAATGAGCTGGAAACAATTAAGGTTCCTTTGTTTTGGAATCTTATCATAAAAATCCCTATTAGTGTAAATCTACCAGTTTATGATCTTGCAGGTAGTATAAACCTTGGGGAATTCCAGTGCCATTCTATTTGCATTTTCTAACCAATAAATTACTTTCTATATGCTTTAAGACCTACTCGAGTAATTACCTGCAAGGTCTTGATGGACTCAGTGATTTATGGTAGAATTTGCTATATACATATTTTTGTTAGGTAGTGGTGCAGTTGTAGCTGGCTGAAATGTTTTATGTTCTTTTCTAAAATTTATGTTCATTCTGTATTCTCTTGTGTTTACCATGCTGTTTTACTTTTTTTATGTACATTCAATAATATTAGCAGCAGTTGAAAGTAATACAAAAAATAATTCATTGATCTTATGGGTGCTAATTGCTTTGTCACCTTGTAAAACTTACTTTATTAATGCTAAATAGAATCAAATGCCTGTAATAATCTACAATAGTATGTAGTAATTCTTGCTAACAGAAAACTGTGTCGAACTCATATTTACATTATAACATGTGTTCTAATAATTTTTCTTGTTCACCAAAGTTAACTCCGTCATCTGTTCACTCACACATTATAAACAGGTTTAACTATGAATGTCTTATAATTTATTACAGTATGCTGTTCTTGTTTTACCAATTATAAAAAAACAAAGGATTCTTTATTTGCATTCTGTGCCTAAAAAATATGTTTTTATACATAATGTTAATTTGGTTTGTCATAAGTGTTAAACTGTAACAAAAACTAAATAACTAGTGAAATGGCATGTTGCATCCTTATAAATATTTCAATGTATTTAGTACATTCTCAGTAGATTTTTATAAATATTCCCTGTACTTATAGAAGTAGTTTTATTGATGTATTTGACATGCTATAACAACCTGTAAGAATGAAAAACTAGATTTATAATATTTTAGTGTAGTGGTTTGACCCCATGCAGTGCAATATGAAAAATATTGTATACTAGCCATACAACACATATAAATTCATATTTTAAATTAATGCATGTAATTATTGGAGTGTGCTGTGTACATATTTTAGCATACCATTGGCAGTATAGCTGCATTTAATACACTTTGTTAAGACACCTCATTTACCTACTATACAGTTAGATCTACCTATTAAATAAAATAACTGTGTACAGGAAAAATACGAGAAAAAGACAGCGTGATTTGTTTTGGTATTTCCCGCCAAACTAGCCGAACCGGAATCGTGGCGTGGCGCGCGGCGTTTCGAAAATGTATGGTGTTTCCAGCAGAACCGGTGTCGAGCCGGCCTTTTAGCTGGGCGGAAAATGCCATTTATATCAGAAATAATGCTGTCGGTTTAGTCCCCGTCGTGAAGTCGTTCATTATTAAAAGAAAAATGTGTGTTGTTAAGATGTTGTTGTTTTATTGTCCTAGCCGGAAGAATTACCGTTAGCGAACCAGTATGCCATGGCGGGGGGCCGAAGCGGCGGCACGTCGCCGTCCCGCTCGCCGGGAGCGGCCGGACAGCGGGGCCGCGCCTCCTCGTCCGTCGGCCCCATGCGCCGCCCCGCGGACCGGAGGCACGACACGAGCCCCTATGGCAGCAGTGCCTACTTGAGGTAAACTTTTCATCCAAAAAGTCGAGAATATTCAAATGATCGTAAAAGTAGTGAACAGTTTACGAAGCAGAAACTTTTCCCGCCAATTCATAAATACATTCTCGAATGACGATTTCTAATAGAAATTTTCTGTTCCCCATTGTTTCTAAAGTAGATAGTACTCAGTTTCCTAGTTTCAATTATTTCTTAACTCGTAACAAAAAAAAAACTGAATTAATAAGGTACCTACCAAACTTGTTTTAATTTGTTATTATCTCCTACATCGCTATGTCCTTTTGTTGTCAGGTAGAGAATGGCAGAACAATAAAAAGTATCACTTTATTTTACAAATAATTCAATCGTAGATACTGTACTATATAGCCCTCGAGGTTACGACAATTAAATCAGTTGCTAACTATACACTACGTCACTTTTGTAATCATAGCAGTCATGCTGAATTATTATTATTATTGTCTAAAATATCATGTCGTAAGAAAAAGGACGGATGAAAAACGTATTCTAATTCCAACAATAGGAACTTGTTAATAATAATTAATTACAGAGTTCATGAGGTAAAATATTTTATGACTCATTTACATTACATGTCATGTTAATTCAAGTTTCATTGTAAGTCGTTCTAAGAACCTCATTCATATTTAATAAAATAATTGTTTCAAACAACGCAACGTACAAACAAACACACAAAAAGGAAACAACACACTAGTAATGCAATATGGACTTAACTTTTAATCAATAAATTAGAGGTAAAAAATTGCATTTATTAAATTCTTTGACGTAAAACCTCTAAGCGTAGTGCTTAGATTAAGGCGTATAGTCCCTTGACCATCTGACCGGAGTTAATGCGCACATACTGGTACTGCCGCCTGCGCCCGCATAGAGCCCCGCTGACATTTAAAACCATTTTCTTTGCGAAATATTGATTGACTAGCTTCTGCCAGCGGCTTCGCCCGCGGATAAGAAGGTTTCTCCATACAAACTTTGGTTCCCCGTTTCATCCCCTTAGGGTATTGGGTAATTTTCGAAAACCCTTTCTTAGTGCTCGCCTACGTCATAAAAGGAAGCCTTGTGCAAAATTTCACACTCCTAGGACCAGTAGTTTTGGCTGTGCGTTGATATGTCAGTCAGTCAGTCAGTTTCCTTTTATATATATAGATTACATATGCTATGTAAATTCTGAACAACACTTAACCAGCAATTTGATTGTGTAAACATATTTCTAAAGATCAAAGCCGTGTTTGATAGGAGTAGGGAAAACAAGCAAAATATATCATGTAGTTAAATTTTTTTTTCGACAAATGTATTAGTCATATGAATATCATAATTATGTTGATAATGTTGTTTAAGAATCAATTATAAATTGTTTTTTTTTTTCAAATCTATTAACCTGACCGTTACCAAGGAGTAGGCTTCAGAAAGTCACTGTTCTAAGCCACTGCTCGGGAGCTAAGGCCTTAAGGATAATAAATTCTACCTCGAAAAGTAGCAATAAAACGAGTCTGGTTTCGTCATTCTACGAAGCGCTTAATATTGGCGTATAAATTAAAGAACTTGTATGAATTTAATTTATTAATTCGACTTATCTTGTCGCGATTTCGAGGAGAGTTTTGCTGTCTGTGTATTATACGACAGCATTCATAACTTAGAAAGGATCTCCATTAAGTGACCAAAACAATGTAGAAAACCGGCCAAGTGCGAGTCGGACTCGCGCACGAAGGGTTCCGTACCGTGCGTAGCAAAAAACGGAAAAAAAAAACACGTTTATTGTCTGACAGCCCTCTTAAATCCTTATTTTATTCTGTTTTTTTAGTATTTGTTGTTATAGCGGCAACAGAAATACAACATTGTGAAAATATCTACAATCTAAAATATCTAACTATCACACTGTCTAACTAATTACAGTTCATGAGATACAGCCTGGTGACAGCGGAGTCTTAGTAATAGGGCCCCGTTTTACCCTTTGGGTACAGAACCCTAAAAAACCGCCTGAGCGTGTCGAAACAAGAGTTCCGTAAAAAAAAAAACATATATTTGGGGAAACGTGTGTAATGGAAAATGGTAGCGAATTTTAATAATATGATAAAATAAATAGTTTAAATGATAAAACCCCGACTTTTTTATGACTAAGCAGGACCACTATCTCACCTGGTGGTAAACGATGTTCGACTGTGGAGCGCGCTTACAATCGAAGGGTCGTGATTTCGAACCCACACTTGTTGCGTTGTTGACGCGACCACAGAATAAGAAATAGTACAAGTACAGAAATTGCACTCCGTGATAGCCAACATACGAATTTAAACCTACTAACAACAGCGATAATGTCCATAATACATTGCACGGCACGGACACGACCTTGATTTTATTAGCCTACTAGATCCAGTGGCGCTCGTAACGAATCAAAATGCACCGTAAGTCCGCGTGACGAGAGTCTCTTTTATTATGCCCGTTATGCGCCTTTGAACAGGCCGCTCTTTTTATAGGGTTAGGACTGGTGTGTTTTTGAAAAATGTGAAATAGGTATTTACGTTTTATTACATAAAATATAATCAGATTTTCTAAAATTATATGGTAGATAGGTACCTAATTGATTTCTACCTATTTACTTATATCCATACTTTAAAAAATATGTTTTTAAAAGTCATCTCATAGAAGTGTCAAGAGATTGTTTACATTTAGTTAGGTATCTAAACAAATGAAATAGGTAATTAAAATGAAGTGTATATAACTTTGTTGGTTTTGTATGTGCGTTAGCTTTGCGTTCATATGTAATTTTTTAAAGGTAGGTCGTTTAAGACGTTATTATACATAATAATTAACATTTTGTAAGATATAATTCCAATTATGTTGACCTTGCATTAGTAAGGTAGTCACTAGTACTGGGAGGTCTACTATATGCAATGATTTTAAGGTCATTGACTCGTTTACGTGAAAAATGTCGCAAATACTTGAAATAAAAACTCGATAGAATATTCGGTAAAGAATTCAAAAATATTTTTTGTTAGCACGGGTCAAGCGGAAAATCGAACACGCGTGTGACACTCTACCGAAATAAGCCTCGCAAGAGAGGCCGCGGGCGTAGGCAGATTTCTATACCTATAGTTAGAAGTGCGCCAGGCCTGACGCGACTAGCATATTTTTATTAAGTATCTACTGCTGCTGTTACAGTCAATTAATTTTATAACCTTGTAAGGATTCCTTCTGAGAAATCTAAGGAAAATCAGTCGGATATTTTTTTATAAGTTATATATATTTTCTACTAAGATTATCCCGCGTCTCCTTTACCGTGGCCTATTGCAAGGGAATAGTGCTTTTATGCGGGATAAAGAGTAACCAATGACACTCAACGCTAGTGTCACTATCTACCAATGGCAGAATTTTAGAAATCAAATGAGGTATTTCGGCGTTTACCTCCTACATCCAAAATTATAAACTTTGAGTTTTGCGAGTAGGTAAAACATTACTTGAGATTACCAATTTAACGAAGGAAGGGTCCGTACCGTCCGTAGCAAAAAACGAGCAAAAAATCACGTTTGTTGTAAAAAAAATATTTCGTTTTGTTTTTTTAGTATTTTTGTTGTTATAGCGGCAACAGAAATACATCATCTGTGAAAATTTTAGCCAACTTTTATGGTTCATGAGATACAGCCTGGTGACAGACGGATAGCGGAGTCTTAGTAATAGGGTTCCGATTTACCCTTTGGGTACGGAACCCTAAAAAAAGACGGTGAACTGTGTATACTATTAGGGCCTGCGCACACTTGAGACAAGACTGTCTTAGACAGACTTGTCTACGACGTCACAGACTTGACTACGACACCGCAGACTTGTCTGCGACAAGACTGTTTTGAGACGTCCAGTGTTGCCACTAACTTACCACTAGAGTCAATTTTTAAAACCACCAGAAAACCACTAACAAAAAATTATCCCACACACAAAATCGCAAAATTTCCCACTAATAAATGTGTGTTGTACGAAATAAAATAAGTAAGCATTATTAGTTTCCTTTAATAATAAGTGATAAAAATTATCAATCAGTTTATCAAAATACCATTTGTGGGTAAATTAACTTTAGTAGGTAAATCAACATACAAATTATTTAATAGCAGCTATGTATTAATTCGTCTTCAGACGAATCATTTTTGTTTGCACCATCATCGTCGATATCAGATTGATAATTATGGATTCTATGGTGCTGATTTACACCAGAGTGATTGTAATTTTTAGTAAGAAATTTAATTTTACTAAAGCACTAGCAACTAAATGGGGGTTAAAAACCACCAGTTTTAGTGGAAAATCCACTATGTTGGCAACACTGGCCGTACGCCGCTAGACTGTTTTGTCTTGATGGTGTGCGCCGTGTCGTAGACAAAACAGTCTTGTCGCAGACAAGTCTGCGACGTCGTAGAAAAGTCTGTCTAAGACAGTCTTGTCTCAAGTGTGCGCAGGCCCTTAGTTAATCGTGGAACTATTGTAAATGTTGATGAAAAGAAGATGACAATAAGTATGTTGCTTGCAGCCCGCCACCGGACAGTAACTGGAGACGCACGAACTCGGACTCGGCCCTGCACCAGTCGTGTGGCGTGGAGCAGCAGGCGGTGGCGCAGCCGCTGTCGCCGCACCGGACCATGCACTCGCACGCCCACCCGCATCTACACCCGCACCAGAACCACCACCGGAGAGGTGAGCCACTACCTTGGTTTTATTATTTTTCGTTTATTCACTATTAAAACTCGAATATAATGTACTTACACTAGCAACTGCCAGTGGCTTCACCCTTTTTTTTAATTCATTAAACCCCGAGCGAACGCCGGCGTTCGCTCGGTCATTGTCTTTCTATTGTGTCTCTAATTACGCTACTCAATCAATGGGAAAACATCAAATAACTTGTGCACTAGGTTAGGCGAAAGGGGGTGTCTTTTACCGATTGAAACTCACCCGTGTTCCTTTAGTTGCCCTTTGCGTTCCAGGGCCTCTTTCGACCTTCCTCGTAACCCCTTGTTTTTTTGACCTAAATACCTAATATTAGTATGTTAAAAACTCTACCTATACATTTACATAAATGTTTTAACGACTGATTATGTCTATTTATTTCAGGTGATATCCACTTAGATGTGTTAGCACCAATGAACCCCGCGAACCGGCCGAGATCGTCATGTGAAATACCCAGGATACCTAACAATAATAAGTAAGTATTCAACACCTAACGTTATTCAAGACACTAGGAAAAAACGTTCAACTTTATCCTCCCTAAGCTCGCAACATGAATGGCTTTTCCATACGTTAAGTAGCTATGTGTAATGGTAACCAACTTTTATAAGTGTGATTCATCTCAAACGGGGATTTGTTTGCGCACAACATCTTGCAACTAATAACAATGTATTAAAATGACTAATCAAATCTCAATACAATTATTTGAGCTTTTGACACGCCAAATAAGTAAATAAGACAAAATAGGATTTTGAACCAATGGTGACGCGTCATTTCACATCAAAGAACAATATGCATGTCAATGTTGAACAGAAAAAATCTTTTTACAAAAAAAAATAACAGACTTCACAAAAAAAAAAAAAACTAAATGGATCAAAATAACGTTAATTTCGGAAGTCGGTGTTTCTCGGTATTATTTGTATCTTATTTAACACCGACTTCCGAAATTAAAGTTATTTTGATCCTTTTAGTTTTTTTTTTTTGTGAAGTCGGTTATTTTTTTTTTGTAAAAACTTTTTATTTCACACTTTTTAGTTGTGATACACTTATAACCAGAGTTCTTATTACTCATGATAATTCCAATTAACCCAAACACTGCCAGATTACATTGTTTTATTATGAAGCTCCTGTGTCTACCTACCTTCCACCTTCCGGCTCCATCATCAGATCAGTTCGATAGTACCTTATAGCCAAAGTGCATCTCTTGACAATTCTAATAAGTCCGGACACGGCTAGTTTATATTGATTAATTACGGAGTTCCAGTGCCTACCTTTCGGCTTGATCATCATCATCAGATCACTTTGATGATACCATTTTCAACGTAACTATTCAGAACCATTCATTTATTTGTATTGTCATAGTCGCTTAACTATCTTCATCGTGATATCTATGCGAGTATGAAGTACTGTTGACCATTTCTGGTCTTGTTCATTAGTTCCACTTCATCAAATGTTACTTTTTGACTGTACTTAAGTTCTCGATGAAAATACCAAAATCACTATATAAGGTGTAAAAAAATTAACTTTAAGAATTTCGAGGGGACATTGTACTCCTCATTATGAACAACTTTTACTATGGGACCAAACCTGAAATAGCGAAAAAAAAATCAGCTGCTCCATACGTTTTGACGAGTTATGCGAACATAAATGTAGGGAACAGCTGATTTTTTTTTCGCGATTTCAGGTTTGGTCCCATAGTAAAAGTTGTTCATAATGAGGAGTACAATGTCCCCTCGAAATTCTTAAAGTTAATTTTTTTACACCTTATATAGTTGCCTATAATATTTGAGGAATTCCATCGATTTCGCCAAGATTCCATCATCAGATCCCGACTTGGTGACTATGGGACCATTTGGGAAGTATACCCTTTCCAACAAAAAAAGAATTTTTCAAATCGGTTGGCAAGCGACGAAGTTATGCGCGAACAAACATTAAAAAAAAAATACAAACACCTGAGAACCTCCTCCTTTTTTAGAAGTCGGTTAAAAAGCTACAGCAAATCCGCGGAACTCAGTTGTACTTCCATAATAACAATGCTAAGCTAATAAATGTAAGTTAGTTTATTCTAGAAAAATGAATTTGTGCTACTAAACAGTTTATTTTCTCTCCTGAAAAGTGGCCTATTTTGACTTATACGGTGTTCTAAATTTAAGCGACGATTTGCCATAATGGTTGGTGGCGACTACACACACGTGGAACACATGAAGCACTGCATACTTTTTTTAAGAAAAGGAAATATCGAGTTATATTCGCCGTAGGAACAACGACAGTTCAAGATTCCGTACCTCAAAGAAATTAAACCTTTATGCTTATAGGATCAATTTGCTGTCTGTGGTTAAGACCTTTTTTCTCAGGAATGCGTGGATGCATTAAGTTTGATGAATTAATAGTCTACGTACCCGTAGGACTATAAATAACTGCGGCTATGTATGCCGCAAATAAATCAATACCTATTTAGGCTGTTTCCAGTTGACCTTGAATCATGAAATTGATCAAAAAACAAGGTTTTCGATTTTTTTTAGTGTACCCACTTTTTTGTCAACATTCTTTAACCTGAATGGTGTTACGGTGTGTCCAAAAAGAAGATTATAATACTATAAAAATGTAACCCGTTTTCTGTTTAGCACGTATGACGATTTCGACAGCTTATACGCGGTGACGGACGGGTCAGGGGGGCTGGGCGGCGCGCTGGGCTGCGAGCTGGCGGTGCCGGGCGGCTCGCTGCCCGACCTCACGTCCGTGCACTTCCCGCCGCCGCACTACGCGCCGCACGCGCAGCACGCGCCGCACGCGCAGCACGCGCCGCACACGCCGCGCGCCAACGACTACCAGCCCCGATACGTATGTACCCACCGACTTAGCTATAGACTAATGGACTATTAAGCGGTGTCTACCCGCGTCTCAGAAAAGAGTGAAGCGAGAACTACATTAGACCGACGCACACGTGGGCCACGCCTGATTTGTACGTTGAGTCGCGTCGCGTGGCGTGGATCTAACGTAGCTCTACAAGTCTAATTGCCATGTATGGAGACCGACGCGTCCAGATCGCCGCACGTGGCCCACGTGTGCCCAATCTTGCGTCCAGTGGTTGTCTTTTTTTAAGTTTCATCGAACAACAGATTAAGCGTACTCGATGCGGCTGTCAAATACGCTCAAACTGGGACAAAGCGATCATGCGGCCGGTAGATTTCTGATTGAGAGCAATTGACCAGGGTTCTTCATCTGACTGATCACTACGGTCAGAATGAGACAAATCGATCTTACAGCATGTTGTTGTCTCTTTCTAAAATTCTTATGTGTTTCTTTATTGCCCCAAAAAAGTACAGGGATATAAATCCATCACTGTTTGCCGAACTGCATTAGTTTGTCGCAAATGATTTCTTCTTAGCTTGGATATCTGATTGGTCCATGGCACAATCTGTTTGCAATTCGTTATAATGTAAAAGACAGGTACTGACCGCACAGTCGCTTTGCTCCTTTCTACAAGTAGTCAATTTTGGTCCGACTTCACTCAGTCCATCGCTCTGTGCCTACAACTAACACAAACCCACCATCGCTCATTCTCACCATATTCCGCTGTGTGATGTCTGCAAGGGTTGTATCGTTTAACTGTGTTTTGTAATAAAATAAAATCGAATTGATCGGCGATCCGTCGCGGTCCGTCTAACGCGGTGATAAGGCCTCGGCAGCATCTCACGTGTTTCGCACTGCACACTCGCGTGATACTACTAATGGGTTTAAGTAAAAGTGACACTGTAATGTGCGCTTGCGCAACACGTGCGATTAAGCTACAGATCTAATTACTGTCGGGTGTCTTAAGTAAATAATCTCCGATTGCCAAGAATTGATTGATTAAATGTAAGGAATTGACATTTATGTGGCATGTTATGTCAATCCGTATGTTTCATTTGGCGGCTGTTATGCACAAAGGGGTAGAGAGAGGGGGCGAATCTGCTACGACATTCCGTGTGTGTCGGGGTAGCACGACGGAAGACGAAGCCGGGAGTGATGTGTGATGGTGGTGGTTGCAGTCGCCGACGTCGCCGGGCGCGGCGTCGCCGGGCGGCGGCAGCGTGTCGCCGGCCACGGGCGGCCTGTCGCCGGCCTCGGGCTCGCCCGTGGGCGCCACGGTGCACCGCGACCAAACACCGCTCTACGATGCACAGGTCTGTGTGACCCGACAACTCCGGAGCCTTTCCGATGATACCCGAACCCTACATCGACTTTTGTATTTCCGATGTAACAAGAAATCAACATCGGGTTTTGTTTTTTACAGAATGTAGCAACCGCGATTATTTCTTATAGTCCTTACGGATGCTTATTTTCGCATTAGAAACTAGATACCATTGCCTTATAGTGTTGTTAGTATTTATAGATTAAATAGACGTAGTATAATTGCAAATGCAGATTTGCATGTTTAAACAAAAGTAATGCCCTAACCGTTCAAAGATTATTGATGTAATATCATGTAGGTATACAAAAAAAAAAACTATCTTTAAAACATAAATCGCGTAAAGTTCAATCGCTAAGCAAATCGACGGTTGTAATTCGAATTGTAACTTAATTTCTCCATTATGGTAACGTCCATAAGTATGAGTCACAATCAGCGACTACGTCGTAAAAAAATATGCGACAATCAAATTTACATTACAAACAAAATCCGTCTTCTATTAAAAAAGTATTGCAGTATCGATTTATCGAACATTAATATGCAAGAATTTATGCGTCGGTCTAACCAATCACTATTGTGTATCAAAAATGGCGTGTAGTTCCGATTCCTGAAATAGTAGCTATGCATAATTAATGTAGATTGCTTCTTGATAAGTAATGGACTTTAGTGACTGAATCATCGTGTCTCCAAGTTGTAGTCGTACAGTGTGCTGAGTGCGAGTTGTTTTTACGATAACGCGATCGAAACGTTTACCGCGTTTGGCTCTCTGGTTGGTTAAGAGCTTGGAGCAAGCCAATCGTAGCGCCGAACGTCGTAAACGTGTCGATCGCGTTAACGTAAGGGTCAGCGCAGACAGAGAGGAATAATTCTCGCGCATTCTCGAGCATTTTCTGACGGATCGCGTATGCTCGAGCATGCGCGCGACCTCGCGAGACTGCGCGAGTAAACCGTTCTTGGTTACCATTCTACCGAAACATGCCAGTTTGTCGCGGTTCGTCAACAATGATGTACTGGAATATGATTATAATTGCGCTTTTAGTGGAAAAAGAAGAAGATATTAATAAAGTAAGGCGTCGGAAAGTTTGAAAATTCTCCCTCTTTGAACTCAGTAACAACACTGCGCGTACGCCGGGCGTCGACTCGACGCCCCGGCGTATCTTCGAGGACGCGCCAGCATTTTTTGTCAGGTTCAAGCCTATCTGCACTTTATTTCAATAAAATTAAAGTTCGTTTTCGAGTGCCTTAATAAAATCCTCTCTGCTGCGCTCCTCTCTGTCTGCGCTGACCCTAAATCAACCTCGCACTAGGCACTCAGTGTAAGCTCTAACAACACTGACCACGTTAATGTGCCTCACCAGTGAGCACTCACCTTGATAGGAACCTTAACATTTTTGTTGTTTTTTTGTTATGTTTGTGTTTATTTGCTTTCTACACAAATCATTTTTTGTTTATTTCAGAATCACTTATCTGTACCAAACACAAATAATTATCTTCATCATAATAAGGTTCGTTTTCTTTTTTAACCTCCTTTTAAATTTTACTCCCGCTCTTTCTTTACAGGCGGTCGCTTGAATGCTTTGAAACGCTGTCTGTTGTCGGTGCCAATACTTTTGATTATTTATAACAGAGCTGGGTCTCGCTAACGTCCTACGTTATTATATCTGTCTTTGACATTCATTCTATATTTCATCTTTTTCATTCATCATATTAGGCTTCGTGCATGCATCGACGTTTTTAACTTGTTTTCAGCTAACTATGCCCCACTAACTACATTTTCGAAGCAATATATTGCTTATTTCGCACCTCCGCATAAAGGACACCAATTAACTTCGTATCTCTTATCGTACCTCGTATATAATCAGAATATTTTTCATTATTAAATATTTTTATCATTTTGTTAATTTAAATTATTTCTAAAACTTGTTTATGTATATTTGGTAAAATTATGACACGTCCATGCCATTCGCGTTATATGAAGTGGATAATCGGAATAGTTAAACATAAATAAATATTTATATACAAATAAAGGTCGTCGCTCATGTCATTGATACTCCAACTGTTAGATATAAGGTCAAATAAGTCTGCCACGTGTAAAGTCAGCTGGAGTAACATTGACGTCCATTTTGGTGAAATACAACAAAAGACTGACGACCCCAACTTAAACACTCGTATTATTTGCTTAGACCATTATGTTGTGTCTTAATTATGTGCATGTGGGACGTTCTTCTTTTTTGAAGACAATCGTATCATTTCATCATATCGAACCATTTTAGGAAGAACATCGTAAGCGACAATTTGCGATTTTTGAAGGAGTGATTTTTCCATAGTTAAATAGTATTTAGGTACTTATGATAATATCAATCTAAAAAAATATATAACTTTTTATTCATATTTTCATAAATACTTTTTAATTATAAAAAATATAATATAATAATGAATAATATACTAATAATTGTAAAAAAAAAAATATGGAAACCCATTCCTGCAAAAAAAACACAAATAGCAACATCGCTTACGATGTTCTTCCTGAAAAAGGCTCGAATTACTACAAAAAAGTGTGACAGAGGCGTTTTTCATTCTCTCTGTTACGTAAATTAATAATAAAATATAATTTTGTAACTCAAAATAAGACCCTTGAATATTAGTATGTATTTCACTAATAAACTCAATAAAAAAAATAAGCGTAATAACGATATTTACATAATTTTTAGCGGGGACAAGCGATTATCGTCAAAAAAGAAAAATGTCTCATGTCATAATAAACAAATATTAACATTTATGTTATACCGTTGAAGCTAACTTTTTAGTATCATTAGAAATATGATATGTTGCATAACTAATATTGGATTTATGAATCATCATAAACATTATATTATATAACACAAGCTATTATATAATATTTTACGTCAGCTTGCAAATATAAAATTTAAATCATATTGAGTATCAATTGGCATGTAAATAATTTTGCAGCAGTCTTTAGACATTTATTGATCTGATTTCTATTAAAGACAAATGTGGTTATTTCTTTAAACATTACGAGGACAGAATACTATTAATATATTTTTTATATAATGTGTATTTTATTTAAAGATTAGACCACATACTGCTTGAAGACCATTTTGCTGTCATTCTAATTAATTTGCATACCTACTGGAACTTCATAATTAATTTTATATTAGCTTCCACATAATTAAGTCGCTCCTAACTGCATGTACAAATTGGCTTCTAGCTAAAAACAGTGTGATGCTGTTTGATTTGTTAGTTTATTGCAAAATAAAAGCAGTGGCAGTCGTTGGTATCAATTAGAATGATATTAATATATGTATATTTTAAGGTATTTGAACTTGATCGACTATCTACACTCGTAAATATAACAGAATACGGGTTATTATTTTAATGAAATTGGCATTCAAAGATCGAAGTAGGATAACATTTGTCTAGCCTTTCATGTGATTATGGTTTAATGAAATTGATACCTCAATTTATCTAGCTTATCGAATACAAATAGTGTCATTAGCTTATTTTATATTTCGTAAAAACTAGAAATTGATAAGCAATAATTCGATAAAATGAAGTTTGATACCAAACTGCCGATTTACTGCTGTTTACAATACGGAATACTTAAATTCTAATTCTTAACAATATTCACACTGTTTTCTATTGAGACTCACTACGTGCTATTATGAGCGCACGATAAAATTTTACCTTCGTAATATATCGAGTCGAAACGAGACATGTGCACTGAGCGCGAGTTGTCATTATGTTAACGCGATTTAAACGTTTACCGCGTTTGGCTCTCTGATTGGTTAAGTGTTTAAAGCGAGCCAATTAGAACGCCGCACGTCATAATCGTGTTGATCACTATGATGTATGTTAACGCCTTGTGGGTTACCATGACGAGATTGTTTAATTCTTATTTCCAGTGTGGGTAAGAGATGGTGCTAGACAACCTTTATAGCTCTGTCTCTTACCCACACTGGAATAAGAATGAAACAATCTTACTTTGAACGTCATGGTAACCCACCTTGTTATGTCTCTTCGGAGCGAGATAATTCGAGGGTAAAATTTTGTTTTTTTGGCGCTTGTTGGCGTAGATGATGTTACGACGTCACGTATAACGTCCACTTTTCGACTGGTTGCAGAACATGTCGCCTCTGGACCACGGGTGGATACCCTCCGGCTACCAGACGCACTGTAGTCCGCCCTCGCAATATTCCTCAACATCGAACATTAACATACCTTCACCAACAGTAAGAAACTAATTATGTACTTGATTTTAATATTAAAGCTCTCTGTATTCTTCTCAAAAGCCTCCCTATATTCTTATTAATTCATATGAACAGATGTACTTATAGAAAAAAAACCCACAACTTTGATGAATTGAACTTTAAATAGAGGTTTTGAGTTCAAGGGGTGAATGAACTTACAAATGGTTTTAAAAGTATGTAGTTTAAATTTTTTTCGCTCACTTCCCTGATTTATGCTCGGTTTTTGACACGGTGATCAAGTATTCTCTCCGATAACAATAAATCTGCAAATTGTTTGGTTAGTTTGACAGAAACAGTTAGTTGCCATTCAAATTGCTTGACAAGCATTCAGAAACCGGGTCCTAGTCTTACATTCTAAGTTTATTTAAAGGCTTGGTTGCTATGGCAACGGAAAAAAACCCGATGATAAACAACTACTTAAATGGTAATTTAATTCAGCGGAGTTCTAGAAAAGTACTTGGAATATAGTTGTGAGACTGTTCGAAAGAGTCATCGCGGCCCCTGAAATGCAAAGGGCAACTAAAGGAACACGGGTGGGTTTCAGTCAGTAAAAACTCTGACACACCCACCACCCAGAGCATCTCTCGTTCCACCCAGAGCGGGAGAATTTATTTGAAGATATCTCACATAGAAAAAAAGTGGTAGAGCTACTGATTTTTAGTTGCCAGTAAATGACTTGAATGAGCAAACATTTCAGATGGTACACAGTCCGGGAAGTCCGGCGGAATCACCACAAACAGACTACAACAACCTACATCAAGCGCTTTTACAACCTTTCGAGCAAATCACAATGGTAAGTTAAAATACACATACAAAATACTTATAATATATTTGTTCTCACACAAATGTTGAACGTAAATCAAACTAGTTTTCCATCCATACGTATTGAATATTTATAGTCAAGGACATACTTGAACAGTTAAGTTATGAATAAGTCAATCATTTCGCGCTGGCCACTATTAATACCATTATTTAATTATGTACCTTTATGCGTGACATGCTTCGCGGTACGATTATCTGTCGACCTTGACCGCAGTGGTTCTAGAATGAAAACAAAGGATTCATTCCTACTTTAAATGTTTCAGAGTAAAAAGAGATTCGACGTCGTAATATGTTTTGGTAATTTAATAAATGTATTTCCATTTATAATTATAAAAAATAAAACTCAAAAGACAAATATTAGGTACTTAGTCAAATCATTTCATTAAAAAAAACACTTTTGAATATCATTTGCAGTAAAAATAATAATGATATTGATTCTTGTTAACAAAACACAATTTTTTTTTTATAAAAGCAAGTTTTTAATCACTTTTTACAATAAAATATTTTAATCTATGCCAAAAATAGTAGTAAAAGGTTCAACAATATAAATGTCAAATCATAAGGTTAAAAAAATAATTCTTTGAATGTGATTGAAATTAAGTTGCTTTTTTTTGCTAAAACATTATACAGTAATTAATTTTAATTATTGTATTTAAACAGTTTGTTTACTCTTAACATTATACAGGCCGCAGACTTGCGTCATTGGTAAATTTTTTCAGGTGCATATTTAAATTATTTGAATACAAATTATTCCAAATAACGTTACTCGATAGTAAAACCGGTTCTAACTTATCCTTGTTACGCAAACCACGTAACTTTTAAAACAACAATAATATGTATAACTTTATTTATACTTATATGCTTCAATGGAACAGCAAGGAATTGTAAGTAATAAAAGAATAATGAATTGAAATGCAATGTTTAAACACACTGGTATTTAAATATGTCTTATCATCAAAATATGTACTGAAAAGTAGTTTAAGAAATATTACAAAAAGGTGAATTGAGACTAGATACTAATTTTGGCACATATTGAGAAGGAATAAAGTATTTGAAGCGCACATTATGATAAAGCTGCACATCATTCATCAAATTAAAGCCAGCACATAGAGAATATACTTAATACGATATTTATATACAGAAATATATATACAGGTATATGGGACTGGTTTTATATATGAGTGAATACATAAATATTTATTGCGCTGAGAAACTAGTCTCATGTACTTGACCTGTCGCTGTGATAACAATAGCAATGGTAAAGTTACTGTCTGTCAAATGCTAATGTAATTATATCGTTATGTATGTTGGTATACAAAACAATAATAACTACTAACATGCGATACTTCAATCTGCACTTGTACCAAGTTATTTAATCCACGTGTCGACAGAGTATTTATATTTATTCATAATTATGTACAGTAAATAAAAAAACTTGATTAGCTTCATTCTTAGAAAAAAATCTGAATGAAATGTTTGGTTGTTTATGATATGTCTGCAAATATTGACTTCTTATATTGTTGATACGCTTCCTTTAAATAAAAACCACAAACTAAATGAATGCTATGCCGAATGCAGTATATGACGCATCATTAATACAGGTTTTATTGACGTCTCGCTATGTATAATATATTTTTTGCAATCAACCAAAATAAACTTAAAAACAAGTTCTATGAGTTGTATAGCCTTCAGACACAATACAATATTTAACATTACTCATTTGTAAATTACGTTGATTTACTTTAGAATGGTAAGTGAAGCGTAGCATAATTAACTTGAAATTCTCTAACTACTGGGGTATATAGGCCTCCGCTCTGTGAGAGGAAGCGTACCAAAATGATTAGGATATAAATAATAAAAAGGTGATAAACATATTAAAGTTGCAGCGGAAAATAAACTTATTTGTCCGAAATCATAAACCTACATTGGAAGCTAAATTGAGAGTGAAGATTAGGTCTCTTTTCCTATTTTTGGTTAACATATATTTGACAGACTGTAACTGAACAAAAGTGTGCTAGTGTGTAATATGTGTAATATTGGTGGATGTTGGCCAAGGATTGGGCGCAGCTGGTGCAGAGCCTCGTCGAGTCAGGCTGGACCGCGCACGTCCAAGTGGCGGAAAATGTACGACACTCCCCCCTCACGCATTTATAGTGACGTTACTATGTGACGGGTGCGCGATTGCACCGCTGATTGCAATACTTTTGTATTGAGCCAATTCAAGTATTGACTTTAGCGTTGTGTATTTTAGGTGGAAATTTGTTTTAAAATACCCTAAATAAAGGACGGTTGCAATAGAATTTGAACTTTGTTGTAAAGAGTTTATTGATAATAATTTATCTCTAATTCTAAATCCAAATATGTTTTTAGTCTCATTGATAATAATAATTTATATTCTGTATTACTACACAGAATATATATTATACAATCTTTTTATACACAACGTCGCTATTAATACCACCTTTTTTCAGTAAGTAAATTCATTGTGAATAATGTGAAAAGCGGTGAAATCGTCCACTCTCACAGATTCAATATTGAGTTATTATTACGTGTCGTAACACTAATTTCCACAGATATTATTATTATTAGCGCACGTATCTTTCCGAGTTAGCCTTTACAATAAGCGCTGGAACTCTTTCACTTTTCATTTTATTATAGCGACGTCTCTTCTGAAGGAAATGAACAATCAAGAATTTTAAGCAAAACATTCCGTATGTCTCAGTCTTTAAAATTCACTTTACCTCTTTGATCCAAAGAATAATCCCATGATTGAAAATATCTTTAATTTAGAAGTGTTCATTTCCTTTAGCTAAAGTCTTAAATATTACTATTTTTTATTATTTCTTATTTTATAATCAAATACAATAAGAAACTGTCTAAACATAGTAAAGAAAATAGTACTATTGAGATTTTAATTTTCATTTAATTTGCATTTTTTTTTTCAAAGAGTAACGATGTATCAACTTAGGCATGCTCGGCAACTTAATATTTTGCAAGTAAACAGTAGAAAACTGTACGAAATATTCTAGTCTTATTGGTATTTTCATTTGATATAGTCTTAGTTAAAAGTCTTATTAATCAGAAGATACAGATCATTACCTATTGTCATGAGCATGATTATCGCACTCTTTAGTCAGGCCAGTTACATTCATAAGCATAATGCTGCGGCTATGAAAATGAGTCTTGTGACACAAACCTAAAGATTTGGTCTCTTGAACGCAAGACGTTGTGGTGCCGGAATCTTATTCGTAAGAAAAACGAAATGCGTCAGCGGTGATGAAGCGCAGCGATGTGCGTTCAAGAGACCAAAGCTCAAGCTGGTTTCTAAACTACGCTTCAATTCATAAATCAATCATTATGCTTGTGATTAAATTAGTAAGTACATAATTTTACTTAGTTATTATTTTGACAGTCCTTATTTGTAATACAGTCGGTGTTTTATTTTGAAATGTTGTTCAGTGGCTGTCTCGCTTCCGTTTTATTACAAACCTCATTAGACATTGTACCTAACGTTACCATGAATATGTTATTGCGGTAGTGTTAGTGAAGTCATGTGTTTTTATTTTCAGAATTCGCTGCGTTTTCTCGTTGTTTTTCTCTCGCTTGCCAGTCGTTGTGTTGTCTTATGAGTAGAGTAGTGATGTGTGTGCTTATGTCGACAGCTGGACAACCCTGTGTCGAATTACAACACGACGTATCTCAACCACGGGTCACCGCACTCGCCGCAGACGACGAATAATTCATCATTATCATATCCCCAGGTCAGTATTGCTTCATGTTTTAGTGTACTTAATAGTAAAAATAATATAATATTCCACAACTATCACACAAAGCCGTCTAGTCCCAAGCTAAGCAGAGCTGGTGTTATGAGTACTAGACAACTGATATACATACATATTTCTAAATACATACATATTATAGATAAATTACACCCAGAAGAAATGATCGTGCTCATCCCACAAACATTTGTCCTGGGTGGAAATCGAACCCACGAACTTTGGCATAGCAGTCAGGGCCACTAGACCAACAGGCTAGTCACAGATTTGATACATATTTTTGATTGACATTTTCATATGTACGGATCACATTATCCCCTTCATGTTAGGTTCATTTTTTACCTTGCTGATAGAAATAGATAGCCGACGTCAGCTCAGTACCGACAGCATTAGTAAATCAAAATCAATTGCTGTAGATATACAGTGAAAACCTAAGATTTATTGTCACTTGTTCCTAATAGTTGGATTATAGGCCCCGAGCCTTGTGGTATTGTTACTAAATAATAACAACGGCAAAGGTCGACTGATCAGGTTAAGCTCTTGCCGAGGTCGGTTCGTGGAAGGATAACTTATTCTTATGACATACCGAGATCCGCCGTGCCTTAGAAAGTACAATAAGTAATAATTGGTCCCGACTGTCATTTGTAGATCTATCACTGCCGTCACGTGTAGACTGAAACCAAAAAACTAGACAAGTCCTATTTAATCAGTTCGTCGTCATTTTCGGTGCAAAACTTTGCCACTTCCACGGCAACTTTGGTGGCAGCGCACTTTGCATGTCTTAGAGCATATAGAGCAGGCTGGTAGGTAGAGCTTAGTTTGCACACCCTAGTGCCATTCTGTCAGGGTAGCCAAGAGCTGCAGATGATGACGCTTGTAGTTGTGTGTGCGCAGTCGACAGCGACGAGCTGCGGCAGCGGCGTGGGCTCGCTGGGCTGCGCGCGGCGCAACGTGCGCGACCCGGTGGCGGGCGGCGGCGGCTTCGCGGCGCTGCAGCCGCTCGCCTCGCCCTCCGCGCCGCCCACCCCCGCCACGCCCGCCAGCATACCCGACATCGTGCTCACAGGTACAATTTTCCCACACCACCTCGAAAAGTAAACTATTGATAATAATAATAATTTATTTTACAAAAAAGCTTAGTACTATGTTACAGGTACAGTTGGCAAAATAATTTTAGGATATTGAATGTAGCTTCTGTAACCGAGCTAGGCAATACCTGTATTACGGTTATCAGTGCTATTTCTCTTAACCCTACACTGCATGATTTTTTTTTTTTTTTAGAAAAAAATCTTACGAGATCATATTTGTAGTCTAGAACACGGGAAGTAAAGGTAAAATGAAAAATAAACAAATGGTAATAGAGATTTTTATTTTTTTATTTAGTTCCATATGTGGCACAATATGCAATGACCTACCTAAAACTTAATCTAACTAGAGGTGAAACAGACGGAAGCAGTTTTTGTCCTTGTTTAAACAAAGTTCGACTCTGCATTTTTCACACACAACAAACGACTTTCCTTTGCAGCCTGGATTCTTGCATCGCTGGCGCTTGTGTCCCCATATAGGAAAGTGCTCGACTCCATCACACCTGACGTCACTGGTAGGAAGAATCGCTACATTGGCTCTCATTCTTTTTGTCTCTATCAGATCATTACTTGTAGAAGACGGCCGGCCTTTTTTCTTATTCATTGATGAACCACACATACAGAGGCTCTTTGCCACTTCAAACTTGAAGTCTTTCAACTTCAGCGGCGTAGCTCTTTGTCGCATCTCCCCAACTCTTCTGTATAGCAACCAACTGTTTATGATGGCTATGTCGAGGAAATGGTAAAACAATCTCAAATACTACTTCTTTGTCCTCATCTTTATTTTGTACTTTCCCAGGAATGAGTCGAGCAAGTCGACTCCACCCTGATTGTAGTTGAGTACAATTTGAGGGCAGTCGATATCTATATATTTCTTTTGTTTTTTACAAAACCTCCTTACTTTTTGAGTAGGCTCTTTTCCAACAAATGATGAAGACAACACCACTGGTTTATTGTCATACCACATTACTGTGACGATATCTGTGCCATTTACATTGCCTACCCATTCCTCTGAATATCCTCTTTCCTCCTTCCTTTCCTCTTTCCGATCGGTTTGCCCACAAAACTCGCGGTTTGTTGGATGGAAAGCTTTTTTTTTCCAGATGATATTTCGCTTTTTTCTGGCGACGGATGCAGCAGGTGTAGGATCAGCATCTTTTTGTGCAGTAGACGCGGAAGATACAACTGTTGATTGACGTGTTCGTGAAGCAGTTGATCTAGATGTACTTGGAACAGCAGGAATTGAACCACTAGGATTGGATATATGCTGCTGCATATCACCAACATAGGACCCTGATAATGGTGCAGCGGATTCATACCTGTTCGGTGAAACAAATTGCTCGTCATCCGTATCGCTAAACGTTTCACAAAGTTGATTGACGGTAGATCGAATTACGGCAATGTCATCGTCACTTTCAGCGCCTGAGGAGTCTTGTTCATCTTCACTGCCTAATGGTATTGTCAAATAATTTTGGATTTGAGCGCTAGATAAGGTTTTCTTCGCCATTATCTAAAAAAAAAACAACATTACACCATTAGTAAACATACCTAAAATTGGACCATCACTGCATGAAGTGACACATCGGGTACATACAGTAATTGTGAAAATTTTGTATCAAAACACGACCAAATCAAAAAAATATACTTACATTTGTTTAGTTCACAGATATTTCGACATAAAAACAATTTTTCCACTGTCGCATTCCTTAGACAACTATTATTTATTATATTTTCAAATTGAATACGCACGGCGCGCGGCTAAAGTTCAAAATTTTCAATTGAATGACTGACTGAGCGAGATAGAGCTGCCATCTAATTTCAACAAATACACTAAATGGGTGCCATTGATTGTTGTCACTTTCATTATGTAATCATAGATGTCGCAACTTGGTTCAAATCAGAAAGAATATCAATTATATTGGTTGTCCCACTTATGGGACTGAATGCAGTGTAGGGTCTTTATACAATAATATGTGCCAACAATGTGATTGTACTATATTGAGCTAGGGGTGTACCCCTGCTGCTGCCCGCTGTAGCCAGGTAACAATATTGTACTGAATTTCATTATAACCTGCTGGTATATAATATAACGTAAATCTTACTATCTTTCATAGGATTTTTTTAGTTTATGTTTAACTGAACAACTTTTACTGTTTGTAAGAATTAAATTGTCAAAAGATTTAGGAACTTTATAATCTGACTTCTTGCAACATCTTAAGCAACCGCATTCGGTCGATACACGATCGCTAACTATGTCGACACTGTTGGCCCTAAAATATGAAAGTAAACGAAGCAATAATGGGTATCTAAGGAACGCAGTATATGGTTTTTATTTGTTTTTAAAATCTTTTCCCAAAAAGGTGTCAAAAACAAATAAAGTGTGAGTTTATATTAATGACGATAATGAATTTAACGTCGATATTATTTACGGGGTAGCCCAAGTTCTATGTGGGCTCGTACCGCTCAAAGCAGCAGACGTGATCGGCGATGTAATGTTTATATTGCGCCGTATGCGTTGCAGATTACTCGGGGTCGCTGGACGCGGGCATGTTCGGCGGCGAGGAGGCGCAGCTGCGCGCGGGGCTGGACCTGGACGAGCTGAGCCTGCTGGAGGACCCCACGGCGCTGGTGCCCGACTCGGCCGTGGAGCACGAGTTCCGGCTGGACCGCTTGTAGTACAGCGGCGCGCACCACGCCCCGCCATGCGTGCACATTCCGCCAGGGATCCAAGTGTTCATTGTGGTTAAGCGTTTTACTCATGTTTCAATTTCGAAGGGGTAGGTAAGTAGCATTAGTGACGATCGACTTGACGATTCGTGTGCGGCCCTCGGTGATTATTCTAATTAGTATTGTGAATATTCTTTGTAACTCGAATATCATTAGGAAATCGATTCGGATCTAATCGAGTTTTTTATTAAAAACTATTCATGTCAAATTCTTGACGGTGATTTCTTTGTACATAAAAAAAAAACTAAAAGTGTTCACTTCGATGAAATTGCATTTAAATCGCTAATGTTGCATGCTAGTATAACTACAAGTCCTTGGTTGCGTCGTTTAACGAATTGTTAATATTATTGGTTTTTAAACTTGTACTTCAGAGCACCGTATAATTCTCTTAGACATTAATGTTATTCAGCGATTGCTCAAGCATTGACTGAATTTTGTAACTGAATCCGCAGATGAGCAGATGGTTTACATTTCTCGTTCTCCAAGTGTGTACATTGGTTATGCACGAACTTTTCAACGTTATGTAGCATGTGTACATTGTGACTCGATGTCCCAATTCCTTTCTGAATATAGTTGTTTAGTGTAACACTCTAGGCCATTGTAAATAAGAGGGATGCTGTTTAAGAGGTTTTTAAAAAGCTTTTGTCGCAAACATATCTGTATGTGCGTATGTATGTATGGTTGCGCGGCTCGAATTGTGTACATCGATTATGTAAGTTTGATTTTTTATTTTTTTAAGTAAACTTTTATCTAATGCGAATAGGTAAAGAGTGGCGGCGCTCACGATACTTTTTTGGAGAGGAAACATTGGTGCTTGACAACGGTTTCTTCTCGCTTAATAATAAAGAGACCTAACTCAAAAAGAGGGTATTTGAATCTTAAAACATGAAAATTATAAGGTTCAATTTTCAAATACCCTCTTTTTTGAGTTTGGTCCCTTCATGATTAAGTGTGCGTCTTCTGATCTGCTTCACTTTCTAGGGATCTCATTTAGAAAGAGAAAGATAGACATTCTAGACAATAAAACCGTTGTGAAGGAATAATGTATTCTTCATCTTCATTCGATATTTTGGGAGCAAGCTCTAGTCTTTACGTAGAAACTTGTTTTAATATGACATATCGCTGGCGGTCATAAAGACAAGGTTTACACAGAGTACTGTAGGTGTAGATAGGCCACAGTTGAACTAGCCAGCGACTTCCTGGGACTGCTCGTTACATTTCGTTTGCGATACTTAGATTGTTTCCGACAGATACTCGATGCTAGATCATATCCTTGTTCTCTGTTATAGAACAGTAACTATCTGAAGTTAAACTTTAAATAGTTATTAAGTATTGATATATTTAGTTTTTAAACACACACTGCACTCGTAACATTTAACTATGTAAATGTATTTCTCTTGTAATGTTATGTGAATTTATAATTCTATAGTTTTTGTAATAAATGTATGACATAATGTAGAAATTATTTTTAATACGATCGTCCGGTTAATATTACGAGTGCACTGACATACAAGTAGACATTTGTGTTTTTCTGTTTTGTAAATGCTCATTATAATATGTTTTAAGAGTCTAGTCATCAAATTACGTTCAGGAAGTTTTAACACATTTCATACAATTTAACTGATTATAAATGTACAGATTTCATTCCATTACAATTATGAGGCAATTTGAATACAATGATTTGTTATAATGTAGAAGGAACCGAAGCGGGGACGCGTGTTCCCATGGCTATTTGATATCTGCTCGTTTACAAAAGTATTGTATACAAAATAGATATCTATTGCAGCATATGTATTGTATATCTTTGTGTTGTGTACAGTGTACGCAGAGTTACGACTGTTCGTGTTGTTATGGTTTTAAAGTTTTATTTAAAATTCCGCCATAGGGGTATGTACTGTATGACAGATGATATACTTGTACTGTATAAATAGTTAATGTACGATAATTGTGATAAAGTAAAAAAGCACAACATAATTCATTGTGAAGCCTAATCTGACGTTAAAGTAAGTTTCTTTTTTTCTTATTAAAGTTTAAATAGTGTTTTCTAAATTTAGATACATTATGTACATGTTATATAAGCTAGTGTCTGCCAAATGCAGAAGATTAACGAATATCGGTCGGGTTTGATTTGAGTCTGAGTCAGGTGCAATAAGTTGTATGTGTTGGAATGTTTCGACCACGTCATGACACTGTTATTTGAATATTGTTATGTTCATAATATGTATTGTTTATCAATTCGAAAAGTACAAATCAAAATTGTGAATGTTCTGTTGCGACCGTGCGAGACGATGCGAGCAGTGGCGCAGAGCGGCGCCGGGAGGCGGCACTAGTCGCGAGCGAGCCAGCTCTGCGAGCCACTCGCATTTGAAAAGTACTCATAGTTGTAAAACCTGTTGGATTTTTTTACCTTTTGCATTTTGGAGCTAAGTTATAAATAGTAATAGGATAATGTATGTGCAGTTATGAGAAAGCTTTCGATGCCCTCGGAAGCGACGAGACACCAATCTGTGTGATCGAGTATTTCTACAATTCTTAAATCTATGAATTCATACGACATTTAATTATAGGACATAATATGTTTTTTCTCAAATATGCACAAACTTAATGAAGAATTTGCGGTAAAATGTTTCAAAGGTTTGTTTTATTTAAACCAAATGTACATAAGTGTGATAGAGATGAAACGGTCTCATTTAAAATAAAGTTGTTGTAAGTATTTGTTTATTTTTCATGACTTCCTCATCGTATTATTTATTTAGTTAAACAAATTGCTAATTGCACAGAGCACGAAATCGCCGTGTCAGCAGCGACTACATGTACGAGAGTTTTACGTCAACGCGATTGACACGTTAATGAAGTTCGGCGTTGCGATTGGCCCGCTTCAAGATCTTAACCAATCATAGAGGCCAAACGCGCTAAAAATATGGATCGCGTTACATAAAAACAGCTCGCACTCGGCGCACTGATTAATTTCGAGACGTAAAAAGTGCGCTGAGCGCACGACTCGTCACGATCACCTTTCAAAGGTGTCAGGGGCCATGATTAAAAATGTCAGTCGTGCGAGCGAGAACGAGGGATTGAGCTATTACACCCTATATAGCTCCATACCTTTAACAGTTCAGTTTAGGTCGTTAAATGAATCGCGTTAAGAACTCGTGGTAGGGCCTCAGTTATCTATACGTTATTAGTGTCGTGGTATATGAGTAAACGGTGAGACGCTTTGTTAATATAGAAAGAACAATGGTCATTCTCCTAACACGGTTGGATCATATAAAATTAGTAAAAATTAACTTGATGAAACATATCGTTTTGATTTGCCTGAATGAACATTACTAAGTATGGCATTCAATATGTTTTTTAAAAGTACGAAAAAACTAGTAAATAATTAGAATGTTTTTTTTTAAGGTTAAGGTTATTAGTAATCTGTAGCATTTCAAAAAGATGTCAAAAATAGTTTTTGGCGGCATGTCTTCGAGTTAAGTTACGATACTTCACTTGGAGGCTGTTTTAATTATTCAAAAATTGATTCCAGAATGTTTACCATATCAAATTAACTATTCATACGAAGATATGACTTAAAGGACTTAGTATCCAAGCCTAAAATATTACATAAAAAAGTAAACAATCTTGTTTGTCAAAAATAGGGTGGCTTCTTAATCGATCGCAGTACTCTGTGTCGATCGCTTTACGGCATTTTCAATTTTAAGATGCCAAATATTTTTTTAATTCATTTAAATAATAATAATTTAAAAAAAAACTGTTAGTGTCTTATCTTAGATGTAAATAACAAAATTATAAACAGTTGACATAACCTTGGGTTTAATTTCGATGTATAAATTCAATCGATATTGACTTTACAAAAAGTTTGGACTTCTTGAATGTTAACATTACGGATGCGTTCATAAATAAGATATTAGCATATTATCAAGCGTTCTAATAAATCAAAATAATTATTTAAAAAACATGAATACCTATTTTCCTCCTGCTTTTAAAACTAAACTAATGTTATCCGATAATTACATCGATAATGTATTATGTTATGATGACAGTCTCATTTCGGTAACAACACTTTTTTTTCCTAGTCCAAATTGACCATCCTTTGTTCTGGTACTGCTTGAAGCTGCGGTCCACGAGGGGTCTCAATGCTCTGTGCTGATTTCCCTTTCTATCACTGACCTCACTTACTGACCAGACCACAAAAGGCAGAGTTTACACAACTAACATTTTAGTTTTGGTGGTAAGTCCCTTCTTTGAGGCGTGGCTGGAAAGACCTCACAGCGTCCTCACCTTCCGCATGACGCAGGTCCTCACTGGACATGGTCAGTTTGGAAAGTCCCTGAACCGGATTCGTGTGGAAGTGACGCCCGGGTGCCACCACTGTGTGGACCGCCCGGAATCCACGGTGGAGCACACGATAGAGGTTTTATTTTTTTTTTTCGGGTGGGAAAATCATCTAATACCATCCCTCGCTAGAGAGAGCTCGCTAGCGAGATAGTGTCAGACTTTTACTGACTAAAAACCCACTCCTGTTCCTTCTTTGCCATTTTTTTCCAGGGCCCCGGGGGTCACTTTCGCATCACCCATGGCCCCAGTAGGCTTCGACCCTGCTGAGCCCCTACGGTTGCTGACATCTCCTTGAGGCGCGCGTGGAACACTACGCGCCGTCGACGACTTGGGCTCGGTCCGGACGGTTACCGGACGATCGGACGGCGAGCCACCCATAGCTCACCGTCCGCAAGCCCGCGCCTACGGTGGCCGGAAATTGGGATCGGAATCCCGGCCGTGGCGGTTGCGTGAGGACCGTTGCCTCACGCGATCGGCCGCCTCCTTTGCTAGCATTACTGCTTCGCAGAAGGAGGCAACTGCCTGCCACTCCTCCTCGCTCCGGACCATGGCCTGTACCAAGGCCCGGCGCGAGAGATCGCTGCCACCGATCGCCCAAGTCGTCGACGGCGTGTACTCTTCCACGCGCGCCTCAGGGAGATGTCAGCAAACCGTAGGGGCCCAGCAGGGTCCAAGGGTCTGATTCTGAAAGGAAGACTCGGCCCTGATACGAAGGGCAAAGAAAAAACAGGAGTGGGTTTTTAGTTAATAAAAGTCGTACACTATCTAGCGCTCCGCCCAAGAGCGGGGATGTCCTTGGATGATTTTCCCACCTACAAAAAAAAACATTTTAGTTTCGTGCAGGAGTAGTAAAGGCTGATTTAACAGTTTCGTATCAAGAACTGAAGGAAAGTCATATTCCATGCATGACATATTTGAAAATTGTGTCTGTTCTACAGCGTAATTAATGCAACGTATAGATTGGGTGGGCTGCGTGAATATTCGAAAGAGTTAGCGTGACCCTGGAACTCAAAAAGCAACTGAAGGAACACAGGTGTGGGTTTTAGCCTGTAAAAGTCTAACAGTCTTCGCTCCACCCTGAGCAGGAGAAGTTCTTTGATGAACGCCCACTCCGAAGAAAAGGCTTCGACAACAACATTATGTCATGCATTTCCCCATTGTGTTTTAACTTAGCCCTAAAATTAAACCCATTTAAACACTATTCAATCCAGCACAGTAGTCAGCGCTGCCTGTGACCATGTAATTCCTATCGCACTGCTTTTAGGTTCATTATTACCTATTACCGCAAGGACTGGTTCGAGGTGGCTCAGGAAAGGAATACTTGGAAGAAGTTGGGGGAGGCCTTTGCCCAGCAGTGGGACAGTATAGGGTAATAAAAAAAAAAATTACCTATTGTATGTGCAGTGTCTATATTTTTTCATACTCTCATTAGTGTGGAAAAATACGCAGCTGGCCCTCACCTATTTATTTTATTGTATTTATAATTCACTTAGCTGCTATAAAGTTTAGGGCATGCCCTAAACTCTGAACTTGTGAACAAACTTATTTAGGTTTTTTTTTAATAAGTGGCAAATATCTTTCGCTGGTTCAGCCTCCTACAGTGCTCTGTGGCTGTGCTAATCTCTAAGAAAACAGCCTTGATCGTAGCGCTGGCCGCAGCGACGAAATTCAAATAGGTACCTACATGGGATTAACAATCCAATGTATAGGTTCATTGAATTGTAAATCCTATGTAGGTACGTATTTGGATTTCGTCGCTGCGGCCAGCGCTGCGTTTAAGGCTGTTTTCTGAGAGAATAGCACGACTGATACTAAGATTTTACTTTCGTGATATATAGGGTGACTGGTAATTAGTGTACGATACTTAAACACGTGATTGTGCTCATGATAACCAACAACTTTAACTATGGGAACAAACCTGAAATCGCGAAAAAAAATCAGCTGTTCAGTACATTTATGTTTGCCTAATGTACTGAACAGCTGATATTATTTTCGCGATTTCGGCTTTGCTCCCATAATAAAAATTGTTGGTTATCATGAGCACAATCACGTGTTTAAGTATCGTACACTAATTGCCAGTCACCCTATATAAGTTTTTAATTTCTTACACTGAAGCTAGATTATTGATACATGTTTGGCCCAGAGACTTTTCTTGGCCCGTGTCACACAAGCTTACCCAGACTCATTAATGATGCTTATCATTGAGTCTTGAGTGAGCCCTGACTTGCTAGCGCACATTTGTAGGATACGTCTTTTGTTTGTTCTATTCTATGTAGATCATGCTTATAGGCAGGATTTTACAACGCCGGGGTCATAATTATAGTATCAATCCACATTCAAATCGACCTCTTTCACCTATTTGGTTATGTTACAGGCTGCAAACAAAAATTGATTTAACGTCAATCAAATTCAACATTCAAATTTTGCGGTCTTTTGTCATTCCCCACATTTTCTATGTGATTTTTGTGTGAATTTGCAAACATGCGATCTTGGTTTGTTTTGATGTTATTTGGGAGCCTACTAGTACAGATTTTCAGCAGACCACAACAGGCAGCAGAGTATAATAATGATAGGTAACTTTTTTTCTGTTTTGTATAATGTAATGTGTAAAGTGTAATGGCGTTAAAAGTGTGAATATACGTGAGCTTATTAGGGCTGAAATTGCGTAAAGCGGGTGCCCGCGACGGGTAACCGTCGCGTGTGTGCTCACGCGGACGGTCCCCGTCGTGGAAACCGGATTATTACCTACGCAGTCGCTAGTTCAACTTTAACGGTGTGCATGTAGTCGTGTCGATAGAGAATATATTATTACGTAGCAAAAAGAGCGCGAGGCGTGGCTCCCCGCGACGTATCCCGCGCGTCGAGCTACGCCGGAGCACTTTTGTATGGGACCGCGCGGGCATCCGCTTTACACAGTTTCAGCCCTTATCCAAACCCAACGGATTAGTGGGTTTACGAGGACATCTAAAGCTCACTATGTAGATACCTCATTTGGTAAGTATAATATGGTACTGTGAAATATGAAATTATAGTTTCAAATGATTTAGATGATGCCTGAGGATTAAAACCCTGTTCTCAGTAGGTACTTAGCGGCGCAAAGCAACAATACCCATAACGAGGCAATCAATCGCCTGATTTCATTCATGAATAATCATGAGCAGAGCTTCAACTCGAATAAGTGAGTATATTTCACTATCATCGCTACTAATATTTTAACAATATTAATATCTATGATTAATGGAACCCAATAGGTGGCTCTTTTAGCCCACAGCTCGTCCGACATGCAGCAGCATGTCCAGCCCAATCCCGCTTTAGAATAGCAACTTTTTTGCAGACGACATCGCGGCATACCCAAGGCGAAGGTGGAGAGATGAGCTTGACAACTACCGGAAGGACTGGCCCGCAATGGCTGAGGATAGAAGTGTGTGGAAAAGGGAGAGGGAGGCCTTCGCCCTGCAATGGGACATAATAGGCTAACTAACTATTAATATCTATGATTAGTCAGACCATGATTTCACCGCTTTTGGCCACCCCCAGAGCAAAAAAATCATGTCGCATGCAGCAACCACTGTCAATTAATATTGACCGTTTTGTCTTTACAGTGATCTTGAAGAGGCTGAAGAAGATGAAGAAAACGAACCCGCGGCTGAAGAGTTCTTATCTGACGATGATGATACGCGTCTAGCCGAGCAAGTAAGATCGACAGCCTCATAGTTAGGCTGATACTCTTGCTTACTTTTTTTTAATGGTAGTAACCCCTATAGATTGTTACCAGGATGGCAATACCCACGCGTCGTAACAGTGAGTCATGCATAAATCCCATGTTACCATCTTAGACTTAAGTCTAAGGTTCGTATAACCTGCTTGTAGTATAGGTACCTAATGACTGTTAAATCCCTTCCTCCCCTATGTCGATACACGCTAATGTAAACTTTAAGAATGCGTACTATTTCTGAGTATGCTTCGGAAAATGTAGGCCTATGTCTGTTTCTACGCTAGCTTCTTCTAAACTACGCAACAGATTTTATACGGAGTGTTCACTAATTTAGAGAGCAATAAACGGGAAAGCTGGTGTATATATGTTACCGGCAATCTGTATAATTTAATATTCATCGAATGTCTGAAACATTCAGGCAATGTATGAAATATGATTTATTCTATACCTCTTGCCTAGACATTCTAAACAATGCCGAAGCCAGCAATATGCTAGCGATGATGCGACGGTCGTAAGTAATAGATAAGACGGGGTGACGGGGGCTTCGTTCACTCGCTTTTAGAGTAACGGAATCGAGTGGTCACTCAGTAAACACAACGGATTGTTTTATTCGCCCTTCATTAACCGACTTCAAAAAGGAGGAGGTTATATGTTCGGTTGAATGTATGTTTTTTATTTATTTTTTTTATGTATGTTCACCGATTTCTCGGTCAATTGTGGATAGATTTTGAAAATGTTTTTTTTGATTGGAAGGTTATACTTCCGAGTTGGTCCCATAGAAATATTGTTATGATCTGATCATGAACTTCGAAGATATGGAACAGAACTCCTCATAGGATCACAGCAGAACCGTCGTAACAAGTAAAATTGCTTTGTTTATACGTGTAGTCGATGACTGACTGAAAGTAGAGGGGTAATATATCGAACTGATCTGGTGATGAAGCCTGAAATTAGGCACCGGAACTCTGTAATAAATTATTGTAATCTAACCGTGTTTGGGATTATTAGAATTGTCATGAGATGCACTCTGGCTATAAGGTATTTAAGTTTGGCTGAGGGGTACTTTTTAGTGGTGGTACCATAACTAAAAAGTGTAAAATAAAAAACTTTTCACAAAAAAAATACAACCGACTTCAAAGTAAAAAAAAAACACTGAAAAGTGCAAAATAACTTTAATTTCGGAAGTCGGTGTTAAATAACAAAGAGACAAAACTATTATAGAAACACCGACTTCCGAAATTAAAGTTATTTTGCACTTTTCAGTGTTTTTTTTTTACTTTGAAGTCGGTTGTATTTTTTTTGTGAAAAGTTTTTTATTTTATACTTTGCTTGATCTCATCGTGTATACAATGCCTAGGCACCCTATCCTCATGTATATAATTATAAACGACAGTAAAAAAATATTTTAAAATCATCTCCTACTCATGCCTATAAAAAAAAAATCCTTATTAAGAGTAATATTTATCTAAGTTTCTACGACTACCTTTTAAAAAAAAAACTACCTAAAACGAAATTTAAGCGAATTGTATTGTAACGACATCTATGGCGTCACATAAGAACTAATCCTGCATCGCGCAGTCAAAGTTCTCCGCGCGATTAGAACATATAGAACAGCCCGAAATAATCTATCGGGCAGTTGCCTATCAGACGTTCGACCCGTCTGGTCGGAGGATCCTCCCTTTTCGACGGAGGTACCTATTGGGGCTTTACTCTCTGTTCCACATACCTCTAAAGTATTTCGCACATTTTTACAGCGTAAATAGTATGCTTTCATGGTTTTTTTTTGTTTCTTTCATTCTGTGTTATAAACATAGGAACACAGCATATATTATCAAGCAACAAATTGGTATTACGGAACACATCCAATTTTATCCCAAATTCCCAGTAGTTAGTAGTGCTATCGCAACAAGCGAGATGTCGTACATTTCCAAAATATTACTCAAATTTAAAGTGACGTCCTCTAGCGGACAAAAAGTCATCTGTTAAATTTAACACCAAAAATGTTTAAATAAAAAAAAGTAAAAAACTAAAACCTGACTGAAAAAAAAACACGCAGAAAAAGTATGAAACAAGATTTTCAGGATGCTGAAATAAACAAGGTAACTGGAAAAACAAGAACAGAAAAAAAAGAAAAGCCATAGTCACACGTTATTAAAGTGTTTCGATTGGTACCTATAGCTAAAAAGAGATAGCAATATTCCGCGAACGAATTTTGAACTCGCGTCAAGAGTCATACGGAATTAACATTCATATTACAAACAGTAAGTTAACAAGTAGGAACCATTTAAAAATTTCAATTAATTGTAAAACATCTGAAATCGTGTTCATACATATGGCGCAGTTTATTGGAATACTTTAACTTTATTTTTTCTAATCTTTCTTAAAAATTATATTTTCTCGAACACAGTGGCCATCTGCAGAGACCATTTTAACCCCCACCTACCTTATTTCTTCTTATATTTGTGAAATATGAATAAACAACAATTTATAAAAATAAAAACATGATCAAAATGAAACAAAAAAATAAATTAACAAAACCAGTGTGTCATTTTTGTATTCCAAATTATATTCAATATCGGTATTCCGAATACAACTAATAATAAGTTAGGGTGCTACTAACTTAAAAATCCACGGCACATTTTTATTATAGAAATATTAATAAAATAGCTGGTGCCCGCGATTTCGTCTGCGCAGGATTAGTACTTCGAGTAGCTTACAATATCTTTATAAAATACAGCCTATGTGTTATTCTGATTTATGAGCTATATTATTGTAAAGTTTCATTAAAATCATAACTTATCCGTGAACCATTAACACAGTATTGACTGTTAATGTATTTTCTCATGTATAGCGTGGGTGTTGTGCCCTTATATTTATGGTGTAAGAACATAGTCATGGCCTTCATATTCATAGAGATATCCGAGCAATCCAAATTACCTACAGTATCTCAAATATGCTGCTCTTCCTCTATTATACATTCAAATTAATTTCAGGACCCTGCTGTTCAAGAAGAAGATGTGCCGCAAAGTAGGCACATGATGGACCTCACTGAAAGTAGATATTTGCAGCGCAACTCTGTTGATGACCGCCCGACGCGGACCAAAACAGAAAATGTACGTCATTAAAAAAAATAGGTTCAACTACATGTTCTTGAAAGTTGCCGATGTGCAAATTTATTAATTCATTTCAATAGCTTTCAGACAAAAACAATCGGAATCGAGACACACGAGAAGATAATCCCGTGGCTACACGTTTCAACGAGCGGGCTCAATCTTGTCCAAGAGCTCACCAGCCAAACAGATATACAGAATCCAACGACGATCAACAAGAAGCAACAGAACACTTGAGCAATCGCGATGCTTACAAATCTAACCACATAATGCAGGGCCAAGGAGAAAATCAAATCAATAAAAGAACTGTTGAATTTGAAGGCCAGACAAATGAAGAAGGTGATATGTTGTTCGAAAAAAATAGGGACCCAGTCAGCAAAGTAAATAGAAACGTAAATAATAATAATGAAGCTTCTGATACCAATGAACAATCTCGATATTTCAAGCAATATTACAACACAATGCAAGCTGACAATAGAGATATAAATGAAGAGAAAAGTCATGATGGTGGAGCACGTTACAACTTAAGAGATAGGCGTGATGTAAAGGAAGCCAGCCCAGCTGACACTCCAACGGTATCTAACAGCCAAGGTACAAAAGAAAGCAATGACAAAACAGACAGTGAAGATGAAGAATCTGCAATCAAAAGGCATATTAAGAAACTTTCTGTAGATGAATTAAATCAGCTTCTAAATTCACTTACCGACGACAGAAGAGAGCTTTTGAAGAAAATAATCGACGACGTCGATACGAGTGACAACGCGTTCATTAATAAACGAGAAATAACAAAGAAAGCGGGTGCTGTTGAAGAGAACAATTTTATTGAAAATTGTCAATCTGATCTAAGCAAAGTTCAAGGTGGCAGTCCGGTCGTTGAATTAAATACTGAAGCTGCACCTTCCCCGAACTCGGAGACTACAGATAACAGTAAACAACCAGAAGGAGCAACTGAAGGCGGTGAACTATCCAGTCAAAAAACTGCGGAAACAAGTATGGGCTCTGTTAATAAGATGGAACTGACAAGTCACAACGATGAAAGTATTCAGAAAGCCGCTGATAGTTTAAACACGCTAGATTTAAATCTAGATCCTAATAAAAATCTAGGCAAAGTTGTGGCAAATCCACAAGTGTCATCAAAAACTGAAATAAAGAGAGAAGCTAATTTAGATGATATGGACAATATGTCCGTTGATCGCTCTAAAACGATAGACAACGAATTAAGTCTTCAAAATGGACAAGATTATGCTAATGACCAAGGATACTTTTCTCAGGACGAAAGTTCATCAAAATTATTGAATGATGATCCACAATTTCATCAAGATGGAAAAGAGTACAAACGAGAGGCCGATTTGGAAAAACAATCTGAATTAGCTGATTCAATGAAATCACTGGAAGACTCTTTTCCGAATTCGAATTCTTATGACGATTCGGTGCCTTACTCAGGTCCATTGGTCAGAGTGAAACGAAAAAACTTCGACCAAGTTATTAAAAAAAGATCAGCTGGTCTTTTCCCTGACGCCAAAGTTGGATACTTCCCTTACAAAGCAGAGAACGAGGATGAAGATAACAATGAGGGTAATGAATTTGATGATGAAGGCTTTTATGATCGCAATTCTAACTTCGCTAATAGTAACAAAGGCTTAGAAGAGGAAACTGCCAGCGGTGATCAGTCAGTACAAGCTAAGAATTCAAATATTGATAATTCAAAAGCCGTACCGCATGAAAATCTGGAAGGTGAAGGCTCAATGAGTCTCGGATCTGATACTGATGGCGTGCTATCCGGGGTGGAAGGCGTCGATGACAATCTTATGTACAGGAGCGATGCCAGGAACAGGCGAACTGCTGAAGGCTCCAGAGAAATAGCGAAGGATGAACCTGAGCGGTCTATATTACTTGAAAATGACAAAAAATCTGCCGGAGAAAATTTCTTCAATGAACCGCGCTACCAAGAAAATGACGCATTTGGGCCACTTCCACGGAACTACGAAGGAGATTTAAACAGATATAAACGAATAAGACGAGTGAAACAATCGCATAATGATCAAGAACCAACTTCTTCTGATGATTAGAAAGGTATACTATGATGATAACGATTACATAATTTTTAAGTATTTTGACCGACGTTTGCATTAAAATACATTAGTTTCTACTTAATTTTAATTTACATTATTTGTATAACGTTTTTACATATAAGTATTCAAATATAAGGTAATTTAAAATTAGTATTTTTTGTTCAGTCTTGCAAAATTGTAGTTTTATACAAGTTATGTACTTATAAACGTAAGGCAGTATATCTAGTATAGTACACACTATGCATTTATATCCCCCAGTTTTAGAAAATTTTACTTCTCTATGAAAACTTAGTTTATTAAATTACTAATTTTAAATGACCATGTATAATTTGTAGGTACCTCTATTGTAATGTAAACATTTATAAATAAATGACCAAAACATGACCCATCTTTTATTGTTGCCCTTAACCTCGAAGCGAATGTAACGGAAGGGATGGCGTTTCTTATAACAGTGCGTGATACTGTCGTGTATTGTCAACTATACTACTGAACCACTGTGGTGTCGTTCCCAATCTAGGGCAGAGCAGGAGGGCGTGTCAGACCCCCAATGTTCCTTCTTTGCCTTCGGTCCAGAGCCCTGTGATTCTCCACAACCCATGACCCCAGTAGTTTTATTATTAGGTCATGCAAGAATGACTTTTATAATAAAGTAACTCTTATTCACGCGTATACTCAAGAAGTTGTAATGAGCATATTAGAAGAAGTTATACTGGCCTAAGAATGTGCAGATTCTAGATTTAAAGAAATCCTACCAAGAGCTCTTTTGAGTAGAGGAACTATGATTTTAATCGCACTCGAAAATTATTGAAGTCAACATCAGTTTGTCTAGGAAGTAAATAAATAAAACAACTCCTTAATGATATAAAAGTATATTGCATGGCAATGTTTGACAAAAAAAAAAAAAATTGTTAAATTAAAAAATTAAATTATGCATATTATACATATAAAGGCATAATGTTAATCGTATATTTATTATTAAGACTAGCAGTTAGCATGCGTGTACAGTAAATAACATTAACAGGATTACAATATAAGCTCCATATATGTAGGTAATAAGGAATGAAATGTTTTTAGCCTTTTCTCGGCTCATGTTTATTGTTGCTGTGTTATTTTTGTCGCGTAGAACTTATGTTCACGTGAATCGCGCGTATGTTTGAAAGGAGTGCGCCCGGAATCGATCAATGTAGCTGGGCAAGTTCCGTGGACATGAGAAGTAAATTCGCGCTTGTAGCTGGTGCTGCCATCACCCAACACAAATTGCGAAGCATTTCCGTGCCGTGTGACTCGCTCGACACGCTCAACTCGTTCGTTACGATCCATCTTCTGTGCATGTTCTGAGCGCGAAAAACTTCCATAACGAGACTCTGATTGCCCATAAAAGTCACCGCCGACTCTCAGGTTGTCTCGAACAACTCGTGCTGGCTGACGATCGGACGTAAGCGTAGACTGTCCGTCTCTTCTAATTTGATTACGACGAGAATCTGAACTTTCGTGCTGAGAAATAACACCCATGTTGTCTCTTGTAGATCTATGCATGGAACTGATGCTTTTTCTGTCCGTGCTGTGAGTAGAATTACTAATGTATTCACCTCGTTCTGAGAGATTACCAATGCTCTTTCTCTGTGCAGCCGCTGTAGAGCTAATCGAATGATGAGCTTCTGTGTTGGAGTGAACGCCTTTACGATGTAAAATCGAATTCGACGAAGAGGAATCAGAAACCAAATCTGACGTGCGTTTATGGTGACCGCTACGTGAGGAGCTATCGATAGTGTTGGCCGGTGGATCATTACCACCGCCGCCATGCATCGCCCTTTGGAATTCGATGCTCGTTTTTGTTACACTGTCACTCAACTGGTTTCTGTTTGTTGAATGTTGAGTTGATCTTGAGATATGCTGCTCCGAGTGGCTTCCTTGATGTACTTGGGTTGATGAGCTAACGTTTCTTTGAATGTGACTTTCTGAGACATGGCCTTGATTTGACTGTCTACCAGAGTAATCAGACGACACAATTCTTTGACTAGTATCGCCACCCTTTATTATTTGACCGTCAGTAGTAGTTTGTTGGGTAGATTTTGTAATATTTTGACCAACGTGATCCCGAGAAATGTTTGAAGCTCCTGTAATTCTTTGTGTTGTATGGTGCTGATTGGAACTTAGATTTTGACTTGAGGTCGAGGATGAAATTGATTGTTGTGACGAATTTATCCTTTGCGTATTGTCAATATATTGTTGGTTTGATCGAGAATGTTGCTGATCAACAAAAGTGGTTCCTTTTGACCCCTGTGTTGTATGAACAGTTTGATTTGTTGCAGTAGAGTTTACATGATCGGATGACTGTGTTCTTTGTGTTGTATCTCCTTCGATTGGTCGCGTGCGGTTTGTACGGTCGTCTAACTCTCTCTTGGGAGTAGATTGCTGAGGAGCGAATTTTTTCGTATCATCAGTAACATCCACTTCAACATTCCGTGTTACAGTAACCCACTTACCTCCTCGAAGCTTTTTCTCTGATATTTGTTTAATGGTTTTTGTGGTGGTTGTTGAAATGGTTTTCATACTTTTAGTGTCGCTTTTGTTGACTATTGTCCTGTCCGTACTGCTTCGAGACACAGATCGATCTGTCACACCAACCGTCTTGTTTTTGTCAGAGACACTGTCTTGTGATGTGATTCTTTCAATATTTTTCTGTGACCCGCTGTGATCAATAACATCGTTTGATGTAATATGTTTACCATGCGTTCCAGATTGGATATGTTTTGAAGTAGTATGGTCCGAGGTAGTGTGAGAGAGCTTCAAGTGCGTCTCCTTGTTAGATATATGCGACTGATTATCACGATGGATTTGTGTGTCATGGTGTGAAATAGTTTGAGATTTAATGTCACGATCATCACGTCCAGTGACAGACTTCGATTCTACGGTCCTCCTGGATGTTTCACTAGTTTGTGTTTTGCTGGTATCATGTTTTGTTATATCCCCATTAGTATAATAGCTGTCTTTTGGTCTTTCACCTGCAGCTTTTAAGTTATCTTTCGGACGGACCTGCCCAGGAGTTTCTGGTGCCCTGGTGGTGGTTGAAGTACCTTCAGGATGCAGATTATCTCTTGGTTTAACTGGACTTCGTCTATCTCCAGTTTCCCATGACGGCCTTGACGGATAGTCAACATTGCCTTCTGTTTTCAAATTATCTTTCGGACGAACTTGAGATGGTGTTTCTCCGGGAGCCCATTTCGATGGCGTCCGTGATACCATATCACCCTCTGGATGTAAATTGTCTTTGGGGCGAATTTGACTTGGTGTTTCACCCGGTTGCCACCTTGTCTTGGGCCTGTCGGTAAAGTCACCTTCAGGACGTAAGTTATCCTTTGGCCTTACTTGTTCAGGTCGATCGGCAGACGTCCATGTCGGTCTTGAAGGTCGATCAAAATCGCCCTCTGGTTTCAAGTTATCTCTAGGTCGGACTTGTGCTGGCGTTTCACCTGGAGCCCACTTTGTAGGGGTACGTGAATCCATGACGCCTTCAGGTTTAAGGTTGTCCTTCGGACGTACTTGACTTGGTGTGTCACCTGGTTGCCAATGGGTCTTGGGTTTATCCGTGAAGTCACCTTCCGGATGTAAGTTGTCCTTTGGTCTTACCTGTTCACGTCTGTCTGCGGATGTCCACGTCGGTTTTGATGGTCTATCAAAATCACCCTCTGGTTTCAAGTTATCTTTTGGCCGAACTTGTGCAGGTGTTTCGCCTGGAGCCCATTTTTGCGGAGTACGTGAGTCCATATCACCTTCAGGTTTTAAATTGTCTTTAGGACGTACTTGGCTTGGTGTTTCTCCGGGTTGCCATTGTGTCTTAGGCCTGTCCGTAAATTCACCTTCAGGACGTAAGTTGTCTTTAGGTCTTACTTGCTCGGGCCTCTCAGATGTTTCCCATTTTGGCCTTGAGGGTCTATCAAAATCGCCTTCAGGTTTCAAGTTATCCTTAGGACGAACTTGTTCTGGTGTCTCCCCTCGCTGCCATTGAGTTTTAGGACGGTTTGGAAATTCACCTTCAGGGTGAAGGTTATCTTGGTGTTTGATCAAGTCTCGCCGATCTGAAGTTTCCCATTTTGGTCTAGAAGGTCTGTCAAAGTCACCTTCAGGTCTTAGATTATCTGGTTGTTTAAGTGGTGTTCGTTTTTCACCTGGTTCATGCTCTTCCTTTGGCCTTTTTTCGAAATCACCTTCCGGTTTCAAATTATCTTGGTGATATACTATAGCCGATCTTTCACCTTTAGTTACTTTATAATCATCCCTACGAGTGTGGTCTTCGAATACTCCCTCTATTTTCAGATTATCTTCTCTACGCGTTAATTTGACTCTTTGACCTTTAACTACACGATATGTGTCAGATGATCGGATATTTTCCATTGTTCCTTCCAATTTTAGATTATCTTCGTGTTTTACAATAGCAGCCCGTTCACCAGTGACTTTAGTATAGTCTGTTTTTTGCTTCATATCGATAAATTCTCCTTCAATCTTTAGATTATCTTCCCTTCTAATGATATCAAGTCGTTCAATTTTTTGTCTCTGTCGTAGATCAATGTCCCTTTCAATAGTGATATTATCAACTTGTTTAAATGGTTTGCGCTTTTCAGCTGGTTGAGAAGGTACTACCTCAGGCTTGTAAAATTTACCATCAGGTTTCAGATTATCCTGCGGTCGTACTACATGCGCTCTTTCACCTTTAGTGGCACTGTAGTCGTTTCGGACTGTAAGATCTATAAACTCACCTTCAGTTCTTAAGTTATCTTCATGCCTCTGAATGACAACTCTTTCAGTTTTCTCAATACGCTTATAATCGTCTCTTGAGCGATGAATGTCTATAGTTCCTTCCATTCTAAGATGATCTTCGTGCTTAACGACATCAACACGATCTCCTCGAGTTGCGGTATAATCAGTTCTCCTTACAACGTCCATGTCTCCTTCAGGCTTAAGATTATCTTTAGGTTTATTTTGCGTAACTCGTTCAGCAGGACGCCATTCGTCATGTTTGGGAGTATCAAATTCACCCTCAGGCCGCAAGTTGTCTTTTGGTTTTGTAGGTGTTTGCCTCTCTGCCGGCTGCCATTTGTCATGTTTAGGTTGTTCAAAGTCCCCTTCGGGTTTAAGGTTATCTTGAGGTTTCTTTTGAACTGGTCTCTCAGCTGGACGCCATTCTTCATGTTTAGGCTGTTCGAATTCACCTTCAGGTTTAAGGTTATCTTTGGGTTTCTTTTGAGTGACCCGTTCTGCTGGACGCCATTTGTCATGTTTGGGCTGCTCGAAGTCGCCTTCTGGTTTTAAGTTGTCTTTAGGTTTAGTAGGAGTTTGTCTTTCAGCAGGACGCCATTCCTCGTGTTTTGGTTGTTCAAATTCACCTTCAGGCTTAAGGTTATCCTTAGGTTTCTTTTGTGTAACTCGATCGGCTGGACGCCATTCATCGTGTTTTGGCTGTTCGAATTCACCTTCTGGTTTCAGATTATCTTTAGGTTTCTTTTGTGTAACTCGTTCAGCAGGACGCCAATCGTCATGTTTGGGAGTTTCAAATTCACCCTCAGGTCGCAAGTTGTCTTTTGGTTTTGTAGGTGTTTGCCTTTCGGCTGGCTGCCATTTGTCATGTTTAGGTTGTTCGAAGTCCCCTTCGGGCTTAAGGTTATCTTGAGGTTTCTTTTGAACTGGTCTCTCAGCTGGACGCCATTCTTCATGCTTAGGCTGTTCGAATTCACCTTCAGGTTTAAGGTTATCCTTGGGTTTCTTTTGGGTGACCCGTTCTGCTGGACGCCATTTGTCATGTTTGGGCTGCTCGAAGTCGCCTTCTGGTTTTAAATTGTCTTTAGGTTTAGTAGGCGTTTGTCTTTCAGCGGGACGCCATTCGTCGTGCTTTGGTTGTTCAAATTCTCCCTCCGGTTTCAGATTATCTTTAGGTTTCTTTTGCGTAACTCGTTCAGCGGGACGCCATTCGTCATGCTTTGGCTGCTCAAAGTCACCTTCCGGTTTAAGGTTATCCTTCGGTTTCTTTTGAGTAACACGCTCGGCTGGACGCCATTCATCGTGTTTCGGTTGTTCAAAATCACCTTCTGGTTTAAGATTATCTTTAGGTTTCTTTTGAGTGACGCGTTCAGCAGGGTGCCATTCGTCATGCTTCGGTTGCTCAAATTCTCCTTCAGGTTTCAAATTATCTTTAGGTTTCTTCTGAGTGACACGTTCTGCAGGGCGCCACTCATCGTGCTTTGGCTGTTCAAATTCACCTTCTGGTTTGAGATTATCCTTGGGTTTCTTTTGGGTAACCCGCTCTGCTGGACGCCATTTGTCATGTTTGGGCTGCTCGAAGTCGCCTTCTGGTTTTAAATTGTCTTTAGGTTTAGTAGGCGTTTGTCTTTCAGCGGGACGCCATTCGTCGTGCTTTGGTTGTTCAAATTCTCCCTCCGGTTTCAGATTATCTTTAGGTTTCTTTTGCGTAACTCGTTCAGCGGGACGCCATTCGTCATGCTTTGGCTGCTCAAAGTCACCTTCTGGTTTAAGGTTATCCTTCGGTTTCTTTTGAGTAACACGCTCGGCTGGACGCCATTCATCGTGTTTCGGTTGTTCAAAATCACCTTCCGGTTTCAGGTTATCTTTTGGTTTAGTTGGTGTTTGTCTTTCAGCTGGACGCCATTTGTCGTGTTTTGGTTGCTCAAATTCTCCTTCAGGTTTAAGATTATCTTTCGGCCTCGTCTGAGTGACACGCTCTGCGGGACGCCATTCGTCATATTTCGGCTGTTCAAATTCTCCCTCCGGTTTAAGGTTATCTTTGGGTTTCTTTTGAGTGACACGTTCAGCAGGGTGCCATTCGTCATGCTTCGGTTGCTCGAATTCTCCTTCAGGTTTCAAATTATCTTTAGGTTTCTTCTGAGTGACACGTTCTGCAGGGCGCCACTCATCATGCTTTGGCTGTTCAAATTCACCTTCTGGTTTGAGGTTATCTTTTGGTTTGGTTGGTGTCTGTCTTTCAGCCGGACGCCATTTATCGTGCTTCGGCTGCTCAAATTCCCCTTCGGGTTTAAGATTGTCTTGGGGTTTCTTCGGTGTGACACGCTCAGCTGGACGCCATTCGTCGTGCTTTGGTTGTTCAAATTCTCCTTCAGGCTTGAGATTGTCCTTCGGTTTCTTTTGAGTAACGCGCTCTGCGGGTCGCCACTCATCATGCTTTGGCTGCTCAAAATCACCTTCTGGTTTTAAATTGTCTTTTGGTTTTGTCGGCGTTTGCCTTTCAGCAGGGCGCCATTCATCATACTTTGGTTGCTCAAATTCACCTTCAGGTTTCAAATTGTCCTTAGGTTTCTTCTGAGTGACACGTTCTGCTGGACGCCACTCATCGTGTTTTGGCTGCTCAAAGTCGCCTTCAGGCTTAAGGTTGTCTTTTGGTTTTGTTGGTGTCTGTCTTTCAGCTGGTCGCCATTCATCATGCTTAGGTTGCTCAAAATCACCTTCTGGTTTGAGATTATCCTTGGGTTTCTTTTGAGTAACTCGTTCTGCAGGGCGCCACTCATCGTGCTTTGGTTGTTCAAAGTCACCTTCTGGTTTAAGATTATCCTTCGGTTTCTTTTGAGTAACACGCTCAGCTGGACGCCATTCATCATGTTTTGGTTGTTCAAAATCACCTTCCGGTTTCAGGTTATCTTTTGGTTTAGTAGGTGTTTGTCTTTCAGCTGGACGCCATTTGTCGTGTTTTGGTTGCTCAAATTCTCCTTCAGGTTTAAGATTATCTTTCGGCCTCGTCTGAGTGACACGCTCTGCGGGACGCCATTCGTCATGTTTCGGCTGTTCAAATTCTCCCTCCGGTTTAAGGTTATCTTTTGGTCTCGTTTGAGTAACACGTTCTGCAGGGCGCCACTCATCGTATGTAGGTTGTTCAAAGTCACCTTCTGGTTTAAGATTATCCTTCGGTTTCTTTTGAGTAACACGCTCAGCTGGACGCCATTCATCATGTTTTGGTTGTTCAAAATCACCTTCCGGTTTCAGGTTATCTTTTGGTTTAGTTGGTGTTTGTCTTTCAGCTGGACGCCATTTGTCGTGTTTTGGTTGCTCAAATTCTCCTTCAGGTTTAAGATTATCTTTAGGCCTCGTCTGAGTGACACGCTCTGCGGGACGCCATTCGTCATGTTTCGGCTGTTCAAATTCTCCCTCCGGTTTAAGGTTATCTTTTGGCCTGGTTTGCGTAACGCGTTCTGCTGGACGCCACTCATCGTGTTTAGGCTGTTCAAAGTCACCTTCCGGTTTCAAATTGTCTTTCGGTTTAGTTGGTGTTTGTCTTTCAGCTGGACGCCATTCGTCGTGTTTTGGTTGTTCGAATTCTCCTTCAGGTTTAAGGTTATCTTTAGGCTTCTTCTGGGTGACTCGCTCTGCTGGGCGCCATTCATCTTGCTTGGGCTGTTCGAAATCACCTTCCGGTTTAAGGTTGTCTTGTGGCCTCTTTTGGGTGACACGCTCTGCGGGACGCCATTCATCATGTTTTGGCTGCTCAAAGTCTCCCTCAGGTTTCAGGTTATCGATTGGCTTCTTTTGTTTAGGCCTTTCAGAATGTTTAGGGCCGTATGTATCATGAGAGACAGTATGACTATCAAATATACCTTCCATATGTAAGTTATCCTTTCTTATAATTCTCTGTTGTCTTACATCAGTTTCTTCGTAGGTTCTGTACTCTTCCTGCGATGTAGTAATTTTTTCGAGCTCTTCCGTAGAATAAAACTTTTCAAAGTCTTCCTTTGTCCACGTGCGTCTTCGCTTAGGTCTTTCAACTGGACCAACTTTTTCTGGATAGTCTTTTTGATTGGAAGTTACAAATTCAATTTCGCCTTCTCGTATTAAATTATCAGTTCTCTTCGTGACCATAGTTGTCCTTTCTACAGTGTCAGTATAATCAACAAATTCTGACTGAGATGTCGTCTCTGTAGTCATGTCCCCTTCTAACTTAGTCCATGTATTGCGACGAACTGGTTTTGGTCTTTCCACTGGTTTTACAGTATACTCCGACCGTGAAGTTGTAGTATCTGAAAAATAAAGTAAGTGTTGTTTACGATAATATACAGAGACTCAATAAAAAACTTTTTACAAAAAAAATACAACCGATTTCAAAGTAAAAAAAAACACTGAAAAGTGCAAAATAACTTTAATTTCGGAAGGCGGTGTTTCTATATTAGTTTTGTCTCTTCGTTATTTAACACCGACTTCCGAAATTAAAGTTATTTTGCACTTTTCAGTGTTTTTTTTTTACTTTGAAGTCGGTTGTATTTTTTTTTGTAAAAAGTTTTTTATTTTACACTTTTTAGTTATGCCACCACTAAAAAGTACCCCTCAGCCAAACTTAAATACCTTATAGCCAGAGTGCATCTCATGACAATTCTAATAATCCCAAACACGGTTAGATTACATTAATTTATTACAGAGTTCCGGTGCCTAACTTCAGGCTTCATCATCAGATCAGTTCGATATATTCCCCTCTACTTTCAGTCAGTCATCGACTACACGAATAAACAAAGCAATTTTACTTGTTACGACGGTTCTGCTGTGATCCTATGAGGAGTTCTGTTCCATATCTTCGAAGTTCATGATCAGATCATAACAATATTTCTATGGGACCAACTCGGAAGCATAACCTTTCAATAAAAAAAAAATAATTTCAAAATCGGTCCACAATTGACCGAGAAATCGGTGAACTTACATAAAAAAAAAAACATACATTCAACCGAACATCCATTCAGCCTCCTCCTTTTTGAACTCGGTTAAAAATAGTATTAATTTGGGGTTCGATTAAATACAAGCCATTTATCAATAAACGAACAACCTCATCCATTCCTTAGTAGGTTTATTCGGGTTGGCTTACACTTTACCTGTAAGATGCCTTATAAAAGGAGGTAACGCTTCTACATCTCATTTTGACTCCCAGATTATAAAATTTTTCGGGTTACCTCACCCCACAACAAAAATTTTAGAAATATAGGTACTGTTTACAGAAACAATTTATAAAAAAGTTTACTCGCTGAATAAAAAAAAAATTACCTGTGAATTCTCCTTCAGTGATGATGTTATCTGTTCGGCGAATGATTTCTGCTCTCTCCCCAATCACCACCTTATAATCATCTGTCCGTCTAATTGTAAAGTCACCTTCAGGCCTCAAGTTATCTTCAGGCTTTTTCACAATCGCCTTTTCTGCAGGAACAAACTCATCAGGCTGGCGCTTAGCGAAATCACCTTCAGGTTTCAAATTGTCAATAGGCTTCTTCTGTTGGGGTCTTTCTGCTGGTTTCCATTCATCCTTCTTAGGTGTAGTAAAGTCACCTTCTGGTTTAAGGTTATCTTGGGGCTTCTTCTGGGTGACGCGCTCGGCGGGACGCCATTCGTCATGTTTTGGTTGTTCAAAGTCGCCTTCTGGTTTTAAGTTATCTTTTGGTTTTGTTGGTGATTGTTTTTCAGCAGGGCGCCACTCATCATGTTTAGGCTTCTCAAATTCTCCTTCAGGTTTAAGATTGTCTTGGGGTTTCTTTGGTGTGACACGTTCAGCTGGACGCCATTCGTCTTGCTTGGGTTGCTCGAACTCACCTTCAGGTCTGAGGTTATCCTTGGGTCTCTTCTGTGTGACTGGTTCTGCTGGACGCCACTTATCGTGTTTAGGCTGTTCAAAGTCACCTTCTGGTTTCAAGTTGTCTTTCGGTTTTGTTGGTGTTTGTCTTTCAGCCGGACGCCATTCGTCTTGCTTAGGTTGCTCGAAGTCTCCTTCAGGTCTAAGATTATCTTTAGGTCTCTTCTGGGTGACGCGCTCTGCTGGACGCCATTCATCATGCTTTGGCTGTTCGAAATCACCTTCGGGACGAAGATTGTCTTGAGGTTTTTTCTGTGTGACGCGTTCAGCCGGACGCCATTCATCTTGCTTGGGTTGCTCGAAGTCACCCTCAGGTCTCAGGTTGTCCTTAGGTCTCTTCTGGGTTACGGGCTCTGCTGGCCGCCACTTATCATGTTTTGGTTGTTCAAAGTCTCCTTCTGGTTTTAAATTGTCTTTCGGTTTTGTCGCTGTTTGTCTTTCAGCCGGCCGCCATTTGTCTTGCTTGGGTTGCTCGAAGTCACCCTCAGGTCTGAGGTTATCTTGGGGTCTCTTCTGGGTGACGCGCTCAGCTGGACGCCACTCATCTTGTTTTGGTTGTTCAAATTCGCCTTCTGGTTTTAGGTTGTCTTGTGGTCTTTTTTGTTTAGGACGTTCCGCGGGTTCCCAACGCTCTTTATCCGGTGTCGTAAATTCTCCCTCGGGTCTTAAGTTATCTTCTGGACGTTTAACAGGAGCTCTGTCACCTGGCCGCCAGTCTTCGGGTTTGCGTCTCTCGAAGTCACCTTCAGGTTTTAAGTTATCTTCTGGCTTTTTGGGTCTTTCCCTCTCAGCAGGCCTCCATGGCTCTTTTTCGGGAGTAGTGAATTCTCCTTCTGGTCTCAAGTTATCTTGGGGCCTACGGACTGGTGCACGATCGCCGGGGCGCCATTCATCGGGTTTATGCCTGTCGAATTCGCCTTCAGGTTTTAAATTATCCTCCGGTTTTCTTACGGGAGCCCTTTCACCAGGCCTCCATTCCTCTGGTTGCCTTCTCTCAAAATCACCCTCGGGTTTAAGATTATCTTCGGGTTTTCTTTGTTTGGGTCGCTCTGCAGGTTGCCACTGAGGACGCTCCGGCTCTTGGAAGTCGCCTTCAAGACGAAGGTGATCCTCGTGATGGACCGCGGTGGTGCGGCTCACGTGCTTCTCGTCGTAATCGCGCTTGTACGCGGAGACCACGCTCGTCGTGTGCTCCACATCGAACAATGGCTCCGGGACATCGTTGTGTGGGCAGCGATGGCGCCTGTAAACAACCACATAAAATGTTACATTACACATTATAATCACAAAACCGTCGCTTACGGATCACGCGATCTTATGTCAAACTTTTAAGACGGTTTGGATTAGTTCTAAGACTTCCTAGGTACTCACTAACTTCGCTTAGGTATCTATAGCTACGTAAATTCATATTAGATACCTACTAATTAGGGAAGTAATAACATAAAATCACACCTTTTGACACGATAAGGGTGTAGAGACAGAGGGAATCTTCTGGGAAGCGGCAGAGGCGGCAGCGTCAGTGAATTGGCCATCACCCGCGGCCATCGCGCTCACCTCCTCCGTCTCACGTTTCAGAGACACAAGGCAATGGTGCTTGAAGCACTTCACAGCTGTTCTCTTTGATATAACTGGTACCGTGTCGTCATTATCCGTGAAAACTTTTTTCGATACATAAGCCAGACTTACTAGGTTACTTTAGAACACGATTGGATGAAATCGCACCAAATACAGTTAAAACTGACTATAGAAAGCTTGGCACAGTGAATACGGCTTAACATAAATTGGAAAACAAACGCTAGACTTGACTGTAATAAATTAGTATTAATTAAGCTTCTGTAAAAACCTTTCGCTGTTTAATAAAATGTTTATTGCACCCGACGAAAACAGTTTTGCTCATGACATGGCGACTTTCTTAACTTTGATTTAGTTAACTGAATTATTTAGTTTAGTTTGTAAAAGTAGTACAAGGAACTGTTGTTGAAAGAATCCGGCGGCTTCGAGCTCGCGACGCGCACTGCCGTACCCGGCTTATGGAACTGAAACGGCGTCTCATATCAACAAGTAGATAGGTATGTAGCATCGACTATTTAGCCCAGCCAGCACAGATATAATACCCAACAATTAGTCCGAGTATGCTACTAGAAAGAGACGCTTACCAAGAACAGCTAACCTACTTACCCATTTATAGATTAAGTAGGTATATTATTTGTGTTCGACATGTAATCGACGAAAAAATTTACATATTACACAACTAGCGTGAAAGTAGAAAATAACTTCACGGGAACATACCTACTCCTAGGAATAAAAGAAATGTGCTATTCCAGGACATAGGTAGTCTATTCGTGTGCCAAATTTCAGTCAAATCTAATCAGTCATTTGGAAGGAATACCTACCTAACAAACATACGCACAGACCTACATACCTATAAACTGTCGTCTTTAGAATATTAGTGTGATTTGTACATAAATAGTAATCCTTTTTATATAGAACGCTAATTTCCTATTATTTTTCAGAAATAACAATAATACCTATAACATCGCCCTTGGATTCGCCAAAGGGTAGGTATTCACTAGAATTACCTATATTCTGATATTTTGTATAGGGCGACTGCCAGTCTGAAATCCACAAGCCAGTAACTAGGTAACTCCGTCCCCCTTGGCAAGACTGGTGTCAGATTTTCTGATTTCTGACTATCGGTAGACCGTAAAAGATCTACAAAAATGATAGCCTGGATCGACAGCTTAATAAGCTTTTTTAAGGTACGGAAGATCCTCAGCAAGTGTTGCTCAACTTAGAAGACCGACCTTTGCGGCTGTTATTATTTTGCCACGAGCTAATAAACAACCTTTCATGAAAAGTGTGAAACAATCGAAAGGTCCGGAGTGACCGCGTTACTGTTTCCATAGCAACAACACTGAACCTTTCATGAACCCAAGCTGGCAACTAGATTCAGGCAAGGTGCAAGAAAGGCTTTCAGTGTTTTAAAAAAAAAAAAAAGATCTAAGTTAGGTAACTAGATGACGAAACCAATTATGTAACGATATTAAAAAAAAATAATTAATGTGAATAAGTACCTAAGTACAGAGAGTAATTTATAGTACCTAACTAAATCTTTTTGTGACTTTTTCTTTGTCCAGAATTTTAAGTTTAGTCTATGTAAGACTGTCTAATTCTATGCAGATGTCTAAAATTAGTTTTTTATTGAAAAAAGGTGCAACTAAGTAGGTACAGACAGCTCCATCGATTAGGTATCTCACATTAAAATACCTTAGAAAAGGAGGTTACCAGTTGCTGATGCTATCCGTGCATAGGTAAGTACCTAACTGCATAGACATAAGTCTCAAACTATAAACTTTAGAAGCTGTAGAGTTTCCTTGCCTCTCTTGTTAAAGTAGAAAAAAAAATCCTAAAACGCGTTTCGTTTATTCAAGGTATTATTATGGATAAACTAAAATAAAGATTTCTAATTCCACCAAAAATCTGCAAACAATAACAATCTCGAATTGCCCGAATCGACATTCCAATGACACCACACTCATTCATTTCACTGTTCTTTCATCGCAATCGCTAAAATAAGAGTTGACGTCATCGTCGACTTAAACTCAATTAAACCGTTCTTTGTATTGAAGCAGCTTCTATATACAAGTATAAATCAAAGTAATGATAAATTAATTTTAAACAGGCCTGCAAAGTGTATGCGAGGAGTAGGCGGCTGCAATTCGCAAGAGGCAATCCAGATATAGCCATGACTCAAAGAGTCAATGCAATGAACGAGTCGAACTGTGCGACCCCCTTTCCACTCGCAAGGAGAGCTGGTAACCTCCTCAGAGGTAAGATACTCATGAAACTTACTATAAATAAGTACGACCCTCTGTTTATTGAAAAGGTGCTATTTTTATTGACTATAAACACGAATTGCTTTCTTTTGTTAATGGTTTTGAAATTGAGTATTTATATTTAACCTTAGGATGGTAACAGGGGTGCCTCAGGCCTCAACACCCCAGACGAACAAAAGCAAGCGAATATCTAATATTGTTTTTTTTTTTTAATTTTAGCTTTTCGCGTGTAATGAGAAATCTTTGTAGAGCTTTGATAGCTGAAGGTCGAGGGAGACGGTAGCTGAAAGACATCATCGTTTCAGGGTCTCGAATAGGTTCTTACATTATTAATATTTATCTGATTTCCCCACCTAAAAAAAATAAATAAAAAAAAATCTCTGTAGTTTTTTTTGTGTATGCCAAACGTATATTTCTGCTTTTTGACCTTACTTTGATTGTTTTATTACTAGCTCCTGCCAGAATTTTCCCAAGGAAACATACGGCTAGGAAAAAAGTGCTATCCTATGTGCTGTTTCATGACATAGTCTACCCGTGTACCAAGTTTCATTGAAATCCGTTCAGCCGTTCGAGGACGAAGAAGTAACAAACATACAAACTTTCGGCTTTACAATATTAATGTGATTTCATAAATCATCAACTGGAATGACCAGTCACGCCTGTTACTACCATTTTACGCTTGTCTAAAATATGTTAGGTACGAACCCGACATCAAGTTTGAAAGGTTTTACAAATACTCAACTTAAAATTCAGAAATCAGAGGTAAACCGTTGCTTAATAAGTAAACCAAGTTATTGGAATATAAAAAATAGATACGATGTCAAACCAAGGGCTCGTTAATTGTACCACAATTCTTCACAATTTAATAGGTTTGCTCCAGTTTGTAGTCGCCTAGCGATGAGGAGCAAACATTTCCTAATCCCTGTCGCGCCTATTCCAATTCCGATCAATATGCTGTCCCGTAAAGGTCAGTTCCGATGTGACTACCCTCTAACTGTGACACAATACACATATCAATCGCATGATAACTGTGCGAGAGTCCAAAAAAATTCAATTCAAAAACAGATGTTAGTGATAGCGTGAGACTTGAAAGGACGCAATGGAAGTCCTCAACGCTAACATAGGACAAAGGAAGGAAAATGATGATGATATTTTAGTAATGTTTAAATTATTTCATTTAACATCTATTTTTAACACACGCTCGTAAGCTCTGATGGCGTATAGGTGAGCAACTAGCCGCTGCAAGCCGCTGACAAAAACCAGTAGGTAGACTACTGGCTTTTGTCAGCGGCTTCGCCCGCGCAGAAATAGAAAATATGTCTATGTTACTCAGTGAAAATGTAGTTTTCTAATGGTGAAAGAATTTTTTAAATCGGTCCAGTAGTTTTTGAGTTAAATCGTAACATACAAAAGAACAAACTCTAATAAAAAAAAATCAAATCTCTCCTCTTTATAATATTAGTTTAGATAGTTTCATCAGATCTTAAAAGAAATCAGAGGCGATAATATGCTCTATGATTTCATATGCATCTTGCATTTTTGATTAGGTATTTTTTTATTTTTAATCAGCATGGCATTATGTCTATAGAAACACAGTATATCTATACTGTGACAGAAATCTGATGTCTCCATGACGTGTTCAAAACAAGGTGTGTCATAGATAATAAAAACAAAACCCTATCGTCTGATTTATTCCAATCTAATAGAAACTACAAGATTATATAGTTCAGTCTTATCTAACGATATCGGCAACTAAATTTAGTTTTATTGTCTTCAAAGTGTGGGCGAAAATTTACATCAATGTGGAATTACAACTAAGGTGCGACGGTTTCTTAGTGTGATGTTTAGTTACCCATATTTTTGCAACATTCAGGATCTTCAGAAAACTAGTAAGTACCCAGACATAATTTTATTTTTCTATAACAGTTATACTACGGGCCTTGCCATGATCCAAACAACCAACATATCAGAAATATAGTCGAGAATTATTCGAGATTAAAATTTTTCTTCCACAGCCTTGAACTGACGTACGGCTAGATTTTTTTTACAAAACTAGGCTAATTTGGAATGTTTTTATTTTAAAGTGTTTATATAAAAATGAAACAAAGATAGTATCTTTATAAAATATGCTAATCAAATCAATCAAATTGTACCTCAAAACCATAGTTGCAAATCACTAAATTCCGAGACTCCAAAAAGATCACATTAGATTTTGGTATCACGATTCACAAACCTATAGAGAGCAACTACTGAATACTAAATACCTTTTCTATGCGTGTTCAGTATTCGAAAGATAACATTGACTTTAGTTTTACGCATTGATAATATCCGACCATAAGCTGCCAAGCGTGGCAGCTCGACAACCCTTATCGTTATCAGTTCAGTTTTCACACTTTCCCTCAACGGATTATCGCGTTAACTTGTAATTAAATAGTGTACCTACTTACAGCCTTCACCTAGTGCAACTAATTTTGGTCACACCTATAATTATTGTTTAGTACTTCCATTGCTGTTTGGAAAATAATGTTATTATTTGCAACCAGCCTACCTGGGTGGAAAATAGTACATTTTTACCCTTATTCAGTCCCGAGAAGGAGTTTGGCATCCGAGCGTAGCGAGGTCGCCAATAGTTCGAGGGACTAAATAAGGCTTTAACCCGAGGTAAACACTGTGCTTTTCATTACGAATACAAGGAAAGTAAAAATAAAAACCTGAGTCGTTGCATGATTTGAGGTAGGTATCTTTCTTTTGATTTAGGCGATAAAAGGTTTTCTACTACTGCTTTAGCCTCTTCTCTTATGAATCAGGTGTTAAATCCATATTTGAATTTGATGCACTTATCCTATTAAAACAAATCTCTTATAACAGAGATTTAGTAAAGTATATATACAAAACTCTACAACTCGAAAAAACAATGAAGATGAAAAAAAAATAAAGAAACGAAGATCGATTTCCCGCCTATTCTGTTTGTTTTTTTTTTTTTCTGTGGGCGGCCGACTATTCATACATTATTTTTAATTTCCATCATTGAAAAAATGGTAAATATTTTGCCCAAATCGATGTTATTTTAAAGAAATATGTGAAAGGAAATTATAAATAATAAAGTCATTTAAAAAATAATAATCTTTAATTACTACTTAAATGTTATTTCAATTGTACATCGCGCTGTAGTTGAGTGGCTATATAGAAAATAGGGACATGGTTCAATAGAAATGTTTAAATAGAACTGGTTTTTTTTTTTAAATAATTTGACAGCTGTCAGTTGAAAGCGATTCTTCCTAGGGATGAAAAGTATTACTTTCAACCCGCTCTTCAGGCAACTTCAGACCTACTTTCCGAGTATGAGTAATGAAAAAGAAACTTAAAGTTAACAGACTAATAATGTTCTAAAACTTTAAAATACGTTAAAATTCGCTGAGATTGTTATTAAAAAAAAAACTGTCAAGTGCGCGTCGCACTTGCACACGAAGAGTTCCGCACAATTATATACTAAAAATTTCAACTGCCTATATTGCGGTTCATGAAATAGGTACAGCCCGCTAAAAATCAGAGGGATGAACGGACAGGCGGACAGACAGCGGTAGGTTATCTACAAATAGAGTTTCGTTGCTTATCCTTTGGGTAGGAACCCTTCTGTAAAGGAAAGAGGCTCTTCTTTTAATCGTACCAGTCGGAGATAAAATATTTTATATCTGTACCTACTATATAAGAATGAAGTAATCAGGAAGTTGATAGGCGGGTAATAGGTACTTGATCAAGTCATATTCACCTTCAATGTAAGTGTTCGATTATTAAAACAGCATCATACATAGTGATAAGGTTAAGGTAAATTTTAAAGAATAATAAGTTACAGTTGAAAATAACTTATTTTTATTATCCCTATTAAAGTAGAGGTCATGCAAAAAGCCTACGCTAACCACGATGAGTGAGATTTCGTGAATCAGTGGCAATGAAGGATACGGAGAAACAAGCCCTGACACAAGTGCATAAAAATATTTATGACTTCACCACTCCTTGAATAAACATGTTGTTCAGGCTATTTATGGGAAAACGTTATTCTGTGAACTGTTTAAGTAAATACTTTTTGCAGTTTTTAACTTTTTATGCATTAACTTCAATGCAAATGATCACCTACTAATGGTGCAATTAAACTTTGACCATACAAGCAGAATTACTAATCAAACATCGCTCTGATACACGTACCTATCTGATAAAGGTTTTTTCTTTCTCTTTCTTTCTATACTTCCAGACTTCACACACTTTTCTTCACCTGTTTTTACACACTATCGTCTATATTTGTTTTAATTTCTCCTTTCGCAGATCTGCTGGAAGAAACTTCTATAGAAATAAGCAGTTCCTCTGTACGCATATTCATAATGTATTATCCATTACTGTTTCCTAGTGTACAAAAATAATAAAAAAGGAAGGAAACTGATCTTCAACTCTACTTTTGAAACTAACACGTAATTAGGTCTTCCTAACAACGTAGGATCTAACGCCAAGGAACCCTGAAAGCTTGTTGGCATTTAAAGTTATGTAATACAAAGCTAAAGTGAAAGCTCCCTGGCTAAGCACGTACTAAGTAGCGCCTGTATCTACCTAATACCAACATAATATCATCATATTGATATTCAAACAACGAAACGACTACGTTGTTAGGCTACCTATAAAAATTGGCGACCAAGTAAGGTTGTAAATCTACGCACGTTCGAGCCCTAGGAATTTAGCTGGAATCCGAAGTTACGAAGGTCGATAACCTGCGTAATCTTAAATCTATTAGGATAGTAAATTGTCTAATGGAACGTGAGAAAGTAGCTCTGAAGAATGATGCTGAGGCAGAGATAGATGTATAGAAATGGGATGACATATGGGTCAGAAAACTCACAAATGCAAGTAGGTAGCAGAACACTAACTGACCACTTGTCATCACTACGTTAATTTGCTATTCAAGCTGCAATTGCACATGTGTTTAAATCCTGAGTCATAGTGAGAGTATCAGATGACGGGGGTGATGGCGCTTTGCTATATCGGGACTGTTACTCAACGCCATTTCAAATGTGCTCAATACCACTTGTTTCGTGGTATGCAAGCTCACTCTAAGCTCCGAGTTCTGACTAACGAGGTTATTTTGAACCACTCCAATTAGCTGTTGCAACATTTGTGAAGAACAGATTATTTTGCAATATTCAAGCTCAAGCTCGATTCGGATAATACCAGCTTTGGGGCCATTCAAGTATTACGTAAGCACTACAGGGGGGGGGTGGGGAGGTCTTTGCTTTGCTTATTTTTGATGACATGGGGTATGGGGGGTCTAGATGGTGATTACGTCAGCTGTAAATATTTTCTTTATTTTTTTTAAGAGAACAATGTCGATGTTCCAAAATCACAAGAAAATGAGCAGACACAATTACTGAGCAACAAACATCTAATGTCATTGAAGATTTAAAGTTTTAATTAATATGTAAAAAATTTAAATGATTTTGTTTTTCAAGCCTATTTCTTATTTCTAGACTTACAACTACTGCTCATAAATTTATAACGAAACCAACACATTGACAAATGCTTGTACCAAAGTTTACGTAAACATGGGGGGGGGATGTAAGAGCTTTGTTTATGTTTGCTGACAAGGGGGAGTGGGGAGTTAATATTTGCAAAAAATCTGCTTACGTAATAGGTATTTGAACAGCCCCCTTGGCAAAAAAAATATACCTACAATATACTGCCAAAGATATGGTCCTGGTCTCTAGCTATATAATACAGACAGAGTTGTACCTAAGCACATATTCAGAGAATATCTGCATGATGTTTTGTTGTATATTAACTAGTGTCAGAAACACTCAAAATTATTATTACATCAAACTGCAATAACATTACAAGGGACACCTGCCATATGTAATTAAAATTATGTCATTATCTCCCCCACGATCAATGGTTGTACTTAAAGAGTTTGGTAGACAACAGTGCAATATTCAGTGTAACAAACTAAACAAAAATGCACATGGTTCTAATATAGAATTCAAAAAGTTAGTAGGAGAGAATAAAACATAGTAGTCAAGCTAGAAAAGAGTTGGAAACAGACATATTAATTTACGGTCGCTAACGCTTTTGATGTCCGAATAAATTAGTATATTTTTGAACGTGCAAACAAGTTTGTAGCGATAGGTACTGCGTATCTTTGATGTTACTGTACTGAAATGTACATTAACTTATAAAGTATTTAAGGAAAAGAAAAGAAATAACGTCACCAGTTCCGCGTATCGAGACTGTTTTGGTAGAAAACCAAGTAGTTCTTACCATACTCTTATGGTGGTTGTCAAAAAACTCGACCCCAATGCGCAGGAGTTGGAAAGTTGCCTTAAGAACCTACCCAAAAGCGGATCGATGCCAAACTGGTATGTAATTTACAACACAGCTATAAATGGAGTCTCAGATATAAATCCCAGAACTGCCATTGTAAGATATAGCCAGAATTTAAATTAAATGAATAAACTAGTATTATATGAGACTAAATTCTATAGAACTAAAAGGTACACCACCATGTTCCGTGAAGCAAGTTGATACCAAAAAACGATTAAAATTTTACTATGTAAAGAAAAATAAAGAAAATATGAAGTACGAGTAGTAAACGACAGCGCTGTTAGCAATAATAATATTATGACTTAAGAAGAAGGAGTCAAGAAGGTCGCTGATATTTAAAAACTTGCATAGATAAGATATCAAATCTTACTGCTAAACATAAACATACCTACAGACATATAGTGTTAAAAGTGATGTGATATTTTTTAAAACTAGTGTGAAGAATCGGAAATAGTTAGAGTGTAGGTGTAAGAACAGTTTGCCAGTCACCGTCGGCAGGCTAGGCAAGGTCGTCGACCATATGGCCTACCTGTCTGTACACAAAACAGGCTTGCACGCAATTCTCAAAATTACGCAACACCGCAACACAGACTAATATGCTCCAATCATGATCTCTTTTTGTAACATGATCAATTACATTCACACAGCATCAAACCGAGTTTTGTCCTCGATATATTCTAAATTACGTTGTATTCACAATAGTCTAGCTAGTCGGTAATGGTTTTGAAAACTGACTGGTTTCCTGTGTCTAATGATTTTGTACTTGAAATCCGCCATTGGTTCGCTACCTCGCTGACTTCCTATGCACCACAAAAAAATCACTTCATCCCGACATAATAGCGCTCAACGATCAATCATAAAAACAGCTTCGGAACAGCCGAGTAAATATTCAAATCTTAAAAGCAAGGACAAAAAAGAAATAACCAAATACAGAGTGTGGCAGAAAATAGAGTCGGCTTTGGTCAGCTAGCAATAGTCGCGCTTGCCGGACGACGAGATTGCTAAGTTAAATAAGGATGTACGGCATTTTCGGACAATAAAAGTCAAAATATAGTGCTTGCATGACGTAAACCCCGTCTCACTTGATACTGAACGTCCTGTGTTCGAAAACGTTAAGTTCTTACATCGACACGAGTAAACAACAAACGAGTTTGAGCGAGGCGAGGACGTGGGCCCGAGCCGGTGAGATCATCGCCGTGAATACCACCGCCAGAGCGGCCTGAGGTCGCAGCCTGCACCACTCCACGTCACGTATCTTTCTAATTGGCGTGCCGATTTTGTATACAATACCCGGCTTTTTACATCACTCTCACGCTGTAATAAAATACATGAGAATGCTGTACACCACGAGAAGAAAGCAACATAAAGCGGCCCATCCTAACACAAACAAACGATACCATTCTACGGCTACAATTTGATAAGTTACATCTATTTGTTAGGTTTACACAACATAAAGCAGACAACTATCATTCAGAAACAAGTTTGGTTCTTTCTGAGAATTGCAGGATGTGGGCACCATATCATTAGCACGGCTTGCCAAATTTGGTTAGACGCAAACATTGATATTATATTAGAAGACAGCTCTTCCTATTCCGAGACGAATGTAGGATGGTCTAAGGTCAATTTAGCGACGAGAAATATTTTTCAATTGAGGATCTAGTGACGAGTGGGCGCCTAATGTACGCCGGGGCACTTTACTTGTTATTCTCGTTAGCTTGATGCGGCCCTATCGTCTCAAACACTCAATCACCTTCTCATCAGATGACCAGACGACAGGTGGTCATCATCATGCAATTGGAAATTGAGGTTTATTGCCGTTTTCTGAAGGCGAATGCAATTGGTTAGTGCAAAGTACATCGTTACTGGCCTTTATCTTAAGCCGTGAATTCTTGCCATATCGGAATATGACATCACTGCAAAATTTAAAATAAATGCCAGAATTATATCATATGATAAGATCTTGGTTACGGCTAGTTACAAAAAATATAACTACTAACTGTAATCGTGACTGAAATTAGCTTTATGGGCTCGCCGTTCGTGGTGCTATGCTATTTCGCAATGTCCTACAGCACGCGACCATATAGACCAACACCCCAGATATTATGGATGTCACTCATGTGTGGCCGTGCGGCGTGGCCTACGCTCAGTGTTCCCACTTGGGATTTGCATACAATACTTCTAACTTACGTATGTAGGTACAGACGGCTAGGAACAAGTTTGTGCATTCGTGATAGAAATTTCTTTCGACATACAGCAATAGCACATGTATAAATTCACATTTAAATTCAAAACAATATCATCAATGTGTGTTAACAATACAAATACAATGTTGTGGAATATTAAAAGGAAAACCAAGTGTATGCCATGCTTATAGTATTATGAAATTATTTTTAAAGATTAGGTGCGCATTCCTCGGTATACGATTCCGAACGTTACTATGTATAAGTGGAATGCCTTGAACATCTTAATTATAAGATAGGTAACGATTTTATTAGGTAAAAGAACCCATTCGTCTCATTTAGATTTTGTAGATACACTGATACACAAAAGAAACAGGTTCTTTAAAAAAAAAATCTAAGCTTCGACTTCACGGCCGAAAACTTTATGCAAAAATTCATCCCAGACAATTTGAAGGTCAGACTTAGCAAAACAGGGACCACATCATTATTTTCGCACCGTGTGGTTTCTTTTGCTGTTTTTTGAACCTACATTGTAGAATGTAGATACCTTATATGGCTATCCTGCTTGTCAACCCATCTTGTGGTTTAGACGTGTCCAGAATGCTAAGGATATGCCTACTTATCGCGCGGGCTCCAATCGAGTCACGTTCGACGATAGATGTTATAAGCTTTGTACCGCTAATTGTTATTGTGTTATTAATATACGTTATGGTGTCATTCATCATATATATGCGATATGAATTAGGTTATGTAATGCCCCGTACACTACAGACGTATTTTTTAAGTACTTACTTTCTACAACGATAACATAAACAAACACAAGCAATAATTTATTACAATAGCGAAAGGAAAAAAATGCCAGCAATGCTAACTACCTTTTTACCCGTTAACAATACCAAATCAAGCATTAATCATGTCTACAATGATTCTTCGGAGAACAACAGTAAGCTTCAATACAAGTACAATTCCTGCACAAATGAGTGGAAGCACGCGACCTAATATTGATGCCCTCGTGAGCTCGACCACAAATGACATCACACCATCGAACAACGTGATCAATAACGTGACAAATATAGGGACAACATATAAAATCACTATGTACGACAGAATAACAGCATCCTTCAAAGTCAACGGAAATACAGATCACATGACGTATGTGTAATCGACTAATCGTTCGGTTTTCCTATTATCCTATATGTATGCAAGATTAATGCATGTGTGCATAATAAGTTAAGAACCAAATCAAACAAAATAGCTATTTTGAGGAAAAAGACAACGGATATTCCAGCTGCTGCCTGACAAAAATATGTATCATCAGTGATTCAAACCACGTTTGGTATTTATTATTTTTAACCTTGACATCAATCCTGAACTAGGTACCTGAACCATTTAAACTTATAATTTTGTTATAGACCATAAAATGCGTATTGAGTTGCTGAGGCCTCATATAAAGTGGCAATACAAATGATGAACCAATCGAGTACGATGAACCAGTAGCACCGCCAAAAGCCCATTCAGGGTCTACAGTAGTCAATATCAGAGTGTTGCAAGCCATAACAAAACTCTCTCGGTCACGGTGGTCGCACCCGTAAGCCTCACGTGTCACAGTCGAGTACCCTGGTGAACACCGAATCTACGATCTACCACAGAATATACGAACAAACTCAGTTCGTCGCGTCGTCGTCCGCTTTCCCGACCCAACCATGACTATCCGCCAGCCAAGCAGTAAATCGCTGACTACTAATTAAATCCGTATTTATGAACGGCAATTAATTGACTTAATTGAAGCTCGAGCTTGTCGCATTTGATAAACACCAGCAGTTCTCGTTAGAAGTCGCATATTGATATGATCTGCAATGAAAGTCCCTGGATGGCAGTTGGTTTCCTTAAGTGGATTGTTAAGTTGATTGATTTAGTGAAAAGGTATTGGGTTATTTTAAATAGGATTTTCCGTCTTTATTTAAGCATTCCCATCTCCGTCTATACCTTTACCTTTGGCCACTAATCCCGAACGAAACCTATCTAAGAAACAAAGTTAGCAGTTTGTCTAGGTAAAATTCAAAGGTCGTTCCTCGCCTTCTACAGCTGTGACTCTATTATTGAACGATTCAACTGAATTATATCGATAGGAAATAATACTATTAACGCAGACATTCAAATTGGATAACTCGGCGTGATAATTTTCTAGAATGGAAGTTAAATCACCGCCACACGACTGTGATTCAACCTACCTACCCCATATACGGCAATATAACACAGAATTGATCGACCTATTTAACACGCTACCATTATCGTGTTGTCTTACTGCCGACGCTATTTTCATTATTCAAAAGTTAGCCTGCTGAAATCAATAAAATACGGAACGTGTGTTATATGTATATGAAGGTTATACTTGATATTCATGACTAAACGAATGATCTATTCTCAATAAGGCTTGAAAGTTGCGAAATGTTTAAACAATTAATCATTTCGAAGAATCACACTTCATTGAAATTAATGTATTTATTTAAATAGACACGTATTCAACTAAACAAGACTGGCAATGACGACATTTTTCTCTCATTGTCAACACTACTAAAAATAGCTAACGCTAGTAGAATTGGTATGCTAGGTTGGTTCTAGGAAATGTCTTCTGAGTATTTCAATGTAATTAACTTAAAGACTAGCACGACATCGAGCTAACTCTAGTTAGCCAATTTACCTACCAATCGGTTATACAATATCCTCCTGACCAGTTGTCACCTCATATTAACTTCCTTCCTTATCATATCATTCATTATCATCATCATTCATTCACGATTTCTTTAGACCGTCTGTTTTCTTATTTTTCACTAGCTTCTGCCAGCGGCTTCGCCCACGTGAAAGTAGGTTGCGCGTTGCGCCACCGGTACATGGTAGACATCCCACCCATACGCACAAAACGTTTTAAGAACACATTTATTATGCGTACAGCCAAGGAGTGGAATTCCTTGCCGGAGTCTGTGTTTCCAGATAGCTACAACTTAGGGGTCTTTAAGTCAAGAGTGAATAGGCTACTTCTAGGCAAGCGTGCTCCATCGTCGACCACATCATCGCTTACCATCAGGTGAGATGGTGGTCAAACGCGAGCCTATCATTAATAATAAAAAATAAAAAATAAATAAAAAAGGTTTTCCATACGAAATCCTCTCTCAGTGCTCGCCTACGTCATAAAAGGAAACCTTGTGCAAAATTTCACACTCCTAGTCCCAGAAGTTTCGGCTGTGCGTTGAGAATGACTTTTCATGTAATCATGTGACATGTTCTTCTCTAAGTAATAATATTTTACTGACCAAACTCAGACCAACTCAGGTCAAGTTGTCTATAATTTCTGTAATTAAAGAATATGCACGTATGTTTAGTCTAGAAGACCCAGTTAAAACACTATCTGTTGTATTTACTCGTAGATAAATAATGTTAACATGGTATGCGAAAGAAAACACGTTGTATTGTCAGGGCTTATCTCAGCCTGAACTGACATCAGTCGTGCACTCCGACAAGGACAGGTGGCATGACGCAAGCCAATCCGGGACGAATGATCGATTCATTCTTTGTTTTATGAAGAAGATAGAGTTATATGCCACAGACATATTGCACGTCTAATTAGAACGAATGACAATATGACTAAGATATTCCTTGTTCTAGTCACGCGGCCAGATAGAGCGTTAGTAGTTTGCAACCTAATAAATTAGTATTGATATTTTCAGGCATATTTAACTTAGGTACTGTTGACTAAAATATCGTTTATTTTAGCTAACTACAAGAATTAGGTCATCTTCAGATTTTACTCGCATTTAGAATTAGCAAATTATTTCCAAAGAGCATGATATAACTGACATTTCTTTCATTTTTAAAACAGATGATTTTAATCATTTTTAAGTAGAAAATGCCATACATAATATTGAATGAAAAAAACCTGTATTAAAACCACAGCACTACGGATTGATGCAAGTGAATAATGCAGTATCTGAGACACAAAGGTCAGGGGAAGGCCACGCTTGGCGCAACTAATATAGAGGCCTACGTTATAATTTCATTCAAATATTCATTAGTTATTATGACTATTCCATGCCGTGTTAAATCATTTTTTTTAAATCGACTTCAAATAAAAAAGGAAGAGGGTCTCAATTCGTCGGAATCTTTTTTTAAATACATTTTCCCCGATTACTCGAAGACGCCCAGACCGATTTGAAAATATTTTTTTGTTTGAAGGGACTTCCCAAGTGGTAGCATGGTCATCAGGTCAGGATCTGATGAATGAGATCCTAGAGAAATCAAGGGAACCCGTTCCCACACTTGTAATGATTATATTCTTTAAGTACCTTACTATAGAATTTGCACATAATTAGGTTTAGCTGAAGGGTAGATACTTCAACTAAAAAGTGCATAACAAAAACTTTTTACTGTTTTTTTTTTTTTAATATTAATTTCGGTTGTATTTTTTGTAAAAACTTTTGTAAAAGTTTTCAAGATATGCACTCATATATCTTCTTGAGAGTTTGATGTTTGATAAAGTTAACTTGTATATCGCTATAAACTATTAAAGGGATAAGTATCGAAGATATATAATAGTTTATATAAATATAAAATATATACCTAATAGTTTTTATTTAATAGTTTACCTTTACTCTATAATAGGTAATTAAAGTGTCACCACATCCGGCGGTAATTTTCAACATCAAATTAATGACGTAAAACCGTTTCTATATAATATTTTATATACGTATCTTAATAATTATCTACATAATTAAATTATAAAAAAAAAGATTTCTTAACTTACTGACTTACCAACGCCCAGCGTACTATTATTACGTATTCCGTGGCCCAGCTTAAACCTTTGGATCTACAAAGCTGATTTTTTTCACAGGTATGATTTTTAAGACGTAGACGAAGAATAAGGAAGTATTTTTCGAAATTCAAACCTAACCACGGTAAAACGGAAGTCCATGCGAGGAGCTTCAGCTAAATCTAATATATAAAATTCTCGTGTCACGGTGTTCGAACTTGAACTCCTCCGAAACGGCTCGACCGATTCTCATGAAATTTTGTGAGCATATTGAGTAGGTCTGAGAATCGGCCAACATCTATTTTTTTTTTTTTTTTTTTTTTATTTATATGGCAGAACAACGTTTGCCGGCTCAGCTAGTCTAATATATAAAATTCTCGTGTCACGGTGTTCGAACTTGAACTCCTCCGAAACGGCTCGACCGATTCTCATGAAATTTTGTGAGCATATTGAGTAGGTCTGAGAATCGGCCAACATCTATTTTTTTTATTTTTTTATTTATATGGCAGAACAACGTTTGCCGGCTCAGCTAGTAGTATCTAATATGAATGAAAATGTTGCCTAAATACATAAAGCTAGCTTCGTGGAGATTATTTACCTTGTCATGACTAGGTATCATGAAAACTAAAGCAAGGGAAACCGCTAATGCGTTTTTAAGTCGCACTTTACCTTCAGTATCCATTTATATAGAAGTATATTCGTTGCTAAACTGGGGGATTGTGTGATAAAGTATCTAAACATCCGAATCTGGAAAAATAATGTAGTATAATACAAAGTGTGTAATAAAAACTTTTTACTGTTTTTTTTTATATATCAAAGGTTGTATTTTTTGTAAAAACTTTTGTAAAAGTTAAGTTTACTTCACTTCAGTCGAAAACACGAAGGTGCAAGATAACAACCTCGAATCAATTTAAAGAATTCAGTAGTACACCAGTATATGTAGGTACATGTTGTCCAACATAAATAACATGACTTATCTTAATATCGCAGATTATATAACAGTTGCAATAATGATAAAAATTTACAAGCATGTTATATCAATCTAATCAGACTGCATAATTTTATTTGGAAAATTAAAAGATTAGTAACTCGGTCTTTCATAAACGAAGTCACATCGGCATTACCGTAAAGCAACACATTTTTGTTGCAATTTAGTGATGATAAAATGGTGAGGGTCTCGGGAATCCGATGGAAGCGAGACGCACAGGATGGTTTTTTAGAATAGACAACATTGTTGCCATTGCAAGTAGGAATTGGATGAGGTCGACACAGTAGCGTGCAGATTGATAACTACAAGGACATGTCTATATATATGCAGCAGTGGCCAAAATCGGGTTATAATAATGATGGTGAAAACTTTACCATTTCCAAAAAGTTTACAATCGCTTGAAGTTTAATTATATACCAATATACAATATGGAATTAGAATGTACTCCAGGAAATAACAACAACAGGAACAGTATACCTACCTCGCAATATACTGGATAGTTGACAATCGCAAAATGTCAATAGTTTATAAAATAGGAAAGGAGAAACTAACAGCTTTCTCAAGAGTGTTATCGCGAAACTTGTTCTGATTTCATTTAAGCTTCCCGATACCCGTTAGAGACTTGTCATAAAAACTTGATTTATTACCACAAAACATTAGCTGATCATTTTGCTAATGTAGGTTTATAAATTAATAATAAAAATAAGAAGATAATTATTTTGTTACTCGTCATAATGCAGAGTTCCACAAGGCACAAGCATTTGTAGTAATGATTCAATGCAGAACCAACAGTGGCTGGGAAAATGTTTAAGATTCCAAGATGTCGATAAATTAATAATGTGAAGAGAAAGCTTCCGCGTTTCATTGTGTGAAGCGACTAGCTTATCAACTATCTGAAATCTAAATTAGCAGAGCAGAAGCTAGACAGGATTATATTGGTTGAAGAGATATGCTTGCGACGATTTCTTAAAACGCCGACTCAGATCTCTGTTTGTATAAAAAAATCCTTGACAACTTAACAATCAATCAGATGAGTCTCATCGGTCACGACACAACTGCAACATGGAAGTTGTAAAACGACGCCATTTAATTTAACCATTTATCGTACTAATCAACGTTAATTTACTCGTCTGATTGAAATGGAAGATAATTAACCGAATCATCAGTCTTGTATTATGGAAGATACGTAGATAATAGATGAAGACAGAGGATAGAGGTGCCTGGCGCGATACGGTACCACAAAACTATGCTACAACCTGAATAGGAAAACAGTTTTGCAACAACTAGTTAGAATTATTAACTAAAGTTTATATCTTCATTTAAATAGAAAATATATCTTAAATGTATAAACTCTAGAACGAGATTCCTATGGCACTGTATGATATATATTAATGTCAGGTGCTGTGTGTTTGGCTTTAATTTTAAAAGTGTCCTTGCTGCTCGGTCACTGTAAACAGAACACACGCTATAGCGTGATGTAATGCCATAGTGGGCACTGTGGCACTGTGGGCAGCTAGCGAGATAACTGGTATTTCAAAATTTACAAATATATAGATCTATTGAATCGACTTAAATAAATCGGTAGTGTAAAAGTTTTTATTTTTGAACGTGGGCAATATGAGATTGCTTGTCCTGCTCTGGGTAAAGCCCCTCTCGCTACACCCCGAGCAAGGAGAAGTTATTTGATGATTTCCTGTGTCAAACTTTTTTTTAAAATGATGTTTTATATACTAGTGCTTGACTGCGATCCCACCTGATGGTAAGCAGTAATGCAATCATTGATGGTGAAGCGCACTGTTTTATAGAGGGCATATTCACTGTAGCCTTGAAGATACCTAAATTATAATCGGACGGGAAGACCGCTGCAAGTAAAATACTTGAAACGACTAAACCAACCCGTGATCCTTAAACTGCCCTTTACGTTCCACGAACGCGGTGACTCTATCGAACAATTTTGAAATTAGTGTGATAGGTCAGCTACTGATTCTTTAGGTGTTGGTGTATTATGAAAGCTTGAAGCCAATCTGATGAGGAAATGTGTCATATTGAATAAACCGGCGGAGAAATAGAAATGAAACTGCATGTTCATATTCACCTCCCTTCTTGAATTGGATTAAATATATTATAGTAAGTAGTGTAAGTGGGGCAGGACGATACAGACTATAGGTACATATAAACCTTCGTCGTCCAGTTAACAATGACATATGTTTGAACGAAATGTGCAACTTGCTCTCGCTTCAAAAAGCCCTCCAACCATAAAACGGGAGACGCTGAGTGTCCTGCTAGGAAAATAGCAGAATATAGATATATTAACTCTATCGATTATGAGGGCGCCTAGAGCGTCATACTCAAGGCCAGACTTCCGTGTAACGCTTACTGCTGACTCAAAATTCCAGTGTGCTGACCTACAAACCATCGTTTTTCTTTATATTTAAACATATTTGTCTAATGTAAACATAACTTTTTAGCAACTTCGACTTTAACCCAATTACTAATTATGCTGACGCAAAATCATGTGTGTGTAACTAGAGAATAAAGTGCAAGAAACAGTTTTAAAATACGTAATACCACAATTGTGACTTTTAGTGTTTAAGTAAACTAGGTATATAACATTATATTTTTAAATTATATTTTCCCCTATTTAGAGACTGAATGTTAAATATTGTTATGAATTTTATTGTCCTACAAAACCATAGTGTAAGAGCTTCTACCGTCTGTGATACAGGTTTAACCTAGTACAGACATTTAACATAGACATACCTTTGTAATTATTCCTAAGATTTTATGTAACTATTTTACCAAATTTTAAATCTGAATAAATATATTATTATTATATTAAAAAAAAAAAAAAAAAAAAAAAAAATTAAATATTTTCATGATTAATTTACTTCTGAACATAAAAACCATTTTCCTTACCACAAAAACCGTAATTGACGTAAATTCTCTAAACAGTTTGAACTACAAAAGTGTCGATACGGTGACTAAAGCAGTATATTTATCATTGTTGAATCAGCTGTGATGTGGAAATTTCAAACTTCACACTACAGCTAACGTAAGCCAAGAAGTATGCGCTTGAGTAGACTCGCGACCTACGAACGCACTTGCTCCCGAGTCGTCCATAAAACCACTCATATGAACGAATGTATGTTTATCTACCTGTCTCATCTTTGTTCCTACACAACACCTACGTGTATCTATGCTACCGTGTAGTCTCGTCTGTGCCTCATTTATTTCACAGATAACGTCATAAGCTACTATATCACCTACTTAGGGAATTAACTTCATTTTATATACATTTAAATCTAATCATAACGTAATTAAAACTAACTTACAAAATAAAAATAAAAGCCCTAAAGTACTAAAAAAAGCAATCTAAAGTACGGCGTCGAAAAACTCCTCCACATCGTTGTCGACTGGTAATGTACCCAAAAGACTGGCGGCATTGCCACGCTGAATGGCAATGCTTATCCTTTGTCCGAAGTAAAAGCCAGCCCTTGGGTCACGCGAAGTGTCAATAAGGCGTTTTAAAACTTCTTTAAATAATTTGTGAGCACTCGGACCCCATGATCCGAGAGTTTCAACCTCAAACGGTTCGAAAATATAACTACCAACAAGGTTATTATACTTGTATTTCCGCCGCTTGAGGTTCTCTGCAGCCGCTGCGGCAGCACCGGCACAGCACGACGAGCTAGGAAGATGAGATGGCGCAAGAGTATCGACACAAGTAGCGTCCCACACTAAAGGCCGCTTAGGGAATTAGTTTATACTTAGAACTATATCAATGTAAATATGTATTAAATAATAGCAAATTTAGGATTCTTTTAAAAATTGGATTTGTTTATCATTTCCAAAACAAATAATTAATCTAGCAACTGTTGTATATGAAACGGGCAGATATCTATATCGAGGTGATATGTTATCACAATTTTTAATATGTCACTTTCGATTTGTTAATATGTATTATATGTATATTAATCCTACTATGCTCAGTGGTGACATGTGCATCTCGATTGACACGAATTTTCAGAACGAGAGCTATTTGGAACGTTCAATTAACAGTAATTGGCAGAAATTATTATCATTGCAGGTTAAAAGCCATCACAATCAACTACACATAGGTAAACATGAGTGGTAATAAAACAAAGGAACGTTTAGTATACCTAAAATAAAAACAATTTAGTAACAAACAAAAATAGAAAGAATTATAATCTCTGCATACAGTGCTGGCATTTTATCATAACTGATGATTTGTTTAAATGAGACACCGAATTAGAGATGAACGAAACGACATAGGAATGTAAATAGCTTCCTAATGACCGGGAGGAATTAAGATAGCAAGGAAACGATTCCAACAAAATATGTAAGTATAAAATATATAGAGTTTCAGATCGAAGGCGATGCTAAGTAGTTAGGTAAGTACATTATTTGAAATACAACCCACACATGTATGAGTGAGGCAAGCAATAAAAGGCTATTGCTAAACCGATAGACTTGAGGCATGACTCATTCAATAATATAACCAATACTTCTTGCTAAGTTGAGAAATGATTCGTTTCAATAAAGTTTACCCGTCATAGTCACATGGCCACATAGCCCTGACATTGAGGCTATACAACTGCACAAGCGATAACAAAAACATTTACTTCGACTAGGCACTCTGCCAGATGCGAGTACGACGAAAATCAAAACATTGCAGAGACACAATCATTGTAAAACATATTGTAGAATAATATGTGTTGGCACGTGGCTAACTAATTCGTCAAGAATCTGGAGTGGTTTGGGTCAAACACATGTCAGGACAACGAACTATACTCAATTTATTGAGAAACCATGACTATGTAAACCCACGCAAATAAATGAATTAGGTAGATGCATAAATTACAGGCAACGGAAACGGTATTTTAATGACTAAATAAATTACTTGGTGAGCTGAACTGTTCAGTATGTTTGCGTAAAGGCTTAATTTCCACGGTGTTTATAAATTACATCGACAATATCATAACGAATTGAATTAAAAAGGCTTAAATATAGTCTTCTAAACGATCACACTAAACTAAGCAAAATATAGTATATCATGCAAACAGAATCGAAACATTAGCCGCTAATAATTTCTTAATAGCTTCAAAAGGAACATATTTTACTGTCTTGATGGTTACGATCAATTACTCAACAGTGAATCAAGCTGGCAATACACGAACAAGGCATTACTGTGATGATGACTCGCCCGAGACATTTGGTTAGAGCTGTTGGAAGGGATTGCGTTAGTAACACCTCATTAGGCAGATTCATGTCACAAGATCATCGTAGTACTCAGTTGAAGAGCATATCGATATTTTACGAATATCTACTTTGTTGATTGTTATACATATGTAGCAATCAATCTACAATGTGTAGGAATGTATTCTATGACGTAACATAAAATACGATTAATATTGCGGTTTTCAGGAACGGGAGTTCCTGTTGGGAATATTAATGCAATCACTGCAATATTTAAGTAGTCTCGTAAAAATACAAATTTATGTGAAACAGCCATATTCATTCGTAAATGTAACTCATACCAGCCATCCATAGTTACATTGAATTTCAATGTATCAAAAAACAAAGGTATGACTATGATTTTTCACGGTCACCGTGGAGCTCATTCGTACAGTAGTTATATATATAAAGGTGATAAACACAGCGTCAGGTAGCCGAGTTATTACAAAGAAATTATTACCAAAATACATCGTTACGTCATGTCTAGTAACAAACTACGTAATCGAACGTCATGTTGTTTTTTTTTACATTCCTATGAATCTGTGAACTGTAACATGATTCGACATTTACCCAATTTGAGTGTCTTGGGAATTTAGAATTTAAGGAATTTAATACTCTGTAATATTGAAACGCCATAGTTAAATCATTTGAAAATTATTTTGTTAGTACTCGTAATACATTTATATGCATACATAGCATAATAAAGCATAACCAGTCTTATAATGTTCCCACTGCTGGGACTCAGGCCTAGGACTCCATGAGAGGAAATGAGCCGTAATCGACCACGATTGCCCATTAGGGGTTGCTGGATGTCACATGTCTTCGACCTTTTGGTTCTTGGACATACCGGTTTCCTAACGATGTTTACCTTCACCATTTTGAGAGCAGTGGTGATGAAATAAATTAGACAAAGAAAGCGCCCGCCTGGGTTTGAACCCACGACATACGACTCGTAACTCGGGGCCGTTACCAATAGGCTACCACTGCTCTGTGCTATATTTATAGACAGGTTATTTGTTTAAGATAATTATGTCTTTTTATTAAACAGATGACAGTACCTACATGAAAATATTTTCGCAAACAGGGGTTGTCGTTCATAATTAGGTACATCTCATAATAAAACAATGTGCATGGCGTCTTTCTTGATAATATGACCTATATTATCAGATAAACATTATCAGTGTAAAACTTACAAAATTTATCTCAGTATCAGTTGCGTACCTGACGACATTATCTTGTGTGTATGCAATAACATCGTGACGGAGGATTATCGCCGTGGTGCCGAATTAATGCAATTCGTTCGTTCGTTCCAAGAAGGCAAACACGATAATTTTGTAGCCGATAAGTACTAAGTACACCTCCAAATAAAAGTATTGCTTACATAACACTTGTTACAATAGAAACGTATATACGTATAGCATAATCATGGTAGATATTCGAGCAGTACTAAAATAAGTCAGATAATGAGATAACGCAAAAAAAGTGAATGTATCTGAATGTAGAGTAAACAGTAGGACAAATTGCAAAGGTAATGTATAATTCACAATAACAAATACGGGAACTGACAATAGTGTATAAACGAAGCTAGAAAACGATTCGATTGAAACGTTTTCGAATATTCCGCTGTGGGTAATAATCAATCTAACTGCAGTCAGAATGAGTTGACCTTGGCTATATTGTATAATAGCATCTCTGTATGCATTTACTACAGGATGCCCAATTAGTTGAACTACTGTCAACATTTGGCCCAGTTGTATTTGATACACATAGTTAATTGCTGATGTTTCTCATGTCAAAAGGTGTGATGAAAAACATTATAGTAATAGAAAATTTTGTTACTTACCCACAAGTGCAGATTTCACAGATACACTGTTCCTTAGTCACAGTCTTCTCCGGTTTCTTGGGGCCGCCTCTTGGCCGGGTCTCGTCGATAATGACGGTCTCCTCGACCGTGGTCCGGTCGTCTCGCATGGTTCTCCTGTCGTCGATGATCTTCTCATCGTAGACGGTGCTGACGGTGGTATCCTCCCTTGTGGTGTCCGTGATAGCACGGTCCACCACGTCGTATTCTCGAATAACGTCTTCGGTCGTTTGGACATCGCGCTGAAATGGATGTAAAGTTTTATTCCAGCACTTCAGATCGGATTATCATATTATACGTAAATTTTCTTCGTTCAAGACTCAATTTGAGCAATGTTATGATGCAAAACTGCTATAAAAATATAACATAGAAAAACTAGTGCAATTTGTTAGCAAAATTGAACTAACTCTTTATAATAAGAAGTGGCTCAAAATTATGTTATTAAAATAATGAATTATCTATACGGTTGACTTTACGTCGGTGGAAACAGTTTAACCATGAGCTGGCCAATTAAACTACCGAGTTTTAACAGAATATGAATAAAAGATAAGCTTATACCAATTTTGTTACCACTGACGTGCGGTCAACTGTTTTAAAATTCTATAAAAAAAAATGGTTTCTTACCAAGTTTTTGAAGTCTAACGCGCTCTTGTCGACGTAGACGTCCGTTTTGATCTTGTCGTCTTCTTTAGCATCTTCATAAGTTGTTATTTTCCTTGTGATTCCATTCTTAGTGACGTAACGAGTGACTTCGATTTGACTCCTTTTCTTTTCCACTTCGAAAGCCTTCCTAGTAGTTTCACCTGTAGTGGTACTCAGAACAGTCGTTTCTTCAGTATCAAGTCCTTCATAAAGATCTTTTACATCTTCATTAATTTTAGTTCCGAATGTTACTTTTTCAATCCTCTTAAATGGATACTTCTTAACAGTTTCGATTATCTCCTTCAGGATACGGTCATCGATGTTCCTGTTGATCACAATATTTTTGTTGCTTACTCGTACATCTTTGTTAAACTTTGAAGTCTCAATTATCTTTCGCAAGTCACTAATGGATGTAAAATCTTTAATGTCTCTGGATGACAGAATGATGTTTTCTTCTGTATCTTGTCGCTTTAGATGGTGTCTTGGCTGTTCAGGCCTGCCAAACGGTGACATCTCCTTGGGTTTTTTAGGCCTGTCATCATCTTTCTCGTAAACAAACTTTCCATTCCATGTCCCAGTGCTTCTTTCATATGTGGTCAAATTATCTTTAGTTTGAGAAGTGGTGGTGGTAGATGTGGATTCTTTAGTTAAGTTATCTATCTCCGTGGTCACAAAATCAGTAGTTTCTTTCACGTCTCTAATATCTTTTATATTAGTCTGAGTATCAGAAGACGTTGTCTTTTGTGTCGTAGTATGTACATTTTGATCAGTTGTATCTTGAATGCGCTTATTATGCACATCGTCATCAGTGACGTATTCAGTTATTGCTTTCTTCTTCGTAAAATCACCTCCGTATCTGTTGCTAGTAGAAGCAATTTCTTTCCCATTCTTGTACAATGCTGATTCTTCCGATACTTCTAGAGAACTTTTAGGAACTCCGTCTTTACCAGTATCGTAGTGAGATTCCTTGTCCAGTACATGTCGCGAATATTCGTGTTCAGGTTTCATACCTGTACCGCTGACATTGTGACTCTTTTCGTAAGTAGAATGTTCCTTATTATCTCCCCATTCTCTGTGAGAAGTGTCTACGATTCGTTCCTTTCCGTCAACAATCTCAACTACGTAAGAAGAAGTTGAGGCTTGCTGAGCACTACTAGTGTTACTTTTCATTATTTTTGTAGAAAAGTTAATATTTTCAGTATTTGGCACCTGTAATATGTTGCCTACTTTCCTCAGTTCATTTTGAATGGTAGCATCGTATCCATAAAAGTTTGATGAATCTGTTTGATTCATATTACGTCGTCGGTTATCAACTCTTTCTTGGTTGCTCGTGACATTGTCTTTACGGTTTCTATTGGTGTTGTTAGAAACGTTTTTCGACTGATATTGATCATCTTGTACTGATGATGTTTGTTGATCAGATGTTGTATGATGAGTTCTGTACTTTTGATCCGTTGTAGTATAATCACGATTTGTGTACTGTTGATCAGATGTCAAATGTTGACGAGTAGTGTTTTGCTCTTGATCAGATGTTAAATATTGACGGGTTGTATTTTGCTGTTGATTGGAGGTCAAATCATCGCGATTTGTTATGTATTGTTGATCACTTGTCATTTGATCACGGTGTGTTATGTACTGTTGATCAACTGGTAAATGATCGCGGTTTGTTATGTACTGTTGATGTTTAGCAACGTTATCTTTCTCTTTAGTAATACTGGAATGTGAAGTCATTTGAGATCCGTCCTTGATGAATTTGGAGTCTTCTTTAACAATCATTTCGCTAGTAGGCTTCTTACCATCTTTTCCTGTATCGTAATTTGATTTCATATCATAGTTCTGGATACTGTGAGCAGATTGCGGTTTCATTCCAGTTCCACTTACGCTTGCATAAGCTTCCTTTGATGCATGTTCTTGGGCATCGCCAAACTCCCTCTTCGAACTATCAATGATTCGCTCTTTACCGTCAACAATTTCAACAACATACGAAGATGATGAAGACTTTGTGACATTGCTACTTTTTGTCTCACTTGTTTGTGAAGTGCTACTATATTCTTTAGTGTTACCTCGTTTATCTAAGCTGCCTTCACCTCCGTAAAAATTCTTAGAATCTGATCGAACAGTTTGGGTCCTCTGTGAAGGTTCAGGAGAGTTGCGATAAGTTACTCTGTCGCTTTGCTTCAAGTTTTGCTGATCCTTGGATGTAGATGCTGAAGATTGATTCACTAAACTCTGTCGCTCGGATTGAAGGAAAGAATTGGTAGTATTTGCGTTTTGAGATCGTTTCAAATATGTGTTGGAGTTCGAAACATTAGCCGAAGAGTTATCAATGAAACCTGTATTGAGAGTTTGATTAGAAGCAGAAGAATCTGCAGTTCTGTCAAATGTTTGGCTGTGACTAGAACCGGACTGCTGAACAGAAGTCGATGAAGTCTGGAATGTTTCGGTTTTGGAGTTCTGTTGATGGGTCGAGGAAGACTCCTGTAGCATCGAACTCGAGACATATTCGCCTGAATTAGACTGTGCCATGTCACTTACGTTATGTTCCAGTGCTCTTGTTTGAGACAAGTCGCTGATAGAAGGAGCCTCCGTGATGATGTAGTGTGGGTGGCTGTTGTAATGCTCCGATACGGTCGAACCGGCTATCGAAGAATGGTCGGAAATGTCAGTTATCATTAATGGGTCATCTTCCTCGACCTTTACCTCGATATAGCGGACCTTCTTACCAGACGAGCTGACCTTCTGCAGAGTATTACTGCTCTGTTGCACCGATGTGGTTGAACTTGTCTTTTGAACACTAGTCGATGCACTTCCAGAAGTTGCCACTTCAGACGTTTTTGATTGTTTAGTCTTTTTATTTTTTATCGTCATTTTGGTTTCACAAAATAAATTACTTTATCATTAAAATTTATGTCTATTTGACATAGGAGATTCTTAAATTACCACGTTAAAATATTTTAAATTAAAAACTTAACACATTTAATATAAATATCGTCAAACAATTGCCATATAAAAAGTAAATATTGGTCGCGAGAGTCGTTCGTATCGTGGTCGCAGAGAGCGCGCGCACTGCTCGCAACTGACTCGCGGATTGTGTGTCTGCGCCGACGCAGGCGCCCCTCACACCTTGACGCCGCACATCGCGCCCACCAGACCTTTGCGACACGTAAGCGCTCACATCTCGCTGTTGGACACATACCAAAAATGGTGTAAAAGCTGCTTAACTCACTGCTTACTCAATCACGAACCTTAGTCACCAACACTGCGCTGTTTGTGTACTTAACCGATCAATAATAGGTACCTACACAAAACACTTAGATCGCACTGTATTGTAATAAACAAACTATTTCACATAAAATCCTTAAATATAATAGATGATACGTAGGTAGCTAATGTTTAAAATAGTCTTAGCTATCGACCACAACAAACATAGTGAAGGTTTTTTCAGTCAACACAATTTCTTTAAAACACCTGTTCACTGAACGTCACCGGTAGCTAGGTAGTTCCGTACTTGCAGAGACACTCTGCTGTGGAATCTCTGAATATACTAGACTTACATGGCTTCAGGCGTTTGTATCGACGGTAATCCTATGAAAAGCGACCGCGAAGTGGGTAACTCAGGTGAAAATGACCTAGTTTTATACATTTCTGTTTATTCATGAAAATCACAGCCATTAGGAACACAGGGTCACATTTTGTTTGATGAAAAATATTTTACGCAGCATTATTACTTACCTACCTTTTGTTTGTATAAATTAAGGTTTTCCTTCCATCTCTTCTTGTTGTTTTTTATGACTGCTTATTTTTCAGGTTAATTAATTATTTGCAGTATTTTTTTTTTAGGTGGGAAAATCATCTAATGACAAATCCCGCTCTTGGACGGGCGGGAGATAGTGTCAGACTTTTTACTAACTAAAAACCCACTCCTGTTCCTTCTTTACCTTCGTCCCAGGACCCCGGGTTTCACTTTCACACTACCCGTATTGAACAAAAGTTTTGAAAAATATTACGGAATATTACGCAACTAGCTGCAGCCAACCGCTTTGCCAGAATGGTAGCAGAAATTTATCCCCAAGGGAACATTCTCCCGCGATAAGTATCCTTTGTTCCAAGACATAGTCTACCCGTGTACCAAGTTTCATTGTAATCCGTTCTGCCGTTCCAGTGTGAAGAAGTACCAAACATACAAATATACACACAAACTTTCGCCTTTATAATTTTAGTGTGATTCAATCAAACTTAAGGGATTAAAAATATAGACCCCTACGCATTCTTAATCATCGGTATGAATAAATAAGCACAACCCACGCTATTCAACTAAATAAAACGATTCAAGTGAACTGATCTCAGGGTAGGCACAACTTGGTTATGTGACACAGATATTTGCATAACATTTTGGTGCAGACTGCAGTGCAACTTCCAGATTCAGCTGAGCCGGCCCGCCATCGATGCAGTTCACTTCGATCGGTGCCTGCAGCATTCGCATGACCTGGTTTTTTTGCCAACATTGGGCCTACAAAATAGGTGCCCAGCTACGTAGATTGCCGTGCAAAACACTAAACATAAACATGATGTTTTCTAGAATTTAATTTGACGAATTTGTTTACCAGTTATAGTATGAGAAAAGATTTATTTTGGTTAGATTGAAACATACTTACTCGTACCTACATAATCGGCGTAAGACCTCGAATGTCCAGTCAGAGATATTCTGAGGAAAATAAATAAATGGGTCGGGCTGATGTGAATCACATATGTACTTACGCAAATTAATACATCTGTATTCTGTAAGGTCATTAAGGTTATACATAATATTGCAAAGAGTATAGTAAATATATAATATTGTAATTATAGTAATGTGGCTTATTAATGGTAGTCGCTAGGTCATAGGTACGATAGCATATAAGTAGGTAAACTTATATCCTACACTTGACATGACCGTCCTTTTGGGCTTCGTGACAGACTGGTAAAAAAGGTGAAATTGTTCGTTTCTATTTAACTGATTTCCAAAAAAGGAGGAGGTTTTTACTTTTTATTATTGATATATATAGACTCGCGCTTGACCACTATCTCACCTGATGGTAAGCGATGATGTGGTCGACGGTGCAGCACGCTTGCCTAGAAGTGACCTATTCAGTTTTGAATTAAAGACCCCTAATAGATGTAAGGTTAAGAACTTAGGGTTTTGGATAGACAAACATCTTTCTTGGGGTCCCCAATTACAAGTGGTAAGTCTCAAAATATTTGCTTCTGCCAAGTCCCTGAGACGGTTACGTAACTTTCTGCCAACTGCCACTAAAATTGCACTTACTCAATCCCTTTTACTCCCTATCCTTGACTACGCTGATGTCAGTTATCTCGATCTTACTGAGGCACCACTAGATAAACTTGAGCGACTTCAAAATGTTTGCATACGACTTATATTTGGCTTGCGCAAGTATAATCATATTTCCGATTTTCGTACCAAACTCAAGTGGCTTCCAAGTTCCAATACGTCTTCGCCGAAACGCACACATCTCGTCTCTGCTCTATATTGTTCTGTTCAATCCTAAAACGGAGGGGGTTTTAGGATCTTAAAGAACGTTTCAAGTTCCTTCATGACACACATACTGGATATCTTAGGTCATCGTAAAACTTGAGGCTGGAGATGCCAAGCCACTCCACCAATTTCTATGACAAGTCGTTTGCAGTTCAAGCAGTGTGGCTGTGGAATGTTTTGCCCGTAAGGCAAGCTCAAATACTGTCAATTTTCAAAAATATGGTTAGAGATCACTCCTCTCCTCCTAAACGTCAAAGTACCTACATTATTTCTCTGCTTTCATATGTATTTATATCAATATATTATATATTGTTTGTATTATATGTATTTTATTAGTTATGTATTGTATGTATATAAATAGTACACCACGCACTACCTGCGTATCTTTTTCTCCTTCTCCGACAAAAAATCGCTTTTAGCATTAAGAGCGCCCATTGTGACACCCTATTAATTTTAAGTTCCTATTGTAATTTTATTTTGGTGAAAACCTGATGTAGAACTTTTGAAATAGACCATGGAATACTTTATTTAAATGATAGCAAATCTTACAAAATCACTGCAAATTCATGACTGTTTATTATAACATGATTTCATAGGGTTCCTTCAATTTGGCAGAATCTTGATACTCAGAAAACTATTTGGCATAACACACTTGGCATAATCTTCTATAATCGAATATTTTTAAGGAATAAAAATTATTTAGCATAATTATTGTTTGGTAGAATGTTTACGTGTCCGAATTTACAATGGCATACTTGTATCATGGCAGAATTTTATTTGCCATAATTACCTTTGCCATAGTTAATGTTACGCAAAATTTTGTTTAGCATAACGTTTATTTAGAGAAACGATTATTCGGGGAATTTGCCAAATGTTTTATTTGCCATATTTTTACCACACCGAAACAATATTTTACGGAATTTTGGTCACTACTTGGTAGCATTTTCAATATTAAATTAAAATAGTGTCATAAAAAGTCATTATGTTGTGCTACAAAATTTAGTGACAGAAACGAATCGCTACAAAACCTACTACACACAGTCTTGCCTGCCCTACCTCTAGAGTGTAATACAAGCCCGCGTAGGCGTGGAGGGTTAGGGCGGTCCGCGAGCTGAGAAGTTAAAATCATCTGCGACGATAAGCTCGCGTGGGGCCGCCCAAACCCCGCAGCGCCGGAGTCGTGACAGAAACAATACTTGCTGCATGTTGCATGCCTGTGTCCATGATATTGACTTTTTGTGACACTATTTTAATATTAAAAATGCTACCAAGTACCATCTATAATTTGTGACCAAAATTCTGTAAAATGTTGTTTCGTTGTGGTGAAAATTTGGCAAATAAATCATTTGGCAAATAAAAAAAGTTCAAAAGAGGCTTCGACCAATAGCAAAAAGTTATTTTGTAAATCGGCGAAATAATAGTTCGGTAAAATAATATCTATGACACATGATACTTCGACGATCTAAAAATATGTCAAATAATGCATTATATAGCAAAAAAGACGTCGGTCAATAGTTTCCGTTAAAATGAAATTCGAACAAAAAAAAATTCGGAAAAGTGATCGGTTCCCTAAAATAACGTATGATATCGAATGGTTAGATATAATCTACGTGCTATGTATCTAAAATCGAATGGTCTGCAAAAGTGCCATCGAATGTCCTAAATATCATGTAAGGGCACATAGTCCAATGTGTGAGCGCAGCGAGCTTGGAATTTCAGGATTTTTTTTTAAACCACATAGAAATAGGAGGCCCTCGTCGGCCGGCAGCTTCTGTAGAATGTAGAAATATATGTAAAAAATGAAAGCACATTTCACGATGCGTTTTACGCCCGCTGTGCGCGCGGCTGTTTGCGGCTCCCGCTGTACCGGCGAGCAACTAGTAGAACCTCGTGGGCAGCGGTCGCCCGCAGGCTCGGCCGTTAGCCCCCGCACGCTCTGCGGTCGGTTGGCGGGCAACCGGGCACCGATCATTTCACCGCCCGTCTTGCAACCGCATGTCTTGCGATAATCGCCCGCCAGGTTTGCGGACGAAAATCTCAACAAAGTAGATCTGCGGTCTAGCGAGTTTTGAAATAAAATAGCTGTTTCCTCTACCGCGGCGGGCGCGGGTGAAAACCGCTTCGTGAGTGCTTTGCCTAAGCCAACAGTGTTTTGTAATTAGTATTTAGGTTTCCATTTTGATAATACTAATTACCACCGTAGCTAATGACTATCGATATAAAATGTATGCCAAAAAACGATTCTGACTGTGAATTTTCTGCTTTTTAATTATTATGGATATGAAATTTATGCTTAAAGATGATTCTGACTAACAAAATTATGAGTTTTTAATGTAATTATGACAAATGAGTATAAGCGAAATAATTTTCTGCGAAATTATACCTATGCTATTATGCAAAATAATATTATGACATAAAAAGTTCTGCCACAAAAGGTAGACCCGTCCATAAATAAAAAAGTTTATGCGCGAATTGATAAAACCAAGATCAAGGAATTTGAACATAATTGGAGAAATGTCGACGTATGTTATAACTATAACTACCAGTCAACTTTAGTCATCTGCGGTAACTACCCCTTCAGAGCGTACCTACCTACTGGCGTGATGTTATGTTATGAAACCGGGTTTACTTTAGTTATAACATAAGTCATTTCATCACGGATATTTAAGCATTTCACCAATTACCTATGTTCAAATTCCTTGAGATTGGATTTACCAATTCGCGCATAAACTTTTTTATTTATAGACCGATCTTGATCATTCTTTTTGTAACGGGTTAAGTTATAACTCTGTAGAAATCCCATTACTCATATTTTATTTTCCAATGCCAAAGCAGTGTGTAAATTGAGTAATTAAGGTTATTTTGTAATTTCTATAGGTACCTTACTAGTCGGCGGCAACCTCTCGCGTTCAGCCCGCGTTCAAGTCATGGTTCGGAGCGATAAGGTCGAATGGGAAGCGGGCACCTAGCTTCTTCTGCGAAGTAGTAATGGCGAACGAAGGAGATAGCCGCAACCGTGAGGGAACAGACTTCCTCACGCCCTAGCCGCCGCAACAGTAGAAGCCTCAGGCGTCGGTAGTCGCAGGGCGCCACCGACGGCGCAGACTTGCGAACGCACAGAATAAGTAATAGGCGGACGACAAGCAATTGGTATTGGCCGTCAGGTAAAGACTAAGCCCAAGTCGACGGCACATAGTGTTCTTGATAAATTCTAATTGTTTACATTATGTAGGCTAAGGAAATTATTTAATAAATAAAGGAATTGTCCGGCTATAATTTAGGTGTCTTCAAGGCTAGGGCTAGAGTAAATAAGCTCTTAATAAACTAGTGTGCTGCTCTTAATAATTGTTGATGATGAAATCAACAATTGCATCACTGCTTACCATTAGATGGGATCACAGTCAAGAACTAGTTTATGTCAATAAAAAAAAAGTTTGCCATCACACTCAAGGCGGGATTGAATTCCGAACTGGGACACGAGGGCCTGGTGGAGCCAAAAAGTACAATGATTAATGCTCATGCGCATCAAACGACGTTTTTCAGCACACTTGCGAAGAGACGAAAAATAAAAATTCATACAAGACTTGATTATATAATTTGTAACAAAAATATTGATTAGAAATGAGGTAAAATTTATTTTTCGTTTCTATTTTTAAAGGAGTATGCCGAAAAGCGGTATGATTCTATTGTTATGTAACTTTTTAATTTTTTTTTTTTTAATAATTTTTATTCATGACCATAGATGTAACTTATTTAAAGAAACTAGTGTTGCCAGGTCCGATTAGATAAAAATCGGAACAGATGGTAAAATAAATCGGGATTTAGGGTTTTAGATCAGGACAATTTTTTTTTTTTAGGTTGGAAATCATGCAGTGTCTTTTCTCGCTCTAAGGTGGTACGAGAGGGCGTGTCAGACTTCTACTGACTAAAACCCAGACTACTACAGTCACCCTTTGCTTTCCAGGTCAAACGTTCTGTTTCAAACTTTCCCGTAACCTTAACAGGCATCGGCCCTACTGGGCTCTTTCAGTTTTGCTGGTATCTCTTTGAGGAGTATACGAAAGAAGACGCGCCATTGGCTCGGTCTTGGTATTTTGTAAGGACAAGCTACCCATTACTCGTCGTCTGCAAGCTCACGCCTACGGTGGCCGGAAATCATTCTGATACTTCGGGGACACCTACTTCGGCGATAACTGGGGCGTGAAGGTGTCCGTTCCTTCATGTTTGTGGCCAACTCCTCCGCGGAAAGAGGCGACCGCTTCCCATTCCCTCTTGGTCCGGACCATGGCCAGAACCAGCCGTGCTATTCTGTAAATGGTAAATCATTTCGAAAATCATTTCACAAATCATCTCGAATGTCACACTCAGCGAATTGTATTTCAGAATACCAAATCCTATAGACAAATTTGTAGATAAATGTCAAAATACTCAACCGTTTTAGTTCCTCTCACTTTGATCATCACTCGGTGGCGCCAGTGTCGAATTCACTCCATTTCAGAGTATGAAACTTTAATTTCACCATGATTTGACTGCGGATTCAGAAGTGATTTCGCAAATAAACTTTTCAGAATAGCAATGCAGGGCCCGGCGCGAGACTCGAGAGCCAGCCGCCGCCAAAAGCCTCCACGGCGGTGCTCCGCCCAAGCAGGGCACACTTCCACCGTAAGCTCCACTGTGTTAATAAAGACAAAAAGAAAAAAAAATGAAGTTATTAATTACCGCTGCTTCAAAAGTTTAAATATTTTTGTATGTTTTAGTATGTTAAAATTGTATTGTTGGTTACGTTTTAATGCATTTGAACGAAATGGATGAACGAAGATCATAGAGACACAGATTACTTATAATTATGTGGATTGAGTAAAGCAGAAGAACTTTATATTATCGCGTGTGATGGAAGAAGACGACACAACTCTGAGCGAGAGAGAGACGACTAGCCAGTGATGCACCGTGTGTCATTTTGAACACACTTAAATAATAATGGCTTTTATATTTTTTTTAATTTATCGGGACATTTAGCGTCCTGACCAGGTGTAAATCGGGACGTGTCCCTAGACCCCTGAAAATCGGGATGTCCCGCGCAAATCGGGACTCCTAGCAACACTAGTCGCATTGTGGAGTGTCCGGTGAGGACGTGCTCTTTGAGGAGTGGCTGGAAAGACGTCAAGGCGTACTCGCCTTCCCCATGCCGCAGGTCTTCACCGGACATGGTAAGTTCGGGAGGTTCCCGCATCTAATTCTTGCGGAAGAAACGTCCGGCAGGCCGGGGTCCAACAATGGTGACAACCATTGTGTGGACCACCTGAAGGACACGGTGGAGCATACGGTGGAGGTGTGCCCCACTTGGGCGGATCACGGCCGTGTCGTCGTAGGAGCGGTCGGTGTCAGCGGTCGCGCCGGGCCTTTGGCCATGATCCGGAGCGAGGAAGAATGGCGGTCACCTCCTTCTGCGAAGCAGTAATGCTAACGAAGGAAACGGCCACACGCGTGAGGGAACAAACTTCCTCACGCCCCAGCCGCCGGGATCCCAAGCTCGATTTCCAGCCATTGCAGGCATGGGCTTGCGAACGACGAGCAATAGGCGAGTCGTCGACGGCCCGGCGCCTAGTATTCCAAGCGCGCCTCAACGAGATATCAGCAAAACCGTAGGGGCCTAGCAGGGCCGAAGCCTACTGGGGCCGTGGATTGGCTTCCGAAAGAGAAACCCGGGGTCCTGGAACGCAAGGCAAAGAATGGAACATAGGAGTGGGTTTTAGTCAGTAAAAGTCTGACAATGTCATTGGATGATTTCCCTTGAAAAAAAAGTATTTTCAGGTGACCTGGTGAAGACGATTGCCACAGCCAGAAATAGCAGCTTAGTTACCAGCTAGCTTCAAGTTTATATCTTATTTTATTTAAAATACTCTGAGTATTTTGCCAAAATAGCCATTACCAACCGAATTATACCGATGCACAAACCCGATCACTTAAAGGCATTATGCCCGCGCCAGACGTGGGTTGCGCAAGGCCCGTTGCCTGCCTTTACCTATACATGGCAGTGGGTGGGCGACTTGTCTTTGAATCACGCGCCCACGGACCAATTGTCTTGTCTGAATGGCGAATGCAACTGGCTCACAAATAATATTGACTATGCTTAATCTCTGCTCTGCACCGTTACTTTGCGGTTATAGATTAATATCCCAACTCTCAACACATTAAAATTTCCGACTGATTCTATTTTCACCTACCTACCTATGGTTATATAGTATAGCTACCATGATTGTATGAGAGTGACCGGAAACAGGAATTTGCGCCATCGTAAGTTCATCATCACGGTTAAGCAACACTGGTGTCGATCCGTGGTTGAATGATGATCCAATAATTTGTATTGGATACACATATTGAAGCATTCATAGAATTTTGAACAGTCGTTACCAATGACTATCGAATTCTCTTTGGTCGTTACAGCCTGTGGCGCGAGCATAGTCAGCAGAAACCCACATTTCTCACGTATGACATGAACGGGGTCAGTAGTTAGGTATTAACCTCCTTTTATAACGTGATAAAAGGAAGAGTCTCTAGCGTTTCTGCTATTGAAATCACACAGATACAAATTATTATTATCAAAGAAAAAAATGGGATTGGAAGTAGGAGGATAAAAAATCGCATACCTACGACCTATTCTCAAACCTACCTACTAATCTTGATCGATTTTTGTGTACATTTACCCAAAAATCGATCAAGATTAGGCGTTTCGGGGGAGTTCGACAACAAACACCCTATAAATAAAAAGTACTCTGTAACAAACACTGTGAAAAGATTTATATATAATTTATAATTTAATCATTTATTTTAATAATTTAATTTAATTTTCTTATTGTATTTTAATTTCATATTGTTATTTTAATTTCTAATGCATGTAATTGATTTAATTGTTAAATGCTATTTTCAAATTGTTTTAAATCGGTACCTATAATCTATTGTTATTATTTACTATATTTAAGTCTGAAATACGGATTTTATTATCTAGTTCGGACACAGAGGTTCCTCACTAACACATACATCATAAGTAGAATGTCAACAAGGTCTACAATAGTTTCATGTTTTGTATTTTATTGGGAGACAATAAATTTATTAATATTAAATAAATAGTAGAAGAATATCTGACCCGGTGAACTTCGTACCACCTCAGTCAATGAATGCAGTATCCACTATATTTTCGATATAGTCAATCGATTGTAACGAAACAAAGCTGTAATATATTTACACACAATTTTAAAGTATAAATATCTACATCGATTTCGTACATTTTACGTGATGCGCGCACAACTAAGACTTCTACAGTGTTATTAAAATATGTATGTAATAATTGTAATAGAATATTGTATTGTATGTATAGATTTATCATAGACTACTTAGTGCCGCCATCTAGAATCACAGTGATTAATTCGAGTTTACTTTTAAAAAATACGCATAGAGGTCGTTAGCTTCGCAAACTAGTGCTGTGCTGCCATCTTACTAAACACTGACAAAACATCATAACACATTCAAGCGTTGGAGGGTTAAATTAATCAAGTCCGGCAGGTGGCAACACTGGTAGTAAAGTCGATAAATGGTCGTGGTCGTGTGCGTCACACCACTGACTGCGCAATCAAGCACGGAAATAAAATAACAGCTGTTCTACAATATTCGCTCGGGCAACTCAGGCAGCAGCTGTACCACGCAGCCGTTTTCCTTGGGATCGCGATTGTTTGGACGTTGCTTTCTCATTATTGTAATAATCACCGTGTAGTTTGGACTATTCTTTCGTCCATTTTTCAACGTATATTACTGTGGAAGCAATTACAGTATTGGCGTTTGAAGTGTGTGAATCATAAATCCGTAAGCTACGCTGGGGCTATGTTTACCAAAATTCCTCGTTCGTTGTTATTGTGACTCAGGTTGAAATGCCTCGTGAATACGTGGACCACAAGGAGAGTTCCGCAGTGTTATGTTAATAGAATCTCTTTTAGATAGTGATTTTAGAAAAATTAGTTCTTGAAAATGTCTAACACGGTTCCGACCAGTTCTGCACTGAGGGCTTTGGCCTTAGAGTATAAGAGTCTGCAAGAGGAACCCGTGGAAGGGTTCCGAGTGAAACTTTTAGGAGAGGACAATTTATTTGAGTGGGAAGTTGCAATTTTCGGACCTCCAGACACGTTATATCAAGGTGGATATTTCAAGGTAAGCACTTTAGATTTATGTATTGCATTCGCAATGACTTGACAGCAATGTGGAAAATTGAGCGTCAGAGCGATAAAAGAAAAAAAAAAATTCATTTACCTGAACATAATTGAAATAAAATGAATATGTGGGGTATTTGTAATTTAACCATTTCTTAATTTGATATAAGTTTTTTGAAAGAAAAAAAACAGTATATTCACCCAGATACTTGTTGGTTACATTATTTTGTTTTCATCATAAATCACTGCATACATAACAAATGTGCAATGAAAGGCATGCTGTGTTGAATTATCTTCAAATGTCACTCTCTTGATTGAGTTGGCAGAATTGTAATTTTATAGTTACTTGAATATTGGTGTTTTTTGTAAAAAAATAAGACATTTACACACAACACTCCTCTTTAATTCTAATCATTCCAGAGTGTGACAGAACTCCTAGTGTCCAAAGAATGCTTTCCATTCTTTGGATACCTACTAGGAGTTTGGATAGTAGGAGCAAAAAATCAGAGTGACACTGCCTTGTGGTAACTTTGTCAATTTACTAGATTGATACCAATTTATTAAAGTATTATTACTACTTTGATATTGCAATCTATGCTTGCATATTTACACAGATAGATAGATTGATGACACATTCAGTACTAAAGACCTGGAAGCCGGGTTACACATTAATTGAAAAATCTTAAAGAATCCAATTATACTAAGCATACTTAGAGTTGGACTCCCTAGTTGGGTACTGAGCATGAACACAAGTCAACAACAGCTACAAACAATGACTCAAAAAGCAGGTTGATACAAATTATTGTATGTTGCTGGTTCTAAAAGTTTTAACCCTTTAACCGCTTGCGTCGGATTGGTCCGACAAGTGTTTTCATGTTCTATTCACCAAGGTTCGTGTTTTTACAACTGAGTACTCCATCTCGTTTAGCTCTTAGCTCTTCAATCCCCATAGGTGACAGCAGAGCTGACGAGATGGAGTATTTGGTCATGGATGTGCAACCCTGGTGGAATAATTGCGAAAGAGTTTGTTGGATATATCTAACATAGGTGGTTTAAATGTTAATGCACACTTTTGTTAAGAACTTCCTTTTCTCAACTCAAATGTTAATTTAGTCAGTTTTTTTTTATTTTATTCTTTATTGATTGGTGTAAGCAGGCACTCACATGTTGGCGATTTTTATTATCAGTATCAAAATTTCTTTGTATTACTGTAATTAATGTCAACACAAAAAAATGAAAATCCAAATGAAAAAATGGCCCCTAGTGCCCGGCAGCCCGTCTGCCCTGGGAACGGTTGCGGGAGTCCGATGGATGCGAGACGCACAGGACCGTTCATGGTGGCGGCACTTGGGGGAGGCCTATGTCCAGCAGTGGACGTCTTTCGGCTGAAATGATGATGATGATGATGAATTAATGTCAATAGTATAGTAGTAATTAAGTGTTGATAAGAACTCCTTGATGACAGCAACATAGTCCTGTGTGGTTATTGCTCCTTGTTACATTATCTTACCATTTATCAGATGAAGACTGAATGAATGACTATGATTTAAAAAATAAAATGTAATTATAAAGGAACTTAAAACTTTAATGCATAAAGTCAAACAGTCTATAACCATCACTTGCCATAGACAAGTAGCTATACACTGTATTTTCTAAGACCTATCCTACTTTTCTACGAAAGACTTAAGCATCACATATGCAAAAAATACATAGATATGCATGAAAAACATAACCTGTTTTTGCCGTCTTGCAGTTGAGTAATTAGCCTTGTGTATTTGACAATGTAGATTACCAAACACACTGAAAATTTTATTTTATGTAGGTACCTATGTATGATTGTGGCATAGGCACACACATAGGAATACTCACCTTTTATCTTGTAAATAGTGCTTAATATTCAATGAAAAGACAGACTGATAATCATACACACCAAAATAATATGAACATAATTTTGCAGTAAACCCTTTGGACTTTTTACCCTCTTGATTTCAATTCATATGCAGAGACACCAGCAATGAAATGTTTTCAAATGCATATATTGCTTAGCGAATGAGTTAAACTAAATATAAAATACACAACTGAAGAAATTATCTTGGGTGTTATCACAAGATCATAAACCAGCTTAATCTTTATTTCATTGTAATTATAACAAATAAGAAGATCATCACATGTTTACTTGCCCCACTTCTAAATTGAAACAAGTACTAATGTTATATTATATTCCGTTTATTAATTAATATTACATTTTTAAATATTTCAATATAAAATAAATAAAACATTTAAAAATATAAAAAATAGTATCCCACCGGTATCGGGAACAGGGTCCAAGCTACCGGCGGCCAGGGCTCTAGAAAAAGACCTCCTAACTATACGAGCCATGTCCAGAAGTACTGCTTTCTGAATCAAGCCCGTGATCCAGCCGTCTAACGAGAGCCTAATATTATACTTATTTTCCATCATGTTTGAATTCCGATCATGGTGGCCAACCTCAACAGAGATTAACCGAGTATGTAGGAGATATAGTGCACAAGTGAGTGCGCAAACACACTTGTGCACTATGCACTCTCTGTTCCTTTACACTCATAGTCCAATGGGACGGCAATCTGACACGACCGGAGAGGGGCAACAACTTTACGTGCTTTCCAAGGCACGGGGATGTCACACCACCAACTTTCAAACTCCGAGCAGCTACAGAGTAATTCCTAATGGAAAACCCAATAGCACTTTTTGCCTGTCCCGGGAATCGAACCCAGGACCCCACGCTCAGCAGTAGCGCTTGGACTACGAGACCAAAGAGGCAGTCAAATACTTATATTAATAACCAGCTAAACAAGGCAGTAAAATTTGGCATGAATTGTATTTTTATATATACCTTTAAAGAGCAAGTACAAATAAAATAAATATCAAAACACTTTGAGATAAAGATTTTTAAAAAATAAAAGGGTAAACACTAAAACAAAGCATGGTTGTGCTCAGTTTTTAGTCAGTCAATAGTTTGTTTATTTATTTATTTCATACAATAGTTTCTGCATTGAAATGATTTTTAGTTAGAAATAAAAACTATAAAGCAAAAGATCCACAAAAACACAGAACTCGAAGGAACTGAAAAGCAATAAAATAAAGCAGGTTTCTTTTTAAATAATTTTGTATCTGGGCTGAACAAATAATCAAACAAGTAATTAGGTACTTAAAGTGAAATGTGTCAGTAGTGTTTGGTATCTTTGTATTTTCAGGGGCTTAATTTTTTGCTAAGAAGTATAAGCTCAGTTATTTGTACTATTTCTTATTCTGTGGTTATACTACTGCCTTCATTATTTATTGTCAGTCTCTCAATGGAAGAATGCAATAAGCCCAAAATTAAGGTAGCTGTTGTAAGCCGTTGAGGAGTTCCCTTATCAGATCAACTTGGGATTTCAATCATGTTGTAGTTGTAGTAACATAAGGACTATACATAGGTAGCAAGTTTGTACAAAATCTGTTCACAGGTTAAAATTCTGTGGATGAACAGTTAATCCTCTGTTTCCCTACCCTTAGTCCTAGAATTTTATTTTCAAATTTTTATAGCATTTTTGAATACCTAAATAATACTCTGTCTATACTCTGTGTTAAAGAAAGAATTATCAAAATCATTCCACCATGTAAAAAGTTATTTGAGATAAGGTCCTTGGGCAAGTGGGAGAGAAATCAATCATCCCCTATTGTCGTACCCTTGGATTGTAATTTAATTTTAAATATTTTAGACCCTTTACAACACAAACATCAAATTCAAAGTACCCTGTAAAAAATTATGCATGGTCATACACAAGAGGACACGGTGGAAGCTTGCGCGAGACGATCGGCGGCGGCAACCTCTCGCCCCGGCTCGAGGAGATGACCTCAACCGCGAGGGTCATCCCCACGTCTCAGATGCGCCTTCTGAGAAACGCCCCGCCTCGGGCGTCTTGAATCGCAGGGCAATTTCCGGCCAATGTAGGCGCAGGATTGCGGACGACGAGCAATCCGTAGCTCGTCGTCCTTAAAGGACCAAGCCCGAGTCGACGGTGCGTACTTTTCCACACGCGCGCCTTAAAGAGAATGATGTCAGCAAAACTGAAGGGTTCCAGTAGGGCTGATTCCTGCTAACGCTGTGGGAAAAAAAATTGAAAGAGTGACCGCGGCCCTAGAATGCGAAGGGCTACTGAAGGACACGGGTGGGTTTTAGTCAGTGAAGTCTGACACGCCCTTTCGCTCCACTTTAGTGCGGGAGAAGTCATTTCATAATTACCCGCCTCAAAAAAATAGTCATTCATAAAAAAACATTATAATTACACGACAACTTGAGAATTGAACTGACAAAACACGTAGGATGGAGCAGATAAAAAAAAAACTGGGCAAGTGCGAATCGGACTCGCGCAAGAAGGGTTCCGTACCATTATCTATAATATCGTGCAAAAACGAGCAAAAAAAATCACGTTTATTGTATGGGAGCCACCTTAAATATTTAAATTATTCTGTTTTTTTTAGCATTTGTTGTTATAGCGGCAACAGAAATACATCATCTGTGAAAACAACTGTGTAACTATCGCGGTTCATGAGATAGGTACAGTAGGTACAGTCTGGTGACAGAGGAACAGACCGACAGACGGATATTGCTTTACCATTTGGGAACGGAACCCTAAAAATAGGCAATACCTAATGAAACCTTTTCTAAGAAAAATTTAGTTAAATGATGACTCTAAGGTAAGATACTAAAATCAAAAAACTTTTTACAAAAAAAAACCGTCATCACTAAAAAAAAAAACACTAAAAGGATCAAAATAACATTAATTTCGGAAGTCGGTGTTTCTCGGTATTGTTTGTTTCTTATTTAACACCGACTTCCGAAATAAAAGTTATTTTGATCCTTTTAGTGCTTTTTTTTTAGTGAAGTCGGTTATTTTTTTTTTTTGTAAAAAGTTTTTTGATTTGAGTTATCTTACCTTATAGCCAAACTGCATTTCATGACAATTCTAATAAGCTCAAACACGGCTAGGATACATTGATTAATTACAGAGTTCCGGTGCCTATCTTCCGGCTCCATCATCATCATCAGGTCACTTCGATGATACCATTTTCAACATAACTATTCAGAACCATTTATTTATTTCTATTGTCATAGTCGCTTAACTATCTTCATTGTGATATGATATCTTTGTGAGTATGAAGTTCCGTGGCAATTTCTGGTCTTCTTCATCAGTTCCACTTCATCAAATACTACTCCTGTTATTGTTCGGAGCTGTGATCTGCTGTACCTCCATAATTTTTGGGTCCAGGCCTTATCTATGTCATTAAGAAATAGCTTTGCATGCTTCTGGCCAGTTGTGTTGTGCCAGTGTGCTGTGTATCTCTAACGCAACCCGTTTCAATGCTTGGTTGATGACCCTTGGTGAGAGTCCTATGAAGGGTTCCGGTTCGTGTAGGGGTGTCTCGGATCCTTTCCTTGCCAGAGTGTCGGCTCTTTCGTTGCCTTCTACTCCTGTATGACCTGGCACCCAGATCAATCTGACCTTGTTGCGCCTTCTACGGTTTAGTATTTTAATACAGTTTAATACCAGCCCAGAATCCACTCTATTGGATATGCGTGCCTTAAGTGTTGCTTGGCTGTCGCTTAAAATGTAGACAGTGTCTGTCCCCTCCGGTGCCACTGTCTAGTATTTCCTGCGCGCATGCGATTATAGTCTGCTGCTGCTGTGGTCTCTGCTTGGAAGACCGTCGCCAGTTTGCCCCTTCTTATGCTAAAATTGTAGTTGTCGCTGTGTACCCCTGCTCCTGTACCGGTGTTCACTTTAGAGCCATCCGTGTACCATACTTGGTTGTTCCCTTTATAGGGTTTTATCCCACCTTTCCATTCCTCCCTACTGAATATAGATTTTAAATCCTTTTTGAGATTGCGGATGGTATGTATTTTGTCACATCCCATGTCCATAGTCCAGTCAAGTTCCCTGTTTGGTCTTGCGTTTGTATGGTTTATTTTACATCCGGAATTTGTCCAGTGCTCCATACTTTTACGCCTGTGGATGGCCCTCCTCACCTTTAGTTCTACTTCAATGTGTAAAGGGGTGAGATTGAGCAGTGTTTCCAACGCCGCAGTTGGCGTGGTCCTAAATGCTCCTGTCATGGCCATGCAGGCAGTCCGCTGCACTTTGCTTAGGGCCTGTCTGCATGTTGCCAGCTTTGTTCTAGGCCACCATACGATGCTCACGTATGTGAATATAATAGTAAATTTAGTATGGAATCGCCTAACCTACTTATTATTCATAATTTGTTTTACATTTTTTCACCGACTTCCAAAAAAGGGGGAGGTTCTCAAGTCGGTCTGAATGTATTTTTTTTTATCTTGTTTAGCGATGAGTATCTTCGTGAAAATTTTAACCGACTTTGATGGTTTTTTTTTTTTTTTGTTTCAAAGAGTGATTACCTTCAGACCTTCGGAGATAGACTATGAAACACTGCAATAAATGATATTAAATCGTCTGGGATTGCTGCGATTGCATGTCTATTTATTGTTATTACCATTTCATAACATAACATCACACCAGTACGCTCTGAAGAGATACTTCAGATGCGTAAAGTTCATACTGGTATACCCTCACTTCACTAATTATGTTTCAATGCCAAGAAGTTACAAATTTGGGCATAACTTTTTTTTTTATGGACCAATTTTCCTGTTTTATTTTGTGTTAAGTTATATGTCCGTGATAATAGTTAAATTCCTTGCCTGGCCCAGTATTCGTCCACGGTAATACCGTCTACTGATGCTGTCCTTAGATCCCTGCGTGAACAGGACACATGATGCAGGATGGAACGTCTGTGGAGAGACGCCGCAAAAACACTGAAGATCGGAACCGTCCGAGAACCCCCATTTGTGGAGATTGTCTTTGTTGCGCCCAACTTAGGTGCAGAGTACGTTTAAATACTAATTTATAATAACTTTTTTAAACGGGTGCAATAACTAAAAAGTGAAAAACTAACTAACCCAACATTTTTGTAAAAAAACGTTTATTATAAAAATGTTGGGTGTTTCTGGTATTGATTTTTGTTTTTTGATACCGAATTTACAAATTTGTAGCAGTTGTTGTGTAGTAATGATAGTTGGAAACTAGGGAGGTACTAGTTCAACGCATTGAAATGGCACAACCAAACGAAAAAGAATATTATTATTAAAATTGGTCCAGCTGACCAAAACAGCCGTGTAAATTCGCTAGAATTGTGAATGATTCACATAAGACTAACTTGCAAACAACGCATTGAAACGGCTTTCAATACAATTAAGGAGGAAATACTACTTCGTACAACAACTGAACCGAAATACGAATCAGATGTTGCGCCTGCATTTACAACAGAGGCCAACAATTTGGGCAGGATTTGTAAAAATTATGAAAAAATGCAAAATTTTTTTTCTGGTAAAACCCACGAAAAGAGAGATACGAGACAGATTTTACCTTATAAGAGTGAGATAACATTTTTAATAGGTTTTTCAGGTATCATTTAAGCAAAACTATTTTTTAAATCATAATTTTGAATATTAGTCTTATGTGACTCGATTCACAATTCTAGCGAATTCACAAAGTTATAAAATAGTAGATTATGTGACTAGGGGATAAAGCAGTGTATTTAAGTCGCGGATGGCGGATGTTGAATTCCAAACGAAACGAAGGTTGCTAATTTTAATCCCGAACGATAGTGAGGGATTTATATAATTAACTCCCGAGCATTGCGAGGGAGTTAATAAAAAAACCTGAGTGAAGTGAGGAATTCAAGCCGCCCAAGACAAAGGCAGCTTTATCCCCGTGTTGGATACTCTACTTTTTACATCATCTGTGAGCTAATTAAAAGACAATTTAATAAAAGAAATCATATAATACAGAAATATAAGTATTATTTACGAGTTAACCTTTTGAGTGCGTAATAAGAGACACAATAGTAAGACAATGGCGCGTGAACGCCGGCGTTAATGCGGGGATCAACAACTTAATCTTAACTATCACTCAAAATGTTTTGAGATTTGAAACAAACAAAATTCACTACTCAAAGATTCTATAGTTTAAATTTTCTATAACGCTCCCGCTTGTTCATTACTTTTTTTTAGAAACTTTATTTATTGTTTTTTTTTTTTGTTAGTTGAATTGAATTTGAAATTTGAATAAACTTGTTTGATGCACACATGCATTTTAATTCACATAATGCTGACGGTTTTTCACGTTCCAAATTCAAATCTCATTATTCCCTAGGGATCGCCCATACTACATTATCTCCCTAGGGACATAATGACTTGCTTTAAGTGATGGTTGTATGACGTATAAAAGGGCATTATCGAGCAGATGGTGTAAAAAGATTTTTATGGCATGTGGCACATCACTAGCAAGAGGATAAACTAGAGAATTTATGAGGAAGTTGGAAGACTCCGGTCGCTTTTGGTTTTTTTTTTTTTATAGCCATGTAAATAGCTGTAACATGAAAAGCTTTAATTTAAGTCCAAAACTTTGCAAGTAAATTTAAAAAAAAACTAGATAGCTAATGTCACTAATTTTAAAATCAAAAGTACACTAATACAATACACATCTAAATAAAATTAAAATTCAGAGTCTACGACTTATTTATTTTTTTAAATTTGTATTTGAATGAAAAATTTGAGTCTTATTTTCATAAAACAATAAAAAGTCGATGAAAAAAATCCACAGCGCATTAGAAGTTTTTAGGGGTCTGAAATGATAGCAGATGATGCCTCCCGTCGACCATTTCAATTTGGCACACGATGCACCAAACACCGCCTACGTCGGATATATCCGACAAACATTCACGCGTTTCTTCTGCCAGGGTTGCACATCCACGACCAAATACTCCATCTCGTCGAGCTTTTCTGTAACACAGTCGCAAACACATTAACTACCCTGGCGAATAGGACACGAAAACAATCGTTGGACTATTTCACTGTTTTTCATACAACGGCTCTTATTACATTTTTCATTAGATATTTTGGAAACACTGTATCTTGTGGATATTATCTAGGCTTCTATTGAAATCAATTTATAAAATTGTGTAAAACTAATCCAGTAAAGACCTCCGAAAATCTGCTATTTTGCATGAACTTTGACACTTCACAATTTACTCAAAAATTAAAAAGTCAGATAAGTAGTTATAACAAATAGCTTGCAAATTTTATCAAGATTCTGAATGACAACAATTTTTTTCAAAAACTTTTAAGTGTTCAAAAAAAAAAAAACATGTATTTCCTAGAACAAGTTTTGTAAAATTTCCAGTAAATCACGGAATTACCGAATGCTAACAGAGTTATCAGGCGTTATCTCTCTTTTTTCGCGTTGCCTTTTCGTCAAACATCGCGTTGGATTGCGTTAGATGAAGTAACAAGCTTTTAAACCATGCTCGATGTTGACGATATGCGAGTGAAAAATGAGCCTCTTAAGCTTCTACTGCCACACATGGGTGTAAAGTAATAACTTTTTCTTGGCTGATAGATATTTTCATCCACGATTTTGCCATGCGAGTAAATGTGCGATAAGACCGCCCATTGTACACTTATTTTTAATTATGTTTGTCCTGTATTTTTACCCGACTACGGAGGGTTATGATTTTGACAGGCTATGTATGTATGTGAGTATGTTCATCTGTTCCCTCATAGCTCCTAATCTACTTATCGGAACTTGACGTACGACGTATCGTTAGAACCGTCTTAATTGTCCGCTGAACATAGGCTACGTGACGTGTCACAAAAATTGATATGGCGCCCTCTAGCGGACAAAAAGTAATGTGTTAAAAATAAATATGGAGTAAAATACGCCGTGTTTGGTATCATTTGAAAGGGCTTCACTTGTACATTTCCAATATATTGCTCAAATTTAAAGTGACGCCCTCTAGCGGACAAAAAGTCATGTTTTAAAAAAAAATTAAGATAAATATACCGTGTTTGATATCATTTGAAAGGGCTTCGCTAGTACTTATCAAAAAATATCATCAAAATTCAATGTGGCGCCCTCTAGCAGACAAAAAGTATTGTGTTAAAAAAAATACGATAAATATGTCGTGTTTCGTATCATTTGAAAGGGCTTTACTTGTACATACCAAAATAAATAGTAAAGAAGCACAGTGATTTAACACCAAAATCTTTTAAATAAAAAAAAAGTAAAAAACTAAAACCCGACTACGACAAAAAAAAATGACGCTGAAAAAGTATGAAACAAGATTTTCAAGATGCTGAAATAGACAAGGTAACTGGAAAAACAAGAATAGAACAAAAAGAAAAGCCGTAGTCACACGTTATTAAAGTGTTTCGATTATTACCTACCTATAACGTGTGACTACGGTTTTTCTTTTTGTTCTATTCTTGTTTTTCCAGTTACCTTGTCTATTTCAGCATCTTGAAAATCTTGTTTCATACTTTTTCAGCGTCATTTTTTTTTGTCGTAGTCGTGTTTTAGTTTTTTACTTTTTTTTTTATTGTTTATGTGGTGTACAATAAAGAATACAATAAATTCTCTAATATCCATATCATTTAAAAAATTAATAAAATAAAAAAACAATTAAAATGAACTAAATGTGATTTTTTTGTTTTGTTTCAGGCACATATGAAATTCCCGCCAGACTATCCATACTCACCACCTTCCATTAGATTTTTAACAAAAGTATGGCATCCAAATGTATATGAGGTAAGTTAGACACTTTAACTATTATTATTACAATTATTAAACACATTGTTGTTAGTATATAAGTAACCAATATTATCCCTAAAGTGGACTATTGTTACACCTGGTTTGGTTTTAATGTTTATCATGTAATGTTCTGGGTTTTGCAATATCATTATTAAATTATACAGATGTTACATCTCATCTTATCATAGGAGCAGTGGTGTCACAGTGCTTAACGGCCCCGACGTACTAGTTGTATCATTGTATGTCGTTGGTTTAAATTAAACCTATGCAGGCGATTTACTTTGTGTAATTTATTTCATCACCACTGCTCTAAAGACGGTGAAAGAATCATCGTGAGGATACCAGCACGTCCTAAAACCAAAAACAATCGAAGACAGGCTAACGCTACATCCACCAAACAGCACGGGCCCGTATGGTGAATTATGACCCATCCCCTCTGGATGGGTCATAATCATGGGATACCTAGAGAGGAGGCTGTGGAAAAATTATGTGGCTGATTATGCTTTGCAATACTACTTCTTATCTATACTTGTATAACTACAATATTAACATGTCTTGGTATACAACATTATTTTTAGTGTATTCGAAACCTGATTAAAGTTAGTTCAGAATCAGTAACTGAATCGATTCCAATAATTTTTACACCATGTTATATTTTTTTCCAAAAAAAATAATTAAAAAAAGACAAGTTGGACACCACCGACACTAAGTACAAGTACAACACAGGTCACGGCTGGTCATAGTGGGCATTAGCCGCCAGAGCACAGGTAGGTGCGGGAGCAAAACAACCCCTCAGTCGCCCGGATGGCCCGGTTATCATGTATTTTTGCGGGCAACCAGGTACCATAACAAGCTTATAACTTTGTCATTTTTAATCGACTTCAAAAAGGAGGAGGTTATATGTTCGGTTGAATGTATGTTTTTTTTTTTTTTTTTTTTTTGTATGTTCACCGATTTCTCGGTCAATTGTGGACCGATTTTGAAATATTTTTTTTTATTGGAAGGTTATACTTCCGAGTTGGTCCCATAGAAATATTGTTAAGATCTAATCATGAACTTCGAAGATATGGAACAGAACTCCTCATAGGATCACACAAGAACCGTCGTACCAAGTAAAATTGCTTTGTTTATACGTGTAGTCGATGACTGACTGAAAGTAGAGGGGGAATATATCGAATTGATCTGATGATGAAGCCTGAAGTTAGGCACCAGAACTCTGTAATAAATTAATGTAATCTAACCGTGTTTGGGATTATTAGAATTGTCATGAGATGCACTCTGGCTATAAGGTATTTAAGTTTGGCTGGGGGGTACTTTTTAGTGGTGGTACCATAACTAAAAAGTGTAAAATAAAAAAACTTTTTACAAAAAAAAATTACAACCGACTTCAAAGTAAAAAAAACACTGAAAAGTGCAAAATAACTTTAATTTCGGAAGTCGGTGTTAAATAACGAAGAGACAAAACTATTATAGAAACACCGACTTCCGAAATTAAAGTTATTTTGCACTTTTCAGTGTTTTTTTTACTTTGAAGTCGGTTGTAATTTTTTTTTGTAAAAAGTTTTTTATTCATGATACGGTTATGAAATTTTGTACACAGATTCTTTACATAAAAATACTAGACACGTGTTTCGGGTTTCGCATATACTAAAACTAATGTTCTATAATAATCATAGTATAGATAATTTCCGAAAGGCAATAAATTAATCAAGCAGACATCTAAACAACGTTTTTAAGAGAATGATATGAAAAGTATGCATTTCCTCATGGTCCCATTTATATATTGATGCAAACAAAGTGCTTCAGAATTATGGAAGCGCAAAAAGCTTGTCTTGTACTTAAATACAAACATTTTTATATGGGTCATGTAGATAAGACTGCCTTTAGGTAGGTATTAGATAGGTATAAGATACGTAGGTGATTAATACCTGTAGATACCTTGTTATCTAGTATTACTAAGTCGACGTTTTTGGCCCAAGCTAAAGCAATCAGCTAGACACTTATCCCTGCCGTTAACTCAGACTAATAAAAAAGTATAGACAGAACATTGCGCTCCTAAAAGTGAAACACGTATTAAGAAGCCAATCGGCAATATGAAGCCAGCCGCTCGGTAGTCTGCCGCTAGCAAGCGAGTGCGCGAGACGTTTTTTTGTTGACACAATAATTACAAAATTATGCCGTCCTGTGTCATAAAATGCTGCAAAAACAATTCCAGTTTGCAAAAAAAGGCTTCTGGGATTACTTTTCACAAGTAAGTAACGTTTTTGCTGTATAAATTAAATAAAATCGTAAAAATATCTGAAATAATTTCTCGGAACACGCCATTGTGTCGGTGTTGCAAGTTAAGAACATTATTTTTTCCCAAAAATAAGGGAAGTCGTCATTTTTTACGGACACTTAACGACAAGTGCTTTTTTTTTATTTTACTATTACATACAGTACATTAGGTATGTTATTATGTATGATACGTAAGTACTTATAAAATATAATTAAATAATAGTTATTTTTGATATGATATTTTTAGGTTCCCAGCTGATAAAACGTGGAAAGAAAACTGGATTAAAGCTATACGGGACAACAGAAATGATAACGAGTGGCTCCCTTCAAAATTTAGTGTTGTTTGTTCGTCACATTTTGAAGAAGTTGATATGTACTATACCAAAGGTGGTTACCGTCGAATAAAGAAAAACGCTACGCCAAAAAAGGTTGGTTATTTATTATTATTATTATTTTGTGGTTATTTTATTGTCGTAAATAAGACCTATAATTTATTTTAAAACACTGATATTGTATTTTTTAGATTCATCTAGTCAATTTCGAGTGGTGTCAGGGAATGGAAGCGTCTGGTAGTTCCATTAATCCTAAACCTTCAACACTGGGACCTAATACAGAGGTTCGTGCCTACCAGAATTTATCACCAGTATGTGTGATTTTATATAAGTACTTATTTTTTATATAAGTACTTATATAAAATCTAAGTAACTTTTTTGCAGCTCTGTAATATTGATGAGGAACTTGACGCGGCTGGAATAGTTGGCGATATATCAAATAAAGAAGATGTCTCAAACCAACAACCTGAAATCCGTGATTCCGAACTAGAGTCAATATTTGACACTCCCAAAAAAAAAAAACTAAGACAACAAGCGAGAAAGTATAAATTATGTTTTCAAATTCATACACGCAAAATCAGAACATTAACTCAGAAAATTAAACGCCTTAAAAAGAAAAACGCGTCACTAAAAACAGTTCTAAAAGATATAAAAGATAAAAATTATATAGACACTGATGTTTTCAATATGCTCGGTGAAAACATTGTTGCAGCAGAATTATGTCACAACATAAACAAAAAGAATGGGGGTAAGAAAAAAATCAAATATTCCTCAGCAATGAAGAAGTTTTGTCTCACACTAAACTTTTATTCACCAAAAGCCTATGAATACGTGCGACAAACCTTCCAAACTTGTCTACCACACACTAAAACATTAGCGAAATGGTACGCCCATATTAACGGTGAACCTGGTTTTACAGAAGAAGCTTTTTCAGCAGTAAGACAAAAGGCTGAAGCCTCAGAATACCGTCCTATATGTGCCCTTATTTTTGATGAGATGGCTTTAAGACAGCAAAAGATATGGGACGGAAAAAAATATCATGGTCTAGTAGACATGGGGATTGGTACAACTTCAGATTCTGTTGCATTAGCATCTCAAGCTTTTGTGTTCCTACTAGTAGCTATAAATCAGCGTTGGAAAATCCCGTTAGGTTATTTTTTAACTAATAGTCTCAGTGGAACACAAAAAGCAAATTTAATCAAAATGTGCCTTATTAAATGTTTTGAAGTAGGAGTTGATGTAGTGTCTATAACTTTTGACGGGCATGCAACAAATTTTGCAGCCATGGAATTACTGGATTGTAATGTTAAAGATGTATCATTAATGAAGACCACATTTAAACATCCATCAAATGATACGGAAATAGCCTGTTTCTTAGACCCGTGTCATGTCATGAAATTGGTCAGGAACCAATTGCAATCCAATAAACAATTCTTGGATATAAACGGCGACATTATAAAATGGGATTACTTGACTGAACTCAATACACTGCAAAACAGCGAAGGGCTTCATTTAGCCAACAAATTATCAAAGAAACATATTGAATACAAAAACCAAATAATGAAAGTTAAATTAGCCACACAATTACTAAGCAGAAGTGTTGCAACCGCATTGAAAATATGCAGAGAAGACCTAAATCTTAATCAATTTAAGCAATCTAAGCCTACCGAACACTTTATACAACTAATGAATGATTACTTTGATATTTACAATTCCAGAGGCATGAGAGAATATGGATACAAAAAGCCAATTAATATAAGAAATAAAGATGATATAATCTCTTTCCTCGATGACTTAAAAAAATATATTATAGATCTTAAATTGAAAATATGTACAAAACGAAGTGTCATAAAAGATGGTAAAAAAACGGTGTTATTTACTCGATTTTACAAGCCAATAATTGAAACAAAATGCAAATCTGGATTTTTGGGTATTTTAATAAACATTGAAAGTATTAAACATTTAGTTCAACATTTGATCGTAGATGAAAATCGATTGATTTTTTTACCCACTTACAAAATTAGTCAGGATCACTTAGAAATATTTTTTGGGTCAATCAGGATGCATGGTGGTCACAATGATAACCCTAATGTCAAGCAATTCAAGGGTATATACAGGAAATTATTAACACACCTTGAATTAAAGTGCTTAACTGGTAATTGTGTGCCACTGGAGAACATAGCCATACTGAATTGCTCTTCCGCTATACAAATTATCAATGCCACTTCAGTATCTTACCGCCATGAAGAGCATTATGAAGACCCCACTCTCGATTTCCTTAAACCAATTGAAAACGACGTTGGAAATTTGGCTATCTATTTAGATGTACCAGATATAAATGATTTTCGGAAGTATGTAATCGGTTATATAGCTGGTGGGGTCGCTCATTACCTATCAAAAAAAATCAAATGCGAACCGTGTATGTCCCGACTTCTGTCTTCAGAAAGACATGATTTTCATAAATTAATAACATTAAGAGACAAAGGTGGTTTAAGTTTTCCTTCTTCTGATACATATAACATATGTTGTACGTGTGAGTTGGTGATAAGGAAAATTGTTAAAGAAGGGATAACTATAACTTCAATAAACCAGCACAATTATGTACTATCACAAATTCTGAAAAGATTTATTGGCAATAAGGGTGTATTTGCAAATTTAGAAAATGAACATAACGTGTATGGTATAGAGCACCAAACCAGTTTAATAAGGTCTGTGATTAGTAAGTACATAAATATAAGATTCCATCATATTGCGAAACAAGAAACTTTACTTAAAAATTGTGACTCAAAACGTCAGACATATAAAAAGCTGACACAACATAAGGGGCATTAATTATCTATATATACTTTTTTTCATTTTTAGAGGCATTTAATTTTTTGGATATATAGGGTGACTGGTAATTAGTGTACGATAATTAAGCACGTAATTGTGCTCATGATAACAAACGATTTTTATTATGGGAGTAAAGCCGAAATCGCAAAAAAAAAATCAGCTGTTCAGTACATTAGGCAAACATAAATGTACTGAACAGCTGATTTTTTTTTCGCGATTTCAGGTTTGTTCCCATAGTAAAAGTTGTTGGTTATCATGAGCACAATCACGTGTTTAAGTATCGTACACTAATTGCCAGTCACCCTATATAGGTATTATTAAAATTTTATTTTTTAGTTTTGTGTTTTTAAAATTAATAATTTCACATAATAATATGAAAATAAATGATTGTCATTAAACGAAATTATCTTTCATTTCATACAACCAAGATAAACACTATACTACCTACATAATAATATCTCTCGCACTTGGGAGTCTCAGCGCAACGCTTGCAACATTTTTTCTCTAGCACACATGTGCAAAGCTACGATGTCATACGCCAAGCTACGCACACAAAGCCAAAACTAGTGCTCACTTTTTTCGTCGCTTTTGTTTACGACCGCTCCGTCTTTACTTTTTTATTGGTCTGAGGCCGTTAAGTAGATTTTCAACTATGTAAAATTTCGACAAATACCCGAATATTGGAGGAAATAATAACGTTACAAATGCATTTTTTTAACGTTATATTTAGATTCATCAATAGAATCCTACTTACAGTATCACAGTATCTGATACTTTCTCCCACTCGAAACGAATGTCTGCAGCAGAACACGTTTTATAATATGAAAAACAAACACGCTCTGGACTTGGACTGACAGGTCGTCATACGCAATCGATATCATTTGACTAATTGCTAAAGGGCCTAGTACACTAAGCGAGCACACGATATTCAAACTGTCTTATTTTTTGTTCCGAGTAAGACCGGTCTAACTCTTATTACACTACGCGATATGTCGAATCATAGACTAAAACTGTCTGAATATCGAATGGTGTAATAGGCCCTTTATGACGATAGCTGGATAACTCAGTTTCACAACTTCCAAGCCAATAAATGAGCATAGATTTGAAATTTTGAACGTAGAACATTTTTTTTAACACTTCGGTTTGTGGGTTTCCTGTAAGGCCTACGCCGAGCGTACATCAAATCCGTCCTCGATCAGGTGTAGTACATTAAATACAAATCACCTGATGACTTTCGATTGGTCGTCACTCGTCATCGATATTGTAGATCGCGCGTAGTTCTGCCAATGCCAGGTGTACCCGGTGTCGGTGTCCAAATCGTCGCGTGATCGCGTCGCATCGGCCGAACTGTACCGTCGTTCATCGTCGGGCCGATTCGGCCGACCGAACATTAAAATTTGCACTCATTACTTTACCTAACATAGTCCAATCATTACTGACACCCGTGCCTCGGAAAGCACGTAGTCGTTGGTCTCGGTTGTCATTAGTAGATCTTTGATAGTCGATATAGGTAATCACACGCCAGAAAGTCTGGCCATAAGTATATTCAAGGAGTAACGTGTTGCCCAGTAACTCAGTTGTGGAGGTCTGATAGGCTCCGTGTAAAACACGTGTATTCAGCCGCATCTGGTTAGATTGCAATCCGACTTCAAGCTAGTTGGGAAAAGGCTGGGGAGATGATGATCGATATAGTCCGATCATTCGGACAATTCGGGCCACACGATGCGGCGCCGCAATGCATCGTGCGGCCCGGCTCTGATTCAGATTAGAGGCTCCGTGTAAAACACGGGTATTCAGCCGCATCTGGTTAGACTGCAATCCGACTTCAAGCTAGTTGGGAAAAGGCTGGGGAGATGATGATCGATATAGCCCGATTATTCGGACAATTCGGGCCACACGATGCGGCGCCGCAATGCATCGTGTGGCCCGGCTCTGATTCAGATTAGGATACGTTTACTGTGCCTGTAATATAACTTAAAACACAGTAATTGAATTACGTTCAATTTTAAACGTTCCTTTCTTTACAAAATATAACAAATGATGTCACTTGAAATAATTTGTTCGATAATGATTGACGCATACGGCATTATCATACCATGATTTGCCTTGTCTTCATTGAATATCCAACTTATTGCAAGTGTAACTGTGTAAGCATTATAGCTAACTATTTGGAAATAATCTTGATAAAAGAAAGATGTTAATAATATGCTACTCCTGCTAAAACACTTAGTTTGTAGCAAGTCTCTAGTGTGAATTACAAATAGCGACAGTCACAATCGTTTTTATTGCACTCCAATACGTAGACCGAATGCGGCAAAAACATTGAACAATGACAATGGTTGATGCAAGACTAAATAAAAACATGTAACATTTTAAGATAGTAGTAACACAGAAGTAGTAACCTATTTTCCTAATAAATAATCAAACATTTGAATACAAGTCTTTTTAGCCACCGATGTGCATGACATTATCAAGATCGGTCTCGAGAGTTTTGATGAGACAACAAAAAAATTAACACGCCTAGATTTTGGAATTTAATATAAATAACTAAGTAGTATTTCTCTGATCTTTCTGCTTTCACTTCAACTTACTTATCAGTTATCTTGGGTCTAGGTCGACCTTTATGTAGGTCCTCAACAGTGCACTTGTGGACACTTAATATCATAAACATAAAGGATGTACTGAACTTATTCTATGCATACATGTGCAAAGTGTAAACGGGCAGAAATGTGTGAGGGGGGAGAGGAAAGCGAACCAATAGTTGTATTTTTCTAACATTCTTATTGAGCAATGTTACAGGCTTGCACTACAAGTGAGACTACCGCCACTACCACCTACAGAAAGAGACATGTCCTAGCCGGACAATCGCTTTGTTTCTTTTACAGATTGGTCAATTTTGATAGGGCTATTGCTCAGTCCATTCTCTGACTATACCTGGGACATAGATCAAGACCAATTGGTCTATTAAAATATAAGTTCCAAGCATGTTGTCGGAGTGACTTCTCTCCAATCGCAACTTTATCATAAAATAGTAATTAGGTATGTCTCCGAAATCGTGCACAAACTAATTACGTATCATTAAGAACTATCAAACCGCAGATCGTCTTACTCGCACAGTTCATTAATTTAGTCGATATAAATAATAATATTCGTGACGTCATCAGATAAGAGATCGTACCATTGAAACGTGTACAGTGGTATATTAATTTATGTGACAAAGATTTGCTCCACATTAATAAGATTAGTTTTTGTGATCCTTCATGGGTTCGCCGATAAGTATCCGACACTAATAAAAACCATTTAAACATGACAATAGTGGTGATGAGTACTTAAACTTCAGGCCGGCCCCTATTCTTGTGAAGAGCAAGAATTCAATCCAATTAGTGTTATAACTTCATAACACATGGAGTTATGAATGTCATCACTATCCTCATGCCCTGATTCCAATTTTTAGGGTTCCGTACCTCAAAAGGAAAAAACGGAACCCTTATAGGATCACTTTGTTGTCCGTCTGTCTATCTGTCAAGACCCTTTATCTCGAGAACGCGTGGAGGTATCGAGTTGAAATTAAAACCATATACTCGTCTGCGGACCCTTGAAGTTGTGAAAAAATTAAACTTCTAAGTAAGTAAACGAAAAAAAAGATACGGCTGTTTATATCACAAAAAACGTATGTGTCGACACTCTCAAGGGAATCAAAATTCATAGGGTACTTTCCGTTGACCTAAAATCCTGAAATTTCGCATGAAGGAAGATCTTATATCACAAGTATAGGAAAATATCTGAAAACTGTAAATTTGTAGTTACGTCACAAAAAAAAACTTTTTTTGCGATTCGGTAGAATCTTCGTACTTAATTCAATTCGTTTTTTTTTTTTTACTTATTTATTATTTTATTTCTAATCTAGTTTATCATTTTGTTGCACCTATCATGTTATATTTCTGCACCACCCTAAGGTCGACTGGTAGAAAATACCTAAGGCATTAAGTCCGCCTTTGTACAGTGTTTCTTACTAGTGCATAAAGTTTTAATAAATAAATAAATAATTTGGGAATTGAACTGTTTTCATAAGTAATTAAGTTTGCACGAAACCCTCAGTGCGCGAGTCCGACTCGCACTTGCCCGGTTTTTTTGGGATGGGCGCAACGTCTTTCTAGATTTTTCTTTTTTTTTCTTTCTAGATTCCCGGTCATCTCAATAATCAACAAAATTTATAGAAGTAAATAATAATATTAATCAATAGAAGAGGATTCTAACCATATCATCTTTTACCCAATCCGTGCACCCAATCCATGAAGTTATAATTATTGTCGTGTGAACATATGAAATAGATACACCCATAGGGATCTTGTGCATATGCAAATTTCAAAATTTTACAGGAACACATCATCTTCTTCCTTCCCGTGTTACTTGGAGTCGGCGCAACACGTTTTTGTCTTCCATTCTGTCCTGTCACAGAATCACACCATATTATTTTAATCTAAATATCCAAGCATCTTATTAAAGCCTTGTATCAACCATCAAGCAAGATTTTGGTAGATTACTATTCAAGACGATGAAACGGAAACTTTATTTTTCCTCGTATCGATGTTATTTTCATTCTAGGTACTTGTTGAATATAAATAATTAATGTAACTGGAACATTTTACGTAGGTGATACAAAATGTCCTTATTCACTATGCCTAGCCAAACGTATAATTTCTTTTCCAAGAATACTGATGAAGCACACTTTCCAAGTACAAATAAATTTAGTTTAATTTTGTTTCTGAAGTTTTTCCTTACTTCAGAAACAAAATTAAAGAGGTATATCAAAGTCTGCTGAGAGCTCAGAAATGCGATTGTAATCAATGCTACACTGATTGATAAAGCTATTGGATACTTGAATCTGCCGGAAGCTTCTCGTGTTACTGAGAATTCTTGAGGAAGTATTATTGTTGAACGCAGACCAAGTTTTCGGAGAAACATCGTTTGATGGACAATAATGGCTACACCACCCTAATAATATCTGTATCTGGCTCCAGCCATAGTACGTGCTAGATCGACCCAGTCCTAACCGGAGACAACAGGGCCAATCTAGTAACTATTTTCTCATTTATCAATCAAGACAAACAAGAAGATTGTATTTGTTAAAGTTTAAGATTTGCATGTGCTTCGGTATTCTTGAATGTTATTTGTAACTGTACATTTCTACATTTTCTACTCACATATAAAATATGTATAAGAGTTGTATCACATTTTCAAAAATCTCTTCTATATCGATAAGATTCGGTCAAGCAAATGCTGACAGGTTTGCTGACTTTAGTCTATATAACTTATCTTACCAGGTATGAAGATCAAATTCTATCCTAAAAACAAACCGTAAGGCCTGTGCACACCACGTTTTTTAAACGCGCCATTGACGCGCGTTTTAGAAACGCGCGTCGACGGCGCGCTTTTATCCTATTAAAGGTCTACAGGCTGCGTCTGACTCGCGTGAATATCGCGTCTGTATCGCTACAAACGCGCGTCAACAGCACGTTTAAAAAACGTGGTGTGCTCAGGCCCTTATATGACCCAGAAGTTGATACTGAAGTATCAACGCCAACGCCTAGATTATAGAAAGAATGAAAATCTATTGATTTGAGACGGTTACTTCAGAATAATGTTGTAAAAGTTATTGTTTCAATCTTTTGTATTGTAGCATCGTCTGCAAATAAACGGGCATTAACCAACATTCGAGACTCCGAAACCACCATTTCTCTTGCAAACAAAACTTGCGGTTGCGTAACCTGTTGTTCCAAGCACTGTTGAAAGTACTTACTTACAAAAACGCCCCTAGCACCCAGTTGGCTTCAGCAACAACTTTACAACTAAAGAACTTTCAGTGGAAAGGAGTCGCTTGGGGAACAGGCTTCCAGCGACCTCTTTCTGTGAATCCGGAATTGCCAGTTTCTGCGGCGTTAACGCCCTAATTAGTCCACGCCATGGTCAAAGATATCAAAATCATTTAGCAATATTTAGAATTGAACAAGTAGCTACCCAAAATACGAGTACCTACTTATGGTTTTAGTACAGGCATGGTAAGACTTTACCAAGATGCTTCTATAATTTAAATAGTGTACAGGCTTCAACAATCCTAACTCTCCTAGCTATCTAGTTACTTGCGACACACTCTTGGCGTCTTTGACCCCGGGACTGCGAAACGTTTTACACTGTATCACACTGACCTACTTTGAATGAATTAAATTTTAGACATTATATTATGTTAGGTCTTCCTATTGTGATCCTAATTTGCAGTTAGCTTGATTCTTTGGCATTTTCTTAGTCTTGTTTAGGCTTTCGCCGACCGCACTTCTTAGGTCTTCCCCAACACATCAAGTCTGGTTAGAGTTCGAGCGTTCCGGCTCATGCTTTATCACGACAGCTCGACCCCAACTCCTTTAAATTTGGCAGACTTAGGAACCCCTCACAGTAAGTTTCCATCGACTCAAGCTGATGATAATGATTATTATGATAATAACGATTAAAACAAATATAGTGCCCATGTTAGAGTCAAGTTGTCGGCATCGAACAAAATTAGGTTGAGTGGTTATAAGTTCGATTTTCCGGATTGAGTTGTCTCAGAACTAATTTGAGATAGCGATGTAGCGTCTAACATCACACTGTAGTCTTACATCTCAAACTATAGTTTCACTCATGTCCAGTCATTTCTACAATTCTACATGAATCATTACCGGCTTCATAGATTGATTCGTACGTTGACAATACTATTAGTATTGCGTTAGATCAATATTTGAGTAAGTGGGACACAGCATGCAATCCGTTTTCGACACGATCCTGTGGCTTACTTGGAACCGGTGTAAGTTGTAACATGGATTTCTGGCTCCTGCTACAAATCATCCAAAATATTTATAAGTCTACATAGTCATACACTTTTTGTTTATTCTCTTTTACTAAATTTTTCATCGTTGAAATTGAAGTGTTGACGAAAATAACAAAATCTGTAGTGCTATTCTACAAAAACCTCACCGTGTTTGAGTGAAATGAGGTATCAATTCCTAGCATACATGGAGTAACACTTAAGTGATCTGTTTGATTGATTGTGTTCTTGCAGAGTAGCATCACAGATTTTGTTATTTTCAAATAATAAAAAACAAAGCATTGGGTAATGTTATAGTGCATTTCATTTCTTAAAACACAGGCCACAGCCGGTTGTACAGTTTTAGCGTCGTCTACGCGTTACCGTTAGCTTTTAGAAGAGTCAACTGAGTCGTCGGCACAAAATAATGTAGCTTGTATAGTAGCGAAGCAGCGGGGTCATCAGTCCGATTGGCTGAATCACACTGTGACGAAGCGACGCATACAACGCCCTGCCTACCTTATTTTTAAGATTCTAACAATCGATACTAAATTAGATCAAGTGTTGCGCGCATTAAATTCACTGATATACCTACACGATTTATATTTAAATGTATACTGTGTAATGATTGAATGTGGTACAGAAGCGTACCTACATTGTTAATGTCAGTAAAGTTTTAGTAAACCTGTTTTATATTCTACTTTCACGATTCATTCCCATGATTTAAAACAAACACGACAGACATGTCTTCAATGCGTCTAGGTTTTAGGGAATCACTATTTATAATTCTGAGTTTCTGACGTAAATTGAAATGATTTTTATTTATTTGAAAATCTTTGGTAGTAACGGTCTTGAAATATATTTCACGATATTGCGTAAAACAGTCCACGAAAAGATCTCATTAAACAGGATGTGTTGTACAAGTTGAACGACCTTTTGCATGAAGTGGACTACCCGGCGATGGTGAGTATAGTAAACGACCAATATTTAATTTAAACGCCTGTGAATCACTTTGTAGTCAACTAGCTGTAGCCGGCAGCTTCGTCCATGTTGTACAAATATTTAATGCTTCCTCACGAAAATCATGTGTACCAACTTTACGTGTTTCACGATCATTTTTATCGACAACCAAAGATTTTACTTCTGCCCTGTTTCGTGGTTGGTATCCTGCTCTGACTCTTGATAGCTAATTATACCAATATTTGTCATGACGCTCTTAGTTTTTCCTTTTACGACATCTTATAAAACTATGGGTCCTGTTACAGGAATTAGTTGCAAAACCTCTTAAAAATATTTATAATAACGAGCTGTGAATCCGTATTATTCGTACACCTCTTCAAACAAGAAAAAATGGTGTCATATCAGTGATGACGAAGATTAACTGTTCAACGGCGTCGCTGGGTATGTAAACTAATGCTATTAAAAAGATTTTATAAACAAGTCTATTTGGCACAATGTCAAGGAGAATTAATTTGTTTTATTTCCCAGTAGAGGAATCTTTCCCTTGAGGATCATCCCGGCTGATGTTGGCACTCCCCGGCCTTGGGGTAATTAACCTTATTCCGACCTGCGTCGCGGTGGCCGCTTTGAACTTGTGCTACGTTCATACGCGGTTCTTTAAATAACGCCCCCGAGACGCGATCGTCCCATCATAGGGGGCAAGTGCCAACATCTCAATCAGACTCTTTTAATACTAGCCACGTGGTTCCTTGCACCGGCAGCCACATGCGTCGTAATCGGCAGCCGATAGTGAATATGATTCTGTCAATACTTGCTGAAGGAACAATAGTCGACATTCTTGCAACAAAGTTGCTATTATCGAAGGTTATTATCACTCAAGAAAGGCTCGTACAATATGTTGCGCAGTTGGGAATCTTGTTTTTTTTTTTTGTACTCGAAACATTTAGGTACATGGTCTGTTTCACCAATCTGTTGGAAAACTCCGTCTGCAGCCAGAAAAACTGACTGTAAACATATAGATTCTGTTCTAATTCCTATCCAGATTTCGTGCATACCTACTACAGAAAATCAAGCCCTTCACATTGTTTATTCTGTTAAAAATACTTTGGCTACGTTTAAAGAACATTTATAGTTGTTAAGATAAGACAGGTTGGTTTGTAAGAAGGCGGGGGCGCTTCCGCGGCCGGACACGTGCGTCACCGGGCCTTCAACCCACCCGGCCGAGTCACCAAGGTCCTCGCCTCACGACTGCTCACGCCAGACTAGCCAGTAGCCACTTACTCTTGATAATACAATCTTCTACAAGTTATCGGAAAGACAATGCTGAATATATTTCCGTTACCTACCCGCCTACATGAATTTCAAAACGGAGATTTAAGATTCTGACTTGTTGAGTTACTGACGCAGTAGCTACATGTATATTTAAACATTATATATTTATTTTTTCGTAAGGCTTCCTGTCGTGAATGTTGAAACTTTACTTAATTAACAATTCTCAAAAGATTTTCCTTGTTCCGCCATACATTGGCTCAATATCAAGGAAGGTGTAACAAAGCACGTACCCCGTAAGATTTTCTTTGCGGCGAAATCTGATTTGATTGAATCTAAACATTGACAACCGGAAGAGCTCCACAAGCCAAAAATTTATGAAGATTTAACCTCAAAATTATTAAATTCTCAATATTCCTTCGACATGCGAACTCATGATTGGTTTTCCGCTCTGTTAACTTATTCTTGACCATGTACCTTGACATGGTTCTTGTAGACTAGTACTTTTTCTGTATGTCTGCGTGAGATTTTGTAAATAAGCATTGTGTGTATTTTTCAAGTGTTTCCCAATTTGGAGGTCAGAGCACGCATTTTCTTTGTGAGGAAGCGCGCAATGAACCGGTGGCATATTTTTAGCCGAGGGCGACGCACCACGCCATCACTGTAATGTCCGCGCCTTTATGCTCTATCATCATGACTTCACTACAAAAAATGTAGCTAGTCGTGCTTAGAAATCATTTCACAACAAGAAACACCACTGTCCTGGAAGAATCAATTTAAATGTACATAATTTGTCTGTTCTCCCACTTAAAATTTCCAAGAATAATGTTCTGTTTACTGATAATGCTATGACGACCATGAATTTCTAATCAGTTGATTCCAGAACATTCGATTGAAAAACATCAATAAATAAAACACTGATGCTGTTAGCATTCAAATTCTTGTGCGCAAAAGCTCAGGTACTGCAGAGCGCAGACCCGTTCCATACGTCAGAGAAAACCGTTAGAAAGAAACAGTTTCACTATACCATTGTGCTTTGTTTGGTAACAAAAATTTCTGTTATCAATTTTGCGGTTTCTCAAACTTACTACTCTATAATCGATAAAACAGTGAAGTGAAATCACTTGACGTATCACTCGTAACATTATAGAATGTACATCAATAACAGGGGTGTAGCTACCGCCGTATAAGCCGTATCAATTATACGGGCCCTCGGATTCCAGAGGCCCCGATGTATGCAAAAATTTGTAACATTTTAGCTTATATTCTCTCATCAACCCTCAAAAATATTTTATACAGGGCCCCTTTGAAACTAGCAACGCCCATGATCAATAATCTAGTTACTAATTAGATCCCCCCAGCCGAAGACTTCAAGATTTATTTTCAAGTTTTTTCAATGCTTCTTATGTTTGACCGACTTCAAAAAAAAAGGAGGAGGTTATCAATTCGGTTGTATGTTTTTATTTTTTATGTGTGTTACCTCAGAACTCCGTCGTTTATGGACCGATTTGCAGAAATGTTTTTTCCTCCTATAGGATATGTTTCCAGATTGGTCCCATTTTTTTCAAAATCCAGTTCTGATAATGGAATCCATGAGGAATCTAGGGAACTCTTCAAATATTATAGGCAACCATATAGTGATTTTGGTATTTTCATCGAGAACTTAATTATTTATGGTCAAAAAGTAACATGTGATGAAGTGGAACTGATGAAGAAGACCAGAAATGGCCAACGGAACTTCATACTCACATAGATATCACAATGAAGATAGTTAACCGACTATGACAATACAAATAAATAAATGGTTCTGAATAGTTATGTTGAAAATGGTATCATCGAAGTGACCTGATGGCACAAGATAGGCACCGGAACTCTGTAATAATTAATCAATGTAACCTAGCCGTGTTTGGGCTTATTAGACTTGTCATGAGATGCACTTTGGCTATAAGGTACTATCGAACTGATCTGATGATGGAGCCGGAAGGTGGAAGGTAGACACAGGAACTTCGTAATAAAACAATGTAACCTAGCAGTGTTTGGGTTAATTGGAATTGTCATGAGAAATAGGCACTCTGCTTATAAGTGTATCGCAACTATGTGTGAAATAAAAAACTTTTTACACAAAAAAAAAAATAACCGACTTCACTAAAAAAAACACTAAAAGGATCAAAATAACTAACGGTGTTAAATAAGAAACAAACAATACCGAGAAACACCGACTTCTGAAATTAAAATTATTTTGATACTTCTAGTGTTTTTTAACCGACTTCAAAAAAGTAGGTTATTTTTAGTGAAGTCGGTTATTTTTTTTTTTGTAAAAAGTTTTTTTAATGTATCCGATTTTACCAATTACGGTCACTGTTGACGTTAAAGCATATTCAGATACTGCATTGTCATGGAAATTGAATTGTTGTATCAAACTAATTCGGCTCGTCATTATCTCAACTACGCAGTTATTGACTTAGTTATCAAACAATTTCAGAAGAAACATTTTAGTAAATTGATATTTAAAAACACTTACAGATATGACTAAAGATTTATACAGTCGTTAATTATTATACTGTAAAATAGCTAGTTATCGCGATAGACAAATGTATCTGGGTCACGCGAATACTAGAGTAGGCCACTGGTTAGAACTGAACGATTCGAGCATTATCTGTCATATACACTTAATTATGTTTGGTGATCTTGCAATAAAACATAAGTTTTAAGTTGATTGGATAAACTAACCTTCACGAAATGTTGAACAGATTACAATGTAAATGGGGTGGGGTCGTCGATATGCTGCTTTACCGAGATCGTCAAGGGCAAATTGCGGAGGTAAACCTCTTGTCCGTTCCGTCTCGCTTACCTCCTTCCGCTATCTCCTTAGAAAGACATGAAGCTAGATAGCATGCGTAATACATAAGGAGTCGGTTGGTACGAGGACCTTGTCGATGTCGACGGTGCGAATTGATGAGTAATAATAATAGCGGCTATTATCTGGTGAAGGGTGGTGATGACCTTAACATTCATACCAATAGCTTTTTTTTAATATACTATGTACGTGTATTTTATTGTTTTGCAATCATCTGCAATAACACAGTCAGTCGAAACATGGTTGGAATAAGTTCTAATGTAGGACAAGATCGAGTATAACAAATCACTGCCAAATCTACGTAGGTGTAATGATGCAGATGCAGTCTGGCAACACGAAACAAATCGCTAGTTCCGCATCAGTCGATACAGTCAGTCGTTTTTGGCTTGAATTTGCATAAAATAGAGAAAGTAAAGTAAAATTTGCTGATTTATCAGCGCAGAGCCTAAACCATCATTGGTTTAGATTTAGAATCTGCGTAGGTACAATTTTGTATATTTCAGTTTTCTGGACGGTAGTTGCTTAGTTTAAAACGAAACTGCATGCATTTTCGAAAATAACTTTTTTACTTTTTTTTTTTTTTGTTTTATGCATGACATCATTAATCTATAATAAATTGCCTGATGACATTAAACAATTACCAATCCTCCAGTTTAAAAAGAAACTACATTCATTCTTAATAGACAAATGTTATTATGATGTCAAAGATTACTTGAATGACAAAAATATTGTATTCCAATGACAAGAAAGGAAAAATAATTATCAATTTTTTTCCCACGTATGTATGATAATATTGTGAATTGTATTTGAATATCATTTAAATTGCTTGTGTCTTTCCTGCAATGTTGTAATAATGAATTATGACTAATATGACTTCGAATTGAATTTCTATGTATTAATAATTTGTAATATTTTAATAATGTATCGAGACTAATATGATTAATTGTGTTTTAAATTCTGACTTATATTTTATTATTGTATGCCTCAACGGCGGGACATAGCTGAGCTTATTTAAATTATTTAAGACCTGTATTTATGATGTATACCTATAGTCCACAATAAAGTTGATTTGATTTGATTTGATTTGAAACAATTTAATGGTAGGAATGTTTCTACAAAAAATCTTATACTTTCAACTTAAAACTAGTCTCAATCACTTATCTAAATAAATATTAAGTATGATTAATTTTCCCAAAGAAGGCAAAGGTGAAGTTGAAGCTCAAAAGGGAGGTGCGAAATCGGCGCAGACGAATTCGAGGCCGATATGCTAGACGCTAATAAAATTACGCTGAAATCAATAGACCATCAGCTAGTGCGACGAAGCATTTTTCTTTCCTTACAACTCGCTGTTGCAAGTAATTCATAAGAACAGGAAACGACTGTGATTAACGATATAATGATACACGCCAGTAACTTCCAGGTACAAACGGTTGATTCCATAACCATGTGTAACTCTTGTATCACATACTTACCTAGCTTATTATACACTTGCTTCTGCCTGCGGCTTCGAACGCTTGAAAAGAGTTTTATTTATTTGTTTTACTTTAACAAAACAACGGCTATCCGCCAATTACATTAGTTAAAGAATACCTACCTACCTATATTATACACAAAATTCACACACTCATCTCACAGAAATCCAAACATACTGACATGATCGTCGTTTTGTATCCACCTGCTCGATAATGCCCTTTTATTTATGTCTTACAACCATCACTTAGAACAATTCATTCTGTCCCTAGGGAGATAATGTAGTATGGGCGATCCCAAGGGAATAATGAGATTTGCATTTGGAATGTCAAAAACCATTAATTTTGAAAAAAAAAACTAATAATGTGAATTAAAATGTACGTGCATCAAAGAAGTTTATTCAAAAATCAAACTGGCCAGTGATAAAAAAAGAATAAAATGTGGTCACTAACGTGTCTCTAAAAAAAAATATATTGAAAGAGCGATAATACTTATGATATTTCTCTAATATATAATTTATTTTAGTAAATGGTCTTTTAATTACCTCACAGATGGTGTAAAAAGTAGAGTATCCAATACGGGGATAAAGCTGTCTTTGTCTTGGGTGGTTTGATTTCCTCACTAAACTCAGGATTCTATTTTAACTCCCTCGCAATGCTCGGGAGTTCATAATACAAATCCTATTAAGGGATTAAACCCCTAGTCACATAATCTACTATTATTGTTACAAGAGACCCGAGGTAAAAAGTTTACTGTGTTCATATGCAGTAACTTTTTACCAACATCATCATTTTCCTGTCCATATTACTTGGGGTCGGCGCAACACGTTTTTTTCTTCCATTCTATCCTGTCAGCAATCACGCCATCATTGACTCCCTTTTCATTCACATCACTCCTCACACAATCGATCCACCTTTTCTTTGGCCTCCTTCTCCCTGTTCAGCCATCCATATGCATATGCATAATGTTTGTAGTAATATGCATTTCATCCCTCCTCTTCACATGACCATACCAAGATAAACGATTCCCTTTCAAGTTTTCAGTCACTGGCGCCACTTTCAAACTTCCTCTAATGTGCTAATTTCTCACTTTATCCATGCAGTTACTTTGTGCCAAGTTGTATTAAATCAATCGGTTTAGACGTGTCAACGTGACAGACAGACACACTTTTTACCCGACTTCGGCAAAGCCAAAGGAGGGTGTGACTACGGCTTTTCTTTTTGTTCTGTTCTTGTTTTTCCAGTTACCTTGTTTATTTCAGCATCCTGAAAATCTTGTTTCATACTTTTTCAGCGTCGTTTTATTTTTGTCGTATTTTGTATTCGTAATTTTATTAGTATAAATATGTACAAAGTATTTATACTAGCTACTGTTTGTTCAACTATCTGCGACGACAGGTGCTTCGAGTTTTATTTATTAATTATTTATACCCATATGACATTCTCTTTGTTCAGGCTTTATTTTCTTCGGAGAAACGATTGACAAATTGACATTGTATAAAAAGATTAGTCTTCAATTGGAGGACATAATTTCAGTTGAATATTGGGTAGAAGTTTGCTACTATTTTGTCATTCTTTATACCGATTGTATATTATGTGCTCCAACAACCTAATTGCCCTTGTATACCTACAGGTTCATTCTTTTTAGCTGGGACTGTTTGGGGAAGTCTGAATCCAAATAATTGGTTCTTGAGATAATTTCTCCAAATCTTTTGAAGCTTCGAATTTCCTCCTACTCTCTTCGTTTACAAACGTGTAAACATATAGGATTTATTCCTTGTATATGAAAACCCCTTTTAAGTTCGTTCACCTCATTTATTTGTTTAGATTATATTATGGCAGTATTTATTTTCATTGCTTAGGTTATTTGTTACGTAGGTACTTTATTTAAGACCAAACGATATGAGATTGAAGGCGGAAATTAATTACAGACGATCTGTATCTAATTATGAATGGCAAAATATCAAGGCGAAGCCTATTACTTTATGCTTAATAAATAGGTACGTTAATGGTCTTAGAGAAAATGTAACGAGTGTTCTTAAACTTCTCCGTCTGTTATACCCAGATAGAGATCGATGAGGCGAAAGGTTAGATGGCGTCCCTCAATGGTGAATGCTGCGGGAGCCCGCTAAATGCGAGAAGCTCAAGACGTTTGGAGAAGGTTTATGTCCAGCATTGAACGTCGTCCAGCTGTAGTGATGTTGATGAGTCCCTGATGGGCAATATCTGTTTGGTATATGGTATAAATACCATAAACTACCTGGCCCCCGCGGTTTCACCCGCGTCTTTGGTTACTGCTTCACATCTATTACAGCGTGCTGTTATAACTTTCCCCATTAAATGGGTTATCCGACACTAACATATTTTTTCAATTCGAACCTGTAGTTCCTCAGATGAGCGCGTTCATACAAAGAAACTCTTCAGCTTTATAATATTGGTATAAATGAGTCGGCAATCAAACTTAATTTTGGCTAACAGCACATGTCGCTTTCTTATACTGACTAGAAATTAGAAATCGATCATAGCATCAGGCAAACACTATTTTTTTGTAGGATACAAAGCTACTTTCAACATCCCAGTTTCGTATCACACGTAAGAACTGTTATGAAGGTTGCTAGTTAAACTGTTGTTGGGGAAGGCAAGGCAACAATGGATTTTATGTAACACTCTTGTTACGCGCGCTATAACGCAACGAAAACGAAATCTGTCTTCCTAACCGTAACCGTGAAGCATTAAGTCGTATCAAGATTTAATAAGTCGACGTCAGTTTACTGTATAAACTTTAGTCTTCAATTTGCTGATTGTCAGCACAGACTGAATTACTGGGGGCTAGTGATTGTAGGACCACACTAACGTACCCATCAACTATCAAGTTAAGGTCCCTGCAAACTGACGCTACCGACAATTTGAATGGTCGCGATTTGTAACCATATTACCTACTTGAGAATATGCAAATCCCACACCTCGGTATGAAACAACATATTCACATAACAATTTCTGTCTAAGGAAGCCTTTATGTTTAGTTTCATATTTTGGCAACAATCGATAAAATCCCAGGACAAATGATTGAATAGAAATTATAACGGCGCTAGAAATGGCAACCAGAGGAACATCGATTATTATATAATATGTACGTAAAAGAATTAATTATCCCAAGCAGTCTTCTAAAGAAACTCGTGTAAGTTATTATGGTGTATTTTTGTGGGTATAGGTACGTATTGTGAAAACCTTTTGCTTTTTTTTTGCATTATGATTAACTCCTTTCTTTATTGCTCAAAAAAAAAAACTATTGTTGTGCAAGAGTCAAAACTCTATCACAGACATGCTGTGACGCCACGATTCCACGATTCTTTTATTTTATAAACGATCTCCCACCTGTCCCAAATCGTAGAAAAACAAAACTTACCAAAGTAAAGCAAATTAATAAGAGAGAGTTAGCGAAAGTAACTAATTTTAACGAAAACTTGTTAACAATTTTACTTTGCTTATTAACTTGACCTGCTCCACTGAGGAGGTCAAGTAAATACTTTGATTTTTGTCTCTTCGGTTTGAAATAGCTGGCGCTTTAAATATATCTCAGTCGTAGAATAAAATTTGTATGTACACATTTGGACTAAAACAATGAACGCAGGTTGAGACACTTCTGGCTTAAAGAATTGACTCAAGTGAATTGTCTACGCCAAAACTGTAATTAAATAACCTGACGAAAATGAAAGATTTTTCTAGAGAGATAAACCTAATAAGATTTTTTTTTGTGTGGGGTAATCTGCTCATTATTCAAAATAACATTGAAATTGGTTATTTTCTCACACGTACGGTTTGCGAAGAACTGAGGTTTATAACGAACATGTGTTCTTATAACCACCACAATTCCTATCTTTACCATGAGTCGAGTACAAAAATAATCGCGAGCACCCCTGATAAGCTAAGAAATTACCTAACTACTTACGTACTTCCACTCTTAAAGACGTTCCATCACTAAGTGGTTCTTTCAAAATGTTCCAGAATGGTGACCTGTGCATATCGATCCTGCACCCGCCGGTGGACGACCCCCAGTCGGGCGAACTGCCTTGCGAGCGCTGGAATCCGACGCAATCGGTGCGCACAGTGCTGCTGTCGGTAATCTCGCTGCTCAACGAGCCCAACACCTTCAGCCCCGCCAACGTCGACGCCAGCGTCATGTACCGCCGCTGGCGCGACTCCAAAGGCAAGGATAAAGAATACGAGAATATTATAAGGTGAGTCGTTGGCTTTAAACAATGAGATAAACTGAATTTTAATGATTTTGGGCATGTGATGCGTAGGAATGAGGAACTTGTCATGAGGAAAGTTTTAAATATGGTTGTAGGGGTAAAGGAAGACGAGGACTGTGTGAAAGATGATCTGGCTGGATAAAAAGGGATTATTGAGGTGACTGCGACCTGTATGGAAGAAGCAGACTTGCTGCACTGACCCCAAATGAATTGGTCTAAGAGTCAACGGGTGATGAAGATTTTACCTTATGTTTCTTCTGTCACTACTGGATCTTGTCTTCAGGGATTCTCATGCTAAGACAAGAAAGCGCAGTATCTCTTCCTTCTACCAACTTCATGCACTGAAGCAGTTAAGCCGTGGATTTAACACAAAAATCTTTCTAGTTTAAAATACTACTGGTCCAAAGGCCCGAAAGTCTTGTCACAGTATAAATATGGTCTTGTTCTGATTTCAATAACGATGCTCATACATTTATTGTTCTGACTTATTTGAGACGTGACATCAGTAATTGCCTCGGCGTTATTAAAGGTCCGACCTATTTCTGCTTCAAGCCTCATTTATAAACGGTACTTTTAGAAAAACAGTCGATGAAAGGCTTTTCATTCACACTGCTAAAATTATACAAATAAAATCATTTCTGAATAATTAATTTTGTTACCAATAAGTTACGCAAAAGATCAGAAAACTGGTTTGTAATTGTACATAACACTGATCATAATATTTTCAGTTACTTAAAGACACAAGTATACCAGAACAACTGAGTTATGTGATATCAAATGAAAGTAGGTAGGAATGCTTCATAATTTGTGCTAACTGCTGACTGACGCTTGCTTCCGTATTTACGGTTCCTATGCAACCTTTGCAGCTGCAACCCAATTGCGGAACATGCTTTATATCACCAACAGGATTTTGAAGGAAATTTCTAATCCATTGATATATCTGTACGAAAAGTTCGTCTGCTCAAATAAATTCTTGAGAAGATGTATGCTGTTGAATCGTTAAAATTCAAGGCATTGCCTAGTATACGTGTGTTACGTCACTATCCTATATGGTGACTATGGTGGTCAAGGTTGGTCCATAGAAATCAAGGGCATCCAAAAACACTTAGGGTCGATGAAATCAAGTCAGAGTCGTAGGAAGCAATTGGATGAGGGACGCACAGAACCGGGAAATATTGCAAAAAGGAAAGGAGGCCTATATCCAGCAGTGGGTCAACCTTTTTTTTTGTTGCCGGGGTTTTCCTCCTCATGGATGTCCTTTGCCTGGGGCAGGCGAAGGAGTCTGTCAGACTCTTACTGACTAAAAACCACCCCGGTGTTCCCTCCCACACTTGGACCGGGCCACCTCAGGCCCGCGGGGAGAGTGAGGTGTTCTCCCCCGCGACGTCCAATAGGGGCGCGCGTGGAACACTACGCGTCGCCGCCTCGGGTCTTGCTGGATGGGAGACGGCGGACGACCTCGAGTCCGCTCTCCTTCCGGAACTCTTTATGGGGGCTGGAAGAGGGCGTTGTCTACCCTCCGCCGACGCCCGGTTCGCCTGCTGCGGCACGGAAGTGTGGCCACGGCCTCCCTCTCCCTCTCCGCAGCCTCCTTCTGCGAAATTACGGCTTCACAGAAGGAGATCACTGCATCCCACGACTCGGCGCCCCCGACCATAGAACGAGCGACGGCCGGCAGCGACAGGTCGGGGCCCACTTCGGATACGAGGGCACGGCGCTGCTCCTCCCATGCGGCACACTCTGCCAGTGTGTGCTGCAGCAGTGGGTCATCCTAAGCTGATATGACGATGATGATGGTTACCATCAGCCTGCAACATTAACAGCTAAACTCGAGCTATTTTTACCCGGGACTCATGAAGATCAGTGCATGTGGGTTTGCAGAACTCGTCCTGCCGTCTTATCAATCCTGTAAGTCTTCTCTCAACTATGTTTGGGGTCGGTTTCCTGTTTAACCGCACGCAGCTAAATACCAGTATATTTCATGGGCAAGAAGTGACCCCAGTATTAAAACGAATGACTTTCACAACCCTGTTATACTGTATTTGTGTATAACACGATACATCGCAAGACTGGCAGCAGATTTTCTGACTTCTGACTACCCGTAACGTCTGGTCCAACCCTCTATGCTGCTAAAATTACCGAACCTCGCTCATCCCAATTCGATTGTTACAGAGGCCATGTGACAACATACAATTCCGTCGTTCGGTGAAAGTAATATAAACACAATGAGTTTATTCGGTCGCGTCCTCGTTTCACTGAATCTGTAACTAAGTCGGTCGTTTGAGCGCACAAGGTGACGTGTATATTTATAAAAATAATGCCATATTTTGAACGTATTGACATAATATATTTCGAACATGGATTGACCTTTTTTTTTCAATTAATCATCGTTTGTCTGATATATTTGGTGATTTGTAACCCAGTTACTGGTTGTAACGTTTTGTAGTTCAAATAAGCAGTCGCTCCATCTCAAATGCAGGTGTTCCTATGCATCCTTTTAGACTGGAATCCGATCCCATTACAGTTGGGAAAAGCCTAAAACTTTTTTTTTTATTTGAATGTTCTGGATTAAAATCGAATGCGGTGAATTTAGTTTTATACAGTTTTGCTGTATGTATGAGAAATAAAAGTAGCAGTGTTTATGACTAGTGCATGTACCTGTTAAGCTGTATAAAATCTGAAATGCCCGCCTTTGTTACAAATAATTACAGATAATGCAAGGAGCAGTCACGAGTACTTAACTGTTATCGTTCATTGCAACCTTATCGTGTGTTATTCTTATAATACTTATATTAGTACTAGCTTTTGCCCGCGGCTTCGCTCCCGTCAAGTGACTACTCTATTCTACTCAATTCTACTCTACCCTACTCTATTCTTCTCTACCCTACTCTACACTAATCCCTAACTCAAATTCAGGTCAAATATGCTACTAACCTACGTACTTAGCCTACCTACCTACCCTACAACCTTCCCTGTGTGCTGGTGAACAAAACAAAAATAGACTTATTAAAATTGGTCCAGCCGTTCTTAAGTTATAGCGTGACCAGGAGAAATAGGGGTTCATTTTTATGTATAATAGATTAGAGAAACATGTTTCTCAATTGTTTGCTTTGTTTTACAGGAAGCAAGCTCAGGTTGCGCGCACAGAGGCGGAGAAGGAAGGAATCGTAGTACCCCTTACGTTAGAAGATTATTGCATTAAAACACAAGTCAAGTCGACGACGCAGGAGCCACAGGTTTGTTCACAGTATTTCGATATTTACCTAAACGAATGTAATAAAGTGTCTCAGTGGCGTAGCTAGTCCTAAAGGGCCACCTGTATATTAAAAAATTGAGGAGCCCCTTTAAAGCCCAAAAAGGATACTATGGTTTTTATTACGAAATAGACCTAACTAGAACCGAATTAGCATGAGAGGCCAATTTGACAGCTTATCTTTAATAAGAATTTGAGTTTGTGGACAACACTGCGGAGTCTGTGTTTCCTGATAGCTACAACCTAGGGGTCTTTAAGTCAAGACTGAATAGGTTACTTCTAGGCAAGCGTGCTCCATCGTCGGCCACATCATCGCTTACCATCAGGTGAGATAGTGGTTAAACGCAAGCCTATCAATAATAAAAAATAATAAAAACTGCGATTTTATGCTTCAATGAGTGCCCCTATATCATTAAGATGGCTGAAACAGCGGTAGCTACGCCCCTGCTCTGTATGTATAGTATTGGTATAGAGAGTGATTAGACCTTGTAGAGGGCTATAGGATAGGCAAAAGAAGCTATCCTATATCCTTCTCTAATTTCTATCCCTGGAGTACGTTCCCATGGCGTAATTACCGTTTTTCACGCGGATAATTTGGCATAATTATCTTCTCTTTTTGTTACTCTAAAACTTTAAGATTGTTATAAAACCATTGATTTGAAATAAATTGTTAGTAGGTTTCGGAAGAGCAAAGTGCCCTAACACAGGCAATTTCGTCTAAAAGGGCACTTCAGCCTCTAGATGTAGTACAAATTTTGTGAATGGGAAAATTATTTGTAAATTATTTGTATAAAACCGCAGAAGCTAGTATACATTACACATTTATTTAATGTAAAGGTTAACAATCAAACAGTACATTTAAACTGATTAGTGATAACTTCGAGAAGTACCTATTCCATGAATGCGGATCAACGGATAACACTATCAGTCATACCATTATAAAATAAACTGCAAATAAATTAAAATGACCTCATGCTTCAATGGAGTTTATTTATTCATTGTCTAGGCTATTAATTTGTCACACAGTCTATGTCAAGCTTATGTTCCTGGGTTCAATTCCCAGACGAGCCAGCTAAGATTTTCAAAATGGGCAGTTTACCGTCTTAAATTTAGAAATGCGAAAAGTGCGAACGTTTTGGAACCATTCTTCGTCCACTTTTGTATATAAATAAAATAGGTACCTACTATGACACCATTATTTTGTAAGTAAGGTGGATCACTTTACAAATATTGAGAATGTCATGAGTCATTGTATTATATATCTACACTAATATGTTATAAATAGATAAAGTTTGTTTTTTTGTTTGTAGTTATCTCCTACAAACAAAAAAAATATAAAAACAAACTACCTCTATGAAAGTACTGGTCCGATTGCTAAAATTTTTTCACCGATAGAAAACTGCTTTATTCCTGAGTGACATAGGCTATATTTTATGTACGCGGGTGAAGCCGTGGCAAAAGCTAGTAATATTATAAAGAGGTAAAGTTTGATTTTTTGTTTGTAGGAGGTAATCTCTGAAAGTACTGGTCCGATCGCGAAAATTTCTTGTCCGATAGAAAGCTGCTTTATTCCTGAGTAACATAAGCTATATTTTATGTATGCGGGCCGCGGGCAAAAACTAGTTGTATTATAGAATGCTCATTTTTATTTTTTATCAAGACTAAACCATCAGCAGAAGTCGTTACCGTTATCCGCCAGGGTTTAACATCCCAGACCAAATAGTCCCATCTCGTCAGCTCTTCTGTCACATATGGGGATTGAAGAGCTAAACTAAATGGAGTACCCAGTCGTAAACACATGACCCTGGCGAATAGGACGCGAAAACACTCGTCGGACCAATCCGGCGCAGGCGGCCAAAGGGTTAAATTAATTTGAAGAAATTAATCCAATTCATCCTTGTTTTGTTTTTTTAGTTGGACATGACAGACTTCTACGACGACGATTATGACGATCTCGACACAGATTCTGACGAGGAAGTGGACGGTGGGGACGGCGACGGTGACGACAGTGGCAACGGCGAGTCGTGAGGCCGCGCCCCGTGTCCCGAGCCCTGCACGCGATCTCCTCCGGCGGACCGAGCACTCCGGTAACCTAAACTAACACACGGATACGACACACTACCGGCTAAACCTTGTAACTATTCAATAACTATTTAGAAGTCGTATAAAAGGCTAGTTGACTTAAATTCAGTTATTTATCAATCTCCCTATTTTTTGTTAATGCAATTTTCAATACAATTTATCAAAAAACCATATATTTTTTTTAATACTTACGTGATGGTATGATGGCTGTAGGAATTTAATTTAAAAATATAGTTTTCTTACCAATTACATAGGTAGTACTTATTAATTCCATGCCGTAAACGTAATCGCCATGATCGAGACGTCATCACAACTTAATGATAACAACATTAATAAATGTCATTCGACTTCGATGTAACTATTTCTTCTATGTGTTGGTTTTTACAAATGTTGTGATCCCATAGCACAGATAAGTATAGATAGACCAGCATGGCATGAACAGACGAAAACGTTAGTTTGCCGTTTTTGACTTCACGAAATCTTTAGTTTCTTGATTTTCTACGTTTCTAAAATTACAGTAATTTTGTATGGTCTGCTTGTAGATCAATACAATTTTAAGACTTGCGAAACCAAGAGTCAACTAGCCTACTGGAGTTTTAATCTGGAATGTAGAATCTTGACAGTTAACATTAGAATAATGTTACCATTACAACCGTTCTTTGTCAGTAACTGGTATCTTCAACTGTCAAGCCATATTCTCAATACCCTCATCGCCTCCTTAGCAAGTATAAAAAAAGTTAGTTCCTCTTGATCAAATTGACTGAAAACCAATCAGTATTGAATCGCGTCGTTTCTTTTTTCCTGACATGCATACTTTTTTCAATATGCAAATTGGCGAATTTCAGTTTCCTTGCAGTTACGTATTGCCAAGGCTATATGCTGTATAGTCGTGAGTTGTGACTTCATTTTACGACTGACTGCCCATGCGTGCTACGGCCCACTTCCGTAGTTATACAGGCGGGTTATACAACCGATATTACACGCTGTTGCAGTGTTAACATACCTGCACATTAAATTAAAATTAAGTTTCAATATTAATTTATCAATGTCAACTACGAAGTAAATGCTAGAAGTGTGAGTGTTTACTGTTCTTCGCTCTCATATTTTTTAAATTCTATATTTTGCTTAAATAACGTGTGCAATGTATAATATATGTACAACTATTTTACGAGTACAACAAAACACGCAAACGTTGAAATATTAGTGTCAAAACGGCGCTTTTCGATTACTTTGTTTTTCTTTTAATTAATTCTATCATAGTCGATTTTTAAATATTGGATTGTTTTTTCGTGTGCAAATAATTAATAAAGAAGCGTTTAAGTTTCTTCTAAGCTCTTCGATTTTTTAACATGGTCAATATTAATTGTAGAGTTGTCATCAGCTTAAACAACACCTACACCCAACACCTTATTTTGACCGAATCGCCGGTCGGTACTGCGGAGATTTGTATTCAGAAAAGAAAATAGAGGAAAGAAATAAAAAAAATATGAATAATAAAATAATCTGTCTAACGGAACATTATGTAAAGATTTATCTGGATCTATTATAACTTGAATAATAACTATTATAAAATGTCGTGTATCTAAACAGTAGAATATTAAACTATTTTTGAAAATCATATTATAGTAATTATAAATTGTAAACGATGGCATCATTTCATCTGGCTATTTAATGCATTTGAATAGTTAATTACGTTTATTATTTTCAGTTGCCTGTACCGCTTGCCTGAACTGGATAGTAAATACTAATTTTATTGTAATAACAGTGAATGAGTCATTCTTGTTTCTATTATAATTATTATATCTCAATGGCTTATGTGGCCGTTATGTAAATGTTAGAATCTTTCTGAAATAGACAATTATAATAATAAATTAGTTTTGTTCATACTTCTTATGTGTAACAATACAGCTGTGATTGTAAAACATTATTGCCTGAATATTCGTTTGTCTTATGTTTAGTTTTATTATTTTTTGATTATTAGAATCATTAAAAAGTAATAACAATAATTTCTGGCATTTTAATTTCTGTAACACAGTCATAATTATCTCATAGTGGTTAAATGTTTGTGTCGTTATGGAGTTAAAGAACTGGCAAGTCAATGTACCTAGCTATTTAGTAGTAAATATTTGTGTTCTTTTGTCTTACGGGGAGCACACATTAGAGCATTTACTAGTAACAGAATATCGAGCCGCTTTGAGACTCCTACAGAAAGAAGCGACGTGACACTCCTTTTTACAGAACAATTTCTATGATAATAGTTCCTCGCGTCGCGCCCGTCTGCTGGAGCCTTTAGAGTGTCATGCTTTGTCGAACTGAAAATTGGGGATGAAACTCCATATTTTGTTAAAACATGCTGTTTAAAAAACATAAATTATGTGTGGCTTACAAAATAGAAAGAAAAGAATGTTATCATGAACACATTTGGTCAAACGCTACGTGGAGCTTTCGCAGGCTTAGTAAAAGGTTTTTGAATAGATCTTCACTTGTAATATTCTTTTTGTAAGATTGTACTTACATGTAAATGCTCTGGTGTGTTTGTTCTCCCTTATAGTTTCCATGCTTCAGCTTCACTCATTTTGATCCTGACAAATTCAGTGTGTATACAGTAAAGAGATGCTATTGCTCGGAATTTTCATTGATTCTGGAGTATGCTCAAATCATATTATGATAATACTTAAAAAATGATACAGTACCTACGTAAATAAGAATGTTTAGTATTCATGAACGAAATTATTTGTAATGTATATTAAGAAAAAATGAATTTTAATGGTTAGTGTGCACTAAGTTAAATTTATATAGATTTGTAATGGAATACTTGTATGATTTGTAATTTTAAGACTTAGACTACCTGCGAATTTGGCTTCTAAATTCCTAATAAAGCTATTGTGTAACATGTTATCTCTGATCGCGATGCTATTTCGTAATGTTTAGTGTTTCTGCACACGGGCCTCACGACAGTCTGAAGTGATCAGTGACAGCCGTCTATCATGCGTTTAGCGAGTGGCTGGCGCAAGTACTGACTTCTGGTGCATAGTTGAGCACTAATGCCAGTACTTGCCATACAATTGTATGGCAAGATGGGTGCCGCACTGACCATTACTCGCAATCACAAGTGGTCCGTGTGCAGGCAGCCTTAATGCGTTAATAGATCCTACCTACTCCTTTGTCTCAGTCAGAACATAATATTTTCAAAATCCTGCTAAAATCGTCCAAAAGTTATTCATTAGTTAGATGTAAGATAGAGTAAGCGGTTTGGAAAATTATCGTAGGAAAATTCACGATGAGAATGTTAATTACGTATAAATAATAAACAGAATGTGTTTGGATGAGGACGCATTTTTTCATTATTCCCTATGACAGCCTTGAAATAAATCCACATTCCTGCCCGAAAGACCAATGCCCCATCTTGGCTCTCCTATGTACTATATATGTATATAAATTTAATTAAACATCATACATAAGTTTATCAATAAAAGTTAAACCATATGTAATTGATAAACTTATTAAATATACCTTGACATGACTGGCGCATGTACAATAATAATTGTCAAGATGATAAAACGACGTCACGATGACTGTCCAAATCTGGCGGACTGATAGATAAAAAAAACTAACCCGTGTCCGCGTGGTCTGCGCAGTTGGATAGGGTTTTCTTTTGTTGCAAGAGCACTACTGTGGCCTCACCATTGTTCCACAGTATAACTTCATCAATCAAGTATCCGCGTTGAAGGTCACCAAAGATATGGCCCACGGCCTCGCACTTATCCCTATAAGTGCGAGGCTCTACCTCGCAGACAGCGAGGACATAATGGCGCCTCTGTAGCCACTTCTCAAAGAGGGGACTAATTGCCACGATTGTCGTACCCAGCACTGGGGTTGCAACCCCACTCACAGACAGTCACTGTCTCCACACCGCCATAAGATCCCGCCTCGGAGCTCTGCCCACAGTGCCGCGAAATACTTTTCGAAAAAAAAAAAATACAAAAAGGCCTCGCTGACGCGCTTTCGCCCACGTATGATGTCCACGCTACGCCTATGGCCCTGCTGCCAGTATCTATAAAAAAAACCTTAAGTATTACCCAATGCAGCCCATACCAATGTCTCTGCCCAAATTCTTCAGGCCAATCATGGAACCTATTTATCGCTAGATAATATTAATATTAATTCTTACAACAGAAAATCTATTTATTTCCATACACTTATTAAGCATATTGGGAACTAGCTTCTGCCAGCGGCTTCGCCCGCGTGAAAGTCTGTTTCTGCATACAAACTGGACCCCCGTTTCATCCTCTTAGGGGGTGAATTTCGGAAAATCCGTTCCTATATTATAATGTACTCTGTAATCCGTTCTTAGCGGATGTCTACACCCTGTAAGGAACCTACCTGCCAAATTTTAAGTTTTAGGTGTTATAGTTTCTGAGATTTCGTGAGTAATCAGAGAGTGATATTTCGCTTATAAATATAGATTCCCAATGCTCTTAGAATGCCGCAAACATCCGTTGAAAAGGACGGGTCTTCCAACCAGAAAATCGGAGATCGATGGATTTTGATGCGTCGTGATGCGGTCCAGGCCAGTGGAAGGTTTGTTCCAGTGTCGGAACCGGAACGGAAGCCGCATAGTTCTCGGTGAGTCAGAACTATCTGTGGTGATGCATTAGTTAGTCGGGGTGTTGCTGTCCCAATGAGAATGCCCCAATGAGTCAAGGTGATGCTGTCCCAGTGAGTCAGGGTGATAATGTCCTACCAGTGAGTCAGAATGATGTCCTAGTGCTCCAATGGTTTGGAGACTCGGAGCGATGCTTTGCGACTTAGTGGCTTGACTACTGGCGTCAACGAGAAGAGGTTCTTCATGGCTCTTCATTTGACTGACATGTAGTGTGCTTAGCCAAAGTCGCTGATGTGACTGAGGGTGATGACCAGAGGTACAACCAGGTAGGCATGCTGTTTATCAGGATACCCGTCAAAGCCGTGGGTACTGACTGTATGACTCGCTGCTCGAAAGCTTGAGTAAGTGATAATGACGTCACTCACGATGTATTAGTTGCAAGCGAAGGCTGCGCCGACATTCACTGTCGAACTCGAAGGCAAAAGGGTCACCAGTTTAGAAGAATACAGAACAGGGTGTAAAGTCCCGTAAAAGGAAAGATATATACACCGTTTAGACGGGTGTTGTGTCTGGTCCGGGTGGACCGGTAGCTCCACTCCGCTCCATACTTTTGTAGTATGACACGACAGTGGTGAAACCGCGGGGGACAGGTAGTCTGTATAATAATGTCGTATCTGCGTACTTTAATAATAAATCAATGTAATTGAGATAACATTTTAAGATTCACACATATTACTACATAGCATCCTCCTTAAGGTTAAGGTGACACTAACTACTAAGAAATATTTATTTATGAGCCGTTCCAGCATCAACCAATATGAAAAGAGCAATTATTCACTTTGTCTAAAAACTTTATTATAATATTAAACAGGCAGAGAGTGCCGCTTTTAACCAGGCATGTTATTCTGAAGAAGATCAGTTTGCCCTGAAGAGGACTAGGGCAAACCATTATCCAAATTGAATATTTTGAATAATCACATTTTAGTTTTTTAGTCCATTAATAAAGAAATAAATAGTTTTTCTACGTGTATAGGAGTATTCATAAAATGACGTTCCTTAAACGTCAAAATACGAAACTGAAACGTCATTTGCTTCAGTCAAAGTCTGTCAAAGTCAAACAAGTTGTTCCAGCGATAAATGAACATAAAACATTCCAAAATACTTTATTAAGTTTTAATGTTCTATGATACTTTTATTTTTGAAACTAAAGATGAGTTGCGTCAGTGAATTGTCTCAGTCTAATGAGTATCTCAGTTTTAGAAGCAGTATTCCCTTGAGAAAAATAGTGGTCGACTCAGACGGATCCAAGGTAAACAAACTTAACAGATATTATCTATCGAATTTGTAATTTTGTGTAATGAGGGTAAGCTACCTGACCTACATATAAAATTCTTTGGCTTGCTATCTTTCTTAAATTTTATAACATAGGTACCTACTGCAATCTATTTTTTTTTTTTTGTAACTTTCTCAGTCCTGGAGAATTTTCGACAGTGGCCCAAAATCTGTAAGGTGTCCCTTGATATGTCTGCCGCCAGTGTCAGGCACCGCAGACGTATTTTTCCAACAAGTCTTGGGACTTGCCACAAGGGGGGTCCGAGTCATTGCTGCTGAGCCCCCACCTTACTGGAACATGAAGGAATGGTGTGATGGATTTAAAAGACTGATTGACTATCTTGAACTTGACAAAGTCCATGTTTTTGGAGCATCCTTAGGTTGGTTTTAGTAAATAATTCTATGAAAAGGAACTTATATTCAACTGTTATTGTAGAAATACTGGGTTTATCAATAGAAAGTTTTGTGTGTCATACTCATTGCAGTAATTTACATAGTGAGTGGATCAAATTCCAATCAATACTATTGTTAGATACATTACAATGCTAATTACAAGTTTATTGTTCATACAGTGAAGCAAAATGACAAACAGTAGATAACTTATCACTTTGTTTTTTATTTATTTAAATCAGGACATAAAACAATAAGTTAAGTATTCATTATTTTAATTACTTAAGCCATAGTATGAACCTCAAATTTAATGCACAATTAATTTCTAGGTGGATTTATAGCACAAAAATTTGCTGAATTAACAAGTAACTGTCCCCGTGTAGCATCTCTTGTTCTGTGCAACACTTTTACGGACACATCGGTGTTTGAGTACCATGACTCCTCAGCCCTCTTTTGGCTCCTGCCTTCATTAGTGTTGAAGAGAATGCTCATGGGTAATTTTACAACTGATAAAGTTGACAAAAGGATGGCTGAATCTATTGATTTTATGGTTGAAAGAGTAAGTAAGATAAGTTTTACTTAAAACTCAAAAAAGTCTTTGTATCCATTCAAATATTATGTTGAGGAAATATTTGTAATCATGTTAGTTATGAATAAACTCAAAAACTACTGCACCAATTAAAAAAAAATCTTTTCACATCTGTCCATTTATCTGCTAACTCCTCTTATGAGCATTCATCCGTTAAAACCACGCAGAAGCCAAAATCAATGATTTCTGACAGACAATATAACAATAATGTGTTTAATTTCTAGATAAGATATTGACGTCATATTATTGGGAATTTCATAATCTTGTGTATGGTTTAAAAACATTTTCAAATGGTCTTATAGTTTTCCCATTAGAACAGTTCTTATCCAAGCCGTTTTTAAAACTAGTGGTCGACGGTCTACGCAGATGCGAGATAGTAGTTAAACCGTGTATGATAAACTTACTTACAACAATTTTACTTAAAAAAAATTATAACATTGACTAGTGCATGGCTTAAAAAAAACACGGTTGCTGTAAGTTTTCATTCAAGAAAAGTAATCTCAAAACTGTCATTTTTAGCCATTTTTCGAGATATTAAATATGTTAGATTAGGATAAAATATGAGGCATTTTTGTATTTTTTTTGGACTTATTAATTGAACACATTTACGATGGGACATGCATGGTACAATTTTTTTTTTAATAAATTACTTGTTTACACTATAATTAATTATTTAGTATCACTTTAATAATGACGCGTAATCGCGTCAGCGCTTAGTGCCGGCCGAGGTCTTTCAGATTTTTAGTCTTTATAGTGATACTAAATAATTAATTGTATTGTAGTGCACATTATTGTTATATGTATTGTCCGTCGGAAATAATTGATTTTGGATTCTGCGTGGTTTTAACGGATGAATGCTCTTAAGGCAGTTGTTCCACCGTCGGCGAGGAAGCAACTAACTATCGGCTATTTTGTCGCTCAAGAATCGTTCAATAAGATATACATTCTGTGTAAACAAATGAGATGCATAATTATGTTAATAGTTGATGGCTGATTTTTCCAAGTAACTGCGAGGACTCGCTCAACTGTATAGGTTGCTTTGCGACAAGAGCTATCAAAGATAATATTCGCTCAGCGATGATTTTCTCGGCGATATACGCTTGGCAGTCAGAACACAAGCATGCGCAAGCAGCATTGCCCAGGACTAGCCACCCCGAGCGAGTGGTACGAGTATCGCCTGTCGTTCTCGCATCGCCTGTCGTTCTCGCATCGCCTGTCGTACTTGCACACTCGCTTATAGCCCAGCGAGAAAACTATCGGAAATAAACACTCACTTCTCGCTGCTCGCCATGGTTTATTTTTATGTAATTTATATCCAAACGAAACCATGGCGGGTCACTAGTATAATAATATATAAACCTAACTTTTGTCAATGCTTTACATCTACTAACAATACGTCTTCATGCTCTGTTGAGCAACATTGTAACTTCATACACTATGACGACATAAAATCTTGCAACTTAATATTGAAATCTTGCCTACATGTAATTCCTGTTCTTACAATAATATGTTACTAAGCAGAACACAGATGGTTATCTAAATTGTTACTTTATCATTTTTTTTATTATCTTAAAAAAAAAACTGATTTTATTTGAGCTGTTATCTCCAAACCAATTATTTTTAATAAGATTGACTTGGAACCTCCACTCCTTGATTTTTTAAACCATCCAAAAGCATTTTATGCATTAGGTAGGTATATAATAATATGTTACCGGCAATCTATATAATCCGGTATTCTATACAATCCTAGGCAATGTATATAATACCTAAAACGTGCAGATAATATTAATATTATATACTTTGCTTTGGTATTCTATACAATACCAAATGTACTCATTTTTTACACGGTAATGTGTGTAAAAAATGAGAGCAAGGAACGAGGTGACGATTTTAGGTCACCCCGACATGGACAGGTTAGGTTAGAAGACAGAAAAAGGGAGTACTTCATTACAATTCAATTCTTTATTGCTATATCACATGTGTTTCATAAGATCTTAAAAATAGTTAAACAAGTGCACATGGACGCTGTCGGGCACAGCAATGCAAATATTTTTTTTTAATTTCACGTTTATTTTATTATGTACAAGTACTGAGGTCCCATTTTTGTCCTTTGGGTTTAAAGTCGGATCTATCCGTATACATAATATAGTCTATCCGGATGGTTATAAAAAATAACCACGAAGGCTAAGTCTGGAAGCCTTCTAAGCTACCGTGTCCGTGTCGGGATGCCCTAAAATTACGTCAATTCTTTCCCTGCTCTTGTTTTTTTACACACATAATTTTTCAAGTAATAGAACATGTCTCATTTGCCTGTCATTTTATAGGTAGGTCAGTTAACATTGATAAATAAGTATAGACCAAAATCTATTTATTTTGCATATTGCTGGTGGACCAGCCCATCAGATGCTCTATACAATTCCTAGGAATTGTATACATTACCTAAGTAAAGTATGTAATGGACAATAATATTCATAATATTTCATACAATACCTGAATTATACAGATTGCCGGTAACATATATATCCGAAAATAAAAGTCAATTTTTGCAAAAACCTCTTGAAAATGAAAAAACCATGTTGTATAGATTTATTCGATTAAAAACTTGAAATTTTCAGCTGGAATCCCTGAATCAGGCAGAGTTAGCTTCTAGACTAACTTTGAACTGCACACCTTGTTACATAAAACCACAAGTACTGGTAAACCTGCCTATCACAATAATGGATGTGTGGGATGAATGTGCCTTAAGTTCTCGAGTTCGCGAGGACCTCTATAAGTCATACCCTCAAGCAAAGCTAGCTCATCTGAAAAGCGGCGGTAACTTCCCCTACTTGAGCAGAAGTGATGAAGTCAACCTTCATTTATTAGTGAGTATAATAATTAAATTCATTTACAGCTACTTTTTTCCAATGTTTATACAACCTGTAAAGTAAATACAGCTGTGTATGTTTGGCTCATTTGATATGTTTCATTCATGGGTATTTCTGTACTTGTTCTAGATTCATTTGCGACAATTCGATGGTACGGACCTGTCAGCATCATATCTTAGTCTGCACAGAATGCCAGCCCCCGCAAATCTGACCCAACCCGAGGAAGGCACAGTTAGTTACTTCAATCAGAGAGAAAAAGTAGTGAAAATATCTTAAAAAAACAAACCATCCGGTTTTACTTGTTTTGTTTCTCTAAATCCGTTTGATATTTTCTTGTATAGATAATATTATAATACATTATGTAAGTAGGTAATCTAAAGTTTTCGAAACAAGTTTTTTTTATTGTATAAATAAATGCATTAATATACATGGACAAACAAAATAAGCAAATCTAGCACTTCGAAGTGTTTCTATAAAATGTAGAACAGATTATGACTATTGTATCCTTTTTGTACGAAAATTTGTTAAGTTTAAGGGTTGCAAAAACTTCCGTGTAGTTGCATTATTCCATGTAGCGGTATAATCAATGGTGATATTTTTATAGTTGTATGTACTGTGAACTAATAGGAACAGGTTTAGCTTCAGTAAAAACTTATTTTCTGTAAGAACTTTTTGGATGTAAAAACGAAGTCCAAAATTTCTTATTTTTGTATAAAATTCGTGTAATCGCAGAATTGGGGAAATGGATGGGTGATCTAAGGGGCTGTCTCCACGAGCGAGAGAATCGCGACGAGTCCGCCCTTATATCGTCGGATAATCTCCTCGAACGAGCGATAATTCCACCGCGTATCGTCGCGAGTCGTAACGGAATCGCAGCGTTTCCGCGGCGACTCGTAACGGTATCGCCGCGTTTCCTTGACGACGCGTTGCGAAAGAAAGAATTCAGTTACGTGCCAGACAAGAGAGTCGTCGCGAGAGCGCCGGGTCCGCTGCGCGAGCGCGCGGCGGGCTAGCGACGATGTAATGACGTTTCGCGCGCTCGTTGCCACTCGTCGCATCGCGGCGATAATATCGCCGTGTGTAGACGGTTCCATAGAGAGTGTATAGAAATACGTGGCACGACGATAATATCGCCGCGATTCTCTCGCTCGTGGAGACAGCGCCTAAGAGAGGCAGAGGGAGGCCAACGAAAAGATGGATGGATTGTGTGAGGAGTGATACGAAAGACTAGAGAGTGATAGCGTGATTGCTGACAAAGTAAAATGGTAGAACGAGTTGCGCCGACCCCGAGTAATATGGTACAAGGGCAGGAAGATGATGGAGTTGGTAGGTAGGTACTCACCGCGATAGCTCGCTTGCTTTTCGTTCGATTTCGCGAGTGGATAAGTGACCTTCACGAATTCATATAAAAAGCATTTTTGTTGTGCGAACATTGAATTTGCGAGCACATCTTTTGTTTGCACCTGTTTTGCCCCAGTGCTGGGCAAAGACCTCCCTTTCTCTTTTACACACAATTCTGTAATTTGCAAGCACAGCAATGTGTTTTGGGAATGAATTCTCGTCACGTAAAAAGGCCACCTAACTGATGTTCATATAAAAATGCGAATGCTCGCGATGAGTATAGACCATCGCAAGCTGCGTAGTGAAACAGCCAAAAAATTATATGTATTAGGAAAGATTTTATATGCGAGGATTTGCGATGTGCGATGTTTGCATTTGAATTGAGTAGAATGCTCGTCACGTAAGGTCACCTAACTGATGTTCATCTATTTATATAAAAGGAGAAACTGACTGACTGACATATCAACGCACAGCCGAAACTATTGGAATTAGGAACGTGAAATTTTGCACAAGGTTTCCTTTTATGACGTAAGCGAGCACTAAGAGAGGATTTTCTAAAATTCACACCCTAAGGGGGTAAAACGAGGGTACAAAGTTTGTATAGAGAAACCTAATTTCACGCGGGCGAAACCGCTGGCAGAAGCTAGTCTTTATATAAAAGGAGAAACTGACTGACTGACATATCAACGCACAGCCGAAACTACTGGGACTGGGAGCTTGAAATTTTGCACGAGGTTTCTTTTTATGATGTAGGCAAGCACTAAGAGAGGATTTTCGAAAATTCGACCCCTAAAGGATGAAACGGGGGTCCAGTTTTGTATGGAAAAACTTACTATCACGCGGGCGAAGCCACTGGCAAAAGCTAGTTAGGTATATAAAGGCGTATGCTCGTGATGAGTACAGACCATCGCAATCTGCGTAATGAAACAATTAGATGCCAAAATATTATTTAAGTACATATTAGGGAAGATTTTATATGCGTGGATTTGTGACGTGCGATTTTGCATTTGAATTGAATAGATTCTGAATCAAATCAAAAAATCAAAAAAGTGTTTATTAATCTCCACAAATTATGAATAAGTAGGTAACGTAAAGTAGTGATGGAACGGAAGTGTCTTAACGGAAGCGGAAACGGAAACAGATGTCAAAAGTAAATCTTTGCGGATGCGGAAACGGAAGTGTTAATACTATGAAGAAAAAGCACAATATTATTTTTTAAAAACAACAGAAAGTTTAACGTCGTAATCACGTCAAGAGGCGCAGTGAAGCGCAGAATGAACCAAAAAAATAATAATAAAGAAACTCGTTGCGATACGTTTGTGTACCGCCCCCGCGCCTCTTCCGATATGTCCAGTCCACGCGCCCCCCACCCCTGCGCTGTATTCTTCCGTTAGAGTTCTGTTATTTAAAATTTTGCGGAAGCTTAAGCGGAAACAGAAGTGAAGAAGCTTGCGGAACTTCTGCAGAAGCGGAAGCGGAAGCAAAGTTCTGTTGCAACACTACCGTAAAGTCATGTTGCTTTGGCCGCTTGAGCCGGATTGGTCCGATGAGTGTTTTCCCGTCCTATTCGCCAGGGTCATTTGTTTGCGACTGGGTACTCCATCTCGTTTAGCTCTTCAATCTCTAGATAGGAAGAGCTGACGAGTTGGAGTATTTGGTAGTGGATGTGCGATCCTGGTGGAATAAACGCGAGTGTTTGTCAGATATAATAACAATAGAAACATGTCTCGCGTTCCTATTGGTAAATAACCTTGAGCTAAAGTACTCTTCATTTGTTATTTCTATTATTTTTTCTAGTCTAATTAGTGTCCCACTGCTGCTGGACAAAGCCCTCTCCTTTCACACCTGTCTTGCGCGACTCAGGCCTAGCTTGACCCGCAAACGTGAAACTATAGGATCGTCATCCGTTTCCAATATTATACGTGATGAATAAAATTAATATTGTTATGTCAGCTAAAAACCCCATGAAAGCTTATGAGACTCATATTATTTCGAATTTGGTTATTGTTGTAGTTTAAAAAATAAATATTTTTTAATAATATTTTAACGTTTTATTTTAATTCTCCAGAGTTATTTCACAATAAATAACTTACAATGACAACTAATGAGATATGATTTGCTTTAAAAATACGTTTTGCATAACTGTACATTAACATTTGAATACACTTGGAACTGACTGTATTGTACAATGTATGAAAATAAATGTATTTTATTGTAACAATCTAGTTTTCATTCAGAACTTGCTCTTAACTCACCAAGTTTACAACAAAGTTGAGCTACATTTAAAATGCAGAAACAATCTTAGTGTCGCCGCACATGGGCCACATGCCACAAAACGCTGCCACGAGAAACTAGAAGCGGCCACAAAAGAAGCTGCAGCGCCGCAGCGCGCGACAGTCACTTGTGGCCGGTGGCTGCTACTTTTTTTAACCCATCGCGCATTATCATAATGGACTCTGGCGAAGAAGGTTTAAATGCGCGAGTGGCGTGTGACGGCGTTTTGTATCGGCGTTTAGTGGCCAGTTTGGGTCACAAGAAGCGAGCAGCGGCGATTTGTAGCGTGTGGCGGCCACCGGCGTTTTGTGGTTGTGGCCGGTTGCCTGTGTGCGGCGACCCTTACGGTTTTAAAGGCAGGTACTAATTTAAGTAACAGTTCTATGTATCCTTTTCTATTTTTTCTAGCTTATTTAATTGTTGTGTGTGATAGTCTTTCTTCTCTTTATGAGACCTCAATGCCTTTTCTCTTTCTTCGTCGTCTGAGAAGTATTCTTCTAATGAGCCATCAAAGTTTATTACAGCTGGACCGGCTAAAGAGGAACCTGGTTCTGTTGATGTGTTAACTTTGACTAGAGGTTCCTCATATTCGTCGATTTGAGGCACATTTTTGGTCTGTGCGTTGTGTGTTGTCACTGTAGAATATATTGACATAGCCTGGAAAGAGAAGTCATGTTAATATTTCAAAAACAGAAATACCTTATATGACAAACTAATAATGGCATCGCATCAATCTCGTTCTTAGGGCTGCAACTGCGTAAAGCGTACGCCCGCGAAATCACGCGTGTGTTCACGCGGACGGTCCCCGTCGCGGAAACCGGATTATTACCTACGCAGTGTCGCTAGTTCAACTTTAACAGTGTGCATGTAGTCATGTCGATGGAGAATTTAATATATTGTTACGTAGCGAAACGGGCGCCGGGCCCGGCTCCCCGCGACGGGTGCCGCGCGGGGAGCCGCAATGGAACGCGTTTGTATGAGACCGCGCGGCCGTCCGCTTTATGCAGTTTCGGCCCTTAATTTTATGAGTTGGTTAAAGATTTTCGGTATTATACCTTAGTCTTCAACATTCATGATATTAAAACAAACAGTAGGTACCCTCGGTAAAAAGTACCTGAGCAACTAAGGTGGATACGTCTCCCGCGTTGGCTGGTAAAATGAGGGTGTTGTTAGTCCTCGCGAGCTTGTTGAACGCCGACACATACTGCTCAGCCAGCGTCAGCGACGCGGCATGCTTGCTATCCTGTGAAAGGGGACTCCATGTTAGTATATTATAATATGTCTGATCATAGCTTCGAAAAACATGAGAAATACAACTACTAGTTACACAATGGTATAAAAAATTCTCCATTAAAGCTTGAATACGAAATAATCTAGCTTGTTTGGGCAATTTGGACTCTGCGTTAGATTTCTCGAAGTGCTACCCTCAGAATCCGTTATTTTAATATTCTGTGTGGCTTTTTAATTTAATTTTATTATTTAGAGTCTCGCGTTTGACCTCTATCTGCTTAGATAAGAGACGATGTGTACGATGATGAAGAATGTCTGCCTAGAAAAACACATTATTCACTCTATTTATAAGTTATACCTCGTTTCAGCGTTTCTTTTTTTCTTAATGTGGGAAATCATTTAAAAACTTTTCCTGCTTTGGGTGGAGCAATAAGGAGTGTCAGACTTTTACTAACTCACCTGTTTCTTTGATTGCCTTATGCATTCCAGAGCCACAGTAACTCTTTTGAACAATCCCGCAGCCCTAGCACGCATATGCATGGGATTTTGCTGAAGTTCTGAATACAACTCTCATAATATACATTACTCGAGGAATACAAAAGCAACCTTGAAAATGATAAATAACTGACCCGCTGGGCCAGCGCCCCGCCGACGAGCCGGAGTCCCTTGGCGCGCGCCTCCGCTACAGCGAGCATGGCCTGCGCCTCACCAGACGCCTTGTTTATCTGCTCTTGCTTCTCAGCCTCTGGAGACATAACAGAGAATACTTAGAAAACAAAAACTTTTGTACCTACATAAAGTTTTTTTTTTTGCTGTGCACCAGCTCGCAGAGTTGGTCTTTCCAGCTTCCTTAAAGAAGCCCATGAGAATGAAGTATCTTGGATCCTTCGCCACTGATAGTTAACACACAAAGAAAGGTCTCTTTTGAATTTGTGAGGTGAAGCACCGGCTCTTAAACTGTCGCTGCGCATCGAAGTGTCTCGCTGTATTCGAATTTTCTTAAAATGTACGCCTTTTTGTGTAGTTATTAAAGTTTAGTTCCATAGGTGTTATACAAATAGATCGCGTTAACAACACCACCCTGCGCTCCACAACTGAAGTACCTAGCAGATGTTTCAGAAAAAACAGCATGGCTTAAATTGGGAGTGGAGTGGCTAGCTACGACACACTTATGTACCCGGACAGATGGACGAAGATCCTCACTCACTGGACACAGTGGACACCTGAGGGAAGGCGTCACCGTCGAGGTCAACCGCGAAAAAAGTATGTGATACGATCTGATCATGTTCGCGGGATAAACTTGTCCAAATATAGCCCAGGACAAAAATGTTTACAAGGAAAAGGGGAAAGGTCGTTGCCCAGCAGTGGTGGAGTAGTACAAAAAGAGCCTAAAAAAATAGCATTGCTATCTTACAAAGAGGCCGCCTCATGAAGCATCAGTGTGAGCTAAACCTAAACTGGATTGTTTAAATTTATTACATAAAATTTAATGTGTACCTGACGCCAATATCCTAGCCTGACGCTTGCCCTCAGCGACGTTGATGTCCGCAGCGCGCACTCCCTCGGACTCCAAGATGGCTGCTCTTTTTCGCCGTTCCGCTTCAACTTGCATCTGCATAGCCTCGTGCACTCGCGTTGGTAGTTTAATATCCCCTGTAAATATGAATAAAAATTGCATTAAAAATGTAGAATGTACACATTATCGAATTTTGATTTGTTAGTTTTAAAGGTGATCTAAAAATCACATTTAAGTAAATAAATGTTCAAAAAAACATTTTATAGAATAGTAAGTCAGTCACTCTATTTAAAATATCTCACTCTATTCAACTACATTAAGTAAGAATGGAAGCTTTATATAATTATGGAGTACTGCAGTCACATATGGGCTGGTGCTGCAAAATGCCATCTAGCAGCTTTGGACTCAGTGGAAAGGCGTGCGAAGAGGCTAATTGGGGATCCAGATTTAGTTAAGTCCAATCTACAAAGCCTCGAGCACAGGCGCAGGGTAGCCAGCCTATCGGTATTTTACAGGTTGCATTTTGGAGTGTGCGCGGGAATTGCACGACTTGAATTCCGCCATCTCATTTCTACCATCGGACAACCCGACATACGGCGAGTATCCACCCTTACGATGTTGAAACTTCAACGGTCCGGACTAAGCGTTTCGCTTCGTCGTTTATACCGCGTACATCGAAGGACTGGAACAATTTGCCTGCTGCGGTCTTCCCGTCCAACTATAATTTAGGTGCCTTCAAGGCTAGAGTGAATAGGCTCTTAATAAATTAGTGCACCTCACCATCAATGATTGCATCACTGCTTATCATCAGGTGGGATCGCAGTCAAGCACTGGTTTATATCAATTAAAAAAAAAAAACTTTTTTAGTACAGCGAAAATAGCCATTAATACTAAAATACGTTAATCCTTTAACTCTCGTCTTCTCACAGAATCACAAACTTTCTAATAATATTGTCTTCCATTCATCAGCAAACAAATACAATCTAGGGGAATGACAAGCTTCTGCCAGCGGTTTCGCCCGCGTCAAAGTAGGTTTCTCCATACAAACTTTGGACCCCTGTTTCATCACTTTAGGAGGTGAATTTTGGAAAATCCTCTCTTAGTGCTCGCGTACGTTGTAAAAGGAAACCTTATGCAAAATTTCACGCTCCTAGTCCCAGTAGTTTCGGCTGTGCGTTGATATGTCAGTCAGTCAGTTTTTATATATATATATATATAGAGATTTATCAGTAATCTGTAAGACCACCCATTAACCTTTTAATCGCCTACGTCGGATATATCCGACAAACACTCCTGATTATTCCGCTAGGGTCGCACATCCATGACCAAATATTCCATCTCGTCAGTTCTTCTGTCACCTATTTGTATTAAAGAGCTAAACGAGATGGACTACCCAGTCGCAAACGCACACGAGCCTGGTAAATAGGACGCGAAAATACTCGTCGGATTAATCCGACGTGGGTGGGGCTAAACTGGGTTATTGTAAAATGTTTATCCTGTTCACATTATGAGGTTGCACAATAAAGTATTTAAAAAATATATATAGTTGAAATACACTTACGTATCTCATATCGCAGACATGCTATACCCCAAGCTTCACTGGCCTTGTTGATGGCATCCACAATACCAGTATTCAGAGATTCTCTCTCTCTAAATACTTTATCAAGTGAAATTTGGCCAAGTTCAGAACGCATAGTAGTTTGAGCCAGCTGTGTAATTGCAAACTCGGGGTCTTCAACACCATATGACGCTGGAATAAAGACAACAGTTTTAACTAAACTAGAAAAAGTTTGACAAGAAATGCATGATTATTCACATGCATGGCTACTTTATTTATTTGTGTTTTAATATAAACTCAAACATGTTACATAATACAAAGATATATGGCTATGGTAGAGCGTACGAATGTCTCACTTCAGGCAGTCTCCAAGTGGGGCGAAACCAATCTGGTAGAATTCAACGCCACCAAAACACAAGCGTGTCTGTTCACCGCCAAAAGGAGCCCGTTCACCTTGGCTCCTGCTTTTCGGAATGTATCCTTGGAGTGCACCGACCGCCTTCAGCTCTTGGGAGTTGAAATTACCTCTGACCTAAATTTTGGGCAGTTCATTGAGTCCAAAGCCAAGGTAGCTAGAAAACTAGGCGTTCTTGCAAAGGTCCGACGGTACTTCACACCGGGACAGCTTCTAATGTTATACAAAGCACAGGTCCGATCGTGTGTGGAGTACTGCAGTCACATATGGGCTGGTGCTGCAAAATGCCATCTAGCAGCTTTGGACTCAGTGGAAAGGCGTGCGAAGAGGCTAATTGGGGATCCAGATTTGGTTAAGTCCAATCTACAAAGCCTCGAGCACAGGCGCAGGGTAGCCAGCCTATCGGTATTCTACAGGTTGCATTTTGGAGAGTGTGCGCGGGAATTGCATGACTTGATTCCGCCATCTCATTTCTACCATCGGACAACCCGACGTACGGCGAGTATCCACCCTTACGTTGTTGAAACTTCAACGGTCCGGACTAAGCGTTTCGCTTCGTCGTTTATACCGCGTACATCGAAGGACTGGAACAATTTGCCTGCTGCGGTCTTCCCGTCCAACTATAATTTAGGTGCCTTCAAGGCTAGAGTGAATAGGCTCTTAATAAACTAGTGCGCCTCACCATCAATGATTGCATCACTGCTTACCATCAGGTGGGATCGCAGTCAAGCACTGGTTTATATCAATTAAAAAAAAAAAAAGAATAATCAAATGAAGCAGCCTTTGTACTTTATGTATTATCTTTTTCTGTTTTTTGTATTTACATAAATAGTAAAATAAATAAATTATCAAGATTTAAATCAGATTCTAGCCTGTAACATGCAAAAGGTTTTTCTAATGATAAATTCATCTTTAAAAAAACACTATATTTTGATTTTCTTTTTTTTTTATTAATGATAGGCTCGCGTTTCACCACCATCTCACCTGATGGTAATGGTAAGTCTATATTTTTATTTCTTTTGTTCTGGTTCCTGTCCTGATTGTTGGCAATAGGATCAAGCCCACAACTGCCCCTAATTATACCATGAGACTTAAACATGTGAATGTGGGTATATGTAAGTATACCCACACTTCAAAATCATGTCTAAGACATTTAACAGACAAGTAACAAACAAGCACCACATTTATTTTGTCCTAGCTGCTGCCCATGGCTCAATTTGTACTTCCCACTATTACACATTATGTGATAATCTAGGATACAAGCTAGCCTGCTGAAAAAGTAACAAACTTACACTATATATACATATACAAACTCTTGCCTTCAGAATAATAGCATGATGTGTACAAATGGCGTGATTAACATCCACAAAAAATAATATGATTCCCAAAATGCTGAAAATACAAAAATATGAAAGGTGATGCAATATTTGAAATAATGAATCTTACCTAAATAAGGGTCAATAATTCGAAGATAAAGCACTCCATCAATGCTCAGTGTTACATTGTCGGAAGTAATGGCACTCTGTTTAGGAACATCTATGGCTATCTCCTTCAAACTCTGCACATATTTTATCTTATCCACTATTGGCCATAGTAGATTCAGACCAGGCTCTAAGATCCTGTGAAATTTTCCCATTCGCTCCACAATCCATGCCTGCAATGATTAAGTAATGCAATGATGTATGTGAATGATGAAACTTTCATACCTGAATACAAAAGCAACCATCTCAAAAATTACCCTCTAGCCCATTAATCCTCTGCTAACCAAAGTTCTATATATATATAATTACATTACCTATATCTTTGTTAGGGTATAACGAAAAACTCAGCTAAAAATTATTGCTATTGATCATCTGAGCTGTGATAATATCAATTATGATGAAATACCTCTTGTTGTGGGACGAACATAACAATAGTATTAAGCGGAGTTGTTGAGCGACTTCTTGTAGCTGTTATTCTGTACACAATTCGTGCATTGTTTTGATATTCCACGTTAAAAACATTCTGAAAACATATTGTAAGGTTAAGTACATCAATACTTTTGTAGGAATTATTATGTAAATACATATTTATCGAACAGTACTGACCCGTAACGGAAGAGCCTTTGTGAAAAACAATCTCGAACGACTGAACATTTTCATATATTTCAAGTGTATTTCCTTGCAATTACACTTTCCATTCCACAAAAATCTCTTTTTGCTCAAAATTCGCTTTCAGTCAAACGGACATGATGACAGAACATCGGCTCAGATAAATGTTGCCTGATGATGCCGGCTTTCCAATACGAAAAAGAGCGAAACCAAACTTTACTAAGCCACTACCATGCCTATGCCTATATGTACTCAATTTGAAACTAATATTAAATTGTTAGTCGATTTTGGTAATCGAAATCGATATGAAGTAAAGATTTTGTAGTCTAGCAACGTTACCAGATAAGGTTGTCAAGCGAGGGTAAATTTAAAATATTGAAAGTTTGATCAATAGTTTTGTAAATAGATATTTTATCTAGATAAATATAGCTATTATTAAACGGAACTAGAATTAAAAAATGGATTCAACGTCTACGAAGTCCGGTAGTTCGTCTGATATCACACAAACCTCAAGTCTGTCCGCTAAAATGAAAAGATTGCAAATTGAAGAAAGTCTACTTCTACAAAGAATAAATAAAAAAGGTGTGCCAGAAACGTCGCACTCAGATGTAGAGATCAGACAAATTGATGCAACAAGTTACCAAACGTTCTCGGAGTTCAAAGCTTTTTTAGGAAAGACTAAAAATTCATTTAGAGAAATAAAACTACTATACCAAGATATAAGGAGTAGTATATCTTCGAAAGAAACGCTGAAAACACTTGGTAAGCATTACAGAAGAAAGATCTAGACACACATGATAGTTTTTACAGCAAATAAACATATTTGATATAAGCGTTGTCATTATCAGATAGAACTTTGTCACACACTAGGAATTACTCCTATATAACGTAGGTGGGTGCGTTCACAAACATATAAACTCACATACAATATGACACCCAGACCCGGAACAACTAAGTGTAGGCCATACAAATTTTGTTCCGTGCAGGAATCGAACCCGCGAAACGCTGCATGGCAGCACCTTTTGACTGTCACCTTTTTATTGTTTATAAAGATATTTAATAAACATGTTTTATAAATTAATTGATACTTGTATACCATTTCAGATATAGATGAATTTAAAAAAAGCACCCTACAGTTGGAAAACCGTATGAAAGCATTTAAGATGTATTTACAAACAGAATTAATCTGTCTTAAATCCGCTGAGGAACAATTGCAACTGACTGTGAGTATTTTAAAGTAACAAAACCCACGGTCCAAGTTCGTGACTAACAGCAACGACTAACGAAGTAATTTCTTTTTCAACAGTCTTCTTACTCGTGTGTTTTACTTACAAGTGCGGGAAAATGCGGCCAAGTTTATTGTATTAGTAGCCCCCACCAAGGCAAAAGAAAAAAAACTCTCGAGCTATTTCTCACAATCATTTATTTATTTATTTACAAGCACTTGTACAACGTTACGGAGGAAGTCCAAGGTGTTGTACAGTAGAAACTTACATGTTATCATGTTACTAAATATTATGTTTCTGAAATTTTACTTATTATTTTCGAGTGTGTTAAAAACAACACATGGTCAATTGACATTGCAGTAGTTTCTCGGCTCCAAAATGACTTCGCGTTCGGATCGGTTGTGTATTCTGCCTCGGCCTCAATCACGAATTTTGCCTGCTTGCATCAAAATGTAGGTATTATGTTATTAACTTAATATTATGATTTTAGATGAACGAAAATCCAGTTTTATTTAATAAGTTGAAAAGACAGCCAAGAATCCGAACAGCTAAATACAACGAGATTGTGCCGAGTCCTGTTAGGACAATTATGACATCCCCATTCAAGTGTTTAGTGAGTATTCTTCTCGTATTAAATAAGTGGTGTGATTTCAATTCCCTCTTCGTCCATCAGTGCACTATACAGTGTCGAATAAATTACTGAGTAATAGCAACTAAGTATTCGAAAAAATACTTTGACTGTCGGATAATTGGATTACAAATGGGTTGAATTGGCTAGATTATAGGTTTGCCTAAAATATGTAGGTAGGTAATTTAAAAAAGCTATTATATAGGTATACGCTATATGATTAGCTTAATTATCTGACCTAAACTGACAAACTGAGAAACGGACAATTCCGAGCTGTCAATGAACGACTCTCTGGCGCTGTCGTTAAATCATTGTTAAAGCTGTCACTTTAGTCCATCCTAAGTCCATCTAACCCAAAGACTACTATCTAACCCCGCGTTCTGAATTGCGATAAAAGTGATTAAATTGCGAATCCGACCAAATTTAATAGTCACAAAATATAAGGGCTATTGAGTAACGTTGCGCGTTGGTCTGATTCACTTTTATCGCAATTCGGAACGCAGGGTAACTAAAAATTATAGTTTAATTATACTACAATTGCTATAGAATAGTGCGGGTGACAGCTGTTAGATTCATACCATGTACCTATCCTTTTGTCTCATCTTAAATATGTATTATTTTCGTCCTGCTGTCATAGTACCCATGCTATGTAAAAAAGACCATAAATTACCTTCGAAGTAGGCAACTACCTACACCAGATTTCAAACAAACTGTATTGATTTATAGGAAGTTCAACAGTTTCAAGAATTCATGATGAATAGTGCAAACCGTTATGGAGGGTGGAATGAATATCACCATAATATATTTGTAAACTATTGGAAAAAACATTTTGGATCTCAATTAGATACTTCTTTTAAAGAAATGGAAAACCTCGTGGAAAATTCTCCAGCATTTCATTCGTTTCTATATGAACTTCTTCCAAAATTACAAGGTGACGCATTTCTATAATAGCTTCCCTTTAGATCTCGAATCAAATATTTTACCAAAGGCACGTATATTGTTTTGCCTAATAAGTTGAGCGAGTTTCACTTAAAGAGGGGTAACTTTGGCCCTAGTGTATAACTTTGGCACACGCTTATTAAGAGCATTCATCCGTTAAAACCACGCAGAAGCCAAAATCAATGATTTCCGACGGAAAATATAACAATAATGTGCACTACAATACAATTAATAATTTAGTATCACTGTAGAACAGAAAGACTAAAAATCTGAAAGACCTCGGCCGGTACAAAGCGCTGACGCGATTTCGCGTCTATTATATAGTGATATTAAATAACTAGCTGTGCCCCGCGGTTTCACCCGCGTTTTTCTTCGCGTCTATTATATAGTGATATTAAATAACTAGCTGTGCCCCGCGGTTTCACCCGCGTTTTTCTCGTTTCCGTGAAAATACCGAGATAAATATAGCCTCCCTCAATAAATGGACTATTGAATATTTAAACAGTTTTCATATCAGATCAGTATTTCCCGAGATTACCGCGTTCATAACAAACAACCAAACTTTTCAGCTTTATAATGTTAAGAAAAATATAGATTAAGTTAAATTGTATACTTAAGTCGCAGGCAATAGCTGTCTATCTGTTCGACATTCAGCCAGACACATAAGAATGACGACTATAGGCGGGAGTGTCCGTCCACTTTAAACCGGGTTAAAATATTATTTTAAAGTACTTCTGAGTAAATTATATTTTTCGTTTTATTTTCTTGTGGCAGAAGAATATATTGATTGTTTCCGCAACCTGATCTTGACAACGCGACATATAGTTGGCCGTGCGAAAAACAGTCTTGCCGTAAATCTAATCCTACATATTTAAATGTTTGCCCCTGTGATTTATTTATCGTTACGGCAAAAGATAATTTAATTGGGAATTGGAGTCTTTTAAAATGAAAAGGCAAATCATTTGGAATCATTGGGATCCGAGGTTTATGTACTGTTTGACCAACCGCTGGACCAGTCAAAACTGTTGCAACGATCACGTTATTGCGAAGAAATTTAACCTGAAGTCGAGTCCCGTTACATAAATTTGGTGGCTTAAAATTTCTAAGTAAAATAATTTGGGCACCAATTTTTAACTTGAGAGAATGTGGGGGGAGGCCACTCGGGTTTAAAGAATTAAGAAATTCCTGTGGATAATGGACTGCATCTTCTTGATCTCATCAACAAATATATTTCGAAAAAGATTATCACAGGATTTTATGTTGATAAAAAACTCTATGGGCCATAACTCATTAATAGGTACCAACTCTTAACATCTTACACACGTGATAACTTTTAAACGAAATATCCGATTGAGATGAAACAAAAAGTATTTTACTTCTACATAAATACTCTTGATAACATAATGCTTAATTTCGATAAAGATTAATATTACGATACATAATATTTAACGTAGTTTTTTTTTCTTCAGACGATTTAATAATTATTTTGAACACAAAATCGGTTATTGTGATTAAACCATGATAGCTAGATATATGTTCTCGCGGACTTTTTTGTAGGTCTTAATGGGATCTACAAACCCGTAGTACATCATTTTGTTCTATTGTTAATAGTTTTTGCAGCGCACGCAAAAATAGGTTTTCGATTTTACACCTTGTGTTACAAAATAGCAATTTTATTACGGATCCCTAATTTTGAAAGCAAAAAAACATAGCCTATAGCCTTCCTCCTTTGGACTACCCAAAACTGAAAGAATCATTTAAATCGGACCAGTAGTTCCAGAGATTAGCGCGTTCAAACAAACAAACAAACAAACAAACTCTGCAGCTTTATAATATTATATAGTATAGATTAATTCTAGTGTAAACAAATAAGTTATTAAAAAAATTATTGTACCATGTCATAGATCGTAAATGCGTTCAATTAACGCGGCGGGGGAGGTGTTCAACGCTGGCATGAACAGTCAAGACGTAGGGACTACCTTCTTGGCGATTGTGCCTGTAGTGAAGAATAAAACTGGTGACCTTACTGATAAGAGTAACTACAGGCCTATAAGTATCTCTTGCCACTGTTACTGCTAAAGTGTTTGACGGTTTGCTTAATGCACAGTTAAATAAGTACGTAGCAATGCATGATAATCAGTTCGGGTTTCGTCCCCGTTTGTCCACCGAAAGTGCTATACTGTGCCTGAAGCATACCGTCAAATACTACACAGATCGTAAGACGCCCGTGTATGCGTGTTTCCTTGACTTGTCCAAGGCGTTCGACCTTGTTGTTTATGATCGGTTGTGGGATAAGCTGAGTAGCATAAACCTGCCCCAGGAGCTTATTGGCGTGTTCCGGTACTGGTATGCTCACCAGTCTAACAGTGTCAGGTGGGCGGGGGCAATGTCGGATCCGTATCAGCTTGAGTGCGGAGTCAGGCAGGGTGGCTTAACTTCTCCTACCCTGTTTAATTTATATTTGAATGGGTTGATTGTCGCGCTCAGCAGTCAACATGTCGGCTGTCACATAGATATGGTGTGTGTCAATAATTTGAGTTATGCGGACGACATGGTGTTGTTGAGCGCATCGGTCTGCGGACTGAGGAAGTTGATGCAGATATGTGAGGAATATGCCTGTGGCCACGGGTTGTTATATAATGTGAAAAAGAGCCAGTGGATGGTCTTTGAGACCGCCAGTGCGAGATGTCCTGGGAACATACCTCCAGTTAGACTGAATGGTGTTCCTCTGGAAAGGGTTGAGCACTTTAAGTACCTAGGGCATGTTTTGACTGGCGACCTCAAGGATCATGCTGACATGGAATGGGAGCGGAGGGCATTATCGGTGAGGGCTGAGAATACGATAGCTCGCAGATTTGCAAGATGCTCTAATGAGGTAAAGGTTACGCTATTTAAGGCGTACTGCACATCGCTCTACTCGTGCAGTCTGTGGGCTGACTATTCGGCTAGAAGCTATAATGCCATCCGCGTCCAGTATAATAATGCGTTCAGGGCGGTGATGGGGCTGCCCCGTTACTGTAGTGCCTCGGGTATGTTTGCGGAGGCGCGCACTGATTGTTTTAACACAACTATGCGCAAGCGTGCAACATCCTTGGTGAGCAGAGTGCGGACTAGCTCCAACATCCTTCTAGCGATGATTTCTAATAGACTGGATTGTCCTTTCATCCGGCATTGTTCAAGTAGACACATTCCGTTACCAATGCCGGAGAGAAAATATTAATGTTATTTTATTTTGCAATTGTTATTTTATCCGTTTTTATATAATTGATTTGTATGTTTTTGGACTTTAATTTAACTTGATTTAATTTGATTTTAATTTATTTAATTTGATTTTAATGTATTTAATTTGATTTTAATGTATTTAATTTGATTTTAATGTATTTAATTTGATTTTAATTTATTTAATTTAATTGTAATTCATTGACAGTGTCTTATTAATTTTAATTGTAATGTATTTAATTTTATTATTTTAATTAATGTATTGATGATGAGATGAGTTTTGATTCTGTAAATAGGTATATTTGACCTGAATAAAAATTATTATTATTATTATTTTTCAATATTTATCTCAGGACCCTGAGGTCCTGGACCTTTGGAAGGCGTACGCGGAGCCGAAGCCAACTCGCAGAGGCCCTTTAGATAATTATAATGGAACATGATACCAACCGACGATTATCCCTGTACGCGCTATGCTAGTGCACCCAAGGACCACCCCCGGTTGTTGAAAAACTATTGCGACATATGGAGAACAAAGATAATAGGGCTATGGTTTTTGGAGTCTTAAGTGGACTGGTAACATGGAACTATGTTAAGACTATGGCCCCTGCCTGAACAACGTTATTAATATCCATCAAAAAAAGGCAGGGGGTGACCTTGCACACTCAATAAATGGGCCCCCAAAAAACGGCCGCTAGCACGAAGTGACATAGCAACAAGAGGGCAACATATTCTGAGGTGCTTGAGGAGTGGAGAGGTACCACGGCTGGCTATCAGGACAATCCCGGAAGTACGGTCAAGATCCCTACCAGCACCTTACTGGATTATACATCCTTCTCCCGAGCACGTTTGCTCTTGCGAATCTCCACTCAAGCCAGCCAATAAAGGCAAGAGAGAGGTGGGAGCTCAGTTCCACGTCAGTATTCACTACGGCCGGCCAATAAAGGCAAGCCGGAGATGAAGAACAAGAATTCTCCCGGGAGATCGGGTCCGTGGGGTCGCTAATGCCCAACAGTTCGCCACAAAACTGCACTGCGGATTGTTTCTCTCTTAGTCTGGCCCCTCACCCTAGGGTATATTGGAGCACGCAAGCCCCACCACGACGTCAACGTAGAGATACGGCGATGGGGTTATTATTATTAATAAGTCTAAAAAAAAAAAAATGCCTCATATATTATCCTAAACTAACACGTTTAATATCTAGTGCGCCTCACCATCAATGATTGCATCGCTGCTTACCATCAGGTGGGATCGCAGTCAAGCCCTGGTTTATATGAATTTAAAAAAAAAAAACTCCAAAAACGGCTAAAAATGACAGTTTTGAGATTACTTTTCTTGAATGAAAACTTACAGCAATCGTGTTTTTTTTTGCGCCATGTACTAGTCAATGTTATCATTTTTTTTTTTTAAGTAAAATGTTGTAAGTTTACCATACACGGTTTAACTACTATCTCGCATCTGCGTAGACCGTCGACCGCTAGTTTTAAAAACGGCTTGGATAAGAACTGTTCTAATGGGAAAACTATACGATCATTTCAAAATGTTTTTGGAACATACACTAGATTATGAAATTCCCAATAATATGACGTCAATATCTTATCTAGAAATTAAACACATTATTGTTATATTGTCCGTCGGAAATCATTGATTTTGGCTTCTGCGTAGTTTTAACGGATGAATGCTCTTAACCAATAGGAACATGAGAAACTGTGTTTCCCTTGTTTCTATTGGTTAATAAGTTCGGGTCAAAAATATACTTCAGAGCCAAAATAACCCCACTTTACTACGCTTTTACTACTTTACACTTTTTTACGGTGTTAATTTTATCTTGATGGAAATGTTTAAGTTTCGTACAATGATAAACATTTCAAACTCCTCAGATATACGCGAAGAAGAAATTATTTCGCACGTCAAATGGTATTCAAAGTACGTCCACCTTAAAGAGCGGCAACAGAAAGCAATTGACAAATGGAGATCTAACAGAAAAGTTATAAAATTAGCTCAGGTACCTTTTTTTTGTATACTTTTCATCATATTTCGACAATTAAATTATTCAACAATATTTCTACTTTTTATATTTTGTTTAAGTATTTATTATTATTTTTTTGCCAGCAACCAGTTATTTACCGTTATCAGCAGTAGGGACTAGCGAGGCGAGAGAGTATGGCTGGCTAGCTGGCTGATACTTATTTTTTTAATTTATTTTTTTATTATAGGCGGAATCAGAACTAAGGGAAGAACATTCTTCCTCCAGTTTAGGAAAAAGGATTAGTACCGGTAAGAATATAAGAATAATTAACATTAAGGGGGATGCTCCAAGCCAGCCCGATAAATTCAAATTTTCTTACGATTTTTGCACTTTGCAGGTAAGTGTCAAGTTGTATGTTGATCAAAATAATAGGTCTTTAGTCTTTACCTATGAAATTGCCGTTTTTTAAAATAGGTTACTTTTAAGTGTTAGGTATATTATTATCTTTGGATTGATTTGGAATTATAAATTCAAATATGTCCGGTGAGGACCTGCGTCGTGCGGAAGGTAAGGACGCCGTGTTGCCTTTCCAGAAGGTCCACTCTTCAAAGAGGGGACTTACCGCCATAATTCATTCGAAAGATAAAGATAACTATTACTTTTGTTGTGTCACCGTTCATATCGATTAAAAAATAGTTTTCAGGATCTTGTTTGTTTACATATTTTTTTGATTATTGTGCATAATTGCACGTGCAAAGAGAGTCCTATAGTTATCGGTTATTTTATAATATATATTTATAACATTTCCCACATGAAAGTGATAGAAACGAAAATAGACATCCCATTTATTAGCAGTTTTAAGTCCGTATATCACCAATATTGCATACCGCTTGCGTTACCGATTGCGTTTCCACGGTAGAACTCATATTACAAAAAAATAATGCGAGTTTTCTTAGATTTCATACAAAAATGGTTATAAGTACTTACTGCGTTATTACAGAAAATATAAAATACAAATAAACCAATAAATACCTAATTTCGAAAAAATAATAAAGTTTATTTGAACTTATAATTCCAAGTCAATCTAAAATCACTTCAAAACAACCCGTTTAAAAAAATGGCAATTTCATAGATAAAGACCTATTATGATTGGCAACCGTGATTATGTATTTATTTACGAAATTATCATCAACACAAGCCTTTCAGTTCGTCTTACCCTATTGAATGGTTTATTCATAAAAAAAACCAGTTTAATAAAATAAATAAATAAAATATTTCCCGGGATTCAGAAGGCATATCCATATTAAGGGTATGCAAATTCGACATACATTTTCACTGTTTTTCATACAATCGCTCTTACGCGATTATGACGTTATTACACATTTTTCATTAGATATTTTGGAAATGCAGTATCTTCTGGATATTATCTAGGCTTCTATTGAAATCAATTTGTAAATTTGTATAAAACTATTCCAGTATAAACCTCTGTAAATCTGCTAAAATAGCAGATTTACAGAGGTTTATACTTTGCTTGAACTTTGACACTTCATAATATACTCAGAAATTTAAAGAATCAAAAGAATATTACAATAGAAGCCTTGTTCAAAAACTTTTAAGGGTTAAAAATCACAGAATTACCGAATGCTAACAAAGTATTCAGCCGTTATCATTCTTTTTTCGCGTTGCCTCTTCGTCAAACGACAAAGTAACAAGCTTTGAAACCATGCTCGATGTTGACGTTAGAACGAACAGAACTATCTGCACCGACCACCACCACCACCAAATGATAAGTCGACATCCTTACAATATTTGTTCGTTTTTTTTATTGATTTAGCTAACATTTTTCACCCCATTTGTTATGAGTAATATATTGTATGTATGGTTTATGGTCACCCGGTCGTTGTGGCGACGCTTGGAGGAGGCCTATGTCCAATAGTGGACGTCTTTCGGTTGAAATGATGATGATGATGTTGAATATGGTTTCAGATGATTTGGATTATTTTGCAAAAGATTTAGTTCCTCAATCTCAAAGTCACGATGAAGCTCGGTAAGATTATATTATATATTTATTCCGTAATTATATTGTTTAAATAGTACCTAGACATTTCTGTTGATGAACCTATAATATTATACCTTTAATTATATTCCAGTTTATTAATTAATTTACCTTACGCAAAGCTTGTTTTCAGTTTTGTTAGGAAATGTTACAGTGAAGATGTTCAACGAGGAATTCACATGAGTAAAAATATCGACAGTAATCTCGATAATATAGAAAATCTGACACCAAATGATTATGAAGATTCTAGCGACCATGCATTGCTGCATTTTCAAAAGCCCACAAAGCAGTGGTGTTTGATGATAAATAGTAAAGATAGTAAAATTAAATCGAATGTGAATAATGTTGAAAACATTAAGAAACTGTAAGTTAATAGTTACAGATATTGCATTTACTGTAGTAGCGATGGAGGTATATTATGTCGTAGATATTCTAGCCAGCAGATCGTCCATTTCGAGTCTTTTCCTTGGTGGAACTAGAAATGGACGGTAAAAGTAAACATAAAAAACTAAAATATTTAAAAATATAAAAAATAGTAGTCCGCCGGTGTCGGGACAGGGTCCAAGCTACCAGTGGTTAGGGCTCCAGAGATATGAACCTCTTCACAATGCGAGCCGTATCGAGGAGTACTGCCTTATGTATCAGGCCCTTGATCCAACCGCGCAACGACAGCTCCTACAGATGGTCGTCGAAGCTTTTGGCTATAAAGCCGTTAGCGGTTATGACAATCGGCACAATGACAGCCGAGTCTACATTCCACATGTCGACAAACTCGTGTGCTAAGTCGAGATATTTGATTTGTTTCTCTTTCTCTGCTTTCACGAGATTCTCGTCAGGTGGGATGCTGGTGAAATCGATTATCATTGCGCGGCGTGCTAATCAGTCTATCACTACTATATCCGGCTTATTGGCTATAATAGTACGGTCAGTAATTTATTTATTTATTTATTTACTAAATTATATTATAACACCTTTACAGACGCGTCCAAGGCGATGTTATTGCCCCCAAGGGGCTGATGATTATTGCCCCCATTTCTGGTAAAAGATCGCATGCGCGCTCGACCTCTCGAATCCAATCACCCTCGGTGTGACTGACAGTCGCCGACCAAATGCTCCGCCAAAATGAACACATGGTGTCATCATCCGGCAGGCGCGTATCAGTCACACCTTGGTCCGGTTGCCCCTAAGCCCTGTAAACCTTTCGTTGTTTTCGAATGTACGATTTTGATTGTACCGCTCCACTTAACGCTTGTACCTACGAATACGGCTTGCCCATGCATAGATCTTCTGCTTCAGGAATTCAGTACTCTCTGTGACGCAGAGCAGATATTCTCGAGGACTAATATCAGTTCCCGAGAATACCCTAGGGTGAGTGTTGCCCTCCCTGAAGCAGATAAGCTTACCGATGAGTGCTCTGGCCTCACCGATACGACGCTTTATCCTGCACTGCCAAGCTGGCACAGCTGGTCGTTTAGCTCTACTAGGTCTGCTCTACTAGTCACTATTAGAAAATTTAACGTGAGCTACACGAAATGCTCCTACAACCGCACAGTACAAGATGCAGTGGGTATCAGTGAGTTCTTTGCTGCTATCAAAAGAATTTGATAGCTGCGAATATAGAGCACACACCAGCACCCTATTTCTCTTGTGCATGGGCAAACGGGGTAGATGAGGTCTAAGCCCCGGCGATGTGGAGCGGTACTCCGAAATGCGTCCTCCAAAGCGCTCCTCAATCGTTCATTACATTGGGTACTTACAGTTATAGCCGCGGCATCATCAGCGTCACCAACGTGGTCGGGTAGCGGTAAAGCACTGGGTTGACGTTGCACCGCGGCCGGTGGTGTAGCAGGTGAAACACGGCTACTCTGTGATTCCAGACGCAGTCTATCAAATACGGCGTCATCCAACATATGATTGCGCTGAATGACCCGCATCTGATCCGATAGTCGTTGGACCGAAACGTTGACAGCTGGCTCAAGCACCTGAAACAGAAAGCATCCGACCACGGTACGCAGTCAGGTTAATTCCCCCCTCTGTAGCACCAAAGTATGAGCGCATGACATTTTCATTGATGGATGGTGTCCATCGCATGCGCTGTACTCTTTCCACCAGCAGCGGGGACCCTATCAGAGGCCGGCGGGCCTCGAGGTCCCAAGCTGGCCGGAGGTCGGCCTTTTCCCCGCCGACGCGCAGGTGTTGGTGTCGTCGGCGGTGAGAAGTATTCGTCGCTCGAGCTCGACGCAACTACAGCGATCGGAATCTCTAGACTCCTCACGGTTGGCGCTGGTCCCCACGGCTGCGAGGCGGAGCTGAGCGACGAACCCGAAGATGTTGTGTGTGTGGATAAGCGTTTAGCATTTCAATCTATTGTTGTTGCATAGCAAATGTTGTCCTTTGAAAATACTAAGTATCTTGTAATTTCTTATTATTAATTTACTGTTTTTCGTACTAGTGCAGAAAAGTGTTGGCACTCAACCCCCGCCACATATCATTCATTTATCACTTGGCACATGGTACTTGACATTTTGCACTTTGCCCCTTGCACTTGACCCTTGGTACTTTGCTTTTTGTACTTGGCACTTTGCTCTTGGCACTTGACACTTGGGACTTGACTCTTGGCAGTTGGCACTTGGCTCTTGCCACAGTCACTTAGTTAGAACTTGTCACTTGGCAATTTGCAATTTGCTTTTTAACACGCTTTTATTAGCTTCACTTGTAACTATGTATGTAAGAAAATCTTGGAATCTTAATTTGACCCACTTCCCGGTCTTCGATTAGGATGAAATTTTGCACACGCTCTGAGTTCTGATGACAATACATGACTTGCTAAGAAACGTCATTACAAATCCAATATGTCGGCCTCTCCAAGACGGCGGACTGGCTGTTTGAAATCCACCAGCATGATATGGGTATCAAATGAAAGGGTTTGCTGTCAGAATAACGAAAAAATAGTCACGTGACTTAAATCCAATATGGCGGACAGTTTTGTAATTTTTAGTGCGTGCTAAAAGCGTGTTTTTTAGTTTTTTAAACTATTATTACACCTTGCACTCAGAACTTTGCATTTGACATTTGTTATAGTCGGCCTTATAATGTTCCCACTGTTGGGACTCAGGCCTCCTCTCTAGGAGAGGAAATTGGCTCTAATCCACCACGCGGGCCCAGTGCGAGTTGGTAAATGTCACATGTCTTGAATTGTTGGTTCTAGGACATGCCGATTTCCTCACGATGTTTTCCTTCACCGTTTTGAGAGCAGTGGTGATGAAATAAATTACACAAAGTAATTCGCCTGGCTGGGTTTGAACCCGCAACCTACAACTCGTAAGTCAGGGCCGTTACCACTCGGCCACCACTGCTCTCAAGTTTTAGTAACTCACCAATGGTGACAGCAACTTTAGTCGCCAGCGACTTGCAAAAACTGCGTGTGAGTTGTGACGACACAATGTATATTTATTACTTTTATTCGTTACCTACTAGGTTTGACCGTTTCAAATAGAGCCGTGTTGTTTTGCTTGATTTCTATTTATTGATTTGGTCTTTCGTCAACGTTCATTATCATTAAGCGATAAAGCCAGTGAAATAAAAACAAAACACAACACTATAGAGAAACAACAAACTGACAAGAATGAAAATAATAATGAAAATGAAAACGACACGGAAGAATCTAACCTCAATCCAAACGCACCATGGCAACGAGTGCCAACCCAAAAAAGAGGCCGATCCCCTGAGGAAAAAGCGGGTTAAATAAATGCCAAAAGAATACAGCGAAGGGATCTGCTCATAAGTCAACACAGAGGCATAACCAAACCAAAACAAACCAATAGCCTAGATATTGAGACTAGTAACAGTTTCTCTATGTTAGACACAGAATTGGATGATGTCACCCAAGTAAAAAGAACCCCTAAACCACCACCAATTGTACTCTATGGTGTCGACGATCTTCGAAATCTAACAGAGTTAATTGAAGAAGTCGTAAGTAAGAATGACTACACCTATAAAGTCGTGTCTAAAAATCAACTCATCATATCTTCCAGTACGGTTGATAAATATAAAACTCTAATAGAACACATTAGAGCAAAAGGACTAATTGGGCATACTTTTACTCGTAAAGACCAAAAATGTATGAGAATAGTCATCAAAAACCTTCACTTTAGTACTCCAAAAGAAGAAATCATTCAAGCTATTGAAAACACTGGAAACAAAGTGCAAGGGGAAATAGTTACAGCACGGATACCGGGAACTAAAGACCCCTTAAACACATTCTTCGTTAATGTAGCCCCGCACGAAAATAATAAACTAATAAAAGACATAAAAGTCATCTACCATCAAAGAGTTATTATAGAAGACCCAAAAAGAAAAACTACAGTAGTGCAATGCACTAGATGCCAACAATATGGCCACAGTAAAAATAATTGCATGAGGCCATATAGGTGCGTTAAGTGCGCCGGTGCCCATAAAACTACTCTTTGTACCATAGACAAAAACACCCCAGCAGTGTGTACTCTTTGCTCTGGTAGTCACCCTGCCATTTACAAAGGATGCACTGTATATAAAGAAATACTTGCCAGATAGAAATTAGGGTATAAACCCCACATAAACAAGACAATAAACAATATAGCGAGAATAAGCAGTCAAACAACACGTTTGTCGACTGATAGCTACAACGTAAACGACCCTGACTTAAGAAAACAGAAAGGAAAGAACCATACCACACTAGAAACTATAGAACAGTACAGTGAAGTAGTAAAGAAAAATAATAAAAAGAAATCTGCAAGCATGAATAATACTTCAACATATCAAATACCAGATCATGAAGATAGACAAAAAATCACATATCCAATAAATCAGAGTCATACAAGCTAAAACAACACGCTGACAATAAGACACAGAGAACCAGTGATACAATTATATACACAGAAAACAACACGAAAGAACAAAGAAGTAACCTAGAAACACTACTGATCAAACAGACAGAAAGAATTGACAATCTCGTATCCCAGATAAGCACAATGATAAACCTCATTATGACACTAATCAACAAATTGCCCTAATGCTTTCCCTAAGAATTGCCACCTGGAACGTAAATGGGTTATCAGCTCACACCCAAGAACTAGAAGTACTGCTCAAAGTTAATAAAGTGGACATCGCTTTAATCTCTGAAACCAATCTCAGTGACAATAAAAAGGTCAAGATAGCCAACTACTCCATCTATAACACAAATCATCCAGACTGTACGGCACATGGTGGATCTGCAGTCATTATCAAAAATAATATAAAACATCACCTACACAGTGAATTTAGGGAGGAATGGATGCAAAGCACTACTGTGACCATTGATGGATACTTGGGGCCAATTAACGTTAGTGCAATTTACTGCCCACCAAGACACCAACCTAAACAAGATATGTTTAACCGCTATTTATCCAGCCTCGGAAACAGATTCATAAGTGGAGAAGATTGGAATTGCAAAAATACTCACTGGGGATCTCGACTAACAACAACAAAAGGACGTGAACTAAAAAAATGTGTTGACCAAAACAACTTAATAACCCTCGCAACAGGAGAACCAACCTATTGGCCAACAGACACAAACAGAATACCGGACCTCGTGGACTTCTTTATAATAAAGGGACTATCGGATGTGTACTTTAATGTCGAATCATTGCTTGATTCTGTATCGGACCACACTCCCATCGTAGCTACATTTAGCATTTCACCAATGCAAAGAGTCCAAAAGCCTTCACTATATAACAACAAAACTGACTGGAGTGCCTTCACCGAGTTCCTGAATGATGAAGTCAATCTTAAAGTCAAACTCAAAACAGAAGAAGACATTGAAGAGGCAACATTCTACATCACAAACCTCATTCAAGTAGCTGCTTGGCGCTCTACCCCAACATTGAAGTACAAAACCGAAATAAATGATATTCCACTAGAGATACGGGACAAGCTACGAGAAAAACGAACACAGAGGAGACAATTACACGTACCTGACAAGATCAGACACAGACAGATCACGCTATAACAAAATATCGAGAGAACTAAAGGAATTGATAGATGAAAATAAGAATGCAATCTTTCAACACAAGATATCTGGTCTCTCAGCTATAAAAAGGACAATTATTCTTTATGGAAAATGACAAAAACCTTTAAGAAACCTCAAAATTATATCCCACCAATACGAAAGTCTTCTAATCACCTTTGGGCTAGAAGTGATAGTGATAAAGCAGAACTATTTGCAAACCACTTAAGCGAAGTATTCACTCCTAACGAATCGACCATGGAAGACTTTGAAACTGAAGTTGATAAAATTATCAATAGCGACCAGCAACTATCTGCATCAATCAAACTGGTTATGTCGAAAGAAGTAGCACGCACGATTCAGTATTTACAAAACAAAAAAGCTCCTGGTTTTGACCTTATAACGGCTGAAGTACTTAAGCAGTTACCCAAAAAGTCATTGTCTTCCTACCAATGCTTTTTAATTCAATATTTAGAACACATTACTACCCGAAATTGTGGAAAATATCTCAGATATGTATGATCCCAAAGCCAGGGAAACCGCAAACAGATCCTAGCTCATATATACCTTTAAGCCTTCTCCCCATACTGTCAAAGGTGTTTGAAAAGACTCTTCTGTGAAGACTCAAACTAGTACTCGATGAGAGCAGGATTTATACCAAATCACCAGTTTGGTTTTCGGGAGAAACACTCAACAGTCGAACAAGTGCATAGGGTTGTCTACGTAATCAGGCAAACACTCGAGAGGAAGGAGTATTGCTCAGCAGCTTTCATAGACATACAGCAAGCCTTTGACAGGGTGTGGCATAAGGGACTGCTGTACAAGTTGAAAACACTTCTGCCTAACTCATTCTTCATGATCCTGAAATCCTATTTACACCAAAGGAAATTCCAAGTCAAATGCGGAGAGGAATACTCGAACCTGTACTTGATCACTGCCTCTGTGCCCCAAGGATCAGTTCTTGGCCCCGTGTTATATTCTATATATACGGAAGACCTGCCAGAAACAGAAGGTGTTGTAACGGCCACCTACGCAGATGACACGGCATGCCTTGCGAGCGACAAAGACCCGAACAACGCATCATCGAAGCTGCAAGTACAGCTCGATAAAGTTGATTCTTGGCTTCGGAAGTGGAGAATAAAAGCTAGTGTAACCAAGTCAACACAAATAACATTCTCACTGAGAAGAGGCGAATGTCCACCTGTTCGTATGGATAACAAGGCCCTGCCACATCACGATAGCGTAAAATATCTTGGTCTACACCTGGATAGAAGACTGACCTGGAGTAATCACATCAAAGCCAAGAAGAAAGAAGCGAACTTCCAATTTCAATCGCTAAACTGGTTGCTTGGACGACAATCTTCTCTGTCTCTTAGTAACAAAATCTTGGAATATAAAGCCATCATAAAGCCCATTTGGACCTATGGAATAGAACTGTGGGGTTCTGCAAGCAACTCTAACATAGTAGAGATCCTCCAGAGATTCCAAAACATCGCCTTGAGAACTATCTCAAGCGCGCACTGGTTTGTGAGAAATACTGAGATACATGAATACCTGGAGATACCTACTGTTAAGGAGGAAGTCAGCAATATTAGCAAGAGATACAAAGAAAGACTGAGCAAACACACAAATGAACTGGCAAAGAATTTACTGCAGTCACAGGAAAATATCAAACGCTTAAAAAGATGGCACATACTGGACCTGGACCAAAGAACATGAAAACAATAACATATTTTATATGGTGCCATTCATTGGAATGTCGCTTACAAAGTTAAGAATAGTGGAACACATCTGATTATGGCTAGATAGCCGATTGCAGATTTGAGATTGGAAAAAAATAATAATATTTGGTCAATATACACCATTAATTTTTAATTAGTACAAATACATATAGGGCTTATTAGAAAAGGTCTTGTTTTTATTTAACTAAAGTCTCAATAAATAATATTCATAAACAGCAAAGTAATTAGCGTTTGTTTATATCCCAAAATGCCACTCAATTTATAGAAATATTGTACAGGCTATTGATTATGAATAAATAAATGACGATCAAAATGAAAAAAACATGCGCTTAGTATTTTCTAGTAGCAATTGTTATGAATGATTGATTCTATTAAGAATTTACCAATTATGACAAATTTTCGTGGTCAATTTTAGGATTTCGTTTTTTTTACTTTTGACTACAAAAATATGATCAGTAACGGATACGGATAGAGCCCTATTTTTTCTTTGTACTAATTAAAAAATAGGGTCATATCGGTCATATCATCATAATGTGGTCAGCAAACAGTTACAATATTATTTCATGTAATATCACAATTTCACGAAGGGGAATGAAATTTTTGCCATACACTGCTGGCATATATTTTTTTACGCCAAAACTGAAACCTAGGCCATATCTCAAAGGACTTTATGAGAAACTAGCTTTTGCCCGCGGCTTCGCTCCCGTCAACTGACTACTCTACCCTACTCTACTCTACCCTACTTAAAAACCATCCTTGAACTTCAACGAACATTTTTAAAAAAGAATTGGCCAAATTGGTCCAGGCGTTGTTGAGTTATGCGCTTACCAACACATTTTGCGATTCATTTTTATATTATAGATCAATAGCAACAAGAATTATGTCTACCAACCGTAACCAAACGAAGTTAGAGACTAGTTCGTAGATTTCTATAGTATTTTTTTTTATCAGGCGCGCTATTTTTTATATAAAAATACTCTGTCTGATATTTTAAGTTTTCCATTGTTTTGGTTTCGGTGTTTATGATAGGTACGCATTAAATAGTGTCAATAACTATCATAACACTAACGCGTATTTTTTCGATTCGTTTGTCACTCATTTTTTTACTAGTTTTATTGATGAAAAACTGCGAGTATGAAAAAAATATAACAGTAATAAAATAATCAATTTGAACTATTTCATCAATAGAAACTTCAAAATATTACATAATATTATATTTCATTTTATTATAAGGAAAATAGGTAACACTTGACAAAAATATACTAGTAATGCTTCTATAGGTATCTTCGTTCAGTTACGGTTTAAAGGCCTGGTTCTTTTTGCTATTGATTCCTCGTATTGTCAAACATATAACATATAACCTAGGTATCATTTCTGACAAAAAGAAAAAAGTAAATTAGTTCGATATATTCGGATATTACGATATCTCCTATATGTTTTAAACTGAATGATACTTTTCGTTTCAGACGTGTACCGGCGTGGAGAGTCGGATTATGATTCACCTACTCAGTTATGATCTCAACTTCACTTTCGCCTGAGCAAATGCGTAGCTTCCGTAAGAAATCGTACCTTTGCAAGTTTTAAGCGCAGTTTCAGTTCAATAATGCGATGGAGACATAATTCGAAGTATCAAGTTTTTGGTTCATCTCGCTACTGCGTCAATACCAAAAGTAGAGCAACTGTTTAAGGTGCCGATTTTACTTTAAGGACCACCAAGAAATTGACTTGAAGGTGAAAATAATTTACTCTTCTTAATGTTGATTCCCAATAGTTATATATTAAATGTCTGATAAAATTCTTGGTCTCTTTATTTTTTCACTGCTACCTCCTCCGTTACCTTCAAATCAGAAGTCAAGCTATTCCGTGGGGAATCCCGGGATGTGGTCACTCCCTCTCGCTCCACTCTGACCGGGAGGAGTCATTTGATGATTTCCTATGTTAAAAAGTTAGTTTCAACTTTATCTATCATTTAAATAACTGTCGAAGTGTAAGAAAATATTTAATGTGGACAAAAATTTAGTTTTGATATACAAAAACATTCTACAGCCTAATAAATGTACAAGGGCTGCAACTGCGTAAAGCGGACGTCCGCGCGGTCCCATACAAAAGTGCTCCGATGCGGTGACCCGCGCGGGCATCCGTCGTGAGGAGCCGGGCCCCGCGTCCGTTTTGTTACGTAATAATACATTAAGTTCTCCATCGACACGACTTGAATTAGCGACACTGTGTAGGTAATAATCCGGTTTCCGCGATCCGCGATGGGGACCGTCCGCGTCAATACGCGCGTGCACACACGCTTTGTCACGCGACGGTTGCCCGTCGAGGGCATCCGCCTTACGCAGTTTCATTCAGCCCATGTATAAAAAGGTAGTCTGTGTTCCGCCCTTACTTTTTGCCCTGGCTGGAGGTTTTGATTATTGAATCGAGGCCGCCACAGGCAAGTCCGGTTAAGCAGCCGACAACCTCCTAGGTTGACCTGCGAGAGGCCACACACACAAAAAAAAAAAAATGACGGGTTGCACTCTGGGAGTGCCGGCAGAAGGTATTAACGTTGTGCGTTTTGGATATTTTGGAATGGTTATGGAATAATTTTGCACGAATTACTTTAATTATCAGAATAAAAGTACTATCTTTTATGTGGTAGAATACAATATTTATTTATTGCGCTATCGTACACAAACATGACAATTTATATTACATTAAAAAGTTTATCCCTCAGAAAAATCAACTTCCATCCATAATTTCGACGACTTTTTCACTATCATTATTACCAGAACCATCATCGCCAATCTCTAAAACTGATACGTTGAACTTTTTGACATTGGTTCTCTCAATAAATACCATGCAGCCTCTTGACTCGTCATCTCAGTGTGGTTCAAAAGATTAATGCTAATATTTTTAGTAATGTCAAATAAATTAAACTCAGGATGTTCATCCATTATTTCAATTATTTGTCTTTGTAAATTGCTAACACCTCTGTTAGTTTTGTTAACATATTCGACCACGTAAGCTGCACAAGAATATTCTTCAGTTATAAATTGGAAATCAGTGTTGGATCTGACAACGTTGAATATGAAGGGATTAAATGGGTTATTCCACTTTTCACATGGTTCACGTTTTGGAAAAACTCGTGGTCTATTAATTCCTGCTCGAATAATGTTGACATATTCGTCATCTGAAGCAATATTATTTTCATCGTAGAAAGATTGAAAACCATTGTATTCGTATTTTTCCAAGTTTTTTTGAATTGAATTATATTTAGCCTTGTACTGTTGGAAACCATTTTCTGTATCTGGCATAGGCGTCAGAATCATGGTTTTCTTAACTGGCATAAACGGAGCGTCAAATCTACATTTTTGTTGTCGTCTCGATGCTATACCTTTATAGCAAGTAAAAGTATGCTTATGAGTTTGTAATCGGATATCACCAGAAGCCTCGGCAGCAGATACTGATATCAGAAAATCGATAAGATCGATAGCTTCATTATAATCTCTGTTGAGGGCGTCTTCTGGGGCATTATCTAACCAAGCTAAAATATGGGCATGTGGACTACCTCGATGTTGAAATTCAATTCTTTTAAAGTAATGCAAAATCCTGTATTTTTTAAAAGGACTGTACCTTTTTGATTGTAATATTTTTAAAATAACTTCGACTAACTTATTAAAGTATATAGCACATGTTACGGCATCTTCATTAATAAGAGTGCTTTTCTCAATAAAATGCAAATCTGCAGCCTCTTCAACCGATATTTTCGCATTATTTTTCAAATTATGCAACAATTGTAATAGTTTAGGCCATCCAATTTCATTAGCACTTATGGTAAAGAAAACAGTTGGCTTACCATATTGACGAATCATAGCAAAAAGATCTCTTTTCCTTTCTGCCCAATAGTATGCTGAATTCGGAATAGAACGAAGGAATGCCAAATTAGTTTCACTGCAGCCGTGAATATAATCAGCAGATTGTATTTGTTCTTTAGTTATTGCAATACCTTGGCCGACATGCTTGAATGCAATATGAAGAGAGTCCTTAATTCTAATTCTCATTATTTTCATAGCCATGTACAACAAGTGTTGAGGGGTCACTCCTCGTCTATCAGATCTTCTTAATTCACTCGTAGCCATCATGAAGGGTGTGACCGCATTCCTAAATTCTCTGAATTGTCCCAAATATATTTGTGGAAAAGATAATTCTTCAGCATGTTCATCAAATAGCAAACTCTTTGGAGCATTACCTAAAAATGAAAGCAAAAGTAAATCATATATATTATGTAATTCATAATAATTCATAATTCATAATCATTTATTTGCTAATATGGGTAATTACATAAAGTTATTGAAATTATATTACAGTCCAACCATATTATACCTTGAGGCATGCAAATGACGAGCTTTATTATTATAATAATACATTTTCTTGCAAATTTTATTTATAATTAGATAATATTACAATTAAGTTTTATTTATTTCACCGTATCAAATAACAAAGAAAAATATTAAATGAAGTTGATAATGTCACCTGAAGAATTGAAGTAAAAATGTCATTTGTTAAATAATAATGTCAAGATACAATTGTAAATAAATGTCAAAGTAAGAATAACATATAAAAAAATAAATTCGTTGGTAAACTCACTGAAAAATAATAAAATCATTCAAATATCTCAACATAAAATAACCGCCTGCCTGTCAAACCTACTTAGATATATTTCAGTCAAAATACTTGTCATTTAGAAATTCATTGATTGTGTAATATACTTTTTGTATCAGTAATTCTTTGAGTTTGTATTTAAAAGTAGTTAATGTTTCAATATTTTTAATAAAAACTGGCAATTTATTATAAATTCTGACACCCATACCAAATATGCTTGATTTAAACTTAACTGTTCTACTTTTAGCTGCCTTAAGTTCGTTTTTATGTCTTGTACTTCTCATTGTCTCATAATTACTGATATCGCGCTTTGTGATTGAGGCTGCTTCCAATATATACATTGACGCTAGAGTTAAGATTTTTAATCTTCTGAATTCCGTTCTGCATGAATCGGTCTGTTTAAGCCCACATATACTTCGGATACATTTTTTTTGGGCTTTAAATGCAAATTCTCTGTTAGTAGAGTTACCCCAACACAATATACCATATTTTAGTGTAGAACCCACGTACGCATGATAAACATTCAGTAATACGTTTTCATTTACTACTTTTCGAAGGACATGGAGAGCATATGAAAACTGGTTAAGTTTTTTGCAGACAACGTCTACTTGGATTTTCCAGTTAAGTTCCGAGTCGATATGGACTCCTAGGAACTTTGTGCAATTAACCTGATTTATTGTTTTGCCTTTATAATTTACATTGATTTTATTCGACTTTGTATTTTTATTTGTGAAGGACATATAGTTTGTTTTATCAATATTTATTTTTAAATTATTCATTATCAGCCAGTTTATAATATCTTCGAGAGATTTATTCACCTGTACTTCAAAATTTTCTTGACCGCTATCAGCAAAAATAGCCGTGCTATCGTCAGCAAACAATATAATGTCCTGGTTTATAGACCTTGGTAGGTCATTAATATATATAATGAATAGAAGAGGCCCAAGGATACTTCCCTGGGGGACGCCAAATTTAACAAGTTTAGGGTCCGACATATATATATGTTCGAATTTTGTGTCCTTATCTATTTTCGTTATTCGTGTGATTTGAAATCTGTTTGATAAATAAGACTTAATCAAATCTAAGGCATTCCCTCTTATCCCATATCTATCCAATTTGTCAAGTAAGATATTATGGTCAACGTGGTCAAAAGCCTTAGTCATATCCATAAAAATAGCGGTCATTTGTTTTTTACTATCCAATCCAGTCATTACTTTCTTAAGAAAATTAAAAAGAGCATCGTTGGTGGATCTTCCTTTACGGAAGCCAAATTGTTCAGTAGTAAATAAGTTATTGACTTCATAGTAATTATATAAATTATCATATATAACCTTTTCGAAAATTTTTGCCATCACTGGTATTAATGCAATCGGTCTGTAAAAACGCATATCCTCTCTATCTTCTCTTTTAAATAAAGGATTTATAACCGTAATTTTCAATTTTGAAGGAAAAACTCCACGTTCTAGACATAGATTAATAATGTTACTAATTACTGGAGCTATGTGACTAGACACTCGTTTTATTATTTTCGTACTTATGTTATCATACCCTGTACTATTCGTGTTGTTTAGTCCTTTTATAATTTTATCTATTTCATGTGGATTGGTTGGTTTTAAAAAAATGGAATTTGAATTTTTATTATAGGTTTTTGTAACTGAGCCTCTGGCAGTAGATTGTATTTCATCAATGAAGTAGTTGTTGAATGATTGTGCTATTTCCTTAGGCATTGTAACTAGTTTATCTTTTACTTTTATTTGTGTAATATTTTCTTTCGGAGTTATTGTTTTATAATTATTTATTATATTCCATATTGCTTTTCCCTTGTTTGCAGCTGAATTAATATAATAACTGTTTTGGGCCTTCTGGGTTTTTTTAATTATAATTCTGAGTCTTTTTGAATAGTCTTTAAATTTTTTTTTATCATTTGGATTTGACGTCAGCCTATACTTCCACAATAATTGGCGTTTGCGTTTCGAACATATCCGTATACCCTTACTTAACCATGCAGGCTTCTTGGCAATTGGTATTTTTACACGTGTGTCAGGAAAACATAAATCATAAAAAAGTTTAAATAAATTATAAAATTTGTCAAAGTTTTTTTCAGGGTCATCATTAGTGTAGCATTCGGTAAAGCTGAGATTCTTAATACATTCTATAAATTTTAATATATTTTCTTCGGAATAGTCGCGTTTAGTTTTAAACCAGTGTGTAATATAGTAACTTTTCTTTACTGGGCAAGTCAATAATTGAGCTGTATGGTCAGATAGTGAAAGTTCCAGTACTTTTGTTTTTGAACCTCTGATATTATGTGCTATATTATCAATACACGTCCTGCTATTCAGTCTAGTAGGTTGATTTATTGTCAATGTTAGGTTAAAGCTTGATAGTAGTTGTTCAAATTGTCTGGATATGTTGTTTTTCTCAAATCTGTTAATATTAAAGTCGCCACACACTATAATTTTTTTGTTTGTGTACGATATTTTACTCAATAATTCTGTTAGTCTAGAAAAAAATAGATCTATAATGTCTCGTTTATTTTTAGGTGGTCTATAAATGCATAATATTATAATTTTGTGGTCCGTCAGTTCGATACCACTACATTCGAAAACATTTGCAATACTTAAGGCTCTGGCTTCTGAAATAATTTTAAATTTGTGGTTTGTTCTTATCATTATACACGACCCTCCATTCCGGGTTTTACGTGAGAAGAAATCTCCTAATATAAAATTTTGCAATTTAAGTATTTTAGTATCTTCTTATGTATCTTCTTGTTCAATAAATTAAAGAAACATGAAAATAAAAATAAAAAACTACCTTCACCTGGAGCGATTCTCAAGTACATATCGTCGTTCCACATCAATGTTTGCTGCTGTGCGATTAAACTTTCCTCGATGGGTATTTGTTCTAAAATGTCATTGTCGCCATCTTCATCAAAGATGATTTCATCTTCAACGTCATAACTTCTATCATTCAAAAAACCATCTTCTACTAAAACACCGTAGGACTTGTAAAGAGGAGTATCTTTTAAATATCGTAACCACACTTTTATTTTTCTCTTGGTCACTATACCATACACGTAGCTAGATTTGTGAATTTTTTTCCTTTTAATGTGAACTGTTATAGCATGATCATCATCCACTTGTCTTGGTAACTGATGCACCATTGTGTTTACTTCAATCGGAACATTTATCACCTGCCCGTATATTCCATATTGACCGTGAACATGCCGAAGCCTTCGAATTTGCATAAATGGAATCCTTGGCGATATAAGTCTTTCAGTTACCAAGTCCAAAGGAAAGTCTTTAAGACAGTCTGGAAGTGGTGGATATTTGAATCCATTGTAAACTGATAGTGGTGGGATACGTTCCTTATGAATGACTGTAAAGCAAGTCGAACATATTTTTATTTTTAGTATAGCAATGTTTGAGAGCAATGTTCTTATAAATTCAATTTTTGGAGTTGCATCGTTATTCTGCAAATATTTCAAATCTTTTCTAAACCACAGTCTGTCACAAATGTCACAAGCATGACCAAATTCATTATCAACAAAATCATTTTCAAATTGTCGATGAGCAGAAGAATTATGTTGAAAAGCAGAATATGTTTGAAGATGTATATTAGGTGGAGATGATTCAACAACTTGAGAACGAAAATGCCTTTGACGCACTCTATCTTCGATAGAATTGTAGTTAGAATGTATTGATAGACTTGAAGGTACATCTCTCGACAATAAATCTGCAATTTGGGAACTACAGATAACTGGTGGAACATATGGCACACCTCTGTTGGACGGGCCTGCAATTTGTGAAGTATGAATGACTGGTTGTACATCCAACACATCTCTGGCGGACGGGCCTGTTTGTAAATTTGATGTTCTTTTTTTATCTCGATATCGCTTAGAATATTCTTTGTTTTTCTGCTTTTGTTTTCTTTCATCTTCTTTCTTCTTTTCATCATCAGAGAAGTAAGGCGTAAAGTGCAGCTCACGAAGATCAAGATGAATCCAATTATTTGTATCATTTGCTTTAAAATGACAGAAGCGAGTGTCTTCATTTTTTGAAATTACGTTGAAATAGTGGTAATGCACACAAATATTTTGATTGTAAATTTTTGCAAACAAGTATAAACAATCCAAGTCTCCATATTCATTGTTACTTGAGAGTATGTTATATGCTTCCTGTGGATTATGGCAGGAGTTTAAATAAGGTGAATCACGTAACTGTCTTCTTAAATCACAAGTTGAAATTTGAAGTTGCAGAACATGTATGAGTGAGTGGAAAAGACAATTACCATCACCTGGAATATCTGTAGTTCTGTGAAGAATGACTTTGGGGGTAATGCATTCGTGACTCTCTTCATATATACGAAGTTGTTGGGTGAGGAATTGATTTTGTTCGAGCTGTACATTTTCTAAATTTTGAGAAGCCCTGCATTGCACAACATTCTCTTGGTCTTCATTATTGTCCAATTTCTTTTTTTTCCTGCGAAAAAAACAAAGAAATCATAAAATAAAATAAAATAATAAGTAACAATATGAATCATATATATATATTACAATATTTAAAACATGAAATTAAATTACATTTGCAAATCATCTAATTTCTTTTGGAACAATTCTTCTACATTTTTGTCATTATCCTTTAAACCTTTTGTACGTTGATAATATGCCCTTTGATTCTCACGATGTCTTTTTCTTTTTTCTTCTTTTTTCTCTTCCTTCGAATCTTTTTTCTTCAAATCTTTTTTACGCTGACGCCATGCCCTTTGGTATTCTCGATTTCGTTCTTTTTTTTTTTCTTTTCTTTCTCTAAAAAACGGAGATTATTTATTATTATCTAATATAATATAATAATATAATAATAATATTCCACAAATATCACACAACGCCGTCTAGTCTCAAGCTAAGCAGAGCTTGTGTTATGAGTACTAGACAACTGATAAACATACATATATATATTTCTAAATACATACATATTATAGATAAATTACACCCAGACACAGAACAAATGATCGTGCTCATCACACAAACATTTGTCCTGGGTGGGAATCGAACCCACGACCTCCGGCATAGCAGTCAGGGCCACTAACCACTAGACCAACAGGCCAGTCAACATTTCATTTATTTCATTTATCTTATTTCATTTATTTTCATTCGAAATTGTTTGTTTGGTAAACCTATACCGCACATGTGCTTATTGTAATGTTATGAAAATATAGGTTAATGCTATAAAGTATAAACATATTACAAATATTACATCTATAATGTGTAAGTACATATGTATCTATATTAATAATTTCGTCAAGCACTACGGTAGACTCGATCGAAACCTAATCTTGATAATAAAATTACATTAATTAAAATAAATGAAAATTAATTAAACCTAACCTAACCTCAATAATAAAATGAAATTATATTAATTAAAAAATGAAAATTAATTAAATTTTCATCTAGTATATTTATAAAGTACTTACTCATTTTCTTTCGCTATTTCTTCGTCACTTTTTTCATTAATAGATGCACTTTGTTCAATTTCCATATTTTAAACATTATATACACGAATTTCACGAATAAACAACAGTGTGGCCACTACACAGACGGTCGAGCCATCAGCTGTCACCATCCATGGATGCGCGTGGCACGCTGTCACATAAACACACACGAACATTCGCGCAAGCGCCCTGCGCCGCCTAAACGAAACAGCCGGCGCAGGCATACATTTTCACCACGCAAGAGAGGGGGATACTCCCTCTCCTACGCCACGCCAGCTGTCTACTCTCCATCCGTCTTACGAATTTTCGATCAGGTCACGTGTCCTGACGCGAGTTTAACATTTTTTACCCATTACAAAAAAAGTGTACAACGCCGCTAAAGAAGTTTTCACTTCAAAAAGTAGATAGCGTGTTCCCACCACGCACTCATTATTCCTCATACATATATTTGAAATGCTAATTGCTGCTTAACAAGTTTATAACAAATTTTGGTTCGATTTTCAGCAAAAATAATTTTGCACGAATTGCTTTTTTTTGCACACAATTTTGCACGACATCCGTCTTACGAATTTTCGATCAGGTCACGTGTCCTGACGCGAGTTTAACATTTTTTACCCATTACAAAATTTTTTGCACACAATTTTGCACGACATCCGTCTTACGAATTTTCGATCAGGTCACGTGACCCTGACGCGAGTTTAACATTTTTTACCCATTACAAAAAAAGTGTACAACGCCGCTAAAGAAGTTTTCACTTCAAAAAAAAAAATGCTATGCCCACTCATGAACTGTAATAGCGTCAAAAACTTCTCTAACTAGGCGGGAAATTTCAGCATTATTTTTGTGCTCAATATTTACATCAGCAACTTTTCTTTTCATTGTGCTCCATATGAGTTCAATGGGATTGAGATCACAATGATAAGGTGGTAAATATAAACATTTGTGTCTATTGTCTTCTAAAATTTTTTCAATCTCTTATACAGGATCAGGCTTGGTTCTCATAATTATTTCTAAAAGCTGAGGTTTAGTCAAATTCTCTCCGTACCGTAGTCAATTTTATTTTGGGTCAACCATAATTGTATATCTTTTTATAAGGAATTCGTATTTGGAACTTTATTCACACAAATATTGTGCTAGGGAGCATTATCCATCACTATTATGGATGGCTCTTGTAAATTAGGCACAAGTTTTTCAATAACCCAGTTTTTAAAGTTGGTACTATTCATCTCATCATGATAATCACCACTTTTTGTGTTTGATTTAAACACAAGTAGTGCATTTGTAACAAATCCAGTATCTCTTCCCGCATTAACAATAATATATCTTTGCCCTTTCGATACAGGCTCCAATACTCCTTCTTCACCCTCTCCTTGCCAACATTTACACAATGTATGCGAAGAGTGAATATAAGTCTCATCTAAATAAATTATGGGCCGGGGCTGGGGAGATTTATTATTTTTATCCACTGCATGCAGATAAGATAAGATAAGACCTCTAGAAGCTTTTTAACAGTAGGGACCTCTTTTTTAGCAGAATAAAATTCATGTACTTTCCTCCGTATAACTTCCATGTCAAAATCATCAACATGCACAAATCCACTTTTACGTTTTCTCTCCTTGCCTGGTGTCCGAATTTTTGTACTAGTTTCTTCTGCTGCGTGCCCTTCCTTAACTATTTTTGAAATTAATCCTTGACTCACACCTGAAATATAAGATAATAAAATAAATGTTAGTAGAAATTTGAAATCTGGCAGGTTAGTTAGCTCACTCACTTAGCAAGTTACCTATTAGATGTACATTACCGTTACGCTAACCGGCAGCAGAATAGAAACGAATATTTCGTGGACTTATAAAATTAGTTAGGTTAATAAAGGTAATTTATAACAAGAAAGTTGACAACACTAACCTGTCGCTGCCGAAATTCGTTTGTATATTTGAATAATCGAAGACTTCGCCCGAGCTTCTTCTTCAAAAAAGGTTTTAACCTTTAAAATAATGTTTCGAGCATCACTTTTAATAGCTTTCGGCATATTTAACTTTATAAATTCAGCCATATCACGACAAAACAACCAGAGAACCCAAATGTAGTATACACTGACAATCGAATGACATTTTAACATGACGGCCGTAGTTCCAATTTTCGCCATTTCACAGATAAGTTGGTAAGAGTGTATACGCAATAGCCCCGCTGTTCCCGGCGCGGGCGGTTACAGTTACACCCACGTCTTTGGTTACTACACGCTCCTATTGGTCGTAGCGTGATGTTTTATTGCCTTTCTTGATATATAGGTTACCCAACACAAAAGAATTTGTAAATTCGAACCAGTAAGTAATCCCAGAGATTAAAAAATAAAAAAATGTGTGCGTGTACTAGCGTACACTCGTAAGAAGTGAAACTTCTTTATGACGTTATTTTTCAAAAAATAATTTACTATATGCAACTTTACAGAAATTGGTTAAATGCAATCGCCACCTGGATTTCAAAAATGTAACTACTCAAAACGGGCCGCAAAATACATTGGAGACATTTACCAATCCCTAATCCGCTGGAGAAAGTATACTTCGAATCACGCGTGGTAGGGATAAGAAAAAGATGGCGCGTAACGGAAAAATGTGACGCGTAACGAAAAAATGTTACACAAAATTTTTGTCCAACCCCGATAAAGAAGTTTCACTTCAAAAAACAAATGTGTTTCAATTATTAGAATACGTTTTTTTTTAAAATTTCATTCTCTAGTTACAACTTTAACCGTAATCCCAAGTAGAACGACTTTAAACGAAGCTTGAAACAGTCCGAGTTGTACATATTAATTCCGTGGATATTTGTTATCGGTAAGACATGACGTGGTTTTTTGAGATTTGACATACGCCGGCAGCGGTTGCAGCCATTGAGATATATACCTATGGAGACGGCATATTCTACTATAGAAAGAATAGTTAGACAAATGTCTATAAAATCGACACACATAGGTTGAAAACAGTGTTGTCTCTTTTTAATAAAGCTGTAGCTGCCTTCTTTTTTGGGGAAAATTATTCGTTCTTGTAACAGAAAATGCTGGTGCTCTATCAGTCAACCTTACCTTACTACAGGGGTGGACTCAAACCGCCCCTGTACCTTTGAGTGCATAAAATACTAAGTATTAAAAGATATATATATATATATTTTTTTTCGGTGGTAAAATCATCTTATGACATCCCCCGCTCTTGGGCGAGGCGGGAGATAAGCAAAGAAAGACAAGTACAGTTTGTCAAGTGCTTATTTTGTCAACACTTTCATGTGACGTCATAAGCTTTTCTATGCGTGACCGATTCCTCCATGTTTTGCGCCGAGTTTTGTGGTACATCAACTGTCAAACAGTTGCGCGGCGGAGATTTTTTGTTGTTTTATTGAAAAATACGGCTAAAAACTAGGTATTGTGGCGCACTGGACTTTGCTTTATACAATTAATCATGCCTTCGTGTTGCATAAAACAGTGTGGTGCAAGGAAAAACAAAAATCAGCCTGAGTTGACCATTCACAGGTTAGTAACAAGTTTTCGTTGCTTTTTTACGAGGTCACTGAGACCTGTGTCAGTTTTGTATAGCTTTTAGCGTTGTTATTTTCTTTATTTCATTGTATTGTTTACATACCTAATGAACTTCGTGATGCACGCATACAATCAGCGATGTCGAAGTATCGATAATATCTAATGTAATTATTGTGTAAAATATTACAATGGTTTTTTGTTCGACAGATTCCCGGTAAATGAAATTTTAAAGAAAAAGTGGCTATCTGTTATTGGTATTGAAAATATTAACCCCCGAAATAAAATGTGGTATGTCTGCTCAATGCACTTCGACGAATCATGCTATAATTGTTGTTAAAGTTTCTAAAATATTCTTTTTATGCATAAATAAAAGGCCCCTCTTTGAGGAGTAGCTGGAAAGGCAACACGGCGTCCTTACCTTCCGCATGACGCAGGTCCTCACCGGACATGGTAAGTTCGGGAGGTTCCTGCACCGGATTCGTGCGGAAGAAACGCCCGGGTGTCACCATTGTGTGGACCACCCGGAGGACACGGTGGAGCACACGGTGGAGGTGTGTCCCGCTTGGGCAGAGCAACGCCGTGTTCTCGTGGGGGCTATCGGTGGCGGCGATCTCTCGCGCCGGGCCTTGGTACAGGCCATGGTCCGGAGCGAGGAGGAGTGGCAGGCGGTCGCCTCCTTCTGCGAAGCAGTAATGCTAGCAAAGGAGGCGGCCGATCGCGTGAGGCAACGGTCCTCACGCCCCAATCGCCGCCGGGATTCCGATCCCGATTTCCGGCCATCGTAGGCGCGGGCTTGCGGACGGCGAGCAATGGGTGGCTCGCCTTCCGACCGTCCGGTAACCGTCCGGACCGAGCCCAGGTCGTCGACGGCGCGTGCTGTTCCACGCGCGCCTCAAGGAGATGTCAGCTACTGTAGGGGCCTAGCAGGGTCGAAGCCTACTGGGGCCAAGGGTCTGATTCTGAAAGGAAGACTCGGCCCTGGTACGAAAGGCAATGAAGGAACAGGAGTGGTTTTTTAGTCAGTAAAAGTCTGACACTATCTCCCGCCCCGCCCAAGGGCGGGGGATGTCATAAGATGATTTTCCCACCGAAAAAAAAAAAAAAAAAAATGCATAAATAAAAAAATGTTCTTTTAACGTGAAAGGTCTTTTATTTCAATCAGTCCCTTACAGAAACTATATGTAACGAAATTCAATTTTAACCTAATTCAAAAAAGAAGGTTATATTAGCAAAAATGTTTTTTTAATTGAAAGATACTCCCGAATTGGTCCCATAGAAATATTGTTATGATCTGATGATGAACTTCGAAGATATGGAACGGAACTCCTCATAAAATCATAGCAAAACTGTCGTAACAAGTAAAATTCCTTTGTTTATGCATGTAGTTGATGAACTGTCTGAAGGAAGATGGTGAGGGGGTAATTTTAACTGATCTGATGATGAAGCCGGAAGGAAAACACCGGAACTCTGTAATAAATTAATGTATCCTAGCCGTGGGCTTATTGGAATTGTCATAATATGTACCTACATAGCATGACAGTTCCAATAAGCCATAATAAAACTATTATATTCTATATAAAAGATGTTGATTTAGTTTGTGGTAATACATAGTTGGAAAGCCCTATGTCTAGCGGTAGAAATATTATGTCAATCTGAAGCAGAGTTAATAAAAATAACAGAAAATAGTTTTTTACTAAGCGTAGTAAGTACACAAGTATGTTCATTTAGATTAACGGTTGATATTGCAACCGTCAAATATTATAAACGAAGAATTAATACGGTGGGCTGACTTAATTTCTATCTATATAGAAGCCATAAAGCTGTCAGTCATATTTATATTCCTCAGAAAAGTTCACCAAAGTTCGCGAGCTAATTCGTAAGAAGTTGGCAGTAGTGTCATCACAGCGTTAATGTTTTCAAATTGTCGATTAGAACTAATTGTTTGACTTTATTAGTGTAGATATATATGTAGATAGTTTATTAATTTGTGTATGTATTGTATAATTGTATAATATTTATGGTTTATTAGTATATATTTTCTTGTACATATTCGCCTTTTCTCTCTCTCTTTTATTGCACCTACCACTATTTATCTCTGCATCACCCTAAGGTTGACTGGTAGAAAATGCCTAAGGCATTAAGTCCGCCGCTGTACGTTTGTGCATAAAGTATTTAATAAATAATAAATAAATAATAAAAGTTAACTGACGATTGAAAAATCAGCCATGTACCTTTAAAAATACCTACCTAAATAAAACACTTTCGAATAATTGAAATAACAAATTGATATTGGCTCAAAATATCGATATCAACTGCGCATGTTGCAGTAAATTACAACCCTATAAAAAAGGCAGCCAATTTATGCGCCAGATTTTTGTAGGTATCACGCTAATTCTGTAGGTATGCCCAGTCCATAGGTTTCTATGTCAGTGGTTGCAGCACACTGACAGTAGAAAAGTGACAACTGACAACACAACCGAGCCGATTCTGTGTGGCCGATTCGTTGTAGTTGTGTGGTGGCGGCGTGTTCTATATTCGGCGAGCGGAGAAGCAAGAAGACTTGGATCCGTCCAAATAAATTAAATAAAAATACTCGACATCCTACCAGTTAGGGTTAATTCGTAAAAATATTAAGAAAAAGGATAAAACTTATTTTAATCATGAGCGCTTTTGCAGCAGCTCTTGGTCTTCTTCTGATTATTTCCGCTGCCCATTCAGAAGATGCTCCCAAAGGACCCAAAGTAACTCACAAGGTTAGTATTGTTGTATTGTTGACCAGCTATTGTCATTCAATTGAAGCAATCGTGTTAAATTATAACGGTGTGCAAAGCAAATAAAGTTCGTGATTGCCGATGATCGGTCGGTGACCTTTTGTGATGACGCTACAAGTTTCTGTTGCCCAAAGTATTTTTTTTTTTATTAGCCGTTAGCTATTCAATACACATACTCAATTCATTTTTATAGTTCCTTGTATCCTGTTGAGAATTAAAATGTATTTTTTTAAGTCTAATGCTGATCTACAAGAAGTATACAATAGAGATGAAATTCTACTTAAAAAATGCTGAACACGTTTTGATGAAATTTTTAATGCAAGTAGACCATGTCTTGAATTAGGACAAAACTATAATCAAAATTACATAATAAATAATCTATAACATGTACCAGTTTATATAAATATTATAAATAAGCTAAACACAAGCCAGTAAAAAAAAATAATTGTGAAGAATACAAGAACTTACAAAATATATAAAACAAACTTTATAATTATTTAATTATTTTTAAATTAAATAACAGATAATAATAACAGGATGTAGATATTTTTTCTTTTGTTTATTTAGACACTTCATTGCCATGTGGCATTGTTTATGTGTAGAGCTGTGATTGGCCTATACAATTGGAACATGATTATGCTTATGTGTCACAAAAATAAACATTTTAAATCTCCTCCTATAATTAATTTATTTGAGAAAAACTCAACTCTGACCTTGAAGTCTGTTAACAAAAGGATAAGGAAGATAAAAATAACATTGAGCACTTTGAGCGTTGGCAACTTGTTCCAGTTTAAATCCCTTTGTCTCTTAAAAGTAATACATGTGTTGTGTATTGTAATTCACATACTCACATGAATCAGAAATGTTTATTTCAAAATAAACCATTTACAGGCACTTTTGAATTGGCAAAATGTAGGTCAGTCAAAAAAGTGAAGCTGAATTACAAACAAGGATTTATAAACTTGAATTTATTTCATGACATTGCACAATTTTTTATACTTTTTAAATTTTACATTTGAATGAATCAGTAGTTTAGTAGTAGTTTATGTAATTACATTACAGCTAAATGGTGCTGTTTTTTTAGGGTTCTGTTTCCAAAGGGTAAAAATGGGACCCTATTACTAAGACTCCTCTGTCCGTCTGTCTATCACCAGGCTGTATCTCATGAACCGTGATAGCTAGACAGTTGAAATTTTCACAGAGGATTTATTTCTGTTACCACTATAACAAGAAATAAAAAAAAAACAGAATAAAACAAATATTTAAGTGGGGTCCCTATACACCAAACTGGGTTTTTTTTGCCACCTTTTACTACGGACAGTACAGAACCATTCATGCACAAGTCCGACTCGCACTTGTTTATGTTGGTTGTAGTAACTGTGCTAGGGCAACAACAAAAATATTTTTTTTGTCTACATGCAGTCATTGTTTTATTAATTTATTTAGTACTTAATGAAAGTTAGGGCTGATTTTTCAATGATTTGACAACTTTTTCTACACAATATATTTTCGGCAGATTTTCGCGTTATGCTCCCGAGACACCACATCATCTATTTTAATGTTTATAAAAATTCATATCCCAATTATAGGTACGTAATGTGTACCGAAAATTTAAGTACCTAAAAGGGTAAAAAGTAATATGCAATGGTTGCTGAGTGTAGAGCATCTCCCTAGCAACCCCAAGTAAAATTTTAATAAATATGTGTACACTGACATAGGTATTAGGAAAACAAAGGGTTAATAAAATTGTACTCTTAATGTTACACTGGTTACACATGTTGACATGCGTCAAATGAATTTATAAATAGCAGTATAGATGATAAGGATGATGTGGTGTCTGGGGAGCATGAGGTAGATTTTCTTTTACTAAGTCAGTTTCGGTTTCGACTGAAACTATGTAGAAAGGGAGTCGAACATTAAGGTTACGGTTTCAGCTAAAAATCGCGTTTCGGTAGGAAATTACGTTTTTATTTTATTGGTACGATCTGTTGTTATAAATTAATTTAGTCAACATTATTGCATTACATACAATAAAACGTTTGTCGCCGCTGCGTAGAACGTGGTAGAACAGTATTAGGAAATTGAATCGTTTTGTAAACCGTCTGGCCATAATGTAAAACAGCGTAGGTACCTATTTTACTTATTGCCTGCAACATATAAAAACTCATCTCGATAGTTATAACTTTTTCTTAATCAGACTACTAGGAAAGGTTTTTTTTTTATATAAGACGTACCTAATTGTTTTATTCAGGTCAGCTTTGTGATGAAGCTGGGAGAAGAAGATATTGGCACCATCGTCATTGGATTATTCGGAAAGACTGTCCCCAAGACTGCCGAAAATTTCTACCAGTTGGCACTAAAACCACCAGGTGAAGGCTACAAGGGCAGCAAGTTCCACAGAGTCATTGAGAACTTCATGATTCAAGGAGGAGACTTTACTAAAGGCGATGGCACTGGTGGTAAGTAATGGGGTAGGATAACCCACACAATGGCCAATCTACGAGAGTTTTCATTGCCTTGTTGGAAAAACAAGAAGGCTGATACAAAACCTTGCAAAAAAACAATAGGCATTAAAACACGATGTTGGCCATTGTTTTAACAATTCACGTGTTATGTAACCAATGTCCGTATAAATTGAATTTATAAACTTCCAATTAGTTTTATGGTCACCTTTCTTATTGGCAATAACAGTTTATGGCACCAATTAAACACACAAGAAAGTTACATGCTTTACTTAGTCATAATAAAAGTGATAACACTACAATATTACATATAAAATCACACTCAAGTTATTTGTAGGTATATCTCATGAGAGTACTTGAATCCTTATCTATCCAAAGTTTATCGTGTTAGAACAGATAAATATATACAAACTGTAGATATGTACAAACTTGTTTTTATTCCCTGCATAGTACCTAACAATTTTGCTACTGCTCATTTAGATAAACTTAATTTTAACCAGGACGCAGCATTTACGGCGAGCGTTTCGAAGACGAGAACTTCAAACTCCGCCACTATGGCGCTGGCTGGCTGTCCATGGCCAACGCTGGTAAAGACACCAATGGCTCCCAGTTCTTTATAACCACCACCAAGACCCCTTGGCTCGACGGCAGGCACGTAGTCTTTGGAAAAATCTTGGAAGGCATGGTAAGAAAATTCTTTGATCTTTTTTTTTGGTATTTTAATATGTATCCTCTATCCAGGGAGGAGGGTTTCCGAAAAGAATTAAAAAGGGGACTTTCTGAAAAGAAAGCTTATGGTCACAGAATGCAAAAGGCAATTGAAGGACAGGTGTGGTTTAGTCAGTAAATTGATACCCCCCGCCCAATCTGCAGCCCTCTCTAGGGTGGCGCGGGAGGCGGGGGGTTAAGTTGGGCCCAACATAAAAAAAAAATTACCTCTACAGTACGTTAGGGGCCCAGAAAACAATTAAATTCGCGTGTCGCCTTGAACGGTAAGAATACCTACCAACATATTTACACGTACATTATCACTTCATATTAGTATAAAACAAAGTCGCTTCCCGCTGTCTGTCCTTATGTATGCTTAGAACTACGCAAAGGATTTTGATGAGGTTTTTTTTTAAATATATAGAGTGATTTAAGAGGAAGGTTTATATTTATAAATCAAACATAATATAGTAGAGAAACACTGATAATTTTAAAGGGTTTCTAATGTGAAGGTTCTACAGTTTCTAATGTTTCTAATGTTTAATTCGCGCTCCATCATCGACCGCATCATCGCTTTCCATCAGGTGAGAAAGCGGTCAAGCGCGAACCTATCAACAATAAAAAAAATGTGATGTCATAAATAAACGCATTTTTTGCACTTACATTGCAAACGCAGGCTGAATACTACGAGATAGACCATAATATTGTAGGTACTACAGTATTGTACACCTTAAAAAGGTCTTGTAGGTATATATGTCTATCTCTTAGGGATAACCCACAATAACCATTTTTTTATCCTTTACTTTTTACGAGAAATAATGGCTTATTTACGAAGCGATTTTAAGCAATACAGCATTAATCCTTATCCAATTAACTTAAATACATTGTGCATTTAATATAGATCAATATGGCCATGTACAGCATGTAATATAAATAAAATAAATAAATATTTTCTAAGATATTACAGATTTAAAATGCAGGGTCTAAAGGGACTTTCTACGTTGTAGGCTTAAATTTGATCGTTGAGTGTTTTTCACATGGCCAATTTTATGTCGCTCTTTCAAGAGTAACCTCAAAGAAAACACGTTTGTATTGTCTAATGACAAAAAAGCTGTGAACGTAGTAAACTCTACGAGTATCAGCATTGCACCCGTGCGAAAACGGGGCGGGTCGCTAGTTTAAATAATAAAATAAATATTAAATCTTTCCTTATTATTACTACTCAGCTGTACCTATAATAAAGTGGTTATTGTTATTTTACAGCTGTGTAAATACAAGTGGCAAGACTATTACGGAATGTATCAATTACAAATAATAAATGCACGCAAACGTTCATAAACATACAAATATTTTTACTAGCTGTTGCTCGCGACTTCGCCCTCATCAGACTCGTAAAACTGCATAATTCCTTGTAAAACAGTACATTTGGTCATAATTTCAAGAATGAACCGAACCTAAGCCTTACTATAAAGAACATTACTTGTACTATTTCTTATTCTGTGCCTACATAATAATTATCATATATTAGCAAGAAATAAGAGCCACTTTAAGAGTGTTGAAAATGTTAGAATTACTTACCTTTCGGGATCCTTTGGAAGAGTAAAGAATGAAAAGTCCACATTTTTGTTGTTATTCATGCACCCATATGCTATGCAGTATCTTTTGGCTTTTTGCGTGCCCATATCTATACTAATATTATAAAGCTGCAGAGTTTGTTTGTTTGTTTGTTTGTTTGTTTGTTTGTTTGAACGCGCTAATCTCTGGAACTACTGGTCCGATTTGAATGATTCTTTCAGTGTTGGGTAGTCCATTTATCGAGGAAGGCTATAGGCTATGTTTTTTTTTTCAAAATTAGGGTTACGTAATAAAATTGCTATTTTGTAACACAAGGTGTAAAATCGAAAACCTATTTTTGCGTGCGCTGCAAAAACTATTGACAATAAAACAAAATGATGTACTACGGGTTTGTAGATCCCATTAAGACCTACAAAAAAGTCCGCGAGAACATATATCTAGCTATCATGGTTTAATCACAATAACCGATTTTGTGTTCAAAATAATTATTAAATCGTCTGAAGAAAAAAAAAACTACGTTAAATATGTATCGTAATATTAATCTTTATCGAAATTAAGCATTATGTTATCAAGAGTATTTATGTAGAAGTAAAATACTTTTTGTTTCATCTCAATCGGATATTTCGTTTAAAAGTTATAACGTGTGTAAGATGTTAAGAGTTGGTACATAATAATGAGTTATGGGCCATAGAGTTTTTTATCAACATAAAATCCTGTAAGTAATAATCTTTTTCGAAATATATTTGTTGATGAGATCAAGAAGATGCAGTCCATTATCTACAGGAATTTCTTAATTCTTTAAACCCGAGTGGCCTCCCCCCACATTCTCTCAAGTTAAAAATTGGTGCCCCAATTATTTTACTTAGAAATCTTAAGCCACCAAATTTATGTAACGGGACTCGACTTCAGGTTAAATTTCTTCGCAATAACGTGATCGTTGCAACAGTTTTGACTGGTCCAGCGGTTGGTCAAACAGTACTTATACCTCGGATCCCAATGATTCCAAATGATTTGCATTTTCATTTTAAAAGAGTCCAATTCCCAATTAAATTATCTTTTGCCGTAACGATAAATAAATCACAGGGCAAACATTTAAATATGTAGGATTAGATTTACGGCAAGACTGTTTTTCGCACGGCCAACTATATGTCGCGTTGTCAAGATCAGGTTGCGGAAACAATCAATATATTAAGAAAATAAAACGAAAAATATAATTTACTCAGAAGTACTTTAAAATAATATTTTAACCCGGTTTAAAGTGGACGGACACTCCCGCCTATAGTCGTAATTCTTATGTGTCTGGCTGAATGTCGAACAGATAGACAGCTATTGCCTGCGACTTATACAATTTAACTTAATCTATATTTTTCTTAATATTATAAAGCTGAAAAGTTTGGTTGTTTGTTATGAACGCGGTAATCTCGGGAAATACTGATCTGATATGAAAACTGTTTAAATATTCAATAGTCCATTTATTGAGGGAGGCTATATTTATCTCGGTATTTCCACGGAAACGAGAAAAACGCGGGTGAAACCGCGGGGCACAGCTAGTTTATAATAAAACCTCTGTAGAAATGCGAAAATATTTTTTGTTAGCGCGCGTCAAGCGGCATGCGGCAGTTCGAACACGCGTGTGACACTCAACTGAACTAGCCTTATAAAAGAGGCCCCGAGACGTAGGTATAAATTCAAGCCTACAGTAAGGAGTGCGCCAGGCCTGGTAGAACTACATTACGCACACGTGGGCCACGTACCTACGCCGATCGGCGCGTCGGTCTCCATACATTTTATATATGACAACTAGACTTGCAGAGCTACATTAGATTCACACCACACGCCACGCAACGCGCCGCTAGCTACGTACAAATCAGGCGTGATCCACGTGTGCGTCGGTCTAGTGTAGTTCTCGCTTTATGCTAGCTGGTCCAGCTGTTTCCGTTTATTTATAGTATATTCGATACCTATAACAAAAATATGCATATATTATGCATTTAGTAAAAAAATGTTATATTGATATTACAATCACACTCATCAATTTTATTTATTTAAAAAAGAAGATATATTTATAGTATAGATCACGGATGTTATGGATACACAATCGGATTTTGAATTGTCGGCTAGTTTCGGTTACAGATATTAGAATTATACGTGGAACACTCAGAAAGTTTTGAGAAACTAAAAAACTAACTTCTATGGATAAAATATTTTATTAAATCTTTTCAATGAACTCTCCACCAGCCTCTATACAAAGTTTCATGCGTCTGAACCAATTTTCGAAACATTTTTTCCAGTCCGCCGCAGACACCACTTCCACGGCCTTCTCGAACGCTGTTAGCGCGTCTTCCGGCAATGAAAACTATTCCTTTCAGCTGGTTTTTTATTTTAGGGAATGAAAAGAAGTCACACGGTGCCAGATCAAGACCCCAAGACTCTGACCGGTGTGGTGTCTAGGAAGTCTCTCGTTTTGAGCGCTGAGTGCGCGGACTCGTTGTTATAATGAAGCAGTACCCCGCGGAGCCCTGGGCACGCTACAATTATGGCGGTAAGTCCCCTCTTTGAGGAGTGGCTGGAGCGGCAACACGGCGTCCTCACCTTCCGCATGACGCAGGTCCTCATCGGACATGGCAAGTTCGGGAGGTTCCTGCATCCGATTCAGGCGGAAGCAACGCCCGGGTGTCATCGTGTGGACCACCCAGAGGACACGGTGGAGGTGTGCCCCGCTAGGGCGGAGCACCGCCGTGTCCTCGTGGAGGCAATTGGCGGCAGCGACCTTTCGCGTCGGGCCCTGGTTCAGGCTATGGTCCGGAGCGAGGAGGAATGGCAGACGGTCGCCTCCTTCTGCGAAGCAGTAATGCTAGCGAAGGAGGAGGCTTCATGCGTGAGGGAACGAAGGTCCTCACGCCTTAGCCGCCGTAATTCCGACCCCGACTACCAGCCACGGTAGACGCGGGCTTGCGGACGTCGAGCACTGGGTAGCTCGCCGTTCGGCTGTTCGGTGATTAACCGGACTGAGCCCAGTCGTCAACAGCGCATAATGATCCTCGCGCCCCTCAAAGAGATGTCAGCAAACCGTAGGGGCCCAGCAGGGCCGATGCCCGCTAGCTAGGACCGCGGAGAATTTTTGAAAGGGAAACCCGTAGTCCTAGAACGCAAAGGGTAATTGAAAGATACAGGTGTGGTTTTAGTCAGTAAAAGTCTGACACGCCCTCCCGCTCCACCCAGAGCGCGAGAAGTCATTTTGATGATATCTCACCTTAAAAAAAAACCCCGCGGAGCCCGGTGTTCGGTCGCTTGTTGTTCATTGCAAACAAAACTTCTGGCAAGCATTTTGTGGTATACCATTCGGTGTTGATGCTGCTTTGGTCTCGTAATGGAATTGAAATCAGATACCCCGTCAAAGTGAAGAAACTAGTGATCAAAATTTTCGCTTCACTTTCGTAGGCGTTGGTTCGTTTTGAAACAGGCAATCTTTCGATTGACGCTTTGTTTCTGGATCGTATTGATAAATCCAGGATTCGTCACCTGTCACAATGTCGTGCGTGCTCCATCGTCGACCACATCATCGCTTACCATCAGGTGAGATGGTGGTCAAACGCGAGCCTATCATTAATAAAAATAATAAAAAAAAATGTCGTAAACGCGCCGAGACAAGCCTGCTTCAAATTTTTTAATCATATCACGGCACCACTCCACAAGGGCCTGCTTCTGAGCTTCGGTGAGGTTGTGCGGCACCCAGCGGCAAACTATCCTCCTCACGCGAAGGTGCTCGTGTAGAATCTTGTGAACTCTTCCCGAACCAATCTGCAGTGTGTACTGAATTTCTTCGTATGTAATTCGCCTGTTTTCTTGAATTAATTTTTTACTGCCAGCACACTTTCTTCCGTGACAGCCGTCGTAGGACGACCACTCCTTTGTTCATCCCCCAAAGTAAGGGGAGCGCGCTTGAACTCGCTATATACCAGCGGTAGATGGTTGCTTTTGAAGGTCCTTCATCCATAAAAGCAATTTGAAGTCGATCAAATGACTCATCAGTCATCAGGTTTTAGGCCACATTTAAAATCGTAGAAAATCATCGCACAAAAATTTTCTCGATGCAGATCCATTTTTATATGAGACGATAATTTGATTTGGCTCTCGAAAAAATGTGGAGGGAAATTCAAAATTCGAACATTGGTATTTTTACTTTTAAATAACCAAAGTTTTCAACATAATTACAAGTGGCCAGTGTGTCATAAACATAAAAACTTATTTTTCGCAAAACTTTCTGAGTGGCCTGGTACAATTAAAATACGAACAGCAGGATTTGACTTTTACTTCTAGTCTACCGAAGTAGTCTACATTTATATCTAATAAATCATTTGTTTTTACCATCAGTGATATATCACTGTTTTGACATAATAAACTTAACTATTAAATATTATAACTTAATATGTATTTAAACAAACTGAAAATAATAATATGTACAAACGGGTAGAAAAAGAACTCATAGGGCATTAAAAAATTCGTCCACATCGATATCAATGGAAAAAGTGCCCAGAACGCTGGCAGCATTGCCACGCTGGATGGCAATGCTGATTCGTTGATCGAAGAAAAGCCCAGCCCTCTGGTCACGCGAAGAGCCGACCAGCTGTTTACTGATATTCCGAACAACTCGATGAGCGCTCGGACCCCATGGCCCTAGTGTTTCAACCCCACACGGCTCAAACATATAACCTCCGATGAGGTTATTATATTTATGCCGTTTGAGGTTTTCTGCACCTGCAGCAGCCGCGACAGCACAGCCCACGATACTAAGAAGATGGGATGGCGCAAGGGTGTCGACCGGATATCTATGGTGTCGACACATGTTGCATCCCACACCAAAGGTCTACCCAATTTCCAAGGTATTATAGTCATCTCGTCTGGCCTCTTCCCATCGTCACGTGCCAAGCCATTGGGTTCTAAAACAGCTGGTACCCCGGCCGTGACAAGAACTCTGCGGATGATGTCATTAATACTGGCATGTCGTGCTATCTGACCAGCGCTTCTATTGCATGGGGCCATATGCCATGGTGTCCGAGGCGGTCGACTGCTTCACTGACATCGATGTGGAGCTCCACTAGGAGCACCCAGACGCAGGCATGTAGCGATCCGGAAGGTAGTGTCACTCAGCATAGTACCTATTTTAGGTGACGGTAGAGCCTGTAGCCAGAGGCCCACTCCCATTCACCCACAGCCAGTAGGCGGGCGCGCTCAGCATTATTGGTGGACGTACTAATGAGATTATTCCGTACCAACCTGCAGAGCGGCTCATCCCACTGTCTCTGGGAAGATGGATTTTCGGGCAACGCCTTGTCCGGGCAAGCCACTTTCCAGGCGTCCACGGCATCGTTCAAGCACGGCACCTCACAGTCAACCAGTGATGGAGTTAAGATTCTTTCGGTTCACTGTTGTGTGCTGTGGACCGAAAACAGGAACGCCGGTAGACTTATACCAGAAATATACAAAACGGATGGGTAGCGTGACTTGTACCCACGCCCGGTCATCCAGGGCCACATTTAAGATGGACACAGCAACAACGGCCTGGGTTAAGGTTGATAATTATCTCTAGGGAAAATACCCTATAAAAAATCACAGAATAAAAACGCATCCTATCCCAAAGGAACATAGGTGCAACCAAGGTCTTCTTTTTTCGAGTCAATGGTAAACTCCTTAGATTGTTTGGACCCAGTAGAAGGCTACGGTAATTGCGGCATCAGTGGCTTTCATTAAGTCTCCCAATCCAGGATATGATCAACCTATGTGCCAAGTTTCATCCAAATTCCGTTTAGTATTTAAGATGTGAAGACGTTACAAACAGACAGACAATCACTTTGCATTTGAAACTTGTCATATTGTAATCAATTGGACAGACTACAAATCTCCAAACTATTTGAAACACAAGCATCAGCTAATTACAGGTATCGGCACGGATCTTGAGCGCTGACTTTTACTTGCGCAGAAGTAAAATATCAGGTCTCTTTGGTGGTATGAAGTCAGACGCGGGGGCGGGGAGTGTCAGTGATTGGCTCGCCGCGCATCGCATCATAGACGTCACTCGTAATTGGTTCCCTGCGCTTGCTGCACGTACCTAACGACGACGAGTACACTTCCGTGCCAATAAATTGACTCGTGATTTTTAATCCATCGATTTTATTTTTATTATTGGTTATTATGTCACCAAAAATGGTTTAGCTGAGAACGCATAACAGGCACACAGAGAAAGTTCCTTTCAAAAGTAGGTAAAATGTTAGGAATTTCTTCGTAGAGGTGCTACAATATGCATATCTTCCGGTAGAAATTCTCTAAAAGATAATGAAGACCGTATGTAAATCTGATAAACGTCATAATGGCGGGACCAACTCTTGTATCCGAATGATTCTACCACGTATATTTAGTACGTTTTAGTACTATTTTGTACCCTTCCTGAAATTTTTGTACCTCACACGGTGTAAACGGAATTTCATGATATTGTTGGCCCCGCCATTATAATGCGTTATAATGGCGGGACCATGCTTGTACGCCAAAACTATAACGAATTTCAGCATTCTGATAAAACAAGTATTTAGTACGCGATTTAGTACCCCCGAAAATCAACAATAAGGGACGAAGATATTATTAGTTTCTTTACAAAATATTTTTTTTTATTTTTGACATTTTCTACGCCTGAATAATTTGACGACCAAAAGTACGTCAGGTAAAAAGTTGCAGTTACATTTCGTGCAGGCGCTTTATTATTGTTTATGTATTTTATTTAAATTATTACATAACACTATGTTATTAATAAATATTGAGTAGGCCACACAAGAAAATTATTATCGTACGTTTTAATATATTTTATAAAGTTATTACTATAAATAATCTGTACATCCTACTTTTTAATGATGTGTACCCTTTTTTTTTAATTTTTACGTAAAACTGAAATATATAAAACGTACAATAATAATTTTCCTGTGTGAACTACTCAATATTTATTAATAACAGTGTTATGTAATAATATAAATAAAATACATAAATTATAATAAAACGCCTGCACGAAATGTAACTGCAACTTTTTACCTGACGTATTTTTGGTCGTCAAATTATTCAGGCGTAGAAAATGTCAAAAAAAAAAAATATTTTGTAAAGAAACCCCGCCCCGCCATTATAACGCGTTATAATGGCGGGGCCAACAATATCATGAAATTCCGTTTACACCGTGTGAGGTACAAAAATTTCAGGAAGGGTACAAAATAGTACTAAAACGTACTAAATATACGTGGTAGAATCATTCGGATACAAGAGTTGGTCCCGCCATTATGACGTTTATTAAATCTGTTGCATGGTTAATAAGTAAACGGAAAAACAGACAGACGAACAAAGCGACTTTGCTTTGAACTATTTACTTATGTTTTTTTTTTTTACTTTTACCTTCAAGCAGAATTAAGATAGCAGGTAAAAGAAAAAATAAAATAGGTTTACATTTTTTTGTCATAAGTGTACGATGCGCAAAGCGATCCCCACGCTTTCGCCGAGCGCTCAAAATCCGTGCCGATACCTGTACCTGCTAATTATTCTTACCTAATAAATAATTATTGTTTATAAACATAATCTTATTTAAATTCTTTATTTGCATCCATATCCTTTAGTAGCAAAACTAAAAAAAAAATAGTTTTAGTAGATACATAATTTTAACCCCACTTGATTGGATTCTCGCCACGAGTGTACTTTGGTTAGCACGTGTGTTTTGAGAGTTTTAAGTTTTAACTGTTTCTGAGTGATCGTTGTTACCTTTGTGACTTGTTTTTATATAATTGTGCCGTCCTTGTGTTCGTAAACAGGTTTGTTTTGTGATTGTCTTGTGTTTTGCTCAGTTTATCCAAGATGGAGAGAAATAAACCCCCTGACCCTGCTCCCCCTGACATTCCAACTTCCCCAAATCCCTTATCCCAAAACCCACTAACACAATTTGCCGACGTTGTCTGTAGTATCACGGAAATGGATGTATCCTTAAATACACGTAAACGCCCCAGTGTCGAACAGACCACTATTCCCACACCACCAAATAAACAACCGAAGAGTCAAATCGGTCGTGTGAGATACTCTGCTGTAGACAAAGGCCCTTATGTCGTTCACGTTTCTCGGCTGGAAGCTTCACCAAACGCAGGCACCACATTACATCCTGTAAACTTTGGTAAGTTTTTAATATTTAATAATATCGCCAATATTCGTCGGGATGGAGTCAATAAAGTTGGTCGTAACCGTGTCTCAGTGGAATTTACATCTCCCCAGGATGCAAATGCGTTCCTCATCAATAACCTCCTGTCCAAACACGGTTACTCAGCATCCATCCCAACATTCAACATCACAAGGATGGGTGTTATCTCTGGTGTACCCACTGATATTTCTGAGGAAGAAGCCTTAACCTATTTGTCTGTTCCTTCTGGATGTGGTAAAATTCTGAAAGTCCGCCGCATTAATAGGAAAATACAGAAAGACGGTGCGAATGAATGGAAACCCACAGAAACTTGTGTCATCACTTTTGATGGCCAAGTCTTACCTCCAAGGGTCTACTGTTGCTATACATCTCTCCCAGTTGAGCAGTACATCTACCCTACGATACAGTGTCGCAAGTGTTGCAGATTTGGACATGTGGCCAACCTGTGCAGGTCGAAACCACGCTGCAGTAAATGTGGCCACGATCACCCCGGTGATGGTTGCAACATTTCTGAAGGCGAGGCTTTCTGTATACTTTGCTCGGGTAATCACTTTGCCAACAGCAGGTCATGCCCCGAGCATGGTAGACAGAAGGCTATCAAGACAATTATGGCTGAGAAATCAATTCCCTATGTAGAGGCTAGTAAAATTGTGCCTATACCTTCTCGCAACTATGCCAATGCCACGAAATCTCAGTCATACCGCAAAACTGTCACACTCAAACCCAAGACCCATGCCCCACTTTCCCCATCATATAATAAAAATATCCACTATGATATAGTCAGTTCTCCCCAACCCACACAGCCCAATGGCTGCGCCTTGAATCCAAATAATGCATCACCTAACAATAATATCTCCATTGTTGAACTTCTCATTAAACTTTTACCTACCCTTATCTCTTCCCCTTCTAACTCCCAATCACCGTCCAACGTTGCCGACCAACTAATACAAATTCTTTCACAATTTAAAAATGGCGTCCAGCCAAACATTTCTACAGTGGAATGTGAGGAGCGTGTGGCATAAGAAACACGACCTCATATTCCTCCTCAATAAATATAAACCTCTTGCTTGCTCCATAGCTGAGACTTGGCTCACCCCAAGTCTCAGCTTCCGTATACCACATTACAACGTCCTCCGATGTGACAGATCCGACGGATATGGAGGATCGGCTCTTTTTGTCAACAATCGGGTCCCACTTTCGCCCTTATCTTTGCCTTCACTTACAGGCGACATGAGTATCGTATCTGGAAAGATGGAAGGTATAACAGTACTCTCAGTATATATTGCTCATCCTCAGCACAATTTTTTAGCTATTTTAAGAAATATCCTTTCCAACGTTCAAGGTCCTATATTGGTCATGGGTGACTTTAACTGTCATCATTATAGATGGGGGTCTGAGCGTTGTGATGCGTTTGGTACAGCTCTGGTCGAGATACTGGATGATATGGACCTCTGTATATTAAATAATGGTTGCCCAACACGTAGGTCTCCCCCTGGTCAGCAGAAGAGTTGCGTTGACCTAACATTTTGCTCTGCTGAGTTAGCAGCTTCGACTCATTGGGAATGTACAACCTTGTCGCATGGTAGTGACCATTACCCCATTGTCATTTCTTTGATTAACAGGACTTATTTAGAAAAAGCTTCCCCTCCACTTTTGAAGTACAACCTGTCCAATCCAGATTGGACAAAGTTTGCTTCATTACTGGAGCAGAAAATTGATACTCTTCCAAATTTAAATTCAAATTTATCCGATCCTTCTGATCACCGCCATGCCAAGAGCTGTTATGAAAGTTTTGTTGAAGCAGTTACTTCTAGTGCAGATTCTTGTTTCCCACTAAAAAATAGTGCCCGAAACAAAATCCCGTCACCTCCATGGTGGGACCAAGAATGCACTTCAGCAGTTAGATTGAGGAACGAGTCTGAAAGACACTACAATAGAGAGATGACCACCCAAAATCTGTTGGCTTATTTACAAGTTTGTGCTCGATCAAAACGTCTTCTCCGTAGGAAGAAACGTGCAGGTTGGGTGAAGTTCTGTACATCCTTATCCCCCTCCACCCCGATTTCAGTAGTGTGGAAGAACATCAATAGATTTAGATGTGGTTGCTCGCCTTCAATATCCTCACCAATTACTAGGGAAACAGCTGAATTATTTTTTGACAAAATAGCCCCACCGTATGTTCCACTCGCGTCTGAATACAATATCGCCCCCTTAAATGCTGTATCCAATGATCCCTTTGATGCGCCATTTACTTTAAAGGAACTGAATATGGTACTCAGCCATGTCCGGGACTCAGCACCTGGTAGCGATGGTGTGATATACTCCTTTGTAAAACATTCCGGGGATAAAGCTAAAGCATATTTCCTCGATATTATTAATTTCTGCTATGATCGTGGTTGGGTTCCAGATCAGTGGAAACTACAAATTATCATTCCTTTGTTGAAACCAGGCAAACATGTAGATGATCCGAACGGCCTTAGACCTATTGCCCTGTCCTCAGTCTTAGCTAAACTAATGGAACATCTTATTAAGAACCGACTTGAGTGGATAGTTGAATCCAGAGACTTACTGCCGAACTACCAATTCGGTTTTAGAAAAGGGCTTAGTACAATGGATAGTGTTGGAGTTTTAGTCACCGATATCCGTCTAGCACTTTCTAAAAAAGAGTCCGTCGTCGCAGCCTTTTTAGATATCTCCTCTGCATACGATAACGTTCTTCTTCCCGTCCTCAGGCAGAAACTGCACCAGCTGAGCATCCCGGTAAAGATGATCGAATGCATATGTGGACTACTGTATTGTCGCTCATTGGCTTTGAGGGTCCAGGGAGAGGTATTTGATGAGAGGCTGACTTGGAAGGGACTCCCGCAGGGCTTCGTCCTCAGCCCCATTCTGTATAACCTGTATACATCCGAAATTGGCTCCTGTCTCAACAATAACTGCCACATCCTCCAGTATGCCGATGACTTAGTCCTGTATGTGTCAGATTCTTCCATCGTTGACGCTGCATCATCCCTGTGCCTCTCTCTGGACTCTTTGAACCATTGGCTGTTGAACCACGGTTTATCGCTATCTGCGCCGAAAAGTTCTGCAGTAGTTTTTTCTCGCAAAAGAAATATCCCTCCCATCACAGTGACCATTTCGGGAAAACCTATTCCGCTGACAAATAAAGCAAAATTTTTAGGCGTTTTTTTGGATTCAAAATTAACAGGTAAGCACCACATAAATTTCTTAATTAAAAAATGCGAACGCGTTATTGCCATTTTAAAAGTTCTGGCGGGTGTGTGGTGGGGTGCCCACCCCTACACCATGAAATTAATATACAACGCCTTAGTCCGCAGCATATTAGATTATGGTACGTTCCACCTAATACCATGCAACAAAGGTGCCTTGGCTGGACTAGATAGGGTTCAGTCTAAGTGTCTTCGGATCATCTCTGGGTGTATGAAGTCCTCCCCCGTTAACGCGTTGCAGGTCGAGTGCGCTGAACCACCTCTAGCCCTAAGGCGGCAATATCTAGCTTCCCGTTTTTTGTCTAGGATAATATGTAGATCCTCCCATCCCCTCATTTCAAAACTGAATGAATTAAATAACATATGCAGAACCTCAAACTACTGGAAAAATAAAGAAATTCCCTTAATTCTAAAACATTTTCGTATTACTCAAAATTTTGAATGTCCGATCGTCCAATATCCTAAATTACCCCTTTTTAATTTTGAGTATGAAGTTTTATGTTTCACCCCAAAAATTTTCTACAACATTGGCATATCCAAAAATTCCCCTTCGGCGGATTCGGCCTTCAATGCGGTGGTGGGCGAGCGATGGAATGGTTTTCAAAAATTTTTCACTGACGCCTCAAAATTCACCGACAGTTACACTGGAGCTGCAGTTTACTACCAAAGTTCCAGAATTATCCTACAATTTAAATGCCCCAAGGAGTCTTCTGTGTTCACTGGTGAATGTGTGGCTTTATTAGAAGCTTGTCTTTTTATAGAGTCACACCATAACATCGACAAAGCCGTTATTTTCACAGACTCCCTTAGCTGCCTTCAAGCTTTGGTCCAAAACTCTTTTAAAAGTAAATTGCACAGCTCACTAATTTTAAAAATTAAAAAGTCCCTATTTTCGTGTTTTAATAGTCAAAAAGAAGTTCAGTTAGTTTGGATACCTAGTCACTGTGGCATCAAGGGTAATGAATGTGCTGATACCTTGGCTAAAGACGCTTGTTCGTCAACCACAGCTGACCTTTCATATAATTCTAACCAGGGGTACGACTTACTGAACCTGCCAAAAGCAAGTCTTCAATGTGCATGGCAGGAACAGTGGAATACCACTGGTAAGAAGAAGGGCAAATTCTACCACGCAGTACAGCCGACCATAAAGTCTAAACCTTGGTTCTACCCTTTTAAAAAAATGTCCAAACCAGTCATTTCCGTCCTTTGTAGAATCCGCTTAGGGTTCTGCTGTACTCCTGTCTTCTTGGAAAAAATCCGAGTTCGTGACTCTTCCATATGCGAGTGTGGTTTGGAAGAAGGTACATTGGATCATATATTTTTTGAATGCTCAAACAACGTTCCACCTTTAGATCTATATAGCCGCCTCCCGAAATTCAAAATTCCTCTCCCAATTAATGTCCCCGCCCTCCTTACATATCCCTCTCCAGATCTACTTGTGGCGCTGATGAGCTTCATCCGTCACAACAACATCAAATTATGAGCCTTGACTTGTATGTAATTGTGGTTACGTGTATATTCTTATTTAATGTTCTAACAATTTTAATATTTATGTACCTTTATTTTTTGTTTGTTTCAGTCCAGTACTAACACATGAAGTCCAATCGTATCAGTCGAAAATTTATACACCGATAGTTACTACGTTTCTAGCATACCAATTCCTTGTGTTAATGACATACGTACTTGCTTATCAAATTTACTTTCGACATTGGCAGAATAGTCGACATCGGCTCTATTTGCCATCAATAAAAAATAGAATAGAATAGAACCCCACTTGATTTTTTTTAAATTAACATTCTTGGTATTGTGGGGTTTGACTGCGTCACAAATTGTATAAAGACCACATGCCTTATTATTTTTTGTTTTAATAGTTATATAAATATAGTCAAGTATGTAAATAGTACCATAAATAAACATGAACATTCTTGGTTCTTACTATTCAGTTTCAATCAGCATTGATTTTGAAATAAAAAGCAAACAAAAAATGGTACACAGTGTAATGTTTATCATTCTTTAGAATGAAGTTCCAAGGAAAGTTCTTTCCAAGTAAGCTTGTTTGTATCATTAATGACTGATGTTTGTTCACAGGATGTTGTTCGTAAGATTGAAAAAACTGTCACTGCTGCCAATGACCGACCAGTTAAAGATGTGCTTATTGCAGACACCAAAGCAGAAGTTGTGTCTGAACCTTTCAGTGTCACAAAAGAAAGTGCTGTATAAATAAAATAGTAGTAGGTATACTTTGTTACAAGTTTATGTTTGCAATGTATGACCTTAAGTTTTAAAAACCTGTATTAATTTCGTGCCACAATTTTTTGTCACAGGGTGTGGTCATATTGAGATTTATTAATTTAGTTCACTTTATTTTCTTTGTATTGTACATTATCATCATAAGTAAAACATGCCAACACTATTTTTCATAAATAAAAGATTGTCTATAAAAGATTGTTTATTTGTTTGATACACATTTCAGCTTCTTGTTTGACTTCCTTGTTTTTTGCCATTACTCCCAGTTTCCATGCATGACCACAAGACTTTCTAGCTGCATCTAGTAGTTGTCTTTTCATATAGGCTCTCCCCAAATTTACATACATAGTTCCTAAATCTTCCATCTCCAGAGAGTTGGCCATTTCTATGGCTTCATTAAAATATTTTATGCTCTCATCTGTCTGACCAAGGTGATCACACACAGTGCCAATATCATTTAACTGAACTACTAAATGTTCTTTTTCAATGTCAGGTATTTCTTTCATCCTGTCTAAGGAAGTTTTCATGAGCCTTAGGCCATCTTCATATCTATCAACATCTAAAAACAGTCGTCCATACCAATCTTCAGCCATGGCTAAGAGTTGCTTATTATTATCTGAAGGATCTCTTTCTAATAATTGCTGTAGTTTCTCCAAACACCAGTCATACCCTATCTGTGCAGTAGTGTAATCCTTTTGCAGATGGCTGACTCTTGCTAATTTAACACCAAGATGTATCACTCGAGGGTCATCTTCTGAAGCACCATCTGTCATAATTCTTTGAGTTACTGCAATAAATAGATTCTTTGCTTTGTCTAACTGTTCCCTCTGTAATGCTAAATTTGCCATAACATCATATACATAAGTAATTCCAAATTGATGATGGATTTGCTGAGCTTGTCTCAATGCTACATGAAGTAGCTGTTCTGCCTTATCTAATTCGTTCTTTTGGATAAATAATACACAATGTTTTATGGTGTGAACAAGTTCATCTTCTGCAGTCAACTTTTTGTCGAAACCGAGCCAAGTAAACAGTGAAAATCCTATTATGTAGGGTTTTGTTGTCCTAGGAAAGTTTGAAACACGAACTGTCGTTTTATTATCAACAGTTTTATAATTTCTGGATACTCGCAAAATTTGGTTCCACAGCAATCTGTATGTATTCGACATTTTCTTGATTAGGTAAACACTGTATAATTTTATTTCATTACAAGGAGTATTACATAAACACCTGGAAGTTTTAACAGAAACTGCGGTCACTAAACTGTCTTGTTACTCTGTAAACTCCACGATTTATTTTCTTAAATTTCTTGGATCTGCGAGTGATATTAATTTACAGCTGGTACTATATGAGTGGAGACGAGTATTTTTTTTTGGTTTTAAAAGGAAATATTCTATTCAATACACCATTATTTCTTTGACAGTTGGCACCAGTTGGATGTGTCATTCATCAATGTCAAAGTCACAGACACAGAGTACTTGCGTTTGATAGTCTATTAAGCACGTGTTATTGGCAAAATTGTGGTGTCTTTTCCGCAAATGCCATTAATGAAGAGTTGAAGTTGAAGTTTTTTTTTTTTTTTTTTTTTTTAAATTTGGCAACTGAGCCGATGTCGACTAGAAGTTGAAGTTACTTTGGTAATATACTGAAAGTCAAAGTCACTGATGGCCAAAGAGTATGTAAAGCTAACGCTTTCCTGCGGGGCTATTGCGTAACTCTGTTGACAGTTCAAGTGATGATCACTTGTTATTAATGTGCATCATTGAACTGTCAATCAGCTAGTTTCGTATTGCCTATCTTCAGTGTCCAACTGCAGTGACGTCATTAGCCACTGGTGCCTTTGATAGCCACCGTAACACGTTTTGACAGATGTTATTGTATCGATAATTTTAAAATTGCGATTTTGTAAGCTTTTGAAGCTGTATAATAGTCGATAAAATTTTAGAGTGGTCACAATAGGCACCGTAAATTTTTATAATTCACTATATTTTCACCGCAGTTTGTTAGTCACTTGTGATATACGTAATACCAATTTTATGAAATTGTCAGTTGACAACTAAATTCAGTGTGCAACGAATGCCAGTTGTCAACTGTTATTGAAAAAGTTAGCCAATAGCCCCCCTGGTGGTTTTCAAAGTGCTTTTGTGCCTACTGCCTGACGTGGAAAGATATTTCACAGTTTTTTTTTTGTAGCGCCGCTTACAGTATACGCATGACCCAATATGATCTTATTTTTTGTAGGTTTTATACAATTCCTGAAGTAGGAATTCGAACGAAATTAATTAAAAATGCAAAAATCCTTCAGACTTTTCTGCAGCTATTTGCATTTGACGTCAAAATAAGGTCTCTGGACGCTCGCGGGTGGCGCTTCAAATAGGCACAAAATATTAGTTGTCAAACGTATCTATAGAACAGCCTTTAGAGTAACTAAACTATAGAGCTCAGTGTTGATCTTGGTGATTGGTATACTTTATAAGATCCTTTCCCTAATAAAAAGTACTCTGTGATGTGATCCTTGCCTAAAGGATGTATTCAGTGTTGCCGATTACGAAAAGTATACCCAATTTTAGTACTAGTGGGTCGTTTTCGTTTTGACGGACGACACGCAAACACAATGTCTGTGATCTTTAGTCATTTATTCATTTTTGAACAGGCTATAGCAGTTCAATATTTAAGATCCGCTAAACCACTGTACAAATAATAGCTTGAAATTGCATCCGCTTGATTTTGTATCACCCGGCTCAATTTCAACTCAAATTCACAAGCATAGAGTTCTAGATTTTTTGGGCTAAGTTGCCAAAGAAGAAAAATCTTAAAATATCCGTGATATTCTGTACTGTGCGCAATTGTCTGTCAATGTCAAGTAAGTAAAGCGAAGAAGAGAAGCAAATTGAATGGAAAAGAATAAATTATTTTATCATAATACCTATGAATATCTCGTAGTGTGATTATTTTATTAGTGTCGTCATTGCAAATTGAATTAGAAAGCTAGAAAACTACTAGTGCAGAATCAAAGCGTGTATGTTTATAATGATAGGACTTAGTTGACGTAACGGTGGCCTATTCCAATAACTTGATTATTGGAGTAATGCTGCCACGGGCTCAAGACGCTTTCGTAACAAGCTAAATGGCAAAACAGTAGATGATTATGAAGATGTATGGCAGCAATGGCTCAGATTTTCCTCCCGTAACGGAGGATACATTTTGTAAATATGTTTTATACTACGAGATAAATAATTCAAGGTACGTAAATGTTCTTCGTCCTTCGTATTTTTTTTTTGTGTATGTTTTTGTGCTCACTTTGTTGTTCTTTTGCAGGGTCCGTATTTGGGATTTAATTATTTTGATACCAAACGCATTGTTTGTGCTTTTCTTAGTGGTAAGATTTAACAAGGCTCAGTTGAAATTGCGCGCTACAAGCAGTCCAATATTCTTGACGTTTTACACATTGGTATGGGGCAATGTGATCATAAGCTTGGTGCGATGTGGTGTGTCCATGACTGTGAATGCAGCAGTGCCACTTGGTGGGCTGGTGGACAAGGTGTTGTGGGTCATGGTCAGATTTTTCCTACTAGCCACAGAGATGAGTGTTGTAATTTTTGGCTTGGCTTTTGGTAAGTTTTAACCTTCATATTTTTTGCGTTAATGACTAATCTAGTTCTAATTTCTAGCACTGTTGGTCCATTGTCATGCAGACAGACTTTTGCTGTTTATATTTAAGATTCAAAGGTTATCTCAGGTCTAGAAACATTTGCATTAATTATCAGTCAAGTTTTTAAATAATAATAAGTAAGTAGTTCAAAGGACCGGTCATTATGGCGATATTTGGGGGAGGCCTATGTCCAACAGTGGATGTCTTTCGGCTGAAATGATGGTGATGATGATGAAGTAGTAGAAATAAGTTTCATTTTTTTTCTTATATTGTTGTTCTTCCATTTCAGGCCATTTAGACAGCCGCAGCAGCATTAGATATGTGTTACTGGCAACGTCACTCTTATCCCTTGCTTTCACTGTCACGCAAGGCACCCTGGAGATTGTCATGCCAGACGATATGTTTCATGTTGACACCAGAGACTATGATCTGTTTGGTCATGGAGGGATGCTGTTTTGGTTTACTTCATCTTTAGTCTTTGCTCTCATTTACTTCTTAATATTACTATTGCCCTGGATTCCACTGAGAGAATATCTTGCTTTACCAAGTAAGTACTTTTTTTTGTCTTTTATTGTGCCCAAATTGATGACTCATTTAATGGAAGACTAAACATTGAACACAATAAACAATTACCTAAATAGGTGGACTTAATGATATGAGATATTTTATTGTTACAATAATAATTTTGTTGGAAAACCTCATTACACACATTACGAGAATAGTAGTCATATTAATCATAAAACTTTTTATAATGTACTTAATTATTTTGTTCCTGTATCAAATTGCTTGTAGGTACTCATTTAGCTTTCTGATAAATATAATAGTAAGAATTATTTCCCTGTTCAGTTATCATTATTGTTTATTGGTTTATTAACAATAAATTATGCAACTATAACATGCAGTTAGTAATATTTATAGTTAATATTGAGATAGTATTGTTATTATTGGATATGTATCTGAAATGTATTAGTAACCGAAGATTTTGCATCATATCATCTTTAAGCTGTTGATCCCCGCATTAACGCCGGCGTTCACGCGCTATTGTCTTACTATTGTGTCTCTAATTACGCACTCAAAAGGTTAAATATAACTGAACTGTGCAGATTGAATAATGGGTATCAGAAAACCTAATGACCTTATTATTTGGAATAAAACATCCACAACCCCAAAATATCTGGATATTGATTACTTTACATAAAACAGAAATAATGCCAATAATTTGAAAACTAATTCTTAATACCTTTATCTGCAATTACAAATAAAAGTAATGTAAGAATAATATTAACATTGACCAATTCAAACTGTCATTGGTTGTCTGACCAAGCAACTTGATCCCATGCCCAATGACTCTGGTATTATGTTACACATGTAATCCTGACTTATCTGGAACTGTTAAAAACTGTAGATAGGTTCATTCAAATATAAAGTAACTATGAAAACAATCATAGGCATATTCAGATATTATTTATGGCTGCCATTATTAAAATGCAGTACAAACTGCTGCCAGCAACTTCGCCCGTGTGATAATCAGAAACATTTATTTCAAACAGACCAATTACAGGCACGTTTGAATTGTCAAAAGATAGTAGAAAATTATCCCAAGGGAACATACTCATACATGGTCTACTTGTGTACCAAGTTTTATCGAAAACCATTCAGTAGTTTTGGCGTGAAAGAGTAACAAACATCCACCATACAAATTTTCGCGTTTATAATATTAGTAGGATTTAACTCTGTGCGCCGATTGTGTAGGGCTTCAAACACTCATAATATGTATTGTCTTATAAGAACTAGGTAACAGTCAGTTTAATGGTATAGGTTCATATTCTAACAGAAACATTTAATCACTTTCTTGTTACATTCGGGGGCCGAGTCACCCGCGTCCGTAGGAGAATACCTGAAGCAAGTCCCTACACGTGGTCCCCGGGTGGTGCTAAACAGGTGACACTAACTGGTGGTAGGTTTCGACCGTTGGCTTGCGACCACCCACTGAGCAAAGACGTACCGCCAAACGGCCTGGCCGTGTTCCGGTATGATGCTCAGTGTAGCCAGTCTAGAGGAGTTGGGTCGAAATAGCTGTTCCAGCGCAAGCAGACCATCCTGGCTCGTGCTGATAGGGAGGAATCGGGAGGCTAGTCGCAGAGGGTAGCGGGATCCGAGGCACGGTTGCCGCTGGCCGACCGCAGGTAGCTGGGGGCCCAAGTAATGTGCTAGCCACACATGAAAGGCTGCCCCGCCAACTGTCGAAAAATCCCGGAATGCGCCATCGTGCTGGTTGGCGACCAGACGAGAGGGCCCGATGGACATTCCCGGGGGGGCTCGGGCGTCCCCGCAGTCTCCAGACTAGTCCCCCAATGATGTCGTCCTTTCAGTGCGTGCCTAAGGGTTAGCTGCGTGGAACCTCATTTCACTTCCTTCTCCTCTCCTCCCTTCACTCAAATAATGAAAAGGAAAAGTAAGAGACAAGTCAGACAGCGGCTGCACTCCCTCTCTCACAAAGTGCACCTCATTAACATACGAGGTCTGCACTCAAATCTCGTCGCAGTCCACCACCACCTCGAGACTGAAAAACCAGCTCTCTTCTTCCTTTCGGAGACGCAGATCAGAGGTCCGTCCGACGTGTCGTACCTTTCTTACCCAGGTTTTACCTTGGAGCACAACTTCAAACCACGTGCGGGTGTATGTATGTACGCCCGGGACGACATCTGCTATCGGCGTCTCCGTAACCTTGAGGACTCCAGGTTCTCGACGCTTTGGACTTTGGTGGACACAGGCCTAGATAAAATAATCTACGCTTGTGTCTACCGCTCGCACAGCGGAGATCAAGAGACATCCGGGCTCACACAACATCTGAGTGAGGCGGCGGATGCGGCTCAGCAGCGGTACCCTTCTGCTCAATTGGTGTTACTGGGGGATTTTAATGCCCACCACCAAGAGTGGCTTTTCCCGTACCAGTCCACAGACCACGCTGGGCGAGAGGTGCGAAAGCTAGCGCTAGCATTAAATCTCGCCCAGCTGGTCCAGGGGGCAACGAGGGTGCCGGATGTGGATTCGCACACAGCCAATTGCCTGGACCTTTTGCTGACAACAGATCCAGACCGCTACTCTGTGTCGATATGTTCGCCTTTAGGCAGTTCCGACCACTGTCTGGTTAAGTCTGTGTCTGTCTACTCCCCGCCCGATCCCAGCCCTAGAGGCACCCGGCGGGTTTGGCGATACAGGTCAGCAGATTGGGATGGCTTGCGGTCTTTCTTCGCATGCTATCCTTGGCAGCCCACTTGCTTTTCTTCAGATGATGCTTCGTCGTGCGTAGATGCCGTGACGGATGTGTTGCGGCAGGGGATGGAGTACTTCATCCCATTCTCTGACGTAACAATGTCTGGCCAAGCTCGTCCATGGTTTGGCGCCGAATGTGATCGCGCAGACGCGCTTAAGCACGCGGCATATCGAGCTTGGGCTGACGCTCGTACGCGCAAAGCAAGCGACGTGGCTCAGAAGAAGAAGGCCTTTAACAGGGCTGCCAAGTCCTGCAAGAAGGTGTTGCAGTGGTCTCGGTTTGACCACATAAGCAGAATTGGGAGCAAACTTGCTTCATACCCCGCAGGTAGTAAAGCGTTTTGGTCCCTGGCTAAGTCGGTTGAATCGAACTTCTGCCGTCCCTCACTTCCGCCATTGCTGAAACCCGATGGGTCGCTGGCTCACACCGCTGAGGAGAAAGCAAACTTGTTTGCTTCTCTTTTTGCGGAATCTTCTCGTCTGAATTCTGGTGACGTACGGCCACCTGTTTCTCCTGATGGATGCGCGACGAGGATGTCAGACGTTCGTATCCATCAAAAGGACGTTCGTAGGCAGTGGCGGTACCTTCATACAAGCAGAAAAGCCAGGCATGCCTTACTAAAATGCTCGATAGAGAATCAATATCAAACCCGAACTATTTAAAAGTTCGCGCGCTTTAATTCTTATCAAAATAACACAAAGTATACTACTCAAAGTCTACCTATGCCACACTACTACACAGCGCGCGCAGAGTTTCGCATTAGCAGCATCTACGCAAGAGCTATATCTATCTCGCTTACACGTACCGGCTTTTACCGGGCTTTCAAATACTATCTCTGTCACTTTCGCACTTATAGCGATGTGCCGTATAACGAGTTAGGACCTTATGCGTCTACAAATCGATCAGTATGGAAGATTTAAGCCGGGCATTCGTATGAAGTTGCTCCGGTTGCTCGCGTATGCGTGACCTTGTCACCTTGCCAACTCTGCAGTGTTGCCGTTTTAGCGACGTTGTGAGATCTTGGGGATTTTTAACGAGTTTGGAGACTTTTTTTAAGATTTAGCAACAATAAAAACTAGCGACTTTTTAAAATAACGAAATTAAATATTCAAAAATAAAGGCAATTTTTTAGAACTGGTCTCGTTAATTTCAAAATACGATGTCGTTTTAGAAAAGCATAAGCAGCATCAGGAAAGTGACAAACCGGGGCCGAGTTATTTATCTAACAAAATTCAAAACGATATTATTCATTCCGTAGCCGATGTGATGCAAACTTGCATCGATTACGAAGTTAGGCAAACAAAATTTGTTTCAATTATTATTGACGAAACCCCCGATGTTAGTCATAGAAAACAACTGTGCTTGATTCTCAGATATACTCGTAGTTTTTTGGGCTTTTAATTTATTGTACCTAATCAGTAGTTTATGAGAAAATTGCGATGATACATACGTAGGTACCTAAATACTCAGTCGAAAACTGAACTTTCTTTTTTTGAAATCGGTTAAAATTTTATTGGACTTGCCTTATTTTGAAACCCTAGGCACGCCACTGTTCGTAGGGTCCTGCGTAATCTCGATGTGAACAAAGCTAGTGGCCCCGACGGGATACCAGCAATTGTGCTGAAAACTTGTGCGCCTGAATTGTCTCCGATCATGACACGCCTATTTCGCATCTCATATGAGACTGGAAAAGTGCCGATTGCTTGGAAGCAAGCTAACGTGCAGCCTGTGCCCAAGAAGGGCAGTCGAGCTGACCCGGCAAACTACAGACCCATCTCTGTTACGTCCGTCCTCTGTAAGAGTATGGAACGGGTGCTAAACAAGAAACTTCTGGCATACCTAGAAGCTAATGACATCCTCAGTGACCGGCAATACGGTTTTCGCCAAAATCGGTCCACTGGGGACCTTCTAGCGTATGCCATTCACATCTGGAGCGAAGCCATCGAGAAGCATGGGGAAGCGCTTGCCGTCTCCCTTGATATCTCGAAGGCTTTCGATAGGGTCTGGCACGAAAGCCTCATTGCTAAGCTTCCTTCCTTCGGTCTACCCACTGGTCTGTGTGATTGGATCGCAGACTTCTTGAGGGATCGATCCATCCGAGTGGTCGTTGATGGCTGCTCGTCCGGTCAAATGGATATTAATGCCGGGGTCCCTCAGGGGTCGGTACTCTCGGCAACACTGTTTTTGCTGCACATAAATGACTTACTTAAACCCGGTATCTTTGGGTATGCAGACGACAGCACTGTTGCCGAGAGATATGTGGCTGACGCACGCGCTAGTGGGTCACAGATCCAGTCATCCCGAGAGGCTATGGTTGAACGCTTGAACTCGTCCTTGAAGGCGGTCTCCGATTGGGGCGATGCCAATCTGGTCAAGTTCAATGCAACTAAAACCCAAGCGTGTCTTTTTTCCGCTAAACGGAGTCAATTCCACCCGACTCCATCTTTCCGAGGTGTGACCGTGCCAATAACCGACCATCTTGATCTTCTTGGCGTTACGCTGACGTCAACTCTCAACTTTGGGCCATACATCGAAGCAAAGGCTCAACTGGCAGCAAAAAAGCTGGGAATCCTCGCGAAGGTCAGACGGTACTTCACGCCGGAACAGCTGCTAAAACTTTATCAAGCGCAAGTTCGATCGTGTATGGAGTACTGCTCTCATCTTTGGGACGGGTCTGCCAAATACCAGCTTGATGCGCTAGAGTCAATTGAGAGGCGAGCCAAGAGGATCATTGGCAATGATGCACTTGTTGAGTCGAAGCTCCAAAGCCTTGGACATCGCCGCCGAGTTGCTGGCCTGTCGGTTTTCTATCGTTTACATTTCGGGGAGTGTGCACTGGAATTGCACAATCTAATTCCGCCAAGTCCGTTCCATCATCGGACCACTAGACGTACGGCGTTGCGCCACCGGTACATGGTGGACATCCCACCCATACGCACAAAACGTTTTAAGAACACATTTATTATGCGTACAGCCAAGGAGTGGAATTCCTTGCCGGAGTCTGTGTTTCCTGATAGCTACAACTTAGGGGTCTTTAAGTCAAGAGTGAATAGGCTACTTCTAGGCAAGCGTGCTCCATCGTCGACCACATCATCGCTTACCATCAGGTGAGATGGTGGTCAAACGCGAGCCTATCATTAATAAAAAAAAAAAAAAAAAACATCTTTAGTCAGATTTAGGTCCTTAATCAAAGTAAATTTGGTTTAACACTGGCTTGTACTTACATGCACAGCTCGGTGTAGCGAGGGATATCATTGGGAAGCTAGCTTCACTGCTGGGGCTAGTACCAATGGTAAACAATCCCAGATTGAAAGAGACTTAAATAGGCTTCATTTCTATTACGACTGCACATCTTTGTCGTGGCCCTTAAGGTGATGGCGGTACGTCAATTGGAGTCGCGCAATTTTTTATATCTCCGGGACCATGACTTATGGTAGGGTCAAGAACTCTAGGGTAAAAGTTCGATATAATACTCCATTCTTCCCAGTAAGACCATAACCAAAAAAAAATTAAAAAAGCAATGTAACCTATTTTGTTGCAGCTAAACTATCATTCTACCTGTACGTCTTGCTACTGGCGCTGTTGGACACGACGCAGGCCGTCGGCGCAGGGCTCCTGGCGTGGGGCAACATGCAGTCCGGCCTATGTGTCGTTGATGTCACCACTTGGCTCTACTTCTCGCTCTACACCCCTCTTGTCTATCACACATTCCTAAGCGAATTTTTCAGGTGAGTAGGTATTTTGCATTGAAAATTATAAATCTTTAATATGACAGAAAAGGATAGATAGCTACTAGCTAAATTGTATGAAACCGACAACTGTCACCCGCACCATCCTATCCTGATAATGGTATCGAAGAGTTGAACCGACCTGGAAACGACTATTATTTTATAGGTTTATCTAAGAACCGACTATTCCGTCAAGTCCATAGTCAATCTTTCTATAGTAACTACATGCGAAAATGTCGTCCCGATTATTACTCGCATTGTTGCACTGTGGCCATAGGCTAGAGACGATAATGATTTTACGCGTCATAGAGGGCGCCTCGTAATTTAAAATTTCATTGATGCCATTTCGAAAGCCTGGATTATTTTAATAGAAAAATGTTCGACAAGTACTTGCACACAGTACGAGTTAAGTTTTGTCGTTTGAAGAAATAAACACAACTAGAACCTTATTCATGAGGGAAAGATTCATTTTCGTATGTAATCTGACAGATTCCAATCGACGCTGTGACTAAACAATAGCATTAATCCTAATACTTTCAACTGTTTTGAGATTCAAAATTTAAACACATTCGAATATAGAACAGTTCCAAATTCAAAATTGCCGAGAAATATGGAAACGACAGAACTTAAAAGGTGCCTAGTTTCAAATTTCACTCACACAGACTCACATTTTTATAGGAAAAAACGAAATGGCAGATAAAGCCAAATACGAAAGCCTTCGCGACAGAAAAAGATAGCAACACACTAGTGTTCATCTCTTTTTTTTTGTTAAGTGTTAGAGTGAGATTGGAAAGATTGCGCTCAGAGCGGCAACATTGCATAACGCATGGTAATAGCACAGTATTACAATATTTCCTACAGTAGCGCAACGCCTTTGATGTCGCGCGATGCCGCCGCCAGTGTAGGTACTTACTTACGCTATCACATGCAAATATGCTAGGGTTGCCATCAAATGGGAAATAAAACAATTGTGATTATTACTATTATGATGTAATCATTTATTCATGTACATTCAAAATAATTGTGATTATTAAATCTAATGTAATTATTTATTCATAAATATATATTTACATATGTTGCACTGCTAAATATTTACGTGACACTTTATTTTTGGATGTTCTTAATTGTCTATTATAAAATTTAACTACATAATGTATTCGCATTCGGATGAACAATCTGATAAGCCTGTGCCTACTTTCCGGCTCTATCATCAGATCAGTTCGATAGTACCTTATAGCCAAAGTGCATCTCATGACAATTCTAATAAGCGCAAACACGGCTAGGTTACATTGATTAATTACTGAGTTCCAGTGCCTACCTTCCGGCTCCATCATCATCATCATCAGTTCACTTCGATGATACCATTTTCAACATAACTATTCAGAACCATTTATTTATTTGTATTGTCATAGGCGCTTATCTATCTTCATTGTGATATCTATGTAAGTATGAAGTTCCGTTGGCCATTTCTGGTCTTCATCACCAGTTCCACTTCATCAAATGTTACTTTTTGACTGTAAATGCTTAAGTTATCGATGAAAATACTAAAATCGCCATGTGGTTGCCTATAATATTTGAGGAGTTCCCTCGATTCCTCATGGATCCCATCATCAGAACTGGATTCTGAAAAAAATGGAACCAATCGGAAAGCAAGTCCTATAAGAGTAAAAAAAAATTTTGCAAATCGGTCCATAAACGACGGAGTTCTGAGGTAACACACATAAAAAAAAAAACGTACAATCGAATTGATAACCTCCTTTTTTTTTTGAAGTCGGTTAAAAATATAAGGAAGTGGCCAAATTTGTGTGCACAAGTCAGTTTTGTCTTAGCGGGGGCGGCGGGGCGTCTGGAATATTCCATAAGTCTATGTTACACAAATGAAAATACCTACCTCTCGTCGCGGGGAAATCTATGAAACTTTAAGTCCTTCTGGGATTTCGATGTCAATTTACATCCATACACAGAACAGTTTGTGTTCTGTGTAATTATAGAATAAGTAAGTTTAATAAAATTATTACACAAAAAACGAGCCCGCGTCTGCCCTTCGCGCTCGGTACCACAAACTAAGTGTGTTTGCGGTACGCGGCCCGCGCCGCCAGTTCCCCTCCGTTGCTCTGCGCAAGTACATTCGTCGCGCTACTGTAGGAAATATTGTAATACTGTGGTAATAGGTATCGTATCATATGAATGAATTTTAATTTCGCATTGAACACGAAATGGCAACTTAGCGTAACCGCGTAGGCTCGCGAAGTTTAAAGTTTAGATTTAAGTTTTTTTATTTAATTTAATTCATTTGTTGTGTTCTATGATTTAGATGTGAGATATTATTTATTTTCACATGAAGCCGGGTTTATTTACTTGTATTGCTCGCACGTCCCTGATTTCCATCCCTAGTAGAAAAGCATTTAATTACGTATAAATTAATTTACTGTCAATTTGTGGTTTCAGTGTATCTCAACCAAGCATCATGTTCTCGTACAAGGCTCAAATGGACGAGCCCATGGACGAAGATCAGGTTTCCTTGCCGCACCAACAGAGCTTCAGTTCGCTCAAAACTGATTCTGATTATATTTATCAGGTAATTTTTAGCATTTTATTGAAAAGATCGTTCTAGGTATTTACCAAGGTTCACACGCAATTTACAGTCGTTCCATGTAAACGCAGCGTATTCAGCCGCATCCGGTTAGACTGACCGCCGACCAAGGGTATAGCTAGGTGACCTTAGTTAGGGCCCTTTTTTACGTAGGAAATAAGTGTTCGGAACAGAGTTTCAGACGTACTGACTAAAACGAGTGGCCATGATTAACCTTTTGACCGCCAGAGCGTAAACGCATCGGCGTACCTCCCACGCCAAGCTACAAATTCAGCGCAAATACCTACAAAAAAAAAAAACATAGGGGCTCCAACATCTTATCGATAACCAATTAGTCATTGCTTTAAACCCATATTTTTTAAATAAAATATTACTCGTTACATCATTATTTTATTTGATCCTATTTCGTATCATACTATCATTAAACAGAAGTTACAAAAATCTAAACAACGTAAAAGTAGACATTAGAACTACAAACGAATAAATAATAATAAGGTACATCACTAATTTCGTTCGTGACGGTAACTGCTGTCGGGAAGTCCCGACTCTGGCGTGGCTGGCACGACCTTTGACAACTTCCTCGCATGCGAGTAGGGATGTGACATTGTGGGACATAATAAATAATAATCATATAGTATTTAACAATAATTTAATCAATTCACTTTTAATTAGTCTGACTCTACATTTTTTTTTTTTTTTTTTTATTAATGATAGGCTCGCGTTTGACCACCATCTCACCTGATGGTAAGCGATGATGTGGTCGACGATGGAGCACGCTTGCCTAGAAGTAGCCTATTCACTCTTGACTTAAAGACCCCTAAGTTGTAGCTATCAGGAAACACAGACTCCGGCAAGGAATTCCACTCCTTGGCTGTACGCATAAAAAAAAAAAAAAAAAACTCTACATAACTCGACAAACTTATGTCAAATAAGTCCTTCTGCTGTCGCACTTTTCTTATCAGGTTCAGTAAATTGACATACGTTACTGAACGCTTCTCTGCTGGCACTCTAACTCAAAAGCCATGAGTCTTCCGAACGCCGCATTTCGTGGGTCGCTAGGTCCTGGTTGGTAAAAGTTTTATAAAAATAATACTCACCTATAAATCATTCCCGTAGAAAGATGTTGCTTCAGAAAATTCATCATCCCGTTCCACACTTCCTAATATACGAAGGAGTTCTTCAGTAGTCATATTTTGACTGCTAGCCATTTTTATAATCATTTTCGTTCACTCGCACAGTAATAATTCCGTTACTATTATAATAATTACCGGTTATAATAAAGAAGGAAATCACTAACAGTCTCTCGTAGCGCTAATGACGTCACGGCTTGCCGTGTCTTCCCGACAGTGGCGTACAGGTTACTGTGTATACGCTGTTGCGTAGGGATGCGCGAGACTGGACAGAAAACTATCGATCGATAGATATTAATTATGAATTTGTTACTACAGACCACAATTTAATATTATATTATTCTTTAGGAATATTCAGATATGAATAATTGTTATTTAAAAATTATTATGGAATTATTTAATGCTACTTTTTATAAAATATTTCATAGATTTTAAAAATAATTTACCTTACTTACCCATCACTAACTGTCGTGTCTTGCCGACTGTGGCGTGAGGAAGAACACTTTTTACGGATTTCGATTAACAATTTTTGATGATTGTTTTTTCTAGTGAAATGTAACTAATGGATACATCTTTTTGCCATTTTACAATATATCATTAATGTAGTTTTAAATAATAGGAAAAAGAAACACAGAACACTTAATTTAGTATATTTATTTTGTACTTAAAAAATGTCGTTTTCTTGTCGGCTGTTGACGAAGGTGGCGTGTTGGGCACGTTTTCGTTTGTCGTCTATACCCGACGTGGCGTTCAAAAGGTTAAAGTAGTGTAGCAACCTATTTTATTTAAATTTTGGTGGGAGAATTTTTCGCTAGTTCAAAAAGAGGTTTGGTAATCAGTTTTTGGGGCCCTCCGAGCTTGAAGGCCCCGGGGCACTGCCCCACCTGGCCCTTTATTAGCTACGCCAGTGCAGCCGACCCTAAGCTAGTTGGGGAAAGGCTAGGGAGATGCTGATACGCAATTTATTACGAGTGAAACCGTCATCTCTATTTTCCGTTGTTTATAAATCCAGCAAAGTGCGAGACGATATTGTGGATCCCTGGTGGACACATAAAGGTATGGATAGGATACCTTGGTAGGAGAAACAGGTCGTTAGTTCAGCTCTTTCGCACAGATTAAACGTGCTGGCGATAGGAGTCGAAGGTTTCTGATACTTTAACCATATTTATCAGCACCTAAGCAAATCAAAGCATTTTCTAGTTGAAGCTCAAATGTTTGTATTTTCTAGCAGAGCAACAGTGTGTATGACAGCACATTGTTCGAGGCCGGCGGGACAACGCCTATGAACCCCGTGTACAGCGCGTCGCTACAGAGTCCCGACTCGATAGCGTCCGGGCAGTCCATCGAGATCGGCGCACCCAGCTCCGGCTTCCAGAACCAAAACATGCCCTCAACATAACAACAATCACGACACCATAAAAAGCTCGTTATTGTGTTATCCAACTCCACGCATCCAAAGAAAAAACATTAATAATTATATATTTAGAGTCGCGTAACGATAGAATCTAATGAGAAGTATATAGTTAGTCGATATTAGAATCTCTTATGTAACTCTTTTATATTTACCAACACAATATGTTGTCTTTGCGTACCATTACTTTTGTGATAAGTAAAGCCAGTGATCAAATCGAATTAATTGAGACTGCATTTCAACCCATTTCTGCTAAATAGACTACCTAATTCATCGTGTAATGGCTCCATCCATAAGATTTTGACATAAGATTATAATGATAGTTGTTAAAATGTAGATTTATTATAAAAGTTGCTGTGACAGTAGTGACTTGTCTTGTGATTTTATATTTAGTTGCCTTGTTCAGTTTTTAGACATTGCAACGAAAGAACTTAAAAAGTTGTAAGCAGAAACTTGGCAGAGGTTATTCTCCAATATACTGTATTATTCTGTAGCACTCGTGATTGTCTACTATTGTCTATGACTACATCAAAATCGAATAAACACGCGAAGTATTGAATCGGATGATTAGTTTGAGTACCTAACTAGGAAAACCTATTTTACTTTAGTTTGACTATATCGTTTATTTACATTTCATTAGTAGGTATATCTCAATAAACAAACATATCTAAAATAAAATAAATAACTTATCAGTATAAAGCAATCATTTGAAACTTAGTGTTCATTTATTATTTTCAGTGTTTGGCTGTACTTAGTTTTAAATGAACTGCAATGATACTGCAGTTAATTAGTCCTTTACACATTGCTACAGTATTCATACTTCAAGTATTAGGGAACTTTTGTAAAATATGTCTCTTTTATTCTGTAAATATGTGCTACAGAAGCTTTATTGTAAGAGATAAGTTGTACTGTAAGTGTGATTCATATGTTACGGGCAAGATCTGTAAGTTGTTCAACATTAGCAGATGTAGTATAATCAGTGGCGAATTTACCAGCAGGCTGAGTAGCCTTGAGCCTAGGGCGGCAGATTTGGGGACCGTTTTTTTTTTTATTGCTACCTCTTAAAAATCAAAAAGATTTTTGCATGACGGTTTTCTGATGTCTCACAGATAGAAGTCTGCAACAAATTTTGCTGATGACTTTCCTCTCTCACTTGTCATTGCACATTCCGAGAGTAGAAAAATTCAATTGGAATTCTAAAAAAAACTTAAAAAACCTTGAACAGTGATAGTGAGGTGAAATTATTTTACGTGTAATTCCAACGAAATTTTTAGATTGTAAAAATAATGCAGGAGATGACAATTGTAGAGGCAAGGGCGGCAAAAACTGTATAGCCTATGCCTTGAAAATTTGTAAATCCACCACTGAGTATAATGAATAGATAGATAAATGTAATAGTGTCGATTTTGAAAGTTTTTGGGTTTAGCTTACAGCAAATAGTCACAGTCACATATTCTTCATCACTGTGATTATTTCTTTGTACAAGAACATCTGGTCGGTACTAGTTTTAGATCATGATGTAACCAATGTTATATCATAGCCCACACCAGCACGATATCATTGTATCTTTACGGGTTGATAGCAGCTTCTGTGTATCAGTGTATGAAGGCCATCCATCTAGTAAAACTATGCCTGCCTGCATGCTCCAATTTATAAAAGAATCGAATTCCGTATTTCTCATGAAGGGTCTAGATCAGTTTTTCATCACAGTTTTTAGGATTACTGACCTTAGACTACAAAAAAATTTAGTAATTCAGTACCTGATAAAGCTATGCCTGTTTATGCTTAAATACTATTTCAGTTTTTTGTTCTTTTTTTGACGCGCAGATTTTATGCATGTAAAACATATTCAAATTAGACTTCTAAATTAAAAAAGTGGCCACAACAGCACAGTGCGCCTGTCCGCTCTCCGCAATGTTACGATCCTAGGGGGTCGCTACTATTTGGCTATTCAAAAAAGGGATCACGTATTCGTTATTATAATCACTCATGATCAACTTGGCAATCTGCAGATTTTGCCAGTAACATACATATTTGGTTTGTTTATGTTATTGTACTGTGATGCATTATAATCTACTTACTTTTGTTGTTATTTTTTTTCTATGAAATAGAGAGAGTACCTAGCGAATGGCAGAAAATGGAAAGTAAACAATGTTTTTTTTTTTAATATTTTTTAAAGAATACTCTATTTGTAATTATATCTTTAAGTGGTGATCCAATTGATATTTATAATTTTATGTTAATTTTTAACAATTTTTTAACATAACATTTGACTAAATAAAAAATTAAGTAAGTACTATTTGCCAGCTGCAATTTTGTTACCAACATTAACATTTCCCACCTCTAAATAAAATATATTATTACATATTTTGAAAACATCTGAAGTTTGAATGGAAATTATATAAAATTTTCATACAAAAGTATGGGAACTATACAATTTTCATACAAAAGCACTTCAATAAAAAAACGCTTTACATAATAAGTCTATTAACTTGATACAAAAATCTGAATTATGGACTCATTTAGGTTTTGCGATTATACTCTCAGTGTAGCAGAGGTCTAAAGTGGTCATGTCAATTCACTTATATGTACAGCAGTGTTATTACCATTGGATGACAAAGTCAATTTTTCCTTTTAAATTGTGATAGTCCATATATTATATGAAAACCTTAAGTGATATTTGGTTGATGGCGTATATTTTTGTTGTTTTCGTCTCTTAGAAGTTAATAAAGTAAATACTTTTTATTGAAAAAAAAATCTTTTATTTAACTTCATCTTATTGTAACCAAATAAAACAGCTTTATTTATTTTGTACTTGCATTTTTCTGTAATTCCTCTAAAATGAAAGGATGCTTTAAGCAATCAGACACTGAAATTCTTTGACTAGAATCTAGCATTGTCATTTTATCAAGCAAATCTTTGAGTTGTGCAAGTTTTCTTTCTTCATTCACAAATACATTCTTATATGACTTTTTAAGTTCATAAAGTAAATCTCTATTAATATTAATATTGCTCATTTCCACAACTTTCTCTCTACCAGTAAACTCATCTTTTTTATGAAGAAGGAAGTTATTATTGTAATTAAAATGCTGATCTTTGAATTTACCTCTTTTTAAAAGCTTGCTTGAGAATTTTCCTTTTAAATCCATAAAACATTTTAGCATTTTATTATTGGAACTTCCCGTAAACATAATTTTTGCAGTAGCCATTTCAAAAATGGTACAGGCCGCTGACCATATATCAACACCATGTTTGTATGGCACTCCAAGAATGATTTCAGGTGCTCTGTAAAATCTTGAAACTAGATAAGGGGTAGGCTCATTGTCATCACACTTTGCTGCTGAGCCAAAATCACACAACTTTAAGACATTTTTCTTTTCATTCACTAAAATATTATCAGGTTTTATATCAGCATGAATAATTCCAAGTTTTTTGAGAAGCCTTAAAGCTAGAAGTAGCTGTCTGCTATAACTCATTAATGCTTTTATATTGATACCATGATTTTTGCCATACTTTTTAATGACAGCTCTTAAATCCATGTGCAAAGATTCTAGTAAAAGACAAAGGTGTCCTTTGTGCATAAAATTATCAAAGAACTGAACACAATGATATTTGTTGTTTGGGTCTGCTTCTCTTATTTCTTTTAAAATAGCTATCTCCTTTAGACTTGTTTTATACATTAATTCATTGTTTCTAATGATTTTAATGGCCACATAATCATTTCCCTCAATATTATCTTGAGCTCGAACAACATTAGCAAAAACTCCTTGGCCTAAAATACTTTTGATGGTGTATCTATTGTTGATAACGTCTCCAATACATATTTTGTAGTATCCATCTGGATCATCCCAATTGTCAGTTAAATTAGCTTCGTTGTTGTTTTGGGTTACATTATTCGTTGTACTTTTAGAATCAAACTCATCTTTTTCAGAAAACATGTCTGTTATTTGTTTTGGACGATTTTGATGGGTTTCATCACTTTTAACTTGTTTGAGACTTTTTTCTACAGGACTGCTAGTGTCCTTGTTGTTTGATTCATTACTACCACTGCTTGTATCATGAGATCCTTTGAATTTCTCTAAAAGTTGTTTACGTAGATGTCGTCTTAGCTCAATAATACTTTCCTCGTCTTCTGAATCTACTTGTGCATGATCTAGTTCTGGAGAAGATTCATGAAAAGATTTTCTTTTAGTATATGTATTAGATTTAGCCTCATTCTCCTTGTACGTTTTTTTATTACTAATTATTTCATAAGCATAGTCTTCTTTGGAATGCCTACGTTTTTTGCTTTCTTTATTTGATGAAGTGTCAGAATGTTTTACAATATTTTTTAATTCTTGTTTGAGAGATTCTCTTTTTTGTAATAACTCTTCCAATGTGGAGGTGCTTCTGGTGGGCAATGGAGGTGTTTTTGCCTCCACATGATGATATTTTTGATCAGAGTATTTAGACCTCCTAGATTTGGATTTCATTATAATATCTTTTTCATTATGTTGATATCTTGTTGATTTGCTTTGAGAATGTCTGCTGTAACTGTCAGCCATTTTAACTCCTAATGATTTAATTAGCAATTAATAAATTCAGTAAGAACAGCAACCACTTATCTGTAAAGATATAAGATCATAATTAATTTCAACACATTAAGTTAGAACTACAGAAGCCAACATTAAGTAAAAAGGGTTTGAAGTAGATAGGATATATAAAAAATACATGATTTTGTGCATTAAAAGCATGAGCCTTGTGTCACTTTCATGAATGTTGTTCAGAAACCCGGAGTATTGTTATGTTATGTGTATGGAGGACATAAAATCACAACCCTCATGAAGTTGACTGTTTGCGCATCTATACATAATTATTGTTAACTGTATCTTTGATTACATTTCCACCCTGCCACTATCATCAGGTCCAACATTACTCAGTCCTCAACACTTTTCATGTTGATTGTTGACCTCTCATCTCAGTTTATATTGTCCAGTCATACATCCAGTGATCTATGTGTCACTTAACACTTCCGTCCATGACTATTTATTTGTAATGGACCTCAAATCATAAAGTCTATGTGCTAGCTAGAAAAAATTGTGCTAATTAGTGAAGTACACATTACACCAATTCAAATAAAAATGTATTATACACAATATTACGTCTGCAGTTGCAGATTCTTAATAAAAACATGTTCTTTTAGCAAACATGTGGATATTAAGAATGATTGGTTTATAAAAACAGTATTCATAGCATGAAATTAAAATGCAAATAAATAACGACAGGTCAACATAAATGGGTAAGTAAGCTAAATCACAATGATGACAGAATAAGTAATAACTGTTTTCACTGATATAAATTTTTCGTTTTAACCTTATGTATATTAACATTGTAATCAAATTTTACATAGAATAAGTGGAATTCATGCTAAGAATCCTGTGAAATGAGATTGAGAATAAAATTGTGTAACACAGGAAACCTTTAAGTTTTAATTGCCTTGTGGTTTCTTGCGTTACACAATTTATTGTTCGCTTTCACAAATTCCTGAATCGTACAAAAACTGTCTGATTCTCAAAGATGATTCATCAAATCAATAAATTCATCGTAACATTTCGTGAGTTCGTGCCACACTGAAATATTTTCGCAAATTATTTCACACAGATCTTCTTTAGTTTTAGGAATTCAACGACTTTAAAGTCATTCACTAGTGTTCACCAGTGTCGCTAATTTTATTTGAAGTTACGCTATAACTGAACAATTTTACAGAAATTAAATAATCGTAAATTTACATTTTCACATAAACACCTCCATTTTTGTATTGTTGGTTATGGTTACTATACATAAAAAGGTACTCTGTGGTTATGGTTACCACAGACTACTCAGAGACACATAGATATATAGACATAATGGATACGACATTTTTCTAATTTCTTACTATTGTCTCTTGATGTCAGAATGGCCGGTCAACCTAATTCTTTTAACCTATGAAATAAGCAATTCTACAAGCTAGATAAGCAATTTTTAGGCACAATCTCAAAGCAAAATACGACTGTTGACCGGCCATTCTGACGCTCACAAATATTTAATGAAGAAATAGATAAGGAAATAACATAGTTACTAAATATAAAAATGCGTGAATCTGTGTTAAAGCGTGCGTAAATGGTTTAAGCTGTTGATCCCCTCAATAACGCTGGCGTTAACGCGCCATTGTCTTTCTATTGTGTCTCTAATTACGCTACTCAAAAAGTTAATTTAACCTTTTGAGTGCGTAATTAGAGACACAATAGTAAGACAATGGCGCGTGAACGCTGGCGTTAATGCGGGGATCAACAGCTTACACCATTTTGCTCGTTTACGCGGTGGTTTTAGTCAAATCAGCCAATAATCAAATAAGCTTCCAAGACTTTCATCAATCATCTTGAGGGCCTTTGTTGGTACAACATTATTGTCTTTGGATGTGGATCTACTCTTTATACGTCTGTGGACAGTGGGCAGGCCAGCAGGGCTATTGCGTAACTCTGTTGACAGGTTGACAGTCCAAGTGATGATCACTTGTTCTTGTTAACAATGTGCATCATTGAACTGTCAAACAGCTAGTTTCGTATTGCCTATCTTCAGTGACCAACTGCAGTGACGTCATTAGCCACTGGTGCCTTTGATAGCCACCGTAACACGTTTTGACACATGTTATTGTATCGATACTTTTAAAATTGCGATTGTGTAAGCTTTTGAAGCTGTATAATAGTCGATAAAATTTTAGAGTGGTCACAATAGGCACCGTAAATTTTTATAATTCAGCACATTTCCACCGTAGTTTGTTAGTCACTTGTGTGATACGTAATACCAATTTTATGAAATTGTCAGTTGACAACTAAGTTTAGTGTGCAACGAATGCTAGTTGTCAACTGTTATTGAAAAAGTTAGCCAATAGCCCCCCAGGGCCGGCCTTACCTACAGTGCAGGGTGTGCGGTGCACATGGATGCCAGGTCTTAGGGTCGTAAAACGCGTTGTGAAATGTGCTTTAATTTTTATATATATATCTGCATTCTACAGGAGCTGCGGGCCCGCAACCGTGGCGACCGTGGGTGAAAACCGCTTCGTGAGTTCTTAGCCTTAGTTGTGGATAAAATACAAATGTGTTAAGTGAATTAAAATATATTATTGAACTATCTTGGACTTTCGATTTACTAGGAATTATTTCCATCTAAAACAGTAACTACACCACAGCATGCACCTGCAATAAGAGCCGCCTCTGGGGCAGGCAAGGGCACGTAGCACGCAGAAGAACAAATGATCGATGTGGCCGAAGGGTTGAGAGGGGTCTTTTCAACAAGGTGAATCGTTGACCTGATGAGAAACGCGGGAATGCGAAAGGATGACGCACAGGACCGGTCGTTGGGTCGACACTTTTTTTTTTGCGGGAGGCCCATTTGTGGACATCTTTCTGCTGAAATGATGATGATGATGTTAAGGAACTAATATGTTGAGGTGTATAAGTTCGTTGGGAATTTAGGATGAACTTTAGATTGATTTCAGGGATGGAACAACCTTGTCTGTCAGAATCAAATCTCTTCGGACGTAATGCATAAAATTTGGCAATATAGTAAAAGGACTGTAGCCTTTCCTTATGGGTAAATAAAAAAAGTATCTGTCAAAATTATTCTTATAAGAAATAACGGATAACCTACAAATTATTACATTTCAATCGGGTTAATTGTCGGTATAGCTTAAATATCATATTAAAATGTCTATTATTGTAAATTCCCTTGCGAGATCTAGCTTTTATTCAAATTTACGTTTAATAGCACCATATAGAGGCGTTTATGTGACACAAGGTTTGTGATTTCATTCAAATTCTTGAAGATGGTCTTCCTGATCTTTATTGTCCTTAAAATATGAATATTTTTCGACTTGTGTGTTCATAGTTACTAAGATATTAATGAAACGAATTGTTTAATAATTTTTTGTCTTATTATTTATTTGTCAGATATATTTACATCCTTAAAAATATTTAACTAGTTATAGTAGTTATACTATACGAACAACTACTTGCAGTATTACCACTGACCCGGAACGACTAGCTGTTGGCTATACAAATATTTGTTTTGTAGCACACGCAGAGATGCAGGCAATCACTCACCCACTGTCCTAATCGTGCCTAAAGCTTTTATGAATTATATTTTATATTTCCAGTCAAGAACCTCTATTCGCCTGCCGCATTAGGAATTGATAACTTTTTACAAACAAGGAAAAGAGCCAAGGAGCAATTTACTAGCTATGACGTGAAATTCAGAACTAAGATGAATGAATTTGTGTCATCCCAAGAAAATATGATATTTACAGAAGATTTGAAAAATATGGTACACTTAGCCGAGCCTACTGACTTAAAACTCATTTTAAATATGATCCGAAAGTAAGAAACCCCTTTTGTTTTTAATGACCTGACTGTTTAATTAAAGATTATGCCGTAAAAAGCTTGACATGCTGTTTAACATTTGAAAAACCCTGAATAGCTCATTATCAACTAAACAACTAAATGTCTATATAAAATAGAGAATTATGTACCTATATGAGTTTAATTTATTGTGTACAGATTTCTGCGGCATGTAAATGTTTGATGTAATTTTTTTTTCCCTATACACCATGAAGGTTAAAATTGTAAACATAAGATATTTAAAATATCTGTAAGTTTTGGGAAATAAAGATATTTATTATTATTTATAATTATATGTTCATCATATATCGCCTAAAACTAACAGTGGTCATTAATTTTGGTATTCCAGGTTCAACTCTCAGAACTCAGAGCTACGATTTGGCTCCTATGTCTTTGGGCCAGTTGTTATGAGGATGTTCCACTTCTTGGATGCACCAAAAGAAGCACTGGAGGTAAATAAATGTGTTGGGGGCAGAGGATGTAAATAATTACACAACACAATGGTCACGCTTGAAAGGCCTCAGCCAATTTATTTAACACGTATAAAAATACAGACTTCACATAACACGTGTAAATATCGAGTCCTTTACGTACATACGCGTGACGCTAACTCACAAATAGTTCACAGTTACTTTACAATACTTCACTGACTCTAATACGTTAGATAACTTAGGAAATCTGGAAATCTAGGGCCGCTCCAGGAGCGTAGGGTGCCAAGACAAACTGTCGCAGTGACGCTTCGAGTCGAACTGCAGAGAGAGAACGTCGTCTTCAACGAAAGTGCAGCTTAAGTACCTTTTCAGCCGGTCGCAAGTCGTGGGAGAGAGTCCCTTTTCCTCTAGTCTATTTCCTAATCCTGTTGAGGCCGGCTGACGTTCACCTCCCGACCCCCCGCATACGGCAAGCACACCATTGGTCATCAATAGTGGCGTGATTTTCCCCGTTGTATTCTACCAATAGAAACCCAGATTATTCTTAACGGTTTTTCTGTACTATTTACTTCTAAGAACCGCATTATGTACTTCTAAGAACCCAGTACGTAGCCTTATATACTATCCCAGTAGCTGATTGGACAATAGTCTAGCCTCTGATAGGCTTGCTCTCTATTATGTACAGCGCTTATGTACACACATTACGCGTCTGTGAATGACGTAATGTTGATTAAATTTAGTGATTCTAAATTACATGCTCGTGTCCGTAACAGCCTCCCCCCGGCGTAGCAACGCGAGCCTAACTTCCATCGGCCAGGACAACGAGCCTTCTAACTGGGCGTCTGAAAACGCCTCCACGCGTCTGTACCTCAGCGCTGCGTATGACACCATCAGGTCCTTGTATGGTGCGCACGATCTTCCCATATGGCCATACATTTCTCGGCAGTCGTGTCGACGTGGCTGGTGATGCGCGCTATGTGGGTGACGATCTCATCACCCCCCTCTCCCTGCGCGATCTCCGTTGGCCAGATGTGTTCTGGTCCGCCCAGGAAGAGGGGACCAGTGAACCATCTACTGTCGCTTTCCAGTTGCGTCATTCCGGACCGAGTTGCGTCATCGGCTACATTATAAGCCGATGGTATCCAGCGCCATTGTTTTGCTTGTGTGAGTTCACATATCTCCCGAAGTCGGTGCGCGACGTACGGCGTGTACTTTGAAGATTCGTTCCTTATCCAATGTAGGGCGGTCTTGGAGTCACTCCAGTATGTCGTATCTAACGACTCAAAACGATGTTCCCGTTTAACTTGCTCGGTTAACCTCGCACCTACTAGACACGCTTGCAATTCGAGCCGCGGTATACTTTGCGCCTTCATTGGCGCGACCCTTGCTTTTCCTGCGACGAGTGTCACGATCACTCTTCCCTCAGGGGTCACTGACCTCATATATACCGCCGCCGCGTACGCCTGCTCGCTCGCGTCGACGAACGTGTGTAGAGTTCTATTCACTACACCACCTTTAAAATAACATCTCGGGAGTCGTAGGTTCGCTACGTATTTTAAATCACCTAACCATTCTTCAAAAATGCAAGCCTCTTCCGGGGGCAAAGGTTCGTCCCATCCGGTCTGTTTGCGCCACAGGTCTTGTAACATTATCTTAGCCGTTATCGTATACGGACTAAGCATGCCTAGCGGATCAAAAATGGACATTACTGCTGCTAATGTCTCTCGCTTTGTCGGTGCGCGTTCGCGCGCTTTCACCTCGGCGGGCACTCGTGGCATTTCCACGTTGAAGGCGAACTCGTCGGTCGTCGGTAGCCACATAATACCCAACGTCTTCCCGTAGGGATGTGCGTTCGCTCCTAACTCCTTTGGCGAACTGGACTTGTCGCTATCGCTTATCTCGCATAGTAGGTCGGCCTCGTTGGTTTGCCACCCTGCCAACTGAAAACCGGCTCTTGCGTGCACGGCGACCACCTCCCTCATAGCCTCAGCCGCTTGTTCCCGGGTGTCGTAACTGTCCACCCAATCATCCATATAGTGAGCACGCGTGATGGCGTAGTGCGCGTGCGGGCGACTTTCTCGGCAATCGTCCGCGTTCTTATTGCGCACGCTGTGTGCTAGAAAAGGTGAACTCCTAGCACCGAAAATCATGGACGCCATCTCGTACTTGATTGGTGGTCCGGACCGATCGTTGCCACGCCACAGGAACCTCTGCGCTCTTCTATCTTCCGGCCGAATCTTGATTCGAAGGAACATCTCTCGTATGTCCGCGGTGACGGCTATCGACCTTTCACGAAATCTAAATAACACGCCATAGAGAGTATTCAACATGTCGGGCCCGGAGAGTAACTCGTCGTTCAGACATTTCCCTGCAGAGGTTGCTGCCGCGTCGAAGACTAGACGTATCTTCCCAGGTTTATTCGGGTTCGTGACGGCAAAATGTGGTAGGTACCATTCCGGTATGACACTCTCCCTACCTACATTCTCGGCTACTTTGTTCGCGTACCCCTTTTCTATGAGGTTATTGACCTGCGACACATATGCTTTTTTGAAGTCAGCTGACTTATCCATTTTCCTTTCAATGGTTTTGAGTCTACGAAAGGCCATATCGTAACTCGGTGGTAGGTGTGGCTCATCACTCCGCCACGGCAATCCTACCTCATAGTGATCGTTAACCAGCCGAGCAGTCTTCGTAAAAATATCCTTCGCCCGTTCGTCTGCCAGCACTGGTCTCGGCTGGTGAACTATCCCCAGAGCGTCGATCGAGAAATGCGATGTGATGAGGTCCTTTAACTCTTCGCAATCATCGGATATTTCCTGTGGGTGCACGTGCAATGCTATCCCGCTGCTCGCCTCGAATCCAGTTACGCGCCGTGGTACCGTTCCGTGGACCACCCATCCTAGCTGCGTAAGTGAAGCGGCTGGCTCGTTCTGCCGTCCCGTGAGCAAAGTTCGCGACACTATCAAATGCCAATTATCGGCGCCTATCAATAGGCGTGGCTTCGCATTCTCGTAACACACGTCACGTGCAGGTATACGTTTCATGTGTTCGCAGCGTAGATAGCTCGCTTTCACGGTCTGACCGGTTATATTTAAGCGTTTAACAGTACGCGCGCGTATGTTAAAACACTCTGAGCGTTTTCCCTTGATTCCTATTTCCACGCAACGACTGTCGTTCTCTTGTCGCGTGGCCGTAATCCCGTGGACGCGTAACGCTCGCTTAATTCCTTTTGCGCCCATTTCGTTAGCTATCTCTTCGTCGAGTAGCGTAATAGTGGAGCCCTCGTCCAGTAACGCATGCGTCTCTATTTCCTTGCCGTTCGGCCCCCGCAACGTTACTGGGCACACTTTGAGTAACACCGCGCTCATTTCGCTGCCGGCATGGGCAGATGCGGTGGTCGCCGATTCTTCCCTCACGCTCCTGGTCCCACAGTTGGTGGAGGCGCTAGCCGCGTCCGACGTTCGGTCGGCGGTGTGGAGTAGCCTATGGTGCGATCTACGACATTCCTGCTCTCCGCACTTCCTCGCGGTACACTTGAATCGACGATGTTTACTCGCCAGACATTTGAAACATGCTCCAGTTTCCTTGGCCCATTCCCATCTTTGTTGGACCGTCATGTCACCAAGTTTCTTGCAGCTTGGCGTGGCATGTCCCTCGCCACAGCACAAGCACGTCTTCTTAGCCCTCTCTCTCTCGTCCTCGCCAGGTCGCTCGGCGGCGGCGTACGTTGCGGGTACGCGCGCTTTGTTCCTCCTAATGACCGCTTGTGCTCTGGCGGGAGCTTGCTGACGCGTCGCTTCCTTTGAAGTCGTAGTCACGGTCGACGAGTACGCGTATCTTACGGCCCGATCAGCTTCCCTCATTAGGTAGCGCGACAGCGTAACGATCTCTGCTTCCACGCGACTACCATGCTCTTGGGCGTAATCACACCAACGCGCGCGCATGTGTGGGCTGAGCTTCTCTACCACGTGTCTGGACAGCATTGGGTTTTGTAGGTACCCCCTATCATCCAGACACGATAGCACGCTGACGATGTTCTGCAGCTTTATCGCGAACGCGTTGAGTTCAGCGGCCGTCGTACCGAGTCGCGGTAACTTTCTTAACTCGTCGAGCGACTTGTCGATTATAATCTCGGGACGTCCGTAACACTGTTCGAGTGTATGCATTATCACGGCGGGGTCAGCAGCGGTGCAAAGTAGCGCGGACACGGTCTCTCTCGCTTCACCTTTCAGGCTGTTGCGTAGGCGCGCTAAGTTCTCTCCTCGTGAGAATCCATACTCTCGTGTCGAGTCTCGCATTGCTGACTTGAACAGCAACCACTCGTGCGGCGCTCCCGTGAAAATGGGCAACTCTATCGCTTGACGCGGCGGCGGTCGATAACGTGTCATCCTATTTAACGCGTCGGCTAGCTTATCGATATCTCGGGATCGAGATCGAGATCGAGATTTATGTCGCGACCTAGGCGGTGATCGGAACCTAGGTTCGCGGGGCTCCTTATTCTCTACGCGGGGCGGCTCCTCTCTCGGAAAGTACGCGCGTTCTCGCTCCTCATACTGTGGCGTACGCGGCCTCGTAAATTCCTGCCTACCCCGGGCGCGCTCAGCTTCCTCCCCCCGTATGTGAACCGGGGCGGGTGCGCGTATCGCTGACGACGTTTGATCTATCGCAGTCAGCGATGGTAATTCCTCGTCCCCCGTAGGCTGCGCGCACTGCAGCCAATTATCGATTCGATTATCGGTGTCCGCGACGTCCTGGGCTATATCACTATCTCGATCTGTTTCCTCGCGAATGGTAGCTACATCTATCGCTAATCTCTTCTTAACCAGCTCGGCTTCGAGTTGCAATTCCTGGCGGCGTATCGCGGCGAGGCGCTCCTCAGCATGTAATTCTGCTTGCCTAATGCGCAGTACAGCACTAGCGGTGGATTGGCGCGATCGTACGGATTGGACGGGCGACCTACTATTTATCCTATCAACGGCGGGCGCGGGCGCTGGGATGGCGGTCGCGGCGGCGGTTGACGTTATAGCATCCATCGTAATGTTCTCGGCTGTCGGCGCGTTCGTAGGCACTGTTGCAGGAACTGGTACAGACGCGGGAATCGTAACGCGGGGGTTAGCGCGTGATAATATTGTCGCGCGGGACGACGGTGACGCGGGGGGGTCTTCAAACACGCGGGCTTGCGTATCTTCGTTCTTCTGGCTTCTTGTAGTCGGCATCCTTCCTCCTCGTTTGGCACCCTAGCTCTATCAATGCCCTAGCGGCCCTATCAGACCTACCGGAGGGCCCTATGAGAGGGATATGCTCCGGCAGGGATGGAAAATGTGCAGGAAATGGAAAGGTGGGGACTACCCTGCAGAGAACTACACGCGCTACGAGGTGCTCAGCAACCGGTGGGAACGACCGGTTGCCTCGGCAGTGCCTACAGTCCGGCCCTCGCAACGTGCGCAGCCTTACAGGCGCAGTAGTGCTATTCAACCACGTTTGGTTGGCGACACCGCACAATATGTCGCACCGCCTTGAAACGGCGTTAACTCAGGCACGCACCTTTGACACCGTTAGGTGGCACGTACCTGAGCCGCGGTCCACCCGCTTAAAAGGTTCTTGACGCGACGGCGTAAAGGACCCGTGGATCCCTCTCTGCAGCTCGACACGACGGCTTGACACGATGACTTGACACGACGGCTCGACACGACGCTGGCGGCTCGAAGTTCCCGACGTGGCGACAATCCTAAGCACCTACTGGGTCGGACTTGCTGCGTTCCTGTGTTCCTTTTCAATCTTCAGAATAGGTATTCTTCGTAACGTGACTTGCTGCGTTCCTTTTCCCACTTGAAGCGTTCCTTTTCAATCTTGAAAGCTTTCCTCTTCTTTCTTGAAAATAGGTTTCTTCGAAACGTAACTTGCCGCGTTCCTATTCTTACTTGCAGCGTTCCTGTTCGAGCTTGAAGCGTTCCCTTCTTCAATCTTCGACACCCAACTGTATTTCTTCACGTCTCCCCAAAGACGCACAATAAGCCGCTCGATATTCCTTACCAAAGGACCAATATCCGGCTCTCGAAGGACCAAAGTTCCTCTGTTGGGGGCAGAGGATGTAAATAATTACACAACACAATGGTCACGCTTGAAAGGCCTCAGCCAATTTATTTAACACGTATAAAAATACAGACTTCACATAACACGTGTAAATATCGAGTCCTTTACGTACATACGCGTGACGCTAACTCACAAATAGTTCACAGTTACTTTACAATACTTCACTGACTCTAATACGTTAGATAACTTAGGAAATCTGGAAATCTAGGGCCGCTCCAGGAGCGTAGGGTGCCAAGACAAACTGTCGCAGTGACGCTTCGAGTCGAACTGCAGAGAGAGAACGTCGTCTTCAACGAAAGTGCAGCTTAAGTACCTTTTCAGCCGGTCGCAAGTCGTGGGAGAGAGTCCCTTTTCCTCTAGTCTATTTCCTAATCCTGTTGAGGCCGGCTGACGTTCACCTCCCGACCCCCCGCATACGGCAAGCACACCATTGGTCATCAATAGTGGCGTGATTTTCCCCGTTGTATTCTACCAATAGAAACCCAGATTATTCTTAACGGTTTTTCTGTACTATTTACTTCTAAGAACCGCATTATGTACTTCTAAGAACCCAGTACATAGCCTTATATACTATCCCAGTAGCTGATTGGACAATAGTCTAGCCTCTGATAGGCTTGCTCTCTATTATGTACAGCGCTTATGTACACACATTACGCGTCTGTGAATGACGTAATGTTGATTAAATTTAGTGATTCTAAATTACATGCTCGTGTCCGTAACAAAATGTACAAAATAAGTAAATAATTTTGATGAAATTTTATTTATGCAAAATTGAAATTATTTTGTTAAGATTATTCACAATTTTTTCAATTTCAAGTGGATGATGAATAAGTGGATATTATTATATACTTATTAAAAATTGTGTTTCAGTGTTTTTATGACCCAAAGAATGATGGTTTCTTTGACCAGCAAGTGTCATACCACATCCTGCTTGACCTGCTGTATAGTCATGAGATGTATGATGAGATGTACAAAGTATTTGATAAGCTACAACAGAAACAGATTAACATGAGCAAGTATCCTAAATATTCTGTGGTAATGATACTGGCAGCATGCTATAAACAAGTGAGTATCCTTAAATCAACTAATAAAAACTGGATGGGTTAAATTAACTTTGCTAAAACTTTATTTATGTATTTAATCTAGGTAGACCAAGGGCTTATTTACAAATTAATACTTATAATAACATCTACGAAAGAATCCTGACATACAAGTCATTTAAATACTACATCATTATTAATATTATTATTCAACTACATTTTTATTAAATACTTAAATTATCATAATATTACAGTATTATTATATTACAATATTATTAAATAAAATTTTAATTTATTTATAAGTAGAATTAGAACACTAAATACTTATTTAATATATCAATGTTTAATGTAAGATCTCAATGTACCATACATACACTTAGTAATTGATATTTCTTTCTTTCAAAGTAAAATAAATCATATTATTTTTTAATTTATTTTATGTTCTTTTTATATAGTATATAAATAATATAATATGTATTTTTAATACCGGTTTTGCTTTTGAGTATTGTGTTACCCAGTTATTGGATTGTGGAGGTTAAATAGGCAGTCACTCCATGTGATACACTGGCATTCAGCAGCATCCAGTTAAACTAGAAGTTGACCCCAACAAAGTTGAGAAAAACTCATTTTAACAGAGCTTGATTAATTAAACCCCAAGAACGCCGGCATTCGCTCGCTCATTATCTTTCTATTGTGTCTCTAATTACGCTACTCAAAAGGTTAATTAGTTATTTGAATAATAAAATAATCAGTCCATAAAATTTCCAATGCACAGGACACAGGCCTTTTCCCACAGAGAGGGAACACCTGGTGTGGGTTCAGTTGCAGCTAGCTATAGTTCTCTGTAATGAAATATATTTTTCAGATATATATTATTTTTTGTTTTTAAATTACAGAACACACCAAAGAGTTTAGAGTATGCATCTAAACTATGGTCTGAAATGGCCAGTGCTGGGAATGTACCGGTCAGAAGAGCTTGTACATTTTTTGCTGGTTTGTACATAAACACATTTATTATTATTGTTTGAAGTTTCTTTTATAGTATCAATATTATAAAAGAAAGTGGCACCAGTGAGTGACTGTAAGTTCAATAGTAATTGTGTGAAAAGGATGGAGGTCCATAAAAAGGTTTTCTTTCTGACCCTGAAAATTAGTAAAAAATAAAACCTTATTTTTTCAACCTTTGAAATCTATAATTTGTGTCACAGTGTGATGGTGATGCGCCCTTGCGCTCATATAAAAACAAGAAATCAAATCTCTTAAAATGGTGGAAATTTGGCCAAAACTGCAAAATTGACAACCTTTGGGCTCTTGGGGAGCAAACAATTACTACAATAATACAAATAATTTCAATAAAAAATTAAAAATACATATGTTCTAAAATAATAAAATGCTAAAATTACATATGCGCGATCAAATTTATTTTTTCCAAATTTTTAGGCAGAGGCGTAGCGTGGACTAATTTAGACGTGGGCGAAGGCGCATCAGCGAGGCCCTTTTCTTTCATAAATTCGAAAACGAGTCAGCGACTGTCGCAACCCAGTTTTTGACCACATCGTGGCTTACCATCAGGTGAAATAGTGGTCAAACGTGTTCTTAAAGAACCCTCGCTTGTGCAAGGCCCTTTGAGTGCGAGGCCGTGGGCGAGGACCCACTTCGCCCACTCTTAGCTACGCTACTGTTTTTAGGGCCAGAAAATCCCCTTATGGACCTCCAACCTTTGCTGTTTTGGTCCCAGAAAATAAACTCTCACAAGGGGCAGTGCAATGGGCATGTGATGTAGTGGAGGAAAGAGAAAAATGTTATGAGGAAAGCTAACGCGGTGTCCTGCGTGAGCGACGAACTCGACGCGACGCGACGCTGCGAACGCGACGAACGCGATCAACTCAACGGCATACCCTACATGCGGCCTATATGACAGTCTGCGGCGAGACGCGACGTAACGCGCACTTGTTTTGAGGGCGACCAGATGCGACAACACGAACTATAACATTTTTCGCCCTAAAATTAATACACTTCTGGACACATCTATTGGCCCACCTTGTATTTTCAGTTTCGTTTGGTCCTAGCTAAAATTTTATATTAGGTCGAGCAAAAAGTTTTTATGCAGTTTTGAACCTGGCACATTCACAATTTCATTCAATAGTCTTTTTTTGAATTTCGAACACAGAATTTAAAGAAACAAAAGACAATTTGGAGCCTGTTTGTTGATATCAAACAATCGAATACTAAGAAAACTTGGTTTTATTGGTTTACTTGGATTTAATTCTTGAAAAAGTGATTGATATCTTTGGTTTTGCAACAAACATTACTTATTCTTAACATTAAGGTGAGGTTCTATCAATAATCTATGGATACTTCACCTGAAGTCGCCGCCCAAGCTGTGGCACTTATTCAGGCCGGACACAGCCAAAGAAACGTGAGTGCTCAACTTAATTTAAGTCGATCTGCGGTCCGAAATGTTTATCGGAGGTACCTAGAGACTGGCGGCTTTGTTCGTCGCCAAGGAAGGCCACGATCTCGGGTCACAACTGAAAGGCAGGATCGATTCATCGTGACGACTAGCTTGAGAAATCGTCACCTTACCTCCATTGAGATACAAAACCAACTTCGCGACTTCCACGGAGTATCTGTGAGCGCTCGAACTGTTCGGAGAAGGTTAAAAGAACGCGATATGGTACCACACAAGCCAGCTAATGGGCCCAAACTAACGCGAGCCCACCGAACAGCGCGCCTTCATTTCGCACGCAGTCATTTAAATTGGACACAGCAAGATTGGAGCCGTGTACTCTTTTCTGATGAGTCTAAAATTGTGTTATATGGCAATGATGGAAGGAAGAAGGTCTACCGACGTAAGGGAGAGCGTTTCGCACAATGCTGCTTTGAAGAGAGGGTTGCTTATGGCGGTGGCTCATGGACTGTCTGGGGTGGTATATCCGCGAGCGGCAAAACTCAACTTGAGGTTGTTACAGGACCACGGCTGCCAACATTAAATGCTGAAAGGTACATTCGTGAGTGCTTAGAACCTCACGTGATACCATACGCGGACTATGTGGGCCCAAATTTCCTTTTTATGCATGATATTTTGTTCAATCTAGCAATCATATTTCGGTAGGGGCCATCGAAACCTAAACTCTAAGGTGGGCCAATAGATGTGTCCTGAAGTGTATATGTAATGGTTGATTCAGAAGCGTTGATCGCCGCAGTGCGTGAGCAAAGATTGTTGTGGGACAAAAAACATAAACATTATAGGAATCGTTTATTAGTACAAAGAAGTTGGAAGAATGTTGCCGAAGCAGTAGAATGCACAGGTAAGTTTTATTTACATTATTATTAATTTTAGTAATTTACTCTTGCAATCATTTTGTTAATCGTTAGGTGGCTGGCTGTTCTTCTGGCCTGCCACTTCCGCTAAGTGACGAAACCTTCAATGTTCATTAAAATAATTCGCGAATATCTCTCTTGTATGTATGGCTGCTTGACTTGAGGCATTATATCTTCTTGATCTTCGAAGATCAGGGGATGAAGTTGACGTCAAATTTTCGCAATTACTCTCAAGATCACGTATTATATTGTGAAGTAGAGTTATAGCTTTTATAGTGTTAATTGTATTTTCAATATCTGTCTCAATTGGCGTATTAAGTAATCCAAATCTTGACGCTATTGAACCAAAAGAACACTCAACGACCATCCTCGCTCGAGACAATCTATAGTTGAACCGCTCTTTAATATCTCCCTCACTGACATTTTTTTGTGCATAAGGCTTTAGAAGGTATGTTTTTAATGGGAATGCAGCATCACCCACATATAAAAAAGGCGCTTTAATGAGGGTATTAGGTAAAAAGTCGGGTTCCGGTATTTGTAATTTTTGATGTTCTATTGCTTGTCTTAAAGTACATGCGTTAAAAACTCCAGCGTCGTTATCTTTTCCATAGGCCCCAATATCAACCATTATAAATTTATAGTTAGCATCAGTTAAAGCTAGTAATACAATAGAGAAAAATCCCTTATAATTGTAGTACATAGAACCAGATTTTTTTGGTTTCTTAATACGTACGTGTTTGCCATCAAGGCTACCAATGCAATTAGGAAATTGCCATTTCTCCCAGAAATCTTTTGCGATACTTTTCCACAGTTCCGTTGTAGGTATAGGCATATGTTTTATTACTAAAGTCTTCCAAATTGCAGTACACACTTCTTTCACTATGTTTGAAATGGCAGTTTTTGATATACGGAAATTGAATGATAACTTTCTATATGGTGTTCCAGTAACCAAATATCTGTAAATAATAATATTGTTTTAATTTCAGCTGATGATGTAAAAAAGAAGTGGAAGAATTTAAGAGATTCCTATAACAGAGAGCTTAAAAAAGTAGAAAAGCCAAGATCGGGTTCGGACGCAGATCAAAATGGTCAATATCAAGGCGATTGGCCACATTTTGAATCAATGCAATTTTTAAAGACAATTTTGAAACCTCGTAAAACTACGAGTAATATTCAAAATAACATATTAGATGAAAACGACATTATTGATGATGATACAATGATGTCTACTTATTCTTTCTGAGCAATCGGCATACAATACGCAAACCGATGAATCGCAGTTCAATACAGATGATACCAATTTGGCAACAATTGATGGCCCTACGACTGATGCTGCAACTTCACAAAATGCTATTTCGGCACAGATACTACATGATACCTCGACACCTGGACCGTCGTATACCCCATCGCGAGCTATTGGAACGTTGGCTAACCAAAAGGTACAAGAAGGTGCAGCAAAAAGTATTGAAGAAATCTTAATAACACTCGAACGGGAAAAGATAGACCTAATGAAGAAAAATTTAAATGAAGACGACGACGACTTGAACTGGTTCAAGTCTATAATGCCGTATATGAAAAAGCTACCATCTCTGAATAAATTATTATTTCGGACTCAGGTTCAGGAGATGCTCATCAACGAAATATCAAAACTGAATACCCCATCAAACACAGAATCTTCAATGATGGGTTACTTCACTTCTGGTGATTCATCTCAGTGATAATTTCATAATAATTAAAATACATATTTTCAATAATACAATATTATGTAGTTTCATTTCTATGTACTCACCGCAATGTCAAGAGTAATCTTTCTTCAATAGAAATAGGTTTTTGAAAATTTGTTGTTTTTAATTGAAATTCAGACTTAATATAAGCAATAATGTAATCGAAAGTAGACGGTAACACTCCACAATATTGTTTAAACATTTTAGAATCGTTTCTTAATTTTGGATATAAATGATGGAACTCGCCAAATGTGTTTCTTTGTAAAAATATTATATTTGTTTTCTTTCTGTGCTTTTTACGATATTTTTTTAAAAGTCTGTACTTTAAATATGAACTTTCAAGCAAAATTGTACTGTACTTCTCCATGATTCGAGAAGTAATGACCAAAATCACGTAGGACCTTTGTCGCGTATAGCATCGCGTCGCATTACGTCGCGCCGTGTTGCGTAGCGTCGCGTCGCGTTCGTCGCTCACGCAGGACACCGGAGTATGAATTTGGATGGCGATAAGAGAAGGGAAAGAACCTTCGGAAGACCAAAAAAAGCTGGATGGACTGTATTGAAGATGATATGGCTAGATATGTATTCGTTTTCTAGCCATATCATCATCTATGATGAAAAAATTAAAGAAGTATAAAAGTAGTGGGTGGACCAGTGGTAACCTATGACTTAAACGTCATGGGCTCAAACCCAGGCAGGCGCTTTACTTTCTATAATTTATTTCATCACTACTGCTCTCAAAATGGTAATGGAAAACAAGGAAACTGACGTGTCCTAGAACCAATAATTCGAATATATATGTGACATCCACCAACCCGTATAGAGCCTGCATGGTGTTTTATCGCCCATCCCCACTCCTAGAGGTCTTAGTCCCAGCAGCTGAAACATAAGGCTGCTTATGCTATTAATAAGAAAGAAGTAATATTGCACCTAGCCTAATTGAATTGGTATAATAAAAGTAAGCAAATGGTGATCAATTCTATCTTTATTTTCCAGCTTTAGCATTAAAACAAGGAGCTCCACATATAGCTATGGAATCAATATCGTCACAAAAGCAGCATTATGTCACCGTTAGGAATATAAAGGTAAGTGTCCAAAATGAACAATTTTATTAAATTACTGCGAGCCTAGCGCCTTGACGAGTCGTGAGCGTCAGTACAGCCAGTTGCGTACATTTTATAAATTTTATAGATTTCGTTCGCAATATTTTTTGTTAACCACACCACTGCCTGTTACGTGTTCCGTTACGTTATATTTTATCGATAATGCTGAAATTGCAAGGAATTCGTAAAACATAATAAATATATTGATTACAAAAAAAAAATATTATAAAAAAAACTTGACCCGATAAATTTAAGTCAATAGATAAACATCGTTTTCCTAGGGGCAAATAAGATCTACAGAAATACATCATCTATGTCTGATCGCTAAGTTCTAGGCGCTTGACAAGTCAGTCTGTTTTTGGCCTGCCATTCCTGTAGATATTTTCATTTTGTGTATGTTCAACAGACGATTGCATTAGCGGATATCGGCAGGGTTGAAGATACATTGCCCATTCTGAGATCAGTCCTGGACATCGATAGTCCTGCCCAGAAAGATAAACATACCTTCTTTGAAGAAACCGTAAGTTCAACTTCGCCTTTTTTTTTGTGCCCATTTCCCAGCTTCTGTATGATGAGGCTGGCTTTATTTAGGTTCTACCCGCGCTGTCAACTATGTTGTCTGGCCATTTGGCTGCTAGACAACCCACACTTAAGGTCTGTCCCCACACATCAGTGCCGTGTCAGGGACGGGACGGGACAGGAACGTCCTGGAACGTATTTCGTCAGGAGTCAAAAAAAGTATGTGGCAGATCGTAGAATTGATCACTTCATGATGTGACCGGCCATATCATGAAATGGTTGCGTTTATATGCAATATGGCCAACTAAAACTGGCCAGATCGTTTAAACGTCAATGTTTCATGATATTTCAATCATTTGGCCATATCATAATGTAGTATATTGTAGGGTTTCTATGACATCAAGGATTTAATAAAAATTCCAAAGAAAGAATATTAAAGATAAATAAGATATCTTAAATAGCTTTAATTTTAAAAGAATAATTACTGAATAATACTATTAGAGATTGAAATCTACTAATCTGTGAAATAAGTTCTGAACTCCCAAGGTTTTTTAACGTTGCGCTCGTTTTTTGAATGGCAAAACAACATCAGCGCCTCTAACGGTGGATAATGTAACTATTTTACGATATGATCAGCCATGTTTGGCCATATCATGAAATAATCATGCGTTTAGCCGTTCATATCGTTAAACGCAGAGTGTTCATTGATTTGGCTTGCCCATATCATGATGTGGCCAGCGGACGAGGTTCCATATCATGAAATGCCACCATTTCATGATATGGCCGGTCACATCATGAAGTGATCAATTCTAAGATCTGGCCACGACACATACCTATATTGTCTATGAACACGATCACACATGTCCGTGCCGGCAACGGAGCCCGTATTGATAAGTTTTCCTTGCAGTTTGTCGACTTTATTGATGGTAAAAATGAATGATGAGTTATTAATAGAGACAGTATGCTTAAAAAGCGTACGCAAGAAAAGAAAGAAAAAAAAAAGTGTTTATTCACGTCAAATATGGCGCATACCTTAAAAATACAAACAAATAATAACAACGACATTAATACGACATGTCTAACCCGAAATATATGGATTCTGAGTATAAAAATCAAATATGGAATGAGATCGGACGAAAATTAAACTTCGAAGGTGACTGACGTGTGTGAACAGACAACCCCTGATGTGACACGGATGCCCAGTCTAGCCACGGACACGTTCCTGGCCCCGTCCCTGACACGGCACTGATGTGTGGGGATAGACCTTTATTCTTTCAAACTTGGATGCCACTCGGTCATTGCTTAGTCAACAGTCATCACCGCCCCTTGCCAAGTGGCCTGCCCATATCCGTGATTCGTTTTCCGATAACGAAGACCATCGATCATCTTTCGTATTTTTTTCCGTGAAAACATCAAATCTAAAATTGGGTAAACCCTGTTTCAGCTCCAAAGAGTACGAAAAGCTGTGGAAAAAAGTAAAAATAAGGATATACAGAAAGAATTTGAGGATATCGAGAAAGCCTTGAAAGACAGAGGTCTTATTGAAAATAAGGTAATCAGTCTATTTAAAATACTTATATTTATTAAATTTTTAACAAGAAACTTATACAATCAAAAATTATTAACTAGAGATCCGCCTTGGTTTCGCACGAGTGCAATTCAATGAGTTTTCAAAAAAAAAACATTGTCCTGACACTAGTCCAAGGTTGGGTTTCTGAACCGAGTATTTTGAGTTAAGAACGTCTCAAACCCTACTTTAATGCTTAAATCAGAAATCGGGGGAAAGTGTTGTTCTTTCAGACTTGCGACAATTTGACAATTTTCAACTTTTTTAAATACAGGTAAGCTATGTCTTTTTTTTTCATTTTTAGACCCTGGATCAACTACTCACCAATGAGATAGAAAAACAAAAACCTTTAGACCCGTCACGCCTTCCGCGGGGACCCTACCAGCAGTTTAACCGACCGCAACTTGGACCACGCTACAAGAAAAAAGTTGTGTAGTATTTAGCCATATGAAATACCGCAGCATTTGATACAAAAACATGAAAACGTAGCTTGTTATTAGATTATTTGTTTGTACATAGATATTTTGTGGTTGTGTGAATGAAGTAAAATTATGAAATAATCGAGGGTCTCCCTATGGCCGTTTTTGCATTAGACGATAACAATAACGACTCTAGGGAATGCAGTCCGGCAACATTTCATTTCCCGCGGCATTGATTTGTGGGATTGATCAATCCCGCGCTGGATGACGCATTCTTATTATGAAATTTAATTAAATTTTATTAAAACTGTCATATTTTTAACCTTCTTTATCTGTTCTGTGTTTTTAACAATAATAAATCCTGTTGTGTAAATAAAGCAATGTGCATTTAACAGAAGTATCTGACAGTAATAACATTCAAAGAAAACTTGCAACGATTTTTCATAAGATAATCAAATCTTATATCAAAAATCAGATGTATAGCTTAGCTGGAGATTTGATCACTTCATCACCTATATTTATATTCATAAGTAGCAAATACGATACGATATATGATTGAATTAGCCTTTAACATTCCTTTTAAGTCGCTGATCTAGTTTGACAGTCTTGTTATTAATATTAATCACAATTTGCTAATCACGGTCATCACACATCGCAATACCCGCCGCGCCGCTCAGTTCGTATCGTCGTTATTTCACTCAGCGAAACGACTGCGTTGCTCGCAAGGCGCGCTCAATTCTGTGGCTCGGTGAACAAATTTTTATCCACGCAGTAGATTTGTCGCCGGGATTCGTGGATCTCGCATTTAAACGACACGATATCGGCGTACTGGTAGTACCTTTCATACGTTTTCTAAAACAACTACCAGCCCCACGATATCGTGTCATTATCGTTATCGCCTAATGTGAAAACGGCCAATCCTGACATGAATATCAATTGTTTTGTTTCTGTCTTAGCCGCAAACCTGATGAAACCCAGCGCAGGGCGGTATTCACTGCTAGACAAATTTTAACATTGTACTTCTAAAAAAAAAAACTATTTTCATCTACATTCTTATCTAAAGTTGATATTCGTTTGACAGTGTATAAAGTGCTGCACTAAGGCAACAACATCGATTATTCCAAAAAGAAGTGTCTTCTGTGACTCAGGCCCTGACTAGTATTGGGTCTATTCCAGGTCTTATTCTTTTTGGACCTGGGGCATGGAGGACCATTCTTTTTAATTTCGTATAGACCATGAAAATACTGACCGGCAATAAGAGTTTATGTTGACTCCTAAATTGGAAATGAAATATATTGATACAAAGTATAGTTTTATTTATGTTATGCCTGAATGTTTATTTGTTGAGTCCCATAATTATTGATATTTTATATGTTCCTCTACCTAAAGTAAATGAAAAGTTGATATAAATCTTTTTCATTTTATTTTGTCTCCCCTTTTACACTGTATATTGACAATATGAATGTGATAAAACTTGAGTTCATAAATCGCGATAAATTCAATCGATCGCGAGCACCTCAAGTATTTAGTAGCTTTATCGCACCAATATCAATAAGGCGAAGGTTGTATATGTATGTTAATTGTTACTCCTTCATGCTCAAACAGCTGATCAGATTTGAATGAAATTCGGCACACAAATGACCATGTCCTGGAATAAAACATAGGACTTGTTCCCTTTGAGTAATTTTCTACTTTCATTCGGGCGAAGCAATTGTAGAAGCCATCTATTGAAAGTTGACTTGTAAGCCACCATTTGTGTTAAAAAGACTATGTCACTAACTCAATACCGTCAAACGGGGTGAATAGGACTGCAGGGGTGAATAGGAACTACACTTTGGTTAGGTTTTTCACATTGGTATATATTTCTATAATTGATTTCTATCAAAGCATCCGTTTTTATTACAATTAGTGAATAAATAGGAGTACTTAAATGCTGGGAAAAATTGATAATTAACGCGAAGATCCCCTACATGAAATTTCAGGTTGCAATGAAATTTTCTATAGAATTTTTGTACAATATTTTATAGTCAACAAAAAATATAAAAACAAACATTTTTCTGAAAACATCTTCAAAATTGAGTTTCAAATAAAGCGGAAATTAGCATTTCAAATATTGGAATTAGTAAGAGTGGGAGTGAGGAAGGAACATCTCGCTGATATACCTATGTATGCACATAATCTAGTAGTGGTGACTTCACATTTAAGTTTGTGCATCCTTTTTTGTGACTTGAATGTTTACCCTTCCACCGGATGAAAGGTTTCTAACTTAGGTACTTAATTTTGAACCGTTTTGAAAAATTTTTTCACTTCAATTATTGATAAAGTTAATTATTGAAACAATAATAAAAAAAGAGTCGGGTAAGTATCCAATTGGAACTATCAAGTATGTGTCGTAAGTAAAAATAATAAATTTATTTGATCCAATAACATCAAATTAACACAAGAGCTAAACAATCTCGGGTGATAGGTACAGAATAGTGTACAAAATTGTTGAGTGTTTTAGTCAGTAAGTACATTTATATTTAGTTGAGACCATTTGGACCCCAAACTAGGCAAGATATGCCTGTATTTTGGAAGTCTTACAATGTCTATACTAACTATACTAATTTATGACATTAATATATGTATATTTTTACATGTTGGTTGTTAAACTTTAAACTAATGCTATTCTTATAGTATGTATTCTTTGAAACCGTAAAACAACGATGAAGCTACTTTACAACATTTTATTAAACGTGGTGTGCACAGGCCCTTAATAGGATAAGCGCGCCGTTTACGCACGTTTCTAAAACGCGCGTCAATGGCGCGTTTAAAAAACGTGATGTGCACAGGCCCTTAAATTTCACATAATTCCAGCGTTATCTGACTGCTATAGAAAATAAGAAGAGGGTAATGCAAGGCACTGACTGTATCACCGCTTCCATTAAAAATAAAGAATTTATGAACGAACTTGATTATGTTAATATTTCTCCGCTCTCAGTCAAAGGACAATCGCGCTTCGGGTTCATCGCAGCGTTCTTGGGAGCGTAAAGTTGCAGTCAGAATTCTTTGCGAACTTTAGCGTGAGTTCCTTTCTATGATTCTACACAGACTCGCGAGAGAAGACGTGACGCTTTCTGTCAGCCGACAACGGCGCTTCGCGTTCTTTGATGATCTCTTTGGAGAAGCTGCTGTACGAATCCTTTGCGAATTTAGGCGTGACTCCCTTTCTGTGAAAGTTTCAAAGTCCCGTGAGAGTATGTGGCGCTCTCGGTCAGCCAACAACCGCGTTTCACGTTTCTCGATGCCCTCTTTGGAGCGCAAAGCCGCTGTACGAATCCTTTGCGAATTTAGGCGTGACTCCCTTTCTGTGATTACTTATGTTAATATTTCTCCGCTCTCAGTCAAAGGACAAACGCGCTACGGGTTCATCGCTGCGTTCTTGGGAGCGTAAAGTTGCAGTCGGAATTCTTTGCGAACTTTAGCGTGAGTTCCTTTCTATGATTCTACACAGACTCGCGAGAGAAGGCGTGACGCTTTCTGTCAGCCGACAACGGCGCTTCGCGTTCTTTGATGCTCTCTTTGGAGCGCAAAGCTGCTGTACGAATCCTTTGCGAATTTAGGCGTGACTCCCTTTCTGTGAAAGTTTCAGAGTCCCGTGAGAGTATGTGGCGCTCTCGGTCAGCCAACAACCGCGCTTCACGTTTCTCGATGCCCTCTTTGGAGCGCAAAGCTGCTGTACGAATCCTTTGCGAATTTTGCCGTGACTCCCTTTCTGTGAAAGTTTCAAAGACCCGTGAGATCCTGCGGCGCTCTCGGTCAGCCAATAACCGCGCTTCACGTTCCTCGATGCCCTCTTTGGACCGTAAAGCTGCTGTACGAATCCTTTGCGAATTTAGGCGTGACTCCCTTTCTGTGAAAGTTTCAGAGTCCCGTGAGAGTATGTGGCGTTCTCGGTCAGCCAACAACCGCGCCTCACGTTTCTCCAAACTCTCCTGTGACTGAGAAGCTGCCTTAAGAAAACGCTGTTTACTAAGTCGAGACTCACGCTGGGCAGGGGTTTCTGACGCAAGAGTTCTGACGTGCCTTACTCGTGTTGCTCTTAGCCTGACTTGACGGTCTTCTTCTGATTCTTGAGCCCTACTTAGTCTCATCCTTTTCGCATTTCGGCTAGATCGCGAAAGGTTTGTCTTTTTTCTAGAAGGCATATTTATAGAAAATATCGAACAGTATCGAACCAATAAAAATTTAGGTGAATAACTAACACTTTACGAATGATCGAAAGACTTAAAATTTACAATAATTTTAAACAACGGCCAGTTGGATAAATCCGATAGCCTTGAATAAATTCGAATCGTGTGTTTGTCTCGCGACTCAAACTAAAAAAACCGGGAAGAAGTAGCGAAGTCGCACTGGCGCACGAACGTTTTTCCCTTCCGGAACCCTAAAAAATCAACATTTTTATCAAGCACAAGCATACACAATCACAAACTTTCGTACGACTTGACACTGACACTGACAGTATGGGTGGTATTTTTTTATTTACTCCTAAGGTAAGGCTATAGTCTTTCAACGATATTGCCTAGTCTTACTTCCGTGCCGTGATCTCATTGCTTTCGTTGTGACATTAGATATAATACGGATAGACCGGTCAATTTAGACATCCAAGGTTAGAATCACCCATAGCACCCAGCACCCAGCTGAAATTGGTAGGATTGTTCAAAACACCAACGTAAATGAAACCTAAAAAGTCCTCATCAATCCGACCCGGAAAAAAAAATACTCGGGGTCAAAGGTCATAAAAACAAGTTTTTCGCGATTTTCAGTAAAACGGTAAGTTTTATCATAAAATTAGTTCAGACAAAAATTGTAGATCAGATAATTATCTACAAAAATGTCTCAATACTTTTTTCCTAAGAGCCACCGTTTTTGAGATATAATGATTCAAAAAGTTGAAAGAGGTCATCGTCATAATATGCATACGTTTTCACGCCACCTTTGAGGTAGTGTACTTAGCGCGTTTTTAGGGTTTCATTTTTTATTTACTCTTAAAGTAAGGCTATAATCTTTCAACGATATTGCCTAGTCTTACGTCCGTGATCCGTTTTTATTAACGAATAGCTTCTGCCCGCGACTTCGTATGCGGATCCTGTTGCTTATGCCAGCGACAACGGGGTCATCAAAATCGAAGATCTGAAACGTCTGATGTCGAATTCTAAGAGCCCGGGGACGAGAAAACAACGTGATGCGCGAGACGATTCGAGACGTTCCAGATCTTTCATTTTTGTAAGTCAACAGGAAATGCCCATCAGACTAAACAACTTTTGCTAAGACGGCATTCCTATATAAGTATGTTAGTGTCGCTGGGCTTTGGAGTTCCACAACAGGTGTTCCAGATCTTCTTTATTCTCACAGCAGAAAATGCTCTTCACGTAGAATATTTTTTGCTATGGCACCATTTTTATATATCTTATACTTTAGCTGGTCTGTTGCAGTTCTGCATCACATGTTCCATTTTCCAAAATAAATTATAGCCTTTAAGTTGCCCAGACTTAATACCTATACAACAAAAAACTTTTCTTCCCGTAATTCCGCAGCGGAACCCAAGGGTACACAGAATTAACAATAATATTGCAAATAACTTTAAAAAAATTTCTTTATAAACTATAGATGTACCCGTGGCTTTGCCCACGTATCGCATAAGTATTTTTTCAATTCTATTTTTATGTTAATAATAGTTATTGATAGTTTGTTGATTTACAGAAACACTCAAAAGATGCGTCCCATACTATACTATAGCTTAGATCCCTCAAAAACTATTTGGCTCAGTAAACTCAAAATTTGAAAGTTATGTAGTTAATTTACTGGTAAGAGACGTCAGGTTAATAAGGAAATTTAGGAGACGTCGAATAACAGAAGTGTTATAATTTACTGTAACACTTCTGTGGCAACAACGTTCGTTGTTTTTCTCTCGGTCTCATTCAATATGTACTGCGAGTCAGGACTGGTGACGCGGGAGCAAGCGACAGTTGTTCGTGCGAGAAGCAGCTCGACCTGAGGTCGACACCCGCAGCCTTCAGTGTCTGCCCCTGCGACTTATTTATTGTCATGGCGAAGCACACGCTCACAGGAAACTGCACGCGATTGAATTGAAAGGGGTAATTGTGGGGAATCAGTAGTATACATGGTTTGAACACTGTCTCGCCGACACCACAACCCGTTAGAATTTCCGCCTCAATGATATTTCTCTGCAGCGAGACGACTTTGAGCTGGGTTCCATTGCACAGTTTCGGCGGAGTGAGATTCCGAAGAAGCATAATTGGGACACCGACCTTTATCTTAATGGTGTGCGCTGGTAGTCCACTTGCACTGAGGGAATTGAGAAATTCTACGGGGTAATGTGTGGCGTCATCTTGGTCGACAACAGTGTTTAGTGAAGTGTAGATCACTTCATTTCCCTCAATTTCCGCGAGAATGCATTCATTGATCGCTGAAGCTTCGTCGTTTCTGGGTGTTAAAATGGTTCGTTCACACACCCAAGAATTATCTTGGTGCGGTATCCTAATGATGTCCCCGTACACCAGGCGAATCAAATCTTCTAAGGTGGACACCACTCTCCCAAGTATCTCAGGTAGAACCACCTGGCCACTGTCTACTGGTAGCGTTCCCTCACCCAATTTTAAGAGAACATCAGAAAATTCTTAGGCGTGTACATTCCCGCCAAGCTGTGCTCTCATATTCATCGTTAAGCGCAACCTATGAATATGTGGCCATAAGAAAGAGCATTTCATCAAAGCATTCACCTCATCAGCCCTAGTTCCTCGCGTCACCACGGCAGCGTTTGTCGGACATCGCCGCTAAACAGAACTGTAACGCCACCCATCATTTGCTGGTTCCTGCGGATGTCCTGCAAAGTCCTGTTTACAGCCTCTACTGCTTTTCTGTTCGCTATAGTGCATTCATTCCACACGATTAAAGAGCAATCTTTAAGCACGCGCCCTTTGTCACTGTTGCGTTACACTCCACAAACAGGTGTTTCATTACTCTCTAAATCTATGGGAATCTTAAAAATTGCGTGCGCTGTTTTTCCACCAGGAAGTAGTGTTGCGGTGATTCCTGACGATGCTACTGCAATGGCAATCATGCCTTGCCTCTTGACATCTGCGAGAATACCAGCGGTGACAAATGTTTTTCCTGTTCCACCAGGAGCATCCAAGAAAAATATTTTACCTTGGCCGAGCCCAACGCTATCAAGGATGGTGTCGAAAATTTGCTTTTGCTCTGAGGTAAACTTAGAGACATGGTCATTGACGACGGTACTGATAGCTCTTGGATCATAATTTATTTCAGAGTTGTACTCTCTGTTTCCATGCTCTTGTACATCCAGATGTTGTGGAGTCGGTAGCCCATAATCCACCAGATGATGTGGCAGTGCGAATACGCTGGGAGCTTAAACGCGAGTCTCTCTACGTGTAAGTCCTCCGAAGCGCGAGATACTGCGTGGCGCTCGCGATCGCTTGCTTGGCGTGTTTCGCGCTCCTGACTGTTCTCGAGCGACCGAGCAGTCTCAGAGCGGAGAAGCTGAAGACTTAATCTCTGCTCTCTCTGTGTATCCGTTTTGGAAGCGTGAGATATAGAATGACGCTCTCGGTTACGCGCAAGTCGTATCTCACGGTCCTGACTGCTCTCACGTGATCGAGCAGTCTCAGAGCGGATATTCTGAAGACTCAACCTCTGATCCCTCTGTGTAACCGTTTCGGATGCGCGAGACAAAGAATGACGATCCCGGTCGATAGCTAAACGCATTTCTCATTGTTCCACACTTTCCTGAGATCGAGAAGCAGTAGTGCGGACTCGTTTAAATTCTAGTCGTAATTGGCGCTGCGTGCTAGATTCTGCGGACAAACTTAGTGCATTACGCTCTCGGTTAGCACCTAGCCATTGTTCACGCTCTGCGTCGGTTTCGAGAGATCGAACTAACCTGCGCATCTTAGAAACCCTTGAGTTTCGAGACAGATTTGATCTTTTTCTAAAAGGCATAGCTAAAATTCCTTCTTAATCCGATACTAACGATATTCAAATCAATGAAAATTTATCGAATAAGTACGTAAGAATTGCTAGTAAGTAGAAATTAAACACATTGACCAACACAGACAACAAAGCAAAGGTAACCCCCGTTTCTATAGGATGAGAGCGGCACATCGGCACCTATAACATCACTTTTTGGGAACGAAACCATAGCGCGATCTAACTCGACGCCAACGCTATCAAGTTAGAAAACGGAAACTACATATTATTTATCTATGAATAAAACTAAATTGTCGTTAATTTAATAGACAACTACATTATTTTTGCATTAAAAAAAATATGGTAACAGCAGCAAGGAACAAAACTAATACGAGTAATTACATGTAATTCTTAGTAAATCAATTACCTACAACAAATGTGCTTGGTAAGTTAAAACTTAGAACCAAAACTTTGACTTGACTTCATGATAGTGTAGCTTGTACCACCAATCAATCGGTTTAGTAATATTGGTGTGAAACTATCCTTATAATTAGATAGGACATGTAAAGTTCTCAGATTTCATAACAGTATTATTCCTAATGCACATAAAAAATGCAAAAACTAAAAAAGAAAAGAATTTTACGATTTTTTAAAACAATATTATGGGATTTGAACTCGCACCATTTAGTGCGGTAAACGGTCGCCTGACCTTACCGCTAAATTCCCCGTTGACATATTGCTGAATAGCTGTTCCCTTAGCATAGCATAGCATAGCATAGCATAGCATAGCATAGTCGGCCTTATAATGTTCCCACTGTTGGGAATCAGGCCTCCTCTCTAGGAGAGGGAATGGGCCGTAATCCACCACGCGGGCCCAGTGCGGGTTGGTGGATGTCACATGTCTTCGAATTTTTGGTTCTAGGACATGCCGGTTTCCTCACGATGTTTTCCTTCACCGTTTTGAGAGCAGTGGTGATGAAATAAATTACACAAAGTAATGCGCCTGGCTGGGTTTGAACCCGCGACCTACAATTCCGTAAGTCGGGGCCATTAGCACTCGGCCACCACTGCTCTCTGGCTGTTCCCTTGCAATTTATAATATTACTGCCCCGCTCCTTTATAAAAATAGCGTGATCATTATGTTCCCAGAGTTAAATTTTTATTAACTAAATAACATGTCATTTTTGTGCATTCAATTATTTTGTGCAATTAATTACGAACAAAAACCTTTTAAAATCAATATTGCTTACCTCCCATAACATACGGCGTGATAATACGTAGCCTAAAGCCTTCCTTGGTTTACAAAGAACATTTTTGTTGAATTTCAATTCAATCTATCCATATTATAATTATATACCTATCTAGTTATGGCGTGAAGCCGTACCATACACACAGACAAACAGACAAAAATTCTAAAAAGTCACTTTTTGTCATCAGTTACGTTTTTCTAACAAAAGCCACTTATTTTTTCTCGAAAATTCTCAATGTACAGTTTTTCTTTCGTTACTGTTTTATTATATGTATAGATGTATAGATAATGTCTTTCGTAGTGACATTAGATATAATACGGATAGACCGGTCAATTTAGACATCCAAGGTTACAATAATTCGCACCCAGCTGAAAATTGGTAGGATTTTTCAAAACACCATCGTAAATGAAACCTAAAAAGTCCTCATCGATCCGACCTGGAAAAAGTTTTTCGCGATTTTCAGCAAAACGGTAAGTTTTATCATAAAATTAGTTTAGACAAAAATTGTAGATCAGATAATTTATCTACAAAAATGTCTGAATACTTTTTCATAATAGGCACCATTTTTGAGATATAATGATTCAAAAAGGTGAAAGAGGTCATCGTCATAATATAGAAAGAAAGAAAGAAAAACAGTTTATTCACGCGAAATGACGCAATCTTAAAACTAGTTAACAAACATAACCAATTGATAGGGAAGATATGGGTCACCACCGCGCAAAACGGCCGAACGCTCAGCATAAAGCTGTGGCCTCACGCATAATGCGATGAGCTCACAGCACTGGTTTTCAGCGTGGGCCGGTAATATGCACCCGTTTTCACGCCACCTTTGAGGTAGTATACTTAGCGCGTTTTTAGGGTTCCGTACCTCAAAAGGATAAAACGGAATGCTTATAGGATCACTTTGTTGTCCGTCTGTCTGTCTGTCTGCCTGCCTGTATGTCTGTCTATCAAGATGTCGGATCGATGAGGACTTTTTAGATTTCATTTAGGATGGTGTTTTGAAAAATCCTACCAATTTTCAGCTGGGTGCGACTTATTGTAACCTTACCCCCATTTTTGGTCTAATTTTACTGGACACACTTGAACCATCGGGTGTAACACATTAGAATGTTTTGTAGTAGGTAGGTATTAGGTACATATTAGGTAGGCTGAAAATCGCCTTTCATAGACTTAAGAGACTTGAATTTCAAAGGGTCCTTTTTTGGCTAGAAATGGTTCTGCTGATCATTACTATACTACAGATTTTCATGAGGCAATTGCGTGTACAAATGAAGGTGTAAAAAAAAAAAAATAACAAAAAAAAAGAGATGGTCCAAAAAAACCCAGATTCGATTGGGACTAAATAGGTATCAGTAAGTTCATTATAATGCACAATTTACTCCACCGTAAGCGTAATGCCGAAATCAATGGGGTATATGAGCTATATATAGGCTGACAAAGTATGTATGAAAAAATCATGAGTTACTTGTGATTTTTTCCAGTTTTTACAAAAACAAAACAATAATTATTACAGATTAACAATAATAATATAGGGTTACTGTAAAAGTTATAACAATCAACTGTGTAATCACTATGTCGAGCACTAATATGTAATTATGTACAACTAGTTTAAAGTCCAATACAAGCATTATTAATATCTATTATTACCTATTAAATGTTTTTAGTTCAGTATTTAGTATTTTCGCTGAGTTTTCAGATTATATCCTAGCAGATAGGTACAGAGAGTAATTAAAATAAATATTTTTCGTAAAATATTTGTTTATTTTTAGTGATGAATAATAATTATAAACATAAATGGTTGATAGTAAACAATAGTATAGTACTCCTGTCATTATAGTCGTTAATATATTGCTGATATTGTAAAAACTGATAAAAATCACAAGTAACTTATGATTTTTTCATATACTTTGTCAGTCTATAGCTCTTAAACCCCATTGATTTTGGCATTGCGCTTTCGGTGGGGTAAATTGTGCAATATAATGAAAATACTGATACCCATTTAGTCCCAATTGATTCTGGGTTTTGGTCCATACATTATGGACCATCTCCAAATGAATTTTTTAAAGAAAAATTTGTAATGAGCAAACATGAAAAATGAGGATATCTCTGGAATCGCAAGGTTGGCCGTTATATCCTTGCACACAGTTATATATAATATTTATATAATTATTTGCAATTTTTTGTCATATTTCGTTTTGCGGCACCAGTTGCGATTTTTTTTAAATCCTCAAAATTTTCAAAAAAAGTATTTTTATTTTGATGAGTGTGAGATGTTTAAATGCTTTAAATATGAGTTTGAAAAGTCTAGTTTACAATATTTCTTATACCATAACGTCAAAACAGCCTAAAACAAAGCGAAGAAGATCAGGATCACTAATAATTGTTACATTCTAGGAAAAAACTTATTCAAGATCAATTTGAAAGATGATCTCAATCTTTTGATCGATATCGTTAAGCAAGGACCAGGCGCAACTAACGATGATAACATAGCGAGGAGGTTTTTGAGTTTCCTCATAAAACTGCAGCGATCACTGGTCTTGATGAAGACCAGCCCCACTGTTCTCGTGGATCGCGCGTGGCGTGCAGACGCGTAATCGAGTTGCTAAAGTTAAAATAATAAAGACGATACAGTGAGTGTTACACTTTTAACAGAGTGCAAACCGTGCAAATAGTGACCAATATTATGGAGCGCACACCTCCTGGAGGTGGGCATCACTACGCATTGGAACCAAATATTGCGGATATGAAGGATGTGCAAGTATCGTTGGGCTCTTGGGTCAATGAGAGACAGTCCAAAAAACGAATAGCAATAGATCCGGATAGTGATTCGCCAGGTGATTCGCCAGGAGTGCAGGAAATCATAAGAACTAAGACTACTTGCTGTCCAACTAATACTCTAACCGAAACATTAAACGCCTTTCGAGAGGAGATGAAAGCTATGCACTGTCTCCTTACCACCGTGAAAGAGGAGCAGGATTCGCGTTTCGCACGCATTCAGACGGACATAACAGAAATCAAAACCGAAATGATAGAATTAAAGAAAAATAATAAAGACACGGAAAAATCTGTCAATGAATTAAAATCAAATTACGAAGATTTAGACCTAATGCAGAAGGAATTCTCAGAAAAAATTAAAAAACATGATAAAAATATAAAAGATATATACCAAAATAAAACATACTTAGAAAAATGCAACAAGGCATTAGAGGAGCGTATTATGGCCCTGGAACAAAAAGAACTGAGCAGGAATATTGAACTAGTACATGTACAAAAACTGGAAGGAGAGAATGTTACGGAAATTGTCACAAAAATTGCAGAAGAATTAAAACTTAACATCGAAGATATTGAAAAAGCATGGAGGGTACCCACACGCGATGGAAAAAACTCACGTCCAATAATCGTCACGCTACGCACAAAGGAGGCCCGAGCAAAATGGTTAAAGACTCGCAAAGAGACAAAAATAACAAATCACACTATATACCAAAACAATGATCATTCACAAATATATATTAATGAACATCTAACACATCAATTGCGCAATTTATTCTGGGCTACTAAAACTAACCTAAAGGAATATTACAAATTTATATGGATTCAAAACTCTAAAATCTTGATAAAAAAAGATGGTACTGATAAAAAAGTTCACCAAATACGCTTCGAAAGCGATATACAAAGTTACCTTGCAGAAAATAAAGAGTAGTCATATAAAATCTACAACCTAAACCTATTAAAAAGAATTAAAAACATATACTTTAATAACAAAATCAAAATACAAGGTTTTGAACTATATATATATTTAAAAAAAAAATGAACCAGGAATCAGAAATTACAGATATCGAATATACAAAATATACACAGCTGGATGAATGGCACGAACATGTAAACAAACGATCTACATCACTTCAAGTTATACATATAAATGTATGCTCACTGAGAAAGCATTTTAATGAGCTTATAGTAATAATAAAGAAATGCCTGCACAGACTGGATTTAATTTGCTTATCAGAAATAAATATTAAAGAAGAAGAAACCAATATATACGAGATTAGTGGATTTAGTATGCATTATTTAACTAGAAAAGATAGAAAAGGGGGAGGAATACTAGTGTACGTGAGTGACAGAGTGCAATTTAATCCAATAAAATCCAGTATCACACCGACATATGAGTTTATACATGGACGGCTAACCATAAACGAATACATCGCGGACATTATAGTTGTGTATAGACCACCAAGTACAAATAAAATTACCTTTGTTTCGGACATCAAAAGGCACCTGCAGATCATACCAAAACGAAACAATATAATTATGGTCGGCGATTACAACATAAATATATTACACAATAGCATGGATTCAACTGCTGACAGGTATCTGAACGCACTATCGGAGAGGGGGCTGCAGTGTGGCATACGTGACGTAACGCGGGACGTAGTTATGGGCGAGCGCAGTGTGACATCCTGCCTGGACCATGTTTTCGTGCGAACTGAGAAGGCATGCGCGTTGGAGGCGTACACCGTAGCGATTAAAATCGCAGACCACTTCATAACTGGTTTATCAGCTGATTTAAACATAAAAGAATGTACTCAATCGACGCGAATAACCATCCAAAACAAACTAGTGAGTAACAAACTGCGTAATGTTGACTGGCAACTACTATTAAACATGCATGATCCCATTGAATTATACGATAGTATGTACACGATTTTTAGTCACATCTATGAGTCCTCTAAAACGTCATTAACAGCTAAAAAGCGTGAAAGACAAACCTGGGTTAATAATACATTACAAAATATGATTTCACAAAGAGATGATTTATTCAGGCGTTGGAAAATGGATCCTAAAAATAACAATCTTAGGCTACAATACACGAAGTACAGAAATAAAACAAATAAACTGATAAATGTGGCTAAAAATCAGCATAGACAAAAGGAAATAAAAAACTGTAAGGGAGATATGCGTAAGATATGGGGCAATATTAATAACTGGCTTGGTAGAAATAAAGTAACAGTAGATAGCGTGATAGAAAGATATTTACATAAAAAATATAGTTTGCTAAATATTTGTAATAATTTTTGTAGCACTTTCACGACCGAAATCGATAATATCAAGCATAAATGTAACAAGATGTTCTTAGACAGACATGATTATGTTAAACCGTGTAATGTAACTTTCAGATTTATTAAAGCGACGCCTGCCCATATCTCCAAAATAATAGACTCATTGGACTGCAACAAGTCGCCAGGTTCAGATGGTATTCGGGTTAAAGATTTAAAGGAAATAAAAAATATCATAAGTCCTGTTATAGCATATTTTATCAATCAATGTGTAAAAGAAGGTAAATATCCGAATCGATTAAAAGAATCGATCATTAGACCAATCTACAAACAAGGTTCACATCTCGATTATACAAATTACCGGCCAATAGCCATATTAAACACAATTAATAAGATTTCAGAAAAATTTATTGTTAGACAAATTTCCAATTACTTAGAAAAAAATAGAATAATTACCGACATTCAACATGGTTTCAGACTAGATAGAAGCACGGCAACAGCCCTAGCAAGATTTACGGATGATGTAAATAACTACCTAAATGATAAAAACTTAGTAATTGTAGTATTTATAGACTTCAAAAAAGCCTTTGACACTCTGGACCATGGCGGCTTGTTGCAGGCAATGGATGAGTGTGGGATAAGTGGACCAATCAATACATGGTTCGCTAAATATTTAGAACAAAGAACTATAAAAGTTCGGGTGGCTAACACTGTAAGTGTCGAGGGCTGTGTGAAATATGGTGTTCCAAGTGGATCAGTATATGGGCCGGTGGGTTATATTGTCCATGTAAACAGTATGGTCAATGTCATAAAAAAATGCAAAGCGTACATGTACGCCGACGACACATGTCTACTATTCAGTGGTAAAGATCTGAACTCTGTACGGGACGCGATACAAGACGATTTGGACAATATAATCAAATGGGCACATGACAATGGCATTATAATTAATGTAGCCAAGACTAAGTGTATGCTAATACAGTCCCCATTTTCGCGTAATAAAGACATAGAGCTGAATATAAAAGGCCATAGCTATGAATGTTTTCACAATGAAAAATCTAACTGTCAATGTGTTATGTTGGAGCAAGTTAAGACATACAGGTACTTGGGACTGACTATTGACACTAAATTTGCATGGAACGATCATATAGATACAGTTTGTAATAAACTTCGGTCAGTCCTGAGTAAGTTGTATTCTTTGAAACCTGTAGTTACGAGAGGATTATTGTATGCGCTTTACTATGCACTTGCTGACTCGATTATTGGTTATGGGTTGGGTGGTTATGGACTCACTTTCAAAACGTATCTTAATAGAATTAAAATGTTACAAATAAGACTTCTTAAACTGTTAGTAAGCAATAAAACTAAAAAAAGCTTGAACAAAGATTATGAAAAATTATTTAATAAATGCAATGTATTACCAGTTGAAATGAAAGTTAAACTAGCAATTGTTTTGGAACAACATAATAGTAAAAATTATAAAAATGAAAGAGTGTATTGCTACCCAACCCGCCAATCTAAGAAAAAGAAACTCCAGGTTCCTAAGGTGAATAATTACTACGGTAAGCGTGCGAGACGGTGGATTGCACCTACACTTATTAATGAGTTACCTGATGAATTAATAAATCGAGCCAAAAATAGAAACCAATTAAAAAATGTTCTAATGAAACATTATCTGTCTATGTGTCCATAGTTGCTGCGGTATGTTGGTCTCAGATAGTGTTGTGGTGCTGCATCTGTTTACCTCACAACGAGTACCTACCTACAAATTTGGGGGGTGACCGGATGTGGTCTTAGTAATAAGCGAAATCCACGAGAATGTACTGCCGACAAACTGCTATGCAGTTTGGCAGATGTTAAAAATGATTTTTGATGTAACAAATTAATAAAATAAAAAAAAAAAAAAAAAAAAAAAAAACTAGCCAAGTTACGACCGTTTCGTTTCGATTGTCTTGCGTCGAACGTCTCGAGTAGGCTACCCCTCCGATTTCTTTGTTCTAACCGCGTGACTGAGCGTTGAGATGACGTCAGAACCAGTGCCGGATTAAGCCAGCGCGGGGCCTGTAGGAAATTCGACCAAGGGGCCCCTACTATTAATTAATTTATTAGTAGGATGCTAATTAATTTAGTACTTTTGGAAAAACCCAAATGATGATAGTTTTTTGTATACCCCGAACGATTAGAGATTTAAAGGCGAAATTAAAAAAAACCCGAAGTAATTTCGAAAATTATGCTTAGGACATTTTAGGTTTTCTTCTGATAAATAATACAGAAATAGGGAGTCTTTTCGATGATGGTGGCGAAGCCTTTGTGAATTTATACAGAAAAGCTGAACAGTTAAGATTTACTAGGAATAGGATGCAAACATTATTTTTCTTTGGAGAGGTTAGATTCAGCCATTCTCACTCATCAACATGCCAACATCGATCGTCATCATCATTTCAGCTAAAAGGCGTCAACTGCTAGACAAAGGTTTCTCCCAAGTGTCGCCACAACGGCCGGTTCTATTTATCACGCCTCCATCGGATACCCGTGAACTTTACCAGGTTATCGGTACTCTTGTTGCGAGGCCTTTCAACGCTGCGTCTTCAGGTATCCGATCGCCACTCCAGAACCTTTAGGCCCCATCGACCATCTGTTCTGCGACCAACTTACCCAGCTCACCGCCACTTAAGCTTATATTCACTTCTGATTCGATCATGCAAGGAAACTTCATATTATTTGATGTAAATAACCTTCTTCTTAATGAAAAAAAAACTAAATGTATAAAGTTTACCATGCCTCATGTTAGGCAAGTAGAAACTAGTGTGCTAATAAAAGGTAAAGAGTTGAGTCCTGAAGATAATACAGTGTTCTTGGGCATAACTCTAGATGCTAAGCTGCAGTGGGGCCCACATATAGACAAATTATCAAAAAAACTTAGCTCTGCAGCATACGCTGTTAGACAGATTCGAAATTTAACTGATGTAGAGACTGCCCGTTTAGTTTACTTTAGCTATTTCCATAGTGTCATGTCGTACGGTATTCTACTGTGGGGAAATGCCGCCGAAATACAGTCAATTTTTGTATTGCAAAAAAGGGCTATTCGTTCTATTTATAAATTAAGTCCCAGATACTCCCTCAGAGATAAATTTAAAGAAATCAATATAATGACTGTACCTTCACAGTACCTATATTTACGAGAACATTTTGTATGCACATAAAAATATAAACATGTTTCTTTTTTTTTTTTTTATTTTATTTTCCTTCCACAAATTACAGAAAAATTAATTAATTCAACAATTTTGGTATAAAAACAATTTGTGGAAGACTGGTGCCTGAACTATGTTTTTTTACAAAACCTGTGTGTCAGGTCACCAGGCCCCCAAAAACAAAGTTTGAGATTAATAATGGTCGTACAGAAGACGATTTGATTCTCAAAAATACATTACAATAATTATAATCAGTTAATTACATTATTTAATTACATTTAATTACATTTAATTACACTTAATTACACTTAATTACATTTAATTACATTTAATTACATATAATTACATTTATAATTATAATTCAATTACATGATTCAATTTCATTACATTGGAAAATAAAAAATATATATAAAGTAATTTATTAAAGATAACATGCACAAATTTGTAGGGAGAGTGTGTGTGAATGTGTGTGGGGAGTGTGTGTGTGTGTGAGTGTGATGTGGGGAAAACTGTGTGTGTTACAAAGGGAACATTTTGTTAGCATATTGTTTTAAAAAGATCTTCAATTTGGGTATAATCTAAAGTAATAAGCCAGTCAGTTATTTTTCTTTTAAAAGTTGGTTTGTTTAGGGTATGAATAGAGAGTAAATCATTCAGCTTGTTGTATAAAAATGGGCCAAGAAAAGAAAAGAAGTTTCGCGCAAATTTGGCTTTAACGGATGTAGGCTGGCATATATTTCTTCTTCTGCTTCTCAAATCAGAACTATGATGGGTGTTTATAAAAGGAATCAGAGATCGTTGTTTCAAAGCAACATGCAGTATAAAGAGCTGCCGAATTGAGAGGACTTTAGAGGCCTTATAAACTTCTACAGTGGGATGACGGAAAGGAAGGAATAGTGCAACTTTAAGGACAGCCCGTTGAGCCCTCTCAAGTGCCAAGAGGTTAGTCTTAAACGTTCCGCCCCATGAAGTGATACAATATGTCAGGAGCGATTGGCACAAAGCACAATAAACAGATAGTAGTTGCTTGGAGTTAAGGATAGACCGAAGACTTTTAACCACAAAGATAAATTTTCGTATTCTGCTAGTGAGACTATTTATATGTGCAGCAAAATTTAAGTTAGAGTCCAAGGTGACCCCCAAGTACTTAATATTGTCGACTTTCTGCAATTTAGAACAAGAACAATTACCGTTGTGAGGGGATGGACAGGTGTGAGCAAGAATGGAAATTGGTTGAAGAGATAACTGCGGGCTGCTCCGTAGAGTAAAGGCTATACTTAGTTTTATACTTAGTTTTATCGGAATTTAAGGTGAGTATGTTAGATCTCAGCCAATCATTAACCGTATTAAACCCGACTTGAGCAAAGTTATATACCCCCTCCCATGAGTCTGCACTGAAAAGAATCACAGTATCATCTGCAAAGGTAATAATCCGTCCATTCTGTAGAGAGAGGTTGCAGAGGTCGTTAATATAGACCAGAAACAACGTAGGCCCAAGAATGCTTCCCTGGGGAACTCCAAAAGCTACAGGAAGAGTGTCACTAAAGTGGTTATCAATTTTAACAAATTGCGTGCGGTCAGTTAGGTAATCTTTGAAGAGTGACAACTGATTTCCACGTATACCCAGGTTTTCAAGCTTCCGCAGCAAAATTGGAACCGACACTGTATCAAAGGCCTTAGCTAGGTCTAAAAAGATGGCTAGAGACTTCTTTTTATCATCCATATCGGAAACGATAAAATTTGTCAGCTCATGAACCGCCATGGCTGTCGATTTCCCAGTGCGAAAACCAAACTGAAACTGGGACAGCAAGTTATTTGATTCCAAATAATTCACTAGTCTTTTATTTAAAAGCCGTTCCAGAACTTTTGATAAGGCAGGAAGTATTGCTATTGGTCTATAATTATTTATACAGTGTCGGTCTCCACTCTTGTGAATGGGATGGATAAGTGCTGTTTTAAATGCATGTGGAAAAATACCATATTTTATCGCCAAGTTGCAGATATGTGTAATGGATGGTACTAAAAGATTCTTATGTGCAATGAGAAGGTTTGAAGAAACATTATCGCAGCCCACGGCACAGTCGCGTTTAAGAGATGAAATAATAGTACCTACCTCGTCTTCATCAGTGGGGAGAATAACCATGGAATGGGAAAAGACAGGCAGGGGGGCACTAGTAAGGGTGTAATCATGACCCTGCCGTTGGGCAGTTATCTTTCCAGCCAAAGTTGAGCCAATATTGGCAAAAAAGTGGTTTATTTTATTTAAAGATTGAACTGGTTGATCCTGCGGGCTTATTAAGTCAGTTGGTGATGACTTGGGTCTTGTTCTATTCGAGACTTTATTTATTACTTTCCAAAGGCGGCGGTTGTCCTTTCCGGCTTTTTTTACTTCTTCTCTTTCAAATTCCATCTTTACTTTTTTTTAAATTTTGTTGCAGTAGTTTCGATACCTTATGTATGTAGTCTTTAGAATTAAATTGTCAGGATTTTTTTTTGTCTTCTTATTTAGATTGTCTCTGTTTTTTATACATCTCAAGAGACCAGGGGTTATCCAGGGTTTCATAATTGTTTTTCGCTTGGAGACAGTAATAATTTTAGTGTTTGACTCTATTATAGTTTTAAGAATGTGAACAAGATTGTCAGCTGCTATGTTTGCATCAAACGTCTCGAGAACTGGTTGAAAATTTGCTTTATTTAAGTCCGAAAGCAGTCCCACGGAATCTATTCGCGAGATCAAGTGTTTTACGTGTCTAGGAAAACATTGATTCAATGAAAGAATGACAGTGTAATGATCGGTGAGGGTTGTTTGAGCTATGAAAACATTTGCTGGCAATTTAGTTTTGAGAATGACGTGATCCAGACAGGTTTTTCCGTGTGTTGGAATAACGTGAGCCGGAAGCATACCATGAAACGATGTCAGATCGAGGTAAAGTGAAGCATTTCGATCATGATTTGAAGTACTGATATCTATATTTATATCACCAGTGAGAATAATGTTTCTACAAGAAGAATAGTTAATTAGTGTTTCATTAAGGGATTGTAGGAAGTTAGATATATTGTAATACGATGGTGGGCGATAAATAGCTAAAACAATGGTGTCATTATTAATTTGAATTGCTAAACAATTTGCGTCTTGAAAATCAGGTTCTATAACATTAACCTGTATACCATTTTTTATGTAAACAACTACACCCTCGTTTTGTGTTATGTTTTTGTTTGTTGAATAATGGTTATAGCCATTTAACACCGGGAGATTTGAGGTATGCGGTAACCAACATTCTGTGAGAATTATTAGATCCCACGACGTTCTCGACTGGGCTAACAGGGCATTAAAACCTGGCATATTGCAATTTATGCTTCTTATGTTTTGAACTATAATTTTGAGACGTTTTTCGTTATTCGGTATGAGGTCTAGGCAATCACCTAGGTCACAAGTAGTAGAGTCAGCTATTGAAAGGTTGTCAATGTCGTTGTTTATTAAATCAAAATTATCGAAGAGTACAGTTTGATTGATAGAGGCAGAGTATAATGTGCATAACTGTACAAAACTGTGAGACATCTCTCCTGTGCTCACGAAAGAAATTCAGTAGGCTGGCAATCGGTATAAAAAAGACAACATCGGCAAAATACTTTTCTTGTTTATATCTCGTATTGTCAAATTCCCGAAAATGAAGCGAAAAAGGTGTGTGATTGTGTGTGAAATTGTTTATGTGTGTGTGCTTGCTTGAAAAAGAAAGTGTTCTATAGATAGAAAAAAATAACTGAAAAAAACTAACTAACATTTTATAAAAACTATTAAAATACATGCAGGGATTAAATGATGTAGAATATTGGCCAGATAGTCATTTTTCAATTATTCTAGCAAAATCCATTTCTGAGTTTACAGTGATACGTTGAGCGCCTTCCTCCTTTCGTAAGTAGACTTTACCGTAGGCCGTCCAACAATGTTTATATTTATGTTGGGAGGCAAAGTCTCTCGCCAGGAAGAATAACTTTCTAGTTTTTGCCGGAAGATTTTCAGTTATGTAAACGGGTACCTTAGGGCCGGGGACTCGTAGATGTGTTGTATTCAATTTACTGCTTTTATTATTTTTATTAAAAATTCTGACTGATTGCAATAACTTAGATTTAAGTAAGACTGTAGTGAAATCTACTATGATGGTGTTATTCATAGAATTGCTTGAGTTAATTCTGTAAACGTCCTTAATATCCGATACCGCAACTGTGGTATCCAGAATGGTACCAACATTAGTGACCACATTTATCAGATCCAACTTTGATTCCCTCTCGATCTTTGGGATGTTTTTTATTTCTACAGTTGTGATTTTTGATTGAAAAATACAGTGATGTTCATAATTTTAATACTAGGAACAAACACAAATTTGTGGTTCCTACAACCAGGCTGAAAAAAATAGGGGGCTCATTTAGATGCCAATAATAATAATAATAAATAAATAAATTTATTTCAGACTAATTCCAATGTCCATATTATGTTAGTAACTGAAACTTAAAACTACGTTAGTATAATATTCAAATGCATTAAAATATTAGTCACAAATTAAATTAAATTAAAATCAGTCATTTCAAAAAAACACAATAATCATAATAATTGTCAAAACTTAACACACAACAAATAAATAGTTATGTATACACTTCTATAATAAACTTCCAAGTCATATTCAACACCTAAGCCTTAATAAATTCAAATTATTTGTAAAGCAAAAACTTTGCCAAAAGGCTTTTTATACTATAAAGGACTATGTTGAGGACCAAAAGGCTTGGGATTGACCTGCTCCAGTACGCACTGCAACTGTTGTCTTATTATTATTATTTTTTCTTTTGTTTTTATTTTTAATTGTGCTTTTTATTATTTATTACAATTCGATATTGTAGATTATTTTTATTTTGCAATTTGACTTTTTTTTTTCTATTAATTTTTGACAAAAATGTTTACTTTGCTAAAGTATTACATTTTGTAAACTATATTTTTCCTTTTATTATTGTAAACGTGAGGACTATGTTGATTGTTTTTTTTTTCCTTTTCAGTAATTTTAATGTATGTCTGGCAATTTGAGTATTTTTTGCGGCCTACCCAAATGTCCTTTCCTTGGTATTGTTCGTCAAGTCGTTGAGCTCCTTAGTAGTCCTGAGTTGAACTTTACGAATACTGACAAATGCTTGCACTGACTGGACAGGTCCACTCAAATCTGTATGGTTCTTTCTTCAAAAGACCATTTCAGACAAATCTGCATGGTTCTCATGTGATTTGACCATTACATATTTACTGTATGGACTTTAAAAGAGTCTTTGACCCCTGAGTTTGTTTCGGTGTTTCTTCTAAGGGTAGTCAGCTAGGAAACACTGGCCTCATCTAGTTTAAAAAGGACGAAAAAAAAAATTGACGTGTAAAAGTGTTTTTTAAACCAATTTACAAAATAAATATCATTTATCATTTATCATCATTTATATATTTCAGACATTGTCCATATTTACACAAAATTAAAGCCAAATAAAACATTACAAAAAATAGACATTAAAATTACATACACAATCTTGCATACAATTAAATTAAATACACAATGTCATAGATACAATTTAAATTAAATACAAAATTTTATAGTTATAATAATATAAAATGTTTTTTTTTTTTTTTTTTTTCTCTTTATTTATTATTAGGAACTTTTACACGGACGTGTATGCCAGTCCCATCATACCTTATATTAATACATTATCTAACTAAAACGTAACCTAGCGAACATAAATACTTTGGAGGCAGCCTCCGAATTAGGTGTCGATAAAAGATCATGAAATACACCTACATCATACATATTTAACTTTAAATCCTTGAATAATTCTACTCGGTCAGACTGAAATCTGGCACATTCCAACAATAAGTGTACTACATCTTCCGGTGTTCCACATACATCACAATTTGGTGAGTCGGTTTTTTTCATTAAAAATCCAAACTTATTGAGGGGCATGTGTCCAGATCGCAGTCTGTGCGCGATCACAACCAGCCGCCTACATAACTTAGTATTGTAAAACCATGGTATATGAGGAGGCTCCGATACCATTGATCTATACCATATACCTTTATCCTTGGATCTTTCATTAAAATATTCTTTCCAAAGTTCATAACCTTTGTTTTTGTATTTTGGTAATAATTCCACGTAATATGTTCCAATATTTACCTCCTTTCCCTCATCAATTCCCAATTTTGCCAACCGGTCAGCCTCCTCATTACCATGTAAGCCTATATGCGATGGAACCCATTGCAATCTCAGATCAAACCCATTGCTGGTTAAATTTTGTATCTTAGAAAGGATACCATAAGCTATCGATGCACCTCTGCAACCAGAGGCGCATCGAGCTATATGTTGTAATGCGCTTTTGCTGTCAACACAAATCACTGCTTTTCTTTTATCATTATTTTGAATATAAATAAGCGCTTCTGAGATTGCAAAAAGTTCCAAAGACATTACCGATACAGCGTTAATTATTTTGAAACAACTATTGCTATTGTTTCCTGGTTTCAGAGGATCATAGTAAGCCGCACCATTTCCCTTAGCGCTCTTAGACCCATCCGTGTAAATAATATAATATTCGTCATATTTTTCTCTTAGTTCTTTTAACGTTTCTGTTTTAATTAAATTATATTCGTACGCTTTCTTCGGTTTTTTTATTGAATCTAACTCAACCTTAATAATATTTTGCGTGTTAATGTTACTGACCCAGGTATCTAAACTAAACATTTCCAATATAGAAGATGAGTTCATACTCTCTTCTTTAACGTCTTCAAGAACACTAACAAGTAACGGGAGCTTCTTATTTGACCAATACCTGTTGTGTCTAAGAGCGCCAAGTTCTGACAATAGCTTGATTGTTACATTATCTGACAATGATCGCGACTTCAAACAATATTTGACGGCTAGCCACCTTCTTCTTAAATGCAGTGGAGGAACACAGAGCTCGCATTCCATGACATGAATGGGAGTGCTTCTAATGAAACCTCCCACTACCCTTAATGCTTGATTTTGTACTTTAACTAGCTTATAGATATTTGAATCCGCACTACTATCGTACAAGAAACATCCATAGTCAAGTCTGCTTCTAACTAAAGCTATATATAGTCTACGTAAATGTATCTGATGTATACCCCAGGCTGAACCAGTAAGAATTTTAAGTACATTGATAAGTTTCTGAACCTTTTCGACGATTTCATTGATGTGTTTACCCCAGCGCAATGTCCTGTCCAGCCAAACTCCCAAGTATTTGTAGGTTAGTACTGTATCAAGTTCAAAGTTATTTACCAGAAGCTGGATTCTTTGTTGTCTAAATCCCCTGCTAAAAATACAATATTTAGATTTACTAATAGATATCTCCAATCCTAATTCATCTAATAGAGCCACAAAAACATTTAGTGCATTTTGAATTTTATTCCGTCCGTCTAAAATATTATTATATGTTGTATACAGTACAAAGTCATCAGCATACTGACACGTAAACACATCAATGATTTCCCGACAAAATTTGTAAGTAGCTATATTAAAAAGTAACGGCGACATAGGATCACCTTGCGCTAAGCCTTTTCCTGTATATCTGATCACATCAGTTCCTCCTGCAGACTCTTCAGAAATTTTGAGATGGCGCTCACTTAAAAAGTTCCATAAATAATTACATATTCTTTTACCAACATTAAGTTTATCGAGAATGGACAATAACTTTTCTATTGAAATATTGTTGTACGCACTTTTAATGTCTAAAAAGCAAGCGAGAGTGGGGCAATTAATTGAAAAGCCTATCTAAATTTGAGTCACCAATCGCGTTAAGCAATCAAGACAGGATTGCCCCCTCCTAAAGCCCGTTGTATACGGTGATAGAACCTGCTTCCTTTCAATGTACCACTCCAATCTTTTACCTATCATAGCATGAAAAATTTTGCATGTGCTAGATATCAATGATATAGGTCTTGGTTTGTTATTATTAGTATTTGTACCTCCACCTGATTTTGGAATTGCAATTACTCTAATGTCACGCCATTGGCATGGAACAGTACCAGTTTTCAATATAATATTGTAAATCTTGAGTAAGTATTGCTTTCCAATAGATGGTAGATGTGAGATCATAGAATAAGTCACTTTATCTTCTCCTGGAGCAGTATCTTTCTTTTTCAAACAGTTTATCATTTCTTGAGGTGAAAACTCTGATTCTAATAGTCTATTTTCAGAAGTAAATAATGGCCTAGATGGCATGACATAGTCAGGTGCAAGATCACATAGCATCTCTTTTCTTAACTCTTGAGAACATTGAACTCTGGTTCTCTTGTAGCCTTTCACCCACCTCAAGCGGTGCCACATTTCAGACGCTGATACCTCATGATCAATGTTATCACAAAACTTCTGATAATCTGCTGATTTAGCTCTTTGGATAGCGCGCTTAGATTTTTGTATTTTATCCTCAAGTAGTGAGAGATTGGCGGGCGTTGGGTTTCTTCTAAAATTACTTAGTGCTAATCTACGTTCACCAACTAATTTAGACATGGCCGGACTCCAATAACCCTTCGGTCTAAAATTGCTATTTGGATTATTACAAACTTTAATTAACGGAATATTAGAATTGGCCGCGTTATTTATTTGACAAATAAAGTGATTATACAAGGTTTGAACGTTAGTCTCGTCTACAGGTAAGGATAAACCATCAAGTAAAGTTTTTTTGTAACCTTGCCAGTCAGCTAATTTATAGTTCCGCCTAATATTTGTGTACACCTCTTCATTATATTTGACTTTAATTTTAACAAACAAGTGGTCACTTCCCAGATTTTCATTAATAACTTGCCAGTCAAAGTAAATAGCAATATCAACCGATACGAATGTAACATCAGGAGATGAGCTTTGTAAGCTACCATTTACTAATTTTAGTCTAGTAGGTTGCCCATTGTTGAGTGAGGTAAAACCAAACTCTAACGCAGATTCAAAAACTTGTTTACCTCTACTATCATTTTTATATGACCAATTCGCATGATGGGCATTGAAGTCCCCTGCTATCAAACAGTTTTTAGGAAACCTAGAAAAAATACTATCCCAATCGGATTGGGTTGTTTGTACAGAACTAGGGCAATATATTAAAATTATATGTCGAATGTAGCTGGAATTGTTTATTTTAATGCATACTAATTCAATGCCTGAATTATTTACCCTAAAATGAACTTCCTCAACACTTAATGAATAATGTGTCATTATCACTACTCCACCATACGAATCCTCTCTATCGCGTCTAAATATATTGTATTGATTAAAATTAAGACATACCTGTTCTCCTAACCATGTTTCACTTATTAATGCTATGTGTATCTTTTCTTGCAGCAACAAACATTTTACCTCCTCCATTTTTGGTTTCAAGCTCTGTGCATTCCACTGCATAATATTTAAGTTGATATCTTTACGCAAACAAGCCATATAATGTGGAAAAGATTGTGCTTATAACATCTGTCTCCTTCACTAACTTCCAAATATACTGAAAACATTCTTCAAATATAAAACTGAATACTAATTTAACTTTAACATCAAAATTACAGTCGGATTTAATGATTTCTTTCAACTTATGTAACAGCTTTTTGAAATCTATTTTACGTTCTGCAGCTTCATCTTTGTTTCCACTATTTTCCTGTGTTACGGCTAAAACTTCTCCGTCGTCCTGTGTCACATTATAACTCCGATTTGATTTTTTCTTCTTTCTCTTATGCTTCCTTAATGAGTTTCCCAAAATGACCGACTCGGTTGATTCTTCCTCACTTTGATCTCCTGTGTTCTCGGCGCCTATCTGTGGCGTGTCAACTTTCAAATCATGGACATTTCTTTGTGTCTCTGTAACTAAAATATCTCTGTACGATTTTTTAACAAACCTTGTATCAATTTGGTTGTATGCACTTTCCTCAATACGTTGAGATCTAGGATGATAATTTTGAGCAGTTTCCACAACCTTGCTTTGTTCTCTGTATGTAGATAAAGCTTTCCGATATGTGTAGTTATTCTCGCACATAATTTCCCTCAGACGCTTCTCTTTTGTGAAGACGGGACAAGATTTGTCTAGCGCCATATGTGAACCTTTACAATTAATGCAATTGAAGTCAGTCGTGTCACAATTACCATGATTCTGTCCACATTTCGGGCAGCGTATTATTTTTGTTGGGCACGCCTTTAATAAATGTCCGAAGCGCCAGCACCCGGAGCATTGCGTGACAGGGAACATGTAGGGTTCTACTTTAAATTTACATCCATACAAATTGATATACGAAGGTAACGTTGAGGTTTTAAAGCATATACGTACAGTTTCACAATCCACCCATTCTCCTGAAATGTTAAGTCTCTTTAATCTTCTTACCGTAACAATCTCGTACTCACATTCTAGACTTTGCAGAATCTCTTCTTCTTTTACATCCAAATCTATTTGTTTCACAACTCCATACGATAGATTGGTTTCATCCACAAACTGACATCTAAAACCTAGACTTTGGAATTTTTGACACTTGACTAGGTTCTCAGCGTTTTCTCTGTCTTTAAATTCCAGTATCGCTTTGTACGCATTTTTATATCGAATTTTACTAATATTTATTATCTTCTCTGCCCTCAATAACTTTGCCAGACCAAATTGTTTCGGTAATATCGTTTCTTTTCCCGTAATGCTAACAGTGTAACTCGGAACATGTACATTTTTTTCACCGCACCCACTATCCGATTTTCTAGAAGACCTTCTCGCCACTTTTTTACTCCTAACTGTTATGAATCCATCATCCTCTTCTACGATTTCCTCACTATCTTCTCTTTTTTTCTTTTCTGTGACCCTCCGATTCGCATTCGATAAACTGGTACTCTCTTCCATTGCTTTATGTACAATAACTAGTCGTTCACTCTCGTTCCGAATTATTTCTTCCTCTATGCCATCACTCCCACTCAACTCACTATTACTAATGCCTGGCCCATCAGCCATTATCAGTAAACATTTGAATAATTATAATATGTGGGTAGATGCAAAAGATAGAACCGAAATAGCGAGCTGTGTAAAATGCGTGCGCTCGCCTCAGCGTCTCGCGCGGCACTGCAATATAAAATGTAAATGAAATAATACACATTAACATACCAAATTAGACAAACTTAATAATAAATACACATAGTCAAAAAACGGTGAAATAATACGAGGAGAAGCGCTATTATGAAGCCACATCCACCTCTGCAACAGGGACAGGTCCCACCGCTCGGACAACACCCTCAGGAGATTGTTCGAGCTGCTTCGTAGGCGACTTAATAATGCGGCGCTCTGCTTCTTTATGATTGCGAAAAAATCATCCGTCCGCGCCTCAGCAAACATAGTCGAAGCACCACAAAACCGTGGAAGCTTCAACAGTGTCCTAAAAGCATTGTTGTACTGCACACGCAGTGCGCTGTACGCCCACTGTGCGTAAAGTTGGCCCACAGGCAGCACGTGTAAAACAACTGGCAAAATTCCTTAAATAGTGTCACCTTCACAGGTCTAGTACATCGTACATCGCGCAAACCTGCAACATAATACACCGACCAACATATTACACCGGATAGACAGCGCCCTGCGCTCTCGCTCAATGTGCAGATTGTCACACAAGTCGTCAGAGACCCAGTGGCCCAAGTACTCAAACTGATGCATCCTTTTTAAAGGAATGCCGCAAAGAGTGATAGGAGGTACAGAAGAGTAACATTTGGTACCGGATTTGAACTACATAAATTCATTCTTTTTAGCATTGTACCTGAACCTGATCCGCATATGAATCACATAGGCGCAAAAGTTTACGTAAGGCGCTGATCGATGGACTCAGCATATCCCTCTCCATTGTTCTTTTGGTGACTTAAAACCATCTGATGAGGCGCATTGTGATTGACCACGTTTCAGAGCTATATGTCACTACGCACTGGCAATGTAATATTCACATAGACACACAAAATATGTAGTTCCCTAAAAACCTTGTTTCACGCGCGGGAAGCCGCTGGCTAAAGCTACTCCTTCTAAGAATTAGCTTGAACAAGGCTTTTAGACACCAATGACATCAAAATCCACGGGGGATTTTAAGATCATTTGCGTAAAAAGTACGATGATGGGGCAATTCTAAGAGATCTTCTATTCTGTAGTTTACTTGGAGGAAAGTCTGAAGTAAACTATCTGAACGGAACGGAACGGAGAACGGAACGGAACGGAACTGAACTGAACTGAACGGAACGGAACGGAACGGAACAGAACGGAACGGAACGGAACGGAACAGAACAGAATAGAATAGAGAGGCTTCACTCATTTTGCCAGTTATATCTAAGTCCCATGTGATTCATAGGACTTAGACATAATTGGTGAAATGTGTGTATATCTGTAGTAGGTACACCTCTATGGTCACGCCTCTAGGGTACACCTCTGCCTGTACCTCGGGGAATACAGGCGTGAACATGATTTTAAAATGGTCCCTTTTTCAAATTTTGAACTTCGGAATGGCTGCCACGTGAAAAGATCAAGATTGTTTGTCTATGGATCAACGCGTAAATCTGACGAAGCCGTTTCGGGCGTGCTTGTTTTATTTTTACCAAGATTGATGTTTCATTTATTTTAATTTTGGATCGACATTGTGTCTATTGGCAGCTAATACCTCGATTTACAGCAATTGCTGCCTACGCAAAGTTCTCAATTACCTATGTACACACATAATTTACACCGTTTGAACCTACCTTGCTATATAAAGGTCACCACTACTAATTTGAGTGTAAAGATTCAAACTTTAGTATATCATGTTCTAGTTTTTATCAAAAGCCTGGTGGCGAGATGATTAAATAGAAGATAAGACGCATGTCTCGAGGACCGGTTTCGACGTTTACGCAGCGCGCTCGAGCGCGCACGCGGTGCCCTCGTCGCTCACACGCCCAAGGAACGCGCACGTCTAATGTGGGGGACGCCTAAAAACCCGTCGTAACCTGTCATTTAGACTCCGCCTTTATCCGAAACTACCCGAAACTTTTATATCGGTTTCGGTTTCAGCTACGGATATTTTTTTATTTCTGATATCTGATAGTTCCGGATACAGTTACGCAGGTCCCTACCAATGATCCAAAGTAGACACCAGTCTGTAACCAAACGTTGCACCGCCGATTAATCGAAAAGAAATCCTGAACAAATGTAACGCCCACGAGACCACAACAAGAATGCTCGCTCCCAACATTTACGGCAGCCGTATTTCACTTGAGGCCACAACGTAAGTAACGGCTGCAGGAGTAATTACCTATCTCGATTCATTCCATTACCTGCGCTCGTTCTCGAACGGAAATTAAAGTCTTTTCTATAGAAACTAGACACGTCGCCGCTTTGAGCTGTGAACCAGGACTTCTGTGTTTTATAGAAAAATGGGGTTTATTCCTTTTTTTTTATTAGCGTTCTGCCCCACTGCTGCTGTTACAATTATTTGAAATTCTCGTCTTTTCTCTACTACGGGGAAACACTCAGAAAGTTTTGAGAAACTAAAAAACTGACTTCTATGGATAAAATTCATAAAATATTTTTATTAAATCTTTTCAAAGAACTCTCCACTAGACTCTATACAATGTTTTATGCGTCTGAACCAATGTTCGAAACATTTTTTCCAGTCTGCCGCAGACACCTCTTCCACGGCCTTCTCGAACGCTGCTAGCTAGTAGTTTTTGAGTTTATGACGAGTAGACAGACAGAATAGATAAGATACCGGAGTCTTAGGAACTGTCTGCTAATGAAAAGTTAATAACACTAGAAGTGTTATCTCTAAATCGCAACTACCATCCCTTGAGCAAAATATCTAAGTTAGATATGATCCAATTTGGTGGCCTGCCGGTATTTATCCAGAGTCAGCGAAAGGGCCGGTCAAAGTAATTAAATGCCTTACAGAGGCCAATGGTCGCATGGCTTTTACGACGTACATTTTTGTGTGGGATTAAATAAAAATGATAGCATTCCTGAAATACCCGCATACATAAATTAATTCAAAAAGAAAATAAAATGAAACAGTAATTCAACCTATAATTGGATTTCTATCAAATAAAGCTCAGATAAACACGGTTTAATTTCCGTTTATTTGGCTAATGTAATGAAAAACCAATAATATTATCTATATCCGTTTTGCATCTACTTAAAGCAGTACCTAACATAGGAAATCGTCGGTTTTTTTTGTCGGAGGTGAGAAATTATCAGAATAATGAGACAAGATATAGAAACAAGATGAGATTGCAAGACCTTTACTTGCAATTTGCGTTCTAGGGTCACAAATCAACATTTGAAAGAGTTGCTCTTTCAAACGTTTCCCATAGCCTTAGCGGGCTTCGGCCCTACTGGGCACTTTCATTTTTGCTGATTCGATTTGATCTCTTTGAGGGGTGCGTGGAACACAAAGCGCCGTAGACTCGAGCTTAGTCCTTATCGGGCGGTCGGACTACGACCTACCAATTGCTCGTCGTCTGCAAGCCCGTGCTTACGGTCAGAAATCGCCCTGCGACTCCAGTCACCTGGACCAAGAGACGGTCCGTCGTAGGTAGGTCCGAGTAGCGGCGGTTGGGGCGTGAGGATGTTCTCTCCCTCATGGTTGCGGCCACCTCCTGCGCTCGCATTACTTTATCGCAGAGAAGGTGACCGCTTCCTAGTCCCCATCGCTCCAGACTTCCACCGTATGAAGGAACACAGGTTGGTTTTAGTCAGTAAGATCCACTCCATCTCGCTCCACCCACAGCGTGAGAAACTATTTGATGATTTTCCACCATAAAAAACCGTCGTACCTATAGTACCTAAGACTAAAGGGTTAACTGTAAGTTGAGCTTGGGAAAGCTGAAGTAGTGACTAAAATCTTGGGTCTAAGTGGTTGCGAAATGGTTACCTACTTAACCTTTCTTTTCAATATAGTTAATATTTATTTTTTATTTTTTTTATTCTTGATAGGTTCGCGCTTGACCGCTAACTCACCTGATGGAAAGCGACGATGCGGTCGACGATGGAGCGCGCTTACCTAGAAGTAACCTATTCACTTTTGACTTAAAGATTCCCGGGTTGTAGCCATCAGGAAAAACAGATTCCGGCAAGGAATTCCACTCCTTAGCTGTACGCACTATGAATATGTTCCCAAAACGTTTTGTGCGTATAGGTGGGAGGTCCACCATGGCGCATTGCCGTACGCCTGGTGGTCCGATGATGGAACGGGCTAGGCGGAATTAGGTTATGCAATTCCGACGCACACTCCCCGAAATGCAACCGGTAGAAAACCGACAGGCTAGCAACTCGGCGTCGATGCTCAAGACTTTGAAGCCTCGACTCAACGAGTGCATCATTGCCAATGATTCTCCTGGCTCGCCTCTCAATTGCCTCAAGTGCATCAAGCTGGTATCGGGCAGATCCGTCCCAAAGATGAGAGCAGTACTCCATACACGATCGAACTTGCGCTTGATAAAGTTTGAGCAGCTGTTCCGGCGTGAAGTACTGTCTGACCTTCGCGACGATTCCCAGCTTTTTAATATTTTAAAGTAAGCTGAAAATCCGTCTCAAAATCTCATAATTATGTTGGTTTGCATTCACAAGTTGGTTCCAACTGTTCCCTACATTATGGAGAGCTAAAATGTAGGAACCGGTTCCAAATCCGTTGAAGTAATATTAATACTAATAATACTAAAAAACAGTACAGTTTTTCGATGTAATAAAACATCGCAGTAACAAAACGTCGATTCAAAAAATCTGCTAACCGGTTCCTAAATTTTAGTTCTCCATAATGTATCCCTACATTATGGAGAGCTAAAATGTAGGAACCGGTTAGCAGATTTTTTGTGTTATTTTCAAAATAAATTGATTGATATCATTGATCAATTGATTGAATTGATCGGTATCAATTTACTGATTTTATTTAAAAAAAATTATTGAAAAGACAAAAAAACTAAAATCAGGCTGTATAAGTAAGAATTATTCGTTCGCGTTGTAAGAATGGGATTACCATAATATTTTGATAGATTTTCTACTAACTCACGGATTTAATTTGACCTTGACGGACGGGAAATCTAAGTGTCCGCTATTTTTAGTGTCAATATTTGCCAGCTCATTGATTTTGTAGTAATGGTGAGGACATTGGTCAAAATTACATCATTCTGCGGGTTGCGGAATGGTTTAAAAAGTCACAGCGGTCCTGGAACACAAAGGGCAATTGAAGGAACACAAGTGGGTTTTAAGAAGCAAAAATCTGACACTCCGTCTCGTTTCACCAAGAGCAGGAGAAGTTATTTGAAGATTTTCAACATACAAAAAACGGGGTATGAGATACTCTAGAGGGAAAAAACCGGGCAAGTGCGAGTCGAACTCACTCACCGAGGGTTCCGTACAAACATGCCTATGAAAACAGTTCAATTCCTGAAATGAGTTTCGAAGATTTATCCGAATAGCAATAAAAAAAAATTGTGACGTAACTAGGCACAAATTTATAGTTTTCAGAATTTTCCTATACTTGTGCTATGAAACCTTGCTTTATGCCTATGAGTTTTGATTTCCTTGAGAGTCGAAATATACGTTTTTTGCGACATAAACGGCCGTATCTTTTTTTTTCGTTAACTCAGAAGTTTGTTTTTTCCATAGCTACAAGGGACCGCAGACCTGAGTATATGGTTTTAATTTCAACTCGATACCTTCTCGTGTTCCCGAGATAAAGGGTCTTGACAGACAGATAGACAGACAGACAGAGAGACGGACGGACGGACAACCAAGTGATCCAATAAGGGTTCCGTTTTCCTTTTAAGGTACGGAACCCTAAAAATGTTCTAAGTCCCAATCCAAGACTTGGTCAACCATATGCCAAGTTTAGTCCGAATCTGTTGAAGTAAAACTGATAATACTAAAAAACATTTCGATGTAATGAAACATCGCAGTAACAAAACGTCGATTTAACAAGGCGTCGCAGTATAGACAAGTCGTCGAAAGGTTTTCGATGAAACAAAAACCGATGATCTGTAGCTTTCGTAAGCATCAGAACCCTTGGACCACTAGCGATATTTGATGTTTAGAAAATACCAAAATATACTACCATAATGCTACTATTTGGTACCTAACGTCAAATACTATCTCTATTGACAGCGAGAATACACGTGAAGAAAGTTGCCAGACATTCTGACATCAGAATGTCTGGACCACTATTTTTCTCATATTTCGAGACAACACAGCTAATTTATCTTTTTGTAAGTATGCCATATGTGGCAAATTAAATATCCATTTTGAAAAAATATTTTACACCTAACATCTTTAGAAGAAAGGTAGTAAATATTTACAAAAAGATAAATTAGCTGTGTTGTCTGAAACTATGAAAAAAAAAATGATCCAGACATCCTGACGTCAGAATGTCTGGCCACTTTCTTTACGCGTTTTCTAGTTGTCACAAATATTTGAAGGTACGAGTAGGTATCAAATAGTAGCAAAAAGGTAATAAATTTTGGTATTTTCTAAACCTCAAAGTGGTCCAGGGGATCTGACGCTTAGGTACCAGCTTTCGCATTCAAGTAGGTATTCCGCTACAAGTGGGTTAGCTTCTTCTAATATCAAACTCCCCCGAAATCGCTTCACCGATTTTTATGAAATTTTTTGTGCATATTTGGTAGGTCTGAGAATAGGTGGCAAGCTATTTTTCATAACCCTAGGTGATAAGTCTACTATTATGCAGGCGCAGCCGCTGGCAGCAGCTAGTATCATATATATTATAAACATCAAAATTTACAAACAAAAAGTACAAACATGCTTTTACATATACATTGTTTATATCGATCTCTGAGGAGCTATAAAATTTACACAATCTTAAAGTAACAGTTGCCCTTTAAAGTTACAATTTCAGAAACCACAGCCAAAGTTTATTTACAATATCTACATCTTAATAATAAACATTTTACTTTGGGATGAATTGAGTTGAGAACGGTGAAGGCTGGCTAAACATTGAAACAAAATCTGATTGTTTATTTATACTGGTATTTATTTATACTTTGCTTTTCTAAAATGAACTGGTTATTTATATTATGAACCCGTTCATTTGAAATATTAACTTAAGTTACGGTTAATTTAACTTAGGTTATTTTTTTTAACTTTGCCCCACACTAGTAATTACGCCTCTATCGTGGCGGGTGCGTTCACAAACATGCAAATTCACATACACAAGACACCCAAACCCGGAACATCATATATAGGTCATACAAATATATTATCATGTTCTGTGTTCTGCCCCCCTAGCCAAGTTACAACCGTTTCGTTTCGATTCTCTTTTCTTTGATCGCCTCTAGTAGGACACGCGGCCTTTGTTCTGACCACGTGACTGAGCGTTGAGATGACGTCAGAACAAAGGAAACGGGGGCGTGGCCGACTCGAGGCGATCGACGAAAAGAGAATCGAACGAAACGGTTGTAATTTGGTTAGGGGGGGCTGTCTTCGCGACACGCAGCGCAGCAGGTAATCAGAAACCAGATTGTCTGATTTAGTTTCCTCAAGGGATGTTACAGTTTACAGCGTATCTAATGAACCTTTGTAAACCACTGGTATTCAGCTTTATCCGGTCAGACTGGAAGCCAATCTTAAAGTGAATGTTCCAGGGTACCACACAAAATTTAAACGTAAGTTTTTTTGCAATTTCCAGCTTAGTATTTAATAGTCTGTTAAATGATAATAATATAATATGGAATATCAGGACTTAGGGCCAGGCCACACGATGCGTTGCGGCGCCGCATCGCAAATATTTCGACGAATCAGCGGGCCGTACGAGCGGGACGACGCGACGTCGCTTGTGTGCCCGCCGATTCGTCGAAATATTTGCGGTGCGGCGCCGCAACGCATCGTGTGGCCCGGCTCTTAGCACACTCGGTTGTCGGCATGTGGAACGTGGACTTGGCTGTCATTGTGCCGATTGTTGCGACCGCCAATGGGTTGATGGCCAAAAGCTTCGACGACCATAAGCTTCGACGACCATCTATCGAAGCTGTCGTTGCGCGGTTGGATTAAGGGTTTGGTACAGAAGGCAGTACTCCTAGATACGGCTCGCATTGTGACGAGGATCCTGTTTCTGGAGCCCTAACCACCGGCAGCTTTGACCCTGCTCCAGACACCGGTGGACTATCGACTATTTATTAATATTTTTTATTATTATTATTTTTTAAGAAATATTTAAAAATGTAAACAATAATAATATGTTTATCGAATTATTTGATTTACTTAAACAATTATGCATTAAGGGCTTATTACTAAAGGTTAAGGTACAATAATTGCATTCTACCTGAACTAGGTACATATTATAAACCTACTGATGTCTGTTGCGGGAATGTTTGAAAGATCTACCGTGGCACAGGCTTGACCAGGGGGGCTATTGGCTAACTTTTTTAATAACAGTTGACAACTAGCATTCGTTGCACACTAAACTTAGTTGTCAACTGACAATTTCATAAAATTGGTATTACGTATCACACAAGTGACTAACAAACTACGATGGAAATGTGGTGAATTTAAAAAAATTACGGTGCCTATTGTGTCCACTCTAAAATTTTATCGACTATTATACAGCTTCAAAAGCTTACACAATCGCAATTTTAAAAGTATCGATACAATAATATCTGTCAAAACGTGTTACGGTGGCTATCAAAGGCACCAGTGGCTAATGACGTCACTGTAGTTGGTCACTGAAGATAGGCAATACGAAACTAGCTGTTTGACAGTTCAATGATGCACATTGTTAACAAGTGATCATCACTTGAACTGTCAACAGAGTTACGCAATAGCCCCGCAGGTGGATTTTAGCCAATAAAAGTCTGGCACGCCTTCTCGCTCCATCCTGAACAGAAGAAGTTATTTTAAGATTTCTCATCCCAAAAATAAAAGAAAAACAATTTGATTGCTCAATTTCCCACTTCCACAGAATGATGTAAGTGTAAGTTTTCGGGCTCCGAAGGTAGCCATTCAGGCTGTCTTCATAGTTTGTTTAGGCTTACAAGCTTTCGAATTGTTATTATCTACCGCCCACAGTTCTATGCGCTCTATAAACAGCTGTGTCAGTTCTAGTTTTCCAAGTAAATAGAAATACAGGGCTTGTTTACTTGTCTTGGGAGCTATTTACAACAGTTGCCCTTTAAAGGTATAACTTTTGAAATCACAGCTAATAGTTGTGTCATGATAATAATAAACAAGTTTACTTATCATGAAATGAATTGAGAACGAATGAAGTTTGTTTTAACATTGAAACCTATTGAAACATAATACTGTGAAGGCGGAGACGCAATTGAAAAGCTTCTTTGTAATTATTAAATTATGTTTATATTGTACGAAGCACTTTATAACATATATTTGTAATTTGTAACTTCAACTTCAACTCTTCATTATGGCATTTGTGGAAATATATTTTTGTAAAAAAATTACTTCCGCCTATATTTTTACCTATTTGACATCTAGAAACAATTTTCTATCTCAATATGAAACCTATGATGCTTTTTTTACCATAAACCTTAAAAGTAACAATACCTTGCCAGTTTGCAAGTTAATTTTTTTTTTTTTTTTTCCTGTGGCAACACTACAGCTAACAGCTGATTTGAATTAGTCCCTTGTAATTTTAATTTTAAATATTAATTTTCTATGTTTTTAAAGCCAATTTCCAATTACTCATCAAGTAAATAGGGTATTGAAGTGTATTCTGTATCAAATTCGTGCAATAAAGTGCAAATAAGTGTAAAAAATTCGATAAACTTTTTTGACAGGTAGAGGTTACCGGTACCAGTGATTTTTGCATTGTCATCTTGTTATCAGGTACAATACTTCACATTTGACTTGTTATTTTATTGTTTGCGTTCTATTAACTTCATTATACTTGGAATCTCCTTTTATTCGGATGAATATTGTTTGTGAATGACAATTGAAACGTAAACATAACCTTAGTTAGTTGGTGACAGAATTTAACTTTCTAAGTTTATTTTCTTTTATCTAACTATCTTTTAAACTTCTATCTCAACCTACCTAGTCTATTTTATTTTCTTTTCAATTCCTTATAATCATGCCTACGACTCGTAGCGCCTATGCTCGTCAGGAGGAGTCCAAACTCAGTCTGGCTTTGAGCCAATTAAAGGCGTCAAAAGAATACTGTGACCAACTGATTAAGGAAATGGATGACAATGAAAAGATACTCTTTGAAGCCAATGAAAATAATCGAAAGTTAAAAAATGAAATGGCTCAGGTATACATTCAATTCACTGAGGCCATAGAAGACCGGGATAGGCTCCAACTTGTTGTGGACGGGTTCAGCCAATGTAGCACAGAGTATGAGCATGCTCTAAGTCACAAATATTTATTGCAACAACAGCTGCAAGAGGCAAAAAGTCATATATTACAACTAGAGACAACAAATCTAAACATCACTGCCTCGATGAATCAAAGTCTATTCAGCGAGTTGGTGCCTATTGCCCCATCACTAGTTTCAGAAATTAACCCCTCTTATTCTATTGATTTGACAAGTGATGATGACTCAAAATCAAGTAAAACAGTGAGGGTAGTCACTAGTAAAAATAAACTTAAAAAATATATAAAAATTAACAAATATATAGTGAAAACCAAAAAAATGGTTAAGAAACAAAAGTTTTTTATAAAAAATGTTAAATTAAATAGGGAAAGATTACATTTACTGAAACAATTAGATGTGTATTCTTCAAACTTAGAAAAAAGTACAAGGAAATACCAAACTGACACTGAGGACTTGCAGAGTGAACTAAACCGTCTACAACACAAATTAGATTCAATGACCATCAAATATACAGCCTCTGAAAACCAAATGAGGGAATATGTATTGGCAATGAATGAGCTGGTGAGCTCACAAAAAACCAACTGTGAGCATTGTCAACCAACATCTGCTGCATCTGCGCCGGATCATTCATTGTCAATATGTGATACCCCCTTACCGCAGTCTAGTGTCAGTTTGCCAGTAGAAATTACTGATTGTTTTTCACAACAGTTCATTAATAAGGAAATAGTTATGTTTTGTGATGAAATTGGAAAAGATTTAGGCCACTTTTTGACAAATGAATATCCGGGACACTCGATAATAAATAACTGTATGCCTGGCTGTTCTTTATTTGATATAATGAAAAAAATAATTAAATGTAATTTTAACCAGGATGCCATACTTTTAATTTTTGTTGGAAATAGGGGTAATGTGAACAAAGGAGAATTACTCCAATATTATAGGACATTGAATAACTTGTGTGTAAGTAAAATTGTGATGTTCACATTCCCATACAGCCAGAGTTTGCCACAGGAAGAAAATCGTATTAGATATAAGATTAATATGACATTGTACAATGTGATATTAAATAATGATCTGTTTCATTTAATTGACATCAACAATTATGTTGGCACTAATTTTTATTTGACAAAAGATAGGTATCTTGTAGATAGCTACTATCTTTCAAACTTTTATAGGAGACAGATAGCTGTGTCGCTATCATATTATTTTTTTATTTCAGCCAAGAACTTGGCTAAACAAATTGCTCCTGTTGAGCAATGCAATGACATGTTACATGATTTTGCCAATAAATTGGCACCAAATGTTGACATAGATATTCGTTTAAATTAGAAATTAAGACAACAGAGACAATCTCTAGCATGAATGTACTAACGAACAAAAATATTTCCAATCAAGTTTTAAAATCATTAAATAGTATCAACCTGGTACATCAAAATATTCAAGGACTTATGAACAAGGATTTAGAAGTAGACTTATTCCTTAATTGCAATAATATTGATATTCTATGCTTAACGGAACATTGGCTTAAGAGCCATCAGTTCATTTTCAATTTTAGTAATCACCAGGTTGGTAGTTCGTTTAGTAGAATTAATGCCATACGTGGTGGCTCATTAATTTTAGTAAGCAACAACCTTAAGTTCAAAGAACGAAAGGATATTGTGAGCCTATCTGTTGAGCGGTCAGTTGAAATAGCCTGTATTGAATTGGAGCAGTTTATTATATTAAGTGTGTACAAACCCCCTTCTGGATTGTATGACTGCTTTGAAAAGGTAATGGATGAAGTTTTCCACAAGATTTCCAATTCAAACAAGTACATAATCACTTGTGGTGATTTTAATGTTAATTTATTAGAAAACTCAGGTTTACGTAGTAAAATTTTAAGTCTATTTCAGTCCTACAATCTTGTTAACTTATTTTTGGAGGCCACAAGATTAACTCCTACTAGTGCCACATGCATAGATAATATTTATACGGATGTTGTACCAACTCACAAAGAAATTATAAATTTATTAGATTCTGATCATTGTGGACAGTTAATTACTTTTCAAAACCAAAAAAACATAGTGGCTAAAAAGAATATCACTGTTAACCCTAAAACTGCAAGTCGTTTAGAAACTTTTAAAACTAAACTCGTTAATAATTTACCAGACTTGTCTACATATGATGATCTCAATAACCAATATGAAGGTTTCTTTAACATGTACTGTAATCAATTTAATTCTACTTTTATACCTAAGACTATTTCGGTCAATAGTAACGTTTCGTTCTGTGAATGGGCTACCACTGGTATTCATAAAAGTAGAACTCGGCTTTACGAATTGTATGATGAAAGGGTTCTTGTTAATACTGCTGAATTTAGTTCATATGTGCGAAATTATTCAAAATTATTTAAAAAAATTTGTTCTATAGCGAAATCGCGTTATTTGAGTTCCAAAATTAAAAACAGTAATAATGTAATTAAAACTACTTGGAATGTTATAAATAGTGAAACTGGAAAGTCTACAAGACCATCTAGTGACTATAAACTTGTAATTAATGACAATGTGATCACATCGGACTCACAGGTTGCCGCGGCTTTTGAGAACTTCTTTTCAGAGATCCCCATATCAACAACAAAATCTCTGAACTCGTCACCCACTGCTGCAGAGTCTCTGCTTAAAGAAAATGTTAAAGTTTGCGATTCTGATTTTAATTTCGAACATGTGACTTATGTAGATATTATTAAGACGTTTAACTCCTTGAATGTAAAAAAGACTGCAGATTTATGGGGTAATTCTGTGGACGTTGTTAAGTCTATAATCCACATTATAGCTCCTTCTTTAGCTTTTATTTTTAATAATTGTATTGATCGCGGTGAGTTTCCTGATCTAATGAAGAATAGTAAAATAATTCCATTGTTCAAAACGGGTAGTACATCTGACCCCACGAATTACAGACCCATTTCAGTGCTACCCACTTTTAGTAAAATATTTGAGAAACTTATTTTAGAGCAACTACAAAGATTTTTTAACAGACATAAATTATTGCATACCAAACAATTTGGTTTTACAAGGGGTCGTTCAACAACCGATGCCGGTGTTGAACTTTTAGGACATATTTATAATGCATGGGAAGACAAATGCGATGCCCTGGGCATTTTTTGCGATTTGTCAAAGGCCTTCGATTGCGTTCTCCATGAAACATTAATCAGGAAACTACACCATTACGGAATCCGGAACTCCTCCCTGGATCTTCTTACATCTTATCTGAGTGAAAGGATTCAGAGAGTTGATGTAAACGGAAAAAGATCTCCTGGATCTGTAGTAAAAATGGGTGTCCCTCAGGGTTCAATTCTTGGCCCATTTTTGTTTCTTATATATATAAACGATTTACCTTACCTCATAAAGGATAACCATAACATAGTGTTGTTTGCAGACGATACTTCACTTTTGTTTAAACTTAAACGTCAGCAGCCGGTTACTGACGATATAAATATAGCACTTTCAAAAATAGTACACTGGTTTGATGTAAATAACCTTCTACTTAATGAAAAAAAAACTAAATGTATAAAGTTTACCATGCCTCAGGTTAGGCAAGTAGAAACTAGTGTGCAAATAAAAGGTAAAGAGTTGAGTCCTGAAGATAATACAGTGTTCTTGGGCATAACTCTAGATGCTAAGCTGCAGTGGGGCCCACATATAGACAAATTATCAAAAAAACTTAGCTCTGCAGCATACGCTGTTAGACAGATTCGAAATTTAACTGATGTAGAGACTGCCCGTTTAGTTTACTTTAGCTATTTCCATAGTGTCATGTCGTACGGTATTCTACTGTGGGGAAATGCCGCCGAAATACAGTCAATTTTTGTATTGCAAAAAAGGGCTATTCGTTCTATTTACAAATTAAGTCCCAGATACTCCCTCAGAGATAAATTTAAAGAAATCAATATAATGACTGTACCTTCACAGTATATTTACGAGAATATTGTGTATGCACATAAAAATATAAACATGTTTAAAAAATACAGTGATGTTCATAATTTTAATACTAGGAACAAACACAAATTTGTGGTTCCTACAACCAGGCTGAAAAAAATAGGGGGCTCATTTAGATGCCAATGTATACACTTCTATAATAAACTTCCTAGTCATATTCAACAACTAAGCCTTAATAAATTTAAATTATTTGTAAAGAGAAAACTTTGCCAAAAGGCTTTTTACACTATAAAGGACTATGTTGAGGACCAAAAGGCTTGGGATTGACCTGCTCCAGTAGGTACGCACTGCAACTGTTGTCTTATTATTATTATTTTTTCTTTTGTTTTTATTTCAATTGTGCTTTTTATTATTTATTACAATTCGATATTGTAGATTATTTTTACTTTGCAATTTAACTTTTTTTTTTTTTCTTCTATTAATTTTTGACAAAAATGTTTACTTTGCTAAAGTATTACATTTTGTAAACTACCTATATTTTTCCTTTTATTATTGTGAACGTGAGGACTATGTTGATTGTTTTTTTTTTTTTCCTTTTCAGTAATTTTTGATGTGTCTGGCAATTTGAGTATTTTCTGCGGCCTAACCAAATGTCCTTTCCTTGGTATTGTTCGTCAAGTCGTTGAGCTCCTTAGTAGTCCTGAGTTGAGCTTTACGAATACTGACAAATGCTTGCACTGACTGGACAGGTCCACTCAAATCTGTATGGTTCTTTCTTCAAAAGACCATTTCAGACAAATCTGCATGGTTCTCATGTGATTTGACCATTACATATTTACTGTATGGACTTTAAAAGAGACTTTGACCCCTGAGTTTGTTTCGGTGTTTCTTCTCAGGGTAGTCAGCTAGGAAACACCGGCCTCATCTAGTTTAAAAATGACGAAAAAAAAAAATTGACGTGTAAAAGTGTTTTTTAAACCTATTTACAAAATAAATATCATTTATCATTTATCATTTATCATTTAATGAGTAGGTATGTGACCTTCACAATACTAGTCCACAGTAAAACTGCAACAGAGTGTCTATTGAAGTTTTTATATTATCTAATTGTTACTTGCCAAAAATCCCCTATTTAAAAAATCTGAATCACGTACTATTTTTGACCATAAAGGCCGATGTTGATGCTGCTGGGTTTACTGACATCTCTTTGAGGAGCGTGAGTGGAACACTGCGCGCTGTCGACGACTTGGGCTCGGTTCGGGCGGTTGCCAGACGGTCTCACGGCGACCTACTCATTACTCGTCGTCCGCAAGCCTGCGTCTACCGTAAGAGTCGCGGCAGCTGGGGCGAGAGGATAATCGATCCCTTTCGTACGCACCCGTTTTTTTCACTAGCATTACAGCTTCGCACCCAGTTACAACATTTACTACCATTATTAAAAGTTTACAGGGTTGACACAGCCACCCTTTTATTCGAAACAAACCCTGCTATTACCGAACACATTCCTTTACCTGACCCCAATGAATGTGTAGCTAGCACTCCGCTAAATTGAGTGATTAATTTAGACACCGCGCCCACACCCGCAGACGTAACAAATATACTGCAGAATCAATCACATGTAGACCTACCTCCACCCATTTGTGAAATGAATGTCAAATAATGAGATGTGCTGCGAGGAAGTATGTGGTATGGTTGGTATATGTATAGGGGTTTTGGATCTGTATTAGTGATTGAAAGAGTGTTGCTGAAATAAGAGACGCTATCGACAAAATTGACAGCGTGGTGAAAGAGCCAGTGTGGAAATCCGCACTGGGTATTTTACATAAATTGCTAATACCTGTGAGTAACATCGAATTAAATGAATTGTCCTTTGACTTGTTTTGGAATATTCTTTTTTCTGAGATTTGCTTTTCTATAAATTTTATGATACAGTTCCATTCGCAACTTTTATTTGGAGGTCTTTAGTCTGCTCTTCTGTATACGATGGTTATGATGATTGCAGAATTAGGTTATAGTGAGGTAATTATCAAGGAGAACTAAGGTCGCCGACATAGCCCGAAGAATCGCCAAACTAAAGTGGCAGTGGGCAAGGCACATTGCTCGTAGAACGGGTGGTCGATGGGGCCGAAAGGTTCTATAGTGGCGACCGCGCACCGGAAAACGCAGCGTTGGAAGGCCTCTCACAAGGTGGACCGACGACCTGGTGAGAGTCGCGGGAATGCGGTGGATGCGAGACGCACAGGATCAGTCGTTGTGGAGACGCTTGGGGGAGGCCTATGTCCAACAGTGGACGTCTTTCGGCTGAGATGATGATGATGATGATGAGGTAATTAATAACCAGAGTTACTCTTGCAATAGCTTCTGTACTCTTTTTACGGATAATATTTATGGTTTTTCTTATTACATTTTCAAAAGTTTTTGTGAACCTCTTTGTTAGTGTACCGTTAATGATGTTAATGATGGGTACGCATAACCACACGGGCCCAGAACTTGCTCTTAAAACATCATGAGGAAACCAACATGCCCTAGAACAAAAAATTTTAAAACCTGTGACATCCGTCAATCCGTACTGTGACCAATTTTAATTACATAAAATTGGTGCGAAGTCAATTAACAGTTATTACGAAAATAAACGATTGATATGATTTCAACAAACTACATAAATAACAACGTGAAGTAACTATCGATATTAAAATAATGTCGAGAGTAATTTTGAATACATATTTTATATTCAAAAATTGACGTAAGTACCCATATTGTTTTCTTGTAATTGAGTGTTAAATTAAGCATCGATTGTTAAGCTCTATGAAGTTTAGTTTTATTAAAATAAAATTTGGTCTTCAACGATGAAGGTTCTAAAAGAAAACTTACTAAGTTACTTTAAGAGACTTTCCTACGTGGAGGATCCAATTGACGCAGGGAAAGCGATGATCAGTTCTATCCAAAAATTAGTTGGGATTCGAAACGTCTTTGGTGAAAATAAACGAAGTAAGAATGTTTTTTTTTTCTGTAATAAGGCATCATAATTGCATGTATATAATGCATAATTCATAAACATGCTGTAAAAAAGGCATCATAAAAAAATATGATGCCTTTTTTACAGAAAAAAAAAATCAATTTTCAACCTCTTTCATATTTCGCAATCTCTCTTGACAACGCACGCTAGTTTTCAATAAAAATATTTAGAGGATTCCATATGATTGTTATTTTTCTTTTTAATTTGCAGTTTGTATTTAGCCAGTGTCAAAGCAAGTATTTATGTAGTTTTTTTTACAGAGTACAGTCACTTATTTTCTATTAGAATACGAATGAGACACATACAGCAAATGTATCAGCTTCTTTGAGGTAGTCAATACTGCAAATTCTTAGCTCCATTTTATCGAGATCGCGCCTGTTTCAATGATTCCAATTGTCTAGTTGTGTAGAAACTTAAGATATTACATTAATTTTATTTTATAGTATCCACTAGGAATCAATTTGCGAATAATTAAAACAACCACCGAACTTTGCTCGATTAAATCCCGTCATGTATTCTTTTTGTTTGCTTTGTGCTGTTTTAACTTATTTATTTAAAATAAAAAATTACTAGATACAAGATATATTTATACAATGCAACATGCATGCTAGTTCTTTTACAATGCATGCATGTACTTAGTTTAGTAGGTAAAAACGTTTTGGTTATTGATATTATATATATTTTTAAATATCTTGTCAAATATGTAGTAAAAACACACACCATAATTATAAGGAGTATTAATAAGAGGCTAGCTTATTCTGGATTTATCACTACTAATGTGCCATTTTTTTCGAAATTCGTGTCCTCCTATAAAAACATGCAACAAACGAACACAATTGATGCAGCAGATTAATTGTTGATTTATTAGGTTATGTATTATCAGGAGGATACGAATTTTTGACGTCTTTTTGACCACCACCTCAAAAAAGCAAAAGTGTGCTCTGGGCGCCAAGCTACGATTTTGTCATGTAGTCGTGACCTAGAGGTCAAATGGCTAAAATAAGTTCACTACCTTCAAAGTGAGTAAACAGGCTTTTTCAAATCGCAAATCCATCGTAGACATCATCCATCGCTTACCATAGGGTAAGACCTAGGACATGGCCGGGTTCATCAGATTTTTTTAAACTTTCAGGCTTCACAGTTTTTTCCGTGCTTGCTACAGTGCTATACGCTGGATCATTTATTTACGTGGGGCAACTGAGTCAGTTCATCTACCTGGTGCAGGTGTTTCCTAACAAGATTGAGACCTTCAAAGCTATGAACTGTATCAGCGCATCTTCCGTGCCTCTGACTAAGTTCTTCTTTATGTGGACTGCGAGGTATTAACATTTAGTAATTTAGATATTTTTTTACTTTTTCTGTCAAATATTGGTAAAATGTGGTTGTAGATACGTGTTACAGTCAACTAGCTTAGTTCAATTAATAGCCTAACCTTTGTTTTTGCTGGGAAATCACCAAATACCTCAATAGAGAGAGTTTCAAACCTTTACTGACTAAAAACTCACCTGTGTTCTTACAGTTGCCCTTTGGGTTACAGGGCCAAGGTAACTTCTTCGAACAACATGCAATCCTGGCAGATTCCACTATTGGTCCGAAGCGTAGTACATATACAACATTAGCGAAACCGGAAACACAAGTTTAGTATTTTATGTAAAGAATCTGTATACAAAATTTCATAACTGTACGATGAAAAATCACGAAGTTATAAGCTTGTTATGTTACCTGGTTGGCCGCACAAATACATGATCACCGGGCCACCCGGGTGACTGAGGGATTGTTTTACTCCCGCATTCAGCTGTGCACTAGTGTCTAACGTCCGCTATAACCTGCCGTGACCTGTGTTGTACTTAGTGTCAGTGGTGTCCAACTTGTGAACTTTTTTTTTAAATATTTTTGGAAAAAAATATGACATGGTGTAAAAATTATTGGAATCTATTCAGTTACTGATTCTGAACAAAATATATTCAGGTTTCGCATAAACTAAAAATAATGTTATATAACGATGGTCTGAATGATATTAACCTTTTGACGTGCGTAATTAGAGACACAATAGTAAGACAATGGGTTGCGGACGCCGGCTACCGCCTGAGCGTTAATGAATTAAGTTGATATATCTAGTACACGCACATATGTACATTTTATTAACTCACTGGTTGATGGCAAAACGAACCTTAGAGCTTCTCGATACGGACTGAACTTGCTGGCTTAGCCAAAGAAACTTAGGACATCTCGACACGGACGGGTTAGGTTTGAAAGAGATAACGGGGGCTAGAAAGAGCGAGCGAATGGAGCATGGCTGAGCATGGACAGATGTCCATGCTAGTCTGTTGACTGTGACATAATATGCATCTTATAACAATATTTGCGGTTTCTGTGGGATAGGTCACAAGAGTGAAGCCGTGAATAAAACTAGCTTTTTCTTTCCCGGCCCGGCTTCGCTCATGTGTCCATTTGAATATTTTTTTATATTGCTGTTTGAACTATCTGTAACATTTTATAGGGCTCATTTGCGGACGGTTTTTGAGCTGAGCCGACATGGACTTGACTCCATACCAGCTGGCACAGAATCAAAGAAGAAGATGCTCAAAACCTTGCAGCGTGCTCGCTACGTCTCGTGGCTGGTGGTCGCCAACCAGGCCATCACTCATGTTACCTACTTGTTGATGCCTTTCCTCTTCACGGTCTTTGGGAACGATAGATACTTGCCGACTACTCCTGGTGAAACGTACGGTAAGACATTCGTTAACATTGAAAGATGGCCCAGACACAAAACTGCGATGCGAAGACGCATCGCAAGAACTTGCGAATTGATTCGCATCGCACATTGTTTAGTCACCTGAATCGACTTTGCTGCATGAAATCGCATTGTAGGCGTTTACGTTTCGGCGTCGTATCGCATATCGCATCGCAATTTTGTTTTGTAAGTATGCTCTAAAATACGTGCCAAATATTATGTTTGCAACGATTTTATTTTTCGGTCGCAAAGCTATTTAACAGTCGTAAATCTTCTGATTTGAGAACAGTAAAAGTAAAAAAGGTTTAAATTTTCCAAATAATATTCGGAATATATGATATATTGTAGCCGCAGCCAGTGTCACTATAAATCAAACTAACAACATTTCCGTCCTTTTCAGGTTTAAGTCCGAAATACGAAACACCATTTTTAACCGACTTCAAAAAAAAGGAGGAGGTTATCAATTCGGTTGTATTTTTTTTTTTTTTTTTTTTTTTATCATTATTTTTTTTTTTTTTTTTTTTTTTTTTTATGTGTGTTACCTCAGAACTCCGTCGTTTATGGACCGATTTGCAAAATTTTTTTTTCCCTGTACAGGATATGCTTCCAGATTGGTCCCATTTTTTTCAAAATCCATTTCTGATGATGGAATCCATGAGGAATCGAGGGAACTCCTCAAAAATTATAGGCAACCCTATGGTAATTTTAGTATTTTCATCAAGAACTTAAGCATTTACAGTCAAAAAGTAACATTTGATGAAGTGGAACTGATGAAGAAGACCAGAAATGGTCAACGGAACTTCATACACAAATAGATATTACAATGAAGATATACATAGTTAAGCGACTATCACAATACAAATAAATGAATGATTCTGAGTAGTTACGTTGAAAATGGTATCATCGAAGTGATCTGATGATGATGATGGAGCCGGAAGGTAGGCACTGGAACTCCGTAATTAATCAATGTAACCTAGCCGTGTTTGGACTTATTAGAATTGTCATGAGATGCACTTTGGCTACAACGTACTATCGAACTGATCTGATGATGGAGCCGGAAGGTAGGCACAGGAACTCCGTAATTAATCAATGTATCCTAGCCGTGTTTGGGCTTATTAGAATTGTCGTGAGATGCTCTTTGGCTATAAGGTACTATCGAACTGATCTGATGATGGAGCCGGAAGGAGGAAGGTAGACACAGGAACTTTATAATAAAACAATGTAACCTAGCAGTATTTGGGTTAATTGGAATTGTCATGAGAAATAGGCACTCTGTTTATAAGTGTATCGCAACTAAAAAGTGTGAAATAAAAACTTTTTAGAAAAAAAAAATAACCGACTTCACTAAAAAAAACACTAAAAGGATCAAAATAACTTTAATTTCGGAAGTCGGTGTTAAATAAGAAACAAACAATACCTAGAAACACCGACTTCCAAAATTAAAGTTATTTTGATCCTTTTAGTGTTTTTTTTAGTGAAGTCGGTTATTTTTTTTTTCTAAAAAGTTTTTACGAAATAACATTTGTCCTGACGTGTGTGGCGACGGCGTTCTCTGCCATTAATCAGACCGGCTATATTGTGCTCTTCGTCACTCTCATCTGCCACGAGTTGGGGCACTTCTACGCAATCACTGAAGCTCTAAAAGGGATACATAAAACTTTAATCAAGAACGAAAAATCTCGCAATTCTGAGGAGACAGAAAACGAATCGATCGATGAGTTGTTAATATTCTGCGTGAAGCACCACCAGTTTCTGATGAAATACCATGGCAAGATACGGGAGCTGTACAAAATGATATTCGGGGCTCACTTCCTGAGTATGACGATTGTTCTGGTGACGACTTTACAGACGATGAACGTGTGGGATGTGAGGAACACTATACTGACAGGAGTGACAGGTATCATGCCGCTGTTTTTGTACTGTTTTGGGGGAGAGATGCTCATATCGGCTGGGTTGGAAATGTCTACGTCTGTTTACGGTTGTGGGTGGGAGCTGATGGAGGCAAAACAAGCAAAGGTCGTGCTATTGATGCTCTGCCTGTCGCAGCGGCCTTTATGTTTAACAGCTGCCGATGTTTTCATAATGAACAGGGAGACTTTTGGCGATGTGGCGCAGGTTGTTTACAAAATATACGCGGTTTTCAATTAAGTTTGGTCGGTTTCGTTCGCGTTCGAGAAAGGTAAACAATGTAAATGTATGCTGTACCATGCTAATGTAATTTCTGTTTCGCTTGCTTTCGATGGAATAAAATTTCTGCAGTTTTTTTTAAAATTAAATACCTAAAGAAATATTATAGGTTATTTAAAATGTTTTAGTAATTACCTAAAAAGATCAATGTATGACCACAGAGAGAACCGAATACAATTGTTCGTCTTTATCCATTTGAAGTTGGAAAGCTTTCAAAAGCTTAGAATGTTATGTATTTTAACGGACGTATGGGTAAAATTCTATTCGTGGAGTGCACGATTGTCGGTTCACAGAATGTGTAGGAATGTAGAAAATAGCATGGCGGTATAGCAGGCCTCTCTGGTTTCACCGTACCTACGCAGACCCTTTTGGAAATAGTTTCGAGTAGTAGTCACTCAAACGAAGCACTAGAATGTGTCACTTTTTATGTATTTCCAGTTTTCAGTTTTATGTGAATAAATGTGTCTAGAGTAGTATTAGAGTCATGTAATTAATCTCCGTTTCATTAGGTTTCTTTAAGGTAGGAAATCATCCAATGAATTTTCCCACTGTAGGTGGAGCGGGAAGGCGTGTCAGATTTACTGACTAAAACCACACCTGTGTCTTTCAGTTGCCCTTTGTATTCTAAGACTACGGGTCAAAAAATGCCCGTTTCATTAAACAGTTAAACTTTTTAATTTATGCTTGTTTTCCTTCACGCAAATCGTGTCATTTGATACCCAGATTGTTTGATAGAGTCACAGCGGCCCTGAAACGCAAGGGGCAGCTGAGATAACGAGCAGGTCTTAGTCAGTAAAACCTGCCACTCCCTTTCGCACCACTCAGAGCGGAAGTTAGAAGTTATTTGATGACTTCTCACTCAAAAAAAGGCAAGACGAACAAAGCTTCTAAATAGCTTGTCAATGTAAACACTATCTTTATACCATTACTAGTTTCTGCTAGTAGCTATGCCGGCGTGAAAGTAGGTTCCTCCATAAAAACTTTGGACTGGACTCCCATTTCCATCCCAGAGAGGATTTTCCAAAATTAAAACCCTAAGGGAATGCCCTTAGGGTTTGAATTTTGGAAAATCCTCTCTAAGTGCTCGCCTATACGTCATAAAAGGAAACCTTGTGCAAATTTTCACAACCCTACTCCCAGTATTTTTGGCTGTGCTTTGATAAGTCAGTCAGTTTCTCCTTTTATATATGTAGATTAAGGTTCGAAATTCAAATGTGTTCAAACACAGCCACAACTTTTTTAGTCGCATCGCTTATGTTATTTTTCATCAAAAAAATAAAATTTATGCATATTTTTCTTTGCGTCTTTGTGTTGACGGCAATTTCGCCTGTGACAGAGATACCACGACGATGGTAATTTCTTACCCGCTTTGTTTTGTTTTAGCCCAATTTATGACAAGGCGTTTGTCAGGCTCAGAAGATCTTGTATTTTGAGATATATAGGTACGGCAATCTCGGAAACATGGGCATTCTGATTGGACGTTTAATGACACAATATAAATAGCAATTTGTGGCGTAATGAGATATTATTCTGGGTCTAAAAAACGCATAATCTATATATAATATAGGGATAGATATTGTTTAATTTTTTTTTTAAATTTAACGTTTTAAGACACTTTAATCTCCAGTCCTTATTAATTTGTTTTAATTTCAGATTTTATTTTGTATAATTGTTTATACTCATTTACCTATTGTTACATCAACTGCAGTGGCAAAAAGCAATTTTGCTGATATTTCAACTCCGGTTCCCAAAATACAAGCGCCGCCGAGTTTGGAGACCACCGTATAGACTATATAATTGAAGCTCGCCAATAGTGACAGACCTACTTTAAGTTAAAATTATTTTAATTTATGGCAACTATTGTAATTTATTATTATTATTTTAACATAATTATGATATATCAATCATCAGTCAGAATTAATCGGAAGTCTCATTCAAGAAGCATCAAATTATCCGTTGTCCCATTCTCACACTATAGTGACGTGTGACGCTTCACCATTTTGAACTAGTCCATATAACGAGATTCGTTTCCAGATTAACCATATTTTACGGAAGCACAAGTCATGGTTATAATAACGAAAAAGCTTTCTGAGCTTCGAAGTATCAAGGTACTACTAGGTACTTTGTACTTTAATATTACTATTATTTTTTTGGAGTGTTGGTAGGTATAGGTGTAATGTACCAGCTTGCATGAAAGTCAAACTATACTAAAATAGTATAGAAGTGTGCCCCACACATGTAAACTCACATACACAAGACACCCACTCGGAACAGCTATCTGTAGGCCATACCCGAACCCGCAACATGCAGCGCAGCAGTCAATCGTTTAACCACTGTGTCAACCGTGCCGTTAAATAAAACTGCTAATAATACTATTATTATTAAAATAATATTATAAATAGGAAAAATAAAAACTACAGTAATTTATAAAAATGTAAAATAAAAAATATATTAAAAAAGGGAAAATCAAGCTACAATAATATTATAAAAAGATAAAATTATTTGTAAAAGGTAATCTGTGGAAGTAGGTACTGATACGATTACAATATTCCTTCAAATATAGAAAAGTAGCGTTGGACAACGTAGCAATAGAGTAGCTAACACTATCGATTGATTCCATAGACATTTTTCACTCTGAGAGATTGACCACAATCACCAAAGTTAATTTAAAACAGTTAAACGTAAACGATTTCGAAACATTCAATCGTCATGGTGCCATTTTCGGCTTACCTGGCGCACTTGTTGTATAATCGATCAGGATCAATGAAAAACTTTCTTTAATGAAAACTCGATAAACCGCTTAAATTCACAATCAACTTATTTGCATGATAAAAGAAAATAAACATTTTCCAATTGTTTCTGAATATTGATAGCTTTTTGTTGTTCAGTCAATGTTTTTGTAATTAAGTCAATGTTCATTGGTGCGCCCTAATGAAAGATACAAGTACCTAAATAAAAATAAACATGGCAGACATCAACGGAGGGAAACACGAACCGAGTAAAATTAATTAAACTGTATACACGAGTAAGAATTTAATTAAAAAATCTGAATAATTAAGTCGAGTCTGAAGGCTACATTACGTTTGCATCATCGAGATGCAGTATTGAAATTTGACGTGATCGCAATACTAAATGTACGAGAGCGGATACCTTTACGTAACAGTACAATGACACAAGAGTATTTGCAGCTCAAAAGCGTTCCTTCGGAAAGCTAAAGCAATAAATCGTGGATCTGTGCAGCCGTACGACAAGAGCTCTCGGTCGAGTTGCATATCCGATACAGATGCTTACTAAATCCCTTTGTGAAACAATTCCGTTTGTAACTTTAAAGATGAGCATAGTATTGTCATTGAGATATTTTATTGCGACAAAATCTAAATTAGAGTGTTAGGAATTGATTTCAATGAAGTAGAGGAAGAAATATTTGTATTACTTGTGAAGTGGGTGAAGTGAATCACTCTTCTTTATTGTGGTGAAGACACCCTCGCCTTCGATTCGATCATCACTATCATCATGATTTCAGCCTAAATACCTCCACTATTGGATATGGCCTCCCCTAAAATTCGGTCAATCACTGATAAAAATAATATCAGTGATTGACCGAATCTTGGGCAAAAAAGCTGGGAATCCTCGCGAAGGTCAGACAGTACTTCACGCCGGAACAGCTGCTCAAACTTTATCAAGCGCAAGTTCGATCGTGTATGGAGTACTGCTCTCATCTTTGGGACGGATCTGCCCGATACCAGCTTGATGCACTTGAGGCAATTGAGAGGCGAGCCAAGAGGATCATTGGCAATGATGCACTCGTTGAGTCGAGGCTTCAAAGTCTTGAGCATCGACGCAGAGTTGCTAGCCTGTCGGTTTTCTACCGGTTGCATTTCGGGGAGTGTGCGTCGGAATTGCACAACCTAATTCCGCCTAGCCCGTTCCATCATCGGACCACCAGGCGTACGGCAATGCGCCACCGGTACATGGTGGACATCCCACCTATACGCACAAAACGTTTTGGGAACACATTCATAGTGCGTACAGCTAAGGAGTAGAATTCCTTGCCGGAATCTGTTTTTCCTGATGGCTACAACCCGGGAATCTTTAAGTCAAGAGTGAATAGGTTACTTCTAGGTAAGCGCGCTCCATCGTCGACCGCATCGTCGCTTTCCATCAGGTGAGTTAGCGGTCAAGCGCAAACCTATCAAGAATAAAAAATAAAAAAAAAATCTTCTCAATCTGTTATACGAGTACTTGCACGGTCGGCCCTATAACGCCCTCTATTTCGGTTCGGGCTTAAATTCTTCCTCAGCTGAAATGGCAAACTTGCACACAAGCATCAAAATGTAAGTCTGACCATAAGTTAACTTTGACTAGGAAGTTAGAAGCTTACTTAAATGTTGTTACTCTCAACTAAAGAGCAGTGACCAGTGCAGTAGCGCGCGGTATTGTAACAAAATTGGCTGGATTATTTAATGTAATCTTATTTTTATTTATACATAAACATACATATTTGTATACTTTTTTCAAACTTGTGTGTGTGCTAATAAATTATTATTATAAACATACAGACTAGATTTTGTTTACTTATTTAGTAAGATAAAAAATATTAGAAAATATTAGCCACCGGTTTCAGGAATGGATTAAAAGCTGCCGGGGTCTAGGCTCCTGACAGAATAACTTCTAATAGAACTCCTGACATAATAATTACTAGACCATTTTCAGATGGAGAGTTCGGGCAAATACCTCTCTGCTCCTGTTTTTTAACTGACTTCAAAAAAGGTTCTCAATTTCAGTTATATGTTTTTTTTTTTATGTGTGTTACCTCAGAACTCCGTCGTTTATGGACCGATTTGCAAAATTTTTTTTCCTCTTAGAGGATATGCTTTCCGATTGGTCCCATTTTTTTCAGAATCTAGTTTTGATGATGAGATCTATGAGGAATCGAGGGAACTCCTCAAATATTCTAGGCATTTGGTATTTTCATCGAGAACTTAAGCATTTGCAGTCAAAAAGTAACATTTGATGAAGTGGAACTGATGAAAAAGACCAGAAATGGCCAACGGAACTTCACGCTCACATAGATATCACAATGAAGATAACTATGACAATACAAATAAATAAATGGTTCTGAATAGTCATGTTGAAAATGGTATCATCGAAGCGATCTGATGGTGATGATGGAGTCGGAAGGTAGGCACTGGAACTCCGTAATTAGTCAATGTAGCCTAGCCGTGTTTGGTTTTATTAGAATTGTCCTGAGATGCACTTTGGCTATAAGGTACTATCGAACTGATCTAATGATGGAGCCGGAAGGTAGACACAGGAACTCTGTAATTAATCAATGTATTCCAGCCGTGTTTGGGCTTATTCAAATTGTCATGAGATGCACTTTGGCTATAAGGTACCTACTATCGAACTTATCTGATGATGGGGCCGGAAGGTGGATCGGAACTTCATAATAAAATAATGTATCCTAGCAGTCTTTGGGTTAATTTGAATTGTCATGAGAAATAGGTAATCTAGCTGTAAGTGTATCATATCTAAAAAGTATGAAATATTTTTTTTTTTACAAAAAATAAAAATAACCGACTTCACGACAAAAAACAAAACACTAAAACGATCAAAATAACTTTAATTTCGGAAGTCGGTGTTAAATAACAAGCAAAAAATATCAGAAACACACTCCGAATTTTTTTTTTTTTGTAAATATTTTTTTATATTGTTCTTAATACTGCATAGTACAAATCAGGTACATGCTGTAAGTGAAAAAAGTCAATTAAAGAAATACTACTAAAGCTACCGAAGTTACCATTTGCCCATGATTGTCTACGTGAACTCGGTCCAAGTGATCGTAGGTATTCTGCAATCCAGTCATTTATAGATTGTCCATAAAAGGTTCACGTTCCACTAGAGATTCAGAGATATGTATAGCGTTCCAAATATGGTTAAGAGTCGTGGTGTACGTGTAATGGACATTCCAAACGCTGTCAAAGGCCTAACAATTTAGACCTTTCACCGTTCACGTACTCTTGATTAATGGATGGTTAAGATGGACATACCTTTATATTTTTGTCACAAGTTTTTGAGAGTGGCTTTGCTTGCGCGAATGTCAAACGTGCGCGTGCACCACAATTTTTATTACATTTATCGTATCAAGCCCGGCGCGCGTCGACCCCCACGAGTCGCCGGTCAACCCCCGTTTATTCATTTTTAGGGTTCCGTAGCCAAATGGCAAAAAACGGAACCCTTATGGATTCGTCATGTCTGTCTGTCTGTCCGACCGTATGTCACAGCCACTTTTTTCCGAAACTATAAGAACCATACTGTTGAAACTTGGTAAGTACATGTATTCTGTGAACCGCATTAAGATTTTTACACAAAAATAGAAAATAAAAAACAATAAATTTTGGGGGTTTGGTACTTAGAACGAAAGGGGTTTGGTACTTAGAGAAATAAATTTTGGTACTTAGAACTGAAACTTAAGATTTTTTTTTTCATCAAGCCCATACGTGCGGCCCCGGGGTATCTATGGATAGTTCTTCAAAAATGATATTGAGGTTTCTAATATCATTTTTTTCTAAACTGAATAGTTTGCGTGAAAGACATTTTCAAAGTGGTAAAATGTGTTTCCCCATCCCTGTAACTTCTAAAATAAGAGAATGATAAAACTAACAAAATATATGATATACATTACCATGCAAACTTCCACCGAAAATTTGTTTGAATGAGATCTAGTGAGTAGTTTTTTTTAATACGTCATACATCGTAAACCGCAATTTACCATTCAAGTTTGTACGGAACCCTCAGTGCGCGAGTCCGACTCGCACTTGCCCAGTTTTTTCGTAAGTGTATTGAAAAAAGTCGTTTGATACACGTGCAAATTTGTCACTGCTGCCCTCGACTCTATAACACACTCGCCTACGGCTCGTGCGAATTCCGCCTCGGTCGCAATGACAGACTTTCTGCACTTGTATTTCCTTTTATTGTTCATTGTCATCAAATGCCACTTATTTAGTTTTAGTACAAATTAACATTTATACGTTAAAAAAACTCAGTTTGCAAGTTCTTTAAAGAAAAAGAATATTATTTTTGCGGTGGTCTCGACTCGAGCGCCATTTCCTGCGCTTTGCATAGCAGCCCACTTTCCGCTCTTTTGAAACCTTTCAGTTTTCGATTCCGCTCAACCACGACCTTTACCTTTGATTGTGCTCACTTAAGATTTTATGGAGTTCGGTATTGTTATATTAGGTATGGTGTTTGTTATTGTAAAGTACTTGAATGAATTGTATTGTGTTGTTATTGCACTGTGTTGTTTTACGTTCAAGCAGTACATGGTTAGTGATTTAAGGTTTTCAAAGTCATTCGAGAAAATTGAAATGGAAATTCCTTGTGATATTTTAGTGGCAGGTTACCTATTGGAAAATTTTACCGGTGAAGAGGAGTTATCAGATTGAGAGAATATTGCTTGCCTGCGACCCGACCTGATGGTAAGCAGTGATGTAATCATTGATAGTGAATCGCACTAGTTTAGTAAGAGCCTATTCACTCTAGCCTTGAAGACGCCTAAGTTATAATCGGACAGGAAAACCTCGCACAGCAATAGTGGAATTAGCTAATCATACATTTTCACAGCACCGTTAGGTATCATCGCCTCGCTGCCCCCTCGCTACCTCGCACACCTTTGGTGAAAAAAATCTACTTTATTTCATAAACCATCTCTCACAATTATATTATTCTATATCCAATCCTACTCATATTATAACTGGGAGACGCTTGTATCTGTCAAGGGACGTCTTACGGATGAAATGAAGACGATAAAATAATAATCATCTTGCCCATTTAGCACAACTGTACTTGTAAAAGAAAATAACTCAAAAACTCGCACAGCATTGGTGCCCCTTGGTAGTAATACCGACTTGAATGCCGTGACGGTAAACAATATGACAGCGTCATGCCGTAATGCACCCACTATACCACCGCTCCCGAATTCATTGTGTGTTTCGGACGTTCAACATCTTTTCTGTATGCTTTTTTAGTACTGAATTTTATTTTTTTCAATTTGCGACCCTCGTAAAGTTTCATAATGAAGCAATGGTGGTGCTGCCCACAGAGCTAGGAGAGGCCTTTGACGTCCCTGCTAGAGATTGTATCCTATATACAGGGTGTTTGGTGCATCGTGTGTCTAATTGAAATGGTCGACGGGAGGGGTCATCTGCTATCCTTTCAGATCCATAAACACTGCTCATGCCCTGTGAATTTTTTTTCATCGACTTTTTATTGTTTTATAAAAATAAGGCCCAAATTTTTCATTCAAAAACAAATTTAAAAAAATATTCAAGGCGTAGACTCTGAACTTTAATATTATTTTTACACCAACTGCTCGATAATGCCCTTTTATATGTCATACAACCATCACTTAAAGCAAGTCATTCTGTCCTTAGGGAGATAATGCAGTATGGGCGATCCCTAGGGAATAATGAGATTTGAATTTGGAACGTCACAAACCGTCAACATTAAGTGAACTAAAATGTACGTGCATCAAACAAGTTTATTCAAAATTCAAACTGGCCACTAAAAAAAAAAAACCAGAATAAAACTAGATAATATTACCGTGACGTGGTCGTGGTTACTGACGAGTTTCGAAAAAAAAAGTAATGAAAAAGCGGGAACGATAAAGAAAATTGAAACTATAGAATCTTAGAGTAGGTACTTAGTGAATTTTGTTTGTTTCAAATCTCGAGACATGTTGAGTGATAGTTAAGATTAAATTGTACATAATACTTATATTTCTCTAATATATGATTTGTTTTACTAAATTATTTTTTAATTATCTCACAGATGGTGTAAAAAGTAGAGTATCCAACACGGGGATAAAGCTGCCTTTGTCTTGGGTGGCTTGAATTCCTCATTTCACTCAGGTTTCTTTATTAACTCCCTCGCAGTGCTCGGGAGTTAATTATATAAATCCCTCACTATCGTTTGGGGTTAAAATTAGCAACCTTCGTTTCGTTTGGAATTCAACATGCCGCCCGCGACTTAAAGACACTGCTTTATCCCCTAGTCACATAATCTACTATTAGATGTGTATTGTATTAGAGTACTTCTAAATTTAAAATTATTGACATTAGCTATCTAGTTTTTTTTTAATTTACTTGCAAAGTTTTGGACTTAAATTAAAGCTGTCCATGTTACAGCTATTTACTTGGCGATAAAAAAAAACCAAAAGCGACCGGATTCTTCCAACTTCCTCAAAAATTCTCTAGTTTCTCTTGCTAGTGATGTGCCACATGCCATAAAATTCTTTTTATAACTTTGTGAATTCGCTAGAATTGTGAATGAGTGTGCAGTAATGATAGTTGGAAACTAGGGGAGGTACTAGTTCAACGCATTGAACACAAAAAATAATTATTAAAATTGGTCCATATTAGTCTTATGTGACTCGATTCACAATTCTAACAAATTCACAAAGTTATAAAAAGATTATTTTTTGATAACCCTCATACCGCGGCTTTGAATTTTGTTAGTAACTATCGACTCGCCCTAGCTTCACACGAGTGTTACAAATAATTTAAATTCACGGATTATCTCTACTATACTATGCACATACCCATTACACACCTAAACCTTCTCTATGAATCACTCTAGTTAAAACCGCATGAAAATCCGTTCAGTACTTTTTGAGATAATCGCGAACCGACAGACAGTCAGGCGCGGTGGGGGATTTTGTTTTATAGCATATAAGGATAAGGAAGTGATGTCTCTTTATAGTCAGTTAGTCACCATCAGCGCAAAGTGTAGCGTTCCGTGCTCTATGGTCGCGTCAGTCTAAGATAATAAAGATCAATGTTGCAAGCATTAATGTAAATTGGTTTTTGTCTGAACCTTTATATATTTACTCGTACCTATCTAGTTTTTAAGTACTTTTGAGCAATCAGAATTAAGCAAATAAACGACACATTTTTAATTGTATGCCTATCAACGATAAAACAAAATATGACGGCTAATTTGAAATAAAAGTTTGATTTATATAATTTTTATTATTATTATTCTATATATTTTTTTTAATTAAAATCGGTGCCAAGTACCTTCTTTAGCTGGTTTAAGCGAATAATTTCACGGCAGGTTAGATTTTAAATTGAATAGCGCCAAAGCTGATTTAACAACTCCCTAGTAACTTAATAGACTTGAGCCTGCTTGATAAACGTCGAAAGACAATCTCAGTGTAGGGGACTAACTCTCAATGAAACTCGTTAATTCGGAAGGTTTAGTGTGAAGAGAATGATCATACTCTTTGGAGATTCCTTATTTGGAGTGAAAAGGAAATTTAGGGGAGCTTGTTGAGAAATAAAAAGCGAATAACGATCTGTGTGGTTTAGAGGCGCCCTCTATGACGCGTAAAACAGTTGTGCAAATTACAAATTAGTTCAAATTTGCTTTGAGCGGTTATCGTGTTGTACGTAATTGTTTTAATAGATTTTTTTTTGTTTTCTGTCATTTAAAGTTAAAGTTTTTTTTTTAAATATTAATGGTAGGCTCGCATTTGACCACCATCTCACCTGATGGTAAGCGATGACGTGGTCGACGATGGATAAGTTATTGCTGTAACTTACTTGGTTTTGAAGTGATAAAAGTTTATTAACTTTGAAATGAATTCGGAAACGATACTTGTGGTTGTGGTGTATGTGTGGAATCGATAATTGGCCAGGTAAAGATTTTGAGTTTTAGAGATAAATATGATTTCGTAACTTCACAAATATTCTAATCAGGGGTAGGTTTACCAACCCCGCATACTACCGCGAATAGAAACAAATTTCTAAGTTAGTACATTCAATTCTTATGTTGATCAAAATCTTGTGTGATAAAGAAGCGAAGAACGAAAAGCTATGGCTGTTTAAATTGTAAGCATTTGCTAATTATATTACATATCAATATCGTAAACAAATGATTTATTACTACAATCTTTTGTGCGCCTAGTGGATTCCGAAGTAGCCAGCTATAATAGAATGTTGTGAGCGAGTAAGAGTTGCCAAAAAATATCAATAGATGGCTCTTATATAGTTTACGTCATTTATGATACAGGTATGATGTTTACATAATTTCTACCTTATTATTAACAAATGAAAATGTAGCAATTAAAATCAGCATTACAGCAAGAAATTTTGCACTGATGATACGTGACGGCGGATTATAGCGCGAGTTTTTTTTATTCGGAATATTAGGTAAGTGAGTAGTACTGTTGATAAGTCAAGGTTCCTTGGTTGTCCCCTATAAAGGTATCTATCTGGCACGCCACTGCTACTAGTACTAGTCGAAGAATTGTAATTAGAGAGGGTACATTAATAAACTTACAAGACGATTTGGTTATAATGACGGTATTCCTTTCACTTGTCAGTTTAGTGTACACGGGCGCGCGGTGTCGGCCGGCCCTATGCGCCTCCGTTTTGAATGTTTACATACGTAAGTATGAGCCGCTACATAAACATAAAATAAAACCTAAATATTACCGAATAGACTTACAGCTTAATTTTTTTCTGGGGTATTGTTAAGTCAGCATTGCCATAAATTTCTTTACTAGTCATATTAAAACTAATCTATTCAGAAATAATGCAATCAATCCAGCTTAAGTCCTCATCGCATCGCTCCGCACCGCTCCGCACCGCTCCGCACCGCTCCGCACCGCTCCGCACCGCTCCGCACCGCTTTGCCCCACTCCGCACCGCTGCGCCCCGCTCCGCACCGCTCCGCACCGCTCCGCACCGCTCCGCACCGCTCCGCACCGCTCCGCACCGCTCCGCACCGCTCCGCACCGCTCCGCACCGCTCCGCACCGCTCCGCACCGCTCCGCACCGCTCCGCACCGCTCCGCACCGCTCCGCACCGCTCCGCACCGCTCCGCACCGCTCCGCACCGCTCCGCACCGCTCCGCACCGCTCCGCACCGCTCCGCACCGCTCCGCACCGCTCCGCACAGCTCCGCACCGCTCCGCACCGCTCCGCAACGCTCCGCACCGCCCCGCACCGCTAAACTATTTGGCACTTATTCTCATTAAAAAAATACGTAGAATAGCTTTATTTTTGTAGGTGGGACAATCATTCAATGACATCCCCCCGCTCTTGGGCGGAGAGGGCGTGGTCAGACTTTTACTGACTAAAAACCCACTCCTGTTCCTTCTTTGCCTTCTTCCCAGCGCCTACTGTGGCCGGAAATCGGGATAGAAACCCGGCGGCGGTTCGGGCGTGAGGACCGTTGCCTCACTCCTCCTCGCTTCGGACCATGGCTTGTACCAAGGCCGGTGAGATCGTTGTCGCCGATCGCCCCCACGAGGACACGGCGGTGCTCTGCCCAAACGGGGCACACCTCTGCCGTGTGATCCACCGTGTACGTAGATGAGTTTGAAGTTTCAAGTTTAGGGTACGGGTCATATTAATTGCCGCTGAGTGTAGGAAAATTAATTTTGATTCGATTAATCGCTTATTTCAGGTATTAACCTATAGAAACATTATTAAATTAAATTGTTCCATAATAGATATATAAAATAAATTAGATTAGATAAACAACTGAATTACATTATTAAAATTAAGCAGGCACACAGTGAAATACTACAGTCAGGACACTATCTGATTATTACACACACATAATCGAGTCAGGAAAGATGCCTTGAGCACGGTAATATTATCTATACAGTATTCCAACTTCATACAAACGGACGAAACGCGAGCTATACCTACGCGCCTCGATCTCGAGGTGCGCTCGGGATGCAGACAGTCGCGTCTGTGCCGCGCGATTTTTTCAATAAAAATAAGTTCAAGTACATATTTATATATTTAATATGACGAGTAGGATATATTGTGCTGTTTTTGGTTGCATGAATTCTTCATTTAAAACCAAACATATAAATTGTAAAGTAGCTGCAGGGATCTATAACCAAGTAAAAGATATTCCTTTTTCTCCACCTTGTCCATGTTTCCCAAAACAATTTTTAATTAAGCTTTAGAATGCGGATTTTTGTACTTTAAAATTTAATAATAAAGCATTTCGTAGGTACGTCTCAGTCGAGGCGCAAATATTTTTCGGTCGCAAATATTGAACACTTCCTATTCAATTCACAAAGTATTTTATTTGTTTATATAAAAAAAGTATATTTACAATCACAATACTAAATGGAAACACAAAGTAGGCAAATGTAATTAAAATGCTGGAGGCGGGCAGCCATAGTGCGGGCAGCCCTATCGCATGTTTACGTACCGCGCGGCTGTAGGCATTTATTTCAAAGATACTGCCGAGTTACAATACTGTATAGATAATATTACCGTGCCTTGAGTCTTCTCAAGAGGTACTATCGACAAAATTACACATGTCATATTTGTCTTGCCTACGCGGTGCCTACGAAGCGCTACGCGCTACGAAACTACTACGAACTTTGTTTACCAGTTAGGCACGTAGCGCAGTCTTTAAACTTTTTTACTATTGTAGCTGACCCGGCGAACTTCGTACCGCCTGCCCTGCGTTCAAAAATAAGATTAGAGTTAACTCTAATGACGTCATCGGCTAGAGACTCTAAGCTCGCATTTTTGAACGCGAACATACAGTTCAACTGTCAATGCCAAGCAACTGTCATTACACCAACCTACCCTAAATATTTCAAGACCATAATTAGCCAAATCGGTCTAGCCGAGTTTTAGCGAGACTAACTAACAGCTATTCATTTTTATATATATAAGTATGGTCCTCAACATTTCAATAATTTGACGGATCGGTTGGCTCAGTAGTTGAAAGATTGGCTGCTGTGCTGAGACGCGGGTTCGATTCCCATTCGAATTAAATATTTTTATAGTCTACAGATAGTTGTTTCGGGTCTGTTATTGGTGTCTTGTGTGTGTGAGATTACATGTTTGTAAAGGCACTCACAGTAGTAATGACTAACTAATTCATTTAGTGTGTGCATGCTGTGGTCTTCTATAACTGAAAGAGTACACGATAAATATTTTTTTGAATATTTGTGATTTATATTTTAAACGTTTTGTGAACGAACCCACGATCCTGTATCGTGGGTAGGTAATTCTTCTTTATACTAAAGCAAGATTTTTTATAAAAAAAAATAGTTTCAAACTAAAACTGCCCCATTTCAAAAGCTTAACTATTTGTTTATTCCTAGTAGTAGTAGATAAATAAAATTAACAAAAATCCAATGTCAAGTCTGTCTGTCTGTATGAATGCGATAAACTCAAAAACTGTTGATTGGATTTTCATGCAATTTTAATTAATACCCAGATTGATTCGTAAGGAAGTATGTTTTTTTTTGGTGGGAAACCATCTAATGACATCTACCGCCCTTGGGCGGAGCGGGTATCAGACTTTTTGTGATGATTGAGGGATCAGTGATTCGTGAGGAAGGTTTAGATATATAATATATACATATTACAGTAGATAAGTATGAAAGTCTGTATGTTTGGTGACAATCACGTCTCAACGAATAACCAGATTTGTATATTTGGAATCAAGATAGTACGTTCCCATTAAATTGCTGTTTGACTGGTAGAAAATGACTAAGGCATTAAGTCCGCCTCTGTACCTTTATGTGCATGAAGTATATAATTGATAAATAAATAATAATTGACTTTTATACGGGTAACACCGTTATTTTAAGTAAATAATCTTTTAGCCACAATTTAACATGTGGGACTCAATTTAAATAAATCCATTTATGTACGTCATTAATCTCGCTCGAGTGCTTATCTACGACTATGTATGTACCTCCTCGAAACACCATAAAAGCCTGGATTGAGGAAAAGTAAACCCTACTTAATGACTTCAGGTGGCGATAAAGTTAGTCTTATAATCTTACTTTAGATACTATGAGTGATTTTGGCTGTATTGTACCTTTTGTTCTGTGAATTTGGTCTGGTGAAGAAGACTGGCCTGTTGGTCTAGTGGTTAGTGGCCCTGACTGCTATGCCGGAGGTCGTGGGTTCGATTCCCACCCAGGACCAATGTTTGTGTGATGAGCACAATCATTTGTTCTGTGTCTGGTTGTAATTTATCTATAATATGTATGTATTTAGAAATATTTAAGTATGTTTATTAGTTGTCTAGTACTCATAACACAAGCTCTGCTTAGCTTGGGACTAGACGGCGTTGTGTGATAGTTGTGTGTGTGAATATTATATATTATATTATAATTTAATTTTTATTTTGAAAACTTTATTTTTAAGGTGCAGTTTTGAATCTGCAAAACATTTCAGGAAAGAATTATGTGATTATCGACCCGAATTAATAATAAAATGGGTAGGTATTATTTAAAATTTTATTCTCATTTAAGGAAATCGGAAAAAGCGTTTCGTAAAGTTAGTGGGCGGAGCCTCGTACAGGCAGTCGCATCTCAGGCACACAGCAAAGAGTATGTAAAGAGTAAGAGGCGGGACTCCCATAGAAAAAACCGATGTATGAAATACACGGTCTCGATCAATACCAACCTAACAGAATTACAGAACTATGGCGGAGTACATACTGCCAACATAATGACATTACTAGTGATGTACTGGGTTGTGCAAAAACTTATCGATATCGGCAATTTTTCTTAGCGGGGATTTCCTTTTATTTTCAGGAAATAAAAAATAAAAATTCGAAACTCAGATTGTTTTAATACATATTTATTCAACGAATCATGCTATTTATTTATTTGGTAAGTTTAGGAAAACAAAAGGTTACACAAAAATGGCAATAAACAATAACTTGAGTCACCAACAAGTTTTCTAGTGACTAACATATTTAACTCATCTCAAAACTACTGAACCGATTTTAATGCAACTTGCACTGATGATTGCACTTTTCAAGACAGGTGATGTTATATTATCTATCTTATGAACTTTCTGTTGGTGGTTTTTTATAATAGTTCGACTTGATTTCAGTTTCTTAATAAACTTTCGCTTCCGACGTATCATTGGGACAGCTTGTCTCTTGACGGTTTCTTGGTGTCATCAATGGTGCTGAAATATAAAAAAAAATCAGTGTTAAAAATCAAATTATTAAGTAGTTACAATCTTCAATAAAATACATATACTCACTAGGACTACAAAATCTTTTTTTTAGTGGAATGCAGATTAGGGACTGATGTTGATGTAGAGGGTACTGTAGCAACGGGTTAAAATGTTATGATGATTATGAACATTATTCAAGGACTGTATCTTATTTAAAAAAAAAACTTATATTAGCTATCTACCAATGAATGCCTCACCGAAATCGTTTCAATCCGGAGATTAGTCGGCACAGACAGACAATTTTACTATAAGTACTATATACACATATACATACAATCAGTAAAAGCTGTTATTTTGACATAACAGACATTTTATTTCATTTATTTGACTGGTTTACTGAGATAAAAAGACTTATACATTTAAATATAGAGAAGATTCAATTTTCGATACGAACTTTAAATATTTATAACGTTTGTCAAATAGTATTTTTACATTGTACTAACCTGGACTACATGAGCTCCTTTTTAAAATTACTGGTCCAAAACCATATAGTTTTTATGTTGAAAGTTTTACAAAAATGAAAAGTAATTATTTTAAATTTATTTCTGCTACTAAGACCATTTGGTAAAAAAATATAAATTAATATACAACAACACTTACTTGGTTTACATAAATTCTGGTGGTAATTATGTTCCTTTTGTATAACTGAAGATAATTCTGTAAACATAAATTATATGATTACAAGAGAGGTCTGCACACATAATATATTATTATGAAATCAGAATGTGCTTTACACGTCTTACCACTATATAGAGCTGCACATTATCAGTTCTTCTGACTGGTAATGGTTGACTGCTAGCAATAAAAATATTTCAATAGATGCAAGTTTTCAATTGGTACATAGACTAAGTCTTCTTTCCATGTCGCTTTGACCCATTTTTTACACCTAAAAAGTGAGTGTTGAATTATTTTTACACACAGGCAACATTTTTTCCAATTAATATATTTTAAGCATTCTGTCGACCTACTGTAACATTACATGTAAGGAAACTTATTATGACAAAACATACTAATTGAGAAAACATTGATTTCACTTCCTTATATCCATATCATCATCAGCTTATAAATGTCCTCTGCTGAACATTGACTTTCGAAACATCGATGTCGGTAAATACTGGTTAATTGCCCAACACTATGTTACGTTTTATATAAGTCTCTTTTTCTTTTAGAATGCACTAAACTTTCAAAATTTGTACTTGAATTGAGTTCTTTATATAAATAAATAACTAATTATGCTTACCGGTCTTCATCTGATGGAAATTTTGCCATAAAAACACGTTTTTATCATCAACCCTTTCTTCTATCACAATGTTCTTATACCACCAATTTCACACTTTGTTTATATCATATTGATCTATAGAAATACTCAAAGACACATGGAGAACCAATTTCTTCTAACAAAATGATTAATAATATACTTTAAAACAATAAATAGACGGAAATCTATCTTATGAAAACCATAACAAACCAACTGTCAAACGTTAGTCTGAGTTAATGACAGTCAAAATCCTTAATATTCTGTGGTCAAAATGGCGGTCGTGTAATCCAACTAGGTGTTGAAGAGTCATAGGTTGATATAGACCCAAAGTTCTCGATGCTCTTTTTAAATTTGACGGATAATAATAATAATAATAATAATAATAATAGCCTTTATTAACAATCTATGACACTGTTTAGTTAAGTAATAATAATGAAATATAAAAATTATTTTCCGACATCGGTTTTAGAAGATTGTTTTGCTTTAGCATAGGCCTCCCCCATATTCTTCCACAGTTCCCGGTCATGGGTTTTCCTCTTCCACATTGATCCCGCTTCCGCCTTTATGTCGTCGTCCCACCTTCTTAACGGGCGTCCTCTCTTCCGTTTGCCTTCTCTAGGGTACCATTCGGCTACTAATTTAGCCCATTTCTCCTTTCTGTTTCTGACTAGGTGACCCGCCCATTTCCATTTTAATTTTTTGATTGTATATGCCACGTCCGCTATTTTTGTTTTCCCTCGGATGAATTTAAGGCTTAATTTGTCCTTTCTCTTAACATTAAGCATACTTCTCTCCATGTTGTGTTGGCATGTTTGCATTTTTTTTGTATCTTGCTTAGTTAAAGCCCATGTTTGACAACCGTAGGTCATGGTAGGAAGTATACACGAGTTAAATACTTTACTTTTTAGCGTCAGTGGAATTGATTGGTTTTTTGTAATTTCTTTTAGGGACCAGTATCGCTTCCATGCTACATTCACCCTGTTGTATACTTCTTTAGATGTATCGTTTGAAGGAGATATAATCTGTCCAAGATAAGTGTATTCGTCTACAAACTCGATGAGGTCGTTGTTGACCCGTATGGGTGGTTTCGAACGATTCGTCATCAATTTAGTTTTTGTTAGATTCATCTGTAGACCTACTTTTCGACTTTCCTTTACAAGTTGTTTGAGCATAGTTTGCAGCTGATTCGGGTTATCAGAAATTAATATAAGGTCGTCTGCAAATCGAAGGTGGTTCAGCATTACTCCATTTACTCTTATTCCGTAAGTTGACCATTCTAGGTTGCGAAACACAAGTTCTAATGTTGCTGAGAATAATTTAGGTGATAAGGGATCACCCTGTCTGACGCCTTTTTTAATGGGGAATAGTTCTCCCAGTTTTTCCGTTTTAATTTTTGCGGTCATGTTTTTGTAGATGTTTCTAATAATCCGAATATATTTTCTAGGTACTCCCTGACTGGCCAGGGCTTCCCAAATCTTTTTGTGTTTTAAAGAGTCAAATGCCTTATGATAGTCTACAAACGCCAGATAGTAAGGTAATCTATATTCTTTGTACTTCTCGGTGATTTGTTTAATTGTGAAAATATGATCTATAGTCGAGAAACCGCTGCGGAATCCTGCCTGTTCTTTTGGTTGATTTTCATCTAAACTGTTTGTAATCCGATCGAGTATGATTTTTGAAAACACTTTGTAGAGGTTGGACATGAGAGTAATTGGTCTATAGTTGTTAATATCATCCATTCTTCCCTTTTTATGGAGCAATGTAATTATTGACGTAGTCCATTGTTTTGGAGGTTTTTCTTGTCTGAGGATATCATTAAATATGTCTTGCAAAGTCTTAAGTAAAACATCCGAGGAACCTTTTAACAGTTCGTTCGAGATTCTATCTTCCCCTGGCGTTTTCCCACTTTTTTGTGATTGGATGGCTTTTAATATTTCACTTTCCAATATTTCTGGGATCTCGTCTTCTTCGTTTTCCATTTGGTTTAGACATGGTAGTGATGATGTCATTTCGTCGTCGTCGTTGTAAAGGTTTCGATAGAAATTTGTCGCTGCTTCTAGTATTTCGGATCTTTTCTTTTGACGGATAATAGCCGCCATTAAAAAGAACGGCCGTTTCATACATCGTTTTTTTGTATGGGAGTTTCGCCAGACTGGCACACAGTGCGTGAGGTGCGTGCACAGTGAGTGGTGTGCGTGAGATGCGACAGCCTGACAACATGACGCGCGATAAATCGCAACGGATGATTCTGTTTTTTATTTTTTGAAGAGGTTCATTGAGAGAGTTATTCTGAATAACACGCAAAATAAAAATCTTAAATAACAAGTATTATTGGCTAGGTATCGTATTTTATTTGAGTTTTTGAAAATCGTGCAGGTTCAAAATAGCACCTTATAGAAAAATTTTACTTGAATCTCACGGAGCTTAAATTTGTGGGACCTTGGGCTAACACTACTTGAGGTCCACCTAATTAATAAAAATTAATAGCTATTTTGTAAAAACAAAAAACGGTTTTATATTTGTCGCAGTGAGCCTTCTCGCCCTTCGACAGTGATCTGTCCCATAAGAGGTGTTGACTTTAGTGAGAGAGTGTATTACTCAGATGAGTTAATATGGCTAACTTTTAGTCTTACCGAAGTCTATAAATAGACTTCGAGCACAGTTTGGCTGAAGTTCAATTAATAGGTTAACGCAATACGCAGCTTATGGCCAGTGGTGTAACTTCGTAAAGAACATTGAACATATTTTCTCTGTGGACCGCTCTTAATCTTATTTTGTCCGACCATGTTACCATATCGATCCAAATATGTAAGTACTGTATTTTTTTATCAGCATCGAAAAATTTACCTAGTGGTTTTAAACTTATTATTTAAATTATTAATAATTCCCTCGATTTGTCAAATTCAAATCATAATTTCGGTCGAAACACTTCCACTATTGGATTAATTCGTATTTCGCATCCATCAATTGTACTGTATTTAATTTATTTTATTACCCGACTGCAAGAAGGGTAATGTTTTTTACAAGCCAAAATAGCCATTAAAAATTTAAACAAATTAATGTTTACAAGTAGTAATTTTATGTTTTTCTCCACGCCAGCCTATTAATAAAATGCGGTTTTTAGGGTTCCGTACCTCAAAAGGAAAAAACGGAACCCTTATAGGATCCCTTTGTTGTATGTAGGTACTGTAATAGAGTTTAGTGTTGTTTTAGATTTTTAGATAACTGTTAGCCGTCAGATGATTTTTGCAATTATTTTTGTGTTTGGGAACCACTATTGTATTGGATTCAGCCTGTAAAGATAGTGTGTGTATGTTAAATAAATAAAAAAACATTTTCTCTTGAGTAAGAAGAGAATTGTACGAGAATGTTCAATGTCGTGTCGTGGTTTTCGATTACTCAGAGTTGTCTGGTTCCATTTAATTTAGTTTCCTCTATATATTTGAAATTCTTACAAAATGGGTATTGAAACAACAACCACAAATTCTCACCTTGGCCCTCCAAGGATTGACTTCAATAGAGCTATTCGATGATTACACAGGACTAAACTTGTGGCTTAGCTTCATTTGGCCAATGCAGCTAGGCCACAAGCCAAAGCGACGAAATAGTGAATTAAATCTTCGAAGGCCATTGTAAATGAATCTGTCAGTCCTAAACCGTCTAAATAATGAAATACCCAGTTAATTGTCACATGAGAGGTGATTAATACCGGCGAGCCATCAACCCGTGTGGACCCTCAAGGGCGAAAACCGATACATTATTCAACACTGTGACTGATATAAACAGACACTTGACACTTCATTTGTCACCGCTGAGAACTTGTTACTCAACTATATTACAGTTTTTTCGACAATTTATTTATTTATTTTCACACAAAAGTTAATAGAATCAATTTGTCTGATGGAATAACATAAATATGAAGCGATGGTTGAACTTTCAGTAAATTGGAACTGAATTTTATATTAGTGAAGGCATTATTTAACAGTCTCTTTGGTCTACAGAGCACTGGTCCGTTGCACTTGAGATTTGTTTAATCGTCTGATTAATACTATGTAAATAAAGCCGCTAGAGTTCAGTGAATAAAGATGATGGATAATATTGAAAGTTCTAAGACAATAAGAGAAGGTCATATTAAAAATAACTTAGGTTTTTGTATTCATACCTAAGGCAGAAAAATAAGGCAATAATATAAAATAATGAATCGAAAAAAATGAGAGTGAAAGTAGCTAATATTTTTTTTTGTTTGGAATCTTCACTGTAGGTACTACCAGTAACAGTAGCCTTTCTGTTATGAGAGTGTAGACTTTTGTTTCTATGAGTAGTATTTAATTCGTTTCATTATGGGCTACGCAGTGGCGAGGCCTGTTTTTTAGTATCAGTTTTGTTGCACATATGTATGACGATGCATGAATGTGGTCGTTGTGGCGACACTTGGGGAGGCCAATGTCCAACAGTGGACGTCTATCCGCTGAAATGATGATAGTGATCTATGAAATCCGTCTATCCTGTCCTTACATATTATAAAACAAAGTCCCCTAACGCGTCTGTTTGTCTGTATAAACGCGATAAACCCAAAAACTATTGAAAGGATTTTCATGCAATTTTTACCAATACGACATTCATCATCATCATTCATCATTTCAGCCGAAAGACATCCACTGTTGGATATAGGCCTCCCCCAAGGATATCTTCATTACGATTCAATACGACATTATTTTTAGTTTATGTGAAACCTGAATATAGTTTGTTCAGAATCAGCAGTAACTGAATGGATTCCAATAGTTTTTGCACCATGTTATATTTTTTTCCCAAAAATATTTAAAAAGGTCACAAGTTGGACACCACCGTTACTAAGTACAACACAGGTCACGGCAGGTCATAGCGGGTATTAGGCGCCAGCAAACAGCTGGGTGCAAGTGCAAAACAACCCCTCAGTCGCCTGGATGGCCCGGTGACTATGTATTTTTGTTGACATAACAAGCTTATAACTTTGTGATTTTAGATGATACAGTTATGAAATTTGGTACATAAATTCTTTACATATATATACTAGACACGTGTTTCGGCTTTCGCATAAACGTTTATTTATTCAACGATGAAATATTGCCCACTATTCAGTACAGCATTTGGACCGCATGCTGAAAATATCTGTGTCAGAAATTCCTAAAATGTACGTTAGTTCAGCTTTGCCGAAAAATATTTTAGTTAGAAGGAGGGTTATGTTTTTCGACTGTATATTTCTTTGGCTCGCCCTAGAGCCTAAATGGTTTGTTGCATTTTAGATTGAGAGGTTTCGTTAGATTTGTCTCAGTTGCAAGAGTGACACAATATCAATATTATAATAAAATCAAAATGGCAGACTTTTTGGCTAAAAACCTGTACCTACATTTTATGCCATTTTTTTTTTCGCGTCCCATATGTAGGGTATTAAAAGAAAAGGCTCGAAGAGGTGATTATAAAAGTATTACTCACTAAAATGAAGGAAAAAAAAAGCTGACAGTGTCAAAAAACCCGACCGCAAAAACAACTGAAAAGTTCGAAACAAGTCACTTTAAGCAATCTGATGCAGTTGGTGAAATTCACTTGAGTTCAACCACAGATTTGACGCCATCAGTTGCATCAGAGTGCTTAGTGACTTATTTAGAACTTATCAGTAAGTTGTTTTTTGCGCTCAGGTTTTTGACACAGTCAACTTTATTCAACAAAGCTAAACTATGGAGGTGGTAGAAAAAGATTATTTTGTTTCGCCAAACATAAAACAAAGTGGCCTAAATAATTTATTCCACTTTTAATTAATTTATTATTTAAAGTGTGTAGTCGAGATTACCTACTTTGCGGTAATGCGACCCTAAGTACGTACTTTACGTACTTTATCTGTATAATTTAGGAGATATTGCGCTGGCCACTCCTAATGGATCCATTACCTACTTTAATTCGAGTTATATTTCATTAATTTTGTTCGAGTGATGTACAGATGAGATGAAAGGGACTATTTTGTGAAGGTTTTTATGATAAACGACATTAAATTTATTAGTTTAGAATTTTATTAATACGCGTTTGACTATCGCTGTGAAGGATTTTAAGACGAAAATACACTTTCTTCTTTAATTTATTTAATTAGTGGTAGTAGAAAGGCAATTTAATTACATTCCCTAGTAGTCTGGTAAAATAATTACCCGGCCATTTTTATTAAACATACTTCAAGTTTCAGTTTTATTTTCATTAAAGTTGTAATCATAATTTAATTCTGAAGGTGGAATTTAATAGGCATAACACAAGCTCTGCTTAGCTTGGGACCAGACGGCGTTGTGTGATAGTTGTAAAAAAAAAATACTTGGAAACTCAGATATAAAGGTTCCAGCTTCTACACTTTCATTTAAATCCTTACTTTCATTTAAAAAAATATGTTTTAGTTTTAACATTTTTAAAAACGAGCTTTTATTGACATGCTTCATTGAGAACAAGAACATTGAAATGCTCAAAGAGAAGAAAAAAAAAAACTTCAAATTAATAATAATAAAAAAACTCATCAATTCAATGACAGGGCTGCGGGATTTTTCGAAAGAGTCACCGCGATCCTGGAACGCAAAGGGCAACTGGTGAACGACTAAAAGTCAGTAAAAGTCTGAAACTCCCTCTCGTGGCGAGAGGGAGTGGCAGTCGAGTGTCTCGCTTCATCCAGAGCATGAGAAGATATTTGATGATTTCCCACTATCAAAAAAGAAGGTGATTTGACAGTTTACTCTAAGCTCACTACACCGAGTTTACACATCAGCACTACTGACCAGAGCGGTAGGGGCTTAGTAAGGCCGATGCCCGCTAAGGCTACGGGGAATTTCGGAAAGGGAAACCGTGATCCTGGAACGATAAAGGCAATTCTGTGGGGCAACTGAATTACACAGGAGTGGTTTTAGTCAGTAAAAGACTGATACACGCACTCACTCCACCCTTTAGCGGGGAAAGTTATAGCGACATCTATGACGCCACAAAAGAACTAAAATTCGAAGTCCTAAATTTTTTTTAAATTCTTGATAGGTTCGCGCTTGACCGCTATCTCACCTGATATAATATCACATCGCAGTATTAGAGTTATCCGCGCGATTAGAACTTATACAACAGCCAGAAAATAATTAATCGGGCAGTTGACCAGATCTTATATTACATCCATCTGGTCGGAGGATCCTCCCTTTGCAAGTACACCCTTTCTCGTATACTTCTAAAAAGTGATTGGATGATTATCCACCCCAAAAGAAAAGTACTACAGATAGAAGACAGTTAATTAAGACTCGTAGCAAACTTACCAATTCATATTTCAATTCCTAACCACCTACCTGACTTTATTTAATTCAAAACAAGCTTACAAAGTAACATTGACTATCTATACTATGACCTCAATATCAATTAAAACTGTAACACGGTGGTATTAACTTGTGACGGGCGAGATACTGATTCCCAACTTCCGTTTTAGAGAGGATCAATGGATTTAAACTTTAGTTAGTTGATCCCAAATCTTGAGTGATAGCCGTTACTTTGGCATGTCACTGAGGGTACACGTCAGAAGGCCAATGCTAATTTTCAAGAACGAAATCGATCTCAAAATTGATGTGATAATCTGTCAAACACACGTTAGATGCTATGATCGGTGATATGAAGTTTGAACACAAATCGTTGATGCGGGTCAATAACTTAAATGGGACTGACATGTCTACCGCATGCTTGACGAGCTGTAAATACAATATAAGTGCTCTGACTCTCTGACACAGTGACACGGGCTGCGGCAAACAACGATGAAGAAGAAGATGGCGGAATGACCTGGATGTGTTCCTTAAGAATTGGAAGGAAAAAGCGAAAAATCGTGATCGTTGGAAGATATGGAGGTAGCTCTTTGCCCAGCACTGGGGCAATACGGGATAGCTAATACCAATAATAAATAATCACATTGTTTATTGATAACATGCCATGGTCTTAACATAGTTTTTAATAACTACAACTCTATATTTTTGTTTTTCATATATCGCAATAGCTTCCCATCAAACGGAGTTTGTCCTTGAGTGAACTTGTATAGCACGTACAGGGATAATCCTCGTAACATGTTCCATGAAAAGTGTCTAAGGGGCGTCTGCGAGTTGGCTTCGTTCGTTGGTTATAGATTATTAATAATATTCCACAACTTTCATACAACGCCATCTAGTCTCAAACTAAGCAGAGCTTGTGCTATGAGAACTAGACAACTGATAAACATACTTATATATTTCTAAATACATGCATATCTATATATAATAAAAATGAATCCTTATTTCCCTTGGTCACGCCATCACGCGTGAACGGCTGGACCGATTTTACAATTTTTTTTTTTTTGTGTTTGGTATTGTCAGGAGAAGAATCTTCTGAAAGAAAAAAATAAAAAAAAAATGGTAGAACAGAACGAATGATTATGCTCCTCACACAAAAATTTTTCTTAGGTAAGAATCGAGCCCACGACCCCCAGCATAGTAGTCAGGGCCACTAATCACTATACCAACAGGCCAGTCAACATAAAAATAATAATCACATCATTTGAGTTGTGTTTAACTTGGCACGTGTCGATATTTTTTTCAGAAATCGGTGTCTTCTTGAACAAGTGCTCGTACGTGCGGTGTAAGTCTAATAAATCTACATAAATCTGTAGTAATCCAGCAAATTGCTTTCCGCTTGACAGCTGTCGCGTCACTTTGCGATGTTATCTCTTTGGAAATACTTTTCCTTTTCCATCGAAGCTTCTTACATACATAAACTCATGCTTTTTTCATGAAGATAGACAAATACTATTATATTGTTCAAACTTATTGGTAGGTAAGTTTAAAGAAGGGAAGTGGGAGTAGAAGTCGGCTGGACATGTCTCACGAATGCACCCTGATATGTGAAGATCGTTGCTCATTAGACTCCTGAGGGAGAAAGATACCAACGAGGTCGACCGCGGTGGTGAAGGTAGTGTGACCATCTGATCATGTTCGCAGGGTGAATTTGGTCAGAGATCACCCTAGACAGAGAGCTTTGAAAGAAGAAGGGGGAGGGCTTTGCCCAGCAGTGGGACACAGTATAATATTTTGATGTATTATATTATTTAACTACGTATATCACCGTAGTACTTTTTTTTTTCAGTGGGATAATCATCTAATGACATCCGCCGCTCTTGGAGACGGCGTGTCAGACTTTTACTGGCTAAAAATTCACTCCTGTTCCTTTGTTGCCTATCATACCAGGGCCGAGTTTTCCTTTCAGAAATAAACCCTTCGCCCCAGTAGGCTTCGATCATGCTGGGCCCCTACGGTTTGCTGACATTTCCTTGAGGTACGCGTGGAACAGTACGCGCCGTTGACGACTTGGGCTCGGTCCGGACGGTTACCGGACGCGGACGGTCGGACAACGAGCTACCTATTGTTCACCGTCTGCAAGCCCGCGCCTACGATGGGCCGTTATACATTAGATTATAAAACTGACGTCCGTTACATTACAACCTCAAATTCAGTTGGAAAACAGCTAGCTATTTTGGCGCAGTCACACTGTTTTAATTTTGCTTCTTATTTTGTCATTTATACGAGTATCTAAGCAATGTACTATGTGTGTCTGCTATAAGTTGTGCCATATAAATCTATTTTCTTTCTTTACAAAGTAGGCTTGTAAGCTGTTGATCCCCGCATTAACGCCGGCGTTCACGCGCCATTGTCTTACTATTGTGTCTCTAATTACGCACTCAAAAGGTTAAAAAAAAGTTCAGAGAGAGAAATAAAGCGTGACTTTTAATTTTCAAAAAAAAACCTAAAACCGCTTTCTTTCGAAACTCTTTTCAAAACGTTTTGGGAACACATTTATTGTATGTAAAGCTAAGGAGTGGAATTCCCTGCAGGAATCTTAACGAACTAGGGGTCTTTAAGTGAAGAGTGAATAGGTTACTTCTAGGCAAGCGTGCTTCATCGTCGGCCACATCATCGCTTACCATCAGGTGAGATATGGGTCAAACGCAAGCTTATCAAAAATTCGAAAATGTTCTAGCTTCCAAGCTTTAGGGCTTGAAAGTATGTAATATACCTACTCTGATCCGTAAAATGCTCGTAAAAAATGCCTTTCATGCTACTATAAAACTGGCCCTACAGTAATACTCACATGTAAGGTAACATTGTATCCAGTTCTACACGTACCTAACATTTCAGTTCAGTATTTCCTGAGCCATTGTTATCCCATTGTTTCAAATCGACGGTACGCTCATTACCCAGTGAATGAACGGGCTACGCGTCCTGGCCACCGCTGATATACTTGTTTCATACAGAATGAGGCTCAGGAAGTCAGGAGTATTTTGTAATGGAAAAAAATCACGTTTTTTTAAGGTTCCGTACCTGAAAAGGAAAAAACGGAACCCTTATAGGATCACTTCGTTGTCCTTCTGTCTGTCTGTCAAGACCCTTTATTTTGGGATCGCGTAGAGGTATCGAGTTGAAATTAAAACCATATTATTAAATCTGCGGTCCCTTGAAGCTGAGAAAAAATCAAACTTCTGAGTAAACGAAAAAAAAAGTTACGGCTGTTTATGTCGCAAATAACGTGTATTTCGACACTCTCAAGGGAATCAAAATTCATGGGGTACTTCCCGTTGACCCAGAATCCTGAAATTTGGCATGAAGCAAGGTCTCACAGCACAAGTATAAGAAAAAATCTGAAAACTGTAAAGTTGTAGTTACGTCACAAAATAAAAGGTTTTTTGTGACTCGGAAAAACGTTCATAACTCAATTCGGGAATTGAACTGTTTTTATAGGTAAGTTTGTACGGAACCCTCAGTGCGCGAGTCCGACTCGCACTTGCCCCGTTTTTTTGTTACAGTGTGCAGACAGCAGATGCTAATGCTATAGCATATATATGGTTCTACAGATCTTACACATCAAACGAATATCGATGGAAAGCAAGCAGAAAACAAATCAACTCCCGATTAGATTAAAGCCGAGACAAGTCAAGAGGATGGATATCACCACACCCCTTCGAGTAGCGATAATTTGATTATCTACGTCAGTTCCCCAATCTGACAGGGGTTGTGGCAATGCTATCATGGTTCCGTTGTGAAAAAAAAAACTGGTCAATTGCGAGTCAGACTCGCGTACCGAGGGTCCCGTACTTTACCTATGTAAATAGTTCAGTTACCGAATCGAAGATTTTTCTGAATCGCAAAAAAGGAATTTTCTTGTGACGTAACTACAAAACAATTTTCAAAGTGTTTTCCTTTATTTGTGCTACGAGACTTTGTTTCATGCCAAATTTCAAGATTCTAGGTCGATGGGAGTACCCTATAGGTTTTGATTTCCTAGCGAGTGTCAAAATAAGTCCCTAAACGTAGCATAAACGGCCTTATCATTAAATTGCCTTGACTTAAAAGTTGGATTTTTTTACTGCTTTTAGGGATAGCAGACATGAGTATTTGATTTTAATTTCAGCTCCATACCTTCATGCGTGCTAGAGAAAAAGGATCTTGACAGACGGACAGACAGACAACACAGTGATCCTATAAGGGTTCCATTTTGCCAACTTAGGTACGGAATCCTAAAAAGATAAGTAATGCTATTTGTTCTACACCTGTAGTTCTGTCTTTATCTCACATTGACATTGTGCTGGAGTTGGAACAAGGGTGTATAAATGATACGATGAGGCCACGGTCTACAGGAGCCTCGTGAAAGCAAAAATTCGTTACATGTTATCCAAAACTTAAATTCTCTTATTGATAATGATAAGAAACTCGTAGTAAATAAATAATGAAAATAACCTTTTTTTTTTTTTTTCATCTAATGACATCCCCGCTCTTGGGCGGAGCGGGAGATAGTGTCAGACTTTTACTGACTAAAAACCCACTCCTGTTCCTTCTTTGCCATTTTTTTTTTCCAGGGCCCCGGAGATCTCTTTCGCATCACCCATGGCCCCAGTAGGCTTCGACACTGCTGGGCCCCTACGGTTGCTGACATCTCTGAGGCGCGCGTGGAACACTACGCGCCGTCGACTACTTGGGCTCGGTCTGGACGGTTACTGGACGATCGGACGGCGAGCCACCCATTGCTCACCGTCCGCAAGCCCGCGCCTACGGTGGCCGGAAATCGGGATCGGAATCCCGGCGGCGGTTGGGGCGTGAGGACCGTTGCCTCACGCGATCGGCCGCCTCCTTTCCTAGCATTATATATATATATATATATAGAGAAGAGAAGGAGGCAACTGCCTGCCACTCCTCCTCGCTCCGGACCATGGCCTGTACCAATGCCCGGCGCGAGAGATCGCTGCCACCGATCGCCCCCACGAGGACACGGCGGTGCTCTGCCCAAGCGGGGCACACCTCTACCGTATGCTCCACCGTGTCCTCCGGGCGGTCCACACAATGTTGGCACCCGGGCGTCTCTTCTGCACGAATCCGGTGCAGGAACCTCCCGAACTTACCATGTCCGGTGAGGACCTGCGTCATGCGGTAGGTAAGGACGCCGTGAGGTCTTTCCAGCCACTCCTCAAAGAGGGGACTTATCGCCATAATTATGGCGTGCCCAAGTGAAAATATACTTAAGATCACAAGAAAGACTTAATCTATCGTAGTCTAGAATGCTCCAGTTTTCAGTAATGCATCTTTCGCGAACCGACACGTTTTCTAGTCAATATGGTCATAACCTGTGCAGTTAGTCTGGCCATCTCCTTCGTGGACTATCGTGACTCCATCTCGCTGTCTCAGATCACTAGTTCTGTGCTAGTAGGGCCTATTTTGTAAAAAAGCGAGTTTTTCGAGAACGGCCTCCAAAGATAGGGACCCTTTGGGACCATATACTAGTTTGAATTTGAAGTATTTGTCAATTGATTGTCGAAGCTAGTGGTCCGCGTGTCGGTTTTCTATCGGTGATATTTCAGGGAGTGTGCGTCGTAAGTGTATAATTCAATTCCGCCGAATCCCACTATATGAACGGTGATACGCCAACGGTACATGGTGGAAATACTACTCATAAAAACAAAACGTTTTGTGAACATTTTCACACGCGTACAGCTAAGGAGTGGAATTACCTGCAGTAGTTTCTGTTTCTTGATAGCTACAACTTGGGGGTCTTTAAGTTAAAAGTAAATAGGTTCTTGTTCTAGTTAGATATTAATCTGATACTCATCATCATTTCAGCAGAAAGACGTTCACAGCTGGACACAGACCTCCCTCAAGTCCTGCTACAACGACCGGTCCTGTGCGTCTTGCAACCACCGGTTTCCCGCGATCCTCACGAGGTGTCATTGGTCCACCGTGGTCGCCACTCTAGAACCTTTCGGCCCCATCGACCATCTGTTCTGCGAGTAATGTGCCCTGCCCAATGCTACTTAAGTTTGGCTGTTCGGGTTATTTCGGTAATCTTGCGATCAGAAATGAAGATATCCGCAGGAGATGCAAGGAATAAATTAATCTGATACTGTGCCCACTTTACCCTTGAGTAAAGTGGTTAGGACCACATTACCAATGAAATATTCTGTTATTGCTATTTTATACCTGCCTTTTGTTTGGGCTGGAAAATCAACGAATACTTTTCTCTGCTCTGCGTAGAGTAAGAGGGAGTGTCAGACTTAAACTAAAACCCACCCTCCTTCCTTCAGTTTCCTTTCTTTTGAATAATCCCGCAGCTCCAGCAAGCATTAGCCTCGGCAAGGCTTCATCAATGTTGCTAACCAAGCCCAGGTCGACGCGACGGTGAGCGACCTGGGCTTGGTTCTTATTAGACGGCGAGATCTCAGGCCCTAGTGTACCGAAAACAGTACACCTCGGTACCAACCAAATTAAACCTTATTTTTACGTAATATGGTTTAAGTTAGCTGGTACGAGGTGTACCGTTTTCGGAACACGGCCTGAGAGGATCTTATTTCTACTAAAGTTTATTCTGTAATATCCTTCCTCTCGGCTGATTGCGATCTCCGCTATTTTCAATTAATATAAAAATACCTTTTCTGAGTTTTTCCTGAAGGCTGGATAAATGTGGAGGGGGGCAGCTTCCAATGCACTCGTGCAGATGCTTACTCAAATCCTTTAATTTTACACGTGGAAGTGCGATATAGAAATAGCACTTCGGCTGTAAGATGGCACTCTAACATTTATTTTTAAGTAGCTTTTGTCAGCTGCTTATATTTCCACTTAATATAAATTACAGCCATTGTTATTCTGATATATCACACTAATATTATAAAGGCAAAAGTTTGTAAGTGCCGAATGGCTGAACGGATTTGGATGAAATTTGGCACACGGGTAGACCATGTCCTGGAATAGTTTTATTACTTACCTACTGTAAAGTTTCATCAAAATTCGTTCAGTAGATTTTGGGTTAAAAGTAATAAACATAAACACTCACATGGATTATCTTACGCCATTATAATATTAGTGTGATAAAGAAATTCGAATTTAATTTATAAACTATCAGATACTTACAAGTTTCAACTGATACTGTTTGTAAATTGATCTTGTTAAACAGTACCTATCTAATACTGTCCCTCTAGCCAAGTTACGACCGTTTTGTTTCGATTCTCTTGCGTCGAACGCCTCGAGTAGGCCACGCCTCCGATTCCTTTGTTCTGACCACGTGACTGAGCGTTGAGATGACGTCGTAGTTCAGCTTAGTAAGAGTTCCGCTTTATCCTTTTGAGGTACGGAACCCTAAAAATGCGCTAAGTACACTACCTCAAAGGTGGCGTGAAAACTTGTGTATATTATGACGATGAACTCTTTCAACTTTTTTAATTATTATATCTCAAAAAACGGTGGCTCTTAGGAAAAAAAGTATTGAGACATTTTTGTAGGTAATTATCTGGTCTACAATTTTTGCCTGAGCTAATTTTATGATAAAACTTACCGTTTTGCTGAAAATCGCGAAAAGCTCGTTTTTGTGACCTTTGACTTTTTCCTTTCTTCCTTTGACCCCGAGTACTTTTTTTTCCAGGTGTCGGATCGATAGGGACTTTTTAGGTTTCATTTACGATGGTGTTTTGAACAATCCTACCAATTTTCAGCTGGGTGCAAATTATTGTAACCTTTGATGTCTAAATTGACCGGATTATTAACAGTTTAGTAGTTCCGTCATTAATGCTTTTATAGGAAAATCGTGAGGTAGAACTGGGGCCTTACCATGACGTGTTAAAATGACAGTCGTGTGAGTGGGAAAGAGGGATGGAGCTATACACCCTATATAGCTCCATCCCTTTCCTTTAGGTCGTCAAATGGATAGCGTTTAGAGCTCGTGGTAGGGCCTCGGTTTCAAAAACGTTTGAATTCTGAAGCTTTTTTAACTACATATATATATTTATGTATGGTTTCCGCCCTTAGTCCTATGTGGACTACATTGTACGTGGGCCATGGCGGCCATAACTTTAGGTGGGCTTATTCCGACCAGCCCACCTCTCTTCAAAAACAGATAAGGCCTCTTAGGTTTTTCAGGGGATCAATAAGGGAGTTCAGGGATCCTAAGGTTCGTGTATTTCACATTTCAGTGACACCTGTGCAAAAAGAAGAAGAACAACACAGACGATCATAAATTTTATTACAGATAAATGTACAAATATTAATTCATTTTAGAATTTACATGTACACCATAATGGATATCATACATTTATTAAGTTGTTCATCGAATACTCATACAGCGATATACCTAGTACAAAATACATAGCTAGCTTCATTTAATTCTGAATCTTAATACGTCTAATGTAATTATAAATTGGTAGTAATGTACACTCATAAGTTTCACATAGATGACATAATATTATGAATAGTACTCGTAATTACACAGAAAATAACGTCTTTGTATGTAAAATTTACGATATGCTATAAAGTTTATGATACAAATAGCGCATTGTTTCCCAATTTCTTTCTTACGTCTAGATACAAAATAGTTTTATAATTATTTTATAATATCTATAGTTCTATAAAAGCCGTTACAGCTTTGGCAACATTTTATATTATGTAAACTGGCTTAAATTACGTGAGGTACGTACATAAAGTTATTTTTTATTCTGACTTGTTACAAAACCGTGTAGTTACAAATAAATTTCTAAATTACTAAAGAAAACTCGCATTTTCATATTAAATTTATCTACTTACATTAATTTTAAAAAAGATCATTATAACATTAACTTGAGGAAATATCTGAGAATATAATTTCTATTTTTTATTACGTAAATTAATTTTATTCGATTTAAGCTAATAAATGTATTTCATACGTTATGACTAACTCCCTTCATGCATCAAATTATAAATATTCATTATCATATAATAATAATTATTTTACAATAGTTACAGGAACGATAAATGCGTACAGTTTAATATTCAAAATATTTAGTGTTGGGGCTTGAGTTGGATGAGTTGGGGGTGGTTGCGTTGGATACTGTGATGTTGGTGAGTGAGAAAGGTCCATTACCTGAAGGTTTTTCGTTGGGGCTGAGGGGGTCGGATTTGTGATAGCCGTTGAGGATTGAGATGGTGGTCGAAGCAGTGAAGAGTTGTTGGTCGGTGGGAGCGAGCGGTGACGAAGAGGCGGGAGAGGCGGGAGCGGACGGGCCCGGTGGGGGAGCGTCCTCCTCGGGCAGGGTGCGCAGGCGCAGCAGCCTCCCCCGCCCCCCGCCTCACACCGGGGACTGGTCCCCGCTGGCGCTTCCGCTCGTTATGTAGTCCTGCGCAGTGACGTACTACTTAGGGTGTTACAATACCAATTCAACCAATCGATCGATAACCATCGATCGATTGGCTATATGGACGTCGACTGATTCATTCAACCGAATGAATCAGTCAACGTCCATATACAGTTTCTACTGGATTAAAATCAACTGTACCGATCGACCAACATCGAATATCATACATCAAAACACTAACAACGGAAGTCGAGTTTATTATTACAACACCATTTATACACATGTATCAATTCATTCCTTTTGATTACCGTAATTAGAGACACAATAGAAAGACAATGACCGAACGAACGCCGGCGTTCGCTCGGAGTTTAATGAATTAGATCAATTTAAAATTAGGTTCTAGTTCAGTGGTTCCTAACTTTTTCGATCTTGTCAAACCTAGAATTTAACTAGAGATACTGATTTACCCCCCTCCCTCTCCTTTACGTTACCAATGAATATAGTAAATACAAATCGACTTCATTAGACATGCAACGTACTCGTACAATTCGTTCATGCCGTATGTAAATTCTTTTTGTGCGATATAATATTAGCACCGCTCCGACTTGTCCTTTAATTACACAGGGGCATGAAATGCACGAGAGCTAGATTCGGTCACAGTATAGATATATGGAACAGTACGGAAACTACCTACAAATATTCGAAATGGCACACTCACACAAACATACGCATCGACGAGACTCCTAAGCGTTTCTCGCGGTCCTGTCAGTAGCGAATGCCGCTTAGGAGTCTCGTCGATGCGTATGTTTGTGTGAGTGAGCCGTTTCGAACATTTGTAGGTAGTTTCCGTACTGTTCCATATATCTATACTGTGATACGGTCTTATTGGTCTGATACATTTTTTATACCAGATTATTACCTCGTAGACTACCAGTTTTACCCCGCAGGGGTAATTACCCCTAGGTTAGGAACCGTGGCTCTAGTTTTTACTATGAGACCGTTTTGAAGGGACCTTTATTTTTATCTAAATGTTCCTCCCAACATTCAACTATCTCGAGAAATACCTAATTGTGAAAAGACCAATAGTGTGGGCAGCTATTCCACTTTTTAGGTAAGGGTTTTAAATAAGCAAATCGAATCGAGCTTATGTCAACGGTATTATATATACTTACAGTATGAAGGTGCCTGCCATCAAGGGGAGGCAACAGTGATGTTCTTGGCACCAGCAAAGTAGTAGTGGTAGTCTCCGACGCTGCTGACTCTCGTTTAGATGGGTGGCTGTACAACCTGCCCCACAGGCTTCTTGTTAACATCCGTATTCAAACACTCTCTGTGCATATACGCTAATATTTAAGTAACTCTAACAATAGTCAAAGAACATTCCATAGAATTCATAAAACAAACAAAAATTTAAGAACAGTTTCATATAAATATCAATTGAAATATACTTTTGAGAGAATATTGAAACAAGGGAGAGATGGTCTTGGCAAGGAAAAAATAACTCCCGAAAATACACTGGCTTAGTGGTCAGCGTCTTGAATTTTTTTCTCAAAATATGAAGTAAACCCACATATCGTTGCTGCGCTTGACAAGTTCCATTAGTGATTTTTATATGATCCCTAACTTAATAACTATATAGAAATCACAAATGGAGCTTGTCAGGTGCAGCAAAGATAAATAGAGTAAGATCCCAGAGCGATCTGACACAACTTATTTTCACATGGATGAAACCTTAGGTTCTCAATAGCGTCTCATGTGCTTTGAATACTTGTGTGCTTGTGGAGCTCGCCCTTGTGACCCCTGGACAGGTACCAGGTGAGAAAGGGAACTAAAAATAAGAGTTACTTTACTTATTTATGGTTGATTTTTACATATGTTTTGTAGAATATTATTCTAAAGTAGTATCATAAGTGTCAGACACTTTCCATGGACCAAAACTTCTGTCAGACGCTTTAAAGCTCCACAAAAACTAAATGAACTTTAGTTATTTTTACAGTCTGATTTTTAAATATGTTATTAAGGTACTAACTATTATAAAGTTATATTTCATTAGTCTGACCAATTTTAGTGACCAAACATCCAGTCAGTGCATGAAATCCTCTCACTCGCTCTGAAACGCATGCGTGCTCTCGCGCTCATACTCTCGGATGATTAATTTTTGTGTTTAGGAGATGTTTGGTCACTACAATTTGTCGGACTAATGAAATATAACTTTGTAATAGTTACCTTAATAACTTATGTAAAAATCAGACTTGTAAAAATAAGTAAAGTAATTTTTTTTTATGGAGCTTTAAAGCGTCTGACAGAAGTTTTGGTCCATGGAAAGTGTCTGACACTCATGATACTACTTAAGAATAAAATTCTACAAAACATATATAATAATCAGCCATAAAAATTTAAGTTAAGTAACTCTTATTTTTAGTTCCCTTTCTCACCTGGTACCTACCCAGGGGTCACAAGGGCGAGCTCTACAAGCACACAGGTATTCAAGGCACATGAGACGCTACTGAGAACCTAAGGTTTCATACATGTGAAAATAAGTTATGTCAGATCGCTCTGGGATCTTGAACTAAAACATTTATCAAGCCAACTCGACGAAGCTTTGTTCTGTCACAAACGTTAAATCGTAAAAAGAAAAAGTGTCATATCTACGCATAAATTTAAGTAGTCTATAGTACAGACTGCCAGATAATCCTTGTATTAAAAGCTTTGAATGTAATAAAGAAAATTGTATTAAATTTTCTCTTCCTTTAAACCTTTCTGAGACTTCAACAAAAATAGTTTTAAAAAACTTCCATTCAAATTTGCCCAGTCATTCTCGATTTCTGCGCTTAGTAACACTTTTAGCCATTCATTTTTATCTATATAACAGGCTAGCTTTTGCCTCCAGCTTCGCCCGCATACATAAAATATAGCCTATGTCACTCAGGAATAAAGTAGTATTCTATCGATGAAAAAAAATTCGCAATCGGACCAGCCCCCCCCCCCCTAGCCAAGTTACAACCGTTTCGTTTCGATTCTCTTTTCGTTGATCGCCTCGAGTCGGCCACGCCTCCTATTCCTTTGTTCTGACGTCATCTCAATGATCAGTCACGTGGTCAGAACAAAGGAATAGGAGGCGTGGCCGATTCGAGGCGATCAACGAAAAGAGAATCGAAACGAAACGGTTGTAACTTGGCTAGGGGGGCAGTACTTTCAGAGATTACTAGTACCTTCTACAAACAAAAAACATAAAAACAAACTTAACCCTTTATAATACTAGTGTTGATAGATTACAGTAAGCAATACATCTGGTCTAATAAAACATCTTCTCCTTTGCTTCAATGTTTACTATTTGTTTCACGAGGCTTCACAACTGTACAAGCTTATCATGCATTTCGAAGGTCATTATTATAACCACCTTGTTCCCTAAACTAACGACAAAGAAAAAAATAGTGATATTGTTACTTAATAATATATTAATACTGATAAGTTAACCAAGCAACTGTTCTAATTGGAATTTTGACTAAAAGGAAGTGATGATTAATGAAGTTCTCAGAATCATCCATCTGTACCTACTTGCTGTCGAAAGTTCAGACAATTAAACAATGACATGTCGTAAAATCTCTTTTATATATGCTGACAATATGTTTTGTACTATACTAATGTCATGGTGGTGTCATTTTGACAATTACTTTCTTGTAATTTCTTTTTACATAATAAATTATTTAAAATTACAACGGGTAACAGGTATGTGTATTTTACTGTTCCACCAAGTTTTGCTTATTACTAACAAGTAGATTGTTTACTTTGTCATACAACTTTCAGCTGGTTTGAAACTTCAAAGCGAGGTTGGAATTGCAATGTTTGGACAATATTGCACAAGTTCGGCTCTGTTTGTCAGCAAACGCGCTTTGAAATTCAACTTTGTTGTGTATTGTTTTCTCAAAGTCAAACCATTATTTGTCGAATACGATTGTCTAGAAACTAAGTAAAATTTTGGCTTTATTTTGTCTACCCATTTCAGGTTTCGTATGAATGAAGTGAAAGAGTAAATAAGTGCTCTTATTACTTTTCAAATTGACTTGTCAATAGCACTCGTGGTTATTTGGCAAAGGGATACCAAGATTTATTCCACTCTCCTTCCGTTCGTTCGCACTTTATTGTCAATAGGTATGGAAATTCACCCTTTTAGGTGAGCCCTTTTGAAGTCTATCCCTTTAGAAACGATAATAATGTAAATTCAAAAGGTATCCGGGGAAATAAAATCTATTAGTACCTTTTAAAATTAGTTTAGCGGATAGAGGAAAGAGAACATTTATGAAAATAAAACTAGGTGTTATCCCAAGGGTTGCTCGTTTGTAATGTGTAGGCAAAAAATAGGTTACAAGTTGTGCCATGCAAGATTAAATTGAATTGATGACCTTAAATTAATGGCAGTGAATATTGTGAATATTAGTGATGTGCGAAAAATAAATAATGCAGGAATTATGAATTGACAAATTAAGAGGAAAATAACGAATTAAAAAGGGTATTATTACAAAAAGAAAAAAGAATAAATAAAGCTGATTAAACATTGATTTATTGTAAAATTAATAAAATATACGTAACAAAAATAAAACAATAAAAATTCCATCCAAATCCACATTATATCTTAGAACATCTTCTTAAATGCATAAAGTCCATTTCAGTAAGCAAATTCGTTGAATGTCTATCCAGATTGGAATCCGTGGGCCTCTTCATACTGTGAGTCTATTGGGAAATAAAAATATCGGATCAAATATGGATTTGGAAAACTGTTATTGGATGCATCTAACTTTATGACAAGCGTGCAGTGTTAAGCGCTTCGTAAACACAATTTTTGAATTAATTTTATAGAGCTATTGGTCCAAACCATTATTGGAAAAGGGTTTTTCTATACAAATATTCATATAAAGCAGCAATTTTAGTAAATTATTATTATAAATTGTAATTCAAGAATATTGCCGCAAGAAAGGGGACTACAGAGAATAATTTCTATAACATTGTGTTCTTTTTATTTTTATCTCAAGTAATGTTATGTCCACTATCAAATAGAAAATGAATAAAAGAAGCACTGGATCCGTCTCGAAGCAGTTAGCTATTTTATATCGACTACTAGAATTTTCTTCAACAATTTATTCCTTCATAAATTCTTTAAAGTGGTACTTGTACTCCATTGAGTCGTGACTTTCGTTCGATTTGAAATGAAGCTACATCGTATTCTGCAAGTCAGAACTTCATTAATGGACTACAATGATACTCCTTTTTTTTTTGCGAGGGTATGGTAAGTATATCGAACCCTTCTTATTTATGTTGCCTTAGTACTTGGAACATATCGAAAATTTAGCGATTCCATCTTTCTTTTTACTTTTTCTACAATAAATTTAGTCATGTTTTTGTATTGGTTTTCCCCTGGTTCACTTACCATCACGCAATAAAAGTGATATTGTCAATCTCAGAACGGAATATGTTATATATTTTATTACGTTGGTGCTTGTATTCGACATTCGCTACAGATGTTATGTGCAAAGTTTCAGGAGCTTAGATTGTTTGGCACATAAAGTGTCAAACTTGCCGAGTTATTTATTATTCGGAAACTGTAACTGATATTTCGTATTTTGGTTTACTTTAGATTATATAAAGAAAGACATTGAAAGAAAATCAATAGGGACGGCTAAGAAGGATTTTGTTCTGATATAAACCCCTTTATTTTAAATCATTTCTTTCAATTGAATTTCTCTCAGAATCAAATTGACAGTAGTTGATTACTAGTTCACTGAAATTACCTAATTAAAGGTTTTTTTCATTGATAGGGCAACTGAGTCGATTGAAGTGAACAAAGTTCTCTTTAAAAAGACTCAATAATATTTGCAACTCTTTATTAGCAACTCTATCCGTTGTGTTTTTTTTTCCTAAATCAAGTTGTACGATTCCTGGTAAGGTTTTTTTTTTAATTGATATAAACTAGTGCTTGACTGCGATCCCACTTGATGGTAAGTAGTAATGCAATCGTTGATGGTGAGGCGCACTAATTTATTGAGAGCCTATTCACTCTAGCCTTGAAGAGGCCCAAATTATAATCGGACGGGAAAACCGCAGCAGGCAAATTATTCCAGTCCCTCGATATACGCGGTATAAAAGACGAGGCGAAACGCTTGGTCCGGACCGTTAATATTGATTTTTCAAAAATCCAATGATGCAGATAATATGTAGCTTTCATCTAAATCGAGTCTCGAGACACCTTTGAGTATTTTCGCTACTCCTCATAGTTTTAGGTTTGTCTGTCCACGTCCACTTGAAAATATCACCGTGTATAGGTACCTAATTATTTAATAAGTCAAATAACCATTAATTACGCTTCAACTGCTTATTAAATGAGCCGTGAATCAAGAATAAAGTATGGAGAGACGTTTCAAAAGTTGCCCTAATTAGATTCCAAAGTTAGCGTCTCATGAAGATTCGTAGTGAAATTAATGGAATGGTGGCCAATAAAACCCATTGTATCCCTGTTTGATGACAGTTAATTTAGCCCAGATTTTTAAATTAGTATTTTTATTCGATTCTGCGTGCACTAAGACCTTAGGTTTTACACAAAGTGTTTTTCTATTAGCGATATCGATTATCGAAATGAGAGAATGTTAAGTATTGATTGCGTCTGGAACGCAAAGGATAACTAAAGAAACATAGGTGGGTTTCAGTCATTAAAAGTCTGATACTCCCTCTCACTCCACCTAGAGCGGGAGGAGTTATTTGACGATCTCCCACCTCAAAAAAAAGGGATTGATTGCATGACATTTCGATACCGCTTGCCGATGTTTCTTCATTTTTGATAATCGATATCACTGAAAAACTAGCATCTGTCTAAAAACTCTTATTGTGTTTATGACTTCCACATGCATCGCAGATGGTTGAAAGTTCTTCTTACCGTATGCTCTCCGTCCGTGACCTAGGCGACCAGTCCTTGGAGTATGATGCTCCACGTCTTCGTCCACCTCCGATGGTCCTGCCTGTCTTCCACCTCTCCACGTGATATCTGATTGCGTGCCGCACTTCAGTGTTCATGAAGCAGTAGAACAGTGCCACTGTGAAACCCTGAAAAATAAAGCCAAACCTACAGAAATGATCAAAGAGTACTGGTCCACTCATGATCCTGACCTTTTATAGTTTTTGAAATGAGTCATATATGTATAATTTTCACTAGCCATATTATCGGTACTGTAGTCCACAAAAAGCTAGTATCTAGAATGTGGCTGATAACAATAATAAAATAAACCTATGCTTAGGTTTATTAATGAAAAAAAAAATCCTATGAGATAGATCCTATAAAAGTATTTGGTCTTTTTTTTTTTCACTCAGCTGCAACGGTACATGGTGGACATCCTATCCATTACGCACTAAACGTTTTGGGACCATATTCATTGTGCGTACAGCTAAAGAGTGGAATTTCTTTCCGCAGTCTGTGCTTCTTGATAGATTTTTAAGTCAAAAGAGAATAGGTTGCTTCCACATCATCACTTTCCATCAAGTGCGATAGTGGTCTTGCGTAAGAACCGCACGACTACTCATATCCCAAGATACTAAGAATTTACACCGACGAATCAAAGACGAACACCGGAACAGGAGTCGGAGTCTTCTTCTACGCCATAGAAGCCAGGAAAGTTACGGATACTCATATCCGCATAATCTCCGACAGTGCCTCAGTACTAGAATCACTAGAAAAATCAACAACAACCTCGAAACTCATACAAGAATCCACTCTGCACTAGAACGCATCATAGTGTTGAATAATAACACTGTGACACTGCAGTGGATAAAAAGACAGAGCGGCTCACTGGGCAACGACGCAGCTGATGAGCTGACAAGGCGGGGGTCTGACACGGTGGTCTTCGGACCGGAGCCCATCGTGCCAATACCCTTTAGTCAGCTGCGGGGTTGGCTACGAGAGCTCACTAACGCACAAGCGGGAAGGTGGTGGTCCCTGGCTCCGGACTGCAGGCAGGCTAAAAAAGCCATGCCATGCTTAAATAGAACCCTAACCAGCAACCTTCTGCGATTGGACAGAGGCTGACTGCGTCTGGTGGCAGGGACTATCACCGGATACTGCTCCCTGAACAAACACTTCCTCACAATGAATATCACGGCTAGTCCTCTGTGCAGTAGATGCATGGAGTCAGAAGAAACTGTTGCGCATGTGCACCTCGAGTGCACAGCCGTCAGCGAGATAAGAAAAATAACCTTGGGAGCATCGAATTCAATTATAGAGGCCCTGAGCAAACTGAAGAAACTCATCAGCTTCTGGAGTGAGGTGGGCTGATTGGAATAAAGGCCGCCATAGGCCCACACATAATGGTTTGCTAAGGACTAAGTGCGGAAACCAGATCACAAAGATAAGAAGAAGATGCGATAATGCTCAAGCGCAAACCTATCAACAATAATAAAAAAGGATACCTATGTTTGTTGCAAATTTTGATTACCTAAAAAAGTACTAACAACCATTAAACTAGGTAGACAAAAGGCCTCACATGGGTATCATTAACTGCTGAAAGAGCACATTAAACCATCACAGTTCGTAGGTAACTATGACTAGGCGCGAATATACAGACATACTCACAAGTTTGAAACTTCATTACGCCACTGAACTTGCCACAAGTTGCGGCTAACATTTGATAGTTAGAGGAGCTCCATGTTTCCAAGTCAAAGGGAAACAATTCGAAAGCAAACAGATACACGGAACATTTATAGTCTGAAGTGATGCTGCGGTTTCTAAAGACGATTTACAACGGCTTTGTAGAGTGGGTCTGCTAGACTACCAGATACATTTAACGACGTCTGACCGCGTTGAGTGTATGAAGAATGGGGTTTATAACTGATATAAACTGCAAGTCTCCAACACTAAAAATAGATTTTGTGATTTTTGTTATTAATATAAATTGCTTGAGAATTATGGCTTCAGCGAGGAAGAGTTTCTATTGGTACCTACCATAACTTTTTTTCTTTGACGTAGGAAATCATCAAATAACTCTTTCCGCTCCGGGTAGAGCAAGAAGGCGTGTCAGACTTTTACTGACTAAAGACCACCTGTATTCCTTCAGATGCCCTTTGCGTTACAGGGCCACAGTAACCTTTATCCCGCAGCCCACCTATCTATAATTTTACCAATACCTTATTGACTCTCCGCTACAAAAGGCGTAACTCCAAATCTCATATTTTTGGCAATGACCAAAAAAGAAACGATTTCGGGATCAAGTGACTAAAAACTTTCAAAAAATATAATGTAGTAACAGTCATTTTTTTCACCGTACTGCAATTTTAAATGTACAGATCGAAAGGGCGTGAAAAACTGTATAAGAGAGCATCGAGAGGTCAACTGTTCCAAAATGGTCTTTACACTATTTGAAGTGGAAAGACCTACCTACCATTCACCCAATTTTCTCTATGTCTGCAGTGGCGTATAACCGTACCTGTGTCGACAACATTAGCGCCCTCGTGTAGTCGAAGGCATGCGCGAACCAGGAGTCATCACTGGGTCCACACAGCACGAGCAGGTTTGTGATGCCCAGCAGTGGGATCAGGACTAGAAGCGCTTTGGTTGCTTTCCGATACTGCTCGGTTTCCAACGTGTTTGCTGACCGGAGCTTTGTTATTAACACCTGGTAAGGATAGGAAGAGTTAGTTGCAGCAATATTCATAGCAGTGTTGTTGTAGCAGTTTAGAAACTACTTTTGCAACTATTTTTATCCTAGTTGCTTTGCTCGTGTAAAAGTAGAAAAGGATATCTGAAGAAAACATACCCCGGAATAAAAATTATCCCACGTCCTATTTCAAGACATGTTCGATTCGTGTGCCTTTCATTCAAATCTGCCCCCCTAGCCAAGTTGCAAACGATAAACGTGAACGCTTAGTAGTCTTTAATAGATTTTCAACTTTATGTTATTGGATATAAAGTTGAAAATCTATTGAAGATTACATAGTGTTTTCGTTCGTTCCGGTCTCTAACGCTCAGTAGTCTTTAATAGATTTTCAACTTTATGTTATTGGATATAAAGTTGAAAATCTATTGAAGATTACATAGTGTTTTCGTTCGTTCCGGTCTCTAACGCTCAGTAGTCTTTAATAGATTTTCAACTTTATGCTCTTAGATATAAAGTTGAAAATCTATTGGAGATTACTAAGCGTTCACGTTTATCGTTTGCAACTTGGCTAGGGGGGGGCTGTTCGGCTATTTAAGCGTTAAGGAGTAACAAACATTAGTTTTTCGATTTGAACCAACTGTTTGACTTTATTAGTGTAGATATATATGTAGATAGTTTATTAATTTGTGTATGTATTATATACTTGTATGATATTTATGGTTTATCAGTATATCTATTCTTGTATATATTGGCTTTTCTCTCTCTTTTATTGCACCTACCACTATTTATCTCTGCATCACCCTAAGGTTGACTGGTAGAAAATGCCTAAGGCATTAAATCCGCCGCTGTACGTTTGTGCATAAAGTGTTTAATAAATAAATAAATACACGCACCGCACATCATCACATACTCGTATAAATTTTCGCCTTTATATTATTATTTTGTCATCCGTTTTAAGATATTTTTATTACCCGGGTGCGATAAAAACAAAAGAGTGTTTTGTTTTTTAACCGACTTCAAAAAGGAGGAGGTTATATGTTCGGTTGAATGTATGTTTTTTTTTTTATGTATGTTCACCGATTTCTCGGTCAATTGTGGACCGATTTTGAATATTTTTTTTTATTGAAAGGTTATGCTTCCGAGTTGGTCCCATAGAAATATTGTTATGATCTGATCTTGAACTTCGAGGATATGGAACAGAACTCCTCATAGGATCACAGCAGAACCGTCGTAACAAGTAAAATTGCTTATACGTGTAGTCGATGACTGTAGAGGGGGAATATATCGAACTGATCTGATGATGAAGCCTGAAGTTAGGCACCGGAACTCTGTAATAAATTAATGTAATCTAACCGTGTTTGGGATTATTAGAATTGTCATGAGATGCACTCTGGCTATAAGGTATTTAAGTTTGGCTGAGGGGTACTTTTTAGTGGTGGTACCATAACTAAAAAGTGTAAAATAAAAAACTTTTTACAAAAAAAATACAACCGACTTCAAAGTAAAAAAAAAACACTGAAAAGTGCAAAATAACTTTAATTTCGGAAGTCGGTGTTAAATAACGAAGTGACAAAACTATTATAGAAACACCGACTTCCGAAATTCAAGTTATTTTGCACTTTTCGGTGTTTTTTTTTACTTTGAAGTCGGTTGTATTTTTTTGTAAAAAGTTTTTATTAAAGTACGTACTGTTATAGAGGTATTGTTTTAACATTTCTTAAAGATTAAAGTATCTGACTTCAAAAGTTACTTAGATACTCGTACCTACGCTATTACCTACTGAGCAGCATGAATTACTTTATAACCTACTTCAAAAAAAGGATGTTCTGCATTCGACCCGTCTGTATCTTCGTATGTCCATGATTTTCTGAAAAACTACTGATCTGATTTGGATGAGGTTTTTGTTATTCAAATGTATATATTTTATGGGAAGGTTTTAATATCTAACATAGGGCTCTGATGAAGATCTTCGAAGACAGATAATGGAACTCTTCAATATCCAACTGCAAGTGACTTACGATTGCTACGATCTTGCGTGTATGTATTTTTTACAATATTTCATAACATAAGCTTACACCCGATTTACCTGACCTTTCTGAAGGGGTATGAAGATGTGTACAGTTCACTCAGATACACTCTCATTTCATAAACAGGACTGTGGATTCAGTCGTTATGGACATTTTCTCAATCCTCTAAGTAGGTACCTTACCGTAGAACTTGCTAACTGTTTAGTTTTAGTTGTAGGTAACGACAGCTAAAAAAAACAGAAAAACTTTTTTTTCAACACACTTGCTCAGAAACTGACTCTTATTGCACTGCACTTAGGTATATAATGGCACTCGTTACCAAACTGTGACATTTTGATTACCATTACGCACTAGTGCTATAATGTAGTTGAAACCTTTTTGTTCAGCCTCTTTGTTCGCAAAACAAATTTGGAATTCGAATAAAAATCCTTCAATAGTATATAAATTAGTGTCTTACTTACTTAGTTCATCCAATTTACAAGTTAAAATGGACAAATTTAACTTATACAAACAATTTATTTAATAAAAAACATTTAGTAAATACATCGTACATTCAAATAAAATTTGTTTTTTTTTTGTGGTCTATGGCCGCCATTTTAAGATGCGCGCGGTTTTTGACGTGATTTTTTTTTATTCCAGTAAAGTTCAGTGGCTGTATTAATTAAATAAAATTAAATACTACAAAATCATTAGAAAATGTTACATCCGTATTCTATTGTCACTACGAAAGACATTATCGTAAAAACTTTTCACGCAAGAAAACATAAACGTAAGACTAGGCAGTATGATCAAAATACCTTAGCCTACCTCTAGGGGTAAATAAAAAAAAATTATGCGCGCGCTTAAGAAAACAGATTTTTACCACCATGTCACAGAAAATTTTACTAGTTTTTCTGTTGTTTTCTTTACAAGTGTATTGAAAAACGTCGTATGACACATGAGTAATTAATGATTACCGTTCTTGGCTCTCTTAAGACCCTCGCCACGGCTCGGGTCTAAATACCGCCTCGACGGTAATCACTAACATTACACACTTTTATCATAATGTACTATTACAAAATTAGAACTAGCTTCCAAAATAGGTACAGTTCCTGTAGAATAGGCTATGGGCACAATATAGGTAGTTTCCGTAAGATGACTATGCACACAGCCATGCGAAAAATATTATAGAGTAGAAATAAAAAGGGTTTTCAAAATGCTATTAAATTAGATGAAGACAGAAAGCAGAAAATTGGTGTTGTCAACTTATTTCAACGTTCCGATTGGTGCTTAATGTGCTATCCTAATTTCCCGAGAGAGGCTTAACTTGTGCCGGGTCATTCTTCGAATTAATTTGACCCGACTGCAAAACATCTCATCGGAATTTTTTCGAAAGGGGAAAACGAAAAACTGATTTATTTTTTAGGGGAAGTTTTCGTAATTGATGGGTTTGATTTTATTATAAATCTGGATAAAATGACTAATTTGAAAGCAGAAAATGAAATCTGGTTAACATAGTCCCGGAATATGTTGCTACAAAAGTATCCTATGTTATCTTTGAGGACATAAGTCTACCAGTGTGATAAAGAACAACGACGAGGAAATTGTTGATGAAATTAATAAGTGTCTACATAAGTTACCATGATATAAACTGGCGAAATAATTGACTAAGTTTTATCAAATCAAGCTAATGGCCAGTCTAAAGATCGCAAAAAAATGGTCATAATTGGAAACTGAATTGACTAGATTTTTACCATAATAAATAATCATGGCTTAGTTTTTTTGTTGCTGGCTTGACTTCATGACTTTTGGCTAAATTGAACTTTTAATGTTGCCATTAATATAAATCTTGGTCATGTAAAATAATATGTTTTGCTTCATGTATTGATAATAAATACTTAGGAAATACATTTCCGCATTAGATAATAAAAATAACTGTTTGTGCTTACAATATAGTGGTTATAATGACACATATGATATCGTAGTGCATTTAAGGTATAGCACCATTACTAGAAAAAAGTATGGCATTAAGACATTTCAACTGTCATTCAGCCTAATGACTTAGAAGAAAAAACATGACATTATGACATGTCATCTTTTCGTTCATTCAAAAATGCGTTTATTGATTTTTAAAATTCATAAGAAGATACGTAGGCAAAGACATTAAATATGTTAAATCTCTTTGTACGTAGGTATTATTGACATACGAGTATTATATACGTAAATTCATAAACTTTAATCTGGAATATTTTTAATACGAGGATTCTATTAATAGTAATGTTTAAGACAAAATTGTTTGGAAATTTAATCTATATACTTTTGTATATTTTTCATCACTTGACGCTAAAAAAATGTGCCAACAAAATTTTGTTCGAGAATCTGTTATCACTCATGTTACTAAAAGAGTTATGAGCTTTCGTTATGAGTATACATGTAGATGGGTGCAGAGGGAGAGGGATGCCAAAGAAAAGATGGATGGATTGTGTGAAGAGTGATATGAAAGAAAAGGAAGTTAGTGATAGCATGACGGTTGACAGGATAGAATGGAAGAATAAAACTTGTTGTGCCGACCCCACATAAGACGGGACAAGGGCAGGAAGGTGACTGTTCAAGTGTGAAGAAGAAACAAACATACAACACACTCACAAGCTCACAAGCTTTCGCCTTTATAATATTTGTGTGATACTTATGTCGCTTACAAAAGTTTCATTAAATACTTACCCACATAATCCTAATGAGGAAGAACAGATTAAGGGCGAGTCCTGCAAGCGCAGGAGCTTTATGAATCCAGTCTACTTGATGCTCGTGCATCCAAGTACACATCTTGGTATCTCCTGCGATGGCTAGCTGCAAACAAAAAGCGATAAATGACATTTAATTTTGCAAATAGGTTTTAAAAAACACTTTTACACGTCAATTTTAACTATAATAATAATAATAATAACCCCATCGCCGTATCTCTACGTTGACGTCGTGGTGGGGCTTGCGTGCTCCAATATACCCTAGGTCTGTATCGGTGAAGTTTGCTTTGCCGTAATATGCCTAGGGTGAGGGGCCAGACTAAGAGAGATACAATCCGCAGTGCAGTTTTGTGGCGAACTGTTGGGCATTAGCGACCCCACGGACCCGATCTCCCGGGAGAATTCTTTTTCTTCATCTCCGGCTTGCCTTTATTGGCCGGCCGTAGTGAACACTGACGAGGAACTGAGCTCCCACCTCTCTCTTGCCTTTATTGGCTGGCTTGAGTGGAGATTCGCAAGAGCAAACGTGCTCGGGAGAAGGATGTATAATCCAGTAAGGTGCTGGTAGGGATCTTGACCGTACTTCCGGGATTGTCCTGATAGCCGTGGTATAACTCTCCAGTCCTCAAGCACCTCAGAATATGTTGCCCTCTTGTTGCTACGTCACTTTGTGCTAGCGGCCGTTTTTTGGGGGCCCATTTATTGAGTGTGCAAGTCACCCCCTGCCTTTTTTCGATGGATATTAATAACGTTGTTCAGGCAGGGGCCATAGTCTTAACATAGTTCCATGTTACCAGTCCACTTAAGACTCCAAAAACCATAGCCCTATTATCTTTGTTCTCCATATGTCGCAATAGTTTTTCAACAACCGGGGGTGGTCCTTGGGTGCACTAGCATAGCGCGTACAGGGATAATCGTCGGTTGGTATCATGTTCCATTATAATTATCTAAAGGGCCTCTGCGAGTTGGCTTCGGCTCCTCGTACGACTTCCAAAGGTCCAGGACCTCAGGGTCCTGAGATAAATATTGAAAATAATAATAATAAATTTCATTTATTTCTCTCATAAAGGTACATTGTAACATAAGTTTATTTATAAATTTTGCGTGAAGACTAAAACCTTTGTGAGAGCTGAGGGCTTAGCCAAGTTGATAATCTACAAACGTTAACGCTAGTAGAAAACTTCGATTCGAAACGAAACGGTCGTAACTTGGCTAGGTCTGCTGGAGTCTGAACTAGGTTCGAGACCTGTGTGACAGATCTCCAGGCTCACACCCTTTTAAACATAATCGCATTTTGCGGCACATAAACATGAATCTTATGTTTGTAAGATTATGAGCGAGAGAGATTTGTAAAATGACATGTTAAGTGTAAAGGTAAAGTGATATTTTTATTGAAATGTGTGTGTAGTGTATAATGTATGCGTGTGTTAGTGTTTATAATGAATGTGATTAAAATGATTACTTTATGAAGACAGAATCCAAATTCTGTCTTCATAGTCCAAAACAAGAAGCCAGTTTCTTATTGTTGTTTTATATTTATATTTAGTCATTTCATACAAATATGTATGATTTTATTTACTCAGTTGTAAACATAGGGATCAAAGAAATTATAGAAACGTTGAGCTAGCCTCGAATGAGCAGGGACGAATGAACAAACTGTATGCTTACGTTTCAGGGATTCAAACTTATCCGGGTTATAGGAACTGCGAGTGTGGACTGTTAAGATTAGAGAGAACCTTGCAGGTTTTGTAAAGTTCCGTGGTAGGAAATTGATAAGGAAGGGACCAGCCAACTTTAAGGATCGCTCTTTGGGCACATTCAAGTCTTATCACCCCACACAACTATACAATAATGGGCAACTGACTCACAGAGTGCTAGATAAACTTGTCTGAGCACAAATGCGTCACAGCCACATTGCGGAGGTTCTTAAAAATAAGTATTAATTTACGAAGTCGGGAGGTAAGTAAGTCTATGTGGTTGGAAAATGATAAAAAGTCATTTATCTGAACACCCAAATACTTTGTACTATCTGTGCGACTTAGGTGAGCACAGCTGCATGGTGCTGGTGCTGCATTACAAGAATGTACAATCAAAGAAAAATGGGACGACGAAAGTTTACCAACTTTAGACAGGGAAAAGGTACTTAGAATAAAATAAAGATACTTAGATTAATTTCAACATTTGGGGTGAGCAGATTTTGTGCCAACCAGTCAGTTACAGTGTCAACTCCTAGTTGTGCATGTTGGAATATCGACACCCAGGAGTCACCATCGAATATTAAGGCAGTATCATCAGTGTAAGCAAAAATGGATCCATTAGTAAGCTTATGATGACAGAGGTCATTAATATAGATGAGAAACAGGGTCGGCCCAATGATACTACCTTGTAGTGCACCATTGGTTGTAGGGAGTTCGTCACTCATCCATTCGCCTATTTTGACACATTGGCATTTTAAAAAGTAGAAGCTGATCTATATGACGCTAGTGTTTCCTAGCTAACTCCCCTGAGAAGATACACCGATATAAACTCCGACAGACTCTCAGACTCTCTTTTGAAGCCCATACAGCAAACATGTAATGGTTTCTTCATACAAACTTTAGACCGCCGTTTCATCCCTTTAGGTAGCGAATATTGGAAAATCCGAGATTATTGCTCGCCTACGCCATAAAAGGAAACCTTTTGCAAAATTTTACGCTCCAAGTCCCATTAGTTTTGGCTGTGTGTTGAGAAATATCTAATAACTTCTCCTGCCGCTCTACGTGGAGCGAGAGGGCGTGTCAGATTTTTATTAACTAAAACCAACTGTGTCTTTCAGTTGCTCATTGCGTTTTAGGGCCATGGTGAATTCTTTTGAATATTCCCTCAGCTCAATATTAGTGTTAGTTGTTAATTACAATAGCTTTTGACAGAACCTAGTCTATCGGGTCAGCTATTACAGTATTCCCATTAAAATCTTCATAAAAGTCGCTGCAAGCGAGAATAGGTATACAATTCGGAGAGGCTTGTGGCAGATTAACAGCAGCACGGATCAAACTTCGCGGTTAAGCAATGTTTATTACCAAGGCCGGCCCATGGATGCCAACTCTAAGATCCATTGACTCTATCTAGCTGACTATAAAGAGCATAATGATCACTTTGAAGAAATTGTCTTTTTGATGCACTTTTACTGTTTTTCACGATCTTTCGATCTGTATATTTGACATTGGCTACTACCCAAGATTTTCTTAAAGCTCTTTTTTTAATAATAGTCAAAAGTATAAAATTTGGAGTTACGTCTTTTGCAGTGGAAAGCTATGCTTCGAAAAATACGTTTAACCGTTATCTCTGGCTGTCATTTTACGACTTTCAATACTCGTAGTCTGTTAAGGGTAGTCAAGCAAGGCTAAGCCGAGGGGGTACTCCTTAACCAGTAACTGGGTAACAAGATAGGTATATCTTGTTACCTATTTACTGGGCTGTGGACGTCAGACGTGACATGATGACGGCACAGCGCCCCTAGCCAAGTTACGATCGTTTCGTTTGCGCCGAACGTCTCGAATAGGCCACGCCTCCGATTCCTTTGTTCTGACCACGTGACTGAGCGTTGAGATGACGTCAGAACAAAGGAATCGGAGGCGTGGCCTACTCGAGGCGTTCGATGCAACCGAAACGATCGTAACTTAGCTAGAGGGGCAGCTGGCTGTTGCGCTGCGTGTCGCGTGGTTTTATTTTCGCGTGGAACAAATATTTGTAAGGCCTTGGTACAGCTAGTTGTTCCGCGTCTGGGTGTTTGTAAATATGAGTTTACATATTTGTGAACGCACCCAAGATACAATGAATAATTCATGGCACGGTTGTCGCGGGTTCAATTCCCGCACGGCACAAATATTTGTATGGCCTACAGATAGGCACAGTATAGATATGGAACAGTACGAAAACTACGTACCAATGTTCGCAACGGCACACTCACACAAACATACGCATCGACGAGACTCCTAAGCGTTTCTTTCTACTGACAGCACCGCGAGAAACGCTTAGGAGTCTCGTCGATGCGTATGTTTGTGTGAGTGTGCCGTTTCGAACATTTGTACGTAGTTTCCGTACTGTTCCATATCTATACTGTGAGATAGGTGTGGTCTGGGTGTTTGTGAGGTTACATGTTTGTGAACGCACCCACTATACAGGAGTAATTCCTAGTGTGGGGAAAACGACTTTTGAAAAAAAAAACCAAACTGTGTTGGGGTCGGCTCCCAACATAGTTTGGATTGACTCATTCAGGGATTCGCAAAACATGCAAGATGAAGCAAACTTAATTGTTTGTATAGGTCGGTTCTGTATGTATTTTACGAACTTGAGGGAGCAAGTTACTTGGCCAACATAGAATGGTTTCATTATGAAATAATTGGTTGCCCTTTTCAGTTTTGTTACGGGCGTGATAGCGTAATCGAACTTAAATTGTTGATGAATTGTATGTTTTATCAGTTGTCTAGTACTCATCACTCACCACAAGCTCTGCTTAGTTTTTGACTAGATGGCTTTGTGTTAAAGTTGTGGAATATTATTATTATTATGAATTGAAGGCTTAGCCACATCAGTTGATAGCATCGTTAGAACGCGACGGTTGAATGGGTTTTGAATTCATTTGTAATTCAAAGGGGTTATTTTAGTTCTGCCGGGGTATCTAGTGGGATTGTTCGAAGAGTCACCGCTGCCCTGGGTCGTAAAGGGCAACTGAAGGAACACGACCTTTAGTAAGTAAAAATCTGACACTCTGTTTCGTTCTACTCAGAGCGGGAAAATATTTATATTCGAAAATTCTGCAGCTTTTAAGAAAAGTATTATTTGTTTTAAGAAAATTTAAATAAGTGACTTAATTGTATTAATTCCTATGAAGAATCCTAATTCCTATGAAAAAGAGTGTAAAGGGGAAAGGAGAAAAATATTTAAATTATGGGTAAAGTGCCCAAAAGGATTATTAACAGATACATTTTATAATAGGTACTCTCAATCTGTCATACAGACTTCCATTGTCTATAAATTTTGTTATTGATTGTCGCCGAAATGAAATAGAGATTTGATTTTGAAATTAAATTGAATAATTATATCTATTGATAAAAATAGAGATGGCAAAGATATTTTAAGCCATGACTATCGAGCTGGGTAAAAACCTGTGTTACAGAAGTCTGATTGTTTTTTTTTTCGCCGCCTCCTTTAGCATTACTGCTGCGCAGAAGGAGGCGAGCGCCCCCACGAGGACACGGCGGTGCTCTGCCCAGGCGGGGCACACCTTCACCGTATGCTCCACCGTGTCCTCCGGGCGGTCCACATAATGGTGAAACCCGGGCGTTTCTTCCGCACGAATCCGTTGCAGGAACTTCCCGAACTTACCGTGTCCGGTCAAGACGTACGTTATGCGGAAGTGAGGACGCCGTGACGTCTTTCCAGCCACTCCTCAAAAAGGGGACTTACTGCCTTAATTATTGAGTGCCCAACAGAAGTCATAATAAAATTTGAATTTCTGTTTGGTTATAAAAAGAAGAAATGATAAACTGTAAGAAGTAGATGGAGTCTTACCCCATCAGTCCCATTGGAAGGCACGACGTTGACGAAGCACCTCGATATCACCCATGCTATGAGGAATACCGCGGGCGCACCTGTGAACAAAGATAAAATATCTAATATTAGAACTTATTTACTGACTATTGTTACGTCTGTTGTTATTTTTGACGGCGTTTTGTGGGTATTATTTATTACTAATTTATCATTGGTCCGATGATCAGGTCTGTGATCAATGATCATGTATTATACGAAAGACCATCATCATCACTACCTACTTTTAAATGTTAAAGGTGAAAAATTTATAAAAAAAATAAAAATTAAGTTACTCTTAAACCTTTGATGATGTAAATGCATAAAAACACTGTACACTACACAAAAGCTTCTTAATGTTTAATACATAAGTTATACATACTTCTCAATATCTGCCATCGAAATTTAAAATAAATCTATGTAAAAAAAATAATGAACATTAACTGGGTTTGGACCAAATGCTGCCTAATTATCATCACCATCGTCATATCATTTTAGCCGAAAGACGTCCATTATTGGACATAGCCCCCCATAGTGTCACCACAATAAATGATCCTATACGTTTCGCATCCATACATCCTAGACTAGACATATATATAGACTAAAAATACAGATATCAAACTTTACATACAACTATTAATGTAGTTTGATCTCTTTATCTTAAAACTCACGGGACAGATTTTGGATATAGGAATATATTTGTAATACACTATGCGACCATACTGAGCAGCACATGGTCCAACTTTCATATATGGATGGTCAATGTCCTTTTTAGAAAAGTAACAGCCAATACTATATGACAGTGACACACGACACTGATGCAAAACATTATTACAGAATATTTTTTTTTTATTCTTGATAGGTTCGCGCTTGACCGCCCACCTGATGGAAAGCGACGATGCGGTCGACGATGGAGCGCGCTTACCTAGAAGTAACCTATTCAATCTTGACTTAAAGATTTCCGGGTTTTAGCCATCAGGAAACACAGATTCCGGCAAGGAATTCCACTCCTTAGCTGTACGCACAATGAATGTGTTCCCAAAACGTAAAAATATTTTATTCGAATACGGAAAACTAAAAAGTTTTTCTCAAGAATTCAAAGGTGTTTGTGAAAGTTGCGTAATTATATCACAGATAATTATACCTACGTACTAACACCACGAAAACTTACCTTTTCCTTGATTGAATTTAATTTGCTATTAGATACGATGTAACACTGCCACACTCCAGACAATGCTAACCCTTTTAAATATTTAGTAAGTACTAATAAATGGGCCTCATCAAAAGACTGAGTCACTCAATGAAAAGGGCTATGCTGGGAGTTCCCTTGCGTGATCGCATCAGAAATGAAGATATCCGCAGGAGAACCAAGGTTGCTGACATAACCCGAAGAATCGCCAAACTTACGTTGCAGTGGGCAGGGTACATTGCTCGTAGAACAGATGTTAGACGGGGCCGAAAGGTTCTGGGGTGGCGACCGCGTATCGGAAGACGCACCGTTGGAAGGGCTCCCACAAGGTAGACCGCTGACCTGGTGAGAGTCGCGGAAATCGGATGGATGTGCGACACACAGGACCGTTCGTTGTAGCGACACTAGGGGGAGGCCTATATCCAACAGTGGACGCTGAAATAATGATGATGATGACGGTAATAACAAAACTCACCCCATCCAATAGTGGTGTACACCTTCAGCTTAATGTTCTCGGCGGTGAACGTTTCCACTACCAGCATGTATAGGTATAGACCTGCAATGGTTTAGTATGTTATAGTAGGTACATAAATAGAGTTACGTGGCTGATAATGAAGTTATTTAAGTATATACCTACACTTACATAATTGTTTATATTTTAGATTGGAAGTATTATTGTGTAGAATGAAATCATTATGGTAAGTTACTTTTTAATGTTATTCTTATTGCATTAAAATTCTATGTACATATGTTGTCAGTGATTATACATTCGTTTCCGTCAATCATTGTAGAATATTAAATTAAAAACTTGTGCAATTACATATACAAAAGATATAGATAGGTATAGTATAATGAGAAAATCGAAAGGTTTGTCCCCATCATCATTAATGATAGCCTTGTTCCATTCACTAAATAGAATACACTTCACTTTCATGCTTAGCATATCAGTTTAGTGTTAACACAAACTGCCTTAGTAGGCAATCTTTTAGGGGCGTCCACCCCCCTTAGGAGCGTAGGGGCCCAGCAGGGACGAAGCTTACTGGGGCCATGGGTTGTGCGAAAGAGAACCCCGGGTCCCTGAAACGTAGGCAAAGAAGGAACATAAGAGTGGATTTTAGTCAGTAAAAGTCTGACACGCCCTCTCACTTCGCCTTAGAGCACGAGAAGTCATTGGATGACTTTCTACCTAAAAAACAAAAAAAACCCCTTAGGAAAAGAATTAACTTGTACTATGGATCCGCCACTGCCGGGACACAGGCTTACTCATAGGATGGCGGAGCCAGAAAACTGGAGGAAAGTTGCCTCCTTCTGTGAGACTTTGATGGTCCAGAAGGAAGCTGCCAATCAGAATCGTGAGAAGGGATCCCACATGGAGAAGAAATCGGGGAGGCAACCGCCTCGATACCTAACACACCGAAACTCCGCTTGCATCATCCAACTCAGGTGGGACTTTGGAACCACGGGCGCTCAGAATGGGAACTCTGCTCGCCCTTCGAGTGATTTCAGGGAAGACGGTGGCACAGAGATCACGTGCTGCCGTGCACAGTGAGGCTCAGAGGCACTCAGAAGGGATCCTTGTACAGTGTCCTCACGGATGTGCTCTTATAGGCGTTGCATGGAGGGGGTTCCAGAGTGGTCTTTTAAGAGGTAACTTTTATATGCTGATGGTGATCAGTAAGGTGGTTTTAGTGAGGTAAAAATCGCACACTCTCTAGATGTATTCCTAAAGTCCGGGTGCCTTTTTAAGGTTTCCACTCGAAAAAACACTTACAGGATGAAAAATCAAATATAACAAAAAAAATGTGCCGCACATTTATGTTCTGATAATTCGACAAAATGGAGAGTAAAACTGATGATTTCTTGTGATTTCATATGATGATTTAAAAGTTATCCTGTTTAAGTTTTTATTTTACCAAGGTTATTTTGGAACTATATCCGTACCTTCTACAAGCATCCAGAAGAAATTAGTGAGGTAAAAGTAATGCATACATATGACCAGAATCATACACGACGTTTGATCTTGTTGAGCCTCGTCAGACCAATTCTGAAACAAAACACATCAATTTAGAACAAATAAATTAATAAGGTATAATAGGGTACTTGCCTTTGTTTTTTTACAATATTTTATACTAAACGACAAAATTCACTAAAAATAAATGTTTTCATGAAAACATCATTACTCATTCAGTAACCAATTCAAACCAAGCAGCAATTAGCATTTAGAAAGAGTGGGGGCTTGGTAGGAACATCTCGCCATCTCTTTTGTACACAAGTAACCTAATGGCGGTGACGTCACATTTTAGTATGTGCATCCTTATTCTGTTATTTGACAGTTTCCCCTTCTAACAGGTTTGAAAACTTTACTTATAACTTACTTAATATTGAATGGATTTTAAAAATTCTTTCTATTTGAGATTTTGAATAAAGTTCATTTTGATACAAATATTTAAAAAAAATGAGTCACCTATCTAATTATTCCATGTTTTTGGATATCGCTAAGTTAATCTATAATAATATGGCCTAAGTGTTATACTTAATAATCATTATAATAAACAAGATGTTATAATTTAAAGCCATAAAACACATGACATGGCAGCCATTTTCACCCTGTCTCATGAATGTCAATACATTTAAAATTCATATTGCCTTTTACGAGTAGGGACAAGATAAATACGATATACATATTTAGTTTTATGAAGCCCATACAAAATTCTGATTGAATATATTGGAAGGCTTTTATCTCCTTCAGAGTAAATGGTTATGAGTTCTGTACGTGTAGCAGCCGCTTGAGCTGTTAGCTTTAACAAAATTTCTGACACTAATGTTATAAGGGTGAAAGTTTGTGTGTATATATGTATGTGTGTGTATGTTTGTTACTTTTTCATGCTCAAACAGCTGCTGAACAAAGTATGAAATTTCGCACACCCGTAGACCATGACCTGGAATATCACAAACTTTATCCCAGGAAGTAAGTTCCTTTGGGACAATCTTCAGTACTAAAAAAACTACCTATTACCAGTGGCTTCGCCCGCGTGGAAGTAAGTTTTTCCATACAAACTTCGGACCTCCGTTTCATCCCCTTAGTGAGTGAATTTTGGAAAATCCATAAAGGGAATCTGGTGCAAAATTTCACACTCTTAGTCTCAGTAGTTTCGGCTGTGTGTTGATATGACAGTCAGTAAATTTCTCCTTTATAAATATATATGTCAACTGTATAAAGATGACGGACCATATTTTTCAATTTAAATTAATTTGAAAAAGTCGTCGAAAGAGCTTTAAAATATTAAAAAAGGTGTTCGATATGGGATTTGGTACATGTAAAATCCTGGAGGAGCGCTGGCCTGATGCTGCGTAAGCGAGCGTACGTGAACCACCGCCGCGCCGCTCCTTGATGACTACCACTCTCAAATGTTTAATGTCTTTGACCATTCCACTGCGCACATTATGTTAGAATGTAGCAGATTCTGAATTAATTGTGCTCCATTGGTGTAATTGCTGCAAGGCGTTCCGATGTGAGGATAAATAAACAAATAAATAAATAATATGTACCTAGATAAATTATTCGATTCTGTCGATTCAAAACTCCAAAATTTTGAGCATCGATGCCTAGTTGCTAGCCTGTCAGTTTTCAATCGTTTACATTTCGCCTTTCGGGGAGAGTGCTATGGATTTGACCATTTCAATTCCGCCAAGTCTGTTCCATCATCGGTCCACCAAACGTTCGGCGTTGCACCACCGATACATGATGGACATCTCACCAATACGTACAAAGCGTTTTGGGAGTACATTCATTATGCATACAGCTAAAGAGAGGAATTCCCTGCCGGAGTCTCTGTTTCCTGATAGCTACAACCTAGGGGTCTTTAAGTAAAGAGTGAAAAGGTTACTTCTAGGCAAGCGTGCTTCATCGTCGGCCACATCATCGCTTACCATCAGGTGAGATAGTGGTCAAAGCGAGCCTATCCATAATAATAAAAAAGTCGAATTTCGAGGTAAACTCTCAACTCCAATAATACCTCTGCATACATGTAATCTGGCTGTATTTAAGAATATTTTATTTGAGATTTAAACTGGCCATTATTCGCTTTAAGTGTCATATTAATTACCGGCAGTTAACTGCAGCTTCCCGGAACTAAAAGTAGTAGCTTGTTTCCTAGGGCTACGAGATTTTTCGAGATAAAAACAGTAGCCTGTAGTTTTATTTACAGGGGAGACTGAAAACGTTTATTCACAAAGATTTTGGTACCCTTCCAACTGTGCTTAAATGCCTAAATAATGTCAAATGTTTCCGTTTTGCAATATATAAATAAGTGTATTTTATAAATTTTATGTTACTGTTACCATTTTAATATATTTTTTTTGTTCTATTTGTGCCGAATAAACGGTTTAAGTATCTATATATCTATAAATATTTGACCTTTGTACAAAAAAGTTGCATTATTTTTTTGAAAAATGGGGATTGCTTGATACTATTTTAAAAAGATTTTAAAATATCGTCATGGTAATAGGTTGAATGGGAAAAAATTGCAAAGATTCTTTGTGTTCTCCGACTCCTAAGTCAACCGTCCAATCAGAATCGATCATTTCAATTAGATGTCTTATTTCAAAACTTATTAGGTGAATTACCTCATTTATAGTTATATTATAGTTAGTGATCATTATATTACCCAATTTTATGAATTAAAATTAATAAACCGTTGGCTCAGAGTTGGCGAGATAGAGAGAACCGTCGAAAAAAGCGACAAAGAAACAACCGATAAATGTTGGTCAAACTAAAACTTCATCTTTAACACCTCTAACGTTTCTTCGGGGTTGTTCAAAAGAGTTAAAATTTAACACTCCCCTCTCGCTCTGGGTAGAGTAGAGTAGGAGAAGTTATTTGATAATTTTCCACATAAAAAAGTCTTTTGCTTTGACTTGCCCTAGGTATTCAAGAGCAGAGATAAAATGGCAGGTGCATTATTTGTGTTAAATGATCCGATCCATCTTATATTCTTCATTGTACACAAATTACAGTCAATAAAAAATAGAACAGGTGATGTACACAGGCGAGCTCCCATAATTGGATTTTCTTACAGCAAACCTATTTTAAACATGACGAATCTTAATATCAATGGTTATTGAAATATTTACAAGCTCTATTCTAAGTAAAAGCACTCAGGAAACAAACACAGGCTTCCAAGTATTTTTTATCTCCGGTATGTTAGCTGTTACGGATTCAATTACGCCGTGAGAGATGAAAAGTCAGTTGTCAACGCGAAGGGCTCTCTTCTAGATTAATTAATAGCTTTGCCAGGACCCTTGTCCAAGCATGATGCCTTATTGCAGGGGAATCTTTTGTTTCCTAAGCATTTACTTGATTTAGGATTTAATTAGGGTGTTTTATTAATATGTTGGCTATGTTTTTATGCCTTAATTAGAGTTGAGCAAAAGGGATCTGAAAACAGGTCAAGTTTTGAAAGGGAAACCGAGGTCCTAGAACACAAAGGACAACTAAAGGAGATAAGTGGGTTTTAGTCAGTAATAGCCTGACACGCCCTCTCGCCCTACAGCGGATAAAGTACTTGCATGATTTCCCACCTCAAAACACAGGTCAAGTTGTCCCCATTTTCGGGCCTGGGTAAATACCGAACCATCTCGATTCTTGTTAGACAGGAAACCTCTAAGCATTCACAAACTTTTGCTTGGTAAGTACTTATCTACATATTCTGGGGAAAATTTTCTATAATTCTGTTTGGGGTACGAATGTCAGTCGGCATATAATACATATTATTATATACACTACTGCCGTCTATATTCGTAACCTTACTAAGGCTGGCCTTATACATCCCGAGGGGCTCTTTGGATTCATAATCTAAAATTTATAATCTAAATTCCTTACCTCACACATATATCTTAAAAATTTAGATTGATCAGTAGTCTCGTGATTCCCGGCACATGCCAACGTCTTTGTGAAAGAGGAATGAGTACTAATCGCATTGCTTTTGGCAGTGTCAATTGAAATAATTCATAATCTGATTCCAGTATGTGTGTGCCGCTCTATTAAAATATATGGGAATACGTGCGATATGAAATCATAATCTTAAATATTCCGATTCAGAACGCTCGTTTATAATTTTTACAGATCGATCTGAGAAATTTATAATCTGGAAAAATCAGAATGTATGTGGAGCATACTGATATGATATGGTATTCTGGTATTTCTAAATTAATAATATGAATCCAGAGCGCCATTCCGGATGTATGGAGCCAGCCTTAGAAAACTCCGGCAGGTACAGCTATACAATATTAGATTATTTGAAATTTTCCCGTGACGTCAAACGTACATATGAAAATATTCGTAAAGCAGACGAATGAAATCGGATCGTTCGGGTAATAAAGTGTTCCAGAAAAAGATCCACGTGATTGATAGATTTAGTTCTAGAAAACATATATGATGTATAATGGGTTCGCCTTGGAGGAGTACCTACCGCATTAGAGTCGGTATTTTGACATGACATGAATAAAGAATCTAGTTTTTTTTTTAAATGTATACTGAAGCAGTTTTTGTGGCATGTTTACTGACAGGTACACAATGAGCTGTGGAATTTTCTTTTCAGTACATTTTAAATCTACAAATATTTTGATCAGATATTATTTATCGTTACTAAAAATCTGGCGTGATTTCTTTGTTATTTTTAAACATTTTCTTTACAATGAGTTATTTAGATCTAGACTAGATAAACTGAACGAAATGACTCGCGTGCATTCAGCAGATCGCGATTGAACTTTTCAATAATAAAAGAAGGTTCAAAGACTTGAGACGTGAACGAAATCCTTCATGGCAGTAAATTCTAAATTAACGACGTTTCTTGTAGCTTTATAATCAAAGCTCCGTCTTTTGATTCTCTTGTATCCGCGGCACGTTTTTATATTCATGACTGGTTCATTAGCCACAAAAGGGATAGCAATTCATTTTGAAATACTTTCCTTGGCGTATCTACTAGAATATTCTGTATGTATGTTGGTTATGTTGGTAACCAACTTCCTTGAACCAACTTTGGTTTATAGTTCTTTTATGATTTGTTCAGCATGGAAATTACGTACTCATGCCAAGAAGTATGTTTTACCACTATTCTCAAATGAGTAAATTTGCATATTTAAGCAGTTGCTGGCAGAATAATTAACTTTATATTGTGAAACTTGTAAAGTACAACCATAGCAATATTTGTTATGAAAAGTTGAAGTCTCCCTTGGAGTTACAGCTCGTGTGTTGGAAAACAAGAAGTTTTCAACGAGATGAGTTAGATTCTAGGAATAGTCAGTCTTAGTATAAAATTTCCATTGACTGTTGAGAGTTGATGTGAATCTGGTGGAATGGAAACAACATCTGCTTGAGAGGAATTTCAAGCAGCTTTATACTAGATATCCTATTTACATATGCTGATATATTTGTTAGGAAAAGAGTCTAGGGAACAAACTTCAAACAAATTTTCCAGAGCCCGCATGCTGTTCCTGCATTCTGTTTGTGAATAGGAAACAGAATGCAGTTCTAAATCGCAGCTGAAGTGCAAATTAGAAGAAGTATTTCAATGAAACCACGTCGTTAACAATCATTTGAATTGCCGTTTTATGTAGTGTGAGTGACTTACTGTGTTATAGGTTCTCGCGCTTTAAGAGTATAAAGTGATTTCATTTAAAGTAGAAATCTTTTTAATTTGTTATTTTACAACTTATATAATTGACTGTATACGAATTGATCATAGCCGGCCCGGAAAGCGAGGAAGCGGTGACGCAAATCACGAGAAATGTCTATAAAAACTTGGAGGTTTTCGCCCAGCAGTGGGACGGTAATGGCTAAAAAAAGGTTTGGTATTGACGATGGCTTCAATTCAAATATCGTTATGGATGTTAAAAGCGGTCACCAGTCTTTCAGTACGAAGATATTTACGTTAAAATATATGTTAAATCGTGTATCATAACGTTCAGTTTATTTTTACAATAATTCTGTCGATTGAGACTTTGCAGATCGTTTTGTTTGGAAAAAGCAATATCCGCAGTTTAACCACTATTAATAACACATAAATCAATCGAAGCCCCAGAAAATATATGATATATGGTCGAAGGAACAATGACCTCGATAATATTACATGTACAAAATTGACAAAACGACTCGCAGCACTGCGAGAAATGGATGGAGAAGAAATGGATGGAGACCTTTACTCAGGAGTTCGATAACGGTTTTAATGGATTAATAATGTGATTAGTTGATAAGTTACTAAAAGGAATTTTCTGCAAGTATACCTTTACCTACATATTAATCCTATTTCACTGAATTACGCTGTTGCCGATTGACATACAATACTTTTAGTTCTGAAGGAATGCTTGGTTCTTGAGCAGACAGCGTGTTGGGTGCAATTGTCAAAAAAATTGTAACGTGATTTTTTAAATGTATTTTTTCGATTTGAGAATCGCTATCGTTGATAAAATGCCAGGACATGGCAGTGAAACCGCGAGGAAAAAGTAGTGTAATTTTTTTTCAATAACAATAATCTATTTCATACTTCAATAAAATAAACTTCTTTAAAATAAACGACCAAAGAGAGATTATTTATTTAAACTATCTTGTGTTAATGTTAGATATTACTAATTTACTTTGACTAAAGGCTTTGTCTGATATAATCAAATAATACTGAATATTTATTTTGTATTACTTATGTCTTGGTTTAGTTTATGTGCACACCTACCTACGCTTTCCCTTTGAAGTTATCAACGTCAAAGTAAAAGCGTAGGCAGGCCTTATCCATAAATGTCGTAGGTAATAGTGCTTAGTTTACATAAGGCATTTGGGCAAGGGCGTTAAGGAACCGAGATTGTAATGTATAATTTAATTTTCCAACATAATTACGAAGAAACAATAAATAAGTATAGTGGCTAGTCTAAATTAATCAGTCAAACAGCAAAATAATGGGTACTATTTTATTCAGTAGTTAGTTCTAATCTTTAGTCTATCCCCCTTTACTTGTAAATACGTAATCATAAAGACGAAAGTTTGTATTTATGTAGGTATATGTGTGGGTTTGTGTATGTCTGTTACTCTTTCACACTCAAACGGCTCCACGGATTTGGATGTTTGACATACAGGTAGTATATTTCTTTAGAATAATTTGCCACTTTCACGCGGGCAAAGCCATTGGCAAAAGTTAGTGATTTAAATAAATAAACACGTCACTGCATAAGTTTAATTTCCTAACTAAGTTGACGTCTCATAAATCAAAATCCAACCTAATTCTCATTCCTTCGTTAAGCCAAGTGTTTACAGACACTATCTACAGATTACATATCAGAAAGTGCACGGAACGTCGCGACGGTGACTACGACTAGAGAGTTGAGACGCTTTATTATTAATCAAAGCCATAGTCAGAATTGGGTGCTTAACTTTATTTTTTTCTGTCATCTTTATTATAATAATATTTATATTTTATTAATTGATTCATATTTATTCATTAATAGGTTAATAAATGAGCCTTCATTCTTATAGAAATATTTGTACGCCATAGTATGGCAGGACATGCTGGAACCAAAATTGTAATATCTATTGTACCATATTCTGACAAATAAACGTTTTTGATTTTGATTTAATAAAAAAGTAACTTTAACCAAAATCGCAAATTGGAATATTTTTTCAAATCCGTCCAATATTAAGTAAGTAAGAAAAGGGTCAGTGGGTCGTCTTAGGGGCGGTTTTAGGGAAGGATGCAGACCTACATGATACAGACACTGAAATGTGACGTCACTGCCATTATGTTACATGTGTACAAGAGAGATAGCGAGATGTCCCCACCACAATCCCACGCTTCGTTATACTTATATTTGAATTATCGGTGATTAACTTAGCCCTTTGACCGTTTATGTAGGATTAATCAAGTTTGATACTGTTTTCAGAAAAAGATTAATGTTTAATGTTGTTTCTTGTTTAGTATAAAATATTGTATAAAAATAAAACAAGAAAAACACCTAATTGTAAAGGGCCGTTAATTTTTATAAGTAAAAGTGACATTCATTTGGTTTTTACGGAATGTTTCGATAATCCCCACTCTAAGCCGTCACTTCTACGAGAGAGTCTACGCTATGTACGATGTCATCGTGTTGCCTCCTAATTATTATTTGTAAAAACTCTATGAATGTATTCGGTGTCTCGTTGTACTGATAGTCGCTCGCGCGGGGCTCATGCTTCTTGATTCCCAGGTCGGCTAAAATCTGATATTGTGATTTCCTGTTATGGAATTGCTCTGTAGCAGCCCGAAGTTTGGAAGTTGATGGGATACCCCCGTGCCTTGGAAAGCACGTAAAGCCGTTGGTCTTGCGCCTGATCTCCACCTGGTCACGCCGAATTGTCGTCCCTTCGGACTATGAGACTAAAGGAATAGAGAGTGCATTTGTGTTTGCGCACACACTTCTGCATTATAATATCTTCTGTGTACTTGGCTATCTTCGTTGAAATTGGCCACCTTTATCGAAATTGGCCACCTTTATCGAAATTCGGTAAAAAGGATTATTAATTAGTAGCACTTTGCCAGTGACTTCGTCCGCAAGAATGTTTTCATAAAAACTTTAAAAAGCCTTAAATCGTATGTTGAGAGTAGTTTGGAAAACTAATAATGACAGTTTTTATTATTAATTTTGATTGGAATTCGTGCCAAGCTTCAAGTATAACCCAATAAATAAGAATCCTCCATACAATCTTTAAAATCCTCCTAAAATTATTATATTGGGGGTAGTTCTATATAACAAATACTGACAACCTTTATTATTTACATAGGTTACTATTTGAGCAAATTTTTAAGTATATTGGCACACGGAGTGAGATTTTGCATACACACGACATTCCCCCTTTTCACTCCCTTAGAGGTTGAATTATACGCACAAAACGTTTTGAGAACACATTTATTATGCGTACAGCCAAGGAGTGGAATTCCTTGCCGGAGTCTGTGTTTCCTGATAGCTACAACTTAGGGGTCTTTAAGTAAAGAGTGAATAGGCTACTTCTAGGCAAGCGTGCTCCTTCGTCGTCGTCGAAATTGGTCAAATGCGAGCCTATCAGTAATAAAAAAAAAAAATGTCAAAAACTCCTTAGTGCTCGCCTACATCATAAAAGAAAACCTTGTGCAAAATTTCAGGTTCCTAGTCCCAGTGTCCCAGTAGTTTCGGCTGTGCGTTGATATGTCAGTCAGTCAGTTTTTATACAAATATAGATTTAATTTTCTTATTATTCTTATTAATTCTGTGCTATTAGATAATAGACAGTGCTACTTACTTGTAAAGCTAAGTTTAACACCCAACTGCAAGCAGACAACATATACGTAGACATGAGGTTGGTGTGTATCGTGTTTCTTAGACATCGCAGGTCCCTGAAAATGAGAAAATAACATTAGTACAGGCACAGCGAGATGTTACATATGTTTAGGGTTAGCAGCAGGTCCCAGAACCCAAGAGACCAGTTTTTTTTTTGAGGTGGGATATCATCTTGACTTCTCCCGCTCTAGGGCGGGGCGTGTCAGACGTCATTGACTAAAACCACACCTATGTTCCTTTAGTTGCTCTTTGCGTTTTAGGACCACGGGTTTCCCTTGGGTAAGTTTAGATTTCTTTTTGTTTCGTCAAGTGTTTACAGTTCAACCGAAACATTGCCTAAATGCCACTCTCCTTTAACTTGATAATAAACATTGATGATTTATTAAATAAATGTAAAAAACGTAGCAAAAGCTGGACAGGGCAGACACGCAACTAGACAGCCTTTCCTGTGCGTGTCACAAACAAATTAATTTTCTTTCAAATATCCGATTTTATCCGTACGTCTGGCAACCCTAAATATAGGCCAGTCGAGATATAAGATATATACGTCTTTTGAGTAAATACCTCACGTAATTATAATTGCAGAAGGACGCTTTTCTCCCTCTATAAGACGAGTTAAAGTTGAGTTAAGACCCGCATAATTCGCAAAGGTGGCTCAAGTAAGGACCATTATCGCACGCTTGCACGACCACTCGCTAAATACTTTGTACTATATTCTAACGTCGCTTTGTTTTTGTCAATTTTTTTAGGCATATCTCTGTAATAGGCTTTAATTTACTTTTTTTCAAATATTTAAAAGAAATTAAAATAACTAACACAAAAACTTGTTAGATTGGTCGTTTTTTATTGTGATTATTTTTATATATATAAAAAAAGTTTTTTTTAAATAATAAAACAAACGCGTTTAAAGTTAATAACGCTTTTGGCCGAAGCCTGACTACTTTGAATCGAAATATAATTTTTGTTTTAGATTGCTCATTTGTCGAAGGAAGGCTATATTATAACACCAAATTACGACCTATGGGAGCGGAGCAGTAACTAAAGCCGCGGATAAACCGCAGAGGACATCTAGTTTTCCATAAACTGTAATATTTTAGGGTTTATGGTACTATTTCTGTCTTCATTACATTAACTGTACTCACAGAAAAACTTTTAAGAACACCTAAAGTTTGGTGCCGTTTCATTACTCAGGGGTTCGTGACCCTTTATAAAAGCCAGCCTCAAATATGAATTCCTAAATGGAGAATGAGCGGTTACAGCTGACGTCACTATAATTCCGTCCATTCCATTTAGCTTTACCAAAATTTGGTTCTAAGTAGTCGTTTGGTACTAATTGATGCTCTGCTTAACACGTTAGTAACTTCTCGTGTATTTAACCCTCATTTGTGCTTAACTGCGTACTTATTAGTCCTTTAGCATTTGTTATTAGTAGTACAGGGTTATGAAGTTTTTAAAGCAGTTAGTTCCTAACCGGTCAAAGACATGAAGAATGGACTGTCCAGGTTTTGAAGCAAAAACGGTCAAAGAAGTGTGAGAGTGATAAAAAGAATTTACCGTCCAGTGGTTTTTGATGTGAAACAACTATGGGTGCGCCTTGGCAGTGACACAAACTCAAATGCCGTGACAGCAAGTGGCATGACTATATCATGCCGTGGTGGACCAACTATGCATCTGCTCTTGACTTTTTTGTTAGTGTGCGCGCGAATATTAACAAACATATTTGACATAATTGTGACTGGGTATGTCGTTCACTAGTTAGACGAATCTGTTTGTGCACAACGAGTTTTGTAGTCAATCAACTGTGCCAGAAGGCGTTATATGAATCCACGCAGTCATGTGACCCGAGCTTTAAACGGACGATTTTATCTATGATCTTTTTAAATCGGCTGTATGTAAACCGACTGGATTGTGTCTCAATGACAGGCGCGAGCTAGATAACAAATGTGCAACTTTAGATTCAGCTTCTGTACCGTTCCGACACGTGTCTGCCTTGGACTGTGTCTATAGATGATGTAACTTTTATTATAAAGTACATTTCAAGTGGCCCTGCACTTACGTCGTTTACATTTTTTTTTCAATAAGTTGTGTAAAAATGATGAGAGAGGATTCCAATTTTTCATAATTTTAGCGCCATAGCTTTTTAGACTTTTGGGAATTATAATGAACATTTTCACAACCCTTGCGGGATTTTAATCTATATTCATTTTAAGGTGAATTTTGTGAGGTTTTAGATTTAGGTTCAAATTAACGACACTCTTCTTAATTGTATTAAAATATTTTTAAACTGAATAAACCGAAAACTATCGTGAATTACTGAGACAGAAACTGAACTGAACTGAACAAGAAAATAAACATGGATGCAATATGAATATTGCTTCAATGTTTATTTTCAATGCACCTCGCATTTTCACGATAGATTTAAACTCTTTTAGTGCTTTTGCTTTAAAAGCGTGCTCTTCAATCTGTGCATATTTGATGACTCTGCAGTAAGCACAAAAAGTAACGACCATGCTTACTTTAAAGTCATAATGGAGTGTAAGTTGTGACAAATTGGAGACAGACATACTTGCTACTTTCTATACCCCTAAGTAAAACTCGTTTAAATGGTCAATTATACGTAAATTGAAGGTATTTCCTTTTTTTTTAAGCAACTGTGATAATAGAAGTGGAGTACAGGTCCTTCAGAGAACTTAGAATCTTTTAAATCTTAGATTATTTAATTTATTATAACGATTTTAAGCTAAATTTCTTTGAAATGTGTAAGTAGTATATCTATTATTTAACGACTGAGTAGTGTCTGACTGAGACAAGTTTTCATGGCCAAAGCCGAAACCGAATTTCAACAACAGTCTCGATTTTGTCTGAAAATGATCGAAACCGAAATTTCCATGTAAAGTCATGTTATCGTGATGGAAAAAACTAGTAAAAAAAAGATAGTCGTAATCATTCAGTCGCATTTGATATTCAATCACGTATTAGTTTTTCAATACGCTTACTTGAAAACCCACTCTTATCCCTACCGCTTTTAGGCATGCTATTTAATGTTTTCCTCACTTGTGCGAAAAAGAGTGTGAGCTCGCCCCGCTGGGCTAGCTTTACTTAATAAACAAGGTGTAATATAACTTGTCCGATAGCGGCACGAAATCTTCCGAATCCAGTTTCGGTTTCAGCCGTAGTTTTGGCTGGATGTCATCGAAACTGCAGTTAAGCCGAAATTCGTTTTTAGCTGGAATTAGACCGAAAACGAAAACGAAAGTTCGCTCGGACACTACGATTGAGTGACACTTAATGAGTTAGGTGAAATTGGCTGTGGGAATTGTGTTAAAATAAAGGGAGATGGCAGACTGACAGAAGGTTAAAACGATCACAAGTAATGTGACAGTGTAATTGACGTTGCTGGATCTTTTCTACAAGTAATAAAATAATAAAATTTATTCATATTATACAATAATTCAGTGAATATAGTTCTTAAATCTATAACAAGTTCTCAACGTGTTCAATGCCTGAACTAGGTCATCCTGTGTTTCAGGCGAGAAAAGGTAAAACATTATGAATAAATAATCACAATAATTTACATAACAAAAAGGTAAAATAGTCATCTAATAGGTAAGCAAAATAAAAAAAAGTAAAACATGAAAACCATTTTTTTTTTAAACATTGCCTTGCTCTAGGAATAAATCCTATATCGTGGTGCATTCAAAAACATGTAAACTCATATACACAAGTTAACTGAACCCAGAACACCTATCTGTAGGTCACAAAATATTTGTTCCGTGTGGGAATCGAACCCACGGCACGCAGCGTAGCAGCCAGTCGCTCAACCACTGCACCAACCATCCAACTATATTGATGGTATTAGTTAACAGATGAACAGTAAGTGTATAATTACAAGTCTATTTGCGTTATCGTACTTAAGAATTGATATATCTATTATAATAGAATAGCAATCAATAACTGATAACGTGACTATTTTTCTGGATTCAAAGGCGAAGAAAAACATCGTGAGGACACCTGCATGTCTTAGAATAATAATAAAAAACCGGGCAAGTGCAAGTCAGACTCGCGCACTGAGGGTTCCGTACAAACTTACCTATGAAAAGAGTTCAATTCCCGAAAATAAATGTCATAACCTGGTTATGCCACCATGGCGTCTTAGTGAGGCGCGGCTCTTAGGGTCTAGGAACAGGAGTGGGGTCAGTAAAAGTTCAGACTTTTGACACTATCTCGCGCTCCGCCCAAGAGCGGGGGATGTCATTGGAAGATATTCCCACCGAAAAAAAAGTGTCACTGTTTTAAACATTCCCGCAGAACGTTAGGTAACAAATGGAAAAACACTGATTCACATTTTCAAACTACTTTAGCACTAATGGAAACAGTTGCGTCCGCCTATAACAGCCATTTCACGTACTCGTATGATATCAAAATAATGTTATTATCCTTTGATCGTATCGTTCAAACGTTGATGTTAGTAAACGGCCATAATCTCTCGACCACTTGCCAAAAGTGATATTCACAATTCAGCATGTTATCGCCATTATGTCAAGGTTATTGTCATAGCTTTGACTATGGCACTCATACACAATAGTCTCCTATTTAGTGCGAAGACTAGCGGCGTTTAATCGAGTAGAGCCTGTCATCATATTGCACCTCCACTCGCCTCAAAGAGATGTCAGCAATACCGTATGGGCTATAATAATCGATAACCGCTAGAGTCACGGGAGTCCGATAGATGCGAGACGCACAGGACCGTTCATTGTGGCGACACTTGGGGGAGGCCTATGTCCAGCAGTGGACGTCTTTCGGCTGAAATCAGGGACGGAAATATTTGAAAGAGAAACTGTGGTCCTGGAACGCAAAGGGCCACTGAAGGATACATGTGGGTTTAGTTAGTAAAAGTCTGATAATACCTTTAGCTCCACCATAGAATTGACGAAGTCATTAGATAATATCTTACCTCAAAAAACCTTCACCCAAATAGTGTCATCACTCAAAGAATATTAAAATCATATTTATTATCTTACGTTTATTAGCACTTGTGTGTACTACATTGTACCATTCGCTATCACTGAACACTAACTCGATCGGTTTTGTTCTTTAGTCTTTTCAGTATGTGTGCTTTCTATAAGTGAAAATTTATTATAATCAGATCAGTGCTTCCAGATTTGAATGACCGTTTTAAAAACATACGAACAAACAGTTTAACCCAATTATGACATCACTTTAGATGATTCAAGATTCAGTCGTTGTCATTTATAGTTGTTACTAGTTGTCCCCTCCAGAGTCATCTGCGTTTTGGTTACTGGTCTACTATCGTGTATCGTAGCGTGATGTTATTATTCGTCATAAATATGGCCATGCTGTACAGAAAGATTTTTCCAATCCGACCGCTAGTTCCAGAGAGAGACGCGTTCAAACAAACAGAAATACCTTTCGCTTTATTTAGTATTATTATTATTTATGCATATTATATATCTCAGAACTCTTCCGAGGTTTGGGTGGCGTACGAGGGGCTGACGCCAACTCGCAGAGGTCCTTTAGATAATTTTAATGGAACGTGATATCAACCGACGATTATCCCTGTACGCGCTATGCTAGTGCACCCAAGGACAAACCCCGGTTGGTGAAAAACTATGGCGACATATGGAAAACAAAGATAATAGGGTTTTTGGAGTCTTAAGTGGACTGGTAACCTGGAACTATGTTAAGACTATGGCCCCTGCCTGAACAATGTTATTAATATCCATCGATAAAAGGCAGAGGGTGACTTGCACACTCAACAAATGGACCCCCAAAAACGGTCGCCTAGCACTTATTATTATTATAGTATGTAATTAAGTAATAATTAAGTAGTATAGATAAAGTTCTGATTCACAAAATACTGTCCATAATAATATTGTTTGTTGATGTTTTGGAACACTAATGGAAAGATCATAAACTTTAGTACACAAGCCATATTATAACGGCAATAATATCTTGGCACGGTTGACGGTATCTACTCTTCGTAAATGGAAGTATAAATTTCAAATGACCATTAAATTGACACTGGATGCTGCAGTAACTGTTCCGTACAGATTTAGACAGTAAATTGAATGGGAAAAGATATCTATAACATGCAACAAAGAGAATTTCACATACATTATTATTATATTTGAGGGCAGAGTCGCCGGCTTTTAGAAAACCTTATGGGTGCTCATGCTCGTTTGATGTCTCGAAAAAGTGGCGAAGTGTAAGAAGAGAAATACACACTGATCGAGCGACAAATAAATGTCCTACTTACATACTATGTACTTAATTACTAATTTTGTTCTTTGATAAAAATATAAAATGAAACTATTTTATAAAAATTAAACTAGTTTTTATTCACAAGTACTATGGAAACCAGGAACAACGAAGGTACCACAAACACCCAGACCAAACATAAATGTCTGTTTCATCAACAAACACTTGTGTTGGTGAGGGAATCGAACTCGCGACCCTGACGACTCAACCGGCGCTCCACTGCGCTAAACGGGTCGGGTAATAAAAAAACGCCCATCTCTAAAAGGCGATCACAGATCTGTTTCTTGATGTCTATTCTCAGGTTTATTTACCCACTGTTTATTTCTCATGGGTGCTCGAGCCCCCGAGCACCCACGGAGTCGGCGCCCCTGTTTGAGGGGCATGGTTCTGATAAAGCCGCCTTTTAAGCTTGTCTCAGACACGATGAAAATATGATTTACGGTTATTCAGGCCTTGGAAGGAGGAAATTATTTTGGAATTACTACGCTTAAGGCGTGAAAGGTTTGGTGTATTGAGAAAATACAAAAGAAAATCAAAGTTATAAGTCAAAGCAAGTAACATATTTAGGCCACATAGTCTAGACATGAAAAAGCGTCAAGTAAACCTCACTATGATGCCTGCTAGGGCTACGCCATGTTTGTAATTATTTTTTTAACCTTGCCCCACAATAGATTTTTTTTTTAAATTCATATAAACCAGTGCTTGACTGCGATCCCACCTGATGGTAAGCAGAGATGCAATCATTGATGGTGAGGCGCACTAGCTTATTAAGAGCCTATTCACTCTAGCCTTGAAGGCACCTAAATTATAGTTGGACGGGAAGACCGCAGCAGGCAAATTGTTCCAGTCCTTCGATGTACGCGGTATAAACGACGAAGCGAAACGCTTAGTCCGGATCGTTGAAGTTTCAACAACGTAAGGGTGGATACTCGCCGTACGTCGGGTTGTCCGATGGTAGAAAAGAGGTGGCGGAATCAAGTCATGCAATTCCCGCGCACACTCTCCAAAATGCAATTACTCCTGTATCATGGGTGCGTTCACAAAAATGTAAACTCCCTTATACAAGAAACCCAGACCCGGAACATCTATTTGTAGGCCATAGAAATATTTGTTTCGTGCGGGGATCGAACCCACGACAAGCAGCACAGTAGCTAATTGTGTAATCACTGCGCCAACCGTGCCCTCGGCGTCCAAAAGAGTTACCGTGGCCCTGGAAAGCAAAGAGCTACTGAAGGAACACAAGTGGGTTTAAGTCAGTAAAAGTCTGACACTTCTTTTCGCACCGCACAGAGCGGAAGGAGTTATTTGAAGATTTTCCACCACCAATACCTCACTGTACTAAAATCTTTTCAGCTAAAATATTTAACTTTACTGTACAAACATGTTTTTAAATACTTTTTAAAAACCCTAAATCAAGCAATTTTAATAAAAATAAAGCAGAAAGTTAAAAAACATTTATAAGAATAAATAATATGCAAAAAGATTTTTTATTTTATCTGATAAAGATAAAAATGGCAACGTAATAACTAGAAATAACAACTACAATGAAGAAAGTCTCGAGAACTTTATCTAGTGCTTATTGTTAAGGAAAATGAAACAGTTTTTTTATTTGTAATAATGTCCTTATTTTTGTACACGATTATACTTGTAATGAGCAGAGATAGTTGCTTGTTACTATCTCATAATACGACTCTTTACTTCCATAAGTAATATGTGGGTGAATATTGTATTATGGCAGTATAAAATTTAACTTTGATTCTATATTCTGCACTGTTATTTTCAAAAGGCTTCTGAAGGTAATTTGCTTCACTTGTCTTGTTTAAATTTTCGCCTGATTTAACCTATCTACAGATATAACGTTATAAGGCTGTTAAGATTAACGTAAATATAGAAATAGATTATAAAAAAGGGGTCGTGTAAGCATGTAGCAAAAAACAGACAATTAAACCCACAACCAAAAATTTGTTAATGGAAATTTATCGTCGGCGAATTACTAATTCTCAGTTCATCATCATCATCATCATTTCAGCCGAAAGGTCCAATGTTGGACATAGATCTCCCCCAAATGTCGCCACAATGACCGGTCCTGTGCGTCTCGCATCCATCGGATTCCCGCGACCCTCACCAGGTCCACCTTGTGGGAGGCCTTCCAACGCTGCGTCTTCCGGTACGTGGTCGCCATTCCAGAACCTTTCGTCCCCATCGACCATCTGTTCGGGCTATGTCTGTAACCTTGGTTCTCCTGCGGATATCTTCATTTCTTACGTGATCACGCAAGGAAACTCCGAGCATAGCCCTTTCCCTTTGAATTCTCAGTTACTCTTTTGTATTTTTTGGGTGAACAATTGATGTAGGTAATTTGATGTAGGTCCTACAACAGATTTAAAATATTATCGCTATTTTGTAGTACCTACGTTTTCCACCTCTTCACCTATACAAAAGGAGGTTCTTTTACGCAATGAAGTAGAAAAAATATTTTTATTTTAAAAAGATAACCGTAAAAAGATTATTTGAGAAAAAAAGAAAATTCATTGACGGTTCATTTGAAATTCAATTTGTGAAATTGTAAAAGGTACGCGATTCGTTGTCGGTTAGGCGCAAAATTGATATCATTACGAGCCACAATTTTGTGCAAACAAATTGTGCGTCAAAACTGGCTGTTTGATGTGACGTTCTATTGTTTTCATTATCAGTGAAATGAGTTGATTTGATGACGATTATTTTGACATTGATGTGCAATTTTCATAATTATTGGGATGAACTTGTGTGAAATAAATCGTGCCGATATGGAACGCTACCTGGGGTTTTACCATGACATTTTAAAATGTCAAGCGTGTGAGTGAGAAAGAGGGATAGAGCTATACATCCTATATAGCTCCATCCCTTTAACAATTCAGTTTAGGTCTTCAAATGGATCGCGTTAAGAGCCCGTGAGTCGTGGTAGGGCTTCTGGTTTATCGTTGCACAAAATTTGGTAAGTGTTGTTTAATATATAGAGTAGACGTAATATTGTATTCGGGAGATAATTCCATGAGGTACAGGACTGTTCCCCACGGGGTTGTCTTCCCGCCAGTGGCATAAAATTCAACGATACTACATTCAATTTCAAATATCTGTTATTTATTTATTGTGCACACCTACCACAGTGTTGTCTTTTTTAACCCAATGGTTGACTGGTAGAGAATGCCTTGTGGCATTAAGTCCACCTATGTACCACCACTGTACATGAAGTTTAAATAAATAAATAAAAAGTTCAGGAAAAAACTAAGTTCAAAGGAAAAGGGTTCATTTTGTTGGACCAATCTCGTTAATTTGTATATAAAAATAAATAAAATGTTAAAACGCCAGCTGTCAAATAGTAGGAAATCAATATAAATGTAGTTAATTTCAATGAATTATGTTGATTCGGTACTTTATACAATGTTACCAGTATAAAATGTATACGAGATACAATTATTTTGTAAATATTGATGGAAATATAAATACTTATTCATAATATGTATAATTTATCAATACAGTCAACTGTAATTTTTAAAGAACAAAAAGGTATACCTAAATATCGTTCCATAACGTTTGATTTCGAGCTTTTTTATGTACTTTTGTTAAAATATGATGAGTACAAAGGTGGATTTTTGAGCCAACGGCCATTGCTGTTCGTGACATTGTGTTGAAAGGTCAAATTGTCCCTAGCATTTGGAAGATGAGTAGAAGTGTAGCTATGCTGTAGGTATATTGAAATATACGTGTTGTTGTCAACAATGTCGTTTGTGGGTTTGTTTTAACTAGTGAACTAACAGAAGTGTGTCAAACACGCAATGTTCTAGTAAATATAATAGGTAGAGAAAAAAAAGTGATTTCTTTAAAAGAAACATCGTTACATGGTGGACATCCTACCAATACGCACAAAACGTCTTGGGAACGCATTAATTATGCGTACAGCTAAGGAGTACTACAACCTGGGGATTAAATCAAGAGTAAATAGGTTACTTCAAGCAAGCGTGCTCCATCGTCGACCATATCGTCGCTTTCCATCAAGTGAGATAGTGGTCAAGAGAGTGCCTATCAACAAGAAATCCGGCCAAGTACGAGCCGGACTCGCGCAAGAAGGGTTCCGTACCGTCCGTAGCAAAAAAAAAACGAAAAAAAAAACACGTTTGTTGTATGAGAGCCCCACTTAAATATTTATTTTATTCTGTTTTTAGTATTTGTTGTTGGCAACAGAAATACATCATCCGTGAAAATTTTAATTTGTCTAACTATCACAGCCTGGTGACAGACGAACAGACAGATGGACGGATAGCGGAGTCTTAGTAATAGGGTCCCGTATTACCTTTTGGGTACGGAACCTTAAAAAGAAAAGTACAAAAAGAATAAGGAAAAATATGCGCCAATCCTGTGCAAAAATGCCTTAGCTCAGCTTATGCTGAGTTATGCTGGTACTTGTAGGTGCTTGACTCCAGGGGCGCCGACTTCTTGGGTGCTCGGGCACCCATGAAAAATAAACAGTGGGTGCCGAGCACCCCTGAGAATAGACATCAAGAAACAGATCAGTAATCGCCTTTTAGGTTACGTATAAATTATAATATTTCTTGATAATAAAAAGTAGTTTAATTTTTATATAATGGTTTCATTTTATATTTTTATCAAACATAATTATAAATGTACGCAGTATGTAAGTAGGACATTTATTTATTTGTCGGTTGATCAGTGTGCATTTCTCTTCTCACACTTCACCACTTTTTCGAGTCCATCAAATGAGCATGTGCACCCATGAGGTTTTCTAAAAGCCGGCGCCCCTGCTTGACTCAATATGTGGTGTGTATCTGAAGTGTCTAGGACCCTTGATTTCCCTTCAAATGTCCTGTACCTTCGGCTGACCCTTATAATGACTAGCATTTTATTCAAAACCCAGAATAATGAGAAGGACCCTGTCCAAATAGACTTAATAGAGGGGCATACGCATTACAGTTACAAATGATTGTGTAGATAACACTTTGCGATAAGACCGCCCATTGCACTTGTGTTTTATTGATGTTTGTCCTGTGTTTGTTGGCTTGTGGGGGGGCGCAACAAAGTATAGAAATAAATAGAAATGTAATTTAAAAGCAGTGTTTCTGTAAATAGATTTCATCGACTTAAGAACGCCTAATCCGTGACACTTCTCATACAACCGCTCATACGTGATTATGGCGTTATTAAATATCTTTCTCTGGATATTTTGGAGACACAACACATGCAAGCATATATCTTTTTTTTTTACGTGGGAAATCATCTAATGACATCTCCTGTCCTTGGACAGAGCGGGACCCACCCGTTTGTTCCTTCTTTGCCTTGCATTCCAGGGCCCCGGGGTTCATTTTCACTTAACCCATTGCCCCAGTGGGCTTCGACCCTGCGATTTGCTGACATTTCCTGGAAGCACGCGTTGAACACTACGCGCCGTCGACGACTTGGGCTTGATCCGGACGGTTACCAGATGACCGGACGGCGTGCTACCCATTGCTCGCCGTCTGCTAGTCTGCGCCTACGGCGGCTGAAAATCGGGATCGGGATCCCGGCGGCTGGGGCGTGCGGACCGTTCCCTCGCACGTGCGGCCGCCTCCTTGGCTAAATGTAAGCATATATCTTGTGGTTACCATATAGGTATCTATTTGTGCAGTGGTGACACAGTGGTATCGGTCCTGACTTACGAATTGTAGGTCGCAGGTTCGAACCCAGCCAAGCGCATTACTTTGTTTAATTTATTTCATCACCATTGCTCTCAAAACGGTGAAGGAAAGCATCGTGAGGAAACCGCCATGTCCTAGAACCAAAAATTCGAAGACACGTGACATCCACCAACCCGCACTGGGCCCGTGTGGTGGATCACGCCCTCTCCTGGAGAGGTGGCCTAAGTTCCTGCAGTAAGAACATTATAAGGCTGATTATCAAAACCATAAATTTGTGTGTCTTTACACAAATTTATGGTTCTCTGAAAATCTGCTATTTTGTTCAAATACATGTACTTTGACTCTTCATGAAATATATTTATGAAAACCTTGCGCTTTAAATCGCAATTCTGAATGACGAAATTTTTACAAAACACTTTTTTCTAACGGTTTTTGAAAAACACGTAGTATCTAGAACTAGTTTTGTGAATATTCGAGTGAGCGATGAGCGACGAAAGTTGCCGAATGCCAACCGAGCGTTCAGGCACTATCTCTCTTTTTTCGCTATGCCTCTTTATTAAAAAATTGCGTTGGATGGAACCAAAAGCTTTTCAACGTTGATGATGGACGGACCGGAATGAGCTCTCCTGAAACCCATTTACATCTTCTAGTTGTGGTGTGTAAAATTTTTTCACTGGTTGAAATCTGCACCATCGGATCTATGTTACACTTTATCCCGAATAAAGCTCAGAGCAAAGACGCGAGAAAGTACTAGTGTAAAGATATTATGATAAATTTAAATTAGTGTGTGTAGTTTTAAAACGTTATATTTAGTGACTAGACGGTCCTTTTAATTTTATTTTCAGTAAAAACGCTTTTAGATATGTTCAATTATACAAAAGAGCCTGTGACTATTTAGGCATTTAGTTATTTAAATTAAACATTTATAAAGAAAAAACAAACAATTGTATAATTCAGTGATATTTATTTTGTAAATTAGTCTAAAATAACTTCTTTTTTACGTTGACCTATTTTCAAGCTGACTATTTTGATCAATCTCTGTATAAGCCAGGAAAATAAAAATTGATAAATCAAATCTGCTGAGAAAGGTTTAAGATGAATTTTTTTTTTTATCTACATTAATATTTTAAATTTAGGTAACTGTATAGAAGTTTAGGTCTGTGCAAATATGTCAATTGCAGGTGTACACAGCTTGTATAATTTGACAATTCATAAAAATAAATATTGCATATAAATTAAATTATAAAAGAATATATAATTTTGATTTTAGAAATATAATAGTTGATTTAAAAATATTTAATTTAAATTAAACTGATATTAAAATTATAAATTAAAATTAAAACAAAGAATAAAAATAATGACTAGTTGGGAGTTGACTACAATAATTAATTCACCTAGACTAACTAAATCTATTAATAGATCTTACTGTTCTTAACAGAATAGATATTGGGAGCAATTTTTATTACATTAAAACTTTGTTTTAAGAAATTATATATTAAAATATTTTTTGTGGAATGAATAATTTACGTAAAATGTATCACGGGATAATCGCAAACACGATATTTGATTTATAAAATCTTACGAGAGTTCAACCTTCGACACATTGTGAAAAAATCATTTAAAAAACCAAATATTCTCATCCAAATGCGATAATTTAAAATGTATTCGAAGCTTCTTGACAACAAAAAGTTTTAGCGTATTTTTTTTTAGGTTGTAAATCATCCAATGTCAATATCAAAACTCTCTGTAATTATGTTATATTTCAATTAGTGCGTTTAGCTTCAAAACGTTACGTTTAATTACTTGACGGTCGTGTACATTTCATATCCAGTAGATTTAGTTATGTTTTATAATTATACAAACGAGACTCTGATTATATAAGAATGCAATCAACTAAATTACACGTTTAATATAAACATTTTCTGTAGGTACTTAAATGAAAAGCTTATTCAATTGCAAAATTCAATGACGTTATTATCTTTACATAAATGAAATAGTTTTAATGTGAGATATTTATGATAACTGTAACTTCACAGTCAGTTAAAAAGTTGATAAAATGGAATAGAAATATTGTTTTATATAAGAATGCGTCAATATTTGCACAATGTTTGAAATTAACAGGTTACAACATTATTTAAGGTACGTACACACAAATATTAAATTAGTGACATTGTCGTCACGACACTATCACTTCGCTGATGTCACTAATCGTATATAAATGACTAAGCCACACTGCTTGTGACACGACTGATGTGTGATACCCGTCTTTTTTTTGAGACGGGAAGTCATCATATAGCTACTCTCGCCCTAGGTGGAGCGAGAGGGAGTGTCAAGCTAAAACCCACTTGAGTTTCTACAGTTGCCTTTAGCGTTCTAAGGCCGCGGTAACCCTTTTGAACAAAAAAAAATACATTTACCAGTACATTTAAATAGAGTAGTCATACGTAGTATTTTATTGGTAAGGGATTTATGTATTATATAAGGTGTTAAAAAATTAACTTTAAGAATTTCAAGGGGACATTGTACTCCTCATTATGAACAACTTTTACTATGGGACCAAACCTGAAATAGCGAAAAAAAAATCAGCTGTTCCCTACGTTTATGTTCGCATAACTCGTCAAAATGTATGGAGCAGCTGATTTCTTTTTCGCTATTTCAGGTTTGGTCCCATAGTAAAAGTTGTTCATAATGAGGAGTACAATGTCCCCTCGAAATTCTTAAAGTTAATTTTTTAACACCTTATATATACCTATTTATATTAAAGTAAAAAATATATATATATATTAGAGATACGATACATAACTAAGCAACATAAAATCAACATAATTAGAACCACATAACACATATTTTTAGCTATTAAACTACGTTTTTTGACGTAGCTGAACGGCAACGTGACGTGGATGTGACTGATGTGTGTGTACGTGCCTTAATACGGGGCTTGGTATACCTATATCTGTCCAAACAACAAAATAAATGTAGAATGCGCATCTCGATTGAAGCTTACCCTTAAATTACGAGGGATAATCTGACAATGTAACTTAACGATATGACAGTCATGTAATTCTCTAGACATTTATTGAATGTAAGCTTAGAAAGTTCTTTAGGTTTTTGTTTCTTTTGGGAATAATATATTCGTTTATATGAATTGATGAGACAATGAAGATAGAATGGTTGCGTTTTAACATGACAATAGCGGTCATTGATCGACCTATTTTTTTTTATAAAGCGCAGTCTTTCTAATTAAAAAAATGGAATTTACACTTTAGTATCCAGATAATATCTATCATCAAGTTCAGTATTTTTTTTATAAGTGAAAAAACAATACAGGGTACACTGTTGGGGATCGTACGAAATGATATTTGAGAAAGGACAATGACCACTATTACCTTGATAAAACCCTACAACTATAATTATGTCGTCCAACTCCGAACTTTTTTTAAAATTTTCGTTGGAAAGCCTTCAAAAGGCGCTTGGACTTTAGAAGGAAAAGACAAGGAGAGTGGGATTCTTAGATCACTAAAACCACTCCAGCGATCACTATCAGCATATGGAAGGGCCAATTATTACCTTGCTAAAATGCTACAACTATAGTTATGTCGTCTAAATCCGTATTTAGTCACGGAATTGACCTAATTTACCAGAACTTGAGCTTACATGGAAAAAAAGGATTCCGTATTTTTTACGTTATCAGAGGGTAAAAAATAAAATCAAAGTGAAACAGAACTCACGCCCTTCACCGTATCTAATGTAAACAAGGGTCCTAATCAGAATCGATACCACGATACCCTTATTTAAAGAGACAACATCAAATGACGTCGATTTTATCTTAAGGATTTCGGAGATCTGGGCCTAATTCTGGGATTAGCCTTTCTGTACACTTTGTTCCTGTTGCTTCCACTAGAGATGTACGAAGTGGCTAAACGGGTCCAGTTAACCCGAAAACGAAATAGATTTTTAAGCTAAGCTATGAAACGCTACGTAGCTGAGTGTTGCGAGGTTGCTTAGCGGAATTGTTTCAGCTGTCGCTAGCGTCTCTTACACATATCTCGTGGCCGTTTTGTAAGTAGAAATACCTAGATCCGCATCAGAGCACCAGCCCCCCTAGCCAAGTTACAATCGTATCGTTCGCGCCGAACGCCTCGAGTAGGCCACGCCTCCGATTCCTTTGTTCTGACCACGTGACTGAGCGTTGAGATGACGTCAGAACAAAGGAATCAGAGGCGTGGCCTACTCGAGGCGTTTGGCGCGAACGAAACGATTGTAACTTGGCTAGGGGGGCAGATCGCACCAGAGTTACGCTAAACCAGGCCAGGAAAATTAAAGTGATTGATGGATGTTTTTTTTTTAATTGGAAAAGAACCCTTGGGTCCAGGATCTTCGTTATGATAGCTTTTGGCCACACTACTTGGAAAATAAAAATACTAGTAGGTACGCGGCACTGGGGTTGTATAACAATGTAAATAAATGAATTTATTAGTTTAGTAAGCTTTTAGACCTCTAGAGATATATCATTTATTTTACATTCAAGCCTACTAGGCCCTAAGTCGACTTCTGAAAAGGTTACCCATGGCTCCAGAACGCAAAGGGCAACTGAAAGAACATGGGTGTGGTTTTAGTCAGTAAAAGTTTGAAACGCCCCCCTGCTCCACCCTAATGATGGAGAAATCATTGGATGATTTACCACCTTAAATAAAAACTGGTTTGACTGCGAGTTGGGAAATCAGAGGCCCTGCTCTTAACTAGCTCTTGACGCGATCCAATTGACGACCTATACTGAACTGTTAAAGGCATGGAGCTATATAGGATGTTGTAACGTTGTATAGTACATTTCAACGTTCTTAATAAAATGATCAAAGCAAACTGCGGTAAAGACTCGGACTGATCAACAAAAATATTAACAGGAACCTTACAACCTAATAACTTAAAATAAATCAAAAACAGATAACAGAAAATTTTGTAGGTGATAATATTAATAAAATAAACTAAACCTAATCTATAACTATATACACATTATTTACGTAAAGATATTGAAAAATTGACTAGCAATTGAATTACGGTTCCAACGTCCAACTCGCTAACTCGCTTCAAGTGTGGCGGTAGTCACAAATTAAAAAAAAAAAGAATTTATTAAGATCCAATACGACTCGGCTTTTGCAGAACGCACCGTCATTGACGATTGGACATCTCAGCTGTAATACACGTTCACACGCTCCTTACAATCTGTTTTTTAATTAAAGATAATGATTTGACAATTCGAATGTTGCATGTTTTTTCCATTTCATAAATAGTGAGGTACCGCAACCGATATTGAACAAAAAACCGAAAATATTCGTAAAAATAATTTCGTTTTTTTATGGAACTAATTATGGTCATTTTTTTATTTTCTGAAGGTAATTTGATAGATGCAAATGTCTAACTCATAAAGTAAAATATAATTTAAGCCTAAGAATTGAAAGACTAGCGAAAGCTGCGTCATTTTATTTTTTTGTCTCGATTTATTATCACCAAACCCGGATAAAAATATAGAATTACTCAAAGTTATATTTTTGCTGACACTTTATTACAACTTTACTAGGTTAGAGATTAACACTAGGTTAATCTCTTCTAAAATTGTAGCGATAAACGAATCTAGTGTCGGTTTCTTGCAATGCAGACATGTGAATTCACAGCTTGACGAGCAATGGGCACGCTATAATCATGACGGTTAGTCCCCTCTTTGAGGAGTGGCTAAGCAAGTCCGCACCGGACATGGTCAGTTCGGGAAGTTCCTACATCGGATTGAGGAGGTCACCACTGTGTGGAGGACACGGTGGAGCATACGGTGGTGGTGTGTCTCACTTGGGCGGAGCACCGCCGTGTCCTCGTGAAGGCAATAGGTGGCAGCGACCTCTCGCGCTGGGTTCTGGTACAGGCCATGGTCCGGAGCGAGGAGGAATGGCAGTTGCCACCTCCTTCTGCGAAGCAGTAATTCCAAGGAGGAGGCTGCACGAGTAAGGAAACGAACATTTTTACGCCCCGGTCGCCGAGACCCCAACCCGGACTGCCACAATGTCAATACTAACGTCGAGCAATGGGTAGCTTGCCGTCTGGCAGTAGGGTAATCGCCGGGACTGAGCCCCAGTCGTCGACAGCGCTTAGTGATCCACGCGTTCCTCAAAGAGATGTCTGCAAACCGTAGGGGCACAGTAGGGTCGATGTGGTTTTAAGCAGTAAAAGTCTGACACGCCCTCCTGCTCCACCCAGACCGGGAGAAGTCATTGTATGAATTCCCATCTTGATAAATATCTTGACGACCAATGATGATAACTTTTTAAATTCTAAAGCATAAACTGCGACTGTCTCGTCCCGCTCTTGTAAACGAGATATAAAATTGTGTTGGAACGCCCATATACTGGAGTTCCCTGGTAAAAGGTACTAGTTAAGAACTCTTGGAGCGGTTTTCAACCGCGCCCGCCACGGTGGAAGAAACAGCTGTTTTATTTCTAAACCCACGAGACCGGAGTTTTGTGTGGTTACACAGCCGTCGCGGTTGCGGTTATTGCTCGCAAACTTGGCAGATGACAATCGCAAGCCGCGCGGTTAATTACCAGTTGAGCTCCAGACCGCCGTGGACATACATGAGGAACGAGCTGTTGAGTTATACTTACTTCACAGAAGAATAAAAAAAAGAAGGCCTATAAAGTTCTGGGTGCATCAACCGATTTCCGGATTTCGCATCGAATTTCTCTATCCCCTGATGGCCATTGCGGTTGTTAACCGACCACAGAGAGTGCGGGCGCAACCCGCCGAGGCTGCGGGTGACCGTGGCCTGCACGATTCTACTAGTTGCCCGCCGGTAAAAACGGTTTTGTGAGTTCTTAGTGTAAGTAAAAGTCCGAGTGTAAAAAAATATGGTAATATTTTTGAATATTTTAATCTTCAATTCATATTAGACTCTATTATAAACAAACAATATTGTATCTTGGTCCTTCTTTCCTTAAAGGTTATATATTAAAAGAATCGGTATAAAAAAATCGAATTTGGAGACATCACTTTTATCAAAAAGCAGGCAACATATTTCTGGAGTTTGACATTTGCACTTGTCAAATCATTATCTGGGATTAAAAAACGAACTTTACGTATCATTTCAATATACTTAGCGTGAGTTATTTTACGTGGTTTTATTATATATTCACGGCATTATATCATAAATCGACTTACAAGAGTAGCAAACGCTGCAATGTATAGCTCTATCCCTTTTTCTCGCTCGCACGCCAGACATTTTACGTTATAGTAAGGTTATGGTAAAAAAATTGTTGACATCAGCCCTTGGGCTGAATTTATTCATGTCAACAATTTTTTTTAAATCCTAATGGGCTTAAACGGTTATCGTGATCATCAATCAAAAAAGGCCTGGTTAATAAAAGAAATACTTAGGTACTGTGAAGGTTGCTTGTTGAAGGGAACTCTAAAGCACGCAGGCTGGTAGTTAATTCGTTCTGGCTGGTTTCGAACTCATTCGAATTTCGAATCACTTTTGTTTTAGATTGTTGTCTGATTTGTTTTAGGTGTGAAAATGTAAACACGTATTGAGAACAATGACAACAAAACATGGGCATCGTTATTTTATTGGCGACCTATTAGTTTGGTCCCTTTTACTAAAAGAGTTATGAGAGGTACATGTGGATGGATGGAGAGGGAGAGGGAGCCTAAAGAAAAGATGGAAGGGTTGTGTGGTTCGATTTTAATCTAATATTTACGTTATTAATTTGCTGTACACCGCAGACTACCCCCCCTTTTTCTATTTCAAGTTCTTACATTCCATCCTAAGGTTGTCTGGTAGATATCGCTGTCAGCGATAAGACCGCCTTTGTACCCATAGATTTAAGTTAGTGTACAAGTTTTGTTACTATTTTGGTGTACAATAAAGTTTATTCTATTCTATTCTACGAAATAAAAGCGAGGTGGTGATAGCGTGACGGGTGACAGGACAGAATGGAAGAAAAAAAAACGTGTTTAAAATCCCAAATAAACAGCGACAAGGGCAGGCAGATGGATGTAGATAAACTTACTTTCAGTGCGTATATTACATTGTTCGAGACAGATTTTAATCTGTCTCACCACAGATAAAATGTAATATATAAGGTGTAAAAAAATTAACTTTAAGAATTTCGAGGGGACATTGTACTCCTCATTATGAACAACTTTTACTATGGGACCAAACCTGAAATCGCGAAAAAAAAATCAGCTGTTCCCTACGTTTATGTTCGCATAACTCGTCAAAACGTATGGAGCAGCTGATTTTTTTTTTCTTTTCTTATTTTAATTCTTAAAGTTAATTTTTTTACACCTTATATAAAAACATTATGTTACAGTGTTTGTTATCGAACTCCTCCAAAACGGCTTGACGGATTTTTAAATTTTTTTTTATGTATATTTAGGTAGGACTGAGAATAAGTCGTAGGCTATTTTTAACCCTCCTACCCCTACCCCCATTTTTTACTTCGATAATTTATATGGCAGAGCAGCATTTTCCGAGTTAGCTAGTATGTCCTATAAAAAGATTACAATCATGCAACTTATACCACGTTAGCGTATAATAATATTCCACAACTTTCACACAACGCCATCTAGTCCCAAACTAAGCAGAGCTTGTGCTATGAGTACTAGATAACTGATAAACATACTTATATATTTCTAAATACATACATATCATACATAAATTACACCCAGGCACAGAACGAATGATCATGCTCATCACACAAACATTTGTCTTGGGTTGGAATCGAACCTGCGACCTCTGGCATAGCAATCAGGGCCATTAACTACTAGACCCACAGGTCAGTCACATATGTACTCGTATATGTCATAATATTTTTTTTTTGTTTTTTTTTTTTCGTTTGGTAAAATCATCTAATGACATCCCCCGCTCTTGGGCGGAGCGGGAGATAGTGTCAGACTTTTACTGACTAAAAACCCACTCCTGTTCCTTCTTTGCCATTTTTTTTTCCAGGGCCCCGGGGATCTCTTTCGCATCACCCATAGCCCCAGTAGGCTTCGACCCTGCTGGGCCCCTACGGTTGCTGACATCTCTTTGAAGCGCGCGTGGAACACTACGCGCCGTCGACGACTTGGGCTCGGTCCGGACGGTTACCGGACGATCGGACGGCGAGCCACCCATTGCTCACCGTCCGCAAGCCTGCGCCTACGGTGGCCGTAAATCGGGATCGGAATCCCGGTGGCGGTTGGGGCGTGAGGACCGCCGTTGCCTCACGCGATCGGCCGCCTCCTTTGCTAGCATTACTGCTTCGCAGAAGGAGGCAACTGCCTGCCACATGTCATAATATGTTGTAGGTTACATATCTTTAAAGTAAATATGTCTACATAAGTGTCATAAAACAATTAAATTATTCCGAAACAGCCACTGGACATTAGCATAGTGTTCAACATTTTGTCGAGTCAGCTCCGTGTGTTAACGATAATCGAATGTAGCTGGTTTTGGCAATAGTTGTAGGAAACATGACTAGACATTTTAGTTACAGTGTAGTGGTACAGATTTAGTGGTTTATCGTGTTATTTGAACTTCTAAACTAATTATATACAAGTCTATTGTTTTAGACCCGGGTTTTGTACGGGTGCAAATTATATAGATAAGTACACTAGCAGTCCCGACGGGTGTTGTGCTGTCCGTAAGCTAGATTTTCGTCAAAATAAAAAAAAATAAGAACTTGGTTGCAGTGCCACCCACCGGGATCAATTGTATTTTTAAAGCATTCAGGGTCCCACTCAAATATACACACAAAATTTCATCCAAAAAGGTCAAACCGTATAGGACTACTCCTAAGTGACAAACACACGTACAGAAGAATCTATACATATAATAAAACAGTAAAATTATTTTGCGATGGTATTAATTGGCGCAAAAACTACTGAACCGATCCTGTTCAAATTTTGCATACATAATCCTTATAGGTCAGTGCATCTGTTAGGCTATAAATTATCACGCTATTTGCTATGGGGGGTGAGCAATAATCCAAAACGTCAGTGTTGAACGACATTTGCCGCGAGTTCGATTCCCAGCTACAGTTAAAATTTTTGTCATTATTTTATCTTCTTTTTGTAATAAAATAACTTTTACCATTTTTTCAAAATAAAATTGGCATTTCTATTCGATATCTTCTAAATATATTGTAAAAACTAATCAAAACACATAATAAAATCGAATTAGTAAAATATGGCACCACACGCAATTCAGATACTCGCAACGCCATCTAAAGACTCAAAGTAGAAATAATGATGACAATGACAGTTGAACTTCATATTTGATAGATGGCATTGTGTATTTTACGTAATTTTCTGAATGGCGGAAGAAGTGACCATCGCGCACGTTTGCAGACAGTTCTATTGTTCAAAATTGGAGGAAAATAGTTATGGTTAAACTGGTGTTAGACGGAGACATTTACAACAATCCTACTGCTTTTTTTTCCATGATTGTAACAAGATAATTGACCATGATTATTCAAGGGATACCAACCAAAAAAGGCGATAAAAGTAAACAAGTATATGTATTTAATTATTGATTTGAAAATAACACGGCCAAATTTTCGTAAGGGGTTGCATGGCACCTTGTGTTGGAAGGCCCCCAGGTAGACCGATGACCTGCTGAGGGTCGCGGGAATCCGATGGATGCGAGACACACAGGACCAGTCATTATGGCGACACTTGGAGAGGCCTATGTTCACGATAATGATAATGATGGTACTTTTTTTTTCTTTTTTTAAGAGTGGAAATCATCCAATGACTTCTCTGGTTGGAGCGAGAGGGCGTGTCAAACTTTTACTGACTAAAACCACACTTGTGCCCTTCAGTTGCGCTTTGAAACATCTCTTTGAGGAGCGCGTGGATCACTACGTGCTGTTGACGACTGGGCTCGGTTCGGTTAATTACCGGACGGCCGGACGGCTAGCTACCCATTGTTCGATGTCTGCAAGCCTGCGTCTACCGTGGCTGGTCGTCGGGGTCGGAATCTCGGCTCGGCGTGAGGACGTTCGTTCCCTCACGCGTGCGGCCTCCTCCTTCGCTAGCATTGCGGATTTGCAGAAGGAGGCGACCGCCTACCATTCCTCCTCGCTCTGGACTATAGCCCAAATCAGGCCCCGGCGCGAGAGGTGACTGACGCCGATTGACTCCACGAGGACACGGCGGTGATCCGCCCTTGCGGGACACACCTCTGTATGCTCCACTATGTCCTCCGGGATGGCACCTTGCGGCCTAATAATGGCGTGATTTATTGTTTGCAGTTTCTGCTCCATATAAAACGGGGTCGAAAGTGGTTTACGTTCCTGATCACTGATGTATCTCAGATTCCTGGCAGCCTTACGTCGACATCTGGACGTTACCTCCTTGCAGTGAGTGGTGACCAACACTGGAATAACCCTCTGAGGGAGGCCAGTCTCAGGGATAACACTAATCGGCTGCTACATTTTTTCATTGTTTTATGGATACACAAGCTCAGGACTGTTGAGGGTGTTTCGAGCGGTTTCTGTTCCGGATTCGGTTGGAAGTATCCTGATATTACCATTTTGCGAATCGCCCGGAGGACCCGGTGTAACATGCGGTGGAGGTCTATCACATTTGGGTGAACTGCCGTGTCCTCATAGAGGGAATCGGTGACAGTGACCTCTCGGTTTGGCCATCAATATGCGAGTTTGATTGGGCGGGGATACACGCGCTCAAGATTTCGCCGAAATTCATTCAACGGGGACGTCAGTTAAATACACACCAAAAAATCCTAGGTAAATGAACAAGTAATTTTTATGCTCAAAATTATCAAGCTGCAACAATCAATGCAACCATGCTCTCGCAAATTCTTCATAAGTACTGTTGTGGAGGAAGATAGTTGATGATAATGATGGTAGTTTTTGGATTCACTGGCTTTTTGGCTTTGCACTATCAGTGCACTTTATTCAGCTGAAGGTCGGTGTCCCGATTATGCTCCTTCATTTACCTCTACCAAAGCTGTCTAACGGCTTAAACTCTTCAGTGAAAAATTATTGAGGCGAAAATTTTACGGGAGGTAACTCTTTCGAACAATCTCGCAGACATCGGCCCTAGAGGGCCCTATCCATTTGCTGACATCTCTTTGAGTTCGGTGTAGAATACAACGCGCCGTCGATTCAAGATTGCTTTGACCAGACGGCCGGACGGCACCACCGCGATCCCGGTTTGCGATGGCTGGTAATCGTTCTGCGGCTTTCAACACCCGGAGCATCACTTGCAGCGACAGTTAAGGAGTCAGAATGTCCTATCACTCATAGTTTCAGCCACCTTCTTCGATCGTAGTGCTTCACTGAAGGAGGTTAGCATTGCATAGCATAGTCGGCCTTATAATGTTCCCACTGTTGGAACTCAGGCCTCCTCTCTAGGAGAGGGAATGGGCCGTAATCCACCACGCGGGCCCAGTACGGGTTGGTGGATGTCAAATGTCTTCGAATTTTTGGTTCTAGGACATGCCGGTTTCCTCACGATGTTTTCCTTCACCGTTTTGAGAGCAGTGGTGATGAAATAAATTACACAAAGTAATGCGCCTGGCTGGGTTTGAACCCGCGACCTACAACTCGTAAGTCGGGGCCGTTACCACTCGGCCACCACTGCTCTCTCACCTGAAGGAGGTTACTGGTTGACATTTTCTCCACCAATCGCCTCCATGAGGACACAGCGGTGCTGGCGCTCCGACCAAGCGGGACCGACTTCCACCGTATGCTCCATCGTATTCTCTAGGCGATCCGCACAATGGTGTTACCCGAGTGTTTCTTCCCGTAGAATTCGATACAGTTACCTCCCAAAACACCCACATCCGGTGAGTCCTGCACAAAGAGAGGATGCCGTGACGCCTCTGTAGACACTCTTCAAAGACAGGCATTACCGCTGCGATTGTGACGTGCTCACTGTGGCGAGGGGTTAAAATCATATAATGTTGTTTCACCAAAACATAAACCAGAAACATACATAAACTAATTTCTTTTCTTTTGGGGTAGGCAGAAATGCCAACTGCTACGACCCTTACATACTCTTTCTATTCATTGACATTCATACATTTGGATCTGGACGAGTACATAACATGTTTCCTGAAGGTAATTTGCGTTTTTACTTTTAACCGTTGTTAAAGTACAATAAATAATTGCGTTGCTTTCAGAATGAATTGCAAGCTCAGAATGATTGTACGTTTTTACAAACTTAACGCAGACGAAGTCGCGGGCAACAGCTAGTTATGTATAAAGATAAAACTTCCTCGTTTGTTCTTTAACTCTTTATTGCTCACAAAACTTAACATAGTACACAGTGATTTGACAATCACGTACAAAGGCGAGCTTAACTTAACAATGAGTTTTCTCCCAGCAAACTTTTTGCTTTATTTCATTTAATGTTCGTTCTCTTAGTGAAAATCGCATTAAAATCTGTTACCAGCTTTAGGAGGAGTTTGCTTATAAACTGATAAACGAGGGAAGCTACTTTGTTTTATGTAAACATAAATGCTTTGTCTATAAATAGATATCTATGGATCCGATTACAAAAATGTATAGACAGACTAGCTGATCCGACAGACGTTATTCTGTCCTGTGCAATTTTCTTAAGGTAAATATATGTTTGTAAAAAACTTTTATTTATCAATAGGGACCTATGGGTCTGATTACGAAAATTTATAGACAGACTAGCTGACCCGACAGACGATGGAATGGGGAGTATTAGAAAATTTTAAAAACGATGAATGAAGTCAATAAAGACGTTTTCAAGTTATGACGTTTTTTTTATGGTGGAAAATCATCCAATGACTTCTTACGCTCTTGGGTAGAGGAGGGGGTTGTGTCAGCCTTTTACTGACTAAAACCCACCCCTGTTCCTTCTTTGCCTTTGTTCCAGGGCCCCGGGGTTCACTTTCACTTAACCCATGGCCCCAGTAGGCTTCAACCCTGCTAGGCTCCTACGGTTTGCTGACATCTTCTTGAGGCGCGCGTGGAACACTACGCGCCCTCGACGACTTGGGCCCGGTCCGGATGGATACCGGACGACCGGACGTCGTGCTACACATTGCTCGCCGTCCGCTAGCCTGTGCCTACCTACGGTGGCTGGAAATTAAATATAATAATACAGCTGGGGCGTGAGGACCGTTCCCTCGCATGTGCAGCCGCCTCCTTTTCTAGCATGACTGCTTCCGACCGTAGAGACGGCCGCCTGCTATTCCTCCTCGCTCCGGACCATGGACTTTACTAGGGCCCGGTGCGAGAGGTCGTTGCCGCCGTTCGCCCCTACGAGGACACGGCGGGGCTCTACTTAAGCAGGGCACACCTCTACCGTATACTCCATCATGTCCTCCAAGCGGTTCCAGCAATGGTGACACCCGGGCGTTTCTTCCGCACGAATCCGTTGCAGGAACCTTCCGAACTTACTATGTCCGGTTAGAACCTGCGTCATGCGGAAGGTGAGGACGCCGTGTTGTCTTTCCAGTCACTTCTCAAAGAGGGGACATACCGCCATAATTATGGCGTGCCCAGCACTGGGTTGTGACAGTTGCCGTCGCTATTCCACCGTAAGATCTCGCTTCTAATTTTGACGTGATCAATAGAAATGAGAATGATATGAGAGCAGTGGTGGCCGAGTGGTAACGGCCCCAACTTACAAGTTGTAGGTTGCGGGTTCAAACCCAGCCAGACGCATTACTTTGTGTAATTATTTCATCACCACTGCTCTCAAAACGGTGAAGGAAAACATCGTGAGGAAACTGGCATGTCCTGGAACCAAAAATTCGAAGACATGTGACATTCACCAACCCGCACTGGGCCCGCGTGGTGGATTATGGGCTATTCCCTCTCCTAGAGAGAAGGCCTGAGTCCCAACAGTAGGAACATTATAAGGCCGACTATGCAATGGAAATAGGGATCTATTTTCATATATCATCTACGTAGCCTTTTCCCGACTAGCTTGGGGTCAGCTTCCAGTCTAAACCAGACGCGGCTGAATACCCTAGTTTTACATGAAGTGCCTGCTTATCAGACCTCCACAACCCTGTTATTAGACAACACGTTTCTCCTTGGACCTGTAGTGACCGTTAAAGGTCTATAAATGAAAATCGAGACCAAAAGGCTTTACGTTCTTTCCGGTTTAAAGATAGATAAAAGGAAACATTGTGTTCGAGTGTTATTGGTAACTTATCCTGTAGGGACATAGGGGCAATCGATAGGGTGTATCCTAGATTAAGTAATGGTTTTTTTTTGATGTGGGAAATCATACAATGACTTCTCTCGCTCTAGGGCGGAGCGCGAGGGTGTGTCAGACTTTTACTGATTAAAATCACACCTATGTTCCTTGTTTGCCTTTTTCGTTCCAGGATTATGAGTTTCCCTTTCGGTAGTCAACTTATGGGCCCAGTTGGCTTCGGCCCTGTAATCTACATTAAGTAAGGATGGATCCAGTTTTTGAGTCTGGGAGGTCACATAGTCGAGGTCTTTTGTTATTTTTTTTGCAGAGTAATCATCAATAACCCTTAACACTCTGGAAGGTGTTACATGGTGGACATCCCACCTATACGCACAAAACGTTTTGGGAACACATTCATTGTGCGTACAGCTAAGGAGTGGAATTCCTTGCCGGAATCTGTGTTTCCTGATGGCTACAACCCGGGAATCTTTAAGTCAAGAGTGAATAGGTTACTTCTAGGTAAGCGCGCTCCATCGTCGACTGCATTGTCGCTTTCCATCAGGTGAGTTAGCGGTCAAGCGCGAACCTATCAAAAAAAAAAGAAGGAGGGACAGGGAGTTTCAGACTTTTACTGATTAAAACCCTGCCATGGGCCACGATAACTCTTTCGAAAAATCCCGTAACCGTAGCAGGCAGATTTTAAGTAGGTACCTCTTGAACCATAATGTAGCTACCTAGTAGATTTACCTATTTTATTATATCTTCTATCAAACAGTTCTCTTTTAAGTATGATTGATCTGCAAATGTACGTGTAATAGATAAATATCTGAGCGATCGCAGTTCAGTAGCCTACTGACCGTGTCTTTCGATCTTTCGCAAATCATTTAAACTAACATTATATAGAGGGAAAATAAAATTGTTTGTTGGTTTAATTTTTTATTCATTCTAATCTATACTAATATTATAAATCTGAAGAATTGATTTCCTACCACAAAAAAGGTCACGGGTTCTAACCCAGGCAGGTGGTTTATTTTTTGTAATTTATTTCTATTTTTATTTATTTTATTTAATACTTCATGCACATAAAGGTACAGAGGCGGATTAATGCCTTAGGCATTTTCTACCAGTCAACCTTTGGGTGATGCAGAGAAGAATAGTTTCATCACCAATTATCAATTATTTCATCACCAATACTCCCAAAACGATGAAAGAAAACATCGTGAAGAAACCGGCATGTCTAAGATCCAAAAATTCGAAGTTATGCGACATCCACCAACCTGCATTTAGACAGCGTGGTGGATTACGGCTTATTCTCTCTCCTTGAGAGGAGGCCAGAGTCCCGGCAGTAAGAGCATTATAGGGCTATTATATTCTGCTAAATTGATAAAAATGTATGTATCATTAATATAAAGCTACTTTAGAATTGAATGTTTTTATATACTAATAAGGATACACTACTCACACTAATGTCTTCTTTTTTATGAGTATATCCTCATAAAAAAGAAGTTAAAAAATTAGGAGCAGTAATTCGATGAATTTTATTTTCTGACCTCCTCTCCTTATTCTATTAAAATTTATTCTATTAGATTCTTATAAAATCTGATATATATATATATATCCAAAAATTGATTTATATATACACTTCTGGACACATCTATTGGCCCACCTTAAAGTTTAGGTTTCGATGGCCCCTACCGAAATATGATTGCTAGATTGAACAAAAACTGTTGATGCAGTTTTAAACCTGATACATTTTACCATCTTTTTCGATCGTATTGTTTTAAATTTGAATTCAGAATACCATACGACATGGAGCTACGCCTAACAAGTCGGATATGCGCCTTGTTAAAGGCAATTGATTTTTGAATAAAAAACATGTTTTATCAAATAAAGGTTTAATTTAATAACGCGTGTTGCCTCCATGGGCATCTACCACAGCTCTCATACGATTAGGCATAGAGTTTATCAACCGCTCTATGAAATTTTAAGGGATCATCTCCCATTCCTCTTCTATGGCAGTTTTCAACTCCTGCATCGTCTGGGCAACTGGCTGACGAGCCCTAACACGTCTTTTTAGCTCGTCCCACATGTGCTCAATGGGGTTCATGTCTGGGCTTCTGACTGGCCAGTCCATAACTGTGATGTTCACATCCCGAAGATATTCCCTGACGATGCCGGCCGCATGGGCTCTTGCATTATCATGCATAAAAAGGAAATTTGGGCCCACATAGTCCGCGTATGGTATCACGTGAGGTTCTAAGCACTCACGAATGTACCTTTCAGCATTTAATGTTGGCAGCCGTGGTCCTGTAACAACCTCAAGTTGAGTTTTGCCGCTCGCGGATATACCGCCCATGAGCCACCGCCATAAGCAACCCTCTCTTCAAAGCAGCATTGTGCGAAACGCTCTCCCTTACGTCGGTAGACCTTCTTCCTTCCATCATTGCCATGTAACACAATTTTAGACTCATCAGAAAAGAGTACACGGCTCCAATCTCGCTGTGTCCAATTTAAATGACTGCGTGCGAAATGAAGGCGCGCTGTTCGGTGGGCTCGCGTTAGTTTGGGCCCATTAGCTGGCTTGTGTGGTACCATATAGCGTTCTTTTAACCTTCTCCGAACAGTTCGAGCGCTCACAGATACTCCGTGGAAGTCGCGAAGTTGGTTTTGTATCTCAATGGAGGTAAGGTGACGATTTCTCAAGCTGGTCGTCACGATGAATCGATCCTGCCTTTCAGTTGTGACCCGAGATCGTGGCCTTCCTTGGCGACGAACAAAGCCGCCAGTCTCTAGGTACCTCCGATAAACATTTCGGACCGCAGATCGACTTAAATTAAGTTGAGCACTCACGTTTCTTTGGCTGTGTCCGGCCTGAATAAGTGCCACAGCTTGGGCGGCAACTTCAGGGGAAGTATCCATAGATTATTGATAGAACCTCACCTTAATGTTAAGAATAAGTAATGTTTGTTGCAAAATCAAAGATATCAATCACTTTTTCAAGAATTAAATCCAAGTAAACCAATAAAACCAAGTTTTCTTAGTATTCGATTGTTTGATATCAACAAACAGGCTCCAAATTGTCTTTTGTTTCTTTAAATTCTGTGTTCGAAATTAAAAAAAAGACTATTGAATGAAATTGTGAATGTGCCAGGTTCAAAACTGCATAAAAACTTTTTGCTCGACCTAATATAAAATTTTAGCTAGGACCAAACGAAACTGAAAATACAAGGTGGGCCAATAGATGTGTCCAGAAGTGTATATATATGAAAATATCAACGCGCCAATAAATTGTTCAGAACAAAGGCGAGATAGTTCTGTGTGTTACAATTTATTACGCAATGTCTACAAATTACTGTGCAGCCCAAATTGGTAGGCTTAAGTGTCAATGTGTCATTCAAAGCCTATTATTATTTTTGGGCTCATAGTTAGTGTAGATTTACCCTATTAAAATGTTTCCATAGTAAAAAATAGGTTGACACATAATTTGTTGGGTCGTAATAAATCTTCCTTTTTGTTTACCTCTCTTAATTTAGTCCAGATAGAATATAATTTCGTCCTTTGTATCCAAGAAAATGCCTACTAAAAATATTAGATATTAATTCCCTGTTTGTTTTTTATTTGCTATTAAGATAAAAGCTTCCTTTAAAAATAATATTTATCTAAGCTATATTCAAACGCTTCGGTTCGATATATAAAAAAAAAGATGGAGCCGCCTACCTTTACATATTTTCGGAAATGTATTTCTTTATTCTTTGATTCAATTTAGCATTTGAAGATGTCAGGTGAAAAACAAGTTAATATAATAATAACGCACCACCATATCTCTAATCGTAGGTCATGGAGGAGCTTGCACGCTCCAATGAACCTTAGGTCTGTTACAGGTAGAGTTTACATGCTTAGCTAGAACGTCGATGGATACCACACGCTCGCTCGGTTTCCACGGGTACTGATGAAGAGATTAGCGGGCTTTACACAACCATTCTTTCGCAAATAAAACGGTAAACGTGCGCGCTTGTGAAGATATTGAAAGGGGACGAGAAAGATCACACCAAATTACAACGGTTTCGTTTCGATTCTCTTTTCGTTGATCGCCTCGAGTCGGCAACGCCTCCTATTCCTTTGTTCTGACCACGTGACTGAGCGTTGAGATGACGTCATTAAAAAGGAATCGGAGGCGTGGCCGACTTGAGGCAATCGACGAAAAGAGAATAGAAACGAAATAGTTATAACTTGGCTAGGGGGGGCAGTACTTGTCACTGTCATCAGTCGCTCGCGCAATCGTGTAAGCTCTTGAGAACGTGCGATAGAATTGCTGTGTAAAGGTGGCTATTGAGTAAGTACACTTACTTGAAATAAAGGAACACGAACACGGCGAGCGATAGCACAGCGAGGCTGAGCGAGTAGCCGGCGAGGTAGATGAGGCTGGTGACGTCAGTCGGCGACACGTTGGCGATGCGTTCCGTGCAGTTTGAATAGTTGGAGTAGTTCTTCCACGTGCCGCCCTCCATACAAAACCGAGATGCGTTCTCTGTGCCACAAATAAAGGAATATTTAAATTTTACACTATTTAAAAAGGAGCATAATATTGGCTAATCTTTTAAGTCTCTTTTACAAATACATACCACTCAAAACTAGACTTAATGAAGGCATTATGTCTACTTTTGTATCCTTGTGTTATATGAACTTATCTTGTGTGCCTAAGCCTACTGGAGCTAAGGGTCTGCTTCTGAAAGGAAGACTCGGCCTTGGTATGAAAGGCAACGAAGGAACAGGATTGGGATTTTAGTCATCCAATGATATCCCCCGCTCCGCCCAAGAGCGGGGGATGTCATTGATGATTTTCCCACCGAAAAAAAAGGAGGCATCCTCTATCAGTCCATCAAGGGTGGTGGAGAAGTACACTCGTATATTTAGGAAGGGTGAATACAAATACCTATGGTCCATGGTCGACCATAATATTATCGCTTACCATCAGACGAGATACTGGTCAAATGCGGGCCTAATAATAATAAATTAGTGCAGGTCACTAATTAAGCTGTATGATCTCCACGGCTATAGTTGTTTCATTTTAACATGGCACCTGCGATTATTGTCACAGATATTCTTTATTTTTTATAACAAAAATTAAGAGAAACAAAATATTTAAAAAATGTAAATATATAAAAAACGATACATAGTTTATTATTCTGGTCCCTACGCAGTAGCAAACCTTAGGGAAAGGACAATGACTATTATTGCCATGCTATAACAGAACACCCGTAGAACAATATTCATCAGTTTGATGGCACTTGGGTATGGATGCGGCTTTATTACGAAATACTTATGCTTATCCTCCTATATTGTTCTATAGAGAACCAAATATGCAAAATATGCAGCCAAATTGATGTCTGTGCTGCCACCGATGAATTAATGAAATAATGAAGAATAAATGAAGTAGTGCAAGCGGCGAAGATTTTTTTATTTTTATAGTTCGCGCTTGACCGCTATCTCACCTGATGGAAAGCGACGATGCGGTCGACGATGGAGCGCGCTTACCTACTTAACTATGGTCCAACAAAATTTTAAATACTGTCCGTGCCAGTGACACGAATTTTTCGTACTAACGGAGGAACCATTTGCGACAGTATGATGAACGATCTGTCTTTATTTTGTTATTGATGTGACAACTGCCGACAAACTGTGCTGCAGTTTGATAGAAGGTTTGTATTATAAAACTGTTCATGATAATTATACGAGTACCTATATACATCTTAACTAATAAATATTTTAGCTTAACAGGTATATCTAGAGGCAGGGCTTTTCTTCGGTCAACGAATCAGCTTTGCTATGCAACATGGCAATGCTGCCAGCGTTCTGGGCACTTTTCTCATTGACATCGATGTGGATGATTTTTTTGATGCCCTGTGAGTTCTATTTAAACCCGTTTGTAAATATTATTATTTTTAATTTGTACATTTTCTTGAATAAACCATTTAAAAATAATAATAAAAAAAGAGTAATAATAATTTGCTGCACAATCGATTCATATGCATTTTTGGGCAATGTCTTTTATAGTTAGTTGTATAATTATACCTACGTGTGGGTGTAATTCCTGAAATAAAAGATTCTAATGTATTCTTGTAATGAAGAATGAATCGGATTGAATGAAAAAATCCAGCCTTGATGCACTCGAGCACAAAATATTTCAGCTATTACAAAGCGGATTTTCTCACGACTTGTTTGCACGATTTTATTCAGACAACGCGATGGAGGGATTTTCTGCGAGGTTACACTTTTTTAATATAACAGATTCTTTTTATAATTCCTTTGTTCTCTAGACTGAGTACTTTTTAAGTATTTCATTTTTTTTGTATACGCCTACTATAATGAGGATATGATATAAAAGGAAAGCATGTTGATGGTCCTAGCTGTTATCTGTAGATCTTTGACAGGCGTTAGGTAGTTAGAAAACAAAATACCTGACACCAGTCTTGCCAAGAGATATCGTGTTTCCTTGCAATTGCGTTGTGGATGTCAGATAGACTACACGCTTACCCTAATATATTTGAGAAATAGCTAAGTAGATCATTATTTACCACATATGAAGAGAATGGCGACATAGTATGTAGGGTAGACTTGATAGATTCTCAAGTATGGTAGCTAAGCTTCTAAAGATCAACTAAGTTTGAGTTATGATTATCTCTAAACCTGTATAATCTGGATCCATTACTTATGTCCACAGACGTAATAGGTAAGTTAAATAGTGCTTGTTATTTATGGCACTTACTTTGCGAGAGTGACTCATAAATAGAATCAAATAATGATTGATGCTTTACGAAGTCGTATAAAATTTTCCTTTATAGAGCGAACATTTTATGTTACTATCCTATTTCTTATAAATATCATAAATGAGTCTGTATGTTACTAATCAATCACGCGGCATCAATGGAAGGGTTCATTTTTTTTTTTTATTTGGAATAGTGATAGACCCCGACTTTGGATATTTATTTTATCCCGATAGTACGTTTCCCTTGAGATTTTAATTTCCAACTGTCACGTGTTTGAAACTGCTGGCAAGAAAGTATTTCAACATAAAATAAAAATATTTCTTGTAGAGATCGTACAGACTCAATTTAGTTTGTAAAATACGTAAAACGTTGATTTTACTTGTACGTAGTACAGTCACCGGCAATAAGATATATTTTTTTAAATTATTTAAACTTGTGCTTGATTGCGATCCCACCTGATGGTAAGAACATAATACAATGTACATACAGCGTACAATTTTATTCTGTTTCAAAAGATAATATTTAAGAGTATCTAAAATTTAAATTTTTGTTTCAAAAAGAAGTAGTAATATGGATTGAATTTTCCAAAGTATTACACCCAATATACCATTAAAAATCACGCGAAGGTAGTCCGCACCCCATTTCTTCTTCTTGACCTGTAAACTTTCTTCTCTTATCAAATAGCAAACTAACCTCTTTATTTTCATTTTACAAAGTGATGTGACAGCTGCTGTAATAACATTCATGTATTTTTGTATGATGTAGTATTACATGGGTAATATTTTGATAGGACCTAATGGTTTGTGGTTTTTGGTAAAGCTATGACGGGTAAGTTATCTAAATGCTTGCATTTGTGGTTTAGGGAAATAATAAAGGTTGGTAAGGAAACACCTAATAAAACGAGAAAATCGTCAAAACAAACCTTTTCAATATAAAACGGAACGCACATGTGTGTGTAGCGTGTGTGTGTTTAGCGGATTACTTCTCCAAAAGAACAAAGGCTTTAAACCTATAACACCCGTCAGTTCGCGTCAAAAGTTAAAATCAAAATATTCATAGGGTACTAGATAACCTGCAATGGTCCGCATAGGACTAAGTGCCAAAAAAAAAAACATACTTAGACATAACATAACATAGGGTACTAGATCAACGTTATATATACTTAGCAGCGACAGTGGTCTCATCACTACACAAAAGAAAATAATTATACCCAATTTAGAAGAAAATGAGGAAATAAGAAGTCAAGAAAATTAAAAGGGAGAATTCCAGGAAAAAGCACAGAAAATTCGTGTTTAGACATAATAACTTAAAGTGAAAGAACACAGGTTTATTAGGCATTCAAACTTGGCATTTAAACGTGGCAGTTATTGTTAAGAACGTATAGAGACAGCTGCATTAAAACGTGGCAGTTATTGTTAGAAACGTGTTCAGAGAGCTGCACTCAAATGCGGCAGTTATTGTTAGAAACTTTTAAGGAGAGCTGCACTCAAACGTGGCAGTTATTGTTAGAAATGTATACAGAGAGCTGCACTCCAATGCGGCAGTTATTGTTAGAAATGTATACAGAGAGCTGCACTCCAATGCGGCAGTTATTGTTAGAAACTTATAAGGAGAGCTGCACTCAAACGTGGCAGTTATTGTTAGAAACTTATTCAGAGAGCTGTACTCAAATATTGCAGAAAATGTTAGTAATTTATAAGGAGAGCTGCACTCAAATATGGCAGTTATTGTTAGTAATTTATAAGGAGAGCTGCACACAAACATGGCAGTTATTGTTAGAAATTATAAGGAGATCCGCACTCAAACCTGGTAGTTATTATTAGAAACGTATACAGAGAAGTGGACTCAAACGTGGAAGTTATTGTCAGAAACTTATAAGGAGAGCCGCACTTAAACGCAGCAGTTATTGTTAGAAACTTATTCAGAGAGCTGCACTCAAACGTGGTAGTTATTGTTAGTAACTTATAAGGAGAGCTGCACTCAAATGAGGCAGTTATTGTTAGAAACTTATAAAGAGAGCTGCGCTCAAACGTGGCAGTTATTGTTAGAAACGCTACAGAGAGCTGCACTGAATTGTGGCAGTTATTGTTAGAAACGTTACAGAGAGCTGCACTCAAATGAGGCAGTTATTGTTAGAAACTTATAAAGAGAGCTGCGCTCAAACGTGGCAGTTATTGTTAGAAACGTTACAGAGAGCTGCACTGAATTGTGGCAGTTATTGTTAGAAACGTTACAGAGAGCTGCACTGAAACGTGACAGTTACTGTTAGAAACGTATTCAGAAAGCTGCACTCAAACGAGGCAGTTATTATTAGAAACGTATACAGAGAGCTGCACTGAAACGTGGCAGTTATTGTTAGGGACTTATAAGGAGAGCTGCACTCAAATTAGGCAGTTATTGTTTGAAACTTATAAAGAAAGCTGCACCCAAACGTGGCAGTTATTGTTAGAAACGTATACAGACAGCTGCACTGAAACGTGGCAGTTATTGTTAGAAACTTATATAGAGAGCTGCACTGAAACGTGGCAGTTATTGTTAGAAACTTATACAGAGAGCTGCCAAGTCATGTTTGTGTCGTTTGAATAACTGTCACCAATTATTGTTAAAAATGTGTAGATACAGAGAGCTGCACTGAAACATGGCAGTTATTGTTAGGAGTCCATAGAGAGAGCTGCGCTCAAACGAGACCATTACTGTTAAAAAAATATAGAGAAAGCTGTACTCAAATATGGCAGTTTTTGTTAAAAACGTATTTAGTGAGCTGCTTAAGCGCGGAACTTATTATCAATGCATTTAACACTCCAGTCGCTGCAACAGTTCTATCTGTTTCCAAAACAAAAGTAACGAGGCCAGGAACAATTGTTATTTGTATCGCTTTTGTTTTCGTGATATTTTAGTACGACAAACAATGATAGCTCTTTAACAACGTTTCGTTGCTATTATTGTAGTACGATGAGAAAAAAAAAGTTGTTCTTTTTTGATACTAGTATAATTATAGGTTTCATTGTATCTGCTTTTTGTTTTGATGGAAAAGCGGAGCACCATCATCTTACAGCGACTCCTCTACTCGAAGACAAGTAAATCACGTGACTTGTTCTCTTTTTAGATTACAATGGCTATTCCACTGTTATTATTGGCCATTACTATAGGCCATTAAAATTGATGTAAATAAAAAGGATTTTAAGAAAATTATTTGCCAAAAATAGCTTTTATTCAACTGTTGAACAGCAAAAATATTTTCATATTTTCGTTTCCCACAACTTTATAAAAATTGAGTTATTTCATCATATTTTTACCAAAGAACCCCGCAAGCCTGTTTCTTTTCTAAGTGCTTCAATAAAATCTGTAATCTAATTTTGAATTTTGGCCCGGAATTTCTTAATCTTTTTGTTCCTAACACATATTTTCTGAAATACCAACTGTAGGTATGTACATATTTGTTCTACAAATAAAAGGATATTTACAGAAAAATTGTAAAAGTAAAAGTAAACAAAACTATAAACTTATCCGATATAGCAAAATAAGTTTCTTACATAAAATATAAAACTTCCCTTTTAATGGGTAGTGGCTTTATTTAGTAATATAATAAAAAATGGCATGTGTAACAGGAAGCATGACTTCTATAAGATGAATATAGAATAATCAAGAGTAATTTAAAAACCATGAAAATATGAGGTAATATTTCATTTCGGATCATTGAAAGTCTTTTCACCGTGAAAAATTAAAGAGATTTTGCACAAAATCGTTTATCAGATCCGACTACCACGTGATCGCAATGTTTACATTCTCCAAGAGCAGGCGTAGCGTAATAAAGGATTAGAGATTAACTTACGTGTGTCATCGTACTGCACGCCGTGGAACTCGCTGAAGCAGTGCTGTATCGCCAGCGTGTTCCAGGGCGTGGGGTCCCAGCACAGCAGCCCGTCGAAGTACGCGGGGCAGTACCCCGTCGGCACCAGCACGTCATTTTTCGCCGCGCACTCCTCACTGACATTCTCGAATATCTCCGTATCAAAGGTCGTTAGGTCCTCCAGCTTGACGACGTAAAATCTCTCTCGACTAGGAATTTGAGCTAATTAGCTTTGGTTTGTTCTTTGGTTGGCTATATACACTATATTAACACTTAGTCACATCAGTTATCACTATCACGGGTCTATCTGTGTGTGCTTCGAACTTCCATCGCGCCATCCGGTGGCGGGGTGTGGACTGTGGAGCACGGTGTTGTTCAGGTCTCACTTGCCTCGTGGGGCACGCCGCAGCCGAGCGGAGTCTGTGGCAGAGAACAGCGCCTCCCAGTCCCCGGTAAGAACGTTACCATGATAACGCTGTTTGCTCGTGGCTTGTGTTCCAACTTATCAAGAGATAACGTTCCGAGAGTAAACATCGGCAGTCTGTGCGAGTATTTGCGTATCGTGCAAGGAACTTTAGTTTTTAATTTAATTTCTTTCGCCCCATTTAAGCCTTGTTGTCCGTGCAACCTGCAAAGAGACACCTTTGGTCATGTTATCGTGTAGATAAGTTGTGTACATACTTTTTATGAGTTACTATTTGATACAGTCGTAATGTGTTCTGAGTTAGTATTCAAGGAGCGTGCTACAGATAACAAATACGTGGTGCTATCACTGTTTCATGTATAACGAACATAAATATTTAGCAGGAATGGTTGCTAGTGTTTTGATTGCAGTAATTCAGTGTTATCTACGATAGAGATATTTAATTAAATAATTGAATTGGTCGCGCTGTTATGGGGAACCATTATTGGATAGGGTAGCACGACGCGGTATTTGGGTCATGGGTCCGATCGTCAGGTCGCCCAAAAAGTAATTAGGTTTTCCTTGTGATTGGGCTGCCTCTATTTAGGTTAACTCTGGCCCTTTAAATGGATGTTTTGTGTGACACGATCTATGAGGGAAGTATGAAAATGTTGGAAGACGATGGTTATGTAATTATAAATATAAAACTTAATATGTAGGAATGAGGAATTCACACAAGATACGGTCAATTAATTATTACTAGTAGGTAAATAGTACTTATTATTTATTCTCATTATAGACGCTTAAACGTTTGCTCATGTACACACGGAGTAACTTCACAAATACTTAGATAGTAATGGAAAAATCTCGTAGAAACTAGTTGTAACAGGTTCGAAACCTACATCGATTTTTTAATTCCATTTTGTGATGATTAAGTAATTATTTTCCACCAAATTCTGTCTAATACCCCGTTTGGAGATTTATTTATTTAATTTGAACGGAACGGACGCAACATATTTAAATATTTAAACTCTTTAGATATAATTATAAAAGAGTCAACAATAAAATTTATATTTAGAGAATGAAACACACAGCTAAAATAAAACAGACATATTACCGCGCAGGACTTTTTGGGTACTAGGCACCTATTTAATAAAAATAGTGAAATTACATACATTCTGGCAGTATCGTCTTACATTTTTTCGCAAACATATTATAGTCTGTGATGAAAATTCCTATTTGAATATCTTACCCTCGATTAGACAGAATAGGGGCTTTGATGTTAAGAACTTGTCAAACACTATTTTAATACTACGAGATTTTGACAGGTTCTCACTCGCGATATTTTTAACAATTGCTTTAATTCCATAACTTAATTTCAAGAAAAGTGCTAGCAAGGAAAAGTGCAGGTAAGTTTGGTTAAAAGTTCATCAATTTATAAGCAACGCAGGAGAGTGTACGCCGGAATTTTTTCGACTGAAGTTCAGTGACTGTTTTAATTATTTGCTAATTGATGTTAAATTGATGTAGATTTGTAACTCAAGTGTTTAAGCAATTTGGCAATATATGGAATTATTGAAACTGGCACGATCTCAGTAAAATATAAAATTATAATTTATTTCCTTCTGAAGACCAGATAACCTACCATAATTTTTAAAATTTGGCATCTTACCTTCATCGTACGAAGGTAACGTTATTAGTAGAGGTAACGTTATGCTTGGTAACGGTACTTGAGTGAACTTTTACCGGTAATCTGAGTAACGTTATCGATGATGTTACCGGTAAATAGTAACGTTACCATGACCCAAGGATTGGTAACGTTACCAAATGCGTTTCTAAAAGTACCGTTAAATAACGTTATTTTATTGAATCACTTTGTTTCTTCTAGATTAATGCAGTAATTAATTTGAATAAGTATTCAAAAACACTTGTAACACGCAGCATTTATTATTATACATAGGAATTAGGTATATTCTATTAAATTGTAAAAAAGGATATGTAAGTTTAAAAGGATAACCGCGCCGCAACAACTCACGAATAACGAAAAAAGTATCGATACTTATAACGTTAATTGTTAAAAATATTTTAATGGAATCGATACCAAGTACCGTTACCTGTGTTAACGTTAAAATGTTAACTTTATGAAAATATCGTTACTTAATGATACTTATAGTGTGAATTTGGTAACGTTAACAAGCCTTAAACCTGAGTACGTTGTTCAGGAAAATTTTAGAGGGCAAAGCCGTTGACAAAAGCTAGTACCTGATATTTGATTAACGCTATGCAAATGTCGATATGTGTTGGTTAGTTAATCCGTTTCAACTATATGCAAATAAGTGCGCTGCCCATGAACCGACGGATGGTATCAACATGAACAGACTGCACGTAATTAGGTATTGTAGGTATTACTGGCGTTTGCCGGCGGCTTCGCCCGCGTGATACTAGACAATTATTCGTAGGGAACATATTCCCGGGATAAAAAGTATCCTATAACAGTGTATGTGAAGGATGAAGGCCACAGCTGACATGTGTGTGTGTTGTGTTTCAAATTTTTAATTTTTTAGGGTTCCGTACCTCAAAACGAAAAAACGAAACCCTTATAGGATCACTTTGTTGAAGTGTGAAGCTGTAAAAAAATCAGATTTCTAAGTTAACGAAAAAAAAAGATACGGCCATTTATGTCAAAAAAACGTACATTCTGACACTCTCGAGGAAATCAAAATTCATAGAATACCGCCCGTTGACTCAGAATCCTGAAATTTGGCATAAAACAAGGTCTTATAGCACAGGTATAGGAATAAATTTGAAAACTGTAAATTTGTTGTTACTTCGTTTGGGAATCGAACTATTAAGTTTGTACGGAACCGCGCAAGTTCGACTTGCTCTTGCCCAGTTTTTTTGATTTCATACAACTTTCGCAACAGAACATAATTTTCTTTTAAATCAATTAAAGACTTTATTAAAGTAAAAAAAAAAGTGAGTTACGAATGTGTCGAACCCAAATAATTGCCAAAGATTGTCAGATTCTCAGGCTACAAACACTAAATTCAGAAATCACTAGTTTTAGTTCAAAAAGCACACACAATTTATGGTCGAAAACTAAAAAAAAAATAATTTATATAGAAAACTAGACGACTTTTATATAAAACATAACGTTTATAAAACATAACGTTTATTTTGGTAAGTAACATCTATTTTCACTCGCCAGGCAAATGACGTTAGTATCTCACTGCCACACAAATTTCAAAATATATTCTAAAAACCTATATTTCATGAATAATTATATTACGCTTTTACTCCTCTTCATTTCATAGGTAATGGACAGTAAAAGTTAAACAAGGTTAAAAGCGTTTCAGAGAATCGAGTAATTTGGCTAGTGCTTCCAATGACGTCTCGATGGAGAGGGGAAGTGGAGCCACAGAGTAAGGAGACGCCACGTTAGCCACTGCTAGGGTTCTGCATCAAGTAAAATTCTATCAGCGATAGTATTGTAATTCCCAACTGTTTGAGATTGACTACGTGACATTTTGCGACAGCTTGGTAGTCACATCAATATCATACTTAACATTACTTTATTTTATTTTAATTTTAATAAGTACAGTGACAGACTAAGACAATCAGCACAGTTAAAACAACATACATACAGTACATAAATCTGAAGTCAAATTATTACTGTACACAGCATCTAAAGTTTAATATGCTTCATTAGAGACACTAAAGGTGAAGTATTATGGAAAAGTTAATAAATGACACTAATGTAATTATTTTTTATGCAAACAATTTCTAAATTCGTTAAAACTGTTAAAGAACAAGTCTATCTTATAAATAAATTGATATATTATAATATTGTATTATATTGATTGCACATTCTAGACAAAAAAAGGTAAAAGTTTGTATTTGTTATTCCTTCACGATATATAGATATCCGCAGCAGAACCAAGGTTACAGACATAGCCCGAAGAATCGCCAAACTTAAGTGGCAGTGGGCAGGGCACATTGCTCGCAGAACAGATGGTCGATGGGGACGAAAGGTTCTGGAATGGCGACCACGTACCGGAAGACGCAACGTTGGAAGGCCTCCCACAAGGTGGACCGATGACCTGGCGAGAGACGCACAGGACCGGTCATTGTGGCGACATTTGATGATGATAATGATTCCTTCACGCTCAAACGTTTGAACGACTTTGGATGTAATACGGGTAGACCATATCCATCCATTCCATTCCATTCCATGTCCATGGAATAGCACATACCTATTATATTTTTATTCAGCGAGTGTGTTCCCTTGGGATAGCTTTTTACTTTCACGTGGATGAAGTCGCTAGCAGAAGCTAGTCATGTATATATATATCCTGTAGTATTTCTCACTTTTCGACCATCGGTATCGCTTATAGAATCTTAATTTGTCTTGCCAAGCCGTTTAGTGAGCACACAGTCCTGACCATAGACATAGAGCAGTGTGGAACGCTTAGTGCGTTCCCTGGTTCGAGATATTGTTGTCATTTCAAGAATTGTGATTGTACGTCACTGACAATCAGTGTCTTTTTCGTCATTGTGGATCACTACGACCATTGAAGAAAATAGACAGGAGTAGTCAATTTTGGGATGGTAATTTAGAGGTGTTCGGAACAGGGTGAAATATACCATAAATTTCCATTGAAGAGGGAGGATGCTCAGACCAGATGGTATTTGGTCTGGTCCGGGTAACTGCTTGATAGTTGATTTCGGACAGTTGTATATTATGTTCTAATCGTGCGGATAACTGTAATACTGCGATGCAGGACATTGTAATTTTTTTTTTTAATTTATATAAACCAGTGCTTGACTGCGATCTCACCTTATGGTAAGCAGTGATGCAATCATTGATGGTGAGGCGCACTAGTTTATTAAGAGCCTACTCACTCTAGCTTTGCAGACCCCTAAATAGGGGTAGTAGGACGGGAACACCGCAGCAGGCAAATTGTTCCAGTCCTTCGATGTACGCGGTATACAAGACAAAGCGAAACGCTTAGTCAGGACCGTTGAAGTTTCAACAACGGAAGGGTGGATACTCGCCGTATGTCGGCAATTTAGTTCTTATGTGGCCACATAGTGGTCGCTACAGTAAGGCTCAGGCCAGAGGCCCTACCACGAGCTCTTAACGCGATCCATTATACGACCTAAACTGAACTGTTAAAGGGATTGAGCAATATATATGGAAGCTTGTCATTAGCGATTTTCCCTAAATAAAAATATGTAAAAAAAAAATATATTTATTAGACTGTAAGCTTTCTTAAAAATAAATAAATAAATAGCTCCATCTCTCTTTCTCGCCACACGACTGACATTTTAACTCGTCATGGTAAGGTCCCAGTTCTCTATGTCTATGTTCATAACAGTTGAAACCTATGTACGAAATAATTAGCAATAATGCTTCTAGTCGCTGCTGGCGCGGTGTTCTGTGGAAATTAACGAACAGAGGAATTGCTCTCTGTAATTTGATTTATACGCAACTTGAAAGATAATTAGTAATTTTTATTTAATGTGCTTGCTTTGATATACTTAATTTAATTCTGGCTTCAACTTGAATGAAGCTATATTTTTTGATTAGGCGACTATACAAAAAATATCCTTTTTTTAATGTGGGAAATCAACCAATGGCTTCTCCCACTCTGAGTGGAGTGGGAGGGCGTATCAGACTTTTACTGACTAAAACCACACGTGTCCTTCAGTTGCCCTTTGCGTTCTAAGACTACGGGTTTCTTTTTCAGAAAATGCTCGCGGCCCTAGCGCGCTTCGGCCTTGCTGGGTCCCTACGGTTTGGTGACAGCTCTTTGAGGAGCGCGTGGAACACTACGTGCTGTCGATGACTTGGGCTCGGTCCGACTGATTACTGGACGGCCGGACGACGAGCTACCCATTGCCCGCGCCTAGCGTGGTTGGTAGTTGGGTCGGCGTAGCATCGTCTGAGCCGTGAGGATGTCCGTTCCCTCACGCGCGCTGCCTTCTCCTTTGCTTATATTACTGCTTCGCAGAAGGAAGCGACCGTCTGCCATTCCTCCTCGCTCCGCACCATGACCTGAACCTAATTTATTCTGAAATTTAATTAGAACATTTTTTAGATTGCTGGTGTTAAACATAATTTAGGTATGTAAATACACAGATGTTAATTATGTGAATGTAGGTTTGCTACATTCGCAAAATTTGAATAAAATGTTTGATTATTTGCCTTTGTAAATTTACATCCACATTTATCCATACACCAATATTTATTTGGATGGTATTTACCCAATTAGCAATTAACCGTTTTTTTTTTGTGGTGCGAAATGATCGAACAGCTTCTCTCTTTTGAGTACCGAAGCATAAACAACAAAAAGCTAATGACATAAAGTTAGCCAACGGCGACCATTTAGTTAGCGTTGCTCTTTGCAGACTTCACTATCCTTCTCATAATCTAGTCCCTTTTTCGCTTTAAGGTGAGCATGGGAAGTCATTAAATAACATCTCCCGATTTGGGTGAGTATCAGAGACTAAAACCCCACCTGCCCCCCGTCGACGCATGACGTCATCTCAACGCTCAGTCACGTGGTCAGAACAAAGGAATCGGAGGCGTGGCCTACTCGAGGCGTTCGGCGCGAACGAAACGATTGTAACTTGGCTAGGGGGGCTGTGTTCTTTCAGTTGCCCTTTGCGTTCTAGGGCCGCGGTACGGTACGCCCGAAGGCACGACGATGCCACTTCGTCGACAGTTTCATAGTTTTGTGTGTAAGCTGTGAGTAGGCGTACATCAAGCGTATATCGAATACGCGTCTATTAAGCTAGGGTAGAACTTGGTAATACGCCCTAAGTGACAAAACGCCCCACCATTCAAGCACTCACACTAACAAAGCAACGCCGCTCGAAACTAGACGCGCGGGGAGCCACTAGTAGCCGGACAACATGGCCGACGTGTGCACGTAGTTTGCGATGTCCGTTTAAAAAATATTGCTAAACCTAGTTTTATTGGCGTGAAACAATTTGAGGTGAGTTTCCAAGAAATTCATGTATATTGATACTTTTATATTTTGTGTTAAAATGACCCACACTATCGTAAAATAGATAAAATTACCTATCTCTTTTTATTTTTTTGAACGTTATAACCTTGAATCTTGTGTTTTGATCTCAGTTGGGCATATTGAAAATCGAATTTGATAAAAAGCCCCTAAGCTAGTTGTTTAAAACGCACCAATATTTGAACTGTCTTAAGTACCTTGTTGCGTGTTATTATTACAGATAATGTCTCGGAAGTATGAAAGAAGGACACTACGAGCATCATGGAGTGCGGACGACTTAGACAAAGCCATGCGTAGTGTCCAAAGCAAAGTAATGGGTGTTAATGAGGCATCCAGAAACTTTGGCATACCGTCTCGAACTCTAAGAAGACACATTTTATCAGGAAAATCAAAGGGCCCTCTAGGACGCAAACCAGTATTTTCTGTAGAATATGAAAAAAAACTGGTTGCCCATATAAAGAAATTGGAAAAAGTTGGATTTGCCCCTGACAGAAAAGATGTAAAAGAAATGGCATTTCAACTAGCTAAGAAACTTAATATTAAAAACCCATTTTCAGCAAGTTCAGAATCAGCTGGAAATGTATGGTTTTCGGGGTTCATGGCTCGCAACTCAGAATTAAGCCAAAGAAAATCAGAAGGCTTGTCACTTGCTCGAGCTTATGGAGTTAATAGAAAAGATGTACAGGATTTTTTTGATTTACTAGCCAAAATCTACGAAGAAAATGATTTTGCAAATCACCCCGAAGATATTTTCAACATGGACGAGTCCGGAATACAGGTGAACAACAAGCCAGGAAGAGTAATTGCCACAAAGGGAGCCAAAGATGTCTACACGCTCACTAGCTCTGAAAAGGGTGAAAACGTAACGGTCATTGCTTGTTGTAATGCTCAAGGTAACTTCCTTCCCCCTGTTTTAATCTATAAGGGTACTTACAGCAAACCACAATTTTCCGAAGGTCTTCCCCCAGGATCACAGGTTTTCATGAACAAAAAGTCTTCTTATATAAATACAGATCTCTTTATGCAATGGTTTGAAGAAGTGTTTCTGCGTCACAAGAGTCCTCGAAAAACATTGTTAATATTAGATGGTCACAGCTCGCACAGTAACAATATTCGCCTACTGGAAGTGGCTAAAGAAAATGATGTTATTCTTTTGTGTCTACCAAGTCACACTACGCATGCTCTGCAGCCTCTTGATAGAGCCTTTTTTAGACCATTGAAGGTGTACTTTGCCCAGGAAGCGAAGACATGGATGGTCAGGAACAAAGAGAAGAAGTTGACACGCTATGACGTATCTAAGTTAATCGGACGAGCTTGGGGCAAAGCTGCCACTGTTTCCAACGGTGTGTCAGCTTTAAAATCATGTGGAATTTATCCTTTTGATCCGAGTGCCATTCCTGATCACTATTTTTCACTATCTGATTCGTTGCGAGACCAAAATTTAGTTGTTGGAGATGAGGATGAGACGTCAAGAGAGTCTCTGTCATTACTTCATGAATATGACGATAGTGAACTAATTGCCTTTGATACAATCCATTCATCACCGCCGCAAGTCGTAAATGATTTAGAGCCCAGGACATTATCACCACCTGTCGTTGTGACTGAGTTCCAACCTGAGCCAGGTCCTTCAGGACTACATCTAACTAATCCAAATTACGAAGATAGTTTGATGGAAGTCGTAACTGAACATGCATTGCCTGTGCAAGATGCACTTGTGGCAGAAGAGCTTGATCAAATTAATCTCATATTGCCAAAAACACCACAAAAGTATCCGGTACAATGTCGTATCGAGAGTGAGGTGGGTCTGACTATTGCGAAATCTAATCTTATTGATTTGATTGAACAAACCCCTGAAAAGCAAATAGGATCTATTGAGTCAGAAGCAACACCATCCAAAGTTTTGAATGAAATCCATCCAGTGCCTAAACTTCCAGTAGTATTGTCTAAGAGAAAACAAACAGCTGTTATTTTAACTTCTGATGAAAATATAGAGAAACGGAAAGTAATTGCTGATAAAAAGAAACCAGCAGCTGGAAAATTAAAGCAGGCTAAGACCACAAAAAGAATTAAAGCAGTGAAAGAAAAAGATGGTGTAAAAAAGAAACAAAATGGGGGTATAAAGAAGCAAAAGAAAGGTACTGTCAGAAATAAGAATAAAAAAAAAGTAAGCTGGTCATCGTCTTCTGAAAGTAATGATGAAAACGAGGTTAGGGTAGATACTTCTGAAGAAGAAATCTCAGACGAACACGACGACGTTAACAGATGCGTTGAATGCACGGAAAATTATTATGACACACAATCCACTGAAGATTGGATTCAATGCCCGTCTTGTTTAACATGGTTGCATGAGTTTTGCACTATGTATAACCCAATGTGTAATCGTTGTGGACGGAAAGCTAAAAAGGAAGCTGTTAACAAAAATAGAGTGTAAGTTTTTATTGTTTAATTTTAAGATGATTGCCAAATGAAAACTTTTAAGACTGATTCAATATAAAACGGAAGCCGAATGTTATGTTATGTTATGTTATCGTGTTGCTTACCGATGGTTATTCATTATTTTGTTTTTCTTTATAATAATCTATTTAGTTGTTATAGCTAGAAATTAAGTTTTATTCAAATGTTTATTTAAAAAGTCTGATTTGATAAAGAGACTGACTTAAGTGCCTCATATTATTTTAATTTAGATTTAAGTTAGTTTTTGCCAAAACGATTGTTAATATAGTTAAAAATATGAAAAAATATATGATTAATACACTGGGGCATTTTATAATAAGAGTGAGTCGTATTAGCCAACGACCACATTACAAAACGCCCCACCTTAGATTAAGAAAAAATATTAATATTATTTTATCCTTAGTTCCTATTAAGGTTACCACTTGTGCCATTATTGTCAAAAGACTTAATATTGTTCCAAAATAAAAAGTTGGATTATATCTTGTAAGATTTATTTTTTATTACAATTTCAAAAAAAGTAGGGCGTATTACCAAGTCTTACCCTATGCGTCCGCGGACAGTACGCTTAACTCTATCAAACAAATCCGCAACCCTAGCCGTTAAATTTGTATTGTAAATCAGTGGTTTAGACCCGAAAACAAACGACCTTACCTTCGAACTAAACAGTAAGTATCTACATATTTTAAGCATAACTAATTTGTTTTGTATTATCAAAAACAAACTTACTACCAATGACATTATGTAGGTTATGTGTAACCTTTATTTTTAAGGTTCAATGACACATTCATAATTAGTTAATCACCCCGTATCATTTTCCAGAATTAAGAATTCTTTATTCTGGCAAGTGATACCGGGTGATTGATTTATACGTATTTATTTTAAGTATGATAACAACGTACCGTGGGACTCCACATAAATCACTGAGTCTATAAAGAGTTAAGTGAGTGTGTAAACTGTGTTTGTAATAGTTTGATGAGAATATAAAACACTCTGTGGCGTTTCCATGGTGCTAGGATTAGGGAATACTTATTACGTATTGTCCGCTATGCATTCCTGCGTTTTAAACAAAATGACATAGTATGGTATACGCTATATCTGCGATTTATATGTATTGTCAAAAGTTATTTCTTGGCATTTAATTGTGTTTTTTTCTTTCCTAATTTATTGTTCATAATATTTATGATTATTTACATATAAAAAAAAATATTAACTATAATTACATAATAATGTGCATTAAAACAAAAAATTAAATCCTTTAACTAACTATTAACAATCTAAAATATGGCGTCAAAACCTCCTAAGCATCGCGGTCGACTGGTATTTTTGGCATTCACCGACAACAAATAAAAACGTTTAAATGACGAAGGCATAAAAATGATGTATGCAAAGTTTATAAGATGATAGAATGTCTCGTTGTGTGGGGCCCAAGATTGGTAAATCTAATACTACAATACACGTAAGGAAAAAAAGCTTAGTTTGGTTTTGGCCTCTTTTTAGGGTTCCATACCTCAAAAGGTAAAAACGGAATCCTTATAGGATCACTTTGTTGTCCGTCCGTCTGTCAAGAACCTTATCTCGAGAACGCGTAGAGGTTTCGAGTTGAAATTAAAACCATATACTCAAGTCTGCGGTCCTTTGAAGCTGTGGAAAAATTAAACTTCCAAGTTAACGAATAAAAAAGATACGGCCGTTTATGTCGCAAAAAACGTGTAATTTGCCACTCTCAAGGGAATCAAAATTCATAGGGTACTTCCCGTTGACTTAGGATCCTAAAATTTGGCATGAAGCAAGGTTTCATAGCACGAATCTGAAAGCTGTAAATTTGTAGTTACCTAGGTAACAAAAAAAAAACACTTTTTTCGCGATTCGGAAAAATCTTAGTAACTCAATTCGGGAATAGAACTGTTTTCATTGGTAAGTTTGTACGAAACTCACGGTGCGCGAGTCCGACTCGCACTTGCCCGGTTTTTTATTTCTAGACGGGACTTCTCATCAAGAATGGCACATACTTCAACATGAATTAATATTTAGATATTACCAATTACAAGAGTCTTTGATAGCATCAGATTGCTGTTTGTATAATTATAACAGTAAACCATCATAGATTGGAAAGACTGCTCGAAATTGAAGGCCGAGCATATATTTACTCACTCAAATTAAATTCGCTGTAGAGAAGTACATTTCCGATTTCCATTTACGTATAAAGTAAAAGGGAGAAATTAATGAAGAATCAAAAATAAAGAGGAACGTTAAAATTGATGCCGCACTGCCTGTGTTTTAACTGAAATAAATGATGCAGTTTGAATTTAATGATCTACTATTAATTGAAAACTATAAAGTCAAATCATTTTTTTAACCTTTTTTTTTCTCTCTCTCTTTTATTGCACCGACCACTATTCTTCTCTGCATCACCCAAAGGTTGACTGGTAGAAAATGCTGTAACTTTATGTGCATGAACTATGTAATAAATAAATAAATAATAAATAAATCAAGCGGGCGTAGATGGCCAAATTCGAAACTAACATATAATATTATAGTATAACGAAGGTAACGTTAGAAAACTATGAAAAGTTTTGTTAAAAAATTGTTTTTTCCTTATCTTTGCCATAACAAAACTTTCGGATACAAGATGTTGTAATAACACAGTATGCTTTTTCAAAAAATAATGTGTTCGATTCCCTACTTGGAATATTGATTTTACCAAAGTCCTATGATTCAGTTGAAAATTATCAAAATAAAACCCTAGATTCGTTTACGGTATTTTTTTTGTTATTCCTCAAAGTTTCGGCAATAGCCATCACGTCCACTTAAAAAATTTATCCTGTATAGCTAGTTAATTTTGAGAGAAAAAAAACGTGAAAGACATTAACAAAATTACATTTTGTTAATGTCTTTCACGTTTTTTTTTATATTCTTGATAGGTTCGCGCTTGACCACTATCTCACCTGATGGAAAGCGACGATGCGGTCGACGATGGAGCGCGCTTACCTAGAAGTAACCTATTCACTTTTGACTTAAAGATTCCCGGGTTGTAGCCATCAGGAAACACAGATTCCGGCCAGGAAATCCACTCCTTAGCTGTACGTACAATGAATGTGTTCCCAAAACGTTTCGTGCGTATAGGTGGGATGTCCACCATGTTATGTCACGTTTGAATAGTAATGGAATAGTCGCTTTTCTATGGTCATTATTTTAATGAGAAATATTTCAGTTTCATCAACAAATAAGTAAACAACAATCCCCAATAAACAATGTTTCAATTTTGTAACAAAAACATCGGTACGCTCTTTTAAATAAAAATAAGCACGCCATCGTATACCAGTTAAAAACAATTTTATTTTTAACCAACAAAATTATACCCTCGGGGCTACGAAAAAATCCGTTTAACTTACTCCCGACCTTTTCCAATAATTTTCTAAAGGCCTATAGGGAAATACAATTTTTCGTGAGTGAAATTAGTTTTCTCTTCTTCAGGTACTTGAAGTTTTTAAGGATATAGGTACGTGGACTATTATCTAAGGGCTTATGCACGTACATAATTAATTTGTTTTTTACAAGACTTCCAAACCCGGAACAACTATATGTAGGCCATAAAAATAATTGTTCCGTATCGAACCTGTGATACACAGCGTAGTAGCCAATCGCTGAACCACTAACTAGTTAATATTTAAGTTTTTTATACATAAATAATGTGCATAACGCAAACACTTAAATATTATCTAGTTAACTGTTTATATTAAACCTAACAACGTACGATGTACTCCTGGGCTTTACATAGCTGTCATCCGGAAACGTGCCAGAAGATTGGTAGCATTGCTATGTTGAATGGCAATGCTAATTCTTTGATTAAAGAACTCTGTTAGCCCTCTGGTCACGCAGTGTCGATCAGTCGGATAATTTGTTACCCTTATTATTGGAAAATATATTTAACGTAGTGTTAGGACTGGAGATAAATATCCCTATCAAATTGCTATTATATAATAATAATATTTTTTAAACAAAAAAAAAAAATACTCGAGTCTGTCGACCTGACAGCCGTACAAATCTCATTTGACAATCTTCTTTCTCTTAAACTCGATTTTGTGTTTATTTATTTCATTTATCATTTGCCAGTCTTAAACTCTCTAAAGAGATACTGATGAAAGAGGCTATACAACAGCATAAATATGGGATATAATCAAGAATAAAAAAAAAGATTATTTCTTTGGCGTTATTTTTTTGACATAAAGACAGACAAAATAGGAGGAAAACACCATAAAATACAATTATTTGGCGCAATTTCATCCTAGAAATCGTAAAAAATACGGTAGAAGTATCAACTACACAGAATAATAGGGGGAATAAAAAAGTTATTACATTCATGTACTAGCTTTTGCCTGCGAATTCACCCTTGTGGAATTAGTACTTCCCCCTCCCTCTTTGAAAACCATAGCTTACTCGTATGTGTTATCCTGATGTATATTTTTTATAGTGCTATTCATACTTAACTATATATTTCTATTACACTGAGATACGGAAAAATGATCGTGCTTATCACACAACCATTTGTCTTGGGTGGGAATCGAACGCATGACCTCCGGCATAGCAGAGCAGTGCCCCTGGCACTAACCACTAGAATAGTAGGCCAGTCCATATAATTTGTACCCTTACAAAACCGTGGCGGGTTTCAGTATCTAACACATTGCAAATGATTTGACTATTGTTTTACAGTCGGCCGCCTGCCTGACACTAACCCTCCTTGGGAATGCTGTTGCTGGTGGTTTACCCGCCACCATGCGGTGACCTGAGGTGCTCATCAGTACCCACGGTCTCAAAATATCCCTTAGTCGCCTCTTACGACACCTACAGGAAGAAATGGGATGGTGCTATCCTATACGTCCGACACCATACGGTACGCAGTAAGCTATATTATTTAATTTAATAATTATTATTTATATAAGACATTATAGATATACTTATATATAGTACAGGGTAATATGTATCACAATTATGATAATGGTAAAGTTTCGTCAAAACCTGTTATACTTTTTCCGTGAAAGAACTACAAAAATCCATACATCCATCCATCAGCATAAACTTTCACATTTATAATATTAAACCCGTATATAAATAATTTAACAGGATTTATACAGCCTTTGTAAAAGCAGTTGTTGTTAGCTTATGTAGCTCTAAATTTCGTTTCATATTAGGTATATCGAACGGCTCGTGATTGCCAATTGGAATGGTCATCAAACCACTTATTATAAAGGAAAACTAACTAAATAGTTTAATATCGACGTCTGTTACATTATTGTGCATCCATTTTTTATATTTCGTAAATTAAATAATTTAAAGCACGATTTTCCCCACCTAAAAAAAAACAAAAAAAAGCACTAGTAGGTAATAAAATACGAAAATATCTTCACCAATAACGAAGTTATAAGCTTCAAAACTGCTAATAAGAAAGAGAAGTCCGATATGGACTTTGACGTCAACATCTATCATGCCTGTACAGTCGCCATAAAAACAGCGTTTTGGCGAGAGATACGGATATATTTGTATAAAATTGTTAAATCAAGTTTGCTTTTTTACCAATTTTGATGTTTTTTTTTTCACAGTTACTATTCTATTTAAACTGGTTCGATAAAGAATTTTTTTTTCATGCATATTAGCCCAATAAACAGGTACTTTTGACGTCAAGATTTACAGTTCACAAAAATAATAATGTTATTCAGTTATATCCTCATTTTGAAAACAAAATAAACAATGAACAGAGGCTTTTAGTCAAAGTGACATTATATCAGTTATAACTATTAAAAGCAAACGTAAACTATACTAACGTTAACTGTTAAAGCGCAATATTTTTTGGCAACCATGTTACATTTCAATAGTGCATATCGTTAGCCATATTACTAGTGCAAATCAGTAGTACATACCAATAGTGAGGAGTGGCAGGTGGTCGCCTCCTTCTGCGAAGCAGTAATGCTAGCAAAGGAGGCGGCTGATCGCGTGAGGCAACGGTCCTCACGTCCCAACCGCCGCCGGGATTCTGATCCCGATTTCCGGCCACCGTAGGCGTGGGCTTGCGGACGGTGAGCAATGGGTAGCTCGCCGTCCGACCGTCCGGTATCCGTCCGGACCGAGCCCAAGTCGTCGACAGCGCGTACTGTTTCACGCGCGCCTCAAGGAGATGTCAGCAACTGTAGGAGCCCATCAGGGTCGAAGCCTACTGGGGCCAAGGATCTGATTCTGAAAGAAATTTAAGACTCGGCCCTGGTACGAAAGGCAACAAAGGAACAGGAGTGGGTTTTTAGTCAGTAAAAGTCTGACACTATCTCCCGCTACGCCCAAGAGCGAAAGAAGTCATAAGATGATTTTCCCACCGAAAAAAAAAACATACCAATAGTGCATATATCAATATGTATGGTGTTTTGGACTTTTTCTCACTTGATCGCTGATGGAACGTCACTTTGTCTAGACTAAATCGTCCGCAAACGAACACAAAACGAACAAAATCAAAAAGATTACATTTCTCGAGAGACAATTTGTTGGCACCATTTTCTCAACAAAGGGAATGGACGATATAAAGCCAAAGATAACTAATTCATAGCGCAGACGTGAATTCCGTCTTGTTTCCGTCAATATGCAAGGAAATTGCCATTCGCAAGGCGGCAAACAATGGAATTATTTCTTCTTTTATTAGTTTTATTTTTATTTGACACTTAGGTCACGAATGTTGCGCTTCAGTATCTTATTTGATGTTGATATGATTTGATTTATCACTCGCCTGTACAGTTACGTAGACATTGTGCGTGGTTTGCCTCGAGTGGCTGCGTGTGTACTCGACTGCACCTCGCTGGAAATCTTATCATTTTATGCAAAATCGAGTGTGAAACTCACTGACAGCATCTGTGTTCCTTACAATTTTAAATAACTCTTGGCCTTCGAAGTAATTCAATTAAATTCAAAATATGTAATTTTACAGGCCTACATAGACACTTATATGTATAATGTCAGAAGCTAGTGCACGGTTCCAATTGATCGTTTTTTATGAAGTTGAACCTGCAAGAATATCCACGGTTAAGAGCGTCCTTCCCGAGGTACACTTTCATACAACCGCTCTAACGTTATTATAATGTTATTACACATCTTTTTCTAGATATCTTGTAAACACAGATATCTTGTGTATATTACCTAGGTGTCTATCGAAATCAAATTATAAAGTGTACGATTAATACAGTAAAGAATAGTGAAGACCTCTGAAAATCCGCCATTTTGCGTGAACTTTGGCCCTTCATAATGTACCTACTCATAAATTAAAAAAAAAAACAAGAAAATATAACTATGCAAACCTTGCAAATTTAATCAAAAATTCAGAATAATGCATTTTTTTTTTCAAAAAACTTTTATAGTTTAAAACAACACAAGTATTTCCTGGAACAATTTTTGTGAAATATTCGAGCGATCAGGTGTTATCTCTTTTTTTTCGCATCGCTTTTTTATCAAACATTGCATTGGATGAATCAACAAGCTTTTAAACAATGCTCAGGTTTACGATAGACAGTTCGGAAAGGGCCCTCTTGAGATTTTGGAGGTTCAAACACTTGGCATTAGGATCGATATTGAGGCTAAAAAGAAAAATAAATCCTTGAGATAAATAAAAACAAAATCCCTGAGTGAATAAAGCTACAACTACAAGTACCTATTAGGTACTGGTGATAAACTAAATTGTCGTTGGAACGGAATTCCGTAGCGCTCAAAGTCTGGATGCGAAGACTTTTTTATTACATTTCCTTGGTTCGAGTATTTTTATTATTTACTAGCTTTTGCCCACGGTTTTGCTCGCGTAAATTTTGGGGTAACATAGATCTTACTTTCATAAAAATTTTCAAAATCGGTCCACAATTGACCGAGAAATCGGTGAACATACATAAAAAAAAAACATACATTCAATCGAACATATAACCGGAGGAGGTTATATGTTCGATTGAATGTAATACGAAAATATCTTCACCAATAACGAAGTTATAAGCTTCAAAACTGCTAATAAGAAAGAGAAGTCCGATATGGACTTTGACGTCAACATCTATCATGCCTGTACAGTCGCCATAAAAACAGCGTTTTGGCGAGAGATACGGATATATTTGTATAAAATTGTTAAATCAAGTTTGCTTTTTTACCAATTTTGATGTTTTTTTTTTCACAGTTACTATTCTATTTAAACTGGTTCGATAAAGAATTTTTTTTTCATGCATATTAGCCCAATAAACAGGTACTTTTGACGTCAAGATTTACAGTTCACAAAAATAATAATGTTATTCAGTTATATCCTCATTTTGAAAACAAAATAAACAATGAACAGAGGCTTTTAGTCAAAGTGACATTATATCAGTTATAACTATTAAAAGCAAACGTAAACTATACTAACGTTAACTGTTAAAGCGCAATATTTTTTGGCAACCATGTTACATTTCAATAGTGCATATCGTTAGCCATATTACTAGTGCAAATCAGTAGTACATACCAATAGTGAGGAGTGGCAGGTGGTCGCCTCCTTCTGCGAAGCAGTAATGCTAGCAAAGGAGGCGGCTGATCGCGTGAGGCAACGGTCCTCACGTCCCAACCGCCGCCGGGATTCTGATCCCGATTTCCGGCCACCGTAGGCGTGGGCTTGCGGACGGTGAGCAATGGGTAGCTCGCCGTCCGACCGTCCGGTATCCGTCCGGACCGAGCCCAAGTCGTCGACAGCGCGTACTGTTTCACGCGCGCCTCAAGGAGATGTCAGCAACTGTAGGAGCCCATCAGGGTCGAAGCCTACTGGGGCCAAGGATCTGATTCTGAAAGAAATTTAAGACTCGGCCCTGGTACGAAAGGCAACAAAGGAACAGGAGTGGGTTTTTAGTCAGTAAAAGTCTGACACTATCTCCCGCTACGCCCAAGAGCGAAAGAAGTCATAAGATGATTTTCCCACCGAAAAAAAAAACATACCAATAGTGCATATATCAATATGTATGGTGTTTTGGACTTTTTCTCACTTGATCGCTGATGGAACGTCACTTTGTCTAGACTAAATCGTCCGCAAACGAACACAAAACGAACAAAATCAAAAAGATTACATTTCTCGAGAGACAATTTGTTGGCACCATTTTCTCAACAAAGGGAATGGACGATATAAAGCCAAAGATAACTAATTCATAGCGCAGACGTGAATTCCGTCTTGTTTCCGTCAATATGCAAGGAAATTGCCATTCGCAAGGCGGCAAACAATGGAATTATTTCTTCTTTTATTAGTTTTATTTTTATTTGACACTTAGGTCACGAATGTTGCGCTTCAGTATCTTATTTGATGTTGATATGATTTGATTTATCACTCGCCTGTACAGTTACGTAGACATTGTGCGTGGTTTGCCTCGAGTGGCTGCGTGTGTACTCGACTGCACCTCGCTGGAAATCTTATCATTTTATGCAAAATCGAGTGTGAAACTCACTGACAGCATCTGTGTTCCTTACAATTTTAAATAACTCTTGGCCTTCGAAGTAATTCAATTAAATTCAAAATATGTAATTTTACAGGCCTACATAGACACTTATATGTATAATGTCAGAAGCTAGTGCACGGTTCCAATTGATCGTTTTTTATGAAGTTGAACCTGCAAGAATATCCACGGTTAAGAGCGTCCTTCCCGAGGTACACTTTCATACAACCGCTCTAACGTTATTATAATGTTATTACACATCTTTTTCTAGATATCTTGTAAACACAGATATCTTGTGTATATTACCTAGGTGTCTATCGAAATCAAATTATAAAGTGTACGATTAATACAGTAAAGAATAGTGAAGACCTCTGAAAATCCGCCATTTTGCGTGAACTTTGGCCCTTCATAATGTACCTACTCATAAATTAAAAAAAAAAACAAGAAAATATAACTATGCAAACCTTGCAAATTTAATCAAAAATTCAGAATAATGCATTTTTTTTTTCAAAAAACTTTTATAGTTTAAAACAACACAAGTATTTCCTGGAACAATTTTTGTGAAATATTCGAGCGATCAGGTGTTATCTCTTTTTTTTCGCATCGCTTTTTTATCAAACATTGCATTGGATGAATCAACAAGCTTTTAAACAATGCTCAGGTTTACGATAGACAGTTCGGAAAGGGCCCTCTTGAGATTTTGGAGGTTCAAACACTTGGCATTAGGATCGATATTGAGGCTAAAAAGAAAAATAAATCCTTGAGATAAATAAAAACAAAATCCCTGAGTGAATAAAGCTACAACTACAAGTACCTATTAGGTACTGGTGATAAACTAAATTGTCGTTGGAACGGAATTCCGTAGCGCTCAAAGTCTGGATGCGAAGACTTTTTTATTACATTTCCTTGGTTCGAGTATTTTTATTATTTACTAGCTTTTGCCCACGGTTTTGCTCGCGTAAATTTTGGGGTAACATAGATCTTACTTTCATAAAAATTTTCAAAATCGGTCCACAATTGACCGAGAAATCGGTGAACATACATAAAAAAAAAACATACATTCAATCGAACATATAACCTCCTCCTTTTTGAAGTCGGTTAATAAATGACGGACTTCTGTACAAAATTTCACGATTTTTTTTATACCCAAACATTTACTAACAGTTGGATTAATCCATTCGTAGTGCTAAAGCATCTTTTACAAATATTGTTTTAGAGAGAGATCAATAAATAGCCGGGCTGGGCCCGCTCTGGGCTGAGCGAGAGTGTGTCAGACTTTTACTGATTAAAACCTACCTACTTTTTTCAGTTGCCCTTAGAACGCTAAGGGCAACTGAAAGAAGTAGGTAAGTTCTCTTTCTCCAGGGTAACTGATTCGAACAATCCCGCAGCCCTCGTAAGCTTCGGCCCTATTGGCCTCCGTTTGTTTTGCTGACATCTCTCTAAGGCGTGCATGGAACTCGGCCCGAACCTGGTTTTTAGCGGACGGCGAGCTACCCATTACTCGCCATCCACAAGCCCGCTTTTGCAAATATATAAACAAACAAAAACATTTCTTTTTAATATTAGTTATGATTACACAAGTTCCTCGTATTTACCATTTTTATTTTTGACGTCGAAAATAACAACATTAATAGTATAAGTAAAGGCTGGAATAATTGCCAACACTGAATCCTCGTTTCTTTTGTAATATTATTTATTCATGGTGCTAATTTCCCATTCTTTCCAGTCTAGTATTATCTCGGCTTAGTGCCAGGGATCTTGATAATCCTTCTTTGTAATACTTAAATATAGAACTGAGGTTTCAAGATACAATTCGTTCAAGAGTAAATTAGATTTAAATGATATACAATAATGTTGACGACACGGATTGTGTAGTGGTTGGGAGATTTTATTTTTTTTATTTAGCCTATACTGTCCCACTGCTGGGCAAAGGCTGGGAGATTAAAAAGACAAAAAAAAAACTGGGCAAGTGCGAGTTGGACTCGCGCCCTGAGGGTTCCGTAAAAACTTACATAAGTAAACAGTTCAATTCCCGAATGGAATCTTGAAGATTTTTCCGAATCGCAAATTTTTTGTTGTTGTTGCGTAATAACAAATTTACAGTTTTCAAATTTATTCCCATATCTGTGCTATAAGACCTTGCTTTATGTCAAATTTCAGGATTCTGGGTCAACGGGAATTACCCTATGAATTTTGATTCCCTCGAGAATGTCGAAATATACGTTCTTTGCGACATAAACGGCCGTATCTTTTTTCCAGTTAACTTAGAAACCGCAGACTTGAGAATATGGTTTTAATTTTAACTTGATACCTCCACGCGTTCCCGAGATAAAGGTTCTTGACAGACAGACAGACGGAAGGACAACAAAGTGTACCTATAAGGGTTCCGTTTTTTCCTTTTGAGGTACGGAACCATAAAAATAAGAGTTTCTTGATCACACCCCAATAAACGAAGCTCATCATTGGCATACCTATTTCTCATTAGATATGCAAGCTTATTCTTAAACGTAATAATCGGGTTCTTATTTCAAATTCTCTGAGAGTGTCAGTCAGTTGTTAAACATGGTTCTATGACATTTTATTTACTGGCATTATCATGTTTATAAAAACTGAAAAAAAAAACTAAACGCATCGCATCCACCGTCACAATAGGACCAAAAACAAACGCAATATGTAAAAGTAACGAACAATAGATATAAAATGGGAAGTCGTTTGCCGCGTATTCAAGCGTAATCGTTCCGTTTTGTGACGTTTGTTTCGTTTTGACAATCGTTCGGCGGTGCCTACCGATGCCGAGTCGCGTCGGTCGATTTTCAACGGTTAAACGCGGCTAACATTCTCCTGAATATTCATGGTGTATTGAAACGCATTTGAACGGAAAGTATCGCATCGGGAACGCAATTTATTTTTCAATAGTTACGGAATACGGCTCTCAATGTTTTTTAATTTGCGGCGGATTTGCATAAATATTTAGATGGTTTAATTTTACTTTACTGTGTGACCTTAAACATTTCACAATCATTATTTAAAATCTATACTATACATAAAACGAGTATTATAAAGTTGTCAAGTTTTTTTTGTTAAACGCGCTAATCTCAAGAATTACTGCTTTAGATTGCAAAATACTTTTAGTGTTGGGTAGCCCGTTAACTGAGAAAGGCTATATACTATATAATTCTACGACCAAAAGAAGCGGAACAGTAACCAAAGTCACGGGGAAACCGCGGGGGCTAGCTAGTTATCAATTACGGCTAAAACAAAACCCATTTTTATTCCTAATAACTTATAAGCAAGTCATAATTCATTCTAATATACAATTATTATCGTAAGTAGCGAAGTAAAGAAACTACAAATTGAAACATATATTACTAGCTGTCTCCCGCGGTTGTGTCCATGTTCTTGGTTATTGCTCCTCTCCCATGGTTCGTAACATAATGTTATAAAGCTTTTCTCAATAAATGGGCTTCCTGATATTAGTGCGCTAATTAAAAACAATTTCTTCAACTTTATTAAATAATACTACTATAAATAACGGCCTTTAGAAATAACTTATGAGCAAGTCATAACTCATCATAATACATATTATAGTAAGTAATGAAGTAACGAAACATACAAATCGATTTAAACTGTGCATTTATTATAAGCAAATTAATGCCAATTTCTACTATCCTAAACTACCACAATCTATACCGCTACCGCCATTATCGCCATTCCGATAATGCATAACACAGCATTAAAAGCACTCAGTAAACGACAAACGATAAAGATTAATATACCGAACACACAACTGACACTAAACTGTGTGCATCAGGGATTTCAACACAGTTATAAATGATAGGAGAGCTTTCAACCACTCTTCGTCATTAGGGTTGCTATTCATCCGGAATTTTCCAGACATATCCGGTAATATTATATTTTCGTCTGGCAAGCAAGAAAATTCATAGTCGAAAGCAAATTTTATTATAGCATAATTATTGGTAAATAAGACATAAAAATAACAATTTTCATTTCGCATTTAATAGATAAAAATTATACCGAAACAAATAGAAAACGAAATTTTAAAGAGAAAACTCGAAAAAATGTCTGGTTTTTCTTTTAATTGAGGTTATATTTTTGGTTCTGGTAACCCTACCCATAATAGTGTTGGTAGAAACCCGTTTCAATTTATAACGTTATTAAAGTTAAGTTATAATAACTGTCTCGTTGAGACTTAAAGTGGAACTGGGAGGGACATTAACTTAGTATTAAAGGTATCTAGTGCAGTCAGCAGTAGGAGTTATAAACCTATGGCTTAAGACACTAGATCATGGCTTCAGGATTTTTCGAAAGAGTTTTCGTGGTCCTGGAACGCAAAGAGCAACCGAAGGAACACAGGTGGGTGTTAGTCAGTAAAAGTCTGACAGTCCCATTCGCTCCTCCCAGATCGAAAGGTGTTATTTGTTGATCTTCCACCTCAAAAAGAATAGAGGACTAGATCATGAGAAGTATAGTGAAGTTTGCAAAGAGCGAAGTTAACAAAATGGTCGCCATTTGCTGACTTTGTCATTAAATTTTGTTGTTTACGCTCCTTAGGTGTTTGGTAACAAAAGCTGGCCATAATGTCATGCTCAGGGCACTATCATTTTAACTTTCATAGGTTGCTTGCAATTGCTCGATTTTCGACATCACACTAATATTATAAAGTCGAAAGTTTTTATGTATGTATGTTTGTTTGTTACTCCTTTACGCTCAAACGGCGGAACGAATATTGATGAAAGGCACACAGGGTAGATCCATACCCTTGGATTAGAATGCTGAACATAGAATACTTTTATCCTAGGAATATGTTCCCTTAGGATAATTTTCCACTTTCACGCGTGTGAATCCTTGTTGTTGTTGTTCAGACATGAACACATGGTTTGCAAACCTTCAGTCCAAGTACAGTTTTAACTGTCAACAATCCGGTCATATTTGTCCACTACAGAACTTAAGCACCTATTTTTTTTGAAATTGGGAACCAAATAACTTTCCCGCTCTCGGTGGCTTGGATTAGCTGCAGATTACACTAGGCTAGTAAGTAAATACTTTTCTAGTATTTTATGTAGTCCACCGGCCCTTTCTATAGGTGGTAAAAAGGCGTAAATAAAAATCGAGTAGTAATAGTAATAAAGTTAGGCCGCCCATTGTTTCACTATTCATTTGTTTTAGATATAGTTTTTACTTTTTATGTATCCTGTTGTGTGTACAATAAAGTATATAATAAATAAATAAAGTTAGCGGGAAAATATAACATGTTTTACCCTATTACCTACTCCTAATCCTTCCACTAAATATTATGTTAAACTTTAATGCCATGCGTGTTGTCAGTTATGACATAGCACGGAAACGTGGTCGGTCACAATGGGCCAATGGGCAATTCAGAAGACTTAAAGTCACCCAAAGAGGAATGGAAAGGGCTATGCTCGAGATTCCTTGCGTGTTCGCATCAACAATGAAGATATCCGCAGGAGAACCAAGGTCGCCGACATGGCCCGAAAAATAGCCGAACTTAAGTGGCATATTGCTTGTAGAACAGATGGTCGATGGGGCTAAGCTTCTGGAGTCGTGCCTGCGCACTGGAAGTATGGGCCTGGCCTCCCACAAGGTGGACCGGTGGCAGTAACGGGAATGCGATGGATGCGAGATGCACAGGACCGTTCACTGTGGCGACACTTGAAGAGGTCTATGTCCAGCAGCCTTTTGGCTAGAATGATGGTGATGATGATACTTTAATCTCGGTAGTACTTCCTGTAAGATTACTTAGACTTACAAACAGGCAAAGCCCCACAAAAGCTAGTAAAAAAAAGAACTATTTGTTATTGGGGAACAATTTGTGAACAGAAAGGTCTTAAAGGTTCACGTTATATTAGGATCTACGATTTGACCAGTATTTGTTACGTGATCCGAGTGCAGATTAGAAGTAATATCTACTAGAATTATTTGCTAAGCAAGGATGGAAATGAGTGTTATAAAGATAATTTAGTATGCAAAGTGGTTTTGTTTAAGCGGTTTGAGGAGTGGCAGGCGGTCGCCTCCTTCTGCGAAGCAGTAATGCTAGCAAAGGAGCGGCCCTCACGCCCCAGCCGCCGGTATCCCGATCCCGATTTCCGGTCACCGTAGGCGCGGGCTTGCGAACTGCGAGCAATGGGTAGCTTGCCGTCCGACCGCCCGGTAACCGTCCGGACCGAACCGGAGTCGTCAACGGCGCGTATTGTTCTGCGCGCGCCTCAAGGAGATGTCAGCAAACTGTAGGGGTCCAGCAGGATCGAAGCATACTGGGGCTACGGGTGGTGTGAAAGTGAAACCCTGGGATAAAGGCAAAGAGGGAACAGGAGTGGGTTTTAGTCAGTAGAAGTCTGACACGCCCTCCCGCTCCGACTAAGGGCGAGAGATGTCATTAGATGATTCTCCCATCTAAAAAAAAACCTATAGGTTGTACTGAAAGAATATTTGACTATTATGTAAACTTAAACTCAGTGCCGGGTGTCGGAATAAATGCTGAGATTGTAACGTTTTTGGTACAGCCCCCCTAGCCAAGTTACGACCGTTTCGTTTCGATTCTCTTGCGTCGAACGCCTCGAGTAGGCCATGCCCATGCCTCCGATTCCTTTGTTCTGACCACGTGACTGAGCGCTGAGATGACGTCAGAACAAAGGAATGGGAGGCATGGTAAATGATATCTCTCGAATGGAATGTCCAAATTGAATTATTCAAAAAGTAATATACAGGCACTGAATCACACTATAAATGAAATAATTTATTTTGATAGGGATTAATACAAAGGATAAACAGCCTTTTCTAGAGGTGGCGCTTAAATTCAGTTTTTAAATAAAAAAAAAACAAACAGTTATTGTGACGTAAATATAACAGTTAGACATATAGTGCAGTGATATTTTTTGTAGATAATAATGTGTTCTGCAGTTTTCGCAGCGCACGCGATGTAAGGAAATTTATAGGTCATTTATTTACACATTGGTTTACCTTATTGGAGAATTAGTAGGGAACCCTATTGTTTTTTTAATAAATAAAATATAGCTTTCATGATAAAGTAGCTTTCCATTGGTGAAAGAATTTTCAAAATCGGTTCAGTAGTTTTTGAGTTTATTCATTACAAACAAAAATACGAAAATCCAAAAGTATAAATCTTTCCTCTTTATAATGTTGGTATAGATATAATTACAAAAAATTCGGATCACAGTGTTTCCGAAACTTCTTGACCTTACTAACCAAGGCTTAAAGTCACGCAAAGGGCTATGGACAGGGCTATGCTCGGAGTTCCACAAGCGACATAGCACGAAGAATAGCCAAACTTAAGTGGCAATGGACAGGGCACGTTGCACGCAGAACAGATGGTTAATGGGGACGAAAGGTTCCAGAGTGGCGACCACGTACCGGGAGACGCAGCATTGGAAGGCCTCCCACAAGGTGGACCGATGACCTGGTGAGGGTCGAGGGAATCCAATGGATCCGAGACGGAAAGTACCGGTCGCTGTGGCGACGCTTGGGGGAGGCCTATGTCCAACAATGGACGTCTTTTGGTTGAAATGATGTTGATGATGATGAATAAATAAACTCAAAAAATATTGGACTAATTTAAAAATTCTTTTAGCAATATTATTTTACTTTATCACTGAGTGACATAGGGTCGCGAGCGAACCCGCTGGTAGAAGCAGGTTAGTTTGTAATATTTTCATGATTTGTTTTTGTGTGCTACTGAATTATTTCGATATAATCACGGCCTAAGCCCTCAAGTGCGTTGACAGCTGTATCATTTGTTAACATCAATATCAACCGAGTCAAACTTGAGTGCTTGATAACGACTCGGATTGTTACGTTTGTCATTATTACTATACTATACTCTTTCACTCTTATCTGTTGATATTTTCACCTATTATTGTGATATATTGTGTTTACTTGCTGTTATGATAATATTGTTATAAAATAGAATCGTAATCATTTACATCAGTAAAAATAATTCAGCCAGTACTGGCCGCTAATTTCACATGTGGCTTTAGTTTCGAATTTTCTTTTTTAAAATTGGTTGCTGCGTTTTTCACATGTGGCTTTAGTTTCGAATTTTCTTTTTTGAAATTGGTTGCTGCGTTTTTCACATGTGGCTTTAGTTTCGAATTTTCTTTTTTGAAATTGGTGGCTGCGTTTTTCACATGTGGCTTTAGTTTCGAATTTATTTTCTTTTTTTAAATTGGTTGCTGCGTTTTTCACATGTGCCTTTAGTTTCGAATTTTCTTTGTTCACCTGATGGTAAGTACAAGTATCTATGGAGTTGCCATAGAAATCTACGCTTTTTTTTCAATTAATCTTTCTGACTGACCGACTCCTTGATAATCTTAAAGAGCTTGTGAATGCTTCGAGATTGAGATTGACGAGATGATCTCGATATACCAAAATTAAATTGTGTCTGACCAGTATTTATCAACTTGTATAGCCCTATCACCGGCCTTGTACCTATAAACCCTGTATAAAACCATCTACACCAGGAGGTTGTTACCATAGCCGTGGCCGTCTTGTCCTGCATCATCATCAATACCTGTTGGTATAGGTAGGTGTTGCATGTTTAAAGAGCCGTAAAAGTTTTATGAGATTTACAACCTCCTCGAAGTTTGACGATATAATACGTACAGATTCTCAAAAACGTTATTTCGGACACAAAAAGATCCATAAAGTGTTAGTAACTTAATAAATAACTTATTATCTAGTGTTAGTACCCATTACCCTTTGCATAAGAAATTTTGTAATCGGAGAGCTATAGCTCTCCGCTACAGTTCTCAGGATGCTGTTGTGACTATCTCTCACTCTCCTAAGCAGTGAAGCGCTTTTCTTGCGAACAATCGCGTGGAACCCGTCGGTACGACCCTGCGCAAACATATCCGACGCACTGCAGTAGCTAGGCAGTCCCAACAACATTCTGAAGGCATTATTATATTGGACGCGCAGGACATCTAGCGATCTTTTGGTGTAATTGACTCATAGACTGCCCGTGTACAGACTCTGGCAGTAGGCCTTAAAAGTATTGATTTTAACTTGGTCGGTACACCGGGCAAATAAACGGACCAACATGTTGCACCGGACGGCTACGTAATTTGAAATATTGCTACCATTATACTATTCATGTTTCGAAGTGTAATCACAAATTATTTCTATTTCTGATTGAATCACAGTCAGGATACCATTAAAATTATAAATGAGATTTGAGACATTGCACGGAATTCGAAATTGTCTTGCGACAAGCTACTCAATTTCCATTCAGAGTTTAATTGGAAACCAAGTAAAATTGATTTATTTAATAACTGCTTGTAAACCTTCCGAAGGGGTTGAATATTTGGGACCATTTGACCAGAACCATCGGAATCCCGAAATATGTTTGAATATAGAATAGGGTTTGAAATTTGGAGCTTATTGCACGTACACCTTTGGCTTAGGCCAATCCCGGTTTCGGGTCAGATCTCCTACTATTTATGAAATTCCAAGCCACTCATATTTTTCAAATGAATCTGGAGTATTTTTGTCGAAAAAATAAACCAGTCCTGAAATTCTTTAGCCTTTCTCTTGGCTGTTTACCTATTTTCGTGGTTTCAATAATTTATGAACTGAAGTCTTTATTCTGGAATATTTAAATGAAAGTGCTCTAGAGTGTTTTGTAGCCCTCATTTTGGATGATGGATTTTATTATCCTTAGGCCAATTGGGCATAATTATGGCGGTAAGTCCCCTCTTTGAGGCGTGGATGGAAAGACCTTACGGTGCCCTTACCTTCCGCATGACGCAGGTCCTCACCGGACATGGTAAGTTCAGGAGGTTCCTCCACCGGATTCGTGCGGAAGAAACGCCCAGGTGTCACCATTGTGTGGACCGCCCGGAGGACACGGTGGAGCACACGGTGGAGGTGTGTCCCGCCTGAGCAGAGCAACGCGGTGTCTTTGTGGGGGCGATCAGAATAAAAGTTATAGTCTACAATTTTGAACTATTTTTGTAGTTATTCGCAGAAATTCAATGTCGTCACAAAATATTGTGAAGAATGAATAAAACACAGTATTCGAATACATTTACTAGTAGTCGCTTTAAATCACAGATGAAATAAAAGAAAAGGGGTCACAAAAGTGTTCAAAATCATTGACTTAACTATACTTTCCACAGACTAAAATTCCTTCATTGCTGAGTCACCAAGCCGGACTGGGCCCGCGTGTTGGATTACACCATTTTTAACCGACTTCAAAAAGGAGGAGGTTCTATGTTCGGCAATTTTTTTTAAATGTATGTTCTCCGATTTCTCGGTCAATTGTGGACCGGTTATGGTTCCGAGTTGGTCCCATAGATATATTGTTATTTTATTGATCTGATCATGAACTTCGGATATATGGAACAGAACTCCTCATAGGATCACAGCAGAACCGTTGTAAAAAGTAAAATTGCTTTGTTCATACGTGTAGTCGATGACTGACTGAAAGAAGAGGGGGAATATATCGAATTGATCTGTTGATGAAGCCTGAAGTTAGGCACCGGAACTCTGTAATAAATTAATATAATCTAACCGTGTTTGGTATTATTAGAATTGTCATGAGATGCACTCTGGCTATGAGGGGTACTTTTTACCATAACTAAAAAGTGCAAAATAAAAAAACTTTTTACAAAAAAATACAACCGACTTCAATGTAAAATAAAACACTGAAAAGTGCAAAATAATTTTAATTTCGGAAGTCGGTGTTAAATAACGAAGAGACAAAACTATCATAGAAAACACCGACTTCCGAAATTAAAGTTATTTTGCACTTTTCAGTGTTTTTTTTTTACATTAAAATCGGCTGTAGGTATTTTTTATGTAAAAATATTTTTTCTCTTCTAGAGAGGAGGCTCTAGACTCAGGAGTGGGAATTATAAGGCTGATACTATATGTTGAGTGAACTTCACGAATGCACTACGTAGTATAGGACTGCGGCCCACGCCCACGTTGACATAAATTTATTTCATGTTTTTTATCTTTTTTGACATTACTTAATAAAATTTTGACATTACTTAATAAAATTTTGACATTGCTTAATAAAATTTTGACATTCTTAATAAAATCCATAATGTAAACTTACACTTATAATTATATGTTAATCAATTTTCATTAATTCATGTATTTATAAATTTTATTTTTTAATATTTGCATACCTGTAACTTAGGTAAAATATGTCTCGGTCTATAACTGCCATTATAACAACTCCTGTACCATGTTTATAGCAAATAAATGAATGATTGATTGATTGATTGATTGACTTATAATAGAATTAACTTTATTGTACACAAAAATAGTAACAAAACTTTTACCCCAACTTAAATCTATGGATACAAGCTTATTAGTAAATTATTTATTAAAACTTCATATAATGATACTCGAAGATAAACGAAATTTAAGCGAGGCCTTGGGCATTTGTATTGACGCAATGTGCACTGAGTATAGTAGGATCTTCTGCCACAGTCAGAATTGTCACGAGTCATTAATTTCTTTCATTAATATGTTCTTTTTTCTTTGCAAAGCAAAGCATTTTAACATTAACATTAACATGGAGCAGAATGTACAAGAAACTCTATGGCCCCTCTTTTCAATCACGTTATGTATTACAAATATCGCGGGAAACTCTTTTAGGTGGAAAGTCATCTAATCACCTTTCCCGCTCTGAGTGAAGCAGGGACCGTGTCAAAATTTCCCTTTCTCTAGCAGCGGTTAGACATGTGTGGCAGGCATGCCATTACTCTGCGAGATACAATAAAGTGGGGTTATTGGCTTTAAACGTTTAGTGCCGTTATCTTCGCCGAGCAGTGACGCCAACGAAGTACCTGCAGTAGGTAAGTATGGAATCGATAAAACTGTATCTTATAAAGCGACTAGTTTGTGCAAGCGGCTTTGTTTGCGTGAAAGTAAAAAAAAATTCGAGAGAACATACTCCCAGTATAAAAGTATTCTATGTGCAGGTCAAGGTCTACCCGTGTGCCAAATGTGATCCAAATCCATTCAGCCGTTTGAGTATCAGGGAGTAACAAACACACACACACATACGCGCACGCATACATACAAACTGTACATATTATAAAACAAAGTCCCTCGCCGAGTCTGTCTGTCTGTTTGCGATAAAATCAAAAACTACTGAACGGACTTTCATGTGGTTTTAACTAATAAACAGAATGGTTCATGAGAAATGTTTCAATGTATATTGTATCTAGATGTTACCGACAATCTGTATAATTCAGGAATTCTATACAATACCTAGGCAATGTATGGAATACTATGAATATTATTGTCCATTACATACCTAGGTAATGTATACAACTCCTAGGGATTGTATAGAGTACCTGGTCTACCGGCAATGTGTAAGATAAATAGATTTTGGTCTATATTTATCAATGTTAACCGACCTACCTATGAAACGACCGGCAAATGAAACATGTTCTAATTCAGCCGTATTCAACATTTTTACTTCTCGAGCCACATAGTGCTTCTACTATTATGATGATGGGCTGCAATAATCTTAAGTTGAATAAAAATAGCCCCTACGTTTAATATTTTCTACATGAAAGGATTTTTTGATTTTGATTCGATAAAATGCCTACATGCTATAAGCATGGACGGCGAGCAATGGGTAGCTCGCCGTCCGATAGTCCGGTAACCGCCTGGACCGAGCCCAAGTTGTCGACGGCGCGTACTTTCCCACACGCGCGTCAATATGTCAGCAAACCGTAGGGATCCGATAGGATCCGAATCCCGGCGGCGGCTGGGGCGTGAGGACCGTTGCCTCACGAGTACGGCCTCCTCCTTTGCTAGCATTACTGCTTCGCAGAAGGAGGCGACAGCCTGCCACTCCTCTTCGCTTCGGACCATGACCTGTACCTACCAAGGCCCGGCGGGAGAGATCGCTGCCACCGATCGCCCCCACGAGGACACGGTGGTGCTCAGCCCAAGTGGGGCACACCTCTACCGCGTGCTCCACCGTTTCCTTCGGGCGGTCCACACAGGTGACACCCGGGCGTGGCTTCCGCACGAATCCGGTGCAGGAACTTCCCAAACTGACCGTGTTCGGTGAGAACCTGCGTCATGCGGAAGGTGACGACGCCGTGAGGTCTTTCCAGCCACGCCTCAAAAAGGAAAATTACAAGGGGTCGCGACAGTCGCTGTCGCCAGTTCACCATGAGGTCCCGCTGGAACTCTGTCCGCCATGCCGCGATTGGTCGCGGCAGCGGAGTTTCGCCCCGGCGTTGCATCTCTACGCGCCAATCGTGCATGTGTGTAAAGTCTGTTGCCTCCAGATCCCATGGTGGGAGGCCAGCAAGGAGGCTCACCGCTTCGCGGGAAACCGTGCAGTATCCCCGCACATTCGTATGGCAATGACCCTCTGGCACGCGTTCAGCCGGACCGCCGCCGCGCCGCCTGCTTCCGCAGCGCCGGCGCTCACACCGGCGCCCCATAAAGGGCCATGAACCGAACGATGCCTGCGTAGAGCCTCCGGCAGGAGGCGTCTGGACCTCATAGGTTGGGTAGGACCGCTTGAGGGCAGCCCCAGTCCGATTCAGTTTGGGAGCCAGACATCGGAAGTGCTCCTCGAAATTCCACCGGCTATCGAAAACGAGTATAGTAACAAAGGTTACGGGTGAGTGACTTCCAACCTACGACAGTTCGTAGCAAACTGCTACGTACTACGCCGTAGCAACGTAGGCGAAGGTGCGTTTCAGTCGAATCAATAAACATTTGAACTAAGGGTCGATACCTGTCACTTCCTTACATTTTTTAAACTAACTTTTACACGTAAACTATGCGTTGTGAATCTGTAACATGAATGAATATAATATGATTTTATCAAAATGCAAACAAGGAAAAAAGATGTGTCTGAAATTATGGCTTATCTATGAAATGTTCTTATTACGGTAACTAGCTGACCCGGCAAACTTCGTACCGCCTATCCTACTCCACCCAACTCTATCTTACTCTACCCTACTCTACCCTACTCTACCCTACTCTACCCTACTCTACCCTACTCTACCCTACTCTACCCTACTCTACCCTACTCTACCCTACTCTACCCTACTCTACCCTACTCTACCCTACTCTACCCTACTCTACCCTACTCTACCCTACTCTACCCTACTCTACCCTACTCTACCCTACTCTACCCTACTCTACCCTACTCTACCCTACTCTACCCTACAAAAAAAAAAGTATCCTATGTGTTTCTCCTGGTTCTAAGCTACCTCCCCACCAACTTTCAGCCAAATCGGTTCAGCAGTTCTTGAGTTATAAATAGTGTAACTAACACGACTGTCTTTTATATATATAACGGGACCTGATGGGTCGCCTCGTTATCAGACGGGTCAGCCATCGTTAATTGTCCGTAAATACAATTAGGTAGACACAGTAAAACACCTTATTAATCTTTAGATTTAATTTAAGATTTTAAAATAACAACGGATGGCACAGATACAGACGGATTATCAAGACGGAAAACGCGGCAAGTTCGATAGCACGTGGCAACGACCGTTGACGCTCACGCTTCAAACTCGAATGTCCAGTGACACTGTCCCCTCTCTACCGCAAGCCTCGACTGACGTTTTAAAAGGTCAAACGTCACGTAACAAACGTCATGTGTCAATCGGTAATCATACAACCAGTGCTGCCACGTGAATCGACCTTACCCAAGTGTAGTACTTGACGTTTCCGTTACAAATTATTTGGAAGAATAATAATCAAATAAACTGGTCACACTAATTGATTAACTGACGTCATGATGCAAGGTTCCGACACGGCCGTCCTGACATCTCACACGTCCTCGTGTGAGGTACCTATAACAAAAAGTTCACACAGTAAATGCGTCTACTCGCTCGGCCAACCTGACCAATGATAGGCGAACTCGAATACTCTCAACATAATCTTTATTAATCATCATCAGTAATCAATTTACAAATTTTGGTTATTTCGAAATTCAGATTTAAGAGATCTCACTACTTTGAAACTTCTTAATGACAATATTAAATATTCTCTTAAGTAACGGACTTAGATTATCACAACAAGACAGAAAACTAATCTGTCTAACAGAACTTAATATGAAAACAAATAAACATCAGAACAACCTCTTTCTAAAATCCGTCAATGACTCAAGAAAACCTCCGTCTGGCGTCTGATAGTTTTATTACCCTTCAAGACAACCATCCCAGCGTCTGACAGGCATTCTCAAGACAACCATTCCGGCGTTCGACAGCCATTGGAGACAACCAACGTGGCGTCCGACAGCCTTTCAAGACAACCATCCAGGCGTCTCTTAGGCATTCAGGACAACCAACGCGGCGACTGACAGGCATTCAAAACCACCAACGCGGCGTCTGACAGCCATTCAAGACAACCATCCCGGCGTCTGACAGGCCTCCAAGACAACCAACGCGGCGACTGACAGGCATTCAAAACCACCAACGCGGCGTCTGACAGCCATTCAAGACAACCATCCCGGCGTCTGACAGGCCTCCAAGACAACCAACGCGGCGTCTGACAAACTCTTAAAGAAAACAGAACTATTTACAGTGAAAGTAGTTGAAAGTAGTATTCGACATTATGATAACATCCTAATCCACAGATTCTGAGTCGATATCATCGATGACACTTGTACTTTCAGGCATTTTGCGTAACCTGTCGTGAGCGTATTTGTACGTACGATTGGAGTTTAAGGCCCGCAAGACATACATTCGAACCAATACAACTCGTAAGCCTTTTCTAGAGTCTTTTCTACCCCCATGTGCATCAGACCTTCATGCACATTATTGATTATAGACCACCTTAGCGAGCGCGGAATGATTGGAAGGCAACGGGTCTTACCATTACGCTGAACTTTGCGATACAGAATACCGGACCGTAACTCGTAGGACTGTGCAACATCACTAGATAGTCTCTTATCGTTTAGGTCCGAAATAACCTTACAAATTTCAGTATCTTTTTGCTGCTCTGCTTGTAGCCAGTTGTCGGTCAACTCTGCAACATCGATTCGCCGGGGCTGGACTTTCTGAAACGCGTCTTTCGGAGGTAAAGGGTTTCTGGATAAAAAGTCAGCGTGAGACATAAGCTTTCCTCCGCGGTGGACAATATCGAAGTCAAAGCTCTGTAGAAAGGCCCACCATCTGTGAACTCGTGGAGTCAAGTCGAGCTTTTTGCGAGTCATTTGCAACGAACTACAATCGGTGACCACGAGAAATTTTCGGCCATGCAGATAGTGCCTGAAGTGCTTCACCGCGTTGACAACTGCGAGGGTCTCCAACTCGTACGAGTGGTATCTGGATTCCGCAGCTGTAGTACGTTTGCTGTAGTAAGCCACTGCGTGCAACTTACCTGCCTTTTTCTGCATAAGGACTGCACCATAACCAATCGCACTTGCGTCCGTATGCAGCTCTGCATCCAAGTCAGGATCAAATATAGTCAGCACGGGCTCACTTGTCAACACTGAAATAATTTGTTTTCTAACAGCTTCATGTTCGAGCTTCCAATTCAATTTACCATTACTAGCTGTAAGAAGAGCATAAAGCGGAGTCATAGTCTGCGAAAACTTCGGCACAAACTGCCGGAAGTACGACGCAAGCCCTATGAACTGACGCAGCTGCGTGACAGTCTCTGGTGGCGGTAAAAGCGTAAGTGCTTCCACCTTCCTTGGGTTTGGACGTACCTGTCCTTCACTAACTTCAAATCCCAAGTACTCTACCTTCTTTTTGAGAAACTTACACTTTTTGAAATTTAAAGAAAAACCTTTATCAGTGAGAATTTGCAATACAGACTTCAGACGATCCAGAGCATCTTCCACGCTGGCTGAAACGATTAATACGTCATCCATATAAACAATGACGTAACTATTGACCAGATCACCTAGGGCATTAATGATAGAACGCTGAAAAACAGACGGGGCATTTTTAAGACCAAACGGCATTGCGAGATATTCATATTGGCCGTCTGGAGTCACGAAGGCGGTTCGCTCAATTGATTCCTCGGCAATTCTAATTTGATGGAATCCTGAAGCCAAATCTAAAACTGAAAAATATTGGCCCCCATGTAACCTGGCGATCTGATCCGAAATCAGTGGTAGCGGAAACCTGTCGGGCACGGTGTTATCGTTCAGCTCGCGATAATCCACGCACATTCTGTCCGTACCATCCTTCTTTTTGACAAGAAGGATGGGGCTGGCAAATGGGGATGAGCTAGGACGAATAATGTTTGAATCGAGTAGCTCCTTCACCTTATCCCGAACAACCTGTCGCTCCTGTGGACTCAAACGATAGGGACGCCTATTCACCGTCTTGTGAGGATCCCTCAATCGTATATGCATCGGTTCAGCATCAGCACGCCTAAAAGGAACACCATTCGCGAAAGAACACTCGAAAGATTTTAAAATGTCCATCAACTCACCTCGGTTTGACAATGGTACATCTGTATCAATTGCATCGAGATTCACACCCTCGTTTGAACGAGATTCACACCCTCGTTTGAACGAGATTCACACAGCTGAACAACATGCTCATTTACGAAAACCAGTCTTTCAGCAGACATGTGAATCGCTATGCCTTGTTTTAGAACTTCACGTCCTACCATAATGTCATGACGTAAGCAATAGTCAGGTAAAACATGGAAAAGAATTTCTAAATTTATGTCATCAATGATAACGACCGATAGTATCTGTATAGTAGAGTGCACAGAGGTTTGACCTATACCTATCATAGTTACAGTATTGTTAATTCTTTTACCACTAAGTTTAGTAGCAACAGACTCCTTAATCAATGAGCACTCTGCACCAGAATCATAATAAAATGAAAACTGCTCACCACTATGACGTAGCCGTCCAACAGGCGTACTGACAGAGCACAGGTCGACACGTTTCTGCTTGGCTGCATCAGATCCGGCCTCGCTGCTGCTCCCCTGGCTGCGTTGCTTAGTGCAGTTTGACGCATAGTGGCCCTGGCCTTGGCAACGAAAGCAGGTGATCGCAGGCTTCGTCGCAGATGACTGCGGCTTCGAGGAGTAGTTCTTGGCTTGCTGAGAACTCGAACGGTCATCTGGTCTTCTCATATCTCGTCTCTTTGATAGGCAGACTGTAGACTTGTGACCCAACTTCCCACAGTAAAAACACTTTAATGGAGTAGAAGTGTGGCCGGCGCGTGTCTTCTTCGGATCCACCATGTCATAATCACTACCAGCTTTTCGTTTGAGGAACGAGACAGCCTTGAGCTCTTGTTGTAGCTGATTGCGGGTAGTTACTTCGGTCGTAAATGATAGTCGCTGAACACGTCTATCGAAGCGGGAAACATGTGCCAAAACTGTAGCGATAGCAAGCTGTTCAGTCGTCAAATCTTTCCATCTTGACATAATGGAAGTCATTAACGAGGCGGCGTAGGTAGCTAAGCATTCGTTTTCTTTGGGCTTACGTTCATTCAAATTTATCAAAAACGAGGCAACTGTTTCAGGACAATCGTACCTTTGAATGAATAGCTCCTTGAAGTCGCTCCACGTCATTCCCGGAAACGACACTGTTGACAGCCACGTGGAAGCTTGGCCCTTCAAGGCACGGCTCAAAGCAACCATTAACTGCGTACCCTGGCGATATTCATCGTTAATACACAGGCTAGCGGTTGAAATCCATGCACGTGCATCCACATCCGATTTATCGGGGTCAAAATCGGGTAATCGCAACTCCATAGGTAACGATGGCGTCTTGATGGCACGAACAAGCATCTCAAAGTTCTTATTCTGCTGCATTAGTAGTTGCTGCCACTTTTCATCACTATTCACATCAGTGAAATCACTATTACGAGCACGTGGGCTGGCGTTTTCTAATCCCACTTCTGATAACGGGACCTGATGGGTCGCCTCGTTATCAGACGGGTCAGCCATCGTTAATTGTCCGTAAATACAATTAGGTAGACACAGTAAAACACCTTATTAATCTTTAGATTTAATTTAAGATTTTAAAATAACAACGGATGGCACAGATACAGACGGATTATCAAGACGGAAAACGCGGCAAGTTCGATAGCACGTGGCAACGACCGTTGACGCTCACGCTTCAAACTCGAATGTCCAGTGACACTGTCCCCTCTCTACCGCAAGCCTCGACTGACGTTTTAAAAGGTCAAACGTCACGTAACAAACGTCATGTGTCAATCGGTAATCATACAACCAGTGCTGCCACGTGAATCGACCTTACCCAAGTGTAGTACTTGACGTTTCCGTTACAAATTATTTGGAAGAATAATAATCAAATAAACTGGTCACACTAATTGATTAACTGACGTCATGATGCAAGGTTCCGACATATATATATATAGATATATAAATATATAGATATCTAGAGCGTGTTAGGGTTTTTTTTTCGATAAGCTCGCGTTTCACCTCTTTCTCACCTGATGGTCAGCGATAATGTGGTCGAAAACTTTTTTTTTGGTGAGAAAAATACCCAATGACATCTCGCGCTCTTGGGTGAAGCGAGAAGGTGTGATAAGTCAAAAGTGAATAGGTTACTTTTAGGCAAGCGGGCTCCATCGTCGACTACATTAGCAATCGTCGACGGCGCGTACTGTTCCACGCGCGCCTCAAGGAGATGTCAGCAAACCGTAGGGGTCCAGCAGGGTCGAAGCCTACTGGGGCCAAGGGTCTGCTTCTGAAAGGAAGACTCAGCCCTGGTACGAAAGGCAACGAAGGAACAGGGGTTTTTTTTTTATAGTTGGGAAAATCATCTTATGACAAATCGCGCTCTTGGGCGGAGCGAGAGATAGTGTCAGACTTTTACTGACTAAAAACCCACTCCTGTTCCTTCGTTGCCTTGGTCCCAGGGCCCCGGTTAAGGAACAGGGGTGGGTTTTTTGTCAGTAAAAGTCTGACACGCCCTCCCGGACCGCCCAAGAGCGGAGGATGTCATTGGATGATTTTCCCACCTACAAAAAAAAATGCCGGAGGGGTTGGATTCCCATCCAAGACAAATGTTTGTGTGTCATTTGTTCTTTGTCTGAATGTAATTTATCTATATTATGTATTTAGAAATGTAAGTATGGTTTATCAGTTATCTAATATTAATAGAACTAGCTCTGCTTAGTTTGGGACTAGATGGCGTTTGTAATAGTTGTGGAATATTAATTGTTATATTATATTACTATCTTAACTTTGGATCCCCGTTTCACCCCCTTAGGGAGTAAAATTTAAAGAATCCTCTCGTAGTGCTCGCCTACGTCATAAAAGCAAATCTTATGCAAAATTTCACGCTCCTAGTCCCAGTAGTTTCGGCTGTGCGTAATATGCCAATCAGTTTCTCCTTTTATATAATCGTATATATAGATTATATTAACTTACGCTTGATAAAGGTTCAGCAACTGTTCTGCCGTGAAGTACAGTAACGTATATCATAAATTAGCACTTCTTAATTGCGTCCAAGAGCTGGCAGTGTCATTATTACTGTGAAATATTGACACTGACCGATTTTAATACAGTTTAGACAAGTTTTAACCAGTGAAATGAAATAATAACATGTACAGGTCGCACAATATAGAATAGAATAAACTTTATTGTACACCAAAAAAGTAACACAACTACCAAATAACATAAATAAATAAATATACCAGGTTGTACAAAGCTTCCTTTGTTCGTGTAATAACAGCAGTGCCGGAAGTTTGTTACCGAGTTTATAATAGTGTGGAGCAATTACACGCCTTTCAAACGCAATGAATTACTGTTAATTATCGAATCCGAGTGATTTGAGTGCACAGTGAGCCGTACTTTATCTGAATTATTACCTGTGAGCTGAAACGCAAAAGGAAATAATAATAATAATATTCCATAACTTTCACTCAACGCCTTGTAGCGCTAGAAACTAAGCAGAGCTTGTGCTATGAGTACCAGAGAACTAATAAACATACTTATATATTTCTAAATACATACATATTATAGATAGACACCCAGACACAGAACATATGATCGTGTCCGTCACGCAAGCATTTGTCTTGGGTGGGAATGGAACCCACGAAGAGCAATCAGGGCCATTAACCACTAGACAAACAGGCCAGGCAATTGAAGGAACACGAGTGGTTATTTTAGTGGAGTTCTTAAGGTTATTTCTTAAAAAAATTTCATTCTTTTATTATTATTTATTGCATATCTTTCTCTTTTTCTATGGGTATCTTACCTGAAATATTTATAATAGAATAGAATAAACTTTATTGTGCACCAAAATAGTAACAAAACATAAAAAATAAATGATAAATGATATTTATTCTGCAAATAGGTTAAAAAACACTTTTACACGTCAATTTTTTTTTTCGTCATATTAGACTAGATGATCCCGTTGTTTCTTAGCTGACCCTGAGAAGAAACACCGAAACAAACTCAGGGGTCAAAGTCTCTTTTAAAGTCCATACAGAATAATAATAATAAATGGATAAATGTTTATTATTATTGCAAAAGTAAACGACGTAAGTCATCTAGCCACATCTAGTTTAACATAGGTCGGCGCACAATAAATTACATAATCTGCCTGCCTCACGTGTACCGTTTGTGTTCGTAGGACAAAAAGAGGCGAACAGAATATTACTAATGTTTTGTTGATGTTCTTTTGTTACCAGTTATGAAAGAAAAAATATACGAACGATCTGATTCATGTTATGTTTTTTTTGGGCTGTGTTTCTAAAGTTTATATTGAATAACTTATATCACATTAACTTTTACTAGAGTTTACACTCGTACTAACGAAATAAGAGTATTTATATAATGGTCTACCCGTATGCCATGTTTAATCCTATTTGGATCAGGCATAGGTTGTCAAATAGTTAAGACGTTGGGTCGTCAAAAAAAAACATCAAGACAAATTGACTTCAACATTTGTAAAAATAGTAACATTTTAAAAACCCGTAATTTAACCATTATATTCAATCGAAAAGTTATTATACTTAGAAATGTCTTTAAATTACCAAATAACAGACGGAAAATCGCATTCAATTTGATTACAATAATATTTTTCACTGTCACCCTTTTTGTAGGTGAAAATTCAACAATTACTCTCTCCCCTCTGTGTGGATCGAGATGGAGTATTAGACTTTTACTGACTAAAATCCACTCGTGTACTCTTGACTACGTGCTGCGCGGCGATCTACCTGACGGGGTCAGCGTGGTCTGCTACGCAGATGATACGCTGGTCCTGGCGCGGGGAGAGTCGTACCAGGCGGCGGTCGAACTAGTGACACGCGGGGTTGCGACAGTCGTGGAGAGGATCCAAGAGTTGGGACTCGAGGTGGCATTGCACAAGTCCGAGGCCATGTGCTTCCACGGCCCTCGGAACGCGCCACCATCGGGATCCCAACTAACGGTAGGAGGAGTTCACATTGGCGTCGAGTCGACGATGAAGTACCTTGGACTTGTCCTCGACAGCCGATGGAATTTCGAGGAGCATTTCCGACGTCTGGCTCCCAAACTGGATCGTACAGGGGCTGCCCTCAAGCGGCTCCTGCCCAACCTAGGGGGTCCAGACGCCTCCTGCCGGAGGCTCTATGCAGGAATCGTTCGGTCCATGGCCCTTTATGGGGCGCCGGTATGGGCGCCGTCGCTTCGAAAGCGACCGGCAGCCAAGCTGAACGCAAGCCAGAGGGTCATGGCCATCCGGATGGTGCGGGGATACCGCACGATTTCCCGCGAAGCAGCGAGCCTCCTTGCTGGCCAACCACCGTGGGATTTGCAGGCAAAAGACCTTGCACGCATGCACGATCTGCGCATGGAGATGCAACGCCGGGGCGAAACTCCGCTGCCGCGCCAAGTCGCGGCATGGCGGGAAGACTTCCGGCGAGATCTCATGGTGGAATGGCGACAGCGACTGTTGCAACCCAGTGCTGGGCACGCCATAATTATGGCGATAAGTCCCCTCTTTGAGGAGTGGCTGGAAAGACCTCACGGCGTCCTTACATACCGCATGACGCAGGTCCTCACCGGACATGGTAAGTTCGGGAGGTTCCTGCACCGAATTCGTGCAGAAGAGACGCCCGGGTGCCACCATTGTGTGGACCGCCCGGAGGACACGGTGGAGCATACGGTAGAGGTGTGCCCCGCTTGGGCAGAGCACCGCCGTGTCCTCGTGGAGGCGATCGGCGGCAGCGATCTCTCGCGCCGGGCCTTGGTACAGGCCATGGTGCGGAGCGAAGAGGAGTGGCAGGCGGTTGCCTCCTTCTGCGAAGCAGTAATGCTAGCAAAGGAGGCGGCCGATCGCGTGAGGCAACGGTCCTCACGCCCCAACCGCCGCCGGGATTCCGATCCCGATTTCCGGCCACCGTAGGCGCGGGCTTGCGGACGGCGAGCAATGGGTGGCTCGCCGTCCGATCGTCCGGTGACTGTCCGGACCGAGCCCAAGTCGTCGACGGCGCGAAGTGTTTCACGCGCGCCTCAAGGAGATGTCAGCAACCGTAGGGGCCCAGCAGGGTCGAGGCCTACTGGGGCCATGGGTGATGCGAAAGTGACCCCCGGGGCCCTGGAAAAAAATGGCAAAGAAGGAACAGGAGTGGGTTTTTAGTCAGTAAAAGTCTGACACTATCTCTCGCTCCGCCCAAGAGCGGGGGATGTCATTAGATGATTTTCCCACCCGAAAAAAAAAAAAAAAAAAAAACTCGTGTACTCTTTTTTTTCTTCTCCCGCTCTAGGACGGTGCAGGAGGGCATGTCAGACTTTCAGAGTTCCCTTTGCGATTGCCCTTTGCATTCTAGAGCTGTAGTGACTCTTTCAAACTATCCCACAACTAAGTATCATAAGTCTGACATAAATTAAGTTGGGAGAGGTCAATCATCATGAAGTTAAATAGGGTTGTCAAAGTTGATTTCTAACCATTCTTTCTTAGAATTTGTTTAATTCACAGACAAATTATATTATGATTATTATTTATTTTTATTGTTGACATTTATAAGTTTTTGTAATTTTTTCTTGTGCTAATTTCATAGACACAGATGTTTTTGAGTTTTCTTTTTGACATGTTTAATTTTGACGTTGATTATTTCTGTTAAATTCACTTCAACGTGTATAGTAATAATACTTTTAGTTTTTAGTATTCAAAACATTTGCACGCCGTAGTATGTGGCAAACATGTCTGAACCATTTCTTTTCTCAATGTTATCTTACATGCACTTTTTTATTATTGTATGTGTACACATGTTTGAGCAAATAAATATTATCTTATCTTATCTTAGAAATACCTTCGTACTGTTGTGCATTTCGTTTAGACCTCACAGTTTAGGTTAGATTTTTATTATAAAATAGCGACATACCCCAGCTTCGCACAGGTGTTACACATTTTTAAAATTCCAGGTTTTTCTCTACTATGATACGTATCACTGTCTATTGGTGAAAACCGTATCAAAATCTGTTCAGTAGTTTTTGACAGACAGACAGACAGACAGACGCGATGGGGGACTTTGTTTTATAATATCTAAGCAGAAGATTTTCAAGTTACATGTTTCAGGAATCGACAAGGTTTTTTTAGTATCCTATTCTATACCATGTTTAAAGTAGGACAGGTAGAAAGACCTGGTGAAAGTAGCAAGAAGTAGATGGATGCGAGACGCACAGGACCCTTCGTAGTAGAGACAATTGGGGGAGACCTATGTCTAGCAGTGGACGTCTTTCAGCTGAAATGATGACGACGTGAAAGTTCCCATTCAGTCATTTACGCCGAAATATAACTGTAAATAAAACCGACCTTTTCCTGATTGAAACTGAATAAGCCAAAATGAAAAATAAAAAGCGAAACCAGAGAAACTCTAATTGCTTACAGTTGATACAATCAGTTTTTATTCAACATACTACAGAACTGTTTTACATGAAATGAATGTATGCTAACGAGAATAAACCAATGACTACACTGTAATTATCAAATTATATACTGTTTTTATCAGTGGTAACTGAAATAATTATTTAAACGAATTTATTATTATTCTAGCTTTTGCCAACGGCTTCACCCGCAAATCAAATCATTTTATTTGTCTCATTACAGATACATAGTTTACAATAGGAGCATCGATCACTAATAGAGGTGGAAGTTTTTTAAAAAAAAGTTGGTGACCAACAATGTTAGTGTATGATATTGGTCAACGATCCAATATTCCAATTTGAAACCGTGCACTAGCTTCTGACGTTTTACAAGTGCCCATGTAGGCCTATGTGAAATAAAAATCTTTGACTTTTGACTTTTGATCCCGAAATGTTGACTAACCGATGGGGACAACAACCCAAATTCAACGCGATAATATTTTGACTTTCTTGCATCAACACTTTTATTTATTTTTATTTTCATAAATATCGTTACGTTGAAGTACTAAAGTATCGAACTTCAAAACAACAATATGAAAACGCCAACGTTATGTCATTTTGGTAATGGTGATGGTATTATCGTAAATGTTGTTGTTGTTCAATTTGTCCACCAGTATGCTAACTTGGATATCCGACACCAGTGTCAGAAACAACGATGTTGACAACGGGAGACGTTACCAACGATGGGCATCGATGATGAAAAATAAAAACAACGAATAGGTATTACAAAAATGACGAACGGTGTTACAAAAATAATAAAAAATCTCTACATTCTATTCGCAAGTATACAAATTCTATTAATATATTTTTTGATTATGATTTTGTCCAATGATTATATAATGAAAATGTCAAGTATATACTTTTTTACTATAGGCTCACGCTTGACGATACATATTCACTCTTGACTTAAAGACCTCTGGGTTGTTGCTATCAGTAAATATAGACTCTGGCAGGGAATTCCACTCCAAAGCACGTAAGATGAAAGTGTTCCAAAAGGATTTATATGTAAGAGTCGGATGTCCACTATATGTATCGGTAGCGCATCGCCGTACCTCTATTGGTCGAATGATGGAAAAGGTATGTCCACGCCTCCGATTTCTTTGTTCTGACGTCATCTTAACGCTCAGTCACGTGGTCAGAACAAAGGAATCGGAGGCGTGGCCTACTCGAGGCGTTCGACGCAAGAGAATCGAAATGAAACGGTCGTATCTTGGCTAGGTGGCAGAACTCCGTCATTTATGAATCGATTTGTTTTTTATTTTTATTCAAATTTATATATATACTTCCCCATTGGTTCCATTTTTTTAAAACAATTATACAATTCATGATTCATGATTCTGATAAAATGGAATTCCGTAAAAAAAACATTGTATTCTATCCGTGTTTAGGCTTATTGAAATTGTTGTGGAATAAACTCAGGCAATAAATGATTTGAATAGTAATATTTTATAGATACCTTCCTATAGAATTTGCATACTATGTAGGTTTATTTGTAACCCGTACCATAACTATAAAATGGAATAACTTTTTACTTTTGAAAGTTAGTTTTATTCTTTTGTGAATATCGTGTTTGTCGGTGTCAAATTTTACTTTCTTGTTCGGCACTCATAAAATAATACTAAGGATAAGTTTTTCTCATCTTGGATTGTATATTTTATAGAGACGCATATTAAGTAGGCATGTGGGTGCCCGCAAAGTCATGCGGTGTCTAGACTGTTTCAATATTAATAGTGATACGCGGGAAACTTTTCTTCTTGAGAGAAAGATCATGAACCTGGTTTAGAAGATTTTAAAAAGATTGTATTAAAACAAAAAGCCGCTATGGTTATTACAAGCAAGCTTCTGCCAGCAGCTTTGCCTACGAGACAGTAGGTTTCTCCATACAAACTTTAGACCCCCGTTTCATCCCTTCAGGGGCTGAAATTTGGAAAATCCTCCCTAAAAGGAAGCCTTGTGCAAAATTTCACGCTCCTAGTCCCAGTAGTTTCGGCTGTGTCAGTCGGTCCGTTTCACCTTTTATATATATAGATGATAGAAACGATTCCAAAAAAATCTCTCAGACTGACGCAAAAGCCTTTTTGTCTGAGTACTTTTCAAATAAATCATTTGTTTTACACCGCTTTTAAAAGTTCCAAACAAAGGACGATCGTAGACATTGCACTCACACTTATACCTGAAGTGAAGACCAATTAGGTCCTCACTTCAGTCAGTCTCCATAAAAGTTTAAATTATGCAACACATTCGTACATCAAGTGAAGAGCTGAAGGATATTTGACTAAGCACGCGGGTTGCCTAACCACTTGAGCTTCAGCCAGAGTGAGGAGCATTTTTTCTTTTTTTTAAGGTGGGTAATCATCCAATGGCTTCCAGTGTCCTTCAGTTGCCCTTTGCGTTTTAGGACTACGAGTTTCCTTTTTAGAAAATGCCCGCGTTCCTAGCGGGCATCGGCCCTGCTGGGCCCCTACGGTTTGCTGACATCTCTTTGAGGAGCGCGTGGATCACTACGCGCTGTTGACGACTGGGGCTCGATCCGGTCGGTTACCGAACTGCCGGACGGCGAGTTAACCATTGCTTGTCTGCAAGTCCACGTCTACCGTGGCTGGTAGTCGGGGTCGGGGTCTCGGCGGCTGGGGCGTGAATATGTTCGTTCCCTCACGCGTGCGGCCTCCTCCTTCGATAGCATTACTGCTTCGCAGAAGGAGGCGACCGCCTGCCATTCCTCCTCGCTGCCTTGCCATAGCCTGAACCAGGGCCCGGCAGGATTAGGAGCTTGCGACAGTGCTTAGGCGGTTGCATAGTACTAAATGCGTAAAACTGGCGTTGTGACCATGCTGAAGTCCATAGCAAGTGGATATGGTAGATGCCTAGTGCGACGTGACGTAGCGGTTACATTATACAGTGATCGTCAATTGTTTTATCATCTAATCGCGCCCGCCATAGTGTTCGCATCCGCTATTGTCACCGCTCGTTCATTCTGGTCTAGGCTATAAGTTCTTACTACCCTAACATCACATACCTACAAGCGGTATGGTGTCAGCCCTAGTGACACTCGGCAGGGTTTGCATATAGCCAATTTATACGGGCTTTTTTATGAAGGCAAAATTAAGAAAAGTAAGTATGATTTTTCTTTGGAAAGTTAATTAACTTTGTCTTTGATGCCTATTTTTGTGTAATGTAATTAAGAAAATAACTCATTTGTCTTATTTTTTTATGTTCTGTGTATTTCGTGTTGACAAAAATTATTGTATGTCATGGTGAAAAGTGTGCGGTATTTTCTCGTGTGACATACCACAGTGTCTCAAGATGAAAGTCTATGACCTGTACGAGTTGCTAGTTAAATGGCTCTGAAACGTGGTCGCTCACAATGGGCCTCATCAGAAGGATTAAAGTCACTCAAAGGGCGATGAAGAGGGCTATGCTCGAAGGCGTGCAAAGAGGCTAATTGGTGATCCAGATCTGGTTAATTCCAATCTTCAAAGTCTTGAGCACAGGCGTAGGGTAGCCAGCCTTTCGGTGTTTTACAGAATTCATTTTGGAGAGTGTGCGCAGGAATTGCATGACTTGATTCCACCATCTCATTTCTACCATCGGACAAGCCGACGAACGGCGAGTATCCACCCTTACGTTGTTGAAACCTCTACGGTCCGGACCAAGCGTTTTGCCTCGTCGTTTATACCGCGTACATCGAGGGACTGGAATAATTTGCCTGCTTCGATTTTCCCGTCCGATTATAATTTGGGTCTCTTCAAGGCTAGAGTGAATAGGCTCCCAATAAATTAGTGCGCCTCACCATCAACGATTGCATTACCACTTACCATCAGGTGGAATCGCAGTCAAGCACTAGTTTATATCAATTAAAAAAAAAAAAAAAAAAAAAAGTTTTCTTGCTTGAGCGAATCAGAAATGAAGATGTCTGCAGGAGAAACAAAGTTACAGGTGAACAGGTTGATAGAACCGAAAGGTTTTGGAGTGGCGACCGTGTACTGCAAGACACAGCAATAGAAGGTCTCTCACAAGATGGTTCGAGGACGTGGTGAGGGTGCGGGAGTCCGATGGACGCGAGACGCACTGGACCAGTCGTTGTGGTGAAACTAGTGGGTAGCGTATGTCCAACAGTGGACGTCTTTTGGTCGAAATGATGATGATGATGATGAAAAGTTTTGCGAAGCTGACTGCCGAGAGTTCAGTAGGCGTACCTTTGTGCCATTTAGATAATCATAAATGGTAAATACTTTGCAAATTGATTGACTACTTGTCTGTCCTGTTAGTCTTGTAGTTAGTGGCCCTAACTGTTATGCCGGAGGTCGTGGGTTCGATTCCCACCCAGGACAAATGTTTCTTCTGTGTCTAGGTGTAATTTATTTATAATATGTATGTATTTAGAAATGTATAAGTATGTTTATCAGTTGTCTAGTACTCATAACACAAGCTCTGCTTAGCTTGAGACTAGACGGCGTAGTGTGATAAATGTGGAATATTAAAAAAAAAATAGAGATAATGGTGCCTTTTAAGTCCCCTCTTGGAGGAGTGGTTAGGAGTGGTCACTTTCCGCCTGACGCAGGTCTTCACCAGACACGGTCGATTCGAGATTTCGGGATGTTCCTGTTTCGGATTTGGTAAAAAGAGACACCCGGGTACTATCATTGTGCGAATCGCCTGGAGGACAAGGTGGAGCATACAGTGGAGGTCTGCCCCGCTGTCTCTTCTTAGAGAAGATCGACGGTCTGCTATGTAGCTTAAGGAGATGGAAAACAGTCACCTCCTAGATACATTTTTTTTTTTACTTTGGACGCTTTTAATTTGCAAGACTTTGTATGTATAATTTATTACTTATTTATTGATTTAAAAGAATGTCCTTGGAGTTTCGTGTACGTTCTACTCCATAAAGATCTAAGCTTTGGAACGTGCAAATAGCTTCATCTTTTTGTGATTGAACAACCTTGACAAATCAAAAGTGCCTGTAAATGTAGTAACCATACTAAATAAAAAACTGTGTGAGTCGGACTCACGCGCTGAAGGTTCCGTACAAACTTACCTATGTAAATAGTTCAATTCCCGAAAGGAAACGAAGATTTTTCCGAATCGCAAAAAAAAAGTTTTTTTTTGTGGTGTAACTACAAAGTTACTGTTTTCAGATTTATTCCTACCTGTGCTATAATACCTTGCTTTATGCCAAATTTCAGAATTTTGGGTCAACGGGAAGTAAACTACGATTCCCTTGAGAGTGTCGAAATATACCTACGTTTTATTTTTGCGACAGAAATGGCCGTATCTTTTTTTTTTTCGTTAACTTAGAAGTTTGATTTTTTCTGACAGACTTGATTTTAACTTCATCTCGATACCTTCACGCGATCCCGAGATAAAGGGTCTCGACAGACAGACGGACAACAAAGTGATCCCATAAAGGTTCCATTTTTTTCTTTTGATTTACGGAACCTTAAAAAAATAACATAACAATTTTTGAGGGAATTTTATTGATATATAAGTTGTATAGCTACAGTTCTTAATTAACAATAACCTGAATACAGAAGTTGATTTTCCCTTCTTAGTGCCATAGCATAACATAAGCATAATCAGCCTTTTAATGTTCCCACTGTTGGGACTCAGGCCTCCTCTCTCTAGGAGAGGGAATGGGCCGTAATCCACCACGCGGGCCCAGTGCGGATTGGTGAATGTCACATGTCTTCGAATTTTTGGTTCTAGGACATGCCGGTTTTCTCATGATGTTTTCCTTCACCGTTTTGGAAGCAGTGGTGATGAAATAAATTACTCAAAGTAATGCGCCTGGCTGGGTTTGAACCCAAGACCTACAACTCGTAAGTCGGGGCCGTTATCACTCGGCCACCAATGCTCCATTTTTAGCGCCAACCTTATCTTATTCTTGCTGTTGACCCGTCCCCACAAGTGACTTATTCGCCAGCCCTATAACGTACATCCTTCGCGTGTCACACCACTACGCAACGAATCAAATTATGACGATCAATAGATTGATGAAGTTTGTGCGGTATCTATGAGACTAATTGAATTTCGTCTTACTCAGACCCATACTACCTCATGTTATAAATTCTTGTTTTAATTATGTTGGAACATTAAATTGCCTAAGATGTCGAAGAAAATGGAACTTTATTAGTACAACTAGTGCTGGGAATTTCAGTATTTACTAGAATTGTAGAAAGTTGTTAAAGCGTGGGCACATGTTTGTTCTGTAACATTAGTTCCCCAAATTAAGTTTTTCTTGTCCTACTTTCTGATTAACTGTTGCATTTAAGAATTGAATTATAAATGTTAAATAATGTTATACCTAGTTTAAAAAAGAGGTAGTGTTTTTTTTTTGGTGGGAAATCATTCAATGACATCTTCTATCCAGACTTTTACTGACTAAAACCCACTCCTAGTTCCTTCGTTGCCTTTCATTTCAGGGCCGTGTTTTCAGAAGGCTTCGACTCTGCTGAGCTCCTACGGTTTGCTAACATCTTGAGGCGCGCGGTGGAACGCTACGCGCCGTCGACGACTTAGGCTTGGTCCGGTCAGTTACCGGAAGGTCGGACAGCGAGCTACCTATTGCTCGCCGTCCGCAAGCCCGCGAGTACGATGGCCGGAAATCGCGATTGGGATCCCGGCAGCTGGGGCGTGAGAGCCTCGCGCGTGCGCGCGCGGTCGTTTCCTTTGCTAGCATTACTGCCTCGCAGAAGGAGACGACTCGGACGGATCGGACCGCCTGCCACTCTTTCTCGCTTCGGACCAAGGCCTGTACCAAGGCCCGGCGCGAGAGAGAGTTGCCGCCGATCCGATCCACGAGGATACGGCGGTGCTTTGCTGGACACACCTCTACCGTATGCTCCACCGTCCTTCGGGCGGTCCACACAGTGGTGACACCCGGGCGATTCTTCCACACGAATGCGGTGCAGGAACCTCCCAAATTGACCATGTCCGGTGAGAACCTGCGTCATGCGGAAGGTGAGGACGCCGTGAGATCTTTCCAGCCACGCCTCAAAGCGGCATAATTAAGGCGTGCCCAGAAAATTTCGGTAGTCTGTGTATTAGTTTCCTCCGAATTTATGTTTTCCACTAATTAACTAGCTGTTTGGTCTGCATCTGCGTTGCTTTATTTTCTGTACTATTTTAATTAATGTTATTATGAAGAGCAAATTACTTTTTTTGGTTGTGTTTAATCTCCGGAAGTACGTGCTGTACTATTAGATTTTTTTTTCACCATTTGATGTAGGTACCTATTTAGTTATTTCGAGATGGGCATAGGTTATATAATAATTGCGCAACCCAGGCAAAGTAACGGTAGGCAGCTAATTTTATTTATAAAATAGGTCGAGCGGTAGTTACGCAAAGGGCACAATGTTGAATTTGTAGGAATAATATAGTGCGGCAGACCTTACAAACATAGTTTCCAGACAACAAATATTTGGAGGGGCTGACTTTAAAGCTGCGTTGAAAGTTTAATTTTACTTAAACTAACTTTACAATAAGTGCCTACTCTGAAAAAATCTTTGTTAGCATTAACTTTCTAAGTACGCAGTTAATTTTTTTATATTTTGCTTTTGAAATGAAATGATTTTAAAATATACATAAACGTCGCTAAAAAAGCTGTAGGTAGTGGATTTCAATAATACCAATGAAACCTTCGAAGAAGTAAATTCCACTTAGCAATTTGTCTTTGTTACAAAAAAATATCTGCTTTGGAGAACCAACGCTGCACATTGCATATTGTTTAAATTAATACTTACGTTTGACCATAAATATACCTGTAGTTACAACGGGCTTCTTTTTTCGAAACATTTTTTCCAGTCCGCCGCAAACACCTCTTCCACGGCCTTCTCGAACGCTGCTAGCGCGTTTTCCGGCGATGAAAACTGTATCCCTTTCAGCAGATTTTTTATTTCAGGGAATAAAAAGAAGTCACACGGTGCCAGATCGGGACTGTAAGGAGGGTGCCCCAAGACTCTGACCGGTGTGGTTTCCAGGAAGTCCCTCGTTTTGAGCGCTGAGTGCGCAGGCGCGTTTTCATGGTGAAGCAGTACCCGGCGGAGCCCGGTGTGCGGTCGCTTGTTGCTCATTGCAGACAAAACTTCTGGCAGGCACTTTGTGGTATACCATTCGGCGTTGATGCAGCTTTGGTCTCGTAATGGATTTGAAATCAGATACCCCGTCAAAGTGAAGAAACTAGCGATCAAAATTTTCCCTGCGCTTCTCGATCGCTTCACTTTCGTAGGCGTTGGTTCGTTTTGAAACAGCCAAACTGTTGACTAACGCTCTGTTTCTGGATTGTATTGATCAATCCAGGATTCGTCACTTGTCAAACTTGCAAACTATCCTCCTCACATGAAGGTGCTCGTGTAGAATCTTGTGAACGCTCCCCGAACCAATCTGCAGTGTATGCTGAATTTCTTCGTATGTAATTCGCCTGTTTTCTTGAATGTTTTTTTTTTACTGCCCGCACACTTTCTTCCGTGATAGCCGTCGTAGGACGACCACTCCTTTGTTCATCCCCCAAAGTAAGGCGACTGCGCTTGAACTCGCTATACCAGCTGTAGATGCTTGCTTTTGAAAGTCCTTCATCCATAAAAGCAATTCGAAGTCGATCAAATGACATATTAGGTTTTAGGCCACATTTAAAATCGTAGAAAATCATCGCACGAAAATGTTCTCGATGCTGATTCATTTTTAAATGAGACACGATAATTTGATTTGGCTCTCGAAACAATGTGGAGGGGAATTCAAAATTCGAACAATACATTTTTACTTTTAAATAACCAAAGTTTTCAAAATAATTACAAGTGGCTAGTGCCCTAAACATAAAAACTTTTTTTCGCAAAACTTTCTGAGTAACCTGGTACCTATCCGATTCAAGATTTATATTCAAATACCTTTAGTCCGTGACTTATTTATGAAGCTAGTTCCATTTACTGGCAGACGGTCTACGTGACAGGCAATCTGTCCGTCTATTCAGACACGAACCATGACTATAGGAGACTATAGCTCGTTACATTGCACTACTTTTTCAATCTCCTAGCGGTGCGGCGTCTCCGCGCTTTCATGCTGTCCTAGTAATCTATTACCCCGGAGATCTATTTTTAATTTCTAGAAACAGGTAGTTTTCTAATGTTTTCTTTTGAAATATTTATAATTTTTAATAAGATATCCCTTTGCGGCATGGGTGGTTTGTTTTTATACTAGCGACTTGCCTCGAGTGTTACTTAGTCTCAACTTTCCTCACGAATTACTCTGTCTATTCTAAATCTGTTCAAAAGTTTTTGAGTTTATCGCGAAAAGACAGATGTGGTGAGAGATAGATAGATATATTCTTTATTGTACACCAAAAATACAAATTGCATTAGGAACTAACTAAAAATCCTCAACCCAGTCATATTTTTTTTTATGTTTCCAGATTGCTTGCTTCCAGATTGCTCCCATTTTTCAAAACCGACTTGGTATTGTGTTAGTGTTTTTTGTAGTGAGTCGGTTGTTTTCTTTTTGTAAAAAGTTTCCTGATAGCTACAACTTAGGGGTCTTTAAGTCAAGAGTGAATAGACTACTTCTAGGCAAGCGTGCTCCATCGTCGACCACATCATCGCTTACCATCAGGTGAGATGGTGGTCAAACGCGAGCCTATCATAAATTAAAAAAAAAATATGTATATGTTACCGGCACTCTGTATAATCCGGTATTCTATACAATACCTAGGCAATGTATGAAATATTATGAATATTATTGTGTAATATATATATATTTATTTATTTATTTATTTATTTAGGGTAGAATAAGGGTACTTAAGTATCTAATTTCTAGCAATATTAAAGATCTTTTCCGTACTTTCTGGGTGATTACTATAATAGTGCATTGTTCGTAGCGTTTATTTACAGGCTTATCCAGGTATGAGCGTCTTTTCATGAATATTTTAAGATAGGTATAAAGGGACAGATGGGCCCTTCTCATAATCTGAAAGATTTTCGGCGAGCCAGTAATCTGATTACTCAAAGTAAGCCCATCCAGTAAGTACCTTATAATATGGTTCTTTGTTTACAAAGAGGAATTTTAAAGCCTCGTGCAAACGGATTTAAGAAACAAAAAAATCCTTTGATCTAGTCTTAAACTAAGCCGAATTTAAGTTATTAAAATTGTATTTTTCAGTTAATTCAATACATATTACTTTTTAACAAATTAAATCAATAGATCATAAGCTTACAATAAGAATATTCTGTAAGTTGTTTTAATAGTATTTCTAAACAGGACGCCGCCGCGAAAACATATGTAATATTATAAAGGCGAAAGTTTGGATGTGTGTATGTTTAATACTCTTTCACGTTTAAACGACTGCTTGGTTTTGGATGAAATTTTATACAAGGGTAGACTTTGTTCTAGAATAAGACATTTTATCCAGGGAGTATGTTCTCGTGCGATAATTTTCTACTCTCACGCGAAGCCACTGGCAGAAACTAGTATTAAATAGCACCCAGCACGTTCCTCAATACGTAGTTATTACAAGCTACAGCTAAGCTAAGCAAAGTTCCGTTATAAAAACTTCTCCACGCAAACTCCAGATCAGGTTCGATCGAGAGCTCTTATGACTTTATTTACTACTTTTGCCGTAACGCTGTGACGGTCATTATGAACAGTTGCTGGCGTAGGTAGTTCATTAATTGTTTTATACGATTTTAATATGGTTTAAGTAATATTTAATAAGAAAGAAACAGTACTTCATTTACTGTTTTTTCAAGGCCAATTTTCGTACCTATAAGACGTTCTGAGTGCCCAGTGCGAGTTTGTTTTTATCCGACTACGGCAACGCCAAAGGTAGGTTATGATTTTGACAGGCTATGTATGTATGTATGGGTGTGTATGTTCATCTGTTCCCACATAACTCCCAAACTACTTATCGGAACTCGACAAATGAGCTATCGTTAGAACCGTCTTAATGGTCCACTGAACATAGGCCACGTGACGTGTTACAAAACTCAATGTGGCGCCCTCTAGCTGAACAAAAGTATTGTGTTAAGAAAAAAAAAAGATAAATACGCCATGTTTGGTATTATTTGAAAGGGCATCACTTGTACATTTCCAAAATATTGCTCAAATTTAAAGTTTAGAGGGTGTCTTTTCTCACTTTAACGGACAAAAAGCAATGTGTTAAAAAAGACGTTAAGATAACACCGTGTTTGATATCATTTGAAAGGGCTTCACTTGTATTTATCAAAAATATCATCAAAATTCAATGTGACGCCCTAAAGTGGTCAAGAAAATCGATGTCAATAACATCAAAATAGTTTAAATAATTCAAATTCATTTATTTCGTCAGAGTATGGTACATAATTATGGTCTTGAAATAAATTAATGGTCTCATCACATGCTGCCACGCGTGCCAATATTTGGTAGGTACATAAATCATTTTTAAAAACAAAATACTTTTATGTTAGTATTGAGTTAGTACGAATAAAATTTACAATTTATGGCATGTAATCTAAAAATATAATGTGTATTAAATTCAAAGTAATATTCAATGTCAGATGATATGTCAGAGATACAACAGTGGTGGCCGAGTGGTAACGGCCCCGACTTACGAGTTGTAGGTTGCGGGTACAAAACCAGCCATGCGCATTACTTTGTGTAATTTATTGCATCACCACTGCTCTCAAAACGGTGAAGGAAAACATCATGAGGAAACCGGCATGTCCTAGAACCAAAAATTCAAAGACATGTGACATTTTCCAACCCGCACTGGGCCCGCGTGGTGGATTACGGCCCATTCCCTCTTAGAGAGGAGGCCTGAGTCCCAGTAGTGGGAACATTATAAGGCTGACTATGCTATGCTATGCTACAATTCCTTGGGCTTTAAGCATTAGTAATGGCAACCTAGTCATCCACGCCACCTAGGCTGATTATGCTTATGCTATTTAATGTCAAATTACTAGCCAAAGAAAATTATTAGAGAGAGATCGAAATTTATAAAATTACAATTCAATTAGGATGTAAAAAGTAAAAAAAAAAACTAAGACCCGTTACGCCAGCCGTAACACTTTAATAACGTGTGACTACAGCTTTTCTTTTTGTTCTGTTCTTGTTTTTTCAGTAACCTTAGTAAGAATGCTGAAATAATTCAGCATCCTGTAAATCTTGTTTGATACTTTTTCGGCGTCTTTTTTTTGTCGTATTCGGGTTTTAGTTTATTTTTCTTTTTATTCATTAACGCGGCTCGCCTATGACGTTTTCGGCGCTTCGATTGGCCCACTCCATGGCAGAATGGAAGAAAAAAACGTGTTGCGCCGACCCCAAATAACACGGGACAAGGGCAGGAAGATGATGATGATTGGCCCGCTCCAAGATCTTAATCAATTAGATAACCAAACGCTGTAACGTTTCGATTACGTTAATGTAAAAACAACCAGCACTTAGCGCACATATTCATGTCTTAATCTCCATTAGATGTTCCTTTTTGATAATTGTTACCGATTCCGGTAATTCATTTTATCGCGGGGATTTTCTGAAAAGGAAACCTGTGGTCCTAGAACGTAAAGAACAATTGAAAGAGACAGGTGTAGTTTTAGTCATTAAAAGTCTGACACGCTCTCCTGTTCCACCCTAGAGCGAGAGAAGTCAACAGATGATTTCCTACCTCAAAGAAAAGTCTCAGCGACAATTAATGTTCAAAACTTGACTAAATGTGGAATTAATTAGAGGTTTTTTTGACAGACTCAGATTAGAATAAGAACGTTCTTGTTCCTTAGAAACACAAGACCATCTTGACATTTATCGATGTCATAATGGTCCTTTTCTGTATTTTTCCTCTAGTCGTGTCTAGTCAGGTATAACGTTAAAAACAACGTTTTTTTGCTTTATTAACGAGTACAAAATTCCTTTAATACGAATACTTTGTTTGTAGCTAAGTTTTCTAACTCCGACCCTTTCGAAGTCCACCCCACGTCACGTGTTACTTTCAAATTAAATACTAACTTCGGTATTTTTAATTACAGGTCTTTTGAACATCGGAAAAGATAAGAATTTTATTGTTGTGAACTTATGAGTGCTGACATTGATACATGCATCCATTGCCATTCAATTCAATTCATAGTATTTTATTTCTATATATTTTGTATTTTTTGTTGCCTATATGGGCACTTATAAAGCATCAGAAGCTAGTGCACGGTTCCAATTGATCGTTTCCTATGGAAAAGAACCGGCAAGAAACACCATGGTTACTCATTTAAAAAAAAAATTCAGTTACTATATATATACTAGCTGACCCGGCGAACTTCGTACCGCCTTAGCGTAGCAATGATGCACTACTTTATTTTGTTGTATATTTTTCAATATTTCTGAGAGATTTTCTTAATATTTTTTTCCGTAAGAACCTTCTCCTAATAATAACAAATACAACAAAAAAAGAATTAGTGAAATCGGTCCAGCCATTCACCCGTGTGCCGTGACCAAGGAAAACGGGTTTCATTTTTATATATATAGATACCTACTTGCATTGTAAATCAGTTCAATGTAGACGAGTCAACTTGTATCAAATAAGTAAAACAAAAAAAAAACAATAAAAAAAAAACTGAACTGAAATAGAATAGATTGGATATTAGCATTTATTTTAATATCCATCTTTATAAGTACACCACAGCTATCTAGCTAAGTTTCTTTCCTAGCTTGAGATTCAACCTATGCTCGACAAACATAAATAATGAAATAGATGTTTCCCAAACGATAGCAGTTTCCACTTCTTCCGCTGACTACAGCGAAACCAAAACGAGCATTGTTAGTCTTTTCCTAATATATATTTGCTTTTTTGGCACAGTTACCATAAATAATGTCACATCTCTTACGAAAACAAGATTATTTTTTTTGTCCTTTTAACTTACGAACTGAAAGTAACATAAGTTTCAATAAAATTACAAGATTTACGAGACAAATAGTTAAATAATATTATATACGTTTTTGTTGTAAGCGTTTCAGAAACATTTATGTCAGGCACATTTCATGTGGCGAGTTAACTCCATGTTATTTATGGTCTTAAGACGGCACTGTAGTCTGTACAATACATTACCTTTTATTAATGTTCTGTGTCTCAAGACTAGGAATTAAGAAGTAGCTACTCGGTTACTTTTGCTTTAGGTACAGTCAGGGGTCAAAAGTGCAGTTCAGTTAAATTTCTTTGTAGAAGAGGGTCAATGGTTCATAACTGATTTAATTGGTAGCATAGAATCTAAAGTATTGAATTAACTAATTGTGGACTATTAAACTTCTACAACAAAAAAATTTAGACACTTTAGCATTAGTAGAGTGCAACTGCACTTTTGATCCCTGACTGTACATGTATAGTTTGTATGTAATTTATTTATCTGGTTTATGCATTGTAGATATACAATTTAAATTATTGCATAATTCACAACATTGGTTTACACTAAATGGTGTGACCAAATATATATGTAGGTACCTAAGTATTGTGCGTTTCTCGAAGAGTAGAAATAGACGGACTGGCGCGCATATATCCAAAACCCACAGAGGCCATATCTCATAAATATTTGTTACAAAATATTAAGAAAATTTATTTATTGTTCCTTCGAGAGCATTTTTCGTTTCAACACCCGTGCAGGGTGTTGAAACGGAAAATGCTCTCGTGTGTCAGTATTTCTTAATGCTTCTTCGGCTTCATAACGCTCTAGAATATACTACAGTAAAACCCGGTTAAGTGGAATCTGCATATGTGAGAAGCCTCTACTACCGATCAAACAATAAGCTTTTGTATTTTTTTCATTAGAATTCAGGGAAATTTTCAATTTTAGATTATTTTTTCATGTGTATCTCCACACTTGGGACTTCGCGGGAATCGTTCGGTCCATGGCCCTTTATGGCGCACCGATATGGGCGCCGGCGCTGCGGAAGCAGCCGGCGGCCCGGCTGAACGCATGCCAGAGGGTCATGGCCATACGGATAGTGCGAGGATACCGGACTATTTCCCGCGAAGCGGCGAGCCTCCTTGCTGGACAGCCACCATGGGATCTGGTAGCAACAGGCCTTGCTCACATGCACGATCTGCGCATGGAGATGCAACGCCGGGGCGAAACTCCGCTGCCGCGACAAGTCGCAGCATGGCGGTCAGAGCTCCGGCGGGATCTCATGGAGAAATGGTGACAGCGACTGTCGCGACCCAGTGCTAGGCACGCCACAATTATGGCGGTAAGTCCCTTCTTTGAGGCGTGGTTGGAAAGACCTCACGGCGTCCTCACCTTCCGCATGACGCAGGTTCTCACCGAACACGGGAAGTTCGGGAAGTTCCTGCACCGGATTCGTGCGGAAGCAACGCCCGGGTGTCGCCACTGTGTGGACCGCCCGGAGGACACGGTGGAGCACACGGTGGAGGTGTGCCCCGCTTGGGAAGAGCAACGCCGTGTCCTCGTGGGGGCGATCGGCGGCGGCGATCTCTCGCGCCGGAACTTGGTACAGGCCATGGTACGGAGCGAGGAGGAGTGGCAGGCGGTCGCCTCCTTCTGCGAAGCAGTAATGCTAGCAAAGGAGGCGGCCGATCGCGTGAGGCAACGGCAACGGTCCTCACGCCCCAACCGCCGCCGGGATTCCGATCCCAATTTCCGGCCACCGTAGGCGCGGGCTTGCGGACAGCGGGCAATGGGTGGCCCGCCGTCCGACCGTCCGGTAACCATCCGGACCGAGCCCAAGTCGTCGACGGCGCGTATTGTTCCGCGCGCGCCTCAGGGAGATGTCAGCAAATCGTAGGGGCCCAGCAGGGTCGAAGCCTACTGGGGCCATGGGTAGTGTGAAAACGAAACCGGGGCCCTGGGACAAAGGCAACGAAGGAACAGGAGTGGGTTTTTAGTCAGTAAAAGTCTGACACTATCTCTCGCTCCGCCCAAGAGCTTGAGGGATTTGTCATAAGATGATTTTCCCACCTATAAAAAAAAAAACACTTGGGACTTTTTGATTCAAATGCCTCTATAAGTGAGGCAATTATCTGGTTTATCATCATCATCATTTCAGCCGAAAGACGTCCACTGTTGGACATAGGCCTCCTCAAGTGTCGCCACAATGAACGGTACTAAGCGTCTCGCATCCATCGAATTCCCGCAACCATAACCAGGTCATCGATATCTAGTTCTAGTTAATTTTATCATTTTGAATATTGGCTCGAATTCTGGTAGACAGGTCGATTTGCAAAGTGCAAGAAGTAATTACAAAATGATTCACGGTGCCCTCTGTTATTGAAATAATGTTACTTTAAATATCCGGGGCACTGAGTAAATGAATAGCCGAGTGTCAAAAAATACTAGATCCCTTGAGATCCCAGATAGGTTTCACTGTATTATTATAAAAAAAGGAAAGGATATAGAATGGATATAGAGCGATATACCCATGTCCCACGTATATCCTTTAAGATTCTAGTAGATTTTTGTGAAGAAAGTCTTATAGTCTGGTTTCTTTCCATTAAGTTTATAACCGAAGCAATCTGACATTACAGCAATGACTTAAAGGTACCTACTAAACAACCCTGTATCTCCAATGCATAGCTGTGTGTATGTTTGTATTTTAATTAGGCCTGTGGTTTTAAGGTCGCAACGATCGATCTGTGTAGTGAAGTGATGGTGCGGATTTACATCGCAGTTACATAAATAGAATAATGTATCTTTCATGCAGTATTTTTTTTAAATGACTTTGGGCTTCATACAGTTTGCCAGAGTCAAGTTTAGAAAGTATATACTCTTAAAGTTATTTCGTATAGCCTTATTGGATATAACGTGTATTTAATCGAAATTAAATTTATTTATTTATTACTTTATTGCACACCTTAACTTTCTACAGGACAGATATTTACAAAAAATAAGTGTACAATAGGCGGTCTTATTGCACAGGGCAATTTCTACCAGACAACCTTTGGATGGACTGTGACGAAAGGAAAAGATTTGGGGCTGTCAGTGTACAACAACATAAAAAAGATAATAAAATACATATAATACATAAATAGGTATATTACCAAATAATAAACTAATAAATATTAAAATATACGACAACGAAAGGAGAAGAAAAATTAAAGTGATAGGTAGATTTCTCGGCAATCTTCGCTGAGATATCGAGGAAGTCAATAATAATAATATAATATAATCAGCCTTTTTAATTTTCCCACTGCTGGGACTCAGACCTCCTCTCTAGGAGAGGGAATGGGCCGTAATCCACAACACAGGCCCAGTACGGGTTGGTGAATATCACATGTCTTCGAAATTTTTGGTTCTAAAACATGCCGGTTTCCTCACGATGTTTTCCTTCACCGTTTTGAGAGCAGTGGTGATAAAATAAATTACACAAAGTAATGCGCCGGCTGGGTGTGGACTCGCGACCTACAAACTCGTAAGTCGGGGCCGTTACCACTCGGCCACCACTGCTTACTACAGTAAAATTCTCAGTACCATTTTACCGAGAGCGCACTTGTTTCAATCTTTCCGTATATTTCAATGATTTTTTAACAATCGTTATCACTGAAAGAATGTCATCTTTCTGAGCTTCTATGACTAGATTCGATAGAAGAAAGTAATATTTATTTATTTATTTTTAAAGTTATATTAGATTTCCGTTGGTTATAATATTTCTTTTTCCAATGTATATCAATATCTCGTTCCATGAAAATAAAACCAAACGTAGGGCAAACATTCTCGACGGCGCGTATTGTTCCACGCGCGCCTCAGGGAGATGTCAGCAAATCGTAGGGGCCCAACAGGGTCGAAGCCTACTGGGGCCACGGGTAGTGTGAAAGTGAAACCCGGGGCCCTGGGACGAAGGCAACAGTAAAAGTCTGACACTATTTTCCGCATCCGCCCAAGAGCGGGATTTGTCATAAGATGATTTTCCCACCTAAAAAAAAAAAAAAGGGCAAACATTCTATTTTAAGAAAAACTTTAATATCTATTGCATAACGTTGGATGTCAGTAAAACTATTTCTATCTTTTTGTAGATCAGGGTCATTTTTTTCGAACCATTTAAAATGGCTGGACCGGAGCCAGCCTCCATTCCCTAAAAGATCTTTAAAACATCAGCCACAGTCGCAATAGCTTGCAGTTGTGGAGATGTTGGAAATGGATATATTAAGTTTAAAATCGACGTTATACATACTTATAAGCTACTGATCAATTATTAGAGATAAATTTGATGTTGTTTTGTCATATTAGTTTATGTAAATGATTGCTTACTTTTTTATTTTGCCTTTGCTCGGTGAATGCATTTAGCCATTGTCAAGTTAACAAAGTATTTAGTTTTTAAGGTTTCGCACCTAAAGGGCAAAAACGAGACCTTATTGCTGAGACTTTCCTGTCCGTCTGTCTGTCACCAGGCTGTATTTTATGAACCATCATAAAATTTCAACAGTCTAAGTTGAAATTTTCACAGATGAATTTTTGTTGCCGCCATAACAATAAGTACTAAAAACAGAATAAAATAATTATTTAAGAGGGCCCTTTCCCACTCGCCTATTGTCAACGTCGAGCATGGTTTAAAAGCTTGTTGCTTCATCTAACATAATCCAACGTGATGTTAGATGAAGAGGCAACGCGAAAAAGAGAGATAACGCCTGAAAACTTCGTTGGCATTTGGTAATTCCGTTATTTACTCAAATATTTCACAAAACTTGTTCCAGGAAACACGTGTTTTTTTTAAAACTCTTTAAAGTTTTTGAGGAAAATTGTCGTCATTCAGAATCTCGATTAAATGTGCAAGACTTTAATAGATGTACTATTTTACATTATAGAGGGTCACGTAAAATAGCAGATTTTCAGAGATCTTTACTGGATTAGTTTAACACAAATTTATATTTTGATTTCTATAGAAGCCTAGATAATATCCACAAAATATCTGTGTATCCAAAATATCTGGAGATATGTAATCAAGATGTGTAATAACATCATAATCACGTAAGAGCGGTTGTATGAAAATGTACCTCGGGTTGGCCGCTCATACAACAAATGTGATTTTTTTGCCGCGCGGTAGGTAACCCTTCATGTGCAAGTCCGACTCGCACTTGGCCGGTTTTTATAGATACAGAATGTAAAACTTTCTATTGTGTTTGCAGTATTTAGCAGGAAATGTATTAAGTTAACCTTTAAAGAGTTTAGCTTCATTTTTATAGACTTCGCGCCTTATTCGACGATTCCATCCATATTGTCTAGTCGCGTAGACACTTAAGATACATAACTACACCAATATCCACAATGAATTAATTTGCGAATTATTAAAACAGCCATTGCATAGCATAGCATAGCATAATCAGCCTTTTAATGTTCCCACTGCTGGGACTCAGGCCTCCTCTCTTTAGAAGAGGGAATGGGCCGTAATCCACCACGCGGGCCCAGTGCGGATTGGTGAATGTCACATGTCTTCGAATTATTAAACAGCCATTGAAATTAATAAACATATAAACAAAAATTCGTATTGTGGCTTTAGAAAAAGGACATTCTATTAGTAAAAACAATTGTTGAAAGCCAAAAATGATTTAGATTGACACGCGCTGCCGAAATATCACGTGATACATCTCAATTTTAATAAATGATAAATGATAAATGATAAATGATATTTATTTTGTAAGTAGGTTTAAAAAAACACTTTTACACGTCAATATTTTTTTTCGTCATTTTTAAACTAGATGAGGCCGGTGTTTCCTAGCTGACTACCCTGAGAAGAAACACCGAAACAAACTCAGGGGTCAAAGTCTCTTTTAAAGTCCATACAGTAAATATGTAATGGTCAAATCACATGAGAACCATGCAGATTTGTCTGAAATGGTCTTTTGAAGAAAGAACCATACAGATTTGAGTGGACCTGTCCAGTCAGTGCAAGCATTTGTCAGTATTCGTAAAGCTCAACTCAGGACTACTAAGGAGCTCAACGACTTGACGAACAATACCAAGGAAAGGACATTTGGGTAGGCCGCAGAAAATACTCAAATTGCCAGACATACATTAAAATTACTGAAAAGGAAAAAAAAAATAAAAAACAATCCACATAGTCCTCACGTTCACAATAATAAAAGAAAAATATAGTTTACAAAATGTAATACTTTAGCAAAGTAAACATTTTTGTCAAAAATTAATAGAAAAAAAAAAAGTCCAATTGCAAAATAAAAATAATCTACAATATCGAATTGTAATAAATAATAAAAAAACACAATTAAAAATAAAAACAAAAGAAAAAAATAATAATAATAAGACAACAGTTGCAGTGCGTACTGGAGCAGGTCAATCCCAAGCCTTTTGGTCCTCAACATAGTCCTTTATAGTGTAAAAAGCCTTTTGGCAAAGTTTTCGCTTTACAAATAATTTGAATTTATTAAGGCTTAGTTGTTGAATATGACTAGGAAGTTTATTATAGAAGTGTATACATTGGCACCTAAATGAGCCACCTATTTTTTTCAGCCTGGTTGTAGGAACGACAAATTTGTGTTTGTTCCTAGTATTAAAATTATGAACATCACTGTATATATAATAGCTTTTTGACAGACGCTATCGCTAATAAAAGCGCATTAGTAAGCTCTTCTGAGCAAATTACCGCAGAGTCACCGCAGCCCTAGGATGTAAAGGGAAACTGAAGAAACACAGGTGGATTTTTGTCAGTAAAACCCTGATACTCCCTCTCGTTCCATCCAGAGCGAGAACGAAGATAAAGAAGGAACAGGAGTGGGTTTTAGTCAGTAAAAGTCTGACACAACCTCGCGCTCAGCCTAAGAGCGCGGGAAGTTATTGAATGATTTCCCACTTAAAAAAAAACCGAGAGCGAGAAGTAATTTGATAATTTATTTATAATTCAGTTTATTTTTATTTGATTAATTTTTCAGTTAGCTTAATTTTGGGTAAGAACATAACCCGAAAGACAGCTAGCTAGTAATTTGGTAGTTGGTAAACCTTGCCCATTATGACCAAATGCGAATCTAAGTAACTTCTATGATATCAACCCAAAGATAAGGGTTGCGGCAAAGGAAACTGATACCAACCATAGTTAGCTGGTCCTTTTGTTCAAGCTGAAATGTTAAAGTTTCTAACTATATTGCTTAAGTATAGCGCTATACTTAAAAACTATAGCTATACTACATGAACAGTCAGAATTTGGTGGATTTAGAGGCAATAATTTAATTAAGTTGAATAAAATGGAATGTTTGAATTTAGCAAATATAATTTACTTGACTTATTAATACTCCCATACACTAAAAACAAATCAAATTAAAAATATTGAGTTTAGCGCCATCTAGCGGGAATATATCCACACTCGGGCTCTAAAATGTTAACCTTTTAGCAATTTTATTTTTATTACATATACATAAATAAAAAAAAGTTAAGGTGTGCAATAAAGTAATAAATAAATAAATAAATAAATTGTCATCCTACTAAAACGCAAAAGTTTGTATAACTGGATGTTTGTTACTCTTTCACGCAAAAAATACTGAACGGATTTTAATGAGACTTTACAATAATTTATCTTATACGTCAGAATAACTTATCCAAAATATAATGATAAGTGTCAATTAAGTATGAAAAACTACTTAGCATTGCTTGGCAATACTTTGTGTAATTTATTTCATCACCACTGCTCTCAAAAGGGTGAAGGAAAACATCGTGAGGACTCCTCATAATTAACATAATTTTTGGTTCTAGGACTGAGGAGGCTTGTCCTAGAACCAAAAATTCGAAGACATGTGACATCCACCAACCCGCAATGGGCCCGCGGTGATGGATTACGGCCAATTCCCTCTCCTAGAGAGGAGGTCTGATTCCCAACAGTGGGAACATTATAAGGCCGACTATGTTATGCTATGCTAAGTAGGAAAAAAATTAAGAGTCTCTCAAAGTAATTCTGTCTGTTACGCTTTCACGACTAAACCGCAGTACCAATTTTCATGAATTTTGGCATAAAGATAGATAATACCTTGGAGAAGAAAATAAGTTACTCGGAGAACTAATCCTGCGCAGACGAAGTCGCGGGAACCAGCTAGTAATATTATAATTATAGTTAAAGTCAAAGGCATTTATTTGCTTTAAATGCGGCACAAAAAATGGTACTTATAATTTATTAGCGCAAAGACACATTTTGCCATGAGTTGGCATATAAATATTAAAATATGATATGTGGTGCTCACAGTAAGCAAAACTCTACAAAATTTATCACAAAATTTCCTTTTAAGAAATAAAATAAACCTTCTGAACTCAGGCCAATAAAATATTGTTTTTTTAAGATATTGTTACTTACAGAAAAAAAATAAAAACTTTACACAAATTAAGAATTAGAATTCTTTTAAACCAAAAAAGAAGTTTAATGAATTAAATACAAAATTAAATAACAGACTTTAAAATATAATATATAACATAACAATTTAAATTACATGCAATTTGGCATGAGTAACAACATAAAAATAAAACAGTACCAAAACGATCTAGAACACATTTATGTAATTATAGGTCATTGATAGACAAAGAAAGAAAGAAAAAATATTTTATTTGGCACACATAGATACACACAATGCAGAAACAGCATGTAGACCCTTAGATTTAAAAAAAAGAAAACTAACATTGTGTGTCTCGCGCCTACGCCAAATAGGTCCAGTTCAGCAAAAATGCCAGACAACTTCGTATGGTAATGGTAGTTGCCAGACGCTGGTTTTCAACAGAACCCAATTAAGAGTGTACGGTGTGTATGTATACAATATATATGTCGTGGCCAGATCATAGAAATTGATCACTTCATGATATCATCATCATCATCATCATTTCAGCCGATAGACGTCCACTGCTGGACATAGGCCTCCCCCAAATGTCGCCACAACGAACGATCCTGTGCGTCTCGCATCCATCGGATTCCCGCAACCTTCACCAGGTCATCGGTCCACCTTGTAGGGGGCCTTCCAACACTGCGTCTTCCGGTACGCGGTCGCCACTCCAGAACCTTTCGGCCCCAACGGCCATCCGTTCTGCGAGCAATGTGCCCTGCCCATTGCCACTTTAGTTTGGCGATTCTTCGTGCTATGTCGGCAACCTTGGCTCTCCTGCGGATGTCTTCATTTCTGATTCGATCACGCAAGGAAACTCCGAGCATACTCGTAGCCCTTTCACCCTTTGGGTGACTTTGAGCCTTCTGATGAGGCCCATTGTGAGCGTCCACGTTTCGGAACCATATGTCATCACTGGCAACACGCACTGGTCATAGACTTTCGTCTTGAGACACTGTGGTATATTGGATGAGAAGATACCGCGCAGCTTCCCGAACGCTGCCCAGCCGAGTCGGATTCGACGGTTGACCTCTTTCTCGAAATTAGATCTACCCAACTGGACTGTCTGTCCAAGGTAGACGTAATCGTCTACAACTTCGAGTGCAGAGTCTCCGATCTTGATCGGAGTGGGTGCTACATGGTTATTTACCATGACTTTGGTTTTGTCCATGTTCATTTTAAGACCCACTCTTTTGGAAGCTCTACTGAGGTCATTGAGCATTGTGCAGAGCTCTTCCGTAGTCTCAGCCATGACTACTATGTCGTCGGCAAACCGAAGATGAGTGATGTACTCGCCATTGACATTAATGCTCAATCCACTCCAGTCCAGAACCTTGAAGACATCCTCCATTGCGGCCGTGAACAGTTTCGGAGAAATGACGTCTCCCTGCCTCACACCCCGCTGCAGGAGGATAGGTTTCGAGGTCTGGTCCTGCAGTCTGACTGACATAGTGGCGTTTTCGTACAAACACTTCAGCACCTCGATGTACCGATAGTCAATCTGGCACCGTTGGAGAGACTGCAGCACAGCCCAAGTCTCGATCGAATCAAAGGCTTTCTCGTAATCCACAAACGCTAAGCAGAGAGGCAGATTATACTCCTCGGTCTTCTGTATAACCTGATATATTCTGAGATGTATTCTGTGAACCTGGTCATGATATGGCTAACTAGAACTGACCAGTTTGTTTAAACATGATCGCAACCCGTAGTTGCAATAAAACGAAATCCAGTCACCGTAGCCGAAATCGTCTAGGGAGTATATATATATATATATATATATACTAAACGCAATAATAACTCCTAGCTAAAATATAATATGGCATCAAAAAAAATTGCGAAATCAGATCAAGTCATTCAGTAATCAGAATAACTTCTCGTACACTATTATTATTGTAGAATATTCTGTTGGCGTGAATTTATTCAGCAAAATTCATAAGTCGTCTTTTACGACCCCTACTGAAAGTGATAGGTTGGATATCTTGGCTGTAGTCCAAACGACAAAACTTGTATTTAATTTTCTGTTATACCGACCTATACTTTCATTTATACTTTCAGTGGGTGCGAAAAATAGGTCAACAGAAAGTTTTTTTGTTCAAACTATCTACAATATCAGTTTAAGTATATGCGAAACCTGAAACACGTGTCTAGTATTTTTATGCAAAGAACCCATGTATAAAATTTCATAACTGTATCATGAAAAATTACACAAAGTTATAAGCTTGTTATGTTACCTGGTTGTCCGTACAAATACATGGTCACCGGGCCATCCGGGTGACTGAGGGGTTGTTTTGCTCCCGCACCCAGCTGTGCACTGGCGCCTAATGCCCGCTAAGACCTGCCATGACCTGTGGTACTTAGTGTCGGTGGTGTGCAACTTGTGACCTTTTTTAAATATTTTTGGGAAAAAATATAACATGGTGTAAAAAATATTGGAATCGATTCAGTTACTAAATCTGAACAAACTGTGATTTTTCATGATACAGTTATAAAATTTTATACATGGATTCTTTGCATAAAAATACTAGACACGTGATTCAGGTTTTGCATATATACTAACAATAATGTTGTATAATATAGCATAATCAGCCTTATAATATATTGTTGGGACTCAGGACTCCTCTTTAGGAGAGGGAATGGGCCGTAATCTATCACATGAGCCCAGTGCGGATTGGTGTATGTCACATGTATTTGAGTTTTTTGTTTTAAGAACATGCTGGTTTCTTCACGATGTTTTCCTTCACCATTTTGAGAGCAGGGTTAGTCCATAGTCAGTTAAAAAAATGAGCACGACGTGCTGTTGTCATAAATATTATAATACTATAGCAAGACCATTTGTTGGGTATTTTTACAGTGCTCAAAGTGTCCCTATTAGAGATTAGCTCTCTCTTTAAAAGCAGGTGTGCAGGTGAAGACACCTGCTTTCAAAGAGATAAAAATTGCACTGTTGCCACTGATACTACTGGATTCATAGAAATCGATCTTGTCAAATTACTTGTGACGAAGAACTATCAATTTACCGGCGTGGAAGACTAGGTTGCCATTACTAATGCACATAATGCATACTAATGAATTATAGCATAGCATAGTCGGCCTTATAATGTTCCCACTGTTTGGACTCTGGCCTCCTCTCTAGGAGAGGGAATGGGCCGTAATCCACCACGCGAGCCTAATAAGGGTTGGTAGATGTCACATGTCTTCGAATTTTTGGTTCTAGGACATGCCGGTTACCTCACGATGTTTTCCTTCACCGTTTTGAGAGGAGTGGTGATGAAATAAATTACACAAAGTAATGCGCCTGGCTGGGTTTCAAGTACGCAACGGCCGCAACCTACAACTCGTAAGTCGGGGCCGTTTCTACTTGGCCACCACTGCTCTTGGAATTGTACCAAGCACAAGTCTGGACTATCATAACTGTAGTCAGAATTATCACGGACCGTCAACAAGTGAACAATGACACGCTTGGTTTGGTATAAAAGATTCTGACCATTTCATCTTTAGTAATGTTCACCGGCGCATGTCTGTGCTTTTCACAATTTAGAGTTATATATAAATAAAGAACAAATAATGTTTCCTACAACTTAAATTAAGAAGTTACAGAAACTTTCCTTACCCTCCAGTATCTTTTTAAATTACAAGGAAACCGTAACGTTTTAAGGGTCGCGTACCTCAAACAGAAAAAAGAAACCCTTAAAGGATCACTACGTTGTGCGCCTGTCTGTTTATCTGTCAATACCGTACCATAAAAGAAAATAAAATACTCAGCATTGGAATCCTTTGGAGCTGTTGAAGTATAATACTTTTAAGTTAACGCAATCGAAAATTATGACCGTTTTGCCGCATATTTTGACACCATCCTGGGAATCAAAACTTATACTTCCCGTTGGCCTAGAATCATAAAATTTCGCAAGAAGCTATGATTTATAGCACAAGTGAACGGGAAATTCCTTAACATTTTTTTTGCAATTATAAACTTATTTGTAATTCCTAAATTGACAATGACAAAAGTCGATGTATGGGGACAATAGTTTTCCAACAGCAAAGTTAAGTTTGTCACTCAATCTAATTCGGTGCTATCATAGTTTATGATGGTAAGTCTGTATGGAACCGTTGGTACGTGAGTCCAACTCGCACTTGGCTGGCTTTTTCCTCTCTAACGCCACCGAAACACTTTAATTTCAATCTGGGTCGAAAAGAAATTCGTCTTGTTGTCATTGGATACTGAATTAATCTTTTTCAGGAAAAACTTTTTGAACTCCTCCGATTTGCTTTTTTTGCATTACTCGTGCAAAAAAACCATTTAAACAATTAGCTTATACTTTGATACGAAGGTTTTACAGGGTATATTGTTTTAATTCTTCGGTTTAGGTATAATCTCATAGCCAAGGGAATATAAAATTTTTAAATAATCGTAGTGTATAAATGATTGTTTTGATCTTATGTTGTTACGATTCCGAATGTTCATAGGTAAAGGAAGAGGTAAAGGAGTAAAGGCAAAATATTTTGTAATTAGGAAGATATGTATTAAAAAGGTAGGTATATATAAATAATAATTGCAGTTGATACATTGATCTTGGCTTAATAAAGTAAAAAAAAAAACTTGGACCGCCATTTTTTCTTTGATAATAAATTGGTAGGTACTAATTTGCAGATAATAACATTTATAGAGTCCATCATTTCGCTGAAATAATAAATGATAATCTATAAAACAGTACTTCAACTACTGAATCAACTGTTAAATGTTCATAATTATAATGCTATTTTGATGAGTCATCATTATCTTCACCATCTTCCTGCTACCTGTTATTTGAGGTCAGCGCCCCTCTATTCTCTCCTGTTAACCGTCACTCTATCACCAACTCTCTTTTTCTTTCATATAACTCTTCACACAATCCTTCCATCTTTTCTTTGGTCTCCCTCTCTCTCTTCCCATTCATTCATATGTCATTTTGACAGGAGCAAAATGAAAAGAGTTATAAGTTATACTATACAACATTGCAGATACCATTTCTTGGTCGTCATCGCTTTCATTATTCTCTTCTTGAAAATGAATGTTAGTAGTAAAGTAATTTTTGAAAATTAAATCTTAAAAACTTCATTATGGTTGAAATTATATGTCACACTACCTTCTGCACGCGGCTTAACACGCGTGAAAATAGGTTTCTCCATACAAACTTTGAACCCCCGTTTCCTCCACTTAGGGGGTGAATTTTGAAAAATCTTCTCTTAGTGCTCGCCTACGTTATGAAAGGAAATCTTGTGCAAAATTTCACGCTCCTAGTCCCAGTAGTTTCGGATATGCGTTGCGTCAGTCAGTTTCTCCTTTTATATATATACATCTGATAGACATATTACAGACATTTTTAACAAGTGACATTCTACTTTAAGGCGATACTCACTTATTTTCCCTGACTTTGTCGATCTATCACTTCGAGTTGACATGATAAATAGCTAACCTACTTAATAATATTTAATTGCCTGAACTTTGAGGTCTGCCTCAAGTTAATTTACAACTTGAATTTGTATATTGGTTTTTGCGCTATCCATTATCGTTGCTTTGTTTAAATTTGATATCACGCTATTTACATATATGTATATGATCTAACTAAAGTGGCAGTGGGCAGGGCACATTGCTCGTAGAACGGATGATCGATGGGGCCGAAAGGTTCTAGAGTGGCGATCGCGCACCGGAAAATGCAGCGATGGAAGGCCTCCCACAAGGTGGACCGACGACCTGGTGAGAGTCGCGTGAGTGCGGTGGATGTGAGACGCACAGGATCGGTCGTTGTGGCGACGCATAGGGGAGGTCTATGTCCAACAGTGGACGTCGCAGAAGGAGGCGACCGCCTGCCACTCCTCCTCGCTCCAGACCATGGCCTGTACCAAAGCCTGTACCAAGGCCTGTACCAAGGCCTGTACCAAGGCCGTACCAAGGCCCGGCGCGAGAGATCGCCGCCGCCGCTCGCCCCCACGAGGACACGGCGTTGCTCTGCCCAAGCGGGGCACATCTCCACCATATGTATTGTATTGCCTGCATCGAATAAATACTATTCTATTCTATTCTATATGCTCCACCTTGTCCTCCGGGCGGTCCACACAGTGGCGACACCCGGGCGTCGCTTCCGCACGAATCTGGTGCAGGAACTTCCCGAACTTACCGTGTTCAGTGAGAACCTGCGTCATGCGGAAGGTGAGAATCTATCCACAGGTCGGATTTTTACTGACTAGACTTAAACCCACCTGTGTTGCTTCTGTTGCCCTTTGCATTCCAGGTTCACGGTAACTGTTTTGTATACTCCCACTGCCCTAGCAGTCTTCGGCCCTATTAGGCCCCTTAGGTTTTGCTGACAGCGAGCTACCCATAGCTCCTCGTCCGCAAGCCCACGCCCACGGTGGCTATGAATCGCTCTGACTTTCACCGTATACTCCACCGTGTCCTCCGGGCGATTCACATAATGGTGACACCCGGGCGTTTCTTCCGAATGAATCCGGAACAGGAACCTCCCAAACTATCATATCGGTGATAACCTGAGTCAGGTGGAAGCTGAAGACGCCGTGACGTCTTTCCAGCCACTCCTCAAAGAGGTTATTATAATTTAAACACGAACTCTTTATATATGTCGTATATATCATATATAAATGTCGTATCGTCCAGATAGTCCTGAAATAATATTAATACAGCATACTATGAAAACGCCAAGCATTCTGTATAATCCGTCCTTTGTCCAACATAATTATAACTTTGCTGATATGCTGTATTGAATGTGCGTTCAATACAGCATATTGAATTCAGTAGTATATAATTCTGATTTTAATTCCCGCACGTTGGACATGTATGAAATAATTAAACGAATCAGGGAAATATTAATGAGATACTTACATAATTGCTGTTAAGAAATTCATTGGAAAAGCAGTAGTGGTTTTGAATATAGTCGTAAGTACTTCTCTTTGAAAGGCTTGTAGGTGTAACAACACATTAAGACAGTGTTCATTTTTGATTTTGATATATAGGTACATAGAGACTTTATGTTATTAATATCTTTTTATTACCTAATACATAATTAATATACAATAGTACTTTACCTGCGACTTCGACGCATTAAGCCGTATTTCGCAAACTGTGAACCGGTTAAAATTTGCTAAAACAGTAGGGTTTAACAATTCTCAATATTGAAACCGTACGTGACAATTTCGTATCGTCTAGATCTAGATTATTCAAAATATGAAAGCAATCTATTTAATTCTAATTTCAGATTCGTGCATAGAGTTAGTTTAGATAGGAATTTTTGACAATTGATCATTGTTTTAGATTTTTACACGTATTTGTTACCTGTAGCCGAGTCGTTAAGCTCTACCAGTAGTAAGCACAAACGGTGGGATTACCTGAAACAAAATAGTTACTAATTTAAAAAAATACAGAAATAAAATTGGGTTCGAAATTATTAAAGAAGATTCATTATTTTAAAGTTAAAATGATAATAAAATCAACCATTTAGCCAAACCTGCCAAGTACCTACTTGGCCAAATGTCAATTTGACGTTGATAGTGCATTTATTCCCTATTAGTACATAATTACATAGGGCAGTATTTTTTGTTTGTAAGATTTCTATATAATAAGATACTTATCAAGTGCCAGTTTTATGGTTTTATCTAACTATATAATATCTACTAATATTATAAAGAGGAAAGATTTATATTTTTGTATGTTTGTATTTTTATTTGTAATGAATTATTAAATTTTCAATTTATGATCATTACAAAAAAAAAACTGAAAACATAACACTCCTTTTTTGGGGCAGTCGTGTAAAAATACAAACCTTTCGTCTTCAGAATATTAGTAAAGATTTGTTTAAATAAGTGAAACCCCTTGCTTTCAATCACAACTAAGATCAGAAGAGTTTTCCCCACTAAAAGACATTTCAATAAATTAATTGTTTGTGTAAGTGTCAAGTTTACTTATGTAAGAACAGTGGCTTATAAAAAAACAGTAATAAAATCGCTTAGCGCAATTTAATCAAGAAATAGTTTCAGCACTTTCAGCGCTTGAATATGAATAGAAGGCTGAATCAAGCGGACGGTATTACGTCATCGGCTTTGTAATTGGAACTCAATTGAGCTTGTAATGCCTATTATATTAATATTAGTGACCCACCTCAGTTTCGCAAATTCTTAATATGTACGTATTATTAACTTCTCATGAATCACTCTGTCTATTGATGGAAATCGCATGAAAATCTGATTAGCCCCCCTAGCCAAGTTACGATCATTTCGTTTGCGTCGAACGCCTTGAGTAGGCCACGCCTCTGATTCCTTTGTTCTGACCACGTGACTGAGCGTTGAGATGACGTCAGAACAAAGGAATCGGAGGCGTGGCCTACTCGAGTCGTTCGACGCAAACGAAACGATCGTAACTTGGCTAGGGTGGCAGTAGTTTTTGAGTATATCGCGAACAAACAGACGCGGTGGGGACCTTTTTATAACATAGGTACCTAGCTATGGACGTAGTCACGTTATCGTAAACAGTCGCGTATGTCAACGTTTGTGTATGTCAATCGTATGAGCAAAAATAGTTTTTTCTGTTTTGCCATCAACGGTGCTTATTCAGTTAATAAAAAAGCCTACTAAAGCTACTCACTGACACATATTAGTAGCTTTTGTTTCATTGGGATTAAACGATAAATAATTTTGTAAAGATTTTCAAAGCTGTAAATCTGGGACGAAGGAAAAGAAGGAACAGGAGTGGGTTTTTAGTCAGTAAAAGTCTGACACTATTTCTCACTCCGCCCAAGAGCGGGATTTGTCATTAGATGATTTTCCCACCTAAAAAAAAAGTTGTCGATTTTTGACTGAACATACTGTAGACTGCTGCTATATAACTGACGAAATAATTAACAAGTATATTATGATGCTTAGTAATAGATTCAAGTAACTAAAATAATGTACGTAAATGTACACATGGGCATTTTTTGCTGACACATTACGTTATTACAGGATATTTTATATACAAAATCAACCAATAACAATTGAGATTTTAATAAACGGACAACAATTTAAGTTGATAATAATCTGTTTGACAAATGGTCCGTTACCCTCTCTGTAGTTACAATTACGACGATAAAGTTCAAAGACCCATTTACATAAAGGTTTAGTACATATCTCGGTAGATTTAAGGAATGCTCTCCACTAGTAATTGGATCCTGTACAAAGGCCGATGTGTGATCCAAGTTTTAATAGTTTTCGAAATGTACAAGAGGGTAGGGACAAGTGGTATTTCTTTCAGGGACAGCGATTGTAAAAAAGTTGAAAAAAACATGCTGTTGTTATCGAAAACTTCAGGAGTAAACTTGTAGTTAAAGCTGGCTAGAAATTTACTTTTAAAGTGTAAGTGATTCTGACCTTCGATTTGCCGAAATAAATAGTAGTCACGGCTAAGACTATGATTGACCTCAGTACAATGCTCGATGACTTCAGTAGAGCTTTCAAAAAAGTGAGTCTCTTTGAGAATAGCTTGAAATGAATCTGGACAAAACCAAGGCCATGGTAAAACTCATGTAGCACCCACAAGAGGCAAGATCGGTGACTGTACACTCAAAGTTGCAGGCACATTTATCTAGGACAAGCGGTCCAGTTAGGTTTAATTTCAGGAAAGAGATCATGACATACGGTTCTAAAACGTGGTTGCTCACAATGGGCCTCATCAGAAAGCTGAATGTCATCCAAGGGGAAATGAAGAAGGCTATGCTTGGAGTTTCCTTGCGTGATTGAAACAGGAATGAAGATATCCGTTGGAGTGGAGTACGATCGAGATCGATGGGGTCAATGAGGCCGAAAGGTTCAGCCCCCCTAGCCAAGTTACAATCGTATTGTTCGCGCCGGACGCCTCGAGTAGGCCACGCCTCCGATTCCTTTGTTCTGACGTCATCTCAACGCTCAGTCACGTGGCCAGAACAAAGGAATCGGAGGTGTGGCCTACTCGAGGCGTTAGGCGCGAACGAAACGATTGTAACTTGGCTAGGGGGGCTGGAGTGGCCACCGCGTACCAGAAGACACAATATTAGAAGTACTCCCACAAGGTGAACCGGTGACCTGATAAGGGTCACTTCTTAGTAAGACGAAAATGGCCTATAAAAATATATTACTGTGCTCCTCTCAAATGATTATAGTAGGTATTATCACTGTAACGGTTCAAAATCTACAAAAAATAACGCTGAAGTGAAGATTATATTATTGATCTTATTCCCGACATATTTATCAAAAAAATCGCGCAAGAAGTCACCTTTTACGATCAGATTCTTTTTTGACCATTTTTTTTTTGGTGGAAAATCATCAAATGGCTACTAACGCTCTCTGTGGAGCAGGAGGAAGTGCCAGACTTTTACTGACTAAAACCCAAATGTGTTCCTTCAGTTTTCCTTCGCGATCCAGAGCAGCGGTAACTCTTTCTAACAATTCCGCAGTTTCTTTTTGAGCTTAATAGCTAAAGTGTCTGTTACATTATTTAAATTTTGCTTGAATTTTCGTAATTTATGTAGAAGTAATAACTTAATTAACGTAACTACACATAGCCGACTGAGGCGGGTAATGCATAGATAACTACTTTCTTTTAAGGCGCCTTCAAATTAGCAGCAAAGTGCCGCGCGACGGCATCGGCAGTGCAGCTGCAGCGCTGCTACCGTGCTGCTTTGTTGTTCCATATAAATAACAAAGTAGCGTGCAGCGCGGCTGCAGCGCGGGTGTAGCGCAGCGGTCACGCGTTTTCTACTTATATGGAATAAAGCAGCGCGACAGCAGCGCTGCTACCGCGCTGAAGTCGCACGGTACTTTGCGGCTAATTTGATAGCGCGCCCTTACGCTCGAAGAATAAAGGTACCTTCAAATAGATACCTACTTAACCCACCTGTGTCGTGAATTTTCAACCCTTTCCTTGTTATTTGATGATTTACGGATTGTTGATTTTACGAGAAGGTACTGATCGAGACTATGACCCGTACCGAGCAAAGGTCTCCTAGAGAATGATCATTAAATAAACCTCTAGGCTTGGATAAATGGATTTCCACTATGATTTTATCAAAATACTAGTTAATTCTAGATCCATTTCTCTAGGAATTGCCAATTTATGTAGGCTGGCTGCTAGGGCACGTTATGTTACACAAAGTTCGTCGATCTACGAAACACATTGAACTGTATTGAATTTAAAATTATTCCCTGAAGTGAGTAATGGGTATACTGTGGTGCCAACAAATTTGCGAAGGTAGAGAGATATTCTGAATTAAGTAAAAGGGCGAGTAAAGGGAATAACCCCCAACTTTAGACTCCAGTTGAGAATTGCCTGATAAATCTGTTCTCCTTTTTAATAAAGTCATCTTAGATTGAATTCTCTACTTCATGGGATGCCAAGCAGTAATGCGAGCAAAACAGCTACGCGCTGTCGATGGCTTGGGTTCGATTCGGACGGTGAATTACCTATTGCTCGCCGCCCGCAAGCCCGCGCCTACGGTGGCCGGAAATCGGAATCGGGATTCCGGTGGCTGGGGCGTAAGGGCCGTTCTCTCGCGCGTGCGGCCACTTCCTTTGGTAGAATTACTGCTTTGCAGAAGGAGGGGACCGCCTGCCACTCCTCGTCGCTTCGGACCATGGCCTGTACTAAGGCCCGGCGTGACAGATCGTTGCCACCGATCGCCCCCACAAGGACACGGCGGTGCTCTGCCAAAGCGGGGCACAACTCTACCGTATGCTCCACCGTGTCCTCCGGGTGGTCCACATGGTGAAACCTGGGCGTTTCTACCGCACGAATTCAGTGCAGGAGCCTCCTGAATATACCATGTTAGGTGAGGACCTGCGTCATGCGGAAAGTCACTCCTCAAAGAGGGGACTTACCGCCATAATGACGTGTCCAGCACTGGGTTGCGACAATTGCTGTCGCCATACCACCATGAGGTCCCACCGGAACTCTGTCCGCCATGCCACAACTTGTCGCGGCATCGGAGTTTCGCCCTGGCAAATTATGCAGCATGCGTGCAAGGACTGTCGCCTTCTGATTCCAAGGTGGCAGGCCAGCAAGGAGGCTCACCGCTTGGCGGGAAATCGTGCGATATCCCCGCATCATTCGGATGGCCATGACTCTCTGCTCGCGCTCTTGGGTGAAGTGGGAGGGAGTGTTAGTTTTTTTTTAATATTATTAACTATTATATATTATATATTGCTTGACTGCGATCCCACCTGACGGTAAGCAGTGATGCAATCATTGATGGTGAACCGCACTAGTTTATTAAGAGCCTGTTTAATCTAACCTTGAAGACACCTAAATTATAATCGGACGAGAAAACCGCAGCAAGACTGACTAAAACTTAACTATGTTCCTTCAGTTGTCCCTTTGCGGTCTAGAACACGGAAACAGTAAGGAAAGAAACAAATCGAAAAATCGCATTTAGTTATCTCAGATGGCATATCAATATGCATATCAATAAAAGCTGGACTGGCTGTCTTTTATATCTTTTTTATTTCTGTTCGTCTTATTACATAAAACCATGTATCTATGTAAATAACGGCCTTAAGGTAAGACCGTTTTATTAGCATACGAACATTTCATTACTTTTATTACTCCATCTCCTTAGATTATGACTTATGATGTAAGGTTTCAATGTAAATGTGTTACTCTAATAAAACATTAAAGTTCAAGGTTAAGTTTGCTCACTTAAGTTGGCTCTACGTTAGAGGAGCCGAGCACGAGCCGAGCTATAAGCCTCGAACGAGCGCGCTTTGAGCATTTGGTTCGTACTCGACTGTGGTCTGCCTATTGTCGGTTGTTTGACGAACAAAGTCAAAGTCAAAAGTTGTTATTTCACATAGGCCTACATGGGCACTTATAAAACGTCAGAAGCTAGTGCACGGTTCCAAATTGGTCGTTTCCTAAGGAGAAGAACCGGCAAGAAACTCCATGGTTGCTCTTTACACAACGGGTTTCGTATCACGTTCGAGGACAGTGATCGTTGGAGGCTCGTTGTATGTCTACACTTGACACCGCGAGTAGAGCGGCTCAGCTTGTGCTCAGCTCGTTCTTGGCTCCTCTAGCGTAGACCCACCTTTATAGTTAACAAGTAATTGAGTGGAGAGAACCGGATCGCAGGGTGCGTTTCTAAAGGTTATCTATAAGTTTTCCGTCCGATTACAATTTAGATGTCTTCAAGGCTAGAGTGAATAAGGCTCTTAATAGGGACACTAGTGCGCTTCACCATCAACGATCGCATCACTGCTTATCATCAGGTGGGATCGTAGTTAAGCTTTAGTCTATATCATTTAAAAAATACTGGGCAAGTGCAAGTCGGACTCGCGCACTGAGGGTTCTGTACAAAGTTGAAAGGTAAATTGCGGTTTACGATTTATGACGTATTAAAAAAGAACTACTTGCTAGATCTCGTTCAAATTAATTTTCGGTGGAAGTATGCATGGTAATGTACATCATATATTTTTTTTAGTTTCATCATTCTCTTATTTTAGAAGTTACAGGGGGACACACATTTTACCACTTTGGAAGTGTCTCTCGTGCAAACTATTCAGTTTAGAAAAAAATGATATTAAAAACCTCAATATCATTTTTGAAGACCTATCCATAGATACCCCACACATAATGGGTTTGATGAAAAAAAATTTTTGAGTTTCAGTTCTAAGTATGGGGAACCCCTCAAAATTAATTGTTTTTTTCTATTTTTGTGTGAAAATCTTAATGCGATTCACAGAATACATCTACTTACCAAGTTTCAACAGTATAGTTCTTATAGTTTCGGAAAAAAATGGCTGTGACATACGGACGGACAGACAGACAGACATGACGAATCCATAAGGATTCCGTTTTTAGCCATTTGGCTACGGAACCCTAAAAAGTGAGTAAACCTAACCTTGAACTTCTTCTTAAACAAAGGCATCCAATATTTATATTTAACACAGATTTAGCCTGCCGATCCCAATTACTGGAGAACACCGAAGCTCTAAACTTAAGAAAATCTTCTTCGACTTTTAAATATAGGTTTTGTTGTTTTCACGAAAATGACCGGCCCTTACACCTATTTGGCAATATAGTAATAAAAAGCTTTTTCGATTAAATCTGTTTTCCTTTCAATTTTGTTTTGAATACTTTTTTCTATTTCTTAGAACAATCAGGAAGTTGTGTTTTATGTATACACCACTAGTTTTTAATTAGTACAAATACTTATAGGTCTTATTAGAAATGGTCTTGTTATTATTTAAGTAAAGTCTCAATAAATAATATTCATAAACAGCAAAGTTAAGAGCGTTTGTTTATATCCTAAAATGTCACTCAATTTATGGAAATATTGTGGCTATTGATTATGAATGAAAAACAATGGAAGAACACTGCGCGTAGTATTTTCTAGAAGCAATTGTTATGAAAATTGTTGAATTGTTGTTGTTGTTGTTATTGATTCAATTATGAATTTACCAATTATGACAAATTTTTGTGGACATGTTTGGCATTTCGTTTTTTTTTACGACACAAATGTGATCAGTAACGGGTACGGATAGAGCCCCATTTTTTTAATACTAATTAAAAAATAAGGGTGTATAAAATTTTCCTTGGATATCAAAGAAATTTAGTAATTATGACATCAAGCGATGACGGCTTATAGAAGATTAAAAACATATTTGAGGACACAACTGAACCACCATACCGTAGGGGCCCAGCAGGGTCGAAGCCTACTGAGGCCGTGGGTTGTGCGAAAGAGGCCGAGGCCCTGGAACGAAGGCAAAGAAGGAACAGGAGAGGGTTTTATTCAGTAAAAGTTTGACACGCCTTCGCGCTCCGCCCAAGAGCGAAAGAAGTCATTGGATGATTTCCCACCTAAAAAGAACCACCAGTACACTATCGATATTTCAAAGTATTGAAAGTGTTGCTAAAATAATGAAGATAATTTAAAAGCTGTAGTGTGATCATAAATTTATTTCAACCACAACGTAAAATATTCAGTGAATACTAAATTACCATAAGTCCATGACCCGCCAAGATGTCACGTAAACAGAAAAGTTCCTTCTCATTTCTTGCAAAATCGAATTTATTAAACCAGTGTCTATTTGTTTGAAAGTTTATAAGAAAATATCTGGTTTAAATACAATCAAAGTAGCTACAGATTTCCCTTTCGGAATATTCCAGTCACGTTCCATTTTTTAGTAAGAAGTTATCTTGCGGTCGATATGCTAAGGATTAAGTAAATAAATAGGTTCAAACCCAGCCAGGCGCATTACTTTGTGTAATTTATTTCATCACCACTGCTCTCAAAACGGTGAAGGAAAACATCTTGAGGAAACCGGCATGTTCTAGAATAAAAAAATCGAAGACATGTGATATTCACCGACCCGCATTGGGCCCGCGTGGTGGATTATGGCCCATTCCCTCTCCTAGAGAAGAGGCTTGAGTGTCAGCAGTGGGAACATTAAAAGGCTGATTATGCTTAATAAATAGGAATGCAAAAAAATACCTCAGTGGGCTTATGTTGAATAACAAGAGAAAAAAGAATGCTGTAGTTTGTTGGAAATGCCACTCGATTTTTCGATTGAAATATTTATGTGTTTCGAATGTAAAAGAAATGAACGGGATATCAAATGCAGAAAGAGAAAATTCTGTGTTCAAAAATATAAATGAGTAAATATTCTAGCCCCCAATGACAGCTTCATTCCTTGCTCAGGCAATTACCGTCCATTTCAGGTTGCCTGGTAGAAACCGCGGAATGCGATAAAAGCGCCCAATATGCATTGGGCGCTTTTATCGTTTGTTGTTTTAGTTTCCTTTTCGTGTGTGTACAATAAAGTACATAATAAATAAATAAAACATACCAAGCGAAAGAAAAACAATATAACTAGATATGTGTTTATGAATACTACTGGCGTTTTATATATCGGAGATTCTGAATAATTATATCAATCGTAGATTCGATTCAACCTGATTCTACCCTAGAAAGGACAAATTCAACAGTGTCCTTTAGTTGATGATCTGAGACTGATTAATCGAAGAATCGATGATATAAGTAAAGAAAATCGATTTCGGAAACTTGAATTCGAGTTTCGATGTTTTTCTTGCAGTGCATTCATAGTATTGTTTAAAAACGTTCAAGGCACCGATTTTCCATTATTATTAAATCGATGTTTTGGTCTCCGAGCCGTACTATGTCCTGCGCAGGGGAGACTGGGTTCAGGACCTGGACGGCTCGGTGACCCTAATTTCGTCGGCCGCCGCCGGTACCCCGACCCTCAAGGCTGTCACGACGGGGCGGGGTTGCGTGGCAGCACGGTTCGGGGACATTGCAGTGGTAGCCGTCTACCTGTCCCCGAACAGATCTCTCGGCGATCTTCACATCTCCCTAATGGAGCTGAAAGCCGTCGTCGCTGGGTTTGGTTCCCTCCCCGTGGTCGTGTGCGGGGACTTCAATGCCAAGAACTTGGCTTGGGGTTCCCGGTTCACGAACCAGCGGGGTCGGATGGTAGAGGACTGGGCTCTGGAGACAGGCCTGGTCGTCCTAAACCGGGGTTCTGTCCCCACGTGTGTGCGGATGCGGGGTGACTCAGTGGTGGACATCTCGTTTGCCAGCCCCGCTCTGTTACCGCGTGTCGTCAACTGGCGCGTTATGGAGGGGGTGGAGACGTACTCAGACCACCGGTACATCCGGTTTGACGTCTCCGCCCAAACCTCGACCACGCCGGTCCGACGGAACCCTTGTGGTCCGCGTTGGGCGCTGAGGCAGATGGACCGGGAGCTCCTCCTGGAAGCCGCGACGGTACAGGCCTGGGTGCAAGCACCGGACAGGCCTGTCGACATCGACGTCGAGGCAGAGTGGTTCCGGGAGGCCATGTCGCAAATCTGCGACGCGGCAATGCCCCGAGTCCATCCAGGACGTGCTCAGCGCCAGGTATACTGGTGGTCGCCGGAGATTGCGGCACTGCGCAACGCATGCAATGCCGCGCGACGCCGGTATGCCAGGTACCGCAGGCGCCGCATCCGTCCACCGGATGCGGAGGCCAGAGAGGCGGAGCTGTACGAGGGATACAGAGAGGCAAAGCGCACCCTCCGAGCGGAGATAAGGCGGGCCAAACTCGAGGCCCGCAACGTGTGGCTGGGGACTCTGAATGGGGACCCATGGGGACGCCCCTATAAGGTGGTGCGGGACAAAATCCGCCCCTGGGCTCCCCCGCTGACGCAGAGTCTCCGGCCCCAGCTTGTGGAGGGTGTGGTGAGCACTCTGTTCCCCGCGCGAGGGGAACACTCTCCCCCGCCCATGGCTCCGCCACCAGCGGTGTCCGACGTGGACCACGATGGCGACGACGACGAAAATGCTCCAGAGGTGACCGAGGTAGAGTTGAGAGTGGCGGTACGAAGGCTGAGTGCCAAAAATACCGCCCCAGGACCCGACGGCTTGCCTGGGAAGGCCTGGGTCCTGGCCATGGAGGCTCTCGGGCCTCGACTAAGAGGGCTCTTCAGCGCATGCATGGATAGGGGCCAGTTCCCACTTCGCTGGAAGACGGGGAAACTGGTCCTCATCGCGAAGCCGGGACGCCCTGCGGACTCTCCGTCCGCGTACCGGCCCATTGTGCTGCTCGACGAGGTGGGCAAGCTCTTTGAAAGAGTAATTGCAGACCGCCTCGTCGCGCACCTAATACGGGTGGGGCCGGATCTGGCGGACGGCCAGTTCGGTTTTCGCAGGAGGCGCTCCACGGTGGACGCCATCATGCGCGTGCGAGCTCTCACGACGGGGGATGCGGTGGCCCAGGGCAGGTGTGTCGTGGCGGTGTCTCTGGACATCGCCAACGCCTTCAACTCCCTGCCTTGGAGTAGCATTAGGAGGGCACTCCGGTATCACCGGACGCCCGACTACCTCTGTCGTGTGGTCGAGGCGTACCTGTCGGACAGGTACATCATCTACCCTGGTCACCAGGGAGAGTGGGAACGTCGAGAGATGTCGTGCGGTGTTCCGCAGGGATCGGTACTAGGGCCGCCCTTGTGGAACATCGGATACGACTACGTGCTGCGCGGCGACCTCCCTGACGGGGTCAGTGTAGTCTGCTACGCAGACGACACGCTGGTCCTGGCGCGGGGAGAGTCGTACCAGGCGGCGGTCGAACTAGCGACACGCGGGGTTGCGACAGTCGTGGGCAGGATCCAGGAGTTGGGACTCGAGGTGGCATTGCACAAGTCCGAGGCCATGTGCTTTCACGGCCCTCGGAACGCGCCACCACGAGGTTCCCAACTAACGGTAGGAGGAGTCCACATCGGCGTCGGGTCGACGATGAAGTACCTGGGACTCGTTCTCGACAGCCGATGGGATTTCGAGGAGCATTTCCGACGTCTGGCCCCCAAACTAAATCGGACTGGGGCTGCCCTCGGGCGGCTCCTGCCCAACCTGGGGGGTCCAGACGCCTCCTGCCGAAGGCTTTACGCGGGGATCGTTCGGTCCATGGCCCTTTATGGCGCACCGGTATGGGCGCCGACGCTGCGGAAGCAGCCGGTGGCCCGGCTGAACGCATGCCAGAGGGTCATGGCCATACGGATGGTGCGAGGATACCGGACGATTTCCCGCGAAGCGGCGAGCCTCCTTGCTGGCCAGCCACCATGGGATCTGGAGGCAACAGTCCTTGCACACATGCACGATCTGCGCATGGAGATGCAACGCCGGGGCGAAACTCCGCTGCCGCGACAAGTCGCAGCATGGCGGACAGAGCTCCGGCGGGTTCTCATGGAGAAATGGCGACAGCGACTGTCGCAACCCAGTGCTGGGCACGCCACAATTATGGCGGTAAGTCCCTTCTTTGAGGCGTGGTTGGAAAGACCTCACGGCGTCCTCACCTTTCGCATGACGCAGGTTCTCACCGAACACGGTAAGTTCGGGAAGTTCCTGCACCGGATTCGTGCGGAAGCGACGCCCGGGTGTCGCCACTGTGTGGACCGCCCGGAGGACACGGTGGAGCACACGGTGGAGGTGTGCCCCGCTTGGGCAGAGCAACGCCGTGTCCTCGTGGGGGCGATCGGCGGCGGCGATCTCTCGCGCCGGGCTTTGGTACAGGCCATGGTCTGGAGCGAGGAGGAGTGGCAGGCGGTCGCTTCCTTCTGCGAAGCAGTAATGCTAGCAAAGGAGGCGGCCGATCGCGTGAGGCAACGGTCCTCACGCCCCAACCGCCGCCGGGATTCCGATCCCGATTTCCGGCCACCGTAGGCGCGGGCTTGCGGACGGCGAGCAATGGGTAGCCCGCCGTCCGACCGTCCGGTAACCGTCCGGACCGAGTCCAAGTCGTCGACGGCGCGTATTGTTCCACGCGCGCCTCAGGGAGATGTCAGCAAATCGTAGGGGCCCAGCAGGGTCGAAGCCTACTGGGGCCATGGGTAGTGTGAAAACGAAACCCGGGGCCCTGGGACGAAGGCAACGAAGGAACAGGAGTGGGTTTTTAGTCAGTAAAAGTCTGACACTATCTCCTGCTCCACCCAAGAGCGGGATTTGTCATTTAGATGATTTTCCCACCTAAAAAAAAAAAAAAATCGATGTTTAAAACTTGATATATTACTGAATAGATTCTTTAAATTACGATTCGAATCGAATAAAAGTCGATCTTACAGTTATACATTTTCTTACTATATAAGGATTTCACTTCAAAAAGCTAAAAAAACAATTTTTTTTTATTACACCCCTGAATAAGTATAGAATCAGCTTGATAATTCAGAACCAAGTAGGGATTTAGGTGATCTGAAAATTGACCTTACCTTTCAAGCATTTCCTTTTAGACTTACTAATGAAGGAAGGAAGGTATTATAAGCTTTGCCTCTCAGATGCGAACAACAAAGCCTTTCACTATAAATAGATTTTAATACACTTTTCTAACCTTTACTATAATAGATTTGGTGAAGTCTAAAAATATACGAGTATGTACAGTAACGATATAATAACATTACACTATATTATAAAGGCGAACCTTTGTGTGTATGTTTGTTACTCATTTACACTCAAACAGCTGAATGGATTTGTTTGAAATTTAGCACACGAGTAGACCGATTGTCCTGGAATAGGATAGATACTTCTTATCCCGGGTGTACGTTCCTTGGAAAAGCCTTGGGTTAGCCTACTTTCACTCGGGTGAGGCCGCTGGCAGAAGTTAGTTTTTAATATTTCTCTCACATCCGTAGGTGTCTATTTCCCGTCTGTAGCTACTGCAGTAAATAGGTGAGTAAAGTTGCTTTGAGATTGTTGATATTGTAACATCTTGCACTATAAATATAACTATAATAATTGCACTTGATTATCCAGAATATTTGTCATTAAAGCTTTTTTTTTTAAGTTTAAAGGTAATTTTTAATTAGTATGAAATACAGATTTCAGTTTACTCTGGAAACTTGCGTTATTATGGGGGCATTATATTGGAAGGATATGGAGGAGGCTTAACCCTAACAGTGGGAGACAGATTAGATTAAATAAAACAAAAAAAATAATGTATTTGATAAGTCGGTATTAGATTTGTTATAGTTTTGAACCAGTTTATATAGAAATTAAATAAAGTACTTATGTTTTGTTTGTTTGTTTGTGTTTTCCACAACGATCACACAACGCCGTCTAGTCCCAAGCTAAGCAGAGCTTGTGTTGTGAGTACTAGACAACTGATAAACATATTTATATAATTCTAAATACATACATATTATAGATAAATTACATCCAGACACAGAACAAATGATCGTGCTCATCACACATAAATTTGTTCTGAGTGGGAATCGAACCCACGACCTCCGGCATGGCAGTCAGGGCCACTAACCACTAGGCCAACAGGCCAGTCAATATTATATTAACTTTATCTTGAATAAATATTACTATCTTATCTGTGTTTGTTTATCGTTGGAACTCATTTGACCCGATCCCTAGAGTTATAAAGCTTTCACTACGTAAGTAAGTCATTGCTTCTACACACTCTCAACAAAAACCCGTACTATAAATAACTATTTGTAGTAGGTATTCTGTGGTGCTGTTTATACATAGCTATCTATAAACAGCACAAGCTCCATTTAGCTGCACTAACGCGGTCGGTACAGTGCAGAGATTGCATCGAGTTTACCCGTAAGCCCATCACACTGCGCCCGGGGCTGTTAGCATGGCGCGGAAAGATACGGTCAGACACGTACACACACTGGGGAATAAAAATAGATACAAAGCCTGGGGAGCTGGGGTATTGGCTAAGCTGTGGTAGACTAGACTGTTGTTTTGGAGTTTAGGACGTGAATGGATATGGAAGTAAACTTTCCTGTTGTGATTTAAAAGAATATGTTGCAGACTGTTCTCTGTTCCGTTTATGAAGATTATTTTACTGATATGTTATCGTTGTTTGTTACACTCATTGTTTATTACCGAGATGGTAATGTTGAACTAACTCACTTGTGGGAACACTAATAGGGTTGAAATTGAGAATAAAACCAAATTGTGTCCTGATCTAAGCTGGTTATATTTTCTAAAATTCACTGTGGAGCCCAACCAAACCGCGGTAACGAAACCATAGCGACTTTTAATTCGACGCCAACGCCATCTATCGAGGTTGACATCAACTATTTTAACATTTACAATTTATCGCTATGGTTTCTGCACTAACATACCGCCCACCAAGGACATTTAGTGACGGAATGTTCTTCTTAAATCATCTTTGAGTCTAAAAATTGCATTTGTACACAGTATAATAATACTTCTTATATCTAAGAAAAAAACAACAAGAACAACAGTATTCAACAGTTAAAAATATCTTAAACAATTTATTGAGCTATTGGTAAAACACATAGTTTCGAAGTTGGTCTCTTAATTGTAGAGGATTTAGTGCGCAATGTGACCACACGGGTGATGTTATCATCACCGGGGTGTTTCTCCACAACTCGTCCTAACAACCAACGACTTGGTGGTAAATCATCTTCCTTAATCAAAACGATGTCCCCGACATTGGGCTCCGGAACTTGGGAAGACCATTTGTATCTGTTCATGAGATTTGACAAATACTCGTGGGACCATCGTTTCCAAAAAGACTGCATCATTCGTTGAACTAATTGCCACCGAGTCAAATAATTTACATTTGAACTTTCATAATTTTTATCTGGCACATTAACTATCGGTTCGCCAATCAGAAAATGTCCAGGGGTTAAAGGCAGGGGTTCACCAGGATCAGCAAAGTTAATAACGCTTATCGGTCGCGAATTTAAGCATGCTTCCACTTGGTTGAGGAGTGTAGACATTTCCTCGTACGTAAGAGTGGAGTCGCCGATTACCCTTTTAAGGTGAAACTTCGTGGATTTTACACCTGCTTCCCAAAGACCACCGAAATTGGGAGCATGAGGCGGTATAAAATGCCACTCAGTATTGTTTGCTTCTAGGTGTTCTGCTATTGCTGGCTGTATAGAGGCCAGCTGTTGTAACTCTCTGGAGGCACCTACAAAATTGGTGCCATTATCGCTCCACAACTTCGCGCAGTGACCTCGTCTTGACACAAATCGTCGAAAGGCAGCTAAAAACGCCTGTGTGCTCATATCACTGACGACCTCTAAGTGAAGAGCGCGTGTGGACATACAAACGAAAAGGCATATATAGCCTTTGTATGAACGGTGTCCACGGCCTTTTGTCGTTCTTATGTTTATGGGTCCAGCATAATCGACCCCGCTATGCAAAAATGGTCTTGCTGGTTTACATCGGACTGATGGAAGATCACCCATCAGTTGGTTTCTGACGCTAGCCCTCTGTTTTGTACAAACAACACATTTGCGAACATGTTGTTGGATTAGAGATCTAGCACCTATTATCCAATAGGCTGACCTTAAAAAGTTTGACAACAACTGAGGACCACCATGCAGTGTTCTCTCATGCGCATCTGCAACGATAAGACGAGTCAGATGGCTAGAATGCGGTAGGACTATCGGATGTTTCGAATCCTCGTCTAGTTCCGACTTTGCAAGTCGTCCTCGAACTCTCATGATACCCTTTGTGTCAAGAAAAGGGCAAAGTGACTTCAGTTTACTGGATTTCATGTTTAAATACCCTTTTTCTTTTAACTGTGTATATTCTGCTGTAAATATCTCTATTTGTGTCTTCTTAATACAGGTTTCTAATGCTGCTTCTATTTCTTGCTTCTTTAAATATTTACTGTTGTACTTGTCCTTCTTTAAAAATCGTCGGCAATACGCCATTACTCTAACTAATTTTCGTAGACTAGAATAATTTTCTAGAACTACGTGCTCTGGAATTACAGCTGCGTGGGCCTTTATTGTTTGTTCTAAATCTATTTTTAAATCCTTTGGCCTTTTGTACTCAATTATTTTGTTTTTCAGGAATGGAGGTCCAGAAAACCACAACTCATTATTGACCAATAAACTGGGTAGTATTCCCCTTGAAGCGCAGTCTGCTGGATTCTCTTTGGTCGACACGTGAAACCATTGCGACGAACTCATTGCACCCAATATTTCAGCAGTCCGATTCGCAACAAACGTTTTCCACCGGCTAGGATGGCTGTTAAGCCATGATAGCACCACTGTCGAGTCAGTCCACGCTGAAATCTTTTCCTTTGGTATGTTTAACACCTCTGCAGACTCTGTCAATAGCTTGGATAAGAGTACTGCTCCACATAACTCCAATCGAGGAATGCTGACTTGTTTAATTGGGGCAACTCTTGTTTTTGCAACTAACAATGAAACATGAACCTTGCCTGTGCTATCAATTACCCGCAAGTAAACGACTGCTGAGTATGCAGCCTTTGAGGCGTCACTAAAACCTAGCAATTCCAAATCATCAGTTGAACTAGTCCCAAGCCAACGACGTATTCGAACCATGGTAAGCAATTTTAGCTCTTCGCGGTAAGTACTCCACTCTGTTATTAGTTCCGTACTTAACTCCTCATCCCAACTAACACCTGCAAGCCATAACTTCTGGATGAACACCTTTGCTACAACGACACTAGGAGCTAACCATCCTAATGGATCAAACAAACGAGCTATGTCTGATATTATAGATCTTTTTGTTACAGGTGCCATCGTCAGCGGTGGAAGATTTACCGCATATTGAAAGGAGTCTTCGTGGCGGTTCCAGGTAAGTCCTAGAATTTTTGTAGTACTATCTAGTTTAATTTCTCTGTCCTTATTATTTATTTCCTTTTCTTTTACTATCATGTCCTGTTTGTCCTTATTCTTTATGTCCTCATTTTTTATGCCTTTTTGATCTCTTTGCAGAATTCCTTCATTCCTATCCATTGAACTTATTTTTTCTAATAATTCCTGATTATTACTATTCCATTTCTGTAATGTAAATCCTCCTTTTCCTAATAATTCTACCATTTGATTACAGATTTCTACACCCTCTTCGATGTTGTTACATCCAGTCATCAAATCGTCCATATAAAAACAATTTAGAACTCTGTCTGCTGCGAGTGGGAATTTTTCTCCTTCATCATATGAGACCTGATGGAGCGATCTAACAGCTTGGTATGGTGCAGAAGCTGTCCCGAAAGTCACTGTTGTCAGCTCATAATCTCTGATCGGCTTTTCAGGATCGTCTCGCCAGAGCATTCGCTGGAAGGCAGCATCTTCATCGCATACTCTAACTTGACGATACATTTTTATTATGTCCGCCACTATACCGATAGCATGCATTCTCCATCTTAAAACCGTGTGTCTTAAATCTGCTTGCAGAGTTGGACCTACCATTAGTGTGTCGTTTAGTGACACTCCGTTCTTATTTCGTTCTGAGGCGTTAAAAACGACACGAACCTTCGTCGTGATCTTGTCGTTTCTTATCACCGCGTGGTGTGGTAGATAAACGGCTTCATCTTTAAAACTATCGTCCTCTTTTACAGGTCTCATGTGTCCTAATTGTAAGTATTCATTAATTACCTCTGTATATTGTACTTTTAAATCTGCATCCTTACTTAATCTTTTTTCTAATGATTTAAATCTTGTTTCAGCTATATCACGTGAACGTCCGGCCTTACAAGCAGGTTCTTCGTCTCGGAATGGCAGTCGTACAATGTATCTGCCTGTATCATCTCTCTTAGTAGTTTTAATATAGAATTCTTCACACCGTTGCTCTTCTGGATTAAGTAATCTCTTTGTACTACTTTGTTCTTCGATCTCCCAAAATTTCTTTAAAATGTCATCTTCTTTGAACTGTGCACAATGTACCTTTATATTTTTTGTGTGATGCTTTGAACTCTCACTACTTGGACTGGCTACACCTGAAAGGACCCACCCTAAGGTGGTGCTCTGTGCTATGAGAGTGCCGGAGGGACTCTTGACTATACCTTCCTTCAAAATGTAGCAGTAAGCATCTGCGCCCAAAAGAATATCTATTCTATTGGGTGTGTTAAAATTAGGATCTGCTAGACACAGATCGTTTATGGCAATCCAATCCAATGAACTTGTGTTTACACTTCTCTCGGGCAAGAATGAGGTGATCTTACTCAAAACATAGGCATTTATTTTGAGTTGAAAATCGCGATCAATTGTTGACTCAATTGTCAGATTCACCATGTGCTTTGCAATGGTCGATCTATCGTCACCTAAACCTGACACGAGACCTCTGACTGGAAGTTTCTTCAGTCGAAGAAGTTGGACTGTGGCCTCTGTAATAAAACAAGCCTGTGATCCTTGGTCTAATAGTGCTCGAACTGTTTGAAATTCACCCGTCTTGGACTCGGCTTTTATTAGCGCTGTGGCTAATAAAACCTGTCTGGGTTTAGAGACCTTGCCCGTAGACAAGCATGCAACTATCGGATTAACACTAGTTGAAGAACTAGCGTTATCAGTAGCTGGCATTACGGTAGCATCTCGGCCTTCGTTCTCTCCGTTCGATTCTCCATTCGGGTGCAGCAATGAATGATGGCGCTTGTTGCAAACTTTACAGACGGTCTGCTTTTTACATTCAGATACTCTATGATTGCTGCCCAAACAATTAAAACATATTTTGTTTTTTGCTACGAATTCGCGTCTACTTTCTGTGGACTGTTTTGCAAATTGCTTGCAGAAACACAGCTTATGGACTTCCGAGCAGTATTCGCAACGTATATTGGACGGCTTTGTGGCTAGCATCGCTTTCGGACCATGAACCTGTGAACTATTACTGGCCTGGTGAGCCACGGCTTTTCTCGGCTCTATACATTCTAATGCGCGAAAACGACTTTCAATAAATATTTTAAGCTCCTCAAAGGTGGGCAACTTGTTACTTAAATCGCTAGAACTGCTTAACTCCCATTGTTTTCGCGTTTCATTATCTAATTTGAATGTTACTATATGGATGATGATAACGTCCCATGTACTCACATTGATGTTTAAATTTGTAAGCGCATTAAGACAGTCACTTGTGGTATCTAACAGCTCCTTTAAAGCGGCAGCTGATTCTACATTTAATCGCTTCTGGCTGAACAACCTTTTCAAAATACAATTGACTAGATACTTTTTATTAGCATAGCGCTTTTCCAACTGAGACCAACATTCGCTGTAGTTGGCATCTGTAATAGGTGTATGCCTAATCAACTGTTCGGCTTCCCCAGTTAGATGGCTTTTAAGATAGTGCAGTTTTTGCACATTATCTAAAGATGCGTTATTGTGTACAAGTGACTTGAACAGATCGTGAAAGGCTGTCCATTCACTGTATTTGCCAGAAAAATTGGGAATTGTGATCTTGGGCAACTTTACTAATGAATTGGATGGCTTAGAAGAATTATTATTGCTAGCTCCACTATTTTGTGGCGCCGCTTCTCTAGTATTAATCTTATTAAACGTTGCTTTCATCAGACATTTACATGATATATATGTATCTTCGGTAGAATCGTATATATCGACCACCTTTTGACCTATGTCTTCTATCTTAAAACGACCATAAAGTTGGGATTTGGTTTCCTTAAATGACGACCAATCATTTTCTAATAATTCAAGCCTTGTCTCGATATATTCTACGGTCAATCTATCTTTAGGACACTTTTTAAAATTAATAAAAGCTTTTTGTATAACATTTTGGAGGTCTTTCAATATATTTACTTGACCTTCCATCATGAACAACAACAAAACAATTCAATTAGGCATGTGTTAAAACAATCAACCAGTTAAACGTTCAACAAAGCTTAATTTAGACAAACCTAGATTGCGACTTAAAACCTCACAAGTTTTGTTTTAAGCGTACTTATTTTTTTTTCTAAGTCTCAAAAGCAGCGAAAAAATTTACAAGTGTTTTTTTTTTTTTTAAACAAATACTGGCAGAAATCGGGCATAGATTCCCCGTTCCGTCGTTTTTTATAAAATTATTCTAAGTCTATCATGCACAATTTTAAAGCTAAGTTAAAATAACTATTTAAAATGTTAAAGTAAAAATCGTCTTCATAATAAAGTTCAAAATTCCTTGGCAAAATCTTCTTAATCACTGCTACTATTATTTATTAAATTGTACTCACGTTTGCACTTCACTCACACTTCCAAGTTCGTTTCGTAATGTACCACTGGTGGCGCCCTCTGTGGCGTCACTTGGAACTCCAACTGCCGGTGGCCGGTGGTTGACGTCGATTTCGTTCACCTTGCTGAACGAAGCTGTCGCCTGAACTCGAATATTGGATCTTCTGTGTTGAACTACTGGTGGCGCCCTCTATTGCGTCACGTTGAACTAATAATTCCCCAGCGGCTGAGCTCGTCCACCTTGCTGGACAAAGCTGTTTCTGCCACTGCGGGACGCCCGGTACTCCTGACGCAGCGATCCACTGCGAGTACTCTGGGGTGCGGTCCAAAGCTGGCACCGCTAACTTCAAAAAATTCAGACTTTCTGGGTCTGATCCAGGGTCGATGGACCAATGTTTATTACCGAGATGGTAATGTTGAACTAACTCACTTGTGGGAACACTAATAGGGTTGAAATTGAGAATAAAACCAAATTGTGTCCTGATCTAAGCTGGTTATATTTTCTAAAATTCACTGTGGAGCCCAACCAAACCGCGGTAACGAAACCATAGCGACTTTTAATTCGACGCCAACGCCATCTATCGAGGTTGACATCAACTATTTTAACATTTACAATTTATCGCTATGGTTTCTGCACTAACACTCATTTTTTTTCGGATTAAAGGGTAATCCAAAAAAACTGTACGGTTCCTGAAGTAAAAAATGTGAGACAGATAATTTTTAACTGGTATTTGGTGTAAGCGAAAAATTCAGGCGAAATACAACAAAACAGTAAAGTACCTACATAATCTATGAAAATTAAAATATAAATATAAAAATAATCTATGAAAATACCTACATAATCTATGAATAACCAAGGTTAACGACATAGCACGAAGAATCGCCAAACTAAAGTGGCAATGGGCAGGGCACATTGCTCGCAGAACAGATGGCCGTTGGGGCCGAAAGGTTCTGGAATGGCGACCACGTACCGGAAGACGTAGCGTTGGAAGGCCTCCTACAAGGTGGACCGATGACTTGGTAACGGTTGCGGCAGTCCGATGGATGCGAGACGCACAGGACCGTTCATTGTGGCGTCACTTGGGGAGGTCTATGTCCAGCAGTGGACGTCTTTCGGCTGAAATGATGATGATGATGATGATCTATGAATATCCGCTTCTCTGTCCCCGTGAAATTACTTAAAATAATTAAAATATATATATATATATTTCAATTTTTTGTCCCTATTTTTTGTCTTTTTAACCACCCCTTAAAGTGAAAAAAACAAAATAAAAATGATTAAAATCGGTTATACCACTTTTGAGTTTTAGCAAGACAAACGAACAGCAATAATTGATTTTTATAATTATATAAGAAGATTATACTTAAAAGGGTGAAAACTTTTCAACAATTATTGAGTTCTGGTTTGAAAATTTACTGCTGACCTTACATACTTACTTATTTTTCATAAACTCTATTTTTACTTAGTAATTTTATTGTAGAAAAAACACAGACAATACGCAAGTAGGTACAGATCCGGTAACCATCCGGACCGAGCCCAAGTCGTCGACGGCGCGTATTGTTCCGCGCGCGCCTCAGGGAGATGTCAGCAAATCGTAGGGGCCCAGCAGGGTCGAAGCCTACTGGGGCCATGGGTAGTGTGAAAACGAAACCGTGGCCCTGGGACGAAGGCAACGAAGGAACAGGAGTGGGTTTTTAGTCAGTAAAAGTCTGACACTATCTCCCGCTCCGCCCAAGAGCGGGATTTGTCATAAGATGATTTTCCCACCTATAAAAAAAAAAAAGTAGGTACAGAAGTTTGTTACGTTATACATAAGTAGTCTATTTATTTATTTAACTATTTATGTATACACAATAATAAAAGAAAAGAAGAAGGAAACAGAAGAATAGTACAAAGGTGATGCTTATTTCTAATGAAATCTCTTCCAGCATACCTGCGAAAGGAGAGTTGGAGAAAATAGCGATGTAGACACTGTGTGTAAAAGTAAAAGCAAAAAAAGATTACTATTAGATATAATTATATACATACACATAGTAAAATATGATAAAATAATACATACTAATATGCAACTATAACGAAATTGATATGTAGTGTTCTTTCACTCTAATTTTAAAAACTGCAAGAGTTTGGCAGCCCCTAATGTCAGGCGGTAGTGAATTCCACAACCGTACTGCGTGCACAGCACGGCTTTTCTCCAGACACGTTAGCTTCATCATTACGCCTCAGGGACACTTATTATCATAGCAGGCGTTAAATATTTCCATTTACTACACAATTAATCGTACCCAGGTAGGTTAGTTATTCTTTAATAATGATAAATTAATTAAAATTTATAAAATAGATTAATAAGGTCTGGTCATGATAATTGACACAAACATATTATATACAAAATTGTATGCTGATCAGCACCAGCATATAATTTTGTTCAAGAGTTCCTCTATTTGGAACTAATTCTGGATGCCAATTCAGATCATGGTTACCACAAAAATGCACTGTCATTGAAACTGAACCAGCATGTAAACACACAAACATTGCCAGTTAGTAAAAGCTTGTAAAAACAAATGTATGAGTGGTTGTTCTATCTCACTACGGTGGGTTGATTTCTGATGTAAATGTAGATTCTCGTCCATATTTTTTTTTTCTTTATACGGAAGTTCAACACATTAATTTTGTTGATAGACAGAAATACATAATACTTTCTCATTTACAACTGTTGCAACCGTTGACAAAAATATTGGTTTTCTAAACAGTTTATCAATAAATATAAAAAAATAGAATATTACAAGGAAAAACATATCAAAATTAGTAGAAAACGCAATGTAACAATTTTAAATAATGTTTATATCGCTTTCGTCAAAATGCCAATTTCTATGGCGGCCGTATGGATGTGATAAACTATGAAGTCAAAGTCCACGTTGGACTTCTCTTTCTTATGAGCAGCTTTGAACCTTTATAACTTCGTTGTTAATAAAGCTATTTTAAAAATTCTTGCATAATTAAAAGATGAAAATTATTTAATTTAACAAATAAAAAAATGTATGCATATTCTCTATTAAAAGTAATCACATGTAGAATTAATTTCATAGAAATGAAGATATGTACAAAATAAATTGGCATCCAGATTGATTTTGGCTTTTAGCATAAAACATTTATGTTCAAATTGGTTTTAGGTGGAGTGCCTAGTCCAACTACCCCTAAAGTCCTTGACATCAGCTAACAAAGGTTGCAATGTTCACGAACCGAAGGAATTTATTTCAGCTTTGAAGAATTTTAATTTGACTAAAGTATTCCATGTTATTGTCGTTGGCGTTTGACTAAAGTTTCATTTATAAATACGATGTAAAATTATAATAAAAATAAAGCAACAAATTTGTCGTGTCATCCACTGTGGATGGTAAAGCTTTGAATAATGATTCAACGTATGATTTGCCACAGACAATGGCAACCTGTAAGAAAACCAGCGCTGTGAGCTTATCGCATTATGCGTGAGGCCGCAGCTTTATGCTGAGCGTTCGGCCGTTTTGCGCGGATGTGACGCATATCTTCATAGTTTTAAGATTGTGTAATTTCGCGTAAATAAACTGTTTTTCTTTCTTTCTTTTTTCTGTACATTAGTGTACTTCGGCTTTCTAGGGTAAGTAGCATTCTATGGGCGTTAACGGAAATCCAAAATGCCAATATCTACTTAAATCACAAATGAATATTATTAAATTGATGAATGTAACACTATTGTCTACATTTCTTTTAATCGCTCCTTTCGCAAGTCTGCTCGAAGAAATTTCTTATGAAATAAACAATACTATCGTACTAATATTTATGATTATCTTTCGTTGTTTCTACGTCTATATTGTACTCAAATAATACAATAAATAACCGTGAGTGATATTTCAGTAGCACTTCTGAATTCCATACATTTTTGGTTTTTCGACAATCGTTATATTTGATAGAATGTCACTGATTGGTCTAGAGGTTCTCAACATAACTTATTCATTAGTATTCATTGCTTTACTTACTAAGTATTCATTGCTTTACCTAGCCTTTTCCTAGCTCAGTTGGGTCGGCTTCTAGTTAAACCTTTTGCAGCTAGATACAAAAAATGTCTTCGATATGGGATTTGGTACATGTAGAATCATGGAGGAACGCTGGCCTGACGCTGCGTAAGCGCGCGTACGTGACCCACCACCACACCGCGCCGCTCCTTTGATAACTACCACTCCACCACACGATGTTAGAAAGTAGCAGATTCTGAACTAATTGTCATCCATTGGTGTAATTGCTGCAAGGCGTTCCGATGTCAGAATAAACAAATAAATAAATAGAGCGTCTGCCTTGCCTGCTCGGATTTACGTGAACCTCACCAGCGGTCCACTTGCTGCATGAATTTTTATTTCTAAGATTCATGTTAAATATCTTACTATACTAGCTAGTAGATAATTTAAACACAGTAAACATTGGAAGCCAACATAAGATCACGGATGATTTAGAAACTATACCTTTCAAACATTTATATTCGATCTCTATTATATCTGCGATTTTTGTATTAATGCTTTTTCATAGTGCTTGATGCTTTGAACTCACTATGGATGAATACAGCTGTAAAAAATATTTGTAACATTGACCAGGCACAGACTATTTGTCTAACATTTATGTTAGATAGATAGATATATTCTTTATTGTACACCATAAAAAGTCAGTAGGAGCTTAAAATTAATAGGGTGTAACAATGGACGAATCAATGGGTAACCACATTGATTTTATTTTTTGAGTTTTGATCCCATTGAGTCTTCGAGATCAATAATTATCTGAATGTGGTATTCATAACTAAGCTAAAGTTTGCTAATAGAATTTCACTTTGTTTACGCCCTCTTTACATCTTTCTTGGTGGAGCAATTACATTATTTCTTAAAATTAACATATCAATCATTTTATTTCGAATTTTTATTTTAAATCGAATCTACTATTATGCATTTTTATTCTACAAATTTACATACTTATAAACAACTTAACTCATAGATAGCTTCACATATGTATATACTAGAATAATAGCATAATCAGTCTTTTAATGTTCCCACTGCTGGGACTCAGGCCTCCTCTCTAGGAGAGGGAATGGGCCGTAATACACCTCGCGGGCCCAGTGCGGGTTGGTGGATGTCACATGTCTTCGAATGTTTGATTCTAGGACATGCCGGTTTCCTCACGATGTTTTCCTTCACCGTTTTAAGAGCAGTGGTGATGAAATAAATTACAGAGTAATGCGCCTGGCTGGGTTTGAACCCGCGACCTACAACTCGTAAGTCGGAGCCGAAAATAATAGTATGTACAAACATATGTAAAAAAATTAATTGAGTATAAAAAAATCAACCATAACATTTTTAAAATTAAATTCCTACATTTAAATTGACAAGCTTTTGTATCAAAATATTACAATTTAAAATGTAAAATGAAATTTTCAACACAAATAATAAACAAACCATCATTCAGAATGCAATAACCTTTGCAATAACACTCCTGAAATCCTGAACTAAAATACGTTATATGTAGTATAATTAATTATCACATTACAGTACAAACAATTGGGATTATGCCGTATCTCTCGTAAGCGGATTACTCATACGCTCTAGTATGCCTAGATCTGATAACTTGGGTAAGTAAGTTGAGTACCAGCTAATTAGCTTCGGGTATATTAGAACGGTTGTTAGGTTTAAGTCTAATAATTAAGTCTTTACCGTTAACTTTATTTTCAATTGTGAATATTACACGGGGATGATATTCATGCCAATAAAATTCCAAATGAAGTATGAATTTTAAAGAATTTAAAGAAAAAAATTGAGAATTAAGCTATGCATAAAATAATTTGTGATTTTAAAAGAGGTGATTTTAGTTGATAGTTCAAATTAATTATTCTGTCTTTTGCATACCTTTCAAGACCGATTTACGATTACGGTTTAATCTTGGTTTTAAAAGAGACTGAGCTATCAAGATCGACCTCATCAAGTTTAATTTCACTTAAAATAGACGTGTAAAAGTGTTTTTAGGGTTTCGTTCCTCAAAAGGAAAAAAACGGAACCCTTATAGGATCACTTTGTTGTCCATCTGTCTGTCAAAGACCCTTTATCTCGGGAACACGTGGAAGTATCGAGTTAAAATTAAACCATATACTCAGGTCTGCGGTCCCTTGAAGCTGTGAAAAAAGAAACTTCTAAGTTAACGAAAAAAAAGATATATTTCGAAACTTTCTAGGGTATCAAAATTCAAAGGGTACTTCCCGTTGTCCCAGAATACTCAAATTTGGCATTAAGCAAGGCTAATTTGGCAAGGCAAAAGCTGAAATTCTTATAGCACAGATATAGAAATAAATCTGAAAACAGTAAGTTTGTAATTACGTTACAAAATAAATTATTTATAAAATTAGTTATTACGTTACAATTCGGAAAAGTCTTCAAGACTCCATTCGGGAATTGAACTATTTACATAGGTGAGTTTGTATGGAACCCTCAGTGCGCGAGTCCGACTCGCACTTGCCCAGTTTTTTAAAACATATTTGTAAAATAAATTCATTCAACCTCTTTATTAACAGTTTTTATATATTTAAAAACATACTTAAGTATCATTATAAATATATATACTATGTATATGTAATACAGTAAATAAAAAGCCCATTAAAAGTAATCTAAAATAAGGCGTCAAAAACTCCTCCGCATCGCTGTCGACTGGTAATGTACCTAAAAGGCTGGCGGCATTACCACGCTGTCATTTGTCATTTAAAAATATCAACCAAACCGATTCCATCTTTTACGGTACCAATAAAATTTATTAATCATACGTAAATTTTCTAAAGCGCTTGCCACACGAAAATTTTCAGCGTCTATTTTATACAGTAACATATCACGAGCGGAACATTATGTCAAATTCAAATGTATACACAAAGACCAGCATTTATTAAAGTTAGCTCCCACTGGGGTCAGAGGGACCTATTGACAGTCTCTGTGCATGTGGAAAGTTCCTAACCGCTGCCTGTAAAACTTCGAGTCACTCGCTGTATTGTAGTAAGCTTTTCATATGTCCTGCTTACTGTACTTACCATTGCGGTCAGTGGGTTTACAAATAAGGGAACTAAAGGGAAATAAGATTTTGGTTAAGGCTTCCTAGCTTTTTTTTAATTGAGACTTTTTGGCTTTAAGATTTTTAATGTAGTTGCTAAGAAAAAGGAAATTACAGTCTACAATGTTGTGCTACACATACTGGAGAGGAGGAAAACGGAACAGGCAGGAGGCGTACTAATGTTTCATTGCAAGCGTGGCGGTATTTCTTGCTGGAAACAACCAAGTAATTTAAAAGCGAAGTTAGGTCTTTTTAAAACTAACAAACTATTATGTTACTAACGCTGCTTTTGTATTGTCCTTTTCCTTTTTTACTCCTTCTGCTCTAGGTGAACCGAGATGCAGTGTCATATTTTTACTGATTTAAACTCACCAGCGTTCCTTTAATTTTCTTTTTTGAGGTGGAAAGTCCTCTTATGACTTCTCTCGCTCTAGGGTGGAGAGTGAGGGTGAGTCAGAATTTTAGTGATTCAAACTACACCTGTATCCTTCAGTTGACCTTTGCTTTCCTGGATCAGGATTTTCTTTCCAACTTGTTGAAGTTACAAGGTACCAGGAACGCATAACATTGGGACAAGTACCTAGACGAAGTCCTAGTAGAGTTACTGTTCAACTCCATCAAGATCAAAGAAGATTAAATTTTATGAGAATACGAAACTAACCAATAACTACTTCAATATTATCTCCCGTTCATTGATTTCAATTTTATTTGATATTGTTTGAACATGGGATCTTTAAAAATTAGCAAGTACGAATACCTAAAATTTTGATAGAATTTACAACCTGAAAAAGACTTGCTTGTTCTTTGTAAAGATTTCGGTTTTCTGGTTGCGTTACCAGGAAGACAGCAATGCAGTCGAAACTTTTATTTTAATTTTGTATTATATTGTTATTACAGGTCGCAAAAAAATTAGAAAGTTTCTCAAATAAATTAGTGAAACTGTAGTACGTATGTTGTAGTATGACTGATTAATACATAAAATATTTTGTTCACCATCTAAATCATCAAGCGTGTGTTGAAGCACGTAAAATCGTTTTAAAAATTAGCAAATTTAGTGCAGCAGCACTGGCATTTCAGTTTGGTGATTCTTCCCAAATATCCTGGAAGTATGTTTAGGTACTTCTGGCAATTTTCTAATATAACGCCGTCGAACCGCTAGAGACAACTATACACTACTACAGTTATACACTACTACACTAATACAGTTATTTATTAAGGTAATTCACAGTCAGCAAAATTTTGTATAGAAACAACCTACAAAGTACAAACTTTAATAAATTAATAACAACCAATTGATCAAATCAATCTAGATGTCTGATTGATATCGACTGCATAATGCTACAAATAAGGGGGGTCAGACATCAATCAACTTTGATGGATCGATCACGGGGCAAAGAGCACTGAGGTATTAAGTAACAGATGTTAGTAATTATTATGTTTACTATTTGTTCAGAATGAGTTGGTTTATTCAAGTATTGGCTTTTTCCGCATTTTTTTGAGATCTCTCTCTATACAGGGTGAATTTTACAGTAGGCGTTTTTTTTTTAAATCATCCAATGACTTCTCCCGGGAGGGCGTATCAGACTTTTACTGACTAAAACCACACCTGTGTCCCTCAGTTGCCCCCTGAGTTCTAGGACTACGGGTTTCCTTTTCAGGAATTCCCAGAGGTACTAACTAGCGGGCATCGGCCCTGCTGGGCCCCTACGGTTTGCTGACATCTCTTTGGCGTAAAGTAGGTGTGGATGGCTAAATCCGAAACTATGTAATGATGGTCAAATAATACAGCTTTATTTTTACAAAATCAACGGGTTCGTTTGCTGGCTAGGAGTATTAATTAAAAAAAAAACTAATTATACATTTTTAGTTTTACTCAAAATTGTGGCAGTGACTTTTTTGAGTATTTTTCGCTATTCCTTATACTTAATGTCGGTTTTGGCTATCCACGCCCATTTGGACAATTCTCCCAACTAAATGGAACTAAGGTTTTCATCAGTAAAATAATTTTTGCGTAATTTTATATTTTATAAACATATTATATACGGGAGAATTCAGATTCATTGTAAAATTAGTTCGATCTTTATTAAAAAAAAAACTTTAGTAGCCAACCTTAATTAACAAGTGGTAAAAAAAGTGTTGTCACAGTTAAAGCTATCAATGTGTTTAGAAAACAGAACGAGAAGATAATCCAAACATTTTCAGAGTAATCCCAAATTCAGACTAATCGAATAATTAAATCATCATTAATTGAATTTATGGTCTACGAAGTGGAATATAAATCATAAACGATTTTTTTTTCAAAAACCTTACGCTCATTTATCCTTGGCTCAACATTAGGGACTGCAGATGAAATCACGCTTGATGAAACAATAAAAAAATGGGTTTTAGACGTTGATATATGGATAAATTATGCAGAATAATTTCAATGAAAAATGTTCGCAACGGTCTCACATGTCGCATCGTGACTGTCTGTAGCAGTCGTTAAAATCTTTATTCTTCGTTATTTTATTTTTAGAGGTATGCGGAAAAGCGTGTAAAATCGTTGAAAAGAAAGGATCCTCCGACCGACGGGTGTTATATCTGGGTTGGGCAACTGCCCGATAGATAATTTCGGGCTGTTGTGTACGTTCAAATCGCGAAGATTTCTAATTTTTAGTTCCTATGTGGCGTCATAAATGTCGCTACATATTCATAAAAGACTAATTACTATAATAACGACCTCCCCTAGTAAGAAAAATAATGTGATACCCCAGACGCAAGTGAAAGGCTTCTTCTGGTTGAATTATACTGTTACTATATTGTATGAAGCACTGTCTAATACATTTTAAATATAAAAATTACGTCTCGTTTTTTATTAACATATCTCTTGTTTTTTCTTCTATCAATCCTAAACTTTTTAAAACATAAACCTTAAAAGTATATCTTGCCAGTTTGCAAGTTAGTAGTATTAATGTGACCTCCATGGTCGCCACAATAACTAGACAATTATTATTAATGCCTATTTTTGCGGTAAATTTCTTTGTCACGTCTCAATAAAAGAAAATTGAACAGTAATGATCGTTACCAAAAAGTCAAAGATTTGAGCACAAGAAATAAATATCTTTCACATTTTATACAGATAAAGACGTTCAATCAATTCCAATTTTGAAGAGAACTCTTTTATTTCATTTAAACTACTTTCGCGCGAAAAAAGATGGCGTTTTCAGCGTAATTAAATCAATTGTCAACACGATCGCATTATTTCTAAATAAGTATTTTAAAAAGTATTTATTTATAAAACGTAAACCATGGGAGTAGATGTTGTCAGGGTTGGTTTTCATAAAAGGTATATTCATTATAAAATCGCTGTGGCTTATAGGCGTGATAGTCATCCTAAACCCATCTGATATTCTTTTTATTTTTAAAACTCGAATAAGTCTATAGTCTTATAAGCCATTAATTTTAAACCCTCTAAAGAGCTTCTGAATGTTTGGTTCCGTGTCAGTACTGTAAAGACTTTTAGTTTCTACAGTACTGATCCGATACAGAATATGTATCGGATTGCATAGACAGAAAACCACTCCTATCGTTAAGTGCGAGACTACAGAAAAATTTTTTGACAGAGACGCTTCTTCCGTTGATAGCAATGAGGACGAATTTTTGAATGCCTTTGAGATGTTTTTTCCGTTGGCTTCGGTACTTTAGGTACGATATGATATTTATTATTTCGCGGTTATGGTAACGTTTAAATGATTACTTTGTTAATTAAAATTACTGTTTTAGCAACCACTTGAAGCTACTTCGAAACGCTATAAACAAAATGAACGAAGGAAAATAGAAGTGGGATACACTCGAACAAATGCAGTTCCGCGGTAGGTACTAAAGTCTCTTTTATATTTATCGTTTGTAATATTTCAATGGAAATAGAAAAATGCTAGGTATTTTACGTTTTCCTGTAGCCCTGAAAGTTGTTTGTGTCGCTCAAAGGGAGTTTACTTAACATTTATACTGGTGCGATTTCTAGACTAATACGTTAGTATAAAATGTCAGATCAAACGGTAACCGACCGCTGTGTTTGTTTTTCTTGTTCCTCTGTTTACTTTGTAAGGCAAAAGACTTTATGTAGGTAGCAACTGTGTTGCTGTGAATGTGGGAGTCGATGTGGATTTAAAGATATTGTTTCGTGTTCTTATGGTAAACTTTCAGCGACGCTTTTGATGATAATTATCTGATTTTTTTGTCAACGACATGAAACAGGACATGTTTAAGACTATTTTTAGGGTTCCGTAGCCAAATGGCAAAAAACGGAACCCTTACGGATTTGTCATGTCTGTCTGTCTATCCGTCCGTTTGTCACAGTAACTTTTTTTTTCGAAACTATAAGAACTATACTGTTGAAACTTGGTAAGTAGATGTATTCTGTGAATCGCATTAAGATTTTCACACTTAATAGAAAAAAAAAAACAATAAATTTGGGTTCCCCATACTTAGAACTGAAACTCAAAAATTTTTTTTATCAAACCCATACGTGTGGAGTGTCTATGGATAGGTCTTCAAAAATTATATTGAGGTTTCTAATATTATTTTTTTCTAAACTGAATAGTTAGCGCGAGAAACACTTCCAAAGTAGTAAAATGTGTGTCCAGGGGGGACCTGATCCTGATCCTGTAACTTCTAAAATAAGAGAATGATAAAACTAAAAAAAATATATATGATGTACATTATACCATGCAAACTTCCACCGAAAATTAGTTTGAACGAGATCTAGTAAGTAGTTTTTTTTAATACGTCATAAATCGTAAACCGCAATTTACCTTTCAAGTTTGTTTCAAGTTTTTGCCCAATTTTTTAATTGATATAAACTAGCATTTGACTGCGATTCCACCTGATGGTAAGCAGTGACGCAATCGTTGATGGTGAGGCGCACTAGTTTATTTAGAGCCAATATTCACTCTAACCTTGAATACACCTAAATTATAATTGGACGGGAAGACCGCAGCAGGCATATTGTTCCAGTCCTTTGATGGTACGTAGTTTAAACTACATTGTAAAATCTTAGTAATGATGCTAATAATAAAGTAATTTGAAATAGCAGATGATTTATTGTAAAGAAAAGATTGAATGAAAAAAAACTAGTTCCCAAAAAATCATCATCATCATCATCATTTCAGCCGAAAGACGTCCACTGCTGGACATAGGCCTCCCCCAAGTGTTGCCACAATGAACGGTCCTGTGCGTCTCGCATCCATCGGACTTCCACAACCGGTACCAAGTCATCGGTCCACCTTGTAGGAGGCCTTCCAACGCTACGTCTTCCGGTACGTGGTCGCCATTCCAGAACCTTTCGGCCCCAACGGCCATCCGTTCTGCGAGCAAAAAATAGAACTAATAAAAAAAAAGCGGAATCTGGTGTTTCAGGGTTTATTTCTTCGTTTTTTGATTCCGAAGTTGAACTTATTTTACATTGCCTTTTGTCTCAGAGTAAGTTTTCCGGTAAGGTACCTGTAAGAATAATAAAACGCGCACAACAACTTAATTCACACATTGTTACTGTTTGGGAAATTAGGGTGTACCTGGATGAATGACCACATCTGAATACCCCTTCAGAGCACTTTTTTCGAGGTGGAAAATCATCAAAATGACCTCTCCCGCTCTAGGTTGGGAGTAGAGAGATCATGTCAGACTTTTACTGACTATAACCTACCTGTATCCTTCAGTCGCCCTTTGCGTTCTAAGGCCTAGGTCACTCTTTAATGAACGAATACTATGCGCCGTTGACTTGTGCTTCAGAATGTACCAGCGCGATTTTATATGAAATGGTCAAAAATACATAGACATGCGATCGCAGCAATCGCGAGTAATTTGCTGTTAGTCATTGATGAGTTCCACTGTCTATCTCAGAAAGTATTCATCAGATCCCGTTATGCTCATCCAAATCGGAACGTACTTAAATACGGTTCGAACAAATAACTTCCAGTTTTGAAGTTTATTAAAAACAGTTTATTTGTCCAAGTATAACGCATAAAATTATTATTGCACTTTTTTATTTCTTTGATGGTAAATCAGCAGTGGTGGCCGAGTGGCAACTGCCCCTACTTACGAGTTGTAGGTCACGGGTTCAAACCCAGCCAGGCACATTACTTTGTGTAATTTATTTCATCACCACTGCTATCAAAACGGTGAAGGTAAACATCGCTAAGAAACCGTTCTAGAACCAAAAATTCGAAGACATGTGACATTCACCAACCCGCACTAGGCCCGCGTGGTGGATTACGACCCATTCCCTCTCCTAGAGAGAGGAGGCCTGAGTCCCAGCAGTGGGAACATTAAAAGGCTGATTATGTTATTATTATAAGGTTAATCAAAGAATAAGAAAACGCAATATTTTATTTTTAATTTTATTTCTGATAATTTTTTGAGAGAGAGATTGTTAGTTTTTAGTTGTTCTTTATTATTTGCTCTGGGGATCTTAAATTAATTACAACCCTTTTTTTCCAGAACCACCAATTTTTCCTAGTAAATGTCTATTTCCGTCTTCCCTGATAAGTAGTAACGCACACTATAAGATGTCGGGAGACACCTGTTGCTCTGTCACGTTCACTGGAGTGACTAATTCAGAACTCTAAGAGAGAGATGTTGCTTAGTAGTTAGCGGTAACATTGGTACTACCTGAACGGAGACCGGGCAAATACGATTACGGTTGGCGGCCCTGCAAATAAGAAAGATGGCGCGCGTAAGTAGATTAGAATAAGGCATTAAACGCATTTTATTGTGAAGTTATATAGTCCTAAAGAAGTAATGTGGGCGTTTTATTGCTGCTAATTTTGATGTTTCATTTCATTTTGTGCTAGCCCAGTTTTTATGTGTTGGTAAATCTGGAAATCGACTTTTGTAAAGCAGTGCGAAAATTTCAGTGTCCTTTTTACAAAACTGGAACCCTTATAGGATTACTTTGTTGTCCGTCTGTCAAGACCCTTTTTCTCAGGAATGCGTAGACTACCCCAAGCAGAGGTGACAAAATCAAACTTCTAAGTCAATGCAATTTAAAGACAAACCTATAGGTCAACGAGAAGGATCTCGTTGACCTAGAATCCTGAAATTTAGCATGAAGCAAGGTCTCATAGCACAAGTACAGGTAAAAGGCTGAAAACGGTAAATTTGTAGTTACGTCACAAAACAAAATACATTTTTACCATTCGGAAAAATCTCGATTCGAGAATTTAACTATTTACTTAGGTAGGTAAGTTTGTACGGAACTCTCGGTGCGCGAGTCCGACTTATTTATTTAAACTTCATGAAGGTAGGTAACTGACTAGCAAAATTCTCAACAGAGAATTTGAATTAAGAATCTGCTAATCAGATGCTGAAAAGTTCAGAGATTTTTATGACCAAGTCTTGTTATTTATTTATTTTATGACTGGTACTCTCTGCACTAACAGTCGAAACCAACACGTGCAGAGAGTCATTATTATATTACAATATAATATTTAAAAAAAAATACACAAGTCACTTAATACAAATCATTATCACCATCATTATCATATCAATACAATATGTTATGTACATTTGTACAATGCGTTCCAAATAAGAATAGGATCGATTGCCACGTTGTGACGTCACGTCATACTGTCAAATCGAAGAATTATTATGGTAAACAAAACAAGAAAATTTTTTAAATTTAATTTATTTACGAACTGTGAACGAAAAAAAGTTTAATCAGAATCCAGTTCTTCAATTTTGCTCATCTCTGAGTTCTTCAATTTTGCCCCATTTCCTGCGATTTGACAGTATGACGTGACGTCACAACATGGCAATCGATCCTATTCTTATTTGGAACGCATTGTATATGTTTGTTATATGAATACTCGTACTTGGTAGTAAACAGCAAGCTTGGGGTAAGTTAAAGTAAACTTTGTGGTTGCCATCATGTTTCTTGGAATTTTGCTGTCAATATTATAAGAAAATTGCCGAAGATTCGATGCTACTGATATAATTTTATTTAAATTATGCGAGTGGTAAGTACCGTAAGTACGTGAGTCTATAGAGTACGTGCCGCGGAAATTTTGAGCCTCATTAGTTCACATAATCAAAGTTTTGAAGACGCTGTGAAGATGACTGGGACGTTTCTTTAAGGAACTGTATCGAACTTTTAACACGAACTTGTAATTTACAGGTTACGGTGGAAAAGAGAGATAAAATATTGATTTTACGAGACTCTGAGTTGACAATTCTCTTATGTTAATGTGTATATTTTATATGTTACTGCTAATGTGCGTAAATCAGTTAGAGTGCAGATTAACTTGGTAATCTGCAGATCGGGTCTGTTAAAATAGAAAAAAATGTTTAAGTTCTTACATTAACTACAAACTCTGCAGACTTCCTAGGTAATCTGCAGACTAGGCCAAGCATACGGTAAAGTTATAATACAGGTTCTTTGCTTGAATAAAAACTATGTAAAATATATTTTAATTAGAAAGGTTTTTGTGCCAATAAACTATTATTACCATTATAAAATATTGCATGTTATTAGGTTAGCTAATTACGTAATAACTTAAGACAGGAGGTCCTTTAAGTAGGGACTGAATAAATTAACCGACTTGGTGTTACATGGATCTCATAGCTTTTTACAGTAGATGAACTGAGTTGCGAGACTTATTTTTTTTTACAAGTTATGTCTTTGATGGCATTATGTTTGACCAGTAGGCACACTAATTACTTATATTCCCATCAGGTACTAATTAGAAGTTACCAGGACCAGTTCATCGATAGTACTGTGTTGTTACGACCACAATTCCCTGATGGGTCCGAAGATTCGATTAAACCTACCCGCTTTGAGTAAAACGGAAAGCCGACATGATTAATTAAGTGAATCCGGTTAGCCAGTTGACTAGCGAGCTACACCCTACCTTTGACCAAAGCAGAGATCCGCATTGGCGTAGGATTGTTGCAAAAAGTTTCTATATCATTTTATTTATTTATTAAATCAGAAGGTGCCAACTCGCGAGCTCTCGCGAGTTTCATAGTCGCGAGTTGACGAACAAGTAATTTTAATGATGTGAAAGACTTACAGCTAAAAAAAAAATCGCGCACTGAAGGTTCCGTATAAACTTATCTATATATATTTATATACACTTCGATTCCCAAATTGAGTTACGAAGATTTTTACGAATCGCAAAAAAAAGTTTTTTTTTTGTGATGTAACTACAAATTTATAGTTTTCAGATTTTTTCCTATAATTGTACTATAAGACCCTGCTTCATGCCAAATTTCAGGAAGTACCCTATGAATTTTGATTCCCTTGAAAGTGTCGAAATAGACGTTTTTTGCGACTTAAACGGCCGTATCTTTTTTCTTCTTAACTCAGAAATTTGATTTTTTCACAGTTTCAAGGGACCGTAGACATGAGTATATGGTTTTAATTTCAACTCGGTACCTCCACGCGTTCCCGAGATAAAGGGTCTTGACAGATAGACAGACGGACGGACGGACCACAAAGTGATCCTATAAGGGTTACGTTTTTTTCCTATTGAGGTACGGAACCCTAAAAAACATATAAGGAACAGTAAGTTTGACTGACACCCAATAACAAGTCCTCACTCATAAATAAAGTAACACAATAGATACAAAATTCTATGTACACTAGGTACCTAGAGCGATAGGAACGAATAGATGCTAAATAACTAACGCACAACAGTTACAGTTTAGTATTAGGTTCGTGTTTGACTACTATTTCACCTGATGATAAGCGATAATGTGGTCGACGATGGAGCACGCATGCCTAGAAATAATCTTTTCCAAAATACTCTTGATTTAAAGACTCCTACTCCAGAGAATTTCACGTAAATAACTGAACGCAAGATGAAAGTGTTCGAAACAGGTTAAAAAGCCCTGCATAACTCATGCATGAGACGGGAGGCTCCACCAACAAGACTGCTGTTGTAACTTGTCTAAGCAGCTGTTGTCGTACTGTATTTTGTTATAATCTAATTTATTCTTCACATGAAGGTTATTTTTTTTGTTCTAAGGTTAAACATAGTACTTCCATGGAAGTCATCATCATCATCATCATCATTTCAGCCGAAAGACGTCCACTGCTGGACATAGGCCTCCCCCAAGCGTCTCCACAAAGACCGATCCTGTGCGCCTCGCATCCACCGCACTCCCGCGACTCTCACCAGGTCGTCGGTCCACCTTGTGGGAGGCCTTCCAACGCTGCGCCTTCCTTCCATGGAAGTAGTAAGTAGGTACTATATTTCTGCTTTTCATGAAGTTCTATCACTTTAAAGTTGAAACGTCAAAATTAACCTAATTAAATATTTAAACGCCGACGGATCGCTCTCGTAATAAATGATCTCAGACACACCATAGTGCCGAAGCTGCGCTTTCTAGTGTGATGAACCGGTTGGCCTTTAACTTTCTAACTTTAAATCTTGACAAAACGGTATGCATTCCTTTCTCCATTAGATCAAATTTGAGCCCACCAAACTCCTGTACCCTGCATGCGGCACACTTGTGTTTCACAAACGCAGTGTAGCCATTTTTCAATCAATAAATCATCTTCTGTACGGAACCTGGGAGTACTCATGGATAAGCATCTAAACTGGCACCCACACACAGACAAAATTACGTCTCGGATGCGTAAACTGATCTATGTTTTTAAGAGGCTTAGAAACTCTGCTAACTATGATACGCTTAAATTAGTATATTTTACTTTGTGTCAGTCCATCCTATCATACTGCTTGCCCGTGTGGGGAGGCGCCACGAAAAACTGCTTCATCCGTCTAGAGAGGCACAAAGAGCTGTCCTGAAGGTGATGCTCTATCGACCCCGACGATATCCTACTGTGCAGATCTATGCTGACTGCAAGGAATTTACAGTCAGGCAACTTTATGTGCTCCTGTCGACTCTACGCAAACACTCAGAACGTCCCCCAATGAAGCCGACTGGTAGATACAAACATAACGTTTTCTCTTGTGAACGTCATAGCACAGCCTTTGCCAAACATCGTTAGCAGTAAATTGTGCAACTCCCTGAACAAAAAGTTAAAAATACATTCGTACACAAAGTCACAATGCAAAAATAAACTTAACGATTATCTCCAAAACCTTATTTTTGATCACACGGAGGCCCTTCTGATGGGCAACTTACACTGATGCATACAAAACACCCTTACACTTACACATATCACACAAAAACATATACCTACGCTTTATGTAATTCTTGCAATAATATTTTTACTAAAAATTTTAATTAAATTGATATTTTTATTATTTATTTTAATTTTATTATTGATTTGAGTTTTTTATTATTATTATTTTTTGTCATTATTTAATTTAATTTTATTATTGATTTGATTTTTATTATTATTTTATTTTTTCTTCAATTTTAATTATACTTTTTCTGTACCATAATTTATTGTACAATGGCTGCTGACTGATTTATTTGGCGTATTTTATTTGGTTTGTTGCTACTCCTTCACAGGGATATACACCTAGTTTAGGAGTCAGGGCGTTAAAAATGACCTTAATTAATATAAGCTTTTGAATAAATAATGTCTAAGAATAAATTATTATTAATTGATTTGGAGAGTTATTTTGCCTTTTTGTGAACTGTCATTGTGTGTCGTTGTGACACCGTTTTATATTTTTCCTAGGTACTAGTCTACGAATAACTTATGTGTAAATCAATTTCTGTGAAAAAGTTACGTCGCTCTAGCTTCTGCCAGCGGCATCGTCGGCGTGAATGTTCGTCATTGCGGACGTGAAGTCGAAGTCAAAAACGAATAAAAAGTAGCCTATGTTCATCCTTGGAGTTCAAGCTTCCTCCGTACCAAATTTTAGTAGTTTAACCATGAAACAAACAGACAGACAGACAGAGTTACTTTCACATTTACAATAATATTAGTATGGATTACCGCATCGTGCCTGTCGGGAGCCTAAGCTAGAAATAAATGTTAGTAAATAAAATGTTGACTGCCTGTTTACAATTTAATTAGTACAAGGTAACACTGTAACAAGGACTGCAACATTATGCTAAACGCTCTAAGCACTAGTTACGATCAGTACTTCGCTAATCACTAGCAATAATGAAAGTGCTAACCGACCTTAACGTTGTATTTAATTACTAATGCATTGGAAAGAAAAGTAACTAACTGATAAATTCTTATTTGCATCTAGTGTAACCCCATTTTGTATCTTGGCAATCGTCGCCCATGCACTAGCTTGTACGTTTTATAATGCCCATGTAGGCCTATGTGAAATAAAAAGATTTTAATTTTTTTTAAAGCGACCGTAGTGCTTATAAATAAAATATTTCTAATCTAGCAGAGAAAAAATTGCAATAGGCGAAGATGCAAATTGTAGGATTTTTAGTTTAAAAATAAATAAAAGTTTTTTTTTTGTGTAAGTATGTGTAATTGTATGCATGTGTTAATTTGTTTTATGGACTCTGTTCTAAAAATAAATGTTTTATTGTTCCGTTTATTTATTTTTCTTGACATATGAATTACATTTTTAAATAGAACCTATATTAAAAAAAAAAAAACTTTAAAAAACTTTATTATTAAACACATTGTTGTAAGTAAATTGTCCTTTGTCTGGATTTCAATGAAATTTTATACACGGAGAGACCATGTCCTGAAATAGCAAATAGGAATCTTTTTACCCCGGGAGTATACTTTCCGTAAGCGAAGCCGCTGGCAGCAACTAGTATTAGGTATATATTAGGCGTTCAATGATTAATAGGTTTATGTTCATTAGTGGATGTTTATTAATAGGTTCATGTTCATTAGTGGATGTTTATTAATAGGTTCATGTTCATTAGTGTATGTTTATGGGCGGACATGTGAGATGATCCTAATTTGTTTGTGCACTTATGAGAACGCCGTTTGACCACTGCCTACGCTAATTAGGTCCTTGATTCAAGTCATTAGCTGGAGTGGGATCGGTCGATCTCATTAGATAATAAGTCCGGGTTTACACTGAAACTGGATATTGTTTTTCAATAAATCGCTATTTGGTATTATTCTAGGTTTATTACACATTATTAAAAATTACTCTAATCATCATCTCCTAGCCTTTTTCCAACTGTGTTGCGGTGTTCTTTGTCTACTTTCCCGGTTTCGAACCCGCAAACTTATGCATGAGAGCCAAGTGCCTTAAGCACAGGGCCAATGACATAAATTACACTAATAAAAAAACAGCAAGAGGGTTTTTCTAAAATGAGTATCTAAATTGATTACCAAATTTTTGAGAAATGTGAAAAAAAAATCTCTTTTCGACTTTCTTTTTTATTTTTATTTTTTTGGTGGGAAAATCATCTAACGACAAATCGCACTCTTGGGCGGAGCGGAAGATAGTGACTTGTACTGACTAAAAACCCACTCTTGTTCCTTCGTTGCCTTCGTTCCAGGGCTCCGGGTTTTGTTTTCCCAGGGCCCCGGGTTTATGATAAATTATTTTTTTATATACTAGGTATACATAAATATTATTAATAAACATTGAGTCAAATACCCAAATGCTGATAAAATATCTAAAATTTTTGTTTTGTTAGGTAAGGATGAAATTGGTGGGTAAGTTTGAACATTCAACATTGTTATGCATGTATTCAAGAAAAACAGTGACCACGCTGTTTCCAATATATATTGAACAAAGCACAAGCCTGGCTTCTTTCCATTTTATAGCGTCTAAGTTAAAATATTGCTTAAGTCTGTCATCCCTTTAGTCTTATGTAAAATACTTGGTACTGCCGGCGGCTTCGCCCGCGTAAAAGTGGAAAATTATCCCAAGGGAACATACTTTGAGGATAAAAAGTATCCTTTGTGCTACTCCAGGGCATGGTCTACCAGTGTGTCAAATTTCATTCAAATTCGTTCGAGCGTAAAGAAGTAATAAACACACACATACACACACACGTCGTTATTTGCTGTCACAGACAGACTTAAACCATAAAAGAGGACAGACTTTCATACAAGTAGCTGCATACATAATTTGTTATTTGAGATTAGCTGGTGCTCGTGACTTTGTCCGCGTCAAACTCGAAAAACAGTGCAATGCGGAATCTTCATTCTTTTTTTTTTTTTAAAAAAAAAAGTTATGTTCTTGTTAGCATCAACATCTATCAGTGAAAATACGGTAAAAATCAATTCACTCATTTAAGAGATTAGCACAAACCGACAGATAACAAATATTTTAAAAATAGTTTTTTTTTTCAATTTATACAACAATAGTTTTAGTATATGCGAAACCCAAAACACGTGTCTAGTATTTTTATGTAAAAAATCTACGTACAAAATTTCATAACTGTATCATGAAAAATAACAAAGTTATAAGCTTCTTATGGTACTTGGTTGTGCGCACAAATACATGGTCACTAGGCCATCCGGGCGACTGAGGGGTTGTTTTGCTCCCGCACCCAGCTGTGCGCTGGCTCTTAATGCCCGCTATGACCTGCCGTTACCTGTGTTGTACTTAGTGTTGGTGTCCAACTTGTGACCTTTTTTCAATATTTTTGGTTACTTTTAGGCAAGCGTGCACATCGTCGACCACATCGTCGCTTACCGTCAGGTGAGATAGTGTTCAGGCGAGCCTATCAACAGTAAAAAAAAAACCGGGCAAGTTCGAGTCGGACTCGTGCACTGAGGGTTCCGTACAAACTCACCATGAGAACAGATCAATTCCCGAATTAAGTTACGAAGATTTTTCCGAATCGCAATAAAATATTTTTTGTTACGTAACTACAAATTTACAGTTTTCGGATTTTTTCTTATATTCAGGATTGTAGGCCAACGGGAAGTACTCGGTGAATTTTTATTCCCTTGAGAGAGTCGAAATATACGTTTTTTGTGACATCGATGGCCGAATCTTTTTTAGATAGACAGACAGACAGACAACAAAGTGAACCTATAAGGGTTCCGTTTTTTCCTTTTGAGATACGTAACCCTAAAAAAAAAAATATTTCCTCCCAAATTCGTTCCACCGTTAAAGGCATCATCATCTCGCCTTTTATTCGGTTCCAGAAAATAATACCACAGAATTTCGCTTCTTTGTTCTTTATTTCATCCACATTTTAGCCCAAGCTCTGTTACTCACATTAAAGGGGAAAATAAAGCGTCATTTCTTTATTGCCGGAGTAATTTATCACACGTGTTTGAGCTAAATATTCCCGATACTGAAGGTCTTTGTTTATTTGAAACTAGTTTTTTCTAACGACTTCGTCTACATGGGAAGTGTTTTATTAATTCAAGACAACAAACCATCGAGGTAAAAAGTATTCTATTATTATTTTTTATGTGTAAAGATTTTCACCTTGGCCTTTTAGTAATAAATAAATGAAAAAAAAAAACAGAATTAAAAAAGAAATACTTTCTACACTGCGTGTATCGGTGTATCAAATAAACATGTTTTCTTTCTTTCTTTCTTCAACGCCCGAGATTGACATGTCATTTCAATTTCGTTTAACTTAGGTTTCATGATTACGTTTATAGAAAATAGACCCGGTGTACCGTGTGTCAATTTTGATACAAATCCATTCAGTAGTATTCAGTAGTGAAGTGGTGATTGATTAACAAACAAAAAGACTTTCGTATTTAATTTTCTTTACGATACATACATTTGAAATGCTTAAATCCGTTTATTTTTGCGAGAGAACCATTTTGTCTGTCTCAATTCAATTTGAATCATGGTTGAAGCGAGAAATAAGGAAAATCTTATTTGATAAGCGTGTTTTGTTCCCACCATTAACTTATGTACCCGGTCTACCTATATTTAATTTCCATTGTCCAAGTTCCCTTCTTTGTTACGGATAATTAATATAGATTGTTTAATTAGTAAGTGAGTTACGTGTAGAATTTTAGACGTTAACAAAGAATAATTGTGTTTCGCTTAAACTTGTTTCAGACCTGCCCCCCTAGCCAAGTTACAAACGTTTCGTTTCGATTCTCTTTTCGTTGATCGCCTTTAGTCGGTCACGCGTCCTATGCGTTTGTTCTGACCACGTGACTGAACGTTGAGATGACGTCAGAATAAAGGAATCGTAGGCGTGGCCTACTCGAGGCGATCGACGAAAAGAGAATCGAAACGAAACGGTTGTAACTTGGCTAGGGGGGCTGAACTGTTAAATGGATAGAGCTTTATAAGGTGTATAGCTAGCAAACTTCGTTCTCGCTCGCTCGCCTGACATTTTGACACGTCATTGTAACGCCCAAAATATTTATTTTGGTCTCAATGTATCGCTAAAGGACCGTGTCACAGTATTCCCGTCTTAAGTAAACTTATTTCAAACTCACATTTCTTCCATATCGCTATGCATGCCAATGCAAACACGACACAGAAAGTAGCAATAACCGTTGGAGTAATAACCATTGACTGAGCTGTGTTCACTGTGCTGTTTGCTCAGGAAATATAGCCGGCAGTGAATCGTGCACAAACAACGCATTTGTTTTTATTTTACTTGCTGTTCTGTCTTTGTTTTCTCATTGACTGTTTTAACTTTCAGGATGGCTTTAGATTAAATGACAAATGTGTATGGGATTGAAAAGTGCTACCGGAATTTTATGTAGTCAATCTTTAATTTTCAGAAGCTGCAGGCCTAGCCAAGTTACGACCGTTTCGTTTTGATTCTCTTTCGTCGATCGCCTCGAGTCGGCCACGCGTCCTATTCCTTTGTTGTGACCACGTGACTGAGCGTTGAGATGACGTCAGAACAAAGGAATTGGAGGCGTGGCCAACTCGAGGCGATCGACGAAAGAGAATCGAAACGAAACGGTTGTAACTTGGCTAGGGGGGCAGAGGCCCTACCACAAGCTCTTAACGCAATTCATTTGACGACCTACACTGAACTATTAACGGGTTGGAGCTATTATAGGGTGTATAGTTTGATCCATCTTCCTCGCTCACACGACTGACATTTTATACATGTCACAGTAAGGCCCCAGTTCAGTGACTATGGTGAATGTTGACCGCTCTCGTGCCATTGAACAAGACGGACCTTCGTGTCATTAAACAAGACTTCAAGACGACTACACATTAAAAGCAAACAGTTCTATTAATTCCACTCCATTGAGTTCGTCACTCGTTAAAATCGATGTAGCATGCGACAATAAGAAGAATAAAAAAATGGATGCTTACGATCTTGAAGAGTTTGCTATAATAACAGCTGCATAATTCCATCTTCAAGATACTGCTAGCTGAGGTCGGTATTGGATGGGTGATCATCCATTAGATCCCGAGAATGCTCAATGCCTCATAAAGTACGTTAAGCAGTTGGTGCCGGCTGTCATTTATAGATCTTTGACAGCTGTGACGGGGAGTCAGAACCCAGAACAAGATTTGAAACAAGCCTCACTAAGGAGTATGGTCATAGGAACTCAGCAGGGCCGAAGCTGACTGGGGCCATGGGTTTACTTCCGAAAGAAAAATCCGTGGTCCTGAAATGGAAAGGGTAAAGAAGGAACATAGGTGTAGTTTTAGTCAATAAAAGTTTGACACGTAGAACGGGTTTCTCCCGCTCTTTGGGTAATTTCCCACCTTAAAAGAGGGGGTATCGTGTAACCTAGTTTTTTTATTATTATTGATAGGCTCACGCTGGACCACCATCTCACCTGATGGAAACCCACGATGTGGTCGACGATGGTTAGGAGCTTGCTTAGAAGTAACCTATTTACTCTTAACTTAAAGACCCCCAGATTATAGCTATCAGGAAACACAGACTCCAGTTGTATAACAACTCTATTGGGTTGTGGAGATCGGCAGTCTCGCTCCTTGTAAAATACTACTACTCAACCGCATCTGGTTTGACTGGAAGTCGACCAGAACATAGTTGGGAAAAAACTGGACAAATTGATTGGTCTCCTTGCAAATCAGAATCAGGATATTCTCCGTGTTAAGAGTGTTGGATGACGCGTGTGGTAGAGATCATAAAAAGAAATCAAAGCCATTGTACGTTTTATTGGTCCTAAATTTATTTTAGTACCGAGTCGAAGGCGATTCACGCTCACGTCAAACACAAACGGCCCTGTTTTCAGTTTTGCAAACAGAATACAAAATAAGTTTAAATTGTTGAGAAGCGCTAAAAATGTTATAATCATATCAAACGGCCTCCTAATTCGATGTTTTTAGCTTCAAAGCAACCAAACTTTTTCAAGTTATTTTGATTTGGCATTCTGATTTATTTAAAAAGTAAAAGTACCTGTGTTCGAACTAACTTTTCAAGATCATTATGGAATTTGCGAAATTTGACGAGCACAGTAAAAGTTTACGAATCCTTAGGTATGACGTTGGATCATTCATGTTTAGATTTCTCATTGCGCGTTTATCTATACGGATTTTTTTTTTACCTTTCGGTTCCATCGACTATCTGTTCTGCGAGCAATGTACTGTAGGAATTAGAGTAGGTGTAGTGTGAGGAAGGTAGAAAGAAAGTACGAAATGCACAAGAGTAAGAAAGAAAGTTTATTGTATACAGAGTTACAGCACACTAGAGTAGAAAGAGTGGTAGAAATAAGATGACAGAACACACAGAAAGAACGACGAAATAAAAGAGATTTTAGCGCGGCGAATTGTCTCACAGATAGATAAACGTTTATGAGAACAATAATTAATAATTTATTGTTGACAATCTGACAATTGAGAATGACATTCGTTCTTTCACGAATGCGTTTATATGCATATGTTTAAAAGCAATGTTTCATAATAAATAGGAATAGGTCACTACCTGCCCTTGGTGATTCTTGGCGCTATGTTAGCGTATGCTGTGTGTTTTGCAGTTGCTTATATAAAAATCTTCGTAAGATCTTACTAACGGAGAACAGTTTCTGTTGAAAAAAAAAACGCAGAATAAAATAACAAGACAAAAACGAAAGTAAAAAACACCTGGTTTTATAAGCACTGGTGTTTAAACATTCAACACATTGGAAAACCGAAGAGCAAACTTTTGAGTAAAACCAACGTCATGGAACCTGAGAAAACTTCCAGTGAAAAGAGCGTTTATAATGTAACTACTCGTGCCCGCGGCTCTGCCCGTTACAAAACTTGTCGTTAAATTGTTATATGTGTGTGTGTGTGTATATTTCACCAGCAAATACGTTTTGCTCTACCTTTGTACGGATTTTATTTAATTTCGCACAGCTGTTCCGACGTGATTAAGTCACAAACATACAAACTTGTTTTCTATTATATTAAAGAGTTTTTTAGCTCAGCTTGTGAGGTGATTTTCATTCGTAAACACTTTGTACTTTATACGCACTAGGCTCGCGTGGTAGACTGATAGAGAATGCCTATGGTTTTAAGTCCACCTTTGACAAATTATGTTGGAGCGTCAGGCTTTTGTCGATGGTTCATTATTGAATATGGTAGGCACTATTTTTAACCGACTTCAAAAAGGAGGAGGTTATATTATGTTCGGTTGAATGTATGTTTTTTTTTTTTATGTATGTTCACCGATTTCTCGGTCAATTGTGGACCGACTTTGAAATATTTTTTTTTGATTGAAAGGTTATACTTCCGAGTTGGTCCCATAGAAATATTGTTATGATCTGATCATGAACTTCGAAGATGCGGAACAGAACTCCTCATAGGATCACAGCAGAACCGTCGTAACCAGTAAAATTGCTTTGTTTATACGTGTAGTCGATGACTGACTGAAAGTAGAGGGGGAATTTATCGAACTCATCTGATGATGAAGCCTGAAGTTAGGCACCGGAACTCTGTAATAAATTAATGTAATCTAACCGTGTTTGGGATTATTAGAATTGTCATGAGATGCACTCTGGCTATAAGGTATTTAAGTTTGGCTGAGGGGTACTTTTTAGTGGTAGTACCATAACTAAAAAGTGTAAAATAAAAAAACTTTTTACAAAAAAAAAATACAACCGACTTCAAAGTATAAAAAACACTGAAAAGTGCAAAATAACTTTAATTTCGGAAGTCGGTGTTAAATAACGAAGAGACAAAACTATTATAGAAACACCGACTTCCGAAATTAAAGTTATTTTGCACTTTTCAGTGTTTTTTATACTTTGAAGTCGGTTGTATTTTTTTTTGTAAAAAGTTTTTTAAATATTTGTTTAAGGTTTATATTACACACATTAACATTAATTCACGATTTTTTATTTATTTCTTCAATATTTATTATTTTATGTCGATAGTTTATTTAACAACCGTGAGTGTATCCGTTGCATCACAGCGGGCCCGAACGAGCCAGCGCTGCGTTATTTATCCATATTATATTATATTTTATATAAGGCCTTATTATTTATTATTAATTAATTAATTCGACTGATCTAGACTGTTCTTACATAATGTCTATTAACACTGTAATATGATAATATTGTAAATAACCACTTTTTTAAAAGAGTAACCATGGAGTTTCTTGCCGGATCTTCTCCATAGGAAACGACCAATTTGGAACCGTGCACTAGCTTCTGACGTTTTATAAGTGCCCATGTAGGCCTATGTGAAATAAAAACTTTTGACTTTGACTTTGACTTTGAAATTAAGGATCTGGAACACAAGCCTCCTGGCTTGTGTTCCAGCTGAGGGAACGTCACAGGTAGAATACGCCATCCTTACATATTATCCTGATACCTGAGACCTGGTGAGGGTCGCCCGGTCGTAGAAATCCAGTGGATGCAAAACGCACAGGACTTCTTTGTAGCGACATTTAGGGGAAGCTTATGTCCAACAGTGGACGTCTTTCGGCTGAAATGATCATGATGATAAAAAAAGCAGGGTAGTTATTTTACGATCCAAAATGTGAATTTTCATCCAACATTATCTTTACATGGCAATATAGTTACAAACAATGGGTTACAATCAATATTGTTTGTCCGGTACAAAATGTATACATGCATATTTTATGAACACATAGTCCTGCTTAATATAACCTCTTTATTCGGCCATCCTTTCAGTCCCCCGAATTTGTTCGGGTAATCTGATGAAGCTTGCCAAAGTACTGTGAGAGCCCATTCGAAGAGAATCGTGCATATTTCATGTATTATACGAGTACTACGTTCAGTTTCATTGTTAAAAATACGAGTCCATTCATAGTAACTTGTTGGTATTAAGCCACGGAAAATATTGCCGGAGATCTTTTGTTTTGCCCCCACATTGTGCCCGTTCTGCGTTCAGTGTTTCTGAAATGTATGACCGAACGCGCAACCAAAAAACTGCCATAATTTTCACGAGTGAAATACATTAAGTATTCTTTTTTTTTTTTGCTTATTTATGGGTTTCTGTTTTTGACGTAAAAGTTTTGTTGGCAGAAGAAAAATATTGGGCTGTAAAGTATCAATACTTACCCCCGATTTTTGAATTAGGAATTTAAAGTTGAGTTTTATGTTACTTAGGTTATGGTTCAAATTGGATTGGCGAGTAGTTGACTCAAGTAAACAAGCAAGTCTTTCACGTATAGTAACTTTAAAATATCATAACATCATAAATATTTAACACGACTGGGGGCTAGCTACTTACTTTCTTATTAACTGTAGACTGTATGTTCATTTGAAAAATTTTAAACTATTAAATCGCGTCAATACTCTGCTTTAGTTAGAAAACGTGTCTAATTTTGACATTAGAGTACGGTTTGTTACTTTTTAGGGTTCCGTATTCAAAGGATAAAACTGGACCCTATTACTAAGACTGCTGTCCGTCTGTCTGCCCGTCTGTCATCAGGCTATATCTCATGAACCGTTATAATTAGACAGTTAAAATTTTCACAGATGATGTATTTCTGTTGCCGCTATCATAACAAATCTAAAAAAACGGAATGAAATAAATATTTAAGGGAAAAAAAACGGCACAAAAATTATGTTTGTTGTATGGGAGCTCCATACAACAAACGTAATTTTTTTGCCCTTTTTTGTTACGGAAGGTACGGAACCTTTTGTGTGCGAGTCCGACTCGCATTTAGTTTTTTTAACTTCATATTCTCAATTTAGGAACCGGTCTTTAAGCACCTAAATATTTTTTTGTAAGATTCAAACTTGTTCATTTTGGCAGGAAATAAAGCAGAATCGTTTTTAGAAGTAAACAAAGTCAGATTATAATTATTATTCTCTTGTTAAACACAGCTGAGTTTAAATGAAAAGCTTTCACTGAAACGGGGAATCCTCATTATAAATAACATAGTCGGAGGTGATTATCTTATAAAGGTAAAATAATCCATTTGAAATTATAATGAAGTGAAATATTTCTGATCGTTTACATTAACGTGCCTACTTTAAATATCTTTAAAAGTTTCTGAATTCTAAGTTATTGCTGAACTCTCGTCAAACAAAAATATATTTTCAAGAACAAAAACTAAAAACCAGCCAATACTTATTAATAGAAAAAAGTACGACTCTTTAAAAATATAAAGTGCCATAAACTTTCAGCTGTCAATACAGCTGTCTTTGACTGGGACATATAACAGAATCTGTGGCGGTTAAAAAAAGTATAGGCGCGTGTTTCCGAAGGGCGTTTATTCGTGCGGAATATTCACGATTCGCCACAGAAATGTCGGCCATTTGTATTAGTGGTACCTGTCTCCTGTCAAACAAATAACTGCCGTCGTATTATGTGGCCCTGGTACTTGTTGCTACGCCATTGTCTACTGAGCTACGGGGTATTTTCATGGACAGAAATATTTTACATTGTTTTCAATTGCAGTTCGAAATTGGCAGGTTTTTGTTTAAGTTTTCGAGAAAAGTGTGTTCACAATTTCACAGTAAAAAAATCTCATTGCAATGAGACAGCAAACAATTGGTGTCTGCGAGTGTTCAAATACAGAATTCTAATTTTAAAGAAAGCATTTCAAAAAACTTTTTGCTTTCGCAATTTATGAATTTTGTTACATTTACATAATGAAACCAAGCTGAATATTTGATATTGATTCATTCCAGTCATAATAAATTAAAACAGGCATAAACGTTTTGCAATTCCGATGATACGTGATATTCCGTAAGTCGATATCATTTGTGGTAAATTAAGTAATTAATGGTTGCTGGAATTACTGGAGAGCCATTAATTAATAAGCTACGTATGAATGTTTGTTTTACGCTGTATATCTTAAATATTCACCATTAAGAACTGAATAAATGATTGCGTCTCTGATGAGCTATGAAAATCGTATCATGTTCTTTTAATTAAAATAAACAGCTGTTAACAAATGTTTAGACAAGCGCGCTTCCGTAGAGCAAAGTTAATAATTCTGAACTCAACACGTCAGTCTCTAGGACAGCCGTAAAAAAAGAAAGAACAAAAATACCGAGCGACGAGTTGTTTGGGAACAAAATCCCTTTTGAATATTTAACTTCAATCAGAAATTGTAGGTCCAAATGGTAACTGTAAGCCATTCATTCGGCCGCACGCAGTCAGCGCGAGCCAATGCCAACCAGCGCCAGCCAATTAGTCTAGCTCAACCGTTTGATCTTTTGAATTTAGAATTAATTGTGAATAGAAAATTAAATTCGCTTTAAATTTACGCAGCCAACTTAAAAATCGTGAGATTATATTTTATATAGAAAACGAGAAATAGTACCTATACGATATTACTTCGTTCTTAATGTCAATTCAACTTTTTTAGAAATGAGTTAGTCTTGAGAGAGACTACAAAATGGCGGTCTTTGGCAGTTTTTGCGAAGAAAATAGTAAAGTCAAATAACCTATTAATGTTCGAGTTATTAGAATCTCGTGGGAAATCAAAGTATTTTCACTAATTCTGTGAAGAAAATTACGGTTATTAATGAAAACGCTCTTATAATATTAGTTCTCCAAAAACATAAAAGCCTAGATTTGAAAAATGACTAAAACTTTTATTGTAATAAAAGGATAGGAAAGTTTACTTTAGAAAAGTAAACGATGATTTATACATTTCATGGGAGAGTCTTTGTTTGTGAAAGTAATTCTGAATGCTGACTTTAACTACCAATGTCACAGAATAAATAATAGTCCAAGGTACAGAAGTTTCACTCTTCGAAAGAAAATATACGAATATAAACCTACTAACAACGTCAATAATGTTCATAAAATATTGCACGGCACGGACGTGACCTTGATTATATTTGCCTACCGAGCGTAGTAGCGCTCGTAACGAATCAAACTGCACCTTAAGTTTACGTACCGGGAGTATCTTTTATTATGCCCGTTAAACGCCTTTGAACAGGCCGCTCTTGTTATAGGGTTAGGACTTGTGTGTTTTTGAAAAATGTGTAATAGGTACTTACGTTTTTTTACATAAAATATAATCAGGTTTTCTAAAATTATATGGTAGATACCTAATTGATTTCTACCTATTTACTTTTAAAACATATTTAAAAAAAATCATCTCAAAGAAGTGTCAAAAGATTGTTTACATTTAGTTCAAATGAAATAGGTAATTAAAATGAAGTGAATATAACTTTTTTGGTTTTGTGTGTGCGTTAACTTTGCGTTTTTATGTAATGTTTAAAAGGTAGGTCGTTTAAGACGTTATTGTACAAAATAATTAACATTTTGTAAGATATAATTCCAGTATATGTTGACCTTGCATTAGTAAGTTAGTCACTAGTACTGGGAGGTCTACTTATACTGAATGATCTTTAGGGTCATTGACTCATTTACGTGAAAAATGTCGCAAATATTTGAAATAAAAACTCGATAGAATATTCGATAAAGATTTTATTATGTTTGAATTCGAAAAAAATTTTTGTTAGCGCGGGTCAAGCAGCTTATCGAACACTACTACTACTCTACCGAATTTAGCCTTGCAAGAAAGGCCGCGCGGCGTAGGCAAATTTCTATACCTATAGTTAGGAGTGCGCTAGGCCTGCCAATGTATAGATAGAGCATTATGTTTTTCTTGGGTGGGTAAACTTGTGATGTTTTTTACAATTCAAACCTTTTTTTTTTAGTTGGGAAATCCAATGAAATCTCCCGCCCTTGGGCGGGGCGGGAGGCCACTCCTCCTCGCTTCGGATCATGGCCTGTACCAAGGCCTGGCGCGAGAGATCGTTGCCGCCGATCGCCCCCACTAGGACACGGCGGTGCTCTGCCCAAACGGGGGCACACCTCTACCGTATGCTCCACCGGTATGCTCCGGGTGGTCCACACAGTGGTGACACCCGGGCGATTCTTCCACACGAATCCGGTGCAGGAACCTCCCGAACTGACCATGCCCGGTGAGAACCTGCGTCATGCGGAAGGTGAGGACGCCGTGAGGTCTTTCCAGCCACGCCTCAGGGGCCTTACCGCCATGGCGTGTCCAGCACTGGATTGCGACAGTCGCTGTCGCCATTGCATCATGAGATCCCGCCGGAATTTTGGCCGCCATTCCGCGACTTTGCGCGGCAGGATCTCATGAGCCGTGATAGCTAGACAGTTGAAATTTTCACAGACGATGTATTTCTGTAGCCGCTATAACAAAAAAATACTAAAAACAGAATAAAATAAATATTTATGTGGGGTTCCTATACCACAAATGTGTTTTTTTTTTGCCGTTTTTTGCACGATATTAATAATAGTTTTAATATTATATCAATTTTGTATAGATAAAGGAACGGAACTCTTCGTGCACGAGTCCGATTCGCCCTTGACCGGTTTTTCTAAACGTGATTACGCGTAAGCACCTCATCATCTTCCTGCCCTTGTCCCGTTTTATTTGGGGTCGGCACAACACCTTCTTTTCTTTCATTCTGTCCTGTCACTCGTCACGCTATCACTAACTTCCTTTTCTTTCATATCACTTCTCACACAATCCCAATCCAATTCGCGTAAGCACCTACCATGAAAAATTATCATTAAAATTGATAAATATCGCAACCATTATGGTATATCTCAACGCAATTTTATCATCAATATCCAATTAACAAATTGCACTGAATCTGAAAGGCAATTTAAAATAATGAACCAATTAACTTGTAGACTCATTTTTGGTCAGCAAAGTAAAGTTATAATTTCAGTGGACATTTTGCGAAGTTTTAATATGGAATGGTTTGTGTCAGGCCGGTTATCAGTACGGCTGGGTGCACACAAAAGCTATGAAATCCCTCGTTAGCATTAACCCTGTTGGAACTCAGCCACTGAAGCGCTTTACAGCGGTGACTCGCTGCAGGCAACACGTGCAAGCTGACTTTATAAGTTTGTTCAAGTAATGAATAGAACCTGTCTAATTACAAGCTAGGTAGCAATGTTTTTGCATTGAGTTACAGTGAATTTGTTTGTCACTTTCTTGTGAAAGACAAATAATATATGCACTATTTTATAGAAAGAGTACTTTTTGCTACGTAAACCATTTCATCGTCATCATCATCATCATCATTTCAGCCAAAACACATCCACTGTTGGACTTAAGCCTCGGCCCAAATGTTGCCACAATGAACGGTCCAGTGCGTTTCGCATCCATCGAATTCCCGCAACCCACACCAGGTCATCGGTCCACCTTGTGGGAGGCCTTCCAACGCTGCGTCTTCCGGTACGTGGTAGCCACTCCAAAACCTTTCGGCACTACCGACCATCTGTTCTTTGACCATATTGTGTACACCATTAACAACATAGAAAATAAAATTTTAAGAATCGTTATATTGGATGACGACTGGCAGCCATATTGCTAAAAGCAATATTTTGAAGACTGGCCAGCTGGTCTAGTGGTTAGTAGCTCTGACTGCTATGCCGGAGGTCGTGGGTTCCGTTCCCACCCAGGACAAATGTTTGTGTGATGAGCACGATTATTTGTTCTGTGTCTGGGTGTAATTTATCTATAATACTCGTATGTATGTATTTAGAAATAGATAAGTATGTTTATCAGTTGTCTAATACTCATAACACAAGCTCTGCTTAGCTTGGGACTAGACGGCGTTGTGTGATAGTTGTGGGATATTATTATTAATAAGTTTTTGATCAACTTTTCTTTACTTATCCAACGCCTACTACCTCATTTGTGTCTTTTTTATTTTTTTTGATGGAAAATCATTAAATGACACCTCGCGCTCAAGGTAGAGCGAGTGTTGAACTTTTCAGTAAAATAACTGAACTAACACAGATGGGTTTTAGAACTAACTAAAACCCATCTGTGTTCCTTTAGTTGCCTTTTGCGCTCCATGTTCGCGATACATCTTTCGAACAATCTCGCTGCCCTACCTCATTGGTGTCTAATGTTTGACATGGAGACCTACATCTACACTAATATTATAAAGAGGTAAAGTTGTTTTTTTGTTTGTAATCTAGAGTACTGGTCCGATTGCTAAAAATTTTTCACCGATAGAAAACTGTTTTATTCCTGCGTGACATAGGTTATATTTTATGTACGCGGGTGAAGCTGCGGGTAAAAGCTAGTATGTTATAGTTTTATAGGTAATATCAAATCTAATGGCGGCTCGGTACACTCCGCGAGTAAGCACAGCAGCGAATTTATGCGTCAGTGAGGGTGAGGGGTACTGCGCAGCGAAAAGCGAACTTCACATACGTAATTAACTTTGAATTGACCTAATAAACCTCTATATTGTCTTGGTAATTTTCCAAATCTATTTATGAAAAAATTATCAAACATCAATATCTGACATGACCTTGTTTATTGTATTTATAATCTTTGTACCAACTTAATTATTCAATTACGCTAACGAACGTCAAAACTAATAAATATATATCTGACATTATGTTTATATAATATCTTAATTATTACATTATGAATTGTGTAACTGTTTGCACACATTACAAAACATTAATTTCAGCACATTTTTGTTCAAACATATTCTTTAATCTCTTTACTAAACTGACAAATGGACTTGAATTCAGCGCATAAATACTCCGTGCTCTAGTTTATTTAAGTAGGAAAATAACGCTGCAGTTAAAAACAGATGAATAAAACCGCACAAAACAAACTAGCCACGGCCATGCGTGGACTTTATTTTAAAAACTACGTTTTGTGGACACAGGTCGCAAATAAAACTTTGCAACGAGCTCTCGGAAAATTGAAATAGTGCTATTTTTTTTACAGTTCACACAGATGAAATTGTTGTTCTATTCCCGTCTTTTTCCAAACTAGATGGACATTTCGTACCGATAACATTTTTTGTCTCTCTTTTTTTAGACAGATACTGAAATCGATTTTTGTTTCTCTCTCTTTATGGAATTATCAAAATCTAACAACAAAATTACATATAGTTATGCTAATGATTTGAACTTGGGTAGACAGATGACCGATCTCATCAACTTGTAGGCCCATCTATCCATACCCATCCAGTTGCGGCCGATGTTCCACATCGTTACGCCCTGTGTGGGCTAGCGGGGGCATCGGTATTACCTAACGGATCGACAACACAGGTAATGGTCGGCTGAAAGTACCTCGCCAGCTTTTAATTGGAGATAAAGCTTTAATCTTTGATATCGTTATGAGTTGTTTATGACGCATTCTATGGAGGACATAATGAAAAACTTTATAAAGATGGCATTATAATAATAATATCCCCATCGCCGTATCTCTACGTTGACGTCGTGGTGGGGCTTGCGTGCTCCAATATACCCTAGGTCTGTATCGGTAAAGTTTGCTTTGCCGTAATATGCCTAGGGTGAGGGGCCAGACTAAGAGAGATACAATCCGCAGTGCAGTTTTGTTGCGAACTGTTGGGCATTAGCGACCCCACGGACCCGATCTCCCGGGAGAATTCTTGTTCTTCATCTCCGGCTTGCCTTTATTGGCCGGCCGTAGTGAACACTGACGAGGAACTGAGCTCCCACCTCTCTCTTGCCTTTATTGGCTGGCTTGAGTGGAGATTCGCAAGAGCAAACGTGCTCGGGAGAAGGATGTATAATCCAGTAAGGTGCTGGTAGGGATCTTGACCGTACTTCCGGGATTGTCCTGATAGCCGTGGTATACCTCTCCACTCCTTAAGCACCTCAGGATATGTTGCCCTCTTGTTGCTACGTCACTTCGTGCTAGCGGCCGTTTTTGGGGGCCCATTTATTGAGTGTGCAAGTCACCCCCTGCCTTTTTTCGATGCATATTAATAACGTTGTTCAGGCAGGGGCCATAGTCTTGACAAAGTTCCATGTTACCAGTCCACTTAAGACTCCAAAAACCATAGCCCTATTATCTTTGTTCTCCATATGTCGCAACAGTTTTTCAATAACCGGGGGTTGTCCTTGGGTGCACTAGCATAGCGCGTACAGGGATAATCGTCGGTTGATATCATGTTCCTTTATAATTATCTAAAGGGCCTCTGCGAGTTGGCTTCGGCTCCTCGTACGCCTCCCAAAGGTCCAGGACCTCAGGGTCCTGAGATAAATAAAAAAAAAAAAAAAAAAAAAAAAAAAAAAAAAAAAAAAAAATAATAATAATAGTTTATTTTCAGAAAAATACACAGAAAATTCAATTGATAAAAACAATTTTGCCAAATAATAATTGGTAAATACAGAAAAGGAGTTTCGTTGGTACCTGTACTAATGAAAAACATTGTATCACAGGCACCAGCATCTTTCATTCTTTTATAATAAAGGATAATTTTAGCTCTAAAACAGTCCAAAAACGATTTACAAAATCAGATTATAGTAAAAATTTAAGATTCAAAAAATAAATATAAATATAATAATGTAATAATTCCAGAAACATTTAATATTTAATAATAATATTGAAAAATTATATTTTTGAGAATCATCATTTCATCATGTCACATAGATATTCATGGTGGTCATTTTTGTGTGCGCACATGATGTGTAGGTGTGTGACTGTGTGTATCTGTGTAGTGTAATGAATGGTGTGTGTGAGTGAAAGTTAGCGTCGTATGATCTAACGGGTTGGTCTGAGGAGGTCTTCAGTCTCTTGGTAACTTAATTTTAGTAGCAGATTCCGAATTTCATTTTTACATTTAATTTTAGTTAGATTGTAGATGTATGTTAATTTGTTAATGCGGTTGTATAAACGAGAGCTAATAATATGAAAGCTTCTACTGGCGAGGCCAGATCTATGCGGTAGTATATTGCATATTAAGTCCTTCCTGCGCTTGTTATTTTGCTTATAGGGGATTGCAACGTGTTTTCTCATGACGGTCTGTAGTACAAAGAGCTGTCTAACTGTGAGTACAGAACACTGTTGGTACAAGGTTGTAGTCGGGTATCGAATAGGCTTCCCCAGAAGCACTTTTAGGACCGCTCTTTGCGCTCTTTCCACTCGCATCATACTTGTAGAATGTGCACCCCCCCACGCCGGTATGCAGTACATGAGTACCGATTGCGCTAAGGAGAAATACACAAGTTTTAACGTCTTTAAGTCAGCAGAAGATCTAAGTTTTTTAAAAACGTATAGAAGTTTCCTTGTGCGGTTAACTATATTATTTATATGCCTGTCCCAATTAAGTCGGCTGTCAATTTGTACTCCTAGGTATCTGATATCAGATGTGCGCAAGAGAGGTAAGCAGTTGCAAGTGGGCCTAGAGCGTTGACAGGTGTGAGCCTCTATTTTTAGATTATTTGGCGGTTGGGATGCGGAAGAAGGAGAAAATGCAATAAATTTAGTTTTATCTGTGTTTATTGTAAGTAGGTTAGCATTAAGCCAGGAAATCACGATGGAGAGGGCTTTTTCGGTTTCATTACAGGCTAGCTGCCAGTCTTTAGCTTGGACAATCAACGCCGTGTCATCAGCATAAGTAATAATTCTGCAGTTATAGACGGACAATTGACATAGGTCGTTGATATATACTAAAAATAATGTAGGCCCAAGCACACTGCCTTGCGGTACACCATATGTAAGGAATTCATCGTTGCTAGTGAGATTTCCAATCTTCACACACATTATTGTAAACTTTTCAGTACTTTCTTGTGTGTTTAACTAATAAAATTGGTTCGTTTTGACGTAGCTGTATGTACAACTCAGTGTCCGTAACCACTCTGTCAAGAGTGAAGCGAAGTCAAAAAGTAAAGTATGCGCATTGTTATTATATTCATTCCATCCATTGTTCCCGACTTTGGGCTTTTTTTATGCCAATTTCTAAGGAAGACATCTAAATCATCCCGCCATCTCCTTAGCGGTCTACTGCAACAAGTAGTGCACATAAATATATATTACTAACATCACTATTAGTCTAGATTACTATTTACTCGTAGATGTTAATAGTACAGTGTTCTATCAATAGCTTGATATATGATACGACTGTACTTATACGAGTACGATGGACCCGAGCCACGAGAACAAAGACACACATGTCTTAAGATCTGACACGGTAGATGTATATTATGATGACATGTCTGACATGACCCAGAGCATAGAACAGGGAATCGCCGTGGCGCCAGCGACTGGGGACGCCATTGCTAATGGGCGAGTGTACAGGAAGGTAGTTCTAAATTTGCAAAACCAACACGGCGCGGCGCAGTCTTTATTATAGACACCTTATTAGAGAAAGTGCACGGTATACTCTATACCGTGGCAGCTTCCCTCATAAGGTGCATTAATGTTCCGAAATTTCAACAACTATACCATGATTTTTAATAATATGGACCAAAGTGACAGCTAGTTGTCGATGAACAATGCCCGCTGTCATTAAAGCATTGTTATAGTTGTCACACATTCTACACCGAGCACGTTCTGTGTCCAGATTAATAATATTTGTGCCCATGCAATATGAGCTTAAGAACAAGTTTGAGCTATCATGGGAACTGTTAGCATTGTCACGGGTCGACAATTTCTATAAGTAAATGGTGACACGCCTGTTCTGCATGGAAAGATTTGACAATATCGTTTAGAGCAACAGTCGCTGAGGCGACTCAATGCTCTATGTAGAATCCAGAGTGTGTTATATATACCTACATAGTACCTTGGTGTGTACCTACATGTGTTTACCGCAGCATGTACATGTAGGGAAGGTATTTCGATGAATTTTGCAAGGGTATACAGAAATAGGAATATGTGATACGGTAGATATTTCGTCACGTTTGGTTATACTGAAAAGCGACCGCAGCAACATATTTGGGGAAGGGTCGGACACGATGCTCTCGTCTAGTTAGTATTTTCGGAAGCAGTTCAATAGATATGTCACTGAATGTTTGAAATGTTTGCAGTATTTTGCTTAAAGATCAATAAAATTAGTCTGGTTTATACTGAATTAGAAATTCGCCGCTACTTCGTACAATTATTGAACTAGCTTTCGTCCTTGCTTCGTGATGCGTACCTAGTGAAGGAGAATAACATGGTCTGAAAGATGACCCCTAGAAAGATGAAAATCAATTCAAATAACAATTTTTTTTAGGATGGGAAATTAGTAGAAAACTTCTTCCGTTCTGGGTAGAACGAAAGGGCGTGTTAAACTTTTACTGACTAAAACCCACCTGAGTCATTCAGTTACCCTTTGCATTCCAGGTAACTATATCGAACGTTACCTATAGCCTTAGCAGGCATCGGCCTTACTCTGCCTCTAAGTTTAGATAATAAAGAGGTGCGTATCAGATTATAAAATTTTCAAACACATCAAAGAAGTATCATAAAGTCAAAAGGTTAATAGTGAAGAAAAAAAAATTGCAAGTTTTTGAAAACTTATCCAAACTTAATCACTAAATCTATTGATGGACCGTTACAAAACTTTGCCAACATTAGATTGGTCTGTCAAAGATTGCCCCATTAATAATATTGAAGTTAAGTTCAGAAAGTAGTGATACCAAAATGTGTGGCAAAATTCTAATCAAAATTATATTAGCAACGTAGCAATGTTCTTGGATAAACTTAAATGTTGACCATGAAATGTTTGTTTGAAGTTTGTTTAGGTCACATGTTACGATAAGGTGGTCGAGCTTAGTCGAGAATTTACAGGCAGCGCTTTTGTAGTACAGCTTTCATATTTATCCAAACGCAATATTGAAGCTTTAGTAATATACACGTTATATTATAAAATAGTGGTTAGATTTCCGCTCAAGGTAATCACGTAACTAATTAACATAAAACTGAAAAGTGGCCACTAAATTGTACAGTTGGTCTATAGTATACTATTTTTACTATCATCATCTAATTAGCCTTATAATGTTCCCACTGCTGGGTCTCAGGCCTCCTCTCTAGGAGCGGGAACGGGCCGTATTCCACCACGCGGGCCCAGTGCGGATTGGTGGATATCACAGGTCTTAGAATTTTTAGTTCTAGGACATGCCGGTTTTCTCACGATGTTTTCCTTCACCGTTTTGAGAGCAATGGTGTGTTGAAATAAATTACAGAAAGTAATTCAATAAAAAAACTTTTTTTTTTTTATTAGGAGTTTCCTGGGGGAAAGATCATCAGTTGAGTTAAGCTCGCCTTTGTACATAATTTGTCAAATCACTGTCTACTATGACATGTTATGTTTTAGAAGTTGTTTCGGGTTTCGAGTCTGGGTATCATGTTTGTGATCGTACAGGAGTATCTCATTTGTAGTGTGTGGGGCAAAGTAAAAAAAAAAAAAACTCAACTTTTCTCAATGATGGGGTGGGGTAAATCTAACGGGTAAAAATACGCTAAATTAATGATGACATTTTCTTTTGTTGTAGTGATATTCTGTCCCAGGAGCTTCGGACGTGTTCACAAGGTGTACGAGGGTCAAAGTCGGCTTTTAGATGCCCGTTAATCCCTTTAAATGGATTGGGGAACCTGTCGACCACTCTGTCCGAAAAGTGTAAAACCCCAGGGCTCACTATGTGGCTGATTGAAAAACCTACAACGCGGGCAATTTTTTGCTTTTAGAGAATTTGGTCTTTGAGTGTAAATAACTAGGTCTATCTTCTCTATCACTAACATTTTAAAGAGGAGATATTTGTGTGTTTGTATTTTTGTTCGTAATTAATAAAGTCAAACACTAATGAAAATATTTTGAAAATTCGTTAAACAGTAGAATGCTACTGAATTGAGGATGAACCAATTCACTTAGCATCAGAATTATTTATTTGAAATATTTTTATACTTATTTAAATATATATAATTATTCTGTATGTCTGTTAGTCACTTAACTTTTCTTAGGCGGTCAGACCGATTTGGATGAAATTTTATGCATATATTAGAATGGGTCCCTGGAAGGTTTGATAATATAGTTGGATCCGGTAGGTGGCGCTACAATCGGATCTTCAGTATTTTTTCTGGCGAAAAACCAGCAGAAAAGACGACGTTAACTCGTCTGATCTCTCTTCGGTCATGTTGGATTGCTTTCCCAACGTACTATGCTAGTTAAGGAACATAAAGTGAGATTGGCCATCGTGATAAAAAAATTCAGTTGGGAGGTTTTTTTTTTTAGTTGGGAAAATCATCTAATGACAAATCTCGCTCTTGGGCGGAGCGAAAGATAGTGTCAGACTTTTACTAACTAAAAACCCACTCCTGTTCCTTCTTTTCCTTCATCCCGGAACCCCGGGCTTCGCTTTCACACTACCCGTGGCCCCAGTAGGCTTCGACCCTGCTGGGCCCCTACGATTTGCTGACATCTCCCTGAGGCGCGCGTGGAACAATACGCGCCGTCGATGACTTGGGCTCGGTCCGGACGGTTACCGGAAGGTCGGACGAGCCACCCATTACTCGCCGTCCGCAAGCCTGCGCCTACGGTGGCCGGAAATCGGGATCGGAATCCCGGCGGCGGTTAGGGCGTGAGGACCGTTGCCTCACGCGATCGGCCGCCTCCTTTGCTAGCATTACTGCTTCGCAGAAGGAGGCGACCGCCTGCCACTCCTCCTCACTCCGGACCATGGCCTGTACCAATGCCCGGCGCGAGAGATCACTGCCGCCGATCGCCCCCACGAGGATACGGCGGTGCTCTGCCCAGGCGGGGCACACCTCTACCGTATGCTCCACCGTGTCCTCCGGACGGTCCACACAATGGCGGCACCCAGGCGTTTCTTCAGCACGAATTCGGTGCAGGAACCTCCCAAACTTACCATGTCCCGTGAGGACTTGCGTCATGTGGTAGGTAAGGACGCCATGTGGTCTTTCCAGCCACTCCTCAAAGAGGGGGCTTACCGCCATAATTGTGGCGTGCCCAGCACTGGGTTGCGACAGTCGCTGTCGCCATTCCACCATGAGATCCCACCGGAGTTCTTTCCGCCATGCCGCGACTTGGCGCGGCAGCGGAGTTTCACCCCGGCGTTGCATCTCCACGCGCAGATCGTGCATGCGTACAAGGACTGTTGCCTCCAGATTCCATGGTGGCTGGCCAGCAAGGAGGCTCGCCGCTTCACGGGAAATCGTGCGATATCCCCGCACCATCCGGGTGGCCATGACCCTCTGGTATGCGTTCAGCTTGGCCGCCGGTCGCTTTCGCAGCGACGGTCAGTTGGGAGGTATGTTTTCTTTTTTTAGTTTTGTTTTAAATAACTGACTATTCCAAACCAGCCGTCGATTGAGGTAGGTAGTAAAGATACGTTTTCGATGTATCATCTACTGGTTTATCTTCGATTTAAATAGTTATTTTTAGACTAGAAACATAACTATTTTTACACAATTTTGAACGTAAATCCAACGCTATATCCCTTTCTCGAGTGTTTTCTGACGCAACGAGAAATCTACACTAATATTATAAAAAGGTAAAGTTTGCTTTTTTGTTTGTAGGAGGATCTCTGGAAGTACTAGTCCGATTGCTAAAATTTTTTCACCGATAGAAAGCTAGGCTATATTTTATGTACGCAAGCGAAGCCGCGGGCAAATGCTAGTCTGTTATAAATTAAATTTATTTTACTTCAAGAAGAAAACGGTCGTAAAAAATAAGTAATATTATATTCTATAAAGAAAAAGTAATTGAGGGAACCATAAAGACGATCTTGGTAATTGCAAGTAGCTATATAATTTGATTTAAGAACTTTTTATCTGTGGTTCTGGGGAATGGAATAATTTTAACATTTCCTTACGTTTTTTTTTTATGAGGAGGAACGATTCAATGACGAAGTAAGGTTACAACTCTTACTTTAGTACCTAACTATACTAAACTAAGATAATGTTAAAAAGCGTTTTTAAAAAAAATGCTCTTAAAAACGTTTTTTTAACATTATCTTAGGCTACGCAAGTAAACAACAAGCACAAAAAAAAATAACCGACTTCACTAAAAAAAACACTAAAAGGATCAAAATAACTTTAATTTCGGAAGTCGGTGTTTATCGGTATGGTTTGTTTCTTATTTAACACCAACTTCCGAAATTAAAATTATTTTGATCCTTTTAGTGTTGAAGTCGTTTTTATTTTTATAAAAAGTTTTTTATTTCACACTTTTTAGTTGCGATACACTTATATCCAGAGTGCATATTTCTCATGACAATTCCAATTAACCCAAACACTGCTAGGATACATTGTTTTATTATGAAGTTCCGTTGGCCATTTCTGGTCTTCTTCATCAGTTCCACTTCATCAAATGTTACATTTTGAAAGTAAATGCTTAATTAAGTTCTCGATGAAAATACCAAAATCACGATACCAAATTGCCTATAATATTAGAGGAGTTCCCTCGATTCCTCATGGATCCCATCATCAGAACTGGATTTTGAAAAAATGGGACCAATCTGGAATTATATCCTTTATGGGGTTTTTTTTTTTTTTGCGAATCGGTGCATAAACGACGGAGTTCTGAGGTAACAAATGTTTAAAAAAATACAACCGAATTGATGACCTCCTTCGTTTTTTGAAGTCTATTAAAAATTTTCCGCATATTGGATTTATTATGACGTAATTTTTTTATTCGTATTTTTTTCAAAGAATCCTTTTAAAATTAACTATTCGGCCATATTCTGGAATCCACTATATTACATTTAGAATGACGTCATTTAGTTAAGCATGCATTGTCATCCAAACTGAACATATCTGTAAAATTTCAGCTTTACTTTCTGACTTTACATTCATTGCGTATTGTGACTGCGGAAGGCCTCAGGTGGCGCAAATACTCTAAAAATATCGTTAATTACAATTTTGAGCAGTTTGGTATCAAACCGCTTGGGTCATGGAGTCCCAGTGTGCGTGCGTCTCATTTTCAATGATATTTCTCGCCGACTGAACGACACTGCGTGTCAGAAGGTTTGCTCATTTTTTGCCCAAAGAATTTGATATTAAATTATGTATTTCACTTGAGCAGGTACTCGGTTTTATATTCAACTTTTCATTGCCCAACTGGACTGGGCAAAAAAATTGTTTATAGGTATCCTTTTCTACGGCATCATGAACTAACTCTATTTTATTTGAGGTAGGAAATCGTCAAATAACTTCTCCCTTTTTTATTTTTTCGTTGGTTAAATCATCCAATGATATCGCCCGCTTTTGGGCGGACGGGAGAGTGTGTCAGACTTTTACTGACAAAAACCCACTCCTGTTCCTTCTTTGCGTACCAGGGCCCCGGGGTTCTCTTTCGCATCACTCATGGCCCCAGTAGGCTTCGACCCTGCTGGGCCCCTACGGTTTTCTGACATCTTCTTGAGGCGCGCGTGGAACAGTACGCGCCGTCGACGATTTGGGCTCGGTCCGGACGGTTACCGGACGGTCGGAAGGCGAGCTACCCATTGCTCGCCGTCCGTAAGCCTACGGCGGTCGGAAATCGGGATTGGGATCCCAGCGGCTGGGGCGTAAGGGCCGCCTAATCGCGCGTGCCTCCTCCTTTGCTAGCATTACTGCTTCGCAGAAGGAGCCAGCTCCTCCTGGGTTCAAACCATGGCCTGTAATTTCTCCCTTCCTGGATGGAGTAAGAAGGCAATGTTATAATTTTACTGAATAAAACCCACCTGTGTTCTTTCAGTAAAAAGTACAAAATCCTTCATCGCGGTATGAGAGTTCCAGAGTTCCCTGCGCGATTAGAACACATACAACAGTCCAAAATCAACTAGATAGTTGTATCTAGTTGATTTTGGACTGTTGTGTGTGTGTGTGTTGGGTGTTGACCCGTCTCGGTACAACACCCGTGGTCGGAGGATCCTACCTTTTCGACGAAGGTTTTTGGGAGATTGAGTTTATACTCGGTTCCGTATACCTCTAAACAGTTGCCTTTCACAATCCAGGGCCATGGTAACATGGTATTTCGACCTATTTCGTAGTTCATCTTGAACCAACCCTTGAGTTACGATTCTAAGTCGTTTAGCCTGCTCTCACTTAAAGCATTCAATTATATATTTTTATTAAACGGCTCGTTTCATGTAAATTTTATGGTTTTTATCGTTATAATTTATGACTTTCTATACGATCTTTCAGCTAGTATACCGAACGTGGTTTAGTACATTAAAATTATGTCCTTGACGTAAAAGCATTACTTATTGATGTAAGTATCCTTTTAATAATGAAAAAGAAAAAAAACCGGGCAAGTGCGAGTCGGACTCGCGCACTGACGGTTCCGTACAAACTTACATATGAAAACAGTTCAATTCCCGAATTGAGTTACGAAGATTTTTCCGAATCGCAAAAAGTTTTATTTTTTGACGTAGCTACAAATTTACAGTTTTCAGATTTTTTCCTATACTTGTGCTATGAGACTTTGCTTCTTGCCAAATTTCAGACGTACGGGAACGGGAAGTACCCTATGGATTTTGATTCCCTTGAAAGTTTCGAAATACACGTTTTTTTGCGACATAACCGGCTGTATCTTATTTTCTATTAACTCAAAAGTTTGATATGATTTTAATTTCAACTCGATACCTCCACGTGTTCCCGAGCTATAGGGTCTTGACAGACCGACAGACAGACAGACAACAAAGTGATCTTATAAGATTTCCGTTTTTCTTTTTGACGTACGGGACATTAAAAAAGAACCAAAAGCCTCTTAATATCGGATTTAAGTAGATACCTTTACGCATTCCCGAGATAAAGGGTCTTGACAGGCAGACAGACGAACAACAAAGTGATCCTTTATGGGTTTCGTTTTTTCCTTTTGAGGTACGAAACCTTGAGTGTCGAAATTTACGTTCGGCCATATCCTTTTTTTTTAAACTTAGAAGTTTGATTTTTTCACAATTTCAAGGGATCGTAGACATGGGTATACGGTTTTAATTTCAACTCGATAACTCCACGCGTTCCCGAGATAAAGGGTCTTGGCAGACAGAGGTCAGAGATACAAACAGACGGACAACAAAGTGATCCTATAAGGGTTCCGTTTTTCCTTTTGAGGTACGGAACCCTAAAAATGAACGATATTTTTATTTGTAAACTAGCTTTTATTCGTTGTTAATAATACGGAACTAAGAATTTTGACAAAGGATTTTAATCCGATTGGAAATATGCCAATATGAAAATTTTATTAAGGCGAGGTTAATAATAGGTAAAGATCTATTTGAACTTGTGATTCCAAGTCAATCCGAAGATATCACAGTTCAATGTATCCTGATTTAAAAATCGCCAATTTCATAGGTAAGGATCTAATAATACCAAATTGTAACACATAGCGGGGCGTGATGGCTCAGTTACATTCAATAGCCACAAAGTAAAGTGCTCAGCACGCCTCAAAGAGTCTTCACTTCAAAATTCACGCTTTAACAAAAAGCTTAACGAATTATAAAGTAAATGGTTATAAAAACATAACCAATACTCTAGAACAAAGTGAAGCAGATTCAATCAATGCATTGCATTGAAATACAAATATTTTACAATTCTGTACAAACGCGCCGGGTGGAGCCAAAGAAAACCAATTTTGAACGAACTCTCTAAAGAAATTCCATGTATTTTTTTAATAAAATAGTGAAACAGTCTTCTGGTACTTCACCGGTCAAAACCAATGGAAAATCTTTGAGTGACTAGTCTTATTTCTACTGGTGGGTGTCTTGGTTAAAAATATCTGAGGTTTATAAAGGTCAATTTAACATTAAACAAAATGACATTTAGTCATTTGCCTTCAGCCCACAGGTGTGTTTAAACCTGACATAATAAATTATGTCACCTGAGGCGTGACACTGTCAGAAAAGATGAACCGACCCAATTTCGAGGGTGTCTTCGTAGGTAGGACTTATTATCGATGTTTAATTTAAAACCGTGCCATACGAGATCAACCCTGAGGTCTTATCATTTATTTTAGTTATATTCCCAGATAGCTAACCTTATCTAAATTAAGTATAAGTAATGCTATCAAAATTAATTAAGGAAAAAAAACTACTACTTATTTTTTTTTATTAAAAGCAATATGTCATTCTATGATGCCAGTACCTATTATACAAATTGAATTCGTAGAAGTACGAAGAACGGATTGGGAAAAATATATAAATACCTATGTGCTACCTTTTATCTTAACAAGTTATAATAATAATAAACATTTATTTCAGGTAAGATACCCATAGGTTAACACAAATACAAATACACAGAAACACAAAACGCAAACAAAAACATACTAATAACATTCATTAATTCATTGCAATTATATAGTTGACATCACATTAAATAAATAAATCATAAAAATTAAAAATGTCCGATTGTTATTAAATTAAAAACTAAATCAATTTGAATGAATACAAATTAGATTAGATTGTCAATGCAAATTATATTAAATTCAATATCAAATAAATTAAACAATAAAATACTATATTTTTAATCAGAATAAATTTTAAATATTATACTAAATTTATGATTTCATCAAATATTTTCATATTTATTTCATAGTTATATTAAGGTGTCGTCTACATTTCATATTAGTCGAACAAAATTTGAGTCAAATCGACACGAAAAATAAAAGAAGATCCGCAAAAAATACTGGTCACGAAGCGGTGAGAAAAAGCTATTTTCTTAAAACTGTAAACTAGATTAACAGTAAGACATTTAGTAGGCAAGTTTGACCATCAGAAATAATGAAACTGCGGGTGTGCCTCAGCAATGAGAACCTAAAATGTAATCTTAAATGACATGCTCTTTACTTTCAAACCAACTTATAATTGCCAACTTGGAAAGTCGAAGGAGAAGGAAAGTAACTAACACTTCAGAAGTTAATAATAGATTATAAACTTGAACAATGTACTGCGCCGAGCGATCGGGTGCGGCATATTCATGGTTAACTTCGAACTTCCATTACAATATGTTACCTGGGAAGTTTTATACCCCTTTGAATGTAAGAGAAGGAACATTGAAGGTATAATCTTGATCATATACAGTGGAATATATTGGTCAAATGGTTCTACATTTATACGTACTAGTAGATTAACATTATCAAAAAAGAATTTAGTAATTTATTACTTCTAACAAACAAGTTATTTTCAGACTTCTAAGATAACCAGCCACCAACCCTTAACACTTACTCGAATAGAGAAACTAAACCTTCAACCCCATGTAAAATTGGATAAATCTATGAATACTATAAAATGGTCTAACATAGATTTAAATCCATTCATAACAATTAATAAAAGATATTTTCATTGGGAATATGACTATAAAATGGTCGAACATAGATTTAAATCCATTCAAAATATAAAAGATATTTTCATTTGGAATAGTTACCACTGAAAATTATGGATTCAAAACACAACAGGCTGCAACAACAACTTTAAGTGATACAATTATTTAGTATGATATTATAGGACGGTTAATAATATTTAGGCTTAAATTTCGTAAGGTCCTACTTTGAATATGCAGATTCCGGATTAAGTGGACCGAGTTCAGCGTTACCAGCTTTTTCGTAAGGTTATTTTGAATGTTTAGTATTTAAGATTTTGTGACCCGAGTTTATTGATGCTACATTTTTCGTAACTCCTGTTTTGAATATTTAGAATTCAGAATTTAGTGATTCGAATTTATTGATGCTAGATTTTTCGTAAGGTCTCGTATTGAACATTTAGGATTCAGAATTTAGTGACCGGAGTTCATTGTAACTGGCTTTTTCGCTAGGTATTATTTAAATATTTAGAATTCAGGATTTTGTGACCCGAGTTTTTTTGGAAGGTTTTGAATATTTAGTAACCTGACTTTAATGTTGCTAGAATATTTGTAAGGTCCTACTTTAAATGTCTTCAGTACTTAGTAACTCGAATTCATTATTACTAGCTTTATCTTAAGGTTACACTTTCGTAGCCTATCCCGCAGAAACCTTTTTTTTAAAGAGCTTTTTGACTCACAACCGTGATGTAGCTTACTATCAACGAAAGAATTTTCGTTATTGGTTTTGAATTTCTTTCACCAATATTTAAACAAAAAACTGATTTGTCCTATTTATAATAATATTTAGTTGTATACACGGATTCCTTCCTAAATTTTATTGTTAAGTAGAAATACCTAGTAGTGTCATCATAAGCTTTAAGGTTTTTGATATTACTGTTATGATTTCAGTATCTACTAATAATTAAAAAAGTCTCATAAAATTTTGCCGGAAAATCACATAATTCTTATTCCATACTTGGACCTTTCACTCTGTTTCTTCCGTCATACACCTAGCGTATCATAAATCACCCTTGAAATTTGCTCCATAAATTCTGAGCCAAGAATTTCGTATATTAGGTCCATAGATTTAATTTCAGACAGTATCCCCTAACGTACCTATTAATTAATATTCTCTAATAACACGTTTATACTTTTGTAATTATTTTTTTCTGCATTTTTTTCACTCTGTTTATGGTTACGTTTAGAAAATGTAAGTATCAGTTGTCAGATTTTCAGGCTTCTGGATCTAAGTTTGGGCTTAGCTGGTGTCTTATTCAAGATGTAAAATTGAATTGTAACTTTGCTTGGCCAGCTCAAGTGTGAGATCATCTATTTGAAGGATTGACCGCCTATTCAGTTAACTCGCTAGTAAATAGCTCCTCTAGTCGGTTTTTTATTCTAAACAAATAATAGAATTGTAATAGTTATTGACACCAATAGTGGAAAGATGGAGTACCGTCTAATTTTGCGCACCTAACTTTGTATTTTCTCAAGACCTATATTTGTTTTTGTTTTTGTTTCCTCGAGTTAATTGAGTTTTTGGGATGTTTCTGTCTTCTGACAAACAGAGATGGATGAGCGCGGGTATTAATTTGAAATTACCTTTATTATTCTATGTCGAGTAATTTGTAAGAGTAATTTGCGACATTATCAGTGATGAGTCCGCTTATATTACGTTACAAGTAATAAAATATAGGTTAGCTAATTTTGTGTTTTTTTTTTTTTTAATTTAAGTTTTGTTTTGTGCGTAATACGCGTTTCCAGTTTGAAACTAGCCTAATGCATGAAAACCTTATTGATAGTGAATAAAAATGCGATGAAAACTTAGTCATTATTTTTAATGTAATCCAATAACTAATTTTGAGAGGCGGAAATTATTCCTGACCAACCCTCTACATATATATATTTTTTTTAATCCTGTATTTATATGAAAAACATCTAGTTTGAGTTCACTATAAAATCTCTACTTCTCTAGTGCTGCGACATTTTAACATAATTTTAACTTTGTAGGCAAAATTTTATTCAGTTTATTTTATTTTGTGCTCATGTGAAATGAAAGAGCCCTGTCCTCGTCGTGGTATGTCTATTGTGTTTTTGTTTTTATACTACAGCTCACGGAACTCATTTTAGAGTTTTCCGGCTTTAGGTAGTGGCTTAACAAAGAGGCGGGTAGTTTTTTGTACATAATATTATATTGTGAGTGTTCACGAGGGGATCTGAATGTAAAGAGTAGACCGTTTTTATGACAGCCAAGTATGCATTTGATGGGCTGACATGAACATAAATTAGTTGAAAAGATTCTATGAATATTTTGTATTTTGTAACTTTCGATGTTTTTTTGTTACCTTGAATGAAGTCTTATAATACTTACAGTAGTTGGTGAGCTATTCTATTAAAAGCGAGCACTTACCTGAAACAGAAAAAAATATTATTAATTTTTCAATTAATGAAATAAAAATTTTAAATAGTTTATCTGCCTGTTTGATGAATAGTAGAGTTTATAGGCAGATCATTTAACTTTAAAGTAAGCATCCATCATATTTATACTAACTTATTCACGCAGTATAGTATCAGTGGCATTTTTCCGGAAAATTGCGGCTCAGAAGTGTAGCGCCTGGACTTACCGGGAAAATACCAGGGATAGTGGTATTATCATCTCACTAAAACCAACCAGGTGATCACCATCCGCGCATGGAAGAGGCTCTATGTCCTCTTATATACTCCCCTGGAACTCCCTCTGTGCTACGCCTGTTCGGATACATCACTGGGTCTCCCCCAACAAGCGTCATAAGGCCTAGATAAAAGATACTACTTTACAGGAGACTGTACTTTTAGTAGGTCTTGAATTTCACCTTCAACAGTTTCAATAACAACTTATCAATTTTCTCCCTGACCCTACTGAACTTATGCATGTATTGTAATGACAAATTAACTCATTTATCACACGTAATAGCGTCGTAAGAATGACAGTTGTTATATCATCATCTTCCTGCCCTTGTCCCGTTTTATTTGGGGTCGGCGCAACACGTTTTTTTCTTCCATTCTGTCCTGTTACCCGTCACACTATCACTTTTTTTTCATATCACTTCTCACACAATCCATCTATTTTTTCTTTGGCATCTCTCTCCCTCTCCATCCATTCACAATTATACTCTTAACTATTTTAGAAACATGCGTTTAATCCCTTCCATCCTCATTACAGAGTCATACCAAAACAAACGAGAGTTGTAGGTCGCGAGTTGAAACCCAGCCAGGCGCATTACTTTGTGTCGCTTATTTAATCACAACTGCTCTCAAAAATGGTGAAGGAAAATATCGTGAGGAAACCGTTATGAACCAAAAATTCGAAGACATGTGACATCCACTAATCCGCATAGGGCCCGCATGATGAATTAAGGCCCATTCCTTCTCTTAGAAAGGAGGCCAGGGTCCCAGCAGTGCAAATATTTTAGGGCAGATTATGCAAATTTTGTAACGGAAGATAGACAGAAATAATAAAGGAGTTTTATGATATTTCATAAAAAATACATCATACTAAGGAAGCTGGTGGTGCGCTACTCAGTAGGTGAACTTAGCCAGCAATGATTAATATTTTGTGAAATTTTTAGGTTAGAGGTAGCCTTTATTTCAGCTATGGACAGCTAGGAAGTTCTATCCACAAAGTTAGGGTTCATTGTTTATTACTACTCTTTTCCCATGGGTTCGCTCCCGAGGACTATCCCAAAAGCATTTCATTTTTCAAAGTGATACGTTGACGTTAACGAGTTTCGAAACTTCACACACGAACCCATGTATGACATGAACACACGTTCATGTCATAAAGTTGAAAACACACGGTCATGATCTCATTAAACAAACTGAAAATATGTTACTATTAGCTTATTCCACAGGGACCGCGAATTTTTCGGGATGAAAAGATTTCTTATAATAAAAAACTTTTTAGAAAAAAAAAAATAACCGACTTCACTAAAAAAAACACTAAAAGGATCAAAATAACTTTAATTTTGGAAGTCGGTGTTTCTCGGTATTGTTTGTTTCTTATTTAACACCGACTTCCGAAATTAAAGTTATTTTGATCCTTTTAGTGTTTTTTTTAGTGAAGTCGGTTATTTTTTTTTTTCTAAAAAGTTTTTATTTCACACTTTTTAGTTGCGATACACTTATAAACAGAGTGCCTATTTCTCATGACAATTCCAATTAACCCAAATACTGCTAGGTTACATTGTTTTATTATAAAGTTCCTGGCTCCATCATCAGATCAGTTCGATAGTACCTTATAGCCAAAGAGCATCTCACGACAATTCTAATAAGCCCAAACACGGCTAGGATACATTGATTAATTACGGAGTTCCTGTGCCTACCTTCCGGCTCCATCATCAGATCAGTTCGATAGTACCTTATAGCCAAAGTGCATCTCATGACAATTCTAATAAGTCCAAACACGGCTAGGTTACATCGATTAATTACGGAGTTCCAGTGCCTACCTTCCGGCTCCATCATCATCATCAGATCACTTCGATGATACCATTTTCAACGTAACTATTCAGAATCATTCATTTATTTGTATTGTCATAGTCGCTTAACTATGTATATCTTCATTGTAATATCTATTTGTGTATGAAGTTCCGTTGACCATTTCTGGTCTTCTTTATCAGTTCCACTTCATCAAATGTTACTTTTTGACTGTAAATGCTTAAGTTCTTGATGAAAATACTAAAATTACCATAGGGTTGCCTATAATTTTTGAGGAGTTCCCTCGATTCCTTACGGATTCCATCATCAGAACTGGATTTTGAAAAAAATGGGACCAATCTGGAAGCATATCCTGTATAGGGAAAAAAAAAATTTGCAAATCGGTCCATAAACGACGGAGTTCTGAGGTAACAAACATAAAAAAAAAAAAAAAAAATACAACCGAATTGATAACCTCCTCCTTTTTTTGAAGTCGGTTAAAAACAGGTATAAACTTTATTCTTTTTCTTCTTCCTGCCCTCGTCCCGTGTTATTTGGGGTCAGCAACACGTTTTTTTCTTCCACTCTGGCCTGTCACTCGTCATGCTATCACCAACTTCCTTTTCTTTCATATCACTCTTCACACAATCCAACCATCTTTTCTTTGGCCTCCCTCTCCCTCTCCATCCATCCCATGTGGATGTATGTAGATAAAATATAATAAAATTATATCTACACAAACTTAAATCTATGAGTATAATTGGCTCAGTTCTATTAGAGATTTCCCTTTACAAACAATTTCGCCTTTTTACAATATTTATTCTTAATCTTAAGACGGCAAGGGCTTAACATTGATTTTTTTCGGGGTGGGAAATTACTATTACTTTTTTCTTAAATAACTTCTCCGAAGACAAATAACTTCTCCCGCTCTAGACGGAGCGAGAGGGAGTATCAGACTTTTACTGACTTCAACTCAACTATGTTTCTTCAGTTGCCCTTTGCGTTTCAGGGACGCAGTGACTCTTTGAAAAAATCCTGCAGCCCTTCCGTAGTAAAATAATAATCACTGATCTACAAAATTTAACTTTTTGTGCGACTTTCAATTGAATAATATATTTTTGTGCTGTTTTGAGGTTACTGAATACGAAAACACGAAAATATTTTTTTATTAGCTCTCTATTTTGAAAATAAACCTAATATATAAAATTTTACTTGTAGTAACATGTTAAAGTACAAAACAATTTATTTAAGAACAACGCTATATTTATTTATTATTGTTTTGTACTATTTGTATAAAATTGGGATATTGAAATATTAACAAAATATTTAAACCTCTTTAATTAGATTTTCTCTTCTTTTTCGTTTGTCTACAGTAATTGCTTTCAGGGGTATCTCTTCTTCGCTTACATTGACGCGTACCATCGACCTTGGTATCTTTTTTCTATTGTCGAGATATCTTTGTGGAATCACTAACCATGTTCGTCACTTACATCACCGCTGTTAGAAAGAAAACAATCAAGATGAGAATAAAGACAATGATTTTTTAGGGACATATTGCAACCTAACTGTTGACACTTTTGAAGGAGATATGTTCACAACTTCCACATAATTTTCATTTTTCTTATTGCCCAAAAAAACAATAACGACCGCTCTAAAAAATTCCTAAGCTTCTTTTTCAAAGCCATGTAAACCTAAATCTAAGTTTTGAACCTTTAAAATCTCTCTTATTTCAGGTCCGATAAATATTCCTCCCTTTATTTCGGCGTTGCTAATACTAGGAAATTTACTTCGTAGGTATTTGAATGCTGGTCCATTCTTGTTGCGAGCCTTCACAAAGTTTTTCATTAGTCCCAATTTAATATAATTATTATATAAAGGTGGTAGAAGATTTTTTTCGAAATTTGCTAGAGGAAGGTGCTTGACGTGCTTTTCTCCAGGATTCAGGCTTATTCTTGCATTTAATTTTTTATGTAATGAAGAAGTAACCGTACTATCCCACTCATACTGAAAACATATGTAGCAAAAGTTGTAGATAAATTACACCCAGACATAGAACAAATGATTGTTCTCATAAGCTCATCATCGCATAGCAGTCAGGGACACTAACCACTAGACCAACAGGTCAGTCAATAATGAGTCCGTTGTGAAAAAGTTGAAAAAGGAATAGTGCTATTAGTGAATAGCAATATTCTGAGGAAAAGATAGAGCGAATATATAGTGGTATTTTTTTAAAAATTAGGAAAAATCCGACGAAAAATGCCAACACTGGGGGGTCCAGAATCATGTACTGGATCCATGGTATTCGTTTGTGCGTCGATGTAAAAGACAAATAAATTGTGATTTTTTTTATTTTTATCTTTTTTTTTTTCTTTTTATTAATGATAGGCTCGCGTTTGACCACCATCTCACCTGATGGTAAGCGATGATGTGGTAATTATGATCTCAATATAATGTCACATTTACATTCAGCCGTAGTGAGCAGGGAAGTGGGCAGGGAAGTGGGCAGGACGAGTGTGTAAACGCGATACTTCTCATGCCACTGCCATTGCCACTCGCGCTGCCCGGCGCTCCCCAAAATGGCGGTTTTTTGTGCGGAAGTCAAAGGACCGGCAGCGCGAGCGGCAGTGCGTGTTTAGATATACGGTGTTTACATTCTGCTCCGACGCTCAGTACTCGCCGAGCGCCTGGAGAAGAAAGACGTTCGTTTAGATCATCGAAAATGCCGTCCGAATGGAGCAATGAAATTACAATAAAATTCTTAGAACTACTGGAAACGGAAAAAGTAATTTGGGATGTTAAGGATAAACAACATAAACAGAAACATAAGGTTCACGACGCGTGGAAAAAAATCAGTGTTGCTTTAGACATACCTATTGACGAATTTAAATTTAAAAAAAAGTCTCTGATGGCCACTTTCAGGCCTCTTGTGTTCAACAAAGTTCTATTTCGATGGATAGATATCATCCATCATCGTCTACGACGAACATTCTTTTTTTGTATTCGATATCTTTTTAAATATCGAACATAATTATGTATCGCAAAAAGAGACAGCGCGGCCGCTGTAATTATTTCGACGTCTGCCATTGCCGAAACTTAAAAGCGAAGTGAGTGGTAGGGCAGTATTTTATTTTATTTTATTTTATTAAATAGGAGCAACAAACAGTCACATTATAAACATCTTACAACTAATTATAATAAAGACAAGTTTTGGCAATAATGCAAACCACAACGTTGCCCACGGGTAGACAAAATGTATAAAAACTATTATAATAATAATAATAATCGCTAGGGGTGTTAGTAAAAGTACATGCAGTTAGTAATAATATTAAAGGGACAGTAAATAAAAGAATTGAGATTAGAGAAAAATTCTCAAGGACAATACACAAGGACATTATTTGAACAAAGAGCTACAGATAAGTCTTTTAAATTTACTCATGTTACAGTTGTTGTATGTAAACACACACTCCTCTCGATCCTGCTGCAGCAGTATTTAGGGAATTATCGCCGGCAGCGCGAGGGGCAGCGGCAGGGGCTGAATGTAAATGAGGTATAAAGTTAATAATATGAGTATATTTTTTTCGGAATTCGGTACTATTACTTCGTGGCGATTGGTGAGCGTTTTTTTTTTATAAATACCTATGTCGTGCGGTGTTCCGCAGGGATCGGTACTAGGACCGCCCTTGTGGAACATCGGTTACGACTACGTGTTGCGCGGCGACTTCCCCGACGGGGTCAGCGTGGTCTGGTGGCTTTGAAAGATCTAAAGGTTGCGTTGAAGTTTTACGTTGTTGTATAAAAATGTATCCATTCAATAAAGATTGATGAAGATTTCGCTAAAGACTGACAATTCCGAAAATACTGAAAGGATTTTTTAACTAACTTGATTATCTTGCTCACTGGCAATATTAGAAGGTGCTGAAAGAGCTTCATGAATATTAAAAAAACAAAAAAAATCGAAATTAACTCTATGATGTGTGTAGGTTTGCGGACGGCGAGCAATGGGTAGCACGCCATCCGGTCATCTGGTAACTGTCCGGACCGAGCCCAAGTCGTCGACGGCGCGTAGTGTTCCACGCGCGCCTCAAAGAGATGTCAGCAAATCGTAGGGGCCCAGCAGGGCTGTAGTGAAATACCGTAGTCTTAGAACGCAAAGGGAAACTGAAGTTATATAAGTGGGGTTTTAGTCAGTAAAAGTTTGACACGACTTTTCGTTCCGCCCTAGAGTGGGAGAAGTCATTAGATGATTTACCACCTTAAAAAAAAACAATTAAATTAGTTTATATTTCTGCCCCCCTAGCCAAGTTACAACCGTTTCGTTTCGATTCTCTTTTCGTCGATCGCCTCGAGTAGGCCACGCCTCCGATTCCTTTATTCTGACGTCATCTCAACGCTCAGTCACGTGGTCAGAACAAAGGAATAGGAGGCATGAACCGACTCGAGGCGATCAACGAAAAGAGAATCGAAACGAAACGGTTGTAACTTGGCTAGGGGGGCTGAACATTCACCCCCCACAAATATCGCCAATGAGTGGAAAGCACGACACTTTATCCGTATTGTGCAAGTTTCAATTCAATGCCGGCCCTGTATCGACTCAAGTGCGCCTATAGTAAAAGTTAATGTCGCCCATAAAACACGAGTGACACAAACAGTTGTAAACATTGACAGTAAAATAAGTAGGTTAATAGATTAACCTGACTGGGATGCAGGACTAATGGAATATATAAGGAAACTAAGTAAAGTGGAAGACGTATTAGATGTTTATGAAATTGACTATAAAAGAGAGCAGCGGTAGTGGATATAATTTACGAGTTATAGGGGTTCAAGGAATGATGCAGGCAGCCAGGAGAACCAAGGTTCCCGGCATAATCCGAAGAATCGCCAAACTTAAGTGGCAGTGGGAAGGGCACATTGCTCGCAGAACAGAATATGGTCGTTGGGGCTGAAAGGTCCTGGAGTGGCGACCGTGTATTAGAAGACACAGCGTCACTTGGGGGAGGGCTATGTCCAACAGTGAAAGTTTTTCAGCTAAAATGTTGACGATTTAAAAAAAAAAAATATATATAAATTGATATAAACCAGTGCTTGACTGCGATCCCACTTGATGGTAAGCAGTGATGCACTCATTGATGGTGAGGCGCACTAGTTTATTAAGAGCCTATTCAATCTAGCCTTGAAGATACCCAAATTATAGTTGGACGGGAAGACCGCAGCAGGCAAATTGTTCCAGTCCTTCGATGTACGCGGTATAAACGACGAAGCGAAACGCTTAGTCCGGCCCGTTGAAGTTTCAACAACGGGCGGGTTGTCCGATGGTAGAAAGGAGATGATGATGAGGGGTTAAAATACAAGATTATACTAGTGTATTGTTTTATATTCATGTAAATTTTTAATAGGTTTATTTTTATATAGCTTCTTTTTTATAGATTATTTCCTGTTTCGATCCACGGTTTTTTTTTTTTTTTACTTTCATACCTATTAATATTATAAGATGGAAATATTGTAACAATTAAAATGTTTTGTTGACGTACATATCTAAATAAAATTCCCTGGCTCGGGACCTAGTTATGGACTGTATTACAGGAGCCAGTGCATTCTCCATAATATGGATACAAAGAGGCGTATTTTTACCACTCTGTCACAAACTGCAAATTTGAAAAAAAAAAACTGTAATATGATAATATTATAGTTTCTTTTTCAAAGCCCTTAAATAATATTACGAGTAGGTATGTATTTTAGGTACTGAAATTAAATGAAAATTGAGAGACTTAAAATTTTTAACGTAAATACGATATTTATATTATTTTGGAAAAAAACGATTGTCGGTGAAAAAGAGGACCTCCTACTAAGAAAGAGCTTTACTTTTCTTCAAATAACGATATTTTTTATTATCCAAGTAATTGGAAACCACCAAACATAAGCCTCGTTAGTTCAGGGTCAGTTAACAAGAAACGAAAATGATTTTTTCTATTTATATTCTCAACAAAATGTTTTAGGAAACACGGTAGGCTTCAGATACCCTTATCTGCGGAGCACCTAAAAAGTGGCCTGAGTCCCTACTCAGGTCACTATTTAGGTGCTCCGCAGGGATCTGGATGAAATATATCTTCTTTGTTTAACAAACCTACGCCCCAGGGAAGCGGAAAACCAGAAATTAATATATGATCTTAGATAACAAGGGATCGCTGTGAGAATTAAAGTTTCAGGAAAGTTTAATGAACAATGGTTTGGTGACTAAGGACTGAGAAATTAACTTTATTTTTTATTTTTTTAATATTTGTACAATATTGTTACATGTAATAGCCACAAGTAAATCTTAAACAAAATATAGATATATTAATTCCCAACGAATAACTACGAGTATAACTAAATTATCAATTTTTAAGGACTTAAGGAAAATTAACTTTACACCTAGAATTATGTATAAGTAGCGACTTGCCCGAACTAGGTTTATAAAACCTGTGTTTCGGGTCATCACTTAACAAGACTAATGAACAAGGGCATCTAAACAGAAATAACAACTTACGAACTAAACCTTACAATCATAATAAAACTTCCAATAGTTTCTCTGTGTCTGTGTAATTGAGATTCAATAGATACTCCGATAACAATGTACTACATTTAATATAATTTATGCTATATATATCTAATAATTTATTGAGCTTGTTGTACAAAAAAGGTCCCAAAAAGACATAAAATCTATGAGCAAATGCATGTCTCGTCTGTGGTTTTCTGCAAACCAAATCTTTCCTCCCCCTGGTTGACGGTACTGGGTCAAAAGGAAGCTCAGAGTGCTGATAAAGTACGATGTGCAATATAAATAGTTGGCGTACTGTTAGTAATTTACAAACTGATGACACTCGTGATACTTCTTCAAAATGTTTTTTTTTTCTCACTTTATTTTGTATTAGGGACTTATATACGAATTTACATGCCAGTCCCATCGGACATTATAATAGTAAATATCTTACCTATTTTACCTCATATAGTAAAACGTAACAGCGCAAACTTAATTAAGCTATGAGCAGCCTCTGAGTTAGGTGTCGACAAAATATGATGAAAAATTCCAACATCGTACATGTTTGTACCTAGCTCTTTATACAATTCTTCTCTTGCAGATTGAAATCTGACACATTCCGTCAACAGATGTATAACCTCTTCTACTGTGCCACACTCCACACTTCTTCAAAATGTTAAAAATTAAAGTTGTCAAAAAATAAAATGCCCGTTTTGACATTTGTATTTTGACTAGATACCTAGCGGCTAGTCCGGTGTAGTGTAGCTACTACTAAAATAGCTACTACTACACCGGACGCCTAATTATTATTTTATTGTTTCTTTCAGTTTCGTTCCAAGTTACATTCTAGGGTTTTTCTCAAACGTCAAAACGGACCTTTTATTTTTTAACGAGTTTACTAGTGGTATTTTGGAAATGTTATTATGGTGGGAAGTCATCAAATAACTCATCCTGTATTGGGTGGAGCAAAAGCGTTCGCTCCACCCAGAACAGGATGAGTGTCTCAGACTTTTAGTGCCTGTGTTTCTTCAGTTGGCTCTTTGCGTTCCAGGGCCACGGTAACTCTTTCGAGCAATCCAGCAGACTATTACAGCATAATTTTGTTTAGTAGTCCTAGGCTCACACGAATGGCTTTCACGCCATCATGCGTAAGAAAGCGGCTGCCTTACTGCAACGCTTGCGCAACACTCGTAACAGCATCCTGAAAATGATTGCTGACAGGCCGGATTGCCCCATTCAGAGAGACACTGGGTGGAATTAGCTATAGGTTACTAATTACACTAATATAGTATTTAAGCACTTTCTGTTATTAACACTAACAATATACGGACTATTGGGTATGACTTAAAAAAAAAAAATTAAGCGCGACTACTTGTAAAAGGATCAGGATTTGATACCCGAGCTGAACAAAAAGTAATCTCAGTTGCTATCCTTCGAAGTTAGGGTTTGTGCCAGCTGATGTTAGGCTGATGAATCTGCTTATTCTTTCGAGTATACAGGTTGGTGTTATGTTATTAACATGAACTAGGTAAAATTCGTAGAAAATAAGTCTTTTTTTATTGCCCTTAACAAAAGTTTAAACGGTGAAAGTCTGAAATTAAAGACAAAGTTCCTACTTACGCGGTACCCCTTTTTACTTAATGTCGTTTACGTGAGCCCTTTTTCTAAGTAGGTATTCTGTGAACTTCATTAAAACTTTGGCAACGAGTAATTTGTACCTACATAAAAAGTATTTATTTTTAAATTACCTATCGCGTTTATGCGTTGGTTCTTGAAACCTATTAAATTATGCGCCCTATTAATGGTAAGGGTAAGGTAAGCTTAATGATAATTCCATTTAGCTTACCTACTAAGTATAAACTGATGTTGTTTTTGGCAATTACTTAATATAAATTTTATAATTTATGTAAATGTTACCGGCAATCATTATAATTCAGGTATTCTATACAATACCTAGGCAATTTAAAAAATACTTGGAGCGTCTAGGCAATGTGTGAAATATTATGTATATTATTGTCCAAAATAATGATTATAATTCCTGGGGATTGTATAGAGTACCTGCTGTTCCACCGGCAATGTGCAAAATAAATAGATTTTGGTCTATATTTATCAATGTTACTATACCTATGACGGGCAAATGAAACATATTCTATAAAAATAATATTTATTATTGATCATTATTATTAAACAATTTATATGAAACTTAAATAATAACTAAACTATTTATACTAAAACCGAACTATGTACATACAAACTATAAAAACTATTATACTAAACCTAACTATGTACATATAATACAAAAACACCTATTACACTCAGGCGTCGAAGTACTCCTCCACATCGCTGTCATCCGGAAATGTGCCCAGAAGGCTGGCAGCACATATTCTATTACTTAAAATCAATTTGTGTTAAAGACGAGAGCAAGAAGGATGTGACGTAATTTTAGGGACCATGACACGGACAGGATAGGTTAGAAGGCGAGATCTGCGCTCCCGCCTTAGCCTTCTTTCTTTTTTTCACATGAACCCGATAATTTCAACTCAATACCACCGGTATTTATCCAATAATGTAATATCAAATTAATACTTATGTCTGCTACTCCTTGGAGCAGTGCAAAAATCTTACTTCAACTTTCAACTCAATCTAAAGATATGGCAAGCGATGATGTGGCCGAAGATGGTGCACGCTTGCCTACAAGTAACCTATTTACTCTTGACTTAAAGACCTCTAGGTTATAGCTATCAGGAAACACTAACTCCGGCAGGGAATTCCACTCCTTAGCACATTTACTAACTGCCGAAATATGACGAAAAAATTCTACCTTCACCAATTTTCCCTTTAATAAATAAGATTATTTGATTATTATTGTAACTGATATCCTTCACACTTACACAGTCATGCATGTTGCCCTTAATACATCGTTACCTATCCTCCTGTCACCGCCTATAATATTATACACAATCTATTCTTATCTTTACAGCCGATGGTGTCACGGCTTGCAATGGCTTAGAGTCACATCGATGCATAATGCCATACTGATATCGCTAAGCTTTTGATCTACTTGTTAAAAAGACTGAAAAATTAAAAATACATAATTTCGTATGTTGCAGACGGTTTTGTATGAGAAATGAGGGAACACTTTCGGTACCTCATGGACATATTTATTTATTTATTTTTATTTTATTAAAACTTTATGCACTAGTAATATACTTTCTTCGATTCTCTTTTCGTCGATCGCCTCGAGTCGGCCACGCCTCCGATTCCTTTGTTCTGACGCCATCTCAACGCTCAGTCACGTGGTCAGAACAAAGGAATAGGAGCCGTGGCCGACTCGAGGTGATCAACGAAAAGAGAATCGAAACGAAACGGTTGTAACTTGGCTAGGGGAACAGATGTATTGTATGAATGTAGACGAAGCAAAAAGGAGTGTGTAGTTACGGATGCAGAAAGAGCAGAAGGCGTTCTGTAGCTTTTACGTATATTCCCTCGGGAACAAGCGTCAGTATTTTAATAAAGCCTAAATTATTAAGGAACATTTAGCCCAAAATTGTTAAGCCTAGCAGCGGAGCACTGGTGGCCCCGTGGTAACGGCCTCGACTTACAAGTTGTAGTTCACGGGTAGAAACCCGGTCAAGCGCATTAATTTGTGTAATTAATTTCATCACTAATTCAAAACTGCTCTCGAAACGGTAAAGGAAAACATCGTAAGGAAACTGGCATAACTTTTGTTTTTGTGGTGGGAAAATCATCCAATGACATCTCCCGCTCTTGAATGGATCGAAAGGGTGCGTCAGATTTGTACTGACTAAAAACCCACACCTATTCCTTCTTTGCCTTCGAACTACCCGTGGCCCCAATGACCTAGAATCAAAAATTTGAAGACATGTGACGGCACATTCTCTCCCCTAGAGAGGTGACCTGCGTCTCAGTAGTGGGAACATTTTAAGGCTGATTATGCTATGCTATGTTAAGCCAAAATATATGTTGGTCGGTATATTCCTTGTTTCAACACCTAAGTCCAGAAAATGGTCATTGAAATAAATCCAAAATAATGTCCGCTCACAGACACAGACACATTAACTGTATTCTCGTGAAGAACTTATCTTATACTCATAGTTCAAGTTGCTAAGTTTCGCGTTTCACGGTACCATGGCATTCTTCTCACTCTTCAATATCTGATGAACTTTTGATTTGACAAGTTTACGACAGCGTACTTTTGTTCGGTACTATTTTCTACCTTCCCCTATAAATCTTTCAGCGTTTCTAGGTTTTTTTTTTTTTTTCGAGTGGGAAAATCATCTAATGACATCCCCCGCTCTTGGGCGGAGCGGGAGATAGTGTCAGACTTTTACTGACTAAAAACCCACTCCTGTTCCTTCTATGCCATTTTTTTTTTCCAGGGCCCCGGGGATCTCTTTCGCATCACCCATGGCCCCAGTAGGCTTCGACCCTGCTGGGCCCCTACGGTTGCTGACATCTCCTTGAGGCGCGCGTGGAACATTACGCGACGTCGACGACTTGGGCTCGGTCCGGACGGTTACCGGACGATCGGACGGCGAGCCACCCATTGCTCACCGTCCGCAAGCCCGCGCCTGCGGTGGCCGGAAATCGGGATCGGAATCCCGGCGGCGGTTGGGGCGTGAGGACCGTTGCCTCACGCGATCGGCCGCCTCCTTTGCTAGCATAATTGCTTCGCAGAAGGAGGCAACTGCCTGCCACTCCTCCTCGCTCCGGACCATGGTCTGTACCAAGGCCCGCGAGAGATCGCTGCCACCGATCGCCCCCACGAGGACACGGCGGTGCTCTGCCCAAGCGGGGCACACCTCTACCGTATGCTCCACCGTATCCTCCAGGCGGTCCACACAATGTTGGCACCTGGGCGTCTCTTCTGCACGAATCCGGTGCAGGAACCTCCCGAACTTACCATGTCCGGTGAGGACCTGCGTCATGCGGTAGGTAAGGACGCCGTGAGGTTTTTCCAGCCACTCCTCAAAGAGGGGACTTATCGCCATAATTATGGCGTGCCCAGCACTGGGTTGCGACAGTCGTTGTCGCCATTCCACCATGAGATCCCGCCGGGAGTCTTTTCACCATGCCGCGACTTGGCGCGGCACCGGAGTCTCGCCCCGGCGTTGCATCTCCATGCGCAGATCGTGCATGCGTGCGAGGTCTTTTGCCTCCAAATCCCACGGTAGTTGGCCAGCAAGGAGGCTCGCTGCTTCGCGGGAAATCGTGCGGTATCCTCGCACCATCCGGATCGCCATGACCCTCTGGATTGCGTTCAGCTTGGCCGCCGGTCGCTTTCGAAGCGACGGCGCCCATACCGGCGCCCCATAAAGGGTCATGGACCGAACGATTCCTGCATAGAGCCTCCGGCAGGAGGCGTCTGGACCCCCTAGGTTGGGCAGGAGCCGCTTGAGGGCAGCCCCTGTACGATCCAGTTTGGGAGCCAGACGTCGGAAGTGCTCCTCGAAATTCCATCGGCTGTCGAGGACAAGTCCAAGGTACTTCATCGTCGACTCGACGCCAATGTGAACTCCTCCTACCGTTAGTTGGGAACCCGATGGTGGCGCGTTCCGAGGGCCGTGGAAGCACATGGCCTCGGACTTGTGCAATGCCACCTCGAGTCCCAACTCTTGGATCCTCTCTATCAGCGTTTTTAGGTGAGGTTATTATAAAAAAAATATGTCGCAACAATTTCGTATACTATAAGCAGAGTATTCGATACTGTTATAACGGGATACTCACCGAATTATGTGAAAATTTTATGAAAAATATCGTATTTTTAGGCAGCCAAATTTTTACCTTTTTGTATAAGATTTGTTACATTGTTCGGTAAACTAACTGTAACATATATAATCATATATTATCGTTAGTATTTAGGTACTAGCTATATTTGTTAAGCTTGGATAGAGACAACCACCAGTTCTGTGTTACGCATCCATCGGATTTCTGCAACCCTCACCACGGTATCGGTTCTCTTTTGCGAGAGGCCTATTAATTTATATTTGATACTAGCTGTGCCTCGCCGTTTCATCCACGCCTTCGGTTACTGCCTCACTCCCGTTGGTCGTAGCGTAATGTTAAATAGCCTATGACCTCCCTTTTTTCCAATTTAAACCAGTCGTTCCTAATATTACCGCGTTCAAACAAAAAAAAAAACAAACTCTGCGATGTCTTGTTTGCTTTTCGATCAATTTTGTTTTCCCAGTTTATGTTCTGTTTTTGAATATTTATTGATAAACTATTTCGATAGCAAAAATTTTTAAATGGATTTTCCCTATTGCGGAACTCTCTGGTAGCTTCTGTGATACCTTCATAACTACCAACTTTATAGATGGTATAGATTATTCTATCAGCCTACAGAGCAAGGGTATACCGACTTACACCTGTGAAGTATACCTACTATACATAGGTATACTCCATAGGTGTAAGCCGGTAAGGTATACACGTATATACATATGTATACCTTACGTGTTTATGCCTAACTACTCTGAACTCAATTATTAATATTTGATTACTAATAACGTCAAATGCATTGGATTCTATTCATAAACAAATGAGTTATTGGAACACTACTATTAACAAGGAAATTACATTGACATGATTAATTAATTGTTAGATTACAATTTCAATTAGTAATAGATTTGCCAATATAGATGTATGCCTGAGTGATTAGAAAACATGCCAAATTATGATTTTGTTGCTTGATTTTACCTTCACTTTAAGAAATGAATATATATATAAATCTTTATTATTTACTTTATTGCAGGTACTTATAAGGAACATAACAAAGAAAAACTTATATCTAAAACACGTACAATGGGCGGCCATATCGCATTCCGCGATCTCTTCCAGGCAACCTGGAATGGACAGTAATTGTCAAAACATGATATGGGATTGTCATTAGTTTGACAATAAGCACCAAAATTACAATATACTATAATAGATACACAGATACATACATGTGCTTTATAATAGATACATAAATACATGCATACATATCAAATACATAGGCGATAAAAAGAAATGGCGACTCTCGATAATCACAGAGACAGGAGTATAAAAAATATATATTTCTCAACCTACTTGAATACTAGTTTGTTACAAACTATGTTCACTATTTGTGTTGAAAATCTTCGTGAGTTATCATTGCAGTCTCAGTTCTATGACGCGATTGCGTTTAGTTCGTGCGACAATCCGACCTCTGCTGCAATGGAAAACCTTCGCCCTTTTCCATCAAAATATAATATAATATAAATGATCTTTCTAATCTACGATATTCAATGTTGATAGCTTGGTAAGGTTATATTTGAAAATATTTTTTATAAAAAATAAATTATAAAAATGTGTTATGAGGGTAGGCTAAACCCATTTTTTATTTTAATAGTACTTAGAGTTCAAGAATTACGCACTTTGCTTTCGTTCGTATAATGTTTAAATGAAAAGTTTTATTAATTTACATTTCAAAGGATTAGAGAGGCTTACAACTAAGAAGAAAGAGCCTTTGTCATAAAATTCATATTTTGTTTTTCCTTTATGGCGTGTAAATAAGTGCAGATAAATAACGTACATAAATATTCTGTTTCACGAAAGCGCGTTGAGCTTTTAGATTCACGTGCATTTTGGCGTTGTGTCCGTAAGATATTTTCTATAACATCGAACGCTCCCAGCTTACTCACAAAAAAAAATGTAGTTTACGTGAAAACCTACAACAAATACACAAGACCTGCCAATTTTACTGAAATAGAACAATTACAATATTATTATCGAGATTTAAAAATAATGCACGCGCATAAATTTTAAAATAAATAATTAACCATGTGGACGTTGTGTGTATAAAATACTGTCTGACATTTTATAACCATCCAAATTTTTTTTTAGGCTTTAGGTATCAATTAATCCTACACTTATCAAAATATCCAAACAAAAATGTGCTGAACAATTGATTAAATTTTGCAAAAATCGTGTCTTCTATTGTTATGTAACGATAGAAAAAAAAAACTGGGCAAGTGCGAGTCGGACTCGCGCACTGAGGGTTCCGTACAAACTTGAAAGGTAAATTGCGGTTTACGATTTATGAAAAACTACTTACTAGAAACCAATTTTCAAACCAATTTTCGGGTGAAGTTTGCATGGTAATGTACATCATATATTTTTTTTAGTTTTATCATTCTCTTATTTTAGTAGTTACAGGGGGGAACACACATTTTACCACTTTGGAAGTGTCTCTCGCGCAAACTGTTCAGTTTAGAAAAAAAATATATTAGTATAATATCATTTTTGAAGAGCTATCTATAAATATCCCACATGTATTGGTTCGATTAAAAAAATTTTTGAGTTTCAGTTCGAAGTATGGGGAACCCCCAAAAATTATTGTTTTTTTTTCTATTTTTGTGTGAAAATCTTAATGCGTTACACAGAATACATCTACTTCCCAAGTTTCAACTGTATAGTTCTTATAGTTTCGGAAAAAAGTAGCTGAGACATACGGACGGACAGACAGACAGACATGATGAATCCGGAACCCTTATTTCGTTTTTTTGCCATTTGGCTACGAAACCCTAAAAATGTGGTGGTGATGTAATAAAGCACGAATAATTAAAATTACCAAATTATAACATACCAGCTTATTTTATGTCTATAACACTCAGTGATAAAGTAGCATTCTACTGATAAAATAATTTTTAAAATCAGTTCAGTAGATTACAAATTATAATACAAAAATATAAATCTTTTCTCTTTATAATATTAGTATAGAAGTAAAGATGTACATCACAAAGTACATTTCTAAAAGCCTATTATAATCCCTCTCATCTTTTTGCACTTAACATACATTTTTCATACATTTACATCATTTATAATGTGAAACGAGATGCCTTCGTGATTCACATTAACAGGGTCAAGTTAACACACTAATCCCCGAGGGCACGAGAAAATCATATAAACGCTGTAAACCTTCAAATAAAATATTCACACCGGACCGGGCTTTAAACGACCTTTTCATGTTATTCACACCCTTATAGTAAAGCAGTAACGGTCATAACTGCTCGATAAAGTATGTACAAACGCGTGTAATCTTTGGGAGGCGGTCGTGGTAGTATGTATAGACAAAGAGATCGCTTTATTAAACTTTCATAAGAGCAACACTTGATCGGAAGGTTCGCTTCAAGCGGTGTTTTCGCTGTATACAGCTGAATCAGGCGCCACAAGGGCAGCTCTTAACCTCGAGTAGCGCGAAGGGCTGGCGAAAGAGCAAAATGTTGAAAATTTCGCGTTACATTTTTGAATAAAACCATCCATTTTTGAAAGTCTGCTGATTTGTATGGCACAAACGAGCGTACAGTACCCCACTTGGGAGTCATTCGTATCTCGTTGAGGACTTTCCATTTCTTTTTTAAAACCGTATATTGTGTAGGTAGGTATATAATGTTTTTAGGTAACTTATGTTTAGATTTAAATTATACCTAGATTTAGCGGAGTATAATACTGATAATCAACTACACTATACTAGGCTGGATAACAAACCCTAACATTGTAAATGTGGTTTGTAATGTCTATGTCTATTATTACGATAATATCTATATTTCGAACAAGGAAATATTTATTTTCAACAGGATATTACCAGAATATATTATTAACAACAAAACTAATAAATAAGTATTTACATAATTATAGATAGGTATACAAACTAAAAATAATATAATTCTATCATGTGTAAACGTGTAAAAGTATTCTTTGGGCGTTAAAAAAATTGTCGACATCGTTGTTTTTTTTTAGGATCGCTTTTGACCACTATCGCGTTGTCAACGGAAGAATTGCCCCGAAAGCGTTCGGGGTAAAAATGCTGAATTGTAGTAATGCTGATTTGTTACTAAAGAAAATTCCCTCTCATCACGTGAAGAGTCGACTAGCTTAGCTTGATTTCAAACATGTATCGGTGAAATCGGCATTGACTGTGAAAGAAAAATGATCAAACAAACATGTTTTAAAAATAGCTAAATAGTTATCCACGCATTTCCTAAAGGTAATGCAGGGATCATAAACATACACACTCTTCAGCCCCCCTAGCCAAGTTACAACCGTTTCGTGTCGAATTACGTTCTCCAATCGGTAACGCCTCGGTGTCAGCAATTATAGAAAACGATAAGTTGGTAGCCATGTTGACGCGTTTGAGGCGGCCGTTCGTTCTACAATATCGTTCTACATTGTAGAACCGATAACAATTCATTCTATCATTTTGAACGATGTGAACTTGGCTACGAATTTTGTATTCGTTTGTTCTGACTACGTGACTTAACGTTGAGATGATGTCATTCGTTTTCGACTAGCGTTAACGATTGAAGATTATCAACTTGGCTAGGGGTGCAGTTCCATTAAATATCTGATACATATAAAATATCGTGTCTCAGTGTTTTTATCTAACTCCTTTGAAACGGCTTGACAGATTTTTATGAAGTTTTTTGTATATATTTACGCTCCATTTATCCTTTGATAATTTATATGGCAAAACAAAATTTTTTAGGTAAGCTAGTATTTTTATTGATAAATATTTGTTGTGATAAACTCATCTTACATAAACGTTAAACATTTGTTATTCAAGGCACGTAAGAAAATTTTCAGGATTGATAGCAAGGATTTTTCCTTTCACCTGGATATTAAATTCCTAATAAATGTCAAAGATTGAAGGAACATGGACCTGAATAAAGTTTTTAATTAACACAAATTAATTGCGCTCCAGCAGATTTTATCTTGTTCCACTTTTATTAGAAAAGGCGGTCTGTAATTCAGACTTTATTTTATCGCTTGAATTTTTTTGCAAGTCTACCCTTGCCGAAATTAGAAAAAGATTATTTTTCATTCTGATATAGTGTTTCTGTCAGTTCATGTTAAAGAAATGTTTACTTAGACGCGGGCAAAGCCGCTGGCTAAAGCTAATGCTACGTATTTATGTGTATCTGCCAATGTTAAAGCTATTAAAATATCTTTAGGTTTGAGATTTATAAGTTCGAATTAGAGACTAAGGCTGGCCGCAAACGTGCGGTTTCCGAATTCGGTTTCTTGATTATGAATACTAGTTCGGAATTCTGTGAGACTAGCGCAAACGTCAGGTTTTTTGTATTAGGAATTTTATACGACGAGTACTTATGGTGGTCGCAAACGTACGGTTTCCGAATTCGGTTTCCTGATTATTAGCCAAAATATACGCAAACCCAGTGTTCGGAATGACGTCATAAGGTTTTATTCCATTCTTTTGACACACAGCAAAAATTTCGAAACGAACGTATGTTTTTTTCTGTTTGGAAAAAATAAGAACTAACTAGTGTACCTTATTGAACATTTTGTATGTAAGTAAAGCATTTAGGTTTCCAACTCTGAATTCCTAATCAGGAAACCTAACGGAATGTGTGCGGCCGGCCTAATAAAGACGCAGGAGTAACTTCATTTAAAAATTTCTCGAAGCTAGGAGATGCATTTCGCAGTTTACCTACTAATTTCTAGCAAAACTATGCTAGTATCTACGAAGCTTTGCGGCAAATGCAACATTTGAATTCTGAAACAGAAATACGGTACGGAAAACTTAGATTACTACTCATTAGGAATATTATTTTGCAACAAGTGGATTATAAAAGGTAGTTGAGACCTACTGACAATTTGAATGTCCATAGGTAAACATCAGAAGTGAAAAAGCTTACTTTAAAGGAGAGCAATTTGAAGTTTATTTTATGGATAACTTCGTCAATAATAACTATAAATCAGTATATAAATTTAGTTTTATATTAAGGTTGGATTTAAGAATCGTTAGACAAAAATACAGTTTATTAATTATGAAGAGTTTGTGAGAAAAAATAGTTATTAAATATAATATACTACGTAACTGCACTGATATTATCAATCGAAACTGGGCACTTTCGATTATTGAAATCGGCAGTTTCAAAAGATTTTTAATTTGGAAGCAAGTATCGAAAATTGAGTCCTGGTGTAAAAAAATAAAATAGAATTACCACTTACACAATCGGAAACGGCATTTTCGATATTATTTTGAATATGTATTGCTTCATTATCGAAACTACCAGATTCAATTTATTATTTGGGAAACACTTTGAGAAAGGACCAAAACAATGTTTTTAAGCCGTAACTTATTTTACAATTTAAATTAAACCCCAACCAGACAGCGGCGACATACGTTCGATGTGCGGTGAACACTCGCGAAATCGGTAATTCCGTCTCGTTTGCACACTCGCCAGTACCGCGTACGCACGAATTAAGTGAGAGACAACGAGAGAAAAAATACTTTATTTGGGCAGAGTTACACGCGATACTTAACTTTCGTTCATATACGACGGCTTAAGTGTTACGTTCCGATATTATTCGATTTCAAAAAAGTAATAAGCACTGATAATTATCGTTTTTGAAGTACGCACATTAAAATATACCATAAAGGTATATTTTAATAGCTAAGCTTAAAACAGAAATAAAAAAAATAATGCAAATTTTCAGATTCAAGAGTTTACTTAAGGACAGTCGAATTATTGCTGGCACTGACTGGACAGGTCCACTCAATTCTGTGTAGTTCTTTCCTAAAAAGACCATCTCAGACACTAATCTGCATGTTTCTCATATGATTTGACTATGTTTGCTGTATGGACTTTAAAAGAGACTGGTGAGAAAAAATATTAAACTTTAAAGTACCGGAGTATTTACTCATTACAAATATACAAATAAACAATATATAGCTTCATATATGATGAAAATCAGTGAAGCTCTACAGAATCCTAATGACGTCACTAGTCAGCAGAATGCGTCAAATGAATCTAACTATCCGATTACAGATGAAGCCCGATCTGTTTTGCAAACAGATGATTGATTATTGGGCTTTCACAGAAAACCCAGTTATGTAACAAACATATAACTACCTCAAATCTATTTGAATTTTCATTATAAAAACATACCTATTGGTGGAAATTGGACGCTGACGTCATACAAAATTGAATCGCAAAAATATTATAAAGGTGAAAGTTTATGTGTGTATGTTTTACACTCCTTTACGCTTAAATGGCTAAATGGATTCGGATGAAATCTGACACATGAGTAGACAATGCCCTAGAGTAGTACATAGGATACTTTTTCACGCAGGCGAACCCGCTACTAGAAGCTAGTGTAACAAAATTATAATAAAAAAAGGTAAATGTGTCGTAGTCATTTATGAAATCGTGCTGTTTAGTTCTGAAAATAATAACCTAAACCTGAAAATAAATTGTTTTTTTTGCCATAGGTTCCTAACTATGTAAAATTATACCAGTAATTGTCTCGTCCTTCGATGATTTAGTTCGTCTTCGTTTTTCTTCTAATTTACTGATTTTCTTTTTAATTTTTTGTAATTTCCTTTCCATTTCATTTTTTCCATTATTTAACAATAAATAACTGTAAAAACTGTAAATCTTTCTATAAAAAATGAAAAAATAATAACTTCAACTTTCTCTAATGGCATTTGTGGAAAAGACATCACAATTTTGCCAATAACACATTTTAGCTATCGGAAGAAGTGTGACGCCTCAATGGCATAAGAAACGAATGAAGTCTACAGATTATAGAATGGCGAGCGGACAATGGATACGTTGCCAGTATTTTTTTTTAATTTCCTGATTTAAACTATATGTGACGTCCATCAGTAACCAGGAAATATACTACATTAGTAAAGTTCTTCATCATGTTCGGACGAGACAATTATAGGAATAATTTCAATCGAACAGCGCTTACAGGTAAGCTAGTTTGATTGTTTATTTATTTATTTAAACTTCATGTACAGTAGTGGTACATAGGCGGACTTAATGCAACAAGGCATTCTCTACCAGTCAACCTTTGGGTTAAAAGAGACAACACTGTGGTAGGTGTGCACAATAAATAAATAACAGTTAAATTGTTCAATAAAATTATTTAGGTAGGTACTGTCTCACTCTGCGACGGTTTATTTGAGATACCGGACTTTTAATCAATGAAATGCTCGATATCATAAAAAAATCCTTGTATTTTTCTTCAAGATTCAATATTAGCACATCGCACTACAATGATTATGTCCGAAGAACAACAAAATCCTTAAAAGTATATTTTACATGCCAGTTCGTTAACCTAACTCATGCGATCTCCTTTCGGTATCACAGTACCTACATTACGGAAAGACATACTACCTGCACTTTAAAAATATTAGAATATTGAAATTCTCAGTTGCCAATATTGGATATATTGGCAACTGAGAATTTCAATTTTAATAATGAGAGACGGAAATGATATGAAAGTACCTTTAAACAATGTGAAACTCAAGGGAATGAGGGAATGAAATGACGACTCACGCTGGATTATTCTTACAAAGCGTATTCAGAACAACAACTTCATCATTTGTTGTCTAAAGCTGCGGGTCTCCAGTCAATGGCGATGAACTCATCCAGACTGGCTATTGTCTTATTGTTGTCAAAGTTAATTACGAAATTTCTTAACAGACAAGGTTAATTTTCAAAGTAAAATTGAATTGAACCTGGTTTTGTTAAAAATAACACCGCAGCGGAAAGTTCAGACAAAGCTTTGAAAACATTTTGATATTATTCACCAAATGCTGACACCGAGTTTCCAGACAATGCGACGATTAAAATGCATGCTCCCAAAATGAACTTCAGAGAAAATATTTGAGATGGAACCAAAGATAGATGTTTTACTGCTAAAGCAAAATTCTTTAAAAAATTCCGCTTTGAAAGCCACACCTAGAAAAATAGAGTTCTATTCATCCCCAAGCAACCCGTAGAATTTAGAGCCCGCAGTTTTAGACCCGGTTATAAAGTAAGGCGTAAAGATAAACCTTCGTAAGGGAATCAAACCTTGAATCTACAACGTAGGGTCAGTCTGTGAGCATGAAAGGGATCACTGGGATGAAAAACGGGTTTTACCGCGCCGCGGTCAACCGGTTAGCTAAGGTGAAAAATGTTGCAGAATAAAAGGGATCCGGAAATTGTGATGTAATTTGAACACTCGAGAACAAACGAATAAAGGTTTTATGTTATGAAAAAATTTGATCATGGTTTTGAAATTACGAAATTGTGTAAAAGTGACAATTACGATCAAAAACAGACGTGTTTTATTATATATTTTTGAAGTCGGTTAAGGGTTCTATTCTCGGCTGAATGTATTTTTTTCAAATGTATATATATATATTCACTGATATCTCGGTCAATTGTGGACCGATTTAAAAAAATATTTTTTTGATTGAAGTTTATGCTTCCGAGTTGGTCCCATACAAATATTGTTATGATTTGATCATGAATTTCGAAGATATAACTACTCCTCATAAGATTACAGCAGAACTGTCGTAATAGGTAAAATTGCTTTGTTTATACGTGTAGTCGATGACTGACTGAAATAAAAGGGGGATATATGTATATCGAACTGATCTGATGATGAAGACAGAAGGTAAATTAATGTAATCTAACCGTGTTTGGGATTATTATAATTTTCATGAGATGCACTCTGGCTATAAGGTATAATTTAAGTTTGGCTGAGGGGTACTTTTCAGTGGTGGTACCATAACTAAAAAGTGTATAACGAAGAGACAAAACTATTATAGAAACACCGACTTCCAAAATTAAAGTTATTTTGCACTTTTTAGTGTTTTTTTTTACATTGAAGTCGGTTGTGTATTTTTTGTAAAAAGTTTTTTATAGTATTTTATGTAGTTTAGCTGTGTGGTTCGTTAGTTATATTTCAGTTAGGCTATGCATTGACTGCATAATAATAATAGTATAATCACCCCCTGCCTTTTATCGATGGATATTAATAATATTGTTCAGGCAGGGGCCGTAGTCTTAACATAGTTCTAGGTTACCAATCCGCCGTATTATCTTTGTTTTCCATATGTCGCAATAGTTTTTCGCCAATCGGGGGTTATCCTTGCATGCACTAGCATAGCGCGTACAAGGATAATCGTCGGTTGGTATCACGTTCCATTAAAATTATCTAAAGGGCCTCTGCGAGTTTGTTTCGGCCCCTCGTACACCTTCCAGGTCCTAGTAAAATCAGCCTTATATTATTCCATCTTCTGGGACTTAAGCCTCCTCTCTAAGAGAGGGAAGAGGTCGTAATCCACCACGTGGACCCACTGCGGGTTGGATTTGGATAAAATTTACTAGACAGGTAGAACATATATCCTAGAATAGGACATAAGATTTTTATAGGACTTCTTATCCCGGGAGTGTTCCCTCGGGATAATTGACGATATTCATACAGGCAAAGTCACCGGTAGAAATGAGTTATTAATATATTCGTAATTAAATAGTAAATTATTAATATATTTCGCCAATTTGGCTCGAGAATATACAAAGTAAAGAAAAGTTTTAAATATTCATGTTTTCACCAGAATTGCTTGCTTTCCACGATGAAGTAAAATTAACGTAGGTTACTTTAGCATAATGTTAACCTAATATAGGCTATTATTTCTAGCTAATTAAGGTAACTAGGTATGTCTAAAGGTTTCAATGGAAATAGTAGATATACAAAATATATAAAAAGTTAGGAACTAAGGTTGTGTAGCAATACCTATGGTGGCCATTATAAGAACTAAATTGAGGATCAATTAGAGTTCTCCGTGCGATTTGAACATATACAACAGCTCGAAATCATCTACCGGGCAGTTGCTCGGAACAGACATAACATCAGTCTGGTCGGAGGATCCTCCCTTTTCAATGAAGGTTTGCGGGACTTTACACTCTTTTCCGCATACCTCTAAAGCGGTATGATAACCTGGCTATGGAAGTTCCCAAGTATTTTATATATTTAAGTTACAGTCACACAATGGCTTCGTATTCATTGTCACAATAAAAAGCTGACTCATACACCCCATCGTATTTGTGTAAATCACACTAATCACACTAATATTATAAAGACGAAAGTGTTTGTATGTTTGTTACTCCTTCACGCTCAAACGGCTCAACGGATTTGGATGGAACTTGAAAAGCAGACCATGTACTGAAATAGCACAAAGAATACTTTTTAACCCGAGAATATGTTCCCTTAGGATAAACTAAATTCACGCCAGTTCTGCCGCTGGCAAAAACTAGTAACCGAATTGGGTTATAATAATATATATACAATAAAAATAAATATAATAATTATATAATTATAATTATAATAATATATATAAAGAATATATATACAGGGTGTCTTTGAAATCGACGCACAAACGAATACCATGGTTCCAGCACATGATTCTGGACTACCCAGTGATGGAATTTTACGTAATTTTTCCAATTTTTTTTTAAATCTTTGCATTTTTTAATTTAAATTGTATAAAATCGTTATTCTAACACTTTTAGTGAAAAAAATGTATGAATTACTTTTAAAATTAAAAATGTCATCGGGGTTGATTATTACTTTTTTTACTAAAATTATCGTCGGGGTTGGTTTTAATAACGATTTTATGCAGTTTAAATTTAAAAAAGTACAGTTTTTAAGCGCTTATATTCTTTAAGAATAACTATCGCTTAGTCATTCATTACCAATATTAAGAATGGATGAAGTTCCTGCTGAACTTTCTTTAACGAAATCGGTACAAATCACTTGAAGGCTAAGTAAACAAACTGGGTAGGTTCAACCATTGAACTACGTAGTACAGAAGCTTGAGTTGTGCGAGCACTTGTTAGTACCTGAACTAACTTTTAATAGTTAGGTAAGTGAATCATAAGTTAGGTGGAGCGTCGTTAATGAGATGTATGAACTTCTCGGAGATGCCTCGTTACCATAACCTTGAAGTAGGTACTGCTCTTAAAAGATGTTGAAGAGATTTTTATAATGACGATAAATTAAAAAAATATCTGTCTGAAGAGATTTCTTCAGAAATAAGTGTTACCTTTGTATCTTTTTTTTCTATTCGGTACTTCTGGTCTGTTTATTATTTGTGTTTACAATAATTGTTAAATAAAAAGAAAAACAATTCGTTTCACGCCCAGAAGGGCCGAAGCCTACTGGGGCCATGGGTTTGCTTCTGAAATGAAAGCCTGGGGTCCTGGATTGCAAGGCAAAAAAGGAACATAGGAGTAGGTTTTAGTCAGTAAAAGTCTGAAAGTCCTTCTCGTTTGCCCTAGAGCGGGAAAAGTCATTGGTTGATTTCCCCACCTAAAAAAAGGCATATAAAATTAAACAAAATTAAATATATTTGCACGGTTTAGGCGAAAGATTGTGAACTATTTGAAGTTTTGCTTGTTGCTAGATGGAAATTGACATGTCGTGTGGGAAAATAGGTAAGAGCGACTCGTCCCTGAAAAGGAAGGTTTGCACAGTATCTGATTATCCTGGGGACAGCTTAGCACAAACGATGTCACTATTTTCAGGGACACAAATACCAAATTTCAAACGATTTTCGATTTTTGAACAGAGATGTGACACGAACAGTATCAGTCAAAAAACGCCATTGAATTTGTAGGTGTCAACGAAACGTCATTCCATGTTCGAATAGCGGATATCTCAGTGCCTTTCACTTGATAGATATATGTGCAGGTAAGGGATGGATATAGGAATGAAACCAACAGCCGAAAAATGAAGTTATCGCGATATATCAATGTAATCAAAAGATTGGTCAAAAAATTACTCACCATTTATGCCAAAAAGACCTCACTTCAGTGTCATGTCAGATGACATGGAAAAAATCAATACAACTAATGTAAAGTAGTAAAAATTGCTACAATTTGAGTGCACTCGTAACTCTGCAAATTTATTATGTCCCGAGGTCTATGAAATTAACTAGAAAATTTCAAATATAACTGGTAATTTTTCCCAATATATTCGAAATTGTGATACGAGTACAAGAAAACAAAGTCTGACAAAAGTTCTAAATTACAGCAACTTTGTAAACATCAGAGTATGTAATATTTTTTAACTCCATCGCAAACAAAGTAAAATTCTGAGTACGAAGGCCTGAGGTGCGATGAAGCCTGCTAGCTAGCAGAAAAATATATTCAGTATTTTTAAATTTTCTGCATTTCATTTTCCCTTGTTAGTGTCATTACCACGGGCCGTCCAAATTGACAGTCGGAAGTAAATTACACCGACTACTGAGGGCTAATTTACCAGTAACGTGAGCATTTTTGCGTGAAAATATCTTGTACATTCGTCAAACAAATATGTTTTCTCTTTTGTAACCTTGCAGAAAAAGAAAACGTTATACTGGCTGAGTATCTAAGATGGGAGTTGGTAGTTGTTTAAGCATAAGGAATTCTGAAAGGGAAAAGAAGGAATTCACCCACCGTGGTGGTATCTGGAAAGCAAAGGGCGACTGAAGAACACATGTGGAATTTAGTCAGTAAAAGTCTGAGGCGTCTTTTCGCTCCACCCTAGGCGAAAGAAGTGATTACTCTTATTTTGTTTAACTTTTCAAAATGCGCTATTGAAATATGATATATGGTTAATTCCAAATATTTGAACCCTTTGGTGGTTGTTATTGCTGAAAAAACTTTTTATAAAAAAAATACAACCGACTTCAAAGAAAAAAAAACACTGAAAAGTGCAAAACAACTTTAATTTCGGAAGTCGGTGTTTTTATAGTAGTTTTGTCTCTTCGTTATTTAACACCGACTTCCGAAATTAAAGTTATTTTGCACTTTTCAGTGTTTTTTTTTTACTTTGAAGTCGGTTGTATTTTTTTTGTAAAAAGTTTTTATTTTAAATTTTTTAGTTATGGTACCACGACTAAAAAGTACCCCTCAGCCAAACTTAAATACCTTATAGCCAGAGTGCATCTCATGACAATTCTAATAATTCCAAACACGGTTAGATTACATTAATTTTTTACAGAGTTCCGGTGCCTAACTTCAGGCTTCATCATCAGATCAGTTCGATATATTCCCTCTCTACTTCCTGTCAGTCATCGACTACACGTATAAACAAAGCAATTTTACTTGTTACGATGGTTCTGCTGTGATCCTATGAGGAGTTCTGTTCCATATCTTCGAAGTTCATGATCAGATCATAACAATATTTCTATGGGACCAATTCGGAAGCATAACCTTTCAATCAAAAAAAAATTTTTCAAAATCGGTCCACAATTGACCGAGAAATCGGTGAACATACATAAAAAAAAAAAACATACATTCAACCGAACATATAACCTCCTCCTTTTTGAAGTCAGTTAATAAAATGTCTCAAAGGCCCCGATTAATAACTTTAGTTTCAACCTATTATGAGGCGTTTACACGTGGGTCCAGCCTCGGCCAATCGCCATTGTTTAAACGGGGTTTCTTTGCCTTCGTCCCAGGGCCCCGAGGTTCTCTTTCGCATCACCCATGGCACCAGTAGGCTTCGACCCTGCTGGCCACCTACGGTTTTGCTGACATCTCGTTGAGGCGCGCGTGGAACACTAACCGCCGTAGATAAATGGCTATTTGTTGCAATGTCCCTACATTGTATTTTATTTAATAATGGTTATAGATTTCTAATTATTTGTCTACTCTAAATTAAGCTGATTTTTCTATTACGAATGATGTTCTTTTTCACTTAGAACGTTTCAAAGCTGTCTTTATCTATATTTATACACATCACATACTACCTGAGAATTACAAGTTTCTCATATGTAGAACAGGAAATCGAAAAAATCAAACTTAGATTTTCATTTCCTTTTTTTTGTTACCATTTCATTGGAACATATTCGAAAGGAAATTGATGTCACTCGTTAGATTTAATCTAAATCTTATCACACATCAAAAAGCTATAAAGCAGGTCATGTTGACTTGAAGGCTTTTACTTAAATCATAAAACGTTACGATTTCATCTTGTCTTTTGAATTCATAATGAATACTTATGATTGATTCCTTTGAAATTCATATTTATCCAAAAACATGAACTATATATAATTATGTACTTTATTAGGTACATACAGCAGCATAATCAGCCGTAAAATGTTCCCACTGTTGGGACGCAGGGTTCCTCTTTAGGAGAGAGAACGGGCCGTAATCCACCACGTGGACAGGGGCCAGGTGGAATCCAGTAGGGATTGGTGGATTACACATATTATGTCTTCGAATTTTGATTCTAGGACTTGCCGGTGTCCTTATGATGTTTTCCTTCACCATGTCGAGAGCAGTGGTGAGGAAATAAATTACACAAAGTAATGCGTCTGGATACGAGACGCACAGGCGGCTACGGCCTATGTCCAAGAGTGGACGTCTTTCGGCTGAAATGATGATGATGATGATGACGAATGCGCCTGGCTGGGTTACCTACGTACCTTTTGTTTTTATTTTATGCGGACTCCTCAATTAACTGCTCCCGCTCTGAGTGGAACGAGAGGGATTGTCAGACATTTAATGACTAAATCCCACCTATGGTCCTTCAGTTGCCTTTTGCATTCCAGTTCCACGGTGACTCTGTCAAAAAATCCCTCAGATTATATATAACGAGTAAATCTTCTTACTCGTTAAATGTATAGGTATAATCTGAGGGATTTTTTGGATTCTCTCCGGCTATTACTAAGAAGCTCATTAATAAGCAATGGAATTGTGTAATGTCGTAGTTACTATTTTTACCAGCGGCTTCGCCCAAGAAAAAGTAGAAAATGTATAGCTTATGCCATTCAGTGATAAAGTAGCATTCTGATATTGAAAGCATTTTTAAAATTGGTTCAGTAGGTACTTTTTGAGTTATTCATTACAAATAAAAATACAAAACTTTTCTTTTCGTAATCTTTATAATTATATAAAAGGAGAAAATGACTGACTGACATATCAACGCACAGCTGAAACTATTGGGACTAGGAGAGTGAAATTTTGCATAAGGTTTCTTTTTATGACGTAGGCGAGCACTAAGAGAGGAATTTCCAAAATTCACCCCCTAAGGGGATGAAACGGGGTCCAAAGTTTGTATTTAGAAACCTACTTTTATAAGCGGGCGAAGCCGCTGGCAGAATCTAGTATTAGTATAGATACCTATAGCTTTTCCAGTGTCTGCTTCTGTGTCCTCTTCCGCAAAAACTGCGCATTTTTTTTTGAGATAAGAAGTAAACAACCTTATTAACACTCAGCACTGCAGGTTTTCAATTGATGAATATGCAATTTTCCGTCATTGTGTATACACGTATAATAATTATGCATATTTATTTATGAGAAGTAAATATCTATAAATGTGTTTAAGTAACTTAAATATTAACTAACAATTTATACTAAACCTAAAGAACTACGAACTATTATCTACTATTTGTGTTATATTATTCATTAAGATCTCAAATATCTCTAGATGTAAAACAATTTTAAAACAACCAACTTCAAAATGGGGAAGGAGGCGGAGGGAGGGGGGGAGGGGATGTTCGGCTGTATATATTTTTTTTATATATATTCATGTTCATAGATCTCTCGGTCAATTTTGCATTTTTGATATTTTTTATTTATATATATTTTCATTAAAAAATTTCACTGCAAAACAAAGATTAGTATTTACAGTTTATAATGCAATTAAAATCTTGTGTTACGTCACAGTCTCATTTTTCTTACGTAAAAACTTCCAGACACTAACAGTGCTCTTCTGACGAGGGTAAAAACGGAAGCACGTAGCCATTTTCAGAAGTCGTGAGCTACAAAGGCACAGATGCGATCTGTACAATAAAATGGGTAAAAAATGTACTTCACATCTAAACTTATATTATGAAGAGGAGAAAATGTTTGTTTGTTTATATATTTTGTTGATTAATATATCGTGCCCGGGCATCGGCTTGTGGACAGCGAGCAATGGGTGGTTCACCGTCCGGGGAAGACCAAGTCCACGTCGACTGTGCGTTGTGTTTAATTGAGGAATACAGGTTTAAGGTAGTAAGTAAACGTCTGACACACCCTCCTGCTTTACCCCAAGAGAGAGATCGGCAGCGGCGATCTCTCGCGCCGGGGTTGGTACAGGCCATGATCCGGAGCGAGGAGAAGTGGCAGGCGGTCGCCTCCTTCTGTCTCTTCGAAGCAGTAATTCTAGCAAAGGAGGAGGCTGCACGTGCACGCGCGATGCAATGGCCCTCGCGCCCCAGCCGCCGGGATTCCGATCCCGATTTCCGGCTACCGTAGTAGCAGGCTCGCGGACGGACCGAGCCCAAGTCGTCGACGGCGCGTAGTGTTCCACGCGTGCCTCAAGGAGATGTCAGCAACCGTAGGGGCCATGCAGGATCAAAGCCTACTGGGGCCAAGGGTCTGATTCTGAAAAGAAGACTCGGCCCTGGTATGATAGGCAACGAAGGAACAGGAGTGGGGTTTTAGTCAGTAAAAGTCTGACACACCCTCTCGCTCCGCCCAAAAGCGAGGGATATCATTGGATGATTTTCCCACCGAAAAAAAAAGTGAGAGATGTTATTTGATGATATCACACCTCAAAAAGGACTTTATGATGACGTCAAGAATCATCATAATTCTGAAAGAGAGACAGATCTTTATAGAACGAATATCACTATTTCTTTCTCACACCGGAATTATGATTTTTTAAATTTAATAGATCGTAGTAGACCTACCATGAGATAAAAAATTCTTTTCACATACATAAAGCTACACAGTCACCGAATGTTACAGGCTTGTCTTATTCCGAAACAATGCACAATTTCTTTGGCGAAGGCCACGAAAGAAAAGCCGCGGGCAATAGCTAGCGTAACACATATATAACGTCTTAACTTCTTATAAATAAATAGTGAAGGCAACCTTTCTCCTCAAATAGGAAGTTTTTCGCGATCGCAATAAGGATGTTGGATTGTCGGATCGTATAAAAGGCTTATTGTGTTATCAGGGGCTGGCCGGCGCAGATGTATCATGGGAACCCTTCCTACCCGTTGGGAAGGGAGGATGAATAAAGTCCTATTGCGAACAAATCAGGGATTTTATCACGAACGAAGGTACCGGTGTCAATGCGTTTTCCAACACTTGTAACTTTAAGGGTCACTTATAACTGTTATTAGACAGTTCTCAAAATACTTTTGCTTTTTTTTAATTTCATATAAACTAGTGCTTGACTGCGATCCCACCTGATGGTAAGCAGTGATGCAATCGTTGATTGTGAGGCGCACTAGGTTATTAAGAGCCTATTCACTCTAGCCTTGAAGATATCCAAATTATAATCGGATGGGAAGATCTCAGCAGGCAAATTGCACCTGTCAAAACGCTTATGTTAATGACATTAGTTAAATTGACGGCAGCGTCATGTATACGTTTTCAAAAGTAGGATACCTCTCGGCTAAGTGGCGCCAACTGATGGTGTGAATTTTCCTGAAAACTTTGCTCTTTTTGAAAACTATCTCTTTGTTCAGTTTCGGATAGCAAGGTAAAAAATATATTTGAGGTAATAACATGTATATGTTACACGCAATCTGAATAATTCAGGTATTCTATACAATACCTAGGCAAAGTATAGAATTCATAGGGCGTCCAGGCAATGTATGAAATATTATAAATATTATTGCCCATCACATTAGTGAGAGCAGTGGTGGCCGAGTGGTAACGGCCCCGACTTACGAGTCACGGGTCACGGGTTCAAACCCAGCCAGGCATATTAATTTGTGTAATTTGCCTGGCTGGGTTTGAACCTGTTTCTAACTTACAATTTTTTTTTTATGGATTTATATTGTACTGTTTTTATATAAAGTTGTTTTTTATATTAGCATGGAAATTGTGGTAATTGCATTTTTCCTAATATACATTTTCTCAGAAACCAATTGAAAAATGTATTATTTGTACAAAATGTTTGCACAAGACGGCTGTGCCTACATCTTTCATCTGTGCCATCATCATTTCTGTCTTTAAAATTAAGAATGTCAATAAATTTAGACTGGGTCATTGGCCACTATTGTCTTGCTAAAACGCAACAGCTGTAGGTATAGTAAAGTTAGTATGCAACTCAATATTCTGTTTGAGTCGCACATGCATTGCTGATTGCAATCAAAGGTGAGCTCTTAAATCGAATTAAATGGAGCTGCTGACTTTAGATATCAGTAAACCGTGTGACGTGTACTATACCTGTCTCATGAGGAAAACCAGTTTATCAAAAAGGTGCCTTTGGAATAGTGTTGCAGAGTTCATGTTATGAAATTTTTTGGAAACATCTCTTATTTTCGAAGCATTCGGTTGTTCTTATTCCCATATTAAAACACTACAAATTACAATTTACATAAATACACAATTATATAGCATAGCATAGTCAGCCTTATAATGTTCCCACTGTTGGGACTCAGGCCTCCTCTCTAGGAGAGGGAATGGGCCGTAATCCTCCACGCGAGCCCAGTGCGGGTTGGTGAATGTCACGTCTTCGAATTTTTGGTTCTAGGACATGCCGGTTTCCTCACGATGTTTTCCTTCACCGTTTTGAGAGCAGTGGTGATGAAATAAATTACACAAAGTAATGCTCTTGGCTGGGTTTGAACCCGCGACCTACAACTCGTAAGTCGCTGCCGTTACCACTCGGCCACCACCGCTCACCAATTACAATTATATACATTATATTAAAATTCAATTAAATTTTTTAGGCTATGTGATACACAGTACTTACAGGATTTGCCTATGTAACATTAATTAAAATTTAAATTGTTTGTTTTCCATAATTCATTACCTAATAATAATTATAAACGAAATAATAGATAATAAGATACAAAACTAAAAAAAAAATCTAATAAAATATCTGTAGATAACTAAATAAATGTCCATAGATGAGGATCAGCTTACTGCCGACATTCGTCTATGGACGTTTAGTTTGAGACATTTAGTAGTTTTTGGTCTAGGGGCGGAATCACAGAAAACTTAAAAAGTTCGATAGTTTTCTATTTGTTGTTAGCAATAGTAGGTGTCACAAAAAATATATATAATCACTCCACTCATCGACTAGAATATAAGTCGATGACTCCACTTATCATTTCCACCGTAGTTGCGGGCTTGCGGACGGCGAGCGAAGCGTGCTCACCGACCGTTCGTCCTATATGGATCGAGCACGTGTGCCCCAAAGAAATATCAGCAAACCGTAGGGGCTAGTAGGGCGGAGCCTGCTAGGGTTGGGAACGGTTCTGAAAAGGATACCTACTTAAGGTTCTGGAATGCAAAAAGCAACTGAAGGAACCTAGGTGTGGTTTAAGTTAGTAAAAGTCGAAAACGCCCTCCCACTTTGCCCTAGAGCAGGAGAAGTCATTGGATGATATTCCACCTCAAAAAAACCACTCATCATTTTAGTTTACCAGCGAATTATTTAACCTTTTGACGTGCGTGATTAGAGACACAATAGTAAGACAATGGCTTCCGGGCGCCGGCTACCGCCTGAGCGTTAATGAATTAATAAGGAAACATGAAAACTATGAAATACAGTAGAATAAATAAACATCAAACTAAATAGTTTATCACGTTAAAGATAAACGCATTTTCCGAGCCAATATGGCGGAACGACGTCCGTTTGAATAGATGATAAAACTAAATTAATCCCGTGTCAAAGTTTCTTGAATTTCAAATAAACTGTCTAAACTGCCACCCGACAGAACTCGGAAGTTAATATCGAACGCAAACATCCAATAAATGGTTGGCAAACAGGATTAGATTTCATTATGCACCAATAAGATTTCGCGAGATTTTTATTTAATTTCATCTTCCAATAGGAAACATTTTGTTTGCGCAATTTATTATTTAAAATCTGATTATCGGTTTCCCCAATTCCGCATAAAGTGTATACGTTACCGTTAGAATGTGGAATAAGTTAATATGCGCATTAACCAGGCAAATTAACACCACTTTACTTCTCGATAGATAAAAAAATAAATAAAAATATAACCCCGAAGGCTAAGGCAACTGGCGAGAGCTCCGTTTCACGTCACTTTTGTGCCTTAGTCTTCTAACCTAACCTGTCCTTGTCAGGGTGAAATAAATATGTCATCAAACATTACATTATTATTAGAAATTTAAATAAAAGAAAAAAAGAAAGAAAGAAAACATGTATATTCTGCCTGAATATACATAAAATGTTAAAAAATGTAATGTTAATGTAATGTAATGTTGTTTATTAAATGTAATAATTACAATGAATTCGCATGTTTTAGTCAAACAAAGGACCTGTTTTATAACTTAACCGTATGCTTGGCCATTAGTCTACTGATTACCAAGGAAGTCTGCAGATTATCTGGTTAATATAAGAAATTAAACTTTTTTTTCCACTTTAACGGACTCAATTAGATAATCTGCAGATTAACTAGTTAATCTGCACATTAGCGGTAACATTAAGAAACTGTGTGGTAATATAATGAAACTGTAGCTATCAATATATTTACCACCATAAAAAATGTTAGCGATGCCAAGGGATCAAAAGATTCCCTCGACTGTGCAAAACTCAGACGGTTAACGATGAACATTAATCTGGCCAGTTCAACAAGACCTTCGAACTTGTGGAGGAACACAGATTTAGTGGATCTGGGTAAAGCGGCTGATTTACGAAGTCATCGGACACGAAGCAGCTCTCGAGCACAATGCATCGTCGTTATTCAGTATCGAAAGCGTGCACTGAAGTAGGGGGAGCCACTTTAATGTTTATTAGATGTGTGAACTTCGCGCTGAGTTCTTTTGAATGCTGAGATTGTTTTTAAGGAGGGAAACGATGTTGAAGTGTTGGAAATAAACTCGAATGTGAGATGTTAAGTTAGCTTTGTCTAAGTTCAGCATAGGTCATTCGAAGACATATTATTACCGAAAGCACGAGAACACATTTGCAAGTAGTTGGTAGAATCATCACACTCTTGATTGGGTGGATTAGTTTTTTTTTCGTTTTTTTCACAACATTATTCTTTATTTTTATATGTATGTATCAAAGTATATATTTATTATTGTACTTATTTCTTTTCTGTTTGTCTTCTATTAAGTTGCGCCTGCCATGTTATGTCTCTGCACCACCCTAAGGTCGACTGGTAGAAAATGCCTAAAGCATTAAGCCCGCTTTTGTACATTGTTTTATTTGTGTTTAAATTTTCAAATAAATAAATACTCGTATTACATCCACCAACCCGCTCTGGGTCTGTGTGGTCGATTACGACCCATTCCTTCTTCTAGAGAGAAGACTCAAATCCCAGCAGTAGGAACATTATAAGGATGATTTTGCTATGTTAATATTACACTTATTTGCTAAAAAACAACGTATGCATGATAAAAGAAAGAAAAAGACACCAACCATTTTTTAAGGCATACAAAATTTATTGTAAGATATGTACAAAACGTAATGTGTCCGTTTCCGAAATGTCTGGTGGACAATATCAAAAATTTTGGACTAAGTATTCAGAAATAAGAAATCGGAAACGTTTATTTAAAACAGACCAATTACAAGCAATTTTGAATTGTCAAAATGTCGGTCAGTCAAAAAAAAGTGAAGCTGCATTCACAATTGTTATTGTTAAAAACAAATAACAGCTTAATCGAGAAGAAGGAAGTTTTCTTTATAATGATAACAATAAAATTGATGGATAAAACTGAAAGAACAAGAACAAAAAAATTACTTCGATATTTTCTGAAATGAGACTGAAGCCACGATTGGAACGGTAGGAAATTAAAAATTACGCCCCGTAGTTATGAACAAAGGAATTGACAAAGCCCTTTCACCTGACAATAATTTGATTGTCTCTCTCTGATGATGAGCCTTTGGCACTGTCCCTGATGGAGACTATGTAGTCTAATTAGATTCTAATGAAAGCCTGGTTTTCATCAAAGAAGTAAAAATTTATAACTTTATTGTTGCTTCCTTTATTGGCTTGTAATATTTAAAAAAATCAAACCTCATCTAATTTTGTGTCTCGAAAGAAGCGTTTTTAGTGAGAAAATAAATATGGTAAAAAAGTATTTATCTAGTTACAAAAAGGATTTTGGAGTATAAAAATGAAGAGATTATCTTGTCGTGTCTTTACATTATACTAGGATAAGTAAGAAAATCAATGTTTGAAAAATAAAATATTGAGGGCGAGACCTTCGTTCGAGGTTTTCAGGGGAAGAATTAGCGAACATTTCCTGTCAACATTTCGAGACCCATAAATATGTATATTTAGGTTTTTATTTATTGTATATATTATGTTTACGTATTGTGTGCTGTAAACATATCTGTTGTATATTTTTAGTTTTAAGTTTATTGTGCTTAAATATTGTGGTGCATTTATAATTATCCTCAAGTACAAAATTTCTCTCACAATTAAAAAACATATAGTTTGCTGTAAGAAAACCCAATTGTGGTATAAGCTCGTGTACATCAGATGTCCTATCTTTATTGTTTGATAAAAAGTTGTGCGTACAATAAATAATAAGAATAAAGACTTAGAAATAAAAATATATTACTATTTTATCACCAAATTTAACTTTTGAGTGGTTCTTACGTATCAAATTATACTGTAGGGGCCCAGCAGGGTCGAAGCCTACTGGGGCCAAGGGTCTTATTCTGAAAGGAGGACTCGGCCCTGGTACGAAAGGCAACGAAGGAACAGGAGTGAGTTTTTAGTCAGTAAAAGTCTGACGTTATCTCCCGCTCCGCCCAAGAGCGGGGGATGACATAAGATGATTTTCCCACCGAAACAAAAAACGTATCAAACTATATTTCAGTTTATTCACTCTCAAAGTAGACACCAACTTGAAACTGAAAGCAGTAAATTAAAATTGAATCATGCATATTATTTGAAAAATTATTTAAACAAAGCATCTACGACTTAAGAGCTTATCCTGAAGAAAATAACTATTTGTTTAGTCTTTCTAAACATTTGCTGTTCTGGATGCGGGGTCAGGGACCACTTACATCTGTTTCTTCTTGTATTTAAGTTTCTTTGACTCATAATTACTCAGTAAATAGAAGGTCTAATTAAGATCTGAGCGGAGATAGACAATTTTCAAATTATATTGCAAGTGTTTGTTTAGATGGCTGAAGGCAAAGACTCAGGGACTGTGATATGCTTTAATAAGTTTTCTGACAAAGAAAAGTGCTCCTAATAGGACAATTATTATGTTCTGAAAGAAATGATAAATATAAGCATTAACACGTACGCATGAAAGAGATTCTAATTTTCCGATTTACTTTAAGTTTTCTAAGTTTTATTTTGGACTCCACTAATATCGGTGAAAGAAAACATGATGAGAATAATTGAACTTATCACAGTAATATCACAAAGGTAAAAGTTTGTGTGGGTGTGTAGATGTTTGTTACTCTTCAAGCTTGAACGGCTGATCGTAATGGGATGAAATTAGGAACACAAGTAAACTATGTTCTGGAATGGTACAAGTAAGGAGTGTGGATAATACCGCGTGCAAAAGCTAATCTTCTTATATTTATATAAAAATCGATTGCTGTTCGCTAGCCTCGCTAAAACACAAAAACGGCTTGACCAATTTTCATCATTTTAATTTTTTAATTCGTTTTAATACAGGAGTTGTTTTAAAAAAAATATGGGGAAAATGGTTTAAAATTTTATATTGATGGAAAGGTGAAAAGTACCTAATTTCACGGAGACGAAGCCACAGGTAGAAGTTAATACTGTCTTAATAAATATTTAGGTGAAATCGCCAATACGCTTCGAGCAATAGTGGTGATAAACAATAAATGAGCTCATGCCTTCTCTTTTTAAAATTTGGCGACGGTTACTACGTGCGTACTTCGGGTACCCACTATACAAATGGAGTTCACGGTACGTATGTCTACTACGGTACTTACTTATGTATGAAGTATTGGCACATTAGCAACGCTGCCGCTCGGTACAGGAAATACCAGGTTTCCCTAATGGGTTTTCGAGATCCGGAGGCGATGTTTCCCGATAAACTAGAAAATTTACAACATAATCTATCATATTTTGTGAATAATAATTACACCGTTCCCGTTCCCTCTCCTAGAGAGAGGAGGCCTGAGTCCCAGCAGTGGGAACATTAAAAGGCTGATTATGCTATGCTTATGCTATAATTACACCGTAGGGCACTTTAATGTCTGGCCCTATTATTTGTAATAATAGGGCCAGACATGAAAGTGCCCGGAAAATCTTTATTAAAAAAGTATATTGTAAAAGAATAAAAATAATTTTATTAAATTAATAGTAATTTAAAAAAAAAGTTTTTTACTCCTACGTAGAAGACTAATAAAATTAATAATCGTTTTTACGGTCACAATTACTGCTAAGGAAATTTTTATTGGGCTAAGAAATGTTCTTCGGAACTTTCTCACATTAAATTAAATTGCTGGACAGTGTTCGTGTGCTAGTTGAATAAAATGTCCATTACGAGGGTAATAATTCTCTTTTGACGTGTAATGGTTTTTAAGAAGATTAGCCAGGAAAGAAGATTTTAAAGCAAAATAAAATTGACGCTAGATTTTGTGCCAAATAATGGTAAAAAAACATTATCTGTCACTGTGTATTGTGTACAGGTATCGGCACGGATCTTGAGCGCTCGGCGAAAGAGTGGGGATCGCTTTGCGTACGCGTTTTATTTTTTTATAAATGTACACCTATTTTATTTTATTTTTTCTTTTACCTAGTGCCTAGTAGGTAAAAGAAATTTCTTTATAACGTCTCACAGTCCTTATGTTGGGTTTCTAAGAACGTCTAAGAACACATGGGTTATAAAGAAGAATCTAACGATACGAGTATCTTAATTATGTAAATCCGTTCAGCGGTTTGGAAGATATGAGGTAATAAAGAATATTACATACATACATACAAGATACGCGCGAAAAACATAACCCTTCTTGCAGTCGGGTAAAAAGGGAAAAACTGCTGTATCCTACATCTGTACAACAGACTTTCCAAGCGTTTCTTTTTTTCTTACTTTAAAGGCTCACTCATGCATAAACCTGACCAGCCGTTATACCATTACAGGAACCAAATAATACGCCATAATAGCACCTACATTCCTCGTAAATAAAACCAACCACAATATATTTTTCTTTTTATTCAAAATTTGCTTCTATTATTACATCATTAAATTCTGCCAAACTGTAAAACAGTCCGTTGGCAGTTGTTCTCGTTCCACATTTTTACAAAGTTAAGACGTGGCAATAAACTTACGCCAAGTTAACATCCTTAAATAACCAATATCAATCTAACAATCTCACAATCTACATTTATGGAAAATTTTAACTGTTCATGGATGCAAAATACGGGGCTTGGTACAGGTATCGGCACGGATCTTGAGCGCTCAGCGAAAGAGTGGGGATCGCATTGCTTTGGACGGCGAGCTACCCATTGCTCGCCGTCCGCAAACCCGCGCCTACGGTGGCCGGAAATCGGGATCGGAATCCCGGCGGCTGGGGCGCGAGGGCCATTGCCTCACGCGTGCACGTGCGGCCTCCTCCTTTGCTAGCATTACTGCTTTGCAGAATGCGGCGCGAGAGATCGTTGCCGCCGATCGCCCCCACGAGGACATGGCGGTGTTCTGCCCAGGCGGGGCACACCTCCACCCTATATTGGTGACACCCGGGCGTCTCTTCCGCACGAATCCGGTGCAGGAACTTCCCGAACTTACCATGTCCGGTGAGGTCCAGCGTCATGCGGAAGGTGAGGACGCCGTGAGGTCTTTCCAGCCACGCCTCAAAGAGGGGACTTACCGCCATAAATAATTATGGCGTGGGTGTACCCAGTATTCTCTTCGCTTTCTTTATCTCCTCAGTCTCATCAGTTCACAGAGAACGACCGTCTCTTCCAAATCCATATTGGCAAATGACGCTTCGATTTCAAAAAAGTTTTGTCACTCTTCGTGAGCGCACTCCTCTTTGAAAATGTGACGTGACAATGACAAGCACTTTAAAGTCAAAAGTATCCTGTGCGCGCTATGCCTTATATGTACGCCCTAGATGACAGCGTATTTTCTTAGAATGGAGGGTAGATTCGCAGTGATTGTATCTGACAGTGTCGTGGGATGTCTGACATGGAAATATGCGTAGATAGACTATTTTTAGATTGACAGCTGTTTGTTTACTTATCCGCCAACGAGTAGATATTATTTTCACTAAATACCTACCTATTTTGTGTTCCAAACCAATTTTTTTCTTTCAAAAGTTAACCAAATACTTCACGATTTGAAAAAGTCATGACTCAGCGTAATAACTAACGTATTAATAAATATACACAGGTCGTCTGAAAAGTTTCCGACCTAACAAAGATACAAAGACATTTTTTCTTACAATTTATTTATAGTTCTTTCATCACTAACAATAATATAATTTTATATCTATGTATAGTCTAATATGTATTTTTAAAGTAAAATTTAACACTTGAATGATTTGTAGTACACCACAGACTACCCTCTTTTTATGTTAAGTTGTTACGGTCCATCCTAAGATTGTCTGGTAGATATCGCTGTTAGCAATAAGACCGCCATTGTATCCATAGATTAAGTTGCTTTAAAAGTTTTGTTACCATTTTGGTGTACAATAAAGTTTTGTTCTATTCTATTTTTCTTTTTTTTTTACATTGTCTTCTTGTAGCTCTACACACTTCTCCCAGTGATGCTTCCATCTCTCTTACCCGTTCAAATAGTCGTTTGCATTTTCTCTGAAAAATAATTATTCACGAAGTTTGCCTCTGCATTTGACGAAAATCTCTATCCTCCGAGTGCAATTATTAGATGAGGGAACAAAGAGAAGGTGCTTGGGGCTGGTGAATAAGGCGGATGATCAAGCAGTTCAAACCGTAATTCATAGATTTTCGCCGTGGCAACCGCTGAGGTGTGAGAGGACGCGTTGTCTTGGAGAAAAAAGATTTTCTTTTTCTGCATCCCACATCAACTCACTCAAATGATTGTCAAATAACAACTGCGCGTCCAATATCGCTGAAACTTTGGTGAATAACAGTCAAATGATGCACAACTACATTCACTAGCTTTTATTAACGAGTGAAAGAAAGACAAGAAAGAAAACACGATTATTTGGCACACAGGTACACACAATGAGATAACAATTATAATATATAAACTTAAATACTTAAACTTAAAATACATCAACATTGTGTCTCACGGCTGCGCCAAATAGGTCCAGTTCAACATAATGCCAGGCCACTACGTAGCAGTTGCCTGACGCTGGTTTTCAACTAAACCTTGCTATGAGTCTACGGATGTTAATCAGTTTGTTGGGTATGAGGTAAATAAATATATGCTGAGTGCTGCTGTCTTCACATTGAGGTTGGAAACTTTTCAGACCACCCATGTAAAGTTTAATGATTTGCTTACATCTTATATTTATGCTTTTTTTGATAGTTATCTAATAACTTCTTTCGCTCTAGGGTGGAGCGAGAGGGTGTGTCAGAATTTTACTGACTAAAACCACACCTATGTTGCTTCAGTTGCCTTTTGCGTTCTAAAACCACGAGTATCCTTTGTTTATATGCTTTTGATTATTATATGATAAAGAAAAGTATTTACAAGAAAATAGACTACCTATAGACCTTTGGACATTGGCAAGGATCATCATCATCAGTTCAACCGAAAGACGTCCACTGTTGGACATAGGCCTCCCCCACGCGTCGCCACAATGACCAGTCCTGTGCGTCTCGCATCCATCGGATTCCCGCGACCCTCACCAGATCATTGGTCCTTGTTTGCAAGAATGCCTATATTGAACTAGTAATGAATACATAAAAAGAAACGGGGGGAGATTTATCTTGCCATGTTAAAGTAAAGAAAGTCTTGGTAACTACTTACAATATTTTAATCCATTCGTAAAATGACTACTAATAATGTTCAAAATATTTAAACACCAAATAAACTTGTTTATAAAAAAAGTAGTTAAACAATCAATAGAATCTGCAAGAATTTGAAAAGAGTAGCCTTTCCGAATTCTTAGAGATTCTATTGAAAATATCAACACAAATTATAAATTATTTAGTACCCCAGTAAAAAATATGTATTTACCACAAAGAGTTAATTACCTTTTGCTCGACTAATTATAAAAAAAAATGAGCATTGCGGCTTATTTAGAAAGTTTAAAAGGAGTCGGTTTATGAAACGATTTTTAAAAGCGTCTGAAGAGGAAAAATGTGGCAAGTAGAATAAATTATTTTTTTTACAGAAGATTTTCTTACATTTCATATTTTTATAAATGAAAAATGTCACTAAAAGCCACTTAAAGGTAATATAAAAACTTGAGAGCAGTCACACCTTTGAACAACTAAGAAAGTAGGTTATTTTTTAAAAACCACGCCCCATTCTAGGCCTGGCCTAGGTCCTATCTTGCTTGCCTCTCTCTCCTGTATTGTAACTGCGTTAATAAATATATAAACTCACGTACACAATATACACAGACCCGGAACAATTATAGAAAATAAATAAATTCCAATTATAACGCTAATATGATTTTTTTTTAGGTGGGAAAATCATCTAAAGACCAATCCCGCTTTTGGGCGGAACGGGAGATAGTGTCAGACTTTTACTGAGTAAAAACCCACTCCTGTTCCTTCTTTGCCATCGTCCCAGTGTCCCGGGTTTCGCTTTCACACTACCCGTGGACGCTAATAATTATGATTACTGTATTCGATCCAAGAAAGACGTACTTTCTCACTTCTATCCTAAATGACTTAACTACCCTAAAAACTGTTTTATTAGTGACTTATAAAATTGTCCATAAATAATTTGACTACCTTTTTGAGAAAGATAAGTGGGTTACTTCCCTCATGTAAAGTGCCTTCAATGTATTCAAAGTTCTTTCCGTAGAGCCGTAAGATTGCGTTTAAAATATTAAAAGCAATGTTCCTGGTAAATTCGTCGTTTTCTGATTGAATTTTGTATAATCTTACTACCTGGTTGAATATGAATTTTTAATCGTCTGTACCTTTTGAATAGTTCTGTAAAACGGGGTGAATAGAAACAAAACTTTAATGGGGATTGTCACGTTGTTGAAAAATTGTTTACAATATTTGAGTCCTCAAAATTATAGAAATGGTATATTAAAATACATTACTTTATTGAAACTAAAAATATGATCATATAATCAAAGTAAAAATTTAATGAATGTTTTGTTTCCATTCACCCCTGCGTTTCTATTCACCCCGTTTGACTATTATTAGCTAAGTTTCGCTCTATTTCAATAAAGTCATTACTGTTGTAGTAAAATTTTGACAGTGTTAAAAAACCCGATTGTAATAAAACAACTAAAAAGCTTTTTCACAGCTTCAAGAGACCGCAGACCTAATGACCTGCAATGATCAAAATATTCTGCTCCACTCATGGCTCAGATACACTTTTTTGTACGTTTTAATTTCAACTCGATACCTCCACTCGTTCCCGAGATAAAGGGTCTTGACAGACAGACAGGCAGACAGACAGACAGACAGACGGACAACAAAGTGATCCTATAAGGGTTCCGTGTTTTTCCTTTTGAGGTACGGAACCCAAAAAAAATACATACAGCCGAACATAGAACCTCTTTTTTTTGAAGTCGGTTAAATGCAAAAAAACAAATAGGCTTTAGGAGTTTAGCCTGTGCCAAAGAAATATACATACATACATATAACTCTCTATCTGGCGCATTCGGGTAAAAAAATCACCATATATAATCATTATTGTGCCAGTTTAAGATATATTGTTATAAAACGTCGTTTAATAAGTCGTCTCATACGTATCAGTTCATCGTTATCAAATTTGTCACTGAACACACGACTATCCTAATAATTCTGCCTAAAAATGTAATTACGAACTTTACCCACTTGTATATTTTTTGTCATAATATTCAATGCTTCAAACGGTTATTAGGAATCAAACATTCGCCAACTAAGGAAAATGAAAAAGAGTCGAAAAAAAAAACAATTAATAATATTTTCATTTTGCAGTCCCCTGACCCCGGTTCTATTTTCACCGTTCTATTGTAAAACATGAGGATCAAAGGTATCATGTTTTGTTGACCGAAAGATGTTCAATCTAAGGTATACATATTAAAAGGAAACCACCCTTGACTGCCTTTCATCTGCTATGATTAATTCAGCGAAAACTGAGCTAGGAAATTTTTCATTATGTTTACTTCCAAATGGATAAGTTTTATATTTTTAGCTTGCCTTACTTAGCTTAGCTTACAAACATGTTTTATGGAATATTTAGACCAATGTATATATCGAATGAATTATTTAGTTTTCTTTGTCGGTAGTTAACAAGAGCTAGCCGACGCTCGCCTCTCGACGCCGCCTCGATCGTGTGTGTGTGAAAAGTGTTAACTCCAGTGCGTTTGTTCGTGTGTCTTGTTGATAGTGGTGCGTGCGTTGATTGTGTTGTTCGTCATCGTTATGTACATACCTACACGATATCGTATGTTGTGTATGTGTCTACGTACGAGACGCCGCACATGATTCACGTACCGCGAACACAAACCGCGCACCCACACCGCAAGATGCAGGCAGGAGAAATAACAAAACGACTGTTTTGGTACCTGTATTATTTTATTTATGGATAAATCTTCTTTTAGAACTGTGAAATCGAGAAGTTAGTTGTTTAATAATCCAGACAGTTTTATCCTCCATATATCTTTTGTTGAGTAAACTGAATTTTTTATAATATTCACGACACAACTATCACACAAAGCCGTCTAGTCCCAAGCTAAGCAGAGCTTGTGTTATGAGTACTAGACAACTGATAAACATACTTATATATTTCTAAATACATACATATTATAGATAAATTACATCCAGACACAGAACAAATGATTGTGCTCATCTCACAAATATTTGTCCATTTTAATTCAATTGTAAACTATTGTAGCAAGCCGTATTCAGGTCAATAGATTGTCTTTCAATATGAATTACAATATTTACTTAATGTACGAGTATTAGAGATATATATATCCCAATATTGAAAAGCCGCGCACCACCCAGGGTAGAGTGCTGAATCAATGTCTAAAGGTAGCATTTAACAATTCCTATGTAGATCCCTTGCCGATTTCGGCTACGGTGACTGATTTCTGTATGAATATGGGTTGTGATTGTTTGCTCTTTAACATCATCTTCCTGGGTCGGCTCAACACGTTTTTCTTCCATTCTGTCCTGTCAATTGTTTAATCATCTATGTTCTTTTTTTCATGCTTAGGTAGATCTTTCCAGCCTCCCCTTGTGCATACCCAATATAGCCTACATTTGCACTGAACCGACACTGACTTATAATAATTATTGTGGCGGTATTACTTTGTGGCTCATTGATATCATTTTAAAGAAATCGTTTAAACTAGAGGTAACAGAGTTTTGTTGAACTATATATTTTCTAGTGCAATTCGGGAACTTATGAGTCTTCGTCTTTCTAGAAAAGGGATTTACCCTTTTAACTCTATTGTTATAATTTTAATAGCGTTTCTATAATAATAATAATATAATAAGAACTACTTAGAGCAGTGGTGGCCGAGTGGTAACGACCCCGAGTTACGAGTTGTAGGCCGCGGGTTCAAACCCAGACAGGCGCATTGCTTTGAGTAATTTATTTCATCACCACTACTCTCAAAACGGTGAAGGAAAACATCGTGAGGAAACCGGCATGTCCTAGAACCAAAAAATTCGAAGACATGTGACATTCACCAACCCGCACTAGGTCCGCGTGGTGGATTATGGCCATTCCCTCTCCTAGAGAGGAGGCCTGAGTCCCAGGAGTGTGAACATTAAAAGGCTGATTATGCTTATGCTTAATAAGAACTTTATTTCAGACCTTTTTGATCTTAAAGATACAGATCCATATTTATGTTAGAAGGTAGGTACATAAGGATTAATAAAAATAAAATGTCTGTTATAATAATTACTGTTTTTATACTAGTTTCGGCAAGCGGCCTTGCTCGCGTGAAAGTAGACCGTTATAGCAAAAAAATATATTTCCAGGATCAAAAGTATCCCATAAACTATTCCTAATTAATAAAAAAAAATCTGTCATATTTCATCCAATTCCTTTCAGTAGTTTGAGCGCGAAAGAGTAACATACATATAAGCTTCCACCTTAATCATTTTTGTGTGATATCTAGAGCCTTTCGCTTGGGCTCTAACCAGAGTATATTCTATCAGTGATAAGTCGATACCGATTGTGTGAAGACTCTAAAATTACCGCCATTGTGTCTCTCTTGCGGGTGGTGGTTTTCTATTGTAACATAATAATAAAACATAAGTTCGTATATAACATTGTATTGACCACTATAAGGTTACTACACTAAATCAACTAGTCTATAATCTTCACGATCGATTTTCGATCATGGTGGCTCTCATCAGAGATTAGTCGGGTACACAAGAGATAGGAGATTTATAGGGCTCAAACAAAAGTGCAATCTCTGCCCCCCTAGCCAAGTTACAACCGTTTCAACCGTGACGTCATCTCAACGCTCAGTCACGTGGTCAGAACAAAGGAATAGGAGGCGTGGCCCACTCGAGACGATCGACGAAAAGAGAATCGAAACGAAACGGTTGTAACTTGGCTAGGGGGGCTGTTTCTTTACTCTCATAGTCCGATGGGACGGCAATTCGACACGACCGGGGGGAGATCAGGCGCAGGACCAACGGTTTTACGTACTTTCCAAAGCACAGGGGTGATACACCACAAACTTTCAAATGCGCGATGTCAGGTACAGAGTAACTCAGGAAAAAATTCAATAGCACTTTTTGTCTGACCTGGCAATCGAACTCCACTGTCCACGCTGAGTAGTTGTGCTTGTGATTACGAGACGAGGCAGACAACAAGTCTATCTGTCTTTAGCCTATTAAAAAGACTAATAAAATAAAGGTAATAAAATTAATTAAATAGGTACCGACGACGGTAAAATAGAAATCAGTGTCCATTTGTTGGTTCGACAGCTAAAAGGTGGCTCGTCCACTCAAAGAGGGCTGGAGGGTGTTAATTGGCAAAGAAGCCCTCTTTATGTAATTATCAAGAGTTTTCCCTTTGGGAGCCGCTGTAATTCTTAATAAGTTCGTTTTATTACATTTGTTTAATTTATACAAAATTAATTTGTAGCTGCTTGTTGCTGAGTCGTTTTTTATTAATTTATTAGTGTTTGCAGCGTGAAACTTGAGAAATATGTATTACACGGGAATGAATTACCGGGATAATTAAAAGCGTTTATACACTTATAGTATATATGAATAATAAATAAAACGCGTTTTATTACGTGCCTAAAAATATTCACAAAAATAATAATAGGTATAGAATTTTCCATGCAATCGTAATTTAATATTTAATTGATTATTTATTGATTAAAAATATCCACTGACACTAATATAATTATTTATAATAAAGTTATTTATTACATTAAGTACCATTTATAGTTTTTCACTAATAGTAGTTACAATTATTCAGTTCATGAGATTTGATTAAATATTCAAGTTATTTACATTATTCTTTACACATTTCAAAAATTATTTCATTTCAGAAATTATGATTTAAGATTCTCAATAATACAACTGTGTTCCAAATTTCACCCAAATTCATTTAGCCGTTGAATCTTGATTGATCAACAAACATTTAAACATACATATATTTTATAACATTTTTACAATTTTGTTGTAAAACTAGCTATTCTGTGTGGTTTCATTCGCATCTTTGGTTATTTCTCTGCTTTCGTTGGTCGTAGCGTGATGATAGCCTATACTATTTGTCATGATTCTGAAAGTTTCAGAGATTAGAGCGTTTAAACCAACAAACCCCCCCCCCCCCCCAAAACCCAAAGGTTGACTGGTAGAGAATGCCTTGTTGCATTAAGTCCGCCTATGTACCACTACTGTACATAAAGTTTAAATAAAACAAATAAATAAAAAAAGACTCACTTTATTACATTAGTCTATAAAGTAGCCGAAACATGCATTTAAGTGAGTCATCATATAAGTAGGTTGATATGTACACAGGGTTTATATGTCCACCCATTTTTATTATACCACTGTAAGTGATCAATCATCGGCAGCTGGCATAAAATAATGCTTACGTACTCATTGTAGATTGTCAATAAACATCTACATTATTACCTAACAACCGAATAATGTATTTCTATAAAGAAAAATTATAGAAAAAACATTGCTTGATTCGGACTCACCTCCTGTTAATCAAAATGTCTGACGTCAATATGTCCTACAAATATTTCAAATATGGCCCTTTTTCCAAATAATTGTAATTTTTTTTTATATAATGACTTCATTTTTTTTAATTTCAATGGTAAAGTTTATATTATTATTAAGAATGAATTATATAAAAATAAATAAAATATCTCAGCAAATGAAAAAAATGGAACTTTAAAGTTGTGCTTGCAAAAATAATTTCGATGGACGAGGCGCTTAAGCATGTGACGTCACAGGAAACTTTTCGTGGTTTCAAAAATAATAATAAAAATAAAACAAGAAGTTTAGAGTATAGTCCCGCATACCTCCGTTGGAAAGGGAGGATCCTCCAACCAGACGGGTTTTATGTCTGGAGGGCACCGAACTGCCCGATAGTTGATTTCGAGCTGTTCTATATGTTCAAATCGCGCGGAGAACTTTAATTGCGCGATGCAGGATTAGTTCTTATGTGACGCCATAGATAGATAGATAGATAGAGCTACAAAGTTGTACGTAAAATAACAGCGTGAGAGCACACTTGTGGCTTAAAATCTATTTAGCGTTTGAGTGATTTGTGGTGCGACGATCTTGTCTAGGTAAAGTGACGATACAGTCGAGTGAGAAACGCAATCGTTGTGCACACTTAAATAATTAATTCCTCATTAATTTATACATGCATTTTAAAAAACAACACAGATTAATTGATTGATTTTTTTATTTAAATTTCATTGATTCATTTATTGATGTGTATTTTAACTTAATTGTGTTATATATGATATTAATCTTTTATATAAAAGCGAAATACCACTCACTGATTAATCACGAAATCTCAGAAACTATAACACCTACAAACTTAAAATTTGGCAGGTAGGTTCCTTATAGGCTGTAGACATCCGCTAAGAACGGATTTTACGAAACTCGACCCCTAAGGGGGTACACGGGGGTTGGAAGTTTGTATGGAGAAACCTATTTTCACATGAGTGAAGCTAGAACATCATAAAACTTCTACATCGTGAACAGAAGCATATCTTAGGTAGATCTTACTACAAATACAAGTCCGAAGGCGACGCATTGGATCTGTTTGTGCAATAATTTATTTATTTGTCAGGGTCTTCAACAAGTAATTGTTAATCAACAGGTAATTGCTTGTTGTACGACTTGATCAATATTATGATACGTGCTGTAATTTATATATATATAAAAGGAGAAACTGACTGACTGGCATATCAACGCACAGCCAAAACTACTGGGACTAGGAATGTGATATTTTGCAAAAGGTTTCCTTTCATGACGAAAGTGAGCACTAAGAGAGGATTTTCCAAAATCCATCATCTAAGGGAATGAAACGGGGGTCCAAAGTTTGTATGAAGAAACCTACGCACCTACGCGTACCTACGCGGGTGAAGCTGCTGGCAGAAGCTAGTAAATTATATACGCACAAAATGTTTTGAGTATGTCTCATTGTACGTACCAACAGCTAAGGAGTGGAATTTCCTGACATTTTATAAGTGCCCATGTAGGCCTATGTGAAATAAAAATATTTTTGATTTTGATTTTGTTGTCTGTGTTTCCTGATAGCTACAACCGGGGGATCTTTAAGTCAAGAGTGAAGAGGTTACTACTAGATAGGTAAGCGCGCTACGTCGTCGACCACATCGTCTCTTTCCATCAAGTGAGATAGTGGTCAAGCACCAGCCTATTAACATTAAAAGAAAAATAAAGTAGAATACTACTTGGTTGTAGCATCGCATAGAAATCTAGGACGGATATTCCAACAAAAAAACATTTAGGCTGAGAATCAGAACTAGTTGAGAGTCAATTTATTTTGTAAATCGCTTTTAGTGTTATTGTGATTTGAGATTCAAATTGACGACAGATGGAGAATTAATTGACAATTAAATAAGTAATGACAAATAAAGAATAAACTACACACCTATAGAAAGAATAGTAATTTTTTACTGCTTATTTTGACAATTCTCAGTCTATTGTAATAGCAACTACTCAGGGGGCAATGCAAAAGGCTATGCTTGGAGTTTCCTTGCGAAATCCCCTCAGAAATGAAGATATCTTAAAACTAAGGTTGCCGACATAGCCCCAAGAATCGCCAGACTTAAGTGGCAGTGGGCAAGGTACATTGCTCGCAGAACAGATAGTGGATGGGTCGAAATGTTCTGGTTCTTTGGAATGCCTCCCACAAGGTGGACAGATGACCTGGTGAGGGTCGTGGATGCGAGACGCACAGGAACCGTCGTTATGGCAACACTTGGGGTAGGGCTATGCCCAACAGAGGACGTCTTCCGGCTGATAATGATGACATTGATGATGATGTGGAGTTATAATGAGTGCCACATTTTCACCATTACCCATTTTCACGTATGCGATTATGTAATCAAACTTTGCGTTTCCGAGGTATAGAGTACCCGCATTAAATGCTAGACTTAATATACGAGTAAATATTCCAGCATAGCGGCATCTGTTCAACTCTTTTGTATAAGCTTTCCAGAAATCAGAGGTCTTTTTAGGGTTCCGTACCTCAAAAGAAAAAAAACGGAACCCTTATAGGATCACTTTGTTGTCCGTCCGTTTGTCTGTCTGTCCGTCTGTCTGTATGTCTGTCTGTATTTCTATTTTTGGTGCACACTAAAGAATACATCTATCTATCTATCTGTCTGTCTGTCAAGACCCTTTATCTCGGGAACGCGTAGAGGTATCAAGTTGAAATTAAAACCATATACTCAAGTCTACGGTCCCTTGAAGCTATGAAAAAATCAAACTTCTGAGTTAACGAAAAAAAAAGATACGGCTATTTATGTCGCAAAAAACGCTTACTTTGACACTCTCAAGGGAATCAAAATTCATAGGTTACCCATTGACCTAGAATCTTGAAATTTGGCATGATGCAAGGTCTCATAGCACAAGTATAGGGAAAAATAATAAATTTGTAGCTACGTAACAAAAAAAATATTTTTTTGCGATTCGAAAAAATCTTCACAACTCAATTCGGGAATTGAACTGTTTTTATTGGTAAATTTGTACGGCACCCTCTATGCGCGAGTCCGACTCGCATTTGCCCAGTTTTTCTTTTCGTTTTCAACAAAATGACATCAATGAAATTCTCATTATGACATTACCTACTTCTGCCTTCATCCTGAATTTGACATAGTATTTCGCCTGCTAGTGTTTGAGAAAGGTTGCAACCTCATTTTGTGTTGCAACCCCATTTTGTGTCCCGGCAATCTCTGTCCATTCCAGGTTAGCTGGGAGTAATCGCCAAGCGCGATAAGGCCGTTAATTGTGTGTTTTTTATTCAACTGGCCTGTTGGTCTAGTAGTTAGTGACCCTGACTGCTATGCCGGAGTGGGTTCGATTCCTACCCAGGACAAATGTTTGTGTGATGAGCACGATCATTTGTTCTGTGTCTGGGTGTAATTTATCTATAATATGTATGTATTCAGAAATATTTATGTATGTTTATCAGTTGTCTAGTACTCATAATGCAAGCTCTGCTTAGCTTGGGACTAGACGGCGTTGTGTGATAGTTGTGGAATATTAATAGTATTATAAAATTTCTATATAATAAAATAAATAAAGTATAATATATACGCAGAAATAAAGGTTCCTTATTTTCGTTCATTCATTGATACTTTTATTCAATGCTCTCAGTAGCATTTAATTTGTTCATTCCTCGGGTTCATGAAAAACAATTATGTTGGAAATTGTTCGTATTTGATCCGCACTTAACAATCATGCTCGTTAATCTGTAATTACTTTTGTGGAACTCAATTCAATTGTTTGCGTCGGATATTAAATAAATGGCTTTGCTTGTCTTTTGTTTTATCGGAACAGATTAGTGATTTCATGATACAATTAATAATAGCCGAGATCGAATTTACTGCTTTGGGACGATTAACTTCTTGTGCTAGCGTAATATTGCAAAGTCAATCATTTTTAGGGTTCCGTACCTCAAAAGAATAAAACGGAACCCTTATAGGATCACTTTGTGGTCCATCCGTCTGTCTGTCTGTCTGTCAAGACCCTTTATCTTAGGAACGCATGAAGGTATCGTGTTGAAATTAAAACCATATACTCAGGTTTGCGGTCCATTGAAGCTGTGAAAAAATCAAACTTGTAAATTAACGAAAAAAAAAAGATACGGCCGTTTATGTTGCAAAAAACGTATATTTCGTCACTTTCAATCAAATCAAATTATCATAGGGCACAACGGGAAGTGCCCGTTGTCCTAGAATCCTGAAATTTGGCATGAAGCAAGGCCTCATAGCAGAAGTATTGGGAAAAATCTGAAAACTGTAAATTTGTAGTTACGTCACAAAAAATCTTTCTTTTTTCTTTTTTGCTATTCGTAAAAATCTTTGAGACACAATTCGGAAATTGAACTGTTTTTATAGGCAAGTTTGTACGGAATCCTCAGTGCGCGAGTCCGACTCCCACTTGCCCGGTTTCTTTTTTAAAGAGTAACCGTCGAGTTTCTTGCCGGCTCTTCTCAATAGGAAATGACCAACTGGAACCTTGCTATTGTACGATTCCAGTTGGTCATAGTTTTTTCATGTGCATTTATAATTTATAATCACATGTACCTAAAACCGATAAGGTAGGACCCAGTTTTCGAATAAGTGTTTTGAAAAAACTTTACTGAACATAATATAAAACATCCCCATCTATTTTATTAGATCTTCCTTCTAATTGACCAGCTTGGGATTCCTTTTTACTGTTTATTGGAAGGTGCTACATAAAGAACGGGTGTAATTGGCGCAAGCAGCCGATGTCAGAACGTCAGTTAATTACCTTTTACTCGATTAATTGCTTCCAAAGCGGCTGCACCGTGGTATCTATTAAAATAGGTTGCTTTATATGTAGCACTGTAGCCAGCATAATGCCTGGAGCTTATAGTCTTGGAGGAATTCGGAGGTGAGAAAATTCATTTTGTTAAAATTAATTTAACTTAAAAAGTATGAAACGAGAAAATATTTAATATATCATAGCTCAAAGTTACCCGTTTCATAAAACGGCAACTGAACAATAATTCACTATCCCTCACTGTTTCTGCAGCCCTCGCGACCATAACAATTCAATGCAATATCTTATTTTCAGACTAGTGACCATACATAAAGTGTTAGTAAAGATACATAAAATAAACTTATTAATAAATGTTAGTACTTACTCTAATACGACACGATAGTAAAACTATGTGACGAGTTTTATAACTGTATTTTTTTATTGATTTATAACTTTATGCACCAATGAAATACTGTACAGTCCGCCTGGACTTAATGCCTTAGGCATTTTCTAACAGTCGACCTTAGAGTGGTGCGGAGATACGAGCATATCATGGCAGGTGCGACTTAATAGAAAAAAAAAAACAGAAAGGTAATAAGTACAATAATAAATATTAACTTAGATACAAATACAAAAAAAAAATACAAATAAAGAAAGAAATGGTGAGAAAAAAAACGAACCTAACCAATCAATACTGTGACAATTCTACGAACTTCTTGCGAATGTGATCTCGTGCCTTCACTTTAAAAGTGAACCGACTGGTTGAATATTTAATGTTCAGTACTAATAATTATATTCATTGCGGGCTGCGGGCGAAACACTGCGATTTACGTGTACCTATATAATATAACGTACAATTAAAAATAAAAGAAACTAATAAAAACAAGCATATTTTTAATTATCATTTGCTGCCGTATCGCACTCACATACATATTTTTTTTAAATTTTATTTCATTTATTTATTTATTAAATTAACACACTATCTTTACAGGCTGAACCCAATACAATAGTGGTTCCCAAACACAGAGAAATAATTAAAAAAAATAATTATTATTCTTATGTATGTGAGAGTCTTTTAACAGTTACTGCAATGACGTTGCTTTTACCCGAACCCCTTTAAAAACAGAACACATAAAGTAATTGATTAAACGAAGAGTAATAAAGTACCGTCCAGCCTGTAAAATTTAACGAGTAATGGTTTTTTGTACTGTTACACTCTACAGGGTATAAAAAAATAACATCCCATTATGTACACTCAAAATGTAGGAAATTAAAAATTAACAGAAATCCGGGGGTGGTCTGGGTTTTATTAAACTTAAGAGCGTTCACTCGAAATTACGCGCTATTTGGCCAAAAACCATGATTTTCAAACTCGTTTATATCCATTAATGATTTATTGTACAAACATGTGATTTACCAATAACATTAGGAAATATTCTTGTCTAAATAGTTATTGTGTGGACCGCCCGGAGGACACGGTCGAGCACACGATGGAGGTGTGCTCCGCTTGGGCAGAGCAACGCCGTGTTCTGGTGGGGGCGATCGGCGGCGGCGATCTCTCGCGCCGGGCTTTGGTGCAGGCCATGGTCCGGAGCGAGGAGGAGTGGCAGGCGGTCGCCCCCACCAGAACTCCTTCTGCGAAGCAGTAATGCTTGCAAAGGAGGCGGCCGATCGCGTGAGGCAGCGGTCCTCACGCCCCAACCGCCGCCGGGATTCCGATCCCGATTTCCGGTCACCGTAGGCGCGGGCTTGCGGACGGCGAGCAATGGGTGGCTCGCCGTCCGACCGTCCGGTAACCGTCCGGACCGAGCCCAAGTCGTCGACGACGCGTGTTCCACGCGCGCCTCAAGGAGATGTCAGCAACTGTAGGGGCCCAGCAGGGTCGAAGCCTACTGGGGCCAAGGGTCTGATTCTGAAAGGAAGACTCGGCCCTGGTACGAAAGGTAACGAAGGAACAGGAGTGGGTTTTTAGTCAGTAGAGGTCTGACACTATCTCCCGCCCCGCCCAAGAGTGGGGGATGTCATAAGATGATTTTCCAACCGAAAAAAAAAAACATACGACTAACTTATCTCAGAAAAGGGATATTATATCTCAAAACATCGTATCATTTCTAGTCCCAATTCTTCCTTTGCTATATGTATCTATAATATTCGGCGTGGGTACTTACTCTAGGTATGAAAATACAGGGTGGCCGAATGGGTAAGTATAATATACAACAAAGATTTTTTTTATCAAACAATGGTTAAATTACTAGATATCTTTCTATAATGTATACAATTTTGGTTTTAATTTTTTTTAATGAATCAAACAAACGAAGATCCAAACTAAAATACAAAACTTCCCCTATTAGTGGGCTAAAAATATGCCAGCTCTTTGACGTGTTTTTCAATAAATTTTCGCAAACCTTGCTAGGCATCCCACTGACAAAGTCACAAACATTCTACTTTTAATGATCTAGATTGACAATGACAGGTGCCGTCAGATGAACTCACTGAAAAAGAAACCTGTGGTCCTAAAACTCGAAGTGCAACTGAAGGACACAGTTGTGGTTTTAGTTTTAGTCAGTAAAAGTCTAACACGCCGTCCCGATCCACCGTAGATTGGATGATTTACCACTTAAAATAAAAATCGGAATGTTCAGGTTTCGTCGAATTTATTGAGTTTGAGGATCAGTTGATCCATTACCCAACAAAAAATTGTTAAGTTATGATTCTAATTCAATTCATAAAGGTCACAAGTAAATTGATGATAAAAATAATAATAAACCAATTAAAGTCACCAAAAGCGTTAACACAAAGGTTGGAATAGCAGAGAGTAAGTAAAATCCTCTAGAGTTTTAAGCTCATTCAAGTACCTAGACTACTACCCTGTACATGAATTTTAAAAAGTACAAACCCAGAAAAATAACAAGACGTCAGTTCTACTTGAAGGATAATATAATATCTAAGAAAAGAATCTCCATGATTACGAAGGTTGACAGATTCCCCCTGCAATACTTTTTACATGAAAGAAAATGCATTTTGCATTATGAAAGCTAAGGCTCCTGTGCCAATGCGTACGGAGAAGCAATTATTTATATACCATTCTCTCTCTCAAGAGTCGAGACGAGAAGAGACGAAGTGTAATAAAGCCCTGACAAACGCTACCTGTGTTTGTTAATTTAATATTTAACACTTTTTGAAACTCGTTATTATAAACTCACTAACTTTATTATAGAGTGCGGGCCATGCAAGGTGCATGGCTGCAAGACACTATTTATCCAATCCATCTAAAAGAAAATACAGCCTAAAATTGAGAACATGCCCGAAAGGAATGGGAAGAAGCACGATAGGTGTTACAATAAAAGACCGCATGAGAGATGATATGCGATCCATAACTAAGATGAGAGATATAATAAGGATAAGAAGACAGTTAAAATGGAGATGAACAGGATGCATGACGAGACACAGTGGAACAAAATGAACAACACTAATAACAGAATGGCAACCACACGATGGCAAAAAGAAAAAAAGCAGATAGACAAAACGATAGATGGATGATATCAAGAAAGTTGGAGACGTTATTTGAATTAGGAATACTAGACACAGAAAATAATGGAAGCAGCTGCAAGAGGCCTATGTGTCACAGGAAACGCTGATCACTAAACTGGGAAACCAGACGAGTTAGTTTATAAGAAAACATTTTGTTTTATTTAATGTTTATACTATTTAGTTTCTAGCTTTTAATGGCTTGATATTAATAAAATGAGTAATATAGATCCACCTTGAAATATCCCTTACTGAATCATTTTCCCGTGTTAGGAAATTTTTTTTGCTTCTCTATGGTAAAGTGCAGATATCGTTTACTTCAACTACAATTAATAACTCTTATGGTTGATTTATGGCATAAGGTATGGGATAGTTAATGGTTGCAAGACGCATAGGTCGGTCGTTGTGGTGACACTTAGGATAAGCAGTAATAGGTCTGGTAGATATCGCTGCCAGCGATAAGACCGCCATTGTACTCATTGATTGTTTAAAAGTCTTGTTACAATTTTGGTGTACTTATAATTAACTTTTTTCTATTCTATTTTGGCGAACATGGTGATGATGATGATTAAATAATAAAACCTACAGCTTTCGAGTCATTTCACACAGTACTACTTCTACTCGCTTGTCGCTGGCAGTGGGATAGTGGCTTTAAGGATGATCCGCAACACCGCGGCTGCTCTCAGCTTCAGGGTAAATTAAATTTCTGTACTGCATTACTTACACTCAGCTCTATTATTAGAAATAATGATATTCACGGCTCGCTTATTGCAGCGGAGTCTGACTTAATTGAATTTTAAAATGTGTTGTTTGGGAATTGAGTTTTGGCTATGAAAAATATGTGTAGGTGGGTACATAAAGAATTTAATCTTAAGTATAAGGTTTATGGGTAAAAAGCGAGAGCTCTAAATAAATTCTTGGAAAAGTTTTAGTTTGGCCATTTACTTCCTCTAATGAATATTTTATTAATCGGAAACTGAAAATAAAACCGGTCAAGTGGGGTCGAGCAACGCACAGTGTAGGGTGCAGTAGTAATCCGTCTCGCAAGCCATGATTAGAAAACTATGGAAGTACCAAACATTACTGTCGAAAAAATAAGCGAGACTGAAGATTAAATATAACTTTGTAGTTGAGTAAATGCTCTCTCACACTTCGATATATGAGTCCTACCTACGTCACGGTCCGTTCTCTACCTGCAAATGTAAGATTTTTATTGTAAAAAAAACTCTTTTATCGTCCACCACATCATTGCTTTCCATCAGCTGAGATAGTGGTCAAGCGTGAGCCTATCAACAACAAAAAAGAAGAGAAATAATAGAACAGTTGTCAATTAGATATTTAACCTTTCATCAATAAGCCAATAAAACTCAAAAAATCTTTCGATTTAGTAGGAATTGCTTTCTACCGTCATATTCCGACTATTAATGTCACTTCATAGTAATTGCAAAAATTGTGCGGTCGGATCGCGTTACCGAGCTGTCATTGGTTACGTGGAGTGTGAACAAATGCGGGTTTCATTAGACGTCGCTTCGGTGCGGTTTAAGCACTCTGATTGGAGGTGCGTGGTTAGGCTGTCTCATTTGAAGATTCCTCAGGAAAAACAATTAATATTAGAATACGCTAAATTGTAGAAACATTAGTTTTTTAGTTTAATCCTAACTTGGTAGTTATGAATTTATTTATCTTTTTTCCCCTAGCCATTACTGTCTCACTGATTGGCAAGGTCCTCCTAGATATTCTTCCTCTGCGCTGTCTTTAACCAGACTTCGTAGTACGTGTCTAGATCATCTCGCTACTTCTACCTGGGCAAACTCGGCCTATTTATCATGTTCACAAAAAATTCCCAGTGCTCATGAATCTGCTCCTTAATAGGTATAGTCACGAAAAACTGCACATGGCACCCTGTCATTAATTATTATTATATTTTGTCGTAGTATTTGTAGGGGTGTATATTGGGTCCCAATCAACATCTACCGGGAGTGAAGCCAACTTCACCTACATGTGGTGTACCCCGCTGACAAACGAATGAGTCTATGGCGTGGGTTATGGTCCAAACCTCCTCAATGGATAGAAGGATAAGAGACAGGCCCCAATTGCACAACGACTACAGTGGTTGTGCTGGCGTGGACGGGCGTGAGCGCAGCCCTGGGGTCTGGAGAGCTAAGAATCTCCGGGCGAGATCGATCAACCGTCAAACGACCTCGATAAATTATGTGTAGGATTCCTGCTACCCAGCTAAAAAAAGTCCTGGTAAGGGTTTTGGGAATCCGATGGATGCGAGACGAACAGGACTGTTTTTGACATTGTGGTGACACCTGGGAGAGGTCTATGTCCAACAGTGGACGTCTTTCCGCTGAACTGATGATATTTTTGTTTCTGCATCATCCAAAGCTTGACTGGTAGAAAATGCATTAGGTCTGCCTTTGTACTTTCGTGTGCATAAAGAATGAAATAAATAAATAAATATTAGGTATACAAACATCAAAAAAACCTAAACAATAACTTGTCAGTAAATCAATTTAACATAGTTCAAAGCATACTTGAACATACTGTTGATTTTAGCACAATATAATATGCTTAAGATTTCCAAGGCAAAAATAACGGAGCCTCTAATAACAACGATTCAAGTCTGTGAAAGTCTCATTAAAATTTCTTTCACTTTGTCGATAATACACTATATTTTAAATTAATCAAATTGATTTACTCCTAGACTGTCACTGTGTTTCCATTTTTTTATGTATACCTAACAATTATTAATTATGACAGGGTGTCAAGATGGGATTTTTCTGTGGGCTTGATAAGTAAATTCATGGATGCCGAGATGGGACAAAACCAGTTTTTTAATGTTAATGACAGTTTCGGTTGATCGCCCGCCCTTGTAAATTTTCATTGACAGAGCGGGCATTATATCAAAAAGTCAACAGACGGCACAAACAGGTCGATTTGACAAAAAATTAATACATTGTTTTGTTTACTTTTTATTTATCAGTGTATTCGCGTGTCTAGTGTTTTTCACGTAAGCGTCTTTGGCGCGAGTTTTTCATTCACGCAAGTACGTAGTTTCTCGTATATGTCATTTGCGGCAACATCTAACATCAATATCTTTTTTGTAAGTGTACCAGATCCACCACGTAATTACAAAAACTGTTTAGTCTGGTTTAGTCGAATTGTATTATCGAGCTGTCATTGGTTATGTGGAGTGTGAACGAATGTGGGTTTCATTAGATGTCACTTCGGTGCGGTTTGAAGCGCTCTGATTGGCGGTAAGCGGTTAGGCTGTGTTCATACGGTCTGTTTTATCTGCTTGGTTAGTTTAAATCCTGTATTTGCACAGTAAATGTCTGGTACGACATTAATTAAGTTTAAGTATTTTAACTTATTCCTCAATCAGTCTAATTTAAGTAATAGTAAGTAATTAAATAAATAATTAAATAAATAATAGATACGTATCTAATGGAATGTTCTAATATATAAAAAAATCGTGTCAGTGTTTGTTATCGAGTTCCTCCGAAACGTCTTGAAATATTTTTCTTTCTTTTTCTTTCCTTGACCGATTTTTAGGATTTTTTTTGTGAATATTTGGATTGACAATAGGTCGTAGGCACGGATATCGGTCGTAGGTTATTTTTTACCCGCGACCCCCGCCTTCCATTTTTTTCTTTGATAATTTCTATGGCAGAACGTTTGCAGAGTCTACTAGTTAAATATAATAGTAATATGAGTTACTTGAACTTAGTCTTAATTCGACAGTAAAACAAAAATCTCAAAAATGACTTTATTTCAAAAGTATACTTCTATATTTCAGCAGAAAATATTAAAATTCAAATCTGGTTAGCATTGTCAATCAAACTGATGTACAGGATTAACTTTGATGCGAGGCGGTGCGAAAATCTCAAGATCTATTGTAACTCTGAGCCTTTAGGGAGTAATAATCTGTCAGTCATAACGATTTAAGGCGAATTTCGTCATTAAAACAGAACGCGATCAGCACATTTAAATCGTATTTAAAATCCGTCAATATTTTGTTTGGAATTTATGTTGATCCGGGCCTCGGGGGCATTAATTATTATGGTTCGATTTTATGTTTAAATGTATAAGTCTATATTTTATTGTTTCACCTTATCTAGGTTGAATAAATATATCTATGATTATTTATTTCTTTTATCTTCATAACTTTAGAGATTGTAAATCCTAAAAGTGACTTTATTATTTTAAAATGAGGAGAAACTTAATAGGTATGTCAGGCAGACATTCAAGTATAAAAGTTTGGAGTGTCCTCAGTGCCTTGCAGCTGCAGATTGCGGAGTTGTCTAAGAGTGTTGACATAATAGAGATGCGTCATAGGAAAAAATTCCTGTTACTTGGTGGTGTTCCTGAGACTCCGGGTGAGAAGGTTCCTGAAGCAGTGGCAACCATTCTACAGACTAAGCTTGGATTAACGGATGTGTCACCCTCTTCGCTGACTGTATGCCACAGATTGGGACCCGCCTCAGAGGGACATGCTAGACCTGTCCTGCTTCGGTGCGCGGACTACTCAGTCAGAGACGTGATATGGAAAACCAAGACCAAACTGAAGGGATCTTCATACGTGGTCTCTGAGTTCCTCACTCGACAGCGGCAGTCTGCATTTTCAACGGCTCGCAGGCTCTTCGGCGTGACGAACGTGTGGACCATGGACGGCACCATCAACGTCAAACTTCCGGACGGTAAGCGACGCCGTGTCTTCAGTCTTGAGGAGGTCGTCGCGCTGGGAGCAGAGCATGGCAGACAGCTGGATCAGGAGACACCTCCGGTATCTAACACCAAATCTAATAGCGCGTCGGCGCAGGCTTCGACTCGATCCAGACGGATTGTTAAGAAGAAGTGATAGGTTTCGTAATTTGTGTTATATTTTTTTTTTCTTATTGTTTTGTGCGTGTTTCCTAACTGTAAGGTAGCCATTTCTTGCATTTGCTCCTTGAAACCAGTTTTAAATAGGCACTTCACTGAATTTTTGTTCGATATACCGACTGTTTTACTATTTTATTTTTGTTGTGATTGTGAACTGTCAGTGTCACTTTTTTTTTTTTTTTCTCGATTTTAATGACCTGGTCACTTGGTCCTTTAATTCAAGTAAATTTTTGTATTGTAAATTATTTTAGCGTTTGGAAACACGCACTAGTAGTATACTTTGATTTGTTTCTGGATACTGTGAACAGTCTGCCGGCAGGTTATGCATTTGAGTGAAATTTATTTCATATAATTTAGTTTTAGTTTTTATAGCTATCATATATATTATATATTTTTTCTATTTATTACTTTAATTATGTCTGACGACGACTCATTTTATTCCTGCCATAGTTCTTCTACGTCTTTTTCATCTTTAAACGATTCTTTTTCCGTCAATTCTTTCTTGAGTAGCGAGTTCCTGTCATTTAATCATTGTTTTAATATATGTCATGTAAACGCACAGAGTATACCTCAACATCATTCTGAGATGTTAGATTTATTTTGTGATGTTGCTTTACATGCTATCCTAGTTTCAGAAAGTTGGCTCAAGCCCGAACTTCCATCTACGTTTTACAGCCTGCCCGGTTTTGTCCTAATTCGCAATGATCGCACGGGAAAGAGAGCCGGGGGTGTTGCCATTTACTTACGCAGCGACATCCCTTACAGGACCCTTTTCTCTTCGCCGGCTGTTGCAAACGGCATCCCTGAGTACTTAATCCTTGAAATTGATGTCAAAGGGGTTAAAGCTATTCTTGGAGTAGTTTACTGCCCACCTGCCATAGATTATTTCTCCAGTCTTGATTCTCTCTTAGATTCTGTTTCCTCAGAGTACAAACATATCATAGTCATGGGTGATTTTAACACCGATCTTGTTAAGGATAACTCCAGATCGCGAAGGCTGAGAGCAATCCTGGAGTCGTCGAGTTTATCACTCCTCTCACTTAATCCGACTCATCACAATCTTGACTCAGACGATTCCTGGCTTGATCTCATGCTCGCGTCCTCTGTGTATCTGGTTGCCAACCATGGCCAGATTGCAGTCCCCGGATTATCGAGGCACGATTTGGTTTATTTATCTTATAAAATTAAGCCTCCAAAACAGCGGCCTGCCATTGTGTTCCTCCGGAATTTTGCGAGGTTAGACGGGGACAAGCTCATCAGTGATGCAAGTGCGGTTGATTGGGGCGATGTCGAAAAGGCAGCGACTGTAGATGAGAAAGTGGAGATTTTTAATAGGGATTTACTGAAACTCATTGATGCGCATGCGCCGCTGAGGGCCGTCCGTGTTAAGCGTCCCCCGGCTCCATGGATTACCCCTGGAGTTCGAATGGCGATGAGACGGCGTGACAGGGCTTTTCGTAGCTATAGAAGAGATCGCAGTGAGGAGAACTGGAACCTCTACAAGTTGGCTAGAAACCGCTGTAACCAGATGGTAAGAGCTTCAAAACGCCGATACATTTGCGAAAATGTTCTCAACTCTTCACCGGCTGATATTTGGAAGTTCCTCAAATCACTTGGTATAACAAAGTCCTCCTCTCATACTTTTCCCTCTAATATATCTTTGAATGATTTGAATCAACACTTCTCATCGTCGCCTATGCTTGCAAGTCCTGTCAAAAATACTACAATTCTTGATATAACTTCCACGCCAATTTTACCTCATGATTCTTTCTCTTTTTCCCCAGTGACCGGCCCGGAGATCCTCAAAACTTTTACTGCAATTAAGTCCAAGGCTGTCGGCTGTGATGGAGTCAGCAGAACTATGTTATCCCTGTTGATTAAAAGTTTGCTCCCCACTATCACACACATCATAAATTCGTCCCTCCAAACTGGGGTGTTTCCTAGTTGCTGGCGTAAGGCTTTCATTATCCCTCTTCCTAAAATTCCCACTCCCACTTTATCAAATCACTTTAGACCAATTTCCATTCTTCCTTTCCTATCTAAAATCCTGGAAGCAGTGGCTCTTAAACAGATTTCATCCTTTGTGTTTAGGAATAAACTGTTATCTCCTTTCCAATCAGGTTTTCGACCTGGCCACAGTACAGCCACAGCCTTGCTTAAAGTCACAGAAGATGTCAGGAATGGCCTGGAGAACTCGAGGTTAACGGTGTTAGTTTTAATAGATTTCTCCAACGCTTTTAACACCGTTGATCACGACATCCTTCTGGCTATCTTGTCTCAAATTGGGGTTTCTTCGTCGGCAAGGGATTGGTTTTCATCATATCTTCGTGGACGTCAGTAAGCGGTACGTGCCGATCAGAAATTTTCTGACTGGTGTGACCTGCAAACCGGCGTTCCACAAGGCGGTATACTCTCTCCACTCTTATTTTCTTTATTTATTAACTCCATCACTGCTATTCTCAAATGCTCTTTCCATCTGTATGCTGATGACCTACAGCTCTACGCGCAAACTGACATTGACAACCTTGATGACTGCATCTCCCTACTAAATGCTGACCTCCTGGCTATTGCTGATTGGTCGAGCAGATTTGGGGTGACTGTCAATGTCAGCAAATGCCAGGCTATCCTCATTGGTAGTTCTTACTTTTTACGGAGTTTGGACACTAGCCGACTACTGCCGCTTATTTTTGGCAATACAGTCATCCCTCTCTCACCTCACGTTAAAGACCTAGGTTTATTTATTGACGATAGGTTAAGCTGGAATAAGCAGATTGCTCAGGTTAGCCAGAGAGTCACCTTCACGCTGCGGTCTCTCTATAGATTTAAAAATTTCCTCCCGTCAAGCACTAAAACTACGTTAGTACAGTCGCTTGTGTTACCTATAATTGACTATGCTGATGTTTGTTACTCTGATCTTTCCCAAGAACTTCTAAACAAATTGGATCGACTTCTCAACAACTGCATTCGCTTCATATTTAGCCTTCGTAAATATGATCACATTTCTTCCTACCGTTCTCAGCTTAAATGGCTGCCTATCCGTCACAGGAGATCCCTCAGATCCCTCTGCATGCTCTTCACCATAATGAATGATCCTTGTTCTCCTGATTATTTAAAACAATATTTTAAAGTGTTGGGCAGTTCTCATAACCTTAACCTTCGTGCATCCAAAAACATGCTCCTTCATATTCCTTCTCACCGTACTGGCTTTATGTCCAACTCATACGCTGTTTCCACCATAAAACTCTGGAATGTGCTTCCCCTTGACATCAAAAAAGCTGAAAGTAAATTTTCCTTCAAGCGTAAAATTCGGAACTACTACTTGAAGTCTTCTCAACCTTAGCTCGGTCTTCGTCGGAATTATTATTAAGTTCTCTTAATGATTTGATATTTTTCTTAGTATTTATTAGTGTATAATTTTAGCATATATATGTATTTTATTATTATAAATAACTTATTTTTTATTTTATTTTCTGTTTAAAGTACTTATCTGTTATTTGTTTATTGTGCAAACCTACCACAGTGTTGTCTTTTTAACCGACTTCAAAAAGGAGGAGGTTATATGTTCGGTTGAATGTATGTTTTTTATTTTTTTTTTTTATGTATGTTCAACGATTTCTCGGTCAATGGTGGACCGATTTTGAAAATTTTTTTTTTGATTGAATAGTTATGCTTCCGAATTGGTCCCATAGAAATATTGTTATGATCTGATCATGAACTTCGAAGATATGGAACAGAACTCCTCATAGGATCACAGCAGAACCGTCGTAACAAGCAAAATTGCTTTGTTTATACGTGTAGTCGATGACTGACTGAAAGTAGAGGGGGAATATATCGAACTGATCTGATGATGAAGCCTGAAGTTAGGCACCGGAACTCTGTAATAAATTAATGTAATCTAACCGTGTTTGGGATTATTAGAATTGTCATGAGATGCACTCTGGCTATAAGGTATTTAAGTTTGGCTGAGGGGTACTTTTTAGTGGTGGTACTATAACTAAAAAGTGTAAAATAAAAAAACTTTTTACAAAAAAAAAATACAACCGACTTCAAAGTAAAAAAAAACACTGAAAAGTGCAAAATAACTTTAATTTCGGAAGTCGGTGTTAAATAACGAAGAGACAAAACTATTATAGAAACACCGACTTCCGAAATTAAAGTTATTTTGCACTTTTCAGTGTTTTTTTTTACTTTGAAGTCGGTTGTATTTTTTTTTTGTAAAAAGTTTTTTTATTTAACCCAAAGGTTGGCTGGTAGAGAATGCCTTGTTGCATTAAGTCCGCCTATGTACCACTACTGTACATGAAGTTTAAATAAATAAATAAATAAATAAGTATAAATATGTTCCTACATCTACAGTACAGTTAGATAAATATCAATCACGTAGTTTTTTTAATTCATTACGTATAAAATTGAAAATGTGTTTAAGTATAGGGTGAGTTACTTTATGATGACTTTATTATTTTATATATCAAGAGAATATTTTATTACTAATATGCTGTTTTCAATTAAGACCCTCGTCAATGTTGAATAAAAATTAAATGAGTACCTACATCATGTTTTGTCATGTAACCGTGAAGCCTCAGATACATTTGGGGACAAAATGTCTCCCAACATGACGCGCAACGCTCAATTTACGTGACGCTGCAGCGTCACCTAGTGTCAACTTACCGCAACACTTTATGACGCGTTCACGTGATGCGGACATGTTATTGAATAATTTGACAGCGTTGCGCATCATGTTGGGGGACATTTTGTCCCCTAGTGTATCTGAGGCTTGAATAAATTAATTTACGTGACGCTGCAGCGTTGCCTAGTGTCAACTTACCCCGCAACACTTTAATTATGTCGCGTTCACGTGATGTGGGACATGTTATTGGATAATTTGACAGCGATGCGCATCATGTTGACATTTTGGGACATTTTGTCCCCTACTGTATCTGAGGCTTGAATAACTTAATTTCTTATGAAACATTCCATTATTATTGGAAGATCCAAAGCTACAAAATTAGACTGCACCGAGTTTCAGATAATCTTTTTCAGAAATACGTATTTAGTTCTTTTACATAATAAAAAGGATAATAGCTAATCGATTAACCTAGCATGGTTAAAGTTCGCGAGCATATTCGTAAGAAGTTAACAATTAGAATTGTCATAACGCTAACTAATTTAACTTACAATATTCTGTTTGCGCCAAATATTTAAGTAGATTCGTGTACGCGGGCTTGCGGACGTCGAGAATGGATAGCTGGCCGTCGAGTTACCGTGGCTCAAAGTGCAACTGAAGGATACAGGTGGGTCTTAGTCAGTAAAAGTCTGACACGCCCTATCGCTTTACCTTAGAGCCAAAGAGATCATTTGATGATTTCCCATCACAAAAAAAAAGAGATATCTAAATGCAAATTAAAACATTAAATTAATAAATGCTCATTATTGGCTATAATATTCAAAAGACGCAAATCCAATAAATAATTCCAATTTCGAATACATTTTCCGAACACATGGAATTCAGATTCAGATCGTAATGCGAAACCGCAAATAACGCTATACATATTATCATGAACGAAAATACACATTCTGGAATTCCAACGTTATATCTGGCATATTTTTGTATCCATTTGGCTACAGGATTCTGCGAACATTCAGATTGAACACAAAAGGTAACCTTAGAACTGTTAGAGATATTGTTAAATATATTAAACATTCAATTTCCCAGAAAATGCGGAAGGATAATCGCTTTTTAAAGATCCGACAGGCCAGAGTTGTTTTTTTTTTATTAATGTGATAATTAAATTGGACATGGTTAGAGGCAAGCGATGGATGTTTTACACAAAGAACTTAAATATTTATGTGGATCTTAGGGCGTCTACATATTAGCCGCAAAGTGTCTGTCTCTTAAGATACAGGTCTCCTAGTTTAAGAGACAGGGTTTTTTTTTTTTTTTAGGTGGGAAAATCATCTTATGACAAATCTCGCTCTTGGGCGGAACGAGAGATAGTGTCAGACTTTTACTGACTAAAAACCCACTCCTGTTCCTTCGTTGCCTTCGTCCCAGGGCCCCGGTTTCGTTTTCACACTACCCATGGCCCCAGTAGGCTTCGACCCTGCTGGGCCCATACGATTTGCTGACATCTCCCTGAGGCGCGCGCGGAACAATACGCGCCGTCGACGACTTGGGCTCGGTCCGGATGGTTACCGGACGGTCCATAATTTTTTGTATGCATAGACTTATCTAGTAGACGAAAATTATCTGTTCACAAAACTAAGCTTTTTGTATTTCGGCTACCTTGTTTTGAATTGTCTCTGTGTGTATTGCTTGGATAAATAAACAATTTTATTATTATTATTATAAAGTGCCGCGCTTTGCACTTTGCGGCTAATTTGAAGTCGCCCTTATAGTATTTTTGGTTTCAATTTTAAAATAACCGGTGTAAATAACACACCGGTAGGCACCTACTATTAACTTAAAGTAAGTTAAAATGTATAGCATAAGCATAACATTATCAGCCTCATAATTTTCCCACTGCTGGGACTCAGGCCTCCTCTCTAGGAGAGGGAATAATGGACTATAATCCACCACACGGGCCCAGTGCGGGTTGGTGGATGTCACATGTGTCCGACCATCAGTGGTAATGAAATAAATTACACAAACTAATGCGCCTGGCTGAGAGCAGTAGAGGCCCAGTGATAGTAAATATGTATGTTGCAATAAAATTTAAGATAAAGTTCATCATTATCTTCCTGCCCTTGTCCCGTTTTATTTGGGGTCGGCGCAACACGTTCTTTTCTTCCATTCTGTCCTGTCGCTCGTCACGCTATCACTAACTCCCCTTTCTTTCATATCACTTCTCACACAATCCATCCATCTTTTCTTTGGCCTCCCTCTCCATCCTTCCACATCTAAACTAATAACTCTTTTAGCAACATGCGTTTCATCCCTCCTCTTCACATGACCATACCAAGATAAACGATTTCCTTTCAACTTTTCAGTCACTGGCGCTACTTTCAAACTTCCTCTATTATACTCATTTCTCACTTTATCCATTCTCGTCACACCACACATCCGTCTTAACATTCTCATCTCCGCTACGCGCAATCCTTTTTCATCCATCTTTTTCACAGCCCCACATTCTGATCCATACAGTACGAATATCACGTACTTGTGGATTTTACCCTTCAACTTCAGTGGCATCCGTGAGACAAGTTGTTCCCATGATCTGTCGCCATTTCATCCATAATGCGTTGATCCAATGTTTTACGTCCCGGTCTACCTCATTAGCCCCTTGGACGAGCGACCCGAGGTACCGAAAGTCGAAACAGATCGGTATGGGCGTTCCGGCGAGAGCTAAAGGCACTAGATTGGAGAGACCGCCGAAATCGCAGAACAAGTACTCTGAAGATAAAGTTGCTTCTGAATAATTTATTACTATCTATTATTGAACTTACAAACACCAAACTGTTAAATAAATATTAAAATATTTGGCACGTAGATACTACAAAATTATCCAAATTATTGCATTAGCATAAACTGAAGAAACACCTTGTAAATATTCAAACAGTTTTACCCTCGTGACCTTTAAATATAATTAGTGTTTGCCCTTTTTAGTTAAGTTGGTTAAGTTAAGGAATATAATTAATTGTTCATGGAGAGTTAATTTTGAATATGATTCAATTTATGTAGACGCGTGGGTATATAAACGTCAAGTATAGAAGTGTTTATTGATACCTTTGAAGTGAGATCAAACAATGATGGGCGTATTGAAGTGAAAGATACACTGCACCGCAAGTTTAAATTTAGCCAGAACTGAACGTAGGTGCCTGTAGGCATATTAAGGCGTAATAGTCCCTTGAACATCTGGCCAGAGTTCAAGTTTTAACATTATTATTATTTTATACATTTATTTATCTCAGCTCCCTAAGGTCCTGGACCTTTGGAAGGCGTACGAGGAGCCGAAACCAACTCGCAGCGGCCTTTTTAGACGCTTTTAATGGAAAGTGGTACAAACCGGTGATTATCCCTGTACGCACTATGCTAGCGCATCCAAGGACAACCCCCGGTTGGTGGGAAACTATTGCGACATATGGAAAACTAAGATATAAGGCTATGGTTTTTGGAGTCTTAAGTGGACTGGTTACCAGGAACTATGTTAAGACTATGGCCCCTGCTTAAACAATGGTATTAATATCCATCGACAAAAGACAGGGGGTGACTTGCACACTCAATAAATGGGCCCCCATAAACGGCCGCTAGCACGAAGTGACGTAGCAACAAGAGGGCAACATATCCTGAGGTGCTTAAGGAGTGGAGAGGTATACCACGGCTATCAGGACAATCCCGGAAGTACGGTCAAGATCCCTACCAGCACCTTACTGGATTATACATCCTTCTCCCGAGCACGTTTGCTCTTGCGAATCTCCACTCAAGCCAGCCAATAAAAGCAAGAGAGAGGTGGGAGCTCTGTTCCTCGTCAGTGTTCACTACGGCCGGCCAATAAAGGCAAGCCGGAGATGAAGAACAAGAATTTTCCCGGGAGATCGGGTCCGTGGGGTCGCTAATGCCCAACAGTTCGCCACAAAACTGCCCTGCGGATACACTATTATTATTATTATTATTATTATTTATATTCTGATTTTATGAATTATTTAATTGTGATATTTGTCATTGACCGTAATTTTAAATTCATATGATTATGTTTTCCATTTTAATTTTTTTTTTAATAATTTTTATTTATTTTTCTAATTGTATGAATTTGTTGAAAAAACTGTAATAACAATATGGGGAATACACTGGCTCCTGTAACATAATCTGTGTGTAGTTCCTAACTAGCTCAGGAGCCAGGGAATTTAATTTATGTGTGTAAAAAACTTTATGTCAATAAATAATTTATTATTATTATGTATCAGTATAATAATATCTCGGAACCCTGAAGTCCCAGACCTTTGGTAGGCGTACGAGAAGCCGAAACCAACTCGCAGAGGCCCTTAGAGTAAAATGCACACATACTCGTACTGCCGCCGCCTGCGCCCGCATAGAGCTACTGACCTTTAAAACCATTTTTTTGCGAAATATTGATTGATTTACGTATGCTATGTACATTCTGAAGAACACTTAATCAGTATTTTTTTGGTGTAAACATAATTCTAAAGATCAAAGCCGTTTCAAAGGAGTAGGGAAAACATGCAAAAAAATATAATGATATTATTTTTTTTTTTTGGCAAAAGTATAAATCATATATATATTATTATGTCCATAATGTTATAAATGAATCTATAATTTTTTTTTTTCAAATCTTTTAACCAAGCCGTTACTGAGGAGTAGGCTTCAGAAAGTCACTGTTTTATGGCACTAAATGGGAGTAAGGGCCTTAATGTTTTATATTTATCACATAAAAAAGTAAAGTTTGTATGTGCAATCACGAGCAATGATATAATATATAAATTGTAACATTTTTTATCATAGCTTAATTTCTGCCATTCAAGAAATAAATTTGGTGGTTTAACCTACGTATTTGAATTAAAAACCATTTGTCGTACACATATTTTATGATAAGGTATACTGAAAATGTAACAATTTATATATCTTGTCGCTCGTGACTATGTTACATCTGCACTGATATTATAAAGAGGGAAAATTTGTTTTTTTGTTTGTAGGAGGTAATCTCTGAAAGTATAGGTCCGATTGCTAAAATTTTTTCACCAATAGAAAGCTGCTTTATTCCTGAGTGATATAGGCTATATTTTATGTACGCGGGCAAAAGCTAGTAAGATAGATAGATAGATATATTATTTATTGTACACCAAAAATAAAAATTACATTAGGAACTTAAAATTAATAGGGGGTAAGTAATATGTTTATGGCTGAACGAATTTGGTACACGGATAGACCTGGAATACCAGAAATCAGAAATTAAAAACGTTTATTTCAAATAGACCAATTACAGGTACTTTAGAATTGTCAAAATGTCGGTAAGTAAAAAAAAAAAATGAACCTAAATTGCATGTTTCAAAGCGTAAATCTCTACGGAAAAAAACGTGCAAGAAACATGGACACTCTTTTAAATCATATTATGAGTTACATAAATCTTGGTTACATATTTGTTGTCGCTTCCAGTATGTGAGCACAATGTAGATAAGTAACAATAATAAAAAAAAAACTAATTAAAAAATAGAATACCATATTCGTATAGCGAACTTTTTCATCTCTGGTATGTTCTCTTGGGAGAGTTTTCTAATTTCATGCGGGTGAAGTCGTTGGCAGAAGTTAGAATTTATATTCTAGGTAGGTACCGTTTCCAAGTCGAATTGACGGCTTAGGGCAAAGCCGTTTTACATGATTTTTAGGCAGATAAGAAAAATATTAAAGAAAAGATTACACTTTTGCATTTTCTATAGGCACGGACTACGGACTACACGAGTGTTAATTAGATAAGTCATTAAAAAGTACCAAGCAGTTGTAAAAATGAATTCTCACTAAAATTGAAATATCAACACTGGTTGGCGAACCAATAGCATAATAGTATAGCATAATCAGCCTTTTAATGTTCCCACTGCTGGGACTCAGGCCTCCTCTCTCTAGGAGAGGGAATCAATACTATTCGCCATCCTTCATATATGCTCTAAAAATTCTCGCAGACCTGAGAATTAACCCCTAAGAGCATATTCGTTATCTAAAGGTTTTAGTGATTAACCCCGATACACCGAGCTCATCAGCGAACCGGTTAATTATTTTTTAATTAATAACCGCCCTGGCTTCAGTTAGTATCTTCGGTAGTGTAGTGATCACAAGCTGTAATAGGGCTCTTAATACATGAATACTTAATGTACAAAACGGATCTGTCGGAGTTTTGGGAGTTGCATTTAACTATGCAAAGTGCGTTTTTTCTAAGTGGGAGGTAGAAGAAGTATAGTGTGGTTTTGTTATTATTTCTTTGTAAGCTAAAAATTAATAGCGGAAAAACATTTAAAAAATGAAAGTTTAATTCAATTCATCACCTAAAATAAACAAAAAGCTTTTGGAGCATACCTATTCTAAAAGGTGTATTTTTTTTGTTTTTGCTGGATAGGCTTGATTCTTTTAAATGATACCCGTATTATGGATCACCATACATGTGCAAACACACAAAAAACAAAAAAATACACAAACAATTTTAGGAAACAAAAAGGGTACAATAAAGTGTGTGTTTTTTCAAATGACATTAACTAGGGCATGACTGCGATCCCACCTGATGATCAGTAGTGATGTAATCATTGATGGTGAAGCGCACTAGTTTATTAAGAGCCTATTCACTCTAGCCTTGAAGACACCTAAATTATAATCGGATGGGAAGATCGATGCAGGCAAATTGTTCCAGTCCTTCTGTGTTTGTGGTATAAATGATGAGGCAAAACGCTTAACACGGACAGTAGAGGTGTCAATAATAAGTATAAGGGTGGACATTCGCCATACACACACCAGAGTTGTCCGATGGTAGAAAGGCGATGATGGAATCAAGTGATGTAATTCCCATGTCATGTCTATTAGATCTATGTATTACAAAACTGCTATCTTTAAGAGTTCACCAAATCAGGTTTAGAATGACGCCACTTAGATCATCATGCATTGTCATCCAATCTGAATATGTTTGCAATATTTTAGTTCCATCGCTTAGGGGTGGCTATTACAAAATTCAATATTATGAAAGATTTACCCTAAACAAGCAAACATGATGGCGCCTAATTTGTTTTTAAATTCTAGGTCGACTGAGTAAACACTATCATTAACACCCTAAGAAGAATTAAAAAGAAAAAAGAAAGAAAAATATTGTTTTTTTAATTTACTATTTAATGGCTTTTTACAAAATTATTGATTCAGTGCTTTAAGCACTCTGTTAAACAGAGAGATAATTATATTCCCTGAAACTGATTATGAGGTATTGATATAGAATAATGACAAAGAATCAGAAACTAGAAGAGCTAGATTTACTGTTGGTGATGATCTCGAAGTAAAAAAAAACCAACAGATATAAAAATACTTTTTTTAGCGTTACAATCAACAGATGTAGTCCATCACGTTCTACTATTGAAAACTACAACCTGATTGATAACGTTATCTGCACTAAATAAGTTTCAAGAGTGTCCTAATATAGAATTGGGACCACTTAGACATGCCTACCTTATTGCCTTCCGTCATACCGTGACGCATTTCGTAGTACTGCATCTATGATAAAACTAGTGCCTAATACGAAACAAAACTGATTCTAAAACAACCTATATAATCATAACGCCACTAAACATATCGAAGTTTGGTGGCCGTCCTTATCTTCTTGACACGTTCATTTCATCGCTTTTCAACCACGTGAAAAAATCTTATGAATATATTAAATATACTGGCTTTTGCTAGCGGGTTCACCTTTCACATGAAAGTAAAAAAATATCCCAAGGAAATATACTCCCGGAATAAAAATATCCTATTTGCTATTCCAGGGCGTGGTCTACCAATTTCACAAATATCATCCAAATCTGTTCAAGTGTTTGAGCTTGAAGGAGTAACAAAAATACACACACACACACACACACAAAAACTTTCGTCTTTATAATATTAGTATGATTATCTGACCGTAAAAAGGAAGGCGACTTCCTTCAATTAATCCCTAAAATTCAACGGTAATTTGTCTTTAGCTAACTGACTTACGTTACTCGTACGTAAATTTTTCAAGTAATCAAATGACTCATCAGGTTTTAGGCCACATTTAAAATCATAGAAAATCATCGCACGAAAATGTTCTCGATGCGGATGAGACACGATAATTTGATTTGGCTCTCGAAAAAATGTGGAGGGAAATTCAAAATTCGAACAATGGTATTTTTACTTTTAAATAACCAAAGTTTTCAAAATAACTACAAGTGGCCAATGCCTTATACATAAAAACTTTTTTTCGCAAAACTTTCTGACTGGCCTGGTAAATTTAATCCCTAATATCTGTATTCTGAAGATTATCTTTAATACACATACTATAGATATTTCAATTCAAGCTAGAAATTAATTATCAGATTACCTTTAAGCCCAGTATGTTAGCAATATATAATATTATAGAGCTTCCCGGGATCTGGTCATAAACACTACGATATAGATTAACTCACTGAGCACGAAAGGCATAACTAATACCTAATACTTATGTTCCCTCAACAGCGTTAATCTTGACATTATGGCGGTCATAGCTACAGTCAGAACTGAGTTACTGACTCAATTTTTTAAAATTATTTGTATCAAAAAGTAACTTTATTCATAATCGCAAATAGCAGATTTTTCAAATGCGTTTCAGAGTAAGTCAGTTGGAAATCATTCAAATTTGGCGAAAAGGGAAATTCTAAAGTAACAGAATAACAACGTAGACAATGAAATGTGGACCGATGTCCGCTAGGGCCGTGGGGATTTTTCTGAAAAAAAAAAAACCCGTGGTCTTAGTACGCAAAGAACAACAACTGAAGGTGTGGTTTTAGTTTTAGGAAAAAAAGCCTTTATTGTTTTGTTAAAATTTTGAGAATAAGTAGAACTGTAACTTCTCTATCTATTGATTATGTTTGTGAGCTAGTTTTAAGATTGCGTCATTTCGCGTAAATAAACTTTTTTTTTTTTCTGTCTGTAGAGTATTTCTAGGGAAATAAACTTATTATTCTCAACGTACCAATATCGTTGTGGATTTACTTGAACTATTGATCTAACACAGGAAAGTACCGGATTGTCACGAGCCTTCAATTTCTGCATGTGACTCTCGCTTGCACGCTTTGTTTGAGTAGAAAGTTTTGACAGTGTCGTCGTCAACTGTGCCGCTTTGTAAATTAACCCAATATCTCCTCGGTGTAGATAACAACGGTTCTTGTTAAGAACGAGCGCATGTACGCGGATATATACGCATATCTGGTGGGAGATCTCGGATATTAATTGCTCACATTAATATTGTAAGACAAGACAAGTGCGTATTTAGCTTTGTAATTATTGTAATAGATATCCTTTTAAACACACTGACAGTCAATGTCTATAATTAGCGTAATAATCTTGCAATTTATTACTACACCATAGGCATCACAATTTATTATTTAGTATTTACCTGGCAGTAGGGAAGTATAAAATTAGAATGCCAAATGACTACAATATTTTAAGGATATGAGAGAGTTCTTATTAGCTTAATGCATAACGTGTGATGGGACTTGACTTCCTTTGGAATATATAAGTTCTTTATAACATAGTTTAAATGAAGATAGAATTTGCTGCAATAATATCCTGTTATTTTTGCAGTTGTTTTTATAAAAATCGGTAAAGGACAATGGGCGTTTTTGTATGGACTCCGCATCCAGTGCTGTATCAAGTTTTAGTATATGCCATTTGGAAAATTATTTTATTTTAACAGGATATCATCCATGTAGATGATATTTTCATCTTAAATATCTAAATTCGAGTCGGTTTGGAGTGAACGCCTGAATGAACTAAAGCAATGCCTTTTTCTTTTTTAGATGGGTAATCAATAACGAGAGGGAGTGTCAGACTTTTATTGACTGCTGTGTTCCTTCAGTTCCATCAATTGCCCTTTGCTTTCCAGGGCTGCAGTAGCTTTTTCAAATAATTCCGCAGCCCCTGGAGTAGATATCAATATTCACTATCTTAATTTGATAGTAAGTCATGATATGGTGGAGCAGTAGTGGCCGAGTGATAATGGCCCTGACTTACGAGTTGTTGTAGGTCGCGGATTCAAACCCAGCCAGGCGCATTACTTTGTGTCATTTATTTCATCACCAGTGCTCTTAGAACGGTGAATGAAGAAACCGGCATGTCCTAGAACCAAAAATTTGAAGACATGTGACATGCACCAACCCGCACTGGGCCCGCGTGGTGGATTGCGGCCCATTCTCTCTCCCAGAGAGGAGGCCGGAGTCTCAGCAGTGGGAACATTAAAAGGCTGATTATGCTATGCATGATGTGGTCGACGTTGGAGCACGCTTGCTTCGAAGTAACCTATTCTCTCTTTATTTAAATACCCCCACGTTGTAGTTATCAAGAGTCGCGGACTCCGGCAGGATTTTCTACCATTCTAGAAACTATTTCTGTCATAAGGAAACAATTGAGTGCAAATTCTAATAAAAATACATTTATTCAGTTCACTATAATAAGTAAGTCTGGTTTACTATACTATATATATATACGCGGCAAAATGAGGAACCTAATCTGAATATATTCAATTTGACATATTGTTGACATTCATCTGTGCAAGTAGCGCTGCGGTGATGGGTCACGGTACAATGGCTGGTGTGAAAGTATGATATTATCATTTTAAAGTGGTTATTCAATAACGGCGGTAAACCACTTACAGTATGGATGTACTTACTTTAATATACTCAATGCAGTCTGAGGGCACACTGACCGATTGACCTTTATATAGGTTCTCAGTTATTAAATTGCTCAAGGAATTTAGTCGATTTATTGAGTTGTCCGATTTTGATGTAGATAACACTTCGTCGAGTCGAAGCTCCAAAGTCTTGAGCACCGAAACCGAGTTGCTCTTTTAATTTTTTTATCGTTTACATTTCGGATAGTGTGCACTAGAATTACAGAGGGGTCGCCCTGCGACTCCCGACGTCTGAGACGTCTCCTACGGCCGGCGGTGGCTGTGGCGTGAGAATGACCATTGCCTCTCGGTTGCAGCCCTCTCCTTCGCTAGCATTACTGCTTCGACGAAGGAGGTGATGGTCGATGGGTATGAAAGGTCCTGAAATTACGACCACTTACCAAAAGACACAGCGTTGGAAGGCCTTCCACAAGGTTGACCGATGTCGATTGGCCCTCTGACGCCTCCTTCTACGAGTGGGAGGACAAAGGATAAGCTACCTGCTAATCTTAGTACTGGTTGACCAAATCTCTTGAGTAAATGCATTGGCAAACCTATCCATATACCATTTTCATAAGGTTAAGATAAGATCCTTCTCCAGTTTCTATGAATAATATGAAACATACATACCTATGTTGCCATGTTTCAGGATACACTGCAAACGTGAGGGCGAGTGCCTGAAAAAAGAAACACAATAGAATAATAGATTATAATTCGTTCTGAAAAAATTAAGGTATGTAGGTATTATAGTTTTTTGAGGGTCAAATAATACGATGGATGAGAGTTTTTGCTGTTTGTGGATACGTAGGTAATTAGTTAGATTTTTTATAATATTTCCTTGATTTCCGCCCATATCGTAGAAACTGCGCATTTTTGTAGGGCCTTTGAAATAAGCGATGAAAAAATATCTACTATGATTTCTGGATTTTCTAGATTCTAGCCAAACGAGAGACTACTCATACTAAAAAAAAACACCACAGCACAGAGATAATTACAAGATTATCAATTAAAACAAACAGCGCATAATTAAAATAAACTGTGCATAACTAAAACAAACTGTGGTTAATTAAAATCAGATCGTAGTACCTATTACATTGATTTTCGAATTTCAATAATTGTGTATGTAATTTTAACGTCTATTTTTGTAATGTTATAATTGGCTTGATTTTAATTTTGTGTACATATGAACAATGTCTGAAATAAATGAATTATTTAATTAAAAATAATATGCTTGTCGACTAACATGTTGGCTGGTTTCAGTAGCAGTTTTAAATTAAGTTGTCCAAATTAACGATTAATAAATTATACGCAATGCCGTAATCCCCTCGTGATTTCAAATGATAGCTACAGGTATACTTTAGCTTATTTTTTTTAAGGTGAGAATTCATCCAATGACTTCTCATGGTCTGGGTGGAGCGCGAGGGCGTGCCAGACTTTAACTGACTAAAACCACAAGATGTCCTTCAGTTGCCCTTTGCGTTCTAGGACTACGGGTTTCCTTTTCGGAAAATCACCGTGGTTCTAGCAGGCATGGGCCCTACTGGGCCCCTAAGGCTTGATGATATTTCGTTTAGGAATGCGTGAATTACTACGCGCTGTTGACGACTAGGGTTCGATCCGGTTGATTATCGGACTGCCAAACGGTGAGCTAACCATTACTCGACGTCCGCAAGTCCGGCTCTACCGCGGCTGGTAGTCGGGGTCTCGGCGGTCGGGGCGTGAGGAGGTTAGTTTCATCACGCGTGCGGCCTCGCTAGCATTACAGCTTCGCAGAATTAAAACATTACTGCTTAGCATTACTCCTCACCTTCCTCCGATGACCTGGTGAAGGTTGCGGGAATCCGACTGATGCGAGACGCACAGGATCGTTCGTTGTGGCGACGTTTGGGGGAGGCCTATGTCCAGCAGTGGACGTCTATCGGCTGAAATGATGATGATGATGATGATTACTCCTCACTCCAGATTATAGCCTGAACCAGGGCCTGGCATGGCAGGTCTCTGCCACCGATTACCTCTATGAGACACACCTCCACCGTATACTCCACCGTGTCCTCCGAGCTGTTCACACAATGGCGATTCTTCCGCCTGAATCCGATGCAGGAACCTCCCGAACTTACCATGTCCGATGAGAACCTGCGTCATGTGGAAGATGAAGACGCCATGACGTCTTTCCAGACAGACACTCCTCAAAGAGGGGACTTACCACCATAATGATGGTATGCCCAATCCACAATAGGTTGAACACATTTTGAAACATATAAGCTATATTATACTGCTGTTCCTTAAGACACGTTTTTCTCAAGAAAGTTTCGCACACGCTATTCTACAGCATAGTCGAACAAAGCCGATTTATATAATACGTAGTTTTCCATAGATATAGAGTACATGAACGAAGCGATGCCACTGGATCTATTGTTAAGAATTTGAACCACGGCCGGGATTCTATTCAGCATGGTACACAATGTAAAGTTTTGAAGCTAAACTTGTGGAGATGATAATGGCATGATGCATTTGAATGTTATGATATGAAGAAAACACTTTATACAGAAATGACAACCCATTAGTTTAAAATGATCCTAAAATCCTACTAACATTAGGAATGTGAGAGTATTAGGACATTTGGATATCAGCTCTAAGCTTAAACAGGATCAAATTTATTAATATACATCTTAACTATTAAATATTATAACTTAATAGGTATTTAAATAAACTGAAAATAATAATATGTACAAACGGGTAGAGAAGGAACTCATAGGGCATCAAAAAATTCGTCCACATCGATGTCAATGGGAAAAGTGCCCAGAAAGCTGGTAGCATTGCCACGTTGGATGGCAATACTGATTCGTTGACCGAAGAAAAACCCAGCCCTCTGGTCACTGGGCACGCCACAATTATGGCGGTAAGTCCCTTCTTTGAGGCGTGGTTGGAAAGACCTTACGGCGTCCTCACCTTCCGCATGACGCAGGTTCTCACCGAACACGGGAAGTTCGGGAAGTTCCTGCACCGGATTCGTGCGGAAGCGACGCCCGGGTGTCGCCACTGTGTGGACCGCCCGGAAGACACGGTGGAGCACACGGTGGAAGTGTGCCCCGCTTGGGAAGAGCAACGCCGTGTCCTCGTGGGGGCGATCGGCGGCGGCGATCTCTCTCTCTCTCCGAGCGCCGGGCCTTGGTACAGGCCATGGTCCGGAGCGAGGAGGAGTGGCAGGCGGTCGCCTCCTTCTGCGAAGCAGTAATGCTAGCAAAAGAGGCGGCCGATTGCGTGAGGCAACGGCAACGGTCCTCACGCCCCAACCGCCGCCGGGATTCCGATCCCGATTTCCGGCCACCGTAGGCGCGGGCTTGCGGACGGAGGGCAATGGGTGGCCCGCCGTCCGACCGTCCGGTAACCATCCGGACCGAGCCCAAGTCGTCGACGGCGCGTATTGTTCCGCGCGCGCCTCAGGGAGATGTTAGCAAATCGTAGGGGCCCAGCAGGGTCGAAGCCTACTGGGGCCATGGGTAGTGTGAAAACGAAACCGTGGCCCTGGGACGAAGGCAACGAAGGAACAGGAGTGGGTTTTTAGTCAGTAAAAGTCTGACACTATCTCCCGCTCCACCCAAGAGTGGGATTTGTCATAAGATGATTTTCCCACCTATAAAAAAAAAAAAAGCCCTCTGGTCACGCGAAGAATCGACTTGCTGTTAGTTGATATCCCGAACAACTCGATGAGCGCTCGGTCCACATGGAACTAGTGTTTCAAGCCCAAACGGCTCAAACATAATTATAACCGGATATTTAGATATCTGTTTCAATGAAGATGTTCCCACCATACATATCCCACTCTTCCTCATACCAATATTTGAATTGTTTTCAGAAATAATTTTCCTGTGCAAAAAGCTATATTCAACAGTAAGTTAATCAAGCCACGATTATTATTCTCACTCAATGAGTATCACGGATAGTCCTTTGTGCAGAGCATGTATGGAGTCAGAGTAAACTGTCGCGCTCGTACTCCTCGAGCGCACAGCCGTTAGTGAAATAAGAACACGAACCTTGGGAGCACTTCATTTACTCATAGTCCTGACCATACTGAAAGGACTCATCTGCTTCTGGAGAGAGATGGACTGGTCGGAATTAAGGCCGCTAAGGCCCATGCACAACGATCTACCAAAAACTAAGTGCGAAAACCAAACCACAAAGATAATTAAACTACGATTCAAATCATCAATAATAATAGATAATATTGTTCTTCGTGCAAAACTAAATTTCTAAACAATCCGTACCTAAAATAGACCAATAATACCTAACTCAACGAAATCTATTGGATCACAATAAAACTGTTTAATGTTGATGTACCTATTTTGAGGGATCTTCGGTACAATGGTGGGCTTGGCTCTGCTCCAGGATTCCGACGAGTTGTTTAGATCTGGCCGACAGTCTGATGCATATCTGATATTGTAAACTTATAAACAGTTGCAGTGAATGTTTTGATAGATGTACTAGTTATACTACTAAATATATTATGATACATTGTTATTTCAACCGAAAGTCATCCATTGCTGTGTTTTTCAGTAATTTAGGAAGCTTCCTCTACAATAAAATAAACGGCACCCTAGGCATATCTCATCTAACAAGAACACATTGTAAAATGAAAGTTACGAATTAGCTTCAACAGCTCAATTATACTGAGACAGAAGAAATATTTTATATCCCGGAGTAGTGGTACCACGCAAATGAACGAACATACATACACATACACACACATGCATACATACACAAAACACACACGAACAACAAAGCATAATATTTACAAAACTTGTATGGAACATGTCTGAGAGAGATTAATGAAGATGAATATTGTAATCACATCCATTAAAAGAGGGGAAGACCTGGTGACCTGAAATACAGGCCAAAAGCCTACCTTAGGCACCAGTCTCCCACAGTATGAACCCAATTATTGTAATTGTCTTAGTTTTGTAATTGCTGTGATATTGTGGTGAGAAAAATAAACGAGTTATTATATTATTATTATTGTTGGACATAAGACTTCTTCAAGCAACGCTACATCGACCAAGTGATCTGTGTGTCTGTGTGCATCTAGCAGATACCTGGCCCCCTAGTCAAGTTACGATCGTTTCGTTTGCGTCAAACGCCTCGAGTAGGCCAGGCCTCTGATTCCTTTGTTCCGACCACGTGACTGAGCGTTGAGATGACGTCAGAACAAAGGAATTGGAGGCGTGGCCTACTCGAGGCGTTCGACGCAAACGAAACGATCGTAACTTGGCTAGGGGGGCTGTTACCTACGCCAGGTCAAAGTCGGAAGTTTTCCAATGTTTGTGTGTCCTTTCGGTACTCAGCCGCCGTTCCAGAAATTTTCGATTCCATCAACCATTAATTCTGTGACCAAATGCTTTCTACCAAGCGCCACTCCAGTTTGGAGTCTTAATGTTATGTCTTTTACTTTAGTTCTGGTATTATGAGAGCCGGTTAAATAGACTCGACTGCCTACACTCAATTTTTAGGGTTCCGTAGCCAAATGGCAAAAAACGGAACCCTTATGGATTCATCATGTCTGTCTGTCTATCCGTCCGTATGTCACAGCCACTTTTTTTCCGAAACTATAAGAACTATACTGTTAAAACTTGGTTAGTAGATGTATTCTGTAAACCGTATTAAGATTTTCACACAAAAATAGAAAAAAAAAACAATAAATTTTGGGGGTTCCCCTTAATTAGAACTGAAACTCAAAATTTTTTTTTTCATCAAACCCATACGTGTGGGGTATCTATGGATAGGTCTTCAAAAATGATATTGAGGTTTCTAATTTATTTTTTTTCTAAACTGAATAGTTTGTGCGAGAGACACTTCCAAAGTGGTAAAATGTGTCCCCCGTAACTTCTAAAATAAGAGGATGATAAAACTAAAAAACATATATATATGATGTACATTACCATGCAAACTTCCACTGAAAATTGGTTTGAACGAGATCTAGTAAGTAGTTTTTAATACGTCATATATCTTAAACCGCAATTTACCTTTCAAGTTTGTATGGAACTGCGAGTCCGACTCGCACTTGCCCAGTTTTACTACCTTCCACTGTTCATATTTACTAAGTATAAAATGCTACTACCATCGTTTTGGATATTAATATTGCAAATATAGGTATAAGGAAACCTTTCCACCAATCCTTTCAGAGAATTTGCGAGTACCTATCCGGAAATGGTCTGGGCATCCATTAATACCGATATTTATAATAAATAATAGCTATCTTTATTTCTTTACAAATTAGGTTTTATGTTTTGGTAAAATTAACTTCTTTGTAGTAGTGTATTCTTTGAAAAGCTTTATAAAATATTGGATCGCGGTGAAACAAAAATAGATTTTCACTTAAAATCTATTTTTGTTTCACCGGATTTTGGATCACCGAATTGTATGCAAACACTACGATTTTAAAGCATTCCATCTTTTATTGCTATTTTTCTCTGTACCATGTTTCATGAACTGTAACTAAATAAATGTTATTGTTTCTTTCTTTATAAATTAAACAGACACATAAAAAGTCTTACATTTACTTTTGTAACACCTAAAGTAAATAAAAAACAAGCGTAGTTTGTCATGTTGTACAATCTTTTTGGAATAAGTTACTTCGAATGGTATCTTTAATGTCATAATAGCCGTATGATGTAAAAGTCTCCAAAATAGGCACAAAACTTCACCAATTATTATTTTTGCTCGTAAAAATATTAGTGCTTGGTTTTCTATTTATTAAATCTAGTTTTGTTTTAAAAAACATTACATGAGGTAAGGGTTTCTGAAGGGCCTTTTTTCAGCGAACGGGTAAGTATTATACAATATGTTAGGGTCTAGACTTGGACTTAAATAAAAGGCAGTGGACTGTAAAACTGGCAAACGTATATCCAAGGAAATGTGAGGACTTTACAATGCGCGCGTGTGTCGTCGGTCGTTCTCGCTAGTGAAGTGTGGCGTAGGCGTGTGTAACTCTTTACTGAACCGACTCACTGTTTCGAAACATTTTAGTGTTCCGAAAGATTGGAACACCAGTAAAGTTTTAAATGATTTTTTTGGAACAATTGGAACACTGAAACACTCTTTACTTTATGTGACCAGCAGTCTTTTTAAATTCAAATTATAACGTAAGTAGCGTACATATAATTAATGACCTGAACTAAAAACATCTGCTTTAAATTATTCTCAAATCAAAATTCAATTAAATAAAACTTTTAGTGTATATGACGCAACGTAACAGATTACGATTCATAACAGTCAGTGGCTGTATCTTTTGAGCCGTTGTTCCAAATGTTCCGTTTGTATCTTGTGAGTCGATGTTCCAAATCTTCCGTTTGTATCTTGTGAGCCGATGTTTCAAATGATCCGTTTGTATTTTTTGTGCCGATGTTCCAAATGTTCCGTTTGTATCTTGTGAGCCAATGTTTCAAATGTTCCGTTTGTATCTTATGAGCCGATGTTCCAAATGTTCCAAATGATGCATATCACTGTTTCGGAACATTTCAGTGTTTCAGATGCAATTGTTCCAATCGCAAAAATGATACACTTTTCCCACGCCTAGTGGCGGGCCTGCGGCCACGCATGTTTCGCGCGACTTCGCCCTCGTTGCAGCCCGACGAGTGAGGAAGGTAGCCGACGGCGCCCGAACACGACATGTAACATAATAACCGCACGTCCTGAAAGTAGGAGTGGCAGGCGGTCGCCTTCTTCTGCGAAGCAGTAATGCTAGCAAAGGAGGAGACCGCACGTACACGCGCGAGGCAATGGCCCTCACGCCCCAGCCACCGGGATTCCGAACCCGATTTCCGGCCACCGTAGGCGCGGGCTTGCGGACGGCGTGCAATAGGTAGCTCGCCGTCCGATCGTCCGGTAACCGTCCGGACCGAGCCCAAGTCATCGACGGCGCGTAGTGTTCCACGCGCACAACATGCTGAAAGTAGTATCTTCAGAATCGGCTACTGAATCAATTTCAGGAAATTTTTGTTAGATTTTTATTCCGTCACGGGAATGTTTGTGTGTGTGTGTGCGTAGCTACCAATACTGATTTGATTCCCATATTATTATTTTCCTATATTAGGACAACTAATTAAAAAATAAAAAACACTACTTATGTGCATTTAAGTAATATTTAAATATTTAATATGTTCACGAATTATGATTGTAACTTAATTTTCTAATTGGGGTGTATAAGTGTGTGCAGTTACATGATGTATGAGGAAGACTTTGTTTTTATATACAACAAGCATAATTTTACATTGTTTTTAATCCTCATAAAGCTATAAAAGTGTGCAAGTAAACATTTGCGTAGGTACCTAACTACCTACATCACCTACATAATTTTCCGCGATGTTTACGTGAAAAACTGCAGGATAGCTAAAGTTCGTTGATTTGCATGAAAAAACAAAATTATGAATTACGGTCAAGGCTTGATGAACCTAGAATATTATGGTATTTTCCAAAAATTTTATTAAAATAGGTTTAGTCCCATCTCGGCTTCCATGAATTTATTCATAATGCTCATGCTAATTGCAATATTTTTCAATTCTTTTTTTATGTAAATAAAGCCTCAATGGACATACGGCCTACAGCTGCTGCTGTGGGGTTCAGCGGCAAAATCAAATGTTGAAATAATTCAGAGGTTCCAGTCAAAAATGATAAGAATGATAGCGAACGCACCTTGGTACGTCTCTAATAACAGACTCCATCGCGACCTCTGCATCAAAACTGTAATGGAAGAGATTACAGAAATGACTAAAGCATTCAAAGAACGAATCTCAAAACATCCCAACAAGCTAGCAGTAAACCTGATGGACACCCAAACAGTCGCCAGGAGACTAAAGAGAAAGATTCCTTAATACCTCATTTAGGAGGCTACAAGAATAAACTGGGCAGTCATTGGACAGCCTGCGTACAAATCTGTTGCATTATCAAAAATATTGCTGAATATATCTATCTATACGATGTATTGCAATAAAATATTTAAAAAAAAAAACTTTTTTTTTAATATATATATTATTCATTGCCATATATATTAATATATATATATATATTACTCATTGCCACCTACGGTACCTACGGTAATTAAACCGACAATTTACTGTACAAGCAACACCACGGTTGGTTTACGATGTTTACATGCATTGGTTGCAGTACAATGGTAAGTAGTGAGTATAACTTTAGTTTTACGATCGACAGATATCGATAAAAGCTTTAAAGTCGGTTTCAGGTGGTGCTTGTAGGCTTTTCAACTATACTGTTAAAAACAGTATTATACCGTTTTTCAGTACATTATACTTTTTACTGTTGAACAAAAACAAAGTATACAAAATACTGTTTTCAGCATCAAAATGCTTATCTAACATCTTACTTTCGACTTAGACGCTCACACAATTTTTTTTTATCAATTCATTTAAGTTTCAGAACGAAGCGAATGGGCTCCTCATTTATTTTAATTTTAGTTATAATTTGGTGAGGCGTATGATTTTTTTTTAAAAAAAGCTCTAAATATATGGAGATAAAAAATACTTTATTTATTTAAAAAAAAATTGGCAACCCTAGGTGCTTGGTGCAATGGACGCCTGTTTCGGTAAAAAAAAAAATTGTGATTGGCTTCTAGCAGCTCAACCTATGAGGCGACGTCTGGTTAACTGGACTAGCCTGTGATGACCTTAATAAATTAAAGCTTCCAGCCAGGGCAAAATTTAAAACTAAGCGACTACGCGCTAAGGGCCTCTTTTTGTACATAAGTTTAGGGCGTCACTGGGGGAGGAGGTAAAAGACCCAACATACATTATTGTGTTTTTTTTTTAATACAAATAATTCGAAATAATTTTATTCCATCGCGACTAACACAAGAGTTGACTTTAGCGTTCTGATTTTTAAGTGACCATTATTTTATACTGAAAAGGTCTTGAAAATGTATGGATTGCCATGAAAATTTAACTTTGTCAGTTATTATACGTAGCTGTTCCAAAATCGCGTAATCGATTCAATTTTGGAAACAAAATCAAGAGAAAATATCTCTGTCTTGATTCATTTTTTTTTTTGGCAGAAGGCTGTTCACACTGTCATTTTTTAGTTGTATTTTCTATGATTGATTTGCCGTAGTTACCCTTTACCTTAGTAACCCTTTACGTTAGTTTACCTTTTTTTTAGGGTGAAAATCATCAAATAATTTCTCCCGCTCTGGGTAGAGCGAGAAGACGAATCTAATTTTTACTATCTAATACCCAAGTATGTTCCTTCAGTAGCCCTGTAAATTCCAGGGCCACGGTAACTCTTTCGAACATCTCCATTTTCAAAAGAGCACATGAAGTGTAATATACATTTTACTTACTAAAAGTCTCTCCCAACAATACCTCGAGGCACATTGTAAATAAAACTTTTTGTATAGCACGGAACATTAGACCGAACTCATTCCGTCTTAGGCGTAAACAAAACAAAATGGCAAACTTCATTCAACTTGGCAATTCAACTTGTTTTGCTTTCACATTCTGTCATTATGGCAAAACTTTTCGTTCCCTTTCGGAAGCCAAGCCATGGTTCCAGTAGGCTTCAGCCCTGCTGGGCCTCTATGGTTTTGCTGACATCTCTTTAAGGCTCGCGTGGAACACTACTCGCCATCGAAGACTCGGGCTCGGTCCGGACAGTTACCGGACGGACGGATGGTGAGCTATCTATTGCTCGTCGTTCGCAAGCCCACGCCTACGGTGGCAAAATAGTTCGGGTTTTTGGTATTGGTGGTTGGTTTGGCTCATTTATATCTAGAACATATTTGGTTCCCCAGTATAGCTTTTGTTTTCCAAAATGCAATTTTACCTCAAGTTTCAAATTTGGAACGCCAAATGTTCTTGTTTTCTAATTGTGTATTTTTTAGAAAATATATCAGTGTCAAAATGGTTCGTAAGTGCTTTTAAGAGCGTCCTTTTCGAGGTATATTTTCATACAATCGCTCTTACATGATTGTGATGTTATAACACATCTTTCTCTAGATACTTTGGATACACAGCTATCTTGTGGATATAATATCCACAAGATAGCTGTGTATCCAAAGGCTTCTATAGAAATCAAAACATGGAGATTGGCAGAAGCCCATGTATTTTCAGTATCACATACAGGCTTACTGTTTCAGAGAATGAATATATGGATTTGAATGCAGTCTAATGCATAAAGTCTATCAAAATATGTAATGGTAAGACATACATTAGACTTGGGGATATTAAGTTGATATAAACATAACCTCAGGCCTCAGGTTATCATCCTCGGCAGACAAGACAATGCCGGCGAAGCCGAAGGCGTGATAAGCGCCAATTACAGAATATACACCGAAGATCAACTGCCTTACATTTACAAAAATATCATGACGATTCTATTTCATAATGTGGCAAGCAAAGCTCCGACCGTCGTCGATGAAGAGACAAGAAGTAGAAAAATATCATGACAATGACTAGATTAGATAAATATTTTTTTGTATTTGACATAAGTGACAAACACTACTGGCGCGTAATACTTATAATAATATAATTGGATCTTTTTAATGCGTTTTGTTTTGCATTAGTGCGTTTTATTTCAGTAACGGGGCTGCACCCTAAAATCATGGTTCTTTTAATTACTCCCAACAACTATTAAAACATTTTAGCTTGGAAAATAATTATGGATATAAGACCTATAATTTGCATCTAACTAGATTTTGAAACGTTTGGATTTTGATGAGGTACCCAACTCGCCAATCTCCTTTGTGTAAAACTAATCTAGTAAAGACCTCTGAAAATCTGCTATTTTACGTGAACTTTGGCCCTCCATAATGTGCTCATATATTAAAGATATAATTTAAAAGTACGTCAATAGAAGCCTTGCACATTAAATCGAGATTCTGAATGACGACAATTTTTCTGAAAACTTTTAAGGGTTTAAAAAAACACATATATCCTGGAACAAGTTTTGTGAAATATTCGAGTAAATCACGGAATTACCGAATGCCAACAGAGTTTTCAGGCGTTATCTCTCTTTTTTGCATTACCTTTTCATCAAATATCGCGTTGGATTGCGTTAGATGAAGCTTTTAAACCATGCTCGATGTTGACAATAGACGAGTGAAAAAGGATTCTTGAGTAAATATAGTTTTTAGTACATACAATTGGTTTTTACAACCAGTTTCAAAGAACCAAATTGTTGTCATTGTTGAGAGTGAACGGGGCTTTTAGCTAAATGTTTGGCTTTCACATTACTATCTTGTTCATTTATTTGTTGACGATAATGTCTGTAACAGTATAGTCGATCTTTTAAATGCTTTAGATACTAATTTTGACGACAATTTACAGTTTTAAATTTTGTTTAATTTAAAACTTTACATAAAATCGCCGTCGGCATAGAAAAGAGACGACTGACGCTATAGGTACTAATAATATATTATTCAAGCTTGCGCAATGTGCGCTGAACACATAATTGAGTCAAGCCGTCAATTCCTATGAGTAAACAATTGAGTAGGTAAATGGTGACATTCACTAACACGCTTACTTTGTGTGGAAAGTTTTGACAATCGTTTCGTTTCTGCTCGTTTTTCTATTTGTTGGATGATTTTTTGATGTAGGAAACCACGGAAAGACTTCATTTACTCTAAAAAAACCACCTATGTTCCTTCATTTATTTACCCTTTATTCTAAGGCCACGATAACTTTCCAAATGTTTACGCAACCCAGTCGCTTTAATTTTTTTTTGTAGCAAGTTTTTTAGTAATTTTTTGTTTATCTTTTCTTAAGAAACGTATAAAAAAGAAATACCAATAAAAATCCTAATACTTTAAAAATCTATCGCAAGTTAAAACTCTCTACAACTAACCAACTGCTTACCTACTACGAATGATTCACACCAGCACAACAACAAGCGAACAATCGCTCTCAGTAATCATTCGAATAAAATATACGAGTGGAGCTAACAACCTCCTTCCTGTACGACACGATTGAAAACATGTCAAGTACAGGAAAATGTTACTGGAGGTGAGAAATAAAATCTATCAAACGTTGCCGCTGCACCGATTAACTAAGACGGTGAAGAGTGACAAATTCTTGAATGTGGTCGTCAAATTAGACAAGTGAGTTCATCACCAAGGTTACTGACATAGCCCGAAAAATAAGAATAAAAATAGAAGTGACAAGAAATATGTAATCTATATTTGTTCTCAATGACTGACGGATCAACGCACAGCCTAAACCGCTGATCGTAAAGACCTGAAACTTGGAGGGTATGTTCTTTGTATGACGTAGGCATCCGATAAGAAAGTATTTTTCGAAATTCTACCCCTAAGAGGGTGAAAAAGGGGGGCAAAGTTTGTATGGGACAACGTGAATCCTTGATCCAATCTACTTCAAATTTTGCATGAACATTCTGTAACGAAATTGATGGAAGACAATTTATGTATTTAATTGAAATTCAACCCCTAACGGGTTTAAAAAGGGGTGGAAAGTTATTTTGGGGGTGATTTGCTTTAAAATTGATATCAATACTCTTAAGTGCTTTTGATTTAAATTACATTTTATTTTATTTTGACACATGTTTGAAAACTAAAATGTCAAACAAATGATTTTGCTAAAACCCTTCTTTAAGCGAAATTGCTTTCATATTTTGTACGGCAAAAAAATAAACTTAACTGTGTCTGTTTTTAAAAATGGGAGCGGAGTTGGTTAATATCAACGCTCCATGGATATTCGTAAAGAAATTGTGTGGCATGTGATTCACAATTGGGATGAATTTGCTGTAATGTCTCATGACCGTTATGGCAACAATCATCATCACAAAAGTAGAGTATATATTAGATATATTACAACACCCTACATAATGGTGGTTTCTACGAGTTAACTGTAGCCAATAAAATGTACCCATTTGTATTTGAAGTTTATCGAAATGGCAACCTGTATGTCAAATTTGGTACAGAAGACCAACCTATCAAAAGGTTACGTTTTTCTCAAGATCTTTCTAATGGTCACTTTGATGCCAACGCTGACACCGATAGTGATAATAACGCTGATGCATCTTCGTTTACTTCTACACGAGGTCAGGGGTCCATCATCCTTCGATGACTTGAAAACTGTCAGCGGTGTCCTACAACCAACTTGCTTGCATGAAACAGCTTGCTAGAGGACGACAAACATTGCGATTCTGTCTGTCTGTGTGTGATTATTTCTGTCTTATTCATAGAGATCTACGCTCAAAAAAATGTGACACTAAATTGCACGTTCCAAACGTGCAATTTAGTGTCACATTTTTTGACTGATATTTTGTCAATTTCTAAAGTGCCTGTAAATCTATCTTCTATATCTATACATACATATAACAAATCTGTAGAAGTTTTTAGTTGTGCACGCATCACGTAAAATGTACGAAATCGATGTAGATAACTTTTATACATTAAAATTTATGTGTAACTTAATATATTACTTAGGCTTTATTTCATCGCAATCGGTTGACTATATCGAAAGATATAATACATTCATTGAATGTTAGGCGGTACGAAGTTCGCCGGGTCAGCTAGTTTGAAATAAACGTTTCTGATTTCTGAATCACCAAATTTAAGTGGCAGGGCACATTGTACTCAGTACAAACGACGAGGCGAAATGCTTAGTCTGGACTTTAGAGGTGTTAACAATGTAAGGATAGATATTCACCGTACGTCGGGTTGTCCGATGGTAGAAAGGTGTGACCAGTACACAAGGTGCAGGTCTGCTGGAAGATATTTCATTTGAAATAAGCAGTACCTTTGTGCTCTTCTATCTGCTTTTGTTCTTTTTATTTTTAAGTATTTTAAATAAATAATAAATAAATAAGGAAGGTTTAAATATACAACAATTTGAAATAAATAGATAAAATATTTTCTTATATTCAATGCATTTTCTGACAATCGATATCGTTGAAAGAATGTCACTTTGTCTAGAAAGACTTGAGGACAATGGCAACTCACAAACTTTTACTTTTGTCAACTTGAAGTGCATTTTATCAGGGTTATCCACCCGACTGGCGCTTGTCGTTACTGTCATAAAATGCAAAGAGACAAAGCGTATTGATGTATTTTAGTACGAAACGTTTGTTGAGGGTTTTTAAGCAAAGATCTAGTATTTTTTTGCACACAGACAGCGCTTCTGTATTTGCAGGGTTAAAATTACATTAGTTTAGAAAATTCCCTTTTTAATAGATGTATAAATAACTCGTGTCATAATATTTGTAAGCGAACTTCTCCGAAACGGTTTGACCAAATTTTATAATTTTTTCTGTGTATATTTAGTAGGTAGGTTTGAAAGCGGGTCATGAGCATTTTTTTACCCTTCTACCCCTACCCCTAGAAACAAACACAAAAAAATTGGAAGTAACAAAATCTTTTAATGTAGCAATTATCTATACCTACCTACTACAATATCTATTTATGTAAAAGGAGAAACTAACTGACTGACATATCAACGCGGAGCCGAAAGTACTGGGACTAGAATTGTGAAATTTTGCACAAGGTTTCCTTTTATAATGTAGGTGAGCACTAAGAGAGGATTTTCCAAAATTCACCCTCTAAGGGGATGAAATGGGGGTCCAAAGTTTATATGGAGCATCCTACTTTCACGCGGCCGAAGCCGCTGGCAGAAGCTAGTATTATTTAAAAATACAGTAAAGCGGAAGGGTCGTTTGCGTAAATATGCTAATCTTTGGAATTGCCAGTTGAATTGGAAAAATCTTTCTATATGGGATACCCACATTCCTAACAAATAGTATAGGCTATACGTACACCTACCTACCTACGCTAAGACCCACGAAAGCAGAGCAGTAACTAAAAACGCGGGAGAAACAGAAACCGAGATGTCCCCCACAGTTTGGCTAGTATTTATAAAAATCAAATTAGCGAAAACAAAATGCCGATAACATGGATTCGAATTTTAAATATCCCTTTAAAATAACGCATGCAAACCCGATTAACGCTTATAAAAACTTTTACAGGCCGCTTTAAATATCGTACCAAATAATATCATTTAATAAATAACGAGTTTATTTTAATTAAAATACTATTTAATGAGGGCGGTGCATCTGACGGTAATTGTTTCAATAGTTTTGATCGAAAATTCCATACGTAACGAGCACGTATTGAATTTATCTACGATGAAAATGTACGTAAAATAAACATTATTGTACACCAAAATAGTAACATAATTTTACACAAACTAAAATCTATAGGTACAATATGGTGGTCTTATCGCTGACAGAGATATCTATCAGACAATCTCAGGATGGGCTGTTAGAACTTAAGTTAAAAACGAACCCTAGTCGGTGGTATATGGCTAGCAAATTAATGAAACAAAATTTTTACATTATACCTACATAGATTAAAAATTATATAGTTACTAGCTGCTGCAAAGCGGCTTCACTCGCGTGATAATAGACTTATCATTAAGAATTAAAAAAAAAACCCTTAAAAAATAGCCTACGACCTATTCTCAGACCTAGCAATCACATCATCTTCATCATCATCTTCCTGCCCTTGTCGCGTTATATTTGGGGTCAGCATAACACGTTTTTTTCTTGTTGCAGTTGATCCGAGCGATGTACAGCCGATGCAGTACCCAAGTCCGGTCTACAGTGGGCACACTGGCAGCTTCAATGTGGCTGTCGGCTTACATCAAGGGTCGGCTCTCAGCCCTTACCTCTTCCTGATGATAATGGATGCTCTGACGTCGGACATTCAGGAAGAGGCTCCCTGGTGTATGCTGTTTGCCGATGACATTGTGTTGGTTGCCGAGAGTGGCCTAGAGGTCCAGAACAGATTGGAGGTGTGGTGGCACAGACTGGAGAGTGTTGGCCTGAAATTGAGTAGAACCAAAACGGAATACTTGTTCTGCGATTTCGGCGGTCTCTCCAATCCAGTGCCTTTATCTCTCGCTGGAACACCCATACCGATCTGCTCCGACTTTCGGTATCTCGGGTCACTCGTCCAAGGGGATGGTGAGGTAGACCGGGACGTAACACATCGGATCAACGCAGGATGGATGAAATGGCGACAGGTCACGGGAACAACTTGTGACCCACGGATGCCCCTCAAGTTGAAGGGTAAAATCTACAAGTCCGTGATAAGGCCTGTCATACTGTATGGATCAGAATGTTGGGCTGTGAAAAGGACGGATGAAAAAAGATTGCACGTAGCGGAGATGAGAATGTTAAGATGGATGTGTGGTGTGACGAGAATGGATAAAGTGAGAAATGAGTATATTAGGGGAAGTTTGAAAGTGGCGCCAGTGACTGAAAAGTTGAAAGGGAATCGTTTGTCTTGGTATGGTCATGTGAAGAGGAGGGATGAAACGCATGTTACTAAAAGAGTTATGAGTTTACATGTGGATGGATGGAGAGGGAGAGGGAGACCAAAGAAAAGATGGATGGATTGTGTGAAGAGTGATATGAAAGAAAAGGAAGTTAGTGATAGTATGACGAGTGACAGGGCAGATTGGAAGAAAAAAACATGTTGCGCCGACCCCAAATAACACGGGACAAGGGCAGGAAGATGATGATGATGATAACACGTTTTTTTCTTCCATTCTGTTCTGTCACTCGTCACGCTATCACTAACTCCCTTTTCTTTCATATCACTTTTCACACAATCACACAACATAAAAATTGGTCAAACACTGTGACACGAGACTTTTATAATTATATTAGATGCAAAAGACAATGTATACACATAATTATAATATTATATATTGTTACACAATTAGTTTGTTGTGTTACTGTCGGATATCGCGTTCTTTTATGATTTTTGTGTAATTTTAACGTCGCATTGCATTTTTTCAGAGAATGGCTTTTTCTGGTACTAGCTGACCTGGCAAAAGTAGTTCTGCCATCGACCATATTAACTTTTCTAATATTCCGCGGAACTTTCTTAAATTTTTCTTTCAAAAGAACCGTCTTCATATATTAACAAACACAAGTGAAAAAGAATTAGCGAAATTGGTCCAGCCGTTCACGCGTGATGACGTGACCAAGGGAAATAAAGTTTTTTTTTTTTTTAAATAAATAAGTAGGTATATATAGATACTCGTAGATTTCAATACAATTTTGAGATTTACAGTTCTGTTGTGAAAACATCTGTACTTTGGCTCTAGGCTAAACTCTATTAATGGCCTGGTAATGGTCGGGAAACTGAGGGATGGAAGACGCACAGGATCGGTCATTGTGGTGACATTTTGCGGAGTCCTATGTCCAGTAGAAGACGTTTTTCAGCGATGACGATGATCAGTAATGACTGAATGCTGTGGTAATATTGACTGGAACACAGTTGTTATCTCAGAGCGAATGTCACAGGGTCTGGATCTATGTTATTTACATATCAGTGTGAAGCAGACACTGATACTATCATTTATCAGAACAATTCGAAATCTATAGACAGAATCATGACTTCATCAGTAGGTTCATAGTTACCTACATTCATGAAAGTTTTGCAAGTCAGGAAACTATGAACGGTGTCTCTTTGTTAAAGCATTACGAATTCGAACTCAGGATCCAAGAATGTAGATGATATAGATCTTGAGTTGCTTTGTGTCCTGAACTTCTGAATACCTACTGAACAACTAGGGGTATGAATGTCTGAAATTCACTGCACTTCTAAGTTGGAATACAATTTTCAATCGGGAAGTCGATAAATCGTTTCGCAGAACTTATTAATAACTTTTACTTAGGATAAGTACGGATGGCTTTGAATGGTTCACTGGTTCCAATCTCATAATTTGCCGTAGAAGCTCTCTCTGGACTAATGACTGCTATATCTTCACTAAGTAAAAGTTACGGGTTTGAGCATAGACATTTTCTCGCTAGATGGCGCAGAAATCAACATTTTTAGGTTATAAATTCGGTTGTATTTTTTTTGTTTGTTACCTCAGAATTCCGTCGTTTATGGATCAATTTGCAAAAAATTTTTTTTTCTTAAGGATATGCTTCCAAGTTGGTCCCATTTTATTCAAACTCCAATTTTGATGATGGGATCCATGAGGAATCGAGGGAACTCCTCAAATATTATAGGCAACCATATAATGATTTTGTTATTCTTATCGAGGACATATATAGACACATTGGTGAAGTAGAACTGATGAAGGAGACCAGAAATGGCCAACGGAACTTCATACTCACATAGATATCTCAATGAAGATAGTTAAGCGACTATGACAATACAAATAAATGAATGATTCTGAATAGTTATGTTGAAAATGGTAGGTATCATCGAAGTGATCTGATGATGGAACCGGAAGGTGGACACGGGAACTTCATAATAAAACAATGCATCCTAGCAGTGTTTGGGTTAATTGGAATTGTCATGAGAAATGGGTACTCTGGCTATAAGTGTATCGCAAATGAAAAAAGTGTGAAATATTTTTTTTTTTTACAAAAAATCCGACCTCACTAAAAAAACTGAAATGATTAAAATAACTTTAATTTCGGAAGTCGGTGTTAATTAAGAAACAAACAATACCGAGAAACACCGATTTCCGAAATAAAAGTTATTTTGATCAAAAAAAGTTTTTGTTTTTATTATAGGAGCATTACTAGATCAAGGAAATGGTATTTGCAGTAATAGGATATTTCACTTTAATAAACTTGAACGTTGAATGATTGCCTCAAAAATCACCTGATTCGCCAAAAATACCTAAACTAATATTTAGATACATACAGATTCCGAAACAAATTGCAGTGCCTGAGTACAGTCAGCTAAACTATACTAAATCGTACGCTAGTAAAGCTATTTTTGGTCACGCAACTTCACTAGGAAACTCTTCAACTAAAATCAAAGTTTGATCTGAGGTTCTAACAGTATTCAACCTTGCATTGCAATCACACGAAGAAAACACGTATTCAAGCCCCAAGGGTTCATAAGTCGCGTAAATGATAAGTTATATACTCAATTATATGGCCCGTAAGTTAGAGCCAACATAAAAGACGATCATTACCATGAAACTCGATCACGTATCTCCAATTTAGACGACATGTGACCAGTTTACGAGAAAATAAAATCTCTCGTACGCCAGGTTGCTAGCAAGATTGAAGCTGTGGTTACAATATACGCCACAGCGTCGGTGGTCACATAGATAGCTAGACTTCTGCTTAAGCCAACCATTCACTGGGGACTACGTGTCCCACTAAGATATGGTCCTAATCGGATGTGTAGACACAAGCTGTGTTTCCTGATTACTTGTTAATCTTCGTGTCGCGTCTAATCAGGTGAGCAGGTACCTTAAGCCTCTCGTAGGTACATTAAGTGAGGCTCCAAGCAATCAGAGTGTTGTCACGTAGCTTTGTAGTATTAGTGTATGAGTAGGGACGAGGTGACAGGTTGTTAACCCTACCGTGCGGGGTGAACTGACCCATTTACCTCTTCCGACTTTTATAACATACGTGGGAAGGTGAGGACAGGGTTTTGTCTTTGTTTTATACGGTAAAGCTGTATGTTTGTCGACTTAGTTTATGACTGCTTCATCTATATATATAAAAGGAGAAACTGACTGACTGACTGACATATCAATGCACAGCCGAAACTACTGGGCCGTGACGTGAAATTTTGCACAAAGCTTCCTTTTATGACGTAGGCGAGCACTAACAAGGGATTTTTGAAAATTCAACTTTTAAGTGGGTGAAACGGGGGTCCAAAGTTTGTATACAGGCAAAGCCTCTGTAAGAAGCTAGTCATTAATTAAATAATATAATAATAATAATATGTTCTCTTTTAATAATATGTTAAATGATATGTTCTTAATCTTGTTTTCATAAAGTTTATGAAAGAAATGGGAATTAGTGATAGCGCGACGGGTGAGAGGACAGAATGGAAAAAAAAAATGTGTTGCGCCGACCTCAAATAACTCGGGATATGGGCAGGAAAATGATAATACTGCATTATTAGCTAAAATGTGATCATCAATTTGTTGCGTGACTGCAAAGTGCAGAACGGTATCGAAAATGCCTTTTTACACCACCTGCTCGATAATGCCCTTTTATACGTCATACAACCATCACTTAAAGCAAGTCATTATGTCCCTAGGGAGATAATGTAGTATGGGAGATCCCTAGTGAATAATGAGATTTGAATTTGGAACGTGAAAAACCGTCAGCATTATGTGAATTATAAAATGTAGTGCATCAAACAAGTTTATTAAAATTTCAAACTGGCCACTAACAAAAAAAAAAACAATAAAAAAAGTTTTAAAAAAAAAGTAATGAACAAGCGGGCGTTATAGAAAATTTAAACTATAGAATCTTTGAGTAGTGAATTTTGTTTGTTTCAAATCTCAAAACATTTTGAGTGATAGTTAAGATTAACTCGTAAATAATACTTATATTTCTGTATTATATGATTTCTTTTACTAAATTGTCTTTTAATTATCTCACAGATGGTGTAAAAAGTAGAGTATCCAACACGGGGATAAAGCTGTCTTTGTCTTGGGCGGCTTGAATTCCTCACTTCACTCAGGTTTCTTTATTAACTCCCTCGCAATGCTCGGGAGTTAATTATATAAATCCCTCACTATCGTTCGGGAATAAAATTAGCAACCTTCGTTTCGTTCGGAATTCAACATCCGCCACCCGCGACTTAAAGACACTGCTTTATCCCCTAGTCACATAATCTACTATTTCAACACACTTGCTCAGAAAGTGACTCTTATTGCACTGCACTTAGGTATATAATGACACTCGTTACCAAACTGTAACATTTTGATTACCATTACGCACTAGTGCTATAATGTAGTTGAAACATTTTTGTTCAACCTCTTTGTTCGCAAAACAAATTTTGAATTCGAATAAAATTCCCATTAAGTTATTGCGTTCAATAGAATGTAAATTAGTATCTTATTTACTTATTTCATCCAATTTACAAGTTAAAATGGACAAATTTAACTTGTACAAACGATTTATTTAATAAAAAACATTTAGTAAATAAATCGTAGATTCAAATAAAATTTGTTTTTTTTTTTGTGGTCTATGGCCGCCATTTTATGATGCGCGCGGTTTTTGGCGTGATTTTTTTTATTCTAGTGAAGATCAGTGGCTGTATTAATTAAATAAAATTAAATAAGTACTACAAAATCATTAGAAAATGTTACATCCGTATTCTATTGTCACTACGAAAGACATTATCGTAAAAACTTTTCACGCAAAAACATAAACGTAAAACTAGGCAGTATGATCAAAATACCTTAGCCTTCCTCTAGGGGTAAATAAAAAAAATATATGCGCGGCTTATGAAAACAGATTTTTACCGCGATGTCACAGAAAAATTTACTAGTTTTACTGTTATTTTCTTCACAAGTGTATCGAAAAACGTCGTATGACACACGTGAGTAATGAATGATTACCGTTCTTGGTTATCTTAAGACCCTCGCCACGGCTCGGGTCTAAATACCGCCTCGACGGTAATCACTAACATTACACACTTATATCATAATGTACTATTAATTACTATGCTGCTATAAACAGCAACTAGAGAAATACGAGTCTTGTTTATAAGAGTCATATTTCCCAGTTGAATTAATAAAACTAGAACTTCTGTCTATTTTCCATACGTATTGATTACAACGGTACCTACGTATCTACTGCGGTAATCAATATGAGCAAAACCAACAAATTCCAAACAGATAAAAGAACAAATAAACATAAAATTAAAACCATAAATATATTGTAAGTTAATGAAGTAAATAAGGATCAGTTTTCCAAAATAAGTTATCTGATACTGATCAAACTTTAGGCAGCTAAATGTCAGTTTATCTTTAAGTTTGAACGTTCTGAACGGTTGCTGTTTGCCACCCGAAAATCTCATTTGCGGCCGGAAGCCGTCGTGGGTTCAATTTGCGCTAGCCTTTTGGGTTGGCTTTATTTCCGGCCAGGGTGCGGTTCTTAATTAGTGATACAACCCTTGATATGCTTCAGGAGTATCCACGCCAAGAGATTGAGGACGATGTGGGTAACATAATGTTTAGTGATATCACTGATACGAACCTTTTAATGGTTAGGTACATGAATCTAGGCGAATGGTTGGGTTTTAATAAGTCTAATATGAAAATGTAGTTAGTGCTCAATTTGTGCGATTATCTTAAAGTATATTATGTTTCTGCTGCGGGAATGTTCGAAAGAGTTACCATGGCCCCAGAGCGCTAAAGGCAACTGAAGGAACACAGGTGGGTTTTAGTCAATAAAAAAATCTAACACGCGAGTGTGAGCCCGCGGCTTCCATTCTATCTAGATCGGGAGAAGTTTTTCGATGTCTTCCCACATCAAAAAAATAAAATAAAATTGAAATGTAGGTACATGGTTCCGGGGCCGCCGCAGGAGATGCCCCGAGCGTATGGAGTCGCAAAGGGATGTCAGAAAAATGGATGGAGCCCAGCTAGGGTTTTTTTTCCGGTGGGAAAATCATCTTATGACATCCCCCGCTCTTGGGAGGAGCTACAGATAGTGTCAGACTTTTGCAAACTAAAAGCCCACTCCTGTTCCTTCGTTGCCTTTCGTACCAGGACCGAGTCTTCCTTTTAGAACCAGACCCTTGGCCCCAGTAGGCTTCGACCCTGCTGGGCCCTACAGTTGCTGACATCTCATTGAGGCGCGTGTGGAACAGTACGCGCCGTCGACGACTTGGGCTCGATCCGGACGGTTACCGGACGGTCGGACGGCGAGCTACCCATTGCTCGCCATCCGCAAGCTCGCGCCTGCAGTGGCCGGTGGGCTGAGGGATTGTTCAAAACAGTTACCGTGGCTCTGGTACGCAAATGACAACTGAAAGAACACTGATGAAAAGTCTGACACTTCCTCTCGCTTCACCCAGAGCGTGAGGAGCTATTTGATGATTTCCCACCTCAAAAAATGAATTAACGGCTGCGTGGTTGGTTCATATTATGATCTGAGTTTTACATTATATGTGTGTATGAACTTATTGATGAAATACCGATAAAACACCAGTAAGCTGTTGATCCCCGCACGAACGCCGGCTTTCGTGCGCCATTGTCTTACTATTGTGTCTCTAATTACACTACTCAACCAGTTAAAAGTGTTTTATAATACCTATTGTTTATTTTTGTAAATTCTTTAATCAATGCGACACGCACAGGAACAGTCGTTGCTTCGACGCATGGAGAAGGCCTATATCCAACAGTGGACGTCCTTCGACTGTATTAATGATGATGACGGTCATTAAGTGTTCCCTCATGAGGGAAAAGATTTTGTTTCAACTGATTGTATGGAGGGTATTACGCAATTTGGGTGCGGAACACTTCTCCACAGATTAACTACGTACCTACCAAATTAATTAATATGTTTTCGGCGTCATTCGCTAAGTAGTTTCCTAATAAACCAATTAGCTGTATATCTGTTTAGTAAACTGACTCTTATGTGATAAAACTATCGTATAAATGCGACGGCGAAGTATTAATTATACTAATGTGTTGATTTTGTGATATGTATTGAGTGTCCGTTTTCAAGCTTTATGATCGTGTTTGTGTTGTTGTTGAAGAGACTTCGCTTGCCTGGGGCCTCACCATGACGTGTTAGAATGTCGTGTGCGAGCGAGAAAGAGGGATAGATCTCTATACCCTATATAGCTCCATCAAGTAGGTTAGCAACCAATCTCATATTTATGTGACATCATGTGGGCTGTTCTTTATTAGTGACGGATGTGTGAGGTATTGAAATAAGGTGTTGAGGAGACGATTCTAAACTCGTATAACTTTTTTTTTTTTTATATGTTTGTTTTTTATATAGGACATAAAAATTTGAAAGTATTCAAAAATCCCAACCAGGTACAGGCCATGGTTCAGAGCGACGAGGAATGGCAGGCGATCGCCTCCTTCTACGAAACAGTAATGGCAGCAAAGGAGGTGGCCGCACGCGTGAGAGAACGGGCTTCCTCATGCTTCAACCGCCGGGATCCTGATCCTTTCTGCTCCGACCTAGAGTGGGAGAAGTCATTGGGTGATTTCCCACCAAAAAAAAGGAAAAATAAAAACTTACAAATAAATCACTTTTCACGCAGTCTGATCAAAATCTATGATTAGACTAAAATAAATGCCGCCAACTGCATCTGACTTGCTTGAAAGTAGAACGTAAGCTAAGAGCCGCCTTGTGCAAACCATGCATTACGAGCGCTCATAAGTTCAATGTAATTGATGATCATATTCCATGCTCCTATCCTATTAGCAACGGATACCGCAACATTGTAGAGGTCTGAGGTTGGATTAGACCTATTACGAGGTATTACTCAGTTTCACTTGGGAGAAGCCTATTATGTACATTAACTACTTAAGGTTATAATGCATGCATATCTGTCATCCTCAGGGGGACTATTGCGGTGCGAGCTAGGCATTTGAGGTGATTCGAGTTTGGAGATAGTTTAATACTGCCTCATTTTCTATGTATTGTTTTATTGATGTGATTTTGACTTTACAGCTGTTGAAATATAGTAGTGCATCGACTTTAAAGGCCGATCACGTCGTGTTATAATTATAAAGTCAGGCGTGCGAGCGAGGAAGATGGATGGAGCTGTACACCACGGGTTTCTTTTTCAGAAAATCTCCGCGGCCCTAGCGGACAGATACTTCCACCGTATACTCCACCATGTACTCTGGGTGGTTCATACAATGACGCAATGACCCAGGCGTTTCTTCCGCTTGTATCCGATGGAGGAACCTCCCGAACTTACCATGTTCGGTGAGGACCAGCGTGATGTGGAAGAAGAGGATGCCGTAACGCCTCTCCAGCTACTTCTCAAAGAGAGGACGTACTGCCATGATTATGGTGTGCCCAGACTAAAACTAAAAAACCCACTTGTGTTCCTTCAGTTGCCCTTTTCATTCAACCCTGTAAATCCTGCAAGATTGGTTTTATAAGTTACTTAGCTAATGTTAACACTCTTAATTTACCTCAGAAATGCATTTTAGCGGAGACATGAAAAATTGTCTTTAAGATAAAGTTTGCTTTTGATTCTATGAAACAAATTTAGAGTCGGTTTAACAGGAAAATAAGAGAACAGGTGGTTGGGCGCAATAATTAATATAAAATGTTCAGGAGAGGTGCAGAGAAAAATATTTTGCTCCTTTATTTTACTTTGTTGCCAAGTTTTTTGCATCTTAATTTATGCAGTTTGTACCGTACGGACTGGTCCTACATATTTATGACTCAGCTAGCATAACATTAACACTTAAAAGGAGTTTGTTATATTTAGTGTCTGTTTTTACCTAGAATGAGAAAAACGCTACATGTATTTTATTTCTATAAAATATTTTACAGTAGATTGTCCATAGATTGTCGTTGTACATGTGGAGCATACTGAAAGTCTATGGATCTGGCCACTTACAATAAAAGAATGAAATAACATTTATAGAATTCGAAAATCTCTCTCTTCGCGAGCATTTATTTGTGAGACTGTCATTTGTTTTTCATTGTGGCGTCCTTTCGAAGATTATAGTCGAGATAAAAATGAATTTAACGCGTGAAATTTTTCGAATTTTATGAGTTACGGTCAATGATCTTAATTTTCTATATTTGTAAAGCTAACCTTGTGTGCTTTAATTTTGTTTAATAATAAATTGTACTCAATATCTTTAGATTTAATAAAAATCAGTATTAAACCACATTACAAGCGATGTGCGATTTTATTGCTCTCAAGTGTATAAGTATTTGTTGTATAGCCACTATACTTTTTTTCCTATTAAAAACGTATTATGACATAGTTTTAGGGTAGCGAATGTTAAATATTGTTAAAATCCGGAACTAAGAGATGGTTTTCAAAGATAACTTTGAAAGCTTTTAAATGGCTTGACAGTTACGATAGATGATACCGGTAGCAAATGTGTCCCTAAAGTGGTATAAAACCATATCTTCTAAGATTACGCAGAAAAAAACGATCCGAGGATGAGTTTTTATAGAAATTGTTACTTTTTATTATTTTTATTTAGCCTATACTTATCCACTGCTGGGCAATGGCCTTCCCCAGTCTTCTTTCTAGGTATTCTTTTTTCGTGCCATTTCGAGCCAGTCTATGCGGTAGGCGTCTAGGTCTACTCAGGACCCAGGTTGACTGTGGCGGTATCGTCCACCCTTAGGCATCTTCCCAAACCATAAGATGAAAGTTATGCGACTTGGTGAGGGACCACGTCTGAGCACCGTAGGTTAGGTTAGAATGGAATGGAAATTAAATTTTCTACGGATAAATTATGATATTATCCGTATACCTAGTACTTCGCTTGAATTTTGAATCGTGTCTACAGAAAAAGGAAACAACAATAATACAAGGAAATGATATCGAGTTGAAACTAAATTAGCGACACAAATTGTTAGCAACATGTGTACCTATTTTTTTTACATAAAATAACCAATTTAAGACGTTCTTACATAAAAAAGAAAAAATAAATTACGAATAAAAAAAAAACTCCGGAATATTTAAGGGAGGAAAAATAGAATCGATTCTAATATTATGTAAAAAAAATTGCTGTTCAGCACATTTTTTTTTTAATTGATATAAACCAGTGGTGCTTGACTGCGATCCCACCTGATGGTTAGCAGTGATGCAATTATTTATGGTGAGGTGCACTAGTTTATTAAGAGCCTATTCACTCTAGCCTTGAAGACACCTAAATGATAGACCTACGATTATTATTTAAGACCTACATAATTTATTTGACCTACTTTCAAAGCCCAAATCCACACGGCGTCTACAAATCCATTGAAAATTAACCGTGCAAGAGGATCCCAATCTACATAAATCACTCACACATTAACCACGCCCACTTAACATAACGTAAATAGGAAAATTTGTCGAACATGTTTATTTACACATGGCAATATCGGAAATCGGCTATTTGTCGAATCAACTTCTCCCGCCATGTTGACTTGTAAACGAGCCTATAAAAAGGACGTAATAACCTGCGGACCGAGAAATCTATTGTCCCTTTCATCTTCTGGTATCCTGGTACCTTTCCGTTAGACTTTAACAAGGCTATGTTAGTACAGTATTGTGATATTCATATTGCTCGCTTCGATAGATTTTCTAGACTGTTGAACTTGCTAGTTGTGTGTATTGTTAGCTTAGGAGGTCTAATTTGTTTCCATTTTGTGTTCAGAATTTCTAGTGCGATTTTGTTTTACGTTAATGCGATCAAAACGTTTATGACGCTCGGCGCTCCGATTGGCCCGCTCCTAGCTCTTAACCAATGAGAGAGCGAAATGAGTTATGATGGCTACAACCCGGGAATATTTAAGTCAAGAGTGAATAGGTTACTTCTAGGTAAGCGCGCTCCATCGTCGCTTTCCATCAGGTGAGATAGCGGTCAAGCGCGAACCTATCAAGAATAATAAAAAAAAAAGTAAAAACAACTCGCTGTAAGGCCTCTGTTGACGATGAGCAATGGGTAGCTCGCCGTTCGGCCGTCCGGTAACCGTTCGGACCAAGACCGAGTTGTCGAAAGCGCTTAGGACCCAGCTGGGTCGAAGCTCTAGTAGGCACTCTTCTTCTTCCAAAAGGGAGATTCGGGGTCCTGGAATGCTAGCCAGAAAAGAACACAGGTATGGTATTAGTCAGTAAAAGTCTGATATGGCCTGCACTCCTCCCTAGAGCGAGAGAAGTCATTGGATGATTTCCCGCCGTAAAAAAGGCCTCTGCTACGTAGTTTCATGTAAAATCATTATGAGTATGTACTTGGGTTCTTTGTCCACATAATTATAGAAGTTGACTTTAATTGTTTACCAATCTTTGAGGGGGTAAAAACTTAGTTTAAGTTATTTAGTTCTTTAATACGCACAGAACCGTTCATTGTGGCGACACTTGGGGGAGGCCTATGTCCAGCAGTGGACGTCTTTCGGCTGAAATGATGATGATGATGATGATGATGAGTTCTTTAATAAGGGATGTAGGTACTCGGGAATAAGAAAAGCTAGGTTCTACCAGCGGCTTCACCCCCTTGAAAGTAAAAAAAATATCACAAGGGAACATATTCCCGAGATAAAAAGTCTTAAGTCATATTTCTGCACATGTCTACCCATGTTCTAAGTTTTTTTTAACTTGAGGGAGTAACCAAATATTGTACAATTTTTTTTTAAATTTTTTTTTTTACTGTAATTTTTTATTTTATTTCTGTTGTATGATTCTGGTGACTGTTGCCATTTTTTTTTCTTTCTTTTTATATTCCTTTGGGATATTTAAAGCAGATGTATGTAAATCTAGTAAATCTAGTAAACGACCCAAGAGCTAGATTGACTCGACACTATACCGAAGATATCCCGGACGTCAGCCTGTACGAGATTAGGATGGCTCTGAAGCAGCTGAAAAACAACAAGGCGTCGGGTGAGGACGGAATTACGGCCGAACTCCTGAAGGCGGGTGGAAAACCGGTCCTTAAGGCCCTTCAGAAGCTATTTGATTCCGTCATACTCGAGGGGAAAACGCCACAGGCGTGGAGCAGAGGCGTGGTGGTACTCTTCTTTAAGAAGGGCGATAATGCCCTGCTTAAGAATTATAGGCCCATCTCGCTTCTGAGCCATGTCTACAAGCTGTTTTCCAGAGTCATCACGAATCGTCTCGCGCGCAGGTTCGACGACTTCCAGCCTCCCGAACAAGCCGGATTTCGAAAAGGCTTCAGCACCGTGGACCACATACATACGCTGCGGCAGGTTATACAGAAGACTGAGGAGTATAACCAGCCTCTCTGCTTAGCGTTTGTGGACTACGAGAAAGCCTTTGATTCGATTGAAACTTGGGCTGTACTGCAGTCTCTCCAACGGTGCCAAATTGACTATCGGTATATCGAAGTGCTGAAGTGTTTGTACAAAAACGCCACTATGTCAGTCCGACTACAAGACCAGACCTCGAAACCTATCCTCTTGCAGCGGGGTGTGAGGCAGGGAGACGTTATTTCTCCGAAACTGTTCACGGCAGCAATGGAGGATGTCTTCAAGATTTTGGAATGGAGAGGGCTAGGCATTAATGTCAATGGCGAGTACATCACTCACCTTCGGTTTGCCGACGACATAGTAGTCATGGCTGAGACTACGGAGGAGCTCAGTACAATGCTTGGTGACCTCAGTAGAGCTTCCGAAAGAGTGGGACTTAAAATGAACATGGACAAAACCAAAGTCATGGTAAACAGCCATGTAGCACCCACTCCTATCAAGGTCGGGGACTCTACACTCGAAGTTGTAGACGACTACGTTTACCTGGGACAGACGGTCCAGTTGGGAAGGTCTAACTTCGAGAAAGAGATCAATCGTCGAATCCGACTCGGCTGGGCAGCGTTCGGGAAGCTGCGCGGTGTCTTCTCGTCCAATATACCACAGTGTCTCAAGACGAAAGTCTATGACCAGTGCGTGTTGCCAGTGATGACATATGGCTCCGAAACGTGGTCGCTTACAATGGGCCTCATTAGAAGGCTTAAAGTCACCCAAAGGGCAATGGAGAGGGCTATGCTCGGAGTTTCCTTGCGTGATCGAATCAGGAATGAGGATATCCGCAGGAGAACCAAGGTTGCCGACATAGCACGAAGAATCGCCAAACTAAAGTGGCAATGGGCAGGGCACATTGCTCGCAGAACAGATGGCCGTTGGGGCCGAAAGGTTCTGGAATGGCGACCACGTACCGGAAGACGTAGCGTTGGAAGGCCTCCTACAAGGTGGACCGATGACTTGGTAACGGTTGCGGGGGTCCGATGGATGCGAGACGCACAGGACCGTTCGCTGTGGCGACGCTTGGGGGAGGCCTATGTCCAGCAGTGGACGTCTTTCGGCTGAAATGATGATGATGATGATGATGGGATATTTATCGACATTCACGCGGGCAAAGCTATTACTGATTGATTTTGATTATACGAGTAGTAACTGTATAAATAGCCATCTAATTATCTGTGAATGAAAGAAAATCAAAACGCAGATATAGCCGTCTTATCATCCCACGTGTGATCCCACGCGAGTACATAGTGACTGACAATACTCGAGAAATGGATTCCTTATGTAAACATTACATAGCTAGTTACGCTAGTCTAGTGTTTTCCTGACCTTTGTGATGTCTACTTTGCTTGGAAATGATTATATACAGGAATTCTCGTTGCTCATTCGTTTTTAGGGTTCCGTACCTCAAAAAGAAAAAACGGAACCCTTATAGGATCACTTTGTTGTCTGTCCGTCTGTCTGTCTGTCTGTCAAGACCCTTTATCTGGGGAACGAGTGGAGGTATCGAGTTAAAATTAAAACCATATACTTAGATCTGCGGTCACTTGAAACTGTGAAAAAAACAACATTCTATGTTAGCGAAAAAAAAAGATACGGCTATTTATGTCGCAAAATCCTTATTTCGACACTCTCAAGGAAATCAAAAATCATAGGGTACTTTCCGTTGACCTAGAATCCTGAAAGGCATGAAGCAAGGTCTCATAGCACATATAGAGGAAAAAATCTGAAAACAATAAATTTGTTCTTTCGTCACAAAAAATCGATTCGGAAAAATCTTCGTAACTCAAGTCGGGAATTGAACGGTTTTCATAGGTAAGTTTGCGCGGAGCCCTCAGGGCGCACTTGCCCAGTTTTTTTGATGGAATTGTCATTTGTTTTGATACATAAAATCTTAGGGCTAATTATAAAGGTATGGCTATGTTATGTACCTACACTAGATAAACCTGTACTACAGGCAGTAGAAGTTCTGGTTTTTTTTTAATATGTAGGGTATTGATGAAATACACAATTGACCTCATTAGATAGGCTGTAGGACACAATTTATTCTTTATTTATGTTGTTATTAATACAATAAATGCGAATGTAACTCAGTCTATCTTACTGATAAGTGGACTTAATCTTATTGATAAGAAAGCTAACTACTCGTTTTGCCTTAACCTGCTCTATGCCAGAACGCAGATGCACCCGGGACACAATGGCTTTTTAATTGTTTCTGTAATACGAAAGGTTAAACCTGGTATAGATTTAAAAATTTGAGAGATAGAAATGACAATTAGTACTATTATATATATATTATTCTACAAAGCCTCGAGCACAGGCGCAGGGTAGTCAGCCTATCGGTTTTTTACAGGTTGCATTTTGGAGAGTGTGCGCAGGAATTGCATGACTTGATTCCGCCATCTCCTTTCTACCATCGGACAACCCGACGTACGGCGAGTATCCACCCTTACGTTGTTAAAACTTCAACGGTCCGGACTAAGCGTTTCGCTTCGTCGCTTATACCGCGTACATCGAAGGACTGGAACAATATGCCTGCTGCGGTCTTCCCGTCCAACTATAATTTAGGTGCCTTCAAGGCTAGAGTGAATAGGCTCTTAATAAACTAGTGCACCTGACCATCAATGATTGCATCACTGCTTACCATCAGGTGAGATCGCAGTCAAGCACTGGTTTATATCAAATAAAAAAAAAATATTAGGAGAACACAAAAAATACGATATCTTATTACAATGAAAAGCACAACAGCATACGAAATGAAAACGTCATAGAATTCGTATAAAATATAAATAGTGAAAAGCATAAACAGACAGTGCTGTGAAACTCATATTTTAGTCGCCTTGCAATTGGATTAAATGCTGGAGCTGCGCAGCAATGCATTCAGAAAACTGGAGAAAGCTAGCGTCGAAAAATTTGCATGCGGCCGTAATAAATTTAAGTGACATGACAGATATTTTTGATATTTACGTCTCGGCGAGACGCTGACTTTATGTTATTTATTTGTTTATTTTTTTTTATCTTGATTGCAGTTGGTAGGAAAAATAATATTTATTTTTTTAAATATGGTACAGTAAAATTCGGCATTAATAACGTGATCTTGTTTTTTCAATGGAGTTCCCATAGACATTTTTTTTTATAGTAGCGCCCGTTTCATTTTTCCGGAGGTATGAGATCTTCAAATAACTCCTCCCGTTTGGGGTGAAATGAGAAGGAGTGTCAGATTTTTACGGACCTAAACCCACCTGTGTTGTTTCAGTTGCCCTTTGCGTTCTAGGGTCATAGAAACTCTTTCAAACACTCCCGCAGTACGATCCTGTTTGACCCTAGCCTACAACAAAAATACAACTAAAAAGCATGAACTGCTATTCAACTGGCCTGTTGTTTTAGTGGTTAGTGGCCCTGACTGCTATACCGGAGGTCGTGGGTTCAATTTTCACCCAAGACAAATGTTTGTGTGATGAGCGCGATCTTTTGTTCTGTGCCTGGGTGTAATTTATCTATAGTACATAGGATGTATTTAGAAATGTATAAGTATGTTTATCAGTTTGTCTAGTACCCATAGAACAAGCTCTGTTTAGTTTGGGACTAGATATAGTTCTGTGAAAGTTCTGCCCCCCTAGCCAAGTTACAACCGTTTTTTCGATTATCTTTTCGTTGGTCGCCTCGAGTCGGCCACGCCTCCTATTCTTTTGTTCTGACCACGTGACTGAGCGTTGAGATGACGTCAGAATAAAGGAATCGGAGGCGTGGCCTACTCGAGGCGATCGACGAAAAAAGAATCGAAACGAAACGGTTGTAACTTGGCTGGAATTGAAAAAAATATATAATCTACTTGTTATATAAATACTTAAACATTTAATCTGTGCAAACAAATAGCTAATCTATATTGCACATTTAACTGCCTCCTCTGACGTCTGAGCTATAACAATAAAGTAAAAGCATCAAAATGGTATTGCGCTGTTCAAGGCGCTGGAGGAGACCAAGATACAGTAGCTGAAGCCGAAAGTGTCGGAATGCGCTCGTGACTGCCACGTTATCACGCGTGCGTCAGAAACGATCAGTGCCTTATTAACGAGTTTGTTAGTCATATTTCACTATTGTGTTAGTTTTGTCTACGGGTTTAGTTTGTTTTGACATGCGTAGGCACCTGGCTCACCTTCTTTAATTCTTTATTTCACCATAACAACTTATAAAATAAGTGGACAACAAAGTTCATGTACATAGGCGAGCTTAACTCAAAGTTGAGTTTTCTTCCAGCAAACCATTGAGATTGAACCATTGATTTTTTTTTTCATTGTTCATTGATGAAGCCTCTAGTTGCAAGTCACGCAACTAGAGGCTTTCAACTATTTTGTTGCTCAAAGAACTCGCTAGGGCCGATGTCTGCCAGGACTGCAGCATTGTTTAAAAGAGCCACTGTGCCCTTGGAGCGCTAATGGCAGCTTAAAGAACACGGATGGGGTTTAGTCCGTAAAAGTCAGACACCCTCTTTCACACCACCCAGAACGGGAGCAGTTATTTATTGCTATCCCAATCTCAAAAAAAGGAATCTATATATTTCCACGCGCGCCTCAAGGAGGTGTCAGCAAACCGTAGGGGCCCAGCAGAGTCGAAGCCTACTGGGGCCAAGGGTCTGCTTCTGAAAGAAAGACTCGGCCCTGCTATGAAAGGCAACGAAGGAAGAGGAGTGGGTTTTAGTCAATAAAAGTCTGACACACCCTACTGCCCGGCCAAGTGCGGGGGATGTCATTGGATGCTGATTTTCCAACCTAAAAAAAAAACAACGGATAAACTCGCACCCATGGATACTTTTTCAGCTTTGGGGTCATTTTCTATTTTTCTTTATACATTTATTATTCAGAAAAATACAATAGGTTAGTTAATAGTTAGTTAATCTTTGACTGTTTACACAGGCTGGCGAGAAAAAATCTAAAATATGTCTTTTTTTGGTAAGATGTCATCAAATGACTTCTCCCATTCCAGTTGGAGCGAGAGGGAGAGTCAAACTTTTACTCACTAAAACCCACCTGTTTCTTCCATTGCCCTTTGAATTTCAGTAGCCGCGGTAACTCTTTCGAACAATTCCGCCGCCGAAATACAAGCATTTCAAAGTAAGGATATAATTATATGACTTCGTTGATCCATCCACTATGAAAGTAATGATACCTACAGGTATTCCCTGTGATTTTACCTGTAACAAAAAGAAAAGGGTTCGAATAAATTTTGACATATAATGACGTAATCGGGAAACCATTTCTGAAAGCTGCCGCAGACAGACGTGACACTATAATGTGACAGCGATATGACGAGCATTGTTATGGATTTTTATTATGGGTATATTTTATTCAATTTTATTCTATCTCTCATTGAAGCTCTAATACTAATTTTATGTTAAACTAGCTCCTGCTAGCGGCCTCGCCTACATGAATGTAGAAAATGTTTAGCCTATGTCACTCAGTGATAAAGTATATAGATAGATAGATAGATATATTTTTATTTTACACAAATAATAAAATTACAATATGAACTAATATGGAACTATTAAGTAGCATTCTAATGGTGAAAGAATTTTTAAAATCGGTGCAGTCGTTTTCGATGTCGATGTTGAGATGGATGTGTGGTGTGACGGGAATGGATAAAGTGAAAATTAGTAAGTATATTAGAGGAAGTTTGAAAGTGGCGCCAGAGACTGAAAAGTTGAAAGGAATCGTTTGTCTTGGTATGGTCTTGTAAAGAGGAGGGATGAAACGCATGTCACTAAAAGAGTTATGAGTATACATGTGGATGGATGGAGAGAGAGGGAGACCAAAGAAAAGATGGATGCATTGTGTGAGAAGTGATATGAAAGAAAAAGGAGTTTGTGATAGCGTGACGGATGACAGGAGAGAATGGAAGAAAAAAACGTTTTGCGCCGACCCCAAATAAAACGGGATAAGGGCAGGAAGATGATGATGATGCAAGTCCAGTCTTTTCATGTTTATTAATTATAAACTAAAATAAAAATCTTTAAGTTTAATAATATTAGTATAGATAAGAAAGAATAAAAGAAATCCCAACAAGAACATACTAATTGACACAGTGGCCAAAGTCAGGATGTAATAATGAGTATAAATAAGGCATAGAGTGAATTTGTCACATCACAATATAAATTAAACTAACTCAATTCGTAGTCAGCCAGAGGTAAAGGAAGAAAGAAGGAGGTAAGGTTCTACCCGAAGATGTCAAGAGTGCATCGGAATAAACTTAGTATCGTCCCTCTGTAAAAGCACTTCATTTTTAACTGACTTAAAAAAGGGAGGAACTTCTCTATTTCATGAAGTAGATATATTTATTACTTTAAAACCGAATTGGAAAATTGTTTTTTTATTTTTTTATTTAATAGGATATACCTTCCAGATTAGTATAATCAGCCTTTTTTAATGTTCCCACTGCTGGGTCTCAGGCCTCCTGGACTTCCAGATTGGTCCCAGTTTTGTCAAAATCCGGCTCTTAGGTTTTATATAGCGATTTTAGTATCTTCATTTAGAAGTTAAACGTTTGCATTCGAAGTTGTCACTTGATAAAGATGACCACAGGTGGCCAACGGAACTACTTTGATTCTGATGATATTGGTACAGTAAAACTGATTTCATAATGAAGCCGAGAGAAAGGCACCGAAACTCTATAGTAAAGCAATGTAGTCTAGCTGTGTTTGGGCTTACTAGAAGCGTAAAAAAATATTTAAAAGTCGGTGTAAAGTATTGAAAAAACAAAACGGAAACGGAAGTCCAAAATTAAAAAAAAAACACTTTTTTGTGCTCTTTTATGATAGTAGGTTGCATTTTTTAGGGTTCCGTATCTCAAAAGGAAAAAACGGAACCCTTATAGGATCACTGTCTGTCTGTCAAAACCCTTTATCTCGGGAACGCGTGAAGGTATCGAGTTAAAATTAAAACCATATACTTAGGTCTATGGTCCCTTGAAGCTGTGAAAAAATCAAACATCTGAGTTCACGGAAAAAAAAGATACGGCCGTTTATGTCGCAAAAAATGTGTATTTCGACTCTCAAGAAAATCAAAATTCATATGGTACTTCACGCTGACCTATAATCCTGAAATTTGGCATGAAGCAAGATCTCATAACACAAGTAAAGGAAAAAATCTGAAAACTGTAGTTTTAGAAATTTGTAAGTTACATCACAAAAAAAAAAACATTTTTTTGCGATTTGGAAAAATCTTCGTATCTCAATTCGGGAATTGAACTGTTTTCATAGGTAAGTTTGTACAGAACCCTAAGTTCGCGAGTCCTACTCACACTTGCTTAGTTTTTTTGTAAAAGGTTATTTTTTCTAAACTTGAATAAGATGAACTCAAACGAGGTCCATTTTCGTGACGATCGGTATGTTATCTAAATCTATTAAAAGGTCGTTAGCGAGTCTTGTTAGCGCCCCTCTCGAAACTTTCGTCACGTGGGTAAAAGGAATTTCTAGTCACGTGCTTTATTTATTTATTTTAACATTATGTACAGTAATGGTTCACAGGTGGACATGGCCTTCTGTATTTGTCAACTTTTGGGTTTAATAAATACTATATTGTGGTAGGAAAGCAATGTAACATTAGTTCGAAAATTAGTTGTGTAAAACCCTTTACGTAGCGGCTGTATTTTTCTTTCTTTCTTTCTTTTTTTCTTTTGTATAGGTACAGCTGCTAAAAAAAGCAAATATTATAATAAACACCACCAAATCTAATCATGAGAACTAAAAAAAAATTATGACGAAGACTAAATTAAGCATAAAAAACATTAAATAAGGGATGATTTTAACTGTGCATCAAAAATTTTACTCTTCACTAAAAATACGTTTAATAAAGTAAACCAAAATATGGATGGACTTCGAATTTTAAGGGGCTTAGGGAACCCCGACTCGGACAGCACATTCTACTAAGTTTTGTGACAGGTCGTTAGCGATCCAGGCGGTGCGTTTGTGGAACGCGTTGCCATTACCAATTAGGCAAGCCCAATCACTAGCTACTTTCAAAAATCTAGTTAAAAACCATTTCCTTTCTTTCTAACACTATCCTGGTTCTACGTAATTTAATTTCTTCCACCAACCATACTTTATTCTTTTTTTTCTTCTTTTTTTCGTCCCTTTTTTAATGAAATTGTAGGACATTTATATGTTATTGTATGTATATAATTATAGTTATGTATTGTGTTTTATATATATATAGATTGATCAATTTGTTAGCAGTACACCGAAGACTACCCCTGTATTATTTTAAGTTCTTACAATCCATCCTAAGGTTGTCTGGAAGATATCACTGTTAGCGCTATGACCGCCATTGTACCCATAGATTTAAGTTTATGTATAAGTTGTGTTACTTTTTTGGTGTAAAATAAAGTTTATTCTATTCTACTTTTTAAATAATAGTTCCAATACACATGGGAAAATGTACCCTCAGCTTTAGTACAGCAATTTATCGCAGAATGATAAAATACACTACTTCTACCAGAACGCTGGTTAACCAACGTGCGATTTTATATCATTAAATTTATGACAGCTGTGGTTTTTGCGGTCCTTCCATTATTTTCAGAACAATGGATGAAACACGTATTTTGTATGCTTGTACCTATCACAAGTCATAAAAATTCAGTGGCTTTTCTGGGAATTATTAATTTACCTATGTGATAAAATTTGTTAGTGAAAACGTTTTTACTGAGATATTGCTGGGTCCTATTTACATATTTAAATAATACTTAACGAACTACAGTTGTGGTAAAATTGAGTATTAACATTGTATATGTACTCGTATATTGTAGGGGTTTTATTAATATATTTTTAGCAAAATTTTCCAGTGTGTCAAAATAGAGTCAAGTCGAGATCAGCCCCCTTAGCCAAGTTACAACCGTTTCGTTTCGATTCTCTTGCTTCTAACGCCTCGAGTAGGTCACGCCTCTGATTCCGTTATTCTGACGTCATCTCAACGCTCAGTCACGTGGTCAGAACAAAGGAAAAGGAGGCGTGGCCGACTCGATGCGATCAACGAAAAGATAATCGAAACGAAACGGTTGTGACTTGGCTAGGGGTAGAGCGCGTGCGCGAGAGAGAGTCGTTTGTTTCTCGTTTTCGCTACCATTAGGTTGGTGACTAATGTGTCGCCAACCTAACAACAATGTAATTAATGGCCATACTACAATATCGAATTACATTATTTATTGATTACCTACCACAGTTTGCATGCTCCCACTGCTGGGTTCCACTCAGGCCATTAGGCCTTAACCGCCAATTTGTCTCTTATCCAGCTTGTCCCAACATCGTTTAAATTTACAAACTAACTAGCGAGCGACTCGCCCTACTTTTTTACTATACATATATACTATGCATGTATTTTATACTAAAACTTTCCCCATGAATCTCTTGGTCTATTGATGAAAATCGCATGATAATCCGTTTAGTAGTTTTTGAGTTTATGTCTTACAGACAGACGCATTGGGGTTTGTTTTATAATATGTAAGGATAAGCATAAGGACAATAATAGGTAAACCTTTTTTACACGATCAGTGTGGAACGAGGTCTAATACACCTCGTACGTTTCTTCCTAGCAGTGCGGCTAAGAAAAACACAGTCTTCCCTGTCGTGCGGAGGCCGTATCTTCAATTTGGTTTAGTTTAGAAAAGAGATGAATATACCTAAGAATATTCCTAGTGGTCTATCTACTTGAATACGGGGTCACTACGACCCCGTATTCAAGTATTTTTCGCAATTAGCCAAAACAGCTTTTAGTGTCTTAAACGTTACGGGGTCTAATAAGCCCCTTATCGTCATAATGATACGAGGTCTTAAACGCCCCGTACCGCAGAAATGGAAATAATTAACAAATAAACGCTGTGTGCCCTGTCAACGTGTGAATACTCAAACGTTTACAAGCATCAGTTAAGGATCTCATACTTAATAGTCTACATATTCTATATAAAAAGGGAAAAAACAATTGGAAAGGGAGACCAAAACGAGTTATGAGTAGGTATTTAGTGTGCAGTGCACGTTCGACTTTAGCAGAAATTCAAATAGTAAATGTCAAGAGACGTGTTAGTGGTGGAAAATGCTGTTGTTTTGGCGCAAATGCTGAGAAACATTTGCATCAGTAATGAGAATTTAGGGATGCATTAAGAGGACGTTCACAAGATTCTTGTTTACGTCTGTCTGTCTAGAGTAAGATAACTTATGTAAATGTTACTATTCCTTTTACTAGACATGTGGAGGTTTGTTACACGATACAAATAGGTATTATGTGGAATTCAAAAAATACGTATATTTTTAGTTGTTACTTGATTTTTTGTTGAAATTTGTTTTTTTTTTAATTTTTGAATTTTTTTAGTTGTTACTTGATTTTTTGTTGAAATTTGTTTTTTTTTTAATTTTTGAAAGAAAAAATGCAAATCAGAACCTTATGCTCCTATCAAAACAGTCTATTATAGGTTTTACTTCACAATTTCTCAGAAATAATCTTCGAAATGGTCCGACAAAGTTAATGGTATTTCCTCAACTTTGCCTAGGCAAGAATATTGCAGTTAAAATGTATTTTCAAATTAACAGATTTGTGACCGTAGCGTATTGGTACAATGTTCATATTTAAGCAGACTATAAAGCCAAAAAGTTTTTAATTTTGGAAGATAGGCAAAGTAAACCAGTCTTTTTGATTTCCTCATCCTGTGGGTTCTGAGTTCATTTTCGCGCATAAAAAATCGCGGGATTGCACTAGTTTGCTATCAAACTAAAAAGTGACAACCGGCAAAGTTTTGTAAATTTTGCATAAAAATTAATATACGGTTGTTTTTCTTAATTTTACCGACTTAAACTCGATTTACAAGTTCAATACATAGATAGGAAGATGAAAGACTATTTTTTATTTAAAATGTTTCCTAAAATAAGTAAAAACAGCTTAAAACACGTATATAATCAAATTTTGAAGAGCAGGAAAAAAAGCTCGTACTACATTTTGTAAAATTCTGACGTTTTCTTTACATTTCATTACTTTCTTGTCTTAACCAAAAATGACTGTTGCCACGTGTGAAAAATTGTACTAAGAATAAAATTTGTTAACTAGAATAGTTTACTAATTAATTTAAAATAATCAGTTTAGGCAAAGTAACGGTATGTAGGCCAAATTATAGCAAAAGAGGTACCTACATTAGAAAAAAATGTAAAGTGGCGCGAGAGACTGAAAAGTAGAAAGGAAAATCGGTACGTTTCCTGTTGCGGTGGCTGGGATGTCCGTTCCATCATACGTGCAGCCGTCTCCTTCGCCAGCATAACTATTTCACAGAAGGAGGCGACCGCATCCCATTCCCTCTTTATTCATCATATTCCCCGGAATATGGCCTGTACCAGGATCTTGCGTGAGAGGTTTAAAAGGAGGAATAAAAGTGTCAAGCTTGGGGACGTATCTGATGATAGACCCAAATTAAAACATAATATTGTAGAAAGAAAGTGTGGATCATCCGACCTGACTGGTGTTGTCTGGTTTGAAATTTCGGACTGTTGTGTATGTTCTGATCACGCGGAGAACTCTGATATTTGATATAGGTTTTGAATTATAGTTAGTTCTTATGTGGCGACATACACGTCGTTACAGTACACTGATATAATTAGTACAAAAAAAATTGGCTCTATCCGTACCCGTTATTGGTCATATTTGTGTAGTCAAAAGTAAAAAAAAAAGAAATCCCAAAATTGCCCACGAAAATTTGTCATAATTGGTAAATTCATAATTGAATCACTATCCATAACAATTGCTACTAGATAATATTACGCGCAGTGTTTTTCCATTGTTTTTCATTCGTAATCAATAGCCTGTACAATATTTCCATAAATTGAGTGACATTTTGGGATATAAACAAACTCTAATAACTTTGCTGTTTATAAATATTATTTATTGAGACTTTACCCAAATAATAACGAGACCTTTTCTAATAATCCTTTTAAGTATTTGTACTAATAATTAAAAATTAGTGGTGTATAACTGGTTCAACTACACATATATGTATAACCATTTAAATAAATACTATATTTATTTTTTAACCTAAACAACTTCTTTAATGGGTCAAAACCGCAGAACGTTGAACGTTTACCCAAACAATCAATTTACATAAAGATCTTGTAAACAAACATCGACATGTGAAATCCACAAATCCCTTTAAAGAGAGATCAGTGTCATTCGTTATACGTTGTCGAGCGGTGACGCAACGATCGACCAACCGTGATAAACGAAACAGGATAAGTCCCGTGTTTTAGACATAGAAAATGGACTAAACGATGTCCTCACAAAATTGCACATTAAGTGGAAAGAGAAAAATCAACTATGCGGCCAAAACTGCCCCCTTACTAATAATAACTAATAATAATAAATAATATTAATAATAAACTAATAATAAATAATATTTATAAACTTTGCTGTTTATAAATATTATTTATTGAGACTTTACCCAAATAATAACGAGACCTTTTCTAATAATCCTTTTAAGTATTTGTACTAATAATTAAAAATTAGTGGTGTATAACTGGTTCAACTACACATATATGTATAACCATTTAAATAAATACTATATTTATTTTTTAACCTAAACAACTTCTTTAATGGGTCAAAACCGCAGAACGTTGAACGTTTACCCAAACAATCAATTTACATAAAGATCTTGTAAACAAACATCGACATGTGAAATCCACAAATCCCTTTAAAGAGAGATCAGTGTCATTCGTTATACGTTGTCGAGCGGTGACGCAACGATCGACCAACCGTGATAAACGAAACAGGATAAGTCCCGTGTTTTAGACATAGAAAATGGACTAAACGATGTCCTCACAAAATTGCACATTAAGTGGAAAGAGAAAAATCAACTATGCGGCCAAAACTGCCCCCTTAGCCAAGTTACAATCGTATCGTTCGCGCCGAACGCCTCGAGTAGGCCATGCCTCCGATTCCTTTGTTCTGACGTCATCTCAACGCTCAGTCACGTGGTCAGAACAAAGGAATCGGAGGCGTGGCCTACTCGAGGCGTTCGGCGCTAACGAAACGATTGTAACTTGGCTAGGGGGGCTGGTCTCTCTTTTGTCATACTGATGAAAGTGATACAGTGAACATGTGACGTGGCCCAATCATAATTGTAGAAAAAGACAACAACTTTAATTTATCCAACAAAATGTTGGGTACATATTAACCTAAATGAGATTAATGACTTAGTGTTACACTTGAGGGCAGATCAAATCAAAGACCCGCGCTAAGAATTAACCTGTGTTGCAGGTATTAGACATGTATCTACTTCATCATCATACTTACAAAACGCTTACAATAATTCAAGTAGCACGAAGTACTGGACGCACAATCACATTATACACTATTTATTTCTGCATCACCCTAAGGTTAACTGGTAGAAAATGCCTAAGGCATTAGTCCGCCTCTGTACTTTTGTGCATAAATAAATAAATCACTTCATCTGTCTCACACTTTTCTTCCCGTATTCATTTCATGCCTAAATAGGAAACGCTCCGTCCATTCTCTTTGTCTATGGTTGCCATAAAGTCGAGCTTAATGTCAATATTGTTTTAATGTTCCGAGATTCGGGAGGATTGAATAATAAATTGCTCGCCCTCCTTGTTTTTCTTTAGGGCGTTCTTATTTTTTTTCACCGTGATTCGTTTTGTGCGGACAAATTGCTAGAGTATTTATGTTGAAGTGAAATTTCGTTTTACATTTTTAGGGTTCCGTACATCGAAAGGAAAAAACAGAATTCTTATAGGATCACTTTGTTGTCCGTCTGTCTGTCTGTCTGTCAATACCCTTTATCTCGAGAACGCGTGAAGGTATCGAGTTGAAATTAAAACCATATACTCAGGTCTGCGGTGAAAAAATCAAACTTCTGAGTTAACGAAAAAAAAGATACGGCCATTTATGTTGCAAAAAACGTATATTTCAACTTTCTCAAAGGAATCAAAATTTATAGTGTACTTCCCGTTGACCCAGAATCCTAAAATTTGGCATGAAGCAAGGTCTCATAGCACAAGTATAGGAACAAATCTGAAAACTAAAATTTGTGATTAGGAAAAATCTTCGTAACTCAATTGTAATTAAATTGTTTTCATAAGTTTCTACGGAACCCTCAGTGCACGAGTCCGACTCGCACTTGCCCGGTTTTTTAAAATCAACTTTAGACTGTAAATAAAACTGAATTGGATTGAAGGTCATTTTTTGGTGTGACGCCAAACACGCTTACCCTTCTAGTAAGTTAAATGATACTACTATTACCTAACTATAACAGTTCCAAAAGCTTAAAGTCACTGTTAAATATACTAGTCAATGGGTGCAATATATTACATTAAACACCTATTCATATATTGAAATCTGTAAAGCCAAGCTGTCGTTGATGTATGTGGTCATCGAGTATCGATCCGTCTAGTATCAGCTCTTGATGGCCCTTTCATTTACATATAAGTGCAACGTTAAATATTTTTGCTTTCATAGTAACGGCATGGTAGCTAAACACTTTCAATGTGTTTATTAAAAGCCGGGGCAGTGGGTCAGACAAAATTGAAAGAAACAGATCAAATGAAAAAAAAAATAACGACTGGGACGCGCCGCAGTTTAATATTTTCATAAACATTATTTTTAATGATTTTTAAAGTGGACCCTTTGAGGTGGCAGTTGCCTTGACTGTGACATTTCAAGAATACGTTGCGTTTTGACACATTTCGTTCCTTGAAAGAGAAAAAGATATAACTCTGTCTTGCTCTCGCGCTATACTACACAGGGTTACTGGTAACTCTATGTATTTCCAGCAATGTGATAGGGTGACCTATTCGCAACAACCACGCTCACGAGGAAGCCTAGGTGGAAAACCTAGAGCTGAAAAATTTTTTGAAAGCGTTATTTTGGCTCTGAAACGCAAAGGGAAACTGAAAGAACACAGATAGGTTTTAAAAAGTCGCGCACTCCATCTCACTGTACCCAGAGTCAGAGAAGTTATTTGATATAATTTCCTAACTCAAAGAACGTATGATCCCTTCGGATTAATTTCGGCTGTCATGCCGGCGAAACCGATTCCAGAAGCCAGAGAAAATAAATAATTTCCTCTGGTTTCATAAAAATTAAAAACTGGACAAGTGCGAGTCGGATTCGCGCACTGTGGGTTCCGTACAAGCTTATGTATGAAAACAGTTCAATTCCCGAATTGAATTACGAAGATTTTACCGAATCGCAAAAAAAAGTATTTTTTTTTTGTGACGTAACTAAAAATTTACAGTTTTCAGATTTTTTCCAATACTTGTGCTATGTGACCTTGCTTTAAGATTCTAGGTCAACGGGAAGTACCCTATGAATTTTGATTTTCTCGAGAGTATCGAAATGTACGTTTTTAGCCACATAAACCGAAGTATCTTTTTTCTCGTTAACTTTGAGACTTTGAATTTTGAACAAGTTTGATTTGTTTACAGTTTCAAGAGTCCGCATACCTGAGTATATGGTTTTAATTTCAACTCGATACCTCCACGCGTTCCCGAGATAAAGGGTCTTCACAGACAGACAGACAGCCGGACGGACGGACAACAAAGTGATCCTTTAGGGTTCCGTTTTTCCTTTTGAGGTCCGGAACCCTAAAAATGAAAGAACACATATTGCATCATCACCTTCTTGCCCTTGTCCCGTGTTATTTGGGGTCGGCGCAATATGTTTATTTCATCCATTCTGTACTGTCACCCGTCATGCTATCACTAATTCCCTTTGTTTTCATATCACTGCTCACACAATACATCCATCATTTCTTTAAAAAAGAAAAAATTCTACGTTTTTATTTCACATAGGCCTACATGGGCACTTATAAAACGTCCGAAGCTAGTGCACGGTTCCAAATTGGTCGTTCCCTATGGAGAAGAACCGGCAAGAAACTCCATGGTTACGTTTAAAAAAAAAATGTTTTTCTTACAATATACCATGTAGCAGTATTAGTAGATATTATATAAGGACAGTGTAGACCAGTCAATATTGTACTCAAAAGTACAATAAAACTAATCATAATAAAAAGTGACCTCCCTCCCTCTTCCTCTCCATTTATCCACATGTATACTCAACACTCTTTTCTTCTCTTCATAAAGAAAAACACATGTTGCGCCTACCAAAATAAATTGGAGTCAGGGAACTAAATAATGATCCTTTAGTTTACATAAAGCGTATTTTACAAACTCTTCAATTAAGTGGATATAACGAGGGCTACGAGGGATTAAATTTTTCGGTCCAACTAAGTTACAGATAACCCTGAAATACCTACTACCCACATTGTTTTAGAGAACAGTCTTAATTACGATGATAATAATAATTAAAGGTTATATTCCCACACCTCCCACGCTTGAACTGTGCCACGTATGCTAAAGGGTGATGGAGATCGCTCGTATGATGCGATGAACCTATATACGACACCTATTTCTGTCGTGTTCTGGTTTGAAGGGTCAATGTTCGGTGTAATACAGGGGCTGAAGGCCCTTCAGCTATAGGTACCTGTTGGAAACATGAATCACAGTATCATACTGACTTGTTGATTTTGACTGGCCTGTTGGTCTAGTGGTTAGTGGCCCTGACTGCTATGCCGGAGGTCGTGGGTTCGATTCCCACCCAGGACAAATGTTTGTGTGATGAGCACAATCATTTGTTCTGTGTCTGGGTGTAATTTATCTATAAATGTATGTATGTATTTAGAAATATATAAGTATGTTTATCAGTTGTCTAGTACCCATAACACAAGTTCTGCTTGGCTTGGGATGGGACTAGACGGCGTTGTGTGATAGTTGTGGAATATTATATTATATCATCACACTAAAATGTTATAAAGGCGAAAGTTTTTATGTATGTTTGTTACTATTTCATGCTCAAACTGCTGAACGAGTTAGGAGGAAATTTACTCACGGCACACGGCTAGGACTTATATTATTATTTTACACACGGTTCTGAGATTAATAACCCTTATAATATTAATTATTATAAGGGTTATTAATCTCAGAACCCTGGGGTCCTGGACCTTTGGAAGGCGTACGAGGAGTCGAAACCAACTCGCAGAGGCCCCTTTGACGCTTTTAATGGAACGTGGTATCAACCGGCGATTATCCCTGTGCTAGTGCATCCAAGGACAACCCCCGGTTGCTGGGAAACTATTGAAACTTATGGAAAACAAAAACAATAAGGCTATGGTTTTAGGATTCTTAAATGGACTGGTTACCAGGAACTATGTTAAGACTATGGCCCCTGCCTGAATAATGTTTTTAATTTCGATCGATAAAAAGGAAGGGAGTGACTTGGTCAACAAATTGGCCCCCGAAAACGGTCGCTAGCACGCAGTGACGTAGCAACAAGAGGACATATCCTAAAGTGCTTGACGAGTGGAGACATATATTTTATACACGGAATAATATTATTATTATTACTAGAAGTATTATTATACTTAGACGACGCTATGTCGTCTATAAGAGTACCACTGTATATAACGTTAAAATAAATTAAAACAACCTGATAAAAATCTGTCATCAGAAACTAACACAAAAAAAAGCAAGAAAAGTAAAGATGGGTTCACAAAAATAAAATAAAATAAAAAGTATCAAACATAAAAAATAAAATAAAATATCGTATGAAAGAGTAATGCAAAGCTCCTACAATCATTTCCGTATTGTAAATTATATTCCTCTTATGATTTGACATGTTCAAGGATTTAGCCTCTTATTACATTGGCTTTCAGTGAGCGAACACGACAAATTGGGGACACTCTTAAAAAGACTTGGTAGACGTAAGTTCATACCTACATAATGACGTGACGAAGATACGGCACCTAAAACTTAATTATGTTACCAATTATTGAAATAAGTTTTAGTCCGGACCGTCTTCGACGGCGCGTACTCTTCCACGCGCGTCTCAAGGAGATGTCAGCCAATCCTAGGGGCCCAGCAGGGTCGAAGCCTACTGGGGCCACAGGTAGTGTGAAAGTGAAACCCGGGGCTCTGGGACGAAGGCAAAGAAGGAACAGGAGTGGGTTTTTAGTCAGTACAAGTCTGACACTATCTCCCGCTCCACCCAAGAGCGCGATTTTTCATTAGATGATTTTCGCACCGAAAAAAAAGTTTTAGTAGACTAGATTTATTACAATTTCGTTGGAAGTCTGTATATAAAAGACTAAAAAAGATACGCTTTTTATATAGCTACAGATAAACTTTGGCAACTTTGGAGCAGTGGTGGGTGAGTGGTAACGGCCACGACTTACGAGTTGTAAGTTGGGTTCAAACCCAGCCAGGCGCATTACTTTGTGTAATTTGTTTCATCACTACTGCTCTCAAAACGGCGAAGGAAAACATCGTGAGGAAACCTGCATGTCTTAGAACCAAAAATTCGAAGACATGTTACATCCACCAACCCGCACTGGGTCCGCGTGGTGAAATACGGCCCATTCCCTCTCCTAGAGTGGAGGCTCGAGTCCCAGCAGTGGGAACATTAAAAAGTGTATTGGTATGTTTAAGCTTATGCTTAAACTTTGGTTCTATGTAAAAGCATATACTTTTTTGGCTTTGTTTCGGTGACCTATCCCACAATTGTTTTATGACAGATGCACATTTCCTGTGGATTCACAGAAATTGTTCGTTGTCCGGGATAAAAGTAACCTTTGAGACTCAGTTACAGAGTGTATGAGCACTGCCCCCCTAGCCAAGTTACAATCGTATCGTTCGCGCCGAACGCCTCGAGTAGGCCACGCCTCCGATTCCTTTGTTCTGACGTCTTCTCAACGCTCAGTCACGTGGTCAGAACAAAAGAATCGGAGGCGTGGCCTACTCAAGGCGTTCGGCGCGAGCGATACGATTGTAACATGGCTAGAGGGGCTGGACAGAAAAACATCAGAAAAAGATTTTTCATAATAAATTGTGGTTGTAGTTTAGTATTTCCAGAAATACCTTAACAGATATAGATTTTTTACTATCGCTTTTTTTTTAAATGATGTCGTTCTTAATAGACGACAAACCTAATAAGCCATTTTTAAACAAGAGAAAAATATATAACAGACTATGCCTGGTTTGGCACGGATGTGAGCACTTCCTTATGAATGTAGATTTCAAGAAGAAATATATGATGAAAAATTTAATCAAAATAAAACATAAACCCCTATGTAAAAAGCATGATATTACTTTATTACAAGACGACGGAAAACCAACAGGTGCGTATCTACTTTGGTAAAGAAATAATTATTTTTGATGGATGGTGATTGATCTTGTTTATATTCGGATATCCAATGGATTCGGTTACAGTGCCATAGGGTGCCTACCTAATTGATTTTATTGATATCTTCTTTACATATTATAAAACAAAGTCCGTCATAGCGTCTGTCTGTCTCTATGATCGCGATAAACTCAGAAAGCACTGATCGGATTTTCAAGCAATTTTTATCAATAGACAGAGTAATTTATGAGAAAGGTTTACTTGTATAATAAACGCATATTGTAGTAGAAAAAATCCGAGAACTTCAAAGATTTCTAACACCCGTGCAAAGCTGGGGCGAATCACTAGTGAAATATAAAAATAGTGCATTATGTGGTGTGGTGTGCATAATAGCGGCCATAGAGTAGCTAGACTGTTTTAATAACAATAAAAATGAAGAGGTTGCTTATCTACAAAGAAAAACAAATTTTATTTGAATGAACAATTTACTTATATAATAAACATGTACAAGTTTAAATGATTTATTTAAACACGAAATTGCCTGAAATAAGCAAGTGAGACTCTAATTTTTACTATTGAATGCAATAACCTAGTGTGTTTTTTTTCGTATATAAACTAAACATAAGTACAAGTTTTGTGTGTTGTTGATTACTGTGTGTATTGGTGAATACTGTCCTTGATCCTCGTTTTCATTAGCTACTCAATTTAAGTTGAATTTAAAACATAACCCAATGGCGGGTTGGACGAACAAAAATGTCATTCGACTCAAAAATAACAAGCTCTTAAAATCACATTTAATTAGAGACCTATTAGTTACACATAATAAGAATAGGAAAAAAAGGTGAACCCGAATTTTGATCACAAAAAATTACAAGATACATTAAAAATCCTAAAACATTTGCTGTCAAAAGGTTAAATTTTACGAGTCGATAAACGCACTACACTACGTTCATATTAGTATGCAAATTTTATGCCTATTTTTGATGATAGAGCAAAAATCAAATTTGGTTCAGATCATGATTAAATTTGAATTTGTAAGTATGAAGCTAGTTACCATATAAATGAGGTTTACATCCATGGTATGAATAAGTCATGGTAGAAAGAATACGTGGAGAAGATGAAAAAAATCTAGAATGTTTCGTCACAGCCCAATAAATAATGAATCAAATATGATTTGATCTGTTTGAGACCAATAAAATATGATTGCGTTCATCACATGAATTCGGAGACTAATCAATTGTATGCTATTCGCCGAACTGTGAAGGTTAATAAGGTAAAGTGGGTGATATATATCTATTCGAATATTTGATATTAAATCGAAAACTGTGCTTGGGCAGCCTTTTGGACACACTAACAAAGGACCGTAATCATTAATCCATAAGTTAGGCAGAATTATCCACCGAAAGTAGTGGTTATTTTTTTTTGACGATTTGTTACAGTTTAGTTTCTATGTGTAGCGATTTTGAAACAATATGTTTTAGCCAATCAGCAATGTACTACATAATGGACTATGAAATTTACCAGGACATATTCTCGCATACAAAACAGAAAAAAAGACTATAAACAACAAATGAAAAAAGAGAATAAAACTCTTTTTAGCCGACTTCAAAAAGAAGGAGTTTCTATGTTTGGCTGAATGTATTTTTTTATGTATGTTTACCGATTTCTCGGTCAATTGTGGACAGATTTTTAATTTATTTTTTTATGTATGTTTACCGATTTCTCGGTCAATTGTGGACCAATTTTGAACATACTTTCGGTATAAAAAGTATCCTATATGCTATTCCAGGTCATGGTCTACCCATGTTCGAATTTCATCCAAATCTGTTCAGCCGTTCGAGTGTTAAGAAGTAACTAACATACTCACACACACTCACAAAATTTCACCTTTAAGATATTAGTATGATATAAGCATTAGATGCTCATTAAGTTCTCATGCGTCTACTTTGAATTATGATAGCTCAAGATTAAGATATTTTTTGTTAGCTCTAGATGGTCTGGCATAAGCTAGATTAGAATTCTCTAAGTAAGATTTAGTTGAGTTTTCAGATTTTATTTACAGAACGTTGATTGTAATAATCTCTTTATAATAAATTCAGGGTAACTTATAATCCAGGGCTGCGGGTTTATTTTAAAGAGATGCCGCGGCTCTGGAATGTAAAGGGCAACTGGAGGAATACAGGTTTTTTTTTTTTTTTTAGGTGGCAAAATCATCTTATGACAAATCACGCTCTTGGGCGGAGCGCGAGATAGTGTCAGACTTTTACTGACTAAAAACCCACTCCTGTTCTTTCGTCCCAGGGTCCCGGGTTTCGTTTTCACACTACCCATGGCCCCAGTAGGCTTCGACCCTGCTGGGCCCCTACGATTTGCTGACAACTCCCAGAGGCGCGCGTGGAACAATACGCGCCGTCGACGACTTGGGCTCGGTCCGGACGGTTACCGGACGGTTGGACGGCAGGCTACCCATTGCTCGCCATCCGCAAGCCCGCGTCTACGGTGGCCGGAAATCAGGATCGGAATCCCGGCGGCGGTTGGGGCGTGAAGACCGTTGCCTCACGCGATCGGCCGCCTCCTTTGCTAGCATTACTGCTTCGCAGAAGGAGGCGACCGCCTGCCACTCCTCCTCACTCCGGACCATGGCCTGTAACCAAGGCCCGGCGCGAGAGATCGCCGCCGCCGATCGCCCCCACGAGGACACGGCGTTGCTCTGCCCAAGCGGGGCACACCTCCACCGTGTGCTCCACCGTGTCCTCCGGGCGTTCCACACAGTGGCGACACCCGGGCGTCGCTTCCGCACGAATCCGGTGTAGGAACTTCCCGAACTGGAGGAATACAGGTGGGTTTTAGACGGTAAAAATCTAAATCTCTCTCTCTCTCTTTTTTTAAGTTGGAAAATCATCCAATGACATCACCTGCCCTTTCGTGTAAGACTTTTAGTGACTAAAACCCACTCCTGTTCCTTCTTTGCCCTCGTCCCAGGGGTTCTCTTTCGCATCACCCATGGCCCCAGTAGGCTTCGACCCTGCTGTGCCCCTACGGTTTCTGACATCTCCTTGAGGCGAGCGTGGAACACTACGCGCCGTCGACGACTTGGGCTCGGTCCGGACGGTCGGACGGCGAACTACCCATTGCTCGCCGTCCGCAAGCCCGCGTCTACGGTGTCTCTTTCTCTCTCTCTCTCTCTCTCTTGCTCCACCTATAGTAGAAGTTATTTGATGATTTCCCAACACAAATAAAAACGGTGACTTGTTATCCGGGGCTGCGAGATTGTCCAAAAGAATCACTGCGACCCTAGAACGCAAAGTGCAACTGAAGGAACACGGGTGGGATTTAGTCAGTTTCACGCTCGCTCCACCCAGTTCTGGAGAAGTTACTTGATGATTTTCTACATTAAAAAAGGATTACTTTCCGCTTGACTTTTGGTTGCGCTCCAGGAGATATCTGTCAAAATATGAACATCTCTGAACGGCACTCCTGGAGTGCGAAGACTCATCGGCGTTATTTTAACCGCAAAGATTCAAAGCATTTTATTTCAAATAAACCATTTACAGGCACCTTTGAAATGTTAAAAAGTCAGTCAGTCAGAAAAATTATGCTAATTGCAAATTTCAAAGCGTAGATCTCTATGGAGAAAAATGTGCAAGAAACTCCAGGGCCACTCTTCAATCATGTTATAGGTATATTACAAAAATATCTGTTACATGTTTTTGTTCCTAATACATCGTGAAGACTGTATATTCAGTGTTCTACGAGTAACTTATACAAATAGGTAATAGGGAACAGGATAAGGATGGCATATTATTACAGTCATGCTTCAAGTTTCTATACCATGTTCCACACCTACAAAAAAATAAAAAATAATAATATATTTGAAGTTTGAAATGTCACCTGTCAGTATAGCTTGCACAGTTTGTGAAGTATTAAGTATTGATCTTTTTGGCAGATATGTGGACCCCTTTTATTTTCTTTATATTTTGGCATACATTGTACATTATTAAAAAAAAAAAAAAAACAAATAAAAAGTAACCAACACACTAATAAATTTTTACGTTCAATTATATGTGTGGGTAAACCCGTAAACCGTTAACTAAAAAGAAACATATTACCTATTCAACGTAAAGTCTTTAAACTTTTTAATTTAAAATATAGAAAAGCTACACGATATTTTCGAAGCACGTGTTACACTTATGTGCAGACAAGACCACGTTGGGAATATAAATGATGACAATAAGATCTTTCGTGTTAAAAAGAAAATGAATATAAAAACCACAAACACAATCAAAATCTAGCTTTTTGGACTCAATTTAGAAACTCTTTCGTGAAAATATCTTAATGCGTTTGAGATTAGTTTTTTAGTGTTACGCTTAAGTACATAGAAAATTAAGTTAAAATGGGCTTTTGCAACTATAATTTGATTCTTTTTTTATTTTCAACAAGAAAGTTTCACTTTGATCGACCTTTTAAGAGTACTTTTTATTATTGATAGGCTCGCGTTTAAACACTATTTCATATTTGCATATACGTAGTTATATACTTCTAAAATGAGCATTCGGCTATTTTCTCAATTCAATTAATTTATTTCAGGTAACAAGGCCCATAGAAGTTTAACAAATTTTACACATAATACAAAACAAATAATAATAATACAACAAAAATTATAAATGTCAAAAATTAAAAATACAATAAAATTCATATTAGACGTCAAAAATTAAATAAAAGCTATGTATATAAAAGCGAAATACCACTCACTGATTAATCACGAAATCTCAGAAACTGTAACACCTACAAACTTAAAATTTGGCAGGTAGGTTCCTTAAAGAGTGTAGACATCCGCTAAGAACGGATTTTCCAAAATTCGGGGTGAATTTTGGAAAATCCGTTCTAAGGGCATGAAACGGGGGTCCAAAGTTTAAAGAGTAACCGACTTTCACGCGTTCAAAGCCGCTGTCAGAAGCTAGTTTATAATAAATGTCACAATTAAAAATACAATAATACAATAAGTTATTATAATTATAAACTAAAATTACAACCCATACTATTAAATAAATACTGCACAGACACCAGGATTAATAACGCCTGCTTAACGGCATATTGTTTTTACTTAAGCAGTCTTTGGTATTTAATTTTCAACTATTCCATAATTTATAAAAAAAAACCTGTATTATTTCGAGATATTTGTAAAAATCTAAAATATTCTGATAGGTATCTGGCGCAATTTCCAGTCCTTTGTTCTCCTTTGTAATACATTCCTGTGATATTTTTAATGCTACGCAATACTTTTCAGCTGATTTTTTTTGCTTTATCTGAATGGTATTAAACAGTTTGCAGACGCTCGAATATTTCTTTGATCTAATCAATATTTTATTATCTGCAAAAGCGACTACTATATGTGTATTAAAATCTTAATTCTTACGTTTTTATTGTACACAGTACACAATAGTTAGAGAAGTCACGTTAAAAGGTTAGCAGCTTAAGTCAACGTTGAGTTTTCTCTCAGAAAACCTTTGAGTTATAGAGAGAAAAAATCTTTAAAAAAATTAATAACAAAATCAATAAAACGGTCCACTAGGTTGTCGACTTTTGATAAAGATAAAGATAATTTTATTTGTCAAAACATGGGTATACATGCAGTTTTAGCATGCAGGATGTTACAGTGTTTTGTGGGATGTGGACTCGGCAATCATTGTACCGATATACGTGTCAGCTAATGGCGTAATAACCACGAGCTTCAATCAACACCTTTCCTTGCCCTGGAGCTATGAATGGCGATAGTTTGAAGCCTATTCCCGATAGCCGTGGGCTACTATTTTTTATATTTGTATATTGTTTTGTATAAGAAATATTAAAAAATGAAAAAAATATGTAAAGAAAGTGAATTAACGAAATGCTGTTATTATTGAAAACACTGCTAAAATATTTTAATAAATTTTGGCGTAGTTTTTTTAGTTTTCGAAAAGAGCAAAGGTCAAACATATTACATTGTTTTTTTGTCATAAAGTTACCAGCTTTGCTTCAGTGGCCTAAAGGAACAGTGCATTTTTTTGGAATAATAAGTAGCTCAGTACTCTCAGAGATTGTATACCTTTCTAAAAGTGAAACATATTTTGTTGTTCTGAGATCCATTTTTAAAATAGGAGTTTTACTATTATAGCAAAATATTTTTAGTTAATGCCATATTTATTTCCATATTTTCTAATGAAAATTGCTGCTTAACTAAATTTCATTTTAATTTTTCTTTTATTAGCTTGATATAACCTAGTTATAAGTAGTGAAATATACTAATATTATAAAAGTGGTGATATATACTACTCTATACTATAATGATATACAATAATATACAAAAAGTCAATTTTTTTGCTTTATAATTTTATTAGTTAGGATTAAGATACATACTACACAGTAAAGCAATAACCAAAATTATTAATTTAACTGTTTAAATGTTGGAATTCTGCAAATACAAAATACAGTAGATATGATACAACGTCGGCATATTAATAAATCTTTAATTATCAACGTGGGAGTTTAAAATATAAAGCGAAACAACGGTAACTAACCGCTGCTCGCTCCCTACATAACGGTATGCGAAATTGCAAATGCATTTACATTGAATTGTTGATGTAAACTATGTGAAGTCAGAAAAGTTGACGTTGCGACTCGATGCTAAGATGAAATAGTATCTTTTTCTTATAAAATAATAATTTTCAAGGATTTTTCAGTTTTGTTCTGGGAGAAAAAGCTCTAGATCAACATTTGCCAAATTTTTGGTCGCCAACTACAAAGACATTATTTTCATTGCAATAGTGCTTTTATTTAAAACTAAATGTAAGTAGAGAGCAGTGGTGGCCGAGTGGTAACGGCCCCGACTTACGAGTTGTAGGTCGCGGGTTTTTTTTTTTTTTTTTTTTTTTTTTTCGGTGGGAAAATCATCTTATGACATCCCCCGCCCTTGGGCGGGGCGGGAGATAGTGTCAGACTTTTACTGACTAAAAACCCACTCCTGTTCCTTCATTGCCTTTCGTACCAGGGCCGAGTCTTCCTTTCAGAATCAGACCCTTGGCCCCAGTAGGCTTCGACCCTGCTAGGCCCCTACAGTTGCTGACATCTCCTTGAGGCGCGCGTGGAACAGCACGCGCCGTCGACGACCTGGGCTCGGTCCGGACGGTTACCGGACGGTCGGAAGGCGAGCCACCCATTGCTCGCCGTCCGCAAGCCCGCGCCTACGATGGCCGGAAATCGGGATCGGAATCCCGGCGGCGATTGGGGCGTGAGGACCGTTGCCTCACGCGATCGGCCGCCTCCTTTGCTAGCATTACTGCTTCGCAGAAGGAGGCGACCGCCTGCCACTCCTCCTCGCTCCGGACCATGGCCTGTACCAAGGCCCGGCGCGAGAGATCGCCGCCACCGATAGCCCCCACGAGGACACGGCGTTGCTCTGCCCAAGCGGGACACACCTCCACCGTGTGCTCCACCGTGTCCTCCGGGTGGTCCACACAATGGTGACACCCGGGCGTTTCTTCCGCACGAATCCGGTGCAGGAACCTCCCGAACTTACCATGTCCGGTGAGGACCTGCGTCATGCGGAAGGTAAGGACGCCGTGTTGCCTTTCCAGCCACTCCTCAAAGAGGGGACTTACCGCCATAATTATGGCGTGCCCAGCACTGGGTTGCGATAGTCGCTGTCGCCATTCCACCATGAGACCCCGCCGGAGCTCTGTCCGCCATGCCGCGACTTGTCGTGGCAGCGGAGTTTCGCCCCGACGTTGCATCTCCACGCGCAGATCGTGCATGCGTGCAAGGCCTGTTGCCACCAGGTCCCATGGTGGCTGGCCAGCAAGGAGGCTTGCCGCTTCGCGGGAAACCGTGCGGTATCCCCGCACCATCCGTATGGCCATGACCCTCTGGCACGCGTTCAGCTGGGCCGCCGGTCGCTTTCGCAGTGACGGCGCCCACACCGGCGCCCCATAAAGGGCCATGGACTGTACTATGCCAGCGTAGAGCCTCCGGCAGGAGGCGTTTGGACCCCCAAGGTTGGGCAGGAGCCGCTTGAGGGCAGCCCCATTCCGATTCAGTTTGGGAGCCAGACGTCGGAAGTGCTCCTCGAAATTCCACCGGCTGTCGAGGACGAGTCCCAGGTACTTCATCGTCGACCCGACGCCGATGTGAACTCCTCCTACCGTTAATTGGGAGCGCCGAGGCGGCGCGCTCCGAGGGCCGTGAAAACACATGGCCTCGGACTTTTGCAGTGCCACCTCGAGTCCCAACTGCTGGATCCTATCAACGACTATCGCAACCCCGCGTGTCGCTAATTCGACCGCCGCCTGGTACGACTCTCCCTGCGCCAGGACCAGCGTGTCGTCTGCGTAACAGACCACGCTGACCCCGTCAGGGAGGTCGCCGCGCAGCACGTAGTCGTAGCCGATGTTCCACAAGGGCGGTCCTAGTACCGATCCCTGCGGAACACCGCACGACATCTCTCGCCGTTTCCACTCTCCCTGGTGACCAGGGTAGATGATGTACCTGTCCGACAGGTAGGCCTCGATCATACGACAGAGGTAGTCGGGCACCCGGTGATACCGGAGTGCCCTCCTAATGCTACTCCAGGGCAGGGAATTGAAGGCGTTGGCGATGTCCAATGACACCGCCACGACACACCTGCCCTGGGACACCGCATCCCCCGTCGTGAGAGCTCGCACGCGCATGATGGCGTCCACCGTAGAGCGCCTCCTGCGAAAGCCGAACTGGCCGTCCGCCAGATCTGGCCCCACCCGTGTTAGGTGCGCGACGAGGCGGTCTGCAATTACTCTTTCAAAGAGCTTGCCCACCTCGTCGAGCAGCACAATGGGCCGGTACGCGGACGGAGAGTCCGCAGGGCGCCCTGGCTTCGCGATAAGGACCAGTTTCCCCGTCTTCCAGCGAAGTGGGAACTGGCCCCTCTCCATGCATGCGCTGAAGAGCCCTCTTAATCGAGACCCGAGAGCCTCCATGGCCAGGACCCAGGCTTTACCAGGCAAGCCGTCGGGTCCTGGGGCGGTATTCTTGGCACTCAGCCTTCGTACCGCCACACTCATCTCTACCTCGGTCACCTCTGGAGCATTGCCGTCGTCGTCGCCATCGTGATCCGCGTTAGACACCGCTGGTGGCGGAGCCATGAGCGGGGGGAAGTGTTCCCCTCGCGCTGGGAACAGATTGCCCACCACACCCTCCACAATCTGGGGCCGGAGACTCTGCGTGAGTGGGGGAGCCCAGGGGCGGAGTTTTTCCCGCACCACCTTGTAGGGGCGTCCCCACGGGTCTCCGTTCAGAGTCCCCAGCCACACGTTGCGGGCCTCCAACTTGGCCCGCTTTATTTCCGCTCGGAGGGTGCGCTTTGCTTCTCTGTATCCCTCATACAGCTCCGCCTTTCTGGCCTCCGCATCCGGTGGGCGGATGCGGCGACTGCAGTGTCTGGCGTACCGGCGCCGCGCAGCATTGCACGCATTGCGCAGTGCCGCAATCTCTGGCGACCACCAGTACACCTGGCGCCGGGCACGTCCTGGCCGGACTCGGGGCATTGCCGCGTCGCAGATTTGCGACATGGCCTCCCGGAACCACTCTGCCTCGACGTCGATGTCAACAGGCCTGTCCGGTGCTTGCACCCAGGCCTGTACCATCGCGGCTTCCAGGAGGAGCTCCCGGTCCAGCTGCTTCAGCGCCCAACGCGGACCACACGGGGTCTGTTGGACCAGCGTGATCGAGGTCTGGGCGGAGACGTCAAACCGAATGTACTGGTGGTCTGAGTACGTCTCCACCCCCTCCATGACGCGCCAGTCGACGACACGTGGTGACAGAGCAGGGCTGGCGAACGATATGTCCACCACTGACTCGCCCTGCATCCGCACACACGTGGGGACAGAACCCCGGTTTAGGACGACCAGGCCTGTCTCCAGAGCCCAGTCCTCCACCATCCGACCCCGCTGGTTCGTGAACCGGGAACCCCAAGCCAAGTTCTTGGCATTGAAGTCCCCGCAAACGACCACGGGGAGGGAACCAAATCCAGCGACGACGGCATTCAGCTCCATAAGGGAGATGTGGAGATCGGCGAGAGTTCTGTTCGGGGACAGGTAGACGCCTACCACTGCAATGTCCCCGAACCGTGCTGCCACGCAACCCCGCCCCCTCGTGACGGCCTCGAGGGACGGAGTACCGGCGGCGGCCGACGAAATTAAGGTCACCGAGCCGTTCAGATCCTGAACCCAGTCTCCCCTGGGCAGGACATAGTACGGCTCGGAGACCACGGCGATGTTGATCGACCACTGCGCCATGCTCTGGAGCAACAGATCCTGAGCGGGGGCGCAGTGGTTGATGTTCGCCTGGAGGAGACGTAATGGAGCCGTATTTAACAGTCCATTACAGTCTCCTCCCGAGCCCCGCGTGAGGGCACTGCCGCAGGGGTTGCAGCGGCGACAGCGGCGGCAGCCAAAGACGAGGCTGCGGCGGTGAGGACATCAGGGTGGATAGGCCTCCGGACCTTTCCCTTGACCTTGGCAGGAGGATCGCAGGACCTGCTCCCAGCCCGGTGTTCAGCCGGCTTGCCTGCCGCCGCACATGCGTAGCAGTGCGGCGTTGCACGGCATTCAACCGCCTTGTGACCGGGCTGACCGCACTGGAAGCAGCGGTCACTGCGGTCCACCTCCGCGGCGCAATAGGCACCCACGTGGTGTCCCACGTGGCAGCGATAGCACCGCAGAGGTCTGGGCTCCAACAGTTTCACCTGCGCGGAGACCCAGCCTACCAGGAGCCGTCGGCCCTCCCCGGTGATGGTCTTGGCCGTCGACACGGGGCAGCTAACCGTCACGGCTCGCATGCCCGTGCTGTCAGCGCGGATGGAGCCCGCCCGAACCTGTTCGGCGGGCATCCTCCCGCCCTGACGATGGCGGCCACCACCTCGTCCACCTTGACAGAGTCGTCCAAGCCCATGACGCGCATATCAATGCACTTGGTGGGCCTGGACACTCGGGCCTCTTCCGCGTCCAAGGACGCCCTGATCCTTGCGGCCAGGGCATCTGCGGCAGGGCCACTGGCCGCACCAGGGACCTCCAGCATTCGGGCCCCAGTTACGGTGCGCCTCATGCGGAAGCCCCCAGAGGCTCCGAGCTCGCCAAGGTGGGGCAACACCGCCTGCCTCGCCTTTTCCATGACGGCGTCATACGTCACGCCCTTCTTTTCCGCATCTGGCTGTAGTGTGATTACCACAGCCTCGGATTTCGGGGCGCGAAGTCTGGCCGCCATGGCCCGCTTCTTGCGCTGCTGTCGCCGTGTCCGCTTTTTGGCCGCCCTAGACGCCTTGCCTGCCTTCCTTTTGGCACCGACAACCGTCCAATCGGTGTCGGCCGAGGATTCTGCAGGCGGGGCGGGGGGTGGCAGGGGCGGCCCAGTCGCCGTCACGGCAGGAGCCCTCGCCGCCTTACCCTTTGTGGGTGGAGCAGGCCCTCCCTGCCGCTCCTGCTGTTTGGCCGCCGGGGCCGGCCTCACAGGCTCCGACGCCATGGCCTTTCGCCCGGCCTGCTCCGACGGGCCCGCCTTGGGCGCAGCAGCCGTAGTCGCGGCGGCGGCGGCATATGATGCCGCCTTCCGCTGGCCGGAGGCCGCGAGCGGGGGACGCAGCACGATGCCCTCCAGCACGGACAGCTGCTGCTGCATCCGCTGCTGGAACTGCTCCTGTTGCTGCTGCTGTTGCTGCCGGAGGGCAGCCAGCTCCTGCCGCACCAGCGTCAGCAGCTGGCCCTCTGACTCGGGCTGGGGCTGGGGCTGGTTTTGTCCCTGCTCCTGCATGCTTACCCCTTTTGGTGCCTCCTCCTGGTGGTCGACTTTTCGGGCATCCAAGAGCTCAGCCCGGATCTTCGCAACCCTTTTTTCGAAGTAGGCGTCCATGGCCTCCAAGATAGAGGTCGCGAACTGAGCGATGCCCCTTTTCTTGGAGCCCTTCTCTCTCTTCCTTGACATGGCTGTCAAGACGTCGACCACCAGTACCCCGAGCAACCTGCGTGACTCCTCGGCGGAGTCTTCCCCGGCGTCTGGCTTGCTGCCAGGCGGCCCCGAGGGGTCAGACCTAACACCAGTCGCTACGGGATGGCGCCCCTCCGCGGAGAGCCTCTCGGCTCTCTCAGCAGCCTCCTGGGAGGTAAGCCCTCTCCCTCTTCCTCTCACTCGGCTCGCACCCCGACTGCTAGTAGGGATCTTGCGGGCCGACGCAAACTCTCCTTCGGAGGACGATCCGTCCCCCGCTTTGGAGCGCTTCCGGAAGAAGCTTGTATTCCTTCCAAGGTCTCCCGCTACCTCCTCCACCTCCGAGCTCTCCGAGCTCCTTTTGGATGCCGCGTCGGACTCCGACCGCGCATCACTCTCCTTCTCCTCATCGTTGGTTTTAAAAAATTTGCTCATTTTTGTTCCCACGAGTATGTATCAAGTTTTACCGGCTCAAATTTGTGGTTCACACTAGAGACTAATTAAGCTACCCATTAGTCAAGCTAACAACCTCCCTCACGGTGCGCCGCCGCTTGGAGGTTTGGGGTGATTTTTTATAGAGGTTGTCTTCCTCGCGGCCCGGGCGGTTAAGCCAAGACCCTCGACCCCCATCAAAAGTCAGAAACATGACCTTGGACAATCTCTGGGGCTACGAGACTAACGGTGGCAGAAGGAGGAGCAAGTCTTCCTCCTGCCTGCCCGGTGGCAGGGTAAGTGCACACCGAGCCCGCTCTTACTTCGCCACTGTGCTCTCTGCTATAGCAGAGGGACACGCGTTGAAGTGTTCCTTCGGACAGAATATTCGCAGGCGGACATCGAGACCCCTTAGGCAAAGTACCCAAGGGGAGTCGTTAGCCGCCTCCCAGGGTGCACCGTCCCGCAGACTGGCCTTCGCTCCGGACATATCCGCAAGGGAACTACAGCCTGCGGGCACTCGAGGAGGTTTTCTGTCGTAGCACCCCTGTAGGTCGCGGGTGCAAACCCAGCCAGGCGCATTACTTTGTGTAATTTATTTCATCACCACTGCTCTAAAATGGTGAAGGAAAACATTGTGAGGAAACCGACATGTCCTAGAACTAAAAATTCGAAGACATGTGACATCAATCAACCCGCACTGGGCCCGCGTGGTGGATTACGGCCCATTCCGTCTCCTAAAGAGGAGGCCTGAGTCCCAACAGTGGGAACATTATAAGGCCGACTATGCTAATTATAAAGTACCGTACCATGTTAAACTATAAAGAAACGCAACAAATATAAATTTATCTCACCAGACATCTCTTTCGTACGTAAGCTTAATTGCCTTGTGGTAGAAACAAACATAGACAACATTGTAACAGCATTTCAAACAATAATCACGTTACCAACGTCTATTTGAAGTCCTACGATCATGAAACACGCCTAAACAGAGAACGGTAAAAGGAAACGTATTCCCAATGTGTTGGCCAGTGTAATTGATCAGCTGTTGAATGCTATGTACATAAGTAACATGGGGCTTGCAAGTGAATATATTGAATTTATCTAAATTACAGTTAAAACAGTCCTTCATAGACTTTAGGTGGATGAATGAACATGATTACTTGTATCCATAAGAACATATAAAAAAATGAGCTTTGTATTTAAAAAGGTTGCTGTATTACACACCTGACTGATTGACTGACCAGTTGGTCTAGTGGTAAGTAGCCCTGACTGCTATGCCGGAGGTCGTGGGTTCGATTCCCACCCAGGACAAATGTTTGTGTGATGAGCACGATCATTTGATCTGTGTCTGGGTATAATTTATCTATAATATGTATGTATTTAGAAATATAAGTATGTATGCAGGAGAACCAAAGTCGCCGACATAGCCCGAAGAATCGCCAAACTAAAGTGGCAGTGGGCACATTGCTCGTAGAACGGATGGTCTATGGGGCCGAAAGGTTCTAGAGTGGCGACCGCGTACCGGAAGGCGCAGCGTCGGAAGGCCTCCCACAAGGTGGACCGACGACCTGGTGAGAGTTGCGGGAGTGCGGTGGATGCGAGACGCACAGGATCGGTCGTTGTGGAGACGCTCGGGGGAGGCCTATGTCCAGCAGTGGACGTCTTTCGGCTGAAATGATAATGATGATGAAGTATGTTTATCAGTTATCTAGTACTCCTAACACAAGCTCTGCTTAGTTTGGGACTAGACGTCGTTGTGTGATAGTTGTGGAATATTATTAAATTATATTATACCTTTGTTACCTGTTACCTGCCAAAGCTACCATAACTGAAACTTCATATTAGAGCATCATTCCTACCTGTGTTGGGAACATTAAGTTATAAACTATCAAATTTTATAAAACAACGAAAGCCTGGCAGCCCGGGCTCTCACTCTATAAAAAACATCTATTGCCTATACTTATCGCTTTGGTAAACTATTCACTTGAAAATAAAAAGTAATTTTCTATTCGATTACACAGTGTTTTCATTTACATTTGCAATGCTAGTATCAAAAATACAATACACATTTTTTGCCAAAATTATCCGTTTTCGCTTTTATCCAAACAAATGCCTGTCAATTTTAAAACATCTTGTCACTTTAAATTGAACGCAGACCTAACAATGAATAAAAAAATCTACAGATGTAGAAATAATTTAAAGAAACTGCAAATTAGATAATATGTTTTCAATAATGAATTTTCTCTAAGAGCTCTGTTCAGGACAAGTATTGATGACCTAAGTGCAGAGCGTTCAGTCTGTTGATCTGAAATATAAAGGGCATCAAGCTATGCTTCATCGGTTATTATTTCTCGCTTTGTCGTTTCCATAAAGCATAAAAATGGTTCTGGCAGAGACTAGAGCTGTCATAATGATGTTAATGATATTCGAAGTCGCTGAATATGCGCAGAGCATAACTTACAGCTATCAAAGCGATAGTTAAGAGTAAAAGGACGAATACCGACAAGATTTTCAGACGTCATAAAGATGGCCGTTTGGCTGTTGTACCGAGTCGCCCACGCAGTAGATAGCAGCATTTTTTTTTTTTGATCAAACGACTTCTTCCGCTCTAGTTGGAGCGAGAGGCTCGGGTGTCAGACTTCGACTGAATAATACCCACAGTAACAAACAGAAAGACAAAAAAAGTTACTATTGTAGTTATAAATAATAATAATATTCCACAACTATCACACAACGCCGTCTAGTCCCAAGCTAAGCAGAGCTTGTGTTATGAGTTCTAGACAATTGATAAACATACTTATATATTTCTAAATAAATACATATAATAGATAAATTACACCCAGACACAGAACAAGTAATCGTGTTCAACACACAAACATTTGTCCTGGGTGGGAATCAAACCACGACCTCCGGCATAGCAGTCAGAGCCACTGACCACTAGACCAATAGGCCAGTCTAGTAATAATAGGAAGGATTTATTGACCTCGGATTTTCTCGTATAGTTGTGAATAGAATGAAAGTTAAAGATCCGTTTCAAAGTGCAAATTACAAAAGTAAACTGGGTTTGGATGTTTATGTCTACACTAAGACCGAGCCCAAGCGTACGGTTCCACGCGCGCCTCGTCTAAGGATATGTCAGCAAACCGTAGGGGCCCAGCAGGGTCGAAGTCTACTGGGGCCAAGGGTCTGCTTCTGAAAGGAAGACTCGGCCCTGGTACGAAAAGCAACGAAGGAACAGGAGTGGGTTTTTAGTCAGTAAAAGTCTGACACACCCTCGCGCCCCGCCCAAGAGCAAGGGATGTTATTGGATGAAATTCCCACCGCAAAAAGGGCACGCCACAATTATGGCGACAAGTCCCCTCTTTGAGGCGTGGTTGGAAAGACCTCACGGCGTCCTCACCTTTCGCATGACGCAGGTTCTCACCGAACACGGTAAGTTCGGGAAGTTCCTGCACCGGATTCGTGCGGAAGCGACGCCCGGGTGTCGCCACTGTGTGGACCGCCCGGAGGACACGGTGGAGCACACGGTTGAGGTGTGCCCCGCTTGGGCAGAGCAACGCCGTGTCCTTGTGGGGGCGATCGGCGGCGGCGATCTCTCGCGCCGGGCCTTGGTACAGGCCATGGTCCGGAGCGAGGAAGAGCGGCAGGCGGTCGCCTCCTTCTGTGAAGCAGTAATACTAGCAAAGGAGGCGGCCGATCGCGTGAGGCAACGGTCCTCACGCCCTTACCGCCGCCGGGATTCCGATCCCGATTTCCGGCCACCGTAGGCGCGGGCTTGCGGACGGCGAGCAATGGGTGGCTCGCCATCGGACCGTCCGGTAACCGTCCGGACCGAGCCAAGTCGTCGACGGCGCGTATTGTTCCACGCGCGCCTCAGGGAGATGTCACCAAATCGTAGGGGCCCAGCAGGGTCGAAGCCTACTGGGGCCATGGGTAGTGTGAAAACGAAACCCGGGGCCCTGGGACGAAGGCAACGAACGAACAGGAGTGGGTTTTTAGTCAGTAAAAGTCTGACACTATTTCTCGCTCCGCCCAAGAGCGGGATTTGTCATTAGATGATTTTCCCACTGAAAAAAAAAAAAAAAAAACCGCAAAAAAAAATGTTGTAACTTCAATTGTGTCAATGTGTTTTATACTTAAATATAAGTGCTGTGATCCCATCTTACAAATATTTCAAATATTAAGTGTATAGCTATACGAAAAAAAACCTTCGAATCTCATCTTTATTTATTTATTTATTATAATATTTATGTACACACAAATATACAGAAGAAGATAGATTCTCTCAGAAGATAGATCTTATTATAAAAAATTGCACAAAGATACTGGTTATTTCAAAAAGAAATTTCTTCCAGCAGACCTGCGAAAGGAGAGATTAAAAGAGATGTAGATGATGATGATCTTTATTACAATAATAAGTTTAAAACTTTTAATTTAATGGTTATGAATTCAGCTCTAAAATCCTTTTCATTACATGGAGCTCCAAAGTCATATTGTTAGCTTAATTACTTTTAAATGGTTTTTGAATAAGTTAAATTCCAACGTTTAACTTATTCAACAACCATTTATAAGTAATTTTGAACAGTTATACATAGATAAAACAGTACTACCACGAGCTTTTAACGTGATCCATTTTACGACCTAATCTGGGTGGGTGTATAGCTCCATCCTTCTTTCTCGCTCGCACGACTGACAATATAACACATCTTGGTAATCATTCATCATTTCAGCCGAAATACGTCCACTGTTGGACTTAGGCCTCCCCAAGTGTCGCCTCGATGAACGGTCCTGTGCGTCTCGCATCCATCGGATTCCCGCAACCCTTACCAGGTCATCGGTTCACCTTGTAGGAGGCCTTCCAACGCTACGTCTTCCGGTAGGTGGTCGCCATTCCAGAACCTTTCAGTTCTAACGGCCATCCGTCTGCGAGCAATATGCCCTGCCCATTGCCACTTAAATTCATGGTAAGCCCCCAGGTAATTGCTTCAGTTGCGCGTGGATGGCCAATTCTAAAGCTGAAACTATAAGGAATAGCGAAAAATGCTAAAATTCTAGAGTCTCAGGCCCGATTGCGGCAAGAACTAAAACCCAGTAGATAGATAGATAGATATACTCTTTATTGTACACCATAAATACAATTACAGTAGGAGCTTAAAATTAATTGGGTGTCACAGTGGGTGGTCTTATTGTTAAAAACATTTTTTTACAGACAACCTTTGGATGGATTTGACAGAGAATGGAGAAACGACTTCTGCTTTTTCCTTTCGAGGTACGGAACCCTAATAAAAGAAAATTGAGCTCACTTTTCTCGCTCTTGGACTAAGAATATTTAGTTGGCGTTGTAAAAAAGAGGCTATCTCATTTTCCCGTTGCTTTTTTAATTGATATAAACCAGCGCTTGACTGCGATCCCACCTGATGGTAAGCAGTGATGCAATCATTGATGGTGAGGCGCACTAGTTTATCAAGAGCCTATTCACTCTAGCCTTGAAGACACCTAAATTATAGTTGGACGGGAAGATCGCAGCAGGCAAATTGTTCCAGTCCTTCGATGTACGCGGTATAAACGACGAAGCGAAACGCTTAGTCCGGACCGTTGAAGTTTCAACAACGTAAGGGTGGATACTCGCCGTACGTCGGGTTGTCCGATGGTAGAAAGGTGATGGCGGAATCAAGTCCACTGAGTCCAAAGCTGCTAGATGGCATTTTGCAGCACCAGCCCATATGTGACTGCAGTACTCCACACACGATCGGACCTGTGCTTTGTATAACATTAGAAGCTTTATTATAAAATAAGAAGTTTGATCACATAGCCAATAAATATGTGTGGCTTGATTTATAATTTCTCTTTATGTTTGTTAGTTCTTTACGTTAAAGCAGCTGAAAGGAATTGGATTAAATTTGGCAAACGAGTAGACCATTTCCTAGAATAGCACATAGGATACTTTTACCCCTAAAATATGTTTCTTCTGGACGATTATCTACTTTCACACGGACGAAGCCGCTGGTAGCATCTTGTGAGGTCATAATTGAAAAATAGCCTGCTAAGTAATCTCTTAGAAGATTCCTAGAACACTCTCTTTTAAAACTTATGACACCCGGTAGAATTTCTATTAATTAAAAAACAGAGCAGTTTCAGAGCTGTTGTAAACAGAAAAACCAACAAGATATTTAGTTTTAAAATGAAAGTTTATAAAGAACTTTCACTATGTAGTAAATATTTAACTGAAATGAGTTGGAAAACTGACATCTGCAGACACGTTCATGTTTTAAGTAAACAATGTTAACATAACTTGAGTGAAGTTCTGGCTTAAATACTGTTCATTTCTGTTTACTTAATTTTATTTCTAGAAATTTATTTCATCTTCTTTTTGTTTGAGGTTTGCTTAGGTTATGTAGTTTTAGCTTAATAAGTGTTTATACATTTTTTTCTTTGATGCGAAGAGCAAAAAAGTTTATTTTAAATAGTCAGGCGTTGAAAGTTTTTCTTAGGAAATTGTTAAAGGTCATTTAACAATTTCTTAAAAAAAAAATCTTTCAGCCTGACAGATTATTTCTGATTGTAATTAGTTAAAAAAATTAATGCTAAAAAAGACATAAACAGTCACATTTTTTAAACTGGTGGAAAGGTCAACTATTCTCGCTCGCTTTTTATTTCGGAAGTACAAAATACTAACATAAATAAATATGGATAGGTCATAGGAGAGAATACGCTCGAAAACCTATATGCCTTTATTATAAATATTAATATGTTTTTAAACATCGTTATTTTTTTTTCAAAATTGCTGTGGCTCGGTCATTAATCCAGGAAACAAACTGATAGAATTAATCATGTGTGAATAACTCAAAAACGGATCCCGATAATATTTTGATCAAGTTTTTTTTTTGACGTGACAACGTCTTATAATTCGATGGAGCCGACTGCACGCATGAAAAATTATGACGCATGCGGCGTTACCTCGCTCTGAGGCGTTCCATTTAAGGCTTGAAGTGCAAGCGAGAGCGCGTTCGGCCTCCGCGTTCGGCAGTGTTCGACATCTGTCTCTCTCCTACTTGAGTGAGCGATGCGTCTGCGTCGTGGCAACTGCTATAGAATATACATTTACATGTTTTCGTCAATTATAAAGTGCAGTGAAAAGTGAATGTCGTGTTAATTGTTTATTTGTATTTATGCGTACAAATAAATGTAACACGTTGTCACGTTCAACTATCGTCAGTAAACCGACTTTACAGACAACCGATTTTTTTTTAAATCTTTTTGTCGCTAATCGACCACATTGCCCAGTACAGAAACATACAAAAATGTTACAATCTACCTTAATAATATAATATAATAATAATAATAAGAACTTTATTTCAGAATTTTCGATCTAAACGATACAGGTCCATATTAATGTTAGTAAGTACTTAAGAACTATGTTAGTAAACACACACAGGAAATAAAAATTACAAACAACTTTTTGATACGTGGCTGACTGACTGACTGTGGTGACTTAAAACGAACATGTAGTTGTTTAGCTTTATCAGACACTAGTTTCTGACAACGGCTTCACTCGCGTGAAAAAGAAAGTAAAGTCCAGAAAATTATCTACTCGTGTACCAAATATCGTACAAATCCATTCAGTCTTGTGATGCTCACAGTAGGAATAACAAACATACACATACATACAAATTCAAACATTGATGTGATGTGACTGAAAAGTAAAATAGGTTGACATTGACATTTAATTAGGTATTTGAAATGCCTCCTTGGTATATCTGTAAACCTGGTACTCATATTTACAACTTCATATGCCTTACAGATGGCCTACAACAAACAAGCTGATTACAAAAGCAATAATACTTTATTACAATATTGGTACGTACAATAAACCGTACTACCAGACATAAATTGATATTCCGGCAGTAGGTGTACATATCTAATAAGAGAATACAATAACAATAAGCTGGTCAATTGGCAGTAGTCATAAATACGTGCTACGAGTGACACAGGAGTAAATAATGCTTCAGAGACCGCACTTCCCATTTATGATTAGAGAATGAGCGTAAAAACTGATACAAGACACAAATTGACGATGCTCACTTAAATACGTAAGAGGACAATCTGGTTTTAATTTAATCGCAATAATCAAAGACAAGTATTGTTATATAATCTCAATTATAATTAATGAATGAAATTCCGTAGACATAATGTCGTTAAGTAAGCCATAAGTAACATGTTCTATTTTTTTCTGTATTTGAAATTACTTAGATTGGCGTGTAAGACAAACTTTAATTAGTTTAAAAAATAAGGAACTGTGACAACACCTATGGGATTAAATTACACAAGTAAATTTTTAACTCGTATATATATTGTAGAGTATTTATTTTAATCAACTAACATCTGTGTTCTTAAAAAAAAAAGAATTTGTTTGTTAGGTACAAACAAATTCTGATTGTTTTAAGAGCAATATGCACTCAAGTTTGGGTCACGTTTGCTGCTTGTGAGTGTATTGGTCACACACCTCGTGACCGAGGTTTAGACTCTGTTGGCTATCTCCTCCAGTGTCGCTAGTGCGTTCAATCATCATCTGAGCAATTACATAGGCAGTCACATTAGCAAAACGTTTCTCTTTATCGTTCTCTGTTTATGTGTTTCAAGATCGCACGACTTCAAATAGACGTTTGATACTAGTGGTTGTTGTTTGAAATGTTGTTACAATGTTGTCTACGTTTGTTTCTACCATGCGGCTTTATGGTTTGGTATGATAGAGATGTCTGGTGTTTCTTAATATATAAGAAAATAACGTGGCGTCGTTAAAGTACAACTAAACTTCGAGAGTTTGGTACGCATTTTATCGATTAATCTAAGTAATTTAATGTAATGTAACTAGTTGCACTAAGCACTTCTCCTGCAAAATCGCTATTTCCGTAGCCAAATTGTGATACTCTTTGTTAGCGTCTGTATTCTCCATCATCTTTTAGGATCAACTGCCAAAGCAAGAGTAATCAGGCATTTTAGGGGCTCACTCGTTTCATCGTAGTCCTCGTTCATCATTTTTCATCAGACGAAATCATATTTCAGATGAGATTTATCACAAAAAATATTATTGCTGGTGATATGTAGCCATGCGTCGCAGTATCTATCGCATACTTTCGAGAACGAGGTTGAGTCTCTGTTGCATACTTTCTTCTGTGTCATTAGTGCGTTCAATCAACAGCTGATCAATTACACTGGCCAACACATTGGCAATACGTTTCCTTTTACCGTTCTCTGTTTAGGCGTGTTTCATGATCGTAGGACTTCAAATAGACGTTGGTAACGTGATTATTGTTTGAAATGCTGTTACAATGTTGTCTATGTTTGTTTCTACCACAAAGCAATTAAGCTTACGTATGAAAGAGATGTCTGGTGAGATAAATGTATATTTGTTGCGTTTCGTTATAGTTTAACATGGTACGGTACTTTATAATTAGCATAGTCGGCCTTTTAATGTTCCCACTGCTGGGACTCTGGCCTCCTCTCTAGGAGAGGGAATGGGCCGTAATCCACCACGCGGGCCCAGTGCGGGTTGGTGGATGGCACATGTCTTCGAATTTTTGATTCTAGGACATGCCAGTTTCCTCACGATGTTTTCCTTCACTGTTTTGAGAGCAGCGATGATGAATTAAATTACACAAAGTAATGCACCTGTCTGGGTTTGAAACCGCGACCTACAAGTCGTAAGTCGGGGCCGTTACCACTCGGCCACCACTGCTCTCCCTTTATAATTATATACATTTATTCCTAAGATTCTTTTTTATTTATTAAAACTTCATGTACAGTAGTGGCGGACTTAATGCAACAAAGTATTCTCTACCAGTCAACCTTTGGGTTAAAAAGACAACACTGTGGTAGGTGTGCCCAATAAATAAATAACAGATATTTCAAGTATAGTTGTCATAAATTAAAAGGCTCGTTTTGACATATTTTGTATTTTGACTACCTAGCGTCGGCTTGTCTGGTACTACACCGGATAAGCCGCTAGATAGTAGTACTACTAAAATAGCTACTACTACACCGGACCCCTAATTATTATTTTATTGTTTCTTTCAGTTTTGTTCCAAGTTACATTCTACGGTTTTTCTCAAATGTCAAAACGGGCCTTTTATTTATATCGAGTATAGAATGTAGTATCATTAAATTAAGTTACTTATAGTAATAAAATACATTATATGCTAATAAATACTTTGATAAATATCAAATCATTATTTTTTTTTTTTTTTTTTTTAATTCTTGATAGGTTCGCGCTTGACCGCTAACTCACCTGATGGAAAGCGACGATGCGGTCGACGATGGAACGCGCTTACCTAGAAGTAACCTATTCACTCTTGACTTAAAGATTCCCGGGTTGTAGCCATCAGGAAAAACAGATTCCGGCAAGGAATTCCACTCCTTAGCTGTACGCACTATGAATGTGTTCGCAAAACGTTTTGTGCGTATAGGTGGGATGTCCACCATGTACCGGTGGCGCATTGCCGTACGCCTGGTGGTCCGATGATGGAACGGGCTAGGCGGAATTAGGTTATGCAATTCCGACGCACACTCCCCGAAATGCAACCGGTAGAAAACCGACAGGCTAGCAACTCTGCGTCGATGCTCAAGACTTTGAAGCCTCGACTCAACGAGTGCATCTTTGCTAATGATCCTCTTGGCTCGCCTCTCAATTGCCTCAAGTGCATCAAGCTGGTATCGGGCAGATCCGTCCCAAAGATGAGAGCAGTACTCCATACACGATCGAACTTGCGCTTGATAAAGTTTGAGCAGCTGTTCCGGCGTGAAGTACTGTCTGACTTTCGCGAGGATTCCCAGCTTTTTTGCTGCCAGTTGAGCCTTTGCTTCGATGTATGGCCCAAAGTTGAGTGTTGACGTTAGCGTAACACCAAGGAGATCAATAATTCATCATTATAATTTGCAGAACTTAAAATCATCATCATCATCATCATTTCAGCCGAAAGACGTCCACTGTTGGACATAGGCCTCCCCCAAGTGTCGCCACAATGAACGGCCCTGTGCGTCTCGCATTCATCAGATTCCCGCAACCCTTACCAGGTCATCGGTCCATCGGTCCTTAAGTAGCAATGGGCAGGGCACATTGCTCGCAGAAAGCCGTTGGAGTCGAAAGGTTCTGGAATGGCGACCTCGTACCGGAAGACGTAGCGTTGGAAGGCCTCCTACAAGGTGGACCGATGACCTGAACTTAAAATATAACAAACATATTTTTAACAATTTTTTTTAAGTATTTTTACTAACACTAGTCTAAAAAATATTGAATTGAATAAGACAACTTAAACTCATTATCATCATCATCATTTCAGCCGAAAGACTTTTGGACATAGGCCACCCTCAAATTTAACTAATCCACACTAATATTAAAAATGTGAAAGTAACTCTGTTTGTCTTTCAGTCTGTCTGTCATACTTTCACGGTTAAACTACTGATCGATTTTGATGAAATTTGGTACGGAGGAAGCTTAAACTCCAAAGATGGACATTTTTTATTTTTTTTTTGGTGGCAAAATAATCCAATGATATCCCTCGCTCTTAGGTGGAGCGGGTGTGTCAGACTTTTACTGACTTAAATCCCACACCTGATCCTTCGTTGCTTTTCATACCAGGGCCGAGTCTTCCTTTCAGAAGCAGTCCCTTGGCCCCAGTAGGCTTCGACCCAGCTGGGCCCCTACGGTTTGCTGACATCTCCTTGAGGCGCGCGTGGAACAGTACGCGCCGTCGTCGACTTGGGCTCGGTCCGGACGGTTACCGGACGGTCGGACGACGAGCTACCCATTGCTCGCCGTCCGCAAGCCCGCGCCTACGGTGGCCGGAAATCGGGATCGGGATCCTGGCGGCTGGGGCGTGAGGGCCGCTCCCACGCGCGTGCACGTGCGGCCTTCTCCTTTGCTAGCATTAATGCTTCGCAGAAGGAGGCGACCGCCTGCCACTCCTCCTCACTTCGGACTGTACCAAAAAGATGGACATAGGCCACTTTTTATCTGTCATCGACTTTCACTTCGCGTCCGCAATAACCAACATTCACACGGACGAAGCTGCAGGCAGAATCTATTATAATATATCTACGACTAGCCGAAATGAGCGCATCGGGATCCTTCTTATTTGAAAACGCAAATTCTTTTCATTGAATCTCAATCTTAATTTTAATTCAACAAGATTTTGACTCGTTAAACTTTACAGTTTTATGACGACAAGCTGAAATGTGGAACTCTTTGACAGCATCTGTGTTCTCTACCACCTCTACCTATGCCTATAACCCATTAGCCTACAAAGCAAGAGTGATTAAACATATTCTCGTATGCTCTTCTTGTTTTATCGTAAACCTTATCTATTCAGCCCCCCCTAGCCAAGTTACAATCGTATCGTTCGCGCCGAACGCCTCGAGTAGGCCACGCCTCCGGTTCCTTTGTTCTGACCACGTGACTGAGCGTTGAGATGACGCCAGAACAAAGAAATCGGAGGCGTGGCCTACTTGAGGCATTCGATGCGAACGAAACGATCGTAACTTGGCTAGGGGGGCAGCAGGCTTTCGATAACGCCTCCGATTCCTTTATTCTGACGACGTGACTTAACGTTGAGATGATGTCATTTCCATACTTTTGAAGTTTTCTACTGGCGTTAACGATTGTAGATTATTGACTGGGCTAAGCCCTCTATATTGTATTTTCGTCCATCAGTTTTCAATAAATGCTTTCAAGTCTGCCCGGAAATAATCCAAACCGGACTGATACGTTAGAAGTGATGTTAAACCTTACGGATGTCAATAAAACCTGTCAGTTCATAGCTAGAACCATTTCGGAACATCGTTTAAAGATTGACTGAAAGCTCTCTGGATGCCGGGAATAGGTCGTTACGGTACGTTAGTAACATTTCTGGGAATTTTCCACCGTCATCTTTATTACATTTTGGTAGAATGACGTACGTAGGTAGGTACAGTTAACAAAAGAAGTATGTATGGAACGCAAACGATCTTTCGACATTTAAAATATATACGCCGCGTGATTTTCAAAGTGACACAACGTGACGAGGTCGGTAGGTACATTGATACGTTCCCATTCATTACTTCATGCAAAATGTCCTCATATGGAATCTATCCGTCCTTAGTGAGCATGCGATGGCCTATCATTTTACCGAGTTTATGGATTTTGACGGTCAGATAGGCAACCACTTCATGCACAATAGTGGTGGGTCATAATTTTGCATCTGATTTACAGAAGCTGACTCTGACTTAGTTTATTAAAGTCTAGGCAGCTTGATTGTTTTTAAAACCAAGTACCTAGTCATATTGGTAACGGAATTAGGACTTATTGGAGTATAGGTTATATTATATGTATAGATTTTTTATCAATTTTTTCAGGAGTCTATTCATAAGTATCTTTACTCAAAATAAACAATTAGATATTTTCACTAAAACAATCATTAAAATGAGTCCAAAGCATTTGTTCAGTCCATTTACTTGATGTCCAAGTGTTCTTTGAGGTTTAAAAAAAATTAAACCAATAAATCTCTTAGCAACATCCAGAATGACAATCTGCATGCTTTTCTGAGTATAAAAATTTACACAGAATGTGGTCCTCATATTTTGCATCAACTTCCTTTGACGCTTTCATTAATAGAGGGTACTTATTTCACTACTTAATGGAATACCCTCTATTGTTTAAAATAATTAAAATGATTGATGAATGCCACATCGATCATCGTTAAAACATATTTTGAGTATAAAAAACCTGTCATAATGTTTCTTTATCGTAATTGATTGATGGTAAAAGTCACAAAAATTACCTGCGTGATGTTTAAATAAATAGTAATATTGTTCACCTTTCTTTTACCCCTCAAATATCGCGTGATACCGCTTAGTTTTATGAGAGAAATAACGCTGGATATGTCAGCCGAACACTGTAGTTTCGTAAGTAGTAGGTTCAAAATACCTTGTTAAGCACGATATGAGGAGATAGACGCTCGACGAGTTAATGTGTGTAATAGTAGGGGCTGTTTGTTCTTTAACGAGTCTCTTTGAATTTACTTAACGATGAAAGAAATTCAAATTTTGTTCGTACTTCTTATACATTTTTATACATACAGAAATAGAAATGTTGTATTTAAAATAGACAATGACTAATTATTAACCGACCTGAGTTCTTCCTACATTTTTGCCGACGTTGTTGTGTTGTTGTATTACTTACATGTTTTGTCCTGCTCAGAGGACAAAACATTACATGCATACACAACAAAACATACGTATACAACATATAACATAACATAACAACACAACAACAACAACACAACAACAACAACTCAACAACAACATGACATAATAACAAACACAAACAACAACAAATTTTATTTTTTGTTGTTTTATCATTATATTTAACATGCAAGTAATACAAGAGAAGGAAGGACTTGGTTTGCATAAAGCCTCAAACCAGACATGCCTTTACTAAGCGTTTTTACGTATTCTTAGGACCATTTCTATATAATAGGCTTAACAAAGTACTAAGTTTCTATAGTGTAAGGTATAAAAAATGCAGTAAGAATTTATCAGAATATTTAGTGAAACTCAATTACACAGACACAGAACAACTTCTAGAAATTTTGGGATAATGTTATCTGATCTCCTCGTTTGTGTTTATTTTTGTATAATTTCATAGACATAATTTTAGGTATTAATGTACTATAAGCTTATTTTCGTAATTATTTATTACAATAGAATATAATTTATTAAAATAGTTTTACTGTAACTTTAAATTTTACTGTTGCAATAAAACTGGACTGTAAAGTAATGGCCTGAAACACAGGTTTAAATTAACCTAGATCGGGCGGTCCACTATCAAACATTGCTATTCCGAACTACGATTAATTGCACTTTTAATAATATTTTAGTTTTAGTATATTTTTAGGCACTGTAATTGTATGGGAAACCTTGTTACTGTTGGCTTAATGTTATTTTTTTTTTGTAAACGTTAATTGAATATTTTTTTTTATTATTATTTTATTATTATTTATCAAAACAAGCTGCATTCCAGAATCTCACAAGGGGTAAATATAATTCTTATGTACGTGTGTTTCTCACCTAACTCTTCCTAAACGGCATGACCGATTTGGATGAAATATTGGGTGTATATTTGAGTAAGTTCCTGGATGGTTTGAAAATACAATTGAACCTGGTAGGTTTTTTTTTCTAACCCGGTAGGTGGGGCTGCAATTGGGTTCTCATTTTTTTTAATCTGACCAAAATTTAGTTTAAGGACAAGACAACGTCTGACAGAACCGCTTCACCATTTTTAAGCTCTAAGAAAAATTACATTTGATCAATGCGCTCTTAAAATATAGGGCGTGTCTGACTAAAACACCAAACCGGAAAAAAATAAAAATTAAATAAACCATTTGTTTGGTGACACCAGACTTTATACGTTCGCCTTGTTTTCCTAATTTCGATTATGTCAATAACGGTACTCTTTTATCTTTAGACGGTTGTATTTCTCTGTCTTTTCGAATAACTTTTCAATAAATTGTTTATTGTTCATGTCACACGTTAAACGGAGAGGTTCAATGAAGTGTGACATTGTGTTACAAGGGGTGGGAGAATTTACATTTCAAAATCTATTTCTACGTAATAAAATGCGAGATTTTAACTATTAACGTAAAACTAACTTTTGTCAATTGTTAGAAAAAAAAACATTATTGTATTCGAAACAGAATACAGTAAAAAAAATCGGACTTCTATAATACCTACCGAATTCTACCTAGCTCAGAAATCAGGGCGTAAAATTTTTTTGCTGTTTAAATAATAATTATAAATGTATAATTATCATCATTTCAGCCGAGAGACGTCCACTACTGGACATAGCCCTCCCCCAAGTGTCGCCACGACGATCGGTCCCGTGCGTCTCGCATCCATCGGTTATAATTATACATAATTATCAATAAAATATTGGATTTCATTTAATACCTATAAATCTTTTTTTACCGTACAGTCTTGAAGAATACCTAAGTTATGTGTCAAACAAATAAACACAATTGACTGACAACCACAAACATTTTGACATTGACAAAGCGTATTACAGAAGCGAACGCCATTTTCTAGAATCTTACAAGTACATCTCACAAAAATAATGGGCTTGTTTTTCACCTTATGGCGTTCAAATCGTCGTCTATGTAAATCAAGGCGAACACTTTCCGGTGACGTCACATGTCTTGTTTACATTATGTCAAGGTTTATTGGGGTTCCGCAAATATTTAGCGTTTCAGTAATGGCCATGTTAGGTTGGGTGCATGAGACGGCCGATTTTGAAATGTAATCGAGCATAAATTAGAGGGTTAGTAGTGTACTTGTGTGTGTAGTGTAGTTGGCAAAAGGGCGACTTTGCGGCTATGAGTATTTATTGAGCTGTTGCTGGCTTCCATTTTAATTCATTATCATTATTTATTGAGCTGTTGCTGGCTTCCATTCTAATTCATTATCAATATTTATTGAGCTGTTGCTGGCTTCCATTCTAATTCTATCACTATTTATTGAGCTGTTGCTGGCTTCCATTCTAATTCTATCACTATTTATTGAGCTGTTGCTGGCTTCCATTCTAATTCATTATCATTATTTATTGAGCTGTTGCTAGCTTCCATTCTAATTCATCATCATGTCAGTCGAAAGACATCCACTGCTGGACATAAGCCTCCCCCGTCCGAAGCGAGGAGGAGTGGCAGGCGGTCGCCTCCTTCTGCGAAGCAGTAATGTTAGCAAAGGAGGAGGCCGCCCGTGCACGCGAGAGGGCGTGGCCCTCACGCCCCAGCCACCGGGATCCCGTTCCCGATTTCCGGCCTCCGTAGGCGCGGGCTTGCGGACGGCGAGCAATGGGTAGCTCGCGGTCCGATCGTCCAGTAACCGTCCGGTTTATATTATTATACATAGGTACATACATTCCCCCACAACTTCACATACACTCCTCCACGGGTACACTACATAAATACGAAAAACTATTCCGACAGCCACAAATACGAATTTCAAAATACCGATTTTCATAATTCCGAATGGTTCAAAATTCCGAATATAACAACTCCGACTTATCATTACTCCTATTTTTATAATTCCTAAATTTCAATTTTCCTAACTTTTATAATTACTATTCTCAAAATACCGAGTTTCAATAGATCGAATAAAGAATTCTGATTATTAAAATACCGATTAATAAAATTCCGAAATACAAACGCCTCATAAAACTGTATAGCAAGACAAATCAACACATAAATGCTCGTCAGAGGTCGTAGTATGAGGGGGTAGAATTAAAAAACTAATGACAGGTGCGTTTTCCAGCATGCAGGGGATTTATTGCAGCATGCAAGCAGGCATGCAGCGTGCAAGCAGACATGCGGCATGCAAGCAAGTATGCGACATGCAAGCAGGCATGCAACATGCAAGCAAGCATGCAACATGCAAGCAGGCATGCAGCATGAAAGCAGGCATGCAAAATGCAGCAAGCATTGTTTCAGTCACGGCTCCGGCGCTGCGGGGTTTGGGCGGCCCCACGCAAGCTTATCGTCGCAGATGCTTTTAACGCTCACCACCGCAGCTTCGGCTTGCTGGCCGGCTTCGCCGGCCAGCCTCAGCCGCGGCGGCGGGCCTTCAAACCACCTGCTCCTCAGTTCGCGGGCCGCCCTAACCCTCCGCGCCTACGCGGGTTTAAATTACACTCTAGGGGTAGGGCAAACAAGACTGCGTGAAGTCGGTTTTGCAGCGATTCGTTTCTGCCACTAGATTTTGTAGCACAACATGTTGACTTTTAGTTTATTCGAAGTATTGAAAATCGGAATATCGTTTTTCGGACCGAGAACCCTTCGAGCATTTGATTCTTCGAACGTATGAAAATCGGAAAACTAACATTTCGCATTTACGACTTTCGGTAAAATAAATTTCGTGATTTTTATTAATAGACATTATAATTTTTAGGTATTATGAAATTCAAACTTTTGAAAATCGGAACATCGAAATTCGGAATAAAATATTTCGGAGTATTTGGGTGTTCCCCTCCTCCACAACTACACATACACACCCAGACATTACTCACACTTTTAGTCTCTCTTCACTTACATATACATATTATTAACACACATCCGTACCTTATCTTTAAGCTCACCAACAAACCCACTCACTTTTTATGGTACCCTATTTGTATAGCAGTGACACACAAATGTCCTAATATTAAGCAAACTTTAATAGCTGAATCCATATCCCCTGAGATACAGGTTCCCGCCTAGTTCAGGGGGTTGGGTCAATACTCTGTGCATTTTTATATCCGCCACAGAAAAAGTTGCAATTTTTAGTAATGTAATTTTAATAGTGAGAAATAAACTAATTTTTTTTTTATTATTTTTAAGTGAGCACCCTGTCGATCTAACCAAATACTCAAGAACTATTTTCCTTTTCAGGTAATCTACATTCATTCTGTACATTCTAGATAAAGTTAAGTGTCACCACTTGACTCCATGTTAATAGAGATGTGTGCGTCACCCTTTTATTTTTGGCGGGAAATCATCCAAAGACTTCTCCTACTCTTGGGCGGGGCAAGACGGTATGTCAGACTTTTACTGACTAAAACCCACTCCTATTCCTTCTTTGCCTTCATTCCATGGCCCCGGGGTACACTTACGCACAACACAACCCATAGATGTGTACGCACCCTAAAGAACTCAAACTTGACTTGACTTGAGCGGCTTCAAAATTTTTGTATAAGATTCATATTTGGTTTGCGCAAATATGATCACATTTCTGAATTCCGTGTAAAGCTCAAGTGGTTGCCAATTCGTCTTCGTCGGAATGCTCATATTCTTTCTCTCCTATATAATATCCTCTTTTCCCCCTTCACGCCTCTTTTCCTTAAAAAACGTTTTGAGTTTCTCTGCAACTCACATTCAAAATTGCTAAGATCATCAGAAAACTTGCGACTTAAATTGCCAATCCATACCACGACTTTCTATGATAAATCATTTACTGTCCAGGCTGCTCGTCTGTGGAATGAATTACCAGACACAATTAAACGCGCTCAATCGTTGCCTGTTTTTAAAAGACTCGTTAGGGAACATTACCTGTCGCTGTGAGTATCGAAAGTTGTGATTCATATTTAACTAGCTTCTGCCCGCGACTTCGTACGCGGATCCTGTTGCTTATGCCAGCGACAACGGGGTCGTCAAAATCGAAGATCTGAAACGTCTGATGTCGAATTCTAAGAGCCCGGGGACGGGAAAACGACGTAATGCGTGAAACAATTCGAGACGTTCCAGATCTTTCATTTTTGTAAGTCAACAGAAAATGCCCATCAGACTTAACAACTTTTGCTAAGACGTAATTCCTATATATGTTAATGTCGCTGGGCTTTGGAGTTCCACAACAGGTGTTCCAGATCTCTTCACATGGAATATTTTTTGCTATGGCACCATTTTTATATCTCCTATACTTTAGCTGGTCTGTAGTAGTAGCCGGATACGCTGTAGGCGATCATCACGTGTGCGTAAAACAATGTCCCTTTTGTCGCATTCCTGGCCAACCAAGAGGACGGCTACCTCGTTTGACGTTGGTGCGTTATATCGTCCTGGATTGGCTGCGGTCGGTCTTTTATCTGCGCTAATAACGAATTTAAAATGATCGCGCTCGTGTTCAGGTACCGATTCCAGAGTGGTTTTGAAATCGGTAACGTATGAGTTGACACTGTGCAGAGTGTTTTGTAATTCCCTTATAAGGCTCAAGTCTAAATAAGAAATGTGTCGGCATCGGACATGAGCCTGTTCAGCAAAATCTGCAATGAAATATATTTGCAAAAATTTCGGCATTTCGGTGGGAAGCAGAGAACCTATCCGATGGTAGACTTGCCCCTGAATTTTAAAAGTCGGCATGAATCCAGATTCAGTGACTTGATGAGCTCCGTATGAAGTTTCGGGAAAGCACTGTTGTAGGTTCGAATATTGCTTAAGAAATGGCTGGAATTGGGATGCTCGCCATTCAAAAGAACTCGTAAGATCTCCGGTGGCCCTTGCATAGAGTTTAGTCGTACCTTTCCAGACGCACAACACATTCGCTTGGTCTCTCCCTTCTACTTACGCGCGTGACAGTGTGCACACACCTCAGACATGGTGCCAATGTCTCCGTGTTCGATGTAATTAATAAATGAGCCTTCTTTTTTTATTGAACCACGGTTGCTCTTCAGAATCATAAACCATAGACTCAGTATCAGATGAGGATGAATTGCGAAGATCGCGACGTATACGGTCTAGATCAATTTGGGCCACACGCTGTTCGACTGACTAACTTGACCGAATTTCCTGAATCCTTCGTGGAATGAACAGACACCTCAACACGCATGTCGTGATATCTGACATAAACGACTTAAAGACTGAGCTTAAACGCGAGGCTCTCTGCGTGTAAGTTTCCGAAGCGCGAGATACTGCGTGGCGCTCGCGATCGCTTGCTTGGCGTGTATCGCTCTCCGAACAGTCTCAGAGCGGATATTCTGAAGACTCAACCTCTGATCCCTCTGTGTAACCGTTTTGGATGCGCGAGACAAAGAATGACGATCCCGGTCGATAGCGAAACGCATTTCTCGCTTTTGCACACTTTCCTGAGATCGAAAAGCAGTAGTTCGGACTCGTTTAAATTCTAGTCGTAATTGGCGCAGCGTGATAGACTTAGTGCATTACGCTCACGGTTAGCACCTAGCCGTTGTTCACGCTCTGCGTCGGTTTCGAGAGATCGAACTAACCTGCGCATCTTAGAAACCCTTGAGTTTCGAGACAGATTTGATATTTTTCTAAAAGGCATAGCTAAAATTCCTTCTTAACCTTTTGAGTGCGTAATTAGAGACACAATAGTAAGACAATGGCGCGTGAACGCCAGCGTTAATGCGGGGATCAACAGCTTAATCCGATACTAACAATATTCAAATCAATGAAAAGTAATCGAATAAGCACGTAAGAATTGCTAGTAAGTAGAAAAATAATAATTATTCGCAGGAAAATTAAACACATCAACCAACATAGACAACAAAGGTAACCCCCGTTTCTATAGGATGAGAGCGGCACATTAGCACTTATAACATCACTTTTTGGGAACGAAACCATAGCGCGATCTAACTCGACGCCAACACCATCTAGTTAGAAACCGGAAACTACATATTATTTACCCAAATTAAATTATGAATAAAACTAAATTGTCGTTAATTTAACAGACAACTACATTATTTTTGCATTAAAAAATATGGTAATAGCAGCAAGGAACAAAACTAAGAATTACATACTTAAATCAATTACCTACAACAAAATAATATGCTTGGTAAGTTAAAACTTAGAACCAAAACTTTGACTTGCCTTCATGATAGTGTAGCTTGTTGTACCACCAATCAATCTGTTTATAATATTGTTGTGAAACTCTCCATACAATTAGATAGGACATGTAAAGTTCTCAGATTTCATAACAGTATCGTTCCTAATACACATAAAAAATGCAAAAACTTAAAAAAAAGAATTTTACGTCTTTTGAAAAATTATATTATGGTATTTGAACTCGCACCATTTAGTGCGGTAAACGGTCGACTGACCTTACCGCTAAATTCCACGTTGACATATTGTTGAATAGCTGTTCCCTTGCAATTTATAATATTACTGCCCCGCTCCTTTATAAAAATAGCGTGATTATTATGTTCCCAGAGTTATTTTTTTATTAACTAAATAACATGTCATTTTGTGCATTCAATTACGAATAAAAACCTTTTAAAATCAATATTGCTTACCTCCCATAACATACGGCGTGATAATATGTAGCCTAAAGCCTTCCTTGGTTTACAAAGAACATTTTTGCTGAATTTAAATTTAATCTATCCAGTAGTTTTGGCGTGAAGCCGTACCATACACACAGACAAACAGACAAACCGACAAAAATTCTAAAAAGTCACTTTTTGTCATCAGTTACGTTTTTCTAACAAAAGCTACTTATTTTTTCTCGAAAATTCTCAATGTACAGTTTTTCTTTCGTTACTGTTTTATTATATGTATAGATTTCTGTCTATAGTTTTCAATAATTATGTATGTATATATGTATCTATTATATAGCATATGTATATATCTGTGTATCTATTATAATATGGCTACTTTTGTCACACCAATGACAGCTCCATTTCTTGTCCAGGCAATTACTATCCATTCCAGGTTGCCTGGAAGAGATCGCGGAATGCGATAAGGCCGCCCATTGTATGTACTTATGTGTTTTAGTTTTAGTTTCCTTTTATATTTGTATTGGTGTATACAATAAAGGATATAATAAATAAATAATAAATAAATAAATAAACTCTTTATGAATGTCAGCAATTATTATGTTTATTAAGAAAGCAAAGCAGCCGGTGTTTCCATAAATTAGGAAGTTTAATTTCCTTGAATCATGGTTCCGGCTGTAATTTGAACATTTTTCAACAGGTTTGATGGTGTTTTTGCGACGAAAATTCTGTCTTACCAATGTGTGCCATGTTATCCAGTTAATGGGTTGTGGTCAGATATGCAGTCACTGCATATAAAATTAAGCTTTATCAATGTCCCCCTTTCCCTTACCCTTATAACCCTTATGTTGTTGAAACCTCTACGGTCCGGACCAAGCGTTTCGCCTCGTCGTTTATACCGCGTACATTGAGGGACTGGAACAACTTGCCTGCTACGGTTTTCCCGTCCGATTATAATTTAGGTGTATTCAAGGCTAGAGTGAATAGGCTCTTAATAAACTAGTGCGAATCACTATCAACAATTGCATCACTACTTACCATCAGGTGGGAACGCAGTCAAGCACTAGTTTGGTAAATGGCTAGGTAGAGTGATAAGCAACAAGTCTGAGCTTAGTCCCGCCTTTGGAAAGTTGTGATATTATTAAAAGAAAAACTAAAGAAAGGAAAAAAATATAACTACGTTTAAAATTTCCGCAAATTGTCAAAATCTTTTCAGTCTATCCCAAGACTGAAAAATTTGTCATGATCTATGAATCGTCGAAATAGACATTCTTGTTTTTTTTTCCGAGATGTAGTTAAATGATTTCTCGCGCTCTAGAGGTTTTTTTTTCGGTGGGAAAATCATCCAATGACATCCCCCGCTCTTGGGTGGAGCGTGAGATAGTGTCAGACTTTTACTGACTAAAAAACCACTCCTGCTCCTTCGTTGCCTTTCGTACCAAGGCTGAGTCTTCCTTTCAGAATCAGACCCTTGGCCCCAGTAGGCTTCGACCCTGCTGGGTTCCTACGGTTGCTGAAATCTCCTTGAGGCGCGCGTGGAACAGTACGCGTCATCGATGACTTCGGCTCGGTCCGGACGGTTACAGGAAGGGTGAAGCAAAAAGGCACGTCAGATTTTTACTGATTAAAACCCACCTGGGTCCTTCAGTTGCCTCAAATGTTTCCGCGGCACTGCAAACTTTCCTGCGGCCATTTCTTGTCTAGTTACGTCATACTAGTAATGTCAGCACATTCCATGTTATTAAAACTTTCAAATAAAATTCGTTACCTCGACCACCGCTCAGCATTGCAATATCTCTTCGTTCCGTACATTTCGGTGAGCAAGACGAAAATATTACTAAAGAGAACCGAATTTTGGAAATTATATTAAAAGTTTTCGGAGCAGACTTTTAATATCCCTGGTTTAAAAATACATTTATAATTTGTATACTGTCTTTGTATTTAAAAGTTTTAATAAATACTGAAAAAGAATTGAATTTTATTATTCTCTTTATTCATTTAATATACATATTAATTAAATTTTTAAATATTTTTTTTTAACAAAATCATATTAAAAAAAATACATTTAAAATAAAAAAAAATAATAGTCCGCCGGTATCGAGACAGGGTCCAAGCTACCGGTGGTTAGGGCTCCAGAGACAGGAACCTCCTCACGATGCGAGCCGTATCGAGGAGTACTGCCTTCTGTATCAGGCCCTTGATCCAACCGCTCAATGACAGCTTCGACAGATGGTCGTCGAAGCTTTTGGCTATAAGGCCGTTGGCGGTCACGACAATCGGCACAATGACAGCCGAGTCTACATTCCACATGTCAACAACCTCGTGTGCTAAGTCGAGATATTTAATTTGTTTCTCTTTCTCAGCTTTCACGAGATTCTCGTCATGTGGGATGGTGACATCGACTATCATTACGCGGCGCGCTAATCGGTCTATCACTACTATATCCGGCATATTATTATTATTATAATGGTGTACCATTTACTAAAGAGTTATATTTCCCCACTTAGTCAAAAATAGCATTTTTTTTTTTGGTGGGAAATCATCTTCTCTCGCTCTAAGGCGGAGCAAGAGGACATGTGCTTTTACTGACTAAAACCACACTATATTCCTCCAGTTGCTTTTTACGTTTTAGGATCACGGGTGGGATTTCAAAAGTCAACTCATGGCCCCAGTAGGTTTCGGCCCTGCTGGGCCCCTCCCTACGGATTTGCTGAGATCTCTTTGAGGCGCGCGTGGAACACTATGCGCCATCGATGACTCGGGTTGGGCCCGGACGGTTACCGGTCGGCTGGATGGCGACCTACCTATTGCTCATCGTCTGCAAGCCCACGCCTACGGTGGCTGGAAGTCGGGGTCGGAGTCCCGGCAACTGGGGCCTAAGGATGTCCGTTCCCTCATGCGTGCAGCCACCTTCTTTGCTAACATTACTGCTAGCGAAGGAGGACGCAGAAGGAAGCGACTGCCGCCCATTCCCCTTTGAACCGGACCATGGCCTGGACCAGGGCCTAGCGCGAGAGGTCGCCGCCACCGATCGCCCCCACGAGGGCACGTTATGATTTTAGTAAAAAAGTCAATAAAAAGGTACCTAAAGCTAAATCTATGAAATGAAAAATCATTTTAAAAATCATATTTATGTGGTATTCGTTTGAAGCAGCACTCTGACATTGTATTCAGAAAAAGCCAATGGCGGCCACTGTTACCGCCATCCATAATAAAAATTATGAGAACAATAGACCTTTTGAAACAGTTCGTAACACACATTTCCCTTTTGCCCACAATACTCGTAAACCGCTAAATTAGACTCGTTCGTATTCTCATTGTCCTTGTCCATAGTGAGTGCACTGTGATTAGGGCGGGTGTGGGCGAGTTTGCGGTCTCACTGGCGGACTCGGGTAGCGGGCGCGGTGGCACGAGCTGTGGCGGGTGAGATTAATTGAGTACCGTGCATCATGGTGTTCATTTCCATACTGATACAGTGCATCACGTGTCGTTGTAGTGAGCAGTAGAGGATAAAGTATCAGAAACATTTAAAAAAATCAAAATCTTTTTATTTCACACCTGGCCACTTATAAAACGCCAGAAGCTACACGATCGTTTCATATCGAGAAGGACCGGCAAGAAACTACAAGTTACTTTTAAAAAAAATTATTGGTGTCATGTGGATTTTGAACTTTCCTTCACTAAGATCTGTGACCGACTTTGGCAGCTTGTTATTCATTAGAGGACAAAATGTCCCCCAACATGAGAAATACTTCAAATTGTCCAACGCATCACGTGAATGCGTCGCAAAATATTGGGGGACCAGTTGAGGGACACTGGGCATTGCTACAGCGTTACATAGAATGGATATTTTGTCCCCTAATATATCTAAGGAAATTAAAAATCAGAAACGTGTGTATCCCATTTACAGGCACTTTTAAATTGTCAAAATGTCGGTCAGTCAAAATAAAGTTAAACTAAATTGCACGTTCCAAAGCGTAAACGTGTTCCTTCTTGAGGGTCAAACTATAGGCGATCGCTCGCTAGCGTGTCGGCTCTGCCACTTCAAGCCTGTTTTGGCACCCGCGCAAGCTTACTACCCTGTGCGTACACTGACTGTTATGTACGAGTCAAAGCGTAGAACCTCAGTCAGAAACCGGATATTTTTTTTTTTTTTTAATTGATATAAACCAGCGCTTGACTGCGATCCCATCTATTGTCAGATTATTACTCGTGGAAGATGACCCGGTAAATGTACTTTTTGTAGTTAGTGTATTTTTAAAAGCTTTTTTTTTTGCTGTTTGTATCATTATTTTTTTGTCGTCATTTACGCCAAAGACTTCGTCTATGTGTGTGTTAGTATAATATATATTAAAGTAACTGTTAACTGTACCGAATTATGTTCCTACCTAAATAAATAGTATGGAACATTAAAGCACAAAAAACCATTATTTACAAAACAGGAAAATGTAAATAAATTTTCATACGAACGGTTCATATTGTAGTAAAGCCAACATTAAAACCACACATCACACACACATCACATCACATCACACACATCACATCATCGTCTTCATTTACCACACATTTGCTTACAGATCATAGGCTTAATTTATACTTCTTTGGCGTAACTTTTTCCTGCCACCAGCATATGCATACAACTCTAACGCAGCGTCCTACGTAGGCGAAGCAAATGCGGGTGCGAAGCGAACCGATGTGGTTACCGTGAATTGAACGCGATCTAGCGGCTTTGTCCTACGTGCGTGCGAATTTGCCGCTTTTTTTTTTACAGCTGCCATTTATACAAACAAGCTACCGCACCACAAGAGGTCACGTCAAAGTATGAAACCAACTAATAGTCCACTTCGCTTCGCTCCTCGCTGCATCGCACCCACGTGCAGTTGGTCACGTAGGCGACTGCAATAGTGTTTTGTTTGTTATATTCGAGCCGCATCGCATCGCTTTCGCGTTCGCGCTAAAGCGCCAACGCGATGCAAAAAAAAAACAAACGGAATCCGCAAAATAAAGCAGCAAAGTTCCGCAACAGTATCTTCCAAATTTTTCAGCCATTTCTGAGTTAACCCTAGGTATACTTTATGGTTCTCAGAAACCATTTACTAGTTATATATATTTCCTACAAATGGAATTTTCCTAACAATCATTATTTACGTAAAAGGTTTATGTACCACCTTAACTAAATAAATGTTTGCTGAAATCAAATTTAGTAAGTACAATTTGGTTATGAAAATAAAAGTATTGTCATAAGTAGATTCCTATATTTATTTATTTATTATATTCTTTACTGCTAAACACCTCATAAAACACAGGACAAAAATTTATAAAAACAAATCTTAACGCACAGGGCAAATCTCTTACAGACAACCTTTACATGGAATTAACGAAAAGAGATAGATTCGGGGTTTTCAGTGTACAAACATCAGAAATATTACTAACTAGCTTCTGGCAGCGGCTTCGCCCGCGTGAAAGTCTGCTTACCATCAGGTGGGATCGCAGTCAAGCACTGGTTTATAGGAATTAAAAAAAAAGCAAGTCAGTTTCTCCATACAAACTTTGGACCCCCGTTTCATCCTCTTAGGGAGTGAATTTCGAAAAATCCGTTCTTAGCGGATGTCTACACCCTATAAAAAACCTACGTGCCAAATTTTAAATTTGTAGATGTCATAGTTTCTGAGATTTTGTAATTATTCAGTATTTCGCTTTTATATAATTATATAGACTTTTTTTGAGCTGAGAAATCATCCAACGACTTCTCTCGCTCTGCGGGGAGCGAAAGGGCGTGTCTGACTTTTATAGATTTAAAACCACACCTAGGTATGTCTTTCAGTTGCCCTTTGCGTTCTAGGACCACAGGTTACCTTTCCGGCCCATGGATTATCCTGTTACGTTGAGTTAGATTTGCGGTTGTAGTGTCGTCTGTCTTTTTCTTTGGGTCTCGTACTGTTTGTGCTTTTGTTAAATTTAGAGAATATTTAGTTTTTGATAAAGAATACAGTCACTTTGTAACAAATTCTAATGTTTTTGCAGTGTCTGCTATTACTACCAGCTTTTGCGGTAAGTTTTGGCTGAGGTAGACAATCCTTCATATTCCTATAGTTTCAACGAACTGTCGTAAAAACTCATATATTATTTAATAAGAGCTTGTCGTACTTTTAATATAGTGTGTCAGGATGTCGACCTTGATTTGTTTACAACCAGTGTTAAAAAAGTAAAGAAAACTTTAGCCGATCGCTTTTTTGTTACAAATTGAACAATAATTTGTATTTTCGCTAATTTGTATGAGCGGTCTCGCGTTAACTCTGTGCTGTTGTCGTCTTAGTTTTAGTCACTCGCATTTAGTATAACTGAAAACTTGTAAATTGCCGTTTTTGACCTATTTTAAGTTTTTACTGTAACAAGTATCTGTAAGTTTTCCTAATAGCATAGCATAGTCGGCAGTGTAACGGCCCCAACTTACGACTTGTAGGTCGCGGTTTTAAACCCAGCCAGGCGACTAGGCGCATTACTTTGTGTAATTTATTTCATCACCACTGCTCTCCTAGAATCAAAAATTCGAAGACGGGTTGGTGAATGTCACATACATTCACCAACCCGCACTGGGCCCGCGTGGTGGATTTCGGCCCATTCCGTCTCCTAGAGAGGAGGCCTGAGTCCCAGCAGTGGGAACATTAAAAGGCTGATTATGCTATTATTATGATTATGTGACCGCTACATAAAAGTCATTCTGTTTCAGTCATATTCAAAAGATTGCCAAATAAATAGCGATGTTTCAGATTTGTTTACCGCTGAACGATGGGATTAGTGGTTTAAGAGGTCCCCAATGACTGTTATCTGTATAAAACTATTGCTCTATGAAAACATTTACGAATAGCGTCTACACCGCAACTAGTTTAATGCATTTAGTGATTAGTAAGCACTCTCATATATTATGTAAATACTAGCTTTTACCTGCGACTTGGTCCGTGTAAATGTCGGTTATTGCGGACGCGAAGGCGAAGCCATATATAAAGTAGCCTTTGGCCTGCCTTAGGGTTCAATCTTACTCCATATCAAATTTTATCAAAATCAGTTCAGTAGTTTAACCGTAAAAACGTAACAGACAGACAGAGTTACTTTCACATTTACAACATTAGTATGGATTATATATTATACTAGCTGTTGCCCGCGACTTCGTCGGCGTTAAGTTCGTAAAACTGTACAATCATTCTGTGCTTGCAATACATTCCTAAAGAATCGCAATTATTTATTGTACTTTAACATAAAACGGTTAAAGGTAAAAACGCAAGTTACCTTCAAGAAACATGTTATGTACTCGTCCAGATCCAGATGTATGAACGTCAATTAAAAGAAAGAGTATGTATGGGTAGCAGTTGGTATTTCTGCCTACCCCAAGAGAAAAGGCATTAGTTTATGTATGTTTCTGGTTAATGTTCTGGTAAAACAACATTGTATGATTTTAACCCCTCGCCACAGTGAGCACGTCACAATCGCAGCGGTAATACCTGTCTTTGAGGAGTGACTACAGAGGCGTCACGGCATCCTCTCTTTGTGCATGACTTACCGGATGTGGGTGGAGGTATTTGTATCGAATTCAGCGGGAAGAAACACTCGGGTCTCACGGGAGAATACGATGGAGCATACGGTGGAAGTCAGTCCCGTTTGGTCGGAGCGCCGGTGCCGCCGTGTCCTCATGGAGGCGATTGGTGGAGAAAATGTTAACCAGTAGCCTCCTTCAGTGAAGCACTACGATCGAAGAAGGTGGCTGAAACTATGAGGGATAGTACATCCTGACTCCTCAGCTGTCGTTGCAAGTGACGTTCCGGGTGTTGAAAGCCGCAGGGAGATTACCAGCTAGCGCAAACACGGGATTTCGGTAGTGCCGTCCGGCCGTCTGGTCAAAGCAATCCTGAATCGATGGCGCGTTGTATTCTACACGCGACTCAAAGAGATGTCAGCAGATGGATAGGGCCCTCTAGAGCCGATGTCTGCTAGGGCTGCGAGATTGTTCGAAAGAGTTACCTCCCGTAAAATTTTCGCCTCAATAACGTTTCACTGAAGAGTTTAAGTCGTCAGACAGTTTTGGAAGAGGTAAACGAAGGAGCATAATCGGGACACCGACCGTCAGCTGGATAACGTGCGCTGATAGTGCAAAGCCAATAAGCCAGTGAATCCAAAAACTACCATCATCATCATCAACTATCTTCCTCCACAACAGTACTTATGAAGAATTTGCGAGAACATGCTTGCATGGATTGTTGCAGCTTGATCATTTTGGGCGTAAAAAATACTTGTTCATTTACCTAAGATTTTTTGGTGTGTATTTGACTGACGTCCCCGTATATCAGACAAATGTTTTTCCGTATTGGGAACTACCCTATGAAGAGTCTCCATCTTTTGAATGTATTTCGGCGAAATGAATCCCCGCCCAATCTAACCACATCGCATATTGACGGCCAAACCGAGAGGTCACTGTCACCGATTGCCTCTATGAGGACACGGTGGTTCACCCAAGTGGCATAGACTTCCACCGCATACTACACCGGGTCCTTCGGGCGATTCGCAAAGTGGTAATTAGGGTACTTCCAACCGAATCCGGAACAGAAACCGCTCGAAACACCCTCAACAGTCCTGAGCTTGTGTATCCATAAAACAATGAAATTACGGTAAACAAATGTAGCAGCCGATTAGTGTTATCCCTGAGACTGGCCTCCCTCAGAGGGTTGTTCGTGTGTTGGTCACCACTCACTGGAAGGAGGTAACGTCCAGATGTCAACGTAAGGCTACAAGGAATCTGAGATACATCATACGTTGTCGAACTGTGATCTGAAACGCAAACCACTTTCGACCCCGTTTTATATGAAGCAGTGACTGGAAATAATAAAACACGCCATTATTAGACTGAAAGGTACCATCCCGGAGGACATAGTGGAGCATACAGAGGTGTATCCCGCAAGGGCGGAGCACCGCCGTGTCCTCGTATAGGCAATCGGCGTCAGTCACCTCTCGCACCGGGCCCTGGTTCGGGCTATGGTCCAGAGCGAGGAGGAATGGCAGGCAGTCGCCTCCTTCTGCAAAGCCATAATGCTAGCGAAGGAACAGGCCGTACGCGTGGGGGAACGAACGTCCTCACGCCGAGCTGAGATTTCGACCCCGACGACCAGCCACGGTAGACGCGGGCTTGCGAACATCGAGCAATGGGTAGCTAGCCGCCCGGCCGTCCGGTAATTGACCGGACTGAGCCCAGTCGTCAACATCGCTTAGTGATCCACGCGCTCCTCAAAGAGATGTTGCAAAGGGCAACTGAAGGACTCAGGTGCGGTTTTAGTCAACCAGAGAAGTCATTGGATAATTACCACCCTTATAATAAGAAAAAAGATACCATCATTATCATTTCAGCCGAAAGACGTCCACTGTTGGACATAGGCCTCCCCAAGTGTCGGCATAATGACCCGAGTCATTGTTAGTCCGGTGTGCGTCTGGCATCCATCTGATTCCCGCGACCCTCACCAGGTCTTCGGTCCACCTGGGGGCCTTCCAACACAAGGTGTCATGCAATTCCTTCCAAAAATTTGGCCGTGTTATTTTAAAGTCAATAATTAACCTTTTGAGTGCGTAATTAGAGACACAATAGTAACACAATGGCGCGTGAACGCCGGCGTTCATGCGGGGATCAACAGCTTAAGCTAATACATATAAGTATTTACTTTTATCGCCTTTGGTTGGTATCCCTTGAATAATCACGGTCAATTAGCTTGTTACAACCACGGGGAAAAAAGCAGGAGGATTGTTAAAAATGCCTCCGTCTAACACCAGTTTAACCATTATTGTCGTCCAATTTTAAAGAATAAAACTGTCTGCAAACGTGGGCGATGGTCATTCAGAAAATTACGCTAAATACACAATGCCATCTATCAAATATGAAGTTCAACTGTCATTGTCATCATTATTTCTACTTTGAGTCTTTAGATGGCGTTGCGAGTATCTGAATAATGTAACATTATAGTACGTGGTTTTTGTCGCCGTTTCGATTTTATTATGTGTTTTGGTTTTTACAAAATATTTAGAAGATATCGAATAGAAATGTCGATTTTATTTTGAAAAAATGGTAAAAGTTATTTTATTACAAAAAAGAAGATAAAATAATGACAAAATTTTAACTGTTGCTGGGGATAGAACTCGCGGCAAATGTCGTTCAACACTGACATTTTGGTTTATTGCTCACCCCCCATAGCAAATAGCGTGATAATTTATAGCCTATAAGTTGCCCTGACCTATAAGGATTATGTATGCAAAATTTGAACAGGATCGGTTCAGTAGTTTTTGCGCCAACCAATACCATCGCAAAATAATTTTACTGTTTTGTTATATGTATAGATTTGTATGTGTAAATGTTCTTTTATTATTGTTATTGCTTTCGGAAATAGTCTTGGCTCACTACCGTGCAGCCTTAAATGCGTCTGTGCGTCGGTCATGCGGACGGTGAGCAATGGGTAGGTCTCCGTCCGATAAAGACCAAACCTGGGCTTTTTTTAGGTGGGAAAATCATCCAATGACATCTCTCGCTCTTTGGCGGTGCGAAATGGTGTGTCCGACTTTTACTGACTAAAAACCGACTCCTGTTCTTTCTTTGCCTCTCATACCAGAGCCGGGTTTTCCTTTCAGAAGTGAACCCATGGCCCCAGTAGGCTTCGACCCTGCTGGGCCTCTACAGTTTGTTGACATATTTTTAAGGCGCGCGTGGAATACTACGCGCCGTCGACGACTTGGACTTGGTCCGGACAGTTACCAGATGGTCGGACGGCGATCTAGCCATTGCTCGCCGTCCGTAAACCGGCGCTTACGGTGGGCGAAAATCGGGATCGGGATCCCGGCGGCAGGTTTGACGACGCGTTGAAAACCCACCCGTGCCTCAAAGAGCTGTTAGTAAAACTAGACGGAGCCCGCCAGGACTACAGGATTGTGCGAAAGAGTTGAGCTGGAACACAAAAGGCAATTGGAGGAACACGGATGGGATTCGGTCAACAAAAATTTGGCACTGCCTCTCGCTGCACCAGGAGCGGGAGAAGTAATTACACAAAAAAGTTTTTTTTTAATTAGACAAATAATAATATAATAATAATAACATTTATTTCAGACCACAATGAATCCATAGAATAATATATATAATGTTAGTAAAAAATAAAAAATTAATGTTAGTGTCTTTAAAAACATAATAATTATAATTTAATGCCTGAAATCGATTGAGAGCAGTGGTGGCCGAGTGGTAACGGCCCCGACTTACGACTTCTAGGTTACGGGTTCAAACCCAGCCAGGCTAGTACATTGTGTAATTTATTTTCATCACCACTGCTCTCAAAACGGCGAAGGAAAACATCGTGAGGAAACCGGAATGTCCTAGAACCAAAAATTCGAAGACATGTGACATTCACCAATCCGCACTAGGCCCGTGTGGTAGATTACGGCCCATTCCCTCTCCTAGAGAGGAGACTTGAGTCCCAGTAGTGGGAACATTATAAGGCTGATTATGCTATGTATGTTATGCCTGCAATCGAACCTCACACTATCCACGCAGTATATAATCCTCGCCTCAGCAAACATCGCCGACGTGCTACAAAACCGCGGCAGCCCCGCTAGCATCCTGAACGCGTTGTTGTACTGCACACGCAGGGCGTTGTATGCCCTTTGCGTATACCTAACCCACAGACTGCACGTGTAGATGACTGGCAGTAAGCTCTGAACAGTGTCAAAGAGTGACAAAGAGAAAAAGCTTTTCAAACAAGACGCTTGATGGACATATGTATGTGTCTTTCAATCTTCAAACACAAAAGTACCTTTCTGAAGTGGCTGAAAGCTATGCAGGGTCCGAGGTTATCCCGGTCAATTGTGTTGTGAAGAACCGAATACTTGGCACGAGACGCGAAGAATTTTTACTAAGTATGGTATAATATTGGTATGGAGGAAGGTTATACTTAGGATTTGGCAGACGAATATAGTCAGCGTTCGTCTGCCAAGGAGATTGTAGTGAGAAAAAATTGGTCGAGAGTTTATTTGGTTTATTTGTGTGTAAATAATTTGAATATACTCTTCGATTGATTTTGTTATATCAAGCAGTGGCGTGCCAGATACCATTAAAGGGGGCAAGCCAAGGAACCTTCTACTACCTACCCAAGTACCCATTTACCTAATATTTCGAATAAAAAAAACTCGCGCTATAATCCGCCGTCACGTATCATCAGTGCAAAATCTCTTGCTGTAATGCTGATTAATTGCTACATTTTCATTTGTTATTTATAAGATAGAAATTAAGTATACATCATACCTGTATCATAAATGATTTAAAATATGTAAGAGCCATCTATTGATATTTTTTGGCAACTCTTGCTCGCTCACAACAAAATTCTAGCTGGCTACTTCTGAATAATCCACTAGATGGCGCACAAAGTAGTAATCAATGAAATCAATCATTTGTTTACGATATTGATATGTAATATAATCAGCATAGCAAATACTCACAATTTAAACAGCCATAGAGTATACAACAGCATAGCCGTTCTTCGTTTCTTTATCACACACTTAGAAATTTCATCACATAGGTAACTGTCGAGAACACGGATATCGGTCGAGAAATAGAACCAAGTTTTTGTTCGCGGTTTACCAAAACTACAGAATGAAATAACAGCATTTGAGAATTCTGATGTCTTTTCATAGCACCAGCGAAGTTATTTAAGTCATTATAACCTGATGTACCTATTCCAAGCATTCTTATCGTTTGAGAAAAATATGCAACACGAATGAAACTGTCTATTATGTGATTTCGTTTTCTGAGAAATTTTCAAATCAGGGGTAGGTTTAGTGAGTTACGATATCATATTTATCTCTAAAAGTCAAAGTCTTCACCTGGCCAAGTATTTTTTCCACACATTTTAATCCGTCACAAGGAACAATTGCATGTATTTTCGAATTCATTTCAAAGATAATAAACTTTAATCACTTCAAAACCAAGTAAGTTACAGTAATAACTAATCATAAAACTTTAAATGACAGAAATCAAAAATCAGTCATAACAAAACTCACAAGTACCTAAATGTAAACACGGTAACCGCTCAAAGCAAATTTGAACTAATTTGTTTGCAGAACTGTTTTTTATACGCGTCATAGACAGAGGGCGCCTCGTTTGCGTAGTATAAGTCCATTGATTAGAAGTACCAAGCTTGGCTTTATCGAGTACGATTTCGTCCCATCAGCTCGTGCACACAGTATCAAATTTTACTCACACAGACTCACATTTTTATGTTTTTATAGGGAAAAGTGAGATGGCAGATCAAGCCTCATAACAAGCCTTTGCGCCAGACAGAGGCAGCAACACACTAGTGTTCATCTCTTTTTTTTGTTAAGTGTTAGAGTGAGATCGGAGAGATTGCGCTCAGAGCGGCAACATTGCATAATGTGCACCTTGCGCTCAGAAGTCAGAGCGGCAACATTGCATGGCCTACGCGTGTTTTATCAATGAATTTTAATTTTGCATTGAACACGAAATGGCGTATCCGTAGGTGCGCGAAATTTAAAAAAATTAGAGTTTTATTTAATTTAATTCATTTGTTGTGTTATATGATATAGATAGATGAGTGTGGTGTGGTGTGGTTTTATTTTCACATAAAGCCCGGCTTATGTACATGTATTGGTCGCACGTCCCTGATATCAAGCTATCGCTGGCAATATGCAACTAGAATCGCGAGAATCACTACATAGTATAAAACAAAGTCGCTTCCCGCTGTCTGTCCCTATGTATGCTTAGATCTTTAAAACTACGCAACGGATTTTGATGCGGTTTTTTTTAATAGATAGAGTGATTCAAGAGAAAGTTTTTTGTGTATTATACATGCATAATATAGTAGAAAAACAATGGTAATTTTAGAGGTTTCTAATGTGATGTCGTAAATAAACACATTTTTTATCCATAAGAGATGGATCAAAATAATGTACTACACCTTAAAAAGATCTACAAAAAAGTCTGCAATGGTATATGTTTATCTCTTAAGGATAACCCACAATAACCATATTTTATCCTTTACTTTTACGAGAAATAATGGCTTATTTACGAAGCGATTTTAAGCATTATAGCATTATTTCTTATCCAATTAAGTACCTTAAATACATTGTGCATTTAATATAGATCAATATGGCCCTTTACAGCATGTAATTAAAATTAATATTTTCGAAAATATTACAGATTTAAAATGCAGGGACATAGCGGTTGCGGTGGTATCAGCATTACACCAGTGCGAAGCCGGGGCGGGTCGCTAATGTTTTCATAAAAAAACAACTTTATTTTGAGAACAGTTTGAAAAACTAATAATGAAAGCCTTTATTATTCATATTTGTTAGAATTTGTGCCAAGCTTCAAGTTTATTTATCTAAGAAATAAGAATCCTCCATACAATCAAAATTAAAACTCCCTCAATTGTATCATTGGGGTAATTGTGAAAACAAATAATGAAAACCTTTATTATTTACTTAGATTATAACTTTCAACTATGAGAGAGGACATGGAATGAGGTTTTTCTAAAGGGAATTTCTAAAAACTCCTACTTGGTTCTCGCTTTTTGGCTATGAGTTAAAAACGGTTTAACTTTTTATAAAATAGTAACTAAATAAATTTACGTGAACGAAGCCGCGACATAAATATATTACATACATATATATAATATAATATTCTACAACTATCATACAACGCCATCTAGTCTCAAGCCAAGTAGAGCTTTTGTTATGAGTACTAGACAACTGATAAACATACTTATATATTTCTAAATACATAAATATTATAGATAAATTACACCCAGACAGAACAAATGATCGTACTTATCACAAAAACATTTGTCCAGGGAATCGAACCCACGACCGCCGGCATAACAGTCAGGGCCACTAACCATTAGACCAACAGGCCAGTCATTTAAATATTGTTTGTAGTATTGAATGTATTTTTTTAGTTACGTATTATATACATGTGCCTAAATAGTAAACCATGAACTACCAGCGTATCTTTTTTCCTCCACTGTCAAATCCATCCAAAAGTGGCCAATAAAAAATGTCTTTTACCGATAAGACATCCCATTATTACACACCATTAATTTTAAGCTCCTTCTGTAATTTTGTATGGTGTACGAGGGCGGCACTGAAAATTTCGGGAATCAAGGAAGTGACACAACATTACAATTTAAAAATGTATTTATTGCTTTTCGAAGTATTCTCCGCGAAATTTGACACATTTTTCCATACGATGGAACCAATCATTGAAGCAACCATTCCATTCGGAAGTTGGGGTCTCCAAAATGGCCGTTTTGTAGGCGTCCACAGCTTCTTCAGGTGATGAAAATCTCTGACCACGCAATTTATTCTTAATTTTAGGAAAAGTATAGAAATCATTAGGGCTTAGGTCGGGGCTGTACGGCGGATGGTCTAATAATTCTATGTTTTCTTGCTCTAAAAACTCTTTTGTTCTGTGTGCGGTGTGAGAACTCGCATTGTCGTGATGGAGGATGATGCGGCGGTTGCAGTTCTCTTTACGGAGTTCAGAAACGACCTGTGGCAAACAAATGCTAGCATACCATTCTGCATTAACCATTCTTTGTCCCTTCAAGAGGAATAGTCGCAACATGGCCGGTTTTGGAGACAAACGTGGCCACCATTTTTTTTGCAACACTCCGTGAATGAACAATTTTGGTTGGCTTTAACTCATTTTCGAACACCCAAACTCGTGACTGGTTTTTTGTTTCGGGTTCGTACGCGTATATCCAGGATTCGTCACCTGATACGATGTTGTATACAGCATTTGAGGATCCTGCGTGGATTCTTTCGAGAGTTCTGACGCACCAAGTAACGCGAGCCGCTTTCTGCTCTTCACAGAGCGAATGCGGTATCCATCGGGAAAACAACTTTTTTACACCTAATTGTTCATGCAAGATTATTTGTATTTGACTCATGCCAATGTCTAAAGTTGCCTAAATTTCGCGGTATGTTACATGTTGATCTTCCTCAATCAGCTTACGCACAGCATCAACGTTTTCTTGGGTGACTGAAGTTTTTGGACGACCTTGACGGAGATCATCACTGAGCTTGACACGTCCACGTTGAAATTCAGCAAAACAGCGGTAAATTGTGGTTTTGGGTGGGGCTTCATCACCAAATGCAGAAATCATCCGGTCAACACACTGTTTTTGTGTTAAACCACTTCGAAAGTCATAATAAATCATCGCTCTTGAATTTTCTCGAGTCAATTCCATTTTCTCAACGACTAAACAAGTTTGACAAGACCTTGTGACAAGACCGAGAATCTTTTTTTAAATAAATAAATGGTATTCGATTTTTAAAACCAAGGAGTTTTCAATTAAAAAGATTTTAATATGACAGGAACAGTGGAAATATTCCATTCCCGATACTTTTAGTGCAGCCCTGTACAATTAAGAATATGTCTATATAATATAACTCGTAGCAGTCGCTCCTTTTCCTTGTTTTTTCGTTACTATATTTTTTTATTAAAATAATAAATAAAAAATAAAAATATATTTGTTCTAAAAACTTAGAGATACAAAGCTATGGTTTAAAAATGGTAAACAAAATTAATAAGATAAGTAAATACTGCTGGTAGTATTATATAGTTCTCTTACAGTTTTTGTTTTTTTTTTTTTACATAACTTCGTCACCAAACTGTACAGTTTGACAGCGAGATGCGCTCGCTTTTTATAACTAGTAAGTTTCTGCCAGCGGCTTCGCCCGCGTGAAAGTCGGATTCTCCATACAAATTTTGGACCCCCGTTTCATCCTTCTAAGGGATAAATTTCGGAAAATCCGTTCTTAGCGGATGTCTACACCCCATAAGGAACCCACCTGCCAAATTTTAAGTTTGTAGGTGTTATAGTTTCTGAGGTTTCGTGATTAATCAGTGAGTGGTATTTCGCTTTTATATGCATAGATAGATATATCAACAAAAGTATATAAAACACATACCAATTAAAACAATAAACCTTACATTTTAATATATAGTTGGCGTTCCTGATAAATAATGCAGTATTGCAAAGTCTAAGTCTTAGTACGCGTTTTTTTTTTCGTTGGGAAAATCATCCAATGACATCCCCCGCTCTTGGGCGAACCGTGAAATAGTGTCAGACTTTTACTGACTAACAACACACTCATGTTCCTACTTTGCCTTCATTCCAGGGCCCCGGGGTTCTCTTTCACATCACCCCATGGCCCCAGGTAGGCTTCGACCCTGCTGGGCCCCCACGGTTTTGCTGACATCTCCTTGAAGCGCGCGTGGAACACTACGCGCCGTCGACAACTTGGGCACGATCCGGACGGTTACCGGACAGTTGGACGGCGAGCTACCCATTGCTCACCGTCCGCAAGGCAGCGCCTACGGTGGCTGAAAATCGGGATCGGGATCCCGGCGGCTGGGGCGTGAGGGCCGTTCTCTTGCGCGTGCGGCCGCCTCCTTTGCTAGCATTACTGCTTCGCAAAAGGAGTCGACCGCCTACCACTTCTCCTCGCTCCGGACTATGGCCTGCCCTGTACCAAGGCCCAGCGCGAAGTCTAGGTACGCGTATAGTATCAATTCTATAGTAGCTTTTGGTCGGAAAGAATGGTTTTTGTCAAAACCTTACGATTTTTAACTGTAAAAAGTTGGGATTACATGTCAACCGACAGCCTAATTTTATTTAAAAACGAATGCAGTATGAAACTGCTTTGTGATCCCAAAATTAGAATTATATCTTGCTCGTATCATCAACTGTGGTTTTATTTAGTAAAAGTCTGACACGCCCTCTCACTCCACCCGGTGCGGGAGAAGACATTGGATGTTTTCCCCACCTTAAAAAAACGATTCTGTGCAAATTCATGCTGAAAGATTTATTGTCTTCGAGTATTATTATAAGTTGGCTCTGGCAGTATACGTAGCTGCCTACATACTAAATATGAACACCATCGTAGTATGTTAGATCCTCAGAATAGATCAGAATAGAATTTATTCAACGCAGGCAAAACATAGCAGTAACAACAAAAAATAATAAGGAAAGAGAGTACATAAATACAAAACAGTTGCGCTGAGTATGCCCGAACCGAAAGAGTCGCCAACTCAGCAATTGCTGGGCGTCAGACACCCAGCGCTGGTTTTCAGCTGGCACCCGCAATGTCACATGAATGGTGGTAAAATAAAATACTAGTATATACTTAGTACTGACTTACTTTATAATTTATTTTCGGTTCCCTCAAAAGCAAATGATTTTACAATAACGTAAAATCATCTTCCACCCCTTGTCCTATGTTAGGGAACGCCCCTCTCGCCCAGCCACCGGGATTCTGATCCCGATTTACAGCCACCGTAGTCGCGGGCTTGCGGATGGCGAGCAATGGGTAGCTCACCGTCCGACCGTCCGGTAACCGTCCGGACCGAGCCCAAGTCGTCGACGGCGCGTAGTGTTCCTCGCGCGCCTCAAGGAAATGTCAGCAAACCGTAGGGGCCCCGCAGGGTCGAAACCTGCTGGGGCCATGGATGATGCTAAAAAGAACCTCGGGGCCCTGGAACGAAGGCAAAGAAGGAACAGGAATAGGTTTTAGTGCGTGTCAGACTATTACTGAAAAGTCTGAAACGCCCCGCCCAAGGGCGGGAGATGTCATTAGATGATTTCCCACCTAAAAAAAAACCCTTGTCCGATGTTACTTGACGTCGGTGCAACACGTTTTTACCTTCCATTCTATCCTGTTAACCATCACGCTACCGTTGACTCCCTTTGCTATCAAAATAGAACTTAAAATAAAAACAAAGAGAAATTCTCTTTGTTGATTTATATATTATGCAAAAGTAGCGTGACAGTAACAATTTGCCAATGTTTGGGGTGCGAAAAAGACACATCGTGTCAGCAACTTATAACTAGGGTGGGTCAATGTTTTCCTTATAATAACATGACAGTATACAAACAAGATTTTCCCTGTCAACTGACACAGATATAGTGCCTACTTTAAGGGCCCTGACGGTAAATAAAGTAACTACGGAACCTTAACCTTTCGTCCAGAAACGGGACATGTTTTTTCCTTTAAAACAACTTATATACTGTTTGACACTTCGCGTGACCTAAGGGCTTTAATGTAGCTAAAGATTAAGCATTGCCATACATCTTGTCAATACGGCCAGTCCTTTGGACACACTTCCAGTTGACAGCTATACGGAGGAAGTTTTTGATATCATTATTTTAATAGATAGGAGTTTTTGATTTAAGTGTATATGTTGCCGGCAATCTGTATAATTCGGTATTCTATACAATGCCTAGGTATTGTAAAGAATACCTGAATTATACAGATTGCCGGTAACATATTTATAGTACTAGATTTTGTCAGCGGCTTTGCCCGTGTGAAAATACAAAATTATTTCAAGAGAACCGGGATATACTATAAGTGCAATTCAAGGGAATGGTCTACCCGTGTGCCATATTTTATTTGATTTCCGTTCTGCCGTTTCAGTGTAAAAAAGTAACAAACAGACACACATCATACAAACTTTTGCCTTTATAATATTAATTTTATTTATCATTTTTGTACACACATTATATTAGAAGAAGATACAGTAATAAAAACAAAATGTACAAAGGTACTGCTTATTTCTAAAAGAAATTTCTTCCAGCAGACCTGCGAAAGGAGAGATAAAAAGAAATGTAGACAATAGTGTGTAGAAATAAGAAAAGAAGAGTTTGTGAAATCTTAAACTAATAAATACTTATATAACTATATATACCTTATACTATAAATAAACAAACAAATCACACTTGAGAGGAAAGATAGTGCTCTTTTACTTTAGCTTTGAAGAGCGAAATAGTTTTTAAATCACGAATGCTAGGCGGAAGAGAATTCCGCAACCTTACTGCATGGACAGAGAAAGAGTAGGAGTAGTAGCTGGATTAATATACTAATTAGTTAATTTTGGAAATAATATGTATATTACGTAGCTAAAATTGATTTCAAAATGTTTATGAAACTAAAACATATGTTTTTCTCCATAATTCACCGTTTACAAAAAGAAAAAAAAAGTATTGTTTTTAAAGTTATCTTTTACAATATTGATCGAGTTTCAAAAATGATTCCAGGTTACACTCATTGAAGTGCAGCCTGAAGCGAAGTGTTACAACACTCCGTGCTTTTCTAAGGCAGCGCAGCGTAACAATTAAAACTTTATTTTTAAATCACTTTCACTAAAATGTATATATTAACACTATAGGAGAGAATGAGAGAGAGAGACAGAGATAGAGAGTGAGGGTGTGGTGTGGTGTGAAACAAGAGATTGAATTTTAATTATAAAACGAAGAAACACACTCCGCGATATCATGCTGCAACTTGAAGCGCCTAGCCTCGACTCAGCTATGCTTCGCCTATGCTGCTCCTAGCAAATTCGAATACTGTTTGCGACTACTTTTTACTCCAAAACAATGCGCGGTTCCTATAAGTTAGCAACTAAGTCAGTAATCTAAGACGGCCATTTAAAATGACTTAACTTGACCATTAATACAGGATCAATAACCAATTTTGATTGACCTAAAAGCTGTGATGATGTCATCGAATCACATTTCCGCGATTATTCGATTTGCCAGTCTATAACGATACGTATCGAAAAATAGGCAGAACGAATGAATATCGAAAAACAATCGAGACATGTTAGGCGTAATCAATCACATGGACTAACTGCCTAACACATTGTGCTTACGTCAGAGCGAGGACTATATTTTTATGGGTCGTTAAACTGTGGTCTAACGGACATGGTATTTGTTGAATTCCATTCATCTTTTATATTTTCAGAATGAGGTTGCATGATCGAAACACGGTCATATTTAGCCTTTTCGGTATTTTACGTTAAATTGAATGTGAAGTCGTACTAGGGATGTTCGTAGGAGACACCGTTGCCCTGGAACGCAAAGATCTGAAGAACACGGGTGGGTTGTAAAGAATAAAAATCTGAAATACCCTCTCGCGCCACTTCGAATGGGAGGAGTTATTTGACGATTTCTAGCCCAAATAAAAAAACCGGGCAAGTGCGAATCGGACTCGCGCACTAAGGGTTCCGTACAAACTTACATATGAAAACAGTTCAATTCCCGAATTGAGTAACGAAGATTTTTCCGAATCGCAAGAAAAGATTTTTTTGTGACGTAACTACAAATTTACAGTTTTCAGATTTTTTCCTATACTTGTGCTTTGATATATGCCAAATTTCAGGATTCTAGGTCAACGGAAAGTACCCTATGAATTTTGATTCCCTTGAGAGTGTCGAGTCGTCGAGTGTGTTTTGCGACATAAATGGCCGTATCTTTTTTTTCGTTAACTCTGAAGTTTGATTTTTTCACAGCTTCAAGGGACCGCAGACCTGAGTAAGTATATGGTTTTAATTTCAACTCGATACCTCCACGCGTTCCGGATATAAAGGGTTTTGACAGACAGACCGACGGCGACGGACGGACAACCAAGAGATCCTATAGAGTCTGACCGTGACCGTGTCTGTCTGTCTGTCTGAGTCTGTAGTGGGTCTGAGTGTGTGTGTGTCTGTAGAGTCTGTTAGTTATAAGTTTGCGACTTTTCCGGCAAATAAAATGTTTTTCTTTCTCTCTTTCTTTTCTATAAGGGTTCCGTTTTTTCCTTTTGAGGTACGGATCCCTAAAAAAAAACAACTTAGAACAACAATGTTCAGTAAATTGGATCTTTACTAGGGTTAAAAGTGTCACATAGATAAATAATAGAGCTTGTTGTTTTGGGACGTATAAGCGACATTCCAACTAAAGGTTTTAGGCTTGCGGCCGTTCGGGAGCCGTTCGGACTGAGCCCGAGTCGTCGGTGGCGCGTAAAACTTAAAATCGTAATGACCCAGCAGGGCCGAAGCCTTCCTGGGGCGATGGTTTTACTTCTGAGAGGTAAACCCGTGGTCCTAAAACACAAAGGGCAAAGAAGGAACATAGGTGTGGTTTTTGTGAGTGAAAGTCTGACACATCCTACCACTCTGTCCTAGAGTGTGAGAAGTCATTTGACGATTACCCAAATGAAAAAAAAAAAACTAGGTTTTTAAGCACATATTTTAGACAGATAAGTCAAAGAACGTTGTTGCACCCTCTTATTGCTAGCTGACTTTCAAAAGTGCTATTTGCAGGTCTTGATTTTTCTATATTGCGATTTGCCTGAATTGCAGCGACATCTACGGCGCCATGTATGAACTAAACTACGAAATCTTACATCGCGCAATTAGAGTTCTCCGAGCGATTTGAATATTAACAACAACCCGAAATCATCTTTTGGGCAGTTGCCCAAACCAGACATAACACCCGCCTGGTCGGAGGATCCTCCCTTTTCAATAGATAAGCATAAAGCATAATCAGACTTTTAATGTTCCCACTGCTGGGACTCAGGCCTCCTCTCTCTAGGAGAGGAAATGGATATTTGCAAGATTTTGTCCTCCAAATTAACAAAACAAAAACAAAAAAAAACAAATTACACACAAATGAATTTTTAACTTTTATTCTGCCACTACACTACATTATACATTACAAAATACAAAGCCACTGTCAGAAAAACTTGATTGTAACATTTTGAAATCAGGAAAAACGTACAGAAGAAACATGGTAATCAATTCTCGGTTTTGTACCCAACAGCGAGGCAATTACAAGCTTATATTTTGTGGTTCGTTTTTATCTACCCACAAGCACCATGAATGAGTTGGCGTTTTTGCCCGCTCCTCTTCTTCAACCCTATCTTGTTACGAAAAATAGATTGTCATCGTTACCTATTGTTTTTTTTTTACCTAACGAACTGGCTGACTAGATGTGGCCCTGGCCAATATTTTTGAGTTCATATAATTGTCCTATAGAAAAAAAAAATACTTTTATTTTTTCCTGAATTTTCAGAGGAACATTTCAAATGTTCATTTATCTATGAGGGTGTGTCAGACTTTTACTGATTAAAAACCCACTCATGTTCCTTCGCTGCCTTTCATACCAGGGCCGAGTCTTCCTTTCAGAAGAATTGAATAAATTTTTCCTTACCGGTCGGCCGGACGGCGAGCTACCCATTGACCGCCGTCCGCGCCTATGGTGACCGGGGATCTCACTGCGACTCCCGACGACACTTGAGCCGTCTCCAGCGAGGGCTTTTTTTTGTAGGTTGGAAAATCATCCAATGACATCCCTCGCTCTTTTCGTGTCAGACTTTTACTGACTAAAAACCCTTCGTTGCCTTTCGTACCAGGGCCTTTCAGAAACAGACCCTTGGCCAGTAGGCTTCGACCCTGCTGGGCCCCTACGGTTTGCTGACATCTCCTTAAGGCGCGCGTGGAACAGTACCCGTCGTCGACGACTTGGGCTCGGTCCTGACGTTTACTAGACGGTTGGATGGCGAGATACCCATTGCACGCCGTCCGCAAGCCCGTGCCTACGGTGGCCGGAAATCGGGATCTGGATCGGGATCCCGGCTGGGCCGTGAGTGCCGCTCCATCGCGCGTGCACGTGCGGCCTAGCAAGGTCGAAGCCTACTGGGGCCACGGGTAGTGTTAAAGTGAAACCCGGGGCCAGGAGTGAGTTTTTAGCCAGTAAAAGTCTGATACATCCTTATGCACCGCTCAAGAGCGAGAGATGTCCTTGGATGATTTTTCCACCTAAAAAAAATATAGGGTATATAGCTCCATCCCTCTGTCTCACTCGCAAGCTTACCATTTTAATACGTCATAGTAAAGCCCCAGACTGCGGTTATTATGTACTTATATAACCACGCATAAGCGTAAACATGTGGGCATTTAAGGACCCCAAAAGTAGTACTTCTATAGTGTCAGATGGACACTTACCCCAATTAAACGAGTCAAGTAGGTGGAAAGTTTGTTGGTGACGTCATGAGCTGGGAGTAAATCCTGCGGCAATATAGACAAAGGGATCCATTCGGCTTAGTTTGGTGATGACGTCACAGTACTGAGACGATAATTCGCGACAAGGAAAAAGTGTTTCAGAGCGCCCCAACAGAGGTACATTTTCATACCACAGCTTTTACGTGATTATGACGTTTCATTTTTCTCAAGATATTTTGGAAACACAGATAGCTTGTGGATATTATCTAGATATCTATTTAAATTCAAACATTTTTGTAAATTTAATCCAGTAAAGTCCTCTGAAAATCTGCTATTTTGCACGATCTTTGTCTCTTCATAATGTACTCATAAATTAAAAAAGGAAAGAAAATATATTTATAGAAACCCTGTACATTTAATGGAAATTCTGAATCACGAAAATTATTTCCAAAAACTTTTAAAGTTTAAAAAGAAAACACGTATTTCCTGAAACAAATTTTGTGAAATATTCGAGTGAGTGCCGGAATTACCGAATACCAACATAGCATTCAGACGTTCTCTCGTGTGGATGAAACAAACTTCTACCTAAATCATGCTCACATTGACGATAGACAGATCGGGAAAGACCCTCTTAAGTGACAAAATCCTGCGTCGAGAAAAAAAGTGGCTTATAGTTATACAAATACTCTAGTACTCAATAGTCTCTTAAATAGGATAAATATCATTATGTAGACCTTTGTGTTATTGTTTCAGTATTCTATTTGCAATATTTGTAGCGTTGAATCCATGGAACATGAGACAAAGTTAAAAAGACTGTGATGATTTTGTTTCAAAACTAATTAGTATTTTCTTTTAATTTTATTTTCAATCCAACCTCAATATTGATGAACCAACCTTGTCGAATAAAACATTTTTAATTTTTTTCATTTCATAGTTTTAGGGCAGGTTTCTGAATTGTTTATTTTGAGTTAAGTACATCTCAAACCCTACTTTAATGCCATGATAGATTTTCAAGCTAAAGTAGAGTTTGAAAAATACTCAACTTCATAATTATGCTGAGATCAGAAATCGGAGGTTAGTTTAAGTTTTTGAATGTACAGTCAGGGGTCAAAAGAGCAGTTGCACTTTACCAATGCTAAAGTGCTTAAAATTTCTGTATAGTAGACTACTTAAAATTTCTGTGTAGATCCATAAGTCGTTTATTCAATACTTTAGATGCTACGCTACAAATTAATTAATTCATAAATCATTGACGCTCTTCTATAAAGAAATGTTAGTCACTTCAGCATTAGTAGAGTGCAACTGCACTTTTGACCCCTGACTGTACATGTGCCTTAATGAGGAAGTGAGAGCTCTCCAGTTACAGGTACATCCATACTTAAAAGAACTAACTCCTCTTCAGAATGCTTATAAAATCAATTTTTTAATTTAAGAGCTCTTATGAAAAAGATTAGAAAGATCTCAATTAGGAATTGTAAGTTTTGAAGCCCAATAAGACCTGAAACGTATAATGCGATAGGAAATTGTATGACAGCTGAATTAAATGGCTTATCTCCTCTTGCTATACAGAGAGCATTCAATTCTTCGTAGATACCCAGTTTAAGCTCGAATCAAACCATCATCGCATTGAGGATTAAGCTGGAAACTCTGAATTTATATTGCTGTTACTATGTTGCTTTTGTCAGTACTATTGCCTGTGTGAAATAATCGAAAATTACTCAACGGAAACACAGTTTCTGCCAAGATGCCCAAGCTTCAAATTTCATTCAGATTTGTTCAGCAGTTTAAATGTGATTGATTAACAACGGACATCATCATCATCATCTCCATCATCATCATTATTTCAGCCGAAAGACGTCCACAGTTGGACATAGGCTTCCTCCATGTGACGTCACAACGAATGAACCTGTACGTCTCGCAGTGTCCGACTCTCACCAGTTCATCGGTCCACCGTGTGGGGCCTTCCAACGTTGCGTTTTACGGTACGCGGAACAAATGGACATTCTCATTTATATATTGATATTAGCTCCTGCATGTGGCTTTGCCCGCGTAAGACTCAAAAAATATCGTCAGAAAATACACTCCCTATTTATTTAATGTTATTTACTTTTTCCAAGACATGATGTACCTGTGTGCCAAATTTCATCCAAAATCGTTCAGTCGTTTAGCGTAAAGGAGTAACAAACATACCTACATTATACATATTTATTTATTTATCGTTTATTTAAATTAAAAAAATAAAATTGTTATAACATAATAAAATGAATTAAATTAAATACATTAGATTTTATAAATTATAAAAACATTGATAAAATTATTGAATTACATACACATACATACACATATACCTACATATACATGTACATACAAACTTATGCCTTTGCTAATGTTAATTTTAATGCCCTTTCAAGTATTTTGAAGGTTTTCAAAGCGTCCATTTGACCCTCAGATAATGTGAAGCGGGCGGAAGGGTGACACGGAAATGTTTTAGGAATGGCGGCGTGTTTTGTGGTGTGCTGTGTAATATTTTACCATCGTGTTATCGTGTGTTGTTAGTCTTAATTGTGGTTCCATCATCGGTTACGGAGGATATTATCATGTGAATAAGGCGATGTTTAAAAGTAATCGCACTAATATCATGGATTAAGCCGCCGGCAGCAGCCAGACTTTTTTATAAAGGAGCCAGGCGCGACTTGAAAATCAGCCATCGATGCGAAAAGGTGTATTAAAAGACCCGACAATAAAATACGGAGGTACAGGATAGATACAAGTTGCGTGCATATTAATCTCATTTGAATTTTACCGGCCTTACGGGTTAAATACCCATGGGGAAAAGTATAAAAGAAAAAATCGTGGTCCTAGAACGCAAAAGCAAAGTAAAGGAACATAGGTGTGGTGTTACTGCCCTCTCGCTCCTACCTAGAGCAGGAGAAGTCATTGGATGATTTAAAACCTCAAAAAAAAAGAACATCGAGTTGAGCTGTAGTCTAAATTATCTCAGCCTGAGTGTGCACACGAACCTTAAAAAAATCCTTTATATAAATCTGGATAATCGAGTTCGTGCCCAAAATGATGCTCGTTTATCATAAAAATGAGAAAATTACATACCTGTAAGAATGTCAAGAAAATTCATGTCTTTTCTTTCAAGCTCTAGCGATAAAACTGTGATCGAAACCTGTTTTGATAGCACGTTTAAATGAATGATCGCAACTATTTTCTAAAAAAAATAAATAAGAACTGTGAAGCCTTATTTTCTGTTATTCCGAGGCTGCAAATATTTTTTCGTTAAGGAATACGAACAAAGTGGGTCATAAAAATAAGTGGAAGTAAACTTCAACCCTTCACATGATGCTGTGGCTACATTCAGCGAATATTCGCGTTATCACCGTTATAAGAGCCCCCTAGCCAAGTTCCAATCGTATCGTTCGCACCGAACGCCTCGAGTAGGCCACGCCTCCGATTCCTTTGTTATGACGTCATCTCAACGCTCAGTCACGTGGTCAAAACAAAGAAATCGGAGGCGTGGCCTACTCGAGGCGTTCGGCGCTAACGAAACGATCGTAACTTGGCTAGGGGGGCAGATGTGGTTTTCTGTCTAAGGTCGGTCACGCCCTCGTGACAGACTTTTGCTGATTAAAATCACATCCTTTTTCGTCCTTCAGCTGCTCTTAATGTTCAAGGACCATAGGTTTCCTTTTCAGAAATTCCCCGTGGCTCTAGCGAGCATCGGCCCTAGGTTTAGCTGACATCTCTTTGAGGCGGGCATGAAACACTACGCGCCGTCAACTATCCGTCGATGCGGTATGGATCGAAGTACATTATTATATCAACTCCGGGCGGTGGTCGAACTAGCGATCCTGATTTCCAGCAACCATAGGCGCTGGCTTGCAGACGGCGAGCAATGGGTAGCTCGTTGTCCGACCGTCCGGTAAGCGTCCGGACCGAGCCCCAGTCGTCGAGAGCGCGTAGTGTTCCACGCGCGCCTCAGGGAAATGTCAGCAAAACCGTAAGGGCCCAGCAGGGTCGAAGCCTACTGGGGCCATGGTTGATGCGAAAGGCCCTGGAACGAAGGCAAAGAAGGAACAGGAGTGGGTTTTAGTTAGTAAAAGTCTGACACGCCCTCTCGCCCTACCCAAGGGCGAGAGATGTCGTTAGATGATTTCTCACCTAAAAAAAAATATTGTATCAAACAATATAATGTTAAGTCGTTGACAAAACTAAAACGTGGTCACTTGCTCACTTCATAGGAAAGAAAGAGATGCGTGATAATACAATACTTGTAGTGTATTGCAAAATATGACGCATGTTTTCGATTTATTAAAAATTATCTCAAGTTTTACATTCAGGCGTCCACTGTTGGACATAGGCCTCCCCCAAGCGTCGCCATAAGGACCGATCCTGTGCGTCTCGCATCCACCGCATTCCCGCGACTCTCACCAGGTCGTCGCCGTCGGTCCACCTTGTGGGAGGCCTTCCAACAATTCGTTTTCCGGTGCGCGGTCGCCATTCTAGAACCTTTTGGCCCGTGTGCCCTGCCCGCAGCCACTTAAGTTTGGCGATTCTTCGGGCTATGTCGGCGACCTTGGTTCTCCTGCGGATATCTTCATTCCTGATTCCTGATGTCGGAGTTTCCTTGCGTGATCACGCAAGGAAACTCCGACGTAATCAAATTATTATTATAAAGATAAACGTTTGTATGTACCTATGTGAGTGTTTGTTATTATTTTGCGCTCAAATGGCTAAACGAATTTGGATCAACTTGGTATACGGGTCAGCTTAAGTTCCGGAAAAAGAAATATAATACTTTTTTATTACGGGAGAATGTTCTTTTGAGAGAATTTTCAACTATCATGCAGGTAAAACAGCTGGTAGGAGCTATTTGGTAATTTATAAAAATCATATCTGGATCTACGTGAATTTTATGAAGTCAAAGTAAAAGATAGGTTTACTTCTCAATTGCATTGTGTAACAATTCTATTTTCTAGGGTTCCGTACTTCAAAAGGAAAAAACGGAATCCTTATAGGATCACTTTGTTGTCCGTCTGTCTGTCTGTCGGTCAAGAACTTTTATCTCGGGAACGCGTGGAAATATCGAGTTGAAATTAAAACCATATATACTCAAGTCTGCGGTCCCTTGAAGGTGTGATAAAATCAAACTTCTAAGTTAACGAATAAAAAAGATACGACCGTTTATGTCACAAAAAACGTATATTTCGATACTCTCAAAGGAGTCAAAATTCATAGGGTACTTCCCGTTGACCCAGAATCCTGAAATTGGCATAAAGCAAGGTCTTATAGCACTGGTTTAGGAATAAATCTGAAAACAGTAAATGTGTTGTCACCAACGTCATAAAAAAGATACTTTTTTTGCAATTCGGAAAATTCTTCTAGACTCCATTGTAGTTTGTACGGAACACTCAGTGCGAGAGTCCAACACGCACTTGCCCAGTTTTTGTGTTGTTGTAGTGGCTTACACCTTCCCTTTAATAACTGTAGAGGCAAATAACTGTAGCTTAAAATAATAACGTAGTATTTCGATGGTTCTATTATTAAACTAACTGTTTCAACAACCTAGATACTTGTTACTATGTACGTAGATAGTGTCTGTAATGTAATTTGCAAACCCAATAGATAATTGGTGTGGCTGGCTAGGAGCCAAGTTGGGGCGTTTTATAACCCTTGCTAACTCTCTAAATGAAGTAGCTTCATCAATACATATGCAGATTGTGTACGCAGACGAAATCTCTGTCTAATGAATTCGAAAGCGAAAATATTGTGTAGTGGAGAAGTGGTGGCCGAGTGGTAAGACTTACGAGTTGTAGGTCACGGGTTCAAACCCAGCCAGGCGCATTACTTTGTGTAATTTATTTCATCACCACTGCTCTGAAAACGGTGAAGGAAAACATCATGAGGAAACCGGCATGTCTTAGAACCAAAAATTCGAAGACATGTGACATTCACCAATCCGCACTGGGCCCGCGTAGTGGATTACGGCCCATTCCCTCTCCTAGAGAGAGGAGGCCTGAGTCCCAGCAGTGGGAACATTAAAAGGCTGATTATGCTTATGCTTATGCTACTGAAGGAAAGCTACCTTAGGATCGTCAGGTTCCCCTAATACCTTACAAATTGTGATCATGTCAGTTAAAAACATAATATACAACACATTGATATAAAAGTCGTTAAGTTTTCATTTATGAACAACTAGCGAAAGAAAGTAGAAAAGCAGAACTAGTGAAAGTGGAAAATTGCCCCAAGAGAACATACTCCTGAAATAAAAAGAAAGGCTTTTTCAGGACATGGTCTACCCGTGTGCCAAATTTCATTAAAATCAGTTTAACCGTTTGAGCGTGAAGAAGTAACAAACATACACACTCCCATAGTCACAACCTTTCGCCTTTATAATAATAGGGGTTAAAGTATGAAATAGCCGTTTTTTGAAACGGGTTGCTCTAAAGTGTTATATCAAATATATGTTATGTTGTGTATGTTATGTTTATTTGAACTTATAATTCCAAGTCAATCCAAAGATATAACACTTCAAAGCAACCAGTTATAAAAAACGGCAATTTCATACTTTAACCCCTAATATTAGCGTGACTAGATTCTGTCATATGGGGATAAACCTGCATGAAAGTCTAAAAATATCCTAAGGAAATGGTTATAATTATGCCGGGAATTGCTATGTGCTATTCCAGTACATTATCTACCGGCACGCTAAATTTTATCCAAATCCGTTCAGCCAAATGCGTGAAAGAGTTACAAACATACACGCACAAACACATACATACAAACGTTAAAGTTTATAATATTACGGTACAAATTAGTTTACTGCTTTATTCATTTACTATGAGCAAACCCCTATGAAACTTTAATTTAACATCGAGTTAGTTGTATGTTTGTATAACATGTGCACTCGTAGGAAAGTTACACACGAGGATACCAACCAGGCGTAACTAGGGCATTGCCCAGGCACAGGGCGCAGACCTTGATAGGGCGCAGAAATTATCAAACCAAGGCCAAGTATTGTATCATTTATTTCATCAGAATGAGGTAACTGTTTCTCATCATTCCCTCTCGCTCCGTACTGTGGCCTGAACCAGGGCCGGACGCTTGTGTCGCCACCGTCGATCACGAGGACACGGCGGGTCTCTGCCAAAGCGGTACAAACTTCCACCATATGCTTTACCATGTGGTCCGGGCGATCCACTAGATGATGACACCAAAGCATGGTAATGTTTGGCGGGGGGTATCCCGCCAAATCCGAAGCAGGTACCTCCCGAAATACTCTTGTCCGATGAGAACCAGCGTAAGGCGGATTAAACTTATAGCTCGTAATTTTTTAGGGGCGCAATTACAGAAACTGACACCGGTTACGTCACTGGTCATAATGATGAATTAAGATTCCCACAGGCGCATTGCGACAATGCGACTTCGCATGTTTATAAATTTTTCTACAGGTAATATTATGTCCATAAAAGAAATAAAAAAGAACGCGCAACGCCTGTCTGTGGCAGCCTTTAATGTGCACTGGTTTATGAACGTATCAAGAAGGACTTTTCAAAATCAAAAATAATACATTGATTAAGTTTGTCATCTGGGACAAATTGATGCTATGTCCAATCATCATTATCATAATTTCAGCCAAAAGACGTCCGCTGTTGGGCATAAGACTCCCAAGCGCCCCACAACGACTGGTCTTGTGTGTCTCACATCCATGGGATTTCCGCGACTCTCACCAGATCATCGGTCAACTATATAAGAGACCTTCTAACGTTATGTCTTCCGGTGCGCGGTCGCTACTCCAGAACCTTTCAGCCACATCGACCATCTGTTCTGCGAGCAATATGCACACTACCACTTAAGTTTTGCTATTCTTTGGGTTATGTCGGCAACTTTGGCCTGTGACCTCAAATTGAACATGAATCAATTCTAAATATAAAATTGTTTTTTTTTTATTATTGATAAAGCCGAACTATCTGACCTGGCGGTAAGCGATGATGGTCACTGGTCGACGATGGAGCATGCGTGCCTAGAAATAACCTATAATATAGCTATCTGGAAACACTAACTTTTGCAGGAAATACCACTCCTTAATAACATTATTAAATCTATTTAATTGTAATTTTCGTTCATGACAAAATAATTGGTTAATATTATACAATAGTTGAATGTTAATGAATTAATTATCTAACATTCGTTTTCACTGAGCAAGTTTTATGTCTGGCGATAAATTTCTATTTTTACTGTCGAGTATTTTCAAGTAGGTTAGTTTTGATAACAAACACCAATCAATAAGTAGCAGTAGTCGATTAGGTATACTTTTATAAGTAATTTGTAAGTGTATAAAGTTAAATAACATTAATTTATAACATCAATAACTACTGTTTGTCCTTATTTTTGTGTATGTGGTGTACAATAAAGAATATAATAAATTAATAAATACAATATTTACTCTACCAGTTAGAAAAAAATATTACACCATGTGGGTGTAATATTTTTTTGTAACAAATTATTTAATTTATTTATGGATCGTGTAGGAAATTGGCAGACAAGTTCCAAACATAATTAATTAATATAGAAAGACGTCTACATAGACATAACGTCTTTTCAGATGTAATATATAAGTTTTTATTATTAAATTGCATATTTTCGATTTCTTAGAACCCTCCGGACCTCCTAAGAAGGCGTTCGATGAAATGAGGCACCACTAATAACCATCACGATTGTATTTGTCATTGATTTATATAAAAGAAATAGGAAGTTAATCAATAAAAAGAAACATACATTTTTTGTTTATGAAAAAATATTCATGGTCAATCTCAAAGTTAAAATTATCAGCTCATTATGCATCATAACTTTATGTATCACGCATTATCACAATAAAAACATAATATACTTTATCAAAAAACAGTATCCACAAAATAATAAAAATAAAACATCGCAAAATGTCAAGAGCGCGGAATACTTTGGCCGGTGAAGTGATAAGCTCGGCTCTGATTGGATGATTTTATGACATAACGTGATAGTGATATCTATACGGACACTTCACTCATTTATTACCGTATAAAGTGTAGCGTTAGCATGCTGAGGTTTAATTAATTAAATGTTGTGAAGTGTGATGTTGTCTGAAGTATTTATGTTGAAGTTTATGTACCGTTTATTGGTCTGGGCATAAATGTGCTATACACATGTTTAAAAGCCTACAACTAACATGTTTCATTACCAAAATAAAATAATAATCAATCTGCTTAGTCTTTTTCTAATAAAATTATGTTTGCGTCAGCTTCTAGTCTGGTTGCATACAAATGAATAATAACAATAATAAAAGATTAAGGATCTACGCTTTGGAATGTGCAATTAACATATTTTTTTTTACTGACTGACTTCTTGACAATTCAAAAGTTTTAATGCATTGCTGCAAATTCTCAACAAGCATTTATTTGAAATAAACCATTAACGCCTGTAAATGGTTCATTTCAATGTTGTATGTGTTTCAATGTTTTGATTCTTAATTCTTAATTTACTTCCTACGACTACGACTCACTTTTTATTACGATTATTTTTATTCTACTTTTGAGTACAATATTGACTAGTATACACTGTCCTTACATAATATCTACTAATACTGAAATATAGAAATATCACAATATTTTTTCTTAAAAGAGTAACCATGGAGTTTCTTGTCTTTTCTTCTCCATAGGAAACGACCAATTTGGAACCGTGCACTAGCTTCTGACGTTTTATAAGTGCGCATGTAGGCTTGTGTGAAATAAAAACATTTAAATTCTGAATTCTGAAAATAATTATATTTGTTTTATTTCTAAACTTAAAAAAACATTACATCATTGTGGTCGCAACCCCTGAAACCAACCCCATGTGTATGTCAGGGGTTGAGGTATCCCCGATTACATTGGTCAGTGGTGGAAGCTTACTGACTTGAGACAGAGCTGCAACTACTAGATTAAAATACAAAAAAAAACAAGGTAAATGACAAAAACTAACAGTAAAGTAAAAAGATGATAAGAAAAAAGTCCATAATTAAAGAATAACTAATAAATTAAATGAAAACTGGTATATTACTTGGAGCTTCTATGTATCTGACCTCCATAACCCAGAAACTGGGTAACAGAATACCCTTGACAAGTCTGATGTTCTGATTACCATTATCACTGTTAAAGATCTACAAATGGTATAAATAATCAAAATTCCGAAGAAGTAATAAAGCAATCAAAAAGTTGCTCACATATTTTTTCAGCAATCCTACAAAATTGCGACTTTTTGGCACGAAATGGCGATTTTTAGATCCCTTGGTAAAACGCCCGGAATGACAAAGTTTGATAAATGGCATCGTCGAGTATGTTACTTATGTCCGGACTAATAAATCCGGAAGCTCAAATTAATTCTGATATATCGTTACTGTATCTGATTTTGATTTATATCCAATAGGGCGATACGATTTTCTTTTTATAAATCTGTTGGAAGCAACGTTATTTTGGCGGGACCCTGGTGACGGTACACGTAGAGTTCTGGTATGAATATTGAACGCAGTCTATTGCTATTGACTTGCAAAGCAGTGGTATCAGCGCCATGATTCGCATTCTGATCTAGACAAGTTAGCATAGGTAGGCATATAGAGGAATGCGGAATAGTCAACAGAGACAAAATCCTGCAAACCTCCATTAAAAAGGGAGGATCCTCTGATGAGAAGGTTTTTGTGTCTGGTCCGAGTAAATGTACGATAGTTGATTTTTGGAGTGTTTGGTCCGGTGTTTGTTGTTTCGGATTTAGTTTTTTAGTTGCTATGTGGCAGCATAGTCGTAGCTACAAATTTATATTGAAAACTTTCTTCTTTCTACGGCTTTTCACGCGTGAGAAATGTTTCACTTCACGACTGACTCAATCTAGGGTAAAAGTATAGATTACGCTAGTGGATTATAAACTTTCTTCTACAAAGTGAATTCTTTAGTTTTGGGAGAGCGCTATTATTCTTCTTACCTCAACTGTACCTAAAATGTAAAATGTACGTAAAATATTGACACTATGATTTGACGGGATATAACCTGAGGGCCCCGATACCTGAGGGCCCCGATCCCTGAGAGCCCCGTACCGGAGGCACCCGAATGCGATAAATATGATTACATTTATTTTTATAATAATATTCATTTTATTTTCAGACATAGTCCATAGATTACACACAAAATCAAAATCAAATAAAACATTAAAATAATCAAATCACGTACATAAGATGTCATCATACACATAAAATTAAAATACAAATAAAATAACACATTATGTATGTCATAAATCAAAAAATAAAATAAAAATAAATAAAAAATAAATTAAGATACAATAATTACAATAAATTTCACACACACAATGTCACAAAGTCAAATTATACGAGGAGAGCCGCTAACATGAAGTTGCATCCACCTCTGTATCAGGGACAGGTCCCACCGCTCGGACAACACCCTCAGGAGACTGTTCGAGCTGCTTCGTAGGCGACTTAATAGTGAAGCGCTCCGCTTCCTTATGATTGCGAAAAAATCATCCGTCCGTGCCTCAGCAAACATCGTCGAAGCACTACAAAACCGCGGAAGCCCTAACAGTATCCTGAAAGCATTGTTGTACTGCACACGCAGTGCACTGTACGCCCGCTGCGTAAAGTTGGTCCACAAGCTGCACGTGTAAAACGACTGGCAATATGCCTTAAATAGAGTCACCTTCACAGGTCTAGTACATCGCGCAAACCTGCGAGCCAACATATTACACCGGACCGACAGCGCCCTGCGTTCTCGCTCAATGTCCAGATTGTCACATAAGTCGTCCGAGACCCAGTGGCCCAAGTATTTGAATTGCGACACCCTTTTTAAAGGAATGCCGCAAAGAGTGATAGGAGGTACAGAAGAGTAACATTTGGTACCGGCTTTGAAGATGATGAATTCACTCTTTTTAGCATTATACCTGAGCCCATGGGCCTCCGCATACGACTCACAAATGCGCAAAAGTTTACGTAAGCCACTGACCGATGGACTCAGCAACACCATATCATCTGCGTAACTTATATTGTTCATACAAACTCCGTCAATGGAACAACCAACATTAGTGCCGCTGAGTTCACCGATCAGCTGGTTCATGTACAGGTTGAAAAGGCGAGGCGAGGTTAAACCCCCTTGCCTCACTCCGCAATCCAACCTGTACACGTCCGACTGCGCACCCATCCATCTCACGGTATTCTGCTGCTCACTGTACCAGTACCGGAGCAAGGATACTATCTCATGTGGCACATCTGTTTCACATTGCAGCTTCTGCCACAGCTTATCATAACACACCAGATCAAAAGCTTTTGAAAGATCTAAGAAGCATGCATATACTGGTGTGTTTCTGTCCGTGTAGTACTGCACAGTCTGCTTGAGACAGAGGATAGCACTCTCAGTCGACAACCCGGGTCTGAATCCAAACTGAGCGTTATGCAAATGTAGGTGCCTTCCCAACTGTTGGTTAAGCAAACTGTCCAGCACCTTAGCTATGACAGTCGCAAGCGAGATCGGTCTGTAATTAGACAGATCCGATGAGTCACCCGTCTTATCTTTGATAATCGGCACTACGACTGTGTGCATTAAATCATCGGGCAAATACCCATGACTAACACACAAGTTAAATAATAGTGCAAGGACTCTTGGCAGATGCACGCCCGCGTACTTCAAATGCTCGATGCTAAGGCTATCGTGACCTGGGGACTTGCCTCTCACCATCTTCCTTATGATTTGGGCCACATCTTTGGCAGAGAATCTGACGTTAACATGACCAGACCGGTCCTCGGCAGCGAGCACCTGCGACGCAGACCCGAGCGGTGACACCACACTAAAATGCCGTTGAAAGGCACAGGCTATGTCCCGTGGTTCATGCGCACCACCGACACTCGCCGGAGAGCCCGGCCTTGGATTAAGTTTGTGAGTATTTTTCCAAAAATCACCAAAGTTCTTACTCGAGTGATTTTCTGCCATGACGTCCATCTTTATCTGATATTCATTATTTTGGCTTTATTTTTTTCTGTTGTTTTCATACTTTTTTCTGTTGTTTTCAATTTGTATAGCCTACTTAAAAAGTGCTTAAATGTGAGTTGTGTATGTTTTTTGAAAAGACTTATTGAAAACTTTTGCTTTTATTACTACTATTGATTATTTTTATAGTTGATTTATGCATGTTTTGAGACTTAAAAGTTGACAATCTACTCCTTTAATAAGCATTTTTTATTTATTTGTAATGTAAAAAAAAGTGAAACTAATTTTGTTTGATTTTCTGTGTTGAAAATGGAACTATGTATTGACAATAATAATTAAAACCTGTGATCGCTCTAGGACAGTCTATATTGTATTCTCTAATTAAAATATTTACCATAACGAAGCAAAACTATATTTTTCCTAATTCCTTTCTAACTGTGGGCTTGGAAATCTTCCAATGACTTCTCCCTGTCTAAAGTGGAGTGAGAGGGCGTGGCAGAATTTTACTGAATAAAATTACACCTGTATCCATAAGTTACCCTTTAAACCTTAAAGTTAAGTATAATCATTTTAGCAAACTAGTAATAAAATTTTGTTTAACATCTTCTGCTGATAGTACTTTTAAGCTAAACGGGCTTCTAATTGAGTTTATCAAGATAAAAACAAATCGGGTGCCTCCGGTACGGGGCTCTCGGGGATCGGGGCCTTCAGGTAACCCGTTTCATCCCCTTAGGAGGTGAATTTTGGAAAGTCCTGATTTAGTGCTCGCTTAAATCATAAAAAGAAACCTTGTGCAAAATTTCATGATTCTAGTCCAAGTAGTTTCGGCTGTGCGTTGATATGTCAGTCAGTTAGTGTCTCCTTTTTGATGTAGAAGATTATATAGATTGAACATCGTATACATTTTTTATATCAACTTTGCACTTACCCTAGATATTAATTAAATTATTATTTGATCAGAATTCACGTTTACACTTATCAAACCACTTCTAACGTTTCATTCTAACTTAGAACAGAGAGTAAAGAGGCATGTCGGATAAACATGTGTATTGTATATCCAACTTGGATCAAAAGATATCCGGACTTCCAAACAATATGGAACTGCTGACACGACTAAACTTTGGGATCACAATATGTTGGGTAATGTTTGTGTTGTAAATGTCGCTTATATTATTATTTAGCTTTGTCTGCCGCTTTTCAAAGGATTATTTATTTATTTATTTGATACTTTATGCACATAAAGGTTCAGAGGCGGATTCAATGCCTTAGGCATAAGGCCTTAGGATATAATATGCCTTAGGGTCGCTTTGAGCCTGTCTGCTAGGTTCTTGCAGACAGGCGCGACGCGACTTTCTAACAACGATACGACAACGTGACTCCTCAGCGAAACCACGTTTATTGTATTTGTAAAATAATAATTAACTGTAATGAAGTTGGTTAAAAATGTAGTCGTATTGCCGCTTCTCATGTCTCTGCCTTACCTAATCGTGTCGATGTTTGCAATTCCTAATGCCTTTTTGGAAGCAGAAGCAGTGGTGGCCACAGTTATGGCCCCAGCTTACTAGTTGTAGGTCGTGGGTTCAAATCGGGGCATACGCTTTACTTTATGTAGTTTATTTCATCATTAGTGGTCTCATAATCGGTGAAGAGAAAATCGTAAAAAATCTGGCATGTCCTAGAAGTAACAACTAGAAGACATGTTACGTCCACAAACCCCCACTGGGCCCGCGTGGCCATATTTTTCATAGAGAGGAGACCTGAGTTCCAATAGTAAGAACATTATAAGGCTACTCGTATTATGCTTATTATCATCCAATTTTTTTATGATTTTATTTTAACTATATTTTTTGTACCAAGTTTCCAATATTTTCATACAATTTGCTCTATGACAACATGTAGGTACAAAAGTAGATATGTCTATCATGTCCTAATCCCACCCATTTGTTTCAAATTTACAATATTTTTTAAAGATTGACCATTGACCAATAGGCAATGGTGTAACTCTAGTAAGTAATCGGGAAGCAACCCATTACTCCATAGACCAGTCTTTAGCACTGCACTAGACTAGGATATCCTAGAGAATTCATCTTCTTTAAGAAACATGCGTCAAGCTATAAATACTACTGATAACCAGTTCTTAAATGATATAAACTAGTGCCTGACTGTAATCCCACCTGATGGTAAGCATGGGGCCATGGGTGATGCGAAAGAGATCCCCGGGGCACTGGAACAATGGCAAAGAAGGAACAGGAGTGGGTTTTTAGTCAGTAAATGTTTGAAACGCTCCGCCCAAGTGCGGGGGATGTCATTAGATGATTTTCCCACCCAAAAAAAAACCTGATGGTAAGCAGTGATGCAATTGTTGATGGTGAAGCGCACTGGTTTATTAAGAGCCTAGACTTTAGTCCTGAAGACAACTAAATTATAATCAGATGGGAAGACCGCTGCAGGCAAATTGTTCCAGTCCTTCGATGTACGTATACGGTATAAACGACGAGGCAAAACGCTTAGTCCGGTTCGTAGAGGTGTCAACAATGTAAGGGTGGACATGATACTAGACAAGTTATATAGAGTTAAAAACAATCAGATCTAAAGCAAAATTGACGGCAGAGGTGGTTGAATCAATGAATTTAGAAGTGGAAGTGGGCGATTCTTTATAACCAGCTTCTGCCACCGGCTTCAGTTGTGTGACAGTAGAAAATTATGTAAAGAGAACGTACACCCAGGAAAAAAGGTATCTTATGTGTTATTCTAGGACAAAGTTCTGCCTGTAATTTATTCAAAATCCGTTCAGCCGTTTGAGCGTGAAGGAGTAAAAAACATACACACACACGAGTGTGTTAACTAACACACTCATGTGTGTGTGTGTGTCACTCACTCTTAATTATAGATAAAAATAAATTATAGATTTATTATAGATATGAATCTACACACAAACACACTACACATAAAACAAATTCGAGTTAGTTACACAATTTATTATTCAAGAATAGCTGGACTGATTTTAATGGTCTTTACGTTATTGGTTTTGTCTCCGCCCCGAATAGCGGAATTACTATTAAAATATCTTAAAAATTCATTCCTCGAAAAATGACAGCAACTGTCAAATATATTGGTCTCAATCATTCCATCTTTCGGTCAATACATTCATTGACTGTAAGGCGGTACGAAGTTCGCCGGCCGGGTTAGCTAGTAATACAATACAAACTATCGCCTTTGTAATATTAGTATGATTGATAAAATTTATAGCACTTGTCTCTGGCCTTCGTACTACTCGTTATACACTCTAAGAACTGATTACAACTATAGAAATAGACTCCTAATATATTTTGTGTTTTAGGAAAACTGTGCCTCATCTATATATATATATATATATAAATTAAAAAAAAACGTTTAGCTGCTCAAGTCGTGGACGGTGCCCAAGTGTGGCCAGGCTAAGCGTTATTGAGTAACGATCATCCAAACATTTTCACAAAACATCACCATCAACGATTACATCATTACTTAGCATCAGTTGTGATCGCAATCAAGCACTAGTTTATATCAATTTAAAAAATTCACATTTTAAACTGCTGTGTACTCAAACGGTCCAACGAAAATGTTGGACCGTTTGAGTTTTCACAAAACATCACCATCAACGATTGCATCACTACTTAGCATCAGGTGGGATCGCAATCAAGCACTAGTTTATATTAATTTAAAAAAACGGTCCAACAGTTTCCATACTAGACGTAGCAACATTTCCAACGACATTGCATGCAATTTTTTTTTATATTATCTATATTACTGCAACTGTGCATTAAAAATCTTGTACAACAAAATTGTACAACAAATATTAATTATTACAGGACTTGGGCACATGTTAGATTCGAAAGGGATGGCAGAGTCTAATGAGCAAGCGAAGCAAGCTAACACAGACCCCATTGCCATTTCTTCATGGTTATTTTTTTAAAACCACCCAAAGAACATAATAATATCTTAGTGTACAAATAGTATTTTTGGTGGAACAAGGGCAAGGTGGAAATCTTCTGGTAGAAACCAAGAATAAATTGAGGAACAAATAATTACTGCTCTTACTTCAGTAATAATAAACTCTACAAACAGAATTAAAAATAAAACACGCAAATCGGCCAAGTGATTCTAAAGTTTCAAATGCATAGGTCACAGGGACAAAGTATGAAAAAAAGATGAAGGATGAATCCAACTGGCTTAAATGAATATTGCATTGTAAGCAGTTGATAGTACAAGGGCAGCCTATACGCAGCTACAGAACTTAGACTTAAAACTGGACTGGGCATTCCTTGTTTGGCTGTCTAGTGAATACGGCCAGATACGTGTAAGAGAGACAAACCGTTCGTACGACCAGCCCCCCTAGCCAAGTCACAAACGATAAACGTAAACTCTCAGTAGTCTTTAATAGATTTTCAACTTTATGGTATTGGATATAAAGTTGAAAATCTATTGAAGATTACATAGTGTTTTCGTTCGTTCCGGTCGCTAACGCTCAGTAGTTTTTAATAGATTTTCAACTTTATGCTCTTAGGTATAAAGTTGAAAATCTATTGGAGATTACTAAGCGTTCACGTTTATCGTTTGCAGCTTGGCTAGGGGGGCAGTTGTGACATTTTGATTGGCGTAAATGACAGGCGGTCAGTGTCGCCTTCATCACTATATATCACAGAAAAGAGAAAGGTTCCATTCATTTGCTTTGTCTTTTACTATACATTAGTACCCTTAATTTCGTACCGTCATGGTGGAAGGATTAGTCAGTTAGACTTCTGCGTTACCGAGTGCTAACTGTCCAGGGTGTCACGGGCGTTTAGAATCGTAGCACCATTTACACCTGAAACGCCTTCAATAAACGTGGCCACTTACTGGGCTATTTATTTTGGGGTTGGATATCATCAAATGACTCCTGCCACTCTGGAGTGAAAAGAAATGTCAGACTTTTACTGTCTAAAACCCATCCGTATTCCTTCAGTTGCCCTTTGAGTTCCAGGGCTATGATAACACTTTCAAATAATCCCGCAGCCTACCTACTGGACCTATATAGTATAATTTGATGAACCATCGGTACAATATGAAGAACTAAATTTTATGACGGTAATGCTCAATCCAGTTCTCTACGTCTATGCCACAGACTATGTCACTACGCAGATGATTCATTTCCTAGTTTTCATTCTCACATCTATCATAGTGATAATATAATCAGCTGTTGTTTATTTCTTCTGCGTTCACCCGAGTTACGTGGTCAACTCATTAAAATTGTTGCTTCGATATGTATTTATGTACTTATGTTGCCGTTATGTCTGTTTATTTTGATATAGGTATGTGTGTAAACACGTGGTTTTGATACTGGCATGGTTGATTGGATATGTATGAGAGATATATTAAAGAAAAAGAAATGCAGCACTGACTAGACCCTAAATCAATGGGATAAGAGCAGGAGGGTAATGATATCCTTTTTTTTAGGTGGTTATCATCAAATAATTTCTTCCACTTTGGGTGGAACGAGAGAGAGTGTTAGACTTTTACTGATTAAAACCCACTTAACTTCAGATGACCATTGCATTTCAGAACCGCGATAACTCTTTAAAAGAAAAATCCAGAACGAAAATTATTATGGTCCCCTATTTTATTTGTCATTATGAGCAGTGGTAGCCGAGTGGTAACGGCCCCAACTTACGAATTGTACGTCGAGGGTTCAAACCCAGCCAGGCTCAGTACTTTGTGTAATTTATATTTTATTGTAAGGAAAACATCGTGAGGAAACCGGCATGTCCTAGAACCTAAAATTCGACGACATGTGACATTCACCAACCCACAATACGCCCGCGTGGTGGATTACGGCCCATTCCCTCACCTAAAGCGAGGAGGCTTGAGTCCCAGCAGTGGGAACATTAAAAGGTTGATTATGCTTATGCTTATGATAGAGGCAACAGTATCATGTATCTATTCTGCTAAATTCTAGTCAGGTTTGGTCAAAATGACACAGCCCTGTGACAGACCGACAGGTGGCTTTCTTCTAAGGCTTAGTATATTAAGGTTTGACAGCAGCCTTTTGGGTACGGAACTCTAAGAACGACATAATATATCTTTATTATTATTATTTTTATATCTTTATGCATTTTTTAGCATTTATGTCCCACTGCTGAGCAAGCCTTCCTTTCCCTTTTCCACACAAGTCTGTCTTCGGCCATTGCGGGCCAGTCCCTCTGGTATTTATCCAGCTCATCTCTCCACCTTCGCCTTGGTCTGCCGCGGTGTCGCCTTGCGTTTACTGGGACCCAATAAGTGGCTCTTTTAGCCCAGCGCTCATCCGACATGCGGCAGACATGTCCGGCACAATCCCACTTTATTTAACACATAAAAATATCCAAAATATCCGGATACTTTTCAATGGTGATGCGAAACATCCCTCTTACAAAAGCATTTTCAAGTTGACACGTGCCTATTGTAGTTCTCAAGTATTCTCAACAATAAGATTTTCCCGTATTGCAGTCAATAAGGAGGTAAAAAGAGTTCAGAGGAGTTTTTTCATATCAATTCTAAAAAAGATATCAGGAGAAGAAATATCGGCGATTATTGCCTTTCGGTTTTATTTCAGTTGATACATTTAATATGCAAATTATGATCGAGTGAGGGTTCATTACTTAGGATGCCATATAACTTTCACTTGATCTCATGTTGCCAAATTTATTTTTTTATTTTTTTTATTTATTCCATAGTAAGTGAATGAATAAGGAACCCTTAAAGTATTTTCTAGATTTCTGAACCCCGTACTTTTACATGAGGCTTCAAAATCAATGTAGGGGTCACACCACTTTCTCCTCTGCTGTTGTAAATATAGTTCTCGGAGAGTGTTTTGAAACTGAAATAAATCTTCAAATAAAGTAACAGCTGTTGTTTGCGAATTTATCCAAAAAATCATGAAAAATCATACTGCAGAACTTCTTTAATCATCGAAATAGACTATTATCGTAAAAACCTAATATCAAGTATTAATATCAATTTTTAATCCACTCCCCTGTATTAGCCACACCAGTGACCATCTGAGTGGGTAATAAAGCGTCCCCACAAAGTGAGACAGTATAAAATAAAGGTGTGGTTATTTCAATAAGTAACTTTATTATTGTATCGCGTAGGAAGTACTTGGGTTAACGAGCTGGGCTGGCTTTATAGCCATTTTTACGGTGTAGCAGTCTACGCTACGTACGCTTGCTTACTCACGCTGCTATCTATAGTAAAACACACCAGGTTTTAATAGAATGATAGAGATTCCTAATAAAATTATTTGATAAGTGAAGTGGTTTATAAACAATGTAGATACTATTGAGTTGAGTTAAAGTGCGAACGTGACATTTGTGAGTTCATTGTCTATACCTCGACTTTGCATGTCTTTTTTAGGGTTCCGTAGTCAAATGGCAAAAAACGGAACCCTTATAGATTCGTCATGTGTCTGTCTGTCCGTCCGTATGTCACAGCCACTTTTTTCCGAAACTATAAGAGCTATACTGTTGAAACTTGGTAAGTAGATGTATTCTGTGAACCGCATTAAGATTTTCACAAAAAATAGAAAAAAAACAATAAATTTTGGGGGTTCCCCATACTTAGAACTGAAACTCAAAATTTTTTTTTTCATCAAACCCATACGTGTGGGGTATCTATGGATAGGTCTTCAAAAATGATATTGAGGTTTCTAAAATCATTTTTTTATATACTGAATAGTTTGCGCGAGAGACACTTCCAAAGTGGTAAAATGTGCCCCCCCCCCGTAACTTCTAAAATAAGAGAATGATAAAACTAAAAAAAATATATGATGTACATTACCTTATAAATTTCACCGAAAATTGGTTTGAACGAGATCTAGTAAGTAGTTTTTTTTGAATAAGTCATAAATCGTAAACCGCAATTTACCTTTTAAGTTTGTACGGAACCCTCAGTGCGCGAGTCCGACTCGCACTTGCCCAGTTTTTTTTTAAGTGATATAAACTAGTGCTTGACTGCGATCTCACCTGATGGTAAGCAGTGATGCTATCGTAGATGGTAAAGCGCATAGGCACAGCATAGTCGGCCTTATAATGTTCCCACAGCTGGGACTCAGGCCTCCTCTCTAGGAGAGGGAATGGGCCGTAATCCACCACACGGACCCAAGGCGGGTTTGTGGATGTCACATGTCTTCGAATTTTTGGTTCTAGGACATGCCAGTTTCCTCAAGATGTTTTGGTAATGCGCACTAGTTTATTTTTTTACAAACATTTTCTCGACTAAGCTACTAAACTCATTTCAAAGGGTTCATTAATTAAACCCTAAAAAAACTGCATATAGAAAGAAAGAAAAAACATTTATTCGTGTCTCACACAATCGTATAAACTAAAAATACACAATGAAAAAAGAAAGTTATAATCAGTGCGAGGCCAAAATGCGCCTAACTCAGCATATGCTGCATATAGCCAATTCACTTAATATTGGCAGCAGGGTGTGTATCTGCCAAGGCTGTGGAATTATTCGAAAGAGTAACCACGACCCTGGAATGCAGCTAAAGGAACACGGGGTTGGTTTTAGTCAGTAAAAATCTAAAATTCCCTCCTGCTCCACCCACAGAGGGAGGTGTTATTCGATGATTTTCCACCTAAAAAAGTAGGATTTGGATTTGGAACTATACCGTAAACTATGCTACATCTTCTATTCTGGCCTCTTTAGACTAAAACATGCACCCTAAGTAAATTCGCGATACCACAGACGATGCAATGCAAGTGTTGAAATTTTGGGCTCACATGATTTGATTTATAGTTGTACCATCGACATGAACGAGAAAACACAATATTTTTTTATTAAAAAAAGCATCACAATATAAACTAGCGACAAGAAATACGAGTAAGTTCCTGAAGTCCGTTTTGGGATGACCTGAACTCAATTGTCAACATTTACACAAAGTGTGCGCAGGAATTACTATGACTAGATTCCGCCATCACCTTTCTGCCATGGGACAATTCGACGTAAGTCAAATGTCCACCCTTATGTTGTTAATACCTGTACGGTCCAGACTAAGCGTATCGCCTCGTCGTTTATACCGCGTACATACATCCAAAGATTAATATTCAGGTGTCTTCAAGGCATAAATAGGCTCTTAATAAACTAGTGCGATTCACCATCAACGATGGTATCACTACTTACCTAACACTAGTTTATATAATTAAAAAAAAAACATGCCAAATAGATGAGAGATCAGCTAGATCTCTACCTGACGAGCATAAGACAGGTGTTAAAATGTTGAATACTACGCATAAGGATGTCCTTTTTAAGCGTCAATATGTAATTACTACCCAACATTTTTAATAAACTATAAAACCGTATTTACCTGCTTGTCCTAATAAGGCCTACAACTATTCTTATCAATGCGACATTAGTTTTAACATCTTCATCATCCCTTTATCGTAGACTGCTCTAAATGGATCTGCCGAATTATTCAGACATACTACAATGTACGGCCTTCAACTCTTATTGTTATAATCACCATTTTTGTCAGAAATGGCAAACGTTTTGGGTCATAGACGTCACAGAGAGGAGATGGCCTAATCTAACATTCTGAGCCAAAGCAGGAATGGCCTAAGTTGACCATTTTTGAACTGTATTATCACAATCCAAATAAGGTATACAAAATATTGTCTTCATTGTCAATTTCAATGTTTGAATGTGCAGTATCGAAGGTTGTTTCGTGAACATTTTTTTTTTCCTAAAGTTTTTTTATTATTTTTGGCTATGTTATATGTATAATTATTTATCTGTTTGCCTCAGTTTATTAGATAGATATTATTATCTAACATTATATTTTTTTCAAATATAAAAGTTTAACATCATAGATTTATCCTGTAGCTAAACACAACTTTTTGCTAAGTTCTGTCGTGACAAATTTGACTTAATTTACTCAAGTTTGTCGTATATTATTATTTGCCCTAATGTACTACCAATTTAATGCTTCTGATACTTCTATTTACTACGATGTGCGATTATTATCTTATATACCTACTTAGAAACTCGTCTGTTCCGTAATTAGAAGTTGAATCAAAATAATGCGTAGCATTTGATGTGTACTTGTTATTTGCTAATTCAGGGTAATTTTCATTGATCAAACCAGTCATAGATGATTTTGTTCTGACATCATACGATCATCAAATTGTTACGATACATTGTTATCAAATTGATAATGCTTTTACGAGTATGTAAGCAATCTAATTAATTTTATTGACTAACTGGCGCCTTACTACCGTCTGCACTTATAACCTATTGTTTTAATACAATGCCAACTAAATTGTATTATCTACTTACATAACTATTGATTAAACAAGTGATTAGAACTCTTAAACGCCATTTTTGCACATCCTAAAGTGATGTGGCTATAAATCTTGGTATTAACAAATTGAACAAACATCTCGTAGCCGGGGTCACTCGATAGCAAGACTGATTCGATAGTCGGATGCTTCATATATGTATATAAGACAAAATTACATAAACAATTGTTACCTTAAGACGTTAAATCCGCGTGGCACTGGAGATTTAGAAACTTCACCAGAACTATCACTGACACTCACTGTTTACCTTGTATTTACGGTTATATGTTTCTATTTATTTAAATATCTCGATAAGTTTACAAGTTTTCGTGTAGCGTGCGTGTGACGAGGACCGAAGAGCGCGCGCCCGCGTCCCGTCAACGTTCGAATTGTACTGAGACGCTCGCTCACTCGTCTCGTAGGGGAAAATTCAGTGGTTGGCCGCCCTTTGGCTGGAAATTCACCTTTGTTTTGTTTTAATTATACAAGACCACATCTTTAATGGATGGGATTAGGCTTTATGAGAACTTGTTTCGTTGTTTGAATAACAAAAAAATGACGGAAGTGTCCCGGAATATTTAAAAGATAAAATAACTGAAAATGTGTAGTGGTATGTTTTATTTTACGATATAAACCAAATAGCAAGCGATGTATTTTGTCAAGTTCTCCAAAGACCACTGGGCTTTTAAGCATGAATCAGGAGTGATGTGTCGTTAAGTTTTTCGCACTGGTATTCATGAAGCATCATTTGCATTCTATTTATTCAGTGATTTTTTTTGTGAATTTGTCGAACCACTAAATATTGTGATTTCTGTGTTGTAGATTTTATACGAGAGTAGTGGTGGCCAAGTGCTAACGACCCAGACTTACGAGCTGTAGGTCGCGGGTTCAAACACAGGCAAACGCATTACTTCGTGTAATTTATTTCATCACCACTACTACTAAAAACGGTGAAGGAAAACATCGTGAGGTAACCGGTATGTCTTAGAACCAAAAATTCGAAGACATGTGACATCCACCAACCCGCACTGGGTCCGGGTGGTATCCGATCGTTTATAGAATACTCCTCTCATCTTTGGGATGGGTCTGCCAAATTCCAGCTTGATGCCCTGGAGTCGATTGAGAAGCGAGCCTAGAGGATCATCGGTGATGATGCACTTGTCGAGTCAAAATTCCAAAGCCTGCAAAGCATCGACGCCGAGTTGCTGGCCGATTTCGGGGAGTGTGCGTTGGAATTGCACAATTTAATTCCACCAAGTCCGTTCCATCATTGGACCAATAGACGTACAGCGTTGCGCCATCGGTACATGGTGGACATCCCACCTATATTGTACATATGGGTGGGATGTCCACAAGCATTTTGGGAACACATTCATAATGCGTACAGCTAAGGAGTGGAATTCCCTGCCGGAGTCTGTGTTTCCTGATAGCTACAACCTAGGGAGTCAAGAGTGAATAGGTTACTTCCAGGCAAGCGTGCTCCATCGTCGGTCACATCATCACTTACCATCAGGTGAGATAGTGGTCAAACGCGAGCCTATCAATAATAATTAAAATAAAAATTTCATTTTGTTTGGTTTTTGTTCCATTATTTGAGCGAGTTTCACTGGTAGGTATCCTACCCACTTCACGTTGAAGGGTAACTGTTTTTGATAACGTCTTTTTCTAATCAATTGCCTATTGTTTAACTTCATTTGATAAAAGGGACGTAACGTACCGACGTACTTATCAGTGTTTACTTACATATGACTGGCCTGTTGGTCTAGTGGTTAGTGGCCCTGACTGCTATGCCAGAGGTTGTGGGTTCGATTCCCACCCAGGACAAATGTTTGTGTGATGAGCACGATCATTTGTTCTGTGTCTGGGTGTAATTTATCTATAACATGTATGTATTTAGAAATATTATAAGTATGTTTATCAGTTATCTAGTACTCATAACACAAGCTCTGCTTAGCTTGAGACTAGACGGCGTTGTGTGATAGTTGTGGAATATTATTATTATTATTATTTATTATTACATAAGTACCTATAGTTCCGCCAAATTGGATAACAAATACAGGTAAATAAACCGATAGGTATAGGGTTATCACAACCCACGTTTCAACTACTTAGTAGTATATATCTAGTATTATTTGCATTAACTCATATTACAGCATAAATGAGTTACCATGGAGTTTCTTACCGGTTCTTCTCGATAGAAAACGATCAATTCGAATCGTGCATCAGCTTCTGACGTTTTATAAGTGCCCATGTAGGCCTATGAGAAATAAAAACAATTTTGAATTGTTTTTTTTTTAAATAGGTATTATATCACTTGAATCACTCACACTCACTTTGAAACTCAATCTCAAATAATTAAAAATACATCATTACACGGTTCTTCTCGAAAGAAAACGACCAATTCGAATCGTGCATCAGCTTCTGATGTTTTATAAGTGCCCATATAGGCGTATGTGAAATACTCGTAAAAACAATTTTGAATTGTTTTTTTTTTTAATAGGTATTATATCACTTGAATTACTTACACTCACTTTGAAACTCAATCTCAAATCATTAAAAATACATCAATATATGTAGGTACGCGAAAACCTTACAAATAAAGTGACATGGCTGAAATTCAGACATTCAATAATCTTCTCGATAAAAATTGACATCGTTTTAATACAGCATACTGCATGGTATAACTACGTTTTAAAACAGCCGCGTAATAATTATGTACCTATGTGCATTATAATGCAATAAAGACTCGTTTCATTTAACTAAATAAACCTACTAAAATATTTTTTTTAAATTAAGTAATGTTCTATGCTATTTTATAAAAAGATTCAAAATTATTAGTTTTATTATTTAATAATATAAGTAAAAAAAAACTACATACACACTACATTAGGACTTCTAATTAACCCCTTTTTTTCGTCTTTTTCCATTAGTTAGGTTTAAATATATAAGATTTTTTTTTTCAATATAACCTCCTCTTTATTAATTATATAAATTACAATAGATTATAATAAAAAAAAAAAAAATACATTAATGTCATAAATTAAATGTCAATCGTCAATAAATAACCCGCCCCTGATCGTTCCCGGTGCAAAGGCGCCCATAACACTCGCCGCATTACCTCGCTGAATAGCGATGGCCATCCTTTGAACCAAGAACGACCTGGACCGGGAGTAACCCGTTGCCTCCCCGAGCCTACGGCCCAAGTCGGGACCACAAAACACTTTGCCTCCGTACTCCAACTGCCCAGAGTCTCCACAGCATCCGGCACAAAATGGTAAAACTGATCCAAGGCAGCGTACTTGAGCATTGAATTTATTTAAATAAAGAATTATAATACTTTTTTTGCAGCGTGAGAGCAGTGGTGGCCGAGTGGTAACGGCCCCGACTTACGAGTTGTAGGTTGCGGGTTCAAACCCAGCCAGGCGCATTACTTTGTGCAATTTATTTCATCACCACTGCTCTCAAAACGGTGAAGGAAAACATCGTGAGGAAACCGGCATGTCCTAGAACCAAAAATTCGAAGACGTGTGACATCCTCCAACCCGCACTGGGCCCGCGTGGTGGATTACGGCCCATTCCCTCTCCTAGAGAGGAGGTCTGAGTCCCAGCAGTGGGAACATTATAAGACCGACTATGCTATGCTAATACTTTTTTTATCACCAAAAATATTTTCTATTGACAATAAACGAAAACGATCGAAAATTTCCAAAAACCACTTTCGTTCAGATTTTACATTACACATAACAAGCTTTTATTTTTATTGTTTTTATCTTTTCATGTTTCGACGATAACATCGAAACAAGTGAATTCTCATGTAGCGTTATTAGTGTCAGCTTAGATTATGGTCGATATATTTTTATGGCTATCTTTATATATAGAGATATGTATATATATATATACTAGGCAGACGTTGTTATGCCAGAAAGATGGCATTCTCTCAGAAAAAAAAAATAGGAACCCGATTGCAGCGCCACCTACTGGGTACAATTGTATTTTCAAATCACCCAGAGACCCACTCAAATATACATTTTAAATTACATCCAAATCGGTCTAGCCATTTAGGAGGAGTTAGGTGACAAACACACGTACAGAAGAATTATATGATGAAAAGCCGGCTTTTGGGCTATTATTTTATATTTGTTACAATCAATGGTTTGTTAGTCACTCTTATGTACCAATGATGACACATGACTTGCAGGCTGGCGAACGTTAGAAGTGTAAAGAAAAAAAAACCGAACCAAACGCCAATTTATTAAGACTCCCGCAGACAGGCGCAAAGCGGCAATCTGACAGCGACGCAACGTGATCGGCCTTATAATGCTTCGACTGCTTGGATACGGGGCCTCCTCTCTAGGAAAGGGAATGAGCCGTAATCCACCACGCGGGCCCAGTGCGGGTCGGTGGATGCCACATGTCTCTGAAATGGTGATTATAGGACGGCACCGGTTTCCTTACATTGTTCTCCTTCATCATTTTGAGAGCAGTGCTGATGGAATAAATTACACAAACAAAAACGCATCTCATCTCATATGTACAGGGGTCAAAAGTGCAGTTCCACCTTACCAATGCTAAAATGTTTAAAATTTCTTTGTAGAAGAGGGTCAATGGTTCATGACCGATTTAATTGGTAGCATAGAATCTAAAGTATTGAATAAACTAGTTATGGACTATTGAACTTCTACAATAAAGAAATTTTAGACACTAGCATTGGTAGTGTGCAACTGCACTTTTGATCCCTGACTGTTATACATCTCGTAAGTTGGGACCATCGCGGCTGCTCCTATGATCAATGATATAAAATATCATAAAAAATATTCCACGAATATACCTAGTTATAAAAAGAGAGACTTTTTGAACAAAATAATAATCTAAGAGACATAGTTATTTTTTTTTTTAATATTCCACATCTATCACATAACGCCGTCTAGTCCCAAGCTAAGCAGAGCTTGTGTTATGAGTACTAGACAACTGATAAACATACTTATATATTTTCTAAATACATACATCTTATACGAGTAGATAAATTACACCCAGACACAGAACAAATGATCGTGCTCATCACACAAACATTTGTCCTGAGTGGGAATAGAACCCACGACCTCCGGCATAACAGTCAGGGCCAATAACCACTAGACCAACAGGCCAGCTAAAACCAGTTAAATATATACAGTCTCAAGGGTGATATGCCTGTAATTTAACCGAGATCATTCCCCTTCAAACCAAACCAACTGCAACATTACGTTTCTAGTGTAGATTGAATAAAATACTTGTCCCACCCATACGCAAAATACGCGGTTTGAACGTGGAGTTGTGGATACCAGCCCAATATACATATACACGGTGTTTTTCACATTGACGTACAAACGAATACCACGGATCCAGCACATGATTCTGGACTTCCTTTACATACGATTTACCCACGATACAGGAATAAGTCCTAGTAACGTAAGCAACTTCATTTAAAGAAAACTCTACTTACTGAAGTTTTACTTTCACAGGATGCATTTTGGAGAGTGTGCGTGGGAATTGCGTGACTTGATTCCACTATCTCTTTTCTACCATCGGACAACCCAAAGTACGAATATCCACCCTTACGTTGTTAAAACTTCTACGGACTAAGCGTTTCGCTTCGTCGTTTATACAGCGTACATCGAAGGACTGGAACAATTTGCTTGCTGCGGTCTTCCCGTCCGATTATAATTTAGGTGTCTTCAAGGTTCGAGTAAATAGGCTCTTAATAAACTAGTGCGCCTCACCTTCAACGATTGCATCACTGCTTACCATCAGGTGGGATCGCAGTCAAGCACTGGTTTATATCAATAAATAAATAAACTGGATGACAGAATAGTTGAAATGATAAAACAGGTCGGCCAAACCTGCAAAGTTTAATACTTTACAGTTTTCGAAGCTTATAACAAAGCGGATACTTATTCGAAATTTTTCCCAAGAATCCGGGAGGGATGGCACTCTTGACGACGTTATTATTGACACCGGGAGTGCGGGAGTGACTCTCGAGAGATCAAGGCGGTTCAGAGGACCTCTTGTCAAACCCGAAGATGCTGGGATGATACTAAGAGGCTTTTGACAACACGTGCGCCAACGTAATGTTGATGACAACACCGGCATCATTAGGAAACGTCAGTTACGAAGTATTTTTTTTTTCGTTTTTTATCGGTTGAAAAGATCACAAGATTCGCAACGTATAAATTTTTCAGAGATTTTTTCACGGATTTTTTTGTGTTGAAAAAATTGTCTGTAGTCCAAATGGGCTATCCTCGACCCATCGTAAACACAGTGCTAGTGTGGAGCCCCTTTACTGGATATGTTTTACCTCCTTTTATAATTCATAATTATTTATTTGCTAATATGGGTAATAACATTGGTTATTGAAAGTATAGCACAGTCCAACTATATTACACCTTGAGACATGCAAATCACAAGCTTTATTGTTATACTTAATACATTTTCTTGCAAAAATTATTTACAATTTATAGTACAATTTAGTCATTCATTTCACCGTAGCAATTAACATAGAAAGAAAGTTGATAATAATGTCACTTGAAGAATTGAAGATTAAAATGTCATTTGTTAAATAATAATGTTAAGATACAATTGTGAATAAATGTCAAAGTAAAAATAATACTTATATAAAAAAAAACTCGTGCATTATTTGGTAAATTCACTGTGAAAAATAATAATGTCAATAATCATCATCATCATCATTTCAGCCGAAAGACGTCCACTGTTGGACATAGGCCTCCCCCAAGCGTCTCCACAACGACCGATCCTGTGCGTCTCGCATCCACCGCATGCCCGCGACTCTCACCGGGTCGTCGGTCCACCTTGTGGGAGGCCTTCCAACGCTGCGTTTTTTGGTGCGCGGTCGCCACTCTAGAACCTTTCGGCCCCATCGACCATCCGTTCCACGCAGGGCACATAATGTCAATAGTTTAATTAAAATTTGCAATTTCCATTTCAAGCTCAGCATGCACAACCACCTGCTCATTTAAGTTTCCCATAATTTAAGTCGTGGAGACTTAATGATGCCAACGACAAAGTCATCCAGGTAGCCATATATTGTTCGGATAACATTACCTTACCTAGAGTCAAATCAACACCAAAGAAGAAGAAAATGAACCTTTTTTAATCTTTAATAAGGAGCTTTGTCACAATATTGACTATGTCGCTCCATCATAGCCAAATTTTTAATTTTAAGTTTTTTTTATATTATTGTAATATACTTATTTTTTATAAAACTCTTGCCTCTTCTGTCATAGGCTTAGCTAAGACACTGTTGCAAATACCGATTTCAAAACATATTTAGAGTGCTGAACAGATTTCTCCTGAAACGTTCGCCCATATTGTTAGATAGAGTTACGGCGGCCAAACGCAAAGAGCTACTGGAGGAACACAGGTGGGTTTTAGTCAGTAAAAGACACACTCCCTCTCGATTCACTTAGAGCGGAAGAAGTAATATAATTATTTTTTATGGTAAAGTCGTGAGATAGTTATTGTTGTTTTTTATTTAATTAATTGTGTGTCTTTGCTAAATAAAGTGTTTTCTTTCTTTCTACTTTCTTTCTTTATTTTTCACAAAAAAAAAAAAATTGTATTGCAGGATAAATAAGGGATAATCAACTTACTAGTATTTTATTGTTTACACTGATTAGATTAGCAGTACAGCTATAACGCTTTATAAAAATGTGGAAGAAATTGTTTCCATACGTATTGGCAAAAAGTGGGTCAGAGTCTGAAATAATGGAAAGAATACCGGGACACACTTGCCCAACAGTGGCAGGCTAAATCTAATAATAGGTATCTAATAGTTTTTTTAAGACTTTTTTTTAAACACTGCTCGGCATTACCAGTGACAGGAGACCCAAACCCGGAACACATCTGCCCCCTAGCCAAGTTACAACCGTTTCGTTTCGATTCTCTTTTCGTTGATCACCTCGAGTCGGCCACGCCTCCTATTCCTTTGTTCTGACCATGTGACTGAGCGTTGAGAACAAAGGAATCGGAGGCGTGACCGACTCGAGGGTATCGACGAAAAGAGAATCGAAACGAAACGGTCGTAACTTTAGGGGGGCTGTAGACTATACAAATATTTGTTCCATGCGTGGATCCGACCCACGACACGCTGCACAGCAGCTAACCGCTCAAGTACTTCATCACCCGTTTCGTCATTTGTTTGTAAGAAATACTTAAAATTGTATAATTAATATATTGTGTAAAGTAAGTAAATAAATATTTTGTTTGATCCAATAACATCAAATTGCACACAAGAGCTAAACAATCTTGGGTTATAGGTTGTGTGTGTTATGTTGGTGGTGTGTGTTACTTGTGTGGTTACAGGACTGCTATGTACCTTTAGTTTTTTATTTATTTTTTTGTAGAGGTAAATTCTATCTACAGTATGATTAGAATCACCACCGACCGTTACTGCTTATAAATAAAATATTTCTAATCTAGCACATATTTAATTTATGTGTAACTAAATGGAACATCTAAATGTAAAATGTAACAAATTTTAGAACGTGTGAATGACATTTTATTACCAAAGTGCTATAAAATAGTAGACAACCTATTTTATTTTAATGTACTGTTTCCGAGATTGAGGTTACGATTTCTTGCTATAAGATGATAGAGAAGAAAACAAACTGTGTCATTTTTTTTTTATTGAAAATAGGGAAAGTTATTGGTTTTCACAGGTAGTTTAGGTAGTAACCTAAATATTTACTGACCACACAAGTGTTTATGCGTCATAAATTGTTTTAGGTCACGCAATATAAAAAGAAAAACAAAAATGTTGAAACCTGTTTGCCTAAATTATTAACAACGCAAAAAAGTATATTTATTTTTGTGACGTAACAACAAAATTACTATTTTCAGATTTTTCCTTACCTGTGCTATCAATAAGACCTTGCTTTATGCCAAACGAGATTCTGTGTCAACGGGAAGTAGCCTAAGAATTTTGATTCCCTTGAGAGTGTTTTTGCGATATAAACATTTAATATATTATAATAATAATAAATTCTAATAATAATAATTCTTTTTGAGGTACGGAACCCTAACAAATAATAAAAAAAAAACATGTTCAAATGTTTGTAAATCGTTATACCTACTGAAAACAGTAAGATTTCATTGTTTGTACAGGTTAAATGGTATTTTTACTCGCAAATTAATATCCAAAGGGAACATGGATTATATGCATCATAATTTCGTAATCCTACAGGTTAGAACTCAATTACCACAAAGAAAACAAGGTTGGACGCAAGGCTAAACCGAAAAGTATAGGTAAATTATGGCAAACCTTCGGAAAAAAGTCTGTTAATGTGTACGTTCATTTCATGGTAAATTATCAGAATTCTGATTAAACTAGTGGAACTGCTTTTTGTTTTGAAGGGGGAATCATCAAATAACTCCTCTCGCACTGGGTGGAGCGAGAGGGAGTGCCAGGATTTTACTGAATAAAAAATGGTAGTATTTAATTGTTTCTTAATTTATTCCTGTTTCCTACTACGAAATCTACCTCTGTTCTACCAAATAAACTATTTGTGCACTAAAATTTGCTCTACAAAGTGCTCTAAAAAAACCACTACGGGGATGGCGGGGTCTGTGTTCGCTTACTTCGCTCGCTCACTGGACCCCATCATCCCCTTATAACCCGTCCAAGACGAGGTGTCCCAAGTCCCTTAAATTGTAAAAAGTTCATTAATATTTGGTGTATAAATAGTATTTTTAGTGAAGAATAAGATTTTTGATGCACAGTTAAAAATACTCTAATAAAAAACCTATCTATGCTTCAGTTACTTTTTGCATTCTAGGGCCATAACTGAAGAACAAGTGGATACCGGGTAACTCTTTTGAACAATCCCGCTAGTGTACTTTTTTATTACACACATACATTATCATGACCCTCTGGCACGCGTTCAGCTCGGCCGCCCGTCGCTTTCGCAGTGACGGCGCCCACACCGGCGCCCCATAAAGGGCCATGGACCGGACGATGCCTGCGTAGAGCCTCCGGCAGGAGGCGTCTGGACCCCTAAGGTTGGGCAGGAGCCGCTTGATGGCAGCCTCAGTCCGATTCAGTTTGGGAGCCAGACGTCGGAAGTGCTCGAAGGAGAGTCCCAGGTGCATCATCGTCGACCCGACGCCGATGTGAACTCCTCCTACCGTTAGTTGGGAACGCCGAGGCGGCGCGCTCCGAGGGCCGTGAAAACTCATGGCCACGGACTTGTGCAGCGCCACCTCGAGTCCCAACTGCTGGATCCTATCAACGACTATCGCAACCCCGCGTGTTGCTAATTCAACTGCCGCCTGGTTCTAAAGAGGATGGACCCTGTTCTTTATTCCTACCTCCATAATGCTATTTTTTGTTATTGATGAAATTAAACTGTTATTATACAAAAGTGCAATATACCTTTTTTGATGTGGCAAATCATCAAATAACTTTTCCCACTCTAGGTGCAACGGCGAGTGTCAGATTTCTACTGACTAAAACCGACCCATGTTCTTTCAGTTACCTTTTGCGTTCAAGTTTAGGGCTTTGGCGCTTCTTTCGAACAATCCTACAGCCCAACGCTGGCTAAATAATAATATGCTATTATTATATGTATAATATTTTTAATTCAACATTTATAATTTCTACAATTAAAACTAAAATATTTACTTCAGTACCACTAAGCGGTACACATTTTGATGAACAATACAGTGCACTAACGTCCAGAGAAAGCGATCTAAATCAAATTGATTGTCTTTATCCATATTTTTTTTTTTTTTTTTTTTAGGTGGGAAAATCATCTTATGACAAATCCCGCTCTTGGGCGGAGCGGAAAGTAGTGTCAGACTTTTACTGACTAAAAACCCACTCCTGTTCCTTCTTTGCCTTCGTCCCAGGGCCCCGGGTTTCGCTTTCACACTACCCGTGGCCCCAGTAGGCTTCGACCCTGTTGGGCCCCTACGATTTGCTGACATCTCCATGAGGCGCGCGTGGAACAATACGCGCCGTCGACGACTTGGGCTTGGTCCGGACGGTTACCGGACGATCGGACGGCGAGCCACCCATTGCTCGCCGTCCGCAAGCCCTCGCCTACGGTGGCCGGAAATCGGGATCGGAATCCCGGCGGCGGTTGGGGCGTGAGGACCGTTGCCTCACGCGATCGGCCGCCTCCTTTGCTAGCATTACTGCTTCGCAGAAGGAGGCGACCGCCTGCCACTCTTCCTCGCTCCGGACCATGGCCTGTACCAAGGCCCGGCGCGAGAGATCGCCGCCGCCGATCGCCCCCACGAGGACACGGCGTTGCTCTGCCCAAGCGGGGCACACCTCCACCGTGTGCTCCACCGTGTCCTCCGGGCGGTCCGCACAGTGGCGACACCCGGGCGTCTCTTCCGCACGAATTCGGTGCAGGAACTTCCCGAACTTACCGTGTTCGGTGAGAACCTGCGTCATGCGGAAGGTGAGGACGCCGTGAGGTCTTTCCAACCACGCCTCAAAGAGGGGACTTACCGCCATAATTGTGGCGTGCCCAGCACTGGGTCGCGACAGTCGTTGTCGCCATTTCTCCATGAGAACCCGCCAGAGCTCTGTCCGCCATGCTGCGACTTGTCGCGGCAGCGGAGTTTCGCCCCGGCGTTGCATCTCCATGCGCAGATCGTGCATGTGAGCAAAGCCTGTTGCTACCAGATCCCATGGTGGCTGTCCAGCAAGGAGGCTCGCCGCTTCGCGGGAAATCGTCCGGTATCCTCGCACCATCCGTATGGCCATGACCCTCTGGCATGCGTTCAGCCGGGCCGCCGGCTGCTTCCGCAGCGCCGGCGCCCATACCGGTGCGCCATAAAGGGCCATGGACCGAACGATTCCTGCGTAGAGCCTCCGGCAGGAGGCGTCTGGACCCCCCAGGTTGGGCAGGAGCCGCCCGAGGGCAGCCCCAGTCCGATTTAGTTTGGGAGCCAGACGTCGGAAGTGCTCCTCGAAATCCCATCGGCTGTCGAGAACGAGTCCCAGGTACTTCATCGTCGACCCGACGCCGATGTGGACTCCTCCTACCGTTAGTTGGGAACCCGGTGGTGGCGCGTTCCGAGGACCGTGAAAGCACATGGCCTCGGACTTGTGCAATGCCACCTCGAGTCCCAACTCCTGGATTCTGCCCACGACTGTCGCAACCCCGTGTGTCGCTAGTTCGACCGCCGCCTGGTACGACTCTCCCCGCGCCAGGACCAGCGTGTCGTCTGCGTAGCAGACTACGCTGACCCCGTCAGGGAGGTCGCCGCGCAGCACGTAGTCGTATCCGATGTTCCACAAGGGCGGCCCTAGTACCGATCCCTGCGGAACACCGCACGACATCTCTCGGCGTTCCCACTCTCCCTGGTGACCAGGGTAGATTATGTACCTGTCCGACAGGTACGCCTCGACCACACGACAGAGGTAGTCGGGCGTCCGGTGATACCGGAGTGCCCTCCTAATGCTACTCCAAGGCAGGGAGTTGAAGGCGTTGGCGATGTCCAGAGACACCGCCACGACACACCTGCCCTGGGCCACCGCATCCCCCGTCGTGAGGGCTCGCACGCGCATGATGGCGTCCACCGTGGAGCGCCTCCTGCGAAAACCAAACTGGCCGTCCGCCAGATCCGGCCCCTCCCGTGTTAGGTGCGCGACAAGGCGGTCTGCAATTACTCTTTCAAAGAGCTTGCCCACCTCGTCGAGCAGCACAATGGGCCGGTACGCGGACGGAGAGTCCGCAGGGCGCCCCGGCTTCGCGATGAGGACCAGTTTCCCAGTCTTCCAGCGAAGTGGGAACTGGCCCCTCTCCATGCATGCGCTGAAGAGCCCTCTTAGTCGAGGCCCGAGAGCCTCCATGGCCAGGACCCAGGCCTTCCCAGGCAAGCCATCGGGTCCTGGGGCGGTATTTTTGGCACTCAGCCTTCGTACCACCACTCTCATCTCTACCTCGGTCACCTCTGGAGCGTTGTCGTCGTCGTCGCCATCGTGGTCCGCGTCGGAAACCGCTGGTGGCGGAGCCATGGGCGGGGGAGAGTGTTCCCCTCGCGTGGGGAACAGAGTGCTCACCACACCCTCCACAAGCTGAGGCCGGAGACTCTGCGTTAGCGGGGGAGCCCAGGGGCGGAGCTTGTCCCGCACCACCTTGTAGGGGCGTCCCCATGGGTCCCCGTTCAGAGTCCCCAGCCACACGTTGCGGGCCTCGAGTTTGGCCCGCCTTATCTCCGCTCGGAGGGTGCGCTTTGCCTCTCTGTATCCCTCGTACAGCTCCGCCTCTCTGGCCTCCGCATCCGGTGGACGGATACGGCGCCTGCGGTATCTGGCATACCGGCGTCGCGCGATATTGCATGCATTGCGCAGTGCCGCAATCTCCGGCGACCACCAGTATACCTGGCGCCGAGCACGTCCTGGATGGACTCGGGGCATTGCCGCGTCGCAGATTTGCGACACGGCCTCCCGGAACCACTCTGCCTCGACGTCGATGTCAACAGGCCTGTCCGGTGCTTGCACCCAGGCCTGTACCGTCGCGGCTTCCAGGAGGAGTTCCCGGTCCATGTCTTTATCCATATTAACATTTACGAAGACGCAGATCAGCACATTGGTTATCAAAAAAGCTATGATAGCTCTTTGAATGTATGTTTTATTGAATATTCTTGATAGTTGAATGGGAACCAACGCAGGCATGGTGTAGATTTTATCTGAAAAAAAAAGACAGTTTTATTAGTAACTGTCTATTGCCCGCGGCTTCGCCCGCGTATATTTTTTTTTTTAATATTCCACAACTATCACACAACGCCGTCTAGTCCCAAGCTAAGCAGAACTTGTGTTATTGGGTACTAGACAACTGATAAACATACTTATATATTTCTAAATAAATACATATATAGATAAATTACATCCAGACACAGAACAAATGATCGTGCTCATCACACAAACATTTGTCTTGGGTGGGAATCGAACCCACGACCTTCGGCATAGCAGTCAGGGCCACTAACCACTAGACCAACAGGCCAGGCCAGTATATAAAATATAGCCTATGTCACTCAAGAATAAAGCAGCTTTCTATCGGTGAAAAATTTTTAGCAATCAGTCAGTAAAACTCTGTAAAAATTGAAGAACCACATTTTTCGCTAGTTTTATAAAAAATAAGTGAAGTGTGTGTAATAGGTAGCCTATGGCCATCTATTTGTACTTCGTTGAGCATAAACCCAAACGCAGAGCTGCTAACCAGAGCTGCAAGAATTTCGTTCAAAAGATTTAAAAAAAAAATCGAAATCCAACATATTTTTATTTCGCATAGGCTATGGTTATGGACATTTATACAAAATCAGAAGCTAGTGCAAACCCCAAAGGCTACTGGAAGAACACGGGTGGGTTTCAGACATAGATGTATGACCCTCCTCGATCCACCCAGTGACGAAGAAGTTATTTGATAATTTTCCTCTTCAAAAAGACCCTGGGTTACTACTGTCATTTTTTTATGGGTATTTACAATAATACTGTCCAGGTATTTGGGGAATAAAAGTGCCTAGAATCTGATGTTCAACAGGAAAAAAAAACCTGTGCGAGGCCGAAAAGGCTCCTATCTCAGCGCATGTTTCGATATTTATAAATAAATAATAATAATAATCATTTTAATTCAGGTTCACTGTTTACAGTACCCATATCATAAATACCATAAATACTAAAATACATATTAACTATTACATTATTTAAATTATATATTATTATATTTTTATATTATTTTGTTTGTAAATATGATTTAAAACTGTGTTAGTAACACTTCACTGCGCACTATATTGTCTTGGTGCTGTCCTGTGGTATTTGTTCACGGAAGCAACAGAACACTCTGTGGCCAAAAGTCTTCTTCCATAACAAACAAATAACACGGTCTTGGTATCCTGATAGTCAGGGCCTGTGAAATGACTCAACTAAACAAACACTTACTTGTTAGATCTCTGATGTTTCTTATGTTACGATGATTGGCTTTTAACTACTTCCTTGGCTCTTCAGGGTAGTTAAAAAACCACAAAAGTCCGACTTAATCTGACTGCTCGACGATGTGGATGGAATTCGATGTCACTGCACGATATTTCAAGGATAAAACTGAACTGAGGACAAGAGCATTCTGTTGTTATTTAAACCTCGACATAATTTTAATTATCATTAAGATGGCATTTTAGGGTTATGTACTACAACTGCAATTTTATTTAAGTTTTTACTTTCAGTTTTGTTTTATTTGTTATCAATTACTCTTTTTTTTGTTTTGTAATGAATAAATCATCGTTGAAATATATTTTTTTCAAAAGCTGCTAAAGTATCATATATCAATCCTAGTCAACTTGGATGTTAATTCAAATTCCCAAATGTATTAAACAGTCTGGTTTATTTTTTAAGAAAATCCTGAGAATAGCGAAACTCTATCTTAATTTTACGATAATTCATTTTTTCGCAGATATCTTGCGACAAATCATGAGGGTTTTTGCCAAATGGAATTTGAACATAGTGCGTGTGTTAACTCAACAAACTCTATAAATCTAATTAACTCGTTATGTCTCACTGGGGGCCCTTTACCATACAAGATTTTTCGAGTGTATGTATATGCCCATACACCTGCACTTTGGAGGATTTGATGAGTGCTACCGATGCTGCTATTATGCATTTTAGCTTGAGAGGTGTTGTTAGATTGGCCTTAGTTGTGAAAGTGACACTGGGTACTTATATAAAAATTATTTTAAAAAATGGCGGATTTTTAGTTCCAAACAATATATTTTTTTATACAATTTTGTGTTCCTTACACGGTCTGAAATTTAAACCCCTACAATAATGCGCTCAGTGTGAATTGTAGTACGTATATTGTTTAAGAGTTTCTTCTAAGGATAATATTATAGACGTATCTGGAAAAATCAGTTCATAAGCAAAATTAGCCTGTCAGAAAAGTGATTTATATGTCTATATAAAGTACACCGCACACATCGTTTATAGTATGAAGTACGGAACCTTCCAATGACAGTCCGATGAAAACTTGACCGTCTAAAAATAACTTAATGAGTTATGATAAGCTAATGAGTTTGACTACAGTTAATCTTTTTGTGTTATTAACGAGTATTAAAAAATAAACAGTAACAGTCATTATGTTTGTGTGGCAATGGTAGACGACCTGTGTGTAAGGCACAGTTGCTACAACTATGCGACAGCCATTTTCTATGGAAATCGTTCTATGAATTAGAATATATTCAATCTTGTGTGTCCATGTTAGGGTCAGTGACTCTCTTACTCGAGTACTTAATCTTCCTTTAGGGATAAGCTACGGGTAACGTTTGTTATCTACTCCACAGTTTCCCCAAACCAGTTGTCATGTTCATCGGCGAGTTGTGTTCCACATGCACCAAAAAATGAGAGGGCCAGCTAAGGGTGTTTTTAATATCGTGCGGATTTCATCACGCATGCGGGATTGGTCAGTACGCGTAGCCCCCGCAAATGTCCTTTACAATGCGTTCCAAATAAGAATAGGATCGATCGCCATGTTGTGACGTCACGTCATACTGTCAAATCGCAAGAAATTGGGCAAAATTGAAGAACTCAGAGATGAGCAAAATTGAAGAACTGAATTCTGATTAAACTTTTTTCATTCACAGTTCGTAAATAAATACAATTTTAAAAATTTCTTGTTTTGCTCACCATATAATTCTTCGATTTGACAGTATGACGTGACGTCACAACATGGCAATCAATCCTATTCTTATTTGGAACGCATTGTACATACAAGTATGACGCGCTATTACCACCGCAACCGCTATGTCCCAGCATTTTAAATCTGTAATATCTTCGAAAATCTATATTAAATGCACAATGTATTTGAGGTACTTAATTGGATAAGGATTAATGCTTGCTTAAAATCACTTCGTAAATAAGCCATTATTTCTCGTAAAAATATATAGGATAAAAAAATGTTTTTTTAAGGTGTATAATAAGTACATTATTGTAATCTATCTCGTAGGGTTCAGCCAGCGTTTGCAATGTAAGTGCAAAAAAATGATTATTTACGACATCACATTAGAAACCTCGAAAATTACCAGAGTTTCTCTACTATTTTATGCATGTATTATATATTTAAACCTTTCTCTTGAATCACTCTATCTATTGAAAAAACCGCATCAAAATCCGTTGCGTAGTTTTAAAGATCTAAGCATACATAGGGACAGACAGACGGTAAGCGACTTTTTTTCGAATACTATGTAGTGAAGTGAGATAGTGATAGTGATTTACGACTTTTACGGGGGCGAAGCCACTCGCAGAAGCTAGTAATTTACTTACAGAAAATACACATGTATGACACAAGATGGCGACAGAAATAAAAATAATAATAAAATAAAATAATAATAATTAATTAAAAATAAATAATAATAATTAATTATTAATAATAATAAATAATAATTAATTATTGCTAGTATTCTTAAATCTTCAAATTCAGATGGATTCAGTCCAGACACTCGTTCAGGCTAAATGAACCGTGACGGTCCCAAAGTTTGCCTCTTCCATTTTATTCGTTCTTATTTATTTTATTAGATAGGCAATGTTTCAAAGTAAGTACACCATCTTGAAATTGATTTGTGATTGTTATCTTGAACTCGGGTCTGATTTTGTTGAAATGACTTATACCTGCAAAAATATTGACTTTTATAGTTTGTAATTTATTGTGAAACTAGCGATCCGCGATCTATCCCAACTTTGCACAGCTGATAAAAATTTATGAAATTCTCTGTTTTTCTTTACTATAGGATGCATACACACACACACACCCACACTTAAACCTTACTCATGAATCACTCTGTTAATTAGTGAATAGTGCATAAAAATCCGTTCAGCTAATATGCATGTGTTATATATAATGACGAATGTCATTATATATGACGTATATAAATCACGAATTTTAATATTTCACGAATATTGTTTGTTGTATTGTTTACATTGGTAACATTTATGCAGTTCAAATCAAGTTTAAAAGTACCTACCAAGATTCATGAGTAATATTGTTGTGTATACAATTATAAAACTTGAAACTTAGACGTATTGATGATAATCCTATAAATTATTTCGTAATTATTAATGATCATGAAGCTATTTCTCTCATTTTAAATTGATATTTTATTGTAATAAGTTGTTTGAGTTGATTAGTACAGAACTGTCAATCGGTATTATGTTCTTTGAAATAAGAACTAAGAAATACAAATCAAGTGTTGTAAAATTGCTTAAATGATCTTATAATGTTTTAAAACTGTTTAAATATGTAACAATTGTAATTAAAGACCTATAAAATAAGTTAAATTATGGTAAACTGTGATTGGTGGAAAATGGCGGGATATTATTATTTGACGTTTAAAAAAAGATGTCCATCCACCCGTCGACAGTTTACTATAAAAGGATTTGTGACCTTTCGGTGAAATAATAGTTGTGATCCAGCAAAGCTCACGTAAGTTGATTAATATTATATCTTGATTATTGTTATTATTGCTATTGGTTGTATTGATTCTGTGTATGTGTCTTACTATGGCTTTTGTTTCTAATTATGTTATACGGTATTTGAGAATACTTATTCAGCTTACTATTATGAAATAACCCAAGACATAGAACATAGAATTTCTTATAGATGTTATTATGATAAACCATAATTAATGATGTTGTAAAATGTGCCTATAAAATAATATAATTGAAGCTACCATGGGTTTTCTTGCTTGTTCTTTCCCATGACGACCTAGTTTTGGAACAAGCAACTAGTTATTCGATTAATTGACAAGCCTATTTGAAATAAATACTTAGTCTTGTCTTTCTGTGCTTTTCTTCATAAAACCCTTTCTCTACACACCAGTCATAGGAACTTTGATACACAGTAAATAACCGTTATCCATCTTGACAACTTAGCAAGATATGTAGGTACACATAAATATATTAAATCAATGTAGTTATCCTTTCCTCCTCTATAATTCTAACACATGCAAATATGCTGAGATAGGAATCTTTTTGGCCTCGCTCAGGTCTTTTATTTTTATCTTTTAATTTTGTTTTCTTTTTTTTTTAAGTTAAGTATTTATAGATTAAGTTGTTGTTTGTCCTGAGCGAGTCTCAAATAAATGTTTTCTTTCTTTCTTTCAGTAGTTTTTGAGTTTATAGTGTTTATACATTCAGATATACGCGGTCGGGGAGATTCAAAGATTCAAAGCATTTTATTTCAAATAAACCATTTACAGGCACTTTTGAAATGTCAAGAAAACTATGGACTATGTTTTATAATGAAAGGATGTATCTACTTACCTCAAAACAAAAGATAATCTACTGTTGAACTATCTACTGTATGCTTGAATACTGAGGGGTAGCAACTTCTCCTGTTACATCATCATTCTTCGTCTTTTCAGCAGCGTAATGTGTTTCCTATTGCTCAGCATAGACTTCCGCTTTCTCTTTCCTAGCCCCTTTATTTTGCACGATTTCTAAGCATGTTTAATTAAATTTGAATAAAGTTAATTTCAAAAAGTAATATTTTAATACACTTCCTTGAAAACTGACTCTTACCGTCCTACGGTTAGGTTCAACATGCCATGTATTGTTTTAATTTATCACAACAACGGCTTTTTTTCCGATTTCGTCACGGTCAAGGGAATTTTTAGAAGAGTCATTTTTATTTTTTAAAGCAACGAGACATTTTTAATATTTAATGAAAATTTAAAATGTTTATGAACAGAATATAATTATCATTAATAAATATGATTATTTACACAATAATTTGTTATCACCAACAAATTAAATTATCTGTGTTCTAAATTCAAAAATATTTGAATTTCTTATTTTTAATATTAGGATGTTTAACGGTTTGATACCTTTGCTTCTCCTTCGACCTGCAAAGATTAAGCGCGGGTAAAAAAGCTATATTAAATACAAATATTTAACATATTCATTTGTGTTGTTTGTGAAAAAAATGTTGAGTGTAAGATTTGAAGAGAATTCTTTAGATGCTACTACTGCTTATGATTGAGATAAAAAATACGATAGCTTGCTGCCGTCTAAATCAAAACTAAAATGTATGGCTACTTTGGAAAAATTTCTTGAGTACAAAATGAACAAAAATGCGTCGTGATTCTCAAAAAAAGAATTTCTTCGTAAGTGTATTGAAAAACGTGGTTTGATACACGTGGAAATTTGCCACTACGGCACTCGGCTCCATAACACCCTCGCCTGTATGGGTCGGGTGAATTTCGCCTCGGATGCATGAATAACTTTCTCCACTTATATCAAAATATACTATTTCCATGTCTTTATTTTCTGATCTTATAGATTATAAAAAAGTGAGTTATTTCTGAGACACCCAATATTTTTTAATCTATAGAACTAAGTTAGATATTAAGTCATACAAGTTTTATTGAAACTTTTATTGAAGTTAAAACTACTAATTTGTAAACATAATGCGATAGGGCCACAATAAATGTAGGTATACCTAGGGGATTTATCAAAACTAATTAACCGAATTTCTATTTACCACCAACAACAAATGAGTGCCACTTAGCACTCATTTGTTTTGAAATCGATGTGTCAATTAGCACTTTCTAATTGATATAAATTATAGAACTTTTTTTTTTCGGTTGAAAAATCATTCAATCTCATATCCCGTTCTTGGGCGGAGCGAGAGATAGTGTCAGACTTTTACTGACTAAAAACTCTTCCTTTCAGAATTAGACCCTTGGCCCCAGTAGGCTTCGACCCTGCTGGGCCCCTACGGTTGCTGACATCTCCTTGAGGCGCGCGAGGAACATTACGCGACGTCGACAACTTGGGCTCGGTCCGGACGGTTACCGGACGGTCGGACGGTGAGCTACCCATTGCTCGTCGTCCGCAAGCCTGCGCCTACGGTGGCCAGAAATCGGGATTGGAATCCCGGCGGCTAAGGCGTGAGGGCCATTGCCTTGAGCGTGCACGGGTGGCCTCCTTCTTTTGCTAGCATTATTGCTTCGCAGAAGGAGGCGACCGCCTGCCACTACTCCTCGTTCCGGACCATGGCCTGTACCAAGGCCCGGCGCGAGAGATCACCACCGCCGCCGATCGCCCCCACGAGGACACGGCGGTGCTCTGCCCAGGCGGGCTATACCTCCACCCCCATGCTCCACCATGTCCTCCGGGCGGTCCACACAATGGTGAATCCGGTGCAGGAAACTCCCGAACTTACATTATTCCAGTGTTGTAGGTTGTAGGTATGTTGAATTTTCACATAAATCTTACTAGGTATAACAGTGTCTATACATATAATAAAACAGTAAAATGGTGGAGCGTTGGTATTAATTGGCGCAAAAACTACTGAACCAATCCTGTTCAAATTTTGCATACATAATCCTTATAGGCCGGGTCAACTGTTAGGCTACATATTATCACGCTTTTTGCTATGGGGGGTGAGCAATATTCCAAAATGTCGATATTGAACGAGAATCGCTCTAAGTTCGATCCTCAGACACAGTTAATATTTTTGTGATTGGTTTGGTGTTTTTTTATACATAATATAGAATTATATTTCAAGAACAATAATAAAATGGCTTTTTATGTATTTTTAAATTGCCATCGACATTTTTATTCGATATTTTTCCAAATATTTCAGTAAAAAACCATCAAAACTCATATTAAAATGGAACCGGAGATAAAAAATACGCTTTTTTTTTAAATTTGGGTAGGAATTTAAGGTCAAAAATGAAAATCATCACGCTATTTTGTATAAGGAGTCAAGCAGACAAGTAATGACGTGTATTTAAGAACGGCTATTTAGAGCTAAACTCTGCGAGAACCATGGCGCAGTGGTATCCTGACGGATCCGTGTTTGCTATGTTGCGAGTTCAAACCTCGCATAATTTTTTGGGATTGTTTTCTTTTATTTTTTATTTATTTATTGCTTACTTATTTTTGTTTTCTTACTACTTTTTACTTCGAATGAAATGTAATATAAAGAAATGAAATTGTACAAAAGTCGTATTATTTTTGAAAAACAAATTATTAGCGAAGGACACTGTAACACAATCACAAAATTAGTTTTTGCATATACGTATCTAACAAAACGTTGATATATTTATACGTATTATTTGTATCTCTAGAAAGTAATCAATTCGTATTAATATCGAAGCGAGTTAAAAACTTCATTAATTTCTTTTACAGTACTACATCTTATTATTTTTAAATTTAACTTCAGAACTTCTATCATCACTTTAAAGACACCGCATTGGGAAGGGTTTACACCGTTCATCCCAATAATGGATATTGTAATTATTTGCGATGATTGCTTCACACTGTACGGGCCCCAACGTCATCACGATCAACACTGGGACGACACTGACAGTGACGGAGGCCAGCATCACCGATAGCCCCAGACGACTGCGACATTTGTTTGCCATTATTTTAGTATTTTGTGGAGTCACAAACCCAGGTCGGTTGTGGGTCTCATGGTGGAATGGCAACAGCAACTGTCGCAACCCAGTGCTGGGCACGCCACAATTATGGCGGTAAGTCCCCTCTTTGAGGAGTGGCTGGAAAGACAACATGGCGTCCTTACCTTCCACATGCCGCAGGTCCTCACTGGACATGGTAAGTTTGGGAGCTTCCTGCACCGGATTCGTGCGGAAGAAACTCCTGGGTTCCACCATCGTGTGCACCGCCCGGAGGACACGTTGGAGCATACGGTAAGGTGTGCCCCGCCTGGGCAGAGCACTGCCGTGTCCCCTTGGGGGCGATCGGTGGCTGTGATCTCTCGCGCCGGGCCTTGGTACAAGGTATGGTCTGGAGCGAGGAGGAGTGGCAGGTGGTCGCCTCCTTCTGCGAAGCAGTAATGCTAGCAAAGGAGGCGGCCGCACGTGCGAGAGAACGGCCTTCACGCCCCGCCGCCGTCCCGATCCCGATTTTCAGCCACCGTAGGCGCTGGCTTGCGGACGGCGAGCAATGGGTAGCTCGCCGTCCGACCGTCCGGACCGAGCCCAAGTTGTCGACGGCACGTAGTTTTCCACGCGCGCCTCAAGGAGATGTCAGCAAAACCGTAGGGGCTCAGCAGGGTCGAAGCCTACTGGGGCCATGTGATGCGAAAGAGAACCCCGGGGCCCTGGAACGAAGGCAAAGAAGGAACAGGAATGGGTTTTTAGTCAGTAAAAGTCTGAAGCTCCACCCAAGAGCGGGGGATGTCATTGGATGATTATCCCACCGAAAATAAAAGGTCGGTTGTGGGTAAATCATCGCCATCATCTGTCCGAAGACTTTTTACGTGCTTTAAGGTGTACTACTGAGGGTGACATTGAACGCGTTTCGAATAGTTGTCTAGGTTCATTTCAAGACGTGGTCATTTCCATCGGTGGCAATCCACTTTACTGGTCGAATATGAATTACCGGCCCCGCAATCATTGGCATATCAAGATCGAGGAAATCGGGGTGATATTGTCAATGATCACGACTCTAAGTTCACCTCAGAACAAAATGTCCCTGCATTTTTAACAGCGTCATACAAAGCGTTAGGCTCAGCCAGGGTAAAATATTTTTCATTAATGCTCAAGGTGGAACAGGAAAAACATTCATTGCCACTTGCAGAAATAAGGTGACAAGGCAAAATAGTGATTCCGACTGCCTCTTCTGGAATTGCTGCCACACTGCTTCCAGGGGGCAAAACAGCGCACGTAATGTTTAACATTCCCATCGATTTAGAGAGCAACGAAATGCCAGTGTGTGGGCTATCACGCAACTGTGACAAAGGTTGGGTACTCAAGGATTGCTATTTAATCGTATGGGATGAATGTACTATGGCGAATAGAAAAGTTGTGAAGGCTGTAAACAGAACCCTGCAGGACATACGCAGGAATCGAGATGTGATGGGAGGTGTCACTGTTTTGTTTAGCTGCGATTTTCTGCAAACTTTGCCTGTGGTGTCGCGAGAAATTAGGGTTGACGAGGTGAATGCTTCGTTGAATCGATCGAATCTATGGTCACGAGTTTATAGACTGCGCTTGACCATTAACATGCGAGCTCAGTTGGGCGGATATACTCAAGAATTCTTGGATTTTCTTTTAAAAGTTTGGTGAAGGCAACTTACCAGAGACTATAAGCAAAGTAGTTCCCACTATTGAAGAACTAATTTGTCTGGTGTAAGGGGACGTCGGTCGAATACTGCTACAAGAGAATTCTTGGGTGTGTGAACGGGCCATTTAACACCCAAAAATGATCAAGCTGCAGCAATTAACGAAAACGTTCTCTCGCAAATTGATGCGAACGAAATGGTATTTCTATACCTCTATAAATACTGTTGTAGAGCAAGATGACGCTATATATTCTTTCGTAGAGTTTCTGTATTGGAACGGCAAGTGGACTACCGGCGCACACTATCCAGCTGAAGGTCGGTGTCCCGATCATGCTGCTACGGAATTTAACTCCACCTAAGCTATGTAACTGGACCTAGCTCAAAGTCGTCTCTCAAATATTATTGAGGTGGAAATTCTAAAGGGTTGTGGCGTCGAGGAAACAGTGTTTATACCCCGAATACCACTAATCTCTCACAATTACCCCTTCTAATTCAAGCGTGTGCAGTTCCCTGTAAGCGTATGTTTCGCAATAATAATAATCTAAAGGCTGCAGGTGTTGATCTCAGGACAGCTGCTTCTCACACGGATAGCTGTATATCGTTCGCTCCCGCGTCACCAGTCCTGAATCTCTGTACATTTTGGCTCCTGAAAGTAGGACTCGAAATGTGGTTTACAGAGAAGTTTTATAAGAAAAGTAAAGTTTGGTTTATGATTTATCTGCAAAAACAATTGTGTTAGAAATATAATGGTTATTTGCGGACGAAGTCGCGGGCAACAGCTAGTACTAAATAAACTTCTGCAAGCCAGAACTCTACAGAATCCTATGTATAGATATAGTGCAGATGCATTATAGGAGAGACTTGTTGATCAAGTGGCAAACAGCTAAGTGCCCCAGGGACTTGCTTCGATAGCGAAGTTAGTAACTGTGATTGCCTTTAATTACGACGCGGTAGTGTATGTTGCTGATAGCGTAGATAAAAGTTTGTGGTAATAGTAGATATTTTATTTTATTTTATTTAGGAAACAATTACCACTCATAATATATAATACACAATATATAACAATACAAATACGAATAATTTGAGGGGTAACAATATTGCAGACCACTACATTATCCGCAAATTATTAAAAACATGTGATAAAGAGTGCCACTAAATGCTTATTGTTATTTAAACAATATTTATTAATTAATTAGGTACATTTAAAAAAAACCGGGCAAGTGCGAGTCGGACTTTAATTAATTTTATCACTGCCACTATCGCTGCTTCAGTTAATTTTATACTGCAATTTTAGCCATATCAGAATAATTATGAATATGCGGAACTCCATGTTTTTGGTATTCTACTGTGTACTACATGTAGGTACCGAACTTAACCGAATATTTTTTCTTTAGTTATCAAGTCCATCATTTTGTTTACTTTGATGCGAAATATTTGTGCGATGATATCGTGGCGATTGTGAGGTTTTTGGCCTGGAAACAATTTTGTTTATTTTCTTTCCACCAAGGGTTGCACGTGAAGGTAACAAATAAGTCTGGGCGACCATAATACTTGTCATGGCGTCTTGAGTTCATTCGTGCAAGTATCTCGGCCCACCGGTGAATTAAGACGGTAATACCACTATTTGACCCAACTGATGAGCGTCAATATCCTGCCTACTGATGGCGTCCATAAGTAGTACTGAACTGATAAATCAAAGCCTTTTGAAAACATTAAATTAGCATAATATTTTCTATTGAAGAAGACATTAACAATGACACACAACTTGTTTTGTAATTAATTTAATGTTTTCGTTTGTACCAATTTGAGTCAGTAGATGTCGTTGTACGTATATAAATAACATATTTGATACGTTATTATAGGATTAGGTTATCACATGGTTGCGTTGCAAGGAAAATCTGTTAACACATTAGAAAAAGAATAAGATATTTCATACAATATGGAAGATTCTATTTCACCAATAGAGGGATGAATGTTGAACAATTTTTTGAGAAAGTATTTAAATGATTTACCTACCCACATTTTTGAGTAAAACAAACCACTGCATAAAATCTTTCCCTCTAAATAAATAATCGCGATTTGCTCTGTTAGGGCTTGTTTTTTTAATTTCTAATACTGAGTTGCGAGTAAATTAAGCCGCACAGTAAGACTTCAAAATAATCATGAACACGACCTGAACCGTAATTTGAGTGTAGTTTTGAAAAACGAATAATGGGAATCTTTATTTCTTCTTTCTCGGAATTCTTGCCAAGGTTCAAGTTTATGAACCCAAGGAATAAGATTCTCCCATACAAACTTTAACACTCCTAAATCTTGAACTGGTAATATTAAATATTAACCAAAATTAGTTATAAAGTTTTCCATGTTTATTTTTTCAGTACCTACGGGTAGTAGTGAAAAAATAAACATGGAAAACCCATGGTCCCATGTCCCATGGTCATTACTTTTTTTTATATAACTAATTTTGGTTAATATTTGTACTAAGTTTTGAGTCAATTGGCCCACGGAAAAAGGATTGCATACATATGAAATCTCCCATTTTTACTCCATTAAGGGATGAATTTCCTAAAATCCCTTCTTAGTGCTCACTTACGACATAAAACTAATCTTTATGCAAAATTTCAAGCTTCTAGCCCCAGCGGTTTCGGTTAAGCGTTAATATGTCAGACAGTCAGTTTCTCCTTTTATATATATATAGATAATAGTTTATTGGCACAAAAAACCTTTACAATTACAATACAATCGACTTTAACGGACTCGATCTGGATAATCTGCAGATTAACAAGTTTTAAGCTGCACTCTAACTGATTTATGCATATTAGCGGCAACATATACATGACTTATTTATTTATTCTCAAGGTCATGTTGCCTAGAAGGACATAGGTACATACGTACAGTCAGGGGTCAAATGTGCAGTTGCATCCTGCTAAATTTCTTGGTAGAAGAGGGATTGACCCTCTTCTACCAAGAAATTAAACATTTTTTTTTGTATGAAGCAAACATAATAATTCACTCGTTCCGTTCAGGTGAATGAAACTCTCAGTCACCGTTCGCATCCTGCCGGTGTAACACATTGCCTATAACTTTAATGTTTTTGTACCTTGTGCATTATTTAAATACAGTCCACTATAAACTATCAATTTATGTGGTTTTATTACCAGCGACTGCCATATAAAATGGTCCTTCGGCCGTAATAGTGTACGCGGCAGTGATAGTGTTTTCAATAAAAGCATTATACGTTGTGTATCGACTGACTCAATAACGTGGCGCGTGGTCAAGCGGCCATCATTCGAATTCGATTCGAGTCGAGTCGAGTTGTCAACCATCGTGCGTCTCAACTTTGGCGTCGTGTGCGAGGAGGACGGAGTCAGCAGTGCGTACGCGTGCGAGCGAGAAGCACGATCAACTCGGCCGCAGAGTAGTCGGCGACGTCGGATTCCAGAAAGTTCCCGCGCAAGCTCCATAGCTGCCGGGCGTTGTTCGTCAAGTTGACTTTTGAGCGCGGTCCGACGCCATCCATCCGCCATTTTGAAGTTCTTGTTCTATCAAGTGAAAGTTCAAACGGATTAGGCGCACAATGCCACATTCGCAAAATGACATATTGACGCAAAATGCCACATTCGCAAAATGACATTTCGCAAAATGCCACACTAGCAAAATGCCACATTAGCAAAACGACACATTCGCAAAATGTCTTTTCTCAAAATACCACATTAGCAAAATGCCACATTATCAAAATGACACATTCTCAAAATGACAAATTCTCAAAATGACACATTCTAAAAAAATCATAATTATCACATAATGTACGATTTACGTAAATGACAATAAAAATTGTTAAAATGACTTATTTACTTCTTGCAGTGGGTTTTTTATTAAAATTATGAATTAAAAATAATACCAATTTAATCTTTCCAGTATTAAATCACATTTACACATTTTCATTTATTTTAACATAAAATAAAAATGCTGTACTTGTAATCTAGCAGTTATTAAGTTTTAGCTAGATGGCTTTCCATAAAAACATACTAACGTCCATCATCTTTCTGCCCTTGTCCCGTGTTATTTGGAGTCGGCGCAACACGTTTTTTTCTTCCATTCTGCCCTGTCACTCGTCATGCTATCACTAACTTCTTTTTCTTTCATATCATTCTTCACACAATCCATCCATCTTTTCTTTGGTCTCTCTCTCCATCTCTCTAATTCCCAACCCTCCTGAAGAGGGTTGGGAATTGTTTGTCTTGGTGTGGTGTGTGTTGGTGTGGACTTTTCAGTCACTGGCGACTCGGATAGCAATCTATCAATCTATCAGTATTGACTGATAGATTCTATCAGTCAATACTGATAGATTGATAGATTGACTGATTGACAGGGAATTGTTTGTCTTGGTATGGTCATGTGAAGACATGACCATGACAAACAGAATTGTGCGACTCGGATAGATTGACTGATAGATTGATAGATTGACATCAGTCAATCTATCAATCTATCAGTAAACAATCATGATTGATAGTTTGATAGATTGATGGATTGATAGATTGATGGATTGATAGATTTTTTAGATTGATAGATTGATAGATTGATGGATTGATAGATTGATAGATTGATAGATTGATGGATTGATGGATTGATAGATTGATAGATTGATAGATTGATAGATTGATAGATTGATAGATTGATAGATTGATAGATTGATAGATTGATAGATTGATAGATTGATAGATTGATAGATTGATAGATTGATAGATTGACTGATAGATTGATTGACTGATTGACTGATTGATTGATTGATTGATTGAATGACTGATTGATTGATTGATTGATTGGATTGATTGGATTGTATACACTTTATCGATTCTCGTCACACCACACATCCATCTTAACATTCTCATCTCCACTACGTGCAATCTTTCTTCATCCTTCTTTTTCGCAGCCCAACATTCTGATCAGTATGACAGGCCTTATCACGGACTTGTAGATTTTACCCTTCAACTTGAGGGGCATCCGTGGGTCACAAGTTGTTCCCGTGACCTTTCGCCATTTCATCCATCCTGTGTTGATCCAATGTGTTACGTCCTGGTCTACCTCACCATCCCCTTGGACAAAAACATACTAACGTCCAAATTTTAAAAAATACCGAGTTCGAAGTGACATTTTGGCATTGTGCGAAAGTGGCATTTTGCGAAAAGTCATTTTGCGAAAGTGGCATTTTGCAAATATGGCATTTTGCTAATGTGACGATTTGTGATATGGCGTTTTGAGAATGTGACATTTTGAGAATATGACATTTTGCGAAAATCTAATGTGTCATTTTGCGAATGTGGCATTGTGCGCCTAATCCGTTCAAACACGTCTCACATTTTATCATTGTGCTATTATTGCATTCTGCATATTTAATTAGCATCTATATATGCGTAAATTTGCTATTATTGCAAAGTTTTATTGTGTAGTTTCACATATTAAGTTCCACAATCTCAACGACCATCATGGCAAACAATTTAAAACGCCTAGTACTGGCCAGGGGCCAGACAAAAGGGACTATAACAACGCTATGCAAGTTTGCCGAGTCCGAGGACGTCGACGAGGCCTCTATAAAGGCGCTTATGGTCAAAAAGGACAGGCTGGTTGCTGCCTTTTCAGAATACAGCTCATTCAACATAGATATATCTGTTCTGGATGAAAATAACGATGAAGATTTTGGTCACTATGAATCCATATACTTAAGTGCCTTAGCCGCATTCGAAGATGCCATCGAACTAAAATCTAGCCCAGGTAAATCTTCGGATCCCGGAGCGGAACATGAAGAGGAAGGCAGAGACGCCATGAAGCGCCTACCACCTATAAGTATTCCCAAGTTTGGAGGTGAGGTACGAAACTGAAACTAGCAGCTAGCAGCTAGCGGCCGCCAGGGACGGATCTTGTGAAAAGGGCCCTAGGCAACAAAATATTTATAAAGTAAAAGTCATCTAAAATTGATAAATTTACGAAGATGAAAAGAAAGATTACACAGATTACACTTTAATAAAATTCTACCTTAAAAATTTTAAACTGGAATTTTAAATCGAATATTTTAACTTCGATTCTAAATACTCGAATCTGTCCAAACTCGGTCCAACGTCCACATAGAGCGTCATTGAGCTCTGATATTATTTTCAAGAGTGATGCTCAATCCCTTAATTTTTTTTTAAATTTATTAATTTATGAATTTGAATTTTTATAATAACTCTTCTGTAACTTTAGTTCTGAACACTCGAATCTGTTCAAATTTAGTTCAACGTCTACTGGGAGTGTCCTTAAGGTCTAATATTATTTGCAAGAGGGATACTCAATTCCTTCTATTTTTTTTAAATTTATTAATTTATGAATTTGTATTTTTATGATAACTCGTAACTTTAGTCCTGAACACTCGAATCGATCCAAACTCGGTCCAACGTCTACTTAGAGTGTTATTGAGCTCTGATATTGTTTTCAAGAGGGATACTCAACCTCTTCTATTTTTTTATAATTTATTATTTTACGAATTTTTTACATTTATCATAACTCTTCTGTAACTTTAGTTCTGAACACTCGAATCGGTTCAAACTTAGTTCAACGTCTACTTGAAGTGTCTTTAAAGTCTGATATTATTTTCAAGAGGGATACTCAACCCCTTCTATTTTTTTATAATTTATTATGTTAAGAATTTTGACTTTTATGATAACTCTTCTGTAACTTTAGTTCTGAACACTCGAATCGGTTCAAACTTAGTTCAACGTCTACTTGGAGTGTCTTTAAGGTCTGATATTATTTTCAAGAGGGATACTCAATTCCTTCTATTTTTTTTAAATTTATTAATCTAAGAAATTGGATTTTTATAATAATTCTTCTGTAACTTCAGTTCTGAACACTCGAATCTGTTCAAACTTAGTTCAACGTCTACTTGGAGTGTTTTTGAGGTCTGATATTATTTTCAAGAGGGATACTCAACCCCTTCTATTTTTTTATAATTTATTATTTTACGAATTTTGACTTTTATCATAACTCTTCTGTAACTTTAGTTCTGAATACTCGAATCGATTCAAACTTCGTTCAACGTCTACTTGGAGTGTCCTTAAGGTCTGATATTATTTGCAAGAGGGATACTCAATTCCTTCTATTTTTTTTTAAATTTATTAATTTATGAATTTGTATTGTTATGATAACTCTTCTGTAACTTTAGTCCTGAACACTCGAATCGATCCAAACTCGGTCCAACGTCTACTTAGAGTGTTATGGAGCTCTGATATTGTTTTCAAGAGCGATGCTCAATCCCTTAATTTTTTTTAAATTTATTAATTTATGAATTTGAATTTTTATAATAACTCTTCTGTAACTTTAGTTCTGAACACTCGAATCTGTTCAAATTTAGTTCAACGTCTACTGGGAGTGTCCTTAAGGTCTAATATTATTTGCAAGAGGGATACTCAATTCCTTCTATTTTTTTTTAATTTATTAATTTATGAATTTGTATTTTTATGATAACTCGTAACTTTAGTCCTGAACACTCGAATCGATCCAAACTCGGTCCAACGTCTACTTAGAGTGTTATTGAGCTCTGATATTGTTTTCAAGAGGGATACTCAACCTCTTCTATTTTTTTATAATTTATTATTTTACGAATTTTTTACTTTTATCATAACTCTTCTGTAACTTTAGTTCTGAACACTCGAATCGGTTCAAACTTAGTTCAACGTCTACTTGAAGTGTCCTTAAAGTCTGATATTATTTTCAAGAGGGATACTCAACCCCTTCTATTTTTTTATAATTTATTATGTTAAGAATTTTGACTTTTATCATAACTCTTCTGTAACTTTAGTTCTGAACACTCGAATCGGTTCAAACTTAGTTCAACGTCTACTTGGAATGTCTTTAAGGTCTGATATTATTTTCAAGAGGGATACTCAATTCCTTCTATTTTTTTTAAATTTATTAATCTAAGAAATTGGATTTTTATAATAATTCTTCTGTAACTTCAGTTCTGAACACTCGAATCTGTTCAAACTTAGTTCAACGTCTACTTGGAGTGTTTTTGAGGTCTGATATTATTTTCAGGAGGGATACTCAACCCATTCTATTTTTTTATAATTTATTATTTTACGAATTTTGACTTTTATCATAACTCTTCTGTAACTTTAGTTCTGAACACTCGAATCTGTTCAAACTTAGTTCAACGTCTACTTGGAGTGTCCTTGAGGTCTGATATTATTTTCAAGAGGGATACTCAATTCCTTCTATTTTTTTATAATTTATTATTTTACGAATTTTGACTTTTATCATAACTCTTCTGTAACTTTAGTTCGGAACACTCGAATCTGTTCAAACTTAGTTCAACGTCTACTCTGAGTGTTTTTGAGGTCTGATATTATTCTCAAGAGGGATACTCAACCCCTTCTATTTTTTTTAAATTTATTATTTTACGAATTTTGACTTTTATCATAACTCTTCTGTAACTTTAGTTCTGAACACTCGAATCGGTTCAAACTTAGTTCAACGTCTACTTGGAGTGTCCTTGAGGTCTGATATTATTTTCAAGAGGGATACTCAATTCCTTCTATTTTTTTATAATTTATTATTTAACGAATTTTGACTTTTATCATAACTCTTCTGTAACTTTAGTTCTGAACACTCGAATCGGTTCAAACTTAGATCAACGTCTACTAAGAATGTCATTGAGGTCTGATATTATTTTCAAGTGGGATACTCAATCCCTTCTATTTTTTTTTTAATTTATTAATTCATGAATTTTGACTTTTATCATAACTCTTCTGTAACTGTAATTATAAAAAAATAGAAATGATTGAGTATCCCTCTTGAAAATAATATCAGATCTCAATGACATTCTAAGTAGACGTTGAACTAAGTTTTACTAGATTCGAGTGTTCAGAACAAAAAAAATAGAAGGGATAGAGTATCCCTCTTGAAAATAATATCAGACCTAAAGGACACTCCAAGTAGACGTTGGACCGAGTTTGGATCGATTCGAGTGTTCAGGATAAAAGTAACAGAAGAGTTATCATAAAATTCCAAATACATAAATTAATAAATTTAAAAAAAATAGAAGGAATAGAGTATCCCTCTTAAAAATAATATCAGACCTCAATGACATTCTTAGTAGACGTTGAATTAAGTTTGACCCGATTCGAGTGTTCAGGACTAAAGTTACAGAAGAGTTATGATAAAAGTCAAAATTCGTAATATAATAAATTATAAAAAAATAGAAGGGATTGAGTATCCCTCTTGAAAATAATATCAGACCTCAAAAACACTCCAAGTAGACGTTGAACTAAGTTTGAACAGATTCGAGTGTTCAGAACTAAAGTTACAGAAGAGTTATGATAAAAGTCAAAATTCGTAATATAATAAATTATAAAAAAATAGAAGGGATTGAGTATCCCTCTTGAAAATAATATCAGACCTCAAGGACACTCCAATTAGACGTTGGACTGAGTTTGGATCGATTCGAGTGTTCAGGATAAAAGTAACAGAAGAGTTGTCATAAAATTCCAAATACATAAATTAATACATTTAAAAAAATAGAAGGGATAGAGTATCCCTCTTGAAAATAATATCAGACCTCAACGACATTCATAGTAGACGTTGAACTAAGTTTGAACAGATTCAAGTGTTCAGAACTAAAGTTACAGAAGAGTTATGATAAAAGTCAAAATTCGTAATATAATAAATTATAAAAAAATAGAAGGGATTAAGTATCCCTCTTGAAAATAATATCAGACCTCAAGGACACTCCAAGTAGACGTTGAACTAAGTTGGAACAGATTCGAGTGTTCAGAACTAAAGTTACAGAAGAGTTATCATAAAAATCCAAATTTATGAATTAATAAATTTAAAAAAAATAGAAGGAATTGAGTATCCCTCTTGCAAATAATATCAGACCTCAAGGACACTCCAAGTAGACGTTGGACCGAGTTTGGATCGATTCGAGTGTTCAAGATAAAAGTAACAGAAGAGTTATCATAAAATTCCAAATACATAAATTAATAAATTTAAAAAAATAGAAAGGATTGAGTATCCCTCTTGAAAGTAATATCAGACCTCAATGACATTCTTAGTAGACGTTGAACTTAGTTTGAACAGATTCGAGTGTTCAGACTAAAGTTACAGAAGAGTTATGATAAAAGTCAAAATTCATGAATTAATAAATTTAAAAAAAAATAGAAGGGATTGAGTATCCCTCTTGAAAATAATATCAGATCTCAATGACATTCTAAGTAGACGTTGAACTAAGTTTGAACAGATTCGAGTGTTCGTAACTAAAGTTACAGAAGAGTTATCATAAAAATCCAAATCCATGAATTAATAAATTTTAAAAAAATAGAAGGAATTGAGTATCCCTCTTGCAAATAATATCAGACCTCAAGGACACTCCAAGTAGACGTTGAACTAAGTTTGAACAGATTCGAGTGTTCAGAACAAAAGTTACAGAAGAGTTATGATAAAAGTCAAAATTCGTAATATAATAAATTATAAAAAAATAGAAGGGATTAAGTATCCTTCTTGAAAATAATATCAGACCTCAAAGACACTCCAAGTAGACGTTGTACTAAGTTTGAACAGATTCGAGTGTTCAGGATAAAAGTAACAGAAGAGTTGTCATAAAATTCCAAATACGTAAATTAATACATTTAAAAAAATAGAAGGGATAGAGTATCCCTCTTGAAAATAATATCAAACCTCAACGACATTCATAGTAGACGTTGAACTAAGTTTGAACAGATTCAAGTGTTCAGAACTAAAGTTACAGAAGAGTTATGATAAAAGTCAAAATTCGTAATATAATAAATTATAAAAAAATAGAAGGGATTAAGTATCCTTCTTGAAAATAATATCAGACCTCAAAGACACTCCAAGTAGACGTTGTACTAAGTTTGAACAGATTCGAGTGTTCAGAACTAAAGTTACAGAAGAGTTATCATAAAAATCCAAATTTATGAATTAATAAATTTAAAAAAAACAGAAGGAATTGAGTATCCCTCTTGCAAATAATATCAGTCCTCAAGGACACTCCAAGTAGACGTTGGACCGAGTTTGGATCGATTCGAGTGTTCAGGATAAAAGTAACAGAAGAGTTATCATAAAATTCCAAATACATAAATTAATACATTTAAAAAAATAGAAGGGATAGAGTATTCCTCTTGAAAATAATATTAGACCTAAAGGACACTCCAAGTAGACGTTGGACCGAGTTTGGATCGATTCGAGTGTTCAGGATAAAAGTAACAGAAGAGTTATCATAAAATTCCAAATACATAAATTAATAAATTTAAAAAAAATAGAAGGAATTGAGTACCCCTCTTAAAAATAATATCAGACCTCAATGACATTCTTAGTAGACGTTGAATTAAGTTTGACCCGATTCGAGTGTTCAGGACTAAAGTTACAGAAGAGTTATGATAAAAGTCAAAATTCGTAATATAATAAATTATAAAAAAATAGAAGGGATTAAGTATCCCTCTTGAAAATAATAACAGACCTCAAGGACACTCCAAGTAGACGTTGAACTAAGTTGGAACAGATTCGAGTGTTCAGAACTAAAGTTACAGAAGAGTTATCATAAAAATCCAAATTTATGAATTAATAAATTTAAAAAAAATAGAAGGAATTGAGTATCCCTCTTGCAAATAATATCAGACCTCAAGGACACTCCAAGTAGACGTTGGACCGAGTTTGGATCGATTCGAGTGTTCAAGATAAAAGTAACAGAAGAGTTATCATAAAATTCCAAATACATAAATTAATAAATTTAAAAAAATAGAAGGGATTGAGTATCCCTCTTGAAAGTAATATCAGACCTCAATGACATTCTTAGTAGACGTTGAACTTAGTTTGAACAGATTCGAGTGTTCAGACTAAAGTTACAGAAGAGTTATGATAAAAGTCAAAATTCATGAATTAATAAATTTAAAAAAAAATAGAAGGGATTGAGTATCCCTCTTGAAAATAATATCAGATCTCAATGACATTCTAAGTAGACGTTGAACTAAGTTTGAACAGATTCGAGTGTTCGTAACTAAAGTTACAGAAGAGTTATCATAAAAATCCAAATCCATGAATTAATAAATTTAAAAAAAATAGAAGGAATTGAGTATCCCTCTTGCAAATAATATCAGACCTCAAGGACACTCCAAGTAGACGTTGAACTAAGTTTGAACAGATTCGAGTGTTCAGAACAAAAGTTACAGAAGAGTTATGATAAAAGTCAAAATTCGTAATATAATAAATTATAAAAAAATAGAATGGATTGAGTATCCCTCTTGAAAATAATATCAGACCTCAAGGACACTCCAAGTAGACGTTGAACTACATTTGAACAGATTCGAGTGTTCAGAACTAAAGTTACAGAAGAGTTATCATAAAAATCCAAATACATAAATTAATAAATTTAAAAAAAATAGAAGGGATGGAGTATCCCTCTTGAAAATAATATCAGACCTCAAGGACACTCCAAGTAGACGTTGAACTACATTTGAACAGATTCGAGTGTTCAGAACTAAAGTTACAGAAGAGTTATCATAAAATTCCAAATTCATAAATTATAAATTTTTAAAAAATAGAAGGTATTGAGTATCCCTCTTGCAAATAATATCAGACCTCAAGGACACTCCAAGTAGACGTTGAACTAAGTTTGAACAGATTCGAGTGTTCAGAACTAAAGTTACAGAAGAGTTATCATAAAAATCCAAATACATAAATTAATAAATTTAAAAAAAATAGAAGGGATGGAGTATCCCTCTTGAAAATAATATCAGACCTCAAGGACACTCCAAGTAGACGTTGGACCGAGTTTGGATCGATTCGAGTGTTCAGGATGAAAGTAACAGAAGAGTTATCATAAAATTCCAAATACATAAATTAATAAATTTAAAAAAAATAGAAGGAATTGAGTATCCCTCTTAAAAATAATATCAGACCTCAATGACATTCTTAGTAGACGTTGAATTAAGTTTGACCCGATTCGAGTGTTCAGGACTAAAGTTACAGAAGACTTATGACAAAAGCCAAAATTCGTAACATAATAGTTTATAAAAAAAAAATAGAAGGGATAGAGTATCCCTCTTGAAAATTATATCAGACCTTAATGACCCTGTAAGTAGACGTTGGACCGAGTTTGGATCGATTCGAGTGTTCAGGATAAAAGTAACAGAAGAGTTATCATAAAAATCCAAATTCATAAATTGATAAATTAAAAAAAAAAATAGAAGGGATTGAGTATCCCTCTTGAAAATAATATCAGACCTCAAGGACACTCCAAGTAGACGTTGGACCGAGTTTGGATCGATTCGAGTGTTCAGGATGAAAGTAACAGAAGACTTATGATAAAAGCCAAAATTCGTAATATAATAAATTATAAAAAAATAGAAGGGATAGAGTATCCCTCTTGAAAATTATATCAGACCTTAATGACCCTGTAAGTAGACGTTGGACCGAGTTTGGATCGATTCGAGTGTTCAGGATAAAAGTAACAGTAGAGTTATCATAAAAATCCAAATTCATAAATTTATAAATTAAAAAAAAAATAGAAGGGATTGAGTATCCCTCTTGAAAATAATATCAGACCTCAATGACACTCTAAGTAGACGTTGGATCAAATTTAAACCGATTCGAGTGTTTAGAACCAAAGTTACGGGGGATTAGTTTTAAAAATATTATTTAATTTGCAATTAAAATGTTTGGACTTATTACAGGAATCTTACCAGCTGCGTAAATTTATTGTTTTAGCTGTTGAAACAGTACCATACAGCTCTATTTAACTTTACATTGACAATTTGGTTCTGGGCCTAGGGACCCACACTAGATCCACCCTGACTTGTTTGGCTGCTAGCTTCAGTTTCATAGGTGAGGTAGGTGACTTCCACGACTTCATCAGCTTATTTAAAAGTGTCATCGATAAAAACACTAAACTGTCACAATGTGATAAATTCTATTATTTAAAGACTTATTTAACTGGCGAAGCCGCCGAATTAATGAAGCATTTATCGCTAACTGCACAAAATTATGCAATCGCACTTCAGTTGCTCAGTGAGCGCTATGATAACAAAAATAAGGTCAATAACTATCATGTCAATTCATTATTAGACCTAAAACCTATTTCTAAATGCACTGCTTTAGCCTTAAGAGAAATCATTTCTCAAACTAGACAGCATTTAGCTGCCTTAAAAAATATGAATATGCCTGTTCAACATTGGGATGCTATTATTGTATGCATTTTGCAACGCAAGCTTGACATGCACACATTAAGGTGCTTTCATCTAGAAATGAAATTAGATGCTGATCCTGACTTAAACTTGCTTCTTAAATTTTTAGAACAACGGGCAGCAGCACTTGAAACTGTGGCAGACAGCCAAGCATCCTCAAATGGTGCAGTGAACAGCAGTCGCAGAACAGGTTTGGTAGCCACAACAACAGAGGATAAAAAAGTTACACAAGTATGTAAATTTTGTAAGTCTAATCACCATCAACTATATAAATGTGAAAAATTTAAACTTGCCTCGCTATCTGATCGTGTCAACCATGTAAAGACAAATGAGTTGTGTACCCTATGCTTAAACAAACACCTGTCAAAGTGTAAATTTACTTTTAAGTGTTCAATATGCAAACAAAAGCATAATAGTTTACTGCACGAAAATAACCCTGAACAGGAGGTAAAGCAAGTGTTATTATCTATGAATAAGTGCGATGATGTTTTATTGCCTACTATAAGGGTAAATATAACTGACAAATTTGGTCAACAATATCAAGTTAGGGCTCTTTGTGACTCAGGTAGTCAGGTTTCCTTTGTGTTATCAGAACTAACAGAAAAAATTGATTGCAGATTAGTCAAAAGTTATACTTATATCAAAGGAATATGTGGTCAATCTAATACTGTTTCTTACACTGCTACATTTAATATTTCTTCCACTCTGAGCAATTATAATACTCAAATAGCTTGCTGCGTAGTGCCGAACATCACTAGTGACTTACCACAGAGTGAGATAGATACAGATAATTTAAAAATTCCTTCATATGTCAGGCTAGCTGACACAGAATTTTACAAAACTGGAAAAATAAGCATCTTATTAGGTTGTGACATTTTCTTTAAAATTTTATTGCGTGAACAACTACCTATTATCCCTAAAGGTTTGTATTTACACAATACCCACTTTGGGTATGTAGTGGCTGGAAGGGTGAAGGCTAGAAGCCGCTCTTCGGCAAGTAAGTATACTGCACATATTTTACAGAACAGTGAATGTGATAGCATTAAAAATATAGAAAAAACTTTAGAGCACTTTTGGAAGTGTGAGCAAGTGACAGAAGTTTTCACTGAATCGGTCTCTGAAGAAGCTCTTGCTGAAAAAATCTTTTCTGAATCTGTAATGTTGAAAGACAATAAATTTCAAGTTGACTTACCATTGAAACAAAATTTTGATCAATTAAACATGGGAGACTCTTTCACAAAAGCTTTACAACGTTTTAACAATTTAGAAAAAAAACTTCACAAAGATTCTGAACTTTTCAGAGGCTATAAAGATTTCATTGACACTTATATTTCATTGGGTCATGCTAACTACATTGATATTCAAAGTTATGATTTAAAGGCTGGTCAGGTATACTTTCTGCCACACCATCCAGTATTAAACGAAAATAGCAAAACTACAAAATTGAGAGTCGTTTTTGATGGCTCAATGTCTACAAATCTACGTTTTTCTTTAAATGACATGTTGCTCAATGGGCCCAACACCCAAAATGAGTTATTTAATATATTAATTTTGTTCAGATTATATAAGTATGTGTTATTTACTGACATTCAAAAAATGTTTAGAGAAGTTATTCTCAACCCAAAACACTGTGTTTTTCAGAATATATTGTGGAGAGATGCACCACATAAGGAAATACAATGTGCTCAATTGCAAACTGTCACCTATGGTCTTAAAAGCTCAACATTTTTAGCGACAAGATGTTTAAAGGAGTTGACATCTAGATTTACACACATTTACCCTGAAGGGGCATACATATTACTGAATTACTGTTATGTAGATGACATTTGTACTGGTAATAACGATTTAAAAAAATTAATTGATATGAAAAACCAATTGATTGCCATTTTAAAACTTGGTGGGTTTAAACTTCATAAAGGGAGTTCAAATAGTGAATATGTATTAAGTGACATTCCCTTTGCTTTACAGACTTCAAATGAAATTGATTTATGCAAAAGTGATGATCAATATGTGAAGACTTTGGCTATCAAATATAACACACAAACGGATACATTGAACATTTTTCATGTCAACATACAGAATTGTTAAATGTATACACCAAACGTCAGGCATTAAGTTTAATTGGCAAACTCTTTGATCCACTTGGTTTAGTAGGTCCAATTATTGTACTTGCAACAAACATGGTTAGAGAGGATCTCATGGGACTCACCATTACCATATAACTTAAATAAAAAATTTAGAAGTTTTGTTGAGAATTTATCAAAAACAAGTTGCATTCCAGTAAAAAGAAATATTGACACACAAAACTCAACATGTATTGAACTAATAGGTTTTGCAGATGCCTCTCAGAAGGCTCATGGTTGTTGTGTATATTAAAGGACCAATAACAGCAATGGTCATGTAAAGGTTGAGTTATTATGCTCAAAATCAAGGGTAAATCCCATAAAACCATTAACTACACCAAGGTTAGAGTTAAATAGCGCTTTGATACTAGCAAAGCTGTCCAAAAAGTTGTATGATCAACTAATTAAAAACAATTTTACTATTCAGGTGCATTTATATGTAGATTCTCAGATTGTTCTTGCTTGGCTCAACACAGAGCCCACAAAGTTGTCTGTATATGTTGCAAACAGAGTGAAAACTATCTGTGATCTCACACAAAATGCCTCATGGTCATATGTCAATACCGATGAGAATCCTGCAGACTGTTTGTCTAGGGGTATCGAACCTCTCTTACTTAAAAACAACCAGTTATGGTGGCATGGGCCACAATTTTTACATAGAAAGAATTACACACATGAACCTACAAATATCAAAATTCTTAAGGAAATTCCTGAACTTAAACTTTGTAATATTACACTGACTTCCGAGTCAAATAAAGATTTCAGGTTATATTCAAATTATTCTGATATTAACAAATTGAAACGAGTAATTGCCTATATTTACAGGTTTTTTAACAATTGCAAAGTAAAGAAAGAATGTAGAGTCAATGGATATCTGCAAATAAAAGAACTTACATTTGCACTCAAAAATATAATTAGACAAGATCAAAAACAACATTTTAGTGAAGAAATAACTTGTATCATGTCCAAGAAACCAATTAAATCCAACTTAAAATCCTTAAATCCATTTTTAGACGGCATTGGTATCCTCAGAGTAGGAGGTAGGTTGCACAATGCTAACATACCATATGATCAAAAACATCCTATCATATTACCCAAAAAATCATTCATTACACGTTTAGTAATTTTTTTTTTTTTTTTTTTTTTTCGGTGGGAAAATCATCTTATGACATCCCCCGCCCTTGGGCGGGGCGGAAGATAGTGTCAGACTTTTACTGACTAAAAACCCACTCCTGTTCCTTCGTTGCCTTTCGTACCAGGGCCGAGTCTTCCTTTCAGAATCAGACCCTTGGCCCCAGAAGGCTTCGACCCTGCTAGGCCCCTACAGTTGCTGACATCTCCTTGAGGCGCGCGTGGAACAGCACGCGCCGTCGACGACTTGGGCTCGGTCCGGACGGTTACCGGACGGTCGGACGGCGAGCCACCCATTGCTCGTCGTCCGCAAGCCTGCGCCTACGATGGCCGGAAATCGGGATCGGAATCCCGGCGGCGATTGGGGCGTGAGGACCGTTGCCTCACGCGATCGGCCGCCTCCTTTGCTAGCATTACTGCTTCACAGAAGGAGGCAACCGCCTGCCACTCCTCCTCGCTCCGGACCATGGCCTGTACCAAAGCCCGGCGCGAGAGATCGCCGCCGCCGATCGCCCCCACGAGGACACGGCGTTGCTCTACCCAAGCGGGGCACACCTCCAACGTGTGCTCCACCGTGTCCTCCGGGCGGTCCACACAATGGTGACACCCGGGCGTTTCTTCCGCACGAATCCGGTGCAGGAACCTCCCGAACTTACCATGTCCGGTGAGGACCTGCGTCATGCGGAAGGTAAGGACGCCATGTTGCCTTTCCAGCCACTCCTCAAAGAGGGGACTTATCGCCATAATAATGGCGTGCCCAGCACTGGGTTGCGATAGTCGCTGTCGCCATTCCGCCATGAGACCCCGTCGGAGCTCTGTCCGCCATGCCGCGACTTGTCGCGGCAGCGGAGTTTCACCCCGACGTTGCATCTCCACGCGCAGATCGTGCATGAGTGCAAGGCCTGTTGCCACCAGATCCCATGGGGGCTGGCCAGCAAGGAGGCTCGCCGCTTCACGGGAAACCGTGCGGTATCCCCGCACCATCCGTATGGCCATGACCCTCTGGCACGCGGTCCGCCGGTCGCTTTCGCAGTGACGGCGCCCACACCGGCGCCCCATAAAGGGCCATGGACCGGACGATGCCTGCGTAGAGCCTCCGGCAGGAGGCGTCTGGACCCCCGAGGTTGGGCAGTAACCGCTTGAGGGCAGCCCCAGCCCGATTCAGTTTGGGAGCCAGACGTCGGAAGTGCTCCTCGAAATTCCACCGGCTGTCGAGGACGAGTCCCAGGTACTTCATCGTCGACCCGACGCCGATGTGAACTCCTCCTACCGTTAATTGGGAGCGCCGAGGCGGCGCGCTCCGGGGGCCGTGAAAACACATGGCCTCGGACTTGTGCAGCGCCACCTCGAGTCCCAACTGCTGGATCCTATCAACGACTATCGCAACCCCAATTGTCGCTAATTCGACCGCCGCCTGGTACGACTCTCCCTGCGCCAGGACCAGCGTGTCGTCTGCGTAACAGACCACGCTGACCCCGTCAGGGAGGTCGCCGCGCAGCACGTAGTCGTAGCCGATGTTCCACAAGGGCGGTCCTAGTACCGATCCCTGCGGAACACCGCACGACATCTCTCGCCGTTTCCACTCTCCCTGGTGAACAGGGTAGATGATGTACCTGTCCGACAGGTAGGCCTCGATCACACGACAGAGGTAGTCGGGCACCCGGTGATACCGGAGTGCCCCCCTAATGCTACTCCAGGGCAGGGAATTGAAGGCGTTACACGTTTAGTAATTAGTAACGAACACAAATGTTTATTACATGCTGGAAAAAAGTTGACCCTAGCTAGTTTACATCAAAGGTTTTACCTAATTAAACATCATCATCATCATCATTTTAGCCGAAAGACGTCCACTGCTGGACATAGGCCTCCCCCAAGCGTCGCCACAGCGAACGGTCCTGTGCGTCTCGCATCCATCGGACTCCCGCAACCGTTACCAAGTCATCGGTCCACCTTGTAGGAGGCCTTCCAACGCTACGTCTTCCGGTACGTGGTCGCCATTCCAGAACCTTTCGGCCCCAACGGCCATCTGTTCTGCGAGCAATGGGCCCTGCCCATTGCCACTTTAGTTTGGCGATTCTTCGTGCTATGTCGGCAACCTTGGTTCTCCTGCGGATATCCTCATTCCTGATTCGATCACGCAAGGAAACTCCGAGCATAGCCCTCTCCATTGCCCTTTGGGTGACTTTAAGCCTTCTAATGAGGCCCATTGTAAGCGACCACGTTTCGGAGCCATATGTCATCACTGGCAACACGCACTGGTCATAGACTTTCGTCTTGAGACACTGTGGTATATTGGACGAGAAGACACCGCGCAGCTTCCCGAACGCTGCCCAGCCGAGTCGGATTCGACGATTGATCTCTTTCTCGAAGTTAGACCTTCCCAACTGGACCGTCTGTCCCAGGTAAACGTAGTCGTCTACAACTTCGAGTGTAGAGTCCCCGACCTTGATAGGAGTGGGTGCTACATGGCTGTTTACCATGACTTTGGTTTTGTCCATGTTCATTTTAAGTCCCACTCTTTCGGAAGCTCTACTGAGGTCACCAAGCATTGTACTGAGCTCCTCCGTAGTCTCAGCCATGACTACTATGTCGTCGGCAAACCGAAGGTGAGTGATGTACTCGCCATTGACATTAATGCCTAGCCCTCTCCATTCCAAAACCTTGAAGACATCCTCCATTGCTGCCGTGAACAGTTTCGGAGAAATAACGTCTCCCTGCCTCACACCCCGCTGCAAGAGGATAGGTTTCGAGGTCTGGTCTTGTAGTCGGACTGACATAGTGGCGTTTTTGTACAAACACTTCAGCACTTCGATATACCGATAGTCTATTTGGCACCGTTGTAGAGACTGCAGTACAGCCCAAGTTTCAATCGAATCAAAGGCTTTCTCGTAGTCCACAAACGCTAAGCAGAGAGACTGGTTATACTCCTCAGTCTTCTGTATAACCTGCCGCAGCGTATGTATGTGGTCCACGGTGCTGAAGCCTTTTCGAAATCCGGCTTGTTCGGGAGGCTGGAAGTCGTCGAACCTGCGCGCGAGACGATTCGTGATGACTCTGGAAAACAGCTTGTAGACATGGCTCAGAAGCGAGATGGGCCTATAATTCTTAAGCAGGGCATTATCGCCCTTCTTAAAGAAGAGTACCACCACGCCTCTGCTCCACGCCTGTGGCGTTTTTCCCTCGAGTATGACGGAATCAAATAGCTTCTGAAGGGCCTTAAGGACCGGTTTTCCACCCGCCTTCAGGAGTTCGGCCGTAATTCCGTCCTCACCCGACGCCTTGTTGTTTTTCAGCTGCTTCAGAGCCATCCTAATCTCGTACAGGCTGACGTCCGGGATATCTTCGGTATAGTGTCGAGTCAATCTAGCTCTTGGGTCGTTTACTAGATTTACAGCGGGTTTAGCGATAGACGTGTATAACTGTCCATAAAAAGCCTCGATCTCTCCCAGAAGCTCCGATTTGGCGGATATGACTCTGCCATCGTCGGTCTTCAGTTTCGTGAGCTGGCTTTGCCCAATAGACAGATCTCGTGCAAATACTTTAGAGCCCTTATTCCGCTCAATCGCATCCTTAATCCTTGCGGTATTAAAGCGGCGAAGGTCACGTTTCAGGGACTTCGAGATTTGTCTATTGAGCTGCCGGTATATGCACGCATCGTCTGAAGACTGCAGAATCATCTCACGCCTCTTCTTCATTAGCTCGAGGGTCGGATCGGAGAACTTCTTGTTCTTGTTTGTACGGTGAGTCTTGAAAAACTTAGACCCGACCGTATGGACAGTTTCCACGAACCCATCGTTATATTCATCCACGGAGCTTCCTAGGCACTCGAAACGATTGTGGAGTTCGAGCTGAAAGCTCTCGGGGTTTTGAATCTGGATCTGTGCTGGACGGAGCGTAGACTTCATCAGTCGAGACCTTTCAAGCTTAATGTTAATATTCAATGTGCCTCTTACGACGCGGTGATCACTTCCAGTTTTCACCGCGTTGATCACAGAGACATCATTGAATATTTGCTTTTTCGTCGACAGGATGAAGTCAATCTCATTTCTAGTTGCACCGTCAGGACTTTGCCAAGTCCACCTTCTATGCTCACGCTTTTTGAAGAAGGAATTCATCATATAAAGTCCCCCATGACTACGGTGAAGTGAGTCTTAGAACCATGCATGGCTCTTGGGATGTGTCGAGGTCGGGGCGTAGACCTGTATGACCTTCAGCGAATATCTTGATGATATTCTGAGTATAAGGTACGCCACCCTGGTCGACACACTCTCGATCCTCACGACATTGTTCACAAGGGACTTGTGGACGATAAACCCGACACCACCCTGGGACTGCTGGTCACCCTCCCGGAAATAGAGCAGGTTACCGGATTTGAGAATTATCGTATCCTCCCCCTGTCTTCGGACTTCAGACAATCCCACAATACTCCATCGCAACCTGCTCAATTCCTCCTCCAGTTCGGTGATCTTCTCGTCAGTCCTCAGTGTACGCGTGTTAAAAGTTGCCAGGTCGAGTCGTTTAATAGATGGGTAGCCAAATCTCATCCGGAGATTCTTCGCACCCCTTGCTTCGTCGTGGCCTTGACCGCTACCGGAGTCAAGGGTAGACGGGCTGCCGGGCACTAGGGGCCATTTTTTGTTTCTGTTTTTCATGTTGGGGGGGGTTGCCATAATCGCCACGCTTGGCAGACGGGTTGGCGATCGCAGTTTGGTTGTTGTAATGCACAGAGGATGCTGCTGCCCTGTCCCTTAGTCGCCTCTTACGACACCCTCGGGAAGAGATGGGATGGTGTTATTCTTAACGTCCGAACACCATACGGAACCTAATTAATGGACTTAGGGAAGTCAAAGGGGTAATTCACAAATGCTTAGTGTATTTCAAGCTAAAGGCCAAGGCCTCAGAGCAAATGATGGGATCTCTTCCCTCAGACCGGGTGAACCCCAGCAGGCCTTTTGAAAAGGTAGGAATCGACTATGGCGGTCCATTTTCAATAAAATTACACCGTGTTAGAAAGTCACAAATTTTAAAGGCATACATACTATTATTTATTTGTTTTACAACAAAGGCCATTCACATCGAGTTGGTATCAAATTTAACAACTGAATGTTTCTTACAGGCATTAAAAAGATTTATTTTTCGTCGCAATAAGCCTTCTATTATTTATTGTGACAATGCATCTACTTTCAAAGGTGCCAATAATCAGTTACATGAGCTATACTCATTATATTTTAATCAGGTGCATCAGGACAAAATTACAAATTTCACTTCAGATCTTGGACATTGAATTCAGTTTTATTCCAGCTTATTCACCAGTATTTGGAGGCCTATGGGAAGCAGGAATTAAGAATGTAAAATACCACTTGAAAAGAGTTGTAGGCCAACAGGTACTAACGTATGAAGAGTTGAATACCATAATAATTCAAATAGAAGGCCTTTTGAACTCCAGACCTTTACTTTCTTTGCCAAGTATTGACCCAAACGACATGTCTTATTTAACTCCTGCTCATTTTTTGACAGGTGCTTCTATTACATAATTTCCTGAACCTGATGTCACAAATGTGCCCATAAACCGTTTGTCATTTTGGCAGAAATGTACTCACATGACGCAATCCTTCTGGAAAACTTGGTCAAAACAATATTTGACTCAGTTACAAAACAGGCCAAAGTGGCATAGCAGTGTTCCAAATATTGAAAAAGGGGTCTTGGTGCTATTGAGAGTTGATAACACCCCTCCATTAACGTGGCCAGTGGCCAGAGTAGAACAAACTTTCCCCGGATCAGATGGCAAGGTCAGGGCATTATCTGTAAGAACTAAAAGTGGTCAAATCATGCGTACTAGTGTGATGAAAGTTTGTGTACTTCCTATCTACGAATAAATTATTCTTACTAATTTACCTTTGTGTGGCTACCAGATGTGTCATGTGGACTTGTTCATTTATATTCTTTGTTTTTAATTTTGTGTGATAGTTCATTAAAACTAATTTCTTAAATAGTATTATGCATAGATATAAATCCTAGTAGTTTTAAGATTCAATAAAGAAATCTATGTACCCATCCACAGATTATGTTCAAAACTAGTAACATATTATAATAATTCCATAGAAAATAATAATAACATAATAGCAAGCTATTGTTAACTAAGCTAAATACATAGTTATACTTTAAAATGTAAGATAATATATGGTGCAAGCTTCTGTTATATAAAGTAGTTACTTAGATTTAAGATATATAATTGTACTTAAACAAGATGTAAACAATAATTTTATTATACTGAATGAAACAGGGATTATTGTCGGCGTTGCCAATTTATGTATGAAGCAAACATAATAATTGACTCGTTCCGTTCAGGTGAATGAAACTCTCAGTCACCGTTCGCATCCTGCCGGTGTAACACATTGCCTATAACTTTAATGTTTTTGTACCTTGTGCATTATTTAAATACAGTCCACTATAAACTATCAATTTATGTGGTTTTATTACCAGCGACTGCCACATTTTTTTCTATTTTAACGGACTCGATCTGGATAATTTGCAGATTAACAAGTTAATCTGCACTCTAACTGATTTATGCATATTAGCGGCAACATATACATGACTTATTTATTTATTCTTAAGGTCATGTTGCCTAGAAGCACATAGGTACATACGTACAGTCAGGGGTCAAATGTGCAGTTGCATCCTGCTAAATTTCTTGGTAGAAGAGGGATTGACCCTCTTCTACCAAGAAATTAAACATTTTTTTTGTATGAAGCAAACATAATAATTCACTCGTTCCGTTCAGGTGAATGAAACTCTCAGTCACCGTTCGCATCCTGCCGGTGTAACACATTGCCTATAACTTTAATGTTTTTGTACCTTGTGCATTATTTAAATACAGTCCACTATAAACCATCAATTTATGTGGTTTTATTACCAGCGACTGCCATATAAAATGGTCCTTCGGCCGTAATAGTGTACGCGGCAGTGATAGTGTTTTCAATAAAAGCATTATACGTTGTGTATCGACTGACTCAATAACGTGGCGCGTGGTCAAGCGGCCATCATTCGAATTCGATTCGAGTCGAGTCGAGTTGTCAACCATCGTGCGTCTCAACTTTGGCGTCGTGAGCGAGGAGGACGGAGTCAGCAGTGCGTACGCGTGCGAGCGAAATTTCTTGGTAGAAGAGGGTCAATAGCGGGCTTTAGACAGTCACTCTTTCGTGCGTGAAACTGTTAGGTAATCGTGCGCGAAAGAGCGTGCTTGTGAAGATGTTGAAAGGGAACGGGACAGACCACGCGTTCAGTGCTTGTCACTGTCATTAGTCGCGCGCGCAATCGTGTAAGCTCAATAGAATTGCTGAGTAAAGGGGGCTAATAGTTCATGATTGATGTATTCTGTAGCTTAGAAACTAAAGTATTGAATAAACTAGTTTTCGACCATTGAACTTCTACTACAAAGACACTTTAGCATTGGTACAATGCAACTGCACTTTTGACCCCTGACTGTACATAGTGTACATAAAATGTTTTGATTAGTAAAGGTTACGTCACTTAGGAGCAGATACATACACGACAGTTTTTGATTTGGTCAAGGTGACGTTTCCTCAAAGCACATACGTGACACCAGTACATAATTAATATAATATAACTAAATAAGTAGTAAGTTAAAGGTATATCTAAGTACCCAAAAAATATGGAGGAATACTTGGCCGCTTGAGTGTATTTTGTGTTCGTATGTGTATATATGTACCAACTTAGTTAGGTTCAGTATAAATACTTAGTTAAGGTTTAAGTTTTTATGTATCTATATCTATATATTAGTAACAATGTGAAACTAATAAGGACAGTACCAGCGGCCCTAGCACGAGTTTTTAACGCGATCGATTTTACTACCTAAACTGAACTGTTAAAAGGGATGGAGCTATACACCCTGTATAGCTCCATCCCTCTTTCTCGCTTGCAAAATTGCAATTTTAACACGCCATGGTGAGGAGTGCCAGACGGTCGCCTCCTGCGAAGTAGTAATGCTAACAAAGGAGGAGGCCGTACGCACATGCGCGAGGGCGTAGCCCTCACGCCCCAGCCGCCGGGATTCCGATCCCGATTTCCGGCCACCGCAGGCGCGGGCTTGCGGACAGCGAGCAATGGTTAGCTCGCCGTCCGATCGTCCTGTAACTGTTCGGACAGAGCCCAAGTTGTAGACGGCGCGTACTGTTCCACGCGCGCCTCAAGGACATGTAAGCAAACAGTAGGGGCCCAGCAGGGTCGAAGCCTATTGGGGCCAAGGGTTTGCTTCTGAAAGGAAGACTCGGACCTGGAATGAAAGGCAACGAAGGAACAGGAGTGGGTTTTTAGTCAGTAAAAGTCTGACAGTATCTCCCGCTCCGCCCAAGAGCGGGGGATGTCATTGGATGATTTTCCAACCGAAAAAAAAAACACGACATGGCTTACCATGTCGTGTTTTTTTTTGTTCTTATAATTTGCATCAATAAAAATAAGAATCTTTAAGTCAAGAGTGAATAGGTTACTTCTAGGTAAGTGCGCTCCATCGTCGACCGCATCGTCGCTTTTCATCAGATAGCGGTCAAGCGCGAACCTATCAAGAATAAAAAAAAAGATGTCTGGTAAATAATTACGATCTACAAATATCTTAACATCTCAATATATGCCTTATCCCGAAGCATCAGATACTCTTCCAGCCCAAAAAAATGATATTTTTTGGAAAGAGAAAAGTTCTTTTTTTAAGTAGTGATTTATTTTATTTTATTACTATTCTGAAAACTTACAGCTACTTGTTAGGTACAGTAAAAACTTAGAATAGGTAAAAAACGGCCATTTACAAGTTTTCACATAAACTAATGTGAGTAACTAAAACTAAGACGACAACAGCATAGAGTTAACGCGAGAGCGCTCATACCATACAAAATAATAAAATACAAATAATTGTACAATTTGTAACAAAAAAGCGATCCAACAAATATGTGGATTGGCTCTACAATTTCTGTTTAAAAAAAATACTATTAATAATAATAAGCTGTCCAAGTATAAAATATATTTTGCCAAAATAATAGTATTGGCTTTCCCATCTTCACAGTAAACAGCCACTGAATCGTGTTTTTTCGTATTAGGTATATCTGCATATCACAAAATTGTCGCTTTTCCCATTTGCCGCCATTTCGACTGTCAGTCCGCTATCTACTTATGCGGCATTCGAAGGCAAAGACCTTGATTTTTAATCAAGGTTGAAATACATTTGAAGAGTCCTTCATGCATGGAAAGTGGGTTTCGGGAAAATTTTCTTAACATATTCTTTACCGTACGTAGTTTTTTTTTACGAAGCTGTATCAAAATTAATATCATACACTGACCTTATCCTAATGAGTTTGATCGCTCGCTATACCTACCTACTTAGTTCATTTTGGACAGCAAAAGCTAGGTACTTACGTAAAATACTTTTCAATACACTTACTCGATAACCTTATTCCAACCGCTTTTAGGTACGCAATTTACTGTTTTTCGCTAGCCCGCGCCACAATTTATAACATACAATCGCATCAGGCTGGACGCTAAGTAACCCCCTTGAGTCGTGGGTCAACCCCTGTGTATTTATTTCTTCCTAAGTGTATTGAAAAACGTCATTTAATACACGTGGAAATTGATCACTGCAGCACTGGGCCCCATAACAATCTCGCCTAGGTACAGCTCAGGTGTATTCCGCCTCGGTTGCAATGACAAACTTTCTCCACTTGTATCAAAATGTATTCTATCATTTCTATCAATAGGTATTCTAAATTATAATTTTATTCAACCAAAATTAAAATAAACTAACAGTTGGCTCTCTGAGATGTATTAAAATGAAAATAAATTCTGATTTTTGGGAGATTATGGGACATAATTATGATTATGATTATTTGGCTCTGAGTCACTCAAGATTTTCATATTCGAAATATATCTAACACCACTCTGGTAGCCCCAACAGGATTTAGTTAACCCCTCGCGCGTATAGGGGTATTGTTATTATTTTTTTTTATTGGATTTTTCTAGGAAAAATGAAGATATAGAGACCAAAATTTTCGGCCGAATAAATTTCGTATACCCGTGTATACAAAACGATAATTAAGATATACAGAATTATGTACAATCGGCCCTCGAGGGGTTTAAACAATTCAATTTTTCGCTCGTATAATAGGTAGCTAGGTATATGGTATGAGCATCATAAAACAAATTAATAATGTTCGTTTGGATTGAAGACGTATCAATTTGAAAGCAGTTTCACGCGCGCCTCAGTGAGATGTCAGCAAAACGTAGGGGCCCAGCAGGGTCGAACCCAGGGACCATGTGTTGTGCGAAAGTGTACCTCGGGGCCCTGAAACGAAGGCAAAGAAAACACAGGAGTATTATTAGTATTAGTCAGTAAAAGTCTGGCATGCCTTCTCGCTTCGCCTAAGAGCGAGAGAAGTCATTGTATGATTTCATACCAAAAAAATAGGGTGCTGCACGTTTTTTTCCCAATACTCGCTCTCGTTCTCCTTAACCTTATAATTTTTCACGCTATCCATTAATTCTGGTCAACCTTTTTGGCCGGATACTGACTACTGTAACGTAACATGCAAGGTAACATGATAGGAGCATTTCATAAGTGTGGACGCAGCGCGCCCAAAATGTACCTACTCACATAGTTGAAATGCTCTGTTGGCGCGCGTAGTGTGCACGGTTCGCGCACACGTGCACCCCTAGCCAAGTTGATAATCTGCAATCGTTAACGCTAGTCGAAAACTAATCAAATATATGGGAATGACATCATCTCAACGTTAAGTCACGTGGTCAGAACAAACGAATAGAAAATTCGTAGCCAAGTTCACATCGTTCAAAATGATAGAACGAATTGTTATCGTTTCTACAATGTTCAACGCTACATCCTTTGTTATAACCTGTTTGACGTTTGTAGGAACGCTCGCCGTAGATTAAAGAATAGGTCGTTTTTCCAAAGACATTGTAGAACGAGCGGACGACTCAGGCGCATCAACATGGCTACCAACTTATCGTATTCTACAATTGCTGACACCGAAGCATTACCAATTGGAGAACGGAATTCGACACGAAACGGTTGTAACTTGGCTAGGGGGGCAGAGGGTTTAGCCAAGTTGATAATTTACAATCGTTAACGCTAGTAGAAAACTTCAAATGTATGGGAATAACATCTCAACATTAAGTCACGTGTTCAGAACAAAGAAATCGGAGGCGTTACCGACTGTAGAAAAAGATTCGAAACGACACGGTCGTAACTTGGCTAGGCCTGAAGGCGTCCACACTATGGGAATTCTATTACGTTACAGCACTCTGTACGGCTTTTCTCAAAATGAAATAGTTTAAAGATTCGTTTTTTCCACCGTCGTCACCGTCGTGTTTCTCTTGGTTGTTATTTAGTTTAATTACGAGATACCCATACCGATTATAAATGTTTAATTTTTTTAATAAATAGGTACAATTCAGTCAAAATTAAATACAGTCTTCCAAAATGCCCGTACGTTACCACTTCTCAATAGAGTTTTAGCCAGGCAGAAGTAGTGTTTCGAACTCACCGCAAAATTGAGACACGAACGGCGATGCAGACATTTATTTATACGATTAAATTGGACAATAATCTAATCTAATCTTTCTTTTTTTATGCACCTGCCATATTGTCTCTTCACTACCCTAGGTTGACTGGTAGAGAATGCCTAAGGCATTAAGTCTGCCTTTGTACCTTTTGTTGCATGAAGATTAAATAAATAAATAAATAAATAATAATAAAAGGGTTTACGATCCATTAATAATGGCATAAATATTAAAATGTGTCATCCTCACATAGGTAAGCGTAGGAAAATATGTGCTCAAATGGACTTGTCTAGTAGTGAGCGACAACTTCATTGTTTTACAAACTGAATGTTTAATATTTAATATTCTCTTTAATAAACTCATATGTTTAATATTCAATGTTTATTTCTGATTCATCATTCATCATTATTTCAGCCGAAAGACGTCCACTGTTGGATATAGGCCTCGATATGTCGCCATAACGACAGGTCCTGTACGTCTCGCATCCCGGATTCCCGTTACCCTCACCAGGTCTTGAGTTCACCTTGTGGGAGGCCTCTTCGTCTCTATTTTACTTTCTAATTATATTATCCAATTTCATAGTATCCAATTTTAAATTCAACGTCACCCATTATTATTCCTTTTTTTTCTAAGACATCGTGCAAATTCTATTTCCTTTAGCTTTCCCCCATTACGTGTGACGCAATTGACTAGCGGCTATAGCGTTCGTTTGGGACCCCATTCGCCCCATAAGGGTCAAGAGCGCCATAGTACAAACATTAACCCGTATTGGTTTCGCTACAAGCTATTATTGGTTGGGGACTCCGCACGTAATTGACCTCAATTTTAAATCGTCTTCGACGAAATAGACGTAGGAGAGAGAAGTTCAGAAGGCCTAAACTATGTGTTGAGGAGCACAACAAATCTCCTAAGGTTTAATATAACACTAGCTTTTGTCAGTGGCCTTGCCTGCATGTAAATATATAACATAGCTTATGTAGAGATGTAAGTTATGTGTAAAAAATAGCTTTATATAAAGTCACGCAACTTTGTAATGATAATCACGAGCAATAACAGCAGATTTACTGTTGAATATAGAGTTTTGTATTTAATATGAGTTGTTATTGTTAAGTTTAGCTATTTTATTTACTAGAATCTACATTAGGTAACTAAGAATTACTAGGAAAGGTAGATATTTACATTGTTTAATAATTTATTATGGTGATTTGTATCAAGTAATCTTAGTTAGTACGATGATTTGTAAGTAGTTGTATAATGTAGATTTTAGTTATTAGAGGTAAATAAGTTGTAAATTGTAGCTAAAATAGGATTGAAAAGCTAAAATTGTAAATGTATAGGTAAATGTTCGAACGTGATTAGAGATTAACAAAAATTTGTATAGTCGCACTTAGCACTACTTCCGCCCACGTACGAAAATAGTGTAAACATTGCTCGTATGTGATTAGTTGATTAATGTTTTGATGATGACTTAGTACTGCCATTACTTCCACCCACATACGAGGAGCATATAATTATAGCCACCTCATGGCCAAACATTGGTGTCGCTTGCCATCATCGCTTCCTATAACACCTGAACCGCTGTTAAGTAGAGATAATGAATCCTGATTCATCTGAAGCCTTTAGTTCCTGAGTTTCATTTTCTTCGGAAACTATCCACCCCTGCGCCTGAATACTCTACACCATGTGAAATTCAATAAATGTTTGTTTTTTGAAATTGGTAGAAATTGCCCTGTGCAATAAGACCGCCTATTGTATACTTATTTTTTATAAATGTCTGTCCTGTAATAATAAAGAAATAAATAAATAAATTCAATCAGCGATAATGTTTGTTAAGAGCCGGTTGTAGTCACAGAGTATTTTGTAGGGGTTTTGCCCGGGTCTATGTCGATTTCGCGGGCAGCGATTTCATTTTTATAAAAAAAAATATAGTAGCTATTCAAGATTTTTGTTTTTGCCAAACCCTTTTAAAAAACAAGCATTATTATTTTATATAATTTTCAAATATTTCCGTGATGTAATCTCGTAGATGTACACTTTTGAAATCGTAAGTTAGGGTCTCCACGGGTAGTTTGAAAGCGAAACTCGGGGCCCTGGGACGAAGGCAAAGAAGGAACAGGAATGGATTTTTAGTCAGTAAACGTCTGACACTATCTCCCGCTCCGCCCAAGGGCGCGATTTGTCATTAGTTGATTTTCCCACCTTAAAAAAAAAGCGGTTGGTCATAATTATGGTCAATTTTAATAAAATAATTTATCATGGTGATTTCTTTTATATTTGTGGATTTCCAGAGGTTCAAAAAAGTACAAAATCAGTAGAACCTGGCCTTAAAGTCCAAGATGCTCGTAATTTCGTGGTACTACAATCATCACTCTAATATTTTAAAGGCCAAAGGCTATGCTCTCCGCAGACCATGTCCCACCCTCCTTCCTACGTCACGTGCCCTGTTATCTATTCACGCAGGGATGTAATGACAGCCTCAGCGGATAGCATTGCCGTGGCCAAACACATGGCCAGGAAAGGAATTTAACTTAAAAAAAAATTGTTTTATCATCGACACGCCAAAAAGAAGGTCAATGTTTGTGAGTGTATGTATGTTTGTTACTACTTCACGCTCAAACGGCTGCACGCATTTCGATGAAACTTGGTGCACGAGTAAACCAAGTCCTGGAATAGCATATAGGATACCTTTTACGATAATTTCTACTATCAAGCCGGTGAAGTCGCTGGTAGCAACTAGTACTATATATTTATTATTTTTGACCGACCTTGTTATCCAGTAAACGGTGCAAGATGTTGACCTGGAAAAAAACAGCAACTGCCACTAGTCGACAATAGTCAGCATTAGCTCTTCAACCTTTACGTGGATGACCTCATAGCGGGACTTAGCAGCATGCGTGTCGGATGCAGTGTTGGTGGTGTTAGCATTAACAACATCAGCTATGTGGACGATATGGTGCTGCTGGGTCCATCTGCGGGGGCAGTAGGGAAACTGCTTCAGACTTGTGAAGCCTATGCTGCCGCACATGGTTTAACTTATAATGTAAATAAGTGTGCATACATGGTCTTTAAGGTCGTTGGCAAAGATCGAGAAGAAGGACCCGAGCTTCTTATAAATGGGTCTCCAATCAAAAGAGTATCCTCTTTCAAATACTTGGGTCATTATCTATCTGACGGCCTTAAAGACGATGTAGACATTGAAAGGGAGCGCAGGGCACTAACCGTCCGGTGCAACATGTTGGTCCGTAGATTTGCTTGGTGTACCGATCAAGTTAAAATTACTCTTTTTAAGGCCTACTGCCAGTCTTTACACGGGTAATCTATGGGTCAATTACACCAAAATATCGCTAGATGTCCTGCACGTCCAATATAATAATGCCTTCAGGATGTTGTTGGGACTGCCTAGCTACTGCAGTGCGTCGGATATGTTTACGCAGTCTCGTACCGACGGGTTCCACGCGATTGTTCGCAAGAAAAGCGCTTCGCTGCTTAGGAGAGTTTTTTTTTTTTTTAATTGGTTTAAACCAGCGCTTGACTGCGATCCCACCTGATGGTAAGCAGTGATGCAATCATTGATGGTGAGGCGCACTAGTTTATCAAGAGCCTATTCACTCTAGCCTTGAAGACACCTAAATTATAGTTGGACGGGAAGATCGCAGCAGGCAAATTGTTCCAGTCCTTCGATGTACGCGGTATAAACGACGAAGCGAAACGCTTAGTCCGGACCGTTGAAGTTTCAACAACGTAAGGGTGGATACTCGCCGTACGTCGGGTTGTCCGATGGTAGAAAGGAGATGGCGGAATCAAGTCATGCAATTCCCGCGCACACTCTCCAAAATGCAACCTGTAAAATACCGATAGGCTGGCTACCCTGCGCCTGTGCTCGAGGCTTTGTAGATTGGACTTAACCAAATCTGGATCCCCAATTAGCCTCTTCGCACGCCTTTCCACTGAGTCCAAAGCTGCTAGATGGCATTTTGCAGCACCAGCCCATATGTGACTGCAGTACTCCACACACGATCGGACCTGTGCTTTGTATAACATTAGAAGCTGTCCCGGTGTGAAGTACCGTCGGACCTTTGCAAGAACGCCTAGTTTTCTAGCAGCTACCTTGGCTTTGGACTCAATGAACCGCCCAAAATTGAGGTCTGAGGAAATTTCAACTCCCAAGAGCTGAAGGCGGTCGGTGCACTCCAGGGATACATTCCGAAAAGCAGGAGCCAAGGTGAACGGGCTCCTTTTGGCGGTGAACAGACACGCTTGTGTTTTGGCGGCGTTGAATTCTACTAGATTGGTTTCGCCCCACTTGGAGACTGCCTGAAGTGAGACATTCGTACGCTCTACCATAGCCTCTCGTTCGGACCGGATTAGTTCCTTACTAGCCCGAGCACCTGGAAGGTATCTCTCTACAACTGTGCTATCATCTGCATACCCATAGATACCGGGCATCAGCAGATCGTTAATATGCAGCAGGAAAAGAGTTGCAGAGAGAACTGACCCCTGAGGAACTCCGGCATTAGTGGTCATGGGCTCTGATGAGCATCCATCGACAACAACTCGGAGAGACCGTTCACTCAAGAAGTCTTTTACCCAGTTAATCAGACCAGGGGAAATACCGTACGCTGGAAGCTTACTCAGAAGGCTGAAAGAGTGAGAGATAGTCGCAACAGCATCCTGAGAACTGTAGCGGAGAGCTATAGCTCTCCGATTATAAAATTTATTATGCAAAGGGTAATGGGTACTAACACTAGATAATAAGTTATTTATTAAGTTTTTAACTTTATCCTCTCGAACGTTCGCAAACATTCCCCGAAATGCCCCACGCGTCGAGGATTTTTCGATTATTCTTTTTTTTTGGTTTGACCTTGAGAAAAACGCAAATTTCGTGGTTATATTGATAATTATATGCAATAAATTATACCTTCCCGGAAAGCCCATTAGTTTTCCTATCGAACTGTGTAAGATTATAAATAAATGAAACTGACCTGACTTCGTAGCGACGAGATAAATTGGCATTTTGCAAATTTTCTTACACATAACCTTTAACTTTCTCACATTACACCAAAACCACACACATATTCTCGAAAAAAACACTTGAATACGATAGTCCATACATTTGCGCAAAAACAATATTACTCATATCACATCAAATTACAATAATTACACGACACAATAACTTTTTCCGCAACTCAACAAAATCGGCCACAGGCACGCGCGGCGCGCGGCGCGCGGCGGCACGCGAAATGTAAACACTGTCTGTACTATCTATAGGTAATGTTCACGACTGTGGCGCCATTTTTACCGGTTTATTTTCTTTCAACAACGATTATGATAACAATATGCAATTATATCACTTTGTAGTAACTTCATTATGTTTATAGGTAAATAAACTAACAACTTATGTAGATTTCAAAGCATTTCGAGATAAATTTCGCACTAAAACAAGTCGAAACACGACGGCCATGACGGAAAAAAATACGCATCTTCACAAGTTTCGTCACTTTTTCACTGGCATATTTATTACTTTTCCAAAAACAAACACTTGCAACGTAATCTACACTTATTTCTCAGTAATTCTATATAAATCTTATAAGATTACTCATCGTTTTCTAATTGGAAACATGATTTTCGTCCGGACGCAACCACGCAACAATTGCTCCCAAAAAGTGACAGCTAGCTGAATGACGGATCACTTTATTTTTTTCAATCTTCTTCATTCTATGTATCGATATTGCCAATGGAAAATATTTTAATAGAAATCGAATGAACTATTCTGTTCAATCAAATAAAAAACGGGTTGCAACTTGAAAATATACGTCACAGAAAAAATATCCAATCGGTGCAAGTCACTCTCGTACACCCGGGTGTACCAATGGCGCGATGGGCACTCAACTCTCTCGTACACCCGGGTGTTCGAGAAACGCTCGAGAGGGGATCTTTTTGTGTCCGAAGTAAAATAAATTCTATTCTATTCTATTACCTGTCCAGTTTCACAAAGAGATTAGCTGAATATTGGGTAGAAGTAGCTATGGGTACTGGCTGCTTGGGGAAGTCGAGTTAAAGAGAAACATGTTGAGGCAGCTAGTTTACATCTCGTACATGACAGTATCTTGTTTAATATAATAACTCGGTGCAGTAGTAGACGCACTGCAATGACTGCCTAGGCCACCTAGAACGGTCAATCTATGGCATAAGTCACTGATCTGACTCGTAAACTGAACATCATTTATTTAGTAGAGTTTTTATTTATCATTTTAGTCTTGATATTATCAGTTTACGCTTTTACACATGGGTGTGAGAAACAGTGTCATGTCATTCTCCGTAACAATCAAATCTTCCAAATGAACGGGTGTTGTGTGACATTGTAGCCTCTAAGTCTATACCATCACCTCAGAAACCGTTTTATTCAGGAAATCATCAAATAGTGCGGAATGAGTTAGAGATGTCGATGCTATTGGTGCGTGTAGCGATATTATTATTTTTTTAAATTTCTAAACGGAGGCATATTTCATCCAATCTGTCACGCAACAGTCGCATCCGCCACACTTTTTCATATCTACTGATCGTTTTGTCGGTACAAAAGAAGAACGTCACAAATATTGTTTTTGTAATCAGAGGAATCCTTCCAGATATCACTAGTTACGAGCATATAAAGTCAATTTTTAGTTTTCTGTTTAAATTATGCGTAGTGAAGTGAACCTTTTGTTATATTTTGTTTTATATACTACGTAATAGGTATAGTGGAGTGTCTGTCTAGGCGTCAATTTAACGCTGCTTGGCAGCAACGTGATTATGTTGAATATGTTGCAGCAAGAGAGTAAATAGTTTCAAATATTTTCCTAACTCATAAAAATCTCGGTGGAGTATTTCAGTTGTATGAGAAGAATGGGTAGGATATACGAGTATATCGCAGAATATTTTATTTTGTAGGTAAATCCTAGGATTTTTCCCGGGTTATTGGAAAATAAGAAAGATTTTTTGTAATAATGTGAGCTTATACCAGGCCACTCAGAATATTGCGAAAAAAAGTTTTTATGTATAAGGCACTGGCCTCTTGTAAATATTTTAAAAACTTTGGTTATTTAAAAGTAAAAATACCATTGTTCGAATTTTGAATTTCCATCCATATTTTTGCGAGCGCCAAATCAAATTATTGCGTCTCATTTAAAAATGGATCTGCATCGAGAACATTTTCGTGCGATGATTTTCTACGATTTTAAATGTGGCCTAAAACCTGATGAGTCATTTGATTTACTTCGAATTGCTTTTATGGATGAAGGACCTTCAAAAGAAACCATCTACCGCTGGTATAATGAGTTCAAACGCGGTCGCCTTACTTTGGAGGATTAACAAAGGAGTGGTCGTCCTAAGATGGCTGTAACGGAAGAAAGTGTGATGGCAGTAAAAAAAAATAATTCAAGTAAACAGGCGAATTTCATACGAAGAGATTCAGCATACACTGCAGATTGGTTCGACAAGATTCTACACGAGCACCTTCGCGTGAGGAGGATTGTTTCCCGCTGGGTGCCGCGCAACCTCACTGAAGCTCAGAAGCAGGCCCGTGTGGAGTGGTGCCGTGATATGATTCCAAAATTTGAAGCAGGTTCGTCTCAGCGCGTTTACGACATTGTGACAAGTGACGAATCCTGGATTTCTCAATACGATCCAGAAACAAAGCGTCAATCGACAGTTTAGCTGTTTCAAAACGAACCAACGCCTACGAAAGTGAAGCGATCGAGAAACGCTAATTTCTGAGAATAACAGTTTTCATTTTAGTCTCAAGGCGTTTTAAGGAATTTTTTAGCTCGCTCATAAATAAAGGGTACGTATATAACGACCTTTTTTTTGTTTTTTTATTTTATTTGTGGTATAAATTGCCGTAGCTGATACAAGACCAAACAAGACATAAAATGTTAAAACAAACTCCATTGTTTCAAAATCAATGGCTAAGAGAGAGTAAAGGATTCCATGATAAAACTTAAAGACTCATAAACTTTAAGGTCACCACTACAATAATATTCTTAAACTGATTCAATTCAGTAAAAGCAGAAAATATTGAAAAAGCAAAACCGACAGAAATTGGTAAAGTATTGGTCATTTTTTAAATGAACATTTATTTATTTATTAAAACTTTATGCACTAGTAATAAACACTGTACAAAGGCGGACTAATGCCTTAGGCATTTTCTACCAGTCGACCTTAGGGTGGTGCAGAAACAAAACATGGTAGGTGCAGCTTAATGATAAAGGGATAGAAAAGGAATACAATAATAAATATATACTTAGATACATACATACAAAACAACAATGTAATTATGAAAAACGAATCCAACAAATCAACGCTGTGATGATTACACCAACTTCCTGCGAATGTGCTCACGTGCCATCACCTTAAAAGTTAACGTTATCGCTCTGAAATTCAGAATAATTTAATCGAAGTATTCCATTTTACAAATAGTACCTATTTTACTAGCAAACTAGGGATGCGAGTATCGTAAATTTTCTTAGTAGATTAGATAGCTTATTTCACTCTGGAAAACAATATATTTATCTTTATATTATATGTTCGAGGTCATTAACAAGGAACTGTAATATGCTTAAACGAATAATTCGGTATAGAGAAACCCCATTCTGCATTGTGTTATTTACTAGTTATGGCAATTTGCAACTTTAAAAGTACCCAGAGAGATAGAAGTCCTTTGATGATTTCCCATTTCAAAACGCCTAAGTTTGTAAAACCTATAATCTTCAGTTACAAATAAGTTTAAGTTTAAAATAATTAATGTACTCAAATATCATAAAAAAACTAAATTTAAGTATTTATATCAAAATACACTTAGGTATCAAAGTACTCCCCCACATCCCGCCGGAAACGTGCCAGAAGACTGGCATTGCCACATTGAATGGCAATGCTAATTCTTTGGACAAAGAACGATTCAGCCCTCTGGTTGCACAAAATATCATTGTCATTCGGCGAGAAAAATTCTTAAAAGGAAACACGCACTGGGACCCCATGACCCAAGTTTTTGGATCAAACGCCTCAAAACTGTAACAACTAATAAGTTTACAGTATTTTCGACATTTGAAAGACGTTTTTCAATTTCTGCAAATAGCTGCACATCGGGATACTTGTTATACCAAAATACTACAAAACATTTTGGAATTTTCTTGTTTCCTTCTAAACCCTCCTCTGATAAATGTTACCCCTGCTGTCAACCGAGCACTCATCAATGCGCGCGTGATTTATCTCCTCTTGACTAATTCACCTTCAGGGATACAAATGATGGTCGTGTACTAACGCAATTTAACAAACCGAGGTTGGAGCTTATCCCAAGATATTTTCTATTTTGGTCAGAGTCTTACTGTCGTTCAATGGAATCGTAGGATTGAGCTGTAACATTGGGCAAAGTTTTGTCACACTGGAACATAATTAGTCGGTATCCCATATATAAGCATAATCAGCCTTTTTTTAATGTTCCCACTGCTGGGACTCAGGCCTCCTCTCTTTAGAAAGAGTTATATCCCATATATACCGGGAAATAATTAGTAATAACAATAATATAGGACATCGGGACACAATTATAAATTATAAAATCTTCGTAAGGCCCAACGGTCGATCCTATACATTACGTACCCAATGTACTAAAAATAGTCGCAAGTAGTTGCGGCCCAGGACTTTTTTCTTTTTTGTTTAATACTTTTGGCTAAATTCTTTTAATCGTTATTTCCTATACCTAAAGTTAACTATTTGATGTAAAAAATATATTAAAATAATATGTTCATGGTAAATATTTTTTTGGTTTAGATAGTTTAAACCAAAAATTACTGCTGTAATTTTATGATTTTAAAAAGTATTTTGGGCTGGAATGTCTAAATATTTTTGTCATTAAATTAGGTCGTTGAGCTTTACAAGTAAGTATATAGGATATAAGGACATAGACATAATTTGTAGGTATAATATGCGAGATGGGATAAAATCAGTAGTATAATATGGGAGATAAGTAGTAGGTATGAGCATAATAAGCACTGAGATATCTCGGGTCCTTTCACATTTATGGGCGACGAAACACTGTAAATGGTTATATGAACTGTCTTTTGGGTGAGCTAGTGTGGGTAAATGTATTTGACAGGGGACTGACAAGGTGCCAGCAAGTAGTCATGTTAGTAATTGTTTGATTTCAGTTTAATAAGGTTCTCGTGTGATAAAAACTGTATTGTTACCTACTGATTTTATAAATGAAATTTATTTTGGACTTTTTAGTGTTTTTTTTTTTTTGTATTGAAGTCGGTTGTAATTTTTTGTAAAAATTAAAACCTAAACCTAAATAGTGTGTGAGTTCTATAATAAGATTCCTACAGAATATAACCATTACATGTGTGCCTAAAAAATGAAGAATTCTTTCCATTGTTCCAAAATCCCATCATCAGATAATGATCTGATGATCATGGGATCAATTGGGAAGTATGGGTATACTGAAAGGGTTTTAAAACAAAAAGAATTGTCCAAGCATCTTCGAGAAATCGGAAGACAAACACAAAAAAAAAGTATTTCGACCAATTGCGAACCTCGTCGTTTTAAGATAGTAATTTTTGCAAAAATAGCTGAAAAAAGTGAACCATTTTAATTTATATCTCCATTAACGTAAACATAAAGCCGTAAGGACGCTAAAGTAGAATATAATAGTGGAATTAAATAACAGAGAAAAGCAAATACGGTGTTAAAAAAAAATCTATTCCCATTTTAACCAAAGAAAACAATATACATACGAAAAAGGTAAAAGAACGGATTGCTTAAAACCTGGGTCCTGTGGCTACTGAAAAATAGATTAAGCGAAATGAATTGCGTGTTACCTTTGTTCCCTGTTTGTCTTACAACGAGCTAAAAGATTTAAGCAGGCTAGGGTGTACATTTCTAATGCGTCTGGATGTAATGCTCCCTAAGACCAGATTAACGCAAAAACTATGCGTTAACAAAGAAATTCTTGTAAATTTGCTCTACAGATAAAACAATAAAGTGCTGTTATATACAACATGTAACGATAATAATGGACACCCACAATTACATACTATAATTTCAGCACTAAAAAATTACTTAAGATGTGGTATATATTATGATATGGCCAAGTAAAACTAGCCAGATCGTTTTAAATGTTTAAAGTTTGATGATATTTCAATCTTCGTTTGGCCTACTTTCTAACCTAATCCAAACGAGAATTGATATACCATCAAATGTTTAAGTATACGATCTGGCCAATTTCAATTGGCCATATCATGGAGTGATCAATTCTAAAATCTGGCTACGACATATACATTAAATGTAGACCAACTGAAGTGTAACATCGTGGCCACTCTAGATCTGTCCCTGAGAACGACTAGACGTCATTCTCAAGTTGTGCCTACTTACTAATAATTTGGTTGTTTAATTTATAAACCCAACTAGTGATTTTAGTGAACACCACATAAATGTAGTGATTTTCTAAGAAATTCGTTATCATAATTGTAGGCAAATAATTATAGGATTGGTATCGCGTGCACACATAAACACGCGAGTATCGCAATTAAAATTAATCACGAATTTATTAAAACGGGTAATTTTTATCCTAAAATAATTCATAATCATAATTTATAATCCTTCATTATTTTGCTAATATGGATTAATTACATAAAATTGTTAAAAATATAGTACAGTCCAACCATATTACACCATAACCCCTCGCGCGTATAGGGGTATTATTATTACGTAATTAACCAAAAATAAATTTTCGGGATTTTTCCATAAAAACGAAGATATACCAAAATTTTCGGCCGAATAAATTTCGTAACCCGGGGCCCTGGGACGTAGAAACCCGGGGCCCTGGGACGAAGAAACCCGGGGCCCTGGGACGAAGGCAACGAAGGAACAGGAGTGGGTTTTTTGTCAGTAAAAGTCTGACACTATCTCCCGCTCCACCCAAGAGCGGTATTTGTCATTAAATGATTTTCCCACCTAAAAAAAAAACACCTGTGTGTACAAAACTACAATTCAGCGTTTTTCAAGTTCACTCAAATTGTACAGACGTATGCCAATTGGCGCATGCAAATCACGAGTTTTATTATCATAACATTTATCACACAATTCTTGATTATTTTAGTAAAAAAAAATACCTATTTTAAAAATGGAAGTAGCTGATTCAGAAGTATAGGTACTGCTCTTTCAGAATGTGCGTTTATTACTTTACATGTTGTAAATCGCAGCGTGGAAGTGAAAAATAAAAGGTAAAAATACTAAAATCAAAATCTTTTTCTACATTTTTTTTAAGGTAGGATAAAATATTATCTAATGACTTCTCCTGCTGGGTGGCGAGGGCGTGACTGACTAAACCCACGTCTATGTTCCTTCAGTTGCATTTTACGTTTTTGGACTACGATTATCCCTTTCATACTTTTCCTCATGGCCCTAGCAGGTATCTACTCTACTGGGCCCCTACGCTTTGCCACAGCTTTGCTGACATTTCTTTGAGGCGCGCGTGGAACACTACGCGCCATCGAAGACTCGCGCTCGGTCCCTATAGGACAAGCGGACGGCGAACTACCCTTTACTCGTCGTCCGCAAGCCCGCACCTACTTTGGCGGATTTTCTAGGAAAATCCAACCTATTGATAATCAAACAAACTTGTACGTCTCACAGCCGATTCTTTGACTATGAATATAGTTAAGCTATGGCTAACATATGGAAGGTAAAGTGCAAGGGTCAAAGCACGGGTTAAAATAACTTTAAAAATAAAACTGTGAAACACGATTTCTGTGATTCTATTTGATCGGAACTTCAAAATGCAGTTTAGTTTGTAGAAATATGAGATTGGTTTCGTCTATTTGGACGTAGAGACTTGTGTTGTGATTTGATTGGCATGTCTCGCTTTAAGCAAATAGAAAGCCGAGAGTCTGTCCCCTCATATAATATATGTATATATCCGATATATGTATATATATCTGGGGGTGAATGTACTCGTAAATTTTATCATGTAGTACATGTATAATAATAGTTCATGAGAGATCATGGAGAGGGAGACGGAGGCCAAAGAAAAAATAGATGAGTTTGTGAAGTGTGATATGTATTTTACTGAGAGATGTGTGTTTTTTTGAAGTGGGAAAACAACCAAAAGCTTATCGCACTCTAGGGTGGAGCAAGAGGGCGTGTCAGACTTTTACTAAAACCCACCTATGTATGTCCTTTTCAGAAATTCTCCGAGACCCTGGCGGACATCGGCCCTACTGGGCCCAGGTTTTGCTGACATCTCTTTGAGACTCGCATGAAACGCTACGCACCGTCGATGACACGGGCTCAGTTCTTAATAAAAGATCATAAGGCAAGCTACCTATTGCTCGTTGTCCGTAGACCCAAGCCTGCGGTGGCCAGAGATCGCTCTGCAACTGCCGAAGCCCGGGGCGTCTCCTGCCCCCTACCCAAATTACAACCGAAACGGAAACGGTTTTAACTTGGCTGTAGCGGCGGCTGGGGCGTAGAGATGCCCGTTGCCGCACGGTTGCGGCCATCTCCATTTTACTGCTTCGCAGAAGGATGATACGATTTTCCATTCCCTCGCACTCCAGACCATGACGATCACGCCTGAACCAGAGCCCGGCGCAAGAGTTTGTTTAATTTTTCATGACTCTACTTCGTATCGTCAATCACAAGAACTTTGATAGTTTTAGGTGCTCGTCTGCAAGAGTCTTAACTGTATGGTCTTAACGCTTTATGAAGTCGAGTCACTAGTCCACTTCGAGATATGACCAAATGAGTATTTATACAGTCTATATTTTTCTAACTTAGTCTCAGTAGTTAGTCTCTGTGCACGGTTATAATAAAAAATAATGTATTTATATAAAAGGAGAAACTGACTGTCTGACATATCAACGGACAACCGAAACTACAGGGCCTAGGAGCGTGAAATTTTGCACAAGGTTTCCGTTTATGACGTAGGCTAGCACTAAGAGAGGATTTTTCAAAATTCACCACCTAAGAGGAGAAATGGGAGTCAAACCTACCTTCACGCAGGCAAATCCGATGGTTGAAGCTAGTTATGTATAAGCCATGAAAGGCGGAAAGCCCGAGCCTTTAATCCTGCGTTGTCATGGCGATCATTAATCATTGCTTGTTGTTGTGGACAAATTGTTAGAAGGATGCAGCCCATCCCTCAAAATTTCTGAGTGTTATTATTCTGCAGTAAACATGTAATTTTATGTTAGGTATCTACTTAAATCCGTTGTTAAGAGGCTTTTGGATTTTTTTAGGGTTCCGCACCTCAAAAGGAAAAACAGAAATCTTATAGGATCACTTTGTTGTCCGTCTGTCGGTCTGTCAGGACGGGAACACGTGTCGATCGATATCGAGTTGAAATTAAAACCATATACTCGGGTATGCGGTCCCTTGAAGCTGTGAAAAAATCAAACTTCTGAGTTAACGAAAAAAAAAGATACAGCCATTTATGTCACAAAAAACGTGCATTTCGACACTCTCAAGGGAATAAAAATTTATAAGGTCCCGTTGACCTATAATCGTGAATTTGGCATGAAGCCAGTTCTCATAGCACAAGTAAAAAATCTAAAAAATGTGAATTTTTTTGCGATTCGGAAAAAACTTCGTAACTCAATTCGGGAACTGCTCATAGGTAAGTTTGTACGGAATCCTCAGTGCGCGAGGCCAAAATTAGTAGAACCTGGTCTTAAAGTCCAAGATGTCCGTAATGTCGTGGTACCACAATCATCACTCATATTTTAAAGGCCAAAGGCTCTATGCTCTCCGCAGACCATGTCCCACCCTCCTTCCTACGTCACGTGCCATGTTATCTGCATTGCCGTGGCCTAGCAGTAGGTACCTAAATTATTCGCTCTTAACTTAAAGACCCCTAGGATGTAGTTATCTGAGGCCTCAGCATGACGTGTTAAAATATCAGGCGAGCGAGCGAGAAAAGATGGAGCTATACACCATATATAGCTCGATCCCTTTAACTGTTAAGTTTGGGTCGTAAAATGGAGCGTGTTAAAAGCGAAGGTAGGGCCTCAGGAAACACAGACTGAATAAGGACCAAAATGTAGATAGCAGTATTTTATAGAAACATAAAAAACTTTTTCCAAAAAAAAATACAACCGACTTCAAAGTAAAAAAAAAAACACTGAAAAGTGCAAAATAACTTTAATTTTGGAAGTCGGTGTTTCTATAATAGTTTTGTCTCTTCGTTATTTAACACCGACTTCCGAAATTAAAGTTATTTTGCACTTTTCAGTGTTTTTTTTTTTACTTTGAAGTCGGTTGTATTTTTTTTTGGAAAAAGTTTTTTATTTTACACTTTTTAGTTTTGGTACCACCACTAAAAAGTACCCCTCAGCCAAACTTAAATACCTTATAGCCAGAGTGCATCTCATGACAATTCTAATAATCCCAAACACGGTTAGATTACATTAATTTATTACAGAGTTCCGGTGCCTAACTTCAGGCTTCATCATCAGATCAGTTCGATATATTCCCCCTCTACTTTTAGTCAGTCATCAACTACACGTATAAACAAAGCAATTTTACTTGTTACGACGGTTCTGCTGTGATCCCATGAGGAGTTCTGTTCCATATCTTCGAAGTTCATGATCAGATCATAACAATATTTCTATGGGACCAACTCGGAACCATAACCTTTCAATCAAAAAAAAAATTTTCAAAATCGTTCCACAATTGACCGAGAAATCGGTGAACATACATAAAAAAAAAAAATAAAAAACATACATTCAACCGAACATATAACCTCCTCCTTTTTGAAGTCGGTTAAAAAAATCTTACACTGGTTTGATATTTGCAAAAAAAAAATCCATTCCATTCCAAATAACATCCATTACATTCATTCCATTTTTTGTTTTGTTTTATGAGATATAAAATAACCATACCATAATCATCAAATAACTTCCTCCGCTCTAGGTGGAGCGAGATTTTTACTGACTCAAATAGTTCTGCGTTCCTTCACTTGGCTTTTGCGTTTCAGCTCTGCGGTGACTCCTTTAAACGAGCCAGCTGCCTTACATCAATACCCTGTCAATCCTTATCCAAATTAAATAGAATTTTTTTTCTTCCATTTATCTCTGTGTCATCTCAAAAGATATGTATCGACATCCATGTTACCACACTGGAACTAAAATACAAAAATCTTGCATCCTAGTAGAGTTCTCCCCGTGATTAGAATAGGATGTGCCTATTCTAATCACGAGAACTCCAAAAGCCTGAATTAAAAAACGGGCAATAGTTCGGGTAATTGCCCGTGTTGTAGTGATATCTATGTCGTAGAGACAGGAACTATCGTGCTTCGCAGCATCAAAGTCACGGTAATATTATCTATACAGTATTGTAACTCGGCCGTATCTTTGAAATAAATGCCTACAGCCGCGCGGTACGTAAACATGCGATAGGACTGCCCGCACTATGGCTGCCCGTTTTAATTACATTTGCCTACTTTGTGTTTCCATTTAATTTTGTGATTGTAAATATACTTTTTTTATATACTTAAACAAATAAAATACTTTGTGAATTGAATAGGAAGTGTTCAATATTTGCGACCGAAAAATACTTGCGCCTCGACTGAGACGTACCTACAAAATGCTTTATTATTAAATTTTAAAGTACAAAAATCCGCATTCTAAAGCTTAATTAAAAATTGTTTTGGGAAACATGGACAAGGTAAAGAAAACGGAATATCTAATAAACTAGTGCGCCTCACCATCAATGATTGCATCGCTGCTTACCATCAGGTGGGATCGCAGTCAAGCATTGGTTTATATAAATTAAAAAAAAAAAATCTTTTACTTGGTTATAGATACCTGCAGCTACTTTACAATTTATATGTTTGGTTTTAAATGAAGAATTCATGCAACCAAAAACAGCACAATATATCCTACTCGTCATATTAAATATATAAATATGTACTTGAACTTATTTTTATTGAAAAAATCGCGCGGCACAGACGCGACTGTCTGCATCTCGAGCGCACCTCGAGATCGAGGCGCGTAGGTATAGCTCGCGTTTCGACCGTTTGTATGAAGTTGGAATACTGTATAGATAATATTACCGTGTCAAAGTTCTCCGGCCAATTAGAACATTTATAACAGTCCGAAATCAACTATCAGGCACTTGCTCAGACCAAACACAACACCCGTCTAATCGGACAATCCTCCCTTTTTTTAACGGAAGTACGTATATGTGGGACTTTACATCCTGTTCCGCATACCTATACACTCTACTATACACTATATACCTCTTATTTACTCCATCTTTCACAGAATAGGGAATTCTTTCACAGAATAGGTAATATGCATGTAACTTTTTTATTCACCACAGAAAACCATTTTTAGCTCTAGTAGGTAAACAAATACCTTGTACATAGTAACAAAATATCTTCATCAATAATCTATATAATATAAAAGGAGAAACTGACTGATTGACATAACTACGCACAGCCGAAACTGCTGGGACTAGAAGCCTAAAATTTTGCACAAGGTTTCCTTTTATGACGTAAGCGAGCACTAAGAGGGGATGAAACGGTGGTTCAAAGTATAACGCAGGCGAAGTCATTGGTAGAAGCTAGTGTAGTTATAAAGCTTCAAAGCTGCTGATAAGTAAGAGATATTCGATATAGATGTTGACGTCAAATTACGTCACGAACAACTGCCATAGAAAACGGCGTTTTGGCGAGAAGAACAAATATATTTGTATTCATTAAACCCAAGCGAACGCCAGCGTTCGCTCTCTCATTGTCTCTCTAATTACGGTATTCAAAAGTATTGTTATATATCTCGTTTGCTTTTCTACTGATTTCGATATTGTTTTCAAAGTTTTTTTTTTTTTTATTTATGTTTAAAATCGCAGTAAACATTATTTTTTAAAACTAAAAACCACAAAAGGTATTAGTTATTTTATTATTATTAGTTAAAGTTAGTATTCTATTATTATATATTTATCGATAAACTGGTGTGATAATGAATTTTTTTTACACAAGAAAATCTAATTAAATTTTCGGGAAGATCGATTTTCTAAAATATTTCATTACGTCAAGTGTTTAATGTAGACAAATAAACGAAACAAGGACTCTTGTCTTTAAATAGTAACAAGAACCTTGTCTATATTGATGTTATAATGAGTACAAGAAATGTTGATGGATAGATATTTTAGAGAAAAAGAAAATGGCTTAAAGTAAACTCAGCCATTAATTTGATGATTTCTTATTTTTTTTTTAAATTAGGTATGTATAATAATTTTTAATGTTTTTTTTTTTCAATATAGGATCAGTTCAAGGGTCATTCATATAATGCTTTTCAGTTTTCAGCACTGAAATGAATGATGAAATGATGAACACGAGACTAACGATGCTTACTTCTTGTATACGTGTCAACAATTGTGATGACTATAAAGTCCTCTATATAGTCATCAGTAGGTAAACAAATTTTCTTCGCAGAGTTTAAGTACCTATTTAATTAAACGCACTCAAACGGATAATACTGGGATTACGTCTTATAACATCTTTTTATATATAAATAAAAAGCCCGAGATTGCGTAGAGAGGGGAAGGCGACCGCGACCTCGCGAACTTTTCTGTTTATGCTTTTAGAAGTACTAATAAAATGCGCTCGAGAATGCTTTCAGAGATAAAAATATATGTGAAATGTTACTTCAAACTCTGCCGTCCTAAAACAGGCCGACTTTTTTCTTAGAGCTTCAATACTTAAGTTGCACTAATGAATAGTAAGGCTTGGCTGAACAAATGTTCAATATTTCATTTAGCTCACATAGTTAAGAGAATACAACTTTTAAATTTACTAACATTTTCTATAAAACTTTTTGAACTAACTTAGATTTCTATATAAAATGCTTTGTATCATAGTAGGTACATAGCACTCTAAAATGAGGTGATTTGGCGCTGCTAATAGAAATACAGGCTTTGCCTAGTTCGGTTACATAATCAGATGCTCGATTCAATGGTTAGTTTATTAATATATTGCCAAATGAAATGTAATAAAGTACTCAGTTTTTTTGGAAATATATCATTATTATTATATTTCCTACTTTATTTTGTGTAGATGCGCCTTTTTTCTTATGGCGGAAGAATTTACGTTTTTCCGAAACATACCCTATTTTTGTTAGTTTATAAATATATTGCCAAATGAAATGTAATATAGTACTAAGTTTTTTTGAAATAAATTATTATTATTATTATATTACCCATTTTGTTTTGGTTAGATGCGCCTTTTTCTTATGGTGGAAGAGTTTACGGTTTTCCGAAATAGGGTACCCATGCAAAGCGTTTATTATTTGGATTTATTTATTTGTACTGCTCTCGAGGAAATCGGTCAAACGTGCCTCCAGTTGTTTGGAGATTTGATGTCCTGTACATTATTTGAAGAGCGGGATTTGTTCAGTAAATTCATCTTCGATTTCGACGAAATGTTTTGTAACTATGAAAATTATTTGCGTTCCGGTGTCCTAAAGAGTTTCTAAAATAAAATAATCCTACAGCACTGAAGGCCTGACGGAGCACAAATCCCACATTACAGTATCAAATTCTCTGCACGATTTGAAGAGATACGTAGGTACTACCACCCGAGAACAACAATATGCAATTGTCATAACATAACACCCGTCTGGTCCTTAGATCTTCGCCTTACAGGAAGATATGCAGGACTTTACACCATTTTTTGTGTAACTCCTGTGTACTTAGATGTTTATGTTTTAAGCTTAGCTGTGTAACACGCCGAGTGTACATACGGTTGTACAACTTAAATGACTTTGAAAAACGCTTAATTGTTGTAATGTACACACGGGTATACGAAATTTATTCGGCCGAAAATGTTGGTCTCTATTTTTTCTTTTTTTCTGGAAAAGACCAGAAACAGTTTTAATTTTTCTTTTATTTTTTATGATTTAACTAAAAAACTTGCAATTACTCAAAAGCAAAAAACTCAAAGCATTTATTTGAAATAAACCATTACAGGCAATTCATTTTAATATTTGCTGTTTTTTGTTTGCCTGCATAATGAGCGTTTGACACAAGATTTAAATTTCGTCTCAATAATAACTAATATGTGGGGGAGGTATTTTATTTTAACGAAACACATGTAGGTTTTTTATCAAGATAATTTAGTAATAATTCACAGTAGTATAACATTTTGAATTTCTCCCAGGTTGCAAACAAGTTATTCAAGCCCCATCGAGCCGTAAATTGAGCAATTATTTACAAGAACGCCTGTGATAATGATTATAAACACAATATTTGCTTCGAAGCGTCTTATTGAGATTTAAATTTTAACAGGAGCTGTAACAAAATACTCGTAGGTACTTACTTCGTCGATTGATCAGTAGGAATATCAAGTAATATTTATTATAATTAAGCCATAAATACTGTCTTTAATTAAGAATATACTTCTATTACCACTTCTACTACTTTAACTTTTTCTACTTAATATAATAGTCATTCAAAATTATGTCCACATCAAATGTACCTATGGTTTGTAATGGAATTCAAACTTTGCCATGTTACGTTATAAAAGTTTGATAATTATCTCGATTCTTTTATTCTAATATAAAAAAAAAACAACTTCTAACTCCTAAAAAAATCTTATATTTATTTATGGAATATGGTGCTTCTGGGTGTGTGTCTTCTTTATTTAACAAAAGCTTTTATCGAACAATAAAAAAATATTTTTCCGAAGCGGTTCGTAAATGAAAATATTGAGTTAACAAACAGCAAAAAACCATCTGAATTAATAACGTCTTCATTTTTGTGATGTCGCTTAAAAATAGCAGATATTATCTTTCAAATTATTATTCCGACTAGATAAACTTTTATCAGTATTAAAATGTCTTTCTCTTCACAGAAACCTTAAGTTTCAACACCAAAGTAAACTGAATGGAAAGTATAAAACAAAGTTTTTCGATATTAATTCTTAACTTCGTCGAACTTATTTCGAATATTAATAGAACTTGCCGCTTTTCGCTGATACTTTGAGTAAAACAATAAGTAATAATAATCGTGGCTTTTCGAAACTTTTGGAACGATTATAAGGTACAAAAGTAGACACAATGATTTCACATTTTACGTGGGATAAGTATATCAATATATAATAGTAAGATCTTATGTGATATTTCTTTGCCCAGAGCACGTAATGACAGCCAGCTACAGTCTTAAAAAAAAAAACAGATTTTAACTCTCGTGAGACACCCAACAAAAGTAACCAATAGGCCATACCAATCTGATGTCTGCTGACGCCCACTCTCACTCTTTCTCACATCATGTATCTATCTTGAGGATAGATGAGAACCATCTATAATGAAAATAGATGGTTCAGTCATCCACATGAAACCATCTATCCTCATGCATGCATATCTTTATTAGCCTATTAATAATGCTGGGAACATTTCAGAAATAACAATCAATCATAAAAAACCTCATCTGTGAGAAGGAGTGGATCGTAAATCCGCCATGTAAGTCCACAATACGGGCTCAGATCGGGTTACCAATGATAAATGTCTTCAACTTTTAATTCTACGACACGCCAATTTTCATACGATGTTTTCCTTCATGGTTTTAAGAATAAAGTAGCAAAAGAAATAATTTACACAAAGAAACCTGCGAGCCGCAAAGGACCGGTCGTTATGGTGACACTTGGGGGAGGCCTATGTCTAACAGTGAACATCTTTCTGCTGAAATTATGGTGATGATAATAATTATGATGAACCTGCCTGACTATTAATTCACTGCGCCACCACTGGACCATCACTGGGCTACCAGTACGACTGAGCCATCACTGAGCTACCACTGGGTCATCATTGGGCCACAACTAGACTACACTGGCCCATCAACTGGGCCAAGACCAGACTACCAGTGATCCACTCCTATCTCTCTCCTACTACCCTCATTCAACAAGTCCCAATCCCAGAATATCACATTAAAAGCTGTACCATAAATAAAATGCGTCCACATTCTGAGCCATTGTATGTACAAAGCTGGCGTACTAGGAAGCGGTAAATACATAGCGAATCGATACGATAACTAAGTTGGTGGAGGATATTGCATATGCCGCGCGGCGGCAGATGTCGAACCACACTGGTGGGAAATTTATATTGCCTTGCAGAAAAAATTTTGCGCTTTCTTTCTTGCTTACTGTGTCTGTTTATTGAGAGTATTTTGACGGTGCATATTCTTAAAATGCTCCTTTTATTTCGTTTGTATTCATAACACGCACACACAGTGGTGAGGACTACGGAACTTGATCGCCTCCTGGATTTTTCACTTACTTACATCTTTCGTTATATTTCTACCAATCAAAAATCTCCATATGACCTCACCATCACAAGTCAAGCACAATACTTTCCAATTTTGATACTACATCTTCCTTTAAACGACCACGCACATCCGCGTCTACTCAGATGCCACGCTCTCAAGTTCATTGAGCCGATTGCGCGTTAAGGACTATACACACATACAAACATATATGTGCATACAAACTTCGAGACTTTAAATTGACGATATTCTAAAATAGCATCATCACAATTCATTTTGAAATAATATTATTATACTACAAAAAAAAAATAAGTTAAAATGACGCTGTATAAACCGACCCTTGAAAATAAAGTTAGATCTTTAATTTTTCTGCGGAGTTAGTAATTATCTTAGTGAAGGAGATAATGAACTTTACTCGGAAGTCCATTAGTTATGCTTTAACAAGTTTGCAATGTCTGCTAACGACATTCATATAACTTAATTTCCATGCTTTTTTAGTCTAAATGAGTTTTCAATGTTGACTAAGGGGCGGGAAAATGTACTGTCATGTTCGGAGAGAATATTAGAGATATTTGAAGCGGAAGCTGGCAGTTACGAGTTTTTTTGGCATTTAGTTATAAGTTATTGGGTATTCGATTCGCGGTATCTATTGCTTGCAGAATGTCGTATGTCTCTAGTTACTGATTGGACTATTATAGGGCTTATTGCGGTAAAATATGAAGCAATTTACAGCAGTAGAGAGTACTGGAGAGCTATCCTGCTCTTTGACGACTTGTTTTATTATTTATTTATTTGCTGACATGTAAAACACTGGATATTATTAGGCATGCATTAAAATTTCATGACACAGTATTTAAACATGCACCCTGTAAGGGCACTGCAAATTTTACATAAACAAATATTAAATTACATTTTAAAATATCGATTCTAATTATTATTATCTATTATTACAATTTATTAAATTATACTTAACATTGTCCATAATTAATTACATCTTGTTTTAAATCAAATAAAATAAAATAAATATTAATTAATTCATTCATTTTAATCATATAGGAAATGTAGTATTAGTCATTTATTTGTTTGTTTCATAATTACGTTAATGTATAATAATACAAGTCGATCGATTACAATTTGTCAGTTTTAAATTCCTCAACTGTATAGTAGCTTTTTTTATTAACAGAGATTTCAACTGTTTCGAGAACGTTAAGTCCTTTGTTAAAGATTTTAAACTTTCGGGTAATTTGTTAAATATGTTAGCTAGTCTTGAATATGGACTTTTCCCGGCAACTTTTAAGTTTGCGAAGGGTAATAACAGTCTAGTTTTGTTCCGATGGTTATAGTTTGCATAAAGTTCGATATTACGTTTAAAGAGGTACCTACCTATTTTTTGCAACAAATATACAACTTTGCAGTGTATAAATTGCTGGTAGTGTAAGAATTTGTTGCTTAATAAAGTGTGGCCTACAACTTTCTTGATGATCTATGTTCACAAATACTCTGATACATTTCTTTTGCTGAATGAAGAGGTCCATAAAGTCGGTACTCTCTCCCCACAGAATGATACCATAATTTAACCAGGAGTAGGCATCATAACAGGCAGATAAGGCGGTGTTGTAATCTGTGTTGCGTTTCAATAAGCTTAGTGCATAGATAAATTAGGACCATTTGCTTTTGTATTTTTAATAATGTTTCTCCCAATTTAGGTTTGAGCTTAATGCCTAGTGTAAATTCGTTAACTTCTTATAATTTTATTTGTTGCGTTAATATATTCATATATTTAGATTTATTGGGGTTCTTTGGTAGGTTCTAAATTGGCATACTTTAGTTTTAGATAGGTTTATTCCTCATCATCATTTTGTTCCTCGGGCCAACACCAAACAGTAAACTGAAGCGCTCCAAATTCTGTCCCAGGAGTAAAGAGAAAAAAGTGTTTTGTTATGAATTACTTATTTACGTGAAAAAAAACAATTGTTTTCAGTGTAACTGATTACTGACTTTGCCCCACACTAGGAATTACTCTTGTATCATGGCCCATGGGTGTTTCACAAACATGTAAACTCACATACACAAGACACACAGACCCGAAAAACCTATCTGCCCCCCTAGCCAAGTTACAATCGTTTCGTTCGCGCCGAACGCCTCGAGTAGGCCACGCCTCCGATTCCTTTGTTCTGACCACGTGACTGAGCGTTGAGATGACGCCGAACGCCTCGAGTAGGAGTGGCCTATTCGAGGCGTTCGGCGCGAACGTTACGATTGTAACTTGGCTAGGGGGGCTGTAGGCCATACAAATATTTGTTTCGTGCGGGAAACGAACCCGTGACACCCAGCGCAGCAGTCAATCAATCAACCACTGCGCCAACTGTGCCGTACTTGTTATATATCAATAATATATCATTTATCAATAAGTTATTACATTAATGAAAATTACATAATTATGACTCAATAATAACAACGATGCATGACAGTAAAGTACAATAATACTCGTATAATATTCCACAACTATCACACTACGCTGTTTAGTCTCAAGTTAAGCAGAGCTTGTGTTATGAGTACTAGACAACTGATAAACATACTTATATATTTCTAAATACATACATATTATAGATAAATTACACCCAGACACAGAACAAATGATCTTGCTCATCACACAAACATTTGTCCTGGGTGGGAATAGAACCCACGACCTCCGGCATAGTAGTCAGGGCCACTAACCACTAGACCAACAGGCCAGTTAATGTATCAGTGATATACCTGTACCAGTAATACTAGTAGCAGCAGCGACTGTTACAGTAATAGTGCATTTTATTTTAATTAAAATATTTTATTTCACATAAGCCTACAAGGACACTTGTAAAATGCCAGAAGCTTGTGCACGATTCTAACTAGTGGTTTTTTATGAAGAAAAACCGGCAAGAAACTCCATGGTAACTCTTTACACATTAATAAGGATGAGATGACAGTCTAGACTAATCAACGTTGTACCCAAAAGCCGAAAAATACTAAAAAGAAGATAAAAAAATCTGTCTTTGAACCTACAATAATAAATCCTTAAGGTGACTGAGGTTTAAATAATGTAAAAAAAAAACATTGCAAAAACACTGTCATTTCAATTCACTGTCAAAAATAATTTTCAAAAAAAAAACACTAGTGTGTCTTCAACGTAGTCTTCAATCTTGTATTACACTTTCTTGGTACTGTCACGCTTGATGTGGGTTTTGAACTTTCCCTCACTAAGTTCTGCAACCGACTTTGACGGCTTGTTATAAAAGCGTAAGTTGTTTATGAGGAATGACTTGCTTTTACCAGTTAGTATCCATTTGGGTATTAATTTCCAAAGCGTATTTATATTATGAAAATCGCTTTTATTTGAAAAGTTATAAGTTTTTGCGATCATACAAAATATATTCTAAAATATAAAGTAAAGGCAGAGTCAGTATATCTATTTTATAAATAGCCCGGATTGCTCTCTTTTGCGATATGAAAATTAATTCTACATCAGCTGTAGAAAAATATGCCATAAACTAGCTGTGGCTATACCTATCTGTCAATTCCTTTATTTTTTCTTACTGCATACTATGCAGCTGAGCTTAATCTACCTTAGAGAGTTTTAATATGAGCGCCCCATTGCTATTTTCAATCGAAAAAGTTATAAGTATCTAAAAATACTGATTTCGATTTCGATTCGATTTCAAGATTAAGGCCAACTTGAGGAATATTCGGCTATAGTAGACTCTATATACTATCCTTTAACACTGATTTGAACGGTTTTGATATAAGAAACATGATTTTAATGAGAAATGTTTGTTAAAAACAATAGTTGTTTTTATTTGATTTTCCTGGACAATTTTTTTTTTGTGTTTAAAGTAATGCCTTTCGTCTAAAATTGTTCAGCTGTAACAGTAGGAGTAAGCAACATACATTCACACAAACATTCCCCTTTATAATATTAAGTGTTGTTGCTAAAGTACCTTAAATGAACTGCAGTTAAAGATATATAATTTTATAATAACAAGCTCATAAAAACAACTTTAATTCCCATTACATTTTTCTTTGAACAAATCATCCTAACCCGAGTCCCTAGCTACTGCAAGTCAATTAACTAAGCTAAATCCAGGCAAGCTCCATTCAACTACAAGTTTCCAACATCGTTACGCGACATGAAAGCTTTCCATAACACTTTTAATCCAGTTTGAAATAATTCCCTGCCCTCAGTAAATCTTGATATTGAGCTACATACACCCATGGGGTAGATACGCCATGAAATGCTTGAGCGGATATAATAAAATAGAACATGAAGTTTGTGTCATAAACTTGGAAGTTTTCTCCTTGTAAGTAGTTTAGTATTTGCCATGTGAAGTGACTTTTCGATGTTTGAGAGCCCATTTGCGTCACGTTACTGGTTTATATGATAACTCGTAAGTCCCGTGGCTTCACTTTCAAGGCCTGCAGAAATAGTACATTTCCAGGAACAAAAATTTACCTTTGAAACTCAGCTATTAGGCTTAAAGTCACCCAAAGGGCAGCGGAGAGATTTATGCTTAAAGAGATTACCTTCTAGGGCTGCGAGATGGCTCAAAACAGTTACCAAGGCCCTGGAAAGGGTAACTGAAGGAATATAGGTGGATTTTAGTCTCGTTCCACCCAGAGCGAGAGGATTTATTTCATAATTCCCCACCTATAACTATCAGGGAAAAGACTTCGACAGGAAATTCCACTCTTAAGCTGTACGCAAAACCATTTTGTGTCCGTACATACGTATTTTTAGGGTTCCGTACCTCAAAAGGAAAAAACGGAACCCTTATTGGATGAGTTTGTTGTCCGTCTTGTTGTCTGTTTGTCTGTCCGTCTGTCTGTCCGTCTGTCTGTCCGTCTGTCTGTCTGTCTGTCTGTCTGTCTGTCCGTCTGATGTCTGTCTGTCCGTCTGTCTGTATGTCTGTATGTCTGTCCGTCTGTCTGTCTGTCTGTCTGTCCATCTGTCTGTCTGTCTGTCCATCTGCCTATCTGTCTGTCAAGACATTTATCTCGGAATCGCGTGGAGAGATCGAGTCGAAATTAAAACTATAATATACTCAGGTCTGTGGTCCCATGAAGCTGTGAAAAAATCAATCTTCAAGTTTATGAAAAAAAAAGATGCAGTTGTTTATGTCGCAATAAAACGTATATTTCGACACTCTCAAGAGAATCAAAATTCATAGGGTACTTCCCGCATCAATCAAATTTTTTGTTACGTCACAAAAAAGAAAACTTTTTTTGCGGTTCGGAACAATCTTCGAGACTCTATTTGGGAATTGAACTACTTACATGGTAAGTTTGTACGGAACCCTCAGAGCGCGAGTCTGACTCGCACTTGCCCAGTTTTTATTTTTTATTTTATTCGCATTACCATTGTTGCATACGGGGATTATTTATGATTTTTATTATTATATGCCATGATCTTCGTTTATTTTAAGATAAAGTTCTATGGATACATATACTTATTTTTCAAAAAAAGTATTATTCGTTTGAGTTAAAACTATACTAGCAATTTGAAACATTTTACACCACAGTTCGGTACCACTTTCCACCCTATATATTGTCATAAAGAGGGTTTCAAACAGCGGAAGCCTACTCGAGGAAATAACATTATTTTTGCCAGAGTTCCCCCTCTCACAGGCATTCAGGTACACTGACGCAAAGCAAAGGGTGCTAATGGACGAAATTGGACGGAAACGTAATTTCAAATCTCTTACCCCGTGCGAGCCTGTTCGAGCACATTAGGGGCCCGTTCGATAACTCAACGTTGCAAAATGTAAGTATGGAACAATACAACCCAATTAGAAAATTGAATTACAATCATAGTTCAAGCCAGGAAATTTCACTTTAATGCACTTAGGTAGTGTTTTTTAAAGATTTAATTATCCTAATTGACCGCTTGACTAACATAACCCAGTCACTAGGTACATAGTAGAAAAACAAATAAAAAAAATGACTAGATTTGACTGGTTTTTCTTACTTAGAATAATATATGTGAATTTGGCGTTAAAGGAAAATATATTTATCTTTAGACTACAGTATTCCCAACTATATTCCAATATAGTTCACCACCAGGAGTTAGTCAATCAAACCAAATGCAAAAGAAAACCAATTCCACTACCTAGAGGTTTTGAGGTTGGATAAAAAACTTTTTACAAAATAAAGTGACCGATTTCACTAAAAAAAACACTAAAACGATGAAAATAACTTTAATTTCGGAAGTCGGTGTTTCTCGGTATTGTTTGTTTCTTATTTAACACCAACTCCCGAAATAAAAGTTATTTTGTTCGTTTTAATGATTTTTAGGGTTCCGTACCTCAAAAGGAAAAAACGGAACCTATCTCTAACAGTGGACGTCTTTCGGCTGAAATGATGATGATGATGATGACTCAAGTCTGCGGTCTCTTGAAGCTGTAAAAAATTAAATATAAAAAAAAAGATACGGCCGTTTATGTCTCAAAAAACGTGTATACGACACTCTCGAGAAAATCAAAATTCATAGGGTACTTTCTGTTGACCCAGAATCATGAAATTTTGCTTAAAGCAAGTTCTTATAGCACAGGTATAGGAATAAATCTGAAAACTGTAAATTTGTTGTTACGTCACAACAAAAAAGAAATGCGATTCGGAAAAAATCTTCTGAAAAAACGCTCAGAAGGATGGGGTTCTTGATATAAACACAAACTTTCACAAAGTATTTTATTTTTCTCGTGCTGCACAAAATGTACCCGACAGGTCTCACAATTCGAATGGCTGACCGAGACAGTGTTGCAACGTTCGAAAAATGAATCGATTCATGAGTCGATTTAAAATTATGATAATGAATATTTTGGGTTTTTAAGGATGTTACTATGTGAAAGATTAGTGTTTAAAGTGAATAATATTATTAATTAGTAACGAGTATAAATATGGTAAGCGATAAAATTAATGACTGTTACAGTCGGCCATCCGTCACATAAACGGGTCCCTTCGTTTAAGGTCATAATCATTTAATTTTTAATCTTACTTATAAATTTTAATCTAATTTTTAATTTAATTTTATACAGAGAAGTAAATCTTCGTAATTCTAATTCTACTGTTTTACTTAGATATAGCTAAACAAAAGGAGGTTACTTCACGTCTTTCACCATCAATTTGCCTTGGCTGCGTGTTATATCATATCACTCATACGTGGTTAGATTCTGCTTGAACTCTGTGCTATGACCCTCAAGGACATATCACTCATGTCCAGCTCGCATCTAACCAAGCTCTGTGCTATGAAACACCCTCACTAATCACATAATCGTTCTCATGTTAGGCTCGAATCTGCCAAAGCTCTCAATTAAGGTAAGCAGTTATCCTTTTCAAAATGCACTCATGCTCGGTTTAAACCAACCGAAGCTCTATGCAGGGTGTGAAAAGCTCACGTTTCTATATAAACAGTGTCTCATGTAAATCAGTATCATCATTGTTGTAATTCACAGTCGGTACCAATTGGTTTACTCAACTTAATTAACTTCTCTTATTAAGATAATCGATTTGATTAAAATACCTATTTAAAATTGCCTATGAAATAATGTCATATAAATAGATCATTGGTACTTAAGTTACCGTTATTAGAGTTTTTGGAGTTCTTTTTAGGGCAAGCATTTGAGTCGTGCCCTAAAAAATTACATTCAGAGCATTTAGTTATCGGTTTACGACACTGGTAGCTCATATGGCCAGTTTCCTTACAATTGAAGCAAACTGCATTCCCTTTCGGTCGATTTCTAAAAGTTTTATCAACGGTTTCAGATGGTACGGGGCTGGTCAAGGTTGAAGTAGAACTTTGAAAACGCCTGTCCTTACTTGTCTCCTCTCTCCTAATACCCTCATTGTACACCCTAGGGTGAGGCTTAACTGTTTTAAAGAACTCTAAAGTTTCCTCGGGTTTGTTAAATTTTCCTGCTTGAGCGCTTAACCGAATGCCTTTGTCTTCAATTCCAAATATTAAGCAGTCTACGGCCTGCTTACCAAATATTTTACATCTATATTCATTAACGCTCAGGCGGTAGCCGGCGCCCGCAAGCCATTGTCTTACTATTGTGTCTCTAATTACGCACGTCAAAAGGTTAATAAGTTAATCTTCGAAAAATAGTATAATTCTAAGGAGTCACCAGGGCGCGCCCTTCTATCAAGCATTTCGGTCAGAAGTTCAGCATAATTCTCAGTAGATGGAAAAGATTCTCTCAATAAAGTCTTCCACTCTTCCCACGAATGCCTAATAGATGGCAAGCCCTGGTACCAGGTCTTAGCATGTCCTACTAGTTTGGGCAGGCCATAGTGAACCGTTTGCCGGTCATTCCAATTATAGATTTCCGCGCATTCGTCCACTTTACTTATCCACATCTCGATGGTCTGTTCTCGAGAAAGCGGGTCAAAATCAGAAAGAACATTATTTAGTACAGGAAACGATTCACGATCCCTGCCCTTAAAAATATTAACAAACTCTTCAAAGAACTTAGCGGGCTCCGCAACCCTTGGCCGTTGGAGACCTGGATTCCTAGTGTCACTTCCGAGGGGGCTGCGAATCGTTCTAGACGGGAAAACATGCCGTCGATGGCTATCAGCGACTTCGTGTGATATCACGTTGCGGCTACGTTGTCTAATCAACTCTTGCTCTAACAGACATAGCCTCTCACGCAACTCATCATTCTCATAATTGGTTTCTCTACGAGAATGACTACGGCTATGACGGCTGTTCCTAGGTCTACTGCGACTACGACTGCGTTGCTGATATCCATCACATATTTTCCGTCTACGACTGGGTCTATTTTCGAGTAAGTTACGGTTCGTATTCAGATCCTGATGTAATAACTCACGGTTACTGTGGTGGTTGCTTTGGTTGCTCCGGATGCGGTGACGGCTCCGGCTTCGGCTTCGATCCTGACTTCGAAGTTTGTGCCTCACACGGCTTCGGCTTCGTCGCGTATTACCGCTGTTCCCTGCGTTCCGTTCGACTTTCATTGTTGGAAGTATGGGGCTCCCAGGTGGTACAGGTGTTTGAAGTCTACGACTTCGATACCGTTTCTCATCAGGGCTACCTCGTTCCATTATCTGAAACTCAAAACGAATTTCTTGTATTTCTTGTCTTGAGGCTTATTCAAATTAAAATGGGGCAAGAGATTTTCTAAGATTTGTTAAATTCTTTTTAATCGATGTTCATCACGCCAGTGTCTTAAGTTCCCTATTGTTGTGCATAGATAGCGTATTTAACTACCCGCACTACTATCAAATACGTGTATATTTTTTTAAGACTGATTGCAAAAATTGGGAGATACTAAAATTAATTAAATCCAATCGCATCTCAGATCTTGACCTTTATTTTCAGTTCTGTTGTAATCGAAATGAAATATAAATAGGTTTAGAACTATTTAGTAACCATATTTCGATTTATTTCCGACATAAAAAAAATACTATCCTACGTTTTTTTTTTTTTTTAAGCGCATACGCATAGCACAATAATAATAGCTCGAAATATTCAGTATTTATTTAAAGATTGTGATGATATTGAATTAAATATCTTCTTAGACAAGGATACACATTTTTACTGGAAGTCGCGACGTGTGTAACGACGTGTTATATATCCAATTTAACAAGTGTCGACCTAATTTTGAAACTGTATTCGTTATTATTTAGCCTCAGTTAAATATACCATAAAGACAGTACCATTATAATCTACATAGGTATCAGGGAGGAAAAATCACGTACCTACCTTAGATGTTGACTTGTGGGCGTAGCAAAAACAATATATTTTTGCTGTAATCCCACTTCTGAGCTGAAAAAACGCTCAGAAGGATGGGGTTCTTGATAGAAACACAAACTTTCACAAAGTATTTTATTTTTCTCGTGCTGCACAAAATGTACCCGACAGGTCTCACAATTCGAATGGCTGACCGAGACAGTGTTGCAACGTTCGAAAAATGAATCGATTCATGAGTCGATTTAAAATTATGATAATGAATATTTTGGGTTTTTAAGGATGTTACTATTTGAAAGATTAGTGTTTAAAGTGAATAATATTATTAATTAGTAACGAGTATAAATATGGTAAGCGATAAAATTAATGACTGTTACACTTCAAAATTTAATTAGGGAATTGAACTGTTTACATAGATAAACTTGTACGAAACCCTCAGGGCGCGAATCTAAGTCGCACTTGCACAGTTTTTTTTAGTTAAGTCATTTTTATTTCAGACTTTTATTGACTAAATTCCACCCGTGTACCTTAAGTTACCATATGCGTTCCAGGGTTTCTATGACACTTTCAAACGATCCCTCAGTAGGACGATACCATTTTGGTCATAAATCTTAAACTATGTAGGTAGTTCATCAGAATCAAAGATCTTCCTAAATATTCTACCATCCAACATGACCCAGATTTTTACAAAGATCGCAAACCAAAATACGTCATCAATCTACGTAATAAACTCAACACGGTTTCCAGTATCGAGTAAATTATTCTATCAATCGCTGTTAAGCGCCTGTCAGGCCAAAATTGGGCCCCTGCGGTACTTATGGCTTGTCGAAACGGACTAGTGTACTGTCAAAATACAATTTACTATCATCATCTAGCTTAATGGACTGAAACCTGAATTTCTCTTTATCATGTTCAAAAGCATAATAGTAAAGATTATTTTAGATATTAACTTGAAAAAGTTACAATGGACATAAGGCTGAAGAACGATGTTCCAGTGATTGAACAAGATATTGTTCACTATAAATCGATTCGTTCGACTAAATTAGTTCGATATGAAAGTAAATACTATGATAACCACCTTACTAAATACCGACATCCAACCCTGATGCATCAGTTAAGTTCTGTGATCATAAATTACTCCTATATACATTATACCTATATTAAGAAATATAAGAAGCCGGATAGTCGACCCTCTGCCAAATATTCGCCGAGTACTTGTCGGAACATCTCTAAAAAATATCCTTGTTGACATAAATTTTTGTTGCATCATTTTATTTTATTATGCAAGAATATGAAAACTAACTTCCTAGAGATCTAGTTTAGATTATAAGTTTATTATATCCAAGATTCTCTGATGCTTTAGCCTTAATAAATGTTATAAGGAAACTCATTTTTCATACCAATAACTTGGAAAGGGTTCTTTGATATGAAAGTAATGGAAATGAATTTGTGAAACGGATACGAGGATACCTACTCAATCACTTTCAGATGTTGTTATGAACGTTTTTGTTAAACATTAGATGAATTTTTTTTGCTAATCCATTTCCGACCACCCACCCACCGACCAACCCATAATAAAAATAAACTTGTGATTTTAGAGCCTTATTACTAAATTGCATTTTTCATAATTCTATGAATTTTCATATTAGAAGCGACAAGAAAAATCAAATCAAATCAATCAAATCAAAAATATTTTTATTTCACATAGGCCTACATGGGCACTTATAAAACGTCAGAAGCTAGTGCACGGCAATATGTAACTATGATTCATGTAAGTCATAATATGATTTAAAAGAGTGTCCATGGAGTTTCTTGCACCTTCTTCTCCATAGAGATCTAAGCTTTGGAATGTGCAATTTAGCTTCACTTTTTTTTTGACTGAGCGACATTTTGATAATTCAAAAGTACCTGTAATTGGTCTATTTGAAATAAACGTTTCTGATTTCTGATTTCTATGCGCAATTATTATTGTACTTCGAGCTGGTGTCTGCAACTCTACGTCTAAAGCGCGTATTGCGTACCTACGGATGGAACAAATGTGTCATTCGATCCACCCTAGCTCCTCAAGGTGGTACTTACCATTTCACGGAGGGTGCCTGGGTTCTTGAAGTACTTTGCCCTATATCCAGCGGCCACTGGGCAGCTTAAAAGCAGATGAGCTGTTGTTTCGTTCTCCTCCATGTAGGCTCTACAGAGTGGTTGTCTGTAATTTCTATGTGCTATACCTACCAGGACATGAAAAAAACCCGTTTAACTGTTTATCCGTTTAAACCGTATAAGTATCTACCAAAAAAAAAAAAAAACGAAAAACGTCGATTTCGAAACGTTTTTTATTTTACACTTTTTAGTGGTGGTGCTTCTGGTGACAGATCTCGGCGACCAGTGACAGTCCAGGAATGTAAGGCCTGCTCTGTGAGGTATCCCGATGAGTTTCCTGCACACATAAGATGTCACAGTGTGTCTTGCGAGCTAATTTATTGGATTATCTTGAGAGCCCTTCGATGTTGATCGAGATTACACACAAGGCTGGTTTTGTCAGTGGACTGCTAGACCCTGAGAATTGCCCTGTTACCTGTTCACGTAGGGACTTAATGACAGCATCAGCGGACGGCACTGCCGTGGCCGAATACTGAGTCAGGCAAGGAATTTAACTAGTTTTGCCATCGATACGCTAAGAAGAAGAAGTGGTGGTACCACCTACGGTCAAAGTATGGCTAAGAGACATTGTTTTATTACAGAGTTTCCGTAATTCCAATTTTATCATCAGATCAGATAAATGGTATCTTATGGCCAGATTACATCTATGACAATTCAAATAAGTATAAACATGGCAAGGATGACATAGGCCCTGGAACGAAGGCAAAGAAGAAACTACGGGTGGGGTTTAGTCAGTAAAAGTCTGACACACCCTCCTGCTCCGCCTTCGAGCGAGAGAAGGGTGATTAATTATCATCAGCTATGCTAGTAGGATAAGACACTAAGGCCATCTTCGAATACAGGCGTAATATGATTTGTTTTTATGCGGTCATAATCAAAAATACGACATTAATCTAAGTCATATAATATATAAAAATCTCGTGTCACAGTGTTTTGTTATTGAACTCGCCCAAATTTTTTTGTGTATATTTGGTAGATCTGAGAATAAGTAGGTGGTAGACAACATTTTTCACCCTTCTATTTCCCCACCCTCAATTTTTTTTTTTTTAATAATTTTACTTAGCACAACAACGTTTACCGAATCAGCTCGTCTAATATATAAAAAAATCGGATCAGTTTTTGTAATCGAACTCCTCCAATACGGCTTGACCAACTTTTATGAAATTTGTATATTTGGTAGGTCTGAGAGTAGGTTGTAGGCTATTTTTTACTCTCCTACTCCCCATTATTTTCTTTGATAATTTATATGGTAGCACAATGTATGCCGAGTCATCTAGTATATAATTATATTTATATATATATTATATTAGTTAATAATATATATTAGTTCATAAGATGTTGCTAGCCTCGACTCGTTGACGACGGCTGGCGCTGAAAATCAGCGCTGTGGCTCTGTTCATCACATGAGCCCCAGCATTTTGCTGAGCGCTGGCCGTTTTGCGCGGATGTGTCGCATAACTCCACTCTTTTGTATAGATTTATTATATACATATATATATATATATATTTTAAGTTATGTGCCATGTTTGTGCAAATAAACTCTTTTTCTTTCTTTCTATATTATATAAGGCGTAATATACAGTATCGATAATAGCGCAGTCAATAACGCTGACCACAGTAAACCAAATTGATTGATATCAGAAAGAAAGAAAGATAAGACGTTTATTCGTGCCTCACACAAACGTATAAACTAAACAAAAATACACAATGAGGAAACCAAAAAGGCGCCTAACTCAGCGTACGCTGGTATTCTGTTAGAGCTCGCTGTGATGCCACGGACGTTAAGATCTGGTTGTAGTCATAGAGTATTTTGTAGGGACTGGGTCCAGATTTCGTGTCGACTTTACGGCCCTGTAACAGCGATTTTTTTTTTTTTTTAAAAAAACAGTAAGTATTCAAGATTTTCGTTCACCCCAGACCCGTTTAAAAACAAACTTTATTATTTTATGTAACTTTCAAATACTTCGACGTAATCTCGTAGATATACCTACACGTTTGAAATTGTAAGTTAGAGTCAGATTCGTAATTTTTTTTTTCAAGCCACCTAATTTATATCATGTTCTTATTTTTACTAAGCAGTTGGCTATATGGCTCAATTTTAATAAAATAATTTTTCAAGGTGTTTTCTTTTATATTTGTGTACCTATTTGTAACCTATATAGGTTCAAAAAAGTTCAAAATAAGTAAAACCTGGTCTTAAATAGACTATATCAAAATATGATATGAATACGAATTCACTTGGAGCACAACAACCAGTGTTCTATGAGAATTCACGACACTCTTGTTCCCAACTACACTCCAATATTTATTGGCGTGATTCAGTATTACGATCAGTGCAGATTTAAGGCTTTAAGGTAAAAGCTAATTGAATATTAGCTTTTACCTTTTATTATATATATAATAAAAGGTAAAAGCTTTAAAAAAAAACGTAAAGGCTTTAAGGTAAAAGCTAATTGAATATTAGCTTTTACCTTTTATTATATATATAATAAAAGGTAAAAGCTTTAAAAAAAACGTAAAGGCTTTAAGGTAAAAGCTAATTGAATATTAGCTTTTACCTTTTATTATATATATATAATAAAAGGTAAAAGCTTTAAAAAAAAACGTAAAGGCTTTAAGGTAAAAGCTAATTGAGTATTAGCTTTTACCTTTTATTATATATATAATAAAAGGTAAAAGCTTTAAAAAAAACGTAAAGGCTTTAAGGTAAAAGCTAATTGAGTATTAGCTTTTACCTTTTATTATATATATAATAAAAGGTAAAAGCTTTAAAAAAAAACGTAAAGGCTTTAAGGTAAAAGCTAATTGAGTATTAGCTTTTACCTTTTATTATATTCAATCATGTGATTGAATGAGTATTTCAGGAAAGTATGACATTTAGGAGTAATCTACACTAATATTATAAAAAGGTAAAGTTTGTTATTTTTATTTTTTTTTTTGTTTGTAGGAGATAATCTCTGAAAGTACTGGTCCGATTGCTAAATTTTTTTCACCTATAAAAAGCTACTTTATTCCTGAGTGACATAGGCTATAATTTATGTACGCGGGCAAAAGCTAGTTTAAACTAAAGTAAGAAGTAATTAAAACTAAGATGATTTATGATAATTTTAATGAAGAATCTTCAATTTAGCGGTTAGCGCCTGCATTTTGCAGGTCAGTGTCAGATTGTATATTGATGAAAATATGATTAGCGACCGTAAAAAAAAATTATTTACGGAATGTAGAAAAGCTAAAATGTGCTGTTTTAATAGAAATGACGTTTTAATTTGTCTCTAGAGGTATGATAATGGTTTTGATGAGTATAGTTGTGTAAATAAACATAGAGTAAATCAGCCATACGTGCCCCAGTCGATAACGTGCCTCACTTGACAAACTAAGACACGTATTTAATGGTTTAACATATCGTTACCGCAAATTTTTGACTGGCCTGTTGGTCTAGTAGTTAGTGGCCCTGACTGCTATGCCGGAGGTTGTGGGTTTGATCCCCACCCAGGACAAATGTTTGTGTGATGAGCACGATCATTTGTTGTGTGTCTGGGTGTAATTTATCTATAATATGTATGTATTTAGAAATATATAAGTATGTTTATCAGTTGTCTAGTAATCATAACACAAGCTCTGTTTAGCTTCTGACTAGACGGCATTGTGTGATAGTTGTGGAATATTATATTATTATTATATTATTAAATATAATTTTTACTACCATACAATCCGATACTGAGCAGCAATATGCAAAAAAAAAGAAATAGAAAATTGGGATTTCGTGGACTACTCTTGAGCATTTACCTTAAAAACCAGTTGAAATCTTTAATCGGAGGAAAATTATAAAAATTACAATAATAAAACCTAAGCATACGTCACCATATGAGGCTGGAGAATAGTCAATACCGATTTAGTTGCTAAGCCAGAAGAAAAAACTGATATCGTAAAATAAAATCTTCAGACACATTTCAGAAAGTCTAATCAGCACTTTTAACTAACTTTATAAATGCTAATAACATTCGTAGGCCATGGTCTGCGTCCAGCAGTACTAATTTTCGCTTTAAATTCTATCTATCGGAAAGATCTGTTCTCAAAGGAAATACTTGGAACGAAGATATAGCAGAAATAGAATGAAATGAATTTACTTGGCAAAGGAAAATGTATGGACTTTCGAACAAACAATATATTGGTTCCCTGTTTAGTAGTACTTTTTTTTCTACTTCCTTCTAAGCACGAAAATATTTATTGTAGGAACATCTTGTTATGGGGCTGGCCCTAGGCCAGAACATTTCGGCCCTTCTGGATCTTTTGTGATAATTGTAGGAATACTCATAGATAATATTGTACGATGAATTCTAGGTTTAGAAAGCGTACTCCAAACTTAAATATTTATTAGTCAACTAGCTGACCCGGCGAACTTCGTACCGCCTATCCTCTCTACCCTACTCTACCTTACTCTACCCTACTCTACCCTACTCTACCCTACTCTACCCTACTCTACCCTACTCTACCCTACTCTACCCTACTCTACCCTACCCTACCCTACCCTACTCTACCCTACCCTACCCTACCCTACATATTATAAATGTAAAATTAACACCATCTGACTGTTACATTTTCACACTGAACCTATTTTGCTAAAATTTGATATCTGGAGTAACCTTGATACCCGAGGAAGGAAATAACTACTTTCATCTGGTTTTTACTTTGACTTTGCGCCTGCGACTTCGTTCGTGTGAATGTCGTTGCAGACAACGACATTCACACGAACGAAGTCGCAGGCAAAAGCTAGCTTCTAATAATTCATAAACAAATTCCCAGATCTCTGGTCAACCGACTATCTGTTTTCTGATATCCCAAAAAACTCAATGAGCAGTTGGACTCCATGGCCCTAGTGTTTCAGCCCCAAACGGCTCCTGGTAACTCACGTGGCATTAGTGCCAGTGTTCTGGGCACTTCTCTTATTGAAAACTATATGGATGAGTGTTTTTGATGCCCATTAAGTTTTTTAAAACGTGTTTAGGTATGTATATTATTATTTGAAGTTTGTACATTATACCTATAGCTTTATTTATTTGTAAGTAGGTACAATTGCAGATTTTTCACCATCTGACTGTTAAATATTAAGTCTCTAAATTCGATCAATGAGTCTTATACTTACTTAGTAAAATAAAAGCAGAAATCCTTATGTTTGATAATCAATCAAACGTTAACTAACGGATTTAGAAGTGTTGAGTTCACTTCTAAATCAGCAGCGGTAGTGAAATCCTTGCTATTCATCATTATATTATAGCATCCATTGTATTTTAGCAACTAGACAAAACTTCTCTTAGCAAAAACTTCTCCGACAAAATCGATCATAAAAACCCAGAGAAAAACAAACCTCAGGGCACAAGTAGATACAAATTCAAAACAATTCATGAAATTCTTTTCTATACATCATTAGGCACTACGCACATTGTATTTTACCAACTAGAGTCTCTCAGCTAAAACTTCTTCGATAAAACCGATCATGCAAACCCCAGACATATCTCAAGACATAAGTGGATCAGTTTATTTGTACCTATATATATTATTTTAGGAAATTATACATAGGTAGTAATTAATCACCACAAATTCACAAGAGGATGCCTGGGTTTGTGTCTAAGAGCAGGGAGCAATAATTAATATTTGATGAGTGATGGTCCGACGTGTGATGATGAAGTACTAACCAACTAGCCTTAAAGATGTTTTTGTTTTTTGACGTTGGGAAAATCATCTTATGACATCCCTCGCTCTTGGGCGGAGCGAGAGATAGTGTCAGACTTTTACTGACTAAAAACCCAGTCCTGTTCCTTCGTTGCCTTTAGTACCAGGGCCGAGTCTTCCTTTCAGAATTAGACCCTTGGCCCCAGTAGGCTTCGACCCTGCTGGGCCCCTGCAGTTGCTGACATCTCCTTGAGGCGCGCGTGAAACAGTACGCGCCGTCGACGACTTGGGCTTGGTCCGGACGGTTACCGGACGGTTGGACGGCAAGCTACCCATTGCTCGCCGTCCGCAAGCCCGCGCCTACAGTGGCCGAAAATCGGGATCGGAATCCCGGCGGCGGTTGGGGCGTGAGGACCGTTGCCTCACGCGATCGGCCGCCTCCTTTGCTAGCATTACTGCGTCGCAGAAGGAGGCAACCGCCTGCCACTCCTCCTCGCTCCGGACCATGGCCTGTACCAAGGCCCGGCGTGAGCGATCGCGAGGACACGGCGTTGCTCTTCCCAAGCGCACACCTCCACCGCGTGCTCCACCGTGTCCTCCGGGCGGTCCACGCAATGGTGACACCCGGTTGTTTCTTCCGCACGAATCCGTTGCAGGAACCTCCCGAACTTACCATCTCCGGTGAGGACCTGCGTCATGCGGAAGGTAAGGAAGCCGTGTTGCCTTTCCAGCCACTCCTCAAATAGCCATAATTATGGCGTGCTCAGCACTGGGTTGCGATAGTCGCTGTCACCATTCCGCCATGAGATCCCGCCGGAAACCTTTCCGCCATGCCGCGACTTGTCACGGCAGTGGAGTTACGCCCCGGCGTTGCATCTCCACGCGCAGATCGTGCATGCGTGCAAGGACTGTTGCCTCCAGAACCCATGGTGGCTGGCCAGCAAGGAGGCTCGCCGCTTCGCGGGAAACCGTGCGGTATCCTCGCACCATCCGTATGGCCATGACCCTCTGGCACGCGTTCAGCTGGGCCGTCAGTCGCTTTCGCAGTGACGGCGCCCACACCGGCGCCCCATAAAGGGCCATGGACCGGACGATGCCTGCGTAGAGCCTCCGGCAGGAGGCGTCTGGACCCCCGAGGTTGGGCAGGAGCTGATTGAGGGCAGCCCCAGTCCGATTCAGTTTGGAAGCCAGACGTCGGAAGTGCTCTTTGAAATTCTACCGGCTGTCGAGGACGAGTCCCAGGTACTTCATCGCCGATGTGAACTCCTCCTACCGTTAGTTGGGAACGCCGAGGCGGCGCGCTCCGAGGGCCGTGAAAACACATGACCTCGGACTTGTGCAGCACCATCTCGAGTCCCAACTGCTGGATCCTATCAACGGCTATCGCAACCCCGCGTGTCGCTAATTCAACCGCCGCCAGATACGACTCTCCCAGCCTTAAAGATGTTTAAGAAATTGATTATTTATTTTTTAATGCAAACCAAGGGTGTCTTTATAATAAAGGAAAAAAATTGACTGTAATAAAAAAGAATATAACCTTCCAAAGAGATGTGAAATTTTTCCATAAAGTGGTCCCTGCATACTAAATCACTCCGGCAGAAAATCTGCTCCCTGAACACGAACTGCAATAGCTAATCTGAATCTATCTCTTAATTAATGGCGAGCCTAGATTGCCCCTGTGGAAGTAATGTGGCAAAATAGAGTTTCATAGACCTCTTCCAACCACAATGCCAGTATGAAGGACCTTCACAGTATTAATATATTCTCTTTTCCTGTCCAGCACGCACATCTACTTACTTGGACTTTTTAAGGCTTAAATGAGGCAAAAGACGGCATGGTCTTACCTAGACCACTCCGTCATTTGCCATATTCAAGTCAACTATTGGTCAAAACTGATTCGAGTAGTTAACGACACGACAAAGAAATAAATCTTCCAGAAACTTTATTTCGACGTTTTGGCTCGATTCTCTCGTATCCGAATGTCTTCACCAGACGCCGTTATTGTAAAACTTTTCTGCCTACGAGTGTGTTTCTAAATATAATTTAAAACAGGCCAAATATTAGATTGGGATGTCTATCCACTTTATTGACGCCTGCCGAACTTTATTGGCGTGAAGTTTTTATATTTATTGGGCAGTAAAAATACAAACATAAAATATATCGGCCTTGTAAACGTCACTCTCTTTGCACGTCAGTCAATAAAAATCTACGAATAATGTATTGAAGGGACACTTTGAGGAAAAAATATGAAATTGAAAAGAGTGTCTCAAGTATTAAGCATGGTATCAATACAATAATCTCGCTTTTGCAAGTAATTGACGAACGTATTTCTGAAGAACTTATAGTAATACCAGACCAGATATTATTAATCCTTCCGAATACCTTGAAACATACGAGAGTAATAAGGCACAACGCTTAGTCACGGCCAGTTGGCGATTTTAGACGTATGTTTTCATACGTCCCAGTTTTCCTATTTTTATTACTATTTGGGTGTATTCCATACTATTCCTCACGATGTTTTCCTTCATCACCATTTTAGTCGAAATACATCACTGCTGGACATAGGCCTCCCCCAAGTGTCGTCACAACAATCAGTCCACAGTAGCCACTCCAGAAACTTTTGGCCTCATCGACTATCTGTCCCGTGAGCAATGAACCCGCCTATTGCCATCTGCTCCTTCATCGGTATAAAATATTGACTGAAATGCTGAAGTTCTGCCGGTAGTTAATTTATTTATCAAATAAAGCGTTATTTATTAATGTCAATAAATTCGTTTTACCTACTTATTAAACTTTAGACTCAAGTTGTTCTTCTGAACTAGCACTTTTGGTGACCCTTATCATTTTCTCGTAAACATTATGAATAGGAGGTTAGTGACGACACAAATAACTTTATCACGTTGTGACGAATTACTATGTTTGTGTCAATATTTGTGAGAATGTGACGAATTTTTATCAGATATTTGATTGAATCATCAAGACGTGACCTTTCATTACTTTTGCTCAATTGAACTAAAGGGCGGGTTAGTGACGTTGGTCTTCCATCGTTGCCTTCCAGCCTTGATGCAAGTAGGTTTACATGTCTTGACAGTCTAGTCTGATACTTATTGCTGAAGTTGACAATTTGTTGCTGAACTGAGTTCAGGTTTAGGTCCGTATCTGATGTTGATGTATTGCAGAATATTGAGTATATTACGCAGAGGTTTGTTTTGAAATCTCTGTAATATCTCTGTGTTGCTATTTTTCGCTGTTCCCCAAAGCTCGATTATATAAGTCCATATAGATTTGTCGTAAATAACAAAACGTTCACTTACTCATGTATACCAAAAATACTTAACTAACTATAATTATACTAAAACTAAAAAATAATTATAAAAAACCCTAAACTAATTAACAAGTTTATTTATTTGTAAAGAAAATGTCAAAACTTAAATATTAAACGGAAATTAATAGACAAATATTATAAAACTGTTTTTATGGTATTCCTAGGCCTTTTGAAATAAACCCAATTATTGAATATGAGGTATTTAATATAATATACCTAATAATATTTCGACCTACCTCAAAGTCATCCATAGGCGGCCAATCTTAAAACTTTGTCCCACACTAGGTTTTCAATGTTACCTTTGCACATTTACTCAGCACTCGGCTTGGCTTACGCACGGCCCAGTAAAAAGAATGATTTGGTTGCATCTTACACGCATAGGATACAAAGAATTATATTTAATAGTGTGTGTTAAGAAAAAGTAGTATATAAGTAGAACATTTTGTAAATGAAATAGATTTGTATTTTATATTCTTGTCTCATTACCCTCACTGTGGCCAAGACAAGGTGTCTAGCCATCTTTGATCAGTCTCGTGAGTCTGCGGGATTGGCAGTGAGTGTACCCTTCCCGAAACTGGTATTCCTGTCTACTATCCGTCTGTAACCTTAGGTCGCATGGTGCAGACATCCCGAAGTTATTTATATATTTATTTATCACTAGGAATTACTCCTACGAATTTTTGAACGCACCTACGATGTAGGTGCGTTCAAAAACATGCAAACCCAGGCCCGGAACATCTATCTGCAGGCTATGCAAATATTTGTCCTGTGGACTCGAGCCCGCGACAGCAGCGTAGCAGCCAATCGCTCAACCACTGCGTCAACCATGCCGTCAAATTGACGGTTTACTATAAAGAAAACTTCAATTACAAAAATGATTGACACACAAAGCAAAACGACGCAAGTAAAATTCGTACTCAAAATACCTTTTTCAGCAAGAAATATTCACTAAATACAATGTCGTTCACTCACATTGAGTCGTGTTTAAATATGGCAGGGACTATTTCTTGAATAAAGCTTTTGAGGACACAGACAGGTGAGGAGCGACAACATTTTTAAGGTTCCGTAGGTACCCGAAGGGTGTCAAGAGAACCCTATTTTAATAATAGGCCTCCGCTGTCCGTCCGTCTGTCAGCGGGCTGTATCTTATAAACAGTAAGAGGTAGAGAGTTGAAAGCACAGAATGTGTATTTCTATTGCCACTACAACAACAAATAATAAAATTGAAATAAAGTTGAAAGCTCAGGACGGCATTCATCAGAATTATTCATCGTGCAGCGTAGGTATGTGGGTAGTCCAATTAAGGTAATTTGAATTAAAGGCGTTGTCTTGGAAACTTCAACGATTTTACTTTAAATAATACTAAAATTGCGTAATAATGATCATTTAAGCTTTAATTAACACTCAATTACTTCAAAATGTATTTTGTTTAACACGTTTCCTGTCCGTGCATTATATATAATGCATTTTTGGCTGCTGCTGTGACGCCCGTGCTTTATCGATAATGCACGAGCCTATTCTTTTTGAATGGGGTTTTGTAGACTGGACGTGAGAGCTACGTCTACAATATTTTACAGACGTATGAGCAGTGAATTGGGAATAATAAAACACCAATGTCCCGCCAATTTTTTTTTATTGTTTGCTCACATGAACTGGTTTATTGAAAAGCATTATTATTTGAATAAAGTCCACTGGCAATTAGTGAGATTCGTTATAACATTGTAAGCAAAATGGTTTTTTACATGGAATGCACTCAGTTGTAACTTGTGAAGTCTTCTTCCTTGCATCAGTAGCTGTGAATCCCGATTCTTTCAGCTTTTTGTAGCAACTGGCACAACGTTTTTGCCAAATTTTTCCATTAGCTTTCTTGGGTATTTTCGTTAACTTGTGACTTGTAGGACGCAAAGAACTTGCAGAACTGGAACTTGAACAGTTCTCAGTTTCAACCTTAAGTAATTTCTTTATAATGATTTGATGACCATCCAGAACCTTCAATTTTGACTGTGGATGTAACTCGTTATAAATCAGAATGGCATTCACTACACTTATAGAAACAAGGTCCGCAGCAATTTTCTTATACCAAACAGAGGTTTTCCTCGCCGGCGAATTGTAACTTGCTAGTTGATCAGCCAAGTCTATGCCTTTCTTCCCTTCATTGTAGGTCAGCACCATAGTAGGCTTCAAAACTCTTCGAAAACCAGTTGACATTTGCATTTCGTGGTTGTGACACGTCGACAACATAAGCACATCCCGTTTATCATGCCATTTTAGGATGGTCGCAAAGTTGTTCTGCTGCACAGAAATTTGACCTTTTTCTAAACGTTGCTGAACCACTTCACGGGGCAGTTCTCGACGGTTTTTGCGTATTGTTCCACACAAATCAGTACCTTGTTCTTTTAGGTACCTTGCTAAAGGTATGCTAGTGTAGTAATTGTCCGTTATCATGATTCTTCCTTCTTTAAGCAAATCTGTGCACAAACTAACAACAACTGACCCCGGTTTATCTAATCCAGTTATTTGGTCGTCTTGACCAGAATAAACGCGGTAACTCCAGGTATAACCACTATCAGTACATAATTTATAAATTTTTATGCCGTACTTATGAGATATCTGTGGGTTGTAAGTTCGAAAAATAATTCTTCCCCTAAAACCAACCATCGACTCGTCGACTACTATACATTCTCCGGGGGTAAATATTTTTCGCCAGTTTTTTGTTAGTTTGTCGATGAGTGGCTGTATTTTATATAAACGGTCGCCTTCATTACGTGGGGCTTCGTTATCTACAAAATGCCAGCATTTCAATATCAGCGCGAATTTATTGTAGGACATATTTATCTCGTGAAGAAGTGGATGATAGTATAATTTGTCCTTTTTCCAGTAGTTTTCGAGCATTGGAAAATTGATGACTCCCGTCAGTAAATAAACACCTAAGAACTTTCTCATTTCATCTCCTGTTATTGGTTTCCATCTCCTTAGACGACTGTTGGGCCTCAAATCATTCACTGTGGTTTGCAAAGCATATCTATTGGTTTCGACTACCATAAATTCAATTATGTCTTCATCGAAAATGTGGGTGAAAATCGTCCATAAGTCAGATTGATCAGAAAATAAGCGTTCCTGGCGTTTGCCTTCATCATAACCAGTAAAAACTTGCCGTGGCAAACTCCTTATCTCACTCTGCCACTCAGTACTAAGCTGGGGGATGTGTGGAGTAGAAAAAATGGAATCAGCAGGAGACATATGCAAATCATCAGCAGCAGACATTTGTAAAGCATCAGCAGGCAAACCAGAACTACCAGCAGTTACTTCATCCGGCTGAGAAAGAGACCTAGCAGGGTGGCATTCAAGCTCGTCATTATCAGAAGCAGAAGCGGTTATGTTACCCGATTGTGCAATAGTGGCGTTTACATTCTGTGTATTAGTAATATCAATAAATTGTTGAATACTAATCAGATCCTCCTCCACCGAAAGCATAGGGATATCTTGTGCATTATATACGTAAGTACCTGATTCTAAATCGTCTTCATCGTGTGAGTCCAAATCTTCTAGTTGGCGCGAGAATTCGTCTTCGCCATCACTATCTTCCAAAATACGTCGCATTTGTTCATCAGATAGATGTGTTTGAGGTATTTTCACTTCAAAACAATAACAAGAACCAACGAAAAATTCGAATGATGTTTACTAACGAAAAGATACGTTTTAGCGGTAAAACTGACATTTATGACATATAACAATGAAAATTTTGAATGACATTGACATTGATATGAATGAAAAGCAATAATAAGTTCATAAAAATGTATTTATTGTCTATGGATATAACAACAATTTAAATTAAACGTCCGTGCATTTTATGTAATCCACAATGTTCTTGCTACTACGTCTGTGCATTATTTGTAATGCACGGTATTCTAGCTGTCACGTCCGTGCATTAAAAATAATGCAATGCTGAAATTCAGTAAATTCGAAAGTTTTATTGATAATCATTTGTAAATTCTTTGTAAGTACATAAAATGAAACAGTTTGGCCGAAAACAAAAATTGGACGTCACGACAACCGTACCCAAAGTACTCTGGACAGGCAACGTGGACGATGGTTAGCGATTCGTCGAAAATGTGGTGCGCTTGCGACCGCTCTGTAGGATCATCCGTCCCAAGATGGCCGCCCCGCTACCATCGACTCGACGCTCCGCTAGAGTGACAGTGACAAGCTGTCACTCTTGACATTGGCATTCTAATGTGCGCCGACAAAGTTATGAATTAAAGGGTGTTCTCATATAAGAAACGTTATTTTGTCTGCGTTTTTTCTTTGCCGATTTTAATACAGTACGTATACCTTTCTGTGCGAGTCCGTGTCGCACTTGGCCAGTTTTTATAGAAATGTACAGTCAGGGGTCAAAAGTACAGTTCCACCTGGAATACTTACGTCAGTGAAGTTGCACTCTACCAATGCTAAAGTGTTCAATATTTCTTTGTTGTAGAAATTCAATAGTCCACAACTAGTTTATTCAGTACTTTAGATTCTATGCTACCAATTAGATCAGTTTTTTAGAATTTTAGACATTTTAGCATTGCTAAGGTGGAACGGAATACCTACGTCAGTGCAAAAGCCGTATTATCGAAGTTTGTTTATTCTAAAACTTTTCAACGATATCTCTGTACTGCGACACCTTGTTAAGTCGACTTTTTGTTATTGCGATGTTTCGTTACATCGAAAAACTGTACTGCGAACATTTTTTCGATGTAATTTTTTCATTGCCAAACAAGCGTGTCTTCGACATAGTCAATAACCTTATAAGACGCTTTTTTGGTTAGGATACGCTTAATATCAGTTTTGAATTTTCCCTTGCTAAGTTCAGTAAATTTGCAAGACTTCTATTGTTATACTTTTTGACTTTTTTAATTTTTGAGTAAATTATGAAGTGTCAAAGTTTGTGCAAAATAGCAGATTTTCAGAGGCCTTTACTGGATTAGTTTTATACAAATTTATAAATCCATATCAATAGAAGCCTAGATAATATCCACAAGATACCTACTGTGTTTCCAAAATATCTAATGAAAAATTTGTAATAAAGTCATAATCGCGTAAGAGCGGTTGTATGAAAAGCAGTAAAAATTTATGTCGAGTTGGATGCCCTTTAGTACCTATTTAAAATCGTACCTTAGCGTAGGTAACGAAATTAAAAGTTTAGTATTCCTAAGTAACATAGCATTACAGTAACAAGACGGCGGCTGAACAAGGCTTCGCAGTATGATATTTTCGCTTTAAAATCGTTCGCAGTACAGTTTTCGATGTAACGAAACATCGCAATAACAAAATGTCGACTTAACAAGGCGTCGCAATATAGAGATATCGTTGAAAGGTTTTCGAAGAAACAAACTTCGATGATACGGCTTTCGCACTGACGTAGGTATTCCGTTCCACCGTAGCAATTCTAAAATGTCTAAAATTCTAAAAGACTGATCTAATTGGTAGCATAGAATCTAAAGTACTGAATAAACTAGTTGTGGACTATTGAATTTCTACAACAAAGAAATATTAGACACTTTAGCATTGGTAGATTGCAACTTCACTTTTGATCCCTGATTGTACATCTCCTCCTTGCGGCGTATTCCTCTTTTCCTTCTCTCCTCAATGCTGAGGGTTGTGACTTGCTTCATCACTTTCAATGTGATATTTCTCCATCTGTTTCTGTCTTTGGAATCTACAACCGTTCTGTAAAGTAATTATTAAAACGTTGTCGCATTGTTGTCCCATTCTCCCTCTACTGTCATGCCTGTCTTTATGAGCCTTTATATGCTACAAGAATATTACTACGTACCGCGATGTTATCATTTTCTTTGATTTATAGAGAAAATTTACCGTATCTCGGGCTTTAGCTAGGACTTAGTTTATTGTTAACTTATGATGTGGGTAGGCCTTATCTTATTATGTTATTGTTAAAATGTTTTACGTAATGTACATATTCGGTCCCTATATACTTTCAATTTGTCTTTGTTAAACATGAAGTTGACGTTTGAGTGTAAGAAATAAGTTTGACATTGAAGACATTGACCCCGAGTATTTTTTTCTAGGTGTCGAATTGATGAGGACTTTTTAGATTTCATTTATGATGGGTCTTTTAAACAATCCTACCAATTTTCAGCTGGGTACGAATTATTATAACCTTACCTCTATTTTTTGGTCTCTTTGACTGGACCTACTTTTGGCCTACTGTCTTTAGACCTTTTATTATAATAGAAATCTTATATCAATGATATGGCCAAACGAGGATTGGCATATCATCAAATGTTAACATTTAAATGATCTGGCCAGTTTTAGTTGGCCATTTCATGAAATGATCAATTCTAAGATTTGGCCACGACATATAGGTACCTATATAATCTTTTTAAGATCGGACATTTGCGAGATTCCCTGGAAGAGTCACCGCGGCCTTGAAACATTAAGGGTAAGTGAAAGAACACAGGTGGCTTTTAATCAGTAAAGGTCTGACACTTCCACTCGCTTTACCCAGAACGGGAGATGATATTTATAATTTCCCAACTCATAAAAAAAAACAGGCCTATTACTGCCTAAAGAAAGTCTATCAAGCTAAAAGCGTGATAAAAAAAGGTCGGTTGCCTGATTGTATATAATGTAGGTTTCACCAATAAGTTCCCAGCTCAAATGGAGTGGACCTACCACCTCAATTACTCTGTGACATTACAGACTTTTTACGAGCAGCTTAGTAAATAAAATTGAACGACATATGTTACTAAACGTCTATAGTCATTATCAAGATTAAATACAAGGTAAGTCCATGTTCATTCGTTCAGACTTTATGTTCGTGACAGTATCTTGGGGAAGATAAGTTTAAATAAATGACTTTTCACCTTTCTTTAGTGAGTTCTATTTAGATCCAGAGCCGAGCCGAGAGAGAGAATTTACTTTAGTGATTGCTTTTATTAGAACCCATTCTACAGGAGTACATGCTGGGAAGTATGGACAGGACTGAGGGCACTTTCAATTTAGACGTTTCACGATCGAACCGCTGCCGCACGGTTACCGTACCGCAACCGGCCGAATGCAGGACGTTAGGAATCCGACAACAAGCGTCTAAATGGCCGAGTCACCCGCGTCCGTAGGAGAATACCCGAAGCAAGTCCCTACACGTGGTCCTTGGGTGGTGCTAATCAGGTGACACTAACTGGTGGTAGGTTTCGACCGTTGGCTTGCGACCACCCACTGAGCAAAACGTACCGCCAAACGGCCTGGCCGTGTTCCGGTATGATGCTCAGTGTAGCTGGCTACACTAGAGGAGTTGGGTCGAAATAGCTGTTCCAGCGCAAGCAGACCATCCTGGCTCGTGCTGATAAGGAGGAATCGGGAGGCTAGTCGCGGAGGGTAGCGGGATCCGAGGCACGGTTGCCGCTGGCTGACCGTAGGTAGCTGGGGGCCCAAGTAATGTGCTAGCCACACATGAAAGGCTGCCCCGCCAACTGTCGAAAAATCCCGGAATGCGCCATCGTGCTGGTTGGCGACCAGACGAGAGGGCCCGATGGACATTCCCGGGGGGGCTCGGGCGTCCTCGCAGTCTCCAGACTAGTCCCCCAATGATGTCGTCCTTTCAGTGCGTGCCTGAGGGTTAGCTGCGTGGAACCTCATTTCACTTCCTTCTCCTCTCCTCCCTTCACTCAAATAATGAAAAGGAAAAGTAAGAGACAAGTTAGACAGCGGCTGCACTCCCTCTCTCACAAAGTGCACCTCACTAACATACGAGGTCTGCACTTCAATCTCGTCGCAGTCCACCACCACCTCGAGACTGAAAAACCAGCTCTCTTCTTCCTTTCGGAGACGCAGATCAGAGGTCCGTCCGACGTGTCGTACCTTTCTTACCCAGGTTTTACCTTGGAGCACAACTTCAAACCACGTGCGGGTGTATGTATGTACGCCAGGGACGACATCTGCTATCGGCGTCTCCGTAACCTTGAGGACTCCAGGTTCTCGACGCTTTGGACTTTGGTGGACACAGGCCTAGATAAAATAATCTACGCTTGTGTCTACCGCTCGCACAGCGGAGATCAAGAGACATCCGGGCTCACACAACATCAAATTCAAATTTCAAATTCAAAATTGCCTGGACCTTTTGCTGACAACAGATCCAGACCGCTACTCTGTGTCGATATGTTCGCCTTTAGGCAGTTCCGACCACTGTCTGGTTAAGTCTGTGTCTGTCTACTCCCCGCCCGATCCCAGCCCTAGAGGCACCCGGCGGGTTTGGCGATACAGGTCAGCAGATTGAGATGGCTTGTGGTCTTTCTTCGCATGCTATCCTTGGCAGCCCACTTGATTTTCTTCAGATGATGCTTCGTCGTGCGTAGATGCCGTGACGGATGTGTTGCGGCGGGGGATGGAGTACTTCATCCCATTCTCCGACGTAACAATGTCTGACCAAGCTCGTCCATGGTTTGGCGCCGAATGTGATTGCGCAGACGCGCTTAAGCACGCGGCATATCGAGCTTGGGCTGACGCTCGTACGCGCAAAGCAAGCGACGTGGCTCAGAAGAAGAAGGCCTTTAACAGGGCTGCCAAGTCCTGCAAGAAGGTGTTGCAGAGGTCTCGGTTTGACCATATAAGCAGAATTGGGAGCAAACTTGCTTCATACCCCGCAGGTAGTAAAGCGTTTTGGTCCCTGGCTAAGTCGGTTGAATCGAACTTCTGCCGTCCCTCACTTCCGCCATTGCTGAAACCCGATGGGTCGCTGGCTCACACCGCTGAGGAGAAAGCAAACTTGTTTGCCTCTCTTTTTGCGGAATCTTCTCGTCTGAATTCTGGTGACGCACGGCCACCTGTTTCTCCTGATGGATGCGCGACGAGGATGTCAGACGTTCGTATCCATCAAAAGGACGTTCGTAGGGTCCTGCGTAATCTCGATGTGAACAAAGCTAGTGACCCCGACGGGATACCAGCAATTGTGCTTAAAACTTGTGCGCCTGAATTGTCTCCGATCATGACACGCCTATTTCGCATCTCATATGAGACTGAAAAAGTGCCGATTGCTTGGAAGCAAGCTAACGTGCAGCCTGTGCCCAAGAAGGGCAGTCGAGCTGACCCGGCAAACTACAGACCCATCTCTGTTACGTCCGTCCTCTGTAAGAGTATGGAACGGGTGCTAAACAAGAAACTTCTGGCATACCTAGAAGCTAACGACATCCTCAGTGACCGGCAATACGGTTTTCGCCAAAATCGGTCCACTGGGGACCTTCTAGCGTATGCCATTCACATCTGGAGCGAAGCCATCGAGAAGCATGGGGAAGCGCTTGCCGTCTCCCTTGATATCTCGAAGGCTTTCGATAGGGTCTGGCACGAAAGCCTCATTGCTAAGCTTCCTTCCTTCGGTGGGTAGCCACTGGTCTGTGTGATTGGATCGCAGACTTCTTGAGGGATCGATCCATCCGAGTGGTCGTTGATGGCTGCTCGTCCGGTCAAATGGATATTAATGCCGGAGTCCCTCAGGGGTCGGTACTCTCGGCAACACTGTTTTTGCTGCACATAAATGACTTACTTAAACCCGGTATCTTTGGGTATGCAGACGACAGCACTGTTGCCGAGAGATATGTGGCTGACGCACGCGCTAGTGGGTCACAGATCCAGTCATCCCGAGAGGCTATGGTTGAACGCTTGAACTCGTCCTTGAAGGCGGTCTCCGATTGGGGCGATGCCAATCTGGTCAAGTTCAATGCAACTAAAACCCAAGCGTGTCTTTTTTCCGCTAAACGGAGTCAATTCCACCCGGCTCCATCTTTCCGAGGTGTGACCGTGCCAATAACCGACCATCTTGATCTTCTTGGCGTTACGCTGACGTCAACTCTCAACTTTGGGCCATACATCGAAGCAAAGGCTCAACTGGCAGCAAAAAAGCTGGGAATCCTCGCGAAGGTCAGATGGTACTTCACGCCGGAACAGCTGCTAAAACTTTATCAAGCGCAAGTTCGATCGTGTATGAAGTACTGCTCTCATCTTTGGGACGGGTCTGCCAAATACCAGCTTGATGCGCTAGAGTCGATTGAGAGGCGAGCCAAGAGGATCATTGGCAATGATGCACTTGTTGAGTCGAAGCTCCAAAGCCTTGGACATCGCCGCCGAGTTGCTGGCCTGTCGGTTTTCTATCGTTTACATTTCGGGGAGTGTGCACTGGAATTGCACAATCTAATTCCGCCAAGTCCGTTCCATCATCGGACCACTAGACGTACGGCGTTGCGCCACCGGTACATGGTGGACATCCCACCCATACGCACAAAACGTTTTAAGAACACATTTATTATGCGTACAGCCAAGGAGTGGAATTCCTTGCCGGAGTCTGTGTTTCCTGATAGCTACAACTTAGGGGTCTTTAAGTCAAGAGTGAATAGGCTACTTCTAGGCAAGCGTGCTCCATCGTCGACCACATCATCGCTTACCATCAGGTGAGATGGTGGTTAAACGCGAGCCTTTCATTAATAATAAAAAAAAAAAAAAAACGTATCAGGCTGTCTTGCGTTTGTATGACAGTGATGCGCTATTCAACACCGAATTGAACACGTGGTGTTTGTGACATTGTCGTTCTGTTGTCGACCGTTTGCTGCACGGTTGCCGCACCGCGCGCTTTGTATGAAAAATACGATCGTCCGTACGCAGTATGACTAACGACTCACTGCATGGGCACCGCAGCTGGCCGTCAAAAAACGCATAAATTGAAAGCGCCCTAAGAGTGCTTTTCCACAAGAGATGTGTTGCTGTTAATGCGTTTAATACGTTCGTCTACTATACTTGAATTAGATTCCTAATGTAACCAAGAGATAATGCGGTGGTCAGCAATAGGCATATGGCTAGATTGGGTTATAGTTCATCATCATCATCATCATCATCCCATGTTTCTTGAGGTTGGTGCAACACGTTTTTTTTCCGTTATTAGGGTTCCGTAAGTACCTTAAAAGGAAAAAACGGAACCCTTATAGGATCACTTTGTTGTCCGGGTGTCTGTCTGTCAAGACCCTTTATTTCGGGAACGCATGGAGGTATCACAACTGAAAAATAGAGCAGTGGTGGCCGAGTGGTAACGGCCCCGACTTACCGAGTTGTAGGTCGCGGGTTCAAACGTAGCCAGGCGCATTACTTTGTGTATTTTATTTCATCACCACTGCTCTCAAAACGGTGAAGGAAAACATCGTGAGGAAACCGGCATGTCCTAGAACCAAAAATTCGAAGATATGTGACATCCAGCAACCCGCACTGGGCCCGCGTGGTGGATAACGGCCCATTCCCTCTCCTAGAGAGGAGGCCTGAGTCCCAGCAGTGGGAACATTATAAGGCCGACTATGCTATGCTATGCTATGGAGGTATCGAGTTCAAATTAAACTATATACTCAGGTCTACGGTTCCTTAAAGCTGTGAAAAAAATAAAATTTCTGTGTTTTTATAATTTCGAAAAAAAAGATACGGCCATTTATGTCGCAAAAAACGTGTATTTCGACACTCTCAAGGGAATCAAAATTCATAGGGTTCTTCCCGTGGATCTAGAATCCTGAAATTTGGCATGAAGCAAGGTCTTATAGCACAAATATACGAAAAAAAATCTGAAAATTATAAATTTGTAGGTTACTCAATTCGGGAATTGAACTGTTTTCATGGGTTAAGTTTGTACGGTTCAGTGCGTGAGTCCGACTGGCACTTGCCTCGTGTTTTTGTTCTATTCTAACTTGTTAACCGTCACGCTATCATTGACTCCCTTATGTTTCATAACAATCCAATTACCTGTCGCCATTTCATCTATCCTAAGTTGATCCGGTGCGTTATGTCACGGTCTTCCTAAACATCCTCTTGGAAAAGCGACCCGAGGAACCGGAAGTTGGAGCAAAACGGTATGGGCTTTTCAGTCTGGAGAAACTACCGAAGTTGCAGAATAAATATTTGGGTTATGGTTACAAAATTTTGCAGGCATATTTTTTTTAGTGTATAATTATGTAAAATATACAAAAGTATGTAGATTAAATTTCTAAACAATTTTGTCTTAGACTATTAATAGACTTATTAATAGTATTACATATATTCCAGTTTAAAGTTTGTGTGATCACGTATATTATGTTGCATGTCAAGCCAGCAAAAAAAATAAAAATTAGTCATGATTATTTATTATCGTAAAAAATCTAGCCAATTCAGTATCCAATTATGTCGATTTTTTTGTGAAACTTACACTGGCCATTAGCTTGATTTGATAAAACTTAATTATTTCGCCGGTATATATCATGGTGCTATATTAGACACTTAATACCTAATTTCATCGATAATTTCCTCATCGTTGTTCTATAAACACCGTTGTTTTTTAACTACGTCAAAAAGGTTATCACATATGAAGGAGCACAATTATTTAATAATCTACCAAATAATATTAAGGATAGTAAATCGCTTGCAGTGTTTAAAACAAAATTGAAAAAAAATCATTTATGATAAAATTTATTTCGAATTGCTCGATCGCTGTATGCTGTAATATATTTATTATATTTAGTAAAGCTCATTATTAAGTGAACTATGAGCTACTTAATGAGTAATAAATTTGTTAAACCATTTCCATTTTCTGATGCCTGAGGAAGGCCCTAAAAGGCACGTCCACAAGTCCTTCGAGAATTACGTCTCCCACACAGCCTTACGAGTAATTAGTATTTATTTAGGAGCTGCTAATTCGATTTAAAGACTAGACAGTAAAAACTTATAGTAAAATTCATATATATTATAGAACTCACACATGCGCCACCTCTACACCAAACACAATTTGTAACTGTCTTAAACTTGATAGTACTCAGACTGTCAAATACCTGGGGATTTTAGTGGATACTTGGATAGTCACCTTAAATGGAAACAGCAAACTGATGACACAGTTACACAACTAAGAAAGCTTATTTATGTGTTTAAGAAACTTAGATCCGTTGTTGATTTTGACAGCTTAATTACTATATACTTCTCGCTAGTCCAGTCGGTGTTAGGTTATTGCCTTGTTGTATGGGGAGGAGCTCATAAAACGACAATGCTACGACTTGAACGCGGACAAAAAGAAAGAAAGAAAAACAGTTTATTAACGTCAAACATGGTGCATACCTTAAAAATAAAAACAAATAACAACAACGACTTATAATATAAGTGGTAGGATATACGTCACATCCGCGCAAAACGGCCAGCGCTCAGCAAAACGCTGGGGCTCGTGTAAGACAGAGCCTCAGCGCTGATTTTCAGCACCAGCCGTCGTCGACGGTGAGACGTTGATCGGCCCGCAAGGATTACATATTATATACTTAAAATCACTGAATAAACAAACCAAAAACATAAATAACATTAAACTATTACATATACGTAAAGGGTTACAAAAATAAAAACAACAAGACAGTGTGCTTAAGGTAGCTTAAGGTTCTGGCGAAGAAAGCGATACGATTTCCAACAAAGGCGCTGTATTTTCTGCGCCAGGTTCTCACTGTAAGACAGTTATTTATACTACATTCCATACTCCCAGCTTGCCTATGATCCGAGTATCTGCAGTACAAAACGCCGGTCTGACAGGATATGTGGTACAGAAGTTCGCAGAACTGATGCAGCACGCCGTCACTATAAACACATTAGTTCTAAATTGTATAACAAAATAAACAATAAAATAAATATCTACTCGTTTACTAGAAAAAAACTCAAAATTAAAATTAAATATCCTGGCTAAAACAATTAAATTATGACGAAACAGAAGAACTTGTGGAAGTGTAACTCACACAATCCTTCACATACACATACATAATAACATACACAAATTACATATAAGCACACATACATACAACCACTCTTCCATCCACACAAACACATGTTACTTTACTTACCATAGATTACTTTTTAATTAATTAATTAACTTATAATAATTCACGTCCGCATTTCTGGTGATTAAGTAACTGGAACAATTTACTTCCTTACCTGTAGAGAGGCGCTGATAACCGTGACACAGTTTTATACAACTGCTGTTATCATCGTTTCAATTTCATTATAACTGTATGTGTTCTTGTTCCAAATAAATAAAATTATTATTATTTTATGTATCAGTATATCTCGGAACCCTGAGGCCCCGGACCTTTGGAAGGCGTACGAGGAGCTGAAACCAACTCGCAGAGGCCCTTTATTTACTTTTAATGGAATGTGATACCAACCGACGATTATCCCTGTATGCGCTATGTTAGTGCACCTAAGGACAACCCCCGGTTGGTGAAAAACTATTGCGACATATAGAAAACAAAGAAATAAGGCTATAGTTTTTGGAATCTTAAGTGGACTGGTTACTAGGAACTATGTTAAGACTATGACCCCTGCCTGAACAATGTTATTAATATCCATCGATAAAAAGGCAGCGGGTGACTTGCACACTCAATAAATGGGCCCCCAAAAACGGCCGCTAGCACAAAGTGACGTAGCAACAAGAGGGCAACATATCCTGAGGTGCTTGAGGAGTGGAGAGATATACCACGGCTATCAGAACAATCACGGAAGTATGGTCAAGATCCCTACCAGCACCTTACTGGATTATACATCCTTCTCCCGAGCACATTTGCTCTTGCGAATCTCCACTCAAGCCAGCCGATAAAGGCACGAGAGAGGTGGGAGCACTGTTCCGCGTCAGTGTTCACTACGGCTTGTCAATAAAGGCAAGCCGGAGATGAAGAACTATAATTCTCCCAGGAGATCGGGTCCGTGGGGTCGCTAATGCCCAACAGTTCGCCACAAAACTGCCCTGCGGATTGTATCTCTCTTAGCCTGGCCCCTCACCCTAGGTATGTTACGGCATAGCAAACGCTACCGAGGCAGACATAGGGTTTATTGGAGCGCGCAAGCCTCACCACGACGTCAACGTAGAGATACGGCGATGGGGAGATACGGTGATGGGGTATAATAATAATAATTATTATTATGTAGCTGGCGATCTCCTAAAAAAATAATCTGCTGACATATGGATTAATGTAAATAATCTTGAGATTTATGGCTCACTATTAATGCTTAAAAGTCACGAGTTTCGAGTTAGTGAGTATACCTTATTCGTATCTATTTGTCTCGTGAGATAAAATTATCACAGTAATAAAGAAAAGCAGCTGTTAAATGGTGACCTCATCTGAAAACCAAACATTTGAATGATAATTTGACAAATGTGGTTTTTTAGTGTTTTTGGCTTGAAAGTCTTTTATGCCATGTCTTCATTTTTAGTAATTACTTGAACCTCGTAACACATTCTAGAGTTTTTGCAGTGTTTGGCTGCAAATGTATCGAATCAGCCTTCTTGGCAAGCTTCGCTAAGGTAGATAATACTAAACAGTCAGCACCTTCACTCGAAAAAATTCCGCCAAAAATTCGTGTGGTTTTATTTTAGCCTTTTATTTTATCCAATTAGCGCTCAATATGTTCTGAAAATCATGACCATGTGGAAAGATTTGGTGTTAATCTCTCCGCTAGAATCTGTTTCCTGCGCAATTAATAACCTATAATAAACATAATCAGCCTTGTAATGTTCCTACATTTGGGAGGGAAATTCGACGCCTCTCATAAGTACTGTATCCACCAAGTTGGAGTGGATGAAGCGGCTTCACATTGGATAGGCCGAATTTTCATTGGTTGCCTTAAACCAACACCCGCGGTAAGAATACTAACTACTGATAAGGTCGACTGGTAGATAATGCCTAAGGCATTAAGTCCGCCTTTGTACAGTGTTTATTACTAGTGCATCAAGTTTTAATAAATAAATAAATAAATACTGAATTCACTAATCGGCATTGCACCCCCAGAAGTTCCAAGGGTTGTTGCTAGCCGCATAGAAAGAACGAAACAACAGATCGATCCTCGCTATCCAATGCACAATTACAGCTTGGTAACACGGAGACTTAAAAGTTCTAAAAATTTTGTTGCAAGCATGAGTCCATCTCATGATACCATCACCTCGGAGAGATGCGATCTTTGGCGGGAGGTGCTTTCCTCCTCATGATTTTATCTAGCTGTGTGAGAGCCTCTTGCCCGGACACTAGTTGCCATGGCCAACCTGGAAACTTTAAATGGACTCCGCACTCCGGTTCGGGCGCAGCAAAGACAATCTTCACAGTCTCTGTTCTAGGACGGTTCTAATCGTCAGTGCGACATCTTTCCGCAGAACATATCCAACTTTCTTCTTGCGTCATCTGTTAAGTAGAGATCTAATGATAGCGTCAGCGGACGGCATTACCGTGGGCGAATACTGGGTCAGGAAAGGAATTTGATTCAATTTGGAATAAAATCTATTTTTGCCATCGACCTGCTCAGAAGAAGGGTCCTCCTACTGCTGGAACTCAGGCCTCCTATATAAAAGAAGAAATGGACCGTGAGCTACCATGCGAGTCTAGCGCGGTTTGATAGGTAGATGTTACATGTCTTTGAATTGTTAGTTCTAGAACATAGTTTACTCACGATGATATTCCTTTGGCCTTTTGAGAGCAGTGGTGATAAAATAAACTACACAAAATAAAGCGCCTGCATGAATTTGAACGCGTGACTTAAAACTCGTAAGTCGGAGCCAATACCATTGCTCTATCACTGCTTCCAATAAACCCATAACATTTTAAAGTACGAGTCAATCGATGTCCACTGGGTTTCCTCTGTTTCATTGTAGACCTCATCCATTGCTTTTCATCAGGAGTAGGTAACTGAGAACTAGAACAGTATTTTTTTTAAGTATTTTACTATTTTTTCAGTTTTTAAAAATAGCTGATCAATGGTAACAATCTACTCCAACATTCATCAATAATTATTGATCTACCAATGTTAAACATCTAAGTAAAGTTCTTTTATTTCTCGTTCAGAAACGTAATGTATGAAGGTACATATTAGTCCCTTGATTTGTTCGATAAAATAACAATACTATATATAAACTTACCTAAGAATAGGCTTACAGTTTATTGGCAATCTTTGGAGGTAAGAGTACTCATTAATATAAACAACTTTGTCCATTGGGGCAACCTGAAATAGTGAAATAATATTCAGCAATTCCATACATTTTTTTTTTTTCTAGTTTAAAAAAGGCGGGCGAAGAGGCTTTATGGTGATACAGATTAGGTTAACACCAATCAAAAAAATCTGGAGCACAGGTGTAGCCTTTCGGTATTTTACAGAATGTATTTTGGAGAGTGTGCACACGAATTACATGACTTGATTCCACCATCACCTTTCTGCCGATTACCCGACGTACGGGGAGTGTCCACCTTTACGCTGTTAACACCTCTACGATAACGGTCCGGCCTAAGCGTTTCGCCTCGTCGTTTATACCGCGTACATCGAAGGACTGGAACAATTTGGCTGCTGCGGTCTTCCTGTCTGATTATAATGTAGGTGTCTTTAAGGCTAGAGTGAATAGGCTCTTTATAAACTAGTGCTCTTCACCATCATCGCTTGCATCACTGCTTACCATCAGGTGGGATCGCAGTCAAGCACTAGTATATAACAATAAAAAAAAAGATTCATGATTATTTTTACCCTCTGAAATATTGCCAAGTAATCAAAATGGCACTCTGCATATTTTTTTCTTGTGATTTAATTGACTCTACTATTTTAATATATGTAGGTACATTTATCTCGCAGATAATATACAAATTTACCACTAAGTAATTACTTAATTAGGTAATAAGAGATCTTACTGTGATTAACATACCTAACGACTTAATTATCTCGTCTAAATATTCTAAATGCGGGTTTTCACATTGTTTCCTTGGCGACACTTAGGTTGTGTTCAGACTTGAGTCTGACTTTTTTAATGATAGGATACTTTTCTTTAAAAAAGCTTGAAAAAAGAAGATGAAATTGTATGTTTTGTAACAGGGATTTGAAGAAAATTTTGCCTAAGTAACTATGAGTAGTATGAGTGTCTAATTAAAAAAAAAATTCGCGTAGGTCTACAAGGGCCCTTATAAAAAGTCAGAAGCTAGTGCACATTTCCAATTGGTTGTTTCCTATGGAGAAGAACCTGCAATAAAACATATATCTAACTCAGGATGAGGTTGAACATGTCTGTATAGTCATATATCTTGATATATTGTGTAGGTACATGTAATTTTCAGTCAGTGTAAAAAAATATTTGTGGGGAGAGCACGTCAAGTGCGTCCCTGGATCTCACACGCCACTTCAAAAAGACACATGACACTATTCTGAACAGAGTTTGCACATAATTAGTGAGGTTCCAGCTACTTTCTTTTTCTAATAGTGACAAGAGATGAGTTCTGGGTTTACCACAGAGATCCTTCTCATACTACGTCCAAAACGAAGTCCATGCAGTAGAAATACAGATCGTCACCGATCCTCAGTTCGAAAACTGTTTGAATGTTGGTAAAGTTCCCACAAGGTTCTGGGATGAGGAAGGAGTTTCGTTCTTCTTTCATCACATGCAAGATGCATGTACGAGATGCATGTAATTCGTAAGCATTACACTTCCTTTTTTGACAAATCGTTTACTTTTCAAGCAGCTCGTCTGTAGTATGTGTGTTGCTTTTGCATAACACACTCAGTACACACATGCATACACATCTTCGAAAGCGAAGACCGAGATGAAGGGTCCATGACTGTAAGCTACAGCAGCTTAACCACACCCCATGCAATCCTGGCCTGGTCTCAACAGATTATTAACTATTCAAAAAAATAAAAATAAATGCTTGTGATGGTAGAGGTTTTCAAGTGCTGAAGATATCAAGACGGCACAGGGCGGCTAGATTGACGACCAACAGCAAAATTCTTCTCTAGGAGTTGGAGAAGTTGCTGCAACAGAGATGGACCAAGTGCATTGAGCTTGAGAGAGATTACATTGTTAAACAAAACATTTCAGGTAGATATATTATTGCATGTTCCTTGTACATCCTGAAAAACCTGTTGGTATTGACTTATTGGTTTAGCTTTTATTAAGATGTGAAATTAAATAACATCTCCCTTGGTGACGTAGTAGGGCGTGTCAGACTTTTACTGACTAAAACCCCCTATGTTGCGTTAATTACCCTTTGCTTTCCAGGGCAATGGTGACGCCGATAGTGATATGGGATTGTTCAAAAAAAGGGCCGATGCTCTACTAGGCCCCTTTTATATATTAATTAAAACTTTATGCAACACAAACGTGCAAAGGCGGACTTATGCATTCTCTACCAGTCAACTTGGGATGCTGGAGACAAAATGGCAAGTGCATAAAAAAATCAATAAATAGAAAAGGGTAAAAATTAAAGCATAATACATTTGTGAAGTTAAAACAAACATACATACCTAAGCATAATCAGCGTTACAATGTTCCCACTGCTGGGACTCGGGCCTCCTCTCTTGGAGAGTGAAAGGTACACCACGCGCGCCAAGTGCGGATTGGTGGATGTCACATCTCTTCTCATCGTCTGCGAATTTTTGGTTCTAAGACATGCCGTTTTCCTCACGAGGTTTTTCTTTACCGTTTTTAGAGCAATGGTGATGTAATAAATGACACAAAGGCTGGGTTTGCCCGCGGATGTAGGTACATCGCAAAAGTCAGAGCCGTTACCATTTTATTTTAATTTGATATAAACTAGCGCTTGACTGCGATCCCACCTGATGGTAAGCAGTGATGCAATCGTTGATGGTGAAGTGCACTAGTTTATTAAGAGCCTATTCACTCTAGGCATGAAGACACCCAAATTATAATCGGATGAGAAGACCTCAGCAGGCAAATTGTTTCAGTCCTTCGATGTACGCGGTATAAACGACGAGGCGAAACGCTTACTCCGGACCGCAGAGGTTTCAACAACGTAAGGGTGGACTCGCCGTACGTCGGGTATACTATAATGTTAATATACTACCATTGGACATACTAATATATTATTATGAGCCTTTTGTAGTATTATAAGCCCACTGCAGGACAAAGGCCCCCCTTCCATTATTCCACATATTTATTTAACACTAGAAAGACGGGAAAATCTATCTACCTACAAAGACGGCGACCGGTCAAATGACTGCCCCAATTTATTTAATATATTTTTTTATTTATGTGCTAAAATTGGTAACTATAGTAATAAAACAGGGTATAATATATAATTATTTATTTAATTTACATTCAATTTTTACATTTTAACATTTTATTTACGTTACAAGAGCCGCAAAGTGGCTTTTTGCAAGAGTCGCATACTTTATTAGTTTTATTTTTGCACTTCTGTATATAGCATTCTCGCCTTTTCCGAATTTCCGGATTTTGAAGAGAAGATCGAGAAGTAGAAGGCGTGGGTTCTTCGGGCGACAGTTCGGTTTCAGAGGGTCTCGGTTCAATTTCTACTTTGCCGCTAAGTTCACTTGCTAAACTTAGTATGAAATTCCTTCGTTTTATGTTGGTGCCTGACATTTTCTTATACAAAATGAAGGAATTTATCCCTGCTAGGTCCAAAATATTGAAAAATACCTGTACAGGCCACCTTCGAGATGCCGCTTTGACACTATATTTTTTTGCCATCTGGTCAGCTACATCCACGCCGTACTTGGTAGCATTGTAAAAAGTCACAGTTTCTGGCTTTTTCTTAGGATGATTAGAATCTATTTCAACATTGTCATGTAACGTGCTGAGCAATAAAACGTTCTTGTTTCGTTTTCCTTGATAAATTGTAAGAGTACATCTATCAGATTTCAGAATTTTTGTTTCAAACAAAGTCATCTGAAGTGATTTGACGTAAGGTGGAACCTCTCGTCGTGCCCTGTTCAAAGTTCCTACAATTGTAGTGCGTTTTGCGAGCAAGTTATTTGCCAAGCTCAACGATGTAAAGAAGTTGTCAGTGGTTACATTCCGACCAGTATTTGCAAAAGGTTCCACGAGACGCATAACAACGGATTCACTGAGGCTTTGGTTTTGTGGCCTGCTTTCATCTTTTCCTAAGTAAGGAAAGCCGTTGAGTACAAACTTTGAATCTACATCAACACATTATTTCGTATTCTACCTTCTCATATTACAAATAAATACTTATCCGATATCAACCGTCAAATGACTGCCGCCGTCTTTGTCGGTATATCAAGATTTTAAACAATAAACAAAAGAGACGAGAGTTATTTTCATACCTATTTTCATTTAACTAGTAATATTAATAAAAGTCACAAAGTCTCAGTACATTAAGTCAAATAGATTTTGAGTTATTCCAAATTTAAATTCAAATTGCAGTCAAATGACTGCTTCCGTCTTTCTAGTGTTAATACATATTATATATGTATACAGGAAAATATTTATATAAACTGAGAGAGTTTATATAAATATTTTTCTGTTGTTCCCTTTAGTTTTGCTGACATCACTTTTAGGTGTGCGTGAAACACAACGCGCCTTTGTCTCAGGCTTGACCATTACCAGACAACTGGGTGGCTAGCTACCTATTGCTCGTGGTCCACAAGCTGATTGGTATGGCTGGAAGTGTGATTTTCATTTAAGATTACACCGATACACATATTAAAAATATATTTAATAATAATAATAATAATATTCCACAACTTTCACACAACGCCATCTAGTCCCAAACTAAGCTGAGCTTGTGCTATGAAAACTAGACAACTGTTAAACATACTTATAATATATATTTCTAAATACATACATATTATAAAAAAATTACACCCAGACACAGAACAAATGATTGTGCTCATCACGCAAACATTTATCCTGGGTGGGAATCGAACCCGCGACCTCGGGTATAGCAGTCAGGGTCATTAACCACTAAACCAACAGGTCAGTCAGATTTGGAGAACACATTCCTTGTGCGTAGAGCTGAGGAGTAGAATTCCCTGCCGGAGTCTGTTTACTGTTAGCTATAACCTGGGGGTCTTTAAGTGAAAGGTGAACACCTGTTCACTCGTCACTTACTTCTAAGCAAGCGTGCTTCATCGTCAATCACATCATTGCTTAATCAGGTGAACTAACAGCCAAGTGCGAGCCTATCAATAACATATTTTTTTAAAATTAGGAACTAGGGTTTAACTCCCGAGATTATTTGAAATAAATTACCAAAAGCTAATAGCATCACTTGATTAGCGTCAAATGTGTAACACGCAGCGGTATCTTCTCGTCCAACATACCACAGTGTCTCAAGACGAAAGTCTATGACCAGTGCGTGTTGCCAGTGATGACATATGGCTCTGAAACATGGTCGCTTACAATGGGCCTCATTAGAAGGCTTCCAAAGGCAGTCACCCAAAGGGCAATGGAAAGGGCTATGCTCGGAGCTTCCTTGCGTGATCGCATAAAGAATAAAGATATCCGCAGGAGAACCAAGGTCACCGACATAGCCCGAAGAATCGCCAAACTAAAGTGGCAGTGGGCAGGGCACATTGCTCGTAGAACGGATGGTCGATAGGGCCGAAAGGTTCTAGAGTGGCGACCGCGCACCGGAAAACGCAGCGTTGGTAGGCTTCCCACAAGGTGGACCGACGACCTGATGAGGGTCGCGGGAGTGCGGTGGATGCGAGAAGCACAGGATCGGTCGTTGTGGCGATGCTTGGGGGAGGCCTATGTCCAACAGTGGACGTCTTTCGGCTGAAATGATGATGATGAATGATCTGTAACACGTCGATAAAATTTCTTTCAACAAACTGGGGGCAAGAGAGATAGCCTGACAGTCTGTCTAATGGACAGTCTGTACACAGCTTTACTGAAATAAAACGTAGAATTTCGACTAGACTTGTTGCTAATATTTATCACTCCATTGTATTTACGAACAGATAGTAGACCATTGAACTTCTCATCTAAATAAACATAAGACTCGCATCCAAGATAACATAACGTATATTTCTTAGAGATTTCATTTTATTATTCTTTACTAATATTATAACAATTTAAAAATATAACATAATTAGCACAGTCTTAGATTATTTAAGTTTCTGATAAAACATTGCACTGGGTTCTTTACTGAAGACATTTTTATTACGTTTTACAGTTTAGATCATGTTTAGTATAATATATACAATCAGAGAAAGTAAGTACCGACTTCAATACACTGGGATCCGTTATCAAAAATTAGAGCTATGAATATGTTTCTCTGTTTTTTCTCAACTCTATTGAAATAAGAACGTCTCGTTTGAAGGTTTTTTAATTATTCTTAATCGTTTTTTTATTTGTACAGTATTCAACTTTTTCAATAGGTACTCGTCTATAAGATTGATATTTTTTACAACCTACTTAAGAACTTACATACGCAGTTCAAACAATTAAATTAATTAAATTCTTTACAGTAACACTACATTGAGTACATAGTTTCAGTATATAAAATGCATTTTCCTTTTTTGTTCTCATTATTTTTACTACATACAAGTAGGAGCGAGGTGTAAGTATCTATAATTTTAGTTTTTTCTTCCTTCCACGGTTAGAAAAGAAAATAAAATTACCTTTGAGACCGTGACATGGCCTCTCAAGGCAACGCAGTCACTTTCGCATTGTATACAAAAAAAGAGATGCGTAAAGACACAATACTTGCAAAATTTATATTATTTTATCGATTTGCTCAAAAAATATCTGTCATTAAAAATCTAAAACAACCAAGTTTTCCATTAAGATAAGACTTGGACCTGTACCATGACGTTTAAAGTAAGATTATTTCATTCTTATTTCCAGTGTGGGTAAGAGATGTCGCTAGATAACCTGTATAGCTCTGTCTCTTACCCACACTGAAATAAGAATGAAACAATCTTACTTTGAACGTCATGTTAACCCCGTTGTTATTGTAATTACTTTACCTACGTAGGTACAATAGCTAGTATTATAAGTTTTTTTATTAAGAACCTCTAACGGTAAGTTTCACGACAATGTCATCATGACTTTTTTTCTAGACATGTTTCGGATACAATCAAGTTCTCTAAAATATAGTACCGTTTAACATACATTTTATCGCAGCATCAAACTACAAAAATAATAATAGAATACCAGCAATTTTTGAGTTTCTGCGAATGACAGCGTCTTGTCCTTGGATATTTTATGATAAACATATTACAGAATGCACTGTTTTATATATAAATATACTACCTAGTCTGATTTAAGACTCTCCTCAGTAAGAACGATGCAAGCTTATCAACAATAATTTAAGAAAATAACATTTTCTTAAGATTTTCTCTTTAGGCAAATATGCCCATTATCTATAAATGAATTTCTGTGAAAAATTGCCGTTGCATCGTTGTCACATCGCGCTTTTCTGCGGGAGCCTTTAATTTATGGCAATTTTTCAAACAATAGACCATTTTCCTTTCTCAATCAGATCATTTTGTTTTACGCTAACTAAAATCTACGTACATTACAATAGTTAAAACCGAGACACTTCATTTGATCTGGCGAATTCTTCTTTTTTGCTTGGATTCGATACGGTAGCTCTCATTCTCCGCCTCACCAATATGTAAATTAACCTGTAAAAGGAAAATATAAAAATTATAAAAATAAAATCTTGCTGACAAAACTTTATAATAAAAAACTTTTTACAAAAAAAATACAACCAACTTCAAATTAAAAAGAAACACTGAAAAGTGCAAAATAACTTTAATTTCGGAAGTAGGTGTTTCTATAATAGTTTTGTCTCTTCGTTATTTAACACCGACTTCCGAAATTAAAGTTATTTTGCACTTTTCAGTGTTTCTTTTTAATTTGAAGTTGGTTGTATTTTTTTTGTAAAAAGTTTTTTATTTTACACTTTTTAGTTATGGTACCACCACCAAAAAGTACCCCTCAGCCAAACTTAAATACCTTATAGCCAGAGTGCATCTCATGACAATTCTAATAATCCCAAATACGGTTAGATTACATTAATTTATTACAGAGTTCCGGTGCCTAACTTCAGGCTTCACCATCAGATCAGGTCGATATATTCCCCCTCTACTTCCAGTCAGTCATCGACTACACGTATAAACAAAGCAATTTTACTTGTTACGACGGTTCTGCTGTGATCCTATGAGGAGTTCTATTCCATACCTTCGAAGTTCATGATCAGATCATAACAATATTTCTATGGGACCAATTCGGAAGCATAACCTTTCAAACAAAAAAAAATTTTTCAAAATCGGTCCACAATTGACCGAGAAATCGGTGAACATACATAAAAAAAATAAATAAAAAAACATACATTCAACCGAACATATAACCTCCTCCTTTTTGAAGTCGGTTAAAAACACTAAACAATAAAAAATTTAAACACTTGCTTTCAAAAAATTTAAATTTCGGAAGCAAGTGTTAAATTACGAAGAAACAAAAACACTTTTTATTTTACTGTTTGTTCGTTGGCTGCGACTTTGACATTGAAATCATAATGAAGGAAAAAAAAAATATTTGCTCTAAAAACATCGTCAGCTTCCCAAATAAAGTGTCAACAGCTATTTAAACGTTATTCACGTTATTGTATTTGTAAATTCCATTGATGAGTAAATTATACTGCCATTATTCATAATTATGTCATTTCGACGATGGCAACATTCAATTTGTCATGTAAAAATGTTGGAAAATTAGAGGTATCTTAGACAGCTTAGAAAGTGGACATTTTTAAGAAACTTAAAATTACTGTGAAAAAAGCTGGTAAGTATTATTCCTTTGTAAAATCAAAGGTGTAATTCCAGTTTACCTCTGAAAATTGAGAGAGCGCACTTGCTGCAAAATAGTTCAACAAAAACTTCTGAAAAATTCTGTGTTTACACAAGATAAAAATATATAATATGTGAAGTTCCAACCTGTATTATTATATGAAAACCTCTAAAATCTAATATTTTTACCACTTTCGAGAGAATAAACGGAGAAGGCGAGTTATTTTGACACTAATGAATTAGGAAGTAAAATCGAGACAGATTTGTATGATGTATAGTACTGTAGCAGGCGTAGGGTATGATTACCTTGGTTAAAGGCTGGCCTTTCGTTATTCTATAGGATGAATTTTGGAGAGCGTCTGCGGGAATTACACGACTTGACTCCGCCATCATCTTTCCCACCTCTACGGTCCGGACTAAGCGTTTCGCCTCCGTCGTTTATACCGCGTAAACCGAAGGACTGGAACAATTTGCCTGCTGCGATCTTCCCGTCCGATTATAACTTACGTGTCTTCATGGCTAGAGTGGCTCTTAATAAACTAGTGCATTCACCATCATCGCTTGCATCACTGCTTATCATCAGGTGGGATTGCAGTCAAACACTAGTTTATATCACAAAAAAAAAAAAAACTGCAGAGACTCAGGTCTGCAGGCTGTTGTAATCCACGTGGTGCATATCGTGCAGGTTTGTAGGCACATAATATTTATTCAGGTTAAAATAAATGAAAAGGAGAAATAACTACTTTTTTTTTGTATGTTTGTAATTTTTAGCACAGATACGGATGCGGGTGCTTATGCGCATATTAATGCGCATGTCCAAACACGTAAAACTATGTTTGTTCGAGAATTCGGTTGATAGAGGACAATCATCGAGGATAGAATACCAACTAATAACCCTTCTTGCAGTCGGGTAAAAACCCACCAGAGGCTCAAGACAAAGTTGCGTAGTAGCCCACACAAGCCTGGAAAAGTCAGGTTTTGGTTATGTACCTACCCCATCTCAAAAACCAGGAGTTCGCGAATGTTATGCCAAATACTTTGTACCTACATCACTATTACGAGATTTAAAAACTTACTAACAAGATTGCTCGATTGGTATCTACCAACATGATAAAATTAGACAAGGCTTACGAGGTGCATTTTTCTCGAGATATCCTTAGGTATCTCAGTGCCTAGATACGTAGCTGAGTAACCTAGAGTGAAGTAAAGCAACCTCTATCTGTAGATACGTTTTACAAACATATTTTACTATTCGTCCAATTTTTTTCATAAAAAAAAATGTCAATCTTATCAATTCAACCCGCATGCATAACTGATAATACTCCAATGCTATTTCAGTTAAAAACGCAATTTACTTGCGAAAACATGAATGGACAATGCTATCAGAGTACAAGAACTTGATAGGTTATCTGCGCGTGAGTTAAATAAGATTTTGCATTGATGCAATATAAACGAAACTATATTTTTAAAGGACATGTAAAAGCCATAGACTATCTCGCCTAGACGTTCATGATATAGTTTAGTTAGATATGAAAAATAAATAACGTGTGTCTCTGATTAATTTTATACTATTATAATAAAGTGAAGAATTTTGTTTTTGCTTAAACACGCTAATCTCTGGAACTACAAAATTACTCAGATTAAAATAATCTTTTTATGTGTTTATTTCGTTGTTGTGTTACTTTTTTGGTATATATTATAGTTTATTCTATTCTATATGGTATGGCCCAATTTATGACGAACAAATATAGACTATATAGCACCACCCACGACCTACTGAAGCGGGGCAGTACGTAACCAAAGTAACCATATACAACAAGTAACTGAAATAGTGCACAAACCAATTAGAGAAAAATGTTAAAATCATAATTCTAGCGCTGAAATTTTACTTAAATGTGTCCGCCCAAGAGCGGGATTTGTCATTAGATGGTTTTCCCACCATAAAAAAAGGTCATAGTGTTTTTTTAAAGAAATAAGTTAACCTAATAGTATATCCTGCATTGGTGTCTACGCATACACTCTAGTGACGCAAACAAGATTTTTCAAGAATTTTGAAAATAGGTAATTTTTCTGGCTACCCGCCCCGGGACATGGGAGCAATTTTTTCGATTTTGAATACAATTATTGACAACCTTTATTATTCGTGCTAAGTTTCAAGTATATTGGCCCACAGCATAAGATTTTGCAAACAAACCAAATTTCCCTTAAAGGTTGAAATACCAAAGACCCTTTTTCATCATCCATCCCTTTTCCATCCACCCATTTCCATCTCGGAAAGAGTATTTTTGCTCTTCAATATCTGAGTGCAAAAGCCGTTTTTATCTGCTAAAGGATAAAGTAAATTGAATTTAGAACATCAAGTGCACTAAGTTTGTGAATTCAAAACATCATTAAACCTATTTACTTCTACCTCCATGGTGCCAAATTTATCAAACAAGTTTTTTTTAAATTTGTTAAATACTCAGACTTAGAACTTCCTTGGTGTATTTTTTTTTTAATTTCCTTTGCGCGCGCCATTTTATTTTCACGTCATATTGTTAAAATCTTAGGTTTAAAACAAGAAACTTGGAAACAAGTGAAAAACCTAAAATGAGTGATTCTTGCGACGAAGAAGTTTATTTGACGCCAACAGAATTGACTGAAATTGTTATTAATGCGCAAATGAGCTTTCTATTTCAACAATCACGCGAGAAGTATTTGAAACCGTACGATATGTTCACGTGGCTACTAGCTAAAGGAGCCAAAACTTTCTCAGAAAACGTTTTGCTGGCATATCCAAGAAGAAGCAAAAAATCAAGCACTCTATGGAGTACGTATTCAATGCTAAAAGCAACAATAAAGATGAAAAAAGACAACACCTATCCTAAATTAGTGGTATTTTTAAAAAGAGTCTCATCTGGTCATCAACCAAAAATATCGAAGGTTTTCACAGTATCTGAAATTGAAAAGTTTCTTAACGAAGCACCTGATTCCGTATATTTGGCGGCAAAAGTTAATCAGTTGCACATTCAGTATCTACTTAATTATATTAATCAACTACTTAACATAATCTAATACGTACTTAGTAGATGTTGATAGGCATGCATATCAATTTTATTAATTTATCTACTCTTTACGTTACAGGTTGTTCTTATTATTGGTATAAACGGAACATGTCGAACTAATGAATTAACTAATTGCCATACAACGTGGCACTGCGCCAGTGTTTTAGTCACACTATCTGTCGACTGCGACGCAGACAGTTTTTACCATATTTTTAGATATTTTATTTAAAGTAGGGATTTTTTATTTTAAGAGTGTGTATAATATCTATATTTAATTAAGTTTTTAAATAACATATATTAGGTAGTTGTTTTAAATACCTATATTGCAGTTATATTCTGAAATAAAGTAAGCCATGCAGTTTTTTTTTAACTCCGCCTTTAGATTCTTAAACATTAAGATGTATAGGAAAAACTCAGAGTGCAAACTATGTAAATTGTTGATTTCCTGTTCGTGTAACAAATGTAGGTAATTTTTGTGGAAATATTTATCGTTGCTATTTTATATTTCAGTCACGTCCTCACTATATCTGTTCTGAAAACTGAGTTTTAAGGTTGTCATCAATGTCTCAGTAGAAGGTTAAAATTTATCTGAAGGTAAATAAATAAATAATTTTATTCGACGAATTTTAAATGTTCCTAAATAAATAGAATTGAATAAACTAAACTAACTTTATAAATGACTTAAACTAACTACGATGATACACTTATTGATATATGTATTAACAAAAATGAATACGCTTCGGCATCGAAGAACTTCTCCACATTTCTGTCAGCACGTTGAATGACTTTGGATAAAGAACTAGTCAACCTTCTGACCACGCAAAGGGTCGATCAATGGGCAGAAAATATTTTTGAAAAGATTTTACCGATAAAGTACAGTATTCATGCCGCTTGAGGGCCTCAATAGGTATAGTTGCAGTGCACAGCACAAAGGTTTGCTGAAATGGGATTTTTTATATTTTTTTATTATTGATAGGCTCGCATTTGACCACTATCTCACCTGATGGTAGGCGATGATGTGGCCGGCGATGGAGCAGGTTTACGTAACCTATTCACTCTTGACATAAAGACCCCTAAACTGTAGCTATCAGGAAACACAGACTCCGGCATGGAATTTCACTCCTTAGGTGTACGTATAATGAATGTGTTCCCAAAACGCTTTGGACGTATGGGTGGGGTACCATTTAGAGGTTAGGTTTTGTTTTTGCTGTTCAAAGATTGAAGATAAGTATACGACAATACGCAGCAAACTTGATTACATATTGCGTAAATTTTAATTCAAGCATGTACCTACAACTGCAATAATTTCTTTCACCATGTTTTCGTCCCTTCATATTACTTTGTCCTTGTTAAGTAGGTAGTACTCTATGAGGAAAATATTGAAGAATAATAGACGCAAACATGTCTTTCAAAATAAAGATACGAGTAATGCTTCCAATAATGCCTATCAATGTCAATATTACGCCATCGTGAGTATATTCTTATCGAAGATCGGAACAGAACCAAACATAAAATAACAGGTGGTACTAATGAATCAAAAATGAGTACCTAATCTGCTCATTATTGACCGTAACAGCCAATAAAGGCCTATATAAGCTTGATCTAAACATCTCTCTTAGGAATTTATTAGGTATGTTATAGATATGTTTTCGGATTCGGATATGGGAATAATATTATACCGGTTTTTTTAAGGTGGGAATTCATCTAATGACTTCTTCGGCTCTAGGGCGGAGCGAGAGAGCGTGTCAGGTTTTTACTGACTAAAACCACACCTATGTTCCCTCTTTGCCCCTGCGTTCTAGGACCATAGGTTTCCTTTTCGAAAATCAACCCATAGCCCCAGTAGGCTTCGGCCCTGCTGAGCAACAAACAGTTTTGCTGACAACTCTTTGAGGCACGCACGGAACACTACGCGTCGTCGACGACTCGGACACGGTCCAGACGGTTACCGGACGGTCGGACGGCGATCTACCCATTGCTCGTCGTCCAAAAACCCAGGCCTACGATGGCTAGAAATCCGTTCCGGATGTCCGTTCCCTCATGCGTTCAGCCGCTTCCTTCGCTAGCATTACTGCTTCGCAGGAGGTGACTGCTACCCACTCCCCCTCTCTCCGGTCCATGGCCTGGGCCAGGGCGGTGCTCCACCCAAGCAGGGCACCCCTTCATCGTATGCTGCACCATGTCTTCCTGGCGGTTCGCACAATGGTGACAATCTGGCGTTTCTTCTGCACGAATCAAGTTCAGAAACCTCGCGAACTTACTACTATATGTCCGGTGAGTACCTGCATCATGCGGAAGGTGAGGACGCTGTGACGAAGAGGGGCCTTACAGCCATGACTATGGCGTGCCTATATTATACCGGTTACGGGAGTTTCGGTTATAGATATAAGAATTATAAAAGTAAAATACAGATAGTAAGACTTGATATGTTATATTTTTTTTAATTGTTATTATTATTTGTTTGGCCGGGGTAACACAAACAAAAACCTGTCGAAACCGCGTGACGCGTGTCGTGTCATGACGCGTAAGTCTAAATGATAATTTAGACTGCGCCTTTATCCGAAACGGTCCAAACACTTTTATATCAGTTCCAGTTACGGTTATTTTTTATTTTGTATATCCGATAGCTTTGATGATTGTTATGGAGCTTCATAATATCCCTGAAATTCATTACCATTTATCAAGCAGCGAAACTTTACAGATTTGATGGGTATAGATAAATAAAGATGGAATCAATAAAAACTGGGCAAGTGCGAGTCGAACTCGCGCACTGAGGGTTCCGTGCAAACTTACTTATGTAAATAGAACAATGCCCGAATGGAGTCTCAAAGATTTTTCCGAATCGCAAAAAAAGTATTTTTTTTTCTTGTGACGTCACAACAAATTTATCGTTTTCAGATTTATTCCTATAGCTGTGGTATAAGACCTTGCTTTATGCCAAATTTCAAGATTCTGGGTCAACGGGAAAGTACCCTATGAATTTCAATTCCTTTGAGAGTTTAAAATATACGTTTTTTGCAACATAAACGGCTTTTTTCGTTAACTTAGAAGTTTGATTTTTTTCACAGCTTCAAGGTACCGCAGACCTGAGTACATGGTTTTAATTTCAACTCAATACTTCCACGCGTTTCCGAGATAAAGGGTTTTGATAGACAGACCGACAAATAAACAGACCGACAGACAGACAAAGCGACAGACACACAGATAGGCAGACGGACAACAAAGTGATCCTATAAGGGTTCCGTTTTTTCCTTTTGAGGTACGGAACCCTAAAAATCTAAACTTTTGATTTTGAAGTGAAATTTTCTTTAGGTGCGCTGAGCACTTTATTTTTACCCGACTGCGCGACGCAAAGGAGGGTAATATTGGTATTGAATGAGATTGAGCCGTCACTGTGACGTCATGGTCGGCTATGTAAGGTCGACCGACTTGAGCCGACCTTTCCCGAACGATACAATTTTGTTTTATTAATCTCGCCTTGATGAAGTTTACACTTCTGTCGTGTATTCTTAAGCACACAGCGTTTTTTGTAATGTTATTTATAATATACACCACAAATTTTTAATTAGCACAAATACTTAAATGGCTTATTATATAAGACCTTAAATAAATAATATATAATTATATATCATAAACAGCAAAGTTATTAGCGTTTGTTTATTTATATCCCAAAATGTCACTCAATTTATGGAAATATTGTACAGGCTGATTATTATGAATGAATGAATGACGATCAAAATAAAAAAAACACTGCGCGTAGTATTTTCTAGTAGAAATTTTTAAGAATGAATGATTCTATTAGGAATTTACCAATTCTGAAAATTTTTGGGATTTCTTTTTTTTTACTTTTGACTACAAAAATATGATTAGTAACGGGTACAGATACAGCCCCATTTTTTTTTGTACTAATTAAAAAAATATAAGAAAGAAGAAAGAAAGAAAGAAAACATGTTTATTCTGCCCAAATAGACGCACAATAACATACAGCAATCTGTCGGGCCATGTGTAAACCGGGCATAACTGTACTGCACCATAGACACTAGACAAAACACAGGTCTACAGCTTAGTCTGTGGTTGTCTATTGTCTATTGCACCTGGCCGGGACCGACAGAGACGAACATAACATAAACATGAACAACAATATAAGAAAAACAAATACAATATATAAATTAAAGTTGTGCGTCGCATCTAGGCAAAAATAGGTTGTTGCTCAGCTTATACCGTGACGCTGGGCAAATCCAGCAATCTACGATGCTGATTTTCAGCAACCACCGTTCTAGTGACACTTTGGCGTTCCTTCCGTGAACTTATCTACTTTGTCAGGTTATATTATAGGGGTGTATATTTCATGTAATGAGGGCTTTATAGAAAATATCACGTTTCCAGTTGGCACCATTTAGATGAGAGGTCTCCTATTGACCAACAAGACGGTGCCATCAATTTAACTTGCGTCATAAACATTAGCATTTTTACAAGTGTTGGTCGTGACCATTTTTTTTTTGCTCCATTTTTTTGCTCAACACTAGGAATTACTCCTGTATCATAGGTGCATTGAAAAACATGTAACTCTCATGCACAAGACACCCATACCCGGAACAACTACTTGTAGGCCATACAAATACTTGTTACGTTTTTTTTTAGTTGGGAAAATCATGTAATGACAAATCCCTTGGGCGGAGCGGGAGATAGTGTCAGACTTTTACTGACTAAAAACCCACTCCTGTTCCTTCTTTGCCTTCGTCCCAGGGCCCCGGGTTTCACTTTCGCATTACCCGTGGCCCCAGTAGGCTTCGACCCTACTGGGCCCCTACGATTTGCTGACATCTCCCTGATACTTGTTACGTTGTGGAATGGAACCTGCGAAACGCTGCGCAGCAATCATTCCTAGGCCAACCGTGTCGTTGGTTTGGGATTTCTTTGACTTAATTTATTTGACCTAGTAAAATAGCTAAGAGCTACTCACCCGAATAATCCTAAAGCTACCACAGTCAAGGCGGCATCGAACATGTAAAAGGCTCCAGGGAAGTGGTCGATGGTCATCACGTAGATGTAACTGGTTGCCGGCATGTATATCGACGGCGCTATGGCCTCCGTCACTCCCATCAGGGCACTCAGCTTTGCTGAAACGAAATTTTTCTGGTTAAAATTTTGCATAATAGGTTTAAATAGTTTATTCGTAAAAATACGTCGCCTCTTTCTCTTCTCTCGTCTTTGACACACATTGATTTTAAGTAATAGAACATATTTCATTTGCCCGTCATTTTACAATTAGGCCGGTTAACACTGATAAATATAGACCAAAATCTATTTATTTTACACATTGCCAATGGACCAGCAGGCACTATACAATCTTTAAGAATTGCATACAATACCTACATATAATAAAATAATAAAAAAAAGCCTTTTATTTCTTGCAATTAGAGATAACAAAGCAAGTAAAATATGAATCTAAAGCTAAACCTATTTGGTGCAAAGTAAATTAGTTGTTAAAATAAATTAATCATAATATTGTTTGCTCATTATGCAAGAACCCCCATATACCTACACATAAAATACCTACATATACCATTTATAATATTTCGTATATTTTGCCTGGACTTCCCAGGTATTCTATACATTGTCTAGGTATAGTATATAGAATTCCTGAATTATACAGATTGCCGGTATCATTATTGATTATTATGAGAATTATTTTATCGTTCAAATCCTTGAACGCTTGATCTTGTGGCAGTCTTTAAACAACAACTCATCATTTCAGCCGAAAGAAGTCCAATGTTGGACATAGGCCTCCTCTATGTGTTGCCACAATAACCGGTCTTGTGCGTCTTGCATCCATCGGATTCCTGCGACTAGATCATTGTTCTACCATGTGAGAGGATTTTATTTTTAAAATGTCTTCGTAGCCCTTTCGGGCATCGGGCTTTACCTATCGGTATCCTCATTTCTCTTGTGGATATCTTCATTCCTGATTTAATCCCGTAAGAAAACTCTGAACATAACTCTCTCCATTTCCCTTTGGGTGACTTCTGCCGAGAATTATTTATGTGAACGACGACGTTTCAAAGCCATTCACGAGAATTGTCGTCAAAAGATCCGAATCGAAGTGTTTGATAAACCAGATGATTTTTCAATAGTGCATGCCAAACCCATACAGTTTGAACTTTTAGATCAGTACTTATCATTTACAATAGAATTAAATCTTTGTCTAAGCCCTAAAAAAAATACTAGCCTACTACTAAAATCTTAATATTACATGTGAAATAATGCCGCATTTTGAGGAAACAAGAATAATTTCTTAACCCGAAACTGTCTAAATAAAGATCTACAAAACTTCATGAATTTTGAAGTATAAACTTCACAAAGCCAACAAGACCGAAACAAGCAATTTCTAATTTCCACGTCTCTTCTGATTAATTTAGTGGGTGCGCTAACGCGAACAATATTTACGCAAAAACGAATCCTCTGTCTTCACAGCAACAGGTGTTAATCCTTTGCATAAGCGTTTCTCCCTTAAATAAACTGCTGTTTTTGCCCTTTTCCTGGAAATTTTGTCTTATCAAGTCGTAACGTTTTAGTGAGCAATTTCTTCCATCATTTATTTTGTGTAAACGCTTTCAGGCCATTTACTTCCAGATAAATAGAACAATCAAAGCTACTCCATGATTTTCTGTTCCTCAGAGATTCTGAGGTTTTTTTTCCATCATCCAATGACTTCTCCCGCTCTTGGGCAGAGCAAGAGGACGTGTAAGACTTTTACTGACTAAAATCCACTCCTGTTCCTTATTTGCCTTCGTTCCAGGGCCTCGGGGTTCTCTTTCGTACAACCCATGGCCCCAGTAGGCTTCGAAACTGCTAGGCCCCTACGGTTTTGCTGACATCTCCTTGAGAGATTCTGAGGTGGAGTTGTACTATAATTATACTAACCAGTAGTTGCATCATTGTCCTCATAATTTCAGCCGAAAGATGTCCACTGCTGGACATAGGCCAGCCTCAAGTGTCGCCACAATGAGCGGTCTGGCATACATCGGTTTCCCGTCACCCTCACCAAATCGTCGATCGCCTAATAGTTCTGATTTAATTGAATTAAGGATTTTTTTTTTGCTTTTTTAACATATATTTCAGGAGATTTTTAATCTTTTTTTTTACTTTGATTTATTACATAAAATACATAAATATTAACTAAACTATACTAAAACCTAACCATGTAATACATAATAATGATAATAATTAAGGATAATTGAGTTAAACAACTCAATTAACTTCGTTTATTGTTAGTAGAGCAAATAGAATTTTACAGTGATGGGTAGTTTCAAGGAGTCTGGAAAATTGTTTTCTTGGTAGGTAAGCTTCTTACGGAAACAGTAGCGGTAATAAGCTCCTTACCTGCTGTTGAACTATTATCAATCCTCGTAAATGCACTAAAGAAAATGGTAGAACATTTTAAAATATGTTTTTTAGATATCTACTGTTTTTGTCCATGGAAACGAATAATTTTCTTCATGGAAGTCAACGTCACTGTCCGTACTATCAAGTTATGGGCTGATCAAAATTAGTAATTTTTTTTTTCGGAATTCACTATGCCTTATAACTGAGATACAAGTTTTTATTTTTACTTAGTTCAGGGGTCAATTTTTTTTTCCATTGAACAGCGTATATATTAACTAATATATCTGCTCATGTCATCCTGTACTGTTATTGTGTGTTAAATGTAAAAATAAAAATTATTATTTAGAATAAAACCATACATTTCCTTTACACTCTATAATACTAGTTTAACTTCCTAGAACTACAGCTTAACTGTACTTATATCTATATAAAATAATAGTCCTTACTCCTTTTTTTTCGGTGGGAAAATTATCTTATGACATCCCTTGCTCTTGGGCGGAGCGGGAGATAGTGTCAGACTTTTACTGAATAAAACCCACTCCTGATCCTTCGTTGCCTTTCATACCAGGGCCGAGTCTTCCTGTTAGAATCCGACCCTTGGCCCCCTGGGCCCCTACAGTTACTGACATCTCATTGAGGCGTGCGTGGAACAGTACGCGCCGTCGACTTGGACTCGGTCCGGACGGTTACTGGACGGTCGGACGGCGAGCTAGTAGTCCTTACTGCTGAACAAGTTTTGATCATACCGGTCAATGTCAGTAGAAACTACCCATTGACGTGGAAGATATGGAGCTAAAAATTTGAAATCCTGTATTCCCGCGGTATCAGAGTTCTCCATGCGATTAGAACGTATACAAGCGTCAGAAATTAACTAACGGACAGGTACCCGGACCAGACATAACATATTCGTCTAGTCGGAGGATCGTCCTTTTTCGTCAGATATAAGTGGGAAGTTACACCCTTTTCCGCAAACCACTACTGAAGACACACCAGTATGCATGCAAACACCTATTATTTTAATGGTTTTGAGCACTTTCTTTCCTCGCACTCATATTTTAAGAAACGACAGTCCCACTCGACTGGAAGGAGATCATGTTTGGGACCTACTATGACTTAACGTGCTTTTCAGGGCATAAGGACGTCACACCAAATTCCGAACTGTCACTGAAAAGTTCCTAATGGTAAACCCAGTAATACTTGGCCCGTACTGGGAATCGAACCCAACATCAATAGTTATAAATAGCTGCGCGTCTATGACTGCGGCTTATAGGGCCAAATAGTATTCAGTAATAAAAAAAGTAAAAAACTAAAACCCGACTAAGAAAAAAAAAACCACGCTGAAAAAGTATGAAACAAGATTTTCAGGATGCTGAAGCATTCTGAAAATCTTGTTTCTTAGTTTTTCAGCGTCGTTTTTTTTTTTAGTAGTCGGGTTTTAATTTTTTACTTTTTTTTATTTAAACAATTTTGGTGTTAAATCACTGTGCTTCTAAACTTTTTGTCCACTAGAGGGCGTCATTTTAAATTTGAGCAATATTTTGAAAATGTACAAGAGAAGCCCTTTCAAATGATACCAAACACGACGTATTTATCTTTTTTTTTTATTTTTAACACATTACTTTTTGTGCGCTAGAGGACGACGCCATATCGAGTTTTGTGACACGTCACGTAGTCTATGTTCAGCGGATAATTATGACGGTTCTAACGATAGCTCAAACGTCGAGTTCCGATAAGTAGATTAGGAGCTATGAGGGATCAGATGAACATACTCACATACATACATACATACATAGCCTGTCAAAATCATAACCCTCCTTTGGCTTTGCCGTAGTCGGGTAAAAAATATATATATCTTACCAACTTCCTCCGTAGGAACACTCTTGGTGGCCAAAGACCTTACAGCAGTCAGACCAGTATGACTGAAGATGTTCAACAGCGGGGCTGAGTAATACCATGGTCTCGTCGGGGCAAACGCAAACATGAAACAGCTAGCTATCCTACTCGCACCTGCAAGGGCGCCGATAGCGCTGTCCTGCACGCTCAGTCTTCTGCTGAGAACTGATATGCAGAAAAAGGTTCCTGAAAAGAATGAAACCCAAATTAATTAATAAATTTTGAAAATTATGGAAGTATCTTCATTTATAGGGTTACGTACCTCAAAAGGAAAAACGGAACCCTTATGGGATCACTTTATTGTCCGTCTGTCTGTTTGTCTGTCAAGACCCTTTATCTTGGGAACGCGTAGAGGTATCAAGTTGAAATTAAAACCATACACTCAAGTCTGCGGTCCCTTGAAGACCATTAAAAAAGCCTTAAAAAATAATCTGCCGTTTATATCGCAAAAAATGTATATTTTGATAATCTCAAGGGAATCAAAATTCATAGGATACCTACTTCCCGTTGACCCAGAATCCTGAAATTTGATATAAAGAAAGGTCTTATAGCACAGGTATAGGAATAAATCTGAATTTGTTATCAAGTCAAAAAAAAAAAAATTGCAGTTCCGAAAAATCTTCGAAACTCCATTTTTTTTTTTTTTTCGGTGGCAAAATCATCTTATGACATCCCTCGCTCTTGGGCGGAGCGTGAGATAGTGTCAGACTTTTACTGACTAAAAACCCACTCCTGTTCCTTCGTTGCCTTTCGTACCAGGGCCGAGTCTTCCTTTCAGAATCAGACCCTTGGCCCCAGTAGGCTTCGACCCTGATGGCCCCTACAATTGCTGACATCTCCTTGAGGCGCGCGTGAAACAGTACGCGCCATCGACGACTTGGGCTCGGTCCGGACGGGTACCGGACGGTCGGACGGCGACCCACCCATTGCTCGCCGTCCACAAGCCCGCGCCTACAGTGGCCGGAAATCGGGATCGGAATCCCGGCGGCGGTTGGGGCGTGAGGACCGTTGCCTCACGCGATCGGCTGCCTCCTTTGCTAGCATTACTGCTTCGCAGAAGAAGGTGACCGCCTGCCACTCCTCCTCGCTCCGGACCATGGCCTGTATCAAGGCCCGGCGCGAGAGATCACCGCCGCCGATCGCTTCCACGAGGACACGGCGTTGCTCTTCCCAAGCGGGGCACACTTCCACCGTGTGCTCCACCGTGTCCTCCGGGCGGTCCACGCAATGGTGACACCCGGGCGTTTCTTCCGCACGAATCCGGTGCAGGAACCTCCCAAACTTACCATGTCCGGTGAGGACCTGCGTCATGCGGAAGGTATGGACACCGTGTTGCCTATCCAGCCACTCCTCAAAGAGGGGACTTACCGCCATAATTATGGTGTGCCCATCGAAACTCCGTTTGGGAATTGAACTATTAACGTAAGTTTGTACGGAACCCTCAGTGCGTGAGTCCGACTCGCACTTGCCCAGTTTTATCTATTTATCACTCCCCTTATATTTTAAGTTATTTGCTCACTTCAACTCAATAAAATTAACAATAAGTCTAGGTATAAAAGGCTCCTGAGTCGCACGCTCAGTACGCTGCGTTTTGGGCGCCCAATATTTTTTTTGTAACACAGCACACCATATATGTGTGTGTTCCTTGTCGTTTCCTTTTTATCATTTTTCCTTTTCATTTTCTCTGCATCAAGATGTTGAGGTTTCAAAGCTTACAACAAAATATGGACATCTTGTAGCGTTTGACAACAGTGTAACGCGTTGTGAACGCGCGATCGGGCTGCGCCCAAAACGCATCATAGCGCTTTTATTAAAATTTATTGCAGGCTTTTTTTTTTCGTTTTCGAATTTTATTTTCCTTAAGAAAGGACTGACAACAGAGGTCTAACATTTTAGGAGAAACTATGTATTTTTGTATCTAATTTAGTAGGTTTCTTATAAAGTTAGGCAGGCTTTATAAAAATGATATCATTTGCTCATTTTTTGATTTACCTACATAATGCGAGCATCTCGTAATTTCCCGAAAATATCCTCACATTTAAGAACTTGAAATATCCAAGTTGCGTGTATAACTGACATTCAACTACCGCATTCACTTTAGGCTCTAATAAAACTCCCAAATTATGGCCTTATTCAGCAATATTTTATGTCTTGGGTCTTCTTCCCACACATAGAATTTACAATAATTGAAGACAAAATTACACAAATAATGCATATTTTGCAAGCTTTTAGCATTAATCTAACCGGATTTTAGGTAATCGACCCGAGAGTTTATTGACATGTCTCATTTAATACTGTTCACGTTAACCTAACGGTGAATGAATTATGACACATGTCCTAATGCCGGGCACGCCACAATCTCGGCGGTGAGTCCCTTCTTTGATGGATGGCTACAGAAGCGCCACGACATCCTCCCCCTGATGCAGGCGATACCCGGGCGTCTAGAGGTGCAGAGTGATTCCCGGCCACCGTAGGTGCGAGCTTGCAAACGACAAGCAATAGGTAGCTTGTCATTCGATCGGGTAAAGACAATACCGAGTCGACGGTGCGTTGTGTTCCACACGCGCCTCAAAGTGGTGTCAGCAAAACAAGCTAGTTTTCGCAAGCCTCAAACCAAAATTTACCTCTTTAATTGCCTCGTTCGTACCGTACTGGAATATCGCTCAGTTGTGTGGCGTCCCCATTATGCCACACATAGTCTTAGGTTGGAGCGCATTCAGAAAATATTTTTGAACTATCTGGCCTCTGGCATCTGGCTCGACGAAAATAGCCAAAAAAGTTCCGAGCTAGGCATGCATAGCATGCATGCCTATGACTAACATGGCATGCATTGGCATGGGTAGGCATTAAGTCCGCCTCTGTACCTTTATGTGCATGAAGTATTAAATAATAATAATAATAGTTTGTAAAATCTTTCTGTTTTAATATTGTTTATGCATGCTGTGTCTATCATCACTTGGTTTGTATAGGGACCAGTACGTTTTGGATGCAATGTGTAACAATTGTTGATAGGACAATAAATAAATAAATAAACAAAAAAGCCCCAGTAGGGCCGATGCCTGCTAGGGCTGCAGAAACGTTTGAAAGAGTGACCTAGAAATTCAAAGGGCGACTAAAGGTCATGAGTGAGTTTTAGTCTGTAAAAGTCTGACACGCCGTCACGCTCCACCCTTGAGCAAAAGGGTTGATTGAATGATTTTCCACGTCAAACAAACAAAATCTATTTTGAACAACATTTCATACGCCATTGAAACACTATTCTGTAACCCTATTTATTCTAGGACTAATAAATAAACGGTTGTGCTGGGCTGAGTCTCATGCATAATGCAGTACCTACTGCGTGTTTGGACACTACCTATTTACCTACACAAAGTTGATAGATTCAGAAGGTGTAGTTTCATGCAATTCGTGAAACAGTTTGTTTTTTTTTTTGCATGTTGCGCAAACTCGTGTCATCAGCATAATTATGTTGCATTAATGATAAAATATTAAGTTACATAATCTATAAATCGTTTTATTTCAAGCCATGTATTTCGTACTGTTTCACTTTCGAGGCCTATTCTATTCGCTTTCCATCAGGTGAGATAGTGGTCAAGCGCGAACCTATCAAGAATTTAAAAAAAATATATATGAAAGAATATAATATAAATGTAAATACATGGTTCATTTTCAAGTCATCTCAAACTTGACATGATGACACCGTACAGGCAGTGGCGTGCCAGATACCTTTAAAGGGGGCAAGCCAAGGAACCTTGACTTATCTACTACCTACCCAAGTACCCATTTACCTAATATTTCGAATAAAAAAAACTCGCGCTATAATCCGCCGTCACGTATCATCAGTGCAAAATCTCTTGCTGTAATGCTGATTAATTGCTACATTTTCATTTGTTATTAATAAGATAGAAATTAATTATACATCATAACTGTATCATAAATGATTTAAAATATGTAAGAGCCATCTATTGATATTTTTTGGCAACTCTTGCTCGCTCACAACAAAATTCTAGCTGGCTACTTCTGAATAATCCACTAGATGGCGCACAAAGTAGTAATCAATGAAATCAATCATTTGTTTACGATATATATGTAATATAATTAGCATAGCAAATACTCACAATTTAAACAGCCATAGAGTATACAACAGCATAGCCGTTCTTCGTTTCTTTATCACACACTTAGAAATTTCATCACATAACTGTCGAGAACACGGATATCGGTCGAGAAATAGAACCAAGTTTTTGTTCGCGGTTTACCAAAACTACACAATGAAATAACAGCATTTGAGAATTCTGATGTCTTTTCATAGCACCAGCGAAGTTATTTAAGTCATTATAACCTGATGTATTCCAAGCATTCTTATCGTTTGAGAAAAATATGCAACACGAATGAAACTGCCTATTATGTGATTTAGTTTTCTGAGAAATATTCAAATCAGGGGTATGTTTAGGCGAAGTTACGAGATCATATTTATCTCTAAAAGTCAAAGTCTTTACCTGGCCAAGTATTTTTTCCACACATTTTAATCCGTCACAAGGAACAATTGCATGTATTTCCGAATTCATTTCAAAGATAATAAACTTTAATCACTTCAAAACAAAGTAAGTTACAGTAATAACTAATCATAAAACTTTAAATGACAGAAATCAAAAATCTTTGTTAACAAAACACACGTAAAAGTAAACACGATTTAACCGCTCAAAGCAAATTTGAACTAATTTGTTTGCGGAACTTTTAAGCGTCATAGATAGAGGGCGCCTCGGAATTTGTATAGTAAAAGTGCGCCTTGTAGTAAAATTCATTGATCAAACATTTCAAGCCCGGAATATTTTAAAGAAAAAATGTTCGATTAGTACTTGCACACAGTATCAAAATTTTACTCACACAGACTCACATTTTTATGTTTTTATAGGGAAAAGTGAGATGGCAGATCAAGCCTCATAACAAGCCTTTGCGCCAGACAGAGGCAGCAACACACTAGTGTTCATCTCTTTTTTTTTTGTTAAGTGTTAGAGTGAGATCGGAGAGATGGCGCTCAGAGCGGCAACATTGCTTAATGTGCATACGTCCTAGGTATCGTGCGTGAATGAACACGAAATGGCTGAATTGAACCCTTATCGGACGGCGAGCTACCCATTGCTCACCGTCCGAGATTACCGGCCACCGTAGGCGCGGGCTTGCCCGCGCCGACGGTGGCCAGTAATCGGGATCGGAATCCCGGCGGCGGTCGGGGCGTGAGGACCGTTGCCTCACGCGATCGGCCGCCTCCTTTGCTAGCATTACTGCTTCGCAGGAGGAGGCGTCAGCCTGCCACTCCTTCTCGCTACGGACCATGGCCTGTACCAAGGTCGGGAGTCACCCTGTGATATTTGTCATCCAGGGCGTCTCTTGCGGGGGCTGGGGCATGAAGATTCTCTCCTCTTTATGGTTTTCGCCGCCTTCTTCACTTGTGTTACTACTTTGCAGAAGGAAGAGGTCTGCTCCGTGCCTCTGGTGTTTTTCCTGGAGTTTGATGATCTTTAAATTATTGGGATGTAACAATGGGAGGTCCGCTAACAGCGATAGCGCTCTCTTTCGATTTCAAAACGCGTCATGGTTTTTCTTCATTGCCACAGCGTATTGTGAGTTAATTTTTTCGCTCGTTAAACTTGATGATTGATCGATGTTTTATAAATGTGTTTTAATTTCTGCTGTCGAAAATGCAATGCCGATGCGACAATTTTTTTTCAAAGAAATCGTCCTGCTTCTTTTTAAATCATTGGTCATTCATTTTTTTTTTGCGTTAGGTTCGATGGCATTCATTGAGTTCTCCAAAGTGCAAGAGTATAGGCACTTGGGGTACTCCAAAATCTGGCTCATTTATATTCTTAAGAAATTGTTCAAAACCTGCTGTACCTTCTGTAAATCTATTTTATAATGTTATTCAGATATCTAAGATTAGGTTACAGATTTTTAGTTACGCCACTTGCTGCGAAATGCAAAGTGTTTAAGACTCGATTCTTCAAATTGATTTGTTGAGCAGGTACTTAAAATATGATACTTATTACTTCGATAGAAAGGTTTTATTTACCTGTAATATCAACTTCTACTCAAGGCTTCGTTTTTACAGAAACCCGAACGATAAGTACCTATTTTCTTCATGTTTATTCAATCGCTTGAGTGTAGACTCAGGGTATCTGGACTCCGCCGCAGCAGACGCCCGTCGCCCCGAGCGTCAGGAACTGCTAGGTGATTTCCGGCCTCCACAGGCGCAGGCTTACGGACGACGAGCAATAGGTAGGTCGCCGTACGGGTGCCCAGTAAGGGCTAAGCTTTAGTCGAAAGCGCGTTGTGTTCCATGCGCACCTCAAAGATGTCAGCAAAACTGATGGGTCCCAGTAACAGATGCCTGTTAAGGGTGCAGGATTGTTCAAAATAGTTATGCATGTTATGTTTCTGCAACACCCTAAGGTCGACTGGTAGAAAATGTCTAAGTCCGCCTGTGTACAATGTTTATTACTAGTGCATAAAGTTTTAATAAATAAATAAATGATTTTAGTCAGTCAAATTCAGAACCTCCCTCTCGTTCTACCAAGAGCGAGAGAAGTTATTTGATGATTTCCATTCTATCTATATATCCCATCCACTTATCAACAACAAACGCTACTCTCCAGGAGTATCAAAGTCAAAGCGCAGATGATGATGATTACACGTAGAGTCGTAGACGTTATGCAACAGTATATTTTCCAAAGTCCGGAAATACATTATATAACTCGTGATTTATAACTAGCGTGCTCGTGTTTTTTATCTCGTGATAGTACTGCGATATTACAGAAAACACAAAACACAAAGAAACCAATAAAAAGCTAATTTCGAAAAAACGAATAACGTACCTTTAATATAAAGTTTATTTGAACTTAAAATTAAAAGTAAATCCAAAGATATAAAACTTAAAAGAGACCCGTTTTAAAAACAGCAATTTCATAGGTAAAGACCTATTATTTGGAGTTTCCGTGCTGCATGTCCATTTTCAAATTGTATGATAATTCAGCAGTGTAACAAACACTTCTAATCAATCTTATATAATATAATATAATATAATATAATATAATATAATATAATATAATATAATATAATATAATATAATATAATATAATATAATATAATATAATATAATATAATATAATATAATATAATATAATATAATATAATATAATATAATATAATATAATATAATATAATATAATATAATATAATATAATATAATATAATATAATATAATATAATATAATATAACATAGGAACATCTGTAACCGAACTAGGACGAGTCCTGTATTTCGGTGTACAGCACCACACCCTCGAATCAACAAAAGGTATTTAGCCCAATCAACATACAAAAAGGACTCCATATATCCAAATTACGAGTACATTCATCCTGAGATCAGTAAACAAAAACTAAAATAATATATTTAGCCAGTACGAAGAATGCAAGAGTTCCAATTGCTGGATTCAGAATTTCGTGAAATCTAGAATAATAATAAATTTCCCAAGCCATTTCCCAATTTCGATGGCACGGTTGGTGCAGTTATTGAGCGATTGGCTGCTGTGCTCCGTGACGCGGGTTCGATTCCCGCACGGGACAAATATTTGTATGGCCTACAGATAATTGTTCCGGGTCCGACTGTCTTGTGTTTGTGAGTTTACATGTTTGTGAACGCACCCACAATACAGGAGTTATTCTTAGTTTGGGGCAATGGTTAAAAAAGAAAAAAGAAAGAACTTTGTTGGCCAAACCGGATGCAGCTGGATACCAGTATTTTATACTTACTGCTTATCTAACCTCCACAGTTCCCTCGGCCCTGGTACCTACGAAAGGCAACGAAGGAACAGGAGTGGGTTTTTAGTCTGACACTATCTCCCGCCCCGCCCAAGAGCAGGATTTGTCATTAGATGATTTTCCCACCGAAAAAAGAAACTTTGATAAGACTGCTGTCAGATATTCTAGCAAGTATGACTATCAATAGACTTTTAAAGATTTACAAATGGCACCCAAAACCAACGGTTTATTGCACTTTCCGAAGCACGGAGGAATGCGTATCTTAGGATGGTCACCCATCTATCGACGCACCTCATCAACCATTGCTTAACCTTGGGGTTCGACCCGTGCAACTGTTTTTACTTATCTGCAAGCTCCTTATCACACCAGTGCATGCACTATTAATCTCATAATAATTACAATTTTAATTCGCGCCTATTCCGCGACAATATTTACTTTCTGATAAACTTAACAAATACTTGAAGATAATAAATTGATCTTGCATCGACCTTTCCGCGTTTCATATATTAAATAAATGTAGGTAATTATTGCGTTTCTGTGAACTACTGTATTATTTTATACGACGCATTAGTTGATACCTATTTAAGCGGGACTTTTAAGCATATATTTTATTGATCAGGTACTAGCTTCCGCCAGCGGCTTGGCCCGTGTGAAGGTCGGTTTCTCCATACAAACTTTGGACCCCCGTTTCATCCCCTTACGGGGTGAATTTCGGAAAATCCGTTCTTAGCGGATGTCTACATCCTATAAGGAACCTACTTGCCACATTTTAAGTTTGTAGGTGTTATAGTTTCTGAGATTTCGTGATTAATCAGTGAGTGGTATTTCACTTTTATATAATAGAGATAATTAAGACGTATAGTATGTATTCAACGAACCTTTTTTTATGGGAAATGATCAAATCAGGAACAGTTCCTGCTGCATGAGAGAAAATATCATACTTTTACTGACTGCAACTAACTAGTGTTCCTTTTTTTGCGGATTTCCCAAAAAAAAATACCGTGGTCCTAGAACATAAAACGTAACTGAAGGACACAGGCGTGGTTTTAGGCAGCATAAGTGTGCGCTTTCCCGCTCCAACAAAGAGTAGGAGAAGTCATTAGGTGATTACCTACCTCAAAAAAAACCCTGTGATCGTTTACTTGCTCTTTGCGTTTGAGGACCTCGGTAAGGGTGTTTTTAATATTGTGCGGTTTACTCACGCCACGCATGCGCGATTGTCCCGCACGCGTAACAACCGCAAGTGTCCTTTTCATACAAGTAGGTATTTATTGTAAAGCGTGGAATAAATAAGCGAGACGCGAGGCGTGATCCCGAGCAGCAGCCCCGCGTTTGGTGTGGCCCCCGCGAGTTTGTCGTCCATTGTACCCAACTACAGCGCACAGCAGCCAGATAAAAAAATAGATCGTAGGTTAGCGTATCTCACGTAGCGTAAAATTTTCTGCATGCGGGGCAAACCCGCATGCGTGATGAAATCCGCACATTCCTGCAGCCAAAAGCAATCTATGTAATTTTAATATTTATTTTAATGTTTGTAATTACTATTAGTATGTCTACAAAAAAAATTACTGCGAAAGCTAACCTATCCGTGTTGGAGTGCCCCATAATTCCGAGCTCGCTTCGTTCGCTCTTGGGCTAAAAATATTTAATTGGCGTACTGGGCAAGTGCGAGTCGGACTCGCGCACTGAGGGTTTCGTACAAACTTACCTATGAAATCAGTTCAATTCCCAAATTGAGTTACAAAGATTTTTTTTTCGTGACGTAACTATAAATTTACAGTTTTTAGATTTTTTCCTATATTTGTGCTATGAGACCTTGCTTCATACCAAATTTCAGGATCCTAGGTCAACGGGAAGTACCCTATGAACTTTTTTTCCCTTGAGAGTATCGAAATGTACGTTTTTTGCGACATAAATTGCTGAATCTTTTTTGTTTTCCGTTAACTCAGAAGTTTGCTTTTTTCACAACTTCAAAGGACCGCAGACTTGAGTATATGGTTTTAATTTCAACTCGATACCTCCACGCATTCTTGAGATAAAGGGTCTTGACGGACAGATAGACAGAGAGACCGACAGACGGACAACAAAGTGATCCTATAGGGGTTCCGTTTTTTCCTTTTGAGGTACGGAACCCTAAAATAGAATTAGTTTATTAGAGGCTATCTCATTTTCGCGTTGATTACGTGATCAATAAAGAAAAATGTGACTTAACTTATGATTTCTTAACAAAAAATTATTAATGTGACCTTTTTTGTGAATCCCACTATAGTAAATCATGCCATTTTCATACTAGTGTAAACCCCGTATTTTGTCCATAGCTTACAATGATCCTAAAAGTAAAGTAAGTAGTTGAAGGACCTATACTCGTAGGTAATACCAATTTTAGTTCAATGATCTCAGTCCAATCGAATAAAACTGGATTATTATCTAGAGATACCCTACCTGCCACAAGTACTTACCAGGCACCCACCTACAGTGAACGACCGAAAATTAGGTTTAACATTGAAAGTATGATACTAGTTAATTTGTTAAACATCACCTGTTCAGTACTTGAAACCTGTTTTGATAAAAATAATTAGCAAATTAATGAACATGATCCTATGTAAGAGAAACAGAACTCTAATGCTATGGGAATTGAAATCGTTTTTTGAATGTTGGAAAATCAGTTGCGTGATAAATGCAAGTCCCTATCGCGATTCGCCATCCTTGACCTAGGTTGATAAAGATGGCATTTACCTACCAAGTCGCACGCAACATGATGCGTTTCTTAAAACATCGTAAAAGATAAAGAGATATAAGATTCACATACACCAGTTATATATAGAGAGGTCGCATAGGACTTATAAACAAATTTTTACAAAAAACGTTCTTGTATTTTGTAACGACGAATTTTTTAATAACCTTTAGAGGTGAGATTACGGATCTTATTTTTGTAGTCGTCATCTTATTTTTATAGTATTTACAGATAAAACCCAAGTTTTTGTTAGGACAGTAAAAATATAAAACAAAATATGGTAAACCAAAGTGCATATTATACAACGTGTTTTTTTATATCACATAACTCTAGTATGAATGAGACCATATCAAAGAATCAACTGGTATATGAATTATTTTTCAGTTATCTATTTTTTTAGTTTTCAATTTCCATACAAAATAATTCTATAAATTCACAATTATTTATGTAAAACACCCCGTGAAATATGACAACGTAAATATGTAATGTCATTTGTTTATTTGCAAACTAATTTAAATTTCATCGATGACTAGCAACGTGACAAAAGTAAAGATTTGTCATACGGGTGTAAATTTTTGACCTAAATTAATTATGTTTTATGATATCTTCGAAACCATGCATTTTTTGACCACATATTCTAGGAGTTTAAGTATTATTTTTCCTTATAGAATATAAACTTTGAGTTATGGGATATCAAAAACAACACATTGTATACGGTATACTCAAGCCTAAGTCTTTTAACGATTTTTATTGGTTCCAAAGGGAAGAAATTCCAAACGCCGAATCGAAGATACTTTAGCGTCTTAAATATCAAGCCCTTGATCATTGACATTATTTTTATCAATTTACTAGCCAACAGCTTCACCAGCATATGAAGATAAGTATATTTCTTACGGAAACGGTAATGTGAGATTTTTTACTACGGCAACATCTCTCAAAAGTGCGGCGTTTAACGAGAAAATCATATTTTAATATTCAAATTTTTGGGTACAAAATAACACCAACAAATTTGAAATATATCTCAATCGAAAGATCTTTGTAAGGTGAGAATTTTTTACTATGGCGACATCTCTTAAAAGTGTGGGGTTTAACGACAAAAACATATTTAAATATAATTATTTTTTTGGTACAAAATAACACCAACTGATTTGAAATGTGTCTCAATCGAAAGATCTTATTAAAGTGAGAATTTTTTACTATTGCGGCGTCTCTCAAAAGTGCGGGATATAGGTAAGGATAAGTTAAAATAAAAATATTTTATAAAACTTAATCCCCATACATTTGAGGTAGGTTAGGTGAGAATACAAATATTTAATAAACCTAAACCCCATTTTCACTTTTGAGGTATGTCACCTTATTAAAAAAAAACATTCAACTAGACGCTTCGAATGATACCTGTTTCAAATCTGTTGGTATCTGTTAGATGGGGGGACGGGTCTCATACAAATTTGATCATCGTTCTTTCATCGAGATAAATCCAAAAAAATAAACCCAAATGTGAGTCTCCACATTTAATTACACATTTTATAAGCCAATAAAATTGAACCCTTGGCAGGGAAAATAATAAGAAAATAAAAGTTTATGACTGACGGTCTTATCAAAACCTTACTAACTAAAGGTATAGACACATTAACTACAGGCACATTACTGTGTCTTGTGGCGTTGCACCAATCAACCGACTCTATCATATCACAATGAGTTTTATAGCCAATCAACTGCATCAGAAGGCGCCACGATAAGACAAAATAATGTAACCTTGTTTTAGTCACTTCAAAGTCGCGATCAGAGACAAAAAAAAGAGTTCGCATCCACTTTTTTTGGCTTGGATATTAAATCTTTTAAGCCATGTTTTCGTATTTAGTATAACATATGTAACACACTCGCATTCTAATGGCACTCACATTATTATTTAGCATTATTATTTCACATTAGTATTTGGCAGCAATTAATGTATCGAGGCAGCCTTCTCGATAAACTTCGTGGAGATAGTAATTACTACAATTGAATTCTCAGCTTCATTTTGCAGAGATTGCGCCTGTCGACACTTGAGATACAAAACGACACCAATTTTACATCACAATATCTACTAGGAATCAATTTGCGAATAATTAAAACAGCCACTGAACTTCACTCGAAAAAATACCGCCAAAAACCGTTCGCACCCAAGTTACAGGACTAATTCCTAGTACGAATAACGTTTTTTTTTAAAACGTAAATTATATCACAATCAATCAGTGACTGATGAGGCGATACGATGGTGACGTGACTACGAATGTAACTGTGTATGAACCTTTATTTCGTAAGTAAGGAATCCAAGAATATGTGTTAATTTGTACTTACCAAAAAGACCCAAGACGATGTTTATGGTACCATAAACACTGTATTCAACCTCTGTGAAGCCGAATTTACGAATCACGTAGAGATACGCTACTTGGGAGTCACCTGGAAACAAAAGAAATGCGTTGTGTATTCTGTTGTTTATCTCCTGAGGAAAACATAACTGCTAAATAAATAAGGAAGCAAGGATGAGTATGGGAAACGCAATCAACAATAATAAATCAAATAAGCGTGTCTTTTCCGCCTTGAGGATGGGCAGCACTTGAAAGCAACAGGTATTCAATGTTCGCTGCTTCTAAAGAATAACGGCAAAGTCCCGAAAAAAATATTACTAGCATATTTTTTTAGCGTTTTTACGATTATTTACTATCGTAAAAAATCTAGTCAATTCAGTTTCCAATTATGACGATTTTTTTGCGAAACTGAGACTGGCTATTAGCTTTATTTGATAGAATTGAGTCAATTATTTCGCCGGAATATATCATGGACACTTAATAATTTAATCAACTATTTCCTCGCCGTAGTTCTTTACTATGAGATATACCTTTTAGTACGATAACAACCTACCAGAAGAAACCCGGATTTTTTTTTATTCATATGTGTTTGACTTTTTATCTAGCGCATACATTTGTGTACAGTCACAAGCAATAAGATATACAGGTGCCTTGTTACATTTTCAATCTATCTTAACTTTTGCTATTCAAGAAATAAGACAATGAAATAAGTATCTCATTGCTTGTTACTATACTAGGTTTTGCCAGTACTTTTGACCGTATGAAAGCCTAAATGATCCCTGAACATAGAACAATTAATAATACTCTATGTACTTATTATGTCAATAACCCGATTAAAAATATAACCCAAATCAGTTAAGACCTGGTCGATTTTATAAATCTCTAAATGTACGGAAACTCGTATTATTAGTCAGATAGAATCATCATTCTCTTCACTTTATTTAAATTTGTTTGAGGTCAAACTTATCTATTAGTTGCGCTCTCAGTATTCACTCTCTTACTAGACATAACATTTAAACTCTGAAAAGGTAAAAGCCCACGCTCAAAAATGGCAACATAAAATGTAGGTAAATGACCACATCTCAATCATTGGCGTGGCGCACAAGCCAGTGTCACAACTGCACGTTACATAAAATTAATTCGTTTACAATAATAATATAAACAATTTGCGAAAATAAATACCTTTTCTATGTTATTAACGATATACTTTATTTCATGCGTTCACCAAGGGATATTGTATATATTTAGTTTTATTTTTTTCAGCGCGTTGAAATGACAGTCTGCGTTGTAGGTAAGGCGCTACATGAGTGTGCAACAGCAAATGCTGTGTAACAACCGATAAATATATAGTCGTATGATAATACTTATTGTTTTAACTTTTCCTTTGCGCGTTTACCTACATAGCAATTTAGTAGTGATAGTATTTTTGCATGTCCGCCCGATACAATGTTATTATAAATTAAAGTTATCTAAACTCAAGTCCCCAAGATACAGGTTCTACCTAGTTGACCACCATCCAAATATATTTATTTATTTATATAATTATTTATTTATTTATTTATTAATATATGTGTTATATACCAATTAGTTACAGAAAATATTAATGATGATGTAATAGTTTTAAGGTATTCTTTACTTAATGTAACAATGAACAATAAATATTATTCTTTTTCATTATTCTATTATCCTGAACCATGATGTTGGTGCATGACGCGCCTTTATGTAATACGTGCGTACTTTAATCTTTCCACACGAATTTTTCCTTAATCATTAATAAGACAGGATAAAAATAGAATTTCTAGTCCTGAACTCCGTTTTAAACTTTAATTCTGTCAGTTGTGGAATAAATCGACACAGTATTGTACATTTTACCCCACGTTTATCCCAAATTAAATTCGTAAAGGAATTTAATCCCTTGAACAGTTAAATAGAGCATGTATTACCAAATAATTAATTCGCCACAAATGCTGCGAAATCGCTAATTTCATTGTGGGTTACCAGTATACTACAGCAAATTGATGGGTTAATAAGCCTAATAATAGCATCAATTAAATTTATTAATGCTTATTACTCGTTGTAATTATCTGTCTATTACGGTAGACTGATTTGGATTGAAAAGCAACTATGTGTTCAATTATTCAATTAATAGTAAGGGTGAATACCATTAATTCCTGTGAGTTTCGTAAGAGGTGGGTAAAAGATACAACAGAGACTGGGCAGCAACGTTTTCTGTGCAATTAACAACCCACTACGATTGCCAACCCGCTCTTCAAGCGTGGCGATTATGGCAAACGCCTCCAAATGACCAGCATAAAAAACAAAGGCCCTGAGTGCCTGGCAGCCTGTCTATTCTTGACTCCGGTAGCGGTCAAGGTTACGGCGAGGTGAGGGGTGCCCCAGAAGTACAGACGACTGGACCTGGTAACGTATAAAACGCAAGCACTCCTGACTGAGAAGGAAAATAGAGCAGGTTACGATGGATATTATCTGAAGTCCGAAGACAAGGGAAAGACACGATAATTCAGCTGTAAAAGGTGTAAAGAAGAGTATCGATAGAACTACCATACAATTATTTGTTCCGTGATATTGAACCGACAACAGCGCAGTAATCAAACACTGATCTACTGCGCCATGTTGTTTTATACAACAGTCATTTTTCTAGCCGTAACACCGAGTACTTAGTATGGTGTATATGTTATCACCATCGATTGTGATAAATTTTAATCGGAACTTATATCGTAGGTATACCAAAAACTGTCGCGGCGGTTTTTTTTTTGTAATGTGAATGTGAGAACACTGTAGACTCCGCGAATTCTTAGATTACTTCCTATTACAACTCACTTTTTATTATGATTTATTATGATTATTTTTATTGTACTTTTTAGTACAATATTGACCGGTATACACTATCCTTACATAATATCTACTTATAGGTATACTGTAATATGGAAATATTGTAAGAACAATTTTTTTTAAAAAAACAGTAACTATGGAGTTTCTTGCTGGTCCTTCTCCATAGGAAACGACCAATTTGGAACCATGCACTAGCTTCTGACGCTTTATAAGTGCCCATGTAGGCCTATGTGAAATAAAAACTTTTGACTTTGGCTTTGGCGAACCCCCTGTTCCTTCTGTCGATTAGTCTTTCACTCGTTGTTTTGTTTTGTATTTGAAATGTCATGAGTTTGCTCTTCATTCATACTTATCCTATTTTGTTATGGACCTCATCAGAAGGCTTAAAGTTACCAAAGGGTAATGGAAAGGGCTATGCTCGGTGTCTCCTCGCGTGATCGCATCAGGAATGAAGATATCCGCAGGTTTGTTATTAATTTCATTAGTGTTTCATTTGACGCTCTCTACCTGGCTCTCTACCTCCATCTTCGATTTCAGCTCTGATTCTGATAAACCAAACTAAAAACCCTGCTCAAAATTCGGTTCCAAAAAAACATTTTCGTTACATCCCTACTGTACGATGACACATTGAGATAAAACAACACCTTATCCTCTACCGCCAGCGTTAAGGACATGTGATTTTATTTAATGATAGAAAACAAAGAATTATAACGACGTAGTACTTTTTTACAATATTGTTATTCTGTGTTTGTATAGTGAAGGCAGTGACAAAGTAAGCAGAAAAACTAAGTTGATTTAAGAAAATTATCAGAAGAACAAACATTCGTCAATGTTCTCTTGAAAAGATTAGTTTCAGCCCCCCTAGCCAAGTTACAACCGTTTGGTTTCGATTCTCTTTTCGTTGATCGCCTCAAGTCGGCCACGCCTCCGATTCCTTTGTTCTGACGTCGTGTATATTGTGACATTATGAAAAGTATTAAATAAGCATATTTGATCTGTTAATATTCCCGACCGCACCTCGGCCATGGTGGCCAACCTCATCGAAGATTAGTAAAAGTACACAGGAGATATCCCTATAACCGCTTACGCCGGATATATTCGACAAACACTTGTGCTTATTCCACCAGGGTTGCACATCCACGACCAAATACTCCATCTTGTCAGCTCTTCTGCTACCTATGGGGATAGAAGAGCTAAACGAGATGGAGTACCTGCCCAGTCGCAAACAAACGACCCTGGCGAATAGGACACGAAAACACTGGTTTGACCAATCCGAGGTTAAAGGATTAAGAAATAACAAATGATGTTTTTTTTTATTATTATTATCCGTTTATTCGTTAATATTACATGTACCTAAATTACATTTTTAAATATTTCAATAAGTATAAAATAAATAAACCATTTAAAAATATAAAAAATAGTATCCCACCGGTATTGGGAACAGGGTCCCAGCTATCGGCGGTCAAGGCTCCAGAGAATGGAACCTCCTAACTATACGAGCCGTGTCCAGAAGAACTACTTTCTGAATCAAGCCCAGATCCAGCCGCCTAACGAGAGCCTCCTAAGGTGTTAGTCGAGGCTCCTGGCTATTAAGCCACTGGCTGACACGACTATCGGTACAATGATCGTCGGGTCAAGTTATCCAGTTTATTATTATTATTATTGATAGGCTAGCGTTTTACCACTATTTATTTACTGTTTATTTTGCACATAGATTTTAAATAACAATTTTACACGTCAATTTATTTCCTCAATTTAAACTATATGAGGTCGATGTTTTCTAACTTACTACATTATGAGAAGAAACACCGGGTGTCAGATTTTGTGCCTTCTGAATATGTTTAACGACTGTCAAAGGTTTACAATTGACAGCTAGAATCAACGGCTTCACATACTTTCCAAGATACGGAGCATGTTTCCAAGATGCCGACCTCGGCAAGCGTTGCTTAACCTTGGAGATCGTCTCATACGGATGTTATTATTCTCCTTCCTCCAGCAATGATCTCCTCTCTTTCACGTTGTATGCATGAAAGTTAAATATAATACACAACACTAAAGCTACAAGCAGCTTTACAGTTGTAAACATTAACAGCCTTATAATGTTCCCACTGCTGGGACTCGGGCCTCCTCTCTAAGAGAGGAATGGGCCGTAATCCACCACGCGGACATATTGTGGATTGGTGGATGTCATAATATGTCTCCGAATTTTTGGTGCTAGGACATTCCGGTTTCCTCACGATGTTTTCCTTCACCGTTTTAAGAGCAGTGGAAGCAAAATATTCGTGTTTATTGAACCTGGATTCAACACAATGCAAATTGTTTATGAATAGCTTCTGCCAGCGGCTTCGCCCGCGTGAAAGTAGGTTTCTCCATATAAACTTTGAACCCCCGTTTCATCCCTTTAGGGGGTGAATTTTGGAAAATCCTCTCTTAGTGCTCGCCTACGTCATAAGAGGAAGCCTTGTGCAAAATTTCAGGTTTTTAGTCCCAGTAGTTTTGGCTGTGCGTTGATATGTCAGTCAGTCAGTTTCTCCTTTTATATATATAATATACCTATATATGTTATGAAATAAATTACACAAAATAATGCGCCTGGCTGGGTTTGAACCAGCCACCACTGCTCACTGTTACTGTTGTACTGTACAAAAATAAAAGTGAATTTATTGACTTCTGTATTTGTCAGGTAGAATCGATTTAGCTGCTATAATGTCCCTTTCAACAAAAGATTTTACTTTAGATATTGGCGAAAAATAGAACAATAAACTTCTGTGTCACATAAATATAAAATTGGCGAAGATTTTTCGATTTTTGTCGAGTATATTCTCGCTACCTTACTTTGAATGAACCAATACTGCAAAATTGAGTAATGTTTATGGCTTTAATGTATGATAAGTAAAGTGTTCGTGTGTGTGTGTGTGTGTGTGTGTGTGTGTAAGTGTCTTTAAGTCAAGAGTGAATAGGTTATTACTAGGTAAGCGCGCTCCATCATCGACCGCATGGTCGTTTTCCATCATGTGAGATAGCGGTCAAGCGCGAACCTATCAAAAACAAAAAAAAAATATTCTTGCTTCTGCCAGCAGCTTCATCCGCGTGAATATTGGTTATTGCGTACGCGAAGTCGAAGTCGAAGACGGATAAATAGTAACCTATGTCCATCCTTGGAGTTCAAGCTTCCTCCATACCAAATTTCATCAAAATCGATTCAGTAGTTTAACCGTGAAAGCGTATCAGACAAAGTTATTTTCACATTTATGATATTAGTATGGATTATAAGTTACGTGAATTTGAATTTACATGATAATAGAGAGAGATGGTGATATTTCACAAAAACTGGAAGAATTCTCACTAATCAGACGATCCATGATCATGACCAGTTCGCCAGGAGTGTACGACTAAGAAGAAGACATGAATTTCTAGTCCGTAATGTTATTAAATAAATAATATGCCAAGAGATAAATAGAAATAATACACTCATACGAAACCATGTATTTACTTCGTGATCCCTGTTACAAGAACAATTGAATGAAACGCAAGGCCCAAGGCTGAATTCTGTCGACAAGATGATTTTTAATTTTATTTGGTTAAACACAAACGAGTTTGAAAAAAACAAAAATGCAATTTATTTAAACTTTCATTTTTGTCGACTTCTCATTTGGGTGTATAGCGATCTGAAGTCGGTCATTCCTTATCATAAACCTGAATGACTGGCCCAGAAATGAAGGAAGTTGAGGATTAAGATGAGCCTTTTTAGGGTTCCGTACCTAAAGGGTAAATTGGGACCCTATTACTAAGACTCCGCTGTCCGTCCGTCCGTCTGTCTGTCTGCCTGTCACTGGGCTGTATCTCAAGAACCGTGATAGTTAGACAGTTGAAACTTTCACAAATGTTGCATTTCTTTCGGACGATACGGAACCTTTGCCAGTATTTTTTTTTTTGAGGGTGACAAATCAACTAATACTCGAATCTTCTCCAGCTCCACCCGCGTTCCTTTAGTTGTTATTTTGGGGTGGTAAATCATCCAAATAAATCCTCCCACTCTGTTTGGAGCCAGAAGGATTATCAGCCATTCAGAAATCAGAAATGTTTATTTCAAATAGACAGGCATTTTTGTATTGTCAAAATTTCGGTCAGTCAAAAAAACGTGAAGCTAAATTGCACGTTCCAAAGCGTAGATCTCTATGGAGAAGGATGTTGTGTGGGTGTACAGGTGTATTTTAGTCAGTACTGACTAAATCCCACCCATGTTCCTTCAGTTGCCCTTTGCGTTCCCGGGCGTTCGAACAATTCCGCAGTCTTGGCGGATTACGATATGGCTTAAGATGCAATGACGTTGTTAATCCTTTATTAACATTTTTGTACACCGATGACGTCAATTCAACCTTTTGTAATTGTTGCGGACTTGTCCTCTCGTATCAGTCAAGGCCGAATGCACTTTGTGTCACTAATGAGACTGTAAAATGCACGCGGCGAAAATGTTAACTTGGTTACGTTCTTAGCTCTAATAGTAATGTTATCAAGGCCAGGTCAAACTATTGAGTTCTACGCGATAGTGCTGTGGTTCACACGTAACTATTACAGTTAAGGATGTAGCTAAAGTAGGTCAATTTGTATCAGGCACTTAGTTTTAGTGACTTGCAGTGATTGGGAACGGAGTATTGTCTGTGTTACTCTTTATTGACGCATTGGTTAGTGAATAACGGTAGGAACTGTCGTGCGGACGATGAGCAATGAGTAGCTTGCTGCCCGACCGTCTGGTAACGGTCCGGACTGAGCCAGAGGTATCGACGGCACGTAGTGTTCTACGCGCCAGGCCCAGCAGCGCCGATGCCCGCTAGGGCCGCGGGGAATTTCTGAAATGGAAACTTGCGGTCCTAGAATGCGAAAAGCAACTGAAAGACACAGGTGTGGCTTTAGTCATAAAAAGTTTGACACAAACTCCTGCTCCACCCTAGAGCGAGAAAAGTTATTGGTGGGAAATCTCGCACCACAAAAAGGTTTGCTAATTGCCTTGTTGCGGTGTGACTAAGAAAGGACCAGTGCAGCTCAGGAAAAAAAAACTACGAGAATATTAGATGAGAATTTCGTAAGCATCTTGTGCGAGATTGTTGCCTCCCTAGCCAAGTTACGACCATTTTGTTTCAATTCTCTTGCGTCGAACGCCTCAAGTAGGCCACGCATCTGATTCATTGGTTAAGACGTCATCTCAATGCTCAGTCACGTGGTCAGAACAAAGGAATCGGAGGCGTGGCTTACTCGAGGCGTTCGACGCAAGAGAATCGAAACGAAACGGTCGTAACTCGGCTAGGGGGGCTGATTTTTAGTTCCTAGTTTCTAATTTATTAAAGACTGGTAGTTTATTTAGTTTATCAGATACAGTTCTCAGAAATACGGCTCCTCCTCTGAACCTCTTTTGTTTTATTATTATTAGGCTCACGTTGGTCCACTATCTCACCTGATGGAAAGCGATGATGTGACCGATGATGCAGTATGCTTGCTTAGAAATACTTAATATATTTTTACATTTACTCTTGGTAACGGAAACACACACATCTCTGTGGCAATATTGAAGACTTTCAAAACTGTGAGGTTTCAAAATAATATATTATAATTTAAATAACGATTTCACGATAAATTCTTTAAAATTGCGCAACGTCTTCTCAATAATTTGACATTTGCGAAATCTTATTTATTCGTCAGATCATTCGCTTTTGTTATACAACATACTCGTACTTGCTGCCATAAAAAGCATGTGAAAGTGGGTGTACTTTCGTGATTTTTAGGGATCCTCTGAAATTAATTATTGTTGCAATAATACTTCTTTGTTTCTGGATATTGGTTTTTTGCAGTGGCAACCTTCATGAAAATAACTAGGTTTAGGTATTTTAATAGTATTTTAGTAATTAGGTATTTTAGTGGTAAATCATCGTTTGACTTCTCCCGCTGTGGGAAGGCGTATCAAAGTTTTACTGCCTAAAACCCACTCATATGTTCCTTCTTATATGGGCCCCGGGGTCCTTTTTTTCACAACCCCACCCCCAGTAGGCTTCGACCCTGCAGGGCCCCTACGGATTTGCTATTAGTAACTAGGTACTTATGATGTTCACATTCTAAGAACACCGGCAGTATTTTTATTTTGTACACTAGTTTCCTCCACCGTCTCACCCGCGTCTTTTGTTACTGCTCCGCTCGCATGGGTCGTGGCGTTGTGTTATATTAGCATACCTATTTATAATATAAGCCTTCCTCAGTAAATGGGCTATTTAACACTAAAAGTATTTTACAATTCGAACCTGCAATTCCGGAGATTAGCGCATTCAACCAAACAACAAATTCTTTAGCTGTATATCAACTTTATAAAATTAGATTATTTAAAACAGGTATCATTAAAAAACTTAAGAGTTTACAAATATAAGAGACAGTTCACAACACGAACTAACAGTTTCTAGAAAATAAAAGTGGGATACGATCAGTGACTTTTTTGCTCTCTAAAGTGGTAGTCTTAAATGGATACGGAGCCCTCGATACAGAGTGCCACTTGCACTTGACCAATATTTTTTAAAGATACTCAATAAATTAGCACGATGTTGGCATAAACGGAAGTCGTGACAGATACGTTGGTTAGCCAGATTGCTACATTTTAAATGAGCACGAAAATTCTGCATTTAGTAAATAAAGGTTTTTTTCCGATTTCGGAAATCAATTTGAGTACTTATTTGCAACTCTACCATAGCCTGAAAATCTGACAAAATATGGCATAAAAAAAAATTACATACATTCATAACTTTTCATTTCAATTTGAAATTTTAATGGTAATTTTAATTCTGATTTTAATACTGATTTTAATTTTAGTTCTAATTTTAATTTTAATGTTGATTCTAATTTTAATTATGTTTCGAATTATATTATAATTGTATTGACATTGAATTGATTTGACATTTTTGTTTGTAATATGGATCAAAATTATCAAAATTAAGTGAATTAAATACTTATATGTATATATCGGGTGACTGGCAATTAGCTGGATTTTTTTATCACGATTTCAGGTTTGTTCCCATAGTCAAAGTTGTTGGTTATCATGAGCACAATCACGTGTTTAAGTATCGTACACTAATTACCAGTCACCCTATATATATTATAACTGATTATTTTGTATTCAGTACCTATATTTGAATTCAGGAACACGCCTTTATTTGTCGCAAGGTCCTAAGCCTCTAGAAAAAGTAATATTCTAACAATGATAACGTTTTTCATAAAGTCAAAAATGTATGAGATCCGTCGTAGTAGCATCATAGAACAGTGCGGTGGCCCAATGGTAACGACCTCGATTGTTGAATATGTCGTGGGTCCAAACCCAAGCAGGCGCTATACATTGATTAATTTATTTCATCACATCTGCTCTCAAACCAGTGAACCAGCATGTCCTATAACTAAAAATTCGAAGACACGTGACTCGAACTGGGCGTGCGTGGTGGATTACGGCTTATTCCCTCTTTTAGACATAATATGTGAGTCAATCAATAGGAGCATTATAAGGCTGATTATACTCTGCTGTGCTGACATCGCTATCGTTATAATGCCATGAAGAGAATGCCAGTTGTCTTGCATTGTACCAATCACTATTGTCGATATAATTATTTAGACTTGCAACTACCTTAAATTTGTTAGTAATTTATTTTATTAACATTTATTGATAGTTGATTCATATTTTTCTTGCTTTTTTTTATATAACCTCTTTTTTATAATTTGAATGTGAGAACACTGTAGACTCCACGAATTCTTAGATTACTTCCTATTACGACTCACTTTTTTTAATATGATTATTTTTATTGTGCCCAAAAAAACAATATTGAGTGGTCTACACTGTTCTTACATAATATCTATTAATACTGTAATATGGAAATATTGTAACATCAACCACTTTTTTAAAAGAGTAACCATGAAGTTTCTTGTCGGTTCTTCTCCATAGGAAACGACCAATTTGGAACCGTGCACTAGCTTCTGACGTTTTATAAGTGCCCATGTAGGCTTATTTGAAATAAAATATTTGTTTTTTTTTTTTGATATTTGAATGTTACCTTTCTAAAAAAGCTAAAGTGTCGACTTTTCAGTGATGTTCTTGATTATTTGTACGTTCTATCGTTGTAGGTAGAAGAAACTGGTTTTTATCTCCAGTATGTGGTCTGGTACCTATGATTATTTTCGTGGGAGTTAAAACGAGGAAAAATGGTTAATGTTTTGGCTGCTGGTACAACTGCAGACAACAAAAGGTTATTTGTAAAAAATTGGCGAAGATATGTTCAGACTCGCACACTGAGAGTTCCGTGTAACAAAATAAGTAATTTTCAAAGTGAAAATAATAAACGTTTTCATCTATTTAGCTATTCCAAATGTCCCAAGTCGTCGACGGCGCGTAGTGTTCCACGCGCGCCTCAAGGAGATGCCAGCAAATCGTCGGGGCCCAGCAGGGTCGAAGCCTACTGGGGCCATGGGTTAAGTGAAAATGAACCCCGGTGTCCTGGAACGCAAGGCAAAGAAGGAAAAATCGAGTGGGTTTTAGTCAGTAAAAGTCTGACACGCCCTCTCGCCCCGCCCAAGAGCAGGAGATGACATTAGATGATTTCCCTCCTAAAAAAAAGTAGTTGCTGAAATATACAGCATCTACAGACAGATAGCTATTTTTAAGTTCTCCTAATTATAATGTATTTATTAGTTTATAATATTAGCATATATAAGTATTTTATTATTGTAATTTAATTTAATGATACTACATTCCACTTGATATTTATCTGTTATTTATTTATTGTGCACACCTACCACAGTGTTGTCTCTTTTAACCCAAAGGTTGACTGGTAGAGAATGCCTTGTTGCATTAAGTCCGCCTATGTACCACTACTGTACATGAAGTTTAAATAAATAAATAAATAGCTTGATAGACGAAGTCAATAATTATAATAGCTAGAGTTTGATTATTTTTATACGAAAACCCTAAAAAGACAAAAGAATAAATAAAACATAAATCGCAAGGATTTTATTCATTAAACCCCAAGCGAACGCGCCGGTTCGCTCTCTCATTGTCTTTCTATTGTGTCTCTAATTATGGTAGGTATTCGAAAGGTTAAATAGTAATTCTACTAATAACTAGGTACTACTTATAGGTATCTCTAAATAAGTATGACTAATGGAATGAACAGGATATTTCTTTTGAACTAAGATGTTATCTAAATAAAAATATTATTATTATAGCTAGCCTGTATTGTCCTACTGGGTAAAGCCCCCCCTTCGTTCTTTCCAACGATCTAGGTTCCTCGCTTTTTCATTCCAATCCTCAAGACATCCAGATCGCCTTTCCGGTCTGCCGCGGCCCTACGACGCTGTGTCCGGGCCCCAATCCCGTGTTGATTAATTGTACCATTAGACTTTTTTATTCATGTAAAACAAAGGAGCAATTTGAATAAATGATATCAAGAATGATACTACGTAGAACCATAAAAAAATCATAACAAAAAATCATCATAAAAATCCCACAGCTAGTTAGACATGCGGCAGATATGTCCTGGCCAGTCCCATTTAAGTTCGGCAGACTTTTGAGCCACAGAAATGTTATAAAACTTTTAAATTCCAGTTTAGTTTTTTTTTACTCAAAATTTTAAGCACACAAATATATAGAGACCGAATCAAAACCGGAATGACTAAAACTTTATAATACCTAAAGTAAATGAAGGTGACATAAAGAACATGCCAGAAATTGAGTTCGTAAGTAATCGTAAGAAATTATTATCAACACAATAATATATTATAAATCTGACTCTGATAGATATATAACATCTGTTGTATAACTTGAACAATGTAACTTAAACAGCTAATAGTACCATCTCACAGTTTTCCACTCGATAAAAGTAATAAGAGACATTACTTTTTTTTTTCAAGCATGTGAAGTAAGTGAACAGGAAAGTATTGGAGTCAAGGTTTGCTAGTTATTTACCGGCTTGCCTTCTAGATAGTGGGCTAGTAAAACGGGCCGCGTGGTTAACTTACGGATAAGCAATGTTCGATTCGATACCTGGACGATATTTAATTAAATATTTATTTGGATAGACGGAGAGAGAGAGAGAGAGTGAGCAGGAAGCCAAAGAAAAGATGAATGGATTGTGAAAAGTGTAGGGAAAGCTACGGAATCGTTCGAAAGTGTCACTGTGGCCCTGGAACGCAAAAGGTGAGTGAAGGAACAAAGGTCAGTAAAATTCTGACTTTTTCTCTAACTCATCCCAGAGCTGGAGAGGGAATTCATTTGATGATTTAACAAATTAATAAATAGAAGTGATACGAAGGAAAAGGAATCCAGTGATAGCGTGACGGTTGACAGGACAGAATGGAAAAAAAGAAAAAAGAGAAAAGAAAAGAAAAAATAATAATAAAGAGAGTAGAAAATGGCTGAGGCATTAATTCCGCCTCTGTACTTTTGTGTGCATAAAGCATTTAATAAATTAATGAATGGAAATAAAATGAAGAAACAAACGCGTTGCGCCGACCCCAAGACACAAGGAAAAGGACAAGAATATGGTCATTATTATTTAATTAGTATTGTTCAGTTATAGTACATTTAGTTTCATTATCATACGGTACTGTTTCTTCCGGTATATTCTTTTTTGTTTTTAGTTTACGAGTAAGTACTAAAATTAATGTTGAAGCCTTTTGATGTCGTGCACTTAGGAAAGTATTATTATGAAATACATGTGTCGTGAAACCAATAAAATATTGCTAATGCGTCGTTTATGAAGTCTAACTTCAGTACTAGGTTATTACCATTTCTGACGATCTTGGATTTTTTGTATTCACATAAAACAAAAGAGAAATTTGAATAAATGATATCAAGAATGTTACTACGTAGAACCATAAAAAAAAAAACATAACAAAAATATCATCATAAAAATCCCTTTTACCATTGTACACAAGTGCGCAATCCATTAAAATCAAGCGGATGGTAAAAGGGCCAATATTGGCCAATGTATGTACACAGCTGGTAACGAAACTTTATTAACTGAGAGACAAAAACAAATCCAGACGCAGTAATGAGTTAATGACCCACTTTCGAAGTCTCATTGTGACAAGAGCGTATAAAGAGAGTGTAAAGGAATTTGACATATTTACTTTTAACATTAGGTATAGTTTTAGAGCAGTAAAAATATTTACTTACCATAAAGTGGTCCCACCATTAACAGGTACAGTAGTATCACACAAAATATCTGAGTCCTTCCTCTAAACGCACGAGGCTTTACAGCCACCATCACAGTGTTACCAACCAGTTCAAACACGTCCTTCAACACATTCCGTTCCTTAACTTTTTCTGGAACATTAAAACTATTCACTTCATCAGGAGGGAGCGTATCCTCAAGTCTAAACACACCGTATAGGAAGGATAAAGTATACAATGCTAATAGTAAAGAAAACACCCCATAATACCCTACAGCACGTAACAATATACCACTGAGAGCCGTCCCGGTTGGCGTTCCCGCCGTCACACATATAGTTACGAGCCCCAGGCGGAATGTCCTATTTTCTATCGTAGTTCTATCTGCCATAAAACTGAACATTCCCATAAAAATGATGATGTAGCCGCCAGTAAACGCCGCCGGCAACGCTTCGATCAAAGCCGTGGCTGTCAGTGACAATTCATTAAAAAAATACGTAGCAAATAATAGCCCAATATTGCAAATAATCTCTCCAATAAAAGGAAATAAAATGCATATCTTTCTCTTTTTGTACTTATCACTCCAGGCTCCCACGAATAGCACCATCACAGCTGGTATCGCTGTTTGAAGAGGGAATTTCCACGCAACCACTCCGGCCACCAACGATTGTATTTTCTTGTCCTCCTCATCCAGTCCAGTTATATTTCTTCTAGCAATACGATCGCAAATGTCCGATCCATAATTTAAATTAACTCTGCAGGCTTTATCCAGATGCATGTTCATGACAGCTAGAGAAGATATAGCGGTGCACAGCATGTAAATAAACAAACAAGGTTCGACCGTGGTCTCGCGGAAAACGCTCTTGATGTATTTTATTATCTTTTTTGATTGTTCCTTCCATGTCGTACAATTCCGGGAGCCTGTGAGACGTATGTTGGATCTGGTGAGCTCGTTGACACTGCTAATGTTTTCTGTGCTCGTGATCATGTTCACTTGGCGCCAGAAAAGTGAGAGTCAGTAAAAGTTCTGCGGCCCACGGTTTATATCACACACTGAACTGTACGGCACCGGCACCAAAAGGTGACTATACGTTTAATCCGTTTTTATTCTTCTGTAGTTTCCAAAAACCTGAGCAGTAAATGTCAAGTTGTAAAATTAAGCGCGATATGAGAGTGCGCCAGCGCATACGAGTCGCTCGCATCTCGCCCGATACGATAACACAGGTCTCACTGTCGACGACACCACTTTTAATAAATATGTAGCTCATTTATCTTGCTGTACCTTGAGTTACGCATCGGCCAACATTGTTCCGATAGCTTAACAATTCTGACGCCTAAATAACAATTAGCATAATCGTAACGGCTGTACAAGCACCACTGGTGTGGTGGATTTCATATATATTTATTATTATTTTAATTTATTTAAACACGTAACTGAGTGTAGCCGCCGGTATCGGTCTCATTAAGAAATGTTATGTGTTGACTTATCTAGTCACTGATATTGTTAGCGTGGTGGTCGAGTAAGTTGAGGTTGTTCACCTTTTTATGATTCTATAGCCATCTTGACGAGAGTAATTTAGTGTTAAGCCGACTATTCGGTCGGCTTATAAAGTTTTTTTTTTAACCTGACATCGCTTCATAGTCGTCAGCGTGACTGACAGTTTGTATAATACTATTTGGTTGGATGACTATCGGCTTGGTTTCTCCTATAAATAAAAATCTCATTTCTGTCATTTCCTCTATTGCCTCATTTACATAATTTAAAATAACTTATCTCATAATAAAGTCGCTTCAAAATAATCATAAAATTCCAAAGTGAAAGTCTTCTAAATGGAAGGTGTATTTATTTTTACTTTTTACTTTGACTTAACCGACACCTTTTTTTTTGGATGAGACGTCATTAAATAAGTTCTCTCGCTCTGGGTGCAGTCAGAGGAAGTGTCAGACTTTTCTATCTAAAACCCTGTAGGGTTGGGCGAAAGTGTACTTTTGCTTTGCATTCCAGGGCCAGAGTGACTCTTTCAAATAATCCCGCAGCCTAAATATCCTGATACGTTCGATTGTATTACATTTTAGACACAACCGATATTTTTAATTTATTTTCAAATGTTTTGACTAGACTTGATGAATCAGAACATTTACTTTGCTTACGACTTCATTCGCGAGTGTTTTCATAAATAAATACTTTAACACCTCGTATTTTGAGTGTCGTTTTGAAAAACCAATACTGACAGTCTTTATTATTATTACTTTAGGATTATCTATGTTAAATAGCAACCAAAAACCACTAAGGTTTAAACTTGTACTATCATGGATCTATCTCAATATCTAAACTATACAAAATGAGTTTTTTTATAATATGTGTACGTTATTGTCGAAGAATAAGTTAGAATTTGTTCCAAGTTTTAAGTTTGAAAACCGAAAAAGTAGGATTCTCCATACAATTTTTAAAATTTTCTGAATTATTGTTCTATTGGGGGTGGTTTTGAAAAACAATATCTTGGGACCCAAAATGAGATTTTGCATACAAACGTAAATCTTCCTTTCTTAGTGCTCGTCTACGTCATAAAAGGAAGCCTTGTGCAAAATTTTACGTTCTTAGTCTTAGTAGTTTTATGCAAACCTGAAAGTTTAATCGCGGTAACTAAATCGTTTCATAAACCAATTATTTTTTTATGTAGAAACTTAAGATTAAAAAAAGTGGGCAAGTGCGAGCCGGACTCGTACACAGAGGGTTCCGTATAAACTTGCATTTATGTAAATAATAGTTCAATTCGCGAATGGATTCTCGAAGATTTTTCAGAGTCTGTCTGTCAAGACCCTTTATCTGGAGAACACGTGGAGGTATCGAGTTGAAATTAAAACCATATACTCAAGTCTGCGGTCCTTTGAAGCTGTGAAAAAATCATATATCTGAATTAAGAAAAAAAATAGTTACGGCCGTTTATGTCGCAAAAATTGTGTATTTCGACACTCTCAAGGGAATCAAAATTCATATGGTACTTCCCGTTGACCTAGAATTCTAAAATATGGCATGAAGCAAGGTCTCATAACACAAGAATAGGAAAAAATCTGAAAACTCTAAATTTGTTGTTACGTCAAAAAAAAAAAACGCAAGTAAGTATGTACGGAATCCTCAGTGCGCGAGCCCGACTGCGCTTGTCAGATATTTTTTGTGATTCGGAAAAATCTTCTAAGCCCAATTCTAGAATTGAACTGTTTTCATATGTAAGTTTATACGGAACCCTCAGTGCGCGAGTCCGACTCGCACTTGCCCGGTTTTTTCCTTTTAAATGAAATGAATGGAACGCTAAAAAGAGGTAGAAGCCGCTCGCCATTGAACTGGGTGGTCAAATATAGAGAGGGACCTCAAGAAAGCCCAGTTGCCAAACTGACAACCCAAGATAAAGCAGGAAGACCAGTGAAGGAAGAAGAAGAAGCAGAATATATATACAATATGTAACTGAAATAATGCACACCTTTATACACCCCAATTAGAAAATAGAGTCACAATCATGATTCAAGTACTGAAATTTTACTTAAATGCATTTAGGTAGTGAGTGTTATTTTTTTTAAAGAAATTAGTTATCCGTAGCAAGCCTACAAATATTAAGGCAAATAATGTGGTAGCGCACCGGTATTGGTATCTATGTACGCAAACACAAATACGTTTTTTTTTGGTTGGAAAATCATCTAATGACATCCACCGCTCTCTTATTTATTCTTTTGTCTTTTTATGGTTTTCGTATCAAAATAATCAAACTATAGCTATTATAATAGCTATTATAATTATTAACTTCGTCTTTCAAGCTATTTATTTATTTATTTAAACTTCATGTACAGTAGTGGTCTTCGTGTGTGTGTGTGTGTGTGTCATTAAGTCCGCCTATGAGGCGGACTTAATGCAACAAGGCATTCTCTACCAGTCAACCTTTGGGTTAAAAGAGACAACACTGTGGTAGGTGTGCACAATAAATAAACAACAGATAAATATCAAGTGGAATGTAGTATCATTAAATTAAGTTACAATAATAAAAAACTTATTTATGCTAATATTATAAACTAACAAATACATTACAATTAAGAGAACTTAAAAATAGCTATCTGTCTGTAGATGCTGTATATTTCAGCAACTACTTTTTTTTAGGTGGGAAATTATCTAATGATATCTCCCGCCCTTGGGCGGAGCGAGAGGGCGTGTCAGACTTTTACTGATAAAAACCCAATTCTATTCCTTCTTTGCCATTGTTCCAGAGCACCGGGATCTCTTTCGGATCATCCATGGCTCCAGTAGGCTTTGACTCTGCTGGACCCCTACGGTTGCTGACATCCCCTTGAGGTGCGCGTAGGACACTACGCGTCGTCGACGCGACGGCTTGAGCTCAGTCCGGAGCGTCCGTATAACACAAATACGTTAGTGACACAATCAAGATTTTCTAAGAATTTATCAAAATAGCTATTTTTTTAACAAATATGTATATGTCGGTGATTTCAATAGTAGGTACGGAAGCTTGAGAACGAATGAACGAGCTAAGTGAAAAGTGGCACATGTCACTTTGACAGAATCCGCGCTGACGTTTGCACGAACCGAGCAGATAAAAGTGCCGACCGCAGAGGTCCGGGGCTTCGGTTGGACTCCGCGGCCAGAGGGCGAAGCCCTGAAGCCGCTTGCTACGCCCCCTGACGGGGACGTAGCGAAGGCCACGTTGTCCGGGGGTCTTTCCTCTGTCAGCAGCCGTACGAACAACGTCTAGTCTCAGGGACTGTCTCACGACTCGTTCTGTGAAGTGAATACCTAAAGCTTGCATCATAATAAATCAATTGTGTAATCTGTAATAGTTTTTATTGCTCGATACCCAGCCATCACCCACAAAACAGAGTCCCTGGACAGACCTTCAATAATGACCGGCATCCTCAGCCGACATATAAATTTTTACTAAAATCTAAATCGATTTAGTAAAAATATATAAATATATATTTTAGTAAAAACAAACAACACTTATATTTTGTATGCACATTATTTCCAGTTTATTACTTAAAATCGTTTTATTTGAGCTGTTATTTATTTTTGTTTTTCTCATTTTGACAGCCGGCCATTACTTGGCCATTACCACAGACTATAGCCTACATCTGCGCCCGCGCGTTCCATTCGTTTGTCTGCTATAGATAAATGCATAACGGAGCATCGTGCGTATGTATGAATGGTTAAATAGTGCTTTTATTATACACTTTTTTAGTAGTTTAATTGATTTGTCTATATGTTTAGTATTTATTATTTTGTTATATAAATATTATCTTATTTGTTTCTGTGTTCCGTGAGTGTGTCCGTGGCATCACAAGGCCCTATCAGAATACCAGCGCTGCGTTATTTTTATTTTTATTTTTTAATATTGTTTTTTCTATTATTTTTAAGTTAAGTATTTATAGATTAAGTAGTTACTTTTTATTTTATTGTTGTTTGTCCTGTGCGAGTCTCAAATAAATGTTTTCTTTTCTTTCTTTTTTTATTTAGTAGCCGATCCTAAACATGCTACTTACTTTCAGGATATGCGTTTTATATGTTACCTACAGGAAATAATATCTTAAGACATTGCGACACACACAGAGATGATTCTGTTAGTGGTTGACTCTTTTACTGACATATGTGACTTGTTTTTCAAAAAGCTATTTCTTGTAACATTTAATCTTCACTATCTTTTCCTTGTTACAGGAGCTAACCTTTTAGTGATCCCTCCTTTTTACTCATCTTCGCAATGACAAAGACAGATATTTTTCACGCGTATCGTTAGGTACAGGCAGTGTTGGTTTCTTATTTTGGTCATGCTAGAAGTAATGGAAAAGTTCGCATACTTTACGAATTACAAGAAGAAGTTCATTGATTGTAACTTTTGGGACTAGGCTTACCTACTACACCCCAACTGTATATTAAACAACAATGTAAAAAGATACTTATGAATAAAGTTTAAAATATTATTATACTAATTAGCAACAGGATCCTCTAAGATTTATACGAGGACATGATGGATATGTACAGGTTATTATTGGTTGTTGGTTTGTTTGGTTGTTGGTTTTATTGTTGGTCAGGTTGGTTATTTGTTAGTTCTAAATTTGCGCCTTGTTCCGCCAAATAAAATGATTTTCTTTCTTTGTTTTCTTTCTTTCAGGTTGCTAAATACGGGTCCGAAAAAAAAAATTACATTAGCTGACCCAGCGAACTTCGTACCGCCTAATAGACAATGAATGTTGTGTTAGCTAAACTGTCAAAGGATAACGCCATCTACTGATATTACCATAACAGCATAATTCATTTTAAAATGACAATTTAATTAGAGATGGCGTTGTATTCAAATTTTTTTTTCGTAAGTTTTTCCATATTTTCTTACCGTTTAAACCTTCCCTGGACTATCACAAATATTTCAAGACCAAAATTTGCCAAATCGGTCCAATCGTTCTCGAGTTTTAGCGAGACTAACGAACCGCTATTCATTTTTATATATATTTGAGATTTGAGATTATCGACACGAAAAGGAGTCGAGCATCAGTTTTATCCTGCAGTGCTACCACTAGCTCTTAACACGATCCATTTTATGACCTACACTGAGTTTTATTTTTATTTTATTTTATTTTATTTATTAGGGAAAACTAACTGAGTTGTTAAAGGAATGGAGTTACATAGAGTATGCAGCTCCATCCCTCTTTCTCGCTCGAGCGACTGATATTTTAACACTTCATGGTAAGTCCCCTGTACCTTTAAAGATTCATACAAGCCTAATGATAAAGCGGGAACGGCCCGTTCATGACCTTTCCGCTGTGAGCGGTAGCTAAGCGCGGGGCGGCGATCGATAAGATCAAAAGTACGAAACTGTTTGAAGCACGCCACGAGACGCCGCTCATAGCGCCGCGCGTCCGCTTACCGATGCCGCCCCGCTCACCGCTAAGACTGAAGTCGTAAATATTGCTAAATACTGGTGAGAAGAAAATTATTTTGAATGTATAGATACGAAAAGAAGAAGAGCAACAGTTTCACAGGATATCTTGTGCAATGTTAGTACCTTGGCCTATTCCAGAGAATCAGTCAATTTTCCTATCAAGGAAAATATTCATGAGGATCAAAAATAAAATTTCTCCGGGAAAGTCCACTGGCTAGTTGACTATTACTGTCCTAAAACCTTGTCAACCTTAGCACTTGCTAAAGATTTTATTAAAAAATAACCGTCTTAGGTATTTTATAGGTACTTTGAATAACTGTATTATTCAAAGTACCTATAAAATACCTACCTAACTAATTAAATACTATACTTGATCTCAATAGCATCTCAAAATAAAATCATTATTTTTTAATCAATTTAATAGTCAATCAGGGGTGATTAGTACCTATAGAATGTCGATTTCTCTGTCGAAAGCGAATTCTCGAATAGGTTTATTGCTGGTACAATACATATGCATAATGCATAATCAGCCTTTTTATTGTCCCCACTGCTGAGACTCAGGCCTCCTCTCTCTAGGAGAGGGAATAGGCCGTAATCCACCACGCGTGCCCAGTGCGGGTTCATCATTTCAGCCAATAGACGTCCACTGCTGGACATAGGCCTCCCCCAAATGTCGCCACAACGAACGATCCTGTGCATGACCTGGTGAAGGTTGCGGGAATCCGATGGATGCGAATCCATCGGATTCCCGCAACCTTCACCAGGTCATCGGTCCACCTTGTAGGGGGCCTTCCAACACTGCGTCTTCCGGTACGCGGTCGCCACTCCAGAACCTTTCGGCCCCAAAGGCCATCCGTTCTGCGAGCAATGTGCCCTGCCCATGCCAGTGCGGGTTGGTACAATACATATACCAATATATCTAGCAAAGAGTATCGTAAAATGTAGGTAAATAACAGGAAATGTCAAAAGGAAACATTCTATTTTATTTAAGGTTACAATAATATGCATACAGCCTTTTAATATTTACACTGGAAGATTTTTCTTTCTTTTTTTTATTGTATTCGGTCTCAGTTCTTATGCAAAACCCTACGAAAGCATAACAGTTGTGGGTAGGCAGTTCTAGTAAAATGTCAGTCGTGTGAGCGAAAAAGAGGGATATAGCTATACACCCTATATTGCTCCATCCCTTTAACAGTTCAGTTTAGATCGTAAAATGGATCGCTTTAAGAGCTCATGGTAGGGCGTCAGGCGACTTACCATGACGTGTTAAAATGTCAATCGAGTCGAGTGAAAAAACGGGATGGAGCTATACACCCTATATTGCTCCATCCCTTTAACAGTTCAGTTTAGATCGTAAAATGGATTGCTTTAGGAGCTCGTGGTAGGGCATCAGGCGACTTACCATGATGTGTTAAAATGTCAATCGCGCGAGCGAAAAAGAGGGATGGAGCTATACACCCTATATTGCTCCATCCCTTTAACAGTTCAGTTTAGATCGTGAAAATGGATCGCTTTAGGAGCTCGTGGTAGGGCATCAGGCAACTTACCATGACGTGTTAAAATGTCAATCGTACGAGCGAAAAAGAGGGATGGAGCTATACACCCTATATTGCTCCATCCTTTTAACAGTTCAGTTTAGATCGTAAAATGGATCGCTTTAGGAGCTCGTGGTAGGGCATGAGGCGACTTACCATGACGTGTTAAAATGTCAATCGCGCGAGCGAAAAAGAGGGATGGAGCTATACACCCTATATTGCTCCATCCCTTTAACAGTTCAGTTTAGATCGTAAAATGGATCGCTTTAGGAGCTCGTGGTAGGGCATCAGGCGACTTACCATGATGTGTTAAAATGTCAATCGCGCGAGCGAAAAAGAGGGATGGAGCTATACACCCTATATTGCTCCATCCCTTTAACAGTTCAGTTTAGATCGTGAAAATGGATCGCTTTAGGAGCTCGTGGTAGGGCATCAGGCAACTTACCATGACGTGTTAAAATGTCAATCGTACGAGCGAAAAAGAGGGATGGAGCTATACACCCTATATTGCTCCATCCTTTTAACAGTTCAGTTTAGATCGTAAAATGGATCGCTTTAGGAGCTCGTGGTAGGGCATGAGGCGACTTACCATGACGTGTTAAAATGTCAATCGCGCGAGCGAAAAAGAGGGATGGAGCTATACACCCTATATTGCTCCATCCCTTTAACAGTTCAGTTTAGATCGTAAAATGGATCGCTTTAGGAGCTCGTGGTAGGGCATCAGGCGACTTACCATGATGTGTTAAAATGTCAATCGCGCGAGCGAAAAAGAGGGATGGAGCTATACACCCTATATTGCTCCATCCCTTTAACAGTTCAGTTTAGATCGTGAAAATGGATCGCTTTAGGAGCTCGTGGTAGGGCATCAGGCAACTTACCATGACGTGTTAAAATGTCAATCGTACGAGCGAAAAAGAGGGATGGAGCTATACACCCTATATTGCTCCATCCTTTTAACAGTTCAGTTTAGATCGTAAAATGGATCGCTTTAAGAGCTCATGGTAGGGTCTCAGAGATCGAAAACACGATCAAGAACCCACACGCTGCACTGATCATTTCCTTAAACAGTGCAGAGAAATTACAGATCATTATAGCATAGCATAGCATAGTCGGCCTTATAATGTTCCCACTGCTGGGACTCAGGCCTCCTCTCTAGGAGAGGGAATGGGCCGTAATCCACCACGCGGGCCCAGTGCGGGTTGGTGGATGTCACATGTCTTCGAATTTTTGATTCTAGGACATGCCGGTTTCCTCACGATGTTTTCCTTCACCGTTTTGAGAGCAGTGGTGATGAAATAAATTACACAAAGTAATGCGCCTGGCTGGGTTTGAACCCGCGACCTACAACTCGTAAGTCGGGGCCGTTACCACTCGGCCACCACTGTCCATCATTATAGAAATCATCACAATATCATTTTTAAAGAGTGTTAGTCAGAAACTTTTATTTCAAATAACATAGTAAATAATTCTGATATTACTCTGAATCTGTCAAAATTCATCAAGTTTTCTTACACTTTGACAAGTTTTTGACATTGACTGGCGCTGAGATGGAATTGTGAGTAATTCAACTTGAGGTTCTTTTTATATTTCTTTTTGTCTATGAAAATTGGTCTTCAGAAGTTTTTGAATTTGACAACACTGACACTTTGTTTGACAGGTCAGTGGTACATTTTTTTTTGACAATTCCATATTTTAAATTGTTGATATTTACCTACACCTACAGCATTTGATTAGAATGGAAGCCGACCTTTCCGGCCGAGGTCCGAAAAGGATGATAGATACTTGATGAAAATATATGGTGTTATTTAACTAATATATGTACTACCCACCGAATAATCTTACTTGAATGTGGAAGTATAAGGAAAATGTGAGTGCAGCGCCAGCGTGCCTGAATAGCTGAGTAGAGACTCACGGTATGATTTCAAACTGGGTAAGGGAAATATGCACCAAACCGAGCCGAAGACAAAGAGGCCTGCCCCCCTGGCCAAGTTACAACCGTTTCGTTTCGATTCTCTTTTCGTCGACCGCCTCGAGTAGGCCACGCCTCCGATTCCTTTATTCTGACGTCCTCTCAAGGCTCAGTCACGTGGTCAGAACAAAGGAATAGGAGGTATGGCTGACTCGGAGCGGTCAACGAAAAGAGAATCGGAACGAAACGGTTGTAACTTGGCTAGGGGGGCTGGAAGCAGTTCTTTCTATACGTCTCTTTACAGCACAGGAAAGACTTTCTGCAATGAAGATAACGAATGGAAATATATTACAACTTACCTTTTTTAAGGTGTGAAAGCATCTAATGACTTCTCCCGCTTTAGGGAGGACGTGTCAGACTTTTACAGACTAAAACCACACCTATGCCCCTTCTTTGCCCTTGCATTCCAAGACTACGCGTTTCCCATTCGAAAGAAAACCCAAAGCCCCATAAGGCTTCGGCCCTGCTGGGCCCCTACGCTATCACACATACCTGGAGGTCTACAATAAGATAACCCACACCTTCTGTGTATTGATTGTATTGAATCTTTTTTATTTTACTTCACACACACAATCGCATATACTCGTACCTACATAATAAACGAGTCTTTAATTCTGTCCCAATTGTTAGTAGCCTTGTAAAGGACTCAGATCCGTCGCGTCTGATTGCACAAATGTCACTCGGGACTGCAATAAGAAGAAATAATTTCATAAATGAGATCAAGGCCGAAGACGGAATCGTTACTTACATTATTAGGTATTATTATTGGTGGCTGATGCACATTTTGTCTCGCGGCTTTTTTGTTTTTGTTTTATGCGTGTTGCCGTAAGAAATGTTGTAGGCGTCTAAGTTTTAAGCAGTGTTTCAAATCTCCCGCGGAAGCTGCCCAAGTGGAGGCATTGCTGGATTCTGGACTTAGCGTGTTGTGGCTGAAAGATTGCATCTAAGCCTTTCGTGTGTTCATAGAGTCTACAAACGCTATCGGGAGACTGGTTTGTTCACGCGCAGTTCAGGGTCTGGCAGAAATCGGGTCACTTCTGAGCGAGATGATCGACTTATTGTAACAACTTCTTCACGAAATCGACGTATTATGCTTTTTAACTGCAGCAGCGGCTTCATGTTGTACGTAGGGTGGCTGTAAGTGACTCTACAATTAGAAAAAGGTTGAAGGAACGTGGACTGGTACCGTACAAGCCAGCAAATGGGCCGAAATTAACTGCAGACCGTCGAAGAGCGCGCCTTAACTTTGCACGTGAGCACTTAAATTGGTCATATCTCCAGTGGAACAAAGTCCTCTTTTCTGATGAGTGTATTATTCTGTATGGTAACGACGGAAGGAACAAGGTCTACAGAAGAGATGGAGAACGCTTTGCACAATGCTGCATTGAAGAAAATGTCAGCTATGGTGGCGGTTCGTGGACGTTCGGGTAGGAATCAGCGCCGACGGTAAGACAGAGCTTGTCTTTGTGTCTAGGTCACGTCTACCTGCACTAAACAGTCATCGGTACGTCGAACAGTGTCATGTGCCTCACGTATTGCACTATACTTATTTTATTGGCAACGGTTTCATATTCATGCACGACAATGCTAGGGCTCACACCGCGCGCGTCGTACGAGAATATGTTACCGAATTCGGTATCTCCATTATGGAATGGCCAGCAAGACATGAATCCGATTGAACATCTATGGGATGAATTAAAGAGACGAATTCGTGCAAGAGATCCTGCCCCAGAAACACTTAGCCAGCTGCAAAATGCAATCCAAGAGGAATGGAATGGAATGCCACAACATTTTTGATCGTGACTCTCATCCGATCGATGAAGAACCGTATGGAAGCAGTAATAAGAGCTCGGGGAGGGAATACAAATTATTAAATAAACGTTTCTTAGCTTTTTTTTTCATTTACGGGTGTTGTTTTATCAATTTCCTTCATATTCCATACAGGGTAAAAATGACTTGTTAAACAAAATACGAAGAGGTGGTGAGATGACCTAGATGCCTACCGCAACGACTGGTTCGAGGTGGCTCAAGAAAAGAACACCTGGAAGAAGTTGGGGGAGGCCTTTGCCCAGCAGCTGGACAGTATATAGTAGGCTATTAAAAAAAAAAAAACGAAATACGAAACCTATGAAAATTTAATTTGAATGTAATAACATTAACATTAGGATTTGAAAACCTCATATTATTCACTATTAAACGACATTTGACTTAAATTCCTAAATATACACGTTTTTCTGATACTCCTTACTAAACATAAACTTGCAAGGTGTTTCGATTTTTTAACCGACTTCAAAAAAAAGGAGGAGGTTATCAATTCGGTTGTATTTTTTTTTTATCATTTTTTTTTTATGTTTGTTACCTCAGAACTGCGTCGTTTATGGACCTTTCCCTTTATAGGATATGCTTCCAGATTGGTCCCATTTTTTTCAAAATCCAGTTCTGATGATGGAATCCATGAGGAATCGAGGGAACTCCTCAAAAATTATAGGCAACCCTATGGTAATTTTAGTATTTTCATCAAGAACTTAAGCATTTACAGTCAAAAAGTAACATTTGATGAAGTGGAACTGATGAAGAAGACCAGAAATGGTCAACGGAACTTCATACTCAAATAGATATCACAATGAAGATATAGTTAAGCGACTATGACAATACAAATAAATGAATGATTCTGAATAGTTACGTTGAAAATGGTATCATCGAAGTGATCTGATGATGATGAAGGTAGGCACTGGAACTCCGTAATTAATCAATGTAACCTAGCCGTGTTTGGACTTATTAGAATTGTCATGAGATGCACTTTGGCTATAAGGTACTATCGAACTGATCTGATGATGGAGCCGGAAGGTAGGCACAGGAACTCCGTAATTAATCAATGTATCCTAGCCGTGTTTGGGCTTATTAGAATTGTCGTGAGATGCTCTTTGGCTATAAAGTACTATCGAACTGATCTGATAATGGAGCCGGAAGGAGGAAGGTAGACACAGGAACTTTATAATAAAACAATGTAACCTAGCAGTATTTGGGTTAATTGGAATTGTCATGAGAAATAGGCACTCTGTTTATAAGTGTATCGTAACTAAAAAGTGTGAAATAAAAACTTTTTAGAAAAAAAAATAACCGACTTCACTAAAACAAAAACACTAAAAGGATCAAAATAACTTTAATTTCGGAAGTCGGTGTTAAATAAGAAACAAACAATACCGAGAAACACCGACATCCGAAATTAAAGTTATTTTGATCCTTTTAGTGTTTTTGTTTTAGTGAAGTCGGTTATTTACAAAGCAAATCAATTACAAAGAATAATCTTACAATAGTACGAAAATCATCTTTCGGGCAGTTGCAAGGACCAGACACAACACCCATCTGGTCGGAGGACAACGGAGGTTTTTTTTTAAATTGATATAAACTCGATCTCACCTGATGGTAAGCAGTGATGCAATCGTTGATGGTGAGGCGCACTAGTTTATTAAGAGCCTATTGACTCTAGCCTTGAAAACACCCAAATTATAATCGGATGGAAAGACCTCAGCCGGCAAATTGTTCCAGTCCTTTGATGTACGCGGTATAAACGACTAGGCGAAATGCTTAGTCCGAACCGTAGAGGTTTCAACAACATAAGGGTTTTTTTTTTTATAGGTGGTAAAATCATCTTATGACAAATCCCGCTCTTGGGCGGAGCGGGAGATAGTGTCAGACTTTTACTGACTAAAAACCCACTCCTGTTCCTTCGTTGCCTTCGCCCCAGGGCCACGGTTTCGTTTTCACACTACCCATGGCCCCAGTAGGCTTCGACCCTGCTGGGCCCCTACGATTTGCTGACATCTCCCTGAGGCGCGCGCGGAACAATACGCGCCATCGACGACTTGGGCTCGGTCCGGATGGTTACCGGACGGTCGGACGGCGGGCCACCCATTGCACGCCGTCCGCAAGCCCGCGCCTACGGTGGCCGGAAATCGGGATCGGAATCCCGGCGGCGGTTGGGGCGTGAGGACCGTTGCCGTTGCCTCACGCGGTCCACACAGTGGCGACACCCGGGCGTCGCTTCCGCACGAATCCGGTGCAGGAACTTCCCGAACTTCCCGTGTTCGGTGAGAACCTGCGTCATGCGGAAGGTGAGGACGCCGTGAGGTCTTTCCAACCACGCCTCAAAGAAGGGACTTACCGCCATAATTGTAGCGTGCCCAGCACTGGGTTGCGACAGTCGCTGTCGCCATTCCACCATGAGATCCCGCCGGAGTTCTTCATGCCATGCCGCGACTTGGCGTGGCAGCGGAGTTTCGCCCCGGCGTTGCATCTCCATGCGCAGATCGTGCATGTGAGCAAGGCCTGTTGCTACCAGATCCCATGGTGGCTGTCCAGCAAGGAGGCTCGCCGCTTCGCGGGAAATCGTCCGGTATCCTCGCACCATTCGTATGGCCATGACCCTCTGACATGCGTTCAGCCGGGCCGCCGGCTGCTTCCGCAGCGCCGGCGCCCATATCGGTGCGCCATAAAGGGCCATGGACCGAACGATTCCCGCGTAGAGCCTCCGGCAGGAGGCGTCTGGACCCCCAAGGTTGGGCAGGAGCCGCCCGAGGGCAACCCCAGTCCGATTTAGTTTGGGAGCCAGACGTCGGAAGTGCTCCTCGAAATCCCATCGGCTGTCGAGAACGAGTCCCAGGTACTTCATCGTTGACCCGACGCCGATGTGGACTCCTGCTACCGTCAGTTGGGAACCCGGTGGTGGCGCGTTCCGAGGGCCGTGAAAGCACATTGCCTCGGACTTGTGCAATGCCACCTCGAGTCCCAACTCCTGGATCCTGCCCACGACTGTCGCAACCCCGCGTGTCGCTAGTTCGACCGCCGCCTGGTACGACTCTCCCTGCGCCAGGACCAGCGTGAACAACATAAGGGTGGATACTCACCGTACGTCGGGTTGTTCGATGGTAGAAATGAGATGGAGGAATCAAGTCATGTAATTCCCGCACACACTCTCCAAAATGCAACCTGTAAAACACTGAAAGGCTGGTTACCCTACGCCTGTGCTAGGTTTAGAGGGCTTTATATCCTGTTCCTATAAATAACGATTGGATTTATACTCGCTCGATGTCAAAACGCTCGACTCTTTTACAAGGAATTTAATCTAAAATGGAAAATAATGGTGGTACTCTAGTACGTCGGTATGTCTACATAATTACTGCTAATCCTTCTTGAAATATGTAGATAGGTACTGGCGTGACGATTTAGGAAAATATTTGACCTCAATTGGATTTTTTAAAAATGTACTTTTAATGGTTTCTTGAGTGGAAGTCAACTTCTTAGTCCATTAGTTTATCACACTTCACACTTGTTTTAAACACTAGCGGTTCCCCGTGGTTTCACCCGCATCTTTAATTACTGCTCCGCTTCTAATGATCGTGGCGCATGGCGTGATGAATATTCCAATACCTAATTATCAAACATTTTTTTTTTCTATAATAATAAATAGTTGACACTTCGCGTGACCAAAGGGCTGGCTTTTACCTCGGTCAGAGATTTAAGCATTGCCATAAAACGTGGCAATGCCGCCAGTCTTTTGGGCACACTTCCAGTCGACAGCGATGCGAAGGAATTTTTTGACGCCATATTTTAGGCAGGAGTTATTGTGTATAGATTATGTAATTTTAATTATTTAAGTGTTTTTATTTTTCTTGTTATATCTATGTTCAAAATAAAATCAAACATTTTGAAGTTTTTACAAAAGTTTTCTCCGAGACATTTTCACTTTGTCTAAGAACGCAGAAGCATTATTTATTTATTTATTTATATATATAGTTGAATGGGAAGACCGTAGCAGGCAAATTGTTTCAATCCTTCGATGTACGCAGTATAAACGATGAAGCAAAACGCTTAGTCCGGACCGTAATTCGAACAATTAGTAGTTCCTGTGATTAGCGCATTCAAACAAACTCGTGAGCTTTATAATTGGTATAGATATACATGTGGCAATTTTTAACGCAGCTATATGAATGAGATGGCAAGTTTGAGAAAGACATAACACACTACGACGACGGCTATCGTACGATGAACGTATGTTAAAAAAGGAATTTAGGACGTTGATAAAAGGGCTCTGTTTTATTTTCCAATCCCCGAATCCCACATACATATACTCTCTTACGATAGCTCTAAGGTTTTAGTGAACACTGTAAGTTTCGAGGAAGTAAAATGCAACAGCGCCTGCCGTCCTAAATAAAGCAAATACACACATATTATACTTATTGCTTTATGGACTTTTTTACCGACTAAAGCTCGTTCCCGTCGAAAATAAGGTAAATATCATATTCACACTAACCTTTTTAGGGTACCGTACCCAAACAGTAAAACGGGACCCTATTACTAAGACTTCACTGTCCGTCCGTCTATCTATCCGTCTGTTACCAGGCTGTATATCGTGAACCGTGATAGACAGTAGAAATTTTTACAGATGATGTATTTCTGTTGCCGCTGTAACAACAAATACTAAAAACAGAATCAAATAAATATTTTAGTGGGGCTCTGTGATTTTTTTTGGCGTTCTTTTGTTACGGACGGTACGGAACCCTACGGTCGCGAGTCTGAGTCGCACTTGTTTTAAGTTAGTTAGTTCTCTTTTATTTAAGGGTCCAATAGTACATTTTGATACAAGTGCAGAAAGTTTGTCATTGCGACCGAGGCGGAATTCGTACGAGCCGTAAGCGAATGTGTTATGGAGCCGAGGGCTGCAGTGACTAATTTGCACGTGTATCAAACGACTTTTTTCAATACACTTACAAAATGATTAAACGGGGGTTGACCGGCGACTCGTGAGGGTCGACGCGCGCCCAGCCTGATACCATAAATGTAATAACATTTTGGCGGGAGAAAGCGCACCCACTTTTCTGCACGAGTGCGGAAAACGGTCTATTGCGTGCCTAAAAGCGGTGGGATAAGAGCGGGTTTTCGAGTAAGTGTATTGTAAAATACATACTTACTATTTTTTTATTCAAGCGCTTTAATATTTTTTGTGTTTCATGACAGAATGGACGAAATACGCCTCCGTCACAGTTTATATTGTAATATCTAATAAATTTGTTTTGTACCTTCTCCAGCATGAGACTATATTTAGTTTCATACGGAGACCAAATGACTGCGTTACACTCTAGCTGGCTCCTAACCAGTGCGTTATATAATGCTTTATTAGCTTTCGGATTCGTGAACCCTCGGACTGTACGAAGCATGAAACCCAGGTTCCTAAAGGCTCTTTTGCAGCACCGCGTGACGTGATCACGAAAAGTCAAGCTGGTGTTAAAACTTACTCCTAAGTCCTTGACTTCTGTGACCTGTACCATAGACAACCCGTCAATATGGTAGCTGCATAAGATTGTGTGCACGATAAAAAGTGATTGTCACACCCTTCAAGCTATTAGCCCGGGGCCCCGGGATGAAGGCAAAGAAGGAACAGGAGTGGGTTTTTAGTCAGTAAAAGTCTAACACTATCTCTCGATGATTTTCCCACCTAAAAAAAAAAACCTTCGAGCTATTGAATTGCAAGACATTTTCTTTGCTTCAGCTCACGACCCTGTCAATGTCCCTCTGTCATCATCATCATAATTATTTCACTCGAAAGACATCCAGTGTTAGACATAGGCTTCCCCCAAGTGTCGTCGTATTGACCGGTCCTGTGCGCCTCGCATCCATCGGATTCCCGCGACCCTCACCAGGTCATTGGATCACCTTGTGGGAGGCCTTCCAACACTGCTTTTTCCGGTACGTGGTAGCTATTCCAAAACCTTTCGTCTCTATCAACCATCTGTTCTGCGAGCAATGTGCCCTGCCCACTGCCACTTAAGTTTGGCGATTCTTTGGGCTATGTCTGTAACCTTGGTTCTCCTGCGGATATCTTCATTTCTGATGTGATCACGCAAATAAACTCCGGGCATAGCCCTTCCCATGTCCCTCTGTAGTCTCACACAATCATCCTTGCTCCTGGCACATATATGGCAATAACTGGCAAAGATCTGGAACGATTGTGGCGTGAAACCAACACCAGCTAGCTTTGTAAGCAACACGTCATTATCGACTAAGTAAAATGCTTTTCTGAAATCAAAGTAAGCAGCATCCATTTGCCCCCTACTATCCACTATTATCAATGGTCACCGAATTCCAGACCTTCCCCCTTAGCCAAGTTACAACCGTTTCGTTTCGATTCTCTTTTCGTTGATCCCCTCGAGTCGGCCACGCCTCCTATTCCTTTGTTCTGACCACGTGACTGAGCGTTGAGATGACGTCAGAACAAAGGAATCGAAGGCGTGGCCGACTCGAGGCGATTGACGAAAAGAGAATCGAAATGAAACGGTTGTAACTTGGCTAGGGGGGCAGATCTTCTGCAACTACATTAATTTACTGAACTTCAAATCAGTTAAATTCCTTTAAACAATGCTCTGTGAACATTACCTACGTAGATAGGTTATATTTTTTTGATTCAATGTTCTACTTGGAACCTTGGAACCAATCATTATTTTGGGACAACTCACTTGTATTCTCCTAAAGTAACCTGTGTTCTAACATGTTTCTGGACATGGTCCACCCGTGTGCCAAATTGTATTTAAAGCCATCAAGCAGTTTGTGTGTGAAGGAGTAACAAACATACATGCATAAATAAACTTTCACTTTTCTAATATTAGTATGATAATTTGTCTATAACCTGGTCCTTAATATCTCTTAGGCTAAAATATTAATTAGACCTAATGTTTAATACACATGTAGATAATGTCTGACAAGTTATTCAAGAACATCATCTCGTGTGAAGTGAAGATGATACAAATAGCGCCGTTGACATTGCATTTGTAATACTAATCTGACGCAGTAAACCTGTGTCCTATCATATGGTCCTAACATTGACTGAGGGCAGGGTTAATGAAGGTACAGTCAACCGCACATCATAAAAATAAATACAACCGACTTCAATTGAAAAAAAAAACTTTTCAGTTATTATTATTGTTGGGGGCAGAGGATGTAAATAATTACACAACACAATGGTCACGCTTGAAAGGCCTCAGCCATTTATTTAACACGTATAAAAAACAAGACTTCACATAACACGTGTAAATACTTTCACATAAACGAGTCCTTTACGTACATACGCGTGACGCTAACTCACAAATAGTTCACAGTTACTTTACAATACTTCACTGACTCTAATACGTTAGATAACTTAGGAAATCTGGAAATCTAGGGCCGCTCCAGGAGCGTAGGGTGCCAAGACAAACTGACGTGGTGACGCTTCAAGTCGAACTGCAGAGAGAGAACGTCGTCTTCAAGGAAAGTGTAGCTTAAGTACCTTTTCAGCCGGTCGCAAGTCGTGGGAGAGAGTCCCTATCCCTCTCGTCCTGTTCCCTAATCCTGTTGAGGCCGGCTGATGTACACCTCCCCGACCCCCGCATACCGCAAGCACACTATTGGTCGTCAATAGTGGCGTGATTTTCTCCGTTGTAATCCACCAATAGAAATCCAGATTATTCTTAACGGTTTTTCTGCGCTATTTACTTCTGAGAACCGCATTATGTACTTCTAAGAACTCAGTACATAGCCTTATATACTATCCCTGTAGCCGATTGGACAATAGTCTGGCCTCTGATTGGCTTGCCCTTTATTATGTACAGCGCGTATGTACATACGTTACGCATCTATGAATGACGTAATGTTGATTATATTTAGTGATTCTAAATTACATGCTTGTGTCCGTAACAGCCTCCCCCCGGCATAGCAACGCGAGCCTAACTTCCATCGGCCAGGACAACGAGCCTTCTAACTGGGCGTCTGAAAACGCCTCCACGCGTCTGTACCTCAGCGCTGCGTATGACACCATCAGGTCCTTGTATGGTGCGAACTATCTTCCCATATGATATACATAATACATTTCGCGGCAGTTGACCATCCGCAATGACTACTATATTCCCCGGTGCGAGTTGCGTGCGTGAATCTCGGACGTCGCCGCGCGGTGTCAACGTTGGTAGGTATTCGTTTATCCAACGAGTCCAGAACTTGTCCGCTAGCGCCTGTGTTGCGCGCCATGTCTTTCGATCGGCGACGTCGCACTGCCCTGTGGTTGGTAGTCCAGTAGCCGAGCCTAACAAGAAGTGGTTCGGCGTGAGCGCCTCCTCGTCGCCTGGTTCGACACTTACGTGAGTGAGGGGTCGTGAATTGACGATGTGCTCGATCTCGATCAGCAACGTGGAAAGTACCTCCTCCTTTGGTGCGCGTTCCTTCAACACGGCCGACAATGCCGACTTTACACTTCTTATCAGTCGTTCCCACGCGCCGCCCTGATTTGGGGCCCCGGGGTCAATGAACCGCCATTCCATATCTTGCTTAATTGCGAATTCATTGAGGTCATTCGCCCACTGCTTATATGCCTGTTGGATTTCAACGTCGGCTCCTCGAAAATTAGTCCCGTTATCGGACATCATAGTTTTAGGCCATCCGCGCCTAGCCGCCATTCTTCTTAGCGCTAATATAGCTGAATCGATGTTCAAACTTGGCAACAACTCTATATGTATTGCTCGCGTGACAAGACAGGTGAACAACATACCCCATCGTTTCTCATGCCGTCTTCCTATTGTGACTGTCATTGGTCCGAAACAGTCTACTCCGCAACGGGTGAACGACCGCAGGTGGGTGTCCAATCGTTCAATAGGTAAGTTCCCTTTTACGGGCCGTATTGGCGGCTTCCTTCGTCGCTTACATATCACGCAATCTCTTATCAGTGCGCGCACTGTCCGTCGAACCTTTAAAATCCAAAAGCGTTCCCTCGCTTTGTTCACTATATATTCACGTCCCGCGTGATGATCCCGTTCGTGAATCTGACGTAAATATAGTGACGTCATCGGATGTTTGCCTTCTAAGATGGGTGGGCACTTCCTATCTTGAGAAACGTTTGCGGCATTTATGCGACCGTTTAAACGAATGACGTCGTCTTGAAAAATTGGGTCCAATCGGTAGAGTCGACTGGTCCTGTCTACTCTCCTACCTACAGCGAGTCGCGCTATTTCCGCTGGAAAACACTCCCTCTGAGCCTCCCTTATCAGTAGCAGCTCGGCCTCCTGTTTGTGACGCAATGTCAACCGGGTAGCGCGTTTGCGGCATTTGTCGACGAACAGCAGGACATACGCAGTCGTTCGTAGTAATCGTTCGTAGGACGAAAAACGAGTCGTGTCGACGAGGCTGGTGATGCGCGCTATGTGCGTGACGATCTCATCACCCCCCTCTCCCTGCGCGATCTCCGTTGGCCAGATGTGTTCTGGTCCGCCCAGGAAGAGGGGACCAGTGGACCATCTGCTGTCGCTTTCCAGTTGTATCATTTCGGACCGAGTTGCGTCATCGGCTACTTTGCTCGTGTACCCTTTTTCCTTGAGGTCATTGACCTGTGACACGTGTGCTTTTTTGAAGTCAGCTGACTTATCCATTTTCCTTTCAATGGTGTCGAGTCTACGAAAGGTCATATCGTGACTCGGTGGTAGGTGTGGCTCATCACTCCGCCACGGCAATCCTACCTCATGGTGACCGTTGACCAGCCGAGCAGTCTTCGTGAAAATATCCTGCGCCCGTTCGTCTGCCAGCACTGTTCTCGGCTGGTAAACTATCCCCTGAGCGTCGATCGAGATATGCGATGTGGTGAGGTCCTTTAACTCTTCGCAATCCTTGGATATTTCCTGTGGGTGCACGTGCAATGCTGTCCCGCTACTCGCCTCGAATTCAGTTACGCGCCGTGGTACCGTTCCGTGGACCACCCATCCTAGCTGCGTAAGTGAAGCGGCTGGCTCGTTCTGCCGTCCCGTGAGCAAAGTTCGCGACACTATCAAATGCCAATTATCGGCGCCTATCAATAGGCGTGGCTTCGCATTCTCGTAACACACGTCACGTGCAGGTATACGTTTCATGTGTTCGCAGCGTAGATAGCTCGCTTTCACGGTCTGACCGGTTATAAACCCTATAACTGTAATAAAAGCTTTTAAACAAATCAAGGTTAAATTGACAGAAGATTTGTGGGGTATGTCTATCAAAGTTTGTACCTCAATTATTGAGACTATAGCGCCGTACTTAGCTATAATATTTAATTTGTGTATAGATCAAGGAGTTTTTCCGGATCTGATGAAATATAGTAAAGTGATACCACTTTTTAAATCTGGGGACAGTAAAGACACTAATAATTATAGGCCGGTGTCCGTGTTGCCGGTTTTTAGCAAGATATTTGAAAAGGTGATGTTAAATCAAATGCTTAATCATTTTAACACAAATAACATCTTACACGATAAACAGTATGGTTTCACCAAAGGACGTTGTACAACTGACGCTGGTGTCTCCTTACTAAAACACATTTTTAATGCGTGGGAAGAGGCACAGGATGCTATAGGTATCTTCTGTGACCTGTCTAAGGCGTTTGATTGTGTGGTTCATGAAACATTACTCCTGAAACTTGAGCATTACGGACTAGGCAAAATAGCTTTAAGCTTATTAAAATCTTATTTGATTGACAGACAGCAACAAGTTCAAATAAACGGTGTCAATTCGTCGGGATTAAATGTGAAAATGGGGGTACCCCAAGGTTCAATTTTAGGTCCTTTTTTATTTTTAGTTTATATTAATGATTTACCCTATTTGTTGCAAAATAAACTTAATATGGTGTTGTTTGCCGACGACACTTCTTTGATTTTTAAGATAAATAGAAGGACTAATAATCTTGACGACAAAAATAACGCACTATTGCAGGTCCAAAACTGGTTCACTGCTAATAATCTAGTTTTAAACGGGAAAAAAACTAAATGCATAAGATTTTCCTTACCGAATGTCAAAAGTAGTGATTGTGACGTAATACTAAACGATGAAAAACTAGAATTTGTCGACAAAACTGTTTTCCTGGGGATAACGCTTGACTCTAGGCTACAATGGGGTCCTCATTTAACATCTCTTGCAGGACGGCTTAGCTCAGCTGCATATGCTGTTAGAAAAATCCGCCAATTTACGGATGTTGATACCGCTAGACTAGTCTATTTTAGTTATTTTCATAGTATCATGTCATACGGTATCTTACTATGGGGACGGGCTGCAGACATCGACTCAATTTTTATACTACAGAAAAGAGCCATCAGAGCTATTTACAATCTTCGCCGGTGCGATTCTCTAAGGGAACTGTTTAAGGATATTAATACCATGACGGTGCCTTGTCAATATATTTATGAAAACATCATGTACGTTAGAAAAAATCTTCATCTTTTTAGCAAAAGAGGCGATAGACATAATTATGTTACAAGAAATAGGGACCAATTAGTTCAACCAGGTTTCAGACTGGCTAAAGTGGCGTCTTCTTTCATGGGGTACTGTTTGAAATGTTATAATAAAATACCTCCACAAATATTAGAACTCAATGAAACAAAATTTAAATCTTGTATTAAACGCACACTATGCAGGCAGGCATATTATAAGTTGGAGGATTATATTCAAGATAAAAATGCTTGGCTCAATGCTGGTCCAGCTCCACTACCACCGGGGTGAACAAATTGATTAGTTTGGAAATTATTGTTATTATTTTTAAATGTTTTTTTTTTTTTGAATTTTTAAATAATAAAAGTATTGTATAATGTAGAAGCATTTTTTTCAAAGTTTGTAAATGTGAGTACCATGGAGCTATTTTATGGTTTTTTGTGTTACTATTGGACTTGTTTGACATAAATCAGCATGGCAGTTGAGAGTTTATCATGCTCACTCAAATGTCTCACTGATGGTGGCGCATGTGTTGGATCATTCGGTTCCCTTCAAAATGGTTGAGCTGAGTGGTGCTAATATTGGCGTCATGTTCGTGAACGGGCGCTGTCAGTTGAGACTGGTCATCTCTTAGCTGCCAGTTGCTATTTTAATATCTGTATTTAGTTTGTATTTTTACTTTATTTACATTGTTCTCACATGATAGCGACACATGTAACAGAGATATTTGTAATTACAAAACATGATTGAAAAGAGTGTCCATGGAGTTTCTTGCACATTCTTCTCCATAGAGATCTACGCTTTGGAATGTGCAATTAGCATCATTTTTTTTTTTCTGACTGACTGACTTCATGACATTTCAAAAGTGCCTGTAAATGGTTTATTTGAAATAAAATGCTTTGAATCTTTGAATCTTTGAATCTTTGAATCTATATTCAAACTTTTAACAGTACGCGCGCGTATGTTAAAATACTCTGAGCGTTTTCCCTTGATGTCTATTTCCACGCAACGACTGTCGTTCTCTTGCCGCGTGGCCGTAATCTCGTGGACGCGTAACGCTCGCTTAATTCCTTTCGCGCCCATTTCGTTAGCTATCTCTTCGTCGAGTAGCGTAATAGTGGAGCCCTCGTCCAGTAACGCATGCGTCTCTATTTCCTTGCCATTTGGCCCTCGCAACGTCACTGGGCACACTTTAAGTAACACCGCGCTTATCTCGCTGCCGGCATGGGCAGATGCGGTGGTCGCCGATTCTTCCCTCACGCTCCCGCTCCCACAGTTGGTGGAGGCGCTAGCCGCGTCCGACGTTCGGTCGGCGGTGTGGAGTAGCCTATGGTGCGATCTACGACATTCCTGCTCTCCGCACTTCCTCGCGGTACACTTGAATCGACGATGTTTACTCGCCAGACATTTGAAACACGCTCCAGTTTCCTTGGCCCATTCCCATCTTTGTTGGACCGTCATGTCACCAAGTTTCTTGCAGCTTGGCGTGGCATGTCCCTCGCCACAGCACAAGCACGTCTTCTTAGCCCTCTCTTTCTCGTCCTCGCCAGGTCGCTCGGCGGCGGCGTACGTTGCGGGTACACGCGCTTTGTTCTTCCTATTGACCGCTTGTGCTCTGGCGGGAGCTTGCTGACGCGTCGCTTCCTTTGAAGTCGTAGTCACGGTCGACGAGTACGCGTATCTTACGGCCCGATCAGCTTCCCTCATTAGGTAGCGCGACAGCGTAACGATCTCCGCTTCCACGCGACTACCATGCTCTTGGGCGTAATCACACCAACGCGCGCGCATGTGTGGGCTGAGCTTCTCTACTACGTGTCTGGACAGCATTGGGTTCTGTAGGTACCCCCTATCATCCAGACACGATAGCACGCTGACGATGTTCTGCAGCTTTATCGCGAACGCGTTGAGTTCAGCGGCCGTCGTACCGAGTCGCGGTAATTTTCTTAAATCGTCGAGCGACTTGTCGATTATAATCTCGGGACGTCCGTAACACTGTTCGAGTGTATGCATTATCACGGCGGGGTCAGCAGCGGTGCAAAGTAGCGCGGACACGGTCTCTCTCGCTTCACCTTTCAGGCTGTTGCGTAGGCGCGCTAAGTTCTCTCCTTGTGAGAATCCATACTCTCGTGTCGAGTCTCGCATTGCTGACTTGAACAGCAACCACTCGTGCGGCGCTCCCGTGAAAATGGGCAACTCTATCGCTTGACGCGGCGGCGGTCGATAACGTGTCATCCTATTTAACGCGTCGGCTAGCTTATCGATATCTCGGGATCGAGATCGAGATCTATGTCGCGACCTAGGCGGTGATCGGAACCTAGGTTCGCGGGGCTCCTTGTTCTCTACGCGGGGCGGCTCCTGCCTTGGAAAGTACGTGCGTTCTCGCTCCTCATACTGTGGCGTACGCGGCCTCGTAAATTCCTGCCTACCCCGGGTGCGCTCGGCTTCCTCCCCCCGTATGTGAACCGGGGCGGGTGCGCGTATCGCTGACGACGTTTGATCCGGCGGAGTCAGCGATGGTAATTCCTCGTCCCCCGTAGGCTGCGCGTATTGCAGCCAATTATCGGTGTCCGCGACGTCCTGGGCTATGTCACTATCTCGATCTGTTTCCTCGCGAATGGTAGCTACATCTATTGCTAATCTCTTCCTAACCAGCTCGGCTTCAAGTCGCAATTCCTGGCGGCGTGTCGCGGCGAGGCGCTCCTCAGCATATAATTCTGCTTGCCTAATGCGCAGTACAGCACTAGCGATGAATTGGCGCGATCGTACGGACTGGACGGGCGACCTACTATTTATCCTATCAATGGCGGGCGCGGGCGCTGGGATGGCGGTCGCGGCGGCGGTTGACGTTATAGCATCCATCGTAGTGTTCTCGGCTGTCGGCGCGTTCGTAGGCACTGTTGCAGGAACTGGTACAGACGCGGGAATCGTAACGCGGGGGTTAGCGCGTGATAATATTGTCGCGCGGGACGACGGTGACGCGGGGGGTTCTTCAAACACGCGGGCTTGCGTATCTTCGTTCTTCTGGCTTCTTGTAGTCGGCATCCTTCCTCCTTGGTTGGCACCCTAGCTCTATCAATGCCCTAGCGGCCCTATCAGACCTACCGGAGGGCCCTATGAGAGGGATATGCTCCGGCAGGGATGGAAATTGTGCAGGAATGGAAAGGTGGGGACTACCCTGCAGAGAGCTACACGCGCTACGAGGTGCTCAGCAACCGGTGGGAACGACCGGTTGCCTCGGCAGTGCCTAGTCCGTGTCCGGCCCTCGCAACGTGCGCAACCTTAAAGGCGCAGTAGTGCTATTCAACCACGTTTGGTTGGCGACACCGCACAATATGTCGCACCGCCTTGAAACGGCGTTAACTCAGGCACGCACCTTTGACACCGTTAGGTGGCACGTACCTGAGCCGCGGTCCACCCGCTTAAAAAGGTTCTTGACGCGGCGGCGTAAAGGACCCGTGAATCCCTCTCTGCAGCTCGACACGACGGCTTGACACGACGACTTGACACGACGTTCCGGCGGCTCGAAGTTCCCGACGTGATGACAATCCTAAGCACCTACTGGGTCGGACTTACTGCGTTCCTGTGTTCCTTTTCTTTCTTGAGAATAGGTATTCTTCGTAACGTGACTTGCTGCGTTCCTTTTCTTTCTTGAAAGCGTTCCTTTTCTTTCTTGAAAACAAGGTTTCTTCGTAACGTAACTTGCCGCGTTCCTATTCTTACTTGCAGCGTTCCTGTTCGAGCTTGAAGTGTTCCCTTCTTCAATCTTCGACACCCAACTGTGTTTCTTCACGTCTCCCCAAAGACGCACAATAAGCCGCTCGATATTCCTTACCAAAGGACCAAATATCCGGCTCTCGAAGGACCAAAGTTCCTTTGTTGGGGGCAGAGGATGTAAATAATTACACAACACAATGGTCACGCTTGAAAGGCCTCAGCCATTTATTTAACACGTATAAAAAACAAGACTTCACATAACACGTGTAAATACTTTCACATAAACGAGTCCTTTACGTACATACGCGTGACGCTAACTCACAAATAGTTCACAGTTACTTTACAATACTTCACTGACTCTAATACGTTAGATAACTTAGGAAATCTGGAAATCTAGGGCCGCTCCAGGAGCGTAGGGTGCCAAGACAAACTGACGTGGTGACGCTTCAAGTCGAACTGCAGAGAGAGAACGTCGTCTTCAAGGAAAGTGTAGCTTAAGTACCTTTTCAGCCGGTCGCAAGTCGTGGGAGAGAGTCCCTATCCCTCTCGTCCTGTTCCCTAATCCTGTTGAGGCCGGCTGATGTACACCTCCCCGACCCCCGCATACCGCAAGCACACTATTGGTCGTCAATAGTGGCGTGATTTTCTCCGTTGTAATCCACCAATAGAAATCCAGATTATTCTTAACGGTTTTTCTGCGCTATTTACTTCTGAGAACCGCATTATGTACTTCTAAGAACTCAGTACATAGCCTTATATACTATCCCTGTAGCCGATTGGACAATAGTCTGGCCTCTGATTGGCTTGCCCTTTATTATGTACAGCGCGTATGTACATACGTTACGCATCTATGAATGACGTAATGTTGATTATATTTAGTGATTCTAAATTACATGCTCGTGTCCGTAACAATTATTATTGCACACCTTAACTTAAGACAGGACAAGACAAACATTTATAAAAATAAGTGTACAATAGCCGGTATAGATAGGTAGTATTATCGACTACACGTATAAACAAAGCAATCTTTCTTGTTACGACAGTTCTGCTATGATCCTATAAGGAGTTCCGTTCCATATCTTCGAAGTTCGTCATCAGACCATAACAATATTTCTATGAGACGAATTCGGGATCTTTCAATAAAAAATAATAATTTAAAATCGGTCCACTGCTACGTTAATGACTTTTTTTTGGATTTGACTTATTTATTTAATTTAAATTAATATAATAAAAATCGGTCCACAATTGACCGAGAAATTAGTGAACATATATAAAAAAAATACACACAGTCGAACATATAACCTCCTCCTTTTTTAAGTCGGTTAAAAACTTGCACTTCAAAAAGTATCTTACAACATTAAGATTTAGCAGAAAATACCTTTATAACAAAGGCACTGTCAAGGTCAAATTGCTACCAATGATTTCTGTTGACTGTACCTTTGTGTGTGAGCTATAGAGATAGTAATAGTTCATTTGATACTATTATAAATCTGATTGCAGGTCAAGTGCGTAGTTATAAAAAACAACGATTTAGATAGACGGACTGTTGGCGCAGTGGTTGACTGGCCTGTTGGTTAAGTGGTTAGTGGCCCTGACTGCTATGCCGGAGGTCGTGGGTTCGATTCCCACCCAGAACAAATGCTTATGTGATGAGCACGATCATTTGTTCTGTGTCTGGGTGTAATTTATCTATACATATATGTATGTATTTAGAAATATATAAGTATGTTTATCAGGTGTCTAGTACCCATAACACAAGCTCTGCTTAGCTTGGGACTAGACGGCGTTGTGTGATAGTTGTGGAATATATTATATTATGTTTGATGATCGGACGCTCGGACCCCATGGACCTAGTGTTTCAGCCCAAACGGCTCAAATATATAACCTCCTATGAGGTTATTATATTTACGCCGTTTGAGGTTTTCTGCACCTGCAGCAGCCGCCCCAGCACAGCCCGCCGTACTCAGAAGATGGGATGGCGCAAGGGTGTCGACACATGTTGCATCCCACACCAAAGGCCTACCCAATTTCCAAGGCATTATAGTCATCCCGTCTGGCCTCTTCCCATCGTCACGTGCCAAGCCATTGGGTTCTAAAACAGCTGGCACCCCGGCCGTGACAAGAGCTCGGCGGATGATGTCATTAATACTGGCATGTCGTGCTATCCGACCAGCGCTTCTACCGCATGATAGGCCATGGTGTCCGAGGCGGTCGACTGCTTCGCCGCACTGACATCGATGTGGAGCTCCACTAGGAGCACCCAGACGCAGGCATGTAACGATCCGGAAGGTGGTGTCACTCAGCATAGTACCTATGTTAGGTGACGGTAGAGCCTGTAGCCAGAGGCCCGACTCCAATTCACCCACAGCTAGTAGGCGGGCGCGCTCAGCAGTATTGGTGGACGTATTAATAAGATTATTCCGTACCAGCCTGCAGAGCGGCTCATCCCACTGTCTCTGGGAAGATGAATTCTCGGGCAACGCCTTGTCCGGGCAAGCCACTTTCCAGGCGTTCATGGCGTCGGTCAAGCACGGCACCTCACAGTCAACCAGTGATGGAGTTAAGATACGTTCGACTAACTGTTGAGTGCTGTGGACCGAAGACAGAAACGCTGGTAGACTTATACTAGAATTTTTGCGGAAAACTTTTTAGTTATTACCACCACTAAAAAGTACCCCTCAGCCAAATACCTTAAAGCCAGAGTGCATCTCATGACAATTCTAATAATCCCAAACACGGTTAGATTACATTAATTTATTACAGAGTTCCGGTGCCTAACTTCAGGCTTCATCATCAGATCAGTTCGATATATTTCCCCTCTTCTTCCAATCAGTCATCGACTACACGTATAAACAAAGCAATTTTACTTGTTACGACAGTTCTGCTGTTATCCTAAGAGAAGTTCTGTTCCATATCTTCGAAGTTCATGATCAGATCATAACAATATTTTTATGGGACTAATTTGGAAGCATAACCTTTAAAACAAAAAAATAATAATTCAAAAAATCGGTGAACATAAATTAAAAAAAAAAATATATTCAGCCGAACATAGAACCTCCTTTTTTTGAAGTCGGTTAAAAAAAAATACGCGACGTAGAAATCAAGTACAAGTGTGTAATTAAAGGATTTTAATTTTGATTTTTTTATTTTAACAAAAAAAACCGGACACGAGTATAAATTGAAACAAAAATACTAAAATCGCCAGGTGCTATTTTCGTACCTATCAAATATACAAAAAAAAAAACATTCCGAAATTTGAAGTCCTTCGGAAGGAGTGCAACCACAAACACCGAAATATTTATTATATCTATTAGATTATGATTATTAGATATTTATTCAGTATATTATTATTTAAGTAAGGATAACTATTTTTATTAAGTAGGTAGTTCCAAGTTTCAAGCACATTGTGTATCTTATGAAACATCTATCAACCCAAACCGCTCAAGCCTCTGAGAGAATCTAGGTTCTCCCAGATAGAGAGTGGTTTTTTTACAGCAACCTCTGGCGGTAGCTGTAAAAAAACCAAAATACTGGGTTAAGCTCATCTTTGCGCATTATAACTTTTTGTTTTTATACCTACTTGTTCGTTAGCGGTTGTTTTTTGTGTGCATTATAGAGTAAGAATATGTCGGCGATTATGACAATTGAATAAGACACTCAATTGATACCTTAGTACCTGAGTGGGATGAAACACTGTGACGTTGTAGTCACGTGAGTGGAATTGTTTTGAAAGGCGACGTTTACGGACGGCAGTCTTGAGTGGTCTTCAGTAATCCGTTGAGTAGTTTGAACACTTCTAACGAGTTTACTCGTTCTTTCGGATTACGATACACCTAAGTCTGTAATTACTTAACTATCACTGCTCACTGAACAAACACTTTTTCGTCTCTTCGTCCTCTGTGCAGAGGATGCATGGAGTCAGAGAAAACTGACACGCATGTGCTCCTTGAGTGCATAGCCGTCAGCGAAATAAAAATACGAACCTTGGAAGCACCAAATTTACTCATAGACGCCCTGAGCAAACTGAAAAGACTCATCTACTTCTAGAGTGAGGTGAGCTAGTTGGAGTGAAGGCCGCCATGGCCCACGCACAATGATCCACTAGAGACTAAGTGCGGAAACCAGGCAACAATAAATAGATAGATACTTAACTATATCTACTATGAAATAAAAGTGATTTTTATGGAATTGTTGTTTTAATTCTACGTCATGAACTCTCTGCCAGAAAACCTTACCGATGGCAGCTGTACCTCTTTTATTTTTTATTTTTTTCGGTGGTAAAATCATCCAGTGACATCCCCACTCTTGGGCGGAGCAGGAGATAGATTTATCACAGTCGCCTTCAAATATAATATTTTATATCTTTAAGATTATGAACAAACGAGTACAGATGGTAAAATAACCTTCTTGTACCATCTACACTCATCTTTTTGGAAGTATGAAAGCATCTAATGTCTTTGTGGCATCATATTTTTTTTCAAAGGAATATATGAAACGACGAAATAACATTTCAATGTCACTTGTTCTCTGCTTAAAAACTTCAACAAAACAAGAAAAGAGAAATATAACATCGCAAAGCAATTTGTCATTTACACTTTAGCTTAATATTTTTAGCTGAAACGCTCGTTTTGGCAACTGCACGGATGCAATGTCACGTAACACGTTAGGTGATTGTGGTGACACTCTGGCAAATATACAGACATTCACATATTTGTGGAGTATGATATTTGACACAGAGCGAGAGATCGCAAAAGAGATTGGTGTACAATTAAATGCATTATATCTATGACCACGTTTAATCATAAAAAATACCTAAGTCAGAAAAGAAGTAGTAATATGTACCTACTTCATTCCAAAAACATCGAGAGGGGGTCACGGCGTCCTCACCTTCCGCATGACGCAGGTCTTCACCGTACTGTATGGTTAGTTCGGGAGGTTCCTGCACCGGATTCAAGCGGAAGAAACACTTAGGTGTCATAAGTGTTTAAAAATTGATCTTAGAAACAAAGTCACACGCCTCAAAGATACCAGTAAAACTGTATGTGACCAGTTAGGGCCGATGTCCGATAGGGCCAAGAGAATTTTTGAAAGAGATACTTACCGTGGTCCTGAAACGCAGGGAGCAACTGAAAGACACGGGTGTTTTTTGGTTAGAAAAAGTTTAACACGCCCTCTCGCTCCACCCTAGACCGACAAAAGAAAATACAGTAACACAATGTTTTCCACTAAAATTAGAATAATGTGGAAAACTTTATTTTACAGTTACATTTTTTTTTTACTGTGTGCACTTTAGAATATTGTCAAAATGTTGGTCAGTTAGTCAAAAAAAAAGCAAAAAGTTAAAGCTAGATATAATTTGTTTATTTACTTACACTATTTCGCTCAATCACAACACGTAAATACTTATTGATACATTTATGTTTTTTTATTAAACTAAGTGCTATATAATATTGAAAAGGTATTATGTAAATACCTACCTGATACGAGTTTACCCTATTTTACATTTCTGACTACGCATTTGACCTCGACTTTAAGGAGTAAAATAAATTCAAATTACCATAATAATATTTACTTAATATATTCTTAATTATATTAATCTCTCAGGTTTTTAAAACCTGTTCATTTCACGAATCGTGAGTTATGGCAAACCATATCCTTAAACATAATATTTTATTTTAATCTTATTCATAAAAACCTTTTATCATAAACTTATAATTCACTGTACTACTTGTGGATGAGTTGTATTTAATTTAATGTACATATTTTAGTCAGGGAAATAACCACGTTCACACATTCCAGTACCTTCAAATGTCACTAAACGCGGAATCGGACGATTAATTTTTGGTTAATTTGCGTCGTTCACTCAAAATGAAACATTTACACATGGAATGACAGAAGAGTGCTGAATGAATTCATTAGTGAATAGATCCAACAATATTTGATATTTGGCATTCGGCGTCATTCACTCCACTCCGATTCAAAGAAAAGTGAACAGTTTAAACACAAGAACATTCACTTGGGTTCGCCCATATCATCTCGAGTCCTGTAGCAGACTAATACTAAAACACACAATGTCTTTCAATGACATAATGAAAGAAAAGAGTAAGTGAATGTTCATTTCTATGTCATTCCAGTTAAGCTGTGTGAACATGGAATAAAAGAACAAAAAACTGGTCAAGTACGAGTCGGACTCGCGCACGATGGGTTCCGTACTGTCCGTAACAAAAAACGGCAAAAAAAAAAAACACGTTTTTTGTATAGAAGCCCCACTTAAATATTTATTTTATTCAATTTTTAGTATTTGTTTTTATAGCGGCAACAGGAATACATCATCTGTGAAAATTTCTACTCTCTAGCTATCATGGTTCATGAAATACAGCCTGGTGACAGACGGACGGATGGACAGTGGAGTAAGACCCTATTACCTACTAAGGTAATAGGGTCCCGTTTTACCCATTGGGTACGGAACCCTAAAAATGAATACGTACTGGAGTGAACATTCTTTCTAGTGAACCGTCTGATTTCATCTTAAGAGGGTCCTTTTCCACTTCGATTCTTCGATTAAATGTGCAAGGCTTATAGTAATGTACTTTTTTATATTTTATTATATGAGTACATTATGGAGGGCAAAAATTCACGTAAAATAGCAGATTTTCAGAGGTCTTTTTACAGAAATTTTACAGAAATTTATGTTTTGATTTCTATAGGAGCCTAGATAATATCCACAAGATAGCTGTGTATCCAAAATGCCTAGAGAAAGATGTGTAATAACATCATAATCACGTAAGAGCGGTTGTATGGAAATGTACCGCTCTTAAGTTAACCTAACTCATAAAAAAATAGTTTTTTTCTATTGCCATGACATTTAATCTAAGGCTGCGTTTCCACCCACAAACAAATTGCATGAGAGTTGCTTTACAAGGCGGGCTACCGAGGTATAATGTGATCAATCAGTTATTCATACCCCGCAATGTAATATAACTTGCATGCAATTTGCTTGCAGGTGGAAAAAATATTAGTTTCCTTATCTAGTTTACATGAAAAATTTTAGAACTTATGGCGAAGGGCATTCTCTGTAATCCTTACAGCCCCCTTAGCCAAGTTACAACCGTTTCGTGTCGAATTCCGTTCTCCAATCGGTAACGACTCGGTGTCAGCAATTGTAGAAAACGATAAGTGGTAGCCATGTTGACGCGCCTGAGTCGGCCGCTACAAGATGTAGCGTTGAACATTGTAGAAACGATAACAATTCATTGTATCATTTTGAACGATGTGAACTTGGGTACGAATTTTCTATTCGTTTGTTCTGACCACGTGACTTTACGTTGAGATGATGTCATTCCCATACATTTGATTAGTTTTCGACTAGCGTTAACGATTGCAGATTACTAAATTGATAACTTGGCTAGGGGTGCAGGCACGCTAATAATAATTATTATTATTATATAACTTAACTAGCTACTAGTTACTAGTTGCTAGTTTACTAGTTACTTTGCTTTTTTTATAATTATGTAAGTTATGAAATAAGAAAAATATTTAGACAACAGTGTCTTTGCTGTTTATCGGAGACCCAATGCGGAATTAACTGTCTTTATTTATACAGGTAAACTTTAACTCATTACCAATTTTTCAGAGGATGAAAGTACCCATATACCGCATTTAAAAAGTAAAAAAAAAATATAATAGATAAATTACTCGGAAGGAGATGGCGGGAATGTCTTTCTTAGAAATGGGCAAAAAGCGGTCGAGCCACACTGTGCTAGAGCCGGGAACTTTGCCCTTTTGCCCAGCTATGGGGCAGTACAGGCTGATATAAAATAATATTAAAACGTTATATAATTAATACTTTGGGGCCAACTCTGATAAATACTTATATTGACGGTTTGGTATAGTGAGAAATTGTAAATATTCTATAGTCATGGGTTATTTTGGCAAAATATTCTCGTTCTCAATCTTTTGTACAGTCACCAAAAATTTAATGAATTGTCTAGCATCAACTAAAGTGCAGTGACGTCATTATCATGTGCGTACGCCTCCTTGGTTGCTGGGTTCTTCACTGTATCCCGTTCCTGTCGTTTGTGCATGACATAGAGAGCTCTGAAACGTAGAAAGAAAATAAGAATTACAAAAAACTCTATAAATGACACGGTTGGTGCAATGGTTGAGTTGAGCAATTAGCCGCTGCATTATGTGTCTGAGAATAAGACGTAGACGTTATAACAATAATAATAAATAATTTGTATGGCAAAACAACGTGTGCCGGATCAACTAGTATTAAGTAATAATATAAAAAACTAGCTTCTGTCTGCGACATTATCCGAGTGTCTTAACACAGGTCGCATTTAACCATTTCTTATAACTTTGGGCTCTAGTCTTACTTATTTATCAGTCAATGATTTTTGTAATCAGATTAGGGTCCTTATCATAACGTATTAAAATGTCAGCCATGCGAGCTTGAAATAGGGATGGAGCTATACACCCATTATTATAGTTCCATAACATTAACGACAATCAATGAAATCAATTTAGGTAATAAAATGGATCGCGTTCAGATAGATACCTCCAAAAACTCTTTTTACAATAATGCGTACCTTTTTGTAAATAAAGAGTAAGTAATTGCTATAAAATTCGATTATTTCTGCAAAATTTCAGAGGAAATGGTAAGGTTTAAAAGTAATTGAAATTTTCTGAAAATCTGTTTTCAATTAAGACAAAATGAACAAAATGCAATGAATTAAATTGATTGACTCTGCGGTTACCTATTAAAGTCCATTACCGAGTTAAAAACCTTGTTGAAAAGTTGAGAGTCGAGTCGAGTTAGCTTTCAAAGTTTTAAGTGACGTTTCCGCTCCGGTCAATACCTACATTTTTAAGATAATATATGACTTTTTAAACGGTTTTATTTAGCTTGACCTGTTTCTTTTTTATTTATTTATTATCACTTTTTCTTTTTTATTGTTTGTTTATTTTGTGACTAAAGTTAAAACAAAAAAAGTAAAGTAAAGTATCTACAACGAAGTTATTTGATGATTTCATATCTCAAAAGTAATATTAGGTAATTTATGTTCACAATTCATCTCAAAAAACAGGTTAACAGATAAACAGATAAACATATTTATTGGTAAAAATTACATTTACAAGTCACAATATATTTTAATTAAATGAAGTACTTAGTTGCGTAAATTATTGATACAATTAATTCATCTAATAAATAAAACAATTAATAACATAAAATTACAACCATTGATTCATCATTTCATTAAAAAATAATTAAATCATAGTAAAATACAAAAAAATAATAAATTGATTTAAAAAATAAATAAATAAATAATTGATTGTCATTGAACTTAATAGATTAACATTGATTAGTCATTATCATTAGTTAGTGTATTATATGATATTTTATTATCTAGCATTTCCTCTATGGAATAAAATGCTTTCTGAGTGAGCCAGCATTTAAAGCTACATATCGTTGTAGCAGAGGTAACCGACGACGATAGTTTATTGAATATTTTGGGGCCTATAATGTGCGTAAGCTTATCAGACTTTGATAGTCGATGTGGTACTCCAGCTAGCTTATTGGCTTGTCGAGTGTAGTAATTATGTAAAATATATATAGTTTGAAATACGTCATAAATTATTATATCAAGTAGTATTAATGTTTCACTATATAAATTAAGATCCCAGAACTGTCTGACATAACTTATTTTCACATGGATGAAACCTTAGGTTCTCAGTAGCGTCTCATGTGCTTTGAATACCTGTATACTTGTGGAGCTCCCCCTTGGGGCCCCTGAGCAGGTACCAGGTGAGAAAGGGAACTAAAAATAACGAGTTACTTAACTTAATTTTTTATGGCTGATTTTTATATATGTTTTGTAGAATATTATCCTAAAGTAGTGTCAGACACTTTCCATAGACCAAAACTTCTGTCAGACGCTTTAAAGCTCCACAAAAAGGAAATAAACTTTACTTATGTTTACGTGCCTGATTTTTAAATAATGCTGCTCATAGTTCACTGGAGCGGCATCAACTTCCGCATGACGCAGGCCCTCACTGGACATGGCAAGTTCGGGAGGTTCCTGCATCGAATTCAGGCGGAAGAAACGCCCGGGTGTCATCATTGTGATGACCGCCCGGAGGACACGGTGGAGCATACGGTGGAGATGTGCCCCGCTCGGGCGAAACACCGCCGTGTCCTCGTGTAGCCAATCGGCGACAGCTACCTTTCGCGTCGGGCCCTGGTTCGGGCTATGGTCCGGAGCGAGGAGGAATGGCAGCCGGTCGCCTCCTTCTGCGAAGCAGTAATGCTAGCGAAGGAGGAGGCTGCACGAGTGAGGGAACAAAGGTCCTCACGCCCCAGCCGCCGTAACTCCGACCCCGACGAGCAATGGGTAGCCGTCCGGCCGTTCGGTAATTAACCGGACCGAGCCCAGTCGTCAACAGCGCGTAGTGATCCACGCGTTCCTCAAAGAGATGTCAGCAAACCGTAGGGGCCGAGCAGGGCCGATGCCCGCTAGCTTAGGACCGCGGGGAATTTCTGAAAAGGAAACCTGTAGTCCTAGAACGCAAAGGGTCATTGAAGGACACAGGTGTGGTTTTAATCAGTAAAAGTCTGACTCGCCTTGGATGATTTCCCACGTTTAATAAAAGCCCCAAAAATACTTTGTCACCATTATATTAAATCTTGATACGTATATAATTTGATGACTATTATTACTATTAGTTTAAATAAAAATAAAATATTTATTTACGACCTAAATCGATGTCATTGTTAACGCCTGTTTTCAAGCAACATTTGCTTGTGTCCAAGAGAAAAAGGAAAATAATAAAACTTATTGTCGAACACCATTCAATAATTTTGTTTATAGGACGTACAAAAATTTTTTCACGTATCTAAAACGGAATGCTTCAATAGAAAAGGTCACGGGCATAAACTAATAAATAGTTTATAATTATTTCAATTGTAGTTTATTATAGTTAATTTAAAGTGGTTTTTTCCATACCTTTTCGAGTGCTAGGGATTGTCTAGCGCTATCTTTATTGTAAATTTTGACATTGTTAATAATTAATCTACTATATTAGTAGTAATAGTAGTAATTTGGAGATGTTCGCAGTAAGTTTTTTTTTTTTTATTTGATATAAACTAGTGCTTGACTGAGATCCCACCTGATGGTAAGCAGTGATGCAATCGTTGATGTGAGGCGCACTAGTTTATTAAGAACCTATATTCACTCTATCCTTGAAGACACCCAAATTATAATCGACTTATAATTACCAAATTATAATTCATATTGTGTAATCTGACTAATTTTCAAAAATACCATTATGGCAAGATGGAAGAATTTGGGGAAAACCTGCAAAAGGCGCTTGGACCGGCCAGGGAAGATCTAGGTCTGCGGGATTGTTTGAAAAAATTACCGTAGCTCTTTTTTTTTTTTTTCGGTGGGAACATCATCTTATGACATCCCTCGCTTTTGGGCGGAGCGAGAGATAGTGTCAGACTTTTACTGACTAAAAACCCACTCCTGTTCCTTCGTTGCCTTTCGTACCAGGGCCGAGTCTTCCTTTCAGAATCAGACCCTTGGCCCCAGTAGGCTTCGATCCTGATGGCCCCTACAATTGCTGACATCTCCTTGAGGCGCGCGCGAAACAGTACGCGCCATCGACGACCTGGGCTCGGTCCGGACGGTTACCGGACGGTCGGGCGGCGAGCCACCCATTGCTCGCCGTCCGCAAGCCCGCGCCTACGGTGGCCGGAAATCGGGATCAGAATCCCGGCGGCGGTTGGGGCGTGAGGACCGTTGCCTCACGCGATCGGCCGCCTCCTTTGCTAGCATTACTGCTTCGCAGAAGGAGGCGACCGCCTGCCACTCCTCCTCGCTCCGGACCATGGCCTGTACCAAGGCCCGGCGCGAGAGATCACCGCCGCCGATCGCCTCCACGAGGACACGGCGTTGCTCTTCCCAAGCGGGGCACACCTCCACCGTGTGCTCCGCCCGGGCGTTTCTTCCGCTCGAATCCGGTGCAGGAACCTCCCACACTTACCATGTCCGGTGAGGACCTGCGTCATGCGGAAGGTATGGACGCCGTGTTGCCTATCCAGCCACTCCTCAAAGAGACCGTAGCTCTGGAACGCAAAGGTAACTGAAGGAACACGGGAGGGTTTTGGTCAGTAAACGTCTGCCACTCCCTCTCACACCACTTAGAGTTGGAGGACTTATTTCCCATCTCAAAAAAAAGTAGTGTCGAATTTTTACTTCACTAAAACCACCATGGTGACCTCAACCAGTATAAAAGTGGGGTCCCGTGATCTCTTAAAAAAATCACACTTATTATTATTGTGAATTGAATAAATGGAATTTATTTTCTATCTAAACATATTATTTACATTTATAAATATTTTTTTAAAAAAAGCATATTAAAAAAAAATTAAAAATGAAAAAAATTGTAGCCCACCGGCATCAGGAATAGGGTCCATAAGCTACCGCGGTGGTCAGGGCTCCAGAGAGAGAGAGGAATCTTATTATATAGGTTATTATTTCTCAGAACCCTGGGGCCCTGGACTTTTGGAAGGCATACAAGGAGTCAAAACCAACTCGCAGAGGCCCCTTTGACGCTTTTAATAGAACGTGGTATCAACCGGCGATTATCGCTGTACTCGCTGGGCAGAGTTCCCGCCTTAGTTTTTCGTCTTTAACTTATTATTATTATATCAGCCTCAAACAACATACTTTTAACACATGCCAATTAGAAATTCACCACCAACGCCCATGAGATCAGCCTTTGACCGAATAACGTGATCAATTTCAACTGACGTGCGCCATTTCATTCTTACAAAGTCGACGACAAACCATTTAAACCGCGCACTTGGCAGAATTCCGTCATGTATTATACTGATTACGTGATTGGAAACAGCCTCGACCTTTTTGAGCCGTTCAGTTTTTCCAAGAGCAATCAATCGGTTTTTGTGAGTTGAAGTATCTACTCTGTGGAGGTTTGTGATGTGTACTTGTCATTAAGGAAGATACTGGTGTTTTTAACTTCTAAATATACTCTACCTATTTTGACCTCTGTTTGAAGTTTAAATTATGTGAAATTATTGAATCTTATAATTTCTTTCTTTCCTCTATAAAATCTATCTTTTTAAATAAAAATGAATAGCTTTTCGTTAGTATTGCTAAAACTCAAAAACGGCTGGACCAATTTGGCAAATTTTTTGAAATATTCGAGATAGACCAGGGTTTGTATGAATTATGCTGTTCTGGTATTGCCTGTAGATGGCATTATCTTTACTATTAGGTGGTACGAAGTTAGCTGGGTTAGCTAGTATTAGTATAGATAGATAAGCAGTACCATATGTAAATTGATACTACCTAGCCTCTTCCCAATAGTTCAGGGTCGGCTTCCTGCCTAACCGGCAGCTGAATGCCCGTGTTTTACATGGAGCGACTGCCTTCGATCCGAATCCGATCTCCACTACCCAGTTATTTTCGGTAGGTTCCTGCGCCTGATTCGTGCGGAAGAAACGCCCGGTTATCACCATTGTGTAGACCGCCCGGAGGACACGGTGGAGCATACGGTAGAGATGTGCCCTGCTTGGGCTGAGTACCACCATGTCCTCGTGGGGGCGATCTCTAGCGCCGTGCCTTGGTACAGGCCATTTTCCGGAGCTAGGAAGAGTGGCAGGCGGTCGCCTCCTTCTGCAAGGCAGTAATGCTAGCAAAAGAGGAGGCCGCACGTGTACGCGCGAGGCAATGGCCCCCGCGCCCCAGCCGCCGGGATTTCGATACCGATTTCCGCCGTAGGCGCGGGCTTGCGGACGGCAAGTAGCTCGCCGTCCCACCGTCCGGTAATCGTCCGAACCGAGCCCAAATCGTCGACGGCGCGTTGTGTTCCACGTGAACCTCAAGGAGATATCAGCAATTGTAGGGGTCCAGCAGGGTCGAAGCCTACTGGGGCCAAGGGTCTGATTCTGAAAGGAAGACTCGGCCCTAGTATGAAAGAGAACGAAGGAAGAGGAGTAGATTTTTAGTCAGTAAAAGTCTGACACTATCTCGCGCTCCGCTCAAGAGCAGTTGATGTCATTGGATCATTTCCTCACCAAAAAAAGAACCATCCAGTTATTGAGCAATACGATACTCTTTGTAAAGACTGATGATCTGACTTTCTGGTACCTGACTACCTGTGACGACTGTCAAAGATCTACGATTGACTACTGGGACCAACGGATTTACGTGCTTTCGAAGGCACGGGGTGTCGGGGTGATAAACTTAAAAAAGTATATATGAATTGAAACATTCACATTGGTACTGGCCCGGTTTCAAACTCGCAAACTCATGCATGAGAGGCCTTTACCAGTGGGTCATTATGACACTATATACTATATCATATTTGTGTAGCCAAGAGTAAAGAGAGATCATACTAGTTTACATTTTAGAAGGCCTTTTCACGCCGCACTACTCCATAACCTTTAAGCCCCATCGACCTCTATTGGTCCTCCAACTAATCTTTTTAAAGAAACACAGATTATATTCCTATTCATTTGATGAGTAACTCATAACTGGGACTACATTAAAGACTCATACTCACATAAATATAAGGAAGGCCGGTATCGTCATGGTCCCTCCGAGCAGGTATACCGCCCCGGGCAAAGTCTCCACAGTGTTGGAAAATAATTTGCTGTACAGCGGTATGTAGATCACAGGAATCAGAGTCTCCACGAAACCAATGAGCGAACAGATTTTACCTGAAAATAAAATAGTTATTTGAATAAATTACAGTTTTATTAGGAAGTTATGTAGGTACATAACATTATTATAGCGTCATCTATATATACAAAAATGTATAGCTGTTCGTTAGTCTCGCTAAAACTCGAGAACGGCTGGACCAATTTGGCTAATTTTGGTTTTGAAATCTTCGTGATAGTCCAGGGAAGGTTTAAACGGTGAGAAAAAATTGAAAAAATCCCATCTCTAATTAAAATGTCATTATATAATGAATTATGCTGTTCTGGTAATGCCAGTAGATGGCGTTATCCTTACTATTAAGCGGTACGAAGTTCGCCGGGTCAGCTAGTATAATATACACAATCTTTTGTTTCAAAGTTTATTGTTTTATTTTGTACTCTTACACGCGTCCACATTTATTTTTCAATAAGCTCCCTAGAAAACTGAAAAACGTCGTTTGATACACGTGGAAATTTGTCACTTCAACACTTGGCTCCAGAGCACCCTCGCCTACGGCTCGGGTGAATTCTACCACGGCTGCAATGACAAACTTTCTGTACTTGTGTCAAAATGTATTATGTCCAACTCTCCTTACGATATTCTAGACAGTTTTCTTCAGAAAGGGCTTCGTGAACAAATCCAATAACTTCACCCGATTCGGAAATCTTACCCAACTCGTAGCACTTGGGATTTCAAGAAAAAGCTAGTAAGTAAATAGTAGAAATTACATAAATATGCTGACAGAGCCAAAATGAAACCTTGAGGACCACAGAGTAGTACAACCGCATTTAGCTTGTTCCTATAGAAAGGTAAAGTTTTTATTACATTTTCTACTTATACTTTTAGACAGTAGAAGCTACAGAGAGTGAAACTTTTTACGTCCGGATATTCTCCGGGAACAAAATTAGCTTACTTGCATAAACTATAAGATGCGGGTCTTATCGGATTGAAAGTTTCAATGTAATTTGACTAAGGCATTCTCTGTCCATTCCAGGACACCTGGAAAATATCGCGTAATGCGATAAGACTACCTATTGTATGTTTTTTAGTTACCTATTGTACGGTACACCTCATACCAGCTAACTTAAACCTTATTACGTAAAAATAAGTTAGCTGGTACGGAGGTGTACCGAATTCGGTACACTGGTGCCTGAGAGGTTAAGATTTCCAATGTGTTATTTATTATTTTGGTGTCTTATCATCATCATCATTTCAGTCAAAAGACTTCCACACTGCTGGACATAGGCCTCGCCCACGTGTCGCTACAACGACCAGTCCTGTGCATCTCGCTTTCATTGGATTCCCAAACTTCACCAGGTCATCGGTCCACCTTGTGAGAGGTCTACGAACGCTACATCTTACGTTATGCGGTCACCACTCCCGCCTCCCTACCCAAGTTACGATCGTTTCGTTTGCGTCGAAGGCCTCGAGTAGGCCACGACTCCGATTCCTTTGTTCTGACCACGTGACTGAGCGTTGAGATGACGTCAGAACAAAGGAATCGGAGGCGTGGCCTACTCGAGGCGTTCGACGCAAACGAAATGATCGTAACTTGGCTAGGGGGGCAGAACCTTTCAGCCCCATCAACTATCTGTTCTGCGAGCAAATAATGTGCCTTGCCCATTGTCACTTTAAGTTTGGCGATTCTTCGGGCTACATCAGTAACTTCAGTCTTGTACAATAAAGTATGTGTATAATAAATACACTGCTGAGGTTTTAGACAAAATGAAAATGTCTCGGCAAACCAAATTTTCAAAGCAAAATGTTTGAGGCTTACTGAAATATTGAAAATCATTAAATTACTGAAAGAATGTAACATTGTCTAGAGTTAATTTTCTAGACGAATCAAGATTTATTCAAGTAAAATGAGCAATTAGTTAAGTGCAGAAAGCAATGAACGGAGCCTGTTTAATTGATTTATTGGACGGCTCGATACCATCAATCAATTTTTGTTGACAATATTTTTCAGCATTTTCTTTCGGTAAGTATAAATATTAGCAGCCTGAAATGAATTTCCACGACAAAATTGGCAGCTGCACTGCTGCGTTGTAGGTTCGATTCCCACACGAAACAAATATATGTATGTCCTACAGACAGGTGTAACGGGCCTGGGTGACTTGTGTATGTGAGTTTCCATGTGAGCACACCTATGATACAGGAGTTTTCCAAGTGTCAGGTTTTTTTTTTTATAGGTGGGAAAATCATCTTATGACAAATGCCGCTCTCGGGCGGAGCGGGAGATAGTGTCAGACTTTTACTGACTAAAAACCCACTCCTGTTCCTTCGTTGCCTTCGTCCCAGGGCCCGGGTTTCGTTTTCACACTACCCAGTAGGCTGCGACCCTGCTGGGCCCCTACTATTTGCTGACATCTCCCTGAGGCGCGCGTGGAACAATACGCGCCGTCGACGACTTAGGGTTTCATCTTAAAGAATGGTCCTGTTTTTTTTTTTACTTTATAAGAAAGATTTGAAGAGTGTAATACATAATTATACACTATTGTCTCTTTAACCCAAAGGTCGACTGGTAGCGAATACTCTCTTTCATTAAGTCCGCTTGCATACTTATATACCACTACTGTACATGAAGTTCAAATAAATAAATAATCCAAATCTCAAACCACTTAAAACAGGCCAGATACCCTAAATAATTTAAAACTTGTAGTATTTTTTAAATATTTCTTGCCTATTATAATCTAGACAGGACGCGGCAGGGAAATGCAATTTATTCAGTAGTGCATGGGCTGAATTCTTTCACTCAAGTAGACATGCAATGTCTGCCACGTTTTGTAAGACCAAGAATTTAGGACAAACTTTAAAGAGACAGATGGACGGCAACCTAGCTTGGTACTAGATTTTAAAAGCTCTGTATTACTTTCGCGTGTTAGTGTTAAGATGGATTAATGGCACGCTATAATTATGGCGGTAAGTCCCCTCTTTGAGGAGTGGTTGGAAAGACAACACGGCGTCCTCACCTTCCGCATGTCGCAGGTTCTCACCGGCCATGGTAAGTTCGGGAAGTTCCTGCACCGGAATAGTGCGGAAGAAACGCCCAGGTGTCACTATTGTGTGGACCGCCCGGAGGACACGGTGGAGCATACGGTAGAGGTGTGCCCCGCTTGAGCAGAGCACCGCCGTGTCCTCGTGGGGGCGATCGGCGGCAACGATCTCTCGCGTCGGGCCTTGGTACATGCCCATGGAAATGATCCGAAGCGAGGAAGAGTGGCAGGTGGTCGCCTAAGCTCCTTCTGCGAAGCAGTAATGCTTGCAAAGGAGGCGGCCACACGCGTGAGAGAACGGCCCTCACACCCCAGCCGCCGGGATCCCGATCCCGATTTCCAGTCACCGTAGGCGTGGGCTTGCAGATGGCGAGTAAAAGGTAGCTCGCCGTCCGATCTTCCGGTAATCGTCCGGACCAAGCCGAAGTCGTCAACGGTGCGTAGTGTTCCACGCGATCGAAGCCTACTGGGGTCATGGGTTGTGCGAAGAAAACTCCGGGGCCCTGGAACGAAGGCAAAGAAGGAGGAGATAGGAGTGGGTTTTAGTCAATAAAAGCCTGAAACGCCCTCTCGTTCCGCCCAAGAGCGAGAGATGTCATTGGATGGTAATTCATAAAAAAAAACATATCTACCAGTAATGTCTAAATTTCTTTTAATCTCTCCTTTCGCAGGTCTGCCGGAAGAAATTTCTTGTGAAATAAGCAGTATTTTTGTACAAAGAATAATGCCCAAATTAATATAGAGCTCTTCCGCAAGCAATACCCAAAATGCAAAATAATTTATGTCATATGATAGCTGCTTAATTGCATTTTTAAAATAACTATCTAGTTATTTTAAAAATGCAATTACGTCATATAAAGCACGAGTTCAAAAGCTATTGGACGTGTATCGTCCAATAATTTTTTATATATAGCTAACATGTTAGCTAATATTGTTATACATCTTATAGTTTTCAGGCAACTTTACTATTAGTTATTCAATAGGCGCTTGTTTTCATTCTTGAGAAAGCCAAATTCATTGCATCTCCTCGAACCGTCAACATGACTGTCAAAAGGAAAGACTCGAGCATGGACCTGATACATAGAAATAGTTAGTACGTATCGTATAATTATGGCCATGTTGCCATAAAAAAATAATGTTAAATATTAACAGATTGTAGATACATGCGTTGCGTAATCTGTATATTTTAGGCATTTTATTTGATAATACTAAAAGTCGTTTCTTCTTTGGAAAAGAAAAATAATAGGTTTTTTTTTGTCTTAGGTAGGAAAATCATCTAAATGTTACAAATCGATTTATGTATCAACACTTATCTAAAAGTAATCGCAATACCATTGCAATGGATGAAAATGGGACTTTAGGCTGGATCTGTGTCATGGCTGTTATGATTTGTTTTTTTTTTTCTAAAAAAGAGTTCATCGCAGACTGCTGTATAATTTGGTTGTTATTTTATTCAATAAACAGCAGTAGTAATATGGTAACTATCCAAAATAAATATCATAATATTCCAATGATAATCATTTAGGATAGTTAGGTAGTTTACTTTTTCTGCATTTTCTGGGTAACAAATGGGCATGATTCTTTTAATTGTGATCTGTCTTCTTCTGTTATATGTGACACAACTATACGTAACTAAATAAAAATTTCTAAACTAATTATAAACTAAATATAATAATATTTACAAACGGATAAAAAAGATCTTATTGGGCATCAAAAAATCCATCCACATCGATGTCAATGGGAAAAGTGCCCAGAACGCTGGCAGCATTGCGACGTTGGATAGCAATGCTGATTCGTTGACCGAAGAAAAGCTCAGCCCTCTGGTCACGCGAAGAGTCAACCAGCTGTTTGCTGGTATCACGCACAACTCGATGAGCACTCGGACCCCATGGCTCTAGTGTTTTAACCCTAAACGGCTCAAACATATAACTTCCCATAAGGTTATTATATTTACGCCGTTTGAGGGTTTTCTGCACTTGCAGCAGCCGCCCCAGCACAGCCTGCCGTACTCTGAAGATGGGATGGCGCAAGGGTGTCGACACATGTTGCATCCCACACCAAAGGCCTACCCAACTTCTAGGGCATTATGTTCATTCCGTCTGACCTCTTTCCATCGTCACGTACCAAGCCGTTGGATTCTAAAACAGCTGGTACTCCGGCGGTGACAAGAGCTCGGCGGATGTGCTCATTAATGCTGACATGCCGTGCTAACCGACCAGCGCTTCTACTGCAGGATAGGCCATCTATCGATCTTGCCTAACAAATTGAAAATATGCTAAAGTTCACGGGTTTTTCTGGTAACATAATAACCTTTGCACGAGGAAACTATTTATATACAAATGGCTGACTTTTCACATTAAAATTGGAAAGCACTATAGAAATATCATAATTTGAACTTTGGTTCTTCGAGCATTTTACACAGATTTATCTATTATAGAATCTGAAAGAGTCTGTTTATCAAAAACAAATTTATATAATATAACCACTGAGTAAATTCAGACAAATTGTTCGCACTTTTGCTACTTATTGTAAGTAGCAAAAGTGCGAACAATTTGTCTTGTGGCATTTCCATATCGAATAAAAATACTATTTTGTAGATACTATATTTAAATTCTTAAACCCATCGTCTATAAAAAGATCGACAAACATAATTATTAGTTTTTTTTTTCTCTTAAATTATGTTTCGCTTGATCTTTCATATAGAATCCGGTTAGTGGTTGATGATGATGATTATAATAATAATGCCACATGCCTCGAAGCTGACATCAGCGGTTGATAAAAACTTAAGGATCCGCGGTTTTTAGAAATCCATGTATGTCTTTGTTGTATGCCTTTGCGACTGTAGTTGTATTTAAAAAAAAACTGGGCAAGTGCGAGTCGGACTCGCGCATTGAGGGTTCCGTACAAACTTACCTACATATGTGAATAGTTCAAATCCCGAATGGAGTCTCGAAGATTTTTCGAATCGCAAAAAGTTTCTTTTTTTGTGACGTAACAACAAATTTTCGGTTTTCAGATTTATTCCTATATCTATACTATATAACCTTTATGCCAAATTTCAGGATTCTGGGTCAACGGAAAGTACCCTATGAATTTTGATTTCCTCGAGAGTGTCGAAATATACGTTTTTTTATAACTTAGAAATCTGTTTTTGTTACTTCAAGGGAGCTTCAAGAGATCGTAGACTTGAGTATATGGTTTTAATTTCAATTCAATACCTCCACGTGTTCCCTAGATAAAGGGTCTTGACAGACAGACAGACGGACAACAAAGTGATCCTATAAGGGTCCCGATTTTTCTTTTTGAGGTACGGAACCTTAGAAAGGGTGAAAATATAATTATGGTAATTCATTTATTTACGGCTATTTTATTAATATATAAGATTTTAATAATAACAACATAAAAAGCTTAGACCACAATATAAAAACAGTCACGTGCAAAGCGTGGGTGGCTTAATTTGATGAAAACCCGGTCAAGTGTGAATGAAGGCTACACGTTACATCAACAGAACTCTTATTAAAAATCATTACGGCTAAATAATAATTTTAAGCCACAGTTTGAGTAAGATTATGGATTTCTGTATTTCGTGGCTTTGCAATGAAAACAAGTAAATAGTACCTACAATTCCCGAATACATCGGGAATTGAACTATTTACATAGGTAAGTTTGTACAGAGCCCTCAGTGCGCGAGTCCAACTCGCACTTGCACACGGTTTTTTAGGTGAGAAGTCATTCTGCCGTCTAGGGTGGAGATAGACGACGAGTCAGACGTTTACAGTCTAGAACCCACCCAATGTTCCTGCATATGCCCTTTGCGTTCTAGGGCCACGATAGTTCTTTCAAGCATTCCCGAAGCCCTAGCAGGTGTAGGTCCTACTGGGCCCCTTTAGTTTTGGCATTTCTTTGAAACACGCGTGAAAAACCACACGCCATCGACTCAGGCTTGATTCTTACCGGATGGCCGGACAGCTAGCTAGCTATTGCTCGTCGTCCACAATCCCGCACCTGCGGTGGTTGAACTCCCGATACCCAAGGCGGCTCCTGTCGCGGCATCTGGCGTGTGGGGATTTTCTCTCCCTAATGGTTGCGGCTATCTCCTTCGCGTTATTACCGCTTCGTAGAAGGAGATGTCTGCTTCCCATTTTTTTCCGCTCCACCATGGCCAGAACCAGAGCCGGACGCGAGAGGTCGTCGCCGCTGATCGCCTCCAAGACGACATGGCAGTGCTTTGCCCAAGCGGCGCAGACTTCCACCGTCCTCGGGGCGACCCGGGCATTTCTTCTATCTAAATCCGATACAAGAACCTTCCGGACTGGCCATGTCTGGTGAGGACGTGCATCAGGCAGAAATAGAGGACTCCGTGGCGCTTCTCCCGCCTCTCCTCAAAGAGGGTACTTGGATACCGCCATATTAATTGTGGCGTGCCCAACTACAACTTTACCAATTGTTTCAAAATATTTTTATTTTGTCTCTATTATTTATTATTTATATGTAAGTATCAACATTTTGCTCAGGGAACAAGAACATGTTTTAAAAAAGTTTTATTAAAAAAAGTGTCTTCAATACTAAAGTCTGAATGATCGTCTTATCTATATATGAGTCAGTATCCCACAAAACTATTTTTTTATAAATTACTCGAATGAAGCCGAATAAATCTCCAAATAATTTACGTACCTCCAAGTCAAAGTTTTTTCATTATTTAATTACCACGGACATTTCCAAATAAATGTAATTAAAACAACCACTAGCCGGCCTGAGCCTAATTGATGTATTACGGGTTTAAAAAACGAAAATATATCCGTAGCACAAACACGTGTCCATAGCGCTAAGTGAAGTGTTACTAACATACGTAAATTATATGTACTAACAAAATAATTTAATAAAGGTAGTTATATATGTTAGTCTAGGTATTTATAATATGGGTACTGTGACCTGAAATAAAATGATTATAATTTTTTTTTATAGCTGCTCAGCACACGAAGCTCATGGGGCCACGGCAAATTTCTGAAAAGGAAATCCGTGGTGCTAAAACGCAAAGGGTAACTGTGAGAGTGGGTTTTAGTCAGTACAAGTCTGACACCTCTCACCCTAGAGCGCGAGAAATCATTGAATGATATGTCATCTAAAAAAAAATCACAAACACGATTACCTACCTTATATTATGTAAGTCCATCCATAAAAATTCATAATCTTTACATAACTAGTATAAAACAAAGTTGCTTTCCGTGTCTGTCTATTTATCCGCCCTCTTCTTAAACCTCGCAACAGATTTTGATGCGGTTTTCATCACTGCTTACCATCAGGTGGGATCGCAGTCAAGCACTGGTTTATATCAATTAAAAAAAAAAAAAAATAGAAAGAGCAATAAACGGAACAAGTCTAATGTATAAAATTTGCAGTCATGCAAAGCCGGCCCGGCTCACTAGTAATATGGGAAATTACTCGTAAATGTATGTATGTTTGTTACAGTTTAGCGCCTGCACCTCTGAACAAATTTCGATGAATTTTGATTTAGAAAAAGATCAGATTTTAGAGAAAGACATATTTTTTGTCCTGAGAGTAGAGAAAGTCACAGTGGTAGTGTCCCTTGGGTTAGTTTTCGATTTTCACGGGCACAATACTCATAGTCGGCCTTACAATGTTCCCACTGTTGGGACTCAGGCCTCCTCTCTAGGAGAGGGAATGGGCCGTAATCCACCACGCGGGCCCAGAACACACACACACAATACTATGGACAGAGAATTGTATGTAATAAACAAAATAAAAATTCAGAAGCCATTAGCCAGATAAATTACTGCAAAGATAAATTCAAACATAAAAAGTAATGACAAGTTGATCAGTAGTCATACTTTTCTTAAGGTTTTGAATTTCGATAAAATATTAAAGCTTTCTTTAAAAATATTTTCTTAATCTAAAGGCTTTTACAATAATTTGTCTTTCAGAGATTCACGTTAAAAGTATGAAATCTTCACACTTTTATTCGTTTGATTTTTGGATTAATCAAATTGTCTTTTCTTATCTTTGAACCCTAAAACAAACCCCTAGGGGTCTGATGATAGATTCCAAGTACTGAATAAAATAAGTGTAAATTTATTCTAAGAATGAGCCACCGTGAATTATTTTTTATTTTTATAACTATTTTTAAATAAGTTCAAGCTCTATTAAGATATATAAGTCCCTTGGGCCAGTATCAGATACAACAACACCTCTTTTGCTAAATGATTCATGAGATTTATGACTTAGATTTATCCATTGAAATGGCCCTATTTAAATGGTAGTCGTATCTTAAGAATACATGGGTCTAAAAAGGTCAGTACTAAAAGATGCTATTTTTAGGGACCACTGAAATTCGAATTCTTAAAAGAAATTATTTTAATTTAAAGTTATCCAGTCTTTTCTATTGAGTCTCTCATTGTTTTAATCGTTCACACACACACACACTTCACACACTTCCCAATTATACACATACAGCTGTATGTGCATAATTGGGAAGTGGGTGGTGGTATGTTTCTCCACTGTGTAGACACTGACAGATGAGGATATCGTTTCTAAAGTAGATGAAGAAGTGTTGATGTTAGGAGTTTATTTATTTATTTTAATGCTTTAGGCACACAAAAGTACAGAGGCGGACTTAATGCCTTAGTAATTTTCTACCAGTCAACCATTTTTTAGTTTATTTTTTAATATTGATTAATATCACTCATAACTAATTTATGCATATTGATAATTCCTTTTTCTTTGGCCATAAAGTTTCATATTATAAACAGTTCATATTTATTTATTCCAGTATTCTTTCTTTAAATTTTAACCATAACCTTAGCTTTCTGCAGTATGTATTAGTATTATTTTCTTTAGCTTTTTGCAAGATTGAAGAGTTCTTGACGTCATATTTTAGTTTGTTTTTAGTTAGTTGTAATTAGTTTACGGTTTATTATTATTATTATTTGATTTTACTGTAATATTATAGTTAAGTATTTTTTAACGTAAGTTTTTCGTGTAGAGTGAATTAGTTACTTCTAGGCTAGCGTGCTCCTTCGTCGGCCACATCATCGCTTACCATCAACCCCCCCTGGCCTAGTTACGACTGTTTCGTTTGCCTCGACCGCCTCGAGTAGGCCACGCCTCCGATTGCTTTGTTCTGACGTCATCTCAACGCTCAGTCACGTGGTCAGAACAAAGGAATCGGAGGTGTGGCCTACTCGAGGCGTTCGACGCAAACGAAACGGTCGTAACTTGGCTAGAGGGGCAAGTAAGATAGTGGTCAAACGCGAGCCACAACACGCAACAAACAACACACAACATAATACACACACGCGCCCATAATATAAAAAAAAAACTTTCAAGAACTTTAACCAAACATTAAATACCTACGCTTTAAGAATGAGGATTTATTTTTACGTATAAACATGTTCATAGAATTTAAATTAAATAACTTACCAACTTGATCCTGCTCTACAATTTTAGTGCCAAGAGACCTGATAGCTATGGCACCAGAGTTTCCAAAAAAGTCAAAAACTGGGGCAGCATACAACCAGTCCCTCGTTGGAGCCAACCCATATACGTAACCAGATACTGTCTTGCAAGCTGTGGCTATAATACCAAGGCAACTGTCATGCATCTTCATTTTTTTACTGAAGAGGGTAACAGCGACTGCAGAACCTGGAATAAGAGGGATTGATGAACATTTGAATATGGAACAAGTGGACGTACCCGCCAGAATATTTCTAATATTTGCGTCGCAATGCATAAAGACCAGAGTGAGCTGTGACATAAAAGTTTAACGAGTCCCAGAGAAACAATTATCCACATCAATTATCACACAATAATAATAATCCACATCTTTCACACATCGCCATCCAGTCCCAAACTAAGCAGAGTTTGTGCTATAAACACTAGACAACTGATAAACCTAGTTCATCATCATCATCATCATTTCAGCCGATAGACGTCCACTGTTGGACATAGGCCTCCCTCAAGTGTCGCCACAATGAACGGCCCTGTGCGTCTCGCATCCATCGGATTCCCGCAACTTTTACCAGGTCGTCGGTCCACCTTGTAGGAGGCCTTCCAACGCTGCGTCTTCCGGTACGCGGTCGCCACTCCAGAACCTTTGGGCCCCAACGGCCATCTGTTCTGCAAGCAATGTGCTCTGCCCATTGCCACTTAAGTTTGGCGATTCTTCGTGCTATGTCGGCAACCTTGGTTCTCCCGCGGATATCTTCATTTCTGATTCGATCACGCAAGGAAACTTCGAGCATAGCCCTTTCCATTGCCCTTTGGGTGACTTTGAGCCTTCTGATAAGGCCCATTGTGAGCGACCACATTTCGGAACCATAGGTCATCACTGACAACACGCACTGGTCATAGACTTTCGTCTTGAGACACTGTGGTATGTTATACGAGAAGACAACCACGCAGCTTCCCAAACACTGCCCAGCCGAGTCGGATTCGACGGTTGACCTCACATAAAGCAAACAACATACTTATCTATTTCTAAATTATAAATATATAAGTATGTTTATCAGTTGTCTAATATTATAGATTAATTACACCCAGAAACCGAACAAGTGATCGTGAGGATCGAACCCACGACACCCGGCATAGCTGTCAGGGCTACTAGACCAACAGGTTATTCAAATTATGTATTGGACCCAGCAGCGAAGTTACTTAAGAGCTATATAGAGCTGCCAAAAGAATTGACTAACTGTCATACACCCACTGCTCCCCAATATGGCAAATGTTTCTAATGATAAAACAGTCAATCGCCTTTCCAATCCCTAAATTGGTATTGAAAGTTTCTTAACAAAATTTGCCAACTTTACCTAAGGTGGTAAAATTAATTTCTATATTCTTAAATTTTAGAAATGGTTGGATGGGCTAGACTTTTTTTAAACTTTCATATTACATAGCTGTTGCCAACGGCTTCATCTGCATGAAAGTGGATAATTGACCCAAGGGGACGTACTCCCGGTTTAAAAAGTATTCCATATGCTATTCCAGGATATAATGTACCAGTCTCCCAAATTTGATAAAAATCCGTTTATCGTGTCTAAGATCTCGGTGTACATATTTGAATTAGCTTCAAAATTGGTTGAAACTTATGCTTTTTGTACGTTTATATTATGACTAGCTTCTGCCAGTGGCATTGCCCGTGTGGAAGAAGGTTTAGAACTAACAAACATACACATTTACACACATATACTCAAAAACTTTCGCTTTTGTAATATTAGCGTGATTAAAAACATGTATTCTGTATTATTAAAAAATTGAAATACAGCGAAAATCAAAGCGTTACACTAATTTAACATCTCGAAGTTAGTTCATATAATTATAACTTTGTGTAAATAATTTCACTGAAAGAAAGAAAAAAAAAACCGGCCAAGTGCGAGTCGGACTCGCCCATGGAGGGTTCCGTAGCAGCAAGTAACATAATAATAATCTTTGTATCAGGTTCATATTTGGCTTGCGCAAGTATGACCACGTTTCTGAATTTCGTACTTCGGTTTACGATTTATGACGTACTAAAAAAAAACTACTGACCAGATCTCGTTCAAACCAATTTTCGTTGGCAGTTTTTATAGTAATGTACATCATATATTTTTTTTAGTTTTATCATTCTCTTATTTTAGAAGTTAGAGGGGGGGGGACACACATTTTACCACTTTGGAAGTGTCTCTCGCGCAAACTATTCAGTTTAGAAAAAAATGATATTAGAAACCTCAGTATCATTTTTGAAGACCTATCCATAGATACCCCACACGCATGGGTTTGATGAAAAAAAAAATTTTGAGTTTCAGTTCTAAGTATGGGGACCCCCAAAATTTATTGCTTTTTTTCTATTTTTGTATGAAAATCTTAATGCGGTTCACAGAATACATCTACTTACAAAGTTTCAACAGTATAGCTCTTATAGTTTCGGAAAAAAGTGGCTGTGACATACGGACGGACAGACGGACAGACAGACAGACAGACAGACAGACAGACAGACATGACGAATCTATAAGGGTTCCGTTTTTTGCCATTTGGCTACGGAACCCTAAAAAGCATTCACCTTTACGTTTTTTTTTTAGATTTAATAACTTTTGATACTACGCATCGTATTGAATAGAGTAAAATGGTTTATAATTCGAGCCAAAGATACAAACAGAAGATTTAATAAAGCCTGGATGGCACTTGAAACAATTTAAATGAAATAACATTATGATTGAACTTCTTGCTTATTTCGTTCAAATTACATTCCATGATCTAACCACACGTAATAAAACTGATTATACCAAGACTCGCACATAAGGTTCATCAATATTTTTTTTTTTTAGTGGGAAAATTATTCAATGAGTAGACAAGGGAGGGTTTGTCAGACTTTTACTAACCCAGTTCTATGTTCCGTCTTTGCCTTGCGTTCCAGTACCATGGGTTTCCCTTTCGGAAGTGAACCCATGGTCCCAGTAGGTTTCGTATGTGTATTGAACAGGATCTTTTTTAGGCTTTCGTACCGAAAGGGCAAAAGCGGGACACTATTGCTAAGACTTCATTGTCCGTATGTCTGTCAAGGTTGTATCTCATGCACCGTGATAGCTAGACAGTTGAAATATTCACAGATGATGTATTTCTGTTACCGCTATAACAACAAATACTAAAAATAGAATTTAAAAAAAATGTGAGGCTCCCTAACAACAGTATTTTTTTGTAATTTTTTGCTCGATATTAATAACGGCAACAATGACGCTTGAAATAATCACAGAATATTTAGTTGTATATTCACTTTAAAAACAAAAAATTAAAACACATATTTAAGGAGGGCCTCCCATCCAAAAAATGTTTTATTTACCTGTTTTTGCTCGATAATAATATTGTATTACGGAACCCTTCATGTACGTGTCCGACACGCACTTGGCCAGTTTTTTGTGTAATGTTTACTCTAATCTAACTATCCTATTTGACCCTAATGTAGGGTAATGGTCTCCTTCTCCCTTTTCCACATATTTAAATAAGCGTTTTCAGTAGGTGTGGAGCTTATCCCATCTTCTTTGCATTAGTCTACTACGTTATTATCTGGTAAACAGTGGTTCTTTTAATCTATTTCTCATCAAACGTACCTAAAATTTATTCTTGTACCATATATTTTCTAGTAATCCTAGCACAAAACATCATGTTTGCATATTAGGTACCCTCTCTTTTTTATAGACCGTATTCTCGGTTTCTTTTTACCATATTCAATAAGATGTTGTCATTGTCTACGATTACTAAGTATATAATTATTGTAAAGTATATAATTATTGTAAAGTATAATATTAAAGTCTCCCACAAGGTGGACCGATAACCTGATAAACGTCGGCCCGATTAATGCGAGACGCACGGGACCGTTCATTGTGGTGAAACTTGGGGAAGGCTTACGTCCAACAGTAGACGTATTTCGGCTGAAATGATGATGATGATAATATTAAAAAAAAATAACCATGTTTAAGAACTAAATAAGTATTATATCCATGAGTTCCATACCTGCGGTGCCCATCAATATGGAATATGTGCTGAATAAACTCAGATCTACGACGCTCATACTAAACTTAGTCAACGCGTACAGGAAAAGAACAGCTGCTTCACCTGAAAAAAGCAAATGAGTGTTATTCAAGGGTAAATATAATTAAGATATTCCGTGTTTATAACGATTAAAACAATTATGAAATAATTATTGTCTGTTTGATGTAAACAGAATTGTTTTTGTGTTGCATAAATTTAATATTGAAATTACAAGTAAACAAAAACATCTTCATCAATAAGCTCGGAGCAAGCTAAGGCATCAATTTGTAGATAATTGTTTACATTACTCACTACTCGTTTACGTATAATGTACATTTAAACAGACGAGGAACTATGAAACTAGGCCATGGAGACCATTTTTATGGATAATTTATTTTCTGTTAGGTAATTAGAAAACATAAACACGTAAAACTGGTTAAAGTACATTGGTATCGAATCGGTAATTTATAAATAACCCTTACCGAAAACCGGTCCCATGATGACGATATGTGCACAAATGACCAAAAGTATTTGTGTCAACTGCTTCCCTCGAGACAAGAAGACCAATGATATAGTATCCCACACATTCTTAGGGTGAAAAAAGTCCAACACTTGCTGCATCAAGGTCCCTTCCAATTTCACAGTCCTTACATTCTTGATTTTGTAGTAAGTGTAGATAAACCCAAAGATATATAAAGCTAAATTGATGCTGAATATTCCATAGTAGCCAACAGCTTCTGTTAACACTCCACTTATTGATGTACCAAATGGGATTCCTAATGTCACAATGATTCCAACTAATCCAATTCTGAATGTCCTTGATTCTACGGTTGTAAGATCCGCAATAAAACTGTACGAGCCCATCAATGCGATTGCATAACCTCCAGTCAAAGCCGAAGGTAGAGCTTCTATTAACGCAGTTGCCCACAATGGCCATTCTAGGAAGAAATAAGTTGTCAGGAGCAAACCAGCGGAAGATATTATTTCTCCTATAACAGGTATCAGCATCAAAGCTTTTCTATTACCAGTTTTGTCACTCCACGCTCCAACATTTAGTATGACAATAGCGGGCAAACTGCTCTGTAAGGGATTCTGCCATGCTGTCATATCTGCTATTAATTTAGTTGCATTTAATTGTGCCTCTGTACCGATAGTATCATTCTCACTGACATCACCGTTCACTGCTCTGAAACATATTTCTTCTGATAGATTTAAATCTACTCGACATGCTTTTTCTATGTTGAGTTTTTGCACTGCCAATCCTGAAATGGCTATCGGCACAATGTAGCACAACAAAAATGGTTCAACTGTAAAGAAGTTGAAAAACTTTCGAATGAGAATACCACAAGTCACTGGTTCTTTTTCTTCCTTCTTGTCACTGTTTGCATTCGCTTCTAAATTATCTTTGTTATTAAGTTCTAGACCTTTTTCACTTTCTCCGTTCATGTTGATAGTTTCATGTCACTCCGTACGATATTTTAAAAGTTTTGTTCTAACGAGTGCGTTTGTTTGTAAATACGTTAACCGACTGGCAGCTCGACCGTAGGTCATCGGAAACATCACGGAAACTTGTTTCTTATTATCATGGCTGCTAGTATCTTCATAAGTTGAAGAAGATCCTACTCAATGTGCCCTTGAATTAAGATGTATCAAAGTTTAATCACATGCCTATTTTTTTTTAGATACTTTAAATGCCACTGAATATTTTAAATAAACACCAAATTTATAGAGGTACCTTTTTTAATAAATAAGGACCAATGGCTAAGACTTATATGGTAAACCATGTGAACATTGAATTTATGTACCTATATGGTAATTTATTATATAAGTTTTTTCCTTTTTTTATAAATCATGATTTATTGTTAAACCTGTTAGCATTTACTAATAAAAACATTTAAAAAAACCATTATTCTTAATTGTTAACTTAAAATTTATGAAGACTGTTGGAAAATTTTACTAAAATTCCGGTTATCTGTGTCTAATAATGTTAGTACCTTGACCACTCTTTACTTCAGGAGTAATATAGTAAATAACCTCAAAACGTCCCTATGTACCTAAAAGAACTTGGTTAAATTGAGCTTTCGAACAAAATAAAAAGAGTGTTGAATGAAGTATCAGTGCAAACTATTCGATGCAGTTTATCATTGTCATTAAATCAGATTGTCTCGGAAAATATTCAATGTCATTTTATTGTTACCGAAAATCCCTTTGGCAACGGATAGCGATCAGATTGCCAGTGTGTTAAATTAATTATGCACGGATAACGCCTGTTGCAAGCGGATACAAATTCGTCGTGCGACCGATTGATTTCATTAATGCAACAGGCGCTTCGTTAGCCTTTATTTCCCGATTCCGCTTGCTCTACTAAACAGTTTAGTGGCAGTTCTAGTTCAAATGTCATGTAATGTCTCTTTGTTTGTCAGTCTAGTAATTAGTCTGGTATTGCAATTTTAATTATTAACAATGAATAAATTTATTTTCCAAGGAAATAACCTTCTTGTATAATAAAAGAAGGATGTCTATTGAAACCATCTGAATTATTGGAAATTAATTCAATACTTTTTTATTTACAGTAGTTGAAACTTTTATCCAACAGTACATGCTATTTTATGTTGTGTGGAAATCTTGATGGATGACTTTTACCCTGGGGCCGGCGGAGGGGTCCTTTTTTTAGGTTTAAAATCATCCAATGACATCTACCGCTCTTGAGCGGAGCGAGAGGGCGTGTCAGACTTTTACTGACTAAAACCTACTCCTGTTACTTCTTTGCCTACGTTTCAGAGCCCCGGTGTTCTCTTTCGCACAACCCATGGCCCCAGTAGGCTTCGACCCTGCTGGGCCCCTACGGTTTTGCTGACATCTCTTTGAGGCGCGCGTGAAACATTACGCGCCGTCGACGACTTGGGCTCGGTCCGGGAGATTACCGGACGTTCCGGTTACCCACACCTACGGTGGCTGAAAATTGGGATCCCGGCAGCTGGAGCGTGAGAGCCGTTCCCTCGCGCATAAAACATTTTTACCCGACTGCGCGACGCAAAGGAGGGTAATGTGTTTATCAGTCTATGTATGTATGTATGTATGTATGTATGTATGTATGTATGTTTGTTTCTATGTGGCGTTCTAGAGACCAAATGCGTAGGCCGATTTTGATAATTCTTACGTCAATCGATTCGTCTTAACCTTGCAAATGTCACTAAAGACATGACAGTAATCAAAATTCACCACAGCTACAACCAGACGCCATATTGTCAAAATTTAAAAAAAAAAAGTCGATGAACTATGTCAAGTGGGATATCGTTGAATAGGTATTTTAAAATCATCTTTAGGTTCCTTTTATCATTTTTCATTTTAAGTAATAGTTTAGGATATATAACGATTTAAAGTTGTTTAACAAAACAATCATTCTCGCAAATTTTATTACTTATTGATTTAAGTTTTTATTTCAAGTATAAACGATACACAAATAAAAAAACAGTGAAAAAGCATGAACAAATATTTTTGGTAAAAAAAAGTTTACCACCACACTCGATAGATGGCGTTGTTCATTTGATGCACATTTATATTGGCAAAAAAAACTTTTTACAAAAAAAGTATAACCGACTTCAATGTAAAAAAACACTGAAAAGTGCAAAATAACTTTAATTTCGGAAGTCGGTGTTTCTATAATAGTTTTGTCTCTTCGTTATTTAACACCGACTTCCGAAATTAAAGTTATTTTGCACTTTTCAGTGTTTTTTTACATTGAAGTCGGTTATACTTTTTTTGTAAAAAGTTTTTTATTTTTCACTTTTTTAGTTATGGTACCACCACTAAAAAGTACCCCTCAGCCATACTTAAATACCTTATAGCCAGAATGCATCTCATGACCATTCTATTAATAGCAAACACGGTTAGATTAAATTAATTTATTACAGAGTTCCGGTGCCTAACTTCAGGCTTCATCATCAGATCAGTTCGATATATTACCCCTCTTCTTTCAGTCAGTCATCGACTACACGTATAAACAAAGCAATTTTACTTGTTACGACAGTTCTGCTGTGATCCCATGAGGAGTTCTGTTCCATATCTACGAAGTTCATGATCAGATCATAACAATATTTCTATGGGACCAACTTGGAAGCATAAACTTTCAATCAAAAAAAAAAATTTTCAAAATCGGTCTATAATTGACCGAGAAATCGGTGAACATACATAAAAAATAAAAATAAAAAACATACATTCAGCCGAACATATAACCTCCTCCTTTTTGAAGTCGATTAAAAACTACTAGGTTGTATAAATTACATGCAGATCAACTGCATGTAATTTATACAACCTAGTAGTTTTTGTTTAATCGTATTAGTAATTTTTGTTGTATAATCAGTAGAATCGAAAACATATGGTCAAAAACCGAAAGATGTATATGTTTCTGATGATCCTAACAAAACTGGAGGAATCGTTAAATATTTAACAATCGGTTTAGGATCACGAGTTATGTTACGAAGAAATTTGAATGTTACCCATGGTCTTGATAACAGAGCAATGGGTGTTATAAGGACAATTGAGTAGCCAGCTCTTCGGAGGGACCAATTGGAACCCGGAGAATTGCCACAAGCTGTTTATATAGAATATGACGACAAAGCAATTAATGTTCCTGGAGTAGGAGTCAGAATCGAACCATCGACGACAGAATTCGATGCACTTCGCGGACAGGGTAAAATAGAGCGTAAAATGTTGCCATTGATATTGTGCTGGGGTGTAATTGTACACAAGCTCCAAGGAACTACTTTGGACTTTTGGACCGAGCTGTGGTTGACTTAAGTTCACGCATTTTTGCTAAAGGTCAAGCATATGTAGCTTTGAGTCGAGTTAGGTCTCTAGAGGGACTAATCATCAGTAGTTTAGACCACCGCAAGTTACTTAATAATCCCCACGATATTAACTCCCTCAATGAAATGATTAGATTGCGAAATTTACCGTCTTATAACGAAGTCAATGAATCGTAACTAAAAAGTATAAAATAAAATAAAAATATTTAAAGAAAAACAAAAAACCCGACTGCGTCGAAACTAATTTAAAAAAATACGTGAAAAAATTAACTTAAATAAAAACTAAAAAGAAACAAACAAGCCCAGTAGTTTAGAATTCTGTTATGTACTACTAAATAACTACACAATTTAAATAGTTTTATAATCGATACACACTTAAAACAAATCATACATTCTAATGCAGAACAGAACGACTCACAGTCGGGGCCCATTCAAATTTTACCAATCAAATCTTCCCAAGGGGCCCCGACTGTGAGTCGTTCTGTTCTGCATTAGAATGTATGATTTGTTTTAAGTGTGTATCGATTATAAAACTATTTAAATTGTGTAGTTATTTAGTAGTACATAACAGAATTCTAAACTACTGGGCTTGTTTGTTTCTACGTTAGTTAATTTTTTCACGTATTTTTTAAAATTAGTTTCGACGCAGTCGGGTTTTTTGTTTTTCTTTAAATATTTTTATTTTTTATAAAAGCACAAAGAGTGACACACTAGCATTAGCCAGTGTGGGAATTTATAAGCACTTGAGGTAATGCAAGATCGTCTGATCATTTTATATTTGTCAAAATAAACCGGAGAAAGTTTTTATTATTTTTATAATTACAAAACATAGTTTTGCCTTTGATTACCTGCAGCTACTAGTTCGACTTTATTTTTAATCGACTTCAAAAAAAAGGAGGCGGTTATCAATTCATCTGTATTTTTTTTATGTTTGTTACCTCAGAACTCCGTTGTTTATGGACCGATTTGCAATTTTTTTCCCCTTATAGGATATGCTTCCAGATTGGTCCCATTTTTTTCAAAATCCAGTTCTAATGATGGGATCCATGAGGAATCGAGGGAACTCCTCAAATATTATAGTCAACCATAAGTGATTTTGGTATTTTCATCGAGAATGCTTAAGTTCTTTAAATTCTTAAGTTTACAGTCAAAAAGTAACATTTGATGAAGTGGAACTGATGAAGAAGACCAGAAATGGTCAATGGAGCTTCATACTCACATAGATATCACAATGAAGATAGTTAAGCGACTATGACCATGCAAATAAATGAATGGTTCTGAATAGTTACGTTGAAAATGGTATCATCGAAGTGATCTGATGATGATGGAGCTGGAAGGTAGGCACTAGAACTCCGTAATTAATCAATCTAATCTAGCCGTGTTTGGACTTATTAGAATTGTCATAAGATGCACTTTTGCTCTAAGGTACTATCGAACTGATTTGAGGATGGAGCCGGAAGGTAGGCACAGGAACTCCGTAATTAATCAATGTATCCTAGCCGTGTTTGGGCTTATTAGAATTGTCATGAGATGCAGTTTGGCTATAAGGTACTATCGAACTGATCTGATGATGGAGCCGGAAGGTAGAAGGTAGACATAGGAACTTCTTAATAAAACAATGTAACCTAGCAGTGTTTATAAGTGAAGTCGGAAGTCGGTGTTAAATAGGAAACATACAATTCCGAGAAACACCGACTTCCAAAATTAAAGTTATTTTTATCCTTTTAGTGTTTTCTTTTAGTGAAGTCGGTTACTTTTTTTTTGTAAAAAGTTTTTATTATTAAAATGCTTTTATTTGACCTCCCTAGTTTCCACCTCTGCTGCTAAATGATATTATGGCCAACTAAAGCTGTATGTAATTATAAATTAGCTAAGTATGTACTGATACCTACTTACTTAATTTACAATTACGTAGAAGATTGATTAGATGCTATAGCTAAAAACTAACGAAATTCTGTAATTAAATAGACTAGCAAATTAGAGAAATAAGAGTACTTTTACCAACCTCGTTGTCTTGCCTTATAATAAATACTAGTGCCTCCCCACGAATTCACCCGGGTCTGTGGTTTGCCCCGTCCTATAGTTTGGTTTGCTCCTACTGACTGTAGCGTGTCACATAGAGCCTTTTTGATAAATTGCCTATCCAAAACTAAAGAATTTTTCATTTCGAATCAATAGTTCTTGAGATTAGCGCGTTCAAACAAACAAACAAACTTAGCTTTATAATATAACTAGCTTCTGTCAGCGGTTTCACCCGCATAAAAGTAGGTTTCTCCAAACAAACTTCCAACCCCCGTTTTACCCCCTTAGGGGTGGAGTTTTGTAAAATGCGTTCTTAGCGGATGTCTACGCCCTATAAGGAACCTACCTGCCAAATTTTAAGTTTGTAGGTGTTATAGTTTCTGAGATTTCGTGATTAAACAGTGAGTGGTATTTCACTTTTATATATGTATATAGATTATACTATTATTATTATTATAGCTAGCCCAAATTATCCCACTGCTGGGCCAAGGCCTCCTTCCATTCTGTCCAACGATCACGGTTCTTCGCTTTCTCATTCCAATTCTTAAGGAACCAGATCGTCCCGCTATCTCTTTCGTGGTCTGCCGCGGCCCCGCATCGCTGTATCCAGGCACCAATCCTGTGTTTTACAGGCCCACAGCTCGTTAGACATTAGTGTTATTTATAATATTAGTAAAATAGTAGAAAATTTAACAAATAATTTTTATTGAAAGACCATTCAAGAACAAGGCTGGTAAAGCGCAAGTTAAAACCGATCAATTTGTAGAACTATTTTTTCACAGTACTTTGAATACCTAGTTACCTTATTATTTGTTATTCATGTAATTCAACAATAGCCACCAATTTCCATCAGGTCATTGGACCACTCGTATCTGGCAGAAGGTTGTGCCCGCTTTCTACGGCCTCCATTCAAGGATCCTAACACACAGTTGTAGGGCCCATAACTACGTGACCAGCTCAGCAAAACCAATTTACTTATTTTTTATATCACGTACATAAAGTATGTGGTTTGTAATATCTTGAGATTACATTTCAAGAACATGTACTTGCCATGATCTTAATACATTGGTCCGTTGTTGCTTTTTTGCAGTTAGTAATATTTAGGGCTCACGTTAATGTTGCAGGTTGATAATAAACGGAATGCAGTTGGCCGTGCTTAATAAACGGGCGTTAAGAAAAGATAGTCCACTCCAGCCGCTGGGACCCCGATCCCAATTTCCAACCACCGTAGGTGTGGACTTGCGGACAACGAGTAATTGGATAGCTCGTCGTCCGAACCAAGCCCGACTCGTCAACGGCGCGTAGTGTTCCACGCGCGCCTCAATGAGATGTCAGCAAAACCGTAGGTGCCCAGCAGGGCCAAAGCCTACTGGGGCCATAGGTTGTCCGAAAGGGAACCTCGGGGTTCTGGGACGCAAGGCAACTTATAATAGGTAATAATTTAATAACTCAAACCCACTCCTATGATCCTACATAGGAGTGGGTTTGAGTCATTAAAAGTCTGACACGCCCTCTCGCTCTACCCTTGGGCGGGAGAAGTCATTGGATGATTTATCTCCTAAAAAAAAAAAAAATTGAAAAAGAAAGGGAGTGTGCGCGGGAATTGCTTGACTTAATTCCACCATCTTCTTTCTACCATCGGACAACCCGACGTACGGCGGGTATCCACCCTTAAGTTGTTAAAACTTCAACGGTCCGGACTTAGCGTTTCGCTTCGTCGTTTATACCGCGTACATCGAAGGACTGGAACAATTTGCCTGCTGCGGTCTTCCCGTCCAACTATAATTTAGGTGTATTCAAGGCTAGAGTGAATAGGCTCTCAATAAACTGAACACCATCAATGATTGCATCACTGCTTACCATCAGGTGGGATCGCAGTCAAGCACTAGTTAGGAGAAGAAGAGACCCTGGGACAAAGGCAATGAAGAAACAGGAGTGGGTTTTTAGTCAGTAAAAGTCTCCGCCCAAGAGCGAGAGATGTCATAGGATGATTTTCCCACAAATAAAACCTTCCACCTGCCGTCACCACTATCAGATCAGTTTGATAGTACCTTATAGCCAAAGTGCATCTCATAACAATTCTAATAAGCCCAAACAAGGCTAGGATTACATTGATTAATTACGGAGTTCCGGTGCCTACCTTCCGGCTCCATTATCATCATCAGATCAGTTCATTTTAATGTAACTATTCAGAACAATTTATTTATTTATATTGTCATAGTTGCTGTGATTTCTATGAGGGTTTGAAGTTCCGTTGACCGTTTCTGGTCTTCTTCGTCAGTTCCATTTCATCAATTATGCTATGCTGTGATATAGATCAATTCCTTACTAGTGTGACCTCGATCAGGAAGTCTTAAGCCGATTTTTTTTTATCTAGTTCCATATATTAAAGTTGTGACGTAATGCGAACAAAATTGTAATTAAACTATAATGTAAGTATTAGTTTTTTAGCAAGTTTCTATTTTTTCAGTGTTTTTTGTACTTTATAAGTGAGAACTTGTTTTTGGCTGTCAGTCTACCTTTTTGTTTCTTAACCATTTGTTTAAACTGTAAGGCCCGTATTACAGAACTACAATCAAGACTCAAGCATTACTTAAAACGAGTCTCAGTTGGAGTTTTCATTTTAGAACTTGACTTGAGCAGAGAAACTACAATCAATAATCACCTGAGCAGTGTCACTTTAAAATGACATTTTTTACGTATTATAGAACAGTGCTTGAGTGAGCTCCACTCAATGTGTCCTTATTTTAAAATCACAATCAGCTCAGAATCTCTGCTTGAGGCGAGATTTGATCTTTGTTTTCGCAAGTGTAGTCGAGACCACGCTTGAGCATAGAATCTCATGGAAATTGTTGTGGATTTAAATCAGAGATCAAAATCTCTACTGAAGCGTAGTTTCGTTTGATTTGAATTTGAGGATAGTTCTAAAATAAACTGAACGCTTAAGTCGAGATTCTTCGCTCAAGCAGTAATCGGTTGAACGCAGTTTAAGTAGTACTTGAGTAAGGTTCTGTAATACGGGCCTTAGTCTTCCATATTATTTAAATAAATAAATAATGTTAATATTTAACACTTCCCGTGCTATGGACCCAGCATATGGAATTATAGTATGTTTTTAGCACCAAAAATGTTAAGGACTAGATCACCTAACGAACACTGGTGACTTAGTAGTACCTAACCGGTCTTATTATAAAATTCATTCAAGACGTTACTGACTGACTAATGACTGCTATTTCTTGTTATTTGTTACAATACTATGTTTGTCCTAGAACCTTACGTGAATAATACATATGTAGGTACTAGCTATTCGTTGGTCATAAATGAATCATTGATTATTTAGAATTTCGTTGCTAACAATTATTTAAACAAGCTTATTCATTAATGGTAAATATAGTAATAATGATGATCAACAGTAATAAATAAATAAAAAACTTGTTACAAAAAAAAACAACCGACCTCAATGTAAATGAACACACTAAATCGTGCAAAATAACTTTAATTTCGGAAGTCGGTGTTTCTATAATAGTTTTGTGTCTTCATTATTTAACACCGACTTGCGAAATTAAAGTTATTTGGCACTTTTTAGTGTGTTTTTTTTTAGATTGAAGTCAGTTGTATTTTTTTTTTGTTAAACGTTTTTTATTTTACACGTTTCAGTTATGGTACCACCACTAAAAAGTACTCCTTAAACAAACTTAAATATCTTATAGCCAGAGTGCATCTCATGACAATTCTAATAATCCCAAACACGGTTATATTACATTAATTTATTATAGAGTTCCGGTGCCTATCTTCCGGCTTCATCATCAGATCAGTTCGATATATCCCCTCCCCCTCTTTTTTCAGTCAGTCATCGGCTACACTTATAAACAAAGCAATTTTACTTGTTACGACAGTTCTGCTATGATGCTATGAGGAGTTCTGTTCCATATCTTCGAAGTTCATGATCAGATCATAACAATATTTCTATGGTCCACAATTGACCGAGAAATCGGTGAACATACATAAAAAAAATACTTTCAGCCGAACATAGAACCTCCTTCTTTTTGAAGTCGGTTAAAAAGGCAATAACCGCAATTGAAAAAATCTGTGTCTTTGATTTGTTCATTTTGTTCATAAATAAATCCCAAAACAATAATTTTAAACTTAATTTGCCTGCAATTCCCCAACTAACCAGTTCGTAGATTGTTTTGAAAACATGCAGGACTACGTTATCCTCAAAAAATAAGATATAATTATTACATTACCTGCTCTGTTTACTACGGTCACTCTAAGCCTACCCATATTTTAGCACACAAGTCTGGTCTGGGTATATATACCCTTGATTCTTTTTCAGGTCGACAACTTGCTTAGTGCTCAGATTCTACTCGTGTCTTCTGACAGCGAGGTCTAAACCTTTATCACCATTATTTTTAACTTCTATTTTCATCAATCTCAATAGTTGACTAATCTTTATATCAAGTCAAGTAGTCAAGTTTATCCCCGTATCATTTTCGAAGTCCACCGTGGTAGCTGATATCATTTTGTCTGAATAAACTTGAATAAAACTAGAAGACGTTGTAAAATCTGAAAAAAACTTCTAAATATGTAACAAGAGATTTCGCAGATTCATAATATGTAATCACTGTTTGTTGTGGCTTTCTAATTCTGACACGACAATTAATATTGCAGTTGTCGATACGCATGGCATAACTATTTGACTTTAGTTAAATTCTGTAAATAAAATTCGTCATCATCATCATCATCATCATTTCAGCCGAAAGACGTCCACTGTTTGACCTAGGCCTCCCCCAAGTGTCACCATAATAAACGGTCCTGTGCGTCTCGTGTCCATCGGATTCCCGCAACCCTTACCAGGTCATCGGTCCACCTTGTAGGAGGCCTTCCAACGCTACGTCTTCCAGTACGTGGTCGCCATTCCAGAACCTTTCGGCCCCAACGGCCATCCGTTCTGCGAGCAATGTGCCCTGCTCATTACGAAATAAAATAAGTGTAAAGACAATATGCTGTAATTTACTGGGTCACAAAATAAAAGTCTGGCTGCTAATCAAACTGTTTCGTAAGCCCTGGTTACTTATTTATTCTCCGCTGTCCCATTATACTCCAATATTTATACATATATATTCAATATTTATGCATTTACATATTTATCTCGCGCATCGATGAGTGGGTAGGTAGTCTCTACTGCAAGTGAACGCTATAAGAAAAACTGGGCAAGTGCGAGTCGGACTCGCGCGCTGAGGGTTCCGTACAAACTACAGTTTCCGAATGGAGTCTCGAAGATTTTTCCGAATTCCATAAGTTTTTTTTTTTTGTAACGTAGGTAACAACAAATTTACTGTTTTCAGATTTATTTCTATACCTGTGCCATTTCAGGATTCTGGGTCAAACGGAAGTACCCTATGAATTTTGATTCCTTTCAAGGTATCGAAATATACGTTTTTTGCGACATGGGTTCCGTTTTTTTTTCCTTTTAACCCTAAAAATTAAAAAGAATAATAATATATTCCACAACTTACACACAACGCCATCTAGTCCCAAACTAAGCAGAGCTTGTGCTCTGAGTACTAGACAACTGATAAACATACTTAGTTTATATATTTCTAAATACATACATACTTTACATAAATTAGATCAGGTAGACTATTATTAAATCAAGCAAGCTCATTTAAGCTATTATATCAACTTACAGTAAAATAGTCAAAGAGCTATAAACAATATTGTTTGTATGTTTTTTTTTTTAATTGGTTTAAAGTAGTGCTTGACTGCGATCCCACCTGATGGTAGTAATGCAATCGTTGATGGTGAGGCGCACTAATTTATTGAGAGCCTATTCACTCTAGCCTTGAAGAGACCCAAATGAAATGAATGAAATGTTTATTGATATCTTGTGTGCCTGTGGTTTCGAGTATGAATAAAATGTAGCGTATTTATAGAACATCATATATATATATATAATAGAACATCATAATATAACATATTGTATTGAAACCTACATTTACGAATAAATTTGATTTGATTGTTTAGCTGACCTGTGACCAGCACCTCGATGGCCGCCAAATATTTTAGGCGCAAAAAAAAAAAAACAAAAAGGGAGTTAGTGATAGCGTGACGAGTGACAGGACAGAATGGAAGAAAAAAACGTGTTGCGCCGACCCCAAAGAAAACGGGACAAGAGCAGGAAGATGATGATGTCATCAACAATAATATAACTTACTTGAAAGAAATTTCGTGGCTCTGGAGATTACTTCCTATAAACAAACACAACACACGGGTGTCGCAATACTGTAACTGCAGGCTTGTGGACGGCGAGCAATGGGTAGCACGCCGTCCAACCGTCCGGTAACCGTCTGGACCGAGCCCAAGTCGTCGACGGCGCGTAGTGTTCCACGCGTTTGTTTCCATGCGTTTGTTACGTTTCCCGGTAACTGTCCGGTACCACTGACCGTGCGGTAACTGTCCGGTCCGGACAGTTACCGCACGGTCAGACGGCGAGCTACCCATTGCTCGCGCTATGCTAGTTGGCCTATCTATATAAAATATAATTATATAAAAAAAGAAACTGACTGGCTGACATTTCAACGCACAGCCGAAACTACTAGGACTAGGAATGTGAAATTTTCCAGGAGTTTTCCTTTTGTGACGTAGGCAAGTACTAAGAGAGGATTTTATATTCAAAATTTACCCCCTAATGGGATGAAACGGGAGTCCAAAGTTTGTATGGAGAAACCTACTTACAAGCGGGCAAAGCCGCTGGTAGAAGCTAGTTTATTTATACAACATTAGTTTTAGTATATGCGAAACCCGAAACACGTGTCTAGTATTTTTATGTAAAGAATCTATGTACAAAATTTTATAAATGTATCGTGAAAAATCACAAAGTTATAAGCTTGTTACGTTACTTGGTTGTCCGCACAAATACATAGTCACCGGACCATCCGGGCGACTGAGGGGTTGTTTTGCTCCCGCATTCAGCTATTCGCTGACACGTAATGCCCGCAATTGCCTGCCGTGGCTTGTGTTGTACTTATTGTCGATAGTGTCCAACTTGTGATTTTTTTTAAATATTTTTGGGAAAAAATATAACATAGTGTAAAAAATATTGAAATCGATTTAGTTACTGATTCTGAACAAACTATATTCTGGTTTCGTATATACAAAAATAATGTTGTAAAGGTAATACGGAATAAACATAATGACCAGAAACATATGTATATTAAACCAGATATAATTTATATGAAATTGCTTTTGTCAGAGCGTCAGTAATTCTGAATGAACTTGATGGTTGTTATGATATAACCGTAAATTTAAAGAATGATTGCTAATTAGATACAGATTACAATAAGAGAGCATTATCGTAAAGGGGTAGCCATCAATATATATATGAAATAACTTTGCTGTTCATTAATAGTTCTTTTTTTTTTGTTGTTTTGGGAAATAATAATAATAATAACCCCACCGCCGTATCTCTACGTTGACATCGTGGCCCACCACGTCTACCATGTCAACGTAGAGACGCGAGATCTGTCAATAAACCCTAGATCTGTATTGGTAGCGTTTGCTTTGCCGTAGCATGCCTAGGGTGAGGGGCCAGACTAAGAGAGATACAATCCGCAGGGCAGTTTTGTGGCGAACTGTTGGGCATTAGCGACCCCATGCACCCGATTTCCCGGAGGAATTCGTGTTCTTCATCTCCCGTTTGCCTTTATTGGCCGGCCGCAGTGAACACTGACGAGAAACAGAGCTCCCACCTCTCTCTTGCCTTTATTGGCTGGCTTGAATGGAGATTCCCAAGAGCAAACGTGCTTGGAGAAAGATGTATAATCCAGTAAGGTGCTGGTAAGGATCTTGACCGTACTTCCGGGATTGTCCTGATAGTCGTGGTATACCTCTCCACTCCTTAAGCACCTCAGGATATGTTGCCCTCTTGTTGCTACGTCACTTCGTGCTAGCGACCGTTTATGGGGGCCCATTTATTGAGTGTGCAAGTCACCCCCTGCCTTTTGTCGATGGATATTAAAAACATTGTTTAGGCAGGGGCCATAGTGTTAACATATTTCCTGGTAACCAGTCCACTTAAGACTCCAAAAACCATAGCCTTATATCTTAGTTTTCCATAAGTCGCAATAGTTTCCCACCAACCGGGGGTTGTCCATGGACTAGCATAGTGCGTACAGGGATAATCACCGGTTCGTACCACTTTCCATTAAAAGCGTCTAAAAGGGCCTCTGCGAGTTGGTTTCGGCTCCTCGTACGCCTTCCAAAGGTCCAGGACCTTAGGGTGCTGAGATAAATAAATGTATAATAATAATAAACCCATCGCCGTATCTCTACGTTGACATCGTGGCCCACCACGATGACCGCGAGATGGAGATGCGAGATGGCGCGCAAGCCCCAGCTTGCGCGCTCCAATAAACCCTAGATCTGTATTGGTGGCGTTTGCTTTGCCGTAGCATGCGTAGGGTGAGGGCCAGACTAAGAGAGATAGAATCCGCAGGGCAGTTTTGTGGCGAACTGTTGGGCATTAGCGACCCCACGCACCCGATCTCCCGGAGGAATTCTTGTTCTTCATCTCCCGTTTGCCTTTATTGGCCGGCCGTAGTGAACACTGACGAGGTACAGAGCTCCCACCTCTCTCTTGCCTTTATTGGCTGGCTTGAGTGGAGATTCCCAAGAGCAAACGTGCTTGGAGAAGAATGTATAATCCAGTAAAGTGCTGGTAGGGATCTTGACCGTACTTCCGGGATTGTCCTGATAGCACACTCCTCAAGCACCTCAGGATATGTTGCCTTCTTGTAGTTACGTCACTTTGTGCTAGCGGACGTTTTAGGGGGCCCATTTTTCAGGCAGGGGCCATAGTCTTAACATAGTTCCTGGTAACCAGTCCATTTAAGATTCCAAAAAACCATCGCCCTATAGTTGTTGTTTTCCATATATCGCAATAGTTTTTCCCCAACCGGGGGTTATCCTTGGGTGCACTAGCATAGCGCATACTGGCATAATCGTCGGTTGATATCACGTTCCATTAAAAGTGTCTAAAGGGCCTTTGCGAGTTGGTTTCGGCTCCTTGTACGCCTTCCAAAGGTCTAAGACCTCAGGGTTCTGAGATATACTGATATATAAAAATAATATTAATAATAATAATTTATTTTACGCCATAAGCCTTACATTACAAAATTCCTAGACATTATTTTTACAAAAGCTTATAATAATTAAGGTAATTTTTTAACGCCCTGATTCCTAAACTAGGTGTGTACTCTGTGGCTTAGGAGTCAACGGGTGGGTTTTACTAACTGAAACCCACCCGTTTTCTTTCAGTTGCCCTTTGCATTCCAGGGCGGCGCTTTCTATTAATTTGAGATATATTTCAATACAAAATCGTTTTGCATTGAAATAACTTTTTTCTAGGGTTCTGTACCTCAAAAGGAAAAAGCGGAACCCTTATAGGATCATTTTGTTGTCCGTCCGTCTGTCTGTCGGTCTGTCCGTTAAGACCCTTTAATTCGAGAACACGTGGACGTATCGAGTTGAAATTAAAACCATATACTCAAGTCTGCGGTTTCTTGAAGCTGTAAAAAATCAGATTTCTAAGTTAAATGAAAAAAAAATACGGCCGTTTATTTTAGAAACTTTTAGGTAGTTAATTTATATACCTACGTGAACAAGAAGAAGTAGGTACTTCTTTTTTCGTGTTAAGCATAAGCATAATCATAATCAGCCTTTTAATGTTCCCACTGCTGGGACTCAGGCCTCCTCTCTAGGAGAGGGAATGGGCCGTAATCCACCACGCGGGCCCAGTACGGGTTGGTGAATGTCACATGTTTTCGAATTTTTTTGATTCTAGAACATGCCGGTTTCCTCACGATGTTTTCCTTCACCGTTTTGAGAGCAGTGGTGATGAAATAAATTACACAAAGTAATGCTCCTGGCTGGGTTTGAATTGAACCCGCGACTTACAACTCGTAAGTCGGTGCCGTTACCACTCGGCCACCACTGCTCCAACTCTGTTCTCTTTTTTCGTGTTGATTTGACTGAAATATTGTAGGACCTGTATGTACCCATCTGGATAGCTCTGGCCTTGGCCTCGTTTAAGTCGTAAGAAGTCCAGGTGGTTGGCATGCTGAGCAGGAAAGGAAGTGACGCATATTCTGTGAAGGGACTCCACACTGGCACTGTGTTTGCGATGAGCCAAAGATACCCCATTTAGCCAGTTTGCTTCTACAGTGGCCAACTTGAACCCGCAATCGGTTCAAGGATTTCCAGATTTACAGTACCTACTTAAGACGATGAATTCCGTTCTGATACCAAATACAAATAGCGAATGTATTAACCTTTGCAAATGAGACAGACGATAATGTGATAAAAAACATAGGTCACTTGATATCCCAGCTATCCAGTTTAGACTGTATTACCCAACAGGATCGAGCCATTAATTTCTATTTTATTGTAACAAATTTGAGAAAAGCGGCATACGCTGAAATACATAGTATACAATATTATGCACAGGATATTGAGTTAAGAACGCACAGCTGTGTGCAGGAGCAAAACAACCTCTCAGTCGCCCAAATGGCCCGGTGACCATGTATTTGTGCGGAAAACCAGGTAACATAACAAGCTTATAACTTTGTGATTCTCCATGATACAGTTTTAAACTTTTGTACGTCGATTTTTTACATAAAAATATTAGACACGTGTTTCGGTTTTATCGGTTTTATATAAATATATACGCTAACTTAATAATTTTGATACACAAAAACTCCTACAACCTAAATTACTAGCTGTCCCCCGCAGTTCCACTCTCGTCTTTGGTTATTACACCGCTCCTATTGGTTGTAGTATGATGTTGTATAGCTTATAGCCTTCCTCAACGAATAGGCTATCCAACACTAAAACAAATCACATTTTAACTGCGAACTGACAACCGGTATTAGCTCAATTTTAATAACTTTACAGGATAAAGAAGAAACTTATTTGCGTCATCAATATAGCATCTGAGGGCAGTACAATCGTTAAAGCTAGTAGAAAACTTCAAATATATGGGAATGACATAATCTCAACGTTAAGTCACGTGGTCAGAGGAAGCAAGGAATCGAAGGTCACCGACTGTAGAAAGAGATTCGAAACGAGACGGTCGTAACTAGGCTTGGCCTGTTGGTATATTAAAAAAAAACTTGTTTGCGTCATTAATACAGGATCTGATATATTAAATAAAAATGAGTGTTATTTAAATATTTTTATAACACATCTTATTAAAAACCAAAGTTGCATGATATGCTTCCTTGTAATATTAAAACGAGACAGGACAATATAAATTAATAAAAGAAGTTGAACTTAGTAGGTACAAGTTGAACGAGTCGAAGATGGGATTCTTGATCGCGATCTCTCGCGCCGGGCCTTGGTACAGTCCTTGGTCCGGAGCGAGGAGGAGTGGCAGGCGGTCGCCTCCTTCTGCGAAACGGTAATGCTAGCAAAGGAGAAGGCCGCACGTGCACGCGCGAGGCAATGCTTCCGATCCCGATTTCCGGCCACCGCTCACGGACGGCGAGCAATGGGTAGCTCGCCGACCGAGCCCAAGTCGTCGACAGCGCCGTTCCGCACGCGCCTCAAGAAGTCGAAGCCTACTGGGGCCAAGGGTCTGATTAAATCTGTCAAAAACCCCCAGTCACTCCACTAATCAGTTCTTGGGGTCTATCTATGAATCTCGTCACACATTCAAGGATTGAGTCGACGAAGTTTGACATTATGTGCCAAGGGGAGCCTGACTGAGAGCAGACATAAGATTCGTGACGTCACATTTTAAAATCTATATCTACGTATTAAACCAAAAAATATTAAATTTAAACGACAAGTTTAAAAATATATCCAACTGTCTGTATGATTTTAATTTATATTGTTGGCGACTTAGAAAACTAATTTCGGAACTACTTTTTTGTTATTGTTGATAGGTTCGCGTTACTACTGTTTTAATTCAATAATTTGTAGATGTAAAATTGCAAAATATGCTGAGCTTATATTTTCAACCTGTGTGTGTTATTTTTACTTTTATTATTCGTCTTGCTAAATATTTTAATAGGAAATCTCCATCACCATTGGTGCAAAATAATTAATAATTCAAATATGCAATAATGACACAACTTGTCGTATTTGAATAGAATTTTTATACCGCGGAAATATACCTCGTATTAGTTCTGCACTAATTTGGCTGCCTTCTATGACCTATTTTTAAGAAGATCAATTTATTTTAGACACTCCGTTTATTATAGACAGACGTTATGAATGGAATAAACTTGGTTGTAGGTTCACTAAAATAGTAACATCATTTTCTTGTTAGACTCGCTATAATTCAAAAATAGCTTGACCGATTTTGATAATTTTTATTTAGTTTTTTTTTTTTGCTTTAATATAGAGGTGGTTATAAAGAAAAAAGAAATAGAAAAAAGAACAGTTGAATATTTTAAAAATTGTTTGAAAGGTGTTTATAATAATTATATTACATTAATTGTTTTTTTTTTGTTATTATAGGTCAGAAGTCTAAAAAAATTATCACCCGTCTTGCCAAGATGTTACGTGATGTGGAAAACAGGCAGTCGGACTATATAAGATGCTAATACTAATTTAGGTGCATCTGATTAGACTGGACAGCACTCGTCACTGACCCAAAATTGTTAGGAAAAGGTTAGGCAGGTTTAGTGATAAATGATTTCAGAAATCAGAAATCAGAAATCAGAAATCAGAAAGGTTTATTTCAAATAGACCAATTACAGGCACTTTTGAATTGTCAAAATGTCAGTCAGTCAAAAAAAAAACACGTGAAGCTAAATTGCACGTTCCAAAGCGTAGATCTCTATGGAGAAGAACGTGCAAGAAACTCCATGGACACTCTTTTAAATCATGTTATGAGTTACATAAATCTTGGTTACATATTTCTTGTCGCTTCTAATATGTGAGCACAATGTAGATAAGTAATAATAATTAAAATAAAAAAAATATACTTAAAAAAGACTAATTAAAAAAAAAATAGAAATTGAATTAAGTCACTGGCAGCTAAGAGATGACCAGTCTCAACTGACGGCACCCGTTCACGAGCATGACGCGTGCATCAGCCCCACTCAGCTCAACCATTTTTAAGGGAACCGAATGACCCAATAACACGTGCCACCATCAGCGAGACATTTGAGTGAGCATGACAAACTCTCAACTGCCATGCTCGTAATGTCAAACAAGTTGTAACCTAATAAAAATGCTCCATGGTACTTCACATTCACAAAACTTGAAAAACAAAGTGCTTCTACATTATACAATGCTACTGTTTCCAAATACAAAAGATAATAAATTATCATAAGCTCTATTGAAATAAAATAAAATAAAAAAAAAACATTTCTAAAACAACAATACAAAAAGGGGAACAGTATCTCTTCCAAAATTATAAAAAAAAAAACTAATTTGAAGGTAAAAGTGGCTGTGGCTGCGGAGCAGGACCGGCATTTAGCCAAGCGCTTTTATCAAGGATATAATCTTCCAGTTTATAATACGCTTGTCTACATAGTGTGCGTTTAATGCATGCTTTAAATTTGGACTCATTTAGTTGTAGAATCTCAACTGGTATTTTATTATAAAATTTTACACAGTACCCCATGAAAGAACTATGTACTTTAGCCAATCTGAACCGAGGTTGATCTAATTTGTTTCTGTTCCTAGTATTAAAATTGTGCCTGTCACTTATCTTAGTAAAAAGATGAATATTTTTCCGAACATACAATCATAATGTTTTCATAAATGTATTGACAAGGGACCGTCAGGATGTTTATTTCCTTAAATAGTTCCCTAAGAGAATCGCGTCTGCGAAGATTATATATGGCTCTGATAGCTCTTTTCTGCAGAATAAAAATAGACTCTATATCTGCAGCCCGTCCCCATAGCAAAATACCGTAAGACATGATACTATGAAAGTAACTAAAATAAACTAGTCGCGCAGTATCCACATCAGTAAATTGACAGATTTTTCTAACAGCATATGCTGCTGAACTAAGCCGACCTGCCAGAGATGTTAAATGAGGACCCCATTGTAGCCTCGAGTCAAGCGTGATCCCTAGGAAAACCGTATTCTCGACGAATTCAAGTTTCTCCTTGTTCAATACTATGTCGGAGTAATTACTTTTAACATTCGGTAACGCAAATCTTATGCACTTAGTTTTTTTTCCATTTAACACTAAATTATTAACAGTAAACCAGTTTTGGACTTGCTGTAAAGCATCGTTTACGTCATCAAGATTAGTGGAACGTCTATTAATCTTAAAAATTAACGACGTATCGTCAGCAAACAATACAATATGTGGTTGTTTTTTTAATAGATGCGGTAGATCATTTATATATACTAAAAAGAGGAAAGAACCTAATATTGAGCCTTGTGGTACACCCATTTTGACTTTCAAACCCGGAGAATTGACACCGTTTATCTGAACTTGCTGTTGCCTGTCAATTAAATAAGATTTCACCAAGCTGAGTGCAAGTTTACCTAGTCCATAATGTTCTAGCTTTAAAAGCAAGGTTTCGTGATTAACACAATCAAAAGCCTTTGAGAGGTCACAAAAAATTCCTATTGCATCTTGGGCTTCTTCCCACGCTGCAAATATATGTTTTAATAAAGTGACACCAGCGTCAGTCGTACAACGTCCTTTGGTGAAACCATACTGCTGATCATGAAAGATTTTATTGCTGTTAAAATGGTAAAGCATTTGATTAAGCATAACTTTTTCAAACACCTTACTGAAAACCGGCAATACTGATACAGGTCTGTAATTATTAGTGTCATTATGGTCACCGGATTTAAAAAGTGGTATAACCTTACTGTACTTCATTATATCTGGAAAGACTCCTTGGTCCACACACAAATTAAATATTAAAGCTAAGTACGGTGCTATGGTCTCAATTATAGATGTGCATACTTTAACAGACATTCCCCATAGGTCTTCGGTTAATTTGACTTTTATTTGCCGGAAAGCCTTTATGACTGTCAAAGGGTTTATATGTTTGAATTGAAATTCAACCGGACAGCCTGGCAAGTTTGCTTTCAATAAAGCAACTGAATCTTCAGGGGAGGAATTTAGAGCTTCCGTTGTCCTAAGAGGTATATCGGTGAAATAATTCACAAACTCTTGGGCTACTTCTATGTTAGAGCTTTTGGGACCATGTGAAGTCTCCAACAAAAAATCCGTATTGCGCACTTTATTCCTACCAGTTTCATTATTAATAACTTTCCACACAGTCTTTATTTTATTGTCTGCCGATTTGATCTTATTGCTAATGTACAGGGCCTTTGCTACCTTGCAAATCTTTCTGAAGAGTTTAGAATATCTATTTACATATTTATTAAAAGTTTCAGTGTTGAAGAATGGCTTAAGGCCATACAGCTCATATAGTTTTTCCCTACTTACCCTAATACCTTTAGTCGCCCAGTCACTAAATACAAACTTAGGGAAAATATTTTTAGACTTCTTTTCAAAAGCTGTATTAAATTCATTGAGTACCACTGAAAATAAATTATCATAAAATTTATTGGCATCATCAATATCATGGCCCAGAACATTTAACTTATTTTCTAAGTTACTATTATTTTTTTTTAATTTGCTTATTGTAATTTGCCTAAATTGAATTTGCGTTTTTTTCAAGGCTGCTTGATACTTAAATGCTACCGTTTGTCCACTATGATCAGACGGAAGATAATTAACTATAGCTTTATCTACATAATCACAATTGCAGAAAACATTATCAATACAAGTTGCAGAGGTTGGAGTTATTCTAGTTGGTTCTATAAAAACATTAGTCAAATTAAATGATTTAAAAAGACTTAAAAATCTGCTGCTATTTGAATTGTCTTCTAAAATATTAATATTAAAATCTCCACAAATAATTACGGATTTGTTACTATCTGCAAGCTTAGCCAATTTATTTTAGGAGCAGTATTAGCCCAGTTGTAACTGCCCCGACTTATGAATTGTAGGTTGCAGTTTCAAACCCAGCCAGACGCATTACTTTGTGTAATTTATTTCATCGCCACTGCTCCCGAAACGGTGAAGGAAAACATCATGAGAAAATCGGCATGTCCTAGAACCAAAAATTTTAGCACATCCACCAATCCGCATTGGGCCCGCGTGGTGGATTACGGCCCATTCCCGCTCCTAGAGAGGATACCTAAGTCCCAACAATTGGAACATTATAAGCCTGATTATGCTACTTATTTTATAAATTAACCTTTTAAAAACATCTAGCGCATGGTTAATTGCAAAACCATTTCCACTGAAAGCCTTGAGACAAAAATGTTGTATCTGATTGTTGGTTCAATTATAAAATATGGTCATTGTCAAAGGCATCTAATTTGTTTGATAATAAACACATTACGCAACTTCTGCCAGTCGTCTTGACCGACTTATGGAAAAAATTGGAGCGCATGTATTACGTGCTAAACATTGCCATTAAGAATTTTGATGACTGGTTATTGTTCACTTAAGTAATTGTTAAAGGTAAGAAAAAGTTTGAAAAATGTACGACACATGTCTAGGCAATTTCTAGGTCTAGGCCATGGTTTCTAAGTCCGTGGTTTAGTGACCATAGCTTACATGCCAAGATCTCTGTCCTCCGTGAATTGGAAAATATCCCAGTGGTCGTTCCTAAATCTTTGACTGTCGTTATCAAAAGAAGCTGAAAAGTCTAATGGCCTGGCTACACGCTCCGTCTTGCCTGCGAGCATGCCTGCACAAATCAGTTTGCACAGGTAAGCACGTGCGTGTGGATGGCAAGACGGTAGCTCGCACATTCCCGGAATCGCAGCTTGTGCATTCGTTGACTTACCGAATATTTGGAGTCCGCAAACTTGGCTTACATGGCTTTTCTTGAACGTGTAGCCGGTCATTCAAGCCGCGCATCAGTCCGAGGAGATTATTTTCGACAAAGTATATGTCGCAAATAAAAAAATGAGTGATGTAAAGAGTACAATAATGCTCTTAATAAAAAACCCTCTTCTGTTGGCCACATCGTGAGTGTGATGAGCTCTCAAAACACAACTAATATTGCACAGTTCAGTTTCCACGAGCTTATCTGCACGTGTAGCCACTACACAGTGTTTCGTCTTTTGTACAGTCATCACTGCACAGGCCTGGACTGCGCAGGTAAGACGGAGCATGTAGCCAGGCCATTAGACCTAATCTTACAAAAGGGTATCGTTTCTCAGTAACTTCACTTAACATGACATAAACATAACCGGCCTCGTGCAGTTCGCATTACTGTGATTTAGGCCTCCTCTCTAGGAGAGGGAATGAATGGGCCGGGCCGTAATCGACCACGCGGATCCAGTAATTTTACCTAAGGAAACCTCAAATAATAATCATTACCTAGTTGTAGAGGTCAAAAAGACGAATGGTATTATGAAAAATACTCATAATTTTTCTTGTGCATCTGGTAAGACTAGAAGTCAACCTCAGGCCCCGTCAGGGTTTCTCTCTTGGAGAGGGAATAGGCCGTAATTGCGTAATCGACCACACTGACCCTCTGCGGGTCCTCAACTCATTATCTATTGGATTATAGTGGTCAGAAAGATAATCGCTTTAAGAAATACTTTAGTTTTCAGGTGCATTCTGTATGACTGGAAGTCAAACCCTGCCGCCAAAGCTAAGATGACGCGAGATGAAGACTTTCTAGATTCTGAACATTTTATTTATGTCCAGAGACAGATTGCTCTGTCATTTTAATTTTACATGGGTTTTAAATAGTTTAAAAGATGTTTTATTCTTCATAATATAATGTTACATATATTCCCGTAGAAGTGGCATAACACTCGTCAAGTAATACACTTGATGACTACTCGTATAGTGGTTGCAAACATGGCCGATAGGTGAGGCAAGGGCAGTTTACCTGAAGATTACTTCCTACCTACTCGTTATCAAACTTTAGTAGTGTTGGAACCTCGTGTTACTCATCAATTATAGAGGGCGACATCGGCCCGAGCAGCATTTAATTATAAGGCACAACTCTATGTTCATAGTCTGTGGTCTGTCTATGGAGGAAGAGAAAATAAAACTGCAATTGATCAGATTCAGTGTATTTATTATTTACCTCATCCAAACCGATAACGAGATATAACATATATAACGAGATATAAGCAAAAGCCTCGAAATGTCTGGAATTGGTATATGCTACCAAAATGACAGTACTCATCATTATCACCACTTCAGCCGACATACACACGTCTACTACTGGACATAGGCCTCCCCCAAGTGTATTCACAATGACCGGTATTGTGTGTCTAGGCATCCATCGAATTCCGATGACCCATACCAGGTTATCGTACCATCTTGTGAGAGGCCTCCCAATGCTGCTCTTTCGATATGCGGTCACCACACTAGAACCTTGCTGCCCCATCGTCTATCTGCTTTGTGATCACCCTGCCTACTGCAAAATGTCATTCAAAACCCATTTGTTTTAGATTTTTAAGTCTTTTTATAGGTTACTTTATGGAGAGCCTAAGATGTATCAAATAATATTTTAATGAGTAATGTATCATCTTCGGTTTGCCGACGACATAGTAGTCATGGCTGAGACTACGGAAGAGCTCAGCACAATGCTCAATGACCTCAGTAGAGCTTCCGAAAGAGTGGGTCTTAAAATGAACATGGACAAAACTAAAGTCATGATAAACAACCATGTAGCACCCACTCCTATCAAGATTGGAGACTCTATACTCGAAGTTGTGGACGATTACGTCTACCTTGGACAGACAGTCCAGTTGGGTAGATCTAAATTCGAGAAAGAGGTTGAATCCGACTCGGCTGGGCAGCGTTCGGGAAGCTGCGCGGTATCTTCTCATCCAATATACCACAGTGTCTCAAGACGAAAGTCTATGACCAGAGCGTGTTGCCAGTGATGACATATGGTTCCGAAACGTGGTGGCTCACAATGGGCTTCATTAGAAGGCTCAAAGTCACCCAAAGGGCAATGGAAAGGGCTATGCTCGGAGTTTCCTTGCGTGATCCAATCAGAAATGAAGTGGCAATAGGCAGGGCACATTGCTCGCAGAACAGATGGCCGTTGGGGCCGAAAGGTTCTGGAGTGGCGACCGCGTACCGGAAGACGCAGTTTTGGAAGGCCCCCTACAAGGTGGACCGATGACCTGGTGAAGGTTGCGGGAATCCGATGGATGGTGGCGTTTGACCAGCAGTGGGACAGTACAGTAGGCAATAATAATAATAACAAGTACATAAACGTGCAAGAAACGCATATCCTAAAATAAAACAAACTTTTATTTTCAGCCGTCTTTTTTGAGTTTTCATGTCCTTCATGATAATTGAATTTAGAACACGCTGAAAAACAAAATGAGCTTATAAGACATTACATTACCGTATTTCATTTAAATATAAACCAAAGGCCATTTCTTTACACAAATACTTTACAGATGTCGGAATGTCAAGTTCAAATGCGAACAAACCAAGGTCAGATTTCTGTTTTACACTAATCAAAATAGATAAAGTTGATTGCACTCTTTTATTTTTATATTTTTTTGAATATATATTCATTCATATTTAAAATAAAGTACATAATGAATGGATAAGAATTTTGTTATGATGCGATATGTCAGGAATAGATACTAAACTGAATATTTAAATACTGACTAAAAACATTTTTAACATATGTTTTGTTCAAAATTAATGCCCAACAAGAATCATGAAATTATATTACAAAAAAGAAATGAATATTATGTCAGCAATATACCCTTAATAAATAGTTCGGAAAATCTTTAATTATGTTATAATAACCGCATCCCTCTCTAATGAACCGTTATGGAATATTTCTTATTTTGTGTACTCATAAAGGAGTCATGGTGAAGATTCGATTAGCTTATAATATTGCATATGATCAATTACAACTATAAATTGAAGTTTGAATACACTTGAGTAGGGCCACGTGATAACATTATAAAGTACAAATTAAACTCTACCAACAACCAGCTGATAGGCAGTAACGAGACTAGAGCCGCCCGCAACAGCCGCGAGCTCACGCAATCAACCGTCGCACGCGCAACCGAACACTCGCCCCCGTCAACGTAAACGCGCTCCCCTGTGATAATAAAAAATAAAAATAATTTTAATAAATAAAAAATATATTCAAGCAGTAACACACAATTATAAACAAAATTATTCTCGTTTAAATTATGTTTTAAAACAAATGAACAATAAAGTGATAAACTGTTGTCAAAATGACGTTACGGGTCGAAGTGCCCGGAGAAAAGATCGTGAGTGTGGAACCATGCAAGTGCAACATACAATACGGCACCGAGCTCAAGAAAACAGAAACGAAATTGAGCAAAAGACTGAAACAATTCCTCAAAGAGTCCTGGGCTTTTAGATCTAAAGTTACAGTGGAACCATTTGTTATTTGTTACGTGTTGCCGAGTGTGCTTGCAGGGTTAGCTGTCCAGAATTTGAGCTTAGAGAAATCATGTCTAGTAAATCTACAGTACGACGAGCGAACCTGCTCGCATATAATGCAGGGACGCACTCACAACTACACGGAACAAGAGAAAAACGTACAGACAATGGTAGCCTCAATGACCGCTTGGAGTTTCCCGCTCCAGACAGCATTACCAGGAATACTGACACTGTTCTTGGGAGCATGGAGCGATCGAACGGGAAACAGAAAAGCCTTTATGGTGTTGCCTATTCTAGGAAAATTGTTATCTACTATTGGCCTCATCCTAAGTACGGTGTTCTTCCTTCAAGTTGGGGTGAATGAGACGGCGCTGATCGAGGGCCTGCCACCTGCGTTGGCTGGCGGGCGTGTTGCCATGACGATGGCTGTTTACAGTTACATCACTGACATCACTAGTCAATCTGAAAGGACTTTCCGTTTAGGGATTATTACGGCAATATTGACTCTAAGCAGACCCATAGGGATGGCGGTCAGTGGTATTATGACCCGTCGTTTCGGTTACTACGGTGTCTTCAGCACATCGTGTGTGTTCTATCTAATCGGGTTTGTTTACATCATTATAAGACTTAAAGAGAATAATACAAAGAAGACGAAAGAAATTGACGGCGACAAGATGCCAAGTATTTTAACAGTGCTTTCCGTGAAGGATTTAGTGGCAACTGTGAATGTGGCGTTCAAAGCGCGGCAAGGTTCGCGCCGAGGACAAATAATCCTTGTCATGTTAGCGTATATGTTCATCGTTGGACCCGTATTAGGTAAATACTTTTTATTATTTGAAACTATCTCTTTTCTAATTAATTTTCTGATAAGCCTAACGTTTGCTTATGACGAGGCTTTTGATTCGTAATTAAGTCAATAAATAGTTAAGAGAGTAACTCGATTGCATCGCTTAAGCAATTGTTAGCTTAACCTATGGTCAAATAAATATAAAAATTAATCAAGAAAAAATATCTAAATATATAGAAATGTAATTTAAAAATTATTTACTCTCTACTAGCTTCTAATAGTAGCTTCGCCCGCAGAACCTTATCTCAAAGGAACATACTCCTCGCATAAATTCCATCCAAATCCCTTCATCAGTTTCACTGTGAAGGAGTAAGAAACATACACACTCACAGAATTTCGCCTTTGTAATATTTATATGATAATTATTTATTTATTTTATAATATTTGTACACACATTATATTGGAAGAAGATACAGTAATAAAAAAAATGTACAAAGGTACTGCTTATTTCTAAAAGAAATTTCTTTCAGCAGACCTTCTGAATAATATTTAAAGTTTGATTAGTTGAGGTAACTGCGGATCAAAAACTGGCTTTTAACATGCCCTAATGAATGATCATTAAATTCACCCAGACTGCATAGGAACCAGATAAAATATTGACCAAGGACAGAAAATCATTTCACTGATTCATATTATAGATTTCTTGTACAGGTCAATGTCTGTGTTTTGCAAAGAACGTTCAAATATTACTATCGCAACATAAAATGAAATTCACCATATGTGTTCGGATCGTTTGATTTTATTGTGATTTCATTGCCGAATGTAAATTTCCTTCTCTTGTTATTGCAAATACCGATTCATAACGACAAGAATAGCTAGTACAAACGTCGTGAGTTTTTTTTTTCATTTCTGCTTGGTAAAAGTGCATACTATTTTTGATTGTCTACGTTAATCGTGTACAGATCGCGGTGTCGTACCTATACATTGTGACGGTTAAATCCATTGTTTCAGTGGTACTTAGATAATTGCAACCAGTAACCTTCACATTTTGTTTTAGAATGCTTTTTTTCGGAAGAAGTTCTACCGTTTTATTGGTTTTCATAATATTTTTCTCCCATAAACTCGCGCACTGCATAGATTTTCCGGGAAAAATAAAAAAAATAAAAATTGTTTATTGTAATCAGCAAAAAGCTTCGATTGTCATAAACAACTTTTTATTACTGAAAAAAATATCTATTTTATTTTTATTAAATATGTAAATAGGTTACTTTTTTAAATTGCTATTTATCTAAATTATTATGATAATATAAAACTTTAGATAGAACGTGGCATCACATATTTTATTCGTTGTCATGTAACGGTCACCGAAATATATAATTATTATCTTTTTCTAATATATTGCACCAGATTTTATAAACTTATGTAAGTTAATAAATCATGTTGCCCAATAACCCAGTTACTGGAACTGGGTTATGGAGCTCTAATAGGAAGTCGCTCCAAGTAAAACACAGGTATTCAGCCGCATCCAGTTAAAAGCCGACCCCAAGCCAGTTTTGTGCCAGGATACCGAACGATTTCCCGCGAAGCGGCGAGCCTCTTTGCTGGCCAGCCACCATGGGATCTGGAGGCAACAGTCCTTGCACGCATGCACGATTTGCGCATGGAGATGCAACGCCGGGGTGAAACTCCGCTGCCGCGACAAGTCGCAGCATGGCGGACAGAGCTCGGCGGTAAAATGGCGACAGCGACTGTCGCGACCCAGTGCTGGGCACGCCACAATTATGGCGGTAAGTCCCCTCTTTGAGGCATGGTTGGAAAGACCTCACGGCGTCCTCACCTTCCGCATGACGCAGGTTCTCACCGGACACGGTAAGTTCGGGAAGTTCCTGCATCGGATTCGTGTGGAAGCGACGCCCAGGTGTCGCCACTGTGTGGACCGCCCGGAGGACACGGTGGAGGTGTGCCCCGCTTGGGCAGAGCAACGCCGTGTCCTCGTGGGGGCTATCGGTGGCGGCGATCTCTTGCGCCGGGCCTTGGTACAGGCCATGGTCCGGAGCGAGGAGGAGTAACAGGCGGTCGCCTCCTTCTGCGAAGCAGTAATGCCAGCAAAGGAGGCGGCCGATCGCGTGAGGCAATCGTCCTCACGCCCCAACCACCGCCGGGATTCCGATCCCGATTTCCGGCCACCGTAGGCGTGGGCTTGCGGACGGCGAGTGTGGGTGGCTCGCGTCCGACCGTCCGGTAACCGTCCGGACCGAGCTCAAGTCGTCGACGGCTCGTACTGTTCTACGCGCGCCTCAGGGAGATGTCAGCAAATCGTAGGGGCCCAGCAGGTTCGAAGCCTACTGGGGCCACGGGTAGTGTGAAAATGAAACTCGAGGCCCTGGGACGAAGGCAAAGAAGGAACAGGAGTGGGTTTTTAGTCAGTAAAGTCTGACACTTTCTCCCGTCCGCCCAAGAGCGGGATTTGTCATCAGTTTAGAAAAGGCTAGGGAGATGATAATGATGATATAAGTTAATAAATAATAATAATAATCATGTACGCCTTCCAAAGTTCCGGGATCTCAGGGTTCCGAAATATACTGATACATAAAATAATCATTTTATTTCAGGTAAACAGTATCCATATAATAAATACATTATAGACTAACCTCCATAACTGTATCAAACTATTTTGTTAGTAATTATGATTTATAACTATGTTATTATTTGGTCGTTACCAGACCTGCCCCCCTAGCCAAGTTACGATCGTTTCGTTTGCGACGAACGCCGTTTCTGACGTCATCTCAACGCTCAGTAACGTGGTCAGAACAAAGGAATCGGCGGCGTGGCCTACTCGAGGCGTTCGACTCAAACGAAACGATCGTTTCGTTTGAGTCGAAGTAGAAGTCAAAAAGTAGTTTCAGTTTTCAAGTGGAAGGTGTATATATATATTTTTTATTTATTAACCGAAAATGGAAATGTTTGATTGAAGATTGAAATTTCTTTACGGTTTAACACATACGTCATTTTTAAAATACGTTTCCTTAGTGATATTTTTTTGGGGTTGATATTTATAAGTATTAGAGGTAGAGGCAACAATAATCTACTTAGGCTTTGTTAAAAAAATGACTAAAAGGTAAAATCGGGGTTTAAGTTTGTGGGTATGTAGAAGAATACCAAGCTATTACTTAGCTAAATTACATAATAATTTATTGGGTAAACTCTACTTAATCTATTACATATATCACATTACTGATAACGTGTATATTATGATGTAAATTTATACAACGGCTAAATTATAAAAATCAATTTGAGTCAGCTGTTATGAAAACAAGAATATTTCAAAACGATTTAAATTTAAACAAGTGTCGAAGATATCAAAATTTTATGCCTAACCTTTGTATAACTATAAAACTATGAAATGAATAACTTAAAAAAGAAATATTATTCAAAAAAGCAACAGAAGAATTAAAAATCTAATCCTATACCTAAGATCGAAACGATATTTAATTCAGTGTTATGGCTTTCAACTTTTATTTTGGGTGGTTCTTATTTCGATTTTATATTTTTAACTCTAAGGAACGGATTGTCAATTATACTATAATAATTTCAACGACATACGAATTGTAGGTCGCGGGTTCAAACCCAGCCAGGCGCATTAATTTGTGTAATTTATTTCATCACCACTGCTCTCAAAACGGTGAAGGAAAACATCGTGAGGAAACCGGAATGTCCTAGAACTAAAAATTCGAAGACATGTGACATTCACCAATCCGCACTGGGCCCGCGTGGTGTATTACGGCCCATTCCCTCTCCTAGAGATAGGAGGCCTGAGTCCCAGCAGTGGGAACATTAAAAGGCTGATTATGATGAATACGATCATTTCAACGACAAGGAATCATACAATATTTATAAACGTAAACTTGTGTAACCATATTGTTCTAAGACACATACACACGTAGGTGCATAAATTTACGCCATTTTTTCATGAACGAAGGTAAATCCTTGCATACTCTTTATACTTATTGTTTTAAGACAGTAATTAATGATTATATATGCTCAAGGACTAAAAAAAAAACAATGTCATTAAACAAATATTTCCTAATTTAGAGAAAAAATTGTAGAAAAGTATATATATATTATAACTTTGACTACCTCTTGTTTTATTCCCATCGATTGAGGACAATTTACAATTTGCTAAATTTCTCACACTGATTTAAAAGTCAAGGTTGATAAAATAAATCTAGTCGGCTCTTATAGAGAAATCGATATAGGTAATTAAGCAAATCTAGATTACAACATTTATGTTTATTTATAAAGAAACTGGTATAACAAAATGGCAAACTTTGCATTGTATAATTTGTTTAATAAATAAAAATCGTTGTGTTTTAAATTAGAGCATAATTTTTAATTAAACCTAAATGACAACATTTAAATTTATTTATAAAGAAACTGGTTTAATCAAATGGCAAACTTTACATTGTATTACTCGTTTTTATTCATGTTCGGTGAGACGGGTTTCTACAAAATCACTTAGGGCGGAATTCACCAATAAAACTAATCACGTTTTAACGTTTGGCTCGCATAATCGCGTTTAGCCGCTGTCACTAGTGTCACTTGTCTGTATTTTTCTTTTGTTGTATTTTTACAAGTGACACTAGTGACAGCGGCTATACGCGATTATGCGAGCCAAACGTTAAAACGCGATTAGTTTTATTGGTGAATTCCGCCCTTACATACATTATAATTTGTCTGGCTCCCAAACTGGATCGTACAGGGGCTGCTCTCAAGCGGCTCCTGCCCAACCTAGGGGGTCCAGACGCCTCCTGCCGGAGGCTCTATGCAGGAATCGTTCGGTCCATGGCCCTTTATGGGGCACCGGTATGGGCGCCGTCGCTTCGAAAGCGACCGGCGGCCAAGCTGAACGCAAGCCAGAGGGTCATGGCGATCCGGATGGTGCGGGGATACCGCACGATTTCCCGCGAAGCAGCGAGCCTCCTTGCTTGCCAACTACCGTGGGATTTGGAGGCAAAAGATCTCGCACGCATGCACGATCTGCGCATGGAGATGCAACGCCGGGGCGAAACTCCGGTGCCGCGCCAAGTCGCGGCATGGCGGAAAGACTCCCGGCGCGATCTCATGGTAGAATGGCGACAACGACTGTCGCAACCCAGTGCTGGGCACGCCATAATTATGGCGATAAGTCCCCTCTTTGAGGAGTGGCTGGAAAGACCTCACGGCGTCCTTACCTACCGCATGACGCAGGTCCTCACCGGACATGGTAAGTTCGGGAGGTTCCTGCATCGGATTCGTGCAGAAGAGACGCCCGGGTGCCAACATTGTGTGGACCGCCCGGAGGACACGGTGGAGCATACGGTAGAGGTGTGCCCCGCTTGGGCAGAGCACCGCCGTGTCCTCGTGGGGGCGATCGGTGGCAGCGATCTCTCGCGCCGGGCCTTGGTACAGGCCATGGTCCGGAGCGAGGAGGAGTGGCAGGCAGTTGCCTCCTTCTGCGAAGCAGTAATGCTAGCAAAGGAGGCGGCCGATCGCGTGAGGCAACGGTCCTCACGCCCCAACCGCCGCCGGGATTCCGATCCCGATTTCCGGCCACCGTAGGCGCGGGCTTGTGGACGGTGAGCAATGGGTGGCTCGCCGTCCGATCGTCCGGTAACCGTCCGGACCGAGCCCAAGTCGTCGACGGCGCGTAGTGTTCCACGCGCGCCTCAAGGAGATGTCAGCAACCGTAGGGGCCCAGCAGGGTCGAAGCCTACTGGGCCCATGGGTGATGCGAAAGTGACCCCCGGGGCCCTGGAAAAAAATGGCAAAGAAGGAACAGGAGTGGGTTTTTAGTCAGTAAAAGTCTGACACTATCTCACGCTCCGCCCAAGAGCGGGGGATGTCATTAGATGATTTTCCCACCCGAAAAAAAAAAAAAAAAAACATACATTATAATTTTGATGAATTAATATTTTGAAATAGCTTTTATCTAAACAGAAAGCATCCAAATTTTCATATTTCGTCATGAAAATTTATTAATCATAAATCACACACAAAACAATTATTTATTTTAAGGGGAATTACAACACTTATTTTTATTTCAATTTTATTGCAGCCAGCACCCTCCACCACTTTGCCCCTCGAGGTTAAAAGGTGAATGTTGAAAATTATCGAGACTTGCTGAGGTGAAAGTTTATAATAAAAATATAAGTTTGCATAAAATCTTTCAAATGAGATCCATTCATTATAAATCTGTTAAGCTCAGCTGTCCGTTTCCCAATCATGTTTGTCTGTAGGCTTTATTCTCATGAATGATTCAGAGGAAAATCCATAAGAGGAAATACGAGTAGTTATTTTAAATATGTCATAAAGGAGTTTAATTACATTTAATTGTACAGGAAAATATCGTAAGACAACGTTATAGTTAGAGCATAGAGCACGTGGTTTATATATCCTTTGTCACATCATCTTACATAGTATTATTTTCAAAAGATTAGTGTTAATCTTTGTCATAGCTATCTCTGTTCTCTTTAGTAAGGTCTGTTCTAAGTCTGTACTGTATAGACCCATTCTATTTATTTGATCTATTATATTCTATTTGACGGTGGTTACTTTATTTATCGCGATTTTCCATTTTTTTTTTTTTTCACTTTTCGTGAATATCAGTTATTTTTCAAGAAATATTTGTATATCTTCATAATTATTAATGTCAGTTATCACACTAATATAAAGTCGAAAGTTTGTGAGTGTGTTGGTTTGTTACCTTGTTAACACTCAAACGGCTGTATAGATTTGGATGAAATTTGGCACACTGGTAGACCATGTTCTGGAATAGCTTATAGGATACTTTTTATCCCGGGAGAATGTTCTTGGGATATTTTGTTTATTTTCACACGGGCGAAGTCGCTGGTAGCAGCTAGTTGATAGATATAGGAACAAAAACTCGACTTACATTATAATATTAAGTATTTTTCTCATGATCTTTAAAATGGTCGAGCTTGTTTCTTTCATGCTAATTAGTTATCATGAATTATTTAAGAACAAGTTTAGCACTAATATAATAACAGTAATATACCACACTAGTTCTACTTCTGCCAGTGGCTTGGCCCGCTTAAAAGTAACTTTCTCCATGCAAATTTCCAACCCCCGTTTTACCCCCTTAGGGGTAGAGTTTCGTAAAATCCGTTCTTAGCGGATGTCTACACCCTATAAGGAACCTACCTGCCAAATTTTAAGTTTGTAGGTTTTATAGTTTCTGAGATTTCGTGATTAATCAGTGAGTGGTATTTCGCTTTTATATATATAGAAGATTTCTAATTTTTACTCTCTGAAGATTCTTATTCTCACTGGTTGACGTCCACTATTAAATATAGGCCTCCCCCAAGTGTTGCCACAACAAACGGTCCTGTGCATCTCGCATCCATCGGATTCCCACGATCCTCACTAGGTCATCAGTCCACCATGTGGAAAGCTTTTCAATGCTGCGTCTTCTGGTACGCGGTCGCCACTCCAGAACCTTTCGGCCCTGCCCACTGCCACTTAAGTTTGGCGAATCTTTGGGCTATGTCGGTAATCTTGATTCTCCTGCGGATATCATCATTACTGATGCGATCACGGAAGGAAACTCCGAGCATAGCCCTTTCCATTGCCCTTGGGGTAACTTTAAGTCTTCTGATGAGGCCCATTGTAAGCGACCACGTTTCGGAGCCATATGTCATCACTGGCAACACACACTGGTCATAGACTTTCGTCTCAATTTCTGGTGAGGCCCATTAAAATTAAAATAATCACACTATCTATTTATCTATATATATAAATAAATAGCTGTTTGTTAGTCTCGCTAAAACTCGAGAACGGCTGGACCGATTTGGCTAATTTTGGTCTTGAAATATTCTTGATACTCCAGGAAAGGCCTAAATGGTGAGAAAATATGGAAAGTTCACGAAAAAAAAATCCGAATACAACGCCATCTCAAATGAAAATCATCATCTTCAAAATATCATTTTAAAATGAATTTTGCTAGTTTTGGTAATGCCAGTAGATGGCGTTATCCTTTGACAGTTTAGCTAAAAGGTATTACAACGTGACTATTATACGGTACAAAGTTCGCCGGGTCAGCTAGTAATATTATAAAGGCAACATTTTGTAGCATAGCATAGTCTGCCTTATAATATTCCCACTGTTGGGACTCAGGCCTCCTCTTTAGGAGAGGGAATGGGCCGTAATCCACCACGCGGGCCCAGTGCGGGTTGGTGGATGTCACATGTCTTCGAATTTTTGGTTCTAGGGCATGCCGGTTTCCTCACGATCTTTTCCTTCACCGTTTTGGGAGCAGTGGTGATGAAATAAATTACACAAAGTAATGCGCCTGGCTGGGTTTGAACCCGCGACCTACAACTCATAAGTCGGGGCCATTACCACTCGGCCACCACTGCTCACACACACATTTTATATGTGTGTATATTTTTATTCCTTCACGCGCACGGCTTAGGATGTTTTATGGAATAACACATAGGATACTTCGATTCTGGGAGTATGTTTCCTTGGAATAATTTACTATGTTAACACGAGCAAAGACGCTGATAAAAGGTAGCAAAAAAATTAAACTCGCTTTTCAGCAGTCGACCCAGACACTATAATCATTTTATTGGACTTACAAAATAAAAGATTTTATTAGTTCCTAAATTACAGTTATCTATTCTGTTTTGATCATACGACGTGCATTGTAAACAAACAATGGTCAATTTTCATGTCTAATACTGTCACTAGTATTCAACAATGGTAATTCCACTTCCAGTTTTTTTTTTATTGTTGGAAATTTGGTTAGCACTCGAAATAATTTAGGCGACAAAGAGCGTGGGAAAATTATTAATTTATACTATAAAGCATTATAGATAAGCGAAATTCCAGTTTTTTTACGACTAATCTTTTAGGTATATTGTGTAATACAATAAACTCATCTTTCGTGTTTATCTGTGAGGCCGTTTTGTTTTTTTAAACTACTCAACGGATTTGGCTGATATTTTTGTCATAATTAAATAAATTTGTGACACTTGGGGGAGGCCTATGTCCAACAGTGGACGTCTTTCGGTTGATGATGATGCTATACATATACATTAAATGTGTAATATATTTATTTAGCCATTCTTCGGTGTTTTGTCAAATTGTAACAAACGTGGGAAATAACCGCTGGTTAGAATAGAAAATTGTTGTTATTCTATATGTCTTTCTTGTCTGTTCTTTGTATTGTTTGTAAATGCTTTCTTGTAGGAAATTTTTTAGCCCAATACATTATGATTATTTATTTATAGTGTCCTCCCACACCTCAGGATATGTTGTCCCATTGTTGCTACGTCACTTCGTGCTAGTAACCGTTTTTGGGACTCATTTATTAAGTGTTCAAGTCTCTCCTTGCTTTTTTCACCGACATATATTAATAACATGGTTTAGGTAGGGGCCTTTACATAGTTCTTGGTAACCAGTCCACTTAAGCTTCCCAAAACCATAGCTTGATATCTTAGTTTTTTTTCCATATGTCGCAATAGTTTTCCACCAACTGGGGGTTGTCCTTGAGTGCACTTGTATAGCATGTACAAGGATAATCGTCAGTTGGTACCAAATTCCATGAAAAGTGTCTAAGTTGCCTCTGCGAGTTGGTTGCAGCCTCTTGTACGTCTTTCAAAGGTCTAGGATACCAGGATACTAAGTTATAATATAAAGATATAAAAAAATATATACTTTAAAACTTAGAAATATTAATATGAGTTTCTAATTATTGGGATAGCAACCAAAACAATTAGGTTGTATTAATATTCAATATATTCATTCAAAATCGTTTCTGATTGATGAAAACTGATTTTTCATGATGACTTTTTTTTGGAATTTTTCTATAGTTGTATTTTCTTTATTTTTTATGATTACATTATGAAGGCCCAAAGTTCACGCAAAATAGCAAATTTTCAGAGGTCTTTACTGGATTAGTCTAATACAAATTTAGGATTTGATCTCTATATAAACCTAGATAATATCACAAGATATTGTGTTTCCAAAATATTTAGAGAAAGATGTGTAGGTAATAACGTTATAATCACGTAAGGGCGGTTGTATGAAAATATACCTCGGGAAGGAAGCCCTAAGGGCTATATTTCATCGGGACATCATGGCGGTGCGACCAGTTGCGCCGCCATGGTGTCCCGGTGAAATATACCCCTTTCATAAGATAGATTTTTATCTTACATTCTCTTTGGTGGGGGCGTCACTGGCGGCCAGACTGGTGTCCGAGCTGGTCGCACCACCAAATTGGTTGCGCAACCAAATGGACACCTTGTGAGTAATTCTCCATAGAGTAGTATACATTTTGTTGGTAGCGGCGACTGGTCGCGACGCCATGGTGTCCCGGTGAAATATAGCCCTTAATGTCTAATAGCGCAACCAACCCGCACTCGGCTAGCGTGGTGGATTCTCTCTCCTAGAGAGGACACCCGAGTCCCTTGGAAACCTTTTAAGTTGATTATGCTTTGTGCTAATGACGAATTTGATAACAAATTAAGCTCTACTAAAACGTAGCCAGTACGTAGTCAACTCAATGGCTCATTGTTCTAGGACAGATTGCCATGGCGCAGAAAAGAACAAAAAAAAAAAACTAAAACGTAGCAAATCTTGGTCCTTTATAATTTTACACTCAATTAACTATAGTGACCGTTTTTAGGGTTCCGTACCTCAAAAGGAAAAAACAGAACCCTTATAGGATCACTTTGTTTTCCGTCCTCTGTCTGTCTGTCAAAACCCTTTATCTCGAGAATGCGTGGAGGTATCAAGTTGAAATTAAAACCATATACTCAGATCTGCGGTCCCTTAAAGCTATGAAAAAATCAAACTTCTAAGTTAACGAAAAAAAAGATACGGCCGTTTATGTCACAATAAACGTATATTTCGACACTCTCAAGGGAATTAAAATTCATAGGGTACTTCCCGTTGACCTAGAATCCTGAAATTTTGAATGAAGCAATGTCTTTTAGCACAAGTATATGAAAAAATCTGAAAACCAAAAATTTGTAGTTAAATAACAAAAAAAAATTTTTTCTATTCGGAAAAATCTTCGAGACTCGTATCGGAAATTGAACTATTTACATAAGTTAGTTTGTACGGAACCTTCAATGTGCGAGTCCGACTCGCACTTGCCCAGTTTTTTTTTTAAGAAATGAATCCCTCAGATTTTGATAGTCTATATTTTATATCTATCTATCTATATCTATATTTTTATTCGATATAAATAAATTCAAGTATTAATAAAAAATGAATTAATTTAAATAGTCGTTTCCTAGAAACAGTTAATAAGGTAGGTATCTTTTTGAAATAAATTAAGTTTGTCACAAAATATGACGTCAAAGATTTTGAACTATGAACTTTTTAAAGCTTGTTTTATATGACTTTAGATATTCTATTTTTCGCAAACAGGTTTCATTTATAATAAATTAGCAGTCACCCACGGCCCCACTCACGTAAAATTAATACTTCCCTACTTTAAAGAGGCGACAGACTGCCATACAAAATTACCAATTTTGAATTTTCAACTGTTTTCACGGGTGTTTCCATATTTTCTTTTCTTAAAAACGACTCCTGTATTAAACGAACAAAAAAAAATGGTTCAAGAGATTCAAGATTTATATATACCTATATACGAGTATACATTTGTTCCTTTGTTTTCTTATTAATATTTTTTTTATGCACCTGCCATGTTTACACTACCCTTGGTTGACTGGTAGAGAATGCCTAAGGTATTAAGTCCGCCATAGTGCCTTTGTGTTTCGTGAAGTTTTATTAAATAAATTTATATTACATAAATAGATGACTTTTCCCGCTCTGGGTGGAGCGAGAGATAATGTGAGACTTTTACTGACTAAACCACCTGTGTTCCTTCAGTAGTCGCAGCCCGGGCAGGTTTGCTTTAAATATGACATGTGTGTAGATTCATGTTGCTTCTTGAAATTGTTTCTGCGTGAGTAAGCTATTTTCTATGACTAAGAGCGCTCTAACTTAGGTATAGGGAAAAAAAATGTATGCAAACCTAGGTACACATATCCAGGACATTTAGGACCAGCCAGTCTTGGTGAGATAGAATAATTATACCTTTTTTGATATCGGGAAATCATTATTAAATTACTTCTCTAGCTAGAGGGTAGAAAAAGAGACGATAACTCCTTTAAAAAAGTCCCGTGGCCCCAGTGGCTTTATACCTGAATAGTGTTTTCGCATGTGAAAATACGAGTATCCCCCTTGCCAACAGCTAAAATAATCGCCATGTCTGAAATTCAGTCACGAGTAGGTATTTTATTTTTAAATATTTGCTGCCTAATGCATAACACCTTCAAAATCAATCATTTGGAAAATTGAATGATATACATTTCATTATTTACGTTATAAGCAAACGAATTTTCAAAACCTATAAAGCAATGAATAAAGAATTTTCTACAAAATCCCACGAATTATGATCCTAAACTTGTTAAGCAATTAGGATGCTGGTCAACCAATCTACAGCTACAGATTGTAGCTAAACTTAATTTTAATCGGAATTCTTGGAATGAAAACTTCCTCATCTTTGAATTCTCCTTCGAGTATCATGGCCTGAATCAGTATTGGATCTTGAAATGACTGGCAGTGTTTGACAGACAGACAGTAAAATCATTGCACCTCTAAAACATCTCCAGTATTTGCGCAGATCTTTCAATGTTCTGACTAGTGCTTCCGATGCGCGTTTCTGCGCCATTGTGCATTTTTTTTTTGATGAGGTGTAAAATCATCATCATCGCTACTAAAATATTACCCACACGACATAAACTATATATATGTCGCAACTAACTAGTTTAATTTTTTATTCAAGCCTAGCCTGATAATAAAATGGCGTCGATCAAACTATACTTATGTTGAGGGGTGAGTAATTTTCCCAATCAATAATGTATCTCATTTTCCTCGTTAGCCTTTGTACTAGAGCAGAGGTGGTACTACAATCATACACAGAATCAGACAACACTATAATCATTTGCATAATTTAATTATTAAAAAAAAAAAACACAGATTTCAATTAAATAAACCGCCAATCACAGTTTTTGACTGAACTCAGTCCCACCTTTTCACAGACTCTCCACATAATTTAAACATTCTGTTATCACTGCTTATGCCACCAAACTCACTCAAGTACAGATAATGATTGAAATGAACGAAGCTTGACATTCCGTATAATCTGCGACACGTATAAATAGGTTGAATGGCGAACAAAGTTGGCAGCGACTTAATTTTTACACCACATTTTCAATAATGTCCTTTTTTTATATGTTGTACAATTCTCACCTAAAGCAAGTCAGTATATACATAGGGATTTAATGTTGTATGAGCGTTCCATATAAAGTGATATATTTGTAACGTCAAAACCATCCTCTCAACTCCCTCACTGTATTCGGGAGTTATTTATATAAATCCTTCACTGTGTTTGGGGTTTAACCTCAGTAACCTTCGCTCCGTTCGGAATTCAATATGCCACACGCGACTTAAAAGATACTGCTTTATCTTCTAGTTACAAAATCTACTATTAAGTACTTCAGACCATTTTCAAACTATTGGACCAGACGTGCACTTTTCCGAATGAGGACAAAATTACTCTCAGATATCCTCGGCGATCTTTATTACTTACGAGTATATCGTTCTCGTCATGCATTACAATGACCGACGCATACCTTCCCGTATATCTTTCTTTATTAATTGTTTTATCAGCCGATATTTGCTGAATTCCACCTGCTGCTGCTGAAGGAATTTTAAAGTTCAGGCTTTGAACTCAAGTAAATATTAAAATTATGTTTTTTTTATATTGCTTGGAAGGTTACTTCCAATTTACCTGGTAATATTCACTTGTTTCTAGATAACATTTTTGACAGCATATATAAAGTGATTTTAAATTCATTGGCTGTTTTTAGCGAGTAAAAAAACGCATACATATATTACTATAAGTGATTAACTACATAGTATGAAAAAGGAAAAAACAACTGTTGAATTTTTTTTTAATTTAACTAAATGCGTGATTTCTAAATTAACTTTATGATAAAGTGGTTTATATTCATGATTATTGTTAACCCCTAAATATTAATAATGTTATTAAAGTCATCTTCATAGAAACAGAATATACGAGAACAATTCAATTTGATAAAGCTCAGCAAAGGATCTAAAGAGACATTAATAACTGCAGAAACACGACTTGAGAGCCGAGTAACTTACAGCTTAGGTACTAACCAAAACTCTTTAATTACAAGTTAGAAAGAACTAAAGTTTGTGCAGAAGATTAAGCCAAACTAAATTGAGCAACAATTAGACTTAGTTTATACATCATCCATCACAGTTCTTTATGACTTTAAGCAACAATTTGTTCGATTTTTATTATATTTTGCTTATGGTTAAATCATGAATGGGAAAAGATTTGATACGGGCTAGCTAGACGGTCAGTTATATTAAGCTTAGCGCCCACAGAGGCGGGAAGCAGTCGTGATCTGGGAAGGAATATTTTGTAATGTTCTAGTTTGTATGCAATCTGTTGACACAGAAATTGGGCGCGATCACAGGCAGGAGATCGCTATCGGATCGCTTCGCGCCACTCCCGCTGTAGGCGCCGCCTCTGTAGTGGAGGCCGAGTTGTAACGGCCCCGACGTTCTCAAAACACTGCTCTTAAAACGTGAAGGAAAACATCGCGAGAAAACCAGCATGTCTTAGAACCAAAAATTCGAAGACATGTGACATCTACCAACCCACGCTGGCCCGCGTGGTGGATTACGGCCCATTCCTTCTCCTAGAGAGGAGGCCTAAGTCCTAGCAGTGGGAACATTATAAGGGTGATTATGCTTATGATATTTTGGTAGGAATTACTAGAATCAACATATTTTTATTTAACATTTAGACAGTATTTACTAGAAAAAAATGTTTTTATAATGGTTGTCATTTTAAAAGTGCATTTTAATTATCAAACTCAAATATTAAATTATTTGACTTTAACCTTGATCACGACACTGAATTAAGCTGAAGGTAAACTTGTGTGAAGGTAAAAGTCTAGTTCCATTTATTACACTTAAATAGCCTGTGGTTATTTTAAATAAGAGATACGTGCTAATCAAATAATGTTAGACGTGCTTTACTTATTTATCATCAGATGCTATTTTTGATTTAAACAAGTTATTATTAACTTATTTATTAACTTATAGGGGTCTACCAACAACACCGTACCATATCATAACCGTGCTAGAAAAGTATTAAGCCCTAAATGAATACACACTAGAATATATCAACTCCATATCATAGGTACCATAATGATTTTAGAGACCGTAGCATCCACGTGCTTATAGTCATATCGTCTGTGTGTCTTGTCCGTTTCCGTTCTCTAGGCTGTCTTTAGTGATAAATTGGATAGATGCCCAAGTAATCCGTTTATCTAAAAAATCTCATCTCGCATCTTTCTCTCACTACGTTCCACTTCTATTCTTGCATTAATTTCTTTTCTAAGTCTTCGATAAGCTTGTTCTCCGATAAATAAAGCATGGCCTTATAAAAGCGCAATCTGCCAAAACCCTTCCAATCTAGTTTTAAGTAAAGTACAGAAATCACCGTATTTACTAGTCTGCTTGACTTTAGAAATGCTTTCAATACAATTGACTTCAACATTTTGCTCGACATCTTATGCTCTTATAAAATATGTCTATCGGTAATTGACTGGTTTTATAGTTACCTATATGAAGTCCAGTGGCGTATTTGTATTGAAGAATCTTTCCTCGTCTTGGTGTTATACCTTTTCCAGTGTATCGCTGGGTGGCGTTTTATGTCCTTTACTTTTCGTACTTTTTGTTAATGTTATCACTCAAGACCTATCTTCTTTCTATCTTCTGAATGATTATATCCAGAATACTTAAACCGCTTTGGGGAGTAATTTAAGGTTAATGAACCGGCTTTAGGATGATTTCCTTTGTCCCATCCTGTCCTTCCTTATTTGAATTCGCCGCCAATCGCACACGCATCGCACCGCCACCTGACGGCGGATGGAAGAAGCAACAGTTCGAACTCAACAGCACGTCAACCCGCGCGCGGGGTTAAAGAAACCTGAAAATATCGTGAAAAATGTCAGTCGTAAGCTATTTGCTTTAGCGGGATAACCTTGAAAGACTTCAAAATCTTTATATAAGGATTATATTTGACTAAGATTGCTTGATTGTTATTTCTGAATTTTTTACTAAGCTCAAATGGCTTCCTATTCACCTTCGCCGGAATGCCATATACTTTTTTTGCTTTATAATGTGCTCTTTAATGCCTATATTCTTTTTTTTTATTTTATAGAACGCTTGCAGTTTTTCTATGACACATAATCTAGGTTCTTGAGATAATTTACATCTAATAGACAAACCTATTTAATAGGTAGATTTTTTTACCATTTTAAAAATATTTTTGTAATAATACACCAAATGTTTTTCCTAGAAAAGGCTGTTAGCTTTATTTGTCTTTATAACGTATTTTTCTAAGAACAATCAAAACTAGGATTTTATAAATAAACATTTTTGTCCGTAAAACATTTAGTGATTACTATTAAACAGCCCGCATTTAAAAACTAGTTTGATATTTAATTCGCTTTAGTGACGACACTAATGAAACGATTCTAGGAAAGGTCTGAATATATTTGATTAATTTATGTTTTTAAATATTTACAGACAAACAAAATCATTAATTATCACAAAGGAGGATGCCGGATTTTATATGGACATCGTCCCCACCCTCCAACAGACATGGGATACAGTTTGTTCATTCCTATACATAAAAGACGAAACAGCTGATTTGGTAGTTAAAATATATGGGGTGCATATTTAATTTTTTTTTAAAAACATCTGGAAAATAATGTGTTTATTTTTCCTTAAAAAGACATTTACTAATAGTCATCTATTACAAGTTGATTAAGCTTTTGTGCTGGTGCATTAAAATCAATGTGTCTCCGTAAACCCATGTATCATACAATGGATATTATGTGCACACAACTTAGATTATGTTAGGTTAAAATAAAAATATTTTATAAAACCTAAACTCCATACTTTTGAGGTATGTCACCATAATAAAAAAAAACTCTATTCAACTAGACGCTTCTTATGAGACCTATTTCAAATCTGTTGGTGGGTTGGGACAGTTTTACGCAATGCCCTTTATTAGGTAGTAGTCATGTGCAAAGTATAATAATCATGTTTAAGTAAAACGAAGAAATATATTTAAAAAGAGGAGGCAGGTAAGCAATAAAAAAAGCATGAATCTATAAGACATCCATACTGCGAAATTAGCCATAAAAACTAGAATAAAAAACTAGAATAAAAACTAGCACTAAATTTTATGTCTTTTTCTAACTGTGTTAGCGATCGGCTTCCAGTGTAACCGGATACAGCTGAGTATCAGTATTTACATGGAGCCTCCACTACCGTTTGACACATTCATCATCATCGTCATCTTCCTGCCCTTATCCCGTTTTATTTGGGGCCAGCGCAACACGTTTTTTTCTTCAATTCTGTCTTGTCACCAGTCACGCTATCACTAACTCCTTTTTCTTTCATATCACTTCTCACACAATCCATCCAATCTTTTCTTTGGTCTCCCTCTCCCTCTCCATCCATCCACATGTATACTCATAACTCTTTTAGTAACACGCGTTTCAGCCCTCCTCTTTACATGGCCATACCAAGACAAACGATTCCCTTTCAACTTTTCAGTCACTGGTGCCACTTTCAAACTTCCTCTAATATATTCATTTCTATTAATGGAAGTATTGAGTGACTGTTTTTTACCAAGGCAATGTCCAAAAAAACGACACGACCGAATGACTCTATGAACTCGTGACCTCTTTAGAACTTACTTTTCTGTTACATTTTATTTATATTAGTCTCCCATCACAGTAGTACACCCCTGTCTTTTAAACTATGGGATCTAGAGTTACATTTATTTGGGAACGAAATTCGTTCTAATTTAACATCTTTGTGAAGCTACATGAAGACACACTCTGGGATAAGTTAACAACAAACATAGTTTCGTTGTGACTAAACAGAATTTAACGATTTGTATACGGGGCGAGTCTATAAGACAAATTTGCAAAATATTAATATGAATGTAAAGCAACTGAAATCTACTAATACTCGAGATTGAATTCATATCTACATTATTTTAAAGGCGTTAAGAAAAATATCTATTGAGGGAGGCATTTGCCCAGCAGTGGGATTGTAATGGGTAGAGGAAAATAAAACCTTTATTTTATGTTTTTATCATCATCATCTTGTCTTGTCTTGTCTTGTCTTGTCTTGTCTTGTCTTGTCTTGTCTTGTCTTGTCTTGTCTTGTCTTGTCTTGTCTTGTCTTGTCTTGTTTTGTCTTGTCTTGTCTTGTCTTAGTTGTCTGGCAGATAACACTGACAGCGATAAGACCGCCATTGTACCCATAGATTTAAGTTTATGTATAAGTTGTGTTACTTTTTTGGTGTACAATAAAGTTTATTCTATTCTTCTTGGCTTGGTCCCATGTAACTTGGGGTCAGTGCGATACGTTTTTTTCTTCCATTTTTCTCTGTCAAGCGTCACGCTATCACGCTATACGCTGAATCCATTTTCTTTCGAATCATTCCTCACACAATCCATAATTACGCCAATATTTACTTGACAAGTAATTATAAACTACAGATAAAATATGTCTACAGTTTCGTTATAAATATAGATTAATTTCTTCATGAAGTAGGTTTATTTGTCAAAAGTGCCTATTTTAAATAAAAATGGCTTAATTTTTTCTACTTAGATACTTCATCCAAAATTCATCCTGTATAGTTCGTAGGGGTGGATGCACTCGTTCGTGGCGTTCTGTTAAATTTATATCAATTACGGAGACGTAATCTTGTTTGTCTCAAGACAATATGTTTGCGTAATAAATTTTAGAGTTGTGGCGAAACGGTACCTAACGGTACCTAATTATGGAAACAAAGAGTATTAATGGTACCTAATTAAGGAACCAAAGAGTATTAATGGTACCAAATTATGGAACCAAAGAGTATTAACGATACCTAATTAAGTTACGGAAGAGTATAATTAATGCGCCTTCTAGTCCCCAAATAAATTGGAATAAGGGCAGGATGATTCAAGGAATAAAAAATACTTGAAAACCTGTTTAGAAAAATACTTGAAAAGTTCATATTCTAACTTTTCAGAGCACAATGTTGAAAAGTCAACGACCAAAGAGTCTTATTAAGATTAATGATATAATACAAACTTTGATGTTTTCAAAGAAGTTAGGCGTGATAACGATGAAACTAATGAGTTATTAATTTAGTTTTATTCATTATATGAATTGAGAAAAATACAAACTTTTGATTTTGATAGTTCTAGTTTGTTTTAGAACACCCAATGATAAAAAACATGATGTCAATGCCTTCAATATCATGGTCTGCCCATCACCTAGTGATATATGTATAGTAGTTTTTTAACTCAGCAGAATAGAATAACTGGAAAAATCGGAGAGGTCCTTTGACCTGCAGTGGGAAAGTGTTTGTTACATCTATACTAATGTCATAAAGCTGAAGAATTTGTTTGTTTGAACGCGCTAATCTCAAGAATACTCGTAAATATTTCGAATCGAAAAATTGTATGGATAGGCTACATTACACCACGGGGAATAGTTAGTAGAAAAAAATATACATAAACTCTAGACGATGACGAGTTTTCAATAATAATGCACAGCAACGCAACGCATAACGCATTAACGCAACGTAACGCATTATAATATACAGATATAATTATTTTGGACTAATTTAAGAATTTTAAGTCAAGTATTCGTTTAACACAAGTAGTGTTAAACCTTTTTTGTTTGGGGTGGAAATCATTAAAAAACTTCTCCCGCTCTTGGTGGTGCGAGAGCGAGTGTCAGAGTTTTATTGACTAAAACCTAACTATGTTCCTTCGGTCACCCTTTGCGTTCTAGGATCGCGGTAACTGCTTCAATTAATCCCGCAGTCCTAGCTCCCAGTGTGCATGTGGGGTAATGTTCAAAAAAAAATTGGGCAAGTGCGAGTCGGACTCGCGCACTGAGGGTTTCGTACAAACTTACCTATGAAAACAGTTCATTTCCCGAATTGAGTAACGAAGATTTTTCCGAATCGCAAAAAAGGTTTTTTTTTTGTAACGTAACTACTTTACAGTTTTTAGTTTTTTTTCATATACTTGTGCTATAAGACCTTACTTCATGCTAACTTTCAGAATTCTAGATCAACGGGAAGTACCCTATGAATTTTGGTTCCCTTGAGAGTGTCGAAATATACGTTTTTACGCGACATAAACGGTCATATCTTTTTTCTCTCAGAAGTTTCAAACTTCACTTTTACTCAAGTATATGGCTTTAATTTTAACTCGATATCTGCACGCTTTCCCGAAATAAAGGGATTTTATAGACAGACAGACGGACAACAAAGTGATCCTACAAGGGTTCCGTTTTTTCCTTTTGAGGTACGGAACCCTAAAAAAAACTATTCAGGTCTTAATCCTGTTTAATTTCACAAACTCAGTGTCGTAATATAGTGTAATAGAATTTTCATTTCTAAGAAAACGTATTAGAACCGTATGCATTGTTGGCGTATAATCTGAAATGTGTGTAATCTCCATATTACTTACGAACAATATTCAACAATCATGCGTTATCGTGAACAGTTTTTACATTTTTTATAATGCTACTGGTGCAGGTGAGCAAATGTTATTGATGGCGTGTAATAAAAAACTAGTAGACGCATTTTTTGTATTGGTGCCTAGATCAGAATATCAAACAGGAGAATAAAAATTGCCGACAGAGCCCAAAAAATAGCCAAACTTAAGTGACAGTGGATGGAGGACACGGTGGAGCATACGGTGGAGAAATGCCCCGCATGGGCAGAGCACCACCGTGTCCTCGTGGGGGCACTCGGCGGCAGCGATCTCTCGCGCCGGGCCTTGAGAGCGAGGAGTGGCAGGCGATCGCCTCCTTCTGCAAAGCAGTAATGCTAGCAAAGGTGGCGGCCGTACGCGCGATTCCGGCGGCCCTCGTGCCCCAGTCGCCGAGATTCCAATCCCGATTTCCGGCCACAGTAGGCGCGCGTGGGGTTGCCGTCCGGTAATCGTCCGGACCGAGTCCAAGCCGACGACGGCGCGTAGTGTTCCACGCGCGCCTCAAGGAGATGTCAGCAACCGTAGGGGCCCAGCAGGGTCGAAGCCTACTGGGGCCATGTGTGATGCGAAAGAGATCCCCGGGGCCCTGGAACAAACCTCGTAGAATAGATTGTCAATGGTGCTAAAAGGCGACCGCGTACTTGCAGCTACGCTGCGTGAGTTGGAAGGTCTCCCACAAGGTGATCCTATGGTTAGAGTCGCGAGAATCCGATGGATACAAGACGCACAGGATCGGTCGTTATGGCGACACTGGGGAGCTTATGTCCAGCAGTGGACATCTTTCGGTTAAAATTATGATGATGATGAGACAAAAAGACACTTGTATGTACCTACTCGTAATAAGGGCTAAAACGAAATTCAAAAAAAAAAAAAAATATTCAATTCAATTTATTGCTTGTTACATGTGTATGGTCAGTTCTTATAAATATTTGTTATATATCGCTGTAACATTCTCACGAGGTGTACAATGCGGACGCCGATCAATGGGTAGTTCGCCGTCCGACCGTCCGGTAAACGTCCGGACCGAGCCTAAGTCGTCGACTGCGCGTACTGTTCCACGCGCGTTTCAAGGAGATGTCAGCAACTGTAGAGGCCCAGTAGGGTTTAAGCCTACTGGGGCCAAGGGTCTGATTCTGAAAGGAAGACTCGGCCCTGGTACGAAAGGCAACGAAGGAACAGGAGTGTGTTTTTAGTCAGTAAAAGTCTGACACTATCATTTTATCATCAGAAAAAAAACGGGGTATACAATATTTAAATGTCATTTTCAATTAAAATAAAATACACGAACGATCGCAATCAAATGGAAAACAATAAAGTTATGAAAAGTGATATGTCTATATTATGCTTATTGCTGTATGTAAAACGGTGTACAATGAATAAGATTTTTCGATATCAACATAAGTATACATGCTTTGAATGTCATAAAACCTTTAACGATGTTGTTCCATTTTGACTACGTATTTTTGTAACGTCTCGGGGCAATAACTTCTTGTCTTTGTAAATTTCTTCTGCATCATAACAGCGATAACAATTTTCGAGGAGATTTGCGATTTTTTTCGAGTAAAGGTCAGTTCAGTAAAGGGCTGTTTCAATTATTATTATCCACAAACGGGAAATTGGTTTAGTATCGTATATCCTGTATTTACACAACTGGACAATATGTGAAGTCATTGAAACAGGCACGATCTCGGTAAAATAGTGCTGTAAATTTTTTCGCAGTATTGACCACCTCAGCGAAGCTTGCAGTGAAGGTTGACTCGTTATATTTGCTGCCAAATAGGTACTGCAAAAATCATGAACTGTTACATTCGCATTAAAATGGAAAACAAAGTGACTGTAATCTGTATCAAAAACCAAATAGTTTTTAACCTTGACACTGGCCAAATGCACAAACCGTGCGTTCCGAAGAGAAGAAAAAAAATGCTCAGAAAAATGCTATTATTGTACGTGGTCTACGTGACATATTGATAGCGCATAATATCTATTCCGTGCGCATGTCAATCTTTTTTTTTACTTTTTGACTATTGTTGTCGCTGATAGAATGTCTCTTTACTTCGATAGTCACTAACGAATCAATTACGAGCGGAAATGAAATACTTGTTTTTTTACGTGAGCAATCATCAAATGATTTCTTGACTCAGTTCGGGATCTGGGTGGGGCGACAGATCCTTACCGGACGGCCGGACGGCGAGCTACCTATTGCTCACCGTCCGCGCCTATGGTGACCGGGGATCGCACTACGACTCCCAACGACGCCTGAGCCGTCTCCAGCGGGGGCCTGGGCGTTGAAGCGTGAGACTTACCTCCACCTCACGGTTTTGGGCGCCTCCTTTGCTCGCATTAATGCTTCACAAAAAGCAGTAACTGCTTCCCATTCCCTCTCGTTTCTTTAGTACCGGCCTGACCCGGGCCATACGTGAGAGGTTTTTTTTGTGTCGATATTTTATGAAATTTTAAAAATATCACCACTTTAGAAAAAATAAATGTATAGATTGTTTTTTTAAATTGAGAAACCACTTAAAAATTTTACCACTGGTTCTGTGGTTATCCAGAATGGTAGATACACATTTGCGTCGACGTTTCAGCCGAAAGACGTCCATTGCTGGATAGAGGCCTCCCCCAAGTATCGCTAGAATAGCCGGTCCTGTACGTCTAACATCTATTGGATTCCCGGGACCCTCACCAGGTCGTTAGTCCACCTTGTGGGAGGCCTTCCAACACTGCGTTTTCCGGTACGTTCTGGCCACTTCAGAGCCTACCTTTACTATGGAAAAAAAAAAGAAGTTATCCTCATTTAAAGATGTGTACATCCAATTTAGCCACACTGTATTAAATATACAAATTTTATTTCGACGCACAAAACAATATTAATGCTAATAGGTATCTAATGTATTAACTTCCAGTGCTAACATAGCTTGATTTATGATAGGCTAGCAAATTAGTTTATGTTGCCGGTGCTACCAAATAATTTAAATTCAAATGCATTATCAGCAAATAGAATAAACTTTACTTTTCATAAACAGCCCCCCTAGCCAAGTTACAACCGTTTCGTTTCGATTATTTTTTCGTCGATTGCCTCGAGTAGGCCACGCGTTCGATTTCTTTATTCCGACGTCATTTCAACGCTCAATCACGTGGTCAGAACAAAGGAATAGGAGGCGTGGCCGACTCGAGGCGATCTTCTAAAAGAGAATCGAAAAGAAAAGATGGTAACTTGGCTAGGAGTGCTGAATTCACAATACGGCTAGCGCCATGGTTGAGCGATTAGCTGTTGCGGAAAAAATTACGTGGCCTACAGAAAATCGAGATGTGGCAAACCACAATTAAAACTTCAACATAAATTTTCTTGTAGCTTAAGAGCATGTTTATTTACATTTAAAAATACTAACTATAATTACAATAAAATAAAATAAATAATAATAAAAACCCTAATCTAATTACAACTTGGATTGTAATATGTATAGGGAAGGAACTGTCTCCTGAGATACAGGTTCACTACCTAGTTCAGGAGGCAGAGCATTTATGTAATTAGTGTCACTTGTTTGCAAATAAATGATTATTATTATTATTATTAGATATTAACTAACTAAAACCAAAATATGGCGTCAAAAAACTCTTCCACATCGCTGTCGACTGGTAATGTGCCCAAAAGACTGGCGGCATTGCCACGCTGTATGGCAAATTTTCTTTAAAGTAGGTATATTCTAATACAAAAAATACAATACAAAATTTGCTAGAATTCTAAGAAAGTCACTCGCTTAGCTACCCCGGGACGTGACTTATCTTTGGTGACATTTTAATATCATAGATTCCGTGTAAATTCACGTCGCACACGTAAATCTATACGTGTCACGTTTGCGATTATGTAAATTCATTCAATCTGTTTTATAATATTTCCGTTCAGTTCGTTAATATAATTCCATTATTTTTTTTGATAACACGCACTACTGAGACAAGACATTTTTGTGACACTATTTGATAATTTTATTTTTTAATACTGACGTGTTTGTTGTATACAGGACTAGTTTCCGCGAGCGGCTTCGCCCGCGTGAAATTAGGTTTTTTCATACAAATCTAGACCCCGTTTCCTTAAAAGGGCTGAATTTTGGAAAATACTTTTTTAGTGCTCGCCTACGTCGTAAAAGGAAACCTTGTGCAAAATTTTACACTCCTAGTCCAAGTAGGTTTGGCTATGCGTTTGTATGTCTGTCAGTTTCTCCTTTTAAATTTAGATGACTTTTAATTGATTAAGAGGCCAAAATAATCAAAAGTATAGGTTATAAAAAATATTATTTTAGTAAAATAAACGAAAATAACAAATGTACTGAACCGCGATTCTGTATTTCATGTTTCACAGTTTGTCCTATAATAAAAACTATTTTTATTAATGAGCGGGTATTTTACCCCCGGAAATATAGCCAATGTATTAAAAATCAACCTGTAGATAAAATATGTAGGAAAATCCAGAGTGTTTTAATATGCAAATAAAATTGTCCGAATGTAATATAATACCAGAATAAAGATTTAATAGTTGACAGGTACAATTTATAAATATGTGGTTTCTTTTATAAATATGTAAAATGGCACACGTGTTTTGCACGGTTCTGTCTAAAGACGAGTTTATTGATAAAAACAATTCTAAGAAAATTCAATAAAAATACTTAGTTATATTTTAAAACACACGTTGACAGCAACTGGTAAAACAGGTACCTAACCCCGCTTGCGTTTGAAATGACAAATGTTAAAGGACACGTTTTAAATAATATCAAAACAACCAACATTGGCCATCGGGTTCGCTCGCTTTAAAGAAGAAAATAAGAAAATTGGATGAAGAGAACATATTCCCGGGATAAAGAGTACCCTAAGTATGTCCTATTCCAAAGCATGACCTATGTCAGCAAATCGTAGGGGCCCAGCAGGGTCGAAGCCTACTGGGGCCATGGGTTAAGTGAAAATGAACCCCCGGGCCCTGGAACGCAAAGCAAAGAAAGAACAAACGAGTGGGTTTTAGTCACGCCCTCCTGCAAGCCTACTGGGGCCATGAAGCCTACTGAGGCTATGGGTAGTGTGAAAGTGAAACCCGGGGCCCTGGGACAAAGGCAAAGAAGGAACTGGGGTGGGTTTTTAGTCAATAAAAGTCTGTCACTATCACCCGCTCCGCCCAAGAGCGAGATTTGTCATTAGATGATTTTCCCACCTAAAAAAAAAAACACGCCCTCGCGCTCCGCTCAAGGGCGGGAGTTGTCATAAGAAAGAAGAAAAAAGAAAAATAATTTATTTTCGACAAACATGGCGCATAACTTAAAATTATAAAACAATAACAGCTCTGTACAATAGTGTGAGTTATACGACACATCTGCGCAAAACGGTCAGCGTTCAGCAAAATGCTGGGACTCATGTATTTAACAGAGCCACAGCGCTGATTTTCAGCGCCAGCCGTCGTCGACGAGACGTTGAATGGCCAGCAAGGATTACATATTTACATCGTATGAACTAGATAAACAAATCAAAGAACTAAAATAATAATAAACCTATTATACGTAAAGGGATACAAATAATTATTTTACATCATTAGATGTTTTCCCACATAAAAAAATCCGTGCACCAAATTTTATCCAAATCGATTTCAGCGTGAAGTTCTGCTTCACGCTTAAACGGATATACACACATACAAATATTCGCCCTAATAATATTCGTGTGTATGTTACCGGCCAAACTAGATTTTAGGATAAACTAGTTTCGCCTAGGCCAAGCCAGTTTTAGTCCAAGAGCGAGCGACGCGAGATCGAAATTTTAGGGCACCCTGACACGGACAGGTTAGGTTAGAAGGCTAAGGCTGGTGCGGAGCGAAGCGGAGCGAAGCGGAGCTCCCGCCTTAACCTTCGTGGTTATTTTTTTTTATAACAAACCAGAAATGCGTGTAGGGAGAACTGGCTTGGCCTAGGCGAAACTAGTTTATCCTAAAATCTAGTTTGGCCGGTAACATGTATATAATACCTCTTCCTACAAAGTAAACGCATTTCTTTGTCTCAAAAACCACAGAATAAAAAGTATTTTTACGACAAGGTTCTGACATACTTTTTTTTTTGTAATCTAACCGTGTTTACACTTTCTTACATAAAATACATAAATATTAACCAAACTTATACTAAACCCTAACTATGTACATAAATATAATACAAAATATAAAATATATATATATTATATAATAATAAATAAAATAGTATGACATACTTATTAAAAAAAATACGTTATGATTTATATAAATTTTCCATCGGATCCTCTAAACTAAAATAAAAATTATCATTTCAAGCCAGCTACAGATATATTAGGATAACCTCATAATAAAAACAATAATGATAAATAGCTTGACCCGAATGAAGACATTAAACAATTTTTAACTTAATTACTACAATGAAAAATAGTGCCATGTTCCAAATTACTTATCAGTTGTTCCATATGTGAAAAACACAAAGAACCAATGCCAAAACAGTTGGAATGAACGCAGATAGAAAATTGCTTGACCAAACGTAATTGCTCTGTGTTTTAGATATATTACGTGCTCTTTGAGACGATCAACGGCCTTTATTTAACGAAATGACCCACATGGCGAATAAACAAAAGATTAGATACTTGTATAGAATGCTGGTAGATAGAAAAGGTTCCAATATTTGGATTACTAGCCAACTGTGTTTACACGCCTTGTTTACAAGAATTTTTTTTTGAGGTTGGAAATCATTAAATTTATAACTTCTTCTACTCTAGGTGGAGTTAGAAATATCAAACTTTTACAGACTAAAACCCACATGTATTCTTTCAGTTGCTCTATATGCTACAGGGCCACTGTAAGTCTCTTGAATAACCGGCGGCGGCGACTATCACGCCGGGACCAGCATAAGGCCATGAACGCGTCCGGAACGAAGAGCAATGGCATACGGTCGCCTCCTTCTGCGACGCAGTAATGCTAGCGAAGGAGACAGTCGCACGCGTGAGGGAACTGACATCCTCATGACCCAGCCGCCGCGACCCTGACTATCAGCCACGGTTGGCGCGAGCTTGCGGACAACGAGCAATAAGTAGCTCGCCGTCCGGTAATCGTCCTGACCGAGCCCAAGTCGTCGATAGGCTGTAGTGTTCCACGCGCTACTCAAAGAGATGTCAGTAAACCGTAGGGGACCAGCAAGGCTGATGCCCACAAGGTCCGCGGGGATTTTCTGAAAAGCTGTGGCCCTAGAACGCATAGGGCAACTGAAACACACAGGTGTTGATTTAATCAGCAAAAGTCTGACACGCCCTCTCGCTCCACCCTAAAGTGGGAGAAGTTATTGGATGATTCCCACCTTAAAAAAGGCCCTCCATTTTCCTCTTTTGACTACTTATTTAGGCTTTTCAGAAGCTCAGACAGACTAATAATTATGTGGTTATCTGCTTTTATCACTTTGCAAAATCTCAAGCCTGGCTTTCGTATAATCTGTGGTAAGCCAGATCGTATACTTAATCCAAAAGTTTTTCAGCTAATCCTATCTTTCAGAGCTTTAAGCCAAGTGGTCGTGGACTAAATTAATAATAATAAACTAAACTAATAATAATTTCCACAACTATATCACAATGCCCAAACTAAGCAGAGCTTGTGCTATGAGTACTAGATATTGTTATTATTTTTATTATTAAATTACACCCAGACACAAGACAAATAGTAGATATTAAAATCTGACTCTTGCGTTTAAACTATAAAGACATATATATTTAAGTTTAGTTTAGTGAATAAAATTATACTATTGCACTATTGAGTACTGCAAACACTCAAACTGGAATCTGATCTGAATAAAATCAGCCTTTATTAAGAAATTACTCGTTCATAAAGAAACTCAAACATTACTCAAATTGAGTTTGAAATCATTTACTTGGTAAATGAGAGGAGTGGTGGCCCAGTGGCAAAAACCCTGACTTAAGCGTTGTTTGTCGTGGGTTCTAACGCACCCAGGCGCATTACTTTGTGTAACTTCATCACCACAGCTCTCAAAACGGTAAAAGAAATCATCATAAGGAAACCAGCATGTCTAAGAACTAAAAATTCAAAGACATGTGACATCCACCTTATATTATTATGGTTATTTTTGTTACTAATTTTTGTCTGGTTAGTACCTTGTGTTATTTTAGAATCTCACGGGTGTGAACCAAGGTGACATCCTAGTTAGGATGGTAAAAGACTTTGTTCTGAATTTAAATTGTTATCTAAGTTCAGTTGTAAAAATTTTCTAACTATACGATAAGTGTTCAAAATGGCCGCTTTTTGTAGTGTTAGATATTATGTGTATTTTGATAGATTGAGAACAATAAAACTATTGAATATTTGTTTAGGAATAATACCTGTTGCTGATATTACTATTGGGACTATTGTGACTATTATTTTATTATTACTTATAAATGGTAAAATTATTCAGTTGCAATATTTAGAATTTAGAGAACAATGAAGAATTTCTCTAACCAAACAAAAAACCTTTTTTTTTCGGCTATTAAATATTATAACTTAATAAGTATTTAAACAAAATGAAAATAATAATATGTTTAAACAGGTAGAAAAAGAACTCATAGGGCATCAAAAAATTCGTCCACATCGATGTCAATGGGAAACATGCCCAGAACGCTGGCAGCATTGCCACGCTGGATGGCAATGCTGCCAGCAACCATTACAACATAAAAACTAATTTGTAAGTCTGAAGGGTAGTGAATCATTAAACAATTTATTACGGTTTTAAATCTCTGTTACAATGAAGTAACACGTGCTGAATTCCTTTGCCATTGTTATGTAAGGAAAACCATTCATAGAAAGTAATCAACAATTCATAACAAAAGCATTACACATGAACTGCGGAACGGCAAATGAAGGATCATAGGCGGGTTTTAGACAGTAAAAGCCTGCCGGGATTCCGATCCCGATTTCCGGCCACCGTAGGCGCGGGCTTGCGGACGGCGAACAATGGGTAGCTCGCCGACCGACCGTCCGGTAATCGTCCGGACCGAGCCCAAGTCGTCGACGGCGCGTACTGTTCCATGCGCGCCTCAGGGAGATGTCAGCAAACCGTAGGGGCCCAGCAGGGTCGAAGCCTACTGGGGCCAAGGGTCTGATTCTGAAAGGAAAACTCGGCCCTGGTACGAAAGGCAACGAAGGAACAGGAGTGGGTTTTTAGTCAGTCAAAGTCTGACATTATCTCTCGCTCCGCCCAAGAGCTGGGGATGTCATAAGATGATTTTCCCAACGAAAAAAAAAATGTCAGTAAAAGCCTGACACGCATTCTCGTCTAAGTCCTGGAAAGTATTAGTTAGTTACTACAAGGTGACCTAAGGCTGAAAATAGCAAATCATGAATATAAACAACTAACACTAGGTGACCTACCGAATGCATTATGATAAAAAATCTGCTTTTCCCTTCATTTTATCAGAATACATAACTACCTTTATTCATCGATCGTCCAGTAACCGTCCGAACCGGGCCCAAGTCGTCGACGGCGCCGGCGCGTACAGTTCCACGCGCGACTCAAGGAGATGCCAGCAACCGTAGGGGCAGGCACAGCAGGGTCGAAGCCTACTGGGGCCATGGGTAATGCGAAAGAAATCCCCGGGGCCCTGGAAGAATGGCAAAGAAAGAACAGGAGTGGGTTTTTAGTCAGTAAAAGTCTGACACTATCTCTCGTTCCGCCCAAGATCGGGGGATGTCATTAGATGATTTTCCCACCCGAAAAAAAAAGCTACCTTCATTCATGATAAGATTTATTCTTGTTTAGTAAATGGAAAGACCATAAAAACCAGTAAAAGTTAAATTCATGAGTATAGGTATGAATTATGATAATAATATTCCACAAATTTCACACGCCGTCTAGTCCCAAACTAAACTGAGCTTGTGCTATGAGTACTAGACAACTGATAAACATACCTCTATATATTTCCTAATACATAAATATTATAGATGAGTACACCCTGACACAGAACAAATGATCGTGCACATCACACAAACATTTGTCCTGTGTGGGAATTGAAACCACGACCTCCGGTTTAACAGTCAGGGACACTATCAACTAGACCAACAGCCCCCCTAGCCAAGTCACAAACGATAAACGTAAACTCTCAGTAGTCTTTAATAGATTTTCAACTTTATGTTATTGAATATAAAGTTGAAAATCTATTGAAGATTACATAGTGTTTTCGTTCGTTCCGGTCGCTAACGCTTAGTAATCTCCAATAGATTTTCAACTTTATACCTAAGAGCATAAAGTTGAAAATCTATTAAAGACTACTGAGCGTTAGCGACCGGAACGAACGAAAACACTATGTACTATCTCGAATATTTCAAGACCAAAATTAGCCAAATCGGTCCAGCCATTTTTGAGTTTTAGCGAGACTAACGAACAGCTATTCATTTTTATATACATATATAGATAAGACCAGACTAACTCCGCAAACCAACCGAACTAACCAAAATGTTTGTATAATAATTCAACATAATGTGAGAATCTTCTTTTTTCTTTTTTCGTGTGGATATCACTCAATTTTGTCCGACCAATATATGTATAGCCACCTGAACAGCTCTGTCATTGACGTCGTTTATGTCGTGGAAGGTGCAGGTGGTTGTGCATGTCGAGCAGGAAAGGAGGTGATGCATATCCTGTGAAGGGGTTCCACACGATGATAATGGGGATCAACTGATTATGTTGAGGTGAACTAAAGATACCCAGTAAAAGAAAGAATCGGTATTAGATAACGAAGAAACAAAATCAGAAACACTAATTTCGGAAACTAAACTTATTTTGCAATTTTATTATGACTAGTTAATTTAAAAATAAACAGAAAATATAAAAATAATGTAAGATACTACTTTATTCGTTTGATACGGTATTTGCAAGGTAAAAGAAGACGTTAAAATAAAATGCCCGTGACAGTTCCATTACATATAGACTCAGTCAATTTATGTAACATGTTAGATAGTATATTGAACTTATTGAGAATATATTTAATCATACGAGTATATATACTGTTAGTTTTTTTATGATATTCTCAAAGATTACTTCAATAATCTCCTATATTTTTTCCACTTAATGAAAGCAAAGCGTATTTGTTTATCAATTCATCAACATACATAATTTCACTAATTGCTATCTATGATTCATTAACTTATGTTCGTATGACTGAATGTCTTCAATTTTCCTATATTCCTCCAACCTCTATCCTTGTTCCTCCAAAAAAAATTACAATACGTTGTTGAGTTGGAGATCCAACTCATCTCTCTAATTTCCAAAATTCTACATTTTTCTTCCTGTGTTTTCCTAATCACCCCGTTATATTTCTCCAACTTCTCTGTGTGTTTCTACATTTTTCCTGTGTATGTCCGACTGACCCCAAGATTCCTATTTTTGCTTTTATCTCTCTCTATTCCGAATTATCCTAATTTATTCCTCCAACTTCCCCAAATACGGCTAGAACAGAGCCTTTTACAGGTGATGTTTGCAGATTGCCGTCCCTCGGTGGCTGATTGACTAATACCTGTTTCGTTTGGGATAAAGGTGAGGCGCAGATGACGTACTGGTTCACTCGGTACAAGTTCAAATTCACCGAAGTGGACTACAGCTTATTCCTCACCTACTCCGTCCTTGTTGGGAGCGTTGGTAAGTTCTGTTTTATTACTTTGTGCTTTAGCTATTAGTGAAGATACGTTGTCAATAAGATTTATATTGTGGGTACAAGGAAAAGATATCCAAGAGTTATGGACAGTCAGGGATCAAAAGTGCAGTTGCACTCTACCAATACGAAAGTGTCTAAAATTTCTTTATTGTAGAAGTTCAATAGTCCACAACTAGTTTATTCAATACTTTAGATTCTATGCTACCAATTAAATCAGTCATGGACAATTGACGCTCTTTCTACAAAGAAATTTTAGATATTTTAGCATTGGTAAGGTGGAACTGCACTTTTGACCCCTGACTGTACTTTGGAATGTACAAACATATACAGCCTTAGAATTGGAAAGTACTGAAATATTATTTTGGTAATTTTTGCTTTATTAAAACTAAAAATTAAAAAGTAAAATTCATATAAATATACAGAAGTGGTAATAAAATGTTACAGGGCACTGTTCTTTCTCCCTACTGTTAATTTACCGCTCTTGTATTTACGAGGTTTTCACTATAAAGCTTCGATACGTCCGGGGTCTAGTTTTTTTATATTGGAAACAAGTTAGACGTCAGTTAGCAAATAAGAAATTCACTTCTGTAAGTAAGCGACATATGCAGTAGACAGTCACTTCAAAATTTTAGTAAGATAATCCATGCCATTACATACCTAGATTACTGTTTACTTGTTTAGGAATACGCAGAACAGAATGTACAGGAACAATGTTTGTTTGTTTAGCACTTAAAATTAAATGGTATTTTGCATTTCTTTTGTCGTCATAAATTATAGATAACATAATGTTAAACAAGAATAATTTGCAATGAGTATACACAAATATCAAGTAAGAGAAATATAAACACCAGCTGTGAGAAAAGAAAACAGATGTAATATCCAACGCCATTAATCCTACAAACAGAGATAATAAACATAATTATTTCAGATAATCAATCACAAATTCACAATCATAAAGAATTCAGCGTAAATTGAAGACGTTTGATTAACTGTAAAGAAATAAAACCAATATTTTCTGTGGATGTCAACTACTTTATTGATCATAATTACATTCTTAAACAAACCTGTGTCGCATAATATATGATGAATAAAATCTAAACATTGAACAGTAACAATGAACCTAGTGTATAGAACGATGGATAAAGGTCGATGGGGCAAAGCAATAAATCTGTAGCGCACACGAGCCATGCATCTTTGTACCGACTGATGCACGGAGATAGATGGTCACATGTCGAAATCGTGAAAACACGTTTTTTTTTAAATATATTTTTTTAAAGTCCCAGTTATTCTACAGAATTAAAATAATAAAATTATAGACTGGATATTAAAGACCAGTAACAAATTATAATACTTTATAAATGTGATGTCCGAAAGTAAAATTGTAGTTAGTAGATATACAGACCCACACATAGACAGTGATAATTGTAGGTAATACTTTTATTTGAGTTCTTTGATTTCTTGACATAAAAACAGGTTTCTCTTGATAATACAAAAAAATAATAATATTGAACGCACTCTTGGAGTTTTTGCTGCTTCAACGAGTGGAAAGAATTTTATCTAATTTAATTTTAATCTTGCGCAATATCAGCAAACCAACCTGTTCAAACACGACTTGCACGTTACTTTATAAAAAAGCAAATACGCAAAGATTTTGTTTCTTTATTAACCAAATATGGTTAATCAACAGAAAAGCCTCAAAATAATCTTTTTTTGGAAAATTACACGGTGAAAAAGATTATTTAAATGACATGATAAAGAGTTAAATAAATATTATGACAGCGTGCGATTTCAAGAAGGTAGTTCTGAAATATTTATAGTTAACGTCACTATGTAGTTTTTCAGATAAGAATATTACGTCGTAACTTATCAATTAATACAACAAAAAATATGGTGAGAGAGATAACAAGTATTTAAAAAAAAGATGGCATAGTAAAATTCAAACTATATCTTGTAACTAAAACCTGATTTCATGAACTAAAATGTGAAAAAGGTATATCATTACGTCGCTCTTAATAAAAGCCAGACTAAAACGTCTATAAACACGTTTAAATCATCATTTACAATAATAATAACTATAACCTCTGAGACCTTTGTATAGCAGAATATATTAAACAAATCTATAACACATTGTCTGTTGTGGTTTATGACAACAACTATCGACCTTGAAGAAACTGCGCGATGGCTTTAAAAAAAATATAAACACCGTAAAATTTGTTAATATCTACTTGAAAGACAACTACTTTTTTCTTCAAAAAATATCAAAATAATGGATGTATACCGTAATTAGAGAAACAATTAAAAAGCCATTGTGAAAAAAATTTAGACTTAAATAAAATTTTCCAGTCAGATCTAAATTAATAAAATCGTGCGGAATTAGCGTTTTATTTTGTCCCATGATCAAAAAAAAACTAGTTGGCAGCTATTAAAATAACATATCGTCGTTGATAAAAATGTATAAAAACGAGTTTATGAATATATTACATTGTTACTAAAATAAACAAATTGATAATTCGTTAATATGCTAAACAGATTTTGCTTAGTTGTATTTATTAATTTAAATAATTTTTTAGGGTTCCGTACCTCAAAAGGAAAAAACGGAACCTGAACAGTCTGTAAAAGCCCATCTCGAGAACGCGTGGAGGTATCGAGTTGAAATTAAAACTATATAGGTACTCTGGTCTGCGGTCCCTTGAAGCTGTAAAACATCAAACTTCTAAGATAACGAAAAACAAAAAAGATACGGCCATTTATATCGCAAAAAATACATATATTTCGACACTCAAAGAAATCAAAATTCATAGGGTACTTCCCGTTGACCCAGAATCCTGAAATTTGGCATAAAGAAGGTCTTATAGCTCTGATATATGAATAAATCTGAAAACAGTAAATTTGAAAAAAAAATGCGATTCGGAAAAATCTTTGTGATTCCATTCGGGAATTGAACTAATGACATAGGTAAATTTGTGTGGAACCCTCAGTGCGCGAGTCAGACTCGCACTTATCCAGTTTTTTTTTTTCATTATTAGGCTATTTGAGATAGGAGTGTCTCTCTCAGAGCCAAAAATTGAGGGTGGTAAATCATCAAATAACTTTTCCAGCTCTGGTTGGAGCGAAAGAGTGACAAACTTTTACCTCAAGCGGTGACCACTAGATAGGGCCGTCATCAAAAATTCATGCAAACAATGCGTATCAGTCATTGTCACCGTTTGTGCATAGAAAATACATAACGACAAAATTAATTATGCATATAAACACGGATGATATTAATGATATCCGTATTGTAACTTTCTTAAGGTTATACATATATTTATTCATAGTAAATGAAATATCGACAAACCAATGAGAGAAACAGTAAATTAATCAAGTAGATTAAAAAGTGTAAACTGTATTTCCCGCTTATCGGATCGAATCGCCACAAGTAAATCAAATTTCACAGTTCACACTCGCATCTAGCGTAAGAAATACAACAGAATCCGATAATAATTATGGTAGAAAATATTGTTTATTGGATATTATAAAGCCGATGGGAAAACCGCCAGATTTTTAGTCTTTTTTTTTATTGATGATGCAATCATTAATGGTGAGGCGCACTAATTTATTAAGAACCTATTCACTCTAGCCTTGAAGTCTGCCCAAAACATAACTTTTCGCAAAAATAGACTCTCCTCTCATACTTTAATCTTTTATATTAGGGTTCTGTACCCAAAAGGTAAAAATGAGATACTATTACTAAGACTGCACTGTCCATTTGTCTGTCAACAGGCTGAATCTCATGAACCGTTATAGCTAGACAGTTGAAATTTTCACAGACGACGTATTTCTGTTACCGCTATAACAACAAATACGGAATAAAATAAATATTTAAGTGGGGCTCCAATACAACAAACGTGACTTTTTTGCCATTTTTTGCTCGATATTAAAAATGGTTATAATATAGTGTCTAATTTTGTATAGATCGCACTTGACTGGTTTTTACTTTTACCTCGTAATTTCTTAACCTGTCTTTGTAATAATTTGCTTTAGGTTTCTTTAAATTGACTAATTGCATGGTGTGAAATTAATTTTTCTCCGTATCTGAAATAAAACATCGGCAAAAAATTCTTAGGCGAAAATTGTTCAGAAAAAGCAAATTACAGAAATTAAATTTTTTGCCTAGTTCTGTTTTAGCCCACATGCCTACATAGTCTGTCTTATGTATCTAGTCCCAATGACAGTTCTAAGCCTCGTTCACATGGGCGAGTACACTTGACATGATTCGAATGAATCATCTGGTATTAAATACTGCCGAGCTAGCTTCGGGAAGTAGTTAGATTTTTATTAGGGTCTCTTTTTGTAGTTAAAGAAGAAATAATCTTTAAAAATGTTTCACAAATCTAAGACTTAGTTAATAGAGCGAGGTTTAAATGCACCGTGAGTATTTAAGGATTTTGATACCTGTCTCTTTTAAGCGATTATCAATCTGTGAAGCTATCAAATAAATCTATCATCTAGCTTACTTGTTATACGTAAACGTGGCATCACAAGTAATTTGTCTTCTTCTGTCTAGCACTGCTTCGACCTCGAAACAACCGCCCGTCTATCTTCAAACTGTCAGCTTAGAACAGGGCAAACAAACAAGACAAACATTTGAAATGCTTACAATTAAATGATAGTGAAATGGCATGGAATATCTTAGAATAAATCACAGACGACACTGGGTAACCGATATTTTAGCATACAATAAAGTAATAAACCCTTAATTTCTAGAAACTTGATTAAATTTTGGATCAACAAGATCTTTCTTTATATTGCTGTAAAATCGCACCAGATTTTAAAATAGACAGGGGTTTTAATATGTTTTAAATATAATAATGAATTACCTTTACCAGAACTACCTTTACCTTTACCTCTACGGTGGACCAGTTTTGCGATAAATATATATAACTTTATCGCCATTTTGTATCAGATAATGAAATATTGTTTTCAATAAAACGACATTCAGGGACGTCATTGGACGTGTTATGACAGAAATTGTTGTAGGCAAAATACGATATATAGTACGATACAAAGACAATACTGTTTTATAAATATAATAGGTAATTTACACAGATGAGGTATTTGATAACATTTTACTTAATATCTCTTCTATACACTCTTTGTTTAAGTCAAGGTTTTGTTTTGATAGACATGAACATTTCAATGCAGCATTTTTACCTAACTTTGTGTCTGGTCAAATCCTTTGTATTTGCAGGATACTTCTACATGTGAAAATCTTGTAATGTATGATAAGAGGCTCGTTGCTATATTATCTCGTATATAAGTCTAAAATATATGTCACAATTTCTTTGGTGGTTCACAGGTTCCTTCGTAACAATATATTTGTTCAGCAAAAGATGGAAAATTGAAGACAGCATCATCGGGGTGATAGCCTGCCTCAGTAGGATAGCCGCGGCGGTGGTGTACTCGCTTGCTCCTACCAGGACGATCTACTTCTTGGGGCCGGTGTTGGACATGTTCAGCTCAGCCGGAGCCACTTCCTTAAGATCAATCGCTTCTAAGTTGGTGGATGCTGATGAAGTCGGTGAGTTCATTTTTTTATTTACGAATTTCTCTTTTTCCTTATTTGTATTCTTTTCCTCTGTCGTTATGACCAAAAGATGCGACTGCATTGAAACTTTGAGACTAAATAATAATTTATTTTATCAGAAAACAATGATCACAATGGTTAGTAACATTTGGAACTTATAAACTATGTTTATATAATAATAATACGGAATAAATACAGAGATAATAATAATTTATTTAATTAGATAAAAATTTCATAATTTCCGTAATGTTCTAAAATCGTCTTTAAATTTAAAGAAACAATTAGCTGTGTTACCTTTAAATTTTACTTTAAATTTAAACAACAGTGACAATATAAGAGTGGCAACTCATATCGTCTGTACATGACTATCTACTCATATCGTGAGTAATGAACATGCATTATGATGCACCATTGTCATTCACTTTTGAATATAAGTTAACAACTTAACAGTCTAATTTTACCTTGTCAAGATTGAACCAAGATTGTAAGTTATTAAAAGTATATACTTGCTATGATAATATAATTATTTACCATTTTTTTTTAAATAACAGTTGTACTTTTTTTTTAAATAACATTTGTACCTTTGTAAACTCCCGCTTCATAACAAATGTCAAACAATTTATCTCTCGTAGAGTAAAGGTCAAAATACATGCATGGATTCAAAAAGTGATGTCTATCACTTATATTAGTATGCACTTCACTTCATGCAATATCAGGAAATTCTTTAGCATTAAGTTTATCAACATCGCAAGTACGTGTACTGTACGTGCACTAGTATGATTTATGAGTCTAGCTGCTTAATTGGTTTCCGATAAGTAGGATTTTGATGATTATATGACATACACACATGATGATGCCTTATCTAATTAAGTTTGATCTCTTATTTCGATTCTTTATGGTCAGTACAGCATGTTTTCTTTTTCCGTATACTATCTCCAAAAGTGTTAGTATTGCCTTCAGTTAAGTTTATTGTTCCTATCTAAGAGAAACTTCAGTCAAGCCTATCAATATGCATTTTCCGACAAAACCTTGAAATGATATTATAATCAGTGACCCTCGTGTTGCACAGGTCGTTAACTTGGTTGGTTCTCGAAAAGATCTTGACGTTGAAAATCACTTTGTACGAGTCCGTTCATCCGTACCACCTGTTGGTCAAGGACAGATAGCGAACTGTGTTATTTTCATTACAAAACCGTATACAATCAATTATACATCATTGTCTTTTTGTCTTTCAAAATATACAATTTCGTCTTCTCGGTCAATATCAATTTCTCAATGGATCTCAAAGTTCTCTTCGATTAAAATTTTTTATACTAGTACTGTTCTTCAGTCTACGAAACCGAATGAAGAAACAGTAAGCTATTATTTCATTAAACAAGACAACTGGGGTAATTACTATTTTACTACATCCAGTCATTATCTACTCAGAAATAATTACATCAAAGACTTACTTTAGTGACTAGCTACATACATAATGGCATATCGTTGAATTTCAAATGTAAATCTCGTCTAATCAAATTCGACTACCTCACTTTTTACTGGATATGTGTATTGGCAGCCTGTTTTTTCCTAAATAACCTGTTTGTAAGCCTTCCGACACTAGATCATGTAATTCTTCAGGCCATTGATCTCAAACGCTTCACTGAAATCGTTTTTTTTTTGTTCAGTCTTGGTCGCTTATAATTTTAAGACATTGCTTTATTAAGAAATGGCTATTCAAATAGGCAGACTAACAAAACCATGGATAAATTGTGTGAAAGATGATTTAAAGTGAAAAGAAATGTGTGGGAAAAAAGATCAAAAGCAAATTGGGGTTCCTAAGAGCAGGAGATAACTTCCAAGATATCAAACACATTCAATACAAATTCTTCTTTGTTGATTTAAAACAAATACATGATAGTATCGCCTATAAAGTCAAAGGTTAATTATTTTTAAACACTTAATGCTGTAAGTGTTTAAACTAATCATTGATAGTATTGTGTATGTACAGCTAATCAATGTTATTATACTGTGTTATGTCATGTATTGTTACATGATATTTATAAATGATTGATACATTTAAAACGTAATATATGTTGTTCTGATTGTCTTTGTAGTTTACGATTTTTTTTGTTACTATTTAAAGCTTGTTTTTTTTTGGTACAATTTAACACAGGTTATCTTGCTTGCTATGTTCCTCTTTGATAGTTTTATTTGTTTTTAGGGTTCCGTACCTCAAAAGGAAAAAAAAAACGGAACCCTTATAGGATCACTTTGTTGTCTGTTTATCTGTCTGTCTGTATCTCTGTCCGTCTGTCAAAACTCTTTATCTCGGGAACGCGTGGAGTTATCGAGTCTGCAGTTAATTGAAATTGTGAAAAATCAAACTCCTGAGTTAACGAATAAAAAAAGATACGGCCGTTTATGTCTCAAAAAATATTTCGACACTCTCAAGGGAATCAAAATTCATAGGGTACTTCCCGTTGACCTAGAATCCTGAAATTTGGTATGAAGCAAGGTCTCATAGTACAAGTATAGAAAAAAATCTAAAAACGGTAAATTTGTAGTTACGTTACAAAAAAATAACTTTTTTAGCGATTCGGAAAAATCTTCGTAACTCAAGTCGCGAGTCGGACTCGCACTTGCCCAGTTTTTAATGTTTCATAATGATGTCTACTGACTTACGCCTATTTACCTCCACCTCAAAGTGGTTTCTTGGCACATCAAACTCTAGATAAATCATATTTTGCCATTCGTTTATAATATAATTTATTCGAATATAATCTTATTAGTTACTAGGACTTTACTTAAGAAAATATACTCATGCATGAGTATTGATAATATGCTTTATAACTATTTCTAGAACTCAATAAATAAATAGTAATTTGCTCATTAATAGCTCTATTTATATAAAACTTACATTTTATGTTCCAATATCTGCAACATGATTACAATAAATAGTTAAATCTACTTGTTTATCGATTGCATGTTATGATAATAAATTAATAATGTGATTGCCTTATTAAGACAAATGACGGTAGGTATGCATTTTGATTTCCCACGATGCCGCATATATATATATATATGTATATTGGATTCATTTGTATCGTTCAATTATATTATTCAATAACATTATCTCTAATTGGTATCCATATCAACAACATTGTACTTGCAGAAGCCTTGATTTCCTATATTGAGAACATGCATATTGTTTGACCCTTGTTCATTTGAGGCCTAGAATTTTATTTTCATGTTCATTTTTATCATTATCAACTTTCTGTCCCTATTCTACCCTGAACGGTCTACGATTTCTTCTTTCATTCTGTCTGGTCAGCCGTAACGCTTTTACCGACTACTTTTACGTTCATATAATTCTTCACACAATTCATTAATATTTTCTTTAGCCTCTTTCTTCTTTATCCATCCACATTTATATTCATGACCCTTTTAGCCAATGTTTTGTATATTTTCTGTTTGTAATTCTATTCTTTGGCGACTGTTGCTATTGCGATATGTCTTTGCTGAATAAATACTCTCTTTCTTATATTTATTTCATACATTTTTGTAACATTAATTAATTGGTCGTATACTAGAGTAACAGTACCTAAGCGAGTTTGGGGGAGATTATCTTTTCTTGTACATGATTATTATTTTCTGTCGTAAAATTAGGTCTACAATATACGTCTGTGTCACTTATTACATCCATTTTGTAATGAACATAATATGTGCGAAGTATGGAGTGTCATTGATGTATCTGCCCTTAATTGGTAACTTGAGTTGTACACCACATTAAACAGTAAAGCAATAACGCACTCACTTCACTGGATTTAGAATTGAATTTACAAAACAACTAAGTGTAATGGAACCAGATAAAACGATTTACGTAAATCATTGTGTGTAAATTATTCGTCTCAAACTGAAACTTAAATATTGTTTTAAACACGTAAATTTTCGTCAATTTTCCTCAAAGTTTTTCGATAAAGTAAATATTTTTAAAGTTATTTTATTTTTTTTTTCCCTACGTTATGCAGTATTTTGTAGTTACATCTACTCACGTGTTTCCTAGTCTCGTGCATTAAGTCATAAACCGTCTAATAATGAGGGAGTACCAGTTTTAATGGTCACACATTTTCCACTCATAATTATGACTTACCTACCTATACTGAAAATTCAAGTAACTGCTTGAGTGACATTTCCAAGAAGATTTATTTGATTTTTTTAACGAAACATGTCGCCTGCATCGAATTATGTTTTAACTTGTAACGTGGCAATGCTGCCAGCGTTCTGGCCACTTTTCCCATTGATAACGATGTGGATGAATTTTTTGATGCCCAATGAGTACTTTTCTACCTGTTTGTACATATGATGGTTATAAGTAGTTATATAATTATAATTTTGTTTATCTATATATATAAAAGGAGAAACTGACTGACATATCAACGCACAGCCAAAACTACTGGGACTAGGAGTGTGAAATTTTGCACAAGGCTTCCTTGTATGACGTAGGCGAGCACTAAGAAAGGATTTTTGAAAATTCACACCCTAAGGGGATGAAACGGGGGCCTAAAGTTTGTATGGAGAAGGCTACTTTTACGCGGGCGAAACCGCTGTCAGAAACTAGTTAATTAATAAAATTGAAACTAAGAACTTCTATTTAGCCACATTTACCCACGTAAAATAGCTCAAAGACAGCCAAAATCAGTAAGAAAATTACATTATCGTGTTATCGCACTAACAGAAGTAGTTAACCAAACAATCTCGAACGACCTTCTTTCATTTCGTAAGATTTTTCAGAGCAAATATTTTTGCAAGATTACAAGGCTCATTTAACTTCCTTTGCTTGTAACGTAAGCATTTTTAATGCGTTATTCACAGTTGACTTCTCGCAGTGACTCATAAGTACACGACAGAGTGGATTACTTTTATATTAAAAAATAGTAAATCATATAACAAACAAGTAAGACTGAAGAAAAACTGCTTAAAGAAAATTTGACAAAAATTCGACTCATTATTTATGGTGTTTTCTCAAGAGATAAGATTGGGATTAATAGAGGCATTACTTAGAGCCACTTCAACATTATGATCATTCAGCATACAATTCGTTTGCATAATATATTAGGAACTGAATACGTATTACTTAAGTAATACGCATTTTCACACATTTTCATGAAACAATGATTGTTTGGCCACCTGAAAGAATATTGTTTTCGCAAGACATCTACACTATCTACACTAATATTATAAAGAGAACTGGTCCGATTGCCTAATTTTTTTTCACCGATAGAAAGAACCTGATTTACTCCTGAGTGACATAGGCTATATTTTATGTACACGGGCGAAGCCGCGGGCAAAAGCTAGTTAGATAATAATAATAAAAGTAATAATATTCCACAACTATCACATTATAGCCATCTAGTCCCAAACTAAACAAAGCTTGTGCTCTGAGTACTAGACAACTGATAAACATACTTATATATTTCTAAATACATACATATGTATGTGATAAATTACACCCAGACACAGAAAAAATGATCACGCTCATCACACAAACATTTGTCCAGGGTGGGAATCGAACCCACGACCTCCGGTATAGCAGTCAGGGCCACAAACCACTAGACCAACAGCCCAGTCAAAAAAATATCTTTTCAGATCGTTCTATTATTATTACCTAAGTTTCCCAAGCGAACTTCAATTTCCCATAGCCAAATGATTGCTAATACAAAGAGAAAACTTCGAACAAAGACCTTATTCTGCTTGATTTCGAATGAAACGATTTCCGGTACAATAAAAAGTAATCAGGGAAAATTGAACTGAAACATCTGAAGTGCACCGAGAGTGAAATGAAAAGTATGATTGAAAGAAACGAAGGTAGATTTCCAATTAACGATAACGTTTTTCATTCACTAATACGTATCGAACTCAAAATCTGCTGGATCGTCTGTTTTACTACTGTGATAACAAAGCAAGTGAATGAAATAAAAGAAAAGTGAGTGAACGGCTAACAGAGAAGAATAATAATACACCAATAATAATAATGATGATCAGATGCCCCTACCACGAGCTCTTAGCGAGATCCATTAGACGAACCAAACGAAACTCTAAAGAGATGGAGCTATATAGGGTGTATAGCTGCATCCCTCTTTCTCGCTCACACGCCTGACATTTTAACAAGTCATGGTAAGAGCCCAGAAGAACTTAATCTTCTCTATATATATGTCGTGGCCAGATCATAGAAATTGATTACTTAATGATATGGCCAACTAAAAGTGGCCAGATCGTTTAAACCAAATGTCAATCCTCGTTTGGCCATATCATTGACGTAGGATTTCTATGATAATAAAAGGTCTAAAGAAAGTAGGCCAAACGAGGATTGAAATATCATCAAACTTTAACGTTTAAAACGATCTGGCCAATTTTAGTTAGCCATATCATGAAGTGATCAGTTTCTAAGATCTGGCCACTACATATGTATATATAAAAGGCAAAGTCCTGATTATATCTATGGTCCTGATTCACTCACTCACTCACTCATTGACGTTCAGCCCAAACCCTTGGACCTAGATCGCTGAAATTTTGCACAGAGGTTCCTTTATGGTGTATACAGAGAATTTCAAAAATTATAGATTTTCAAAAATTTACTCTCTAAGGGGATGAAACAGTGGTCCAAAGTTTGTATGGAGAAATCAACTTTCATGCGGGCGAAGCCGCTGGCAGAAGTTATGAATAAATGTTGAAGACGACATTTAATCGTGTCGTCCTATATTTGAACGCCTTCATTTAAATATAATATAAGTCACGATACTTAAATCTACACGATTATATGTCGTTACGACAAAGTTCAAAGTTGGCATGCGGCCGAAGGCTACTGCTCTCATCTTTGGGATGGGTCTGCCAAATACCAGCTTGATGCTCTGGAGTCGATTGAGAAGCGAGCCAAGAGAATCATCGGTGATGATGCACTTGTCGAATCAAAACTCCAAAGCCTTGAGCATCGACGCCAAATTGCTAGCCTGTCGGTTTTCTATCGATTACACTTCGGGGAGTGTACGTTGGAATTGCACAATTTAATTCCACCAAGTCCGTTCCATCATCGGACCACTAGACGTACGGCGTTGCGCCATCGGTACATGGTGGACATCCCACCCATACGTACAAAGCGTTTTAGGAACACATTTATAATGCGTACAGCTAAGGAGTGGAATTCCCTGCCGGAGTCTGTGTTCCCTGATAGCTACAACCTAGGGGTCTAAAAGTCAAGAGTGAATAGGTTACTTCTAGGCAAGCGTGCTCCATCGTCGGCCACATCATCGCTTACCATCAGGTGAGATGGTGGTCAAACGCGAGCCTATCAATAATAATAAAAAAAGGCGTTTCGAAGTTCAACGGATCAGCTAGTTTTATATGTATATATAAAGATTAGTTTCATAGTCTACTTTTTATTACTGGAAAATGATTCACGAAGAGGAAACAAAGCCGCGAAATTAAAGTTATGAACAAAGTAGTACGTGACACATTGCAGGTAACCTAATCAGCATTAAGCATAAGTATTTGGCAAATTAACGAGACTATGATGATGATTATACGTTTTACTGACGCAGCCATGACACTTATTGAATAAAAATGACATTGGAACTACAAAGGTAGTCATAAACATAATAGGTACTGTAGTGTTAACTAGAATCAATCACTAGTTAGGGATTTAGGTTTATAAATTAAACTATCAAATTAACAATTAGTACTCACAACTCAAAAATGACATCTAATCATTCCGTAGATCGGATCAAAACTGATCACGACGCCACCTCTTGAGTTGCACTACATTTAGGGCGGAACTCACCAATAAAACTAATCGCGTTTTAACGTTTGGCTCGCATAATCGCGTTTAGCCGCTGTCATTAGTGTCACTTGTTTGTATTTTTAAAAGTGACATTAGTGACAGCGGCTATACACGATTATACCGCATCTCATCATTTTTATAAAATATTTTTGATTTTAAGTGCAGTTACAATATTTAGCACTCAGTTGATATAATATATAATTTACATTATTGGTTACTTCGTTTTTGAAATAAAATTACAGTGTTTAAGATTTTTTACTTTTTAACCGCCTAGGTCTTATATAACTGTCAAACACTCGCATTTCATCCGCCAGGGTCACACATCCACGACCAAATAAATCGTCTCAAATACACGACCCTGGCGAATAGGACACAAAAACACTCGTCGGAGCAATCCGACGCAAGCGGTTAAAGTGTATATATATACCACATATCTTCCTCTTGAGTTGTATACATTTAATCTGTATATCACAGGTAGGTTACTATTTAAACTCATTGAATGCCCGGTACGCGGATCCACGCGAGACACAATCACTTTTAATTGTGTCTCAAATTACGGCATACGAAAGGTTAAACGTAGGATCTGACAATAATATGTCAACCACATTGTAATGTGTGAGTACATTAGGCACAATATGATTAACATATTGCGGTTTCGTTATCCTAGTTATATACATACATATAGTGTTTACATAAAACAAAGTCTTTCATCGATTGTACAAATGCGAATCTTCAAAATGTTTGGGCATATGATCCGCAATGAAAACTCTTTGGAAAGTTTAGTGGTACAGGGGAGAGTAGAGGAGGGCCAACATTTCCGCGGTCGATCACTTATTCAAAGTGTTCTCTCATGACATGTTCATGGAGAAGTCCCGCAAAAGCCGCAACCAAACTACCAGACAATCTATGATAACGACCACTTCGCCAGGAGTGTACAACTGAGACGAAGAAGAATATATTTATATTATTATGTAGTGATAATTTATGTAAAAAAACGCTAATGCGCATTTTTACACGTGTCTTAATGAACAAATTTTTTATTGGTATCCATAAAGTGGGAATACTTTTATTATTTTGTTATCTTTGTATGTTTGGCAAATATTTTTAATCTAATGTAAATTGTAAAAATGTTCTCCTATTTTTTAGCATTACTCAGAAATTTATTTGACTAAACATTTCAATAGATCCTATCTATTGAAATGTTTAGTCAAATAAATTTCTACGTAGAAGTGGAGTTGCTAACTCTAGCACCACCAGTATCCCTGCCCCCTTAGTCAAGTTACGACCGTTTCGTTTCGATGCTCTTGCGTTGAACGCCTCGAGTAGGCCACGCCTCCGATTCCTTTGTTCTGACCACGTGACTGAGCATTAAGATGACGTCAGAACAAAGGAATCGGAGGCGTGGCCTACTCGAGGCGTTCCATGCAAGAGAATCGAAACGAAACGGTCGTAACTTGACTAAGGGGGCAGGGATACTGGTGGTGCTAGAGTTAGCAACTCCACTTCTAAAGCACGTATTTTGCGCAGGACAAATAAAACAAGTTGTTACGTACAGCTGCGGGTATTTTCTATTTGTTCTAATATGACTACGAAGTTCCCATAAAACAATGAATGGAGTGATACCTGTCAAGCGATGTAGATAAAAACTACCGTAATATGACTCTTGTTTATTCTGGTACACTGCGCTATTATCACAAAGTTTTTGTTTATTTATTGCGTAGTAAAGAGAGGTTTCTTTGGCATTCTATAGATAGTGGAAACAGATGTGTAATGTAGGATTTTTCCTACTTATATTGAAACAGAACATCCGGAGGAAATTGTTAATAAATTAACTCAGTTAGTAAACGGTAAATGTTTGGCAAAAGTAAACGCTGACACATTTTTCTTTCTAAGTAATTGCCTTCCTAGAATCTAGAAATAGGTATTTATTGGGAAAAAACTCCGTTCAAAGAACTTGCACTGACTATATTTAGCTATTTTAAATGTTACACGTTTTATGTTATTTGATCATGAGAATATGTTTTCTTTTTCTTTATTATTGTTTTACTTTATCGAAATAAAATTTTGTATAATTTGAAAATGTTTAGCATTAGTTCAGGATGTTTATAAAACACTAGTTTTTGCCAGTAACTTCGTCCGCGGGATAGTAAAAAATCTATACCTATGGTGACATAGGTACATAGATTTTTTTCAGTGATAACTTTCAACTGGTAAAAGAATTTTTAAATCGGTCCAGTAGTTTTTGAATTTATTTATTACAAACAACTCACTCTAATAAAATAGTGGTGGCGCTTTGTTGAAACGAAATGTAAAATAACTCAGTAGATAAACTTCTTTTAATAGGAGGAGGTTAATGACAGTTAAGCCTGCCTGCAGCCTAATGAGGCATTAAGGGACAAAAGTCTCTCAATATAATGTGCAACGCTCAATCTACGTGACGCTGCAACGTTGCCAAGTGTCCTGCCCCCCTAGCCAAGTTACAACCGTTTCGTGTCGAATTCCGTTCTCCAATCGGTAACGCCACGGTGTCAGCAATTGTAGAAAACGATAAATTGGTAGCCATGTTAACGCGCCTGAGTCGGCCGCTCGATCTACAATGTCGTTCTACAATAAATAATAAAGGATGTAGCGTTGAACATTGTAGAAACGATAACAATTCATTCTATCTTTTTGAACGATGTGAACTTGGCTACGAATTTTCTATTCGTTTGTTCTGACCACGTGACTTAACGTTGTGATGATGTCATTGCCATACATTTCGCTAGCGTTAACGATTGCAGATTATCAACTTGGCTAGTGGTTCTGCAACTTCCCTCCAAAATTATACGACGCATTTACGTGACGCGGGATATGTTGTCGGACAATTTGTTTTGTACATATCTGAGGGTTTAGAAACCTTGAACCTAGATCTAGAACGAGTGTGTAGTCAATAAACTAAGTTAAAAAGATTAAAATGTTGACACTGAACTGAAATATATTATAAGCTGTTAGTATTATTAACTTACAGTTAAACAGTACAAGGGCTGCTGCTAGAACTACATTGGGCACACGCGGGCCACGTACGCAGATCTGGGCGCGTCGGTATCCATACATTTTATATGGCAACTAAACTTGTAGAGCTACATTAGATCCACGCCACGCGACACCACGCGACGTGACTTTACGTACAAATCAGGCGTGTAGTTCAAGCTTTACCGTGGCCCTAAAACGCACAAGCCAACTGACGGAACCCAGGTGGGTTTTAGTCAGTAAAATTCTGACACTCCCCTTCGCTCCACCCAGAGCAGTAAATAGCACAGAGACGAAAGAGAATTAGGGTCTTATTAACCTGCTGCGATTCTTACATACTTGTTTTGCCACTACCTATAAGGTACAGTACAGAGCTATTAACTTAAAAGAAAAATAACAGCATGACGTTTATTCAGTACCTACCTGTCTTATTATGCGCACAGAATAAGAAATTGCTATGCGTATATTATTACGTAACCACAATAAAATATGACAACTTGTTCCTAATTATAGGTATTATTGATCGTCATGTTGCTTCTTGTTCTAGACTAATGTATATAAATACCAACCAATGGAATTATTATGTAGCAACAACACCGTAAACGTAATAGCGCGATAAGTTACAGCATTTAGGAATAACAAGATTCTAACTTCTGTTTAGCCCTTGTGAAAGTAAAAACTATCCTTAGATCTATACTCCCGGGATATAAATTATCTATTCATCCAAATCTGTTCAGCCGATTGAGAGTAACTAACATACACACACGCACGCAAAAGTACATACATACAAAATTTCACGTTTATAATATTAGTGTGATATTTAACTTATTAATTGTTTACCTACCTACAAAAGAGAAAAACTGACTGACTGACATATCAACGCACAGCCGAAACTACTGGGACTAGGAACGTGAAATTTTTCACAAGGTTTTCTTTTATGACGTAGGCAAGGACTAAAAGAGGAATTATTCGAATTTTTACCCCCAAACGTGTTCATGACTTCGATCTTAGCGGCGAGCGGCGTGGCTAGCGGGGCAGCATTGGTAAGCGGGCGCCAGGCGCAATGAGCGGCGTCTCGTGGCGTGCGTCAAACATTTTCATACTTTTGTTCTTACCGCTCGCCGCCCCGCGCTTAGCTACCGCTCACAGCGGCAAGGTCGTGAACAGGCCGTAAGGGGATAAAACGGGGGTCCACAATTTGCATGGAGAAACTTACTTTCACGCTGGCTAAGCCGCTGGCAGAAGATAGTCTTGTATAATGCCATCCTTGGCGTGAATATAGTTTTTACTCCTTAGAAATTACTCAAAAAAAAAAACAGAAAATCTATACATATAATAAATCTATAGAAGTTATTAGTTGTGCGCGTATCATGTAAAATGTAAGAAATCAATGTAGATAACTTTTACACAATAAAATTGTGTGTAACTTGATATATTACTTAGGCTTTGTTTCATCACAATCAGTTGACTATATCGAAAGATATAGGTACTTACGAGTACTACATTCATTGACTGTTAGGCGGTACGAAGTTCAGGTCATCTAGTTAAATAATAAAACACAAATAAAAGCAAAGCAAAACGTGGGTAATAATTAAACTAATAATCCCACAAAGATGGAAGAAAACGGATGTATTTAATGGTTCAATAAATCAGGGAACATAAAATGTTGTTCAGCAATATTTAATACAATAGAAAATCATTACCGATTCAGAAATTACTTTGTCAAATCAGGATAAAGTGTCATAAATATACTAATTACAATAATTTACTTGATTTTATCCTATAATCGATTATACAGTTAATATAATCGCTTTATTAACCTTATTGTCATTAATTGTGAATGGGAACTCTTGACAACCAATTAAGGCTTCTATTGTCTCCATTCAATATTTAGAAACAATAAACAATATTGCTTTTTTGTTTTTTTATTTAACATAAATCATTGATGAGTTCATTAATAGCGCAATATTGGTAAGAAGTAAGTAATTAAGATCAATTATGAGAACAAAAAATACACTCAATGGAACGTCTAATAATCCTTGAGTTCTTACCGAATTAGCGCTGTCTTATTAAAAGATGGATAATTTTATTTATGCGTCTGCCTTTTTTTAGTGTGGAAAATCATCAAGTACCTACACAAAATCAATATTCAGTTCTTCAAGGTATTTTGTTTACCTTCGTCCGTGTGTCACTGCGGGGTACCTAGCGCTTTTTTATCCTAAAATAGTTCTAGATTATTATATTTTAGGATAAAAAATTTATACCGGTACGCTATACTACCAGTGTAGTGAGTCGATAGCCATATTATTTAACAGCGTAGTGTGTCGATTACCATATTCAGGGGCGCCGGCTTTTACAAAATCTCATGGGTGCTCATGCTCATTTGATGACTCGAAAAAGTAACGAAGTATGAGAAGAGAAATGCACACTGATCGACCAACAAATAAATAAAAGTTCTATTAACATACTGCGTACTTAATTACTAATTATGTTTGATAAAAATATAAAATAAAAACATTTTATAAAAATTAAAATATTTTTTATAATAATTAAAATTAAAATAATTTTTATTATCAAGAAATATTGAAACAACAATAATGATAATAATAAAAACAAATAAACGTAACCTAAAAGGCGATTACTGATCTATTTCTTGATGTCTATTCTCAGGGGTGCTCGGCACCCACTGTTTATTTCTCATGGGTGCTCGAGCCCCCGAGCACCCACGGAGTCGGCGCCCCTGACTATATTATTTGACAGTTTAGTGAGTCGATTGACATATTATTTGCCAGTATAGTGCGTCGATTACTATATTTTTTGCTTACAATTAGGATAACTAATTTTAAAAAAAAACACTAGCTAAGTGCATTCTGTGCTTAAATTATGTTTATAACTTAATTTTCTATTTGAAGTAGGTATATAAGGATGTGCATTAATCCAGTTATATGTTGTATGTTACACTTACTCAAAATTTTTCTATCTACAACTCTGAATTCCTCCACATCTTATGCTGATACATACGATTTCCACACAATTCCAATGATAACTTTGGAAAATAACTTATCATTTATTCAATACATGTAGGTACTTAGTTTTAATAATATTACTTTTGATTGACTTTTGTTTGCATATATTATAATATAGGCACCTTAGCACTAAGAGGTATATCTAAAGCGATCATAATTAATAATGGAATTTATTATGCCTATTTGCATTTATATCAAGAGGAAGATTAAGAGGAAATTTTCCTACATTTTCTCACAGTGCCATAAGTATAACGTGGCGTAATAATTATACTTAATGGAAATGAAGGATATTAATAATGGAAGCGTGAAGGTCAAATTAGTCAATGTTTTACCTAAAATAAGTAACTAAATTTATATTATACTAGCTTTTGCCCGCGTTCGCTCCCGTCAACTGACTACTATATCCTACTCTACCCTACTCTACCCTACACTATCCTACTCTATCCTACTCTACCCTACTCTACCCTACTCTACTCTACTCTACCCTACTCTACCCTACTCTACCCTACTCTACCCTACTCTACCCTACTCTACCCTACTCTACCCTACTCTACCCTACTCTACCCTACTCTACCCTACTCTACCCTACTCTACCCTACTCTACCCTACTCTACCCTACTCTACCCTACTCTACCCTACTCTACCCTACTCTACCCTACTCTACCCTACTCTACCCTACTCAAAAAAAAAAGTATCCTATGTCCGTCTCCTGGTTCTAAGCTACCTCCCCACCAACTTTCAGCCAAATCGGTTCAGCCGTTCTTGAGTTATAAATAGTGTAACTGACACGACTTTCTTTTATATATATAGATTACTAGCTTTTGCCAGCGGCTTCGCTCGCGTGAAAGTATCTTTCTCTTTACAACATTAACTTTAGTATATGCGAAACCCGAATCACGTGTCTAGTATGTTTATGTAAAGGATCTATGTTCAAAATTTCATAAATGTATCATGAAAAATCACAAAGTTATAAGCTTGTTATGTTACGTGGTTGTCCGCTAAAATACATGGTCACCGGGTCATCCGGGCGACTGAGGGGTGGTTTGCTCCCGTATCCAGCTGTGCGCTGGCAACTAATGCCTGCTTTGACCTGTGTTGTACTTAGTGTCGGTGGTGTCCAACTTGTGACCTTTTTAAATATTTCTGGTAAAAAATATAACATGGTGTAAAAATTATTGGAATTTATTCAGTTACTGATTCTGAACAAACTATATTCAGGTTTCGTATATACTAAAAATAATGTTGTATAAAATTTGGAGCCATGTTTCATCCCCTTGGAGAGTGAATTTTGGAAAAACCTCTCTTTTTTAAGTTAACCTCTAAGTTTTCTCTCAATAAATTTTAAGTTTTGACTTAGAAATATTTAAAAAAAATAATGGTCTTATAGATGATAAATTTATAACTAGCATAGATCTAAGAAGTGTTTATGGGCTTTCACAGTTACTTTTACATTCCATAATATGTACAATCGCGCGCTAGTATTTCCGAAGTTATACGATGATTCCCGAAACGCAAACTGTTCTTGGTTCCGTTGATCATTTAAGTATCTAAATAGGTATGTACTTACGTCAAAAATTGTTTGATATTTGACGTATTTGTGTAAATTATCGTCTAATGACATTAATAATATCAGTTTTGGGGTCAACTAATCTTCGCATTGTAACTCTTGATAACCCTTTTGGAATTATTTGTGAATAAAATAAGGTTAATATTATTTAGGTATATTTTCGTACTACCGACAAATTGGTAGTACTGTGAGCTACGAAAGTCGTAATTATGTGATTAATTTGTCCAACGCTCGTTTAGTGCTCTGGGATTGGTTGATTTACCTAAATTTTTACCCCAACCCTAAGGTCGACTAGTAAAAAATGTCTAATGTATTAAGATCGCTTTTGTACAACGTTTACTAGTGCATAAATTTTTAATAAATCGTATAATTCACGTAAAACAAAAGTTCGATATAATTTGCATAAAATAAAGGTTCGGTAATTTGCTTTCCAGATACCGAATGTATCTCTGTTCATAGTTTGACCAACCAGTACAGTGTGTAGATAAGTTAAATTTCGTTGCTGACTGCATTTTATGAATTTCGAAACAATGTTTGCAACATGAATTGAAATGTAGAAATTATGAAGATTCATGTTTTATACTTAGTTCTGTAACCCTGAATATAATTTGTATTTTTATGCATGCATTGTAGATATGCATGCATAAAAATACAAATTCGTATAAACCATACTACCATAATTTTATCGTAATCAAATCGAATATTAAATTATCATTTAATCATCAGCATTTATTCATCTTGTTTTAAATGAACCTTCAGATCACGTTTGTGCTAATCAAGAAGGTTATAACGGAGTTATTTATAAATTATAGGTACCTATAGAGACAATTAACTAAGATATGTCACCAGATTATTGAAAAAACGTCAGATAGTAATATTATAAGGCTGGCGATACATGGAGCAATTAATATGAATGAATAAATTACGTCGAACAGATTAAACTCCTTCAAAATTTGATACTTTATAATCTGTCAGTAACTTGTCGAAACGAGAGAGCTTATAATATTTCGAGGTTAACTTTTAACTAATTAAACAAATAATGAAATAATATATATAACATAATACATAGCGACTTATTACTTACGTAATAAGGTGGAATTTTGACAGTTTTTTTTTTAATAAACATCTAACTCTGATGATTATTCAGAGACGCAAAAACTGTTTGGATGGTAGGTTCTTTTCTATTTATACACCCCTAGTTTTTAATTAGTACAAAAAAAAAATGGAGCTCTATCTGTACCCGTTACTGATCATATTTTTGTAGTCAAAAGTAAAAAAAAACGAAATCCCAAAATTTTCCACGAAAAGTCATAATTGGTAAATTCATAATAGGATCAATCATTCTACGCGCAGTGTTTTTCCATTTTGAACGTCATTTATTCATTTATAGATAATCAATAGCCTGTACAATATTTACATAAATTAAGTGACATTTTGGGATTTAAAGAAATGCTAATAACTTTGCTGTTTATGAATATTATTGAGACTTTACTTAATTAATAATACCAAGACCTTTTCTAATAAGCCCTTTAACTACTATAATATGCAAATGAAATGAAATATACATAATTATATTCCTATAGTTCATAGCAATTTTTTTATAAATGTGTAGAATATTTAAAAAAAAACTGGGCAAGTGCGAGTCGGACTCGCACACTGAGGGTTCCATACAAACTTATCTGTGTAAATAGTTCAAATCCCGAATGGAGCCTCTAAGATTTTTCCGAATTGCAAAAAAAGCTTTTTTGTAACGTAACAACAAATTTACTGTTTTCAGATTTATTCCTATATCTGTGCTGTAAGACCTTGCATTATGCCAAATTTCAGGATTCTGGGTCAATGGGAAATACACTATAAATTTTGATTCCTTTCAGAGTGTCAAAATATACGTTTTTTGCGACATAAACGGCCATGTCTTTTTTTTTCGATAACTTAGAAGTTTGATTTTTCACAGCTTCAAGGGACCGCAGACTTCAGTATATGGTTTTAATTTCGACTTGATACCTCCACGCGTTCTCGAGATAAAGGGTCTTGACAGACAGACAGACAGCCAACAAAGTGATCCTATAAGGGTTCAGTTTTGCTTTTGAGGTACGGAACCTTAAAAACTATTCGATTGTTGCCAAAATACGCTCTGAAATAATTGTGATTTTTTTAAATTAATAATTTATATCTATTATTACGTAAAATTGATAACATTATTCAAAAAAAAATACAATATTGTTCTCTTTATAAAATAAACCCTTTTAATGTATCGATGCATCGGTCGATCGGACTTCACAATGTAGGTACCTACGAACGATGGTAATTTTATGAAGCACCCTTAAAAATAAACGCCATTACAAACTGCGTGACTGACAAAAACAAGCCTGTTGTACATCAATAATAAATGCTGGCCCTGAAATATGTATACCTACTTAAACAAAAACATGATAACTAATCGCTGTTTTTTTATTTGAGAACTGACTGTTACCCGCGACGTAGACGTTCGCGTGGAGTTTAAGAACATAACTCTCCTTTTTTAAGGCAATCGTATAAAAAATGTTTTCCATTCCGATAATGTCCCCCCACCGTCTATCTGCTGGGAATTAAGGTCGACCCGCACAGCAATTAAGTCCCTTTCCCGCGGGACAATAAAGAGTAACTTAAGTTGTGTATACTGAGATACCATCATACCAAAGTGATTTAATAACTGAACTAAGTAACTATGACCTGTAATTTTATAACCGATAAATAACTATTAAATGCATAAACTGTGTTTCTTTTTTGTCATCATTGTTTAACTAAACATTGTTCTTGAATCTCGGTTAGACAGAGTAATCGATTCATAGTAGATAATTCTTGTAATAATTCCAATGTCACCTACTTAGGAACTCTGAAAGTGGAACCCTTTTTTTACTTTTAAATATTTATTTGCTCCAGAATATAATCACAATACATTTATAAACAACTAAACTAGTAAATAATTTAATAACCTGTATTTAAAAACCAACTGAAATTACTAATATGTTTAAACGCGTATAAAAGAATTATTTGGGAAAAAATAAAAATTAATAATTTAAAAAGCGATAAGAACACTGGCAGTATTGTCACTTTGAATAAAAATGCTAATTCGTAAGATTCAAAATATTTCAATCGTTTCAAAATATGGGCTCTACACAAAGTGACCTTAATGACATTTTCGTCGCCATATTTTTATTTCATTTTATTTATTTTATTTTATTTTAATAAGTACAGAGACAGACTACAGATTAAGACAATCAGCACAGTTAAAAATAACATACAATACCTACATAAATCTGAAGTCCAATTATTGCTGTACACAACACTCAAAGTTTAATATGCTTCAGAAATAGAAAAGACACAGTAAAGGTGAAGTATTATTGAGAAGTTAATAAAGTATATACTAATGTGATTACATTTTATATAAACAATTTCTAAATTCGTTAAAACTGTTCAAAAACAAGTCTACCTTAGGGCATATTATATATATACTAGCTGAGCCGGCAAACGTTGTTCTGCCATATAAATAAAAAAAAAAAAAAAAAAAAAAAAATAGATGTTGGCCGATTCTCAGACCTACTCAATATGCTCACAAAATTTCATGAGAATCGGTCGAGCCGTTTCGGAGGAGTTCAAGTTCGAACACCGTGACACGAGAATTTTATATATTAGATATATATATATATATATATATATATATCTATATCAATCACATATAATTAGTACTTCTGGGCAGTTGTTGTCTTTTATAGCCTGTCACTTTGTATAGAGCCCATGGTCGCTTATTTTCTTTCTTTTGACATCTTTGACACTAAAAATTTCATAAAGACTTGAGACTAGACACTTGATTGTCTCCAATACTATTCTGTGAGCTTCGCTCTTCTTAGTACATACACTTCTTTATACAATTTAGAACTTACAAACAACTTAGAATACAAACCTACTGATTTAAATCTTTGGTCAAATACAAAATTACAACCTGGAGAATGGACTGACACCCTTTCTCTTACACTTTTCTGCTTACATGCTCTTTACAAACGCTGTGATACACATGCCCATTTCTGGCACAAAAGTAAACAAGTATCGCGCATGCTATTATAGTGATATAGACCAATCAGAACTTCTTATAAATATGATACATTGGCATGTTAGCGACTTGCATACTATTATGATTATCGCCTCCTTGACAAAACTATAGAAAAGAACGCTCAGTCCATTCTGTATGTTAATACTCTCGAACAATTGTTGCAAAATACTGGTCCTTCCATACTAAACGTCATTATTTTTCTGTTCCAGGCAAAACAAGCTCTCTAATAAGCATATCAGAGGCCCTGGTGCCTGTGATCTACTCGCCAGTGTACACTAAGGTGTACCTCTCTACTCTGTCTACCATGCCCGGCGCGTTCTACATCATCAGCGCTGTTCTAGCCGTTCCTGCCATAGCCATATTAATGTAAGATATTTTGACTTTAAGTTCTGATTCAATCACGCAGGAATAACTGAAAGATGGAATTTGCTATTGCCCTTAACGTTACTTTGTTTGAGAGGTGATCCGGATAACTAGAAAAATTGCTGACCAATGTGGCAAAAGGCGAGGCGTTTGTTCGCAGAACGCATGGCCGATTGAGCTGAAAGGTTGATTGACAGACTTCGTTTAAGCGTTGTTCCAACTGTTACTCCTCAAATGCAAGATAGGTGCAAATATAAAATGCAAAAATATTTATTTCCTCTAAAATCATCGTGAGCATTTATATAAATTGAGACGGTCCCAATAATCTGCCAGGGCTGCGTCATTGTTCGAAAGAGTTACCGACGCCTGGAACGCAAAAGGCAACTGATGGAACACGGATCAGTTTTAGTCAGTAAAAACTCTGACACTCCCTCTCACGGGAGCGAGAGAAGTTATTTAACGGTTACACACCCAAAAAAAAGAAAAGACAGCCTCCGTAAGTAGTAAATTGTTACTGCTTACGGAGGTTACCTTTACTTGCTCGACAGCCCTAACGCAAGTACCTAGTTATTGAACTAGGTAATTGCGTTGGGGCCGTCGCGCAGGCAGTGCTGGATTAAGCCCATGTGGGGCCCGTAGCAAATTCTACTAAGGGAGCCTTTAAATCTTTATAATATAAATGAAATCGAATTAAAACTCCTTCAAACAGGCTCCAAAGCCCTTAGGTAGCAATGGGTCCATAGGTACATTGTCTTTATTTAAAGTCTGACACAGGTGCCCCCCCCCGCCCCCAATGCCCGGCCTGAACCATTTGCTACGTGGCTAATCCGGCACTGCGCGCAAATGGAAACATGTTAAAGTTACAATTCATATTACCCTTAGTTTATGTGTAGGTACAAATGTAATTTTTCTTACTCTGCCGTACTTGACCCCTAAGACAACATCAATGAGAGAAAATGTGGATTAATCGAGGACGTACATCATATTCTGGTGGAATGTGAGCGAGAAATTTGTTTAGCACTTATAATTATGACTGAAATTGGTATTTGCAATAGTATATTAGCTAAGCCAACGTCAGACGAGGCAAGACTACTTTACAAAATATAGGTAGGTACTTACTACAATCATATTTTAATATAAATTTAATAAAATCCAAAATTTGGCTATGATGGAGCGACATACTCATTATTGACAAAGATCCAAAATAAAGATTAAAAAAAAAAATGAGAGAAAAACCGCAAAAAAGAAGTTCAAAATCTGTAAAAGTCTCTGCCTCTCCCTCTCTCTCTGTGTGTATTCGATACGGTCTAGTTTTGAGTCTTCATGTTTAAATGGCTTTTTATTGTTATTACGATAGTATTTAAAAATATTTAAACATTTTAAACACATTCCATCGTTAGAACGATTTAATTGAAAGTCTCTAAAGCCTCCTCCTGTCAGCTCAAAAACGTTAAAAAGGCACATTCGAAAGTTCAATCTTCAAGATTTTTTTTCTTAATGTGTTTTTCATGTCTTCCTCATATAAGTGCCTCGCTGAAGAAGTCAGTAACCTCTCGTTGAACTTTTATCTACAGCACCGTTTAGACAAGGAGATACTCGTTGGAAGCTCATTTATCAACATTAGTCCAAGAGTTCGCTGTATCGATCTTATGCAAGCCACGCTTTGGATATTCTCTTTTAGCTTCATTACCAGAAAGTTCTTCAGTTGAAAAATTTAACAAGATTTCTTGTAGCCAAGGTTGTCGAATACGATTCCACCCTGTTATAAAAACTTAGTGAAACTTTGAGTGATTTCATACTAAAGAACACAGAGTGTTTTTAATTCATGCGCAATCTTTAAGTGTTAGAAATATCATCGCTTACCATCAGGTGAGATGGTGGTCAAACGCGAGCCAATCATTAATGAAAAAAAGAGTTTATTTGATTCTCCAGTTACAGTATACGATAGAACATCTTTAATTTCTTAGTGTTTTTTTAAGCACAGTGAATTAAGTAAGTATATCTTAATTTTTGAATTGAGATGTTTAAGGGCGTGAATTATTCTTGTTATTATATGTGGTATAAAAGCAAATATATAATAATCGTTTATTAGATAAACGAGGTTATATTAAGTTGAATTATAAGAACATAAATAAATGTACCTGTTGATCAGTTTATTCTTTAGTAGATAAATAGTTAATTTATCCCATAGTAGATAATACTTGGTTCTTTATTTATTTATTTATTTATACTTAATGCACAAAGGAGTACAGAGGCGGACTTAATGCCTTCTTTATTGGTAAATTGTACTTTCACCCCTTGAAATATTACCTATGAATGATAAGCTACCCTGTATAAGTAAGTGTGTTAAGCTACATCTATGCACAATTAATTCTAGGAAGGTATAAACATACATTTTACTATCAAGACCCAATTTTTTTGCCATGGAACAAGTGCATGACTACACGACCCGTCTAAGCAACCGCGGCGTCATTTCGACACCACAACAAAAAATGACCTTGTGGTCAACTCGAGAGTTCGCCCTTACTATAATTTTGTCATCTGCGACCAATGAGCGATTTCTAATCGCTGTAAAACCTTGAACCGTTTAGTATTTTCTATTTCCATACCTTTTGATTGACCTTAGAGCCCTATGAAATTGCACAGTAATTTTCGACAGAATTTAAATTGTACCTTTATAAATCTTGCGAAATAAATAGAACAACAGTAAGTGAGAGTAATAGGGTTCCAATAGGTCGCGGGTTCTAACTCAGCTAGGCGTTTTACTTTCTGTAACTTATTTGATCTCCACCTGCTCTCAAAACGGTGAACTAAAACATCGTGAGGAAACAGGCATGTCCTAGAACCAAAAATTCGAAGACATGCGACATCTGCCAATACGCTCTGGTCCCGGGTGGTGGATGGGAACGTCATAAGGCTGATTATACTATGATATTATGCTAAGTGTAAGTATATATTATTTTAGTGAATTTAATAAGTAGTTTAATTAATAAGTAGATAGGTACATACGAAACCTAAATATTAACTTACTATTTGTACTAAACCCAACTACATACATATATACGAAAACAAAACACACTCAAGCGTACGTAAGTACTAAGTTCTTACTCTTCCACATCGCCATCATCCGGAAACGTACCCGAAGACTGGCAGCATTGCCACGTTGAATGGTGATGCTAATTTTTTGATCAAAGAACAAACAGTAACAGGTCACGCAGTATTGATCAGTCGGTGAGAAATATCCTTGAAAAAGAGACGCAAGTATTCTAATTGGTAAAATCACGTAAAAATAAACTTACTTTTATTATTAACCGCAGAGACTACTGTACCGTAAAATAAAAGTAATGGTACGAATTAAGTGGTGATAACACTTTTTATTCTCAATTTAAAAATGTTTTTATTTAGATTCGTAAAGGTTACTCTAAGTTATCTAAGTTTTCTTGGCGAATTATTTTTAGTACGGAAACGTATTTTATCGTCAAATGTGATTTAATTAATAAATATTTTATTATCAACCTGTATAATGTCAAGTGTGTTTACAAAAGCTTCCTGATAATCTGCTTTAAGTAGTACACAAAATACGCGCTTTGGAAATGTTGTTGCGGACATCAGCCAGACACATATTATTATGTCATCTGCTTCAAGTTACCTAATTAGCTAAAAATAAAATTAATGATTAATTATTACCGTTATTAAGGTTGTATGTATATCGAACAGGATTGATAATCTTACTATTTTTTCATCACATTATCACACTAATATTATAAAAGCGAAAGTTTGTATCAAATGGCTGAACGAATTTGGATTAAAACAGGCTATAATTTATAATGGTTCCTCCATTATTACTAATACTACGGATAATACCGCTGTCTGAAGCTAGTTAATACACAAAGTGTTGACAACACTTCTTCACGGCAACACAACAACGTCATTTTATTTTATCAACATATTTTGGCATTGTTTCATCGCAATGGTTGACTATATCGAAAAATATACTGACTATATTGAAAAATATACTACATTCATACATTCATTGACTGTTAGGCGGTACGAAATTTGCCGAGTCAGCTAGTTGATCATAAATTCTAATGACTTCATGGCCAGTGCGTTGCAACTTGCAATATTTTTACCGCTTTTCATTAAGAAACGGTTTAAATATACATAGGTATTGCAAACACTGGCAAATCTCTTAAAGGCCGCTGTGTTATCTTAACAACAATCGAATAATTCATGCCATATTTTTGTATTAGAAAAAAGTCGAGAAATTCAAAGATTACAAATCTTTGAATTTCTCGACTTTACATTTACATATTTGTGCGAAGCTGGGGCGCTAATTGATCATAAATTCTAATGACACAGTTCCCCACTAGTGCGTTATAATTTTTTACCGATTTTTCGCTAAGAAGCGGTTTTAATGTATTGCAAACATTTTAGCAAATCTCTTAAAGACCGCTGCATTATCTTATTCACAATCAAATAAGGCACGCATATTTTTAGTATAAAAAATCCAAGAAATTGAAAGATTTTGCGAAATCGGGGCTAGTTGATCATGGATTCTAATGACACTTCTCAATCAGTGTGTTATATATTATTACCGGTTTTTTTGTTAAGAAAATGTTTTAATGTTGCAAACACTTTGGCAAATATCTTAAAGGCCGCTGTATTATCTTAATCACAATCTAATATGGAATCTCGTTGTATTAATATTTAAGTGGAGTCATTAAGCATTGTCAAGAAGTCATTAATAATGATTTATTAACCCATCTTTGACATTTATTTGTTTTTTTTTTTTTAATTTAAAGCTGTTTATCCATTTCAATTTCAAGATTAATAACTTTAAATAAATTAAACTCCGAAATAATGTCAAAGTGCCAGAAACCCAAAGTGCCTTATAAATATTTTATTTTTACGTCAGAGATGTAACTTATGCCAAATTTTTCCGTCTGAGTTGTAACTTATGCCAAATTTTTACCCACAGTCTCAAAAACTGCCATTAAAATTTATTATCTTCTCCCTAGCCTTTTCTCAACCAGCTTGGGGTCAGATTCCAGTCTAACCTGATGCGTCTGAATACCCGTGTTTTATATGGAGCGTCTGTCTATCAGACCTCCACAACCCGATCATTGGGCAACACGATACTCCTTGGATAGACTGATGGTCAGACTTTCTGGCATCAGACTGGCTTTATCGATAAAGATCTACGAATGACTATGGATCATCGGCTTTACGTGCTTTCCGAGGCACACCCCCGATTTTTTATTTAAGTATTTGAAGTTTAGTATTTCTCAAACTCCACTTTAGCCTGCAAACCTGTCCAAATTTGGCATTAAAATATGGTTTTATGCGTATATAAGTATAGCATATTTTATAATGTTTCCACTGCTTGGACTCAGGCCTCCTCTCTAGAAGGGGAATGGCCTGTAATCCACGTTTGAGACGTGCTTAAACCCACCCACAGGGTTTTAGTAATGTCCTAGATAAAGTTAGAAAAGTACAGTCATAAAATGCATCAGCAGTCTAAATGTGACTATTCGTTTCCATTTTTATCCGCAATTTCAGCTACTGACGGTCATCCTACACTCATTGAACTACCAATTTTCATTCAATGAATCAACAGAAAACCAATCGTTAATTAAAACTGCTGCAAAACTCAAGGTTATCGCAACCACTAGTTTTATATCAAGTGAAAAATTTCCTACAAAACTAACAGTGTTATAGTTGAGGGCTGGGTTTCTAGGAATTTGCGTGTGTAAGGAGGATTATACCTACTGAAGGGATTACTCCATTGTCTTGCTAAAAAATAAACAGGTTATAATATCACATCGAGCACTAATAAAGAACAGTGATCGATGTTATATCATCATCATTTCAGTCAAAAGACGTCCAAAGCTGGACAGGACACCGGCCCTCCCAGCTTGTATAGGTATATCTAACTTAGAATCTACCCGAGAGGAGGTTAGAGGTTACCCGAAATGGAAAATTGCGATTGATGACAATATTTACGTGAATGACAAATTATTGACAATTGCTTCAATCGTTTATTTATTAAACGATAAATTTTCACATCAATTAACGTCAATCATGTAAATATTATCAGTTGCTTAGGATCGGCACACACGGGCCACCGGCCACAACTACAAAACGCCATATTTCCTACAGTTCTCATAAATCACTGCTGCTCGCTTCTTGAGGCCCGCACTGGTCACTAAACGCCCATATAAAACGCCGTCACACGCTACTCACGCATTTAAACCTTATTACATATTATACTGCGCGTATAGGTTAAAAAAGTAGCAGCCACCGGCCACAAGTGGCTGTCGTGCGCTTCAGCTTCCTTTGTGGCTGCTTCTAGCTTCTCGTGGCTGCGTTTGTGGCTGTGGCGTGTGGTCCGTGTGCGGTGACCCTTATTGACCGTTTCGGGGACCCTTTACAGTAATTCCAGTTTAGAAATACTTTTTAAAATAGGAAGGTAGGTACTACTGAATGTGCCAGATTTGGGTTCCTACGAATCGAGCTACATTTCAATCTGTCACATCGCATCTCATCTCGTTTGATATTTTTATGGAGCACATAAACATGATAGGAATATAGGAAACGATATCACATCAAATACGAACAGATTGAAAGTGGAAAACGAATCAAATGCTGCTTCAATCTTGTTTGGTTTACGCTCGTAGAAGTCACGAGTGTTGTTTTTGATGTGTCGTTGCTTCTGTAGCGACGGGGAAAAGGTATTGAGTAACATACACCGATAGAAAAATAATAAAAATATTATGCTGCATGACTTTTGTTTCGTTTCTGGAGATGAAAGTAATCCAGAATATGAAAAATTACAGAGTTGGTCTCATAATAAAAACATTGACTATATTTACGATTAGGTAGATAATTGTCTGTGATCCTGAAATAATAATCAAGAAACGCTTTCAAAGAATTAGAATAAAGTATTATTTGTAATTTTAACTCCGGTGTTATTTGGCACACCAAATAAACGTATTTTATTTCTTTTCTATATTTACACTATACGAGGGAAACTCCTGTTGTCAGAAGAACGTCCTAATAATCTGATGATAGTTGTAATTCACATCAGTGATGAAAAACATTAGGTTTTACATCACACACACTCTACTAGATACATAATATTGCCTCTAAACACAGTCAAGGTTAACTAACCTTTAAACGCGATGATTAAGTAGTTAAATCACTAAGTATAACTAAACGTGTAAGGCGCCGTCCTATCGTCATCGCTCGTCCGATGCTGCGATGCGATTTTATCGTGCGATAAAGCCGGTCGCGCGAAATGAAATTGTGTGTCCTATTTTGAAGCAATGCGATCACACTCACAATAGCTTTTAACAGAATTTCAGCTTTTGCTGTCGGGTACCTAATATTCTTTTGATGCTATTTAGCATCAAAAATGGAAACGAAACACGTATACCTTATAAAAAAAGTAAAAACAGAAGAAAACGCGGTGAATATAACAAATAGTCATTTGACGTACGTCTCGCGCGACCAAGACTCACTTGGTCGCTCGAGCGCCATTAGAACATTTAGGCAACATCGGCGATCGTCCGATCAATACGATGCGTCGATGGTCACGAGACGAAAACTAAACAAACAATTTGATCGCATGGCATGATCGCGCGACCTTTAATAGGGCATTCAGTAGAACACAGTACCATGTTTGAACGCATGGTCGCGCGATAATTTTCGTCGGACGCACGCATCGTCGTACGAGCGATGAGACGTCGCCTAAAGTCTTTATATGTTGAAACTTGATAATCGTGCCATTTGACGTTGTTATTAGAATAGTTTTTATATGTGATCGTTGTTTTAGTTTTCTCAAAATTATTTTCGACTAGCTGATGGCCAAAAAACGACATCAGTTATTTTTTTATTGTTAATATAGGCTTGATCACTACCTATATCACCTGATGGTAAGCGATCATGTGGTCGAAGATGGAGCACGCTTACCTAGAAGTATTCACTCTTGACTTTAATGTTGTAGCCATCAGGAAATAGACTTCGGCAGGGAATATTAAAAATTAATATTTACTTGTAAGCAAAATGAAAGGGTTCTCAATACGTTTTGTGTGTATCTACCTTGAGATGTCCACCATGTGTTTTTTGTGGGTGGAAACTCATTAAATGACTTCTCCCGCTCTGGGTTGAGCGAGAAGGAATGTCAGCCTTTTACTAACTAAAACCCGCCCGTGTTCCTTCAGTAGTCCTTTGCGTTCCAGAGTCAAGGTGACTCGAACAATCCAATATTGTAATTTTAGCCTGGCTTCTAAACTAAGTAAAATCCATGGATGTGTATTTTTCCACGTGGGTTCATCGTAGGTTTACGGTCTGCAACCCGGATTGACCAATTACTATTTGTCGAGTTATGCAAGCATAAATAAATGTCAATCTACTGAACTGCTGTTTTTAAGGTGTCAAACATCCGAATGAAAAAATGGAACCCATAAAGGACCATTTGTATGTCTGCCTGTCCGTCTGTCACAGCATTTTTTTTCTTTTAGATTTGTATTAGGACAATGCCTAACAATCTTTTGAATATTATGTAGATCAAAAATGAAATGACTAACAATTTTTATTTTTTTCACAGAGCAATTTTTATCCTCCGAAGAAATGATGAGCGCGCTCTTTCAGCTGCGCCTGAAGTCAAGCCGAAGGAGAATGAAATCACTCGTTTTTGATAAATATAATTTATTATTGTTAAGCGTTAAATTTAATTATAGTTATGCGAAAAATCTCAATATAATTAAGATTTGTATAGAATCGTGTGTATTTTAATTTCATACACTCCCGAACGAATTTAAAATAAAAAAGAAACCCCGATTATTCGTTTTATTTATTTTCTACTAGCGACCCGCCCCGGCTTCGCACGGGTGCAATGCTGATACCACCGCAACCGCTATGTCCCTGCATTTTAAATCTGCAATATCTTCGAAAATATTCATTTAAATTACATACTGTAAAGGGCCATATTGATCTATATTAAATGCACAATGTATTTAAGGTAGGTACTTAATTGGATAAGGATTAATGCTGTATTGCTTAAAATTGGTTCGTAAATAAGTCATTTTACTTCGCGCCGAAACTGAAATGCAATTCTATTATTGTTCACATAATGTAGTAATATTTTCATTACGGGTCAAAGGATTCGCAAGTTTAGATATATATAAAAAAATACAATCAATGTATCCTGGCAACACCATCGCGTCTAGATGTCACTTATTTTTTTTGCGGTAAAAGTTTCGCATGGAAAAAACTTTATCCTATCTAATTATTCATTTAAGATACATGGAATAGTATTTTTTTAGCAATTTAACAAAATCCCAAGTGATACATCTTATTATTCATTTATAATACATGAAATAGTTCCTTCTTTAGCAAAATAACAAAATTTCAAGTGATAACCTATAAAGTGTATTGTGCAATAACGAATTTCAGTGTCGAATTTAAGCCTTGAATCTACAATCACACAGGATGAAGAACCGATATCCAGCAAAAGCCAAAGCAATAAGTGATCATAGCGAGTACTGCATCTCAGACTTACGAGTCGAAACTTTGCTCAAACTTCAATCAGGGTACGAGATACCATTAGCGAAGTTGTTTTTGCACGCTAACTGATTGGAAGCTGCCAGACTGGTACGTGATGCTCTTAGCGGCTTATTCTACGTTGCTAGTCTGAAAAGGCCCCTGAAACCTGTCATCGAGGACGCGATCCTCATCGGGCAATGGCGGAGGCGCTAAGTGATCATAGCGAGTGCTGTTTTTCGGACTTGCGAGTCCGAGGCCTTGTTCAATCTTCAATCAGGGTACGAGATACCATTGGCGACGTTAATTTTTACGCGCCAACTGATTGTAAGCTACCAGACTAGTACGCGATACTCTTGGCTTCGTTACTCTACGTTGCTAATCTGGTATGCATCTGTTATAGCAGGTGAGTCCCATTCATTTATAATCCAAAGAACAAAAATGGCAAAAAGACTAAGTTCGACGTGCTCCACTTTATCAGTGCCTATAAAGGTCACGAGAAGGCCAAGTTCATACTACCCATCTGTGTATTATTAATTCGTGTAAAAACAGTACACCACCTATGTGTAGATCGCTACAAAACATTCAAACTCCTTTAGTGAATACGAGATATTCCAAACCACCATAAGGTGGCAAGTTATACTGCCTAATATGTAAACTATAAACTTTCCAAAGTAATGCTAAAGAATACGAGATATTCCAAACTGTCATAAGTTAATCCAATGTACCTAGCCGGATTGCCGGTAGATACCCACCTGTGTCCAGTTGTTGGACTAGAAGCCAACCCAAAACCATGGGAGAAGGCAAGGCAGAATTATTGACACCCTCACCGGCTACAATGCTGGTGGAAAATACTGCCATAGTGCGAGCATAACGGTGGCCGATTATCAAACCTATTTTTTGCTGAGTTAAATAGTAAAGACCTATTCAATAGAAATATTATTATTTCCTTATGGTTATGTTGTACACTGACCTGCAATATATTCAAAATAATAAAAACAAAAACAAACCATGGAACACGAGATGTTCACAATGATATATATCTAAGCACTAAGTGACATGAATACTTCATCAACAATTTACAAATGATATGTTCACTTATAGCAACAAATATCAGTAAGTGTTGATTATGATATGACTCCATGTAATAATATCTATGGAAAATCTTGATATAATTTAAACGGATTAAATTCATAGGTACAGCATATCATTCCACATCCTCAGTATTTAAGCTTATAGTAAAAACCTTGCTCAAAGAGCATGTAAGCTAACTTTTAAGGAACCAAAACCTAAGGAAATCGCAGGTTAAGTCCTCTGCTGATACCAGCAGTCCTGAATAAAATTATAAGGTTCTAAAGTTTCAATACCAGAATTACAGGAACTCCTCACAGGCTCGAAGAACCCGTGCACCAGCACCTTGGAATACTTGATGTATGACACCAATGCCACAATTGGTGTGGCCACCCGCTGGGCTGAGCGGTTTGAGGAAGCTACCATTGATTTTAAGAAGAAGTAACTTCTCACTGTTGAAAGCAGAAGGGAATAATATTGACGGGCAAAACCACCAGCCCTACTTACTTATAATCACCCCAAGGGAGTAAGTCAGCAATAAACTTATAATGATATACAACAACTAAAGAATGAAATATGTGCTGATATATTTGTAAATAGTTGTTAGAACAAAATGGTATGAGGTATCTACCTTACTCCTACTTAATGTCTAAATCACTCAATAAACTAAAAATTCAATATAAATGAATGTCAAATTACACAAACCGTGTACGCCTGCTATTGACATAATTGCACAGAACTAAACCTAAATTCAAATCTTTTGTAAAAACTTACCTGGTTGGTGCTCCTAATAAATGAATAAACAGGGAAATCTTTGTTGTAACAAAACAGAAATAACAAGATTCAGATTTAATTTGATCTGCACTGGTATAACATTTCCAGTAGCAATTGTCTTATATTGACAATATTTTCTGTGTTCAAAGCAAATATTGTATGGAGGGAAATTGCCTTATTATAGGGAATACCTAGGAACAAACTTCCCATGACTAGACAACTGGCCTTGCCATGGAAACATTACTTCTGATGCATTTGGCACATAAGAGCTCTCATGCCACGGGACACAAAAAGTGTGCACCAAAGCAACTTGTTTCACAAAGGACTCACTTCTATGACAATCAAAAAATCTCACTGCGCTTAATAGAAAAATTACTTTGCAGTATACATGACTCCTGAACTTAAAAATTTAACATAAAAGTAGACAACTATCTACCACTTGGTAAAGAAATGTAATGTTAGATTTTATGTTAGATCATTCAGACATTCCCAAAACATGCATGGCATACCCACCAATTTTGGAACAGGGATGGTTTGCTGAACACAGTTTAATATCATGCCTATAAGCCTATATGTACCTATCCTATAAGTCATATGGTGAAATTATGGCTTCTCTCTACTTTGTTAGGTTGTCACTGTCAAACAGTGTCAGAAATGCAATAGACAACTTTGTCTACGGTGCAGCTAAAACCCGGTCCACACATGACCTACAGTAAAACTAGTCTTTTCTTTGGCTGATACTTTTAAATTTATTTCATGTTTATCCAGGTAGAATAAACATATCTTATCTCCTCTTTATTCTCTAAAATAGCTAAGTGGGACTGAATGTTCAAAATACACTTACTTAATTGAGGCAATGAATTACCCCATTTGAATTACTAGTATCATCAAAACTATAAGTACTTAACTTACCAATACAAAAGTAAAATTGCATTGAAACAAAAAGGGGGGGGGGTGTATGCTGGGGACCAACTAGTGCAACAGGTCCTCGTGAAAAGTCAGTGACCATACAACTTCTCTAGGTATCTAGTCCCTAGCAGGAAGTTCATTCCATCGACATAACATAAACCCCTCCCTCAAGAAACAAAGTTTCTCGTTACATATAACATAAACTGTGACACAAAAATACTACTATGATGACAGAGAAAGACAATCGCATTAACTTCCATTTCGGGAGGCACAAAAAAAAAAAAATGACATAAAATGGTCTTCATAAGTATAAAATAATTGTATTTACATATATTTAGATAGATCCATATGCATATACATACAGGTATATACAAGTATACACATACATGCTGAAATAAACGTTAGTATACTAGCTGTATCATGCAGTAGAAAAAAAAAAAAAAAAATGTAATAATAATAATAATATTAATAATAATAATAATTTAATATAATAAAATATAATTTATATGTTATGTTAAATGAACAAACGGAATAATAATAATAAAATCGATAAGCTAGACTTCCATACCAGTCACCTACAATGTCAACACAAATATAACTTAGATGTGAATAGATACTTATCGTTTGAAACGAAAATGATGAATGTGATAATATATAATGCATGTACCTAATTGCATTGCCTAATGCAAGGCTAATTATATGATGCATGTAATGTAATTACATTACCCCCAGTGACATTTAAAACATCACTATGGTATGATAAAAACAACTAATGAGATTATTCTGCTTCAATAGATTTCAACAAATTGTCTTTGTGTTAAGTGGGAACAGCAGTATTATAAAACCAAAGTAACTTTTTGTCTGATTACATTTAGTAATAATGACCTTGTAATATAGCCGACATCAACGGCTAGGTACAGGGGCGCTGGCTTTTAGAAAACCCCATGGGTGCTCATGTTCATTTGATGGACTCGAAAAAGTGGCAAAGTGTGAGAAGAAAAATGCACACTGATCAACCGACAAATAAATAAATGTCCTACTTACATACTGCGTACCTAATTACTAATTATGTTCGATAAAAATATAAAATGAAATCATTTTATAAAAATGAAACTAGTTTTTAGTATCAAGAAATATTATAATGTAACCGTAACCTAAAAGGCGATTACTTATCTGTTTCTTGATGTCTATTCTCAGGGGTGCTCGGCACCCACTGTTTATTTCTCATAATCGGCGCCCCTGGCAAGGTACATATAACGATGATGTACAAATAACCATGTAAGTACTAAAATATACTGAGAGTAATGATATAATATTTCTAAAATAAGCTAGTAAGTCATAAGTGACTTTCATTAAGAATAATCCAATTAATTACAATACACGTCTCACACCGTGGTATTATAACTGCCCCTGTTGAAGATAACATGCTTCTCATCTAAATCAGTTGCCTATCAATGAATCAAATATATTTTTACAATACGAGAATACTTGTCACACAATACTTTAAAAAAAAAATGAACGGATAGTCTAGTCAACACCTTGGGACACTCCCAGCAAGAACGTATGACTGTAGCGACAAAAAAACCTTAGGGAAAACTGAAATCAACTCATATCTTACTATAAAAAGAAACCGCACTTGAGTTGATAGTACCAGTACTAACAATAGCGTAACAATTAATTATTGCAGCAAACTCTAAACATCTACATTATGTGAACAATAATAGAATTGCATTTCAGTTTCGGCGCGAAGTAAAATTGGGAATCAAACGAGCTTACCTGTTAAGCGAAGTCTTGATTCTAATTTTATGAGCGCCGAAACTGAAATGCAATCACCCACCCACCACTAGTTAATAGCCCCAAAGCTGCAATAATTAACCTACCTAACTCACAGTTATCCTTACAGGGAAATAGTGAATGTAAGTATGCGGTAACAAGTCTGTCCAAAAGACAGCTTGTTCCTTGTCCTATAATCTCTAAAGTAAGTGACATCTAGACGCGATGGTGTTGCCAGGATACATTGATTGTATTTTTTTATATATATCTAAACTTGCGAATCCTTTGACCCGTAATGAAAATATTACTACATTATGTGAACAATAATAGAATTGCATTTCAGTTTCGGCGCTCATAAAATTAGAATCAAGACTTCGCTTAACAGGTAAGCTCGTTTGATTCCCAATTATTTCTCGTAAAAAGTAAAGGATAACAAATAGTTATTGTGGGTTATAGCGTTATCCCTAAGAGATAGACATACATATACCATCTTGGACTTTTGTGTAGATCTTTTTAAGGTGTAAATTTTTTTTAGTTTGTACAATATTGTAATACCTATATTATTTTGATCTATCTCGTAGGGTTCAGCCATCATTTGCAATGTAAGCGCAAAAAATGTATTTATTTACGACATCACATTGGAAACCTCTACAATTATCAGTGTTTCTCTACCATATTATGCATGTATTAAATATAAACCTTCCACTTGAATCACTCTATCTACTAAAAAAAAACCGCATCAAAATCCGTTGCGTAGTTTTAAAGATCTAAGCATACATAGGGACAGACAGCGGGAAGCGACTTTGTTTTATACTATGTAGTGATAGTGATGATTAATAAATTTTAAGAAAATCTCTTTGTACGCCTTTCGACTCGGTTGATGGCCATTATGCTATGCTTGCCCCTATTACCTACACTCCTACACCTCTTTTATTGGAGGTGAGAAATCATCTAATGACTTCTCCTGCTCTAGGGTGAGGCGTGAGGGTGTCTTAGACTTTTATTGACTAAAACCCACTTAAAGGTACTCCTTCAGTTACTCGTTACGATCTGGGACGGGTTTCCTTTCAGAAATTCCACCGCGGGAAGCGGCTCTGCTGAACCCCTACGGTTTGCTAACATTTCTTTGATACGCGCGTAGAACACTAGGTACGCGCTGTCGACGACTCGGGTTCGGTCTTATTACACGGGCGGACGGCGAGCGATCCATTGCTCGTCGTCCACAAACCCGCGCCTACGGTGAACGACGAGCAATGGGTAGCTCGCCGTCCGGCCTTCCGGACCGAGCCCAAATCGTTGTCGGCGCGTAGTGTTCGACGCGCGCCTCCCACTCTACCCTAGGGCAGGAGAAGTCACCGGATAATTTCTCACCTCAAAAAAAAGAAGGTAGGTACCTACAATTCTAATAAATATTTTTAAGTACCTACAATATTAAAAAGACAAAGCTCGAAGTTGACCCGGAAATGGTCCCTATCAGTAGGTACCTATAAGTCTACAATATTTAATTATTAAGTACCTACATCGAGTAACAATTTATCTCTGTTTATAATAATGGCTTATTCAAGATAACCCAAGACTCGATTGTCGTCAGTTCATTGCCTTTGCGGTTTTGTCTGGATCATAGACCCTTGTCACTATGTGGGTAGGTTACACTATATACATCTACCTGATATGGTGACAAGCACTAGATATGGGTAGAAACGTTAGTGTCATATTGCCAATTGGGAAAATGCGGGTTTTGGGTTAGTTACCTACCTCGTTAGTATTTATGACTGGCCTGTTGGTCTGGTGGTTAGTGGCTCTGACCGCTATGCTGGAGGTCGTGGGTTTGATTCCCACCCTAGACAAATGTTTTGGACACGCCATAATTATGGGCGTAAGTCCCCTCTTCGAGAAGTGGCTGGAAAGGCAACACGGCGTCCTTACCTTCCACATGACGCAGGTCCTCACCGGACATGGTAAGTTTGGGAGGTTCCTGCACCGGATTCGTGCGGAAGAAACGCCCGGGTGTCACAATTGTGTGGAGCGCCCGGAGGACACGGTGGAGCATACGGTAGAGGTGTGCCCCGCGTAGGCAGAGCATCGCCGTTTCCTCGTGGGATCGCGCCTAGCCTTGGTACAGGCCATGGTCCGGAACGAGAAGGAGTGGCAGGCGGTCGCCTGTTTCTGCGAAGCAGTAATGCTAGCAAGGGAGGCACGCGCGAGGCAATGGCCCTCGCGCCCCAGCCGCCGGGGATTCCGATCCCGATTTCCGGCCACCGTAGGCACGGGCTTGCGGATGGCGAGCAAAGAGTAGCTCGCCGTCTGACCGTCCGGTAACCGTCCGGACTGAGCCCAAGTCATCGAGGGCGCATAGTTATCCACGCGCGCCTCAAGGAGATTTCAGCAACCGTAGGGGCCCAGTAAGGTCGAAGCCTACTGGGGCCATGAGTGAAGTGAAAGAGATCCCGGGGCCCTGGAACAATGGCAAAGAAGGAACAGAAGTGGGTTTTTGTCATTAAAAGTCTATCACGCCCTCGCGCTCCGCTCAAGTGCGGGGGAAGTCATTAGATGATTATCCCACCCAAAAAAAACCCTAGACAAATGTTTGTGTGATGAGCACGATCATTTGTTCTGTGTCTGGATGTAATTTATTTATCTATAATACCTACTTATGTGTATATTTAGAAACACATAAATACAACGTATGTTTATCAGTTGTCTAGTACTTATAGCACAAGCTTTGCTTAATTTGGGACTAGATGGCGTTGTGTGTGACATTTACATTATTTAAAAGCCAAGGATTAGAAACTGCCAAAATTCCAGTAAAGTGGTCAGAACTATATAATGTCGATGTCAAAACTAGTATTTTTTTTCAAGCTAAAAACTCCTTGTTTGTCCCAGTACTCGGCCAAGGAAATGCCTTCCACAGTCGCTGTCATTAAGTCCCTACGTGAACACGTAACAGGGCACGTGACCCATGATGAAAGGTGAGACATGTTCTGCGGAGAGACGCCATATAAACAGTGAGTATCGGAATCTGTGGAGATTTGTAGATAATAGAAAAAGAGTAGGTATAGAAAACTAAAAATCTTTTCTTATTTTTTTTGTTATAGTCTTTTTTAGGGTTCCGTAGCTCAAAAGGAAAAAACGGAACCCTTATAGTATCACTTTGTTGTCCGTCTTGTCTGTCTGTCTGTCAAGACACTTTATCTCGGGAACGCGAGAAGGTATCAAGTGGACATTAAAACCACATACCTACTCAGATCTACAGTCCCTTGATGCTGTGAAAGAAATCTAACTTCTAAGTTAACGAAAAAAAAAGATACGGCCGTTTATGTTGCAAAAAACGTATATTTCGATACCTACTCTCAAGGGAATCAAAATTCAGAGGGTAGGTACTTCCCATTGACCCAGAATCCTGAAATTTGGTACAAAGTAAGGTCTTATAGCACAGGTACAGGAATAAATCTGAAAACAGTAAATTTGTTGTTACGTCATAAAAAAAAACTTTTTGTGATTTGGAAAAATCTTCGAGACTCCATTCGGGAATTGAACTATTTACATATGTAAGTTTGTATGGAACCCTCAGTGCGCGAGTCCGACTCGCAATTGCCCAGTCCTTATTTTTTGGGTTTGCACGGTTTGTGCATTTAGCCATTGTCAAAAGTTTAGAAAGTATTTATACAGAATATACAGTCACTTGTTTTCCAATACAATGCAGATATAACACATTCTAAAGTTTTTTGCAGTATTTGACAGCAATTTAACCGTTTTGGCAAACATCGCCGAGGTAGTCAATGCTACAACAAACTTCTCAGCACCATTTAGGTACCTAATCGACTTCGAGCCTGTTTCAGTAATTCCATATAGATTATCCAGTTAGTCTACACTACTTTAAATACAAAACTAAACCAATTTTACATCACAATATCCACTAGGAATCCATTTGCGAATCCGCTGAACATCACTCGAAAAAATCACGCCAGAAAAACTGTAATTGGTATAGCCTCCTTATTTAGGAATTTAGGCCAAGTTGTCAATCTTGCTATAAGTACGCGTGCTTTAGAGATGTCAGCAAAATTGACGGAGCCAATTAAGGCAGATGCGACGCCTGACAGGGCTGCGGATTGGTCGAAGGCGTTATCGTAGCCCTTGCAAAAAGGGCAACTAAATGAACACTGCGGGATTAAAGCTAGAACTACATTAGACCAACGCACTCGTGGTACACGCCTGATTTGTACGTAGAATGACGTCGCGAGGCGTGGATCTAGTGTAGCTCTACAAGTCTAGTTTCCATAAGAAATGTATGGAGACCGACGCGCCCAGATCGGCGTTCGTGGCACACATGTGAGCAGTGTAGTTCTACCTTTAGTCAGTAAAAGTCTACACTCTCTCACGCATCACCCAGAGCGGGAGAAGTCCTTTGTCTCTAGATCGTAACTAGGTAAGCGAAGCTGCTAAACGTGGGGTCTAGTTCGATTCTCATTTCGGGTAATGTGGTTAGGTTATTCCATTTTAGAAAGCAAATAAAGCAATAGATTCTCCACAGGTCCTGATCCGGGCAGTAAAAATAGAAAAAAAAAATGGATCGTAACGGAAACCTTACCACGAATAATAATAATATTCCACAACTATCACACAACGCCGTCTAGTCCCAAGCTAAGCAGAGCTTGTGTTATGAGTACTAGACAACTGAATAAACATACCTAAAGGTACTTAAAAATTATATTAATTATAATAATTACTTATATATTATATGGGCAGGGCACATTGCTCGCAGAACAGATGGCCGTTGGGGCCGAAAGGTTCTGGAATGGCGACCACGTACCGGAAGACGTAGAGTTGGAAGGCCTCCTACAAGGTGGACCGATGACTTGGTAACGGTTGCGGGAGTCCGATGGATGCGAGACGCACAGGACCGTTCGCTGTGGCGACGCTTGGGGGAGGCCTATGTCCAGCAGTGGACGTCTTTCGGCTGAAATGGTGGTGGTGGTGGTGGTGACTTATATAGGTACCTACTTATTTTTTTTTTATTATTAGTAAGAAGGTAATTATAGGATCACTTCCTATTATCTTCAATCATTGATGTAGGTAAGTAGGAAACTAATTAAGTAGGTAATTACCTATCATCATAATAAAGATCCAACCATATTTTAAGTCCTTGCAATCAAATATTTGCACGCTTAGCTACAAGAACATGGATACCTATATAACAAAGAAGTACCGGCAGGTGTTTACTTTACTGGATTAGATACTAATATTTATGTTCCTAAAGATGGACATAATTAGGCCATTTTAACAAACAAACACTATTATTTGGGGTATTATATTATCAAAAGTTTGACACGTGATTTAGTGTTTGTTTTATTGACAAACGATTAGCGGTCATTTGTTTTAAGCTGCATTTACACTGGACATTTGTCCCACGACACAGGGACATTTGTCCCACGACACCGGGATATTTGTCCCACGACACCGGGACATTTGTGCCACGACATCGGGACATTTGTCCCACGACTCTATTGCTTGACACAAAATTTTCGTGACCTGGGGCCTTATCATGGCGTGTTAAATGTCAAGCGTGTGGGTTAGAAAGAGGGATGGAACTATTATACACCCTATACCCTATTCATTTGGGCTGGAGAAAAATGTAAACAAAGAAAACAATGTAAGCTACCTTCGACCAAGTTTCTTCGACGTGTTTGAATACATTAATAACAATCTCTTTTTCTGTTGAATGCATTGGCGTTTTCTTTGCACGCTTTTTCTTCGGCGAATAACAAGAATTCAACGAAAATATCTCGTATCAACAAGTAGATCGATAGTGAAAAGTTTGAAGTAAGTATCTGTGGTCTATAATTTAGTAGTATTATAAATGGTTTGTTTACCTTTTATCTCACGGCTCCCTGAACAGGGTATGGATAGGTAGCTTCATTCCTTTAAAAAATCAGTTTAGATCATCAAATGGATCGCGTTAAGAGCTCGTGGTAGGACCTCATGTCGCCTGACGTCGCTTGCGACATCTACAGCTCCCCTAGCCAAGTTACGACCGTTTCGTTAGCGTCGATGGCCTCGAGTAGGTCACACCTCCGATTGCTTTGTTCTGACGTCATCTCAACGCTCAATCACGTGGTCAGAACAAAGGAATCGGATGCGTGGCCTACTCGAGGCGTTCGACGCAAACAAAATGATCGTAACTTGGCTAGGGGGGCTGGACGCGGGACTTGCCGCTAGTCAACGCTCTGTGGGCGTAGACACGCGCGATCTCCGTGTCCCTCGACTGTCGCCCGACAAGCTTTCAATTGTGAAGACGACTGTCGCTTTGTCTTCCGCGAAATGGCAGTAGTGCGGTCCAACAAGAGCTTCCTCGGGCTTCAAACTAATCACCACTAGGTAGTGTGGACAAGGCAAATGTTAAGCGACATTGTCTCACAAAGTCGCAGAAATACCACGTAAATGTAAGGCGATATGTCCCTGTGACATCTCCGCTAGTGTAAACGCGGCTTTAACATTAGGACCTAGACAATACATTTTATTCAAAGCAAGGCTCGAGAGCGCCGCGTTTACTTCAATTTAAACTTTATGTCCCTGACATAAAATTCACATGACGCACGGTCGTGATTTGCAATATAATTTGTAACAATAAAAGGATTCATAATTTGTTGAACGCTTTGTTAGTCGCAAGCGCATGGTTGATGCTTATCCATACCTCTCTTCTCAAAGCCCTGGTCCTGAGCGTATCGCATCAATCGGATTCTCGCGACCCTAATCAGGTCATCGCAGGGGCGCCGACTCCGTGCGTGCTCGGGGGCTCGAGCACCCATGAGAAATAAACAGTGGGTCCCGAGCACCCCTGAGAATAGATATCAAGAAACAGATCAGTAATCGCCTTTAGGTTACGTATAAATTATAATATTTCTTGATACTAAAAACTAGTTTAATTTTTATACATAGGAATGGTTTCATTTTATATTTTTATTAAACATAATTAGTAATTAAGTACCTACGCAGTATGTAAGTAGGACAATTAATTTATTTTCGGTCGATCAGTGTGCATTTCTCTTCTCACACTTCGCCACTTTTTCGAGTCCAACAAATGAGCATGAGCACCCATGAGGTTTTCTAAAAGCCGGCGCCTCTGGGTCATCGGTCTACTTTGTGGGAGGCTTTCCAACGCTGCGCCTTCCGGTACGGGGTCGTCATCGTCACTGATCCAGAACCTTCTAGCCCATCGACCGTCTGTATTGCGAGCAAATGTGCCCTGTTCACTGCTACTTTAAACTTAGGCGATTCTACAAGCAAGACGCACTGGTTATAGACTTTCGTCTTTAGTTATAATGTGGTATGTCGGAGGAGAAAATACCGTGCAGCTTTCCGAACGCTGCCCAAAGAGTCGGATTAGACGATTGGCCTACTCCCCTGGCCAAGTTACAACCGTTTCGTTTTGATTCTCTTTTCTGACCACGTGACTGAACATTGAGATGACGTCAGAACAAAGGAATCGGAGGCGTGGCCGACTCGAGGCGATCGACGAAAAGAGAATCGAAACGAAACGGGTGTAACTTGGCTAGAAGAGCTATTTCTTAAAGTCAGACCTAACTAACTATACCTACCGTCCGTCCCCGATAATCGTTATCGTCCACAACTTTAAGTGTAAAGTCTCCGATCTCCATAGGAGTGGGACTGAATGCTACATGGTTGTTTACCTTGACTTTGATTTTATCCATGTTCATCTTAAGGCCCACTCTTACGGAAATTCTACTGAAGTCATCGAATATTGTACTGAGCTCCTCCATAGTTTCAGTCATGACTATCTACTGTATTATCGACAAATCGATGGTGAGTGATGTACCTAGGTACTTGCCATTGACATTAATGCCTAGCCCGCTTCAGATCTTGGAAGAAATGACGTCTCCCTGTCTTGATTAGCCCGATTATGCCCGTCTGGATACCTACACATAACGACAGTAATATCAGAGATAAATCATTTAGACAAACTTTGGAAGTGCAGCATTTAAGAAAAAAGTGATCTACTGTTACCCAATCCCCTTACACCCATGATTTTCCTTTCGGAAAGCACAAGTGTTTATTGATTCATATATTTCTTCCAATTTAAAGCGTGGGTAGGTAAACAAAATTATTTATAACCAACCGCCATTTCGGACAATGTTCTGGCATAAAGCCACACAAAACTTACTAAGTTTGGGTCACGTCATTCGGCACTTTATGGCTCTATATTAGAGCCTTATCTAAATAACATCAGCGCCAATTAGTATGTCGTTGTAATGTAGTTTACTAAGCACCACCATCTATTCACGAAACTCCAATTTTCTTTTGAATGTGTTTGGAACTGCGAATGCGTACCTATTAACCTAGAAGAATATAGGCAGGTTTTTATGTCAAGACACTTTTCTCAATTAAGAAATGGTTGTCAAAATACCAAACTACCTACCTACCTTCTTATTTCTCATCATCATCATCATCATTTTAGCCGATAGACGTCCACTGCTGGACATAGGCCTCCCCCAAATGTCGCCACAACGAACGGTCCTGTGCGTCTCGCATCCATCGGATTCCCGCAACTTCACCAGGTCATCGGTCCATCTTGTAGGGGGCCTTCCAACACTGCGTCTTCCGGTACGCGGTCGCCACTCCAGAACCTTTCAGCCCCAACGGCCATCTGTTCTGCGAGCAATGTGCCCTGCCCATTCTTATTTCTATTTCAACCACTTTTTTTTTAATTGTCATTTTGGGCACAACTTTGACTGGTCTACACTGTCCATACCTACATTGTAATATGGAAATATTGTAAAATCAATCATTTTTTTTTAAAGAGAACCCTGGAGTTTCTTGCCGGTTCTTCGTCATAGGAAACGACCAAATGAAACCGTACCTACACAAGCTTTTGAGGTTTCAATAAGTGCCCTTGCAGGTAGACCTATAGAATAGAATAGAGTAGAATAAACTTTATTGCCTATGTGAAATAAAAACAATTTGAATTTATTCCTAAGCGAAGTTTAAGCAATATTTTTATCCAAATTCACATTTTTTTTTTCAATTTGGTTATATCTAGATACCTACTGTTTGTTTGTTTGCTGAGAACTCCATCACTTATAATCCGATTTTATTATTAATATTACACATTACCTACGTTATTTCATCCCACTCGTGCACTCCCAAGCGTCACAACAGTGACCGCTCCTGTGCTTCTTACACACAGGACTGATACCCCTGCTACTGTAGCGTCTGTAGCATGTAATTCAATAATCATGAGATTCTAGACAAAATGACATTCTCTCAGCGAAAGCAAATGTCGAAAGGTCAAAATATTTGTTAAATGTTTGGTAATTTAGGTAATATTGGACAATCGCATACATTTTTGATATTTTGCACAATCGTTGTTGCTGATTGAATGTTACGTTCTTGCCTAGAGGCTCTGGACATTTCGTACTTTTTTTCTGGTTGACGATACTCGTAAAGAAACTTACGTTTGACTTTAATGAGCCCTAAGGTACGCCACTCTTCGTGGCTATACATTGCCATAGTTATGGCAATGTATAGCAATATTTTGATATGCTGTATTCAAATTTATTTAATTTGTGTGTTTGTCCAGTCGTTATCGCCTATAGAACTTTATTGAAATTGGTCTAGCCCTCAGGTCATTCCCACGTAACTTTGTTTGAGGTTGGTATCTATATATTAACAAAAACAGAAACTGTTCATTTAATATTCTAGACATAATTTATTCATTACGTTCTACTATTCACATTAAAAACAACTGTACAAAAATGTTAAAACTTAAGTTTGAAGTCTTTAAACGTTGTCTTTGTCGGTTGTGCCTTTGGCCATTGTTTCTTGTCATCGATTAACATCTTGATGTACCTCCCTTGTTGATCGGAGGGTAGGTTCACACCGAGAGCTTCACAGTTTCTAATTATCTCTGAACATCCCCGGATATCTCTGTTCCTCACTGAAACAAAAATGCAGGTAGTTTTAGTATATCGTTAACACACGTCCAACTTAGTACGACGGGTTTGGTCTGTCCATAGATATTCGTGGGTCTGTCCGTACCAAACTCAAGCGTGGCTGAGCATAAAAAAAAGGTTGTGATTATAATGGTTTTTTTTTTGAGTTGGGAAATCATCCAAAAGTTTTTTTTTTTGTGACGTAACTACAAATTTACAGTCTTCAGATTTTTTCCTTTACTTGTGTTATGAGACCTTGCTTCATGCAAAATTACAGGATTCTAGGTCAACGAGAAGTAAGTACCCTATGAATTTTGATTCCCTTGAGAGTGTCGAAATACACGTTTTTTGCGACATAAACGGCCGTATCTTTTTTTCCGTTAACTTGATGTTTGATTTTTTCACAGCTTCAAGGGACCGTAGACTTGAGTATATGGTTTTAATTTTAACTCGATACCTCCACGCGTTCCCGAGATAAAGGGTCTTGACAGACAGACAGACAGACGGACGGACAACAAAGTGATCTTATAAGGGTTCCGTTTTTTTCCTTTTGAGGTACGGAACCTTAAAAAAAAGGTCGGGTCCTCCCATAGTATAGGAGCTTAGGATACCACTTTGTAGTAGGTATATCAATTGGTTGGCCAAAAAGTTTTTAGGTACTTTAACCTACATTTTCAAGGAATATACCTGTCTCGATGTCCACACCCATCATGTCCATTCAATTATCTTTATATACAGATCAATTTGCGCGATAACGATTCACCTAGAAGCTATTAGAGATGGTATCAAAAATATTTTTCCTATATAGGTGGGTATTCTACTAATGGACAATTCGGCCATATCAATTAGTGTCTGGACAAAAATATGACTAATCTAATCATAGAAATGCTTCTGCTTAGTAGATCGACATCTACGCCACTCATATCTTTGAGTAGTGGCTGGAGAGGTGTCACGGCGTCCTCTCCTTCCGCATGACGCAGGTCCTCACCGGACATGGTAAGTCCAACCTCCCGAACTTACCTGCCCTGATTCGTGCGGAAGAAACGCCCGGGTGTCACCATTGTGTGGACCGCCCGGATGACACGGTGGAGCATACGGTAGAGGTGTGCCCCGCTTGGACAGAGCACCGCCGTGTCTTCGCGGAGGCGATCGACATCAACGACCACTCGCACCGGGCTCTGGTACAGGCCATGATCTAGATCGAGGAGGAATGGCAGGCAGTCGCCTCCTTCTGCGAAGCAGTAATGCTAGCGAAGGAGGAGCCCGCACGCGTGGGTGAATGAAGATCCTCACGCCCCAGTCGTCGAGACCTTGACCCCGACTACCAGCTACGGTAGACGCGAGCTTGCAGAAGTCGAGCAATGGGTAGCTCGCCGTCCGGCAGTCCGGTAATCGACTAGACCGACCCTCAGTCGTCGACAGGGCGTAGTGATCCACGCGCTCCTTAAAGAGATGTCAGCAAACCGTAGGGCCGATGCCCGCTAGGATCGCGGGGATTTTCTGAACGAAACCCGTAGTTCTAGAACGCATAGGACAACTGAAGAACACAGGTGTGGTTTAAGTCAGTAAAAGTCTGACACAACCTCTCGCTCCACCCAGACTGGGAGACGTCATTGGATGATTTTCCACTTTAAAAAAAATGGTCTATCTGTAAGAAAGCCACATATTTGTTCCGTGCCGGGATCAGACCTGCGACCCGCAGCGCAACAACCATTCGCTCTACCACTGCTCCAACCGAAAAAAATAAAAGTGCATCAAAAAGTCAATTTCCACAAAATTGTATTTACTCCTTTTGTAAAAGAAACGTGTTGATATTTACGGCAACGTACAACGTAATCGGGTAACTGTATGAATTAATAGAGTCAGAATGTTTCGAGCGGTCCACCTTGCAGAGCCGCATAGCTTGGAAGCGAGTTGTACGTATCCTTAGCAAAATGGAACAGCGAAGAAGTTACTAATTTGTTAAATGCAACCTTATGTTTATTGTAAGTATGATAGGGTCGATAAACAGACCAAGTAATTAATATAAGTTCACGAGGGCAGATGATTAAGTACAACAATTATCAATACACAATGCGGTAGGTACAATTCATAATCTTGTATAAACCTACTATTGCTACCTATGTTTTAAATGTATTGCGTTTTTAGGGTTCCGTACTTCAAAAGGAAAAAACGGAACCCTTATAGGATAACTTTGTTGTTCGTCCGTCTGTCTGTCAAGACCCTTTATCTCGGGAACGCCTGGAGGTATCAAGTTGAAATTAAATCCATTTATTCAGGTTTGCGGCCCCTTGAAGCTGTGAAAAAATCAAACATCTGAGTTAACGGAAAAAAAAGATACGGCCGTTTATGTCGCAAAAAAGTGTATTTAGACACTCAAGGGAATCAAAATTCATAGGGTACTTCCCGTTGACCTAGAATCCTGAAATTTGGCATGAAGCAAGGTGTCATAGCACAAGTATAGGAAAAAACTGTGAAAACTATAAAGTAGTTACGTCACAAAAAAAATTTTTTCTGCGATTGCGGGAAAATCATCATAATGCAATTCGGGAATTGAACTGTTTTCATAGGTAAGTTTGTACGGAACCGAGTCCGACTCGCACTTGTCCAGTTTTTTTCAAAGTGAGTGCGGTGCCCCAGTTTAGAACATGAGCCACACATACGCAAAAAGAGGGGTACCTATATGTTTGACCGCTATATGTGTGTGTATGTATGTAGCACCATAGCTCTTAAACGGGTAAACCGATTTGGATGCCGTTCTTTTTTATCTGAAAGCCGGTTTTTTAGAGGCGGCTTTTAGACATGTTTGATCTAAATCAATTCAACCATTTATAAGATATGGGAGATAAATGAAGAAATAAGAATAAGATTATTACCACCCATAACATTGCCAAACAATAGCAAGAAGATATTGTACTAATGCTAGGAAAATAAACGTAACAAGCCCTACATTGCACTAGATTTATTATAGGTCATATAATTAAAGGGTACCGGGATCACAGACCTAGCATAAAGAAGTACATACAGACTGATAAAGTTACTGTCAGGGATGTCTACTACCTAGATAGCATGAGCGAGGAGTGACCTATATTCAGATGTACTATATATTATGTACTAGCTTGGAGATGGGTGGTCCTTAGCCGGTCATAGGAAAGGAGGAAGGTTGATAATAGACATTTTTCGCCCATCGCACAGTTAAAAAAAGTTTCTGTTTCTGTTTATTTCGACTATTTTTAAATGCATTTGTATATTTAAAGATATTTAGGTTTTTTTATAAAGTGAGATTTACGTGATAAATAATAATAATATAGGTAGCAAGTCAAAGCAATTATTGCCCAAACAGAGTGTTTCGCCTTTTTTGTAAATTTTTGTCGTTCCATAACTATAAACTTATAGATTACGTCACAAAATAGCGGCAAAATCTTCATAACGCAATTCGGGAATTGAACTGTTTTCATAGGTAAGTTTGTACGGAACACTCAGTGCGCGAGTTCGACTCGCACTTTTTTTTTTTAATTGATATAAACTAGTGCTTGACTGCGATCCCACCTGATGGTAAGTAGTAATGCAATCGTAGATGGTGAGGCGCACTAATTTATTAAAAGCCTATTCACTCTAGCCTTGAAGAGACCCAAATTATAATCGGACGGGAAAACCGCAGCAGGAAAATTATTCCAGGCCCTCGATGTACGCGGTATAAACGACGAGGCGAAACGCTTGGACTTGTACAGTTTTTTTTTCAATATTCAAGTTATTATTTCAGAAACAAGCGCTCCATGAATCACATTCATTTTGAGTCTCAATTATACCACTCTTAGTAAACTTTTATGTGCGTCTATCCTATACGGAAAAATATACACGTTCACGATCGCGGTGCACGCGACGATACGCGCAGAGAATATTTTACCGTAGAGTTAATAAAAAAATATATAAAAATATACCTTAACTATACAAATGCATTAAAAAATAGTTCTTACAAGGTTTTTTTTAGTATGTGATGGCCTCCTCATTGTGTACAGTTTTATTAATAAGCAGTCGAAGATGTTCCTTTCGAAGATGCCTCCCGCGTCGAGCGTCGCCGGGCGACTAACGGCCACCGTAGGCGCCGGTTTGCGATCGACGAGCCATGGGGAGCTCATCGTCCGGCCGTCCGATAACACACACCCCGAAGAGGTGTCAGCAAAATCGTAGCGGCAAGTTAGGGCCGACGCCTCCCAGGGCTGCAGATTGTGCGAAGGAGTCACCGCAACCTTCGCAATAAAGGGCGATTGAAGGAACACTGTGGGTTTTAGTCAGTAAAAGTCTGACACTCCCTCGCGCTCCTCAGGTTAAAAAGGCAGTCAAATGTGATCAACATAATTATATTATCTTTTTTTAAAGCTGAGGTCTGAGTCCCAGCAATGGGAACATTATAAGGCATTTTTTTTTTGAGGTGGGAAATCTTCTAATTTCTTCTCTCACTCTAGGGTGGAGCCTGAGAGCGTGTCAGACTTTTACTGACTAAAACCACATGTAGCGACATCTATAGCGTCACATAAGAACTAATCCTGCATCGCGCAATTAAAGTTCTCCGCACGATTTGAACATGTAGAACAGCCCCAAATTATCTATCGGGCAGTTGCCCACCGGACTTAACACCCGTCTGGTCGGAGGATCCTCCCTTTTCAACGGAGGTTTGCGGGACTTTACTCTCTGTCCCACATACCTCCAAATACACCTGTTCCTTCAGTTGCCCACTGTTGCCCTTTGCGTTCTGGGACCTGGGTTTCCCTTTCAGAAATTAACCCCAGTAGGCTTCGGCCCTGCTGGGCGCCTATGGTTTTGCAGACATCACTTTGAGGCGCGCGTGGGACACTACGCGCCGCCGACAACTCGGGCTCGGTCTGGACGGTTACGAGACCGTATAAAAGACCGTTTGTGTCTCTGTTTAGTAAAACCATCGTAACTTTCTTTTTTTATTGATATAAATTAGTGCTTGACTGCTATCCCACCTGATGGTAAACAGTGAGGCAATCGTTGATGGTGAGTTTGACTAGTTTATTAAGTGCCTATTCACTTTAGCCTTGAAGACACCCAAATTATAATTGGATGGAAAGACCTCAGCAGGCAAATTGTTCCAGTCCTTCGATGTACGCGGTATAAACGACAAGGCGAAACGCTTAGTCCGGACCGTAGAGGTTTCAACAACGTAAGGGTGGATACTCGGCGTACGTCGGGTTGTCCGATGGTAGAAATGAGATGGCGGAATCAAGTCAACTTACATTTATAATTGAACAACACTTGTAGTACTGCAACATACTCCATCATCATGTCATACTTGAGCAGTGTCTGCAGCAGTCTGACCACTGCATCTTCATTGTAGTCTTTTAACGCCATTATACTGAATGCAGTGGCCCTGAAATTAGTTATATGTTTGTTTTAATACTTGATTGTTCTTAAAAAATTCACTGTACCAATTTGCAATAAGTTTTATCACTTTTGGCAGGGATAATTTTATCAATAAAATTGAACACAATAATCACATCTAAGCTGAGGTAAAAAATTTTGCCCTTTTTTTGAGTTTTTGGTGGGAAAATCATCCAATGACTTCCCCGCACCTGGGCGGAGCAGAAGGGTGTGTCAGGCTTTTACTGAATAAAAACCCACTCCTGTTCCTACGTTGCCTTTCATACCAGGGCCAAGTCTTCCTTTCAGAAGCAGACCCTTGGCCCCAGTAGGCTTCAACCCTGCTGGGCCCCTACGGTTTGCTGACATCTCATGGAGGCGCGCGTGGAACAGTACGCGCTGTCGACGACTTGGGCTCGGTCTGGACGGTTACTGGACGATCGGACGGCGGGCTTCCCATTGTTTGCCGTCCGCGAGCCCGCGCCTACGGTGGCCGGACATCGGGATCGGGATCCCGGCCGCTGGGGCGTGAGGGTTGCTCCCTCGCGCGTGCACGTGCGGCCTCCTCCTTTGCTAACATTACTGCTTCGCAGAAGGAGGCAATAGCCTGCCACTCCTCGCTTCAGACCATGGCCTGTACCAAGGCCTGGCGCGAGAGATCGTTGCCGCCGATCTCCCCCACGAGGACACGGCAGTGCTCTGCCCAAGCGGGGCACACCTCTAACGTGTGTTCCACCGTGTCCTCCAGGCCCTTTTTTGAGTTGGGAAGTCATTAAATAATTTCTTCCTTTCTGGGTGGGGTGAGAGGGTACAATCCCCTGTCACCCCACTTATACTTTTACTGACTAAAACACACCTGTGTTCCTTCAGTTGCCGTTTGTGTTCCAGTGCCACAATAACTTTTTCAAACTGTCTTCCAGCTAGGTAGACTTAGGATGGCTTTGAAAAGCTAGGCTAGACTACCAATTTACTCATTATTGAATGAAAATACAGTTATAAATACTTACTTTTCTCCCACAATTTCTAAAAGAACTTCAGACATTTCAAGAAGTTCATTACCCAACATCTGGTCGGAAAACCAAGAGCTGGCCCAGCAAATATGCCAGAAGCAGACGAGCGGGTAGTGGTCCGACATCTCCTCACTGAACTCCATTACATACTTCTTAAAAATAACTAATGATGCCTCTGACCTGTTTAATACTGTGTCTTGTATTAATTCTCTAAATATTATTCTATAAAAACTCCTTAAGCTCTCATATTTCTTATAAGAACTCCTAAGTATTGATAGCCCTTTTTCTGAATTACCCTTAATACATTCTGCTTTTGCTAGATAATGCATGAACTCTCCGTTTCTCTTGTACGAGTTAGGATCGACTTTAAAGCAATAATTCTGTATTACAGCTACCATCTTCGGACTTCCATTCATGCTGTAATGTCTAAAGAGTTTTTTTACAGTGGCATAAGAAAGATATTTCTTACAGTTTTGACATTGTATGACTAGTTCTTCAATCTTTTTGTGTTTGTTTTTTGCAAGCAGTTCTGTACATATTTCGTCCAAGTCTGCACTGCTCATCGTGGCTACGTTATTTGTATCACTTGTGTAAGTACAATGTTGTATATTTGAATCCGTAAGGTCATTTCTCTGAATCTTTGAAGTTCTATGTCTTTCAAACATCTCACTGGAAAATGCATCAATTGTAAGGGTGGAGTAGTAACCATTGCTAGGAATCATTATTTGAATTCGTTGCACACTATTTATGAGTCTTGCATAGTTCAGAAGTTGCTTTGTCATGTGCAATCTAGTTAAGTTCATTGTTTACCTGAAATCTGCACTCTTTCGCAATACCCTTTTTGAAAGTTGTTTTACGGACGTGTACTATTAAAATTGAACTTATCTGGTAGTAATTCGTGTCTTGTACTTCATTTTGTGGTTCAGTTTCACTTAAATACTATATAATAGCAGATTACAATGGGAAAATATAAAATTAAAACTGAAAACAGGTTCTTTACCAATATTATCAGAAAATTGACTTTGACATTGACTGACTTTGACAGTTTATATCTGACAGTGACAGTTTAATTGGGGTTACAAGCCTATTTCGTGAGATCGAGTTGGACTTTGGAGTGTTAAATTTTGGAATTGATGATTAATAAACATAAATTTTAATTTTATTTATGAATTTTAAACACATTGTACCTCAATAATTTATTTCAATAAATTATTGATTAATATTATATTTGTTTTAGGAAATAAACAATCGACTACTGCTGCCACCTTGTGTTGCATAGCGAGACTAGATCTGTTAAAGTTCTCGCATCACAATATATCTACTCGCCGACAGATGGCGGTGATCGAACCACCAAACTTATTTTTTTTTTTTAATAAACATATTTCAATCAGGTGTGAACCGTAATTTTCTTGTATTGAATTATATCGTAGTCTCTATTACTTAACGAAAGCTATCTTTGGCGGAAATAACCGCCTATACCATTATTATCAATCATCACATTGTTAACTGGTTAGCCTATAGGTAGGTAACTACTTATTGATGATTTTGATTACAAAACAGCCACAAAAAAAAAAACAAGTACTTAACAATCGTGTTATGTCTATCCATCGATATTCAATACGTGGAACGGATTACGAATTTTATCTTTCGAGATATCGTATGACGCTCTAGTTTTTTTATTTTCCGAAGTGATTGCCGACAATGATCGCCTGTCGATTAACATACAGCTATTAGTTGTTAATGCCAAGAGCCCGGCAGGGGTCCACGATAGACGCTAGTTCAAACTCACACGCCACGCCGTTTCAAAGCCAATTTTTTAGAGACATAAATTAGTCGGCTATTTTAGGAATGACACGTGCCTTATTGGATTATGTACACTTACATAGTTATTTACATTAGCTTGGTAATGTATTAGGTTCAGGCATGTTTTTTTTTAACCTAATTTAAAGTTGGAACTTTTGAAATTGAGCTTAACTAGATTCTGATTCAGTGAAAGTTTATTCTGTTTTAGTCTTTCATTTAGTTACCTTGCTAGATTAATTCATCGCTTCGTCATCATCCACAACCTGATTTTACCCACTGCTGTACATCATCATCGTTTCAGCCGATAGACGTCCATTGTTAGACATATGCCTCCCCAAGTGTCGCCACAACGAACGGTCCTGTGCGTCTCACGTCCATCGGATTCCCGCGACCACCACCAGGTCATCGGTCCACCTTGTGGGAGGCCTTCCAACGCTGCGTCTTCCAATACGCGGTCGCCACTCTGAAACCTGTAGGCCCAATGACCATCTGCTCTGCGAGCAATGTGCCCTGCCCACTGCCATTGCGCTAATCTTTATGCTCCTACGTGAGCTTCATGCAGGTTCTAATTAGGTACCCGCGATGGCCCATCTACAAACGCTTTAATTCGCATTCCTTTGACGTAATCACTGCCGTACTCCACTTATCACTATCTCCACACACACTATTTGTAGATATACTTAATTACTCCAATAACGTTATGGTAGCAATGCAATGCTTAGTTCCAGTTAGCAAAAACTAAAGAACACCGTTTGACACCTACGATGGATATGGTTTTTACATAAGTCACGCACGGAATACATTCACTTTATTGATCGTCAAATTAATCATTGATCGATTGATCACGCACATTTTGACTGCGATAGTGGCGAGTGAGTTAACTACCGACTAGATGCAATAGTTGGCGCATAAAAAAATATGGAGTAGGTTACAGACTAAGTGAGACTCATGTAAGAGCATATTACGTTTTACCAAGGATACTGGGGTGGAACCAGAGAGGTCACGGAGCCTGTTCCGATGGCGAGCGCTGATCACTGGGGTGGTTTTAGTGAGATAAAAATCCCACACTCCCTGGCTTTTCCTCATAAGCGCAGGCGTCTTTAAAGGAAAAAAGGGAATCCTTGGATCACTTTGTTGTCCGTCTGTCTGTCTGTCAAGACCCTTTATCTCAGGAACGCGTGGAGGTATCGAGTTGAAATTAAAACCATATACTCAAGTCTGCGGTCCCTTGAAGCTGTAAAAAATCATATTTCTATTTTAACGAAAAAAAAGGTACGACCGTTGATGTTGCAAAAAACTTATATTTCTATACTCTCAAAGGAATCAAAATTCATAGGGTACTTACTTCCTGTTGACCCAAAATCCTGAAATTTGGCATAAAGTAAGGTCTTATAGCACAAGTAGGTATAGGAATAAATCTGAAAACAGTAAATTTGTTGTTACCTACGTCACAAAAAATAACTTTTTAGCAATTCGGAAAAATCTTCGAGATTTGATTCGGGAATTGTAGTTTGTACGGAACCCTCAGTGCGCGAGTCCGACTCGCATTTGCTCAGTTTTTTTTATAGGCTCGCGCTTGATCACTACTATCTCACGCCCCCCTAGCCAAGTTACAATCGTTTCGTTCGGCGCGAACGCCTCGAGTAGGCCACGCCTCCGAATCCTTTGTTCTGACCACGTGACTGAGCGTTGAGATGACGTCAGAACAAAGGAATCGGAGGCGTGGCCTACTCGAGGCGTTCGCGCCGAACGATACGATTGTAACTTGGCTAGGGGGGCTGATGGTAAGCGATGATGTGGTCAACGATGGAGCACGTTTGCCTAGAAGTAACCTATTTTTTTTTTCCAAGAAGGTATCTATTTCATTGGTTTGTGTATTTTAGAAACTAAAATAGTAGATAAACGTATGTTTAGAATTTTTTTTGTGTTTAGGTAAATCATCCAATGATGATTTTTTTTTTATTATTGATAGGCTCACGTTTGACCACTATCTCACCTGATGGTAAACGATGATGTGGCCGACGATGGAGCACGCTTGCCTAGAAGTAACCTATTCACTCTTGACTTAAAGACCCCTAGGTTGTAGCTATCAGGAAACACAGTGTGTCAAACTCTCTAGGATGAAGCGAGAGAATGTGGAAGACTTTGCATTTCAGGGCCATGGTAAGTCTTTCGATCAATCCCGCATGCACCTAGCTACTATACAATAAAACCGTACAGCACCACACTTTAGGTTAACCACGAAACCACCCAATAAATTAACTCAAGCCACCAGCCCATGCAGTAACAACATCTATAATTTACGACGTTTCTATGGTAATACCAAAAGGGGCGCGCACCACACTTATTTGGTCAATTATTACACTTTTTATGTTTTCATAATTATGATGTTGGTATGCAGCTTATTAATTTGTTATGACATGTTTTCATGGTTATGATGTCGAGCTATATCAACTTTTTAGTTTGTCATTGGATTGTAACTTTTTGTGAGGGTGGAAAATAATCTAATAACTTCTCCTTCTTCCCACGTGTATACCATGGAACTCGAAGGGCAACTTAAGGAGTACACGGGTAGGTTTCAGTCAGTTTAAAAGTCTGACAATCCCTGTTGCTTCACTTAGAGCGGGAAAACTTTTTTTAATAATTTTCCGCCACAAAAAAAGCGTTCTTACTTAGTCTATATTTTAAAATAAGTAATAATTATTAACCGATATTTATTATTATCTATATACATAAAAGGAGGCCTCCTACAAGGTGGACCGATGACCTGGTAAGGGTTGAGGGAATCCGATGGATGCGAGATGCACGGAACCGTTCATTGTGGTGACACTTGGGGGAGGCCTATACACTATTACAGTGGACGTCTTTCGGCTGATGTGATGATGATGATATAAAAGAAACTGACTGATGGACAAATCAACGCATAGCCGAACCGAAACTACTGGAACAAGGATCTTAAAAATTTGCAGAAGGCTTCCTTTTTACCCGACTACGGCAAAGCCAAAGGAGGGTTATGATTTTGACAGGCTATGTATGTATGTGAGTATGTTCATCTGTTCCCTCATAGCTCCTAATCTCCTTAACGGAACTCGACGTATGAGGTATCGTTAGAACCGTCTTAATTATTAAAGTGTTTCGGTTGGTACCTATAACGTGTGACTGCGGCTTTTCTTTTTGTTCTGTTCGAAGTATGAAAATCTTGTTTCATACTTTTTCAACGCCTTTTTTTGTCGTAGTCGGGTTTTAGTGTTTTACTTTATTTTATGATGTAGGCGAGCACTAAGAAAGAATTTACCAAAATTCAACACGGGTATGAAAAGTTTGTGTGGAGAAACTGACTTTCACACTGGTGAATCCGCTGGCAGAAGCTAGAATGTAAATATTATAGTAGGTTCAATTTTTTTCTCCATAACAAACTCCTTGATAATATTTACATACAATAATAATAATTTATTTGCTAACATAGGTAAAGAGATACAGCTTTTATTTTTGATTAACAGAGCGCTATGTTATGCAATAATTATAATAATATGGGGTGCAATTGTAGCTGAGAATTATGAAATATAATTTACAAAAATAAAAATAAAAACATGTATAATTTATTGTATTACATTAGAAAAATAAATTCAACAATTACATATTAGTCTAATTATTAATTTAAATAGTTTGCAAATCAATTAAATGTCAATACGATTAAAATGTCAATACAATTAAAATATAATATATTCTTGATATTATTCTCACATAGGTAACAAGTAGGTAACAAGAAACATGTAACTGAGATATTTGTAATACATAACATTATTAAAAAGACTGTCTATTAAGTTTCTTGTACATTATTCTCCATAGAGATATTTTATGCTTTGGAATGTGCAATTTGCATCATTTTTCTGATTGACTGATTTCTTGACATTTCAAAAGTGCCTGTAAGGTTTATTTGAAATAAAATGCTTTGAATCTTTAACAATAGGTACGGAAATGGACCTTAAAAGTAGCGAAAATACATACAGACTTTCTACTATTTCCTTCAATAACAATCTATTAATAGGTATCTACACGACATTACTTACATTATAGTGATGTAATCGAAGTTTAATAGTCAAGTTACAAAACGATAACAAGAAAGTTCAACCTTAAGGTCGCCAGTCCTTATCAATAAGTTTTACTTCCGACGTTCACTGTTACATACCTACTTAGTATTGTTTTAATGAAGGTACCTACTCTTTTGTGCACATACTAGCGAGTCTAGCGACCCTCACAAGTTTCGCTCGAGTGTTGGTGATCGTTGAAATTCACGGATTTTATTTAGTATTTTATGCTTTAATTATACACCCATACTTTCCTCATGAATCACTGGCAGCACAGGCTGATGATAAAGTAATATTGAGACGAAGATCAAACACAAGTCATGTTATAACATAAATTGAAATTGGAACGACAAAAACTTTTAGACCAAGATCCCAGAGCTGTCAGACATAATTTATTTTCACATGGATGAAACCTTAGGTTCTCAGTAGCGTCTCATGTGCTTTGAATACCTGTGTACTTGTGGAGCTCCTCCTCCTTTTGAGCAGGTACCAGGTGCGAAAGGGAACTAAAAGTAACGAGTTACTTAACTTAATTTTTTATGGCTGATTTTTATATATATTTTGTAGAATATTATTCTAAAGTAGTATCATAAGTGTTAGACACTTTCCATGGACCAAAACTTCTGTCAGATAGTTTAAAGCTCAAAAAAAAAAAGAAGTTTGCTTAGTTTTGCATATCTGATTTTAAATACGTTATTGAGGTAACTATTACAAAGTTATATTTCAGTAGTCAGACTAATTGTAGTGTCGTCACACTGTTTCTAAACACTGCAATCCCTGAAAACTTGAATGTAAAATTATAAAATGGTGATCACTAGAGGAGCGGCCAGGTAATGTTTGATGTTTGATGACATGGGCGGTGTAGTGATTATGCAATTGGCTCAAAGACCTCCCCCAAGACCGGCCACATCGACCAATCTTGTGTTTCTGCATCCAGCTGACGCTTGCGGCATTTACCATGTCATCGATTCACCATAACCCGCTTTCCAATAATCGCATTTCCAATGGTCATCAGTCCACCACATTTTTATGTGGGAAATCATCAAATGGCTTCTCCCACTCTAGGTGGAGTGACAGATAGTGTTATACCTACTTATACCTGCCTACTGGCTAAAACCCACCTGTATTCCTTTAGTTACCCTTTGCGTTCTAGGGCCACGGTATTATTATTATTTTCTTTGTTTGTCACATTTTTAAATATTTCTTTTAAAATTAAAAAAGAATTATAGGACCTTACTATAAAAAAGCACAGGCTGGTAATCTGTGTGACAGGATTTCCTAGTGCAGATGCCAGTCTCCCACAAATGAATACTTGTATCTACATATAATATGTAATGTTAGTATTGTAAGGCACCTTTGTGGAAGAGAAATAAATAAATACGCTATATTGTTATGTTAGATTATTATTTCTTTTATTTCTCTTATTTACATTTTTTTTCCAAAAAAACTTAAATAAAAACTAATAATAATAATTAATATTAAATCAAGTATATTGACTTGGCACGCGAGGTTGTCGACATGTGGGATGTAGACTCTGCGATCATTGTACTGATAGTCGTGTCAGCCAAAGGCTTAATAGCTAAGAGTCTCGACCAACACCTTAGGAGGCTCGCGTTAGGTGGCTGGATCAAGGGCTGGATTCAGAAAGCGGTACTCCTGGACACGGCTCGTATAGTTAGCAGGTTCCTTTCCCGAGCCCTGACCGCCGGTAGCTTGGACCTTGTTCCGGATACCGGTGGGACACTATTTTTTTTATATTTTAAAGGTTCTTTTTTTTTTAAATTGTTTTTAAGAAATATTTAAAAATGTATTAAATATGATAAAACTACAAATAAAGAATTAATAATATATACTTTATTGCACACCTTAACTCACGCACAGTAACTCTTTTGAATAATTCGACAGCCGATACGGACGTATATATATATTCACCACTGGATGCTAGAATCTTATTTCCCATTGAACCGAATAAATAATACTCCACAAAATATACTTGTCAAGCGAAAGGTCAGGACTCTTCTAGTAGGCAATATTAATTGCACTTCCACCCACAAACATTGTTTTGTAAGTAGTCACCGTCAACTGCACACAATTAGTCATATTAAAATAGGATTAACATTTTCTCAACGTCACTAAGATCTGCTTAGCCCTCGCCGAAGATTAACATAACCGGTACAACCAGAACCGTGAAATTTGGTAAAAGTTCCACTGCTTAAAGCCGGTCAAGTTTCTTAGCGGTCTCAGTAAAATGGCTGATATTCTTCGTAGTGTTACAATTAACCCGGCCCGCAGTCGGTAAACTCACAGTTTAATCGAATGAGTTATGCTTCGTTTCTCCCAGAATGCAGTTATCATTGTTAACAAGAGTTTCTGGGCAACCTTTATTAATGAAAATGTTTGGCGTCACTACCCCACCATTATGCTGTCCCCATCGACGTTAAAAGTCTAAATTGTCCGTTACGAATTGTATGGTGTTAGTGAAATAATGGAGAAATTATGGCGTTTAAACGTGGACGAGAAATTGTTGCCGCGTAGGATTTTATTATAAACCTGGCTATTCTTCTCTGCATCACCCAAAGGTTGACTGGTAGAAAATGCCTAAGGCATTAAGTCCGCCTCTGTACCTTTATGTGCATGAAGTATTGAATAAATAAATAAATAAATAAAATTATTTTGTTATTAAATTACAACCAAAGATGTGTATTCAGTAAAGATAAAATAAAGATAAAATAAAGTAGCTAAATGATAAAATAATTACACTTTGAACATGTAGAAAACCATGATTATTCTTTCATCAATTTTTGTGGTTGAAAAATCAGATAACTGCAAAAAATTTCAGGTGTAGGACTTGTAGCGACATCTATGACGCCACATAATCATCATCATAATCATTTCAGCCGAAAGATGTCCACTGTTGGACATACACCTCCCCCAAGTGACGCCATAATGACCGGTCCTGTGCGTCTCGCATCCATCGGATTCCCGCTATCCTCACCAGATCATCGGTCCACCTTGTGGGAGGCCTTCCAACGCTGCGTCTTGCGTCAGAACAGAAGAACGACGGAAGACGCCGTACCTTTCGTCCCAATCGAACATTTGTTCTGCGAGCAATGTCCACTCAAACACGCCGCCACATAATGACGGAACTAAAATTCAAAATCTTCATCATGGTAGTAGAGTCCTCCGTGTGATTAGAACATCATACTATACCCCCAAATCAACGATCGGCCAGTTGCCCGTCTGGTCGGAGGATCCTCCCTTTTCAACGGAAGTTTGCCGGACTTTACACTCTGTTCCGCATACTGCTACACAACGAAAAGAGAGACTAAAAATGTAAACGTTTTTCAATCAAATATTCTAAAACAATTGAATCAGCAAACATCAGCAGCTTTCCTAAAGCACAAATTAAACTACTGAACTATACCAGGAACAACAAACAATGACATAACATTATACCTCGTAACATAATACATTTCTAATTCACTTAGTTGTATCAAGTCTAAGGCTTTGACTAGGGTAACAAGCTAGAGCGTACTTACTAATGTGACTATGACGAGCGCGATGAGCAACGCTACCAAACGATAAAGCTAACTATTAGATAATTCAATCCACACGTTCCAATCATACTGACAGACCAAAAAAAAATTTCATCGCACACATAAAACACATTTCATGTCTACAAACAAGTATAAAACTATATTTTTGCCAAAGTTTGTATCTATCTGATGTTAGCGCGACGTGACGAAGCGGCTTTGCTAGCAAATAATCGTCAATTTTGTTTACCTTTTGGGAATACGTGTGCCTGGCCTCTCGCCTTGCTACAATAGCTCGCACAGGAACAATAACTAGCCATCATATCGCGTCCGCTACCGCACCCGCACCCGCCCTAGTCAACACGCGTTCACTCTGAACAAACCCTTAAATTAAGTTACCAGAGATAAAGCGGCAAGCGGTATCGGTATGAAATATTACGTTGTTACAATTTGATACTCATGGCGGTACCGTATCAGTAGTTCGTTCCTTTGTTGATCTTTATCTAACACAAGGATTTCTTGATGATTCAATAAATAAATGAATTCGGGAAGTATTGTGTTTCTTTATTGTTCCGTGGTTTAGTTATTGACAGTGGGTATTCATATTTGGTTGCTTGAAATATGGGTTAATTATTTCTTATTTTCTAACAATTATTTTTACCAGTTGGTACTGGCTAAGCTTATGTTCAAAGCATTGGCGTATCTAGGATTATTTTTTAGGTGGAGCCTGGCCCCTGACATGCTTAATTTTTGTGTGAAGTTATCAGTATTTTGGCGTCTATCATAGAATTTCGAACGTATAGCCTAACATCCTGGGTGTGCACTGCCCTCTCGTCCAAGATACGCCTAGATGTATTAAGTAAATTTTAGTAATTTAAGAATAACTTTTGTTAATTTGTATGATTAATTAGTATTAAGACAATGAGTACATCATATACTTAATGATGTACTTATTGTCTCAAACAATTTTGAATTCGTAACACGTGGATGACGTAGTTAGTTACTCACTTATATGCCTAGATTATAAGCTTTTGTTAATCATATATGTATAGTGTGTAATTATTAGTTTTCCCTATTATATAAAATAAAATAAGTAACCGATCATGGACTGTGTTACAAAATTCATCCACATTTATTTAGTCATTGAGCCGTGATTGATCAACGAACATTTGAACATCGAAGCAGACAGACTATATAAGTAAGGAACATATCAAGATTTGTGATTAACTGCGGCCCTGGAATGTAAAAAACATCTGAAGAAACAAGCGTAGGTTTTAGTCAGTAAAGTCCCTCTCGCTCCACCCTGAGCGGGAGAAGTTATTTGATGATTTCCGATCAACAGGAACAAACGTATACCTATATCTAAATGTAGTATCATCTAGCTAGTTTAAATCTATCCACGTACAATATTAATCATCTATCTAGTTTAAATATTAGATTTAGTAACAAGCATAACCATCAGATGCTTTATGGTTTTCTAAACTTTACTACCAGAATGAAGTGACTTCGTTCATTTCTTCATTCATGCAATTGCTAGCTGCGTGACCACAAACATAATCCAATACTAGATTTTCAGGTTTAAATTCACATTAAACCAGATTCCCCGTTCCATTATCCTTATCTACCTGTTTCCTCAGTTCCCAGTTTAGCTTAGGAACAGTGCTCTAGTGTTTAGAAGTTCAATAAACGTTAATTTTAGCTGTCTACTTTAGTTTTACTATGTGTACATAACTAACGCGCTCGTACACTCGCACGTGTATTTACATTTGCTATTTGGATTTCTTTTATCGCTAAATTATGGTTCACTCGTTAAATTGAGCTTGGATATGGTTTCAAATTTTTCAAATTCTTCTTGTTATGTTTGAGGGATAAAAATCTGGTTGAGTATCGTTTCCGGTCGTTATTTTGTTTCGTCATTTCCGTAAAGAATAAAAGGCATTTGGTGTGCTGCGGGAACGTTTGAAAGAATTTCCGTGGCCCTAGAACGCGAAGGGAAAATTAAAGAACTTATGTGGGTCAACAAAAATCTGGCACACCCTCGATCTTGCTTCACCTTTGAGCAAGAAAAGTTACTTGATGATGTCCCACCTCGAAAAAAAAGTTTGGTGTAGGAGTGGCATCATCTTCAGCAAGAGTGTCCACACAGATACGTCCACTGTGACAATCAATGTTCCGTAACCATGGTTCTAATCATGATTGCTGTAAGATAATGTAACTACTATTGTCTATTTTAACTTCTCAAGCTATCTACGTCCTCATTTAAAGCAAACTTGTTTGTCGACTAAATAGATGCTATTCTTGTCAACGCCCATACAGCTTTTAACCAGTATTAGAGACAATGTTTAAATAAAAGATACCAGCTATTATTATCTATTACACCAGTATCGGGTGTCCTGTACGTAGAGCCTCATTGAAATCGACACCAACTTCAACATCGATCATTTTCATACTGCGATTTAAATTCTGTTCATTTATCTTCTAGACAACTGCTATTAAGGCTGACTGTCACAACTTTACCCACAATAGCTTGTCGATGTAATCGCTGCTTTTGAATATATCGATTAAAGATCTTATAGTTGATGGTACTCTTATTGTACTGTCTTCACCCCTATCAGCGGAGGCTGGGACACTGCTAAACTATGCCGCGTTGTAGATTGAACAAAAGGTTCTATAACATGCTTGTCTGCGGCGACATTATCCTATCTGGAGATTGTATTCAGATAAGCGTACCGGCTTGCTTTATTCGGTATCGATCAAGTTTATATTGGTTTATATTTGACTGGTTTCTTAGTCGCTCACGTGTGTTTATGTCGGAAGACGTTAAACGTTTACTTTCTTTTGGAAGTTGGAGGAAACTCATCGGTGGTTTCATAAAGAGATGTCATACCATTTTCCGTTAATGATTAAAGCATCTTTAAAAATTATAGAAAAGACAACACGTGCTCAATCAAAGAAAAGGTAGATTTTTTTAAAATAATATGACGATAAAGAGAGCGATATAAAAGGTGATAGCGAATATAGATATATGAAATATAGATATATGAAATATAATATATGTAAAGTGCCAAATACATTAGTATAAAGAATAAGATTATCGATGGACTTAAACAAACATAATATGTAAAACTACATACAAGACGAAATCTAATAATGCACATAAAAATCCAATACTTGTATCGGATATTAAAGCCCTTCATACACCTTCAATGCCTCTTGAAAATTTCATACAAGACAAAATCTAATAATACACGTATCCAATACTTGTATCAGAATTATCAAACCCCATACTCCTTCAATGTCCCTGGAGCTAGTATTTCTTTAGCAAGACACCCGACTCTATGCATGGAGCATGATTCGTATGATTAGTCGATCTTATCACCGAATGATTGTCGTGTGTCTGGCACGCGTCTGAGTTGTTTGCTATCGGCTCTGAGATCGTACAACGGGAAACGGGACCTTTCTGAGTTAGCATGTATCATGTTTGTGCTGATGCAAATTTGTATTTATTGAAGTTGTAGCAGATCTTTTTTTTTTGCGGGTGCATTTCGTCAAATTACTTCTTTCGCTCTGGGTGGAACCAGAGCAATACTTACTGGCTACAATCCACCCGGGTTTGTTTTTTTTTTATTATGGATAGGCTCGCGTTTGACCACTATCTCACCTGATGGTAAGCGATGATGTGGTCGATGATGGGGCACGCTTGCCCAGAAGTAACCTATTTACTCTTGACTTAAATATTCCTAAGTTGTAGTGTAGTATCAAGAAACACAGACTCCGGCAGGAATTGTCACTCCTTCAGTGGTCCAGGTTGCCGTTTGCGTTCCAGAGCTGCGGTGACTCTTTCGTATAACCACGCAGCCGAAATTGTTTAGCTCTCATAAAGTCTACTGGCTTCAACTTGCTTGATCCTGCTCCCGTAGTATCTTACTAGGAACCGAGTATTTATTAAAATAAAAAGTATTCTATGGGACTCAGCGATGGTGCAACTCGCTGTTTCGCCTCGTTGTTTATACCGCGTACATCGAGGGACTGGAACAGTTTGCCTGCTGCGGTCTTCCCGTCCGGTTATAATTTAGGAGTCTTCAAGGCTAGAGTGAATAAATAGGCTCTTAGTAAACTAGTGTGCCTCACCATTAACGATTGCATCACTGCTTACCATCAGGTGGGATCGCAGTCAAGCACTAGTTTATATGAAATTTAAAAAAAAATCGCCATTTGCTTTCAGAGATCACTTTTTCTTTTCTTTTTTTTTTATTCTTGATAGGTTCGCGCTGGTCCACTATCTCCCCTGATGGTAAGCGATAATGTGGTCGATGATGGGGCACGCTTCATCATCATCACTTCCTACAAACCAACAAATAATAATAAGCCTTACTCCTGCTTAACAATATTAATCTTTAATGTTATTTTAGATGCTCGCTAAGGTCACGGGTAAATACTGAAAAGAAAACCCGTGGTCCTAGAACGCAAAACGCACTGAAGGACACAGGTGTGGTATGGTTGTAATCAATAAAAGTTTAACCTAACTCTACCCTCTCAAGCGGGAGAAGTCATTGGATGAAAATTTTAGATTAGCTTTTTTGTCAATATGCGAAATCACTTTTTTTAACTAGGTTCATAGATATAGATACTCTTTATTGTATGTCATAAAAAATACAGTAGCAAATTTTAAATTCATAATAATGATACCACGTTCCAATAAAGGGTCAAAGGGTTCTTTACGAGTTGGTTTCGACTCCTCATTCTTCCTTCCAAAGGTCACTAGAAATCACTTTTTTTAACTAGGTTCATAGATATAGATACTCTTTATTGTATGTCATAAAAAATACAGTAGCAAATTTTAAATTCATAATAATGATACCACGTTCCAATAAAGGGTCAAAGGGTTCTTTACGAGTTGGTTTCGACTCCTCATACTGCCTTCCAAAGGTCCAGGACCCAAGGGTTCTGAGATATAATAACCCATATAATAATAATAAAATTTATTCAAATTATAAAATAATACAGTATACACAGTTTTTCTTAAATGTATGTCAAGTTCTCAAGTGTTGTATGCCTGAACTAGGTCATCCTGATTTTCAGGCGAGAAAAGGTAAAACATTATAACTAAATAATCACAGTAATTACAAAACAAAAAATACCAAAATAACTATATGGTTGCCTATAATATTTGAGGAGTTCCCTCGATTCCTCATGGATCCCATCACGAAAACTGGATTTTGAAAAAAATGGGACAAATCTGGAAGCATATCCTCTAAGGGGGAAAAAAAAATTGCCAATCGCTCCATAAACGATGGAGTTCTGAGGTAACAAAAATACTCGTAAAAAAAAATACAACCGAATTGATAACCTCCTCCTTATTTGGAAGTCGGTTAAAAAGCTAAAATAGTCATTTAATAGGTATGTAAAAGATGTTCTGGGGTGTCCCTAACTATTTATTTTTATAATCTATAAGTGCGCCTCAAACTACGGCACAGTTCTCACAAACAAGTATAGAAATTCCATTTACATTACTATTATTATACAATCATCTCATCCCAAACGATCTAAACGTTGTTTTCCTTATTAAATCAAAACTGGCAGGTGAGACTTATCAAGCGTTAATGGATACCAATCTATTTAATAATACGGTGGCTTCTGGCTAGTTAAAGCAATGAATGGAAATATTAATAGATAGTATTTATTAATAACTTCCATCTTTTGAGTATGATTGTGCTTTATTATAAGCCTAAATAGCGCCCTCTCCTAGAGGGGAGGCCTTAGTCCCAACAGTGGGAACATTATATGGCCGACTATGCTATGATTGTGTAGATTCGGTAGGAAGGTTGAAAAAAAAATAAGCCTATATGTATATTCATTATCTAGCTTTGATGTGCAAGAATGGTAACAAAGTTTTGAGATTTTAAAAAAATTAACAGATCAGAATTCAACATTTTTTCTTTGTTTTTTGTCTTTCATTATAATCATTTTCATTTCTGCCGAAATATGTCCACTGTTGGATATAGGCCACCCCCAAGTGTTGCCGTAACGACCGGTCCTGTGCATGTCGCATCCATCGGATTCCCGCGACCCTCACCAGGTCATCGTTCCACCTTGTGGGAGGCCTTCCAAAGTTGCATTTTTCGGTACGTGGTCGCCACTCCAGAAACTTTTGCTCCCATCGACCATCTGTTCTGCGAGCAATGTGCCCTGCCCACTGCCATTTATTTTTGACAATTCATTTTTGTTTTTACCAAAATGTAATCTTAATTTATATTTTGTAATATAAGTACTTTATTTTACAACTCATAATGAGGAAAAGATAAATAAACATTTGCAAAACTAAGTGTACAATGGGCGGTCTTATCGCACAGGCAATCTCTTACAAACAACCTTAGGATGAGCTGATCGAAAGGTGATAGATTTGGGGCTGTCAGTGTACAAAAATCGAATCAATCAATTAACACTTATGGACTTGCGCCTTAATTTGTAACACTCATACTCGCTACCGGGTGCGCTGGACCCAGTATAAACTATGTTTTTTTTTTTCTCGAAAATACTGAATAAAATTGAAAACTACTTTATTAGAGAAATAATATGATAATAAACATAATACAATAGTGAATCGAATACTAATATTTATTGCTTTTTCATAAACAACAAGTTATTACAAAAATTAAAGGTGTTTTGGCATACTTTTATGACAAGATTAAGGTAGAATTGTGAAAACTTTTGTAATTAATTATTTTAAATAATACCTGCTATATTTTCTTATACTACTATGATGTACCTACCTACTTAGGCTAATTAACAATTAATGTCAATAATTATAGAACATAAAAAAAATAACTCTAAAAAACAACAAAATTAAATACTCTTTGGGATAAAATAATATTTCAACATTACTCAGTCTATTTCTACATCTAATTTAGTTATAATAATTTGAACAAACGTGTTTCATTTGTGTTCTCCACAAACGTAATATGCGATACAGCTATTTGGCTGTATCGCATTTTACGCAAAAAAAAAAACGGGTTTTCGATCTTTTTTCGAGTTACAAGACCAACCAATATATTTTTCTATTTCGTTAGGTCTCAAGGGCCTATTGGTAACCACTTTTTATGAAATAAACAAAAAATAGGTTAATAAAAATAGTAATAATATGTTGAAAAAGACACTAACGTATTTAGTCGCTACCGGGTACAGCGGACCCGTGCACACCTTTTACGCCTGTAGCACTCACACGCAAAGTGCTAACTAACGAGTACGACTGCTATTCGCCATGCTACACTGTCGTTGAAAGGTACTAAGAACGGCAACATCATAAACGTCAAAACTTAAAAGTTATTACACATAAATTGAAGAACTGGGTCTATTAGACCCAGTAGCGAGTCCTTAAGTGTTCTATGAGTAATCCTTGTTATTGTTGATTGTAATCCCGGACCACTATCAGATTATAACAGTTAGGGAACCGAGACTACATCTGTGTTGCCTAATGCATTAGTACACTTTCTGCACTATAATGTCTCTAATATTTTGGTCACAGACGTTAATTTTAACGTACTTACACGTTAAAATTAACGTCTGTGACAAAAATTCGATCGAGAGTATAATATTTTTTTTACCATAATCTTTCTTAGCAGTTCCCACAGTTGAAAAGTTAATTGGTTCACAATAAATTGACTGCTGTCTCCCCTGTTTAAAGAATCACTAAATACTACGACCTTGCTCCTAGCATCTGGGACATTATCTCGACTTATTATAAATCTGATCGTAAATCTTTTTCATTTTATCTCATGCTACAATGTGTGATCTTTTTGCTTTATTAGTTTGATAATGATAACTGAATAGCCTTGCTTTTGGTGTGATAAATAGAAATATATCACACCAAGTAGTTATCACGGTCCTCAATGGACGCTTGAAATGGTTTTTAAATAAACGGTTTTATATCTGACCTGTTGAAATGATCTGTAAAATGCATATTCGATGTAATTATTTACAAAATAAGGTTTATTTTGGTGTAGCTTGAATACTTGTATATGTTGCTCGCTATAAATCTTCTGATGATGTAACTAAAGGGTCCCGGAAGTGCAGATGTGAGGACTTTTGTTGAAATTCAATGAATTGTGGACAATCGGCCAAAGAGTATTAATTCAAATCTTTTGTTGACAGCACTGTGACAGGTTTGTTTTGACTGTATAGCGTCACTACACTTTAAATTATTGTTATTTGTTACTAATTTATTAGTTTGCTTACATTGTCATTTTGTAATTCTAGAACACTGACTGTTTCTATTGTGACTCATAAATTGGCAAATGCTATCTACCTACGTGGTTTTTTTATATTTTTGAGTTAACGTTCAAAAATATATATAGAATCACATTTTCGTTCCACTCCAAAAAACAATCATCACATTTCAAAATATTCGTCACGCATATTGTGACCATATCTCTCAAATTTTTTACCTTATTAGCAATTTTGGCAAACCTAAAACAGGCAAAATTTCTAATAATTCCGCACTTTTACACAATAATTAGTTTTTGCCAGCAGCCGTCATAAAAAAAACTAAGAAATCAACCCAAAGGAACAAACACGCGGGATAAATTACATATTATGTTGCCGGATAATTGTAAGCAATATGATAAATCACAAAAAAAATTTGAACTTTTTTTTTTCAATATGTCTCGGATACATTGTAAATGATCTTTGGATGAGATTTATTGTATTTGAAATGATATATCCATAAATGATAGGCTTATCTATGAAATAGGCTTTTTTTAAAAACGGTTTACTCTGAACTGTGTTGTCGTCGGGTTGACTCAGAATTATAAGTTTAAATAAACTTTACTAGAAGGTACGTCATCATTTGTTTGAAAATGTATTTTCTGTAATATTGCAGTATTATTACTTACAATGTCGCTAGATTTGTTTGCAAAAATCCGACGATATCGATATTGACCCTATTTTTTTGAGAAAACTTCCTAGGTAGACTTTGCTTTTTTTGCCAGAAGGTTTTTTTTCTTTTCTAATTAAAAAGTGTTCATACATATTTTCTTAATTTTATTCATTCATATCATAATTTCATAATTATCAAATCTATTCAGCTGCTAAGATGTGACGAGGTAATAGACAGACAGAGTTCATTTCGCATTTATAGTATTAGCATTGATTAGCAATTACATTATTGGTGTGGCGAATGTGTATTTTGTAAACTCTACCCCATTTAAAATCTCATACAAACTCGTCATATCATATCAGTACTTGTGTCAACTATCCACAAGCCAGTCGTCTCAAGCTGTCACTCGGAATGTACAACATTGTGTTGATCCAATGTCTGAGGGGTCAAACCGCGGCGCTGTGGTCGCGAGGAATCGGGCGCAGAGAGCTAATAATAGCCTCGATAGGAATGAGGCGACAGTCAATTGATTGGAAAATAGCGAAAATTATAAGTTTATTATCTATACATGTCGGCGATGATAAAATTTTAAAAATTAAATTGTATGATAAGAATATAAGGAGAAATAAAATATGTTGGGGTTGTAAAAGAAATGATATGATAGGAAAGGGGGATCAGTGATAGTGTGACGATTGAGACCTGGATACAATGCAATAAGAATTCATGATGCACCAACTCCTAGTAACAGGAACGAAGAACTTAAGGCTGAACACAGTCAAAATAACACAGAAGATTTTATTGATAACCAACGTACATAGTGCATTTTAAGAAAAGACGTTGAAGAAACGAGGGATGGACTATGTGAAAGATGATTATGATATTATCTTGAAAGGTGGTGACTATACGAAAACTACTTAAAGAGTAGTATGGAGGAAAGGACATGTTATATCAACATGGACGCCGGAAGGACGATTTTCAGCAAATTTTGAACCTCGCCACGAATATTCTAGGTTCTCTAAAAATTGTAGTAAAAAAAATGTATTTCATAAAATTATTTTTATTGTTATATTTTAGTGAAAGCCAGGGAGGTGTATGTGCATCATCTTGCACTACTTTTCTGGAGCCGGCCTCTATAGTGAGGTGATGACGCTATAGCAATACTTACTTCGTTAATTTACAATTTTTTCACATGAGACCAAAAGGTAAAGTTAAGGATTTAGTCTTATTCCCAACGAGTAGTTTGGTTTCCGAATCGAACACTAGTGCATCCAACAAGTCCATCGTATCGTTGAGCATCTAAGCGCTGGTCTCCAGCGTAACGCGATGACGGGCGTCTTGTTCTTCGACATAGTGAAAGCTTTTGACAAAGTCTCTACATATTGATTTATTATATAAAATGTATCAACTTGTGCCAGATTGTCTATTACTCATCTTGTGAGACTTTTTGTTAAATCGTACCTTCCACTATCGCATACAGGGAGCACTTCTATCTCTCCACCCATACGAGCAGGAGTCCTTTAAGGCTCTCTGATGAGCCTCTTTGACCTTTGCTGAGTACACAAAGCAGGCTTCAATACATCCTGCCAGCCTGCAGCAATGGTTACTCAAGTGTAAATTGCGCATTTTTACGGCGGTCATTCGTCCGATCATGACATACGCTTACCCTGTCTTCGCACACGCAAAGCCTTGTCATGTTGAAGTTTTCAGAAATTATGGATTTTAATAAGACAAGCAATTTAGAAGTTCACCGTATGTAGTTTCTTAACAACTAGGCAGATAATAATAGTTTCCTATTAATTGTTCGTCTATTAATAGTAGTCAGAAACGACTTGATTTATTAGGCAGCTAAATGAATTACGACTGTACATATAAAATCACGGGATAGGAGCTGGTACCAATAAAAAATCTGTGTAATTATTTTTAATTACTGACAATATGATCTCATTTATATTCATGAAATCTACGGTCAAGAGATTCCCGAATGGCGTCGGGAGTGTTGCCATTTTGCCACTTAAGCGAATCAGTGTTCTGATCATCGTCGCAAATAGCGTTTCTCAAATGTAGATAGTCAATTATCAACGGCCATTACTTATTAGGTATCATTAACTAGTAACACATTGAGACTTACCTACTTATATTTAAGGCATACAGTATATTTGAAATGCAATATAGACCCCTCTCGCTGCGAGGAGATGGCAAAGGATAGATAGACCTAGTTGGAGACGTTTAATTATGCAAAATGTCTATACCTTCGAAGACCAGCGGAAGATATTCCGCTGGTCTTCAAAGGTCTGGATCTCGATTTCAGGCGAGAAACCATCAAAAATAAGCCACCCTCCAACCAACATTTAATATTTATACATCAATGGTGCTTTGACGTGTCCGCGCTGTGCACGCATACAGCGAATAGACTATTTTAGCCATAATAAAGCATAAGATCGAAACCCGTAGTTGCACTGATGACAGTAATTAGTCACCGTAGCCGAAATTGTCAAGGGAATATATATCTACAGTACATTTAGAAATCTAGGATACTCTGAAGATTTTTGATGGCAAAAAGTCGTGTTATAATGTAAATTAAATCACAAAAAACAAAAATGTCTGCGACTGCAAAAGTTCCTTTAAACCATAATAGGAGAAAACTTACCTATCCAAATATGGACTTTGTACACTTTCTCATTTTAGGGTGCGGTAATAAACAGTTTAATTTCATGATTGATCCATCAACAGTCGGAAAAGCATTGTAAAGCTTTCTTTTCCAAACACACTTTCCAACCACGCAAACTTCATGAAAAAGGGGCCGTTAGTTCTCGAGATTAGCGGCATTTTACAGACGGACAGTATTTCACAGTGATTTGGTTAGCACGTCGGTCGTCTGATACTCGTTCCCAAAGGCGCCGAGCGCATAAATTGTTTAAGAAAACAGACCGCCCGCAGCTTCGCAAATACATTGCCATTAAAATGACGCTGAAAACTGTTTGTATTGTACGGATACTAAAGTTTTATTGTAGTCCTTGAGAACTTTATGTCGTTGATGATTGGAAATCGAAATTGATTCTTGTTTTTAGAATCTGGTGTACGTTACTTGTAAAACGGTATACGTTCTAAATGTAGAGGGAGAATATCCTTCCCAAATCGAGAGCAAATGCAGCTAGATTAATAAGGTTCCTTTTATGATGTATACAAAGAATAAGAAAGGATTTTCCAAAATTCACCCCCTAAGGGGATGAAACGGGGTTCAAAGTTTGTATGGAGAAACCTACTTTCACTTTTAGACTTACGAGTTTGTAGGTCGTGGCTTCAAACCTAATCAAGCGCATTACTTTGTGTATCACCACTGCTCTCAAAACGGTGAAGAAAAACGTCGTGAGAAAACCGGCATGTCCTAAAACAAAAAAAAATCGAAGACATGTGACATCCACCAACTCGCAACGGGCCCGTGTGGTGGATTATGGCCAATGCCCTCTCCTAAAGAGGAGGCCTGAGTCCTAGTAGTGGGAACATTATAAGGCTGATTATGCTATGCTATTATGCTAAATATCCATAAATAGAATCGGGTGTAGGTTATCTGCTTGTAAAACATTCTACTTTCTAAATGTAGAGAGAGAGAATATCCTCTCGAGAACCAATGCAGCTAGATTCATAACATATGTTTTACACCACCTGCTCGATAATGCCCTTTTATATGTCATACAACAATCACTTAAAGGATGTCATTATATCCCTAGGGATAATGTAGTATGGGCTATCCCTAGGTAATATAAAAGAAACAGAGAAAATTAAAACTATAAAATCTTAGAGTTGTGAATTTTGTTAAATTTCTTAAATTTCTCTAATGTATAATTTGTTTTAGTAAATTGTATTTTAATTATCTTACAGATGGTGTAAAAAGTAGAGTATCCAACACGGAGATAAAGCTGCCTTTGTGAGGTTTTTAATTAACTCCCTCGCAATACTCGGGAGTTAATTATATAAATATCTCACTCGCGTTCGGGATTAAACTTAGCAACCTTCGTTTCGTTTGGAATTCAACATGCCGTCCGCGACTTAAAGACAACGTTTATCCCCTAGTCACATAATCTACTATATCCATGGAAATTTTTGTAAAACTTATCTCCTCAGTTTTCAACATGATCTTTCTGAATCTCTCGATACGAATACCCTTTACAAGTAATTGTGGTTTAGCTTTCAAGTTTTCTTGAAACGCCACTTCAGGATAAATTTCATCCACCATTATATATTATATAGTTTTTGCAAGCCCCAAAGTGCAATTTTAAGCACCCAACACCCAATATAGGATGTCGAGTGTTGCCCACTGTATCGCAATTAATTTACCATATCAAATGATTGTGATTGCCACTGTGTGCTTTGTTTATGAAGCGGCGCAATCAAAGAAGCCGATAAGATACACTTAAATGAACTTAATTAATCGATTTCCACTCAAAATAAGATTACATTGAGGACTGTGGCATATTGTTTCACAATGTTCGAGTCTTATCGATCACTATCTGAGAATTCGCATTGATTTTCGATATAATCGATGTATTCATCGGTGTTGGCGGTTTATCAAAGAAAAGATCGGAGGTCAATAAGTAATTACTTAAGAAACTTTCAGTCTTTTAAGGAATACCGCTGTGAGTAGAGGTTAAAAATGAAAACTGACTTGCATACCTAATTACGTATGCATTTCTTTTTTAGCATTAGAGTGTATGGTTTTCATATATGTTAGTCTGTAGGATCTATGGGCCAAGATGCCTGAAAATAAATTATTTATTAACATGTAAATTATATTTTTAAATATTTCAATAAAAAAAAATAAAAAAACATTTAAAAATATAAAAAACAGTGTCCCACCGGTATCGGGAACAGGGTCCAAGCTACCGGCGGTCAGGGCTCCAGAGAAAGGAACCTCCTGACAATACGAGCCGTGTCCAGGAGTACCGCTTTCTGGATCAAGCCCTTGATCCAGCCGCCTAACGCGAGCCTCCTAAGGTGTTGGTCGAGGCTCTTAGCTATTAAGCCATTGGCTGACACGACTATCGGTACAATGATCGCTGAGTCTACATCCCACATGTCGACAACCTCGCGAGCCAAATCAATATACTTGATTTGTTTGTCTTTCTCGGCTTTCACGAGGTTCTCGTCATGCGGAACGGATATGTCAACAATCATTGTACGCCTCTCTCTTCGGTCCACCACCACTATATCAGGCTTATTGGCTACAATAGTCCTGTCAGTGATGATGGACCGGTCCCAGTACAGCGTGATATCGCCATTATCGAGAACTGGGTCGGGCACATACCTGTAGTATGGCACCTCCGATTCCACAAGAGAGTAATTCAGAGCAAGTTGCTGATGGATAATCCTGGCTACAAGGTTGTGTCTATGCAAGTATTCCCCGTTAGCTAGACGAGAACAACCAGAGATAATGTGGCGGATTGATTCACCCGGTCGGTGACATGCCCGACAGATGTCAACCGTGCCGTCCTTCACAATAAATCTCCGGTAGTTATTCGTCATGATAACTTCGTCCATAATTGCACAGACAAAACCTTCGGTTTCCCCAAAGAGGTCACCGACGCGCAGCCAGGCTACGGACGCTAGTTGATCTACATCGGGCCCATGAAGGGCCCGGAAAAAGCGTCCGTGGAGTTCCTTACTCTGCCATACTTCCCTGCGATCGTTAGTGTCAAGCACTACAGGTTTGCGCCAGCTCTCGTTAGCCAAGGAGAGCGGGGTGAGTCCCTTGTCCACTGCCACTACATCACGATGCATACCCACGTCGGCGGTTAGGAAATATTCCCTGAGACTGCATACCTCGCGATTGTGCAGGGTCTTAGCATTTAAAAAGCCTCGACCCCCACACTTCCGCGGGATATACAGTCTCATGACCGACGATCGTGGGTATGCAGTCAGCAGTGTACGGACTCAAACGGAACTTGATGCCCTGGATAGGCATCCAGGGCATCAAGTTCCGTTTGAGTCCATTTGAGCACGCCGAAAGAGTACATCAATACCGGCATGACCCAACCGTTGAAGGCGCGCACCTTGTTTCCGCCTGAAAGAAGGCTATTGAATACCTTCTTCAAGCGTCCAAAGAAACGCTCCCTCAACGTTTGCTTCATGTCAGTAGCATTGATGCCTAACGCTTCCGACATACCCAAATACTTATAGGTTTCGGTTGGAGAGAGAGATCTCAAGTTTATGGAATCCGAGAGTTGGGTACCCACGGATTCCACAATCTCCCCTCTCTTTACATGCATGACTGCACATTTATCCACACCAAACTCCATCCTGATGGCACTACTGAAGGTTTATTATTATTATTATTATTAATGCAATACCTAAATGAGAGCAGTGGTGGCTGAGTGGTAACGGTCCCGACTTACGAGTTGGGTCGCGAGTTCAAACCCAGCCAGGCGCATTACTAGGTATGTGTAATTTATTTCATCATCACTGCTCTCAAGACGGTGAAAGAAAACATCGCGAGGAAACCGGTATGTCCTAGAATCCAAAAGTCGAAGACATGTGACATCCACCAAACCGCACTGGGCCCACGTGGTGGATTACGGCCCATTCCTTCTCCATGAGAGGAGGCCTGATTCCCAGTAATGGGAACATTGTAAGTCTGTTTAAGCTATATAATACCTAAATTATTGTTATAAAAAACTTTAACAAAATACAAATCATTTCCAAATAAAAATCGCAAAACAACTTTGTTTTGGGAAGACAGATTTTGGTTTTGTTTCTTCGTTACATATTTGGAAAAAAATACTTCCAAATTGGTTTATAAATGAACGAAACAAAAATACAAACGAATTGAAAAACTGCCCTTTTTTAAATCGTTTAAAAATAGTTTTAAATTAAGTCTTCTTAGTTCATCATATTGCATCAATTTGTGTGTGTAGCTTTTAAAATAAAACAGATATTGACTTGAAAAATGGCCTATGTTAATCAGATTCCTTCAGTTGTTTATTTATGGTACATAAGCACTTGCGGAAGTTATAGAAAATCTAATACACTTTCAAAAACCCATTGTTATTTGAATTTATTTATTTAATCTCCATAATTCTTACGTCTCTAAATAAATGCACGTTCTTTGTCAACGTACGAACGAACCCTGACCATCGATGGGGCTCGTAAAATAATATTTTAAAACATATCGAAGCGTTTCTGCGAATAGACAATGAACAATGCGCACGACCGCCCCAAGCCCGTGAACAATAGCCTGCCCTTAACTTTCATACGATAGATCTACACTACGGGTCAATTTATGTAGACAGATATTTGTTAGCGATTTTTATGATTAGTTACATACACTATGATTGTTTTCTGTATTGGCAACATTAAAATGTATTTATTTTGCACTGACAACTGGAACGTTATGCGATTTGACAGCTCAGCGCTATGACAGTTGACAAGGTTATAAAATAACGCGCTGCGCTGTCCTGACACATTCCATTCCAGTTCTCGGGGTAAGCAACATCTCAGAGTAAGTGCTACTATATAATTATTATTATTTTAAATGGTATTGATTTATGATATTTGTAATAATTGTGTGCTGTCAAGGCAAAAGTATAGAGGGTGTGTTACCCGTTTTGGTCGTTTTATTTAAAACCTTCCCGCTACACTATATCTAGGTACACTAAATAAGTTTCTTATGCAATCTTTCTCTAAAGTTAACACATTAGCTAACAATTCAGAAGTGGGATAAACGAATCGTTTATATGCATTCGTTTATCCCGCCCACAAGCGATTTTTTTTCCTAAACTGCATCTTCTACTTTTGCTTTGAAAGTACCTACGTATGTAGGCACCGTTACAATGTTGTTGATAAAATAGTACCTATCTAAGCGGGCATAGTGATGTGTACTTTAACCTTTTGAGTGCGTAATTAGAGACACAATAGTAAGACAATGGCGCGTGAACGCCGGCGTTAATGCGGGGATCAACACCCTAAACCGGTGAACTTTAAAATATTCAGGCTTATCGCTTTTGTTGTACTACCTAATTCAATATGAGTTTCTTCTGACACCACACGTGCCTTGCCAGGGCTACACTCCGGAGGTACTACCACACCACCACACGTGCCTTGCCGGGGCTACACCCTGGAGGTACTACCACACCACCACACGTGCCTTGCCAGGGCTACACCCTGGAGGTACTACCACACCACCACACGTGCCTTGCCAGGGCTACACTCTGGAGGTACTACCACACCACCACACGTGCCTTGCCAGGGCTACACTCTGGAGGTACTACCACACCACCACACGTGCCTTGCCAGGGCTACACTCTGGAGGTACTACCACACCACCACACGTGCCTTGCCAGGGCTACACCCTGGAGGTACTACCACACCACCACACGTGCCTTGCCAGGGCTACACTCTGGAGGTACTACCACACCACCACACGTGCCTTGCCAGGGCTACACTCTGGAGGTACTACCACACCACCACACGTGCCTTGCCAGGGCTACACTCTGGAGGTACTACCACACCACCACACGTGCCTTGCCAGGGCTACACCCTGGAGGTATTACCATACTACACATATGTTAATCTATTGAGTACCTAAGGACAACTCAGGGTGTGTTCAGATGGATTAGGGACCGGTTTTGGATCACTGTTAAATGACCGTAGCAAACATATCTACCAACTTATGAATCGTTGTTACCATGACCTGCGTTCTGAGCTTACTTATAAAGAAAATGAGCAGACCAGTAATAATTTTGATTAGGAATAATCTAAATGCAACTAAAGAGGACAGTTAATAGTATTGACACTTATTGAAATTAAAATTAGGTAAATTAATATTATATGGATTGCCTTTTGACAGATAGTCTGACATTTATTACAAATGCCTCCTAGCTTTTGCCCGCGGCATCGCCCGCGTACATATTAATGGGGCCTATGTCACTCGGGGATACAGTGGCTTTCTATGTGTGAATGCAATCGGACCAGTACTTTCAGATTCAATCGATATTTTGATACCTTTAGATTCCAAGTTATAGATTTTTAAAGTGAGCGTGCGATGACCGATCATTTGACCCTTGATTTCATAGTGCAGCGCTCGCTCAGTCCGTTCCCACTGCCTTGCGTTATTAGATATTCTGTGCTTACGTTTCACTATAACTTATAAATTTATTATTTTTCCTAAATGTCTAATATTCATACTAGAAAATCATGCGTTGTGCCAAAATGTACAGATTTACATTTCAACGGCAAAGAAAACATTATTTGTCACTAAATAATGAGTAACCATTCTAATGTATTTTAGGTAGGTTATCTGATTGTCCCTTTTTCGAATCCTTGTATGATAAAATAAAACTAAATACTGCGCGAGTAAACAGTTCTACTTCAGCTGGCGAATTGCGACAGAGCGGAGCGTAGTAAAATGACGTCACACGCGGTCACGTGACTTTACCGAGTTTTATGCAAACATTGAATGCAAATATAACTTCTTGGTATTTTCAAATAAAACAAAAGGGTGTATCTGTATACAGCTTTATTTTTGGTATAGGCGAAAGCTGAATATAGTTTGTTCAGAATTAGTAACTGAATCGATTCCAACAATTTTTACACCAATGTATAAAGTTGGACACCACCGACACTAAGTACAACACAGGTCATAGCGGGCATTAGGCACCAGCGCACAGCTGGGTGCGGGAGCAAAACAACCCCTCAGTCACCTGGATGGCCCGGTGACCATGTATTTTTCGGACAACCAAGTAACATAACAAGCTTATAACTTTGTGATTTTACATGATACCGTTATGAAATTTAGTACATAGTTTCTTTACATAAAAATGCTACCCACGTGTATCAGGCTTCACATATGCTGGAACTGGCGTTGTATATGCTTTACTGTTTACTACAGTTTAAAGTGATTTTACATACCTACTAGTATTACCCATTTAACTGAAACCAGGTGACGAAGAGTATTATCTAGTATGCCTAATGATGCTGAAATAGATTCTTTGCTCTTAGAAGCGGCAGAAGGGTAGGCTAATAATAACATTTTATTACATCACCAGAGTAAATCGCTTTACTGGAAAAACTCTAGATGTAGAAATATTAATAGTCAAACCTTGTTTCCGTGAAACTCCTTTTAATATGTATAGGTATTCTGTAAAACATGAGCTTGTAGTTGGTACAAATCGGAATAGTAAGTACAGTAAAACATTATGTCTAAGGTGATGGCCTATATAATTTGCCATAGGTAGTGGTGCGAAGAATATACAATTGCATATTATCCAATTGAACACAAGTAGTTGCCAAATACATAGTTTAACATAGTTAAAAAAGAAACTGTTTTTGACAAAATGACATTTTTGTCTAATGAAGGAGTTAACACACAGTAAGAGGAAATCTAGCAAGTAATTAAATTACTATACAAAAAAAAAAAAAAGTGTAAAAAAAAAAGTTTCAGCACTTTGTTTAATATTATAGGTGCCAGGCGTATGATACACATATGCATCAACGCTATTGGCTCAATTGAAACAGTGACAATAAATAATAATACTCATGGTTAAATAAGCAAGGCAGAATATTAAAACAATATTATATTTAATAAAATATGGTTGGCAGTTGTCGATAATGTTGAGTCCTAATGCATCTTTGTTGTTGATTAAATATTTTTTATTTTGTAAAGTGATGTGGGTATCAATGGAAATGGAGAAGTGACACAAGTAATTACAGAATATTTTTATGTGGTGCTACACCAAGGGGCTCGTATACTCTATAGGTTAAAAGAAGTTCCGTTACAAAATACAACACCAAATAAGGCACGAGAGCGCACAGTGCCATGTTATGCTGTTGGGATAGCTTCATTATTGACAACTGCTAGGTTTAGACAAAGCTCTTGTTCAATTGTTAATATCTATCAATTGTGCTATGTAGGGTACCAAGAATGTGTTTGTTCTTGGTTAAAAACAAAGACTATACTACCAATAGACAGGACATAGCGAACAAAATCGTGATCCGATACTTATTACCTAGTGGTCATAAGTCGCTCAGTCTAGTATGACGCCCCTACACGTCAAGTCGTGTTTGTATCCGCTCTATGCACTAAAAGAAAATAATTTTCTGAGAAGATATGCCGAACTGCCCATTACGCTATTGCAAATCTTGTTATGATAAAATGACTGAACCTAACTTCGGTTTATTTTTGTAAATATTTTTTGTATTTACGAATTAATTAATTAAAATTCAATAATTTTTATAAAATAGTTCTTGAACATTTGCTGATTTTGTGATAACGCCATCTATTGCTGAAAAGCTTAACCTTACCTTTATCACACACTGAGGCTCTACCACGAGCTCATAACGTGATCCATTTTACGACCTAAACCGAGCTGTTAAAGGGGTGGAGCTATATAGGGTGTATAGCTCCATCACTCTTTTTCGGTCGTACGACTGACATTTTAACATAATCATGGTAAGGCCCCAGGCCACCTACCGAGCGATAGTTAAATAATTATAAATTTTGACAAATTTAATTCGCGTGTTTGCTATTCAAAGCCAGATGGCGTCACTGAGACATAGGACGACAGTTTTTCTAAGACATTTGTTCTGATAGCCGCTCTATTATAATTATCTCTTTAAATCTCTTTGCTTTAAAGGGAGTACATACTGAGTATGTACTGTGTTCAAGGGACTACTTCTTTTTACTGAACCGACTCACTGTTCCGAAATATTTTAGTGTTCCGAAAGATTGGAACATCAGTAATGTTTTAAATTTTAATGCATCATTTGGAACAATTGGAACACTGAGACACTCTTTACTTTAAGTGACCAGCAGTCTTTTAAAAATTCAAATTATAACGTAAATGGCGTACATATAATTAATGACCTGAACTAAAAACCTCTGCTTTAAATTATTCTCAAATCAAAATTCAATTAAATAAAACATTTAGTGTATATGACGCAACTTAACAGATCACGACTCAGTGTGTATATTTTGAGCTGTTGTTCCAAATGTTCAGTTTGTATTTTGTGAACCGACGTTTCAAATGATCCGTTTGTATCTTTTGAGCCAATGTTCCAAATAATATATGTTCCAATCTCAAAGATGACACATTTTTTTCACGCCTAATATTGACCTACAATAAAAGTGGTGACATGACGGCAGTGTCATGTCACTGACGTAACACTGCCGTCAAACAAACGTTTTATGAATTTTACCGAACTTGGATACTTGCCTTTTGAGATTAGTTTGAAACTTCATAACGGTTTTATCTTCTATTATAAAGTTGGAAGACCAAATAAATAAGATTGACTTTGAGTATAACTATCGAAATGGATTTAGTGAAAGTATATTTTCAATACCTTCTGCGTAATAAATTTTCGTACGAGATTGTAATTCGTGCAGAGACATCTGAGGACATGATCGCTAAGCTTCGTAAATAACTCTAATGTCTGATTTGGACTTTAGTCCTGCAGAATTTGCAATGTAATGTGAATTCTATTTAATGGCTCCCAGAGCACTTCCAAATTATATTCATGAATTACTAATTTTAGTTTACCAACTTAGGGGATAGCATTGATTGAATTATAGGAAGTAATTTTCATGGAAAATCAGATGGTGCGGCAAAAAGTAGTTGCTAAAGTCAGTAAGCCTTTTGTAGGCATTTTTGATTTGTTTTTAGAGATTTGTCTTATCAGGGGGATGTACCTAAATATCTGTAAATGTTGAGTATTTTAGGTATGGTAAAGAGTTATTGTGGATAAATATAATACAATAACTCCCAATTTGTTCACTAGGGACATGGAGGGATACAATGATTTATTTATTTGAAATAAAATGGTAACATCCAAAAGATGTCTCACTGTAATTTGTTTAGTATAGAATGTCTATGAATATTTTGATTACCAGAGGTTATTTTTACGGAAGTGTACCTGACTTCCCACATCTAAAATTATGTTAACGAAATAAGTGAATAACGCAAAACCTATTATTCTTACATTAAGAGAAAGTAGTCTAGACTGAATTTGCCTTGAGTATCTTAAAAGTGATGGTATTTACAGCGTACGTACTGGTAATTAATAGTTGGTAATTTTAATGAATGAAATAAAATAGACGAAACAATTTCATAGTTCGTGATCTCGCATTTTGATGAGTTATTGTATCGAAATTTGGAGTTTCAATAAAAACTAATCAGAGCCAAAAGAGTAAATTAAATATATACCCTCAAGTTTTAGTCGGGTCAGTGATTACAACTGATATCAAATGTAAACAGTCATTGTTGGTCAATGATTCACAAATAACGGGTGAAATTTTGTGGTTGAGGTAAATCATTGATGTTATTGTGACATGCACTTGAAACTTATCATGTACCTGGCCTGAGTGGCCATATCAAAATTAAAGGGTATTTACAGAAACTATTGAGGGATCTGTTCAGGACCATTGCGAGGCCTGTTCAGGACCATTGCGAGGCCTGTTCAGGACCATTGAGAGGCCTGTTCAGGACCATTGAGAGGCCTGTTCAGGACCATTGAGAGGCCTGTTCAGGACCATTGAGAGGCCTGTTCAGGACCATTGAGGGGCCTGTTCAGGATAAGCCAATTGGCTTTGTCAGGCAATTGTTTATTTACTAATGTTTGTTTTTCATTACAGGCAGGACATTTGAGGGACCTGTCTGTTTATATTAGAGGCAGGACATTTGAGAGGCCTGTTTTTCTTTGGAGGCAGGACATTTGAGGGGCCTGTTTGTTTTCCATTAGAGGCAGGACATTTGAGGAGCCTGTTTGTTTTTTATTAGAGACAGGATATTTGAGGGGCCTGTACGTTTGTCATTACATGATAGCGACAAGAAATAAGTAACATAGATTTGTAACTTGACTTCTTGACATTTCAAAGGTGCCTGTAAATTGTTTATTTGAAATAAAATGCTTTGAATCTTTGAATCAGTAGAGGCAGGACATTTTAGAGACCTGTTTTTGAATGACTGTATAAAGAATAAGATAATGATTTGTAAGAATAATAATAATAATATATATTTATTGAGCAACAACGTAAAATCATGTATACACAATTGCTTATAAGCTACTTTTACATAACAACTAAATAATGCAATCAATTGTGTCTAAATAGTAATTGGTAAATTGATAATTATGTTTAGTCTCGTTCCTAGGTACAGCATCTTATCTTATCTTATCTTATAGTGGGGCTGGCCTTAAACCAGAGCACTTCGACCCTTCTGGATCTTTTGTGCTAATCCCCCTCCCTTCTACTCAACCCCCAGCCTTCCGTGCACCTTCTTCATGAGTCCCAGTATGGCCTTGATGGGGCTGAGCCTGTAGTCCTCTGGTCTTGGAAATGGTTGACCCAGATACTCTAGTCTTTTGGAGCCTAGTGCTGCACAGTCACACAGTACGTGTAGCATATTTTCCTCTGCCTCTCCACAGATCCTGCAAGTCGGGTCGCTTGCTAGTCCCATGTTGTGGAGCTGTTTGTTGGTGGCATAGTGCCCCGTGAAGACTCCTGTGATTGTTCGGAGCTGTGTTCTGCTGTACCTCCATAGTTTTTTGGTCCAGGCCTTATCTATGTCATTAAGAAATAGCTTTGCATGCTTCTGGCCTGTTGTGTTGCGCCAGTGTGTGCTGTGTATTTCCAACGCAGCCTTTATCAATGCTTGGTTGATGACCCTTGGTGAGAGTCCTATGAAGGGTTCCGGTCCGTATAGGGGTGTCTCGGATCCTTTCCTTGCTAGAGTGTCGGCTCTTTCGTTGCCTTCTACTCCTGTATGACCTGGCACCCAGATCAATCTGACCTTGTTGCGCCTTCCTATCCGATTTAGTATTTTAATACAGTTTAGTACCAGCCCAGAATCCACTCTATTGGACGTGAGTGCTTTGAGTGTTGCTTGGCTGTCGCTTAAAATGTAGACAGTGTCCCCTTCGGTGCCTCTGTCTAGTATTTCCTGCGCGCATGCGATTATAGCATAGGTCTCTGCTTGGAAGACCGTCGCCAGTTTGCCCATGCTTAGGCTGAGGTTGCAGTTGTCGCTATGTACCCCCGCTCCTGTACCGGTGTTCATTTTAGAACCATCCGTGTACCATACCTGGTTTTTCCCTTTGTGGGGTTTTATCCCACCTTTCCATTCCTCCCTGCTCGGAATGTAGATCTTAAACTCCTTTTTGAGATTATGAATGGTATGTATTTTGTCACATCCCATGTCCATCATCCAGTCAAGTTCCCTGTTTGGTCTTGTGTTTGTATGGTTTGTTTTACATCCGGAGTTCGTCCAGTGCCCCATACTCTTAAGCCTATGAATGGCCCTCCTCGCCTCTAGTTCCACTTCAATGTGTAAAGGGGTGAGATTGAGCAGCGTTTCCATCGCCGCAGTTGGCGTGGTCCTAAATGCTCCTGTTATGGCCATGCAGGCAGTCCGCTGTACTTTGCTTAGGGCCTGTCTGCAAGTTGCCAGCTTGGTTCTGGTCCACCATACGATGCTCCCGTATGTGATCAGCGGTTTCACCATCATGGTGTAGATCCATTTGATAACCTGGGGTCTAAGGCCCCATGTTTTCCCATAGGCAGAGCGACACATGCCAAATACTCTTAGAGCCTTGTTTGCTGTCGCTTCGGCATGGCTTTTCCACGTGAGTTTGCTGTCTAGGATTACTCCTAGATACTTTACTTCTGTGGACAACTCTAGTACAGTGTCGTAGAGCTTTATGGTACCCATTGCTGTTAGGTCCCTCCTTCTGGTAAACGGGATGATCACCGTTTTGCTTGGGTTGATGGATAGGTGGTTGAGTTTACACCATCTTTCAACCATGTTTAATCTCTCCTGCATAATCCCTGACACAGTGTTGGGAAATTTTCCGTTTACAAGTATCACGAGATCATCTGCATATCCAACCGTGTACGCTGGTCCTTTGTTCAGTTCTATTAGCAACTCGTCTATCACCAAACACCAGAGTGTTGGCGAGAGTACGCCCCCCTGTGGGCATCCTCTTGTGACATGTGCCCTTTTGGTCTCACCTAGCAGTGTTGATTCTATAACTCTGCCCTTCAGCATATTGTCCATCCAGTCACAAATGGTAGGGTCTATGCCATGTTTCTCTGCAGCTGTTCGTATCGTTCTAAAAGTAGTGCGATCGAACGCGCCTTCTACATCGAGAAAAGCTGCTAGGCATATCTCTTTGCATTCTAGCGCCTTTTCGGCACGACTTACGACCTGATGTAGCGCCGTTTCCGTCGACTTACCAGGCTGGTATGCGTTTTGCATCCTGTGAAGCGGTTGTTTCTTCAGCGCTCCCTCCCTGACATGCTTATCTACAAGCTTTTCCAGAGTTTTCAGGAAGAATGATGTCAGGCTTATAGGTCTGTATGACTTAGCGTCCTCGTAGTCCGCTCTTCCTGGCTTGGGAAGAAAGATTACCTTCGCCTGTCTCCACGCCTTTGGTATGTAGCTAAAGGCGATGCATGCTCTATATAGTCTACCAAGATGCGGTTCTAGTATGTTCCCCGCTCTTTGTAATAGGGCTGGGTACACTCCGTCTGGTCCCGGGGCCTTGTATGGCTTGAAGCTCTCCAGGGCCCACTTTATGCCGTTCGGCCCTACTACCTTTTTCGCGGCGTCCCAGTCTGCTTTCGTTGTTTTTGACTTAATGTCGTCTAAGCTTAATGAGTCCGCCGTGTCGTTAGCTGCGAATGAGCCGGGAAAGTGCGTTTTGAACATTATCTCGAGGGTATCACCTCCAGACTCTGTCGGTTTGCCATTCTCATCCTTGATGGATGTCAGTGGATTTACCTTTGCAGTGGCCATAGCCTTCGACAGTCTCATGCTGTCTGGAATGCTGCCAATGTTGTCGCAATGGTCCCTCCAGGCCTGCCTTTTGGCCCTGCGTACAGCCTTATTAAATTCTGTCAGCTTTATAGCATACATCTCAAAATTTTTGAGAGCCTTAGCACGATTGAAGGCGGCCCTAGTTTCCCTCCGTAGCCTAGCTAGGTCAGAGTTCCACCAAGGTTCCTTTCTTGCTTGTACTACCTTTACGGGGCAATTACTTGTCCAAGCGCTCAGAACAGCTTCGGATATTCGCCCCGCCTCAAACTCTACGTCAATCGCTGAGTTCAGCTTCCCTTTGGGGTCCCCAAGTTCCACTTTCAAGTCTCTCGTGTAGGAGTTCCAATCGGTGTGTCTTGGGTTCCTCCTTACTACCAGTTCCTTTTTCCATCGTGTACTGTACTTAAAGCAGATATACCTGTGGTCTGAGAGTGAGATCTCGTTTGGTACGTGCCATTCGCTTATGCGGTTACTAGCCCTATTAGTAGCTACTGTTAGGTCAATCACCTCCGCTCGTCTAGCGTTGACGAACGTGGGCCGGTTGCCATTATTTATAATTTGTAAAGGTGAGCTTACCAGGAAATCCAGCAGTTTTTCACCTCTCCTGTTGTTACCAGTGCTCCCCCAAGTGACGTGGTGTGCGTTGGCGTCGCAGCCTATGATCAGGTCTAGGCCCTCCCGGCTGCAGTGATCCACGAGTTCCCTCAGGTTCGTTGAGATGGGGTCCTCGGCTTCATAAGGCATGTATGCGGAGGCTAGTATCAGCGCCCCGCCTCCCTCCTCCTCTCTTAGAGGGACCTTGATGGTTGTCAGGTCCCTGTAACAGAAATTGTGCAGGGGAATCGCGTCTAGGCCATTTCTGACATAGATGCACGCCCTTGCGTTTAGGTCATGACGTTGGTAGTATACAATACCCCCAGTCCTGCCCAGGCCTCTAATCTCCCCCTTGTATGTATAAGGTTCTTGTATTAGAGCTATATCATATTTTAACATGTTTAGCTCGCGCGCCAGAAGGGCAGTCGCAGCCTTGTTATGTTGCAGATTAATCTGTACAAACCTTATTGCAGCCATTTTTTATTTTTTTATTTTTTTTTTTTTATTTTGTAGTCTTCACTGCCTATTCGGCCCCGCCTCCCCGTCCTCGTCTGAGTCCAGGCAGTTGGGATCCAGTTTGAGGACTGCCAGTCCCGCTAGGTCCCCCGCGCACGTCGATGGTGACGACGCGCGGTCCAGTTCCATCGCTGGATGGTAGTCCCCGTAACGGTCTGTACCGTCGCTGGTCCGCTCTTCAGCGAGGTAGGCCTCCTCCTCCGAGCTCAGGACCCCTCCCTCGGTGCAGTCTTCCTTCATCTCCCCACTGGGGGCGTCCGGTTCTGCCGAGGTCACTGGGGGTTCCTTGGCCTGGTCCTCCCTCCTCTTATCCGCGTCCTCCAACAGTTTGAACTGGCTAGGCCCCAGTCCTGAGTGGAGTGTGTAGCCAGCCTCCCTGATGGCGTCCGCGGATAATTTGTCCATAAGGACAATCCGGCGCGTCGTGGTTGGCTCCACGTCGACCTTCAGCACTTTCCACCCATCTGTGTGCAGTGCTGGGTTGAAGCGCTGGAGCAGCTTCAAGGTGTCCGCGAGGTCGGCGCCCTTGAAGGTCTTTGACTTCCACGCCATCTTGATCGGCTTCGGAAGGTCTTTTGCATCCATCACCCGCAGCTTGATGCCATTGACCTCCCGGCCGTCGACAGCGCGGAGCCACTTAACTGCGTCGGGTCCCTCGCAACTGACGTGCAGCGCCCCTCCGACCATGTTCCCGACGTTCACGCGGGGCAGTGGATCCGGGGTCTCCATCAGCAGTTTCCATAAAAACTCCTGAATCGGACCCAGGGTTCCCGCCTCCAGCGCTTGGTCAGGGTGAGACGTGTGCACTATCGCCATCTTCGTCCCCATGAGAGCGTCCTTGTAGGATCCCTGGGTTTTGACCTTTTTTGTGTCATTGCCCGGTTCCTTGGCCTCGTCGCTCACCTCCCGTATCCTTTTGACAGGTGCCGTGTTTCCCCCTGCCGTTGCAGCCTGTCGCTGCAGGTTCTTCGACCTGCGCTTAGCGCTGCCGCTCAAGCGCCGGTGATGCGGCCCCGGTGCCTGCGTCGCGGGGTCCCTCGCTCCCGTCCCTCCACTGGACGTTCCCTGTGCAGGTTCCGTCCGTGGCGGAGGTATCGGTGTGCTGGGGCCCCCGCGAACAGGCAGCGGTGCCCCTATCCCAGAGTGCCCTTGGGCGCCACTCCCTCCTTGCGGAACCCCCGTACCGGTTTTCCCCCGTCCCTTGCAGCCCTTGCGGGTCACGGTGGTCCAGGAGTCGAAGCCCGATACGGGTACATCCTGCTTGGAGGCAGCGGCCCCCCTACCTGCTAATGCCTTAGGCTTAGTCCCTGTAGTCAGGTCCATGGCCATTTGTGACACGCCCTTTACGGTCTTGTCACCTTTTTTTTGTTGTGTGTTAGTAAAATCCATACCTTTATATTTTGTATCTTCATCAGCCCGGCTCCTCACCCACCATCGAGCCCTCAACATCGGGGATGCTTTAAAGCACCAAGGTTACCGAGCTGATATAGTACCCGTGAGTGAGTTGTCCACGAGCTTCCAGCAGTCCACATCTGCCCCCCACAATAGGTGCCAGTGCGTACCTGCCTTCCGCTGCGAACCCCATCACCCCCGAGTACTCACCTGACGGCCGTCTGACCGGACGTCGCAGCCGATTGACCATGATTGGCTAGACCATGGCCGCCCGTTTGAGGAGAAATCCAGACCAAAGTGGCGTGTTGCCTTCAAGGGGTAAATACAACCCGACCCCTCTCAGGCTCAACCACCAGGACTCCTTCATCCCCCCGTACGGGTCACCGCGCACGGCACAAACACGCGGGAGGTCATTAACTATCCACCATCTACCCTGTTGATGATGGACACGCAGAGACATGACCTCTCCATCCCTGCATTAAAACGCCTGGTGGTTTCTGTTACGTCTATTTCTTAAGGAACTAGACCAATAACGGGGCGGCAACCACGAGAAGGATAACCACCAGACTGGCCTTAAGGATCTATGCGACTGTTGCGCTCTCCCTTAAAGCCGACGCCCCCTCACATCCTCTGAAGGAGTCCGTGAGGTAGGTCAACCTCTATGCTACCATGTGAGTCATGTCGTTCGGCAACCGCGAAAGCACACAGATTGACCCGCCCCCCCTAGGTACAGCAACCAGTGTATGAATAATCTAAAGTTTTATTCGCTACTGTAATAGATATCTGTTTGCTTTATTGCTGTTATTCTTTTTTTCTTCTCTCATTATTTTGTGTATAAAACCAATTTCTTTATTCTTTCACATACGAGGTCGTATTTGTAATACGGATGGCCGACTGTTAGCGATTTTTATGATTAGTTACATACACTATGATTGTTTTCTGTATTGGCAACATTAAAATGTATTTATTTTGCACTGACAACTGGAACGTTATGCGATTTGACAGCTCAGCGCTATGACAGTTGACAAGGTTATAAAATAACGCGCTGCGCTGTCCTGACACATTCCATTCCAGTTCTCGGGGTAAGCAACATCTCAGAGTAAGTGCTACTATATAATTATTATTATTTTAAATGGTATTGATTTATGATATTTGTAATAATTGTGTGCTGTCAAGGCAAAAGTATAGAGGGTGTGTTACCCGTTTTGGTCGTTTTATTTAAAACCTTCCCGCTACACTATATCTAGGTACACTAAATAAGTTTCTTATGCAATCTTTCTCTAAAGTTAACACATTAGCTAACATATTGTAGTGCCTATTTCACCAATACATCTTTAAAGGATTTAGAACTGGCACATCTATATCTGTATATACTTATATAATTCTTTTGTACGTGTGTTTGTCAACTAAACGGCTAGACTGATTTGAATGAAATTTTGTGTGAATATTTTAGCAATGTGTGTATATTTTAGAAGGTTTGAAAATAAAATTGGACATGGTAGGTGGCGCTGCCATCGTGTTTTCATTTTTTTCTGACGAATAGCCATTTTTCTGACAGGATAACGTCTGTTGGGGCCGCTAGTACGTTTAAACTCGTATAAAAATGAATCCCTATTTCCCTTGGTTACGTCACCACGCGTGAATGGCTGGACCAATATCGGTAATTCTTTTTCAATACACTTCCTTGAAAACTGGCTCTTATCGCACTACGATTAGTTTCAACATGCCATGTACCTATATCACCCTCGTGTTTTTTTTTAAAATTTATTACAACAAGGGCTTTTCTCTTTCTTATTTCGTCACGGTCAACGGTATTTTTTTTAAGCAAAGAGGCGGATATTTTAAGGATATTTTAAGGTTTAATATTTAATGAAAATTTAAATTGTGTTTATTATGAACAGAATATCATAAATGAATATGATTATTTACACAATAATTTGTTATTACCACCAAATTAACAATTATCTGTGTTCTAAATTAAAAAAATATTTGAATTTCTATTTTTAATATTAAGATGTATAACGGTTTGATACCTTTGCTTCTCCTTCAACCTGCAAAGGTTAAGCGCGGGCAAAAAGTATATTAAATATTACCAACTTATTCATTTTAAAGAGAATTTTTTAGATGCTACGCCCTCATATAGTGTGATAGAGGTAAAAAATACATGCGATAGCCTGCTACAATCTAAATCAAAACTAAAATGTATGGCAACTTTGGAAAATTTTCTTCAGTAAGTACAAAATGAACAAAACTGCGTCGTAATTTTCAGAGAAAGTATTTCTTCGTAAGAGTATTGAAAAATGTCGTTTGATACACCTGGAGATTTGTGACTGCAGCACTCGGATCCATAACACCTGTACGGCTCGGGTGAATTTTGCCTCGGTTGCAATGAAAAACTTTCTCCACTTGTATCAAAATGTATATATAATATTTGTTATGTTTGTTATTGTCAGGAGAAGGTTCTAATGAAAGAAAAATGAAAAAAAAAGGAAAGTTCGTGCAGAAAATTATTTAATCGCAGTTTTACAGTTCATAGCTTAGACAGGATAACGTCTGTCAGGTCATCTAGTCTATCAAGTCTAAGTATATATATAAAAATGAATAGCTGTTCGTTAGTCTCGCTAAAACTCGAAAACGGCTGGACCGATTTGGCTAATTTTGGTCTTGAAATATTCGTAATACTCCAGAGAAGGTTTAAACGGTGAGAAAATATGGAAAATTCTCGGGAAAAAAATCCGAATACAACGCCATCTCGAATGAAAATGTCATTTTAAAATGAATTATGCTGGTTCTGGTAATGCCAGTAGATGGCGTTATCCTTTGACAGTTTAGCTAAAAGGTATCACAACATGACTATTGTGCGGTACAAAGTTCGCCGGGTCAGCTAGTTATAAATAAAGGAGATAAACACTAATTCGGCTTTTAGAAGAAAAAATATAGAATATTGTCAGATGAGATTAAGACGGCTGTCAAGCCAATAGACGCGAGTAATTTTATACAATTAAAGTTAAAGAGAAATTAATAGGAATGTATCATACAGTTTAACTCATATAAGCCTTTATTTTATGTCCAGAGGGACGACTCTCATGGCAGTCCATAATTAGGCTGGTCATATGACCAGTGTCATATGACCGTGTACTTGAGTGAAGACCACAAGTCGACAAAACGTAATCATCATCCTCAAGTTAGAAGGAATGACGATCTTCGCAGGGTGGCTGGTGGCAGCTGGATAAGAATTGCGAAGAATCCGAGATACATGGCGTGCTGTTGATACATGTATGTCTAGAAGTTGAAAGCTGCAGGCTAATGATGGGCTGAATGGTAAACGGACGGGACGCTTTACTATTGAATCTGCGTATGTTCACGTCTTTTCCCGGAACGTTTTTACAAAACGTAGGCGTAATCCGTCTATGCTAATGCATAGACGGATTACGCCTACGTTTTGTCAGCTCACAAAATCCACGTTGGGACTACTAAATCAACAATGGTCAAAGTTCCTGGCACTGCAGATTTAATGTGTCATATGATGTCTGTTTATTTATCAAGACAAACATAGATACAAAGATGATGCTTATTTACGAAAAAATATCTTCTAGCATACCTGCAAAGGTTTGAAAGCATAAAGCATAAGCATAATCAGCCTTTTAATGTTCCCACTGCTGGGACTCAGGCCTCCTCTCTAGGAGAGGGAATGGGCCGTAATCCACCACGCGGGCCCAGTGCGGGTTGGTGAATGTCACATGTCTTCGAATTTTCGGTTCTAGGACATGCCGGTTTCCTCACGATGTTTTCCTTCACCGTTTTGAGAGCAGTGGTGATGAAATAAATTACACAAAGTAATGCGCCTGGCTGGGTTTGAACCCGCGACCTACAATTCGTAAGTCGGGGCCGTTACCACTCGGCCACCACTGCTCTGGTGGTTTGAAAAAATGAAGATAATTATGTTAACCGTATATAAGAGTATCTAGTAAGAAAAAAAGTACAAAGTAAAGACATAATAAACTTTGAATGAATACATATTAAATACATTATGTTATACAATTTAAAGATATATAAGCATTATCATACTTACATAATGGTAATAGTACATTTTGATACAAGTGCAGAAAGTTTATCATTGCGACCGAGGCGGAATTCGCACGAGCTGTAGGCGAGTGTGTTATGGAGCCGTGGGCTGCAGTGACAAATTTGCACGTATCAAACGACTTTTTTCAATACACTTATGAAGAAATGAATAAACGAGGGTTGATCGGCGACTCGTGGGGGTCTACGCGCGCCCAGCCTGATACAATACATGTAATAACATTGTGGCGGGGAGAGCACGCGCACTTTTCTGCACTAGTGCAGAAAACAGTCTATTGCGTGCCTAAAAGCGGTGGGATAAGAGCGGGTTTTCGAGTAAGTGTATTTAAAAATAAATATCATAATGTACATGCACTCAAATTAAATAATATTAATATTAATATAAGATAAATAATAATATATTTTATACTTATGTATTTGCAACTGTATAATGATAAGATACTAGTGTAAGGTCGTTGAGATTCCTAAGATAGTTTTGAGTTTTTTTAGTCAATACGGTTATTTCGGGGAGTGTGCGTCGGAAACCAAAAGGCGTACGGCGGCGTTGCGCCACCAGTACATCGTTATGGACATCTCACCCATACGCCTAAAACGTTTTGGGAACACATTCATTGTGCGTACAGCCAAAGAGTGGAATTCCCTGCCGGAGTGCTACAACCTGGATCTAATTCAAGAGTGAATAGGTTACTTCTAGGCAAGCGTGCTCCATCGTCGACCACATTGTCGCTTTCCATCAAATGAGATAGTGGACAAACGCGAGCTGATCAACAATTTAAAAAAAAAACCTCCTTCATGTTTGATACCTGCTTACTCACTGATGGGTCACAAGCTTCGTCCTAGTGCGGCTTCATACATGTCTTTGTATTTCTTTTTTATACAACAAGTGGTGACATAGCAATGTTAATTTGTATTAGAAAAATGCTTATTTATTTAAGCGGAGGACTCTATTTCAGGGATCTCTTAGATAATGCTATACTCTTACAAAAAAAAAAAAAAATATCTACAGATACCGATAAGTTAGCAAAATCACATTATCACATTGCATATTTTTATGGAATTCTGATAGACACTTTTTGTGGCTTTACAAGGCCTACACCTGTGTTTATGAGTACCATAATCGATACCTACATCTTCTTTATATGTACATGTATATGTAATTCTTCTGGTGAGGGTCGCGGGAGTGCGGTGGATGCGAGAAGCACAGGATCGGTCGTTGTGGCGGCGCTTGGGGGAGGCCTATGTCCAACAGTGGACGTCTTTCGGCTGAAATGATGATGATGATGATGATATAATTCTTCTGTACGTGTGTTTGTCACCTATCTCTTCCCAAACGTCTTGACCGATATGGATCAAACTGTGTGTATATTTAAATGGGTCCCTGGATGGTTTGAAAATAAAACTGAACATATACATTTGATTGTAGCGCCGCCTACCGGACCACTTACTGACGAAAAGCCAGGTTTGGAATGGAAAAACGTCTGTCGGGACCGCTAGTTTATACTCGTATGTCTATATAAAATTGAAATATCTGTTTGTAATATCAAAATAATTATCAAATGCGTATGACAGTATAATTATTTGATACATAATTTTGATTTAATTGTGATCTTAGACTATAAAAGGTTCATTATGATAAAGTTTGTGACCAAGATATTTTTACATAATGATTATATGACCATATTTTCAGATAATTATAAAATGACAACATTTTGCTAGCAAAAAGATGTTTAGTATCCGTTTCCTGAATGCTCACTCTCTGACTTACCTTGATGGAAGACTGTTGAACTTAATAAAGTTATAATAAAATTGTGCCGAAAAGTATTTATTATTTAACTGTGCCGCATACAGATACAACAAAAAATGCAAGTTTTGAAATATTTGTCGGTCCGTTTGTTCCGGCTAGCTATTAATATGATAAATACTAAATAGAAACTCGTGGATTAAATAATCCTACGCAGGCACAAATTAAGTGCTTGCAACAGGCAAAATATTTACAGGCGCCGTCTCCGACCTAGCTATTCATCTTTCCAACATATGGCAACCTTTACTCTCTACGTCATAAGTTATATTACTGTGTCCAGTACAAAATATATTTCTTATCGTATTCAATAGTAGTAAACTTATGGAAAGAGAAAGTTAGGAAATGAATTCTGATTCTTTTCGAGTCAATGGTCTTCTTAAATTGTTTGAGCCCAGTAGGTGGCTAAGTTAATTAAAGCATCGGTGGTAGATATTTAAGGTAGAACTACATTGGACAAACACGGGCCACATACGCTGAACTGGATGCGTCGTTCTCCATACATTTTATATGGCAACTAGACTTGTAGAGCTACATTAGATTCACGCGACGTGACTCTATGTACAAATCTGTCGTGGCCCGCGTGTGCGTCGCGTCGGTCTAATATAGTTTCCGCTTTAGTCCTCCAAAGAACCTCTTCTTTTTTTTCTAAGAGAACTTTTAGGAGTAGGTACCTACTCTAACGTGTGGCTAATGTTCTAATCAAGGGCACCGGAATCACATTGGATATTGGGTCTATAAAACGCTAAGTTTTTTTTTAATGCAATGAAAAACATTGCATTGGCTTTTTTTTAGGGGGGAAATCATCTAATTACAAATCTCGCTCTTGGGCGGAGCGGGAGATAGTGTCAGACTTTTACTGACTAAAAACCCACTCCTGTTCCTTCGCTGCCTTCGTCCCAGGGCCTTCGTTTTCACACTACCCATGGCCCCAGTAGGCTTCGACCCTGCTGGGCCCCTACAGTTGCTGACATCTCCTTGAGGCGCGCGTGGAACAGTACGCGCCGTCGACGACTTGGGCTTAGTCCGGACGATCGGACGGTGAGCCACCCATTGCACGCCGTCCGCAAGCCCGCGCCTACGGTGGCCGGAAATCGGGATCGGAATCCCGGCGGCGGTTGGGGCGTGAGGACCGTTGCCTCACGCGATCGGCTGCCTCCTTTGCTAGCATTACTGCTTCGCAGAAGGAGGCGACCGGCCTGCCACTCCTCCTCGCTCCGGACCATGGCCTGTACCAAGGCCCGGCGCGAGAGATCGCCGCCGCCGATCGCCCACACGAGGACACGGCGTTGCTCTGCCCAAGCGGGGCACACCTCTACCGTGTGCTCCACCGTGTCCTCCGGGTGGTCCACACAGTGGCGACACCCGGGCGTCGCTTCCGCACGAATCCGGTGCAGGAACTTCCCGAACTTCCCGTGTTCGGTGAGAACCTGCGTCATGCGAAAGGTGAGGATGCCGTGAGGTCTTTCCAACCACGCCTCAAAGAAGGGACTTACCGCCATAATTGTGGCGTGCCCAATATTGCATTGGCTTGCGGATACTAAGTCCTTTAAGCCAGCTGTTTGCATGAATAGTTAATTTGTTTACCATTAGAATGTGGATGTACACATTCTAATGGTAAACAAAAATCCACGCCAAGTTGTGTTTGCAGCGGGTTACCAAGGTTCGCAACCGATTTAATGCCGTGTAGTATCCGTTCAAATAGCTGATGTTCCTCAAAAATTAAAATGAATTGCCTAAAACCATTTCAGCTTTCAGTATCGGCTAGTTATAAACATTTCTATGGTTGAAACTAACTGTAAAATACTTTAAAGACGTTTTATGACTTGCTAACGACTTTGAAACTTTAGATGATAAAACAATGTCGCTAACTGTACATGGTTGCTATTTAGTTGCAACTCAATTATGATATTTTATAGCTGGTGCAAACTCAGCTGAGATAATTGACGAGAGACGGGCCAGAGATTACTGTGATTCATTTAGAATTTTAGACTAGTGTACCTAAAAAAAAACTATCTGGAATTATTTGAATATTTAGTAATCTCTCGTGGATTTTGTTGATAAAAATCATTATTATCTACAAAAAATCTTTTATTTTTCGTTCTGCCGACTGCTACAGGATACCTATCGTAAATAAAATACTAGTATAGCATAGCATAGCATAGTCGGCCTTATAATGTTCCCACTGTTGGGACTCTGGCCTCCCCTCTAGGAAAGGGAATGGGCCGTAATCCACCACGCGGGCCCAGTGCGGGTTGGTGGATGTCACATGTCTTCGAATTTTTGGTTCTAGGACATGCCGGTTTCCTCACGATGTTTTCCTTCACCGTTTTGATAGCAGTGCTGAAGAAATAAATTACACAAAGTAATGCGCCTGGCTGGGTTTGAACCCGCGACCTACAACTCGTAAGTCAGGGTCGTTACCACTCGGCCACCACTGCTCTCTAAATACTAGTATTGTACTTTATTTTATAATAAAATAACTGTGCAAGTGCGAGTCGGACTCACGCACTAAGGGGTTCCGTAAAAACTAACCTATGTAAATAGTTCAATTCCCGAATTGAGTCTCAAAGATTTTTCCGAATCGCAAAAAAAAAAATTGTGACTCCATTCGGATATGATATAGATATTAGAATGACTGAAATTAAATTTTACTTTAAATATAAACAACTAACGTCTATAACTTTTATTGTTTATAATACAGATTGTATTAAATTTCTTGAAATAAATAAATAAAATTATTCATCATCATTATCATTTCAGCTGACCTATCTCCAACTGTGAGCTGACGTTCACAGTTGGACATAGAGGCCTCCCCTAATTACCGCCACAACGACCGGTCTTGGGCGTCTTGCATTCATCAGATTTCCGCGACCCTCACCCGGCCATCGATCCACCTTGTGTGAGGCCTTCCAACGCTGCATCTTCCGGTATGCGGTCGCCACTCCAGAACATTTCGGTCAGCCCCATCGACAATGGGTTCTGCGAACAATGTGCCCAGCCTTAAGTTTGGCGATTCTTTCGGCTATGTCGATAACTTTGGTTCTCTTGCGTACAAACAGCCAAAACAACAAAATTATTAATACATTTTAATTGCAACAGGAAACATAAAGCTTTATTTATGAAAATGATTATAGTTTATTGATAAAATACATTAAGTAGGTACCTGATTGATAAAATAAAACTAAGCTCTTAAATAAAAAGAATTCATCCTTATTAATGACTACTTAGCTTTTGACTTTCAACATCCAAATTGAAATATTTGATTTCAAATTTTTACACAAAATTTGATATCAATTTAAGGTTTATCTGGCACGACTTCCAAATGGCTTTAAATGTGTTTGTTTGTAATGCAAAACTTGCCGCGAGGAAATTCTTATGTTAATTTTTCTAAAATACTTTATGTATTCATTAACTTTTAGTAGATAGATAAAGTTATTCCTCTATTAAACTCGACAATCTAAATATTCCAAAGAATCATAAATATAAAATTAATGTTTCTATTAATAGCTTCATTATTGTAGCTAATATATCCGCTATTTTTCAAGACAGAACTGTATCACGATGTTTATATTATGTTTTGTGCGACAAATCATAAAACAATTTCCGTGAGAATTTTCACCAGAGCTTTTCTTATTCCCACTTATATGATTAAGTATATAGTTATGTTTGGACGAACTTAATTATGTAATGAAAGTCTTTGGCTTATTTTGGTATAATTTAAAGAATTATATAAACGCTGTATGTAGATGGAACGCATTCTAATGTTGTTACAGTATTTGGTAGCAAATGTATCGAGTCAGCCTAAAAACTAAATTTCTTGAAATTGTACCAAATCGCCGCCCTGGTGTTTTAGTGGCCAATCGACCAGTGAGCAAATTTTACAGGAGACCTTTTTTTTTAAGAACCATGTATATTATCAGAAGTTCGTCAAATCTTTCACACAATAGAAACATCTTCTATTTCTTTATAAATATCTGAAAAATAATAAACACTGTAGAGATTAGTTGCTATACGTTGAAATAAAAAAGGTAATTTTGCTAAAATTGATCAGTTGGCCATTCAAGTACTAGGGCAACGAAATGGCATTGTGCCATTTTACGAGTCAATGCGGACGAAGTCGCGAGTACCAGCTAGTCATACTTACATGAAATTCCTTCGTAAATTCCAAAGTAAACATACTTTTGGGATTAAAAGTCTCAATATCCTCATCTAGGTCTTAGTCTATCCGTATGTCAAAATCCGTTCGCGGTTGAAACTTGGACACGTAACAGACAGACATACCTTCGCATTTACTAGCTGATCCGAGAGACATCGATATGTCAAAAGCTATTGTAATATGTAGATAGTTCCCAGTGTTATTGATAGTCTCTCCTAGAGAAGAGGCCTGAGTTCCAGCAGCGGGAACATTGAAAGGCTGATTATGCTATGCATATGCTAATAATGAAAGTTAGAAACAGTTTGAATTGAATTAAAAAATGTATTGTTTACGATTCTCCTCTTTATTTTATTTCAAATTTTTCTTCACACGATACGACTTTTTATTTTTTTTTATTTTTTAGGGTGGAGCGAGAGAGCCTGTCAGACTTTTGCTGACTAAAACCACACCTATGTTCCATCAATTGCCTTTTGCGTTTTAGGACCTAGAGTATCTCTTTCATTCATACGATAAGACTGCATCCTTGAGTGGGACTTCAAAAATTGCTTCAAAAAAATATCTAAATTGATCTGGTCATTCAATTAGCCATTCATTTTTATTTATATAGACATATATTATGTATATAACAGAAGATAAATTATGGAACAATGGAACTTTAAGGATTACTACCATTGAATTAGACCCTTTTTTCGTGTAGATATTATCTATCAATTTAAATATCTCGGCCTATCCATTTCTGCATCTTGATTCGCGACGTTCATCTTATGTACGTCATATGGTAAGGGGGAATGCATTGTAGCGGGACAGTCCGTGATCATGTAAAATGGATGCGCCGTGAGCGGTTTTATGGTCACCCTCGTTATACGACAATTAGCTGTCATCGCCGCTCCTCTCCGTGGAGATCGGATCGAGATGCGAGAGGTGTGGAGTTGCTAACGGTAAGTTATTTTAATTATTATTGCAAATATACTGGTGTGTATGGTCTAGTATGGACCAATCCAGTAAAATTGTGTATTGGTTTACATCTAAATTTGCTGATAGGTACGATAAAAAAAATCCGTGTGAAAGTAATCCAATCAAGAAGGCGCAATCTTTTTTAATGTCTGTCAAAACAATAATTTCCTGTAATAATTTTATACACTTGACGACTGTAGTGGCACGCTGATAAAATAATTGAATGCTCCTTAGCAATTTCTGATAAACTTTATTGGTTTTGGAATTATTGATTTTAATTGTATTGCTTCTCTGTGCGCTTCTATAGATGCGAGATGCATAGGTCGACCGATCAATTTGGCCATGCTTGGTGGAGGCCTATGTCCAGTAGTAGACATGTTTCAGATGAAATGATGATGATTATTATAATTTATGCAGGGATTGCCGAAATACTTCCTACTCTATCAACTTTAGGCTGGTTGGCACTGCTGTGGCTCTTGATACTAGTACTAATTATTTTATAATTATTATTTAGTATTTAGCTACAACCGGTCTATGAACGTCAACGAAGCAAAAGGGATCGAATTAGCAAGGTTTATGTAGCTACTATTTACGCTATCGAGAAAAATGCTTGAAATTATTTATGATTTTTTTTTAGTATGAAAGTCATCTCCGCCCCACTCTTGTCCAGTCTAGCATGGGTGGACCCGGCGGGCGGCGGCGCTCGGTGGCGTCACCGCGGCGGCTCTTCAGATGCTGTTAGCGCGACTTTCGCGACACATCATCGTGACAGGACACTTCCAGACGCCCTAACTAATGAACTCGTATGTTAGCCGCTAGGAGGTCTGACAGCTCATTTATAGTGCCTAAATAGGAAACTTATGAAAAATTTCATTCAACTATAAAAGGCCAAATTATGTAATTTTATTGTATCTGGCTTATTTGTATATTTTTTCTTGTATTCAACTTTTTTTCTCTTTATTTGCACTTACTAATATTTTTCTCTGTATCACCCAAAGATTGAAAATGTCTAAGGCTTTAAGTGCAGCTTTGCACTTCTGTGTACATAAAATATTTATTAATTCGGTTTTCTTTTCACAAAAGAGAGTTTCGTATACACATTAAATGCAGACCAACTGAAGTGTGACGTCGTGGGCACTCACGATCTGTTCCCGAGAACGAGTAGACGTCATTCCCAAGTTGTGCCTGCTTACTGATAATTTAGTTGTTTCATTTATAAACCCGAATTCATAACAAGTGATTTTAGTGAACACAACAGAGTAATTTTATGAATAGATTTACAAGCATATGTACAGAAATGCGAAAAGCACTAAACCGCTTGTTGTATAATTAAAAAAGTGATCGTACCTATAAATATCTTGCGGACGACGAGCAATGGGTAGCTCGCCGTCCGACCGTCCGATAACCGTCCGGACCGAGCCCAAGTCGCCGACGGCGCGTAGTGTTCCACGCGCGCCTCAATGAGATGTCAGCAACTGTAGGGGCCCAGCAGGGTCGAAGCCTACCGGGGCCAAGGGTCTGATTCTGAAAGGAAGACTCGAGGCCCTTGTACGAAAGGCAACGAAGGAACAGGAATGGGTTTTTAGTCAGTAAAAGTCTAGTGTCAGACTTTTACTGATCTCCCGCTCCGCCCAAGAGCCGGGGATGTCATAAGATGATTTTCCCACCGAAAAAAAAACCTATAAGTATAAAAAATATAAAAAGAAACCTTCGAAGCCAATTTTGTAACAACATACAAACTTCTACTAGCGCTTTTACCCTTGTGATATTATTATAAGACTTTCCCTTATTTTAAATTCAGGTTAATTCAACATTTATGCCACCCTTATATTAAATTTCATTCACATATCTTCAGCCATTTCAGCGTGAAGAAGTAACAAACATACAAACATTCGCCATCACAATATTGTATAAATCAATCAAAAGATTCTGATCCTAGATTTTAAAGATCGTTAATAAAGTATTTTTACTGAAGTCTATTATTGATTCTCTTCATGACTTCTGACCTTGTTGGTCTAGTGGTTAGTGGCCCTGACTGCTAAGCCGGAGGTCTTGGGTTCGATTCCTACCCAAGACAAATGTTTGTGTGATGAGCACGATCATTTTTGTTCTATGTTTGGGTGTAAATTATCTATAATAAATGTATGTATTTAGAAACATATAAGTATGTTTATCAGTTGTCTAGTATTCATAGCACAAGCTCTGCTTAGTTTGAGACTAGATGGCGTTGTGTGTTAGTTAGTTGTGAAATAGTTGAGAATACCTAAAGCATTAAGTCCGCCTTTGTACTTTTGTGTTGCATGAAGTTTTAATAAATAAATAAACATATAATATTATATCTTTTAAAATATTCTGGCACATCTTTACTCCTAACTAGTTAATTAAACTTTTCAGAGCAATTAACTAAATTTCAAAGTTTATTTCCGGTCATGATTCCACCAAAAGCGTCCTTTTACCATAAAACAAAGCTTGAGTGACAGAAAATCCAGTAATTAAAAGCTTTCGACCTACTTCGAACTGAAATTCCTTTGTCACAAACAATGGCAATTTGCAACGATTGTAAAACTTTCATCGCTATATTAATTAATATAATTAAGGAGTTCGTTTTAATAGACATAAAGAGTGATGTTTTCATGTTGCAATTAAATTAATGTCAAGATTTTTTTGCTGATCTACTTTATCAAAACTGTAACAACACTAGGGTCTACCAGCGAGTTCGCCCGCGTGTTTTATTTTATACGAATAATTTTCTATAATAAAATCACGCGTAATTTATTTATTATTATTTATATATAAAATAAATAATATAAAAAATAAAAACAATAATAAAAAATAATAATATTTTTTTATTGTAATATGTCAAAGTATCCGACTATCCTATATCCTACTCGAGAACATACTAAACAACTCCAGAAAAACTAGGTACCCTCCGCGAAAAGGTCAGCAATACCAAGGCGCTGCTGGCCTTCCTTGAAAAGCTGACGTGGATCAAATGACACATTTATCACACCCGTATGCAAAATACGCGCTTTAGACGTGGAGTTACGGACACCAAACCAACATACAATATAATACAAGTCGTAACTGCAGTGGATCATCTGGCTTTGTCATCGGTTAAGCGATTTCTAGGTGGGCCGTCTTTATGGCGGTAAGTCCCCTCTTTGATGATGGCGGTAAGTCCCTTCTTTGAAGAGTGACTGGATAGGCAACACGGCGTCCTTACCTTCCGCATGACGCAGGTCCTCACCGGACATGGTAAGTTCGGGAGGTTTCTGCACTGGATTCGTGCGGAAGAAACGCCCGTGTTCTTCCACCGTGTCCTCCGTGGACATGGTGGAGCATACGGTAGAGGTGTGCCCCGCCTGGGCAGAGTACCGCCATGTCCTCGTGGGGACGATAAGCGGCAGTGATCTCTCGCGCCGGGCCTTGGTACAGGCCATGGTCCGGAGCGAGGAGGAGTGGCAGGCGGCCGCCTCCTTCTGCGAAGAAGTAATGCTAGCAAAGGAGGAGGCCGCACGCGTGAGGCAACGGTCCTCACGCCCCAGTCGTCACCGGGATTCCGATCCCGATTTCCGGCCACCGTAGGCGCGGGCATGCGGACGGCGAGCAATGGGTAGCTCGCCGTCCGACCGTCCGGTAACCGTCAGGACCGAGCCCAAGTTGTCGGCTGCGCGTAGTGTTCCACGTGCGCCTCAAGGAGATGTCAGCAACCGTAGGGGCCCAGCAGAGTCAAAGCCTACTGGGGCCATGAGTGATGCGAAATAGATCCACGGGGCCCTGGAACAATGGCAAAGAAGGAACAGAGCGATATGTCATTAGATTTTCCCACCCAAAAAAAAATGGTGGGCCACGTCTGTTGGTGGCCCGTAAGGAGCTTTTCTGTAAGCTCAATATAGTGGGTTTGAGGCAAGTTTTCTAAGAAGCCACAGTTTTTTCTTCGCTTCGCCAGTCTTACTGGTTTTGCCGACAACAAAACTGTTCCGACTCTTCAATCTGACAATTTGCTTCAACACATTGACTATTTTCAATATTACTCTCAATACTTTTACTCCGATACATTATAATTATCGAATTATATCGAAACCACTGATTCAATACCACAACCTCCCCTTAATTTTTAAGCTCGCCACCACAAACCACAGCTAATGGTTATATTTAGCGATCAAAGCACTAATAAGGTGTTAGAGAATTCGGTAACGAATGTGATAAATGATATCGCTCAGTGTTCGATTACACGACGCGCCGGGCGTGAGGCGTGAGAAACAACACGTCTTTGGGCGATATCTCGTGTTTCAACCTACTCGTGTTAGAATTGGAGTGTTCTTCTTAGATCCTGCAGATTAGGACTATTTGCAATTTATTTTACTAACAGCGTACTCTTATGTAAACACGTAAGAAATAAAAACTTCTGTAGCGACCTCTATGACATCACATATGAACTAAAATTCAAAATTCTGCATCGCAGTGTTTTTTTTAGGTGAGAAAATCATCCAATAACATCTCCCGCTGGCTGACTAAAAACCCACTTCTCTTCCTTCTTTGCCTTTCATACCAGGGCCGGGTTTTTGCATCGCAGTGTTAAAATTCTCCATGCGATTAGAACATAAAATAGTTCGAAATTAACAATAGGGCAGCTGCCCGGACCAGACAGAGACCAACCAGACGGGTCTGTACCGTCTGGTTGGAAGATCCTCCCTTTTCAACGGAGGTTTACGGGACATTACACCCCGTTCCGCAAACCTGTAAACTTCTATTTGTTCACCGGGCAGATTGGTTTAAAAAAAAAATCTTTAACTTTTAACGTTATTAGATCTCGTATAAATATTTTTAGGATATTCAATTCGCATTATATGTAAAAACAATTTTTTTTCTTAATAATTTAGTAGAAAACCAATTAGCGTTTTATAATATGGACCACCAGTTAAGGCAAAAACTATACCTGCGTTGCTATCGTAACTGATAACATCTTTATTACGTATTGTCTTTAAGATGATCCCAATAAATACCATAAACTATTATTTTTTTTCAATGTAGGCTGTAGTATACAAGCTATTATTTAGAGCAATCAATCAGGCTCCGATAGATTGCCGATATGATAATATTGCTCAGTTAAAAAGCAAAACGTAACAACAATATAATACTTAATCTGTCATGCTATCAATTCCTAGGCGAATTCTTTGAATCGAGACTGTATCTAGTGATATCAATAAATAAATATAATAATAACAATAATAGGAAAAAAGACAATGATAAGCCTTGGTGATCTAGAGACACTGGTATGTTCCATAATTTAATTGCACCAAACCCGTTCCATCATCGGACTAATTGACGTATAGCCAGCGTTGTGCCACCGATACATGGTAGAAATCCCACCCAGACTTCGTGGGTGCTCGGGGTCTCGAGCACCCATGAGAAATAAACAGTGGGTGCCGAGCACCCCTCAGAATAGATATCAAGAAACAGATCAGTAATCGCCTTTTAGGTTACGTATAAATTATAATATTTCTTGATACTAAAAACTAGTTTCATTTTTATATAATGGTTTCATTTTATATTTTTATCAAACATAATTAGCAATTAATTACGCAGTATTTAAGTAGGACAATTATTTATTTGTCGGTCGATCAGTGTGCATTTCCATTCTCACACTTCGCCATTTTTTTGATTCTATCAAATGAGCATGAGCACCCATGAGATTTCCTAAAAGCCGGCGGCCCTGCACCCATACGTACATAACGTTTTAGGAAAACCTTTATTGACCACATCATCGCTTAGTATCAGGTGAGATAGTGGCCTCTCAATACGAGGGCCAGGCCCAACTCGACGGCGCGTTATGTTTCACGCTCGCTGCAAAGACATCCGCATAGGCGACGGGGCCCAGTAGGGCCAATACTCATCTGGTGAAGCTCACCTACGAAAACTTAAGCTTTTATGACATCGGCTACCATACCTTGAAGATGAAGCCCATATATATAAAATACCCAGAAGGATGGCTCCATCCAAAATAGATGAATTGTGTGGGATATAAATGTATGACGCAGAAGTAATTTGAGAAAAGTTAACAAAGCTGACCGGGAAAACTGAAGTAGCTTCTGGAGATCTTACATAAAGTGCTCTATTTTTAATGGGAAATTGGAATATCTTGGCGGGAGAATACACCTTCAAGTCCTGACCTGATTCCATGGCATGAAAGATTTGTTTGCCTGTCAATGAGCTTTTGCATAACATAACTGCACCAGCGCAGCACTCTCAAGCACTGTCTCATTAAAGCAGTAGGCTTGTAGGGCTAGAGTTTAGTACAATGTGAAACATACCCTTTTTTCCAACAGAAACGCCAGTGACTTCGCCGGTCACGTGTCCAGGGATGATCAATTATTGTGGCCAAGTAAAGAAGACTACAAACAAGTTGGCCGAACAACAAAGGGATTGGTTTACCGAACAACTAACAGCAGGAATCGGCTGTGTTGACACACTGACCACTCTACTGTCATGTTCTGTGAGCTTAGTGCGAGTTGTTTTTACTTTAACGCAATCGAAACGTTTATCAGTATGACTTTCTGATTGGTTAAGAGCTTGGAGCGGGCCAATCGGAGCACTTAACGTCATAAACGAGTCGTTTGCGTTAACGTAAAACAAATTCGCACTCGGTAATCTAGAGGTTCGTTTTTAGAGGTGGATTTTGCACGTAAATTATTCAGAGCAATAATTTGCTTGGTATTACAGGGAAATAAAATGTGAATAACACGCCAGTCGATCTTCAAGGATAAAGAACACATGCCAGGCAGCCAATGAATGGGCGATCTATACACAATAGGTATAAATATGGTAATTTTGTTATAAAACTTGCGTTCACTCACTGTCTCATTATCTTTTGATAGGGGTCCATACAATCTATATATATATGTCGTTGTCAGATCTTTAGAAATTGATCACTTCATGATATGGCAAGCTAAATTGGCCAGATCGTTTTAAACTTTAAAGTTTGATGATATTTCAGTCGTCGTTTGGCCTACTTTCTTTAGACCTTTTATCATCATTGAAATCCTACATCAATGATATGGCCAAACGAGAATTGACATATCATTAAAATGTTAACGTTTAAACGATCTGACCAGTATTACTTGGCCATATTATGAAGTGATCAATTCTTAGAACTGGCCACGGCATAAATATAAACTGACTGACTGACATATCAACGGTCAAAAGTACTAAAACTAGGAGCGTAAAATTTTACACAAAGTTTTCTTTTATGATGTAGGCGAGCACTAAGAGAGGATTTTCCAAAATTCACCCCTAAGGAGATGAAACGGGGGTCCGAAGTTTGTATGGAGAAAACTATTTTCACGCAGGCTAAGCCGCTGACAGAAGGTAGTATAAATATGTAAATCAACTTCGTCGTGTTTCTTCATTCAAGTGTATGGCTGGCTATTTAGCGAAATAATTTTCAAAGATACTATAATTTTACATATATATTATAGTATCTTCATCGTGTGTGATGCCGTTAACAGATAATCTGAATGCTAAAAACTATATCATTTACTGCAGAAAAGAGGAAATAAGAGAAAGCTTAAACGTTCTCTATTATAGTTTAATTTAAACTAATCAGCGCATGATTTCCGTTTGAGATTAAACTATACAGCTAGTTGGTTGATTGGATCTATTTATTTGCATATCATAGCATAACCAGCCTCATAATATTTGCGTTGCTAGGACTCAGGCTTCCTCTCTGCGAGAGGGAATAGGCCGTAATCTATAACGCGGGTCCAGTGTGGATTGGTTAGAGATGTCGTGCGGTGTTCCGCAGGGATCGGCACTAGGACCGCCCTTGTGGAACATCAGGTACGGCTACGTGTTGCACGGCGACCTCCCTGACGGGGTCAGCGTGGTCTGTTACACAAACGACATGCTGGTCCTGGCGCAGGGAGAGTCGTACCAGGCGGCGGTCGAACTAGCGACACGCGGGGTTGCGACAGTCGTGGAAAGGATCAAGCAGTTGGGACTCGAGGTGACATTGCACAAGTCTGAGGCCATGTGCTTTCACGGCCCACGGACCGTGCCACCACGTCGTTCCCAAGTAACGGTAGGAGGAGTTCATCGGCGTCAAGTCGACGATATTTTTAGTTCTGGGATATGCCGGTTCCCTCTTGATATTTTCCTTAACCGTTCACCACACGTGCACTGTATCTATTTATTAACAAACTTCTTGTTAAACTAGGTAAGTATAAAGTCATAAACGTTCGCAGTAAATTTTGCAATTTTTAGTAGCTGATAAAATTTTGCATTAACATAACACATGTTATTATTAACTTCGTTGGTTACTTTACTAGACAAGAAACAATAGACAATACAATGAGGTTGAAATTCTTTCTCTTATACTTTGGTTTATGAAAATGAGTGCAATGACCTATATTCCAGACACGGTTTTTCATAGTAATATAAGTAAATATTGTGAGCGTGAAATATAAAGTGTTAATGTACTTTGTCCAGTACTGGAATTCGTTGTTTGTATCCTGTATCTTTTTCATGAATTTGGAAGTTTTCCCGTAGTTAATTTACATACATATCCGGTACTGCAATAACGTCCAAATGGTTTTAATTTTTAAGCACCATGGTTTTGGGGTTTTATTCAGGCAGTTCCATTAATTTTATGGCACATACGTGGAGAAAATATTACGTATTGTAATGATTGCAATACCAATAGCATTTAGATAGGAATTCCTTTGGGGAAAGGAAACGTGGCCATCTCCATAACTGTATCCTGGAAAAACACTATGTTAACAAAAGTAAAGAGCATCGAAAACATCATTTCAGCCGAAAGACGTCAATTGCTGGGCACAGGGCATCACAATGACGGGTCATGTGCGTCTCACATCCATCCAATTCCCGTGACCCTCTCCAGGTCGTTAGTTCAACTTGTGGAAGGCCCTCCAGACTCCAGACAACTGTTCGAGGTACAGGACCACTACGGTTACCCTCTGCCACATCTAAGGGACATTAACTGAAGTCAGTCAGATAAGACCAAACCTATGAAGGTTATCTAAGTTTTCAGGTGATAGCAATTTTTTTTTATTTCTCTGTTTTTTATTAAAATTCATGTGAATTAATCACAACTGAACAAAAACATTAACAGTCGGAAAAAAGATGCCTAATTTTTTTTGTTACACAATTTTACTTTTTTGTTCTATTTTACATGCTGTCTAAAAATACACAATCACGATATTATTTCATAAATTCATTATCCTCACAAATTATATACCTACCTTTTTTATTTTTTTCTTAAAATAACACATTTAATTTATTTTTAAATTAGTCCACCGGTATCGGGAACAGGGTTCAAACTATCAGCGGTCAGGGCTCCATACGGGCCTCCTAACAATACGAGCCGAGTCCAGAAGTATCGCTCTCTGTATCAAGCCCTTGATGCAGCCACCTAACGAGAATCGTGGCTCGTAGCTGTTAAGCAATTGGCTGACACGATTATCGGTACAGTACTCGCTGAGACGACTTCCCTCATGTCGACAACCTCGCGAGCCAAGTCAAGATTCTTAAATAAATTATTATTTATCATTTCATTTTTTCCCCAACCTCCGTTTAAGATAAGTCACATACCTACTAGTGATATTTTAAAAATATGGTCGCAGGAATTAGTGTGTTTTCCTATTAAAAGTTACACAATATAATTTGGGACCCGCTGTAATCAAAAAGGGAAGGTGTTGAGAAAACCGCGTAAGTAAGAAAGAAAAATTAAGTACTTGCCTATCATTTAAATTTTCCTCTGAATGGAACAGCTACATGTTGTATTATCATCATCATCTAGCTTCCTCCAAGTGTTGCCACAACGAATGGTCCTGCGCGTCTCGCATCTACCTATCATCATCATCATCATCATTTCAGCCGAAAGACGCCACTGTTGGACATAGGCCTCCCCCAAGCGTCTCCACAACGACCAATCCTGTGCGTCTCGCATCCACCGCACTCTCGCGACTCTCACCAGGTCGTCGGTCAACCTTATGGGAGGCCTTCCAACGCTGCGTTTTCCACCTATATGTTGTGGTATATTGCTTCTTATTTATTAAAAAAAAATATGTACCAGTAAAAACACAACAACTTGAGCAGTGGTGGTCGAGTGGTAACGGCCCCGACTTACGAGTTGCGGGTTCAAACCCAGCCAGGCGCATTACTTTGTGTAATTTATTTCATCACCACTGCTTTCAAAACGGTGAAGGAAAACATCGTGAGGAAACCGGCATGTCCTAGAACCAAAAATTCGAAGACATGTGACATGCACCAACCTGCACTGGGCCCGTGTGGTGGATTACGGCCCATTCCCTCTCCCAGAGAGGAGGCCTGAGTCCCAACAATGGGAACATTATAAGGCCGACTATGCTATGCTATGCAGTAAAAATACTATAATGGTGGACTTGATGCATCAAAAGGTAAGTCATCATAAGTGCTAAGTATATTACGAATATAAAATCGAGCCTACGATTGAGCCTGAAAATAGATACGATATGCTTCATTGTACTTCAAACGTAGCCCGTAGGTGAAGCTATTTTTGCGTTTTGTTAAATTAAAATTTTAAAAAATTTCATTCAATTCAAAGTATTTTATTTTACAAAAGCACTTGTTAAACGTCAGAAGCTAGTGCACGGTTTCAATTGGTCGTTTTCGTTGTAGAAAAACCAGCAAAAAAACACTTCACAGTTACTCGTCAAAAAAATAAAAGGATTTATCACACCAATATAATAGTGGCATGTTTGTGAGTGTATCTGTTAATTCTTCATGCTCGAACGGCTGAACGGATGTTGATGAAATTTGGCACACGGGTAGACCATGTCTTGGAATACCACACTTTTATCCCGGGAGTATGTTCCCTTGGGACAATTTTCTACTTTCACGTGGGCAAAGTCGCTGCTGCAACTAGTTTTAAAATGATTTCATATTACAATATTGGCATCAATTAAAAATCACAAGACTGAATAGTTCCATCGTCGATCACATCATCGCTTACCATCAGGTGAGATAGTGGTAGTAGGTACTTCATTTTTGACAGGCTCTCGTTTGACGTAAAAAAAAAATGTCGTTACTGAAACGGAAAATGCAGGAACGCATTTTCATAGATAAATGTTCTTTGGATTAAAGTAGTCGCAATGAAAAAAAAAGCATTACCTATGACTATATTGTTGACAGCTCTACGGTTTGGACTATTCCGTCCGTTTCGCCTCATCGTTTATACCGCGGCGCGTACATCGAAGGACTAAAACAATTTGCTTGCTGCGGTCTTCCCGTCCGATTATAATTTATGTGTATTCAAGGCTAGAGTGAATAGACTCTTAATAAACTAGTGCGCCATTAACGATTGCACCACTGCTTACCGTCAGGTGGCATCGCAGTCAAGCTCTAGTTTATATCAATTTAAAAAAAGCTACCGAAGTGTGCACCTATTTATGTACATTTTTATTTTTCTACAATTATTTGGTACCTAAAAAGCTGCAACCAACAAATCGGTACAATATTTTATGTAACCTATTGCCTATTGTGATTTCTTCTAAATCTTATATTGAAATTCCACCTTTCGACTGCTTGTGTTGACAAGGTGTTAAGAGTCACGAAGCCTCCTATCTCACCTAGGTATGCCTAAATTTAGCAAAAAGAACCGCTGTTAAACGATTTCTTTTTTTTTGGTGCTAACATTAGAACTAACTCTTTAGAGCATTGCAATTATTAAAGTGCATTCGTTTTTTTTTTTTCAGTGGGTAAGTCATCCAATGACATCCCTCGCTTTTGGGCGGAGCGCGAGATAGTGTCAGATTTTTACTGACTAAAAACCCACTCCTGTTCCTTCGTTGCCTTTCATACCAGGGCCGAGTCTTCCTTTCAGAATCAGACCCTTGGCCCCAGTAGGCTTCAACCATGCTGGGCCCCTACGAATGCTGACATCCCCTTGAGGCGCGCGTGGAACACTACGCGCCGTCGACGACTTGAGCTCGGTCCGGACGGTTACCGGACAGTCGGACGGCGAGCTACCCATTGCTCGCCGTCCGCGGGCCCGAGACATTCGGTCTTGAAGGACTCAAAATTTTATTAAATTTAAAACTTAAACAGAAAACACAAACATGTTTGAACTTTAAGATTTCATCTCCGTAGCAAGAATAAGCCAAGCCTATTATGTCCCACAGCTGGGCAAGGGCCTCCCTCTCCCTTTTCTACACACTTCTATCCTCAGCCATTGCGGGCCAGTACCTCCGATAGTTGTCAAGCTAATCTCTCCACCTTTACCTGGGTCTGCCGCGATGTCTTGATTGATGACGCCTTGCATTTAATGGGGCCCAATAAGTGGCTATTCTAGCCCACAGTTCATCTGACATGTGGCAGACACATGTCCGGCCCAACCCCACTAAAATTATCATTATCAATCTGATTCGCTTTTATCCAACTAGGTATCTTAGGATCGGCTTCCAATCTAATCAAATTCCGCTGAATAGCAGTATTTTACACGGAGAAAGTCGCGGGAATGCGGTGGATGCGAGACGCACAGGATCGGTCGTTGTGGAGACGCTTGGGGGGAGGCCTATGTCCAACAGTGGACGTCTTTCGGCTGAAATGATGATGATGATGATGATAATGATGATGACATTGAGAAACTGCCTATCTGACCACCACAAACCAACAACTGAGTAATACGATACCCCTTGGCAAGTTATGTGTCAGATTTTTGGACTTCTGACTATCCGTAACGACCATCAAATATTGACTTGATTTTTTAGGGTTTCGTACCTCTAAAGGAAAAACGGAACCCTCATCACTTTGTTGTTCGTCTGTCTGTCTGTCTGTCAAGACTTCGGCCGTTTATGTCGCAAAAAAGTTATATTTTGACGCTCTCAAGGAAATTCATAGGGTACTACTTCCCGTTGACCTAGAATCCTGAAATTCGGCATGAAGCAAGGTATCATAGCACAAGTAGGTATAGGAAAAAATCTGAAAACTTTAAATTTGTAGTTACGTCACAAAAAAAAACTTTTGTTGCGATTCGTAAAAATCTTCGTAACACAATTCGGGAATTGAACTGTTTTCATAGGTAATCAAAGTTTAATCATTTATATATACATCTTAACTATTAAATATTATAACTTAATAAATATATAAACAAACTGAAAGTAATATATGTACAAACGGGTAGAAATAAAACTCATAGGGCATCAAAAAATTCGTCCACATCGATGTCAATGGGAAAAGTGCCCAGAACGCTGGCAGTATTGCCACGCTGGATGGCAATGCTGATTCGTTGACCGAAGAAAAGCCCAGCCCTCTGGTCACGCGAAGAGTCGACCAGCTGTTTGCTGATATCCCGAACAACTCGATGAGTGCTCGGACCCCATGGCCCTAGTGTTTCAACCCCAAATGGCTCAAATATATAACCTCCGATAAGGTTATTATATTTACGCCGTTTGAGGTTTTCTGCACCTGCAGCAGCCGCCCCAGCACAGCCCGCCGTACTCAGAAGATGGGATTGCGCAAGGGTGTCGACACATGTTGCATCCCACACCAAAGGCCTACCCAATTTCCAAGGCATTATAGTCATCCCGTCTGGCCTCTTCCCATCGTCACGTGCCAAGCCATTTTCATAGGTAAGTTTGTACGGGACTCTGAGTGCGCGAGCCCGACTCGCACTTGCCCAGTTTTTTTTTTACTTTATTTACATGGTTTTCACATAACAGTAGCAACAAGAAACATATAACTGAGATATTTGTAATACATAACATGATTATAAAGAGTGTCCCTTGAATTTCTCGCACATTCTTCTCCGTAGAGATCTACGCTTTGGAAGGACTTCTTGACATTTCAAAGGTGCCTGTAGATGGTTTATTTGAAATGAAATGCTTTAAATCTTGAATCTTGCCGGAGGAAACTACAAACTAGATGGTCACCCATCTACGGACTAACCTCGTCAAGTATAGCTTAACTTTGAAGTTTGGCCCGTGCGACTATTATTAATTATTCACGAGTTCCTCGAATAAAAATGATTACAACGACGGGAAAAAGCAAGTGACATTTTACACCCATCATTGTATGACAGCCTTTTGTCCAAAGCTCTCCTTTGCTAAGGTATTTATGCTGACACATTCCTGACAGCACTGTGTTTATGACACGTGCCTGCTGTCGATGTGTGAAAGTTATGGCATGTGTAAGAATCGTGTACTATTAATTGACACCGTGTGTTTACGCTTCTGCTACGAATCGGAGGTGTTAAGGGGACTACAGGAGCTAATCGTAGTTTTATAATATACTATATTATAAAACTGCGATTAGCTCCTGTAGTAGTATATACTATACTTTTATTATTATTTATATTTTTTTAATTATTAATTATATACGGCAGTAAACAGAATGAGAAAAATATATGTTTTTCTTCTGAATAAATGCTACTTAAATAATGTGTTCAAAAAAATAATACAGCTAATTTAGTACAATAGAAAAAAATCACAAAGTTGCCTTCAAAAATTACTTTTATCGATTAAAAACCGGACTAATATACATGCAATCATTCTGATTGTTAGTCAAATTATTCTACAAGCAACGTTTTATCGTTATAGTATTTTAATATTATAATCAAATCTGTATTTTTTTAGTAAATCGGTTTCTAGCGATTTTTTTTTTCATATTTGTAAGCATTATGTCTTTGTGCATCTCTTTAATTGTATGCAGTCCGAGAGTGACCGCGCTTTAGATGCTATAGGTAGTCCTCTTAAGGAATTGTGTTCGTTAGTATTGTGCTTTGGTCATTGACGGGAGGAATGATTTAATTGGGTATGTTTATTAATTTACAACTGTTTTTTGTGTTCCGTACCTAAATGATAAAAAGAGTTTTAGATGCTTGTTGCTTTTCTTTTTCTTGTACCATTGGAATTTCAGATGTTTTTTTTTTGTAAAAAAAACACAAGAAAAGTACCTATCCGTCAAAGTGACACGATCATAATACGATAGTGATGTAAAATATTTTGAGCAAAAAAGTTCAATACTTTGACATTTCAGTCAAAACTAAAACGAAACGTTTTTTCACGCAGTGAAATAGCATAATAATATGTGTTGGTGTCGGATTGTCCAAATAATCAGTGTTTTACTATATTTTTTGCCTCATTTTTTTTTTGTTTAAGTACTAACAAAATTTATGAAATCAGAAACGTTTATTTCAAATAGACTATTTACAGACAATTTTGAATTGTCAAAATATTGGGCCTTAAAAAAAAAGTGAAGCTAAATTGCTAAGTATGGAGAAATCTAAAATAAATTATTATTATATTGTCCTTACCTTGGAAAAAACATAATAAAATCACGCAATTTACTGACAAAATGCTAAGAGTATTTTGTTAACATAGCATAGCATAGCATAGTCGGCCTTATAATGTTCCCACTGCTGGGACTCAGGCCTCCTCTCTAGGAGAGGGAATGGGCCGTAATCCACCACGCGGGCCCAGTGCGGGTTGGTGAATGTCACATGTCTTCGAATTTTTGGTTCTAGGACATGCCGGTTTCCTCACGATGTTTTCCTTCCCCGTTTTAAGAGCAGTGGTGATGAAATAAATTACACAAAGTTGTTAACATAAATTATCTGAAATACCAATTTCAGATATGTACAATACCAAACTAACCATTCACCTCTACGATATTCAAAACACAAAATTATGTACATATGTACAATTTTACTGCCCGGAATTCATTTTACACTGGCGAATGCAATGATGCTCTGAAATGAAGTTTATTCAGAAAAAAGAAAACAGCCAGATTAAAATTAAAACGAAAAAGATCTTCGACAGGAAATTAATGAAGACATTGACTGATTGACGGGAAACGAAACACTCGATGCGACACGACACGACACGAATTGCAAAATGACTCTCTATTAGCACTTGTGTGTTAAATTCAACAATATTGAATTTCAGATGTTCTGTCTATTACATTGTCATTGCCAATGACAATAATAGTTGAAAGCGTAATTCAGATCTTCAATAAAATTATTATCTTCAAGGTACACACTCTTTTTTTAACAATAATTAAGACACTCGGTACACCAAGTTTGAATTTATCGTTCTTTTTATTGATGTTTTTTGTTTATGCTTTTTTGTTTGTGGATTATGCTTAGAAAGTTATAAATATTAAGAATGACATTCTGCTTACAATTTTTTACACAATAAGGCAAGTGATATTCATTACGGAATTAGGTAATTTTCGTTTTACAACGAAAATTGTCTGAAGTTGTATATTTTAAATTAGGAATTTCATCGGTAGGTAATAGACTAAGTACATACATAGGTGAGCGTCGCGTACCAAAGTAAAATTCTAGTAGAATTTATGCCGGTTCATACGAGAAGCGGCCATAGTCGACGACAAGGCGCGTTAGTGTTAGGACGCGCGCTCGACAACCCGACGCGAAGAGCACGCGGAAGGCAGCTTGCACGCATTCGATCTAGTGATAAACATAAACAGTCCCAAAAACAATAAAAACATTTTTGTATTTTTTTTTTTGTTATTGATGTTGTTCGAAACTTAAACACGACAGTCTGTCTGGTTTTTTTTTTGTTTGTGAATGAAACAGTGAATGATTTTTCCAGTGACCCGTAATTGAAAGGTTAGTATGTTTTTCCATAAATTAACATTGTTCCAAAACGTACGCTGTTGAAAATTATCAATGGAAATGCGTTCCAATCGCTAGCTAGACATGTGCAGAGTTCAATGTATAACCTTAACCCTCTAACGAACACAATACGACGGCGGAGAATGTATTTACATTTTCTTGTAGTTATGAATTAAAATTAATTGACAACTGACATTTTAGTGACGAATTTTATTAACCGTAGAAAAGTGATGGCTTCATATTGGAATATCTCGGGAAGTGGCGTGTAATTAGCATTAAATAATAATCTACAAAACTGAACTGTAGCGTAGAGACGATTAAAGTCTATCATATTTAATTAATTAATGGGATTCATTCATTAAAATGTAAATTTATTCAACCGACTTATCAGCGAATTGACATGTGGTAGGTATTGATATTTCGAATCGATAGTTTTTATCGGGTCGTTTTTTATCGATCAGCTGTGTGATCGATAATGTTTACGTCAATTTCCCTTGCTATAATTTTTATAAAGTATCAATAGTTTTTTCTTTCGGTCATTTGCCTATTATTGATACCTATTGGTCCCTAATGAATGTCCATTGGGTTTTTTGCGCTTTTTGCCATCATAAATGAGATGTCATGACTTTATAAGTCCAAATTGATATAGTTATCAGTGACATTGTCATTTTTGATGACTTGAAGTATTTCTGGTCAGGACTCGGGACAATGACCATTCACGATTTCGGTGGAAAAAAAGTAATGAACAATATTATTTTTTGTTGTGTTAATAGATCATAATAATGTGTCTATGACGTATGTATTGTGTTGTGGTATTTCATTGAATGCGACTTTCAAAATATTATAGACGCGGTATGTACTTCCTACTTAGTAACCATTTAGTTTTTTTTCGTAACTTTTTTTACCGATACATAAGCGCAGACATTTCATGCGGTGATCTGAATGAGTTGACCAAATTGAAAGGCTATATTTTTTATGCATTGCGCTATGACATCAGTTAGATAGGTAGATAAGCAAGATGGGTAACCAAATAACGGTTCTAGGTAATGTTTAGAGTGTCTTCAACTATGCGACTTTGGACTCTATCTAAGATTGAACACTTACGGCATCGGTTTATGGAAAATTCGACTACGATAACTATAGGAACATTAAGTGTCACTTGTCTGTATTTTTCTTTTGTTGTATTTTTACAAGTAACACTAGTGACAGCGGCTAAACGCGATTATGCGAGCCAAACGTTAAAACGCGATTAGTTTTATTGGTGAATTCCGCCCTAAAAGTAATGTACGAAATGCTTGTATCCTTTTTTATCGAATAAAATTAAAATGTCCTGATTGACTTACACCACATGAGTAACAAGAGTAGTGGTGGCCGAGTGGTAACGCCCCCGACTTACGAGTTTCAGGTCGCGGGTTCAAACCCAGCCAGGCGTATTACTTTGTGTAATTTATTTCTCAAAACATCGTCATTTATTAAAACAAAAATTCTAAGACATGTGACATTCACCAACCTGCAATGGGTCCGCGTGGTGGGTTACGGCCCATTCCCTCTCCTAGAGAGGAGGCCTGAGTCCCAGCAGTGGGAACATTAAAAGGCTGATTATGCCACATTAGTAACAATTTTGTGGGTTTTCTACCGGTTGCATTTTGGGGAGTGTGCTAATTCCGCTGGGCCGGTTTTTTTATTGTTTTTTTTTTTTTTTAATTTGATATAAAATTGTGCTTCACTGCGATCCCACCTGATGGTAAGCAGTGATGCAAGCGTTGATGGTGAGGCGCACTAGTTTATTAAGAGCCTATTCACTCTAGCCTTGAAGACACCCAAATTATAATCGGATGGGAAGACCTCAGCAGGCAAATTGTTCCAGTCCTTCGATGTTGATAGGATTGTGTTTGAGCGCTATCTCACCTGATGGTTCGCGATGATGTGGGTGACGATGGAGCACGCTTGCCTAGAAGTAACCTATTCACTTTTGACTTAAAGACCCATAGTTTATAGCTATCAGGAGAGGAGACAGACTCTGGCATGGAAAATCTACCGAAAATCTGCCGGAGTCTGTGTTTCTGATTGCTGTCTGGGGGTCTTTAAGTCAAGAGTGAATAGATTACTTCTAGGCAGGCGTGCTCCATCGTCGATCACATCTTCACTTTCCATGTAGGTATTGAGACAGCGGCCAAGCGCGATTGTATCAACAGTAAAAAAGTTTTTTTTAATATGATTATTTTTATTGTGCTTTTGGGTACAATATTGACTGGTCTACACTGTTCTTACATAATATCTATTATTACTGTAATATGAAAATATTGTAAACAATCACATTTTTTAAAAGAGTAACCACGGAGTTTCTTGCCGGTTCTTCTCCATAAGAAACTACCAATTTGGAACCGTGCACTAGCTTCTGACGTTTTATTAGTGCCCATGTAGGCCTATGTGAAACAAAAACTTTTGACTTTGACTTTGAAAAAAAACACGTCCTAAGTAATATTATAAACTTTTTAATATTAATATTATTAACACAAATGGGAAAGAAAGTTTGTTTGTTTGTTATCTTTTCAAGCGATAGGTATTTACTGAACCGATCATTAAACAATTTTACATATACGTATATTATTCGTTTAGGGTACAATATTTTCTAACAAAAAAAAAACTGTTCCCGAGGGAAAGAGCGATAACTATCAAGAATCACATTTTAAGGCTAGATGGCGCTACGTATTTTTCAAATCATAATTACATAATTATCGCATTAATATTATACCGACGGATGTTTGTATGTATGTTTGTTACTCCTTCACGTTCAAATGGCTAACAGCATTTAGAAACAATTTGGTATCAGGATAGCTTATATCCTGGATTAGTACATAGGCTTTAATTTATATAGGTGGGATATGTAAAAAAAATAAAGATGTAGCGACATCTATGGTGTCACATAAGAACTAAACTACGAAATCCTGCATCGCGCATTTAAAGTTCTCCGCGCGATTCAAACATATACAACAGCACAAAATCAGGCAGTCTATTAGGCAGTTGCCCAGATCAGACATAACATCCGTTTGGTCAGAGGATCCTCCCTTTTCAACGGAGGATTGCGGGACTTTACACTCTGTTCCGCGTACCGGAAGATGCAGCGTTGGAAGGCCTCCTACACGGTGGACCGATGACCTGATGAAGAGTTGCGGGAATCCGATGGATGCTAGACGCACAGGGTTGTGGCGACACTTGGGGATGTCTATGTCCAACAGTGGACGTCTTTGGGCTGAAATCATGATAATGACACTCTATTCCGCTTATCCAAAGTCAATTAATATTATACCGACGGATGTTTGTATGTATGTTTGTTACTCCTTCACGTTCAAATGGCTAACAGCATTTAGAAACAATTTGGTTATCATGATACCAAATTGTTGCTTATATCCTGGATTAATACATAGGCTGTAATTTATATAGATGGGATATGTAAAAAAAAGATGTAGCGATATCTATGGTGTCACATAAGAACTAAACTACGAAATCCTGCATCGCGCAATTAAAGTTCTCCGCGCGATTTGAACATTATACAACAGCGCAAAATCATCTGTCGGACAGTTGTTCAGATTAAACATAACACCCGTCTGGTCAGAGGATCCTCCCTTTTTAACGGAGGTTTGCGGGTCTTTACATTCTGTTCCGCATACCGGAAGATGCAGCGTTGGAAGGCCTCCTACAAGGTGGACCGATGACCTGGTGAGGGTTGCGGGAAACCGATGGATGCTAGACGCACAGGACCGTTCATTGTGGCGACACTCGGGGGAGGCCTATGTCCAACAGTGGATATCTTTCGTCTGAAATGATGATGAATAATGACACTGTTCCGCATACCTTTAAAAAGTAATTTTCTGTTTCGTCACAAAACGTTTATATTAGTTCAGTTGCAATACAAGACGTGTCATCGTAAACAAAAGCTTGTTTATATTTCCTTTTCTTCCGTTCCTTACTGGTAGCAGTTGTTAAATAATTTCTTAGCTCTCACAATTAACACCACTCTCGATGACGTCACGCTCGCTCGCTACCATTATGAATCATAAATGTAAGCATTTCTGCTTAATTAACATACTTCGATAAAACTCGACTAACAAAATTGTGCTTAAACTTACAACAGTGTTAGTACCCAAACCTATTTAAAAAATCAGAACTAAGGTTTTCACATTACAATTTCTGAATTCATTCAATGTTTTAGCCCAAACGTGGACTTAAGAAAAAAAGTGAATAAAAAAAAAAGAGATTTTTTTTTTAGGTGGGAAAATCACCTTATGACAAATCGCGCTCTTGGGCGGAGCGAGAGATAGTGTCAGACTTTTACTGACTAAAAACCAACTCCTGTTCCTTCTTTGCCTTCGTCCCAGGGCCCCGGGTTTCATTTTCACACTATCTGGTGATTTTAGAGTGGTTAACGTAGCATAGCATAATCAGCCTTATAATGTTCCCACTGCTAAGTCTCAGACCTTCTCTCCAGGAGAGGGAATGGGCCATAATCCACCACGCGGGCCCAGTGCGGATTGGTGGCTGTCACATGTCTTCGAATTGTTGGTTCAGGACATGCCAGTTTCCTCACGACGTTTTCCTTCACCGTTTTGAGAGCAGTGGTGATGAAATAATTTACACAAAGTATTGCACCTGGCTGGACCTGCGAACTACAACTCTTAAGTCGTGGCCGTTACCGCTGGGCAACTACTGCTCACTGCTTTCTTTATATTGGTTAATTATAACAAACTAAATTTTAAATCGGTTCATCTTGTAGGAGGCCTTCCAACGCTGCGTCTTCCTGGTGAGAGTCACGGAAATACGAGACGCACAGGACCGTTCGTTGTGGCGACACTTGGGGGAGGCCTATATCCAGCAGTGAACATCTTTCGGCTGAAATGTTGCTGATGAAATTTAAAAAATGTCTTTTTTACATATAAAATCCGTATTTGGTTAATACCTCATTACTTAGTTAAGAATTACGTTAAATATAAAAAAAAAAACAAATTAAGTTGTGGTTTTAGTAATCCTAATGTCGTTATTAAAACCAAGGTTAACGCACTAGTGTAGGTCATCCAGCCACATTAGACCGACGCTATTAATTATTTAGCTAATAGAGATAGATAGATAGATAAGCATCAAATAAATGTTTACAATTTAAATCATTATAGCCGTTCTAACAGTCGACCTACCATGTTATGTTTCTGCACCACCCTAAGGGTGCAGAAACATAACATGGTAGGTATTGTCTCTCCTCCACCCTAAGTTGACTGGTTGAATCCTTAAAGCATTAAGTCTGCCTTTGTACCTTTGTTTTATAATAGTAAGATTAAATAAATATTATAACTAAATAAATCAACACATTCTTTTTTCCTAACCATTACTGTCCCATTGCTAGGCAAAGGCCTCCTCAAATTCTAGGGTGGCCTCGACGGCGCTTTCCTTTTGCAGGAACCCACTGCCTGGCGACACTTGCCCAGTGGTCACTGTTCATGCGGTTGACGTGACCCGTCCAATCCCATTTGAGCCTAGCAGCCTTTTTGCCCACGTCTGTTACGCCCGTTTTGGAGCACAGCGTGTTATTTCGAACTCGGTCTGTTCTTTTTAACCCAGAATGCTGCGCTCCATAGCTCTCTGGCAGACCCCAAGGCGAAACTTTTACAATTCATTGAGTGACCAGGTCTGAGCATCGAGGTTAGGATGGGCAGGATACACATGTCGATGAGTTTACGCTTCTATAGGCAGATCACCCTGCATTAACGTCTTCTTGGACCAGTAGCTTTTTCAGGCTTTCTGAATACGTCGATCGATCTCCTTTTCCTGCCTGGTTTCGAAAGACACTAACTGGCCCAAGTAGATATACTCATCGACATTCCCGTCGCATCTACCTCGACCCTACGTTTGATGCTGTTAGTCATCACCTTCGTTTTAGACCGGTTCATTGTAAGTCCCACCCTGAGGCTAGCCGTGCTCAGTTCTTGGAGCATTGTTTGTAGCTCCTGAGCTGTGGGGGTAAAAAGGATTATGTCGTCGGCAAATTGGAGATTTTTTAGCCTCTTGTTACCGACGCCTTGCCTTTGGTGTTCCATGTCGCTGCTAGTGACTTAAATACCTCTTCCAATGTGCTTGTAAACAATTTGGGAGAGAGCGTGTCACCTTGTTTGACACCTCTTTCAATTCTGAAAAATGGTCCTGTGGTATTTAATTTAATGTTTGCAGAGCTATTGCAGTAAATGATAAAGCAAGTCTATATAATATTTTTCAAGGTCCTGGTTTTCAAGAGATGTAAAAATTTCATTGTGTCGAACAATATCAAAGGCCTTCGCGTAGTCGACGTAAGCCAGATATATGGAATATTAAATTCTGCGTACTTTTCTATTATTTGGTTATTATTTTTTTCTTTTCATTCGCTCAAATGCCTCCAGGGTCTTTTGCCTTTGAAAACGAAAATCTTTTTGGCCCAAATACTTATTCAGTCGATTATAGATTATGCCGACGCCTGCTACCTGGATGCTACTGAGGAGCTATTAAACAAGCTTGAGCAACTGCAAACCTTATGCATTTAAAACATGGCAAAATATTATACAATAAATAAATAAATCTGCACAAAACGGCTATTGACAGTAGCAACCAAAGTCAGGCAGGGATAAGAGGCACCACTGGTAATAAAATATTCGTGGATGTGCAGTTTCGATGAGCACAATTTTTGCCAAAATCATTTTGGAAATATTTTAAAACTAGTGAAATCCTTTGCCGGAGTCTGTGCTTCCTAATAGCTAATATCTATAGCATGGGGGTTAGATATAAATCTAAAGTTTAGGTTCCTTTTAGGTAAGCATTCTCCATCATCGGCCACTTCATCGATTATCAGATGAGATAGTGGTCAAATTTTTATGAGCAAAGGTTGGATGTACGGTTTTAATAATGTCGTTCCTAACAGTTGCTCAGGAGTATCTGTCTCTGTAGGATAAAATATCACGCTGGCGAATGTTCGTAACAAATTTTTTCGATTCGTCAGCGATCGTGCAGTGAGCGAGGCTCCTGGCAATGTACGCAATCACATTTATTTCCGTCAGCACGGCCACGCAGCTTGTATGGATAGAATCGATCCGTTTATATATTTCTAACGTTTTCTGTTATATATATATGCCATACAATCTTCAATATCCCAAAAAAAGGACTACTTTCAGAAAACTTTAATTTGAAAAGGGAGACTACAGAAAACTTCAATTCAAGAAAAAAACAAAATTAAACTACAAAAAAATAAAAAAATTGGAAAACATAAAATTTCAGAAAATCGTTGCAAAAATCCATCCGTGTTCCTAATTATATATTTTTCTAACTGCATCTTTTGCTTAGTGATCTAATTCTCACTGAGACACCAGATATTTGTAATTAGTTCCATCAGCCGTTTGCGCTGCAGTGTCCTGTGACATGTTTTAGGGCCAGCCGATAACACTATCGTCGGATGGTTTAACGGGCCCGATCGTGTGATTTTTCTATTGGACTCGCTTTGCATTTAGGTCGCTCAGTTACGATGCGAAGCGATAAGCCGCGGTAACTGTGATATGAAAGGGCAGGTTGCGTCTGCGCATTCACGCGTGCCATTGTTGATTTTGTTTTAATATTTTCAAGGTTGACGAGTTCATTATTAGATTTCATAGATATGCTCTTTATTATTTGTTAAGAACAGTAGCGTAATGGCAGTATTTTGCCATTCATGTTTTTAGGGTAGTACCTCAAAAGGAAAAAACGAAACCCTTATAGGATCACTTTGTTGTCCGTCTTGTCAAGACCCTTTATCTCAGAAACGCCTGGAGGTATCGAGTTGAAATTACCAAAAACCATATACCGAGACCGTAGACTTCAGTACGGTCCCTCGAAGCTGGGAAAAAATCAAACTTAAGAGATAGGTACGGCCGTTTATATCGTAACAAAACCTATATTTCCAGAATATATAACCCAGAATCCTGAAATTTGCCATAAAGCAAGGTCTTGTAGCACAAGTATAGGAAAAAGTCTGAAAACTGTAAAACTGTACTGTCTGTTTGTAGTTACATCAATAAAAATATTTTTTTTCGATTCGGAAAAATCTTTGTTACTCAATTCAGGAATTGAACACAAGGTAATTTTTACGGAACCCTCAGTGCGCGCGTCCGACTCACACTTGCCCAGATTTTTTACTATTGATAGGCTCACACTTGACTACTATCTCACCTGATGGTAGGTGACGAAGTGTTCGAAGATGGAGCACGCTAGCCTAGAAGTAACCTATTCACTCTTAACTTAACCCTTAGGTTGTAGCAGTCAGAAAACAGACACACGTACGTATAATGAATGGATCTTGAGGTTAAGGCAATGTTTGCCGTGGACAACTTATAGATGGGTGGCTATCCATTTTACAATCGAGACTCAAACCTGGGAAAAACCCGTTCACCTTAGTCTCGGCTGTAACTTGTGGACGTCTAACAGTCGCTACGGTTATGCAGCAGAGTAAGGGCCAACGTTGCGTTAAGCGGGAGCACGCCAGCCGCGTGACGTCGCGCGTGTGTTGTGTGCAACGGTCCCCATATAACGATGTGCATGTAGTCGTGTCGATGGAGAACTTTAATGTATTATTACGTAGCAAAACGGGCGCGGGACGCGGCTCCACGCGACGAGTGCCCGCGCGGGTCACCGCGACAGAGCACTTTTGTATAGGACCGCGTGGGCGACCGCTTAACGCAGCGTTGGCCCTAAGGATTGCCTTAAAAGTTTTTTGTTTCATAACCAATTGTTTGTGGATAGTCAGAAGTTAGATCTGCTGGTTTTCGACTACGTCCCGTTACACTGGAAGGAACATACTTAGTTGGGAAAAGGCTGGGAAGGTTTAATTGAACCTGGCGACCGACGAAAAAAAAATCGAAACGAAATGGTTGTAATTTGGCTAGGCGGGCTGCTCTTGAACTCGATTATGTTTGATGGAAAGCGATAGATATGGCCTATGATGAGACGAACTAGCCTTAAGAGACACTCTTGTTTTCAAGGTTGATGAGGAAATTATGATAGTAGATGTAGATGATAGTAAAGTTCCACACTTTGGTTCGTTTGCACATAATACTACCACTGCATGGCTTTCTCTCCTAAGAGACGGGATAGGTCGTGATCCACCACACAGACCCGGTGCGGGTTGGTAGATGTCACTTGTCTTCGAAGTTTTTTTTTCTAGGACGTGCTGGTTTCTTCACGATATTTTTATTTACCGTTTTTGGAGCAGTGTTGATGAAATAAATTATACATGGTAAAATGCTTGCCTGAGTTTGAACTCATGATATGCTCACTTTAGTTTTGTACAAAACTCACTTTTTGGCATTTTTATTACGTATTTAATGTTTTTTTTTCTTCATGCCATTCGTTGTTTTAGTAGAGAAAATATATAGTCACAGTCTTTTATAGATATTTGCTGATCTTTAAATATAATCATTATATAATTAAGACATTTTAATTTATTACAAAGATTACTTTATAAAGATACATCTATTATGTTGGTCTGGGCTGTTATATACATCCGCCTGTCTTATTAATTTATTAATGTGTACATTGATTATCGGAGTTTAAAAACACGTTTTATCATAAATCACAAATATCCTTAGGCTAAATACACTAAAAGCTGTCTGTTTTAGACATGCTACTTTGAACCTGTCTCTCCTTAAGTGAACTTTTTATTTATAAACTCTTTAAAGTTTGTGATTAATGGTTCTCGTCCTGCTGTAAGGCAAATACGTTAATTAGTAACAATATGTTAACGTTTAGGTGACAGCGTTTAGGTTTCATTTCCTTGTTTAGACGATTTAATTCGTATATTAAGAAAAATACTAAGAATACCTACTTAATCATTACTTAATCAGATTTTAAGTTCCTATTGTAATTTTGTTATTGGTGTACAATAAAGAATATATCTATCTATCTATATATCATTTGTTTATGGGTAATCAAATCAATTAGGATAAAGATTTTAACACAATCTAACTTTTTTTTTTTAATTTCAGTCGTTTGCTTATTTCTTGGTAACTATGTTTTTTTAGCATTAATTTGCCGAGACTAGACTTTTTTTTGGCCATTACTAAAAATGTAACTTATTTCGTCATAAAATGAAAAGGCCAAAAGCGAAAATTTCTGCCGAAAATGGCCGAATTTCATTTTCGGGGAGACGAAATTCGGTCGGGCTCAAATTCCAACAAAATGTATAGTTAAACTTTTTTGTTTTTTCACGAAAACATTATGACTGTGATTACTGCTATAATGTTGCAGCAGTCTTATAAATCATTGTATGCCAAAACGCGGGTCATTGATGTAATTAACTATATAAACTATTTTTACCTGTGTACCACAATAAACAAATTTGAATCTGTTAACGGCAGCAACATGAAACCAAAAGTGCGTTGACTTTACGCAACTGACATAGGTCTCTATTTCAACCAAGAATGTAATTTTAATTAACGCAATGTCCAGTTATTTGTGTCTTGAATTATTTTTAGATGAACTAGTTGAAGATTAAAATGGTCAAATTGGACACGAGCAGATTACGTAATCAATGCGAGGAGTTTATAAGTATAACAGTGTCAACGACATTGAACTCTGGAGAGGAAACGCCAAACGGTTATATTTCTTGTAATCTGTCAATATTTTTTTACGCTAAAAACTTTTTACTATAGTATCCATTTCGTCCACTGACAGTGACACTTTGACACTGGCTGGAAAATGTTTTATTTTTTTATTTTTCCGACGCTTGTTACTTTATTCTATATTCAAATATTTTTCTTTTTTATTTGACTAACTTGATAAGTGGGTCCGTTAGAATGCCAGTAACCAGTTGTCATTTATTTATCTGAAACCAGAATCGATCAGCCATTTAAATGCAATGTCGATAATCACTGATCTATCGATAGCCAATTACTCACTCATTGCTATCTTTTCACGCTATTTTTTTTCTTAATAACCTTACTGTGCATGTAGGCTGCGTTAATTCAAAAATTATGACTGCATTCAAAACTTACATCCATTTCATAACGTGCGTGAAATACAACTTTTTAAACGTCTCCATGTGCGGTCACTCAATGACTTTTAATCGAAGGATAGAAATTGCAATTTCACTCAAAGAAATATGAACTTTACTAACGTATAAAATAGGTCTATTTTTCTAAATAGCAGTTACTGTATCTATACTGACAGTAATTGAAAGGTGTACAACTAGTGTAATTAGAAAAAAATCTCGTAAAACGTCAAATCAGTAAAGATTCCACTTATAGACCACTTTCGTCAGGACTGGGCGTTTTTGCTTGGAACAACATAATTGCTTCGAGCAAGTCAATGTTTACCATTAGACAGTTGGTTGATAAAAAAAAAAATTGAACGGATTTTTTTAGTAGTTACTGGTCAAGAAATTTTTAATGAGTACGTACAAACACCAATTTTAGACTATAGGTTGTAATAGGCTTTTGCAGTTCAAATGTGTGTGTCAATAGAGGGTTGAAGATGCACCAATATGTAAATGGATAATTCGGGCGCCAGATGCATCCTCAAAAAAAATAAGCTCGGACTTGCTACAAGTTTGAAAGCATAGGGCTTTTAATCTTCAGGCGGGAGACTATATGGGAAAATAAAAGATTAAAAATATAAGTTAAGCTTTAGCCTTTAATTTTTCCAGCCCGTAGTTCATGACCATGAAAGGTTTGTAAGTGACCTTGACTAAGATTATTACAAGTGATTTGGTATTGTTGCAACTTTTAGAACTAGGTTAGGAAAAATAAATTATAATCCTTATCCAGGCAATGTAGATCCGCCCGAAGGGTTCCAACATCGAGGAATAGCAGAAAATGTAAATATAAAAAAAAAACGCCAAACGGCTGAAACAAAACCGATTGAAACCATTAGTTTCCTTGAAAATTTTGAGTTCCAAACACGAGGTCGCGTAGAATTTTTTATTAAAAACTCACCTTTTTTTTTTTCTTTCGTTCGTTGAGTGCGCCTCAAAACATCGAAATAGACAGGTGGGCGAAAATCACTTCAACTGGAAAGAACAACGGGAACATAAAATTTCGGAACAAAAGATACTCACGCGTCATGTGGAAATCCAATATTGAACTTACCGAAAAATATGGAGCAATCCGATCAAAACACAGAGGATGGACTTCTCTCTTCCCTTTAGGCCATTACAGGGCACTATATAAGGACAATTATTGTCGATTTATTTAAAAAAATTACGGAAACAAAAAAATAGCTGGTAGTCAAGATATGATCGGGTCAGAAAGTGAAAAAAAAACAATCTGACAGCTCACTTTTTAAAAAATTTCGTCACCTGGATACACGACCTTTTGGGAACGACAACACATTATCGGTTCGGAAATCGCACAAAATCGAATCATGTGGCGAGACGACTTCGACTCGTTACAAGGTAAGTATACATTACTAACTTTATTTGTAAAAATTAAAAAATGACCTAAGAATTTTATGAGTACATTTTTTTGTTCATTACTAATAAGATTATCTCATGTTTTGCTACCACCTATTTAGCACTGTCACCTTTTAAAAAACCTTTTTTTGCCGTTTATGGCAAAAAACCTGAACCGTTTTAAATTCAAGCTACCTACCAGCGAGCCGCAAAAATTTTAACAATCGAACGGCATTTTTTTTCTTAATGGATCTAGAGATGTTCCACGTTCGATATATCAAATATTTTACACTTTGCAGTCATCATCTACTCAACAATGTCCGGGCTACTATTTTAGGCAGTCTTTCAGATATACCACATGCCAGTATTTTACATGGAACGACTATCTATCTGGTCTACACTGTTCTTACATAATATCTATTATATGAAAATATTGTAAACAACCACTTTTTTTAAAAGAGTAACCATGGTGTTTCTTGCCAGTTCTTCTCCATAGGAAACGACCAATTTGGAACCGTGCACTAGCTTCAGACGTTTTATAAGTGCCCATGTAGGCCTATGTGAAATAAAAACTTTTGACTTTGACTTTGACTTATCTGGCCTCCTCAACTGGGCTACAGGATACTTCTCTATTCAGCAATATCCCAACTATTTTAGCCAGTCTTCCAGATTAACCACATGCCAGTATTTTACATGGAACGACTATCTATCTGACCTTCTCAATCGGGCTACAGGATACTTCTTGGCAAGACTGACGTCCGGTTTTCGTTCGATATTTCAAATAGTTTTACACCTTATAATCATCATCTACTCAGTCATTTCTCAACTATGTTAGGCAGTCTTTTAGTCTCAATATATGCCCGTATTTTACAAGGAGCGACTAGGAAACTATCTTACCTCCTCAACCGGGCTACATGATACTTTTTGGCAAGACAAGCTTCTGACTCTCTGACGGTTCTGTAGCATAGTCTAAAACTCAAAGATCTAAAAGTATCAGCCAGAAAGTTAGCTTAATGTACTTTCTAAGGTACGGTTAAGTGCATAGTTCATTCAAGGGTACATTTGGCAAGCGTAGCTTTACGTCCAAGATCAATTCGTTTTTTTTTGTGATGTTAGTCATCAAAAGAATTCTCCTAATTTAAGTAGAGCGATAAGAAGAGTCAGACTTTTATTGACTAAAACACCATCCTGTTTCTTCAGCTGCCCTTAGCGTTTAAGGGCCGTGAATTGCCCGTAGTGCAGCCCAAGAATCTTGCAGCCCTAAGATCGACCCGTATGACTTATTCACGAGATCGCATAATATCTCTGTACTATGCACTTATATGTTACGAAACCACGTCTGCTCTCCGTTGAGTATATTTTTTTAACAATCTATTTGTTTACGAGATGGGTACTACATAGATAACCCAATTACGTTCGCTTATCGCACAATGTATTAGAATATTTTCTTCAGTGAGTTCTTACGACAGACCATGAATGAGATGTTTATTTTCTGATCGCTATTCATGTTCTTTGTTTTGTTTTTACTATTAAAATAGAAATACTACGTATTGCAAATTGTAATCACATTAAAACAATGTTGATAAACAATATTTATGCTATTTTATATATTAATCTTTTGTCGAGGAAATAATAAACGTTATGTGATTCAAGTTATCATCACATTCCGGACGATGATTTTTAAGTAATTTGAGATAAACAATAAAATACGCCTTCGCTTATAAACTAAATAGGGCAGGATTAAAACGTCGTATAGAACTCAAGGATAAATCTAAAATTAGAATGGATTACTCATTCATAACATTTTTTATTTGATGAATATAGCCTTATAAATTATTTAAAAGAAAAAAAAAACAAAAATGGAATCTAGGTTTTATGTTTTGAACCATGTTTTTGAACAATGGACTTGAACCTGTGTTTAAAATTCTAATTCCATGCACTATCAAAGAATCAAGATTAATTCTCGATCGTTGCTCTACAAAACAATTTACGATCCGGAAAAAAATATCATAGCCAACGCGGTTTTGTTACTCGCTGTTAAATAGTGACGTCACGTCTTTGGTTGAACAGTTACAAAAGGTAAGTTATTTCACTTGACGACTCGTGCAAAGATTACGTGAAATAACGCAATCACATGTTTACTCGTGCTAAGACCGTCAAAAGGAACATCAACAGAGAGATAACGAGTTACCTAACACTGTGTAATCTGCATAATCGGTCAGTGATACCAATCAAATGAATCATAAAATTGTCAATGACAATATTCGCAAAATATTCCAAATTGTTTTTATGAGTTGTCACTTTTTTTTTGTACCATAGAATAAAAATAAGTAGATTTTACGGCCACATTAAATTAGAATTAAGAGCATAAAATTGATACAGATCATGTAAAGAATTTTTATGTTTATATCAACTGTTTTTTGTATTGAAAAAATTAATGTCACAAGGTTCAATGTCTTGTAATTTATTACAAATCAAATTTCACGAATCTATAAACACATTTATAAATAAGTAGGTAGACTTAATTATCTATACTTTGTTAGAATTTATAAATGTAAGCAAAGTCAGTAAAGTTTTGATCCAATAAAATTGATCTGTAATAAGACCGTGTTCTATATGCCTGTTTATTAATATATATTATGACAAATGGAAGCTATCCAAAGTGCTGACACGTGTTTTCTGCTTAAAGAACTCGGACTTTTCCGAAGCGATCCGCGGAAAAGCCCTGTTGTTTCACTATTTAAAAAAAATGCAAAATGCCATCTAGCAGCTTTGGACTCAGTGGAAAGGCGTGCGAAGAGGCTAATTGGGGATCCAGATTTGGTTAAGTCTAATCTACAAAGCCTTGAGCACAGGTGCAGGGTAACCAGCCTATCGGTATTTTACAGGTTGCATTTTGGTGAGTGTGCATGGGAATTGCATGACTTGATTCTGCCATCTCCTTTCTACCATCGGACAACCCGACGTACGGTGAGTATCCAACCTTACGTGGTTGAAACTTCAACGGTCCGGACTAAGCGTTTTGATTCGTCGTTTATACCGCGTACATCGAAGGACTGGAACAATTTGCCTGCTGTGGTCTTCCCATCCAACTATAATTTAGGAGCCTTCAGGGCTAGAGTGAATAGGCTCTTAATAAACTAGTGCGCCTCACCATCAATGATTGCATCACTGCTTACCATCAGGTGGGATCGCAGTCAAGCATTGGTTTATATCAATTAACAAAAAATAGTTTAAACTTTTTAAACAAATTAAAAGATCGCGTGTCAACTGTCGATATTTTCATCTGTGCTTCTACCATCTCAATTGAATTTATGATAATGCACATATTCGATAAAAACATAAACAAGGACATAAAAAAAAATAGACGCAACTCCATTAGCGTTTGACCTTATTATGAGTATTTTATTTATAAATATACAAAAGCCATAATAAAATTTGATTATAAATGATTTTTTCTTTTATTCTCTAAAAAGACAACAGGCACGCTTTCCAATAAACTTGATATGGAAATATAATAACGCAATCAATAAATTTTTATTTGTTTTTAGCTAAAAATACCTACTTAAATAACAAATGCTGCTGGCGCCATTAACTGTGGAAATTTCACCAAGATATATTTATTGATAAATATAATAATTAATTTTGTTGTTCGCATAAAATAAAGATTCTATTTTATTATTAATAAGAAATCCGCCCCAGTTTTGTAACAAAACGCAATAAAACAAAATTTTCTATAAAAAAATATATATAATTTTAATAATAATGATTTTAAGAGGGAAGTACTCGTAGTTAGGGACCCAGATCACGGCTTCCAGATTTAACTTTTTACAAAAGTAAAATTTTTTCATCTTTACAATATTGGTTTAGAAAAGAAGACACGAAACAGTTTGAAGAAATAACATGTCAATGAACGATTACAGAATTTCTAAAGAATAGTTTCTGTTGGTTCGTATTGTCGTCTTTAAATGGTCGTATATTTGTCGTGTAAATTGGTTCATGGCTCGTATTTGTGCAGTTGTTACATTGCTTAGACAATTGCTGTAAGTTTAATGATTTGACACCATTTCTTCCAATTCCGGTCAGGGATAGAACATTTCAATAATAAGATAATGTTGAAATCTATTTATTTTGGCTATGGTATTTTTTTAATTGAAATTAGATAGCAAATTAAAACTAAAAGCAAGTATTTTATCCTTTCTGTCCTTATTTTTGAAATTCCCGCCCAATGTGTACCAAACAATTTTGAAATTGTTGTTGTTAGCCTAGTATGTCTGGGCAAAGGCCTCCTTCTCCCTTTTAAACACACGTCTGTCCTCAGTCACTAAAATTGTAAGGTTGATTAATAATATTTGTACTAATTTTCATAATGCACGCGCAGACATAAACCATAAATTTAAAAATCGAATTCCATATAATTTATAAAAACAAAAATCATGTAGCATCACGGTTCTACAAGATTAATACGTGTAATAGGACGTCTCGTTGATATACACATCAAAGTCAAAAGAAAAAGATACAGTGAAAGACAGGTGAAGATTTATAGTCATTAGACCGTAGTGTAGAGGCCGCGCGCGCATTATTTTCAACGCCAAACTATGAGAGAAATTTATTAAGACAAACTCAACGCAGCTACCGAACACATAAACAATAAAGAGAAGATTAAAAACGTGTCAATATACAAATTGAAATGTCAGATATATTGATTTGTTATCGCCAGAGGTCAAGTTACGGGAGTGAAATTCCTTGACCCAATATCTAGTTAAGTGTATGTAAATAAATAAGTTATCAGCCGTTTGATCAGAAAAGAAAGCACCTAGCTTGACTTTTGATTAATATTCTGTTATTATCTCATGCAAATTGGACGGTTGTTGATTAAGTTGTTGACCAAATCTTTACTCGAATACGTCGTCAATTACACGCATTTGACAAATACACCACACTTTTGGCTGCAAGCCGTGGTGTTCCATCGCTTCCATGGACATGTGCCACTGGACACCTCGAAGTGAATAAAGTGCGATGTGAAGTGCTACTAATAGTCAAGTCTTATTTACCAACAATAAGTTGTATTTACAATATATTATTATGTTAGTCTGTGAGGTGTACATCTGTGGGTCAAGATGCCAGATAATAAAAATGATCTGTTATTATTATTTCGTTTATTCATTTTCTGTATGTGCACATTTTAAAATATTTCTAAAAGCAAATTTTAAAAAAACCTTTAAAAAATTATTAGATATTATTATTAAATAAAACCAATATACTTAATGTAAAGTCCTATTTACTTAGAGGAATTAGACCGGTTTACATTTAAATTTTTAGATTAAAGTAAATCAAATTCGTAGTAGTCTATCTGAAATTACAAACCACGGCGCTATCGTCCGTCGAGTATCAAAAACAGCGACAAAACCCGAATTTTATTATCTTCTACTATATTAATATTATGATGTATCCGCGTGTAGGAGGATTTTTATAATACTCAACTGAATACATCTTTTATGGAGTTACAGTGGTGAAGACAAAACCAGTCATGGCACAGTGCTCATTAGATAGGTAATAAATTGTGTACGTTTAAAAGATAATGATGCTCGATGGTCACCATTAAGTTTGACAACAGGCTATTTGTGTCAATATGCTTGATATTGTCAGACATTTATAAACAACGAAATGTTTTAAAATATTGCAATGTTGGTTGACCACCCAGATGATAAAGGTAGCCATACACGCTATTGTTTACCTGCACAGCAGTTATACCTGTCAGGTAAGCTTGTGTGATAACCTGCACATTTGTGCAACATACACGCTCCGGTTTACCTGTATAACTCAACTGTACAGGCAAATTGTCAGGTATACCCTAGTGTCTATGGCTACCTGACAGAAAGTGAAATGATGTTTTGCATTAAATGAAAGTCGAATAAATTGTGAGCTAGAAAACGTCAAATTAATCTTGCGAGTGAAATTATATTATATATTCTTATTTGACATAATCATTAGTTTATAACACCTTTGTAATATTATCCTTATAATGGCTGCTACGTATTACATTAAGGCAGTAAATAATAGAATTTTCTTTCATTAACAGTTTTAAAGTCAGTCAGATTTTTTTTAAATTTATTTTAGTCACGTTCTACGTGATTAAAATAAATTACAATTTATTTTAAATTGGTGCAATTTCTTTTAACATGAATTAAATAGTTTAAATAAATTAAATTATTTAATTTATTTCAATGTCTTACTGCCACCTGATAATGCCTTGGAAAGCACATAAAGCCATTGTGGTCCATAAAGCCGTTGTCATTTTGTAGATCTTTGACATTTGTTACAAGCAGTAAGACGCCTGAAAGTCTGACCACTAGTCTACCCAAGGAGTATCGTGTTACCAAGTAATTGGGTTGTGGAGGTCTATCAGGCAGTTGCTTCATGTAAAACATGGGTGTACAGCCACATCTGGTTAGACTAGAAGGTGACCCCAAAGTGGTTGGGAAAAGGCATAGTTTTGGTCCCAATCATTATCTCATAGACTCTCCTTTTTGTTATCGTTTTGATTTTCTAAATCTCACTGTAGAGCAAAAGCAGCTTATGTAGAAAAAACAGTCAAATATCAGTCGTACTATTGCACCGAGAGTTCCGTACAAAATTAACTATGTAAATAGATTCCCGAATCGAGTTTCGAATATGTTTCCGAATTACATTATTTTTTTTGACATAACTATAAATGTACAGCTTTTAGATTTATTTATTTTCAAATTACATTTTTTTTAATACAAATTTCAAGATTCTAGATCAACAGGAAGTACCCAATAGTTTTTGATTTCACAGCGAGTGTCAAAATATGCGCCTAAATGGAGCATTAGCGGCCTTGTTTTTAGATTGCGTTGAGATAGAAGTTTGATTTTTTCACGTTCTTGAAAATATTTAAAATCAATTTCAGCTTCATACCTCCACGTGTTCCTAAGAAAAAGAGTCTTGACAGACGGATAACAAAGTGATCCTAAAACGATTCCATTTTACTGACTGAGATACGGAACCCTAAAAGTAACAATTTTATTTTTTTAGTTCAAAGTGTGAGATGCGGTCTTAACTTTTCACGCTTTCCTTGCAGCCTGGAGCTAAACAATTCGACCTTAAACTCTCCATCCACCACCCAACTCGATGCCCCGATATTTTGTCAACAAGTCTTCGTCTAAGAGCATCAGAATTTCATCCAAGAATAGAATGCTTCACATTGCTATTAGTTGGCGAGACTCACCTGTCAGGTCGCATCGTCTGGAAGTTGTCGGGGACCCGACGGGATCGGGTATCGGCCAAAAATGAACATTGCGATATTAAACTGATCATGAGGATCTGCGCTATATTTGTTTGGGGATAAATAGTTTTACAATATACGAGTATTCTAACTAGCTTATGCTAGTGACTTCACTCGCGTTGAAATAGTAAATTATCTCACGAGAACGTAGGGCCGAAATAAAAATTATCCTTTGTTGTTCTAGGACATGGCCTACCCATGTGCTAAATTTTAGCAAATGCATTCAGCCATCAGAGTAGTGGTGGCCGGAGAGCAGTGGTGGCCGAGCGGTAACGGCCCCGACTTACAAGTTGTAGGTCGCGGGTTCAAACCCAGCCAGGCGCATTACTTTGTGTAATTTATTTCATCACCACTGCTCTCAAAACGGTAAAGGAAAACATCGTGAGGAAACCGGCATGTCCAAGGAAAGTGTGAACCAAAAATTCGAAGACATGTGACATTCACCAATCTGCACTGGGCCCGCGTGCTGGATTACGGCCCATTCCCTCTCCTAGATAGAGGAGGCCTTAGTCCCAGCAGTGGGAACATTAAAAGGCTGATTATTCTATGCTATGCTATTCAGCCATTTGGGAGTTTTTTTTTAGGTAGAAAATCATCAAATGACTTGTCCCGCTTTAGGGTGGGGCGAGGGAGTATCAGAAGGTGTGATTTTACTGACGAAAATCACACCTTTGTCCTTCAGTTACTCTTTAGTTGCGTTCTAGGACCGCGAGTTTCCTTTTCAGAAATTCCCCGCGGTTCTAGCTAGCGGGCATTGGCCCTACGGTTTGCGCTCCACCCAGAGCGCGAGATGTGATTGGATGATTTCCACCCTTAAAAAAAAAGTACTTTGTAATGAATCGTTTGCTTGATTGGCATCAGTAGCTTTATGGTACTCAACTGACTTTTGGCTGAAGTGAAACTAATTTCATGGTTGAATACACTTACCTACTAGGTATACTAGCTATATTTTACTATCTTCGGGTGAAAGTATCTCCATACAAACTTTGGACCTCCGTTTTATCCCTTTGGGGGGTGAATTTTGGAAAATTCTCTCTTAGTGCTCGCCTACGTCATAAAAGAAAGCTTTGTGTTAAAATTTCACGCTCCTAGTCTTAGCACTTTCGGCTTGATATGCCAGTCAGTCAGTTTCTCCTTTTAAAATACAGATTTCTATCTGATGCAGCACTTTACTGTACTGTTTTCTTAGCATCTTTTCTAAGAAATTATCATGTTATTTTCAGTTTAATTCCATCATCTCGTTTTGTTTGTATAATAAATCGTTGTAAAAAAGGCAAAAACTAAAACACGTTGGTTTAGCTCATAATGTGATATTTTATTGTTATACCATAATTTGTGTTAAATATATCTCATAATAAATTGTTTATATATGCCTAATGGCTAACAAAGGAATTATTATAATGTTATGTTAATGAAAGGTTTATGGTAGGTGACGGAAGTAGATATAAATGGGGCAACCTTAATGGGTTCAACCAATTTGGTCATAGGCAAATTAATCTAAGTCATCATCATTTGCTTAGCCTTTTCTATGATGATTATGTAGCTATATATTAGCATAATGTTCCCACTGCTGGAACTCAGGTCTCCTCTCTAGGAGAGGGAAAGGGCCGTAATCCACCACGCGGGCCCAGTGCGGGTTGGTGAATGTCACATGTCTTCGAATTTTTTGGTTCTAGGACATACCGGTTTCCTCACGATGTTTTCCAAAAAACAAACTTTTTTTGTTTTCGATGTTTTTTGTTGTTTTTTTTTTGTTCTTTTGTTTTTTTTTTTTGTTTTAGCTATATATAATGTATTTTATTATTCTACTAGCCAGTGGGTTTGCCCGCGTGAAAGCAGGTTTTTCCATATAAACTATGAACCCCCATTTCATACTTTTAGGGTGTGAATTTTGGGAAATCCTCTCTTAGTGCTCACCTTCGTCATAAGTGGAAACTTTGAACAAAATATCACGTTCCTAGTCACCAGTAGTTTCGGCTGTGCGTTGATATGTCAGTCAGTCAGTTTCTCCTTTTATATAGGGTGACTGGCAATTAGTATACGATACTTAAACACGTGATTGTGCTCATGATAACAAACAATTTTTATTATGGGAGCAAAGCCGAAATCGCGAAAAAAATATCAGCTGTTCAGTACATTAGGCAAACATGAATGTGCTGAACAGCTGATTTTTTTTCACGATTTCAGGTTTTTTCCCATAGTAAAAGTTGTTGGTTATCATGAGCACAATCACGTGTTTAAGTATCGTACACTAATTACCAGTCACCCTATATATGTAGATGTAATACTGACTGGCCTGCTATGCCGGAGGTCGTGAGTTCGATTCCCACCCAGGATAAATGTTTGTGTGATGAGCACGATCATTTAATTTGTGGGTGTAATTTGCCTATAATATGTATGTATTTTGAAATATATATTAGTATGCTCTGCTTAGCTTGGGACTAGACGGCGTTGTGTAAAATTGTGGAATGTTATTGTTATTAATACCTTTGATAAGACTGTTTGACAAACTTTCAGGTTTTCCAATACTCGTAGTGACTGTCAGAGATCTACGAATGAGGGTAGGGACCACGGAGATGACTTTACGAATTTTCCGAGGCTCGCAGAAGTCTCGATGACTTACGTTGTTTGTAAAGCGGGTAGTACATATTTAGAAATTGGTAAATATACAATGGTTGATGGTGGTCAATACATCTGAGATGCCGCTGGTATTTCGAATATCCATAGTGGGCGGTAGCCATTTACAATCAGGTGGTCTGCAAGCATGTGCCGCAGATTTTAAAAAGAAATTGATGCTCATTTATTTTCTAATGACAATCATCGTGCCTACAACATCAATTTATTCAGATTCGACTCTCGAAGCTCACCATGTAAAATTCGATGAAATAGGTAAAAAATTCGTTAATTACCTATATATTTTTTCGTAGGACACTCAGTTACGTGTAACAGCTATTCGTTCTCATATAAGATCACGTCCCATAACAATGTACTGTGAATCATTGGGAGGTATGTCGTTGATACTTGTATTTTAATTTTCAATGACTACCTACCTATTTATTGTGGACTTTTTATCATTATCCACATCTATACAATATCGATGAGATTTTGGAGCAGTGTAACTACGATTGGTAGATAGTATTTATTTTTTCTGCTTAAGTGGGTACTTTAATAGCTGAGCGCAAAAGTGATTTATACTTGGTTACTATGTTGGTCAGGCAATGAACCACTCATCAAATATTTTCCTGTTATTTTGAAACGCCTACAAAACAATACTTTAGTGATAATAATTAATTGATTTTCTTAAACGTAAATAACGATGTCAGAACCTCTGAGTTTAGTCATAACGATATAAATTTATTAATATTATTCCGTGTACGTTTATGACCTGAACTATGAGACGAGAGCATATATTCTATCCAAAATTACCACTCTACTGTGGGATGCGGCAATAAAAAGAACTACAGTGTTCCTAATTTGACAGCTAATAGACATTTACATTTATAAGCAGCGTCACGAACTACCAAGACATATTGGTCATACTGCGCAGTGACAAATTAGGTTTTGTCGCATCTGTCAAACAAAAAGACCGAGCAAAATGTGAGGCTAGTCTTACACTACAATCGCTTTAAGATGGTGCGGGTGACAGCTGTCGGATTCATACAATGTAGCTACTATCCTTTTCTCTTATCTTAAAGATGCATATTGTCGTCCTGCTGTCATCCTACCCATGTTATGTAAAAAAGATCTTAGTGCGTGTCTTGCCAGCTAATTTACTAGTATAATGTTGCAAGGGAAGTCATGCCCTTCAGATATACAGAATTTATAGACCGAGTTATTGGTTTTGCGTCAGAAAGTAATCGATCATTGAATGTTGTCGATATTTTCTCTATTTTTATAGCTTCAGTCGATGTAACACGCTCTCATACTTCATGTCTTATCCTTGGTGTAATTATAGTCACGAATGAAGTCGGGAATGGCTGCGTAGAAAATATATATTTGATGTATGTAGGTAGAGTACTACAAGCTTGAGAAATAGTTGTTTGACACTAACCTTGACTTGCTGTAGGCGTAAAAAGCGTAGTTTTAAGGGCAATAGAAGCCGGATATACCAGTCCACTTTATCAAAAACAGTCAGGCAAACGTTTTCCATATTTGGTAGTAATAATGTTTAATATCTGTCCACTGGCGCCGCCTGAGTCGGAGTTGGTGACAGTAAACGCTTAATATTTACGTTATTTTTGCATTCAGTGTCAGATATGAATAATTTACTCATTTTCTCTCTTCACAGGTCTTTGGCGCTCCCTTAAGCTGTCTGCGACATGGGCGGCGTCACATGAGCGCGGAAAATGAAACTTTTGTCTACAACACAACCGATCTATGTACAGTTCTTCGAATTTCAATCAAGTGGTATTTTTCAATCTAATGCTAAATCTGTGGCGTGACTCAGTGGTATCATTTCACTATAGACACTCGCTTTCAATAAGTGATATTTCGTTACGGTGATCGTGTGTGAATTGATACAGTGCCGCCATGATGCTTCAAGGGCCTCTTCTGTTCTACATTTTGATAATGTGAGTATTGAACAACATCTGCTTCGAGCGCGATTATATCACTTGCTTGAAACATATCTTCAGTAATAAATCCTGTTTAAGCAATGTTTTATTGTCGTTTATTGACTTATCTTAACATAATAGGTAAGGCTATTAATACGTTATTTTACAGTCTTTGAGTGTCCAATCAGCTTTAGACAGCTATAAAAGTCTCGGGAGATATAATTATGATTTATAAATCGCTATAAAATCGACCGGCTATTGTAGGTATTGTAGTCGCGGAGCTGTCGACCAACGCCTTAGCTTATTGTCTTTTAAGATTTACTTTATGACCTCACTACTTATGATAAAATTTATGCGGCATCGCATGCTCGTAAATAATATTTATGTTTGTAAAACGTTCTAGTGTAATTCAAACACAAATGTATCGGAGATATGATCTTGTTTAACTAGTTTAACACTCGTTTATATAGAGATAGCAAAATATTAATTATTTTATGTAAATACAATGTCATGGCGTGCCTTAGGCCTGTGTTTATATTTCGAAATATTTTCCATTTGAATGAAACCGTTGAATGAGAGTGTAATCGAAGCTCGAGTAAACCAACGCCTCGGGTTGTAAAGATTCATTTAGATAATCTAATAAGATACTAAAGATTACAAGGTTTTGGATATGGACTCAAACGCAAAACTGCGATGTGACGTCGCATCGTAAAAATCTACGAGCTCCGACGAAGCATCGCAAGAACTTGCGAATTGATTCGCACCGCACATTGTTTGTTTACCTGAGTTGATGCACGATGCTTCGCCGTACGAAATCGCATAGCAGCAATTTTTTTATCGCAGGTTTCTGCGATGTGGCGGCGTCTCATTGCAGTTTTGTCTGGAAGCCCTAAGAACTATATCCTCTCGTGAACAAAAATGATAGGTACAGCTGAAGTAAAGTCAGTCTACGGGTAATTAATATTCCAAGTATATGCATTGTAGTTAGGTCCCTATTTAAGTTATTTTTTTTATTATCTTTACATAAAGTCGCTTGTCACACTATGTTTATTCGTTTACTTCTCCTAGACCACGCAACAGATTTTGATGCTGTTTTACCAATCGAAAGAGCTATAAACGAAAAAGTTTTGTGTACTTATATAATTTGCACCCAGAAGCCGGGGCGGTTCACTAGTAGTCTTTATGCTTACTGGCTCCGCTATTGATACCATTTAAGCGTCCAACCCGAGAAACATTTCCATAGAACATACACATGTTTATACAAATAAATGATCATATCTTATCTTATCTTATCTTATCTTAACCGCTCTTACGTGATTATTACACATCTTTCCCTAGTTAATTTGAAAAAACAAATTTTTTGTGGATATTATCTAGGTTTCTATCAAATTCAAAACTTGTGTAAAACTAATCCAGTGAAGACCTCCAAAAATTCTGCTATTTTACTTGAACTTTGGCCCTTCATAATAAAAATAATAAAAAATTTTACTCTCAGGCAATGTACTCATAAGTTAAAAAAAGTAAAGAAAATATATCTATCATATTTAATTCACCTTGCATATTTAATCAAGATTCCGAATGATGAAGATTTTTTCCAAAATCTTTTAAGGTTTTTAAAAAAACACGCGTTTCCTGGAACAAGTTTTGTGTTATATTCCAGTGAGTGACGAGCAGTGGTGGCCGAGTGGTAACGACCTAGACTTACGAGTTGTAGGCCGCGGGTTCAAACCCAGCCAGGCGCATTAGTTTGTGTAATTTATTTCATCACCACTGCTCTCAAAACGGTGAAGGAAAACATCGTGAGGAAACCGGCATGTCCTAGAACCAAAAAAATTTGAAGACCTGTGACATTCACCAACCCGCACTGGGCCCGCGTAGTGGATTATGGCCCATTTCCTCTCCTAGAAAAGAGGCCTGAGTCCCAGCAGTGGGAAAATTAAAAGGCTGATTATGCTTATGCTATGAGTGATGGGATTACCGAATGCCAACAGAGCGTTCAGCCGTTATCTCTTTTTTCACATTGCCTCTTTATCAAACATTGCATTGGATTGCGTTGGAAGAAACAACAACGTCAATAACGTTAACGATAGATCGGGAAAGGCCTTCCTAATTAATACTATGTTTATATAAAAAAGTTTTTTCTTTAATACTAATTTCTCTAAAGTAAATGATTACATGTAATAGAAGCAACCAAAATCTGCACAAAAAAAAACGTTCATAGTTCAAACCAACGTAAATGTGTGTACTGTTTAGCATCAAATATTACATTCTTATAATATCTGGCATATGTCAGATTACTACAGCTTCTGTCAGCGCCGCGTGCCGGCTTCGCCCGCGTGATAGTATCAGGTTGTCCCAAGAAAATATATTCCCGGAATACAAAGTATTCTATGTGCTATTCTAGGTCATGGTCTACCAGTAGCAATGTGTTAATTGCTTTATCCCGTGTGAAATTTCATCCATACCCTGTCAGCTGTTTGAGCGTGAAGGAGATACAAACATACACACATACATCTGAGGGAATGTTCGGAAGAGTTTCCGTGGCCCTAGAACGCAAATAGTACACTGATGGAACACAAGCGGGTTTTAGTCAGAAAAAGTCTGACACGCCTTCTCGCTCCACCATAGAGCGCCACAAGTCACCTCATACTTCCCAACTCAAACAAAAATACCTACACAATTATCATCATCATTTCAGCCGTAAGACGTCCATTTTTGGACATAGGCTTTCTCCAAGCGTCGCCATAACGATCGGTCCTGTGCGTCTCGCATCCATAATAGTGTAACATAAAATCAACAATATAACGTAAATGTACACATCTCCCGTTTTTAGTAATCAAACCGAAAATAACTTGTGAATTCGCAGGTCTAAATATACCTGAGTTGGCCTTAGCCATTCCTAGAATGCATGCGACCTTATATCTAAGTTTTATAGCTAGGACACTTAAAACAATTTCTCAAATAAAACTAGTTATAATTGTTCCATGTTTGTTAACAACTAAATTTTATTAAAAACTTAACTAACTGTATTAAAACACCTCTAACAATATCTTAAAATATGGTGTTAAAAGATTCCTCCGCATCGTTGCCAACTGGAAGTTTATAAGTAGGTACAGTCACGGATCAAAAGTGCAGTTGCACTCTAAATTTCTTTAACCGACTTCAAAAAGGAGGAGGTTATATGTTCGGTTGAATGTATGTTTTATGTATGTTCACCGATTTCTCGGTCAGTTGTGGACCGATTCTGAAAATTTTTTTTTTGATTGAAAGTTTATGCTTCCGAATTGGTCCCATAGAAATATTGTTATGATCTGATCATGAACTTCGAAGATATGGAACAGAACTCCTCATAGGATCACAGCAGAACCGTCGTAACAAGTAAAATTGCTTTGTTTATACGTGTAGTCGATGACTGACTGAAAGTAGAGGGGGAATATATCGAATTGATATGATGATGAAGCCTGAAGTTAGGCACCGGAACTCTGTAATAAATTAATGTAATCTAACCGTGTTTGGGATTATTAGAATTGTCATGAGATGCACTCTGGCTATAAGGTATTTAAGTTTGGCTGAGGGGCACTTTTTAGTGGTGGTACCATAACTAAAAAGTGTAAAATAACAAACTTTTTACAAAAAAAATACAACCGACTTCAAAGTAAAAAAAAACACTGAAAAGTGCAAAATAACTTTAATTTCGGAAGTCGGTGTTAAATAACGAAAAGACAAAACTATTATAGAAACACCGACTTCCGAAATTAAAGTTATTTTGCACTTTTCAGTGTTTTTTTTTCTTTGAAGTCGGTTGTATTTTTTTTGTAAAAAGTTTTTTATTGTTGTAGAAGTTCAATAGTCCACAACTAGTTTATTCAATACTTTAAATCAGTCAAGAACCATTGACCCTCTTCTACAAAGAAATTTTAGACATTTTAGCATTGGTAAGGTGGAACTGCACTTTTGACCCCCTGACTGTATATATTGTTGTCGTATTCTGTTTGTTTATATAATTATATAACTAAAAGGAGATGTGTTGATTGAAAACATTGCTATAGTGTTGCAACAAGCATTGCTTGTAGAACGGATAGTCCGTGCGGCTAAAAGGCGACGGCGGTGGCGTACAGGAAATATAGCTAGTTCCACTAAGACCTCATACACACGAGCGGCAGGTTGCGGTTGTTGTTGTTGTGGCAGAGGTAACTGCAGCCGATGACAAGGAGCGGCGGCAGCCGTCGACACGTCGGCGGCAGCTGTTGACACGCGCGTCGGTGGACATAAATAAAAATAATAAATAAAAATTGTTTATTTGCACCTTCAAGTTAACAAGTTTTGCAAATTACAGTAAATTAGGTCGAAAGGTTAATTAATTATGATATTTAAGTGTTACAGCTGATACTTAAGCTAAAATAACTTAATATCTTGTATACCTATATAGGTATAACCACGCTTATAATCACTAGCAGAGATATAAATATCCTCATAATCACAACCAATTGATGCAAAAATGAAGACTAAAAAAAGTAAGTAAATGTGATATTTAAGTGTTACAGCTGATACTTAAGGTAAAATAACTTAATATCTTGTATTATATAGGTATCAGTGCCCACCCTCATAATCACTAGCAGAGATTTAAATATCCTCATAATCACAACCAATTAATGCAAAAATTAAAACCTAAAAAATTAAGTTAATAACGGCATGAACACATTCCAACTTTGAAAATCAGCTGCAGCCATCGTGTGTGTCAAGTAGCAGTATAGGTCAACGGCTGACGCCGTCGCCGTCGCGTCGACGGTTGCAGTTACCTCTGCCGTTGGCAATATGCCGATCGTGTGTATGAGCTCTTACTGAACCTATTATCTCATGGTGGTCGCGAAAAACCACTGCATGCGAGAATCCAGACCAGTTCATGTAGCGACGCTTGGAGTAAGCCTGTGACCAGCAGTGAACGTTTTCCCACTGGATTTACGTCAATGATTTACGTTTGTCAAATTTCAAATATTTATTGGCTTATAAATTTTTCATGTACAACAATCGGCGAGCAATGGGTAGCTCGCCGTCCGACCGTCCGGTAACCGTCCGGATCGAGCCCAAGTCGTCGACGGCGCGTATTGTCCTACGCGCGCCTCAAGGAGATGTCAGCAAACCGTAGCGGCCCAGCAGGACTGGGGCTGGCGTGCGAGAGAAAAAGAGGGATGGATCTCTCATCCTATATAGCTTCATCCCTTTAACAGTTCAGTTTAGGTCGTCAAATGGATCGCGTTAAGAGTTCGTGGTATGGCTTTAGAGGTCAAAAGTAAATACATCGTAAATCCACTTGATATGGCAATAAGCAGTGGTCAATAATCAGCTGAGCTGTTGGCTATTGCCGACTGCATGATAAAAGAATTTCACCATAAAACAACAAAATTATCGATCCCCTACAGTTCAGTACCAGAAATAAAACCTATTTCTAACGCCTAAGACTTGAATTTATACAATTTGTTGCTTATACCTTCTGTAATGGGTAAAACGAAACCAGTATCAAGTGGCAGTAATCTACTCAATTCATTTGCCATACAATTGTAGTTTTTATTCACACCATAATAAACGTCAGGGGCTGTGACTGCGCAGGAGTTCCTTAACCTTCATCCAGAAATATTTCCGCGCAATCTCTTATCTCTATTAAACGCGTTTTAATTCAGTACACCATTACTAAGTGTTAATCTAAATTGCGTAATTGCGTGGTCGATATTTATGAATGGTGCGGTCGCCGGTCGGTGGGCGATCCGGTCCGGTCCGGCGAATTCTGTGTCACCGCCTCACAGGCAACCGGAGTACCGCTCTTTCCCAACTTACTAGAGAAATGCTCTGGGGGTGTCAAATGTACGTTATATTTATTACCAGTACCTGACTGAGTGGGCTTAATCTAGAATACTAATGTGGAAGACTTCGTTAACTAAGCTTTATTCGATAATAAAGATGCCTGTGGATTTTCTTTAGACAGAAGCTGGTGATGGACTCTTCCATTTTCTTTGCTAATTCTAATAGTCCGTCCAGATTAAACTAATAAGTATGCCATATGTTTACAATGTAGGTGTAATGTACCATACATACCATACAAAGACGAAAACAATAAATGGTTTTGCTAACAGAATGATACGAGAGCGTAAGAAAATTTCACGCATGCCTTAAAAGTGCTGAATGAGGGAAATGATTAACATCATCCTACAACTGAAAATTCCGTAATGGGCATAAACTATGGAGATACATAAAGCTTACTAACAAATACGTTTTTTCCTAAACAGTACTAATCCCTTTATAAACTCGTCTGTTCAAAGCATCAATGAATGATATATTAGGCTTGCAGGGTCCACTTACCACGAAAAGAAATAAACTCAAACACAAATCAATTTATTCGCTATCCGTTAGGTATGTAACAATGATTGAAATGTCAAAACATATGTCAATGTTGCCTTGCCCGCTCACCTCAATACCTCTAATTGAAATCCCTGCTCTAAAACTACAATGCTTGACAAATGTGGATCTATTATAAAAGTAGTATAAAGTACATAATTGATTACATTTCCTGTACGACTAATGGTGTATATTGAATTGATGTAGCTATATGTACTGCTGTTAAATTAGTCACTTTATTGAGACCACTATTGTTGAAATTAAGTGAATGAAATACTAAGAAGCTGTAGCGGATATGGCGTTTCTAGATTAGGACCTAACGTTGAAGACAATTCTCAGGAAGTTATCTACCTAGAAAAGACAATGTTTCCAATTCTGTAATATTTGTCAACTTACTATCAAAGATGTGACACGACGATTTACATAAGTACAATGTGATATGATTGAGCTCCTCTTTGTAAAATCTTGTGCTCAGAAGATGATTATTATATTAAGTCCATAGCGTCTATTGGAAAGGTTTTTCTATTAAACAAACAATCTTGCAAAACAATTCGTCTTTCAAATTCTTAGAAAAATCTATATTGCTGATCTGATGATTATGTCCATTTTTTAACAGCAGTTAATGAAATAACACAATCCCTTTGATGACTTACTCCTACTACTGACTACCAAAGTATAAATAACCAAGCCTTCTAACATCATAAAAGAAATCACTTCTAATACACATGCAGATAATTTTATAACGTTCAAAGAGCTCATATGATTTGAACTTGAGCTAAATTTGAGATAAAAGTACCCATATTTAGGTCACGCGCCTTTTAACATAATAACATGTCTGTATTCCTCCTTTGGATTGGCGGGCGTGTAGCATGTTTCAGCAGAAATAGGAATGAATGAAAGGCAGGCAGTTAAGATGAGAATGCTAAGCGGGAGATATAGTAAGATAAAAGTTCTTGAAAGACTAAGAATGTAGCATCAGTGACTGAAAAGTTGTATAGTAATTGATTTATATGGAACAAGCAATGAAAACGGGGTCGGCTAAGACCTATACCCGGTACGTCTGAAGGATTATTTGGAAGACTTACTGTGACTCTAGAACAGAATGTGCAACTGAAGGAACAAAGGTGGAATTTGGTCTATAAAAGTCCGACACTCCATGCTCCACTCAGAGTGGGAGGAGTTATTTAATGATTTCCGATTATAAAAAAATGGTATGAACAATCAAAAGAGCATGCGATGCGGAAAAGTGAGGAAATGTCATAAGGAAAGTTTTTTTAGTTTGTTTGTAGATTTTTGGTAATAAGAGTAGGAAAGACCAAAAAAGCTATAAATTAACGGCGAGAAAGATAATCATATCTAAAATGGTGGTAACTACTACTACTGAGAGAAAAACAACCAATAGAGAAATATAGAGAAAAAAACACGTTGAGCTGAACACAAATAGATAAATGAAGACGGAGAGCAGAGACTGATGATAATAATTTTTTAGGTCAGGTAGCAATATGGAGCAAGATGAAATGCGTAAGCGCTCCAGCACCCCAGCCTATGGTAGCAGCAGAAAACGTGTGGTTTTTGTCAGCAAGAGTCTGAAAGACCCCTGCACCTGTCCCGGGGTGGAGGGCATTTATGATGGCCACACGTTAAAATAATAAAAAGAAACTCAAATATTGAAATGAGCACTCACTACTCATTTGATGCTCAATTTGACAATCTAAGGAGTAAAATGAAGACTATGCGACGAGGTACCGAGCAAAACAATCATCCTTCACACAATCTAAAGATCGGACTCAGGACCTCAATTTCAACAGTAGTAACATGATTTTAGATTAACAAGGCAATCTCATTACAATAATCGAGAAAGCAGGTCTAAATCTAAGTTACGAAATACGCCTACAGTATATTCGTTGATATTATACCTGGATGATATAAACAGAATGAATGGCTTATTCTCAACATCTAGTTTGGTCAGACTTGTAATGTTTCCGGATATTTAGTGGTTTAATATTCATTCATTTAATATTAATGTTGACGGGGACATTGTGCAGTGTTACTGTCTCCGTTTATTTCTAAGATATGACGTTGATGAAAGCAGAATTATTGACTGTAATTAGTTTGTTTGAAACAGGCGATTGTGTCTTGAGTTCGGATATCAAAGTGTCTATTAACACCCTATAAAATGTGCTGCTATTACATCTTCAAAATTAAACAGAATATGGCACTAAAATACTGAATAAGTTAGAGTCTGATAGAGTGAGCTTTACATTTTTACTTCTTTTTGTAATTTTCGACTCACCATCAGTGTTTAAGAGTAGGTTCCTGCACAAAAACACTCAAATATAAACTGCTACATCCTATCCTCAATAATATTAGTAGTGATGGTGCACTGAACTTGATGAACTGAGCTTGGTGATGACATATGGTTCTGACACGTTGTCGCTTACAATGGGCTACATCAGAAGACTTAAAGTCTTCCAAAGGGCAATTTAAAGGGCTCCGAGTTTGCTTTCGTGATCGCATCAGGAATAGAGATGTCACCAGGAGAAACAAAATTACCGACATAGCCCAAAGAAGCGCCAAACATAAGTGGCAGTGGGCAGGGCACATTGCTCGCAGAACAAATGGCCGCTGGGTCCGAAAGGTTTTAGAGAGGCGATCGCGTACCGAAACATGCAGCATTCGAAGCCCTCCCACAAGGTGGACTGATGACCTGGTGAAGGTTGCGGTAATCCGATCCGAGACGCACAGGATCGTTCACTGTGACGACAACTTCTTAAGACTGAAATGATATTGATAAGCTTGAAGTGAGTTATTAGTCCAGTCAGATGCTGGAAATTTAAAGCTCACATCAAGATTCCTTCACCTAAATTTTCATGTATACTTAAATACAGTTAGATCTGTATCACAAGCTTGGACTATAAGGTGATACGATAATCGCGTACTATGTAACACTGATACTGTTATTTTCTAAATCCCGTAAGACATTGGCTAGCAACACTGGCTGGGAGCCAGACTGCTTCCTTATGTACAGTTGACAACAAAACTTTATCAAATCAAAATTAAATTATATATCATATTTCCTAGAATGTAAAAATATAACAGGCCATATATTTCTGCCCAAAATTTGGCATGCAAAATTTAAAATTAATTGAAATTGGCATTAAGACAACCATAATAATAACGTGAGACATGACATACAAGACTCATTAATATAAATCTACATGAAAGAGGTAGGCCCTTTCATGTACGCCATCAATTAAAAATAAAAATATAATTAAAGCAGAAGAAAAACATATATTTTTTTTTATAAATTAGCAAATTGCGATAAGTTCCTTTAAAAGTACTAATATAAAAAGCTCAAGACTGTTCGTGATGGTAGACCGCTGTAGACACCCTCTGCCTCATCTAAAGGACATTTACAGTGGGTATCTGAATTGAGTATTTTGAGCTAAGAACTTGTCAAGCCATTCTTTAATGACGATATATAAATGTTTGACAGGTTTTATTTATTTAAACTTCATTTACAGTAGTGTTATACATATAGGGCGACTTAATGCAATAAGGCTAGAGTTTGAGAAATACTCAACTTTAAATGCTAAATTTAGATATCTAGGGTTAGTCAAGTCATCACAAATCTATACTAATATTATAAAGAGGTAAAGTTTGTTTTTTTATCTCTGAAAGTACTGGTCCGATTCCTAAAATTTTTTTTCACTAATAGAAAACTGCGTTATTTCTATATTTTATGTACGCGGGCGAAACCGCGGGCAAAAACTGGTTTAGAAAAAAAAATCGTTTGCAGCTTTGTTCCTAGTATATAAATGATATACATAAACACACTTTTCCACGGCAATCTGCTATAGGTATCTGAATTCAAATGAGTACCGAATTATGGAATTGTTGGAAACTACAGAATTATTCGAAAAAGTTACCGTGGTCCTCGGACATAAAGGGCAGCTGAGAGAACACAGGTGAATTTATGTCCGTAAAAATCTGACACTCTCAGAAAAAAAGAGTAGCGAAACGAAAAAAGGTTAATATCAATGCAGTTTAAGCATATAGCATAGCATAGTCGACCTTATAATGTTCCCACTGTTGGGACTCAGGCCTCCTCTAGGAGAGGGAATGGGCCGTAATCCACCACGCGGGCCCAGTGCGGGTTGGTGGATGTCACATGTCTTCGAATTTTTGGTTCTAGGACATGCCGGTTTCCTCACGATGTTTTCCTTCACCGTTTTGAGAGCAGTGGTGATGAAATAAATTACACAAAGTAATGTGCCTGGCTGGGTTTGAACTCGCGACCTACAACTCGTAAGTCGGGCCCGTTACCACTCGGCCACCACTGCTCTACGCATATAATAGCACCTAATTCTGTATATAAAGGAGTAAATAATAATCATTACTATTCATTGCGCAATCATATTATAATAAGCAAGAATATCAGTCTAATTCGAAAGCAGGAATCTGAATAGGACTGGTTACTTCGGAAGATTTATTGCTAAGACTAGAGTCGATTTCTTGTACCGAGTTGTGTCGATCTGAATCTAGAGTGTTATCGAAAATCTTTTAACGTATTTATGTCTTCCTAGTGACAATTAGAAATACCAGTGATGAAGGACCATGTTTACAATGTTTCAATGTAATTTGATAGCAATTCTTGTTAATAAGGGTTGTGATATAATCGGAATTCATTTTCTGGAGACAAATATTTATCATTTTTTTGATTTTTACGCGGTTATAGGTATATGGAAGCGAATCTGCTTAATGTGCAGTTTTCAAATAGGATATATTATATTATTGAATTCGTAGAGATTACTTAAAATTTATAATAAAAAAAGCTTAAAAATAGATGAATTCGGTCAGTTTTATGAAATTCCTTAACATAAGAATAAAGTATCAATATCACATTTTATTTCTTATTTCAAATCACGATTGACATTTAAAGCATTAATCCACCAACTAGTTAATGATAGTTAATAATCTTTTAAAAATAAAATGATTCACTATCACACTAATATTATAAAGCCAAAAGTTTGTGACGGAGCGAAAACAGATTTCAATTAAACTTGGCACACGGATAGACCACGTTCTGGAATAGCACAAAGGGCTTTTCATCCCGGGAGTATGTTAAATCATTAATCCACCAACTAGTTGATGATAGTTAATAATCTTTTAAAAATAAAATGATTCACTATCACACTAATATTATAAAGCCAAAAGTTTGTGACGGAACGAAAACAGATTTCAATTAAACTTGGCTCACGGATAGACCACGTTCTGGAATAGCACAAAGGGCTTTTCATCCCGGGAGTATGTTAAATCATTAATCCACCAACTAGTTGATGATAGTTAATAATCTTTTAAAAATAAAATGATTCACTATCACACTAATATTATAAAGCCAAAAGTTTGTGACGGAACGAAAACAGATTTCAATTAAACTTGGCTCACGGATAGACCACGTTCTGGAATAGCACAAAGGGCTTTTCATCCTTCTCATCACAATCGCGAGTATGTTCCCTTGGGACAATTTTCTACTATCACGCAAGCAATGCCGCTTGCAGCAGCTAGTCTATGATAAATCGGTAATTATTACAGTATGTGAGCCCTGTCAAGTGGCAAGCTTGGACATACCCCAGCTGAATAGGTGATAAAATTATTAATTATAATTATTAAAGGCTAAGTGTGAGACTTGATTAATGACTCTACGATAAAGCAAGTTAACTTGTCCGCTGCGCACGAGTTGAACGGTGGCGTTCACGAGCAGAGCAAGCACAACTATTTACAGAAAAATATTTTTAGTTCCAATTAAAACTCAAGATGTTAACGTAAACCAATTTCTAAATTGGGTAACATGAAAAATGGAAATTTAAAAAGCTCATTTAAAAATGGCGGTCGAATCAAATAAAAAGTATTAATAAAAACTTTATAAATTTCGTAATTGTAAAGCTAATATATAATTTATTGACCGTGCTGATTAAAATTACATTAATATTAATTTAGAAAGGTATTTCGCCCACATAATATATATGTTAGCTTTTATTAAGTAGTTTGAATTAACAGCGTTGCTTTGTAAACTGGTTATCTTTGCCATAAACTTGACCAAAGTCGTCGGAGGAGATAATGGCGCTAATTAAGTAAACTCCGGGGTTGTTTAATAGGTACTAAGCACAAAGCTTTTTGTGTGAAAGGAACTTGTAAAATGTGAGCTTACTTTCTATGTTACCGACAGACTGTTTATTGAAGTCATATCGTATAGGTGTAAAATATTGCTTGAATATGGTAAAACTAATAAAAACTACATCCAATCAATAACAATATTTCTTTGTACATTTCCGTTTGTGAAATGTACGACATGAGGGTAACAACTTACTCACTCAATTAATATTTAATAACTTATTCACTCTTGCCTTAAATACTTAAGGCAAGAGTGAATAAGTTACTTCTAGACAAGCGTTGACCACATTATTGCTTGCCACCAGTCAAGATACTAGTCAAAAGCGAGAATATAAAAAACTGGGCAAGAGCGAGTCGGACTCGCGCCCTTAGGGTTCCGTACAAACTTACATATGATTCACGGTTTATGCATAAGGTTTATGTTTATGAAATTAATTGTTTTATTTTTATATTTGAGTAGATTGAATGAAAGGTAAATTGCGCTTTACGATTTATGACGTATTAAAAAAAAAACTACTAACTGGATTTCGTTCAAACCAATTTTCGATGGAAGTTTGCATGGTAATGTACATTTTTATCATTCTCTTATTTTAGAAGTTAAAGCGGGGGACACATATTTTACCACTTTAGAAGTGTCTTACGCGCAAACTATTCAGTTTAGAAAAAAAATGCTATAAGAAACCTCAATATCATTCATTTCATTCATTAAGACCTATCCATAGATACCCCACACGTATGGGTTTGATGAAAAAAAATTTTGAGTTTCAGTTCTAAGTATGGGGAACCCCCAAAATTATTGTTTTTTTTTCTATTTTTGTGTGAAAATCTAATGCGGTTCACAGAATACATTTACTTACCAAGTTTCAACAGTATAGTTCTTATAGTTTCGGAAAAAAGTGGCTGTGACATACGGACGGACAGACAGAAAGACAGACGTGACAAATCCATAAGGGTTCCGTTTTTTGCCATTTGGCTACGGAACCCTAAAAAGACCTCGATTCGATTACGAAAATTATTTTACTAGTAGAAACACTACAGTAAGCCAAAAGCTACACTATCGCTAAGTGAGTAATTATTAGGTATATGTTTTTTTATACTGAAAAATTTTCAATTTCTGTGCTTATTTCAAAGAGCCAGAAGATTTGTATTTGGGAAGAGACCTTTAAAAGGCGCCCGAGTTTTCAGGATAAGCCCGTGGAGGATTTTTACCTCACTAAAACCACCCCGGAGATCACCATTAGCACACAGAAGGACCTCTGTTACCTCTTAAAACACCACTACGAGACACTACAAATAGGTCTTTCCACTTTACAGCAATTTGTACTTACACTTTAAGATTATTATTGCAATTTCTTACTAAACCCAGTACATGGTAAGGCAGTAATATTCTTCTTTACGAGTCGTTATTACAGACAGCGCGGTACTTAAATACAGTGAATCAGTGTAATCCCATCTTTATAAAACTATAAAATAAGAAGAAAATTGGCCATTTTCTTAGAAGTTTAAGGAGCTCTTCAATCATTTATAAACGGCTGTAGAACTCTGAAATTGATACAACCCAGTATTTATATATATTTTGTTTAAGGTGGGAAATCATCTTATCACTTTATCTTCTACACTGTAATACTGGAGTTATGTTTAAACCAGAGGAAGCCTTGAATTATACTTGTTACGACGGTTCTGCTGTGATTCTATGAGGAGTTCTGTTCCATATCTTCGAAGTTCATGATCAGATCATAACAATATTTCTCTGGGACCAACTCGGAAGTATAACCTTTCAATAAAAAAAAAATATTTTAGAATCGGTCTACAATTGACTGAGAAATCGGTGAACATACATAAAAAAAACATTAAAAACATACATTCAGACGAACATATAACCTCCTCCTTTTTGAAGTCGGTTAAAAAACGATTGCCAAAAATTCAAAATGGCTTAAGCCACAGCTCAATCCGCAGTAGCTCTGGCTTGAGACGAACTCTTGGGATATGGTGTTTATGAATATAAACTCGTAGCACAACATTTCAAAACCTCATAAATTCGGTAGGTACTCTTGTTCATCTACCAAAAACTGACATAAGACAATTAAATTATTTTTCTACCAAGTTCAAATCTTATTCTAAATTTGAACAGCATACAAAAGTATATATATCTAAAAGTATATAGCGGCAGACCAAGGCGAAGGTGGAGAGATGAGCTGGATAAATACCAGAGGGACTAGCCCGCAATGGCCGAAGACAGACTTGTGTGGAAAAGGGAGAGGGAGGCCATTGCTCAGCAGTAGGACATAAATAGGCTAACTAACTAACTAACTAAAAGTATATTCGTCCGACCAGCCTGCATACTAAAAAGGTACGTTTCTCATGCGATCTCTATCGACATCCACACTCCATAGATCATGTTAACCCTACTTATATTAAAATAACTGACAATGGTTATTGCTGACAGAATAACTTCGTATAGGCCCCTTTTCATCTTCGTTCACAGATCAGGACAGATTTTTGACTTCAGTAAGTGATGTCATGCCAAGAATTAAGCTCAATCCTATAGCCAAGACAAGAAAGTATATTTGAAAGCACAGCAAAATTCATCATCATTATTTTAGCCGAAAGACTTCCAAAGTTGGATATACTCGTAGTTGGCCTTCTCCAAGTACCGCCATAATAACCGGTTGATTCCCACGACTTTAACAGGTCATCGGTGCACCTATGGGAGACTTTCTAACGCTAAATCTTTCCAGGAACTTTCAGCCATATCGACCATCTGTTCTGTAAGCATCTATCCTGCGTACTACCACTTCAATTAAGCGATACTTCTTCTGTGACCTTGGTTCTTTTGGGGACATGTTCATTTCTTATTCTATGGGTGATTTTAAACAGGGTAAATCAGTCCATTGTGAGCGACCTACGGGGTTACTATGACGTTCAAAGTAAGATTGTTTCATTCTTATTTCAGAGTGGGTAAGAGCTATACAGGTTGTCTGGCGCCATCTCTTACCCACACTGGAAATAAGAATGAAACAATCTTACTTTAAACGTCATGGTACAGGTCCTGGTGGTTGCGCACCAAGATTTATTTCAGAAAATCCAGACTGGCGAGAATTTCGACGTTAATACCTAATATGTTCCTTAATGTAAACAAGTAAATGTGCCCTAATATAAATAAAGCTTTTCGTGTTTACAAGACAAATACCATTAAGGACTTTAATACAATACCGTGCTGGGATTAGACAATGCCGTAATTATGGTAAATGCCCTGTTAAAGTACATTTTGCTTACTGTTGTAATTTCAGCATAAATGTTCATTCCAACTGGAATCCCAGTGGCAAGGGTGTCGTGTGCTATGAACGGTATTTAGATCTGTAACAGCAGATTAAAATATTTTAAGATTTAGTAGTAAAAGTAGATAATGCCCTAGTAATCTAATAATTTAATTCGATGTTGGTAAAGTAAAAAGATCCAATAAATATGCAGAAGTAAAGACTCTAACAAAGTGCTAACCAGGCCAGACTACGAATCTGTCAATTTAAGTTGGAACGCTCTCAGGCAAAGTGAAGTGAAGTGAAAACTACTTCTTACTAGTGCATAAAGTTTTAATAAATAAATAATAACTAAATAATAAGTGACGATCTTTACAGGCTAGTACCAACAGGATGAGACTTACTCGACACGCCTTATTTTCAACGGTGCCTTTAGCCTGATGACAATGATGAAAGAGTCTAGAGAGTACCAACACTTCAATTCACCGTAAGTTTCACCATGTCTTCTGAGCGCTACATATAATGGTGTCATCTGTGCGTTTCTCCCCGCTAAAACCAACACAGGAACCTGCCCAAACAATTGTGTCTGATGAGATCTCTTGGCCGTAAGTGAGGACGCCCGTCCTGTCCCCCCTCCTTGCGTCGTTTATCCTTAATGCTGAGGGTCGTGATCTCGACAAATAACTGGCGATGAGAATTGCGTCGCAGACCGTGGTCTCCAGTGTAACGTATCGGATTCCTGCCCCTGGGTCTTTTCCCATCTACTTTTCCAGTAAGTAGCAACTTTTCAACCTCTCTCTCTGGCAATTTGGCTAAAGAAATCAAAGATTCTTCTTTGGCATATGGTGGTGAGTCTCATCGGTGACTTGAGTTCAGCAATTATGGATTCGTTGGTCCGATGCTCCATCCAGTGGATTCCAAGCATTTCCTCCAACACCACATCTCAAAAGCTACAATCCGGCAACGGTAAACTTTTTAAAGGGTCCAGGTCTCTGCACCATACAGGAAGATGGAGAATATGAGGGTGGTGACGAGCTTTCTATTGGTCTTACGCGAGATGTTCCTGTCGGTCCAGACGCAATTCAGCTGTGACATGGCGCTCTTTGCCTCTGTAGCTAGTCCTCAAAATTCGGCCTTATCATAACCATACCATGCTCATAGTAAATATACTAGTTTTAAGAATAATGGGGGTTACGACCCCATTTTTCTTAAAACCAGTAGGACATGCCTGTATAAGATTTATAACACAGTGTCATTTTGCTGTTGCAATAATAAAAACTTGTTACGCAAGTTTCATGCATACATACATTATATAAGTTAAGGAAAATAAATCACTAATTAATAAGATGTGTACGGCACTAAATTCTGGTGATTTATAACTGATATAAACGTTTTATTGACGTTAAAAATTAAGTAATTAAATAGTTTAGCTAAGTTTTTCTCTTCGTTACAAAGCGTTGCGATTTTAAGCGATATCAGATCAGTTTAATATATTTTTATTTTTGTCTTTGGTTCCCTTTTTAGATACATTTAATAATATGTTTTCAAAGTGGAAAACATGACTCAAAATATTTCTGTCCTTTGTGGTAGGGGGTACCTACTACCTAATAGTTTTATTTTCTTGATCCAACTGTCATTTGATAAAGATCTCTCAAACATTACCCACCAGTTCTGTACATATAATTATACCTACTAAATGCCTTGGGAAGCGGCCAACTTCTTTTGCGAAGCAGGAATGCGAGCGAAGTAGTAATGCGATTGAAGGAGGTAGCCGCAACCGTGAGGGAACAGCCATCCTCACGCCCCAGCCAGAACAGGGCGAGTCGCAGGGCGATTTCCAACCAACTGAGGTACAAGCATCCGGACGACAAACAATGGATAGCTCGCGCCTAGTGATTCACGCGCGCCTCAAAAAGATTTCAGCAAAACAGTACGAAGTCAAGAGTGAATAGGTTACTTCTAGGCAAGCGTGCTCCATCGTCGGCCACATCATCGCTTACTATCAGGTGAGATAGTGATCCTATCAATAACAAAAAAAAAAAGAAGTAGGAATTTTCAAAAGAGCTACCGTATCTTTGAAACACAAAAAGCAACTGAACGACACAGGCTGATTTTAGTTCGTAAAAATCTGACACGTCGTCCGCTTCACCCTAGAGCGAAAGAAGTCATTTGATGATTTCCCACCACAAAAAAGCGAATATGCTATTAAAACTGTTGACTACACCGTGAGATAGAGTGAGTTGTAGGCAGGAAAAAAAAAAGTACTGGTAAAGATTACTTTGTCAAGAACCCAAGCTGTTCTCCAAGAATGATCATCCCACCTATACGCACAAAACGTTTTGGGAACACATTCATTGTGCGTACAGCTAAGGAGTGGAATTCCTTGCCGGAATCTGTGTTTCCTGATGGCCACAACCCGGGAATCTTTAAGTCAAGAGTGAATAGGTTGCTCCTAGGTAAGCGCGCTCTATCGTCGATCGCATCGTCGCTTTCCATTATGTGAGATAGCGGTCAAGCGCGAACCTATCAAGAATAAAAAATAAAAATAATGATATCGTCCTGGTTCTAAAAAAGAAAAGCACGCAACTAGAATTGTATCAACTAGTATCCTTCCAGTCATATCCGTTGTACTCGTGTTCCGTAATAGTCGTAATATTATACGGTTACGATACTATAACCTTTAGACTCGGAATGAGACTACTCGAACCGATTCGTTACGGTAACATTCTACTCGCATTATTTTACAACAAGCTGCTGCTAAAATATTTAAGGGGCTGTCTGCATGTGTCGCTACGACTTTATATTTTGAAAAGTTTATTTTTGTATCGTATACATTATGTTTTAAAATTGATTGTGTACAGTGAAATGGGGTGAATAGAAACAAAACTTCAAAGGGTATTTTCACGATATTTGAATATTTTTTGCAGCATTTAACTAAATCAATTTATTAATGAATTGTTATTCTAAAATGTCGTTATTTTGTTAGAAGCCAATAATATAGTATCAAAGTGAAAAACCAAACCAAAGTTTTGTTTCTATTCACCCCTGCGTTTCTATTCACCCCGTTTTACGGTATAAGTGGGTTCACATGTTTGTAAACACACCAACGATACGAGAGTAATTCCAGGTGAGAGACAGAGAAGATAATACAATAAATCAATATTTTTGTTGCTGTTGTTAGAAATAGGTATAAGTTATAAAAAATTGAGCAGTGGTGGCCGAGTGGTAAAGGCCCCGACTTATGAGTTATATTATAGGACGCGGGTTCTAACCCAGCTAGGCGTAGTACTTTTTGTAATTTATTTTCATCACCACTGCTCACAACACGGTGAAGGAAAACATCGTGAAGAAACCGGCATGTCCTAGAACCAAAAATTGACATAACGAAGACATGTGACACCAATCCGCACTGGGCCCACGTGGTGGATTACGGCCCATTCACTTTCTTAGAGAGGAGGCATGAGTCCCAACAGTAGGAACATTATAAAGCTGATTATGCTATTATATTATATAAAAAAATGATCACTGTAGTTACTGTTGCCTGCGTCATCCCACTACTAAATAGTTCGTCTAGAATAAGACTATTAATATGAGATATATAGACTATGAGTTAAATTAAAATGTAAATTTTCAAATGGGGTCGTTGAATGTACGAAAATAAATGTACAAATTTCCGGCTCTACGACTGAACAAAATGATTAACATAACTCTCCAAAGAGGATTACACAAATTCAAACACACCTTTTCTTATGTAACACACAAAGTATTGTTTGAAACATGATTGCATTATTATCATTTACATGCAAATTATTATGCAGTCAACGATTTGCGCAGACACGTCTGAAGAAGCCTTAAGCGTGGCATAATTCTTTGTTATGACATTAAAGTCTCGCCGGGGTTCGAATAAATTCAGCTGTAACAATAAAAGTTGTCGGTATTTTATACGTCGCAGGATACTTGGAGAAATGATTTGGTTGGCGGAAATCCTATGTTTTTTTTTATTAAAGATCGTAAGTATTAAGTATTGGAAACTAAGAGTTTTTGTAATCATAAGAGCTTATAATAAGAATAATAAAAGCATCTTGTTTTTTTTGGTCGTGGGATTTTTTGGACCGAACTTCCACTTATATTTTTTTTATTTTTAACCGACTTCAAAAAAAGGAGAAGGTTATTCAATTCGGTTGTATTTTTTTTTTATCATTTTTTTTATGTTTGTTACCTCAGAACTCCGTCGTTTATAGGCCGATTTGCAATTTATTTTTTTCCCTTTATAGGATATGCTTCCAGATTGGTCCCATTTTTGTCAAAATCCAATTCTGATGATGGGATCCATAAGGAATCGAGGGAACTCCTCAAATATTATAGGCAACTATATAGTGATTTTGGTATTTTCATCGAGAACTTAAGCATTTACAGTCAAAAAGTGACATTTGTTGAAGTGGAACTGATGAAGAAGACCAGAAATGGTCAACGAAACTTCATACTCACATTGATATCACAATGAAGATAGTTAAGCGATTATGACAATACAAATAAATGTATGGTTCTGAATAGGTACGTTGAAAATGGTATCATCGAAGTGATCTGATGATGATGGAGCCGGAAGGTAGGCGCTGGAACTCCGTAATTAATCAATGTAACCTAGCCGAGTTATGGACTTATTAGAATTGCCATGAGATGCACTTTGGCTATAAGGTACTATCGAACTGATCTGGTGATGGAGCCGGAAGGTGGAAGGTAGACACAGGAATTTTATAATAAAAAAATGTAACCTAGCATGGTTTGGGTTAATTGGAATCGTCATGAGAAATAGGCACTCTGTTTATAAGTGTTTCGCAACATAAAAAGTGTAAAATAAAAACTTTTTACAAAAAAAAAAAAAAATAACTACTTCACTAAAAAAAACACTAAAAGGGTCAAAATAACTTTAATTTCGGAAGTCGGTGTTAAATAAGAAACAAACAATACTGAGAAACACCGACTTTCGAAATTAAAGTTATTTTGACCCTTTTAGTGTTTTTTTTAGTGAAGTCGGTTATTTTTTTTTTTTGTAAAAAGTTTTCTTTATTAGTATCTTGGGACCACAAATAAAATAAATACAGCTTTTTTGGTTACTGTACTTCAAAGCCATAGATGACTTCTATGCAGTAATGAGAAAGCGGGCCGCTTCCTTTATGGACCAAATTAGGAACTCGAAAAATGGCATTAGCCAGGCCGTGTATGATACATGTAAATTTAATTTAAGTGTCACCAAATTAATTTAATGAAATCAGAAATTTAGTATAATATTTAAAATTTATTCTGATTAATAATATAGTATTTTATTGGTTAATTTGTTTGATATTGAATTTAATCTAATTTGCGTTGACAATCTAACTTAATTTGTATTAATTCAAATTGATTTAGTTTTTAATTTAATTACAATCGGACATTTTAAATTTTTATGATTTATTTAATTAATGTGATGTCAACTATATAATTGCAATGAATTAATTAATGTGTAGTGTTTTTGTTTGTGTTTTGTGTGTTTCTGTGTATTTGTATTTGTGTCAACCTATGGGTATCTTACCTGAAATAAATGTTTATTATTATTATTATAGGTGGACCGCGGTTGCGACCGCGGTCCCAGTCCAAAGTGCCCCACGACCCGTTTTTTTTTTTGTTGCTGGAGAATTAACAAATTAATCACTTCTCTCGCTTTGGGTAGAGTGAGAAGGAGTGTCAGACTTTTTCTGACTAAAACCCACCCGTGTTCTTTCAGTGGCCTTTGCGTTTGACAATTATCTCACCTGATGGTAAGCGATGATGTGGCCGACGATGGAGCACGCTTGCTCAGAAGTAACCTATTCACTCTTGACTTGACTTGAAAGACCCTCAGATTGTAGCAATCAGAAAACACTGACTCTGGCAGGGAATCGAACAATCCGACAGCCCAAAAGCATTTTAGAGCTTTCATTAGCTTATATGACGATTAAAGGACTGTGTGAAAGAAATGGTTGAAAAGACTGTGCCAACTGAGACGACAACAAATATATTAAGTTTTAAAGAAGACATAGTCAATAATGAATAGGTTACTTTTAGGCAAGCGTGCTCCAACATCGACCACATCGCCGCTTACCATCAGATGAGATAGTTATCAAGCGCGAACCTCTAGATAGGTATTTTTTTTAAGGAGGGATGTCATCCAATGGCTTCTCGCGCTCTAGAGCGGAGCGAGAGGGCGTGTCAGACTTTTACTAACTAAAAACACACCTATGTTCCTTCTTTGCCCTTTACGTTCCAGGGTTTCCCTATCGGAAGTAATGAGCTTCTAGATAGGTAAGAATAAAATTTGGAGATTGATGAGCGATTAATCTGAACTTTATGAACTGAGGAATGGGCTGGTTGGTTAACAATTACATTCGAGATTAATCTGTCTAAACAGAAAAAAAACTGGGCAACTTACCTACCTACGAAAACAGTTCAATTCCTGAATTGACTTACGAAGATTTTTCCGAATAGCAAAAAAAAGTTTTTTTTTTGTGACGTAACTACAAATTTACTGTTTTCAGATTTTTCCCTATACTTGTGCTATGAGACTTTGCTTCATGCCAAATTTCAGGATTCAAGTTCAACGGGAGGTAGGTTCCCTATGAATTTTGATTCCCTTTGAGTGTGTCGAAATACACGTTTTTTGCGATATATATCGCCATATCTTTTTTTTTCGATAATTCAGAAGTTTGATTTTTTTCACAGCTTTAAGGGACCACAGACTTGAGTATATGGTTTTAATTTCAACTCGATACTTTCACGCGTTCCCGAGATAAAGGGTCTTGACAGACTGACAGACAGACAGACCGACAACAAAGCGATTATATAAAGGTTCCGTTTTTTCCTTTTGAGGTACGGAACCCTAAAAAACAAAATTGGGAGATGATAAGTCATCTTGTCTACTTGAATTAATCAAATATAAGACAAGCATTCAATTTTCTAATCGTAGGTAGGTACTAAACTGACCAGTTTTTTTTTTTTTGCATAAATCCTATTAAAAGATCTTATGAATAGAGAAATTTTACTTAGCATAGGTAATGTAAATCTTACTTAATTTTCAATAATCCTTCTACTGCACAAATATTAGGATATTTGCGAAAAAAACGATTTTATATAATAATCCTGCGACATGTACAAGTAAGGTGTGTTTCGCGAATATCTTGTGTTTCACAATGGGTGGTCTATTTCGTCATAGATAACTATTGAACTGAACGGACTGCTCAAGATAAGATAAATATAGCGGTATTTAAAACAGTGACGATGAAAATAGATCTTAGTAATGTTACTGTTTTAGTTTATATGTTACTAGCTTCTATCTTAAGACGAAAGTCTATGATCAGTGCGTGTTGCCAGTGATGATATATGGCTCCGATACGTGGTCGCATACAATGGGCCTCATCAGAAGACTTAAAGTCACACAAAGGGCAATGGAAAGGCTATGCTCGGAGTTTCCTTGCGTGATCAAATCAGGAATGAGGATATCCGCAGGAGAACCAAGGTTACTGACATAGCATTAATAATCGCCAAACTTAAGTGGCAATGGGCAGGGCACATTGCTCGCAGAACGGATGGCCGTTGGGGTCGAAAGGTTCTGGAATGGCGACCACGTACCGGAAGACGTAGCGTTGGAAGGCCTCCTACAAGGTGGACCGATGACCTGGTAAGGGTTGCGGGAATCCGGTGGATGCGAGACGCACAGGACAGTTCATTGTGGAGACACTTGGGGGAGGCCTATGTCCAACAGTGGACGTCTTTCGGCTGAAATGATGATGATAGCTCCTGCCAGCGGCGTCGCCCGTGTGAAAATAGAAAATATATTGTCTATGTCACTCAGTGATAAAGTAGCATTCTACTGGTGAAAGAATTTTTAAAATCGGTTCGGACGTTTTTGAGTTTATTCATTACAAACAAAAATCCAAAAATGCAAATCTTTTCTCTTTATAATATTAGTATAGACATAGCCGGCGGATTCGCTTGCGCGGTAGTAGGAATTTATCCCAAGGGGACATACTCCCGGGATAAAAATTATTCTATGCGTGGTCTACCCGTGTACCAAGTTTCATCGATATCCGTAGAGCCGTTCGAGCGTGACGAAGTGACAAACATACACACAAAGTTTCACCGTTACTGTATTAGTGTAATTGTTTACTTTGGTAATGGGAGTCTTCTTGGTATTAAGTTTAGAAATGCTGAGCTGAGCTGAAGTTTGAGCTGTTTCTTCTTAGAATATGTTAGCTTAGATATAAGCTGCTCGTGGCTAAAATAATAACAACCGCGTAAGGGAAATTTATTCAGCTCAATTCAACTTTTATCCATAGAAAATATCAGTTTTGTATGGAGATGCGTACGCTTTCGTTCAGCTTTTGCGGTAAACAGGCATGAAATGAGAACAAATGTGTATTTATCTTGCGTATGCTAACGTGTCGATCGCATTAAAGTAAAACAAACTCGCACTAGGCCCTCTGATAGGGAGTAGCTCCATATAAAGTACTGGTATTCGGGGCTAGAAGCCGACCCCCATATAGTTGAAAAAGGCTGGGCAGATGAATTTTTAATCGTACTCTCAAATGATTACTAATTTAATGACCTGCCATTTTGGTAATGGAAATGAAGCAACAATAAAGAAAACGTAGCAAAAGCACTATATTATCTATGTTTTAACAAAAATAGCTTTCGCTAATGGATTTAAGACGATAAAACCTTATCAGTGGTGCCATACATAAACATAACATAAATTCGCAAGTATTACATTATCTGTGACATAAGTAAGGCGTTGTCACCACATAGCATTTTCCGCGTCATCACCCGGGGCGCTGAACATAAATAGCACCTACCATCATTGCTACGATCACGATACATCTTGTGAGGCCAAGTGTAACTCAATAACTAAAATTTGCATGGCAATAAGGAAGTACGGGGTGAATCTGATCTGTATTATATTGTATCAAATGTTGATGCTTGAAATAAATTAGTAGACGGGCCCGATGAGGCGTGCGAATATGGCGTCTCGATTGGTTTTATTGCGTGCGCTGTTGGTCGCTACAGCTAGGGTTGCCAAAAGCTCTAGACCAAGTTTTTTATTTAATAAGGTATTACTAGCTTTTGCCCGCGGCTTCGCCCGCATACATATAAAATCTATCGGTGATAAAATTTTAGCAATCGGCCCAGTAACAAACTTTACCTCTTTATAATATTAGTGTAGATTATTGATAGGTTCGCGCTTGTCCACTGTCTCACCTGATGCTAAGTGATGGTGGGGTCGAAAATGAAACACGGTTGCCTAGAAATAACCAAATCACTCTTGACATAAAAACTCTTCAGGTCTAACTGTCAGAAAACACAGACTCCAGCACGAATGTGTTTCCCAGACGTTTTGTCCATAGGGTAGGAAATGCCGTTTTATCAGCAATAACGATTGTCAAGAAGAAAAAAAATATGGCTTTGACATGCTCTGCTGAACTGTCACGTGGTTAATTCAATTAGCATTAGCCTAGCCCTTTACCCAACTGTGTTGGAGTCGACTTCCATTCTAGTCGGATGCACTAGCTGCATACCTGTGTTTTATCAGACCTCCAATACCCACTTACTGGACAACATGATACTCCGTGTTCTCCGTCAGCTAATATGCTCTTAAACAAAAAAAAGTTTCTATCTATGTTCACCATGTAGACTTTGAAACCATGCAGCCGATGTGCCCAGGGCCGTCTTAAACTAGGCTGGGGCCCTTGGGCACACAAGAATTTGGGGCCCTATTGGAAAGTAAAAAAAGCGAATTATAATAACATTTTTTTACTAAGTATGACCATTATCTTTTATCCCAAATAATTCCCATTATTTTGCGATCCTAATGTCTCATTATCACCACGAAAAGCAAGACCTCTTGAAGCCAAAAATTTCACTACTGCAACAATCCTCCTAAGCACATTCTTCCAATAGTTAATTTCTGTATTATATTGGGACAGCAACTCAGTATCATTTCGTCCAGTAGTTTTCATTCTTGCAACATAATTCATCATAAATTCCCTGTGCTGTAAAGCTGTAAACTGTTCTCATGCTTTATCAATAAGTTACTTATATGCTTCCAATCTTTATATCCATCAGGAGAACTTAAATTATGTCCAGTACCAGTAGTGATATTAAATAGACGGCAGCAATAACAATAAACAGATTTTTTTGCTGGTGAATAAAGGAGCCATTTTCTTTCTAAAGACTCACCATTCGTCAATTTACGAATAAAAATATTTTTAGTCAAGTATCTAGTTTTCGTTTTACCATTTGAATCTGGAAAACTTGTAGAAGTTTTGGAGAAGTCACTATTTTTATTTTGGAAAAACTCTGGCCCTTTTCGAATCCAAATATCACGGACTTCTTCCGGTAAAATGTTGTCACAGTAAGTACCAGGGTCAGTAGACACAGATACATTCTCTAAGCTTGCAGTTATTAATTCACAGTAGCTTGAAGTCGATGGTTCAGCATCTAATGTGTATTTGTCATTTTCGTCACACGTAACCTCTTTTTCCTGATGACATTCAGATTTACTTTTGTCTTGCGCTGATGAGAATGAATAATCCCTCGGCTTATTTGTTTCTTCAACCGTAAAAAACGAAGTGAGCTTTGGAAGTTTTTCCGTTATTTCTTTTTGAGCTATTACTTTTTTTCTTTTTTGTGAACCACTTAAATATGTTCTTTTCGACATAATGAAATAATGTTTAAACGAACAAATCAAAACTTCTGTTTATCTTACACAATTTTAATTACCTAACAAACGAAACAAAATAACGCCACTCACTCTTATCAGACTACTATACATAAAAAGGTACATACTCTGTGTATCAGACTGAAAGTTTAATACATCATTCGGGGATTCCCCCAACCATAGACAATGTCGACATTTATGTTAGGCCTTGTTTAGACAGTGCAGCTTGACTTTGGAATCGGAGGGATTGCGTGAGTGATCGCTAGATGGTGTACTTAGTAAATTAGGTAGGGCGCGTTCAGAAATATTATTAATTAGTACAGTAGGAATAGGCGCAGTCATCGATATAATGGCGTAGTATATATGCCTATATATGCCTTGTAAATACCTTCTGATAAGATTACTGATTTGTGAAAAAAGTGTAATATGCCCGACAAAAATGTTTTGAGAATAAATGTGTGAGAGAAATTGTCGGTCCTTCGGGGCCCTCTGAGAATGGGGGCCCTGGGCACGGGCCCCGTGTGCCCTTATGGTAAAGACGGTACTGGATGTGCCCCTAACCGAAAACGGCAACCGGAAGGTAATAATTGCGAGCATAGTTTTAAACCATTAAAACAATGCATTCAATAAAAATATCCTTTTTTTTCAACAAATAAACAAAACGTATTTTTTAGCGTTGTAGTTGCAACATACAGGGTATCCACTATTACAAATGAAGCTTAACAAAAGCTGGAGACGTAAAGAAAAAAAAAAACAAGTATATATCTTGTTTTATCTGGATACCTGACAACCTTAACTACACCGAGCAAATTAGATTTAACTAATGTGATGGAGATCAAACGAGACGAAACGTTGTGTTTCTCTTATTTGTTGAATTAGATTGGTCTTGTTGATTAGGTATGTCTTATTTCCACTAAATAACTGTTTGTTTTGTGTATCACTTCATGTAAATAGGTTATATCAGAATAGCAACAGCGTAATAAACATAGGAACAGACTTTCATATTGGTGTATTATTGTTAATATACAAGTAGGTATGTTAGGATGAGATGTGACCAATTTTTGATTTGTTAATGCAATCGACACCTTTATGACGTGTGGCACTCCGATTGGCCCACTCTAAGCTCTTAACCAATCAGAGAGCCAAACGCGGTAAACTTTTCAATAGCATTGACGTAAAAACAACTCGCATTGGGCACTTTGAAGCGCTTTATTATTCTTTGCTGGTGACCTGTCTTGACTTCACCCGTGTGTGAATTATACATATGAACTGGAACTTTTTTAAGTGGAAGTAGTTATAAAAAATCAAAATGTTATACGTAGTTTAGTAGGAGTTAGCGGATAAATAAACGCAAGATAAATAAAATGATATATATTTATATTTGTGTGCGGGGTTGATTATCAAAAAACAAATTAATATTTTCTAACTTCTTTTTAACCCAAAAAAGCCAAGTCCTAAGTGCCATTTTATTCGCAGTCTCGGTTTTTTTTCCAAACAGGTGGTATACCTAATATTGCATAACAGTTTATAAATTATGTCAAGCTGCTAACTACTTCTTAGATTTCCAAGCGATAGTGTTATGATGGTCATGCATAGATCCTAAGATAACGTGTCGTCATCTCAAGTTAAGGTAATATTACCATCCGGTTGCAGCGCAAAATTGTAATACAAAATGCTTTAGTGTAATGTCAAAGAAACAAGTTCTTTAAATTAATTTTATACTTACGAAGAATCACATATTTTCTTTAATTTGCAGGAAACTATAAAGATGAAATGTTATGAGTGGTCGTTGATAACTTTGTATATTAATCTGATCAAACATCGCACCCGCGCTTTTTATAATTGCATTTTATTAAAATTAAATTGTTGACATAAAAATTTAAATAATTAAACATTCCAACGTTTAACATAACTAGCCATCATCAGTTTTGAATATAATTTCCTGCGATATAATTAAAAAGTTGACAGTAAAGCTTAATAGAAAAATTGGATTTATGTGAAATATATGGACAATAAATTCCAAATGGCTTTATTATTTATCTCTCCTGCCAGCTTTAGAGCTTAATTTGACTTGATTATTTAATAAAGCTAATAATACCACGGTTGATATAATGCTCCATAATTGGTAGGTTTGTCTGGTTATAGGCAATTTGCTAGATTCCTGAGGAAGTCGCCCTTCATTAATTTTATTATGTCGATAAAGTAAATATTTGTGTGTTTGTTTATAAATCAATATTTGGATAATTATGAATTCTATGAACTTTCATTTAATCAAATATTGATCGTAGTAGTAGGTTATAAGAGCTATGACAAATACAAACTGTTGACCTAACGCTTGAGAGTAGGGACCTACTTTGACATAATTTTTACCCAATCATTTATTATTTTCTATAGACATAAAAACTATGTTAATACTTTAATGTATGCTTTAACCTATAAAATTATTTTCACTGTCAGTTTATACGTAGTAGTAATAACTTGTATGATGCAAATTTTACAGATTATATTAAAATTTTGCAAAAACTGTGTTACTTTATGCAAATATTATGCGAACGCTTTTATTATACGACACAATTTTAGCATATTATTTGTTTAGCGAGGTCTTTAGATTCAGTTTCACATAGGTGATAAAAACATTAGTATTGTGGTGTCGCACCTTTTAGTATTAATAAAACTAATTTTGAATATTAAATGTATTATTTGAATAGTTGGTGCCAAATTTTGGAATATAGCGAATTAATCATGGCGGACGTTGACATGTCAACTTGACATAGAGTTGCGCCCGCGCCGGTTCAACGACTTTCACAAAACATGTCAACGCAGTAAAAAAAGAACTTTAAAAATATTTCTTCATCACCATATCTATTATTGTGTATGACTCAATATTTTCTCATAGAACTTTTTTATTTGATTTGTTTAACACTTATAAAAGTATTGGAATAACCTTATAATAATATTGTGACGTTGGTATTCTTTTTTCCTGATGGGTATAGGAGCACCGTTATAGGTCTAACCTCAATGTTAAAATAAACATTCCTTGTGATTAAACTCTGATTTGACGTCTCTTATCTCAATTCACACCTACAGTAGAGGTAACTGTGTGGACTGTAATTGCTAGTTTCCATTTCAACTGATTAATTTTTTTAGAACACTTTTTTTTTGGAAATTTGGAATTACAGTGGCATAGTTTTTTAAACAATTAATTAACTATTTAACTATCTTCGATTCTCAAATAAAATTAACATATGTATGTATGTAATGTATATAAAAATCATGAATTCAATATAAAACTAAACAGATTCAAATAAAACAATACCAACAAATAACATAATTTAAAAAACTTCTTTACAGTACACTATTTATAAATTAATGCTAAATACAATTTTATGTGTGCTTCGTTGCCGCGTGGCTGTAACTCGCAATTAATTGTGCAGGGGCTCAGTTATATGAAATTATAGCAAATTGAAAAGCAAGACCCAGTACTAGTTTGTTGTAAATACACACTGCTCATAATTTGTATTAAAATCGCCGATGAACGAGGATGTACGAGGATTATAAATGCAAAACATTTTGCTATTAAAATCAATGGCGGGCTGGCAACTGGCTTTGAAAAAGTAACTTAGCTCATTATTTAAAAAGCTTCGGGCACTTGATTCACTTAAAATATTTTCTAGAAAATGAAAGTGGTTGTTGATCTCGGGAAAATAAAAATGACTCAGCATTAATTTTGGCGTCAGATCTAACGCGAGGTTGATATTCGATGCAGCTGCTCTTGCGCAGCTTTAACTTAAACTGGAAGGGTCCAATGCATCCTGCTGGAAGCAGAAGCCGACTGTGGTTTAGTCCATGGTAGCAAGCATTCTGCGTCGGACGCCTTAGCACCTTTTTGCGAGGAAGACCACCACCACCTTCCACCACCACCACCACCTTCCACTTCGTCCACCTTTAGGCTTTTTGTGATGCTTGCAAAGGAAGCGACGGACAGGGAGTAGAACAAAAAAAATCACAGATAGACATAATATATAATCTTCGCATTGCCGCGTCCAGCCGTCTAGGGTAGGAACATACCAAAAAAAAATTGCAATATTTTTATCGAACAAATCTTCCAAAGTGCAGAACAAAACCAAGTAGACCAGTAAGCATTAGAATTTGGTCAGAACTCAAAAATGCGCTACAATTCAGAAAACCAATTCAAAGCAAGCATAATACACTTGCATAATACAAGTGAAGTACCGTGTACACTTGACACTGTATCTTGTACACAAGCGTCAGTCAGTACTGAACTCTTGGCACTTGAATGCAAGTACTCGCCACTGCCGCTCACGGCTAGTGCGACAGTTGACAAGCGAGTAGCTACGCCGTTTACTGTCGTTCTCACGACTTTAATGTCCGTAACGTGCGTTTACAATGTCTTTTAAGTGGTCCGATGTGTTCGGGAAATGGGTAAGGGTCAGCTTAGGGAAATAATGTCAGGTCTGCCTCTATATTTTTCTGACAGACTATATTTTCCAAAAAATATTATATTTTGGCTCTGTCAGGAAAATATAGAGGCAAAAATAAATAAAATACCACCATTATCAAATATATAAAATATATTTTCAATATGAAAGTAAACGGTTAAACTAAGGAAGAGAAAGGAAGGAAAAGTATACTTTTTATCTGACTTCGACTTAAACTTCACCTTCACAATATCCGACATTAACACGACAAAGTCAGTGGAAAAAGCTAGTATATTATTTATATATATGTATATATGAGTAATCACACTAATAGGATGTATTATAAAGGAGTTTTTTTATATACTTACGTATGAGTGTTCTGTATATAAAAAAATGGCTAATGCCCATAGGATAAATTATATTTTTATTCCGGGAGTATAATTATTTCCTTGTGATAATATTCTACTTTTAAGGGTGTTTTTAATATCGTGTGGATTTCATCACGCATGCGGGTTTGCTCCGCATGCAGAAAATGTCAAAATTCAAAACGCGTCCCGCGTGCGTATTCCACGTATTACAATAAATACTTGTATGAAATGCACATTTGCGGGTATTTCGCGTGCGGAGCAATTTCACATGAGTGATCAAAACCGCACGATATTAAAAACACCCTAACTCGGGTGGAGCCACTGATAGAAGCTAGTATTAATAAAAACAGAAGTATAACAAAATTCTATAGTTTCGGCTATGAGGAAAAGCATGGATTCATGAGCGAATGTAATTAAAAAAAAGCAATGCTCATTATTTTGAGCTTTTTGATATGGTTAATTTTTTATCTTAGAGCTTAAACGTTTTAATGTGATTTTATAAATAGGTAAACATCATATCACGTGACAAAAACAAATATCTCCTTATCTTTGTTCCTATATCTACATTTTTATTTTAACATACAAAAATTTAGACGATATTCACAAAATACACACTTTCATGTTTCATCGATCATGCTATAATGAAATTGTTAAACACCTCGCGTGCGCCCGCACTTAGGGCCTTCGGAATGCGTTAACTATTCCAATATGACTTTTATCACGAAAAGTCCTTTCAGTCTGAAAACGGGTGTTAGATATTGGAGTAACCGTTACTGAGAAATCCAATGAAAGCAGGAATTTTTAATTCCGGAATTCCGAATAGTCGGCTAAGACCATCGATTGGGGCGTACTCATTTTTTAAAATCTTTAAACAACGAAGTCCACAAAGAAACGGTTGCCCACATTATTTACATTATTTTAGTGGTAATGTAAATGTATTTTCTTTTTATTTCTAAATTATTATGTTAGTTTTTTTTTTTCTTCAATGTGTATGGATTTGTTATTAGCACAAAATAAGTAATAATTAGGTTATTATTGTTTTATTAAATGTATTTTTTTTTAGTTTGTAAGTTTCGACTATACAACGCCTTGGACATCTTCCGTAACGTTGTACAAGAGCTTGTAAATAAATAAATAATTCTTTTATGATAGCCACTGAATTTTATAATTTAGTTTTTTGAATTGAATTGAATTATCTCTTTTTTTAAAGAAATATTTCCCCTCATTAGGAATTACTCCTGTTTCGTAGATGCACTCATAAATAAAGAAACTCAAATACATAAGACAGCCAGACCCGGAACATCTATCTGTAGGTTATACAAATACTTGTTCCGTGCGGGAATCGAACCCGAAACTCGCAGCGCAGCAGCCGGTTGGCTGCTTAAACACTGCGCCAACGGAACCGTCAAATAATAAAATTAACGCATTAGCTGCTGTGATCGGTGGATTAAAAGAAACTTCTACCATTCAAATTCCCTGACTTTCATTTATTTTGTGATCGATTCATATTTTTTTTCCAGAACTTGGGGATTTTTTATAATATCATATAGGTACCCGCCCTAGCATCGCACGGGTGCAAATTATAAATATTATACATAAAAAAACTTTATTCGTTTACTGTTATTTCTATTAATGAACCACCGCATCAAAATCCGTTGCTTGGTTAGAAGGACAGTTAGAATAGAATAAACTTTATTTATATATATTTTTTTTTAGTTTTTGTTGCGTTTGGATGATTTCTGAAAAGGTGACCCGTGGTCCTAGAACATAAAGGCAACGGAAGGAACATATAGGTATGATCTTAGAACAGGAGAAGTCATTAGATGATTTGCGAACTCAAAAAAAAAAACTACATGTAAAGATTTATACATAGCCATTCTAACAAAATTCCTAGGTAGATAAATATGTATATATAAGGTTAATTAAGGTTAAGTGGCAATGGGTAGGACACATTGCTCGCAGAACGGATGGCCGTTGGGGCCGAAAGGTTCTGGAGTAGCGACCGCGTACCAGAAGACGCAGTGTTGGAAGGCCCCCTACAAGGTGGACCGATGACCTGGTGAAGCGGCAAACCGATTGCGGGAATCCGGTGGATGCGAGACGCACAGGATCGTTCGTTGTGGCGACATTTGGGGGAGGCCTATGTCCAGCAGTGGACGTCTATCGGCTGAAATGATGATGATATATAAGGTACCAAACTTCTGCCAGAGGCTTTGATTGTGTGACTGACGGTTATTGCCGATGCGAAGAAACATGTAACAGAGATGATAGCGACAAGAAACATGTAACAGAGATGATAGCGACAAGAAACATGTAACAGAGATATTTGTAATTGCAAAACATTATTGAAAAGAGTGTCCATGGAGCTTCTTGCACATTCTTCTCCATAGAGATCTACGCTTTGGAATATGCAATTAGCATCATTTTTTCTGACTGACTGACTTCTTGACATTTCAAAAGTGCCTGTAAATGGTTTATTTGAAATAAATGCTTTTGAATCTTTGAAGGTGAAGTCGAAGTCAGATAAAAATTAGTCTATGTCCTTCCTTGGGGATCAAGCTTCATAATCGGTTCAGTAATTTCACCGTGGAAACGTAACAGAACGACAAACAGACAGACAGAGTTACTTTGACATTCATAATATTAATATTGATTAATAACATATAAGCATACTAGCTTCTCCCGCGTGAAAATCGGTTTCTCCATACAAACTTTGGACCCCCGTTTCATCCCCTTAGGCCCTAAGGGTTAGGGGGTGAATTTCGTTCTTAGCGGATGTCTACATCCTATAAGGATGCTATCTGCCAAATTTTAAGTTTTTAGGTGTTATAGTTTTTAAGATTTCGTGATTAATCAGTGAGTGGTGTTTCGCTTTTATATATACATATATAGCATTAACACATATTAATTTCATTACATAATTATGTTAGTACCCTATATTGACAATAACATTTCCAGAATCTTGAACCTCGATCGTGACCTTACTTGCTAAAATAGATATTACCAAATCAAAATTTTTATCAACAGAAAACATCCACTGACTATCTTTAACTAACACAGGAAGATTGTCATAAAATTATATTAAGACGTCTGTTTATACTGTTAAGGTCCGTGGGACAACGATAGAGGACAGGAACCATTACTCACAGCAGAGTTAGCACCAATTTGTCAACATGTAATTATAATTCTGGTAATAATAATTACAATTACTCAAAATGGCCACACAGCTCGACGGTCGGATATCATGTTTACACTTTGAAGACGTTACTTGGATTAATTAAACTATGGAATGTGCTTCCTAGAAGGACGCAAGCGCCGTACTATGAAATGTGCGCATTTCTAATCACGTTGTCAATGGATCTTAGACATTATTTAGGGCAGTGTGGATTCCCGTTACGTTAGAAAATAGGGCAGTAAGAAATTCTATCACGCATACGACTTTGTAGATCTATACCCTTTTATTTTGGATGTGTTTGCGCTTGCGGTAGTTTTTAACTAACTTCAAAAAGAAGGAGGTTCTCTGTTCGGCTGAACGTATTTTTTTTATGTTCACCGACTTCTCGACCGATTTTGAAAAATGTTATTTTGATTGGAAGGTTATACTTCAAAGTCGGTCCCATAGAAATATGGTTATGATCTGATCATGAACTTTGATGATATGGAACGGAACTCCTCATAGGATCATAGCATTACTGTTCTAACAAGTAAAATTGCTTTGTATACCTATACGTGTAATCGATAACTGACTGAAAGAAGAGGGGGAAGGGATATATCGAACTGCTCTGATGATGAAGCTAGGCACCGGAACTCTGTAATAAATCAATGTAACCTAACCGTGTTTAGGAATATTAAAATTGTCATGAGATGCACTCTAGCAATAAGGTACCATTGAGCTAATCTGATGATGGAAGGTAGGCACGAAAACTGCGTAATAAAACAATGTATCCTAGCCGTGGCTTGGCTTATTGGAATTGTCATGCAGTTTTAATGTTTACGTTCTATAGGTACCAACCTTACTATAGAACTTGCACACTATTTTTATTTGGCTGAGGGGTACTTTTTAGTTTTGGTACAACAACAAACAAAACCGTTTTATGAAAATGGAGAAAGTTTCATTGAAGGTACAGATAAAGGAGAGTGAATTCCCGCCGGAATCGGACGGAAATTCGGAAGTCGGTGTTAAATAACAAAGAGGCGAAACTATTATAGAAAATAGAAACACCGACTTATGAAATTAAAGTTATTTTGCACTTTTTAGTGTATATTTTTGTTACATTGAAGACGGTTGGTTTTTTTTTTGTTAATTTTATTTTACTTTAAATTAATGTCATAAGGAAACATCATCTCCTTTAGCTGTACTCTCAATGAAACTCTCTCCATTTTCATAAAACGGTTTTGTTCATATGGGTGGTAGCTTTGTTAACAACAGACACAAGCAAACAACAGTGTCATATGGGCTAGCCTGAATGACAGATCTAAAAGCCATGAAACAAAGACAACTAATAAATTGCCGTTAGTTCAAAAACAATACATTCCTTGTATCAATATTGTTACAGCTGGTATAATTATTTATGTACAAACTTATGTTCTGTTTTTAACATTTATTTATTGTCAACATAAACCGATACTTTTAACCTGTACTTTGGCTTTACCATGACTTGTTAAAATGTCAAGCGTGCGAGTGAGAATGAGGGATGAAGCTATACACCCTATAGGTACAGCTCCATCCCTTTAACAGTTCAGTTTAGGTCGTAAAATGAATCTCGTTAAGAACTCGTAGCACCGTTGATGTGAACTATGAATCATTTGTTAAATAATTTGAAGTATATACTTAAATCCATCGGACTCCCGCAACCGTTACCAAGTCATCGGTCCACCTTGTAGGAGGCCTTCCAACGCTACGTCTTCCGGTAAGTGGTCGCTATTCCAGAACCTTTCGGCCCCAACGGCCATCTATTCTGCGAGCAATGTGCCCTGCCCATTGCCACTTTAGTTTGGCGATTCTTCGTGCTATGTCGGTAACCTGCGAGACGCACAGGACTGTTTATTGTGGCGACACTTGGGGGAGGCCTATGTCCAGCAGTAGACGTCTTTCGGCTGAAATGATGATGATGATGATGTACTTAAATAATTATTATTTTAAGCATTAAGTCGCTTGTGAATAATTTAGTAAAATTACTTACACAGAACTCCAATGCTGTCGCAAGAAAAACAGTAAATTTTAATGTACTCTATCGCACTCAGTTTTTCATTTTCATGAAAAACTGAGTGAAAGTAGTAGTGAAATGTAGAAATTTCAAATTTCTCTTACTGATATTCTATTTTATCTATTTATTAATACAAAAATACCTAATACAAAAGTTAATAGTCATTTCAATATTCCATACTTACTTCTTCCAATCCAAACTCATCGATATTAATGATGACCAATGTATTTCCAATGCGAATGATTACCGATAAATCTGTTCCTCCCAACAATTCTATCTTGTTACAATGAACGTTGTAAATCTAACCGTTTTCTCTTGAAATGCGACTTTAATGGTCTTTAAACAAGTTAATGGTTCCGTTTGGGACCAAGGTTGTACCATTTGGCCGTAGATCGAAATTCTGACCTCCATTTTGACTTTAATCAATCACAAATTCGTTGATTTGTTCCAGTTGTTTCTTTGATTCATCATTTGACTTGCCAAATTCATTTTAATAACGTAATTATTTCATCTATTGTAGTTTTGAGTATTTTCATTCTAATTATTAGCATCCAGTTCTTCGAAAACAGTAATAGAAGGAGCTATGATTTTAAGGCGCAATTAAAATATACAGCGCTCTCGTTTCGTAGTCGTAAAAACGGCCAAATTACTTTAGAAAAGCTTTGTTTCCTATCAGTAGCAAGAAATCCTTCCTCTTTGTTCCTATGTCCTATTTTCTCTTGTAAATTACCATTACTGTTAGTTAGACCAGGATCCTTCCCGTCACATTTATTTATACCTACATGAATATGCTTACAAGCACCTACATGCATCAAGATATTCCATTAATTTCCATCTCCAGTCTCCAAGTTAACAGTTACACATTACGCAAGAATACAAACAGCTGATAAACGGTTTCCCATCTCCAGTTCTGTTATCTTAGGACGTTTAACCGCGTTTCTGTGGAAACTGTATTACGATTCAAATATAGAACATTTCAAGTTTATTTTGTTTACATTCTATTTCTGACATTCAATCTTTTCGGAAGCCAATATATCCAAAGACAAAAAACGACATTTGCACAAAATAAAAAAAAACAGCTATCATCAAGCTTCAAAAATCGAACGTCGAAAAATCATGCACCTCGATTTCGTCCACACTACAACAGTAGGTCCTGAAACGACAAAGAGACAGTATGCCTTTGTTCAGTGTCGCAACTCGGTTGACGGGCGCGACTATTCGGATCATCGGCCACAAATATGGGACGCGTGTCATTCATGGCACATCCTGATTGAGATTTTTGGCCCGAGGTATAATTAAAGCTGCGGTCCGTGTAATTTTTGGCCAACGATGCGAGTTATTCGAAGTATTGCGGTCCAGTAATTTGTGTTACAAATTATAGCCGCGAGTCGGACGTGGAAAGGGAATCACAGAGCGGGCTATATAATGTATGATTTGACATGGTTATGTTGTAATCACTTTTATCAGTGTACATTCGCAGAAAGCAATAATAAGTTTATAGTTTCTGCATTTTATGTTGTTGATAAATGCTTTATGAAAGTTTCACTCGTTTATTCGTGTCAACGTTTCCAAATCCTCATCGCCCGGTTCTCATAAGAGTAGTCCAAAATTTACGGCAGCACCGATCTTTGGAATTTCATTAAGATATTTTTAATACTACGCTGCGGTGCATATCTGAAGAGTCCGCGGTTATATTTCGTAATTTGACTGACAGACCCGTTTACGTCTTCGCTCGAAATTTCTTTGAATTCATAATGCCTTTATGCATCAGTATTATCTACCACTACTGTAACCTGACCTTCGCAAGACAAAGTTGGGCAACTATTATGTCAAACCCAGGTCAGTTCTAACATATTTTTCGTCTTTGTACTATTGTTAATTATAATTAGCAAGTCGTGTCCAGATCGTCTGTACACAATGGACATTCAGTCACATTCCGGCTTGAATACAGGTATTTAGTTCGAGCAATTAGGAGATATTCACTCAGCTTAGAGTATCACGATATTTCGCTACTGTTTTGTGTTAATCTTGTAGTAAATTGGACTATTCATCATCAACAACTACAGAAGGTAATTGTTCAAAATTTGGTGTCAAATTAGGTAATTACTTATTTGTTGCTACTGCTCTTTGTTGTACTTGACATTTCATTCCATTACTGATTCACTTTGCCCGATGTTTCTCTAAAATCTAATTGATATAAACTCATAGAGCACATATAAACTAGTGCTTGACTACGATACCACCTGATGGTTAGCGGTGATGCAATCGTTAAGGCCCGCCAGTTTATTAAGAAGCTCTTGCCCTTGTCTCAATTTATTTGGAGGTGCACCACGAGTCATCTTCATCCAAACTTTACTGTAACTTTGTAGCTGTTTGCTTTGTAGCCACCCCGTTTTTAAACATAATTATCATCACAGAAACAGTCTATTTACCTTAATCCTATAATATCACGTTCTGATACGCCACTTTTTGAATCTTTTGTCTAGTATCTATATTATCGTCAAAGTCAGACCTACGTAGTTTGGTGCTAAAAATTGAAGAAGAATATTTTTTTACATGATATAAACAAGTTCTTGACTGCGATCCCACCTGATGGTGAGCAGTGATGCAATAGTTGATGGTGAAGTACACTAATTTATTAATAGACTATTCGCTTGGAAGACACCTAAATTGTAATCAGACGGGAAGACTGCAGCAGGCAAATTGTTCCAGTCATTCGATGTACACGGTATAAATAACGAGGCGAAACGCTTAGTTTTAATTTTAAATTTACTAGAATTTGAAAAAAATATTATAACCAGTGATGATTGTTTTTTTTTTATTAGTCATACACACAGTAAAAGTTGAGTGTACTCAAAAAGCAGTTTGTATTTTCAACGAGAAGTTAAAACTACTTGTAACGGAAACATATTGGATACGTAAGTCAATTGCCACTCAAATGGCACTTGAGTATCGACTCCCTAGCGACCATGAGCAAGTGTGGTAATTGGCATAGACACTATTCCGTTAACTGATGTCCCATTTTATTTGCGATATTTTCTTTGTGCTTTTTTTTCCCTGAACTAACAAAAATGTTTACATAAATCAACGGTAGACATAAGCTTACCATTTACCGTTTCACCTACTCCACATATTCACTAATAATTAAATTAAATTAATTGTGCTGCATAAAATCGAACACTTTTTGGTAAATGTAAGCGAAAACTATGTAAAGTTGTGAAAAAAAAACAACAAAAAAATCTACCATCTTTCGCTAACTCACTAAAAAGGCGAAAGTTTGTATTTGTGTTGGTTTGTCACTCCTTCACGCTCAAATGGCTGAACAGATTTAGATAAAATTTTGAAAGCCATGTTCTAGAATAGCACATAGAATACTTTTTATCCCGGGAGTATTTTCCCTTGGGGTAATTTTCTACCAACCTTTTATTATACAGTTTAGTGAATTATTTGGTAATGTTGTATTTGTTCCCTAACCTTACCAAAATCATGTTGTCCATCGAGATAGATTAGAACCGGCGACACAGGGTATCCTAACGTGAGATCCAGTGTCACAACTAGTTATCGTAACAGCTGATGTGACTGAAAAGGCTGTCCAATTTAAATGGGACTGGCCAGGATATGTTAGCCGTATGCTCGACAACTGTGGGCCAAAAGAGTGAGAAGGGGTCGTGGCAGACTACGAATGGCTGGACAAACTAGACAGATTTCACCAGAACTAGAAGAAGAAAGTGTGAGCCTGCGAAAGGGGAATGGGGCGGGACCAAGCAGGTTAGCATTTTTTTTACTGAAACTTATTCATTACATCAAGTGTGATAGATAGTGGTCAAGCACGAGCCTATCAATAATAAAAATTAAATAATATTATACACGAAGCACGAAGCACGAAGAATCGCCAAACTTAAGTGGCAATGGGCAGGGCACATTGCTCGCAGAATGGATGGCCGTTGGGGCCGAAAGGTTCTGGAATGGCGACCACGTACCGAAAGACGTAGCGTTGGAAGGCCTCCTACAAGATGGACTGATGACTTGGTAACGGTTGAGGGAGTCTGATGGATGCGAGACGCACAGGACCGTTCATTGTGGCGACACTTGGGGGAGGCCTATGTCCAGCAGTGGAGGTCTTTCGGCTGAAATGATGATGATGATGAATGTTATTAAATTAGGTACTTTGTCTGTAATGTCTGTCCGTCTGTCACCAGGCTGTATCTCATGAATCGTGACAGCTAGACAGTTGAAAGTTTCACGGATAATATATTTCTGTTGCCGCTATAAGAAGAAATATTAAAAACGGAATAAAATAAATATTAAAGTTGGTAATTGTAATCATTATGCATAACTGATCATGTACTGTTTATGTACTACAACAATTTCACTCCATCAACACATGAATATTGTAAGCCGAAATCGTGACGATGTACTTAACCTAGTCATCGATCTAAACTCTAAACAGAAACCCACTCGTGTCTGTAACAAAAGGCACGTGCTCACTCGAACTCAACACTTACTGTATAATCAGCTTACCTAAATCACAATGTAAAGACAGATTACACGTGTAGACTAAATACACGGAGCAAGAAGACGCCTCAGCAGCCACTGCTAGAGACGGCATTGTCAAAAGTGAACCAAGCGTGTCAATGAGTGCCACCGGTTACTGACAGAAATTGTCAGCCCGTGTCAGTTTTGACTACGCTATGACAGCTAAAACTTACCAGCTGGGCACGAATGTTATGGCGTCACTGATTGATAAGTCGTTGCCGCGGCAGTGATAATATTATAAGCTTTGTGACTGACCGAATAGAATGCCCAATATTGAGTTTAGCAGAATGCTTAATCATGTTAATTAAGAAATTACGATTCTAGGTTTTATTTAAAAGAAATCAATTTAACAGATTTTAATTATTTATTTGAATGAAGTTAATACGCCTGTAGTATAGCTAAATTTCATTCATTTTCATTATTATTATTATATACTAATAATAATAATGATGAAAATAAATGAAATTTTAATAAGCTTTTCTCGCACCTTCGCTCCCTTTTCTGGTATATAAAATAGCACTCAAAATTAGTGGAGCTTCTTATTGTGAAAAAGATTATGTTTTACAAACACATGAAGAATTTTTTTTCAAGTGTGTGCTTTAAGTATACCACCGGGCAAAATTTTCCACACAATGGTTAATTAAAAATGGACGCAGGTGGCGAAACGACCTGGACGATACCGCAAGGGCTGGTTTGAGGAAGTACGACAGCTGAAACCCAGTAATGGAATCGTATTGGCTAGACTAACATTTCTGCATTCTTCTTCTTCCTGTCCTTATCCCATATTACTTAGGGTCGGCGCAACACGTTTTTTTCTTCCATTCTGTCCTGTCACACTATCACTAACTCCCTTTTCTTTCATATTCCTCCTCACACAATCCATCCATCTTTTCTTTAGCTTCCCTCTCCATCCATCTACATGTATACTCAGAACTCAACTCAAAATTTCTACATTATAGGTATAAATGAATATCACTTCCCGTCTGTTTGTTTTTCCGATAAATCCTCCTAAACCATGCTACGGATTTTGATGCGATTTTCACTAATAGAAAGAGCAATAAAGGAGGAAAGTTTTTGTTGTATAGTTTGACCCGTTCACAGCTGGGGCGGTTCACTCATTATCTCCTTAGCCTTTTCCAAACTAGTTTCGGCGTCCAGTCTAACTGGATGTAGCTGAATAACTGTTTCAAATGGAGCGACTGCCTATCAGACCTACAAAACCCAGTTTCTGGGCCATACGATACTCCATCCCCCCTAGCCAAGTTACAACGGTTTCGTTTCGATTCTGTTTTCGTCGATCGCCTCGGGTAGGCCACGCCTCCGATTCCTTTATTCTGACGTCATCTCAATGCTCAGTCACGTGGTCAGAAAAAAGGAATAGGAGGCGAGGCCAATTCGAGGCGATCAACGAAAAGAGAATCGAAACGAAACCGTTGTAACTTGGCTAGGGGGGCTGGGGCGGCTCACTAGTAAAGTATTATAAACGGCATGACGTTTGTAGTCGCTGCCACAACAGCGATTCTTAACTCTGCGACGAAACGCAATGATTGATCGACTAGTCTGACAGTTTAGTCGCAAATTGCACAAACGTTGAAATGTTTCGTGCATGTGGTAATTGACTAATTGCACAGTTTATTTGGTAAGCAAATTCGATGATTGATGATGTGTGAAACTCGTAATAGCATGTGAAGGCAAGGTGTTTAGTGTGGTTTGCTGTTCTTGTGTCATTAATGGGCTACCAATAAATTATAATAAAGAAAAATCAAATCGTTAATATTTCATTTTAATATAATCAGGCTGGATTAGTGCTATTAAATGAAACTAGCTTCTGTCACTGGTTTCACCCGTGTGAAAATCAAAAATGATCCTGTAGAAACGTAGGGTTCCTTGGGATATAGATAAGATATCACATATTTTAATCCAACTCATGGTTTACCCGTGTGCATTTAATTCATTTCCGTTCAGCTTCACACTAATATTATAAAGGTATTATTATTATTTTTACATTTATTTATCTCAGCACCCTAAGGTCCTGGACCTTTGGAAGGCGTACGAGGAGCCGAAACCAACTCGCAGAGGCCCTTTTAGACACTTTTAATGGGAAGTGGTACAAACCGGTGATTATCCCTGTACGCACTATGCTAGTGCATCCAAGGACAACCCCCGGTTGGTGGAAAACTATTGCGACATATGGAAAACTAAGATATAAGGCTATGGTTTTTGGAGTCTTAAGTGGACTGGTTACCAGGAACTATGTTAAGACTATGGCCCCTGCTTAAACAATGTTATTAATATCCATCGACAAAAGGCAGGGGGTGACTTGCACACTCAATAAATAGACCCCCATAAACGGTCGCTAGCACGAAGTGACGTAGCAACAAGAGGGCAACATATCCTGAGGTGCTTAAGGAGTGGAGAGGTATACCACGGCTATCAGGACAATCCCGGAAGTACGGTCAAGATCCCTACCAGTACCTTACTGGATTATACATCCTTCTCCCGAGCACGTTTGCTCTTGCGAATCTCCACTCAAGCCAGCCAATAAAGGCAAGAGAGAGGTGGGAGCTCAGTTCCTCGTCAGTGTTCACTACGGCCGGCCAATAAAGGCAAGCCGGAGATGAAGAACAAGAATTCTCCCGGGAGATCGGGTCCGTGGGGTCGCTAATGCCCAATAGTTCGCCACAAAACTGCACTGCGGATTGTATCTCTCTTAGTCTGGCCCCTGACCCTCGGCATATTACGGCAAAGCAAACTTCACCGATACAGACCTAGTGTATATTGGAGCACGCAAGCCCCACCACGACGTCAACGTCGATGCGACACGTGATGTCGATGTGATACGGCGATGGGGTTATTATTATTTTTATTATTATTTCTATTGTTGTATGTTGTATTACGTACCTTGAATTTGGATGTTTGGCACGCGGCTGTATCCTGTAATTGAACCTAATTTTAATGTTTTTGTTTTTTTTTTTCTACTTTAACGCGAGCGGAGCTGCTGGATGAAACTAGTTTTTTATCATTCAAAAGCGTCAGACAATTCTAACTCTATATATCGTTTGCTGCAGCAAGTCGTCAGACATCTTTAATGTATAACTTGTGGTATGTTATAAATGTATTACGAGGTCTGTTCTTTTGTTTGATTTATGTGAACTAAAGTGTACTTGTGTAAATAAAACAATAACTTTTTGTATCAATGGTCTATTTATTTTATTAAAATTACATTAACACAAGAAACTGGTAAAAATCCCCTCACACTAAACATACACGATACTTACGAATACATGACAAGGTAAACCTACACCAATGTATACATATCCTGTTAGGTAATTTAATAACGATTCTAATGATATAACTGGTAACAAGCTAGCTAACGTAGTTTCGAAGTTATCGTCGTTTTAGTAAGACGCGCCGAAATGTCCCGCCAAGAGCTCGCGAACGGTGACAGATACGGAGATAGCGCCGCGGGAGCGTCCGACAGTGCAGGGGATATCATAAAAAAAACAAAACACAAATAACCGTGTACATAGAAGGACTCGAACGTCTGGAACAATTTGCCTGTTGCGGTCTTCCCGTCCGATTATAATATAGGCGTCTTCAAAGTTAGAATGAATAGGATCTTAATAAACTAATGCGCTTCATCATCAACGATTGCATCACTGCATACCATCAGATAGGATCGCAGTCAAGCACTAGTTCATAATCATCCGCTCCGCTTTGATAGTAGGCTTATCACTTAGGGGTATAAAAATGGTAAACGACCTATTCTCAGACCTACCAAATATACCTACACAAAAAATATCAAAATCCAACAAGCCGTTTCTTTTTTTTTTTAGGTCAAATCCCGCCTTGGGCGGAGCGGAAAATAGTGTCAGACTTTTACTGACTAAAAACCCACTCCTGTTCTTTCTTTGCCTTCGTCCCAGGGCCCCGGGTTTCGCTTTCATACTACCCGTGGCCCCAGTAGGCTTCGACCCTGTTGGGCCCCTACGATTTGCTGACATCTCCCTGAGGCGCGCGTGGAACAATACGCGCCGTCGACGACTTGGACTCGGTCCGGACGGTTACCAGACGATCGGACGGCGAGCTACCCATTGCTCGCCGTCCGCAAGCCCGCGCCTACGGTGGCCGGAAATCGGGATCGGAATCCCGGCGGCGGTTGGGGCATGAGGACCGTTTCCTCACGCGATCGGCCGCCTCCTTTGCTAGCATTACTGCTTCGCAGCAGGAATTCGATAACAAACACTGACAAAAGATTTTTTATATCTGTAAATAAATTTGTAAAGCGATTTACCTCTATTACACCATAACACGAATAGTATGACCTCAACATTCAAAACACCAAGCATTCGAATTGTAGTAATAGCTATAAAACATGATACTTACCTACGTGAGAGAACAGACATCAAAGGATTGCGTTTGTCCTTATTCGACTTAATAGTCGCATTACAGCACTTAAACTAACACAACTAACATGTACAAGCTACTGATGGCAATATCGTAAAAAGTTTTATAGGTAAAATCAAGCGATACAGACCGATTACAAATGGGCAAATCTGTATTTCGAAATTGTTAATGTAATCATGTTTACTGTTTGTGTTTACACTTGTCTTTATGTTTGTGACATGACAGTAGTACACCTCGCGCTCCTGCCGCAACCTCTTGCAAGTTATGGCCGCCACTCACCATCATGAAGCACGAAATATTCGAGTAAATCTCGGAATTACCGAATGCTAACAGAGTTTTCAGGCATTGTCTCTCTTTTTTCGCGCTGCCTCTTCGTCAAACATCGCGTTGGATTGTGTTAGATGAAGAAACAAGCTTTAAAACCATGCTCGATGTTGACGAAAGGCGAGTGAAGAAGGAGCCTCTTAAGTTGGCTATCCGCAACGACTCATTGATTGAAAGTAATAGTATAAAATTTTGGTAGACCTATCAAAGAAGTCCACGACACAGATTCTTGACCATTAAGTCCAAAATCATAATTGGGAAATGTGACTCAATCACCGCATCCTTAATTGGTGTTAAATACCGTCTATTGTCTGTTTCGCTTTCATTCCTTCATAAAAGCTGCCGTAGAAAGATACAATGCGCCTGTGCGACATCTATAGGGTGACTGGTAATTAGTGACCGATACTTAAACATGTGATTACAAAAAACTTTCCCAAAGAAACTTTTTTTCTAAACTCATTAGTTTAATCATAATACAAAACAGCGTTTGAAACTTTAAGGGTTCCGTTTTTTTCCGTTTGAGGTACGGAACCCTAAAACATGGCAATTCACTGTCCTAATAAAGTCGGCAGAAAAATACATGAAACAAATTTTAAGTTTTAGTTAACTTAGCATTCATATCACGAGGGCCATTATGTCATACATTCCTTTTATAGCAAAGTTAGTTGATCGATCAGATCTGACGTTCTTAGATAGCGGTAGAAACAATCCAATAGGTACGGGAAAAAAATCCAAAAACAATAGGTAGGCAGATTAGCTACAAAAAATTCGGCTATATTGCTTAATAATCATGTCTAGACGTACAGATATCCAATGGTGTAAAGATTCAAACGGGGCCGACAAAAGCATGGGCTCTTTTGTTTACGATATCGTCATCAAATCGGGAAAAACTTGGACGAGGGACGCACGGGAAGTATAGCAGAAGAAATAGGGGGCCTATATCGAGCAGTGAAAAAAGTACAGAGCATTTTTTGCATGACTGTGTATGCAGTGCAGTGAGCAAGTAGTCAATTTAATACAAACAATTTAAACCCACGATCAGTGGACGGCGGGTAATGGGTCCGGTTCGATAGCACATTCTATTCCACACGCAATTTAATGAGCTTCAACAAAATACCCTACCAGGGACCCACCGCCTGTAGACACCGTCAACACTTTACTGGGTCTAAACATTGAGGATTGCAAGACCGCATAGGACAACTGAAAAAATACAAGCAGGTTTTAGTCAGTCAAAGTCTGACATTTCCTCTCGCTCCACTTAGAGCAGGAGGTGTGGCAGGATTAAATGATTTCCCAATAAAAAAAAAAAACAAACTTGTAACCAGAAAACTTTCTAAAATAAGAAGAACAGAAATTAATCACTCATACACTATAATAACCACAGTAGCAAGTCGGATACTCGTCTGCAACATAGCACGTTTTTGCGGGGCTTATAGATTGTACCATTTCATCGGCAGCTAATCCCAGAACCAGTTAGCAGCGTCTGATTGCTCTGCAGTCACTGTTGACGCAAATATGTCAGCCAATTGATGTGCCACTTCGTACTACAACAGCTTAAACTAGTGTAATACATTGATTAATTTGTTGAGCATGTTCCTAGTTATTTGTTTAAGTCCGAAAGCAAAACAATGTCAGTTTGCTTTGGCACGCAGACTCGACAAGTCGAATGCCAATTTGTTTTACGAAAACTACGCGTGTCAAAGGACGTGTTCCTTTCTTGAATGTTTCTTAATTTAATGGTTATATAATCAGGACCTTAAGAGCAGTGATGGCCGAGTGGTAACGGCCCCGACTTACGAGTTGTAGGTCGCGGATTCAAACCCACTACTATGTGTAATTTATTTCATCACCACTGCTCTCAAAACGGTGAAGGAAAACATCGTGAGGAAACCGGCATGTCCTAGAACCAAAAAATTCGAAGACATATGGCATTCACCAACCCGCAGTGGGCCCGCATGGTGGATTACGGCCCATTCCCTCTCCTAGAGAAGAGGCCTGAGTCCCAGCAGTGGCAATATTAAAAGGCTGATTATGTTATGCTATGCTATAATCAGGACAATTTTTTTATACCTAAACAGGTGAAACCTAAAAGGTTAACCCATTAAAGTTTTATGATAAATAGGTATCTAGGAATGTCAATGGAAAGGGCTATGCTCTGAGTTTCCTTGCGTGATCACATCAGAAATTAAGATATCCGTAGGAGAACCAAGGTTACCGAACGCCCGAAGAATCACCAAACTTAAGTGGCAGTGGGCAGGGCACATTGCTCGCAGAACAGATGGTCGATGGGGACGAAAGGTTCTGGAATGGCGACTACGTACCGGAAGACGCAACGTTGGAAGGCTTCCCACAAGGTGGATCGATGGCCTGGTGAGGGTCGCAGGAATCCGATGGATGCGAGACGCACAGGACCGGTCATTATGGTGACACTTGGGGGACTATACTGTCCCACTGCTGGGCAAAGGCCTCCCCCAACTTCTTCCAGGTATTCTTTTTTTGAGCCACTGCGAACCAGTCCTTGCGGTAGGCATCTAGGTCGTCTCGCCATCTCTTTCCAGGTCGACCTCGGCGGCGTCGTCCATCTTCAGGTACCCACTTTGTGGAGACTCTTGCCAACCGGTCAGTATTAAAAAAAAAACTTGATTTTAAACTATGCACTAATAAAACATTTTACAAAAGCGGAATTTAAGCTTAGGCATTTTTTACCAGTCGACCTTAGGGTGGTGCAGAGACATAACATCTCAATGTGCAACTCAATGTGTAGTTGAATTTATGATCTTACCTTGAAGGTTACATTACAGAGACAAATGAACATGGAGTTTACTTCTCTGTACATCTTCTTCTTTTGGCTAAATTTTATCCCATTTATTTGGGGTCAGCCCTCATTGTCTTCGTTCTTCATTGTGTACGATTTTGTGCCACATAGGTGTCGAGATGCGCTTCTCCCAACATCATTCATCAAAAAAAAAAACCAATACTTTACACCTAAACCCATCTACAAAAACATCAACATCTCTACGTAGCTCGAATCGCTGTAATAGTTTTCTCAGCAAACAGCCCTTGGTCTCGCTAATGCAAACTACAAGCTTCGCCTGTGTTTACAGTGTTTTGACATGACGTCGGCCTTGTCGGAAATGTTCCACGTCTGCTCTCACTGATTTTGAGTGAGAAAACCGAACTAGCATAGTGAGCTAATATTAATAACAAAAAAGACAAAAGCTTTATAGTAAAGTTTTTTTTAAACTTATTTATAAGCTCGCCCTTGAACACTATCTCACCTGACGGTAAGCGAAGATGTGCTCAACTATTTTATCGACCCTATTCACTGGTGACTTAAAGGGTAAGGTTGGCTGTCAAGAAACTCGGACTTCGGTAGGGAATTACACTCTTTAGCTGTACGTTGCAATCAGGGAATCCAATCCCGCGCACTTTTTTTGCGGGATCAAAAATGCAGGATTACTCATACGGGATCCCGCACGCTTTACGTTACAAGTTAACACTCAAAGAATGTGTTCTCAAAACGTTTTGTGCATATGGGTGGGATGTAAATCATATACAGATACCGGCACGGATCTTGAGCGCTGACTTCTACAGTTCTACTTGCGCAGAAGCACGCAGAAGTGAAATATCGGGTCTCTTTAGTGGTATGAAAAGAGATGCGGGGGCGGGGAGTGCAAACAGTGATTGGCTCGCCGATGTGTACGATGCGCAAAGCGATCCCCGATCTTTCGCCTCTATACCGTTAGCAGTGGTGGTGGTAGTGATACATAATTTTTTCGGATATGATTTTAAAACCAGGCTTCAAGGTGAGAAAATAGATTGTTAAATCGGATGAGTAAAATAAGTTATAATTAAAATAAAACACTAATAGACAGACGGAAGTAAGTTTATCCCTACTAACCCTGACAGGTGGTACACAGAGATGGGATTTCCGCATTCGCTGGTCTTTTCCTCAAAGATCAACCGCCTATTGATAAAGGCTTTTTTTTAAATAGCTTACTTCTACACGTATTTGAAACCTCACTTCCACGGATCTAGAATAGCAAGCCAGAACCCCTAACGACGTACAGAACACTAAAAAAAAGAAAATAAATGGGACCTTACCCAAAGTTAAGGCTCAAGAAAGATACTAGGACATTAGCTCATTGATCAATTAAGTATTTGAACTACGAGTATGATTGATTGTGATATTGATTGAATTTAGTAAACATTATCTACTGATTAGTTATCACTAACTGACCTGAAGTATAATTTGGATCGGGGCATTCAATACTTAGGTAAGTAAACAGATTATAGAATTTGGTTATTAAATCAGCCCAGTTATAAACAATGTATAGAGGTATAGAGTTCAAGCTTTTGCCCACGACTTCGCCCGCGTGCATAAAAAATAGCCTATGTCACTCAGGAATAAAGCAGCTTTCTATCGGTGAAAAAAAATTAGTAATCGGACCAGTACTTTCAGAGATTACCTCCTACAAACAAAAAAAAAACAAACTTTACTTCTTTAAAATATTAGTGTAGATTTTGAATTTATGAGCACTTGGAGTTTTTTTTTCACTGGAAGATTTCTCAAGACAGGACATTTGCACGGATAACAATTTCGATGTTAAGGTACCAGGGTGGGCTTGCGGGCGACGAACAATGGGTAACTCGCTGTCCGGCTGTCCAGTAACCGTCCGAACCGAGCCTGAGTCGTCGACGGCGTGTAGTGTTCCAAGTGCGCCTTAAAGAGATGTCAGCAAACCAGTAGGGGCCAGCAGGGCCGAAGCCTACTGGGGCCAAGGGTATACTTCCGAAAGGGCAAAGAAAAAATGTAAGTGTATTTTTTTGGAAAAGGTGACACGCCCTCCCGTCCGCCCTAGAGCGGGAGAAGTCAGTATAGAAGAACTCAATGAATGACAAGATAATAGGACTCAGAAAGGTGACAGAATAAAAAGGACTTTCCCACATTGTCTACTTTTCCTCATGTTTAGGGCAAGATAAATCTATTGCCACATTTACTGGTAAAACAATATAACATTACGTTGACACTGCTTTCAGAACGCTCCAGATAATTAATTCATACTATTATAATAATCGTGGTACAACAAACAATAATTCCTTCCATAAATTTAACATTCCACCATTTCCATACACATATAAGGAAGTGAACTAAACTTGGTTAAAGCCGATCACGATTTATATCTTCCCGCAACGAATATTTTATATATTGGACAACGTAAACATTTGGGCCAAATGGCCAATGTTTGTCGTATGCTTCTCCAGCGGCTATTTGATCTTAATAACTGTGCAAACATACAAAGTGGCCGTAACGAGACACATCTCAATTATACAATGTTGCCAGTGCCATGTTTATTTTCATATTAAAATGTAGAACAATGAATGGTTAGATGCTGCTGTGAAATGCAAATCGACGACGCAACGTGCAAAATCACTGCTCAATGGGACGGAAGGACAAGGAAATCCGCCCCAAAATATAAATGGGATGCACAGTCTGACTCCAGGCTGCCCCTTTTTATCCGACTTCAAAAAAGAGGAGGTTCTATGTTCGGCTGAATGTATGTTTTTTTTTAATGTATGTTCACCGATTTCTCGGTCAATTGTGGACCGATTTTGATTTTTTTTTTATTGAAAGACTTCAAGGCTTTCAAGTTGGCCCCATCGAAATATTGTTATGATCTGATCATGAACGTCGAAGATATGGAACAGAACTCCTCATAGGATCACAGCAGAACCGTCGTAATAAGTAAAATTGCTTTGTTTATACGTGTAGTCGATGACTGACTAAAAGTAGAGGGGGAATATATCGAACTGATCTGATGATGACGCCTGAAGTTAGGCACCGGAACTCTGTAATAAATTAATGTAATCTAACCATCGAGATATAAGTACTAACGTACTAGAGAAGCTACGTCAAATAACTGAATTGTCCTATTTTCGTAATTTGAATCTTTAGTTCGCTGCAGCGCTAAAATAATAACAATTCGTCTAAACCGTAACTAATTTACCACAGCGCTAGATTTGCTGCGGAAGTGTATTTATTCTCGGCAAAAAGGTCTTAAGCGCCATGTAAATCACGGCACTTACGCGTTTTCTTCGACAAAGTGCGGCGCGATCGCCGCAGTTGAACGAGACAAAGTAGGAATTTACGGTGTCTTCTCTAGTACGTCGTACGTCGTGTCGTCTTATATCTCGATGAATCTAACCGTGTTTGGGATTATTAGAATTATCATGAGATGCACTCTGGCTATAAGGTATTTAAGTATGGCTGAGGGGACTTTTTAGTGGTGGTACCATAACAAAAAAGAGTAAAATAAAAAAAAATACAAAAAAAATATAACCGACTTCATTAAATAACGAAGAGTTATAAAAACACCGACTTCCGAAATTAAAGTTATTTTGCACTTTTCAGTGTTTTTTTTTTTACATAGAAGTCGGTTATATTTTTTTTGTAAAAAGTTTTTTTTAAGTTTTTACAGTTCCTAAGGTTGTCTGGTAGATATCGCTCACAGCGATAAGACCGCCATTGTACCCATAGATTTAAATTTGTGTTAAAGTTCTGTTACTATTTTGGTGTACCTACAATAACGTTTATTCTATTCTATTCTACACGGTCTAGGAGCATAAGAGAGAATATTTCTTAAGCGCTCCTAAAATTGAAACAATAAGAAAAAAAAATCTTGATAACAAGTCTAACTGTATCAAGTTTTGTTTAGTTATTATCAGCTAGTTTATCTCCCGTATCTGGCTATCTTAGTTTCTTAACACTCGCCTAGTTTGCGGTGTCACCGTCTTTTGAATTGGGCAATGTGGACATGTTTGGGTACATATCCACTTTTGTAACATAGAGAATGGAAACGAATTTTGACAATTCCTAAACATTTAAAACTGAAGTAAAGGCGCAGACAGGCAACAATTTTACAATGTATTTTCACAGGAATTGTTCTAAAAAACAATGTGTGGTTAAGGCCATACGACAGAAGTAAAAGCTTCATCAACTCAAGGTTAATAATACGAAATACAACAATATTAAAATCTATATTCATGAGGTAATAACATTTGCAACGAGCATGTATAGTAGTGACGCGTTAATTACATTTATCTTTTTCACTCCCTAAGTCGACTCGAACCGACCTAACCCGAACGAACGTTACACAGCCGAGCGTGACGGCTATGTAACGCATATCTATGTCATTCAATACCCACACAATAAGTGCTCAGCGCGCCTATAGGTACAAGCTTTTTCTTCAAAAAATGGAAACGCCTTGCCGCGGCACTGTTGCATTGTCGCGTACCGTCTATGAATGGATAATATCTTAAGGCCAGTTTGCTTTTTGCACAAGTCTGCAAGTAGCTTGCAAGCTAATAGGTATGCCGTAGTGAGTTCAGATTAGTGTTTCTTACTATGGCATGCAAGCTACTTGCTTACTTTTGTGCAGTTACAGACATTATATTTTGATCTTTTTTATCTTTATTAACTTTATAACAAAGGCAGAATAACGCCATCCCTAATGGAAAAAAAATCATAAAAAACATCTTTCAATGTGTATTTTTTAATGTATGTGCTTTGGAAGCAAGTCTGTCGGACAATCAGGGAACTCCATATTTTTATAGATTAGCCGCGGCAATAAAACGCATGCTCATAAAATTGTCATTACCATCATCAATAAGTCTGTCCAATTCTGTCAGTAAACGGAACTTCACAAGACGCGTATGTACTCGCACATTGACCTAATAACTGTCCTATGTTTACTTTGACACGCTATGATGTAGACAAACATAACAAGTTAATGGATTCGAGTATTATCAGATATAAAGCATGATGTCAGTGTCACTGACCGTAATCTATTAATTTTGGATCTATCGCAAGTTCACTTAGGTTAAATGGACCTAAAAATAGCCGATACACTTGAGGTTTTTTGCAACATGTATGCGGAGAACCTCTGTTTGATTCATTGCTCTGTGTACATCAGATTCTTGACTAAATGGAAGCAAGTCATTAATTTTGCCAAATCACTTTTTCGTCTCCTTGGCCGGCGCCGATGGCTGCCTGAAGCTAGACTAGTAAGTTGTAAAACAATTACGTGGCCTCATATTTCATTTAACTAGGTATTCAAATTTTATGGGTGACGCTCTAGCCTGATTGTTACGCCTGATTCCTACTAGGAAAATGTTTCAAGTACAAGGCTATGTACATATAATCTACCGTCAAAATATTTGCAACAACAACAGTCATAATATATGAGCACAATTTGTAATACAAGCTTAGAAATGTCGTAATAAACTACAGCTTTCTAGAACTTTATTGGACATTACAAATTTATGAATTTATCGGTACAATATTTATCTACTGACTTGTAAACATTTTTATTCCATGTAGGGTCAATACATAATGTTTTTTATTTACTTGCAAAAATGACGAACTAACTCTATAAAATATTCAAGAGGTAATAAATTGTGTTTAAAACGGCAAGAATTAAAGACAAAAAATGTATGATGACAAATCGTTAAAATAAAACATTTTTGCATTAATGTCATTTCCGTAAAAGTTAAAAAGAAACTGTTTTAAACATTTTTGTCGCATGTAAAGACAGATTTAAAGTATCTAACTACCAAAAAACTACTCGTAAAATAGCCTTAACATCATTTCCTGAGCGTCATTAAATTCAACTCAACTTTGAAAAGTGTGATTTTAACACACAGTACCTTCGCAAAACAAACAACCATAGCAAATCGCTTTAAGTGAAACTAACCAGAAGGTAAACACCGTTTAATTAACCGAGAACTAGCCTATGACCCGATTTCACTCGACCGAACAAACATATCAATCCTAATAAACTTTTATGATACGATATACAGCGGCTATCAGATTTATTTGATTGTTAACAGTACAGTTCGCGAGTACAATATAGAGGTTGGTTTTAATCAGACAGACTTTCATTCACGAAATGTACCAGAGATTAGCATTACTAGGTCAAACAGTCGGCATGCACAATTCGCAACACGTGGAGGCAATATAACGTGTAACAAACGCCAAAATATGCCGATGACAGCATGCATCTATGACACAAACCTTACTGTTCTCTATGGTCTCTGGCGCCATAGACAAACACGCCGTGAATGCCCAAAGCCGCATAAACCCATTGATTTATGATTAAAATTCTATGCATCTATCTATGACTGCAATAATTGCATTCGCCTCAACCTGTTTTGCATAGTCCGACGGCTATGCACCTCCTATGGTGTTATGATAAACTAACTAAGGTACTGCGAACTTATTGTACTCGTGTTATTCTCAGAAGGCTATCAATTTATCGTTTCTCTTCCTATTTTGAGTTCCGCAACTAAGGTGAAAATTGGATTCGAGTTTATCGTGATCTTATCTTGTCTATTCGCTATCTTCTTGTTAGACGAATAACATAATACTCCCTCTGATACGAATATTAAAACAAGTCTTAGTTTCCTAGGTGACTTCAAATTAATAACAAGTCATAAAAAGATACAAGCAATTAATAAAACATAAAGCCTTCTGCTTATTAATCTACAAATTCGCACTCGACCAGTTTATTACTGAGTAGGTATTTTAATTGAATATGAAGCAAACTAGTTGTCAAGCGTAATAAAAATGTAGCAAGTTGCTCGACACTAAAATACCGCATATGACTTTAGAATTAAACATCCCCATTTAGATAAAACTATTAATCTATTTTCTGTATTTATGTAAATTTAATCACTGTATGGGGCTAATACGTAGGTTAATATACGAACTGTATAGTTATAAACCTGCAAGCTAACAGGCGGATAATGATTGTGGAATCTTGTGAGCGTGCAAGAGAACATTACGTACCTACCTCCGTTCATAGGTTCATTATAAAGTATTCGCTTATAAAGTAGTGCCTACATGTGCTCATGTACCTCATCTCGTCTCATTCTGAACCAGACCTTGTTAATTGCGGGCCCACTCCGGAACACACCGTTATTTAGTTTGCGCACACTGTACGCACAAGGCTTGAAAACCGTCACACGATTATAAATAAAATAGGGCAGCCTGTCAAAATGTAAGCTAACATTTTTTTTAGCTATAACATTTGACAGCATTTGCCTCAGTTTCTGGGACTAAAAACGTGACAAACTGACAATCGTGTGCTGTCATTGGTTGCAGGAACTTCAACAATGTTACGGAGATCTCAATTTATTTCATCATCACTAGTTTCTAAAGCGGTGAAGAAAAACATCGTCGAGAAACCGCTGTATCCAAGAAAAATAAATTGACATCCAACAACCGGCCTTGGGCCCGCGTAGTGGATTATATATAGTCCATTCTCTCTTTCCTATAATAGAGAGAAGGTTTGAATCCCAGCAGTGGGAACATTAAGAGCTGAGCACGCGGCGCTGGTTGGTTACGATTCGGAGTTTTGATTGAATACCTAAATATTATTACGCTGTCTGATTTACAACTCCTGCCCCCCTAGCCAAGTTACAACCGTTTCGTTTCGATTCTCTTTGCGTTGATCGCTTCGAGTCGGCCACGCCTCTGATTCCTTTATTCTGACGTCATCTCAACGCTCAGTCATGTGGTCAGAACAAAGGAATAGGAGGCGTGGCCGACTTGAGGCTATCAACGAAAAGAGAATCGAAACGAAACGGTTTTAACTTGGCTGGAGCGGATGCTCTCAGCACCTCACGTCTCAGCTCCGTTCCGGGAGGTCATGAGGGGCCTTACCATGACTTGTTAAAATATCAGTCATGCGAGCCAAAAAGAGGGATGGAGCTATACACCCTATGCAGCTCCATCCCTTTAACTATTCAGTTTAGCTAGTATAGCTCGTGGTAGTACTACTGCTTTCTAGCTGAGAGTGCTACACAATTTCAATGAAAATCACGAGGAATCAATCAAAATAAAAAACTAAACTGTCTCAAGAAAGATTAAACCTTAACAAAAAGGGCTATAATAACAGGCTCTTAAATTGGAGCAATTTGTAATTAGAACCCTTAGGAACACTGGCTACTAATTACAAACATAAACCCATGTGTAATTATTGTTACTGCCATGTCTAATTTCAAAGGGTTAAACCTATGCGTGTTATATGCGTACGAATGTTCAGTAATCAGTCTGCAATTACAAAATAATAACAGAGTGGGCTGTTTTCGTAACCTCTCATAGGAAGAGGGATTATGTGGGGAGAAAGAGCAGTAGCATCCACTTGAGTACAAATATTCAATCAAATTGCAAACGCAGATTACATTATACACGTTACAAATAATCCTCCCGACGGAATTTCAGTCACGGTGGCTAATCTCCATGGAGATTAACCAAGTACCATAAAACCTACTGCAAAACGTAGGCTATTTTTTAGGTGTGAAATCATCAAATAACTTTTCTGACCTGACTAAAACCCACCTGTGTTTCCTTAGGCGCCCTTTGCGTTCCTGGGCCATGGTAATTCTGACCTCACGGCGTCCTCACATTCCGCATGACTCAGGTTCTCTTGCCAGCAAAGAAGGAGGCCGCACGTGCACGCACGAGGGAGCGGCCCTCATGCCCCAGCCGCCGGGATCCCGATCCTGATTACCGGGCACCGTAGGCGTGGGCTTGCGAACGGTGAGCAATGGGTAGCTCGCCATCCGACCGTCCGCTAACCGTCCGGACCGAGCCCAAGTCGTTGACGGCACGTACTGTTCTACACGTGCCTCAAGGAGATGTTAGCAAACCGTAGGGGCCAAGCAGGTTCGAAGCCTCTGGAGCCAAGGGTCTGCTTCTGAAAGGAACACTCGGCCCTGGTATGAAAGGCAACAGAGGAACAGGAATGGGTTTTTAGTCAGTAAAAGTCTGACACACCCTCTCGCTCCACCTAAGAGCGGGGGATGGCATTAGATGATTTTCCCACCAAAAAAAATGGTAATTCTTTCGAACATAGCCCAAACGCAGGTGCACTCTCTGTTCCTTTACTCTCGAATCGTTCAAACATAACTACAAATTTTCAAGTCGTTTTCAAAACGGGGCCGAATTTGATAATCAGACAATATAAAATATTTATTTGGCACAAAAAATTAATTAAACACATCATACAAAAGAAACAGTTCAAATAAAAAGAACAAAGAATTAATTTAAATTTAGAAAATACAGTTCACATTTTTTTTGTATTTATTACTTATTTTGTAAAAAAAAAAACATTACAAAGTTTATACTGTTTAGTCTATGGCTTATGTACGTCTACATAGAGAATAAAATTTATTTAGGCCAAAACACTTACAAAAAAAAATATTCAAACGTGGATTCGTTCCACGTTTGAATTTTATTTTAAAAAGATTTTTTTTCGAAGGAGATGTGACTTTTGAGCTTGGCGGGATTTAGTTCGAGTGAATTTTAGTGGCTGTTTTAAATTATTCAGGAAATGATTCTAAGTGTATAATATGATTTAAAATTAGTGTAGTTTTGTGTCTCAAGTACTGGACGATATGTGGATATAATATTTGATTGATAAAGGTGCGAACGGGATAAAGTAGAACACAAGTTTCTATTTAAATACAATACAAAAAACTGAAGATTTGAAATTGACATGTACTTACACATGATATTGGCTTAATACAAGCATACAGCGAAAAACCTTATATAAAGAACTTGGGAGTTGTATTCTGGATCTCGATAGTAGCAACAGATGCCCGAACCAATGTAGAAAAAAAATTCAAAAGTTATTAATTTTCGAAATTGTGAGTTGCGGTGTAGATGTATAGAACTGACTTGTAAGTAGGTATATCAACATTTGTTATTTTATTAATATGTTGTAAATTGTGCCTAGCCTTCGCCTTCAGCGAGTGCAAAGAGAAAGTTTATTACTTACATTTTATTTATTTTTCGGTATATTAGCTGTAATTGTCAGATGCCAGAAAATCTGAGATCAGATCGGCAGTCGTCGATTTGATGATGATGGTGTATTATGATAATGTTTATTTTTTCAAGTGATACATACAACACAAACCAAGTTACGGTCGATCATATTGTTAACATACGTTAGAACTTGGTACGACGTATTTGGTCCGTCCGTACCAAGGTTGAGCGTGAATCAAAACAAGTTCGTACATTTCTTTATACTAATTACGCTGAGTGGTACGGACGGACCAAATCCGTTGTACCAAGTACGAGCGTCTGTTAACACTTTAATGCAGCGTTTATTTTACACAGTGTGAACAAATTGTTTGCGACCCAAGAATCAGTAAGCCCCCGCTATCCCTTATTGCTCAGAAATTAGTTGTTTGAATTACTGGGTCAAATGATTAAACTACTCTTCTAGTAAAATAGACTCGTATAATACCGCCCAGTAATTTAGATAACTGGAATTGCTGTTTTAGTATCGGGATCAGTTCATTAAATGCAACTGTATTGGTCACTAACTTTTCCTAGTGGTTAGGTATTTGATAAATGGCAGAAAAATCGTTTGTTGGACCATACATTCCTATAAATGGTCCAACAGAAATAAAATTGGGATGATGAGTTCCAACTGGCAATGGTAAATTTCTTAAGATATGATAATAATGTTATTTATGACTGACTATGAACATGATTTGTATGATAAATAAAATATGATAGCTATCTAAAACACATACAATGGGCTGTTAGTTAGGAAAATAAATGAAAATGATTTCTTTCACTTTGGAACGAAAACTAATGACTGCTATACTTATATGAAAACAACACTCAGCTTTCTCAGACTTGACTAAGAAATAGATAGATTGTTAAAATAACTATTTCCTTTTAGCGTCAGATACACTAGGGGACCAAATGTCCTCCAAAGTAACGCGCAACAGTCAATTTTGACTGGCCTGTTGGTCTGGTGGTCAGTGGCCCTGACTGCTATGCCGGAGGTCATGGGTTCGATTCCCACCCAGGACAAATGTTTGTGTGATGAGCACGATCATTTGTTCTGTGTCTGGGTGTAATTTATCTAAAATATGTATGTATTTAGAAATATATAAGTATGTTTATCAGCTGTCTAGTACTCATACCACAAGCTCTGCTTAGTTTGGGACTAGATTGCGTTGTGTGATAGTCGTGGAAAAAAAAAAAAAAATCTATGTGACGCTGCAACATTGTCTTTTGTCCGGCAAATTTGCCTCCTAACATTTTACAACGCATTCACGTATCGCTACATGTTATTGGACCATTTGTCAGCATTGCGCGTTACGTTGAGAGACAGTTTGTCCCCTAATATATTTGTGGCTTACTTAAAGATAACATCAAGCCCTGGACAAAGAAATTCACTAAATCAATGAAGATTTAAACTTATTAATAATTAATTCATGAAAGTACAGGAAACCGAATTAAAATGGGTTCGCAACATAGACATTATACAACGTGTATATTACTCGTAGATATAAAGATGTTGGTACAAACAGCGGCGGACGTCAATATATCCGGGTTGGTCCATATTTATCGTATGGACGGCATTCGCCAGATTATGGGAAGTTATTTTGACACGGAGCATACGGTCAACAAGTGAGATCGGAATAGATCGAGAAATAACCGTTTTACTATTATAGCATATTTTGCTGTACAAGGATTCTGATAGAGGGAAAATAAAGGTCTTAGCATACGCGACGTGTTTTTTGTCGTCCTGGACGGAACGGGGCGATTTTTTCATAGGCTATTGCCGTCCCGTTCCGTCCGTGTTTCTCGTCACGTATATTTTATTGATATATTTTTAAATGCAAAGATGTCAAGAAATCGTCCCGTTCCGTCCGGGACGAAAAAAAAAACGTCGCGTATGCTAATTTTATTTATTTATTTATTTATTTATTTATTTATTTATTACTTTATTGCACACCTTAACTTTCTACAGGACAGACATTAATTAACATTACACACACACACATTACATTATTTATTACATCATTAATTTTATTCTTTTTTAAGTTTTTATGATGCTTAATCATATTCTTTGCCTGGACTACAGGACTGTTCGAAAGAGTTACCGTGGCCCTGAAACGCAAAGGGCAACTCAAGAAACACGCGTGGGTTTTAGTTAGTAAGTCTGACAATACCTCTCGCTGCACCCAGAATGAGAGGGGTGATTTGATGATATTTCAGTAAAAAAAAATGGAAATGATAACCTTGCGAGATTGCTCGAAAGAGGTACCCTGGGACGCAAAGGGTAATTGAAGGAGCACAGTCAAACATGGGACTTTCGCTCGAACCAGAGCGGGAGGAGTCATTTAATGATTTCTCACTAAAAATAAAGGTAAATTTCGTTTGAGGAAGAAAACTGACGTTTTGAAAGCTCTTGTTTAGATAGTATGCCAAAACGCCATTACACTTAATTATTTTTTTGTTCGTAATAAAATGTTGCCCCACGCTACGATACATAATTAATTAGCATGTGCGATCACAAACATGTAAATTCACATAAACAAGACACCGGAATCTGTAGCTCCGTGCTGGAATCAAACCCACAAATCGCAGCGTAGCAGCCAATCACTTAACCACTACGCCATCCATGCCATAATTAGCCGATAATTATCGATAAATCAACCCTTAAAAGAAAACTTGCATGCTTTTTCAATGAACGCAGGCTACTTACATTACAATATGCAAACAATTTAATAGTAATTGTATAACAATCACAGTAATTAGTTAGTACAAAGACAATGGCTGAGATTGTCGGTCTGACCGACTTCCAGTCGGTTATTATTCCATAGGAGTGGTTCCGAGATTCGCCAGTACTTCGGGTACTTGGGTCCGCATGATGACAATGATGTCATGTCGTCACGTAAGGTTGTGTCATACTTGTCATGTCATAATGGAAAGAAAACATTCCGACTGTAGTATGTTAATTTAAGGGTTTAATGTTTGGTTATGTGAGATTTGTGTGTAAACGCCCACGATATGGTGGAAATTTCAAGACGGACAACTTTAAAAAAAAGCTTTGTGAGGTAATTAGTTTCTAGAGGGGCACAGTTTAAAAGAATAAACTGTATCCATCTTATTACAAAAAAATGCTTTAGTGCTGCAGTACTAAAGCATTTTTTTGTTTTTTTGTTTTTAGTAAAAGGCTTGATACACAGTAAAGGCCCATTTAGACGGATTTTTAATAAATAATTTATTCATTACTCAAAATCCCAAATCTCCCTATAGGTACCTACTTGCAAAATCTTTGTTACTCAATTCAAACGAATTCCCAATGATAACAATGTCTGTAAGATCACGGAGACATTTCCAAAATATTCAAATCTTTCAGATCGATCAAGTCAATTAATAACCATTTTTAACCATTTTTATATGATAACACACAATAATAATCAAAGCTTACCTTAAATATACATATTAGTATCGATGTTTATTTTTAGGTGGGAAATCATCCAATGAAATCTCCCGCCCTTGGGCGGGGCGGGAGTGCGTGTCAGACTTTTACTGACTAAAACCCACTTGTTTGTTCCTTCTTTGCCTTGTGTACCAGAGCCCTGGGCTTAACCCATGGCCCCAGTAGGGTTCGACCCTGCTGGGCCCCTACGATTTGCTGGCATCTCTTTGAGGCGCGCGTGGAACACTACGCGCCATCAACGACTTGGGCTCGGTCCGGACGGTTACCGGACGATCGGACGACGAGCTACACATTGCTCGCCGTCCGCAAGCCCGCGCCTACGGTAGCTGGAAATCGGGGTCGGGATCCCGGCGGCTGTGGCGTGAAGGCCGCTCCCTCGCGCGTGCACATGCGTCCTTTGCTAACATTACTGCTTGCAGAAGGAGGCAACCACCTGCCACTGCTCCTCGCTTCGAACCATGGCCTGTACCGCCCGGCGCGTGTAAGGCCCGGCACGAGATATCGTTGCCGCCGATCTCCCCCACGAGGATACGGCCGTGCTCTGCCCAAGCGGGGCACACCTCTACCGTGTACTCCACCGTGTCCTCCGGGTGTCAGATGAGATTGGTTTTGATATCTAACGATGACAAATCAAAATTTAATATTTCCTATTAAATAAAAAAAAACAAGTAACTTCAGCTGTCATTGCATTTCCTTAGTGCCCTGCAGTTACGTAATTAAAATTGAAAGGTTATTTTTTATTTTTACTAGAATTACCTACAATATATCGATATTTAGGTAATTGTATCTTGTATAGTTAAACACGTCGTAAACACCTTTATATAGGTATGCATACTATCTTAAAAGATATTAACCTGATAAAAAATTAACTTTCTGATTACTTTTCTATCCTATGCAGTGAAACTCGCTGTACTAAAATTATCAAGGGTATCATAGATCTTATGTCTCGTTATCGTGTCTATGATATTCTTAATCCCTGATATCTTATCAATGATTTAGATGGGAACGGATGGAATAAATTCTACGTTGTCTATTCTATCTAAACACGACATGAATGGACTATTTCCCATCACTGTCAGACCTAGTAAATTATAGTAGTCATTCCTATTAAAAACAAACAAAATAAGTAATCGTGATTATTACAATAGTGGACCTTAGAAATGGAAAAATCTCATTTTCAGTCGAATCTAATTACATCACACTAATATAATAAAGGCAAAAGTTTGTGAGTGTGTGTGTTTGTTATTTCTTCATGTTTGAACGGCTGAGCGGATTTAGATGAAATTTGGCACACGGATAGACCATGTTCTGAAATAGCACAAAGGATACTTTTTTTCTCCTAGTGGCATTATTCTACTTTCACACGAGCGACGCGGCTGACAGTAGCTAGTTAGCTTGTAATATCTAACTGTAGAGAAAGGGTACCCACATTTTGTGGAACGCTAAAACAAATCTGCTATTCGTGAGTGGTAAACTAACACCTCAACTTTTGTTGAACCAAATCTCTAACATAACCAACACTCGTACCAATTAAAAACAAAATCACAGTTATTAAAAAAAATATCAATTAACCCATCAATCATGCCCATAAAAATTACGAAGAAATCCAGGTGCGGTTTGCGGTGCACCCTGAGTCTTAACCGTATAATGGTCACGCGCTCGGTACTCCGGACCCGCGTTATAACCCCAATTTTACAACATAAGCTATTGAGATGAATTACACCAATTACTTTTATGGTCGTTTACACAAAGGGCCTCTGTTATCTGAATTGTAAACATATTAATAATTCTGAGTCAGTGCTACCGTGCGGGCTTCAATGGCCGACACATTTGCATATTTCACTCGTAAATTAGATTCACGTTAATGTTGATAAGTTAATCTAATTAATGTTTTTGGGTAAATTATAATTTTAATTTGGTGAGAACGCGTTGTGACTAGTAGATAGTGTTAGTTGTAAATGAGTCTGTTTGTTTCGTTAAATGTCGCTTTTTTACAATTTGGGATGTTAATTGTGTAATTGAATAAAATTATCTAATTATTACAATCACCATTATTATTTATCTTCATTTAAACGTTATTACTAAAGCAACGTTATCATAAAGCTTACATAAACAGCATTAAACTCAGCATAATCTTTTCTTTTTTTATGCACCTGCAGTGTTTTCTCTTCACCACCCTTGGTTGACTGGTAGAGTATGCCTAAGGTATTAAGTCCGCCTTTTTACCTTTGTGTTGCATAAAGTTTTAATAAACAAATAAATATAACTGTAAACTTGTAAAGTTATAGCAGTTTATTACAAGTTTACGAAATAATTTACTAACTAATCTGATCGTAAACACATATAAGACAACAAATTAATACCATAAACTATACAAACACATTAACAGATGCAACAGGTTCCTAACCCCTAAACTAAGGCCAGTAGCATTTAGATAATATAACCCGGAACCGAACGAGGGCGCCGGAAAAGATTTTATCACCGCAATAACTAATGCCACTGTATCTATCGCCTGGTAACACACTTCATATAAATAAATACGAGCGGCATTTTAGGGTTGCTTCAGCACCTGGTGGTGAATGTGTATTTTTTTTTCTTTTTATAAACAATACCTTTTTTTTAGGTGGAAAATCATCCTATGACTTCAACCACTCTAGGATTCCTTCTTTGCCTTCGTTCCAGGGCCCCGAGGTTCTGTTTGAAACAAGTTATGGCCCCAATAGGCTTCGACCCTGCTGGGCCCCTACGGTTGCTGACATCTCTTTGAGGCACGCGTGGAACACTACACACCGTCGATGACTCGGGCTTGGTCCGGACGTTTACCGAAAGCCGGGCGGCGAGCTACTCATTGTAGCTCGCCGTCTAAATCGTAATGAAATAAGTACGATTATTTTAGCAACTCAATGGACATGGCTTTCAAATCAGAAATTACGTAAAATAGCTTCTTTGCTTCTCAACTACGGTGTAAGTGCTTGCTTACCATTTGCTGCAATTCTTTAGACTTTCACGAATTCAAACGACTAGTTTCCCTCTGCGATCCTCATCACAAAGACAATGGAATTATCTGTAATTTTCACTTTCAAGCGTGCCTTTTCGAAACATTGCACATTGCAAGAAAATATGCAATGTTTTCAAAATATTGTTCGTAGTGTTTTGTTTAATGTTTACACTCTATGATCATCTATTAGGTACTACAGATATTAGAAACCTTTACCTGTATAGTCTCAAAAAAATACTCATCACGCCTGCATTCGCCAAAAGCTTAGACAGATGTGACATAATTTCTAATTTATTTTTTTTATCGAGAAATCAATTTATCAATAAAAATTGATTCCCAATCAAATAAATTTTACTGGTAACCCTTAAACTAATCGTGTGTGGTTCAAATCATAGGTACCTATTTATCGGCAGTTAAAGCGAACGTTTACCTTTGAACCAGATGAGGTGAACTTGAACCAGTCCTAATTATAGGTACGGTAAACCATTCAGATACTGAAATAACCATGGTTTGTGAAAGAATATTGTAGTTAGAGTAAGCTGCACTTAAAACTCATAAATAAACATTAATTACTTTGACCTAATTCGAGACATGACCTATGAATTAAACCACTGTTGGAATCAACGGCAATGAAGAAAGAAAAACGTAGTGGTTCAACGAGATATAAGATTTTTTATTATTCTTTAGTAGATAGGTGGAGAGGAATAAGCTTAAAGGCTAGAATGAATAGGCTCTTAATAAACTAGTGCGATTCACCATCATGAATCGCATCACTGCTTATCATCAGGTGGAATCGCAGTTAAGCAATGGTTTATATCTCAAAAAAAGTGGCAGAGGGTAGAAAAAGAAAACATGGATGGATTATGTGAGGAATGATATGAAACTGGAAAACAAAATGGAAGGAAAACGTGTTTGGTTGACCCCAAGTAACACTGGACAAGGGCAAGAAAGATGATGATGATACTAAATAAATATCAAATCAATTAAAAAATAAAACTGTACAAATCAAATTACAGCAAATCAACCATTAAAACCTTTCACGATAAAAGGACAGAGAAAGCAACAAAATCTCATTAATCATTATCTGCACAAATTGCACAAGCCAATTAACCACTTGCAGCAACACAATGCAGACAAAGAGGACATCACTAACAATACAGATTTAAAACAACAAAAGAACTAACAAAATAAATCGTGCACGAACGACTAGTTTACTCCAATTAAACTCGTCTCTCATTTAGTATCGATTTGGACCCGTGATCTCATTCCGATCCAGAAACCAAGTGATTTATCGTCAGATTAGGCCGTGTCGATCGCTGACGCAACCGGCCACCCATCCGTGACCGTCGAACACTCCCTGATGACTGCTACTCTTGTACCTAATGTGTCCTATTTTTACACATGGCAATGTGAACTGAAAAATGCCACTGAATGACGCCATGCGACTGTTTACTTAAGATTTGTAAACATTATTCTGTCAAGAGACGCCGTTATTGATAGTGGTAATGGTTGTCTGGGTCGTTCAAGGATTTAGGCTTATTTTTAAGATGATTAAGACATAACAGTCATATTTACTGTATTCTTCTGTAATCTAATGTGTCATCTGGGTTGAAAGAGACCAGAAGAATCCAAGGTTTTAATTTATCTACGTTCACCTTCTTTTTTTGTAGCACAATCATGATTATATTTCTCAAAGCGTAATTTCAAAATATAAAATCTCATGAAAGGATAGGCAAATACATATTAACACTCCCACATTTCAACAGTTATATTACAAATCCAGACTCCAGTCTGCCTTGTTGGTATACTTCATTGAACTCTCGTAAAATAGTAGGTAAATATTCTTCCCCATAAATTGTTATTGAAGTGATAATGGTTCGGTCACGTCGTCGATCGGGAAACGTCGAGTGTAATGGATTACCGAAGTAAACGATCGTTCTCCGACAGTCGAATGCATTGCGTTGGATCACTTGATCCTACTGCGAAATTAGACTGTTTAAAGAGAATGCAATGAATTTAGTATTCGAATCGATTTTCAAATTGGTAGAGAACTGAGAGTAAAATTTCATGGACGCAACACATTCAGATACATTTGTTAGATAAGAGAGAACCAAGATACATAGCAGCTATCTCCTGATCTCACGCAAAATTCCCCATATTCTAAAATTTTGAAGTTTCATATATCTATCATGTGTCGATACGGCGCGCACGCGCCATTTCTTATTTAATATATACTGCTGATACTTGTAGGCAATAATTTAATTAAATTATCTAAACTGTACTTACGAATGGTCCAAACGTATTTTCTTTATTTTTATTTATTTTACATATATGTATAGTAAAAATATATACTAGATGCCGTTGTGTAAAAGTTGTAGAATATTATTAATAAATATCAAAAAAAGAAAATGCTTATTTCTAAAAAAAAAACCTTCCGGTGGACCCGCGAAAGGAGAGCTTAAAAGAAATTTAGAAAATAATGTGTCAAGAAAGAGATGAATTGCATGTGTAATATTAAACTAAAGTATTATATTATAAACCTCTTCTTTTCCTAATCTATATTCGTCTGACCTCTAAAACAAATCGAATCATATATATAAATGTTGTGTTTTTTATGTGTACATAAATATTAAAATAAATATGCAATTTCTGTTATTCTGGTTTGATTACAAAAGTGACAAATAAAGAGCATTTCCTCTCACAAAGACATAATACTGTATTATTTTATTTGTATTATATGTAATTTTAAAACTATACAGAGTATAGGATACCCTCTATTGTTATCTCTTTCTGTACCTCAAAGGTTTGCTGGGAGAAAACTTAACTTTGAGTTAAGCTCACCGATTAATATGAACTCTATTATCTCTGTGTATAAGTTAATAGCTTTTAACAACGATGTTATTAACTTTGCTTCTTCCTTAGGTTATCTACAATGTCCCCAGACGTTTCAAAGTTAAATCAACCTAAGACCAATCTACCGCCCAAACGGATGTTCGTGCAAATTCAAATCCAATTCCATACATTTTAATAGACAACAAGTCCCTTTATGGCCTGGATTAAAGCATATTTTACTGCAGGTAAAATGTTCCCGTCAGGGTTACCCTATATTACAGTTTTAACTGTAGATTTGCAGTATTTCAGAAATCTACCCAGTTAGGTTAGGCCACCAAATCTACACTTTTTATTTACGCTAGGTGCGCTACTAGACTGATTGAAATATCAACGCACACACTGCCGAAACAATTGGGAAATTTTGCACTGTTTCCTTTTATGATGTAGGCGAGCACTAAGAAAGGATTTTCCAAAATTCAGCGTATAAGGCGTATAGTCCCTTGAACATCTAGCCGGAATTAAATGCACACATACTCGTATTACCGCCTAGGCGGCAGGCTAGCTGCGCCCGGATAAAGCCCCGCTGACCTTTAAATCCATTTTCTTTGCAAAATATTGTGTAATTTACGTATGTTATGTACATTCTGAAGAACACATTTTTTTGTGTAAACATATTTCTAAAGATCAAAGACTGTTTTATAGCACTGCTCGGGAGTTAGGGCCATAGGGGGGTGAAACGGGGGTCTAAAAGTTGTATAGAAAAATCTGCTTTCACGCGGGCGAAGCCGCTGGCAGAAGTTGTTTTTATTATAATTATTGTACCTATAGATGATTTATTAACAGGATTGTTTGATATTTGTTTAAAATGATTACCATATAGTTTTATTCATAATTCCTTGTTTTTTTTTTATTTTTTTTATTAAATGGACCGAATAAGTACCTAAGTATATTTACAGTTTTTACTCTTTTTTTGAGCCTATAGAGTAGTCATTCTCTAGGCTAAGGTTGGCAACACTGGTTCTTATCTAATCTGTATCGAATCTCCAGAGATACAAACTACGCGGAAGTTACGGGACGTTTCAAATATTCAAATGCGGCTAAGATAAGGACAAATTTAATGATACAATAGGACAAAGACTAGAGTTATGGTGCAAGGACTGCTTGGAAGTTTATGTTTTAGTTAATATTTTGTGGGATATCGACTGGATTTGTTTTGCGAATGTTTCGGGCTTGATTTGGTTCTTTTATTGTCTGTCTAAGCTTTAATCGATGCAGTAATAGCTTTTTCATATATCTATACATTTTCCTCCGATTGGAATGTTGCTGCTATGACCTATAAAATATACTATCAAAAGTTGCAATGTTATGCTTTATACTAGTAAAAATCTAATTAACGATTTTAATGTAAACACGATTTTTTTTTCAGAAAAGAGTAGCTTGTAACAGCATTAATGTAGCTTTCTATCAACCAATTCTAAATGGAGCAGATTTAAAATTTTCCACTAATTGGAATATTTTATATGCGCCATTCTTTACAGTTGTTGATGATATCAGACCATTATAATTATGTGTAGATTTTAACCGAAATATCGACAATACAACTTACCAGTCTATAAGAAAATATAAGTCAAAATATTAAATTTCACAAAAACCTACACTTTGGAAACGTTAAATGTTACATCAAAGTTTACGGTTCGAACCAGGCGTTTCCTATGGACAACATCTTGGTAATAAAAAATAAAAAAAAATATGTAATCAACGCATTCTATAAATGAAACGAAAGAGAAAATCTAGAAGACTGGTACTGATACCTTTTTTTTTTGTTTTCGGGGGGAAACCTTCGAAAGGCGCCCGGACTTTGGGAATAAGTCCGGGGAGTGTGGGATTTTTACCTCACTAAAACCACCCCGGTGATCACGATCAGCAATACCTACTGAAAAAATTCAATGCCATCATACCTACCTAGTTACTGAAGTTTTTTTTTTACGAAATAAGAATAGCTTGTAGCAGCACTAATACAGCTTTCTATCAATCAATTTACGTAATAGGATTACCTCCTGCCAAGAAAAGAAACAATTACCTATATCTCTTTAATATCTCTGTATTCATTAGTTCAACCCCATAACTTATTTTAAAGCTTCGAGTTCGTTAGGCGTGGGCTTGCGGACGACGAGCAATGGGTAGCTCGCCGTCCGGTAACCGTCCGAACCGAGCCCGAGGCGTCGACGCGCACCTCAAATAGATGTCAGCATACCGTTGGGACCCAGCAGGGCCAAAGTCTACTAGGGCCACGGGTTGTCCAAAAAGGGACCTGGGGGTCCTAGGGCGCATGGCAAAGAAAGAACATATGAGTGGGTTTTAGTCAGTAAGGATCGAAGCTGCGTTACGCGGTCGCCCGCGCGGTCCTATACAAAATTAGTGCACCTTCGCGGGCAGTCGCGCCCCGTTCCCATTTTGCTACGTAATAATAGATTAAAGTTCTCCATCGACACGACTACATGCACACCGTTAAAGTTGAACTAGCGACACTGCGCAGGTAATAATCCGGTTTCCGCTGCGGGGACCACCGCACACGACACACGCGCATATATTACGCGACGGGCGCCCGCGCGTGCGCCCGCTTAACGCAGCGTTGGCCTTAAAAGTCTGATTACAGCGGGAGTCATTAGATGATTTCCAACCTAAAAAAAAGGTTTATGACAACTATCTTCCACTTCAATGAAAACGCAAATTAAATACAAACTAATTCACACCAAAACTGCTTTAAAATACATTATTAACTAAACTATTTCCTACAAGCTAAGGTATGAATGTGTTATTTTAATATGGCATTAGCCAGCGATCTTATCGCTCACTTAGTATTCAGAAGCGCCCTCTATCGGCGACATAAAGTACTAGCGCCGTTTGTGATGGAAATTATAATTATCATTTGACACTTCGATAGGATATTAAGAGCCCTTTGTATTAATATCATATTTGTTATGTATGTATTGTTTTGTTAGTTCGATATGGTGCTGTTCTTGGCTTTGGATTGCCGAATATTGAAACCCTTTAGGGCTGATGACTCATAATTCATTACTCGTACTTAGATGGGTAAATTCGCAGCGTGATTGATTGAAAGAGTCAGGAGTTGGTTAAGTCGGTAAAAGCCTGTCACTCCCTCTCGCTCCACCCGGAGCGAAAGAAGTTATATTTTGATGATTGAATAAATGTAGGCAGGTTCAAAGTAAAACTTACATTTTATGGTTATCTATAAGGGTACGAAACAGAAATCAAACAAAGCTTCTTTCTTTTCAAGTCATCATCATCATTTCAGCCGAAAGACGTCCACTGTTGGACATAGGCCTCACCCAAATGTCGCCACAATGACCGGTCGTGTGCTACTCGCATCCATCGGATTCCCGCGACCCTCACCAGGTCATCGGTCCACCTTGTGGGAGGCTTTCAAACGCTGCGTCTTCCGGTACGTGGTCGCCATTCCAGAACCTTTCGTCCCCATCGACCATCTGTTCTGCGAGCAATGTGCCCTGCCCACTGCCACTTAAGTTTGGCGATTCTTCGGGCTATGTCTGTAACTTTGGTTCTCCTGCGGATATCTTCATTTCTGACGCGACATAATGACTGTCAAAATATTATATTTGGGATAAACCATGTTTCATTTCAGTAGCACAATCCAACCCATCTCAACAAGCTTATGATTTCAACTTCAAGCCTAGAATACTAATTATCTCACCTTACAATCTAAACCTAAATAAACATAGGTAAGTAAAAACAATAACGGTCCATTTAGACCTGGAATTAAACCAATTTATTCTCAGCAATAACCAATTTAAATGCTGAAGGTACACACAGCGGGGAAAATAACGTACAAAATATAAATTCTAAACGTGCGGAATGCCTGAGAACGACCACCTATCATGTTGGGTACGAACTGGAGCAACCTGATGATCTTGCCAACTTTATATTAAGTACTAGGAATGTATGTTCTAACTGTAGTGTAGCAGATTTTAAATTTCCTACTGACATGACGAAATCTAAATATTTTTATTTTTGTTTTCGGGGTGAAACCTTCAAAAGGCGCCTGGACTTTTAGGGAAAAGACCAGAGAGTGTGGGACTCTTTATCTCACTAAAACCACAGCACATGGCCCGAGGGCCCTGTGACCTTTTAAAAGACCACCTCTGAAGATATTAAGTACCTAGTGCAATTCTTGTTAGTGGTAGTCCGAGTTGGTGATTTCAGACCATCATACGTGTAGGTTTCTACTGAAATATCGAGAGAAAAAATTTACCAGTCTGCAAAAATATAAGTCCAAATATTTCAAACGAATCAGTCGTTTCCTATGAAGAAAAACCGGCAGGAAATTATCTTGCCATAAAAAAAGTAATGATAATGATGTAATCAACTACTTCTATTAATGAAACGAAAGAGTAAATCTAGAAGACCGATATTGATACTGAAAAAATGCATTGCCATAGGTACCTAGTTAATAACATACCTACAAACTACTTCACTGACAAGAACTAAACAAAATACAAAGCTACCAAACTACTCGTAAATAGAACAAAACACTGGATACCAGTTTTAACTACTCCCTTTCAAAGTCTGACTTGTCGTCGCAGAATCAAACTAATATAATTTCATAAGTTTACGACTCTCATGTCACAAGATGAAAGGCCTATACTTACCATTGCAAAGCCTTTGTTTCTCCACATTTAATATCTAAGTCGACTACAAATAAACATATGATTACAGAAACACTACGGTCGAAAGCTAAGAATTAAAGACAGCCCGCAATAAAACCCGTAACGTTGTTGTCAAAGCTTTTCGAAGTGAAAGCGTTTCTTTGTTCAACAGAGATGAGTCGACAATCACAACCGTTGAATTATTTCCCTGAACATTTTCGTCACTCTGTAAATTCGTACAAAGCATTCCCAAGCTGAATAAATGCAATAAATCATGTGAGTAATACTACACAGGGTGTTTACAAGATGTTGAGTAGAATTGTTATTGTTGCAGGTTCCTCGCCTGTTCGCGAGACCCACTCATACACGCACAAACCACGAGCACCGAGGTTGGACGACCGGTGAGTTATGACGTCATCAATTATTATCCTTTGATGTTGACTTACACTGATCTCAGAGAAAGCTTTCTTAACAAATTGCCTCTTCCAGTGTATTGCAACATTGATAGCTCTTTGACTTTAATCATTTGTTCCTGTATGCTTCTGTAAATAAGCAATGGAATAATATCGATTGTAAAGGTATGCTATACATTTGAATGTAAGTGTGTCACTTTATATGATGCAGCTGTATTCACAGCGACGTGACTGAAATTCGTTTCACCACTGTCCACTACATAACAATTCAAACAATGTAGCCTATAAGACTAAACATCTGGGCCAATTTAGGCACAATTTCGACAATGATATGACCAAGTGGAACATTTCGTATAACGTCAATGACCCATCAATCTATCCGCCATTCATTTAATAGATATGGGTATTGGTATCAGCTGAATCAATGTTTCCTTGACTGGTGTTGTGATTTCAAAATTTGGTACACTAATGTACCAACCATATCGAAGCATAATTTAGAAATGTTTTTCTTACTTTTATTTTAACTAATGACGTTACTTCAGCAGGCTGGTATTTAGAAAGTAAATCGAGGCACGTGGCCCGAGCATGCTTCTTCAGGTACCGTAACTTGGTCCCTGAGGAGCATACTTTATTTTTTACATGTACTGTAAGACAGAAAGCAAGTTATATGGTGTGGTAGCTGGCCACCGTGAGCGGTGCTGTGCGGCCATAAGAATGCTAGGTACTGAGTGCCTCGTTTATGACGTTCGACGTTCCGATTAGCTCGCTCCAAGCGCTCTTAACCAATCACAGAGCCAAACGCGGTAAACGTTTCGATCGCGTATACGTTAACGTAAAAACAACTCGCACTCAGCGCACAAGTCGCGTGAAGTTATCAAAGGAATGTTTTGTTGAGGTTCCATATTCAAATTATATTAGTCTCCAGCTACAGCCAGCAATAATAGGAGTAAATCCAGCCCAGCGCGTATAATTTACTTTGGGTTAGGTTTCGATGATATACTTGACGTTTTCGAGCACGTGGTGTGAAAAATCAAATTTATCCGATGCAGTGTGTTAAATTTTAGGAAATTTTTCGCTCGCTCCTGTATCCTTTAAATTCTTGGATCTCTTTATTTTTGAAATATTGTAAAACAGACTTAAGAAATTGCTAGTAAACATCGGTAAGGTTTTCTTTTTATACATTTCGAGGCGGGAAGCTAAAAGTTTCGAGTTCGCTTCGCTCGCTCATAAATCTCCGTCAAGCTACGATCGCTGTTTGTTTATTTTGTCGATTGAATATGCGAGTAATCAGAGCGATTGTTAAAATATTTATTGGGCTCTTTTCCGATCGTAAAAAATCTCACCCAGTACAGTGATTGCTGCCCAGCACTCTAATTATGTGGCTTACTTTCTATCGCTAATCTAAAGCGAGTAGTAAAAAAATTAACTTGACAACGTAAATCAATTAGGCAATATAAAATAAAAAATCCTAAGTACTAGACTTGTAAGTTTTATTTTTAATAATAAAAATAATCTGAAATGCTAACTACTAAGTTTGAATTGAAGCGCGCATGTCTGGAGTTGTTGTTAAATAAAGCTTTTAGCCTTGACATAATAACAGATTTTAAACGAAAACAGTTTAAAAAATATATTTACAAACACGAATCAATAACCACATCAAAGAATTCAATCAATTCACGCAATACGAGGAATCTCAAATATGTTAACATTGAGCTTTTGAGCTTGTGAGTTATTAGTGCAATACATAAAATACCGAAATCAAGGTAACAGATATGCAATATTGTAATGTAATCCAAGAATCAGATTTTCAATCACAAGGCGAGATTTCGTCATGCCGAAGCTATAAATGAACACCATCATGGGCGCCGATCATCACAGGAGCTGCCCTCAGTTTCCAGCCGTTATAAAATCTCTTCTTGTTTCATTCTTCCCTCATCCTATAGCAATGTTAGAGACTGGATTAGATGGGTCATAGTCTCATCATTCATCTCATCATTCAGCCGAAAAACTGTCGCTCTTGGACATAAACCTCCTCCGAGTCTTACCACAACGACCGCTCTTGTGCATCGCGCATCCATCGGATACCTGCAACCCTCACCAGGTCATTGGTCTACCTTGCGGACGCTCTGCCTTCTAGCTACAGCTGCTGAACTAAATTTCATCCGCTGTAAACATTTTTAGGTTAATTTATCCCAGAACACGTTCAAAACTGATGATGATACAAGCTTAAGATTCAGTCTTTTGATCGTGTTCTATGGAAGAGTAATATCCCATTCCTGCAAAAAACGGAATTCGTCGCTTACGACGTCCTTCTTGAAAAGGATCAATTACAACAACAAAAAAATATAATTAATAAGTTTCATCTGCATTCTCCTATATTCTGATTCAAAAACTAAATACTATCTAAATCTGAAACTGGCTAAATGCACAAACCATGTGAAGCCAAAAGAAAAAAAAAAACTTTACAAAACCTTGACCTATCTTTCAGGTGCAAAGAACGACAGAAGCGATTCGAACGAACGCGACGATGTACGCGTGGAGCTCGTGGGGCACCTGGAGCCCCTGCTCCAAGACATGTGGGGGAGGAGTGGCGGTGCAAGAGCGTCACTGTCTGCCCAGGGATCCGGCTAGGTAAGGATAGTTTTATATCTTACAGAGGTCCGTAAACCTTTTTTATTTTTTGACACTAGACAGTTGTGTGGTTTCTTAAGGCGACGGCGTTATCTGAATTATCCATACAAACGTAATACCAAAATCATTTGCAGATGGAGCATATTTCCACCATATTATGATGATATTCGGATTAAGACAATATTTATCTAGGTTCCTACATCTTTCTTTTTTTTAAATACTTATCTAAAACGAAATTTAAGCGAATTTCATTTCGCATATTTTTGTAGCGTAAATGGCATGTTTTCATTTTGTTTTTTCTGTATTATAAACAACAATATTTCTAATATTATTTACGTAGGAACATAGTTTATATTATCAAGTTACAAATTATAGAAAAAAAATGAAAAAACATTAAGTTTTCATTCATCTTTTTTGGTATTACGGAACACATCCAAATTTATCCCAAATTTCCAAGAGTTAGTAGTGCTATCGCAGCAAGCGAGAGTGTGTGTGTGTGCGTCAGTGTCAGTGTGTACGTGATGTCATTACTTCGGTCGCGTTGTAAATTTTAGTGTAATATTTCTATTGACTTTCTGTATTCCTTTTATTTATTTTTTGTTTTTTTTTTTGTGATGAAAATTATTTATATGCTTATGAACATCAAAACTAATAAATATATAATTATATTCCTTTTACTAAACTTCAAATGCTTAGGTAGTTTTTTTTGGGTGAGAAATCATCCAATGATTTCTCGCGCACTTGGGCGGAGCGAAAGAGCGTGTCAGACTTTTACTTACTAAAATCGACTCCTATATTCCCTTTTTGTCTTGCGTTCCAGGGCCCCAGGTTTTCCTTTTAGAAGCGAACCTAGTAGGCTTTTTTTATTTTTTAAGGTGGGAAAATCATCTAATGACAAATCCCGCTCTTGGGCGGAGCGGGAGATAGTGTCAGACTTTTACTGACTAAAAACCCACTCCTATTCCTTCTTTGCCTTCGTCCCAGGGCCCTGGATTTCGCTTTCACACTACCCTTTGGCCCCAGTAGGCTTCGACCCTGCTGGGCCCCTACGATTTGCTGACATCTCCCTGAGGCGCGCGTGGAACAATACGCGCCGTCGACGACTTGGGCTCGGTCCGGACGGGTACCGGACGGTCGGACGGCAAGCTACCCACTGCTCGCCGTCCGCAAGCCCGCGCTTACGGTGGCCGGAAATCGGGATCGGAATCCCGGCGGCGGCTGGGGCGTGAAGGCCGTTGCCTCACGCGATGGCCGCCTCCTTTTCTAACATTACTGCTTCGCAGAAAGTGGCGACCGCCTGCCACTCCTCCTCGCTCCTGACCATGCAAATTATTTATATGCTTATGAACATCAAAACTAATAAATATATATATATATATATATTCCTTTTACTAAACTTCAAATGCTTAGGTACTGTTTTTTTGGGTGAGAAATCATCCAATGATTTCTCGCGCTCTTGGGCGGAGCGAAAGAGCGTGTCAGACTTTTACTTACTAAAATCGACTCCTATATTCCCTTTTTGTCTTGCGTTCCAGGGCCCCAGGTTTTCCTTTCAGAAGCGAACCTAGTAGGCTTTTTTTATTTTTTAAGATGGGAAAATCATCTAATGACAAATCCCGCTCTTGGGCGGAGCGGGAGATAGTGTCAGACTTTTACTCACTAAAAACCCACTCCTATTCCTTCTTTGCCTTCGTCCCAGGGTCCCGGATTTCACTTTCACACTACCCTTGGCCCCAGTAGGCTTCGACCCTGCTGGGCCCCTACGATTTGCTGACATCTCCCTGAGGCGCGCGTGGAACAATACGCGCCGTCCACGACTTGAGCTCGGTCCGGACGGGTACCGGACGGTCGGACGGCAAGCTACCCACTGCTCGCCGTCCGCAAGCCCGCGCTTACGGTGGCTGGATATGGGATCGGAATCCCGGCGGCGGCTGGGGCGTGAAGGCCGTTGCCTCACGCGATGGCCGCCTCCTTTTCTAGCATTACTGCTTCGCAGAAAGTGGCGACCGCCTGCCACTCCTCCTCGCTCCGGACCATGGCTTGTACCAAGGCCCGGCGCGAGAAATCGCCGCCGCATCGCCCCTACGAGGACACAGCGTTGCTCTGCCCAAGCGGGGCACACCTCCACCGTGTGCTCTACCGTGTCCTCCGGGCAGTCCACACAGTGGCGACACCCGGGCGTCGCTTCTGCACGAATCCGGTGCAGGAACTTCCGGAACTTACTATGTTCGGTGAGAACCTGCGTCATGCGGAAGGTTTTTTTTTTAGGTGAGAAAATCATCTAATGACAAATCTCGCTCTTGGGTGGAGCGAAATATAGTGTCAGACTTTTACTGATTAAAACCCACCCTTCGTTGTTCCTTCGTTGCCTTCGCCCCAGGGCCCGGGTTTCGTTTTCACACTACCCATGGCCCCAGCAGGCTTCGACCCTGCTGGGCCCCTACGATTTGCTGACATCTCCCTGAAGCGTGCGTAGAACAATACGCGCCGTCGACGACTTGGGCTCGGTCCGGACGGTTACCGGACAGTCGGACGGCGGGCTACCCATTGCTCGCCGTCCGCAAGCCCGCGCCTACGGTGGCCGGAAATCGGGATCAGAATCCCGGCGGCGCGGCGGTTGGGGCGTGAGGACCGTTGCAGTTGCCTCACGCTATCGGCCGCCTCCTTTGATAGCATTACTGCTTCGCAGAAGGCGGCAACTGCCTGCCACTCCTCCTCGCTCCGGACCATGGCCTGTACCAAGGCCCGGCGCAAGAGATCGCCGCCGCCAGTTGCTCCCACGACGACACGTCGTTGCTCTGCACAAGCGGGGCACACCACCACCGTGTGCTCCACCGTGTCCTCCGGGCGGTCCAAACAGTGGCGACACCCGGGCGTCGCTCCCGCAGGAATCCGGTGCAGGAACTTCCCGAACTTACCGTGTTCGGTGAGAACCTGCGTCATGCGGAAGGTGAGGACGCCGTGAGGTCTTTTCAACCACGCCTCAAAGAGGGGACTTACCGCCATATTTGTGGCGTGCCCAACCCCAGTAGGCTTCGACCCTGCTGGGCCCCCTACGGTTTTGCTGACATCTCCTTGAGGCGCACGTGGAACATTACGCGCCGTCGACAACTCGGGCTCGGTCTGAACGGCCGGACGGCGAGCTGCCCATTGCTCGCCGTCCACAAGCCCACGCCCACATTGGCTGGAATTTAGGGGATTCCGGCGGCTGCGGCGTGTGGGCCGTTCCCGCGTGCGTGTCGCTGCCTCCTTCACTAGTATTACTGTTTCGCAGAAGGAGACGACAACCTACCATTCCTCCTCGCTCCAAACCATGACCTGTACCAGGGACCGGCGCGAGAGTTCGTAGCCTTGCCGCCGATGGCCTGATTCATTGACTGATTTCCCACTTATAAAAAAAGCACTCGGCTCCATAACATTTTCTGATTTGTTAGTGTATGCTAGTTATCCTAATATGTTGAGATATCGGCACGGTAATAAAATTTCCAAAAAACGCATTACTAGTCTGTACATTCACTAACGATTCCCTAAAGTATTCGGCAAAAATAAAGCAAATAATGAACATACCTAATTTTACTAACAATATTGCAACACGCTACATACACACACAGCTGCGCACTGCGTCGGTCGCTCACTTGTTTTTGTCAAACAGAGATAGCTATATTCCGCGATACGCGTCAACTTGCAGTTGCAAGCGGCTTACGCCGGGCCCTTAAACAGTCTAAGCGTTTGAATGAAGGTATACGCTGTCGATTCACACATAAATAAATAAGTAAATTCAGTTAGGTATCTAGTTTAATTAAAGATGAACAAATACACTGTTAATTTAAAAAAAGATATATATATAAAATTGAAGAATGTGAGTTACATTGTTTGAATTGTATGAAAAACGCTTTCTTAGTACCTAGATGAAACATCTACCTAAGAAATGCAACTTTTTTTTTAGTTGTCCCCCCCGCCCCCTTTTTGTTTAAAGGTGCGAAATCATCAATTCTCTTCTCCCGATCTGAATGGAGCGAAAGTGCGTGTCAAACTTTAATAAATCAACGAGTATTTCTTCAATTGCCCTTTACGTTCCAGGGCCACGGACCCACGGTAACTCTCTAGGTAGGTATCGGTCCTGCTGGAACCCTTTAGTCTTGCTTACATCAGTTTTACACGCAATACAACACACCGTTGACTCGGGCTTGGTGCTGGACGGCCGAACGGCGAGCTACCCGTTGCTCATCGTACGCAAGCCAACGCCGATGGTGGCGGGTATCGCCCTGCAGTTCGTCCGCCTCCTTTAACCTTTCGTATACCGTAATTAGAGACAATAGAAAGACTGTATTAATTGTAAAATTTGCCATAGCAAACTTTCAGACTTTTCTTTATGTACAAAGCTGTTATGCAAAAAATACTAGTCACAAATGTCGCTAGACAGTCAAATTAACAAAAATATCAAACCCAATAAAAGAAGTGTCAATAAAACACAAACCATTATAAATCCATTACAATCTGTTACAACACACCGGCACCAACCAATTCGAAGCGACGATAAAATTCCAATAAATACGTCATTATTCTAATTTCTCAAAGGTCTTAAAAACCGTATTCGTGTTGAACAATATAAAAACAAACAAACAAACGAACACGTGAGGACGTGAGGAAGATTAATGTATTAAGTTTTTTCTATTGTTCGTGAGGTTTTGTATTAATTGTTTCATTATAGAGCCTCTATTAGGATACCGAGGTTTGTCGTCCGATAGTGAAGATAGTGATTTTTTTTTTGGAACACGCTGTAATGTGTATAATTATGTCGTATAATTATGTAGGTCATGGTTTTGATTCTAGTTTTTTTTTGTTCTATCTGCAAATAATGAGACCGCATTTATGCTACAGTAAAATTCGTAGGGAAGGCTCGTGAAGTTTTATATTAATTGTTTCATTTTATGTTGAGCCTCTATTAAGATACGGGAGTTTTTCTTTTGATACTGAGGGTACTGATTATTTTTGGAACATGCTGTAGTTTATATAATTATGTCGCATGTAGGTCATGGTTTTAATTCTAGTTTTTTTTTGTTCTAACCGCAAATAATGAGACCGCATATAAGCAACAGCAAAATTAGTAAAGTAAGATTTCATTAGAAAGAGCCATAAAAAGCTTAACGAGATTTGGTTGGTTATTTTTGTTTTTAATGACGATTAGAAAACACAAAAAATCTTCTTCGTTGATATACTCGTACTTATCTTTATTATTCTTCTTTGTTTCAAGTTATTATTATTAGTCCAATGATTTGTTGCTCATTAAGGGCATCCAACTCGACATACATTTTGACTGGTTTTCATACAACCGTTCTTATGCGATTATATGAAGTTTATTACACATTTTTCATTAGATATTTTGGAAACACAGTATCTTGTAGATATCTTGTCTGTGATTATCTAGGCTTCTATTGAAATTAATTTATAAATTTGTGTAAAACTAATCCAGTAAAGACCTCTGAAAATCTGCTATTTTGCATGAACTTTGACACTTCATAATTTACTCAACAATTAAAAAGTCAAAAAAGTATAACAATAGAAGTTGCAAATTTATTCAAAAGTCTGAATAACGGCAATTTGTTTCAAAAACTTTTAAGCGTTTAAAGAAGCACGTATTTCTTGGAACAAGTTTTGTAAAATATTCGAGTAAATCACGGAATTACCGAATGCTAACAGAGTTTTCAGGCGTTCTCTCTTTTTTCGGGTTGCCTTTTCGTCAAACATCGCGTTGGATTGCGTTAGATGAATTAACAAGCTTTTAAACCATGCTCGATGTCGACGATAGGCCAGTGGAAAAGGGGTTTTCCGGGATTTTTTTTAGTACTTTTAAAAATTGATAATTTAGTAGATTTCGGCATGCTCTTTTCGAATTTTTACTTTGCCGCGTATATTTTTCTCTTGCATCAGCACATTGAAAAATTGCACCTAAAAAGAAAAATCTAGAACACATTAGATACTTATATTACCTAAAATATTTTAATTATTATTTTTAGATCATTTTTACTATATTAACGACCAAAAATCCTTTTCTTTTTCAAAAAACACCAATCCAATGGCAGTGCCAGCCCTATGTTATCGCGGGCGCATTGATCATAGATCACAATGATATCTAATGATAGGGCGCGTGATCGATAAAGGAGCGAGGAATGGCCACCGCGGGAGAGCCTTCCAACCTGCGCCCGCGCCGAACAAGCACCGTTACCTGCTAGATACGGCACTCGGGATAGTCGATTGAGTCATATTTTTTACTTTAAGATTGTTTTTTAATTTGCTTTTGTTTGTGACGTTTGTATTGCAAGGTAATAAAACAACTATTTTTTTTTATAAGCTTTATTTGCTAGCAATGTTGATAGAAAAAAGTAAACAGTATTTAACGATAACTTTTTCTTATGGCTTCATTTTCAAAAATAGCTTATGAACTCTTATAGGATGATAATCTCACGCTATGGTGATAATATAACTGCGAGAACGTTTGAAAGAGTGGCAGAGGCCAAAGAACGCCAAGTGCCCTTTGTGTTCATTGGTATTCATGGACTTTTTTTGAAGGTCACAGGTAGGTTTTAGTCAGTTAAATTCTGACACGCCCCTTCGTTCCACACTAGAGGGAGATAAGTTGTATGATGACTTCCCTTATAAAAAAAATGTAGTAATTTAGCCATTTTCAGTACAGGACAAACAATCAATTTTATCTATCGTTCGTATATGTAGTTTAGCCCCCCTAGCCAAGTTACAACTGCTTCGTTTCGATTCTCTTTTCGTTGATCGCCTCGAGTCGGCCACGCCTCCTATTCCTTTGTTCTGACCACGTGACTGAGCGTTGAGATGACGTCAGAACAAAGGAATCGGAGGCGTGGCCTACTCGAGGCGATCGACGAAAAGACAATTGAAACGAAACGGTTGTTACTTGGCTAGGGGGGCAGATTAGAAGTTTCTGAATTAAAGTGATTAAAGGTTAAAGGAGCAACGAATGAATAGGAATTACAAAACGGTTAAGCGATTGGCCGCTGCACTGCATATCGCGAGTTCGATTCCCGCATGGAACAGATATTTGTGTGGCCTGCAGGTCTGTGTCTTGTGTATGTGAGTTTACAAGGTTTTGACCGCACCCACGATACAGGCTTAATTCTTAGTGTAAGACCAAATTAAAAAAAAAAGAAATTAAAGAATGGTATCCGCAGAAGAATCTTCCTAACTGTGACCAGGCTACGAACACAGTTACCTAATAACATTACTATATGTTTTCGGGAAACTCGATTGAGTTACATTTTGTTTTAGACTAGCATATGCCAACGGCTTCACCCGTGTGAAAGTAGAAAATAAGTTGCCTATGTCATTCAGTGATAAAGTATCATTGTACTGGAGAAAAAATAAAAAAAGGTTCATTAGTTTTTGAGAAATGCAAATCTTTAATCTATATAATATTACAATTTAAAAGATGGAATTAATTAATCTATTTTAAATGTCAAATCATAGTTGCTGTTATTATTTAGAATAATAAAGGATATATATATTTTTTTTTAGTTGATATAAACCAGTGCTTGACTGCAATCCCACCTGATGGTAAGCAGTGATGCAATCATTGATGGTGAGGCGCACTAGTTTATTAAGAGCCTATTCACTCTAGTCTTGAAGGCACCTAAATTATAGTTAGACGGGAAATCCGCAGCAGGCAAATTGTAATTACCATTCCTTCGATGTACGCGGTATACACGACGAAGCAAAACGCTTAGTCCGGACCGTTGAAGTTTCAACAACGTAATATCATTTTACCCCAGTAAATATTATAACTGGTTACCTAGTATTTGTTCCTGATTTCACTTAATGGGTACAGCACCATCAGATGATAAAGAGATTTGGATTGATTACAAACGAGACCTATTTTTTTTTTTTTTTTTTATTTCATATAAACCATTGCTTGACTGCGATCCCACCTGATGGTAAGCCGCGATGCAATCATTGATGGTGAGGCGCACTAGTTTATTAAGAGCCTATTCAGTCTAGTCTTGAAGGCACCTAAATTATAGTTGGACGGGAAGTCCGCAGCAGGCAAATTGTTCCAGTCCTTCGATGTACGCGGTATAAACGACGAAGCGAAACGCTTAATCCGGACCGTTGAAGTTTCAACAACGTAATATCATTTTACACCAGTAAATATTATAACTGGTTATCTAGTATTTGTTCCCGATTTCACTTAATGGGTACAGCACCGTCTGATGATAAAGAGATTTGGATTGATTACAAACGAGACCTATTAGTACTAGTAGTAATGAGATACGGTGCCACATATGCATCCATAGTGTGATAGATACATTACCTAATAATATCATGATTAAGTTACTTATTTCTTGTTTTGTTGGTGTGTTTATACTAAGCGAATAGAAGGCAGAATATTCCCGGAATAAAAAGTGTACTTCTAAAATCCTGTCCTATTTCGGGATATGGTTTACCCATGTGCCATTTTTTTTTAAATTCCTTTCAGCTGTTTAGAAGTGAAGAGACATACAGAGTTATTTCGCATTTATAATCATCATCTTCCTGCCCTTGTCCCATCTTATTTGGGGTCGGCGCAACACGTTTTTCAAAATCGCGCATTCCATTTAACTCATGCAAAAGATATGGCTCAAACATGTTGCAATAGATATGGCTACTAACACTAACCCTCCTTGGGAATATTTCGCATTTACAATATTACTAAAAAATATTATAATTGAATTTCAATAAATTGTCTATAACTTAACAATTCAATTACAAATACACATACGCATCAAAACCTTTCAATCCATATCTCCTTTCCCATTACCCTCTCAGTCCATCAATCTTCAACATTCAGATTAGCCCTGTCTTCCCACATCACGGCCAAGTCATCAACCCTCAGATGTAATAGAGGGTCAAGCGGTACTGAGACAAACGATGGCCCATGACTGGCCATGACTAATGGCCCATTGGACGCCAGGCACTCGCGAAACGTATCGCTTCCTTACCATCGAGGGATGCGACCGAAATGATAATGAAATGCTGTCTTGAATAGGAAATATCCAATCATTTGTTTTGAAGTTAATGGAGGGTTTCGAACTTTGGAATAATATGATGGAAACAAGGTTAGTTGTGAGCTAAACTGTGGTTGAAACTGTATCGCAATGACATTGTGCTCCAGTTTTCCAAGATGGTGGACTGAGAGCAAAAGCAATACTCTGCGGTTAAAAAGCTACTCGACCTAACTATCTACATTGTGTCAAATGGGTTATGAAAAATGTGTTCTGGATTTTTAAATTAAGAGGGTCCTTTCCTGTCCGTCTATCGTCAACTTGAATATGATTTTATAGCTTGTTGTTTCATCCAACGCAATCTTTGATGAAGAGGCATCACGAAAAAAGAGATACACCAAAAGCTTGACCTGAACGTTCTACATAATACTGCTAATCTGGTAAAGAAACCTACTTAATATATACAAGGTATCTGTGCTTCCAAAATATCTAGAGAAAGATGACTAATAACGTTATAATCACGTAAGAGCCGTTGTATGGAAATGTATCTCGGACTGGACGCTCTTAAAAATGAGTTATCTTAATAATTAGGAACAAACTTATATTTGATCATAAGCATCATCCTCCTGTCTCTAAGAAACTCAATTTATTTAGAGTTCGAGTTGCCACAACATATCGTCCCGTTCTATACATCTTTACATAATATGCCATCATTTCTATGACCACTTCATATCCAGACAAACCTTCAGTTCGTTTTCGAACAAAACATTCAAACCTCTTTTCCAAAATGACCCAAAGTTCAACACGTTCCTTTTTCAAATCGGGATATATTTACTTTCGATAAACCGACCTAACGCCCTGTACATACACATGTTGGCTTCGAGTGAGATGTGATGAGATGTGATTTGATTAGAACATCGATTGGACACGTGAATTTCGTCCGCCCATCATACAACATTAACAGCGGATTATCCACACTTTCACAATTTTATCTCGACTAGGCTCTAAGTTCCGCCGTGTTATGTGTACGAGCCTTAATAGTACTCCTTTTCAATAAAATAAATATTACAGGTGTAAGTAATTGTACATCTACCTATATAAAATTATTTAGATACCTACTTCAAAAGGGAATATGCATGAAAATAAAATAAAATACCATTTTGAAAATAATATCAAAATTGGTAGAAAAGCAAACGAGATAATATGACAATTTTAAACAAGTTTTAATCTGTCTCTCTCGCCAAGAAGCCGTTTTCTATGACCGCCGTACGGGTGTCATGGCATTTGGCGTCAAAGACCATGTTGGATTTCTTTTTCTTATTAGCGTCTTCTTAAAAAATCTTTCATATTTGTTTGTTAAAGCTAAAAATTGTGCAAATAAAAAAAATTGTGTGCATGTTACTTAAAAAATAAAACAGACCATAAGCTTTTATTAAACCACACACCAAACGTTTTGGGAACACATTCATTGTGCTTACGTGTAGCTACGTAGTAGAATTCCCTGCCAGAGTATATTTCCTTGGTAATTTAATTTTTCAATCCAGTGTTGTTACTCGATACCCAAAGGTAGAGGTTCAATTAGTAACGATAATGACTGTTGATGCACTTACTATAAAGAAATTATACACAAGTGAAAAATTTAGATGACCTCTAAGTAACTATTAAGTAACTATTCTTGGCAAACCTGTGCCACCACCGGTCACAACATCATCTCACTATTAGTTATCGAAAGTGTATGCTGTAAAGGCGGAAATATAAGTATTTCATTAAGTATAGTTTATGTGTGGTTACTATTACTTTATATTTTTTAATATTTCTTAGAAGCACCAATTGTATTAAGTATTATATAAAATTTTCTTCACCTAATGGCTTGACAGCCGACTTGACTTTTCTGATATTACAAAACAACCTCATTTTCTTTCTATCAAAATACGAACACATAGGCTTTATAAAGCATAACCTCAAAAAGTGTCATTATCTTGCCAGTATGCAAGTTAATAAGAGCAATAAACAACATGCGACCTCTTTCAATATCAGAATACTTAAAACCTGAAGACAAAACCAAGTTATCAAATTGGTCAGACTCTCCACTTCAGTAAGAGTTCCATTTTCCCAGAGACACTAAACAATACAAAGGGACCACGTCTCGTCCAAATGTTCAATAGATAGAACAGAACATTGATTTCAAATGTCAAAGGCTAACTGAACGTTCAGCGACCCTGTTGCCCTGATCCCGTCGAACATGCCAAATTAAGGCAATATAGAACTGAATTCGACATGCGAACAACTGGTAACAAGTCTCAACTGTTTTTCTACAAGCCTTTTGATTGACAGACAAAATGGTATTTAGGAGATACACGATTTTAATCATTTTGTTTGCATACAACAAATTCGTTTACATTTATTGTATTGTTCAATATTAATGTCCATTTAAAAACTAGCTGACCTCACAGCAGTTGTCCTATACACATAGTTTGTATAAAAATCCTTTAAAGTCACTTCTAGTTTTCGCCCAACTCGTAGGTATATTTTTTCATTTCTAAACCATGTTCAAAGTCTTATGTATATTTTTATACAAAAGTTGTTGAATCAATCGATTCGGTTTAACTAGACTTTTGCTTTTTTAAACAATTTTTTCACTTTAAAACCTTAGTCAAATCGTATTACGAATATTTTATACGAAATTTGCTGAACCGATCCAGTCTATCTCAAGAGGTATATACGTGACATATACCAATAGACATCATTTAACTTTAATTTATACACAGATTTATTATAAACTCATGTCGATCAAATCGAATTTCCCAACCATAATGTACCAAATCTATTATAGCATTTGTAGATACATATTTAATCAGCTAAATGCCCATGTTAACTAGAGACAAGCAAAAACGTATTGTGTGTACTTTCCAATCTGTTTTTACAACTATTTAACGAGCGGCACCGACAAGACCCGAAGCTTTACGATGATGCCTTAGACAGAAACGAAGCGCATACGATGGTATACCTACTCAAATTCACATCAAACTTTTCTTATTGACTGTGTAACTCAACGAGAACAGTAGATCAATATTTGAAGTGTTAAATAAGAGTGTGTGCGATAATATTGCAAACAAATGCCTGTGTAATGCAATCCTATAGGTTTTTTTTGTCGTCATAATTGATCATAAATATTGATTTCACACTTACCTAAGTCAAATAAAATTTAATGGTATAAAATCCCTCATATTTCAATTTGTATAGAGGCGACGCAATACGTCTTCTTCAATACTTCTCTTTAAATCTTCATGATAATCTTTGAAGTTTCCACAAAGTCCATTCAATCTTTCTTTGGTTTCCGTAAGTCCAATGCCTGTATACGATAAACAATAAACATTCCTAAATATCACTCCCGAGTAGAAAATAATAAACAAATGACTGGCGCAGGCGGCGCGAACAACTAATTAAAACATATCATCAAAAGAATGAAGTATCAATATCTGAAGCCATTACTCGTAGGCGTATTATAAGGCGAGGCAATTTCATAATTTTTAATTACTAAACAAAAGTCGTGTGTGGCGCCCCGTTGCGGTGAATTCCTGTACTAATGATGGACTGAAACAATGAGGTTTCATTACGTGTAGACACGTGCCGAATAATACTAACCTACCTATTTATATTATTTATGTGTGTACAAGAACAATAAAGCGGTAGGTCACATATTTTCAAAGTGGAATGAGTCACTCAAAGGCACATTCTTTAAAAAATGGAAACTATGCAGTCAACCAAATAAAGATTACTATTTCTAATTGTTTTTATTTTGTTCCAAACATTATATATTTATTATTATAAACATTACCAACAAGATAGATTTATCAGTCATCATGATTGATAGATTGATAAATCATGTAGGTACCTATTACAGATTTTTTTTTTTCGGGTGAGAAAATCATCTAATGACATCCCCCGCTCGAGCGGGGCGGTAGATAGTGTCAGACTTTTACTGACTAAAAACCCACTCCTTTTCCTTCTTTGCCATTTTTCTAGGGCCCCGGGGATCTCTTTCGCATCACCCATGACCCCAGTAGGCTTTGACCCTGCTGGGCCCCTACAGTTGCTGACATCTTCTTGAGGCGCGCTTGGAACACTACGCGCCGTCGACGACTTGGGCTCGGTTCGGACGGTTACCAGACGATCGGACGGCGAGCCACCCATTGCTCGCCGTCCGCAATCCCGCGCTTACGGTGGCCGGAAATCGGAATCGGAATCCCGGCAGCAGTTGGGGCGTGTGGACCGTTGCCTCCCGCGATCGGCCGCCTCCTTTGCTAGCATTACTGCTTCGCAGAAGGAGGCAACCGCCTGCCACTCCTCCTCGCTCCGGACTATGGCCTGTACCAAGGCCCGGCGCAAGAGATTGCTGCCGCCCATCGCCCCCACGAGGACACGGCGGTGCTCTGCCCAAGCGGGGCACACCTCTACCGTATGTTCCACCATGTCCTCCGGGCGGTCCACACAATGGTGGCACCCGGGCGACTCTTCTGCACGAATCCGGTGCAGGAACCTCCCGAACTTACCATGTCCGGTGACGACTTGCGTCATGCGGTAGGTAAGGATGCCGTGAGGTCTTTCCAGCCACTCCTCAAAGAGGGGACTTATCGCCATAATTATGGCGTGCCCAGCACTGGGTTGCGACAGTCGCTGCCGCCATTCCACCATGAGATCCCGCTGGAAGTCTTTCCGCCATGCCGCGACTTGGCGCAGCAGCGGAGTTTCGCCCCGGCATGTATTACTGATACAATCAGAAGAGAAACACAAGATACAAAAGCTCTAAATCTAAAGAATAAGAAAAAATAAGCAATTAAACTAGAAAACAAATAGGTACATGAAATAAACATGAAAAGAAAGTATTGTGTATCATTTTACTTTTTGACAGTTGTTCTATTTTTTTTTTAAATTATTATTTCAAAAGATTAATTCTAGATTTGATATTTTAAAAGTTGAATTCGAAGTACATGAAATGAAAAACCTTTTTACAAAAAAAAAAAAACTACAACTGACTTCAATGTAAAAAAAATACTTTAATTTTGGAAGTTGGTGTTTCCAGTTTTGTCACTTTTTAATTTAACATAGACTTACGAAATTAAAGTTATTTTATAAAGCAATTATTTTTAAAGGCATGCGACGCCAAGCAGATCCCAACAATATGTTTGTAATTTTAGGTGCCTTTAAAACATTAATTGATTTCCTAAAATTATACAATTTATATAAATAAGATAAATTACTTCATATTTCGAGAGCTACTTACCATCACTGAAGAGTTACGAATTCTACAGATTTCGGTTTTCTTTTTGCAACAAATAAAAATTTTAAAAACTGATCTCATGTAGAAACAATTCCAATGTCACATACATACAATGCATGATTGTCTATCAGTACCAATATTTTATGTATTGACATTTCAACATCTTTGTGCCATTGCCGTCTTGATTAATTTATAGCTCTGTTTTAAATTATCTATTTAGTTCTGCATATAGGTTCGTCTATGACGAATCAATCGTTGCCAATGTTTGATTGATACTTACTCCATAAGAGATACCTATTGATTAATTAAGTTTGTCTAGGACAACTGTGTTTTAATCTATATAATTATGTACCTACTTAATTGGATCCACCTACTATGCACAAACACCAACAGCTATTGGTAGAGACCAAATTTGTCAATATTCTTTAAAAAAATACTCAATGTAATGTTCTTTTAATTCATGTCAGTGAAGACTAATATTATAAAGGCGAAAATTGGAAGTGTGTATGCATGTTTATTGCAGCTTTACGTTCAACGGTACGGCTGAACGGGTCTGGATGAAATTTAGCGATTTCACTTTTTTATACCGGGAGTATGTGTCCTTGGGTTATTTGCGGGAAAATCCGCTGGCTAGTAGGATATATGCATATCACTTATTTATTAATAAACTAAAAAAAAAAATTATTCGTGTACCTATGTAAACAAATATATGAGCAGTGGTGGCCGAGTGGTAACGGCCCCGACTTACGAGTTCAAACCCAGCCAGGCGCATTACTTTGTGTAAATTATTTCATCACCACTGCTCTCAAAACGGTGAAGGAAAACATCGTGAGGAAACCGGCATGTCCTAGAACCAAAAATTCGAAGACGTGTGACATTCACCAACCCGCACTTGGCCCGTGTGGTGGATTATGGCCCATTCTCTCTCTTAGAGAGGAGGCCTGAGTTCCACCAGTGGGAACATTAAAAGGCTGATTATGCTTATGCTTAAACAAATATAAAAGTTTTTTAGATATCAGCGAGATATATTTTATCAACAACGAAGTCATAAAGCGTCAAAGTTGATATTGAGAATGAAAAGTTCAGCAGACTCTCTCTGAAGCAAAGTCCGTGACGCCCACACAGTTGCTTTTTTGGATATATTATATTGTTTAAAATTGTTATAAGTATCTCACTGTACCGATAAACGGGTTACATTGTTTTTCTTAACACTGACTAGGGCTATGAATTTACGTGCTCATTGCACGGCCTAGCAACGATATCGCTAACGGAGTCAGCGCCGCATTCCGTGATTTATGGATCTTCCAGTTTAAAGTCAAATAATTAAGACCACATTCCTTCCTTTAAAATAAAAATATTCAAAAAAAGAAAGACGAAAAAAAAAGAAGTTTACTTTGGAAAATAACATACCATTTAATAGACATTGCATATTCAAGGACATATGTCAATATGTAAAAACATGCATATTTTAAAATTTCTTGCAAAAAATCTTGGACTAGCCGAATAAAGTAAACACATAGCGTCGTTTTATTTTCTAAACTTAGCATTAATCAAATAATAAGTAGTACTAAGAATTAATGAGTTTGCGAGTAAATATTTGTGCTAAATAACTTTAAAAACAATATGAACCGCTAAAATATTTTCCGTGTTGCGGCGCTAAAATGTTTTCATTTGCTTTTTGAATGAATATTTTAAAAATTTAATTAAATATACGAATACCTACCTAAATCTTAATTAACTGTTTATTTTACCGCCTTTTAGGTCATCCTTTGTTTTAAGAAAAATTTGCAAAGCTGAATTTTAAGCCGCATTCTTAGACACGGAGTATTGATGATTTTCTCTATGCGTAAAGTGGTGGTGATATAGGTACTTTCTTCCTTTGTAACAAGGTTTATTTTTGGGTAGCTTTACATTAATAAGACATACATAGGTATTTATGAACTAATTGACGAATTTATTAATTTATACATTTGAATACTGCACTAACGTTGGTTGAAGTTTTAGTCACTAACATAACATGGACATTGAAAGTCAGAAATAAATTAATTTTATTTTTATTATTTATTATTATTTAATACACAAAAAAGTAGCCTTCTCATATTGCAGAGAAAACTATGCAGAATTTAAAAGAAATTGTTTCCTTTTCTTGTCTTTATGCGAAGCTTTCAATCTGAAACCAAATATCGTATTCCTAAGTGAACCTTAAGTGCGAACAAGATGACGTATGGAAGCTCGGAATTTAGGATGTCTGAGTCTAAGTGTTTCCAGTTCGGACTCTGTACCACTTTACATACTAATGCTAGCTAGTACCTATTAATATTTATAGACATTTGACACTATTAGCTGCTCACGTCCATCACGAGATTTTCATTTCATGAGCATTAGTCGAATTGGGATCTGAATAAGACGGATCTTGACGGGATTGTGTTCCACTTCGCGTTTTCCTAGCATTCACTACGGTTCGTGCATACGAATTTTATCTTTGAAGTTCCTATAGGTTTCTACGAGAAGCTTGAAGCTTACGTTCTAGGTTTCTCACTTAGTAAAACAGATCCACCGGTTTAATTAGTCGTGAGTGTTTTGAGGTACTGTTAAATCTAAATATGCTCAGTAAGTCCATTTAATTATAACAATCATCTTTTAACACCTCACCGAAAAGTTGAGCTGGCCGTTTTTAGGAAGTCTTATAAATATAAAAGTCCCTGACATAGTCTCTCATACTTTAGGCACTAAAACGGAAATGAAATCAGGTGATGTCAGTCAGAGATGGGCAAATTTCATGAAATGATTTAATTAAAAAATTTCAATTAGATGTTGATTCTACTGATAGAGAGTAATCTCTACTACTTGACTTGCAACCATTTAGATCTCAGTCATTATGTCGGTGTAGTCGACAACCACACCATATCATACGAGTAATAGGTATTGAACTTGTCTCCCATTTTGACATTTATGTTTTTGGTGGTAATATTCATCTCAAACCAACTGTTCACTTTCCAGATTGCGGCGCAGCAGAAAAAGAAGGAAACTAGTGCGAAGCATAGCGCATACGAGAAGAGCCCGCAACGTGATCCACGCACCGAGCTCGTCGGGTCCCGACTGTCCCGGCTTGGCGAGGAGGTACCACGAGTGTAACACCGCGGTGAGTAACAACTATTTTTTTTTTGTATTGAAGTTGAATCGAAGAAGAGCAAGATATTGCTCTTTTAACTTAATCTAAATAACCATGAGACCAGTGGTTGGGAAAATTATCAGTCTACAGAAGAATAGCAAAAATAGTCACCCACATAAAAGCTATTTTTTAGGGTTCCGTACCTCTAAAGGAAAAAATGGAGCCCTTATAGAATCACTTTGTTGTCCGTCCGTCTGTCTGTCTGTCAACACCCTTTATCTCAGGACAGAGGTATCGAATTGAAATTAAAACCATATACTCAAGTCTGTGGTCTCTTGAAACTGTGAAAAAAATCAAATTTCTGAGTTAACGAAAAAAAAGATACTGCTTTTTATGTCGCAAAAAACGTGTATAATATAGTATATATACTTTATTGGGTACTTCCCGTTGACCTAGAATCCTGAAATTTGGCATGAAGCAAGGTCTTGTAGCACAAGTATAGGAAAAAATCTGAAAACTGTAAATTTATAGTTACATCACAAAAAAAACTCGCACTTAACCGGTTTCTTTTTAAATTAAGTTTGCCTCGCATTAGGAATTACTTCTGTATCATAGGTATGTTCACATACACGTGACACTCCTACACGGTTGTCTTAGGGACATAAAAAAAGAAACGCCTCATTTCGTCCTCGTTTCTTATTTCATCTCGTCTTCATTTTATTCTTGACATAAACAAGTTTGGTTTAGTTATATTCAGCCATAATATATATTCCCACTACTGGGACACGGCCCTCCATTCTAGACGGGCCGTAATCCACCACGCGGGATCAGTGCGGATTGGTGGATTTCATAATTATGTCTTCGATTGTTTTAGTTCTAGGACATGCCGGTTTCCTCACGAGGTTTTTTTTCACTATTCTGAGGACAGTAGTGATGTATTAAATACCTAATACAAAGTAAAACGCCTACCTGGGATTGAACCCGCGACGTACAAATCGTTACAACTGGGCCATCACTGCTCTTGTCTTAGACCCTTATTACACTACGCTACATAGATTAAGACTGTCTGAATATCGAGTGGTGTAATAGGCGCTTAAGACAGTCTGACCCTTAATACACTACACTACATAGACTAAGACTGTCTGAATATCGAGTGATGTAATAGGCGCATAAGACAGTCTGACCCTTATTACACTACGCTACATAGACTAAGACTGTCCGAATATGGAGTGGTGTAATAGGCGCTTTAGTCTTAGTCGTTAGTACAAAATAAAGATCGATTAGATAACTTTACATCAAAACTATCATCACCACCTTGACTGTTGACCCATTTGTCGGCACGATTGGCGCAGTGGGTGACCGATTGTCTGCTGTGTGTCGCAGTTTAAAGCTAAAACAACATTAGACCGACGCACACGTGTAACACGCCTGATTTGTACGTAGAACAACGTCGCGTGGCGTGGATCAAGTGTAACTCTACAAGTCTAGTTTCCATATAAAGTGTATGGAGACCGACGCGCCCCAGATCGGCTTGTGTGGCACACGTGGGCACAGTGTAGTTCAAGCTTTATTCCTGCGGTACAAATATTTTTATGGCCTACAGATAGTTTACATGTTTTTGAACGCCCCCACGATACAGGAGTACCTAATAGTGTTGTTGTAGATTAAAATTAGACCTTCCATGCGAATTTAACTAGTAAGATTCGTACCTACATTATCGCCTTGTATAGCTTAGGTGCTTTCAAAATATTAATGCTAAAGTCCCATAATTTGATTCGTAGTACCTATGTACTTACAATCCTGACTGATCCAGGTACAAATCGATATTATTATTATCTCTTTGCATATCAATAATGCAGGACCGGACCTCGAAACCTATCCTCCTGCAGCGGGGTGTGAGGCAGGGAGACGTCATTTCTCCGAAACTGTTCACGGCCGCAATGGAGGGTGTCTTCAAGGTTCTGGACTGGAGTGGATTGGGCATTAATGTCAATGGCGAGTACATCACTCATCTTCGGTTTGCCGACGACATAGTAGTCATGGCTGAGACTACGGAAGAGCTCAGCACAATGCTCAATGACCTCAGTAGAGCTTCCGAAAGAGTGGGTCTTAAAATGAACATGGACAAAACCAAAGTCATGGTAAATAACCACGTAGCACCCACTCCGATCAAGATCGGAGACTCTGCACTCGAAGTTGTAGACGATTACGTACTCTACCTTGGACAGACGGTCCGGTTGGGTAGATCTAATTTCGAGAAAGAGGTCAACCGTCGAATCCGACTCGGCTGGGCAGCGTTCGGGAGGCTGCGCGGTATCTTCTCATCCAAGATACCACAGTGTCTCAAGACGAAAGTCTATGACCAGTGCGTGTTGCCAGTGATGACGTATGGTTCCGAAACGTGGACGCTCACAACGGGCCTCATCAGAAGGCTCAAAGTCACCCAAAGGGCAATGGAAAGGGCTATGCTCGGAGTTTCCTTGCGTGATCGAATCAGAAATGAAGATATCCGCAGGAGAACCAAGGTTGCCGACATAGCACGAAGAATCGCCAAACTAAAGTGGCAATGGGCGGGTCACATTGCTCGCAGAACGGATGGCCGTTGGGGCCGAAAGTTTCTGGAGTGGCGACCGCATACCGGAAGACGCAGTGTTGGAAGGCCCCCTACAAGGTGGACCGATGACCTGGTGAAGGTTGCGGGAATCCGATGGATGCGAGACGCACAGGATCGTTCGTTGTGGCGACATTTGTGTTATGAGTACTAGACAGCTGATAATACATACTTATATATTTCTAAATATATACATATTATAGATAAATTACACCCAGACACACAACAAATGATCGTGCTCATCACACAACATTTGTCCTGGGTGGGATTCGAACCCATGACCTCCGGCATAGCAGTCAGGGCCACTAACCACTAAACCAACAGGCCAGTCGAAAGAATATATACTACCTTTGCATCTCGTAGGCAATCACTGATGAAGCATACATATATCATTACTAAATTAAAATGTCGATGGGCTACCGCGATACCATTGTCTCCATTATCAGGATAAGTTTCAAAAGATATTATACTATTATCTCGCCTGAGGCCACTGTTGATACGTCCACATCTCTCTCGGACAACAGGCGAAAGGGGCATGACGATACACAATGCTAAATAAATACAAATCATTGTTGAGGCGGCAATCTCTCTGTGAGATCAATGACCGGCTCGATATCAGTGGTTATTAGTCATGCGCGATTGTATGCCAAGGTTTGTAATCACCTGGATTTACAAAGTATTGTAGGAGTAACAGGTAGTAATGAAGAAGTAATAGGATATGTTGTGGGAGTTGCAGGCGGTATCATTTGCTAATTAGGAAGCTTGGAGATCAACAATGTTAAGGTCAGCGTTTGTTTCAGGACTGCTAAATACCAACTTTTAAGTCAATTCAGCAGTGGTGAATTGAGCAGTGGTGGCCGAGTGGTAACGGCCCCGACTTACGAATTGTAGGTCGCGGGTTCGAACCCAGCCAGGCGCATTACTTTGTGTAATTTATTTCATCACCACTGCTCTCAAAACGGTGAAGGAAAACATCGTGAGGAAACCGGCAATGTCCTAGAACCAAAAATTCGAAAACATGTGACATTCACCAACCCGCACTGGGCCCGCATGGTGGATTACGGCCCATTCCCTCTCCTGGAGAGAGGAGGCCTGAGTCCCAGCAGTGGGAACATAAAAGGCTGATTATGCTATGCTATGATTATGCTAAGTCAATTAAAAGAAAGGCCTATAAGTCTCACTGATGAAATAAATCCAGTCGAGACACAGCTTCAGATGTGCTTCAAAGAGTTGCATATAAATAAGCATAATCAACCTCATGAGGTTCCCACTGCTGGGACTCAGGCCTCCACTCGAGAGGCGAGTGGGTCGTAATCCACCACATGAGTCCAATGCGGATTAGTGGATGGTGTTGGAATTTTTGATTCTAGTACATGCCAGTTTCCTCACGATGATTTCCTTCAGCGTTTTGAGAGCAGTGATGATGATATGAATTACACAAAGTAATGCACCTGACAACCTACAACTCGTAAGTCGGAGCCGTTAGCACTGGGCCACCAAGGGTAGAGTTGCATTATGTTTTATTAAAAAGTAGTTTATACGAGTGGATTATTACTTCTCCCATTACAAATTATCTGAATGTTCTGATGTAGAAATTATATAACAGATATTTACAAACATACATACAAACTGTCGCATTTATAATATTAGTAAGATTTATTAACTTAAAAGTTTCTATAACTGAAAATGAACCTAAACACCTCAAAAGCACTATTGAGTCCTGTGGGAATGTTCGAAAGAGTCATTGCGGCACTGGAAACAAAAGGCTACTGAAGAAACAGGGGTGGGTTTGACAAAAGTCTGACACACCCTCCCAATCCACCCAGAGTGGGAGAAGTTATTTGATGACCTCTAAGAAAAAAATACTACTATGACTATCGTATCTGTCCACTCGTATTATCTTTGTATTCTTTAAATCTCTTAAGCGTCAAGTCAAGGTGAACGCACCTAGTTGTTCAATGTTCTTGTATTCACATAATACCGCTTCTTGAATCTTAAACTGCTTAAAGCCACCCAAAGGGTAATAGAAAGGGCTATGCTCGGAGTTTCCTTGCGTGACCGAATCAGCAGGAATGAAGATATCAATAGGAGAACCAAGGTTACCGACATAGCCCGAAGAATCCAAACTTAAGTGGCAGCGGGCAGGGCACATTGCTCGCAGAACAGGCGCCGTTGGGACTGAAAGGTTCTGGGGTGGTGATCGCGTACCGGAAGACGCAGCGTTGGAGGGCCTCCTACAAGGTGGACCGATGACCTGATGAGGGATGCGATAATCCGTTTAATGCGAGACGCACAGGACCGTTCATTGTGACGACACTTGAGGAGGCCTATGTCCAACAATGGACGTCTTTTGGCTGAAATGATGATGACGATGATGATGATTAATCTTATACTTAACAACTGACTGGCCTATTGGTCTAGTGGTTAGTGGCCCAGACTGCTATGCCGGAGGTCGTGGGTTCGATTCCTTCCCAGGACAAATGTTGGTGTGATGAGCACAATCATTTGTTCTGTGTCTGGGTGTAACTTAACTATAATATGTATGTATTTATAAATATTTAAGTATATTTATCAGTTGTCTAGTACTCATAACATAAGCTCTGCTTAGCCTAGACGGCGTTGCGTGATAGTTGTGTGAATATTATTATATTATACCTCGTCTTTTGTTCGCAGCCGTGTGCCGGTCCTCTTCGAGACCCGCGTGCCGAGCAATGCGCTGTGTACGACAGAAGACCTTTCCGCGGTCGGTTCTACACTTGGGTGCCTTATGTTGACGGTAAGTTCCATGAAAGAACCTCACATTGGGCTCAGAGATAATAACTGAGTACATTTTTAATATGACCTGTGGCCTTCGACGAGCTCTTAACGCGATCCATTTGACGACCTAAACTGAACTGTTAAAGAGATGGAGCTATAGAGGGTGTATAGCTCCATCCCTCTTTCTCGCTTGCACGCTTGACATTTTGACACGTCATGGTAAGGCCTCTGCCCCCCTAGCCAAGTTACAACCGTTTCGTTTCGATTCTCTTTTCGTTGATCGACTCGAGTCGGCCACGCCTCCTATTCCTTAGTTCTGACCACGTGACTGAGCTTTGAGATGACGTCAGAACAAAGGAATCAGAGGCGTGGCCAACTCGAGGCGATCAACGAAAAGAGAATCGAAACGAAAGGGTTGTAACTTGACTTAAAAATTTACGTTTTAACATCGATAAGAAATTGTCAAAGTACCAAAATGTAGATAGGTATAAGATTGACATGCACTGCCGAATGTCACCAGCCCCCCTAGCCAAGTTACAACCGTTTCGTTTCAACTCTCTTTTCGTTGATCGCCTCGAGTCGGCCACGCCTCCGATTCTTTTGTTCTGACGTCATCTCAACGCTCAATTACGTGGTCAGAACTAAGGAAAAGGAGGCGTGGCCGACTCGAGGCGATCAACGAAAAGACAATCGAAACGAAACGGTTGTAACTTGGCTAGGGAGGCTGGTGACATTCGGCAGTGCATGTCAATCTTATACCTATCTAACTACTTTGGTACTTTGACAATTTCTTATCGCTGTTAAAACGTAAATTTGTATAAGTAATGTTGTTAATATAATCAATACCCAATTAAAGATTATTTTATTTATTTACAAAAGAATATAACTACATTTTACCTACTTATAAACAACTAAAGTAATAAATAATTTAATAGATACCTATACATGCAAACTCAAAATAATAATGTGTTTAAAAAGAATTCATTGGACAATTGGACATCATATTATTATAATATCCACATCGTTGTCAATGGAAAAAGTGCCCAGAAAATGGCAATCACTTCGAATAGCAATGCTGATTCGTTGCCCAATCTATCACACTCCCTGACTCCTTGAGATGTTATGACACTCCCTGATAGAGAAGAGCATGCAATTCTTTTATTTGGTAATTTTTAAGCTTTAATAATCAAATATGAAAGAATTTTGGAAATATCTATAAGAAAGAAAAATCTGACATAGTTTTTGACGACAAAGTTCATCACGCCCATATAGGCAGCCAAAGAAAATTTTTGACGCGCGAAAGGCGTTTTGACGAGAAGGACAGTTTTATGTATTTATTTAAAATTTTTATAACTCATTTGCTTTTCAACCAATTTTGATATTGTTTTTACTATCTATTAATATTTATTTTTATATATTTATTGATAAACTGGTTAAATAACTAAAATATTTTTCATGCATAGGATAGAATAGAATGGAATAATATAGGTACAATGGGATGAAATAGAATAAACTTTATTGTACATCAATTTAATTAACTCTTTACTTTTTCTGTTTTTTAATTGTTTTTATTTTTAAATATTTATAACATAGATATATTACTGTAACGCATGCAGCCTAGCAATTTTAAATTTATTCATCGGTGAACAGCGCTGTGGGCTACATTATTATTTAAGATACGAGTATCTATGTAATTATGTTTTTAATTTCGTATAATGTAGCGGTTTTTTATTCCTTATCAATAAAATAAAATAAATCAAAACAGTAACAAAACCACACACACACTCACACATACATATTCCCTATTAATACCAAGTTTCATTATTCACAACGATACTCTTCATCATCATCATCATCATCATCATATCAGCTTGCCATTACCCACTGCTACAGGTCTATTCTGCTATACCTACTTTCCGGTTCTGTCTATCACTCATCCAGATATTTCTTACGGCTTAGGTACGTGATGGGTGATTCTTTGAAACAGAGAGAATGTCTCATTCATCTTTCCTAGTTTTCGTACCTATCTATTTTGTGTCGTAAGCCACTGGGCGCAAATGAGTGCCTTTAATACATATAGTGATGGGGGAAAACTAATATGCAAATAAAAATATCAAGTTGTAAAGAAAAAACTGGTCCAGATGAATGAGGTATTATCTCAGTTTCAAAGAATCACCGACATGTCTTCTTCACTTTAACTAATCATCATATTGTAATTCCAGGAGATTCACCATGCACCCTGAACTGCCGACCGCGGGGGCAGCAGTTCTACGCATCCCTAGCGCTGGTGGTAGACGGCACGCCCTGCACCAAGCCAGGGTTCAGAGCCATCTGCGTGCAGGGAGACTGTAAGGTAAGTGCTTACTTTTAAGTTGCGTTCATATGGAGTGAGTGACAATCCAGTAGCTGTCCTTGTGGGAGTGGGGGAAAGTCAGTGGACAGTAGAAACAAAAAAAAATTAAGTAGCTGACCGACAGCAACTGACCGGTCAATACTGGCTCAAATAGGTTTTCACGAAGCCAGTAGCTGTCACACAGTAACTGTCTTTCACTGAACACCAGCTACTGGGCCTGTGAAAACCAGGCCTTAGATTTGGTAAACTTCTTCAAATCGTCTTGCTAGTGTAAATCAATTTCTTTATCGAAAAAATTCATAAAATTATCACAGTTAGCGTTAGCTACTACAACTGGTTGAATAAAATCGAGCCTTTTTATGAAGAAATCGTTATCCTGTGGCTAATCTTCGTAACTCAATTCGGAAATTGAACTGTTTTCATACGTAAGTTTGTACGGAACCCACAGTGCGCGAGTCCGACTCGCACTTGCCTGGTTTTTTTTAATCACTGGTATTGACGAAGCCAATACCGTGATTACGGTAATAAAAACATTATTAATTGAACTTACGGTCAATACCGTGATCACATGATCATGAAAAAACCCATCCCTGCGGGTTTTCTCTTCCATAATTAAAAAAGTATTAATTTATGAAAATAATTTATGTTAGGTACTAACAACTATTCTATTAGATCAGTTTTATATGAATAATAAGTTTATTTTTAATGTAATTGAATGATATTTTTTAATTATGGAAGAGAAAATGGTCACTTACGATGTTCTTTATAAAAAGGCTCAGCAGTAAAAAAAATTACGAAAAACAATAATTTGGTTCGGATTTCAACCGAAATAGTGCGGTACTACAGCGCCATCTCGTATCTAGTAGAGTAAACTTATCTATGAACTAGATTACAACATGACTGTGAAGTAAAGCTCCGTTTGCTCATATTATCTTATGACTTACAGCGCCATCTATTGTTGAATAGATAATGACGAAAGCTCACTTTTTTCAGCTATTCAGTTAGTTATTAGATTACCTACAGCAATTCAATTGATGTTTATTTCCAATAGATAGATGTCAGTAAGTAATTAGGGTTTTGTGCTGTTATAGGCCTTCATATTTTTGGTTCGTAAGATTGCGTTGGTAGCTACCTATTTGAATCGTTACCTACATGATTACCTACTTCATAAATAAACAAAACATCAAAACTAGATTAATCTTACCATTGCCACGCAGTAGGTAGCATGCCACTAGTAGCAAACGACACAGGAGTCGCTTCAAGCGTCAGGACACTGGCACACTGTAGGCGCGGGCATGCGGACGATGAGCAATGGGTAACTCGCCGTTCGGCCTTAACCCATAGAGACCCAGTAGGGCCGATGCCTGCCAGGGCCACAGATTTTTGGAAGGAGTTACTGTGGCCTTGGAACGCAAAGGGACAACTGAAGGATACAAGTGGGTTATTGTCAGTAAAAATCTGGCACGCTCTCTCAGTCCACCCTAGAGCGGCTGAAGTCATCTGATGATTTCTCAGGTAAAAGAACTTAGTAACAACACAAAGAAATGCTGGCGTCTCCTTGAAAGTACGCAAAGCCAGCTCAACTTCTACCGACTGTGCATATTTATTAAAATCATACTGCAGTCGAAATCAAGACTGGTGGCACGTGTTATTGGGTCTTTCAGTTCCCTTCTAAATGGTTGAGCTGAGTGGGGCTGATGCACGCGTCATACTCGTGAATGGGTGCCGTCAGTTAATGGTCAAGGTCATCTCTTAACTGCTATTGGCTTAATTTAATTTCCATTTTTTAACTCGTTTTAATTTTTTAATTATTATTACTTATCTACATTGTGCTCACATATTAGAAGCGACAAGAGTTTTGTAACCAAGATTTATGTAACTCATAATATGATTTAAAAGAGCGTCCGTCCGTCCATCCATCTCTCTGTATGTCCGTGCGTCTGTCAGCGAGCTGTACCTCATAAACAGTAACAGGTAGAGAGTTGAGAATTTCCACATAGTGTGAATTTCTATTGCCGCTGCAAGACCATCATCATCATCTTCCTGCCCTTGTCCCGTGTTATTTGGGGTCGGCACAACACGTTTTTTTCTTCCATTCTGCCCTGTCACTCGTCATGCTATCACTAACTTCCTTTTCTTTCATATCAGTCTTCACACAATCCATCCATCTTTTCTTTGGTCTGCCGCTGCAAGACCAATTAATAAAATTAAGTAAAAGTTATAAATTTACTTTAATTTCCATACAAGAAAAGTTATTATGTCGAAATTTTTTAATCAATTTTTTTTTCTGTGAAATCTCTAATCTCTCTACCTCTTACGGTTTATGACTCGCATTTGGCCAGTTTAAAAAAAAAGTAATTAACTTATTTCCAATTTAGAGAAGTATTCCTTCCTTAGACTACTTACCGGTAATTAACTAATCAGTTCAAACTAATACAAGCATCTACATAAACAAACAGCAATGACATGCACTTACTAATAGCTACGTATGCACGTTAATCAGCAATGCATGTCGGAATGTCCCATGGGCGCATGTTCGTGTCCCGAGCGGGGCACTTCCTACCACCACCGTAACGAGCCCACAGGCATTGATGTATCATTTATTTTGTAGTCTACATACATGCAAAAGTATAGAGAGCATTTAGTATACTACATAAATTTTAGTACATGCGAAACCCGAAACACGTAGTATTTTTATGCACAAAATTTCATAACTGTATCATGAAAAATCACACAAAGTTGTCTTGTTATGTTACCTGGTTGACCGCACAAATACATAGTCACCGTGCCATCCAAGCGACTGAGGGGTAGTTTTGCTCCCGCATCCAGCTGTGCGCTGACACTTAATGCCCGCAATGACCTACCGTGACCTGTGTTGTACCTAGTGTCGGTAGTGTTCAACTTGTGACTTTTTTTAAATATTTTTGGGAAAAAAATATAACATGGTGTAAAAATTATTGGAATCGATTCAGTTACTGTTCTGAACAAACTATATTCAGGTTTCGCATAATTTTACTAAAAATAATGTTGTTTATACCTAGTAGTTTGTTCTCCCTTTCATAGCAGTATAGTTTAAGCTCTGTGGCATAGCAAAGAAATATACTTAAACTAGCACTTTATCCGCGACTTCGTTGACGTGAATTTCGACTTTCTAGAATACGGCGAATAAAAAAACAAGAACTTATAACTAACTGAACAAATAATGAAAACCTTTTTTTATTTAGGTGCCTATTTTTGCTATATTTCAAACATATAAAAAAAAATTGCTCACGAATGATTTGTCCACCTTTTCATCCCCTTACAAGTGTTTTTTTTTTTTTAAACCCCTTCTTAGTGCATACCTTCATCATAAAAGAATGCCTTGTTTCTTTTTCTAATATAATGACACGTTCCTAGTTCCAGTAGTTTAGACTGTGCGTTGATATTTCAGAAAAATCCGTTTGTTCTTATATGTGGGTATATAGATACATATATGCATAATACTCGAAAGACACAGACTTCTGGCGTAGTCAGATGAAAATCTAGATTATCTAATATAATAATAATAAAGCCTTTTATTTCTTATCCTTACAAATTATAAAATATCTTAACATTTTTTTATTTATTTTTTTATGTATGGATTATCTAATATAATTCGCTTTAAATATCTGTATTCCTTCTAAAGCAGCACAGTCTCTAGAGCAGTGGTGGCCGTGTGGTAACAGTCCCGACTTACGAGTTGTAGGTCGCGGGTTCAAATCCAGTCAGGCGCATTACTTTGTGCAATTTATTTCATCACTAGTACTCTCAAAACGGTGAAGGAAACAAAAATTTGAAGGACAACAAAGACGGACAACAAAGTCGGACGGACGGACAACAAAGTGATCCTATAAGGGTTCCATTTTTTTCTTTTGAGGTACGGAACCCTAAAAACATATAACCTATGTCACTCAGTGATAAATTAGCATTCTACTGGTGAAAGAATTTTCAGAATCGATTCAGTAGTTTTAAAGATTACTCCACTCCGCTCTAATTTGTAAGTTGTATGTAGCAACTTACAAATTTTACTTCTTTATAAGTAATATTAGTATACATTATTTATACTGTCATAGTGCGGGGTAATAAATGGGTAGTTGTCAATTGGTCGGTGATGGTTTACTACCAATTTTTCAATACGTTTTTACCCAAATCAGTTTTGTACCTACAACACAATCTTCATCTATCTATAACACAATCGTCATCTAAAGGAATAAGTTAATTCGATATACTAAGCCAAAACTGTAATAATTAACCAGCAAACACAAAGATTTGAATATCCAGTAATTAACCAGGTTGAATTCTCTCAGGCTCAGCTAAAACAATGACTAAGTAATTAGTACTTGCTTTAATGAGAAGTAGAGGAAACTAAACTTGAAACAATTTGTAGGCTCTAACTTTCCTATAACAGATGAATGAATTTCCGAATGACACTTCCCACTAATATTATAAAAGCGAAAGTTAGTGAGTATGTATGTTTGTTACTCCTTCACGCTGAAACTGCCGAAGGGATTTGGATGAAATTTTGCACATGGTTAGACCATGTCCTGGAAGGATTGTTTTGAGACAATTCTCGATACCTTCTATCCTGGGAATATGTTCCTTTGGAACCATTTTTTTACTGATAAAATTATAGAAGAATACCATCATGTTTTTACAAGTGATTATCGTCATCACTAGAAATATATTTATAAATAATGTTTTTGGCTAAATCTTTTAAGCTGCACTAAATCTTTTAAGCCATGTCTTCGTATGGAGTAGTCACTTTTCATTAGAATGCGGTTGTAAGTCAATCCAATGTTGTTGCAGTGGCAAGCTTAACTGAGTTAGCCACAATACTACAGTAAAATTCTCAACTCCATTTTACCAAGATCGCGTTTCAATGATTCTAGATATTGATCAGCTGCGTACACACTTGAGATACAAAACTACACTAATTTTAACATCACAATTATCAACTAGGAATCAATTTTATTTATTTGCGAATACTTAAAACAATCACTGAGTACGAAAAAAATCCGCCAAAAATTATTTTTAGACATAGGTAATATCTTTTTTTTTGAGCAGTGGTGGCCGAGTGGTAACGACCCCGACTTACGAGTTGTAGGTCACGGGTTCAAACCCAGCCAGGCGCATTACTTTGTGTAATTTATTTCATCACTACTACTCTCAAAACGGTGAAGGAAACAAAAATTTGAAGACATGTGACATTCACCAATCTGCACTAGGCCTGCGTGGTGAATTACGGCCCATTCTCTCTCCTAGAGAGAGGAGGCCTGAGTCCCAGCAGTGGGAACATTAAAAAAGGCTGATTATGCTTATATAATATCTTTTACTAAGTATCCATCAATCATTTCTTTGGTCTTTCTTTTCCCTCAAATTTAGTAGGTAATATTTTGAAATGAATCACAAGATCAAATCTCCGTTAGTCCTCTTAAGTGGCGCCCAAAAACTTTGTTTCTTCAGAAAACCTTTACAATATTTATTTCACTAAGCTCTAAATCAAACGCGTAGAAAGAGCAAAAATAATGACGAGGCATTTTCTGTCGCAATCAAATACATCTGTCATAGAAGTACCTACATTTAATATGAATTAGGTTTGAATCTGCTCAGCTTTCAATACATGTGGCGTTAAGATGTGATTGGACCGAGGTTACGGATTAGGTACTGGCCACTGACGTCATACGCAAATCATTTTGGCATCATAATGTAAAAATCTGTCTATTGCAAAATTATTTCACGGATATTTCTATTTAGGTACCTGAGTATTTATAGGAAAGTGATGTATTACTCTACAAAAATAATGATACATTAACGTCATCGATTTCTGGCGCGATCAGTCCGTGTCAGAACTCCTGAAAAAAACCATTGATTGATTGATTTTTACAGGAATTTCTAAGTAGTCATCTGCTAATAATAAAATAGAGAACAAACTATAATGAACATCCTTTAAATAGGAAACAACAAAATACATAAAAACATTCTTAGAACAGTAAGGTAAGTGCACAAGTAGTGTAAGTATCGCAGAATCTGGCCACACTTGACCGAGAGCCCGCGGGCTGCTAACGGTACAAAAGATCGGTTGCTATTGTTCTGACAGTAATTGTTGTCGATTGCCCACCAACTACAGAACACCAGTTTCAGTTGACCTCTACCTACCCTCTTGTTCCAACTTACATACAGAACCCCTCCCAAACGAAGGTGTCTTCGCCACTGGTGTTGTAAATCATGTGCATATTACTGGTTGTGGTTGTGTCCCTCTTGAATTTATATTTAATGATATTTCCATAAGTTATGACGCCGTAATTTTGAGGTTAGGTTTTGAATATAATGCCTAATCATAAACTGAGTTGGAACTACTTTGAGAGCTATGGTATGAATAAGTTTCTCAACATGTCGTCGTTTAAGGTCGAAACATGTCCTGAAATGAACAGTAACTTATTTCCACGTACAATATCTTCATGACATGTCATTACAACATAACACAAGCTCTGCTTAGCTTGGGACTAGGCGGCGTTGTGTGTTAGTTGTGGAATATTATTATTATTATATAGCTGTGCATAGTCATGTTTCAAAAGGTGCTATACCTCCTACTCCTACTATAACCACTGTAACATTAGTCATCGTTCGGCAGATTAAACGGCAAACAAAACAGAATTGAGAGTACATGCTGAAGTTATAGTTTTGCAATGAGCCACAGATGGACGCAAACTTATCGACCAGTTTGAGTCACTCCAATGGCACCCTGAGTGTTCCGGAACATCTGATAGCTTGGTCTCCACCGGTACCTACTCTGTATGAGTAACGTTGAACGCTGTACAGCTTAGAAAACAAACACGGCGACAAACACAAATAGGGAACTATAAAAACACATCTTTATTGTATATTTTAATATTACTACAAATCTGATAAAGTTAGTGAAAACACATTGCATGTCTCCGAGTAATAAAAGTGATGAAGATAATGTTCGACATTAAAGCAATAATAAAAACGTCTAGAAATCTTAACTAGTGGATCAGGTTTATACTACAGAAGACGCAAGACAAGGTAATGCAATACCATCGCCAGTAGATGACAAAATTAGTGGCAAACTACCACCTACCAAACCGAAATGAGAGATTACATTAATGATTTTGATGTCCAATGCTGTTTATAGAAAGTACTGTAGTGATCAGAGCTTGATATAAGTGGCAATGGAAATGCGATGGTTAGTATTATCTTCAACATTACTTGGTGGATCGCCTACAGCAGTATTTGCTTTGCATGGAACGACAAATTAATTGTAGAGTAATGACAAGCCGGCTGTGCCTGATGCAGCTACGACTTGTTAGTCGATTTCTATCGGTCGGTTATTACCAATCCGTCGGTACACTAAGTACTAGTTGTTTTGAGTGAGCAATTCCCTTTATAATGTTAGGTTTTACATAGATGTTGGAGTACAAATGCCTTTGCGATACACCTTGAATAAAATCGTATATATTTTCTTCAGGATTGATTGTTACTTCTTTTTGTGTATGTTTAATTACTTGTACTACTCAATAATGTTAACGACATGGACGAGTCATCGTGTTCCACTAGATTTCCTAGAATTTTACAATATTTGCACTAGTACAATATTTCAATCACACTACATCTCACATTAATTTGCTTACAAAATTGATTTCGGCGTAGTAAAAACAATATTTAATTACTCATACTTGCTTAACGGCTTGTTTATTACTGAGTCAACATTTGTTTACGCTAACAAGTATTGCTTGTAAAATGTGTTTTAGATGTCTACATGCTTAAGTATGAAGAGGTAATTAAGAATGTTTTCTTGATTCGGAATCTGCTATTGATAAAACAGAATGGTCATCCGAAGTCTGAATGACATTCGAACATTGAGTGAAAACGTTAGAAATTGCACTAACAACAGCTGCCATATAATTTGTCAGGTTGTTAAGTGTACAGATAAAAGTGGACTCATGCATAATTGAAAGTGCCGCTAGAAACACCGACCACTTATCTAGCCAGTAGTGTAGGCGAGCAATCACTGCAATGGTTTCGCTAAGGTCTGTTTAGATCAAGCTAGCATAGAACAGAGCAAATTCCTTCTTTAAAGATAGTGAATAATACATTACTGACTATGACTCATCCTGTTATTCTATAACAAAGATTAAAGAAACGATGTACGTCAGTGTTCTTATTGTTTTTGTAGATCCATTTGATCTAAACGCACCTGAAGGCACTCTCGTTCAAGCTGATATAAATGAGGCACGCGAACTCGTAAGCGTCGTATTTATTACAGTTGAATTAAATGGTTTATTTACAATGCCAATTAACAATGACTAATGTAAGGGGTTGTGTTTACAAGCTTACTAAGTTTATGAGAGAGAAACTACGTGAATACATTTGTTGAAAGCTTGCAGTTTGAACTACGTTACTTACAAAGATTTATGTTACAATCGAATGAAATATGATTATGAAGATTGTGAAAATAATAATTGAAATAGATTTTAAATGATTGAGTCTAAACATTATATAACATGAAATCATATCGCTCTGAAAAAAAATATTCGTGTAACGTCAGAAACGGCTGATCAAATTAATCTTAGTTCAATTTAGATTTCTGTGCTGACAAATATTTTCAAGAGATGAATATCAAATTCGATTACATCTGAAAGTATTTTCTCGAGACAGATATTTTTATTAATGAACTTCAAGATGAGTAATATATATACGTACGAACTATTAACTATTTTTAGTTAAGGACAAAGTCATGGACTATGACTAAACCGAAATTACTGACTGTAAAACCCACGCAAAACTTGAAAAGATTATGGTTAACCATATTATGACGCATCAATTATGGTTTTCCTTCCGTGAGAGTACGAATCAAGAGTGGCTTTACCACACGTATTGTTAGGTTAACGAATTCATTGTCTTACAGCTTTGTGAGGATTTAACTTGTATAAAGTTTCCAGTGATCACTGAGATCAGAGAGAGAGGCTTTAATACACATTTTAATAAATATACACATAGGTATGTTTAAATGCTTTAATCAGTTGCATACTGTTAGGACTTATAAATGAAAACAAATCCTGTGTGATTTTTGTGTAATACTGTCAAGCTATGTATGTATATTTTGTATTTATATATCTACCACGATTACGAAACTAATGAATGCACTAACGGCGCTGCTGTAACAAATCTTCTTATATTCTTTATTGTACATAATTTTAAAATAAATTAAAAATTGGACAGCTGATGTACAAAGCGAGCTTAAACCACAATTGGGTTTTCTTACAGCAAACCTTAAAATACATATTTGTAACAAATTTTATATAAGAGGATAACTAAAACAAATGCACAACAAAAATAACAAAAACCAGATAACACTTATGAATAAAATAAACTACACAAATACGTGCACAGCACAAAATACGTATAATAATACCTCATCTTCTACTTCTTTAATTCCTTATCTTCTTCTTGCCCTGCAACCTCAAATAACACGAGATATTTGAGGTTTATGCAACACGTTTTTTTCTTGCATTCTGTCTTGTCTCCCATCACGCTCTATCACTAACTCGCTGCTCTCTGATCTTGGGAAAAGAAAATGGAACGACAAATCTAAAAAATACACCTAAAAACAAACACCTGTTTCACATAAAATTAAACCTCTTCTTGGGAACGGTGGACATTTGACACATGTTGCTGCAGCTTGTTGACGCACTTCCTGCAAAAAATGTCCTTGTAAATCAATCAAGTCCCATTTTTCTTCCATCCCAGGTTGACCCAGTCCCGCTGACCTTCGCTAAATTAATATCCTCACAGGAATGACGCGATACTCCTTGCTCGATCGATAACATTGTTAACTCGGAACATAAATTAATTAACGGTATCTCCTCCTGTGTCATATGCGGTCTACTTAATACGCTTCAGTGGTCCGTTCTCGGAAGTTAGGTCATCATAATCCAACAAAGAAAATGTTCTCAATTAGGGACACATTTTTCATTCATTGGACTTGACGTTGTTAGTTAATATTAATATATGGAATGATTGTAATAAGTGCGTATTTAACAGATGGAGCTAACTACCTAACACTGGTGTGTCGATACGCACGACGTTTTTTTTTTTGAGGTAGGAAATCATCTTATGACTTCTCTCGCTCTAGACTTCTAGAGTGTAGCGAGAGGGTGTGGGAGACTTTTACTGACTAAAAACCCACTCCTGTTCCTTCGTTGCCTTCGTCCCGGGGCCCGGGTTTCGTTTTCACACTACCCATGGCCCCAGTAGGCTTCGACCCTGCTGGGCCCCTACGATTTGCTGACATCTCCCTGAGGCGCGCGCGGAACAATACGCGCCGTCCACGACTTGGGCTCGGTCCGGACGGTTACCAGACGGTCGGACGGCGGGCCACCCATTGCCCGCCATCCGCAAGCCCGCGCCTACGGTGGCCGGAAATCGGGATCGGAATCCCGGCGGCGGTTGGGGCGTGAGGACCGTTGCCGTTGCCTCACGCGATCGGCCACCTCCTTTGCTAGCATTACTGCTTCGCAGAAGGATGCGACCGCCTGCCACTCCTCCTCGCTCCGGACCATGGCCTGTACCAAGGCCCGGCGCGAGAGATCGCCGCCGCCGATCGCCCCCACGAGGACACGGCGTTGCTCTTCCCAAGTGGGGCACACCTCCACCGTGTGCTCCACCGTGTCCTCCGGGCGGTCCACACAGTGGCGACACCCAGGCGTCGCTTCCGCACGAATCCGGTGCAGGAACTTCCCGAACTTCCCGTGTTCGGTGAGAACCTGCGTCATGCGGAAGGTGAGGACGCCGTGAGGTCTTTCCAACCACGCCTCAAAGAAGGGACTTACCGCCATAATTGTGGCGTGCCCAAGGAACAGGAGTGGGTTTTTAGTCAGTAAAAGTCTGACACTATTTTTCGCTCCGCCCGAGAGCGGGATTTGTCATTAGATGATTTTTCTACCTTAAAAAAAAAACCACCAAAAAATAACCTATGTTCCTTCAGTTATCTTTTGCCAAAGCCATGAGTATATCCTTTTCAGAACTAATCCCATGGCCCTAGCAGTCATCGGCCTTTCCCCTTACGGTAATGACGCATATAATTGCTTTTTCAGACAAATTAACAGAAAAATACTTAATTTTATTTATATCAATACTTTATGCGCACAAACTTACAAAGGCAAACTTATACTTTTATTAGGTCCTAAGCTAAGAGAAAATCAATCACTTAAAATATAACTGTGACTTTACCATGTCCATGAATTATTTTCTTATTCTTCGATTATCTATATTTTCATTAGTATTGTCGTCAACTAGTATCTGCCTGTATCACAATTAATTTAAACTTAAAACTTTCTTCATGGCATATTCCTAATTCCTACGCTATAGCTATAAATTTATTTTATTGAGGATTATCAACGGGTACACAAAACAAAACTCAAGCTTAGGCCAGATATTTATCACGAGATGCGTTATAGGTAACCACAGCACGTCATTGAGTAATGACTGCATGTTTTTAAATGGTTGTTCATTATCTATTGAACTGATGATGATTATGATTAATCTGATGTTGATTAGAATAAAAATTAATAATACAAGTATCATAAAAAACGCACATACTAAAAGTAATATGTTTAGAATCGGTTCATCATCATTTCAGCCGATAGACGTCCACTGTTGCACATAGGACTCCCCCAAGCGTCGCCACAACGACCGATCCTGTGCGTCTCGCATCCACCGCATTCCCGCGACTCTCACCAGGTCGTTGGTCCACCTTGTGGGAGGCCTTCCAACGCTACGTTTTCCGGTGCGCGGTCGCCACTCTAGAACCTTTCGGCCCCATCGACTATACGTTCAGTATCGGTTAGTGAATCGATTTTTACAGTAGATAATTTTTAGGGTTCCGTATCCCAAGACCTGACTATCCTTCCGTCGGTCACCAAGGTGTATCTCATGAACCGTGATAGTTAGACAGTTGAAAATTTCTCAGATGATGTATTTCTGTTGCTGCTATAACAACAAGTACTAAAAAACAGAATAAAATAAATATTCAAGGGGGCTCCCACACAACAAACGTGATTTTTTGCCGTTTCTATAAATAATGGAACCCTTCGCGTGCAAGTCCGACTCGCACTTGGCCGGTTTTTTTAATTTTATTCTAAAATAAGCTTTAATTATTTAATGATAATAAATACGTTTTTTTATAAATTCTTGATAAATCTAGATTGCGTCACTAGAGTGCTTGTGTCTGTGTGTGTCGATTAGTGTTGCCAGGTCCGATTGGATAAAAATCGGGACAGATGGTAAAACAAATCGGGATTTAGGGTTTTAAATCGGTACAATTTTTTTTAAATTATGATTTTTTTTTTGAGGTTCCCAATCATCAAAGGCCTTCTCGTGGAAATCAAGTGGAACGAGAGGGCGTGTCAGACTTTTACTGACTAAAACCCAAACTTCTTCAGTCTTCCTTTGCGTTTCAGGGCCACGGTCACTGTTTCAAACGTTCCCGCAGCCTTAGCAGGCATCGACCCTACTGGGTTATCTCTTTGAGGAGCGTGTGCAATACGACGCGCCAACGACACGGGTTTGTCGTTTGCAAACCCGGAAATCACTGTGCGACTCCCGACGCCCGGGAGATCTTCGGGGACGACTGGGGCGTGAGGGTATCCGTTGATTCACGGTTGTAGTCAACTTCTTTACGCAGAAGGAGGCGACCGCTTCCCATTCCCTCTCGCTCCGGACCATGGCCAGAATCAGGGCCCTTAGCGAGAACGAGCCGCTGCCAAACCCCGCCATGAGGATACGGCCGTGCTCCGCCCAACCACACTTCCACCCTAAGCTCCACCCTGTCAATAAAGACAAAAACAAAAAAAAAACAAATACAAATTACCGCTGTTTTAAAAGTTAAAATATTTTTATATTAAAATTGTATTGTTGATTACATTTTACTGCATACGAATTGAATGGATAGACGAAGATCGATCAATTAAGTGACAGATTACTTATAATTATGTGGAGCAAAGCAGAAGACATTATGGCCGATACAGGTTAATTTATTGTAATAATAATGGCTTAATTTTTTTTTTATCGTGACCTTTAGCGTCCCGATCAGGTACAAATCGGGACGCGTCTCCAGATCCCTAAAAATTGGGATGTCCCGCCCAAATCGGGACGCCTAGCAACACTAGTGTCGATTCCCATAATATTTGCCTAGAATTAGCATAACTAATTTCATAAAAAAACACAAAATTTCAGTGCTTAAATTATAATTTTAACTTAATTTTCTTTTTCGAGTTGTACAAGAGTATGCATTATTCCAGTTAACATATAACTATGTCCAACAGTGGACGTCTTTCAGCTGAAATGATGATAAATAGACTTTAAATTATGTACAAACAGCAATAAAAAAATATTTTATGTATGCCCATAATAGTATAGCAGCTATCTTTGTTTCAATAAAGTCACATTCAAGGACGGCAATCCATATGTAGCAATAATGTAAACCACAAAATTAATGTTTCCCATTAAATATTAAAAGCCTAGAGAAGCAACATAGCGACAGCCTAATTTGTAAGTACAACATTCCGGTGACATCAGCACAATGAAAGTCAAGGACAATCTCCAGTTTATTAGAAAGAATTCGCGAAGAATTTCATAAATCAGATTATTTAAAGTCACGCGGTTATTAATTAATTAGAGGTTTAATAGATGAGGTTCTCGTAAGCGAGTAGCGACACTTTGTTTAATCAGAACATCATCAGATATATAGTCTTTTCCCAACTAGCCGTAGCTAGGTAACTAGGGTCGGATTCTAGTCTAACCAGATGCGGCAGAACACTGATATTCTGCTGCATATTTTACATGGAGCGGCTGCCCATCAGAAGACCTGCCAAGAGCTCTTAAGGGGATGCAACTCTACATACATTTTCACTGTTTTCATACAACCGCTCTTACGCGATTATGACGTCATTACACATTTTTCATTAGATATTTTGGAAACGCAGTATCTTGTAGATATTATCAAGGCTTCTATTGAAATCAATTTATAAATTTGTGTAAAACTAATCCAGTAAAGACCTCTGAAAATCTGCTATTTTGCATGAACTTTGACACTTCATAATTTACTCAAAAATTAAAAAAGTCAAAAAAATATAACAATAGAAAGCCTTGCAAAATTAATCAAGATTCTGAATGACGACAATTTTTTTCAAAAACGTTTCAGGGTTTAAAAAATAACACATATCTCCTGGAACAAGTTTTGTAAAATATTCGAGTAAATCACGGAATTACCGAATGCTAACAGAGTTTTGAGGCGTTATCTCTCTTTTTCCGCATTGCCTTTTCGCCAAACATCGCGTTGGATTGCGTTAGATGAAGTAACAAGCTTTTAAACCATGCTCGATGTTGACGATAGGCTAGTGAAAAAGGACCGTCTTAACGCGATCCATTTGACGACCTAAACTGAACCGTTAAAAGGTTGGAGCTATATAGGGTATATAGCTCCATCCCTCTTTCTCGTTCGCATATCTGATATTTTATCACGTCGTAGTAAGGCCCCAGACCTCCACAACCTGGTTACACGGCAACACGATTTTCCTTGGATAGGTTTCTAGCATATGATTATCTGTAAAGACAGTCCAAGATCTACGAATGACAACCGAGGCCATTGGCTTTACGTGATTTCCGAGGCATGGAAATGTTCTAGATAAACAAAATAACATTAGAAACTTAAAAAAGTAAATATGAATTAAAAAAATAACATTAGTATTTGCCCAAAATTCACATAGTATTCTTTTTAAATTTAAAATTGTAACTACATAATATATCGGGTCTATACTAACGGAAAACACACACACACACACACACACACACACACACACACATACATACACACACACAACACATACACACACACATATACACACACACACACACACATACACACACACACACACACACACATACACACACACACATGCACAGGACAAATATTTACTATTTTGGCATTGAGTAAAATTTTGTAAGAGTTAGAAAATTGTTCAGAACCAATAATATTTTGACGACACGGTTGGCACAATAGTTTAGCAAATAGCTGCTGCACTACATGTCGCGGGTTCGATTCCCACACGGAACAAATATTTGTATGGCCTACAGATTGGGGTTCCGGGTCTGGGTGTCCTCTTTATGTGAGTTAGGTGTCATATTTGCGAACGCACTCACGAAACAGGAGTAGTTCCTAATGTGAGGCAACGTAAAATGCACAGGGTATCTTTTCTTTCATCGGTTACCAAGTCATCCATCAAGTTATCCATTTTGTCACGAGTAGGTTTTTTTTTAAGGTTTGAAATCATCCAATGGCTTCTTTCGCTCTTGGGAGGAGCGCGAGGGCGTTTCAGACTTTTACTGACAAAAACTCACTCGTTTGTTCTTTCTTTGCCTTGCGTTCCAGGGCCCCGGGGGTTCATTTTCACTTGACCTTGCTGGGCCCCTACGATTTGATGACATCTCCATGAGGTGCGCGTCAAACACTGCCGCCGTCGACGACTTTGGCTCGGTCTGGACGGTTACCGGACGACCGGACGGCGTGCAACCCATTGCTCGCCGTCCGCAAGCCTACGCCTACGCGTTTCTTCCGCACGAATCCGGTGCAGGAACCTTCCGAACTTATCATGTCCGGTTAGAACCTGCGTCATGCGGAAGGTGAGGACGCCGTGTTGTCTTTCCAGCCACTCCTCAAAGAGGGGAAATACCGTCATAATTATGGCGTGCCCAGCACTGGTTTGCGACAGCCGCTGTCGGCATTCAACATTAGATCCTGCCATAACTCTGGCCGCCTGTCAGCGGAGTTTCGCCCCAGCGTTGCATCTCCACGCGCAAATCGTGCATGCGTGCAAGGACTGTTGCCTCCAGATCTCATGGTGGCAGGCCAGCAAGGAGGCTCACCGCTTCGCGGGAAACCGTGCGGTATCCCGCACCATCCGGATGGCCATGACCCTCTGGCATGCGTTCAGCTTGGCCGCCGGTCGCTTTCGTAGCGACGATGGCGCCAATACCGGCGCCCCATAAACGGCCATGGACCGAACGACACCCGCGTAGAGCCTCCGGCAGGAGTCACGAGTAGGTAATTTTACGCCCTAATATTAAACCATATTGATAGTAGCTATTTTGCTATTTTTGTGAGACTTTACAAAATATTATGAAAGTAAACAGTAAAAGCTTCCATCCAGCTAAGAATAGCATCCCCAAAATACTTGTTGTAAAGGGCGCGTAGGGATTATAGCAGGTGGATGAGCCGGAATATGGTAATTATAGCAATTTCCTTTAGCGGACGTTCTTTGTGTCCGACGTGGGTTAAGCCTTTTATTCAGCAGTGCATGAGTAAATCTGTACTTATTACAATAATACAAACTTAAATGTGGAACATGTGTGTGTAAAAATGTTTTTCACTTACACATTTATTTTATTTTAACAAAAAAGAAACTGCTATACGCAAATTACATTAGTTAAAGAATATATGAAGGTATACACAAAATTCACACACTCATCTTACAGAACTCCAGATAAGATGATCGTCTTCCATTCGCCCTCGAACAAATCACAGTCAGGTTGCGTGTCCGAAAAAGTGCTAAGCGCAGAGAGACTACGAGGTGCAGGAGACTGGACTCCCGTGACAGTGTAACTTGCAGGTACAGCACACACGTATATACAGAGCTGTAGATTATGTATCAATGTCCTGAGATAACAACACATAGAATCCTTTTGATTCGAGTTCATGTAAAAAAATTCCTAAGGTACAGTGAAAAGTTCTTAGTCGAATACTTTTTGCTCTTATTACCTTTGAGATAAGGTTAAGGGTTGCTCGAAAACATTTAACAAAAAAACATAACATATTGTATTTACTCATATTATTCTTCTATCTTTATTTTATCACAGATATAGGTAGATCGCTAACTTGCCACCAAAATGCTTGTGGTTCTAGGATAAATCAGAGTTGCCCTTTTCAGCCCGCAGGCTCTTGTCCACAAGAATCACGTGTACACCGGAATTCTTGTGGGCGTCCTAAAACCCAACTGAGGGTTAGAAACTTAAGGGAGTTAGTTACCCTTATACCGCTACTTTTGTCGAATCTTTGAACAATGAGTTTATCAGATCCACTGTATTATGTAATATGTTACCATTACATTGAGTTTCTCGTCCAACATACCACAGTGTGTCATGACGAACGTCTATGACCAGTGCGTGTTGCCAGTGATGACATATGGCACTGAAACATGGTCGCTTACAATGGGCCTCATCAGAAGGCTTACAGTCACCCAAAGGGCAATGGAAAGGGCTATGCTCGGAGTTTCCTTGCGTGATTGCATAAAGAATGAAGATATCCGCAGGAGAACCAAGGTCGCCGACATAGCCCGAAGAATCACCAAACTAAAGTGGCAGTGAGCAGGGCACATTGCTCGTAGAACTGATGGTCGATGGGGCCGAAAGGTTCTAGAGTTGCGACCGCGCACCGGAAGGCGCAGCCGCGGAAGGCCCCCCACAAGGTGGACCGACGACCTGGTGAGAGTCGCGGGAGTGCGGTGGATGCGAGACGCACAGGATCGGTCGTTGTGGAGACGCTTGGGGGAGGCCTATGTCCAGCAGTGGACGTCTTTCGGCTGAAATGATGATGATGACATTGAGGATTTATTATGCGCAACTTAGTACCTATATCAGCCAAACAGTAATGCAATTTTTTTTTAAATACCTTTTCATCCACACTACGAATTGCTCCTGCATCGTGAATGAGTTCACAAACATATAAACTCACATAGGCAAGACAACCAGACCCGGGACAACTGTCTGTAGATCATACAAATATTTCTTTCGTACGGGAATCGAACCCGCGACACGCAGCACGTAGCAGTCAATTGCTCAACCACTGCGCCAGCCGTGCCGACGTACTTTGTCAGCTTCTGTGTTCCCAAGCACCAATAACCACATCAGCCTTCAAAATAATCCTGCTCTCAAAACGGTGAAGGAAAACATCGTGAGGAAACCGGCATGTCCTAGAACCAAAAATTCGAAGACATGTGATATCCACCAACCCGCAGTGGGCCCGCGTGGTGGATTACGGCCCATTCCCTCTCCTAGAGAGGAGGCCTGAGTCCCAACAGTGGGAACATTATAAGGCCGACTATGCTATGCTATGCTTCAAAATATATGTGTATGTGTCAGGCATCTTGTAGGCACCCTCGTTCTGTTATTTATTTATTTATATATACTATATTGCATACCAAGATTACAAATTTACAAATTGAAATTATAATGCAAAAGAAACATACAATTGGCGGCCTTATCGCACTCGGTGATTTCTTCCAGGCAACCCAGAATGGATAGATACCTGTTGCTGTTCTGTTGTAGACCTTGAAACCATGACTCATAATCGAAGTCAAGCGTTGGTTCCTTACATCAATATTATAAACGCGAAAGTTTATGTGAAGGGGAGAGTATCCAATATTGAACCATCTCTTAAATTAGGCCACTTCTGCATTTCTACCAAAATTACATTGTTTTTGAACACAACAAAAAAGCAGGCGATCGCAGTACCACTAACACACAGTCGTTTTGTACCGTCGTTAAATAAAACAGTTCAATTCCCGAATTGTGTTACGAGGATTTTTCCGAATCACAAAATCAGTTTTCTTTTGTGATGTAACTACTAATTTACAGTTTTCAGATTTTTTCCATACTAGTGCTATGAGACCTTGCTTCGTGCCAAATTTTAGGATTCTAGGTCAACAGGAAGTACCCTATGAATTTTGATTCCCATAAGAGTGTCGAAAGAATTATACGTTTTTTGCGACATGAACGGTAATATCTTTTTTTATTCGTTAACTCAGAAGTTTGATTTTTTCACAGCTTCAAGGGACCGCAGATTTGAGTATATGGTTTTAATTTCAACTCAATACCTCCACACGTTCTTGAGATAAAGCTTCTTGACAGACAGACAGACAACAAAGTAATCCTATAAGGATTCCGCTTTTTCCTTTAAAGGTACAGAACCTAATAAAAAATATAACGACTAAACTGTAGTCCCTCATGAAGACAAATGTCTTAGTTAATATTACCTTGGGTTAAAAATATAACAACTAAACTGTGGTCCCTCATAAATACAAATGTCTTAGGTAGTTAATATTAGCTTAGGATAATTTTTGACTTCCACTCAAGTGAAGTCGCTGATAGAGGTTTGTAGTTAAATTTAAGTAAAGTAGATTAGAGTAATTTTATCCAGTTTGTATTAATAAGTAAGCATCCAATTTCGACCAGTAGGATGGCGATATGCATAGTACAAGAGCTATCTACTTTATCTTCATCACCATCATCATCATTTCAGCCGAAAGACGACATAGGCCTTCTACCTACACATACATACCTACAGTTGCTGACAACTCCTCAAGGAGATGTCAGCAACTGTAGCAGCCAGCAGGGTTGAAGCCTACTGGGGCCAAGGGTCTGGTACGAAAGGCTTTTTAGTCAGTAAAACTCTGACACTATCTCTCGCTCCGCCCAAGAGCGGGAGATGTCATAAGATGATTTTACCACCGAAAAAAAAGAAACCTACACATAGGTACGCTATATACCTATTAGAGTTAAGTGTATTTCGCAAGTGATAAACTTCGTTGCAAAACATTCCTTTCTAACCATTTATGAAAAGTATTAACATGTACTGTACCTTTAACTGAGGCAGTAACCCTAATGTACCACTTAACTGTAATTCCATCTAGTAATTTAGTTAGCGCCAATTTTACGGCTTTCCAGTTAAATAAATCTTAATCTATTATCCTAGTCTTATAGCAGATTGGTTTGTCCGTTTATTTTATAGAAGTACCTAAGCGATTGTAGATTGTGCTCCTTTAGCAATTGTCTGAATAGAAATCGTTTACTTTGAAGTTCGTTTGATTTCGTTCATTTCTTTCCACTTTACATAATGTAAATAATGAAATATAAAATTTTTGCTAATAATGATTTTTTTATATTTTATTTATCTCAGGACCCTGAGGTCCTGGACCTTTGGGAGGCGTACGAGGAGCCGAAGCCAACTCGCAGAGGCCCTTTAGATAATTATAAAGGAACATGATATCAACCGACGATTATCCCTGTACGCGCTATGCTAGTGCACCCAAGGACAACCCCCGGTTATTGAAAAACTGTTGCGACATATGGAGAACAAAGATAATAGGGCTATGGTTTTTGGAGTCTTAAGTGGACTGGTAACATGGAACTATGTCAAGACTATGGCCCCTGCCTGAACAACGTTATTAATATGCATCGAAAAAAGGCAGGGGGTGACTTGCACACTCAATAAATGGGCCCCCAAAAACGGCCGCTAGCACGAAGTGACGTAGCAACAAGAGGGCAACATATCCTGAGGTGCTTGAGGAGTGGAGAGGTATACCACGGCTATCAGGACAATCCCGGAAGTACGGTCAAGATCCCTACCAGCACCTTACTGGATTATACATCCTTCTCCCGAGCACGTTTGCTCTTGCGAATCTCCACTCAAGCCAGCCAATAAAGGCAAGAGAGAGGTGGGAGCTCAGTTCCTCGTCAGTGTTCACTACGGCCGGCCAATAAAGGCAAGCCGGAGATGAAGAACAAGAATTCTCCCGGGAGATCGGGTCCGTGGGGTCGCTAATGCCCAACAGTTCGCCACAAAACTGCACTGCGGATTGTATCTCTCTTAGTCTGGCCCCTCACCCTAGGCATATTACGGCAAAGCAAACTTTACCGATACAGACCTAGGGTATATTGGAGCACGCAAGCCCCACCACGACATCAACGTAGAGATACGGCGATGGGGTAATAATGATTTATTATTATCATTTCCCTTTAGCTTTTTCTTTTGTGTAAGCGTCGCCCACGCTTGCTATTGTTGTTTTGAGTAATTGTCAGCTGAAAGTCATGTTTTTGATCCTAGGATTTTAGGTAAGTTATTATCAACTCTCTACTGCTTACTTCCAAGAACTTTGAGTAAATAAACTCTACCTATTTTGAGGTCTAGTTATTCCAAGGCATGGTCTACCCCTATGCCAAATTTAATACAATTCCGATCAGCCGTTTGTATGTTTGTTACTCCTTGATGAAGTAACAAACATAACATAACAAAAACATTATATGACTGGCCTGTTGGTCTAGTGGTTAGTAGCCCTGACTGCTATGCCAGAGGTCGTGGGTTTGATGCCCACCCAGAACAAATGTTTGTGTGATGAGCACAATCATTTGTTCTGTGTCTGGGTGTAATTTATCTATAACATGTATGTATTTAGAAATATATAAGTATGTTTATCAGTTGTCTAATACCTACTCATAACACAAGCTCTGCTTAGCTTGGGATTAGATGGCGTTGTGTGATAATTGTGTGTGTGAATATATTTACATATTATTAAATTTAATACAAATCAGATCAGCCGTTTTAATATTGGTCACTCCTTGATGAAGTAACAAACACATAACAAATATATTATTAAATACACTCACAAACTTTGGCCTCAATAATATTAGTGTGATGTACTTAATAGTTTTTAGGAATGAAGACATACAGTCTTCTATTCAAGATAGATTTGGCCATATCAATCTATAGGAGAAACTGACTGACTGACATTAACGCACAGAAAACTGCTGGGAATAGGAGCGTGACATTTTGCACATGGCTTCCTTTTATGACGTAGGCGAGCACTAAGAAAGGATTTTTCGAAATTCAGCACCTTAGGGGATGAAATGGGGGTCTAAAGTTTGTATGATGAAACCTTTCACGCGGCCGCTGGCAGAAGCTAGTAAAGTATATTCCAATTATCCTTATTGACTGCCATTTATTGGTCACTAGATAATTTGTATTATTTCGATACCAATCCTTGTACTTACGGTACCGTCCTAAGACAAAGCATCCCGCGCGAACTTACTAGTCGTCCCAAACAACAGTTAAAGGGCGTAAGCGTGAAACGTGATTGTCCGATCAGAGTGACTAATTGGTTAACTACAAATAGCAGCACTATTACCGAGTCGAACCCTCACCCGGCCGGGGGCGATACTGCGAACATAGCATTATGTACTTAGTACTTAATACATGCAAGTAAGTTTAGAGCAGTGGTGGCTGAGTGGTAACGGCCCCGACTTACGAGTTGTAGGTCGCGAGTTCAAACCCTACCAGGCGCATTACTTTGTGTAATTTATTCATCACCACTGCTCTCAAAACGGTGAAGGAAAACATCGTGAGGAAACCGGCATGTTCTAGAACCAAAAGTTCGAAGACATGTGACATTCACCAACCCGCACTGGGCCCGCGTGGTGGATTACGGCCCATTCCCTCTCCTAGAGAGGAGGCCTGAGTCCCAGCAGTGGGAACATTATAAGGCTGACTATGCTATGTATGCTAAGTTTAGACGGAGCGAGTCCGCCCGTTAGGTGACCATTACAAGGTAAACGGAGGTTCTGTGCCAATTGTTTGTTGTTTGGCTGTATGCCGATGTTATTATACGGAGTTTTTAATAATCGTTTACCTATAAGCAGAAGGAATAATTCTAAATGTAAGTAAATACATTATGCGGAATTCCCTGCCGGAGTCTGTGTATCCTGATAGCTACAAACAGTTATGTCAAGATTGAATAGGTTACTTCTAGGCAAACGTGCTACATCGTCGACAGCATCGTCGCTTTCTATCAGATGAGGTAATGATGAAGCACGAGTCTATCAACAATTATAAAAAAAAAATATGGTTAGAGATCCCAAATATGAGTTTTAACGTTAAATCAGTCTGTCCCAGTTCAGTACTGGAAAAAGCCTCTCCCAGACAGCCCACGCCACAATACGCGGTTAACCACCTACATTGTTTCTGTCCCAGCCGTTCTTTTAAAGTCTCTGGGAAAATAAACAACAGATATTTTGTTCGACACAGGAAATGTAGGTATACTGTAAGAATTGGCATTTTTTAATATATATCGTTTTCTCACAATAGGATTTTCTCCTTTATCATGGGTATGTTCACAAGCATGTAAACTTATGTGCATAAAAATACGCAGTCCCGAAACGTAATCTGTAGGCCATATAAATATTAGTTCTGTGTGGGGAATCGAGGAGATGTCAGCAACTGTAGGGGCCCAGCAGGGTCGAAGCCTACTGGGGCCAAGGGTCTGATTCTGAAAGGAAGACTCGGCCCTGGTACGAAATGCAGCGAAGGAACAGGAGTGGGTTTTTAGTCAGTAAAAGTTTGACACTATCTCCCGCTCCCTGCTGATATTTTTGTAAATAAATCTATATATAAAAGCTAAACACCACTCACTGATTAATCACGAAATCTCAGAAACTATAACACTTACAAACTTAAAGTTTGGCAGGTAGGTTCCTTATAGGGTGTAGACATCCGCTAAGAACGGATTTTACGAAACTCCCACCCATAAGTGGGTCGGTAAGTCCCTTCTTTGAGGGTTGGTTGGAAAGACCTCACGGCGTCCTCACCTTCCGCATGACGCAGGTTCTCACCGAACACGGGAAGTTCGGGAAGTTCCTGCTTCGGATTCGTGCGGAAGCGACGCCCGGGTGTCGCCACTGTGTGGACCGCCCGGAGGACACGGTGGAGCACACGGTGGAGGTGTGCCCCGCTTGGGAAGAGCAACGCCGTGTCCTCGTGGGGGCGATCGGCGGCGGCGATCTCTCGCGCTGGGCCTTGGTACAGGCCATGGTCCGGAGCGAGGAGGAGTGGCAGGCGGTCGCCTCCTTCTGCGAAGCAGTAATGCTAGCAAAGGAGGCGGCCGATCGCGTGAGGCAACGGCAACGCTGCAACGGTCCTCACGCCCCAACCGCCGCCGGGATTCCGATCCCGATTTCCGGCCACCGTAGGCGCGGGCTTGCGGACGGCGGGCAATGGGTGGCTCGCCGTCGGACCGTCCGGTAACCATCCGGACCGAGCCCAAGTCGTCGACGGCGCGTATTGTTCCGCGCGCGCCTCAGGGAGATGTCAGCAAATCGTAGGGGCCCAGCAGGGTCGAAGCCTACTGGGGCCATGGGTAGTGTGAAAACGAAACCGGGGCCCTGGGACGAAGGCAACGAAGGAACAGGAGTGGGTTTTTAGTCAGTAAAAGACTGACACTATCTCCCGCCCCGCCCAAGAGTGAGATTTGTCATAAGATGATTTTCCCACCAATAAAAAAAAAGACCCTAAGTGGGTAAAACGGGGGTTGGAAGTTTGTATGGAGAAACCTCTGGCTGGAGAAGCCGCTGGCAGAAACTAGTAGTAAGATATTGATAAAGAACCAACAAAATATCGGTGATCAAAACACAAATTAAAATAGACGCCCTCCAGTTGTGAGTGACGTCGCAAGGAAATTCAGCGCCACGCTTGTCCAGCGATACACCATTTGATGGACACCCAACTGATTGTCTTGTTCTAAATCAGTTCAGTGGCAACAATTAAAATTCCACGAACTAGCGAACCTCCAACAATAGATCAAATTATGTAATACATAGACCGTATTCCAGTGCCCTTGAGAAAAAATCTCTGGACTCTAAGAAAAACGTAGGTGATTTTACTACTTTTTTGATTTTAGACATTCAACTGCGAGATTGTCCTAAAGTGTTCATCATCATCATCATTTCAGCCGAAAGATGTCCACTGTTGGACATAGGCCTCCCCCAAGCGTCGCCACAACGACCGGTCCTCGCATCCATCGGATTCCCGCGACCCTGACCAAGTCATTGGTCCACTTTGTGGGAGGCCTTTCAACGCTCGTCTTCCGGTACGCGTTCGCCACACCAGAACCTTTCGTCCCCATCGACCATCTGTTCCGAAAGAGTTACAGTAGACTTAAAACGCAAAGGGTAACTAAAGGAACACACGTGGGCTTAATCAGCAAAAAAAATTATAGGTACTCTTTCTCGCTCCACGCAGAGTGGGAGGAATAATTCGCTGATTCCACACCTCAAAAAAAATCTCATTGACTGCACAAAATTGTTCCCAACATTAAAAGACATCCACTGCTGGACATAGGTCTACACCCAGTCCTATGGATTTTACACCCAGCGGAATCTTCCTACCTTCTGCAAGTGTTCAGTCTACTGTCAGAGATCTATCAACGGTGTACCTTCCGGTACTGGGTCGCTACTCCAGAAATCTTCGGCTCAATGGTCATTACGTTCTGCGAGCAATGTGTCCTGCCCACTAATACTTAAAACTGGCAATTTTTCATATCTGTTTCGATCATGCATTGTAACTGCGGCCATAGCCATTTTTAGCCATTGCAATCGAATTTATTTGTTTGTAAATAAAATTGTGGATTCATACCTGAAATGCATTCGAATTTAAAACTGATGTTCTAAAATAACACTTCAGATTCAGTTGTTTTACTAGAAAAACCCGCTAAAATAAATTGCATTCGGAGTCAAAGACCTCTCATGGTTATAGCAACTCGATTTTTAGTTTGATAATTTATATTATTATTAAAGTATAAACAATGGATATGTACACATTACATTGTTTACACATTACTGAATAAAAACCGTGTGAATTTCAGGTTGCCAAGAAAAACAAAACGACGTAAACACAGACTAAACATAATGTAGGTAAATCTTTCAAACAAGCTCGTGAATGATATGTCATTATTTTAAGCTATAGAGCTGGTGATACCTAAAGACATTATCTGCATTTTTTAAATAAATTCTTGTTAGATACATTGAGAACTTTTCCAACTCGTCTATTGCAGTATACCTAAAACATTCGTCTCAAAAAAACAATCAATTAAATCTTTTTAGATTTAGCAAAACATAAATGTAGGAAATTTAAACAATAAAGTGTTATTTATAATTAGCTGCTAATGTAGCCGTAGTATTTTTTTTCGGTGGTAAAATCATCCAATGACATCCCCCGCTCTTGGGCGGAGCGTGTGATAGTGTCAGACTTTTACTGACTAAAAACCCACTCCTGTTCCTTCTTTGCCTTCGTTCCAGGGTCCCGGGGTTCTCTTTCGCATCACCCATGGCCCCAGTAGGTTTCGACCCTGCTGAACTCATACGGTTTTGCTGACATCTCCTTGAGGGGCGCGTGGAACACTACACGCCGTCGACAACTTCTCGGCTCGGTCCAGACGGTTACCCGACGGTCGGACGGTGAGCTACCCATTGCTCGCCGTCCGCAATAGCCGTGGTCTGTGATTTTTCTCTCAAATGGTTTTATTTGTTCTGGCAACCTTTATTCTTAGAGCGTTTTGTGTAGATTAGATTTTTAACTGGAAATAAAATAAGCACTTAGCAAAATATATACTGACAGCGAACTATGCGAAAACTAGCAACGTTCTTTTTTATCATTTTTATGACTGTTTTTTAATAAATTTATGGGTCTTTATAATATTTTTATTAAATATAAATTCCATTTCTATTTTACTTTTATATTGTTAAAATGGTTTACGGGTCTATAAAATGGTACTCTATCAAGAGTATAGTGTTTCAACAAAATTAATGTTGTGCACTAGATCGTATATTATGACAATAATTGACCATAAAATGTATGATTACTGAAACGAGATAATCTATAGAATTATTGTTGTAAAAAGCTTATCTTATTTCACCTAATTTTCTATAAACTACACCATAATACAAAACGTTTAAGACTCTTTTCGTAACGCGTTATTATTTTGATGATTTTCGCAAGAAATCTATCAAGCACCTTATTATTTTTACACTTACATTATTTTAAAGGTTTCATGGGAATACGAGTAACCTACGGTAGATGAGACTCGTTTCGTAATTGGAAATTTTCTGTGCATAAGGACTTTTGCGGGTTTCTCGAAAAACGATTAGGTACTAAAGAGCATTCACTCTATTGATGTCGGTTTAACTATCTCTCAGAAAAACATTTAAGTAGTTTCGTACTCTGAAAGACGGAGTGGAAATTGCGAAGGAGATTGGAAAAGAAAAAGACACTCTTTAGGTCAACTCAATCGACATACTTTATCCCGAATGTAGATAGATTTATCTAGAAAGTGGATTTATGTGTCTTTTAAAACGTCAATAAAAACACTAATTTCAACACTTAGCGCGAAGGTTGACGTGTTACGAGCACTTTGACGGCAGTTTAGTCACTGGACGTTATTTAAAGTTAAAATACCAATCAATCATTTTTGACTGACAGCAGGACTGACCGTTAAGCCAGACATTGTTACGTGTTTTTACTTGCATTCGAATGTGTCACTAACATTTGCGATTAACAATGTTGGAGGCAAAAAAATCCGTCCGCGTCTGTCTGATGGCTATAAACTCAAAAAATACTGAATAAATTTTGATGCGGTTTTTACCAATAGATAGACAGACACATGAGGAAGGTTCACAGAGAAAAACTGAAAATTCCAAAGATTTGTAACACCCATGCGAAGCTGGGACTCCTGGGACGGCTTACTAGTGATCTGTCCCAACTTCAGCAGTATATAAAATAGTGTATCTTTAGTTAAGTTTTGGTTTTTCATAACGAAAGCATCTGCATTGATAGCCTTATAATGATCCCATTACTGGGACTTGGGCCTGCTCTCTAGGAGAGGGAATGGGCCGTAATCCACCACGCGGGCCTAGTGCGAGTTACTATAAGTCACATGTTTTCGAAGTTTTGGTTCTAGGATAAGCCAGTTTCCTCAGGATTTTTTCCATCACCGTTTTGACAGTAGTGGTGATGAAATAAATTACACAAACCATCTGAATGGGGTCGAACTTGCGACCTACAACGAACGTGAACACACGGCAGGCTAAACCTAAGCTACTTCAAGTGCCACGCAAAAATAACTTTTATGGCAGGCGTACAGCTTCTTATTCAATGCCCAGTCTTTTAAACCAGATACCTGTAGACATCAGATGCTCAATTAATAACAGAAACATAAAGGAGTATTATATTCAGTTAATTGGACCTTGACAGTTTATAGCGCGTTGACCAATTGTCAGGTTGTGGCATGCTGAGACAGACCCCAGGGGTCTAATTGTGTGCCTTTTCTAAACTTAAGAAAAACCCTTGTTTTTATAAATAAATAAAAACTTGTAAGTCGGAGCCGTTACCACTGGGCCACCATTGCTCCGAAAGCATCTATCACAGTAACACGGTGATAAGACTAGATACTTAAATAAAATAGACAGTGGTATTCCAATATTTTTATATCAAAAGCAAACCTCGAGTATAATGTTCCTACCAGGAAATTAAAGAAAAACATGATCATCCCTTCGAATGTCACCTGTCATCACACGCGTCCTAAGTCAACTCCGGGAAATGGGTCCCGTATGATGTGTTTGCGCCAACGGTTAACCAAACCGAACCCTAGACTGATTTGAATAATATAGGCCAAGTTTGTTGATGTATTTGACTTTTTGTGTAGTTGAAATTGAGGGAAGGTATAGTTACACAATCCATGATGAATCGGGATAGTTCGTAAAAGTTACCGCGGCTCTAGAACGTAAAAGACAACTGAAAGAACACACATAGGCTTTAATCAGTAAAAGTCTGATTGATAATCCGAGAGGGATTCCACTCCGAACGGGAGCAGTTATTTGAAAAATTTACCAAATCAAAAAAAAAAAATGGCCCGAGTCATCGACGGCGCGTAGTGTTCCAAGTGGACCTCAAAAAGATGTCAGCTAAACCTCGGGGTACTGGAACGCAAGGCAAAGAATGAACATAGGTGTGGTTTTAGTCAGTACCTAAAGTCTCGGCGGCCTGGCTGAACGCATGCCAGAGGGTCATGGCCATACGGATGGTGGGAGGATACCGGACGATTTCCCGCGAAGCGGCGAGCCTAATTGCTGGCCAGCCACCATGGGATCTGGAGGCAACAGTCCTTGCACACATGCACGATCTGCGGATGGAGATGCAACGCCGGGGCGAAACTCCACTGCCGCGACAAGTCGCAGCATGGCGGACAGAGCTCCGGCGGGTTCTCATGGAGAAATGGCGACAGCGACTGTCGCGACCCAGTGCTGGGCACGCCACAATTGTGGCGGTAAGTCCCCTCTTTGAGGCGTGGTTGGAAAGACCTCACGGCGTTCCGCATGACGCAGGTTCTCACCGAACACGGTAAATTCGGGAAGTTCCTGCACCGGATTCATGCGGAAGACACACCCAGGTGTCGCCACTGTGTGGACCGCCCGGAGGACACGGTGGAGCACACGGTGGAGGTGTGCCCCGCTTGGGCAGAGCAACGCCGTGTCCTCGTGGGGGCGATCGGCGGCGGCGATCTCTCGCACCGGGCCTTGGTACAGGCCATGGTCCGAAGCGAGGAGGAGTGGCAGGCGGTCGCCTCCTTCTGCGAAGCAGTAATGCTAGCAAAGGAGGCGGCCGATCGCGTGAGGCAACGGTCCTCACGCCCCAACCGCCGCCGGGATTCCGATCCCGATTTCCGGCCACCGTAAGCGCGGGCTTGCGGACGGCGAGCGATGGGTGACTCGCCGTCCGACCGTCCGGTAACCGTCCGGACCGAGCCCAAGTCGTCGACGGCGCGTACTGTTCCACGCGCGCCTCAGGGTGATGTCAGCAAATCGTAGGGGCCCAGCAGGGTCGAAGCCTACTGGGACCACGAGTAGTGTGAAAGTGGGCCCTGGGACGAAGGCAAAGTAGAAACGGGAGTGAGTTTTTAGTCAGTAAAAGTCTGACACTATCTCCCGCTCCGCCCAAGAGCGGGATTTATCATTAGATGATTTTCAAACCTAAAAAAAAAGTACTTAAAGTCTAACACGCACTCCATCCTAGAGCGAGAGAAGTCATTAAGTCATTGGATGATTTCAAACCTTAAATAAAAAGGTACAGGTGTTGTCGGTGCTCGATTTAAGCTATTACGAACTTTGCAAAGGCTTCAGAAATCATCAAACAATTAAAGATTACCAAACCAAAAAATAAATATCTATTAAAAATAATTAACATTTACTATTAACTTATGTGTTAATAATAAATTGTTGTATAAGTTGATCGTTCTTCTGTTGTTTGATACTTGTGAAAATTAAGTTACTGTTCCGAGAAACTCTCCCTAAATATCATTATTATACAGTAAAAACAACTTTATTATTAAAACAAATCTTGTTTCGCGAGAAATACACGATGCCTTATTATGAGAATACGTAAATTTCCCATGCTTATTATTTCATAATATTTCAACAGAAATGATTTATTTCCCGACTTTCATATTTTTATGTTTGTTTTGAGAAAACATAAAATACAATGACCTTTTGAAAATATTTTAACTGCCCAACGTGTGTTTTCCCATCAATAAGTTCCAATTACGGCAATTGTCATAAATCAAAACTGAGCATTGTGTAAACACAGTTAATAAAGAAAACTTCTGTTTCTGCTTTTGGCATTGAAACCAAATAAGCATTGGTTCCAACTTTGGAGGGCTTATGTGTTTAGCAGGAAGTGCGGGAACCGTGTTAGACAGAAGTGGGTCAACACAAACAAAGTCACGGCCATCGAAATGCTGGCGCTAATGCTTTTTCTCAGAACACGCCTGCCGAACATCGCAGGTAATCTTGACGTCAGTTTACAATTTCCGCAACATTCCACACTCTAACAAATACTCCCGAAATGCGGTATAAACACAATCATTAATCTCGAAAGAATGCAAAATATTTTGAATTGGCGTTTAAAGACTTTTAGCAGTCGGAAATATCTTAGTTTAGTGCGGCCAGTATTTATTGAAACCGTCCCGCCCGAATGTATTTTTAAATTTCCCTCAAATGTTGTTTATTTGTCCTGCACAATGCGTCATATCGCTCACATTACGCTTACTCTGTACCGTTCACATTTTTACATAAACCAACTAAACATTTGGCATAAATAATATCTTAGCTAAATCCAACGCATGAATGGGATCTATCGAATTAACAATGTAAGATACATTAAAGATTACAAAATTACAGTACAACAGAACACTGATCACTTAATTTGCGAGATTATCTAAAGCCTCTGGCGCCGTTTTGCTTAAACGAGTCAAACATTGAGAAACACGTGGTTTACCTTATTTTGCATCTACGTGTACCTGAACTGATAAAATAGGAAAGGTTCCTTAGTGCCTGACGCCGCTCTGAGCATCGTAAATACAACTTAACTTTGATTTAAAACCAGATTATTATTATTCGTACAGTTGACTCGTGCCACCGCTTTTCGACACAGCCAGTGATAAAGTAAACATTATTTATTTGCAAGTAACTGTAAATAATCGGCATTAGGAGATCGACTCCGCATTGGGCATGGTCTCCTGATAACGGATGGTACGCCGAGGCTAATGTCAAAATAAATTGTTGCAACGCAATTTATATGCAGTATCTAGAAGTATTTATTGTGCGGAACAATACATGGTTGATATTAAATTGCAATTAAAGCTACTGTGAAAACTAAATGCTATTAAAAAGCCTTGAGATATAGTAAGTTTTGTAAAACATAATAACATTGACAGCAGTTAATACAGGGTGTCTAAAAAAAAAGTTTATATTTTGTGAGTTGATAATATATAAAATAATATGACCTTAAAAATATATTTATTAATGATTAAAGTAAACTCTTTGGGAATTTATTTCTTAAAAATAACATCATCCAGATGTAAGCCTTCGCGTTCACGGCACTCATTTACTCAAACCACAAAATTGCCAATGACGGCTCGATAGGTCGACTCTGAGTTGTTTGCGTTTTGGTTCTGAATATTTTCTTTTGATTGCACCAAACAAGTTATTTTTGTAAAACTTAGATTTAAGATAACCCCATAGAAAAAAGTCAATAAGGGTTAAATCAGGACTGCGTAGAGGCCAGTCTATGGTGCCTCTCCTCGAGATTAACTTGCCAGAAAAAGTTCACTTATTTTTGACAGAGAAGTATTGGATGTGTGAGACGTTACGTCGTCCTCCTGGAATCAAGTTCTTTGATTATAGCCCGAGACGTTTTGCAGTTCCGGCACCAAGAAATTGTGTAACATCTCCACATAACGGTCCTCAACCGCACGTCCTCTTGAATCGTCAAAAAAGGTATCCACGTTTTCTGCCGTTCTTAGTGATCTTGGCCGCCAAGATTTTTTTTCTACCGGGTTGAACCGGTCTCTTCAAACTTGACCCATTTTCGAATGAGAGGAATGCTTGGCGCATCGTTTACGTGACGAAAGCCTCGAAAACTACAGAATCACCGTTTTTGTAAAATTCTAGCACGCACAGTGCGCGATCCGCTCTTGAGAAACGTTCCATAGCGACTGAATTCTCAAAAGCCACGCTATCGACTGGCATACCCCTCGAGTCCCTCAGATTCAATGCGTTCATGCAGATGACTAAGCAAATATAAACATTCTTTTGAGACACCCTGTACCTATTTGTTTTTTTTTTTTTTGCTCTTAAATATATTTTCAATCTTAGATTCCTTCACAGAATGAAATTTATTTTAAAATAATTTAGAATAGAATTGGATCCTTTTTGTTCTCATAGAGAAAGATTGTACTTATATGCATAAGGCCTACTGTTCACGGACGCGTAGCTTCATAGACGCATATTCAACATTATACGCTGCTCACAACTTCGTACAAAACTATGAAACGCTGTCGACGAAGCGGCAACGACAAGACGAGGGCACGACGTTACCCTCCGTCGACAGAGTTTAATTCAATTCGTAAACTCTGTCGACGAAGTCGTGTATTTTTATTTCACATAGGCCTACATGGGCATTTATAAAACGTCAGAAGCTAGTGCACGGTTCCAAATTGGTCGTTTCCTATGGAGAAGAACCGGCAAGAAACTCCATGGTTACTCTTTTAAAAATAGTGGTTGATGTTACAATATTTCCATATTACAGTATTAATAGATATTATATAAGAACAGTGTAGACCAGTCAATATTGTACCCAAAGGCACAATAAAAATAATCATAATAATTAAAGTGAGTCATCGTGATAAGAAGTAATCTAAGAATTCGTGGAGTCTACAGTGTTCTCACATTCACATTATAAAAAAAAGCAAGGAAAGTATGAATAATTATAACAAAATAAATTACTAACGAATTTAAGATAGTTGAAGTCTAAATAATTTAAAAACGTTTCGTACATCAAGCGTCTAAAGACGAATACGCGTTTATAAAGCTATGCGTCCGTGGACAGTAAGCCGAACCTTACATAAATACTGTCTCAACAGGTCCCGCTTAAATCACAATCAACAAAGTTGCAAACCTAAACAAAAGAAAATCAATTAATCTTTCACTTGTCATTTACTAAAACAAAATTTGTCTATTAAATAATACGATCCCAACAAATAGTACTAGTTTATACACGATTTGATTTTGATTAATGTAATTCGTAACCACCTCTGATCGTGGTACAAACAAAGTGAATGTTTAAGTCGATACTTATCTTGTAATTTGACAGCTGTCTATCTTAATACAACAATACACCAATTGAGTTTGTAAGCACTTGTTATCTGCGTATGAGTGTACAAATAATGGTTTGTTGCCCGGTGCCATTCTAATGTGTTTAATACCCTGCTTGAGTGTTTGAAGTTCTCATTCTGCTAACTTGTAAGTTTACAAGTAACAATTACTTAGGACAAAGACTTGACCCACAAATCTTTAGGTTCGGGTTCCAGCCAAAAAAGATGAGTAGAATACCAGTATTTTAAATGGAGCAACTATCAGAAGCTGTCCTCCACCACTAACTGGTACGAAATCCCATGGTAACACTGCGCTTGATCTATCTACTAACTGACCTCGTGCAAGTGTTGCTTAATCTTGAAGATAGATCCTACTGATTCTCATGAGTCACGACTGCAAAAATTGTACATTATTTATGTACACACAAACACTTAAAAATGAAAAGAACAAAAGCAGATAGAAGAGCACAAAGGTAGGTACTGCTTATTTCACATTTTTATACAAGTGGAGAAAGTTTGTCATTGCGACCGAGGTAGGATTTTGTTATAAAGCCTAGGGCTGCAGTGACAAATTTCCACGAGTATCAAACGTCATTTTTCAATACACTTACAATTACATCAATAAACAGGGGTTGAGGCGCGACTCGTAGTGGTCGCTTAACGCCCAACCTGATACTGATACGGTAAATGTAATAAAATTGTGGAAACCGAGCACGCACACTTTTCCGTGCTAGTGCGAAAAACTATAAATTGCGTGCCTAAAAGCGGTATGGATAAGAGCGGGTTTTTGAGTAAGTCTATTGAAAACTACTTTTCACCTCGAGCATTATCAGATTGAAAACAAAAACATGAAACTTTTATAAAAACTGCGTGAAAATAATTGAATTCGTGTTTAAGTAAAACTTAGTAGTTTAACTTCGCCTTTAGCACCTCGAAAAGTATTTCCAAATAATCCCGTAACAATATAATCCCTCACGTAGAGAACTAACCGAAAATTCCAGTTTATCTTTTCAGCAAAATAGTGTCAATAAAAACTGAAAGAGTCTTGAGAGACAATAAATGTTCTACGTGCTTCGAGAGCAACCTTTCTTCTGCCGAGTTTGCTTCTTAAACATGACATCCTTTCGACGTGTGGGAATACGGGCAGCTACCTAATAAATCTTTTATGGCTCGCTAGAGTATCATAGATTGATTTGTAGAACAACTATAAATGTTCAGATTGATAGTTTATTCTGATACAATTATGTCGTTTAAAGATAGGCACCGCTGAACTGTTATTTTTATTACTACCACGCAGATCTACTATAGGTACATGAGATTGCGGATCAGAATACTCACCATGACGTGTTTTAATATCAATCGTGCCAGCAAGAAAACGGGATGGAGCTATACACCCCTAATTTTTAATTAGTACACAAAAAATGGGGCTCTATCCGTACCCGTTACTGATCATATTTGTGTCGTCAAAAGTAAAAAAAAACGAAATCCCGAAATTGTCCACGAAAATTTGTCACGATTGGTAAATTCATAATAGACTCAATAATTCATTACAATTACTACTACTAGAAAATACTACGCGCAGTGTTTTTTCCATTTTGATCGTCATTTATTCATTCATAATCAATAGCCTATACAATATTTCCATAAATTAAGTGACATTTTGGGATATAAACAAACGCTAATAACTTTGCTGTTTCTGAATATTATTTATTGAGTCTTTACTTACATAATAACAAGACCTTTTCTAATAAGCCCTTTAAGTACTTGTAGTAATTAAAAATTAGTGTTGTATAACTCCATCCCTATAACAGTTCAGTTTAGGTTGTCAAATTTATTGCGGTAAGAGCTCGTCGTAGGGCCTCAGATCGTGGATTCGTCACGGTGAATGAAAGGTACCAGTGATAACGTTTTTCATATCAATGAGACAGTCTGGTTTACTGAATGAAAAAAATTTTAATCGGGAATCCTAATTTGTGTCGTGTTCTGTTAATAGCATTGTGCTGACCCCGAAGAGGATTAGATAGGAGGCGAAAATGAAAATGAATGGCTTATATCCGTTTTTTTCGTGGGAAAACATCAATGACTTCTGCGGCTCTGGGTGACGCAAGAGGAATTGTCAAACTTTTACTGAGTTAAACCCACCTTGGTTCTTTCAATTGCCCTTCATCACTTGGTCTGGGACCACGATAACTCTTTATCACGGTAGCTTAGCAGTCATGGGCCATGACGGCCCCCTCAACCTTGCTGACATCTCTTTGAGGTACGCGTGGAATACAACGCGCTATCCACCCGTGCCAGGTGTTTACCAGCCGGCAGCTTACCCATTGCTTGCCGTCCGCAAGTCCGCGCCTACAGCTGGGGTCGGGGCTTAAGGCTTGTCTCTACTTCACACTTTCCGTCACCTTCTTCGATCGCATTACTGCTTCGACTTCGCAGAGAGATACTTATATAATATATAACTAGGTAAGCGCGCTCCATCGTCGACCGCATCGTCGCTTTCCATCAGGTAAGATAGCGGTCAAGCGCGAACCTACCAACAATAAAAAAAAACCAATACAACCCCTTCAACAGATGTTTTAAAGAATAATCTGCTACACTTTTCAAAGAGTTGTATCGCACCTGTAAAATAAAAAAATGTAGATTACATAGTTGTCACCATAACTATCGTAATCACTTTAACATCTACTAGAACATGGTATGAAATTAAACTGTTTATGAGATTTTAAACGATTCTTTGATAAAATCTCGATAACACATACCAACATTTAACGTACAGGAATAGCCTCGTTTTACCTTCAAACCGTCGCGGCGTCACTCTTCATGTTAGTACAATAACTAGTCCGCAACATTTAGTTATTTGCAATGTATGACAAATGCATAATTTGATTAGATAACGAAATGCCACGGAATGTACATAGTGGATGTCTCATTAGGCTTGATATCACAGGTATGCCAAAATATTTGCTATGTTCAGTTGAAACTATCACATATTTGAGTAAATTACTTTATTATTTTACTGTTTCATTTTGTTTTGTATTTTCCACCTTATTCAGATGATTCAAAGCATTTATTTCAAATAAACCATTTATAGGCACTTTTGAATTGCCAAGAAGTCAGTCAGAAAAATTATGCTAATTGCTTACTGGTAACTTGTTAACAATGGAGAGGGAGAGGGAGACTAAAGAAAAGATGGATGGATTGTGTGAAGACTGATATGAAAGAAAAGGAAGTTAGTGATAGCATGACGAGTGGAAGAAAAAAACGTGCACCGACCCCAAATAACACGTGACAAGGGCAGGAAGATGATGATGAACTTGTTAACAATTCAATTTCTCTCTGTGTAGGTAAATATATAAAAAAAAGTTGACCTAAATAAAGACATTAACCCTATATTGGTCGTGTTGAGTAGGTGACTTCTAAGTGTTAGCTATACGGCCTCTACGCAGTGCCTACATGGTCACTACGTAGTAACTACGCGGTGTCTACGTAGCAATTACGCGGCCCTACGATCTCTAAACGGTTAATAAACTTATAAGTTAATTAACCGTTTAGAGATCGTAGGGCCGTATCGTAGGATCGTAAGTTAATATTATGTAGGATCATATTTATATTTGCTGCTAAAATGTATGCTATTAGATCATAGCCTAAGAAGAAATCACAGATTCCTTCTTTGTTAATTTGCCTCATATTATAAACTGTTATATTTCGGTTAAACAAAAGAAATTATTTTTATCATGACTATATAATATTAATTATTATTACCTACCATTCAGCACCCACTCCTATCAAGATTGGAGACTCTATACTCGAAGTTATGGACGATGACGTCTACTTTGGACAGACAGTCCAGTTGGGTAGATCTAATTTCTAGAAAGAGGTCAACCGTCGAATCCGACTCGGCTGGGCAGCGTTCGGGAAGTTGCGCGGTATTTTCTCGTCCAATATACCACAGTGTCTCAAGACGAAAGTCTATGACCAGTGCGTGTTGCCAGTGATGACATATGGTTCCGAAACGTGGTCGCTCACAATAGGCCTCATCAGAAGGCTCAAAGTCACCCAAAGGGCAATGGAAAGGGCTAGGCTCGGAGTTTCCTTGCGTGATCGAATCAAAAATGAAGATATCCGCAGGAGAACCAAGGTTGCCGACATAGCACGAAGAATCGCCAAACTTAAGTGGCAATGGGCAGGGCACATTGCTCGCAAAACAGATGGCCGTCGGGACTGAAAGGTTCCGGAATGGCGACCGCGTACCGGAATACGCAGTGTTGGAAGGCCCGCTACAAGGTGGACCGGTGACCTGGTGAAAGTTGCGGGAATCCGATGGATGCGAGACGCACAGGACCGTTCATTGTGGCGACATTTGGGGGAAACCTATGTCCAGCAGTGGACGTCTATCGGCTGAAATGATAATGATGATGAAAAGAAATTATACTTTTAATAAGCGTTTTATAAACAACATCTGAGTTTCAGATGCGATTCTCAAACAATACCTACTTATTGGCGAATATAAAACCATAAAGTTCTTAATCAATCATAAACATCGATTATTACTTTATAGTACTGCTACCTTGTATTCTTTAGATTCGTTAACATAATATTGACTTACCTAACACATCCAAACAAACCTTTGCGTGTTTTTCTTACATTTCGTGTTAGCAGGGAAATATGTTTATTACATTTTGTTGAGCTGCCAAAAGGCCGATACATGATAATTAATAACAGCGTTAATTGATTCAATCCGACGGATTATTAAGCCATACGTTTACACAATGACCGGGTACATGAAAATTCCTATGATGCTCCATAGGTTGGCGCCAAGTGTTAGCGCATTGACCGAATATAATCGTCTGAATCACTGCGCACACGCATGCGGGGTTACTTAACATTCCTATCGGATGTTATTCACATAATTACTCAAATAAATCATTAGATCTCATACTATACATCTATTTTAAATGCTTATGAACAAGAAAAGTCATGGTATCACTTTGAGTCTATTTATAAATAGTTTTACGATTATTTTTGATAGGTAACCGTAATTTAGTGATTGAGATATTCAGCTCCGATGGTTCATACGATGAGTCGGTTTTTCATTTGTGAAGAGTTTGCCTTATTGTTAAAGAATTTAGGTCAGTCGCGAATTTAATTGTGAAGTAGGTTATAATAATATACGTTTGAGTGATTGATAAGACTAAATTATCAGATCATGAGATCAAATTGATTCCTAGTTCAAACGTTAGACCGATCTTCCGATCTCAACTGTTTAATGGACACCTAGGCTGATTAAATCATGCTAGTCAAATAAACAAAATGTAATTAGTTTATTTGTTCGGTGCGTTAAATGGATCTTGACCTCTTATTGTATGCATTTTAGTCTATTTTTTAAAAAACCGGGCAAGTGCGAGTCGGACTCGCGCACTGAGGGTTCCGCACAAACTTACGAATGAAAACATTTCGATTCACGAATTGAGTTACGAAGATTTTTCCGAAATGTAAATAAAGTTTTTTTGTGACGGAACTATAAAGGATCATGACCAACGATGTATGGAAATCCGTCTTAAGTTGAAGCACAATAAATGTTTATTTAATATAGACTACGCTTTATATACTATTAAATAAAAGTGTTCATTTTCACACAAACACCCGAGTTTTAAAGTAATTAAACAAAAACGGACATAACCTACAAATTATGTCTAACCAACTCGCAACTTGTAAAATGACCACAGATCACTTATGTAGGTACAAAACAAAATTGTTAGTTATCATCCGTCTGTCATCTGGCTTGACAGCTGCATCTGCGTGAGACGAAGCACAAAATAAATATTATATTATCGGAACGATAAAATACATATACAGTACGTTATGGTATTACTAATTACTTAGCTATTTAAGATATTGATATCATTTTTGTGATGTTTTTGTCTAATGGTTCATACTTACGTACAAAGAGTATAGTAATATATAGCTTAAGTAACTCGTACAAATGAAGAGAACGAAACGTCAATCATGACTGGAAATGTACCTAGCAATCGTTAATTTACTGTTTATCTTAAAATCATAATTCCGGATACGAAAACAGAATTCCTGAAGTGAAAAGCTGTAAAAAAATAAGCAAATAATTTCTATATTAATTTGATTTTCGTTCACGCATCTTTGCTAGACTGCTTTTGGTCAATCTCCTTTAAAGTTTTCAGATTTATTCCTATATCTAAACTATATAAACTTGCTTTATGCCAAATTTCAGGGTTCTAGGTCAACGGGAAGTACCCTATGAATTTTGCTTCCTTTGAGAGTGTTGAAATGTACGTTATTTGCGACATAAACAGCCGTATCTTTTTTTTCCGTTAACTTAGAAGTTTGATTTTTTCACAGCTTCAAGGGACCGTAGACTTGAGTGTACGGTTTTAATTTCAACTCGATGCCTTCATGCGTTTCTGAGATAAAGGGTCTTGACAGACAGACAGAGGGACGGACAACAAAGTGATCCTATAACGGTTCCATTTTTTCCTTTTGAGATACGAAACCCTAAAAACACTAACAATTAACATGCATCTTCCTTTTGACTTTTCATTATTGCCAAAACATATAAAGAAACTAGTTACTGCCAGCGGTTTCGCTGTGTGAAAATTATCTTTGGGAAATATACTCCTGGGATAAGAAGTATCCAATGTGCTATTCCAGGACATGGTCTACCCGTGTGTCAAATGGCTAAACCGTTTCCATCTAATCCGTTCAGCCATCTGAGCGTGAAGGAGAAACAAACATACATACATTCATACAAACTTACACCTTTATTATATTAGTGTGACAATGACAGTCATTCAAACAACGTCAAAAATGAACAAAAAAACAACCGCTTGTATCCTTAATAGAGTGAATCAATACGAACAACCTACATTTTAATAATGGTAATAAATAAAATACTCCGTTAAACTTGAATAAAAATGGCGTACAATACATCAGTGAGTGGCACAAAATAAAACAAACCAAATAAAAAAAAAACAAGCGTTGTTGATAGCATCATCATCTACTTGCTTCATGTATGGGAAAAGGTTTTCAATCGGAGTAGTTGATGAGAGAAAAAAAATCACCATTGTACCAACAACAGATAAGCTCTAAACGTGTAAGTCGAGTGTAAATTTGGTGAAATTCGTTAGGCTATTTTTGACCAAGGTCTCGAGTTCAGTGCTCGCTTACCGAATACGGAGGTGAGAATACAAATAGATAGCTCTCACTGGAAGTTACTGCAACCACGCTCTCCTCGTAATAAATTCAAATAACAACATTCAGCCGATTATTGTAATCAAAATAAGTAACACATTCACTGAACAATAAAATACCTATCTTTTGTTTTATTTTCACATTCCATAACGTTTGGCCAGGGGACATTCCATTCAACTTGGTCAAATAAATATTTGTCTATTTAACCCACGCAAATATTTTTACATATTTCCGTCATCGATCACAAAAGGCCGCTTCTATTATTCTAATACGCGTAAATAATGTTATTGTGTATGAACAAACATAATAATAGTAAATTCAACCTAATAATACATAAGTAAGTCTTAATGTATTCATGAATTTTGCAATGAACATATTGTATTATCAATCATCGTCATTGGTGACATCTACAAAATTAAGATTACGTTATGCAGGTGAAATTACTCGTAATGATATGGGCGATTAATAAATAATTATTTTATAAAAAACAGGTCAGACATAATAATTATGAAACACGAAAAAATTATTAATGAAATGTGCGACATGCTATAAAAGTATGTCACCTGAAAATCAGCACAACTTTATAAAATTTAAATGTATTTTGTCTGTTGAGCTTAAATATAAAAGCTTCTTGATGAAGTCGTAAATGTCGCATAATGGAATATGAAACAGTCGTTACACGGCTAGAATCAAGAGTCACTGATCTTATGAATCATAAATTACAAGAAGGCGTTAATGTTCCAATGTGTGCGCATTGTAAACAGGTGTGAAAAATTCCACTTCTAGATTAATCTTTACATCCGCGGTATCTGTGAAAATGTGCGTATTACGTCCGCGGGTACACAGCAACATGATTTATGGGCGAATCGACCGACTGTTTGCTGAACCTTTTAAGGGAAATCTTCGCCTTTGTTGTCACCGCTGGAACCGGCGTATCAATAAACTTCGATGAAATAACAAGAACGTACGTATCATGTCACACATATGGCTTGCCTACCGGCGAGATTCTTTAATATGGTAAATTACAATTAATTTTTTTGACAACGTTATTTGGATTTCCATATTTTTTACAAAAGAAAATGAAATATTATCTACCTCATTAATCAGATTTGTTTTTTGTCTTTTTCGTGTTTTGAGACCAAACACGACGTAGCAATAACATTCTGACTCATGAAGAAAGAATTTACGATGTGTGTTAACCGCGATGCTTAAAAAACAAATTTGCGAAATGGAATTCAAATTATGCGACATTGTAAGAGTCCACTAAAATTCCTACCCACTCATTTATTTATACTTGAGTCGATACGTTTTGCCAAATATTACTAGCCGTTATATACCAACAAGCATTTTCAAATTGTGCCAAAATACAACTTGACCGTGGCTGGCAAACGGCAAAATAAAATTTGAAAAATTCACGTACATCGTCGTGGCAATTTGCCAGGAAATATTGCCTATTACTTGTATGGCGGCAAGCCTTTCCCTGAGTTGACTTTGACCAATAGCGTGGAATGACACGCTGCAGATACGCTTTTCAAGCGAAATAACATAGGTACTAAAATGGAGTAAGAAGATATAATTACTTTTATAACAACTTAGCGTGATAAAAAGTTGAAATGTTGTGCGTCTTCTGTAATTTAAAAGTAATTAGTTTTTGTTTATTCAAAGTACTTAATTAAATATCATTTACATTTTTAACCGACGGGAGGAGGTTGTATGTCGGGCTGCAGTACGTATTATTTATTTATGTTTTTGTGGACCAATTATGTTTTTTTTTATTTGAAAGAATACTAAACTACTGCCGAATTGGTTCCATATAAATATTGTCACAATCTGATAGTGAACTCCTCAAAGGATCATAGCCGAACGGTCGTAAATATTAAAATTGCTTAGTTTATACGTGTACAAATGATGAGTGATCTGATGATGAAGCCGTATGGTAAGCACCAGAACTCCGTAATAAATCAATAATATATAACCTAGCCGTGTTTAAGATTGTCATGATTTGCACTCTAGCTATAACATACAATCGAACTCATAATAATGTCGGAGACGAAAGATGGAAGGTGGCACGGGAACTCCGTAGCAAAACAATATATCCTAGCCGTGTTTTGGCTTATTGGAATAGTTATTATGAGAAATAGGAACTCTGGTTACAAGTGGTTTTAATCGTCCATAGGTACTTTACAATAAAACTTGCATACTATTTAGATTTTGCCGGGGTACCGCAACTAAAACGTGTAAAATAAAAAACTTTTTACAAAATACAACCGACTTCAATATAAAAAAAAACACTAAAACTTACAAAATAAAAATTAAAAAATAATTATTATTTTTAATTTTACTTATTAACTGACACAGCGTTGATTACTTGAAATATCGTTTTTTGATCACAATATTTTGTAATTAGCGGAACGTGAGTGCGACTGGTGATCGATGACTTTGTGAAGACTAGTCGTAAAGTCTATATATCCAGCAGTGGACGTTTTTCAATTAAAATGATAAATATTCTCCGTCTATTAGCAGGTTTAGAATTTATATCTTTTTAACATCACCTCGCGTGATCGAAACAGGAATGAAGATTTTTGCAGGAGAACCTAGATTGAAGAATCACCAAACTTAAGTGGCAGTGAGCAGGGCACATTGCTCACAGATTAAAGGTTCAATGGGGCCAAAAGGTTTTGGAGTGGCGACCGCGTACTGACGCAGCTTGGTAGGCCTCCCACAAGGTGGACGGATGACCTGGTGAGGGACGCGTGAATCCGATGGATGCGAGACGCACAGAACGGTCCAACAGAGGACGTCTTTCGGCTGAAATGATTATGATGATCGCCAATAGATGTAGAGTCTATTTCTTTGTCAGAAAACTATGCAGATCATTGATCACCTTCCCAAATTAAGAATCTACTGTCTACTACGATAGTGTTTACATCCTCGTAAACACGTGAATCGCATATTTTCATCGATAAGCCTAACAAGCTCGTGACGCTAATTACCTGCGGGGAATGCACTGAGCTAACATCACTATCAGTTTACCAAACTATTGCATAATAATTGTATTATAATGTTGTGTGCTAATATCGCTGCCGTATCGGACAAGTTGACATAGTATCTGTGATTCCCGACTAGATACTAATGTTATTATTACAATGTAATACAATGTAATAATAACATCAGTATCTAGTGATTGATTGCAGTTTAATTTGCTTGGAAAAGGCATAAGCATAATCAGACTTTAAATGTTCCCACTGCTGGGACTCAGACCGCCTCTCTAGGAAAGGGAATAACCACCACGTGGGCCTAGTAAGTGATGGCGGATGTCTTCGAATTTTTGGTTCTAGGACATGCCGATTTCCTTATGATGTTTTCTTTCACCTTTTTGAGAGCATTGATGATGAAATAAATTACTCCTGGATTGGTTCGAACCACTGGGCCACCATTGCCTCGAAAGCATCTATTATAACAGTAACATGGTGATAAAACTAGATACTTAAATAAAATAGACAGTTGTAGTCCAATATTTTAATTTCAAAAGCAAACTTCGAGTATATTGTTCCTACCAGGAAATTAAAGGAAAACATGATCATCCCTAGCTTATTTGCCATTAATCACTCTCAGCAATGTTTGACAGTGTAAATGCAATAACATTTCAAATAACTTTTTCTTGTTTTCTTTTCAGTTGAGAAATCATCCAATGACTTATCTCACTTTATTTGGATTAAAAGTGCGATATGTAATTTAAATTTCCTTAACTATAAAATAATAAAGTGCCAATAGTAACACATCAAATAAATTAGACCTACTTCACACATCAGAATAAGACTGCGACCTTGAATTTTGCCAATACAGCATTGAATTTCATGGTAAAGTAAATAAATTATAAGGACAAATACTACAGCAATTACCTCGTTGTCAATGACTATCAAATTGTTATGTCAACTTATTGTTTTCACGGCTTCACACAACAGTGCGATTTTTATACTTTTTGCCTAGTTTGAAATTCGCATCACATGGTTCGAAAAGCTTTGAAATATGAAGTGTAACTCTAAGCACAATTATTGGAAGCAACAGTATTGTGTTTCTATGAGCGCAATTTGATATTGTTTTTACAATAGTGTACCAACTGTAACTATTTTTCTAGGTATCGCTACGTCAAAAATAGTTTCTAGATTCGCTGTAAGTATTTACTTTATCTAAATCATTTATAGGCACTTATCAACTGATAACTCAAAACTGACATTGGTCTTTTAGTCAGAGAGTTGGACGTACGAGTATTTGAATGTACCAAAACGTAGGTGGTTTCTATGGATAAGACAACAACACTATAGATACTCTTTTAATGATGAAGTCGTCGTTCTTCTCTGTACTTCTCAGAAGGCTGCATTAAAAATAATGATTTTTATAGGGCTATGCTCGGAGTTTCCTTGCGTGATCGCGTCAGAAATGAAGATATCCGCAGGAGAACCAAGGTTACAGACAGGGCACATTGCTCGCAGAACAGATGGTTGATGGGGACGAAAGGTTCTGGAATGGCGACCACGTACCTGAAGACGCAGCGTTGGAAGGCCTCCCACAAGGTGGACCGATGACCTGGTGAGGGTCGCGGGAATCCGATGGATGCGAGACGCACAGGACCGATCATTGTGGCGACATTTGGGGGAGGCCTATGTTCAATAGTGGACTTCTTTCGGCTGAAATAATGATGATGATGATGAATGCAGCCTTCCACTTTCTGTTTATTGCTACGCTACGGATAGCTGATTCTCAAATATTAGTAAAAATAACCACCAATATTTTAAAAACACTACAACCTTTATGTGGGGTCTTTTTCTTCGATATATTTATTTAAATATCTAGTTTAGAAATAAGAGCGATAAAGTACTGAATTATAAATTATTATTTGTAATGAAAACTAGTTTTCCATACAGCAAATTGGAAAAATGGATTTTATCATATCGTATATCTTCTTACAAATTGCCAGATGAGATTATCTGGACAAACTTATCCACAATATCAATTATGTCTGACATACAACGGGAATCCAGTTTATATCAGTTGTTATTCCCCAAGTGAAACCCGATTAGAGATATAAGCTTTTCTTTAGTGCCTAGTTTAAGAGCCTACTGACCAAGTGGACCTAACCTGTCGATAACCTATCGTAATCTTCCATTGCCTCTAATCCTTTCTCTTACGGGTGCATATACAAGGAACAGATAGCTTAGAATGGATGGCCAATGTTTTGGTGTGTTTATCGTGTATTGGAAGTCGCAGAGTTGGTAGACCTCCCACAAGGTGGACCATTGTCCTGGTAAGGGCTGCGTGAGTCTGTTGGATGCAAAAGGCGTCTCGTCTCAGTTGGCGATAGCTTTCACTAACTGTGATCAAAAGTGGTGGTGTAGGTCCATCATCTAGACTGGAATTCGTGGAAGACATTATATCCTACATGGATTGTTCTGACCCTTAAGACCAAAAGATATGTTCAACTTATTTGCGAATAAAACTACTGGACAACTTTAAGTTCACTGTCAGTTTTTCAAGGCCTGAAAGTCATCATCATTATCACCATTTCAGGCGAAAGACATCTACTGTCGGATATAGGCCTCCCGTAAGTGTCGCCACAATAACGGTCCTGTGCATCTCGCATCCATCGGATTCCCGCAACGCTTACCAGGTCATCGGTCCACCTTGTAGTAGATCTTCCAACGCTGCGTCTTCCGGTACGCGGTCATCACTCCAGAACCTTTCGGCCGTAACGGCCATCTGTTCTGCGAGCAATGCGTCCTGCCCATTGCCACCTTGGCCTTGGCCTGGAGTACTCATAAATGTAAACAGCGCTGACTCTTTTTTTAGGTAGTAAATCATCCAATGACTTCTCTCGCCTTGGGTGGAGCGAGAGGGCGTGTCAGACTTACTGACTAAACCCCACTACTATGTTTCTTCTTTGCCTTCGTTCCAGGGCCCCGGGGTTCACTTTCACATAACCCATGGCCCCAGAGCGCTAACTCTGCAATGAACACTGAAATATGAAAAAAAAATTACTCAGGTACATTAATGTTCGATTTTTTTTTAACTTGTTCTATCCCACTCATGGACAAAGGCCTCCATTCATTCCTTCCATCTTTCGCAAACGCACGGTTCCTCCTTCGAGTTCTGACGATATCTATCTATTTCGTCAAGCCATTTCCTTCATGGTCTACCGTGGTGTGTTTGTTTTGCGGAACGTTTTCTACATCAACTTGTTATGGCATTTTTCCTCACACTTCCGTGTTCATACCTACCCGAGTGGAAAATCCTGATGTTTACCTTTAATACCATAAGTGTCGATTGATAATGTCCAAACTTTTGATTGATGAGAAACATTTAATTTAGATAACACTCCCGTTAATTGATGATAAGTATCTTATTACTCATTTAACTTAAAAAAAGGGTGTGACGGTAAGTGATTAGATACATTGTACAACGGTCACTCTGTTTTGATCCAATTGCATAAATATGATAACAGCTTATCAATAATAGATAATGAAATCCATTAACAATTTAATAAAAAATTGTAATTGTTCTTATTAGATTGTCGTCATTCATAAAGTTGCCCATTCACATTTTCTGCGATTGGTACTTGTATTACCGGTATAAGTATGTTATCCGTATCAATATACCATTTCGCAATCCCACTTAACCACTTCGGTAAGCATAAGATGTAATCACGAAGGGCATCGTTGTTTATTCTGACTCCCGCCGTTATCATCACGCTTCCATTTGCCGGTAGCGAGTAGAGAGGCTAATTACACCTGTCCGTCAAATACCAGCTATCTGCGAGCTTTATCGTACATTTACCCGCTGCCGAGTTAAGACGTACCACTCTATATTTATTCAAATATCTGATATTGTCGCAACTACCTACGATTTATGTCTAGTTTAATAGATACCGGGTACTTAGTTAGGAATTCGCTCCGCAAGACTTTCCCTGTCTAGTTCGTGGCACGGGTAAAATTGGTCATCATTGTGTCTTAATTAAGTTAGATCAAGTTCGGAACTTCGCACAAAAGCGGGAACTCTATTCGACTTAATTAGAAACCCAATGTACCTCGCCTGAGCTTGATTAAAGAAACATGTTCGATTTGGTGGTTATCACTAAACTTACACCCTGTACAGTAAACTACTTACAAAAATAGAATTTTCCCAAATGTAGTTCAAGTAGCTGTCTATAACACTTGGTTTTCCATAAAAAAGAAGTCCATTTTCATCCATTACTTTAATCGACACAGCCGCGTAAAACAGGTGGTTGGTAATAAATAGAGAAATGCCTCCTGTAAAAACTTTATTTTAAGATAATGTTGAACATATTTTTATAAAGAAAACTGGGGCAGCCTTGAACAAACAATCAGTTATACATTTCCACTGAACTCGTAACTTAAACACGTGCTTCCTTGGCGTGTGCGTACATATGAGTCGACGATGAGCAATTTGTTCACTAAATGGATCAATCGCACAAAACGTACGATACGTTTCTATCGGCTGGCGGAATCGGGCCAAGTTTAAGAGCGTATTGTTATGACGAACTTTCATAACATTGTAGATTTGTTTGCACTATATCAAAGTAATTGACGTTTAACGTTGCGCTTTGAAATATTATAGGATTTAAGTAACACCTTGATTTATTTCTATTTTCTCGGGAAGTTTTTGTACTACTCGCTAGATATACTGTATTATTACTACTATACTGTATTATTACTTCTCAATTTTCTCAAAGATTTAGATTTTAATTAAAAGGCTTTTCATTCTGACGTTTAGTATTTAATTTGTATGAAATCACCTTCTTTATCGGGCGGAAAACATTAAGGGGAACTCTGGGACTCTCATCAATTAAGGAAGGCACGAGATGGATGGATTTCATGTTAAATATATTAGTTGCTTTTTAGCCCTTGAGTCTAAGTGCTAGACGAGGAAATCCCACTCCAGGTTTTACCCACTTTTTATCATCCGTACTTTTGAAACTGATAGCAGAATCATCTATAGGCCTAGAGAATCAATAGCTATTAATACAATTTTTTAAACCCGGCCATCTAATACGAGATCCAAGACCACGTGGTGTGCCGTGTCGAGAGCAACGTCGCTACAAATTTTGTCCATTTTTGCGTCACGCTCATAAATCGTAAGGTAGTAGATGGGGCGCAGCGCGACTCTGCCACAGTCCTCTGCGAGCGCGCGGCCGCGCCACCGACCGTGCACCCGCCTCGTTCCCGCGCGAACCGGAAAATTGCCGCGAAAATGCGGAACTGTCAAAACTCATGATTGGCGTTTCAATTTTTCTGCACTCGCGTATTGCAACGGTGCGATATTATTCAGCCAACGGACCTTATTTTATGTGAAGTGTACGATTTTTTTGGATGTTATTTTTTTTTATTAGTGATTTGTTTTTATTGATGAGTTTTCCTGAATGATTATTCTACTGTTAAAAAATATTTACTTATTTCAACTTTTTATAAAATATATTTCTTAAAACCAAAAAGAAAGATTTATAAGAGCTCAACAATTCTTCATTTGTCAAAACTAATCTTCAACTTAAGAGATGAAGATTTAACACGTGTTAATATTTTTCGTTTTGTTTTGACAAGTCTAACGAGTTGTTCACAAATCCCAATATTTTCGTCGTGATTAATCTATCAACTGCAGACTACCAACTTACGCGTGTTCAGCGAAAAAATAACGTGTAGACAAGAAAAACAAATTGAAAGCGAAGAGAAAATATGCCAACTAACATAATCTATTGGAAAATTGGTCATAAAATTTATATTTTTACATTTCTCTCTCATTTGGTAATGGAACCAAATAAAGTTCTTTTACTAATTTAATTATAATGCTATTATACTAATTTCAACAAAACCTAAATAAATATCGCTTGCTCGAAGTAGGCCATACAGTTCTATTAAGTCTAAATCAAGATAACGAGAATAATTAAATATGCACTTATCATTCTACAAATAAACGGCGAAACTGTCACAGTCTCGCACGTTTGCCTCGAAACAGGCAGTTCAAACATTTATTATTGTTTTTTTCCTCAAAAAATCATAGACAATTTATCAAACGTTCAAAAGACCGCGAAAATGATGCATGCATAAATGAAAACTTTTTAAAGATGTCGGAAGATAATACTTATAAATGATTAAATAATTTTACACTAGCTGTTAACACGGATTATAGAATCAAATGATCGTTAAAAAATCATAAGCTTTAAAAAAAATCTCGTTAGGTACTTCTTTTTTATCCAAGGTTGTTGGTGCCCAATGTCATCGTAGGTAAGGCTGTTTGTTATCAGTACCTACATCTATCTAATTTTTCTTATCAGCCTAGCAAACTGGGTCAGAAGAGTAAAAAGGCACACGCATTTACATTTGTGCCTAACTAAAATACAGAATTATTTAGACAAAATCTCTTAAAAACTAGATTGATAAGATCTAAGATGAGAGAGATGATAGATTGATAAGATGAGATGGTACCTTATTGCAAAGCGATAATTTTATGACTAATTGGGAATTTCATGATATTTTAGTCCGGAAACTATTGCAGGAAAAAGGATTCAAAATATATTGTCGTATGAAAACTGACATTAGTTTCGATAAAATATATGAATCAAAACGTTATTAATTAATTGTATCAATGTTTTGCATAGTTGTTGTAACTTTAGTATAAGTATCATATTAAGCCTTATCATAGTTCTAATCAATATTTTAATATTTTTCGATACCTTTATTTCAAAAGTACGTACCTAATTTTTTAAACTTTTTAGTTTTTTTGCTAAGCAATTTTAATTAGCAAACGAAGTAAAAGATTTACTTCGCTTCTTTTCACATTCTCTGAGACTTGAATATTTACTAATCTATCATTATTAACGTCGATAATTCAAATTATGATAGTTAACATTTAAGAATTTACTATGGGAATATCCTGGGAATTAGATATTTTTAAACTTTTGTATTTTTTCACTTACTTATTATGTATCATCATTTCACGTATAAAATACATGAAATGCTGTTGTCATGTCATGTATTTTTTTAGTTCACCGATTGCTAGCAAAATATTGCGAACCAATCCGCGCGTAAATTTTCCGCAGGTAGGTTCACGAGTTTTCGGTGCGCTTTAATTTCCTCGCAATTATTTTTGAGTAATGATCAATTAAGGTACAGTTGCACATGACGGATTTTTAATAGTAGCTTACCTATGCGTCGGCGTCACGTTAATTTGAATACCCGACCACGTAGAACATAACTGCCCAAGTAACACAGGAAGCATTTTAACAAACGAATAGCAAACTTATGTAGAACTTAAGGTCCGTATAAACTTTTATATAAGTTCACCGAGCATCTTCACGCTTTATATTGGCATTTCAAAACCATTATGATGCTTTACACTGTATAACGGTTGGAAAACGGCATATCAAAATGCTTTTGTAAAGCCTTTAGTTTTAGTGTAGAAAACCACAACGCAGCTGTACAGCTTTCAGCTGTTTACAGTGTATTTGGATCTACAGTAGCATTTTTAAGCAGTAAATAAATGCTTAATGCTGTTTAATAGCATGAACATGAACCATTATATTGACACGTAAATCTGCTATACAGCTTTTAGCTGTTTTTAGTGCCTTAGGGTCTACAATAGCATTTTTAAGTAGAAAATAATGCCTAATGCTGCTTAATAGCATAAGCTTGTACCATTATAATGCACCGTAAATCCGTTATACAGCTTTGAGCTGTTTTTAGTGCCCTTTATTGTGTAATAACACTTTTAAGTGGTAAGTAAAAGCTTAGTACTGCTGAACAGCGTAAACGTGAATCAGTGTAATGCTCGCATTTTTAAAGAGCACCAGAGGTTTGTTGTATAGCTAACAGCTCTTAAATCAAATACATGTGAGTTATTGAAATGCGTAAAGCTGTATATAAATTAATTTTACTGTATTTTACGGTTTTTTTTAAAACCATTTGTCGGCCATATTGGGGAAAAACACATATTGTATGATCAACAAAACAACAGCAGTTTTTTTTTAAATTGATATAAACCAGCGCTTGACTGCGATCCCACCTGATGGTAAGCAGAGATGCTCTTGAAAAATATTTCATTGTCTTGTACAGTATACGTTGGATCCCAAGTTTGAATCATGCCATGAAAGAATTTTAAAACGTTCTTTGTAATCTTTAAGGGCAATTTTCGACATATCTCCTCTACTTCCACCTGCCCATGAACAGTTGCAAAGGAAATCCCTAGTGAATAAAATATCTAGTAATTTATAAGCTCAATATTTTCCTTCGTCCTTCGAATCTGAGCATAAGAACGACAAATGTCTTTGTAGTTTATTTTTTTTCTGTTCTATTTGCCAGTAATTGGTCCAGTGATATAAGATCTCTTTGATTTTCAATGGGTTTTAGTATAAAACTTTCGGTATCTACAGGGTTTGCATCTTTCAACAAAGTAACGCTTGGACCCTCTTTTATCTCTGCAAGTTGTACAGATATTTCCTCTAATTGCACAGATTGCGTAGCCAATTTTTGAATGATTTTCTGCTGGTTTTCGAGAGTGATTGCTTGAATTTGGAGCATACTGACTATTTTTTCGGTTAATATTTTTTGGTTTGCTAAAATTTGGTCGAAGTTCAAAGTTTCTGTGCTAATTATCTGAATTATGTTTTCATGATTAGTGGTATTTTCAGTATCTGTAACGTTACTATAATGCGTACACGGGTTTCCTTGATTTTCTTGATTGCATCTCTGAAAACAATATCATAATCACAATATTATGGCCTTGTTTAACTGAGTAATATTCAATTACTCGAATAAAAGTGATTCAAGTTGTACAAAAATTCTAAAATGGGGCTTATTGTTTTGCTCAAGGATCCCCAAAATTGCGTTCAAGTAATGGCACTACTTCAGTCTACATAAAGTCTACCAGTATACCGGTGAACCCATATAGATATACTTTATAGACAATGGCACTACAGTGTTTCATCAAAAGTCTGCTTTCTGGCATCTAGCTTATTAATTGTTCACGCGTGAGTATTTAAACTGCTGGCGGCATTAATTAGCCTTTTTAAAGACTCAACGGGCTGCTATAGACCGATACCATTTTGTAAATATTTTATAACCAAAAAATAGTATCATTCGGACCTGTATATAAAAACAATAGACCTATTTATTAATGATATAACTTAATTTAATACTGCCCAACAAATACTATTATGTTAATCATGCAAAATGAGTTCTCTATTAGGAATACACAATTGTTTTGGTTATTTCACACATATTTTAAAGTACTATTTTATCTCAAAACCACAAAACATCGAAGGCGCGTGAAAATTTTCAATAAAACTTATATAGACATTTACAGTAAACTACATTGCGCAGTAATATTTGAAGGCATGAGTCAAAAATTTACCCAGTATTATAAATTTTGTTTTGATGCAAACAAATATGGTGGCACTAACTCTTTGATTGTCTTCGTCCATATTATATTTCGAGACAAAGTAGTTAAATTTTAACGTTAATTGTATTATAACATTTGTACCGTGGTATTAGAGATGTTTTTGCAATGTTGTAGGATTTATTTAAGTTCTAACTGTGAACACTTAAATAGCTGCAATCATTCTTTTACTACATCCTAATGCTAGTCTAATGCTTTTGTAATGCAATTAACATCTTCATTATCAATAATATTGCTAGTATAATGCTTCTGTAAAGCAATTGGCAACTTCGTTGTCCGTAATAATGCTTCTGTAATGCGATTGGCAACTACATTGACCGTAATGATGCTAATATAATGCGCCTGTAATGCAATTAAACAACTATTATGAACCTATTTAGGATCTAAAGCCGTATAATTTGTGCCCAAATAAGCATTACAGTAGCCGTATAAACATTTGTAATGCTAATAAAGAACTAACTCAAAATGCGAAAACGATACAGAAATGCTGTAAGTCGGCCGTTATACTGCTTTGATGTGTTACTTGGGTGATTGCTATCCGCAACCGTGTCGCAACTTACTGTCGTTTATTATTTAAATCTATGACAGCCAAGATAAAACGCCTCAAAAATGGGCCAATTACAAAATATAATAAATATTGTAATAGTTTACCTACAGCGTCCTCGTAGCGCCCTAATCATAACAGTTTGCTTGCCCTAAATTGGTTAAAGGGACCGTATTATCTCGCTATGTCAATTTTGCGCGAGATATGAATAACACAATTTCCTTGCTTGCCTACATTACATATACTTTGCATAAACTCCCTGTGAAAACGACGTCCAATCAATAATATTAACGGAGTCGATTTAATAAACAATCGTGATTCATTTCCAATATAAATCATCTATAGGAAACACATTTAGTAGTAGGTATACCTCTTCGAACGAACTTGGTCATTAGATTTCCGTGAATTTTACTCGTTACCGTTATTTTGTATTTCTAAGCAACTTTTAAGTGGCTCTCTAAGCTAAGCATCAGCTTGCGGTAACTATTTTAATACATCGTGCTTACTGCTTGTGTATATTTAAACTCAATTAAAGCCGACGCAGAATAATATTGTATTTCACAACAACGTCTATTTTTGATTTTCATTTAGATACTCCTGGATAGTATCGGCTGTACTTAAGTAAGATATTATCCAGAAATTAATCGTGGATTCTCAAGGCATAGTTTTCCAGTAAGACAAGCGATAGACATATTTTCGCAGACTGATAAAAACCGGTACCAATGCAATACTAACAACCAAAGATTTGGTTCGTCTCGATCAATTTAGGTCACTAGGTGTAAGGTCAAAACAAATAGAATCGCATACCTCCATCTTACCCTAGATTACCTACTATTCCGAGAAAGAAAAATAAACGATTACGTTCAGAATTAAGTACTCTATATCCACACGTTTTATTTACTTTGTACACTTCGCAGTTCTGGAAGTATAATAATACTTTGGGTTACAAACAATGGGTTTGTTTTTATATCTTTAGTAACTTCCAACAAGAAGTTTCGGGAGAAATAATCAACACCCTCTTAGCCAAACTCTCCTAACCGTATATTCATTTGTGTTATTCGACTTGTGTCTCGGGAGATTTCTAGGTAGTTGAGATAACCCGCATAGGTTAGTTCTTCAGTTGACATCTATACTAATCTACACTCAATATTATAAAGCTAGAGTTTGTTTGATTGCCTAGAAAGAAAGAAAGAAAAACATTTATTTGTATCTCGCACTGGACAAACAACAACATAAAAAATAACTAATCCATAAATAACTTAAAATAAAAATAAAAACTACATTAAATAGAAAATGGCGAAGCTGCTCTCAAAACGATGAAGGAAAACATCGTGAGGAAACCGGCATGTCCTAGAACGAAAAATTCGAAGACATGTGACATCCATCGACGGGTGCACTGGGCCCGCGTGATGGATTACGGCCCATTCTCTCTCCTAGAGAGGAGGCCTGAGTCCCAACAGTGGGAACAGTATAAGTCCGACTATGCTATGCTAAATAGAAAAAAATCCTGCGCGAGGTCAAAAAGGCTCTCTATTCTTATCTCAGCATATGCTGGGATATTTAGTTTTTAGGTATAAAGAAAAAAAGAAAGAAAAATATTTTATTTGGAACACATAGATACACATAATGAAAAAAAATATGTTGACAGAAAACTAACATTGTGTGGTTTAGTTGGTTGATCATGGTATTCTCAAGAACTAATGGTCGGAATTAAAAAATAATTTTGATGTTGGTTTGTTATATTATCGAGGAAGGCATTACGCTAATATAACATCACGCTGCGACCAATAGGAGCGGGGCAGTAACGAAAGGGGCGGCTAAATAAATATATTTATTTTTGTATTTTAATTTATTGTTTTTTTTCTATTGGATTTAATTTATTGTATTTTTTGGAATTATTAGTGTGTGGATGATCTCTAATATGGGTTTTTACCTGAAATAAATGTTTTTTTTTTTTTTATTAAGCTAATATTGAGAGATCAATGCTATTACAAAGAAGACTATGCTTAATAAATTTGCGAATTTCATCGTGTGTGGCTTACTGTATTTAGTGAGGATAATAATTTACCCAATCGATCAGAATTTAGACTCACTGCCTACCGATCGGGCAAGTCTCGCCCACTTTTTTGGTTCAAAAGATTTACCTGTAAGGCTATTATTAACTTCCAAAAATTTCATCGACTTAGTAGATTTATGTACCAATCCAGCTATTACCAATTTATTTATAGGTTCAGTATTAAATCTACGAGCGAGACCTCACAAGAGGAATGGCTCAATATAGAAACAGTTCGTCTTAAATATCGATTGCGAAGCATTTGTGGTTCGAAACGATAATTAAAGAATGTGTTTGATAAATTCCTTTATCTTTGATACAATAAACAAACCCAATGCCAACGTTTAACACAGAAATAGTCCCCTTAATTAAAACGTCGCTTCAGTCAATAATATCATGACTTTTTAACGGGCCAAACAATTTATTTTCGAAATGATTGTACTAATAACCACAGTAGACATATTTTACGCAGAAAAATGACAAGAATCATATTAGTTCATAAATAACTACTCGATATGAATAAGTTTTTAACATAATTATCGCATTTGTAATAATTTATGAGCTTGTTATACTAAATTCGATCACAATAAAAAAATGTAGCCAAACTAGTTACGTTAAATAAAAATATCGCAGAAATCCGCGCTTTGGAATTTCTTTTAGTTTAATCCAATCAGCTTTATTGATTTATAAATTATTGAACTTTTAGATTAGGCAACCTTGTTAGGATTTGCAAAAAGCGGCTGATGGTTTTTCGTAAATACCAGATGCTAATTTATTTTTATTGCTATAAAACAGTAGTGAAGGAAATTATGTAAAATATAAGCAATGGAAATACCTCTTTTTAAGCCGTAAAAAGATTGTGGAAGACTCTCCATAAAATACGCCTTGAAATAAATGCTGTCATTAATGAACTGTGGGAAAACATCAGAAAACTTCACACCTCTCAGCCCTTAGGGGAATACAACCGTTACAACACAGCGTTCAATTACTCAGCTTCACTAATCTAAAAGTAAATCTAACACTTAACAACGTCCAACAATTTGTGAAGAAATCGAAAATAGTACAAGACTCCTTTATTGACGGCTTAAAAATAGGGAAGCGCATATATTTTATAAGAAATAAATCTTGTGGTAATTGCGTGTGTGGACCACACCTATCAGGGGACTATTATCATCAACAGTCTATCGGCCCATCGACACGGCTATTAACACTCCTCACTCACTTAAGGCACAGTTGCACCAAACTACCGCGTACGCGCTTTAATATCGATCACTTATCTATTTTGTCATAAACGTATTGGACTTAATAACATGATAACGTAATGTAATAAACGATTGATAGCTTTTTTGCACTTCGAGTTCACGATTAATCGACGCTTTTAAGAAATATAGACGGTAATAAGCAGTGTAAAGCGAAGTTATATATTTCCAAAGTCGTCTTATTAATTTTTATAATTATTGTTATTTGGAGTTGTTGAGTTATGAGCTCACGATAATTTTCCTGTTAGCGAGATTTAACGTTACTTAATTGGACGTATTACTCATGGTATTTTAACTACATGCTATGTAACAGAAGTCAACATTATCTACTTATTAAATTATGCTTAAAAAAATATCTACCTGTTTTTTTTATCAAATTGTTAGCCTACCCTTAAGTAAAAATATGAAAACAATGATGGTGTTTAACTCCCTTCTGTCGACACTTACAAGCGATAAACACTACTTTACTTTAAAGTCGACTATTAACACTGTAGAAACGCTTCTAACATTAAACGAAACGAATTCAGAATAATGAATGGGTATATCTCGTTAAAAGTTAGGAAGCGGCTATTTTAATTTGTTAGTTTTACAATAAAAATGCAAAACTAAGAAAAAATATATATTTTTGGACAAAGATTTAATAAAAATCGAGGTATTTTCACAAACCACATAAAAATAATTTCACGTTGATGGTACCATTAGACATAAAAAGTAGCAAACGTTTTAACGCGCCAACGTTGATCTGAGTTATAGGTTTTCGAAAGAATTCACTCTAATACAAAGAGATTAGTAATAGCGTAGTAAAATATTATGAGAACAGAGTAATCAGTTGTGTTGGCTTCCGGCCAGGAAATAGTGAACGAAGCTCAATGAGACCGTCATTCATGGTAAATGAAAATTGTAGAACAGAAAAATGAGATAGAACTTGTGCCGCGCTAGACAATTTAGTGTATATGTTACTGGCAATCTGTATAATCTGGTATCCTATACAATACCTAGGCAATGTATAGAATATCTAAAACGTGTAGGTAATTTATGAAATATTATTTATTTTATCTTTTACCTAATGTCTGTTTATAAAAGACAAGAGCAGGGAAGGAAGTGACGTAATTTTAGGGCACCCCGGCACGGACGAGTTAGGTAAAAAGAAAGAAATAGGACCTGAGTACTTGTAAGCAAATTACATTATAATATTAATTATAGCCAGAAGAATTTTTTATTTCACGTTAATTTTATTATGTAAAAAGTACCTACACAGGTCCTATTTACGTTCACGGGGTTTAAAGCAAAGCTCTTATTTCCGGGTGGTTATAAAAAAATTACCACGAAGCTAAGGCGGGAGTTCCGTTTCCGTTGTTGCCTTCTAACCTAAGCTGTCCGAGTTCTCTCAAATTACGTCAATTCCTTCCCTGCTCTCGTTTTTTACACATATTGATTTTAAGTAATAGAACTTGTTTCATTTGCCCGTCATTTTGTAGATGGCTCGGTTAACATTGATAAATATAGACCAAAATCTATGTATTTTACACATTGCTGGTGGACCAGCAGGTACTTTGTACAATCCCTAGGAATTGTATACATTATCTAGGTAAAGTATGTAATAGACAATAATATTCATAAAATTTCATACATTGCCTGGACGCCCCAGGTATTCTAGGTATTGTATAGAATACCTGAATTATACAGATTGCCGGTAACATATATAAAGCATGTATTACATATATATGCATGATTGCTATATATTGTAAACAGTAATTTCAGTGAACACTATTTTATTGACCACGTTTTCACTTTATGGAAGAGGTCAGGTCTATGATAGAATGAGCGAGCTCAGACGATGCCTGTTTGCTCTTGCCGTGATGGCTAATGGGCTATAAATGTAAATAGGTACCCTATCAGGTGATATGGTACCTAGATAGTAGCTTTTTTTTTGAGGTGGAAATTATCTAATGACTTCTCCTGCTTTAGGTTGGAGCAAGAGGGCGTGTTAGCCTTGTATTAACTAAAACCCACCTGTGTCCTTTGATTGCCCAATACCACGATATCTCTTTCGAAAATTCCCGTGGCCCTAGGGGCGTCGGACCTAGGTACAGCTGGTAGAGAGTTCCATATTTTGGCTGCGCAGATTATAAATATTTCAATATTCTGTTGCGTGAAAGACCGTCAGGGTCTCATAAAACCGTGTCAAATATAAATTTACGTGACTAAAAATCGTGTTTGTATAAACCTTCCTTGTTTAATCTAAACAACTGTTAAACACGATTTTGTGCAAGACAATCTATGTATAGTGTGTAAGGCCTATTTCTGGTTCACGTACTTGTATTCTAATTTAAATTACGATCTTATAATCTTGCTCCACCTAACCCATGTACGTGATCTAACTATGGCTGGAGAAACCTACGAGATAACTGTTACAATATAACGTTCCTCATCGAAATGTGTGAATTATAACTAATAATAAAATCTTTGTGACGCAAAATACAAGATGAACTTCAGTATGATAGTCTATTTTAAAACGCTGTAAAAGTTGTTTGCTTTTTACTACACGCCCTTGGAAAGGTTTAGCAAACTGGCCGACAGATACATTTTAAATCGTAAATAATTTACGATTTTATTTATAACATTTTCAAAAATACTGCCGTTTGATTTGTGGCTAATAAAAAACGTCACGAATTGATTGATGCGCCTCAACCGTCTATTTCGGGAGTATGAATCGAAACTATTAAAATAATTAGTTAAACGTTATGTAATACACAGAAATCGAATGCTCGTAGTCTGATTGTTAAAATGTTTTCATCTCTACATACAAACTAAGATGAATCTCTCGTAACTATTCTGTAAAGAGAAGGGAAAATGAACAGAATATAGAAACATCATACATATGGAAATGAGAAAAGGAATTGCATATTATAATAAATGAGTTCAGGCAGCTTATTGCTGTTTTCTTTTTTATACGAGGCGTTGTGAATGAAACCTAAAAATGTACGAAAACATGTGAAAAATGTGCGTCTCGATCGTCGTCGGCATCGTTATCTCTCCTTCAGGTGTTTACTCTGGCTCAATGTTTTATTAACACGCAGCCTATCTCAGAGGAAAAAATTACGAAAGAATGTATTTTTTACAACTCAGGGGTAATCTTCATTGCCGTTTTAATATCCTTGCTGAATTTGTTCCACGGTCAGTATTTGTGTGCAATGTTAGTGGCAGCGCTAAATGAAGCTGTGCCTAATGAGTTAGTTAAGCAAAGATGTGCTCGTGAATGATCTGTATTGTTAGTTAGTGCATAGACCTTTTTATCTGCCAATGCCGCTTGTATAATTTATTGTCACGTCTAGTTTTATATCTATAGATATATCTCACAAACGAACTAATATATCATGAAAATACATGAATTCTAAGCAACAACTACCTAAATAATAATTAGATGCGGCCCACAGATTTAGGCAAGCATTAATACGTAACTAATGAATGTAAACACAAAGTTCTACTCAATTAAATACACATATGTCCATAACGAATTCTTGTTTGCGAGTATGCTCAATCTGAATAGAAACTTCGGCATTTGAAACAGATACCAATGTTTATTGTTGTTATTAAATAAACATACTAAAAACTAATGTAGGTTATCACCTGTTATGAACTAATCATAAACTTGTCTTATCAATAATATTACATTAAGATATTAATTTATATCAATTTAATCGTACTTAAAACAGAGATGCAACCATTCAGATGTTTTAACTTATTTTTTAGGATAATACAATCTTTTATCTTAAGAGGATTTTTATCGATGAAAGATAGTGTTGTTGTCAAACAAGCGACTCTTTACTGACCAAATTACACGTTTGTCCAGTGTAAGAAGTGACATTATTTGTGAGTGTTATAAGTATTAAACGAACAATGAAAATGGTGAATGTACCAGTGATTATGTTGGCGATCGTCTTGGTGAGTATATTTTCATTAAGTCTTTCTATAACTGTCTTTTACCTAATAAGAGACTCAAGATCTTTAAACCAATTAACTACATGTAGATCTATATGTTTATTTTGCTCCAATTTTTAAACCAGCCGTTCATTTACATTTACGGCTTCTATAGAATGTTTGTTCTGAAAATCAATGATGTTAATAAAAATAATATTACATTAGAGGAAAATATCGAAGGCGCAGAAATCAACCCTGTAACGAAATCTTTTAACAACCCTTTATATATGTGCAATTGTGCACGTTTTGCATCAGCCCGTCTCCATATCGTTCATTGCCAATTAAATAAATCACATCAATGGCAATGTGCAAATTATTGTAAATTGTAAAACTGTCTAGACGGTCTATCTCAAATGATTCTGGTCACCTAGCGTTGATTAGAAAAATTGTGCAGACGATACTTGAACATTCGACTATTTAGGTCACACGTACGCCAATTTGTAATATTATTTTGTCATTGATTATTGATCTCATTTTTGGGGTCACCCAATAACTTCTTCTTCAATGCGTTTTAAATTGTTAACTACTTAAAAATATTCTCTTTTATATAAAACAACTATCCTCAACGTGAAATACGACATGTTTTTGTCTTCATCATATCAAAGCAATAAAGCCTCATAAAATACTACTCAAAGATTAAAGACGATCTTGAAATTTTTCAGAAAAAAATTCTTGCGTTATTATTCAATTTACTCATCGTAAAGTCTGACATTGAGACTGTTTGCTCAATTTTACTACCAGGAAATCAGCATATCGTCGAAAATTCTTGCTTGGTTATGGAACATTGGTCAGTGATTATTTGGCGAGTGCTGTGTACTTAGATACAGCCATGTGTGTGGTACACGCTTACGGTATGGGCGCGGAATGTTGGCGCCACTCGTGCCGTAACTCTGTTTGGATTTGACAACGGATATCACGTAAACGCCGTGCAAACCTCCAAACTGAATAGTCACGCGTTCTTCATTTCTCAACATTATTATTATCGGCAAATATTAAATACGCCATATATATTGTTGCTAAATACTTCAAGTGCGAAAGGTTAGCATCTAGATATGACTTCAGTAAGTATTGTTGGGCTATTTACAGTGTTGTTGCTCATTTGTTCATATTGAATAAGAGCTATTATGTTGCATGATAAACACCGAGCGACCCAGTTGCCCGCGCACACCGCACATGGATGTTTGCATAGTCGCTCCGACGCACTCCCTAGCCACCTTTGTCTTAGTTGCCGATTACGACTGAATGGCTAATTTAGAATCCCACTTATCTGATTCAGTTGTTCATTCGACCTGAATATTCCGGTTTCATAAATTTCGTGCTCACGTCATACTGATGGCATGCCATTGTCTTCGTTACACTATCAATAACGTCGCGACCCTATATGCCTTAAGACGAATAAAACTTTCAGACCTAATTCAGATCAGGAGCGGTTAAGCGTAAACTTATCTAAAGTGAGATAGAGCAGAGTCGCTGCTGTCGTATTTAGATGGATGAATGTGAAACAGACCTTTCAGGAGTCAAGTCTTGTTCGAGTCATTAAAGTTGTACGTTAATGGACATTGTAAGCTTGGCACACGCTGGATCCTGTCTGTTATTCTGTGAAACTACAAAGAGACAAACAAGCTAATAAATTTATAATTCCCAATGAGCGCACCTCATCGCATATGATAATGAAAAGTCAACTGGTCCAGTTAGAATAATAAATGTAACCTCGGCAATTCATACTCTAGCCATTATAGTTGGTGCTAACTATGTACTTACATAAAATGTAATGCCAGACATTTTTATTTTATTCACCTTGGAGATTTTTTCCTCTTTTCGGCGTAGGTCTAACAACTCATTGTCCTATTTTTCTACGTTTGTGGCAAATTGCATGCCCTAAACGTTTCGGCCTTGCGTCCGCGAGTGTGTACCATAAACGACAAACAATTGAAAGTAATAAAGTAACATATGCGTAGACTAGACAACTGATTGCACAGAGAAAATACAAACTTTAGACAATTATGTGTGCACAGCATGAGTGGGTTACAACTGTGACAAGTGAACCAAATGCTCTAGTTTTGATGTTCAATTAACGTGTAGTTTTATAAGAACTTCTTTATTTTACACTACTATTACCATAGTCGTCATTTGTTTTATAAGATCGTTTACCTAGAGCTGTAAAGTCATTGCTATTTGTAATTCTTTCATTTTCAGATTCTACGTCCATTTTCTTTGATTTATGATGAACGATGTCAATGACACAGATTGCTACGACTGGTTGCCAAGTGATTGAATCATTGTTTATTATTTTAAGAAATACACTCTACCTTTTTCTTCAGTTCATCGTTTTGGGGGATCGTTGCTGGGGTCTGATTTATTTGGAATACTCTTGCTTGTCGCTCTTTTATATCTCCTTGAGTTTTATTTTTGTAAAGTTTATAGGAAACTGTCTGATCCATCTTCGGGTTCTATTTTATTCTGCTGACTATCAACCAATTATTCTTTAGTTGCCTCTTAGATCAGTCAAGACGAGAGATAGGTTAACCCTCAGGGCGGCCTATTCTTAGACAGGGACCACACGCAGGATACCTCTACTTATACGTCATTATCTAATCATAGTAACTTTAGATTACTGAGGATTATTAAATTAAACACCGAAGTGTTAGTGCCAAGTACTTTTAAGCTGGACATTAATGTAATACATTACAATTACAATGTTTCTCAGTATAACTGTAGTATCAACGTTGATTTTATAACCAATACGTGTGTGGTTTAAATTAAAATATATTTTAATTATATTAATGTACCTACAAATTATGTGACTTGTCAAACAGTTAAATGAATCGGTCTTTAATTGGAAATGTATTTTTACGTTCGAACAGTTCATGGCTCAAGTGGTAACTTTATAAGACGAACTGACAAGGCTCATATTTTATACGTTTAACTGCCCTGCTGAATTCGGTCGACCTAAACAGTAATGAGTGGGTTTTTATTTTATGGAGGGCCGACCGCAATGAACGATTGTACTGCAGCATACTCAATTAGTTCAAGATTTAAACTAAATATAGCGATATTTAGTGTTTAAAGTTTTGACCTCTCCTATCTCATTTTGACGCCTGCTTACTGGTAATAAATCATAATCATCTTGGACAATGGCTGAGTCTTTGTTCAGAGATTTGTTGATCTCGAGAAATATTTATGGTCCGTTGATAATTGTTGGGCAAAAACCGTATACCGGAACCTTTAAATCAGGAATCGGTACGTCCCCTGATTTATGCTCCCCTTCCCGGTCGTCTGTCGGCTTTGTTCCTTTAATAATAAATAATGTACCCTTGTGTCAGCATAAAAACACTTCTTACTTTGTTAGTTATCTCCTGCAAGTCGCCTCTTTAGATTAAGTAAATTATTGCCTGCAATAAAACTGATTCAGTAGCACTTACGTGCGGCCCAATACATCAGTGTCGACACCCTGCGTCCCGGTCAGCGCAAGAGGTTCGTTACACAAAAGGCGAGTTCATTTACTGCCTTTAAAAATGATTCATGTCACACTTAATTAAGAAATAGCCTTCTCACATTGAGGTCGCCTGGCTACGGTCCCAACGTGAGATTTAGCTGCCCTTATCTTGTACTATAGCCTCATAAAAGTGCACATTAGAGACGACTAATGTTCTAAATGCATTAGTGTCACATTATTAATTACGAAATGTTCATGAGTGCAGTGTAGGCCAGATGTTTTAGTACACCACCCTCGTTCCCTGCGACCTCGTGGCCTTGTGATCCGCTTTTGTATAAAGGATTAACAATGAAATTAAAGTGTTTTCTTAGTTAAGATGTTTTAAAGATCTCTACATGCTGAGATGAAGCTTGCTTATATTTTATGGGACACTGTGTCACAAACTATAGTTCTTGAATAAAATATTTCAGTTGAACGAGGTGTTTTTAATTACACTTCGCAAGAGTAAATTTGTACGCATTTAGATTAACAATTTAGAAAAGTTAGCAAAGGCTGCAGCTGCAACAGGGTAGCTTCAGGTCTTACGCAAACACATTGAAACCATTTCCACAACGGTGTCAGTATCTGTATTCAACGTCTCGAAATGCTAATCAGCCATCTTCATTATAACATTGACCGCTTGTTCGATATGCTGGTATCGTACAATTTGTCAATTAGCCAGGCTGGATGAAGGATGAAACTCTTACTGGATTATTTATAGCGGTCTCCTTTCACCGTGTTTAGATGCAGCATATTTGATTTAGCGTTTACGTTGAACTATCAACGTAAACTAATTCACTCTGTCAATATTTACCTAACTGTTTTACAATATGTTTAACATAGTTTTTGTTTCTTTTAAGTGCAATTATTTTAAGAATGTTATTTTATTCTAGTGCTGAAAAGAGCTTTATACACTTCTGTAAAATTTTATTGTTTTTATTGTTACCCCAGCTCGACGGTTACAAATCTTTTTTTCTTTTGACTACTATAAATATGCATCATGCATTTATTATATACTGCTATTTTGTCTATAGGTAATAAACAAAATAACAATTTGGTCGCATAAACACCGTTTAGTAGTTGTAAAGTTTATCTAGAACAGACAGACGCGGTATTACCTCTTATATTATTTACTTTATAATCATCATCATCATCATCATCATTTCAGCCGATAGACGTCCACTGCTGGACATAGGCCTCCCCCAAATGTCGCCACAACGAACGATCCTGTGCGTCTCGCATCCATCGGATTCCCGCAACCTTCACCAGGTCATCGGTCCACCTTGTAGGGGGCCTTCCAACACTGCGTCTTCCGGTACGCGGTCGCCACTCCAGAACCTTTCGGCCCCAACGGCCATCCGTTCTGCGAGCAATGTTTATAATATTTAAGGAAAATATCTTTAACACTTTTAGTCATCTTATTATCTGCAAATTATGTACCTATTAAGATACTTAGCCGACCTGTAATATTCAAATATTTCAGCTCCGTCAAGAGGCCTATTAAAATGCGATTAATCGAGCGATAAAATTAACATTAAACAAGATTGGAAACAACAATAACATTATATCTTAAATACAAATAAATAATAACGAGATCGTGCTTTACATTTCAACGAATTTATCTATGACTTGGAAAATATATTCACCTAATTAATGCATGCTATTCAAAATAGTCAAGTACAGAAATAGTTCGATCTAAGTCATGAGTATAAATAGATAGGTATCATAACAGTAAACAACTATGATCTCTTAAGCCAATAACTTCTCTCACGAGGTGGACCGATGTCCAGGTAAAGGTCGCAGGAATCCGATTGATGCGAGACGCACAAGACCGTTCGATGTGGCGACAATTGGGGATGGCCTTTGTCCAACATTGGATGTCTTTCGGCTGAAATTACGATGATGATGAGCCAATAAAGTAGATTGAACCTATTTAGGAGGAGTTTTTCGACGCCGTACTTTAGATTGCTTTTTTAGTTCTTTAGGGCTTTTATTTTTATTTTGTAAGTTAGTTTTAAGCTGTTGATCTCCGCATTAACGCCGGCGTTCACGCGCCATTGTCTTTCTATTGTGTCTCTAATTACGCACTCAAAAGGTTAATTAGGTTAAGTTAAGCATATTATGTATTAGTTATATAATAAATAAATTGTGTAATAAATATCTATTTAAACGAATATTCTATTTCACAAACGCTGGTTGAACTTGAATGTGTATGTGTAGATTCACATGCTCATTTCTTCTGGTATGTGTCAATTCCGAGCGCACGACGCGCACGCCGTAGGTTCTAAAGCTTTCAGTCTCGATACATTATCGAATCTCGGGATAAAAAATATCGAGACTCGGCGCTGTCTCAGGATTTCCGGGAAAAACGCGACTTTCGAGACTGGTTAAACAGAAAAATTATAAACATTTAGGTAATCAATACAAGATTATAAAAAGAACTTTATTAAAAACAGTATTACAATCTTGTTTTTCTTCTACCGTGGTTAGAATCGAGTAAAATAACAATGACGAGTTATTTTTCGCTTTTTTTAAAGTAGAGCATGTAAAAATCATGAAGCATCTGTGATTTCAGGACGGTAGGATCTATAATTTGTTAAAATATTAACCTGCGTCAGAAAAAGCCCTCTTTGCTTCCACGCTGCTTGTAGCAGTTTGCGGCTTAAGAGTTTGAAATCTATTTCAAATTTTGGTAAAACGTTCAACATGTTTTGTAAGTCATACATAGAGTTAATCGCAGAGATTTTATTATCTTGAGGTTTTAGTAAACGGTTAAGCTTATATTTTATGTCTTCCTTTGAAGTTAAAATACCCCTAGTATTTAAATCAAGAGAGAATAGGTTACTTCTAGGCAAGCGTGCTTCGTCGTCGACCACATCATCGCTTATAATATATGGGTCGGCGCAACACGTTCTTTTATTATTGTCTTGTTCACCGTCACGCTATCAATGACTCCCTCTTGACTCCCCCTCTTTATTCATCCACAAGCATTATGCTCTCCATACTAAGTTATATTTCCAACCAACTCAATGTTTCCTATGAAAATGTAAACAGGAATATTCAAATCAATCTAAACGTAAAACCTACCTATTGTCCTTTCAAAATAAAATTTCATTTCCTTCAGTCCATTGAGAAAATGACTGGCAAGAGCACAATTAACAAACCATTATATTCAAGTCAAGATATTAATTACGACCCATTACGACCCCTATAGGAAAACAAAAGAACCCAAATCAAGATCACACAAGAACAAGATGCTTTTGTGAAAACTTTAATAAACAAAGCTTTCTTTATATAATAAACTTACTCTAATTAAGTAATTACGAACATCCGCGCTCTCATCTCGGTCAATTATAAATTTTGAACTGGGTTTCGCCCGCGGTCTTAGGGAAACTTGTTCATGTCATTATCATTGTGTTGCCCTTATCCCCGTTTATTTGGGGTTCTATATTTGTGTAGTTTTTTTTCTTTTCGGTGGGAAAATCATCTTATGACTTCCCCCGCTCTTGGGTGGGGCGAGAGATAGTGTCAGACTTTTACTGACTAAAAACCCACTCCTGCTCCTTCATTGCCTTTCGTACCAGGGCCGAGTCTTCCTTTCAGAATCAGACCCTTGGCCCCAGTAGGCTTCGACCCTACTAGGCCCCCACGGCTTGCTGACATCTCCTTGAGGCGCGCGTGGAACAGTACGCGCCGTCGACGACTTGGGCTCGGTCGGCGAGATACGCATTACTCGCCGTCCGCAAGCCCGTGCCTACGGTGGCCGGAAATCGGGATCGGGATCCCGGCGGCTGGGGCGTGAGGGCCACGTACTCGTGCGTGCACGCGCGGCCTCCTCTAACTTTGCTAGCATTACTGCTTCGCAGAAGGAGGCGACCGCCTGCCACTTCTCCTCGCTTCGGACCATGGCCTGTACCAAAGCCCGGCGCGAGAGATCGTTGCCGCCGATATTTGTGTAGTAGTCTTTACCTCGATAGTCAACATTTTTAACAAACATAACTAACAGAGGGCCAACTTCTTCATATAATATAATATAATAATAATATAATATAATATAATATTCCACAACTATCACACAACACCGTCTAGTCCCAAGCTAAGCAGAGCTTGTGTTATGGGTACTAGACAACTGATAAACATACTTATATGTATATTTCTAAATACATACATATTATAGATAAATTACACCCAGACACAGAACAAATGATCGTGCTCATCACACAAATATTTGTCCTGGGTGGGAATCGAACCCACGACTTTCGGCATAGCAGTCAGGGTCACTAACCACTAGACCAACAGGCCAGTCACTCCAGCTCCAGCCAGTCACATATGCCCAAATAAAAAGTACCCTATATTTTAATCAAGGTCTACCTGTCCAGTCTGAGTGCCTTCTTTCAGAAATATGAGTGATATTAATATCTTGAAAAAAAAAAACTATAAGAATTATTGATAAGTAAATGATTACTCTATATAAAAGAATTTCTAAATGACAAGACACTGAATCAGCCGGCTTATTAACACAAACTAAAAGTATACACAATAATAAATTAAAAACTAATACTTAGAAACCATGAAGCACTTTGTAATTGTTTTATAAACTAATATATTGTAATGTGACTAATTCATTATTTGACCTAAATATTTTGCTAATTTAAGTAATTTTTTATGTATTCCATGACAATTTGATGTAATTATTGTATTTAACTTTAATTTCATTGGCGGGACATAGCAGAACCTGCAACTAAAACAACATCTTATTGAACGTATGATCCACAATAAACGGTTTGAATTTAGAAAGATATCTGGAATAAGAGGGAATGGGATGCTGTTGCCCCCTTTTGCGAAGCAGTAATGCTAGCGACGGAGATGGTCGTAGTCGTGAGGGAAGTACATCCTCACGCCCTACGACTGGGGACTCCTCGGGTGCCACAGGGAGTCGCAGGGCGATCCCTGGTTACGGCGGGCGCGACCTTGCGTACGATTAGCAAAAGGTGGCTCACCGTCCGACCGTCCGGTAACCGTCCGGACCGAGCCACGCGTACCACAAAGAGATCAACAAAACCGTAGGGGCACAACAGGGCCCATGCCTACTAGGCCCACGGGGAATTACTGAAAAAGAAACCCGTGGTCTTAAAACGCAAATAACAACCGAAGAACAACTTCAGGTGCTTTCCCAAATAAAAAAAAACAACCTTATTAAACAAACAAACAAACAAACGTATGAACTCACCAACTTCTTCATTAATAATATCAGTTTGATACGGGGCGAGCTTTCAGTTGTCAATGAACGTTATGAAGTTGTAATCCTGGCTGGGTAGACACCCGTGTAATACGATGACAACTTAATGCTCACGGTGTAAATCATCTTAGCGCTCTACATGAAACTGTGGCCAATGCATCATACCTATAAGCGTAACAACTCGACTAGTTTTATAAGACAAGATAGGGGCGGGAAATTGCTGTGTAATCGCTTGGCTGCTTATTTTATATCGTTTAAATTGACTAACCGTATACTTTTATGGGAAAGGTAATAGTTTGTTTACTTGTTTTTATTTTCAAAACATTTCGTTGAAGTTTTCCAGATGATGAAAACGTAAGCGCATATGTTCTATAGACATAATCAACTACTAGTTACTGTCTCGGTTTCACTCAGATGCAATTTTCTTTTATTTATTTCTTGCAATTTTCTTTCACCCCAAACCTTGTCCTGACTATAACGAATACAATAAAAAATAATTATTCAATTTGGTGCAGGCGTTCTGAAGTTATGCACGTACCTACATACATTTTGGCGATTCATTTTTATTAATATAAAAGATAAATATGTTGTGCCGACCCCAAATAAGATGGGACAAGGGCAGGAAGATGATGATAAAAGATAAATATGTAGTAGATGCATTTTGCCTAACTGCGATGCGGATACGGTATTCAGAACCAATTAATTATTGCAAAGATTGCTCTAGGATAGAGAATTAGGAAAAAACATTATCGATACAAGGGGTGACTTGAGATATTTAACATTATCTTAGGTAGCAGACCTCCTGCCTGCATCTGCAGACAGTCTACAGCTTCATGATGATTATTTACATTTTGCTGATTCTGACTTGTTTTGTCTGTAGGTGGTGGGTCGCGAGGGCGTGCTGTCCACGGCAGCATCGCGCGAGCTGCGCTGCGGGCGGCGCCTGGTGTCAGGGCTGTTCTCCCGGCCGCGCCTGCCACTCGGCTATTCCTACGTCACCACCGTGCCGCGCGGCGCCTGCCGGCTCAACGTCTCCGAGGTCACGTCCAGTGACAACTACATAGGTAAGACAAAAATCTGGTCAGTCTCTTCCAAATTAGAATGCTCAAAGTCCAAAAAAAATTGGTCCATCAAATAGTTCCTATTAAAAAGTTAGTCATCATAACTGTCTGTATCGGTTTTTTATTGAAAATGTCCCATATATTATTAATAGCGGGTCACAAGGCGACATCTTAATCGAGAGATGAAGTGTTCGGCAGTGCAAAGATCGATGTCGAATCGATTAATGGGAATTGCACATGCGCACCGCGCCGCAACTCTTCAATAGAGGCGCCTACGCCGCAAATTGTGAGATAAATGGAGGTAGCCGTCTGCACAATTGGTGGTTAATTATTCGCATGACGCAGCCGCTAGCAATTTAGTCGGGTTCAACAATTTGCTGAACGGTTGTTTATTCAATTACTTTCGTTTAATTTCGATAGGTACAAAAGTTTGTTTTTGTTTAGCGTTGAAAGTATCCAACGGCTCGTACATAATGAACGGGGAGTTCGCGGTGTCGGCGGCGGGCACGTACGAGGCGGCAGGCGCGCGCTTCATTTACTCACGAAGCGGTGCAAGAGACAGCGTGATAGCTCATGGGCCCATCCACCACCCTATCGACATCATGGTATGGCTTCGTAGCAAAAGTATCAGTTACTTCATTCTAATCGAACAGTTTACCTAATGAATGTCCTCCATTTTCAGATTTTATACACGCAACCAAATCCGAACATAAAATACGAATATTTAACTGACTTAGAACCAGACGAAACAAGTAACGATATACCGACAGTCAACACTCTGCCTCACCATACTGCACAACGCCACCACAGGCATCACAACTCAGAGACACACCTGAGAGACCTCGAAACGAAATCCGAGCCTTCCTTGTCGAAGCTGCCAGATTTCAACAATTTGGAGAGTCAATCCCAAGTTGAGAGCAATGTCATCGGCAGCAGAAAGTTTATTTGGAAAATTCTGGAATTCTCGCAATGCTCGCGTAGTTGTGGAGGAGGACTTCAAATTGGGAAGTTCAAGTGCGCTGAAGTGACGGAGAAGGGAGATAAGGAGGTATCTCCTTTCCATTGTAATGGTTCTCCACCACCGGCCAGGAGGCGTCGCTGTGGAGGCAGCCCATGTCCTCCGAGATGGAGGGCAGCTGCCTGGGGACCCTGCCCTGTTTGTGGGCCAGCACACAGGACGCGAATTGTGGGCTGTGTTCAGGATCATGCCCGAGGAATCACAAAGGTACAGTAGAAACAACTTGAATGTCTTCGTATCATAGTTCTTTTCCTTTTACAAAATGTTTACATGACACCATATTTTTCAGATAAGCGACCAGAAATGTCCCCTACCGATGCCTCCAAGTAGTGAACTGTGCGATATTCTGAACTGTGATGGTACAGCAGCCACGACCAGTGTACCACGACTCGATGCCAGACGTCAAGTGCGACCAAAAGACCGGACTGATAACTTTAGAGAAGGGCCGGTGATATCCCTTGCGACAAATTTGACTGATAACGATATTGGGACCACCCCTGCACCGAATTACAGCCATAGCGCTGGGGGAGGATGGCTGTACACCGAGTGGTCTCAGGTAAAATTAGAATGCATTCGTACAGTCCCATAACATTATCTAAATATTGAATCCGATTCATAATAGGAAAATACTGTAATATTTTTAATCCCTACCAACGGGTCAGTGGGCTTACATTCACCAATAAAGGTATTAATTAGACTTAAATGTGATAAGGGTCTGACCCTAGAGTTATTTATGAGTGTACCCTTGGATCCCAAATTATAAACGTTTTCTGGCAAAAACTTTGTGGATTTCTATGTCCTACATTTGTGAACAGTGCGTAATCCAAGAAGGTTATTGAGGTTACTAATCTATGTATTTGGTCAACGAGAACTCATTTAAATAAAGGTCCTGTATTATAGTGCGTGGGTTGGTGCGTGGGTGGAGGGGTACAATCTCGTGGAGTTCGCTGCGTCGATCCTAACGGGTGCACTTCTCACCGAGCGCCGGAACAGACGCAAACCTGTGCAGTCAGGAAGCAGTGTGACGCGCAGTGGTTCACCAGTAAGTGACTTCTTGTATTGTGCAATACGACGTAATATGTCTATGCCATAAATTATTCGACGTTGAACTAATTTCGTAAGGCCATTTCAATTCAATTGAATGCAGATGGTTCACTACTAGTCACCAGATTTGGTTTGTTCAACGACGAATTGAATTCTTGTGTAAGCATTTAGCGGTTTCTATTTAGCAGAACCCGAGCTTTTTGTTTGGTCGAGTTTTCCTTGGCGCCTTATTCGATTTATGTTCTTAATTAATGGTTGCTTAGGACAGTAGCCAAACCCCAGAATTGCTTTTAAAGAAATACATTCTAAGAATGCCCTAAATTCTGACGAAAAAAAAAAATAAGATCGTTTCTAGGTTTATAAATGTCTTTAACTCTTCAAGGTGAATGGTCTGCATGTTCTGCTACTTGCGGTGGTAAGCAGGTCCGAGGCGTGATCTGCATCGGAGGTAACGGCAGGAGACTACGTGACGGATCCTGTCGGGGGACTAAGCCTGAAGCTGAACAGGCTTGCGGGGGTGCTTGCAGTCCCTCGTGGTATCTCAGCGATTGGACTGAGGTATAAAATTAAATCTAAAAGTATCCATGGAGTTTCTTGCACATTGTTTTCCATCATTTTTCTGACTGACTTCTTGACATTTCAAAAGTGCCTGAAAATGGTTTATTTGAAATGAAATGCTTTGAATCTTTAAATAGTATTGAGTATTTTTATTATTAGCCATATTTTCTCAAGATTTCTAGTTTCCAGGACGTTCAGTATTAGATTTTTGTTATTCGTATTCAGTCAGTTCAATTTTATTAGCATAATTGTTTGCCAGTTCCTCGGTATCGATGGCTTATATATGATTATTATCGATTTCATTTTTTATTTACCTTAGAAATATTCTTCTACCCAAGGCAATAAGTCCGCCTTTGAACTTTTGCGTTGCATAAAGATCAAATAAATAAATTCTCATAATTACTTTATGTACGTTAAGTTAATTTTCATTTCTTTGTATTACGTCTTTCAATACAAGTTACAAATCGTTTATATTTATAAATTAAGAAGAAGAAACAGTCTTCAAATCTGTTACAGAGACCACTTTTAACGGCATAAAACATTATAAACTTACCTACTTCTAAAACAAGGGTAAAACACCCCTATAAGGTGAAGCTAGACTAGATGATTTATCTAAACAATCTCACAGACCTTACAGACAAAGGAGTCCAATTTTCCTTGTCCCAAATGACGAAACGAGCTTAGTTTAGGTTTGTAAGGCTAAGAACAGATCTCGACATTGTAGTACCCAGTAGTTAGACGCTGTACCCATCAATTTAAATAAGAAAGATAATTGCAACCGCAATGCCCCATTAAATGTAGCTTGCTGGTGGTTTCGCAATTTGTAACCTTCAATGTTAGGATGGATTTGCGAATGCCAGTTCTTCAATTTTAGGGCTCAATTTTTTCAGCGAATTATTGAAAGACAAAGAAAGGGACTTTTGTACCCTTGTTTTCTTATTAATATTTTTTTAAGTGCCTGCCATGTTATCTTCCCATTTCCCTTGGTTGACTGGTAGAAAATGCCTAAGGCATTAAGTCTTTAAATAAATACTTAAATTTATGATTTGGTCCCTGCATCAAAATGTAAATGCTGAGTGAGAGTGCGTGGAGTTATATTGATAAATAATCAGAGTTCGTTTATATCTACGATGAACGTTTGACTGATAGATAGGCATATACATAGATTCCTATCTAGACTTTATCTGCAAAAAAACAATGTGCGTCTGGAAAGTAACACGTGTCTTACGTATTTGAAAGATCTTCGACATTTGAAAAAGATATTCTATTTATGTAAGTTTATTTCCTGTTATTGATATATATGTATCTATTAAATGATTTAATTTAGATAATGTAGTATTTTTTAACTTTCCTGACTTCTTCATATATATATTGTGTCTACATCTCTCATCGAACTCTCCTGTCATAGGTATGTTGAAAAAAGTTCATTTGAAATTAGCAGCGCTTTTGTGCTCCTATATATTATTTGTTTTAACTTTTAAGCATTTGTGTGTACATCTACTTATATTTTATCAAGTGAACATTACTACCACTCTGTGAATTGAAGATCAAGGTTCATGTAGCGGAATGTCCGTAGCGATTAGGACAATGATTCGAAATATGCCAATGTTGCTGGGACCGCCCTCACTAAATAGTGCTAATTAAAACAACGAGTACATCACAAGTCCACTAATTAATCCAAACCTTACTCATTTTCTTGTCGCCAACCTAATCTTTTAAGACGTCAGAAGCATTTTAGAAATTCAGCTGTCAAAAACGTTGTTCCCTTTTAAAAAATAAAAATGTTTGAAATTACAATAGAATGAAAATGATGGTAGTCAACGGGTTTCTTTTAATTTTTTTCTGAAAAAAAATTCTTTCAGCAGGCACTTGAAAGATAATTGAGATGATGCAAAAAAAGCAAATGCATAGCTCGTTTAACTAGAGCTATTTTTATATTGCTAGTTTTTATATTGTGCATAACTAGCCATGTTATCGTATTTACAAAAAGCTGGCAAGTGCGAGTCGGATTCGCGCACTGAGGGTTCCGTACAAACTTACCTATCCGGTAGCCCGTTAAAAACGCCCGCGCGTTTAAATCGTCACACGAAAGAATCCAACACGACTTCCCCGCGTTCACTAAAATGACGATATCTCAGAAAATACGCGTCCTAGCTCTACAAATCTTACGTTCTTGAAATTGTTATGAAATTTTCATGATATGTATTAATGTGGTTTAAAAAACGGTTAAAAAACAGTACATTGTACACATTTTTTTTTAATTAATATACTTGGGACAGTACGGGGTATGGGCATTCTTTTTTACAGATTATCAGACCCGTAGTACTCTATGAATTTTGATTCCCTTGAGAGTGTCGAAATATATGTTTTTTGCGACATAAACGGCCGTATCTTTTTTATTCGTTAACTAAGGGCGGAATTCACCAATAAAACTAATCAAATCAAAACAAAAGAAAAATACAGACAAGTGACACTAGTGACAGCGGCTAAACGCGATTATGCGAGCCAAACGTTAAAACGCGATTAGTTTTATTGGTGAATTCCGCCCTTAGACGTTCGATTTTTTCACAGTTTCAAGGGACCGCAGACTTGAGTTACATATGGTTTTAATTTCAACTCGATACCTCCACGCGTTCCCGAGATAAAGTATCTTGACAGACAGACGAACAACAAAGTGATCCTATAAGGGTTCCGTTTTTTACTTTTGAGGTACGGCACCCTAAAAAAACTAAAATGTTGAAACTGTTATGTGACCTCGAGAGGAATAAGACGATTTCCTTTATAATTATTGATGTTAGTTAGACTTGCGTTGACCATCCGTTTTGCACACTTGTCTAGATGTCTTACAAGCGTTCACTACTAACTTAAAGACGAAAAATCTGTGCAGGGTCGTAATCACGGCCCCTACCAGGAGCACTTAACAACCTAAACTGAACTGTTAAACGGATGGAGCTATATAGAGTATATAGCTGTATAGCTCCATCCCCTTGCAATTTTTCTTTCACGCTTGACATTTTAACAAGTCATGTTAAGGCCCTTGATCTAATCTGTACCTTTGTCTCCAGTGCCAAGGTCCATGTGAAGCGGGAGTTCAATCTCGAACAGTGTGGTGCGCGCGCGGCGGAGCGGAGGGCGCGGGGGGCGCGGCACGGGACGCTGACTGCGCAGGAGTGCGACCTGCCGCCAGGCGCGCGTGTGTGCCCTCACGGTGTTCCACGAGACCACCCGTGAAAACGTCCATTGTGAACGCACCTCCTTCAGGTTTGAATTCAAGAGTGTTCAATATTTTAGCATTGCTCGCAGAACGGATGATCACTGGGGCTGAAAATATTTGGAGTGTGGCAAACGCGTGTTGGAAGGCCTCTCGCAAGATGGACCGATGACCTGGGTGAAGACCGCGGGCATCTGCTGAAGACCGATCGGTGTGGCGATGCCTTTTTTCGGTTTGATGTCATCAAATAACTCCTCTCGTATCGAGAGGGAGTGTTAGATTTTTACTGACTTAGGCCTATTCGTCATTATACGCCTGCGTAAAGCTTACACATAAAACTATGAAACTCTGTCGACGAAGCGGCAGCGTCGTGCCGTCGTCGTGTTGCGTCTATGAATCTACGCGTCCGTGGACAGTAGGCCATAGTTTTGTATGTAAGCTTCACGCAAGCGTACACCAAGCGTATAATGACGAATACGCGTGTATAAAGCTACGCGTCCGTGGACAGTACGCCTAAAAGCCACCTGTATTATTTCAGTTGCCCTTTGCATGCCATGACCACGGTACCTCTTTCGAACAACCCTGCAAATGTGGCGACACGTGGGGGGAGCCTTATGTGTAGCAGTGAACGTCTTTCAGCTGAAATGATGATGATGTTTAGTATGCCAGAAAATGAGTTCTTGATTAATTTTATTTTATGTTTCTGACAGTTACAGACCCACAACAACGTGTGACAAGACACCAAAGCCATACCGCACAGAATGTCAGAGATAGATCTTATGCTGATGGTAAATATTGTGGGCTTATTTACTTCAAATATTTAGACTTATTTTTCTCGCTCAGATATTTCGAATCCACGATGATTTCCATCGATACTTCTTTTTATACGTTCCAAATAATTAACACTTCTTCTAGTTGATGGTATAAACCCTTTCTGTACAATCTTCTTAACTTTGCCAAATCGTTCATGTATTAATCATTATTTCATCTTTTCTTTGTTGTCTTCTAATTCAACCTTAAAGTTATGGTGCTTTGCTTCCTTTACGCTACCCTCGTTTAAAATTCACTTTTATGAATTCTGTCATCCTGTATTAATTTTCTACATTCGATCTCTAATTTATGTGGTTCTCTAAGTTACTGCGCACTGATTCGGGGTTCTGGAGTCAATGAAATTCGGGTTGTGTTGACTGAATATATTTCGTGTGATCCCCCGTTCGCCCGAATCAGTGCGCAGTAACTGATCGTTCCAAAGCATACATCACGCGCGCATACAATTTGCTAACCTTGCACTCTGCCTTATCAGAAGGTTGAGTGTTCATATCACGTCGTGGTCACCACTTTCGGGATTATGCAACAGGTCTGAATGTCCACGGTAATCCCTACTTCGAGTACTGCTTCTTTTGTATCGGGGTTCTGGAGTCAATGAAAATCGGGTTGTGTTGACCGAATATATTTCGCGTGATCCCAGGGAGAACCGTTCGCCCGAATCATTGCGCAGTCACTGATCGTTTCAAAGCATACATCACGCGCGCATACAATTTGCTAACCTTGCACTCTGCCTTACGTGCTTACATGTGTCCCTACACTACTTTCAGGATGTACGTTTATTATGTTACATGTATTATCTTTTCATATGTCTAAAGCTTTTTTTCAACTAGTGCCACACTACAAAAAAAAGCTTTTTTTCTGTGATAACCTCGTCAAGATGTATATTTTTACTTGCGTCGGTATGGTCCGACAAGTATTTTCGTGCCCTATACGTCAGGATCGTGGTTACTTCATCTTGTTTCGATATTGTGTATTTGGTCGTAGATGTGCGACCATGGCGGAATAAACGCGAGAGTGTTTGTCGGATATATCCGACGTAGGTGGTTAAAAAGTTAATGACTTTTCATTATACTTCCTTGTTAACCTGTGTACTGATATCTGCGCAGGAGCATGCGCGGATAAGTTGAACAACTGCGCGCTGGCGGTGCAAGCGCGGCTGTGCCATTACCCGTACTACACCGACTACTGCTGCAAATCCTGCCACGGACGGTAAACCATCATGGTTGGAGTAAGAGCTATTTGTTTTTTCTTGAATTCGTCATCTTTAAGATGATATTTTTGTAAAGTTTGATTGGATCTTTAATAATGACGGTACGGTTGGGCCCAAATATTTGTATGGCGTACAGATAGGTGTTTTGGGTCTGGTTGTCTTGAGTATGAGAGTTTAGATATTTGTGAAGGCACCCACGTTACAGGAGTAATTCTTAGTGTGGAGCATTTAAAAAAGAAATAGAAATAATAGAATAACAAACTGACGTTTTAATTTTCTAATGTCTATAATACGTTCTATCTATAGAATTTACCTTTTTTTGGATCGAGAAATCATCAAACTTCCCCTCTAGATTCAGCAAAAGAAGGTTTTAGAATTGTACTGACTAAAACCCGCCTATGTTTCTTTAGTTACCCTTTGCATTTTAAGACCACGGGTAACTCTTTCGAGAAAGAGAGCAGTGGTGGCCGAGTGGTAACAGCACTGACTTTTGAGTTGTACGTCACGGGTAAACCCAGCCATCAGGCACATTACTTTGTGTAATTTATATCATCACCACTGCTCTCAAAACGGTGAAGGAAAACATCGTGAGGAAACCGGCATGTCCTAGAACCAAAAATTCAAAGACATGTGACATCCACCAACCCGCACTGGGCCTGCGTGGTGGATTACGGCCCATTCCGTCTCCAAAAGGAGGCTTGAGTCCCACCAGCGGGAACATTATAAAGCATAAACATTATAACTCTTTCGAACAATCTCACAGCCCTAGCAGGTATTGAGCCTAGCAGGCCGTCACCTAACCTGTTCCATCCTGGCCTGGTCGTTATTGGACGGCGAGCTACCCTTTGCTCACCGTCCGCAAACCCGCGCTGCTATGCGTACCTTACTGTCATATACCAAAGCGATTTTTTTTTTGTATTTTTGATTGACAAGTTTCTCTCACCCCCAGGTACAAGCAGTGAAACACTAGGGCGCTATGACACGTATTGTGATAATGGACGCATAGTGAGAATACGTAACGTAATGTTTAACATGCCGAGGCTCGCGGCGCCGCCTGCGCACACCAACTCACACGCATCAGCTCGTAACTGATCTACGCGATCTATACAAAGAATCCTTTCACGATGAAAGTGGAACGCGTAACATCGCTTCAATTAATACATTAGGAAAGGTATCAATGCTAATGCAGAGTATTAAGTCTGAATCAAAGCCAAAGTGAAACAGACTAAGACTAGATATCGGATTGATTTACCTAAATGACTCACTCAAATGCTCTATGAAATTGTTAATTACTCAATGTTTTACTGTGCTTCGTGTTATTGACGACGAGTACGTAGGTACTAGTGTGCGCGCGGCTCAATAATGAACTTTCAACGTTCGAGTTCTGAGGCCTCACCATGATGTGAATTGTCAAGCATACGAGCGAGAAAGGGGGATGGAGCTATACAACCTATATAGCTCCATCCCTTTAACAATCCAGTTCAGGTCGCTCGTGGTAGGGCCTCCGTAAGTATTAGGAATAGTTTCGTGATCTCCAGATTGTTTAGTCGAGTTTTGGAGTCGATCTGTGAACTGTAGAACTTTCAAAATTATAAAAATGAAAAAAAAAAATATTTTGTTTATCTCTTATTACATTATATTGCACGACATGTTATGGAGTTGAGCACCTGTATGCGTAGATTTGTTTATAACTCGCCTGTAACCAAGTAATGGAAATGCATTTTTACCGAATTTCGTATACTGTGTATTACTTAGGAGATTAATTGTTGCATAAAAGCATGTTTGGGACTACAGTTCATTTTGCATTTGTAATGCAACTTAGCCTATACTATATCTAGATTAAGAACAAAATAGTATTTCTTATTGATGTAATAGTTTCTTCGGTATGTACTTATAGAAACTATAATGCCGGTTCCACACGTCTACTAATTTAGTTGATAACGTTTGTCTGTGAGGGGTGTTCGTGTGAAATTGTAACACTCATGTTATATATCCCTCACCTTGATGAACTCACGCCAGGGATGGCGAACCTTTGTAAAAAAAAACTTTATTTTGGATAAACAACATCATTATGGGTTAGTAAACAAAATATTATTGGTGACCGTGCCACTTATATAAAAAAAAAATAAGTGTTTTGTTTTTCATAGAAGTAAAAGTTAGTGTAATTTCTGTTGTTATAAATCTGAATTTAATATTCTAAAGAGGTAAAGTTTGTAACTGTGAATTTGTCTTTAGAAAATAATCTGTGGAACTAGTGAACCGATATCGAAAATTCTTTCAGCAGTAAAAAGTTACATTATTCCTGACTGACATAGGCTTAGTACAATTGTTTGTCGCCCAGCGAAGGTGGCATATCTATACTCCAGTCGCAATTAGTTAAGCCCTTTATACAAACCTCTTTTTTACTTTACGTTCAACCAGTTTTGACTTCTACTCCGTAGACATAAGGATGGCATTAAAAGCAAAAAAGTGGTTACAATACCAATTATTTACTGCAGCTGCCATTTATCATGCCACCGACGCAATAATAGCCAAAATCGGTTGAATGGACAGCAAAAAAGGTTTAATTAAATGTCTACTCTTATTGCGTATGGAGTCTACATGCTAAGTAATCTTGTTGCTCGAACTATTTAGCCACGTACCACAGGTCCGCCATCCCTGACACGCGCAGAGGTGTGGCTCAGGCATCAGTGTTCACAATAACTTATTACACCGATTCTATTGTCAAAGAGTCAGTTCTGTATTATTAAAGAGTCGAATTGTGTAAATAGATAATTATTTTTATATGTATAGTGCATTTACTTACTGGCTGTTAAGTATTTATACGATTGTATTAGTTGAAACATTGTACCATCACAATGTATGTATTAATTGGTTTTCGCTAAAAGTAATTAGAGTTTTCCCCTACCGTTTAATAAATTTTGTCTGTACTAATGATGCATATAACAATGTACAAAAATAATAAGCTTTAAACACTGGTTGTTGTATTTATTTATCTTCCTTTACTACCACTAATAAAAACCGTCGGCGAATTCTATGATGGCCAATCGAAGGGTCATCAATGGCATGATTTACACAAATCTCTCACTATCTTTACACCTCTTGACTCACGTAGTCTCTTGGATTCGGCATATCACGTACCAATTGATACTTCAGATTATAGTGATACCGCTCTGTCTATCTTTCATGCGTATCTTATTGAGGCAATTATTTTGAGAGCACTATATTTAAGCCTTAACACTATTCAATTGTCATACTACATCGATATTTCTAACAATACAGACCATTCAAAAAAATGACTGCGACTACGGATAGTGATTTTAATAAAAATAACGAAACTTCGAAGATAGTAAACAATGTGTGGTACAAATCAGTGCGGATGACGATCAATGTATTAACACACGTCTTAATATTTTTGACCGTGTTTATTTGTATACTGTTCTCGTGCAATTCAACGGTTGGTCTGTATGAGTTACACATCATACTGTGTGTTCTTGGGGTAAGATAATATGTTAATAATTACTCTATTTTAACTCATAAGTGACATTGGTGCATTCAAATTCAATAATATTTTCACATAAGCCTACAAGTGAATTTAGTTTGCGTTTTACAAAATGTATAGATCCGATGAACATTATGGTCACCCTACAAAATTTTCTTCTATACAAAATTGAGAAATATTTTTCTCTTAAAGTATAGCAATTAGAAGAACGGACGATACGTTACAATTTAGTTAAAAATTAGTAAGAAATCTTGATTTACTTTGCGTTAACCTATGAGGAACCTATGAGTCAATAAAGTCGAAAATCTTAGGCCCTCAGTTCAGACGTTTCAGCAAAATTCAACTTTCATTTACTTTTTAACGATTAACTTTTGTGTCGTTATTTCATTTTTACTAATTCATAGAGATATCAAACTAAAACATATTTAACATCTATTAAAGTCGTATGTATGTATTTCGTCAGATAAATTCAGTTTTTGCAGATTCTCTAGAAAAGACATTAATGAATTGAGGGCCCAAGATAAACAGTCATAAATCTGTAATGTGAATTGAGAAATTCACATTACAGATTTATGATTTATACAAATTCTACAGATTTGAGAATCCCTTGAAATATTTAAGAAATTCTCAACTAAATTCGTCAGATAAATTCAGTTTTCGCAGATTCTCTAGAAAAGACATTAATAAATTGAGGGCCCAAGATAAACAGCCATAAATCTGTAATGTGAATTAGAAACTCACATTACAGATTTATGATTTATTAAAATTCTACAGATTTGAGAATCCCTTAAAATATTTAAGAAATTCTCAACTAAATTCCTAAATGATAATTATTAACACAGACATCGTACTTTCCGAGATTTAGACTATTCCTCTTTATGCAAGCGTCTGGATTGAGGGCCCACGTTAATTAATAATAAAAGTTTTAATTTACGCTTAAGAAATTTATGAGTCTTTGCTTTAAGTTTTACTATTATTATTATTTTCTAAATTTTCTATAAATCTTGTTTCGTTTCGTAAGGATTTAAAAAATGGGCCCTCAATCCAGATGCACAAAAGTTAGTGTGGGCACGGTTCTAATTGGTCATTTTCTATGGAGAGGAACCGGCAAGAAACTCTACGGTTACTCTTTGTAGTTGCAAGACTGGGAGCGCGGAAATTGCTCTGACACTAGATTTTGGGGTACAGAGGCTAGTAATCTGATCCAATACGGCATACCATTATTTTCCATATCTTGCAATAGTCCACTAAACGAAGGTTTTCCTTGAATGTACTGTGGCAACCGTGCAGGTTCCACTCAGAAATCAGAAATCAGAAATCAGAAACGTTAATTTCAAATAGACCAATTACAGGCACTTTTGAATTGTCAAAATGTCGGTCAGTCAAAAAAAAATACAAGTGAAGCTAAATTGCACGTTCCAAAGCGTAGATCTCTATGGAGAAGAACGTGCAAGAAACTCCATGGACACTCTTTTAAATCATATTATGAGTTACATAAATCTTGGTTACATATTTCTTGTCGCTTCTAATAATTAATAATTAAATATTAATAATTAAATTAACTTGCAAAACTGGCATGTTAGACTTTTAAGGTTTACGTTATAAAAAGTTTAGTAGATTGATGTTCTGGAATAAGGAGAAAAGAGGACGTCAAGAGATGTCAATATATATGTTATATAGAAAATATAATGAAAGTGCTTAAATCTAAATAATAACAGTCTAAAGATTAGTTATCTTCTAAAGCCTTTCATTGCGCTTCCCACCGCCCACAATACTTACATCTAGTGCATACAGGAATAGATACCGATTGGATTTCACTTTCAAAAGGTCCAGGCATCAGATATATCAGTTTTTTTTTTAAATGGTATGTACTTATAAAGCTGAAGAGTTTGTTTGTTTGAACACATTAATCTTAGGAACTACTGGCTCGAATAAAAAAATATATTTTAGTATTGAAAGCCCCATTTAGCGATGAAGGCTAATAGGCTATATAACATACTATGACAGGAACCAAAGACGCGGGCGAAACCGCGGGGATAGTCAGTATTTTTATAAATTCTTTACTGTTTAACAAAGTATTACATCATTGAAATATTACTAGCATAGACACACTAGACGACGCCTGCCTTTCTTTTTTTCAATGAATTATACTTTTGGTTATCGTTTGGACATTGAATGCCTCCTCAACCTCATAAATTGGCACATCAAAATATCGGGATGCCAAGTGATAAGAAAACATTTATTTCCAGTACCAATTCTTCATGTGCCAAGGAACGCTAATAATGTCGCAGTACAACAGCTGGTCGATGTACATAACCCGTCGATACAAGAAGCACACCCACTGGTCGATGCAAGTCTTAGCAGCCGTCCTTGTCACTATAGGGACCGCTTTTATCGTCCAGCAGAAAAGCGTACACTTTACCTCCGTGCACGGAAAACTTGGTAAGTGTAGTGAATGGAAACGGTTACACATTTTATTATATTATAATTATATCTAACCTATATTGTCCCACCGTTTTCTCAAAACGGTGAAGTTAAACATCGCGAGGAAACCGGCATATCCTAGAACCAAAAATTCGAAGACATGTGACATTCACCAATCCGCACAGGGCCCACGTGGTGGATTGGCCCATTCCCTCTCCTAGAAAATGGAGGTCAGAGTCCCAGCAGTGGGAACATTAAAAGACTGATTATGCTTATGTTATACTGTCCCACTGCTGGGCAAAGGCCTTCCTCCATTCCTTCCATTGTTTTCATATGGTTATAATTTATCAAAAAATCTGTCTCGCCTTTTCTAAATTATGTTGGAGTTGACTCTTAATCTGATCGGAAGCAGCTACATTACATGAAGCGACTGCCTACCTGACCTCCATAACCCAGATAATAGGTAACACGATACTCCTTGGCAAAACTGCTGCCAGATTTTCTGGTTTCTGACTATACATAACGACTAACAAAGGTCTACAAATGACAGCCGGGATCAACGGTTTAACATGCTTTCAGAAGCATGGAGGAATCTTCAAAGTCTAAGTTGCTCACCAAATTAAATACCGACTTCGACAACTGCCTTGGTCTTGACCTTGAGATCGACACGCGCAGCCGGCCCACTCTTAAGTTTATGATAAACACAACAAAGATTAAAAATATACAAAGTTCGTATCATGCACCATAAAAGCTTGAGACTGCTTTGCATACCCAACTTTTCATAGGATTATAGGCATTTAGAAGAAAATTCATTGATTAAAGGTAAAATAGGCAGGAAAGGGTAAAATTGCACGTGCATACGCAGGCAGTTAATTTCATAGTAAAATCAATAAAATTACAGAGCATACCTTACAGATTTCACTTAAAATTATATGTGATAAAAATAGAAAAAGAAATATTGAGTTTCCACGGGTAAATCTAAGCAACTTAATTGAGAAAGATACTAATAAATCACGAATAATCGTTTGATTGTATCTGTCCAGACATATATCCTGGATTTTAGCCTTTTTACGTGGGAAATCATCAAATAGCTACTCCCACTCTGGGTGGAGCGAGAGGGAATATCAGACTTTTACTGACTAAAACCCACAATGTTCCTTTAGTTACCCTTTGCGATCGCCACGGTAACTCTTTCGAACAATGCCCAGTCCTGGCAAGCTTCAGCCATAGATAGCCCCATCAATCTTGCATTTCGGTCTACCGTCTCCAGTTTGTCTGCATTCTTCGAATTAAGAAGTAATAAAATTGTAAAGATTAAAAACTTATAACCCAAACTAGATAAATAAACATTTTAAGCGTTGGAACTTATTCGGAAATATCGACCCTTTTTAGGAAGAACATTGTAAGCGAAAGTTCACGATTTTTGCAGGAATTGGTTTCCTCTTCCAAAATATATACAACTACTGATCTTTTAGAATAGTTCTATTATAAATACTATTTAGTTATGAAGGGAAAAATCCCTATCTGCAAAAAGCGCAAACTGTCACTTACGATGTTCTTCCTAAAAAGGCTCGTTAACAATCCTTTACCAACATTTTAAATTTTGAAATGAGGAGGCGCGGCCAATGGTCTGCAAGACGACACAAACTAGCTATACACGTCACGGCGACCAGCCACTGATAGGCAACAAGATTTCTTAATAGCGATTGATGTCCGCACAACTAACGAAACGAACACGGAAAGGAAATGGTCAAAACAACTGGGATGTATAAAGCAATCACTGTCACGATCCAATCAGGGATGTAGAATTAGTATTTGTTTCTCTCTCTCTGGCAGTGAATCCCAGCGAAGGACAGATTTAAGAGAAACTGTTAACTGTGTTAATGAATACAACACGGTTGTTCAGATTATTTATAGTTTTAAGGTACTTAAAACTATAAATCTATAGTGTTACTCAGGCCATCATAGACACATAGACACCGTACAGCATATTGCACAACCTTATAATGTTCCCACTACTGGGACTCAGGCCTCTTCTCACACACACCCACACAGCCACACACACATACACACGCATACACACAAACACACACACACAGCTCACACATATTGACAACCACACAAAGATCGAACTTGAATGAGATCAGAGGCCCTACCATGAGCTCTTATCACGATCCATTTCACAACCTAAAATAAACTGTTAAAGGGATGTAGCTACATGGGATGTATGACTCCATCCCTCTTTCTCGCTCGTACATTTTAACATGTCATGGTAATGGACAACCCGACGTACGGCTTGTATCCACCCTTACGTTGTTGAAACTTCAACGGTCCGAACTAAGCGTTTCGCTTCGTCGTTTATATCACGTAAATCGAAGGACTAGAACAATTTGCCTGCTGCCCGTCCAACTATAATTTAGGTGTCTTCAAGGCTAGAGTGAATAAACTCTTAATAATCTAGTGCGCCTCACCATCGATGATTGCATCACTGCTTACCATCAGGTGGGATCGCAGTCAAGCACTGGTTTATACCAATTAAAAACAAGGTTCTCCTGGTTCCTGTGTGAGAAAAGTATAGTTCAATTCATCCTGTACTTATAGCCTCTCTCACACGTAAATTGTGATAATTTTAAGGCTTCATAATAGAGGCCCTGACCTGACTGATATGTACAGTCAGGGATCAAAAGTGCAGTTGCACTCCACCAACGCTAAAGTGTCTAAAATTTCCTTGTTGTAGAAGTTCTATTGAACTAAACTAGTTATGGACTATTGTCCATAACTAGTTTATTCAATACTTTAGATCCTATGCTACCAATTAAATCAGTCATGAACCATTGACCCTCTTTTGTAAAGAAATTATAGACATTTTAGCATTAGCAAGGTGGAGCTGCACTTTTGACCCCTGACTGTTCATACTTTTCTACGTTTATCTTTTTTTTTTCGGTGGGAAAATCATCTTATGACATCCCCCGCTCTTGGGCGGTGCGAGAGATAGTGTCAGACTTTTACCGACTAAAAACCACTCCTGTTCCTTCGTTGCCTTTCGTACCAGGGCCGAGTCTTCCTTTCAGAATCAGACCCTTGGCCCCAGTAGGCTTCGACCCTGATGGCCCCTACAGTTGCTGACATCTCCTTGAGGCGCGCATGAAACAGTACGCGCCATCAACGACTTGGGCTCGGTCCGGACGGTTACCGGACGGTCGGACGGCGACCCATCCATTGCTCGCCGTCCGCAAGCCCGCGCCTACGGTGGCCGGAAATCGGGATCAGAATCCCGGCGGCGGTCAGGGCGTGAGAACCGTTGCCTCACGCCCTGCCACTCCTCCTCGCTCCGGACCATGGCCTGTACCAAGGCCCAGCGTGAGAGATCACCGCCGCCGATCGCCTCCACGAGGACACGGCGTTGCTCTTCCCAAGCGGGGTACACCTCCACCGTATGCTCCACCGTGTCCTCCGGGCGGTCCACGCAATGGTGACACCCGGGCGTATCTTCCGCACGAATCCGGTGCAGGAACCTACCAAACTTACCATGTTCGGTGAGGACCTGCGTCATGCGGAAGGTATGAACGCCGTGTTGCCTATCCAGCCACTTCTACGTTTATCTAGGACATTACTAACACCCCGCGCCTCGAAAACCACGTAAAGCTGTTGGTCCTGGTTGACATTCTTAGATCTTTGACAGTCGTTACAGGTATTCAGACGCTAGAAATCAGAAATCAGAAACGTTTATTTCAAATAGACCAATTACAGGCACTTTTGAATTGTCAAAATGTCAGTCAGTCAAAAAAATACAAGTGAAGCTAAATTGCACGTTCCAAAGCGTAGATCTCTATGGAGAAGAACGTGCAAGAAACTCCATGGACACTCTTTTAAATCATCTTATGAGTTACATAAATCTTGGTTACATATTTCTTGTCGCTTCTAAAAAAGTCTGACCATCACTCTTTCTATGGAGTATCGTATTGCCTACTTGCCAACTGATTATGGAGATCTGATAGGCAGTGATAGCGTTCCATGTAAAACACAGGTATCCATGTAAAACATAGCTATATCTGGTTAGACTGGAAGCCGTTGGGGTTGGCAGTTGGGAAAAGGCTAGTTACATGATCAATAGAGCCCCTGAAGAGAGGTAGACCTGATCGTAAAGTAGCCTTAATGGTGATATATGGTGATGGTGGTTTTAGCGTTTAAATGAACTAATGTGAGGACATTAGTTCATTTAAACGCTAAAACCACCATCACACCACCACCGTACCCCGAACCTATGATTAACTGCGAAAGTTGTAAAAGTTAGCTAAAGGAAATAAGTTATTATAGCACTTATTTATAGAAGGCTTATGTATGCACACTCACCACCACTCCATCACCATCACTCTTTCTATGGAGTATCGTGCTGCCTACTTACTAACAAGTAATGGATATCTGATCAGCAGTCGTTCCATGTAAAACACAGTTGCATCTGATTAGACTGGAAGTCTGATTAGTGTAAGTTGGAGTCGGCAGTAGAGAAAAGGCTACTTACATGATCAATAGAGAGAAGAGAAGAGAGGTAGACATGCTCGTAAAATAGCCCCCATACCTTACATTAGTTCATGTAAGCTGTTGATCCCCGCATTAACGCCGGCGTTCACGCGCCATTGTCTTACTATTGTGTCTCTAATTACGCACTCAAAACGCTAAAACCACCAATCACACCACCACCGTACCCCGAACCTATGATTAACTGCGAAAGTTGTAAAAGTTAGCTAAAGGAAATAAGTTATTATAGCACTTATTTATAGAAAGGCTTATGTATGCACTCTGCGATTTACAAGCCTAACTTATTGCCTCTATACGTGGCATGATTTCAAACGGTATATGTATGAATAATCATTTACAATGTTGTGAAATACTGCTTAGGCTGTAATCTTCCTCGCTTTTCCCAAGAGCGTTGGGGTCGGGTACCATCTCTTGCAACGCAGATAATATACTAAACTTGTGAGGAAGTAAGTCTCTCTACAGAGTAATTGTAATTATGCCGACAAATATACAAAAGTCCACCTCGCGTAAATTATTTGTTACCACCCAGGCTTTTGGGCCAAAAACCGAATGCGGTTTCGTGATCTCTTAAAATACCACTCCCTCACTCGGAACTTCCTCTATGTTATACAGAGTTACGAGGTTGGTCAGGCCTGTTAGAGCACATTCCTGGGGCAGGGCATCACTGTCAATAATGATGTCCCTTGCAAGGCAAAGCGTCTCGTATTAGTATAGCATCATGTACTAATGATCATTGCGCATCTCAAGACATTTTGAGAAAAAAGAAATTGTACAAAAGAGAGCTAGTAATATCGAAAAAAAAACTATATTAGACAGCGATGTGAAAGAATCCATCGACACCTAAGTGTATCTTATTTTATATACAGGGTGTCCAAGAACCTGGCGTCCAACTGGATTCCCACGATGCCCCAAGTTCTAACAGTACTCAGAAAAATATTTTAAAAAATCCACCCCATGTACTTACAGAATTATACTGATTTCAAAAAAAAAGGGGAAATGAGCACCCTGTGACATACTTTTGAATGCTGTGACTGCTAATGCTGATAATTTCGATATTTCTTGGAGGTTTTGTAATCTAGGGTATTGCTGTGTCTAAATAGAATGTAAAAATAAAGTACTTATTGTACCATTTTAAAATAAAATATTATTTTAACTAAAGGTGATATGGAAAACTATTGAATTTCGCAACTTTGACCGACTGTAGTGTAAAAAAAATGTACCAAAATAGTATGGCAAGTGACGTCAAATTTTGACGCGTTTATTCCTCTTTTTAAAAAGGTATAATACTTACACATTAATTTGAAAAAAAAATATTTGATAATATTTTTACTCAACAACCCAATTTTTACGATGTCTTACAGAATTCTTAGAAAGAAAAATTTACGACGAATTGAATCTAACCTCTAAAGAATTACTATTGTATGCTCATAAAAATAACAACAGGCCTCTCAAAAAACAGGTTAGACCGTAAGGGACGGTATGTGCATGCATCTCACCATAGTGATTCGTTATTACAACAGGAGGGAGCAAGACAGAAACTATCTTTGCGATTTGCTGGTTCTTCTTTATGGTACCCCATTATTCAGGTAAGAGTGAGGGAGAAAAAGGTTAGAGGTGCGAGTGGGATAGATAGTGACGCTATCTGGGATCGTGCTATTTAGGATAACAGTACGGTCAGTACGCGTCACTGCCTCCTGCCGTTACTACGCACCTCTCTCTTATTGTTACCATTGATCACGTACTACGATTTAAAGCTTTGTTTATTGGACTCGATTACTCTTTGTGCTCTGGACTTTGAAACGAACTCTTTACGACGACCTTTGCCTGTGTTTGGACAGTTTGTGTTTTGTGTGTGCTACCATGGCGACCTACACTCCGCAAGAATACGCAAATATGCACTACATTTATGGAGAATGTAGAGGTAATGGACGAGCTGCAGCGAGACTTTACAGAGAAAGGTATCCGAGGGCTACGCGATATCCCGACCATCGAGTTTTCATTAATGTGCACAGATCACTATGTGACGGGCGGTTCCCCAATCAAGTAGCTGGTGAAGGACGACCCGTAAATGACTTCATACGCGATGAAGTTTTAGAGGCGGTGTCGGCAAATCCAAGCATCTCTGTGCGAGGAATAGAAGCTGATACGGGGATACCGAAGAGCACAGCACACAGTATTCTCCAAAAAGAAGAATATCATCCGTACCACGTACAGCGAGTGCAAAGTCTTTTACCTCGAGACTATCCGAGCCGAGTCGCGTTTTGTGAAACAATCCTGCAAAAACATCGAGAAGACGAAAACTTTATCGACAAAATTTTGTGGTCAGATGAATCAACATTTAAGAAGGATGGCTACATGAACCTACACAACTTGCACGAGTGGCATGTGGAAAATCCGCACTTGATGCGAGAAGATAGATCCCAGTACCGGTTCAAAGTGAACATGTGGACCGGTATTCTCTGTGGGAATATTATTGGTCCATTTGAGATGCCCGAGAATTTGACTGGCGAATCATATTTAAATTTTCTTCAAAATGATTTGCCAAACTTACTAGAAGAGACCCCACCAGATATGTGGTTCCAACACGACGGCTGTCCAGCACATTTTCGCGTATCCGTTAGAGAGTTTTTGGACGAGCAATACCCGAACAGGTGGATTGGGCGATCAGGAACAATCCCGTGGCCAGCCCGCTCACCTGACTTAAATCCGCTGGATTTTTTTTTCTGGGGAACTATGAAGGAGCTCGTTTATGCGAAGCCCATTAATGACATCGCTGACCTTCGTGAGAAGATAACACAAGCAGTGCAGGTGATACGTCAAAAAAGTTACTCGCGAAACATAAAGCGGTCCTTTTTAAGGAGAGTGAGAGCTTGTATTGCCGCGGGTGGTCAACATTTTGAACATTTATTGTAATAAAATATCTTTAAACTAACATTCTTTGCTTTTATTCTACTGGGAACCCATCTACCTGTGTGTATTTCCTTCTTGCTCACTCTTGGAACCGAAGTAAATAATAGTAGTAACATAACAGTTTCTAAGATAAGAAAGGGTCCGACAGTTACCGTTAGTAGGTAGGCACTTCGTAAAAATTGGGTTGTTGAGTAAAAATATTATCAAATTTTTTTTTTTCAAATTAATGTGTAAGTATTATACCTTTTTAAAAAGAGGAATAAACGCGTCAAAATTTGACGTCACTTGCCATACTATTTTGGTACATTTTTTTTACACTACAGTCGGTCAAAGTTGCGAAATTCAATAGTTTTCCATATCACCTTTAGTTAAAATAATATTTTATTTTAAAATGGTACAATAAGTACTTTATTTTTACATTCTATTTAGACACAGCAATACCCTAGATTACAAAACCTCCAAGAAATATCGAAATTATCAGCATTAGCAGTCACAGCATTCAAAAGTATGTCACAGGGTGCTCATTTCCCCTTTTTTTTTGAAATCAGTATAATTCTGTAAGTACATGGGGTGGATTTTTTAAAATATTTTTCTGAGTACTGTTAGAACTTGGGGCATCGTGGGAATCCAGTTGGACGCCAGGTTCTTGGACACCCTGTATATATATACATAATTGAATTATAAATTATGGAGTTTCTTGCCGGTTCTTCTCCATAAGAAACGACCAATTTGGAACCGTTCACTAGCTTCTGGCGTTTTATATGTGCCCATGTAGGCCTATGTGTAATAAAAACTTTTGACTTTGACTTTGAAATACTCTTGGTTAGTTGATATTTAAGTAACTTACATTTACTTTGTTATTTTGCTAAAAATATATTCTTATTAGAAAAAAATAAATAAAACAAATGATAAAAAAAGCTGGTGGTAAATCTAAACATACACTAAAACAGTACCAGTAATATGAAAAATAAGGGCTTAAATTTTGAAATGTTGGCTTATAGAGATAGACACTATGATTATGAAATATATAAAAGATTAGATGTGATTATGTAATGTATATGTATCGACGCTTGAAAGGCAAAAAATACTAAGCGATATTGAGTAAACTTTACAGGAAAGAGATTTACTGTTAAAATTTAAAAAATATGTTAGTTATAAGAAAAATAGTTATAAATGTTAGTTTAAAGAAAATGGATTTAGATATTATTAACAATGTAAATAGTATCTAAATCCGACTATTTCATCATTTTTGAACTGACTATTTCGTCAGTGAAAATTAAAAAATTTAATATAGATGAGAGCTGAAAGCTAGTTTTAAGTATCTACTCCTTATTGAGTTGAGTGCTGAGTTCATGATACGGGCTTAAATGTTTAACAATCTTTAGTGGATCTACTTAACGATAAACACGTAGTATTAAATACGTTTAATGCTAATAAAATTCATAAAATGAGTCTGGATGGTCAAATCTGAAACTACTAGTAATAGTGAATATACTCAAAGGAAGGGTGCTCTATGTTAATGATAAGTTATTCGGCATCATTGAATTTTTGAAAAATCAATAGCATACTCGCTGTATTATTACACCATGCAATAGTGTCACTAATTTGGATTTATTTCTGAGAAGTAATAACATATGGGAGTCTGTGGTGCTTACAAGTCGCAGAGCTTGATATACATAGTTTCTTATTTCTTTAGAAATATGTTCCTAAGGTTTTTCTATCTGATAAATCTATCTAATAAGATAACGAAGATACTATCTCACTATAACGGAGATTATTTTAAAATTGTATCAAAACCTGGCTAGAATTTATTTATTAGATTACAGGCCTTTATCTTTTAGTTTTCTCGAAGATTCCTTCAAAAGGCACTTAGAATTTTGGGGTAAAGGCTAAAGGGAGTTGTGTGATGTTTACCTCTCTAAAACCACCCCAGTGAGCACTATCAGCACATGGTAGGGTCTACATGACCTACCCCTGTTAGGACACATCTTTGAGGAGACTGTAAAGTAGTCTCCCCTTAACCTTGCTGTGCACAATAACACGTGATTCATCGTCACCTTTCTTTCTTTGGATCACTCTGTGGGCTTACAGAATCCCCACTGTGATAGCCCGCGACTCAGGAGTTCCTCCAGCCTTAAACTGGGCAGGCGACGTTTCGCGTTTTAGGCGTCGAAGCATTTACCTCCACGGCTGTTTTTTCGAGTAGCTCCTACTCGAAAAAAGAGCCGATGCACTCACGATCCCGCTCAATGGCCTCCTTATATTAATGACTATCACAGTCTCACAGAACGCCATCTCTCCAATTTTCTGTCTCCGTCACCACAGCCCTCACTTCGGCAAAGACAGATCTCGCCCGATCCTAGCGACCAAGACCTGCCGCTTAGAAGCCCACACAAGGCACTCCTTGAGTGTGTGCTATGCAGCATAAAAGTCGCCACCGCATTGGTGGCAATTTGCCGTGGCTTTTAACCCAATTCCTATTCAGGTACTCACCAACGCAACCGTATTAGATTAAATTAGATATCTACTATCCTAAGCGATAACTTTGAAATTAGATTATCACCTGCTCTAGGTTGGAGTGACAAGGCGTGTGAGACTTTTAATGATTTAAATCTACCTATGTTCCTTTATTTGCTCTTTGTATTCTAGGGTCACGGTTACACTTTCACACGACTCTGCAATGAAATTAGATACCTACTGTCATCTTTATAAAATAAAATAGAACAATTACAAAACAGTTTATCTAAATGGTATTTTTATTCACAAGCAATAAAATGATTGTAATCAGCATTAAAATATTAGATAACAATCCATTACTTTCGCTTTCAAATGTGCATTTCACCAGCCCCCCTAGCCAAGTTACAACCGTTTCGTGTAGAATTCCGTTCTCCAATCGGTAACGCCTCGGTGTCAGCAATTGTAGAAAACGATAAGTTGGTAGACATGTTGACGCGCCTGAGTCGGCCGCTCGTTCTACAATGTCGTTCTACAATAACAAAGGATGTAGCGATGAACGTTGTAGAAACGATAACAGTTCATTCTATAATTTTGAACGATGTGAACTTGGCTACGAATTTTCTATTCGTTTGTTCTGACCACGTGGCTTAACTTTGAGATGATGTCATTCCCATACATTTGATTAGTTTTCGACTAGCGTTAACGATTGCAGATTATCAACTTGGCTAGGGGTGCAGATAAGACTGATGGTCGTGAACCGGTTGCATCCTTTATATATACCCGATATACGTACAGTAGGTACTTACGTGAATTAGCCCTGAAACTAAATAAATTTGTACGTTGTAACACATGTAGCGACATCTATGGCGTCACATGAGAACTAATCCTGCATCGCGTAATCAAAGTTCTCCGCGCGATTAGAACATATAGAACAGCCCGAAATCATCTATCAGGCAGTTGCCCACCAGCCATAACAACCGTTTGGCCGGAGGATCCTCCCTTTTCAACGGAGGTTTGCGGGACTTTACACTCTGTTCCGCTTACTACTACAAATTAGAAAATTAAGTTACACACACTGCAACTGCAGCTGCAGCTGTTAGCACTGGTTTATAGCAAATAAAAAAAGTTACGATTAAAAAATTAGGTTAAATTTTTTCTAATTATTGAAACGATTGTTTAAATAATTAGAAAATTAAGTTACAGTCATAATTTAAGCACTGAAATTTGATTCTGCGACCGTTCTCCTAAGACCGATTCGTCATTGGACTGTTCCTCTACAGGACTATTCATTTATTACCGTTTCCCCAGCAGAATCTTTAACTTATGAACATTTCGCCAACAGGAACTTTCATCGACGACAGGCTACCAAATGTTTGAACGACACGACGATAAGCCTATAACTCTTGACCCCTTGAGCGCCGATTGTACATACGTCTGTACAACTTGAATGACCTTGAAAAACTCTTAATTGTCGTTTTGTACACACGTTTGTACGATTTTTTTTTAGCCGAAAATTTTGTTTTCTATATTTTTGTTTTTCCTAGAATAATCCAGAAAAAGTTTTTTTTTTTTTTGGTGAATTACGTAAAAACGCGCAATAACGTAATAATAACACCCCCGGGGCGCCCGAGGGGAGTACAGAGTTACAGATCTTTTCATAATATAAAATAGCTGAAATCGATTCAGTAGCCGATTCAGAACATACTACTTTCAGGATGTGCGATTAATATACTTATTACAAGTTGTCATATTAAACACCTGGGCTATGCTGACGACTCAACCAAACATCTTTAAGCAGCATCAAGGCGTCATACAACGTCAGTATCCTGGCCTGTTGGTCTAGTGGTTAGTGACCCTGACTGCTATACCAGAGCTCATGGCTTTGATTTTCACCCAAGACAAATGTTTTTGTGATGAGCACGATCATTTGTTCTGTGTCTGAGTGTAATTTATCTATGTTACGGCTAATAGTAGAAGTGCGGCTACACCTAGCTTTAGCCGGCTACAACTAGGCGCAGCCGGCCACGTGAGGAACTTAGATGTATCCATCAAACTATCTTCGGTCAGAACTAGGTGTAGTTTTTTTTCTGAAGAGAAGACTTACGATATTTTGAGTTTTATTTATTACTTATATAATTATAAATGTCACTTCAACATCCCTGTCTTTTTTTTAATATAATAGAATCAATTGGGAAACGCAAGATGGGAATCTCAAAATAAAACTAATATATTTTACTGCACTGAAAACCCAGTTCTAGCCGATGATAAATAGGATACACCTAAGTTTAACCACCGGTGTGCGGCTGTAACTGTATAGTTCTAGCCGCTATGATGAAAGCTACACCTAGTTCTAACCGAAGATAAGTAGGATACATCTAAGTTGAACCACATGTGGCCGGCTGCACCTAGTTGTAGCTCGCTAAAACTAGGTGTAGCCGCACTTCGGTTATTAGCCGTAACATCTATAATACGTAGGTATTTACAAAAAAAATATAAGTAAGTATGTTGATCAGTTGTCTAGTACTCTTAACACAAGCTCTGCTTAGTTTAGGAGTACTCGTATATGGCGTTGTGAGAAAGTTGTGGAATATTATTATTATTTAGTACCACTAACTGGTACCCTATGGGCAGAAAGCGCAGACAAGGCAGACCACAAAAGAGATGGAGTAAAGATATTATAAAAACAGCAGGAAAAACATGGAGCAGAGTGGCCCGACAAAGGTCAACGTGGAAACGAATGGAGGAGGCTTTTACCGCTGTCTAGCGGTCCTTGTACAGACCAAATATGTAATTATATTATCTATTAAATAAAAAAGAAAAAAAAGCAAGTTATAAAGAAAACAAAAAAAAGAATTGTAGAAGGAAAATAAAGCTATTTTTTTTATTATTATTTAGTTGCGAATGCACCCTTGCCTGTTTAACATTACGTAACTTTGTTTCAGGTTTAGCAGCCCTCGTCTGCTGTCTCGCAAGTTTGCTGAACGGAATCCTCGCAATGTACCCGCGCAAGCTGTCTACATGCATCAGTGTGTTCTGGATCAGATTCTTCCACTACCTCACTGGCATTGCCAGCATGTTCCTGGCTACCGGCAGTCTCTGCGCGGCCTTCGAGTACAGATCTTTTAAAGTTTGGACGGGGAACGGAGATGTCTTCGTGCCCACCATCGTCTTCTTCACCTGGTTGTTCACCATTTTAGTGACGTTAGACTTTTGGATTTTGACAGGAAACAAAATTCGAGGTCTTATTTAGGTAGGATTTATTTTTGTATTTTTTGTAATAAAAAAGTAAACACATTTCTAGTCTTCTTCTTTTCGTATCGAATGTCCAGTAAAATATTTTATTACCGTCAATGTGTTAAATTCAGACTTTGTATTAATTCAGACATGTGTGCTAAATTTTAACAAAGCTGTTAAGTCATTTAAGCGTGGCGAAGTAACAAACATACACAGACACACATACATACAAACTTTCGCCTTTATAATATTATTATACCTTTAATCCTCTCTGTCTATTTGTGAAAACTACTCGAAAATCCGTTCAGTAGTTTTTGATTTTATAACAGAGAGACAGGCGCGACTCCGGACTGTTTTACACCTACAATTATGTTACTACCCTAAACCCTAACTGATTAATTTTGAAATAGGGTAAAGTTACTTTATTTTGGCACTAATATTAGCACACCGGCAAATCAACCTGCTTATTGAGAAATAATTTTATCTCTCGCAACTTATCGAATGAGAGAGAGAGTAGTAGATATATAGGCTACTTTATTGTCAACAAGATTTCTAATAAGATAAGTCACGATGGCGCCAGAACACTGTGTCTCGATTTGGCTTGTAAAAACTATTTATTTACTAAGGTTAGTGCCATTTTTAACCCCACAAATTTTAAATATTAAGATTTTTCCAGTATACTTTTGGTTTATGGCGGATTTAACACACACTAGTCGAGAGTTTATTTACACTATTTGCTTTGTTTTTCTTGTCCTTCTAGCCGTCCTTCGCGGTTTGTCTTTGGTTAAGGGCCTATTACACTACGCGATATTCAGCACACGATATTCAGACTGTCTTATTTTTTGTTCCGAGTACGACCGGTCTAACCCTTATTACACTACGCGACATCGACTAAGGGCAGAATTCACCAATAAAACTAATCGCGTTTTAACGTTTGGCTCGCATAATCGCGTTTAGCCACTGTCACTACTGTCACTTGTAAAAATACAACAAAAGAAAAATACAGACAAGTGACATTAGTGACAGCGGCTAAACGCGATTATGTTAAAATGCGATTAGTTTTATTGGTGAATTCCGCCCTAAGACTGTCTGAATATCGAGTAGTGTAATGGGCCCTTTACTGCTCCGCTTTCGTAGGTTATAGCGTGACGTACTCGGGCCAGTATACAAATATTTGGGATAGTCTTATTGATTAGGAAAAGTACAAAGATATAAAGTGGACGCTTCATGTAATAAAAATGTCAACTAACTTCCATTCTTATATATTTGTTTTTTTTTTACTACAAAAACAGTTTTGACGACTTAAATGCGAGGTGACACAGTCATACCGACGCGTGCAATCTAAATAAAGTTATCTGCAATTATCTGATAATTACAATAACTTACTAAAACTGTTATATTTCACAACATGCCAAATCTTTTAATCACGTTTTGAAAGTGAAAAAAAGGCGTTATCAGTAAAAAAGAATTACGGAATATTTTTAACCGACTTCAAAAACAGGAGGAGGTTATCAATTCGGTTGTATTTTTTTATCATCATTTTTTTTATATGTTTGTTACCTCAGAACTCCTTCATTTATGGACCTATTTGCATTTTTTTTCCCTTATAGGATATGTCCTATAAGGGAAAAAAAATGCAAATCATCGGTCCATTTGGTCCATTTTGAAAAAAATGGGACCAATCTGGAAGCATACTTCCAGATTGGTCCCATTTTTTTCAAAATCCAGTTCTGATGATGGAATCCATGAGGAATCGAGGGATTTTTTTTCCCTTATAGGATATGTCCTATAAGGGAAAAAAAATGCAATCATCGGTCCATTTGGTCCATTTTGAAAAAAATGGGACCAATCTGGAAGCATACTTCCATATTGGTCCCATTTTTTTCAAAATCCAGTTCTGATGATGGAATCCATGAGGAATCGAGGGAACTCCTCAAAAATTATAGGTAACCCTATGGTAATTTTAGTATTTTCATCAAGAACTTAAGCATTTACAGCCAAAAAGTAACATAGAAATGGTCAACGGAACTTCATACTCAAATAGATATCACAATGAAGATATAGTTAAGCGACTATGACAATACAAATAAATGAATGATTCTGAATAGTTACGTTGAAAATGGTATCATCGAAGTGATCTGATGATGATGATGGAGCCGGAAGGTAGGCACTGGAACTCCGTAATTAATCAATGTAACCTTGCCGTGTTTGGACTTATTAGAATTGTCATGAGATGCACTTTGGCTATAAGGTACTATCGAACTGATCTGATGATGGAGCCGGAAGGTAGGCACAGGAACTCCGTAATTAATCAATGTAACCTAGCCGTGTTTGGGCTTATTAGAATTGTCATGAGATGCACTTTAGCTATAAGGTACTATCGAACTGATTTGATAATGGAGCCGGAAGGTGGAAGGTAGACACAGGAACTTCATAATAAAACAATGTAACCTAGCAGTGTTTGGATTAATTGAAATCGTCATGAGAAATAGGCACTCTATTTATAAATGTATCGCAACTAAAAACTGTAAAATAAAAACTTTTACAAAAAAAAATTACCTACTTCACTAAAAAAAAACACTAAAAGGATCAAAATAAGTAACTTTAATTTTGGAAGTCAGCGTTAAATAAGAAACAAACATTACCGAGAAACACCGACTTCCGAAATTAAAGTTATTTTGATCCTTCGTGTTTTTTTTTAGTGAAGTAGGTATTTTTTTTTTTGTAAAAGTTTTTAAAATAAGTAGTAATAGTAATAATGGCAGTACACACAAAATCGCGAAATTACAGTTTTTTTTTTTTTAATTGCACCCGTAGCTTCATAAGGTGCCAATAACTGGAAAGTTTACCCTACCTGATAATTCCCTGAAAATAAATTATGAACGTACTGAACCAAAAACCTACTAAGCTCAGAAAATCCGCATAGCAGGTGTTTATCAGTAACCATTACGCCATAACTGTCATCCTTATCCAGTTGTTGAAATAGGAAACATTAATATCTGCGAAGTTATCTTAAATCAGAGATAACAAACTATTGATTGGCTCAGTATATCTGTACGTTAGTACTCGTTGAGATTCGAAGGCGTGCAACTACGGAAAGGATTCTTATCTAAAGTGTATTCAAGTTTAAAAATATGGCAATGCCACCACCTCCCCCGATGCCTCACGGCGGAAGACTAGAAGACGGACTACGACCTGGTGGCCCCCCGCCAGATGAGCAAGTTTCCGGATTTGTAGTGGGCATGAACGTAATCAATACCGTGACACATCTACTGCTCGGAGCTGTCGCCATCAGTGCGTTTTTTTGCATAAATACCAAGAAATTTATCTACAGTGACATTTTAACAATAGAAATTCCAAAATTGTCAGCACATGTCTATTTAACAGTTATTGGGGTGAGTAGAAATTTTTATAATATATCTTTCTTCTACTTCGAAATTTAGGCAGGTACTTGAGCCGACTTTCTCTCGTGGTGCAGACAGCGTCATCAACTGGTAACCCCTTTTTTTAGTTATCTTAATGTGAGAGGGGTACCCATTGATGCAGCTAAACAGCTGCGTCTTTAAAAAATCAGTTCGAACTATATAATACTTTGTATAATATAACTTTTCTAAAACAAGTTGTCCAATCGCCGCCTAGTACCAAAACAAAATTTGTCGGAAAACAGCCAAATGCAAGACACAAAAGAACGGAAAATGACGATGATGAAGGAAAAGGAGTTTCGTCATTCTCTCTCTTGTCAAACTGCAAATACCAGAGCTATCATTGACACACAAAAAAGGGTTTTAACGATTGATTATAATTATGTCATCATCATTTCATTATTAGGATACTTATTATATTGTGCTTAGGTGGAAAGTTACTATGACTAAGATCGTAAGAGTTCTAATGAAATACTTAATAGAGTTTTTTTTTAACCCAGTGCCTTTACATTTACAGTATGTGCTCTTAGTGAGTCAAGCCGTATTATCGTTAAACCCCCGAACTGGATGGGGAGACAATTTCAAGTATCCAAAGAAGACGAAGATATATTGGTCCTTGCAAGTGCTGGGCTCTATGTTAGCAATCATCGGTGGCATTCTGGCGATAGTCGGAGTGAAGGAATTGACCGATGAGAACATTCCAATATCGATCCGCCCCGACAGCGGTCATTTGGCCTCGGCTCATAACATCGTTGGTAAGTGTACATTTCATATGAGGTCTCTTTTTAATTAATCTACTTATTCGACCAAATCGACTGTTTGTTCGGTTGACCGGTTCGGAACCCTATGTCCCAAAACCCAACTAGTTCCGACCAGATTTAGGCTTCGATCCCGCTGCGCCCCTACAGTTTTGCTGACGTCTCCATGAGGCGCGCGTGGAACTCATCTGAAGTGTGACAAATGTTAGGACAATTTCAATTGATTCAAAGCTCCCAAAATTGGGACTTTTCTATGAAAACACGTGGTGGCACTGGGGCGTTGCTAAGCATATATAAGAATAGCTCCAATAACATTCTTCAAACCTTAGCCGATAAACACGATGCGCCGGTGCTTTTAATCACTGGTTGCGGTTGCTGGTGCGACAGTAGGTTAAGTATTTTAGATTATTTCTTTTTTAAATTTTACTAATATTTTAGTTGATAATTTATATACTTACTAACCATTGATCCGCTGTTGTCATTTTAATAAATGTAATTAACACGCGACTGTCTGTGAGAGGATTTCTGCTTGACACAATCCTTTTTTTTTAATTCATATAAACCAGTACTTGACTGCGATCCCACCTGATGGTAAGCAGCGATGCAATCATTGATGGTGAGGCGCACTAGTTTATTAAGAGCCTATTCACTCTAGCCTTGAAGACACCTAAATTATAGTTGGACGGGAAAACCGCAGCAGGCAAATTGTTCCAGTCCTTCGATGTACGCGGCATAAACGACGAAGCGAAACGCTTAGTCCGGATCATTGAAGTTTCAACAACGTAAGGGTGGATACTCGCCGTACGTCGGGTTGTCCGATGGTAGAAAGGAGATGGCGGAATCAAGTCATGCAATTCCTGCGCACACTCTCCAAAATGCAACCTGTAAAATACCGATAGGCTGGCTACCCTGCGCCTGTGCTCGAGGCTTTGTAGATTGGACGTAACCAAATCTAGATCCCCAATTAGCCCCTTCGCACGCCTTTCCACTGAGTCTAAAGCTGCTAGATGTCATTTTGCAGCACCAGCCCATATGTGACTGCAGTCCCACACACGATCGGGCCTGTGCTTTGTATAACATTAAAAGCTGTCCCGGTGTGAAGTACCGTCGGACCTTTGCAAGAACGCCTAGTTTTCTAGCAGCTACCTTGGCTTTGGACTCAATGAACCGCCCAAAATTGAGGTCTGAGTAAATTTCAACTTCCAAGAGCTGAAGGCGGTCGGTGCACTCCAGAGATACATTCTGAAAAGCAGGAGCCAAGGCGAACGGACTCCTTTTGGCGGTGAACAGACACGCTTGTGTTTTAGCGGCGTTGAATCCTACCAGATTGGTTTCGCCCCACATGGAGACTGCCTGAAGTGAGACATTCGTACGCTCTACCATAGCCTCTCGTTCGGACCGGATTAGCTCCTTACTAGCCCGAGCACCTGGCAGGTATCTCTCTACAACTGTGCTATCATCTTACCATAGATACCGGGCATCAGCAGATCGTTAATATGCAGCAGGAAAAAAGTTGCAGAGAGAACTGACCCCTGAGGAACTCCGGCATTGGTCGTCATGGGCTCTGATGAGCATCCATCGACAACAACTCGGAGAGACCGTTCACTCAGGAAGTCTTTTACCCAGTTAATCAGACCAGGGGAAATGCCGTACGCTGGAAGCTTACTCAAAAGGCTGGCATGCCATACCCTGTCGAAGGCCTTCGAGACGTCTAAGGAGACAGCAATCGCTTCTCCATTCTTCTCAAGGGCCTCGCCCCACATGTGAATGGTATACACTAGTAGGTCCCCAGTAGACCGATTGTGGCGAAACCCGTACTGTCGGTCACTGAGGAGATCGTTACCTTCCAGGTATGCCATGAGGCGCGAGTTCAATACACGCTCCATAATCTTGCAGAGTATGGAGGTTATTAGGATAAAAAGAAATAATTTACTTATAGAAACAATTTTCCACATTTTTTTTAAATGTACTGAAGGCACATACTTAGAGAAACGTTCTTAACGCGTCTAGTCCCTTGAACATCTAGCCGGAGTTAAATGCACACATACTCGTACTGCTGCCCGCGCCCGCATAGAGCTCCGCTGACCTTTAAATCGTTTGAAAGGAGTAGGGAAAACAAGCGAAAACATAACATGTTATTAAATATATTTTTCTTGGTAAAAGTATTAGACATACGAAAAAATTATACTTTGATAATGTTTTATAAAAATCTATAATTTATTTTTTCGAACCTTTGACCTAGACGTTACCAAAGAGTAGGCTTCAGAAAATCACAGTTTTATGGCACTGATCGGGAGCTAGGGCCTTAAGTAAGAAACCACTTTGATGTAGTGCTAGCTTTATTTTTTATTTTTTTTTCAGGTCTGGTTGCCATGGTGTTAACTACTGTTAGCCTTGTGGGAGGGCTCGTGCATTTGATATGTACAAATATGCTAAGCGGCAGGATTTTTAAACTTCTGTACTCTTGCATTATGACTTTGACGCTCATTATTGCCTTTATCGCCATCTGCCTAGCATTTGACCAGTTCAGAGAGTATAAATTAACCGACACAAGTGCAAACATGGCCATAGCAGTCACTGTACTTTCTATAATAGGGATGTTGATGATGATTATTGGCAATTTGACGGTAGCTGGAGGTAAAGGTATTGTTTAGTTTTAATTAAAATTAAATTCAACGTAATCATCATTTCAGCCGAAAGACGTCCACTGTTGGATATAGGCCTCCCCCAAGTCTCGCCATAATGACCGATCCTATGCGGTACGCATCCATCGGATTCCCGCAATCCTCACCAGGTCATCGGTCCACCTTGTGAGAGGCCTTCCAACGCTGCGTCTTCTGGTACGTGGTCGCTACTCCAGAACCTTTCGTCCCCATTAACCATTAAAAATAAATTAATGCTCTCAAATGTAGACAATAAATATTACGAAGCAAAAATGAATGAGCAGCCCAGCAATGGGACAGTGCATGCTAGTTGTAAATTAATCATCATCATCTTCCTGCCCTTGTCCCGTGTTATTTAGGGTCGGCGCAACACGTTTTTTCTTCCATTCTGTTCTGTCACACGTCACGCTATTACTAACTGCTTTTTCTTTCATATCGTCACACAATCCATCCATCTTTTCTTTAGCCTCTCTCTCTCCCTCCCCACATGTGTACTCATAACTCTTTTAGTAACATGCATTTCATCCCTCTTCTTCACATGACCATACCAAGACAAACGATTGCCTTTCAACTTTTCAGTCACTGGCGCCACTTTCAAACTTCCTCTAATATACTAATTTCTCACTTTATCCATTCTCGTCACACTACACATCCATCTCAACATTCTCATCTTCGCTACATGCAAGCTTTTGTCATCCGTTTGTTAGCTAGTTGTAAATGATTAAGACAAACTTAAATATTTTCTGAATATTGTGATATTTTGTCTTTTGTGGAGCAATCATTCGTACAAATGGCCCATTATCGTCTACTTACTATTGGTAGTCTGAATAATGGAAAACATTATACGTACATATAGATTATATTTTTATGGTTGATTAGTTGATACTTTTAATGTGTATTCCTTGTAATTTATATTATCTTTCGCATAAAACACTTTACTTTATATAAAAAGAAATAAATGTTTTATTATAGGCTTTATTTTTTATTTTTAGATATCACTTACATAGATATCGATACGGGAAAACAAAATTGTTCAATAAAACGTTGATACTAAGTAATTCGAATGATCCTTTGATAGCGTGTGACACATAGATAATAATATTGAATCCCAATAGTTAATTAGATTGTCAAGTAACCGAAAACAAGAGCAATAACATCAAACATGTAATAAATTGATAGCAATCAATCTCACTTCATCTTATTCACTTCAAAGGATTTAATTAGAACTATTTATGTAATAAGTAGGCAGATACAGTACAATGTACTTGCCAATGCGGTCATTGTCAATCACAGAGCTGTACATATGTACACAAAGGCTAAGTCAGGTCATACCGAATCGCAATAATTGAATTTTATTACGTATTAACATTGTTTTCTTATCGAGGCCCACCAGCGCGGCCACGATGCGCACGAGTTTGATGTCTAATCGAAATGAGGGAAGGGCACAAGATTGCACCCGCGCCTGGAATGAAAATTATCGATACATTGAAATGATACGATAGTCAAGTGATACAGTAGGTTGTTGTAATCTATACCTATATATAATAAAAGGGGAAACTGACTGACTGACATATCAAGTCACGGCCGAAACTACAAGGCCTAGGAACGTGAAATTTTGCGCATGGTTTCCTTTTATGGCGAGCACTAAGAGAGGGTTTTCCAAAATTCACTCCCTATGGGGATGAAACAGGGATTCAAAGTTTGTATAGAGAAACCTACAAACACGCGAGCGAAGCCGCTGGCAGAAGCTGGTTCAGTCATAGACTGACAGAAGGTTACACGTGATTGACAAAATTATATCTTTACGATGATTTCCGTTCCAGAAACTTTAGAAGTCCTCCTAATAAAAAATGCGTAGGTAACTAACGCATAGCATTTCTAGGACTTTCAATTGGGAAATTATACCTTTTACTATAGAAAATTATGAGGTATCATATCATAAGTGATGAGGCTGCCCCCCTTTATTTATTTCTAGCTTTTGCCCACGGGTTCGCCCGCATGATAATACAAGATTATCCCAATAAAACACTCCCGACATAAAGTAACATAAGTGTTATTCTAAGACATGGTCCAATCGGATGCCATAGTTCATCCAAACCCGTTGAGTTGTTTGAGCGTGAAGGAGTAACAAACATACACAAAAACTTTCACCATCAAAATATTAGTGTGATAATAAAAACTGGAGCCATGGAGCGCAGCATAATAGGTGTTAAGCGAATAGATCGCGTAAAGGTAGCCATACACGCTAGGTTATACCTGACAGGTTTGCCTGTACAGTTGAGTTTTTCAGGTGAACCTGAGCGTGTATGTTGCACAACTGTGCAGGTTTCCACACAAGCAGACAGGTATAACTGTGCAGGTAAACCTGTCAGGTATGCCCCTAGCGCGTGGGTGTGTACCTTTAGGAACTCCACGCTGCGCTCCATAACTCAAATAACAAATGTCTGCTTGTGTGGAAACCTGCACAGTTGCAGGTTTCCACACAAGCAGACAGGTATAACTGTGCAGGTAAACCTGTCAGGTATGCCCCTAGCGCGTGGGTGTGTACCTTTAGGAACTCCACGCTGCGCTCCATAACTCAAATAACAAATGTCGGGGAAAAAACAGCCAGGCCGAAATGGAAGTGGAGGCCACGTCGCACGAATGCATCCGGATAAGTGGGCGAGGATTGCCACTCACTGGACGCCTGAGGGAGGTCGACTGCGGCAAAGGTGGAGTGACGATCTGCCCCCCTAGCCAAGTTGCAAACGATAAACGTGAACGCTTAGTAATCTCCAATAGATTTTCAACTTTATACCTAAGAGCATAAAGTTGAAAATCTATTAAAGACTACTGAGCGTTAGCGACCGGAACGAACGAAAACACTATGTAATCTTCAATAGATTTTCAACTTTATATCCAATAACATAAAGTTGAAAATCTATTAAAGACTACTGAGAGTTTACGTTTATCGTTTGTGACTTGGCTAGGGGGGCTGATCATGTTCGCGGGGTAAACTTGGCCAGAGATCGCCCTAGACAGAGATGTTTGGAAGGAGAAAGGGGAGCCCTTTGCCCAGCTGTGGGACATACGATAGGCTATTACAAAAAAAGAAAAAACTCAGTGCACTCAGAGCAGTAGTGGCTTAGTGATAATGGACCCAACCTACGGGTGTTTTACTTTGTGTAATTTATTTCATCAGCACTGCTTTCAAAACAGTGAAAGAAAACATAGTGAGGAAACTGACATGTTCTCGAACCAAAAATTCAGTTGAAGATTTCTTGAAGATTGACCCGTATTGGGCCCGCGTAGTGGATCACTAAAAAGTAACATGTAGGTATATGCGATGGTAAAAACGTCGAAGACCCGAACGGGTCGATCTTCAAGGTTAAGCAACGCTTTCTGAGGTCATTCCGGGGATGGGTGATCATCCTTTACATGCCGAGATACAGAGAAGCCGTGCCTCGGAAAGGTTGCCAAGCTGTTGGTCTCGGCTTTCATTTGTAGATTTTTGACAATTTGGTCAAAAATTTGGTTAAAAAAACGTCAAGCTGAGTACAGACTGCTGTAACGTAACGCAATGTAACAGGTGGACGCCATGCGCGCGCGAACCGTGCACACTACGCGCGCGAACAAAGCATTTCAACTATGTGAGTAGGTACAGTCACGGGTCAAACGTGCAGTTGCCCTCCATCAATGCTAAAGGGTCTAAAATGTCTTTTTAGAGGTACTCCCTTTCTTCACCTAAAATTGTTTGTCCGAAAATCATTATCCATAACGCGTTTGCTATAAACACCATAATGTGTATAACCATAATGTTCAAAATCCCGAAATTTTATTTAACATAATTATCTTTAGTTCTAAAAGTATTTTGTCATAATATCGAGTACTATAATAATTGAATCTCCTAATTTTACATGACTTATAGTCATATGTCCTAAGTTTTCTGTTAAATAATGTGTATATTATTCCGAATGTTCATTTATAATATTTTTTTAGTCATAAATCATTTGCTAAAAATTAGATTTTAGTAACAGAAACGAATCGCTGTAAATCCGACTCCACGCAGTCTTGTCTGCCCTACCCCTAGAGTGTAATTTAAAATCGCGTAGGCGCGGAGGGGCGAGGCGGCCCGCGAGTTGAGGAGCAGGTGGTTGTAACACCCGCCGCCGCGGCTGAGGTTGGCCGGCGAAGCCGGCCAGCAAGCCGAAGCTGCGGTGGTGAGCGTTAAACCCATCTGCGACGATAAACTCGCGTGGGATCGCCGGAGCCCCGCAGCGCCGGAGCCGTGACAGAAACCATGCCTGCTGCATGTTGCATGCTTGCTTGCATGCTGCATGCTGCGTGCTTGCTTGCATGCTGCGTGCTTGCTTGCATGCTGCGTGCTTGCTTGCATGCTGCATGCTTGCTTGCGTGCTGCATGCTTGCTTGCATGCTGCTTGCTTGCATGCTGCTGACTTATAACTTTTATTGAAAACATAGTTTTATATCTAGTTTTATGTCTTTTGTATATTATTGATTGTAATATTTATGACAAACGGATTTAGGACATATTATATTTAGGGATTTCAATTTTATGGCATGTGATATTATGTGATTTTAAATTCGGGTAAGTTATCGTTCGGACAAATGATGATTAGGACAAAAAAAGTTATGGCACTTTAAATTATGGATAAAAAATTTAGGTGACACAATAGAGAACCCTTTTTAGAAGAGGGTGAATGGTTCATGCCTGATTTGATTTGTAGCATAGAATCTATATTATTAATTTTCCTAGTTGTGGACTATGAAACTTCTACTACAAAGTAATTTTAGAAACTTTAGCAATGGTAGAGTGCAACTGCATTTTTGACCCCTGACTGTACATGCTTATGAAATGCTCCTTTCATGTTACGTTACAGCAGTCTGTACCCGGCTTTACGGTTATAACAAATGCTAGAAAATCTGATGCCAGTCTTGCCAAAAGGTAGCATCTTTTGGATTGTCAAGGTAAGATAGGCTGTCGCTAATGTAAAACACTGCTACCATTGTGAAGGTCAGATAGGCTGTCGCTAATGTAAAACACTGCTACTATTGTGAAGGTCAGATAGGCTGTCGCTAATGTAAAACACTGCTACTATTGTGAAGGTCAGATAGGCTGTCGCTAATGTAAAACACTGCTACTATTGTCAAGGTCAGATAGGCTGTCGCTAATGTAAAACACTGCTACCATTGTCAAGGTCAGATAGGCTGTCGCTAATGTAAAACACTGCTACTATTGTGAAGGTCAGATAGGCTGTCGCTAATGTAAAACACTGCTACTATTGTCAAGGTCAGATAGGCTGTCGCTAATGTAAAACACTGCTACCATTGTCAAGGTCAGATAGGCTGTCGCTAATGTAAAACACGCTACTCAGCTGTATCTGGATAGACTAAAAAAATAACCCAATGTAGTTTCTGAAAAGGAAACCCACGGTTCTAAAACGCAAAGGGCAACTAAAGGAACGTAGGTGGATTTTAGTCAGTAAAAATCTGATACGCCCTCTCCGTCCACCCTAGTGTGGGAGAAGTCATTTGATAATCTCCCACATCCCAAAAAAAAACAATATACTTAGTTGGGAAAAGGCTAATCGAAACGCTATTTAGATCGAGAAGGAAGTTCAAAAAATAAAAGTCAGTAGTTGTTTCAGTTTCATCTATTCATCACTTGCTTTAAGAACTATTTATTTACACTTAAATACCACTAATTACATAACTTAAGCTGAAGTACAATACACTAGAGATACAATACAGTGATATTATCTTAGAAGCGTTGGTAATATCCTAAGTACTAAGTTGAGTCATGATCTTTACTTGTACAATTATATAAATTAGATCATACATATAAAAATATACTTAAGTTTAAATATCACACCGAATAAGCAAAATATAATAAATGTGTTAATTATAATACTAATTGCTCTTACGTTAATATTATTTTAGGGAAAGTCGGAAAGCTTAATATACTATGGATTCGGATTCCCAATTTCTGAAAAAAAAAACAACGCTTTGTTTTTTTTTTTTTGTTTTTTCGCACGGTTTTTGCATTTAAGCCAGTGTCAAGTATAGAAAGCATTTAGTTTTTTACAGTCACTTTGAGTTTCATTAGAATGCGGATGAAGCACATTCTAATGTTTATTATTTGGCTGCAATAATATAATATAATACATAATTTAATTGGCAGTTTTGTTTGTGTTATTTGACAGCAAATGTATCGAATCAGCATTCTCGGCAAGCTTCACTGACATATCAATATTACGATAAAATTCTCATTTCCATTTTACCATGATCGTGGTAATTTCAATGATTCCACATATTATCCAATTATGTTGACACTTGAGATATAAAAGTACTTACAGCAATTTTACATCACAATACTTCACTCGATAAAACCCCGCCAAAAACTTGTCGAATAAAACACAACTCAAGTGATACTATTGGCTGTCGAATTTTCACAGCAGCTAATCATAGCAGCAAAATCACCTTTTATTTAATTCTTTGTCACATTAATTTTGCGATAATTTTTTATTCCAGAAAATAAGCCTAAATTGAATATAGTTTCTTTAAACGATAAATATCAAAATAAGAAAATGAATGATGCCAGAGAGCAACTTTTAAAATCTTTCCCCTTTAAATAAAGACTGATAATACAAACAAAATACAATCAAAGTTAAGTTGGCAGTTTAACGTTAAGTATAAACGCACACTACGGTAACCGCAACCAACAAAATGACTTAATTACGAATAACCGCTATTGATGGAGTTGACGTGGGTCTTTATACAGCGTTCAGAGACAAGTATAATTATTACAAATAAATCAGATTATTAGTACCTACAAATCTTAGGGTAGCCGGATCCCCTAACAGATGGTCGATGGGGACGAAAGGTTATGGAATGGCGACCACGTACCGGAAGACGCAGCGTTGGAAGGCCTCCCACAAGGTGGACCAATGACCTGGTGAGGGTCGCGGGAATCCGATGGATGCGAGACGCACAGGACCGGTCATTGTGGCGACATTTGGGGGAGGCCTATATCCAACAGTGGATGTCTTTCGGCTGAAATGATTATGATGATAATGGAATCTTAGGCTAGGTACTTGTTGAATCCCAAATCAAAATAGTTCAAAAAAATCTTGGAATATGTCTTGGAGCCATGGTCTTTTGAAATGAAAAGATAGGCGTTTCTGCTTTGCTGTAGCATAGACAACACCTACAGTGTTAGCCATAGTGTGCATTTAACTTGTCTAAAGGCAGTGGAATACCCGAGCATTAACATAAGTAGCATTTCAATTTTTACAAAGAGATTGTCACCTGTCACAGAAAACGTTTTACTATTTTTTTTTTACTTGCTATGTTTTTTTGTTAGTTTATGTGGGTCAAATTTTGTAAGTTTAATTAGAACCACTTTGTCTTATCCTACGGATTTGAATTTTACCATGTCAATTGAGTACCAATGAAAGTGCATTTTTATGGAAAGCATCTACCATGACGTCTTAAAGTCATCATCATTCCAGTGAGAGAGAGATGAAGTTATACAGGCTACAAAGCATCATCTCATCCCTTTCTCACACTAGATTCATGATGTTTTTAAGATTTCATGGTAGGACCCCTGAATCGACATCCAGGATTAGCTCCAGATGAAGGAACTCTTCATAGGTCAACAGCACAGACATAATTTAACTTAAGCCGTTATTAATTTATTCTATAACTAGATGTGACATATTACCGACTAGGTGACCTGGGTACAGGCGATAAATAAGAGCAGTGTTCACCAGCCGCCGCAGGAGTGACAGCAGTTGATGGTGTAGTATTTGTAGTGACACAGGCGAGCTTGAACCGCGAGGAAGCAGTTGTTCAGCTTGTCTACGCAGTCTCCTACAATAAAACAACTTTATTAGACTTTATTAGATTTCAAATCACGTAAGCACCCTAGTGCGATACGTCCGCAGAAGCGCCTAACTTCAGTGACAGCCGACAAATTCTGTAGTGACGAAAGTGTAGGGTTGGAAGACGCAGCGTTGGAATTCTCCCACAAAGTAGACTGACGACCATAGGCCCTACTACAAGCGCACGACTACTACGCGATCAATTTGACGACCTTTTCTGGACTGTTAAAGGGATGGGGCTATACAACATTATTTTTAGTAAATATATGAAACCTGAATATAGTTTGTTCAGAATCAGTAACTGAATCGTTTCCAATAATCACAACACGTAAATGGTAAAGATTCCCTGGGCATCATTAACTGCTCATTTAGTATTTTATTGTTTCGTACACATCTGACGTTTAACAACTGTTTATTATTTATCACACATTAACATTCATATATATTTATTTACCTTACACATAATACTTATACATTACACATAATACAAATAAGTAAATAACTGCCGTTCACTCTCAATAAGGTTCAGTTGAAAACCAGCGTCAGGCAACTACCACTGATTACCATGTAGTTGCTGGAATTTTTGCTGAACTGGACCTATTTGGCGCAGCCGTGAGATACACATTGTGTCAGTGTTTTTTTCTTTGTTTTTTTCTTAGGTGTCTTAAATTTTGTTTTTACAGTGTGTGTATCCATGCGTACCAAATAAAATATTTTTCTTTCTTTCTTTCTTTTTTTTTCAATAATTTTTATACCATGTTATTTTTTTTCCCGAAAATATTCAAAAAAAAGTCACAAGTTGGATACCACCGACACTAAGTACAACACAGATCACGGCAGATCATAGCGGGCATTAAGCGCCAGCGCAAAGCTGGATGCGGGAGCAAAACAACCCCTCAGTCGCCCGGATAGCCCGTTGACCATGTACTTGTGCGGACAATCAGGTAACTTAACATGCATGTAACTTTGTGATTTTTCATGATACAGTTATGAAATTTTGTACATAGATTCTTTACATAAAAATAAAACTAATGTTGTATAGGGTGTATAGCTACATCCCTCTTTCTCGCTCGCACACTTGACATTTTAACACATCATGGTAAGGCCCCTAGTGAGGATCGCGGGAATCCTGTGGATGCGACACTTGGGGAAGGCCTATATGGATATAGGCTTCCCTTAAGTGACGTCACAAACGGCACCAAAAATCCGGACGTACAATGCTAGATAAGATAAGATACATTTATTTGCTCAAACATATCTTGTGTAATACACATAAAATAATAAAACAGTGCATACGTAGAAAAAAAAATGATTCAGAATGTTTGCCACATATTATTTAGGTTGAAGTGAATTTATCAATAAAAAACTTTTTACAAAAAAAAATACAACCGACTTCAAAGTAAAAAAAACACTGAAAAGTGCAAAATAACTTTAATTTCGGAAGTCGGTGTTTCTATAATAGTTTTGTCTCTTCGTTATTTAACACCGACTTCCGAAATTAAAGTTATTTTGCACTTTTCAGTGTTTTTTTTACTTTGAAGTCGGTTGTATTTTTTTTTGTAAAAAGTTTTTTATTTTTCACTTTTTAGTTATGGTACCACCACTAAAAAGTACCCCTCAGCCATACTTAAATACCTTATAGCCAGAGTGCATCTTATGACAATTCTAATAATACCAAACACTGTTAGATTAAATTAATTTATTACAGAGTTCCGGTGCCTAATTTCAGGCTTCATCATCAGATCAGTTCGATATATTACCCCTCTTCTTTCAGTCAGTCATCGACTACACGTATAAACAAAGCAATTTTACTTGTTACGACAGTTTTGCTGTGATCCCATGAGGAGTTCTGTTCCATGTCTACGAAGTTCATGATCAGATCATAACAATATTTCTATGGGACCAACTTGGAAGCATAACCTTTCAATCAAAAAAAAAATTTTCAAAATCGGTCTACAATTGACTGAGAAATCGGTGAACATACATAAAAAAAAAAAAAAAAAAAACATACATTCAACCGAACATATAACCTCCTCCTTTTTGAAGTCGGTTAAAAATTATAATCAATGTCAAAATTATGATACTGAAAACATCTGTATTTATGAAATTAGCTACGGATACCTGCTGTCAAAACTGATACGTGTCAAAAGTAAAAAAAATAATGAATTTCTAATGTCATAATATACTTTGTCTGCTAAATACGACTTTAATTGTTTGCTAAACCAATATAAATCTCTCCAATCGTTTAATCTAGGCATCCAATGCCTAGATTAAACGATTGGAGAGATTCTATGCCTAGAAAAATAAATGGACGGACTGTCACTGCTGTCTCATACACCAGCCAAGCCAAGTTACAACCGTTTCATGTCGAATTCCGTTCTCCAATCGGTAACGCCTCGGTGTCAGCAATTAAAATCTTTATATAAAAAAAAAATACAACCGACTTCAATGTAAAAAAAAACACTGAAAAGTGCAAAATAACTTTAATTTCGGAAGTCGGTGTTTCCATAATAGTTTTGTCTCTTCGTTATTTAACACCGACTTCCGAAATTAAAGTTATTTTGCACTTTTCAGAGTTTTTTTTTACATTGAAGTCGGTTGTATTTTTTTTTTATAAAAAGTTTTTTATTTTACAATTTTTAGTTATGGTACCACCACTAAAAAGTATCCCTCAGCCAAACTTAAATACCTTATAGCCAGAGTGCATCTCATGACAATTCTAATAATCCCAAACACGGTTAGATTACATTAATTTATTACAGAGTTCCGGTGCCTAACTTCAGGCTTCATCATCAGATCAGTTCGATATATTTTCCCTCTTCTTTCACGTATAAACAAAGCAATTTTAATTATTACGACGGTTCTGCTGTGATCCTATGAGGAGTTCTGTTCCATATCTTCGAAGTTCATGATCAGATCATAACAATATTTCTATGGGACCGATTCGGAAGCATAACCTTTCAATCAAAAAAAAATTTTCAGAATCGGTCCACAATTGACCGAGAAATCGGTGAACATACATTTAAAAAAAAATACATTCAGCCGAACATAGAACCTCCTCCTTTTTGAAGTCGGTTAAAAACGATAAGTTGGTAGCCATATCAACGCGCCTCGGCCTCTCGTTCTGCAATATCGTTCTACAATAACAAAAGTGTAGCGTTGAACATTGTAGAAACGATAACAATTCATTCCATCATTTTGAACGATGTGAACTTGGCTAAGAATATTCTATTCGTTCGTTCTGACCACGTGACTTAACGTTGAGATGATGTCATTCCCATACATTTGATTAGTTTTCGACTAGCGTTAACGATTGCAGATTATCAACTTGGCTAGTGGTGCATTGCTTTATATTTTGTTTATACCATCACACTCTATCAGGCGAACCGAGTGATTATTGAAATGATATTCTTTGTATTTCTGTATAACTTACAATTGGATAAATAGTATGTAACCTATCTATCTGTAAAGATAATCTAGTGTCACATCTCACAATGACGGCTATTGCGATTGATTGATCGATATGACACAATCCTGGCAAATGATGTGGCATAATATACATTTTTAAACTTAAAGCAACTGGGGATAAGATTTGGGGCTATGGGGTTTTTTTTTTTTAAGGTGGGAAATCATCCAAATGACTTCTCGCGCTCTGGGTGGAGCGGGAGGGCGTGTCAGAGTTTTACTGACTAAAACCACACCTGTATCCTTCAATTACCCTTTGCGTACTAGGACTACGGGTTTCCCTTTCAGAAATTCTCCGCGGTCCTAGCTAGCGGCCATCGGCCCCGCTGGGCCCCTACGGTTTGCTGACATCTCTTTGAGGAGCGCGAGAATCACTACGCGCTGGTGACGACTGGGCTCGGTCCGGTTAATTACCGAACAGCCGGACGGCGAGCTACCCAGTGCTCGACGTCCGCAAGCCCGCGTCTACCGTGGCTGGTAATCGGGGTCGGAATTACGACGGCTAGGGCGTGAGGACCTTCGTTCCCTCACGCGTGCAGCCTCCTCCTTCGCTAGCATTACTGCTTCGCAGAAGGAGGCGACCGCCTGCCACTCCTCCTCGCTCCGGACCATAGCCTGAACCAGGGCCCGACGCGAAAGGTCGCTGCCGCCAATTGCCTCCACGAGGACACGGCGGTGCTCCGCCCAAGCGGGGCACGCCTCCACCGTATGCTCCACCGTGTCCTCCGGGTGGTCCACACAATGATGACACCCGGGCGTTGCTTCCACCTGAATCCGATGCAGGATCCTCCCGAACTTGCCATGTCCGGTGAGGACCTGCGTGATGCGGTAGGTGAGGATGCCGTGTTGCCGCTCCAGCTGGGGCTATGGGGTGGATATTGATACACTATCTTACCTCTTGATGCATGTTCCCTTGCTGTGATGGGTCTCAGTGGCGTGTCTCTGTGTACAATATCGACGCCTGGAGCTTTTTGAGACTCTGTGAAACATAACATAATGATAAGATTGATCCTCTTAATTTCTTTGAAAAATCTTATAAATAGAAGAAAAATAAATACATACCTACACGTACAGATAGCTGCATCAATTGGGTACCTCTCTCGTATTAAAATACCTTAGGAAAGAGGGTAGATGACGCTGTCCGTATAATGTGTAAAGTACCTAATTTTTATCCACGAATCGATTCCATGCAGGTAATAGATACTCTGCCAGGGCTGCGAGGTCGTTCGAAACAGCCCCTCTAGCCAAGTTACAACCATTTCGTTTCGATTCTCTTTTCGTTGATCGCCTCTTGTCGGCCACGCATCCTATTCCTTTGTTCTGACCACGTGACTGAGCGTTAAGATGGCGTCATAACAAAGGAATCGGAGGCGTGGCCGACTCGAGGCGATCGACGAAAAGAGAATAGAAACGAAACAGTTGTAACTTGGCTAGGGGGGCAGTTACCGTGGCCCTCTCATAGAGCAACTAAAGGAGTAGGTACTGTGGATTATACTCAGTAAAACTGTGACACTCCCTCTTACTCCACCCAGAGCGGGAGAAGACGTTCGACGACTTCCCAAGTCTAGTCAAGACTAACCAACTTTATCTACTAATTCAATTCCGTGATAAGATCTACCGTAAATAGCACAAAATACTGGTAAACTACTACATCAGTTACTGCTACGGCTAGTTTTTGAGGTGGGAAATCATCAAATGGCTTCTTCCACTCTAGGGTGGAGTGAAAGGACGTATCAGATTTTTACTGGCTAAAACTCACTTGCGTTCCTAGTTCTAGTGCCATGGTAACTCTTTTAAACATCCTCTCTGCCCTAGAAAGCAGTACTTAAAACTATAATCAAGAAGTACAGTTCAATATGAAAATACAGATAAGGAAAATATTTATCATTACAGAGGACACTAAAACGATTATCTACTCACCTATAGTCAGCGCCGGTGTCTGAGAGGGCGTAGTCACAACGACGGCACGCGCCGTAGTCGCCGCGTCGACGCAGGTGAGCTCGCACGCGCGGCTCGCACGCTTCGGTGTGCCGCACTCCGCCTCATTGGTGACACTAGCTTCGCCGCGGGAGCACACCGCTGAGCGGTGCTGAATACCTGTGCCGCTTGTGCAGTTGCCGGTGCACTGGGAGAAGATTTTGAAAATAGGTTCAAATATTTAGTTTTTAGTCATTGTAATGTTTAGTTGCTGTTTAATGTTCCCACTGCTGGGACTCAGGCATCTTCTCCAGGATGGCCCGCAGTCCACCACGCGGGCCCAGTGCGGGTTGGTGCATGTCACATGTCTTCGAATTTTTGGTTCTCGGACATGCCGGTTTCCTCACGATGTTTTCCTTCACCGTTTTGAGAGCAGTGGTGATGAAATAAATTACACAAAGTAATGCGTCTGGCTGAGTTTGAATCCACGACCTACAACTCGTAAGTCGGGGCCATTATCACTCGGCCACCACTGCTATAGACTGCTTTATGCTATAGTTGTTGTTGTTCTTTTGTAGTTTAGTTTTGTTGTTCTTGATTTGTTGTTGTCGGTCCATACGGATGTAATCCAGCGTTCCAACAGAAGTGACCTTGCTTGTTTCAATCCGTGTAGACAGCAGATGTAATCCAAATTTTGATATGACCTTCAACGTCCTTGGATGGGGGGCGCGTTTCCCCAACCGCATTTTCGACCGTACTGACTGATTTATGATCGTGCTGGTGCGTCGATTCAGAACACAATCTGTGGTAATAAACCAAGCTCATACCAAGGTCACCTCTATTGGAATGCTGCATGTGTGGCCCATGGGACACTTGACAAGAGCAAAGCTCTTGTTACCTACATTATTTGTGCAATCTCTCTCTTACACTGTCTATTTCTTCTAAGCAGACCACACAGTAAGAGATACGGTAGAATACACACACACACGAACAGAATATAAAATATTGAAGCTAAGTGCTAGCGTTACCCAAACGTATATTGATTTCTTAAAAGCAATGGACAGCAGACTCGCATGTGTATCATAAAAGACAGAAGCTGTTGCGTAGAAAGTATCTTTCGAATTCTACACGCAATCTGATCTCAGCAACAATGAAAATACAAGTTTATGTAACCGACTGAGATTGAAACTATAACTAAATATGTATACAGGCAAAATAGTATGATTTGGAAAAAAACTAGTGAATTTTAGTATATCTATTTTACGCTACACAATTAGTGTAGGTATATGTCACCGGAAAATTGCAGACTGTATGATTGTAATAAATCTTTATTAGATTATAATTTTTTGATATATTAAAAAAAAACATTTTATATGCGATAAATCACGTCTAAATTCATTAGTTTCCACCGTGTCTTATTTAGAAAAATCGTTTATAATTTCTCGCGATATTTTACAATCTTATGGCGTTTGCAATTTTCCGGTGACAAATACATAAGGTAAAAGCTACAGACCCAAGCGTGGCCATATTCTCGCTAGATGGAGCTATATTTAATCAATCACTACAGCTATACTATAGGTCTATAGTATAAGAACTATCAGAGTTAGGCTGATTTCGAGGCAATAATTTGAAGTCAAATAAAGTGTAATGCTCAATTTTAGCAAAATACTATTAGTTTGACTTAGATAATTATTCACCCATACACTAAAAACAAAATAAATTAAAACAAATTGTGTTCAGCGCAATCTAGTGTTACTGTTACCTATGTTACCTTACCTACATTACTACCCAAACTAATTATACACCAAGCTGCGTAAAGCGCATTTTTTTTACTTTTCCGTATTTTGAACCAGACTTGTGTTTAAGTTATACTTTACTTAATAAATAAACATCATTCTTTGTAACATACGTTTTTAAATTCACCGAATAAGCGCGGGCATGCATAAAACATAAGATCAGCAAACGTTTCAATACATGAATACACACATCAACGGTCCTTGAGAACTGAAACAGTATAGGTACCCATACTACGAAAAATACGAGTTACGAGATACATTCGTTACTCGGTACTCAAAGGCCTACCCGTTACTCAGTACCGAATACATACGGTTTGCTATCAACGGTACCCATACTACGAAAAATGCGAGTAACGAGTAACGAAATGCATTCGTGGGTAACGTTTCGTTACTCGGTACTGGATGGCGCACCCGTTACTCAGTACCGAATACATACGGTTTGCTACAGCTTTAGTTTCATCAATAAAGATCACTTCTAAACTGTCATCTGCAGCCAGAGTGATAATTGATAGGTTAACAAATTAATCCGAAACCTGAACATTACGCAACACATGATCCCGTTCGAATTGAAAAGGTCGTTGTAATAAAGTAATCAAGAGTTACGTTGAAGTGTCAAAAGCTATATCGTTAACAGGATGGTGGACGTCGCTAATTAAAATATCAATCACAAGGCTCCCTTCGTATCGTTCAATTAATCAAAGAGTGTCCTTTTACACGTTTATTTAATATTGTTCAATTTATTTAGCATTATTCTGCAAGGTTGGTCTATCTATAGATTTACTGGAACTGAATAATTATGCTATTTTGTTATGGAATTGATGTAAATCCCAAATTGCCACAATCATATTCAAACCTAAACATTTTGAATGTTTTACAATCATTATTGCTGAAAAAATTGCACTTTATGTAGATTCCAACCTCGTATTTCTAGGCCTCTCTATATCTATAATAGTACCTATATGTCTATCTATATGTCTTAACCAGATCTTAGAAATTGATCACTTCATGAAATGGGCAAGTAAAAATGGCCAGATCGTTTTAAACGTTAAAGTTTGATGATATTTCAATCCTCGTTTGCCTACTTTCTTTAGACCTTTTATTATCATTGAAATCCTACATCAATGATTTGGCCAAATGAGGATTGACATATCATCAAATATCAACGTTTATACGATCTGGCCAGTTTTAGTTGGCCATATCATGAAGTGATCAATTCTAAGATCTGGCCACTACATACACATGCACAAACATTAGTTTTATTATTAAAAAAAAAGAACGTTGCCCCACACGAGGACTTACTCCTGTATCGTGGGTATGTTCACAAACAAACATAAAAACTCACATACACAAGACATCCAGACAAGGAACAGCTATCTGTAGGCCATACAAATATTTGGTCCGTGCGGGAATCGAACCCGCGACCCACAGCGCAGCAGCCAGTCGCTCAACCACTGCACCAAAATACACTTACTGCCGACAACATTCGAATAAGAAAAGATCCACTAGACGTACGGCGTTGCGCCACCACGCGCGTTGTTTTTGTTGCATGGTAGATATCCCACCCATACGCACAAAACGTTTTGAGAACACATTTATTATGCGTACAGCCAAGGAGTGGAATTCCTTGCCGGAGTCTGTGTTTCCTGATAGCTACAACTTAGGGGTCTTTAAGTCAAGAGTGAATAGGCTACTTCTAGGCAAGCGTGCTCCATCGTCGACCACATCATCGCTTACCATCAGGTGAGATGGTGGTCAAACGTGAGCCTATCATTAATAAATAAAAAAATAAAATAAAAAGATCCTATTAAAAGCAACTAACCTGTCCCCAATCCCCGTAGTACCAGGTAGGTGTACAGTCAGCTGAGCAGTCTCGTTCAGCAGCTGGTCTGGTCTCACGACACGCCGAGTCCTTCAGATGTCTACCAGTGCCGCCGATACAGAGGACACCGCGGATTTGCTTGCCGCGGCAGGGGAATGAGCAGGGAGACCAGTCACCTGGGAGTATCAAGATATTACAGAACACGGCACAAACTGATTTTGAGGTTTGATGTCATCAAGTAAGTTCTTCAACTGTGGATGGAGCAAAATTCAAAATTCTAAATAGTTTATTTCACATAGGCCTACATGGGCACTTATAAAACGTTAGAAGCTAGTGCACGGTTCCAAATTGGTCGTTTCCTATGGAGAAGACCCGGCAAGAAACTCCGTGGTTAGTGTTTTAAAAAAAGTGGTTGATGTTACAAACTTACAAACTCCATGGTTACTCTTTTAAAAAAGTGGTTGATGTTACAATATTTCCATATTACAGTATTATTTAGATATTATGTAAGAACAGTGTAGACCAGTGAATATTGTACCCAAAAGCACAATAAAAATAATCATAATAAAAAAGTGAGTCGTCGTAATAGGAAGTAAAAGAGCGAGAAGCGAAGAGCGAGAAGGAGTGTCAGACTTTTACCCACCTTTAGCCTCAAGTGAGTAAAGAAATGTTTGATTCATATAGGTAGGCAATTAAACTAAGTCTGACTGGCCTGTTGGTCTAGTGGTTAGTGGCCCTAACTGCTATGCCGGAGGTCGTGGGTTCAATTCTCACCCAGGACAAATGTTTGTGTGATGAGCACAATCATTTGTTCTGTATCTGGGTATAATTTATCTATAATATGTATGTATTTAGAAATATATAAGTATGTTTATCAGTTGTCTAGTACTCATAACACAAACTCTGCTTAGCTTGGGACTAGATGAGATGGCGTTGTGTGATAGTTGTAGAATATATTTAAACAAAAAACAACGCGCTTCTCAAAGAAATGTCAATAAACCGTACCTAGCAGCCCCCCTAGCCAAGTTACAACCGTTTCGTTTCGATTCTCTTTTCGTCGATCGCCTCGAGTAGGCCACGCCTCCGATTCCTTTATTCTGACGTCATCTCAACTCTCAGTCACGTGGTCGTCGTTGTAACTTGGCTAGGGGGGCTGGGCCTATACCCGCTAGGACTAGGACCGCGGGGATTAACTGAAAAGGAAGAAGACAGGAAGGGCACAGGTGTATTTTTAGTCAGTAAAAGTCTGACACGCTTTCCCGCTCCACTCAAACCGGGAGAAGTCATTCTAAAATATCCCACCTTAAAAAAAAATGGTAGGTAACTAAGTAAGTACTATATTCACATGAAGCTTCATTTAAAACAAACAAATGTAGCTATAAATCATCACAGTGGTTGACATTTACCTCAGTTGTTGCAATATTTATCTTGACTACTTATGGGCATCAGGTAATCTGCTTTGCAATAAGCTAGCAAAGTTTCGTAGTTTACCCATAATGAGCGATCAGATACGATGCTCCCAGCAATATGTACAAATTAAAGTCATAATGCTTAATAATAATCAATTTAGATGTTTTTTTAACTTTAAATTGCCCGTATAACGTGTTAGCGGTATTTTATCAGATCTAATCTAATTAGCCCATTATGGCTCACCGCTGCGCTTTTCCACACACGGCGCTCTTCGTCCATTGCGAGTCCCTCCGGTAAGAGCTTTCTGAAAAAGAAGCCCGTGGTCCTAGACTGTGAAGGACAACTGAAGGAACATACGTGAATTTTAGTCAGTAAAAGCTAGCTGATACGCCCTCCCGTTCCACTCTAGAGTTGAAAAGTCATTAGATGATTTCCCACCTCCCAAAAAAAACTAGTCTGTGAAAAAAACTGAAGGTGACACTTGGGGAAGCTTATGTCTAACAGTGGACGTCTGTCGGCTGAAATGATAATGTTGAAAAATAAAACTTATAGAAACACAGGTATGTTTAGTAGTTCAGATTTACCAGTAAACCACTGTCCATCAAGTGGCTCGCAGTCAGTCTTCGGGATACAAGTGCGGGAGGACTCCGGTGCTTTCTGCGGAGAGCATCCTGACGGATCGGCGCAGCGGACACCTCTGCTTTGCACACCGCCTCCCACGCACCAACCTATACACTGATTTAAAAATAATCCCAGGATTAGAAACATCTTTACTTTCATTTATTTATTATGCAGAAAACAAATAAATCGATTCCTCCCACGCATAAGGTCGTAAAGCAAAAACTAAGTGCATTATACAAAGCATTTTTGTAATTGTTAATTGTGTAAGTAATTTTTGAAAAATCTTTTAAACGATGTATTTGCATTATGTAATCAATAATCAGTTTAAGATCACAATATCAGACGCTGTATGTAACAATATTTATTTCACAATTTTTTAATACAAGTTTACCCAAAAAAAATTACGACTGCGTTGGAAGTATCGAAATACAAACAACAAAGGGATGCTTATTTCTGAAGAAAGCTCTTCTAGCATATCTGCGAAAGGAGATTTAGATAAAAGAGATGTAGACACCGTTTATAATAACTAGGAAAATAAGAACATTAGACAATTTACTGTAAAATAATATAACATAATATACAACATTACTCTTATTATATGCGAATTCCGAAACACGTGACAGACACGACAAATTTTGTACAAAGATTTTTTACATAAAAACCAGACCAGTTATGGTATTAACTGGTCTGTTTCATACATTCTTTACATAAAATACATAAATTTCATAACTGAATCATGAAAAATCGCAAATTTAAAAGCTTTTTATGTTATCTAGTTGTCCGCACAAATACATGGTCACCGGACCATCCGGACGACTGAGGGGTGGCTTTGCTTCCGCACCTAGCTGTGTGCTGGCGTCTAATACCCGCTATGACCTGCCGTGAGCTGTGTTGTACTTAGTGTCGGAGGTATCCAACTTGTGACCTTTTATAAATATTTTTGGGAAAAAATATATCATGGCGTAAAAATTATGGGAATCGATTCAGCTACTGATTCTGAACTAACTATATTAAGGTTTCGCATATTCGAGTACTAAAAATAATGTTGTATATAAAGTTACACTATCACTAGCAGACTCGGCAAACGTAGTTCTGCCACATAAATTATCAAAGAAAAAAATGGGGCTGGGGGTAGGAGGGTAAGAGCTATTCGCAGACCTACTAATTATACTCAAAAAGTTTTATAAAAGTTGGTCAAGCCATTTCGGAGGAGTTCGATAACAGACACTGTGACACGAGATTTTTTATATTTAATAATATCACAATAGTATAAAAGAAGATATATAATTACTTAGCTTAAGAAGTCAAAATGATCATGTCAAAGAACATATACATACGTGAACGGGGAGGATGTACCATAATTATGTCCAAGAATATCTCTACTTCGGCAAAGTAGTATTTTTAAAGGCAAGGCAAGAAGGAAATAACACATCTAAACGAAAATGCCTGGAAGTGCTACTGGTCCATAAAAAAAGGATTTAAAAGCACTCGCCTTATGTCAATTATTATGACAATGTTAATGGATGAGTTTATAATATTATCGAACTACTTTTTAATTACTAGAACTAGAACAATAAACCACTGGGTTGACCGACTTCTAGTCAGTTTATGTCATTTTATTACAGAATGGTTTCAGGGTAGCGCATATCTCTCTATGCAAATCTGGCGCTAATACTAGGTTAACAGTTTGTATATCTACACTAACATTATAAAGAGGTAAAGTTTTTTTTTTTCGTTTTTTTGTTTATAGGAAGTAATCTCTGAAAGTCCTGGTCCGATTGCTAAAAGTTTTTCACCGATCGAAAGCTGCTTTATTCCTGAGTGACATAGGCTATAATATTTTATGTACGCGAGCGAAGCTGCGGGCAAAAGCTAGATTATTACATAAATATCAAAACCTCGACTAAACTACGTATGTATCCTATGTAAGTATTCCTGCGCACAGCTATCGACTATAGATGAAGACTATCGGCAGCGTACCAAACCACCCTTTGGAACACGGGAAGTGTCAACCACCCGCTTGGAAATATCCACAACGGATATGAGCACTCGAGCCCTCAGGGGAGGATGTACCGAGGAGGTTTTAAACACAAAATGGGGCTCGAAACTTTAATTTCCTATGAAGTTTGTAAACCGTTTCGTTATTTGTTTCTCTAACTCTCTTTGTTCATCCAAAAGTTGATACAAAAGACTTGAGTACAAACTGTTCATTTAGAACTCTATAGTCATCTACTTTTAACTTTAGGTATAGTTTCTATTTTACTTAATTTAAATTGAGCTTTATAATTAAACGAATTTAGGTTGCTATTATACTGTTGTTACCTGTTACCTGCCAAAGCCACCACATCTGAAACTTTCTACTAGGGCATCGTTCCTACCTGTGTTTGAGATATGGACTGACAAACTTTCAGCTTTTATAAAATAACGAAAGTCTGGCAGCCAGGGGCTCTTAGGCTACGTAAAGCCAAAATATCGTGCCCACTCCGAACTTCAAACAATTGGCTGCGCAGTAATTCTCTTTAAGAATCAGCGAATACGTATTATTTCGAGTACCTATGCGCAATAGTTCGGAACGCCAACTTCAAAGTGGCCATCATATTATGACCGTACTGTAGATGATATGAAAGACTTAAAGCAAACAGACTGTAACTTAGAATGAAATTAATAATATTTTTTCTCTTATAAAATACAGAACAATACTAAATTTTAAACAATGGAAAGGGATGCTCGAAGTTTTCTTGCATGATCGCATTAGAAATGAAGATGACGTAGGAGAACCAAGACTACCGACATAGCCCGAAGAATCGCCAAACTTAAGTGGCAGAGGGCATTACATTACATTGCTTGTAGAACAGATAAAATAATATATATATATTTTTTTTTTTTTTAATAATATTTTTGACAACTATCACACAGAGCCGTCTAGTCCCAAGCTAAGCAGAGCTTGTGTTATGAGTGCTAGACAACTGATAAACATACTTATATAGTTCTAAATACATACATATTATAGATAAAATTACACCCAGACACATAACAAATAATCATGCTCATCACACAAACATTTGTCCTGGGTGGGAATCGAACCCACGACCACCGGCATTGCAGTCAGGGCCACTAACCACTAGATCAACAGGCCAGTCAAGATGGTCTATTGGGCCGTAAGGTTCCAAAGTGGCGACCACGTATCGGAAGAAGCAGCGTTGGAAGGCTTCCCACAAGGTGGACTGATGACCTGAGGGTCGCGAGATTCCGATGGATGCGAGAGTCACAGGACCAGTCGTTATGGCGATACTGTGGGGAGGCCTATGTCCAACAGTGGACATCTTTCGGCTGAAATGATGACTAAATTCTAAGGGCACTAGGTACAATAGCCTACAAAAACATAAGAACAAAAAGTTGCAAAATAATATCCTTATTCATCTCCGTTCATTTCTATGGTCCCTCCTCGTTTTATGATTATGCAGAGTAGTTACAGCATCAATTACGTCCGTCAGTTTCACTTAAAAGCTACAAACGTAAATAAATACTGATCACAACGGCAGTCTGGTAACAATCGCTTACTGAATGAGCTTATTTATTTTCTTTCAAAGCTTAACTACTTTAGCATACAATGTAAACATTGTTTGAAGATAATGGGTTCTTCATTGAAACTAAATCTAAAAACGCTACACTAAATCAAACAAAAGATAATGACGCAACAAAATTCAGTTTTTTAGATAGAAAACCGATAAATTTTCCGCAGTTTAGTGATCTATAGAAGATTTACACTTGAATAAATTTAGTGAACCATATGTTTCGGGATTGAGAAGTACAATTTCAATCCATTTATCAGTAAAATGTTAACAATCGATATTTCACTAATAATAATGATTTACAAGTAAAATCAATGGTATCATTTGAATAAGCAAATCTGGCATGCTCTTATCTGCGCAATAAATTATAATCCACCTCCATGTGTGCGATTACTCAATGCATTGTTGCAATATATCGCCATGTTATTTCTGTTTCAAGAAAAGCACTTACGAAGCAAAAAATAGAACAGCAAATATATCATGGTGCACTTAGGTAATGACTTTGACCATTTGGAAGGCCACGCAAGATATACGCCGAAGGTTTATTTTGGAGAATCGCAATTTCGAACTGCAATTTCGGCACAGATGTTAGTGGCCATTCGAGTTTTAATTTCGAGAACTGCTAGCTACCGTTTTATTTCTCCTTTTTAGAATACAAACTCTATTGCAGAACGTAAAAATCCAAGAGCATCACAATACGGACTTGCTTCACGATTATTCCAAAAACGAAGAAACTTTTATGAATACATTTAAGTTTTAAAAGTTATTTAAGTTTTAAAGTTAACAATGAATCTAGTTAGCATGTTTAAAATGTTGAATAAAAAGTGTTAAAAGTTTCCAAACTTAATCTTTTTACTACTCCTTTATGCAGCTTCTGCTAGTCACGTAGTTTTAAGTACAGTCTGGAGATAAATATGGACGGTTAAACCTTTCATAGACTCATCAAATCTTTTATAAACATTTAAAAAAAGCTGTGTTATTATACATGTTATTTATTACTTTAATTTTAGATTTCACAAACTCTTCTTGTTTCTACACATATTGTCTACATATAAATTAATCTCTCCTTTCGCATGTCTACTGGAAGAAATTTCTTTTTTTAAATAAGCAGTACCTTTCTGTTATACGTGTGTGTACATACATTATAAAATAAATTAATTAAAATAAATCTCTATTTCTTATGGTCACGCCATAATTTGAGAATGACTTTACCAATAACATTCATCTGAATTTAAGTTTCCGAAAACTTTGTAGTAGGTTCTTATGGAAAGAAAAATAAAGAAATTTACGCTGAAAATTGGAATAGGTATCTAAAAAAACTACGACTATTTAACCTTCGCGCGTTTAACAGTACAACATCTTCATTGCTAATATTATGAAAAGGAAACATTTGTATTTTTTTTTATTTTTTTTTGTAATGAATAAACACAAAAACTGTTGTACCGATTTTAAAAATTCTTTCACCAGCTAAATGCTACTTTATCACTAGGCATATTTTCTACTTTCGCCGCTGGCAGCAGCCAGTTTCAAATAAATTTATAGAAACTGTTAACATTGGACAGCTTGGAAATATCCTACTATGTATTTAGTGGGTAGGTAAACTTAAATACATCAATAAAAAATGAATGCGTCTAAATCGTCTTTGTTTTCCCAAGGCACTGCCAGACGCAAACTTACCTCAGACCAATCAGTATACAGCCATCCAGCTGCAGCACTAAACGTATATTCCGGACCAACATCCAGTTCTGTGTCATTGACTGCAACAGTATACACCGGTCCTTCTCTGAAAGTGTCAGTGTGTTCCCGAGGCCTCGTCACTCGCTTGGTTGAAACCTGCCTCACTTCGTCACCGGAAGGTTTGTCACAATCCGGAATGTTGCACTTTTCTGATGTCGGAGGCTTTGCTAGAGGACATTTTTGGTCGCTGATCTAGAAAGAAAGGATTGTTGGTAAATGTTTTATTAGAATCTACTACCTATTTCCAGCTAACAAAAAACAAAATGACTAAACCCTTTGGACTAGTAACTTCGATATTATGATTTTTCAAAGGTTAAGGAAAGCTTTAGAAAGGATTTTTTGCATTTCTCAAGATGTCATACTTAACAACCAAAATCAACCAATTTATTTCTTCATCTAAAAATTATTTTAGAGTAGTTGATGCATATTTTTAAATGGACTTCTTAAATTGATGTCTCTTATAAAATGAATAAAGAGCGGGACAACCCTTACTTTGCTGATACTTTTTGAAGCTGTCTCAAAATTGAAGGCAATGTGACATAACCAAACATTTTTTTTGTTCGATTATACTATTTCTGGAATGATCTTGTACACATCCCACAATCCTGATTCTCGTCGCAAATCCGCACCTAGAACCCATGGACCTGGCCTCTGCTTTCCAGCAGCGGCGCGGCGCGGGAATGGAGCCCGAGCAGTGCATAAAGGGCAACTTGCGTTTGGCAGCTATAGCTGTTCCGTGACTATCAATACCACCATACCTTAGTGATCCCTCTGGAATGATCCTGCACACATCCCACAATCCTGGTCCCGGTTTCAAATCCGCACCGGGGACACACGGAGTTACGGACCAGGCGCGGGGGACACGGCACGTCCGCACAACGGCGGAGACGCCGCGGCGCGCAATCGAACTCTAAGCAGTGTGATTGGTAGCCGTTGCTTCCACGCTACAACATTAGACAAGTTAAAGAAAATGAATATAACTTACCTTAGTAATCCCTCTGGAGTGATCCTGCACACACCCCACAATCCTGGTCCTGGTAGCAGGTCCGCAGCGAGGACACACGGACCAGGCCGCGGCCCTCCAGCGCGGCGGACACGGCACGGCCGCACAGCGGCGCCGTCGCGGCGCGGGAGCGGACCCGAAGCAATGCACAGAAGACACCTCACGGTTCATGACGGTCGCTTCCACGCAACGGTACTTGCCGAGCTAAAATTAGTATAGTAACATGCGAAGAGTGAGGCAAGGGTATAGGTACACCCTAATGGGCGACCGCGGCCGTTCCAAGGCCGTAGTGACTCTTTATGATCAATTTGCAAAGGGCAACTGAAGGAACACGGGTGGGTTTTTTGTCAGAAAATATCTGTCACGCTTTTACTCGCTCCACCCAGAGGGTTTTTTGATGATTTCTTACCCTCAACAATAAAAATGGGTGTACCTACCTATATAATAGTGCACCTACATTTTGCTAGTTATCTTTAAGGTCCTTGTAATAAAGGTTGAGCCTCTTACCTTAAGTCTTGTTGGCTGCTACTGAAAATTTCCCAATGGAAAATCCTAACTACATTTTCCCTACCATGGGAATCGAACCCAAGCTTTAATAAATAAATAAATAAAATTCATTTATTTCAGGTAAAAACCCATATTATAAATTATCCATATTAAAAAGATTAAACAAATGCAAGCATGAAAAATTACAACATAAATTAAAATCATTATAATATTATGCATGTAGCACGAGTCAAAAATATTTCAAATGAGTTTAATGTGCCGTAAACAAACAACTACTGATTCCTTCATTATAATTATAATGTATTTTGATCATAACTGTTTTTTGTTTTCTATCTCAATTATTCTGAATACTTTCTATCCTGCCCCCCTAGCCAAGTTACAACCGTTTCGTTTCGATTCTCTTTTCGTTGATCACCTCGAGTCGGCCACGCCTCCTACTCCTTTGTTCTGACCACGTGACTGAGCGTTGAGATGACGTCAGAATAAAGGAATCGGAGGCGTGGCCTACTCGAGGCGATCGACGAAAAGAGAATCGAAACGAAACGGTTGTAACTTGGCTGGTTGCGTTACAAAGTTCCACCCTGTATTAAGTACGTAGACTTATAGCAAAATCAAGATCATTTTACCAATTGCCCCCGAAAACGATCTCCTATCTAACTGTTCCAGCCATAAAGCATTGCTACAGATTGATTTCAATTAGGTATTTATCGGTCAGACCGACTAGACGCCTCATTGTCCGATTGACAGCATGTAGGCCAAAGTTACTGTGTCTAGAGTATTTTATGGTCAGGTCAATATTTAGCTAGAGGTGAACACGGTTTCAACTGGTAAGAACACTGGCGTAGCTACCGATGGACAAGGCAGGGCAGTGCCCCGGGGCTGCCAAGCTCGGGGGGGGAAGGGGCAAACCTGGTTAACCAAACTCTTATTCTCCTACCTTTTAAATCGAAATAAAATAAGTTTCAACACTAATTATGGCAACTCGTTTGGTTCAGTTAAAGTCTGATACCCCCCCTCCCACACCACCCAAAGCAAAAGAAGTTATTTATAATCCCACATAAAACAGGGCACCAGTTTTTTTTTTGCCCCAGAGCCGTTGGTCATCTAGGTACGCCACTGGGTAAGAACTGTTTAGGACTTACTTGAATGCCTCCTCCACAGGTCCTAGAGCATTGAGAGTAAGACAATATCTTCCACATAAACTTTCTATTCAGGACCATGACATCCGTGTCTATGTCATCTTCGACACTAAAACTCATTTCTGGCTCCCTAGCTGCCGGAGCATTTGGCCTCGAGAAAATTTCGTAACTATGATGTCTTCGAAAATGTTTCGACGCAGACTTAGGTGTCACATCAGGAAAATCTATTTTCGTAACAGCTTCACTTTCCACTTCACCAGGTAGCGATTCCGTGAAATACTCATATTTTATACTTGGATTTGGTTGCGTATAAAGTATCTGAAAATAAAAGATACATATATTTTTCTTCGATTTATCTGTAATAGATTATGAAGCAGTTTATAGTGGTAATAAATTTATATCGCTTCGATCCAAATTGTTCGAGAATAACACCTAACTACATGCATTTGTTATGTTGAATATTCATTCTGAATTATTGTTTTCTGTGATATATCATAATATATATACTAGCTTCTGCCAGCGATTTCGCCCGCTTAAAATAAGTAAATATATAGGCTATGTAACTCAATGAGCTTTGTAGAATATTCTAGAGCTTTTTTATAGCTTTCCATTGATGAAAGTACTTTCAAAATCGAATCGAAGTTAATAGTTTTTGAGTTTATTAATTACAAGGAAAAATCCAAAAATATAAATCTTTTCTCTTTATAATATTAGTACAGAAAGTTTTATTTACCATGATGTCGATGGGGTGGTGTATGGGCCCGAGAGCTGTCACGCTGTCTCTAGCGCCACTTCGCGAGTAGAGGAAGCGCGCGCCCGCTGCATCGTACGTGCCCGCCGCCGACACCGCAAACTCTCCGTTCATTATGTACGAGCCGTTGGAGATCTTCAGAGCTGCAAGTGCACCCTACATATCAAACACTAAGTACATTTGCAGTATTATTATACCTTTGATGTGATCGACAATCGATTTACAACTGGCACCTCTATTTAGATTTTCTCACAGATGTTTAACAACCAACTCAGTACCACATATACATTAATTATTTAGATCGACACGTTGTAAACTGCATGTCAGCGAAGTTCGAAAATTGGTTTTGCATCACTTTAAGAGCCGGTCGTATTCATATGGTACCTGATGGGTGGAGATGATCTCAAATGAATTTACAGACCACTCCATCTACAATCCTGATTGGTAAGTGACCAACCTCACAGCAAATTAATCTTTATCAAAAGACTATTCGCAATGTGGAATGGTAAATGAAATGAGTAACCTCTATTCATCAGTTGTAAATTTTTTTCAACAACTTCGTGATTAATGCTTAGGTCCGACTGGTCTGTGTGGTTTACAACTAATAATGTATCCTATATACGTTGTGTGATCATAATCGCTAACAGTTGCACCTGTTTCGCGCAGAGGCAGAGCCGTGCAAGCATAACCTGCGGTAAGCCACGTGTTAAGTACCTATATCTTGAACTAACCTATAACTTTAGTATCAACATCGTCACGTATGTTTTGCGCCGACCCCAAATAAAACGGGACCAGGGCAGGAAAATGATGATGTCTCTTGACCATGGCATTGCCTGCTGCCTATCTTTTTCATTATTTTCTTCTTTTTTATTTGTCTGGTGCTTTCTGTACAAACCTATATAGTTCTCAGTGGGTATGATCTCGGAGACGTTGAGCCTGCAGGCACCGCGCGGCACGGTGGTGACGTAGGAGTAGCCGAGTGGCAGGCGCGGCCGGGAGAACAGCCCCGACACCAGGCGCCGCCCGCAGCGCAACTCACGCGATGCTGCCGAGGACAGTACACCCTCGCGACCCACTGCCTGGGAACATAATCAATACTTAAGAAATATTCTGGATACAAGAGTACAGTAAAGATCTTGGAAAATCTTGAATGGTAGTAGTGAGTTTTTTCTCGAAGCCATCTTGAACAAGACATTTTAATCAAGATGTGATGGCAGAAGTACAGAATGTAATTCCATCTTTTAGAAAACAATTTGATATGGCCGACACGTAGGTTTGTAAGGTGTCGGATTTATTAATCGCCAACATACATACACACATTCATGTCGATGACATTGATGTCTATCATAAGGCTGGATTAAGTATTCAGGGTAGCAAGTTAAAATTAGCTAACTCTTCGTGTATGGTCAGAACCTTTCCAGTCAGGGGCAGAGTTCATCGTGCTAAATGAAATAAAATAGAATTTATTAAAGAATAAGACACTGAATATTGTTTCTAACCCCAATAGGCCATAAGCATAATCAGCCTTATAATGATCCCAGTGCTGGGACTCAGGCCTCCTCTCTAGGGGAGGGAATGGACCGTAATCCACCACGCGGGCCCAGTGCGGGTTGCGGATGTCACATGTCTTCGAATATTTTGGTTCTAGGACATGTCAGTTTCCTCACGATGTTTTCCTTCATCGTTTTGAGAGCAGTGGTGATGAAGTAAATTACACAAAGTAATGCGCCTGTCATAGGCCATAAGAGCCATAGATATTTACGCTATTTTGTTCGAAAAGTTCATAGAAATGTGTCCGATGAGTCAGAGCAAGCCATACAATGACTACAAGCTACAACAAAGCTACAAAACCACTACACCTATTAGAGCAGATGACACTCTAATCTCGATCGTAAGACAAGTAGGAACAAAGTAATTTACTTGTACTTTCAGACCGAGATGCTCAGTGAGGACGATCATAATACAATGGTTCATGATCGTAATGGTTCGCTCTACGATGCATTGTTCGGCGATGTCCACAACACTCAATTTGTTCTTGTACACTCAACAAATCGTCTCGACTCGATTGGTTCACAAGAGAAAATAAAATACCTATACATATATTTGCCGTTGTTTTATTTAACAAAAGATGTGTAGCTCTCAATTCCGACTTTCTGATAATGTATTTAATACTAGCTGTTGCCCGCGACTTCGTCTACGTTAAGTTGGTAAAACTGTACAATCATTCTGTGCTTGCAATTCATTCTGAAAGCATCGTAATTATTTATTGTACTTCTATAAAACTGTTAAAGGTAAAAACGCAAATTACCTTCAGGATACATGTTAAGTACTCGTCCAGATCCAGATGTATGAACGTCAATGAATAGAAAGAGTATGTAAGGGTCGTAGCAGTTGGCATTTCTGCCTACCCCAAGGGAAAAGGCACTAGTTTATGTATGTTTCTGGTTTATGTTCCGGTAAAACAACATTGTCACAGTGAGCACGTCACAATCGCAGCGGTAATGCCTGTCTTTGAGGAGTGGCTACAGAGGCGTCACGGCATCCTCTCTTTGTGCAGGACTCACCGGATGTGGGTGTTTCGGGAGGTATCTGTATCGAATTCAGCGAAAAGAAACACTCGAGTCTCACCATTGTGCGGATCGCCCAGAGAATACGATGGAACTTACGGTGGAAGTCAGTCCCGCTTGGTAGGAGCGCCGGCGCCGCCGTGTCCTCATGGAGGCGATTAGTGGAAAAAATGCCAACCAGTAGCCTCCTTCAGTGAAGCACTACGATCGAAGAAGCTGGCTGAAACTATGAAGGATGATGAGGGAAGTGATGCTCCAGGTGTTGAAAGCCGCAGGGCGATTGCGGTGGAGCCGTCCGGTCATCTGGTCAAAGCAATCCTGAATCGACGGCGCGTAGTAATCTACGCGCGACTCATAATGATGTCAGCAAATGGATAGGGCCCTCTAGGGCCAATGTCTGCTAAGGCTGCGAGATTGTTCGAAAGAGTTACCTCCTGTAAAATTTTCGCCTCAATAATGTTTCACTGAAGAGTTTAAGCCGTCAGACAGCTTTGGTAGAGGTAAACGAAGGAACATAATCGGGACACCGACCTTCAGCTGGATAACGTTTGCACTGATGGTGCAAAGCCAAAAAGCCAGTGAATACAAAAATTACCATCATCATCAACTATCTTCCTCCACAACAGTACTTATGAAGAATTTGCGAGAGCATGCTTGAATTGATTGTTGCAGCTTGATCATTTGGGGCGTAAAAATTACTTGTTCATTTACCTAAGATTTTTTGGTGCGTATTTGACTGACGTCCTCGTATATCAGACAAATGTTATTCCATAGTGGGAACTATCCCTATGAAGAGTTTCCAACTTTTGAATGAATTTCGGTGAAATCTTGAACGCGTGTATCCCTGTCCAATCGAACTCGCATATTGATGGCCAAACCGAGAGGTCACTGACGCCGATTGCCTCTATGAAGACACGGCGGTTCACCCAAGCAGGATAGACCTCCACCGCATGCTACAACGGGTCCTTCGGGCGATTTGTAAAATGGTAATATCAGAGTACTTCCAACCGAATCCGGAACAGAAACCGCGTGAAACACCCTCAACAGTCCTGAGCTTGTGTATCCATAAAACAATTAAATTCCGGTAAACAAATGTAGCAGCCGATTAGTGTTATCCCTGAGACTGGCCTCCCTCAGAGTTCCAGTGTTGGTCACCAGTTCCAGTGTTCCAGTGTTGGTCACCACTCTCTGCAAGGAGGTAACGTACGGATGTCGACGTAAGGCTGCAAGGAATCTGAGATACATCATACGTTGTCGAACTGTGATCAGGAACGCAAACCTTTCGACCCAGTTTTATATGAAGCAGTGACTGCTAATAATAAAACACACCATTATTAGGCCGCAAGGTGCCATCATCCCGGGGGACACAGTGGAGCACAAAGAGGTGTGTGTTGTCCTCGTGGAGGCAATCGGCGTCAGTCACCTCTCGCGCCGGGCCTTGTGACTTTGGGCTATGGTCCAGAGCGAGGAGGAATGGCAGGCGGTTGCCTCCTTCTGCCAAGCCGTAATGCTAGTGAAGGAGGAGGCCGCACGCGTGAGGGAACGAACGTCCTCACGCCGAGCCGAGATTCTGACCCCGACGACCAGCCACGGTAGACGCGGGCTCGCGGACATCCAGCAATCGGTCGTCCACAGCCGTCCGGCCGTCCGGTAATTGACCGGACCGAGCCCAGTCGTCAACAGCGCGTAGTGATCCACGCGCTCCTCAAAGAGATGTCGCAAAGGGCAACTGAAGGACACAGGTGTGACTAAAACGTCAGTAAAAGTTTGACACGCCTTCCCGCTCCAACCAGAGTGGGAGAAGTCATTGGATGACTTCCACCCTTAAAAAAAGAAAAATAAAGGTGCCATCATTATCATTTCAGCCGAAAGACGTCCACTGTTGGACATAGGCCTCCCCAAGTGTCACCATAATTACCGGTCCTGTGCGTCTCGCATCCATCGGATTCCCGCGACCCTCACCAGGTCATCGGTCCACCTGGGGGCCTTCCAACGCAAGGTGCCATGCTACCCCTTCCGAAAATTTGGCCATGTTATTTTAAAGTCAATAATTAAATACATATAAGTATTTACTTTTATCGCCTTTGGTTGGTATCCCTTGAATAATCACGGTCAATTAGTTTGTTACAACCACGGGGAAAAAAAGCAGTAGGATTAAAAATGTCTCCGTCTAACTCCAGTTTAATCATTACGGTTTTCGTCCAATTTTAAACAATAAAACTGTCTGCAAACTTGGGAGATGATCATTCTTCCGCCACTCAGAAAATTACGTAAAATACACAATGCCATCTATCAAATATGACGTTCAACTATCATTGTCATCATTATTTCTACTTTCAGTCTTTAGATGGCGTTGCGAGTATCTAAATTGCGTGTGGTGCCATATTTACATTTTAGTACGTGATTTTACTCGCCGCTTAGATTTTATTATGTGTTTTGATTAGTTTTTACAAAATATTTAGAAGATATCGAATAGAAATGTCAATTTTATTTTGAAAAAATGGTAAAAGTTATTTTATTACAAAAAAGAAGATAAAATAATAACAAAATTTTTAACTGTAGCTGGGGATCGAACGTGGCAAATGTCGTTCAATGTCGACATTTTGGATTATTGTTCACCCCCCATAGCAAATAGCGTGATAATATGTAGCCTAACAGTTGACCCGGCCTATAAGGATTATGTATGCAAAATTTGAACAGGATTGGTTCAGTAGTTTTTTCGCCAACTAATACCAACGCTCCACCATTTTACTGTTTTATTATATGTATAGATTTTCTCACACGCTGACCATAATAAGATACCTGACAACATACGAAAAAAATGGACATCTTTTTTTTCGTATATTGTCAGGTATCTTATTATGGTCAGCAAATCATAGTAGCCAACATGATTTTGATAGCATGTTGGTTTTTGTGTTAATTAGTTGTCTGAACCCGATGTTAAGACTTCTACAGACAGGTGCATTGTAATAATGCGACACCAATACAACGCGGCGACCTTCTTTCATGAAAGTCTTTTAATTTGACGATTCAGCATATAGAACTGGATCGGCCACACGCTCCGTAAGGACCCTGAACATATATCAAGTCAAGCCCTAGGCTGGAATCCTCAAGGAAAGCGCAAACGTGGTCACCCTTAGCAGATCTGGCGACGAACGGTCATCGCAGTAGCGAAGAACATAGGGAAGACTTGGAGTGAAATGAAGCGCGAAGCTCAAAACCTCTGCCCCATCTAGACGACACAGGAACTTAAGTAAGTAATTGAGCACATGCACATGATAGATCAAAGAGTAGTTCTAATTAACCTGTATGCTCATTTTCGTTGTTGACTGTACACACATATTGTATACCTACTAACAAAGTACGATTTACGATGTTGATTCGGAATTCTAACGAGCCGATGGGAAAGTCTGAGTCGGACGAAAATATTGTACTGGCGGATACTATCTTACTAAAGAGGAAACATGTTTCTATTAGTCGATTGATATGTTGTGGACGCCAAAATGTTTTTACTGATTCGTGTGTTCAATCATTTAGATTCAATTTTTAAAATTAGTCGATTCAAACATGGCCCAATTTTATTTTAATCCTTGAATTCTCTTTATAACGTTATTTCATTTAGAAAAAAGCAAGAACGTAACAATTTACGGTGAAAAAGGACGGTAGGTAATAAAATTAAACTTTACTTAGTTCGTTCCGTCAAGAAACGCTCAGCACATTTTCTCATAAAACAAGCTTTAACAAGATTTACTTGTTGCACACTAGCGTTTTATTTTGCAGACTTTAATTCTACTAGATTATCACCTATTTAAGTATGAAAAAGATATAAAAATAACGTACTTCTATAAAGTTTGCATCACTGCTTACCATCAGGTGGGATCGCAGTCAAGCACTAGTTTATATCAATTTAAAAAAAAAGTTCTCACTTCAATTAGGTACACTATTGCCGTTTCATTTTAGTATATCAATAGCGGTCAATGCCCTTTAAATATTTTAAGGAATCCGAACAATAAACTTGGTACCTACCTGTCATTTATCCTTGTAAATTGTAAAATTGTTGAAATTATGCAAGCCGTTTCAGGACGACTTTACGTCTTTTTCAATGATTAAAACAAAAACAAACGTGATTAAATTATTACTCTTTTTAGGGATATTTATTGACTGGAGCAAGTAAATGAAAAGGCGTAGTCCTAGTAGGTCCGTATATTCACGACTGGTAAAAACTTACTCGACGGAACGCAGCCGTCTCTATATACACATGTATCTACATCATACATCTTGCATACGTCACGCGATCATATTTCATATCATTCGATGTATCCCTACATTATCGCTACACTCTTCTTTTGCTCTTCATCATACTGCTGCCCTTTTTGCCTTGTAGCATACTTTGAATTACTCCTGTATCCAAGACGCACACATAAACAAGACGCCCGGACCCGGAACACTTATCCGTAGTATTCCGTGTGGGAATGGAACCCGTGACACGCAGCGCAGCAGCCAATCACTCAACCACTGCTCCAAACGTACCGTCAAATTAATCCACATCAGCCCCCCTAGCCAAGTTTCGTGTCGAATTCCGTTCTCCAATCGGTAACGCCTCGGTGTCAGCAATGGTAGAAAACGATAAGTTGGTAGCCATGGACGCTCGTTCTACAATTTCGTTCTACAACAAAAAAGGATGTAGCGTTGAACATTGTAGAAACGATAACAATTCATTCTATCATTTTGAACGATGTGAACTTGTCTACGAATTTTCTATTCGTTTGTTCTGACCACGTGATTTAACGTTCAGATGATGTCATTCCCATACATTTGATTAGTTTTCGACTAGCGTTAACGATTGCAGATTATCAACTTGGCTAGGGGTGCAGTTTAGGCTCGTCGCATTTTTCATATTTCTCTATAATGCGGCACTTTTCCAGATATAAAATCTTTCATAGAATTCCATCCTCATCATTTTATAGTAATAAAATTTAGGTGGGTTAATAACCATTATTACCATACTAAAACGCAACGACTATAGTCTTATCTGCTTATTGAACCACATACTCAACTAAGTATTCACGTAAAGTGACCGTTTTAGCGCCAGGTCCTATAATGTTCCTAAATGCGACAAACCACTTACGGTTACACTGTCTTTATTAACATTTTATCTTGTAAAAGGATCTGAGAATCAATGTTCTCTATTTGTAGTTTCACACACGTTTATAGAGCTTAATTATGTTTCGTTCGATGTCAGAAAATTAGTCATTATGCTAATATTATAAACTACTAGATTTTGCCCGAGGCTTCGCTCCCGTCAACTGACGTAGGTTAGGGTAGGTAGGTAGGTACCTAGCTACCTACCTTAACCTTCCCTACCCTACCTACCTATATTTTTTACTTTTAAACCGTCCCTGTATGCTGTATGTGAATAAAACAAAACAAAAAGAATTAATAAAATCGGTCTAGCCGTTTTCGAGTTTTAGCGAGACTAACGAACAGAAATTGATTTATATATATATGTTGTGTATGTTTTTGCATCACTATAATTCATAAGCAAATGATACTGTAGTATAAGTACATTATGGTTTTGAGGAAGTAACAAATAAAATATTGTTTATATCTATTTTAGTAGATTCTTATTGAACTCGAGGGGTACAAATATATATAGTGGTATGGTATCTGTATCCGCCCACGTTTCGTTCTTATACGTTGGCTTGCACCCAAACATGAACAAATGCAAGGTAATTGAGCACTCAACAAATTTATGGTAATGCTGCTTGAAAGGTCCAAACTAATGACATTATTGCTTCCGAAGTCTTTGTCTCAAATAAAGGTGCGATGCGACAGTGCGACAACGGTTCGTGCTGCGACGACAATATAAATAAAATCAAAATCGAAAGGTTAGACTGCACATCAGCAACCTTTGAACGTAAAAAATTAAGTGTTGTTGTTTACGTGAATACGTGTACGTGAAGCCTTTTTATGTGGAAAATTATTAAATGACTTCTCCCGCTCCGAGCGGAGCGAGAAGGAGGGTCAAACTTTTACTGACTTAAACCTTGCGAGGGCCACGGTAACTATTTCAGACAATCCGCAGACAACCCCGTTAAATTTGCTGACATCTTTTTGAGGTGCACGTGAAACACAACGCGTCATTGGCTCGGACTTGGTCCTTACCGGACGGGGAGCTTTATTGCCCACCGTCCGCAAGCTCGTGTTTACGGTGTTGGCCGGGAATGGTCCTGCGACTATCGACGCCCTGGGTTTCTCCGGTGGGATCGCCCATTTTAAAAATCGTATTCATTTAAAAGTTACAAAAGGTAGTCCCCAAACTTCCCTATCGTCACCACTTCAACGCCGGCGCCGTGGAAGCAGTCGGCGGCCCGGCTGAACGCATGACAGAGGGCCATGGCCATACGAATAGTGCGAGGATACCGGACGATTTCCCGCGAAGCGAAACGAAACGAAGGCGAAACTCCGCTACGGCGACAAGTCACAGCATGGCGGACAGAGCTCCGGCGGGTTATCATGGAGAAATGGCGACAGCGACTGTCGCGACCCAGTGCTGGGCACGCCACAATTATGGCGGTAAGTCCCCTCTTTCAGGCGTGGTTGGAAAGACCTCACGGCGTCCTTACCTTCCGCATGACGCAGGTTCTCACCGAACACGGTAAGTTCGGGAAGTTCCTGCACCGAATCACCGAATTCGTGCGGAAGCGACGCCCGGGTGTCGCCACTGTGTGGACCGCCCGGAGGACACGGTGGAGCACACGCTGGAGGTGTGCCCCGCTTGGGCAGAGCAACGCCGTGTCCTCGTGGGGGCGATCGGCAGCGGTGATCTCTCGCGTCGGGCCTTGGTACAGGCCATGGTCCGGAGCGAGGCGGAGTGGCAGGCGGTCGCCTCCTTCTGCGCAGCAGTAATGCTAGCAAAGGAGGCGGCCGATCGCGTGAGGCAACAGTCCTCACGCCCCAACCACCGCCGGGATTCCGATCCCGATTTCCGGCCACCGTAGGCGCGGGCTTGCGTACGGCGAGCAATGGGTAGCCCGCCGTCCGACCGTCCGGTAACCGCCCGGACAGAGCCCAAGTCGTCGACGGCGCGTATTGTTCCACGCGCGCCTCAGGAAGATGTCAGCAAATCGTAGGGGCCCAGCAGGATCAAAGCCTACTGGGGCCATGGGTAGTGTGAAAACGAAAGCCTGGGACGAAGGCAACGAAGGAACAGGAGTGGGTTTTTAGTCAGTAAAAGTCTGACACTATCTCTCGCTCCACCCAAGACCGGGATTTGTCATTAGATGATTTTCCCACCTAAAAAAAACCACTTCAACGCGAAACAACTAGAAATTGCAAAGGGCAGAAAGGAAGAAAGAATATCATGTATTTGACACAGTTGAGACACGATACACAAAAATAAAAAATAATAATCACTTCAGCCTCACGAGCCTCACAGCAGATGTAACATCTGTGTCGCATGACTGCAGAAATAAACCCTTGAACAGTTGGCTAACCCTGGTCTTCCAATGAACCCTTAAGAACAGTGACGGAGCAAAACAGTTTCAAATAAAAACCTTAGAAGATATATCTGAAAGAATACACTTAAAACAATTAGGTAGGCATATTATCCATAGAACATTGTCTATAAAAATTGTCTTCATTTCGTTGTCGCATATTCACACTGCGCCTGTCTGCGGGAGCTTTGAGCTGGAAACTGAACGTCGCTTTCCATAATGTCATACTCAAAGTATATCCTTAAAGCTTCGTTTGTATTTTTATTTCCCGTTAATGCCTTTATACGAAACTAAGTGGACGTTGAAAATAGCAATTTATGTCAAAGCGACGCCAATTTGCTAATAATGTGCGGAACACCGTAAAAGAGCAAATATATTGGAGCGCTCGATGCTTACTAATGTGGCAATAAAAATAAGTCTTCACATTTAAATAACAAAATAGTTTGTAATTAAAACCAGACACATACCACAATATTTTGTCCGCGCATGTTATTTTAATTTCCAGAAACATTGATAAATAATTAATAGGTTTTCAAAGCATTAATCCTATTTATGAATGTGACCACAATAATGCCACGGACATTAATCAGCAAATACTTAGTGTACGGTTATTATAAATCATTCGAAGTGGTAATTGAAAACGTCGACTAATAGTCTATTAATTAGGATTAAGCTCGAGTTAACGAGTCACCTGTCAGTGAGCGGTAACAGTCGCCTTTGAACTGTGTTTTATTTGCCACTGATTAGTGGACGAGTTGCCTCACTGTCACGAACAATTGACCCGCGCTCTCAGCAACGCAACATCTGCGCACCTAACTACGCATGTTTGTTTAAAAAGTTATAAAATAACATTTAACAGTAACAGTACAGTGGGATTAACTACACACGAATGAAGTGTAAACGATGGAGGATTCAGTAGTTTGACTAATTAAATGTGGGCGTAACGATCTTGACTTGTCTCCCTAACAAATGCGCGCTGCCACAGAATGCGACAAGTCAAATAACGTCGGTTCAAAACTTTACATAATAAAAGCGGCGAGACCATAAACTGTCCATGTAATTGGTCAGAAAACTTTAATTGGCCGTAATGCGTTCTTATAAATCAATTAATACACACAACCTCCTTTCTTGGACTGCACTGATTATATCTTGACTTCTCGACTTGCTCATTGAACTGTATCATTTATTTAGTTTACTCACAAATGTAATAAACTTAGTGGCAGCGACTAGTGTGCTGTCATATTAGTGTGTTAGTTAACGTTAATTAAAGTAATCCATCATGATATATGGCTCTAGGCAGGAGGTTTACTGCTAATCTATGAATTTTGCGTCACTGGATGTAGTACTAGGTTAGTAAACAATAAATATGACGGTAAACAGTATACTTACGAGGGCGAAGAGAATGAAAACTAGGCCGGAAGTAGACAGCATGGTGTGTTGTCTTCGACGGCTGCAAGATAACGTAGATGGCACTGATATTCACACGCGGATGATCTTTCTAACACACTTGATAGATGTCTATCATTTTCAATAACACATGTTGAAATTCAAAACTACATTAGTTTGCTGTGTAACACACGATTCAATGCATAATTTTCAGATGACATATGGTTGGTTAGTAGTTTAACATTTAACTTATTGGATAATTAAAATTAGCCGTGTTTATAATTTTACGACTAGTAAAATTACCGATGTATGTCAACGGTCTGTTATACCTACAGTCATAAAACATCAAGTCATATGAATCAGATGTAACAGCATAATTATTTTGATAATAAAGCTCTACTAACAAAGTGCTCAGTGTAACGCTTTAGTTCTACTTAAGACTGGATTATCTCGCTTGTGACGGAGTATAAAAGGTCCACATTCAAATAAACCGCTCCGTCAAAATATTTATTAAACCAAAACATGCGTAAAATAAATGGAACATAACAATTCGCATCATAAATTAAATTAATATCCATGAAGGTTAAGCTGCGGGGAGTCGGAGCGACGAGCCAAAAGTCGCGCAGATATTTAAATAAAGTAATTATTATCGGTGCTACTGGTAATGATTACTTTATTGTTAGTAGTACGCGCTGGCAAGAGTTACGGCCGCTTTGATCTCGCCTAGTGAGTTGAATTGAATTTTAAACGTGTATTAGTCAAATCCACATTGATATCTTTATACGACGGCTTTGAGTAAAATCCTCCACGCCGCGCAACGCTCTGCATTCGCTTCAACATTATTACCTACTTATTTGCATTCGTCATAACTCTGTATTTAAAATCTGCATAAATCGGATTGTGCATTTCCCTGTATTTTAAGATAATACCATTATATTCATAGCAACATTTACATTCATGAATTTTATTCACATTTATATTTATCCGAAGAACATTGCACGACAGTTTTGATCTTTAGCATAGATTGTATTTAGAAGAGGAGATTATTAGCAGATACAATCTACATACGATTACAGGTAAGCAACTGAAGCAGAGAGAACTAGAAAATCTGGAAATAGTGTTATTGCTTTTGCCTTGTGCTATCCGCTAGAGATGGGTGGATTACTTTTGAGCCTTATCTGATTATAGAATACGTACACGCATCGTTTTACATAAATGGATTTAAAAATAGCGCGACAACGGCTTGCCTGCCTACATATGATTGTTTTTCTAGATCATATCCCGTCCTATAAGTAGTCCAAGTGGCCGAGTTTTATAAGTTTCCCATGCATACGGAGCACGGCACATATTAAACCTGTATCGCAGGGATCGTAAAGAAGCCGGTGGCTTGGCGCCAAGCTTTCGCGCCGCCTTTCATGAAGGTAACAGTGAACTACGTGCATTTAATACTAAATGTTACTACAATACGGTCACTGGCTCAGCTATGCCGTATATCAAATCTAATGTATCACTTCACACCTTGTTGCGACTGAGCTTTCTCGACTAGGTAAGTTCCTAGGAACGTTTATGAATAGGGACTACAAAGTAAAGAATTCATTCAGCTTGCTACCAAAAGGCACTATTAAACATGTCTAGCACTATTCCACGTTGGAAAAACATTATAGTCGTTATGTTTGTGTGTAGATATTTTATTACACTATAATCATACTTATGATATATAGGCAAAATTTTGTATGTTTGTTACTCCTTCACTCTCAAACGGCTGAGCGGATTTGGTTTGGAACACGATTAATACAAATGTTATGTCCTGGAATAGTTTTCTTGGGAGATTTTTCTACTTTCAAACAGGTGAAGACACTGGCAGAATTGACAAGTCTTAGTTATATCATCCAGAGAGAGAAAAGTGGTAATGCAAATAGAAAAAAAAACCTTGGCAGGTTCTTACAATTCACTTCATGGAACACAATGTATGTTGCTAGACACAAACTTTTGCGTACAGAACTCTTATAAAGGCTAATGAGTGAATATCACCTTAATAATCTCGTGCAACAAATGAACCTAACAGATGGTAATCCTAAACAGCACATAGGACTTAGAGGTAGCCTAAATTACCTATTTTTGGAAAACAACTAAACCTCTAAGTCTAAATCAGAATCATAACAATACATTCATTAAAAAAATTTCATTACACATGCCAAATTAAAATGTAGGTCACACTATATTTTGTTGCAATCATATGACATGAGCTCCGAAAAATGCATTAGAAACTGAACCGGCCCAGCTGTTCCAAATTATGAACGATTCATTACTTCTAATGGTATTCAGGCACTTAGCTTGGATTTCCTAGAATAAATCATGTTTTCAGGTTTTATCTGCAACAAGTGCGGTCTTGCGTCAGAGCGCAAAATGAAGAATGCACTCGAGTGACCTTCAGTTAAGATTTAATCGGTTTTTGCTGCTGAACACATGATGCCAATTTTATCTATGAGCAACATGTGACTTCATCGTTGCAGAAAATATTCTTTATTAATCTGAATCATTCGTGTAATAGGATAACGTTAAGACAGCTCTGACGCCAGAACTACAGGACATTTCCAATTGAATGGTGTAGGTGTTCCCAATCTACTCCATCGTCAAATAAAACAAATTAACCATAGATCAGGAGACCCTAACTATAGTGAGCGTTTATTTTTTAAGTCCTTTAACTTTTTATTGTGTGTGACATGTTTTAATGCCATAAATCTAGTGGTACAGTGTCCCTATTTAACCCCGATTTGGTCGCGTGTCGCCACTAAATATTTCAATTATTGTTATAATGATATTTGTCGAGCTGACGCGGCCACCATAAAATTTTAGAACCTCAGATAGTGAAGATAAATGGGCATTTTTTCTGTTTGCTTTCTGACCATTTAAACTTTTGAATTGAACTAATCTCTATGGCTTTACATATGAAAAAGGTTTTATATAAAATCATTGAGGAATGATAAACATATTAAATCTGTCGAGGTAACACCGCCCATTTATCATATTTTTACGATCGAACAACCGTAGGTACACGTTCTTCATAGTTACCGATGTATATTTTAACTAATAAATTAAATTATACGGTTAATTTATTACTAATCAATTATGTAGTATCACGTTAATTCGTTTTACAACTAGAAACTATTTGACAAAACCACACCTATTTATTTGAAATAAATTGGTATTACAACATTTTCCGTTGAACGGCTTTAAGATGAAAGAATGCTAGCGCCAATTTCTCATTCCCACTTCAATGCTAACAATAGGGCAGTTAACTCCCAATAACATTGTGACATATGTCTACCACAATGAGACGCGTGAAAGCTGATGAAGTTTACTACCTAACACATGTATGTGTAATTTACGTTAACGGAGTATAAACAATCGGGATTAACGCCATGTCAACATTGGCGACCGTCCAGCCACTAAACATAACAAGTAATGGATGCATCGTCAGATTCGACGAGTATCGCCGTTAAATGACATTATACGGGGTGTGTCTGGGTTTGTGTAACTATTTTATATTTTAAACTACACTTTTTCCTACTCTTTAGTTGCAGAGCAAAAACCTCACAAATAAGATTTTTTTTATTAATTTTAGCAAAAAGAAAATACCTATTAATATATTTTTTTAATTATTTCTCTTTCGTTACAGCATAGTTTTCCCTGCAACAGGTAGCGAAAAAAAAAAACTGTCATGCACAACACCCTTTATAACCAACCAACATTCATTTACCTTTTAACGGATGCAAAAAGAACAGAAAGCTAAGTAAACGCTGTCACTGGCTACCCACAAAGCTTTTAGTTCAATATAAATATTTCAGCGTGACAGATTTACAAGAACCATAGACTACGATGATCTTTGAACACGACTTCTACGAAATGGATTAGTAGAAATTCAGCATTACTGAACCAGTTGCTGAAACTCCTGGATTACAGTAATTCTAGATTTATGTTTTCCGGCAGTCCTGAAATCACACGGATTATTTACATGAAATAAACAATACATCTGTCCTACTTTGGACCTGGTATTAGAATGCGGTTAGTAACATCATCAGAAAGAAAGAATTTTATCAAAAATGTATTTCTAGGTTTTAGTACATTAGTTGATAGCTGCACTATCGCATTAGTTTAAGACCTGATAAGATTCACTTATGAATTATTATTATTATTACATCTAGTCTATACTATACTGTCCCACAGGTGGGCAAAGGCCTCTCTCCATTCCTTCCATTGTTCCCGGCTTTGAGCCCATTCTTGCCAATTCTAAGTCGTCCCGTTAAGTAAATAAATAAATAAAAATCTATGTACTGAAAGTGCTCTGGAAAATTATGAAAGTGCCTATCCACACATTTTTAAAGAAGAAATATTTTTATTTATTAGAAAAATATGCTTCAATCAATTTTATTATTTTCACTATTTCCACTGCTGGAAAAATACATAAGATAAACTTTTAACAATAAAAAAACTGGCCAAGTGCGAGTCGGACTCGCACACTGAGGGTTCCGTACAAACTTAACTATGTAAATAGTTCAATTCCTGAATTAAGCCTCGAAGATTTTTCCAAAACGCAATTTTTTTTTGTGACGTAATGAAATATTTACTGTTTTCAGAATTATTCCTATACCTGTTCCTAGACCTTGCTTTATGCCAAATTTCAGGATTCTGGGTCAACGGGAAATAGGAACCCTAGGAATTTTGATTTCCTTGAGAGTGTCGAAATATACGTTTTTTTGCGACATAATAACGGCTGTATCTTTTTTTCCGTTAACATAGAAGTTTGACAGCTTGACAGCTTCAAGGGACCGCAGACCTGAGTATATGGTTTTAATTTTAACTCGATACCTCTATGCGTTCCCGAGATAAAGGGTCTTGACAATCAGACAGACAGACCACAAAGTGATCTTATAAGGGTTCCGTTTTTTCCTTTTGAGGTACGGAACCCTATAGATCGACTAAAACTAAAAAATAACTTAAAATTTATGGAGATTTTAAATTGATAGAACTGAATAGAATAAACTTCATTTTACATAAACTTTAATCTATGGGTACAATGAGGGTCTTATCGCTGACAGCTAAATCTACTAGACAATCTCAGAATGGACTGTAAGAACTGATTGATATTTAAGGAGTTCCAGCAATTTCTCAGGGATTCCATCTTCAAAACTATCTATATAGTCGAAATATTTCGTGAAATTATCCTTTCAAGCATAAAAAGATTTTTCTAAATCGGCTCATAAATGACAGAGCTCTAAGGTAACAAAGATTTAAAAAAATACAAATGTCCTCCTTTTTTTGAAGTCAGTTATAAATACAATCGATTGTAATTAGACATTAAATACCTCCTACTCATAAAGTCGTAACATATTTTTTGAGTAAATTTGTTGCATAAAAATGTAAAATAAATATTGTTATTTCTTATTCCTCCAGCGTCAGGTACTGTGATCTTAAACTGATTATTGATTACATAATGCAAACACATCGGTTAAAAGGATTTTCAAAAATAACTTATATAATTAACAATTACAAAAACACTTCTGATAAAATGCATTTTTTGCCTAATGACCTTATGCGTGGGAGGTATCGATTTGCAAACTGACATTTTAAACAAAACTCAACAAAATTATAGATATGCAAAACTTTTCTTAACGATGGAAGCTTTATAATTGTTCATGACCACAATAAACTGCGGTCATAGAACATAAAGTAAGGTACTATTGACATGTTAATAGCGGCACCATTACACATTTCAGAGAATAACAATGATGATGAATGGCAATATGTCCGAAATAAAGATGTCCTCTGTCCAAGAGGAGGTAGAAGACATCAACACTTAGGGCTGCCAAGAAATGTCACATGATTTCAACATGTAAATTTTCGCTGGAATTGCGAAAATTGAGTAAAGATTTTATGTTATTAGACACTTCATCTTTCAATATCCAGGAACAGTAGCAGTAAATGGTTTTACACAAGCTTTTACGATAACTATAACTGTTAATAAGCTCTTCAATTCACAATATACATGCCGGTAATTAGTGCAAACGTGGATCCCATTCAGTTGTTTGCCAGCCCTAAAGCAGATGTTAATCGACCTTGTAGTAACCCCAATTCGTTGATCACTGATGAAGCTTTTATAGCGGTCTTTTAATAATTTCTTAATGAAAAATTAACACAAGCAGTGTCGCGGATGACGCGGCCAAAAAATGTTGCCGATCTGACAACTAGATCAACGGACTGTCGCCGACATTAATTAATGTACTCGCTGTTAATTCTGCGCCGGAATTGAAGGGATTCCTTTGGATTTATGATCTTGGTTGTTATTTTTGGAAATAGGTGACTAAGCAAGTCAGTTTTGCTTAATCTTATTCATGATTTCCTTTGCATATTTTTGAGGGTTTACTGAAGATGTTAACGAATTAACGAACGTCTAATTGGCTCAATAAACTATACCTTGTAACGTAACTATTATGATTACAATGTAATTAAAATGATTTCAGATATTATTCATGTCTTAACATTATCTGAAACAAAAACTGGGCTAGTGCTAGTCGCACTCGTGCCCTGAGGGTTACGTACAAACTTACCTATGTAAACAGTTCAATTCCCGGATTGAGTTTCGAAGATTTTTCCGAATCGCATTTTTTTTTTTGTTGTGACGTAACAACAAATTTACAGTTTCCAGATTCATTCCTATACCTGTGCTATAAGACCTTAGCATAGCATAAACCGAAGAACAGAAGTCGAAATATACGTTTTTATTTTATTTTTTTCGTTTTTTCGACATAAACGACCGCATCTTTTTTTCGTTAACTTAGAAGTTTGATTTTTTCACAGCTTCAAGGGACTGCAGATCTAAGTAAATGGTTTTAATCTCAACTCGATACCTCCACGCGTTCCCGAGATAAAGGGTCTTGACAGACAGACAGACAGACAGACGGACGGACAACAAAGTGATCCTATAAGGGTTCCATTTTTTCCTTTATAGATACGGAACCCTAAAAATGATTTTAAGTCAAATATTACTCGCCAACCTAATTCAATCCCATAATATTATGCCTCACTCTGAAAATTCCACATAACGGTAGATTTCTTTACCACTAATTGCATCAAAAACTTCACACGAAACTAAAAAAATACCAGTAAAAACAGGAAGACGCAAATAAACACCAACCAAATTGAAAGATACATTGCATTTAGTGCAGTTTCATATTACTACCAACATACCATACGATCGACGAAAATTAGCCGAAAAAACGGTACCACCATTTGATAACGGTTTCCTAAGATCATATTTACTGCATACTTAACATTAATTTATCTTGTCCTTTGATATTCGTTTGTTACACGAGAATTACTGATAAGATTAGTAGGCATCCGCAGTATACGGGACTTTCCAGTTGCAGTCCACTCAACGGTCAACTCTGACAGCCGTCAAATTAACATGGGATTGTCATTGACCGATGCACGATGGTTACAACACATAACGGAGAATATAATTATTATTGTAGGCGATAAGAGATATTAGCGGAAATTAAATTATTCGCTTCAAAGCAAACGCTAATATGGATGAGTGATTTTGTGAAAGCTTTCGTGGCGCCAGCAAATAAACATGTTTATATTTGAATAAACATAAAGATAATGTAGAATTAATTATTGAATTCTAATATAGACAGTTTTAATAGTATCCAAATAAGTTACTACTTAGATTAGATGGTTTTTAATAAACCAATATGTCACAAAAAAAAATGCATTTCGTTGCACAATATCAAAACCAAAAAAAATACCTATCTAAAAACGCACTTTCAATATTTTAACTTCAACACTCAAGTTATTTATTTAATAAATCTTTTAATTTAATAACTGGACCGTATAATGCGCGAGTTTTCCCGACAGATATGCGTATGCGCTGGCCGTAAGTCGCGCGCAAGCCGCGTCGTCGTGCACTACTGGCGCGTAAAGCACGCGTCGCCCGCGCATTCATATGTGGAAAACCGACAAACTGACAGAGTAGACGATCCCGTCATAGACACACACACATCCCAACATCTGTCTCATGAGACTAATCACGCACAAACTATTGTACAAACACTAAACAAACAAACAAGATCGTCTATGTTTTGTTTTATTAAGTAAATGTGGATAAACAATTCATAATAGTGATCAATCATCTGGGAATTATTTCTATTGATGTAGCAACTAAAACTAACAAACAGTATTATTGATACTAGGTATACCGTATATCTACAATGTTTTCAAACTAAGCAATGGACCGTTTTCTGCACGCGATGCAGATCGTTTGCAAATGAACAAATCATTACAGTGGTTTTAAGCCTAGAGCCTATCACTAACTGGTTCCTGAGAATTTCTGCCATTTATTTATTCTTCATGTAACGTAAAGTAAAAAGGCGGCTATGTAGCTTCCATTATTTATTTATATTTACTTTACAAGTAAAATAAACATTAAGATGTTAGTAACACAATAGAGTTAAATAAAATATGACCATTTATCTTTAATTTTTAGGGTTCCGTACCTCAAAAGGAAAAAATGGAACCCTTATAGGATCACTTTGTTATTCATATTTCTGTCTGTCTGTCAAGACCCTTTATCTTGGGAACGCGTGAAGGTATCGAGTTGAAATTAAAACCAAATACTCAGGTCTGCCGTCCCCTAAAGCTGTGAAAAAATCAAACTTCTGAGTAAACGAAAAAAAATATACGGCTTTTTATGTCGCAAAAAACGTGTATTTCGACACTCTCGAGGGAATCAAAATTCATAGGGACCTAGAATCCCGGTGACCTAGAATCCTGACATTTTAAAATATATACATCTGAAAACAGAAAATTTGTTGTTACGTCACAATTTTTTTTTTCGATTTGGTAAAAACTTCGAGACTCCAATCAGAAATTGAACTCTTTACATAGGTAAGTTTGTACTCTCCTCAGGGCGCGAATCCGACTCGCACTTGCCCAGTTTTTTCAGAAATGATCATCTTCCTGCCCATGTCCCGTGTAATTTGGGGTCGGCCCAATACGTTTTTTTCTTCCAATCTGTCCTGTCAATCGTCACGCTATAACTAACTGCCTTTTCTTACATATCACTCCTCACATAATCTGTCCATCTTTTCTTTGGCCTTCCTCTCCCTCCCCATCCATCCAGATATGTACTCATAACTCTTTAGTAACATGCGTTTCATCTTTTATCCCTCCTCTTCACATGACCAAACTAAGACAAACAATTCCCTTTCAACTTTTCAGTCACTGCCACCACTGCACATAAACTTTATACAGATATCGGGATCTGCAAAAAATAACACAAAAACAATGCAAGTGAACTGACATGATTGGCGGTTGTTAAATAATAATTAATCTATTCGACCAATCACAGCAGACAATTTGTCACATTTGTAATTATCTTCATTAGAGACTAGACCAAAGGTGTACAAAAGAGATTTTTGTAAGTAAGCCTCTATTAAAGTTAGCTTATATACAAAACTTTGCTTTTCCATAGATTATACTGCTAATTTGGATCGTTATATACTAAAATCTAGTGACCTGCCCCGGCTTTGTACAGATGCAAACTATACATAATACCTTCCGCGTTTATTAATTTATGTACACACAGGGAAACAATAATAGTTAACACATTATAAAAATGATTACAAAAGAACTGCTTATATCTTAGTTCTGTCTAGTAGTAAAAACCGCATCAAAATCCGTTCCGTGGTTTAGAAGGAGTCAGCTCATAGTTAAATCGACTTTGTTTCGTACTATGCATATGTAATAACTATCAAAAGAAGCAAACCGCAAGAACATTTATTTCTCGTATCCTCTTGTGTCTCGGACTTTATCACTAATGCATCCGACGTCATTGCTTCGGAGATCCAATTTCGTACAGCTTGCGCCGAATACATCTAATGATTTATTTGATTCAATTGATCAACACCATCGCGCCTGTGAACCCGACACGTACCTATCTATTTAATAAAAAGTCTTTCATCTTGAAAAAGGAAAATGTCAGAAGGAAATTTTTCAGTAAAGTAAGAAAAATGATCAAATCAAAACATTCTTCACATAAATGATTTGATTTGATGATGTGAATGTTTTAAGAAAGTATTCAAGAAGAAGATCTCAAATAAATTTGACGAGAGAATGATTACTATTATCATTTAAAAAATGTATTTTTAACATATCAGCGTCTTAGGTTCTAGTCTTACTGCGAACAATGTACAAGGTTTTAGCCTACCACAAACAACTGCTGAACATACCTGACAATTTCATCCAATGGTCATGCTTTAGTAGATGAAGTAAGTACATGCTTTAATATAGGAAAGGGACTTTTTAGAGGAAGTTTGAAAGTGCCGCCTGTGACAGAAAAGTTGGAAGAGGAATCGTTTGTTTAGGCCTATGATATCACGAGATGAAATTTGGCCAAGTTGTGTGAGGAATGGTACCAAACAAAAGGCAGTGAATGACAGAGTGACGATTGACAGAAGAGAATGAAAGAAAAAAAACACGCGGTGCGCTTTCGATCAACAATGTACTGGTTGATCGAAACGTTGCGCAGAGCAACCTCAAGTAACATAGGGCAAGGGCAGGAAGATAAAGGAAGGTTATGCTAAACATGAACACCAAGCTTTTCCCTACAAGCAAAACCTAAGTATTCTCAAACGATCGCGATGAACCGCACACTACAAATACTCATTCATTTGTCTCACTAAAATGTCTGTCATAAATCTGAGAGCCAGATCTAGTATCTTCACTCCATCAAACAGACCGCCTATTACGTTGTCTGAACATGTTTATTGAGAACGTATATTGTTCAATATAATTCCATGTCACCTAAGAATTATTTTACATGTAACGGGTAAGGGATCAATTTGGCGCCATCATAAACATAAATTAATATTCATGTGCACAAACCGCTGATGTATTTCACGATGGTTTACACTCTTGTCTATTGTCACATAAAAGTCGTAAAATTCATAGAGATCATACACGGTCATCATTATATAATTTGACATCAATTATGTCAATAATTTTTACACCATGTATTATTTATGAGACAATGTCATTAATATAGCAAAAAGATTAATCAACACGATTTAAAGGCATTTCATACTTTTTTCAGGTCAAGTTTCTGGAACGGAAATTATCGCTAAATTATTGTAACAATTGTTATAGCATAGTCATTTATAATTCATGAACAATAAATTGTATGACAATTACATTAAAAAATGACAGGATGATATGATTAACAGTCCAACAAATCATTTCACTTCCGTTTAATTTTTAACGAGTCAATAATTTATTTTCAGAGACCGGGTGTAAATATTGTCTGCATAATGACAATGCCAATAGCGTATTTTTTCTTACGTGTCTTATTTGATAAACAAATACGGCGTGAAATCACGAGTTTTTGCATCAATCAAACTCTTTATGTTAGGTATGCATGCACGTTTTCTGATTTTGGTATGCACGTCCTTTGAGTTAGGTATGCACGCATGCATCTTAGTACCTACCTATTGTATTGATATTACTTCTTACCTGCTATTTTTACTTTTCAAAATAAAAACCGCCGGTTTGTTTACCAAATAAAACAAGAAAAGAAAAAAAAAACACTTGTTTTTTAAATTTTTATCTGCGCCTTTAAAAATTTTAAATGTTATGGCAAAAGAAAATTATAACTCGTCAATAATAGGTAAAGGGAACCATACCACTAACGGAATACTACATTATATTATTATTTATAGTGGATCATAAAATGGCTAATTCAGTAATTGACATAGATTCTGGGTTAGTGGTATAGCATATTTCATAGTAGTTTATTTATATGCGTATATACAAATGGAGTCCGATAACTCTGATTTTATCGTAAAAGTCGTGAACAGATTGCTTACCGTTGACGGCCTTCTGCATTTACGGAAGGTGGTTCATAATAGCCATTACAGTAGATAATTGAATTTGGTTTGTGAATATACTATAAATAGGATGAAAATGTTTACATCTTTAATTCCATGTTCTCTTTTCAGAGCAGTGATGGCCCAGCGGTAACGACCCCGACTTACGAGTTGTAGGTCGCGGTTTCAGACCTAGCTAGATGCATTACTTTGTGTAGATAATTTATTTGATCACCATTGCCCTCAAACTGGTGAAGGAAACCATCGTGAGGAAGCCGGTATGTCCTAGAACCAAAAATTCGAAGACATGACATCCACCAATCCGCACTGAGCCCGCATGGTGGATTATGGCCCATTCTCTCTTCTAGAGAGGAGAGGACTGATTCCCAGCAGTGGGAATATTATAAGGCTAATTATACTATGCTAAATGCTCCATTCAGTATTCCCTAAACTGAGAGAAAAAGTTAACACCAATGAGAGCTCTAAAAGAGACTATACTTATTTAATATTACGTGGTTTGAGTAGTGATTGTTGATCAGTCAATCATATTCTCATTTTACATTTTATGCTAACCAACAAAATACTTAATCCCCGATTAACAAGAATAATTCTAGATTGAGTCAACAAACTTCCAGTAATACCTGCTTTAATTAAACATTTACACACAAAATTATCAGCATCAGAGTATAAAATATAGTACAATATCATAAACAGCTCATAATATTTACATTAGCGCTAATAAATAAGAGATTACAAGTTCTATTCATTTGGATAACTTAAATACTAAGTTTCTAGGAATAACTGTCAGAGGGGCTACAATTATATATCTATTACAAGTGTTATCTTGAGGCTAAATGTTCAAGTGATTGACGGTTACCAACCGGCAATTAACGCAAATATGTGTACGAATGTTGAGCTGCACCATTTGCCAAGTGTCAGAGTAATGCCTCGAGGACTAATTAGCTTGTAGCCGTACTTCTAGGGTATTCCGATCATGTCCCGCTGTCTCAGACCTCAGCCTGAGGCCAACTACGTAAAAGAGGATGGAATGTGAGAATTCCCTCGCGCTCACGTTGCGCCTATTCTATATAAAGTCCTGTTAACCTCATTGTTTGCGTGTAGGTGTCTCAATGCTTCGTTATATTCGAAGTGTCCGAAGTAAAAGCGGCAATGTATTGCGCACTTTGTAAAGCTTTTATCTACATTACTATAAATAGAAGCATTATCGCAGACATTATTAATTTTAAGAAGCTTTATACGCAACCTTCCGGAAGCCTTTTGTTGTGCGAATATTACTTTAGTTGGTCTATTATGTTCATAATGACGACGACTTTATAAGCAGCAATATAATTTAGTTTAGATACGAAAGGGAGTGAGAGTACCTACGGATTGATGAGTCACACAAATTATCTCTGTCTTTTTATTTCACTTTTATTTGGCATAAATCTCAATTGCTGTCAAGACGACTTTCGAGATTCTGGCGCCACAACTTTCATGTCATTCTTTTTTTAATTTAAGAATATTCACACCCTTGTTTCTCCACCTGGAAACTGGACCACACCGGTCTCAAAAGTTTGGTAGAGGAAGAACTTAACACTTTATTACTTCATCTCTAAAAAAATTTTTATCTATCCACTCTGTAGGACGGTATAAACTCCACTACAACTCTACCCAATTTAATGACTTAATAAATAATTATTTACTAAACAGGTAAATTTTTGTGCACTAATGAAACTAAAAAAAGTGTACAAAAATTCGAAGACATGTGACATCCATCAACATGCACTGAATCTGCAGCGAGATTACGACCCAATCTCTCTAATAGAGAGGAGGTCTGAATCCCATGCTTATGCTGACATAAATGTAAAAACGCGTCTGAATAGGAAACTGTATCGTGCCCGTGTAGATGGGTGGTGCTAATCGCCGCCATTTCCCCGCCGGTTCCATCATACACCGACAGTTTCACTAGTGAGTTAGACTGTCCAAAAGCAGAAAAATAAAGAGTAGGGTCTAATCAAAGCAACACTCTTTGCATTTGCGACATCGATTGTCGAAAAGTCAAAATTTAAATACAGTTATTTAAATTTCATCAGCGCGTGCGATTTTATTTTACTTTATGTACATATTCCAGTAATTAAGTAATTATTTACAAAACTTAGACAAACTTTAGTACATTGACGTCTAAAAGCGTGTCTGAATAGGAAACTGTCTCGTGCCCGGGGCGGTGGGTGGCGCTAATCACTGATCTCTCGCATGCCGACTGGCGCCGCCGGCTTCCGTCACTACACCGACAGTTTCACTACAGACCTAGACTGAGCGATACAACATATATGTTGTAGAAAAAATGCCATGCTTCAGTAGAAAAAAAAATATATATATAGTCATAATGTAAACCAAACATACCAAACTGTATTTCAAACTCTGTATGTTTAAGGTTAACCTTTCAAATACCGTAATTAGAAACACAATAAAAAGACAATGAGAGATCGAACGCTTGGTTCTAGAACGTTCGCTTGGGGTTTAATGAATTAAAAATGATTATTATTAAAAAGAAAAACATTTAACTAGGTTCGTGACATTTCGGATGTATATGGCAGTTCCATTTAACTAGTGAGTCTGGCTAGTAAGTACTAAATCTATTTTTGTTTCTTTTTTGTTTCGGGGGAAACACGCCTGGAATTATGAGTAAAAAACCGTACCGACGGTAGTGTGGGATGTATACCTCAATTGGAAGGGGCTCCGTGTCCTCTTTAAGACCCCCGGAACCCCTCGGCGCAACGCCAATTTGAGCTCATCTCTGAGGAGACTGTAATATGTGACCACTGTACCGTCGTTTCTGGGATCTTTCAGTAATTTGAATTACCTAAGATAAATACAGAAAAAAAAAATTGTTCAAAAAAAGCTTTATATCACTTTCCGGTAAAGTTACGAAAAAAGGCTACTTGTGTAGAAACCTAATGACACGTTACCCTATTCAGGAGTCTACTGGTCAGCCAAAAATAATAATGTGATCTGATCTATCTATGCACATGCATACCACTACCAATTTTCGTTAGATATTTACATAAATATCAAATGAAAATTGGTGGTAACCGGATGTGCTATTCTAAAAGGCACCGATAAATCATAGCTGTCTATGACAAACAAGAGCCTGTGATTTACAAATGCATTGTCTGAAGCTACCTACCCTTGCAACCTAGACACTTTACTATACCACTTTAAGAGAAGAAACATCATCATGCAGACATATTAATCCAAGCTGTCTTGTGTAATGGTTTTTCGTTTTATACTTGTAGATTTTGTTTACAAGTCCTTATTTTTGGTAGGCAATTATCACTTTTACTGACTTGACCCACCTTTGTTCCTCCAGTTGCAATATATATTTCGAACAATCCCGCATGACTACCTAAACTTGTCTTAATGTCCACGATCTTAAACGACTGAGGTCATCCAAAATTTGGCCTATTAAGTAAGTTTAAACTTACTTAGCTAGTCAAAATTTGGCCTGTATTTAAACTTACTTAGGTATTCAAAATTTGGCCTGTATTTAAACTTACTTAGATAGTTAAAATTTGCCCTGTATTTAAACTTAATTAGGTACTCAAAATTTGGTCTGTATTTAAACTTACTTCGCTAGTCAAAATTTTACCTGTATTTAAACTTACTTAGGTAGTCAAAATTCGGCCTGTATTTAAACTTACTTAGGTAGTCAAAATTCAGCCTGTATTTAAACTTACTTAGCTAGTCAAAATCTAGGTTTCCACCCTTGCCTAATCCTAATTTGCTAACTAACAATACCGCACAAGTAATTAGAAACAAATTATTAAGATCAATAAATTCTCTACGCAATACAACAAATCTCAATCAACAATTTCACCATTACAGTTGTTTATTATATTATAAAATATAACTGAACTCATAAAATCAATTAATTGCAATAGTTAGTTAAATAACTGCAAATTCCGGACATTAGTACGAATAAAGCTCTCGGGTTCATTCTCCATTTTACCTACTACTTTACTAAGCAATTACTTCAGCATTGCTATTCTGAAAAGTTTATTTGCGAAATCACTTCTGAATCCGCAGTGAAATCATGTGAAATTACAGTTTCGTATTCTGAAATGGAGTGAATTCGACACTGGCGCCACCGAGTGATGATCAAAGTGAGAGGAACTAAAACGGTTGAGTATTTTGACGTTTGTCTATAGGATTAGGTATTCTGAAATAAAATTCGCTTGTCATATCGAAAGTCATCTCGCATCTCGCACACGAATTTATCTGTCAAAGTTTTCCATGAAGCTGTCAGAGGTGTTAATATAAAGTAGTAGTTTCTGCCAGCGGCATCGCCCGCGTGAAAATAGAAAATTATCCCAAAGGGTCATAAACTTGGAATAAAAAGTCATCGTAGTAGATATAGTGTACCTGTGTGCCAAACTTCATTCGGCTATTTGAGCGTAAAGCAGTAACAAACACCGTACATAGGTACAAACTTTCGACTTTATATTATTATTGTGATCTACACTAATATTATAAAAAGGCAAAGTTTGTTTTTTTGTTTGTAGGAGGTAATCTCTAAAAGTACTGGTCCGATTGCTAAAATTTTTTTTACGGATAGAAAACTGCTATATTCCTGAGTGGCATAGGCTACATTTTATGTACGCGGGCGTAGCCGCGGGCAAAAGCTAGTTAATAAATACACCCGTCTTTATATTTTATCATAATTTTAAAATGGTAATCGATTCCATTCACATCTCTATTGTGTTCGAAATTATCGGTAAAAATATATTTCTGGTAAGTAAAGGCCAATTTGTGCTTTTACTGAAAGTAGCTCCAGCAAGTGACTGAATGAACAACTAACCGTTAGGTTCAAGTAATTTATTAATGTGATTCTGACGTTGAAAAGTCAGGTTGAAGCAGAAGTTCAGGACTAAACAAGGTGGAGATGCTTGAAAGAGACCAAGTTGAGGACGTCCTTTGGCTGAAATGATAATGACGATGATGATGATTCAATCTTGTGTTTATTACGTTCAGTCGATCAATTCATGGTACGGGATTACTTGAAAGAGTTACCGTGGCCCTAGAACGCCAAGTACAAATGAAGGAACACAGGTGGTTTTAGTCATTACAAGTCTGAGACTCTCTCTCTCACGCCAATCATAGGAGGGGTCATTTGATGATATTTGCGATCAATCCATATCGAGTCAAACTGAAGGCCGGCTGTGCCGAAAATACATCAACTTGACAACAACAGGAGGGCAAAGTACCATACGCAAAGTGCCACAACGAACAACTGCCACACGAATCATTATCACGTAATAAACAATACACTAAATAATTTACGATTACAGCGTCCTTGTGCCACAGTGTTGCAACGATTGAATAGTTTATAGAGCAGTGGAGCAGACGGCACCAGCTCGCTCAATACTCAATAGACAATTCATCTAGCTTTATTGCCCGCGCGAATAATACCGCGTATGTGTGTCGAACACAAATGTTGCTTCAATGCTACATAGTCTGCGAAATTGGTCTTTCTGTGTATTCCTAGGGCTTACGTCACAGCTCTCAATGCACCTTACAATGCCATGTTCATATCCGAATGGGATTGACAAACTGAGCGGAACAAAATAAGCTATACACTGTTCTGTATGACGACAAATCCTAAATATAGGAACTAATCATAGTTTGCCCGTGACCGTAGACTGATATAAAACTTCAAAGAATGGCTAAACTAAAGGAATTTTAACAAGCGTTTTGGTATTTGAATAGTAAAGACTTCATGGTCAAACAGACTCGTCATTATAGCTACCCTAAATAGACACATCCGCATTGTTTCCTAACAATACTAATCAACGTAAAAGTAAGTGACTATTCGTTTAAAAAGCCTTTTAGGGAGTTAAAAATGTAGTCTGTTCTAAAATGTAACTATGACAAAATCAAATAATTGCAAGCTTAACACTCATGTCTCCGCCGATCTAAGTACACAGTTTTGCTGAAACGTGGTCTGCCTACAAATGAGATAAAATTGGTTCGACAATTTGCATTAATGTGACAACTATAAGTCTTAAAAGGACTAAGCAAATATTTTGAAAGTAAAGGTTTTCTCTAAAAATACGAACGGTAAAACTGAGGTTGGCTTAAGTATGTAGACACACAAACATTAGTTTCGCAAAATTTGTAAGCTAAAATCTGATAAATCAAAGTTCTATCAAATATCAATTAAAGGAATTGGCGGGCTAAACAGCCAGATAGGTCAACAACTTACAGAGAGAGATCACAGAAGATCAAGGTGTGACTTGCACACCAGCGAAGCATGACCCAAAAGTCCTATGACTCAGTAGTGATAAAACAAGACTGCTAATGACGATACTGAATTAATGAAAATAACACAATAGATTGTAATAATCTCACTCTACGGCATTGGTTTGACATACCAGTCTTTTAAAGAGGTTCGTCCGAAACCATGGCTTACAGGAACCGACAGTAATACTTGGTGCAGAGAGAGCGCTCAAACTTGGTGTCCCTCAAAGAGGAATTTACGACTAATTTATGCTACCATTATCAATATTTTCAGACAGTTCTGTCCCACTGCAGGGCCCTCTGCCTCCCTTTCTCCTGTGATTTCTAGGGCTTTAAAGTAGAACGACTTACCTTGCAAGTCCCCTGAACACATATCGCACGGAAGCCTAGTCGGGTGCAGGGAGTTCCGTCAGCGACCAGCGATAACGAGGCGTAGAAGTGCTGCCCAAGAGGCCGGCAGTTTAGAGTGCATGGTGCATTACCTGGACAACAGAAAAATACATTTAAATGGTCTTTTTGTCAGTTTTCATTTATTGATGTAGACGAGACAGTTAGGCTAAAACGTTGACAATTATATATAGCAATATCTATTTTGCCACACAGGAACTAAAATTCTAACTAAAATAATCTAAATTGCGGTACCAGAATTCTCTGTGTGATTAGAACATATAAAATAATACGTAAATCAACTATATCGGGCAGTTGCCCGGACCAGACAACACCTGTCTGGTCGGAGGTTCCTCCATTTTCAACGGAGGTATGTGGAACTTTACACCCTGTTCCGCATACCTTTAAAGTTGTCTACAGCTCGTGAAACACACAAAAGAGAGAGCGTCCGTCCATTAAAAAAAAATCACCTCTGAAGGATGATTCCTTATCTTATAATTTATTAATGAATGGAAGTCATTGCGTGTGCAGTACACTTGCAATGGGGCCACTAAACACCTCGAAATAATAAGAAAAATTACTGTTGATCCTATTTTTACTACAGTCGTATAAAAAAATTACAAAGCGCTGAGTTTAGCAGCAAACCAAGTTAAACAGCAAAAAAAACTGATAGTACGATATTCGTGGTATTTTTATTGATTTTGATAAAACTTAAGAGTGAAAGTCGCTGAGTACCCGAAGCTGCCCGTGGTAAGTATGATGAAGTGTAAAAATATGAACCAACTAACCAAGACTTACTCTAATGAACACAACTTTTGGAATCGCGCAGAGATCTTAAACACTGACACCGTAGGTCATGCCTACAATTACCGCTCTCCCGTTCCACACTATATTGAGAAAGAACCTCGTTAGGAACAAACGAGATAAATCATTTACATAGTAAGATATGATAATAACAGTGTTACAAAACAAATGATGCAGACCAAGACAAGTGCTTATTGTCAAAATTACCAGAACATAATACATTAGAAGAGGAGACATCAGAATTTATTAGGAGTCGTCGACAATTCAATTTTATCGCCGATACATAAAACATGGTCGCAATTCTGTCAGATTATTGGCGAGCAAATTGACAGAACAAGCGTAGCCAATGCGCAGACAAGCGATGTAATAACTTAGATTAGCTGTCGGCACACAATTAGTACGTTCTCTTTTTTGTCACGACTGTAATGTTCTTGCAAATTGTTATTTGTACAGGACAGCTTGGAAGATGTATGATGAGATGTATATTGATCAATAGATTGGAAAGAGTCGCAGACTTTTTAAAATCAGAAAATTTAAATATCAACTAAACTAAGTATTTATACTAAACCTAATTAATTATAGATACATATAATCCAAAAACACAAAATACACTCAGGCGTCGAAGTACTCCTCGACATCGCTGTCATCCAGAAAAGACTGGCGGCATTGCCACGTTGAATGGCAATGCTATTTCTTTGGTGCGCCCGCACGCACCACACAAACTTTTACTGACTAACATCACACTTGTGTTCTTTATTTGCCCTTTGCTTTCCAGGCTCACGGGTTTCCCTTTCAGAAGTCAACCAATGGCCCCAGTAGGCCTCGACCCTGCTGGGGCCCAGCAGTGCGAGTGGTCAAGAGCTAATGGCTAATGACAAAATTGAAAAAAACTACTGCTGATTCTTCTAAATTATTTCAAGCGAGTACACTATAGTTACCAGTAGCAAATATAACCTAATGCTAACTGAATTCTAGCAATTCTACCATCTCTTTAGGAGTTGGCTTGCAGTCAAAATACAATCAGTCGTTCTACCCGCCTCTTTACGGTTTTCGAGCCACTAGCTCTTTGAGGAAATAGGTTGTTGGCAGCGTCGACTTTTTGACGAGACGTAGTAATATGAATAAAAAATATTTAGAGATATAAGATACAATATTTTTTATAAAGAGTGAACTTAGAAACTGTTTTAGTATTTACAACATACACAGATATTCTATTTCACGAAACTGCGAGCCCCTCCCATAAGAGTCAAGTTCATCTCTCAACCTTCGTCTTGGTCTGACGCGATTTCGCTTTGTGTTTAATGGTTCCCAATAAATTACTCTTCTAGCCCACAGTTCATTTGAAATGCGGCAGACATGTCCGACCCCCCGGAGGACACGGTGGAGCACATGGTGGAGGTGTGCCCCGCTTGGGCAGAGCAACGCCGTGTCCTCGTGGGGGCGATCGGCGGCGGCGATCTCTCGCCGGCCTTAGTACAGGCCATGGTCCGAAGCGAGGAGGAGTGGCAGGCGGTCGCCTCCTTCTGCGAAGCAGTAATGCTAGCAAAGGAGGCGGCCGATCGCGTGAGGCAACGGTCCTCACGCCCCAACCGCCGCCAGGATTCCGATCCCGATTTCCGGCCACCGTAGGCGCGGGCTAGCGGACGGCGAGCAATAGGTGGCACGCCGTCCGATCGTCCGGTAACCGTCCGGACCGAGCCCAAGTCGTCGACGGCGCGTATTGTTCCACGCGCGCCTCAGGGAGATGTCAGCAAATCGCAGGGGCCCAACAGGGTCGAAGTCTACTGGGGCCACGGGTAGTGTGAAAGTGAAACCTGGGGCCCTTGTTCGAATGCAAAGAAGGAACAGGAGTGGGTTTTTAGTCAGTAAAAGTCTGACACTATTTCGCGCTCCGTCCAAAAGCGGGATTTGTCATAAGATGATTTTCACACCTAAAAAAAAAAGACATGTCCGACCCACTCACTTAGGAATACCAACTTTTTGGGTAACATAAGTGATCTTAGTTTTGGCCCGCAGTATTGTGTTCCTTGCACTGAAATTCACGACGTTGCGGCTTCGTCAACAGAGTTTTATAGTTTTACACGTAAGCTGTGAGCAGGCGTACACCAAGCGTATAATGACGAATACGCATGGAAAGTAGGCCTAAGATTATTATGCGTCCGTCACCGTATACCGCAGCGTTGTGCGTTCTGACCAAAGTTTTAACAAGTATTTTATTACATGTTTGTTAATAAAAAAATAGATGTCATTATTTTTTTTTGTAAAGACATCAACAGTTTGAATTCTAGCGATAATGTGTTTAGTGTTTACCTTCGCAAAGTGCTAACTGCTTATTTACGTCATTGGTCATTAATGGTTTTGTATATAGAGTCATAACATCAGGACAATGCAGGAACCAACATTCATATGTGAATACACTTGACACCATAATTTTTTATACTACTTTTATCAGAAACTTTAAGTTATGTAAAGTTTGACTATGAATAAAAACAAACAACCAACTGCTTCTCATGGCTTTTACCGCTTCATTATACATTGAGATTATGTAACAGTAATATCTTTCAAAAACATCCAGAAGTCCAAACTCAGAGTTTGCCAACGAGCAATGGAGCGCAGTATTAGGTGTTAAATTAACGAACCGAGTTCGAAACACTGTACTGCAATTTAAAAACAAAATAGATGATGTGGCTCTAAAGGCTAGCGAACTCAAATAGACCGGGCAAGACATGTCTACCCTGGTACAGGCCATGGTTCGAAGCGAGGGAGAATGGCAGGCGGTCGCCTCCTTCTGCGAAGCAATAATGCTAGCGAAGGAGGCGGCCGCACGCGTGAGGGAAAGGATGTTCCTACGCCCCAGCCACCCGGACCCTGACCCCGATTTCCAGCCACCGTAGGCGTGGACGGATGACGATCAATTAGCAAAACCGTAGATGTTAGCAAAACCGTAAGGGCTCAGCAGGACCGAAGCTTTCTGGAGCCATGGGTTTACTTCCGAAAAGGAAACCCATGCTCCTGAAACCCAAAGACGAAGGAGGAACAGAGGCGTGGTTTTAGTCCGTAAAAGTATAACACGCCCGCCGCACGCTCCGCCCTAGAGCGATTAACCACCTTAAAAAAGCCGTTCAAACTGCAAGCCAAAATAACATAGAGCTTGTCCTAAGACAGTGAGATGGGGTCGCAGTGGGCCACGTAGGTCCGTGACTACCACTAGGCTACTTACACAGGAGGTGGCCGAACAAACTGCGTAAAGTTGGCAAGAACTCGAAGTAGGGATCGAGGGCTCACAAAAGGTGGAAAAAATAGAGAGATGCTTTTACATTTATCGGGATCTAATGTGCATAAAGTTTAACTCAAGACAACAATATTTGATATTTATATTTTAAGACACTATATAATTCAATTATCTAATATATAAAAATCTTGTGTCACAGTGTTTGCTATCGAACTCCTCCGAAACGGCTTAACCGATTCTTATGATTTTTTTCGTTCATATACATAATATGAATAATTTTGACAGGCCTGTTGGTCTAGTGGTCAGCGGCCCTACTGCTATACCGGAGGTTGTGGGTTCGATTCCCACCCAGAACAAATGTTAGTGTGATGAGCACGATCGTTTGTTCTGTGTCTGGGTGTAATTTATCTATAATGTGTATGTATTTAGAAATATATCTGTTGTCTAGTACTCAATATTTTTTTTTAGGTGGGAAAATCATCTAATGACAAATCCCGCTCTTGGGCGGAGCAGGAGATAGTGTCAGACTTTTACTGACTAAAAACCCACTCCTGTTCCTTCTTCGCCTTCGTCCCAGGGCCCCGGGTTTCACTTTCATACTACCCGTGGCCCCAATAGGCTTCGAGCCTGCTGGGCCCCTACGATTTGCTGACATCTCCCTAAGACGCGCGTGGAACAATACGCGCCGTCGACGACTTGGGCTTGGTCCGGACGGTCGGACAGTGAGTTACCCGTTGCTCGCTGTCTGCAAACCCGCGCCTGTGGTGGGCGGTAATCGGGATCGGAATCTCGGCGGCTGGGGCGAGAGGACCGTTGCCTCGCGCGGTCGGCCTCCTCCTTTGCTATTGCATTACTGCTTCGCAGAAGGAGGCGACCGCCTGCCACTCCTCCTCGCTCGGGACCATACTCGATCTTACCACAAGCTCTGCTTAGTTTGGGACTAGATGGCGTAGTGTGAAAGTTGTAGAATATTATTATTATGTAGAATATTATTATTATGTAGAATATTATTATTTCCGTATAAAATTTAAATCCAATTCTAATTTTACACTACCCTTTAAAAGTATATTTGATCGACCAGCCTGTATGCTAATAAGGTAAGTTTTTCACAAAATTTCCTTAAATTCCTCACAATACCTAATACATACATAAACGTTCCGGAATAGGTTTTTTTACATGATGGTGAATGGAATCATCAAAATCAGTTGCGTAATTCAAAAAAAATATACCTCTTAAGTTGACGCGTATTTATTGTATAAAATGTATAGATATGATTTTTTATTTTATTTGATATAGGTATAAACTAGTGCTTGACTGCGATCCCACCTGATGGTAAGCAGTGATGCAATCGTTGATGGTGAGGCGCACTAGTGTTATTAAGAGCCTATTCACTCTAGCCTTGAAGACACCCAAATTATAATCGGATTGGAAGACCGCAGCAGGCAAATTGTTCCAGTCCTTCGATGTACGCGGTATAAACGGCGAGGTGAAACGCTTAGTCCGGACCGTAGAGATTTTAACAACGTAAGGGTGGATGCTCGCCGTACATATTATTGTACTATTTGTTCGATAAAAATGTTACCAACCATCAATATAAGGCACCCAGGTGTAAAATCTTCCACGAAAGGGTCTTCTGTCAAACGCCGCACACTGCGCCGCTCTGCTACTCCGTGCTCCATTAGGACAGGGCTACAACAGAATACAATATATTAGAAGAACAGTCACCAAAAGTAGAAAATGACTCATACTGTCTTATTCTTCCTGCCCTTGGTCCATGTTACAATTAATTGGGGTGAATATAAACGCAGGGGTTAATAGGAACAATTTGATTAGGATTTTCACTTTTGTACCTATATAATTATGTTGTTGATTTATATCAAAGCATTGAATTTAAGGTTCCGTACCTAAATTGGCAAAAACGGAACCCTTACAGGATCACTTTGTCGACGGACAACAAAGTGATCCTATAAGGGTTCGTACCCTATTCAAATTTTTGTTCCTATTCACCCCGTTTTACTGTACTTAGAGTGCAACACGTTTTCTTCTTCATTCTCCTCTGTTTATCGTTACGCTATAATTCACTCATTTCTTTCACAATCCATCCATCCTAATTACATACCTTTCGTCCCTACACTTCTTCTTCATATCTATACCAAGACAAACGATTCCCTTTCAACTTATGTGGACCGACGACAGGTCGTCGGTCCACATAAATCGCATTCATCGAATTTTCGCGACTTTCACCAGGGTGAAAGTCGTGAAAATTCGATGAATGCGAGGCACACAGTACCTCATTGTAGCGACACTTGGGGGAGGCATAAGCCACGTGCAATTAAGAAGTGAAGTGACTAGCATTGTAGCACGTTTAACCCTCATCCTAAAATCCTCCCTAGTCTTGAGGGTGACGTTTCCTATTCTTTAGCTTCAAAATAAACTTTTCGCCAACGCGTCTCAGTGTCGTTCACAGCACCCTATTTTGTCATTTTGTACTCCATTAACTAGAAATACAGCTGTCGTAAGATAAACAACAAATACGGAGTCCCTAGCATCGAATCTTATTTCGGTAGCTCGGAAAAGTTAAAGCCACAGAAAGAAAATAAAATAAAAGGGGTAGAAGAGACAAATGATAACGAGGCTCTTATCATCATTTAAGTCAACAACAGATCTCGAAACGTTACCCAGCGTCCTCAAGAGCCATCTTATCATCAATTTTGATAACGAGGTCTCTTAGAAATTATTCCTGTGACGTGCGTCATGTGCGTGTGGACCGCTCTAACATTTTATAGACTGAGTTTGGTTTTTGTCTGAGTAGAGTATTAAGCTAAGTACTAACAGAAAGATGACAGTAAAGTTGGTTCTGCGCTAGAGGAGCCGAGCACGAGCCGAGCACAAATTCGCGCAGTGTGGACCGATTTACAAGCCTCGAACGAGTGTGATTCGAGCGTTTGGTTCGTACTCAACTGTACAGCGCCTGTTGTTGGTTTTTTGACAAATACAAAGGGTGTCACATCACGTTCGAGGACAGTGATTGTTGTAGGCTGGTTGTACGTCCACACTTGACACCGCGAGTAGAGCGGCTCGACTTGTGCTCAGCTCGTGCTCAGCTCCGTAGCGTACACACATCTTAAGGTACATAGTGATCACTTGAGACCCTTCATAACTACTACTTCTATTTTTTAGGAATTACTATCTACTTGTGCTATCACAAGTAGATAGCGGACGGTTTTATGAAATTCTGTTTATTAAAATCTCTAAGAAAGTATATATGACGACTGGAACAGACTGGTCGCAGGAGGCAGAGAAACGGATGGTTTAGAGTGCAGCTTGGCTGTGCACTGCGACTAGCTTAGATAATATGGGTTAAAGTATGAAATTGCCGTTGTAATAGGTACTTCGAATTGACACTTCATGGTTTATGATTTTTGAGTGAAACTTTTTTCACATGGTACCAATGAAGTTCTTCTTTTAAAAAATGTGCAACATTGGATGATCGACTTTCAGTTGTTTTTTTTTTTATTCATATATCATTTTTATTCATTTAACATTCTTTCTGCTGGAACACACACCTCGTCTCTATGAGACGGGGTGTAATCATAATCCACCACGCAGGTACCATGCGGGTTACTGGATAACACACGTCTTCGAATTTTTGATTCTAGGACATGCCGCTTCCCTCACGATGTACCTTTACCAATATGAGAGCAACACTATTGTTCAATAAATTACGCCAAACAAATCACCTGTCTGGCTCAGACCGTTATTTCCGGGCTACCATTGCTTTAACTTGAAGCTTTAAATTTCGCTACAGCCTTTGACAACTGCAATTTGCAAAACTGACTCATTCTCCACGAAAACTATTAAATCATCATACTTCTCCGCCACCTTTGACCCACGATCTTTGACAAACAGCTTTGCCGGTGCCAAGACATCAAAATGAGCAAACACGGTAAAACTAACATTTATGACGTCCGTGATAATACAAATTGAATAGAACAATGCTAATCAAGAAAACGTTTACGATGTAGTCAGTCGTAAATCAGTCCTCAGTTGTAATACTCCTGAATTAAGTGCTTCAGTAATAAAAAGCTTTATTAGTGCAAAGCAGTCGAACAAATGATTACTGGTCATTACTCATATTTTATTGACGAATGCGTTAGAATTGTGAATAGAAATGCTTGCTTTGAAAGAAACATGTTCATTAGTGGCAAATCAATTAGAATTTTTGTAAACAATGTTTCTGATTCGATTGTATTCCATTTTAATACCAACAACTTTACTAATACCACTGGTATTTGTTTGGACTCATATTTAAAAACACGTCCAAAGACATAAGGTGATACAGTCAATAAAAATGGTTTGTGTGTAATCATAACACCTTTTATTGAAAAAAATAAAATTTATGGAAAAATATATAAGAAAACCAAACCAATTTATTTTGATTAGGTATGACTAAGCTGACTGTACCAAATTAAAGTTGTTAGTTTAAGTTCGGAATGGAAAATAAATATGATTTAAAAAAAAAACAAATGGTATTAGTTTTAGTTATTAGAACGGAATAAATCATTCGATTGAGTTGTATAAACACTAAGGAATTATTGTTGTCTTTAACGATTTTTTTTTTCTTAAAATAGACAGAAATTTAAAATGCTACAGCTGATGTCAGAAACCCTGTTCAAATATGTAAGACCGTTAGGTAGCAAACCTTAATCCATGACATCAGCTGTCACACCACTATTGTGATTGATCAAATTATTTAATTGTCAGTTGTCATATTGGTCAATATGACAACAGCCAATTAAATCACTTGACATGATATTTTGACGACTAGTTCGATGGGTCAGGAATGCAGTAACTGGGACATTCAGAAGTTTGACATATTTAATTTTATTCATAACAAGATGCTAAGTACTCGTAGATTGTTGTATCATATACTGTGAGGTAATGGAAGCCCTCATAACTATATTATTATCTACCTACTAAACTCCCGCCATACCCATGACAATCAACCCTTTACCACCCATCTTTCTGGCATATTGGTACATATTTCTACCACAGCATGATCTGTTCGGACTGCAGAATTGTTCGAGAGAATTAGGTACCATGACCCTGGAACGCAAAGGACAACTGAAGGAACACAGGTGGCTTTCAGTCAGTAAAAGTTTGACACTTCCTTTCGCTTCACTCAGAGCGGAATATTTGATGTTTTCCCACTTCAATCACATAAAAAGAACATGAGCTGCTAAAGTCCATCCATCCAAGGTCTAAATGGACAACACTTTTCTTTTAACATCATTTTGCTAACTTAATATTTTTACATATCGCTCATTTAGTGCAACAATGAAAAAAATTCTAAAAGTGTAATTCCACTTGTAGAAATTTTACATTAAAATCGTCATGATTTTCAAAGTAAGTTCAATATCATGTAACAAGTCGCTTCAAAATATCATACCTTTAACATCTCCAGTAATTTTTTTTTAAATTTACTCGCATCATTGTTGCACAAAATAAGCGATATAAATCTATATACAATTTCATTAAGTGTTTTTACATAAAGTACTTCTCACAATATCATTGCACTCGTGGTATCTCTTGTCGACTCCTTGACAGTTGGGTTGGTGAGTCTCTCTCGTGACCCTGACCGTGATCACTGGTGGAGGGATGCTGGTATTGTTCAGTGGTGGAATGTTTCTGTAACAAAGACATGACAAGTTAATGTTTTGAAATAAAAAGTCTAACTGGGACTATCAATGTATTGCAATTGAATTTCTCTATCACATTGGTATCTGAAATCATCATGTAAAAAGATTTGTTGTACTCTTCCACCCTTTTATACGAAAGCTTAACCCTAAGTAGATCGTACCTAAACCTATCCTCATAAATCCAGGTACTATTTATTCCTTCTCTTTCTCTGTCCATGCAGCTTTGCAGGTTATGGAACTCTTTTCCAGTTAGCACTTGTAATTTAAAATCCGTTTCTCTTTTCATTAAACCAAGTAAAAGAGCACTATTTTTCCTTTCTTCCTCTTATAACATGTGTTTACTATTTTTTAATGTTGCGTGTAGGTTTATCTGATACTTTAGTTTAAGACTTCACATAGGTACTTTACTTTTTATTCATAGGTACTTTACTTTTACTTTTTATGTAGACAATAGTGCATTGTTAAAAAAGGTGAACCTTTTTTAACAATGCACTGTTGTCTACATTACTTCGTTTCAATTTCTTCTTTCGCAGGTCTAGGTGGAAGATTTTTTTATAGAAATAAGCAGATCTTTGAACACATATTTTAATGTATTTTTATTTAAGTATTACTGTTTCCCTGTTTATATAATATCTATGTAATGAAATAAATAAATTATCTAAAAGAAATTTCAGACCAGATAATGTTGCTCATCGCTGATATCTTTAAAAAATTACCTAATTACCTAATAATCAAATAAGTCGTCCACGACTTCTCTTTCACCCTAATTGTTCTACCTCAACAATAAATCAAATTCAAATATGTCAATATTAATTAAAAGTGATAAATCTAACGTTATAATTACATTCATATTTTATACAACAAATAGAACAAAACATTCGGTCGGCGTCAACACAAAAGCTCCTTTAATGAAATCAACGGAGCCGCTTACAAATAGCTCTAAACACGTTAATCTAATTTACTGGTAGTAAAAATAAAAAGTTGTGATGTATCGCCGACGAAATCGTTCCACATATTAGTAGTCAGACTTTACAAATGTTCTTCACCTTATAAAAGGACTAGACCATTAATTTAACGTAAAACTCAACCACGAATTTGAATATTCATGTTCACGAAGAGAAAGATTAGTTCCACCCGTACTTACATTTATCTAAAGGTCTTTAAAAAGATAAGTACGACATCACTACGTTCCTGGCGCCATTCCAAAGATGACACTTGACGATTACTTTGTAGAAGATGTAAATGAAAAGCGACCGTTAACGGAAACCTGGGGCCATGATGTGTTAAAATATCAGTCGTGTGAGCGAGAAAGAAGGATGGGGCTATACACCCTATATAGTTCCATCCCTTTAACACTTCAGATTAGGACGTCAAATGAGAGCTCCTGATAACTGTAACTTTATGTTACAAATTAAGTTATTACAGTTTTATCACCTAATACGGTGGACAACGTACTAAAAGGACATGAATGTTGGAAGCCCTGTTACATTATAACTTCAATGTGCTTAATCTAAAAGTAGACTGCAATTAAATAGAGTATCCTTTATTAATATCTAGTAATAAGTTACAGATGTCTTGGTATACAAGGTGTAACTAGAAGGTGTAGTCATATTTTAAAAACTGGATCTGTGCGTGGATATGAACAAGTTTCACTAAGAAAGTCATTGACAAGTCCCAAAAATAATAGGACTTTCCTCACAATGACAATTGTATTGACTGAAATATGGGAGGTACAATTTTTTTTGGTTGTTAGTTACCAAAAAAAAACAAATATAACTCCTTAAAAGTATAACTTACTTGAAGAAAGTGGTTCATTTCGATAGCCAGAAACCGTTTTTAAAATACAGCCTGTATAAATTAACTAAAATTTTCCAACACAACAGATAGGGGGTAATATTTCATGTGCGGTCTTATTGCCGTCCAAATGAAATGCGTGCGCGGCTCTCTGGAGTCCCATGACAAACGACGTCCATCCTAATTTGTCGAGCATGTTCACTATCAGCAGGATACTATCGACCGTCTACGTCCGTGGTCATAATGAAGGAGTTTATAACTTGTATCTGTATTTACAGAATATTAAGAAATTAATTTGATTAATCGTATCATTATAGGCCTTTGGAATTGCTACAAGGCTGTTTCGTGATCCAGATAAATCTTTAACGCTATCTAAGATTCCGTTTATTTAGATATTTACTAGAGCAAAATATATTTTATTAATTCATTTTGTTACTCATTAACCTCTATTGATATCTAGATCCTGATTAGGACTGGATCTGTAGCATAAAACTAATTTAGCTCAGACCAAAGAAAGTCATTAGTGAACGAGACACCACTTATTTTTTTCAAGGCTTCTCTTTTGGTAAATTACTTTTCTCCAGCTAACTCGAATGAGTATTCTTGTGATTTATTTTTACTTTTCATATGTAACACTTAACATAGTAGGTGCTAAAGCATATACAAAATATAGCTGGAATAATGCACACCAATTAGAAAATTAAGTCATATATATTAAGGCACTAAAATTTTACTTAAATGCACTTAGGTAGTGCTTCTTAAAAATTTGTTATACTAATTTAGACAAATAATATGGGCATCAATGCACTACATTGGCTAAGTGCATCGGTATTGGTATTTATCAAACACGATAGAGACGCAATCATGATTTATCAAAAACTTATCAAAATAGGTATTTTTAGGGTCCCGCACCTCAAAAGGAAAAAAACGGAACCCTTATAAGATCACTTTGTTGTCCGTCCGTCTGTCTGTCTGTCAAGACCCTTTATCTCAAGAACGCGTGGAGGTATCGAGTTGAAATTAAAACCATATATTCAGGTCTACGGTCCCTTGAAGCTGTGATAAAATCAAAATTCTAACTTAACGAAAAAAAAGATACGGCCGTTTATGTCACAAATAATTTAAGTAAGTAAGTAAAAATGTAATGTGTATTTCGACACTCTCAAGGGAATCAAAATTCATAGGCTTCCCGTTGATCGAGAATCCTGAAATTTGGCATGAAGCAAGGTCTCATAGCAGAAGTATAGGAAAAAGTCTGAAAACTGATGAGCGTTTACTATGTTACATGTTGTATATATATAATAGGTATGTATTTAATCTAGTCTCGTTCGAGACCGTTAAAGCTCGGCGCCGCTGGCGGCACCCACTAATTAAGAGTGACGGTATTTTGATTACCTACTTATCTATCTAACAGGACTACGTATCTGGCCGTATTAATCCTGGATCCTCGACTCGTTACAATTATCTCGGCTCAAGCATTCATTTGTACGTAAATAACCTGACCTGATTACCACTAACGGTTCTAATAATGTATTTGGATTATTAATTATCATATGACTGATAGCTGGAATGCGGGTATTTAAGAAGAGCTTCAATTGTTATTTAGCAGAATTTGATATTCAATTTAAGGGTCATTTAGGTGCAGTTCACAAACGTCTGAACATAAATCTCTCACGAACACATTCTAGCCCCGTCAGGTCGTCACAGTGACCCGTGACTACCACTCAAGGCGTCACAAGGCATGGGAAGCGGCCCCCGTGCCAAACACCACATTCAACTGACGTTCTGACGTCAATTACCACATGTTAAAAAAGCAATCCCTCATTAGTGCAGCAACTACAAATATGTAGACAAAAATGAAGTTTGTCTTCTTTATAAAATGGACGGTAATCGCGAGCTCATTACGGGCCATATCGGAGCTGATGCGTGTCAATCAAGCGGCCGCGGCCGACTGCAAGCAATCAATGCTCACTACAATAACAGCTTGTTACAAGCCACGCTACGGGGTTTCCATTACCTTAATTTAGTCGATAAAAACCGTACGAGCGGGTCGCGAGGGCATGTTTAACCTTTAACCTGCGCACACGTTAGAAGCTTTTACACTTGGCGAATATTTAATGTGGCTCTCAACTTGAGAGTTAAGAGCTTGCTTTCGAATAGTAGAATGACAAATTAATTTTTAATTTGAGTGAGGATAAGGACTCGTAAGAGAAAGGAAATATAACCGCAATTAAACGAGTCTGTTTTCTGTAAATAAAAAATGCAATAAGCGTAATCGCGTGGCTAAAATAATAACAGCCGCACGGATCGATATACAAGGTTAAGCAACGCATGTCAAGATCGTTCTATGGATGGGTCAATCTTCAGATATCGAGATTCCTCCCTGCCTCAAAAAGGTTATTAAACTGTTGGTCCCGGTTGTCATTTGTAGATATTTGAGAGTCGTTACAGATCCTCAGAAGAAAGGAAATCTGACACCAATCTTACCAAGGGTATTACAGTATTACTCAATAATTGAGTTGTGGTGGTCAGATAGGCAGTCACTCCACATAAATTATTGGTATTCAACTACATCCGATTAAACTTTAAACCGATCTCAACATAGTTGGGAAAAGGCTAGATAGATGATGATGACATGACCAGTCATATTAATTTAATTGAGAACCACTTCAACTTGCTTCTAAGCCTACATTAAGAGTGGTACATTTCATAACCTATCTCAATCTGCAATTTCAGAAGATACTGTAGAGATTGCAGCAAATTCCATTAAAAATAATCCTCCCGAAAGACTTCCAGCCACAGTATCCAATCACAGTGGAGATTAGCCAAATACGCAGGAGATACTATAGTGCGTGTGCAAACACAAGTGCACTCTGTGTTTCTACTCTCATTACAATTCCATTCATATTCGCTATGCAGCGTAATTGATTTACGAAACTTCAAAAAGTATTCATATTAAAATATTAAATGGATTATCATGTCACAGAAAGACCACCAACATCAAAGCTAATAAAATAATTGCGGGCACCCAACTGATTGAGGTTCAAACGCCGTCAGATTACTAAATTGCATATGTCAACGGTTTGATAAACGCAAATGAGCTAGATCTAATCGCCGACGACAGCCGAATGCCACCGTAGTCGTGCCCGAAACTATCTCAATTAAACAGACGAATATCTTCTAGTTGATTAGAATTTTTGTACCGGTTGACTTGTAAATCATACGCCTATTTGATAGTATAGCAATTATTGATATAGATGCTGACATTTAGAAATGGAGCTTGTTCATTCTACACTAGACCATGTTTTGTTTAGCAACCGATCCGATAAATCTGATAGTGTAAACGGGGCTTAAGCGAATTACTTTAATAGGCATGTAAAATGTTAGTGTTTACAATTTTTGCTTTTATGTGTAGTACATATTAACGTGCGCTGAGCGCTGTCGGCACCGCCTCATTCAGCAATTTGTTATCTTACAACGATGCACTAAAGAGAAATCACGCGATCAGTAAAATCAGAAAACTGTTTACACGAACATAAATCCAGCAATCACTAATGAAGCTAACAGTTTTTCTCACACTTGGTAAGCTGTAGTAAGTCAAGTAGTCGTAACTGGTGTACCGGCTTTTACAGGCAAAATTGTTTGTGAATTTCACCATCAACATTATAGGTAGATATATTATATTAGTTAAATAACAATTTCTGTGTGATGAAAATGTCAAATTATCAAACAAAATTAAAACTAGTGCATCCTAATCGACACACCTAAGCGTAAATGTTTCTAAAGAAAGAAATGGCCCTCTAGAGCCAGTCCCTCCTGCGAGATTGTATGAAAAAGTAAAGAACAGTGGTTGGGTTTTAGTCAGTAAAAGTCTGACACTTCCTCAAGCTCCATCCAAAGCAGGAGAATTTATTTCACGATTGTAAAGAAATAGGCATTCTCGCAACTATGATTAGACAGCGTAAATATTAGACACGCGCAAATTGTCGTATTTACATTCTCACTATTTAATCTGACTAGTAGCAGGACATGATTAGTCAGCCGTGAAATCATCAAAAGGTTATGTGGGCACGAACGCTGAGGTTAACACCCGAGAAAGACGTAGGTATTCTATATTCTGAAGATTTTACACAAAAACCATTGCCTGTTTACATGATATGCCATTAAACGAATTTTCATCATAATCGCACTCCCCTGCTTAGAAACTTTTTCTGTCTTGTTCCTCTGTTGTCTTTACCTAGATAAACACTGCCCCTTCAACTCCATGATACGTTCTACTTAATCCTATGTCTTTACCTGGGTAAGCAATGCCTCTCCTGCACGGAGATGCCTCCGCCACAGCTCCGGGAGCAGGCGCTCCAACTGCCCCACGCACTCCAGGCGTACTCCTCGACTTCCACTTCATTCTCCACTTCCACTGGTGTCTCCTGGAAATATATACCATACGGTTCATCGACATCTTCAATTGTTTTGCAAAAATCATTTCATCATTATTCAACCTAGTATGTGAGACGTCGCCGACTAGTAAGTTTATAAATGTGCATAAAGCAGAGCATTATTAGTCTTATAATGTTCCTCCTGCTGGGACTCAGACCTCCTCTCTACGAAATGGGCCATAATCCAACACGCGTGCCCAGTGCTGGTTGGTTGATGTCACATGTGTTCGAAGTTTTGGTCTAGGACATGCTGGTTTCCTCAAGTTGATTTTATCATCGTTTTGAGAGCGGTAGTGACGAAATAAATTATACACAAATAAATTATAGAGCGCCTGCCTGGGTTTGAACTCACGACAGTATATATAACTCGTAAGTTGGGACCGTTACCACAGGGCCACCACTGCAAATGTATACACATCCATTGCTAAGTTTTATGTAATATCTGGTTAAAATGAAGGGCCTTTTCTTTTTCTTCCAATTTGATTATCCTTTTGGTTTACGTACACAATTATATAGTTTTAGGGTGGCAACATAGTACATACCAACTAAAGTAACTTAATAGCTCTGAAAATTACCTGCGATGATTCTGTTGTCGTCAAATTCGTAGCTGAAGACAACATTGCCATTTGTACTATCACGATTGCCCTGAAAAGGAAAGTAGACACTACATATTTATGAACGCAAATTCTAAGCTGAAATAGAAGACCTAAACCAAGACCTACAACTCATAAATTGTGTTCAGCTAGTGATGCTACGACATTTTAACAAGCAGTGAAAAATAGCTGATCTGACAAGAGGCTAACAATCACCTGTACCCTCGAACAATTTGTCAGTCTAACCATACTTCTCACAATTTACCGCTCTCACGGACAAGCGGGTAATAAGAGTGTACATTCTCTTATGTACACGATTGTCTAAAGTTTAACAAGCTAACATGAGCTTACACGGCTAAATTTGTGGGTGATGTTTGTGACATGGAAACATTTTGTTTATCACTACTTTCCCGATTTGGGCTGTTCTTTGTAGGGTTGGCAGTTGGCACGGAATTTTGTTTTGAACTTTATGTGAACAAACTTCCTCTACATTCAAAGGGCTTAAAATCGTTCATTTAAAAGTTGAGGCAGCGTGAATACACATTAGTTTTTCTTTATAAAATCCATTGTCGGCATTTTGAACACATTTGAATAAAGTTAGTGAAAGAGTTATTCAGGTGGGTACATTTTTAAAATTCTAATACAACATCCACGAAAGCTTCAACAATGTAAGTCATCAGGTCACCGATGACAGCAGCGGACAGCCCTGTGGCCTGCACCCACGCAGTTCTCACCGGGTTGCGCAATCTGACAACTCCATTAGAAGTCCGACGCTGGAGCGCGACGCACCGCCCGAATGCACCCGCAACGCACTCCACATTAAAACGATCAAACGACTCTGTAAAACGCCCTAATGAACATCTTAAGTGGTTTATTAAGTGCCGATCGCCGTTATTTTTATGTTAAAATCACTTCGTCTACCATATGAGAAATTAAACATTTCGTTTTTTGAAGTGTCTCTGTATGATGAAATTTTAATGGCTCGAAACTATTTGCAAGTTTATGGTCATAAATAACAAACATTACAATTTTATTTCACCATAATTTGTAGCTCTCATTTTTAATTGATTTATTGCTAAGGTCTGCCTCAAAGCAAAATGTTGAACACTCGCTAATCAACAATTTAAATAATTCAAAATAAATGTAGCTAGTTATTAGTCCGCTTGATTGATACCCGCCCACTTGGCACACGCGTAATACAACCAATTAAATGTGCAGGTCGCCTCAACTCAAACAAAGATACAAATCAAAATTAACAATGATAATTAACATTAACTAATACCTTCTAGTAGAATAAATATAAACATGTCAATAGTACTAATTAGATTTACGCCTGCTACTGCTAGCGGCGGCCAGCCTGAGACCAATTGAGCGCGGAAACACGCTCAAAGAATAACGCTTTATAAGGTGATGAACACATTTGAAAATAAACAAGTGAACCTACAGGGAATTATGAGGTCGTTAGGGACGTCTTCACGATCTCGAAGAGAGCATGTTTATTTGACTTCCCAAGTATTTTGAAGAACTAAAGCTCAGTTTAACTCGATTTAAATGAGATAATATTCGTATTTAAACAAACAAAGCTCAGTTTAACTCGATTTAAATGAGATAATATTCGTATTTAAACAAACAATTTCAGTCCACAAACGAGAATGTTCTGAAATAACATTAAACACTCAATATCATGGTGTAACTTTACAGAAATAAACAGAGGCACACGCCACAGACAATTTTAGGAGCGTCTTCAGATTGATTTATGTCTAATTGTTATGTCATTGCCACAACTCCGTATATAAAGACAAAAATATCCTTGCCGCAACTGTAATAATATAAGCTATAAAACGAAGTGCCTTAGTTTACAAAGTTTGTTCAAGAGCAAACTGTTATCTAAGAATAATTGCATCCACACAGGTTACAAATGGACACAATTCAACACTGCTCTATACAGTTAGATGCAGTTAAGGTTCCGCCCCAGGATATTGACCGATATGGCTAAACTGTAGATAGAGAAATAACTTGTCGCTCCGCAATATCGTTTTTATGTGAACTTACATTATATGAAGTCGTGATAAAGCTTCTTGTCAACATAAACTTTGTCAGCACACATAGGTCATTAAATAAACCATTCAGTAGTTGGCTACCTTTTTAGAATTCTGTTAAAATGTTTGGCTTAAACAGTCAAATAGTGGACTGTGTCGACACACTGTCAATAAAAGCCACAAAATTAGCTTACACCGTAATTTATTCAGTGAGGCGATGAATTATGAGATAGCCCTGCGCGACTGTACCCACTCAAAACCAGTTTCCAAACGCATAGGTAGGAGCAACAAGTTAAGGACAATTTTAAGATCACGGGACTTCACTCTTGACCTTATTATTTTTCTCCTGATGCAGCGCGTGCGCCTCGCAGTGAATGGGCCGTATAATTTCTATTTACTTTTACTCTCAAAGGACCATCAAGTAGTGATCATAAAAAGTTTACCGTTTGAACACGTAGAAAAATATTTATTGTGGACAAATGTTTCTACAGCGGTCATTGTGCATGTATTTAGTTGGTACATTGTGGGTCAGTTCACACGGTTCAACGAGTGACAGGAGGGTCCTTAATCGGGAGGCTTCAACTTTAAATTAGTGGATAAATAAACAGTGGAACTGTGTTTTTATTTCTCTTTTCCCAAGACTTGATGTGTCATGTAGGTGCCTACTTTCCAACTTTTCACACATAAGCTGTATGTGTAGCTGCGATGTAAAGCCCATTAATGTCACATTATAGGTCACTAGCTGGGAGGTAATCTGGTGTAATCAGCACGCCTACCGTGACGCTGATGATCGCATTGGAACCGTACACAACCGTTATGTCTAGTGATGTGAGGATGTGCTGTTCACGGGAATGTTTATTTATTATTATTATTATTTATTTATTTTTATTTATTTTTGTTGAGAGATATAATATTTAACTCGTAGAAATCTTTTCTATTATAAAACGAAATCGCTTTCTGTATCTGTCTGTTTATCCGCTAAATACTCCTAAACCATGTAACAGATGATTTGATGCGGTTTTTACTAATAGAAAAAGCAATTTACGGGGAAGGTTTATGGATATTGTAGGATAATATGTGATATTTCTACATAAACCCTTTAAATTAATGCAAACGATCCTTCGTAAAATTATGTATTTTTCAATGATTGACACAAACAAGACAAGTTACCTAGCAACTAGACAGATCATTCTATATATAATACTAGTGCTTAGTGTCTGTACGTATATAAATAAATTATTTTATTTGGTTATAATTTTAATACTATGTAGGTCACTACAATATTATTTGCATCCGTGCGAAATCGGGGCGGGTCACCAGTCTATACCTACTTCTATACAAATATTATAAAGAGAAAAGATTTGTATTTCTGATGATTGTATTTATGTTTGTAATGTTAAACCTAAAAACTACTGGACTGATTTTAAAATTAATTTCATCAGTAGAATGCTACTTTATTACTGAGTCACATAGGCTTATACAACCTTATTTTTAGTATATACGAAACCTGCATATAGTTCGTTTAGATTCAGTAACTGAATCGATTCCAATAATTTTTACACCATGTTATATTTTTTCACAAAAATATTTAAAAAAGGTCACAATTTGGACACCACCGACACTAAGTACAACACAGGTCACGGCAGGTCATAGCGGGTATTTGGCGCCAGCGCACAGCTGGATGCGGGAGCAAAACCACCCCGCAGTCGCCCGGATGGCCCGGTTACCATGTATTTTTGCGGACAACTGGGTAACATAATAAGCTTATAACTTTGTGATTTTTCATGATACAGTTAGGAAATTTTGAACATAGATTCCTTATCTAAAATAATAGACACGTGTTTCGGGTTTCGCATGTACTAAAACCAATTTTGTATATTTTCTACTTACTATAATAATACTTTCTACTACTATAATAATATAATAAGACGCCAGTTATTATGGATCATGGTCGTAGATAGGATAAATACGTAAATATACATGACATTGGTTCAGAACATAAACCCTATTCTTCATAATGTGGTGTAACGAACAATCGTTCGTCTTCGTTTATGTCTTTTGTTTTAAGTATCAAAACAAAACTATTGTTAAGAAAATTACGCTTTCTTATAAGGGGAAGCATTTGATTCACACTATTCTTGATTACATCACTACTTATCATCAGGTTGGATCGCAGTCAAGCACTAGTTTATATCAATTTAAAAAAAAAGCTTTAAAAGTTTACTACTATTAAATTAAATTAACTGAAACAAATCACAAAGAATCGCCAAACTTAATTGCAGTGGGCAGGGCACTTTGCTCGCAGAACAGATGGTCGATGGGGACGAAAGGTTCTGGAATGGCCACCACGTAGGTACCGGAAGACGCAGCGTTGGAAGGCCTCCCATAAGGTGAACCGATGACCTGGTGAGGGTCGCGGAAATCCGATGGATGCGAGACGCACAGGACCAGTCATTATAGCGACACTTGGGGAGGCCTAAGTCCAACACACTGACGTAGGACGTCTTTCGGCTGAAATGATGATGATGATGAAACATGATTAAGGGGGAAGGAGGTCGACGCGCCGCGCCGGGTCGAGGTCGACCGCAGCGAAGATGGTGTGACGATCTGATCATGTTCACGGGGCAAACTTGGCCAGAGATCGCCCTAGACAGAGAGGTTTGGAAGGAGAAAGGGGAGCCCTTTGCCCAACTGTGGGACCATATTACAGGCATGATAAAAAGATAATCGAAACATTTACAAAAAAAAAACTTATTTTTATTGCAACTATGTAGTGGACTCTATGATCAGTGGCAGCTAAAGTAAATAATGTGTTAAGACAAAGTATCAAAAAACACTAAAATTTAGCTTTATCGATAAAATAACTTTTACCAATGGCTTTGCCCGTGTGAAAATATATGCCTATGTCACTCAGTGATACAGCATTGTACTGGTGAATGAATTTTTAAAGTCGGTCTAGTAGTTTTTGAGTTTATTCTTTACAAAGAAATATCTAAATCTTTCCTCTGAGAAATGATAGCGACTCGGCAAACGCTGTTCTGCCATATAACTTATAAAAAAATGGGGAGTGGTGGTAGGAGGGAATAAATAGCCTGCGACCTCTAACCTACAAAATTTACAGAAAAAATAACATAAATATCGGTCAAGCCGTCTCGGAAGAGTTCGATAACAAACACTGTGATACGAGATTTTTATATGAATACGTATTAAATTCAGTATAGATTTGATATCCAACATATTTATATACGTATTAAATTAAGTATAGATTTGATATCTAACATATTTATATACATATTAAATTAAGTATAGATTTGATATACCAACACGTAAATGACGTTTCACCAGTCGGTTTAATTAGACCCTGTTTAAGCTGCTACAGTAAACGAAATATTCCTCATAACATCCGCATACTAACACATTCACAGATCGTAAACTTTATTATTAAATAATTTATAATGTCTCGGAAATCGGTACCTTGAAAAATTCAATGTATACTAACGAGAGTTGGACGTTTGCTGTTAGCCGTCAAACAAATAGGGATGCACACAACTATTTATATGACTAGGTGCTGCTGGCGGCTTCGCCCGCTTGATTGTAGAAAGTTATCGCAAGGGAACATACTCCCAGGATCAAAAGATTTATATGTGCTATTCCAAGACATTGCCCATCAATGGAGCGATAGGAGAGCAGTGGTGGCCGAATGGTAACGGCCCCGACTTACGAGTTGTAGGTCGCGGGTTCAAACCCAGCTAGGCGCATTACTTTGTGTAATTTATTTCATCACCACTGCTCTCAAAACGGTGAAGGAAAACATCGTGAGGAAACCGGCATGTCCTAGAATCAAAAATTCGAAGACATGTGACATCCACCAACCCGCACTGGGCCCGCGTGGTGGATTACGGCCCATTCCCTCTCTTAGAAAGAGGAGGCCTGAGTCCCAGCAGTGGGAACATTACTAGGCTGATTATGCTATGCTATGCTATGCCCATCAATGTACCAAGTGTCATTGAAATCCGTAGAGCCGTTTGAGTGTGAAGAAGTAACAAACAAACACACACACTCACAATCTTTCACATTTATAATATTAGTGCGAAGAGCGATTAAATTGAACAATTTAAATAAAAAGTTACTTTACAGGAGAATCAGGAAATTTTATTCCTTTCTCCATATTTCATACCCATTCTATTGATTTTATTACACTTCTGTCTTCGCCATATCGTCATATAAATAAATATGTTTCATTTAAACTACGATTTAACCTGTTCTTAAACCTATTTTGTTAGCTCAATAACATACTTTACGATCAACGACTTGAATCCAAGGCGATCTAAAATATCGATTCTTATCTAAAAATGGTGCATCCCTACAACAAAATGAGATAGTGTGGCAGCGGTCCACACACATTTGCTTCGCTCGTAAACGTTCTGTCTAAAGAGATTTATTAGGTATCGAGTTTGTTCTATGGTTTTAGAATTTCAGGTCACGCGAACATTTTTATAACATTAGGTGGATTACAATGACTCTTTCTGTCGTAAAATAAATATAATAAATCATCAAACGCGTATCTGCTGCTGTGATTGGTTGAATGAAATTAATTTCAGTCAATCTATACATATCTACATATAAATAAAATTGAAATACCTGTTTGTAATATCAAAATAAAATATTTTTAAGAAATGGATGTGAAAGTATATTCGATACCTATAACAAAAATGCAATTTTAAAAATTTTTGTTTGTCTGTCCGTTTGTTCCGGATAATCTCCGAAACGGCTGCACTGATTTTTTTTGGTAAATATCTGACGTTATAAGAAGTAACTTGAGCTACTTTTATTTTGGATAAAGACTAATTCTTTATCCAAAATAAAAGTAGCTCAGGTTGCACGCAAAAATAAATTTTGAAATTGTGAATTTTGATTGTAATTTTGGCATTGTACTGTTTTATGAGTCTGATGCGGACAAGATCATATAATACAAAGACGCGAGTTAAACCGCGGGGACAGCTAGTCAATGATAAAGTTTTACAGAATGTCTCAGTGTGTAATGTTTTTAGTGGCATAATGCTTGTTCTGAAATCTTCCAATATCTTTTGTCCCTGGTAACCCTTCTCCAGTTGGAACCGGCTGTTAATTTTACCTCATTCTCCCATCTCTTCCCTTGCCTTCCTCTATTCCTTGTACCATCTCGATCACATCACTTGACTTTTTTTTTAATTGTATAAACAAGCTTGACTGCGATCCCACCTGATGGTAAGCAGCTGATGCAATCTTTGATGGTGAGGTGCACTAGTTTATTATAATGCGTTCCAAATAAGAATAGGATCGATTGCCATGTTGTGACGTCACGTCATACTGTCAAATCGAAGAATTATTATGGTGAGCAAAACAAGAAATTTTAAAAATTTTATTTATTTAAGAACTGTGAACGAAAATAGTTTTCACAACATGGCAATCGATCCTATTCTTATTTGGACCGCATTGTAAGTGCCTATTTACTCTAGCCTTAAAGTCACTAAAATTATAATCAGACGGGAAGACCACAGCAGGATAATTGTTCCAGTTCTTCCATAAACGACGAGGCGTAACGCTTAGCCCGGACTTACGTTTAATTAGTGATGCGTCTATAATTTCATTCTGGTAACTGGGCTATGATGACCATTAACAAGTTCAGTCAGATATATCAATGAGACTGGTTAAATTAACCTTAAGCAGTTACTCTACCAATCTGTTTATCATTCGAATCTAAATCACGTGTGTCTACTCTAATCACATTTGTTAAAATTGGGCAATATTAATTATTTCTCTATATTATTAACCAACTGCTGTCGGCGGCTTCGCCTTCGCGTCATTAGGTTGTTGGTTTAGTGGTTAGTGACCCTGACTGCTATGCTGGAGGTCGTGGGTTCGATTCCCACCCAGGACAAATGTTTGTGTGATGAGCACGATCATTTGTTCTGTGTCTGGGTGTAATTTATCTATAATATGTATGTATTAAGAAATATATAAGTATGTTTATCAGTTGTCTAGTACTCATACCACAAGCTCCGCTTAGTTTGGGACTAGATGGCGTTGTGTTAAAGTTGTGGAATATTATTATTATTATTGTTTGTTCACTATTTTAAACATATAAATTATATTTTTAAATATTTCAATAAAAAAACATTCAAAAATATAAAAAATAGTGTCCCACCGGTATCGGGAACAGGGTCCAAGCTACCGGCGGTCAGGGCTCCAGAGAAAGGAACCTCCTAACAATGCGAGCCGTGTTCAGGAGTACTGCTTTCTGAATCAAGCCCTTGATCCAGTTGCCTAACGCGAGCCTCCTAAGGTGTTGGTCGAGGCTCTTGGCTATTAAGCCATTGCCCGACACGACTATCGGTACAATGATCGCCGAGTCCACATCCCACATGTCGACAACCTCGCGAGCCAAGTCAATATACTTGATTTGTTTATCTTTCTCGGCTTTCACGAGGTTCTCGTCATGCGGAACGGATATGTCAACAATCATTGCACGCCTCTCGCTTCGGTCCACCACCACTATATCAGGCTTATTGGCTACAATAGTCCTGTCAGTGATGATGGACCGATCCCAGTACAAAGTGATATGACCATTATCAAGAACTGGATCGGGCTCGTACCTATAGTACGGATTCCACAAGAGAGTATTTCAGAGCAAGTTGCTGATGGATAATCCTGGCTACAAGGTTGTGTCTATGCAAGTACTCTCCGTTAGCTAGACGAGAACAACCAGAGATAATGTGACGAATTGATTCTCCCGGATGGTGACATGCCCGACAGATGTCAACCGTACCGTCCTTCACAATTATTATTATTATTATTAGAAAGATCTCCCAAGGCAACATACTCCCGGGGTACAAAGTATCCTATGTACTGACCAGGACATGATCTACTCGTAATCTCTTAGCTGCCAGTGGCTTATTTTAATTTCTATATTTAGACTTTTTTCTTGTTCTCACATAATAGTGGCGACAAAAAACATGTGACCGAGTTATTTGTAATACATAGCATGATTTACAAGAGTGTGCATGGAGTTTCTTCCACATTCCTCTCCTTAGCGATCTACACTTTGGATTTTTTTCTGATTGGCTGACTTCTTAACCATTCAAAAATGCCTATAAAGTTTAGGTTTATTTGAAATAAATACTTTGATTCTTTGATTCCGTATGCCAGATTTCATCCGAAGCCGAAAAAGTAACAAACATATAAAGACACTCACAAACGTTCGCATAACATAGCTATGTCACAAATGTTTAACTTCCAAATATTAAATCTAATAACATCTAAAACATAATTATCATCATAATATACATAATAAAAATACTTACCATAATAACTTTTTACTAAGAAAATGTCTTTTCTTCTCCATTTTACGACTTCACTATAGATTTTTATTACATATAAAGTTAAACTTGTCTGTGTTCATTTTATTGAGTAACGACAACTTAATGATTATCTCTTGAATTTGATAGATTTATGTTCTCTCAGAATAATTTAGTTTTAACACCGAAATTGTTCGTTTTTCACGTCACTCCGCGATTGTTGGGCACCATGGTGAGGTTAAGTCCAATTTCATGTTATCTTGCATGTTTTCTGAAACAAAAGAAGGTACTTTGTTAAATATGTAAAATAACCACTAGATATTAATGGGTGCCGTGGGATATCGGCCACCATCATCTTCCATCTTCCTGCCCTTGTGTCATGTTACATGCAAACTACGTTTTTTTCTTCCATTTCATTCTATCAGCAGCAGTCATGCTTTACTTACTTCCTTTTTTTCCTATTATTTCGTCTTGTCTTTGACATCCAGCTCCCTTTCCAATATTATCCATCCATTCACATTTAATTATCGTAATTGATATCGTTCACCAAGTGGTGGTTGACTGATATTTAATCCAAAATCGCAAATGAAAGAATTTTTCAAATCTATTCAATACTAAGTTAGAAACTTTACAAAAAATGCTGTAAGGGAACTATCAAGTAACAGAATAAGAATGCACAAGCTACCCCCCCTAGCCAAGTTACAACCGTTTAGAAAAAGTATGCGTCTTGGTAGGAACATCTCGCTACCTATCTCCTTGCGGCGGTGAAGTCTCATTTCAGCCCCCATAGCCAAGTTACAACCGTTTCGTTTCGATTCTCTTTTCGTTGATCGCCTCGAGGGCTGAAATGAGACTTCACCGCCGCAAGGAGATAGGTAGCGAGATGTTCCTACCAAGACGCATACTTTTTCTATTAAATGTATTAAATTTAATAACCAATTTAGATGCTGTTTTCAGAAAAAGATTTCATTAGAAATATTGTACGAAAATAAGTGTTTTAGAAATCCAATTAGAAAAACGATAAATATAAATAAATAAAAATACATTTAACATGTGATTTCAAAAAGTTACAAATCTTAGTAAACGTGACTAGAAAAGTCACACTCTCATTTAAACTTAAATCATTCACTTTTATATTATTCCACAGCCATATTTAGGGCAGGACACATCCCAATTAATCCCCTTGATTTTCATAACTTATTAAGGCGAGTAAGCAAGGAAACGGAAGCATGTACCTTTAAGATAAGAAGCAAACAAAACTGCTCTGAGAGGAACACTGAGTCACTCTCAGTAGGAGACGGGGTTAGGAAAATGAGGCCACTGCAGCTTTGCACTCATTTATTGTAGGACCGTAACTTCTTTACAATCATCACAAGAGAGGTTGCTTTGGATTTTTCAAACGAATGGATAGCACGCAATATGAGGACAAGTAACGCGAAAGCGAAATAATAAAATTGAATGCTAAAAAGTTAAAAGTATATCTGATTTATAAAAATCTCGTGTCACAGTGTTTATAATCGAACTTCTCCGAAACAGCTTGACCGTTTTATGATTTTTTTGTTGTTTATATTTGATAGGTCTGAGCATAGGTCGTAGGATATTTTTTATACCCCTAAGTGATAAGGGTGGCCTGAAATAATTTTTATGGCAAAACATCGTTTGCCGAGTTAGCTATTCTCTAATATACGAATAATCTTGAGTTTTTACTGAAAACGGAAAAAATTTACCTACGTGAATAACGTTGATTGCAAGTTGAAAATCTCCTGTTTAGAGGACACATTTTCTTCTTTAATAATTTCTAACCTAATACATTTCACAATGAGGACAAATAGATTGTTCTACTGTTAAGAACGTATTGTTTAATTTGACTTAAGGAAAACATTGTTCATAGAAGATTTGAATAGGGAATGACGTAAGCATAGTTGCGGAGGCGGAACGTAAAGCTATCATGACATATTAGGCGCCTGAAAAACCAGCAGACCGTAATTTATGGCATGTTAAATATGCCTGATTTTCAGACTCATCCCACATTCCTAAATTAAAACATTCCCAAGGTGACTTGAACTATGATATAACATCGGAATGTGAAACAACATGATAATTTAGTCTCATCATAATTGACATTACGATTTCAATGTGCGAATTCATGCTTCTCAAAGACTTAACAGCTGGAACGAAGTACCAACACATTTTCTAGTAAACATGTCCACAGCCTAGCAAATAAAGTAGTACACCAAACATCGCACATTTCTCCGGACGACCGGGACGACATTATCTTCTTGAGAATAGAGTCAATAATGTAGGCAAATATTGTGATACTGCGTGTTACCAAAGTATTACGACATGACTGCACTGTGTCACTGTGTTAGTGTACAACCTGTTATCAATAACACGTGTACCTACTCAACTAACTGAGATAGTTTATATAGTTAAGAAAATTAGGAAAAACTGCTTGTCACAGGTCTCACAACAGTCCTTTATAAAATTAGTTTCGTCCAAAAAGTAATAAAGCTTCAATTAGTTTTCTTAATACTTAGCAACAAGCCAAAATAATTAAATGATAATAGAGAAACATGCTTAATTGCTAACAGTTAAGGAAGAAAACACACACTTCACTAATGAATTGTATGGCTAGGTGTCAAAATTATCGACACCCAATTACTTCACACGTAGAAAGTTCTTTGTCGATCAATGCCCTGTATTTAGAATTCTAGACTGCTGAAAACAATATTTGAATCTTACTATATTTTCTCACCACTGACTTAAGTAAACAGAAACAGATAGTTGAACTGTATAACTGTACATTCAATGCACAAGCAGTGTAATTTTCACGAAAGCTCACACACACGTGGCTCGAATTAAGGTAACTTCACAATACCTTATCACAGTGCGCCGGCGCAGCGTTGCTGAGGTAAATAACGAAAAGAGTAAATTGGGTCATATCATAGCGCAACCAATTCTGACAAACAAAACATATTTACATGTTTCACTAGAAAAATGTAAGCTACAAGTACTTTTAAAACCGTTTTCTTGTTACACTTAAGGTAACGCATTTGAGATTCCTACATAATTTTATTTTTATTACACACTAAATTATTAACACAGTCATTATTTAAATGAAGACACACTCCTTTTATGTGAAAATTAAATATTTAAACAGTAATAAAAATGTAATAAAATAGGTATTTAATACATTAACTTACCTATTGTAACAGTGATTGCCAATATAACGCCTACGATCAACGATAAAGATGAAACAGTCCACTTTAATAAAAATACTTTGGCGCCGTGATCAAATTTTAATTACGATTTTTAGGTGGTTAATGGATTTATAATTATATTATGTGTCAAAGCTAGCCGCGTGCTTAAGGGCGGTATCCCGCAGCGAGCATACGCGTCGCCCGATGTACGCGCGTGCGAGTTGCTTTTAGCAGACTGGACATTGAACGCATCCGTAACTTCCAAAGTGGTATGGATGGAGAGTACCTACTTCGTTATAATACAAGGAAATCATTCCTGGCCCTTGCCACAACCACACTATTTATTAATAAGCGGGAATTAATTTACGCACCGATGAAGAAGAACCTATTTTTATGACACATCGGAATGTCTCCGAACATAACGCGAATAATATGCTAATTTATCGATAAAATGTAACTTTTATTATTTTAAATGAACCCATAAAGAGGTACGTGACGCATATTTGTTCTGGAATAATAGACAAAATTTTTGATTGGCAATAAAAATCGAGTTCGTGAACCGAATCGAGAATCAATCTTTGGTTATTCGCATTGCAATAATGTCGTTTATCATTCAATTGTTAAGCGGGCATTAATGTCGGTATCAATCGAGTATTGTTGTTTTGTGTATTACATGGCTAGGCCAGAACAAATTTTTGCGGTTACTAACTGAACCAATATAATATGTATTGTGTAGGACTGTTCTGTTACTCCCGTTGCTTTTTTTGCGCATGATGTAACCGAGTCTTTAGAATGGAGATTAATTCTACTTGCTCATGATATGCAAATAACACTAATAGATTTATTCCATGTAAGAGATGCAAGCTGTTTAATGATTTCCTATAATTAAGAAAATAATAGACAGGTTATAGAGTTTTGAAAACGCTTGTTAGGAGTGTTGATATCAAATGAAAATTTATAACACTCTAATTTTGTAAATATCTAATCAAAATAACAAAGATTGACAAAAAGTAAAGTTTGCCGAGCTAATGCGCCCGCGCCGACTCTATCGCATTCACCTGCATTCATTTCATCAACTGCATTCTATCGATTAAGGCCAAGTTCAAGTTCTGTCTTTCAAATTAACTGAAAAATTTTAATAGATATCTTTTTTTTTATTTTTTACACGAGATTCGGATAAGCAAGGATTTTTAGTCGCTAGTTTTTATAAAAGAAAAAACCGGGCAAGTGCGAGTTGGACTCGCGCACCGAGGGTTCCATACAAACTTACCTATGAAAACAGTTCTATTCCCGAATTGAGTTGTGAAGATTGTTCCAAATCGCAAAAAAGTTTTTTTTTGTGACGTAACTACAAATTTACAGTTTTCAGATTTTTTTATACTTGTGCTATAAGACCTTGCTTTATGCCAAATTTCAGGATCCTAAGTCAACGGGAAGTACCCTATGAATTTTGATTCCCTTGAGTGTCGAAATACACGTTTTTTGAGATATAAGTGGCCGTATCTTTTTTTTTCGTTAACTCAGATGTTTGATTTTTTTCACAGCTTCCAGGGACCGCTGATTTGAGTACATGGTTTTAATTTCAACTCGATACCTCCACGCGTTCCCGAGATAAAGGGTCTTGACAGACAGACGGACGGACAAAAAGTGATCCTGTAAGGCAGAACCCTAAAAAAGAAGAATATTTTAATGGTCAAAATTCCTAGTTAAAGAATGATCTCAAAATCCATTATAAACGACTGTGGGTGTTAATTTGAACGTATCCCCTTAAACAAATTCCATTGGTTCCGAAGTGAATCGTTCAAAACGCAATAAAACTCCGAATCGCAGCGATTCTTTAGTTAACAAGAGACGATCAGTTTAACCGTCGCTAGCTAGGTGGTCTACTAACACCCATACATTTCATTACCACACAATGAGAACGTTAACGCGACTCTGATAACTTTTATTATCCTTTCATTTCACTTTGTTCCATTACCAAAAAATAAATAGTCGTCAAAATACGGGCAGGGACACTCTCGGTTAATGTGAACAGTACTTTGTAATGTAGATATTTTGTAAGTCTACGATAAGCTGTAATCTGATGGTTTATTGGTTTTAACACAAATCTGCTTCGACAGGAAGAATTTATCGTTTTCACAACGTATTGTTTAGCTACATGTGCTTTTGGGATAGGAAATCGGTAAATAACTTCCCCCGCTCTGGGTGAAGAGAGAGGTAGTGTCAGACTTTTACTGACTAAAACCCAACCATGCTCCTTCAGTTGCGCAAAGATGCCAGAGTCGCGGTAACTCTCGAACAAACCTGCAGCCCTGGTAAAAAAAACTACGTGTCTAATCACAAAATCACTAAAAATTTAAGAGAAAGCGACCATTTACAAAGTTTATGCTCATAAAAGATCACTTGTATTGTAATTAATTATATTTCAAGTACCTATACTTGGTTTAAGACATGACAGCCAAAATATTTCAAGTGCTGTCTTTGTAATTGTTAACCAACAAAAAAAACTACACACTTCAAATATCATACAGTAAAACACTCGATAAATAAACGTGAACATTAACAAATGATATCTTAATATTATGACAGCTTCTTCAGCAAGAATAGCTATAGGTACAGTCACGGGCAATAAGATATGTACATTGTCTTATTTTCAATTTATTTATTTTTAAAGAAAGCTTATAGCATAGCATAATCAGCCTTTTAATGTTCCCACTGCTGGAACTCAGGCCTCCTCTCTCTAGGAGAGGGAATGGGCCGTAATCCACCACGCGGGCCCAGTGCGGGTTGGTTGGTGACATTCGTCACATGTCTTCGAATTTTTGGTTTTAGGACATGCCGGTTTCCTCACGATGTTTTCCTTCACCGTTTTGAGAGCAGTGGTGATGAAATAAATTAAACAAAGTAATGCGCCTGGCTGGGTTTGAACCCGCGACCTACCATTCGTAAGTCGGCGCCGTTACCACTTGGCCACCACTGCTCTCCACTGCTCTTTAAAGAAAGCTTACAGGCTAATAACAATAATATTTTTTTTACATAAGTAATTTATCTTAACTTTTGTTATTCAAGAAATATATGTACGACAATTAGTTCTAAATTACCTAAGAACCATTTTGCTGTACACATCTTTCTTGAATGGCAGAAGATAGATAGAAAATATGACAATGTATATTGCTCGTGACTGTACATAATAGCTACCTTAATGTTTTAAAAGCTTTACCTGCAATATAAGAGTCAAATCATGTCCCTTATAAATTCACAAAACATTTTCATTCATGAATGAAACCTATCGCGACATCTTCGATTATGGTTGATAACGTATAACTGTACACGCAAATAAAACTCAAATCATGCGCATACGTGGATGCAATGCAAGTTAGGGCACAATTATCACTTGTTAGCAAGTTTGGGTAACCTTCCGTAACCTTTGACCTCATGCAGGGTCTTGATACACTGACCTACTTATTTGTTAGGTTTATTGTTACATTTATTGCCTTTGTGTCAGTTTTCTGCTTTCTTTCATTTGACATTTGGAACGCAGCCTTCTTTAAGGGCTGTTAAAGTAATAAGTCCATGTTAACTATGTTGACGGTGGAATTCAAATGGTTAAGTGAAAGTTTACGTTAACGCAATCGGTTATGTTACTTTTTCAAGGTGGGAAATCATCTAATTTCTTCTTCTTTCGCGCTAGGGCAAAGTGGAAGGGCGTACCAGACTTTTACTGACTAAAACCACAGCTATGTTTCTTCAGTCGCCCTTTGTGTCCCAGAAACATAGGTCTCCCTATCAGAAGTCGACCTAAGGCCCTAATGCATGATGGCCTACAACGGTATTTTGCAAAGATTTATTTATAAAACATAGTCGTTAAGCTCATGAATATTTAGCTAAACACGTAAGTAAATGAAGATAGTTTTTCACAATATGAACGCGTACGAAGTGGCTGCTCGAGTGATCTGCAAGCTCGCGTTAGTCCAGAAACCGCATATCAGCTACAAGTGGCTAAAGCTAGTGACACACCGCTCACTTTCCTAGCGGTGAGGTAAAAGTGCAACCGCAAGTGTGTCGTAAACCTTGCAATTTAGCATTTCCTAGATTTTCATGCAATATGTCTTGTTATGAGTTTCCCAAGAATGTACCCGAAGTAAACTAAGGATAATTTTCAAGCGATTGCTTGGTTAAAAAAAGCTTTGTTCTGTGTCAATCTTCAAATAGTGTGTAACCCCGTTCCATCATCGGACCACTAGATGTCCGGCGTTAGATGCACTGGTACTTGGTGGAACACATTCACTTTGCATACAGCTAAGGAGTGGAATTCCCTGTTGGAGGCTGTGTAAAAATCTCAAATTGTTTAATCACCGGTTAGGTAATTGATCATCAAAAGTCTCCATACAGATAACTGTTTCATTTGATCTGTGATACAGATTATTAATTAAGAAACTGCTTGTTCGATGCTAAACAGCTCAGAGACTTCATAAATAAGACTACTAATATAGGACAAAATGTCGCTTCAGCCAACAATTAAAACACTGAATTTTATTTGACCCTATGAATTTTACTTCAAACTTTGAAAAGGTCCGCCTTATGTAAATATTTTCATTAAAAAAAAAAACGATTCTTAAAACTGAATTCCTGTCCGCCATTATGAATCAACCCTAAACCCGGTAACTACGAGAGAGCCATACAAAAAGCAGCACTCCAGCCGACCCAATCTATCGCCATTAATCGAGAATGTATTCCGTCCACCACTGTTTACTTAAAATAACCTGTAGCGACTAGCGACGTGAGCAAATACTAAGTTTTTCTATATTCTAGTGCCCATCTAACACTGCCTAGTCTATATCTAAATGGCTTGAAGGCTTATGAGGAAAGTAAGCGGGAAGATATTCTGTTTATTATGAGAAATATTTCCTACCAAATGCTGCCAGCGGCTTCGCCCGCGTGGGATAAAAAGTAAAGATACTTTTTATCCCCAAGAGTATGTTAGACCAAATCCTGAAATAGTACACAGGAATGTACTATTTCAGGATTTGGTCTACCTGTGTGACAAATTCTATCCAAAATCGTTCAGACGTTCGAGCGTGAAGAGGTAACAATAATACACACTCACAACAACACAAAACTTTCTCCTTTATAATACTATTAGTGTGAAACATATTTTACTAAGAGGATGCTACGATTCCTTTCAAATGAATAGAGAAAAGTGAGCTTAAGATGGTACATCGGTTTTCGGTACCTAATTATATTTGTACGATTTTCGTACCTAGAAATACTGAATTCAAAACGTTCGAAAAAGAATTTCTATCAGACTCGTCAGACGTGTTTGGCCTACGTGACCAGACTATACCTACAACCTAGTAGGATTTTCTAGACAGCTTATTAATACTAATTGTTATTTATTTGGTATTTATATACATTGCCTAATTCCGAATTCCATAACCAACAGACATTTAATTTCAAATTTAACACCACGTGACGCCAATCAATAAATAGTTCATGAATTTTTATGACACCCGTTTCAGGCGCAAGGACAAAACCAAAAGGAAATAATTGAAGTGGCCGATAAATAGATAGACACAAGCTACTTGATAGAGTCGAAGGTCAACAGGCGACAACGATCGGCAACTATTGGACATAATGATATAACTGCTGAACACCCGTGATTTCAGCGGGTCAATGACACCCCACACACATAACTGTACCGTTTGAGCAGCACTAGATGTTCCATTCATTTAGAACACAGATCTTCAGTGTGCTTCCAGTATTTGGCAAGCCCGGCTGCAAGCTCGAACCAGTTCATAATTACGGACGGCGAAACATTCTGGTTCATAAAATAAATTACAATTCTTAACATGTCTACATGTTGTTGAGATATGCCATATTGTTGTTACGCTCGTTAAATATTAGATCTGAACAAACGCTTTTTACGCTGAAAAAGTATTCGTGCATGTATGTTACATATTATTTTGTGTATGATATAATATTCTTGTTAAATAATAAATAAGACACTATAATTTCTATATTAATTTCGTTTAGTTTCATAATGTTGTTTATTTTGACAGATTTAAAGAAAAACCGACTGTCAGCTTATTCGTGTGCAATTTTATTTGTTCTTCTTTTGAAATAAAATTTGCTTTCAATATAATAATTGCAACTAGAGTGAAAGCGTTTTTATAGATCCATTAAACTAATTGCTAACTTGTAAACTTCCGGGTCTCACGATTCAATTAGAAATGGATTTTGTTTCAACACCTCTTATTTGATTTGAACGTTTTAGCAAGGCTTTTTTTGTATTTTATAAATATAACTATCTGACTTGCCAAACATTACTCTGCCATATATATTATGAAAGATAAAAATGGGGGGTGTGAGTAGGAGGGTCAAAAATAGCCTACAACGTATTCTCAGGCCTACCAAATAGACATTTTTTTTATAAAAATCGGTCGAGTCATTTTGGAAGAGTCGGGTAATAAACATTGTGACACGACATTTTTATATACTTATTAGATAATTTGTTGTTGTTTATAATTATGTTAAGAACGAGCCTACGAGCCTGCCTACTTTATTTTTAAGGTTCTAAAATAAATATGCACTTTTATACGCACTAGTTTACCTTATAATTCTCTTCAACCAGTCTATCATAACTATTATTTATATCGCTCTAATACATCTGAAAATTATTTTACGCTTCTCTGATGTTATAATTTTAACACCTACTGATTGTAGGCATTTTTAACTGAATAGTTTATTAAATATTTTATTATCTATCTGTTACCACATACTTATTCATTTACTTTCTTGTTAAGAATAGAACAATTTAAGATTGTATAACATTTTTGACTGGCCTGTTGGTCTAGTGGTTAGTGGCTCTGACTGCTACGCCGGAGGTCGTGGGTTCGATTCCCACCCAGGACAAATGTTTGTGTGATGAGCACGATCATTTGTCTGGGTGTATTTTATCTATAATATGTATGTATTTAGAAATATATAAGTATGTTTATCAGTTGTCTAGTACTCATAACACAAGCTCTGCTTAGCTTGGGACTAGACGGCGATGTGTGATAGTTGTGGAATATATTATTATATATATTTATTTATCTCAGCACCCTATGGTCCTGGACCTTTGGAAGGCGTACGAGGAGCCGAAACCAACTCGCAGAGGCCCTTTTAGACGCTTTTAATGGAAAGTGGTACGAACCGGTGATTATCCCTGTACGCACTATGCTAGTGCATCCAAGGACAACCCCCGGTTGGTGGGAAACTATTGCGACATATGGAAAACTATTGAGACATATGGAAAACTAAGATATAAGGCTATGGTTTTGGTTACCAGGAACTATGTTAAGACTATGGCCCCTGCCTAAACAATGTTATTAATATCCATCGACAAAAGGCAGGGGGTGACTTGCACACTCAATAAATGGGCCCCCATAAACGGTCGCTAGCACGAAGTGACGTAGCAACAAAAGGGCAACATATCCTGAGGTGCTTAAGGAGTGGAGAGGTATACCACGGCTATCAGGACAATCCCGGAAGTACGGTCAAGATCCCTACCAGCACCTTACTGGATTATACATCCTTCTCCCGAGCACGTTTGCTCTTGCGAATCTCCACTCAAGCCAGCCAATAAAGGCAAGAGAGAGGTGGGAGCTCTGTTCCTCGTCAGTGTTCACTACGGCCGGCCCATATATTATTATTATTATATATTATTATTATATTATTTCCTACGAATGAGCGAAGTTTTTTACCGAATAACCATTTTCTCATTCAATGAGTCACATGTGCATGTGTGATGCAATATCTACTATTGAAATTGTTATGGAGATCACTATTAAAAGTTGTTGTTTTAACGTGTTTACAGGTACACAAAAGTCACATTTCTTGTAACATAACTTTTTGTAACTGATAAATAAAAACCGTTTCCCCAATCTTGGAATTATTCCTGTATTGTGGGTTCGTTCACAAACATATAAATTCACATACATGGAAGAAATATCTGTAGCTTATACAATTTTTTCCGTGTGATAATCGAACCTACGACACACAGCACAGCAGCCAATCGCTCAACCACTGCTCTAACCGTGCCGTCAAATGAAAATAAAATTGATAAATTGAAAATAAATAAGACAATAAAAACAGGGCTTTTTCTTAAATGTAAATTAAAAAAGTTAAGATGAGAGTTTTTGTTTTTACACTTATAACTTTGGCTTGTTAAGAAAATGTCAGAACACTTGGAACTTTAAGAGAGCATTTAAAATGCCCAATAATTTAAATGGAGGAAAAAAATGCATTAACTTCCTCTCGTAGTAGGTGTTCCACCGTTAATAAGACGAGATTGGGTCACATCGTGACCGCACTAACAATGTTCTGTCAGACTAACAAAACCTCAATTTAATATGGAAATTGAACTGTGTAATAAAAATACTGTATTCGCTCCCTTTAAGCAAATCATTGTAACGGTCCATTGTATTTATGATACCTGTTTAAAAATCCGTAAGCCTCATTGAACAATCCAATTAAGCTTTAAAATACATTTTAATTTTATTGTGACAATAAATTTTTAAAAGGTACTTTTCAGTAAAATTGCGTCTTTTGTGATGTCCAAATTACTTCCTCAATAATACAAAAAAATATCGATGTTACTAGTAACATCTACTTTAGAAAATGTTTGTATTGTAAATCAGTGTAACAGAAATGTTGACACGCCGGATTAAAATCACTCGCACCATTAAATTTAGCTGGATACACGTTTAATAAAGACAGTAATCCCTTGTATACTGACAGTGTTATGTCTATCGATATTTTCTTTTATCGAAGCGGCTGGACATCTCTTTTATCACAATCTAAATGATCGAGATAAAGAAGACATTGTTGTTAAACTATTAGTTGCTTAATAACCCTGAGAAAAAAAGAAAAAAGAATCAATACATTTTCTGTTACTAAAATACCAGATCGGTCGTAAAAAATGCCAGATAATTTCCCTCTTAATATACCTACTTTTATATTTCTTTAATCAATATTACGTAATGAACAGAAAGTTATCGCGTAAATAATTAAATTATTGAAGGCATCCATGATGTGGAATGTTCTGAGTACTGTGGGTTAATGTCAGAGCTCAGAATCACTCAACTATCGTATCTGTACATAAATAAATTTAATTTTACAGTGCGTCGCCGGTTAATCGACTGACAGGGTTACGGACTTCGAGTTTGTATCTATACAGCGCTGTTAATACTAACAAGTTTTAATTAAATTAAAGAGGTACAGAATATAATTTAGTTTAGTGGTAGGTATTACAAGAGTTTTGGAGAGATGAAACGTATTTTACTAAAAGACTTATGAGTATACAATATGTGTGGATGGATGGAGAGGGAGGCCAAATAAAACATTGTGTGAAGAGAGGGATATGAAAGAAAAGGGAGTTAGTGTTAGCGTGACGGGTGGCAGGATGGAATAGTATCATTTATTCCGTCAGAAAATATGTTTTTATAAGCTTTTATATTTATACGATTATTGATTTACCAAATCGTATAAGTACCTACTAGCGATGACTTGTATTAGTTTCATGTTTATTCTTGGCTTCGTCAAAATTAAGTGTGTAAATAAATATATTTTCTGCTGAAATCATTACATTGACTTCGAAAGAAAATATCTATACTTTTAAGAACAACGGAACGAATTATTTTAATTTTTATATTAAACTCCATTATTATGTGTGTTAATAAGAAAATTAAAATATCGAACAATTGATTTGGATTAAAATGTCAGTCATTTTTGTTTTTTGTTTACAATTATGTACAATAAGCCTTTTAGATTCTGATTTATTTGCGTGTGTATTATTAATGTTTTGTTTCATAAAACAATCTTTTATTATTAAATTGTTTTATTTTATTAAACTGTGACCGTGGTAAGGTGCTTTTCCTTGCCTGAGTTAATTGCGCACCAACTTTTTCATTATTTATATTAAAAACACATCTTAACAAGCGAAGCGTTACAGTTTCCACCAATTTTTTTTTGAAATTTCAAGGTCGATGTCAAAAATATAAAACACCACTTACAAATCCACTTAAATAAAAAATGTATATTATGAGACATGGATGTTTGGAGACTTGACTAGGTATACTAAACCGAAAAAACACGTGTTGCGCTAACCCTAAATAACACGGGATAAGGGCCAGAAAGATGATGGATGAGCATTACTTACTAACTGAGATACAGTGCTGAAAACTGGATGAAGTTCTGCCAACATGAATTTCATTTTAGTTCATTGCATCAGAACAGAATGGAGCAACAATAAATAAAACCTTACACAAATACAGAAATAGAACACTTTTAATGATATGACCTCTACAGTGTATTTACTTTCTTTGTAGTTAGTAAATAACAGTTTGTAGTGACATCTATGTTGACACATAGGAACTAAAAAATTAAATACAAGCATTGCAGTATCAGAGCTCTCCGTGCGATTAGAACATAATAATATACAACAGTTAAAAACCAACTATCGGACAGTTACCCGGACCGGAAACAACACCCATCTGGTTGGAGGGTCCTCCCTTTTCAATGAAGGTTTGCGGGACTTTACACCCCGTTCCGCATACATTTAAAAGTTCGTAAGCTCATCATCATAATAATATTATAGAGCAGATGTTACAGATAATAAATTACATAATTATTTCTTACTGAACACTTGAACGGTTGTCGGGAGATAAGTATTTGGTATTTTAATCAATGGTTTCTTACTCATTAAAAGTAACGGGAAGGGATACAGAAAAAACCTAGTTTCAAAGTAACTCTTCCAACTCAGAGTGGTTTTAACCACTTTACATAAATACTCAGTGAGTTAATATGAACGTCATCAAAATATTGAGTGGCTGGTACGGTGCATGACGTCGGTACAAGCCAGTTCCCGTGGGGAGACACGATTTGGTTAGTTTGAATTTACTCAATTAAGCTGTAACTAGTGTAATAGTGACCTTTAACTTAAGTCAATATATTGGTATTTAGAAAAGGCAAGGTCAACTAAGTTGCTGATTGGCAGAATTTGTACAGAACTTGTAATAAAAGTATCTAAATGTGTACAAATCCCAGGTCCATAAGTGCGGTAAGTCCCCGCTTTGAGGCGTGGCTGAAAAGACCTCACGGCGTCCTCGCCTTCCGCATGACGCAGGTCCTCACCGGACATGGTAACTTCGGGAGGTTCCTGCACAGGATTCGTGCGGAAGAAACGCCCGGGTGTTACCATTGTGTGGACCGGCCGGAGGGCACGGTAGAGCACACGGTGGAGGTGTGCCCCGCCTCGGCAGAGTACCGCCGTGTCCTCGTGGGGGCGATCGGCGGCAGCGATCTCTCGCGCCGGGCCTTGGTACAGGCCATGGTCCGGAGCGAGGAGGAGTGGCAGGCGGTCGCCTCCTTCTGCGAAGCAGTAATGCTAGCAAAGGAGGAGACCGCACGCGTGAGGCAACGGTCCTCACGTCCCAGCCGCCGCCGGGATTCCGATTCCGATTTCCGGCCACCGTAGGCGCGGGCTTGCCGACGACGAGCAGCTGGATAGCTCGCCGTCCGACCGTCCGGACCGAACCCAAGTCGTCGACGGCGTGTACTGTTCCACGCTCGCCTCAAGGAGATGTCAGCAAACCGTAGGGGCCCAGCAGGGTCGAAGCCTACTGGGGCCAAGGGTCTGCTTCTGAAAGGAAGACTCGGCCCTGGTACGAAAGGCAACGAAGGGCTTTTAGTCAGTAAAAGTCTGACACTATCTCCCGCTCTGCTCAAGAGCGGGGGATGTCATTACATGATTTTCCCATCGGAAAAAAAAGGCCCGTAAGTGCTGATTAGCATTTCGGTCACTATGAAAATTAAAGTCATCCATTTAAGTCTAAGGTTTTTACAGTCACAGATCCTGCTGATATTAAACTGTTCCAAGTTTCTTGTCGATTTGTAGAAGGTCGATTCTAATTCGGGTCGCCGTTATCTGTGCAGAACATTCGTACAAAGCTATAAAACTGTCACGAGCACGACGCCTCGCATTCTAAATATTTCATCTCAGGCACAGACTATGAAATCTTAATAATATAACATTGTCTAGGGGACAGTAACTCAATCCTCCGCGACGTAGCGAGCTGGCCGACGTCACAAGTTCATAGCATGCCATTAGCAGCGCGGTGTCGGGTTTTCTTCCTGCCCGCACCGTGCGCTTGCGACGATCAACTAGATTGTCTAGAACACTTCATATATCTAGATCTAGTTGTGTAGAAAAAGTAATAATCCTTGCTGATAATTCTGTAGTTTTTATGTTTTATGGGAAGGAATGAACTTTCTTCAGTTTGATCCTTTTCATATTATAATTGTGAGAGTTTGTATAATGTTTCCTATGGCAGATCATATTCTAGTTCAACACATAGGATAAGTACATAGTTCACCTAGCACCTATAACAGTTAGAAACATTATAAATTCTGATGTTGCCGAAAATCATGCAGATTTGGCGGTGCAACAGTTTTCAAAACACAAAAAATGGAATTGGGAAAACATTTTTAATATTATAAGAGCTCCAATTTCTCGTTTACGTTTGCCTAGCTGAGTATTTTTTCAGGCACACTGGCGATAATATTTTTAAACGGATATTAAAGTTATGTCGCTTGGTAAAGCTATAAACCGCCGCCAAATCTATTTTCGATGCGAACCCGCGTAAACTGTTTGGACATTTCAACCTTAGTGTGATTGTAACCTTGAATTGTGTCGGTAAACAAAGATTTTATGTTATTTGGTTCAGCCAAGGCAATAAGACGGTGTGCAGACTTGAGTTAAGACTATCTACACAGACATTGCTCTGCGGAAATGACATAATTGTGATTGCTCTACGTACAGTCGCTGCAAATCAGTCTCTTGAGTGTCTAAAGCAAAGTTATAAAAAATTACAAGAACCTTTTCAGTTACACTTTTTTTTTCCTCAAGTCGTTAACATGAAGGGTGCTGAAGGAGGCGACCGCACGCGTGAGGGAACGGACGTCCTTACGCTTCAACCGCCGGGATTCCGACCCCGATTTCCAGTCACAGTAGGCGTGGGCTTGCGGACATCGAGCAATGGGTAGCTCGCCGGTCATCCGGTAACTGTCCGGACCGAGTCCAAGTCGTCGACAACGCGCAGTGAACCACACGCGCCTCAAAGAGAGGTCAGCAAAACCGTAGAGGCCGATGCCTACTAGACCCATGGGTTAACTTCTGACAGGGAAACCTGTGGTTCTGGAACGCAAAGGGCAACTGAAGGAACATCCAGCTCCGCCCAAGAGCGAAAGAAGTCATTGCATGTTTTCCCACCTTAAAAAAAAATAGAATGGTGCAAACCTACTCAATATCTGTAACTTTAAAGCCAGATCCACTGATCTTCACAAATAATTATTACATTCATAATTACAAATTATACACATATTAATTACGCAAACTGCATCATAAAATGTTACGTGTGTCCAAGCAATATGTATAATTATGTAATGAATTTAATTAAACAAAATGCTATCCTACAGTGCGCAGGATGTCGTAGTAAAGATCGGGATGCCATTTTAAGCCGGATGGACGACGTATTAATTTATAATAATCACTGGCAAAAAAAATCTCATGTTCCCTTCACCCTATCGTACCTAAGCAGATTATGAACTAGTTTTTTTTTTTATAATCAAGGTGTTTAATAAAAAAGTATGGAGATAAAAATTACATAAAATACTCGTAATTTTAATCACCAGAACTTGGAAAAAACTACTAAATAAACATGAAGCGGAAATGAAAAAATAAATTAATATCAATAAATTTTAAGATTCTTTTTCTTTTTCAACTAAATAGCATAGCATAGCATAGTCGGCCTTATAATGTTCCCACTGTTGGGACTCAGGCCTCCTCTCTAGGAGAGGGTATGGGCCGTAATCCACCACGCGGGCCCAGTGCGGGTTGGTGGATGTCACATGTCTTCGAATTTTTGGTTCTAAGACATGCCGGTTTCCTCACGATGTTTTCCTTCACCGTTTTGAGAGCAGTGGTGATGAAATAAATTACACAAAGTAATGCGCCTGGCTGGGTTTGAACCCGCAACCTACAACTCGTAAGTCGGGGCCGTTACCACTTGGCCACCACTGCTCTCAGTCGGAGCCGTTACCACTCGGCCACCACTGCTCTCTTCAACTTCACTGCTTCTTTCAACTAAATAGCAAGCTATTTTAAGTAATAATTTGTGGATAACGCTGTTAGTAGTGTAGTAGTTATCCCTATAAAATAAAACAAAATCGAAAGAGATCCAGAATAATGCAGTGTTCGTAAATCTATTTGCATTTCTTTACCAACACAAAAACAAAACAATCAAAGATCACATTGGGTGGTAGATAATCATCAGACTATTAAATTTTTTCAAACTCATTTACACTCTCCAACTCTAATTATTTGTTTTTACTAACAGCAATTATTCAATACTGGTTACTGTAGTCCGACTCGGTCTCTATATCAGGGCAGATTAAAATCAGAGTTTCTACCGTGCTCCGTAACGAAAACCTTGTATAACCAATGACAGATAAAATCGGCGAACACCAAAGTAACATGTCTAGAGGATGTAACGTTAATGTATTAAGAGGCACGTCATAGCCGCCGGCAGATTATCTAACATCAATTACAGGTGGGGCAAACTGAATCGAACAGACCTATGGCTTAGTGATTTGAACGAAATTCATAAGCTTCTCCTAACAAATCGTAGAGAAACATAAAATTCAAACAGCAAAAATCATAGGCCAAACACATTAGTTTTCATGAAAAGAGCTTCCATATATTGGAGCAGATTTGTGCAAAAAGTTTGATTGTGCACATCTGTCACTGCACCTAAGGTACAAGAAGTCCATCACAGATGTCAGCGATCCATCAATTGGTAAAATTCAGAACATCCGACTGTTCTGTGTAAAATCCGAAAGCACTGCTAGATAGCTTTACAAACAGCTTGGAAAACACAAGTCAAAAACAGTTTTAAAATAAATTAAATTCCGAACCGTAGCAAGCAAAATCTAGTTTATTCAAACCCTACCAGGTACTCCCATCGCCCATGTTCATTCATATACATAGAGCACAGTCTAACTGTGCACTGCTATCGTCGGATTCATCTCCTCGGGTAGTTCACAAGTCCGCGATCTGGCTGCTGGCTATGCAAATACTCCCTACCACCGTATTGGTTCATTCCCTCTAAAGACTGATTGTGATCTTTATTGCCATGTGTAAGGGTTCCGTGTTGTTATATTTCACCTTATCTAAATATTTCTACTATTAATAATTCTGCAACATTAATTTTTACTTCCTCATTGATATTGCACACTGCAATTTCGTTAAAATTATTTAGTGAAACAGATTTAGGTTTAATGTTACTAGTTAAGATATTTCTAGCCGGACATTTAAGCAATTAGGCGTATCTCAGCAATTGAGATAATCTGTGCAATTTGTTCTGCGCCCACGATTTAGTTGTAACTGTAGAAATACCTATTTACGTAAACTCCGCGAAAACGGACGGATTATTAAGAGGAATTATAAAATCGCTGTTGTAAAGTCGCTTTGCCTGTCAGTGTATAATGATTCTTAGGCTGAATAACCTGTTATCGTGCACGTGGGGCGCATCACCGTGCAAACAGAGCAAAGCGCCGCGCGCCCGCGCCGGCGCACGGTGCCGCATGCCGGTCCGACCCGGTGCGGACACGACACATGCTTAGGGCTGCCATATGACTTGATTTCAGACATCTGGTGTTAGATGTATCGTAGACCACGCTTGTAAAAGTTTTAACGGCATTAATAATTCCTAACTTACGCAAATAAATTATATCCATTAGGTACCTACGTCTACGGCGTCATCTTTATGACTTGTCATGTTTAATAAATTGACAAAACATATCGTTACGCGCTACAAAATGTTTACCAGCATTCGGATCATAATTATTCTTTAAGTAACTTTTTTAGCCGATGCAACAGTAAATCTTGTCTCTAATTCATCAGGAAAAGAATCCTGTACTTATACAAGAATTTTAGTAAAACCCACGAAATCCGAAACTTTAATTCAAATAGACCATTAACAGGCACTTTTGAATAGTCAAAATGTCGGTCAGTCAAAAAAGAAAATGAAGCTAAGTTGCACGTTCCAAAGTTAATGTTGGTTTCCTCTACCAACCGCCCGACAATGTACCTACTAGCATGAGAACACGACAGTACAACGTAACAGTGACACTTGTGCAAATTCACGCTTCCGATATAAAGGTGATGACATGTGAACCCCTTTGTCTGCCCCGCGAGACAATCAAGTTAATTACACATGTCTAACGGTAACGAGTCAATATGGGAATGTTTGAAACTGACAGTAATACACGATTGATATTGACAGCTGAGAATACGATACATTAACAGACACGATGACACACCTATATACCATTTCTGTTTGTACACACTATAACGAATAAATCACATTCTGAAACTTTGCTACACAAATAGGAAAACCCAATTTTCCTAACAAAAACGTTATTGTGATGTAAGAATGGAATGGAAGTAATAAATCAACATGAATAGTGACAGACAATGGTATTAAAAGAAAACTATACACAAGCAATCTATCAGGAACCTATCGACACTGAATGATGAAACATGTTAGTAAACATCCAGGGAATGTTATAAAAGGATTACAAAATGCATTTCAGAAAATGATACTATTATCTTCATTTTTAGATAGAACAGAATTTCAACACATGGCTCTCAACGTAGAAACAATCCACATTTGTCAAATTGATTGGTGTTAATATAATTGTAAAAAGTAATCCTGTAGCTGATCCTTTCAACAAAATCTGTATTTCGCTAAGTCACATTCTCAATACACACAGCAAGTTCACCTATACTTTGATTGGTTATTCGTCAACATAATTTCTTTGCCAAAAATGCACATTTTTGGGTCATCTCAATAATCACTCCCTTTCTAGCTATATCATCTCTCACACAGTCAACCTATCGTCATTATCATGGGTTATTATGTGTCGGAAAAACACGACCTACCACTTCAACACAGCCTAGTAAATAGACAGGCAAATTCATAGGAACTAACGATGAAATGTAATGAAAGGGTTGTTATATTCACATTTGCAAAGTACCGTAAATCTCCTATACCGCTCGATAAATTACTGAACGACTGCAAAAGCTCTCAAGTAGTCATCACTAGAAATATCAGGTACGAGGATAAAATTGGTACTCACCAAGATAATGTCACCTTTTGCAATAAAAAATTAATGATAATTCACAAAAAAACACAGTTTAAATAATCTTCCTCAACGTTGTTACGAAATCTGCGAAACTTTCGCGCCGTCGTATTAAAAATTTTTTCAACAGTTTTCTTAATTACAAGTTTTTCTTTATGACACGAGGACTGCGCTTGCGTCGTTCCTACTGACTCCGGCACCGGCTTTCGACTGTTTGAAAAAGGGCTCCACAAGAACTCACTGATTACTTTACTCGAATGGAAAGTAAAAATGTTGCGAGTAAAAGTTACAATAATTACATGACAGTGTAAAACTGCACTTTGCTGGCAATAATGTCGTTCTACGGATGTATGAAATGGTTAGTGTGAGTTCCAATGGCGGCTATAAGATTTAATGCGTGTAGCGAAATTGTGTGAACTTCACCGCTTCTAAATCGAACTTCTTCCTACTAATATTAGGATGTTGAATTCTATATATTTGGGTGGTAGTTAATCATAAATCTTTAAACAGCTGATTGGATTACAATGATTCAAGGCACACAGGATAGGCCACTTCCTGGTAACCCAGGAAGTGGCCTATCCTGTGTGCCTGTGTGTGTGGTGTCCTAACGGACATTATAAGATATCTACTTTTCATCTCCGTAGCACCTACCTTTGAAATCAATGAATTGCCCTTGGGAATTTGGGATAATTACTGACTACCACTCAGGTGTAGGTGCTAGAAGAAGACTCATAGCATACAATATACCACATATAGGTAAGTTAGAAAATAAAAACGACAATGTTAACGCTCTTTCACAAGTTCAATGTAACTAGAATTTATAATAAAAGAGAACGGGAGTTTTATAGATCAGTAAATCTTAGAAAATGCAGCATTAATCTAGATTCGCTCGAGCGCTGTTAGTGTTAGGATATGCAAAAAAATCTATAATAACACGTTTGTATTTTTGGGCTGGCAGATGCGTAGGTTTAAAATAACACCAATATGCCACACCACAGCAAATTAGATTATTAACACTAACTGGGTCCGTGAAGCCATCTGAAAGGGTTTAGGAGTTTTATTTTTTTAGGATGCCTACAAAATATCATGTGTTTTTCGTTTTTCCCCAAATATCTGCCAAATATGAGTAGCATCAGTTCAGTAATTTGACAGAAAAAAAAAATATAGATTTAGGGGATTATACTATGCTTATCTCACACTTACCACATTTCAAAATAGAAGACGATAAAGACTGATATGAAAACAGAAGCGTAGACAATTCGAAAACCTCAATTTGTCAACATCAGGAAACAGACTCCGTGAGAATTTCAAAAAGAAAATACGAATAAAAATTAATTCAATAACATCGTAATAGCGAATCGTTATTTCTAAGCAATCTGAAGTGATTTATTACGGGCAATTTAAAAAGTAGGAGGAGTTTCTCGTCAAAAATCGCTTGATGTTCCCCCGGGTCCGACCGCTGGCATTTACTCATTCGCCACGGCACATCCTAGATAGGAACTATCATACATTATATTTATACTATCTAAATTATCCATAGAACTATATAAAATTGCACACTGTGCGTATTAGTAATTATTATGTTCAACGTTTGATAGTTTCATAAAACTTTCGGACAAAGTTTTTCTTTGATGTTTTATTTTGTTGTATCATAACGAATATTTTTTAATATCACGTCATATGCAGATGTAAAGTTTTGGAATATATAAACAAACTACATACAAATAAATTCTACAAAAAAATCGTTATTACTTAATACCGACTTCCGAAATTTTATATTGAAGTCTTGAAAGTATTTTGTTATTATTTTACGCTTTTTTGGTACCCCATAACTAAACTTAAATAATGTAAAATTCTATAGGTACCTATATAGAATATAACTTTTTTTTTAAATTATAGCCAGAGTTCATCTTATGATAATTCCAATAAGCCCAAAGACGCCTAGGATACATTGTATTATTACGGAGTTTCCGTGCCTACCGTCCAGCTTCATCATCAGTTCAGTTCGATTGTTACTTATAGGCGAGCGCATCTCATTACAATTCTAATAAACCATAACACGGTTAGGATACATTATTTTATTACGGTAGAACCATTCTGTCGCATAACTATTTTACTTTTTTTTTCTTTTTCTTTTTTTAATTGCGATATCCGTATATTTGTGAAGTTCCGTTCATGATCATCTGTGGTCTTCATCATAAATTCCACTTCATCAAGTGATACAGAGTGTAAATGCAAATGAAAAAAAAAACATATTTTGATAAAAATACCAAAATCGGTTTAACCTTTCGTATACCTTAATTAGAGACACAATTAAAAGCCATTGTGTCCCGCGTAGATCTGCGTTCTGCGATCTGCGATATAACGGGTTAAATATAAATATGTAGGTTATATTCTTTGAAATAAAAAGAATTTTCCAAATCGTTTCATAAATGACGGTTGTCTGAGGTAACAAACTTAACAAATACTTCTTTTATAGAAATCGGCTGAATAAAAAAACTTTTTACAAAAAAAATACAACCGACTTCAAAGTAAATAAAAAAACACTGAAAAGTGCAAAATAACTTTAATTTCGGAAGTCGGTGTTTCTATAATAGTTTTGTCTTTTCGTTATTTAACACCGACTTCCGAAATTAAAGTTATTTTGCACTTTTCAGTGTTTTTTTATTTACTTTGAAGTCGGTTGTATTTTTTTTGTAAAAAGTTTTTTATTTTACACTTTTTAGTTATGGTACCACCACTAAAAAGTGCCCCTCAGACAAACTTAAATACCTTGTAGCCAGAGTGCATTTCATGACAATTCTAATAATCCCAAACACGGTTAGATTACATTAATTTATTACAGAGTTCCGGTGCCTAACTTCAGGCTTCATCATCAGATCAGTTCGATATATTCCCCCTCTACTTTCAGTCAGTCATCGACTACAGTCTACACGTATAAACCAAGCAATTTTACTTGTTACGACGGTTCTGCTGTGATCCTATGAGGAGTTCTATTCCATATCTTCGAAGTTCATGATCAGATCATAACAATATTTCTATGGGACCAATTCGGAAGCATAACCTTTCAATCAAAAAAAAATATTCAGAATCGGTCCACAATTGACCGAGAAATCGGTGAACATATATATAAAAAAAAAACATACATTCAACCGAACATATAACCTCCTCCTTTTTGAAGTCGGTTAAAAATAACAAACAACTTAAGTAATTCAAAATCCCCTCCATTTTTCAAAAACAGAAAATCCTGTCTATGCTATAAGCAAAGCAAACACAACGTTTACAAGTAACACTTACGTTTGTTCCTTCCTACTATGATGATTACAGTGTAGGCCCTACTCAATAAAAAACAAAGAAAAACACCTTTCGCACGCAACTGGTTGAAATTACCGGCAAACATAACATGTGGGTCACGAAAAACAATTACTTAGTATCCTCTAGCTTTGTAGACCTCACTGGGTGAGGATAATAGACCATCGCACAGTCGGGTACTAGACCTTAGAGATGGTTGCTATCGATAAAATGGAAATAGGTGGATGGATAAATATCGAATCTAGATTGGAATCGTTTAGTAATTTAGCAAAAGGTTTCCCAGTAGAAATTAAAAGCAGTATCAAAGTATCAAAAATATGGTTTAGATAGGTAAAAAAAACAAAATCAAGTACCAATGGCACCATCGCCAATGTATCATAAGTATAAATATTGCGGTCGGCGGTCGGTTTAATATAAATAACTAATGAATCAACCCATTCACATCCACAACTTGAGACATCCATTACAAAACTGGTAGAAGTCATGTAGTATTTAATTACATCACTTATAAAGTTCTTTGTGAAGCGATTATTTATGTATTATTCTGCACTAACTACGGGCGTACTCAGTCTCGGATTTATCGATACATCCGCAAAGCTTGGCTGGACGGGACCACACATAGTGGCTCGACTATTACCCAGCCCACCCCCGTACTGCCACGGTTCTATAATCTCTATTGCTTTCTTATTAAGATATTAACTACCGCTCGCAAACGCTGTATTGATGGCAGAGCCTTGCTGACCAATCGACTCGACGTTACTTGCTTTATAATTATGATTTGAATCCAATGTACCTTCTGGTTCATTTGCAAGGACTACACGATATGAAGCACCATATTTATTTTATAGTTCGCATCTAACGATACTCTCATGACTTACGTAGTAGTTTTCTATCTAACGTTTATTTGAGATACTGCATTGAATTGCCCATTTAAAAGTCTTACTAATTCCAATAATATTATTGGAATTGGAATAAGACTTTTTAATGGGCTGGGACCATTTAGAAAATTGAAATAAATTCTAAAGATGTCGACGACAAAATGACAATAAATTAAAAATCTGTACGCAACGGTAATGGATTCCCGATATGATGCACTTTCGATCCACTTTGGTAACTACACATAAATCATGTGGATTCAATAAATTCATGATTATCTAGTCATGACGAAACACGTAACTTACTGCCGCATGCTTCAACAAAATAATAACAAATTAGTGTATGATTTCCTAACCAACTGAAGACTGATTAGTCTCATACTGTCGTCCAAAGAATCGCCAAACTGAAATGGCAGTGGGCAGAGGACATTGCTCGCAGAACAGGTGGTCGATGGGGCGAAAGGTTGGAAGGCCTTCCACAAGATGGACCGATAACCTGGTGAAGGTCGCGGAAATCCGAGGGATGCGAGACGCACAGGACCGGTTGTTATGGCAACTGAAGACTGATTAGTCTCATACTGTCGTCCAAAGAATCGCCAAACTGAAATGGCAGTGGGCAGAGGACATTGCTCGCAGAACAGGTGGTCGATGGGGCGAAAGGTTGGAAGGCCTTCCACAAGATGGACCGATAACCTGGTGAAGGTCGCGGAAATCCGAGGGATGCGAGACGCACAGGACCGGTTGTTATGGCAACACTTGGGGGAGGCCTATGTCCCACAGTGGACATCTTTCAGCTGAAACGATTATGATGATGTTGACTGTGACTCAACAAACAAACAAGCCAATCCAATAATTGTTTAGTCTGGATACTGGTCTCTGCGGGTTTTTATTATTTCTGCTACGCCATGGTTCGACTTTTATCTTTGATTTTAATGGATCAAAAATATTTTCTTCGGAATTAGCGTGCGCCTACGGTCTCCAGAGACCGGTATGGTAATAGATAAAGAAAAATTCTGTGTCAAAAATCGGTATTGTTGTAATTCAATAGCTGTATACGGTAGTCTAATATTCAATAACTCAGCTTTGCCATGACATTTTGATTCTGTGACAAACTTTTACACTAACCATAAAGCTCAACTTAATTTTAAATAAAGAATGATCCAAGCGTGATCTTTCGTCGCGTTTGCGTCGCCCGGCGGGATGCGCTTGCGTCTGTTGCTAGCGATAAATCTAATGATAATAATCGAATGCAGTAGACGAGCCCGCCGCGCAGCCTCCATCGATTTATAATAATTAACAATCATGGGAATAACGTGAGGCGTGCAATACACGCGTTTACCGTAGAAAATACAACAGATTTATGGAGCACTAAATATATTTGAGTGGTGGTGAACTCTTAGGCTATTGGCTACTCTGTAGAATTTAATATTATAAAGATAAAGCATATCACACTAATATTAAAAAAAATGAAAGTTTGTACCTAAGTGCGAATGTGTGTGTATGTGCGTTACTTCTTCACGCTCGAACGGCGGAGCAGATTTGGATTAAATTTGGCACACGGGTAGATCATATCCTAAAATAGCACATAGAATGCTTTTTATCCTGGGAGGATTTTTTTACTATTTTGCGCGGGCGAAACCGCTAGCAGCAGCTAGTTATCAATATTCCAGTAATATTCTGGGTTACGCTAAGCGAAAAGCGTCATAAAAGCCGTTAATTATCATTAGCCATAGGTTCATGAAATGTAATCTTGTCGTGTTCAAACGAGCTTAGTAAACTCGTCTTGATTACCTATCTTGACTACTTGACTCTACAAAGTAGCTTGATAGAGAGGACGACTAATTTAATAAACATTCTTAGTATAATCCCTAATAGATACTGCAGGGATCCATAATAGTTTCCCTGATTATAGATATGTGAACTAGGTAATATCCGTAAGTTAAAAGATTATATCTGATCAATTTCTGATCTGCAGCAGTTGTGACGTCAGAATCAAAGCATCCCAAAGAAAAAGAAGACCAAAGAACATCATCGACATCAGAATCAATAATGAGTCGTCTATAATGTAACAACTCAATCGCGATCGATCGGTTTATGATCGCGCGCCACGCTGGAGTAATGACCGCGCTTACTCGCAAGCCTGCAGATCTGTTTAGTGACGTAATAAGTACCTACGTACAATCGTGCACGCTTGCTTATTATTTTAAAACTAGATGTCCCATGCGGTTTTACGCGCGTCTTTAGATACTGCTCCTTTCCTATTGCCTTCCTCGATGAATGGGCTATCTAACTAAACTTAAAAAATCCTAAGATTAGCGCGTTCACACTCTTCAGCTTTGTCACATTAGTAGGTATACATAGATAGATCTGATTTTCTTTTATCTTCCTCTTCCTTTACCTACACTTAAGATGGAAGTGAGACACAATGTATCTACCTTTTAAGGGCATCAGCCTCGTCATCAAGCTTCAGCCTTGATGAGGTTGTTGTTCAAATGGAAACCTATTCTCCTTAATAGTGACTTTGATTTGACTAGATACTACCCTTGGTTAGAATTGAATTGATGGATATGCATTAAGCAAATTAGCCTTGTACTAGGTGGACCGTTGACCTGGTGAGGGTTGCGGGATCCCGATGGATGCGAGACGCACAAGACCGGTCGTTGTGGCGACGCTTTGGGAAGGTCTATGTCTAGCAGTAGACGTCTTTCGGCTGAAATGATGATGATAATGATGAAGCAAATTGTTATTTATTAGGACATTTATGATTAGGTATCTAATACGTGTTGCCAGTGATGACATATGGCTCCGAAACGTGGTCGCTCACAATGGGCCTCATCAGAAAGCTTAAAGACACCCAAAGGGCAATGGAAAGGGCTATGCTCGGAGTTTCCTTGCGTGATCGAATCAGGAATGAAGATATCCGCAGGAGAACCAAGGTTGCCGACATAGCAAGAAGAATCGCCAAACTTAAGTGGTAATGGGCAGGGCACATTGCTCGCAGAACTGATGGCTGTTGGGGCCGAAAGCTTCCGGAGTGGCGACCGCGTACCGGAAGACGCAGTGTTGGAACGCCTCCTACAAGGTAGACCGATGACCTGGTAAGGATTGCGGGAATCCGATGGATGCGAGACGCACGGGACCGTTCATTGTGGCGACACTTGGGGAGGCCTATGTCCAATAGTGGACGTCTTTCGGCTGATATGATGATAAATATGATAATCTAATACGAATTGCACTATTAACTATAGGAATTAATTGTAAGAACGAAAGTAAGAGAACAATAATCAAAGTACCTAGGTACTAACTACTCAAGAACCGGAAAATCACCGTAGAACATCCTTCTTTAGTACAGGTTCATAATAAAACGCGTATCAACGGATCCTTTTACACGGTTAGACGACACTATTAAGACCAGGTCACTGCTCCCGGCGGCTCTCGGTCTAAAAAGGCCAGTTTGACCCCTCGTTATCACGTGTTGCGTTGACAAATGGGTTACGCCTCGCTGGGCGAACTAAACCCTCAGGTAGGAATTCATTAGCACCTTAATTAATTGAAAGGCGGACCTGTACCCTCCTTAATAACCCACGGCTTCTTTGAACACCTATTTCTTCTAGTTTAGAACTATTGTCTTTTTAATTTTGTTGTGATTGTTGTCTATGGATGTTTTTATTTGCTTTTTTTTCTGTAACGGGATTATAGAACTTTATGGTATAGCCCAAGGCCCAATTACCTACACAGTTATTTTGTATTGTTTCCTTGGGTTAGATAAATAATTATAAGGTGCCTTGCCAGAGTTTATTATGACGTTATTCGTAATTCATTGACATTATGTGCCAGTCCCTATTTAAAGCCAGGGGCATCGATCACTAGCCAGGGGTCAAAAAGATTCTTGAAGAAAATTGGAATTATGAGCGAAGGCAAAAGAACTCTTGATCCATACCTTCTTTTTTTTAATGATATAAAATAGTGCTTGACTGCGATCCCACCTGATGACCTGATGGTACACCTACTTACCTGCCCGTAGCAAAACTTATTGAATGAGGTGAACCTAACTTGTTGATTTAAGTAGGTAATTAGTTATCTACCTATTTTACAAACTTTTTGCGGTTAACTGAAAAAAATTAGTTGCTAACACAAGGTTAGTTAATTTGGTCCGAAACAGCCCAAGTCGTCGACGGCGCGTGGTGTCCCACGCGCGCCTCAAGATGTCAGCAAACCGTAAATATATAATAGATTACCTACATACTACGAGTATATTAGCAACTAACTTGGAGTCAATAGGTAATGGTTGTGCACCTGAAGTAGAGTCATCAATTACACACAATATTGCGCCAGTTAGAGGATGGCATCTGTTTCGTTTGCCATATCGATATACATATCTATCTATCGTTAGCATAGATAGTATGGGGATAATAAGTTCCATCTCGAATTTATTAATAAGTACATGTATGAACAGCTGATTATTGAGCTTTTTCAATCCAACTAGTGCCATCTATGCTACCTTAATGAAAACTATGTGAGAACGCCATCTGGCGTTCAATAGCGTCACTAATTTCTCGGTACGACACAAACCATGGCACACGATAGTTTGTCTTTATGATAATAGGTGGCTGTCTTTGTCGAAAGTGAATATGCGTTCGACAATAATTAAACTTCCAATACATTTTTTCCTCGCCTGAATACAAAAAAAACTCTGAGGTCGAAGTTTCTTCGAAAAAAGATCGGCTTATAATATGCCTCCGAGTCCGTGTTATGGAAAACCAGATAGGGTAGTTTGTAATTGAATGAATTTACGCCCGATTATCAGATTATTTTATTTCGGCAACATTTTAACAGAACCGGTCGAAGTATTGACGCGGGGGGCGGGGGAGTCTTTGTACTGCAATAGGTAGGTAACTATAGAAACGACTTTCAGTAGAAATGATGATCCCTTTTGTTTCCCTTTCTAGCCTTATGCCATTAGATATTCGGTGTCGGCCTTCCCCGTCAGTCTTATGCTGTAATATCTAAATATCTAGGTGTGGTGATTAGAGTTGCCAGGAGTCCCGAATTCCACGGAACTTCCCGGTTTTCTGTGTTCTGGTCCGAAATGAGACACTTCAGACCAGGCAGCAATAGTGCTAGGTACTTAAAGTATGGTCAAACCGAAGTTAGTGTTCCAAGCTATTGTGCATACTCGAAAAAATACGCAATAGATACGCATTCGTCATAATTATGGTTCTTAAAAAGAATGACTGCACAGCCAATTGTTAGAAGTCCATAGCTGTCAAGATATTTTGGCCATAGATAATATACAGAGGCCTTACTACGAGCTCTTAATGCGATCCATTTGACTTGATTTGATGACATAAACTGAACTGTTAAAGGGATGGAGCTTTAAAAGGTTTTCTGTAGGTCCAACCCTCTTTGTCGCTCGCACGACTGATATTATAGGCCGTTGTATACGGCGGTCATCTAGGGGGTATCCTACCTACCAAGGATCAAAATAGTTTCGTAGTGTTGAACATGTGTCTAACTATAAATACACCACACATATGTTTATTGTTACTAACAATAAGAAAAATAGCGCTGTATGAATACATTAGGAAAAAATGATTTTTTACACTACAAGAATAGACACCGTCTTATTTGAAATTCAAAAAAAACATTAAGGTTTAGTTTGCATGAGGTTTGATCCGTCGCTCCAATGCCGATCGGTCCTCAGCCACACGTGAAATGAAATTGATGGCCAGGCAGCTTGAAAGTGTTAATAAAGTTAGCAACTTCGCCTACTCAACAAAAGAAACACCTCCCAAAATTGGTAGTAGAACACCAACCTCAACGGTCTCTCTACCTACAATAATCGAGTACCTAATGTATCTGAATTAGACGCCTGAACACTGAAAACTAGGTCATGACAGCCAAATACTCTATTACTTATTGTATCACCACACCTTCGGTTTACTACAGAAATTTCGACATTCCTACAAGAATGGAAGAGATAAAAGCATAATCTAGGGAATAACTATAAAATCATCTCACATAATCTTACGTTACGCAAGATCCTAATCTCAAAACCGTCAATTCTTTTCGATAAGTGACCTATCAGCCGAATTTTCTCCGTTATCATAAACAAGAGTATCGCTTATCTTCAAAAAATTCTTTTGCAACTTAGTTCCTCAGTCGACGGGACTCGCATGTGACCGCGTGTTAGTGGATAGTTGATTAGTGTCTTGAGACAAAATGGATCCTAGACCTAGTACTAGTCGGCAGTCTATTGAGAAAGTGGAGATGTTTGAGGTTCGGGAGCACGTGCCTTACCAGGCGGAGTTGACACGTGCCCCCGCGGCCTACGACCAGGAGAGTGGGGACGTATACGACTCCTCATGGGTGGCAGCCTTTAAAGCCATCTGCCAGCTGTTCAACCTTCTCCACCACATGCAGATTGCGATAGTAGTGTTTTGTTTGTGGCGTTTCGCACTGACCTCGGAACCCAATGGATCTATTACCAATCTGGAGCTGCATATCATTTTTGCGGGGACTGGCGTACGTATTGTAATAATTATATTCTCAAAATGGAAAACGTATCTATTGCTCCGTAATTGATATTTAGTGGTTTTAACAACGATAACATCTCACAAGATAGAAGTGCAGAAATAAGTTTAGAATATTGCTAAGTCTGCCGTCTACCCAAAACTACGATAGGTGAATGGTAAACGTTCAAGATGGTTCTAACGTACTTCAGGATTACATCAAGTTCATTTACCGTGGCGCTGCCTGAAGTGTCATCGCTATCGAAACCACAACCACTATCACTTCTGGTTACGTGGCAAGACAGTTCCTATTAGGAACCTATTTGTTATAACTTTTGGTAGGAAATGCCGACTCATCGATGTTCCGTGGTGAATGAAGACGTTCTAGTCCATCAGTTAGGTACTTATCAGCCCAAATTAAAAAAAAAATGGTTCCTAAACCGTATTGGGAATCTAGGATCTAGCAGGTGGCAATAGGATTCAAGGAGTTCTCTCAGCTAGAGTGAGTCACGTTTTATAACTCTGTAAATAGCGTAAATTCAACTCCAACTGCATGCATTAAGTTACTTTTTTGTAGATAGAGGTACGCACAGTCGTACGTACGTCACACACACCTCGATTGGAACACTTTGACCTTTAGTAGGCCACACGAAGCTTCATTAGAAAAAAAAGCTACCTAATGCCGCATTTGTTACCACTGGCGTGCGACCTGCTGTAACTAGGCATCTAGCATCTACTGCCCACAATAAACTATGATAACTTACTTTACTATCCATTTCAGTATCAACTCTTTCTGGTGGAAGCAATACTGACGCTGCACAGGCACAATTCCTGGTCGTTCCAAATGTCCAAAGATGGAAAACGAATCGTGCATGGGTGCCTGCAGCTCATCGGCTCACTGTTTGTCATCGCTGGCACTTTCCTTGGATTGGCTAGAGTCGACATGGTTATCTCTACTCCTCACGGAATCTGCGGTAAGATTATTCCATTCAAGCACATGGCCTAGAAACTTATGTACGCAGCTGCTAAAATGCCACATCGAGATGTTTAAGCATATTCTACCTTGTGGAACCTCGCCTTTTTCCGTCATACTTGTCTGTCTGTCTGTAAGAGCCTATCAAAATCTCGTTGTGCTATGTTAGCAGTCGAGTCTTTTCTTTGGAAACCACCGTCTGTTTTATTTTTCTTTAAGCTTTAATTTTTGTTGTGATATCAATACTGCTTCATACACTAGTAACATCATGCAATGTCGTGGGTACCTATCTCATTTTATCACCTAGCGACCTATTTATCTGTTATACTTGGAAAACTGAAACAGAATAGGCAATAAGTTACAATCAGTTTACCCATATTTGTCTGTAACAACGAATTTCATTCCCATGGGTAATATAGAACTAGTGGAACAAGATTTTTAATCCTGGTGGATATCACCAGGTGGAAGGCAAAACAAGGAAATAAATGAGAATGTTTTAGTCTAGTAAGATTCCTCATAATACCTGATGTTGATTCCAAAACAATTGTAAAGTTAGCTGCTGTATTAGTCAAGTTGGTTGAGCTAAATAGTATGAGTCAGCAATTTCTCAATTGCAAAAAAAAAATATCGAGTGTCATTATCTTGTTGATAATACAATGATATCTTGACATATCTTTATAATGCCACAACATCAATAACCACACTCATGGAGAGTTAACACTAACCTTGCTAAAAAATATGGAATGATATCAATAAACCCCTGACTCAGAATCTCAGAAGTGCGCAAAAAGAGGCAACGAAGGAATTAAATAATGGAATTTGGAATTTTAGGTAACTAAAATGCTAAATAGCATAGCAACAGCACCGTTTACCATGCTAGTTGCGGTTAAAGGACCAATTTCGCTTACTTATTACATCCTGATCTGTGACCTCACTGAAATACAGAAACTAATACATATATAGGTATGTTACATATAGCTTTTCTCGAGGTTATTTATATTTATATATTATATATATAGCGTGGCAGAGAGTCCTTAGCACTTAGGCATTGTTCAGATCAAGCGAATTGTCAGCCGCTGACTGAGCACGCATTACGCAATTTATCGTTTTTCCATAGATATTAACTTCTCGTTCACATCGAACCGACTATAAGCTATTACGTAGTGCGTTATCGCTGACTCTCGGTGGCCGATTATTGTACTACGCGCATCGACTTATGTGCGTAGTACATAAATATCGATGATTACTCGTAGCAAGCCTATTCTTTTATTCACACAAATAACGCATTCTACGCTATAGCGTATTGTCGGTTTGGTGAGAACGCATACTGCAGACTGAGTCCACGATCACACGGGGGCTGACAGTGAGCATACTCACAGTCGGCGGCGGACAATACGTTTGGTATGAACGATGCCTTATACCGTGGCCCTGTTGAAGAAAATGCTTTAATGAAACCATTAAGACTTACTCGTATTCTTTGAGAAGCATGTACATATATGTTACAGGCCAAACCCGATTTTAGGATAAACTAGTTTCACCTAAATCAAACCCGTGATATTAGTCCAAGAGCGAGCGAAGCAAGCTCGGAATTTTAGGGCACCCTGACACGGACAGGTTAGGTTAGAAAGCTGAGACGGGAACAGAGCTCCCGCTTTAGCCTTCGTGGTTATGTTTTTTTTATAACAATATAACCACGAAGAAATGCAATAAACTGATTTGATTTGATTTGACTTAACTACCCAGAAAAAGAAGCCATGCAGAGCGGGGCTCTGCGCCTGTAGGGAGAACTAGTTTGGCCTAGGCGAAACTAGTTCATCCTAAAATCGGATTTAGCCGGCAACATATACACGTACTATATTCAATATCCCGTAGTACTACTATTTAACTCCTAATAGGTGAAACAAAATTTTCTTAAGCCTGCGAAAATGTTTTCTCAACTTTTCTCTTGTTACAGGTGTTATCGCGTTAGCATTTACAATGTGCAGTTTCATAACCGGCATCATCGCACTATTTTCTGCTAAAGTGCGGCTGATGGTCAAAAGCGGACCCATCAAGATTATACATTTAGCAGTTGGACTCTTCGCCGTATCCATGGGGCTTATAACAATGGTCATGGGATTCCATATGGACCACTTCGCTAATGATCAAGGAGGCTTGTCAACAGCGCTTATAGTGTTCACAATGATGATTTTACTGTACGTCATGGTTCAGCCTGTTTGCGACTTAATTTCGACTACAAGAAAATCAATTTGACTAATAAAATTACAAGGACAAACTGACGACGATAGTAATGCGTAGAACTATTTTTAAGACATCCTTAGAACCATAAATCACAACCATCCTTTTTGGTAACGCTGCATTATGGAAATTCATCATCATCAACCATTTCATTTGAAAACAAAATTATCTGTATGAGAGGAAATGAGTGCTTGCAAAAACAGATTTTTATGCGTAATGCTGATGTTACGCATAGCAAATCCCGGATTGACTTTTGACTATTAGATACTTATTACAATGACAATATTTTTACATAACAAGTAACTAAGGTATTTTGTAAGTTTATCTTGTATTTAAGTTTTCATTATTATATAAAAAGTACCTAGCTATAGATTTAAGTTTCCTTCTTTATCTTTAATTAATTTAGGTGCTTATATTGTTATTCTTTTATAATAATATTAAGTGGACCCTAATACATGCATGTATGAGTGTTATTAAGTTAATAAACGTTTATAATTTATTTTATGTTTTATTTCTTCAACCTTTTATACCTACATTAATTTATTTATTTAAACATGAGTTAGTAAGAAACACTGTACAAAGGCGGACATATAATACCTTAGGCATTATCGACCAGTCGACCTTAGTGTGGTGCAGAAACATAACATGGTTGGTGCAACTTAATGGTAAATAAATAGAAAAGACATACAATAAGTAATAAATACATACCAATTAACATACAATTATCTAGTACCTACGCGTTTATCTACTTACTGCTCACAAATGCAACTGGTAAGCTAAATAACCCTAGGACAATTCGCTAATTCCTGAGGTACCTACCTAGATACCTACATATTGGCTTAAATAAAATTTTGCAGGTCTTTGTTAACCAGTTAAGAATTTTACACTAGAATTTCTACTTGAGTTTTAAACTCAAAAAAGGAAGGAAAAATAACTAAAAAAATAAGTTACCGAATTCACTTGATTGGCTTGGGCTTGCTTGGGCACCAGCCATAGTATTCTGTGGACTGGCAGTATTTCACAAAATAATAACGGAACAAAATGTCGGTGGTAACCGGAGGTTTGACGAGGTTTCATAATTTCATTGTACATTTAACGAATAATTTTTATAATTTAAAATTCCCGCGCAAAAGAGAAATGTCAGAAATGCTAGTGTCTTTTTTTGTTAAAGTATTTGGTTTGGATACTAAGTCTTTTAAGCCATGCCAACTATTCATTACGAAGAATGAATAGTTTATTGGTTTACCAGTAGAATATGAATGTATACATTCTAATGTTTTTGTAGTATTTGGCAGCAAACGTATCAAGTCAACCTTCTCGACAAACTTCGATAAGGTAGTAAACACAACAATAAAATTCTCAGCTGCATTTTACCGAGATCGTGCCTGTTTCAATGATTCCACATATTGTCCAGTTGCGCAGACACGTGAGATACAAAACTACACAAATCTTACATATTATGCTTATATATTATACTTATTTGCACATTGTTAACAAGTGATCATCACTTGAACTGTCAACAGAGTTACGCAATAGCCCCGCTGAGACCCCGACAAAATAATATTAGAGATGCCATACTTTTGCTCCACTTCTGAGCAAATGCTGGGTACGCCTATAGTCATTAATAATCACATATTTATTAAGTAATTAATTATATAATTAGCAATAAATTATCTACCCTCCGCAACCCAATAACACTATGTGAGTGAAACATTGATGGAATGTTTTTTTATTATAGTAGACGAAAAAAAGACGATAATTTCGTATTAGTATTCATAATTTGAGTGTGTTTTCTATGACCCTAAAGATACCTGTTTTTTTGTTTTTTTCTATGTTGAAAGAGTCGTCAACATTTTTACATCTGGCAGGATTTTTACGTAGCTATACTTTTTGAACGCTTTACAATCAAAAGTCTGTTGTCATCCCTGTTATTTCGATATCGATAACATTTTAAGCAATTTGCCATATCGCTATTTCGGTTACTCCTACAATGAAAGAGAGTGTACTACGAATAATGCTTGGTGACTACTGCTATTGAACTGGAACACAGTCTCTTGTAAATGTCAAATTAAAATTGTCAAATGTCATCTTTGATTCGTCCGGCAAAGTTGCATTTCATACAACATTAGAAATTATTACAATTTATCAGTTAATTAGGTGAATAATACAAGAAATAATATTCAAACTTAACAAACATGGTAAGTTATTGTCATATTTTGCCCTAATTGTAATTTAAATCCGAACTTTACATAGGTTAGCAATCTTGCTTGGTCATTCAATCATTTAGATTTACCACAACATTATTTTTTTACAGGCTCGGCGTTATGATACTCGTACAACCATATTCTCGCCGGAAGGTAAATACTATTTTCATTTCTACATCGGCGTTTACTAAAACAAGTGTCATGAATTATAATAATTTGTTTTAGGTCGGCTATACCAAGTTGAATATGCTATGGAAGCGATCAGTCATGCTGGAACATGCCTTGGCATCCTGGCCACAGATGGCATCTTGCTAGCTGCCGAGCGCAGGAATACAAATAAACTCCTTGATGAAGTGTTCTTTTCTGAGAAGATCTACAAACTGAATGATGATATGGTGTGTTCAGTGGCGGGCATCACTTCGGACGCCAACGTTCTGACGAACGAGCTCAGACTTATTGCTCAGAGATACCTCTTGCAGTATGGTGAATCTATTCCCTGTGAGCAGTTGGTGTCTTGGTTATGTGATGTAAAGCAAGCTTACACTCAGTATGGAGGTGGGATATAATTATTTACACATACATATTTCAAAATTGCATACTCATGCCTTTTCCTATGAACAGTACAGAACATCACCTGCTATGGTCATTAACTTTTTAGTTTGTATTATTTGATAAAAAAACTAGCCAAGTGCGAGTCGAACTTGTGCACGAAGGTTTCCTTACTATCCTTAGAAAAAAAACGGCCAAAAAGTCACATTTGTTGTATGGGAGCCCCCTTAAATATTTATTTTATTCTGTTTTTTAGTATTTGTTATTAGCAATAACAACAAATACTAAAAAAGTCATCTGTGAATATTATTTCAACTGTCTAACGATCATGGTTCAAGAGACAGCCTGGTGACAGACGGATGGACAGCTAAACCCTAAAAAAGAACATAAAAATAATTAAATGATGTATATTCTGTTTGGGAGTTCCTTTAATATGAATTGGTCATATTGTTCTAATAAATAGTTTTGTTTCTTCATGATACATTGTAGGTTTTCTACTAAGTTATTTACCTTTCTCTCCAGGTAAGAGGCCCTTCGGTGTATCCATCCTGTACATGGGTTGGGACAAGCACTATGGCTACCAGTTATACCAGTCAGATCCCAGTGGTAACTATGGAGGTTGGAAAGCTACTTGCATCGGAAACAACAGTGCGGTAAGTTGTTTATTTAAATCATCATCTTCTTTCCCTTATTCATGTTACTTGGAGTTGATGCAGCACATTTATTTTATTTATTTATTTCATTCATTTACAAATATTGCAGAACATAATTAATATATTTTAATTTTGGTATGAGACCTCTTCTTGAGAGGAGACCTGAGTCCCAGCACACTGCTAAGAAAAAGGATTCTACATTAAAAAGCTGATTATGCTATGCTTTGCTATATGAGACAATGCTGTAGTTGAGTACCTGAAACAACTTTGGGAATCCTTTTTCTTAGCAGTGTGACAGTAATGCCTAGATTTAAAAAAAAACATGCATATCTTTAAAAAAATAAGAAGTAACTGCTCTTTCTTTGGTTATTTGTTTAGGTCTATAGTGACATCTATATCTGCATTTAATATTCTAACACTATGTACAAGACCACTAATATTCGAGAATGCTCACCAAATCTCACCAAGACGGCTCATGTAATGGGCCCGACAGTTTATAATCAGCTGCCTATAGCTATTTCTGGTGCCCCAACTATAGGGAGCTTCAAAGCTCGTTTGAAAAAATGGCTTATCGAGCAAGCTTTTTATTCTTTTAACGAATTTATGATTTAATTTAATTTAACTTTGACACGAATTTTAATTTGGAATGAAAATTATTTTGACTTTTAATAGCATTGTTTTTATTTTAATTTGTGATTTGACATTGTTATGTAATCATTTGGTGACTAATTATAATGTAACACTGTTTAAGACTTGTAAGAATCCCTTACCATAAATTACTATGACTACTATGACTATGACTATTCTAAATAATCACAATTATTATACATATTTAAATGACATGAAATCTAAAAATCAGCCATAATGCTTGTAATCTTTTCTGTAGTTCAAATTGATTAATTCATTTAATATTTCAGGCTGCAGTGTCCAGTTTGAAACAGGAATACAAGGAAAATGAGACTACTCTTGCTGAAGCCCAGGCTCTGGCCATCAAGGTGCTCAGCAAGACCTTGGACATGACTAAACTGACTCCTGAAAAAGGTATGAACTGCTGCATAACATTATTTTTACTTGACACAGACTAATACAATTTTTGCAGTGGAACATTTCTCAAAATATTTAAATTTGGAACAGTTTGGATAATAATTTAAATTGGAATATTTTGGAGGGCAATTCCCAATTAATTTCTTTGCAGAGATTGCTAAATGTGCTTTGTATGTGGTGCAGGATGATCTTATCTATTCTAAGATTATTTTGATATTTACATCCAGTCCATCCTAATGTTGTCTGGTAGAATATCGCTGTCAGAGATAAGACCGCCATTGTACTCATAGATTTCAATTGGTGTAAAAACTTTTTACTATTTTGGTGTACAATAAAGTTTATTCTATTCTATTCTACATGCTTGTAATGCACTCCAGAGATTTACCTAAAGGAGATTTTGCTCTAAAAGTCTCATAAACTTCATCTAATTTACTCAGTAGGTATTACAACTGATAGCAAGATAATGCAGACAAAATAAAAGTAAGATTTTGTAGAAAAATACTATCTCAGGGCATGTATTCTTTTCATAACTTTATTAACCTCAGTTAAATATGTTATTAGTACTTAAATATTATATTTCATAGATAAGAATATTATTGTAAAACAAAATAGTAACAAAACACACACAAACAACAACAACATAATGATTGTCATAATTTTTTTCAGTGGAAATGGCATCTCTGACGCGCAAAGACAACAAGACTATCATCCGAGTTCTAACTAGCAGTGAAGTAGAGAAGCTGATTAGCGACTTTGAGAAGAGTGAGGCCGATGCCGAAGCCGCCAAGAAGCAGCCCCCCAAGTCGTAATCTTTTTACTCCTGTTTGGAATAAGTGTTCTCATATTGGTACATTAAATATTTTACAGTAAATGTGGTGTTTTTCATTAGTATTCACAATGCTTTTTTGTAAGATTATAATATGGTAAATATCACAGCAGGTGGCATTTTATATGTGAAAAAGGACTACCTTTTATACTACTAAGTTATGTATTGTTCCTTGAAATAACCTTGCAAAAAAAAAGTGCTGCATTGTCCTCTAACTAAAACTTTGGAAGGATAGCGACGACTGAGACGAGACCGCGTAAGGCACAAAAAGGTACTCTGTGCCGTAAGGCGTCCATTACACGACTTTACATACTCTTTGATTACACGATAGGTTTTGCTGTCAGGTTTGCCAGTAAATTTTTTGATTGACGAAAACCTACCGTCTAATGCGATGATTGACGTTTGCATGACGAAAAACTAATGGTGATAACGTTCTGTCATTCAAACATCATTCATGAATTCATGATTGATGGAATTGATTGACGCCTGCATGACTGTATTGGACGCCTTAGAAACAACTAGCCACATAATTTATACTAACACTATCATGAAATGGAACAAGTGGCAACATTGTTGATCAAAATACATATCTGTTGAAGTATCAGGCCCGAAACAGCAAAAAGCGGACGCACGCGTCGGGCACCCATCGCGTGACAAAGCGCGTGTTCATACGGACGGTTGCCGTCGCTGAAACAGGATTATTCCTTCCCAGTGTCGCTAGTTCAACTTTAACGGTGTGCATGTAGTCGTTTCAATGGAGAACTTAATAGGTATATTATTACGTAGCAAAACGGGCGCGGGGCCCGGCTCCCCGCGACGGATGTAATACTTTTGTAAGGGACCGCGCGGGCGTCCGGTTTACACAGTTTCGGCCCTCAAGCTTATGCTAGTGGTTTCGCCCGCGTTTCGAAATTCATCACGTTCGAGTATCCCATGACCTAATGCAAGTAAATTACTTTGGTAGAGACAGCAGTATCAATTGTGTACCCCTCTCATAACTGAAATACTTTAGAAAAGGGGGTAACCAGTACACTGTAGGTACTCGTACAAACTACCTATTCTTATTCTGTGCTAAAGTGTTCAGCGGTTGAGGTGTAATTCCCCGAAATTGGTAATAAATACCTATACCAACTTTTTAATTTCTTATATAAGACTTTCCGGGATAAAATGTAGCTTCTGCCGCTCAACCAACCATAGTGTAGCTTTCTACTACCGAGCCTTTAATGTACTTACTACCGTAGCTGTGATACAAATCTCATAGGTCAGTGGGCTGACAGTTCTGTGAGCTGTAATCAATCAACGAAGTCTTCATGCGAAGTCTGTAATCCACCACGAGGGCCCAGTGCGATGTGATATGTTAACGAATTCACGGTTCTATAACAGGTTGCGTGGCGTCGCGTCGCGTGGCGTGGATCTAATGTAGCTCTGCAAGTCTAGTTGCCATATAAAATGTATAAATTAGTATTATTAATTATTATATTAATAAATATTATAGGTATATATTAAATTAGTAAATTAATTATTATTGAAAAAGTTAGCCAATAGCCCCCAGGCCCCGTGGCCCACGTGTATTCAATGTAGTTCTATCTTTAATATGTGCACAAGGAAGGAGTCGGTTGTGCGGGCCAACGCTCACACAGTACCTAAGTAAGTTTCTGATAGTTAATTTCGTTGTATTTATTTATTTACAAGCACTTGTACAACGTTACGGAGGATGTCCAAGACGTTTATGTTTATAATGATTCTGATAAGAATATTTCCTGTGTCAAGGACTTGACTGTATATAGGCTGTTGATGATTGCTCCTCTGACTCCTCTGAGGGAGAATAAAGGAAGATTCCGATTTATGCTGGCAGCATTATTTATGAAGCCAACCAAAAATTATTAAAAAAAAATGTTATGCCCCGTTAAAGCCGGTTGCAGACCGAAAACTAAGCTATGCCAAGGCTAAACTAAGCTATGCCAAGCAAGCTAGGCTAAGCTAAGCTAGAAATAAATAGCGTGCACACCAACAGCTAAGCCAAAGCTCAGTCAGTGTTGCGTAGTTCAATTAGACGGACGTCGCTCGCCATAAATATAATCGATTGTTTAACAGTTTCAATAAATTGCTCCATAATCGCTACTAAACGACCGTGCGTACAACAAAGAACACTGGACAGCACTGGCGAAGGATGTGCAAAGGGTGTGCGGGGTAGCGGGAGGGGCTTAGCTTAGCTCGTGTAGCTGCGCATCGGCATACACAACTAACTTAGCTTCGCATATTTTAGTTAGCTCACATAGCTTAGTTCGCATAGTTTGCGGTCTGCACACAAGTATGGAAAACTGCGTCAGCTATGCGAGCTAAGCTAAACTAACTTAGCTTAGCTCTTGGTCTGCAACCCGTATTATTCCGCGGGCCTAGCCTCGGCCAGTCGCCATTGTTTAAACGGGGTTTCCCCGTTTACACAATGGCAAGGGATGACGATTGGCCGAGGCTGGGCCAACGTGTAAACGGGGCATTAGACGTTAATGAGTTGTCACTTGCTAACCGTTCAAAAATGCTTCGAGTTGCAACCCAGGGTCGTTCTTTTATAACTCGAGTAGCTACCCTAGACTCCCTAAAGTAGAGTTAACCCAACTAACGGCCTGTTCACGACTTCGGTCTTAGCGGCGAGCAGCGCGGCGGGCGGCGCGGCGGCGGCGGCAAGCGGTGCGAATTGCACGCCACGAACCACAGAGTACATTTTCCACGAACCCAAGCGGCGGCGGCCGCGGTAGACGTATATAGGTATTTAGAACGTGCTCAAAATAATGGCATTATCAAAATTATCCCTTCTCTGTTTAGAAAGCAATATATTTTTAATACGAGATATTCTTAATATGAGAGAAGGAGTGCACGAACTGAATAAAGATCGGTGTTTAAATGGCGAATTTCGTCACCTATACGAAGATTACAGAAAATATCCAGATAAGTTTTATGAGTACACAAGATGAGTGTGAAAACTTTTGATTATATTCTGCAGCACATAGAAGTATATTTAAAACATTTTTATTTTTTTTTGTCTTTTTTTGCTTCGCCACTGAGTACGTCACTCCTTCACCGCTGTTCGCGCCGCTCTGTTTCGCCGTTTCGCGGCGGCGCACATAGTCGCTGGTACTTATATTCCCACCCTTGTACTATTTCTTATTCTGTGCCACCGCTCACCTCACCGCTCGCCACTGTAGCGATTCGCTCTGAGAAAACCGCGCGCTTTTTCGCTATGAGCGACGAGTTGTGGCGTGCTTCAAACATTTTCATACTTTTGATTTTTTCGCTCGCCGCACCGCTCTTCGCTACCGCTCAGAGCGGCAAGGTCGTGAACGAGCCGTCCGTAGGTAACTCTAACTCCGAGCGAGGCGAGCTTAGAGTATCTACCCTTATGACGTCATGAGAGCTAACTCTAACCTCATTTTTGAACGCAGGGCTGTCTGTCAATGTCAAAAGTCAAATAGTTACGTTTACGTCAAAACTTGAATAATCAATACGCTACGTTTTCAAAAAAAACATTTTCAAATATTTTCTTTAATATCCTATTTATTCAAGTGTTTTAGTGTTTTATAACTTATAAGTTGTGAATTACATTATCTTGCCAAAATGGCTGTGGAAAGGCCTAAACCTCAAATAACATTACCGACGAAATCTAGACTAGAAATGAACATTAGGCAGCTGCTGAATAAATGTGAACTTATTGCCAAACAGGAACCTATTGATAATAACTGTAGGCTGAAGCAGTACACCACCTCTCTCAGCGATATGTTAACAGAACTTAAGACTGGCACAGGACCCGAGTATGTGATGTAAATATTTCCTTTATCTTCGCTCTGTCCATAGAGGAACCATCTCTTTTGGTAGGCTCTGCTAAAATTTTGGGCGTGAAAGCCTTCAGGAACTGTTGGTCTTGTTAACGTTATGTTACTTTTTATTTTGATGAGTGATAAAAGGATTTGTTTTGGATTCATAGTGAGAGCTAAGAAAAAAGATGTTTTGTAAATCTCAAAAATATTGGGATATGGTAAAAGAATTATTATTGCAGTAGTTGTGCAAGCTCCACATGAGATAGTTACGATTATTGTGAGTCATCTTCACTTATGTTTAGTCTTTGGTACAAGGTCTCTGACACCAACTATTCTTTCTGTTCTAGCAAACCAACTAAAGAAGCATTCGCAGAATATACCAAAAGAGCCAACTTTCTAAAAGGAGTGGTGCAAACAGCTTCTTTAAACACTCCAAGTGAGAAGGTTTGTATTCAAATCAGTATTGTCACTAACAGTATGGATTTTATTTGATAGAAATCATAGCATTTTATGCCAATACATGCATATGTTACGGGCAATTTGTATAATTCAGGTATTCTATACAATAATTAGCCAATGTATACGTTGGTAATTTTGGACACGGTGGAGCACACGGTGGAGGTGTGCCCCGCTTGGGCAGAGCAACGCCGTGTCCTCGTGGAGGCGATCGGTGGTGGCGATCTCTCGCGCCGGGCCTTGGTACAGGCCATGGTCCGGAGCGAGGAGGAGTGGCAGGCGGTTGCCTCCTTCTGCGAAGCAGTAATGCTAGCAAAGGAGGCGGCCGATCGCGTGAGGCAACGGTCCTCACGCCCCAACCGCCGCCGGGATTCCGATCCCGATTTCCGGCCACCAAGGCGCGGGTTTGCGGATGGCGAGCAATGGGTGGCTCGCCGTCCGACCGTCCGGTAACCGTCCGGACCGAGCCCAAGTCGTGGACGGCGCGTGCTGTTCCACGCGCGCGTCTAGAAGATGTCAGCAACCAGCAGGGGCCTAGCAGGGTCGAAGCCTACTGGGGCCAAGGGTCTGATTCATGGCCGAGTCTTCCTTTCATGGAAAGGAAGACTCGGCCCTGGTACGAAAGGCAACGAAGGAACAGGAGTGGGTTTTTAGTCAGTAAAAGTCTGACATTATCTCCCGCCCCTGGGCACGCCGTAATTATGGCGGTAAGTCCCCTCTTTGAGGAGTGGCTGGAAAGGCAACACGGCGTCATTACCTTCCGTATGACGCAGGTCCTCACCGGACACGGTAAGTTCGGGAAGTTCCTGCACCGAATTCGTGCGGAAGCGACGCCCGGGTGTCGCCACTGTGTGGACCGCCCGGAGTACACGGTGGAGCATACGGTGGAGGTGTGCCCCGCTTGGGCAGAGCAACGCCGTGTCCTCGTGGGGGCGATCGGCAGCGGCGATCTCTCGCGCCGGGCCTTGGTACAGGCCATGGTCCGGAGCGAGGAGGAGTGGCAGGCGGTCGCCTCCTTCTGCGAAGCAGTAATGCTAGCGAAGGAGGCGGCCGATCGCGTGAGGCAACGGTCCTCACGCCCCAACCGCCACCGGGATTCCGATCCCGATTTCCGGCCACCGTAGGCGCGGGCTTGCGGACGGCGAGCAATGAGTGGCTCGCTGTCCGACCGTCCGGTAACCGTCTGGACCGAGCCCAAGTCGTCGACGGCGCGTGTTGTTCCACGCGCGCCTCAAGGAGTTGTCAGCAACTGTAGGGGCCCAGCAGGGTCGAAGCCTACCGGGGCCAAGGGTCTGATTCTGAAAGGAAGACTCGGCCCTGGTACGAAAGTTAACGAAGGAACAGGAGTGGGTTTTTAGTCAGTAAAAGTCTGACACTATCTCCCGCCTCGCCCAAGAGCGGGGGATGTCATAAGATAATTTTCCCACCGAAAACAACAACAAAAAAAGTGGGGGGGGGGACATTTTTTTTTACTTTTGGAGTGATTATTTCCGAAAATATTAATTATTATATAATTTTAAAAACCTATCCAACAATATATGACACGTTAGGGTTGAAATGAAAAAAAAAATCTCTCCCCACTTTACGTGTAAGGGGTCACCCTAATAAAACATTTCGGCGTGACTGATATACATATTGGTACCAAATTTCAGCTTTCTAGTGCTAACGGTCACTGATATTATCCGCGGACGAACGGACAGACACAGAGAGACTTGGTAAAACTACAAGGGTTCCTAGTTAATTACGGAACCCTAAAAAAACGGAGAACTATAAAGTCTGCATTTATTTATTTACAGCTAGAGGCAGTTCAGCTGCTGTCACATGGTGCAGCCACTATGTCGGCTGATGCAGCGGCTCAAGAGATACATCAGAAGACTAGAGTCAAGTATGGAATGGAGCTCAGATCTGAATTATTTGGATTGGGTATGTTTAGTTTATGAGATTGATAAGAAAATCTGATCATGTTTCATACCCAAAGGATAAAAGCGGGACCCTATTGCTGAGACTTCACTGTCTGTCCGGCACCATTCTGTATCTCATGAACCGTGATAGCTAGACAGTTGAAATTTTCACAGATGATATATTTCTGTTGCTGTTAGAACATCAACTAAAAACAGAATAAAATAAATAAAAAGAATAAAAAAACGTGATTTTTTTGCTATAGATTAATAATAGTTATAATATAGTGGCTAATGTTGTATAGAATATTCTATAGATAATGGTATGGAAACCTTCGTGTGCAAGCCCAACTCGCACTTGGCCACTTTTTATATATTTGTTACACATACATAGACCTTCTATAGACTATTCGCATTAAGGAAATAGTGACTCATCAGTGCAACTACAACAAAGTAAAGGCGTATTCTTAATGGAGAAAAAATAGACAATCAATATTAAAGCAAACTTTTCACAACACTGTATTTTCAAATTAATAAAAATAATTTAATCAAAATCGTCTGAATTTACACTTTTATTTTTACAAAGACGTGAGGTATTGATTTTTAAAATTGACAAAAGTGCGTCTGTCTATTCTGTTTGAACGGCTTACTTCGAATGTTCATTGTGAACACGGTTTTCTATTTTACTATGATCTAATTGGTAAAGGGACGTAGCTAAGCCGAATGACAACGAAAAGTCACTATTTTATTAACGCACGAATACACTATAATTTGATAGTGGAGAAAAACGAAATTGAGAAATAATTTAGGTAATTGAATGTTATTTGGATATCAAATGATCAGAAGCAATTATTTTTCTATTTCGAAATGTGCTAATCTTATTTTAATCTAATCCCAATAGCCCAAACGCCGTAATGATTTGATTTTTATGTTATGGAAGTCTACAGCTTAATTTAATGCAACCGCTACTGTCTTAATTTTTTTTTCTTTCTAAATTTATAGGTTTTTCCTCTGGCTTCTATTATTTTAATTATTTCTAATTGCAAGTTACTTTTCCACACTTCCCATTTACACATCAAATTAATTCTGCAGATAGTGACGACGCACTTCGTAAGCGAAACATCATCAAGGCTCCTAACTTCACTAGCAACAGTAGCAGCCAAGAAGACATTGACTCTCTGCTCAAGTACCATCAGAATATGCAGGAGAAGGTTGCAGAGAATATGGTGATGCTCACAAAAAGCTTGAAGGAACAGTCACAGATAGCCAGCACTATTATAAAAGGCGATACTGAGGTGAGCCACCATTTAAAAAAAATGTAAAAATGAGTTTAATATTTCAGTTAATATTAGATATAGCTGGCAGTTATGTTCAAGGTTTGTCTGCCCACCAGTTTCTGGACTACTGCCACGGTTGAATTGAATTATTTTGTTCAGTTATCTGAAATTAATGACAACTTTAAGCTCTCCATCCATAAATCGTTTCGCCGAGACTAGTCAAGTTTGTCCGCAGATCAACCAAAGTTACCAACATAGCCCAAACTATAGTCAAAGTTAAGTGGCAGTGGGCATTGTACAATGGTTAATGGAGCCGGAATGTTCTAAAGTGGCAGCCAAGGTGGACTGATGAGCTGTTAAGGGTCGCGGGAATCCGCTAGATGCTAGACACACAGGAGGATTGGTCCTGTGTGTCTAGTGTGGCGGTGTTTGGAGGAATTGGGGGCTATGCCTATGTCCAGCTGTGGACGTCTTTCGGCTGAAATGAGGCGTTTTTCTGGTATTTTTATTGGTAATGGCTTTCTGGGTATGTGCTTGCTAATAAAGGGACATTCTCGCACAGATTGTTTTCACTACACAGACGTATAAAACTTCTTCAAGCTTTCTTGGGTAGGATTTTTATTTTTTGTATGAAAAAGTAACTTATCCAAAATCGCAAATATTAAGTAAGTTAGAAATTTTTCGAATTTGGTTGAAGCCGATACTGTCAAGTAACAGAATAAGGAAGGGACGTGATGTCCGGTCTCCACCACGCCCCACTCTTCCTCATACCGATATCTTAAATTCTAATTGCTGCTTCATTTCATAACCAATTTTGATGCCGTTTTCAAAGAAAGATTTATTTTTAGTGTTATTTGTTGTTTAGTATAAAATATTGTACTTTAAAATAAATACAGGGTAGTCGGTACCTACCCAATTGTTTTGGTGTGCCAAGTAGCCGATCTGAAACTAGAAAAATAATAAAAGTAATCTTATTTATTTGTTTCCAGGCTTTGAAGAAATCCTCCGACCTGACGGATCGCAATTTGTCGTCGTTGAAGCAGGAGTCAGATCGATTGCAGGAGCACAGTCGAAGCGCGTGGAAATGTTGGCTATGGATCATGCTGGCTATCGTCATGGTTATATTTATAAGTAAGTCGAACTTACTTTACTATTTTTATACTCATAATAGCTGATGCCCGCTACTTTGTCCGCATTTTTAGTTTGTTTTGTTTTTAGTGTATGGAAGCATTATTAATTCAAGGAAATGGTATTTGCGAAAATCGGACATTTCACTTTATTGAATTTAGTCAAATTATTGCCTCAAAATCCACTTAATTCTGATTGTTGATGTATAGTGCTGTACTTAAGCGCTATAGATAGAAATGTTTATGTTTATATGATCACCCATCCATGGCAAGCGTTGCTTACTCTCGAAGATTGAATCGCGTGATTGTTATTATTTAGCTATATACTCGAATGTTTGAGAAAATATTATTCGTCTGCTGGATAAAGTGCGAGTAAATCATCTAAAATGTAGTCGCTTTGCGGCCGTCTAAATATTCTTTGATATTATTTATTTATGTAATATCAAACACTTAAAATTAAAAGAAGAATAGCAGATAGAAGAGCACAAAGGTACTGCTATTATTATAGTGATTATTTGATTATTGTAGTGTTTGTAGATTTTGAGAAGTCATTATGGGTTATCAGAATATTGAAACCTGGAAATTTGACAGCCAGTCACCAAGGTATCGTGTTACCCAACTTTCCGAGCTACTGGGTTGTGGAGGTCAGCAGGCTTAGACAAATTATATTTTTATTTATTTAATTAAACTTCATGTATGGTAGTGATACATAGGCGGATTTAATGCAACAAGGCATTCTCTACCAGTCAATCTTTGGGTTAAAAAAGACAACACTGTGGTAGGTGTGGACATAAAATAAATAATAGATATTTCAAATAGAATGAAGTATCATTAATTTATTCAGTACTTTTCTGTTAGCGTTCACGCCAACGACCAACAGCCACTAGACGTCTAATAACAGGCGGCGCATGTCTGTCAACACATATGATTATAGATCTGATGTCTCGACCAATCAGAATGCAGTACCCCTCTCCCCCGTACCAATCGAACCAATCAGAACGTAGTACCCCGCTCCCCATACCTCGGCTAGTTGACAGAATTGTTTAGGTGAGCTAGTTTAAGCATGAGGCGTCTAGTGGCTGTAAGGTCGTTGGTTCACGCCAAACGCAAAGTACAAAATGTATGGCAATGACATTACCTGCAGAGAAGTCACTTGACAAGTAACGTGACAGGTCACTTGTCTAAGCCTGCAGATAAGTAATTTATGTGAAATATCTGTACCTATTCATCTGCATCCGGTTAGAATGGAAGCCAAAAACAGTTGCTGACAAAGTTTGGTAAAAGCTAGCCTGATTTATTGAACTGTAGACTGATTAATTTTAAGCACAGCCATTTCTTAAGCTTTCAGAAATGTCTCTATTAACTAAGGATAAACAAAGACTTTTTAAAATAGCTACAAATGAGTTTCTAAATATAACAGCCGCGATAACTATTTTAACGAGCCTATTCAGAAAGAACATCATAAGCAATAATTTACGTTTTGTGCAGAAATGGGATTTCTCTTTTATAATTAAAAAGTGATTATAATTGTAATTAAAATATGTTAATAGCATCTATTGTATTAGATCAGTAGTTATATGAATGAAAGTTATACTCTTTTTAAAATTATGTTATCAAAAATACTTTTTGAGTCATCATTATCATATCAACCTAAAGACGTCCACTGCAGGACATAGGCCTTCCCCAACTCCCCCAAATGTCCCCACAATGACCTGTCTTTGCGTCTCGCATCCATCGGATTCCGGCGACGCTCACCAGGTCGTCGGTCCACCTTGTGGGATGGCCTTCTAACTTTGCGTCCTACGGCACGTGGTCGCCAATCCTGAACCTTTCGGACCCAGCGACGTGCTCTCTTACTTAAGTTTGGCGATTCTTCGGACTATATTCGTAAACTTGGTTCTCGTGTAGATATATGCATTTCTTCATTATTTCTTTTTAATTACGGAAAAGAAAACCAATTCCTGCAAAAAAAAACGCAAACTGTCGCTTACGATGTCCTTCCTAAAAAGGGTCGACATTCGATAACCCTTTTTCCATAGAGTATGTAAACCTTTCCATTTTTCTGATATCCTTTATTTTTTTTCTACAGATATGGTGCTATTCATGAAGGTTATGAAAAAAAGAATCGTTCTTTAAAGGTATGTTGTATTCAAAGTGATAAGCAGAAGGTGACAAGGTCATAATGTGTCTAGTTTAATTCCCTTTTTAAGTACACAACTTGTAAATACATAATAAGATTTAATTTTTATAGTATATTTAATATATTATAACTTATAAATGTTATGGAATAACTGATTGTATATGTGGATATAAAATAAACAATTTCGTCGTAATAATATGTCGTTTATGTATCTACTTACACACACAAATATACATACATTTTGAGCCTATTACTTTCCCATTACTGGGACCACCCCTCAGTGAAAAGGAGAGCCGTAATCCACCGCGCAGGTGCAGCGCGGGAGTGAAGATGTCTAATATCTTCGATTTTTGATTCTGTGGCATTTTATTTATATATTCTACTACCACGTAGTTTTTTATTATTATTATTGCGTTTATTTAAATAAAACATAGTTGTCATTTTTGATAAATTGATTCTATAAATTTTATTATTCGTTCTACCGAATTTATTTTCCTTATACTCTGAATAAATTTTGTATGAACATGCCAATTTGGTCCATATTATTTAATACTAGAATTTGTTATAAGTTACTGCTACAATATTCAGAGATAGCACTCTAGAAATTTTAAAAGCCAAGATTTTTGCTACTAATATGAAAATATAGATTTCATTTGCAATGCTACTGCCAAACAATATCTGCTAACGGCGTTTGTACGTGATATAAAACAGGGTAAATACTCTACTGGTTATAAGAAAGCTTCAAGCTAAATAGTTGAACACTTTTACCACATATTAAAGCATGTTGAAAGGAAGACTTTATTTTGCTTGAAGACCAATGAAACTAATCCCGAACAGCATGTTTAAGTGTTCAAGAACATGAGCTACCGATGCTGCAGTTAACGTAGCAACCTACTGGGCTGAAACAATTCAACCTTTTGACCTCCACGTCATAAAAACAACGGCGTTGCGCCATCGGTATATCGTGGACAAGGACATCCCACCCATACGTATAAAGCGTTTTAGGAACACATTTATTGTGCGTGTGGCAAAGGGGAGTGGAATTCCATGGCGGAGTCTGTGTTTCTTGATAGCTACAATCTAGGGGTCTTTAAGTCAAGAGAGAAAAGGTCAAACGCGAGCCTACCATAATAATAAAAAAAACAATCGCGTGCTCTCGTCGCCAACGGGCAACTTGGCGATTTCATCCTTTAACAACACTAGTAAGAAAAATAATACTTCCATAAAAGGAGCATTTTTAAGTCTGTCATGTAGTCGTGACCGTGGCGTACTGGACACATTTTAATTTGTCATGGTATCGGTCAAAAGGGTCAGCTTATCAGGCACGAAAAGAAGAAGTGTTCAAGAGCTGTCTGTGTCAAATTGATATATTTATACTGACAGAATTGAACGCAGTTTAGATTTGCTGATCAGATTCAGTTTTATTGGTGAAATTAGCGGTTAGAATACAATCGCCCTTAGCAGTTAAGTTTGGGTTCAATTAATCATCTTTTGTGTGCGTGTTTTCCTTAAATTGGCCCTCTAATTACAATATTAAACAATTCTCTTTACAACTATCATACATTTATTTCTCGATACATGAGCCAATATGGCAGGAACCTTTAAATAGATTTAAGTAGTCTACAAGTTATAATGTTGCGTTATGACGAAGCATGTTCAATGTCTTTCTATAGTTCGGCATGGTTTAAGTGAGCTGTCGAAGCTTTGAAAGAACACTTAATAAGATTGACTAGAACTACCAGATTTGTCGGTTATACTCGTATGTCGTACTATTATAAATATGAGCTTTAAAATTCCTATAATCTTCATTTACATATTGCATTTCACCATTTCCCTATATTTTGGCGAATTTTATTCACCGTCAAGCAATTTATCTATTTATATACTCTGGAGTTAATAAACATAGCTCTATATATTTGTCCTAGAAGACGGTTTACTTCTTATCATATACATCTGTTAGTTCGAACTTCCAGATCTTGTTAGGCCCAATTTCAGTGACGTAGAGGTGGGATCCGTTTCTTGTTACTGCCAGAGAGTGGGGGTTTGTGAAGCCCTGAAATATAAATTAATTGGTATATTAATTTTAACCCAAGCTAACTAAGGTCTTTTTTACATAGCTTTGGTAAGTTGGCGAAAATATGCATCTTTGAGATGAGAGAAAAGGATAGGTAACTGCATTGTATGAATCCGATAGCTGTCACCCGCACCATCCTATCTTGATAATGGTATAACTGCAGATTTACACTTTAAAAACACAATAATTTACATAAAAATCATGAATTTTAAGAAAGGTTATTGAATAAAAAACTGGTGTTCCCTAGTTCCCTATAAAATCGTAGCAAAACTTACAGTGGTAGGTTCCCATGTGTCCAAAATATTTCCATAAACTGCATTCACAGTAAATCCTCGGACGGCAATATTCTGAGACGTAGGCCCATTCACTGCATAGATTGTATCACCGTGAGACGCAACAGCGAACACCCTGCCTAGAGTAGGATCTTCAATAACAGTAGCCGGCTCAAACGTCTTTACATAACTCTTCAGTCCAGCCTTCGGGCAGACAATCCTCATATTTTCCCTATCAGCGACGCATACAATGTCAAGGTGTTCCAGTAGAGTAACACTGTGTGGAAGGTTCAAGGCCATTGTATCAGAATAGGAAGGGATGGCCAGTAGCAGCTTTCCCGCAGCGTTGAATTTGAGGATTTGGTTGTTGCAATAGCCGTCAGCTACGAAGATTTCTCCGGTAGTGGCGACGGCAACCGAGGTGGGCATGCATAGCAACACGCGGCGTCTGTAGGGGTAGCCGGCGGTGAAGGCCTCGCCGATGGTCAAGGTCGGGTATTTGTGGTTGTTTGGGATGTACTGAAATCAAAAAAAAAGTATTACAGCATAGTCACATCGTCCCCAAATATATTGTTGAGTTAACAAGAACACATGGTTCAAAAATTCGGTGTAGAATACACCACCAAGCTAGTTGACGCAATTCTGATATCCAAAATTAAGCAGAATTACATTGAACTTGCTAGAAAAAACAACCTTAAATTAATATTGGGGGAAGCCTCACTAATGCAATACACTTCCACCGGCTTCCGAGGTCACCCATTCGTCTTGACAGACGGTGGCCTTGACATTTCTTCCAATTTTAGAAGCACTCTTTGATGTATAGATATGTATACGTTAATCTAGTCAATACTGTGTTAATTAGTCAAAACCAGTTTTGACAGGCTTTTGGTAAAAACCATTATTAATTATTATTTTTGTAAATTGTTTGCCATATGACATTCCTCTTCATAATTTGATCCTCACAGCGACACTATCATACAGCGTATTTAATTCCAAAATCAAAGAGCTCGATATCTTGGGCTAATTGATTTTCAAAAATCCAATAAAGCAGTTTTAGTTTTCATCAAAATCGAGCGCGAGCCTCCCGTTATGTTCCTCATTGTTTTGGATTTGGTCATCCACGCTCACTTGAAAAATTCAACTTAATATAATTTACGAAAAAGACCAAATTATTCGTAAATATCATCAATAGATTATACAATATTTTTGCCAAATATATCAAAGACTATTTCATACCTTAAAAACCTGATGTTTAGCAACATCAGTGACCCAGACATTATCATGGTGGTCCACAGTCAGCCCATGTGGCATGTAGAACGCATAGGCCCCCCAACTGTGGAGCACGGACCCTGTGTGGGGATCCAAGACTAGGATAGTGTCTTCTATGATTGGACCCTTGTCCAAGTTCTGGTAAGCGTTGGACTCATTGAAAGTGCTGCAAAGTGTACAAACACACAATTATTTCAATTATCACGTAGATCGAAAAGTGTTCATCATGTCGTAAAGAAAAGTATGAATTTGATGATAGCTACGCGGGAAGAAATCTAAAACGAAGTAAGGTTTAAAGATAGTGTGTATATAGCCAGAAGGAGAAAATCTACCGAGTTGACGGCTAATGGAACGACGTATAAAAGATAAAGACAGTGAAAATGCTGATGATATAGGTGATTTCAGTTCCGTAAGAATAGTTACTCGCCTCTCGTCCCATACTCGTTCGGCTCTGTGGAAGATCACAGGTTGTCCCAAAGAGTTAATGGACACAGAGGTTATCTGCCCCACGTTCAACGATGTCTGCGGCCAGTCCTTCACTTCTTGGGGTCTCAGAACTATTTCATCTTTCGGCTGGAAAGTTTTATACAGAGTTAATACTTCTCACGTTTTGAATGCACTTTTAAATCTTCGATTTCACAAGCGTAAAAATTACAAATAGGGTTTTCAGAATATTTCAGTTCAAGACTTGGATGTATGATGTGTACCTATAGGTGAACTTTACTTACCAAATGGAGATCCAAATTTTTCAGAAGATCGTCATTAGAACCATAACTGAAATAGTCGAAATTCTCCCTCACTGTTTCTGGTTCACAATAAAAACCACTTAAAGACAGAAGAAACACTAGTGCTGACAGCATTTTGATAAACGTCTGCTATTTGTTGTGGTCTACGTATTGTTAGGGTCCGAGAGCCGACTGCTTCAGCTATTGATTATTCACTCTTAGACAACGGACCACGCATGCGCGTTCCAGCAATGGCTTCTCTTAAACATTCATCAAGGTCATAATTGTGGAAACGAGAAATGAAAATCATAAATATCGAATAAACATAGATTTATTTTTCACATACCTCGAACAAGGTGTATTCAACATATTGGTCAAGATACGCGCGTCACGATCGTAATTATTTTTGTGATCTCAATCATTGTGGTGAAAAAAGGAAACGATGTGCATATCGGCTAATTTATGAAAATAGAAGGCGAAATTTTATTTCATTTTATACTGAATCAGTCTCAAATTAGAATCGTTGTAAGACTTTGGCACATTTGATGGTTACAGAATTTTGTGTAGATTTACATCTACGGTAACAAGCTAGAACTTTCAAGTGTTACGAATACAATGATATTTGGGGAAATGTTTAAAATATGTGGTTTATTTTTTGTGTTGATTACTGCGGACGCCATTCCGAGTGGGGCTGGTCCCATATGTAGCCGGTCTCTGTCATGGAACATATCGCGTTGTAGTAGCGCCCAGGACTGCGGCAGTAAGACCACGAGGGACACTTACATCGGAACAATGTTTGAAACTCTTCCTTGCATACTTCGTTCCACCAGCACGTCCTCTACAACAGTTTTTCGATTAAAGCGTTCCAAACTTAAACACAAAAGCTTACATATTTTAAAAATGCTTAAACCTTACCTCGGTGATGTATTCCCTGACGGACTGGTCCGAATAGCTTCGTTTCTCTATCGATGCAGTTTCCAGCATTGCACTCAACATAAGTGTTAACGCGAACATTACATATTGCGCCTGAAATGTTGAACACACGGTTACTGCACACACAAACACAGTTCTCAACACAGGTATACTTGGTTCTCATCCTTGTGTCGGTCTTACCTTAATCATAGCAGGGTTTTGGTCCAAAAATAGAAAATTATCGGGCAGCGTTGCCTTTCATGTTACGCCCCCTGACGGAGCTTTCCATGTTGCCGACTAGGGTTGCGCGATTATCCACGTGCCTTATCGGTATTTATTATTAAACGTGTTGTCGCAGCCCAGATATCTACTTTTTATTGATTATCTCTTCTATTCGACGTGGTTCGTTTTGGTTTGTTTTAGCAATGCTTGTGAGGTTTTGAATTGTTTTATTTTTGTTTCTCGTACTGTCTAAGTACGGAATTTTATATCGAGCTATTTTTTAGAGTTTCTGCAAACGTTTTTGATTGATGTCTCTTACCGTGTCTAATTTGAAAAAGGTTCATGTTATTTTAGGGGGAGGGGGATGTCATTGTGTAAAATTAGGCATCTGTCTACTATTAGCTACATATAATCAATTTAAAGTCCATTTTAATTGTATTAATATAAAAATGCAATTATTAAGAATAATAAACTATATTACTTAACAAATAAAATTTACAAAATCACTACTAGCTACTTAGACTCACGTGTTCCTTAACTTAGTTCAACAGTGACAACAAAGATGAGCAAAATAACATTTATAAGTAAAATAGAATTAATAAAACAATTAGGATAAATTAACATACAAAAACAAATCAATATAATTTAACTAAACAAAATTAAAAAGCGCGCGCAGACAGACAACGATCAATGCTTCATTCTATTTTTAAATTATCATTTAAATGATAAATGGTACTTACCTATTTATTTTGCAAATAGGTTTGAAAAAAAACACTTCAATATTTAAAAAAAAAATATTACCTTTGACATACTTGTAAGTATAGCTATGGCTCTATGTCATAAGGACTGAGCTTCTCTATTCAGGTATGATGAATACAAGGTAGAAAAGTGCGAGAGAGAAAGGGCGGATTTCTGAATTGAGTATTTTGAGTTAAGAACGTCTCAAACCATACTTAACTGCCAAATTTTGACAGGTTTTCAGGGCAAAGTAGAGTTTGAGTAATTCTCAACTTCGAATGCTTAAATCAGAAACCGAGGGATAGTTCTATTTTTTTAACTAATTTCCTAAAAAGGTGGAGGTTCTCATTTCGGTTTTATTTTTAAAAGTTTTTTTTTTTTTATCTCAGAACTCTGTCATTTATGAACCGATATGGAAAGTTCTTTTTAGGGTTCCTTACCTCAAAAGGAAAAAAACGGAGCCCTTATAAGATCATTTTGTAGTCCGTCTGTCTGTCAAAAAACGTATATTTCCCGCTGACCCAGAATCCTGAAATTTGGCATGAAGCAAGGTCATAATATAACACAAATATAGGAATAAAACTGAAAACAGTAAATTTGTTGTTACGTCAAAAAATGTACTATTTTGCGATTCGAAAAAATCTTTGAGACTCCATACGGGAATTGAACTATTTACATAGGTAAGTTTGTACGGTACCCTCAGTGTGCGAGTCCGACTCGCACTTGCCCAGTTTTTTATTAGTTGAAAGGATTATAGGTATACTTCCCGATTAGTCCCAACTTTATTAAAAATCAGTTTTGATGATTGTATCCATGAGGAATTGAGGAAACTTATCGGCATATATAGCGATTTCGGTATTTTCAACAATAGTTCAAGCATTTGCAATCAGAAAGTATCACTTGATGAAGTGATACTGATGAAGGAGACCAAAGATGGACAACGAAACAATTTAATCGTTGTGCGTCTTCGCAGGCCCTAATGAAATGGCACTTAGATGTAAAAATAAATAAATTTCAGTACAAGTCTAATTACAAAGAACTTTGGTCGGAACTACACTACATTTGGGAGACTGTCGCCGGCTCTGTGAGCCTAGCGATCGGTGACATCACTAAACTGTTTTACATTGCCTGTATATCTTCTATTTTGTTCTCTTCGACGTCTGCGTGTTCTTGCCGCCTGTGTAAATCTTCTGCGTCTTTCCTGTAAATAGCATTACCTATAAAATTACAATTGTTTTTCAAAGAGTTATGTGGCCTTTCATAATAAAGTCTAGAACCACGGTTCCTAAACTGGGGGTGGGTCCTGCGGGGGTAAAACTGGTACTTTATAACAGACCAATACATTTCATGCCCTAACAGTGTAATCAAATGACAATTCGGAGCCTCGTTTTAAACTAATCCCACATTAAAAAATTTAATGTTATGTTTAGTAAAGTCTATAAAGATTATAACTTTAAGGAGTTAATGTAATTGAACTTACTCAATATTTTGTACAATTTTTATATGTCTAATTAAGTCGATTTGTATTTATATGACATACTATATTCATTGGTAGCTTAAAGGAGAGGAGGGAGGGGGTTAAATCAGTTTCCCAAGCTAAATTATAGAGGTGACGAGATCGAAAAGGTTAGGAACCACTGGTCTTGTCGTCTTGAATATGTTTTCTGCGCAAATATTTTGCTTCCCTGATTTCAACGACACACGATCGATAATACAATACAGGCCAACCTAATAATGCTCATAAAAATATTAATGAGGGTTACTCACGAGTATTTGTTGGAAGATTGGAAGATACTCTTGGGACATAGCCTATAATAAGGCCAACATTCTCCGCCCGCTTCCCCTGCCTTCTGGGCCTGTACATATTCATCTAGGAGACCTGCGTATGGGGACTTGCTAGGCCTGAAAACAGTAATGCCTACTTTTATATCATTAAATTTCAATTAGTTAATTACTAGAATTATTTTAATTTAATAATAAATAGGTAACAACAATGTATATCTTGCTAATGTTGTAAAGGCGAAAGTTTGTGTGTTTGTTACTTCTTGACGCTCGAACGGCTGAGCGGATTTCGATAAAACTTTGTATATGGGTAGACTATGTCCTAGAATAGCACAGATGATACTTTTTACCCTGGGTATATGTTCCCTTAGGAAAATTCTTAATAAATACAAAATTACGTGGGCGAAGTTGCCGGTGCAGCTAGTTACCAAAAACACGCAAAAACCATTTTTTTTTGGTATATGTTAAATCTAAAATGAATAATTAATAATTATATAACTACAATATTTTCGGACAAGCTTCGTTTCTACATTATCTGTGTCAACGTCCTATGTTAAAGGCTCAGCAGAAAGGCGCAAAAATGCGACTGATATGATTTTGCGATAACAATCATTAAGTACCTAAAATAATTTCTATGAAACTGCGCTCGAAATTAATTTATAAATTACTAATGATGTTTATTGAGTTAATTGGTCATAAATTACACCACCTTATCACGTGAAAATTTTGCTTTTATTTTCAAATTCGCAGTTTGCACATGTGTGCCTTAAACCCCCAGAGAAACGTTAGATTTTGACGCTACATACAAACCATATATTTTAAATTGTGTATTAGATAAGATTAGATAAAATAGTGTATAATTCTTCATAATTAGATAGGTATTAAAACATTCGTGTGATACAAAGTATTATATTTCAATTTCAACTATTGTAACTCACACTCATATTTCAATAATCTTCTGTGTTATTACAAAGTTCATTATCTTTTACACGTCAAATAAAAAGGATTTGCGTCTCTCCATGTTGAATGTCAATTGCACTTCATAACGTCAAGGTCTATTTGTTAATATATAGTTTAAAGGCTAATACCCATATTCTATGCAAAAAAAAGGTTGAAATTAACAAAGTTGAAACAGTCGTCAAATTGTATTTCAAATCATAGGCGTCGGCTTGCGGACGGCAAGCAATGGGTAGCACGCCGTCCGGTCGTCCGGTAACATTTCGGACCGAGCCCAAGTCGTCCGACGGTGCGTAGTGTTTCACGCGCGCCTTAGCCTTTTGAGTGCGTAATTAGAGACACAATAGTAAGACAATGGCGCGTGAACGCCGGCGTTAATGCGGGGATCAACAGCTTAAGGAGAAGTCAGCAAATCGTAGGGGCCCTGTAGGGTCGAAGCCTACTGGGGCCATGGGTTAAGTGAAAATGAACCCCGGGGCTCTGGAACGTAAGGCAAAGAAGGAACATAGGAGTGGGTTTTAGTCAATAAAAGTCTGACTCGCCTAAAAGCGGGAGGGAGAAGTCATTGGATAATTACCCACCTTAAAAAAAAGAAAAGACAAAGGAAATTTGAATCATATTATCTATCAATCCCAAAAATGCCAATATTAATTAAAATCAATACTTTGATTCTAATTAATATTGGCATGTATATGTCGTGGCCAGATCATAGAAATTGATCACTTCATGATATGGCCAAGTAAAACTAGCTAGATCGTTTTAAACGTTGAAGTTTGATGATATTTCAATCTTCGTTTGGCTTACTTTATTTAGACCTTTTATTATCATTGAAAACCTACATCAATGATATGGCCAAACGAGGATTGACATATCAAATGTTAACATTTAAACGATCTGGCCAGTTTTAGTTGGCCATATCACGAAGTGATTAATTCTAAGATCTGGCCACCACATATATATTATTTTGATTAGACTTATGTTCCACAACATAGACGGCATTATATTAATGACAACTGTGCATTAATTCTATTCAAAAGAATGTAAAATTTAAGTTTATTTGTAGATTCCTGTTTGGCGATGAGTGACATTTATCACCCAATCATGTCAAATAAACACAGACGGATGTCAAGTTAAATATTATAATATTCGTTATATTTTTACTCTAGTTAAACTATATTGATAATTATTTAGTTATAAAATTTTTATTCATTCATTTCCCTTTATTGGCAATAGTTGTCAAAAGTATAAACATTTAAGTTCTGAAAGTTGATCCAAACCTATCAATGACACACATACTTTATTAGTACTTAGTACATAAAGCTCGTACAAGTTCAAATGCCTGCTAGATACAAGTATATCTACAAGTCAGTCTGTGTCTAATACCGATATAGACGCATCCGGTTCCACTGGAATACACTGAACTGACCTTATCTTAGGAATACCATGGCGATAATGTGATCAATTTTACTCACACGTTATAAAAAAATGTAAAATAAAGTGAACATGGCGTCTTTCTTGTGACACAGTATTTTTCTCGTATCTCTTATAGATTCTAATTATCCTTTACTGAGGCAGCTCAGTTAAAAAAAATACCCTACGTAGTGTTACTTAAATCTAAAATGGATTAATAAAAAATACGTACGTAAAGAACAGCTTCATCATTTCACCGAGAAGACCAAAGTTCTTCAGTGGGTGTGATTGGATTTCGCAAATAGCTCGAAGAAGACACTCTTTCCCATCTAGCCCGAAGTTTGCGAACATATCTTCCGCTATTCCATATAATATCGCTCTGAAAAATATCAACAATAAGTTCAACGTATCGCAGTCATCGAAACTTCCTTTAATTTGATAAGATTCTAATCAGACCTTAGCATAGCACGGCATAGTCGGCCTTATTAATTTTCTCACTGCTGGGACTCAGGCCTCCTCTGTAGGAGAGGGAATGGGCCGTAATCTACCACGCGGGCCCAGTGCAGGTTGGTAGATGTCACATGTCTTCGAATTTTTGGTTCTAGGACATGCCGGTTTCCTCACGACGTTTTCCTTTACCGTTGCGAGAGCGGTGGCGATGAAATAAATTACACAAAGTAATGCGCCTGGTTGGGTTTGAACCCGCGACTTACAACTCGTAAGTCGGGGCCATTACCACTCGGCCACCACTGCTCTCACCAGACCTTCTTGCTTGGTAATTGAAGCTTATTAGGTTACCTACAATCAAATATACCTACTTTCATTCACGAACCATTCTTAAATGATTCGCAAAACTATTTTCTAGATTTATCTACATCTGTGACTACCTATGACTCCGCCAAATTTAATAAGATGTTATCAGTAGAGAAAAGATCAACAAAACCTATTGTATAACTAACCACGCCAACTGTTCTAATAGACGTAACACACATTCCTAAAACAAGGTTGAAACAATTTATAGTTTACTCTAATTCTCGATTCCTTGCGTAATCGGCGCCGGTTTTCGAATCACTTAAAGAATTTCAAACACCTTATCGTAGTAACTTCCTGCGATCGTCGCCAACTACCCTTCGTGACTGGAATTCTTGATGTATCGATGTGAAGGTGAAAGTGACGACAAATAAGTTTAACTGCTACTGTTTCTAGCGTCCACGTGGTTTGAGACCTACAAAAGTACGTGCGAACGGCTTTTGTGTGTCCCTTCAGCACCTTTGTTACTTTGTCCCCTATTCATCAGTAGGTAACCGTCTGTTTTAAATCTTCTAAGATTTGCATAACAAGACCAGACTCATTTATTAAAAAACATATTACAGTTTTTGTTAGCTGTTACTGATTGTACATCATTACTTTACCTCTCTCCTCCATGCAATCTGTCAAGTATTGCCTTTTCAACATCGGGAGTAACATTTTCCCCCGCAGACCGCTTGCCTCGTCTCCTGTCCAAGTACTGTCCGACATAGTCCGCCATCATAGAAACTGCCGCTCTTCCCATAGATCGGGCCAAGATGGGCGGGAATGCTCCATAAGGATTTTCATTGTCCGTCAGACCAAGTTTGTCGAAATCGACTGAAATTCGTCAAACAAAATTAATACTCACATAATCTATGATGATAAACATTAGTTAAACTAAATGTTTACACCCTCATTCATCAAAATTAGGCTATGATAGACACGGTACTTTTAGCATCAGCGATGGGCTCATCTTTGGCTTTTTGCTTCATTGTCGTATCAAGTTTAAGCGACTCTGCATTCAGTTGCCGATCTTCGATGCTAAAAGTTTAATCTGCTCTGACTCTATGAAATCCACATCGAAATTGATGTAACAGCAAAATTGAAGGTCTAAAATAAAATGATCGTATATCGTTCTGAGGGTGTCTGGATTTGAAGAATGAGAGGAAATAGTTAAAACTCAATGCCAAGAAGTATCTACGCCTGCGTCCTCTCTAATTAAAGTAACTGTTTCTCTAACACTACAATTAATTCTAAGTAAAACGTCACTAACTTCAACTATATGTAGATCAACTAATTTTATTCTTTCAATACGGCGACGCTTTGTTTTACCTACAAATTATCTATCTACAAGTTATCTAATTTAGTAAAATTAAATTTGTAACACAACAAGTGTGGTCTAAACTACCTAAGCTAATTAAATATAATTAGATATATAATTGTTAAAGTTAGCAAATAACAAAATACTTAGTTGTTGTGATTGTTAATAAATTGGAACTAGTACTTTAAAATTTTCCTAATGGTTAATTTTTAATAATACTACAGAATAAAATAGAAAAGTTTTTTTTCAACACACTTGCTCAGAAAGTCACTCTTATTGCACTGCACTTAGGTATATAATGGCACTCGTTACCAAACTGTGACATTTTGATTACCATTACGCACTAGTGCTATAATGTAGTTAAAACCTTTTTGTTCAACCTCTTTGTTCGCAAAACAAATTTTGAATTCGAATGCGTTCAATAGTATTTAAATTAGTGTCTTACTTACCTACTTATTTCATCCAATTTCAAAGTTAAAATGGACAAATTTAACTTATACAAACGATTTAATTAATAAAAAAACATTTAGTAAATAAATCGTACATTCAAATAAAATTGGTTTTTTTTTCCGCCATTTTAAGATGCGCGCGGTTTTTGGCGTGATTTTTTTTATTCCAGTGAAGTTCAGTGGCTGTATTAATTAAATTAAATTAAATACTACAAAATCATTGGTAAATGTTACATCCGTATTCTATTGTCACTACGAAAGACATTATCGTAAAAACTTTTCACGCAAGAAAACATAAACGTAAGACTAGGCAGTATGATCAAAATACCTTAGCCTTCCTCTAGGGGTAAATAAAAAAAATTATGCGCGACCTTATGAAAACAGATTTTTACCGCCATGTCACAGAAAATTTTACTAGTTTTACTGTTATTTCTTCACAAGTGTATTGAAAAACGTCGTATGACACACGTGAGTAATTAATGATTACCGTTCTTGGCTCTCTTAAGACGCTCGCCACGGCTCGGGTCTAAATACCGCCTCGACGGTAATCACTAACATTACACACTTGTATCATAATGTACTATTATTATTATATACACTACTTTATTATATATTACTTTTAACTAGGCACTTTAACCCGTAGCTTTTCTAAACCAAATTCTACATAGTAGACCTTACGGTACTGACTGTCAAATTCCAAATTGTATTCTAGATTACCTGAAATTCATTGAAATTCAGTGAAAAAGTTTTACGCTCTGAATCTAAATTTTATTACACAAATATAAGAATGAAAATATTCTAGAAAAATACACTTACTCGTAAAGGGGAAACTGACGGTCATATTAGACAAGAATCCTTTCGGTGGATGCCTCACGAAAGGCATTGATAGTGACGGTGTGATAGTCATTGTAGTACCGGGTGGCAATGCCAATCGACCATCATTCGTGATCCAGAGTATCCTCTTTTGCCGCGAGTGTGGTATGTTCTCTTTGGCCACGCCATCATGGCTGTTCAGAGAAGCCATCGGCAACAAAGCAGCTAATGCTATGCTTAGTAGTACACGGGGAACTGATGCATCCATCGCCTACCTGTGGAAATAATGTGCTGTCATTACTACTTTTTCAGTTTTCGGTAATTTACATCTTTATTTCTCTTCTTAACAGACTACCAAAAAAGGAGGAGGTTATCATTATGTTTGTTACCTCAGAACTCCGTCGTTTATGGACCGATTGGCATTTTTTTTCCCCTTAGAGGATATGCTGCCAGATTGGTCCCATTTTTTTCAAAATCCAGTTTTCATGATGGGATCCGTGAGGAATCGAGGGAACTCCTCAAATATTATAGACCATATAGTTATTTTGGTATTTTGTTCGAGGACTGAAGCATTTACAGTCAAAAAGTAACATTTGATGAAGTGGAACTGATGAAGAAGACCAGAAATGGCCAACAGAACTTCATACTCACATAGATATCACAATGAAGATAGATATGCGACTATGACAATACAAATAAATAAATGGTTCTGAATAGTTATGTTGAAAATGGTATCATCGAAGTGATGATGATGATGATGGAGCCGGTATAATGTAATCTCGCCGTGTTTGGGCTTATAAATAAGATAATAATGATGATAAATAAGAAACAGAAAGTACCGAGAATCACCGACTTCCGAAATTAAAGTTTTTTAGTGTTTTGCAGGACAATCATTTGTTCTGTGTCTGGGTGTAATTTATCTATAATATGTATGTATTTAGAAATATTTAAGTATGTTTATCAGTTGTCTAGTATATTTTTTTTTTTGTAAAAAGTTTTTTATAAATTCAGTATTCAGATTTTCCTGGCCATAAAAAAAAAATTGTCAAATTAGAAAATGACAGTTACACATCAAAACATAAACATTAAATCATTTTTGATCATTTTATCATCTTGACGTGAGCCTTGACGATAAAAAATCAGGTATAGTCAATAAGTTTTTCATTTCCAAAACTAAATATAAAAAAACCACAGTTTCACAATGTCATTAAAAAAGTGCACTCATTTACGTATCAGAGACGATAATGATTATGACATTAATGTAGAGAATGTTATAAAATCACTAGAAGCTGAACACAAGGTAGATTTCCGATGCCTACCAAATTGGGAATATTTAGTGCAACGCTTATATGTAGCCGCTACCGACTACAAGCGAAAAATTCAAGGTGCACGCACGCGAAAGAATATGATAATAGAGAAGTTGTATATGGAATCCACCAGACCATCACCCTTTGAACTGACCTCAGGATTATGTAGGACAGCCAGCAAGTGGCATAAAATGGAAATGGACCGAAAAAAAAGAAAAATTTCTGAGGCTCCTAAACATGCTTCTGAAACTGAGATAACAACAGTATTGGACGAAAACTCAGAAACTCTCCATTTTAACACTAGCGTTTCAACTGAATCTCCAAAATTGGTGCCGACAACACCCCAGCCTTCGAAATCGAAAATCGACGTGGAAATTGCTACTATTACTGGTGTAGAGATACTACCAGAGTCACATTTACCTGTGGCTATCTTTACAAATCCTCGCAAGTTAATTTCTCCACTCGGGTCGCAATCATGTGGATTCAGTTTTAAATCCCTATTGTATGGTACGGAGGCACCATTGGAAAGCGTCAAAGAAGAGTGGCAATGTTTAACACCCACGTCATCAGTAGTATGTATTCCGACGCCCATTATTCTGGTCAACAATAATATGGAACAACAATTTGTTCAATTCACGGTGGTAAACTGTGCAAGTGAATACATGCATATCAGATTTAAAGGCATTATAGACGAATCTCATTTTTTGACAACAAAGATTTTGCCCGCTATCCCAAAACGACTTTTTCCTGGTATACCTGTTGTATTTAAATTCATATTTACACTTCAAAATCAAGAAGAATTCAATTCGGGGTTATATTTTAAAGTCGGGCGTGATGTTTGTGACGATGCTCCTCCAGAAGCATTATGTATCCCAATTAAAAGTGAATTTATAAAAATGCATTGTGTAGAAGTATCCGAATCTATAACTATGCCGCCTGTTTACCCTTGGCAGATAAAGAGAAATGGTAAGTATTCAACTGCAACTGTAAAAATATCTGTTAACGATCCCTATGCTTATCACTTGCATATTTATAAACGACTGATTGATTTAACTAAAGAATCAGATATGAGTTTATCTGTAAAAGGAACTGGGCCGAATACTGAGAGTAACGAAGAAAGAGAACTAGACATTAATGATGATACTAAGCCAATAGTATCGTTGGAAAACATTGGGAATGAATCAGAATCAATGAATATTACTGAATCAATAGATTTTATTGTCCGAAACATTATTGAACTCGCTCTGGACACGTTTGTATTTAAGTCTACTTATTTATATTTGAAACCGTACGAAAAAGTAAAAATTCCGGTATATTTTACAAAAAAGGAACACATTGGTTATCATAATAGTTTCTATGAGTTCGAATTACTGGAACCAGAAACCGAAAAATTGATTATGACGAAAACCTTAAAAGTCTTTGCCGAAGTCCTTCCACATCCAATAAAAATACGTCCTTATATATTAGATATGTCCGAATCACCAGTTTCATATGGCTACATTGAAGATCATTTCGTAATTACTAACTTACACAAGCTAAACTTTGCCAGTATTAAAATTAAACTGACTACTAAAATGAAAAAAATATTTACTGTGGATCCTATGGAAACTACAGTGCCGGTGTCATCAAGCGCGCACTTTACAGTAAAGTTTTGTTCAAGGGACTTGTCCGTTCGACCATACGAAGATTTAGTACATTTTACATTCAAAGTTATCGTCCGTGGTCATAAATCTGTATTCGATAATGTGCCACCATTATTTTACGAAGTAATCGCACCATGTGCAGCAGAGTTCAAAAAGGTTTACAATGAAAAATATTTTAAAGATGAACCATCACTTGTTTTGGACTTGGACCAGAACCAGAACCAGAACTAATAGTCAAAACTTTCGTGTTGTTTATTAGTTATGTTATCGTGAATTAGAAGTTTTTGTAAAATCTTAATTAAAATGATAAACAAAACGGCAACTTACTTTTTTATTAAGTAATCTAATTATCACTGCTTCTTCCATATTCATATAAAATCACTTCGATGGTTTGTAGAACTAGTCTAAAAAACCAGTAACAATCCCAGGGACGCTGAGTAATGTTTGCCAAGGATTAAACCTGTTAACGCGTCCAACCAACTAGTTGCATGTAATACAGGGCAAGTGAGTTGATTGCCTGAACCCGCATAATATCCCAGACCAGATCGTCAGGTCGCACGACCGGTTCAATATGACAATCGATATAAATCTACGACAAGTTTGATGGAAACGATTGTGCTATAACACCTTTATTATGATTCGATCTCAGTGTACCTGTTTGTGATCGTAAACTTCATATTAAATCATGTAGGTATCTATCTTCTACTACCATTGATCAAGTAGCTTCTTCTCTTTGACTGGCCTGTTGGTCTAGTGGTTAGTTGCCCTGACTGCTATGCCGGAGGTCGTGGGTTCGATTCCCACCGAGAACAAATGTTTGTGTGATGAGCACGATCATTTGTTCTGTGTATGGGTATAATTTATCTATAATATGTATGTATTTAGAAATATATAATAGTATGTTCATCAGTTGTCTATACTCATAATACAAGCTCTGCTTAGCTTGGGACAAGACGGCGTTGTGTAATAGTTGTGGATTATTATTATTCCATTTATTAACCACCGGTAGCTTGCCTTGACCCTGTTCCCGACACCGGCGGACAACTATTTTTTTTATATTTCTTGAAAAAAATATCTAAATATTTAAAGTATCCGGTGTCGGGAACAGGGTCCAAGCTACCGATGGTTGGGGCTCCAGAGACAGGAACCTCCTCAGAATGCGAGCCGTATCGAGGAGTACTGCCTTCTGTATCAGGCCCTTGATCCAAACGCGCAACGACAGCTTCGACAGATGGTCGTCGATATTATTATTATTATAGCTTCAATATTGCCGTAATTGCTTTACCTTTGAAGCATTAAAGCTTGATCGTTATGCTCCTGCTAAAAAATACGAGATCGTAGCTGTTGTATTTTGCAAAATCCGTTTACCTCTAAGCTGCCAACTGGGGAACAATACCCTTGATTAGCAACACTTCTTAACGCAAACATCTATTAAGTGTTAAACATTAGCAAATGTGTTAAACAGCTGTAAGATTATATTGCTCATTTCCTGTTGCAACTGCGATTTAACTATGGCTATCAGCACGATCAATGAAGTTTTCTAATCGATCGCCTTTTTTGTCGATGGCGATATTTTTAACAGATTCCCTATTCATGCCACGTATTCAGAACGATCGAGTACCTGCCGAGTCCTACGTTCAATTGAATCTATAATGTGTCGAATCATCATCAGGAATTCATTAAGCATTCATTCGATACTTTCACGTCAAAAAATCGATTCCTAATCTGATCTTTAATATACACAATATTTATGTTTAATGATTGTGACTGCTTTGATTATAGTAATCAATTGCATGTATAGACATGAAACATGAAACAGAATCAGAATCAGAAAACAGGCTTATAGTCTCTATTCTGGCATTGTAAACTGATTCACTAATTTCGAATAGCTAAGTTGTGTTTCTATTTAACCGTCTTTATTTTATATAGTTTCCTTTTATAATCAGCTATTATTGATACATCTCTTTATATTTCATTAGTCATATCTAGATATTTATGTCTTGAATTTATCAGTCCGGCTCTTTTACTACTGTGGATAGTCCAGTTAGACACGTTTTATTTTCAGTACTATCGATTCCAATGAATCAATATTTGTTGCTTGTCATATTATTTCCAATGTCAATAACTCTTCAACTATGGCAATATAGCTTAGATCAAGACACCGCTATTGAGATTACACCATCCGTAATAACTTGATGATTGTGTGCAAGCTTACTGTTATGTTACGTTAGATTATATCATAATTGACTGAGGAATGTAAGCTATTTGCCACATAAATGAAATCATATTTCTTTGACGCCATAATGTCATCTGACGACAGATGTTTCTAATTATATGTACCTACCTACTTTTTATTTCTTCAGTAAGATTGTTTATCACTGTTTTTTAAATTTGCTATCCAGCATTGATTGATTATTAGGAATTATAAAAATATATTGTTGACAATTTTTAAATGTTTCTGCAGAATATAGTTATCATCGTTTTTTACAAATTTATTAATGAGATAATCGAAACCAATGAAGAAATTATGTTTAATTTGTTAAATAAGGTGATTACAAAGACAAGTATAAATCGAAAATACATAAATTTTTCATTTTCTTGACTGGTTACCATAGATTGAAAAATATTATCACAATTATCTTGTTTGGCTTGTATATTGCGGTTGCTGTACTTATTATTTTATGAATACAAGTCATGAATGTACTTGCCAATATTTACTTAAGAAACATTAACGGACCACACAAAGGCAGGTTAAAACACAGGTGTAGATATTTTCCTCATGTGAGGCATCTAGGCTAAGGTGACCTAAAGAATATCTAGTTCGACAGTAGCACTTTGAAGCTTCCCAGAGTTAAGCTCGTTGTGGTCCAAATCACCGCATTTCATCTCTCGCAAATGTGTTATTGTTTTAACTCGTGGACCGTTTTATAGCACCGGCATGACTTTTATAACATATGGCCCGACCTTATTTAGTAGGTACCGCTGTGGTTTGGCAACACTACATAGCATTATGAACTGATGCCCCACTTTAGTTATGAGAATTTGATGGGAAAATGCGATGCGACGCAATGTTTGTTTACAACCTTAAACATGGAAGTAGTTGTAGCTTCATAGTTTTCTTTATCTACATTGGATACTTCATTATTCAGTGTTCGCATCCGTTTCACGGGTACCGTCGTGTCTTTTCATCTCGTTGTCTGAATTTCATGAATATTTCTTCAGGATTTAATTACCTACGTTCAATTTAAATTGCAACGTGAAGTTGCCTAAAGCGAGCTTCAGGTTAACAAACTTAATTCTTAACAGTGTATTTACAGTCAATGTAGATGAAGTTGAATGAACTGTTAATATTTCTAGTAACACGCTGTCTAGGCACAAGTAATTTCCAAATTAGATCACAAAAAACTAGCAATAAAAAATCTTAACTAGGTCCATTTTGCACACCTAATTATATCTTAAATGTTGAAGACACATAAATAATTCATATTTTGAGTAGCTTGTTATCACAGTGCGTAAAGCTAATATGATTAAATTCGTCCATTAACACAGTTATAAATCGTTAATATTCATTTATTCGGAGAACATACAATAAAATACTCGCTGTCAGTGATGTGTTAATGAATCGGCACCAAATTGATGATTGAGTTAGAACAGTGATAGATTACAATTTTAACCAGGACGATTCTAAGAACGCACTTGCCGTGACACTTCAAACAGGAATTAATTGAGGCCGCATTTAAATCAGTAGTATGTGATAAAACCTAGGTACAAGCTTGAGGATAATTGAGAAATTATTCTGTAACGGGCATAGGTATTTAAATTAAACTCACCTCAATATCACAACTGCTTCGAAGGAAAATGTTCATGGACGCACCACAAGGAGTATTGTTTTCCTTGAAGAACTATCGTTCACTATCAATTACACTGTACAAATAAATGTCCTTTTCCTGCGATCATCGTAGGATGTATTGGCTGATAGCAGGTCAGCTGCGCAGGCGTCGCTCTTGCTGTGTCGTTGCCAAAATTTCGCTAACTTTCGGGCACGGTTGCGCATAACAAACACTGTTCCACGAAAATGCGTCCTCCTTCGATATAATCCGCGGCGAATTTCTTTTTGTTATTGACAGCTAAAGTAACGTTGGTGCGTCACGTTCGTCCTCGAGTCCTGGGACGTCTGTAATTTCTTCGAGTGCCACAATATCGACGACGACTTTGTATTCACATGTCGCCGAAACTCTCTTCGCTAATTATGATGCTCGGCGCGTTCCCCGCTTTCCGCATTGTCAAACAATGGAGCGCAGCACCCCGGGGTGACAGGTGGCTCCTCATTGCATATGGCCCGTCATAAGGTCGGTTGTTTAGTGGCGATGTGTTTAGTAATGAGAGTCAGTTAAGTATCTGGTTGCGAGCGCTGGCGCGGCGATACCGGTACTGAATGGAGGCTCGGGCGGGTGTAATCGTTCGATGTCGCCTCGCCAGTTGGCCACTGGGTTAGCGGTGTTCCTTTTCCTGCTTCGTTTCTTAATGGGTAGCACACATTGTAAGTGAATCTGATGCGAACCAGCCCTTCGCACGCACGTGAAGGTCGAGTCCACTAATTTATTTTTGTCAATAAAAAGTGTCAGGTGGAGAACCGGTGAAATTAATAACATTGGTTGAATACATCTTTGCATCTAGATCTAGTTCATTACCATCATTTAAATAATACTTGCCTTTCTGGAAACATGTAGGTACTGTAATTTCTTTGTAAGTACTTCTTTGAAAGTCTATTGAGTTGTTCAATCGGGATTTCCACAAGTTGATTGTATCTATTACCTTTATCAATACTGAACCATCTGTTTTGTTATTATCAATTATGATCATTACAGTATCAGAAGTTATCCAATATATTTATCAGGATTAGAAAATACACCATTCCTACCTTTGTATGTAATCGGGTACCTACTTGATTGATCTGATTTCATAACACCGTTGGCGTCACAAAAGACCTTTATCTGGTAATCTATTAGGAAACATTATGAATACTAATAGGCCTGTGTGTTCGAAATTCTAAGCTAAGGTAGCTAAGTATTTTTAACCACACTTATTCGAAAACAGACTGGCTACTACCTCTCCGTTTTTAACCGACTTCAAAAAGGAGGAGGTTATATGTTCGGTTGAATGTATGTTTTTTTTTTTTATGTATGTTCACCGATTTCACGGTCAATTGTGGACCGATTTTGAAAATTTTTTTTTGGTTGGAAGGTTATACTTCCGAGTTGGCCCCATAGAAATATTGTTATGATCTGATCATGAACTTTGAAGATATGGAACAGAACTCCTCATAGGATCACAGCAGAACCGTCGTAACAAGTAAAATTGCTTTGTTTATACGTGTAGTCGATGACTGACTGAAAGTAGAGGGGGAATATATCTAACTGATCTGATGATGAAGCCTGAAGTTAGGCACCGGAACTCTGTAATAAATTAATGTAACCTAACCGTGTTTGGGATTATTAGAATTGTCATGAGATGCACTCTGGCTATAAGGTATTTAAGTTTGGCTGAGGGGTACTTTTTAGTGGTGGTACCATAACTAAAAAGTGTAAAATAAAAAACTTTTTACAAAAAAAAAATACAACCGACTTCAAAGTAAAAAAAACACTGAAAAGTGCAAAATAACTTTAATTTCGGAAGTCGGTGTTAAATAACGAGACAAAAATATTATAGAAACACCGACTTCCGAAATTAAAGTTATTTTGCACTTTTCAGTGTTTTTTTTACTTTGAAGTCGGTTGTATTTTTTTTTTGTAAAAAGTTTTTTAGGTACACTCCATTATATTTCGCAATAGTGCGGAAAAATATTCCGGCTAGTCCCCAAGCCTATTGAATTTATTATACTTATTATAACATCAGGTACGTCGCCAGTCGCTGGAACGAAAATTAAACTTGTCACTCCGATAGAAATCCGCGAACTATTTCTCACAATAATTGCCTACATACTCGTACTAAATAGTATCTATGTGTATGATATTTTTCGAGTGAGTTGAAAAACGTCGTTTGATACACGTGAGTATTTGTCATTGCAGTCTCTCGGCTCCATAACGACCTCGCCTTCGACTCGGGCGTACCTATATTCCACCTCAATGATGGGCGATTGTTACTGATTCCAACAATCGAATGGTTTGATACTACTAATATTAACAATCGAATGCAAAAACAATCGATCGCTAGTTCTCAAATTCGAATGAAACCACTAGTTCATTCATTTACTTTACCCGTGCCATACAAAATAAAGCTGTTTTTTTACGTACAATAAAGTCTACTTTTAATTGATATCCGTAGAAACAAGTAACTGATTTTTGACCACTAGTTCATTCATTCAGTTTGCCACACGAAATTGAGTATTATTTCTCAGTTTAAGAGTTTAATTTTAGATGAAGTTGCGGATATTCGAATATAGGAATCAGTAATCTGAAAGTTGAATCGGAAGGAACGAGACAACGCAATACATTCTTATTTACTTCTCATTCGTTTTCAAATTCGAATGAATTGTAAGGTTATTCGAATAATTTGAATGACTTGTACAATCGAATCATTCGAATAATGTCATACACAATCGCCCATCGCCGACTGCATCGACAAAGTTTGTCCACTTGTATCAAAATGTATCTACTATTCCGATATATATTATTATATCATTGTCAAAAGCGCGATATTGTCAGCCCAATGGCTGACAATATCGTCAAGGCAACGGGAAAACCCTGGAAAAACGATAAAAATAAACCGGTATGACTTAATGAAAATTTGTTATTTCAGGCTGATATGATTAATGATTGACTTGATTTGACTGGCCTGTTGGTCTAGTGGTTAGTGGCCCTGACTGCTTTACCGGAGGTCGTGGGTTCGATTCCCACCTAGGACAAATGTTTGTGTGATGAGCACGATCATTTGTTCTGTGTCTGGGTGTAATTTATCTATATATGTATGTATTTAGAAATATATAAGTATGTTTATCAGTTGTCTAGTACCCATAACACAAGCTCTGCTTAGCTTGGGACTAGACGGCGTTGTGTGATAGTTGTGGAGAGAGAAAAAAAAATGATGATAGCCAAAATCTCTCAACATAACAAAGGCCAAGGTGTGTCAAGGGCTCTTAACATAAACTTTAAATATTAGGTAAACATCATCGTGTATGCACATTGCACACCTACCTACCCAAAAATGTACAAAGAGTTATTCTTTATACCTTTATTTTTTGGGTGGCGCGAGAGGTATTGTCAGACTTTTACTGACTAATATCCACCTACGTTCCTGCAGTTGCCCTTTGAATTCCAGGACCGCGGTAACTCTTTAGAACAATTCCGCAACCCTGGCAGTATTCTCTATACATACCTGAATTCGGGCGTCATAAAGCCAAGTTTTTTCGCGGAGAGCTTGAGGACTTAAGGGTTTAAAAAAGTTTGGTATCTGCGACAATGTTTACAAAAAGTCCAGATTGACATGCACTATCGAAATGACTACAATGCATTTGTATTTTTGCCCTTGCATAATGGCATTTAGGCCATTTCGTTTGGAGCCTCTAGCCCCGCGGTTCCTACCCTGGGGGTAATTACCCCTGCAAGGTTAAAACTGCTCATTCTGCAGGGCTGGTAATAAGCTGGTGAATTATAACAGACCATTAAGACAGAATCAGTCTAGCTCGCTAGTGCATTTCGTGGCCTAACTGGTGTTATCAAAGGACAAGGCGTAGCCACGCTTCCATTACAACTCGCGGTAAGGACTTACGTATAGGTAGTATGTACCTACGAATTGTACGAGTACGATGCATGTCTAATAAAATCGATTTATATTTGTACGTAGATATTATATTCATTGGTAACTCATGAGGGACAAGGGGAATCAGTTTCCCTAGCTAAATCATAGGTGTCACCCTAGGATCTAAAAGGTTAGGAACCGCTGCTCTAGCCTCACTAGCCACAATCAGTGTTGGGCAATATGTAATCTAACTACTGATTAATAACTACGATTACATATTGTAGTTAGTAATCATAACTACAAATTACATTAAATGATCGTAAAAAGTATAGTTAAACATTTTGATTACTAACTACAAATTGTAGTTGCAATCACGATCAATAATATTATGTAGGTAATATAACATAATCATCTACGACTCAGTTATTCATGAAACTAAAACATACCTAGGTGATACCTTAGTGATTTTTTTATACAGTCAGAATTCGTTTTTTTTTTAATTAAATTTTAGAGCCAGATTCAGTTTTGATAAATCAATAATTTCGACACATTTAATAGCAAAATATAACTAATAGATTACATAAATCAAATTAACAACTACTCCATGTAGTTTGATTACTGTAGTTAAGTTACATGTAATCATTACATAAAGTTAACTAATCGTAACAGTTTAACCGTAATAAATCAGATTACAAAATAGTAGTTAACTACGCCCTACACTGGTCACAATGATATATTTACTAACATCATCAAAAATATAAAACTAATACCTACACACGATGTGAATGGACGACAAACGACTGATTTCCCAAGGGTTGCAGAGGTCACAGTAAGACCCGGATGAAGGACGGGCAAAAGGAATGAGTTCACGAACATTTTATAAGCCAAATAGATCCTTTTCGCGTTCCAGAACACAATCGGGGTCAAGAAGAATAATTTAGATAGCAATTACCGACAGAAATCTTATTAGAAAAGTCTGATTTCAAAATAAACTCAAGACTTTTTGGACACAGTAACACAAAAATGAACCAGACTGACAGACCTCATTAAATCATCTTCGAAGTGTGAATGTACACGCAGTGCCACAAATAGAGAGGGATGGAAAAGTCTCGCAAAAGCCACAACCAACCTACCAGACACCAACCATGACCACGACCACTCCGCCAGGATTGTACGACTGAGAAGAAGACAAAAATACATTTCCCCAATCAAGGAAATCTCATCAACACTAACTGCTATAGCTCCAAAAGTATATTCTTAATCAAACTAGTCTCCGATTGGTAATCTTTGAGTAAAAAGGAAAACAAACAATGAAATAAAAAACAAAGAGAATAATACAACAGGTGTAGGTACAAGATAATTATCAGACGTAATGAAGGCGTTGCCGACATAATATTGTACTACAGAATCGGGCCGGAACATATCGTGCTGAGGTCCAATTATGTAAACTTGCACAATTATGATTTTAGTCTGCGATTCCTTAACTGGAACACACCTCATTTATTAAAGCAATGTTGTAGTTGTGAACAATGGAACGTAATGCTCTTCGACAAACGTTTTGTACTTGTACTTATGAGGTTTATATAAACCTTTGTTTGTCTAAGGAGTTTGTCGTAGTATGTCTTACCACATTCGTTTATGGGCAATATGTAAGCAAATTACCTTTCTTGTTGCGTCAAAGTAGGTAAGCATACGTATTGCAAAATTTAGACGATTTAAAACCCGATTAAAATATTGTATTGAGTCGCTTTTTGTTTGTCAGAATGATATCTATTTACAGCGGATGTGTTCGTCATCACAATATCAAAGTCATTGTATTAGATAAAAGATTACCAAGCAAATCAATAGGTATCTACTTTAATTCCTTTCGTTATAATGTCAACGTCCAATGTCATGTTCAAGTGTGATTTAAGGTGAATGTTCAGGTTCTATGTTCATAAAATTTTGGTTTGCGCCTGTAACATATATTTATTTATGGAATTATAATTATTAAAATCTTTAATACAACTCTCTCAGTTCGTCTAACCCTGTTAAATATAATTAAAGTCATTCAATAAGGTTAACTGAACAGAGGGGGATATGTACGTGGGGCACTCAGAAAGTTTTGAGAAACTAAAAATCTAACTTCTATTGATAAAATATTTTTATTAAATCTTTTCAAAAAACTCTCCACCAGCCTCTATACAAAGTTTCATGCGTCTGTACCAATTTTCAAAACATTTTTTTCCATTCCGCCGCAGACACCTCTTTCACGGCCTTCTCGAACGCTGCTAGCGCGTCTTCCGGCGATGAAAACTGTATCACTTTCAGCTGATTATTTATTTTAGGGAATAAAAAGAAGTCACACGGTGCCAGATCAGTGCGCGTTGTCACGGTGAAGCAGTACCCCGCGGAGTCCGGTGTTCGGTCGCTTGTTGCTCATTGCAGACAAAACTTCTGGCAGGCATTTTGTGGTATACCGTTCGGCGTGGATGCTGCTTTGGTCTCGTAATGGAATTGAAATCAGATACCCCGTCAAAGTGAAGAAACTAGCGATCAAAATTTTCCCTGTGCTTCTCGATCGCTTCACTTTCGTAGGCTTTGGTAAGTTTTGAAACAGCCAAACTGTTGACTGACGCTTTGTTTCTGGATCGGAGCGCTGAACAGGATTCGTCACCTGTTCGTCACAATGTCGTAAACGCGCCGAGATGAGCCTGCTTCAAATTTTTGAATCATATCACGACACCACTCCACACGGATCTGCTTCTGAGCTTCGGTGAGGTTGTGCTGCACCCAGCGGCAAACTATCCTCCTCACGCGAAGGTGCTCGTTTAGAATCTAGTAAACGCTTCCCGAACCAATCTGCAGTGTATGCTGAATCTCTTCGTATGTAATTCGTTTGTTTTCTTGAATTAATTTTTTCACTGCCAGCACACTTTCTTCCGTGACAGCCGTCGTAAGGCGAACACTCCTTTGTTCATACCCCAAAGTAAGGCGACCGCTTGAACTCGCTATACCAGCGGTGGATGGTTGCATTTGAAGGTCCTTCATCCATAAAAGCAATTTGAAGTCGATCAAATAACTCACCAGGTTTTAGGCCACCTTGGATGCAGATCCATTTTTAAATGAGACACAATAATTTGATTTGGCTCTCGAAAAAATGTGGAGGGAAATTCAAAATTCGAACAAGTATCACCTAAGTTTTCAAAATAATTACAAGTGGACAGTGCTTTATTTATACATAAAAAAATTTTTTCGCAAAACTTTCTGAGTGGCCTGGTATTGTTGATTTTAATGGTTACAACTCAGTAAAGCCATTATTGTTATGGTTGCAAATCATATTTTGATGAACGTAGAACATAAAACTGATTTACAAAATGTAAATGTATTTTAACTTCGCTGGCTACCCCAGAACATTCTATAAGTGCGAGACGGACTCGCGCACTGAGGGTTCCGTACAAACTTACCTATGAAAACAGTTCAATTCCCGAATTGAGTTACGAAGATTTTTCCACTACTACAAATTTACAGTTTTTAGACTGTTTCCTTTACTTGTGCTATAAGACCTTGCTTCACGCAAATTTCAGGATTCTAGGCCAACGGGAGTACCCTATGAATTTTGATTCCCTTGAGAGCGTTGAAATATACGTTTTTCGACATAAACGACTGTATCTTTTTTTCGTTAACTCAGAAGTTTGATTTTTTCACAGCTTCAAGGGACCGCAGACCTGAGTATATGGTTTTAATTTCAACTCGATACCTCCACGCGTTCCTGAGATAAAGGGTTTTGACAGACAGGCAGACAACAAAGTGATCCTAAAAGGGTTCCATTTATTCCTTTTGAGGTACGGAATCCTAAAAAAAACCCCGGAACATTCGCCGTAAGTCAAAAATGAGTTGCAATAAACAACAGCATGTATCACGCATTGTTATTAGATTTACTTGTAGTTAATGTACACAAATGTAAGTAGAAACTCGAGTTCTCGCACCCTGTATATAAATAATGTATTTTACAGCTTCATTGTCATGGTAATTAATTTGGCCCGCATTCTGGTCCGGGGTGAAACTCGGAAAGCTGAATTTGTATGCACATGACCAGGGCGCGCTGTTCATGACCCAGATTTCTTAGGAAGTATCTTTCATGAGTTATGAACATTTTAATAACAACGAGGCGAAGATACCGTAGAAATAGCTCAATATTGTACACGTTATATTGTCTTGTTAAACAATTGGTACCAATGTTCATTTCGTGAACGGTGTAGAAGTATTGTTTGTATTTTAGGGCCACGTAAGAAGACAGTTTAATAAAATTTATTAAAAAATGAGAAAACTGTTGAGAGAAGTCAATTTTACAGTAGATCCCTAGCACCTGAGCAGTGCTATAAACAGTGACTTTCTGAAGCCTACTCCTTAACTAGGTTTTTAAAGAAATACACCACTAGTTTTTAATTGGTACAAATACTTTAAGGACTCTCCTTAGAAAAGGTCTTGTTATTATTTAAGGAGAGTCTCAATAAATAATATTCATAAACAGCAAAGTTATTACCGTTTGTTTAAATCCCAAAATGTCACTCAATTTATGGAAATATTCTACAGGCTATTGATTATGAATGAAAACAATGGAAAAGCACTGCGCGTAGTATTTTCTAGTAGCAATTGTTATGAATAATTGATTCAATTACGAATTTACCAATTATGACAAATTTTTGTAGTCAATTTTGGGATTTCATGTTTTTTTAATTTTGACTACATAAATATGATCAGTAACGGGTACAGATAGAGCCCAATTTTTTTTTGTACTAATTAAAAAATAGGGGTGTAATTGTTTATTATAAACTCATGTAGGTACAACATTATCAACATATGATTTTTTCGTATGACTAATAAGTACTTTTGCTAAAATATTTTTTTTAACGAAATGATATTTTTTCACTTGTTTTCCCTACTCCTTTCAAATGGGTTTGATCTTTAGAAATACTAATATTACTTAAATAAAATGGATTTAAAGGTCAGCGGGGCTTTATCCGTATAGGGCTTTTAAGCTTTTATTTTTCACAGCTTTTGAATAGGTAGGTACCTAACTGGTGTAATAGTCATTTCTCATAATTAAAATTTGGTGCAACAACATTTTCATAATATTTAATGTGACATTTACAAAAGTTACGATTAAGTACATAATAATCTTATAATGCAACGTAGAATTAACTCTACCAACAGCTTTAATGCCAATTTTTACCATCTAAATTCTAACATAATGATTCGATTTAAGGTGTATAGTCCCTTGAACATCTGGCCGGAGTTAATTGCACACATACATACTCGTACTGCATGCCGCCTGCACCCACATAGAGCCCCACTGACCTTTAAATCCATTTTCTTTGCGAAATATTGATTGATTTTCATATGCTATGCACATTCTGAAGAGCACTTAACTAACATTTTATTTGTGTAAACATATTTCTAAAGATAAAAGCCGTTTGAAAGGAGTAGGGAAAACAAGCGAAAAAATATCATGTTGGTAATTTTTTTTTATTGCCAACAGTATTAGTCATACGAAAAAATCATATATTATGTTGATAATATTAATCTATAATTATTATTTTTTTTCAAACCTATTGACCCAGCCGTTACCGAGTAGGCTTTAGAAAATCACTGTTATATATATAGTTCCTTAGACTTACAACAAACACAAGCTCAAAAGAAGAATAATTGAAAACTGTTCGCCTGACCGATTTAAATCGGGTATGCAAGTTGGTAAGGAAGTTCATTCGTTTCATTCTTGCCGAAAGGAAATCTCATTAAGCACAATGCTTAGGTAGGTATTTATTTACTTGACACTCCCAAATTTGACCCATTTCTATGTTCTTTTATATTTCTTTTATTATGTGTAGAATAGCAAAGTACTTACACCAAAATGTGTGTAATACATATTAAAAATATTGTATTATCAGTTACTTACCAGTTTAATTTCTGTACCATCTCCCCATATCACTGTAGCAAAAATAAAATAGCTAAAATTGACTTTTATATCCCGCGCTTTTAGTGTTAAACTTCATGTACGGTAGTGGTAGGTACATAGGTAGGTGGACTTAATGCAACTAGGCATTCTCTACTAGTCAACCTTTGGGTTATAAAAAAGACTACACTGTGGTAGGTGTGGACAATTAATAAATAATAGACATTTCAAATAGTATGTTTAAATACCTAATAATTACTCTTTTTGTCAACTCAAGTCAGAAAGGGGCCATTCATTAACTAGTTTTTGACCCTTTCCCCCTCAAATAAGAAAAATAAGAATAGGCCGACCCCTCCCCCCTGTTTAATATTTATTACGTAAGAATCTAAAGGAAAAAAAAAAATATACGTTTGGTTGGTTTTGATGTTTATATTAACGTAAGAACTAACATGACTCCCTCCCACCAACTTGCAAGAAAAATTAAGACATTGTACGTAATAAATGAATGACCCCAAAGGACACTGCGCTTGCACCTGCAGTTTCTCCTTTTCCTTACGATGTCAAAACCATAAGTCTCAGCTCACAGGTCATCAACATACGAGTACAGTTGGCAAATAAGCTTTAGGTATTTCAAATTCTGATCACGACTAAAGGGAAAAGAGACTGATCACAATGCTTTTTTAAACGATACTCAGCAATGACAAGGCGCCGGCGCAGGCATTGTAAAGCCAAAGGCTGGAATTGTTTAGCATAAACGATTAAGTATGAATGATTTATGTGGCTGATAATACCGAGAAGGTAAATTAGAAGGTGTACCTAAACCACAAACAGAGAACGAGGCAGAGCTTTTTCTTTTTGAAGTAGAAAATCACTTTATGACTTCTCCCGCTCTAGGGTGGAGCAGGCGGGCTTGTCAGGCTTTTACTAAAACCACACCTGTGTCCTTTAGTTACCCTTTGCGTTCTAGGACTACGGGTTTCCTTTTCAGAAAATATCCTTCGAACTTAGCATGTCTGGTGAGGACATGCGTCATGCGGAAGGTGAGGACGTCGTGACGCTTCTCCAGCCACTCCTCAAAGAGGTTTATTCCAGTGCCTTTCAAATTCTTCGTTCCCAACGGCTCCAAAAAAAAATTGTGTTTGGTCAGCAAAATAAGAGCGCGCCTTGAAGTTATCTGTTCGTTCTTTGAAAGCCAATGAGTTACCTATAGGTGGTAAGTAACAGTCACGCTGGCAATACATAAAAATCTTCCCGAAACTCGAAGAAAGCCAAAATAAAATATGTATAAGCAGTGCAGCCCAGCAGAAACAAGCAAAATAATGTGCAAATGTTATTATTAGAGACTGACCAAAGATTCGTATTCGGTTTCGGCCAAAAAAAACTGGTTTCGGCCACTTTTGATCAAACATAAAACCTCAAGTTTTATGTTTGATCAAAAGTGGCTGAATATTTGGTTCGACCGAAACAAGCGTTCTTAAGCTGATGGTTGTGATAGAGGCCTAAAAACCGACTGTCTCGTAGGACATGTGGGTTATAATTTTTGTTTAATCGGCAATTTATTTAGTATTTTATGAAAGTTATAACTATAAAATCCAAGTGGAAATCCAAGTCCAACAGTGCTGGGCACGCCACAATTATGGCGGTAAGTCCCCTCTTTGAGGCGTGGTTGGAAAGACTTCACGGCATCCTCACCTTTCGCATGACGCAGGTTCTCACCGAACACGGTAAGTTCGGGAAGTTCCTGCACCGGATTCGTGCGGAAGCGACGCCCGGGTGTCGCCACTGTGTGGACCGCCCGGAGGACACGGTGGAGCACACGGTTGAGGTGTGCCCCGCTTGGGCAGAGCAACGCCGTGTCCTTGTGGGGGCGATCGGCGGCGGCGATCTCTCGCGCCGGGCCTTGGTACAGGCCATGGTCCGGAGCGAGGAAGAGTGGCAGGCGGTCGCCTCCTTCTGTGAAGCAGTAATGCTAGCAAAGGAGGCGGCCGATCGCGTGAGGCAACGGTCCTCACGCCCTTACCGCCGCCGGAATTCCGATCCCGATTTCCGGCCACCGTAGGCGCGGGCTTGCGGACGGCGAGCAATGGGTGGCTCGCCGTCGGACCGTCCGGTAACCGTCCGGACCGAGCCAAGTCGTCGACGGCGCGTATTGTTCCACGCGCGCCTCAGGGAGATGTCAGCAAATCGTAGGGGCCCAGCAGGGTCGAAGCCTACTGGGGCCATGGGTAGTGTGAAAACGAAACCCGGGGCCCTGGGACGAAGGCAACGAAGGAACAGGAGTGGGTTTTTAGTCAGTAAAAGTCTGACACTATCTCTCGCTCCGCCCAAGAGCGGGATTTGTCATTAGATGATTTTCCCACCGAAAAAAAAAAAAAAAAATAGTCCAACAGTGCGCGTCATTCGGCTGAAATGATGATGATGGACTATGAAATTATGCGTAACTATATCGAAACATAGAATATCGAAATATTATTTTAATATTTTGAGTTGGTCTGTTATGACGTCGGTTACGGTTACGTTTTCGGCTAAAACTGGAAGAGGAGTCAAACATTCGGTTATGGTTTCGGCTGAAAATCGTGTTTAGGTCTAGCACTAGTTATTATGTAAACGAAGCTTTGTCAAGCAAAACTGCCTTGGACAGGACGTATGAATAAGGAAAACAAGCATATTTTCTAAGAACACTACACTATTTTATATATTTTTGTCTATTACAATATTTATATTCTAATAGAGTCATATCACGTATTGTCCAAGCATCTGTTGAGATGAAACTTAAAGATTTGGTGGGCGGCCAATTTGATGAATATATATGTACATCATTTATGTGTAGTATGTAAACACCTACCTACTTATTTCCTGTTCAGAGGTAGTCACACAAGGACTTTCTAGATATTCCTACCTACTTAAAAATTTATGTTGCCTTACGGTTTACTTAAGTGCTACTTGTAAACATCTTCGTGCGCTTCTTCGTGTTTTTATTTTAAGAAAAACTTTCCTCGGGAATTACTTTGTAGGAAAATATTTGATAATGTGAAGAAGTTGTCTAAAGTTGAAAGAAAATGCTTTATTTTGGTTTGAGGAAAATGTAGGCGAATATTAGTCTATAAATTGGGATTAGTTATAAGTAAAGTAAGTTATCTTCTTATGATTAACATTAATATCTTCATGAATCATGATCTAATTGACTAATTTCTGCAATTTCCTCAAAACAAGTGTTTGTTTTGATTAGGGATTGCCCCATGTTTTTTTTTATTACTCATTGACAAGGCAATCATTATCTTTCCATACTTATTATAAAAAAAAGTCCCTTTCCGCGTCTATCAGTCTGTATGAACGTAGTAAACTCAAAAACTACTCAACGGATTCTAATGCAATTTAGACAGAGTGATTCATGAGGAAGTTTTAGATGTGTACTGTGTAACACATGCATAAATATATGTATAATATGAAAAGAGGAGACTTCTAACACCCGAGCGAAGCTGAGGAGGGTCGCAAGTTTTTAGGGTTCCGTACTTCAAAAGGAAAAAACGGAACCCTTTAGGATCACTTTGTTGTCCGTTTGTCTGTCTGTCTGTCAAGTCCCTTTATCTCGGGTACGCTTGGAGGTATTGAATTGAAATTAAAACCATATACTAAGGTCTGTGGTTCCTTGAAGCTGTAAAAAAATCAAACTTCTGAGTTAACGAAAAAAAAGATACGGCCGTTTATGTCGCATATCTCCGTATCTCGTCGCTTATATTTCGACACTCTCAAGGGAATCAAAATAGGGTACTTCCCATTGACCTAGAATCCTGAAATTTGGCATGAAGCAAGGTCTCATAGCACAAATATAAGAAAAAATCTGAAAACTGTAAATTTGTAGTTACGTCACAAAAAAATACTTTTTTTGCGATTCGGAAAAATCTTCGTAACTTGATTGGGGAATTGAACTGTTTTCAAAGGTAATTTTGTACGGAACACTCAGTGCGCGAGTCCGACTGGCACTTGCCCCGTTTCTTTTTATAAAATCGTTGGCCTGCACTAGAACTTATTCCTTCGTCGTGAGTGCGTTCACAAACTTGTAAATTCACAACAGCCAGATCCGGAACAACTACGTCAACTAACTGCCTGTATAATCAACTGATTAAATTAATAAATAAGTAGGTATATTTATAAATAGCTAATGCCTGCGACTTCGTCCGCATCAGGTTCGTAAAACGGCACAATGCCATTTAGTCACAATTTCAAAAAAGTTTTTTTTTTTGTATTGCACCTCGCAAAGTCCAAGTTATTCCAATTGTAACATCAGTTATGAAAGTCTTGTCTACTAATGAAAGTCTTGACAGAATCGCCAGAATTAGCTGGAACAAAGAAACAGACAGAAAAAAATTAAATATTACATTTTACAATATGCATTAAGTAAAAAAATACTATTTATTAGAATAGAATAAACTTTATTGTACACCTAAATAGTAGCAATTTTACAGAAACTCAAATTACCATCATCATCTTATTTTGATATTACCTACAAACAGACGCTTCAATTTTATTTATTAGCTTATTTTATTTTTTAGCTTTTGCCCGCGGTTTCGCCCGCGTACATAAAATATAGCAAAAGTCACTCAAGAATAAAGCAGCTTTGCTATCGGTGAAATAATTTTAGCAATTGGATCGGTACTTTCAGAGATTACCTCCTACAAACAAAAAAACAAAACCTCTTTATAAACAAGACTTTCTTTTTCTTTCTTCTTTTTTTTCTTTTTTTTAATAGTTTTAGTCACTCACATTAGTATAAGTGAAAACTTGTAAATGATCGTTTTTTACCTATTCTAAGTTTTCACTGTAACAAGTAGCTGTAAGTTTTCCTAATAGTAATAAAATAAAATAATATTAGGTGTATTGAAGAGAGATGGGATTATGCACAGAAGATGTATAGACTCTATAGACGTAGGTATATTGCTGCCGAGTGCAGTAGTCCTACTAATCTATTGGGTTCTTTGGCATAGGGAGGTCTTATTGAACGAACGAGCTTTACACTACGTATAGATGAAGAAAGTGCGACATTTCGATGAAAATATTTAATATATAAGACATTGACTTCGGGAGAAGTCAGAAGTCTAGGTTGGAGCGAGACGGCTTGTCAGACTTTTACTGACTAAAACCACGACTTGCCCTTTAGTTGCCCTTAACGAAATTCCTCATGGCCCTAGCAGGCATCGGCCCTGCTGTACCCCGTACGGTTTGCTGACATCTGTTTGAAGCGCGCGTGGAACACTCTACGATTTGGGCTCAGTCCTTCCGGACGGCAGGACGGCGAGCTACCCATTGCTCGTCGTCCACAAGCCCGCGCCTACAGTGGCCGGAGATGTTTCAGCGCCTCCCGACGCCCGGTTTGTCTCCAGTCGCGGCGGTTGGGGCGTTGTGACTGTCTGTCACTTATTCCAAATTAATAACAAGAAATTATATTTATTTTTAAACACCACGTAAATTGTCCTTTTTAAAGAAAGGGCCGATAGAATTCTAAAGAAACTATTGAATTATGGGATTTCTAATAGCGCACATGTGCAAGTCAGACCCAAACCTTTTAGAGGCAATTAAGAAAGTATACAAAAACGGAGCAATAAAAACTTGTTAGGAAAGCGTGAGAGGGGACTCCGCCCTTCGGACGCGGAGGAGCCAGGGTGTTGGCTCGACGACAGGACACTTGGCTTCGGACGAGGGTAGGGCTCTGACGTCCAGCAGGAAAAGCGAACTGACTCAGTAGATATTGTAGGGCTACATAATGTCTCGTTGTAATTCTTAGAAGTGCTAGGATTGTGATCCAGTATTAGATACAAGTGGACTAAGTCCAGTTTAGGCTTGCATAATATTTATAATACAGATCCGTGTGTGAGTTGGAGTACGAATGGATGGGCGTTGGTTGTGCGTAAGTAGTGTGTAAGTACGCGAGTGAATCTTAGCGACTGTGTTGGTGACCGAATGGGTGAGTGTTAACTCTTTTATCCTTATACCATTCCTTGACAAGGTGACCTAAGCTTTCGGTTGGTGTTAGGGACTCGGAGAAAGCCTTCCTTTGGAGTGAACTTGATATTAACTTCTTAGGGGTGGGCTCGACACTGATTTCCTTCGGGGTGGACTTGACCTTTTGCCGGCCGGCGTACCTACTTGACGCAACTATGACTGAGGCACTGCCGATTGAAGGCTGAACCGAATATATATTCGTTACATACTAGAGCCAGTTTAAGCTATAATAAGATCACAAACCACCAAACGTTAGCGACGGTTACCTCCCCCTATGGACTGACTGACAGTAGAATACTTTGCATTGCTCTTGATATGCGCACACTTCCAGGGAGTGGGGGTAGGCTTCACTAACAGCCTGAACTGCATTGATAGTCGTTCTAAGGAACGCTAGGGATCGCATCTCGTTAAATCAACCCGGCCCCCGTAGGCCAGCCTCTGATACAAAAAAAATAATATTTAACGAGAGACGAAGCTTGGACACATCTCAGAAAAGTTCCGCAGCTAGGCATAGCTCGGAGGTGTGTAGGTTATGTTGTCCTCACCTTGGGGCAGAGTAAGGAAGTGAGAAGTGTCGATATATAAACCACTTCGGCGTCTAGCGAGGCAACTGTAAAGAGTTCTACGGCGACTGACGATGCGTCACGCTTGTTTAAATCTTGTATTGTATTGGCGATGGTGGATAGGTCGTTATAAGGAATTGATTGTTATAGAAAGTGTGTCTTATCCAATAGCAGAGGCCTCACAACCCTTTGCCGTAGGATTGGTCAGGACATGCACGGGCGAAAGGGAACAAGGTAACTCTAAAATAATTCGATTTGCAAATACAAGCGTCACGTGTCATATTCCCTTTTGTAGCCCTCTCAGTCCCTTAAATTTCATAATTCAAAAGAAAAGTAGATTATCCTTCCTTATCCATGGATTCCCAATCCCAATTGTTTAATTTTGTTTTTTTCTCTACCCTATCCCCGTCCCTTAAACTTTCTAAGTCGGGACGTGGTGATAAATCTCCTGGGAGTCCATTACTGACGGTGGAGGTCTGTCCAGGTCATCAGGATGAGGACCACAGAATGGGGCGGGGAGGTGCCCCATTCCTCCCATTTAGTGGGAAGCCGACCTTCATACCTTCATGTAGGCAAATTCAGGAAAAACGAAAATTTTATCAGCCTAGGGTCTTTTAGGAACAGTCACATATGGTGCCGTGACCAGGATTCTCGTCATTAAATGTACTGATTCACTTCAGTGCAACGAGAAACGATATTTATGGGTTACTACTAAAATAACACAACGTAATTTTCTAGAGATATAAAATGATAGGACTATTTAGACGTAGAAAGAATTACAACGGCTAGGTAAAGATCTGAATTTTGTATGTAGTTGAATCCTTTAACTACGTACTTACATAAATATATACTTTTATAGCAGGTTCGATTCCTGCATGATTTGTTAGTTTAGGTATATAATTTTATTTGTAATGAATTTTGGGTTCGATTCCCGATTAATTCATTGGTTGATAAATTCTGGAGTTCCTGTGCCACGGTTGTGGGTTCAATTCCCGCTTGACTTATAATGATTTATTCAGTTTCAATTTCTTTGTGTTATCAGGGTTCGATTCCCATGAACACGGAGACATATGTATGTAGATTATAGCTTGTATGAATGTGTGTTTGTGTTTATATGCTACAAATAATGGGTTCGATCCCCATGCTTATGTGAGGAGGTAATGTTATGTACCTAGTTAGTGTAAATAGTTTCAGTAATAGGGCCCTGAGCTAATGTCAGAATGGGTTCGACTCCCTGCAATCATAAGTTTTAAATCTGAATGAATGTTTGTGAAAATGAAATGTGGTTTTGAGGTTGAGATCGGTGTGTGTGCTAAGTGAAAGGAATGGACATGAAATATAATTTAGTACCTAAGTCTAACAAACGTGTAGATTATCTACACAGTGACAACTCGTTTACAAAGATAGTAGTAGGTATATCTTTCAGTGATTACATTATAGTAGGATATTCTAAATATTGTCAAGTCTGCAGCGTATGTTATATTATTTGAATAGATACTTGTGTGGCCTTATTATAAATTCCAGGATATTTAAATCTTCACATCGCTACGACAACGCAGTTACTAAACTTGCAGTTTGTGCGTTGCGCTTAGCCCGTAGTTCATCTGATGGCTGACACCACCTGATTCCAGTGATTGCTGTAGCGAAGTCCCTGTTGCGAAGCTAAGTTTCACTTTTATAAGACCCTTACGTTACTTCGCGTATGATCTTTGTTATGACACTAAATATTAGTGATTAGGTTTACAGAAATAAAGGAACACTGCTGAGTTTTGGTCAGTAAAGGTCTGACGGTCCCTCGCGCTCCACCCAGAGCGGGAGGAGTTAATTGATTTTATTTCGTAAATGGGAAATCCAATCTAAAAGAAAAAATAATGGCATAGGTACCGCACAATTCGCGTCACAATTTATACCAGTTATTAATTTGATTTATATTAGTAAGAACGAAGGAGGCATTATCAGGTTTCTCAAAGTGCCCACGTTTATAGGAAATAGACAATCTCTAATGAATAGATATTCGTCTCAACTCTTCTAGGAAATCCAAAACTGTCTGTTCTAGCAGAATCAGTATCAATAACTTTCTAAAACTTGTTGCATTTCAGGACTATTCTATCCTCTTAGAATCAGAGGGGGGTTATTGAGTCTCAGTGAAATATAATCTAATATTTTTATGTGCGGACTATTTCAGCTACTCTTGGAGTCGATCTTAGCAGCTGACTCAGCGTGAAGGTGCATAAAGGATGGCCTTTGTCCTGCGACAACTGCAATAGGCTGAGTTTAGAACGAGCGAGTACCGTAGGTAACCGTAGAAGAGACCCTGGTATGTAAAATTAAACTATAAGCATGCACAGGTCTACTGAAATGCAGTTGCTTGAAAAATGACAACAATACTAAGTCGCAGAAAAATCCCTTTATAATAGTTACACGTCGACTGCAGGTTAGATGAGACGCTGGTGTAAAATAAAAACATAAACATAAGGTCTCATAAAACCATGATTTTTCGATATGACAAGAAGGTATAGGTATTATTCAAAATAACCCTTCGTGGTAATTGGGTAAAACTAGGTTTAGATATACCAGCTATGTATCGAATGAACGTCAGATGGGCCTGAGAACGTTTTATAGAACTAGGTATTGAAGTAGGTAAGGCTACTGTGTATCTCTTGAAGATGGTTCTACGACACATCACGCAATAATAATTGAAGTTATATATATGTACATCTTAATTGATTCATGTTTCAAATCGAATGGTTGTGAGTATTGGCTTCTTTTGCCGTACCTGTCATGTGGTATTTTAGGTACTAGTTTCTTATGACACTTATATAGGAACTCTAGCGCTGACTAGGTTTTATCGATATATAATTTACTCATGACGACCAAATGTGTTTACCATATAGGCCGGTTACGGCGAGCCACTTAAATGTACCTTAAGTGTGTACTTTACGACTTGACACTCTGTCAATTAGTTTAAGAATAACAAAAAATTGTTATCCGTTTTAAAATAGCGTAACATAATATTGGACCTCTTGAAAACTCATTTAGCCTGAGTTTTATGGGAAACAAGCCCACAATTATGTCCGCCATATGGCGAAAGCAATGTTTTGTGCCCATTGAGATGCCGTATTCATCACAATTCTAAAAGTCAATAACGAAATGACCCGTCGCACATTAAGGCACAGAGAAAAAATTTTAGTTGCCACAATGTTGCCGATCCTTACTTATGGAACAAAAAAAAAAGGGAGGTGTTTTAAAGTTTCTTAAACTCAATAGGCCAATAAAAAATATGGGCTGAGCACATGCTGATTGTTTTGAGTGAGGTTACTGGGAAGAGGTCTTGGAGATAAAACCACGTGAGCAAACAGTTGGTACACTGAGTTAGGATAAAGATTGAGAACTTAGACATTTTAATGGACTATAGGTAGAGATAGGTAAAGCGGTTGTGTAACAACCCAGGATGTAGCAACTACACATCGTCAAATTATAGCCGACATTCCATCTTACTGGAATAATTGTAGCTGGATAGAATGATTGGTTGTTTGATTTGATTTTTTAGATTGTGTGTGATTGTGTGTTTATACGAGTGTATGTGTCACGAATAAACGTTTTTTCTTTCTTTTCTTTCTAACATACCGGAAGGGTAAAGCGTTATAGGATTCTTCATTTGTTTTATTACAGTACAAAGTTTTTTTTTGGAATACCAAATGTTTTCTTTAGATTTTAATCCTATTTCATAATAACATGTATGTAAAACAAGATTACAGACATACATGTCTATTAATTAGGTATTATAGTATGCCAATTTTAAGGGGCTATGAATAATATAGACTCAGTGGATGTAGTCACTAGAGAATGCTTCCTTGTTGACGTCTAGTACGTTAGAAAATCGTAGCAGACATTTTATCTTATTGGACTCATGTACCAGTCCAACTAGATTATTAGACTATTTTAACCCACCAAATGGGAATAGGATTCTATATCAGATTTAATGAGAATGAATGGTTTATCCTATTGTGAAAGCTCATCCGCTTTACTACGTCACGCGTCTGATTTTCAGAGGGGGGAATGTGACTGTCTGTCACTTATTCCAAATTAATAACAAGAAATTATATTTATTTTTAAACACCACGTAAATTGTCCTTTTTAAAGAAAGGGCCGATAGAATTCTAAAGAAACTATTGAATTATGGGATTTCTAATAGCGCACATGTGCAAGTCAGACCCAAACCTTTTAGAGGCAATTAAGAAAGTATACAAAAACGGAGCAATAAAAACTTGTTAGGAAAGCGTGAGAGGGGACTCCGCCCTTCGGACGCGGAGGAGCCAGGGTGTTGGCTCGACGACAGGACACTTGGCTTCGGACGAGGGTAGGGCTCTGACGTCCAGCAGGAAAAGCGAACTGACTCAGTAGATATTGTAGGGCTACATAATGTCTCGTTGTAATTCTTAGAAGTGCTAGGATTGTGATCCAGTATTAGATACAAGTGGACTAAGTCCAGTTTAGGCTTGCATAATATTTATAATACAGATCCGTGTGTGAGTTGGAGTACGAATGGATGGGCGTTGGTTGTGCGTAAGTAGTGTGTAAGTACGCGAGTGAATCTTAGCGACTGTGTTGGTGACCGAATGGGTGAGTGTTAACTCTTTTATCCTTATACCATTCCTTGACAAGGTGACCTAAGCTTTCGGTTGGTGTTAGGGACTCGGAGAAAGCCTTCCTTTGGAGTGAACTTGATATTAACTTCTTAGGGGTGGGCTCGACACTGATTTCCTTCGGGGTGGACTTGACCTTTTGCCGGCCGGCGTACCTACTTGACGCAACTATGACTGAGGCACTGCCGATTGAAGGCTGAACCGAATATATATTCGTTACATACTAGAGCCAGTTTAAGCTATAATAAGATCACAAACCACCAAACGTTAGCGACGGTTACCTCCCCCTATGGACTGACTGACAGTAGAATACTTTGCATTGCTCTTGATATGCGCACACTTCCAGGGAGTGGGGGTAGGCTTCACTAACAGCCTGAACTGCATTGATAGTCGTTCTAAGCTGAACTTTTTATTTTTATTTTTTATTAATGATAGGCTCGCGTTTGACCACCATCTCACCTGATGGTAAGCGATGATGTGGTCGACGATGGAGCACGCTTGCCTAGAAGTAGCCAAATCACTCTTGACTTAAAGAGTCGTCTGCGTCTGCGTCCTGAAATACAGGCTCGGCCTAGCTCAGGCGCAGTTGCAAATTTTTTTTTCTTATGCATTTGTATCAATTCATTGCTCAAAATTTGTACAATAATTATATTATTAGGTATTAGTTGAGCATTCTGCCACCAGCTTCGACCGCTAGGAGTTCGGAGTTCAAAAATACAGGGTTTTTTTTTAGGTGGGAAAATCATCTAATGACAAATCGCGCTCTTGGGCGGGGCGGGAGATAGTGTCAGACTTTTACTGACTAAAAGGAACAGGAGTGGGCCTGTTCCTTCTTTGCCTGCGTCCCAGGGCCCCGGGTTTCACTTTCACACTACCCGTGGCCCCAGTAGGCTTCGACCCTGCTGGGCCCCTACGATTTGCTGACAACTCCCTGAGACGCGCGTGGAACAATACGCGCCGTCGACGACTTGGGCTCGGTCCGGACGGTTACCGGATGATCGGACGGCGGCGAGCTACCCATTGCTCGCCGTCCGCAAGCCCGCGCCTACGGTGGCCGGAAATCGGGATCAGAATCCCGGCGACGGTTGGGGCGTGAGAACCGTTCACCTCACGCGATCGGCCGCCTCCTTTGCTAGCAAGCAGCAGGGTGGATTTTTGAGATGTTTTATTCTAGGTGTGCTCCATCATCGCTTACCATCAGGTGAGATAGTGGTCAAATGCGAGCCTATCCACACGTAAAAAAAAATGGGTCGTCTGAGCTGCACAAAAGTGCAGTTACACTCTGCCAAAGTGCCAATACTAGTGTCCAAAATGTCTTTTTAGCAGAGGGTCAATGTTTCATGACCGATTTAATTTGTAGCATAGAAACTAAAATATCGAATAAACTAGTTGTGGACCATTAAACTTCTACCTACTACAAAGTTTTAGACACTAGCGTTGGTAGAGTGAAACTGCATTTTTGACCCCTGACGTTGGTACACTTATAAATGCTTATTTTAGTAGAAGAGTTTTGGTTAAAATTCTGTGTAATGTAGTATAATCGGCCAGCTACTTTAATATGTAGGGGAAGCCCGGGCAAGAAGCATAGTGCGGGTAAGAAGAATAACTGTTTTTTCCATAAATCTATAATAGATGGCGCTTTGACTAATTTTCTAGTCGTTTCATGTGCCAACGGCGACGCTATGATAGATCAACCAAAACAATACGCGAGTGCATTTGTTGTGAAAAGAAAAAAAAAGAAATATCGTTGTTTTGTTACGATTTTTGTGAAGGTTCGTACATTAACTTTTCGTATTAGTCATTAGTTATCTATGAAATGTTTTATTTATCCAATTGGACGTTTAGATAAGTATTATTTGTGATTGTTACTTTTTGTCTACCTACTAAAATTATTTCAAGCCTTGACTTGTTTCTAATATTAGCGTGTTGGGCAAAATGGATATGGGCAAAACGGATAGGTATCCGTTTTCAAAAAATGCACCCAGGTCGTATTGTAAACCAGTACGATATGGCAAAACTATTTGGGGGAGCGTACGCCAAAAGTGCTTCGGTCCAGAATGCAGTTAATGGGTTCAGAAAACCGAGAATTTGGCCTTATGATCTAAATGTTTTTGGAGACGAAGATTACGCTCCATCAACGATGACCGACCGTCCTTTTCCTAAACCATTCTCGAAGGTCCTGTAAATGATGCACCTTCGAGAGTGGACATAGATCCTTTTAATGGCACATCGTCTACTGTGACCATCTGCGTTTTTAATGATTCTCCTGCAGAGAGAGCCTTACGCCATTTCAAATTAGACCTATTCCAGATCACAGGTGTTGACGTCTACTCCTGTCAAAACTGAGCAACCATTAAAAATTTCAGAAGACAAATAATAGGAAGACCAAGATTTCAGAGTTCGCAGGCCCTAGCAAGACTAAAGCTGAAAGACCCTCAGTCAAACAACAGAACAAAAATACGTTTAGTGTGCTCTGTCAAATAAACTGAACCACCAGCCGAAGATTGGATTCAGTGTAATCAATTCAGAAGTTGAGCGCATGAAGATTGCACTTCTTATGTAGGAGTTGATAGCTACTTCTGTGATGAATGAAAGAAGACTGATCTTAACTAATTCAACACTATCCTTTTTGCCCTTGGGGCGTATCCGTTTTGCCCGACCCCCCCGGGCAAAACGGATAATTGATACTTTTTGTTAATACTCATAATTAATATAGAAATCATTAAAGTTTTTAAGTTTATGTGATTATTTTTTAAAGATGATTAAACATAATAAAAATTAAAAGTACAAAAAGTTCTATTGATTATCAGATTATGGTTTTATTTACATTATCCCTTAACATATGCGTCTTGCTCGGGCTTCCCCTAGCTCTGCGACATGTTAACTTCGCAAAAACTGTATCAACCGGTCGCCAGCGGGATTACAATAACGACAGCAGATTAACACAATAATAAAATAGAAAAACATTGCGTACGCGAATAAAGAATACCAGACTGGTTTGAAGATGTGACCAAATTCGGTGAGGAGCCTCGGGCCAGCAGTTACTTCACCTGTTTTCACCGTTATAATGCATCGGCCTCCCCTAAAATATATGGCAACCTAAAAGCCTACATTTATTTTGATAACTTTCTCAAAATTGCTATACGTAAAGTACAATGTCGCTGAAGAGGATCAATGGAATTTATATCCCGTTTTATTACAAGACCTTATGTCCTACACCGGTTTCGATTTCGCACGAAAATTCATTCGCACGACGTCACTGTTATTATTTTTAAGCCTGATTATAGAAAAACTTAAATACGTTTTAGAAAATAATCAGTGTTATCTTATCAAATGAGTCGCTATTTTAATCGGAATTAAAAATCTCAAATAGGGGAGATAGTGTATAATTACTGGAAATCTGATAATGATTGATAAAATTATCGGAGTTTATTCCTCAGTGTATTATTGCATGTTGAAGTGTACAAAAGTGTATAATAAATAATGTCAGAGAAGGTTAAGAGGCCACCGTTTTTCACTCTGAAACGTTGGCAGAGTACGAAAGATGGTAACAGTAACAGTAATGGTAATAGGAAGTCTTCGTTGACCCCTTCGCCGCCTACACCAAACACTGCACAGCCACAGGATAGCCCTCACCTGTTCCGGTCACATATTCCGCCAGTCGTATCGAGGGCAGTCAATTTCAATCTAGATTCAAAGTCTAGAAAGTGAGTACCTACCTACTACTTATATCGTAGACATTAATTATATTCATTGATCTTATTAACATCTTGTTCTCGTAGACAGTTTAGCTAAGTGGAATGTCGTTGTCGTACGCCCGAAGGCGATAAATAGGTAGCTTAGCCTTCGAAACGAGCGCAGATTTTATAATTAGGATCAGAACTAAATGTTAGACTAGTCACAATTGGTGGTTTCTATAGTTAATAATATACACGGGTGCTGCTCGAGAGAGTATATCTATCAATCTATTTATCTCGCCAGTTCTCTTTTCTAGGCTTAACCTTTCGAGTAGCGTAATTAGAGAAACAATAGAAAGACAATAACCGAGCGAACGCCGGCGTTTAATGAATTAGCTCATTAAACCCCGAGCGAACGCCTACCGATTGTGTCTCTAATTACGGTACTCAAAAGGTTAAACTTGACACGCTCCCGCTTGTTTACTCTACATTAAGAAATTAAAAAAAAAAACAAATTGTAGAGAAACACTGCCGAGAATTGTCACGAATTGCCACAATACAGAGTCTTTTACGAAGTCATCAAAAACCAATAAAACGGATCAATAAAATAATCAGTCCAATCGTTTCATTTACCCGTGTATTTGCGTTTTTCGTGCAAATATAATGAAATCCAATCATTGCAAACAGGTTATCAGCTGGCGGCATCAAAGAACTGATACAATGCTCACTGTGCCTCGAGGTACTGCACAACCCAAAGATGTTACCGTGCCAACACACTTTCTGCACGGCCTGCCTGTCTGTCTACATCGCCGGTTTGTAACTAATTGCAGTAATTGCACACTTATTGGAAATGACCATGTATGACACTCAATATGACAGATGATAATCGTTTCTGTTTTCAGATTTAATCATATTCGATTGCCCAATATGTAGGACGAGAGTTCAAGTGATTGGCCCCAACTTTGTGGAGAATCTGCCGTCCAATTTGTACATAGATTCGTTGCTACAGTTGGTTGGCATTCAAAATGGGAATGGGCAGGTATCGAAGAGTCCAGGGACACCTCCGGCGACCCCTTCTGTCGCACCTCAGAACGTTGATTTGTTCGCGGCTGGAGCCAGATGCGTGCACTGTAAGACCGTTTGTGATAACTTTGATATCACACAATGCGATCACTGCAAATTGGTAAATGAAAGATATCTTTCTTTTCATTTCATTTCATTTGTCTTTTGTTATTATTTACTGACGCAGAAAATGTTTTTAGAAATTCTGCCGCGTATGTTGGTCACAGCATTTGGAAGATATGCGGATCCAACTAAAATCTATTGTGAAACAGCTGGACACGGCCGCCAGTCATCTTGAGCACAAAATTGAACATTATAAGGTACGTGACTCGAATGTTTTGTTGAACAAACATCCTTTGTCAAGATTTCGCAAAATGAGGATAATATGTCGAAAATCTCGTGTCTGCTTGGAGCCAAAGCCATTTGTTACAATCTTGATTTCTTAAACGCGTTGTATTCAATGCATTACATATCAGAAATCAAACAATAAAATATTCTTTATCAGAAAGACACAAGAAATCCTCGCAAGTAATGCAACCAGCATTACTTGCGAGGATTTTTCTCAATTTAAATAGGAATTCCATATGTAGTGAAACTACTGATTGTACATATTTAGATGTCTCATTTGAGTTTATTTCTCGTAAGGCTTATCTATATGAAAATCTAAATAATGTTCATCGCAGTACTAAAACATGTTTTCTTGCTTCCCCCTTCCAGGATCGTTGCGATCGAATAGCAGAACAAATAAAGATAGCAGGGGACGAAAAAATAGCAGAGATCTTCCAATCTAAAGACAGAATGCTGAAAGAAGCAGCAAATTTACAGATGTCATCAGAGATGTCTGCACTGGCTCTGCAGACTTCTATAGAAGAAGCGAAGTCTGTAGCAAACAAAGCTATGGAATCCAGTAGTTCTGAAAATGAAAATGACAGGGTGAGTTTTATTTATAAGTAATTATTTAATCTATATAGCCCGTTCTGTCTCAATGATGGGCCAAAGCTTTGTTCTTCCTTTTACACAAGCAATCCTCTGCGGAACATGTGTAACAGTATTTTTCGTAGTAGTCAAATCTAGCCCTCGATCGTCTTGGTCCGTATTTGTAATGAAAAAGAAGTATTATCGATTAAACTAAGATTACAGAGAAGCAACAGCCTTCTTCTATCTTAGTCTTTGTGAAAAGATGACAAGAGAAGTAACATGGAAGGTGCCCATCACATGAAAAAAAAATTTTCCAAAAAAAAATACAACCGACACATTACATTGAATTTATTTTTTTTTTAATTGATATAAACCAGCGCTTGACTGCGATCCCACCTGATGGTAAGCAGTGATGCAATCATTGATGGTGAGGCGCACTAGTTTATCAAGAGCCTATTCACTCTAGCCTTGAAGACACCTAAATTATAGTTGGACGGGAAGATCGCAGCAGGCAAATTGTTCCAGTCCTTCGATGTACGCGGTATAAACGACGAAGCGAAACGCTTAGTCCGGACCGTTGAAGTTTCAACAACGTAAGGGTGGATACTCGCCGTACGTCGGGTTGTCCGATGGTAGAAAGGAGATGGCGGAATCAAGTCATGCAATTCCCGCGCACACTCTCCAAAATGCAACCTGTAAAATACCGATAGGCTGGCTACCCTGCGCCTGTGCTCGAGGCTTTGTAGTTTGGACTTAACCAAATCTGGATCCCCAATTAGCCTCTTCGCACGCCTTTCCACTGAGTCCAAAGCTGCTAGATGGCATTTTGCAGCACCAGCCCATATGTGACTGCAGTACTCCACACACGATCGAACCTGTGCTTTGTATAACATTAGAAGCTGTCCCGGTGTGAAGTACCGTCGGACCTTTGCAAGAACGCTTAGTTTTCTAGCAGCTACCTTGGCTTTGGACTCAATGAACCGCCCAAAATTGAGGTCTGAGGAGATTTCAACTCCCAAGAGCTGAAGGCGGTCGGTGCACTCCAGGGATACATTCCGAAAAGCAGGAGCCAAGGTGAACGGGCTCCTTTTGGCGGTGAACAGACACGCTTGTGTTTTGGCGGCGTTGAATTCAACTAGATTGGTTTCGCCCCACTTGGAGACTGCCTGAAGTGAGACATTCGTACGCTCCACCATAGCCTCTCGTTCGGACCGGATTAGTTCCTTACTAGCCCGAGCACCTGGAAGGTATCTCTCTACAACTGTGCTATCATCTGCATACCCATAGATACCGGGCATCAGCAGATCGTTAATATGCAGCAGGAAAAAAAAACACTGAAAAGTGCAAAATAACTTTAATTTCGGAAGCCGGTGTTTCTATAATAGTTTTGTCTCTTCGTTATTTAACACCGACGGAAGAAAGAAGTTGAAGTCGGTTGTATTTTTTTTTTTGTAAAAAGTTTTTATTTTACACTTTTTAGTTATTGCCGGTGCCTAACTTCAGGCTTCAACATCAGATCAGTTCGATATATTCCCCCTCTTCTTTCAGTCATCGACTACACGTATAAACAAAGCAATTTTACTTGTTACGACGGTTCTGCTGTGATCCTATGAGGAGTTCTGTTTCATATCTTCGAAGTTCATGATCAGATCATAACAATATTTGTATGGGACCAACTCGGAAGCATAACCTTTCAAACAAAAAAAAATATTTCAAAATCGGTCCACAATTCACTGAGAAATCGGTGAACATACAAAAAAAAAACATTCAGCCGAACATAGAACCTCTTCCTTTTTGAAGTCGGTTAAAAAGGTTTAATTCGTTCTATGTCAGAACAGTTGGAGACGGATGTGTGTGGCAGATGGAGGACTACGGTGAATGCCACAGTAGCCCTCCATTGCGAATGTTCTTGAGCTTCATGCTCACGTCGCTACACGTCATTTCGATACTCCTTCACTACCTCAAGTTTCCGACATGACACTTCCTAAGTAGGTAAATTTGTGGAAGCGTTCCACTACCTCTAAAGCTCTGAGCTTATCAGCTACCTAAAATTATCTGTAAATTTTATATTCTCTAATGTTTATGAATAATGTATTCACATTCGCATAGGAAGTTTTTGTGATGGCTACCGTGTCCTAATGAAAAAGGTACCTACTCCTTTTTCATCGAAGTTTAATTAACTCCCATAAAGTCTAAAGCTTTATGGTATAAACGGTACTTGGACGACTTTATTAAGATTTGTGGCCATACGGTCACATCATTACTTCTAAGGTGCATAAAGAAATAATATTATATGAATGAAAATGATGAAATTACAGGACGTTAATCTACTAACAATTGCGTACGTACTGTATAAAGTCGTTCCTGTTAATTAAAATAATACCTTATCTTGCTAATTAAATCACGACACATGACTTCATATGATTGATTAAAATGTAAAAATTATAGAAAAATTTCAAGCGATAAAATATTATCAATTTGCTATAAGAGCATTATTATTTTGCGCGATTTAGGGAAGAACCTTTTGTTTTAAAAACAAAAACACAACTATTTATTTAGAAATTGACTGATAAAACTTTTATGGACGTAGTGTAGTTGATAGGGCTGAGTGATTAATAGCAACTAGATGAGATAGCCAACGGTAAACCTAAATAGCCTACGATTAGGATTTATACGCATAAATCTTTTAGTTTAAAAACGAAATTAAATTATTTTCAGGTGGCAACCTTCATAAATCTTCATCAAAATGCAGTATCCTTACTATCAGATGTCTCAAAGTGGGATACTGAACGTTTTGTCTTCGACAAAGAGAACTTTACGTTAGAAATGGACTCGGCTGCACCCTTGGAATCGGAGTCCGACGATCCAGTCTTAGAAAATGCTAAACAGAATGACCCATTGGAGAGTGAAGAAAGTCTCGTTTTGCATTATAGGTGAGTAAAGAACACACGCACTGAGGATTCCGTACAAACTTACCTATGAAAACATTTCAATTCTCAAATTGAGTTAGAAGGTTTTTCCGAAAGTTTTTTTCCAATTTTTTTTTTTGTGACGTAACAACAAATTTACAGTTTTCAGATTTTTTCTTATACTTGTGCTATAAGACCTTGCTTCATCCAAATTTCAGGATTCTAGGTCAACGGGATTCCCTTGAGAGTGTCGAAATATACGTTTTTTGCGAACATAAACGGCCGTATCTTTTTTTTTCGTTAACTCAGAAGTTTTATTTTTTCACAACTTCAAGGGACCGCAGACCTGAGTATTATGGTTTTAATTTCAACTTGACACCTCCACGCGTTCCCGAGATAAAGGGTCTTGACAGACAGACGGACCACAAAGTGATCCTATAAGGGCTCCGTTTTTTCCTTTTGAGGTACGGAACCCTAAAAACAAACCTAGGTGCTGAATTCTGCATAAATAAAAACCAGAAGTCTGAGCGTGAGGCGCCTATTTCTGATCCAGACTTGTCCTCTAGCGAAGCTCTAAGCTGAAGTCCTTAGCCCCTTAGAGTGTAGTAGCTTAGTTTATAAGTATTTGTCCTGCCAGGAGGGCATAATTTATTAGGACATAGCAAAATAGCCCGGTTAAGCAGAAAGAGCTACCCTCATGGACTTGCGAGATGCCTCTTAAAAAAATATAATCGTGAGACAAAAACGACATGACTGACAAAATATTTGTCTGTAAAAATCGCTTTTAGCGATAACACCAACCATTGACACTATATTATTTTAAGCTCTTGCCTGAATCTTTTTTGGTGTAAATAATAAGTACCTATACTCCATTCGAAATAAGATGAGACATTTAAGCAAACCTTTTTTTACTGTTTGTTCAACCGATTTTGACTTTAGTGTGCGCAGTAATTGCATGACTTGATTCCACCATCTCATTTCTACCATCGGACAACCCGACGAACGGCGAGTACCCACCCTTACGTTGTTGAAACCTTTACGGTCCGGACTAAGCGTTTTGCCTCGTCGTTTATACCGCGTACATCGAGGGACTGGAACAATTTGCCTGTTACGGCCTGCCCGTCCGATTATAATTTAGGTGTCTTCAAGGCTAGAGTGAATAGGCTCTTAATAAATTAGTGCGCCTCACCATCAACGATTGAATCACTACTTACCATCAGGTGGGATCGCAGTCAAGAACTAGTTTATATCAATTAAAAAAATAAGATAAATGGTTACACTTGAGGAAGGCCTATGTCCAACAGTGGACGTCTTTCTGCTGAAATGATGATGATGATGACTATAGTACAACTGAATATAGTATCTACACTTGAGATTTTTAGACTCCATCGTCGACTACATCATCGTCTACCATTAGGTAAGATAGTGATCAAGTGCGACGACCATCTATCGAAGTTGTTGTTGCGCAGAAGGCAGTACTCCTTGATAAAGCTTGCATTGTGAGGAGCGAAGCAGTGTGAAGGAACGGCGAGTATCCACCCTTACGTTTTTGAAACCTCTACGGTCCGGACCAAGCGTTTCGCCTCGTCATTTATACCGCGTTCATCTTCAAGGCTGAACTGAATAGGGTCTTAATAAACTAGTGCGCCTCACCATCAACGATTGCATCACTACTTACCATCAGGTGGGATCGCAACTAGTTTATATCAATTAAAAAAATAAGATAAATAGCAACTGCAGTAAATAGTTGGTATTGTAACCACTTTTTGCTTTTAATGCCATCCTTATGTCTACGGAATAGAAGTAAAAAGCGGTTGAGCTGACAGTAAAGGTTTGTTTAAATGTCTAATCTCATTTCGAATGGAGTACCTATATAGGGTGACTGGTAATTAGTGTACGATACTTAAACACGTGATTGTGCTCATGATAACAAACAACTTTTACTATGGGAATAAACCTGAAATCGCGAAAAAAATCAGCTGTTCAGTACATTTATGTTTGCCTAATGTAGGTACTGAACAGTTTTTTTTTTGTCGCGATTTCGGCTTTGCTCCCATAATAAAAAATTGTTCTCATGAGCACAATCACGTGTTTAAGTGTCGTACACTAATTACCAGTCACCCTATATATCTATCTATCTGCCCAGGACTTCAAAAAAGGAAATCTTGTTATTTTAACTGGGTCCTGCATCAATTAGAAACTGCTCAAACATGTCCGATGGTCTGGGTCTTCCTACAAAATAAGTTCCTTATGCAACTTGATGAAAACGAAATCAGCCACTAAGTAGTAGCTGATTGATAGTCGAAGAGTGTATGATGTCTTGAATGCTGCACGCTTAGCCATCCCTTACATGAACAAAACAGTTGTAGCTGCTTTTGCGATACCGGGTGGAGTGATGGGTGGTCTTAACTTCACATCACTGTATGTCTGATATTTTAAGTTTACCATTGTTAAAATGGTTTTAGTTTCGGTTTTTATGGTGAGTATCTACGCATTAAATAGTGTCAATCACTGTTACAACACTAACGCGTATCTTTTCGATTCGTTTATAACTTATTTTTTTACTAGTTTTAGTGATGAAAAACTGCGAGTGTGAAAAAAATACAACAGTAGGTAATAACCAATTTAATCTATATTTTCAAACCTCAAAATATTACGTATTATATTTCCATTTCGTTATAATATAATGAAAATAGGTAGGTAACGCCTGACAAAAATATACAAGCAATACTTCTACACGTATCTTCGTTCGGTTACGGTTTAAAGACCTGGTTCTTTTTGCTATTGATTCCTCGTATTGGCCACTAACATATAACCTAGGTTTCATTTTCGCATTTTTAAAACATGCCAATAGTTTGCATTGGCCTTTACCCGGTTCATAGCTGGACCACTTACCCTACTTAATATTACAAAGAGAAAATTTTTGTGTTGAAAAAGATTTGTGTTTTGGATTATTGTATTTTAGTTTGAAGTGAATAAATAAAACCGATTTTAAAAATTCATTCACTAGTAAAATACTACTCTATCACTGAGTGACGTGAGGCTAGATATATATTTTCTACTGTCGACATGCGGGCGACGCCGCTAGCTGATGCTAGTCAATAATAAATCACTAGTGCGATTCTAAAATGCGTAGCCCTGGTCAGTCAGCCCCGTTATTTTATCACATTTTATCAATGTGATAATTTGACTTATTTTAACGTAACCGTGTTATAATAAAAAAAATATCCGATAAACGTCTATGTCCGATTGTATTTTCGATTGATGATTTATTTATTAATCATCGATTCTATCTAGTGTTCCGGCTTTTTTAGCAGCCATAAATCTACCAATAACTAATAATAAACATAGATACCTATCTGGAATACATAAATGGGTAGGTACCTATCTGGCTGTAGGTACCTACTTACATAAATGAAAAATAAGTACGATAATCAAACAAGGACAAAGTTAATGAGTAATACGTACTTTTTGGTCATTCGAAATATGTATTATTTATGGTATATGGTATGCACCGAATAGGGATGGCGATTCTTCCTAAATAGGATCGATTTTTGAATCGATTCGAATCGAAGTCAAAGAATAGCAGCAATAAATCGAGTTCTAAAAGATTGATTTCCTAAAGATCGATCCATTGGATACCGCGTAGGTGCTATGTCCTAAATAAAAAAAATACAAAAAAAATATACAACCGACTTCAATGTGAAAAAAACACTGAAAAGTGCAAAATAACTTTAATTTCGGAAGTCGGTGTTTCTATGATAGTTTTGTCTCTTCGTTATTTAACACCGACTTTGAAGTCAGTTGTATTTTTTTTTGTAATTTATTTTTATTTTACACTTTTTAGTTATGGTACCACCACTAAAAAGTACCCCTCAGCTAAAATTAAATACCTTATAGCCAGAGTGCATCTCATAACAATTCTAATAATCCCAAACACGGTTATATTAGGTACATTAATTTATTACAGAGATCCAGTGCCTAAATTCAGGCTTCATCATCAGATCAATACGATGTATTCCCCCTCTTCTTTCAGTCAGTCATCGAATACACGTAAAAACAAAGCAATTTTACTTGTTACGACGGTTTTGCTGTGATCCTATGAGGAGTTCTGTTCCATATCTTCGAAGTTCATGATCAGATCATAACAATATTTCTATGGGACCAATTCGGAAGTATAAACTTTCAATAAAAAAAAAATGTTTTTAAATTGGTCCACAATTGATCGAGAAATCAGTGAACTTAGATAAAAAAAAATACATTAAGCCGAACATGAACCTCCTCCTTTTTGAAGTCGGTTAAAAATACGTGATCCTAAAATGCACATGTGTTTCATGACTGGTGAATAATTGGGTTTACAAAATTCATAGCTGGCGGAAAATAGGTGCTTTGAACGTTTTCAAATAATAATATGGTTGCAATCTGCATTAAAAATCCGAATCTCGATTTCAATTTTCTCAGATCGGTCACAGAATCGATCCATTGTTTAAGATCGAATTAAAAAACCGATTTTATTGACGTATAAAACCGATTTTTCGATTAATCGATCTCAGAACGCCAACCCTATTTTGAAAGAGTTACCGCGGCCCTGTACGTAATGGATAACTGAAAGTATTTGGTGGGTTTTAGTCAGTAAAAGTCTGACACTCTTCGCTGCACCCAGAGCGGGACAAGTTGAAGATGATTTCCTATACAAAAAAAAGAACGAGAAACCGTGAAGGCTGGTTCGTGCCTTCGTGGTGAAAAGAGTAGATGGCACCCTTAGGAAAACCTATACGTTTTACATAAAATCGTCTGTACCAATAGCGCTGGGCTAGTCTAGGTTTTATTCGCCCCAACTTCCACCGGGGTGGTTTTAGTCATTATGAGTCTGACAAAACCTTCCATAAATGTCCGCCCTGGGGTGGTTGGAAGGCTTCCACCCACCCCAGGGCAGACATCTATGAGGATTCCCACCCCGAAAAAAAAAAGGTTTTATTCACGTAACACTTCGGGGAAAACAGGCTCGAATCTTTCATTTAGTGTAGAGGTAAACGGAACTCAACTAAGATACGTCTCTGTCGTATTAGATGTACCTACTTAGCTAAAAACAAACAAAAATTTAAAGCATGCATGACACAATGTGCGGTTGCATGCTAGCTGAAAACATTGCAATAAACAAACGCAGGTAGCATCATCTGCGTTTGTTTTGTTTTTTTAACATGTCCTCTTATATCTACCACGATAATCTCACAATTAGGCAATTTCTAGATGTTCTCGGCTTGAGACTATAGACGAAAACTAAAATTAGGTACTCACCACGACCGATGAAAAACTCCTAATACGAAAATATGTGCATGCATTCATATCCACAAGATTCGCGTGCGGGCAACAATGCTGTCGACTCAGTCTACTGTGTTTGTTTATGAAAATTAATTAAGCGAAAATTCCACTAAAATTACTTTACAAGTTATTGACGAGATTTATCTTTTTGTCTTGGCGTTACTTTTTATTGCATACAGAAGATGGTCTGGAAAAATATCGTACTATTTTTAATAAATATTTTCACTATGAACGCTATCTTTTTGGAGCTACTAATCCCCTTTCTTCAAGCATTAATGAAACCAATTTATTTTTGATTTCGAAGCCTACAACCCTACAGCTACATACCTAGATATTTAGAGATGGCAGAGTGCAGTTGTTTAGCAATTCACTAGGTAAGACTACGCTAATCGCGAGTTTGATATCTGCATGAAACAAATATCCTAGCTACAGTACCTATACTTAGGTATATAACGAGGTCCTGGTAAAATAGGTATTTTTGTTTGTATTTTTGGAGAATTAGACTACCAAAAACGCATCAAAGCCCGGATAATTAATAGGACACTACTTACTTAAAAAAAACTCCTTTACCTACTTACCTAGATTAGTTAGGTACAGGAAGAAAAATTCTCGCTCCTCAGCTAAGTGACTATATTTCTTACCCACAGATCTCGTAACTTCATCCCTCACTTTGTCTGGCGTAAATCTTCCCGACCTTGCGGCGTTGGAGTCAGTCCGTGGAGCAACCACCTGTACGTGTGCGGCATGGACAGTCACAGTGTGCTGGTGATGGAGCGCGCGCAGGCCAAGATCATCACCAGGTTGTCCTGCGATGAGATGCTCTGCCCCGTGCAGATCGCCTTCATGAAGAGCACGGGAGAGATTTATGTTACAGGTTGGTAGTTATTTTTCAAACTTTGATGAAAAAAATTCATCGTCATCATTTTAGCCGAAAGATGTCTATTGTTGCTATGTCCAACAGTGGACCTCTTTCGGCTTCCCCTAAGTTTCACCTTAACGACCGGTCGGATGTGACCCTCACCAGGTCATTGCACCACCTTGTGGGATGTCTTCCTAAGCTGCATCTTCCGGTACGCGGTCGCCACTCCAGAACATTTTGGCCCCTTCGACCATCTGTTCTGCGAGCAATGTGCCCTGCCCACTGCCATTTAAGTTGATTATTCTTCGAGCTATATTATGTTGGTAAACTTGGTTCTCCTGCGGAAAGAAATTACACAAAGTGCCTGTCTGAACACGAGGACCTACAATACGTAACTCGGCGCACCACTGCTCTTGGAGCTGTAATGCTACAACGGATTTGAATATCTAATGGATTACTGGAGAATTCCTCATTCTTGAAGGTGTGATAAAGCGTTCTGTCCTTAAAAATGCAGTGGGAAATCTCAAGGTGGCCCCTCGTATGAGACGCCAAGTAGTCACGTACACGAATTACCAGTAGCGGCAACTTCTGGTGACGTTTAATTTATATATACCTACTTAGGTAGTAGTAGGTAGATACCAACCTACTCGTTGAAGCGTGGCCTTATGATCCTTGCGGGGAATGGCACAAACGTGAATATGATTTATTACGCTAGATACGACTAATAGTAAACATAAAGATGAAAAAAATTGTAGGTTCTAGAGTATGTAACTTACCTGGTTATCATATGCTTGTAAGCTAGGTAATTCATTTCTTCCTCAGAGTCTATGTAAAAACCCTTTTTTTTATTAAATCCAAGTTATTATAAGTCCATGCCTATAGTAATATCGATAATGAGCATAACAAAAAAAAAAATACATACAGTCGAACATTACGTGCTGGCCACGGACAATTCGCTATAGCGAAAATTCGCGCGGCGCGACCGGCGGCGCGTCTTGCGAATGAATCAAATGTATGGAAATGTACTGGGCATGCCACGCGCAGCGGCGACCAGCGAGACGACCGGGGCCAGTACATTTCCATACATTTGATTCATTCGCAAGACGCGCCGCCGGTCGCGCCGCGCGAATTTTCGCTATAGCGAATTGTCCGTGGCCAGCACGTTAGACCTCCTCCTTTTTGTAGTCGTTTAAAAAGGAAGACCAACCCATCCTTTTTTATCTTACCTATTTCTCGTGAACAGCTCATAATAAGGAAAAAGATGATTTATCTCTTAAATCATTCATCACCTTCCTAGTTACCCTTAGCCACAGAATAAGCCCGTGCTACTTGGAGTCGGCACAACACGTTTTCTACTTTCATTCATTCTTTTTTCCTTCACTTCATATAATCCTTATACAATCCATTATTCTGGCATTCTTCTCCCTTTCCAAGTCTCCTTCTATTAAAATTGGAGTCATCACTTACTAAATATTCTTTCAGACAAATGGAAGCACTGCATCCACGTATTCTCCAAAGACGGTGAATACCTGCGCAGCATAGGGCAGAAAGGCAGTAGAGTGGGGACGTTTCGGTCCCCAGAGGGCATTGCTACAGACAACGCGAACCAACTCATCTATGTCGTGGACACTGGCAATGATAGAGTGCAGGTAATAGACAACACAAGTTTTTTTTTTTATAGGCAATCCATTTTCAAAAACAAACCTAAGGCCTTTTTCCTAGAGGAATATTCCACACTGGACTAAGATAGCGACCTCAATATGTCAAATGTCTAGTGATCAGCGAGACTGCTGTTTTTAAGCAATCCGATAAACTTGTCATAATCTATATATAAAAAAGAATCCCTATTTCCCTTGGTCACGCTATCACGCGTGAATGGCTGGACCGATTTTACAAAAATTTTTTTTTGTTGTGTTTGTTATTGCCAGGAGAAGAATCTTACGAAAGAAAAAATTTAAAAAATTGGTAGTAGGGTAGAGCAGAATAGAGTAGTCAGTTGACGGGAGCGAAGCCGCGGTCTTTAAAAGCTAGTATAGCATAGCATAGCATAGTCGGCCTTATAATGTTCCCACTGCTAGGACTCAGGCCTCCTCTCTAGGAGAGAGAATGGGCCGTAATCCACCACGCGGGCCCAGTGCGGGTTGGTGGATGTCACATGTTTTAGAATTTGGTTCTAGGACATGCCGGTTTCCTCACGATGTTTTCCTTCACCGTTTTGAGAGCAGTGGTGATGAAATAAATTACACAAAGTAATGCGCCTGGCTGGGTTTGAACCCGCGACCTACAACTCGTAAGTCGGAGCCGTTACCACTCGGCCACCACTGCTCTACTCGAAAGCTAGTAGGTATATTATATTGTTAAATATGGAACTTGAACGAAATAAGCGGAGTGTGGGTATACTTACATTACTACTATAAAGGTGCAATTTTGTGTGAGGATTCAAACTCTATCAGATGCTACTAAAAATGAATGATATAAAGCTCCAAAAAGGAATAAACGGCTTACCAATTTATGGATTTTTTGATAAGATAGTAAGACACTACGTAACATCAAATAAGTATATACCATTCATTTAGGTCCTATATTATCTCTGATATTTATGACATGACCTTCTAAATAATGCAACAGCTGATCCTGGTTTATAAGCCAAAGATTATGTTAACGGTGATTATTTAATACAATACGCAATAGATATCATTTTATATTCGCAGTTAAGATATCGCTACCTTGCTCTTGAAGTTCGTATATTAGCTCATATATGCACGATAAACGATGATAATTTCTAATTTATTTTCGATTGAATGTATTATACAAAACTCCTTTTTTAGATTACGAGTCTGCGAGTTTTTTTTTATTGGGTGGGAAAATCATCTTATGACAAATCCGGCTCTTGGGTGGAGCGCGAGATAGTGTCAGACTTTTACTGACTAAAAACCCACTCCTGTTCCTTCAAAGTATTCTCTCGGTAAAACTCAAAATAGAAAAGGTTTTTTACATTCCGAGTCATTTACCAAGATAGGAATCTATTATTATTAAATACTACTTACTGCATTAAAGATTTTCTTCCTATCAAGACCTCCCCCTTATTTTACTAATTCAAGTTTCACTGAAATTTCAGATAATTCAACCGGATGGCAAATATGTAGATCAAATCGGAATAGCAGTAAAACAGCAGGCTTCACTTGCGCCGTCTGTTTGGGAGACCAAAGAGGTCTTATGCACCGAACTAAACGCACCAACCAGTGTCGCAGTCACCAACGATCGCGTTGTTGTACTCGATAGCGGTAATGGACGGATTAAAGTGTACAATAAACAAGACAAAAGCAAAATCATAGAGTTTGGCTCCATGGGCCAGAGAAAAGGACAGTTCAGACACCCTGAAGTCTTAGCAGTCGATCCTATGGGTTACATCTTAGTCGGGGATTCAGGAAACTGCAGGGTTCAAGTTTTCAAACAAACAGGACAACTTATCAGGGTCTTTGGAGGTCTAGGCAGCCAACCAGGCAAGTTTGGTTGGATCTCAGGCATCCACGTCACTAAACAACTAGACATCATCATAAGTGATACTAAAAACCACAGCGTCAACTTTTTTTAACAGATGTATTAAAATTATAACAATTTATTTCAATATTGAACATTATGTCGCAATGTAAAGTAAATTAAAATATGATTGAGATAATTATAGCACTGAGATAAGTATACAAATAAAATTATTTCTATTTAATCTGTTGTTTTACTTGCACGATTTTTATCTTCTGTTAATTTTAATTTAAAAAATAAGATACAAAAAAATAATTTAGATCGAGATTCTTATGACACGACTAATAATTTGACAAAAATATAATTTTCTACCTAACTTATACGAACCACAAAAATTTAAAGTGGTAAACGATAACTTTAATTTTTGTTACTGATAGTTTATTAAACAGTAATCTCTCTCTAAGTTTACTTCAATTAATATGAGATTATTAAAACAGAAAAGTTAATTCGTAGATCTTTCTGTAATACATTATTAAAGAATCGTTATTTCGTTAATATTTTTAATGATTAATTTATAAATACGGTGTTGATTTAAAACTGTCTTAAAAACATACGTACAGTACCTACGGGCAAACTATGTTGGCCACTCTGAAGTTACGGCCTGGTCACGACTTCGGTCTTAGCGGCCAGCGGGGCGGCATTAGTAAGCGAGCGTAGAGCGCTAAGAGCGGCGACTCGTGGCGTGCTTCAAACATTTTCATACTTTTGATCTTACGCTCGCCGCCCCGCGCTTAGCTACCGCTCACAGCGGCAACGTCGTGAACGGGCCGTTAGGCGTTTACAGGCCTAGCCAAGTTATGACCGTTTCGTGTCGAAACTCTCTTTCTACAATCGATAAAGCCTCAGGGTAAGTACCATTTATACCATAAAGCTAAAGGATGTAGCGATGGACATTGTAGAAACGTTTACATTTCATTCTGTCATTTTGAACGATTTAATCTTGGCTACGAATTTTATTGAGATGATGATGTCATTCCTATACATTTGATTAGTTTTCTACTAGCGTTAACGATTGTAGATTATCAACTTGGCAAAGCCTGCAGAACTATGTACATACTCGACAGAATACGCAATACGCATTCGCCATGATTCTTAAAAAGAATTACTGCGAAGCCAAGTGTTCGAAGTTCGGAGTGGTCAAGATACTGCGACCGAGAGGCCGTACTGTACGTAGATTTTGAAACTTCAGTACGTATCATATTTTAAATCAACAGCCTGTATGAGTATTATTTAATTGCATAATCATTGGACGTCACGTCTACAATTCCATTATATTCATACCAAGTTATGATAAAGGACAAGTGCTAATAAAAAAATATACAAGGTGTAATATTTAAATATGAATGAATCGTTCTTACATACAAAATTATATAATCTTGCAAAAATATTGATTGCCTTCCTTACAGAAAGCAACGTGATGGTTTATTGCTGTGTATTTCAAAACTTATTGCGTAATTTACACCCTGTATATTCGAAATTTAATAACATACAACATTTATAGATAAAAATCTATGGTTAGTGCTCTGAGTGGGAATTATTTTTACGTTAACGTGATCAAAACGTTTAGCGCGTGTAGCTCTCTAATTGGTTAAGAGCTTGGAGCGAGCCAATCGGAGAGCCACACGTCATAAACGTCGTCTTTTTATTCTTTTGACGAATTTTTGATTTAATCTAATTTAACTTTGACGCGAATGTTAATTTGAATGAAAATTATTTTGACTTTTATTTTAATTTGTAATTTGACTTCGATTATTATTATTGTATTTTTATTTCTTGTATTTTCTTTTATTTGTTTGACATTTTTTATTATTTGACATTGTTATGTACATAATCATTTGTTTTCATATTTTTATGTAACATTCTTTAAATGACTTGTAAGAATCCCTTACCAATAAATTACTATGACTATGACTAAACGTGTCGACCGTATTAACGTAAAACAAACTCACACTAGGCACTCTCTGGTTACAACATTCAACACTAAGGGTATGGCTCAAATCAGTCTCGAGCAGGTGGTTTTACATTAAAATTATCTACAGTTAATAGTTATTTACATTATCGAAACTGATTTTCATAAACTAAAAGAAACCATGACATGTTAACTTACATTTTAGATCTTAAAATTATAACTTAAAGCCACATTCATATATCTATGTCCGAACTTATATTTTACATAAAAATGTATTATGTATATTTTGAGAAAAATAAAGAATTCATTGTTAAAATAATTTCCTGCATCGATTGATCTCGAATTTGGACCTAAACTTAATGATATAAAAATAATACGCATTACAGATCTTGAAACGTGATGCTTGTTCACAAAGTAATACAAATTGTTAGAGTAGCAAAAACAGCAAAAATCGGTGAGTCTCAAACACGTAAAAACTTTGGAATAATAACTAAACAGCGTATATTACTTTGCCGCTTTTAAGGCCATCGTTTTATTGTTTTGTAGGCCATACAATAAGTAAAACAATAACATTTGAATACAAAATGTTGAGGTAAAGAAGTTATCTTTAATCGGGATTGCGAACGAACAGCAAATAATTGATGCATGAACGAACATTACGTAGTCATCGCATAAAACTAATGAGCCTAACATATTCGAATTACGAATATATGATGAATTTCATTACCATTCAACAAATGTATTAATTCAATGCTTTATCTATATTTTAATACGGCATTGGCCAGTCTAGCTCTAGTCTATTTAAAAAATAAAACCTATGTTTGTGACAAGAAATCATAGTCGTGAAACATAGCTAAATAAAATCACATGGCAAAAATAAAATATTAGTCGCCTTACTACAAATAATTCTGGTGCAACACAGCACCATGCAAGGGACATAGTGTACAAGATTTGGTCAACGGTCTGGATTATCTATTAGATCTAAGACGACCGGCAAGGTTGACATCTAGTGACCGAGTGACTCTCGCCGAGGACCACTGAGTCGTTCTCTGCAGGCGGACCTTCACTGTTGTCGTGTTGTCTCTGGAATTTTAATTATTATCATAAGTACTGAAAATAAGACATAAAGTGTACTAAACACACGTAATGAAATAGAATATTAATTTCAAGACTATGTTTGTTGAAGAAATGCAGTTTTCCACTTCATCTTTTTTTTGCTGTCTAGAAATGTTTTTACATTTTAATCTGAATGTAGGAGAGCATATTTTTTTAAGAAGTAAGTGTTCCCAGCAAATAGGTAGAAATCCTTCATTATAATCATCATCATTTCAGCCGAAAGAAGTCCACAGCTGGACATATGCCTCAACGACTGGTCCTATGCATCTCGCATCCATTAAGTCCTATTTAGCAAACAGAGCGCAATTAGTCGAAATAGAATTCTTCAATAATAGAACTAACGAACTTCAAAAGTTTCGATCTGACAGCAAGGCAATAAACGCCTCAATACCACAAGGGAGTGTAATTGGATGTCTTCTTTTTCTCATTTATATAAACGATCTTCCGAAAACAATTTAAGATTCCGGACCATGCGTTTTATTTGCAGATGACATTTCTATTCTTACGGGACAAAAACCTAAAAAATGCACTTAATAATTTACTCACCAAAACAATAACCTGGTTAAATGATCATAATCTTGAGATTAATTTTGAAAAAACTAAACATAACTTTCCACCCCCACCAAAAAAGTCGTCTTGATGTAAATTTCTCTTTCAACAACCACAAATTAGAATTAGTAAACGAGTTTTCACTATTAGGCTTAACCATAGATACGAACATAAACTGGAAATCTCACATTCAGAAAACAAAAACAAAATTTTCAACATTTTTGTACGCTTTTCGCGAAACAAAAAAGACCACAAACTTGCAGACAGCTCTAGTTACGTACTACGCCTATGCTCATGCATGGCTCAGCTACGGTGTTATAATGTGGGGAAATAGCACTGAAACACAGGCGCTGTTTACAACCCAAAAAAAAAATATCCGTATTTTGGTTAATATTGAACAAACCGATAGCTGCAAACCTCATTTCAAAAAACTAAATATTTTAACGCTACCTTCGATTTACATACTAGAAATCTGTAAATTTACACACACACACAAAGACTTTTACACGAAACGAAAGATATTCAAAACAAGATTCACACTTCGATACAAAACACGTCCTAAACCTACCAACATCTCGATTAAAAATGCATTCATCTGGCCCACTTGTAATGTCGATAAAAATCTATAATAAACTAGCTTTTGCCCGCGGCTTCGCTCCCGTCAACTGACTACTATATCCTACTCTACCCAACTCTATCCTACTCTACCTTACTCTACCCTACTCTGCCCTACTCAAAAAAAAAAAATTATGATATGTATCCTATGTCCGTCTCCTGGTTCTAAGCTACCTCCCCACCAACTTTCAGCCAAATCGGTTCAGCTGTTCTTGAGTTATAAATTGTGTAACTAACACGACTTTCTTTTATATATATATGTATAGATTAGCCGAGCCACTAAGAAACGAAAAAAAGATCGCTGTTTTTATAAATAAATTAAAAAAACTATTACTAAGTAAATGTTATTATAGCGTAAATGAATAATTAAATGATAAATCTATACAGCTCACAAAATAATATAAAATAATAATAATAAATAATAATTGGTAATGTACTAAATAATAATTTATAAGGTAATAAATAATAATTTGAAATGTAGTAAATAATAATTTATAATGTAATAAATCTTTAATAAAATTGTTCTTAGAATAAGTTAATTTTTAAGTAGTATTGTATTTGCTGTGCCCAACAGGGTCCACGATTGTGTCCAATGTTTTCACCTACCACCTAATCATGTACATTGTGGAATGCAATAAATAATTGAGTATTGAGTATCGTATTCCCACGACCCTCACCAACGTCAGTCCAGCTTGTGGGAGACCTTCCAACGCTGCGTTTTCGGGTACGCCATCGCCACTCCGAAATCTTTCAACTATCTGTTAGGGACAAATATATTGTCCGTTCTAACGTAATTTAAGTACAGAGTAAAAACTTTTCCAGAAGGTCTTTTTATACTGTAAATGAATATCAATTCATCTTGAGGACAAAACGGCTTGGGATTGACCTGCTCCAGTACTGACTATAATTGTGGTTACTTTGTATATACATTTATATATATAATTTTTTTTTGCTAATTGTCATTTTTATTATATTTTTTTAATTTGACATTGTGAATGTGGGGACTGTGGATAACTTTTTTCTTTTCTGTAATTTTAACATAATCTCTGGCAGTTTTGAGTATTTGATGCGGCCTACCCGATATTATTACCGAGTAGGTATTTGGTGTGGTCTTTTCTTTGGTTTTGTTCGTCAAGTCGTTGAGCTCCTTAGTAGTCTAGCAAGTTGAGCTCCTTAGTAGTCCAGTGAGTTGAGCTGCACGAATACTGACAAATGCTTGCACTGACTGGACAGGTCCACTTAAATCTGTGTGGTTCTTGCTTCAAAAGACCATCTGAGACACTAATCTGCATGGTTCTCATATGATTTGACCATTACGTTTACTGGATCAACTTTAAAAGAGATTTTGATCTCTGAGTTTGTTGCGGTGTTTCTTCTTAGAGTAGTCAGCTAGGAAACACCAGCCTCATCTAGCCTAAACTGACGAAAAAAAATTGACGTGTAAAAGTGTTTTTCTAAAACCTATTTGCAAAATAAATATAATTTATCATTTACCTAAGTATGCCAGGGACTACAGATATTCTATCTCAAGAAGTCTGTTTGGCTATGTTGACTTTGACAGGTGTGCACGGGTCATGAGTGATTTGAGTCTGCGCCAAATTCTTTCATGGAGTAACAGCACAGCAACTAAACGTAGAAAAGTTATCCAAAGTGAGGTATTTTTTTTTACTTTTAACCTCATCTCAGGATATTTGGCTCCGTTGTTGCTACGTCACTTACTTCGTGCTAGCGACCGTATTTAGGGGCCCATTTATTGAGTGTGCAAATTATTCCCTGCCTTTTTTATCGATGTATATTAATAACATTGTTCAGGCAGGGGCCATAGTCTTAACATAGCTTTTTTTTTATTGATAGGCTCGCGTTTGACCACTATCTCACCTGATAGTAGATAGTTCTTGGTAACCAGTCCACTTAACCCTCCTAAAACATAGCCCTATATTTTTGTTTTCCATATCATGTCGCGATAGTTTCCCACCAACCGAGGGTTGTCCTTGGGTGCACTAGCATAATCCGTACAGGGGTAACCGTCGGTTAGTACCTACCTACCACGTTCCGTGAAAAGTCTTTAAGGGGCTTCTGCGAGTTGACTTCGGCTATTCGCCTTCCAAAGGTCTAGGTCCCTAGGCTCTTGAGATAAATAAATACTTACATAAAAATAATAAACCTACATTTATAAAAGTCCACTTAATTAAATCTGTAATGTATACCTATTGTATGTATGTCAGTTTGTTATTTTTCTGTAATGTGTATGCAATGAGATTTGACTAAGGTCTTTTTAGGGTTCCGTAGCCAAATGGCAAAAAACGGAACCCTTATAGATTCGTCATGTCTGTCTGTCTGTCTGTCTGTCTGTCTGTCTGTCTGTCTGTCTGTCTGTCTGTCCGTCTGTCCGTCCGTATGTCACAGCCACTTTTTTCCGAAACTATAAGAGCTATACTGTTGAAACTTTGTAAGTAGATGTATTCTGTGAACCGCATTAAGATTTTCATACAAAAATAGAAAAAAAGCAATAAATTTTGGGGGTCCCCATACTTAGAACTGAAACTCAAAATTTTTTTTTTCATCAAACCCATGCATGTGGGGTATCTATGGATAGGTCTTCAAAAATGATACTGAGGTTTCTAATATCATTTTTTTCTAAACTGAATAGTTTGCGCGAGAGACACTTCCAAAGTGGTAAAATGTGTGTCCCCCCCCCTCTAACTTCTAAAATAAGAGAATGATAAAACTAAAAAAAATATATGATGTACATTACTATAAAAACTGCCAACGAAAATTGGTTTGAACGAGATCTGGTCAGTAGTTTTTTTTTAGTACGTCATAAATCGTAAACCGCATTTTACCTTTCATTCAATCAACTCAAATATAAAAAAAAAAACATTTAATTTCATAAACATAAACCTTATAATTATGTACATACACCGTGAACCATTATTATGTTACTTGCTGCTACGGAACCCTCCATGGGCGAGTCCGACTCGCACTTGGCCGGTTTTTTACATAGCATGTGTTGATAGTAGGACGAAAATATGCATCTTTAAGATGAGAGAAAAGGATAGGTAGCTACATTGTATGAATCCGACAGCTGTCACCCGCACCATCATATAGCGATTGTAGTGTAGCGTTTATAATTTCCTACGAGAAGAGTATGAATTTACAAAATCATATTATGTGGAACCAAACTGAGACGCGGCGGTGTGCAGCTGAAACTATCGGTTTTTCTATAAAAAAACCATCCAACGAATATTAAAACAAGATGAAAGTCTTTTCGACACACTATAAAGCTAACATTTTTTTAAATTACACCTCAGACACTCGCTTTAATATAAAGCGAGTGCCTGAAAAAAAATATAGCTTTATTGAAAATGCAGGCGACTATCATTCTAATAAAAGCTATGATAATTATGTTAAATGACTAAATGAAAATCTTTTACCCAATTTACCTCCACGCTCTGTCTTAACTTACTTAACTAACCTTCTTATTACAACACACAGGTTGAAAGACTACCAACGTTGACTACAAAAGAAAGGAGATCTGTTATGCAACAATGGCTCAGAGGTAAAGGTAATTATAGCATTCGGCCAATCTCTCTTTAAACTGGAATTGTAAGAACAAAAAAACAACACAAAGATGAACATACAAAAACATTTTTTTAAGAGAAGTGTTTTGGTATCATACGCCTCTTTACCGCCCAGAATATATTGGGAAATTCTCAAAAAAATATATTGCACCCTACATCAAAGAATATCGAGCAAAACATGATAAACATGTAAAAACTGATCAATGAAAGTGTGGATCGAGTGAGTGTTAGAACGTAAATAAGACCTGTGGTCATGTCGAAAAAATTGATCAAGGATCTACCAATTTTGAATTGGATTTCGAATTCATAATAAGTAATTAATGTGCAAGATGATTCCGATGATAGTGAATCGGAATTTTAATGCTTATCAGATTGTGATTAAAAATGCAAAATTGTATTCTATTTCTTTTGTTTCGATTTGTTTCCACCTTGTAATACCTAAACATGAATATTTAAATACCTACTACTATTTATTTTGATTCTATTCATTGTAAAATTGATTTCTAATAGCTAAATTACTTTAAAAAGGATTTAATTTTTCCTATTAAAAAATAATATGTAATAATAAGATGTCTTTGTTTACACTCCCCATAGTTATACACACAATTACTCTTATCTGTACATGCCACCACAACAATCAGAAACAACCGGACTTCATGAAGTACCTATAATATCTATAACACATGAAACATTGAAACCTACAAAATATTTTTTTTAATAAGTAGCTTTCTAACTTTTCAAAAGAAAAACCCTTTCACTCTAGATTCAAACACTGAAATACTGATTTTTCATCAGTATTTCACTGGTCAGACATAACGTAAGCTGTGTAAGTCAAGCATGAAACATAACAATAGTTGTTTCAGTAACAAAAACATGAAACTCAATTGAGACATGAAGGTGTTTCCTAATGTTGGTAACCATCCGTGACTGCAAGGAAACAATAAATTCCTTTTAAGTTACACTTTGTAAATTAACTAAAAGCACAATCATCTTAATCCTATCATTTAAATTATTTTAATTTCTATAAAACTGACATAAATTTCTCCAACCTTTTGAAAAAAAAAAATGTTTTATTTTTGATAAAAAACTCACACTTGACTACTATCTCAACTGATGGCAAGCATTGTTTTGTTTGACGATGGATCACACTAGAAGTAATTTATTCACTATTGACTTGAAGACCCTTCGGTTATAGCTATCAGGAGACAAAGTTAATTTCATTTCATGAAAAAGTCATTCAATAGGGGTTTTTTTTTTTATAGGTGGGAAAATCATCTTATGACAAATCCCGCTCTTGGGCGGAGCGAGAGATAGTGTCAGACTTTTACTGACTAAAAACCCACTCCTGTTCCTTCTTTGCCTTCGTCCCAGGGCCACGGTTTCATTCAATAGGGTAAGACAAATTGATGATTTTAATGATTATAATTCTGTAAATAAATAGGTATTACGCCCGCCCATCATCAACATGCAACTTGATACTAACCTGCAAAATGCAAAAAACTTTGCAAGAAAATTTGAATTTTGCGGGCTACCTTTGAGCATAGCCCTTAATATTATACACAAAACACATTTCATTATACACAAAAACATCGAATTTTATGAAGGCAGACAGCAACTACTACTAATTAGTTGCAGAACATCTCTTTTGGTTGGTAAAGTTTAGCAGATATGGCTTTTCAAAATATAATAAAAAGCTGAAAGTTTGTGAGTGTGTGTGTATGTATGTTGCTAGGTGTGTAGGTTGAATGGATCTCGATGAAACTTGGTACAAGAGTAGACCATGCCCTGGAATAGCGTATGTTCCCTGGAGTATGTTCCCTTGGGATAGCTAATTTTATGATTAAATTTAAATAATACCTTTAATTCTGTAGCCAAACTACGGAATGTGTCTTCAACATTTGTGTTGTCCTTTGCAGAGGTCTCCATCACAAACATGATTTCAGGGACATAACGGCAGAAAGACTGTGGTTCATCGGGTTCAACTTCCCGCTGGTCTGTCAGGTCACACTTGTTGCCAATGAGTGATACTATCACGTTAGATGAGGTGTACCTTCGTACTTCTTCAATCCACTTTTGTAGAGACAAAAATGTTGACCTCTTTGTGATGTCATATACTGGAATTTAGAAAATAGATTATCTTTATTGTTGTGCATTTGAGTTGGGAATACGAAAAATAGCAGGTAGTTGAACTTATCCATAGCATTATTATATTGTATGGCAATATTTTAAATAAGAGATTTTTATCATTTTCTTTATGAATTGAAAGCTGTGTTTACTAATATTAAAATAGCATCATTATTGTTTTTAAAGGAATTGCAAAACATAAACAACTGTGGAATGAATGCATTATAAATCAAACTATGACTGGTGCATAGATTAGATAAAGCAACATCAATATTTAATTATAGCCATACCTTGATACAGACTACAGTAACCATGAAAATATCGATTATTTAGTAACTATGTACGAAATTAGATAATAATTTATTATTAATCATATGTATGCACTCAGTTTTACTGTCATTTATGAGTCATAATAAAACTACAACTGACTTCAAATCAGGAAATTTTATATCGTGTGGGCGTATCGCATACATACCAATAATTACACCATTTGCCGAGCGGTAGTAACTCTGAGTGATAGTTCTGAAGCGCTCTTGGCCCGCAGTATCCCATATCTGAAGCTGAAATATGACATGTTTATTGTTTTGTATTTTTATGTTAGAACGCATTTACATTATTAGATTATATAATTAGACTAACCTTGACTTTCTTCCCATCCACTATCAATGTTTTCATTGAAAAGTCTACGCCTATTGTATTTCCGTGCCTTTCTATGAAATTACCAGATTTCAACCGTTGGACAATGCATGTTTTTCCGGTTCCGCAGTCACCAATGAGTACTATTTTGAATAAATAGTCAAATTGCTCGTCCGGCACACTCATTAATGTATTAGGATTGCGGCTGCTCATGATTTAAATTTAATTAAACGCTCAATAAAGCTTTATGTTTACCTTGTTTACTTGACTTTTAAATTGACAGCCATTATCTATTTTGACATTTTCTTTTTTAAATTATTTTCCACCCAACATGGCCTTTTGGTTTTTGGCGCACAAAACCTAAACATCACAAAATCAAAATAAGTAATAGTACAAATCGAGGATGCACTTTCGATTTTCCAACAAACAAGTCTCGCTCGATGGCAACAAAGAGTATGTAAAGCTAACGCTTTAAGAGGCGGGACTCCCATAGAAAAAACCGATGTATGAAACGTGCGTCCTCGATCAATACCAACCTAACAAAATTACAGAACTATGGCGGAGTACATACTGCCAACATAATAACATTACTAGTGACGTACTGGATTGTGCGAAAACTTATCGATATCGGCAATTTTTCCTAACGGGGATTTCTTATTTTCAGGAAATAAAAAATAAAAATTCGAAACTCAAGTTGTTTTAATATATATTTATTCAACGAATTAAATTTATCCATGCTATTTATATATTTGGTAATTTTAAGAAAACAAACAGTTACACAAAAATGGCAATAAATAATAACTTGAGTCAACAAATTTTCTAGTGACTAACACATTTAACTTATCTCAAAAACTACTGAACCAATTTTAATGAAACTTGCACTTCTCAAGACAGGTGTTTTTTTTTTAATATCTTATGAACTTTCTGTTAGAGGTTTTTTTATAATATTTCGACTTGATTTAAGTTTCTTAATTAACTTTCGCTTCCGACATGTCATTGAGACAGCTTGTCTCTCTTGATGTTTTCTTGGTGACACTAATGGTACTGAAACAAAGAAAATCGGTGTTAAAAATCAAGTTATTAAGTACTTGCAAACTTAAATTGTATACAAGTGAGTATTGTATACAATTTAAGTTTAGGACTACAAAATCTTCTATTTAGGGAAGTCAGATTAGGGTCTGATGTCTGGGCTACATGATCTCCTTATTAAATTAACTGGTCCACAGCCGTCTAGCTTTGATGTTGAAAGTTCTACAAAAATGAAAAGTAATTATTTTAAATATATTTTTGCTAATAAGACCATTTGGTAAAAAAAAAATATAAATAAATACACAACAACGCTTACTTGGTTCACATAAATTCTGGTGGTAGTTATATTCCTTTAACTGAAGGTAATTCTGTGAACATAAATTATATAATTAGCAGACCTCTGCAATATATGAAATCAGAATGTGCCATACACTTCTTACCATTACATGAGAGCTGCACATTGTCAGTTCTTCTGGTAATGGTTGACTGCTAGCGATACAATGTAGTGGAAATTGAACTAAAATCTCATCATATAATGTGTACGTGAGATTTTCAGATTCTGAACAGCCGTTTTCTTCAGTGGAGTTTTTTTCTTTTTGAAATCTGTATTTCGTAAAATAATTTGCACAAAGATATTTCAATTGATGCCACTTTTCAATTCGCACATAGTCTTCTTTCCCTGTCGCTTTGACCCATTGTTTACACCTAAAAATTGGATGATGAGTTATTTTATAAATTACATATACTTATGTATTATAAAATGTAACAAAATAACTTATATGACAGGCGACATTTTTTCGATTAATATATTTTAAACATTCTATCAACCTACTGTAACATTACATGAAAGGAAATTTATCATGACAAAACATACTAATTGAGAAAACATTGATTTCACTTCCTTATATCATTATCATCATCAGCTTAAGCTTTTAATGTCCTCTGCTAAACATCGGCTTCTCCGGTCATTTCTATAACTAAACATCGATATCGATAAATCCTGGTTAATTACCCAACACTACGTATATTTCGTATAAGTTTCTTTTTCTGTTAAAATGCACTAAACGTTCAAAGATTGTACTTGAATTGAGTTCTTTAAAGAAATAAATAACTAATTGCTTACCGTTCTATATTCTAATGGAAATCTTGCAATAAAAAGACGTTTGTTATCATCAACCCGGCATGATCTAATACCACAAATTTCACAGTTTTCACACGTTACTTTTCTCATATTTATATATAGGAATACTCAACGATAAGTAGAGAACAAATTTCTTCCCACAAAATGATTAATAATATATTTTAAAACAAATTATAGATTGAAATCTATCTTAGGAAAACCATAACAAACTAACTGTCAAACGTAAGTGACAGTCAAATTCCTCTGAGGATATTAATAATCTGTGGTTAAAATGGCGGCGGTGTAATCCAACTATGTGTTGAAGAGTCATAGGCTGATAAAGACCCTGAGTTCTCAATGTCCTTCTTAAATTTATCGGATTATAGCCGCCATTAAAAAGGACGCACGTTTCATACATCGGTTTTTTGTATGGGAGTTTCGCCAGACTGGATGGCAATGGCATTCCTCACCACAGACTACAGAGAGATACTACATATCGAGAATGCATAATTTTACTTTTTTTAAAGGGCCTATTACACTACTCGATATTCAGACAGTTTTAGTCTATGATTCGACATATCGCGTAGTGTAATAAGAGTTAGACTGGTCTTACTCGGAACAAAAAATAAGACAGTCTGAATATCGTGTGCTGAATATCGCGTAGTGTAATAGGCCCTTAAGTTAGGAGTTTTAAGACCGGTCTAACTCTTATTATTACACTACGCGATATGTCGAATCATAGACTAAAACTGTCTGAATATCGAATGGTGTAATAGGCCCTTCAGTGATGCCAACTGAAAAATATAAATATGTCAGGTTGACATTTTGATTGACTTTGACAGCAGATAGTAAATAAAAACTTCTATTGGGATTGGGGGATTTTTTATTTATTCGTATATTTATTTACCTTAAAAAGTTAAAATGTATCTCACAAATATAATTTATTGTTTTCTACTTTCTATAGTTGCGAGCTCATCATTTACTTACGGCATTGAGGTACGCAGACCCAAATATCACAAGATCAAATTAAATTGCAAATGAGATCACAAACTTTATCATTGTTATCATTCTTTCCAGATACCAGAAGATTTCCAGAAGTCCAACCACTCCAACAACTGGGCAGTATTAGTGGACACATCTCGATTTTGGTTCAACTATCGTCATGTAGCGAACGTATTATCTATTTACCGTAGTGTGAAGCGGCTTGGTATACCAGACAGTCAGATAATCTTGATGATATCCGACGATATGGCTTGTAACCCTCGTAACCCGCGTCCCGCCACTATATTCAACAATGCTCATGAACAAATCAATGTGTATGGAGATGATGTTGAAGTAGATTACAGGGGATATGAGGTTAGAATGCATTTTTTTTTATTGAACTTGCTTTTTGGCTATTATTTCACCAACAGACGATTCGTGTATAGATTTATTTTTAGTTATAGGCTTAAATAACTATGTCCCACTTTATAGAATGTAAATTTCTAAATGACAAGGAAGGAAAAAGTATATTAATTTTGCTTTAGTTTACTGGATGCATATAAGAAATACCATTTCCTGCATTGGATTGATAACCAAATCATAATTATGTAGACTTGTAGAGGGCTTGTCTACAAAAAGAGTCAAAAATAATAGAACTCTACATTTAGTTAATTAGTACTTTGTTGTGTTTTTGGATACAGGTTTCAGTAGAAAACTTTGTCCGTTTACTGACTGGTCGAGTCCCTCCCGACACTCCTCGCTCCAAGAGGCTGCTCACAGATGAAGGCAGCAACATATTGATCTACCTCACAGGTCATGGGGGTGATGGCTTCCTCAAGTTCCAGGATTCTGAAGAAATCACTAGCCAGGAGTTGGCTGATGCTTTGGAGCAAATGTGGGAAAAAAGGAGGTGTGTTGATTAAAAATATTTTTGATTTTAGAATAAAGTTAGGAACGGATGGAACACATACACGGATAGCAATCTAGTTGTTAACTATAAATTGCATGGTCGGTTGCACATGTGTTTATATTCATAATGTTTAATCAGTAATGGCATTTTTATTAAATGAAAGCCCTTTTTAAAATTTGTGTCCCTCCATATGACCAGATGTCTATAAACGTGAAGAAAGCAAAAACTATATGCATTGATATATAATTATATCAATGGGTGTATGTAAAAACAATGTAAAAAAAAGTGGAACTCCGTATATTCTGCATACTTATTTAATGTATTATGTAAATACCTAGTTATTCCAATTCAGCTTACAATAAAACAAGCACTACAGCAAGAAGGCAAAGAAAATGGATACTATTTTTTATAACTAGTGCTTGACTGCAATCCCAGCTGATAGTAAGCAGTGATGCAATTGTTGATGGTGAAGTGCACTAGTTTATTAAGAGCCTATTCACAGTAGCCTTGAAGACACCTAAATTATAATCGGACAGGAAAACCGCAGCAGGCAAATTGTTTCAGCCCTTCAATGTATGAAACGAAGATTCGAAATGCTTAGTCCGGACTGTAGAGGTGTCAACAATGTAAGGGTGGACACTTGTTTTACGTCAGGTGGTCCGATGGTAGAAAAGCGATGGCGGAATCAAGTCATGTAATACCAATATGCCTACAATAATTCTTGTTTGTCAACAGTAATTTTAATCTTTTAATTTTCAGGTACAATGAGATATTTTTCATAATAGATACATGCCAAGCTTCATCAATGTATGAAAAGTTTTATTCTCCAAACATATTAGCTACTGCATCAAGTTTAGTAGGAGAGGATTCTCTTTCTGTAAGTTTGTTTTAATTTTTTCTTCCTTATCAATTTATCATAGAGAAGAATTATTGTAGTAAGTGTTGAATGTATGCTCAGAGAGCCAGGATAAGTGGCTCCGTATGACGGTCTAATGAAGCAACCTTACACACCAAAATCATTATACCTACAACAACTTATGAGGACATTTCCTCAAGCTATAGCGGAATTCATCCAGAAAGAGGCCTTTGAAGCAATTCCTACCTAACCGAGTTGTAACAGCATGGAACAGGGTCCTGGAAAGTTTTGTGAAAGCTCCCACACTCAGCTGGTTCAAAAATCGGTTGGACAGACTAAATCCAAACTCCAAACTATTTGAAATATTTGCATTAACTAATAGCTGCTAGTGTGTTTTACCAAATTATAATTATAATAATAAACATGATAAAAATTGTCTCAAATAGAGGTATGAAGTATGAACTGGTTGACAATAATAATATGTCATTAAGATTAGTTGGGCATATCTTATCTTTAACTCAGTAGTACCTCAATAAATAGAGGTAAATTGAACATTATTCTTAGTCTTTTTATTTGATTTCCTTCTCTCCAACATACAATGTTACTAAAATAACACAACACAACCAAACAGATGCTGATAAATCTCACCAAGTCTGCCTTATAGTATACTCATCTCTAGTCTTGTAAGATTTGCATAAGATCCTTGTTGTTTGCAGCACCATGTAGACTCAGCTATCGGCGTGTACATCATAGACAGATACACTTACTATGTGCTGGAGTTCTTGGAAAATGTTCACCCTAACAGCAAAAGGACTATGTCAGAATTTGTAAGTATTCTCAATAATCCTTTTTTTTTTGGAATTCATTCATTAAAATTAATTTCTTAATATAGCGCGCGGTATGGAAAATAGAAGTGTAGTAAAACCAAGCAGTAACTAAAAGTAAAGCCATTTTGCATTCCTCTGCACAAGATACTCGCGGATCCCATACCGCTTTTCGCTCCTCAGCGCCAAGTATTACCTTATCTCTTTTTCCTTTCAAAATGGCGACAAAGGCTGGACGAAAGACCAATTTCGCCAGAACTGGAAGAAGTAAGCGCGGGCCTGCGTAAGCTAGGAAGGAGTGGAGGAAGGCCTTTGCCCAAGAGTGGGACAGAATAGTTAACAAAAAAAATACAGTGTACAATGTAACTGTTTTAAAACACCGCATTATTACTTGGTTGACTTATCTTATGGTGGAGCGTGTGTTAGATCATTCGGTTCCCTTCAAAATGGTTGAGCTGAGTGGTGCTAATATTCACGTCATGTCCGTGAACGGGTGATGTCAGTTGAGACTGGTCATCTCATTTTAATATCTATATTTAGTTTTTATTTTTACTTTATTTACATTGTTCTCACATGATAGCGACAAGAAACATGCAACAGAGATATTTGTAATTACATAACATGATTGAAAAGAGTGTCCATAGAGTTTCTTGCACATTCTTCTCTATAGAGATCTACTCTTTGAAATGTGCAATTAGCATCATTTTTGCTGACTGACTGACTTCTTGACATTTCAAAAGTGCCTGTAAATGGTTTATTTGAAATAAAATGCTTTGAATCTTTGAAAACTTATTTACTGTTGGTACTTTGTTGCAAAGAGGTTATGCAGAACCGAGAAAAATAGAAAGTTTGAAGAGACGCCTTTTCTCAGCTGTGGGATAGTACATGCTGGTTATAGTAATTATAAAACTGTTATGTTAAATGTTATATAAATCGTGGTAATAACGCCCGCGACCTGACGAAACTCAATGCCCTGAAAGAAAAAAAAAAACATATTCTTGCTTTCAGCTGGCTGTCTGCCCCAAAAGCGCGTGTCTGTCGACTGTAGGAGTCCGTAAAGACTTGTTCAAACGCGACCCGGACAAGGTGCCCATCACAGACTTCTTCGGGTCTGTGCGACCTGTGATCATCACTACTGACCCCATTGATATACTGGATACTCCTAAGAGAAAGAAGAAGCCTGAGTAAGTATCTTTTTTTTTTACTTGATACTACTTTATCAAGAAATCTATTTCATTAGTATAAATGGATTTTCGAACTAACTTTCTGGCAAGATCCTTTTTTAGGGTTCCGTAGCCAAATGGCAAAAAACGGAACCCTTATGGATTCGTCATGTCTGTCTGTCTGTCCGTATGCCACAGCCACTTTTTTTCGAAACTATAAGAACTATACTGTTGAAACTTGGTAAGTAGATGTATTCTGTGAACAGCATTAAGATTTTCACACAAAAATAGAAAAAATCAATAAATTTTGGGGGTTCCCCATACTTAGAACTGTAACTCAAAATTTTTTTTTGTGAAACCGCAATTTACCATTCAAGTTAGTACGGAACCCTCAGTGCGCGAGTCAGACTCGCACTTGCCCAGTTTTTTTATTATTGATAGGCTCGCGTTTGACCATTGTCTCACCTGATAGTAAGTGACGATATGGTCGACGATGGACTGCATTTGCCTGGAATTAATCTATTCACTCTTGAATATTTAAGACCTAGGTTGTAGCTATCAGGAAAAACAGACTCCGACAGGGAATTCTACTCCTTAGGTGTACGCACAATAGCTGTGTTCCCGTTTAGTGCGTATGTTTTATGGAAAGGATATACACACAGCATAACTCTTTTGATAAATAAATAAAAATGTTTGAATACATTTTATATGATAAGTACAGTTGCTTACTGATTGATAAAAAAAAATCTACTTTTTGCGTGCACTTGCGCGAAAGGCAAAGCAGTTAGTGTAGAATTTTTTTTTGTTCATGTTTTATTAATTTTTATCTCTGAATTTAAAAACAATAAAAAGTATTTTTGTATCGGATTATTGCTTCGCGGAGACTTTCATTCTACATTATAGTTCTTTTTTAATCTCATAATGTTATAACTTTTTTGTTTCAGGAACAAAACAAAATTACCAGAAAAACGTGAATATCTACCTCAGTTCCCAATGCATCTAGTCCAAAACACAAAAACCGGCTAGTATAAGTCAGTATTGTTAATAATATACTTAATAAAATTAATAAATAAATAATTCAAACCAACCAGAAAAGTATTAATTGACGTAAAGGGAGACGGTATACTAAAGTGTCTTACACACTGACATAAGCAGCAAAATAAGAATTAAGTTTACTCTATAAAATGCTATTTCAATATTTGCTGTATAATATATTGTTAAAAATAATCCTGTTAAGATTTGAGTAATCTATATATATGAAAATTAAACCCGTTTTCCTTGGTCACGGCATCACGCGTGAATGGCTGGACCGATTTCACTAATTCTTTTTTCGTTGTATTTGTTATTATTAGGAGAAGGTTCTTACGGAAAAAAATATTAAGAAAATCTCTCAGAAATATTGAAAAATATACATTTAATTTTGCATATTTAAAAAAACGCGCGTAACGAATGTCAATGTCATTCACAGCCATAGACTATATTGAAAGAGCATTGTTTGTCCTAAGATAGGTCAGCTATACAAAATAAAGTAGTGCATCATTGCTACGCTAAGGCGGTACGAAGTTCGCCGGGTCAGCTAGTTAAACATAAAGCTAATAGTGATTCAAAATTTCATCAAGCTGAAATATTTGAGGGAGAAGGTAGATCAATTAATGATCCATTAATATTTTTTAAAATAGGGTGCGTTATAATGTTAGAGATATAGTTATATCCGTAACAATGGTAATGCAGAGGCGTAGCGTGGAATAATTTAGTCGTGGGCGAAGGCGCATCAGCGAGGCTTTTTTTTTTAAAAGGAGACAGCGACAGTTACAACCCAGTGTTTGACCACATAGTCGCTTATCATTAGGTGAAATAGTGATCGAATGCGAGCCTATAAATTATAAAAAAGTCTCGTTCTTAAAGGCCCTCGCACACCCGAGGCCAATTTGTGTGCGAGACCGTGAGTGAGGGCCCACTTCGCCCACGCCTAGCTACGCTACTGTGGTAATGGCCTTTGTAGGAAACAAGCTCACGCATAGGTGCTGGCGTTTTTGGCTTACGTCTTATTATGTAGTAAAAAATGCTTGCATTTTACATAGCTTTGAGAACATGGTTGGCGAGGAATTTGTGGCTATGTTGGTAATAACAGACGCTCAAGTCGACCTCCAAAGTTAAGCTACGCTTGCCGAGGTCGGTTTGTGGATGGGTAACCGTTTAGTTTTGTGTGTTTTTGGTGGTCGGTTTGTGAGACAAATAGTGCGAAGTGAAGTGTTACTAACATAGTTTTAAATCATGTTTACTAACAAAATGATTTATTATAATTAGTTATGTATGTTAGTCTATAAAGTATTTATGATATGGGCACATGTTGCCTGAAATAATTTGATTATTATTATTATTATTAACATGTCGAGATTCCTCCGTGCCTCGTAAAGCACGTAAAGGTCCATAGCTCTATTAGAACCACCCGACACCCGACCAGCAACACCTCGCATCAAGCGGTTATTTTTCTTTGTATAGAGTACTATAGATATACGCTCCCAACATCCACTCCGGAGCACCTCGCCCGCGGGCTGACCACGAGTGTACCACTCAGTGGTCACCAGCCCCCCTAGCCAAGTCACAAACGATAAACATAACTCTCAGTAGTCTTTAATAGATTTTCAACTTTATGTTATTAGATATAAAGTTGAAAATCTATTGAAGATTACATAGTGTTTTCGTTCGTTCCGGTCGCTAACGCTCAGTAGTCTTTAATAGATTTTCAACTTTATGCTCTTAGGTATAAAGTTGAAAATCTATTGGAGATTACTAAGCGTTCACGTTTACCGTTTGCAACTTGGCTAGGGGGGCTGTTCCTCTTACGCTTGCCTTGCGTTGCCTACGCACTGGTCCCGAATGGATCGTGTGCTGCCTGCGAGTGGTCCACGCGCGAAGACGATGCATTGGCGACACACCGCACCCTTTCCCGTCATTCCTTGATAAACTACTTGTCTACTCACGGACAATGCAATGTCCACTCGTTGACTACGTAACATTTACTGCGTCAACCCGTGGACCACTTGATGTTTACTGCTTGACACGCGGCATTCAACTGTGGAGACAAATGTGTAAATAGATATTCTAAACTTTTCAGAAAGATTTGCAAGGTAGCGAAAGCCCTGTACATTAGCAATAAAATCAAAACGGCAGACAATAAAATAAAGACTGTGTGGAAAGTTATTAATAGTGAAACTGGTAGGAATAAAGTACGCAATACGGATTTTTTATTGGAGACTTCACATGGTCCCAAAAGCTCTAACATAGAAGTAGCCCAAGAGTTTGTGAATTATTTCACCGATATACCTCTTAGGACTACGGAAGCTCTAAATTCCTCCCCTGAAGCTTCAGTTGCTTTATTGAAAGCAAACTTGCCAGGCTGTCCGGTTGAATTTCAATTCAAACATATAAACCCTTTGACAGTCATAAAGGCTTTCCGGCAAATAAAAGTCAAATTAACCGAAGACCTATGGGGAATGTCTGTTAAAGTATGCGCATCTATAATAGAGACCATAGCACCGTACTTAGCTTTAATATTTAATTTGTGTGTGGACCAAGGAGTCTTTCCAGTTATACCACTTTTTAAATCTGGTGACCATAATGACACTAATAATTACAGACCTGTATCAGTATTGCCAGTTTTCAGTAAGGTGTTTGAAAAAGTTATGCTTAATCAAATGCTTTACCATTTTAACAGCAATAAAATCTTTCATGATCAGCAGTATGGTTTCACCAAAGGACGTTGTACGACTGACGCTGGAGTCACTTTATTGAAACATATATTTGCAGCGTGGGAAGAAGCCCAAGATGCGATAGGAATTTTTTGTGACCTCTCAAAGGCTTTTGATTGTGTTAATCACGAAACCTTGCTTTTAAAGCTAGAACATTATGGACTAGGTAAACTTGCACTCAGCTTGGTGAAATCTTATTTAATTGACAGGCAACAGCAAGTTCAGATAAACGGTGTCAATTCTCCGGGTTTGAAAGTCAAAATGGGTGTACCACAAGGCTCAATATTAGGTCCTTTCCTCTTTTTAGTATATATAAATGATCTACCGCATCTATTAAAAAAACAACCACATATTGTATTGTTTGCTGACGATACGTCGTTAATTTTTAAGATCAATAGATGTTCCACTAATCTTGATGACGTAAACGATGCTTTACAGCAAGTCCAAAACTGGTTTACTGTTAATAATTTAGTATTAAATGGAAAAAAAACTAAGTGCATAAGATTTGCGTTACCGAATGTTAAAAGTAATTACTCCGACATAGTATTGAACAGGGAGAAACTTGAATTCGTCGAGAATACGGTTTTCCTAGGGATCACGCTTGACTCGAGGCTACAATGGGGTCCTCATTTAACATCTCTGGCAGGTCGGCTTAGTTCAGCAGCATATGCTGTGAGAAAAATCCGTCAATTTACTGATGTGGATACTGCGCGACTAGTTTATTTTAGTTACTTTCATAGTATCATGTCTTACGGTATTTTGCTATGGGGACGGGCTGCAGACATAGAGTCTATTTTTATTCTGCAGAAGAGAGCTATCAGAGCCATATATAATCTTCGCAGACGCGATTCTCTTAGAGAACTATTTAAGGAAATAAACATCCTGACGGTCCCTTGTCAATACATTTATGAAAACATTATGTATGTTCGGAAAAATATTCATCTTTTTACTAAGATAAGTGACAGGCACAATTTTAATACTAGGAACAGGAACAAATTAGATCAACCTCGGTTCAGATTGGCTAAAGTACATAGTTCTTTCATGGGGTACTGTGTAAAATTTTATAATAAAATACCAGTTGAGATTCTACAACTAAATGACACCAAATTTAAAGCATGCATTAAACGCACACTATGTAGACAAGCGTATTATAAACTGGAAGATTATATCCTTGATAAAAACGCTTGGCTAAATGCCGGTCCTGCTCCGCAGCCACAGCCACTTTTACCTTCAAATTAGTTTTTTTTTTTTTTACAGTTTTGGAAGAGATACTGTTCCCCTTTTTGTATTGTTATTTTCGAAATGTTTTTTATTTTATTTTATTTGTTTATTTCAATAGAGCTTATGATAATTTATTACCTTTTGTATTTGGAAACAATAGCATTGTATAATGTAGAAGCACTTTGTTTTTCAAGTTTTGTGAATGTGAAGTACCATGGAGCATTTTTATTGGGTTACAACTTGTTTGTCATTACGAGCATGGCAGTTGAGAGTTTGTCATGCTCACTCAAATGTCTCGATGATGGTGGCACGTGTTATTGGGTCATTCGGTTCCCTTCAAAATGGTTGAACTGAGTGGGGCTGATGCACGCGTCATGCTTGTGAACGGGTGCCGTCAGTTGAGACTGGTCATCTCTTAGCTGCCAATGACTTAATTCAATTTCTATTTTTTTTTTTAATTAGATTTTATTTTATTCTTTTAATTATTATTACTTATCTACATTGTGCTCACATATTAGAAGCGACAAGAAATATGTAACCAAGATTTATGTAACTCATAATATGATTTAAAAGAGTGTCCATGGAGTTTCTTGCACGTTCTTCTCCATAGAGATCTACGCTTTGGAACGTGCAATTTAGCTTCACTTGTATTTTTTTTTTGACTGACCGACATTTTGACAATTCAAAAGTGCCTGTAATTGGTCTATTTGAAATAAACGTTTCTGATTTCTGATTTCTGACAACGAGAGATAAGTTTGTGCTGGTCGGGTGTCGGGTGGGTCTAATGAGCTATGATCAGAGGTCGGAATTTAGGCCTACGCAGACCGGGACGGCATTGCAAAGGATTAAAATTTTTATTAATGGACATTCAACTATATCGAAATAGAAATACGATATAAATTCCTATGCTTTAAAATGATCCCGTGGCGTCGAAAGGAATATCATCGCACGGCATTGAAAGAGGCGCGAATGCCGTGGCACGCTGCGGTAGGGGACGGCATGCCGAAGGACGCCAGCGCCCGCCAACACTATCAAACGCTACTTATGCTACGATGCCTGAAATATGTATCGGGCAGTAGAAGCTGCCGTGGCATACTTCGACGTGACGCGGCATGCCATGGCAAGGCGCTGGAATGCCGCAGTATCGAAGTGGCTAGTGTGCGCTGACTGGCGGCAAAATCCTTTGCCATGCCGTCCCGGTCTGCGTAGGCCTTTAGGTTGAGTTAATCATGTACTTGCATCGAAATGTTGATATTAATATGGATCTTCCCGGGATTTCTAATGAAAAAACCGTGTGGCCAACAATATTACAAATAAATAATAATAAAACCTCAGAGATAGATAAGACAAATAAAACAAAGATAATTAACATACAATTTTTGTTAGTATTTTTCATTGAAAAAGATCTCTCTACGTCGACTGAGGTGAGTTTAACAAATTTATACACTTCCTAAATTTTCTGATAGACTCAGACCAACAAAAAAAGATGATAGAGTCATAAAAATATTCTGCTCTTTAAAATGAATATCGGGATTTAAGGCATATCCACTTTATTCTTTCGCTGTATGAAATCAGTGTAAGTAAGTACATATTTAACTCTACCCAATTCTGACCTCTGGCTATGATATAAGCCGCTGGTTCCGTCTGTCATTTGTAGATCTTTGACTGTCGTTACGGATAGTCAGAACCAGCAAAACTGACACCAGCTGCATTCGGTTGATCCGGTTATACTTGAAGCCGACTCTAACATAGTTTTTTTTTTTTTAGTTGGGAATATCATCTAATGACAAATCCCGCTTGGGCGGAGCGGGATATAGTGTCAGACTTTTACTGACAAAAAATCCACTCCTGTTCCTTCGCTGTCTTCGTCCCAGGGCCCTGGGTTTCGTTTTCACACTACCTATGGTCCCAGTAGGCTTCGACCCTGCTGGGCCCCTACAGTGCTGGGCCCCTACAGACTCTAACATAGTTGGTAAAAGGCTTAGCAGGTGATTGAATTTACATCGTTTTTGTCTTCACACAAGCATGCTAAATTACCTCAACTGTGATAATATCTAAGCTCAGCTCTTCGTCTGCAACTGGCGACATGGCGGCAGCTACTTGGGTATCAAGTTGGTACCGCTTTTCAAAAGAGAGCGCTTTTTATTATTACTTATTGATAGCTTCCTTGACCCCTATCTCCTCTCCTGGTGAGCGACGATGCGGTCGACAGTGGAGCACGCTTGCCTTGAAGTAAATTTTGTACTTGCTCCGTCGTAGTAACTATCAGGAAAGAGATTTTTCCGGAAGGGAATTCCACTCCTTAGCTGTACCCTCAATGAATGTGTTCCCAAAACGGTTTAAAGTAATTAGGGGGCGTTCAAGTATTACGTAACGCAAATTTTGAAGATTTTTGACCCCCTTCCCCCCGCGATTTAACGCGCCGTAACGTCCTTTCTACTTTCCTGTACACCACCCCCATCATTTTTTACCCAAATGTCACCACAAAACCGAAAAACAACCGAAAAGAGTTGCCAACTTGGAAGAGCAAAATAAAAATGTCGTACAATATAATCGGGGGATTCCCCGTAAACCATAAACAAAAAGGGTTGCCAACTTGGGAGATTTTAATACCCTAGTTTTTTTATTTAAATAAAAAAACAATGTTACGGTCCCGCCCCTGTAACGCATGGTAACGGTTTACAAGACCCCCCTCCCTCCGAATTGCGTTACGTAATACTTGAACCCCCCTTAGTTGAATAAAACAACATTAATTAAATAGTCAATTTTATTTTTCTATAAGTACTAAGAATAATTCTTTCAACATTATTATAAACACAACCGACTCAGTTACCGTTGAAATCTATAACGCATTACGTAATAATAGCAACGATTGTGCATGCATTCGAGTCTCACATTCAGATATGAGATCAAAACTATTGGACTATAGCACCATTACAGTTACTTTCATAGGCCATAACTTTTTGGTCTAATTCATTCCGTATCAACTATTTATGTATCTAAGTAAACCTCACTAAGAGCAAATATTAGTAGGAGTACTATGTGGAAAAGTTTTATATAAATGGCGTATTTAACGCTAATTAAATCGTCTTAAGCTGAATTACAGTTAGCTACGACTAGTGAACTTATTTCTTCTACGAAAAGCTAAAGAAATGTTCTTTACTTTTGGCAAAGGTCGACTTGTATATCTACATTTGCTTGACAGCTACATTTTTTCATTTCTAAAGTCTTTTTAACGCTAACGAGTCCTTTAGAAAACTATCAAAATAATCCGTGCACGAAGGAGCCGGCCGGCCAAAGAAAATATCTATGGTCCAAGCGGCCATCTTAAATTTTTTTTTAACTGTTAGTATTCAAATTTTAACTTCAATTGAACATTGGCCATTTATTTACTATACTCTTTGACATTGGCACTTTGGCAGACTCCTTGATACACCTTACACGGTTTTAATTTTGTCAGTGAACAATTTATATTATAAGGATAAAAGGCATAATTTCGATGTTACAATGACGCGGTCATGAATATATTCATAAAACCAGGTAGGTAGGTACTTGCGTAATTAATCGTAATATATAGTCTACTAAACGACCGTGACCGAATTCTAAAGTTATTAAAATTCAAAGCTATGGTAACTGGGGACTAATATCTGAATAATACAATAATGAACTTTGAAAACTATAAATAGGTGATAGGTAGAACATAATTATCCAACAATTGCTACATTTAAAAAAGTCAAACGAAACACTTCTTGTAGATTATCATATTATAGAAATACAATTTGTACTTAATAAATAATAAATATTATAAACTATTTATTTACAGGTGTAGAGGGAATTGGAACTTTTTATTGGTTTGAATTGTTACTTACCTAGTCTATGGATTCACCATAGACAAATTTACTAATTGCTAATTACCTACTGTTAGTTTTGAAATAGGAATGTATAGGCTCCTTTTGGATTAACTTTTTTATCAACATAAAACACTATACAACCAGGGAAAACCACTTTAACCTGTTATACCTAACTAGAAAAGGCGTTATTAAACTAATTGCATTTATAACAGTTTTATACAAAGTTCAATGTTAACAACGAATAAATTAAATACACTTAAAACAACATGGCATATTACAATTTAAAAGGTTTAATAGTTAATATCTTGATTATTAAAAAAAAATACAAATATTTCTTAAAACTTCTTGATTACGTTTGATTCAATTACAGCAACAAATTAATGATCTCAACAACTAATTAAACGTCTGAAACTCTTTGATTCAAATTATCACATTCTCATATAAATCCTACTTATAAAATGCAACGGTAACAATTACTTAGTTCCTAATACTAAAAAGGCCAACTTGGCTCTTTGCCTCTTAATTTAAAAAGAAGGTGCAAACGAAACAAGCTCGCCTGCCTATAAACTTAAATGCCATAACTATATCTACTTAGTGACTTCGTTTCTCATATAGGTACATACATTATTTCCATATTTCTATAATGGAAGCACTAAGGAATTTTGTTTGCGTTATAAAACTAAAACATTATTTACATTAATTTGTCTTATGCGTCAATAACAACTAAATTCAGCTATTAATTCTACGTATAATTTTGATTAGCTCAACAGTTCGTAATTTTCGTTATCTTAACTAGAACTATGAAGGTGATTGATGAGGCGCCGTAAGATAAACCAGTACAAATTGATACTGAACCCGTTCGATGTTGTTCAACTATGTTATCTATAACACTTATCTAATTTTCCCATTCTCTCGCAGCTCGCAGGCGACGTAGCGGTGTTTGAAAATCGAACTGCACTTTTGACAGCTCATAAAAAAAACGTTTTCTAAGTCTATGACTAATCTATGGTGCGGAACCGAAACCACGAAACGCCGTATCACAAAATATATATTTGTAGCGATAACAAATTTGAAAATTGACGCAATGGGCGAGTTTTCACTCGGCCGGTTGATCAATATCGTACGAGCATCAATCATTTCTGTGTTACGATCAGTCTTTCCAGCCTTTAATGAATAATTCATTCTATATTCATCAACCATCGATCCTGCGTTAATGATACATTATCTTGAAGCGTTCAGACTGACTGATTGAAAGTTCATCCGTGGTTGCGTGGTTCCTTGTGATCGAGCATCTCATAATAGCTGTCTATGGTGTAGTTGAATAGCCGGAAGTCGTACCTGAAAAATAAATAATGGTGTCGTATTAGAGATAAAATAAAAATGTAAGAAACTGAAGGAGGCTGTCATCCGTGGAGGGGCCCATATTCCAAAGAACATACTAACTTAGATTATAAGAAAAACCGAAACTACTAACAAATTAAATTAAATAAAGACTTTTTATTTTATTATATCTATTAGAGTTAATTCGTGAATAAGTACAATTCAATAAATTCACCCTATGACAGGCTATCATTGGGCAAAGTCTACCAAAAGTACAAGGAACACAAAGTGGAAGACTGGCACAAACTGCAGGTAACTTACCTATATAAGTCATAAAGGCCGTCAAGGTGCCATTTTTTGAGTCGTGAGTAAAGATGACTGATGGTATGCATGTTGATGCCCTTCCCGCTGTTGCGCCACTCTGGCTTCACGACGTCTTGCAGGTGAGCTAACTGGATCAGGTACTTTTGGTCCTCCTGGCAACAGGAACAAAAAATCAGCCCTTGAAAAATTATATAACCTAGGGAATATTCGCCCAAAAGGACTACTTTTCAGTCCTTCTGGGCGACTATTCAAAATTCTCGTATGATTGTGCAGCTCCATATTGGCCGCTACCGAAATAGGATTGAAAATGCATCGCAACGGATGTAAAATCGAACTGGCAAAAGCAGCGTGCGGTCAGGGCCCAGTCATTATTTATAACTACGCCGTTGACCGCTGTCCAGTTACCAATTTCAAGCTCACTTATAATCTTTGGACTGTGGGATAAATTGAACCCGATTTTGAGAGACAAGCATTTGTCCTGTGCCATAAGAAAAAATTGCAATCTAACTGTTTACATCTACACTTTCCAAATTGATACCACTTAAAGTGCAGAATTCATGCCAATTTACAAAACAAAGTTCCCCACCCATCTGTGTGTCTGTATGAACGTGATAAACTCAAAAGCATTGAACAGATTTTCATGCAATTTTCATTATTATACAGAATGATTCATGAGGAAGGTTTAGGTGTATAATTAGGGTAGAGAAACGGTGATAATTTCAAAAAATTCTAACACCCGTGCTAAGCTGGGGCGGGAGTTGTACCTACTTATATAATAAAATGCACAAATCTTTAATCTCAAAATATGTTATTCACTTACATCCAGTGTCTCAAACTTGAGAATGACGTCGAAATTGAATTTACATGGTGTACAGAAAGTAGTGTAGGGTGTCCAGTGCATGTCTAGAGATCGTTTTGCGTTCGCTTCATCTATTACGTACGAAACGAATTCTTCGAATACTGGGTACTTTCTTGGAAACTTTTCTATTAACTTGTCCTTTGCCTAGAAAAGATAAGATAGTAACATTGTAGAGAGAGTCAGAAAAAGATACAAGTTGACTTAAGTTAGGAAGAATTTGGTTAACAAAAAATGTACCTAACTAACATTTTGAGGGCCACGGTCTTGTATAGAAGACAAACGTTTCTGTACCCTCCACGCCACGACTTTATTACAAGACAAAATCTACTTTAACATTTATTAATAAAAATATATTTAAAAAATGCTTTGTTTTGTTTTTTGCCTACTTTTACCAAACCATAACCTTAGATTTTTTATTTCGATAAAACTTAGATATTCGTTTTATCGATATAACTGTAGGTATATCTAAATAACGATATCCCTTTGTTTATTTAAGCTGTTGATCCCCGCACGAACGCCGGCGGTCGTGCGCTATTGTCTTACTATTGTGTCTCTAATTACGCTACTCAAGAAGTTAAAAAACAGAAAAGTTATAGTAATATGTGATAAACATTTATAGCTTGGCGCTGGAGGACACATCGCGTTCGGCATAAGTTTGCGCTCAAAATGTTAAAACAAGGAAAAGTCTTTACATTTCTATATCTCTTTATGATCCTTTGTCCCAACTTGTCATGGAATGATTTCGGCCACGCGTGCACTATTTTGTCATTGTATGCGGACGCCAATCTCTCCAGAGGATGTCTGACTATGATAAATGTGATGGAGTCTCCTTGGGCCTTCTTAATCATTTCTGTGGTGGGCCTCGCATATTTCCTCCTGGCTAATTCTAGCGGCACTTCTTTTGTTTTGTCTAAGAATGCTGCCGTGTAGTTAGCCATCAGGTTGAAGTTGTACATCCAAGATGTGGACGCCGCTTTGAATACATTGCACCTAAAACAATTAAACAAATCGCATGCTTAATAATAAATAAACCTTACTTAAAAAGAGGGTATTTGAATATGAACAAATAAGTTTAAAGAATAAGGTTCAATTTTCAAATACCCTCATTTTTTTGTTACGTCTCTTCGATTAAGGATGCGAAATAAGTGACTTTCGTCCGTAGGTCCTAACTAATTCGGCCACGTGTTTGATGCTAACACGCAAAGTGGTGATTTACGAAGGTGTGATTCTGATCAAACTACATTACCCATCGGCTCAGTTAAAGTGGAAAGTAATTGCAGAACTAATACACAAGCGTTGCGTACAAATATGTCACAGAGGCATAAAACTCGCACATAAGCTTAATCAGCCTTTTAATGTTCTCACTTCTGGGACTCAGGCCTCGTCGCTAGGAGAGGGAATGGGCCGTTATCCACCACGCGGGCCCAGTGCGGATTGGTGAAAGTCACGTCTTCGAATTTTTTGTTCTAGGACATGCCGGTTTCCTCACGATGTTTTCCTTCACCGTTTTGAGAGCAGTGGTGATGAAATAAATTACACAAAGTAATGCGCCTGCCTGGGTTTGAACCCGCGACCTACAACGTAAGTTACCACTCGGCCATCACTGCTCTCTCTATTTCAGGAATTATCTTTATTCATTGATCATTGGCTACATCTAAGTCTCTCAAGAGAACCCATTGTGGTAATAATACAAAACCTTACCATATGACATGATACTGCCTGTTAATAAGATACTCCCAGGCGTTAGATTTGTGACTGGATGTGTCAAGGCTGTGCTTGGTGCACTCGGCTTTCATGAAGGCGCGTCTAGCTTCCATCCTGGCATTTACTTCCATGAACTTGTCTCTGGTCAGTAAACCGTCATCCCGGGAACCGTTGTCGAAGATGTACTAGAACAAAAGTTTGAAATTAGTTTAAGGTTTTCTTATTGTTTGTGTAATACATATCTATGGATTATGGTCGTTGATTGAATTATTAACCCGGAAACTACCGCAGTTAATGAATTTTGTGTAATTTGATTTAACTTTAAACATAACTGCAGCTGAGTAAATATATCTAAGTATATTCTTTCATTTTACAAAGTGACAATTCTACAAAAATGGAAATAATGATCCAGGATTTCTAAGCCTATTCCGTGTCACGTAGCGGTTTGTGGAAGGCAATAGAAACCAGGTCAGGAGTGCTGGGAAATCTAGAAAAACATGTAGCTATTATAACTGTGAACCCTTGCCATATCAGTTATTTATGTTAACATATTCATTTCACAGGTTTTCCGTCACCGTTATTAGATGGAAAAGCGTTTGCAAAAACCAGGTTAGAGCGAGTTAGCTGGAACCAATGACGGTTAAAAATAATTGGGTAATGTTTCGTATATACGGGTTTCCTTTTCAGAAATTCTCCGCGGTCCTAGCTAGCGAGCATCGGCCCTGCTGGGCCCCTACGGTTTGCTGACATCTCTTTGAGGAGCGCGGGGATCACTACGCGCTGTTGACGACTGGGCTCGGTCCGGTTAATTACCGAACAGCCGGACGGCGAGCTGCCCATTGCTCGACGTCCTCAAGCCCGCGTCTACCGTGGCTGGTAGTCGGGGTCGGAATTACGGCGGCTAGGGCGTGAGGACCTTCGTTCCCTCACGCGTGAAGTGTGAGAAGAGAAATGCACAGTGATTGACCGACAAATAAATAAATGTCCTACTTACATACTGCGGAACAACGAAGGTACAAAAAACACCCAGACCCAACACAAATATCTGTTTCATCAACAAACATTTGTGTTGGTGCGGGAATCGAACCCGCGACCCTTGCGTCTCAACCGGCGTATAAACCACTGCGCTAAACGGGTCGTTGGGTAAGGAAAAAACGCCCATCCCTAAAAGGCGATTACTGATATTTTTCTTGATGTTTATTCTCAGGGGTGCTCGGCACCCACTGTTTATTTCTCATGGGTGCCCGAGCCCCCGAGGACCCTACGGTATCGGCGCCCCCCTGTCTGAAGTGGCATGGAGGACAGTGGTTGACGCGAAGATATTGCATAATGTTTACTGGTCCGATCATATCCCACTACAAATAACTTGTAATTTTAACTTACTAAAAACTAAGGGATTTAAAGAAAATGATATGTATAAGGATTTTTGTACGACGAAATTAAGAGAAATTGATTTCACTTCTGAATTTCTGAGTCCCAGCAGTGGGAACATTATAAGTCTGATTATGCTTATTATTTATTTTACTTTTTTTTTGACAATTCTAAAGTGGCTGTAAATGTTCTATTTTTGAAATAAACATTTCTGATTTTGATTGCAGTTTTTGGTAATCGTACAGAACAGATTAGGCTTTTTGATTTTTGTACATTATCTGAAGCACCTAGGTATAGTGTTTTATGTAGGTACTTATGAACAAAGTTCTTAATAATTGATTACAATCTATTCTAAAGCCTAAAAGACTAATCAACAATTGAACTCTAATTTAATAGGTAATGTAGGTAAATGTATGCTGTAGATTAAAATTAAAACTAAGAATAGCGTCCTTTTGCACTTTTACATAAGTCCGTAGCACTTTCCGAATGTTTTCTTTAATTTTATCAGTTGATGACATGAACACTGTGCATGTGTCATATGTAGGTATAGCACAGTATTTACTCGTACGTTCACATGTTGATAAAGTCTGTGTTCGTTAGCTTCAGAATTTTTTGGATGATGGTGGCGACAAATTCATTTTTATGATCTCGTTGGAGGTCGTCATTTTTTATGTACCAGGGTGCCTATACAGCATCCCTGAACACATTATTTTAGAACTGTTGATTTATTTTGACATCACTCTGTTCAGTACAGCCTCAAAGTTGGATACCTTGTGTAGTGTGTAGGTATATGTATATAATTGGTATCAGAATATATATAGAGGATTGCAGTGGTAACGGCCCCGACTTACGAGTTGCAGGTCACGGGTTAAAACCCAGCCAGGCGCATTACTTTGTGTAATTTATTTCATCACCACTGTTCTCAAAACGGTGAAGGAAAACATCGAGAGGAAACCAGCATGTCCTAGAACCAAAAATTCGAAGACATGTGACATGCACAAACCCGCACTGAGCCTGCGTGCTGGATTACGGCCTTTTCCCTCTCTTAGATAGGAGGCCTGAGTCCCAGCAGTGGGAACATTATAAGGCTGAATATGCTATGCTATGTTATCAGAATATGCTAGTACAATTATCAGACTTATTGATTATTATCAGTCTTCTATATTTAGAAAACGTTACTTATTGAAAGATACACTATCGCTGAAGGCTTATGGTCTACTTTTTGTCTCTGGTAAAGGGTCGGTTTCTGTATTAGCCACGAGAGTGAAGCCGTGGGAAAAAGATAGTTGATCTATCTCATCAAGGCGGGTACACTTTTGTTTCTTTAGGTGTATGCAATCTGTGCAATAATAAAAGCTTACGTATCCAGAAACAATGTGCACGTGAATCTACATAAACACACACAACCAAAACCATCGGTACCTACCTATCTACAGTGAAATTAGACTTCTAATTTGGGAAGATTGATCGATGATGTTACAGGAAATAAAATACTGCTGTTTTGAATTCTGCTAATCTATTACGACGGCTGATTGACATTTTGCATCATAAAGTCGAAAATACATTAGTGCGTTTGCTTTAAAGTCTAAAGACTATCAGAATTTATGTCAACAATCCCCCGATTTCTGATTAGGCATTTGAGATTGAGTATTTCTCAAACTCTGGTTTAACCTAAAAACCCTTTGAATATTTCGTCGCTCAAGTTCTAACACCACGTAAGTCAAAAATCAGAAACTTTTCAGGGGAGCATATAAACTGCATTTTTACAAAAATACGGACTTTTGCTATGGGAGTACAACTCAGCTCAGTTTTCTGTTCAACATTGACATATCTGGTTTTTGGTGTTAAATCACGCAATTTGACTGGCCTGTTGGTCTACTGGTTAGTGGCCCTGACTACTATGCCGGAGGTTGTGGGTTCGATTCCCACCCAGGACAAACGTTAGTGTGATGAGGACGATCATTTGTTCTGTGTCTGGGTGTAATTTATCTATAATATGTATGTATTTAGTAATATATAAGTATGTTTATCAGTTGTCTAGTACTCATATCACAAGTTCTGCTTAGTTTGGGACTAGATGGCGTTCTGTGAAAGTTGTGGAATATTATATTATATCATTAAATCCTCGTGTTTGATTTCCTATCAAATGACATAGGTACGTAACGTATTTTGACCTAAAAATGAGTTAGGTACCTACGTGGTGTGAGAACTTAAGCATGATTTAGCATTTAGGTAAGTATGGTTTAACATGTTCTTAAATCAAAATACTCAATTTAGAAATCCGCCAATATATCGAGCTCTTATGCTAGTCCAGATTTACCCCTAAGTATATACCAAGTCATGTTCTCCAATTAATAAATTTACAGCTACATTCTTTATTTCAAAATAGCATTAGTCAAGAGATTTATTCCGTTGTGGAGGTTCTACAAACAAAATGATTTGAAATATGGGCATTCGCCTACTTTAGTTACAGTAGTTAGGCAACATACCGAACTCAGTAAAATCTAGTTCAGTGCACGTGAGTATCCTCGATTCCTCGATTCTGAAGAATTCGCATGTTTGGGGAAAATAATTTTACTTGAGTTTTCTGTGAATATATCTACGATTATCTACATAGGTGCTGATTGCACTTTATAGGATCCTATCTACTTCTTAATAAACTCACGAGCGTATTGAAGGCAGTACCACCTCTGCACCCTAAGGTTGAATGTCACTGGCACGATATACATAACTATGTAAACGACAAAAGCCTTTAAAACAATGACATTTTGAAAACGATAACGATTGTCGACAAGTATAAAATGCTACAAAAATGTCACACAATCAAACTTAAAATTTTTTTGGGGCATTTGATAGTCCTAGGTATTTGCCGTTAAAATGTCACTGTTTAGAGTTTTTTATTGTATGTCACGGTTTGTGCATTTAGCCTCTGTCAAATTTAGAAAATATTTCGTTTATGAAACAAAAAACAGTCACTTTGTTTCCCATTACAATGCGGATGTAACACATTGTAATGGTTTGCAGTATTTGCTCCATTTAACCGAAACGGCGGCAGTTTCAATGAATATGCGCATTATGCAGTTGTGTAGTCATTTATTTAAGATACAAAACAACACCATTTTTACATCACAATATCAATTTGTGAATAATTAAAATAACCACTGAAATTCACTTGAAAAAATCCGGCAAACACTTGAGGTGGCGTACTGTGCACGGACGCGTAGCATCATAGACGCGTATTCGTCATTATACGCTTGGTGTATACCTGCTCACAGCTTACATACAAAACTATGGAACTCTGTCTACAAAGTGACAACGACACGACGCCGACGTTGCCGCTTCGTCGACAGAGTTTTATACGTTCACGCGTACACCAAGCGTATAATGACGAATACGCGTCTATTAAGCTACGCTTCCGTGGACAGTAGGCCATAGTTTTGTATGTAAGCTTCACGCAAGCGTACACCAAGCGTATAATGACGAATACGCGTCTATGAAGCTACGCGTCCGTTGACAGTAGGCCATAGTTTTGTATGTAAGCTTCACGCAAGCGTACATCAAGCGTATAATGACGAATACGCGTCTATGAAGCTACGCGTCCGTGGACAGTAGGCCATAGTTTTGTATGTAAGCTTCACGCAAGCGTACTCCAAGCGTATAATGACGAATACGCGTCTATGAAGCAACACATCCGTGGACAGTAGGCCATAGCTTTGTATTTAAGCTTCACGCAAGCGTACATCAAGCGTATAATGACGAATACGCGTCTATGAAGCTACGCGTCCGTGGACAGCAGGCCATAGTTTTGTATGTAAGCTTCACGCAAGCGTACTCCAAGCGTATAATGACGAATACGCGTCTATGAAGCTACGCGTCCGTGGACAGTAGGCCATAGTTTTGTATGTAAGCTTCACGCAAGCGTACATCAAGCGTATAATGACGAATACGCGTCTATGAAGCTACACGTCTATGGCCTTACAGTTTGAACCGTAGCAAAGATTCAATTGTTGTCAAAAGTCGTATCTACGTAAACAATTAATTCCCCTGACTTTGCCTCCTTAGTTATATAGGTGCCTACTGTCTATCAAGCTTAGGAAGCTTTAATAGCCCGTTTGTAGAGAATTGTGCTCGTAAAACTGTTTGAGTATACACTCCTTCACTATTGTGGGGATCTTTGTATTTGAACGTTGAGGCTTCTTCCTCCCTTTATATGTTTTATGTCTTACAAGCCTTTAATAGCTTTTTCAGACAGTTTTATTGAAGTAGTGACAGATGAGGCTGCGGGGTTGGAAGTTTTTCAGAGCATTTTGGTCGGAAAACGTTGTTTTCCTGTAATTTATTTTTGGTTGGTATTAAATTATCGTTATTTAAGAATAAATTTGCTAAAAACCTTTGTTAGATACGAGTGTATAGTGTATTTATCATTAAATGAATATCGGTAATAAGTGTTTTTTTGTTTAACAAAATAAGATAGACTGATCCGGGATCTTCAAACTAGATGCGATTGTGGTAACATTTATAAAAGTCATTTAAAGTGACATAATACCTATAATCATATATTAAGTAAATACATACTGTTTAGCAAGGATCACAAATAAAAAGTGTTTTGTAAATATCAGAATTATATATCTAGGTACCCCTATCAAAACTGTGAAGTCAAAAACGGTTTGCTTCAGAAGCGAAATGAACGAACCACTTGTCTACCCCTTTTCAGGAATTCAGTAGGCAGTTTGGCGCCTTGGCAAAGTTTCAAAACCATATTTTACTGTCACCAGTAAACTATGGCCACTACTTGGCTTTTTGGCAATGTCTTTGCCTAACCACAAATCTACCATAGACATTACCTACTTTTTTTTTTACCAGGCATGTAACTTTTATGGTAAAAATTTGCGTTTATTACCGTTATCGCTGTGGAAAAGTAGTCTTCCTTGACACCATAGATACTTACGTGCAAGAAACATAGACCCGTTAAGTCCTGGCGTATCTAATTATAGATTACGTTCAAATCTGTGTGTTCTTTACGTGAAGTTATGCTTATAACGGAAACACCTGTGTAGGGTATGTAAGACAATTATCTGTGCTTTCTCAGCTATGTTTACCTAATGCTTATTACTTGCTATGCTTAGAGTAGGTTTACTCCCATAAATATGGAGGAACGGATAGGCTGGCTGTAGCGGCCTCAATATCGCCACATAAGAACTAAAAGAGAAAATTCTGCATCGTAGTATCCGAGACAACATACATTTGTGCTCCTATCGGTATTTGTTATTTTTAACCGACTTCAAAAAGAAGGAGGTTTTATGTTCGGCTGTATGTATTTTTTTTATACCACCTTTCTCGGTCAATTGTGGACCGATTTTGAATTTTTTTTTTTGTTTGAAAGATTATACTTCCGAGTTTGTCCCATAGAAATATTTTTATGATCTGATGATGAACTTTGAAGATATGGAACGGAACTCTTCATAGGATCACAGCAGTACTGTCGTAACAAGTAAAATTGCTTTGTGTATTGCGATGACTTTCAAGATTGCCTAAAGGGTACTTTTTAGTTGTGGTACCACAACTAAAAGGAGTAAAATAAAAAACTTTTTACAAAAAAAAAATAACCGGCTTCAATGTAAAAAAAAAACACTAAAAAGTGCAAAATAAATTTAATTTCGGAAGTCGCTGTTAAATAACGAACAGACAAAACTATTATAAAATAAAAACACCGACTTCCGAAATTAAAGTTATTTTGCACTTTTTAGTGTTTTTTTACATTGAAGTCGGATGTATAATTTTTTTTGTAAAAAGATTTTTCGGTTTTAAGTATTTGTGTGTATATAAAAAATACATATACAATAGTCCGAAAAAACTACAATCGGGCAGTTTACCCGGACCAGACACAACACCCTTTTGGTCGGAAGATCCTCTCTTTTCAATAGAGGTTTGTGAGGCATTACACCCTTTTCCGCATAATAAGGGCATCTACTTTATGATTACAAGCTATCGACCTACTTAAGGATCCTGCTGATAGGCGCGATGTGACAATGCGACAACCCTTTTATAAATTAATCTACAGGAACATCATCACTACCCGTAAAATAATGGCATGCATATTATCAGCGTTTGCCTAAGTAATTTAATGAATAAAACCTGAGTGAAAATTGGCACCCTTAAAACAAACGCGGCTATACATACTGAACTCTTTTTTATTAGCAATTTAGGCACACTTTTAGGTTTTTAATGATTCAAAGATTCAAGATTCAAAGCATTTTATTTCAAATAAACCATTTACAGGCACTTTTGAAATGTCATGAAGTCAGTCAGAAAAAATAAAATGATGCTAATTGCACATTCCAAAGCGTAGATCTCTATGGAGAAGAATGTGCAAGAAACTTCGTGGACACTCTTTTCAATCATGTTTTGTAATTACAAATATATCTGTTATGTTAGATGTTTCTTGTCGCTATCATGTGAGAACAATGTAAATAAAGTAAAAATAAAAACTAAACATATAGATATTAAAAATAATCTTAATCTAGCCAATACAACCCATTTAAAATCCTATTGTCAAACTCTTTGTTCATATGGTTGATATTCCTCAGTAATTGATTCGCTACTTTTTATCGAGTAAATAAGTTCTATAAGACGCTTCTGAAAAATCGCCTTTTTGGTATAGAACGTGGCGAACGTGGCGAGCGTGGTGAACGTGGCGTGGCGTTGGCGTTGACGTCAATGCTGCTGCCACAGTGCCTCTTTAGTTTAAAGTGTGATTTCATGACAAATTCTCAAACATATTTAGGTTTATTTATGCTTAGATAATAGAAAAAAAACAATGCTTACTTATCTAAGTAAAGTAAGTAAGTAGGTAATCATTTATTGTACCTAATGTATACAATAGTAAAAAAATATTGTATTAAGTAATGTTTATTTTAATTATTTTGTACATACGCTTATCAAGTACCTACCGATATGTATTTAGTATTGTGACTAATTAAAATGTCACCGATATCTACTACCATATAACTTTCGCTTATTAATTATTATTTACATCGTCATAGTGTGGTGTGGCGTTTGTTAATCATAATGGTTGCCATTACTTTCACATCCATTATCAAATGTGTTTGTTTTTTAATAATTAAATTAATATGTTTTTCCTGGTAACGATTGGATCCCTTATTATGGTGAATTGATGTGGGACTACTTTTAATTGGGGGCAGCCACTCCTGTGTTGACCACCGTAGTTGTTATTTTGATGTTTATTTTTTTATACGTGACGCCCGTTTTATTTGATCGGCCACTAATTAGACTTAAGTAACTTGTAGTTAATAAATTTTATTTGGAAAATTTTAGTTTGACTTGTCATGGGAATTGGAGCTATATATGGTCTAAAATTAGGTCTACTGTAATAGGTATAAGATTATCTTCTACCTATTATACTGTTTTTTCCAAACATTAGGTTATGTGTGGAGTGTATATCGAGTATTTTCGTTACAAAGGGCGTAATGACCATTTTGAGGAAATTGACTTATCTTACTAATTGTTTTCACGCTAATTTCATCTTTATATTTAAAATTGGATGTAAACATTTTTTTACACTACCCAATATTTCCTTATTCACTTGTTTCTTCGCAAAACTTTTTCGAAAGTATTTTATTTACAGTTAAAAGTATGAGAGTAGCGGTCGTTATAATACCTAATATGGTGGTTATTCCATGCGAAATGTTTACATCTGGCTTGCCGTATAAATATAACATTATGTTTTTAATTATAACCATTAAATAGAATTGGGAAGTAAGTAGGTACTTATTTATTTGTTTTGGCGCTTATTTTGAGAAGAAAGAATAATAAACTTTTATGGAAAAAGCGATTTTAGTCAATCATATTTTACAATAATATTGCTAAGTATCATCTATATATAGGTACCTCCATCTAATATGCCTGAATGTGATTTTGCTGCTGTGCACTGTTATTAAAACGCAAAAAAATATTTAGTCACTAACTTCTGCCAGCGGCTTCACCCGCGTGAAAGCAGAAAATTATCCCAAGGAGACATATTCCCGGGATAAAAACTATCCTCTGATCTATTCTAGGACATGTTCTACCAGTGTCCCAAATTTTAGCCATATTCATTCGGCCGTTGTACCGTAAAGGAGTTACAAACATACACACACACACACACACACACACATACACAAACACACTCACATACGTTAATTATTTCGCCTTAATCTAATATCAGTGTGATTGTTTTGAGGTGTTACCTGTTGGAAATGGGCATTTGTGTACAAATTAGTCTTAAGCAGCACCTAGTTGGTACGCTACGTACGTTATCAAATTAGGCAGTGTTTATCGGCCTTACACAATACCTGCTTTGGCACGTTAGTTGAAAAAGGGAAATTTTGACAATTCAAAAAATCTTTTTGTTTAATAACTGACCGGGCGAACTTCGTACCGCCTAACAGTCTATTTTCTTGATAGTATATCTTTCGATATAGTCAACCGATTACGATGAATCAAAGCCTAAGTAAGATATCAAGTTACATAAAAATTTTAATGTATAAAAGTTATCTACATCTATTTCGTACATTTTACTTACATGATGCGCGCACAACAAAAAACTTCTACAGATTTATTATTATGTAGGAATAGATTACGAAAAATAACCAACCTTCTTTTACACGGAATTTCAACTTGCAGGATGATTGACATAATCTATGGTAAACCAGGCATAGGTACGTGACCCAGTCAGTAACGTGCCCCACTAGCAAAACTAAGACACCCATTTATAATAACATCACTACATAGTTTAAAACAAAGTCGCTTTCTGCTGTCTGTTCCTGTGTATGCTTAGATCTTTTATAAATGAACCGAACAATTATTTCAATAGCTTCACGCGGGTCACTGTGTCGGACACGCTCGTGTTTTCGACGCCCCTTCCTTTTTGTCGGGGTATTCCTCGTAGCACACCAGCTTTTAGGCGCCCCAAAAGTATCCCTCGAAACGCACCATTGGGTGCGCTTACAAAATTAAATTTAAAAATATTATAATTTTATTCCTCAAAGCGCACCAAATGGTCAATGTGTGAACAGACAAAAAATAGTGCACGTGTTTTTTAGAGTCCGTAAAAATGATATACTCCGAGCTTACATGGGTTTAAAAAAAATGCTTTACAGTAGGGAGTATGAGGCCAATCACTTGCAAACGTAAGTCGAAGTAAGTCGTGTCGGTCACCACTGTCCGACGTGGCCTGAATGGAACATTTATATTGGCGGTCACTATTGTCCGACATGGCTACTAACGTGTTAATTTTTCCTACCTAACAACTAGTATTACTAGAATGGCATAGGTATAGCCTGCATGTAGCGGGTACGCTTGCATGCAAGTGATTACAGCTTATACACAGTTGTTTAAATACGTTCCCAGTAAATTATACTAAAGTTAGTTTTTATGATACTCGTCTATTTTCAGTCTGAAATACACGACAGTAACGACATGCAACGACAATTGACATGCGACGGTCCTCGATCAGGAAATCTTTGATCGTCGTGATAAGGAACTGTACACAGATAAATGGAAATTTTTGTTTTTAGTCATAATAATGGGGTTGTATGTGATGTTTACGTAATTTCACTTTTTCCAACGTTTTTGTAGTCGAAGATAATTGACGCAATAAAAAAAAGTTGTCGTTTAAAAAATATTTTGTAGGTAGTTTGTGAGAGGCCAAATTTTTTTTTAAAGAAAAAAGAAAGTCATCATATTTTACTATAGAAGTTAAGACTCCTGTATTCGCCCTGTTTAATACAGGAACAAATTACAGTTGGTGTTTCCCTATAGGTACCTACCTACATCAGGACTCAAATGAAAATACCTGCCCCCCTAGCCAAGTTACAACCGTTTCGTTTCGATTCTCTTTTCGTTGATTGCCTCGAGTCGGCCACGCTTTTCATTCCAACGCTCAGAACAAAGAAATAGGAGGCGTGGCCGACTCGAGGCGATCAACGAAAAGAGAATCGAAACGAAACGGTTGTAACTTGGCTAGGGGGGCTGAGCTGTAAACCTATTCTCTAAGACTTAATACCCAGTCTTTTAAATAGTAAAACATTTTCAATCTAATTTTAATCCAAGAAATCATATATTGAAACGGATCTAAAACTACTTTTTCATTCGTATTGCCTTTCCGCTCCATCAAAAGTAAGGAAACCATTAAAATGCTTCTTTTTTGTCACATTCACAAGAAAGTGGAAGGATGAAAGGCTCACCGGAATATTATTCCTATTCCCGTATTTTGTTTAATTAGCGGTCGACGAAAGGAACTGACAGTTGCTTCCTCTTTTATAATAACTTCTATCACGAAGGATGGATTATAATTATTTATAAAATTGGTTGAGTTCGACCGTTTATTAGAAAAAGCGATAGTGTCGACAAATGAATGTTTGTCTGGACAAATGGAATGTTTCTATTTAGTAATAGGACATTTTGATACAAGTGGAGAATGTTTGTCATTGCGACCGTGGTAGAATTTGCCCGAGCCGCAGGTGAGGGTGTTATGGAGCCGAGTGCTGTAGTGACACACGTGTATCAAAATGTACCTACTATTAGGGAATAGAAATATATAATATGTATAATATTCGATGAAATGGATCGTTATTGCAATTGTAAGTTGGGTACAACAAAGTTAGGGCCACGCTCCAATTGCCGGGTGTACCTACTTATTAGTTTGTTCCGAAACCTGTAATTGATGAATTACATGTCATTTTGACTTGCATTTACTGCCAGAGGTCACTTATTTGGAACATTTCGTATTTGTAATCCGTAACGTATTACTGGTAGGTAAGTAATGTCTATAACATATAATATCTACCTATGTAGGTACATAAGTAGATATTATATACCTACTGTAGTCATCTTTTAAGTTGGAGCTTGATCTTAACGCCTTTAAGTAGACTCCCTAGACATCATTTTAAAATACTAGTAGGTACTATCCTAAGATAAGTACGTTATTTACCTAAACCCTTATACTATTACTTATTCTGTGCCTAAACCAAGTTTACCTATATCGGCTATATCACATAGTATCGACCCTGATATCAATGGGTAGCTCGCCGTCCGACCGTCCGGTAACCGTCCGGACCGAGCTCAAGTCGTCGACGGCGCGTACTGTACCACGCGCGCCGCAGGGAGATGTCAGCAAACCGTAGGGGCCCAGCAGGGTCTACTGGGGCCAAGGGTCTGATTCTGAAAGGAAGACTCGACCCTGGTACGAAGGACAACGAAGGAACAGGATTGGGTTTTTAGTCAGTAAAAGTCTGACATTATCCCTCGCTCCGCCCAAGAGCGGAATTTGTCATTAGATGATTTTCCCACCTAAAAAAAAAATACCCAGTACAGAATTTTCATATAAAGGCTTTCTTCTAAGACTCGTGAGGCGACAATGCGACGACGTTTTCATAGAAATTGAATTTCGAATTAGAACAATAAAAAAAAAAATGTAAACGTAAACACAATAGTACAGTGGTGCCAAAATATCTCAGAGCCTTGAAACGAAGTCATGGCACAAGCCTACTTGACGCCTAACTTAGGCGTGGGTTTGTGGACGATGAGCAAAGGGTAGCTCGCCGTCCGGCCGCCCGGTATTCGGACCGAGCCCGAGGCACGCACGCCTCAAAGAGATGTCAGCAAAACCGTAGGGGCCCAACGGGGCCTAAGCCTACTGGGGCCAGGACCGCAAAAGGCAAAAAAGGAACATATATAGTTGTGGTTTTAGTCAGTAAAATTCTGACACGGGATTTCGCTCCGCCCTAGAGCGCGAGATATCATTAGATGATGGATGTCCTACCTTAAAAAAAAACCAGCGTTGATGCCACTTCAAGTCTCCAGCTAAAGTAGGAAAAATACCATAAGTAGGTTCTATGCTTACACAGCCTTTAATAAATTTATAAAGTGTCATTCACTTTGTTACTTAAATAAACGTTCTCCTAGAAGACTGACAATCAGGGCACATAGTCCAAGTGTATGCATCACACTGAATTGCTTTCCATGAATGGCGGTTCGTTTTATCGGAGCTTTAAGTTATTGGTTTCGCCGTATTATGTCTCGGAGGCACGCGAGCTGCCGATGAAAACTGACTGTAAGAACGTATACATAGGTAGGTAGATATTGGAAGTGGTGTTCCTTTGACTCACACTTACCAGTTTAGTACTACCGGTTCCACTGCACATGAATTGCTTTGTTTTACAGTCAAAATAATAGCTATAAAATGATAATGAATGGTTTACACATTCCAGAAAAATTGACACCAACTTAGGGTAAAAAAAACTACAGAAAAAAAAGTAGGTAACAAGTATGGAAAAGTCGATGAAAATTTCCAACTCTAGGAGATTATTTCTTTTTATGTGTATTTTCGCCCGCTCTGGGGGAGCGGGAGAGAATGTGAGACTTTTACTGACTAAAACCCATTGTTCCTCCAGTTACTCTTTGCGTTCCTGGGCCCCCCAGTGGCGAACAATCCCGCTGAATTTTAGGCAGTTTATAATCTTTTAGGCGGATCATAGTTACAAGTTGTGTATCAATTTCCCTTTCATCCTGCGTGCTTGCCTAGTACCTAATGGTCCATTTGTTGTACTAAGTCACAAAGATGATTAGTTTTATCATTTTTGTTTTACAGTTGGTAAGTTGGATTTAATTTTCAAATTGTTTTTACTTCATGTAAACTGCAACTTAAAGAAGTATGTATTTGTATAATGAGCTGCGATGGTATTTATATTTTCTCACTACAGTCAATACTGTTTTTTGGTCAAAACGATTTTTTTTAAATCATTTATAAGGTTCGCATTTTAACTTAATAATTTAAGTTAAAATGCGATCGTTTTATTATTAAAAAATACAAAATGTTTTATTTATTGGGTACCTAAGTTATTGTAGTGTTTTTTTTAGGTAAATCCTAAATAAAAATAACACAACAATAAATGTTTGTAAAATGGTCACAAAAACCTAGGTCAACCAATATAGGTTTTTAAGAAAATGTTAATGAAGTTTTAAAGTTAACCAACTGGTCAAGTGTTAACAATTCTTACCAGACAATTACATGATTACTAATTGAGGTACTCTGAATACTGAATAACGATTTGTAAGATGTATGGATTTTAACTTAGAAATTGCTATATTTCAGTTTTGCGGTTACAATGTAGTTTCGATATTGTGGTTCGGATTGTTCGGAAGAAGTGATGCGTGTGAGCCTAGCTTTACAAGTTTCCTGTAGTTGAATGAAAGCCTTCATTTTGCGGGTCTTTTATGAATTTAAAATTGGAATTACGTGCGTTGTTCGCCTACCTACATTTCTTGACTTCCATAAATTGTTTTACTTTGATTGTTGATCGAAGACTTTGGTTGAATTGAGTATGGCACTAAAGGCAGCGCTATTTTTTAAGAGAAATTTTAAAGTGTGGGGAAATACTCATGGGAGAAACAAGGGTTCTGTCATATTCCCATAGACTAAAACCCTAAGGTTCCTCTTATCCCATCATACGCCAAATTCGGCTACGTTGACTATTTCTGTGCGACTATGGGTTGCAAGCATGTGTTCTATAGATCCTAATGATGACACGAGTCGGTGGCTCGGGAGATAGCATAGCATAGCATAGTCGGCCTTATAATGTTCCCACTGCTGGGACTCAGGCCTCCTCTCTAGGAGAGGGAATGGGCCGTTATCCACCACGCGGGCCCAGTGCGGGTTGGTGGATGTCACATATCTTCGAATTTTTGGTTCTAGGACATGCCGGTTTCCTCACGATGTTTTCCATCACCGTTTTGAGAGCAGTGGTGATGAAATAAAATACAAAAAGTAATGCGCCTGGCTGGGTTTGAACCCGCGATCTACAACTCGGTAAGTCGGGGCCGTTACCGCTCGGCCACCACTGCTCTAACTCCACTGCACCACTGCTCGGGAGATAAGTACGAGTAAAAAAAAAGGCACGGCATAAAGGTGCGGGCTTGCGGACAGCGAGCAATGGGTAGCTTGAGCTTGCCGTCCGACCGTCCGGAAACCATCCGGACCGAGCCCAAGTTGTCGACGGCGACGGCGCGTTGTTCCACGCGCGCCTCAGGTAGATGTCAGCAAATCGTAGCGGCCCAGCAGGGTCGAAGCCTACAGGAGTGGGTTTTTAGTCAGTAAAAGTCTGACACTATCTGCCGCTCCGCCCAAGAGCGGGATTTGTCATTAGATGATTGTCCCACCTTAAAAAAAAAACGGCAAAAAGTTGAAATTTAGAAAGTTTTAAGTGATTTTTTGTTAAATGCTTTTGAAGAATCTTAAAACTGACTTCAACGTGTAGGATTACCGTATTACCGGTATCCATATCCGACTACGTAACAAACGGGTACGAATTTTTAATTTGACTTTCACTCGAGTCCTTATTGTAGTCAACAATATCAAGATTATGCAATAAAATAGCAGAAGTTTTTGATGCGGTTGTAAATGCAATCAATAGTAAAAGCTACAAGCAAAAAACTCCACGGGTAGTGTGAAAGTGAAAACTGCCCTGGGACGAAGGCAAAGAAGGAACAGGAGTGGGTTTTTAGTCAGTAAAAGTCTGACACTATCTCTCGCTCTGCCCAGGAGCGTGATTTGGCATAAGATGATTATCCCACCAAAAAAAAAAGCAAAAACTGAATTGAATGATTTAGATCTCTCTATCTCGCCATTGTACTACCGTAGGGCAATAAACTAGGCTAGATCGACAGAAAACATTATTAAAAAATGCTCGTAGATTAAAATATTGCATATAACCTCCGTTTATTGAATATTTATTATTTACTAGTCCGTATTGTCCCAATAGTGGGTCAAGGCCTCCCAACGATTACGAATTATCGCTTATTTTTTAAAGAACACATCTAGGTCATCGTGAATCTGCGGGATTATTTGAAATAACTCTTTCTGCGACGGAACGCAAAGGGCATCTGAAAGAAAGAACACAGGTGATTTTAGTCAGTAAAAGTCAGACACGCTCGCTTTCTCCACTCAGAGCGGAAGGAATGATTGATTTCTGAACTAAAAAAAAGAGGTTGTGACATTTACTCACAACCTCTTTTTTAGTTCATTATTTTTTTTTTTAGTTTCATTGCTTTTTTTAAAAGACCTCACGATCAGTAGGTACCTCCCTCATTAGCTAGGTACCTACCGTGACGGTAGAAACCTCAGTACTTGACTAACTAGTCAATTTAGTTCCATCACCTACAAATAAAAATTCTTTAAAAGCAATAGAATTTACTCACATATTTAGAGAATCCAGTTATATTAGATTTTAAGTGTTTTAATGTACCTACACGCTAAATTTATTGCTCCTCGCCTCAAAGAGACCAACGTAGTAATATAAAAAGTGAATAAATAAACATTACCTATAAATACTTTTATTGACGCTATATTTTCGTGCGAACGACTCCGCTAGTATGAATGGGATAAAAATAGTCTTAATAATACTACTACATGAGCTTTTTAAAGACGCGAGTGGGGATCCATCTAATTTACAAATAAATACGTGTATGTACGAATACCCATTATGACCTTTTAGGTTTCAAACCATTTTTTTTAAATGATACCCCGATAAATTAGTGTTTGACTGCGATCCCACCCGATGGTAAGCAGTGATGCAATCGTTGATGGTGAAGCGCACTAGTTTATTAAGAGCCTATTCACTCTAGCCTTGAAGATACCCAAATTATAATCAGACGGTTTAACAAAGCGTCTTGTTTGTAATGACAATTCATTAATAGAGCAAGGTAGATACTTTATGAGATAAAGCTGTAAACAATATTTGAATAACATGAAAATCATCCTCAAATTTTGGCACTCTAGCCTTGAAGACACCTAATTTATAATCGAACGGGAAGACCGATGATGTTATTGAACTCGAATTTTGTTTGAAAGTGGTTGGGAATCTGTGCCCAATTGAGGACAGGGACAGACCGTGTTGGAAAGTCCAAGTGAAAGTAAAGGAGGTAGGTACTTGTAGACCTACGTAGTAAGTACTAAGATGTGTCTAGAAAGTGTTCCGTCTGCAATTTCGCTACTTATTGAGATGTTTGTGCCGTGTTGACAGCCACGGAGAGCTGCCGATGTAACTTCAGAGTAAGTATGATATGACCATCAATTACACACGAAGTATTAGGTAACTTTGGAATTATAGCCTTAAATATATTTTTTTAGGTGGGAAATCATCCAATGACTTCTCCCACCTAGGGAGGAGCGGGAGGGCGTGTCAGACTTTTACTGACTAAATCCACCTGTGTCCTTCAGTTGCCATATGCGTTCTAGAGCCAAGGTCACTCCCCAGTAGGCTTCAGACCTGCTGGGCATCTACGCTTTTGCTGATAGGTCCTTGAGGCGTGCGTGGAACACTACGCGCCGTCGATGACTCGGGCTAGGTCCGGACGGTTACCGGACGGCCGGAACGCGAGCTAGGCTTAAGTATTTAAGGTGAATACTGTAGATTAGTCCACGAAATTCTAATTTTTGCTTTTTTATTCAAGATCTTCAATGATGCACTTGTCGAGTCAAAAATCCAAAATTTTGAGCATCGACGCCGAGTTTGCTAGCCTGTCGGTTTTCTATCGTTTATATTTCGGAGTGTGCATTGGAATTGCAAAATTTAATTCCACCAAGTCCGTTCAATTATCGGACCGGCGTTGTGCCACCGGTACTTTTTTTTCGGTTTTCACCAGGGTAGCCTGTACCTACTACTTAAGTGAAAACTCGTCTTTAAAAAGTGAATACTTTAAAAACTAGATTTCACTTAAGTACCTATACATGTACGTCCAAGGTGGTCTTTATACCCTGACCGACTAATCTATGGGTCAAAAATCTCTTGAAAATTACTAAGAAGAACAATAGCGACGGGATTAACCTTACATAATTTGATCAATGATAGTTAGGTACTCACGCTATTATAACTGTCATCCTGTGTAGTTTGTACAAGGTTTCAGCATATAAGCAGACAATGTTGTCATTATTTGTAGTTGATTGCAGATGTTTAGCTTCAAGGTTCTATGAAATACATGCGATGCGACCTATGATTCTGTTTACGCACGCAACGATACGTTTCTGTCCCAAACTTATATATAGTGATGTACCTATCTACATATCATCACTAGCTATATTATGAACAGTGAGGGGCGTTGCCCTCGTCACGTCATTATGTTTGCATGCAATGCTATCCAAAAATTTCAGAACAATTTCAATTAATATGCTTGAGTTGGCTAGTATAGATACCGGCACGGATCTTGAGCGCTGACTTCTACAGTTCTACTTGCGCAGAAGCACGCAGAAGTGAAATATCAGGTCTCTTTAGTGGTATGAAGAAAGATGCGGGGGCAGGGAGTGCAATCCTTGAAGTGATTGGCTCGCCGATATTGTACGATGCGCAAAGCGATCCCCACTCTTTCTCCGAGCGCTCAAGATTCGTGCCGCTATCTGTACTGGACCCAAGCAAAGAAAGTCTCCATCAAATTGGTCTAATTTGAAAGTCACTTCTCTTTGCCCACTTTGTTGACAAATTTATTCAGGCATAATTATTATCTGCTAGTAAACCGTTTTGGCTTTGCACGGTAAGTATAATATCATTATGTATATCGTGGTCAGATCATAAAATTAAACATATCATAATGTGCTCAACTATTTCATGAAATGGCCGTGTGAAGAAGTTAGCAGACAAATAGATAGACACTTAAAACGACTTTGTTACACATACATAGTATGTAAATGTAAAGATGATTTGGCGAAGTTATGATATCCCAATTACCATTTGGCTGCCCCTATGCAGTACATCCTGAATTAGCGTACGTAGCGTAGAATAAGAGTACCCAGGTAGGTACGCACGACAGACACAACCGGTGTATAAAGGCGCGTTTTCACTAGGGGACATATCGCCGAACATTTATGTGGCATGTCTCTGCGACTTTGTGGGACAGTATCGGTCGACATTTGCCTTGTTCGCACTATCTAGTGGTGATTAGGATATCGCCCGAGGAGCAATATGCTCTCGTTGGACCACACTACTGCCCTTTTGTGAAACACAAGACGACAGTCGTCCTCCCTATTCAAAGCTTATAGCGGGACAGTGGATACTGACGTTGCGCGTGAGTCCTGTGACTCCTGTGTAACATGTCATATTATGCACACGATGTCGCAAGCGACGTCAGTTGACATCGCACGAGCGAGACACGTGACCTCAGATAGGTACGTTGGGGACAGAATGTCTCCCAGCAACATGTCCCACATCAGGTGAATGCGTTGTACAAATGTTGGGGTGCAAGTTGCGGGGCACTGGGCAATGCAGTGTCACGTAGATTGAGCGTTGCGTTGACATGTAGGGGGACATTTGGTCCGCTAATGTATCTGACACATTTCGTGTTGAGCAACAGAGTGGCGGGTCATTGTCCTCTAGTGAAAACGCACCTTAATCTTGGGTATATGGGCCTGTGCACACCACGTTTTTTAAACGCGCCGTTGAAGCGCGTTTAAGAAACGTGCGTAGACGGCGCGCTTTTATCCTATTAAAGGTCTACAGGTTGCGTCTGACTCGCGTGCGTATCGCGTCTGTATCGCTACGCACGTTTCTAAAACGCGCATCAACGGCGCGTTTTAGAAACGAACGAAAAACGAACGAAAAAAACGTGGTGTGCCCAGGCCCTTAGTGTTGGCTTGGCAACTTTTGACTAAACAGTCTTCAGTCAATTTGTTGCCGATTAATGCCGATGCATGCGGCTGATAGACACCTGTGTAGGTATCGACGAAAATCAGTTTCCATGAAGAAAGTCGTCGCTCTTTTACAGGGCATCGATTTCCTTTACCAGATTGTAGTACTGCAGTATAGAAAATCTATGTATACCTCTGGTCAAGTGGTTGCAAGCTATTTGGCTGACCATGACGTTCTAGGTTCGATTTCCGGGTCGGGCATGATTATTTAAGGATAAACTAATTAAATTCTAACATAAAATTTTTGATAAGTTTCGATTGTTGCGCCACAAGAGTATTTGTGAGTGCGTGCATAGATCAGATACATTTTTTATTAATGCGCTACTAATAGATATCCGCAGGAGAACCAAGGTCGCCGACATAGCCCGAAGAATCGCCAAACTTAAGTGGCGATGGGCAGGGCACATTGCTCGTAGAACGGATCATGGTCGATGGGGCCGTGCACGGGAAAACGCAGCGTTGGAAGGCCTCCTAAAAGGTGGACCGACGACCTGGTAAGAGTCACGGGAATGCGGTGGATGCGAGACGCACAGGATCGGTCGTTGTGGAGAAGCTTGGGGAGGCCTATGTCCAACAGTGGACATATTTCGGCTGAAATGATGATGATGACTAATGTAGTGCGTCGAAGCATGGGCTTCAACAATAGGTATGGACCTATTGTTGAAGCCCATTAAAAAAATACACTATCCAAGTGTATTTAAGTAAAATTGTAGGTATTGATTAAATTATGACTGTAACTTAATTTTCTAATTGGCGTGCTCAGACGAATAAAAAAGTATTGGCGTGTATAACAGTGTGCATTATTCTAGTTACATGTTGTATATTTTATGTAGATATTCATCTACCTACCTCTTCAGAGATTACGGATTTAACCTCTCAAATGTCCATTTCATACAAGTATTTATTGTAATGCGTGGAAGACGCATGCGGGACGCGTTTTTTTGCATTTTAAAATTTTCTGCATGCGGAGCAAAAACCGCATGCGTGATGAAATCTACACGATATTAAAAAAAAGCAAGCGTGATTTTATTTTATGTCTGTTGTTTGACTTACAATTTACTTACGAATCTTAAGACTGTTCTTTGCATATCCAAAAGCGCTAAGCCCTACAGAAACATTTTCAGTTTGTTCTCAATCTCTGATATTTTAGATGCGATGCAGCTGTTGTTATTCGTGTCATACCAAGGTCCACGTGGAAAGCTTCCAAGATGATCATTCTCATCTAGATTCATTTGGCCACAGATCACCAACATATAAATGGACGTGTTGACTGGGCGACAAATGTTTGGCAAAGGGTTGGTACTTGGTAATCATGCTACTAATGGCAAACATCGAACGTATTGTTTATTAATATAGAAAAATAGATATAATATCTAAAAGGAGAAACTGACTGACTGACATCTGACATATCAACGCACAGCCGAAACTACAGGAACTAGGAGCGTCAAATTTTGCACAAGGTTTCCTTTTATGATATAGTTGAGCATTATGAAGGGGTTTTTGGAAATTCAACTTTTATGGGAGTGAAAAGGGGGAATTTGGAATTGCTTTTGTATGCAAAATATCATTATACCAATATACTTGAAAATTGGCATTAATAGTAACCTAAGTAAATAATAGAGGTTGCCATTGGATAATTTTCCCACCTACAAAAAAAAAAAACACTTTAATCAAAATCTATTATAAAGACTGACATTATTAGTTTTTTCAAAACTGCTCTCAAAATACGGTTTAAGGGAAGTTAAAGTTTTTTAAAAACTTTCTCGCGAACGAAGTCACTGGCTGGTCTAGAAGGTTCATTCTTTTATCGCTTTTTTGTTAAACGAATAAAAACGAAGGGCGCCTGTGAATTTGCAATGTGGTTTGCATACATTTGCATTCGCTCAAAAGTATCTTGACCTTTTTTTTTTGTTTTCTTTTTGTACCGTTTTTCAGAAGCTAGTGCCTTCTGACAACGGCTTCGCCTGTGTGAGATTATTACTTCCCCCATTAAAAATTATAACTTTATAACCTATAATAAGTTAATTCAGGACATAAGTTACCCTGATACCAAATATCCAAGATCCGTTCAGCCGTTTCAGTGTCAAAGAGTATCAAATGTTACAAACTTAATCGTTTATTATATTACTGTAATTAGGAAAGAGAATCATACAAGTTTATTCGATTGATGAAGATATTGCACACCTTCTTTTCTAGAAATCAAAGAGGTCATAATCATAAAGATGTATTGCAATTTTATAGTATAGGCAACTCCGCTTAAACACGTTAAGAATTATTGACAAAGGTTTTACTTCTCCAGTTAATTATAATTCATCATACTACATTGCTAATTTCCATGCATCTGTTTGACGATAATATTGCGATAAAACATGATTCACAGCTCATTGATTGGCTCGCCCGAAGGCCGGGCAGGGCATTTTATTTATGATTTGTAGGCCAGTATCGGGGGAGAGCGTATTGAGACCACTGCACTGGTGAAGCAACAATGTGTTAAATTAACCGTGACTTACAAATGTAGGTGTTCCTATATCACTGTGCTTAGGGTTACCATATCTCAGGATTTGTACTGAAATTTCAGAATTTTTGAACTCCTCTCAGGTGTGCTGGCTTTGCAAATCTCTTAATTAAAGTCAGGAATCAGAGAAGTCCGAAACCAGGAATAAAATAGAGCTTTCATTTTAAAGATCTTTTTAATAAAAAATATTCTTCCTTTGATATTATTTGGTTGAAATAACGGGAGGTATCGCTGCCAAAGCTTTGAGTGCGATGTGCAACGTGTGAGCGAGATCCGTAGTTTAAAGAAAGTTTAAAAAGTTAAGTACCATATGTAACGTTTGAAAGAAAATTGAAAAACTGGAAAAGTCGCAAGATTGTTCAATGGAAATCAGGCCAAAAGGCCACAGGCCTAAACCTAACCCAAAAATCAAAAGTCCGGAAAAATATCCTGACTTTTGATTTCTTCATCTGGTATCCAACCCTAACTGTGCTATACAAATAGGTACTTTGATCTGTTACGAGAGTTCCAGGGCAGATGACGCTAAGGCTAAACTGATCAAGATTGACCTGTCTGAAAAATGATTGATTACATTCGTCCGGGATTGTGGAGGTCAGATAGACGGATGGTTAGGATAGGTTAGTTCCGTAGCTGACCCTTGGACAACAGACAATCAAAACCACTCTGGGGTTACAAAAGAAGGATATTTAGAAAATTTTTCCTCGGTAGTTACAGGTTTGGAGATGTTGCATCTACTAAGAATGCAAAGATAATAAAGGGTGGGTTTCTGAATTGAGTATTTTTAATAAAGAACGTCTTCAGGCTAGAGCTTGAGAAATACTCAACTTCAAAAGCTTAAATCAGAAATTGGGGGTTAGAGTTTACTCTTGATGACTCTCTCTCTTTTCTATTCCGTACTGAATCATTGAAGAAGTGTTGTAGTAAGTAAACATGTCGGTTTACAAACCTCTTTAAAGGTATGCGGAACAGGGTGTAAAGTTCCACAAGCCTCTGTTGAAAAGGGAGGATTCTCCGAACAGACGGATGTTGCGTCTAGTCTGGGCAACTGCCAGATTGTCGACTTCGGACTGTTGAATATGTTTTAATCGCGCGGAGAGCTCTAATACTGCGATGTAGGATCTTGAATTATAGTTCCTGGCATCATAGATGTCGCTACAACTCCTTTAAGTGATGTGACCACTCGACACGCGAGACATGGCACCTTCACCAATTTATGGTATTGTTTCAAAAAATACATCCGACTTCCAAATGTAATAAAATCACTAAAAATGCGAAATAACTTTGATATCAGAAGTCTGGTTTTGTTAAGAGGGATGCTCCAAGATAGCCCGCGAAGTTCAAAATTTCTTTAGTTTTTTTGCAATTTGCAGATCAGTGTCAAGTTGTATGTTGATTAAAATATGATCGGCGGGGAGTGATACGTGTTATTTACAGCATTATCATCAATACAATCCACTCAGTTCGTCTATCCCAGTTTAACCCTATTGGATGATTGGCGGGCGTGATATCGACGGGTACAAAGTAAAACAAGTTATCTATCTACAATTTGATTAAGTAGAAAACTGGGCAAGTGCGAGTCGGACTCGCGCACTGAGGGTTCCGTACAAACTTGAAAGGTAAATTGCGGTTTACAATTTATGACGTATTAAAAAAAAACTAGACTACTACTAACTAGATCTCGTTCAAAACAATTTTCGGTGGAAGTTTGCATGGTAGTGTACATCATATATTTTTTTTAGTTTCATCATTCTCTTATTTTAGAAGTTACAGGGGGGGGGACACACATTTTACCACTTTGGAAGTGTCTCTCGCGCAAACTATTCAGTTTAGAAAAAAAAAATTATATTAGAAACCTAAACATCGTTTTTGAAGACCTATCCATAGATACCCCACACGGGTATGATAAAAAAAAAATTGAGTTTCAGTTCTAAGTATGGGGAACCCCCAAAATTTTTTTTTTCTATTTTTGTGTGAAAATTTTAATGCGCTTTACAGAATACATCTACTTACCAAGTTTCAACAGTATAGTTCTTATAGTTTCGGAAAAAAATGGCTGTGACATACGGACAGACAGACAGACATGACGAATCCATAAGGGTTTCGTTTTTTGCCATTTGGCTACGGAACCCTAAAAAAGAAACTTGACAGAAGATAACTTTCTTTACTTTACACCCGTCGATATGTACTTACTTATTTACGGAATTATAATCAGTTTGTCTTGCTGACTTTTTCATGAAATAACCATTAGAATAATATACTATTTGACTCTGACCTGCAAAATGTAGACCTGTAGACCTGAAAAAACTTAAGAAAATTTGAATTTCGTGGGTAGTTATTCTGGCGATTCCACCTTAATTGGCATGAGCTCTTAGAGTGCCTAGTGCGAGTTTGTTTAACGTTAACGCGATCGATCGAGAGGGCAATGGAAAGGGCTATGCTCGGAGTTTCCTTGCGTGATCGCCTCAGAAATGAAGATATCCGCAGAAGAACCAAGGTTACAGACATAGCCCGAAGAATCGCCAAACTTAAGTGGCAGTGGGCAGGGCACATTGCTCGCAGAACAGATGGTCGATGGGGACGAAAGGTTCCGGAATGGCGACCACGTACCGGAAGACGCAGCGTTGGAAGGCCTCCCACAAAGTGGACCGATGACCTGGTGAGGGTCGCGGGAATCCGATGGATGCGAGACGCACAGGACCGATCATTATGGCGACATTTGGGGGAGGCCTATGTCCAACAGTGGGCATCTTTCGGTTGAAATGGTGATAACGCGATCGAAACGTTTACTCCGATTGGTCAGCTCCAAGTTCCTTAACCAATCATAGAGCCAAACGCGGTAAACGTTTCGATAATTCGCACTCAGCGCACAGATGTCGTACAGTCACAAAAGAGGAGATATATCGACGTGTAAACAGACTCTAAAGAGCTTCGACATTTATCCGAAAAGGTGTTACTCCGTTATCAAGCGTGATGATGCGATGTTTACAGGATCTGTTATCAGACGCGTCAAAAGAGCACATCCTTACTCGAAGTACGGTGATGACGACAGCCATCAGGAAGGAAAGATTTAGATACCGTGATATCTTGTGTGTAGATTAAAGTAGGTAAGTATATCAAATATTGGTGTTAAGACTTTGTTGATGGAGGATAAAAGAGTATTATGACAAGCCTCCGTATTGAGAATTGAAGTTGAGAAATTCATCAAAATCTTCTTAGATTGACAACTTATCTTACTTGTTGTATTCTTAATTCAGTAATCGCCCATCAGACTGTTAAATTATGTAAACACAAAATACTAGCTATCACGGCAGACATTGTCCTGCCCAAAAACTGGCTCATTGTCAGAAAAAAAAGAACCCGATTGTAGCGCCACCAAAAAAATACAATTGAACTAAAACTAAAAAAAAATTAAAAATGAATTTTGAAAATACAATTGAACCCGGTAGTGTTCTATTGTATTTTCAAACCATTTAGGGACCCATTCGAATATACACACAACATTTCATCCAGCTGTTCTGTGCATCCAGCGGTCAAACCGTTTATTTATTTTGAACTGAAACATGTTTTGTGAAATATTTATTTTTATTTATTTATTTAAATCGCGGCTGTAGCACAGCAAAATAAATAAACATTTATTTAAAAATATAAGTTCACAGTGCAGGACCAAAACGCTTATATTCTAAAATCTTAAAGACTAATCAAGTTTAGGAGGAGTTAGGTGACAAACACACGTACAGAAGAATTATATTTAAGGATTATGTGGATTTCATAAGTCTGTGTGTACCAGGAAATTCTTATATCGGCAGTTCGGTCATTGGGATTTCATAAAATATACTTTGTTTCTGTACTTACTTAATCGATAAATAGTACTATTTGCCTGAAATCAATTAGAATCTAATCGAACAATCGATAAAGGCGACTGATTTACTACCAGTTACAATTATAAAACATCGAATAATGTGGGAAAGAGTTGTTTATTGCGATTTGCTTTTCTCAAAAAACTTGGAAGGTATAATATAATATCCATATATCCTTAACCTACATATTATAAAATAAAGTCCCTCCACGCGTCCGTCTGTCTGTATGAACGCGATAAACTCACAAACTACTGAACGGATTTCCATACAGTTTTCACCAATAAACAGAGTGACTCTTGAAAAAGATTTTGGTGTATAATAGGTAAGATTTCTAACACGCATGCGAAACTGGGGCAGGTATATGTATAAAGGCATAACTGGCGTATAGAATACTAGCTCTTGCCAGTGGCTTCGCCAGCGTGAAATTAGAAAATATATAGCCAACTCACTCGTTACTCAGTGATAAAGTAGCATTCTACTGACAAAAACAAATTTTAAAATCGGTCCTGTAATTTTTTCAGTTTATTCATTATAAACAAAAATACAAAAATAAATACAAATCCTTTTAGAAATAATAAAATTCCTAAAAAAAATAAAAATAAAAGACACCAGAGATTTAATAAATAATGCAATAACATGTTCTCTCACAAAGTACTTCTTCTAGGTATCATCAGATAAATTAAAGAGTGGTAGGAATCAAGTGGCACTATAGAGGGAGGGCTATCGTATCATGAAACTTGTGGATTAATCTCGAGTTTGGTCCAGTTATCGTTTCCTCGATGTAACTTGTACTCTTTCAATAATTACTGGCGAGAAGTAACTGCCCGGGGTAGCCAAGTTACAACCGTTTCGTTTCGATTCTCTTTTCGTTGATCGCCTCGAGTCGGCCACGCTTCCTATTCCTTTGTTCTGACCACGTGACTAAGCGTTGAGAATTTTAGGTCGCAGGTTCAGACCCAGCCAGGCGCATTACTTTGTGTAGTTTATTTCATCACACTGCTCTCAAAACGGTGAAGGAAAACATCGTGAGGAAACCGGCATGTCCTAGAATAAAAAATTCGAAGACATGTGACATTCACCAACCCGTACTGGGCCCACGTGGTGGATTACGACCCATTTCCTATCCTAAAGAGGCGGCCTGAGTCCCAGCAGTGGGAACATTAAAAGGCTGGATTATACTATTAGGCTTTTATGCTATTAATATTACTACTTAATTTTTTTATTAATTTATTATTAAAGTAGGTACTAGTAGTCTACAGTAATTTCTTTTATAGAGCATATGATGCTAACCTACAAGAAATTGTAGCACTAACCTAGATTATAGATTTTATTTTTAAATATTTCAGTGTATACAATTTTATTGTTGGTTGACAAATAAAAACAAATGATAAAAGAAGACAAAGTCCAGTAGGGAAGTTTTCCAGCTGAATGATGATAATGATGGCAGTTATAAAAATTGGAAGGCAAAACCAAATTCATTGTTTTCTATTGGCCGAGTTGAGGAAAAGAAAAGAGATAATTCGACTGACTGCCTTAATAGAAAGTGTAGAAGCAAGTTACCAAGTGTAATCAATCAGTGTTATTGATGCAGCTTATCTCGCATCGAATATAGACTAATGATCAACTTGTTTACTAGCAAATAGAACCTGTTTACACTCTAACTTAGTTTAGTTTTCTAGAAAACTGTTTGTAAGTTAGAAATTACTTGTGAACATTGATTCTTTATTGGATCCAGTAACTGGCTTGTGGAGGTATGATACGCAGTCGCTCTATGTAAAACATAGGTATTTAACCACATCGGGTTAGACTGGAAGCCGACCCTAAGCTATTTAGTAAAAGGTTAAGGAGATGATGACATCTTTATTGGATCGATCTGTGTACATCGTTAACGCGACAATACGGCAACAGTGCAATAGCGAGTTATCATAGAAATTGTTCTAGCTTTTTAATCCACAAAAAGCTGTATGTAAAGGGAATAACGGAAAGGTTTGCTTATTTTCGATATTACAGACTACTTTATGAAGAACTTCTTATTTACGTTCTTGGATAAATACCCTATCAATAAAACGCTTTATATTTTCGCTTGGTGTTTGAGTGGAATTGGTCTATATTCCAAATACAATGAGAAGTGTGGTGCTTGCGGTGCATCAGTTAGTGGGTGTTTTCATTGTCATGACTTTCTTTTTTTAGGGATGCGCCTGCATTCCAGTGCACGAAAGGCTAAATGGAAACGAAATGGATATTTCTGTGCCTAATAGGTTTATCCTAAGATGCTAAAAGCGAAAACGCGATGTTGACCGAAGTAATGTCTTGTGTGTCGCGAATGTGTGTTTGACGGTAAGGTTGGCGAAGTGATTGAGCGATTGGCTGCTGCGTTGCGTGTCGGGGTTTAGATTCCCGCAAGGGACAAATATAGATAGATAGATATACTCTTTAAGGTACACCAAAAATAAAATTACAATAGGAACTTAAAATTAATAGGGTGTCACAATGGGCGCTCTTATCGCTAAAAGCGCGATATTTGTTTAGTTACATGTTTGTGTGTTTATATGTTTGTAAACGCACCTACGATACAGCCCCCCTAACCAAGTTACAACCGTTTCGTTTCGATTTTCTTTCGTCGATCGCCTCGAGTCGGCCACGCCTTCGATTCCTTTGTTCTGACGTCAATTCAATGCTCAATCACGTGGTCAGAACAAAGGAATAGGAGGCGTGTCTGACTCGAGGCGATCGACGAAAGAGAATCGAAACAAAACGGTCGTAACTTGGCGAGGCCTGCAGGAGTCATTCCTAGTGCGTCTGCGAGACCACGTTTTTCTTTTATAACAAGAATATGGACAGGAGTCTCGAGTGCTGCTGAGCTGTTTCCATCTCAAAAAGAACTTGGAGAATTATTCGGACCTAATGGCCGCTCTTTATTTATTGTAGAGGCTCCGAATGAAAATAAAAGCCGCAGACAAAACTGGTACTTATCCCAATATATTTTATTAACTGTATTGTATGCGTAATTAAGTATATCCTAATTATTGTAACCAACAGTCACTGCATTGTTCTTAATTCGTCTTTTCCATGTCACGTAACGTCAGCTAAACAACGCTGGCCATGTGGCCGCATATTTAATCAAGCCATTAATTGAAAAAATGTAGTGTTGTTAGGTTGGTACGAGAACGTAAACCAATTATGTTTTACATGTTGGCGTACGTAATTGTGATGTTTGAATTACACTGTCCACTAGTTACAATGTTACTCAAAGAACATTAATATTAACACCCGGTTTACAAATTGAGAATTTGGAGTTCAGAACGTGTCCTACGCAACAAAGTAGGGATCGTAAATAATACGTCTACCAGAAAAAGTTCTAACCAAAATCAAAATCTCAAATAATGGATTACACCAGACCTATAAAGTGCATTCAGCACAAAGATAAACATGTTCATATGCACGCAAAATCTCTAGACCACAACTCCACCCACTTCCCACTCCACTACCACCACTCCACCACTCCACTTTACTTAACATCATACAAAATATATAGAAATTATAGTAACAATCTTCTCATCATCATCATTTCAGCCGAAAGACATAACGACCGGTCTTGTACGTCTCACATCTATCGGGTTCACGCGACCATCACTAGGTCATCGGTCCACCTTAGGGGAGACCTTCCAACGCTGCGTCTTCCGTTACGTGGTCGCCACTCCAGCAATCAAACAACCTTCTAAAAAACCTAAAAAATACTTAAGTACATCAGGAATTTATTTAAAGAATCGGGCAAAGATGGTAAAAAGATGTGATGACATATAAAAAAAATATGAGTAAATATATATGAGTTGTCACGGCATGTCGACTGAGCAGTGGTGGCCGAGTGGTAACGGCCCCGACTTACGAACTGTTGGTCGTGGGTTCAAACCCAGCCAGGTGCATTACTTTGTGTAATTTATTTCATCACCACTGCTCTCAAAACGGTGAAGGAAAACATCGTGAGGAAACCGGCATGTCCTAGAACCAAAAAATTCGAAGACATGTGACATCCACCAACCCGCACTGGGCCCGCGTGGTGGATCACGGCCCATTCCCTCTCCTAGAGAGGAGGCCTGAGTCCCTGCAGTGGGAACATTAAAAGGCTGAATATGCTATGCTATGCTATGTCATCGGCATTATTACCTACAATAACACGTCTCTCCACTTATCATCGTACATCAGCAAATCATGTTCATAGTTACTGTAGGTACACTATATTATTGTAGGTAAACATCTTGCTGAGCTAATGCAACATTTAACAAACACGGAAGCAGGGCCACTATGTCAACATAATTCTGACAATTAAACTAATTTGTTTTAATGTGTATAGAGGAAACTGTAGTAGAAAGGGTTATGACAAAGCTGAAAGAAGATTATGCTGTTGTATGGGATGGTACAACTCTTAGTAGTATGTATATTGAAAAAAAGAATACCATTATTTTTTGAGCTACACGTTAGAGTACCCCAATTGCCTGCACTTTGGAGAATTTAATGAGTGCCACCGATGATGCAGTTAATATGGCCACCTACTAGACCCAAACAGTTTACCGACAATTCGAAAAGAAGAAGATTTAGTTACAAATAAAAGTTATTAACTATTTGAAAAAGGCATCAACAGTCCTCCCAGTACACAAAGCGGGTGACAAGAAGGTTGCTTCTAATTACCAACCGACTTTACTGTCGTTCAAATCTAAAATATTGAAAAAAAAAAAACTAATAATTGGTTAGTGAAGTTATTAGAGTCTAAAGCCATATTGTCCGATAAACAGTTTGGGTTTCAAAAAAAGTTGCTATACAAGAGTTCACACCGATTATTCTACATATCTCAAGATTCTCAAGAACAATGGCAATCAAATCATTAAATTGGTATTTTTCTGGATCTGGCAAAGGCTCCTAATACTGTATCGTCTTCTATCTTGTTAAATAACCTCGACAATACAGGTATTCAAGGTAAGCAGCATGAACTATTAGCAGATTATTTTAACAACCGTTGTCACTGTTTAAAAATAGCTAATTATATTTGTTGATTAAATAATCTTTTTTTGGAGTCTCGTGTATTAAGACCAACCCTTTTAATCATCTTTTTTTATTGCGTATGCTGATACCGTACTCATATTCTTCTCTAATACATTTCATGCAGTTTATTCAATTGCTCACCAAGGTTTCAAAACTATAATAATTTAGTAACAACATAACTTACTAGCAATACAAAATGCCAATTAAACTAAATAATTATATGGGCTTCTTCTTATACCTACAACTCGAATCCATCTATAAATAATTTAAGATAATTTAAACATATCAAATTGACATAATTTAATTAAATAAGTAGATACTATAATAGTAATGCAGGTGGAAAATATTAAATGTCCAGCTGTAAAAAAAACTTGTTCTTGATTGTCTCTAACTCAATTAAATCTGTATACTAAGCTTTGTGTCAATGGATAATTGTCTTTAACAGCAACTATAACAATTTTCGTACCTATCTCCAATTAAAGCGCGATCAGAACTGTATATATATAAAAATCACTTTTCCCGACACACCATATAGAAAGGCTTACAATGTTCTGACAGTACGGCAGTTATATATTATGAAAAAATTGTAAAAACAGCCCTCAAAACTATCCTACAATAAAGATTTATATACCAAAGCATAGGTGTGCATAGATTTTTTGAATTCTTAGCCAGCTCCATAAAACAAGGTCAACGCAGTTTTGTCCATGTCCAGGGTTACAAAATTTGTCTTATGATGACATAGCATAATTATTGGTCGTTTTGAGTCATTTTAAGTTTTGAATTGACTATGGTTCGATTAGTTATGAACCGTTTATATTTAAATAATAATTTTAGGAATTATTTAAATAATAATCATATGTATACCTAGTTAAATAATTAAGACAGTTCAGGCAAGAATTTTGGTGGTGACAATACAGTCATTACGGAAACCAACTGACGTGTGTCAGTTGATTTCCTCAATATTGTCTAGGTACTCAGTTTTCCTACATATTACGTTGTTAGTTATGTTATTTATTATGTAAGTCAAAAAAAATCATGTAACCTGTCTTAGAAATTACTTGACGCGTTGTTTTTGAGCGCCACGGTCCATAGGTCAAATCTTACATGACAAATACAATATTTGTACAGCCTATTGTGATTGTGGCTGGGTTGGCTGTAATTTTTTTTTGCGTCATTCATCAGAGGCTGCCACGGGTAGATTAATGTTAATGACGACGTAGGTGACGTAAAAAAAATATGAAGTAAAAATATGTACAAAGAATTCGTAAAAAGTATGTAAACAATAATTAATTTGTTGCACGCATAACAAAACACTTGGCATGTAATTAAAAAAAAACCGTAAAATTACAAATTTTTCTTTTTATTTCTTTTATTATCGAACGTTTTATAGGCTATTTAAAGAAAACCAAAATAACTGTGTTTTATGACGACAATATTATATGCACTTAAATGCAGTTATGAATTTAGATATTGTCGTTCGTTAAGTCGTGCTATTCTCTAAGCAAACAGCCTTGAGCACAGCGCTGGCCGCAGCGACGAAATCCGAATACATAGGATTAAAAATCCAATGTCTATAGGTCCATTGGATTGTTAATCCTTTGTACGTATTTGGATTTCGTCGCTGCGGCCAGCGCTGCGCTCAAGGCTGTTTTCTTAGAGACTTGCATTGAAGGACCGGGCCTTACCATGACGTGTTAAAATGTCAAGCGTGCGAGCAAAGAAGAGGGATGGAGCTATACCTACACTCTATATAGCTCCATCCCTTTAACAGTTCAATTTAGGTCGTCAAATGGATCGCATTAAGAGCTCGCGGTAGGACCTCAGCCGCCCTAGCCAAGTTACAACAGTTTCGTTTCGATTCTCTTTTCGTCGATCGCCTCGAATAGGCCACGCCTCCGATTCCTTCATTCTGACGTCATCTCAACACTTAATCACGTGTTCAGAACAAAGGAGGCGTGGCAGACTCGAGGCGATCAACGAAAAGAGAATCGAAACGAAACGGTTGTAACTTGGCTATAGGGGGGCTGGTCGACGACGTCGCGTTGTGTTCTACGCGCGCCTCAAAGAGATGTCAGCATAATAGGTGGGGCCTGCTAGGGCCGGTAACTGACAGGGCTAGCCGATTGTTTGAAAAATTTACCGTGGCAAGCCCCCTAGCCAAGTTACAACAGTTTCGTTTTGATTCTCTTTTCGTTGATTGCCTCGCGTCGGCCACGCCTCCTATTCCTTTGTTCTGACCACGTGACTGAGCGTTGAGATGACGTCAGAATAAAGGAATCGGAGGCATGGCCTACTCGAGGCGATCGACGAAAAGAGAATCGAAACGAAACAGTTGTAACTTGGCTAGGGGGGCTGGAACGCAAAGGGCGACTAAAGGAACACGGATGAGTTTTAGTCTGTAAAAGGCTAACATTTCCCTCTCGCTCCTGGACCTAGACCAGAAGGAGTTGTTTGATGATTTTCCACTCAAAGAAAGGTATTACCGATCTGGGGTAGCAAGAATTATTCTAGTTTTTCAGGTTAAGCAGAGATGGAATATTGAATAATAATAATTATTCAACATTAAGTATATTTATATATTCATGCAAAAAATATCTTAATTCCCAGGATATCCACAGTAAAGACATTGTCTTGTCTTATCTCACTTTGAGATAAAGCACTGCACTTTGAATGAGGATTTGAGGAGGGATTACTGACTTTCCAGCATAATTGATTACGACATGAAACAACGAGTAATAAAATTAATAAGATTACAGATTTTACATAATATATGTGAGTTTAGAATTTATTCAAATGCAGTGTTGGAAGGCCCTCTACAAGGTGGACCGATGACCTGGTGAAGGTTGCGGGAATCCGATGGATGCGAGACGCACAGGACCGTTCATTGTGGGGGAGGCCTATGTCCAGCAGTGGACGTCTATCGGCTGAAATGATGATGATGATGATGAGAATTTATTCAGTAACACAAGCGCCGCCATGATACACCCATGTCATTGTACTGTACTGCAATTATGTAGCAAGCCTACCATTATGTGGGTTATTATACTAAGTTACAAGAAACAGATTTAGGTTAGGTGAAGTGTGGTATAACCGCAGACTGTGAGCGTTATATCTTCACTTATATGTACATATATACATATAGTAGCTACAGTAGCCTGGCGACAAAAGATATGATACATGGAACTTTAGGAAGGGACTTTAACTTAGGATGGCGGGCTTATATAAAGGCAGACTTTTTTATAAACTTAAAACAGTTTATTTATTTATTTAAGGACAACCAACAAAGCATACACCATTATACATATTAAAGATTCAGTATTCTTACATTATATAGTGTCATCATCATCATCATTTCAGCCGAAAGACGTCCATTGCTGGACATAGGCATCCCCCAAGTGTCGCCACAATGAACGGTCCTGTGCGTCTCGCATCCATCGGACTCCCGCAACCGTTACCAAGTCATCGGTCCACCTTGTTGAGGCCTTCCAACGCTACGTCTTCCGGTACGTGGTCGCTATTCCAGAACCTTTCGGCCCCAACGGCCATCCGTTCTCCGTTATATAGTGTAGCCTTAATTAAAGGCTACCACGGCATGCATTAAACATAAAAGGAGTTAAGAACTAACGTATCTTTCACATTTTGTTCGACGTTAAGCCAACCAATAAAAAACGAAATGTGACAACAAAAACAAATTCTGAATATATGAACATTTACAAATTCTAAATATTTATTTATTTATGAGAATTTTTTCCTTTTCACTCTCATTGTTGTTACCCATACCTACTTTTTAAGACTGAGCTTTAAAAAAAAAACTTTTACTAACTAGTTTTTCTTCATTATGAAATCAAGGTAAAAACCGTGTTTCTCATCATCATCATTTCAGCCGAAAGACGTCCACTGTTGGGCATAGGCCTCCCCCAAGTGTCGCCATAATGACCGGTCCTGTGCGTCTCGCATCCTTCGGATTCCCGCGACCCTCACCAGGTCATTGGTCCACCTTGAGGCCTTCCTTCTAAAAACCGTGTTTCTATCCCCTTTTAAAATGCGACATACGAGTATACCTACCTTATCTAATTAAGAGAGTGTCTGATTCACAGTAAAGAGAGTGTCTTATTTTATTTCAATTTGGACTACTCAGGAAGACAACTAGGATCGAAAAAATGCGCGCGTGTGTGTGTGTGTGTGTAAGTAGTTCATAGAGTCGCATCAATGTTTTTAATTCATCTTAATTTTGGAGCTTTGTCAATAATGACTATGTCGCTCCATCATAGCCAAATTTTGGATTTTAACAAATTTATATTAAAATATGATTGTAGTATATTCTGTAAAGTAGTCTTGCCTCGTCTGACGTTGGCTTAGCTAATATACTGTTGCAAATATCAATTTCAATCATATGAGTGCTAAACAAATTTCTCCTGAGGCGTTCGCTCCGCTCACATTCCACCAGAATATGATGTACGTCCTCGATTAATCCACATTTTTCGCAATTAGGCGAGGATGTGATACCCATAAGGAACGTAAACTTCCTCGATGAGATGTGACAGATATGATGCCAGAGGCTGGCATCAATGTTGCCAGAAAAAAAAAATAAGTATCTTTCATGGTTTATGAAAGTGACCGATAAATTTCTCTCTTTAAACGGTGTCCCTCGTTATAAAACGCGGTTATTTTGGGCTTAAACTGCGAAACACCTGGGTTCTGCAGTTTCAGATAACAGTTTTGTGTTTGGTCCATCATTTTATGAGGAATACAGACGAACTTTACGACTAATGTTTACCCTCATTACGGTGGGTTTAACTAATGTCCTCGTTAAAATTCTTAACTTCTGCATTTTAGTCATTAGGCGAGCTTTGATAACGGAACTTAGATGCGGATGCCAAACGATCTGGTGTAGGTTTTTGGACTTTTAATCACAAGAATTTTTGACCACATTCTTTTCGTGTATGAGTCTTACCGCATTACTGAACCGACTGTGACTCTCCACCGACAGAAGTGTGTAAACTAAAATATTTTCGAGTTTTTAAAATAAATGTTGAGCTTTGATTTTTGAGTTTCGCAGAATACAAAAAGTATAAGCATAAATAGTATTATATTGTTCCCATTGCTGGGACTCAGGCCTCTCTATGAGAGCGAATGAGCCGCAAAACTACACGAGCCTAGTGTGTATTAGTTGATTTCCTGTCTCCAAATTTTTTGTTCTAGAACATGCCGGTTTCCTCACGGTGTTTTCCTTCACCTTCTTGAGAGCAGTGGTGATATAATAAATTACATAAAAAGCCTACTTGGGTACATATAGTACCTATTTAGATTGAAGTAAATATTACTAAAGGACAAGCTGGTCTTTTGGCATAGTTTGTAATTATTTTATTACCTATAACTGTTCATTTTACATCCATCCATAAAATCTATTTTATTATCCTTGTCCCGAATGCGCTCTAATCGTACAGCAATGTTTGAAGTTATAATGTTTCTCAATAACACTAAAACTATAATTTTGATTATATTTGATAATATTTATTAAATAATTGCATTATACTATTTACATACTTCTCCGTATTGCTTTGAACTATCCATTCGTAATATGATTAGACATTTGACTGGCCTGTTGGTCTAGTGGTTAGTGGTCCTGACTGCTATGCCGGAGGTCGTGGGTTCGATCCCCACCCAGGACAAATGTTTGTGTGATGAGCACGATCATTTGTTCTGTGTCTGGGTGTAATTTATCTATAATATGTATGTATTTAGAAATATATAAGTATGTTTATTAGTTGTCTAGTACCTACTCATAGCACAAGCTCTGCTTAGTTTGTGACTAGATGGCATTGTGTGATAGTTGTGGAATATTATTATTATTTAAAACCAACCTTTTTTACTGTTTGATCCGGTTAAACAACCATTTTGACTTTTATTTCGTTGGTAGCATGACAAATGGCGGCTGCAGTAAAAAATTGGTATTGTAATCACTTTTTTGCTTTTAGTGTCATCCTTATTTCTACGGATTAGAAGTCAAAATCGATTGAAAGAACAGTAAAAAAAAGTTTGTTAAAATGTCTAATCTTATTGCGAATAAAGTATAGTAATATGCCCAAAACACTAGCGGCATTACCACGCTGGATGGTAATGCCTATCCTCTGTCTACTTCGCGTGACCCAAGGGCTGGTTTTACCTTGGATAAAGGATAACACTAAATTACTTTAACCAACGGTTAGAGTTAAATTTGTATTAAAATGCAATATTTTAGTATTTTACTCTTTCAACTGTTTACTTTGACAGTTCTAGGTACTGTTTTGAACATCTTCAAAATCAAGACTTTTCCCTGATTGCAGAATGAAAAAATTGAAGTTTAGTATAAGTCAAACTCTAGTCTAAAAAACTGTTAAACTTTAGCATTAAAGTTAGATTTTTAACACGTTTTTTTTATTTAATATACCCTATTCAAAAGAGAAATTCGTCGTTCGGGTATTTTTTGGTGAGATTTCATCTAATGTTTTCTCCAGCTCTGGGTAGAGCGAGAGGGAGTGTCAGACTTTTACAGATTAAAACTCACCTTTGTTCCTTCAGTTGTCCATTGCTTTACAAGGGCCACGGTAACTCTTTCGGACAAGCCCATACAGGAACCGGTAAAACTTTAGGTGAACGATACAACTTTTCGCACACTATGTTGTTTATAAGAATAAAGGTGCCATTCAAACCTCGGCTGCAGACTGCGGATGCAGGCTGCACGACTGGTTTTCTATGTAGTAGTATGGATTTTTGTGAAAACCATTCCGAACGCGGCTGCGACAGCACGTGCTGCCGAGCTTCGGCTGCGAGTGCTGCCGCGACCTGCAGCCGATCGCAGACCAACCTGTTTAGACAAGTCCCGAAATAATCACTTCTCAGAGCCGATAGCGCTTATATTGGATTGAATCGTAGATTTGCGACTGGCAGGGCAGCACGTGCAGCCAGCCTCGGAATCACTCCCGGCTGCGGATACAGGCAACGGCTGCGTGTCATGCATATATGTGCTGTGCTACCTGCATTCGCAGCCTGCATCCGCAGCCTACAGCCGAGCTTCCAATGGCACCTTAAGTAATGTCCACTTCTAATCATAAGTTAAAAGTTAGGTGGACCATTTCTCTCCAACGTTGCGTGATTTTTTGAAAGAGTTACCTCGACCCAGGAACCCAAATTGCAACTGAAGGACCTCGGTGGGGTTCAGTCGGTAAATTGACGCTCCCTCTTGCTCTGAGTGAAGTAATTTGATTATTTCCTATTTGAATAAAAAATACTGATTCTGCAAGAGTGTATAGGCTGGATATAATAACCCATATTATTTTTGAAAGCGCTTACTGTGTAACGAACAGGATCTGACTACAAGCTACGTGGATATGCTAATAACTATGAGAATAAGCGACAACCGCGGAGACTTCCGTTGACATGCGTGCGCGCATCCTTTGGCGATGTTTTGTTTTTAAATGAGTTTATGTTATCGTACCTATTGTAGTTTATCTTTACCTTAGTAGTATATTCGTTAATTTGACTAGTAAATTGTATGCAAAAAAAATCTATAGCATACTCGGAAAAATTCTACGGTATCATTTTCAATGTTCGGTGTGTATACCTACATTAAACATATTTGTAATACTGAAACCAATACATATCCAATCTCTTTTCCTTTATACCTACACAGATATAGAGAATTCGATGAGTTCGGTGGTGTAAGAGATAGTCGATGGGACCGAAGGTTCTGGAGTGGCGACCGCGTTTCGCAAGACACAGCGTTAGAAGACCTTCCACAAGGTGGACCGATAACTTGTTGAGGGTCGCAAAAGTCCGATGGATGCGAGACACACAGAAACGCTTTGACATCTTTCGGCTGAAATGATGATGATAATAAAGAGTTTTCCTATTCTGATTATCTGTTACTTGCTTTTCCTTATTTCTAGATATCCTTCTACTTATTCACCACCATTGTCCATTATAGTCCTGAGTAAAAGTACTTTAACATCAACCAAATCTTCGAAACTTTCGTCAAAGAGCCATAATAAATTGCAACATCTGCCCACAAAGAGCCGTGCATTCCTCTTACATAACAGGTGTAAGTCACACTGCAACTAGGTCAGTGGCTGCAACAAAAGAGCCCGCGGGGCTTGCAGGCTTGGCCTACGGAACCGCGTCCGGTCTATTGTACTCCATGCTCTGTGGCTTAGGGATGCGCGATAGCGAGAGATATTATTCGTTTCTTTAGTTTTTGTATCTCGATGATTCTCGATTGTTTCGAATTTGACTCGAGTCCGACTCCGTCTGTTATGCGGGTTATAATGTGAATGTGAGAACACTGTAGACTCCGCGAATTCTTAGGTTACTTCCTATTACGACTCAATTTTTATTATGATTATTTTTATTGTACTTTTTAGTAACAATATTGACCGGTCTACACTGTCCTTACATAATATCTACTTATACTGTAATATGGAAGTATTGTAAGAACCACAATTTTTTTAAAAGAGTATCCATGGAGTTTCTTGCCGGTTCTTCTCCATAGGAAACGACCAATTTGGAACCGTGCACTAGCTTCTGACGTTTTACAAGTCCCCATGTAGGCCTATGTGAAATAAAAAAACTTTGACTTTAAAAACATCTCGATTATTTTGTAGAACGGCAAGTCGATGATTGACTCGATGGTTTATTTTAACGAAACCGATTTTTTCGATTGCTAAAACATCTCGGAATCGCCCATCGCTGCTGTAGCTATTCGTGGAGCGTGACGTCACCTTTGTGAGGCAGAGGTCAAGAGTAAGTGTCATTATTTTTGTTTAGGAAGGGAATGATTGTTGAACTTGTGTTTTAATGGTCATTGTCGGTTGCGGTTCGTTTTGGTATCTGTTAATTAAATAGTTACAGACGATAAAGGCAAGCCTATCTTTATGTTGATTCATCGAAAAACATTGACTCATCAATGTTTTGCAAGTTGTAAATATGGAAATTGAAATTTATCTCTATCTATATTTAACAAATAGCATTAAGCCTAAGTATGTAGTGCTTTTCATTGTTTATATTTATAAATCGATTTAATAATGTAGGCTTAAGAAGTAAGCTTATAAATGAATTTAGGTATTAGAATTACCTATTGTAAATAACTGTAAAGAACAATAGTTTGATCTTTTCTTAGCAGTAGAATTGAGTGGAAAAACGTTCTACGTTGTTCTACAAACATATCAACGGAGTAAAATCTACTCAATTTTCTGTATATCTACTTAATATTAACCTACACACACACACACACACACACACACCATCACACACACACATCCCACAAACACTCACACTAAGTGAACTAGAGCACCTGGATCTCACTTTTGTTTTAGATTATTAAATGATTTTATTTAATGAATTGTAATAATATAAATAAATTGTAATAATATAAATGAATTGTAATTATAATTCAAATTAATAGGTAGTTGCTTAACCTTTTATAATTCTAGATTAAGAGTAATTAAGTCTAACTACGAATATAGATTAATTGTAAATTTATTATCATACATTTTGGAACGCCGACGTCTCCCTCTTGGAGGTGGGCGCTAATGGCTACAACACAGTTTTAAACTAATGTAGTTGTTAACGAACACTTAAAATTTTGTAAACAAGTTTATTGTTCCAATAAAAATATTATTATATTATTATTATTACAAACACGCTTTAGATCCTTTAGATTCTGTCGTTGTAGGTTCAATTAATTAAGATCATTAGTAGTTACTGAACACCTTACCTTGACCGTGACTTGTTAGTTAAACCTTACGTAGAAACAGAACTTACTCAGTTCGAATTGGGGCCTCTAATGATTGTAATTAACGCTTGAATTTTTCAAATTCAAAGTGTGATTTGACTGTAATGAATGACTACAGCTGTTGTAAGTAGACAACCGATGTCATAAGTAAACATTGGTTGTTGCCGTCTTTCTCCCTGATTGATGGAGATATATTTCCAAATTACCCAAATAACTATCCTTCAGGGGTAATTTAGACATGTCCATATCGTCACCGGAAAGCCAATACTACTTAAGCGCCATTTTGACCAAAATGAGTTATATATATCGTTGGATTGGATTTTTTTTGCTGCGTCGATTAGTCGGGATTTCGTAATAATCTGAGCATTTTTTTGGCGCTTAAGCACTGCAAAAGTATGGTATTTATCATAATTTTGATGTTTTAACACTAGAAAGACGGGAAAATCTATCTACCTACAAAGACGGCGACCGGTCAAATGACTGCCCCAATTTATTTAATATATTTTTTTATTTATGTGCTAAAATTGGTAACTATAGTAATAAAACAGGGTATAATATATAATTATTTATTTAATTTACATACAATTTTTACATTTTAACATTTTATTTACGTTACAAGAGCCGCAAAGTGGCTTTTTGCAAGAGTCGCATACTTTATTAGTTTTATTTTTGCACTTCTGTATATAGCATTCTCGCCTTTTCCGAATTTCCGGATTTTGAAGAGAAGATCGAGAAGTAGAAGGCGTGGGTTCTTCGGGCGACAGTTCGGTTTCAGAGGGTCTCGGTTCAATTTCTACTTTGCCGCTAAGTTCACTTGCTAAACTTAGTATGAAATTCCTTCGTTTTATGTTGGTGCCTGACATTTTCTTATACAAAATGAAGGAATTTATCCCTGCTAGGTCCAAAATATTGAAAAATACCTGTACAGGCCACCTTCGAGATGCCGCTTTGACACTATATTTTTTTGCCATCTGGTCAGCTACATCCACGCCGTACTTGGTAGCATTGTAAAAAGTCACAGTTTCTGGCTTTTTCTTAGGATGATTAGAATCTATTTCAACATTGTCATGTAACGTGCTGAGCAATAAAACGTTCTTGTTTCGTTTTCCTTGATAAATTGTAAGAGTACATCTATCAGATTTCAGAATTTTTGTTTCAAACAAAGTCATCTGAAGTGATTTGACGTAAGGTGGAACCTCTCGTCGTGCCCTGTTCAAAGTTCCTACAATTGTAGTGCGTTTTGCGAGCAAGTTATTTGCCAAGCTCAACGATGTAAAGAAGTTGTCAGTGGTTACATTCCGACCAGTATTTGCAAAAGGTTCCACGAGACGCATAACAACGGATTCACTGAGGCTTTGGTTTTGTGGCCTGCTTTCATCTTTTCCTAAGTAAGGAAAGCCGTTGAGTACAAACTTTGAATCTACATCAACACAAAGCCAAAATTTAATTCCAAACTTATCAGGCTTGTTAGCAATGTATTGAAGAAACCTGCATCTAACCTTAGTAGAAAACAGTTGTTCATCTACTGTAACGTTTTCTCCCGGCTTGTAGCACGATAAGCAGTTCTCAATGAATTTCTTCCAAACGTCTGATATTAGTGCGAATTTGTCTTGTTGAAGTCGTGAACTTCTCTCAGATCTGTGATCAAATCGCAAAAACTTCATTATTTCTTTGAATCTGTCACGTGACATAACTTTTGAAAAAAAATTTATTCCCCAAGTTTTACTCCACAACTCATTTACTTGAATATTTTTTGCACCGTATGCACCTCGAGCATAACATATAGCGATAAAACTTTCCAGTTGTTCCAAAGTTAGTATCCAGTTATTGTGTCCTAGTTGTCTATTAGCTTCTTCTATAGTACATTTCTGAATATGTCTCAATATAGATTCATTAATCAAAAGCCTCCACGAGTCTGACAAATGTCCCTTGAAAGGAGATTGACCAAAAGCAGTCTAGCAAAGATGCGTGAACGAAAATCAAATTATTATAGAAATTATTTGCTTATTTTTTTACAGCTTTTCACTTCAGGAATTCTGTTTTCGTATCCGGAATTATGATTTTAAGATAAACAGTAAATTAACGATTGCTAGTTACATTTCCAGTCATGATTGACGTTTCGTTCTCTTCATTTGTACGTACGTAAGCAATATATTACTATACTCTTTGTACGTAAGTATGAACCTTTAGACAAAAACATCACAAAAATGATATCAATATCTTAAATAGCTAAGTAATTAGTAATACCATAACGTACTGTATATGTATTTTATCGTTCCGATAATATAATATTTATTTTGTGCTTCGTCTCACGCAGATGCAGCTGTCAAGCCAGATGACAGACGGATGATAACTAACAATGTTGTTTTGTACCTACATGAGTGATCTGTGGTCATTTTACAAGTTGCGAGTTGGTTAGACATAATTTGTAGGTTATCTCTGTTTTTGTTTAATTACTTTAAAACTCGGGTGTTTGTGTGAAAATGAACACTTTTATTTAATAGTATATAAAGCGTAGTCTATATTAAATAAACATTTATTGTGCTTCAACTTAAGACGGATTTCCATACATCGTTGGTCATGATCCTTTCTTTTTGCATATGAGGTAGGCCCTGCTTGCTCAGTTATGATATTGTGTCGTGCCCGGCGACCACTTTGAGTAGATTCCATTTGAGGTGTCCATGAGGTACCGTCGATAGAAATGATAAGACCTTGAAGCTCAGAATCTTCCAAACAATGACTCCTTCCACGGCCTCGACCACGAGCACGGCTACGACCGCGGCCACGAGAACTCAAGCTGTCAACGGTTCGTAAAGTTGCTAGAGGTATCTGATCTTCCAGGTCACTTTCATCCGTAGAGGAACTCGAACTGATAAATGGTACATTTTCATCCTCACTACCGTGCTCTTCACTTTCAGAGCCACAATCCGATTCATCTTCACAAATATTTTGCAACATTGAAAGTATTTCTTCATTTTGAAGGCTTCGAGACATTTTTCACGAATCACTTACAATAATTCTGACAAAATTGATAGGCAGTCGTAACTATACTGACTCATTTGACTTGTATACTCCAAACAATGGACAAAGCGCACATTATTTCGTATTCTACCTTCTCATATTACAAATAAATACTTATCCGATATCAACCGTCAAATGACTGCCGCCGTCTTTGTCGGTATATCAAGATTTTAAACAATAAACAAAAGAGACGAGAGTTATTTTCATACCTATTTTCATTTAACTAGTAATATTAATAAAAGTCACAAAGTCTCAGTACATTAAGTCAAATAGATTTTGAGTTATTCCAAATTTAAATTCAAATTGCAGTCAAATGACTGCTTCCGTCTTTCTAGTGTTAATAAATACTTACGTAATGCAACTTATGATTATATTTTAGTCGTTGTCAGTTTAGTATTTTTCTATACTGACATCAGCCACTTTAACTTTGTTCAGCAACTCAAAATATTGTAGTTCGAGTCATTGATGTCGCTTTAGTATTTTTTGCCGACCGTAACTATGAGTTGATATGTAGCTAAGTAAATTTGTTTTACGTAAGAATTGATGAGCATGGCGCGTTAGTATATTTTGTCTTCGCAGTTTTCTGAGAGGGAACGGTTTAAGTAACTTTGCTTTTCATACCTAAGTATTTGAGTGTCTATTTAGAATGTTTTACATTCAATGAAATCGAATAATTATTATATTAAGCATGGATTATTTTACTCGACAAAATATTAATAGTTTGTTTAGCATTTAAATGTGTGAAACACGTTCAAAAAATATTCAGATATGTCTTTTGAAATAAAATTTTGTTTTGATTACGATTTGTTGAGTACTTATAATTTATATTTCGCGCGCGAGTTGTAGGCGGTTCAGTCGATGAGTCGACCTTGCTTTTGCTTGTAGTCGGATCCCCGCAGCGACAAAAGAGTGACGCGTGTATTAAGTTCCCGCAGCAAACAGTTAACAAGTTAGGGGGCTGAGTCACCCGCGTTCGTAGGAGAATACCCATAGCTAGGCCCTACACGTGGTCCCCGGGTGGTGCTAATCAGGTGACATTAACTGGTGGTAGGTTTCGACCGACGGCTTGTGACCACCCACTGGGCATCGTACCGGAACACGGCTAGGCCGTTTGGCGGTACGACTTTGCCTAGTAGCCAATTTAGAGGAGTTGGGTCGAAGTAGCGGTTCTAATGTATGCAGACCAGCCGGACCCGCGCTGGTATTGACGTATCGGGAGACTAGTCGCGGAGGGTAGCGGGATCCGAGGCACGGTGCACCGCTGGCCGACCGCAGTTAGTTGGGGGCCCAAGTAATGTGCTAACCGCACATGAAAGGCTGCCCCGCCAACTGATGAAAAATCCAGGAATGCACCATCGTGCTGGTTGGCGACCAGATGAGAGGGTCCGATGGTCATTTCCGGGGGGGCTCGGGCGTCCCCGCAGTCTCCAGACTAGTACCCCAATGATGCTGTCCTGCCAGTGCGTGACTGAAGGTTAGCAGCATGGGACTCCATTTCACTTCCTTCTCCTCTCCTACCTCACTCGTAATATGCCAGGGTTGAAAAAGAGAAAAGTAAAACAGCAGCTGTACTCCCTCTCACTTAAAGTGCACCTTAGCAATATTAGAGGTCTGCACTCCAATCTCGCAGCAGTCCATCATCACCTGGAGACTGAAAAACCTTCCCTCTTTTTTCTTTCGGAGACGCAGATAAGAAGTCCGTCAGACGTGTCGTACCTGTCTTACCCAGGGTTTACACTGGAGCACAATTTTAAATCACACGCTGGTGTGTGTTTATACGCCAGGGACGACATCTGCTATCGGCGTCTCCGCAACCTTGAAGATTCCAGGTTCTCAACGCTTTGGTCTCTGGTGGACACAGGAATGGATAAAATTATCTATGCTTGTGTCTACCGTTCGCACAGTGGTGATCAAGAGACGACCAGGCTCACACAGTACGTGTGAGCCTGGTCAGGTACCACTACACTGGTACAGTTAGTGAGGCGGCGGATGCGGCTCAGCAGAGGTACCCTTCCGTACAACTAGTGTTACTGGGGGATTTTAATGCCCACCATCAGGAGTGGCTTTTCCCATACCAATGCACAAATCATGCTGGTCGAGAGACGCGAAAGCTTGCGCTAGCGTTAAATCTCACCCAGCTGGTCCAGGGAGCTACGAGGGTGCCGGATGTTGATTCGCACACGGCCAACTGCTTGGACCTTCTGCTGACAACAGATCGAGACCACTATTCAGTGTCGATATCATCACCGTTAGTTAGTTCCAACCACTGTCTGGTGAAATCTATATCAGTCTACTCTCCGCCCGATCCCTGCCCTAGAGGCACCAGGCGGGTTTGGCGATATAAGTCAGCAGATTGGGATGGCATGCGATCTTTCTTCGCATGTTATCCTTGGCAGCCTACTTGCTTTTCTTCGGATGATCCATCGTCGTGCGCAGATGCTGTGACAGATGTGTTTCGGCGGGGGATGGAGTACTATATTCCATTCTCTGACGTAACAATGTTTGACCAGGCTCGACCTTGGTTTGGTGCGGAGTGTGATCGTGCTAACGCACTTAAGCACACCGCATTCCAGGCATGGACCGACGCTCGTATGCACAAGGCGAGTGACGTGAGTCAGAAGAAGAGAGCCTTCAACAGAGCTGCCAAGTCTTGCAAGAAGGTGATGCGGAGGTCTCGGTTCGACCACATTAGCCGCTTTGGGAACAAACTTGCTTCATACCCTGCTGGTAGTAAAGCGTTTTGGTCCCTGGCTAAGTCGGTTGAATTGAACTTCTGCCGTCCCTCACTACCGCCACTGCTAAAACCCGACGGTTCGCTGGCCCATACCGCTGAGGAGAAAGCAAACTTGTTTGCCTCACTCTTCGCGGAATCTTCGCGTCTAGATCCTGGTGACACGCGGCCCCCTGTTAATCCTGATGGTTGCGAAACGAGTATGTCGGATATTCGCATCCATCAGAAGGACGTCCGTAGGGTGCTGCGTAACCTTGACGTGAACAAGGCTAGCGGTCCAGACGGGATACCGGCAATTGTTCTGAGAACGTGTGCGCCTGAACTGTCTCCGATACGTACAGCCCGTGCCCAAAAAGGGTAGTCGGGCTGATCCAGCTAATTACAGGCCAATCTCAGTAACGTCCATTCTCTGTAAGACTATGGAACGTGTACTCAACACTAAGCTCCTGGCATACCTAGAAGCTAATGACATCCTAAGTGACCGACAATACGGCTTTCACCGAAATCGGTCAACTGGTGATCTTCTAGCGTATGCCATCCACATCCGGAGTGAGACCATCGAGAAACACGGGGAAGCGCTTGCCGTCTCCCTCGATATCTCGAAGGCTTTCGATAGGGTCTGGCACGAAAGCCTTATTAGTAAGCTTCCTTCTTTCGGTTTACCTGCTGGTTTGTGTGCTTGGATTGCAGACTTCCTGAGTGAGCGGTCCATCCGAGTGGTCATCGATGGCTGCTCGTCCAGTCAAATGGCCATTAATGCCGGGGTCCCTCAGGGGTAAGTGCTCTCGGCACCATTGTTCTTGCTGCACATAAATGATCTGCTTAAGCCCGGTACCTTTGGGTATGCAGACGACAGCACTGTTGCTGAGAGTTACATATCCAGCGCGCAAGCTAGTGGGTCACAGATCCAGTCTCTCCGAGAGGCTATGGTCGAGCGCTTGGACTTGTCCTTGGAGGCAGTCTCTGAATGGGGCGATGCTAATTTGGTCAAGTTCAATGCTGCTAAAACTCAGGCGTGTCTATTTTCCGCTAAAAGGAGCCAATTCAGCCCTGCTCCAACTTTCCAGGGCGTAACCGTGCCGATAACAGACCATCTTGATCTTCTTGGTTTCACGCTTACGTCAACTCTCAACTTTGGGCCATACATCGAAGCAAAGGCTCAACTGGCAGCAAAAAAGCTGGGAATCTTCGCGAAGGTCAGACAGTACTTCACGCCGGAACAGCTGCTAAAACTTTATCAAGCGCAAGTTCGATCGTGTATGGAGTACTGCTCTCATCTTTGGGATGGATCTGCCCGATACCAGCTTGATGCACTTGAGGCAATTGAGAGGCGAGCCAGGAGGATCATTGGCAATGATGCACTCGTTGAGTCGAGGCTTCAAAGTCTTGAGCATCGACGCGATATATGATACACAGGTATTCAAAATCTACTAGACCTAATCAATTTGATCTCTTCGAAAATTGCGCCAAACTGTTACCCAATACATAATATTGTATTTAGATTAATAATAAAACTGTGTTGCGTTTATTATTCGTAGTGTGTTGCATGACTTTTGCTATAAGCAATTAAGTTTTAAGACTGACAAGAAAACTGTCAACATTTTTTTTTAATTTTTCATTTAAAGTTATTACTAAGCAAGCTGTATTTATATTTTCCTTTTTCAACCAATATGGTAAAAAGATGCAGTCGAATTCAAATTAGGAATTACAATAGTATTCTCATTTATTTTATTCGCCGCTAGTACCATTGTTAGCACTTACTTATTGTTGTCTATGTCCGATAAGAATAATATATTTAAATTTAAATGATATATCTTTTACATAAGTCTTTTTGGCATAACAATGGTATCAACTTTTAATGCTATACACCGTTTTTCTGTACGGTCCTAAGACATTAATATAACGTTTAAGTGCTTTTATCCTGAGACTACATCAACCCGTAATGCGTGTTAGTACTTTTTCCTTTCATACATTTCAAAGGACTTGACTTGTTAGTACTTTTCGACAACCGCAATTAAAAATCATTATGAAGATAAGTACTTTCTCCTTAAGAAGAGTACAGAGCATATGTACTTAAGTGACAGCTATCTCCTGAATTACATTAAATATGCAGAATATCTCGATTTCAGTACGTAGATAATAGTGTCACAATTATTTTTTGCCTTTACTGTATTTCGATTACTAAATTAGAAAAAAAGTTAGACATGGTTTTGTATAAAAAAAAACTTAAAATGTCTCTACTGTAAAATGGCCTTTTGGCGTTTAAGTAGTATTGGCTTTCCGGTGACGATATCGTCCATGTTGGTAATGCTAGATAATAAAACAACATGAAAGTCATTGTTTCAATTCAATGGCGTTGTTAATATAAAAAAGACACATTTATGATTGTTAAGTCTTTTCTAGTAATAACAGGTATATGTTGTATTGATTTATGTAATATAGCTATATAATAATTATATACCCTTAGTTTGTAAGAGGTAATTTTATTTGATACTAGTCCCAGCTTTGCACGGATGTAAGTCTATTGCCTTTTCTGATAGACGAAAATGCAACTAAATCACTTGCGTGGGATATGAGAAGTTACCGAAAAATTATACTCCGAGTATAGCGCCAAAGTTAGGTGTGGCAGTGGGCAGGGCATATTGCTCGCAGAAGAGATTTTTGATGGGGCCGAAAGGTTCTGGAGTAGCGACTGTGTACCTGAAGACGCAGCGTTGGAAGGCCTCCCAATAGGTAAACCAATGATCTGGTGTCGCGGAATCTGATGGATGTGAAACGCACAGGACTGGTCGTTATGGTGATACTTGAGGAAGGCCTATGTCCAACAGTGGACGTCTTTCTGCTGAAATGATGATGATGATGACTATAGTACAACTGAATATAGTAGCTACACTTGAGATTTTTAAACTCCATCGTCGACTACATCATCGTCTACCATTAGGTTAGATAGTGATCAAGTGCGACGACCATCTCTCGAAGTTGTTGTTGCGCAGAAGGCAGTATTCCTCGATAAAGCTTGCATTGTGAGGAGCGGAAGCAGTGTGAAGGAACGGCGAGTATGTTTCTGAAACCTCTACGGTCCGGACCAAGCGTTTCACCTCGTCATTTATACCGTGTTCATCTTCAAGGCTGAACTGAATAGGGTCTTAATAAACTAGTGCGCCTCACCATTAACGATTGCATCACTACTTACCATCAGGTGGGAAAGCAATAACAATTTTAAAAAAAGGATCCTGCCTCTGGAGCCCTAACCACCGGTAGCTTGAACTCTGCTCTCGAAAGCTAAATGTATCTATTGTAAATTTATAAATGGAATAATAAAAAAATGTTTACGTTTTATACTTAGAACTTTTCCGGTATATATTTATCAAATTCATACGGTAATACTATAAAAAGCTTTTTAAAATAAACTTAACCAGCCAGTCTTATGTACCCTCTAACCTTTGTTTTTTGTAGTTTGAACAGGCTGGTGACTTGTCAGTATTGATTGCGACGTAGAACCGTCAAGGTCAGTGAGATGTACAGATAGAGACGATTTAAATACTTGATCTTAGCTTACACGTGTGATTCTATGTTTGTGAACCCGCCTGTGATATAGGAGCTACTCCCAGTGTGGGGGAATGTTTTAAAAAAATAAGCCATGTGCTAGTTTGTTGTTAGGACAGAGATTTTATATGGAAACTAGACTTGTAGAACTACATTAGATCCAAGCCACGCGACGTCGTTCTACGTACAAATCAGGCGTGGTCCACGTGTGCGTTGCGGTCGGTCTAATGTAGTTCTAGCTTAAAGGACGAACTATACTGCGCACACGTGTGCCACGTACGTCGGTCTGGGCGCGTCGGTGTCCATACATTTTATATGGCAACTAGACTTGTAGATCTACACTTGATCCACGCCACGCGACGTCCCCCACGTACAAATCAGGCATGTTACACGTGTGCGTCGGTCTAATGTAGTTCTAGTTTAAAGGAAGAACTATACTGCGCACACGTGTGCCGCGTACGCCGATCGGGGCGCGTCGGTCTCCATACATTTTATATGGAAACTAGACTTGTAGAGCTACACTTGTTCCACGTCACGCGACGTCGTTCTACGTACAAATCAGGCGTGGTCCACGTGTGCGTTGGTCTAATGTAGTTCTAGCTTAAAAGCTAAGCTATCCAAAAGAGCGTTGGGTTGATGATATATATATATATATATATATATAGGGTAATAATTTAAAAGTTAATATAGACAAAACCAGAGTTATACAATTTTACAATAGAAAACAATATAATTACAAATTAACTGTCTCATACGATAACAATAATATAGCACAATCCAATAGTATAGTTTTCCTTGGGATGTCATTAGATAGTCAGATCTCATGGAAATTACACATAAATAAAATCTGTAACAAAATAAACAGATATGTTTATGCTCTATGGCGTCTTACACGAATCTCCAGCCAAAAAACAGCTTTACAAGCCTATCATGGATATGTAGCTTCCAACCTACGGTATGGTATTATTTTATGGGGTGGTTCAGTAGAATTCAATAGAGTATTCCTAGCTCAAAAGCAGTGCATTCGTGCACTTTGTAACGTAGATTCCTTAACTTCATGTACTTAAACCATTGTTTAAAAAACTAAACTTGCTAACAGCACCATCCATGTATATACTTGAGTCTTGTGTTTTCGTTAAAACACATCAGTACCTATACAAATCCTTTGGTGATTATTGTAATTTTAATACCCGTTATCCCAATAGCTTTCCCTTGCCCAATATAAAAACCGATCTGTATCGAAGAAACTGTTATCCCATGTCAATTAAATTATTTAACAAATTACCGAGTGACCTGAAAGACTTACCCATTACATTATTCCGAAAAAAATTGTACTCCTGGTTAGTCGATAAATGTTTCTACACGACCCAGGAATACCTTAGTTATAAGAATAGAAAATTACTGTAACACCTCGCTATGTTCCTATTAGTGCAATAATAGCCAGTTATGTTAATATTATGTAATTTCATGTAATTAAATGTTAAGAGTATGTATAGGTACCTAGGTACCTAACCATTCCTTTTAATTATTATTTTAAGTTTCGCATACCAGAAATGGTGAATATGAGGATCTTTACTGTTATATTGTATAATGTAATATTCATGTACCATATATATCTATTTACCCATATTATGCGAATAAATGATTTGATTTGATTTGATTTGATTGATATCGTCAAAGCCGTTTCGTCAAGACCAAAGAAGTTTAACGATACAATTTAAGTCAAGACAACTTTCCGTTCCTGTAATAGATTTGCAAAATCCATACATAAGTTATACTCCTCTTTGTTACGTTTTCACGCCTAAACTGCTGGACCGATTTTGATGAATTATAGTATAGAGATAGATTGGACCTTGGAGGAGGACATAAGATACTTTTCATTACGCGTGCAAAGTCGCTGGAAGAAACTAGTCTATAATTTTATACTAATATTATAAAGAGCAAAGATTTGTATTATATTTTTGTTTTTAATGAATAAACTCAAAAACTACTCCTCCCCCTAGCCAAGTTACGACCGTTTAGTTTCAATTCTCTTACGCCGAACGCCTCGAGTAGGCCACGCCTCCGATTCCTTTGTTCTGGCCACGTGACTGAGCGTTGAGATGACGTCAGAACAAAGGAATCAGAGGCGTGGCCTACTCGAGGCGTTCAACGCAAGACAATCGAAACGACACGGTCGTAACTTGGCTAGGAGGGCTGGATCGATTTAAAAATTCTTTTACCAGTAGAATGCTATAATATACCAGGACTGCATACGCTATATATTTTCTATTTTCGCGCGGGTGAAGCCGTTGGCAGAAGTTAGTTATTCATAAACTAGTGCATCTGTTTTACGATTTAGAAACCAGGCATGATGTACCGGTTGCGGTTCAAATTAGAAATGATGACAAAGCTTGAGCCTGTACACAATGCACTCGGCTCTATTTTCAACGCAGTTTAATGTTACTGCTGGCATACGGTAATACCCACCTCGAGACGTACTGCCGGTACTTATGTTATGTTCCTCTGCGTTCGTATTACTACGCGCAATGCGCATAAATGAATTTTGCAAATATATTTTAAATAAAAGACACTATTCCAATACATTACTTGAAAACCCGCTATTATCTCTGCCGCTACTAGGCAATTTAAAGAAAAGAAAGAAAGAAAGAAAACTCGTTTATTTGGCACACAGGTACACACAATGAGATAACAATTATAGAAACTTAAATACTAAAACTTAAAAATACATCAACATTGTGTGTCTCACGGCTGCGCCAAATAGGTCCAGTTCAACATAATGCCGGGCCACTACGTAGCAGTTGCCAGACGCTGGTTTTCAACTGAACCTTGCTATGAGTCTACGGATGTTAATCAGTTTGTTTGGTGTGAGGTAAATAAATATATGCATATTATTAAATGTAGGTATAAAATTAGTGATTTACTGATTTCCGCACTAGTGCGGGAAAGTGTGCCTCCGCTCCTGCCACAATTTATTGTATTTATCGTATCAGGCTAGGCGCTAAGCGACCCCCCACAAGTCACCGGTCGACCCCCGTTTATTTATTTCTTCGTAAGTGTATTGAAAAATCGTCGTTTGATACATGTGGGTCACTGCAGCACGCCAGCAGCTAAACTGCTTTAATAAAAATAAGAATGGAAAGAAAAAATATTTAGAAAGAAAAAAACAAATTTTATTGCCGTTAGTAACAAAAACACATACTAATCAATCGGACATTAAAATACAGCATAACACAGTGAACTAGACAGAGACTCTTAAATAACCACTTACTAGTTGTTACTAGTAAACCCATAAACTGAATATAATGGCTTGTCGAGCAGTTTAACTAGTAATTCGATAACAAGGGGCGGTTAAACTGATGTTTATCTTCAGCAGTTAGTTACAATCATTATTTTGGGTCATGAGTCGTATCGTTTGCTGCGAAAGACTGGATTGTTGTGGCTCTGGAAAGCAAAGGGCGATTGAAGGAACACAGGTGGGTTTTTGGTGAGTAAAAGTTTGACACTCCCTCTCGTTTCAGCTAGAGCGGGAGGGGTTATTTTATTAATTAATAAAAAGGCTAGAGAATTTTGATTAAAATAATAATAATAATATTCCACAACTATCACACAACGCCGCCTAGTCCCAAGCTAAGCAGAGCTTGTGTTATGAGTACTAGACAACTGATATACATACTCGTACTTATATATTTTTAAATACATACATATAATAGATAAATTACACCCAGACACAATATCACATATACATTTGTCCTGGGTGAGAAACGAACCCACGACCTCCGGCATAGCAGTCAGGGCCACTGACCACTAGATCAACAAGCCAGTCAAAAGATTCGTTTGGTAAAAATTTGACTAGCTTTTTACAGTGACTTCGTTCCCGTGACTTAACTCACGGGAACCGTGAATTTTCTGGAATAAAAAGTAGCCTGGGCAAGAATCTCCCCAAAGTGGGTATCTGTAGATGTAGATAAGAAAATAATAATTAGAAGAAATTGGGGAGGGTTTACCCAGCAGTGGGAAGTATCATTAAGCGTACGCATAACAAGCCTTATGCCTCGTTTACATGTGAGCCCAGCCTCGGCCAATCGTCATTGCTTAAACGGGGTTTTCCCATTAACACAATGGCTAGGGAAGGCGATTGGCTGAGGCTGGGCCCACGTGTAAACGAGGCATTATAATATTCCTAAAGCTGGGACTCAGGCTTCCTCTTTAGGACACAGCCTCCACTCTTGGGGCCATTTTTTTTTTAATTGTTATAAACCAGTGCTTGACTGCGATCCCACCATTCCCACCTGATGGTAAGCAGAGATGCAATCATTGATGGTGAGGCGCACTAGTTTATTAAGAGCCTATTCTCTCAAAAATTCCCATGCCAAGACTTGCGAGTTTAAAAATGACCTAGGATTACCTATATTAGGGAAAAAAACTATATTTTAAAAATAGCTAAAATCGATTCAGTAGACCATTCTGAACTACTTACAGGATGCGCGTTTATTATGTTACGTGTTGTAGGCATAATGTATAGTGTAGTGAAATAATTTTGATAATCGGATCAATTCTTCCTTAGCTTATGTTTTACAGGTACACAATGTTACGCTTTTAACATTCATTCTTTAATAAATGTTAAAAGTAATAATAGAATATTTTAAATATTTGAATAAAGAATAATTTAAAAGATCATTTAAAAATATAAAAATAGTATCCAACCCTTATAGTGAACAGAATCCAATCTCAAAAGCACCACTTTGTGTTTTTAGGTTACATCAAATTATTATGTTGTTTAAACAATGAACATAATGCTTATTCAGCTAAAAATGTGCTGGATAACGAAAGGCTTTCTTATTTAGAAAACCGAGTTGAAGCATTGAAATAAACTAGTTTATTTCACCAGTTGCCACTTATCGTATGAGTGTCAATATCGTTTTTACTCCACTTAGAAGGAGGGTAATGCGTTTGGTTGTGTTTTTGTGGAAGTAACTTTGTTGTAAAAACGGTGTTGTTTGTAACAATTTCTCTAAAATTTCTATTCTACTCTCAATAACATTCATTTTGGAATTTTTCATAAACTTGTTTACTGACAAAAACTCTTGAATCATCGCAAAATATTTTGTTTTGCAGATTTGGAATCGATGGAGACCTTTCACATTTCATATTTATATGTATAATGGTATTCCGAATATTCATACAAATTTTTAGCTGTGTGTGAACTATGCCAAATGTACCCCTATATTTTAGGCTAACTTGACCGGGTTATGTTGCATTTGACTTAAAATCAATAATGTTTAAAAACTTTTAGGCAGTACTAGATCTTACTTAGGTCTACTTAAACTTTATTTAAAAAAAAAAAAGTTTGGCACTCGGGGACTGCCGCGGTAAAGCTATTGCATAGCATTTTGTATCAACTTATGCAATTATAATTATTTATTTATTTTATTTATGCAGTATTTCTTTTTCTTTGATATTAATTCAAGTTACACTTTTTGAGCGTGGTGACCGATAAGAAAACAATTTTTTTTCTTTCTTGTTTACTTCATAAATTGCTACAAGTATGTTCAGTTGTTATCATAGAACATTACTATAATCTATTATAATACAAAAAGACTATTTTGTTTGACCGAGATTTGAACTCGAGGCACGATGATAACATAGGTAGAACGCTGTACCAATGCGCCACACAGGTCGTTAACGACTTTTCTAAAATAGGTGTTCGGTCTCTGTCGGCCTTCAAGCCACACCTCCGTGCCCGTCGGAGTGGGGAGCGTGAGGTTTTTTTCGTTACGGAATTTCTGGATTCGGTCCCCGCGCTCAAGGCCCTCGATAGAAGCTATGCAATAGCTTAATAAATAGAGAATATGAATTAAGACCATGGATTTATTAGTCGTTTCCCGTATGTAATGGAAAACTAATAAACAACATGGAAAAATTGCTTGAACTATAAACTGGTCATTATAAAGCTATAAAACTCGTAATAACCATTATATGAGTATAATGACGGCTTCCCACGGATATTAATGAAATTACTTAATAGGTAGGCGTAATTAGATCAATGACATTTGGTATCTGATGTAAATATGACACAAAAAGAGGCACAGATCAATACTTAACGGAGACAATATTCTACATTGCAAGGATTTTTTGGCGCCTAAATGACATTGACAGGGGGACGCTGTTGATAAACATTCTGTGAATTTATTGTCTGTGGAAAAAACAAGATGGCGGAATTCATTCCGTATATCCGGCTTATTTTGGAAACGCGCCAAAAATCCTGGTCGATATGAATTATTTCATTAGATACTTGCATCAAAGATGAAAAATATAAAGCTAGTCTGTACGGGACAATGATATAAAACGGTATTCTAAAAGAAAAGAAAGAAAGAAAAAAAAAATAACATCAACAACAACAACTGTTTTCAAAATTCTATTAAGTATTCTATACATCGGTATTCTATATCTTTCATAAAATACCTAATCCAAGAGGAACCACAAACTGGTATCGTCTCATGTAACACGAAACTTGAATCTCGTTTGCGGTGAGAAAACACGCGTCTGTGGGACTCGTTAGCAAATTGACAGTTAGCGGGCCGCGGAGGGTTAAAGGGCATTTACTGGTATTTGCGATGACATGTGATATGGGTAACTGATATTAAAGGTCTATATTTGTATTAGAATTTTGCCAAAATTGGGCAAAAGGGCATTGAACAGAATTGGTGATCATCGCCATTTTAATTTTTCTTCTATGTTGTGGTAATTAATGATACTGCCATATATTTATTGGTAGAATACCTCCTTATTAATTAAATCCCTTAGTTTCCAGAAAAAAGTTCCAATAGCGCTAGAAAAAATCTCAGATAAATAAAACTATTTTTTTATTGGAGAAAAAAGATCTTAATTGGTATATAATGGGACATATTTTAGCCAAACTGTCAAAGGACAACGCTATTTACTGCCATTACCAGGACCAGCATAATTCATTTTAAAATGACATTTTATGCGGATACATATTTTGGCTAGGGTATGTTTGTGCGCGGCGGCCGCGCCTGCTGGCGGTGCCACGCGCCTCTGACGCGCGCGCTGCGCACGCTCAACCTCATAGCTGACGACGGCGACGTGGATATATTGTATTGCACTCTGAGTAAATTTACTAAGATAGCACTTTTAAAATTTGTTATGGTTAAATGAATCTAATTTGTAATTTAATAGTAAGAAACCACCTCAATATCGATTTGGAATAGTCTGTAAGGATATTGTTGGGAATAAATAAATAAATTTTAATTAGAGATGGCGTTGTATTCGGATTTTTTTTCGTGTTTTTTTCCATTTTTTCTCACCGTTTGAACCTTCCCTGGATTATCACGAATATTTCAAGACCAAAATTTGCCAAATCAGTCCAGCCGTTCTCGAGTTTTAGCAAGACTAAACAACAGCAATTCATTTTTATTTAAGTGATTAGTTCAACAGTCATTAGCAGGTTCTTAATTCAAATTTTTCCATAAAGAGTTTGAATTTAGTATCCGTTAATCAATATTCAAACTAAGCATATATCATTAGCGGGTTTTATATATACGATTGATTATAATTTGGTCCGTGCGCAAACTTATCAAGACAGTCTATTAGACCGGTCTATTATGAAACCAATGCAAGTATGATGCGTTTTGGCCAAAGGGGCCTTCCTATTTATGAGACGATGTTGTGATAAGAGCATAAATGTAGATAAGTATTTTATACAGTTGCTTAGATACGTTTATTTTTAATATGTAACATATATTATAATGTTTGTTTTTTTATATCGCAGGTACTTTCACTTAAAATGAGTTTAACGCATGCGGAAGGAAAAAGTGCTCTCATTTTTTACATAATGTTAAAGTTATTAAGTAGATATCGTTTTTTTTTTTTTGTGAGATTATACTGTTATGATACGGCGTGCCATTAAATTGCTGTTCGTGATTTATCGAATTATTTGATTGAACATGAAATGGTAACGGTAAAGCGTTACAATGTTCTCGTGTACCATCACTATTTTTTGTGTTAATATTTTCGGATTTGTTTTCGGGTCAAGTCAAAGTCAAGTCAAAAGTTTTTTATTTCACATAGGCCTACATGGGCACTCATAAACCTTCAGAAGCTAGTGTACAGTTCCAAATTGGTCGTTTCCTATGGAGAAGAATCGGGAAGGAACTCCATGGTTACTCTTTAAAAAAAAAAATTGTTCTTATAATATTTCCATATTAAGTATAGGCAAGTAGATATTGCAGAGAGCTGGTATTGCTGGAGAGCAGTGGTGGCCGAGTGGTAACGGCTCCGACTTACGAGTTGTAGGTTGCGGGTTCAAACCCAGCCAGGTGCATTACTTTGTGTAATTTATTTCATCACCACTGCTCTCAAAACGGTGATGGAAAACATCGTGAGGAAACCGGCATGTCCTAGAACCAAAAATTCGAAGACATGTGACATCCACCAACCCGCACTGGGCACGCGTGGTGTATTACGCCCATTCCCTCTCCTAGAGAGGAGGCCTGAGTCCCAACAGTGGGAACATTATAAGGCCGACTATGCTATGCTATGCTAAGTAGATATTATGTAAGGACAGTGTATCACAATCAAGATTGTTGAAGCTTATGAAGGGTAACTTGGCGGAGTGGTTGAGAGATAGGCTGGTGCGCTGCGTGTCGTGGGTTCGATTCCCGCACAGAAAAAAATATTTGTATGGCCTACAGATTGTTGTTTCAGGTCTGGGTGCCTTAATTATGTGAGTTTATATGTTTTTGAACGCACCCACGATATAGGAGTAATTCCTAGTGTGGGGCAAAGTTTAATTTTAACAGTAAAAAATAAATAAAATCAAACGTAACGGTGACTACTACCATCATGTGGGCAACTTGTTTCTTTTTAACCGACTTCTCAAAAAAAGAGGAGGTTACAATTAAAATGTATTACGGCCATCTATGAGAATGACACGGGTCAATAAATACTGATATTATACTTTTATATTCTGATAAATAATGTGTACTTAAATACTAAAGAAAGATCTGTCGTTCTTTTTGTATTTAAATAACAATAATAATTAAAAAAAAAACTTTTAATTATTCATATTCTGATAAATAATTAGTATCTACTTTATTACTAAAAATTGATATGTCGTTCTTTAGTATTTAAATACGAATTATCAATAAAAAATAACTCGTAGTTTTCTTGGCCTCTATTACTTTGTTTACAAATCTAGGTCACCTTGTGTACCTATCATAATTACGCAGAAGTTTGTCATTACCTCGAAATTGTTTGATCGTAGCAAATATGTCACGAGGTGTGAATTTTTCTAGTAGTATGCAAATAAAAACTAAAAAAAATCTGCCCGAGTGCGAGTTAGAAGGGTTCCGTACCATTCTCTAAACAACATTAGAGACTATATTATAACGTCTATTAATACTATCGAGCAAAAAACGGCAAAAAAAAAACACGTTTTCACTGAATATAAATTAATTTTATGCTGTTTTTTTCTGCAACAGAAATACATAATAATAATATGTAAAAAAAATCAACTGTCTTGCTATCACGGTTCATGAGATACAGCCTGGTGACAGACAGACAGACGGACAGTGGAGTCTTAGGCCAACTGTCCATGGATGCGTCGTGCCGTCGTGTCGTTGCCACTTCGTTGAGACAGTTTCATAGCTTTGTTTGTAAGCTGCACGCAGGCGTACACTAAGCATTTAATGACGAATACGCGTCTATGAAGCTATGCGTCCGTGGACAGTAGGCCATAGTAATAGGTTCCCGTTTTTACCCTTTGTGTACGGAACACTAAAAACGAACTCTGTTTGAACATAACAAAACAAAGTGGTAGGTAGGTAGATATGTTCATATAGTAGATATCATCACATGGTTCGATTAATTAGCAGGTTTGTGATAATTGGCAGTGTCTTACTTGGTTTATTGATTCACGTCGAATTTCCGCTCGCTGCTTTGTTATTTTAAAACCGTTAAAAATAACAAAACATCAGTATAATCACCAACACCAATTTGTGAAGTATCGGTTTTTAAATAACCGTTATTTACCAAAACGAGATACATGATAATTTGAGTTTTTAAATCGATTTGAAAGTTCGTATTCTTTTTTGTCGCTACATCTTTGTTTGGACATTCTCAATTTGGATCATAACGTTTAGAATGAAATTGGATAGAAAGAAAATAGCTTAAAATATTAAAAGATTTGTAGCAATGATAAATTAAATTGGTTTAGTTAATCCAAAATATTAAAGATGGGAAGAGAGATAGGTATATGAATTTATTTTGTTAAATCCCTTTTTTAGGTTCTTTAGAAGCAGTTTCGACTTTCAGTAGTTTCCAAATCTATATTATACCTTTATGGAGCGTGATATTTTGCACTAGGTATCTTTTTATGCCAGCTCTAAAAAAGGATTTTCCAAAGTTTATTTATTTATTGCATTCACGTTGTGAATAGGTGTTACATTATTGTATTGTCAACTTTATAATTTAATTTGGTTAATTATCAATAAATCGATAAGTTCTCTAATACACGAGGACTTATATTTCGTCTCTGAAGGTGGGCTTCTCAGTGACGTGTCTATAAAATGGTAAGGCCGGCAAAATACCACGGAAAATTGATCCTTTTCTTATGAATGTGTTTAATAAATCTTAATAATTTACTTGAATTTGTATATTTACTTATTCAGAGCTCAAGGCCTCTTGGACCGGCCAGAGGCCCGTGGCATTTTGCCAGCCTTGCCACCCTATAGTTACGCCACTGAGTAACGATAAATTGACTTTTGGCAAATTTTGAACTACCTATAGCGTAAGTGTAACATAATCAGTCTTATAATGTTTCCACTGCTGGGATGCAGGTCTCTTCTCTATGAGAGGGAATGGGCTGTATAACCTACCACGCGGGTTCACATTTTGATAAATAAATATTTGATATCAGGTCGTGTGTAATGTTTTTCAGTGTCTTTGTTTTTGGTATTAATGGCTTAAATGACTGTTCACACAATGGCGCAATTCATGCCAGAGGCATGTCCAGCCTCTCGCATGAAACGTTTTGGGAATACTGTTCTTGTTATGTAATGGAAATCTATGCCGGATTCCGTGTTTCTCAATAACTTCCTAAGTCAAGAGTGAATAGGTTACTTTTAGGCTAGCGAGCTCCATCATCGTCCACATGATCGCTTATCACCAGGTGAGATAGTAGTCCAGCACAAACCTATCGACAGCATAGCATAGTATAATCAGCCTATAATGTCCCTACTTCTAGCGTAATCCACCAAGCGGGCCCACTGAATATTTTTAGATGTCACATGTCTTTGAATTTTAAGAAATCAAAAAAGGAAACGTTTATTTTAAATAATCCATTTACAGGCACTTATGAATTGTCAAAATGTCGGTCAGTCAAAAAAGCGCAGCTAAATTGCACGTTCCAAAGCGTAGATCTCTAGGGACAAGAACGTGCAAGAAACTCCATGGACACTCTTAAATCATGTTACGAGTTATAAAAATCTTTGTTGCATATTTCTTGTCGTTTCTATTATGTGAGCACAATGTAAACAAATTATGAAAAATATGAATTTAAATAAGTAAGAATAATAAGTTTGAGGACATGCCGGTTTCACCACGATATGCCTATCAATAAAAAGATAATACAATTATTAGCTGTCTATGTACCTAACTACTCACATAATAAGGCCTATAATATCTTGACGATGCAGTAAACCCAGTGACGCATTGCGGCAGGACACCCGCCAACTGACAGGGTTCGATATCCTCCACCGAAAACGGCAAAATATTGCCTTCCAGCCTCCCTTTCTTGTTTTATATTTACCGTCCTTTTATGTACTTTATAAAGGCTTTTGTGCCTACTCTTGTACATGAGAATAGCTTTTTGGAGTGGAACTAATAGGTGTGTCTGGATTCTTGATGAGTACGTTTTTTGAATCTATGTTTCAGCAATGCAGAGGAATTGAATTGACGGGTGTGATTTGAAATATGAAGCGTTTAGGCCATGAAACAGTCATGATTAACTATTTTGATGGACTCGGAAACCAACAATAATTATAATCTTACTCAGCAGGGGCTCCCACATAAAACTAAGATACGATGCGATACGACGTCGCATACGATGCGATTTCGTGCGGCAAAGCATATACAATGTGCGATGCGAATCAATTCGCAAGTTATTGCGATGCATCTTGCGAGCTCGCAGATTTTTACGATGCGACGTCGCATCGGCGTTTTGTCTTTGGGCCCAAGTAGGTAAAATCCTAGACAGTTTTGTCTACAAATACTTATCAGAAGTAATTTTTAGAGTAAGTTCAACACTGTATTGATTCAAAATACGTATTTAAATAAGTAGGTCAACAAAAAAAAAAGAAAAACCAAAGTCGAACGGAATTTTGTTAAGTTCTCGAAGTGAGCCCACTTAAAAAACAAAAGAGCATCAATTTTTAAAGAAACAAGCAGTTGATCGCTATAAGCCAGACAAATAATAGCGATCAAAGCATTCAGTTCCGTACCCTCGCGTGACTGGAGATACTTTCTTGAAGCAAACGATTTAAGGCACTAATAGAGGTTTTTGTGCCAATGAAACTGTTTTGGTACAGAAAGGATAGCACAGATAAAGGTATTTTTGCAAACCTGTGAAATAAGGGTTTTTTTTTTCGGTGGGAAAATCATCCAATGATGTCCCCAGCGGGAGGGTGTGTCAGACTTTTACTGATTAAAAACCTACTCCAGTTCCTTCGTTGCCTTTCATACCAGGGCCGAGTCTTCCTTTCAGAAGCAGATCTTTGGTCCCAGTAGGCTTCGACCCTGCTGGGCCCCTACGGTTTGCTGACATCTCCTTGAGGCGCACGTGGAACAGTTCGCGCCGTCGACCCGGGCTCGGTTCGGACAGTTACCGGACGGTCGGACGGCGAGCTACCCATTGCCGCCGTTTGCCCAAGCGGGGCACACCTCTACCGTGTGCTCCACCCAGTCCTCCGGGCGGTCCACACAGTGGGACACCCGGGCGTTGCTTCCGCACGAATCCGGTGCAGGAACTTCCCGAACTGACCATGTTCGGAGAGAACCTGCGTCATGCGGAAGGTGAGGACGCCTTGAGGTCTTTCCTGCCACTCCTTAAAGAGGGGACTTAGCCATAATTATGGCGTGCCCATGTGTAATAAGGCTGGTTTTTGGCGGGACTTTTCGAGGGAAGTTCTGTGTCTTTTTTAATTATTCGCAAATCGATTCTTAGTGAATATTGTGATGTAAAATTATTGTAATTGGTGTAGTTTTGCATCTCAAGTGACTACACAACTAAATAAATGTGGAATCATTGAAACAGGCGCAATCTCGGTAAAAATGGAGCTGAGAATTTTATAGTAAGTATTGACGGCCTCAGTAAAGCTTGACGAGTAAGCTGACTCGATACATTTGCTGCCAAATACTGCATAAATATTACAGTGTGTCCGCATTGTAGGGGATAACAAAGTGACTTTATTCTGTATCAAAAATAAATGCTTTTTAAACTAGACACTGGCTGAATGCACGAAGCATTTGATGCCTAAAATAAAATAAAAATAACTTAAGGTGGGGACTGTCTGTGCTATATAGACCACCCTTTAAATGTCAACATCAGAATTGACATTAGAAATATGCGGTAGGTACCTAATTGACCTACTACATTTACTGTGGGACTACGGCAAGCGGGTGCTTACTTGATGGTCTATCTAATTCTTGGAAGTGAAGGAAACGTCACTTCCAACTTTCAGCGATTTAAAATAGTAGTTTTTTTTTAATAAAAAAATAGTTAAAAGGGATAAACACTATTCGGCGATCTCTCACGCCGGGCCTTGGTTCAGGCCATGGCCCGGAGCGAGGAGGAGTGGAAGGCGGTCGCCTCCTTCTGCGAAGCAGTAATGCTAGCAAAGGAGGCGGTCGATCGCGTGAGGCAACGATCCTCACGCCCCAACCGCCGCCGGGATTCCGATCCCGATTTCCGGCCACCGTAAGCGCGGGCTTGCGGACGGCGAGCAATGGGTAGCCCGCCGTCCAACCATCCGGTAACCGTCCGGACCGAGCCCAAGTCGTCGACGGCGCGTATTGTTCCACGCGCATCTCAGGGAGCTGTCAGCAAATCGTAGGGGCCCAGCAGGGTCGAAGCCTACTGGGGCCACGGGTAGTGTGAAAACGAAACCCGGGGCCCTGGGACGAAGGCAACGAAGGAAAAGGAGAGGGTTTTTAGTCAGTAAAAGTCTGACACTAGCTCGCGCTCCTCCCAAGAGCGGGATTTGTCATTAGATGATTTTACCAACTAAAAAAAAAATAGTGTATCCTTATAAAACACTAACTTCTGCCAACGGATTCGTTCGCGTGGAAGTAGGTTTCTCCACACAAACCTTAGAGCCCCGTTTCATTCCCTTAGAGGGTGAATTTTGGAAAATCTTTTCTTATTCTTTATATACATTATAGAAGGAACCTCTGTACACAATTTCAGCGCCCTTGGTCCAAGGGTTTGGGCGTTGATGAGTTAGCCAGTGAGCCAGGACTTTGCTTTTTGTAATACACAGATTTTGTCCATGAAAGCTATCGAGTTTTCTTCTCTTTTGTCCAGGTTTGTTCAAAAATAAATATAACTGACAACTACAATTCACTTTTTGACATCTGCAATTATTTAAATTTTATTTCCAATACGTATCGTCTCAATCCTTTCCCTTTTGCGCTTAATGTCCAAAGTGCAGCAAAAACTTATGGAACCTGAGAAGTATCGGAACTTATAGCTGTTCTGTTACATTTGCGAGATAAACGTGTTCCACAATGTCATGCAGCGCACGACCGTCACGTTCTAGCGTTTAATTTGTATCTAATGCGCTAGTGCTGTGCCACCCTGGTAATCTTGATTATTATTCTGAAATGGTATTGTTTGTTTATTGGTAAATTGCTTTAGTTTCTATGTCCTGTTTATAATAAATTATACAAACAGAGGTTTTACCAAGAGCTCTTAAAGGAACTGAAGATGGAGCTTTATAGAGTTTATAGCTCCATCCCGCTTTTTTGCTCACGCACTTTTTTAACACGTCATAGTAAGGTCCCAATACATACAAATGGATAGACAAAGATGCTACCATTTTATTATTCAGTCTTCTACATCCTTACATATTCACCCACGTGTCTGTCTGTCTGTATGAACACGATAAACTCAAAATCTACTTAATGAGTTTTCATGCATGAATTTTAAACTTATAGACAGAGTGATTTATGAGAAAGATTTACATGCATAATATAGTAGATGAAACTCGAGAATTTAAAAAATTTCTAACACCCTTTGCGAAGCTGGGCGGGGCCGGGTTACTAGTTTATACTATTAGAAAACTGTAGGATGAAGCTTTTGTTTTCGTCCTCTTCCTATGCCTTACTGATACATACATCATCATCATTTCAGCCGATAGACGTCCACAGCTGGATATAGGCCTCCCCCAAATGTCGCCACAATGAACGGTCATGTGCGTCTCGCATCCATCGGATTCCGCAACCTTCACCAGGTCATCGGTCCACCTTGTAAGGGGTCTTCCAACATTGCGTCACTTCAGAACCTTTCGGCCCCAACGGCCATCTGTTCTGCGAGCAATGTGCTCTGCCCATTGCCACTTAAGTTTGGCGATTCTTCGTGCTATGTCGGCAACCTGATACATACAATAATTAGTTTTGGCACCAGATCTCTTCCTAAATTGACGCATTGTCACAATCATTATCTTTCGTGTAGCATATATTTTTTTAACCGGCATACTCAAGACCAATATTTTCTTACGATTTTTATGAACAACTGTAGCAGTATATCGAATTTTCATGAGCCAATTTATCAATTCTCGAAGTAGAACAGAAAAGGCTATGCTCGGAGTCTCCTTGCGTGATCGCATCACCAATAAAGATATCCACAGGAGAACAGAGGTTACCGATATAGCCCGAGGAATTGCCAGGGCAGAGCACATTACTTGCAGAACAGATGGTCGATGGGGCCAAAAGATTCTGGAGTGGCGACCACATACTGGAAGACGCAGCGTTGAAAGGCCTCCCACAAGGTGGACCGATGACCTGGTGAGGGTCGTGGGAATCCGATGGATGCGAGACTCACACGACCGGTCGTTATGGACACTTGGGGGAGGCGTTTCTCCAACAGTGGACGTCTTTCGGCTGAAATGTGATGATTTAATGTGCCCTTTGTTAAAGGCTAGGTATTTAAATTAACCCACTTTCATGACTAGATTAGCAGAGGAAATTATGTACCTAGCTCTCGATACGTCTTTGTAATGCAAAACCGTGAGTTTATCTCCAATGAACACAGCGAGCCTACCTCACAATCGTGGCCGACCCGATCAATCGCGTGTTTGGAATTTAAATTATATGCTATTGTTTCTTTGCCATAAATACTAATGTTTGTAAAGGAAAGTTTGATCTGTTTGTTTAATGGCTGATACGCTTGGAAAGTTGTTTTTTAGGATAATCTATTGCAGTCTTGAAGCACCGTTTTTTCCGGACAAAATATATTCATACCTTATTTTATTTAACCAACAATTATTATAATTTATTTTTTCTTTTAAAAACGTTACCCCACACTAGGGCCTACACTAGGGCCTACACTAGGGCCTACTGGGGCCAAGGGTCTGCTTATGAAAGGCAACGAAGGAACTTTTTAGTCAGTAAAAGTCTGACACATCCTCTCGCTCCGCCCAAGAGCGGGGTATGTCATTGGATGATTTTCCCACCGAAAAAAAAAACACTGGGATTATCTCCTGTATCGTGGGTGCTTTCACATACATGTAAACTCACAAACACAAGACACGCAGACTCGGAAAACCTATCTATAGGCCATACAAAGTATAAGTTCCGTGCGGGAATCGAACCCGTAGCAGCCGCCAATCGTGCCGACATATTTGTCAAAAAGTAAAAGAAAATGTCGTAGTTTTGGGACAACCATCTGTTTATTAAAACAGAATATGCATGAATAAGGGCCTGTGCACACCACGTTTTTTTAAACGCGCCGTTGACGCGCGTTTTAGAAACGGCTGCGTATTACTCTCGTGTGTATCGCTACAAACGCGCGTCAACGGCGCGTTTAAAAAACGTGGTGTGCACATTCCCTAACACTTATAAAATTGTCAGAGCTTTCAGATTGCCGCATGTCACCTGTCATGTGTCAGTAATATTAAACTAGCTTCTGCTAGCGACTTCGCCCGCGTAAAAGTCGATTTCTCCATACAAACTTCCAACCCCCGTTTTACCCCCTTAGGAGTTTTTTTTTAGGTGGGAAAATCATCTAATGACAAATCTCGCTCTTGGGCGGAGCGGCAGATAGTGTCAGACTTTTAATGACTAAAAACCCACTCCTGTTCCTTCTTTGCCTTCATCCCAGGGCCCTGGGCATCGCTTTCACACTACCCGTGGACCTTAGGGGTGGAGTTTCGTAAAATTCGCACCCTATAAGGAACCTACCTGCCAAATTTTAAGTTTGTAGGTGTTATAGTTTTTGAGATTTCGTGATTAATCAGTAAGTGGTATTTCGCTTTTATATATATCGATTAGCACCTGGTAGAATTTTCGGACACCATTTAAAAAGTAGACCGATGCGGAAAGTATTCAATAAATTGAACACGAAAATGAAGTGCGTGTCTATACTACATTTATAATTTAAACATTGAGAGTACCGTTTCTTTTTAGGACAGAAGAGTTAAATTATAAACCCATAACACTTTCTGTGTCCCAGTAAAGTTGGCGCTAGAAAAAACATATCTATATAAAAGGAGAAACTGACTGACATATCAACGCACAGCCGAAACTACTCGGAATAGGAGCGTGAAATTTTGCACAAAGCTTTCTTTTATGACGTAGGCGAGCACTAAGAGAGGATTTCCCAAAATTCACCCTCTAAAGTGATGAAACGGGGGTCCAAAGTTTGTATGGAGAAATTTCCAAGCGGGTGAAGCCGCTGGCAGAAGATAGTTCAAAATATAATGTTTTTTTAGTAAATCAAGTAATGTACGACGACTCAAACCTAATTATTAATTTTGAAATTAATTTACATACCATTGCAATTATAAAAGGTGTGGCACATGAGAGGGTGCTAATTTTAAATACCTGGGGCATATAGTTACTGAGAACTCTTGAAAGATAGCGCTGATATGGAAAGAGAACGAAGGGCGTTGGCTGTTCGATGCATTTTTCGTTGCAGGTTTTGCACGTTCACGTTGTACATCAAAAGTAAAAATAACGCTTTTTAAGGCATTTTATCAATCTTTGTACACGTGCACCCTGTAGGTTCATTTTTATTTATTTTATTGAGTAAATTAGTATAATTACAAAAAGCTAGTAAAAAAGTAACGTTTTCTTTAAATTTCAAGACTTTGAAAATGTTCTAAGAAAAGACACAAACGCGTTATATGTTTACACGTAGGATTTGCGCTAGAATTTTCTTTTTCTCTAGTTCTTGGTTTCTTAAAAAAAAGTCTACTTTGCTTTATAAAAGGAAACCTTGGCTTTTTTCTCCCAAAAAAATTCAAAAGAAAGTCTACATAGCTTGATCTTGGCTAAATGCCAGGATTTTCGTTTCAGTCTTACAATGTAATACAAACGGAGACTAAATCCTGTGCCCTATTTAATATAACTATAATTTTATTACTTGGAAAAGCAGAAAACTTACTTGGAAAAGCAGAAAATTTCATAAGATGCTGTTGTTTCCAACAGCATCTTATGAAATTGTCGAATCATCGCCTTTCACAAATTGCATGTACGTTTTATAAAATACTTAGGGCCCTGGTTTAGAAAATAAATGGTGTAAACCGGTTTACGGGTTAATTCCATAAAACACCCGAAATCTATTTTTTCTTGTGATTTTTGATATATTATTTTCTGCCAATATTTTCCGAACAGCTCTAAAGCTTTTAGCAAAGCTTCTAAGGCAAGTAAACAAGAACTCTGACAAATAAATAAACTATATATCTCCTCAGTCTTCAAACAAACGCCGCCGGTGGGCAAAGCGTACGTGACATTGCGAATAAAGTGCAGGAGCGTAGCACGAGATAGTTCCGCCATGTTGCACGTACAGCGAGGACGTGAGAATGTGTGTTGGGGGACTTGGGGTAGTTGGGGTACAATGATACCCCGACCGCAACGAACACGGAGTGCTGACGAGGTGTTAGCTTGCGGTTACTGCTCCTCGCTCTCGTTTTGTGCCCACAAACTCGGATGGTAGGTAGCGAAGTAGCGAGTTAAAAATGTAGATATAGTACAATGCAGAAATAGTCAGAATGAAGTTGTTTTTAAGGTTCCGTATCAAAAGGGTAAAAACGGTCCATCTGCCTGTCATCAGGCTATATCTAATCGTGATAGCTACACAGTTGACATTTTCACAGATGATGCATTTCTGTTGCCGCTATAACAACAAATACTAAAAATAGAACAAAATAAATAGGTATTTAAATGGGGCTCCCATACAACAAAGGAGATTTGTATGTCGTTTTTTGCTACGGACGGTATGGAACCATTTGCGCGCGTGTTGGCCAGTTTTTGATGTATTTCCTTCTAGTTTTCATGGCATTGGTGACCAATTCTTAGACATCCTTGACACTTGAAAACTCCTGTATTTTTTTTTCCTCTATGTATTGATCTACATTTCTGTTAGCTTATAATTATCTATTGAGAGATATTAATCCCTACGAGGAGACAAATCTTAGTGTAAGTTTTTACTAGGTATAGCATTTTTTTAAATAAAAATTATGGTACCTTTAACTGTTTCTTGAAAGTAGTTTTGTTTTGTTTGCTACATGACACGACTTTTGAAAGGAAACCAATGAATGAATCATTTGTAACGGGAAATCCCCCGTCATTAAGCTTTTCAACGAAAAGATGATTATCTTGCAGCGTGCTACAAACTATTCTTGATAAATCTTATGTCGGAACTGATTCATACATTGTTAAGAATATTACGTACAACGAAGTAAATACCACAATCTTTCGGAGACCTTGGTTGACTTGGATCAATAAAAAGTATTAATTAATTATTTACTAATAGTTATGCCTAAGAATGATAGTCCTTGTAACCTCGTTCCTTTTATAGCTTAGCTCAGAATAAAATCGTTCCAAGTCAAGATATAATCTCAATTCGGCGACAATCAACGGCAAAGTATTGTAAGGAAATTAGATATGTTTTTGACAGTTTGAGCTGAATGACGTCCTACGTGTTACAGTTGCAAAGCGATGCGGTACATGTCAAACGAATTCAACATGACGTGGTGGCTCTGTCTTACGTACACTCGAAGTTGTTGCTTCAGCCGCCACTTATATAAAACCAGTCTGCGCACCGCAAGAGTTTACGCGAAAATATCAAACCAACTAATCGCGTCCTCTTCGCTTTGCTCGTCGCCGCATCGCACACACGTAGCCTACCGCAATAGAGTATGATTTGTTTTTTATTATGGATGGGCTAACGTTTGAACACTATCTCACCTGATGGACAGCGATGATGTGGCCGACGATGGAACACGCTTGCCTAGAAGCAACATAAACCTTGTTTGTTCCATTAGCGAAGCATCGCTTAGCGTTCAATTTCGCGTCGAATCAATTACGTAGAACAACGCGATAAAATACTAACGTTCTTTAAAAATACCTACAATAAATAACGTTCTTAAAACCACAAGCTCTTAACGCGAACCATTAGAGGATCTAAACTGATCTGTTAAAGGGAGCTATATATGGACATTTTAAAGCGTCATGGTATGGGCACAGGATTACCTCAGAGATGATAATTTTGTCGACAAACCATTTTATCTATCTACAAATATTGCAATGTTTGTAAAAACGATACATAAACAACGACAAAAAATATGAACAGACGTAAAATTGATTAAATTACGTACACAACAGACTCGGTTCAAATGATTGACGGTTATCAGGATGAATCAGCGTGCTTTTTTTCTTGGAAAAATATAAAAAGTACAAACCACGCACTTCGCTCAAACGCCGTAAAACTGAACTCACGTTTATAAATCGTGAGTTTAAACTGTAACTGCTTATTATATTAGCAGGTCAGACTAAGCCAGAGGCGTTGGCGAAGCGGGAGGAGCACTGTTGTTCCAAATGGAGTAAAATCTTCGTCATTTTAAGTTCGGATTTTTTGTTATCCAGGGGTCGGAATTAGGTAGAGTTATTCATGTAGTTGCATCGAAATATTGTAGATCTTTCCGGGCTTTCTAATGAAAATTCCCGTGTGGCCAACAATATTACAAATAAATAATAATAAAAACCTCAGAGATAGATAAGGCAAACTAAACAAAGATACATACTATTTTTATTAGTATTATTCATTGAAAAAGATCTCTCTACGTCAAATGAGGTAAGGTTTACAAACTTATACACTTCCTCTTCGTCATTAATGTAGGAAATAAATATTCTGCTATATTTCTGTTAGTGTCATTAAAAAAATCTGCTCTTTAAAATTAATCTCGGGATTTGGGGCATGTTCACTTTATTCTTTCGTTGCATGAAATCGGTGTACTTAAATAACTCTACCTAATTCCAACCTCTGATCGTAACAGAGGCGCACGTCGATGGCTTCCATACCACCGTCAGACTGTAATCTGCCTCTTTGCTCTGCAGAGTGCGTAGCCCGCACTCTGGCTTCAACTCTTTTTTTTACCATTGACTGCTAGACCACTATGGAATGCGACGATGTAGTGGATAAACCTCACCTCAATTGATGTAAAGAGATCTTTTTTAATGAAAAGTACTAATATAAATTGTATGTTAATTATTATCTTTGTTTTATTTGTCATATCTATCTTTGAGGTTTTTATTATTATTTATTTGTTATATTGTTGGCCACAGGGGATTTTTCATTAGAAATCCCGGGAAGATCCATATTAATATCAATATTTCGATGCAAGTACATGAATAATAACTCTACCTAATTCTGACCTATGGTTATGATCTGACGATTGTCTTTTATTATTTTTTATTCAAAACCTGTTCATGAGAATATAATATAGGTACCTACTCAAGTGAGCCAGCCATCCTTGTCTAAAGTTGATCTAAACGTTAGCACCTTTGATTGAATGCGATAGGCATTTGTACGTTTTTAGTGAGACGCGAAATAACCAACGTACGTGCAAATTAATGTATACATAGTTAAGAGTTGTAGTCAACACATCATAGTTGAATAGCTTATTGTCATTGAATTTTAAAATAGTAATAACACAATAAGTACAATTTATAGTCATGATCAGTACCTATCAAAGTAAGTAGGTACCTGTTTACTAATTTTAAATTTTGATGAATTAGTCACATTTTTCATTTACGAATTCAATGTCTGCCTAAGAATAAAGTTATACACGAATTACGTAATTTTTGTGAGGAAAATTTTTAGTTTAAAAAAAAAATCGTTGCCTCTCAATCTTACTCCTGTACCGAGAGTGCCTTCACACCGGATACTAGATATTGTTTTAAAACTTTTCAGTGTTACCGATTATTAAGTTTTCCCGGAAAAAACTGTATTAAAGATACAGGTTTTATTAACAAAAAAAGCCTATCTGCGATCAAGGTACAAACGACGATACAGATAAATACAAAAAATAATAAACAATGATTTACGAGTATTCTCAATGATTTCCTCAACAAAATGTAGAGCAATGTCATTTTTTTCCCGAGTGCAGCGACAGTCATTGCCGCATCATTGTCTTTGGCAATGAACCGTTGTGGATATTATGGCACGCACCGCCGCCCGGCGTCGCTTGCATACAGATACGCTATTTTATTTAACAATTGCTGTAGTACTTAATGGTATGTGATAATGGTATCTATGGAATCAATTGCTAACTGTTACTTAGCACACTTACATGATTTATTTTTTACTACTTGACCCAATAGGAAAGCTCGTGCTTAAACAGCCGCAAGGGGAGATCTCCAAAGTTAAGCATCGCTTGCCGAGGTCGGTTTGTGAATGGGTGACCATCTTAACATATCAAGATTCCTCCGTGTTTTGGACCCGATAGACTTTATCCTGCCCTGCCCTTTTTGTGTTTCCGTACACACAAATTTAACATACCTATCACGTTTAATTTCGGATGCACAATGTCAAACTGTGGAGTAATACCCCGAAATATGTATGGAAAAAAATATCGACAAGCACACAGAAACAAAGTGTACGTAAATCTGCACACATCCAAGACCTGCCCGCCTTGGTGAGATAGAACCACTGTAGGTACCATGCCTTATCTTCACTAAGAGTGGGTTGGTTGCATCAAAAGAGTTATCGTGACCTTGGAACGCAAAAGGTAACTGAAGGACACAGGTGGTTATTAGTCAGTGAAAGTCTGACACGCCGCACCAACCTAGAGCGCGAAAAGACATAAGTTGATTTCCCACCACAAAAAAAGGCTGCAGTTGCATCATCATGTAAAACGTTAAAGGTTTTGTCAAAAAATGTAACTGTCATAATTATACTTTAATCGTAAGTATAACTTTTATTTTTGTGGGAAAATCATCTTATGATATCTCCTCTTGGGCGGAGCGAGAGATAGTGTCAGACTTTTACTGACTAAAAACCCACTCCTGTTCCTTCGCTGCCTTTCGTACCAGGGCCGAGTCTTCCTTTCAGAATCAGACCCTTGGCCCCAGTAGGCTTCGACCCTGCTGGGCCCCTACAGTTGCTGACATCTCCTTGAGGCGCGCGTGGAACAGTACGCGCCGTCGACAATTTGGGCTCGGTCCGGATGGTTACCGGACGGTCGGACGGCGAGCTATCCATTGCTCGCCGACCGCAAGCCCGCGCCTACGGATCGTAATTATATCTGAGGCCCTACCACGAGCTCTTAACGCGATCCATTTTACGACATAAACTAAACTGTTAAAGGGATGGAGCTATATAGGGTGTATAGCATTCCTCTTTCTCCCTCGCACGACTAACATTTAAACACGTCATGGTAAACCTCGAAGCGGTTAATGTTATCGCTATTTGTGACGTCATTTTAACAATCGTTTAATTGGTATAACCCGTATTTCGCTTGACCAACGATTTGACAGCTGCCCCCTACCCAAGTTACAACCGTTTCGTTTCGATTCTCTTTTCGTCGATCGCCTCGAGTAGGCCACACCTCCGATTCCTTTATTCTGACGTCATCTCAACGCTCAGTCACGTGGTCAGAACAAAGGAGTAGGAGGCGTGGCCGACTCGAGGTGATCAACGAAAAGAGAATCGAAACGAAACGGTTGTAACTTGGCTAGGGGGGCTGATGAGGCATTGGTTACCGTTAAAGTTTGTGCAACTCACTCTGAGACCTACATAGCTATGGTTATAGGTATCTCTTTTAAACGTTATACCGCAAGCGTTTACCACCCTAACCAATTACTTGCCGGCACAACCTGACTTTTTAAATTGCTTTGATTACAACTTGCACGAAAGCTTTATCTACAGCTCGGAGAGCGAGCGAAGAAAGGTACCACCTACCTATATTAAATGTATAAATGTAGATGCCTGATTTTTTATTAGTTAATAATCTTTTATTCTGCCGAGTTCTAGGTACTTGATAATATAGTTAAGTAACTAAACAGATGTTTGGCACTCTAATAAAAACAGAATAAAATAAAAATATAAGTGGGACTCCCTTATACGTGATATTTTTGCTGTTTTTTTTGCTACGGACTGTACGGAACCATCCTGCGTGCGCGAGCTCGACTCGCACTTGGCCGGTTTTTGTATAAATTGTGTCTTCCATAGATTCTTAATGTCCGGAAAAAATTTGATGGTATAAAAAAATGCATTTTTGTATAGCCAACAGCAAAATATACCATAAAAATGTTATTCACTTCCAGCTTTTTGCTTTACTGATTCAGTTTTCGTCGAAATCATTTCTGTCACAATTTTTTCCACCACTTTATAAATTATGTACTCACGAGGTCTGATCGCAGTAATGGCTATTGCCATGCCATAATATAATAAAAAAGATAATGACGACCGCTGCTCCGGTAATTTTGACAGTTTAGTTAGTAACTGAGTGAGTCAGTAATGGTGGCATGGTCGGTAGGAATACAGTTATCTAATTAGCGCATGACTTGAAGACACAATGGCGTTAGGGAGTATGCATAGCGATTAGAGACGCTTAGTTTGTGAACGCGCCGAACACATTTTGTTCAATAAATGATATTTATTTTGCAAATAGGTTTTAAAAAACACTTTTACACGTCAATTTTTTCCGCCAATTTAAGCTAGATAAGGCCGGTGTTTCCTATCTGACTAGACTACCCTAAGAAGAAACACCGAAAGAAACTCAGGGGTCAAAGTCTCTTATAATAAAGTCCATACAGCAAACATATAATGGTTAAATCATATCATTATTGAGAACCATTATTGAGATTAAATGGTAGGTACATAAACGGAAAATGCATGTAAGTAGCTCCTTCATATTTTTTTCTGTACACACGTAAATGCTATATTAAAAAAAAAACGGACACACACATACAATAGGTATAAACTTACCGAGACATCAGCAAGCTAAATAACAATTCCGAAATAGTTAAAAAAAGTTAAACATTTACGACTATACCGACCATCGATTGTAGATGGATTGTGTGGGAAATAGAATCGTATTGTAAAGCTCGCGTGTCGTGATCGTGAACAAGCGTTGCTAAATGTGACCTACTAAACATGGTAAAAAAATACCACGTTTATCTCAAAAATATGACACAGTCGATCCGGTATTATGTGAACACTTCGATCCGGTATTTGAATTTTTATTTCTTAAGTGTTAATGATCTTAAAATCTAAACATTGATAATAAAACCCATCTCCATGCATGTAAAACTAACACTCAGATGCCTTTTTAGATCTAAATTAGCTGCATTTGTTATAAACATTAATGAACAGTCCCAAAGATACCCAACACTCAACAGTAACTGTTACAGTCACGTACACGTCTACAGCACCTCGAGTATATGAAGTGTAGTTATCGAGTTAACGCAACGTAGATATCGCAGTAGCAACGTTACTCGATTGCTAACATACAAGTACAACTAGATTACGGTCGATCGATATCAATACTCATCTCATCAAGACACAATCGATCAACGAACAACCATAGACAGCTAGCATGACAATCGCTATTTAGATATGAAAACAGACTGATCAATTTGAACTGTTTTAAAAATCGGTTGGACAGACTAAACGTCTCCAAATTACATGAAACACACGCATCAGCTAGTGTGTCTTATCAAATATCAATAATAATTCCACATCATCAATCGCTATTGACAAAAACAGTTGACATCGATCAACAATAGTCCGGATAAGAATGATGAGATCGATGTCGTCGATCCGCCGCAGTCTAGCTGCACCTTAACGTACACTGGAGGCACAGGTGCTCAGTGGCTCTCCCCATCGACAGGGATGAGTAGTTTGTTTGTTTGTCGTGCACAGCCGTCTTTAGACCTTTGCATGTTTTTATTAAGTTCTGTAAGTAAAGCGTGGGGTGCGTGTGGGCTTGGGCAAACAGCGGGTCCAAAAGTGACGTTGACAAGAGGATTCGGTGACGCGTTCTTGGTGAAAGAATCTTTTAATGGCACGAATCGTCGCGCTTAGCTGATCATTCATTTTGATATGTTTAATTTTAAATCTTAATGTGTTTTTAAGACCAAAAAAACGCCACTAAAGCATCCAGAAAACGTATTTCAAGCCCGCTGTACGCCTTCGCCGTTGGCTCGGCTCGGTGTATGCGACAGCTTTGTTTACCTTTGTCCTGTAAATAGTAGGTGAAGTTATCGCGGATATAGGCGCGTAATATGTTCCATTAATTTTATAGAAGTCGCTCTGCAAAAGAAGAAATTTGACCTGAATTCATTTTCATTTGTTTCGGGTCAATTTTGAATGCCAGCACTCATTGAATCGAACATTATTGCAATCATTTTTAGGTAATGTCTTTAAAAATCAGTATTGTAAGGGTCAGAAATGTCATAATTTTGTATAATTTCATGGTCTTGTCTTGACACAATATTATCTTCAAGCTGTCAGGAGCAAAATGAGAAAATTGACTTATTTACTTAACTTTATAGAATCTCATCGAGATCCCTCAATATGTAAATGTCTGAGTTTGACTTGAACAAAGCTTTAAACTCACTTAAAAGTTTTACATTTTGATTGATTGATATTAATTGTGTTTTGTAATGAATTCAATTTCTATTATCGTAACATTTAAAGAGAGTTCGTGACATTTTAATAAATGTATTTATTATTGATTGTAAACAGACAAAGTTTGAATTTTCTTGGAAAATGTGTTAAACCCGTGTCATGCGAAATGTCGTGTTTTACAGTCACAAAGTGTTTTGGGAATTATATTGTGTTAGGCACAAACTGTAATATATTAAGATCTTATTGTAATTTATATACCCATATTCTAGTAAATAATTAATGAGGGTTTTCAGGTAAATTCCCACCACCAATTGGCGCCACTTAGCCGAGAGGTCTTCTACTTTTGAAAACGTATACATGACGTTGACATCAATTTAAAAACATACGCGTTTTGACAGGTGCCTGGAGCTGACGCGTCAGTGCTGCCACCTGGTGAACCTCATTTTAGAAAACCCTCATTGATTCAATTTGAAAAAAAAATAGACTTCAATTTCAATATGATCCAAGGTTGTCAAATACACATTAAGCTCAATAATAAGTAAAAATACTAACCTCTTGATAGAATACTCTTTTGGAGCTGTAGGTCAGGTTGTATTGCTGGTCTGCCACCATCAGTAGAATGGTGAAGGGAAGCAGGAAAGCCGCAGCGGCCAAGAAGGCAACACAGCGTCCTAGTCGCATCATGCTCACGTTCCTACGACCTACTACCATCGTGACACTACGCGACAACCCTGAGCGCTCCTTCAATTGTTTTTGAGCACTTCATTTGTTTGTTCAACTGCGACTAAGATCATCACCTGCGAAAGAAAAATACGGAAATAAGTATTCTGTCTGAAGGTCAAGTTTTCGGGGATAACGATTGAATTGACTTTATTGATTTGGACCACTACACCGTTTCATACCATGATATGTTAGCAACGTATTGATTTGGTTGGTACAGTTAACCACACGTGAGCGTGCGTCAGCGAAATAGAGATTTTTAAAAGAATAGATCTAGTCAACTGTACTTGTCCACTGACAAGCAGTCGACTGTATAAACTACTAAAACACTACCTAAAAAATACCGGCCAAGAGCGAATCGGACTCGCACAGGAAGGGTTCCGTACTACAATAATAAAACGCCGACAAAATTATAATTTTACTTTTTTATAATTTTATTATTTGTTGTTAAAGCGGAAATAGAAAAATACATTCTGTGAATATTTCAACTTTCTACCTCGTACGGTTTTTGAGATACAGCCCGTTGATAGACGGACAGACAGACAGACGGACGGACGGACAGCGGAGGCTTAGTGATAGGGTCTCGTTGGCACCCTTCGTGTAGGTACGGAACCCTTAAAACCACACAAAAGTATGATACAGTTATATTGAGTCATAGAATAAATTGGTTTCACAGTATATCTAGCGGTTGGTTTAACTCTTTTCTTTATAGTTTAGCGATCGCGGTCACGAATGTACAAACATGTCGGAAAATGTGAAAAGTAAATCAACCAACAAAAAAATGAAAGCGCACGCGACGCGGTTCATTCACTTCCAGTTATTAAATTAGATTATTTATCGATACTTATGAACCACTCTCAGCTGTTTAATAAAACTAATAACTTTATTTTGTTTATTTTGACCAGTTGGTACAATGAGATAATTAGATGAATTTGCATTATATAAGAGCCTTAAGAGCTAGGTTACTACCTGATTCGCCAAATGATGTTCTGCTATATAAATTATCAAAGAAAAAAATTGGAGTAAAAAATTATCTACGACCTATTCTCAGACACAAAAAAAAATCGGTCAAGCCGTTTCGGAGGAGTTCAATAACAAACAATGTGACACGAGATTTTTATTTTCTTAGATTTTTAATATTCAAAGAAGTTTTGTACGTCGAAGGCTTAGTATATCGTTGTTCTTGACTTCAAAAAGTGTTAATGTGACTTGTTTGCCAATTTGAACGGACAAATTATCACGTACGTACCTATGTTTGGATTATCGTGTTGTGTACTAGACGTAGTAGGTAGGTACCGCCACAAGCAATAGGATATATATGTCGTGACGAGATCTTAGAAATTTCTAAGATCTCGATATAAGATATCATGAAATGATCAATTGATCATTTCATGATATAATAACCATACCATACAATTGATATAATTGAATTTGATTGATTGGTTGGCCATATAATTGATGTAGGATTTCTATGATAATAAAAGTTCTAAAGAAAGTAAGCTAAATGAGGATTGAAATATCATCAAACTTTAAAGTTTAAAACGATCTGGCCAGTTTTACTTGGCCATATCATGAAGTGATCAATTTCTATGATCTGGCAACGACATATACATTATCACATTTTCTATAAATACTTAACTTCAGTTAATCAAGAAATACGTGTACGACAATATATGTAGTTAATTGAAATTAAATACATACAACTAATACATTAACTGGTTGAGTAGTGTAATTAGAGACACAATAGTAAGACAATGGCGCACGAACGCGGGCGTTCGTGCGGGGATCAACAGCTTTCAACCTAATTAATACTAACTTACAAAATAAAAATAAAATCTCTATAGAACTAAAAAAGCAATCTAAAACGACAATAGGTTCTAAATTACCTTTTTGATGGTTAGGTAATTAAGAATCTGTTATGTTGTCGTATACTTATTTCTTAAATAGCAGAAGTTAAGATAGATTGAAAATGTGGCAATGTGTATGTCTTACTGCTCGTGACTGTACACAACACAGGTAGACAAGACACCTACACATCAAGGCAAGTGTACACAGCCAATTTTGCGTGTAATCATATTTGTCGTCGTTGTAAACAAATCAAGGTTTCGTCGGTGTTTCAACGATCAACACATGGTACACAAACCTTTATCTATATAATTTTTGTGCATGGCAACAACGGTCATTGACCAACCAATAAATACTAGGTGTATTTTGTTTTGTTTGTTTTCCATTTTTACTAATGTAAATAATTATCTACATAGTTTAATTTTCGGGTTCGGGTTCTATAGTCTTTACAAGACTGAAACTGGTGGTTTCTTGGTTGTTTATTGAAAGACCAGCGTCAGGCAGGATATGTATGGTCACATTACTGAAATTAACCTTTTATCGAAGCATGAGGCATTACTTTTTAGGGTTCCCTCCCTCAAAAGGAAAAAACGGAACCCTTATAGGATCACTTTGTTGTGCGTCTGTCTGTCAGTGTCAGTGTCTGTCTAACAGTAATCTGCCTCTTTGCTCTGCAGAGTGCATAGCCCGCACTGTGGCTTCAACTCTTTTTTTGGGGTTTCGTACCTCAAAAGGAAAAAACGGAACCCTTATAGGATCACTTTGTTGTCTGTCAAGACCCTTTATTTCGAGAACGCGTGGAGGTATCGAGTAGAAATTAAAACCATATATTCAGGTCTGCGGTCCCTTGAAGCTATGAAAAATAAAATTTCTAGTTAATGACAAAAAAAGATATAACCGTTTATGTCGCAAAAAACGTATATTTCGACACTCTTCAAGAGTATCAAAATTCATAGGGTATATCCCGTTGACCTGGAGTCCTTAAATTTGGCATGAAGCAAGGTCTCATATCACAAGTATAGGAAAAAATCTGAAAACTGTAAATTAGTAGTTACGTTAAAAAAGAAAACTTATTTTTTGATTCGGAAAAATCTTCGTAACTCAATTCGAGATTTTTTTTTTTTTTTTTTTTTTTTTTTTTCTCTACTGCTAATTGGCAATCTGCTTCGGGAGCAATAATCCAATGTGCTGGCTGAAATCTGTCTTTGATGTGGTGAGTAGATTTGTCCAGCGACGCATCTCTCAATTTTATGTTGCGAATCTTTCCGCTAGCTCCTGAACACTGTGTCTTTTTAATCGGGAGAAAGTGAAACTCCCGGGCCCTAGCAGTTGTGAAGCTAGTTCGTTTCTGTGTTTACACAGTCGGTTTTGATAGCTCTTGCTATACGGCTCGATTTCTTCTGTGACTGTTTTCAACTTGATGTCCATGTACATGAACTGGTTGCTAATGTACTGCGGGATATTTAACATTTTTCTAATCGTTTTGCTTTGGAATCTCTCCAGTATTGCAATATTGCTTTTGCTTGCTGAGCCCCAAAGCTGGATGCCGTACGTCCAAATAGGCTTGATGATAGACTTGTAGATAATTATTTTACTGTTGTGTGTGAGTTGGGATTTTGGTCCAATCAGCCAGTAAAGGTTCCGGATTTTGGTATCCAGCTGCTTACGTTTGGTCCATACATGTTTTTGCCAAGTCAGTCGGCGGTCAAGGTGCATTCCTAGGTACTTTGCATCATTGCCTTGTGGGACATGTTCATTATATAAAAGAACAGGTGGGCAAGTTTCACGTCTGAGAGTGTAGGTAACATGGACAGATTTGTTTTTGTTTGCTTTGATGCGCCACTTATTAAACCAATCCTCTATTAAGCTGAGATGTCTTTGGAGGTTTCTTGATGCCGTTTCAGGGTTCGCATGAACAGATAAGATAGAGGTGTCGTCGGCGTAAGTAGCAGTGGTGGTGATTTCATCGAGTGTTGGTAAATCCGCCGTAAAGATTAGGTACAGAATTGGTCCCAAAATACTACCTTGCGGCACTCCTGCTTTGATCTCGTGTAGCATTGAAAATTTATTATTGTGTTTTACCTCAAAACACCTCCTTTCCAGGTAAGATTTGATGAGTTGATAGTATGGGTGTGCGAGCTTTTGTTTTATTTTGGAGAGCAGACCGTCATGCCAGACTTTGTCGAATGCCTGGCTAATATCCAGGAAAATAGCCGAGCAGTATTGTTTGTTCTCCAGGGCCCTGTGTATGGTGTCAACCAACCGATGTACCTGTTCGATAGTACCGTGACCCTCTCTAAATCCAAACTGATGGTTAGGCAAAATATCTTCAAGGTCTTTCCTCATTCTTGTCAGTATGACCTTTTCCAAAGTTTTTCCAACAATGGGCAGCAGACTTATGGGTCTGTACGAAGACATTTCTTGGGCTGGTTTGCCCGGTTTTAGAACCATGATAACCTGAGCGATTTTCCATTGGCTGGGAAACATCAATAGGCGTAAACAAGCGTTGAAGATCAACACCAGCAACATAATTCCTTTTTGAGGCAGGTTTTTTAAAAGAGTTGCGTCTATTTGGTCATAACCAGGTGCTTTGCAATCCCGAAGGTTGCGGATTTCTTTAACGAGTTCTTTAGGTGAGATACTTGGTAATGGAAGATTCATTTGGAAGGGTGATGTAAGAAAGTTTTTAATTTCTTCATCGTGTTCTTTGTTAACACTCGGCAGAGGTTCAAAAACTTTGTGCAGGTGTGAAGCGAAAGCATCAGCTTTATCCTGATCTGACCGAGCCCATAACCCCGATTGGGTTTTTATAGGCGTTATTTGCATCTTCGGACGTTTAAGCTTTGATGTAGCCTTCCAGAGCGAGTAGTTTGTATCACTATCACACATGGGATCAACAGCTTTCAACCTAATTAATACTAACTTACAAAATAAAAATAAAATCTCTATAGAACTAAAAAAGCAATCTAAAACGACAATAGGTTCTAAATTACCTTTTTGATGGTTAGGTAATTAAGAATCTGTTGTCGTATACTTATTTCTTAAATAGCAGAAGTTAAGATAGATTGAAAATGTGACAATGTGTATGTCTTACTGCTCGTGACTGTACACAACACAGGTAGACAAGACACCTACACATCAAGGCAAGTGTACACAGCCAATTTTGCGTGTAATCATATTTGTCGTCGTTGTAAACAAATCAAGGTTTCGTCGGTGTTTCAACGATCAACACATGGTACACAAACCTTTATCTATATAATTTTTGTGCATGGCAACAACGGTCATTGACCAACCAATAAATACTAGGTGTATTTTGTTTTGTTTGTTTTCCATTTTTACTAATGTAAATAATTATCTACATAGTTTAATTTTCGGGTTCGGGTTCTATAGTCTTTACAAGACTGAAACTGGTGGTTTCTTGGTTGTTTATTGAAAGACCAGCGTCAGGCAGGATATGTATGGTCACATTACTGAAATTAACCTTTTATCGAAGCATGAGGCATTACTTTTTAGGGTTCCCTCCCTCAAAAGGAAAAAACGGAACCCTTATAGGATCACTTTGTTGTGCGTCTGTCTGTCAGTGTCAGTGTCTGTCTAACAGTAATCTGCCTCTTTGCTCTGCAGAGTGCATAGCCCGCACTGTGGCTTCAACTCTTTTTTTGGGGTTTCGTACCTCAAAAGGAAAAAACGGAACCCTTATAGGATCACTTTGTTGTCTGTCAAGACCCTTTATTTCGAGAACGCGTGGAGGTATCGAGTAGAAATTAAAACCATATATTCAGGTCTGCGGTCCCTTGAAGCTATGAAAAATAAAATTTCTAGTTAATGACAAAAAAAGATATAACCGTTTATGTCGCAAAAAACGTATATTTCGACACTCTTCAAGAGTATCAAAATTCATAGGGTATATCCCGTTGACCTGGAGTCCTTAAATTTGGCATGAAGCAAGGTCTCATATCACAAGTATAGGAAAAAATCTGAAAACTGTAAATTAGTAGTTACGTTAAAAAAGAAAACTTATTTTTTGATTCGGAAAAATCTTCGTAACTCAATTCGAGAATTAAACTGTTTTCATAGGTAAGTTTGTACGGAATCCTCAGTGCGCGAGTCCGATTCGCGCTTGCCCGGTTTTTCTTATAATGGCTTGTCCATTCTGCTAACGGCTTCGCCCATATATGAAAATAGAAAACTATCTTAAAGGAACACACTCCTGAGATAAAAACTATATGGTCTGCCCATGTACCAAATTCCATCTAAATCTTTTTAGCCGTTTGAACGTAAATAAGTAACAAAGACACATACATACAAGTCTTCGACTTTATAATATTGTAGAGTGACTTTAGTCATTTTTCTTTCTTTGATTTCATGACACTAAGGTAGTGTGATATGTCATAATCTAACATTACTAAATAATTACAATTTTATTTATTTATTTATTTTAATATAACTCGGTCAAGGGGCAATTCCATAAGTTAAAGACATAAAATATGAACAAAAATAATAATGAGATATAACTATACAACATGGCAGTCATACACTCATCTCACAATACTCCAGATAGAAAAGATATTCTTCCATATATCCGCGATCACGGTACATTCTGCCCCCCTAGCCAAGTTACAACCGTTTCGTTTCGATTCTCTTTTCGTCGATCGCCTCGAGTAGACCACGCCTCCGTTTCCTTTATTCAGACGTCATCTCAACGCTCAGTCACGTGGTCAGAACAAAGGAATAAGAGGCGTGGACGACTCGAGGCGATCAAAGAAAAGAGAATCGAAACGAAACGGTTGTAACTTGGCTAGGGGGGCTGATTAAGCATCGTGCGAGGGATAGGAGACTGGACTCGGGCGACGGACGGTACGAGTCCCAGAAACAGCAAACAGTCTGTGGCTCCGATTACGGCTATAGGTGATCGGGGAAACAGTTGGCATTACACGTCGAGCCATCATTCAATCATCAGATGTCTTTCGACAGTTTTACAGAGGATACTGTAGGACATAGGCCTCCCCTAAGTGTCGCCATAACGACCGGTACTGCATGTCCCGCATCTGTTGGATTCCCGCGATCCTCATCATGGCATTGGTCCATCTTGTGAAGGGACTTGCGACGCTGCGTCTTCTGGTACGTGGTCGCCACTCTAGAACCTTTCGGCTATATCGGCCATCTTATTATGTTCTGCGAGCAATGTACCCCCTGCAGAGTTTGGTGATTCTTAGGGCTATTTTGGTAACCTTGGTTCTCCTGCGGATATATTCATATTTTCATATTAAATTCAGGAGCATCTATTTTTCCGTAATATATTAATGATTAAGTTATTTTTTCTTCTAACCTCAACTGCATAGGTCATAGGCATGCCTAATAATGTCGCTGACTAGATGTGTATGTAGATATTCATACAGCAGATTCATTGACACCAGAGAGTCGAGTGCGCCAAATAAAACTGTTACAGTTCTATATTTAGATAGTCACCACGGATGCTGATCATTGAATAAGTAGGTACGGCACTCTTCATTACGTGCCGCCATTTTGTTTCTAATGTCACGGTTAATGGCGTGACAGAAGAGAACAATGCAAGTACTGGCAATTTCAGTGAACAGGAAAACTATCGTTCCAAATGAATTACATTTCAATTAAATTTCGAATTTACTAGAATGTTCATTTAAATTAACATTTACGAACTAGTGGCTCGGTGCAGATGGTCGATGGGGCCGAAAGGTTCTTGGTGCCGAGTGCCAGTTGTTGTTACGTTAACGCAATCGAAATGTCTACCACGTTTGGCTCTCTGATTGGTTAAGGGCTTGGAGCGGGCCAATCGAAGCGACAAACGAACCGGCACCGTCGTCGTCGGTCGTTGCCGCTCCGTCAACAGATTTTCATAGTTTTGTATGTAAGCTTCACGCAGGTAAAAACCAAGCGTATAATGACGAATACGCGTCTATGAAGCTACGTGTCCGTGGATAGTAGGCCTAAAAAAACGCTAAGCACACTGGAGTGGAGACTGCGGTACTGGAAGACCGGGAACATTGTGAGATGCTAACGCGATAATAGGCATCCCACAATGTGAATAGTGACCTGCCCCTCTAGCCAAGTCACAAACGATAAACGTAAACTCTCAGTAGTCTTTAATAGATTTTCAACTTTATGTTATTGGATATAAAGTTGAAAATCTATTGAAGATTACATAGTGTTTTCGTTCGTTCCGGTCGCTAACGCTCAGTAGTCTTTAATAGATTTTCAACTTTATGCTCTTAGGTATAAAGTTGAAAATCTATTGGAGATTACTAAGCGTTCACGTTTATCGTTTGCAACTTGGCTAGGGGGGCTGGTGGGGGTCTGGGAATACGATGAATAGCGAAACGCACAGAAGCGGTCGTTGTGGTGACCCTTGAAGGAGGCCTATTTCCAACCGTGGACATCTTTCGGCTGAAATTATGATCACAAACTAGTGGCTAAATAGTTACGTTTGCCGAGGTTGTTCCGTAGATGTTAGACACCTATAATGTTTCCTACGTCTTTGACAGTCGATACGGGTAGTCAGAAATCGGAAGATGACAACAGTCTTGCCAACGGGTATCGTATACCCACTTACTGGGTTGTAGAGGTAATAGGTAGTCACTCCGTGTAAAATGCTGGTTTTTAGTTGCACGATACGAGTATTAACACTTTAACCCGACCCCAACATGGCTTGGCTAGGATTATTTGAACTTTATACACCACAACATAAATTTAAATTGAAATAAAAAAAACGGAATATTCCAAATTTAAAATTTCAACTCACAGTGTATATCTGTTTGCATAAACCTTTTTTTTAATAATACAAATAACAAAATAAATAGGAAAAAGTAATTGTGAGGTTATTTGGGTCACTATAACAACTCTAGTTCCATTATAGAAAATTTGTAACTGAAAAATTATAATTATAACTATCATCGCATGAAAAGCGACAATCATTTAGGTAAGTCCCATAAAATTGTCACACCATTATTACGGAGGTACAATTTTTTAACAATTTGTTACTGGTTACTAAAATTTTCCTGTGTTGTATTGAATGGTAATAGCGTGGTCATTTTCATTGATAGATCTAATTTGACGTAATAACACACCATTACGAAATATGACTGTACAGTCATATTTCGTAATGGTGGCGGTAATAACAGGAATGAGCATCCATTCAAATAGGCATACAACTCTATTTAATAAAAACATACTCCAATAGAGATCAGGTGCATTACCATGACGTGTTAAAATGTGCAAACGAAAAAGAATGAGGGAGTAATATACCTTATTAGTTCCATCCCTTTAACAGTTCAGTTTAGTTCGTCGAATCAGTAATGCTAGCAAAGGCGCACGGCGAAATGCAACGGCCCTCACGCCCCAGCCGCCGGGAACCCAATCCCGATTTCCGGCCACCGTAGGCGCGGGCTTGCGGACGGCGAGCAATGGGTCATCATCATCATCATTTCAGCCGAAAGACGTCCACTGCTGGACATAGGCCTCCCCCAAGCGTCTCCACAACGACCGATCCTGTGCGTCACCGCACTCCCGCGACTCTCACCAGGTCGTCGGTCCACCTTTTGGGAGGCCTTCCGACGCTGCGCCTTCCGGTGCGCGGTCGCCACTCTAGAACCTTTCGGCCCCCTCGACCATTCGTTCTACGAGCAATGTACCCTGCCCACTGCCACTTTAGTTTGGCGATTCTTCGGGCTATGTCGGCGACCTTGGTTCTCCTGCGGATATCTTCATTCTTTATGCGATCACGCAAGGAAACTTCGAGCATAGCCCTTTCCATTGCCCTTTGGGTGACCGTAAGCCTTCTGATGAGGCCCATTGTAAGCGACCATGTTTCAGTGTCATATGTCATCACTGGCAACACGCACTGGTCATAGATTTTCGTCAGCAAGCATTGGTGCAAACATAGCAATGAGTAGCTCGAAAGAAAATAAAATCCGTCCGACCAAAATTGTCAACTGTTGGTTATGTGGTGTTCTTTCTGTAGACGTGATATGTCAATTTCTCAAACAATTCGTCTAGTTTATGTAACCTCTAAAACTTCGAGACTGTACCTACTTCGTCTATTTCCCCATTAAGCAGTATGACTAAACAATACTTTTGTCCATCGACATAGTCCGCTAAAGTCTAGCAAATCATCGCGTCATAATGTGACTTTGTTTCGCAAAAAAAAACACACAAAAAACCACTTAAAAGCATAACAGGATCGCTATGATTTACGACATCAAAGTTAATGATGTTCTCTCAGTTTTTGTTCACATTTTTATTTTATTTTTATTAAAAGCCAGGGTCTAATTAAGGCACCAAAAGGCTCACGTTGTACAGACTATAAAAGTTAATTTTGAATTATGAAATCTGACGAATGTTTTTATCACTATAAACCACTATTAATTTATGGCACCCCAAAAAGTTAGAAAGAAAAGAAAGAAAATATGTTTATTCTTCCCGAATAGACGCAAAATTGATTACAAAAGATCACTTTTAACTAAAACCAACAAAAACCTGTCCACCTGACTCCTGTTACACCATAGACAAAACAGAATAGGTTCTTTAGCCTATACTTTACCTAGTCTAGGATGTCTATTGCACAGCCGCAGTTTTGCAGTTGTAAGTACTGCTATAACGAAATCCATAGATTAATGACCGATACTGAAGTACAGTTAAGTTATTAAACTACTCCCCAGTAAACATAGGCTCAAAGGTATCCCGTTTCATAAAGTTACAGTAAATATAAATATTGATACACATACTGGTTTGATCGACAACACGTTTTGCTGGTTCGATAATAAGTAATCAATGAAGAACTGGGGATACCCACATATTAACTTAAACGATTTTTATCAAAGGTTACTTTTAATAACAACTGTGGCTTTAGCACTAAAGCCGTACCGGTAGCTAATATGTTGGTATTACTAATAAACAAAGAATGGTCAAACTAAAAATATGTTTTTAATTGCCTAAGAATAGGTACACTGAAACTATTAGGGAACTTAAAACACTCGAATGCCTAAGACGGCTCCGTCTAAAAATATTCCGAACCAACTTAGAAAATCTGAACAACAGACCTCGAGTGCGTCCAATTACTGCAAAATGGAATAAGAAAAGAAAATCGTAAATGTTAACAACCCAGAAATGCTTACGAACCTTGCAAAAACTCCGAAGAGGCTGTAGAATAAGTAATTTAATTTTTAAGGGATTATCCACCTTGCGGGCCGAGGAAAATTGGTTTTGCTGCGGATCCCATTTTGCGAACCTCCCGTATTGTACGGGTATGACCTCCGCATTCTCTAGAAAATAGCTCTGAGATTGCAACTCGATATTATGTAACAGTGCTTAGAGTACCTAATAAATGTATTGTTGGATATTTTATCGAAGAGAAAAAATATATAATATGATATACATATATGGAGACAGAGGAGAGGATATGGATGGTCTTCCTTATAGGAAAAATAGTTAAGTTTTATCACAAATAGAGAAGTTTTAACTACAAAAAAACTCAGTTTTAGAACAAACTCCTACGCCATATTCCCAGATAAAAGTATTTACAAATTACATTAGCGAATATCTAGGGCAGATGTTATATAGCATGCTTAATCATAACTCATAAGAGGGTATTTGAATCTGAAGTGAAAACAACAAAAATAAGGTAAAATTTTCTAATTCCCTTTTTTGAGTTACGTTTTTTTTTTGATTAGGCGTGTTTACGATTTATGACGTATTAAAAAAAACTACTTACTAGATCTCGTTCAAACCAATTTTCGGTGGAAGTTGCATGGTAATGTACATCATATATATTTTTTTAGTTTTATTATTCTCTTATTTTAGAAGTTACAGGGGGGGGGGACACATTTTACCACTTTGGAAGTGTCTCTCGCGCAAATTATTCAGTTGAGAAAAAAAATGATATTATAAACCTCAATATCATTTTTGAAGACTTATCCATAGATACCTCACACATATGGGTTTGATGAAAAAAAAAAACCTTTTGAGTATCAGTTCAAAGTATGGGGAACCCCGAAAATTCATTGTTTTTTTTTTCTATTTTTGTGTGAAAATCTTAATGCGGTTCACAGAATACATCTACTGACCAAGTTTCAACAGTATAGTTCTTATAGTTTCGGAGAAAAGTGGCTGTGACATACGAACGGACCGAGAGACAGACATGACGAATCCATAAGGGTTCCGTTTTTTGCCATTTGGCTACGGAACCCTAAAAACATCGGAACCTATGTAAACGAGTCACACGGCAATTATATAGATATAAAAAATTCTACGTGTCATAAATAACCTATAAAACATATCTCGTGACTTACAGCTAGATAGCAATCACAAAATTCATTCACAACTAATTTTCATGTTTGTTTATTGGTACTGTTTCATGCATAAACCATTACAGTACTTGACGAGCTCATTGCGTGATCAGGTGTGCTTTTGTCGATACAATCTGTATAGCGAACAGGCCCCGTCGTGAGTCGTGACATCTTTGAATAACGCGCAATGTAGGTTATGTTTTATGAAGGAAATGGATTTTGCTGCAGCTCAGAGGTAAAGCTTGAGGACGGCGAGCAATGGGTAGCTCGCTGTCCGGCCGTCCGGACCGAGTTCGGGTCGTCGACGGCGCGTAGTGTTCCACGCGCATCTCAAAGAGATGTCAGCAAACCGTAGGGGCCCAGCTGGGTCGAAGCCTTCTGGGGTTTACTTCCGAAAGGGAAACACGTGGTCCTGAAACACAAAGGACAAAGAACATAGGTGTGGTTTTAGTCAGTAAAAGTCTGACACGCCCTTCCAAGGGCGGATTTAAGGGGGGGGGGGCACGGGGTACGTGGTGCCCCCTAGACGGTATTTTTGGTACTGTGCAGATTCCATCAAAGTACATACTTAGAAGAAAATCAAATTATCAGAGTTCTGAAAATATGAATAAAAATCTGTTGAAATATACTTAAAGCATGATACTTCAAGTTATTGTTGTTTTTTTTGCCAGTCCGCCTCATTGTGCCCTCCCCCGAGAAAAAAATCATGGATCCACCCTTGCGCCCTCCCGTTCCGCCCTGGAGAAGTCATTGGATGATTTCCAACCTTAAAAAATAAAAGGTGGGTAATCAGTAAAAGTCTGATACCTACCTACCTATAAATGTTGCATGCTGTAAGGTTCCCTTCAGCATACAACCTTCACAGTACCTACTGAAGTTTCCTGCAAGCGTTATTATTGTCACAATTACGTTTGGGACGAATGGCAGATCGTTTACATAATCTAATTCGTTCTGCCTCCTCGTACAATATTCAGGTCGGGTAAATTGCATGGGTTCGGAGGATATGTGGGTGTCTGCTACCCGGGAAATGGCCGGCACTTGGCAGTTTAAATTTTCAGCGTCATCAGATCCCATAGTCTGTAGAATAACAAGCATTTTTTCAGCTGACCAAGCACTTGTTATTTCGGATTTTACAATTCAGCAGTCTCTCATTGTGATCAGATCAAAAGATGGGGAACTGTTGTCTAAATTGCTAATGCCTGGCAGGAGTAGTAAATGATAATGATGAATGATATTTATTTTGCAAATAGGTTTTCAAAAACCGGGCAAGTGCGAGTCGGACTCGCGTATTGAGGGTTCCGTACAAACTTACCCATGAAAACAGTTCAATTCCCGAATTGAGTTACGAAGATTTTTCCGAATTGCAAAAAATGTTTTTATTTTTGTCACGTAAATACAAATTTGCAGTTTTTTTCCTATATTTGTGCTATGAGACCTTGCTTCATGCCAAATTTCAGGATTCTAGATCAACGGGAAGTACCCTATGAATTTTGATTTCCTTGAGAGTGTCGAAATATACATTGTTCTTATGTGGTAATTTCAACTCGATACCTCCACGCGTTCCCCAAATAAAGGGTCTTGACAGACAGACAGACAGACAATAAAGTGGACTTATAAGGGATCCGTTTTCTTCTTTTGAGGTACCCTAAAAACACTTTAACACGTTTTTTTTTTATGTGTGGGACAAGTGGGACATCAATTTCCATTTACGAAATGCCAGGTTTCATGATGAATATTTGCTAACTCTGGATAATCGTATGAAAATTATTTGCCTGGTAGTTACATAGGTTGACTGACATACGTCAATACTGAAAAGCCCTGAAAAAATATTTACACTGAACAATTTCGTAAATCCTACAGAGGTTCGCGCAAAACTATAACATTGAAGTTTTTATAGCCTAAGAATGTCCGTTACTAAACGCAAGCTTACGGCGACCACTGTTCTGGAAGGTCAATGCCATAATCACAGTTCGATGGTATCTCTGCAATGAGTATCTGATATTTGCTATACCTTAGCACAATAAAGCACTGACCAATGAGATGAAGACATGATACAGCACATATAATGATAATTAGAATTATTTGTGATTTGTGTTATTATTTTTTTAAATATTATATTTTTTTTTTTTTTTTTTTAATAGCCTATACTGTCCCACTGCTGGGCAAAGGCCTCCCCCAACTTATATTATATTGTAATATAATAATGACTCTGCACATGTTAGCTTCGACTGTTAGTGCAGAGAGTACCTGTCATAAAATAAATAAATAATTAAATAAATAAACTAGTTTTCGAAAAGAAAATAAATATGACTCAAACGCGGATTATTTGCTGTGATTGGTTTAGTGATTTTTTCCAACCAGTAACATTATTTGATTTGCGATTCAATTAGTATCTGTTCAAAAACCGGGTATTAGTAATTTCATGAACAAAAATAAACATTAATGGTCCATTAAGCAACACAATATAAAAATAATGAGAATTTATGAGTATTTGAGCCAAAAGGCAACTGTAAACCTAAAGTTATAGTGAAAAATTTTCTTGCCCTGAAGCTATTAGAACTAACCTTGCCAGAAATGATTAACCATTCTATAAGATCATTACATTAAATACACCTGGAAGAGTCCAGCGAGACGAACACAATACAACATAATTATCACACCTCTCAACATGTCATTATGATTAGCATTCTGCTGACATAAAGTGCTTTGGGGCAAATGCGTTTAAAATAATCTCTATCACGGCACGTGTTAGTTACATAGAGGTAAGAAAAACTTGCAACTATCTCACAAGTGTTGATTATATTTTTACAAAACAATAAGAGCGGTGCCGCCTCCACATTTTTGTAGCTCTATAGTCATTGTACTACCGTACGCGTACTCTCGCAGTAAAAAACTAAGTAGCTTTCATTATATTTTTTATCGTAATTATAATGAAATGTAAGTACATTCTATAACCGTTATTCAAACATTCTTATACTTAGCCTAAGAGCCCCTATTTATTTATAACAATGAAGCCAATCTCATTAAACAAACCAACGCAAATAACTGAAGTTCATGAGTCACCGTTTTACTTATTAATAGGAAAATAACTGAAATCTCAAAATAGTTAATTATGTTTATTATTCATGTTTATTCAATTTTATTATATTACATTTTAAACAATTCAATTTTAAATTTTTAAATTATTCAATAGAATTGTAAAATAAAATGTATGTTGTGATTGTATTTTGTACCTACTAACATAGTTTATAAGTTCAAATTGTTACTAACCATTATGGATCATTGTTATCTGAATAAAGAAATTATTATTATTATTAATAACTAGCTCTTTCCAGTGGTTTCGCCCTTGTTAAAGTACAAAATATAAACTATGTCAATTGGTGACTAGTGAAAAAAAATTATAAAATCGGTCCAGTAGATTTAGAGTTTATTCATTAAAAAAATAAAAAACTAAAATACTAATCTTTTCTCTTTATAATATTAGTATAGAAGATATAGATGAAAAGCTTTGAAAGCTGCCAATGTAATTATTAAGTTTCCATCAAATAAATCGATTCTATAAAATTGATAGTTGACTCAGTAAAAATCGTTGGACTTAATCGAATTGGTCCGTCGCTCGGTCTCCCAGATACTGATCATTACATTATGGTGGTAAATTAGCTGAATAACGCAATAACACCGCAGGCTTCGCCTTAGTAGTATATTATGAGTATGTTACACCCATAATGAAAGAAAATGAGGGTGGATATATAGATCAGAAATCTAGGGTTGTTGCGGATGCCAAAAATTTCGACATCCGCGGATGCGGATGCGGATTGCAGGATTATATTTAAATATTTCAATTTTACACAAAAGAAACTAGTGAGAATCACGTCGATAAGTAAAACAAAACTTGTAGAATCTTGTCACCATTGCTTCCTACGGGTCAGTGTCAGTAAGCGAAAGATGATAGTAAATAGCAAAAACACGCGCCCATCGGGCCCCGTCCACTTTCTTTACATGTAACTAGGTACCTGTCGCAATTGTGAATCCGCATCCGTTAAAGATCTGCATTATATTGCAAATATTCTGCATTTGCGGATGCGAATGCGAATATCCATAACACCCCTACTCTGAACATTTTTATTGAACAGTACATATAAGAAGTGTATGTCATTCAGTTTTACGATATCACCAGATTTCCACAGAAAGTTTATGTAACAGCATTATTATGTAGACGGAAGATGTTGTAGTTTGTGAAGTCAAGTCGTTATCTCCTGAGGAGCAAAGGTTGGATTGAACTGATAAGATTGCAATACCTATTTTCCAAGTTCAGAATGTCTTATAGTTATCTTTGTGCTGGTATTTACTTGTTTCACACGGTTGATATAAAACACGCTTGGCATCGTCGTGAGATACAGCCTGGTGACAGACAGACGAACAACGGAGTCTTAGCAATAGGGTCACGTTTTTAACCTTTGGGTACGGAACCCTAAAAATTTAACAAGACTGTCCACAAAATTTATTTAACAGCTCAACTTTTACAAATATTAATCTAATTTGCTTGATAAATATTTGACGACACTTAAATACTTTCACTGTTTCAACACTTGATTAGATTATTTTTATCTCAGAAACAAATAAATACACTAATTGACTAGTGTCACAGAATAAGAAATATTACAAGCTAGCGTATATTTTGTTCTTCTCTGTCAAATCCATCCAAAAGTTGTCACTGTTGTCAGTAAAAAATTGGTTTTAGCAATAAGACCGCCCATTGTTACACGATATAATTTTAAGCCCTATTGTATTTTTTTTTTGTTGACGATAAAGTGTATATCTATCTACCTCAATAGATATCTTCTATATTATAAAAGGAGAGACTGACTGACTGTGATATGTATTAACGCACAGCAAAACTTCTCAGACTAGGAGTGGGTTTTTTTATTATGTATAGGCTCACGTTTGAACACTAAAAAACACTAATAGTAATGTATAGGAGAGCACTAAGAGAGAATTTTCTAAAATTCATCTCATAAGGGGAATGAAACGGGAGTCCAAATTTTATAAGAAGAAATCTATTTTCATGCGGGCGATGCCGCTGGCAGAAGCTAGATTATACATAATTATGGTAAATATGAGTGGTAACGGCCCCGACTAAGAGCAGTGGTGGCCGAGTGGTAACGGTCCCGACTAAGAGCAGTGGTGGCCGAGTGGTAACGGCCCCGACTAAGAGCAGTGGTGGCCGAGTGGTAACGGCCCCGACTAAGAGCAGTGGTGGCCGAGTGGTAACGGCCCCGACTAAGAGCAGTGGTGGCCGAGTGGTAACGGCCCCGACTAAGAGCAGTGGTGGCCGAGTGGTAACGGCCCCGACTAAGAGCAGTGGTGGCCGAGTGGTAACGGCCCCGACTAAGAGCAGTGGTGGCCGAGTGGTAACGGCCCCGACTAAGAGCAGTGGTGGCCGAGTGGTAACGGCCCCGACTAAGAGCAGTGGTGGCCGAGTGGTAACGGCCCCGACTAAGAGCAGTGGTGGCCGAGTGGTAACGGCCCCGACTAAGAGCAGTGGTGGCCGAGTGGTAACGGCCCCGACTAAGAGCAGTGGTGGCCGAGTGGTAACGGCCCCGACTAAGAGCAGTGGTGGCCGAGTGGTAACGGCCCCGACTAAGAACAGTGGTAGCCGAGTGGTAACGGCCCCGACTTACGAGTTGTAGGTAGCGGGTTCAAACCCAGCCAGGCGCATTACTTTGTGTAATTTATTTCATCACCACTGCTCTCAAAACGGTGAAGGAAAACATCGTGAGGAAAGCGGCATGTCCTTGAACCAAAAATTCGAAGACATGTGACATCCACAAACTCGCACTGGGCCCGCTTGGTGGATTACGGCCCATTCCCTCTCCTAGAGAGGAGGCCTGAGTCCCAACAGTGGGAACATTATAAGGCCGACTATGCTATGGTAAATATGCGTATTTATATCTAATATTTTTCTAATCATGCTACGTCACGTTACATGTGGAAAATCCAAATAGCTATCTGATTTTATGAGACGACTCCTTTAACTGAGATATCAGATAAAATATCTTATCAGTTGATAACTTTGCTGAGTCTGGTCGTAGACATTCACATGACCTGGAAAGTACATATGCAGAAAATGAAAATTAAGTTTTCTAGTTTTATTTATGCTTTACGTGAGCTTTAAAAAACAACTGATCTCAAAACTGCACTATCTGCTTGTTATGCTAACTGTTTATATGCATGGCATCATTTCATCATCATCATATGGTATTATTCTCTGGGGAAACAGTGTGGACAGCAACGACTTGTTTATCCTACAAAAAAAATCTCTGAATAATTGTAAATATTAATAATGATGAAATTTCTAGACCGCATTTCCGTAAACTAGAAACTCTTACATTATCATCAATTTATATTTTAGAAAACTGTAAATTTGTAAGATAAAACCCTAACTTCTACAAAAAAATAACAGACCAACCTCGCCGATACGCACCGCGTTCACAATTTGAAAACACGCTTGTAATAACTCCATCAAAGTTAAAACTAAACTAATAAGAGGTATAATTAAGTTCTTATACAGCAATAACTATCATGGTATATTATTATAACACTTAGAGCTGTATAAAGTTAGTAGTGACCTACAATATACAGCCTTTATACAGCTTGAATTGTAAAACGCAGCTTAAAGTGTCTCAAAATACTTTTAACTGTTTAGTAGAGTTATAATGCTATGATATATAACCATAAGCGTACGCGGATACCTTTATGCAGCGTAAAGCTGTGTTTTACACACTTTTAGTGCTCTTATACAGCTCTAAGCTGCAAATCAGTTTGTTTATTGATGTTTAAAACACTTGCGTGCTGCTTGGGTAAATACCTATAATTAACTTCAAATATTTACATTTTTTTCATAATCGTTTAAAAATTTGTTGTTTTTGTGGATCATAATGACATTATCAATGAATTTATTTTGACATTTGTTATGATTACTTGCCCGGTTTCGAACCTGCAACCTCATGCATGAGAGGCAGGTGCCTTAACCACTGGTTCGCGTCCAACTAATTTATGTTATTACTAGTGAGTAGTAACATAAATTGGTCAGTTATGTCATGCACTTTAGTACGGAAAGCTATAATTACTTATTAAATTGTCAATGACACCGACGATTGTGACTAGGGGAAGAGTTTGGCAACAGTCCAAGGTTTCTGGTTGAAGGGACTCCGCGTGACAGGAGATACGCTTTGTATATCTTGCGTCTAATTTACACTAAATCATTAAGTATGTCGCCAAATATTTATTGTGTATCTGTTAATTGATATAAACCAGTGCTTGACTGCGATCCCACCCGATGGTAAGTTATAGTGATGCAATCGTTGATGGTGAGGGGCACTAGTTTATTAAGAGCCTTTTCGCTCTAACCTTGAAGACACCTAAATTATAATCGGATAATATATCAAGTTATTATTACATTGTAAATTTTTAAGTCCTACACGATAATAAAATATGTATGCTAAGAAGACCTAGATAAAAAAGCGGTACCAATATTGTAAAACCGTCGAAAAAAATATATCTAATACATGTAAATAGAAACAGGTTCTATTCCAGGGTATGGTCTATCCATGTGCATAATTTCATCCTAATCCGTACAGCCATTTGAGTTTGAAGAAGTAACAACACACATATACTTATACATACAAACATTTTGCCTTTATAATATTAGTGAGATTTTACACAAATTTTTTACATTTCAAAATCGTAATAATTTAACAATTATGTGAATGGTAAATTATTAGGATTGTGATGTTACTTTACGATACGTAATGCTTACAGCATTACGTATCGTAAAGTAGTGTAATTGATTTATTTCATAATAACATAATTTTATCTACCTAATCTAGTCGGAATATTCTGAACTAAACCTTGTTGTTGTTGTTACTTATTCTGTGACTAAACGTAGATCCAGACTGGGACTGTCCAAAACGACACTAGGCTAGATCTATTTTTAAACGAGCGTGTGTCGTGTAGTATACATGTAACCGTAAATATTTTTAGAATTAGACACAAGTACATCTATTAAAACTTCCAGGTGACAAAGAAAAAATAGTGAGAAACTTTTGTAAATATAAAAATGTTAAAATTTTCACTCAAAAATTGTTTATCTGCGATATAAATATTATTGTCTCGTCACTAAATGACATCTGCTCCTATGAAGCTTTGGCGTTCCATAATAACAGATATGTGACAGTATACGGTATGATCTTCGAAAAAATATGTGTATTACGACCAGCCGTGCTATTCTGTAAATGGTAAATCATTTCGAAAATCATTTCACAAATCATCTCGAATGTCACACTCAGCGAATTGTATTTCAAAATACCAAATCCTATAGAAAAATTTGTAGACAAACGTCAAAATACTCAACCGTTTTAGTTCCTCTCACTTTGATCATCACTCGGTGGCGCCAGTGTCAAATTCACTCCATTTCAGAATACGAAACTTTGATTTCACTGCGGATTCAGAAGTGATTTCGCAAATAAACTTTTCAGAATAGCAATGCTGATGAAACTCATAAACTATAGAAGAAGGAAAGCCCCAGGGCTAACCAGTATTTTCTGTACTATAGAGATTGGCCAGACTAACTAAAATAGTTTACCACTTTGGAGTTATAAATCAACTAGAACAAACGTTTCGTTTTTGCACTGTTAATTCGTTAAAAAATTTTCAAAACAATTTCTGGCCTATGATGCATTACAAACTATTTTGTCTATGGCACGAACAATTCAACAAAATAAAATATTAGTAAATTCTGAGTAGCCTTTGAACTTCTTCTAACGTTTCAGTTTGAAAATATATGCAGGAAATATAGTAAAACAACGTCACTGAAATACGCACACGAACCTTAGGATCCCCGAACTCCCTTATTGATGCCCTGAAAAACCTAAGAGGCCTTATCTGTTTTTGGAGAGAGGTGGGCTGGTTGGAATAAGCCCACCTAAGGTTGTGGCCGCTATGGCCCACGTACAATGGTCCACACAGGACTAAGTGCGGAAACCATACATAAATAGATAGATAGTAAAACAACAACATAACATCCGGAAAGTTTCTAATATTCTTCAAGGCTGCATTGATTGTTAGCTAAGTGTACGAGTATACCTAGTATATATAACTAATGACGGCACTTTTTAAGAGCTCTCTCTTTGATCAGACCTGGGGCCCTCCATGACGTGAAATGTCAGGCATGCGAGCATTGGGATGGAGCTATACACCCTATATAGCTCCATCCCTTTAACAGTTCAGTTTAGGTCGTAAAATGGATCGCGTTAAGAGCCCTAACGCGTTAAAAGCCCTAACTAATTCTCGTACTTAAAATCTTTCACATTCTAGTCGCAATATCATCACGGCTTTTGAAGAGTGGCTGGAAAGACCTCACGGCGTCATTACCTTCCGCATGACGCAGGTCCTCACTGGACATGGTAAGTTCGGGAGGTTCCTGCACCGGATTCGTGCGGAAGAAACGCCCGGGTGCCACCATTGTGTGGACCGCCTGGAGGACACGGTGGAGCATATGGTAGAGGTGTGCCCCGCCTGGGCAGAGCACCGCCGTGTCCTCGTGGGGGCGATCGGCGGCAGCGATCTCTCGCGCCGGGCCTTGGTACAGGCCATGGTCCGGAGCGAGGAAGAGTGGCAGGCGGTTGCCTCCTTCTGCGAAGCAGTAATGCTAGCAAAGGGGGCAGCCGATCGCGTGAGGCAAAGGTCTTCACGCCCCAACCGCCGCCGGGATTCCGATCCCGATTTCCGGCCACCGTAGGCGCGGGCTTGCGGACGGCGAGCAATGGGTGGCTCGCCGTCCGATCGTCCGGTAACAGTCCGGACCGAGCCCAAGTCGTCGACGGCGCGTGGTGTTCCACGCGCGCCTCAAGGAGATGTCAGTAACCGTAGAGGTCCAGCAGGGTCGAGGCCTACTGGGGTCATGGGTGATGTGAAAGTGATCCCCGGGGCCCTGGAAAAAAGGCAAAGAAGGAACAGGAGTGAGTTTTTAGTCAGTAAAAGTCTGACACTATCTCTCGCTCCGCCCAAGAGCGGGGGATGCCATTAGATGATTTTCCCAACCACAAAAAAAAAATTAAAAATATCACGGCTGAGACGCGAATGCGAATGTTTTTGAGAAACTTTCGTTAAGTCATTTTTGGTTTTATTTGACTAGAAAAGGCTAAATCCAGACCAACGTACAAATATCAACATCAAATTGAATGGATGCTTGAGATACAAAGTAGACTCCCAAGTCTTTGTATCATTTAAATAAAAACAGTACGTGTTAAAAATAAGCTACTGCAGTCAAAGTCTAGAATGAACTTTCTAAAGGGAGCGGTACAAAAACCGATGTATTACGAAGTCTCACGAACAGTGACGATGAACTAAGATTACCAGTTTGGTGTCATCTCAGTCTTTTACCGCAATTCGGTCATTCTTGTTATTACCGCACCGTGTGGTTAGTGAAGTCACATATATGTTTGTCGTGTATATTATAATTAGCTATATCGTCACGTGCTTTTATTTTAAACTGAAAGGGTAATAAACAGTGCGGTACGGTGCCACACAAAAATCTCGGCTTAGTGAAGTTAGAAATTTTATAGCACAGGTTGAATCTGAGAATAAGTTGCCAAGAAAATCACAAGAAGAAGAAAAGGCAGAAGAAGAATAAGAGAAGAAAGCATTGTAGAAAGAGAGTTACTAAGAAACTAATCGATTGCTTAGAATATTTAATCTTAAAAGACAGCCCTTGAAAATAATGACAAGATTAAAGCCATTTAAATATCGTTGACAAAACCTCTAATCATTAAACACCTACCAATAATTAGTTCCGAAGACAATTGCAGTGAAACTTTACTATTCACTATTATCAAGAATTACAAATTGCACGTTCCGATCGTAAATTGCAGGGTCATTTAAATACTTAGTAGTTTCCTTGAGTCTCTAAATTACGCTGGACATATTTGATGAGTCAAGAGAATCAAAAGGAATCATAATGATGGCTTCCTAGCACTATTTCTCTGGTAATATTACCGCTAAGTGGATTTATTTGTGACATTTGATATGGCTGTCCTTATATTATGTGAAGTAGTCATTGAATGAACCTTGTAACTATTAATTTGAAACAGTGATCTTGTTCGTAGAATATTACTACTAATTTAAATCATCTGGTTTTCTAAGCGAGTTGTTTTTTGATGCAACGTTTTTCTCTAAAAGAAACCTGAAAGTTTAGATTCTTAATCACATTCTACATACTCCAGTTAATTTCAATCAGCCAGATGATAGACCTAGTGACGGTACCTCTAAGTAAAATTAAATACGCAAAGCTAAGTTGACAAAAATGTAGAACTATTTGAGCAAAAGAAAATAATCTGGATATTAATACAAAACTGCGATGTAACCAGGATTCTGTTCCAAACACTTATACTCTCATAGTTTTTCACATCTAGCTACAAAATTCACACTAAGTCTAATGATACGATGGCATCATCATTAGTATTAGTCGGCCTTATAATGTTCCCTCTGTTGTCAGGCCTCTTCTCTAGGAGAGGGAATGGGCCGTCAATCCACCACGCGGGCCCAGTGCGGGTTGGTGGATGTCACATGTCTTCGAATTTTTGGTTCTAGGACACGCCGGTTTCCTCACGATGTTTTCCTTCACCGTTTTGAGAGCAGTGATGATGAAATAAATTACACAAAGTAATGCGCCTGGCTGGGTTTGAACCCGCGACCTACAACTCGTAAGTCGGAGCCGTTACCGCTCGGCCACCACTGCTCAATCATCATTATCAGCATCATCATTATCAGCTTAATTTTTGCCGAAAGACTTTCACTGTTGGACATAGACCTCCCCCAAGTACGAGATGATATTAAAAACTTTAACAAAAATGCTAGCCATAGATATTCTTTAGATGCTTATACTAATAGTATCTATATTGAGTAACAACATGTCTCCCATTGTCAAACAATGTGCTCTTTGAACTCAACACGTTAATGCGTGGTTATTATTGTTTTATTGCATCATATACCATCGGCCTATGAAGTTATTAGCATTATGTTTAGGACACACGGTCTTCAATGAACAAACATGCTGGTTTAATTGAAGAACATGCATACTTTCGACGTTTCCAGATACAAAGAATTATTATTAATTTTAATTCCACTCTAACACACCGACAGATATTTTTAGATCCGGAATATCTATAACTCTTACAAATATTTGGATTTTAACAAACTAATCGAACTCTCTACGACGACCACAACCCTATTTAGAAGCGCGCTATGTCCTTCATATTTTTTTCAAGTGTTGCAGGCCAAGTATTTATTTGTCTTTTCGTCTTGGTTGATTTGATATTTTAAGTATAATTGCATTATATAAGTATTCTACATACGTGATTCTCCATAGGTGAATGGCATTTCAGTCAACGTACCTTTAAAGCGGCGCTTTTATCATATTGTTTGTTTTCGTAATCTTTCCTATCTTCCATTATTATGATTTTCGCCACACCTTCTGTGGGTACATAAACTTTGAGTTCTAGAGCAAGTGTTTCCCACGTCCTATGTTTTCTGTCTGTTGTGTAAACATAATCGTGCAAACCTCTATTCTCTCGAATATTGCCATATTCCTCCTTGAGATTGTTTTTCAAATACTCTAGTCTGTGAGTTTCATGTTTATCGTGTTTTACCTGTGTTGTTCCGACGGTAGTTGTTATTAATTTATTGATAATAATTTAAGATCCCACTAACCGGGGGTTGTCCTTAGATGCACTAGCACAGAGCGTACAGGGATAATCGCCAGTTGATACCAGGTTCCATTAAAAGCGTCAAAGGGGCCTCTGCGAGTTGGTTTAGACTCCTCGTACGGCTTCTCAGGGTTCTGAGATATAAGAACCCATCTAAAATCTATCGACGTACTAGACTACTACTAGATAAAATATCACAATATTTTGTCATCATTACCACGTGTACCAAATTAAATTCCTCATCAAACATAAGTGAAAATTATGACGATACTGCTAATAAGAATAATGAGGTACTGTACAAAAATACGCATACTCTATCATAGCGTTAATGAGTTTACATTCGCAAAAATTATAACAGTGTGTTTACTGTAAGTGTATCTTGAAAATTTTAATACAGAATTATTATAAAACAAGGAGAAGTATCAAATTATTTAAACAGATAACTGTACTCGGGTTACATAGAGGTCAATATTTTCGGCAAAACACGCTCCGATTATTGTTATTTGACCTGGTTTACAGCTGACTGATCTGGATATGAACAAGAGGCATTCCAAGCATCAATCGATCATATTCTTAATGACCATATAATTGAAAGCAATAGAAGAATATATAGGAACAATAACATAAAGGTGAATACATATTTAAAAGTAAAAGAGTGTTAAACCCTGATGGCCAGGTTTTATAGTAAGAAAAGGTTTTGATTTTTTTTTAGTTTTAAAGGCGATATATGCGTTTATAGATGATACTTTTGGTAGAAAAGTTTATACCTTTTCTACCAAAAATATCATAAGCTTATAATGTTCCGACTGCTGGGACTCACTCAGGCCTCCTCTCTAGAAGAGGGAATGGGTGATAATCCACCACGCGTGCCTATATTATTTTAACTGTAGATATTGATGGCCGATACGATACATAGGCTGACAATCGATCAGTCAATCTATATATCGGACAATTGACGGAGATCGAAGAGATTACCTATCCGTAACAGTTCGTAAAACTTCATTCCAATACTTTGAGACTGAGTCATAGTAAAACGGCTTCGAGCGCTTTGTACTGTCGTGAGTTTTTATTGTTAATTGGGTAGTGTTGAAATTGACGGAACAAGATAATTGAATAGTCATAATATAGAAAAACAAAGCAGCGTTATTCCTTTTTTAAGTACTATACATTAATATGTATAGTACTCAAGGAATAACGCTGGTTTGTAATATAGATGATAAACATATATATTAAAATGATCGAATTCGAGATACATCAAAATTCTAAGGACGGTAAATAATTGGTAAAATGAATGAATTATAAACCTGAACCGTGTTTTTATTAAGTGATCAGTGTACGTACTCACTCAGCTAATTAAAACGACTTTATAGGTTTATAATAATATACTAGTTCAAAAGTAATGATATCAGGGTACCTATTTTTGATAAAACAATAAATATAATTATGATTATGTTGGAACTACACTGTACCTTTACCAATTTAAAGTAAAAAAAAGTCAGTTGCAAAAGCAAATAAATACTTAGTACCAAAAGCGAGCGATTTGGGATATACGAGTAGGTACATAGAAGCATAATACCACTTCAGATCGCAAGGTTTAGCATAATTAACTTTATCAATTATAATAATATTATAATTGAAGTGGGTACAAGAAATTGCCGTACGCATTCATAATGAGGAGGGTCATGAGAATAACTTGACAAAATCCACCGGTTCCGATAATTTATTTCAAAATTCTGACCCAAACAACTCTTACGCAACGCTAATAGGAATTTTATTCTAAATCTCAATTTTATAATCAAAATCTTATATAATATTGCATTTGAAACTGAGGAAAATATAACGTTTTTCTATTTTGCTATTTAAGATGTTTTGTTTTTACTTTCAATTAATAGATATGTCCCTTTTTCCACTAAAGGTAACAGAAGATTATTTAAGCAACAATTTATACTATTTAATGTGCGACTTCGACATAAATTTTTGTTTTAAAGATGGACTCTAACTTTGACATCCTTTTGACTGATTATTTGTTTTGGCTTTAGATAATTGTGGACGCAATGTCACATTCCAGCACATTCGGAAAGGTGAGCAACTTAGCCTACTATTAGAAGATACAGGTTGACCTCGTCCATATATTAGTCCATATAGTATGTCACATTCATTAAAAATTATTCAAATACAACCTGCCATGAATTCACCAAAGGCGGTTTTTTTAAAATCAATACATACACTTTTTTATTCAACATCTTTTCATCTTAAATATCAGAAATTTAGAGAAAAGATAGCCTGTATCTAAGTATATATTCTTGCCAAAGATGAATAGAATTCTGCGGACCAAAGAAATCAATGTTTGAGTAAAACTTTGTTGATTAAATGGACGAGCAAAAAATAATGGACCCATCTATCAAGTTGTTTGCTTATTTTAAAATATTGTTTAGATTGAAATTGAAAGCGAATCTTACAACGATAGGTACTAGTAGCATCAATGTTTTCATTGTAGAAATCGAAGTCTACAAATTCATTTTATTCAGTAACAAAATATTGTCACAATGGGTCAACTCCTACATCGTGGTGATATAATTTTCCACAATAGTTTATTTTAGTCAGAACAAAACAGGGTATAATGTAAGCACTGACAGATTTTAAACAAAAGCTCGTCACGCGAAGTGATCGTTTATAGCTAGTTTCCTGCGCACATTTACAACCTAACGTTATATATGCCGCTCATATGTTGTATTTCAGGTAAAGCTTAAAAGTTTGTAGATGATACCGATTAATTCATCCATGTTCAAAAACTCATTTTGATTATTTATTTTCGAATCTGTATCAATATTTAGCTTTTTTGATCGAATAATTATTGTGATTGCATCACCGAATTTATAGCAAGTTACATCAAATTGAATTACTGTTTCAATTGATTAATTGATGCGATTGTTGTAATATCTAAACACGTTATAAACATTGCCTACATTATTTGGTTTACTTACTTTAAGTATCTAATTGTGGAACCGGTTCTCATCGCAAACATTCGTTATCGTAATAATAATATTTAAGTAGTTGCTGTGATAGCTCATAAAACTGAAAAGTGTGGCTTCTTAATTTGATTTACAAGTGTGTCATCGTGTTTGAACTTCGGCTGAGGGACCGTGTGCGGCTGACTGCCTGCTCCTACATGACCGCTGTCATCAGGAATTAATTCCCAATTGTCGTTCGCCCCATTATGTCTCCATATAATTATGTTATTGTCACCCTTCATTTGTTCTTTTCATCTGATCTGCTATTTTTAAGTTAACTGATTAACCTTTTTACGATGCTCCTTATCTTTATGAGAACGATTGTTCGCTAATTTGTTCAATGTCATTCAAACCATTCAAGGTATTAAGTATAATAAATTAAAATGTAAAGTGAATCACAAACCGTGTGTCAGGTGCATACAATAACCACGTGTACTTACTAATCAATACAGTTGTACATAATTTTGTGTCCATATTATTTCATATTTATGTAATACAGTCTGTCATCACGTGCGCTTTCACGTAAAATATGAAATAAATAAGTTATCTTCTTTAATTTCACTATAACTCTCAATTGATGTATCGGAATATTTGATCATGAATGAAACTGACGTTAAAAATAATTAAAAGCACAGGTAATTACAATTTGTTTATAAATAAAGGCTTCACTGTCGATATCAGTCGGTTGCGCAGTGCTCACAGATGTGCGGCGAGCGAGAGCGACGCGAACCAAACCGGCAGAGCACAACCGCGCAACACAGAAGGCGCGGCGACACTGACGACGACGTATCGACCTCCCGCCATCACAATGAATGGCGAGCCAGCACCGCAGTCTGCCGCTGCAAGCTCACTACTGCACTGCAGCTTTATTTCTGGCAACCACCCCAATACTTAACAACGAAAACATACAATTTTCTTTGCAAAAATGTGCTAACAACAGGCCGTGACATGCGAAATTCCAAGCCACTGACCCGGTTCCGCAGACCGCGCTGACGAATTCTGCGGTTACATTCATCACCCGCTTTTACATTTCTCTATAATATTTTGTTAAAAATTCTGAGACATGTTTTGTCTACGCATGCGTGATTCTGAGGGATACTGTCTACCGTGTAGTTCGCTGTATCAGCTGATTAAATGACCTTGTTCCCACATTTTGGTCCAGTTCTGTATTTGTCATAACTCTTGGTTTGAACAGAAAATTATTTCCTTATCCACGTGTCTACCTGTGTTACCCTGTCTCTGTTTAGAACAATGCCTGTGGATTTTTGACCTTTGCGAATCTACCCATGAAGGCCATAATGAGCAGAAACCTTTCAAGGTTGTCGCGTTAGGTCGCGATGATCCCGTGAGCGGAGATACGGATAAAGTTATCCGACCAATCCGGAGATATCGTTAATTACTTGTTATAATATCCTAAAATCCAACGTCTAATGAGTAATTACCCTTTTTTTTTGGGGTAAATTATCTTTCAATAACTGCTCCCGCTTTGGGTGGAGGGAGTTTCAGACTTTTACTGACTAAAGCCCACCCGTGTTCCTTCAGTTGCCTTTTACGTTCCAGGGTCTCGGTGATTCTTTCGAACAATCCTGCAGTCCAACTTCTAATGATCCAATGGCCTTTGATGACAATCCCTTCGCAGATCTTTTCCTGTATGGTCATAATAAGATACGTTTTGTTTCTAACTCTCCAAAGCTTTCAAACGCCCATTGCATTTGAAAGCTGAAATGCGGATTAATATCTACAGACTTCTATTTATAAGGGTAAGGTATGAAGGTACGTAGGTATCTTTACGGTGTACCTAAGTACTAAACCGTGAGGCCAAACAAGTGCTAAATCCAATAAAAGTGAAAGCCCAGAAGTTACCTACTTATAATTTTTCCTTTTCTTCTTTTCGTCATTTAAGTTACTATTAGTAACTATGCAAACAATTTTAAAATAGGTATCACGTAAACTGCGATCTCAAAAGTTGACAAGAAGCGTGCATGTTTCTTGTCAACTTTTGGGATCATTTATTTATTTATTTAAATAGGTATTTAGGTTTTATATTTATATAGGAGGACACGCAAGGACATAGTTACAAATAAGTAATCTATAAATGGAAAGACCTGGAAAGTTGTATTAACGATTTTAATGAATAAACTCAAAAACTACTCGACCAAATTTAAAAATTCTTTCACCAATAGTTGGTCTCCACCTCATCATTGAGTGACATATGCCCATAAATCACTCAATGATGAGGTGGACCAATATATGCCTATATAATAGGTCTTTACCTATGAAATTGGAGATTTTTAAAACGGGTTGCTTTGAAGTGTTATATCATTGGATTGACTTGGAATCATAAGTTCAAATAAATTTTATATTAAAGGTATGTTATTCTTCTTTTGAAATTAGGTATTTATTGGTTTCTTTGTGTTTTATATTTTCTGTAATATAGCAGTACTTATAACCATTTTTGTATGAAATCTAAGAAAACTCGCATTATTTTGTAATACGAGTTCTACCGTGGAAACAATGGGACTCAAGTGATATGTAATATTGATGATGTATACGGATTTAAAACTGCTAATTAATGAGATGTCTATTTTGTTTTCAATCACTTTCATGTGAGAAATTTTATCTCAGGAATAACTTTATTTCTTAGGGCGGCTACAAGACAAAATTTCCAAAACGAAATCTATTAAACCAAGAACACAGAGTTTTTTTTGTTAGAAGAAAGTCGTAGGTATGCGACATTGATATTGTTTGCCCTTTGCAATGCATAGTATCTACGTTGAAACTCTTAATATGAAAAAACGTTTTTTTATTAACTTTCATGGTTGTAAGTACTGCGATATTACAGAAAATACAAAACACAAAGAAACCAATAAATACCTAATTTCAAAAGAAGAATAACATACCTTTAAAATAAAATTTATTTGAACTTATGATTCCAAGTCAATCCAATGATATAACACTTCAAAGCAACCCGTCTTAATTAAAAATGTCTAATTTCATAGGTAAAGACCTATTATATTATACATATATTCTACTTTCACGAGAGGGAAGCCGCAGCCGGAAGTATCTCAAGTACTACCTACTGGTTTGAATAGAACAATTATTTTCGTGTTGGATAGCCCACCCATTTATCGAGAGGCTATATTATATATAACATCACACTACGACCAATAGGAGTGGAGCAGTAATCGAAGACGTTGGTGAAACCGCAGCGACAGCTAGTATACATCATAAATATGAGCACAAAGTTGTTTGTTTCTATATAAATTTCTTCCAGCAGACCTACGGAAGAACCCGGGGGACACGGTGGAGCATACGGTACAGGTGTGGCCAGCCTGGTCCTCGTGGGGGCGATCAGCGATCTATCGCGCCGGGCGTTGGTACAGGTCATGGTCCGGAGCGAAGAGTGGCTGGCGGTCGCTCCTTCTGCGAAGCAGCAATACTAACAAAGGAGGCGGCCGCACGAGCGAGGCAATGACCCCAGCCTCCGGGATTCCGATCACGATTTTCGGCCACCGCAGGCGCGGACTTGAGGACGGCGAGCAATAGATAGCTCGCCTTCCGACCGTCCGGCAACGGACCAAGACCAAGCCGTCAACGGCGCGTACTGTTGCGTCAGCAACCGTAGGGGCCCAGCAGGGTCGAAGCCTACTGGGGTCATGGATGATGCGAAAGAGATCTCCGGGGCCCTGGAACAATGGTAAAGAAGGAACAGGACTGGGTTTTTAGTCAGTAAAAGTCTGACACGAAAAGGAAGGAGATATTAAAAGAAATGTAGACGATAGGGTTTAACAGTAAGAAAAGTAGAGTATAATATAAATGATCATTTTTTAGATCTAATACAGATCTAGAATATCGTTATCGTCGAATGTGAAGAAGTCCGAAAACATAAGACGAATCAGAAAAAATAAACAACTTTGCAAAAATTGATGACGGTCAGCAACAACAGTAGCTTTTTAATCGACTTGTATCGCTGAATGTCTGAAAAGAAATCGCTTACAAAAATTCAACAAAACTCACAACAAAGATCCGTGATTGAACATCTTAAGAAGGTCCGTTTAATTAATTTTATTAGCCATTCATTGATTGCACACGTTGACACGTTCCACAAGAAAGTGCACATTGCTTTCATTAGTCTAGCGCAGACAGGAATGTTAATAGCAAACACGCAATGAAAATCAAAGCCAATGCTAGCTAGCTAACAGGGCAGTACTTACTAGTAGATAGTGTCGGTTAGTACGTGCTCGCACTGTCAATGTGAACGAGGCTCAGCCTGATCATTCCTTTGCTTATGGTCGTCGATGTGAAACGTTTCCTGTTATTGATGAATGAAGCGGCCTAATGGTCAATAGTTTGATGATTCCAATAGGTTGTTTAAATCGTCATAGGTGTGATGAATTTTCTAATTGACATCACAAGGTCTGTTCTCTTTGAATCAATATTTAGAGTAAAAAAACTGGGCAAGTGCGAGTCGGACTCGCGCATTTGGGGTTCCGTACAAACTAACAACGTAGCAAAAAAACGGTTTTTCCTGTGTTATTTCTATACCTGTGCTATAAGACCTTGCAAAAAAAAATATATGAATATGCCAAATTTCAGGATTCTGTGACAATGGGAAGTACCCTATGAATTTTGATTCCCTTGAGAGTGTCGAAATATACCTTTTTTGCGACATAAACAGCCGTGTCTTTTTTTGTCGTTAACTTAGATGTTTTCACAGCTTCAAGGGACTGCAGACCTGAGTATATAGCTTTAATTTCAACTCGATACCGTTATCTCATTCCCGAGATAAAGGGTTTTGACAGACAGACTGACAAGTAAGTGATCCTATAAGGGTTCCGTTTATTTCTTTTTAGTTCCGTACCGGAATCCTAAAAAACTGCAGAATATAAAATAACAGTTAGAAATGCTGTGTGGTGCTTCTGGGAACGAAGCGAGGTTCATGAGTAAAATAATAAATTACATCGCTTTTCCTTTTAAGGGACAGGACTTTTCCTGTACACTTCCCTTCCTTACATCCGACAGCTTTCCGAGAATCGCCGAGAAGTCGTATTTGAGAATTCGATTATAAATAAGTTTTTATTAAGCCGACTTTTTTATAATTCATTTTCTCAAAATTCATATTACATAAAAAACTTAGGTAAATATTAACTAAACTAAGTATTTGCACTAAACTTAACTATGTACATAGATATAATAGAAAAACACAAAATGCACTCTGGCGTCGAAGTACTCCTCCATATCGATGTCATCCAGAAATGTGCCCAGAAGACTGGCACTCTGGCAGCAATGCCGCGTTGAATGGCAATGCTAATTATTTGGGTGAAGTACTTTTTCCAGCAGGGTCGAAGCCTACTGGGGTCATGGGTTCACTTATGAAAGCAAAACCCGGGGTCCTGGAATGCAAGGCAAGGGAACATAAGAGAGGATTTTAGTCAGAGTTAGGTTAGTTTTCAAAAAAATATAATTTAAATTACAGTTCACTGGCAAAATAATTACTTTTGATTTGTCTATCAAAGGACAACATTAGGATAAGTTATAGATAAAAAATATCGTTCCGTCAATAAGACGCCATTAAAACTGACACAATTTAAATTATATAGCTACACAATTCTTATTAATGCCCAGATGACGAAAGCCATACCTACGTACAAAGCGTTTTGGGAACACATTTATTGTGCATTATAGAGTTGGGTAAATAGCCGGATGCTTTGAGTTATTATCGATTATAATCCATAAGTGTCCATTAATAGCCTTGCAATGGATGATAACCCTGCTATTAATGTATTGTTAAAAAAATAAATGCTTTTTTTTTGTTTAGTGTAAAATCTGTGGGTGTGAACATAAATTGGGTGCGTGTACGCAGTGTGATTCAATGTATTGTAATTATTTTTATTTATTTTCACTTTTTGTATGTGAAAAAGTGTTAATAATAAAATAAATACACATTTTTTGGAAAATTCAGTTTTGTTAATTTAGAGATCCAATATTATAAAAACCATAATTACTATTAGCACATCCTTTGTGATTTAACCATCTACCTAATTAATTACTTCATTTAACAAAGCGAGCTAAATATGTAAGTGTATGTACCTATACCTACAAATAAATTTTAACCGATACGTAAAAATGTAAGGTACAATAAGTAAGTTACTTATTAGTTCTTTTCTGTGAATACGACGTATTATAAACAATGGAAAATACCCGAGCGGCTAGTAGGTAACATGCATCCCCGCACCCCCGTTTCTCGTGCTATCTCTCTCTGGCGCTAATATTTATTCGTACCAGAAAGAGATGCATGAACTGCACTAAAGCGACGTCAACCGAATCCGGAATCAGTACGTCGACTGATATGTTTCGGTGAAGAAGTCCTTTTTCGTGTCTTGTTGGTTTGTGTGTATAATCATAAAATGGTTAGACCAAAGAACAATTTCGTGTGGAATAATTATGAACGTTTGGCAGATAAATCTGTGAAATGTAAACACTGTGATATGGTTTATAAACAAGCAAATTTAAAAAGAATGTCTCAACATTTAACTAAGTGTTTTAGATGTCCAGTTGACATAAGAAGTAATATATCGGAAGGTACTTCAACCACAAATTTTACCCAGACAACAGACCGAGAACAAGGACAAAATTTAAGTCAAACAAGAGTTTTAAGTGAAAATCAGCAGACATCAACAGCACAAATCACTAATTCTAATGTTTCTTGTGACATGGATATGACGACTGAAAAAAAATCAAGATTAAACATGAAATTTGCAAAGGCAATATTCGTGACTCGCTGTTCTTTATCTTTACATCATCATACTCTATGGCAGAGTTTTTTTGATGATTTAAACCCATCGTATAAAATACCATCAAGAAAAACACTTTCAACCACACTTCTTGAAAACTGTTACACTGAAATGAAGCAGTCAATAACAGAGAAGGTAACCCTTAGCCAATACTTGCACTTACAATGCGATGGATGGAGTAATATCCGTCACGAAGGTATTATAAATTTCATATTATCAACACCGGAACCTGCTTTTGTGGAATCTTTACCCACTGAACAATCACGTCATACAGCAGAATATATTTCTGAACAAATTATTCGAATCATGAAACAATTTGATGAGAAAAAATTCATTGTTCTAATCGGAGACAATGCGAAGAATATGCAAAAAGCTTTTCAGCTAGTTAAATTGCAACATCCACACATCACAAAGCTGGGGTGCTCTGCTCACATCCTAAATTTGCTTTGCCATGATTTTATTAAAATTAATATTATAGAAAAAGTTATAAATGCTGCAACTAAAGTTGTGAACTCTATCAAAAACCACAAAGTTCTTAATTCGTTGCTTCAGGACATAGTGAAAAGAAAAGGTTCTGGAGAAACACTTAAACTAGCAGTAAAAACCAGATGGAGTAGTCATTTGACCTTGTTGAAAAGCTTACAGAACACAAAAATAGCATTGAAAACACTAGCTATAGACGAGAAAGCCGTAGAACTTCCATCAGATGTGAAAAGCAACTTGCTAGAAGAATCATTTTGGGACCTTTTGAAGCAGATTTCAAGTATCTTAGAACCGATTGCTGATGCTATAAAAAAATTAGAAGGTGATAAAACTAAAATAGACAAAGTATTTCTCATATTCAAGAATTTAAGGTCCCAAATCAATTTTATATTATCAGACGTCACAGTTCTTGACAATGATAATAAAAAAAATATTATGACATTTATTGATAATCGGACTGCAATGGCTATTGAACCAATACATTTGGCTGCTTATTTGCTCAACCCTTCTTCACATGGAATAGAATTAGATCCAGAAGAAGATATAAAAGCAATGCAATATATTTATGAACTGGGTCAACATTTAAAAATAAACGTCATGAAAGAATTAGCTGATTACAAAGCAAAAGATCACGCAAGGAAACTCCGAGCATAGCCCTCTCCATTGCCCTTTGGGTGACTTTAAGCCTTCTAATGAGGCCCATATGGCCTGAGGCCTGAGGCCTGAGGATATCCGCAGGAGAACCAAGGTTGCCGACATAGCACGAAGAATCGCCAAACTAAAGTGGCAATGGGCAGGGCACATTGCCCGCAGAACAGATGGCCGTTGGGGCCGAAAGGTTCTGGAATGGCGACCACGTACCGGAAGACGTAGCGTTGGAAGGCCTCCTACAAGGTGGACCGATGACTTGGTAACGATTGCGGGAGTCCGATGGATGCGAGACGCACAGGACCGTTCGTTGTGGCGACGCTTGGGGGAGGCCTATGTCCAGCAGTGGACGTCTTTCGGCTGAAATGATGATGATGATGAAAGCAAAAGATAACTTTTGGAAGAATCGCTTTATTTGGTCTCAAGTCGAAGAAACAGACGCCCTTAGCTGGTGGAAGGGTATTTGCAGTTCTACTAAGCTTCATAAAATTGCAGTTGCCATTTTATCAGCTCCTTACACGTCAGCAGCTACGGAAAGGACCTTTAGTACTCAAGCTGATGTACATACAAAAAAAAGAAACAAGCTAACGACTGAACGAGCAGGAAAAATAACTTATATATCACACAACTGGAATTTGGAAAACAGACCGTCAAGTATTCGTACGGAAAGTGATTTCCACATGGATTCGGAACCTTTCTCTCCAACATCAGAAATCGATGAACTATCCTCTGACTGTAATGAACCTGTTCTTCTTAATACACCAGAAATTGATCCATTAGCGTCCGATCCAATCGATGTACCAAGCTTAGAAGATTTTGAACAATCCAGTGTTTCTAGCAGTAATTAGGCTGAAAATAATTTTTGAGCAACATATATAATAAAAAAAAAAACACTAAAAAAAAAACTAAAAACTAAAAAAAAACCCAAGAAAATATCCACTAAACTAATAACCAAATAAATGACTGATTAAGAATTAAAAAAAACTAAGTACATAAAAATCTAATTATCAAAAATCAATGTAAATAGCTGATTGAAAATTTTTAAATGAGCCAGATTAGTTTTAAATTGCACATTTATTTACTACAAAAAAGATGATGAAAATGAAGTCTAATCTGACAGTCCTAAGCCTGAAAACCATGAAGGGAAATTTTCAATCACTAAAATAACATTAACAGCAGGGTTATCATCCATAATTGCTATTAATGGCTACTAACTGAGTTTTAATCGATTATTAGCCAAATGATATTAACCGGATTATTATCATTGCCCAACACTATGCATTACAGCTAAGGAGTGGAATTACCTGCCGCAGTCTGTGTTTCCTGATAGCTACAACCTGGGGGTCTTTAAGTCAAAATTGAATAGGTTTCTTCTAGGTAAGCGCGCTCTATCGTCGACCACATCATCGCTTTCCATCAGATGAGATAGTGGTCATGCGAGAGCTTATCAACAATAAAAAAAACCAGTTCAAGTACTCAAAACAAAGTAAGAGGCAAATAAAATTGACAGGACGTTTTAAGCTGCAAAAGCGCATGTGCTTCGGATGGATGAAGTTTGACGTGAACAATCAGCCGGACCCAAATACTATTTAAATCTATGAGCTGACCTGAGTGGAATGACTACCTACATCTAATTCATGTCGACCTTTGGCACGGCTCCGGTAGTCGGTATGAGCTAATGGACAGTGTCGACAGAGCTACAGTGGAGACAACTTGCGAAAATATTATCTAGAACAAATAAACATAGGGCTGGATGAGTAATTAAACTAAAAATATGTATGTCTTTCTCACAGAGCACTAAATCGACCCGTAGGCAGTATCTACTATAGACACGACAGTGATAATAAAAATTATGACACCCTTTGCGTTGAGCGCGCAATTTCTGTCAGTTAGTTTCTTGATCTTCTTGAAGAAGAAAATATTGTTTCTAAGTATGTAGGGTCAGGGGCGCCGGCTTTTAGAAAACCTCATTCATGGGTGCTCATGCTCATTTGATGGACTCGAAAAAGTGGCGAACTGTGAGAAAAGAAATGCACACTGATCGACCGACAAATAAATAAATGCCCTACTTACATAATGCGTACTTAATTACTAAATATGTTTGATAAAAATATAAAATGAAACCAATATATCATAAAAATGAAACTAGTTTTTAGTATCAAGAAATATTATAATTTATACGTAACCTAAAAGGTGTTTTAGGTTACGTGTTTGTGTTTCTTGATGTCTATTATCAGGGGTGCTCGGCACCCACTGTTTATTTCTCATGGGTGCTCGAGCCCCGAGCACCCACGGAGTCGGCGCCCCTGGGTACCTATTTATGCATCGTTATTGTCGTAATGAGTGCAAGTAATTGGTAACCCATGCATGGTCTGTATATGTAGAAAGCATCTTTTGATATTTTTATAACGCTGCTTCCAGTGCTTCTAACAACAGACATCGAGGCATCTCCGTGTTCACTGCTCTATGCTCGCTCAGTCTTTCCTGATGGTTCGCATCAGGTAGTTAGATGAAAATAGCAAGTTATATATATATCACGCTATTGAAATTATAGAACCTAAATCTCTTCATACTTCATCTTGGCATTTATTGATCGTTACCTACACGAGTTATAAATCGTACATTCTATTTTCGATTACGATTCGATTCTTCGGAATGAAAGATGTTTCTAAGCCTAATTACTGACAAATAATATTTAGGTATGATAGGTATGTAAGAAACCGGTCAAGTGCAAGTCGGACTCGCGCCTGAAGGTTCCGTACAAACAAACTTACATACCTATGTAAATAGTTCAATTCTCGAATCGAGTCTCGAAGATTTTTCCGAATCGCAAAAATGCCAGTTTTCAGACTTTTTCCTACATTTGTGCTATGAGACCTTGCCTAGGTCAACGGGAAGTGCCATAATACGTTTTGATTTCCTAGCGAGTATCAAATTATTTTGATACTCGCTAGGAAATACACTTATACATTGCACCTAAACGGAGCAAGAACGGCTTTATCTTCAGATTGCGTTGACTTAGAATTTTGATTTTATCACTGGGGTAGCAGACCTGCCTGAGTACCTATTTGATATTCATTTCAGCTTCATACTTCCACGCGTTCCTGAGGAAAAGGGTCTTGACAGACGGATAAACGGACAGGCGGACAAACAAAGTAATCCTATAAGGGTTCTGCTTTTGCTGATTTAGATAAGGAACATTAAAAAATAACATTGGTTGAGTAAGTTATCCAAGCTATCATAAAGTTAACGGGAGAAGCATTTCTCTTTGACGTTTCAGTAGGTAAGCTAAAGTCCAAACTGAAAAAATCAACAAAAAGAAAGGGTGCCTACGTGACTGAAACCGACGAAATATTTAATAGCCGATCGAACAAAAATAACTAGACCCTAGAAAAAAATAGGTTTTCCATTAGTTATTCTATTAATATATGCCCTAACGATTTTTGGAATTCCTACGTGCGTGTGGGTAAGTAAATAATAGCTCAAACAACATTAGCTACATTCCGACTATTTTTGGAACAAAGACTAACTAATTTAACTACTCACAACATAGTTTTAAACTTGATATACCTAGTGGCTATCAAACCAATTTATAAACAAATAAGCATAGCACAATAATCTTTATAATGTTCCCTTCTTTTTAAATAGAAACAGATCAATTCGTAATTCATCATAATCATCATCATTTCAGCCGAAAGACGTCCACTGTTGGACATAGACCTCCTCCAAGTGTCGCCAAAAGAACTGGTCCTGTGAGTCGCTCCACCTTATGGGCCTTCCAACGCTGCGTCTTTCGTTACCTACGTGGTCGTCCCTCCAGAACTTTTCGACCTCAATTGATGCCTTAATTAATGTATTAATTTGTAATTAATACTCAATTTGTAATTATTATATCTACTTGATTCTTTCACCCAGTGGATATTTATCGACAGTTCCTGATCAAGTGCCGAAGTGGAAGCACAGAAATTGAAGAATAACAACATTAAGCTGTTGATACCCGCAATAACGCCGGCGTTAACGCACCATTGTCTTTCTATTGTGTCTCTAATTACGCTACTCAATAAGTTAAATATAAGATAGGATTGGCATAAAACAGGGAGAAATATGATCAGGTATAAGCATAATATGCCTTATAATATTCCCACTAACTCAGATTCCTCTCTAGAAGAGGATATGGGCCATGAGGGCTCAGCATAGGTGTCACATGTCTTTGAATTTTCCGGTTCGAGGTTCCCTCCCTCACAATGTTTTCCTTCAGCGTTCTGCGAGCGGTGGCGATGAAATAAATTGCACAAAGTAAATCGCCTATCTCAGAACCCATGACGTTCATATTGTAAGTCGCGGCCATTACCACAGGCCCACCACAGTTCCCATAATAATTTAATAATTGGGCATACCCCACAGAAAATTATTTATTGGCACAACTAAAATAAGGCCTTTGCCCAGCTGTTGGTCCATGGGTTTCCTTCCGAAAGGGAAACCCATGTTCTTGGAACACAAATGCAAAGAAGGAACATGGGTGTAGTTTTAGTCAGTAAAACTATGACATCCCGCTCCGCCCTCGAGCGAGAGAAGTCATTGAAAGCATATAAAATGTCCTGCTGTGGATGAAGTTGAACGGTGGAGATCAAAGCTTATACCAACAGCGGTACGAAAATAAAGCTGGATGATGATAAAGAGAAATACTCAATATTTAATGTCTAAATATATATATAATAGCGAAATACCACTCACGGATTAATCACGAAATCTCAGAAACTACACACCTACAAACTTAAAATTTGGCAGGTAGCTTCCTTATAGGGTGTAGACATCCGCTAAGAACAGATTTTCCAAAATGCACCCCCTAAGGGATGAAACGGGGGTCCAAAGTTTGTATGAAGAAACCGACATTCACGCGGGCGAAGCCGCTGACAGAAGCTAGTTAATTAAAATAAGTAATATAAATGTCAATCGGAAAAGCTTAAAGCCAATAAATTTTTTACATACAATCTTATATTTATTGGTGGATTCCTGATGAATCGTCAGTAGCGAGGGCTTGAGGGTCGTATCCTACATTCTCCAGTTAAAAATAACACATCAGCTGATGAGGTAACATGTGAATCACTTCTTTGGCAATTGACAGCCCAACCAGCAAAACAGTCTCAGAACTCGCACTTTTTAAGAGTGGTAGGCTTAAAGCGCTCTTAATTTGTTTTAGAACATACCATCGATCCTATATTACTTTTAGACAAGCCGGTATGGCCTCAAGAACGCTCAGTCTCATAACTAAGGCTCATATATGTATATAAGAGCATTTACTAAGACTAGTTGCACTTGAGAAAAACTTGGTCTTATATAGGTATTTTCTAAGCTCGTTTGATTTTATATTAGACTTGCTAAATGCTATTGTAAGATGTCAGACTAATATCAGCATAGCATAAGAGTACTGTGAGTATGTGCATTTCTGATCTTATTTGAAATTAATGTAAGATCAATAGCACTGGATAAGTATGATATTAGAGTTATTTTGGATCAACATATTTACAATACAAAAAATACATTCGGCCGAACATAGAACCTCCTCCTTTTTGAAGTCGGTTAAAAAGCCGACTTCGTGTCCGTATAGCTTTAAGATTAATTTCTTTTTTTTTTCTCTGTCGATTTAAGGTTTTATGTAAAATTGCGAGGAACCCTAATTTATTCCAATATGGAGTTATCTTTAGTATACCGAATGCTAAAATTAGAGTAAATAATCTTACATTAGTCTAATAGTGAGCTTGTAAAATGCAGCTATACTAATGGCGACACTATCAATACAAATTAACAAATAAAATAATTAAACGAGAACAGAAAATACCTTATTTAACAAGGCGCATGAATTTTGAAGCGTAATGTGAGGTCTAATTAACAGTAAATAATAAATTCCAATACGATTACATACAATAAAACTACTTTTATTTTTATAATAAAGTGCCGTACATTATTATAAACATTAACTTCACGCAACTTTAATTTGTTTTCATTTAATTTCAAACCAACACTCACACGAACTTTTAAGTTGAATCTGACGTAAAATTCTCAAAATATTCTAACCTTAGACCAATATAAGCCTATGCAGGCTTACAAGATACTTACGTAAAAGCAATATTAGCCTAAGTCGGCTTAAATTAATTTTGGCTAGATTTCAGTAAGTGCAAACAGCATTCAATTAGACTGATATTAGAACGATATTAAATTAAATATGCTTATAATAGTGCCCAAACCCAGGCTTATATCATTATATAGGAGTGGTTTAAGAGCAAAAAACAGTAGTCTTGAGATTGTTGTAAGCCTAGTTTTTGCTGGTTGGGAGTGCAATGGAATCCGACCATTTAGTGGACTCGTTCGCTCGACTCTTCGTTCAAGGTAATGTTTATACCGACATCAGTTCATTGGACCCACAAGAATAGATTTGGACACTACGGGTACTAGAATTTGACATAGACAAAGAGACACAGCGTTTAATTGATATCATCTGTGTCCAATCATCACCGTTTCGGTATAAAGTTGCTAAATAATCACAGTAAACCACATGACAGCGAAGAGTTTCTAGAAAATGAATTAATTGAACCGTGAATCGAATCTATTCTAATTCTCAATGAGGCTTCAGACACGCTTCGTAATTTCGAATAACGAAGAATATTTGAACAGTCTTACGTAAGAAACAAGCAAATTTGTCATTCTTTGCATAGATTTGCTTATGCATTCTTGTTTAAAAATAAGTGAAGGTGATCTGTTCTTTTGATAGTTCAGAACAAAGTGGTTGTTTGTTTCTTCGCTTATTACGGATTTTGATACGGTTTTCAGTAATAGAAAGAGCGATAAACGGGAAAATTTTGCATTTATAATAATTATGTCACCAGAAAATTACAAACGCCAAAGATTGTAAAATACCGCAAAAAATTATTGTAAACTATTTTTTCTAAATAAGACACGGAAAATTGTGATGTGATTTAGCGTATAGAAAACGATTTTTTTCATAATACATCGAGAAATTATAATTAAAAAAAGATTTTACAATCATATGGAGTCTGTAATTTGCATCGTTTGCACCCGAAAATTGGGCCGGAATTTGTGCGAAATTGGGCCGGGTCGCTATTAATAATATTTACTTAAGTAGAAGTAAAAAAAAGTCTTTACCTACTTAAAGGAAGGTGAAGAAAAGTGTTAAACTCATCCTTAACATTTTCGGTTGTTTGATTTTCCGTAGATCTTCCGTTTTTAACCAGATTCTGTAAATGAAGATAGGCTAACAGAAAACTAATTTGGTTTCTCAGAAATACCACAAAGCTTCTGAGCTTAGTGGTATTTCTGAATCCTAAGATATGCCAGAGCATATCCTGCTTTTGTCTACTGATTACGAGTAAGAGTGAATAGGTTACTTCTAGGCAAGCGTGCTCCATCGTCGGCCATATCATCGCTTACCATCAGGTGAGATGGTGGTCAAACGCGAGCCTATCAATAATAAGAAAAAGTAAGCAGATACCAGGTACTCTGCGGGATTAGGTAAGTAAGCCTATACAACATTATATTTAGTTAATGCGAAACCTGAATATACTTTGTTCAGAATCAATAACTGAATGGATTCCAATAGTTTTTACACCATGTTCTATTTTTTCCCAAAAATATTTAAAAATGTCATAAGTTGGACACCACCGACACTAAGTACAACACAGGTCATGGCAGGTCATAGCGGGCATTAGGTGCCAGCAAATCAAATCGTTGCTGTCTTCGATCACAGTAAATCACATGACAGCAAAGAATTTCCATAAGTTATCAGTAGCCTAACATCCTGTGGTGAGCGGTGGACCCTATTGGGTCGGGCACGGCCTACTCGCCCCCCGCCTCCCCACTAAGTAGTTAATTCAAGGTGACTGTAAAAGTTTTTTGGGTCTCTATTAAAATAATAATACAATAGTTAGAAATCGATCCTACCGACATTCTAAAACCGTATCAGCCAACTACAATTAGCTGCAATTACCTCCAACCTAGAAATATGAGCAGTTATTTATAGGGGACATATATTATACGGTGTCACTCAACACGTGTTAGTTCTCATGTTGAGTAGGGAACAATGATCCCGTCATCTATAATAATAATAATCTATAATAAGTTTCTCCTTTAAATATTTAAAGGAGAAACTGACTGACTGACATATCAACGCACAGCCAAAACTACAGGGCCTAAGAGCGTGAAATTTTGCACAAGGTACTCTTTTATGACGTGAGCGAGCACTAAGAGAGGATTTCCCAAAATTCACCCCCTAAAGGTATGAAACGGGGGTCCAAAGTTTGTGTGGAGAAACGTACTTTCACGCGAGCGAAGCCGCTGGCTGAAGCTAGTCTATATTATATGAAACATACCAAGTAGCGAACGTGGTTAAGTGATGGTTTCTGCTACTGGCTGACTTACATTTATCATCATTTCAGCCGAAAGACGTCCACTGCTGGACATAGGCCTCCCCCAAGCGTCGCCACAACGACCGGTCCTGTGCGTCTCGCATTCATCGGATTCCAGCGACCCTGACCAGGTCAACGGTCAATCTTGTGGGAGGCCTTCCAACGCTGCGTCTTCCGGTACGCGGTCGCCACTCCAGAACCTTTCGGCCCCATCGGCCGAAATGTTCTGCGTGCAATGTGCCCTGCCCATTGCCACTTAAGTTTGGCGATTCTTCATGCTATGTCGGCAACCTAGGTTCTCCTGCGGATATCTTCATTTCTGATTCGATCACGCAAGGAAACTCCGAGCATAGCTCTTTCCATTGCCCTCTGAGTGACTTTAATTCTTCTTATGAGGCCCATTGTAAGCGACCACGTTTCGGAGCCATATGTCATCACTGGCAACACGCACTGGTCATAGACTTTCGCCTTGAGACACTGTAGTATATTGGATGAGAAGACACTGTTCCGTATAGCGTTCGGACGTAAAGAATGGCACCATCTCATCTCTTCCCGTGGGTGTCGTAAGAGGCGACTAAGGGACACACCAGAGAATACCAGCAGTCTTCTCTTTAGATTTTATCAACCACACTGCGATCGCCAACCCGCCTGCCAAGCGTGGCGATTATGTCAAACCTCCCACCATATAAATATGACGTAGGTACATTGGATTTATCGAATGATGGCAGTTTAGTGATTGGATGTCTATTTCATTTTTTACTCTATTACTAAGACCCCGCTGTCCGTCCGTCTATCTGTCCGTCTGTCACCAGGCTGTATCTCATGAACCGTGATAGCTTGACAGATGAAAATGTCACAGAGATGTACGAGTATTTTAGTTGCCGCTATAACAACGAATCCTATAAGCAGAATAAAATAAATATTTAAGTGGGGCTTCTATACAACGAACGTAAATTTTTGCCGTCGTGCGTGAGTCAGACTCGCACTTGGCCGGTTTTTTTTACTTTTTTATTTTTTTCTTTTGCCAGCGGCAGCCAGAAAATTTTCCTACATGAACGTACTATCAGGATTAAAAGGTTTTCGAATACGTTGTCCAAATCCAGGACATAGTCTACTAGTCTTCCAAATTACATCCAAATCCGTTCGACCATTAATGAGTAATTGATTAACAAACATCCCAATAGTTTATTATTTATTTATTTCACATTTATAATGTTTGTATTACTTGTAACACAAACAATTATGTTGTTAGTACGTGAGTAGAGCAGTGGTGGCCGAGTGGTAACGGCCCCAACTTACGAGTTCGCGGGTTCAAACTCAGCCAGGCGCATTACTTTGTGTAATTTATTTCATCACCACTGCTCTCAAAACGGCGAAGGAAAACATCGTGAGGTAACCAGCATGTCCTAGAACCAAAAATTCGAAGACATGTGACATTCACCAATCCGTACTGAGCCCGCGCGGTGGATTACGGCCCATTCCCTCTCCTAGAGAGAGGAGGTCTGCGTCCCAGCAGTGGGAACATTAAAAGGCTGATTATGCTATGCTATGCTATGCTATGCAACGTGAAAGCTAGCTCCTCCTACCGACTTTCTATTGCTTGTAGGTAAATGATATTTAGATCACAATTTTTTTATTACAAACACATTTAAACTAGATAAGGTGGCCGGTGTTGTCCTATCTGACTACGAAAGCATGCATACACATTGACATCTAACTGTGCCTCAATTTTATTTGATCCTTTTTGCAGTAGACACTTTGTGTATGTTCCTAGTATAAACATACATAGGTAGGTAGTAGGTACATAGAGTATCCGGCAGGTACATAATGTATAAGGAAAGTTACGTCCGACCCCCATAAATTAAAACTAGATGGACTTCCTTAGCACTTACCTAGGAAGGGGACCGTCGGGATCTCCGGTTCAACCGGTGCGCTTCCTGTGTTAAGAGTTTACGACTTGATGTCCCGGCGAGATCAACTCACCCGACCAGGCAGACATACATACATACATAAACTCACTATATATAGGGATATATCCCTGAGAGACAGACCTGAGAGAGGGAGTTTTTGTTTTATTTTATTTTTATAAAAAGGAACAGCAAACAGCTACAATACATATAAGACTTAGGTACTACAGGTATACAAAACATATAAACAATATTGTAGCCCACAGCGCTGCTCACAGATTAACCGTGGGATACTTAAATAAAATCACTCTGTGATCTATCTCTTGTTCTGACCTAACAATACAAAATAAAGCAAGTGTAACTCTGTCTGACTGTGGACCACAGGTGGACTATTCATTTATTTTAAGTTACATACAAGACTCATTTTAGGCACATAGGTACATCATTAATAATAAACTATGATCTGGATTCACCTGCCCCCCCCCCCCCTAGCCAAGTTACAACCGTTTCGTTCGTTTCGATTCTCTTTTCGTTGATCGCCTTGAGTCGTGACTGAGCGTTGTGATGACGTCAGAACAAAGGAATCGGGGACGTGGCTGACTCAAGGCGATCAACGAAAAGAGAATCGAAACGAAACGGTTGTAACTTGGCTGGATTTGGATAGGTAAAATTCAAAAAGTTTTTATTGCACATAGAAATACAAGGATACTTATAAACATCAGAAAAGGTACCCTTTTTATCCCAAGGGAACATTCACTTGGAATAAAAAGGGTAAGTAATAGCAAAACACTTCTAATGTAAGTAAAGCCGCAGGTAGAAGTTAGTATTTTAGAAGACTTCCTTTCGTCGAGGTCGACATCAGTTTACAAACTTTACTTAAAGGTAAGTATATCGATATTAAATTGGTTCAGAGGCTGAGTTATTCTCTAATTTTTATTTTAAGTAAATAGGTTCCCACTGTCACTTATTCGCTTGATGGCTTTGGTGTGGGCACTCTGTGGCTATACAATACTACAGATGGTGCAATGCGGTGCAATGGCGCAGCATCGCGACTCGCGACCTTGTCCTGATCACCCGACGCCTGGCGGCCTAACTATTGTTCGTCCGTAACACTTTTTGATTCGAATGTGTGGGTATAAAATACCTAGATAGATAGGTATAGTCAGACAAGGTGATTTACTTCTTGGTAATTCATTACAATTACAGTCGGAAATCCAGTAGTTGCTCGAAAGCCATAGAGTAGAGCGGAGCCAACAAAACCTAAGTAAAGAACAATTTTAGTAAAAGCCAAAATTTTATCAGCTGGATATTCTCGAAGGCTGGTTAATCTTAGATGTATGTGTAGATTCACATGCACATTTTTTCTGTGCGTTTAAGCTGTTTTCTGGGAAGCCAAGGACTCCGAGATTACACACAAAGAAAAAAGTGTACGAGCACTTACATTAGACACATCCAAGAACATCTTGGTAAGATATAACAATTATAGATTTTTTATTTGTTATTTAGAGGAAACCTTCAAAAGGCGTTTGGGCTTTTGGGGAAAAGACACGGCAGTGTGAGACTTTTACCTCAATAAAACTCCGGTAATCATTATCAGCACGTAGAAGAGGTCCCGAAACCACTCAAAACTCCGGTAATCACTATCAGCACATAGAAGAGGTCCCGAAACCTCTTAAAACTCCGGTAATCGCTATCAGCACGTAGAAAAGGTCCCGACCAGCGATACCATATACATATACGACCGATACTCGATACCATATACGATCATACATGTAAATCAGTCCAGTCGTTTAGAAGTTATGATATATAAAGAAACTCACATACATATATACATATACTTACATACATACATGAACCCTGAAAACATAAAACTCCTTTTTTTTGGCAGTCGTGTAATAAAAAGATTTATGTCTACCAACCGACCAACCGTAACTAAACGAAGTTAGAGACTATTTAGTATATTGCTATAGTTTGTTATCAGGCGTTATTTTTCTTAAATAAAAGTACTGTATGTCTGATATTTTAAATTTCCCATGGTTAAATATAGTTTTAGTTCCGGTTTTTATGGCGAGTACGCATTAAATAGTGTCAATCACTATCATAACACTAATGCGTATCTTTTCGATTCGTTTATCACTTATATTTTTTACTAGTTTTAGTGATGAAAAACTGCGAGTGTAAAAAAAAAATATAACAGTAATAACCAATTTCATCTATTTTATCAATGGAAACCTCAAAATATTACGTATTATATTTCCATTTCATTATAATACTCGTATAACGAAAATAGGTAACACCTGATGACCTGACAATAATATACTATCAATGCTTCTTTACGTATCTTTGTTCGGTTACGATTTAAAGACCTGATTCTTTTTGCTATTGATTCCTCGTATTGGCCTCTAATATATAACCTAGGTTTCATTTCTGACGAAAAGAAAAAAGTAAATCATACCAATAGTTTGCATTGGCCTTTACATTTCAATAACCATTGTTGTATAAATTACTACATAACTACTCGGATAGCATGTCTGAATGGTAGTAGATAATTAACTGTCCAAAACCACATAACCTTTTATGTAGAAGTGAGGCTGATGATATACCTACAATATATAACTTGAATAATGAACACCTTTAATAAGTTACAATCATATTTAAAGCTTTGAAATTTTTCTTAAATGAAATGCACTTAGATATACCTACTTACTTAGTGTTTTTTTTTAAGAAAATAGGTCAAATTGTAGGCAAATAATAGGGGAATCGACGCGCTATACTATTGGTAGCTTATCGATATCTATGCACGCTTGCCACACAAACATGATTTATCAAGAATTTGTATTTACAAATTAAATATGTAATATTTATATTCGTAAATAATTCTTGATTATTTTAGTATAAAAATATTACCTATTTTAAAAATTGCTGAAATAAATTCAGTAGACGATTCTGAACATATCTACTACAGCTGAAAGTAATATACTTACAAACAACATATACCTACGTACCATAATTGTTACATGTTGTATATATAGGGTGACTGGCAATTAGTGTACGATACTTAAACACATGATTGTGCTCATGGTAACAAACAATTTTTATTATGGGAGCAAAGCTGAAATCGCGAAAAAAATATCAGCTGTTCAGTACATTAGGCAAACATAAATGTACTGAACAGCTGATTTTTTTTCGCGATTTCAGGTTTATTCCCATAGTAAAAGTTGTTGGTTATCATGAGCACAATCGCGTGTTTAAGTATCGTACACTAATTACCAGTCACCCTATAGGTACGTATATGATAGGTACTAGGTGGTATACCTACCTTCTTAGGTAAGTTTATGAATGTGGTCAGAAAGTTAAGAGAACAAACTTCTTGAACTTTAGTCGGTAGTCAAACTCAGGGTTTACCATGAAACTAGTTCCATGTTTTGCATAACTTTGTGCCGGTATTTCTAAGTTATTTCATTTAAATTGATTTAGGTACAGGTAGGTAGATAACTATCTACGATGTTACAGTACTTAAATTTTTTTTTTGCCTTTGCGTCATGCCTATCGCACTGTCGTCCACTAACTAAAAAGCCGTTAAGCCACAGTTGGTCGTTTTTCACTTTTTAATGTAGTCTTATACAACTTTCGATGCTCTATCTTTTGGTCTAAGAATCATTTTTCTATGATTAATAGTTTTAGAGATACAGAACATTGCTAAGCAGTTAAACCACATTAATTTCGTTACTTCCTTAATTAAAAAGCGGCTGAGCCACAATACTTCTCTAGAAAGACGTTAACATACTTTAACGGCAAATTGATGTATCATTTTTTCTAAATTTACTTAACTAAAAGTACGTTATCTAGTCATGCTTCACTAAAAAGCAGTTAAGCGTCTTTAACTACCTTCATATATTGTGTCATACAAATAACCATCTGAACATCGTACCTTAACTATAAAGCAGTTATAAAGAAAAACTACACTAGAAAGCAGTTATACGCCAATAGCGGCTTTTAAGTTATGTATTGAAATTAGTATTAGCTAAATATCAATCGCTAGAGAGCAGCTAAACGATAATACTAGACTAAATAGCAGTTAAACGCTTGTGATTTTCGTTTGCGTTTGACCAGCTCAGGCTATTAAAATTCCTTCACTTCGGGTGCTCGTAGCGGACGGACGCGGGTGCAGCGCGTCTCTTGCTTTTAGGCGCCACATTTATGAGCTGTGATCAATTTCACCATCAAGTCGAATTATCGATGAAGCGGAAAAAGACCATATATGATTTCACAGACTTTGAAAATGCAGTAGCCTCAGCAAATAATGGTAAAGTTCTTGTTAAATCCATGCAGCCTCAAGATTTTGTAAACTACGGCTACGTAGGTAACGTATCAGATCGACGAATACAAAATTCAAGTCCCAGAGCGTATCTTAAAAATATGACACAAGTGTGTTTTAAACGAGGAAGTTTTGATCTCCATTATAAGGAAGCTTTTGATGAGGAATATGTGTCTCTTAAATTTTTAAACGATAAATACTTGAAGAACCCGCATTTTGTTTTAACATTTCGTACGCAACCGAAAGGAATAGATGAGGAGAGAAAGCTTAATCTTTTAACAAAGTTATCGCCAATTATACCTAAACATAAGATGTTATTTTGGCAAAATTTACGGATCATTGAAGGAAATAATATATCGGAAATGAACCAGAAGAAAAACAAAAGCAACGTAACTTTAGAAACATAAAGACTGAAAAAGTGCCTTTAGAATAATGTTGTCTTTTATATTTTATTAAATATTTTTGTTTACTTTATTGCTTAATTTTGACACACGAGTGTTATTTATTTATTAAATACTTTATGCACAAACGTACAGCGGCAGACTTAATGCCTTAGGCATTTTTTACCAGCAACCTTAGGGTGATGCAGAGATAAATAGTGGTAGGTGCAATAAAAGAGAGAGAAAAGGCGAATAGGTACAAGAAAAGATATACTAATAAACCATAAATATCATACAATTATACAATACATACACAAATTAATAAACTAACTACATATATATCTACACTAATAAAGTCAAACAGTTCAAATCGACAATTTGAAAACATTATTTTTATTTGTGTATCGTTTATACTTGAAATGAAAACTTAAATCAATAATAGTAAGAAAATTAGCGAGAATGACTGTTTTGTTAAACAACTTTAAATCGTTATATATCCTAAACTATTATTTAAAATGAAAAATGATAAAAAGAACCTAAAGATGATTTTAAAATACCTATTCAACGACACCCCACTTGACATAGTTCATCGACTTTTTTTTTTCATTTTGACAATATGGCGTCTGGTTGTAGCTGTGGTGAATTTTGATTACTGTCATGTCTTTAGTGACACTCGCAAGGTTAAGACGAATCGATTGACGTAAGAATTATCAAAATCGGCCAACGCATTTGGTCTGTAGAACGCCACATAGAAACAAACATACATACATACATACATAGACTGATAAACACATTACCCTCCTTTGCGTCGCGCAGTCGGGTAAAAAGGCTGATTATGCTATTCCATATTTAGCAATATGCAAAAATCTATTATTTTAATACAAATTAAGATACTAATCTTCTTTAAATCTCTTATTAATTTTATTAAAAAAAGAGTAAAAACAAATGGTCAAATATTTTTTACAATATAATTAAAATTGTTGTGAAATCTTTAGACGCCGTTTTCTTAAAATTAGGTCTGTGTGGCTTGACACTGTTGTTTATCAGCATCCATTTATTTAGGTATTTTTTTTAGGTATTGACAGGTAGGTACGTATGTAGACACTTAGGTACTGACCATGTACCAAACACTTTTCCTGTTTATTCTGACCAACAAAGCTAATTATTCACATAGGTAGCCATCAGCCAGTTGCCTTTATTGGCCGGCCGTAGTGAACACTGACGAGGAACAGAGCTCCCACCTCTCTTGCCTTTATTGGCAGGCTTGAGTTGAGATTCGCAAGAGCAAACGTGCTCGGGAGAAGGATGTATAATCCAGTAAGGTGCTAGGATCTTGACCGTACTTCCGGGATGGTCCTTAGATAGCTGTGGTATATACCTCTCCACTCCTCAAGCACCTGAGGATATGTTGCCCTCTTGTTGCTACTTCAGTTCGTGCTAGCGACCATTTTTGGGATCCATTTATTGAGTGTGTAAGTCACCCCTTGCCTTTTTGACCGACTTCAAAAAAGGAGGAGGTTATCAATTCGGTTGTATTTTTTTTATGTTACCTCAGAACTTCGTCGTTTATGGACCGATTTGCAAAATTTCTTTTCCCCTTGAAGGATATGCTTTCAGATTAGTCCCATTTTTTTTCAAACTCCAGTTCTCATGATGAGATCTATGAGGAATCGAGGGAACTCCTCAAATATTATAGGAACCATATAGTGATTTTGGTATTTTCATCGCAAACTTAAGCATTTACAGTCAAAAAGTACCATTTGATGAAGTGGAACTGATGAAGAAGATCAGAAATGGCCAACGGAACTTCACACTCACATAGATATCACAATGAAGAAAGATAGTTAGTCGACTATGACAATACAAATAAATAAATGGTTCTGAATAGTTATGTTGAAAATGGTATCATCGAAGTGACCTGATGATGATGATGGAGGATGGATGGCACCGGAACTCCGTAATTAATAATGTATCCTAGCCATGTTTGGGCTTATTTGAATTGTCATGAGATGCAGTTTGGCTATAAGGTACTATCGAACTGATCTGATTATAGAGCCGGAATGTAGAAGGGAGACACGGGAACTTCATAATAAAACAATGTATCCTAGCAGTGTTTCGGTTAATTGGAATTGTTATGAGAAATAGGCAATCTGGTAATAAGTGTATAGCAACAAAAAAGTGTGAAATAGAAAACTTTTTACAAGAAATAAAAATAACCGACTTCACTAAAAAAAAAACACTAAAAGGATCAAAATAACTGTAATTTCGGAAGTCAGTGTTAAATAAGAAACATACAATACCGAGAAACACCGACTTCCGAAATTAAAGTTATTTTGATCCTTTTAGAGTTTTTTTTAGGGAACTCGGTTATTTTTTTTTTGTTAAGAGTTTTTTTTATCGATGGAAATTAATAACATTGTTCAGGCTGGGGCCATAGTCTTAACATAGTTCCTGGTAACCAGTCCACTTAAGACTCCAAACAACCATAGCTTTATTTGCAATAGTTTCCTACTAACCGGGGGTTGTCATTGGTAGCACTAGCATAGCGCGTAAAGGGATAATCACCAGTTGGTACCACGCACGTTTCATTAGAAGCGTCTAAAAGGGCCTCTGTGAGTTAATTTCGGCTCCTCGTACGCCTTCCAAAGGTCCAGAACCTCAGTGTCCTGAGGTAAATATAAAAATAATAATAATAAATCATTTATTATCAGGCGTCTTGGCCCATGGATACATATACCTTACAGACTAACATTTAAAGAGTAAATACAATTTACCGTTACTAAATAAGACTTAGGACTATGTTAGTAACACTTCAATGCTGTTCTGTGGCACCCGTCCGCGACAACCACCTAACCTAACCTAACTGCCAAATTTTAAGTTTGTAGGTGTTATAGTTTCTGCAGTGGTGGCCGAGTGGTAACGGCCCCGACTTACGAGTTGTAGGTCGCGAGTTCAAACCCAGCCAGGCGCATTACTTTGTGTAATTTATTTCATCACCACTGCTCTAAAAACGGTGAAGGAAAACATCGTGAGGAAACCGGCATGTCCTAGAACCAAAAATTCGAAGACATGTGACATCCACCAACCCGCACTGGGCCCGCGTGGTGGATTACGGCCCATTCCCTCTCCTAGAGAGGAGGCCTGAGTCCCAACAGTGGGAACATTATAAGGCCGACTATGCTATGCTAGTTTCTGAGATTTCGTGATTAATCAGTGAGTGGCAATTCGCTTTTATATACATATATAGATAATAGAAGATAATATACATGTATTATAAATCTAAACACACCTCATGAATAACTCTGTATATTGGAGAAAACCGCACGAAAATCGGATCAGTGATTTTTGAGTTTATCGCGAACATACAGACGGACACGGTTAACGTTGTTAACAAAACTATGTAACACGGCTCAAAACAGATTAAACAGTTCTGTCTCTAAGTCGTCTAGACCGTAAACCGTCTAGACACTGATTTAATATCTATTCCAATCAAACCCAAGTAAAAAATACAAACCTACATTCATGTGAGCTGTTGCTGCATTATGCATGCGATTCAAATCACGTGCATTGTATGCAGTCACCCTGTCACCGTAATAACAGGCCCCCGTGAGATGGGAAACGATCTTTTGTACTCCGATATTGAAAAGCCACGGATCGTTGCTTTAAGAGGGCCCCTCCCCACTCGTGAATCGTCAACGTGAGCATGGTTTAAAGGCTTGTTGCTACATCCACCGCAATGTTTATTGAAGAGGCAATGTGAAAACAGAGAGATATCGCCTAAAATCATCATCATCATCATTCTCATCATCATCATCATTTCATCATTCATCATTCATTGATCATTTGTTCTGTGTCTGGGTGTAATTTATCTATATATGTATGTATTTAGAAATATATTATGTATGTTTATCAGTTGTCTAGTACCCATAACACAAGCTCTGCTTAGCTTGGGACTAGACGGCGTTGTGTGATAGTTGTGGAATTTAATATTATATTATATTATTATATTATTAAAAACCCTGTTGGCATTCGGTAATTCCATCATTTACTCGAATAAGTATTTCACAAAACTTGTTCCAGGAAATACGTGTTTTTTTTAAAAACCTTAAAAGTTATTGGCAAAAAAAAATCATCATTCAGAATCTTGATTAAATGTTTATGGCTTCTATAGTCATATTTTCTTTATTTTTAGGGTTCCGTACCTCTAAAGGAAAAAACGGAACCCTTCTAAAATCACTTTGTTGTCTGTCCGTCTGTCTGTCTGTCTGTCAAGACCCTTTATCTCAGAAACGCGTGGAGGCATCGAGTTGAAATTAAAACCGGTAGGTACTCAAGTCTGCGGTCCCTTGAAGCTGTAAAAAATCATACTTCTAAGTTAACGGAAAAAAGAGATACGGCCGTTTATGTCGCAAAAAAGTTACTTTTCAACACCCTCGACGAAATCAAAATTCATAGGGTACTTCCCGTTGACCAAGAATCCTGAAATTTGGCATAAAGCAAGTCTTATAGTTTAGACATAGGAATAAATCTGAAAACTGTAAATTTGTAGTTACGTCACAAAAAAAATCTTTATTTACAATTCGGAAAAATCTTAGTACCTAAATCAATTCGGGAATCGAATTACTGTTTTCATAGGTAAGTTTGTACGGAACCCTCAGTGCGCGAGTCCGACTCGCACTTGTTTTAATTTATGAGTACTTTTCGCAGATTTTCGAAGGTCAATACTGGATTAGTCTTACACAAAATGATTTAATTTCAATAGAAGCCTAGATAATATCTTCAAGATATCTGTATTTCCAAAATATCTAGAAAAATATGTGCAATAACGTCATAATCACGTGAGAACGGTTGTATGAAAATGTACCTCGGGAAGGACGCAGAAAAGCCAGTACCACCTGACCCTAGATTTTAACGTTTTTCTTTGCGGGAAACATCATGGATGTCAAGTTAAACTGGCTTTGTGCTCATGAAAACTATTTATCATGAGCACAAAACCAGTTTCAGGGTCAGGTTGTACTGGCTTTTCTGCTTAAGAGCGTACACCCTATATTGCTCCATCCCTTTAACAGTTCAGTTTAGATCGTCAAATGGATCGTGTTAACAGCTCGTGACAGGGCCTCAGGATTCGTGTCCGTGATAATGCTGTATGGATGAATTTTGGGCTGTGAAAAAGATGGAGGAAAAATAATTGCATGTAGCAGAGATGACAATGTTCAGATGGATGTGTGGAGGGACGAGAATGGATAAAGTGAGATATGAGTAGATATGCCTTTTGGAGGAAGTTTGAAATTGGCGCCAGTGACTGAAGTTTAAAGGTTTGTCTTGCTTGGTATGTTAATGCGTGTGCTGCTCCATTCCATTCCACGCGTGAGGCAACGGTCCTCACGCCCCAACCGCCGCCGGGATTTCGATCCCGATTTCCGGCCACCGTAGGCGCAGGCTTGCGGACGGTGAGCAATGGGTAGCTCACCGTCCGACCGTCCGGTAGATAACCGTCCGGACCAAGCCCAAGTCGTCGACGGCGCGTACTGTTCCACGCGCGCCTCAAGGTGTCAGCAAACCGTAAGGGCCCAGCAGGGTCGAAGCTTCTGAAAGGAAGACTCGGCCCTGGCACGAAAGCCAACGAAGGAACAGGAGTGGGTTTATAGGTAAAACTTATTGATGATATTCTTCAAGTGTCTACACAACTAGACAATATGAGGAATTATTGAAACAGGCACGATCTCGGTAAAAAGGGGTCTGAGAATTTAAGTAGGTCCATACCTACAATTATATTCTACAGGTTCATCCTAATCTACACTAACATTATAAAGAGGTAGTTTGTTTTTTTGTTTGTAGGAGGTTATCTTTGAAAGTACTGGTCCGATCACAGACGTAAAAAGAGGTCCGATTGCTAAAATTTTTTCACCGATAGAAAGCTGCTTTATTCCTGAGTGACATAGGCTATACTTATTTTATGTACGCGGAAGAAGCTGCGGGCAAAAGCTAGTATTGTATAAATCTGCAAAACTTGTCGATATGGTTGACTCGATACATTTGCTGCCTATAAAATAGTTTACATATAGGTATATTAGGTAAATATGTAAAATATTTGAATGCGTTACATCCGCATTCTAAGGGATAAATTGACTGTAATTATTCTGTATCATATTTTTTTTTGGGTTTTAATGACTATTCTGTATCAAAATTAAAATAGAACTTTCTAAACTTGACACTAAAAGAAAAAAAAATGCTGACAATGTCTCAAAGGGTTGCCATAGTTTTACTTAACTTTTACCCACACTCAAGGCAATGCTTGTCGCTACATTAATTCAAGGTAAGTAAATATTATTGTACCTAGAGAACTGAAAGACTAATCTTTTCAAATTTCAAGTTTTTACTGCAAGAGTTGTTTAGTTAATAAGCATTTTCTTCCTTTTGCGGTTTTATTCTCTGTTCTTGATCTCTTCCTAGCTTTCCTTTCCCCCGGAAAATTATATTTGGGTGCTGAAAACCCTAATTTTATCTTGACAGTGACATTGACATGTTATGTTATTGATGACAGACTTGAATAATTACATCGAGCGGCAAACTAAGTTGTGTTAACAATATAAACACTATTTGTTTTTACTTGCGATTATTGAATGAAATGAGTTAATTAGCATTTCATATAATGTCAGAACTATCTGAAAATGTGCGGCAAGTGATAGTGAAGTTAGTTCCAGCATCCGTTGTAAACGACATCAGATGTTTCGTCTTCTACGTTAAACATCCAAGAAATGATATCAATATTGATATTACAATATGCACAACTAATGGAGAGTTAAAGGAGTATTATCAACGAGATTTGGTGTCCGCCATAAAGCTCCGTGGCGTCGCAAAACCGATAGAAATTAAGATATTGAGAAACGCAAACTGTGATCTTTTTTACTTGGTGTTTTCAAAAGAAGAAATAACTATTCTATCAAGAAAGGACAAACTTGAGATACATCAAATAGTAACCAGTGTTGAGAAGTATGATATCAGCGATCCTTCATGCAGTGGTCAAGCTTGTCTGAGAGTCTTTCGCAAAGCTGATGCAGTCCCTCTTATATTTGACGACAATTTCGAGAATTTCAAACGCCCAGACATATCAACGACGTTTACTGAATCTCAGAATGATGATGCTCTACCAATAATAACTCATTTGATGAGGAAATTGACTGAAGCAAAATACAGTGTGAAATATAATGAGAAAACTTACAAAGACTTATTAACTCTGCATCAAAGTGTTGCTTTTTCAACTTATAAAAAGATTCATCCTAATTTAGATGATTCTGTGTTTAAGGAGGGTGTTAAAGAGGTAATAGGTACATGTATTTTATTTACCTTGCTCCTTGTAGATATTTAGTTCTGGAGCTAGTTTTCATGCTGCAGAAGGAGATGGAACATAATCTACCTTTGCCAAAGAAGGTATTCTCTTGTTTACTGAGCGAGAGTGAGAGATAACTTTGTTTTCATTGAAGAAACATAATTGCGCCACACACATGATACTTAGCTATGGTGTCCTGTGTGTAGATATATTATTATTTTTATTAATTTGAAAAATGTATTAAATGTTATCTTGAAATTGGATCATAATGGAATAAACAATTTTGATGTTTTATCTTTAAGACTTTTAATTCATTAACGCTCAGGCGGTAGCCGGCGCCCGCAAGCCATTGTCTTACTATTGTGTCTCTAATTACGCACGTCAAAAGGTTAATGGTTTTATAATTAAGATTATTTTGTGAAATTTTAGTAATAAAGTAATATTTTAAGAGAATCTTGAATATTAAAATGACAATTTGAGTATGTAACATGTTTATGTTTTAACTTTCAGATGGCCAGTGCCCTGAGAATCAACATGCAAACTCCATGGATTAAAGTTTGCAATAAGAAAATAGTAATTGTTTTAAATGTATGCAATATGAATAATGAGTGAGTATTAGTATGGATTTTCTCTATGTTCTGTTTATTATAAAATACAATCATTCTGATGACAGGTTTACCAGTATTGATTTGAATTTTAGGTCTAGTTATAAATGCACTAATATTATAAAGTCAAAAGTTTATGTGTTTGTTACGTCTTCATGCTCAAACGTCTGAATAGATATCAATTAAACTTGGCACATGGGTAGACCATGTCTTGGATAGGATCCAGGATACTTTTATCCTGGTAATACATTGCCTTAGAACAAGACACTTTTCATAGTAGAAAAGCTATGGATAGATACCATTTGCTTATAATTTGTTATGTAAGATTTACGCAGTTCTAGAACACAAAAAAAAACAAACTATTTAAAATAAGTAAATGTTTTTTACAGGCCCCTTGAAGAGGTCCACATACTACTCCATGGTACAACGGGACAATCAGTTGAATATACTACAAAGTTATTTGAAAAGATTGAAACATCACCATTTTGGGAGGAAACAGAGACACAAACATTAAAATACAACAAAAACTCTGCAATAGTAGCTGTTATTGATGAGGATGAGTTAAGAAGTAATGTTGTGAGCAAGATTGAGTTTAACGGAGTCATATTTTATAAAAAGAATGGAAAGGAATATCTTCTACCTATGGAAGATGTTAAAATGTGTTATTTAGATACTATGGGGGCAGAGTTTGATGTCATTTCTAGTGTTCCTATGGGTATGTATAATGTATTAAGCTTTCCTGTTGATTGCTTGTTTCAAAGCATCAGGCACTAGGTTACTATGAGCTACCTGGTTGTATGTGTACCAAGTTTTTGGATTATGACTGACTATCCATTGGTGGCCCAGTAGTAACGTCCTCGAGTTACGAGTTAGGTCCGGCGCTTAGTGTTCCACGCGCACCTCAAGGAGATGTCAGCAAAACCATAGGGTCGCCCTGCGTTTGTCATTGTGACCGACGCTGAGTTCGGAGCCGATTGATGCAGTGACTTTCCACATGTATCAAACGGCGTTTTTCAATACACTTAAGAAGAAATAAATATGACGAACGACTCGTGGGGGTCGCTCAGTGCCCAGCCTGTTACGATACATACAATCTATTGTGGCAGGGGCGAGCTTTCGTTCCACACTAGTGCGTAAAATAGTTAACCCCGTGTCTAAAAGCGGTACAGATAAGAGTGGGTTTTCGAGTACGTGTATTGAAATTTATTTATCACCTTAAGGTTGTATATCACTTGCACATCATAAAATTTGATTGGCCTGTTGGTTCTAGTGGTTACTGAACCTGACTGCTATGCATGAGGTTGTGGGTTCGATTCCCACCCAGGACAAATGTTTGTGTGATGAGCACGATCATTTATCGTGTCTGGGTGTAATTTATTTATAATATGTATGTATTTAGAAATATATAAGTATGTTTATCAGTTGTCCAGTTTTTTTTTTTTTTTTTTTTTCGGTGGGAAAATCATCTTATGACATCCCCCGCCCTTGGGCGGGGCGGGAGATAGTGTCAGACTTTTACTGACTAAAAACCCACTCCTGTTCCTTCGTTGCCTTTCGTACCAGGGCCGAGTCTTCCTTTCAGAATCAGACCCTTGGCCCCGGTAGGCTTCGACCCTGCTAGGCCCCTACAATCAGTTGTCCAGTACTCATAACACACGCTCTGCTTAGCTTGGGAATAGACGGCGTTGTGTGATAGTTGTGGAATATTATTTATTAATTTAAAAAAACATGTTTTTTTTGATGAATTAGAAATATCGTCAACATAATCACTTTTGACTTTTTCTTTTCACTTTTTACATTTGGTTCACCTTAACCCTAGTTAATACTTCTATTTCAGACCCCAATATAATGCTGGCAATACTAGCAACCACAGAAAAAACAGAGCTCATATTGAGGCATATAAAGAGGACAAATGACCAAGATTTGTCCCTGGAAGTTTTCTGTAAGTTCTTGTTATTGGAAAGAGTGCCTCATTGTGAGAATGTTGCTATCCATAGGAAATCTCCCTACCATGTACTAAATGGTGTTATGATGTTGATGCACAGTGAAACAACTAATGAAAATGATTCCATGACTGTTTCCGTATATTCTAGGTATGTTTATTGTTTTTTTTTTATCATTGTCAATAGTTAACCCCTGAAATGTCGTATGTACTGCGGAGCTGAGCACGGGCGGAGCAGAAGCCGCGCTCAAATTCGTGTAGTGTGGAGCGACTCTAAAGGAGCCGAGCACAAGAAATCGGAGGCATTACAGACTAGAAAGAGATTCGAAACGAAACGGTCGTAACTTGGCTAGGCCCGCTGGTCTCATAGCACCAGTAAAGGAAAAGTCTGAACAGGGGGGTTAAACAAATAACTTCTAGCGTTCCCGCCAAACATTACCTACAGAGAAGTCACGTGAATAGTGACGTGACAGGTATTGTCATTACGCCTAGAAATAGACTGACATCATAAATATGTTCATTAACTGCATTTCAGTATCAAATACTTGTAAGCGTAAATTTGTTAAGCAAATATGTATTTTCTGTGCAGAACATAAAAATATTTGACAGTAACGAACTTTCTGTTCTGTTCTTTCAGGACACCAGCTCAAGTTTTAGCCCTGATCCACTATATTCATGACGCCGTGCCATTAAAATTAATCATCACAACTCCGAACATTAAAGTCACTGCTAAAGAAGATGCTCTATCGCAGTACAACGAAGAAATCATAGACAACACTCAACCGCCAAACAATTATCAGAAATATGCAACATCTATACTGAATCGAACTGAGTTGGTTCTAAAATATCTAGACCACTCTATGGTAAAGATGGGTGAATCAAAAAGTTCTGTTGTTCAAAGCAAGATTGGAACTGAAATCGACCTCTTTGCTGGAGGTGAAGGTACATACTTGGAATTTAAAAATAGAATGAGAGAAGAAGCTGCTGTGGGTGTTAAGTCGTTGAATGAAAATCGAGATACGCCTGAGAGTGATGTTATGTGTATAGACTGAACAGTTACCATATTTTGAGAGAAAAAAATGCCTGCGAAAATTACCGGATGTCCAGTTTTCGACTTAATGGTAAAAGTCAAGGGTGATAAATGATATACTTAGTGGGGCTATTGCGTAAGTATCTAGGCACCTACTACATTATGATCAGATGATTGGAATAGGACGATGCAATTTGTGAGAAAAGCACTAAAAATCAAATTGAAAAAGTACTTTAAAAGCAATTTTAAAGTATATTTGTAAAAGGATGAAGAATATTTTTCATTAAAATCGGATATTACCAAGTATTAGATATTCTATTTCATGAAAGCTTGTAAGCCTTAGTTGCGTGTGTCGCGTCATCACGTGCACATTGTTTCTGCGTGCGTAAGCTCGGTAGTGATTGATACTGCCCATTGGTGTGCTTTTTTGCACGTATGAATTGACTATTTTTTCTTGTTGAATTTTTCCTGTTCCCTTGGAGTTAATACATGAATCGAGAGATACATTGGTCCAAGTTACGATCAGTAATATTTTTTTGTATTTCGAACGTAACATCTAAACAACCTCGAGCTCCGTTGGCTGGATGAGGTGATTTACTATAATTGCAGTACAAACACACACAACCCGTCCACATAGGCGTGTACACTGCGCGCCTCTTTGTTTTCGGCGAAAAAACCTACAAATGGCGGATCGCTGCGCTCACGATGTGAAATGCTCTATTCGTGTGCGTAGTGTGCTTGGTTCATGCGTGCAACGCATCCAAACTATGAGAATTTTGTTACATTGCATGATACATTGTGACAATGTGGACGGCAAATTCTTTCATTGCGTGTTACATTTCGTAAGTCTATACCTGCCTTTAAAGAGACTAGTATGTTCGCGTTCCGCCGCGCAACGTCTCGAAATGCGTCGCGATGTCAGTCATAACGCATCGTGAAACCGCGAGACGTAGGTATTCGAATTCGTGAGAGATGCGACGCGCTACGGTTACAGCAGGCAGGGTAATCTTAGAACATTTGACCGGGTAACAAAAAATCATGTACCTCCGTAAGACCTCCGGATACCCGATACAGATGTCGCTAGCTGACGTTAAACGACTAAATTGAAAATGGCTTGACCACGGTTCAGCTTCACTGACCAAGCGACCATTTTATTCTTGTATCATTAACTCCATCAAGTGAATGTCAAATGTTACCATTAACAAAAATAACTAAACTACCACACTTTTTTAGCAAATACAAAATAAGCGTAATTAATTTATTGAAATAATAAAATTTGTTTTTAACAATTAAATTTTCACTATTGGCATTAAATTAAATACAAATTGTATTCTCAAACTTATAGTAAATATTTTATTTTGGTCTGGTAGTAGCTTTTTGTACTTGACGTATTGTAATACGTCATAATACGTCAAGACTTGGCTGGCAGCCATTTTTTTTTTCATTTATTTATTTATTTCATAGTGTTTCTATTAATTATTCTAAGTACTCTGCGATAAATTATTACAGTTACTGCTAGTGCTACTATACATAAAAAGGTACTCTGTGGCTAGTGCTGTATTTGTAAATCTTCATAACAAGACGCTATTTTGCCCCAATTGCCGTGTAAAAGACTCGCTAAGTGATGAAAGACAAAAACCCTGTTTAAAGAAGGTGATATTATTTTGAGTGGAATAGCATTTTAGCAAAAAGCTGGTAAATATAATGATACATCAAATTATTACTTGTTGCTTGGCTGGCTGATTTTCAAACTTCCTTCACTCTAGTCTTAGTCTTAGGTTCTAATTTTGTGACTGAAAAGTTTAGTTTAAAATCAATAAAAAATATTGCAAATGAACAAACTCCAGGAAATGGAGACCCGGTTACTTTTGTTAACATGTCACTAAGTGTAATTATCGACGAAGCTAACCACTGTCATTAGTGGTCTTTGATCTGAAAGAAAAACAAAACCTCTCATATCTTCTTCAACAAGATTCTAGTTAGAATTATATTTGCTATAATATCGTTTTCTGGATAGATCCTAACTAATTACACAATGTTCTTGCTAATTAGTCATCATATAAAAAGTCTCATTATCAAAATCTAATTACGTAGAGATCGCAAACATTTTAGATTTTCGACTTTATCCAAATCCTTACAAATTGAGATCTATCGTTATAAACAGCTTCTATTAGTCTAAAAAACACTAATTAACATGAATAGAATCTTATCAACAAGTAATAACGCAAGACAAATCCTTATTATTATGGCAAACAGACAAATTCAAGAAATTCTTTAATAAGATCGATTTTTCTTACAAAATCATACAGGATTCTTATACCTACATATCGTTATTCCCGACCTTACTAATTAATGTACGTTTTAATTATAGACAGAATAGAGACAATATCCAAAGTCATATTCTGTCATCCATAATAAAACAATAGAAATACGTTAGATGCTGCTTATTTACACAATTATATTAGCAAAACTCAGTCTTCAACAATTAAACCTAATGAGATAATACCTAATTAATCGAAATAAACATCTAATAAGTGAAAACACATGATAAAAACTACTTGCGTGCTAGGTGGTTATTTAACCTCTCCTTATTTCGTGGCCTGATGTTCCAATAAAGTTGTTTTTATATTTTCAGATGTACCTGTGTTACTTTCCAAATCCTGAAACATTTGCAGAAAAGTTCCAAGTTTGGGTGAAGAGTATTGGGGGTGATATTGCGAGTCTGGACAGTGCTACTGTCCAAAACACTCGAAGAATTTGCTGCTGGCACTATGAGAGGCAGTTTCTGTATCCAAATAATAGACTTAGCAAATTGGCTGTGTCTGCCTTGACTTTACCTACAGGAAATATTTCAGGTATCTACTTAACCAAATATTATAATAACTTCTGAAAGTCTTCAAAAATCTGATTAAACCTGTCCTATAAAGGTTAAAACATGAGTATGTTATTTATTATGCTTTAATAAGCACAAATTGTTGGCTATGGGCTATGCCTCTACTTATAGCAATTTATTGTTTCACCATGACTCAAAGGAGTGTAGGAAAATATTGTGAGAAAACCATTCACCAAACCAATACTGGGCCAGAATGGTTGATTGCAGCCGACTGTAACATCATCTTTTAATATTGAAGTTCAGTTCATAAAAATTTACAAGTCCGTGATAAGACCTGTCATACTGTATGGTTCAGAATGTTGGGCTGTGAAAAAGATGGATGAAAAAAGATTGCATGTAGCGGGAATTGAAGGATACAGGTGTGGTTTTAGTCAGTAAAAGTCTGACACGCCCTCACGCTCCACCCAGGAGCGCGAGAAGTCATTTTGATGATTTCCCACCTAAAAAAAAAAAAAACAAAAAAATGTAGCGGAGATGAGAATGTTGAGATGGATGTGTGGTGTAATAAGAACGGATAAAGTGAGAAATGAGTACATTAGAGGAAGTTTGAAAGTGGCGTCAGTGACTGAAAAGTTGAAAGGCAATTGTTTGTCTTGGTATGGTCATGTGAAGAGGAGGGATGAAGCGCATGTTACTAAAAGAGTTATGAGTATACATGTAGATGGATGGAGAGGGAGGCCAAAGAAAAGATGGATGGATTGTGTGAGAAGTGATGAAAGAAAAGGGAGTTAGTGATAGCGTGACGGGTGACAGAACAGAATGGAAGAAAAAACGTGTTGCGCCGACCCCAAGTAATATGGGATAAGGGTAGGAGGAAGTAGTAACTTTAAAAGAATTTCTTCATAATTTAGTAGTAAGCATGTTGGATTTGTAGGACAAAAGCCAGTAGGTAATTAAAAACTAGGCAAGTGCGAGTCGGACTCGCGCACTGAGCGTTCCGTACAAACTTGAAAGGTAAATTGCGGTTTACGATTTATGACGTATTAAAAAAAAACTACTTACTAGATCTCGTTCAAACCAATTTTCGGTAGAAGTTTGCATGGTAATGTACATCATATATTTTTTTTAGTTTTATCATTCTCTTATTTTAGTAGTTACAGGGGGGGGGGGGACACATTTTACCACTTTGGAAGTGTCTCTCGCGCAAACTATTCAGTTTAGAAAAAAAATATGTTAGAAATTATTTGACTTTGACTTTGAATAACATAAATATCATTTTTGAAGCCCTATCCATAGATAACCCACACATATGGGTTTGATGAAAATAAAATTTTGAGTTTCAGTTCTAAGTATGGGGAACCCCCAAAAATTAATTGTTCTTTTTTTATATTTTTGTATGAAAATCTTAATGCGGTTCACAGAATACATCTACTTACCAAGTTTCAACAGTATAGTTCTTATAGTTTCGGAAAAAAGTGCCTGTGACATACGGACGGACAGACAGACAAACTTGTCGAATCCATAAGGGTCCGTTTTTTGCCATTTGGCTACGAAACCCTAAAAAGTAACGCCAAGTCTCAAGATTCTTGACGACAAAATGGTTTCGATTGTAGTCTTACGATTAAACTAAGCTAAAACTTATAAATGGTGACCCCCCATAAAGTGGTAACCTTATGGGGGTCATCATTTATAAGTACCCCTTAATAGCACTAAAATCTAAAGCAGTGAAGTAGGTACACGCTTGCAACTTTATATGGTGGTGTGTTAAGACGCGCCCAACGGCCCAACCCGTGGTACTTTTCCCATACAACCGCTCTTACGTGATTATGTCATCATTACATATCTTTCTCAAGATATTTTGGAAACGCATTTTGTGGTTTATTTCTAGTTTTATATTGAAATAAAAAAATAAAGGTCAAAACAAATCCATAGACCTCTGAAAATCTGCGTAAATATTTTATGTAAACTTTGGCCCTTCATATTTTAAATATGTAGCAGGGTGGAATAGGCACGTTAGTGACGCTCACCGGAGGGCCAGGTTTTTTTAAATATGTAGCAGGGTGGAATAGGCACGTTAGTGACGCTCACCGGAGGGCCAGGTTTTGTTTTGAGATGTGGGTATCTTATGGACGTTCTAGATCAAGGTATTATTATAATAATATGTGCCAATCTAAAAAACTATTTAAAGAAAAAATAAAGTACTGTCAAAATAATGAATATCAAATAAAAAAATAATAGTTTAAAAAACTAAAAAACACGCTTTTAGCACGCACTAAAAATTACAAAATAATTCGGACATTTAGTTTGATGACTCAAGAGTTTTCCCTTTGCCAAATCTTCATTAGATCGCAGGTAAACATAAACAATTTCAGTTCGTGATGAACGATAAATAATTACCTATGCGAAATGGTTATAAGTAGGTAATCATCTTTATTGAATATTTACTATGATTTATTATGAAAGAAAGCGTGGAGCGTTTTGTCCAAAAAAAGTAAAGATTACATAAACTCTATCATAATACATAATATCTATCTAATGAAGATTTGGCAAAGGGAAAACTCTTGATTCATCAAACTAAATGTCCGAATTATTTTGTAATTTTTAGTGCGTGCTAAAAGCGTGTTTTTTAGTTTTTTTAAACTATTATTTTTATTTTATACTTTTTAGTCTTCTTATTATTCGAACTTAATTTACTACTTACTGATTTAAAATATTAATAGGTATTTAAAGATATTTATTATTAACAAACTTATCAAATTTCACAGTTTTACGCATCCAAATTTAATACGGCGTTAGCACGCATTCTTTCCATTTCCGCCAATGCGTCAGTGTTGCAAGGAGTTTTCCCCGTGAGCTTTGAACAGTCCAGTTCCCCTATTTGAAGGCCATCTAAGGACTTGACGCGACTTAGAGCAACATAAGCTTGCCCGGATGCAAAAGTACGGGGTCCCAAATATACTACAGCACAATCCACCGTACAACCTTGCATTATGTAATTTCGCATTATTTTCAGCAAACCCTTTCATTTTATACCTAAATCATAGGGCTGCATTTCAAATAGCCAATCCGCTACCTTGGGATGGCCGCCATGTTGGATTTAGGTCACGTGATTATTTTTTTCGTATCCCATTCAGCAAACCCTTTCATTTAATACCCATATCATGGGGGTGCATTTCAAATAGCCAATCCGCCATCTTGGATGTCCGCCATGTTGGATTTAAATCACGTGACTATTTTTTTTCGTATTCCTGACAGCAAACCCTTTCATTTGATACCCAATCATGGGGGTGCATTTCAAATAGCCTGTCTGCCATCTTAGACGTCCGCCATATTGGATTTAAGTCACGTGACTATTTTTTTCATTTTCCTGACAGCAAACCCTTTCATTTGATACCCATATCATGGGGGTGAATTTCAAACAGCCAGTCCGCCATCTTGGGGAGGCCGCCATATTGGATTTGTAATGACATTTCTTAGCTAGTCATGTATTGTCATCAGAATTCAGAGCGTGTGCAAAATTTCATCCTAATCGAAGACCGGGAAGTGGGTCAAATTAAGATTCCAAGATTTTCTTACATACATAGTTACAAGTGAAGCTAATAAAAGCGTGTTAAAAATGGACATCATTCGAGTAAGAACTTTGGGGATTTTTGGAAAAATACTCACAAACTTAATCCAAGGTCGGGCTCTCCGGCGAGTGTCGGGGGTGCGCATGAACCACGGGACATAGCCTGTGCCTTTCAGCGGCATTTTAGTGTGGTATCACCGCTCGGGTCCGCGTCACTGGTGCTCGATGCTGAGGACGCTCAGTTTGGGTTCAGACCCGGTTTGTCAACTGAGAGTGCTATCCTCTGTCTTAAGCAGACTGTGCAGTACTATACGGACAGAAACACACCAGTATATGCATGCTTCTTAGATCTTTCAAAAGCTTTTGACCTGGTGTGTTATGACAAGCAGTGGCAGAAGCTACAATGTGAAACAGATGTGCCACATGAGATAGTATCTTTGCTCCGGTACTTGTACAGTAAGCAGCAGAATACCATTAGATGGATGGGTGCGCAGTCGGACGTGTACAGGTTGGAATGCGGAGTGAGGCAAGGGGGTTTATCCTCGCCACGCCTTTTTAACCTGTACATGAACGGGCTGATCGCTGAACTCAGCAACACTAATATCGGTTGTTCCATAGACGGAGTGTGTATGAACAACATAAGTTACGTCGATGATATGGTGTTGCTGAGTCCATCGATCAGTGCCTTACGTAAACTTTTTCGCATATGTGAGTCATATGCGGAGGCCCACGGGCTCAGGTACAATGCTAAAAAGAGTGAATTTATGTTGTTCAAATCGGGTACCAAATGTTACTCTTCTGTACCTCCTATCACTCTTTGCGGTATTCCTTTAAAAAGAGTGCAGCAGTTTAAGTACTTGGGCCACTGGGTCTCTGACGACTTGTGTGACAATCTGGACATCGAGCGAGAGCGCAGAGCGCTGTCTGTTCGGTGTAATATGTTGGCTCGCAGGTTTGCGCGATGTACTAGACCTGTGAAAGTGACTCTATTTAAGACATATTGTCAGTCGTTTTACACGTGCAGCCTGTGGGCCAACTTTACGCAGCGGGCGTACAGCGCACTGCGTGTGCAGTACAACAATGCTTTTAAGATACCGTTGGGGCTTCCACGGTTTTGTAGTGCTTCGACTATGTTTTCTGAGGCGCGGACGGATGATTTTTTCGCAATCATAAGGAAGCGGAGCGCCTCACTATTAAATCGCCTACGAAGCAGCTCAAACAGTCTCCTGAGGGTGTTGTCCGAGCGGTGCACCGCTCGGACAACACCCTCAGGAGACCATCCCACCGCGGTGGGACCTGTCCCTGTTGCAGAGGTGGATGCAGCTTCATATTAGCGCTTCTCCTCGTATTGTTTGACCGTATTGTTTTTGACTGTGTGTATTAATTATTGTTTGTCTAATTTGGTATGTTAATGTGTATTATTTTATTTATATTTATGACATTTTGTATTTAATTTAATTATATCTATGACATTGTGTATTTAATTTAATTGTATGTAACATTGTGTATGTAATTTTAATGTCTATTTTTGTAATGTTTTATTTGGCTTGATTTTGATTTTTAACCGACTTCAAAAAGGAGGAGGTTATATGTTCGGTTGAATGTATGTTTTTTTTTTATTTTATGTATGTTCACCGATTTCTCGGTCAATTATGGAGCGATTTTGAAAAAAAAAATTTTTGATTGGAAGGTTATGCTTCCGAGTTGGTCCCATAGAAATATTGTTATGATCTGATCATAACACTTCGAAGATATGGAACAGAACTCCTCATAGGAACACAGCAGAACCGTCGTAACAAGTAAAATTGCTTTGTTTATACGTGTAGTCGATGACTGACTGAAAGTAGAGGGGGAATATATCGAACTGATCTGATGATGAAGCCTGAAGTTAGGCACCGGAACTCTGTAATAAATTAATGTAATCTAACCGTGTTTGGGATTATTAGAATTGTCATGAGATGCACTCTGGCTATAAGGTATTTAAGTTTGGCTGAGGGGTACTTTTTAGTGGTGGTTCCTTAACTAAAAATGTAAAATAAAAATCTTTTTACAAATAAAAAAAAATACAACCGACTTCAAAGTAAAAAAAAACTTTTTAGAAAAAAAAAATAACCGACTTCACTAAAAAAAAAACACTAAAAGGATCAAAATAACTTTAATTTCGGAAGTCGGTGTTTCTCGGTATTGTTTGTTTCTTATTTAACACCGACTTCCGAAATTAAAGTTATTTTGATCCTTTTAGTGTTTTTTTTTAGTGAAGTCGGTTATTTTTTTTTTCTAAAAAGTTTTTATTTCACATTTTTTAGTTTTTTTTTTTTTTTCGGTGGGAAAATCATCTTATGACATCCCCCGCCCTTGGGCGGGGCGGGAGATAGTGTCAGACTTTTACTGACTAAAAACCCACTCCTGTTCCTTCGTTGCCTTTCGTACCAGGGCCGAGTCTTCCTTTCAGAATCAGACCCTTGGCCCCGGTAGGCTTCGACCCTGCTAGGCCCCTACAGTTGCTGACATCTCCTTGAGGCGCGCGTGGAACAGCACGCGCCGTCGACGACTTGGGCTCGGTCCGGACGGTTACCGGACGGTCGGACGGCGAGCCACCCATTGCTCGTCGTCCGCAAGCCTGCGCCTACGATGGCCGGAAATCGGGATCGGAATCCCGGCGGCGATTGGGGCGTGAGGACCGTTGCCTCACGCGATCGGCCGCCTCCTTTGCTAGCATTACTGCTTCGCAGAAGGAGGCAACCGCCTGCCACTCCTCCTCGCTCCGGACCATGGCCTGTACCAAAGCCCGGCGCGAGAGATCGCCGCCGACATTTTATAAACAGAGTGCCTATTTCTCATGACAATTCCAATTAACCCAAATACTGCTAGGTTACATTGTTTTATTATAAAGTTCCTGTGTCTACCTTCCTCCTTCCGGCTCCATCATCAGATCAGTTCGATAGTACCTTATAGCCAAAGAGCATCTCACGACAATTCTAATAAGCCCAAACACGGCTAGGATACATTGATTAATTACGGAGTTCCTGTGCCTACCTTCCGGCTCCATCATCAGATCAGTTCGATAGTACCTTATAGCCAAAGTGCATCTCATGATAATTCTAATAAGTCCAAACACGGCTAGGTTACATTGATTAATTACGGAGTTCCAGTGCCTACCTTCCGGCTCCATCATCATCATCAGATCACTTCGATGATACCATTTTCAACGTAACTATTCAGAATCATTCATTTATTTGTATTGTCATAGTCGCTTAACTATGTATATCTTCATTGTGATATCTATTTGAGTATGAAGTTCCGTTGACCATTTCTGGTCTTCTTCATCAGTTCCACTTCATCAAATGTTACTTTTTGACTGTAAATGCTTAAGTTCTTGATGAAAATACTAAAATTACCATAGGGTTGCCTATAATTTTTGAGGAGTTCCCTCGATTCCTCATGGATTCCATCATCAGAACTGGATTTTGAAAAAAATGGGACCAATCTGGAAGCATATCCTATAAAGGGAAAAAAAAAATTGCAAATCGGTCCATAAACGACGGAGTTCTGAGGTAACAAACATAAAAAAAATAATAATGATATAAAAAAAAAATAAAAAAAAAATACAACCGAATTGATAACCTCCTCCTTTTTTTTGAAGTCGGTTAAAAAAACACTGAAAAGTGCAAAATAACTTTAATTTCGGAAGTCGGTGTTAAATAACGAAGAGACAAAACTATTATAGAAACACCGACTTCCGAAATTAAAGTTATTTTGCACTCTTCATTGTTTTTTTTACTTTGAAGTCGGTAGTATTTTTTTTTTTTGTAAAAAGTTTTTTATTATACTTATAAAGTAGCAGGCTGAAAGATTGTTATCTTGTAATTAAGATTTGTTTTTAAAGTTTCCCTTACCCGGTTCCAGTGGTCAAAGCTGGTGGTCCATGGCCTGTAATTAAGGGTGATCTGCCGTACTCCCTGAAGCATAAATTCATCGACATGTGTAACCTGCCCGTCCTAACCTACGGTGCTCAATCTGGTCTCTCACCGAAATACAAAAGTTTCTTCTTGGGGTTTGCCAGAAAGCTATGGAGCGCAGCATTCTGGGCGTAAAAAGAACAGACCGAATACCTACTGAATGACATGCTGCGCTCTAAAACTAACGGGCATAATAGACGTGGGCAATAAAGCTGCCAGGCTCAACTGGGATTGGACGGATCATGTCAGCCGCATGCACAGGGACCGCTGGGCAGCTGGCAGGCGTCCCCACACAGTGGGTCCCTACAGAAGGAAAGCACCGTCGAGGCCGACCTAGAAAGAGGTGGTCGGATGATTTGGACGCGTACCGCGAGGACTGTTTAGAGACGGAGCGGGAGAAACGGATGTTTGGACGGACTTGAGGGAGGCCTTTGCCCAGCAGTGGGACAGAAAGGGCTAGTTAAAAAAAAAACTTGTGACTTATTCACAAGTTTGTCTTCTGTAAATGTAACATTTACCTACCCATAACTAACAAATTTAATTCTATTAGATAGCAATTTACTCAATGAAACTTCTTTTTTCAGGTTCCCACAGAGTTCTTCATAAGTTTCCAAACCCTGAAAAAGGCATTGCTCGTTTTAGAGCATGGGTCTATGCTATTGGTGGAGAGATTTTGAGCCTTAGTAATGAAAATATTTACAAGCTTCGTCGAGTATGCCATGCTCATTTTGAAGAGAAATATTGTTGCCGTTATAACCAAATTTCTAACATAGCCATACCAACATTACTTTTGCCAGGTAGGTGCATTACTAGTTAGTAGGTGCTATACAAATAATTGGTACTATTTTGATTTATCCAATGATACATAATTCAAAAAAGCTATGCAAACTTTAACAGTATGCTTACGAGTTCCTACATTTTGAAACATTTTTTTTTTTATATTTTTGGTTTATTATTATATATTTAGCATTTTTTGGCATTTTACTTTTGCAAGTTTTAACAGATTAACCCAGTTAAGTTTAAAAAATATGACTTGGAAATTAGTATGAAAGACAATATTTGTTGGGACTCAATAAGATTTGGAAATTTTATCCAATCTGATCTTGAAGCAATTCAATGTGGGTGTCATTATAACACTTTTAAGTGTTTTACCTGCTCCATTACCTCATTGTTTGGTGGAAAGTATGTTTTGATTGTATTAAAGTTGCCTTACCTTTCTTGTTGCAGGACTACTATCCATTGCAAAATTTACCCACACTGGTAGAATATCATTAAGGGAAATTGAAAATTTAGCATCTACATCAAAAGGTGAGTTCACCAAAACTCTTAGGCCGAGATTGATTAACATTACTCATCTTGTGACAGTTGTGCCACAGTGACTGGAATAATGCTCAGCCAGAAGCATGTGAAATTTTTATTTATAGTTTGCTTTTCTCCATAAATGACAAGAAATGCAGACAATACAAAATAATCAATAGGATTTCAAAATTTAGACATTTGAAAATGCTTGTAAATCGGCTAAAAAAATCAACTTCTTAGTAATATAATTGTTTTATTATGATCATGATGCCCTGAGTTAATTTAAGTGGCATTTAGGGCAAATTACCTTTTCACCCATGCATGCCACTTTTGAGTAGGAATTATTTAAATATTGTGATCTTATTGCAAATAAGCACCAACACAAATTCACCTATAATAATTGCTGTATTTTTCATTTTTCAGGATCACAATCTCCACCAAAATCTCAGATGCCAGAAAAAGAAAACAAGGAACTTTCACAAGGTTGGGTCATGTAATTAAATATTTCCCTACTACCAGTATCTTAATTTTAACTTGTATGGTTATACCCACTGTTTTTGTTTTAATCAGTTCAGGACCTAAATCACTTCCATTCATCTTATAGTCAACATAAAGATACCAACTTATTGCTGTATTTTTCATTTTTCAGGATCACAATCTCCACCTAAATCTCAGATGCCAGAAAAAGAAAACAAGGAACCTTCACAAGGTTGGTTCATGTAATTAAGTACTTCCCTTACTACCAGTATCTTAATTTTAACTTGTATGGTTATACCCACTGTTTTTGTTTTATATCAGTTCAGGACCTAAATCACTTCCATTCATCTTATAGTCAACATAAAGATACCAACTGTACCTTTGTAACACTTGCAAATGAACTTATTTATGTCTTTTGTATTCCAGCCACGGTCAAACTAGGTGTTAATATTGATAATCTTGGATTGCAAGAATGCACTATACCTGCACAGGACAGCTGTAAAATTGGCCATACTGGTAAGTAGTAATCTGTTACATGGCATGATCAAATATTAAGTACAACAGATACAATGTTAAAATAATCCTTTTAATATTCTATGTATTACTAAACAAAGTCCCCCGCTGCGTCTCTCTATCTGTTCGCGATAAACTCAAAAACTGATGAACGGATTTTCATACGGTTTCTACCAATAGATCTATAGTGATTCCAGAGGAAAGTTTAGGCATATAATTTGTCAAGGTTTTGTCTAAATTGGCTGAAATATGACGATTATTATTGAAGAGGTCGGAAAAAAATACTGACGTTCTTGAGCAATTTAATGGTTTTGTTTTCTAATAGATTTATTTTATTTGCAGGTTCAAATACTACTAAAAAGGTAGTAAAAAATATAAAAATGTCAGGAGTATAACTTATACAAAAAATTGGTTAGAACAAGAATAAAGTTGTCTAAATGCCAGAACAGGGTGCAGAAACAATCTTTAGAATTAAAATCAGCATCGAATATAATGAAGAGTAGCAATTTTATAGCTACAGTCAACAATTTGCCAAGTGTTGCTAAAATTTTAACTCGATTACAATTCAGAGAACACAAAAAGAAAGCAAAAGGTAGAAGATTTTCTACAGAAGAAAAAATTATAGCTTTGGCTATGCTGAAACAAAGCCCCAAAGGCTATCGATTTTTGAGAAGAATGTTTGTTTTGCCTTCTTCCAGCATATTAAGAAAATTTTTGAACCAGGCTGATATAAAGCCAGGTATCAACAAGAATGTATTTGCTCAATTGAAACAAAGAGCGAATAAAATGAAGCCAGTGGACAAACTCTGCGTTCTATTATTCGATGAAATGTCGCTGATTAAGCGAATGTAACTTATAACGAAAGAAAAGATTTGGTAATTGGTTTCATTAATAATGGACGCGAGACAAAATGCGAATATGCAGATCATGCACAAGTTTTCATGATCAGGGGACTGATGAGAAAGTATAAACAACCTGTTGCTTATACATTTGCACAGTCTACTACTAAAGGCCCAGAGCTAGCAGCGCAAATTAAATGCATAATTAAAAATCTTCAAGAAACTGGCTTCAACGTAGTGGCCACAGTATGTGACCAGGGTACCAATAACAGGCATGCCTTAAATCTTCTCTTAAATGAAACAAGGGGACATATGCTGAGAAGTGGACAAGAAGTTGGAGAAGATATTAATATAATAATAATTAATGACAAGAAAATTGTTCCACTATATGATCCCCCACATCTGTTGAAAGGTATACGAAACAACCTATTAGACAAGAAATTAAGGTATACTACCGACAATAAAGAGATGACAGCTAAGTGGGAACATATCATAAAGTTGCACCAACAAAATCCAGCATATAAAGGGATCAGATTAATGCCCAAGCTGACAGATAGCCATGTGGATCCTGCAAAGACCAAAATGAAAGTCAAATTTGCCAGCCAAGTGTTCAGTAGAACTGTTTCATGTACTATGGGATATCTTGCAGGTAAGATTTGATGTTTTTGTGTTATCTATTTATATAAAAACAAACCCCTATTTCTCCTGGTCACGCTATAACTTAGGAACGGCTGGACCAATTTTAATAATTCTTTTTTGTTTTGTTCACTAGCATACAGGGAAGGTTGTAGTAGGGTACAGTAGGGTAGTGTTGGGTAGATTAGAATAAAGTGGTTAGTTGACGGGAGCGAAGCCGGGGACAAAAGCTAGTATTAGATAAAGTCCAGCTATATTGGATTGAATGACTTACTTACATCATACATTCTATTTTTCTGTATGTATTTTTGACACCATGGAATTCAAATACTTAATTCAATTATAAATCAAAATTATTTATAATGTTAAGAAAAATCTTTAATCAATCAATTGATTATTTAAAATGGATATTGAAACAAGTTATTTGAATAAATACAATTTTATACACAGTGTACTTTATTTGCAAAAAATCTTAAAAAGCAATCTAATATTGAATTATTATTATTTTACAGATAACGGAATCCTCCCAGTGGAATGTAAGGAGACTGCAGATGTGCTGCTTTTCTTTGACAATTTGTTTGACTCCGTAAATGGCAGCTTTACGAAAAACAGGTTTGCAAAACCTCTCTTGGGACCAGTAACTCCTCATTCAAAACACCATGAATTTTGGATGCAAGCGAAAAAGGTTTTAAAATCAATGAAATTTATAACGGATAAAAACAAAATTGCAAGTGTACCTACTATAAATAATTGGGTATGGACACTGGAAAGCATAGAAAGCTTAATAAAAATATTAATTATTGACTATAATGTTACATCTTTTTGGATGCGGCACCTAAACCAAATCCCTATTGAAACATTTCTTTGGGGCTATAAGAAGTCATGGGTGGCGTAACATAAATCCTACGCCAGAAAGGTTCGAATCAGCCCTAACTACTTTATTGGTTAATAGCCTGTCCAGTGTCCATTCCCATGGAGCAAATTGTGAGGAAGATCAATGCAATGCACTACACGCCCTCGTCGTTACGAAGAGTTGTGAAGCTGCGACCACTGGTGATATCTTTTTAGACATTATAAATGAGATTACCCTTACGCCTTTAGAGGAAAAAACTCAGCCCCAAGTAATGGGACCACTAAAATATGTTTCGGGATATTTTTTTAAAAAATCGAAAAATATAAGTCCTGCTAAATTTGTAAGGGTAATCTCTACAGCGAAACGGAAGATGATTTTATTAAAACAAGGGAATATACCAGTCGTTGTTGGCTTTCCAGCCCTAGCCCAATTTTTTTAACCTGCATATCAAATATGCAAGATATAATAAATAAAATATTAATTACTAATTTAGAAAGAAGAGGCCTCAAAGAATATACAAAAACAATTATATTGTTATTTCTTGATTTTAATTTTTTTACTTGTTCAAATCACAAGGATAAATTAATCGAATATTTAATCAATCTAGTTTGTAGATTTTTTATATTTATATATTGTAAAAATTTAAATAAAATATTATCTGGGCAAAAGGATATAGATAGTGACGAGGATGTGATGCAGTGCAAAGCAAAAATGTATTTGAAACGATGTTATATGAGGAAACATAAATAATATTAAGATTCAAATTCAAAACGAAATTCATTGTTTTTTTATAATTAAACTTATTGCTATAAATTTAATTATATTAAAAACAATGATTTAAATTTCTCCAAATTTAAATCTTAATATTATTATTACATAAATATTTTATAATAATGAATGTTTATGTTACCGGGCAATTGCAGACCCCGAAAGATTGTAATAAATCTTGATTAGTTTTGTTTAATCCAAAATCAATAGTTTCTAATAAACCTGTGGCTTACTTGGAAAAATAGTTTACAATTTCACGCGATATTTTAAAATTTATACGGAGTCTGCCATTTTTCGGTGACTTATTTAGGAATATTCATAAAGTAGAGCGCTAAAAAAATAGGTGGTTCATTCATAGATTAATATTTCTTTTTTAAACGTCCTTTAGTTCACTTAAAATTCATATTCAATACTTAAAAGAACCATGAATTCAATTTCAATCTAAACATCTTTCGTTAGCATTAACTAAACTTTTTGGTACTATGTCAACAAAACAACAAAACTTGTAATGGTATTTTCACTTTATTATTCTGCTCATTTTATTTAAATCAATATTATTCAAAGTTTTGATTCTATTCACCCCGTTTTACCTAGATCTACTACTATTATTGTACCATTTCTTATTGGCAAATAAATAATATTGATGATGTTAAAAATTGGTTTTATTTTATGAAAATAAATTAACCCTGAAAACTGCTTGTAGCCTGAAAGCACAGAGCATAATATGCTCTGTGCTTTTAGGCTACAAACAGTTTGCAAGCAACCTGAAAGCAGGAATGGTGGTAGGCGTATATCTATTTATATATATAGCAGGAAAGTTGTAGGTTACGAAATACAGATGGCGCAACAAATCTGTTTCCTTCCAAGACGGCTGAGTTGAGCCTCTATACTATATATAAAAAGGTACTCTGTGGGTTACAGTGTCGAGTTGCAGCGCGACGCTGCAGGGCGTTTTTCTTAATTGATCTTAATGAAACGTTCGTTTATGTGATAAACAAAAATTCCATATTATCACTGTCTTAAACAGTGCGCGCTACGTCACATCACGTCGCATCGCGTCTCGGTGTGAACTGACCATAATTTAAGGTGCATTTTTAAGGGTAAAATCTAATGATAAGTCAATACTGTGTCTCATTCTTTAATAATAACAATATATTCAATAAATCGTTACAAAATGCCAACTCCCAGCTTTGGCTGTCCTTAACAAAATCTTATTTCAACTTAATGGTGACATAAAAATAAATTAAGTATTAAATTACAACAAATTAGACTAATACAAATAAAATGTACAAACGATAGCCACTATTAAATACTGGCTGTAAAGAGAGCTTTTTAACTATAACCATAAAAACTAAGAATAAAATATTTTTAAAATAATTATTTTGTTTTAATATAATATTGAGCATTTTACAGTTGCTTAGACCACTGATATCGTTTTATAATAATTTGGTAGATTTCTAAAACAATATATTTGGCCCGTCAGTTAGATTACCAGAAAATATTGGATACGTGTTTTTTCTTTTGTAACGTAAACAAAAACGTCATCATTACGGGAAACCCGTCAGATGTGAAACATCTATAAGCGCTCGTACACACAAGAAAGTCGAGAGCGGTGGCGTTGTGCCATTACGCCATGACAGCGTCATGCCATTTGCCGTCACGGCATTCGGTTTTATTACCAAGTTGCGCCAATAGATGTTCCACAGCAAAAATGAAGTCTAGGTACATAGTATGTGCGCCTTGAAATATTGCGAAAAGTTTTGCCTACCTACGTAAAAATTGTACCAAGTTTAATATTTATTTAGAAGTGACATATCAAACATCCACTCCAGTGGGGCTATTGGCTAACTTTTTCAATAACAGTTGACAACTAGCATTCGTTGCACACTAAACTTAGTTGTCAACTGACAATTTCATAAAATTGGTATTACGTATCACACAAGTGACCAACAAACTACGGTGGAAATGTGGTGAATTATAAAAATTTACGGTGCCTATTGTGACCACTCTAAAAATTTTATCGACTATTATACAGCTTCAAAAGCAATTTTAAAAGTATCGATACAATAACATCTGTAAAAACGTGTTACGGTGGCTATCAAAGGCACCAGTGGCTAATGACGTCACTGCAGTTGGTCACTGAAGATAGGCAATACGAAACTAGCTGTTTGACAGTTCAATGATGCACATTGTTAACAAGTGATCATCACTTGAACTGTCAACAGAGTTACGCAATAGCCCCGCTGAACAGTGTTTTGTCTTTGTCAATTTGTCTCAAGTTTTCCTTAGTCCAATATTTTTTTGATAATATAATTTGTCTGACGGAATAATCAGAACTTTATTTTTTTATTCACAAAAATCTCCCCATCTGCTATAAATTATACAAAACAACTAAAGGTCCTATATGCAGGCGCTTGCTTTTTTAATTTGGTTTTACTAATAATATATATGTCTTTTAAAAACTAATTTACATCCTCCTGTACATAAATCGCGATTGTTTTTGGCTTGGAAACTTTTCGAAGTATTTTAGATCATTGTCAGTATTCAAAACGGCCTCATGTCTGTGCAATAGTAATTTAGAATAGTCATACTTGAAAGTTTTCCCACCCAAAAGTGAGAGAATGGTATCATAACATACCTATCAACACGTAAACGAAGTAACAAAACGTAACATAATATTTAACTTAAAATGTACGAATACCCGGTTTCCCCCTTTTGCGTTTCCTTAGCACCATATTATCAGCTACCTTCTAATTTTATATAACATAAAAATCTAATTTAATAATATTTATAACCCACAACCTGAAAACCCTGACTGTTGGTAACAAACAATCTGACTCAAGGAGCGAGGAAAAAGGGACCAAAATATGCATCTGCATCTGTAATTTTCAAAAAAATGTTGCATGTAAACCTTCAGGCGATCATCATAGGAAGTTGGGTTCGACATCCAGAATAATTAAATGTAGTTTCTGAAAAATCTTATTACTCAGTAAAATATAATTATTTAAAATAAAAAATCTTCTTTCTGCCCTTATCCCATAATCAGTGATCGGAGTAGGTAGATTGAATTGGGGTCATTGATCCGAAATGTATATATTAATATGGACATTCCTCCGGAATTTGTGCTTCAATCGGAAGTCGATTGTTTTTATTATTCAACAGATAAATAATAAGTTAATTTAGTTTTGATACCTTTAAATTTTGAACTGAGTAGTAATAATATCACTACCAACATTAACAATATTTAATTGAATCCGGAAATACCGGAATTACTTTCCGGAAAAATGGCTTATCCATGTAATTCTTTCTGTGTGCATTTATGATACAAGTACCAAAAATCAATCTACCTTATCCGATCACTGCCCGTAATACTAGGGGTCGGTGCAACACGTTTTTTTCTTCCATTCTGTCCTGTCACCCGTCTCACTGTCAACATTTATTATATTTATTTATCAACATTTATTTAAAAATAAACAATAAAGAATAATTTTTATACATTTCGAAATTTCTGATATTTTATTATACACCACTAGTTTTTAATTAGTACAAATACTTAAAGGGCTTATTAGAAAGGGTCTTGTTATTATTTAATGAAAGTCTCAATAATAATATTCTTAAACAGCTGAGTTATTAGCGTTTGTTTATATTCCAAAATGTGACTCAATTTATGGAAATATTGTACAGGCTATTGATTATGAATGAAAAACAATGAAAAAACACTGCGCGTAGTATTTTCTAGTAGCAATTGTTATGAATAATTGATTCAATTATGAATTTACCAATAATGACAAATTTTCGTGGGCAATTTTGGGATTTCATTTTTTTTTTTACTTTTGACTACATGAATTTGATCAGTAACCTACAGATGGAGCCCAATTTTTTTTTGCTCTAATTAAAAAATAGGGGTGTATTTATGGTGTATACGCTTCAGTGTTATTAGAAAATATAACTTGTCGCACCTAAGTGCAAATTGCTTTTAATTCAGCACCGAAAAATTTGTTGACTATGGCGAACCTAAGTTTTTTATTTTATTGATAGGCTCGCGTTTGATAGTGGGCGATGATGTAGTGGACGATGGACCACGCTTGCCTAGAAATAGCCTATTCACTCTTGACTTATAGACCCTAGGTTGTAGCTATCAGGAAACAGACTCCAGTAGGGAATTCCACTCCTTACCTGTACGCAAAATAAATGTGTTCCCAAAACGATTTGTACGTATGGATTGGATTTCCACCATGTACCAGAGGCACATCGCCGTAAGTCGAGTGGTTCGATGAACATAAATAAAACCAAAGTTTGGAATTTGGGCCATTTGGGTACATTCATTTAACCCCAAGCGAACGCCGGTGTTCGCTCTCTCATTGTCTTTCTATTGTGTCTCTAATTACGGTATTACAGACTCTAAGTATTCATCCAAAGAAAAAGAGGATTTAATCCATTTGTTGGTATGTCTTTAAGTAATAATATAAAATATTATCATGCTCCAGGAGTCAGCATTATGTGCCTATATGTATGATTGTTTGTTCCCAACCAACGTCAAATATTTGTCCACAACCATAATATGTGTGCTCTTGTAATTCGACGGAGAGGGTGTATTTATTTCTACCCTCTCTGGAGCACTATATACTGTCAGGTACTAGGAAGCTAATCATTGCTGCCTGACTCTTCGCATATAACCGAAATACAGCTAAAACATTTTACAAGATGTCTTAAAATTCATTGGCAATGTTTCTAAGGCTGGAATTTCTCATGTATACAAATAAATTTTAAATTCTTCGCTTGCTTGTCTTTTTTCTCATGAGTGAATATTGTTATTATATATTTGGAGAAATAAATTCCTTACTTTTATTATTATGGGTTAACTCTAAAACATGTAAAAGAGAAATCTGCTTTTCAGAAAATTTATGTTCTGAATTTGACAAAATGAAGGTACGAACCGATATTTCTTTGGCGATTTTTTGTTTGGTTTCGTCCCATCGTAAGTTGTTCACGACACCCACAACGAACAAGGTTGTAAAATTAATTCAGTCATTTTTTTAAATGAACCTAAAAGTGATAGAGCCATGTTTGAATTTTGTTTGGACTGTAATCCAAGATACTGCTTTGTTCGATGCGGGTGTCGATTTATGAGTGAGAAACTGAAGCCCTCTGAAATATTGCAAATGACTTAAAGACACCCTCTATAAACCTATAAATAAAATCTCCATACACTGTAGGTACATTGTATAACAAATAATATTAAATTATAATTTAACTACCCTATTGTTGCATTGCACGTCCGGCCTCTCTACTTGACTAATTACTCTATTTTCTTAATTTAAATAAAATCGTTGCTTGTAAGAGGTACTTTTAATAATTAGATTAGATACTAAATATATGCATTGCGTTTTCTAGCATGTTTTACACGGTTTATATACTAAACTTATTACGTATTGTTTCTATGAAAGTATAAACATCGGCTTAATAATGTGATGAATAAATAAACAAGAAAATTTACAAAAATAATCAAATAGGTACATTCAACGAAATTAATTGGTTATCACCTAAGGTAAATTGTGAGGCCTACTGTCTACGGATGCGGAGATTCATAGATGCGTATACGTCATTATCAGGGGTCGGAATTAGGTAGAGTTATTCTTGTACTTGCATCGAAATGTTGATATTGATGTGGATCTTCCCGGGATTTCTAATGAAAAATTCCGCGTGGCCAACAATATTACAAATAAATAATAATAAAAACCTCAGAGATAGATAAGACAAATAAAGATAATTAACATCAACTTTTATTAGTATTTTTCATAGAAAAATATCTCTCAAGTCAACTGAGGTAAGGTTAGCAAAATACACTTCCTCCTCCTCGTCATTAATCTAGGAAGAATTTTTTTCTGCTATATTTCTGAGTGTCATAAAAATTTCTGCTCTTTAAAATTAATCTCGGGATTTGAGGCATATCCACTTTATTCTTTCGCTGTATGAAATCTGTGAAGTACATGTATAACTCTACCTAATTCCGACCTCTGGTGTACGCCTGCTCACGACGAAGCGGCAACGACACAACGCGACGGTAAGACACGTTGCCGCTTCGTCGACAGGGTTTCATGTTTGTATGTAAGCTGTTACCAAGCTTGTAATGACGAATATGCGTCTGAAGCTACGCATCCGTGAACAGTAGGCCTAAGTCATAAAATGACAAGGTATATTTGTCTTTGTGACAATTAGATACTTTCAAACTTTTTATCGTCACTAACATGATAAACAATTAATTTCTGCGACGTTATAAAGTTTTTTCTTATAGACACAATTAATCCATGATTAATCTCGAAACGTATCTAATTAAAACTAAAACCACTTCACTTATTGCACATGATATTGCACACTGTTCATTTTTACCTAAGTATAATTTATTGCACCACAACTAAAATGAATAGGAATAAGTTATAAACAGTCACCGGAATGTTTAAACTTTCCGTTAACGTCACTAAAACTTTTACTGCTGAAACTCAAATCGTCCTCTACGTCAGTTTGCATCTTTCGAAAGCTATCGAAGTAAACGGAATGTGTCTCTATACTTTCAGCACCAGATTCACTTCTAGCTTCGTTTTCCGTATCGTCACTTTCACTACAACTTACTATTTTAGCAATCACTAATTTTCTTGGCACTTGTCTTGAAGACGTAGAGTCACTACTCAAATACCCAGAGTCTTGTATATTAAATCCTTTTTTTCTTCGAAAACGTGCCTTAGAATGTCCATCTAATTTTGGCCCTTTAACGAAAGTATCAGTATTTACATTACCACTCCTTCCTGAACGTTTTCTCATCAAATTCCTGCTCAAGTCGCCCGCTTTTTTAACTGTGCCGCTCACGGACTCTAAGTTTTCATATTCCGAGGATTGTGATTGGACAGAAGCTCTCATTGGACTGCAGGAAGGTCCATAGTGTGATTCAGGAGTTATAGAACTATCGTGCGAGTCAATAGTCATATTCTTCGTAAATACCCTCGGACTGAGGCTTCTGCCAGTCACGTTTTTTGAATGAATTTCATTAATTGGTTCTTCATCTGTTTCAACTTTCCTCGGCGGGAATATTGGCTGCTCATATATGGGATCTTCATCCGTAGGCGGCAAAGGTGGTAATACATCGGGGCGTGCTAGATTTTTCAATTGCTTAATCGTAGGAGGAGTACTTTGCCGTTGTCTTTTAGAATGCCTCAATTCTAGCGTCAATATTCGACCTTCTTCTGTAGTCCACTCCTCGGCTTCTTGCCAAGTATCGTCAGTAGTGTCTTCAAGACTTTTTGAACCACTATAAATACCTGTTGTTAACTTTGGACGCTCATAACCGTTTTTGCGCTGTTCATATTCATGCCTGAGACTATTAAATTTGGCCGCGTATTCTACTTTGTCACTCGTTTTCTGGAAAGTTCCACTACTTCTTAGTTGTATTCGTTGTTGTACCGGTGGACTGTCTTCTTTGTCAATATTTTTTATTAAATCTTTTCTACTAAATTGTGTATCGTTTGCTTCCTTATGTTTTGGATGCTTTCTGTCTAAAGTGTCTGGTTCGAAACCATCCGACTCATGAATTTTGATATAATTCTCAGGGGAATCTTTCACTTCTATAGTTAAGCAACCGGGTTTTAATTCAGCGTCGTTAATAGTTGTTATCAATTTCCGGCTTCCCATAGAACAATCTGAGCCACTAGGCGATGTTGGAGTACTCTCGAAGTTGTAGGTATTATTCACGTAAACTTCACTAACTAAACTAGCTTTTGGTGTTTCAAACGGGGGTGGCTGGTTTTTCTCTATTGTTTCATAATGATTATCTATGCAAACTTCACGATGTGGCGACGGAGTGTTGCTGTTGCTGCTGGAATGAATTTTGTACACTGCATTCCTCATTGTTAGTTCTTCTTCTAGCGGTAATGCGCTACTCAAACTTGGGCTAGCCTGCGATGAAGGCACATCAGGGTAATCAGTCGGTGTAGACAAGCCCTTCTTGTTAGTACTTCTTTCTAAACTGTCAGTTTCGTAATCATGTCCTGAAGGGCTTTCAGAAGTGTTTCTTGTGTATGGACTTAGAATAGGAATAGTTGAGTTTTTATTACTTATTCTTTCATCATCGGAACTACTCTGATTGTAAGATTTTGTGCAATGATCGAGAACTATGGCTTCGTTGACCATATCGGGTAGTGCATTTTTATTAGTGAAAGGTTTAGGTATTCTTGGATTTAGTACGGCATGCCGGAGACTTAAAGAATGGTAATCATTCAGGCCAATTGGTCTAATATCATCAACACGCCCCACAGTTTGACAATACAAATTAAAATCAACGCGTTGACTGTCTGGATTTTCAAACTCGGGCAATGGTAAATTATAGTTTCTCATCATAGGTTCCGATCGAACAGACAAAGTTGAAGATTTTTTGGGTATTGAAAAATTGTCTGTCAAATACATCGAGTTGGAGCTTGAAAAACTATTTTGCTTTCTCACTTTTCTTCGACTTTCACTGACAGGAAGCGATAATAGTGATTCGGCCAAACTGTTTTGATTTGTGGGTAAAAACTCGTTATACGAGTGTTGTTTTGCCGTGGGAATATTTTCCAACCACTTTCGTATACTATTTTGCTTATCTCCTTTGTTACTAAGACAGTTTACGCAGGCTGGGATATTGTACTTTGCAATTTGTTGGATATCATTGTCACCGTCTATCTTACAACCTGGACAGCCTATGCAATTTTTCTTTCTGCTGTTTTCTCTTTTCAAACTAACAACACTACCACTTCTTACGCTTCCCATGCCTGTATACATATCTATGCTATTTCCGTTTGACGGAAAAGTTTCTTCTTCGGGTATTTGATTCAGTATTGGTTGGAAACGTTTAGCTGCCATTTTATGCTTTGCTATTGCGATGACTTCTCTAATCTTCACCAAAAATTCTAGCGCTGCAGCTGGAGGTTCCTGTAAAATCAAAAGTATAAGTAATTAAAATAGGAATCGACTAAATGAATGATAGAGAAGAACATAATTTACTTACCGCCATTAAATGTGGTTCAAAGTAAGCTGGATTGAAGTACAATTTTCTACGTGTTGTGCCTACTGGTCGCGCTATTTCTCTATCATCTTGTGTTTCTACAATGGACACATGTTCATCTGGTAGTCTCTCAAAACCTGACTCATCGCGATGAGTTACTTCTGAATTATCATTTTTATTTACTTTGAAATCACCATAATGCTGATGAATCACTGCCGAAGTAGTTTGATTCTGAAAACATATTTTCATACATCTTAATGTTCTTGGTTAATTTCTGTTTCTGGGTAGAAAACTATTTGGGTATAGTTTAGTTAGTTACAATACTTACATTATACAAATTGTCGTCACTTCGTGCACTGTCACCGAAATCATCTGAATCAGATATATTACTGCCTGAATCGCTTGTAAAGTTTTTGTTTTCGTGAAGTTGTCTACTGATATTTAATAAAGGGTTTTTCTTAATAACTCCATCATCTGGACCCATCGCATTAGGTAGAGTTTGAATTCGTTCGTTGTTTACTCTGACGATATCTCGTTCAGTGATCACGGACCCATCTTTCTTTTTGAGTCCCTTTGGTCTTCTGTTGCCGTCTTCATCAGACATTGCCTTTCGACGTTTCCGAATGTGTAAGAATAGGAACACAGATGCAACGTAGATGAGACCGAGAAGTAGAGAGCTGATGCCGATAGCCACGTACTCGGATACTGTGAGACCTGAAGTGCTGGTCGAGCCTGATGTCTGTGCATTGGGGGCGAACTGGACTTCAGTTACATCTGTAAACCGGACATGTACGGTATGAATATAAAAACATTATAATATATGAGTATTGAAAATGTATAGCTCTAAATGGGAGCTAAAACTTGTAACATACTAGAATACGGTTTCGGCGGAGTTCCTTGCACCCTGAAGGCGACACATGGTGTGAACACTCCTCGCAAATCAAGCGGCGACGTGGGCGTGGCGGCGACGTCGCGACACAGCAGTCGAACCACCATTACTCGTCCGGTCATTCTTGCACGCACATCGTTCTCCCCGCTCCACTGCGAATAACACATGATTAGTATTGGCAAATTGGAAACTAGATGACTAATAGAAATGTCTATGTTAATACGTGAAGAGAAAACTTTTTACCCCTTTTTGGTGTAGAGCGAGTTTTGCCATGGTTAAAATTTATACGGAGAAAAGTACAGATTTAATAAAAATAATTAATAGATTGCGAAAAGATTTCTATCACTAGATGACCGCTTACAGTATCTGTAAAAATGTATATGGAAAGTGCTGTACCTGCAAAAATGTTCTGCCTTCGTCGCGAAATAGATTGAAAGGCACATCAGCATCCAAAGTGTTCCTTAGATCGAGGAACCCTTTCCTTGTCAGGAATTGAGCGCCTGATACCGCACATATTGGTGTTTTGACATCTGGGGAACAAAAGAGCATTAATTGGAAACATGAAAAAATTCAACCGAACAAGAAATGATTTTAGCGTAAGAAGCCGAGCAAAAGTGAAAATGCACACACTCACTTTGGAAAGTAATCTCCCTTGACGGATGTATAATCTGGCCTTTCAGTGGCAAATAAACAAACGGTATTCGTTGCACAGCACTGCCGGTCCCAAACGTTGCTAACGAGCATTCTGTAAAACGAAATATTTGCATGCTTAAAACAAATTATGAAGATAAACACTTGGCTGTATAAAAGGCAACGAAATTTCTAAAAGTCTTCAATTCAAGTACAAATATTTTTCAAATTCATTATTGGACTAACGCGATCATGTACCACCATTCGTAATATTTTATTGGACGTCACATTTGTAAAGGCATTAAGACTAATACCATACCATTCGACAAAATAAGCTTCTTTCGAAAATCCGATGGTTTATTAACAGCGTATATTTGAACCTTCTCATTTACACAGTAAGTGTTGCCAAATGCAGTAGTTGTCACGCGACTGCTCCTAAATTATTTAAGTAGTCTTCCAAAGTGTAATTACGGACATCGATATGTTTCAAAGTGAAATTATTCGGAGGAGTTTGGACTTAAAGAAGTGTAAGGTTTAATAAGGATACGAAAATATATTGCCAAGAAGAAACTGCGATTTTGTGCGTAAAAGAGAATTAACTAGCAACTATATCTATTTACCAGGAAAACAAACAATACAATAATCAAATGAAAGCAACTCATGTAATATTCAAAGATAACATCGGAAAATTGAGATAGCTATTCAAATGCAAGATTACTATTTATCTAATTAAAAGCAAGGAAAATGGAAAGCTATTCGATTGTTTTTATGGAATCGTTTCCCACAGGAGGTACCAACATAGCATTGACATTGAAAAACATGCCACTTTGTTGTATACCTCCCACGAGCTTTTGTATTTTTTCTCATAATTAGGTACGTTGGTAGATATGTACCTACCCATTATTGGCCTATTATATCGATTCCTAAACAGTAAAAACTATGACATCTCCCCATTGAAAATTTTATTCTGAATAGCACATGCTTTTTTGACAAAAATCACGTTAGGAATTTAAATTGAATTCGTTATTTTTAGTAGTTTTGTGTGGTATCGATTAATAAATGTACAAATGATGGGCAGTTCATTGTGTCAGTCAGATATGAGATAAAAGCAGTTACCAAAGCAATATCCTACATTAATGGGATTGTTAAAATGCGTTTGAATCGAATCGATAAAGATTTGCAAATTAGTTATGAATTTTTACAAGGTAAACGAGGTAATAAATGAACAAGGAATATGCATCTATTGCATATTTATAAGCTAATTCGAAGTGCGGTCCAATACGGTTAATTGCAAAAGTAACAACCTGAATCATCGTGAAGAAAGCGATATGCGAGATTTCGAAAATGTAACATTGAGCGGTTGAGGTGTCTTCACTTAAACAGTGATATAGCACAATGAAGTGCACGTTTGACTGAACTTAACAATTTTGCAACTGATCTGGCTTCTGTTAAAAAAAAACTTGATTATGAAAGATGAGAATATACTTATCCATTTTGTTTCTCTAAAACTAGAAAGAATTATCTACTGCTGAGATGACAACTAAGTAGGTAATAGAGAAGCATAGAAGAAGACATGTTGGGCCTTATCACAAATATAATTTTGGACTAGTTATGAGAATCATGATGATTTAAATTCTAATTGGCTTATTGGAATTGTCATGCAATGTTTTAATAATTAAATTCTACAGGTACCTTACTATAGAACTTGCAAACAATTTAAGTTTGGCAGAGGGGTACTTTTTAGTGGTGGTACCATAACTAAAAAGTGGAAAATAAAAAACTTATTACAAAAAAAGAATTACTACCGACTTCAATGTAAAAAAACACTGAAAAGTGCAAAATAACTTTAATTTCGGAAGTCGATGTTAAATAACGAAGAGAAAAAACTATTATAGAAACACCGACTTCCGAAATTAAAGTTATTTTTCACTTTTTAGGTTTTTTTTTTTACATTGAAGTCGGTTGTATTTTATTTTGTAAAAAAATTTTTTATACTATAGTTTACCGTGTTGCATGACGGATGACGGTAAACTGGAATTAGCACTTCTGCAACTGTTTCTGATACCTAACGCACGTCTTGCATTACTGTCATAAATTTTAGCTCGCACCTAACTCTGTGATGAATGTCACGTAGGTGATAGACAGATTTTTAAAAAAAGTAGGTTACTCTAAAAGGAGTGCTCGTTGAAACTGCCATTCAGTAAAACCGTAAAAAGAGGTAAAGAAGGTTTACTCCGAATTATGGCGATGAAAAGTTTACGTAGGTATATATGTTTTATGGGGCTAACCTCCAAACTCTTGAAAGAGACCCTGAGTTAAAATTATTTTATTTTGTTTCTGACTCTACTTGTGCCATACTTACATCTGCCAATACAAAATTTGCGCATACCTCTTGTCATGCAATATCAATTGCACTGTAAAAGGCCTTTTCGGGGGTAAGGCAAATCTTGTTCTGGCGCTGTGGTTGAATTTCGGTAAAAAAAATACAGTTTGGTATTAATCATCGATACGGTGAAGAAGATACACCGTGGAAGATATCTACTAGACTGATACTATAGCGTGGCTCTTAAATGACAGTAAAGTAAGAACACAGGTAAGGAACCTGTGAACCTTCTATATTTCCACTATGGTATGAACTCGTAATTACCCGGCAGATCGTCGACGCACAGCTCTCTATCCTCTCTAAAGAGCGGCGCGCGCTGCGGACAAGCGCACGCGCACTCGCCGCTCGCGTCTGGTGCACGCGCGCCGGCGCCGTGCTCCGCGCATTGAGCCGCGCTGCACTCATCTCCTGGAAAAGGAAAAAAATAAAATAATCAAAGATATTTCAAGAGGTTAGGAGGAAAATACCATTAAGATCCACTTGGAAAATAAAATCGCTGAATGCGTTTCGTGTTTTCATAAGGAGAATGATAATGACTTTGAATAATGTTAGAACACACGCATTTTATTTATCTTCTAGATATAGTGTCCTGTATCTGCCCTCAGTAGTTGCAGTAGAGAACATGAGTGAGCCCGCATAGAAAACTAGGCATGTTGAGTTGTTGGCACTTTGCAACTAAGTCTTGTATTTACGAGGTAATAGCTAATCTCGTAAAACTGCGTTATGGCCACTGGTAATAGAATCGTATTTAATTTTATAGTGAGGAAAGGACCATATTACTACTAGAAGCCGACATAAGTTAAAAGCTCAACGGTTGCTTGGATCGTAAATTATAATCAGTGTAAGTAAATGAGACAGCAGGCATGCTGCTTTTAGCATCGTTGGCAATCAGTGATTTTGTAACTACCTACACTAATGCTGCAATGCGTTTGGGCGACTCGGCGTCCGATTGCTTGGAGCGTGGTATCAAAACTGAGGTGCCATTTTCGAACCATAGGTAGGTACTATAATTATATACTCCCTTTTTATCAGTCCCTCTATCAAGCTACCATAATTTCAGCCGAAAGACGTCTACAGTCGGACATACTTAGACCTCTCAAAAGTGTCACTATGGTTCTCGCATCCAGTGAACTCCTGCAGCCTTCACCAGGTCTTCGAACTATTTTAAGTCTTCTAATCACCAGCAGTCATAGAATTATATGAATAATCCAGAAAATGTAACTCGACTGACCAGTTATCGGATGCGAATGCGGAATTGCATCATGCTCACCTAGGTACCTACTTTCCTATCGTCTTCTGTGCCCAAAACTTGCAGCTGACGTTTGCGCTGTCACCGATGATGCTGTTCCGCGAAATATTGTGACATGAAGAGTCGCGACACATCTGCGGAACGTACGGTGCCAACACTTCAGCGACTAAATTATCGGTCATAGTAACGCGCCGAACAGTCGGAAACGCGGCGGGCGGCGCCAGTGGCGTTCGTCAAGCCTAGTTGTTCGTCGGTCTCTTTGTGGTGTGCGGTTGACGTGTTAAATTTCCCAGCAAAATGGATTTTATCACAATATTGGCTATTATAGAGGAATTAGAAGAAGGAAAATGCAACAGGCACTCAACTTTCGGTCGCTTAACGCGTCGCCGAACTTTCGGTTACGACGCGTCGCCAGATGTGTCGCTTGCTCATGAACGCGACGTAATTTCGGTTGATGTGTCATAGGGAACTTGAAAAACACTGCGAGTGTATTCAACCGAACGTTCGGCGCTGTACTTTCCGCAGATGTGTCGCGACCCTTAACTGTCATCATCATCGACATGAAGAACTGACCGGTAATAGTGAAGATGTCTCCAGTGTCCCTTCGCGCCAGCTCCCCGAGGCGCGCGCCGGCCGCAGCCGTGGCCAGCACGAGCAGCAGCGTGGCGGCCATGCTACCCCCCGCCGCCGCCATCCGCGCGCCCTCCTGCCACCCGCATCGCTAGCTTCACCTGGTGGAAGAAATCATCAGATTTAGATATTGGAGATATCATATCACACCCGGTTTAGGAAACTATGGGCAGCATATAAATAAAATATTGATTTTATATATTCCCAAAAAAATTCTATATTATAATCTATTTAAATAAAAATGAATGGCTAAACGTAATGCTAAGCGCAGAACTCGAAAATGGCTGGACCATTTTGGATGAAGGTTTTACTAAATTATATTTGTTAAAGTCTCAGGAATGCCCCTTATGAAGAAATAATTGGAAAAGTTGACGTAAAACCGTAAAAAACACATTCGGCAATCTGCCCAAAAGAATCTGCATTGCCACGCTATATGGCAATGCTTATTATCCTCTGTCCGAGGTAAAAGCCAGCCCTTGGGTCACGTTCAAAATGACCCACGTATCCCTGAAAATATTAGCTTAAAATTTTGAAGCCAAAATACATGTATGAATCTTTACTATCAGGAAAACTTATAAGAAGTAATATAATAATAATATAATATTCACACAACGCCGTCTAGTCCAAAGCTAAGCAGAGCTTGTGTTGTGAGTACCTACTAGACAACTAATAAACATACTTTTAAATATTTCTAAATACATACCTACATATTATAGATAAATTTCACCCAGACACAGAACAAATAATAGTGCTCATCACACAAACATTTGTCCTGGGTGGGTACCTATCGAACCCACGACCTCCGGCATAGCAGTCAGGGCCACCAACCACTAAATCAACAGGCCAGTCAATGAAGTCTATGGTATTAACATAAAATGTAAAAACAAAAATATTATGGAACTCTTAGCGCACGAGTCCGATTCGCACTTGTTGCAGATTAGGTTTGATCAGAATCAACCTGGGAACCAAGGGCTTTACCATGATGTGTTAAAATGTCAGTTGAGCGAGCGAGAAAGAGGGATGGAAATATACACCCTATACCTTCAGCTCCATTCCTTTAACAGTTCAGTTTAGGTCGTTTGAATCGCGTTTTAAGAGCGCGTGGTAGGGGGCTTCAGGTCACAATGAACCTGAGGCCTCAGGCCACGAATTAAACGTACCTATGTGTTCAGTACAATCAAAGTGTTACAAAATAAATATAATATAATGTGTATAATATTCCACAACTATCACACAACGTCGTCTAGTCCCAAGCTAAGCAGAGCTTGTGTTATGAGTACTAGACAACTGATAAACATATCTACTTATATATTTCTAAATACATACATATTAAAGATAAATTACACCCAGACACAGAACAAATGATCGCGCTCATCACACAAACATTTGTCCTGGGTGGGAATGGAACCCACGACCTTCGGCATAGCAGTAAGGGTCACTAATCACTAGACCAACAGGCCATTCAGTAAATCGTAAAGTAACGTACAAATGAAAGCAATTTAGTGAAAAAAGTGGATCGAAACGAGATGAAATATAACAAGAGTGGTGAAAGCTTACGCATCGGTGCAAAAATTCAAGTGCATTGTTTAGTGTTCAATCTCACTCAGTTCACATGATTTCCTCTACAGTGCTGGTTGGTTTATGATAGCGAGATTTAGAACACCTGTAGTATGGAGTCTTCGAACACATCGCGTAAAGATAAAAGAAAATGGACATATTTATTTATTTATTTATTTAAACTTCATGTATAGTAGTAGTACATAGGCGGACTTAATGCACCAAACTTCATTCACAATGAATAAATACTAGATATATAAAAATAAGATCATTGACATTAGGCGCTAATAAAATTCATATTTATTTATTTAAATGCTAAAATTATAAACTAACAAATACTATGATAAATTCAGAACATTATAATCAAGAGAACTCAAAAAAAAAATGACGAAGACCACCATTAAAAATTTCAATTTAATTTTTATTGTATATTTATATAAATATAAATTAAAGCTTATCCCTTAAAATATAAAAGTATCTATTAAATACATTAAATTTATTTATAAAAATAGCATATCTTTTTTAAGTTTCATAAAATATATAAGAGTCTAATAAGACAGTGTTGTAAGTTTCCCGATAGCTAGGTTGTGCACCAGTGGCTGGACCCAACTAAATCCGCATTATAGCCTTTTTCCAAATACCTTGGAGTCGGCTTCCAGTCTGTATGCGGCTGAATACCTGTATTTTACATATTTTACCCGCACCAAAGTTCTTACGCACTTTTACTGGAAAAAGTGCAAAAAGCGTTCCTTAGGTTCCTGTACAAGCGGAAACACGGCTATTATCCATACCTCTATCCGACAAAATTTCTATTGGGTTGCCTCGGATATAACTCACTAGAGGTAAGACGAGCGCGAGATCAGCTCACCATAGCCTGCAAGACGCTCCGTGGCACTATTGACGCGCCTGATCTGCTTACTGTGCTGGCGCGTTTCCTTGTCCCGGACAATTACTGCCGCGGCAAAAAGCACAGAATGCTTGCTGTGCCTCAGTGTCGCACTGTTGCCCGTGCGCAGTCTCCAATACCTCGCACTTTGGCAGCACTAAATGATCTCTTGGACTCTTATCCAACAAACGATCTGTTTGCGGATGAATGGAAGATGATTTTATTGGTATGTCAGAAGTACTGTGAGAGGAATTGATGAAAGTACATGTTGTTTATAACTTAAAAATTTTTTTTAGTTACTGTAATTGGTTGTTTAAACGTTGTAATTAATTGATTAAATAAATAAATAGAGCACTGCCTGTCAGACCTCCACAACGAAGTTACAGGGCATCACGATACTTCTTGGATAGACCACTGTTGGTCAGACTTTCTGGCGTCTGACTACCTATAACGACTGTCAAAGTTCTACGAATGACAACTGAGATCAGAGGCTTTGCGTGGTTTCGAGGCACTGGGTGTCAGTCAGTAGATAATGTCCTAGATAAACCTAGAAAACTATATACTAATGGGCCGTAATCCACCACGCGGGCCCAATGCGGGTTGGTGAATGTCACATGTCTTCGAATTTTTGGTTCTAGGACATGGCGGTTACCTCACGATGTTTTCCTTCACCGTTTTTGAAAGCAGTGGTGATGAAATAAATTACACAAAGTAATGCACCTGGCTGGGTTTGAACCCGCGACCTACAACTCCTGAGTGGAGCAAAGTGAATTAAAAAATTAAAAATGAATTGAAAAATTCGCATTAGTACTTGCCCGGTTTCGAACTCACAACGTCATGCATGGGAGGCGGGTGCCTTAACCACTAACCCAAAATAATAACCATTCGATTGGTAATATTCCAAAACCCATGTCGCAACCCGGTGTCAATTAACTGTGAATCTCACAAATATTAGATAGAGGCGTCATTTTATAGCTGTATTACCAAGTCTCAAGTTTACCTACGTGTGTAAAACTTATCTGTTAAGTCACTACACAACTGTAGCGATCCATAAAACTCGATGCTGTTCATATTTGCTTTACTTTTCATCCGCGTATGTTGGCACGCGTCAATACTGTTGACTCTTCGACTCTCTGTAATTTTGTGTTTCCGCACGACCAGCTATCGGTGGGTGTTTATCTAACTGTCCAACAAAATCGCACTTAAAACTGAGAATACGGTATTATTGTATTATTGAAGTGACAATGTTAGGATCTAATGACACTGACAAACTCGCTCAGCGGGGGGCCCTACAGACACCCACTTTGTCGATTTATGCTGGTTTCCAACTTCGTTCTCAGTCAATCATTTCTCAGAATATCAGTCCCGAACATATTAACATTGAAGGTTGAGTTATCGACACTCGTATGTCCGTTAGACAGATGTCGATTTGTTGTTGTTATCCATCCCTGCTCGCTAATAGGTTTCCTTAATCGCTGCGAACCTTTGCTGTGCTAGTTTCAAGATGATTATTTTTGTGTGTTGTCTAGTATTATTTGTAACGGAAATTAGGTCTTGCCTTAATAGTTTTGCACCCATGCACAATACTTTCATTAGTTAACAATTCGTATTAAAAATACTTAGTAGGTTTTGCCTTGTTACTTAGTGGGTTATTCCTTGAGAGCCTCGTACCGGAGGCACCCCAACCCGAATGCGATAAATATAACATTTATTTTTATTATTTTTTTCTGTTGATTTCAATTTGTACAGTCTACATAAAAAGTTTGCTTAAATTTGAGTTTATGTTGAGACTATGTTTAAAGTTAATTATTATATTAAGTTTTTTGAAAATACTGATTGAAAACTTCTACTTTTATTACTACTGTTGATTATTTTTATAGTTGATTTTTTTGCATGTTTTGAGACATAAAGCTTGATAATATTATACTATCAACTTTTTAATACGCAGTTTTTATTTATATGTGAAGTAAAAAAAAGTGAAACTAATTTTTCACATTAAAGTTTATTATTGAGTTATTTATTTAGTATGCTACATTAAAAATACTTAAAAGAAATATTCCATGTAGAGTAGGTATTTTGATTTTCTGTATTGAGAAAGGAACTATGTATTGTTATATAATTAAAACCTGTGATCATTCTAGGACAGTCTTTATTGTATTCTCTAATTAAAATATTTACGTACCTTAACCAAGCAAAACTATATTTTTCCTAATTCTTAAAGTGTAGTATTAATAATTTTAGTAAACTAGTAATACAATTTTGTTTAATATTTTCTGCTGATGGTACTTTTAAGCTAAACTGACTTTTATTTGAGTTTATCAAGATAAAACAAATCGGGTTCCTCCGGTACGGGGCTCTCGGGTATCAGGGCACTCAAGGAATAACCCTGTTAGGTTAGGTTAGCATAATAAGCATAATCAACCTTATAATGTTCCCACTGCTGGGACTCAGGCCTCCTCTCTAGGAGAGGGAATGAGCCGTAATCCACCACGCGGGTTCAGTGTGGGTTGATGGATGAGGTTAGATTAGCTTAAAATCAATAAGGTACACCTTATTGATTTTAATTACCTTATTTTTTTTTTTTCAGTGTCTTACTGTAATTTTTTTATGGTGTACAATACAATAAAGAATATAATTAATATCTATCTTTTTCATTAAGGCTTTATATGCTGTGTTTAGAAAAGATTAGGTAATTCAATAGAAGAACATTCTATTATTATCTGTATGTATTAAGTTTTAGATTTCTTTCTCGTCTCTCCTTTCACAGGTCTCAGAGCCTATGTAATCTTACTACTGTTGTGTACGTTCTTAAATAAATAAATAAATTGAAAAAGATAATACCAGTTCTTGCAAGTGCCATTTGAATTCCATAAAATTACCACCGTACCACGATGGATCTCAAGAGCTTTGGCGCTAGATATGTCTTCTCGTACCGTAAAAAGGTAAGGTTAACTAACTTAAAGGTACCTAAGTAAAATATCCTATCAATATTCAATAGCACAAACGCTTAACTTCAGCTCAACAAATTGTCTATTGTTTTAGAGTCTAGATATTTGGTTGTAACCAATATGCTGTGGGTTTCATTTATATTTTACTGTTCGTCATCGTTTTAGTAAAGAAGTCGTGGTTTGTGGCTGAAGATGAATAGTTTGAGGGCAAATACTTCGCTGACCTACAATGGAATCTCAAGGGGGGCAAAGATTTTATAATGAGGAAACAGTTCCTATAGGTACCTACTGGAAAGAGAAAACTAAAGCTAGAACTACATTAGACCGACGCACACGTGTAACACACAAGGGCCTCAAGTCTGATTTTACTATAGTGTCAGAATGGTCTATCATTGATTTCATAATTGTTGATTTTGATAAGTTTGGTAATCTACTAATATATTGGCGTCATTATGACTTTCCAATGGTCAACCACTGACATTCCATTGAAAGAAGTGGTATAGAATGGTAATCTCGTAAATATTGACAAATGAATGTCTGACGTATACGGTAATCTGCTAAAATTTTGACAGATCCTTTGATCAGTGATCTACCATTAGAACGTCATTGTGCAGTCATTGCTTTTAATAAGCTCGATATTGTCATTCTACCACAACTCTATTACGAGACCATTGACCGATCAATGATCGATCATTATGAATTAGCAGATTACGAACTTTTCATAAAATGACAATGGGATCGTGTTGGAATGACAAATTTATAAAAATAGGGCCCCTGATTTGTACGTAGAACGACGTCGCGTGGCGTGGATCAAGTGTAGTTCTACAAGTCTAGTTTCCATATAAAATGTTGGAGACCGACACGCCTAGATGTGTGTGGCACACGTCGCGTGCGCAGTGTAGTTCTACCTTCAGTGTTTGATTGCCGTATGAGACATGTCTAAGTGGGCGCTATTGATTGATTAAAAACCGATGCTTGTAATTACTTCTTTCTTGTTTCTCGTCAAACGTATAAGTTGGCAGGTATCATCGCTAGGTACCTAATTAAAGTAAAAAGGTTCCTAATAGGTGACCTGCGGGGTTACCATGACGTTCAAAGTAAGATTGTTTCATTCGTATTTCAGTGTGGGTAAGAGACAGAGCTATACAGGTTGTCTAGCGCCATCTCTTACTCACACTGGAAATACGAATGAAACAATCTTACTTTAAACGTCATGGTACAGGTCCTGGTCGGACATTATTACATACAAACGTAGTAGATATGGATAATAATCGTTATAAATCCTCCCGCTTATCACAGAAGTGTAGCGTACATAAGTGCACCAGTTTCTTATTGCTCATCACGTTTATTACTTTTGCATATAATTCTGAATGGGATGCGTGACGATGGGCGTGATTAAAACTCATTCGTTTTAACCACGCCCATCATCCCTTAACATCACCTACTGTTCTCAATCCTTGCTACACAATAAATGGAATTCACCATGAGGTTTGTGTTTGTTTAAGACCTTTTTTAAAAGGTCTTAAACACCAATATAAATAATGAGGTACCTACAAGAAAAAAAAGCCAAGTAATGTTTAGAGAAACATTACTAATACTCAATGTAGAGACATTCAATTGAATTCCAAAGAACCTCATATTGACGAATAAAACCACACATTTGTGTAAATACAGCATCAATAATTATAAACAGATGAATCACGACGAACTTATCATCACTGCGGCTAATCTTACCGGTCGACTGCAACTTAATATTCCTGATTATTACTTGTGCTATAGATTTATTGAAATGCAAGTAGTAGATATGATTACTGTAATATGGCCAATCTAGTCCCTGATTGATAATGTCGTGCATGAGATTAACATCAGTGTCTGACATTTGAAAGAACATGTAGATGCATCGCAGTACCTACTTGATCTAGTGTGCGCGTGTGATTGGTGTCTTTAGCGTGCGCTTGCGACTAATAAGTAGCATACAACAGCTGTTTATTTTGAAGAATATAGGTTATTTGAAGTGCAGTTATGAAAGTCATGTCATTAGATAGACAGCTCATTACTTTATTACCTGATTAAATTACCTAGTCATGTACCTAACTAGCATGCCTTCTTTTCTGAATTTCGGCTATGGCGGCTAATCTTAGCGTAGACTAACGACGGGTTTCTGAATTGAGTATTTCGAGTTAAGCACGTCTCAAACCCTACTTAGATGCCAAATTATGACCGATTTTCAGGCTAAAGTAAAGTTTGAGAAATACTCAACTTCAAATGCTTAAATCAGAAAACGAGGGTAACTGTCGGAGTGAGAGATGTTATAGTGCTTAAATGACATAAGTAGGTGCCTTTTCCCTATTTTCATCCGTACACTCTCAATTAAGTTAAGGTAGTAAATTAAGTACATAGTAAGTCTTTTAGCGTCGCTGCATTTTTGAGTTCCGGGAAAAATCAATGAGTTTCGATGCGGTCTCTAAATTCCCGAGAAAAATTAGACTTTCGAGACTATTTCAAAAGTAGGTTTCTTACCCATAGGATAAAGATCCCTACCAAAATCTACCTAGTCAAAATAAGAAATTTGAATTAAGTTAAAAAGGTCTAAGTTTTCATTTTAGTAGTGGGGCCGTAAGAATATGTAGAGTGTGGTCTGTTAGGAAAACTATACAAGCAATAAGAGCCTGTTGCTCCGACTTCTATAAATTTTAAAGCCTATATTTTTACTTTAAAAATTGTGCCTTATAATGAAACAATTTTTAAATAATATTTTTGGAAAGTCTCGTATTTCCCGAGATTGATTACCTACTTATAGAGTATCGAAAATACCAAAAAATCGTCGAAACTAGGAATATTGGAGAATAAAATTCCCTGGCTTAAAATCCCATTCAGTCAACTAAGTTAGACTATTCTATCTCTGGACCTAGACTAGCGTCTTCAATATTTCCCAGAAGCAGTCCTTACCTACTAATGTAAAGATTACCGCTCCCGAGATGTAAAATGAACTTAAATTATGTAAGACCTTTATATAGTAACATTACGAGCAGCCCCGCCTCCGGAAGTCGGCCAGTGCAGACCCATGCAGATGCATCTATTGATTTCGTATGCTCAGATAACGATTGATCTGCAGCCATTACCGAGGCTGCCTTGCGTTTGTCTAAATACACACATAGAAACTAACATACACATTATAGATCTAATTATATTGCTCAACATGTCCAGGAAATGCAAAGGAATTTAGGCTTACAGTTATTGTGATAAGAGTCCCTTTAAACGCAGCAAGAATTTGGTCGTGCGTGCCATGTGTACCAGGATCGCAAAAATTGCAGAGGTTCGTTCGAAGCCGTAGGCGCCGGGGACTGACGCCGGTCGAACTGGTTAATTGCCAGACATTATTTACTCCTAGTAGCAGCTCAGTACTCATGAAGATTGATTACTGGGTTAAAAGACTTCTAATTCATAAGCAGTCCTTCTACCTCGAAGGGACGTTTAGAAACTATGTATTAAGGCTAATTTCACAAAGCTGGATGGTATTTGAGCTTCATGAAATGGTAAGGAATGCTGGTTAGTATTATGTTGGTGAATAATATGCGAATCACGTTGGGAGGCCCTTAGAGACATCGCTCTCATTAAACAGTGCTAATCTGCTCTATTCCTTATACGATTTGCTTGTTACAATTACCTTAATTAAATATTAATGGAGTCAGAAATAGATTCTCAGATGTGTGATGTTTAAAAATAACTCTTGGACTTTAAGGAAAAAATCTCAAAAAAAATTACATATGGTCATTAACCGGACTCCTAACCTTGATTGATTACTCCAGTAAACTCCAAACTGAGATCATTTTAAGTTAAATGTACACAATATATAAAAAAGTAACGATTTAAACATGACTTGCAAAAACACAACCGCTTGACAATTGATGGTACCACCAACGTCTTAATCAATTTATGCTGTTATAAATCGATGCCGCCTTCCAAACAATCGAGTTGCATACATATTACGAGCAAGCTTATGTAAGAACATAATCTATGCAAGTTTTTGCCGAGACCCCTAATGCTTTGATAAATTAGCAGCAATGGCATTATCATGTTACGAGCAATTTATCAGCGGGAAGTTGGCTGGTGCCCACACAAGGTGACGATGTACCACATAATTATGATCCAATTGGTTCTGAACACCATTTGTTATGTCTTGTACCGTATCTACTATACCGATCAGGTCAGGAGTTACTAGACCGGATACATTTATATCGTAAATTGCCTAATCATAACCTTCAATGGCTTTTCTATTAATGATATTGTAGTTTGTTGTGATTTCATAAAGATAGGTTTATATTTACCGTTTGCTGTATCTATGACTTATTTTTTTACTCCATAGCGGGACAGATGAAGACTTGTTTTAACATCTGGATTTTGCTCTTAAGGCTGTAAGTGCCGATGTAGTTCAAGTGAGCATGAAAGCTGTTAAAACTTGAGCGCATTTCACTTATTTCGGACTGCACGTAGTGCACTTGATGTGTTTGCAGTAAAAGAGTTTTGTTTACATGGAAAAAACCGATCTTCGTTTTCTAATACACTTTACGAAGTATAAGTGGCTGTATTAAAGATTTTTTTAATCGACTTCAAAAAGGTGAAAGGTTTTATGTTCGGCTGCATGTATTTTTTTTGTCGTATATTCACTGATATATCGGTCAAATGTGGGCCGATTTTTGATATAATGATATTTTATTTCTTTGAAACTATACTCCCGAATTGGTCCCATAGAAATATTATCCTGATCTGGTAATGAACTTCGAAGATATGGAACGTAACTCTTCATAGGAAATTAAAAGAACTATGACAACTAGTAAAAACTGTCTTATTGCCGACTTACGAAATTATTTTTCATCTAACTAGAAGATTATTTTTTTATATTAATTTTAAATTAAAGAAGATTAAAAAATTAAAGAAAGAATAAACTAAAAGATTATTCAAAAATGAAATGCAAAAACATAAAATATTAAAAACACAAGTAAAAAAGCTTGTTAGCCAAGCAGAAAATAAGGCATAATAACGTAAAATCCATTTAGATCTAAGTCATGCTTATCCAAATACTTCAGATGGTTTACAAACAGAATTTTGCCAGCCGAAGCTAATAAGGTCCTTGAGTAAAGAGGACTCTTGAGACAGTTAGGTCGGGACTGCGGTCTCCAGCTCATAGGTAAGTATGCAAATATTTGCCCCCACTGGGACAGGCTTCTGAAGATTCAGTAAATTGAGATTGATCGTTCTTGTAGATTATTTGGTTTTAGATTATGACGATGTGGATGATCAACGCTGAAAATGCTTGTGTTCCACTCAAATCTGTGTGGTTCTTTCATCAAAAAACCATCTCAGACACTAATCTGCATGGTTCTCATGTGATTTGACCATTACATGTTTGCTGTATGGACTTTAAAAAAGACTTTGACGCTTGAGTTTGTTTCGGTGTTCCTTCTTAGGGTAGTCAGCTAGGAAACACCAGCCTCATTTAGTTTAAACTGACGAACAATTTGACGTGCTTTTTTTTTTTTGAGCGAACCCATGGCCCCAGTAGGCTTCGACCTTGCTGGGCCCCTACGGCTTGCTGACATCCCCTTAACGCGTGCGTCGACGACTTGAGCTTGGTCCGGTCCGGACGGTCGGACGGCGAGCTACCCATTGCGCAAGCCCGCGCTTACGGTGGCTAAAGTGTTTTTAAAAACCTATTTGAAAAATAAATATCATTTATCATCTTCCTGCCTTTTTAGGCTAGAGTGAATAGGCTCTTAATAAACTAGTGCGCCTCACCATCAATGATTGCATCACTGCTTACCATCAGGTGGGCTCGCAGTCAAGCACCAATTAAAAAAAAGCTTGGGTCGGCGCAATACGTTTTATAGAGACTAATATGATAGCCATGTGAGATATTAAATATTATGATATTTCAGTTAGCGTTTCCTCCATTCCGGAGACGTATGCCTTACGTATAAGTAGTGAGTCCCAGCAGTGGGAACATTATAAGGCTGATTATGCTTTATGCTTACGTATAAGCCATCTTTAGCTTCTGTTAGTCCACCCTGAGTGGAAGGAGATATTTGATGATTTTCTACCTAATTAAAAAAAGCTTTTGTTGAGTCATGAATTAAAAAAAAATTATCTATGCGATTAGGTGGTTAGTTAAGCAGTGGTTATCATTGTTGCTAAAGATTCTGTTTCATTATTTTTGACAAGGCGATGAATAGATTTATATATGAAGATACCTAATACGTTCATACAGTTTTTGATTAGACTGTATTTTATAATTAGAGTCTCATTAGTCTTAAACGCACTGTCATTGCATGTACCTATTTAGTATTTGCAATTCGATTAATTTAATTATTTTTCTTTGCGTTATTGAATTGTAAACTTTCTATTTCGTTTGTTTATTCTTCTTTTTAATTATTGAAATACATATCTATTTCCTTAGTGTTGAAAGTTATGTCTGCTTTTAACTGATTTTATTTTCTACTAGCAGCCGCTTGCGATTCTGCCCCGTGAACGTAGTATGATTCCATCCATCCATTTTTTTTTCAACTTAATTTTTCAACTGTTTTTTTTCTAATATTTTTCTTTTAAATCATCGCTGTATTTAGCGAAGAAAACAACAAAAAAAAAAACATATATTCAAATCGGTCAAGCCGCTTTTAAATTTTAGCGAGACTAACGAACAGTACTTGATTTATCTATAGATATTTATAGATTTTTTAGTTTAACCCTGTTTTGTAGGTTTGTGTTTAAATGTAAACAGGCAAAGTACCTGCTGTTTTGTACACATTAATTAGATAGCTTGTTATGAAATGATTGATGAATAATTCTAACTGGTTCCTGTCCTACGCTTCTACACAAAAGATCATAAATATTTACGCTTCACAAACACATTTCTCCATTATTCCACAAATCACTAACTTTTACAGACGATTAATTATGCGCATCATAATTTAAAACGGTATAACGCCCATCAATGGTAATACAAGCCAGCAAAACACAGAAGCGAACAAATATAATTCCAAAAGGTTCAGAAACCTTACTAGGTAAATACAGACACGTGCCGAGTACAAAGGTATTATTTTTATTCCTCTTAATTTCCATTATAGCAGACGTTCGGTCTAGTAAGCTCCAGACCTTTAATGTTTATCAAACATAGATCGTCAAATAATGCTGTTTGCTCGCCAAAGATTGCCACGCACCATTAGACATGTATGAACTATCCGAGTAAAGTTTTCGGTGAAATGTTTGTTAACCCTGCCTTTACGCTTTTGTGGAAGTTGTTAAGCGACCACAGTCGGGCACCACTTATTTCTACGAAGTATCTCCCTCGGAAGTCAAAAGCGGTATCTCAAAATTTCGAAAATTCTGTTTTTTTTTAAATTGGAAAATTTTTACATCACATAATTATCTACTTATTTTATTAATGCGAAAGTAATTCCGTCAAACTGTTTCGAAAGTAAATACCTACACCTTAAACCGAGCAAGACCAAATTTTACATATTTAGTGCCTGCAGAATGTCTTGAGATTCTTTTTATCATCATTCTACACGGGCATTGGGCAAAGCCGCGGGTAAAACTATTTTAAAATATATGTCATTATGCAGATTAAAATAATTTTTATACAAAATCCCAGTTATCTCGAAATTTACTCTGATTGAGTTATCGCTTTTTGGCTTCTCGTGTACTCGGCTTGTTACAGTTTTTGAACGTCGTGCATATTTTAGCAGTATCTAACATGTATTTTGTACGTGTCAAGAAGTAAATATTTTTGTTCAACTTTTTCGGTTTTAGTCGTATTACGAACTTGTAATGTAAATTAGAATCTTTAAGTATTTCTCGGTATGCGTTTTACGGTAATTTTATGAACGATTTCGTACGCCATAATATAAGGGAATTCAATAACGAATGTCATCGGGTGGATCCTCGCGGGTTATTCTCATACAAGTCCAATATCCTTATCTGATCGTGGACAGCTAATTACAGCACTCGTGCTATATGTTATTTGGCGTCTGGATACACTGCTCCTTGAAATATCAATAAAGTAAGATGAGGTCGTAAAGTTTATCGACAATTTAATGCCCGACGCTGAGCAAAAGGTCGATGATTGGCTAAATGTTAAAAGCTTCGGGTCATCAAAATGGCAGATATGAAGCTAAAATAATGCAAAACATATTACGTTGAAGACGGATACCTAGATCACTTAAATATGCTTTTATTAATCATTAGTTACTCATCATCTTTTGAACAGTTTTAGAAAAGCATTAGGTACGTCTAGACTCTAGATTGATCTTAATATTTCTGCGAACACTAGGTACCTGCTGCCATTCGTATTTTAATATTGCATTAATATATATTGTTAATTATATTCGTGAGAAATATTAGATGCTTACCTATTTAAAATAAATCAATCATTATCAGAGGTACGCCAGTGTTAGAAACAGTGCAGTGGATGTTTGTGGGAGCAATCACAATCAATCAACTCAACGTCTAATTAAAGTGGCTCGTCTGTCGTTCATTGGCAAATTACTCGTCAATTAAAGTTCTATGTTTCTATTCGATAATAAAGAGAAATGGGCATAAATGCGTAATTGATGCAATCCATAAATCTCTGTGTATTGACAACAAACAAGTTGTTTAATGGGTAGAAATCAGCCAGAGTTAGACGAGTGAATGAAACAAGTGAAGGTGCTGGAGCAGTACGTTGCGTACACATCGTAATGATTAAAGTTTAGTGTCAGGCCTCTCAGACCTGACTTCTAAATCACAGTATTTATCTCCTAACCCAGCATCAACCAGCTTACTTTAAGAGACGTTTTGGAAACAATTCTCAGGAAACATCACCAGCCTCCATTACAGTTATTTCCATATAAAAACTTTAATTAGATACAAACAATCATTGCTGGCTGTCAGTTCGTCTAGTTATTATTTCTGTCAAAGTATGTGAAGACGTTACCGTGTGAACGTTGTTCTGATCGTGACGAGTGACGTCAGAACAATTGTCGATGGCTTGTTATTGTGTTGAGTGTACTCCGGCTGCGAGGTTCTCATGGCGAAGCTGCGAAGTCGAGATTTCGCGTATACACGTGACTTTGCGACTCTTTCGATACATTCTTCATTTTTTCGCAATTGTTATCATGCAGCTACTAATTAGTTTTTTCTGTAAAGAAAATTGCCCATAATTAAGTAATTTGCTCGGGTAAGTGTTCTGATCACAATTAAAATATAATAGGAAAATTCTGATCGGTGTGATTAAGCAGGTAATTTTTATTTTTTTTAAAAGACATGTAGTCTTAGTAATATCAAGGTTATCTATTTTTAAGATGGACGTCATTAATAGTTTAATGAAATAATACTTTGGACGTTAATTACCTGGCGTCGACATTGTTATGTAAACTGATGACTTACCAATAAATACGTAAGTAGGTAATAGAACTAGGTAGGTACTCATAGAGCAACCATTGGCAGCCAACATTAACCCCGCACTGAGCCCACGTGGTGAATCACAGTCCATGCCCTCTCCTAGAGAGGAAACCTAACTCCCAGGAGTGGGAAAATTGTAAGGCTGATTAATATTTTGCTATTATATTATTGACAGATTTTAACTGGATAGCAAAACCGTAGGGGCCGTGCAGGACTACGGGGAGTGGTCCTAGAACGCAAAGGGCAACTGAAGAACAAAAGTGGGTTTTAGTCAGTATAAAGCTTTTTTTTTTTTTTTTTTTTTTTCGGTGGGAAAATCATCTTATGACATCCCCCGCTCTTGGGCGAGGCGGGAGATAGTGTCAGACTTTTACTGACTAAAAACCCACTCCTGTTCCTTCGTTGCCTTTCGTACCAGGGCCGAGTCTTCCTTTCAGAATCAGACCCTTGGCCCCGGTAGGCTTCGACCCTGCTGGGCCCCTACAGTTGCTGACAACTCCTTGAGGCGCGCGTGGAACAACACGCGCCGTCGACGACCTGGGCTCGGTCCAGACGGTTACCGGACGGTCGGACGGCGAGCCACCCATTGCTCGCCGTCCGCAAGCCCGCGCCTACGGTGGCCGGAAATCGGGATCGGAATCCCGGCGGCGGTTGGGGCGTGAGGACCGTTGCCTCACGCGATCGGCCGCCTCCTTCGCTAGCATTACTGCTTCGCAGAAGGAGGCGACCGCCTGCCACTCCTCCTCGCTCCGGACCATGGCCTGTACCAAGGCCCGGCGCGAGAGATCGCCGCTGCCGATCGCCCCCACGAGGACACGGCGTTGCTCTGCCCAAGCGGGGCACACCTCAACCGTGTGCTCCACCGTGTCCTCCGGGCGGTCCACACAGTGGCGACACCCGGGCGTCGCTTCCGCACGAATTCGGTGCAGGAACTTCCCGAACTTACCGTGTCCGGTGAGGACCTGCGTCATACGGAAGGTAATGACGCCGTGTTGCCTTTCCAGCCACTCCTCAAAGAGGGGACTTACCGCCATAATTACGGCGTGCCCAGCACTGGGTTGCGATAGTCGCTGTCGCCATTCCGCCATGAGATCCCGCCGGAACTCTTTCCGCCATGCCGCGACTTGTCGCGGCAGCGGAGTTTCGCCCCGGCGTTGCAACTCCACGCGCAGATCGTGCATGCGTGCAAGGCCTGTTGCCTCCAGATCCCATGGTGGCTGGCCAGCAAGGAGGAGTCAGTATAAAGCTAGAACTACATTAGACTGACGCACACGTGTAACACGCCTGATTTGTACGTAGAACGACGTCGCGTGGCGAGGATCAAGTGTAGCTCTACAAGTCTAGTGTCCATATAAAATGTATGGAGACTGACGCGTCCAGATCGGCGTGCGTGGCACACGTGTGCGCAGTGTAGTTCTACCTTAAGTCTGATACTCCCTTTCGCTCCACCCTAGAGCAAAAGAAGTCATTGGATGATTTCCAACATAAAAAAACCCAGTGTGATTCAGCAAAACGAATCTTGCGAAGCTGAAAACGCGAAAATTTTCTATGGTGGTAACCAGTAGCAACTGTTTTAGGATACTAGATAGGTACCTACCTGGTGTACCTGTGTATATGTATAGTGATAGGTATCTGCACAATTAAATAGACTGTTATTACATCTAGGCACCAATTTATTTATTTTTGCTTTTCCCCATTTAGTACTAATGTTTCGCAATGCGATCAAATTTTTTACATGCCAAAAATAAAATGTTGGCTCTCCAAATTGTATAAATTTTATCACTTATCAGTAGCATAATTTACATGTTCAGGTTGGATGAGAAGTATTAACAAAACTGAGATTAGTAGGTATGTTATTTGAATTGCTTTGCAAGCAATAACTAATTTTATGGGCCGTCAAGTTTGTGTGGACTCCGGCGAGACCCTGGTGATATTTATATGATTGTTTTCATTGATATAAATAACTGATCCAATTAGCAAGCTATTTATAACATTCTAGGTAAATTAAAGAATCTACCTAATATTTATTAATATTTTTAAAAGGCTTCGATATTTGACAGGTACTTTATGGCCACAACATTACCTGATGATATCTAAGCGACGATGTAGCGGGCGATGGAGCACGCTTGCCTAGACGTAATGATTCACTCTTGAGTTGTAGACCCTCAGGATATAGCTACAGGGAGTCAGGATACCCCACACTCTAGCAGGGTATTTTATTTCGTAGCTGAGCTCCTTAGAGGAGCTGTAAACTCGTTAAAAAAACTTGGAACGAAACTGAAAGAAACAATACAATAATAATTTATTAAAATAGTGTTTTAAAAAAATACATACTTTTTTTGGCACGTTAAATAATATGATGGAATATATTGCGAGTATTCACTTGGCGTATTTGAGTAGATATTCGTTTTGACAGATGTCAAAACGGGCCTTTTAATGTACGCATAATGAAAGAAAGTGGGTACCATGTATTCCCAAAATGTTTTGTGTGTAGGTATGGATATACTTACTACAGGTACTCACTATATAAATATTTAAAATAAAAATAAAACTGACCGGTCAGTCGTTTAAAAGTGATGCAATTAGATATCAATGAACACGTTCCTTTATGAACAGATTTATTTATTTCTATAGATATCGTGATTAAATTAACTTGTAAGAAAAAAAATTAGTTTTTTTTTAATTTATTTTACTATCGCTAGGTACTCGTTGGATCACGTCGGGTTTGATTGTGATTGTTTCCCTTTTTATTTTATTTAGGACAATTTAGGTACTTAGTTTTAGATTTAATTTATTATGCTTTCCTGTATCTCGATCGATCTATCTAATAACTTGTCACAATCTAAAGCCACCTTTAACTGAAAAACCATCACCACCACCTTTGCCTCAAAACAGTTTAAAATTTCACATTTAATTTTATAATAAGGGCGCTTTCAATTTAGACGTTTTATGAACGTGCGGCATTCGGCCGACCGGTTGCAGTACGTTAGCAGTTCGAAAATAAACTACTAAATTAAAAACGTATCTGGCTGCCGTGTGTTTGTACGCCAGTGATGCGCTATTCAACACCGCACTATTGCTTGTGACGCTGCCGTCCTGTTGTCGACCGTTCGCCGCACGGTTGCCGCACCGCGCGCTTTGTATGAAAAATACGATCGTCCGTACGCAGTACAACTAACGCACCGCATCCGCACCGCAGCCGGCCGTCAAAAAACGCATAATATCGTTTTACAAAGATCTCAACATTAACTACCGTGTAACTCGAAACATTACTCAGCGCCGATTTATAAGCACTAAAACTGTTTACGGTGCGAACATATTTACTGTAGGTATTGAAGTCTTCTTAAATTGTAGGTAGGTATATTGTGCAAAATAAACCTTAATTTATTTGGTTGCCTCTCAAGTCGCCAGATACTTAAACGGTAATAGGTACTTAAAATCTAGTAGATAAATTATTTTCGTTCAGGTCCTTTGAAAGTCTAGATACCTAAATTAGGTACAGAAGTTTACGACGCGACAATGAAACGCTAGTGTGAAATTATCAGTAGAACTGTTTCTTTAAAAAAAATGCTGTCACATATTGCTCCGTTGACGTTGAGTTGCGTTGCCTCTGCCTGTCGGAGACTTTACGAAAATATTTTTAGCCAATCAAATCCGAGGCGAGCCGCCACGTCCGGCAGATAAAATGATTGACACTATAGCTTGATTACATTATTGACTCACACCTACCACCCACAGATTAACTACCTAATCGTGATTGGTTTCAACTGTCAAATTCAAAATTAGAATCACAGAACCCGTACAATAAATGTAACAATTACGATACACAGTTCTTTCGTTTTATCATCAGTGGTCATTGCTCTTTCAACAATAAACTATGAAACATTTTTCATCAGGAAACATTGCTGACGATGATTTAGTTAAAAAATGAAATTTGTGGGTCAACGACCACTTTTTCCATGCTAAAACACAACAACTATATTAACCATTCGTTGATTTGAAGTCAGCCGGTCCGTCAGCAAACCTGTGTAACCACGAGTGTCCGTACACGTGTCGAGCGTGTTTGTCAAGCCTGCAGTAGTGGACAATGACCATCGTTAGACTTAACCTCGAACTTCGGACATGTGCCCCCATGACCCGCGGGCTTTTACTTGGAATTCGTTGCGTTTTAGATTTTTTACACCTTGCTGGAGAGTGGGGTAAATGTTTGTTGTTACTTTTGATGGCTTGAGGTTGTGGAACAAGTGCGCTACGCTATTCCTAGATACTGCCCCTCCTAAGCCAGCTAATGCTACTGGCTGGTTAATACCTACAATGGCGATCAACCTAAACATCACCGAGGCAATGAAGCTCGACGAGTAGGGTCGATTGAACTATCTGGAATCCTGCTTCGGGAGATAGATAGATATTGCTTAATAATGAAGCAAGACTTGATCAGGTCAAAAGTCATTTTTTAAAAAATAGCTAGGTACGGTTAGAAAATCGCAGTTTCTTTTAAACCTGCCTAGAGACTCTGAGAAATAATCTCATTATGAAGCAGAACGTGTGTGTAGGTAGATTTTATGTGGTAGATAAAAATCAGCACCAGCAACTAGTCAGTTTTGTGTGAATACCCTATCTTATAAACTACTTAGTTGCTACTGATCTAATATATTTATTTATTATATTCTTTATTGTACACCACATAAACAAAAATAAGGACAAACATAAGTAAAAATAAGTGTACAATGGGCGGTCTTATCGCACAGGGCAATTTCTTACAGACAGCCTTTGGATGGACTGAAAGAGAGGAGATGGATATACTTTGCCACAAGTAAGAGTGAGAAAATTACGTCACAAGAAAACAGCCAGGGAGAAATTAAGTATTTTCTAATTTCTTATTCCTCCTAGAAAAGAACAGTTTTCTGATTAATCTCGATGCAGGATTCGAGTTTATTCAGTTCAGTTCCGGAACAGGAACAGGTATTTAGAGGTAAGTGGAACAGTGTGTTCAGTCTCGCTAACCTACGTTGAAAAGGAAGGAGCCTCCGACCAGATGGATCCAATCAGAGGGCAATTGCCCGATAGTTGATTTCGGGCTGATGTATTATGTCGTGGCCAGATCTTAGAAATTGATCACTTCATGATATGGCCAAGTAAAACTGGCCAGATCGTTTTAAATGTTAAAGTTTGATTATATTTCAATCTTCGTTTGGCTTATTTTCTTTAGATCTTTTATTATTACTGAAATCCTACATCAAGTTATGGCCAAAAGAGGATTGACATATCAACAAATGTTAACGATTAAACGATCTGGCCAGTTTTAGTTGACCATATCATGAAGTGATCAATTCTAAGATCTGGCCACGACATATACTATGCGTTCCAAATAAGAATAGGATCGACGCCATGTTGTAACGTCACGTCATACTGTCAAATCGCAAGAAATTGGGCAAAATTGAAGAACTCAGAGATGAGCAAAATTTAAGAACTGGATTCTGATTAAACTATTTTCGTTCACAGTTCGTAAATAAATTAAATTTTAAAATTTTCTTGTTTTGCTCACCATAATAATTCTTCGATTTGACAGTATGACGTGACGTCACTTCCTGTCAATCCATCCTATTTTTATTTGGAACGCATTGTATGTTCTAATCGCTCGGAGATCTTATGTAACAGTGTACTTGTTACTATTACTTATAAATAGTGTATGTGTCAAAAAAGTGCGTTTTGTGTCTTATCATCGCGCTGTAAGTAGATACATTAGTTATTTAACGTAAGTAAAAAGATACCGAAGATTTATAACAAGTAGTTTTGTACATTACTTTACGTATTCTTAAATGTTTTATATAGGCGTCATAGTCTGCAGAAAACACGCATTCTTTATGTTTAATGCTTTTAGAATAAGATCTAATTGTCGTTTAACTGTTCTATTTATGTGAAAATAAAGAAATTTCAAATCAATCAATCAATCAATCGCTCGGAGCACTTTAATACCGCGAAGCAGGGTTTTAAATTTTAGTTCCTAAGTTGCGTCATAGATGTCGCTACAGAAAATCTGAACGTATAAATTAAAGTGTAGGTCTTTTTGTCATTTCCGTTTCCCTAAATGCAAAAGCTGTAGGTAAAATAATGGTTTATTACAAAAATGTAATCCTACGGAAAAATTAACGTAGGAGCCCAGCAGGGTCAAAGCCCGCTAGGGCCACGGGAAATTTCTGGGAAGAAAACCTGTGGTCCTAGAATGCAAAGAGCAACTGAAGGATACTATGTGGTTTTAGTCAGTAAGTCTGACACGCCCTAAAGCTCCACCCTAGAGCGGGAGAAGCCATTAGATGATTTCCCAGCTCAAAAAATAAAGAGAAATGAAAGACTTATTTACAAAAAGAAATAATTTTATCCGCGACTAATAATTTTATCAAAACATAAAGAATGATAATTGGCATAAAACCCTTTTTACAAAAAAAAATACAACCGACTTCAATGTAAAAAACACTGAAAAGTGCAAAATAACTTTAATTTCGGAAGTCGGTGTTTCTATAATAGTTTTGTCTCATCGTTATTTAACACCGACTTCCGAAATTAAAGTTATTTTGCACTTTTCAGTGTTTTTTACATTGAAGTCGGTTGTATTTTTTTTTGTAAAAAGTTTTTTATTTTTCACTTTTTAGTTATGGTACCACCACTAAAAAGTACCCCTCAGCCATACTTAAATACCTTATAGCCAGAGTGCATCTTATGACAATTCTAATAATACCAAACACGGTTAGATTAAATTAATTTATTACAGAGTTCCGGTGCCTAATTTCAGGCTTCATCATCAGATCAGTTCGATATATTACCCCTCTTCTTTCAGTCAGTCATCGACTACACGTATAAACAAAGCAATTTTACTTGTTACGACAGTTCTGCTGTGATCCCATGAGGAGTTCTGTTCCATATCTACGAAGTTCATGATCAGATCATAACAATATTTCTATGGGACCAACTTGGAAGCATAACCTTTCAATCAAAAAAAAAATTTTCAAAATCGGTCCACAATTGACCGAGAAATCGGTGAACATACATAAAAAAAAAAAATAAAAAACATACATTCAACCGAACATATAACCTCCTCCTTTTTGAAGTCGGTTAAAAAAGTATTCCACTACTCTCATGTTCATTGAAAAGCTTTCGGAAAATAATCTTAAAAGGCCGAACAATTTAATCGACTGTCAATCGATTACAATAACAGTTGTGAATCTAAAATAAGTTTAATTCGATAAAGACCGCACGTGGCATAAGCATAACCCGTTCGACAGATATTTCAATCCACCATTTTGTTCTATTAATTTGTAATCTGAATAGTGTGCGCATAAAATGAAACGATTCGTTGCGCTCTTGAATTTAGTTACGTGTCGTTATTAGTTGTGCTCATACTGTTCATATTCTTGGGGATAATGGATAGAAAGATTGAAGAAGGTCCACTCTCTTATGGAAACTCCCACCCATACGTACAAACCATTTTGGAATCACATTCATTATAATAATAATAATAACACTTTATTTCAGATCATAGTGTCCAATTTGTTAGTAACAATGTTCTTAAAGACTAGTGTTAGTAATACTTAAAAGTACCCACAACAAAACATAAAATCACTATTGTGCCATTCCATGACAAATGGCGGAACAATGATTCATGTAGCCACAGTCCAGCCGACTAGCAATCATGCTAAGGATGCTGTTAGCGCTGCCCCGCACTCTACGCACCAGCGATGTGCATCTTTTACGCATCGTAGTGTAAAAGCAGTCGACGCGATGTTCAGCAAACATCCCTGATGCACTACAGAATCGCCGCAGCCCCATCAGCATACTGAACGCATTATTAAATTGGACTCGGAGGGCACTGTAAGACTTTTGGGTATATGCGTACAGCTAAGGAGTGGAATTCCCTGCCGGAGTCTGTGTTTCCTGATAGCTACAACCTAGAGGTCTTTAAGTCAAGAGTGAATAGGTTAAGTCTAGGCAAGCGTGCTCCATCGTCGGCCACATCATCGCTTATCATCAGGTGAGATAGTGGTCAAACGCGAACCTATCTATAATAAAAAAAGGGAACGTCGGGGTCCTTGAACTCAAGGCAAAGAAGGGACATACGAGTAGTTTTAGTTAGTAAAATTCTGATTCGCCCTACGGTGGAACGGGAGTATCAGAAGCTCAAGAGCAGGATAAATCATTGGATGATTTCCCAAAAAAGAAACTCTCTTATGAAACTCTAACCTCTGATTCGCTCAAGGTTTTCATAAGGTTCGTCATATATAACATCCCGCTCTGAGTGGAGCGAGAGAGAGTTACAAACTATTACTGACCAAAACCCACCCACGGGCTTCAGGGCGATGGTGACTATTTCAGCCAGAGTGTCTAGTGCGTGTTGGTTTAACGTTAACTCGATCAACACGTTTATAACGTTTGACGCTCCGATTGGCCCGCTCCAAGCTCCTAACCAATCAGAGAGCCAAACGCAGTAAACGTTTCGATCGCGTTAACGTAGAAACAACTCGTACTCAGTGCATAGGGGGCTATGCACTGAGTACGAGTTGTTTCTAGTTCTACGTACCTAAATACATCATCAGTGAAAATTTCATCTGACTAGCGATCACGGTTCATAAGATACAGCCTGCCCCCCTAGCCAAGTTACAACTGTTTCGTTTCGATTCCCTTTTCGTTGGTCGCCTTGAGTCGGCCACGCCTCCTATTCCTTTGTTCTGACCACGTGACTGAGCGTTGAGATGACGTCAGAACAAAGGAATCGGAGGCGTAGCCAACTCGAGGCGATCGACGAAAAGAGAATCGAAACGAAACGGTTGTAACTTGGCTAGGAGGGCAGATCTCTCAACCCCCAAGGCAATCAAGAAACTAAACTAAGCTAAGGAATATGAACCTTTGTCTGAAATAAAATTCTTCTGCCTAGAGACCAAAACTAGGAACCTACAGCTTTGTTGGCTATGAAAAAATGGTGATAGAACACTGAAAAAAAAAACTTTTAACACACAGTATCGTCTAAAACCACTCGTTAGCTTATGCTCAGCTAAATGCTTGACAAGCTCTTCTCGTAAGTTCTTGCTATGTGATTATAGAAATTCTTGGCTGAAGGCTACTTTCAATGTAATTGACGAGTTTTTACGTACACGTCAATTTTTTTTTTCGTCAATTTAAACTAGATGAGGCCGGTGTTTCCTAGCTGACTACCCTGAGAAGAAACATCGAAACAAACCCAGGGGTCAAAGTCTCTTTTAAAGTCCATACAGTAAATATGTAATGGTCAAATCATATGAGAACCATGCAGATTTGTCTGAGATGGTCTTTTGAAGAAAGAACCATACAGTCTTGTCCTTGTTTTATAGTCCAACCTAAGGTTGTCTGGTAGATATTGCTGTTAGTGTTAAGACCGCTATTGCACCCATACGAGTACATTTAAGTTTCTGTAAAATTGTTACTATTTTGATGTACAATAATAATTCTATTTTATTCTATTCTATTCTATTCCCATTATTGCACATCACTAAACCTTCTGCACTAACTTACATGTCCATTCATCTCCACGTAACGGGTGGATGCGCGTGAGTGTGCCGCTTCGATCCCGACGAGCATAATCGACTGTGTCTAGATTACACACGCACCGCAACCCGACGTGACGCGACATCGGCTGCGCGGGCGCAGTTGTCCGCTCTCGTACAGATAAATGCTTATCCCCTTTCTGATATCGATGTGGAATTAGAAAGACGGGTGGAAATTGATTTGTGTTAGCAGTTTCTAATGGAGGAGTAAGGTGATTTGGCAGTATGGGAATTGATAGACATGGAACGAGCTATCCTAAAATGCGAGGGCAACTGAAGGAACATAGATGTGGTTTTAGTCAGTAAAAGTCTGACGCAAAGAGCGGAAAAAGTCATTAAATTATTTCTCACATTAAAAAAAATGTTGACGGCCTAATTGGTAATTGTTTTAATATAGGTAATGAGATCCTATGTATATGACAAGAGCAGATACTTTAATTAGGTATCTATATATATAAAAGAAGAAACTGACATATCAACACACAGCCGAAACTACTGGGACTAGGATTGTGAAATTTTGCACAAGGTTTCCTTTTATGACGTAGGCGAGCACTAAGAGAGGATTTTGCAAAATACACTCCGTAAGGGGATGAAACGGGGGTCCAAAGTTTGTATGGAGAGAAACCTACTTTTACGCGGGCGAAGCCGCTGGCGGAAGCTAGTAATATATATAATGTACTGCTGTACATTAAGAAGAAGTGGTCTGAGCGAAATTATTCTGCTCCTAATTAGTCTTCTGTCAATTCGTTTACACATTTATAAATAAAAAAGCTTTATTTATTAAGGAATTACCGACAACCTTTTAGATTCATACAGAAATGTGATATTTAAATTTTAATGAGTAACTTAAGCATAATCCGTGCTTAGAGAGCTCGCAAGCTAGATTTAATTAATAATTCCATTCAAACTATTCGTTGCAAAATCATTTTTGTTAATATTAGTAGTTCTACAACTTTATAGTAGAGTGCGATTAAAAACAAATAAAATTAAAATTAAGCGACCTTGACCTGCGTGTTTGAGCATTTCTTCTTCATCAAAGAGGAATTGTGGACGCCACCAAGTTAAACGAAAAATTGCTTTACTAAAGGAGTTTTGAATTGTGATTATTTCCACATGCAATTGTTTTTTTTATAATTTTCTAAAAACTGCTTGACTGCGATCCCACCTGACGGTAAGCAGCGATGCAATCGTTAATGGTGAGGCGCACTGGTTTATTAAGAGCCTATTCACTCTAGCCTTGAAGACACCCAAATTACAATCGGATGGGATGACCTCAGCAGGCAAAGTGTTCTAGTCCTTCGATGTACGCGGTATAAACGACGAGGCGAAACGCTTAGTCCGGACCGTAGAAGTTAAATTAAAGGCAATTATAGCATACTAGCTGTCCCCCACGGTTTCGTCCACGTCTTTGGTTACTGCTCCGCTTCCGTGGATCCATAGCGTGATGTCATATAGCCTACCTATACTATTCGCCATGAACCTGACTATCTGATACAGAAAGATATTTTTTATTTTCATACACAGAAAAAACATCTAACGAGAGATTAGCGTTTAAACAAACAAAAAAGATTTATTCGCTTTATTAGTATAGATACTTAGCTTTATTATATTAGTATAGACACTCCATCTCTTTTTGATTATGTCGGTTAAATTTATATCTAAACACCTAAATAAAACACAAAAAGAAACCTGTATCCGTTCTAGACTTTGAAACTATTCAACCGATGTACCCCAAACCATTTCATTAGAAAGGCAAATATGAAGATAGTTTTAGACCTTTAATGTACTTAATGTTTAACAAAATTGTGCCTTGATACTTTTCGTCAAGTCGTTAAGTTTGATAGTAGTCCGGAGTTGAGCTTTACGTATACTGACAAATGCTTACACTGACCGGACAGGTCCACTCAAATCTGTGTGATTCTCTCCACAAAAGACCATCTCAGACACTAATCTGCAATGTTCTCATATGATTTGACCATTATATATTTGCTGTTTTGGGGTTTCTTCTCAGGGTAGTCAGCTAGGAAACACAGGCCTCAACTGGTTTAAACTGACGAAAAAAATTGACTTGTAAAAGTGTTTTTTTTTTTTAAACCTATTTGCAAAATAAATATCAAATAACGTAAAATGCAAATTTTCCCTTGCACACGCCAAGTATGCGCTAGTATCCTATTAATAGGTCACATCTATCAAACATATATTTCATAGTGACACTACATTATCCTAAGATGGACTTAAGATAATCCTCCATCTTCTAACGGCCTGACGTGTAATAAGGGAGCAAGACAGAAGCGGCAAGCTAATGACTTGCCACTGAGAGTAGCGCTTAAGATAATAGCAGATGGTATGTACAGCTATAATACTAGTCAGGGATTCATTTAACTAACACCAGGGGCATCGTGGAACTGTACAAATAGTGACTTACTTAGCATTCTGCTTCACGTTTACTATAAATCGAGACTGTAATAGATGTAGGCGCGAGCTTGCGGACGGCGAGCCATGGGTAGCTCGCCGTCCGACCGTCTGGTAACCGTCCGGACCGACCCCAAGTCGTCGACGGCGAGAACTGTTCCACGCGCGCCTCAGGGAGATGTCAGCAAATCGTAGGGGCCTAGCAGGGTCGAAGCCTACTGGCCCTTGGACGAAGGCAAAGAAGGAACAGGAATGGGTTTTTAGTCAGTAAAAGTCTGGCACTATCTCCCGCTCCGCCCAAGAGCGAGATTTGTCATTAGATGATTTCCTCACCTAAAAAAAGATTGTAATAGATACTGACACGTACAAAAACGCTCTGGGTGGAGCGAGAGGAAGTGTGAGACTTTAACTAACTAAAACACTTCAGTTGCCTTTTGCGTTTCAGGGCTGCAGTAAACGGCTTAACGGATTTAGATGAAAGGTCCCAGGATAGTTTATATACGGGTTGTACTAACTAACTAATCACGAATAATCTCATGGATTATTCGTGATCGTTGAAACGTGCTCTGTAGTGACGCCACTTGCACGTGGAGTTGTCCAGAAGCAAATAATTTATATCTATCAAAAAAGGGCGTCATGTCTGTGGTCTAAATGTACGGCAGGAGTGTGGTTTTAGTCAGTATGAGTCTGACACTGTCCAGGAGGCAGCCTGGACGTCCATGAGGATTTCCCACTCATGTCGAAAAAAAAAACACGTCATGGTGAGGCCCCTGGTTTTACTGAGCTATCCATAACCTTAAGCCATTAAATATCTTAACAGCCGGTTAGTAAAATGAATAGATGGACGGACAAAATACTACCAAGAAAGACGACAAATCGAAGAAATGATTAATTTCTATTAGACATGTAGGTTGTACTGTATTTCGAAATGGTTATTCCGAATACATTTCCTTTCAATCTTGAAAGACGATATCAAATCTTATTTTATTTTTGTATTAAATTTATACAAAATTGAAATGAGCTTTTGAATAATTGTATATGAGCCTTTATAGCGGTGGAAACTTGTAAATTCTTTGAAAGCTTTGCCATTGGTTATCTAAAACCACTCGATTATCTCCACCCGGCAAAACTTTTACCGTCAAATGTCAAATGGCAATTCGACAAGGCAATTAAAGACGGTGTACATACGGCTGATGACTGAAATAGATCGATGAAAATCGATCCATGTAAACCTCCCAAAACCAGATGCAGCCTTAATACAAGTAGTAGCAAGAGCGATCCGCATAAAGTCGAAACCCGGGCGTTTCTTCTTCCTAAATCCGAAACAGGAACCTTCCGAACTGGCCAGTCCAGTGAGAAACTACTTCAAGCAGAGAGTATGAGGACGCCATGGCGCCTCTCTAGCCACTCCTCAAAGAAAAGACTTACCGCCGCGATTGTGGCGTGCCCAGCGCTATGTGTCTATGTGTGGTAGTCACTGTCTCCATACCGTCATAAGATCCCCCGGAACTCTGTTCACCATGCCTCGATTTGTCGCGGCAGCAGAGTTTCACCCCGGGCGTTGCACTGACTTTTAAATCGCTTACAAAACACCAAAGTGACCTTTTGTAAATGCAATAAGCCGATAAATAAAAATAGTCTTATTGACTTGGTCGTTTCGGCTAACAAATTACTTTTTAACAATTCGATAACAAAACAAAATTTCGTCACGCCTCCAAATTATGTAAACACGACACAAATTGACCTTAAACTGAGTTTAATGAGACACTAACCAGCACTTAATCTGCGGTTTACTTTGATCGAGAGTAAATTAAAGGTTAAATTGAAAGTCAAACATATTGTAACGCTTCTTTTTATTAGAAATGATTCAGTAGAATTATTTATGCATTCATTACACTGTAAAATGCATCGTTTACATAATTACAGTTGGAATGTTAAACTGTAGGCACTGACACTTGATAGATAAAGACAACGTACAAGAATTTATTTAAGTACCTACTAACATAAGAATGTACTGGTAAAAAGTCGAATACATATCCTAAGATAACTGTTGAAATCTGTTGTGTAAATGAACGCAACTGAATTTCAAACTACAGGTTAACTTTTTTAATATACTGACCGTTCAGGGGGTGTTCGTGTATAGAAACAACTTTTATTATCCAAAACTGTTTTACGTCCGTGGCGTCACAACCACAGGTTCAATTGAAAACCAGCGCCAGGCACTAGTTGTCTGACATTCATGCTGAACTGGACCTATTTTGGTGCAGCTCAGAGGCACACAACTACATTTTTTGCTTCTTGTTTTTATTTTATTTTTGTTTCGTGTTTACATATATTGTGTTTGTGCCTTGTGCTGTACCAAATAAATTCTTTTTCTTTCTTTCTTTCTTTTACGATTGAGTTAACTTTGAATTTCGAAAAAAAAAAAACTGTTCAAGTGCGAGTCGGACACGCGCACCGTGCACTGGGTTTCGTAGAAACTAACTATGTAAATAATTCGATTCCCGAATCGAGTCTCGAAGATTTGTCCTATTGTTTTGTGATTTCATAGTTTTCAGACCTTTTTCTATGCTTGAGCTATGAAGCTTTGCTTTATACCAAATGTCAGGATTCTGGGTCAACGGGAAGTATTCTATAGGTTTTTGGTTTGATTTGAAGTGCGCACTTGACTAGTTTTTTTTCTGACTGACTCACTTCTTGACAATTCAAAAGTGCATGTAAAAACAATACAAACATTTGAAATAAATGCTTGGATTTTTTTATTCTCGATCAATTATTAAAACCTTGTTAAAAGTCGTAAAATAATGTGTATTGATTCAAACTGTATAGAACATATTTCAGTGTAAAATAAACATGTGCGGTCTAATCTCGCTCGCTGACTGAAAACGATAAAAAGTTGCATCAAAAGTTATGAAAAGAGCGTTCTATAGTTTTGTTATTAGAAAACTAGTTCTGTAATAAAGTTTCCTCCACCATAAATCGCATTTCTTTTATATCATATCGTATCACCCATAAAATATCGTGAAGAAAGTTTTATAATAAAATATAGTCTTCTGTTATATCTTATTGCGACTGTGTATACCTGTAAACTAAGAGTAATATTTTATTTTTATTAAAATTTAGTCTTGCATTTTAATAGCTATTTTACAACTTTTGCTAACTTGATGACTTGAAGTGCTGTAGAGAATGTTTATAATAATATCTTTATTCATCAAAAACATTATAGTACCTACTGACAATTTACAGGATCGTTTCCAGTGTACAAATACTGCAACAAATTGGTGGGTGAGGTGCTGTATTCCATTGTAGCTAAGTTAATATATAATCTGTGTTAAGGAGTGTGTACAGTGCCAGTCCCCAAGAAAAGAAACGATAAAATCGTACATAGTATGCATGCAGGTATAGTATATAATGATGTGTTACAAATAAATCTCTCTCAATTTGTTTCATCAGGGGACCTCTTTAGGTGGTTTAGAACTCATTGTACAGTACGGTCAGAATATTATGTTGGCTACTCTGAACTTAGGCGTTCTGAAATATGCGCATACTCAAAAAAATACGCAATACACATTCGCCATTTGATTCCTAAAAAGAATGACTGCGTAGCCAATTGCTCGAAGTTCAGAATGGTCAAGATATTTAGGTCAAACTGAGCCATTAATATTAAACCATCTAAAGAGGTCCTGAGAGCTGATGAGAGTCTCTAAACATAAAAGTAATAAACAGTGATTGATTGAGTTTTAAAATGATCAAATTAAGATGGCTGTCAGGCCGAAAGACGTGAGTGATTTTTTATAATATAATAATAATACATAAAGAGTAATTTCATAGAAATAAAATACATTCAAACGCGTATAATGAGCCACTTTTATTGTCTACGATCTTACAATAGTTCTATGAAAGTTTTATAAGTAATTATTATGTAGCGGATTAACAACTATGGAAATTTTACACATCACAAAAAAACGCAATTTTAGTGATTTGGTTGGCTATTGAGAATTGATTTTACCAATCACACTGCTAATGCTATGTGCATTTGACAATTTGTCATATCAAAGATTTCGTTACAGAAACTCTACACTCTATAATCTTGACACTTCAATTGACAATACTGCTGAAGTACCATTATTATCTCAAACGTTTTTTTGACATGTCGCTCTAAAAGCATTACAAAAAATTACTTTGTGTTATTGTCAGTTTAAACTCAATTAACTGAACACTGACAACATTGACAGCTCTGAAGGCCGATTAAGATAACGACGGTTTAATCGGTGGCATGCGTTTTAATCGATCCGATTACCGGGTTGTCAATTATGTCATAATTAATTATCAAGTTACTGTGTAAAAAGTGACATGATAAAATAATTACGGCATACATCGAAGACTTATTTAACAATGATAACCGTACAAAAGAAAATGTGTAGGTAGCACATGAATCTTTACATAGAAATAAACACAAAACTGTACATACCAATTAAATATCACGTTTAACAAGCGTTATTGATAAGACAAGTAAATGTTTTTCGAAAATTTGTAAAACATATCTACACACATATACTTATAATTCTTTGCACAGAAAACAAAATACCGTAGAGAGAGCGATTAAGACTATCCGTTCGATGTTTTTCTTTAATTTTAACGATTAAATACACATAACACATGTATAGTCTTTATCTTCTTGTCCACTTATCTTTACGACAACGCAACAATTTCCAAAAAAGGTGTTTATGTCTAAATCCGCTCAAAGAAAATCCTCTGTTAGACCATCTCATAAATATGAAACGACGACGTCTTTACTCACAAGTGTACAAAACGCATCAAAAAGGCGGAGAGATCGGTCGTAACATAAACAAAGTAGGCCGACATTCGGTAGCACAAGTGCACAACAGACGAGGCGTTCGCACAAACGAGGCGTTAGGCGTTGGCGAGACGTCGACAGGCCCCGACTTATAGCCTTCGTTCAGCACTTAATTGGAACATGCTGGACATGTTCACTTGTTTGTATGTTACAACCTGTTGTTTTTAAGTTGTAATTTGACTTGTAAGAATGATCTTAGAAAGTCAAGATAATAAAATCTTGGAATTGACTCAAGTTTTTTTTTTGTTTCGGTAACCATTACCAACTAGAACTTGACCTGGAGGTCTTGGATGACATTTTGAGTTGAAATTCAAAGAGATATTGGGGCTAATGCATTTAATAGATAAAAAAGCTCGACAGCTTTTAGATCCAGACGAATACGCTGAGTAAAGAAGCTTGAAATTATGTACAGGAGCTCTTTATATAAACAAAAAGGTGTGCGCTCAGGATGTGTTGTTGATAATGCAAGTGATCTTGGTACAGGTCATGGTCCGGAGCGAGGAGGAGTGGCAGGCGCTCGCCTCCTTCTGCGAAGCCGTAATGCTAGCAAAGGAGGTGGCCGATCGCGTTAGGCAACGGTCCTCACGCCCCAACCGCCGCCGCCGGGATTCCGATTCCGATTTCCGACCACCGCGCGGGCTCGCGAACGACGAGCAATGGGTAGCTCGCCGTCCGAGCGTCCGGTAACCGTCCGGACCGAAGAAAAGGAGTGGGTTCAGACTTTTACTAAAGTCTGACACTATCTCTCGCTCCCCCCAAGAGCGGGGGATGTCATTATATAATTTTCCCACCGAAAAAAAACCCTGAAGTGATAAAGAGGTTGTGAAAAGTTAGTAGATATTTATACAAGATTCAAATTTTTTGCCATACAGAAATCCCATTGGGTGCATAGATAGTATTTAATGCGTATTCTTAAATAGTTTCCCACCAGCCGTAGGTTTGCCGTGGGTGCACTTGCATACCGCGTACAGGGATAAACGTCGGTTGATACTACATTCCTTGAAAAATGTCTAAGGGGTCTCTGCGAGTTGGCTTCGGCCCCTCGTTCATCATCCAAAGTTCTAGAAAAATCCGAAAATAATTTAATAAAATTAAAAAAAATATCCGCATCGCTGTCGACTGATAATGGGCCCAAAATATTTGCGGTATTGCGGTATTGCCATGCTAAAGAATCGCCGAACTTAAGTAGCAGTGGGCAGGGCACATTGCTCGCAGAACAGGTGGTCGATGGGGCCGAAAGGTTCTGGAGTGGCGACCGCGCACCGGAACACGTAGCGTTAGAAGGTCTCCTACAAGGTGGACCGATTAGTTGGAGATGATCGCGGGAATCCATCCGACGGACGCGAGACACACAGGACCTTTCGTTGTGGCGACACTTGGGGGAGGCCTATGTCTAACAGTGGATATCTAGCTTTCATTGTGCGTACAGCTAATGAGTGGAATTCCTTGCCGGAATCTGTGTTTCCTGATGGCTACAACCCGGGTATCTTTAAGTCAAGAGTGAATAGGTTACATCTAGGTAAGCGCGCTCCATCGTTGACCGCATCGTCGCTTTCCATCAGGTGAGATAGCGGTCAAGCGCGAACCTATCATAAATTAAAAAAAAACCTTTCACGCTGTATTCCACTGTTCTACCGTGCTTATCCTCTGTCCAAGGTGCCTAAATGTTTAGTTTTCTTAATTTCTGAACAATAATAAAACTTAACCGTTATTCACGTAACCTATATAAAGTCGCAGGGCTGTTGTTTGTTGCTGTTTTTTAAATGAAGGCAACTTTATCGTTCCTACATCTAGCTCACTGGTGACGTCGTGACGTCGCATACATATTAAACAATTAAAGGGAATTTATTAATAGTGATAGCAATAGAAATACTTGATAGGACCTTGATTGGGCTTTATACTTACGTATTTGTAAGTATGTAACGGTAAGGGAACGGGCTTTCAAATCGTATTTGAAGTTATCGGGTTTCTTCTTTTATTATTGATAGGCTTGCGTTTGACCATTATCTCGCCTGACGGTAGCGATATATTATGGTCGACGATAGCTTGCTCGCTTGACCTATAAAAAAGGGTCTTAGTTTTTAGGAGCTTTTTTTTAAAGAGGGAAATCATCTTCTCATCTCTGTCTGTCTGTTTGTCAAGACCCTTTATCTCAAGAACGCGTGAAGGTATCGAGTTGAAATTAAAACCATATAGGTACTCAGATCTGAGGTCTCTTGAAGCTGTGAAAAAATCAAACTTCTAAGTTAACGAAAAAAAAGATACGGGCGTTTATGTCGCAAAAAACGTGTATTTCGACACTCTCAATGGAATCAAAATTCATAGGGTACTTACGGTTGACCTAGAATCCTGAAATTTGACATGAAGCAAGGTCTCATAGCACAAGTATAGGGAAAAATCTGAAAACTGTAAATTTATAGTTACGTAAAATTTTTTTTTTGCGATTCGAAAAAATCTTCGTAACTCAATTCGGGAATTAAACTATTTTCATAGTTAAGTTTGTATGGAACCCTCAGTGTGCGAGTCCGACTCGCACTTGCCCAGTTTTTTGTTGTTTAGTAAAAGTTTTTTTATTATCATATTTATCTTCATTTTAGTCGAAAACGTGCACTGTTGAACATAGGGCTCCCCAATGCGTTGTCACAACGACTGGTCTCATGCTTTTTATTTGCAATGGACTCTCGCGGTCCTCAGGTTCAGGTCATCGGTGCACCTTATCCTTGCCTTCTTATGCTACGACTAACGGTATGTGGTCGTCGTTCATGAACCTTACAGTTTCATCAGACGTACGACCAAGGTAAATACTATTAGGTATCCCCTTCAATCAGCGTGCAATTATAATTAGAAAATAGAGTTTGTCAGTGCTTGCCTTTCCACATCATCTTCTTCCAGTCTTTATCCAAATTTAAGAGCCGGTGCATCACGTCTTGATGTATGTGTATGTTTGTTACTCCTTCCTCCTTCTTTTGGCACGCAGGTAGACCATGTTCAGGAATAGGATAAAGAATACTTTTTATCCTGGAAGCATGTTCCCTTGTGATAGTTTTCAACTTTTACGCGAACGTATCCGCTGGCGGAAATTAATTTTTCATACGTTGTTCTTCCCCCTTTCCCCCTTTCTAGCCATCCCATCTTTCATACGGTTCTTCAATATTTTCTTTGACCTTTCCCTTCTCTTATAAGCTCACTGGTGGTGGTGATCTACTTGCTTTACACAATAATACTAGGTATATCTAAGATCTTGCTTAAATCAAACCTTTCTATTCGATACGTATTGTAACCAAGTAATGAGTCAAAGTATACAAAGTGGTTATCTCCTAACGACCCGAGCTTTTTATGACGAAGAGTGAACGATTAAATATTAATTTATAATCCTTTCAGTGTAACGGGACTTACTAATAAATCGAGAAATTTTCTAGGATGTAGGAAGACGACAGCCTCACTGGTTGAATGGCAAAAGGTTAGTTATGTCGTAAATTAACATTAGTACTGGCCCATGCCATGGAACAAAAGCCAATTAATATTTTTTAGGTAATATTGTGCGATGTTAACAGTACAGGGCCGGTTTATGTAGTGACACTTGAGGGCTACATAATATATATCCGGCAGTGGACGTCTTACAGTAAAATGTCATACTAATGATAATGATGATTAATTCTCTTATTGTACCTAAGTGTAGGTATATTTTGTAGAGATAGATTTAAACGGTCGCTTTGAAAATAATTCTTGATAAATTCAATCCATCACCAAGGTTCGACTTTGTGTAATTTTAAGTAACGATTTGTGTTAAAAAAAACTTTAAAAAAGTTAATTCCAATGATATTTGGACTTTGGCAAAGTTCAAATTCCATTGGAACTTATACTTTTTGACATTGAGTGTTTTGTTCCAAAAGTTGAAAATTATTTCGATTAATAAATTCAAGGCAGTAACTCAGAAACTCAGTCAGTAGTTTAGAAACTGAGTCAGTGAGTTCTGGGCATTTTCCTTTACACTTAGCTACCACCAGGTTGCATGTTCTGTATAGAATTTTGCCTTATTCAATAAAAATCATGTATAAGCATGCAATAAGCAGTATCTTGGCATGCTGTATGGAGTGACTTGCTCTCCCAATAAATGGACTCCCAATAAAAAACTTTTTACAAAATAAAAAAAAACACTAAAAGGACCAAAATTACTTTAATTTTTTCACTGACTTCCAAAATTAAAGTTATTTTGATCCTTTTAGTGTTTTTTTTTGTGAATTCGGTTATTCTTTTTTGTAAAAAGTTTTTTATCTGCGTTTTTATATAAACTTTTTTTTTCATCGTGATATCTATGTGAGTATGAAGTTTCGATCAAATGTTACTTTTTGACTGTAAATGCTTAAGTCCTCGATGAAAATACTAAAATTACTATATAGTTGCCTATAATATTTGAGGAGTTCCCTTGATTCCTTTAGATTCCATCATCAGAACTGGAATTTGAAAAAAAAGAACCAATTTGGAAGCATATCCTTTAAGGGGAAAAAAATTTTGCAAATCGGTCCATAAACGACGGAGTTCTGAGGTTTGTTACCTACCTAATGATATAAAAAAATGAAAAACAATAATAAAAAAATACAACCGAATTGATAACCTCCTCCTGTTTTGAATTCGGTTAAAAACGGCCGCCAGCACAAAGTAGCAACAAGAGGGTAACACACCTTGAGGTTATTGAGGAGTGGAGTGGTATATCACGGTCTTCACGGGTATCAGGATGAACCCTAAGAAAGTAGGTATGGTCCTTACCAGCATCTTACTGGATTATACATCCTTCTCCCAAACCACGGTATAAAAAGAACCCCAAACAGCAATCTCTTACCTTTATTGAAGCCAGTCAATAAAGGCAAGATATATGTGGGTGCTGTATTTATCATCGGTATTCACTAGGGCCGCCAATAAACGAAAGCCGGAGATGAGGAACAAGCATTCTGCCGGGAGATAGGGTACGTGGAGTCGCTATTACCGAATGGTTCGCTTACAAATCTGCCCTGCGGATTGTATCTCTCTTAGCCAGGCCCTCAACTAAGGCATGATACGGCAAACTCTACTGCTACAGATAATATTTTATGTTTTTTCTTATTTTTTTTTATTAATGATAGGCTCGCGTTTGACCACCATCTCACCTGATGGTAAGCGATGATGTGGTCGACGATGGAGCACGCTTGCCTAGAAGTAGCCTATTCACTCTTGACTTAAAGACCCCTAAGTTGTAGCTAACAGGAAACACGGACTCCGGCATGGAATTCCACTATGTAATATGATTTTTGTTTCATATGTCCTGTACTTAAATAACACTGCTTTAGTTATGTTCAAGCGTAATAAGTGTAATAAGTAAGTCAGGGAATGGCAAAAAAAATCTTATATCATTGATTTGTAATCCGCAACTCCTGGAGAAAAACAATTTACTATAAAAAGGTCCTCTATTTGTGAATTTTTTATTTCCTGTAAAAGTTAGGGCAGGAACTGTCATTATCTTTTCAAAAATAATCTCCACGAACAGATTTTTCTACAGTTAAACAACTTCATTAGTAAGGCAAGTATTTACCGCTAGCGGTGAATAATAACATCTAAATAATTTACGATAATTCTGATCATACAATGTTTGACCATGTCAGGAAATAGCCGTGTGATTAATATTGCTTACATTGCCAAATGATTATAGGTACTTACTTATTGGTTTGGTCAAGCAATAACATAAAATAGCCAATTAACATTTAATTGAATGGCTAATTACTTCAAGAAACAGCTCATTACACTAATATTATAAAAGCCTATTATTGGCCTGCTGCGGTTTTCCCGTCCGATTATAATTTGGGTCTCTTCAAGGCTAGAGTGAAAGGCTCTCAATAAATTAGTGCGCCTCACCATCAACGATTGCATTACTACTTACCATCATGTGGGATCGCAGTCAAGCACTAGTTTATCCAATTAAAAAAAAAAAAAAATATAAAAGCGAAAATTTTATATGTATGTGTTTGTGTATGTTTGTTACTCCTTCACGTTCAAACAATTGAACGGAACCGGTACCTTACCATGACGTTCTAATATAACAAGCGTGCGAACGAGAAAAAGAAATGCAGCTATACACCGTATATAGCTCCATCCTTTTAACAGTACAGTTTTTGTCGTTCAATGGATCGCGCGTGGTAGGGCTTCAGAAATGTACCACAGGGGTAGACTATCCACCGTAGGCGTAGGCTTGCCACCATCGCTCGCTGTCCGGATGTTACCAATAATCGTCCGGACCAAGCCCGAGTCGTCGACGGCCCGTAGTGTTCCACTCGCGCCTCAAAGAGATGTCAGCAAAACCGTAGGGGCATAGAATGGCCGAAGCCTCCGAAAGGGAAAATCGGGGTCTCGGACGCAAGGCAAAGAAGGAACATAGAAGTGGATTTTAGTCAGTAAAAGCCTGATACGCGCTTCCTCTTCACTTTTTCACCCTAGGCGGGAGAAATCATTGGATGATTTCCGACGTGAAAAACAAAACGGGTATACCATGTCCTGGAATCGCACATAGATTACTTTTTATCCCGGGAGTATGCTTGCATAGTCGGCCTTATAATGTTCCCACTGTTGGGACTCAGGCCTCCTCTCTAGGAGAGGGAATGGGCCATAATCCACCACGCGGGCCCCGTGCGGGATGGTGGATGTCACATGTCTTCGAATTTTTGGTTCTTGGACATGCCGGTTTCCTCACGATGGTTTCCTTCACCGTTTTGAGAGCAGTGGTGATGAAATAAATTACACAAAGTAATGCGCGTGGTTGGGTTTCAACCCGCGACCTACAACTCGTAAAGTCGGGGCCGTTACCACTCTGCTACCATTGCTCTCAAAGGGACTATGTTTCCTTGGGATAATATTCTATATTCACGCGGGCGAAGCCGCTGGCATAAGCTAGTTCGAAATATAAACAAAGTCATCTTACCAACCTAGAATTCCCTACTAATAAAATTAGTTCGGACATATCAGCTGCAACACACTTCGTAAGGTGTGTTGCTGAATCTCAATTAAAGCCACTAATGACTATATCTAAATCACCGACCTACCCGTCTTGAGATAGTATCTACTGAGATAATTTGCATTGGCTTTATTACCGAGACACCGGCTTGAGTAATTTATCTACCTCATGTTAGTATACGAACTAGCGTGTTAAGACAATGCTTTATCTATCCCTATGTCGTTAATGAACACCTTTTTAATTTATTGTTCCATAAACTACATGTGATGGTTTTTCTGATCATCATTATAACTTTCTTAAATATTGTAGGTACATGGTCTAAATCTTTACAATGCCCCAAATAAGAATAGGATCGATTGCCATGTTGTGACGTCGCGTCATACTGTCAAATCGAAGAATTAACAGAGTGAGCAAAATAAGAAAATTTTAACATTTAATTTATTTACGAACTGTGAACGAAAAATGTTTAATCAGAAGTTCTTTAATTTTGATCATCTCTCAGTTCTTCAATTTTGCCCAATTTCTTGCGATTTGACAGTAAGACGTGACGTCACAACATGGTAATCGATTCTATTCTTATTTGGAACGCATTGTAAATATAAAGGGAGAAATTGACTGATTAACATATCAACACACAGCCGAAACTACAAGGACTTGGAACATGTAATTTTGCACAAGTTTTCCTTTTATGACGTAGGTAAGCACTAAGAAAGGGTTTTTGGAAATTCAACCTTTAAAGGTATACTTGAAAATTAGCATAAATAGTAACCTAAGTAAATAAACAATTTAGGGGGTTTTAAAGATTGTATGGAGGATTTTTATTTCTTGGGTTAATAAACCTGAAATTTGGACGAATTCTAATTAAAATAAATGGTAACTGACTTTCATTCAGTTTTTCAAAACTATCCTCAAAATATGGTATAAGAGATGTTAAAGTTTTTATAAAAAATATTCTCGCGAGCAAAGTTGTTGGCAAAGTGCTAGTTCTAGATATAATATAAACCGTTAAAATATTACGTTAATTTTCAATTTATTTAAACTCGTGGTCTACCGAAATATCAATTAGTGAAGTGTCAATCACCAGCTTTCAACCAATTAACAAAACAGAATAAAAAGAAAATTACAAATTAATACAACGTATTAAAAATGTATACAAGGTTTGTAAATAAAATTAATCAAAAGCACCTCTCTAAAAAAATAATTAACAGATTCATAATTTACAAAAGAACCGATAGCTTACCAATTCACCATAGACTCACAGTGACATTGACAGTTGAAAACGTCAATCAACCGCCATTGAGACGCCGTCAAAGTTTTCACATTGATTGTGACGGATATAGGTATACGTGTACTGGTGTAAATTGCTGTGTTATCAATAGAATTTATTAAGTCATTAGTTGTTGATTTATTATTATTGACTTCTCTTCACGTAGTAATAAAAACGTTCAGACGTTTTACCAATGGTTTCTTTAGGGTGCATGTAGTGACCAAATCTGTCAAACTGTTTCTGAATGAAATCCATTTAGTCTTCAGACTAGGTCATTAGTAATTTCGTTTTGATTGATTGTTTTCAGGTCTATTGCTGTCTTACCTATAGGGACATAAAAATGTAATAGTTAATCGTGTCATTTAACCACAATATACGCAAAAAACATGGCAACAATGTTATTATTTACCTCATTACAATCCTCGCCTCGATCCTATGCAAATGGGAGGTGCGCAAGTAACGTCATTACAGTATCTCGGCCATTACGCTTGATTGATGAACAGCTTCACCGTAGGCTTCGGGACGCATCATCTTGTTTATGTTCATTGGTCGCACTTATCACACATCTTTTAGATAAAACCGATGTAATTAATGATCGTCCGATATACGAACTACTTAGATTACTTAGTATCATGCGCTTAATTAACACATTTGTCTTACTGGTTGTTAGATTAATTGGTCAATCAAGACTCTAGTTACTGTAGTCTATAGTTCAGCTATTTCTTTTCAATGTTTATGTTTACTCTACCTCTTAACACCAGTCGATCAAGCGAATTCATTATAGATGTACCTGTTTCCTGGCATTTGAATTCTAAACAATCGCCAATTAAGGTCCTGTCAATCCCACAGAATATATTCCGAAGTCCGAAATATATTAATTTAAACAGGCAACGGTAAACAAGCATGCGTAGATTGAATGGCAGAGACAATAGCGCATTCATTATTGTGTTAGTCGAAGACGAAGCGCTTACTGTGTTCCGAGCGGTAAAAACGGTGTGTCGCCTCACTAGACAGACTTACTCGATTTTCGCTTCAGGTACAGACAATTTCGACGTCAATTTTTTACAAAAGATGTACTTACGAAGAGAGTTTCTTTTCCAGTACCGTATTTTAAAGTAGATAGACACTGCACGTAGTGGTAAATTGTTTCAGTTGCGATCTAAGGATCGGTAATAGGGTAGAAGAATTTCTGGATTTTGGATTCAGTTCTCGTGCCACAAATTAGATCCCCCGTCTTTTCAGTTTTTATTTTCAGTCCAAAATGGTCATGATTGATTTTATATGGCTGGTTTCATCAGTAATTGATAGGATTTTTCTTTTAATCGGGAATTTAGTGCACGGAAGCCTCGTAAGTCAGTATTTAATCTTAACGCTTGCGACAAAAAGTTTAAAGTTGAACCAAACTTCTTATGGAAGAAAATCAATAATAACTTAGACGCAGAGACCAGACTACGAGGATTTATCCATTGTTTTTAAACACATAAAAGAAAGAGAGCATCGTTCATTTGCAGATATTTTAATGAGACAGCTGACGTGCGGAAGAATCGTCTGTTATGAGTATCACCGCTATTAAAGAGTGGCAAAAAATTCAGTATTAGCTGCGATAGAAGCGAGAGGTTTAATCGTATCCGTGTGGTGGTTAACCATCGCTTACCGCAACTACGAGTAGGTTTATAGGAAGAAATTAAGCCCTAGAATATTATAAAAACATGACCAGGTGATTATTTGTCAAGTCCTCAACAAAGAGAAAAGTTATGTTTATGCTGCCGAATATCTAACATATAAAAATCTCGTGTCACAGTGTTTATTATCGAACTCCTTAGAAACAGCTTGAACGATTTTCATGATTTTTTTTGTGTATATTTAGTAGGTCTGAGAATAGGTCGTAGGTTATTTTTACCCTCCTAGCCCCATCCCCCATTTCTTTCTTTGATAATTTATATGGCAGAACACCGTCTGTCGAGTCAGCTAGTTTTTCTACAATATAATATTTATCGTCAAAATCTTTTTGGTGTTTCCAAGTTTTATGGTCAATCGGCCATAAGGTGTCAGCATTTACAAAGTGTGTAAATGGAGACAAACGTATTAGCATTATGTGCATCAAGCACTTGCGTGAACTCTCTGAACTTACCAAATAAGTACTTGACATAAAAGCAGAATATGAAAGTAAACAATTTACATTGTTTACGCATTTCCAGAATCACAAAATCATGCACATATAAACATATCCCCATCGCAGTTCTTGAATAAATCTTGTTATGGAAAACTTTCATTTGTCCGGTTACAAATGCTAATGTGCACGTTGACGTATTGCAATACAAGTTCTTCATTCGTAGGCACAGTTTCCACATGCGGATTCCTTGTAAGGATGCGAACGGCATAATAGGCTTGTTTGGCTGAAAGCTGTCTAGAGTAAATTCTATTCAAAGTTACTGTGTACTTCAATATCTGTGATATTATACACTTTCATTTTAGAATCACCTTGTGGATTAAAGGTGTTTCGTACTTATGTGTCGGTATACACTTCTCGTAGATGATCACAGTGAAATAAAAGAATAATAATTCATAAAGTCCGTAAATGGCAAGTGAGAACTTATCCGGAGATTAAACAGCAAACAAATCCGTAGAAACCTGATCATTGTCTTCTTAAACATAATCTTCTGGTAAGTGCGTCTATAACATCTCATATTTATCGCGTTGATCGTGCAAAAACTGTGCTAAATAAAAATATCGTAAAGCTTGAAAGGTTTTGACCTTGGCCTCAGTGGTTTCACCATCACAATCAGTGTTAGTCTTTGTCTGTATCGTGGGTCGTCATCGCCGCAACTCCATTGTGCCGCGAACAATATTGTCAAACCTTGTTAAGAAAGCGATATAGCAACAATAAAGAAACTTGTTCGGAAGATAACATAAGAATTATAAATGCAGTGATTGTCTTCAATGACGGCCCTGTAGTTGGAAGACTTGGAAATAATAGACATGAATTTGACGCTCTGAAACTTGAAAAGATTGGTCTTTGAAATGTTGAACGAGACGAATTTTTTCTTGAGGTGGTATCAGCGCCTACGTTCGGATATTTTGACTGGCCTGTTGGTCTAGTTGTCAGTAGCCCTGACTGCTACGCCGGAGGTCGTGGGTTTGATTCCAATCCAAGACAAATGTTTGTGTGATGAGCACGATCATTCGTTCTGTATCTGGGTGTAATTAACCGACTTCAAAAAAAGGAGGAGGTTATTCAATTCGGTTGTATTTTTTTTTTTTTATCATTTTTATTATGTTTGTTACCTCAGAACTCCGTCGTTTATGGACCGATTTGCAAAATTCGGAACTCCATAATAAATCAATGTAACCTAGCCGTGTTTGGACTTATTAGAATCGTCATGAGATGCACTTTGGCTATAAGGTACTATCGAACTGATCTGATGATGGAGCCGGAAGGTAGGCATAGGAACTCCGTAATTAATCAATGTATCCTAGCCGTGTTTGGGCTTATTAGAATTGTCATGAGATGCACTTTGGCTATAAGATACTATCGAATTGATCTGGTGATGGAGCCGGAAGGTGGAAGGTAGACACAGGAACATTCTAAAAAAGTAATGTTACCTTGCAGTGTTTTGGGTTAATTGAAATCGTCATGAGAAAAAGGCACTCTGTTTATAAGTGGTTCGCAACTAAAAAGTGTAAAATAAAAACTTTTTACAAAAAAAAAAATAACCGACTTCACTAAAAAAAACACTAAAAGGATCAAAATAATTTGAATTTCGGAAGTCGGTGTTAAATAAGAAAAACAAAAAATACCGAGAAACACCGACTTCCGAAATTAAAATTATTTTGATCCTTTTAGTGTTTTTTTTAATGAGGTCGGTTATTTTTTTTTTTGTAAAAAGTTTTTTTTATCTATAATATGTATGTATTTAGAAATACATAAGTATGTTTATCAGCTGTCTAGTACTCATACCACAAGCTCTGCTTAGTTTGGGACTAGAAGCGTTGTGTGATAGTTGTGGAATATTATTATTATTATATTCGTCAAATACTGTCGCGTTTATCCTGCTAGGGTCGCCCTACCACGACCAAATACTCCATCTTATCAGCTCTTCTTTCACCTTTGGGGATTGAAGAGCTAAACGGGATGGAGTACCCAGTTGCAAACACACGACCCTGGCGAATAGGACACGAAAACACTCGTCAAACCAATTCGACGCAAGCAGTTAAAGGGTTAAACAACTTCTTTCGCTCGGAGTGGAACGAGAGGGAGTGTCAGACTTTTACTGACTAAAACACACCACCTGTGTTCCTTCAGTTACCCTTGGCGTTCCAGAACCACGTTAATGGTTTCGAACAATCCCACATTTGAAAGAGACCATAAGAAACCAAATATAAACTAAGTATTAGATATTAATTGCAAATGATGTTTTCATAGGCAGTAATTGCAGTTAGATTTCAGACATAATTAATATATGACTAGCTGACCCGGCGAACTTCGTACCGCCTAATAGTAAGGATAACGCCATCTACTGTCATTACCAGAACAACATAATTCACTTTATAATGACATTTTAATCAGAGATGGCGTTGTATTCGGTTTTTTTTTTGTGTGATTTTTTTCATTTTTCCTCGACATTTAAACCTTCCCTGGACTATCACGAATATTTCAAGACAAAAATTAGCCAAATCGGTCCTGCCGATCTCGAGTTTTAGCGAGACTGACGAACAGCTATTCATTTTTATATAGATAGATATTTATATAAATAAATTAGCAGAAGTATTTAAAGAAACAAAATAATAAAAAGTAAGTTCAATTATTCCATACTAATTTCAACGTCCATATAATGTTAGTGACTGAAAGTACTGACACTTAAAGATACTGAAACTTGAAACTGCTGAAACTAAAAACATACGTACTATTTTTAATACGCCTTCTTCTGTAGCACAAGCTTTTAAATACATCATGTTTTAACGGTTTACGCAATAATTTTTAATTTGTATCTTCCTCTTTCTCCTTGCCATAGGCAACCATCAGATCGAATGAATAAAAGAAAAAATAACTGTTACAATGCTTATTGGAATCCATTCGGCTGTAATCTTTTGATTAGTGTCTTTCTAATTTTGTAAAATTCGTCTTGGGTCATGAATGAGAACAAAATGGAAGCTCTGGCTTTACTAATAAAGAATTATACAATTGACCATAACGTCTAGCCAGCACAAAGACATATTATTTCTTTAACCAATAATATTAAAGTGGAAAACACAGCTACTAGTTATTAAAAATTATTGTGATTCTTCATAAGGCAGAGTATATTTCAGGTCACTATTTTTACTGCTGTGACTTGTGCGAAATTATGTTTCTCGTAATTTTGTCTACGTTCTGCATTATGCTCTATTCACTAGTCGACTAGACACGTATTGTTCACACCACGTGTGAACTCACACGGAGCAAAGCTATAAAACTCGATATAAATACATTCTCATGCAGTCTTGAGACGACCGTAAAAAGGCGAGCAATGCAAACACGTACAACTGTGAAAGTATTCTCGTTTCCATTACAGAAGTCTTTAAGTGTCGCCTTCGGAGACGTCGTAGTGCGTTAGCGCGATGGTGAAAGCTGTAATAGTTTCATATCACCACAAATGCCACAATCACAGGTAATATAGACAGCATATGGTGTCCAGGCATTCGTATGTGCGCAAACGGCGCTTTTATTAGCAATTTGCTGCAATTCCCTCGTCTGTCACAGCCTCACTGCTTGATCGGCCCGTAATTGTGCTCGACAGGCAATAGGGACTGTCTCTAAGAGTACCTAATCACAACACGCACACTACTCGCGTAATACAATTGATATGCTATGTTAAAACAATAGCCGATATTAACATTTGATTGGTGGTAAAATGAAATTGAAATATTCATATTATTCATGCGCTAGTGGCAGAAAACGTTTTACATGCCGAAAGTCGGTTGCATTCAGCGAGTTTATTAAAGAAACTATGACAATGGTCGTCGTTGATAATGTCGTTGAAATTCGCGTGCCGCGCTATGTGCCCGCACTTCGGCTGGGTGTCCGAGGCTGTTGACAACTTCGCCACAGTGGCAGTGATGAGGAGAACAACAGGGAGCGCCTAGATGTAAAGAAGCAGCGAAGCGGAAAGTATTATCATCGATGATATAACTGTTTTGAAAATTCATAAATTCTTGTTAGGTCACATAAAGCATGTCCGTATTAACGTACATAGGCATAAGTTCACAAACTAATTATTTAGAATAATTTAATCTTATTTATTTTAAACCAATCTCTAAGAAAATTGTCTCTAAGTTATTTCTAGCAGAACCATAAATGATTGTTCGTTTGTCACTCAAGGTAACGTTGCAGGAAGAACACAAAAACATATTAACAATGTCGCCAGCGCGCCTTGTACGGACAAGAAAGTGTCATCAATCAATGAACTACGAGGGAATCTTCATAATATGAATCTTTAATCAAATCGGCAAAAACCTATTCCAAAGCTTCACAAGTACTAAGATTACATTGATTTATCATTCTCGTTAATCAAACGGCTATCAAAGATCCATTACGGTGATTTCATTATTAGTGAACAATTATACCAAGAAAGTCGGTCACAGTACCTTATGAAATGACTTCTGACCTCTATAGCTGTTGGGCTGTTAGCCCACCTCGACAGGCGGGTACAAACTCGAGACTTGCTGACTCACTGTCGGCTGATAAAAAAGTTTTAGGCGATTGTGACGTGTGTCGTTGAATGTGACAAAACGACAGGTGATGACAGTATTTTGACCAGGAATATTATGGATATAAAAGTTCGGATCTGGTTACGGATGCGGATATAGGAACAATTAAACCCAATTGTGGGACATCAGCTGTCCTATTTTGTTTGTTTTATAAAAGTCGTGTGTATAATAAAGAATAAAGAATACCGATAGGTTTCGAATAAGGTTACGAATATGAAATTATATCGGATTATCTGCTAGTTTCGGATAGATTTGGTTATGGATATTGGAATCATAAAAATAAAATACAAATAGCATGACTTGTATTTCTAGTCTAGACTATACCATAATTTTAATTAGATGGACTAAAGTGACAGCTATAACAATGGTTTAATGTCATCGGGGCATTGTCCACTGCTGTCAGTTTAGTACAGCTAATTAAAAATCAGAATATAGGTATCATTAGATTGACTAGGTAAAAAAAAAAACTTAACGTAGCCTGTCACTTAGACTCCGTCTTTATCCGAAACTTTTATATCAGTTTCGGTTACGGTTACGAAAATATTTATATTTTGGATATTCTATAGTTTTGGTAACGACATCCATCATATTTCTAATTTTAACGCAGTAACATTATGTTTATTATACTCATAAGTTTTGATAAAAGATTTGAAGTGCATGAAAGCGTAAGTTTCATGAGTTGCGAATCGAAAGTATTTATAAACCATAAAGTGATTTTCGATAAGTTTTACTAAGTCATTGATTTCCATTTTGGATTTTGGCAAAAATACGAGTAGATACTGATCTACAGTGACTTTTGATACGTAGTTATTAATTAAGTATTGGTTTCCAGAAGTTAGATTAAGTAATTAATGATATTTGTTATTTGTATGTCTCACTAATATTAGATATATTTATAGAGAATTCTGTCAAGTGAGACCTAAAATTAACCAGAAAACTACTCCTTAATCTAGGATCTGCTGATTACTGAGGAAATGTGAGACAAGCATATAATAACAGTCCCACATATGCGGCCGATGTATCTCTACCAGACATTTCCTTTCCCGCCTTGTATTCTGTGACAGGGTTGCATGTTACTCAATTATTGTCTGCCGCAGATAGGTGATGTGAAAAACCGCATACCGCAAAGTCGTCGGGCACACGCGCATGCGTCATCCGCGCGCGATCCGCGCTCCGCTATACATACCACATCAAACGCGCATTAGTAGCAAAAACGCGATATTTTTATTGGAATTTCTGCTTTATTGTGTTTGCGATTACGAAATAATTGTTTGGTGTTACAAAGAAATGCTTGATGTGAATTCTACAGCATGCAATAAAATTGCTTTAAGGACAAAGAATTTAGTAATGTCTATTTGAATCAATAAAAAAAAAACAGCTGCCATTGCAGCTATCAGCACTTAACAGAAATAAAACAAAATATAGTCATAGAATTCTCTTCATTGCTTTTCTGATACATTCTATCGGCTTGTTGAAACGTTGATTGTCGGCACATCGTCGCCATGACAGATGTGTATGACATTGATCGCGTGCGCAACCCGTGCGGGATAATGCCAGCCATTTGCGGTTGCATAACAGCCACTACCTTAGCGGCGTAATGGTCAGGGCAGTGCTTAATGGAGGATGTACGAGCGCCTTAAACGATTCGAGATGCTCTGTTTACTAAAAAAAAGTGCTATAAGGAATGCTGCGTGTTACGAAGAAAGTAAAATTGCACCTCTGTCTTAGTTTTTTCATCACCTTCATATCAAGTTGTTTATTTTCCTTATATAAGTACTAAGGCGGAATATTCGGTTGGAAATGGTATTAGACTATTGAGTGCCACTTGTGTTGTTTAAAGCAAATAGGCCGATTTATTATGAATCTATCGAGAGGAGATATGAAATGACTGAGCTAATATTGATACCGGAAAATCAATAGAATCTTCAAAATAAGTAAGAGGTCTTATTCGTAATAATTTTCATAATATACTAGGCCGCAAAAGTTCCAGGTCGCTAATAAAAAGTGTATCTAATGGTTTCTTAAATACATAAGATGTATTCTTGAAATTGTAATACGAGACCTATGTTGATTATGACTTTTTAATTTGTAAAAGAAAACACATGAAACGTTTTTTTACACTATTTAAATTAAATGTAATATATGTTGCTGATGACTGTTTAATTTGTAAAAGAAAATACATAAAAAGTTCTTAATGTGACAAGAAAATGTACACATAGCAGTTTATTAAAAAAAAAACTACTTTTTTAGGCATATTACTTCATTAAAACGATGTGGCATACTGTTTTTAACCCAATTTTAATACGAATTTGGTCTTTTTGACCATACTTCCACTAGCATAGTCTAAAACTTGTGTGAGTTAGCAGAGCTGGTGGGCACTGTCTAACGCATGCCCCGAGTTCGTTCCATGCCTGTTATATGGGATTTAAGTTTGGGCCACAAGCTGGCCTTTCCATGCAGTTAATAGCAACTTGTTGAACATACATATAAATTAAACAAAAGCGCAATATGTGGCCGCGCATTATCGTGCATATTGTGTTAGGGGAGACGCAATTAAAATGCTTCTAGTTCAATTTACTATTATTATATTGTTAGAAGCACTCTTTGTTACATTAATTATAAAAAATATATCATTTTCTTATTTGACAATCTCTAATCAATACATGTTTCGAATATCTACAACTATGCTTTTTTTACCACAAACCTTAAAAGTATAACTTGCCAGTTTACAAGTTAGTAATATTAGCGTGGCCTCCATGGTCGCCTCTTTGTTACATTAATTATAAAAAAATATATCATTTTCATAATCTTTTCTTATTAGACAATCTCTAATCAATATATGTTTCGAATATTTACAACTATGCTTTTCTTACCATAAACCTTAAAAGTATAACTTGCCAGTTTATAAGTTAGTAATATTAGCGTGGCCTCCATGGTCGCCTCTTTGTTACATTAATTATAAAAAAATATATAATTTTCTTAGTCTTTTCTTATTTGACAATCTCTAATTTGCAAGTTAGTATTATTAGCGTGGCCTTCATGCTCGCCACAATATTCACAAAGAAAGGACCAATGGGGCAACATAACTTTGGTAGATATCGCAGTTGTTCTATGTTACCCGTTATTTACCATATATATTATGATATATATGGTAGCCGCTAGTAAAAAAATATCCCGAAGGACCATATTCCCGGGATAAAAAGCCTAAAAAATTAACTATCAATTTTATCTCTTTATAATTTTTATGCAGATTACGCAAAGTGTAAAATAAATTCTATGACAGTGTCATAGAACTTATTTATATATACGCGATACGTAAGTATAGATATCATATATAAGTATCTATAGATATATATATATATATCATTTATATAGGCAATAAAGTGCACTGCTCACTCAATATGAAAACATTGTTGAGCCTGCGAGCCTAAAGCATCTACCTATCAACAAGAGTGCAGAAGTTAATGGTACGTTTACTACCTCGTAAAATAATTATATATTAAATACTTAAACATGACCTATGCGGTTATGCTTGACTCCTTGAAATATAGGGTACTTTGAAAGTTGCTGTGATGGAACATGGATGAAACATAGTTCTGGCTGATTCCGAAGAGTGAAATTGTTTCTAGCTGTGAAATGATTCAGATCTTGTAGTAAATAAAATTCTGGCACATGACATCCAGGAAATCCTTCCCACAGTGAAGTAAAAAGAACAAAATATATAACTTTTAACTGGTAATATCGACATGTTGAACATACTTACACATTGTCTAAATCAGCACTATGTGGCCGCGCATTTTCGTGCATAAAAATGTAATTTGCGCTTATGTAATCGAGCCCAGGACCAAATTTAACTCTACATTTTCTTTCACTTCGTTCCAGTGCAGACATTCATAAGTGGCTATTAAGATATCTTTTTTTTAGTCGATATAAAACTATAGTCAGATAAGTATATAAATCATCATCATCATCATCATTTCAGCTGAAAAACGTCTACTGTTGGACATAGCCCCCCCTAAAGTGTCGCCACAACGAACGTCCTGTGCGTCTCGCACCCATCGCATTCCCGCGAGCCCGCGACTCGCCAGGTCATCGGTCCATCTTGTGAGAAGCCTTCCAACACTGTGTCTTCCGGTGCGAGCTCGCCTTTCTAGAACCATTTGGCTCCACCGACCATCCGTTATACGAGCAATGAGCCCTGCCCACTGCCATTTAAGATTGGCTATTCTTCGGGCCATGTCGGGGATCTTGGTTCTTTTTATTCTTGATGCGATCACGCCAGGAAAGTTCGAGCATTACCTTTTGGGTGACTTTAAGCCTTCTGATGAGGCCCATTGTAAGCGACCACGTTTCAGTACATAAATAGTACGCAGTCATTGTTAAACAAAAATAAATAGATATAATTAGTAAAAAAAAGATTCAAATTTCTCGTAAAGCCAGTTAAAAATTTAAAATAACTCGGTAGGTACAAACTTATTATATTTCTCCTCAAATATTATAAGATTCCAATAAACTTCTTGGCAACATTGTGCCGTATATGCTTTTACAATTTTTAATGGCCATGACTGTAATCATGGTTTATGGAGTTCATAAACCGATGACTTGCTGAGCTACCATGTAGCTGTAAGCTATGGTCCGGTACTTTTATGTTAGATATTGCATGTCTTCTGTTACGATAGTTATGAGCTTCCCATTTTTAATTTATTTGTTGTAAGAAATGCAACCGTCTCATTAAGAGGGCCTTTTCTGATCCGTCTATCTTCAACAAGAGCAAGCTTGTTGTTTAATCCGACGCAATCTAACGCAATATTTGATAATAAAGCGACATACTTGCGGGGCAAAAACCTATGTCCTATCATAGTACATGGGCACCCTGTCTACCAAGTTTCATCTAAATCTATTCAGTCGTTACAGACAGGCGGAGTTACTATCCCATTTTTATACTATAATATTATAAAGCAAAAAAAGAAATATTTTTGACAAACCGATTTTAAAAATTTCGAGAAAACGAATGCTCAAGTTTATTTGCTCGGGAAACAGCTTTAAGAGGGTCCTTTTTCACACGCCTGTCGTCAACATCAAGCATGTTTTAAAAGCTTGTTACTGCATATAATGCAATCGAACGCAATATTTGACGAAAAGGCAACGCGAAAAAAGAAAGATAACGCCTGAAAACTCTGTTAGAAATCGGTAATTCCGTGATTTACTCGAATATTGTACAGAACTTGTTCCAGGAAATACGTGTTTTTTTTAACCCTTAAAAGTTTTTGAAAAAAATTGTCGTCATTCAGATTCTTGAATAAATTTGTAAGGCTTCTATTGCAATACTTTTTGACTTTTTTAATTTTTGAGTAAATTATGAAGTGTCAAAGTTCATGCAAAATAGCAGATTTTCAGAGGTCTTTACTGGATTAGTTTTACACAAATTTATAAATTGATTTCAATAGAAGCCTATAATATCCACAAGATACTGTGTTTCCAAAATATCTAATGAAAACTGTGTAATAACGTCATAATTGCGTAAGAGCGGTTGTATGAAAAACAGTGAAAATGTATGTCGAATTGCATCCCCTTAAGATTTGAAAGATCAACTGCTTCCCTATCTCCTATCCATTCCCACTTCAAAACTATGACATAATTGTTTACCAGCTACTGCTTAGTAACTAATTACACAGCACATGGCATGCATGTCGGATACTTATTAAAATAATACTCAGCTACAACGTGCTATCTCCTCTGCATCATTAGGTGTTTCCTTTGGCATTTCTTGTTAGACGGTCAAGATTTAGAACTTGTTTCTTAGGCTAATGTTATGGGAAGTTAAGCAAAAATCTACTACAAAATTCTTTGAGTGATTGAAAGACTTGGAATTACTGTAGGAATATTTGCTTGGAAGTTTATCAAATGTTGTTTTCAAGCAAAATAAATGGATTTGATTAGTTGAAAAATTTAACTATTCCATCAACATGAAGGCTAAAAAGAACGCTTTCTAAGGACCTTTGTCTATCATTAATTTTGCCTACCTTTTTCCAACAGTATTGGGGCCGGTTTCCAGTATTATAGGTAATTGTAGCGGCTTCCTTTCTGAACTCGACAACCCAGTTATTGAGTACCTAACATGATACCCCTTAGCAAGATTGCTGTCAGATTTGAAGGGATATCCTTCCAAGTAACTTTGTAAACGTCATCAATGTCTTGGATCAATCTGTCGCAGAAAGAGACTCAGCAATTAATCCCCATTATAGGCAATCTGATAGATTTCATAGTCACACACAGAGATAACTCTAACCTAATGCAGGTAGTTTTAAATCAAGATTCTAGATAGATTTTATCGTTAAATAATATGGATCCTAGTCACATTATAGTCAGGATCATTTGTCAAGTAGGTAGATATTATTTTAATAAACATTAAGTATTCATTCAAGCATAATTTCAACTTGTTAAACATTCATCACACTTCTGTATTGATTTTGTATAATGAATACATGAATGATGATGATGAATACAACTAATTGGAAATGTTAGGTCCGGCATTCCAGGCCCAAACAAATACGGCATAACTATCTAAGTATTTACTTGGACAATGTTTAAGTTAGGTAAAGTTTCGTTTAACTTTTTTGAGCTATTATTTTATTACTTTTTTTTTAATAACCTTTATTTAATCTTTTTATACAATATAGTTAGATACATATAATAGCCACAAGTAAATCTTGAACAAATAAATTATGCTAATGCCCAACGAATAACGATGTGTATAGCTAAATAATCAATATTAAAGGACTTAAGGAAAATTCACTTTAAACCTAGAATTATGTATAATTAGCGACTTGCCTGAGCTAGGTTTATTAAACCTGTGTTTTTGTCATCACTGGGGTGGTGTAAGCTTTGTTTATGCAATTATTTGTTTTTCGATAGTTGAAATATTGAAGCAGTCATCACTAGCGTATACTACATGTGCTAATACTCGAAAGTCAGAATCTGACGATAAACAGTCTTAAGGTCGCTGTATCTAGTTAGTCCTTCTACCGCTCTGGTTGGACCGAGGAGTATCAGACTTTTATTGACTAAAATCTACCCATGATCCTTCAGTTGCAACTCTTTCGATGCACGTTAACTCAAAATCTGCCCATTACTCAAACCTAACGAGCCTAGCGTTGTCATATCCTTTGCTAGACTTAAGACCAAGCACAAATCTGTATAAAGAAGCAAAGTCCTGTGAAAGTGAATCACTTACTGATTCATCAACGTTCAGAACAAACCCTTAGCCCTAGAACGATAGAATTGTGCATAGAGGTTTCTTTTATGACGTATATAAAAAATAAGAAAGGATTTTCCAAAAATCACTCCCTAAGGAGATGAAAGAGGGGTCTAAAGTTTATATGAGGGAACCTACTTTCGCGCGGGCGAAGCTAGTATATTCATATTTTCTCACAGCATACTAGCAGAATGCAGCCACCTTACTATCTCAGTACAAAGTGACTTGCACTCATTCATATTCCCCTCCTTATTGACCTATCAGTTCACACTCCAGAACAATAAAAGAGCCATTACACGCTAGTATTAAAGTAAGTGCCTGTCAGTCTGCATGTTGAGCTCAACGCTGGAATAGGCCTTGCTTTGTAGCTAGAAGCTATTCATTAGTAACGTGCAATTAACTATTTTATTAGTCTTTATCTAGATTTGTAATAGGTTGTGAAGGAAGGTTGTGGGTAAGCACTCTGAGCTTAGATTTTCAATTGCATCGCGGACATTGATTGTAATCGCAACAGAGCGGTTGTTAACCGCTGAAAAAAGGTTTCTACAAATCTTATCTATTTGAAATCATTAATCATAATTTAGTACCTATTTCATGAACCAAAAGTTAAAGATTATTGTTAGGAAATTATCATCAAATGAAAGGCACTTTCGCAGCTTTTTGACTAACCGCATTAAATAAATTCTAAAACCACAAAATTCTTTAAAATAATGAGTGTTCGAATTGAAGTTACAACTACTAAGCTAATTAGTATTACCTTAATTGAAGTACTACATATTGTTATTACGATGATGTATAAATGTCAAAATAATTTAAATAATAATTTGTTTGTCAAAACGATTGCACACTTCAACTGTTGAATCGATGGCTAGTCACTATAAAAGAGACAGGTTTATATTGCACGGCAATCGGTCATCAGGCCAAGCATAACCGGATAGTGCATATAAACAAAATATAATATTCTGCAACAAAAATAATACATCATTCAGTTTATGTAGGTAGGTATAATTCGAATCCAGGTAATGTTTGTGGTTATCTTAATGGATAAATTGACTTTTTGGGGTTTAGCAATGTTGCGTTGGTCAAGCACGGCATGAATTAATCGTAATCGTTCACTACATAATTATGGCACTATGACCACAATATGGCAATTATCGTGAAACACTAAGCTGTTGGACGTGGTAGTAAAGTTCGTCACGACCAGAAAACTTAGGAAACATTGTAGGGTCAAATGTTAAAAGAATACAAGCTCCCTCTGGACTTATATTTTGTTATAAGTACGTTTATTGAGTTCAGTCTACCTAAGGAAATGTTCCGCAGATATCAAGAAGTTCAGAGAATAAGAAATCAGAAAGTTTAATCAGAGTGTCATTCTATGAGACGATATGGATTACCAAAAATGTCAAAATGTATGGAATTGAAATAGGATTAGATCGTATAAAATTCAGACTATCTATTTAAACAAGAAGCCGGTAGATGTCTTCAATAAAAACTATTTCAAGTAACCGATCAGTATTGGCATACCTGTCATACGTTTCTCACTTAACATCATTCACGAGATAGAATCGCATCTCATTTAAATTCCCCGCATACTCTGATATTTTGCTATCGGTTAGATCGCTTCGTGTCATTTTCCGTTCTGTCATAACATATTATGTGGAAACTGGTTGCAATTTCTAATGTAAGACATTTGTAATGTTATGTATATGGATTATAGCTATAATTTATGTAATATTTGTTTATGATATTTACGTTTTTTTAAAATGCTTCGTATGAGTTAATAAAAATTGATGAAATAAGGTGTAACTTCGATTCAAGTGAAAGGAAGAGAATGGCATTGCCCAATATTGATTGGTGTGGTGCTTAGCAGATTGGGAAGACTATTGCTGGCTCTCAATCCAGTTTATTAGCCTTCGTTATTAGGAGACAGTTTGTGTTACATTTGTAGTCGTTTTGTGTTCAACCTTAAAAATTATGATCATGTTTCTGGCTTCCGCAAGATTTAGTTACAATTAATTATAATTGAAAATACCTATAGGGCTTGTGGGAACCCTGGATTTAGAGCTCCTATTATATCTTCGTTTGTCGTGGCGCTAACAAGGCGTATTATAATTCTATCAGTTCAGGGCGACATTGCAACAAGATATAGAATGCAATATTAATTAAATGGCGATAAAATTACTGAAAGTGACTGTGGAAATATGTTTTAAATTTTTAACATTTAATGCAAGGTGACCGAATATATCGAAAAATTAAATTTTATTACAGAGTTAAAACTGTAAACGTTTTCGGGCAGTAAGGTCATCAGGGAAAAAGCACTTTTGTATTTTATACCGAAGTTTTGAGGTAGTAACCGAAACAGTTTTTTTTTTTTGGTGGGAAAATCATCTTTTGACAAATCTCGCACTTGGGTGGAGCGTGAGATAGTGTTAGATTTTTACTGACTAAAAACCCACTCCTGTTCCTTCGTTGCCTTCGCCCCAGGGCCCCGGGTTTCGTTTTCACACTACCCATGGCCCCAGTAGGCTTCGACCCTGCTGGGCCCCTACGATTTGCTGACATCTCCCTGAGGCGCGCGTGAAACAATACGCGCCGTCGACGACTTGGGCTCGGTCCGGACGATTACCGGACGGTCGGACGGCGGGCTACCCATTGCTCGTCCGCAAGCCCGCGCCTACGGCGGCCGGAAATCGGGATCGGAATCCCGGCGGCGGTTGGGGCGTGAGGACCGTTGCCTCACGCGATCGGCCCCATCTTTTGCTAGCATTACTGCTTCGCAGAAGGAGGCGACCGCCTGCCACTCCTCCTCACTCCGGACTATGGCCTGTATCAAGGCCCGGCGCGAGAGAACCGAAACAGATGAAAAATCTGAACATGCAATGTGTATAGCAAATGTCATTAGTTCGTAAAATATTTCAAGCGTGAACAGAACATTTCTTATGAGACTAAAAACATGGTATAAATTATGAACATTCAATGCAAGGTGACCGAAAATCTCAAAGAACTAAATATAATTAGGTTAGGCTCTAGGTACTTACTGAGATTAAACAGTTAAGGTGTACGGGTAGGCAGGTCGTCGGGGAAAAGGCACTATCGCATTTTATACAGAAATAGCAAACCGAATAAGATGGAAAATCTGAACACGCAATATATTGCAAATACCATAAGTTTATACAATATATCGAGCGTGAATAGAACATTTAAATATTTTCAATTGTTCAAAAATTTACAATTTATCGATGGACCTCTCGATATATTTTATACACTGGCGGTGGTTGAAATATTCCGGTGACAGTTGAATTGGTTTCTAAAGCCTATATTCCAAGTCTATTTGAAGGTCTTGAGCTCTGTCTACTGGTTACTGGGCTCAGTCACCACAACGACGGAAAGTTTTGTATAAATTAATTTATATAAAAATTTATCCCTATAGAAAAAAGTCGTTCTGAAGTTATGGCGTGACCAAGGAGGTCACGCCATAACTCAGAACGACTTTTTTCATTCCTCTTTTTTCAAAGATTTTTGATACTTTGTAGAAAGTTCTTACGGCAAGAAAAATTCGCAAAAAATTTCAGAAAACTGACATTATAACAATAGAAACTCACAAAATACTAGGAGACCAAAATTTTGAACAGCAATGAAATCCACACGATTCAATCTATATGCTTCTGTCAGCGACTAATCCCGCGTAAATGTTAAAATTTGAATTGTTAAAATTTTGAACTAATGAATAGTTAGCTCGCCGTCCGACCGTCCGGTAACCATCCGTACCAACCCCAAGTCGTCGACGGCGCGTAGTGTTCCACGCGTGCCTCAAGGAGATGTCAGCAAACCGTAGGGGCCCAGCAGGGTCGAAGCCTACTGCGGCCATGGGTTCGCTTCTGAAAGGAAAACCCGGCCCTGGTATGAAAGACAAAGAAGGAACAGGAGTGGGTTTTTAGTCAGTAAAAGTCTGACACACCCTTGCACCACAAGAGGGAGAGATGTCATTGGATGTTTTCCCACCTAGAAACTAATGAATGGTTCTTAACCATTAATGTATTTTTAATTTCTCTCTGAATCCAATTCCGAAGTTCACACATATGAAGTCGAGCACAAAAGCTAGTTGACAATAAAACAACCTATACCTAACTGTTAATTTGATGAATCGAGGTTGACTCAACTCGACTCGACTGGAGCATATGACTCGGAATACAGGGGACTGCGGTTACCCTCTATTATTTCTCCATAAGATTTCTAGCGAAAAATATTTCAAAATGACTGTGGTATTACCTGCAAAGACTTTTTCTACGTAGACAACATAAAAGAGAGCAATATAAATGGCTTCGTAACAAAAGCTTCAGTTCATGAGTTATTCAATTTAGAGTAGAGAAATATCTCAACCAGACAGTTTATTACTCTAGCTATTGATGAAATAAATACAAGAAAGCTTGATGAAGATTATTGATTGGAAATAAGATTCGAATTCATTTGAAAAGTGTATGAGCGTATTGAGCTCTCGATATTGCTAGAATGGACCAAACGTGGAGTTTTTCACTAAGAATCTGAAGTCTTACGGTAATGTAAGGTTAGTATCACCGTTCCATTGAACACCAGTTAACTTATATTAATACTGAATCGTTAAAGTGATTTAGTTTGTTACGCTTTAACGATTTAACGGATTTGGATAAAGCTTGGTACATAGTATAGCATAACCAGCTTTTCAGTTCCGAGGTTTTTTTTTTCGTGTGGGAAAATCATCTAATGACATCCCCCGCTCTTGGGCGGAGCGCGAGATAGTGTCAGACTTTTACTGACTAAAAACCCACTCCTGTTCCTTCTTTGCCATTTTTTTTTCCAGGGCCCCGGGGGTCCCTTTCGCATCACCCATGGCTTCCTCTCTAGGAGGTGGAATGGGTTTAGTTTGTTACGCTTTAACGGATTTGGTTGAAGCTTGGTACACAGTATTGCATATTAGCCTTTTAGTCTCCACTGCTGGGAGACAGGCCTCTTCTCTGGGAGATGGAATGGGCCGTAATCTAACTACGCGGGCCCAGTGCGGGCTGGTGGATGTCACATGTCGCATGCTGCTATTGCTCTTATTAATTTGCATACTAGCAAGATAGTAATGCTTTTTAAGGTTTATGTTTTATATAGAATAGGTATCCGAATTTGATAGGAAGAAAAAGGTGATTGTTTTGTAATGTCAAAGAAACAGGTCAGCTTTCAAGCCGCTAGACGGAAATAACATTTTTTATATAATAACTAACGGTCCCAGTAGACGTTGTGGTGGTCATGTGATATGGTCTACCCGAGTACCAAGTTTCATCGAAATTCGTTCAGCCGTTCGACCGTGAAGAAGTATCAAACATACACACACATATACACAAACACTCACCAACTTTCGCCTTTTTAATGTGCTTATAAAGGCGAAAGTGGGATGTTGTTCTAACATTATTTTCATATACCTACATAACACGACTGTTTATGAACTAATTAAGTATTAATTAAAGACAAGTACACCGTGTCTGCAAGACGCATGTCTTTATCTAATCTCACTGTACTATCACTGACGCGTGATAAACGACCCAACAGTTCTGTCCAACTCATTATAATTACAATCAGAAGCGTTGGCAATGTGATGTGATGTTTTATGTTTAATACTAAGATTCATAGGGTCGACAGTCGTTACGGGTAGTAATTACCAGAAAGTCTAAACATCAGAGAGAAGTGGTGGCCGAGTGGTAACGACCCCGACTTACGAGTTGTAGGTCGCGGGTTCAAACCCAGCCAGGAGCATCACTTTGTGTAATTTATTTCATCACCACTGCTCTCAAAACGGTGAAGGAAATCATTGTGAGGAAACCGGCATGTCCCAGAAACAAAAAAAAAATCGAAGACATGTGACATTCACCAATCTGCATTGGGTCCGCGTGGTGGATTACGGCCCATTTCCTCTCCTAGAGAGGAGGCCTGTGTCCCAGCAGTGAGAGCATTAAAAAGGCTGATTATGCTTATGTTTATGCTGAACATCAGTCTATCCAAGGACTATCGTGTTGCTCAATAACTGGGTTCTGGAGGTCGGGGTATTCAACCACATCCAGTTAGACTGGAAGCAGACCCCAAGGTAGTTGATAAAAGCAGTGATATGATAGGGTTTTTGTTTAGGTGGCAAATCATCCAATGACTTCTCTCGCTCTTGGGCGAAGCGGGAGGGCGTGTCAGACTCTTACTAACTAAAACCCTCTCCTATGTTTCTTCTATGCCTTCGTTCCAGGGCTCCAAGGTTCACTTTCAAATAACCCATGGCCCCAGTAGGCTTCGACCCTGCTGGGCACCTACGGTTTTGCTGACATCTTCTTGAGGCGCGCGGGGAATACTACGCACCGTCAACAACACGGGCTCGGTACGGACGGCCGGACGGCGAGCTACCCATTTCTCGCCGTCCGCAAGCTCACGCCTGTGGTAGCTGGAAATCAGGATCCGATAGGGAATGTATCTGTCTAAGAAATATTCGATGGCTTTGATTGTTCTTACCTTATGCATTCATCTTCTAGAGGCTGATGTTCACTCTGAAATAGAGAATTTGGGAGTTAGATTTGGATAGATACTATAGTCTTCAATACAGCAGTGGGGCTCAGCGGTACAAGTTGTACGTCGCAGGTTCAAGCCCTGCCAGCTGCCAGGTGCATTACTTTGAGTAATTTATTTCATCACCAGTGCTCTCATAACGGTGAATGAAAATATCGTTAGGAAACCAGAACCAGGTATATATCCTAGAGTAAAAAAATGGAAGTCTTGTGACATCCATCAAATTCACACTGTACCCACGTGAAGAATTACGGCGTTATGTTAATCTTAAACAAAAAGTAGGTTTTATAAAGAAGTGACAATATAAAACTAAAGGAGATAATTTATTTGGGCCTTTTCTTCTAAATGGTTAGTTCCAACATTACGTATACCCCATATTGCCACCCCAGTATTGCCCCAAATCTTTTCCTTTCGCTTCAGTCCTTCCAAAGGTTGTCTGGTGGAAATTGACTTGTGCAATAATTGTACACTTATTTTTTATAAATGTCTGTCCTGTAATACTCGTAAGTTAAGGTGTGCAACGAAGAAATAAATAATAAATAAATAAATATACCTACCACATTTTTCGTTGACTTTCAAAAAAGACCCAAAAATGTACCCTGAATGATCTCCTTTCCATTTTAAAGTAGGTATTTATAATCTAAACTATTCGAAAGGATAGAAGATAATGTTAAATTGTTATTAAACAAAATTTAATAACAGCCTAACCCTAACATAATGATTAAACGTAAATATACTTTCATATAAGTTCAACACAGACACAATTTTATAATAAAGAAAGGCGTCAGTTTCTCTTAATAAACAAGTAGTAAGATAGAAAACACCGGCTCGTGTCAACAGGTGCGTCAGCTCCGCCCATTCAATGGGCGTTTATCTCCATTTAATACTGTTAAACCAACGTGCGACAACTGTGGTCAACGACGATAAACGCGATAAATAAAGATATAGCTTCTCCACATCACTGCGGGATTGTTCGAAAGTTATTGTAGCCCTGGAACGCAAAGGGCAGATGAAAGAACACGGGTGGTTTTTAGTCAGTAAAATTCTAATACTGCCGGTCGCTCCACCCAGAGCGGGAGTCGCGTTTTCCAAATTAAAAGATTTACCTAACTTGGGACTCATAAAAAATACACATCGCTTTTATTTTATATATTTCGTAGGTACCCATATTAACGATGCCTAGCCCACAAAACAAAATTCCACGTACTAACGCCGCCTTGAGTGTGAAAGTATTGTGAAGTTCCTCTAAAACAATACAGGCAGGCACTGTGTGTTTAACTTCATTTTCAGTGTGTTTTCTTAGCCAAGAAATACAAAGCAACTCAACTTCCACTGAAGTTCACAGTCGCTTTACTGAAAAGCCTTGAATGGTACGCGGAAAATCGGTCAAATTCTCACAACACAGTCTCAGGGTGGTCTTGCCTACACACTCTCACAACATACTACCATTCACCGAACCTACATGTTTATGTATTTGTTTAGTTGACTGTAATGCGCCGAAACCTTGTAAACTAACGTAATAGCACTCTCGTGTAGAAGCTCTGTTTCTTTACTGAGACTTGACGATACCGCTATATTAATTACGTGTAATAAGTTTGCGTTTTTTTTTTAGAGTTGTTATTTGTGTTAGAGTATGGATAAAGCAAGGTTGGGATTAGGAAGAGAGTAAAATGATGATTTTTTTAAAAATATATATCCATTTTGTCAGATAGCAGAGTAGGGTATTTTCTTTCATCGTTTTTATGGAAATAAGAATATGCTATATATATGTAATGTACCATGTCTTCGTAAGAATAGTTCATTTGTTTACCGTTACAATAAGGATTTTTCGCACATTCTAACGTTTTTGTAGTATTTGGCTGCAAATGTATCAAGTCAACCTTTTCGGCAAGCTTTGCTTAGGTAGTCAACACAACAATAAAATTCTCAGCTCCATTTTACCGAGATTGGACCTATTTCAATGATTCCATTCCATTTATCCAGTTGAGATACAAAACGATACCAATACATCACCATATCCACTAGAAATCAATTTGCGAATAATTAAATAGCCACTGAATTTCACTCGAAAACAATTCCGCCAAAAACTTCGACTCATAATAAAGTCTAGTTTCTAGAAACATAACTGAGCTCTCCATAGAGCTCGTATACATAAAAGGCGTAAATTATTTCGTAATTATCTCGAGTTGCAATTTTATATTACCTACGTCTAGCATTGCTATGCTTAACATAGATAGTTATGCATAGCATAGTCAGCCTTTTAATGTTCCCACTGCTGGGACTCAGGCCTCCTTTCTAGGAGAGGGAATGGGCCGTAATCCACCACGCGGGCCCAGTGCGGGTTGGTGAATGTCACATGTCTTCGAATTTTTGGTTCTAGGACATGCCGGTTTCCTCACGATGTTTTCCTTCACCGTTTTGAGAGTGGTGATGTAATAAATTACACAAAGTAATGCGCCTGGTTGGGTTTGAACCCGCGACCTACAACTCGTAAGTCGGGGCCTTTACTACTCGCCCACCACTGCTTACCTACGTCTATTTCAGCGCAATTGTAATCGATTAGGTATTACGAGTACGTTTTACCCAAGCCTGTTCCGAAAGTGAGTATCAAAAAACCTACTTTAATAAAATAAACTTATGCATTTCATAACCTTACCTAATTCATACTCAACAAACAATAAACGATACGCATTGCCCGTTCATTCACTTATGAGCAATTACCGAAGGGGCCAATGATTCTGGAACCCAAGTGTACTGGAGTGCAGGTATTTAAAGATGATTTTCGCTAAACCCTGCGTGGTTATGACGGGTGCGATATGCTACGATGGGTAGCACTCACTGGAGCGTGCGAGTAACTGCCCAGAACTAAGCTACTCAACTCTTCCTAGTTTTTTACTCAGGAAATGGATGACTGATTGAAATAATGCTTAATATTATTAAGGCTTTGTGGAATATTTATTAGTTAGGTGGTATTGTTTTTTTTTGGATTGCTGGGTTGTAGTCTAGGTTGAATTAATTGCGGTTTTAAATCATAATAATGGATGATGAGCTGCACATACAATGGTTGGAGGTATAAGAACAGTGAAACTTTTTGCAGAAGACAAATGATAAATGAGATTTATTTTACAAATAGATTATGAAAAACACTTTTACACGTCAATTTATTTGTCTGTTTAAACTGGATGAGGCCGGTGTTTCCTAGCTAACAATCCTGTGAAGAAACAGCGGAACAAACTTAGGACAAGGAGGCAAGCTTGCTAGAAAGCTTTAACAAAACAAAATAAAGAAATAAATAACGCGACAGTATCTATAGAATTCACTTGCTTAGAAACCTAGAGCAATTTAGACAGGCCTGTTGGTCTAGTGGCCAGTGGCCCTGGCTGCTATGCAGGAGGTCGTGGGTTCGATTCTCACCCAGGACAAATGTTTGTGTGATGAGCACGATCATTTTGTTCTATGTCTGGGTGAACTTTGAATCACTCTAGCCTTGAAAACGCCTAAGTTATAATCGGACGGGATGTGTGCAGTATGCGCGTTAGATATAAAGGTTATTATTATAACGAGACTGGAGAATCATATTAGACATGTCACCACCAAATTAGCCAATCTGCTTACGCGAACACTAAACAACTTCTAAGTTCCCACAGTTGAGTAAATTCAAAAAACCACAGTGTAATGCAAAGGGCAACGTATCGCAGCTAATATTCTGTAATAAGCATGCTCACCGCGTAGTAATGAGGGTGTATGCTTGACAGTCTACACAGCCATAGAGCAGAAGTACAGCTTCCTATTCTTTTTTTAAAAAAATAATGTTCCAGTTTATATGCGATGCGGACTCCGATAAGTGATGGTCAGGTTTCCCGCCTTTTTAATCTGTAGTTTTAATCGAGTGAGGCGCCAATTTATGCGTTTGTAGAGGTTATGAAATGTGTTAACTGAATGTTGAGCAGTGTGAACATGGAACACGTGTTTGCCTAAAGGCTGACTGGTAGAGAATGCCTTGTAGCATTAAGTCCGCCTAAGTACCACTACTTTAAATAAATATATTAGTTTAAAAAATAAAAAAGATAATGTTAAAAACACATTTTTAAAAACAAGTTTTTACAGAATTGTCCGCCATATTACACTTATTGTGACGTAGTATTTTTTTTTCATGTTTTTCTCAGCAAACTAGTCCACCATCATTAGGATGGGAGTTTGCATATCGTCCCTTAGCTAACAACACCGTATAAGTCATTTCTACCAACTTTACAGGAAACGAAAAAAACTGTGCGGTGTTCGAATTATGGCTTCTGATTGGCTGAAATCTATATCATGTGACCAATGGTTAGACGCGCAATGAGCAGCTCCACCTAAAGGCATTCAAATGTGAAAACCACCAATTTTCAGCTAAGGGACGATATTGAATTTAGAATGACTTCACTTAGTTAAGCATGCATTGTCATCCAAACTGAACATGTCTGCACAATTTCAGTTCAATCGGTTTGAGGTAACTGTTTTGAAATTCATTTGCAAGATTCGACCTAAACAACCGGACAAACATACATTTGTAGGGAAAGCCCAAAGAAACTAATAATACTTAATTGGCTTTTTTAAAAAAGACGAATTAGTTTATTCGAGGCTATCTCGTTTTCCCGTTGCTTAGTTATAAAATGAGAAGTTTGATCACGTGGCCAGTAAAGAAATGTGTGACTTGATTTATAATTTCTCAAAAATGAATAGTAATCTTACTAGATCTTAAATAAACTCTCTTCTACTTCAAATTTCTGGACAAAGTGATATTACTGCAGTTAAGGTGGATGTGGGCATCCAACCTTCGGTCAAGAGCCTGTGTCACCGTCGCGGAACCACGCATAAGCATTCACCATGTTAGAAACTATCAATTTTCTTCTAACCTTTAAAATCAAAACAAAACTGTATATTGTTGACATTTGAGACATTAAATATTGAAATTAACCTTGATATGTTTGTTTATTTTACATAATTAATTAAGCAAAATGGCCACTTTGCATAATTGATTAAATATTGTGTTGCTATTTTTTTTTCTGCAGTAGGTAATAAGTAACTTGAATGTCTTTATGAAAGTTATAGTTAACGATTAGTATGCAAACCAATCAATCTATTTTATGGCTTTTGGAGACCAATAAAACTTAGAAAGGCCTTTATTAGTTTTACGACAAAATGTATACTAATCTCGACCTCTATCTTTATAAAATTAAAAAATTTAGATAAGCATATCTGTTGAAAACACTGGGCAAGTGCGAGAAGGATTCACACACTGAGGGTTCCGTACAAACTTACCTATATAAAAAGTTCAATTCCCGAATGGAGTCTCGGAGATTTTTCCGATGCGCAAAAAAGTTATTTTTTGTGACGTAAAAACAAATTTACTGTTTTCAGATTTATACCTATACTTGCGCTATAAGACCTTGCTTTATGCCAAATTTAAGGATTCTGGGTCAATGGGAAGTACCCTATGAATTTTGGTTCCCTTGAGTGTCGAAATGTACGTTTTTTGCGACATAAACAGCCGTATCTTTTTTTTTCGTTAACTTAGATGTTTGATTTTTTCACAGCTTCTAGAGACCGCAGACTTAAGCATATGCTTTTAGTTTCAACCCGATACCTCCACGTGTTCCCGAGTTAAAGGGTCTTGACAGAAAGACAGACGGACGGACAACAAAGTGATCCTATAAGGGTTTCGTTTTTTTCCTTTTGAGGAACGGAACCCAAAAATTAAGAAAAATTTAAAATGACTGAGGTTAGTAAATTCATTGTAAGTAAACTTTAGAATTTTTTATTGGTAATCGATTCTTTCACCCATGATTTCCTAACATTCCCTATCATCATTTTGCCTTCGGATAATTCTCGTCTAAATACCTATAGATTACCATTCAAAGCACGACACATCGAGTTCTCGAGTACTTTCCGCACCTCCGACATGGGTGCGCGCTCAAAATATTTGGCTATTTGCAAATCAATGGTCGCAGGCAAATTGCGAGACGATGTCGCAATCAAATGGAAATTTTTCTTTAATAGATAGAGTACAAAACCTAACCTAATAAAATATTTATAGTAATCAGCTTGCCTTTAACAGATTCAAAGGAACTAGAAGATGCGGTAATCTAGCAAGGGAACTCTCAATGCTTCGTTTGAAATTAGTGTTTTGAGGTTGAGACGCTTTAAAATTTAAATTATCATTATTTAATCACTCGAATAACACAGTTAATTAAAGTACTTAATTAGTTTAACTGTCAAAATTATAATAATGATTACGAAATCGAAATCTAGTGCAAAGCAGTAAGCACACTTCCAAAAATTAAGACAGGGACAGACGAAACAATTATTATCGCATTTAGTATGCGAACTGTACGATGACAAATTCGTGATGTCTGCCGACCCGACTTTTACTTTGTCTTGTAACAACTAGACCGTGATTTGTCTAGCTACGTTCCTATTCTACCTCATTTCCATTTCTACGGCACATACGGAATTTTATAATGAGCTAGCTTCTGCTTGCTTCTTCGTCCGTGTTATATTTGTTGTTTTCATCATTCGTCGTCATTTCAGTCCGGAATTACCCACTGTTTGGTGTAGGACTCACTTTTCTTAAGACATACTTCCTAGTGCTGTACGTTCTTCATCCAGGTGTTTCCCGTGATTTTGATGATATTGTGAATTAAATGCGCTTTTCGTGTTCCGTCATAAAATAAATCCTATGACACTCTCCACTATCGTCTATACGGAATTTTATAATGAGCTAGTTTTTGCTTGCTTCTTCGTCCATGTTATATTTCTTGTTTTCATCATTTCAGTCCGGAATTACCACTGTTAGGTGTAAGACTCATTTTTCTTCTGACATTCTTCCTAATTCCGTATGTCCTTCATCCAGATGTTTTCTGTGATTTCGATAATATTGTGAAATCTACGCGTTTTTCGTGTTCCGTCATAAAATAAATCCTATGACACTCTTCACTATCATCTATATGGAAATTCATAATGAGCTAGTTTCTGCTTGCTTCTTTGTAAGTGTTATATTTTGTTGTTTTCATCATTCGTCATCATTTTAGTGTGGCATTACCCACTGTTAGGTGTAAGACTACTTTTTCTTCTGACATACCTACTTCCTAATTCCGTATGTCCTTCGTCCAGAAGTTTTCCGCGATTTTGACGATATTGTAAACTCAACGTGATTTTTGTGTTTCGTCATAAAATAAATCCTATGATACCGACAATAGTGAAGCTTTCAATTAATTGTAATCTGACTATTATTACCAAAGATTATCTTTTAAAAATAAGTTTCTTATTATCTGGCCTGAACTACTGTACTACTAACATGCTTTCCGGCTCTGGTTCATTTCTTTTCAAATCCGAGAAAAAGCCATCTAAGTCGACCCGCCATCTCCTTCGTGGTGTGCAGCGACGACGTCATGTCGTGCGATCTAAGAGCATAAATTTTGGGTTTTACAGACTCACCGCTTGCGCGTGGCAAGACATGTCCAGCCCAGTCTTCATTACATACAATTTAACCTATTCTTTATAACATTAGTTTAAAAATCTGACTAGATGATCATGTTGCTCTACTTACACTAGCATTACTAGTTTTCATAGTGATATTTCAAAGGCAAAGTTTATGCCTTCAGTCATGTTTCATTTTCTCCTTGAGATCAATTTTCCGGTCTAGTGCCATAATACTGTTGTCCTGTAATGGAAGTGGAACTGGTCCTGCGCTTGTCAATGATGTGCATGGTTGGTTCCTTCAGTGAGGACATGCAACTGTTTTATATGGAATTATGCCGAACGCACAAAACTGCTTAGTTAATTTTAACTTGTATTCTTTATTGAGGTAGTATGACCGCCATGAGCATCTGTCTCACTTAATCTAAGTCCTAATTTCTGGTTTAAGCATTTGAAATTGAGTATTTCGCAAACTCTACTTTGAATCGAAAAAAATTGGCATTCAACTAGGGTTTGCAACCTTTTAACCGACTTCAAAAAGGAGGAGGTTATATGTTCGGTTGAATGTGTGTTTTTTTTTTAATGTTTGTTCACCGATTTCTCGGTCAATTGTGGTGAAGGTTATACTTCCGAGTTGGTCCCATAGAAATATTGTTGCTATGATCTGATCATGAACTTCGAAGATATGGAACAGAACTCCTCATAGGATCACAGCAGAACCGTCGTAACAAGTAAAATTGCTTTGTTTATTCGTGTAGTCGATGACTGACTGAAAGTAGAGGGGGAATATATCGAACTGATCTGATGATGAAGCCTGAAGTTAGGCACCGGAACTCAATAAATTAATATAACCTAACCGTGTTTGGGATTATTAGAATTGTCATGAGATGCACTCTGGCTATAAGGTATTTAAGTTTGGCTGAGGGGTACTTTTTAGTGGTGGTACCATAACTAAAAAGTGTAAAATAAAAAACTTTTTGTAAAAAGTTTTTTATTAACTCAAAATACTCAATTCAGAAAACTACCTTTAGCAATACAGGATGGAAGAGAATTTGTGGTTATATTACATATAATAAAATAAAAAATAAATAAAAATTATCACTCGATAACATAATATTGAGTGATAATTTAGATAGAAAGAAGTTATAGTCAGTTCCCAGAAGAAGAAAAAACTTTCTATACAAAGCTATCAAAATTAGTATGTGACGTCCAATTTTTTTTTGGAATGTTTTTTTTTTCAGAAGCTCATTTATATAGGCAGAGGCAGGTATTTACATTATGACGACCCAATTCTGTTACACTCTGTAAGTATGTACGTGAGTTCCTATTGTGGGACATTTTTTTTTTTTATTGATTATCTCGTGCTTGACCAATATCTCACCTAAAGATAAGCGATGATGACGATGGAGCATGCTTATCTAAAAATAACCTATTCACTCCAGGTTGTAGCTATCAGGAAACACTGACTCCGGTAGAGAATTTCATTCCTTGGCTGTGCGCACAATGAAGGTAGAACTACACAGCTCCCACATGTGCCAAACACGCCGATCTGGGCGCGTCGGTCTCCATACATTTTATATGGAAACTAGACTTTTAGAGCTACACTTGATCCACGCCACGCGACGTCGTTCTACGTACAAATCAGGCGTATTACACGTGTGCGTCGGTCTAATGTAGTTCTAGCTTGAATGTTCCTTCTTCTTTGACTTTGAATGGTGTGGTGAATATAAAGCTCGTGCCTTCTCTGTTTGAGAAGAGGCCTTTGTCCTGCACTGGGTCAGTCACATCACCATCCCGCATCTCAGTGAGAATCCCACTTTCGCATAACTTGTTTTCAAAAGCCAAAAGGTATAATATTCAAGCACATTTCGACTGCTCTTATTGCTATTTAATTATATTATTTTTTCGACCAACCGATCACAATATCTCACGTGAGACTTAATGGCAGATTGATATATCAAGGCTTATATTTTATAGATTAAGATTTTTATACCTATATTTTATCGATTACTATTAACTATATATTTCGTATAGCATAATCATCTTTATAATGTTCCCCCTGCTGTGACTCAGGCCTACTCTCTAGGCAAGCGAATGGGCCGTAATCCACCACGCAGCGGGCCCAGTGCTGATCAATAAATGTCACATGTTTTCAAATTTTTGGTTCTAGAACATGCTGGTTTTCTCACGATGTTTTCCTTCACCGTTTTGAAAGCAGTGGTGATGAAATAAATTACACAGAGTAATGTGCCTGCCTGGGTTTGAACTCGCGACCTACAACGCACAAGTCGGGATCTTTACCAATGGGCCACCACAGCTCTTTCATAGAGGTATATTTATGATAACTTATTATTACTAGGTATATTTTTTTCTGTATCGTGGGTTCGTTCATAAACATATTAACTTACATACAAAAGATACCCAGACCCGGATCACCTACCTGTAGACTATGCAAATATTGGTTTCGTGCGGGAATCGAACCCACGACATGCTGCACAGCAGCCAATCGCTAAACCACTGCGCCAACCGTACCGCCGTATTCACTTACCTAGATTTTAGTTGCCTAACTACTCAAGAGTTATAGAAACACAGAAACGTAAACATGCAATAAATTACAATTCAAATAGAAATTACCACTAATACTGAGTTGCTAATTGTTATGTCTTTAACATTTATATGACTATAAAATACATAATATTACCATTCATAGAGCCTATGAATGGTCAGATGTGAGAAGAGGGCTCGTCTGTTTCTAAAGAAGGGGAATTATGCAAGGCGCGTGTGCGACTTTACGCCAGTGTTGCGAGCATAAAAGTAAACGTGATCGCACATTAGTGTTGCCAGTTAAATAAATATGCGAAACAATATTTCTTTAGTGGCTAGTTTGTGATAAATTGGAGACAGTTTGCAGTTGTACTTAAAAGTTTATCTAGTGACATTTTTGCATATGAAACTTTTTTTTGCGTCTTCGCTGCCGCTGCGTAACCCATTTGCGAAGTTCACCTAGTGACATTTTTGTTTTTGAAACTAACTGTTTTCCTTGCTTAATCATGGTAAAAAATAACAATAACTTTGGCCCTGACCACTTTTAAATATTTCAAACCATGCTACATTATATAGGGTGACTGGCAATTAGTGTACGATACTTAAACACGTGATTGTGCGCATGATAACAAACAATTTTTACTATGGGAGCAAACCAGAAATTGCGAAAATAATATCAGCTGTTCAGTACATTAGGCAAACATAAATGTACTGAACAGGTGATATTTTTTTCGCGATTTCAGGTTTGTTCCCATAGTAAAAGTTGTTGGTTATCATGAGCACAATCACGTGTTTAAAGTATAGTACACTAATTACCAGTCACCCTATATAACTGGCGCCCGAACAGGAACAAAAAATCTATTCTCTATAGGAATAAAAGTACCTCAGCGAAAGATCAGTGAATGAATTTTCGTAATCGCATCAGTAAACTTACTTCCAAAGATTTCATCGTACATATAAACAATTAAACTTTAAATTTATCTTTGAAGTTTGGACGTTTGGATGCAAGACGCACAAGACCGGTCATTGCACTTAAAAGTAGAAAATTATCACGAAGGAACATACTCTCGCGTTAAAAAGTATCATGGTTTACCCAGGTGCCAAGTTTCATCGAAATCCGTTCACCCGTTCGAGCGTGAAGATGTAACAAACATACCTACATATGCACACACATACATTCATACATCGCCTTTATAATATTAAAATTACAATGTATGTGTAATAAAAAGTATCATAAATGCTATTCCAGGTCATGGTCTACCCGTGTGCCAAATCACATCTAAATCCGTTAAGCCGTTTTAGCGTGCAGGAGTAACAAACACACACACCACCCATACATTCAAACTTCGCCTTTATAATATTAGTATGACAATGTATGTGAAAGTACTGTACTGTCTCTCCTTCTCCCTTTGGAATCCATTCATAGGTTGTCTTTAAAATATCGGTTTTAGCGATAAGATCACCCACTAGGTATGTCACCCTTTGTAATGCTTCCCTCATATATCTTTTCTGTACCTTATATGGTGTACAAGTAAAGAGGACTCTATAGGACAGTCCATCCATGGCTTCATCGAAGTAAAGATTTAAGTTTATGGTGATGAATAGAAATATTGAAGAATGATTCACAATAAACACTGAAAGGTTCCTCGATCTATACACGATGACCCATTAGACCATAAGTCATAAAGTATGCTTACATATGCAGTTTTGTCATTTTCATCACAGTATACATATCCCTTACTTGGGCGTTTAGTGTCTTCTCCGACGATTACTGAGAACCTTCACAATGTTTTATTGTCTCATTATTAAACAGAGGTGTTTATAGATTCCTTTTGTGAGTACCCTTGTCTCACGATTACTAAGATGCAATAAATTTATATCTGTTACGTGATTACGCATTTATTGAACTAAGTAAACGCAGTGTGTGGTGAACGATTGTATATACGAATTTAGAAAGATGTGTTTAATAAATCTTTATAGATAATAAGTGAAACTGGCTGACTGACATATAAATATACAGTCGAAACTACTGGGACTGGAAGTGTGAAATATTGCACATGATTTTCTTGTATGACGTAGACTAAGAGAGGATTTTTCAAAATAAACCGTCTAAGGGGAATGGGGGTTCTAAGTTTGTGTGGAGATACCTACTTTCACGCGGACGGAGCCGCTGGCAAAAGCTAGTCGGAAATGATGAGTATTCATAACTTTCTTCTTTCTTCCTTCCTGTTTAGGGTTCCGTACCTCAAAAGGAAAAAACGGAACCCATAAAGGATCACTTTGTTGTCCGTCCGTCTGTTTGTATGTCTATCTGTCAAGATCCTTTATCTCAGGAACGCGTAGAGTTATATTATATACGCGTATCGAGTTGAAATTAACACCATATACTCAAATCTGCGGTTCCTTGAAGCTGTGAAAAAATCAAACTTCTAAGGTAACGAAAAAAAAAGATACGGCCGTTTATGTCGCAAAAAAACGTGTATTTCGACACTCGCAAGGGAATCAAAATTCTTAGGGTACTTCCCGTTCACCTAGAATCCTGAAATTTGGCAAGGTCTTATAGCACAAGTATAGGAAAAAATCTGATAACGGTAAATTTGTAGTTACGTCACAAAAAAAAAACTATTTTTGCGATTCGGAAAAATCTTCGTAACTGAATTTGGGAATTGAACTGTTTTCATAAGTAAGTTTGTACGGAACCCTTAGGGCGCGAATCTGACTCGCACTTTCCCGTTATTTTTTTTTGGAGTTGTTAATCCACAAAACTTCTCATGCTTTGAGTTGACTAGAGGGAGTGTCGCGGACTTTTACTGACTAAGACCCACCCCTGTTCGGGCCAGCGCTGCGTTAAGCGGGAGCATGCGCAGCCACCCGCCGCGTGACATCGCGCGTGTGTCGTGTACGACGGTCCTCGTAGCGGATACCGGATTATTACCTGCGCAGTATCGCTATTTCAGCTTTAACGGTGTGCATGTAGTCGTGTCGATGGAGAACTTTAATGTATTATTACGTAGTAAAACGGGCGCGGAGTGCGTCTCCCCGCGACGGGACACTTTTGTATGGGACCGCGCGGGCGCCCGCTTAACGCAGTGTCGGCCCTTCCAGGTATTCCAGGGTCGCGGCATAGGCCTCCCTCAAGTGTCACCACAACGACTAATCCTGTGCGACTCGTATCCTTCAGATTCCTGCGACTCCCACCAGGTCATCGGTCAACCTTGTGGGAGGCCTACCAACGCTACATCTTTCAGTACGCGGTCACCACTCCAGCACCTTTCGACCTCATCGACCATCTGTTCTGCGAGCAATATACCGCGATTCTTCGAGCTATGTCAGTAACTAGTTGTGACGGCAAAGGGCATGACGCTCTCTTATGCCGTCATGCCCCCTCTACGCCACCGCTCTCTTCTCGTATGTGTGTTTTTTTTATTTATTTTACTCCATATTTCTTCATTGGTTTTAATTATTTGGGCTTAGACTACATTTTTTTCCGCTGAGTGTATTATCACAATTCAATATTTGGGTAGTATTTTCTGTACCAAAATTCATTGTGGTGACTGCCTGATAAACTAAACTTATTGTACGAAACGCTATCTAAACTTTATGTTTTGTGTGTATTTCAGTAACCGTATCTAAAATTTAAATACCACTCATGCAAACTCAAAGTAAACAAACGATAAAAGTTAAAGCTCTTGAGTGATATTTCTTTTTTAGAATTACTTCAAGCACATTGGTGTTCGTTTTTAGGGTACCGTAGGTAACCATAGAGTGCCAACGGGATCCTATTACTAAGCCAGTCGGACGGACGGACGAATAGCGGAATCCGGACCCGTCTGTCTGTCTGTCCATCCTTCAGCAGGCTGAATGTCATAAACTGCAAGAGGTAAAGAGTTGAAATTTTCACAGAATGCGTAATTGCTGCTATAACAACAAAAATAATAAAATTAAAATAATGTTAAAAATTAAAAGAGCTTTCCATACAAGAATCGTTATTTTATTGGCGTTTCTTGCTCCATCGTCGGCCACATCATCGCTTACTATCAGGTGAGATAGTGGTCAAACGCGAGCCTAACAATTACAATATATATATATATATATATTTCGGAACCCTTCGTGTGGAGTCCGATTCGCACTTGGCCAGTTTTTTTTCTAATATTTAAAGTTTACTTCAAATACAAGACGCGTGCCTGCTATTTGAAATCGACTATGCATGACCACTTCAAAACCACAAAAGCTTAACCAAATCCTGCTAAATCATTTTCATACACATCAAACTGTCGGATGACTTCACGAAACCGTATGTTAAACAGTATCAAGTAAATCACTCGATCTACATTCGGAGTGGTTACAGAATATCGCGTGCCATAATAAAATATCGCCCGTTACCCACTCGTTACATGGTGCCGTTACCGAATTGACCATAATAGGCCGCCACTGCGCGTGCGGATCGATCTCTCTTAATTAATTTGTCACAACCGTAATCGACAGACTCCATCTTGGAAGATTTAAAAATAGAAGAAAAAAAATTAACGCATTACGCTCACTTTGGCTTTGATCGAACATCTGTTTCCTTGTCAACAAAGAACAAGCAACATCAAACACACCTTCGGCGATAGAAATTAGAAATGTAAGCTTGCAAACTAACCGGTAACACTCCGTTACATCCCGGATTCGTATTGTCTTAAGGGCATCCGTTTTATATACTACAAGTAATCTAAACAAATGCCCAATGTAATAACTTGAAAGACAAATGAGCTGTTGTAACTGTTGAAGCAGTTTGGCTGGGCAACTATGTCAAAGTGGTAATAACTCGCGAAATATTTAGGTATGTGCGTACCTAAGTACAGTTTATCGTTCGGTAGCGGTGGTCCAGCCGAGGTGGGGATCGGAACACCTCGTGTGGACCGTTATGACGGCCACATTGGCCGCAGCCAAGTGGTAACGCCTTCCGTACTTCGCAGAGGCGGTACGTAAATTATACTATGTGTTTACAGTTAAATACAGTATGTATGGGGATTTTCATCAGTTTTTGTGTCGGTATTAACCTTAATAAGGTTTGGAGCCGGTCAGCGATTAGCTTCTCTCGTGATTCGTTTCTTGCTCAAGACTATACGCCAATCAGTGTCAAAGGAATTTGTGGATTTATAAAAAGCTTCCGCTTTGTAAATACTTATTTATTTATTTCATAATTTATGTACTCATATATACACAGAAGAAGATACATCATTATAAAACATTTGTACAAAAGTACCTCTTATTTCATAAGAAATTTCTTCCAGCAGATCTGTGAAAGGAGAGATTAGAAGCAATGTAGACAATATATAGTATGTAGAAATAAGAAGTTTGTGAAATCTTAAATTAAAGTAAAAAAAAAATAACACATATAATTTAAATATGAATAAATACTTATAAGTATATACTATATATACTAAAAATAAATACATATATAATTATCACATTAGAAAGAAAAGATAATGCATGAGTTTTGTGGTTAGTGTGTTATACTTGTGATAAGCTGCAATAGGAAATCGCAACTCGCAATGTTTTAATAACTGTTCGAAAGTAATTTGTTCTTACCAACTTCAGGAGTTGTTTTAAAGAGCTATTGAACAATGCTCACATATCATAAAAAGCTTAAAAAACTGGTTGACTGCCACGGGCTCAGTAGACAGTATTCAATCGATTGTAAAGAATCTATTCTATTAGTCATACAATCAATAATATTATTCACATTTACATTTAGACGGGTGCATTGTCAGAATGTCCAGTTTTTTACTTCGAAAGTATATGTCTTCAAAAGGAAATGAAGCGTAAAAAACACTAGTTTGATATACATGCGTGGAAGAGTTCTGTTCGCTTAAAACTTTCAGCATAAAGATTGCGCTTCTGTTACAATAACATCCGTAATTCTAGATGGACTCGTCCGGACTTTAAAAAGAGATATATTCATATAAAAACATGGTTTGAATAAAAGATATATGTCGTAGTGGATATCTAAAGTCCTAGATTATTTCCCATAAATGAGTAGGCGGAACGTCATAATACCTACTCATAAAAAAATATCATGCAAGTCGCCAGGAGTGCTAAGTGCTGCCTATCCTCACCATAATTTCTTAATCGTTTCTTACGACTCCCTTACTAAAGTAGTAATAAAATCTAGAATGCTAGATTAAGACCAACCTTGGCAATGAGTGGCAAACTTGCAAGATTAGGTTCAAAATGGAGATTTCATCAGAAGAATGGCATAATGCGACGATTTATATGCAACTTGACTATATAGTTGCGTAAAGATTAAGATAATAAATATTTATATTAATGTTACTTCTTATTGGTATGGCAGAATCGTGTAACATACCTTGTTGAAGATTTTTGTATAGACTTGACTAATATACCTAAAGAAAATGCTGCTAATGGAGAATCGCAAGACCAAAAACTTGGAGAAGCAGAATACGAGGGATACATCAATAAATCTTTTTTCTCTAGAAGAGACTGATAATTGACAAAATATTAAATTTTGTAAAATTTTGCATTTTGTGAAAACATTAAGAATTTTACTGGAAGCTTATTATTATCTTACTGAGTAAACAATTACCCGATGACAGATACAGTCCCATTACGTGCAATACCGAATAAAATAGAAAAAATAACATTTATTCGAGATAAACTATAAATAATAATAATACTGCAATTAGTTGTATATTTTTGAGGAAATGACTTCCAATATAACGGTTAAAAAACATTAACGAACCTATGATAATTCAAAATATCATCATCATCATCATCATCATTTCAGCCGAAAGACGTCCACTGCTGGACATAGGCCTCCCCCAAGCGTCGCCACAGCGAACGGTCCTGTGCGTCTCGCATCCATCGGACTCCCGCAACCGTTACCAAGTCATCGGTCCACCTTGTAGGAGGCCTTCCTTCTCATTAGAAGGCTTAAAGTCACCCAAAGGGCAATGGAGAGGGCTATGCTCGGAGTTTCCTTGCGTGATCGAATCAGGAATGAGGATATCCGCAGGAGAACCAAGGTTGCCGACATAGCACGAAGAATCGCCAAACTAAAGTGGCAATGGGCAGGGCACATTGCTCGCAGAACAGATGGCCGTTGGGGCCGAAAGGTTCTGGAATGGCGACCACGTACCGGAAGACGTATTCAAAATATATAAAGACTAAAATAAAACTAAAAAAATATCTTAAAAACAAGGAAGAGCTGAATCACAAAATCCAAATTCAGCATCTTAATTCTAACAAACATGCAATTTGCCGGATAATGTACAGAAATAGAAGAGCACATAATATTTTACGCCAACACTGAGATGATTGTGGAACACGATAATAATATGCGCATACAGAATATAATCACAGCAGTAATTAATTTGAAATTACATAAAAATGCAAAGGCTAGCATAGTCTGCTCATACTAGATAGTTACAGTGGCTGGCTGTGTGCGATCAACTGTGACTGCATGCATTGTAGTAACTACGCGGATGACATGTCTATTATCTTCTTTAGCTTCTTAAGAATCTTGTTTTTAAGGTGGGAAATCATCAAATAACTTTTCTCGCTCTGGGTGGAGCGAGAGAGCTTGTAAGAATTTTACTGACTAAACCACCTGTGTTCCTTCAGTTACCCTGTATGTTCCAGGGCCGTAGATACTTTTCGAACAATCCCGCAGTTTTAAAGGAACTTCTATTGGACTTTATGAAGTGGCTTTTTAATTTTGTATCCTATAGGTTAACGTGGGTTTCAAAACGACACGTTTTTAGTTTCGTGACCAAAAAGACGTTTGTGTGCTTACTCGTATCCGATTTTCATTCGAGCCTAGCCAACCCTATTTATTTATTACTATATATTTTATACTTGTCAAATAATGTATTTCCAGAATCTTATCGAATCTTATCTAATTTATATCCAATATTAATTTAATTTAATTTATAAAATAATAATTTATACGTGTTGTCAAATTGTACAAGCTGTGGACACCTTTAATTGATATATTTGCACAGAATCGAATGTCTATAAAATCACCTACCAGTATAGCATCTTGTTAATATGTCGTTGGTGTTCCTCATAATAATAAATAAACCCGACAGACGTCGATCTGTCACAAAAGTTGTACCATTTAAAGTTTTTTTCTTTCTTTCAATTATTATAAATATTAGTTTAAAGTTAGGATTGAGAGCTAACCTTAATATTAACCAATAGTTAAAATGTTATATAGAAAAATGTGTTTTAAACGTTGAGCGAATTTCCGTCAAGTTTTTTTCAATTTTATCTTCATAGGAACCTTACTGAAACTTCAACGTATAGTTTAAAACAAGTTTAGTTTATCCTAATTAGTCCATCATTCTCGAGTTTTGCGCTTAACATCACATTTAGGCATTTATTTCCACTTTTTTTTGCACTTTTATGCTACCCGCGTATCTTTTCTCCTTTTCTGTCAAATCCATCTAAAGGTTGCCTGTAAAAAATCGTTTTTAGCGATAAGACCGCTCATTGTTACACCCTATTAATTTTAAGCTCCTACTGTATTTTTTATGGTGTACAATAAAGAGTATACCTATCTATGTAGATAAATTATTACAAAAAGGAGGAACGCCCAAAAGCTTTCTAATTCACGTGTTTACCTTATTATATTTATGACCATATTTTTGAAGCAAACAGTATCTTTGCAATCTGTTACTAGATGTTTGGATATATTTGTTTATTTGATAAATTGATTAAAGGAGAAACATTCGAATTTGCAACCTGCTCTACCGGTTGTTCCAGAATACTTATTTGTTTAACTTAATTTCGAAATCTTTATTAATAGTCCCGTCAACAGCAATTTGATAAACTAACTTTGAGCTAGGCGGTAAATAAAGAAAGAAACTAGTTTTTTTTATCTAAGAAGTCATCTTTTTGTAAGTATCTCACACAAAAGATTTCCGTTACAGATTAACGTATATTTAATCGACCAAACTTTGCACAAATCAAATTATACTTACCGGTCGGCATCGTAACGAGGCGAGGCGCTATCGATAAACCACCGATATATTATTTAGACATTAAAGTCTGTTATTAGAGCTGTCTCATTAAAACTATACGAAGAAGGCAGGCCTAGTCAAATAAGTGTAAGTAGGTTTTTGTCAGGTTCGTTAACTGGGTCAATGAACTCCATGAATGCATATCCACTGAATGATCATCGTCATTACCGGTAGCTGATTATTGGTGATGATATTCAAATAAAATAAATTAAATTAACCATGACGTACCACTCGGTAAATCAATAAATGATGAGTAAATCATTAAATTAATACGGTCAAGCAATGTTCTTTCAGTATACCTAATAATAGTAATAACATTAACAATTTAATTATTTATTTTTAGTTTTATTTTTGGCGATTCTTTAAGTGTTGCTACCACAGACGTTAATTAATCGACTAATAAGCAAAAAATACTAGACAATAAATAACGATTGCACATCACTAAAGACTTTGACATATTAAAACGTCAAAAGTACAAATAGATTTTATAACGGATGATTTTAGCAAATGAGTAAACTTTGATGAAACTGATTGGTCTGTAATCATTTAAATTGCGACATTAATCAAGATACACCTTGACCTTAGATTGTGATCGATACCTTATTTCTAGAGCACTTAATTAGATTTTAGATTGGATACAAATTTATTGGTACCAAAACATATTAGGAAACACTATGCAACAAATTAAGGTGGGTACTAGAAGTCCTTCGAATTGCTCTAGAAGCTGTGCAGTTTGAAATGAATCTTATTATCTTTATTCATTATAAGCCATTAATGTCTGAATGTCACCATTTTTTGTGGAAATTGATTGCTAATTTTTCTTTGATTTTCAGGCGCTATGCAAATACTATGCAGCAAGTTTTGTTTGGCATTGCATACAAGAGGCATTCTGAATAACTCAGAAGGCACATTTGCTTGCTAGGTCCGTGTGCTTGTTTAAGTGTGAGGATTTGAGTAATCAGAACATTGTGAAGTCGCAATTATTTATAATCTTAGACTAATTACACGGATGTTATAGGTTCGAAGGGCATTAGGCATATTTTTATTGAACGTTTTAATTATCTTGTTTGTATCGGCCCGTGAATTAAACCTTCTAATTCTGCATCTTTTATCTACTATTTCAAATCCTTCCTAAGGTTGTCTGTTAAGATAAGACCACCCATTATAAACCCCGTTAATTTTAAGCTCCTACAGCAATTTGTTAGGGCGAACAATAAAGATCTGTCTATCTATCCGTCCCTACTTTTTCATCTTTATAATAAAGAACTTATTACAAATTTAAATACTATCTTTTAAAGCTGATATTATTACATCAATATATATTATGTCACCTTTATGAAATTATATTTATATCATTGGATTTTAAGCCTATTTGTAACATTAAACTTAAAATTATGATTCTCATAGTATAGCAATAATATTGTATGTAAGTAATACACTTGCATGTGTCTTAAAAGCATTTGTCGATAAACATTTTTTTAGAACGTTTATATGAATAGTAGAATAGCTAGTTACAATCTAGGCAACGTGAAATACCGCATCAAAATGTATTGTGGAGTGTGTGCGTCAATTAACTCTAGTTAATTATCGAGAGCGCTTCTTTTTACAGAGAGCTGCTTGTGGGAACCAACCGGAACAATATTATCGGAAGCAGGCGCACCGTGTAGTACATCTGTATGTGTAAGTAATTAGATGCACATAGCTTGAGAACATTGAATATTATTTAAAGGTTCTTAACACTTTCTCCGGCATCCTTCCTTGTTTTAATCACTGTACTATTGTTGAGTTTATGTAAGAGGAAAATATTAAAAAAAATAAAATCTTGAAAACTTTCTATTCTGCCAATCAGAGGCGTGCAAAATGTATTTTTTCAATTCGTTCGTTATTACGAACAGAAATGAAGTGTAATTTTCAACGGCATTACTTTCGCAAATGCAAATCACACCGTTTACGTGAAAAAAATATTAAAATAAACACTTTCATTTGTAATATTTATGTAAATAAATGAAATAACGTGAAACTTATGATAAGTAAGTTAATTGGATGTCGTAATGAAGTCAACATTAATTTTAGATACCAGATCAATTCTATTAAGTGCGCCTTTAAATTAATATTTAAAAGCAATGGCTTACCTAACACTTCGTTCTTCTGAAGACCGTGTGAACACTCAAATGCAGGAACAATGAAACATGGCGATGTTTACCGATGATAGTAAATCAAATTAAAATCTGTTCACATTGATAAAGTCCACTGTTTATATTTTTTACAATAGAGCACTTGTTTTTCTAATTTTGAATTTGAAATGAGGCATGCAATTTTCGGGAATAGTAGGGACGTTCCATTGAACTATTTCGGATTTAGTCGATTTTTTATGGTTCGATTGTTTCGCAAACACGTGTGTTCCCGGGGAGTGCGCACGCGAGGTGACTCGCCGGTACCGCGAGTGTCGGATAAATGGCGAGTGGATGCAGAGAGCACCTGCGCAACTCATCTGCGGACATGTGGTATTGCACCGGAGCTGTTAGCTGTTACACACGGCTAAATTCTTTTACTATTTCTTTTGGTACGGAACCCGCGCCGTTTGAGAATACTTGTAAGTTATTAATCGTGATTTTGCTTCATTGTAACCACCCATTTAAGCATTTTAATATTAACTGAAAAAAAAAATGTTGCAATTTATTGTTCATTTACTATTACTTTATTTTGAATATTTAATGTGCACCTACCTACTTATACAGGGTGGTCGAATCGGGAGCATCTAAACAACTTTAAATTAAGATATTTTTTATCACACGAAAATTGCTTACCTACCAGATATTTCGTATAATTTTACTACACAGGCTTTACAATTTTGTATTGATATGAAAGCGGTCTTGTATACACTTTATTAGGTGTCAAAATAACAAATATTTTACTTATAGTGTTCAAGTTAGACTGTGGCACATTTTTTTTAAACCCCCAAAAAAAAAAATAGGATTTCAAGGCTCGTGAGTGTGGAGGTCAATGGACTCGTTACCCAAAAAAAATTTAATATATATTTGGTCGGTTAGGTTATCATTTCACGTTTGAGCTTTACATTACAATTACTGAAGTTAATACAGTGGCTATGGTCATCATCACCTTCCTGCCCTTGTCCCGTTTTATTTGGGGTCGGCGCAACACGTTTTTTTCATCCATTCTATCCTGTCACTCGTCACGTTATCACTAACTCCCTTTTCTTTCATATCACTTCTCACACAATCCATCCATCTTTTCTTTGGTCAGTATAGTACAGTGGCTATGGTCTTAAATTAAAACCTATCAAAAAACAAACGGTAATAATTCTAGAACTAAAAAACGGATATTAAAAAACAGCAAAAATTTTATTAGGATAATAATAAAAACGTTTAGCTACCGCTAAGATAACGTACGATTACGAGTACATGATGTTGGATGGAATACGTGACAAGAAAGCGTGATCTCAACACATTGTATCAGGGATATTATTATTATATCGACACCATAATAGCAACTAGCATTTTGTCAGCGGTCGCGAGAACGTTTTCACATAAATTTTAACACCCCTCAAACCATATTTTGATGGTTGTTTTAAAAAACTAATAATGTCGATGTGAGCAGTGGTGGCCGAGTGGTAACGGCCCCGACTTACGAATTGTAGGTCGCGGGTTCGAACTCAGCCAGGCGCATTACTTTGTGTAATTTATTTCATCACCACTGCTCTCAAAACGGTGAAGGAAAACATCGTGAGGAAACCGGCATGTCCTTGAACCAAAAATTCGAAGACATGTGACATCCACCAACCCGCTCTGGGCCCGCGTGGTGGATTACGGCCCATTCCCTCTCCTAGAGAGGAGGCCTGAGTCCCAGCAGTGGGAACATTAAAAGGCTGATTATGCTATTATGCTAATAATGTCGATCAGTCTCTATTATTCATGTTGATTAGAATTTTTACTAGTTTTAAGTTTATTGACTTATGAGTAATATTACCTCATACAACCTTTAACACGTATATATCGTTTTTTATTATATCGTTTTATAGGAGTAGTTTTGAAAAACGAATAATGAAAAATTTTTTTTTTACTTGGGTTACTATTTATGCTAATTTTTAAGTATATGATGGGCCCAAGGAATACAATTTAGCATACAAACCAATTTTCGTCTTGAGACACTGTGGTACTGGTATATTGGACGAGAAGATACCGCGCAGCATCCCGAACGCTGCCTAGCCGAGTCGGATTTAACGATTGATCTCTTTCTCGAAGCTAGACTTACCCAACTGGACCGTCTGTCCCAGGTAAACGTAGTCGTCCACAACTTCGAGTGTAGAGTCTCCGATCTTGATAGGAGTGGGTGCTACATGGCTGTTTACCATGACTTTGGTTTTGTCTATGTTCATTTTAAGTCCCACTCTTTCGGAAACTCTACTAAGGTCACCAAGCATTGTACTGAGCTCCTCCGTGGTCTCAGCCATGACTATTATGCCGATTCGAATGGCCATTGGGGCCGAAAGGTTCTGGAATGGCGACCACATACCGGAAGACGTAGCGTTGGAAGGCCTCCTACAAGGTGGTCCGATGACCTGGTAAGGGTTGCGGGAATCCGATGGATGCGAGACGCACAGGACCGTTCATTGTGGCGACATTTGGGGAAGGCCTATGTTCAACAGTGAACGCCTTTCGGCTGAAATTATGATGATGAAACCAATTTCCTCATTTTCAACCGCTTAAACGTTGAATTTTCAAAAACCCCTTCTTAGTGCTCGCCTAATCACAAAAGGAAGCCTGTTGCCAAATTTCACATTCTTAGGCCCAGTAGTTTCGGCTGTGCGTTGATATGTCAGTCAGTCAGTTTTTTCTTTAATATCTTAGAAAAGAGAATTATAAACGGTCAAACACCAGTTTATCTCTTTCTTTTTATAGCACACTAGCTCACTAACTGCTGTTAATACATAGCTGTCAGCGTGAATTTGAAAAATTAGCCCAAGGGAACATACTCCCGAGATAAAAAGTAGGTATCCAGTAGGACATGATCTACCCATGTACCAAGTCCAGCCGTTCTAGCGTAAAGAAGTGACAAACATACTCGTACATATACACATAATAATAATAATATTCCACAACTATCACACAACGCCGCCTAGACTCGCCGTGCGGAAGAAACGCCAGGGTATCACCATTGTGTGGACCGCCCGGAGGACACGGTGGAGTATACGGTAGAGGTGTGCCCCGCCTGGGCAGAGCACCACCGTTTCCTTTTGGGGGCAATCGGTGGCCGCGATCTCTCGCGCCGGGCCTTGGTACAGGCCATGGTCCTTAGTGAAGAGGAGTGGCAGGTGGCGAAGCAGTAATGCTAGCAAAGGAGGCGGCTGCAAGCGCGAGAGAACGGCCCTTTCGCCTCAGTCACCGGGATCCCGCTCCCGATTCCAGCCACCGTAAGTGTGGGCTTGCGGACGGCGAGCAATGGGTAGCTCGCAGTCCGACCGTCCGGTAACCGTCCGGACCGAGCCCAAGTCGTCGACGTCAGCAAAACCGTAAGGGCCCAGCAGCGTCGAAGCCTACTGGGGCTATGGGTTGTGCGAAAGAACCCCGGGGCCCTGTAACGAAAGCAAAGCAGGAACAGGAGTGGGTTTTAGTCAGTAAAAGTCTGACACACCCTCCCGTCCGCCTAAAGGCGAGAGACGTCATTGGATGATTTCCCACCTAAAAAAAGGCTTGATTTGGTTTTGTTTAACGTTTGTAGATATAATGTTTCTCTCTGCTAGGAATTTTGAAAAATTCGGGAAATGCGTGCTTTATTCTATTATGGTGGCTAATCTCAACAGAGATTAGCCAAGTACCCACGCAGAAAATATACTCTCAGTACTCAAGTGCGAGATACACTCTCTGTTTCTTTACTCTCATAGTCCGATGAGATGGCGATCCGACACGACCGGAGAGATTATCAAGCGCAGCACCAAAAACACGAAACACACGGACACACGAAAACATTTGTTTAGTGCTAAACAAAGCTGATCTAATTTAAAGCTAAAAATTATTTAAGTTATTTGTGGGCCCAAATATCCATAAAACGCACAGTACACCTAAAATAATCCCAGGTTACAAACCACCTGTAGGCGTGGGTTACGGACGGCGAGCTGCCTATTGCTCGATAAGAATCAGGTTCGAGTAGACGCCGTAATGAATTCCACGTACGCCTCAAAGAGATGGCAGCAAATTAGACGGCCACTCTAGGGCCGATGCTTGCCAGGACTGCCGGATTGTTCAAAAGAGTTATGGTGGCCCAGCAGGCCTAGCCAAGTTACGACCTTTTCGTTTCGATATTCTTTCGTCGATCGCCTCGAGTCGGCCACGCCTCCTATTCCTTTGTTCTGACCACGTGACTGAGCGTTGAGATGACGTCAGAACCAAGGCATCGGAGGTGTGGTCGACTCGAGGTGATCGTTGTAACTTGGCTAGGGGGGCTGGAATGCTAAAGAGTAACTGAAGGAACACAGGTGGGTTTCAGTCAGTAAAAGTCTGACACTTCTTCCCGACCCTTCTGTCGTCAACCTGAGTATGGTTTAAAAATTTGTTGGTCCATCCAACGCAATCGAAAGCAGTGTTTGTTAAAGAGGCAATGCGAAAATAGAGAGATAACATCTGAACGCTCTGTTGGCATTCGGTAATTCCGTCATTCACTGGAATATTTCAGAAAACTTGTCCCAAAAATATATGTTTTTTTTTTAAACCTTATTCAGTATCTTGATTTAATGTGCAAGGTTTCTATCGTTATATTTTCTGTTTTTCTATTTATATATGAGTAAGTAGTATTTTTTTTTTATTATTGATAGGCTCGCGTTAGACCACTATCTCACCTGATGGTAAGCGATGATGTGGCCGACGATGGAGCACGCTTGCTAGAAGTAACCTATTCACTCTTGACTTAAAGACCCCTAGGTTGTAGCTATCAGGAAACACAGACTCCGGCAGGGAATTCCACTCCTTAGCTGTACGCCTTATGAATGTGTTCCCAAAACGCTTCCTAGTATAGGGAAAATGTTTATGCAAAATATCTGATTTTTAGAAGCCTTTACTGGTTTAGTCTTAATATGAATTGATTTCAATAGAAGTCTAGATAATTTCCACAAGATATCTGTTTCCAAAATATCTAGAGAAAGATGTGTAGTAACGTCATAAAAACGTAAGAGCGGTTGTATGAAAATGTACCTGGGGAAGGACGCTCTTAATGATTTCTCACTGAAGAAAAAAAGGGTTATAAACCACCTACGATCAATGATAAAATCAATTCAATTCGACTACACTCAATAATCGTAGTTCAAATGGGGGTCTAACGCAGCTATAATTGAGTCGTTACCAGTAAAACACCTTTAAAATCATTCTGAATGTTTTACACACCTAATATTGATTAAAGAAATGGCCATCTAAATCTATTTTCTTTCAAAATAACTGCTACAAGAACTATTATACTACTGAATCATTATACAGTGATTTTGATAATAATATAAAGTCTATAACTGCAAATTGAACTGACAACGTGCATTTTTAGGGTTCCGTATCTCAAAAGGAAAAAACGGAAACCTTATAGGATCACTTTGTTGCCTGTCTATGTCTCGGGAACGCGTGGAGGTATCGAGTTGAAATTAAAACTATATACTCAAGTCTGCGGTTCCTTGAAGCTGTGAAAAAATCAAACTTCTGAGTTAACAAAAAAAAATGTGTGCGTGTACTTAGCGTACACTCGTAAGAAGTGAAACTTCTGGACGTTATTTTTCAAAAAATAATTAGCCAACTATTATAGTCAATGTTTACAGCTCTTTATGTCGATGCAATCGCCACCTGGATTTCAAAACTTTTGAAACCCACCTTTGTTCCTTCAGTTGCCCTTTGCGTTCCAAAGCCACGGTAACTTTTAAAACCCACCTTTGTTCCTTCAGTATCCCTTTGCGTTTCAAAGCCACGGTAACTTTTAAAACACACCTTTGTTCCTTCACTTGCCCTTTGCGTTCCAACGCCATGGTAACTTTCAAAACCCACCTTTGTTCCTTCAGTTGCCCTTTGCGTTCACAGCCACGGTAACTTTTAAAACACACCTTTGTTCCTTCACTTGCCCTTTGCGTTCCACAGCCACGGTAACTTTCAAAACCCACCTTTGTTCCTTCAGTTGCCCTTTGCGTTCCACAGCCACGGTAACTTTTAAAACACACCTTTGTTCCTTCACTTGCCCTTTGCGTTCCACAGCCACGGTAACTTTCAAAACCCACCTTTGTTCCTTCAGTTGCCCTTTGCGTTCCACAGCCACGGTAACTTTTAAAACACACCTTTGTTTCTTCACTTGCCCTTTGCGTTCCAACGCCATGGTAACATTCAAAACCCACCTTTGTTCCTTCAGTTGCCCTTTGCGTTCCACAGCCACGGTAACTTTTAAAACACACCTTTGTTCCTTCACTTGCCCTTTGCGTTCCAACGCCATGGTAACTTTCAAAACCCACCTTTGTTCCTTCAGTTGCCCTTTGCGTTCCACAGCCACGGTAACTTTTAAAACACACCTTTGTTCCTTCACTTGCCCTTTGCGTTTCAACGCCATCTTCGAATCACGCGTGGTAGGGATAAGAAAAAGATGGCGCGTAACGGAAAAATGTTACACTTTTTTTTTCCAACCCCGATAAAGAAGTTTCACTTCAAAAAAAAGATAGGACCGTTTATAAATGTCGCAAAAGACGTATATTTTGAGACTCTCAAGGGAATCAAAATTCATAGGGTAGGTACTTCCCGTCGACCAAGAATCCTGAAATTAGGCATGAAGCAAGGTCTCATAGCACCGTATAGGCAAAAATCTGAAAACTGTTTTGTTGTTACGTCACTTTTTTTGCGATTCAGAAAAATCTTCGTAACTCAATTCGGGAATTGAACTTTTTTCATAGGTAAGTTAGTATTAGGTAAGTACGGAACCCTGAGTGCGCGAGTCAGACTCTTACTTGCCCGATTTTTTTTTAAGACGTTGCGCTACACTATATTTACTCCTATATTGTAGATGCGTTCAAAAATATGAAAACTCATACCCAAGACATCCAGACCTGGAACCACTATTTGCAGGCCACAAATATTTGTTCTGTGTGGGATTCGAACCCACGACACGCAGTATAGCAGCCAAGCTCAACCACTGCTCCAACGATGCTGTTATTACCTAAAAAATTCATCAATAAATCTTTCCTAGCTATTTTGTAGTCGGCTTCCAGTCGAGCTGGATGCAGCTATAATAAATACAAGTACTAGTATTTTACATGGATTGACTACCTATCTGACCTTTGCAACCCAGAAACTGGGTAAGACAATGTCCCTTCACAGGACCAGTGTATTCTGAATTTCTGACTACCCATAACGGTTTTCTAACATCAATTAATAAATCAATCGGGTTTTAAATGAACTTCACGTGAAGATTGCAAAAATGCTATTGTTTATTTTATGTTACAGAATAGATTAGAGTAGGCTATAGGTATATATTTGTATATTTTAAGTATTGTGTTTTTATATTTATTGAACTTAGTAATGTAAGGTACAGGTATCGGCATGGATCTTGAGCGCTCCGCGAAACAGTGGGGATTGCTTTGCGTACGCGTTTTTTTTATTATTTTTTTTCTTTTACCTAGTACCTAGCAGCCTAGTACCTAGTAGGTAAAAGAAAAAATAAAATAAAATAGGTGTAGGTACATTTAAAAAAAATTAAATAAAACGCGTACGCAAAGCGATCCCCACTCTTTCGTCGAGCGCTCAAGATCCGTGCCGATACCTGTATTATTATCATAATAACCATGACTTATTTTTTCTCTTTAAGTTTTATAATTGTAAGTTATTTAACACCGCACTATCGCATAAGGTATTTACTTACCTGTAATGATAGTTGTAAGAAAGATAATAAATAAATTAAAAGAAATGGAAGCTGGGCCTTAACTTGCTTTCTGACATACGAGTATTGTGGATTCTCTGTACGTACGAAATGGATAGTCACCCATCTGAGGACCTGCCTCGTCAGGCATAACTTAACCGCAAAGATCGACCCGTACTATTGTTATTATTTAAAAAAAAAAAATATTGGTAAAAAAATACGTAAGTGTAAAATTGTTCTATTAAATTTAAATTAAAAAAAACGGCATTGATGAAGATTGATGATCATGGTATCAATTAACCTGTTTGCCAGCAAGTAGCATTGTGATGGGATTATAACGTACTTGTTGGAACTGCCAACTTTCAATGTAAGTTATTATTGCTTTGTGTGGTAAACTACCGTGGGGAGACGAAGAACTTAATAGTGATGTGACTGATCGTAAAATATCAGTAACAAAATATTAAAAAAAAACTTTTTACAAAATAAAAAATAACCGTCTTCACTAAAAAAAAAAAACACTAAAAGGATCAAAATAACTTTAATTTCGGAAGTCGGTGTTTCTCGGTATTGTTTGTTTCTTTACCGACTTCCGAAATTAAAGTTATTTTGATCCTTTTAGTGTTTTTTTTAATGAAGTCAGCTAGGTATTCTTTTTTTTGTAAAAAGTTTTTTATTTCACAAAATTTTTCGTTGCGATACACTTATAACCAGACTGCCTATTTCTAATGACAATTCGAGTTAACCCAAACACTGCTAGGTTAAAATGTTTTATTATGAAGTTCCTGTATCTACCTTCCACCTTCCGGCTCTATCATCAGATCAGTTCGATAGTACCTTATAGCCAAAGTGCATCTCATGACAATTCTAATAAGCCCAAACACGGCTAGGATACATTGATTAATTACGGAGTTCCTGTGCCTACCTTCCGGCTCCATCATCAGATCAGTTTGATAGCACCTTATAGCCAAAGTGCATCTCATGACAATTCAAATAAGTCCAAACACGGCTAGGTTACATTGATTAATTATGGAGTTCCAGTGCCTACCTTCCGGCTCCATCATCATCATTAGTTCACTTCGATGATACCATTTTCAACATAACTATTCAGAACCTTTTATTTATTTATATTGTCATAGTCGCTTAACTATCTTCATTGTGATATCTATGTGAGTATGAAGTTCCGTTGGCTATTTTTGGTCTTCTACATCAGTTCCACTTCATCAAATGTGACTTTTTGACTTAAGTACTCGATGAAAATACCAAAATCACCATATGGTTGCCTATAATATTTGAGGAGTTCCCTCGATTCCTCATGGATCTTTGTAACTTGGCTAGGGGGGCAGATGACATTTGGCACGCGAGTATTACATTAAGGTAAATTAGGACAGAAGATCCCTACCTAATTTATTCATCCTGGTATTATACCCACATTCCCAAGGCATAATAACTTTCACGCAGTTTTGACATTTTCACGCGGGTTAAGTACGTAATACATACATTAATTTAAAAGATTTTTACTCATTTATTTACATAAGGTTGTTATTAGTATAACGAAGTATTGGAACAACTTGTCTGTAGCGGTCTTCCTGTCCGATTATAATTTAGGTGTCTTCAAAACTAGAGTGAATAGGCTCTTAATAAACTAGTACGGTTCATTATGATCAGGTGCGATCGCCGACAAGCACTAGTTTATATCATTTTAAAAAAAAGAAGGATTTTGAATCTTTGCGGCCTTGTCACGGTATTAAAAAAAAACAATATTTTTTAATATATTGTTAAAAATTCGACAGCAGCGTTTCACATCACTACACATAAGCTATTATAATTTAGTAATGATGAAGGGATAACCAAAGTCGATTGATTTGTAAGACGTGCCCGGAATGATGGATGTTTCAAAAGATATTGTAATTGCAATAATAATGTGTAGTTATCATGAATTAACGTTTATTGTACATTCAAATGATGTTTTGATGAAATGTATAGGAATTTGATTTTTAACATTAGTACTGTACATACAGTAAAATTATAGGTACCTATAATTTTACAATAATTTATTCTGCTGTATTTTGAATCAAATAAATGATAATATGAAATTATGTTAAGATTAATTATGTATGAGTGTCACATAACAATGATTGGGTAGTTGGCCAACTCGATTTGTGTAGTTTGTATTTTTTTTAAAGTAAAATAAATCAAAAAGTCTTGGCAGCGGTGGGATTCGAACCCACGCCTCCGAAGAGACTGGTGCCTTAAACCAGCGCCTTAGACCGCTCGGCCACGCTACCACATGGGAGAGTACTCGAAATAGACGAACAGATTCCCTATACGTTTATCTCTTTCTATTTTTATCTGACCTCTTTTGCTGACGGCTAGTGATTGGTTGTCACCGTGTAACATATCGCTCCAGTAATAAATGTAATAATAGAGCACGAGGGGAATAATAGTAGATAAGTGACATTGTTTTATTTTTATTTTATTTTATTTATTAGGGACAAAAAAACAGTTACATGTTAAGGAGATACAAAGGAATTATTAGATAAATAGGTAAACATATAACCCACACTATTGTCCACGGATTAATCAAATAAGTATATGAAAAACGGAGACTGATTTTAAGAATCAATATTGTTTTTAATAAGTTATTTAGTCAATTAATATTAATTTGGAATTTAGATTCTAAGGAGCTGACAACGAGAGATTTAAATCTATTATTAGAATTATTGAAAATGTCTATGTCCATGAAGTGTGCGTTATAAGTTTCCACAAGGCGACGAAGAGGAACTCGTGCCCCGGCGTTGGTTTTACTTGAGTCGACGTGGAACAGGCGGGGCACGCGAGCCCCGCGTCTTAACAGTTCTGGGCACAGTGTAACAAATTTTATTTGCAATATCCGTACAGTCAAATCTATTGTGGCACAGACCATGCAACATCATTACATCCAAAAGTAATCGTCTGGATTCCAAACTAAGAATTTTGAACTTGCGTAATAAATGTATGTAGGGAATCTCCGAATGATGACATCTGTAGTTCATGCCACGTAAGAATTTCTTCTGTACTAATTCCAATTTGTTATTATATTTAATGTAATAAGGATTCCAAATAGATACAGCGTATTCCAGTTGCGAGCGTATTAAACATTTATATAACATCAAAAAAGTAGAGGGTCGCACAAAGTCCTTTGATGATCTCATGACGAAGCCATACATTTGAAACGCCTTATTTATTATACTTTGAATGTGCTGGTCAAAGTGCAAAGACGAGTCCATAATAACACCTAGGTCGCGAATGGAATCTACCATATTTAAGTGTTGATTATTAATACTGTAAGTAAAATTAATTTTATTCTTATTCTTAGTGAATGATATACTATGGCATTTAGGGATACTGAGAAAGAGCTTGTTCACTTTACAATAGGCATCAAGTCTAGTAAGATCGTCTTGGAGGAGTTGGCAATCTTGGATATTTTTGCAAGACTTATAAATTTTCATGTCATCTGCGTACATTAAGAATTGTTATTCTATCTTTTCCAGTTTTATTATGACAAAATATTTTTTTAATTTAATTTTAATAATTAATTAATAGTAGTAGTTCCACAATTTAAAAAATTGTAGTTCTACGTAGCAAAATATTTTTTTATTGCTTCATGCTTGCGATGAGGGTTTTCTAAAATGATGTCCGCCAGGTGGCAGCACTGACTCGTCAGATCCAGGCATCTGTCAAAATGCTTAGGTTAATGACATTAGTTAGACATCAACGTCAACGTCAAACTGACGGCAGACTTCTCGACCAAGCGGCGCCAACTGGAAGTGGTAATTTTCCTGAAAACCTTCATTGAAAAAATAATTATTAGTCCTAACTAGCTTATCTATCTATACTACTTTTATATAAAGAAGAAACTGACTGACTGACATATCAACACACAGCCGAAACTACTGGGATTATGAGCGTGAATTTTTGCATAAGGTTTCCTTTTATGACATAAGCGAGTACTAAGAAAGGATTTTCCGAAATTCAGCACCTAAAGGGATGATATGGGGGTCCAGTTTGTATGGAGAAATCTAATATCATGCGGGCAAAGCCGCAGCCACAAGCTAGTCATATATAAAAGGAGAAACTGACTGACATATCAACGCACATCCGAAACTACTGGACCTAGAAACATGAAATGTACAAGGTTTTCTTTTGTGATGTAGGCGAGTATTAAGAAAGGGGTTTTTGAACATTTAACTTTTGAGGGGTGAAATTCGTTACGATGTAAATTTTTATTCCATGGGCCAATATACTTGAAACTTAGCAAAAAATAGTAACTTTAGTAAATAAAAAAGATTTTCATTATTCGTTGTTCAAAACTACCCATATAAAACGATTTTTACATTGCCGAAAATAGTTGCTCAGCTTTCAGTAAAAGAACTTTTTAACATAGGTCCAAAGATTAAAATAAAAGAAACAATTTTACTTCTTTATAGTAGCTATTATTATCTACTAGCTTTTGTCCGCGGCTTCGTTCACATACATAAAATATAGCCTACGTCACTCAGGAATAAAACAGCTTTCTGTCGGTGAAATTTTTTTCGGAAATTACCTCTTACAAACAAAAAACAAAACTCAACTTCTTTATAATATTAGTGTAGATTAGTTTGATTTGTGAACAACGGCTAAACTTCTCTAAAACAATCTGAATTTCTTCGAACTGATGCAATTCCTTAAGCTTCTGTAAAATACATAGTTTTCTATAGAAAGTTGTAAATGCGGAGGTGTCACTTTGCGAGATGGCTGTTACTGTTACATAGCCTGAGTTGCTGGACAACATCGTCAAAAAGTACTGAGAATTGTGGACAAAATTTACAAAAATCCGTAATATGTGCTATCTTGAAAGTTTCACACGTATCTGGTAAATTATTTTCACTTTAACATTAAGCGCAAAACTTCGTCACTATTTTATAAATTTTCTTTCGTTTCAAATTACTTATAAGTTATGATTCTAAATGATATTTTTTACTGAACGTGGTACTAAACTGTAAAGTAATTGGAATAAAGTTAACCAGATTATTAAAGTTGACAAAAAATAAAAGTCCCGTTTTGACATCTCTCAAAACGAATACTTAAATACGCAAAAATAATACTCGCAATATATTCCATCATATTATTTAACGCGCCAAAAAAAATTATGTACCTAATTTTTTAAAACACTATGTAATTAATTATTATTTTATTGTTTCTTTCAGTTTAGTTCCAAGTTCTAGGGTGTTTCTCAAATGTCAAATCGAGTCTTTTATTTTTTGACGAGTTTACGTCAGTGTTACCCTCCCGACCAATCTGAGAAGAGATGCTGAAACAATTCAATTATTTCACAGTACCTACAAACATTAACTGGATCAGATCGTTTGTAATGAGGACTATGCAGTGTCTAAGATGATTGAAAGCAGTCTTTTGTTCGAAACCGCTAATGCATATGGCGATGGAACAAATAATAACAATAATAATATTCCACAACTTTCACACAACATCACGCCATCAGGTCCCAAACTATGAGTACTAGGCAACTGATAAACATACTTCTCTAAATATTTCTAAATACATACATATTACAGATAAATTACATCCAGACACAGAACAAATGATCGTGCTCATCACATAAACATTTGTCTTGGGTGGGAATCGAGCCCACGTCCTCCGGTATAGCAGTCAGGGCCAAATAACATTCTTGATAATTTTTAAACACGCATAACGTGTCTGACACCGTGTTCTGCATATCGCTGCGTTAAGCGTTGATCAAACGATCAAAGCTTTATTCTGTCAACCCTCCTTATTTCCGTTACTCCACCAAAGTGATTCATAAACACGAATATTGGTTACAATTTGCATAATCTTCCCTACAAATCAGTGCTAAGCGTATCTTTATGTGCATCAGGAGTGGGTCGAGAAGATTCCTTAAGAGCTCCAACTCGATTATGAACTGCTATCGATGTGCAATTGATTATATTGAGTACCTGCCTAAGTGTGAATCCTCTTGTAAGTGGCCGATGTTTAGATCCCCTGTATCGAGGGAATGGTTTTGTTTGTCTTCTCTGATTCAGGAAAGTAGGTGTTGGATTATTGTGTGACTAGCTTCTTCCAGCGGCTTCGCTTGCTTGAAAGTAAGTTTTTCCATACAAATATAGGACCCCCGTTTCATCCCAATAGGGCGTGAATTTCGGAAAATCCTTTTCTGATTCTTTGTTTTTGATTCTTTGATTCTTTGTTTGAACTTTTTTGATTCTTTGTTTGAACCAATGTGTAAAAACTCAGCGTTCTAAGTCTTTTCGGGTTGATCACTCCTGTTCCTTCTTTGCCATTGTTCCAGCGGGCCCCGGGGATCTCTTTCGCATCACCCATGGCCCCAGTAGGCTTCGACCCTGCTGGGCCCCTACGGTTATACAGAAGATAGTGTGTTGACTTATTATAATCAGAGTGTGTTTAAAATTAAAATTTAAGTTCAATCAAATTCCTATTGAGTTTCTTCAACTAATCTCAACAAATAACTTATTTCTCAGTATTTTACTTATCACTTGTTCTCTTCTACACAAGGATATTGGGGCAGTTACTCTTAGCTTGTTGTACATTCTCCTTTGGAAAACAGTTTTACTTAACAGGCAATTGAAATCAAGCCGCAAGACATTTGCTTCCTGATTTTTTTCCCGAGCTCGGCGTCATATCACCTAGCCCTCATCACAATCATAATCCAATGTCAGAACCCACCCGCGGTGACGTCACGGGGACATGCTCGTAACACATGCCCTATGTGGCAGGTAGTGGTAGGTTCCAACCTACCACTAAATTATGAGATAGTATCGCGAGGTGTTTATTACCTCAAGTTCCGCAGAACAGTAGAAAGCTTGCTGTCCGAACAAATATTGTTAGTGTTCTGGTTACACAGAAATTTTTTTCTTACTCCTTCCCTGGATGTAGGTCTACGTAGTTTCAGAAAAATCCATGTTATGACCAATTTAATTTGTCACTAGTTTTACTTTCAAGATCCCTTGCTTGGATGTAAATATATAAAGTTATTTTAGCATAGCATTGCATAGAATAATCTGCCTTTTAATGTTCCCATGACTGGGACTTGGGTCTCCGTGCACACACCACAAGTGCGGATTGGTGGACGTCACACGTTGTTCTTGAATTAGTTCTAGGCCATGCCGGTTTCCTCACGATGTTTTCCTTCACCGTTTTGAGTGCTGTGGTGATGAAATAAATTACACAAAGTAATGCGTCTGGCTGGGTTTGATCCTGCGACCTACAACTGGAAAGTCGGGGCCGTTACTACTGGGCCACCATCAGTTTTTAAAGCTATGTTCCAAAATAACTTTTGAATTATTCGATAGAACCTACTCAATAGGGATGCGAAAACAATATTTTCTAATGAAATGAAATTACGACTTACGAGTATATACGTCGGGGGTTCAAACCCAGGTAGGCTTTGCTTTGTGCAATTTATTTCATTACCAGTATTCTCAAAAACGGTGAAAAAAACATCGTAAGGAAGCCGGCGGCGTATCCTAGAACCAAAAATTCGAATTTATGTGACATTCAGTGGTGCATTACGGCTGATTCCCTCTCATAGTCATTTTTTTATTATAATAATATGATTGTGTGAAGCTCGAATAAACATTTTTTCTTTCTTTCTTTCATAAAGAAGAAGCCTGAGTCCCAGCAGTGGGAATAATATTAGGCTGATTATGCTCTAAAATCAAAACACTTTTGTTTACAGTTTGGCATTATAATACTGTATGAGAACGAGGAAAGACAGTCTTGTGATGAAATAATAACTGAAAGTCTTATAATTATTCTTGAAAAAATGAATCTTTTGTAGTGTAGCAATATTAAAAAAAAACGAAAATCTAGTTTGAAAAAGAAATACTGCAAATATTTATTGGTGCGTGAAGCGACACATCGGCTAAGCATATGTATTTAAGCGACTATTTCGCGAATCAGTGCCAGACCGTGAAGTTAGTACATACAAAGAGTAAACTCTACCTCACATTTATTTAAATAATAGTAAATACTTACTAAATATTTTAGAAGTTGAGAGGACTGCTGTCGCCGCCGCCAGTGCTAACAGCGAGCGATTTAAATAAAACCTGTTTAGTTGATTTTGTGAACGATTTTCAAATATTTAATATTCCATATTTAAAGTGTGCTTTTATGTGAAGCGCAAAGTTTCAGCCAACCGTATTTGAGTATCTGCAAATATCAAATCTTTATTCATTTATTGACAATAATTAGTTTTTTTTTGCTGATGATCAATGATCAATAACTAAAGTAGAATTGAGATTACGATTTTGTTTTTTTTTTTGATATTTTTATTTTTGGTGTACAATAAAGAATATATCTATGTTGAGTATTCAGGCGCAGGGGTGGATGATTCCCGAAGAAAATAAAACGCACAGGAACTGAAGACTTGAGGATTTATTCTTGAAAGATGTTTACAGGAAGCGAAGACAGCAAGCAAGCGATGACACCAAACGACGACAATCTTTTGGCCGTGAAGCGGCTATATATATACCCCTCGTAGGTGGGTGGAAGTAGTGGCGGTCTTATAAGACCATTAAAATTCCTATTGGCCAATCACGTTCGACCGACATTTCTACGTGGGCGGAGGTAGTGGTAGGTGCGACCATTCAAATCCTTGTCCTACTTCCAACCACATTCGAGCATTAAAATGTATCTATTTATAATTCAATTACAATTTGAAACTTATTAACTAAAATCACATTATAACTACTTACAATCATCACACTAACTAAGATTACTCTATACAACGTAAACAACTATCCATTACAGTAATTCTTAGTTATCTAACTTAGTTATCTAATGTAAATCTAGTAAACAATACCAATTAACAATAACAGATCAATATATATATATACAAAACTCTCTTATCAGAGTAACTCTGCTGTTATTGCTCTCGATTCTGTAGTCTAAGGTTGCGTGACTTTATATAATGCTAATAAGTCTAATCCCTACATAAGCTACTTTAAATTTACAAGCGGGCGAGGCCGCTGACAATAACTAGTGTTAAACTAGGAGATCGCTGTGCTCCTCAACAATCCCACCCCCCGTAAGAGGGTTCAACCGATTACAGACCCGTCGGTAGGGAGCACAACGACCTTTACAACGGGACGTCGTAAAATTCCGTTATTGGTTTTAACGTCTACGACCCTAATAACGTTATCGGTGCCGGGGTACACTTTCGCAATTATGCCTTTTGTCCATTGATTTCGCGGTTTGTTCTCGTCCACAATCACTACCACATCACTGACTTTAATATTTGGCACATCACTGTTCCACTTTCTTCTTTGCTGCAGCGTTGGAAGGTATTCGCGCAGCCAGCGCCTCCAAAAGAGGTCGGCCAGCGCGTTCACCCGCTTCCACATGCGGCGCGAGTCGAGGTCGACCACATGTCGACGTGTGCACGGCGCATCTCCCGCGGCAGTGCCCAGCAGGAGATGATTCGGCGTCAGCACCACCGGTTGCTCCGCATCGCAGCTCACGTAGGCGAGCGGTCGGCTATTCACGACCAGCTCGGCCTCAGCGAGAAGGGTATAGAGGACCTCCTCGCGAGGGGCTCGTTCCTTGAGGGTCGCCCGTAGTGCGTTTTTGACAGAACGCACCAGGCGCTCCCAGCAGCCACCCATGTGTGGGGCAGCCGGGGGGTTGAAGGGCCAGGCTATGCCCCGGCCTGTCGCCTCGCTTTCGAGACGGTCTTGGTTCAGCTCCCGCAGCGCCTCCCGAAGCTCGGAGTGCGCCCCGACGAAGTTGGTCCCGCGGTCGGAGTACATATCCGCGGGACAGCCGCGGCGCGCGATCAGGCGCCTAAGTGCCAGTATCGCGGAGTCGGCGCTCAGTGTTGCAGCCAGCTCCAGATGGACAGCGCGCGTAGTGAGGCACGTGAACAACACGCCCCACCTCTTCTCCCGGCGCCGCCCGATGACTATTTCCATGGGGCCAAAATAGTCCACCCCGCAATGGACGAAGGCTCGACGAGTCGTTTCCAGTCTCGCTGGTGGCAGATCTCCCATCTTTGGTGAGGTAGGTGCGGATCTCTTGATGCGACATTGCTGACAGCTTGCAGTCACAGCTTTTACAGTCGATCGCAGGTTCGTTACCCAGTACTTTTCCCGCACATTGTTCACCACAGCCTCTTGATTAGCGTGCAGGGAGGCCACATGATATTTTAATATTAGTCGGCGCGTGAGGGCGTGTTTCCCATCCAATATTATAGGATGACGCGCTCCGAAGACAAGCTCGCTGCAGGCGCCCAGTCTGCCGCGTACTCTCACCAGCCCGTCCTCGTACAATATAGGGTCTAGGGTCCTTATTCTGCTGTTCTTTGGCAGTGGTCGGGCCTCTCGGAGGGCTTTAATTTCCTCTTGAAAGCTCTCGGCCTGCATGAGTTTCAGCAGGCGTAGCTCCGCCTCTCGCAGGTCTGTTATGGTGACGGTAGCTGAGTTGCGACGTTTGCGACAAAGCTCAGTGAAAATTATTAGACGCGCTACGACACGTACGGCGCGTGTCCATGTTGGCAGCCGCTCGTATGTCAGTGTGGGTTCGGCCTGTGTGGTCAGGACATTTAGTCGTTGCACACGTTCTAGGTCCTCCTCCGTCACTGCGTCACTCCCGGAAGCCGTCGGCCATTGCTCCTGTGGACGGCAGAGGAACGACGGGCCCGAAAGCCACTCGCTACTGTTTCTAGGCCAGTCCAAGCGGGTGCTCTTGTCGGCCGGGTTCAACGCCGAGGGAACCCAGTGCCAGTCACACTTCCTTGACCTTGAGTCAATTTCGGCTAGTCGGTGGGACACAAACCGCTGAAAGTCTGTAGCGTCGGAACCTATCCATTTTAAGACAGTCTGACTGTCCGTCCAAAAATATTTACGTTTGATTACTACCCCCAACTCTATCTCTACAGTTGACGCTATCCTGCAGGCCAGTACTGCCGCTTGCAATTCCAGGCGAGGTATCGAAATGACCTTTTGAGGGGCCACCCTGGCTTTACCTAGAACGAAGCTCACCCGCCTATTGCCGAGTTCATCATTTCCCGCTATATAAGCGACTGCGGCATAGGCGGATTCGCTTGCGTCCCCGAAAACGTGGAGTTCTATGTCTTCTAGGACTAAGCCATACCATCTCGGGATGGTTATCTTTTCGAGGTGCTGCAAATTATGCAGCCACTCGAACCAAGTCCTAGCCTCTGCCTCACCCAGTTTCTCGTCCCACTGAATGCCTGTACGCCATATTTTCTGCATCAATATGCGCGACTGAATGACGCATGGGTACAGGAAACCCAGTGGGTCGAACACCGACATTATGAATCTCAAGAATTCACGCTTCGTGGGTACTATTTCCCCCTCCACGATAGCCTTGGGTATCTTCTTAAAAGATAGGTCAAAGGCTAATTGGTCGGTTCCTGGCGACCATATCATTCCTAATGTTCGTTCGGACGCGTTGTCCCCATTTTCCAGGGATATGCGGTCTGGCATGTCTAGCTGTAATTTGCTCCTTAGCTCTTGGGAGTTCGTGACCCACCCCCGTATATGAAAACCGCCCTCGGCGTGGATGTGGGTCACGTCATTTATTAACTTGTCAGCCTGAGCAACAGACCACGTGCTATCAAGGTAATCATCCATGTAATGATTGTGTCTCACGGCAGCTACCGCTTCGGGGTACTCCTCCTCATGACGCGATGCGTTCTTATTTAGAACGTATATCGCCGAGGTTGGAGACGATACTGCACCGAATATCATAGAACTCATCACATATATCTGGGGTTCCTTCTCGGTTCCCGACTGCCACAAGAATAGCTGTGCCCCGCGGTCTTGCTCTCTAATTTTTATTCTTAAAAACATATCAGCAATGTCTCCCGTGAACCCTACTGGCCCTAGTCTAAACTTAAACAACACTCCTAGAAGTGAATTCAGTAGGTCGGGGCCCGTCAATAGGTTGTCATTTAGGGATGTCCCTTGATACGTGGCGGCAGCGTCAAAGACTAATCTCAATTTCCCCGGCTTGTTTGGATTCTTCACCCCAAAATGGGGTAAATACCAGACCGGATCTTGGACGCCGCTCTCCAACCTATTGGCATAACCCTGTTCAACCAACCTATCTATCTGCTTCTTATAGGCCTCTGCATACTCGGGATCCCGGTTCAACTTACGCTCAATCCCCGCCAAGCGATGGCGAGCGTAAGCATAATTATCGGGGAGTTGCGGGCTATCATGCCTCCACAACAACCCTACTTCCCAATGGCCATCCCCATTTTGATGGCTAGTATTATCTAGAATTTCTAGAGCTCTATCATTCTCCCTATGCGATCTAGGGATTTGTGCTATACCTATAGATTCTAGCTCAAACTGATTTTTAACTATCGTATGCAAATCTAAGAGTGGTTCCACGACACAATTCACAGACTCTTCAGCCGACCTATGTCCTTTGCCTACGGGTCCATGAACGACCCAACCTAGCTTGGTCAAGGAAGCAACGGGCTTACCAGATTTTCCTCGGCGTATATCCTGGCCGACCAGCAACTCCCAATTGTCCTGTCCCAGCAACAGCAGCGGCTTGGCCCCAATCATTACCTCGCAGCCCAAGTCGCGCAGGTGGGCGTGCTCCGTAAGCAACGCAGCCGGCACTGTTTGTGCGGGTAAGTCCAGTCTCTTAAACGTACGACATTTCACTGTATGCACTCTGCCGTTTGGCCCACGCACTGACACTATCACTCTACGCGAGGTCTTGTCCGACACCTCTTGTCCGCGCGCACTCTTTAACACTAAGGGTTCTTCCTGGCCCCCAGCGTTCTCTGCCAACGAGTCATCCACCAGTGATATCGTGGCCCCGTCATCAAGTAGGGCGTAGCATTCGTGTGTGTTGTTCTCAATTGTTACACACACTGGTAATATTTTCAGGAGCGACTTGCCGTGGTATTCACTCACGTTCGTGACACTTTCAGTGGTCTTTTTCTCTGCGTGCAATAGGATATGGTGTGCATAGTTGCATGACGGACACTTGTTAGCTCGACAGAAATTCTTTGCATGTTGCTTCACTATACATTTAAAACATAGACGTTTATCCTTCACGTGTTGCCATCTGTCATCTACACTCAGCTTAGCAAACTTATCACATTTCGTGAGATTGTGATTTCCCTCACACATTGTGCACTGAGATACTCTTGTTTGTGGTGGTGAATTGTCACTTTGTACATGCAATCGTTGTATATTTCTGTATGGAACTTGTTTTGGTGCGCTTTTCTGTGGTTTAGAAACCGGTGCTCCGGTAGCGCTCACTTCCATTTGCACATAATAAGAGGTAGCTCGGGCTAGGTGTCCTAGGAAGTCTGCCAATATTTCTAAACTAGGCGACACCCTCACGTCAATTCCTTGGGTTGAAGCTACGCCCATAGCATAGTCCCCATACTGAGCTCTCTGTACAGGTGTCAACTTATTCAGTAATTCACTCACCAGTTGTGGGTTGTTGAGATATCCGGTTGCATGCACATTCCTCAGCAGCGACACACAATTACGCACAGTCGAAGAGAATTTCCGTAATTCACGACCACTTTCCGTCACTTTAGGCAACGCACGCACTTTCTTCAATGCACATTCCAGTATCAGGTTCGGGTGTCCAAACTCTTCGTCCAGTGTCTTTATGATCTCCGTCGGATTCGTAGATGTCCTGAGCAGATCTTCTACTGCTATCTTGGCCTCTCCCTGCAGCGATGTTTTCAGGCGCGCTAGGTTCTCATGCGGCTTGAAGTTGTACATTGCAGTAGTGTCCCAGTACATGTTCTTGTATGATAGCCAATCAGCTGGGTCTCCACTAAAGTACGGCAACTCATAAGCTTGTCTGGGCACTGGTCGCGGACGAGCTAGGTTTGAAATGGCTTCTGCTAGCTGGTCTATTTTCCTGTCTCGCGACCGGCTTCTGTCCGTGTCTTCAGCGAAGGTTTGATCCCAGTCAGGCACTTCACGTTGCACTCGCGGTACACTGCCACTCGGTATAGGCGTGTTGGGCACTAAGTCTCTGAACTGAACGGTCGCGGGCGCACACTGTTGTGGGAGCGCAGATACTTGTGGCGTCACGGACATAGGTACTCCGCGAGATGTCGCGGGCGCGAACGCGGGCACTTCGTGTGAGGTCGCGGGCGCGGACACGGGCACTTCGCGCGAGGTCGCGGTCACGGACGTTGTCACTGGCACTGAGTTCGACGGCACTTGCGACACTGATGGTTCTTGATTACTGGGTGCGGTACGAGTTATCCATTCTTCAACTCGGCGAGTCGTTCCTTCTTCATCTGACGAGTCATCTTCGTCAGCTGCGGCGTCTATTTCAGCCAACTCTGCTTCCAGTTTCTTCCTCACGAGGTTTTCTTTCAGGCGCACTAGCTCTCTTTCAGCCTCGTATTCGACCCTCCTCCGAAGATAGTCGGCACTTCGTTGTCCGCTCTTCGTGGAGACGTGGCTGGCTCTTGATCCTTGTTTCCTTGCACTCCGTCGTATCTCCGATTCCCTTGGTGTTGCAGCATCACTGTAGTCGATCACACGACCGGGCCCCGCCAATGGAATCACAGGTGCAGGCACAGGAACAGAATATGAGGTAGGCGCTATCGATGGTGATCCCGGTGCTAATTCAGTCGGCACTCCCGAGTCACTCTCCATGGCACGACGCTTGTTCATCGCCTCCTCCAACTTGCGTAGCTTGCTTCGTGTAGTCACGGCGCTGCGTTCACTCATCTTCTCAGGCGATCTTCACAGGGCGATCTTGATGAGTCTTCAGAACGTTGTTGACAAGTCTTCAGGCGCTCCTGATAAGTCTTCAGGCGATCTTGATAAGTCTTCAGGCGATCTTGATAAGTCTTCAGGGCGATCTTCACAGGGCGATCTCAACGAATCTTCAAGCCAATATTCAAGACGATCTTCAGCTTTTTCAGGACGTTTTTCAGTCTTCAGGACGATCCGGCGAATCGAAGGACCAATTTTGTTGAGTATTCAGGCGCAGGGGTGGATGATTCCCGAAGAAAATAAAACGCACAGGAACTGAAGACTTGAGGATTTATTCTTGAAAGATGTTTACAGGAAGCGAAGACAGCAAGCAAGCGATGACACCAAACGACGACAATCTTTTGGCCGTGAAGCGGCTATATATATACCCCTCGTAGGTGGGTGGAAGTAGTGGCGGTCTTATAAGACCATTAAAATTCCTATTGGCCAATCACGTTCGACCGACATTTCTACGTGGGCGGAGGTAGTGGTAGGTGCGACCATTCAAATCCTTGTCCTACTTCCAACCACATTCGAGCATTAAAATGTATCTATTTATAATTCAATTACAATTTGAAACTTATTAACTAAAATCACATTATAACTACTTACAATCATCACACTAACTAAGATTACTCTATACAACGTAAACAACTATCCATTACAGTAATTCTTAGTTATCTAACTTAGTTATCTAATGTAAATCTAGTAAACAATACCAATTAACAATAACAGATCAATATATATATATACAAAACTCTCTTATCAGAGTAACTCTGCTGTTATTGCTCTCGATTCTGTAGTCTAAGGTTGCGTGACTTTATATAATGCTAATAAGTCTAATCCCTACATAAGCTACTTTAAATTTACAAGCGGGCGAGGCCGCTGACAATAACTAGTGTTAAACTAGGAGATCGCTGTGCTCCTCAACAATCTATCTATCTATCTAAAATAGGCGCAACAGAGAGGAGAGGGGTTATACAAAAAAAAAATACATTTAAATAATATTTATACAAAAAGACAGTTGGCCCATGAGGGGATCGAACCCGCGACCTTCGCGTTATTAGCACGACGCTCTAACCAACTGAGCTAATGGGCCGATGAGAACTACTTGTTGAAATGTTAGACTAGAATCTAGGGGACTCACGGGGATAGTTCTCACTCGCTGTAAGGCGTCTATTACACGGCCATGCAGGTGTCAATCAAAACCATCAATCATGAATGATGTTTGAATGACGGAATGTTATCGCCATTATGTTTTCGTCATACAAACGTCAGTCATTGCATTAGACGGTAGGTTTTTCGTCAATCAAAATATTTGACTGTGGCAAAACTGACAGCAAAACCAATTGTGTAATGGACGCTTTATCTTTAGCTAGAGCATAAAACACACACATAGTGAGAAAAGCATGGCTTATTTCATCATCATCATCATCTTCTTGCCCTTGTCCCGTGTTATTTGAGGTCGGCACAACATGTTTTTTTCTTCCATTCTGCCCTGTCACTCGCCATGCTATCACTAACTTCCTTTTCTTTCATATCACTCTTCACACAATTCATCCATCTTTTCTTTGGTCTCCCTCTCCATACATCCACTTGTAAACTCATGAACTCTTTTAGTATGGCTGGAAAAAGCATGGCTTATTTGTATGCGATATAATGTTATCGGCTGGGCTCCTCCTCTACCCAGGATCATAGAGATGTTTTATTTGCTTAATGACACATTTTAAATTAAATTTGATTTGATGTCTTAATTGTATAATATGATTTTATAATTTTATCATTTAATTTATTAATTTAATTTAATTTTCTTATTCTGTTTTAATTTTATATAGTAATTCTAATTTCTAATGCATGTAATTGTTTTAATTTTTAAATGCTTTTTTAACTTGTCTTACATTTGCATAGTGGTGCATAGATCTAGGGAAGAGCGCTGATGTCTGAAATACGGATATTATTATCTAGTTCAGACACAGAGGTTCCTCACTAACATGTGTATCTTAAGTAGAATGTCAACTATGTCTACAATAATTGTATTTTGTATTTATTTGGAGACAATATATTTATTATTAATTTATTATTATTATTATTTGTGACAGAATAAGAGCTCATTATGATAAATTTAAAACGGATAGTGTGGCCCATTGGGGCCCTGCTGAAATATTAGATAAACTAGGTACTGAAATAATAAACTATGAAAAAGGTAAGCTGGTAAGTATTTATGATAACTTTACCTTTTTTTTTTAAATGGAAAATCATTTAATGACTTCTCCCGCTCTAGAGTAAGAGGGCGTGTCAGACTTTTACTGATTAAAACCACACCTATGTTCCTTCAGTTACCCTTTACGTTCCAGTACCACGGGTTTTTGAAGTCAACTCATGGCCATAGTAGGCTTCGGCCCTGCTGGGTCACTACGGTTTTTCTGATCTCTTTGAGGCACGCGTGGAACACTACGCGCCGTCGCCGACTCGGGCTCGGTCCGGACGGTTACCGGACGGTTACGCTTGCCGAGATGGGTCCGTGTGTGATTGAACATCAGTTACGAACCAGGACCTCTATGTGTCTCGGAAAACAAGTAAAGGCGATGGTCCAGGGTGTTGTGGTTTAACTTGACAGTTTTTAACCGACTTCAAAAAAAGAAGGCGGTTATCAATTCGGTTGTATTTTTTTTAACATTATTTTTTTCATGTTTTTTACCTCAGAACTCCGTCGTATATATACCGATTTGCAAAAAAAAAAATCCCCTTAAAGGATATACTTCCAGATTGGTCCCATTTTTTAAAAAATCCAGTTCTGATGATGGGATCCATGAGGAATCGAGGAAACTCCTCAAATACTATAAAGTGATTTTGGTATTTTCATCGAGAACTTAGCATTTACTGTTAAAAAGTAACATTAGATTAATTGGAACTGATAAAAAAGACCATAAATGTCCAACGGAACTTCATACTCACATAGATATCACAATGAAGGTGGCAATACAAATAAATAAATGGTGTTGAAAATGGTATCATCGAAGTGATCTGATGAATGATGATGATCCGAAATTAAAGTTATTTTGATAGTTTAAGTGTTTTTTGTTTTTTTAGTGAAGTCGGTTTTTTTTGTAAAAACGATTTTTTTATCCTGTGTGCAGAAACAAACTAGATAAGTTCATTTGAATGGGAAAAACACTTCTTATTATTGCAAGTGGCTCTGTGATTTATTCTTCAATCCAAATCAAAACTACCTACCAAAGAGACCTAAAAGAACTCAAAAAATATAGTTGTGGCCCATGAGGGGATCGAACCCGCGACCTTCGCGTTATTAGCACGACGCTCTAACCAACTGAGCTAATGGGCCGACGAGAATGTCGTGTGAAAAATAAAAGTGGATCAAGGGTTTTACGGCCAAAGATAAAATAAAAAAGTAAAGGTAAGCTGTTTATCAGATTATTATGATAATAATGTTTATTATACGTATATTAGACTGAAATGTACAAGCAATGGTCATTTACGACATTTTGTAAATGTCAATTACGACCCACCACGAGCTCTCAACGCAAACCATTTTACGACCCAAAGTGAACTGTTAAAGAGATTTTTTTAAATGATATTAACCAGTGCTTGATTGCGATCTGCGACCCCACCTGATGTTGAGCAGTGATGCAATGGTTGCAGATGAAGCTATATAGGATGTATAGCTTCAAACCTTATCTGTAATTTGTATGTGCCAAACAACTACAGCCGTCGCAGGAAGCATCGGATCCTGGCAGTCCCGACGTGTCGTACAGTTGCTCACTCCAAATCACCCATAGCGCGGACACTCTCTGCGCTTAATGCTCTCCTAGACAAAAACACCGATTTTGATATGTTTGGTGAAGAATGGAAGATGATACTGTCAGAATGTATGAAATTTTGTGAGATGAATGTATGACTGTGTGTAATATTTATTAAATAGGTCCCCTTAAAAGTCCTGCGTGACTTCTGACTTGTCTGTTTTCAAATTTAATTTTAATTATTGTTTTATATTTTTTCTGTATGTGTTTAAATGATGTAATTGGCTTCGGCCGTTCTGTTTAAATAAAATAAATAAAATCCCTTTTTCTCGCTCACACGACTGACATTTTAACGTCATTCGATGGTTGGAGAAGGCGACAATAGAAATTATATCATTCTATTAGCGATATCGATTGGAAGAAGTCGGTAAATCATCAAATGACTCTTCCGGCTCTGGATGGGCTAGAGGGAGTGTCAGACTTACTTTTACCCTTCCGTGTTCCTTCAGTTGCACTTTGTGTTCCAGGACTGCGTTATCTCTTTCAAACTATCCCACAGACCAACAATTCTGCGGCCCGTTTATTGGCTTACATTTTCTTCTGGGCAATAAATCGGTAATCGAAAAACAAATTTTTGCGATTACCGACTTATTGCCCTGGGACGTCGTTCTAATATAAAAAATCACGTGTTACAGTGTTTGTCTAACTCCTCCGAAATAACTTGACCGATTTTTATGATTTTTGGGGTTCCGTACCTCAAAAGGAAAAAGCGGAACCCTTATAGGATCACTTTGTTGTCCGTCCGTCTGTCTGTCTGTCAAGACCCTATATCTCGAGAACGCGTGGAGGTATCGAGTTGAAATTAAAACCATATACCTACTCAGGTCTACGGTCCCTTGAAGCTGTGAAAAAATCAAACATCTGAGTTAACGGGAAAAAAAGATACGGTCGTTTATGTCGCAAAAACGTGTATTTCGACACTCTCAAGGGAATCAAAATTCACTAGGGGATAGGGTACTTCCCGTTGCCCTAGAATCCTGAAATTTGACATGAAGCAAGGTCTCATAACACAAGTATAGGAAAAATCAGAAAACTGTAAATTTGTATTTACGTCACAAAAAAAACTTTTTTTGCGATTCGGAAAAATCTTCGTAACTCAATTCGAGAATTGAACTGTTTTCATAGGTAAGTTTGTACGGAACCTTTAGTGCGCGAGTACGACTCGCACTTGCCCAGTTTTTTTTTGTGTACCTATATATCGTAGGTCCGAGAATAGATCGTAGGCTATTTTTAATTAAAGGTAGAACTACATTGCGCACACATGGACATACATTTTATATTGAAACTAGACTTGTAGAGCTACATTAGATCCACGCCACGCGACGCCACGCAACGCGCCGCTATTTACAAATCAGGCGTGGTCCACGTTTGCGTCGGTCTAGTGTAATTCTCGCTTTACTCTCCTACTCCCAGCTCGCCATTCTTTTCTTTGAAAATTTATGTGTCAGAAAAATATTTGCCGGATCAGCTAGTAAATAGTAGATACATTTTGATACAAGTGGACGAAGTTTGTCATTGCGACCGAGGTGGAATTCGTCGAACCACAGGCGAGGATATTAAGGAGCCGAGTTCTACAGTGACAGATTTCCACGTGTATCAAACGACGTTTTTCAACATACTTTCGAAGAAATAAATAAACAGCTGTCCAGCGACTAGTGGGGGTTGTTTGGCGACCAGTGCGATAAATACAATAAATTGTGGCAGGGGTGAGCTCGCGCTCTTTTCCGCATTAGTGCAGATAAACAGAAAATTGCGCGTCTAAAAGCTGTAGGGATAGTAGCGGCTTTTTGAGTAGGTAAGTCTATTGAAAATATATTACACTAGTTTAAAAATATCGTGTCTGTTATTTAAAAATCAAGGCCAAATTCTTACAAGAATACAAATACTTTCAACTTTTCCTATATCTACTTGACGAAACATCTTTATATCAAAATAATAACAGTAATCGAAAATTAATCTCGATGATCAGGTAGCATGTCTTGCTACCTTTAGCTAGACGATCACCGAAAATCACCGGTTAACGGGTTAATCACAGTAATTATAGGTTCAAGTCTTACGATTACTACGCACCTGTGATTTCGGGGTTAACACCGAATTAAATCATAAGTTCATAACAGATCAAATGCTTTGCTCTACTTTGTAATTATAATTATTATTTTTACATTACACGCAATAACTTACTCTTTATAGAATACTTTACACCGTGTTGTACCAAAATAAATAATGCTTCGAATAGAAAAATCATCATCTTCCTGCCCCTATCCCGTGTTATATTACTTGGGGTCGGCGCAACACGTTTTTTGACTTGACAACGTCTTATAATTCGATGGAGCCGGCTGCACGCACGAAAAAGTTTGACGCATGCGGCGTTACCTCGCTCTGAGGCGTTCCATTTAAGGCTTGAAGTGCAAGTGAGAGCGCGTTCGGCCTCCGCGTTCGGCAGTGTTCGACATCTGTCTCTCTCCTACTTGAGTGAGCGATGCGTCTGCGTCGTGACAACTGCTATAGAATAATACATAATTACATGTTTTCGTCAAGTATAAAGTGCAGTGAAAAGTGAATATCGTGTTAATTGTTTATTTGTATTTATGCGTACAAATAAATGTAACACGTTGTCACGTTCAACTATCGTCAGTAAACCGACTTTACAGACAACCGATTTTTTTCTTCCATTCTGTCCAATCAACCGTCACGCTATCACTGATTCCCTTGTCATTTGTATCACTCTTCACACAATCAATCCATTTTTTGTTTGGAAAAAAACCTCCCTCCTCTCCCTCTGCATCCGTCCACATGTATATTTATAACTCACACATAGGTACATATAGTGTGTTATCTTATATAGATATATCTTCAACATGTTCAGCTGAATCCAAACTTTCGCTCATCAAGACCCAGAACCTCCTCCTCATTAAGTGATCCTTGCATTACTCACTGCACGTGTAAGTACAATTTGCTACTTTTTACTATAAATTACTCCTATATCATGGGTGTGTTCAACCCACCCTACTCAAGGCACCTATACCCGGAACAACTGTCTGTAGGCCAAACAAATATTTATACCGTGCAGGAATCGAAACCGCAGCAAGCACCGCAAAAGCTGATCGCTCAACCACTGCGCAAACCAAGCCAAGCTTTTAGTTTTCCTGTCGTTCTTTGACTTTGAATATTTTAATGTAGATTTTTTATTATTATTTAAGTTCAAAATTGCAAAGTAGGTATTTTTTTTAAATCATCCAATGACATCCCCCGCTCTTGGGCGGTGTGGGAGGGAGTGTCAGATTTTTACTGACTTAAAACCCACCCCTGTTCCTTCGTTGCCTTTCATACCAGGGCCGAGTCTTCCTTTCAGAAGCAGACCCTTGGCCCCAGTAGGCTTCGACCCTGCTGAGCCCTCACGGTTTGCTGACATCTCCTTGAGGCGCTCGTGGAACAGTACGCGCCATCGACGACTTAGGCTCGGTCCGGACGGTTACCGAACGGTCGGACGGCGAGCTACCCATTGCTCGCCGTCCGCAAGCCCGCGCCTACGGTGGCCGGAAATCGGGATCGGAATCTCGGCGGCTGAGGCGTGAGGGCCGCTCCCTCGCGCGTGGCAAAGTAGGTATAGATTAAATTTTATGCTAAAAACAACAAATGCCCTTAATGGCTTTCATATTATGTCTAGTGAGTTCGGAATAAATCGTAATATTAGATCATGAACATGACCATGATCATGATGATGATGATGTTGTGATCATGTGTGTGATTAGATCATCATCATCATCATTTCAGCCGAAAGACGTCCACTGTTGGACATAGGCCTCCCCCAAGTGTCGCTACAATGAATGGCCCGGTGCATCTCGCATCCATCGGATTCCCGCAACCCTTACCAGGTCATCGGTCCATCTTGTAGGATAGATTAGATAGTAAGTAAATTTTACATTTAACGATGGTAGTAAATAAGTAGCTATAACAAACTAAACTCACTATGTGTAATTTTGAAAAAGATGCATTTTTAATCCACTTTTTGATTTTTTTTTTGTGTTGCAGAGGATATCAGAGATAGAGAGATATAAATACCAAAAGTTCATAACTAAAAATCTGACTGGCATGTTGGTCTAGTGGTTAGTGGCCCCGATTGTGGGTTCGATTCCCACCCTGGGCAAATTTTTGTGTGATGACACCATCATTTGTTCTGTCTGGGTGTAATTTATCTATAATATATATGTATTTAGAAATATATAAGTATGTTTATCAGTTGTCTAGTACTCATAACACAAGCTCTGCTTAGCTAGGGACTAGACGGCGTTGTGTGATAGTGGTTGGAATATATTATATATATATTTATATATATCTATTTAAGCAACATGAATGTCTATCTACTTTTGAAATCGCTGAAAATAATTCAACATTACCAACAATAAAACCAAATAGAAAACGTTATATCATTCCCCTTCTATTCCATTACAACTTCGAACATGATGAGGAATGTTACATTACCTTGTAAACGGGGACGCGTATCATTTTATGTATGTAGATCGCGGCTGCGAAGGTTCCCACACTTATCATAGTACAATACAGATGAAATATCCATTATCTTATAAAGAACACATTGAATTTTGATACGAGATTCAACCTTCCATTTGACTTTCAGTTGCCATCGATATTGAGGTAGTTTATTTCGTAAGTAGTTTGTTTTATGCATGTGACTTAAGGTGAATTGATACTCCTTCTCCCTCTCCATAAATAAAAATGAAATTTGACAGGCCTGTTTGTCTAGTGGTCAGGGGCCCACGTCTGCTATTTTTGTAAATTCGTCATTCCAACACGATCCCATTGTCATTTTGCTAAAAGTTCGTAATCTGCTAATTCCATTCCTTCTCCTAGAGAGGAGAGGAGGCTTAAATCCTAAGAGTGAGAACATTGTAAAGCTGATTATGCTATACTATATATTGTCTGGCATGTTTGCCGAAAACAGAGTTGACGATTTCTATAATGATCGATCATTGATCGGTCAATGGTCTCGTACTAAAGTTGTGGTAGAATGACAATATCGAGCTTATTAAAAGCAATGACTGCACAATGACATTCTAATGGTAGGTCACTGATCAAAGGAACTGTCAAAATTTTAGTAGATTACCGCATAAGTTTGTCAATATGTACGAGATTACCATTCTATGCCATTTCTTTCAATGAAGCGTCATTATGACTTTCCAATAATCAATTATTGGAAAGTGATGACGCCATTATATTAGTAGATTACCAAACTTGTCAAAATCAACAATTATGAAATCAATGATAGACCATTCTAACACTATTGTAATAGCAGACTTGAGGCCCTGACTGCTATGCCGGAGGTCGTGGGTTCGATTCCGACCTAGGACAAATGTTTGTGTGATGAGCACGATGATAATTATGTTCTGTGTCTGGGTGTAATTTATCTATAATATGTACATATGTAGTTAGAAATATCTATATAATAATATGTTTATCAGCTGTCTAGTACTCATAGCACAACATCTGCTTAGTTTGGGACTAGATGGCGTTGTGTGGTAGTTGTGTAATATTATTATTATTTGTAGCAAGAGTTATAAGAATTTTACTGTCTAAAACCATACCTGCGTCTTTCAGTTGTCCTTTGTGTTCTAAGACCACGGTTGCATCTCAGAAATTTCCCGTGGATGGCATGTCTATCACCAGGACGGGCTTAAGTGAGAGAGCACTCATTCAACGATCTCCCACATAAAAAAAATGCCCTACCGAAGCGTCCTGTAGTAAATCCCAAACAATTTGGACATTGACAATCATTGTCACTGAATGTCCTTTTGTGTAGAAGCTCCCACACAAAACTGCGATGCGATGCGATACGACTGCGATCAGGGACGTAACCATGACGTCAAATGACGTGTTAAAGTTTTAAGTGTGCGAGCGAGAAAGAGAGATGGAGCTAATACACCCCTATATAGCTCTATCCCTTTAACAGTTTAGTTTAGGGCGTCAAGTAGGGCCTCTGTTGACCATACAATGTACGATGCGAATCGGTTTGCAAGGTCTTGCGATGCATCGTGCGATTTCGCCGATTTTTCGATGAGTCGTCGCGTGCAGTTTTGTGTGTCTAAAAGCTCCAGCCCCCCAAATCTTCATCGGAAAGTGTCAAGAACTGCCCCCCTAGCCAAGTTACAATCGTTTCATTCGGTCAGAACAAAGGAATCGGAGGCGTGGCCTACTCGAGGCGTTCGGCGCGAACGATACGATTGTAACTTGGCTAGGGGGGCAGTTCTTGACACTTTCCGATGAAGATTTGTCTTTTAATGACATAAACTCAATAACGGGTCAGGAATTAAAGAAAAAAACAAACAACTGTCCAATTGATACTGTTATCATTTATAATAATTTACAACCAATGAAAACAATGTTAATTACGTTTATTCCCCGCATTTAATGTTATTTCTGAATTGAGGAAAATGTCTTGCCCGCGATTTGTAATGTGATCTCGATTTCTGTACGTTTTAAATTAACATGTCGGAATTTTTGGTTTTATAGTTTATTGTGTCACTTGTCAACGAAATTAAAAACAGCGATATAGTCAATATTGTGACAAAGCTCCTTAGTAAAGATTTAAAAAAAACTTTCGCAATTTTGGCCAAACTGACAATTCCAATGATGTTTTCCAATATTCATAGATTCCTCGGAAACTATACAACAAAATCGACGAAGTCCTGTCAATTCATATCCATCTAAAAAAAAAACTCAATCTGGTTACAATTGTTAGATTTTTAATCATTTCTTTAGAGAGAGTTACACTGCCGTTAAAAAGGGCACAACTAACGTCTTTTTTTTTAAATTAAGTTAAATATATATTCGGAATACTTTTTTTCTGATTCCGAATAGGTATGTTTTTAACAAATAAATGTTTAAAAAAATGTTAGTTGTGTCTTTTAATAACGACGGCAGTACAAATAATTAGACAGGCGTCACAGGGTATCCTAGTATAGACTCGTCTCCAGAATGATAGTATGTAAATTATTTTTGTATCTTAAGTGAAAATGGACACATTCATTTGTACATTACCTTTGTGAAAGGTCAAATAAAATTATTGTTATTATCTATTATTAAAAAGAAATCATAGAGTCCAATCAGTAGTTGTAATAAAATATTTTATCTTCAGTTTTTGTAAGTAATAAATTACATATTATGAAACGATAACATTTAATTGCATATCACATATTTTGCGAACAGTTCTCATCGGCCCATTAGCTCAGTTGGTTAGAGCGTCGTGCTAATAACGCGAAGGTCGCGGGTTCGATCCCCTCATGGGCCAAAATTATCTTTTTGTAGATACCATAGAAGCACTTATTCTGTCCTCTGTTTCGCCAGATAGATACTTTTGTCTATTCGGAAACCACACGAGATAACTAAACTATATGTACCCAGTTAAGTAAGTATAATCTACGGCTACGGGATTATTCGAAAGAGCTACTAAGGCCTTGGAACGCAAAAGGCAACTGAAGGATAAAGGTTTGGTTTTAGTCAGGAAAAGTCTGACACTCTCTCTCGCTCTGCTCAGAGCGCGAGGAGTTATTTGATGATCCAATCCCAAAAAAAAAAAAAACATTAAAAAGTCGGCACAGCATGTTGCCATACATCTCTATTATTAAAGACTATAAGTGCCAAGAATATACAATAGGGGCGCTGCACACGGGCCACACGCGACAGCCACAAACACCGCCATGAGAAGCTAGAAGAGGCCACAAAGGAAGATGAAGCGTGCGACAGCCACTTGTGGCCGGTGGCTGCTACTTTTTTTATTTCACGTGCACAGTGTCATAATGAATTCTTATGAAGGAGGTTTAAATGCACGAGTGGCGTGTAGTGGCGTTTTGTGCCGGCGCGGCGGTTAGTGGCCGGTGCGGGCCTCAAGAAGCGAGCAGTGACGATTTGTAGCGTATGGCGACCACCGGTATCAACCGTGTGCAGCAAGTCCATATAAAATGTAAAAACTACAGGAAATATGCTGGTGGCAGCGTTTTGTGGTTGTGGCCGGTGGCCCGTGCGCAACGACCCTAATTAGTGTGCCCACTACCCTTTTTTTGTGTGTGGCCTCTCGCAGGTTAACCTATGAGACTGTCTACTGCTTAACCGGACTAGCCTGTGGGGGCCTTAATTAGAAAATTAAAGCCTCCAGCCAGGGCTTACTAATACTAAACTTAAAACTAAGCGACTACACGCTAAGGGCACCTCCTGTTGGCCTCGGCTTAGTGCGTTACTAGGGAAGGCAGCAAGAGACGGGCTGGATCGAAAAAAATGCTCACAACCCGCCTTCCGACTCCGATTTGTGTTGAATCCAAATCAATTTTAATAAATTTATTGTAAGATATATCTTTTTGTTTTGATCCAGTCCTAAATTTCAGGGAATAGTCCTCATCGGTCTATTAGCTCACTTGGTTGAAACGTTGTACTAATAATATAACATGGCGTCTGGTTATCGCCGTATTGAACTTTGATATATATATGACAGTATATTTAGTCACACTCACAAGATTAAGACAAATAGATTTATACAATAATCATCAAAATTGGCCCACGCGTTTGTTCTCCAGAGTGCCACAAAGGAACACACACACCTTCACACACACATACAAATCGGGTAGTAGTGCAGTCGGGTAAAAAAAAAGCATCGACATACCTTATGACAAGGTTTCTGCAGACAGATACAAAGCGACCACGTAAGTATATAACCATTTTAAATAGAATTTGTTCTTTTTAAAATAGTCATTTCATCGGTAGTGCATTGCCGCGCCACATCTGTATGTGGGTGCTCTTAAATCAATGAAATTTATTTATTTTTAAATCCCTGCAGATAACATATAAAATCTCGTAACGATTTATTTTACGATAGCTAATGAAATGTTTCAATTAAAACCGACTCATAAACTAACTGAAACCTATAAAACTTGGTTTCGCCGAATTATCAAATTACCACAAGGTGAGGTAAAGAACATAATTTATATGAAAAACATACGAAATAAACTTCACTCCTGTGTGTGGTGTAAGCAGAGATGGACCTATACTACAACCACATTTTACTAGGCCTTCCGACGTGTTAAAGTGTCAGGCGTTCGATCGCGAAGGAGAGATAGATAATCCTATTTAGCTCTATCCCTTTAACAGTTCAGCCTCCTAGCCAAGTTACAACCGTTTCGTTTCCATTCTCTTTTCGTTGATCGCCTCGAGCCGGCCACGCCTCCTATTCCTTTGCTCTGACCACGTGACTGAGCGTTGAGATGACGTCAGAATAAAGGAATCGGAGGCGTGGCCTACTCGAGGCGAGCAACGAAAAGAGAATCGAAACGAAACGGTTGTAACTTGGCTAGGGGGGCTGTTTAGGTCGTAAAATAGATTGCGTTAAGAGCTAGTAGTTGAGTCTCTGTTTCCTTTAATCAAGCACGAATCGATCTACAGCATGTAATTATAATAATACACACCCTTATACAATATTAGAAAATTAAATTACAATCATAATAGAAGCACTGAAATTTTACATAATATAAACGAAACCGGGGCCCTGGGACGCGAAACCGGGGCCCTGGGACGAAGGCGAAACCTTCGTTGCCTTCGTCCCATGGCCCCCATGGGACGAAGGCAACGAAGGAACAGGAGTGGGTTTTTAGTCAGTAAAAGTCTGACACTATCTCCCGCTCCGCCCAAGAGCGGGATTTGTCATAAGATGATTTTCCCACCTAAAAAAAAAAAAAACATAATATAAAGGCATTAGGTACTTACAGTTTTTTTTAAAGAAATTAGCTATAATTAGTAGGCAAATAATATGAGAATTGACGCACAACACTGCTAGCGCCTCGGTATTGATATCTACGCACGCATACACTAATACTTCAGTGACACAATCAAGATTCATCAAAATATTTTTTTTCATTCTAAAATAATCAAGAAATCTTTTAGGATAAAAAAACTGAAATCGATTCAGTATCCAATTCTAAACATGCTACTTTCAAAATGTGAGTTTATTATGCTACAAGTTTGCAGTAAATATAGAATGGCTAAATATATTGGTAAGCGCAAAACTCGAGAGTAGCTGGGTCAATTTGAATGCATTTTTTTAACTATTTGTTGAAGGCTTAGGAAGGTTCATATAAAAGGAAACATATGAGTATGTTCAGAAAGCCTTAAAAATGACATACCTAGTCCTTTATTCATTTAAAAAAGAACGAAACAATACTATACTTTTTTTTAAAAGTCTAAAAGAAAGCTGTGGCCCATGAGGGGATCGAACCCGCGACCTTCGCGTTATTAGCACGACGCTCTAACCAACTGAGCTAATGGGCCGATGGAGGTCTCCTGTAAAACGACTGACCAGTCTATATGATAACACTAGATTTTATCAATAGACACCTAATAGTAGTAAGTATGTATATCAAGTTGTTCATAATAATCAATGTCTCACAAAGTACCTAATTTATGACTTTCTGATCCTACCTCATTTAGTATTTATGCTGTATAAAAATGCTATTTACCAATTAAGATTCTAAATTTTTTAACTAAGTTTTACATAGTACTTATACCTAATGCTACATTTGATTTCGGCACACTGAGGTGCAAAAATGCAGTGTCCACATCATAAGAAGATTACAAACGTTCATTTTCCATGCATTTGTATAGAATAGTGATAATTTATAATAGAATATGAATATACGGGCTGTTGACTAAATTACAACAGCCTGTAAAATTATTAATGGTTACACTGATGCGTCAGACTGTAGAGTTGTGCACCGACATGCAGAGTTGTGTCAATTATTTCTTCCGAATAATTACAATCGCTCTAGAAAGCATAAATTATTTAATGTCCCATTTTGTCGCACTATAGCTCGATCCAGGATGCTAACGATGCTCAACGCGCTCGTGGAGACCAATCCTGGATTGAATTTGTTTGCTAATGAATGGAAGACAATATTATAAGAAAGTTTGCAATTCTGTGAGAAGACAGAGTGAAAGGATTAACGTATTTTAGTATTAATGGCTATTTTGCTGTACTAAATAAATAATAAATAAATGAATTTGATTGAAAAATAATTGACTTGTGCAAGTCAATTAATGTATTTTTAGATTTGTTTTGTACATGGTATTTATGTAATGTTACAGAGCCAAAACTACAAGTATATAATTGAATTATTGTTGCCGGAATTTCTCATTATACTCAACAAATCCCGGAAGCCTACACGGTACACCTGGAGTCTGCACCATAGTCCCTACAATAGCTACCTAGTTTAGATACCTATAAATTATTTTTGCCAATTACTAGGAATGAGTAAGTTTTTACTTAGCTTTTGTAAAACCATTATCGACGTTCTTTTCTTCAGTCGCTAGCTGCTGTACATAAGTCGTTTAAATTTTGGTAAAATTTGCAATTGCCTGCAATTTCGGCATCAACCGCAAGGTATTTCAACATATCCAGATTGATTTCTATGGATCTAGGTACTGTTCATTTCATGGTGGAATGGCGACGGCGACTGTCGCAACCCAGTGTTGGGCACGCTACAATTATGGCGGTAATTTCCCTCTTTGAGGAGTGGCTGGAGCGACAACACGGCGTCCTCACCTTCCGCATGACGCAGGTCCTCACCGGACATGGCAAGTTCGGGAGGTTCCTGCATCGGATTCAGGCGGAAGCAACGCCCGAGTGTCATCACTGTGCGGACCACCCAGAGGACACGGTGGAGCATACGGTGGAGGTGTGCCCCGCTTGGGCCGAGCACCGCCGTGTCCTCGTGGAGGCAATTGGCGGCAGCGACCTTTCGCGTCGGGCCCTGGTTCAGGCTATGGTCCGAAGCGAGGAGGAATGGCAGGCGGTCGCCTCCTTCTGCGAAGCAGTAATGCTAGCGAAGGAGGAGGCTGCACGCGTGAGGGAACGAAGGTCCTCACGCCCTAGCCGCCGTAATTCCGACCCCGACTACCGGCCACGGTAGACGCGGGCTTGCGGACGTCGAGCACTGGGTAGCTCGCCGTCCGGCTGTTCGGTAATTAACCGGACCGAGCCCAGTCGTCAACAGCGCGTAGTGATCCTCGCGCTCCTCAAAGAGATGTCAGCAAACCGTAGGGGCCCAGTAGGGCCAATGCCCGGTAGCTAGGACCGCGGAGAATTTCTGAAAGGGAAACCCGTAGTCCTAGAACGCAAAGGGTAATTGAAGGATACAGGTGTGGTTTTAGTCAGTAAAAGTCTGACACGCCCTCCCGCTCCACCCAGAGCGCGAGAAGAAAAAAAAAGGTACTGTTCATTATTTATATTCTCTGAATGGTGGGTCTATATCAACCTACGTATTAATCAAGTACTTACATATAGGTAAATATATAAACAACGAACATACGTTGCACCTTTAACATTAACTAGCTGTTGCCCGCGACTTCGTCCGCGTTAAGTTCGTAAAACTGTACAATCATTCTATGCTTGCAATACATTCCGAAAGTATCGCAATTATTTACTTTAACACAAAACGGTTAAAGGTAAAAACGCAAGTTACCTTCAAGAAACATGATAAGTACTCGTCCAGATCCAGATGTATGAACGTCAATGAATAGAAAGAGTATGTATGGGTCGTAGCAGTTGGTATTTCTGCCTACCCCAAGGGAAAAGGCATTAGTTTATGTAGGTATGTTTCTGGTTTATGTTCTGGTAAAACAACATTGTATGATTTCAACCCCTCGCCACAGTGAGCACGTCACAATCGCAGCGGTAATACCTGTCTTTGAGGAGTGACTACAGAGGCGTCACGGCATCGTCTCTTTGTGCATGACTTACCGGATGTGGGTAGAGGTATTTGTATCGAATTCAGCGGGAAGAAACACTTGGGTCTCACGGGAGAATATGATGGAGCATACGGTGGAAGTCAGTCCCGTTTGGTCGGAGCGCCGGTGCCGCCGTGTCCTCATGGAGGCGATTGGTGGAGAAAATGTTAACCAGTAGCCTCCTTCAGTGAAGCACTACGATCGAAGAAGGTGGCTGAAACTATGAGGGATAGTACATCCTGACTCCTCAGCTGTCGTTGCAAGTGACGCTCCGGGTGTTGAAAGCCGCAGGGAGATTACCAGCTAGCGCAAACACGGGATTTCGGTAGTGCCGTCCGGCCGTCTGGTCAAAGCAATCCTGAATCGATGGCGCGTTGTATTCTACACGCGACTCAAAGAGATGTCAGCAAATGGATAGGGCCCTCTAGAGCCGATGTCTGCTAGGGCTGCGAGATTGTTCGAAAGAGTTACCTCCCGTAAAATTTCGCCTCAATAACGTTTCACTGAAGAGTTTAAGTCGTCAGACAGTTTTGGTAGAGGTAAAAGAAGGAGCATAATCGGGACACCGACCGTCAGCTGGATAACGTGCGCTGATAGTGCAAAGCTAATAAGCCAGTGAATCCAAAAACTACCATCATCATCATCAACTATCTTCCTCCACAACAGTACTTATGAAGAATTTGCGAGAGCATGCTTGCATTGATTATTGCAGCTTGATCATTTTGGGCGTAAAAAATACTTGTTCATTTACCTAGGATTTTTTGGTGTGTATTTGACTGACGTCCCCGTATATCAGACAAATGTTTTTCCGTAGTGAGAACTACCCTATGAAGAGTCTCCAACTTTTGAATGAATCTTGGCGAAATGAATCCCCGCCCAATTGAACTCGCATATTGATGGCCAAACCGAGAGGTCACTGTCACCGATTGCCTCTATGAGGACACGGCGGTTCACCCAAATGGGATAGACTTCCACCGCATACTACACCGGGTCCTTCGGGCGATTCGCAAAATGGTAATCAGGGTACCTACTTCCAACCGAATCCGGAACAGAAACCGCTCGAAACACCCTCAACAGTCCTGAGCTTGTTTGTGTATCCATAAAACAATGAAATTACGGTAAACAAATGTAGCAGCCGATTAGTGTTATCCCTGAGACTGGCCTCCCTCAGAGGGTTGTTCGAGTGTTGGTCACTACTCACTGGAAGGAGGTAACGTCCAGATGTCAACGTAAGGCTGCAAGGAATCTGAGATACATCATACGTTGTCGAACTGTGATCAGAAACGCAAACCACTTTCGACCCCGTTTTATATGAAGCAGTGACTGCAAATAATAAAACACGCCATTATTAGACTGAAAGGTACCATCCCGGAGGACATAGTGGAGCATACAGAGGTGTATCCCGCAAGGGCGGAGCACCGCCGTGTCCTCGTATAGGCAATCGGCGTCAGTCACCTCTCGCACCGGGCCCTGGTTCGGGCTATGGTCCAGAGCGAGGAGGAATGGCAGGCGGTCGCCTCCTTCTGCAAAGCCGTAATGCTAGCGAAGGAGCAGGCCGTACGCGTGAGGGAACGAACGTCCTCACGCCGAGCCGAGATTTCGACCCCGACGACCAGCCACGGTAGACGCGGCTTGCGAACATCGAGCAATGGGTAGCTAGCCGCCCGGCCGTCCGGTAATTGACCGGACTGAGCCCAGTCGTCAACAGCGCTTAGTGATCCACGCGCTCCTCAAAGAGATGTTGCAAAGGGCAACTGAAGGACTCAGGTGCGGTTTTAGTCAGTAAAAGTTTGAAACGCCCTCTCGCTCCAACCAGAGAAGTCATTGGATAATTACCACCCTTAAAAAAAGAAAAAAGATACCATCATTATCATTATCATTTCAGCCGAAAGACGTCCACTGTTGGACATAGGCCTCCCCAAGTGTCGGCATAATGACCGGTCCGGTGTGCGTCTGGCATTCATCTGATTCCCGCGACCCTCACCAGGTCTTCGGTCCACCTGGGGGGCTTCCAACACAAGGTGCCATGCAAACCCTTCCAAAAATTTGGCCGTGTTATTTTAAAGTCAATAATTAAATACATACAAGTATTTACTTTTATCGCCTTTGGTTGGTATCCCTTGAATAATCACGGTCAATTAGCTTGTTACAACCACGGGGAAAAAAAGCAGGAGGATTGTTAAAAATGCCTCCGTCTAACACCAGTTTAACCATTATTATCTTCCAATTTTAAAGAATAAAACTGTCTGCAAACGTGGGCGATGGTTATTCTTCCGCCATTCAGAAAATTACGTTAAATACACAATGCCATCTATCAAATATGAAGTTCAACTGTCTTTGTCATCATTATTTCTACTTTGAGTCTTTAGATGGCGTTGCGAGTACCTGAATAATGTAACATTATAGTACGTGGTTTTTGTCGCCGCTTTGATTTTATTATGTGTTTTGATTAGTTTTTACAAAATATTTAGAAGATATCGAATAGAAATGTCGATTTTATTTTCAAAAAATGGTAAAAGTTATTTTATTACAAAAAAGAAGATAAAATAATGACAAAATTTTAACTGTAGCTGGGGATCGAACTCGCGGCAAATGTCGTGCAACACCGACATTTTGGTTTATTGCTCACCCCCCATAGCAAATAGCGTGATAATTTATAGCCTATAAGTTGCCCTGACCTATAAGGATTATGTATGCAAAATTTGAACAGGATCGGTTCAGTAGTTTTTGCGCCAACTAATACCATCGCAAAATAATTTTACTGTTTTATTATATGTATAGATAATCCTAGTGAGGTTACACTAATTATATTATGCAATTCTGTCATCACTGAAATCAATTTATTTGATGGAATAGAATACCTGCATCGAAAAGCACTTGAGTGCAAATTGAAAAACATAAATAAATTCGGTGCGATCAAAGATATCGCTTGACTTCGATAGATTGTGATTTAAGATGCGTAGGATTTTAAAATTCGAATGAAATAAAATCGACGCCTGCGCTGACTGTTGACAGATGGCGGTGATAATTTTTAAGTACTGACCGTTTGGCACGTCAAATTTAAATTTAGTATCACAAAAAAGAAAAACATTAAAATGAGTTCGATTACTACATATGTTTTGTCTTTATCTGTTGAACAAGTAATTTTCTTTAACTTGTCGAAAAAGTGAGAACTAAAAAGTTATGTGAAATTACAGTTGCTCACTTGTGGAGTAGTGATTATATTAATGAACCTAACTACTCGTTTTTTCTAGAAAATAATTATGATATGAATGCATAATAAGAAACTAAAAAAAATGGTTTTAGGTTGTCAGTGATACAACAAAATTTATAACACAACATATATTTTATTCATACAAAAATATTTTCTAAAATTACTTTGTTTACAAAGTCTGAAAATATTATCTTTACACAAAACAGTCCCGAATACACTACTGACTAAATAAATGATTATATTTATATTGCAAATTACTTTGTTATAACATTTAATTATCTCACTTAAAAATAAATTTTCAATAAATAATTGAGCCTCTTACGTATACCATACACCATAAAAATTACTCCAATCCATTTATTTCCCGAAAAACTAATAAAAATTTAATTGCACAACCGGCCGCGGCTATATAAATTTACAAATTCGTAAGACGTAATATATTATTTTAACTTTATTTATATACATTACAACTAAAAACTGATGATTAAAAATAAATTGAGCATAAAATGGCATGTAAGGATAACAATTAACAACGAAAGGAAATAATAATTAATTAATTAAGAGATAAGTTAAAACATTTAGGCACGAATATCAATGGTGGGTTGTTCATGTAACGAAGATCTCAATAAATAACTCTCATAAACAAGACATTTATAGTATAGCGAATTGAAAGTTCAAACAGTTAACAAACAAACGGTAACACCGCAAAATTTTTGAGGTAAAATTCGGTGACTAACATCTTACTTTAAATACGTACACACTATCAATATCCACATTATACACATCAAATTATTCCAGATACATTAAAAATTAATATTTCTGAACTAACAATTTTATACATTAATAATTATATTTCATTAAAATCTCTAACTTTTATTCAATAACAAATCTAATTACACATGTTAATTAATGGTACTCATTATAATTCAATATTTTCGTATTTATATTATCTATCGTTATGTACAAACTCGTCTAAATTTAAATATTTTATACATTTAGCACTCTATAGTGTGCATGTAAGGAGCATCATCTAATTTACTAATTGACGCAGCAGAAGCTCTTCCATCATGTCCAGTCATTATTGATATGACACTTCTATGCTCCGAATCACTGTCACCGCTTAATATTATATTAGTCTCCCCTATAAACCCTGAATCAATTTGCTCATGACTCTGCATCATCTTATTTTGAGGCTCAAAAGCGCTCAGTCCTAGCTCAGCGAATATCTCTTTCGAATCATCAAAGTTTCCAAAGAACACAGAATCTGTCTCGACACTCTCTCCGCCAGATTCACTTCTTCCATCACACAATGATTCCAAATCATCTGTATCGGATTCGATCGGTAATACAGCTGTTTTAATAACAGCGGCTCTAACAGCTGGCACTGGAGCAGGTTCTGGTATTGAGGTCTTTACTGGTCTCAACTGCATCAGATACCTAGCTCTATATTTCGATTCATTTGAGTCGGTGCTCATATATCCAGAGTCTTCGGTTCTATATAGTTTTCTAAGGTCAGTTCTTCGAGATCTGGTCCTGGCAGACCGGCGTCCCGAACGGCGAGCGTTCAAGTTGTCAAGCCTTGTATACCCTGGGAATTTATCTCTGTCTTCCATCATCCTGCGGCTGCGCTCACCTGGTGTACTTTCGCGAGTTGAACTATAGAATTTTGGAGATAAATCAGATCCGCGGCGTTGTTTAGGTGGTATAGGGGGCTTAGGATCTTTTTGGCCCTCGATGTGCCTGATCAAATCTGGCGCTTTTCCAGATCTCATGAATGCTTGTAAATCTTGACCATAGGCAACGCTTCCACGTCTGCTATAGAATTTGATCTCTTCCTCTTGAGCCTTTGCTTTAGCTTCGTATATTTGTCTCAGATTACCAATCTTTCGCGTCGTAATAGCTATCGGAGATTTCCTGCAAGATTCACTCTCTGAAGATGTTGACTTGTACTTAAAGCTACCAGCGGATTTTAGTAGTATTTTTTCAACGCGTTTCTTTGTATCACGTCTGTCGAGAGTATCGGGATCAAAATCGTCCCTGCTGAAATTACGCCTACTTTCTATTGGAGAGCCGCGTACTTGTATAGTTAATGGACCAGGTTTTGCTAGATCGTCCAGGTTGTTGTACATGGGTTCCATATTATCGACGAAAACTTCACTTTGATTGAATACATGGGGTTCTTCGACTGCCTTTTTCACGTCAAGCCAGCTACTTGTTAGCCGTTCTCTAGTATCAAGTAAATTCTGACTGTGTTCAAATTGATCATTATGGAATAATTCGGGTCCACAGGCAACGGAGAACCTTCGCCTCTTCATCATGCTGCGCTCCAAACTGTCAAATTCCATAAAGTTATCTTGACTACCATAAATCTGCTTTTTCTTTTTATTAGAGAGCGTATTATCGTCACTGTAGTAATGGTTATCTGCAGCTATCACGGGTATAACTATTTTGGGTGCTATTGGAGCAATAGTTTCCATTTTAATTTCCTCTAGTTCTATGGGCTCAACACGTCTGCAAGTGTTCAGTTCACGTATTACTGCCTCCATCTTTACTTTAACTTCTGGTGGTATTGGTGCCTCTTCATCTGATGATGCTGAGGCTGCTACTTTAGGAGGCTCTGGTAGATTTACGGGGGGAGGTGGTGGTGGAGGAAGTTTCTTTCTTATTCTTCTTGATGTGTGGCTAGATGGACTTTTCTTTTCTTGGGGTGGAGTTGGGGCTGCAGGTTTCGATGTTTTGTCCACTTCACTGATGTTTACAATGTTGTTTAATCCGTTAAGATCTGGAACTGTAGTTACTCTTATAATTTCAATTTCTTTCGGGTTGATCGGTTTACTGATGATTTTCATTTCTTGAAGACATAGTTGTTTAGTAAAGTTCTCCTTAGATTCTAGTTCACGAATACTTTCTTTCGTAATTGTTTCAGTAACTTTAAGCTTAGTTTCTGTTACTTTAGGTTTCACTTCCATAATTTTAGGTTTCGTTTCTGCTAATTTAGACTTCTTTTCTATTACTTTAGGTTTGGTTTCAGTAACTTTAGGTTTTGGTGTCTCATTTCTAACCAATTCGGCTGATTTGGGACGCACTTCTTCTTTCTTCTTGGGCTCAACGGCTCTTGGGGTTCCACTAACCTTGGCTACGGATTTTACTGGTTTCGAGTTGTTTGTTGGCAACGGTACTTCGTCCAACCATTTTCTTACAATTCTTTGTTTATAATCTTCACTAACACATGATTTACATGAGTTAGATCTAGTCAGAGCTACTTTATGTGGTCGTGCGTTATTATCGCAGCCTGGGCAGCCTCCACAAACAGCAGTCTTTCGACTGTTTTCTTGTTTAAGACTTATTGCACTAAATCTGCGACCACGTCTTGCGCAAGGAATGTCCCATCCGAGATCTACAGCATGGTACATATCTTCTTCGGGAATATCTGATAGTATAGGGATGAATCGCTTTGATGTCATCTTTTCTTTAGCCACGGACATTACTTCTCGAATTTTTATTAAAAAGTCAATAGCCGCAGGTGGTGGATTCTGGAATGATAAAGAATATATAATAAATAATTGTTTGGAAAATATTCACGTTACTAAAACCATTTCAATCATGTATCTATCTTATCTTACTTTGAGTAGTTCAGTTTCAAAAAAGACTGGATTGAAATATAATTTCTTTCTATACGATGAGTCTCCATTTGAAGGAGGTAGTTGTCGGTTTGTGTTGTAATTATTTTCCACAGTACAATCTACAATGGACAGCTCTGAATGCGGTGCTCGTTCCAGAGTATCGGGAGATGCAGAACGTCTTTGGAAACGTTCGTTAATTCGTTCTTGAATATTAGCGTTCCTAATTGATGGCCTGAGGGTTTTCTTCTTTCGAGAGTGTACCATTGCTGATATCACTGAGTTGGCGTTTAATTTCTGAAACTAAAAATTGCATATTAATATTTCTTTTGTTTACTCTGTAAGAGTTATTTGACTTTGTTTAGGTAATACAAACCTTATGCATAGAATTATGAGTGTGTGTATTATTGGACGACGAATCAATTGTGTCTTCAGTGCGTTCACTACCATCCGAAAAGCCTCCGTCGTGTAAAAAGTCACCACCCATGCCGTTTAATTTTAACAACGGATTTGTTTTCAACATCTGAAACAATGAACATTATTAGTAAACTTTAAAGAAAAAACTAGCTTCATATCCGAATCTATTTTAGTAGGTTTTGCTTACCACATTGCTCATATCAATTCGTGATTCAAGAGACCCGCTATCAGTAGACATAGTATTTGAATGGTTTTGTTCCGGGTCCTTTTCTTTTCGTTTCTGTCTTTGCTTGTAATGAACATAGAATATAATTCCAGCAGCATACACAAAGATCAGAAGAAGCACGCAAACACCAATCGCCAGGGACTCGAGAACACTGAGCCCCTGATTTTGTGATGCTGTTTCTGTCGTCACTAGTTCACCAGCGTGGAAGGGTATTGAACGTACATCTGTGGATGAGTCATAAAGAGGTTTCACATAAGTATTAGGCGATTAGTTACATTAATTTTACAGATAGTCGTTACAGTCATAATGGTATGTGTGACTCACCAAGTAAAGCGTTTTGTGTTGCGCCTGCGATGCGGAACGCTGCACAGCTGGCAGCAAGGCGCGAGGGAGTGGACGAGGAGCACAGCACATGCGCAGCCACTAAGCGACCCTCCAGCCGAGCGTGCAGAGTCGCCGACCCACGCCACTGTCAAATAAATTGCAAAGATTTTCCATATCATTTCAGATATTTGTTCCAAAATTTTATAATGCGATCTAAAGATGTAAAAAATTACGTTAAGCTTTGCACCTTTATTTTCTCGGACCGCAACTTTAAGCAGATTAAATCAACAGTTATCAGGTGCAATTCGTTGCAGCATTTGTCACTAAGCAGACGTGAGTTTTGGTTACAAATCACTTGATAAATATAAAACTTAAAGAAATAAAAAGAATGAATCGCCCAAATATGTTTGTGTACATTTGTTAACATATTGTCGAGCCTACTCAGAGTTTACCTGCAGAAAGCAAAATGGAAATGCAAATCCATCTTATAACTTTATCACCGTGAACAGATCTAAATGCGAAGTATTTGGACATATTATACAAATCGCTCCTTTGACGCCTTCGTGTTTATCTGGGTCTGCATCGGGTCCATGTAGCATTTCAACACGCGCCCGTTCGAGGCAGACATTTGGTCGATTGATGGATCCAACAAACTGTAGCGTTTTGTCGAGACCGTCCAAAAAAATAAGTAAAATTGTGAGGACAAGATAATATCTTTATGACGACGTATCCCGTTGTCGACCCGATTTATATCAAGAAATTAAATTATTATTTTATATGATAGTTTATTATACATATCGCGATTGTCGTTAATGCGATTATCGTCTTCATTTAATAATGCTATTAATAAAAATGTTAAACACTTCGATCGATGCCGTCCAGGTTACGTCAAAACTTCTGTCCTTAATAAACATTTATATGTTTAATTTTCAATCTTGATATCGACATCAATGTAATAAAGATTGTGCGATGGAACTGGATTATTTCAATGTACGTACAAATTAATTACTTATGCAGTATGGACATTGGAAATATTGATTTCATTATCAGAATTGGCTCGTGCGTTCTTGTATAACGTATCAGTCATGTTTTATGTAGGTATCTTAATTATTACCTACGTCGCTCTTTATTCATCAACTCCTATATATCGATTTATGTATTATGGTTTAGATATTTCGATGTTTCAAAAGAATCTGATTCTTTTTTATGAAAAAAAAAATACACCTTTATAATAAAACCAAAGACTTCTTTGAATGTCGTCTTCTACGTCTTTATGATCCTTACCGGTTCATTTACAATCTAGTACTAGGAAAAAGCTTGCAATACATATCTGTCAATTCTCAGTACATGGACAGTTCTTCAACATTACAGATACAATCTGAGCTATGGAGAGACACCAGATGACTTGGGAAGCCGTTTTATCGTAGTCAAGTAGCCGTAACTTGTATTTCAGGAATATAAATGTTTAATGTTGAGAAACCTCACACGCGGAGCCTACAAAGATTTATAGCATGATTTATTAAATATTTAATTTACAGTACAATAATTGTACCTACAATTTGTATAAATCGTAAATAATTGTAGAGTAAAATAACATAAGCTTTGAAATTGATTCGAATTTTTTAAAATCTTATCCTTATTGATTCAAATTCTGACTCCATATTTTATCTTTTTATGTTAACTGAATTAATAAAATCGAGATCCCAAAATTAATTATGTTATTGCTACTTTGTACGTTCGCGCCAATTAAAAGGACCACACAATCGTAAGAATTCTGGAAGTGACGATGTGGAAATCATAAGTATACCTACTTGATTTTAAGTATATTTTCCATACAGATTAATTGACTTTTTAACTTCTATCTTTTATATTTTGTTTTACTTTTGGATGCTAGTTCTGTGCACCTATTACTTAATTATGAAACAAATAAATCATATTAGACATGGGAAAGACAGGTGCATTAGTGCTGCAATCGATTTAAAATCAACAGGAATTAAATATGCATTTGTATTATTATTTTCTTAATACTTATTTCTCTAATTTTAAAATTACATATCTTCAACTTTATTTACAATTTTCGTCACTCTCAATCCCCTTTCATCAACACTTTTTTTTTTGTTTTTAAGTGTGGAAATCGTCCAATGACTACTTCCGCTCTTGGTAGAGCGAGAGAGCGTGTCAGGCTTTTACTGACTAAAACCACACCTGTGTCCTTCAGTTGCGGTCCTAGCTAGCAGGCATCGGCCCTGCTGGGCCCCTACGGTTTGCTGACATCTCTTTGTGGAGCGTGTGGATCACTACGCGCTTTTGACGACTGGACTCGGTCCGGTCAATTACCGGACAGCCGGACGGCGAGCTACCCATTGCTCGACGTCCGCAAACCCGCGTCTACCGTGGCTGGTAGTCGGGGTCGGAATCTCGGTGGCTGAGGCGTGAGGACGTTCGTTCCCTCACGTGTGCGGCGTCCTCCTTCGCTAGCATTACTGCTTCGCAGAAGAATGCGGCCGCCTGCCATTCCTCCTCGCTTCGGACCATAGCCCGAACCAAGGCCCGGCGCGAGAGGTCGCTGCCGCCGATTGCCTCCACGAGGACACGGCAGTGCTCCGCCTAAGCAGGGCACACCTCCACCGTATGCTCCACCGCGTCCGTCCGATGCTGGAACCTCCCGAACTTGCCATGTCCGGTGAGGACCTGCATCATGCGGAAAGTGAGGACGCCGTGTTGCCGATCCAGCCACTCTTCAAAGAAAGGACTTATCGCCGTGATTATGGCGTGCCCATTTCATCAACGCTTGAGGTGCGAATGTCAATTTCATTTTTTCCTGTACCACTCGTCAAGTCGTCCTTGGACATCAAACGAACCGGTTCTCGGCCCGGTAAAAGATAAACATTTATGAGCTCGACGCGTGTGCATAACCACGTTATGGATTTAGTATAGTTGGCCCCAGATGCTATCCAGTGCACTTCGGATGCAAGATGTGACACGCTATATTTTGAACAAAAAGAAAGGTAGAATTGAGGAAGAATGTCAATCAATTGGAATAACCAATTATGGAAACTGGTTGTTATAAATATTGAAGATAGTGTTAAAAAGTTTAAATTTTATTAATATATTCTGTGATTCATGAAGTTCAGTCTTAAATTATTTGTGAACAAGCTAAATGTTTGTTTTCGCTTTCTGCTTCATAATTATAGTTTATCCCAAAAACATCAAGTACATTGTTAATGACCACCTGAGATACATAATCGACTCATACTTATGGTCAGTTTTCCATGTCAATGTCAAGATTAAAAGTGTGACAGATGGGCCGACAGCTAGCTTCGTCAATTCTGTGTGCTCCCTTTTACCAACTTTGGTGTGAAAGAACCAAAACATACGTAAGATCCTTGAAGATAAAACCTGTATTTTAGGATCACAAATTGTGCTAAAACTCGGATTTTTTATAATGAACTGGTGTAAACCGTGATTTAAGGCTGGTTTGTGAATTAAAAATCTAATTAATATCGCGTCCAACTATACTTCAATGTCAAACTTTGGCAGGTATAAAAGATGTCACACACAAATAAAAATAAATATAGTTTTAGGATATCTTGCAATTGAATCTCGTTATCCGTGTTCACAACAAACTGCTCCACATCATATTGTTCTTGTTTACGATAAGCATCTCAGTAAACTCAACGGTTGCATAAGTTTTTACAATTTTACCAAAACTTAATTATTCCCCGCTTAGAAGGTACACGTTTTATTTCGTCTTTATAAAATTTTCAATAAATATGTGAAAATAATTGCCTTATTTGATAAGTTTTATGAACATTTAACTGTTTTCGGTGTGTTTGCAGTTATTGTTATTTTCTACTTGGGTGGTACGGCGGAGTATGTTTTGAGTCGAATGTGCTTTTGCGGCTTTTAGGCCTTAAAGTTTTTAATCGATGTGACGGTGCCTTATTAGATTTTATTTTATATTTTTCCTTTTATTATAAGCTGATGATCACATCAGCTGAAAGTGGCGCGGAAGACATCAGTCTTCCGCGCCACTTTTCTATCGACCTTAATTTTTTTAAAATTAATTTCTAAGTGCATTATTATGTGACTTTGTTGATCTTTTTTTGTCTATGTATTTTTTTCATTACTGAATTTAATTTTTGAGTTTGTTTTTTTTGGATATTTGAAATTTATTATAAAGTTCTTCAATATTCTATTTTTATTCATAAGTACTGTTAATGGATTTTGTTGTATGTTTTTTCTTTTACCTTTTTTTACTATCACTTGTAATTGTTCTTTACGAGATATTTTAGGAATGAGTAGGTAAACAAATAGGAATGGCACCAACGAGTGACTATTGAAAGCTGTAAATTGGTACAAAAGAAATAAGAAGTGTCGCCGATCAAGAAAGTACTCCCCATATTGCCGCTAGATGTGAAAGTTTACATCTAGCGACATAACTGTGACAAGTAATATAAAAAAGTGTTACCTGTAAGAAAGTGCTGCCCTCGTCGCGGTATAGGCCAAAGGGGACGTCGTTGTCGATCAGATCGCGGAGGGTCACCCAGCCCGAGGGGGACAGGTACTGCGCGCTTGTTACCGCACATATCGCGTCTTCGACATCTGAACAAATCAAGGGATTATTTGCAGCTCTTGCTGATTCATTCAATATGTTGACACCAGATAATAAATATCATAAAATTATAATAACAAACGATATCTGTTATCCAGTATCATAAAAAGAACAAGATTAAACACCTTAAGAACGGAACGTCATGTCAGTAACACGAAACGAAAAAAAAATCTATTAATAAAACTGACCAATATTAGGTACTGGTTAAAAGATCAAATGCTTTAGAAGGTGGTATGCAATTTCAACCGACTCCGTATATCCGATATGGTCTAGTGGCTAGGATACCTGGCTCTCACCCAGGAGGCTCGGGTTCGATTCCCGGTATCGGAAAATCTTTTTGTTCATCTTTTACAATTATTTTTCAGTACACCAATAATTATTGTTTGGAATGTTAGTATTTTTTTGTACTTACCAGTAAAAATAATTTCCTTTGACGGGTAAATAATTTGTCCTTTAAGAGGTAAGAAAACAAAAGGTATTTGTGGTTTCGTCGCTCCCCGACCGAAGCTGGCCATCAGACATTCTAAAAAAAAGAGAGTAGAAATGAATAATAAAACTAATCACACAAATAAAAATATATTGATCAATATATTAATTAATACAAATACTTATAGGGGCTTATTAGAAAAGGTCTTGTTGTTATTTGAGTAAAGTCTCAATAAACAGCAAAGTTATTAGCGTTTGTTTAAATCCAAAAATGTCACTCAATTTATGGAAATATTGTACAGACTGATTTATGAATGAATGAATGGCGATCAATAAAAAAACACTGAATATGAATTTCATAATTTAACCAATTATGACAAATTTTCGTGGACAATTTTGGGAATTTGGTTATTTTACATTTGACTACACAAATATGATCAGTAACGGGTACGAAAAGAGCCCCATTTTTTGTACTAATTATAAAATAGGGTTGTTTACTGACAGTCTTTGCCGTATTAGCTGTTAGGTACCTACAAAGTAAATTAATCGTTTGCAACAATGACAGACCACGATTATCAAGTTCACACTTTGAGCAAATTTCACTGACCTTTTCTCATTGTCAATGCAGCCTGTGTCAGTTGGATATTGTTCCTGTAATTTCCTCTCAACTAACCTTAGGCCCTGAAAAGGTCGTCTTACTCGTACTATGCAATTATTTCCATTGTGATGAATTTTATCCATGGATGTGATGCAATAAAATTATTGTGTTAATTCACATTGTATTTTGAATGTAAATGTATTGCCTAAGCATTCAATGATTATTCTGAATGAATTTTGCAAATATTATGCTAAAAAAGTCATCTACGTAGACAAGATATCAATGACATTTTTTTTTACATGGCAATGCTTGACATATCTCTGAAAAATGACTGCTAAAAATAGTTTTTAATTTAAATTACTTCCTCAAGGTCGGAATGGTCTATTTTAAAAGACTTGCAATAAAGTGTTTCTAGTACATAATTATACTTGCAAATAACCAGGTTGTAGTTCCATTGGTAATCCAGTCAATTTAATTATCGTTTTGATTGGTGAGTAAGGCCTACTATCCATGGACACGTAGCTTCATAGACGCGTATTCGTCATTATGCGCTTGGTGTAGGTACGGCTGTCCACAGCTTACATACAAAACTATGAAACTCTTTCGACGAAAGGGTAACGTCGTGCCGTCGTGTCGTTTCCAACAATATTACACTTACCGTCAATATGATTGACGCAGATGTGCTGATCCTCCCGGAAGGCAGGAGTATCTCGGCGACATTGGCAACGGCAGCCGCTGTCGTCAGCGCCGATGGCAGTGAGGGCGGTGCCATGGGACGCCTCCATGCAGCGGGTGGGGCCACAGTCTGATCCTGGAAAGAATGTAAATGGGACGTTTTTATCAACACAGTAGTTTGTATCAGGATATGCCGCCCAGGTTCCGCTCCATGAAGTTATATGATCATACAAACTAAAGTTTTACTTTTGATTATTATATCGGTATCCAGGTGCATAACATTTGTCAGTGATAAATATCTTTAGTATTATATCAGTAATGCAAAACTTACCCTTGAGAGAGAAATAATCGCCACTGGCCGACCTGGTGATGTTCGCCAGCGCCACCTCTTCGCCGGTGCTGGAAGCTCCCACCGCGCTGGCCGCCATGATTAGAATCAGCACGCCCGCCATCTTGCGCTCCAATAATAAACTAATTCTAAGATTAGCTGTGTTTTTCATTTTGTCATTTTCCACCAGATGGCATTGTTTTGAATAAATTGGTTGTTGTCGCCCATTCCTTGTACAGCTGTTATCCTCATCATCTAGACAAATGAAAAGATAAATATTAAACCGTTTATAAATTTTATAAACTCAACTTAATTATACGACCTTCACAAATTATAATAAAAAACCAAAACATTATGTTAAAAGTTGATGTGAAATAAAATATATTCATGATTATTTGATTAATGTTAGAAACACAAATGAACGCGAAAGAGAAAATATCACGACCGAATATTTTAAACGCTTTCGAATTCGTAGTATCGAAAAACCTATTAGTTATTCATGTGAACTCGGAAATTAAATAAAACCAGTTACACGACACCGAAATTTCAGTTTTCGCTAAAATCCACTTTTACCTACCTTTGGCTTAGAATAAATTGAAACTTTTACAAAATATCTACATATCTATGCAACAACTTTCGATTGGACATGAACCCAACACTAGAACCTTTTAAATCGGAACTGGTCAAGAGATCATAGTTATTAGTTTTTTTTTTTTATTAGACTTTAGCTTTGGGATCTTATCATCATCATCTTCCTGCCTTTGTCCCATGTTATTTAGATTCGACACAACACAGCTTTGGAACAAAACAAAACGTCAAGAAAATTATATTCAGAGAACATTAAAATAATAGAGGGCCGTTAACGAAACTAGTGTCTCTCCGAAATGTGTGTGTTTTATACTCGGGTCATAAAACTCATTTATCAACAGACATACAAATCACATGCCATTATGCATACCTACATAAACCATAGTTTCTATACCTTCGGACTTTTTGACTAACGACACGTGCCTTCCGATTAAAAAACTGTTTACAGTAGGTGGTATTTTAGATATGTTTTTTTTTTGTATGTGTTCTAGACCAATGAAGAGTGGTATGAAAGAAAGGGAGTTAATAATAGCATGACGGGTGACAGGACAGAATGGAAGAAAAAAACGTGTTGCACCGACTCTAAATAACATGGGACAAGGGCAGGCAGATGATAGTGATATACTCAGATCAAAGGATTTAAACATGGTTATTCTTGATTCACAGTTTTTAGGCATCTTACTTATTTTTTTCTTTACAAATTTTACGTGTACCAAAAAAGTATATGTATATTCATAGCAGACAAAGCTGTCGTTTCCCATGATGATCAGAAAGTAGCACAAGTAGGTGACAATACAGTAAAAAGCGAACAGAAACTTTATACTTATGGCAGTTATTGAGACAGAAAAAGATCACTAGGAAGCTGAAGAAAGGTCGACCAAGGGATGTTGATGTTGATGCTTATAAGTGGGCGACTAAGTACAAAGAAAGAAATATCTACAAGTTGCACTGACAAATTATATTAAAGTAAAAGCAATAATATAAATAATACTTTTACACATCAATATTTTTTGTCGACTTTATCCAGATAGTGTGAGAAACCAATAAAGAAAATTCATACTAGACAAACCGACTGAAGTCAAAAGCATAATGTTAAAAAACTAATATTGTAAATACGAAAGTTTGTGAATGTTTATATTTTTTTTTTAATTCATATAAACCAGTGCTTGACTGCGATCCCACCTGATGGTAAGCAGCGATGCAATCATTGATGGTGAGGCGCACTAGTTTATTAAGAGACTATTCACTCTAGCCTTGAAGACACCTAAATTATAGTTGGACGGGAAGACCGCAGCAGGCAAATTGTACTTGTATGTATATTATTGTATATTGTACGTGTATTATACTTGTATGTTTGTTACTTCTTGACGCTCAAACGACTGAACGGATTTTGACGAAACTTGTTACACGGGTAGACTATGTCTTGGCTCATACGATACCTACTATTAATCTTGGGAATATGTTCCCTTAGGATAATGATATTGATAATGATACTATCACGCGGGTTAAACTGCTGGTAGCAGCTAGTAGCTACATATGAGTAACTTTTACGTATTCAAAACTACATTTCACTAAATATAACAAAACCTTCAGCGTAAACATCAAACCTATAATAAGGCCAAAATTTATCACCATCTTAAATTCGGCAGCCAACAAAGGGTCAAATTTTTAACAACATTTCGGCATCCAAAAACCATCAGTCACTCGAAAATGACCATAATCAATAGAGTTGTTCACGCATTATCGTTGTGTAGGTGTGAATTGTCTTCGAGATTCAATGTATGGGAGGTCAAGAGTTAACCACCGTCCTAACGTGCTGTGTCCCCAGTCTTATTTGAGCTACGACGACACGCTCAACTAGTATCACCAGTTCTAAGTTTGGTCAGTATTGACTTTTGTCTTAGCAAGCAGCGCCACTACAGAGTGTCAATTTATTATGGTTTTGTTTGTTTTGTGGCCCAGGGCGTTGTCTTAAGTTTTGGACCTATGGGCTTTTGACAAAGTAGCCGATTGTCGGTAGGCTATGACCGATTGCTTGTTATTAGTTTTATTGTTCCCATGATGGGAGTCAACTTCCGAGCATTTGCATAACTAAAAGATGCTTGATTTATACAATGGTGTTTAGGGATTTTCTATAGCCATTTGTCATGGACACATTGTTGTGTTAAGCATGATTGATTTGTTAAGAAGTTATCTAAGATCTTAAACTACTGTTGGCGCTACCTTTTGCATTGTTTGTAAGTAGAGTAACGTTGCAATGGAATGTTTCTATTTTTAATTGAGCCTCGAGTTATTCAGATATTGGCATTAAATTTCTTAATATTATTTGTATTTTACTTTTAGGAGCTATTCTTTTTTTTTTATTATGCAACTACTTATCGCTTATCGTTGCTAGAAATTATCACAATGAGCTAGATAGTGTTTTAATGCTTCATTGCGAAATAATGGGGATGGTGTACAATAAAGAATAGATCTATCTATCTGATGAGATGAACTCACAAGTGGTGTTCCCTAATCCAAGTTGACTAAGTATTATCGAAAGTATGGATATTGATACTTCATCAATCAAGATCAATCAAGTTGAACCGATAAATACCTGCCGCAAACATTACTTCTGCTAATTATCACTCTCTTACTAGTGCATCATTGACTTGTAAATTTAAGAGGCGACGGCACAACCCGGTGAGAGTTCAGAGAGGCCATTAGATAGATTATAAAAAAAAAATCTGTATGGTCACAGGCCACGAGATCCGGTACAATCAATAAGCAAGTTGGGCCTTTTACCTACATCATGACACCATAGATAAGTTTCACGCAGTAAAAAACGAGAGTATACCGGTTTTATATGATTTAGAGAACTTGGGAAATGATTAGTCTGTGGCGTGAGCTGACCTCGGAATCGATAATGCACGCCCATAAGAATTCTAAAAATATACCTTGCATCTTTAACGACGTGCCGATATGTAAAATGGTTATAGATGGCTCGAATTTCCAATTTTCCCATATAAATATGTTTTTTTTTTAGTAAATTGAAAATTTATCATCTGCATCGGAAGCCTAGGGAACTGTTACGCCTACTTTTGAATTACTTTGACTAAATGAAGATGAAAGGCCATATAATCTGTGATTATGTAGAAATTCATATGTATAAGGGACATTAATTTGTGGAATGTGGGCTGTTATTTGAAGCAGGGCTTGTTATAGATTTTTATATATAATATTATATGGTGTGTCTGTTAGATGTTTTCCTAAATTTTACTGATCGACTTTTAATGAAATACTTTACAAGTTATTCACTACAAGACCACGTCTTTAATATAGGCTTAGCTGGCTCCAGGCAGATAGGGCTGGAACACACTGTCGTTAAAAGCAACATGTTCACGCCTAGTCAAGCCCAAGTGCCCTTGATAGCAAGTAAGTGTTTATGCCCTTTACTTCTAACAAGACAGGTATTTGCCTTTAGGTGCTATTTAGTTTAATAAAAGGGCAATTGACTTCATGAGAACGGCATGAGAATGTGTCTGTTTAGTCAGGTATTTGTGATATCGTTCGGTTTAGATGTCATTTTGCTGCTTTGAATTAATTTTCTGGAGCGATTCCTAAACGACATAGGTATAAAAAAGATGAGTGAAATAGCAGCACTCAGATTAAGAGATTATCTTCTTATGACTTCATTTTTCCATCTTCCGCAATTCCGACATATTGCGGTAGCGACCTCACTAGAAATATTAGCCAATGCCCCACAATTCAACCATCAACAAGCCAAACAACAATATTTCAATAAACATAACGACCTCTATAATAAAACAGTTTATTATCCAAAAGTGCGATGCTACCGATATTTTGTGTACCATCCATATTCATCGGACATTTTATGGACATCAAATGGGTAGTCATAAAGAATGATGGCTATCATATCTCATATCGAAGAAATGACTGCCATCACAATATAACACAAGTTATTTTTAGCCCAATGAAATAATAGAGATACTTTTTGTCTGTAAATTTACGTTTTCTAAACACCTGTAGTGTGATTAAGAAGAGCTATTGCCATAAACGAAACGGAACGAGTAACGGCAGGTTCTCAAAGGTCGACGCTAAAGTCAAACGAAATAACAAAAATAATTACCTACTTACGAGAATCACCATTGGTGATTCCAAAGGTATTCTCATGTTCGTAGGAAACCGTTAAGAAATTGGTAAAGCGATTGATTACTTTTTTGCTTAAGTCGTGGTTAATTCTCAATATTCAGGTTCCATTAAAAACGTCTATCTGTCTGACATTCTGTTTGTTGTTTAATTGTTCCTGATTGTTATCTACTAGGAAAGTTTTGTTGCTATTGTGTGTGAATGAAAGCTAAAAATGATTAAGACTGCGTTTACTAAATTCCATTCTTTTTTAGTCTTTAGAGATTAGAAAAAAAAAACAGAATAAATTCAACTTCTTCGGATGTCACTGGAACTGTGCCTTGATAGGGGTTTAGAATTGTATGCCCAATAGTGACGACTTAAAGATCTGCGTGGGTTAAAATTAATCTATATTTGGGCATTATATTCATTCAAACTAATAAATTCCACATGCCACCAGAATTTAAATTACAGTCCCGTAGACCTGTGAAGACAAATAATACTAATACGATCTAAATTAAAGTAAAGATCAGGGCTCATAAAATCCAAGAGATCACGTCACCTAATAAATATAACAGATATGCTTTCTCTGTGTGACACATTGGCATTGCAAAATATATTAGAAATGAGAATGATACAAACAGTGATGTAACAACAACAGGAGGATGAGCCGATGACAATTTGTGAAACGTTTGAAAATAACAAACCAGTCACGTAATCAATAAGAGGCACATGGTTGAAGCTGAAGATAATGATCGCTGTAATTTTAAAAGTGGAAATAAGGAAGATGAACAGTCGGCAAACATTGAACGTATTGTTTGGGAACGTAATGATTACAGCATCACAGTGTTGTTACATTTTAATTTTATCTAAACAATGTTTTGACAAACTAAGTAAGAAGAATCACAGATTATTGCAAAAAGAATGCACTTGAATGTTTTTTATTTTATTTAAGTTCCCACATACTTGCTCGTTGCACACAAGAACGTACAAAGGGAAAGATTTCAACATTCTTAAGAAATGCAGCGTGGTTTTAATATAAGTATATAATTAAATGGTACTTTCAATTTTTGGTATACTTTCATTTTTATAAACAGTTCACCTTCAAACAGATGAACATTTTTTCCCTGTGCAGGGTCGATTGTGTAAAAGATAAAAAATTTGGCCGCAATATCCTATGTAAGTAATGAGTAAAAAAATATTGGTGAATTTTTTGAGACATCTTTCTCAATTGCATTGCCTTCATAACAGTTGTAAAGTTTTTTTTAATGAACAATTATTTAACGGTATCCTAGAGTATCAGTCATGAATAACCTTGATCAGTTTCTCACGCTTTGATTTGGGTGTAAATTATACAACTTCACACTTCAAATCACAGTGTTAAAACTTTACGAGGAGTTTATTACTTTTTGAATTTCGCAAGGCAGAAAGCATGTTGCTGGCATGATTACTATGGATAAAGAAATAATTACAAATATAAATTATATGCACAATCAAAGGAACAAATTATTTAAATAGATTTACATACAACTCATTTTCTTGTTACTAAACGCACTACCGTGAAAGTTTTTCAGTACTAACAAAAAGCATACTGTTTGTAAGCACAAAGGAAACAAATCATCTTCTTCCTAGTTACACGTAATTATATTTCTTGGTTTCTAATATAATCAAATCGCATTTTCATTAATAACGATTTTAATAATGATTATCAAAGAATTAACATGAATGTTAATGAAACTTCATCTTCCGTATTTGAGTTTAAGAAAATATTGCTGCCTTACGCAACTAGGTGTTGCAACTTTAAAAATTTTAGTTTCTAAATTACTACCATTAACTAGATACATTATTATATAAATGTTATAAGTGTCATCGTTATTACTATCCTAAAAATCAAGATAGAAAAATTAGATTAACGGGTCATCTTTATTTTTTCTTTTTGGTTTAACCTAATCGATCATCATCAGCATCCTGTTTTTGTACAACCTTTTTAATGTGAAGTTCTTTTTCTTAAACACCTTTATTGATACCAAAAGCACTGTTGTGCGTCTAATCGTCGTTATCGATTTTTGAAGATCGAGATCTGAATAAATTCTTCCTAAGCGATATATGGCTTTCAGAGTGTGCTGAGGGACTGGGAGTGTTTACAAATCACTAAAAGATAAACATTAATACAAGTACTACATAGATAGAGTTAGGCAGAAGACATTTGCACCACGTAAAGGAAGTGATACTAGTGCATTTTTAAAACTGCCGATGACACAGTTTAAATTGACAGATGATGCAAGACATTATAACGATTGTGGAATCAGAAAATTGCAAATTTTGATTAACAACTATTGATTATGTAGCTGAATAATCAATGTTTATTAATATGTATTCTTTTATTTTGTTTTAATAATTTTATAAATAGATAATTTAATAAATAAATTCGATTAGCTAATATCATTAAATGATGTCGTTGTTCTGATTTATCTAATTGTTAATAGATAGGCACACATAGATATCTATATTTTCATAATTATATTGATTTTATATAACACTAGCTTCTGACAGCGGCTTCGCCCGCTTGTAAGTAGGTTTCTCTATTCCAACTTTGGACTCCCGTTTCGTTAATTTTGAAAATCTTTTCTTATTCTTTGTAAACATATTAAAAGGAACTTCTGTGCAAAATTTCCGCATAATAGCTGGTTTTGGATTATCACGGTTAACGAGGGGTATGCCTAGGGGGCGTGGCACGTGTCGCTTCGATATTATCAAATTGGTCTTATGTTCGAACGGCGGCTGTACGCTTCATTCAGTCGCTTTGCAATTGCATACAGTGTACTATTTATGCGTAAGAAACCAAAATGCCGAGTTGTGAGATATCTATGGTTTTGGACAAGGCGTTTATAAGTTAGTGAGTCAGTCAGGACTTTGCCTTTTATAAATACTGATTTAAAAAAATAAGCAGCTGAAAACATGAAAATCTTATTTTACGGTTATGTACGTAGGCATATATTCCTATTTACTATTACAAATTAATTACAAGGGACCTACCCAACACCCACTATTACCTAACATTATCATCGATATGTGAGCAGTCAAGTGGTGGTCCAGTGGTAACGGCTCCGACTTACGAGTTGTAGGTCGCGGGTTCGAACCCAGCCAGGTATATTACTTTGAGTAATTTATTTCATCACCACAGCTCTCAAAACGGTGAAGGAAAACCTTATTAGGAAACCGGCATGTCTTAGAACCAAAAATCGAAGACATGTAACATCCACCAATCCGCTCTGGAAGCGCATAGTGGATTACGGCGCATTCACTCCTTCTAGAGAAGAGGCCTGAATCCCAGCAATGGGAACATTATAAGGCTGATTACGCTATCGTCGATATTGGACTCAACAAAGCATAAAATTTTATTCAGCTCTTTAATATTTACAAATTGCTGATCAAGGAAATAATTACGTTCATATAACGTGTTTAATGTTGGTTAATTTACAAGCTCACATCAAGTTGTGAGCACCAAACTTGTTCAGCATGAACCAGTTCACGAAAGAACTTGATCGAGTTAAGTCAGTTATGGTATAACTGTGACATAAGAATGAATAAAGTAGTCCAGCCATTACTTTATTACTTTATTTATTACTGAGATTGGGGGCAGTGGGTTCTGTGGACATTGCACCAGTGAGGTGGGCAAATTAGGTTATTATTCATGCTTGTTTGTACTCTATATTCACCATCATCACAAAGTTTTTTTTTTAAGCACCCAATCATCCAATGACTTCTCCCACTCTGGATGGAGCGGGACGGCGTGTATGATTTTTAGTGACTAAAAACCACATTTGTGTCCTTCAGTTGCCTTTGCGTTCTAAGACCACGAGTTATCACTAAGTAAGTTGGGGTCAGCTTCCTGTATAATCAGATGTAGCTGATTACCAGTATTTTATATGGAGCAGTACATATCTCCCTAATCCAATAACTGGGTAACACGATATAAAAGAAAGCCGGAATAAACGTCTTAACGTATTTTCCGAGGTAAAGGCATGGAAGAATCTCCGTATATTAATAAAGAGCGGCTGTTACCACTTTAATAAAAATTTGAAAAAAAAAAGAAAAATACAGAATCAATTTATCTGGCTAGTCTTTTCCCTTCTTCTATCTTGGAGTTCGCTTCCAGTCCAACCACTAAATATGTGTAGTGTAAGGAATATCAATTACAAATAAATATTACATATAGAATTGATACATAATTATATAATTATCTACTCAGTTAGCTATCCAGAAAGTTTTTTTTTTAATAATTTTTTTATAAATTTTATGGTCTTTTGGTCACCATAAGACAATGCCAGCCTGATCGTAACCTATTACAAGTAAAGCTACAATCCTTATCCACTACTAGGCCTCTAAAACTAAGGTTTTAAAGGCCACTGAAATTAAAGTAATAAAAAGGAATTTAGCAAAGGCTTTCCGTAATAAATAAAAGTCCGAGTCTGTGTTTCCTGATGGCTATATCCCGGGAATCTTTAAATCGAGAGTGAATCGGTTATTTTTAGGTAAGCGTGCTCCATCGGCGACCGCATCGTCGTTTTCCATCAGGTGAGATAGTGGTATCTCACCTACTGCTATTAAGAATAAAAAAAAAACGACTATTAAGAATAAAAAACAAAGTCAACTCTCTTCAATAAATCAGCCATCAGATTAACATAAAACAAGTTAATTTTAAAATATTCAAAAAGCTAATTTTAATCCGAAAAAAAAAATTTACTTACTAACATATTAAGGAGCCCTTACATCTCTAATCTCGTGTTTGAATAATATAATCTAAAACCACGGCTTACCATTGCGGACGCAGTTGGGAGGCCCCCAACTGCGTCCGCGATGTACATTTATCAATATAATCTTTAGAGAAATTAACTTCAACGCCCTCCGTACTAATCATCAATTTAAGAAATCGTGAACAAAATCATCAATAATGTATCGTGTACTTGATATCACGCGTGGGCATATTATTGCCCCAGCATAATAATTAAAAAAAATTAAACACGTACTTTCATTCCCAAAACCATTTAAATATCCGATTTCTAGCTCCCCAAATCAATAACAGCCTGGTGATTTTTGAATTATTAATTACGAAAAAGTCGACCTATAAATACATGTCTAATTAAATCACTGCGTTAAATTATTAATAATGAATGTTAATGGACTAATAAATCATTGGTCGGTAATGTAAGCTATTAAGAGGGTGTGGCGAGCGTCGGCACATCAAAATATTAAGACTTTTTATTTTTGGTTTCATAAAATCTCTAAGTACTTAATTAAATTATTTTGAAGCTTGTGAATCTGTATGTTACGAGTACGTCAAAATGAGGCCAGGTATTTAAGCGTAAATTAATCTTTGAGTACTCTATTAACTGTAAAGTAGCAGTCCGATAAGTTATATAGCAAAAAACTTGTACATGTGATATCGCCTTAGGCTGTGAAGATGATCAAAATATTGTTATCAATATTTATTTGCTAATTTATTTAATATAAAATATCACCGAGTGTCGTAACTTTATAAGAAATAGATTGAAACCACGCCTATCTTGTGTTTTGATATCTACAACTTATGGGTGCACTTTTGTTGAAAATGTATCATCATCTATGCCATATTTAGTAGATATTTTCATGTGAATTATTAATTAATTGTAAAATAATAACTATGATAGAGAGCAGTGGTGGCCGAGTGGTAACGGCCCCGACTTACGAGTTGTAGGTCGCGGGTTCAAACCCAGCCTGGCGCATTACTTTGTGTAATTTATTTCATCACCACTGCTCTCAAAACGGTGAAGGGAAACATCGTAAAGATACCGGCATGTGCTAGAACCAAAAATTCGAAGACATGTTCCATTTACCAATCTGCACTGGGCCCGCGTGGTGGATTACGGCCCATTCCCTCTCCTAGAGAGTGGAGGCCTGAGTCTCAGCAGTGGGAACATTAAAAGGCTGATTATGCTTATTCGTATGCTTAACTAATCCTTCCATCATCTAGACGCATCTAGACGCTCTATAGTTAAACTGCATCCCCTAAGATTAATAAACAAGATACTCTACCTTATTTTTATCCACTTGCATATAATATATTATCACCTAAAAATTTTTATTTCAGTAAATTATTGTATCTCCGCAAGATAGTACTATCATTTAATTAGACAATTAGAAATACAAATCATCATTAATCGGAACTTATCTCAATAGAATGAAGTGACAAAAACTCATCATGCATGCTACTTAACAAATGGTTAACAATCAAATCAAAGTCTGACAAGATAAACGTCAAATCAAACGGAAACGACATGACAGAATCACAGTTGTCATGCCTACGAATGATAAGCGATCTTGACTCCATTGTTAGGGCCAGTACACATTGACAGCGGCAGCGTGCGTCGATGGATACAGCAACGCTTGCGATAAAATGAACCCAATCTTTTTGCAACCAGTTTTTTTTTCTCATCTGAGTTTTTTTTAAGTTGCTCCACTCTAAAGATCCGACTCAAAACATCTATCTGTTGGCTATACAAATATTTGTTCCATTTGGTAATCGAACTCGCGACATGTAGCGTAACAGTCGCTCAACCACTGCGCCAACCCTGCTGTTAAAACTTAAAACATCATTAATATCTACAAAGAGTCTATACCTGCTTGCTAGTGAAAGCAATACGTTGACCAAGTTATATCACAATGGGATGGACTGGCAGTGCATAAGATCCAAAGAAATATTGACTTTTACACATCGGATTGATACCCATTATTCTCCAAGAAATATTTCTAACTGCTCTGATGACTAAGTACAGAAATCGCTGATGCAACCGCCTTTTGACGTTACTTAAGAGTTACAATAATAGGGCACTGCACATAGCATAGCATAGTCGGCCTTATAATGTTCCCACTGCTGGGACTCAGGCCTCCTCTCTAGGAGAGGGAATGGGCCGTAATCTACCACGCGGGCCCAGTGCGGGTTGGTGGATGTCACTTGTCTTCGAACATGATGATGAGCAGTGGTGGCCGAGTGGTAACGGCCCCGACTTATAAGTTGTAGGTCGTGGGTTCAAACCCAGCCAGGCGCATTACTTTGTGTAATTTATTTCATCCCACCACTGCTCTTAAAACGGTGAAGGAAAACATCGTGAGGAAACCGGCATGTCCTGGAATAGGGACTTCACGTAAACAAATTTTTGGTACGTTACGATACACGCGACGACAAGGTTGCGTTGCCCTGCGTTTACAACGACCTGTGTGCACGGGCCCTTACAATACAAAGTTTAGCGTATGAATTAATCATGAGCTATTAAGTAGCTTCGATGGCCGAAGCGACAAGTTAAGTGTAATCCCAACTTTACGACCGTAGGTAGTCTGTTTATATCAGTCTGTCCTCGCATTTATAGAACAACTCCCATTTATCAAATGCAGGTAAAATAGTTAAGATTCAGAATAGCTCTGAGCGGTTCTTTTAAATATTTATGCATGAGAATCAATAAAAGTTTGATAACATCGGGTAATAAAAGTGGTTGTCAGGTACTTAAACGTATTTTTATTTATATGGGATTTGGCCTCGCTGCTAAACTGTTAGTAAAAACTTTGAAACTAAAATGCTAATAAGTCATTCAACATTTTGTACTGTGAAACCGATTCGCTTGAAACACACTTTATAGACTCCCGCAAACTCTTGTAAAGAAATTGTTCTATCCGTTCCAGTTAACAATGTTAACAACGTCTATGAAAATGCAGTGTCGCGTAATATCGGTCTGAAGAAGCCTCATCCTTTATTACTTTTTATTAGCTCTTAACCTTGCAATGAGCAGTGGTGGCCGAGTAGTAACGGCCCCGACTTAGGAGTTGTAGGTCGCGGGTTCAAACCCAGCCAGGCGCATTACTTTGTGTAATTTATTTCATCACCACTGCTCTCAAAACGGTGAAGGAAAACATCGTGAGGAAACCGACATGTCCTAGAACCAAAAGTTCGAAGACATGTGACATTCACCAATCCGCACTGGGCCCGCGTGGTGGATTACGGCCCATCCCCTCTCCTAGAGAGAGGAGGCCTGAGTCCCAGCAGTGGGAACATTAAAAAGGCTGATCATGCTATTATTATGCTAACCTTGCAGTCCTCGTAAGGATATGTAGCGCTATGATTTAGCAGACACGCGTCGTAGACACCGGTTACGATACTCGTCGCTACGGCAAAATAAGTACGGGAAAATTGCAATCGTCAATTTAATTGCAATAAAATTGACGTTTGCAATTTTCTACTAGCTTCTACCAACATAGCCCGCGTGAAATAGGAAAATTGTCCCAATAATCCTGGGATAAAAAGAATAACTATTTTTTGTTATTCATGGGCTGACTGCATGCCAAATTTCATTCAAATCCATTCAACTGTTTAAGCGTGAATTAGTAACAACCATATAGATACCGGCACGGATCTTGAGCGCTGACTTCTACAGTTCTATTTACGCAAAAGCACGCAGAAGTGAAATATTGGGTCTCTTTAGTGGTATGAAGAGAGATGCGGGGGCGGAGAGTGCAATCCTTGTACAGTGATTGGTTCGCCGATATTGTACGATGCGCAAAGCGATTCCCGCTCTATTGCCGAGCGCTCAAGATTCGTGCCGCTATCTGTACCACCGACGTCCAAGCTCCGAGCTGCTACTGGAAAGTTCCTAATTAAAAAACCCAATAACACTTTACCCGACTCGGGAATCGAATCACTTGACCAACGAGGCAGTTACGCATCAATAAACAAACGTAACATGTTTGCAGGCAGTTAACTGGTACCACAAATCACATAGTAATAAAGCAATTTATAAACAACACGCGTTCTACAAATGCACCTTCATTAACGTCTCAACTTTGCAACTCACATTATTATCATTGTGGAATATCAATGTTTGTATTGCAAAATCGTTTATGAAACATGAAACTAAAGGCTCGTCCACATAGGTGACAAATGTCATACCTATATAATATTAATACAGCAATTTGATGCAAGTGGTCTAACTTTGTCATTGCAGCCGTGGTAGAATACACGTTTGAGTCGGATGCGAGTTCGCTAAGGAGCTGAGTCTGCAATGACAAAGGCGCACGTGTAACAAACGGCGTTTTTCAACACACTTAATAAAAAATAAAAAAAATTGTATCAAAATATTCTCGAAAATATTTTGACATGACGTTATGGCAACCAGTTTTTTTTTTGTGCACTATTTTCGTTCTCGAGAGGAACCCTGCCAAACAGTTTAATATAAAAAAAAAAACTGAATAGCTCTAAATACAAAAACAGTTGGTAAGTACAAGTAAATAATTTGATGAAATATGAAGAAGTTTGATAAAGGTAGTTTGGAATGGTTTGGTAAGTTGAACATCAGTAATAAAATATTCACAAAACTATAAGGCGCCAAAAGCTGAGCAAGCGCTGAGCAGTGGTGGCCGAGTGGTAATGGCCCCGACTTACGGAGTTGTAGGTCGCGGGTTCAAACCCAGCCAGGCGCATTACTTTGTGTAATTTATTTCATCACCACTGCTCTCAAAACGGTGAAGGAAAACATCGTGAGTAAAACCGGCATGTCCTAGAACCAAAAATTCGAAGACATGTGACATCCACCAACCCGCACTGGGCCCGCGTGGTGGATTACGGCCCATTCCCTCTCCTAGAGAGGAGGCCTGAGTCCCAACAGTGGGAACATTATAAGGCCCACTATGCTACTATGCTATAAGGCGCCAAATGGATTGCGCCTTTAGCGATTTTAAAAAGAAAGGAAACATGTTTATTCTGCCCCAATAGACACACTATAACACTGAGATTTAATAGAATTGCTCACCTCTGAAGAAATTGAAAAAAAAGTCGCACTTTGAAACATAGATAAATAAAAAGACAAAAATCACTTGTGCGAAATACAGGATTCTAAACTTAACAAGAGCCTATTTTCGAGTAATTAATAATGTAATATATTCCACAACTATCACACAACGTCATCTAGTCCCAAACTAAGCAGAGCTTGTGCTATGAGTACTAGACAACTGATAAACATACTTATATATTTTTAAATACATTCATAGTATAGATAATTTACACCCAGACACAGAACAAATGATCTTGCTCATCACACAAATATTTGTCCTGGGTGGGAATCGAACCCACAACCTCCGGCCACTGACCACTAGACCAACAGGCCTGTCAAAAGGGAAAATTCAGCCTGTGTTGAAATAATAAAGATTCAAAGTATTATTCCAAATAAACCATTTACAGACACTTTTGAAATATCAAGGAGTATTTAACCTACTATTATTATATATGTGAAAGTCAGTATGTTCCGATGTTTAGTTTCAATAAATTAATCACGGCTAAAAAGTTCTGGAGTGGCGACCGAGTACCGGAAAACGCAGCGTTGGAAGGCCTTCCACAAGGTGTACCGATGATTTGATGAGGGTCGCAGAAATCCGAAACTTTGGAAAGGCCTATGTCCAAGAGTGCACGTTGTACTTAAATGATGATGATATTTCATACCGTACACCGTGTGGTCACATCTAATTGATATATTGACATTTGATTCTTCAGAAGACAACGCCGAGGTCTTTATGTCGACAACTTTACCGGCCCACGCTGAAAACCAGCGCCGTAGACTCGTCGCATTTTGCGTTTGGTCACAGCATTATGCTGAGCGTTCGGCCGTTCTGCGCGGATGTTGTGCTATTTTTCACAAAGTATACTTATAATTTGTTAGTCCTAAATTTGCGCCTTTTTCCGCCAAATAAAATGATTTTCTTTCTTTTTTTCTCTTTCTATCACTTTTGAATTTTGCTTAGCGCTTAAGTTCCTCCAAAAATGTTCGCAGTATGTGTGACGTTTAATGCCCTAGTACAGTCAAGAATTTACCTGTTACACCAGTCCCATGATATTCCTTTTTGGAGCGTCACTACACCCGCTGAACAAGTTTCCAGTTTCCAGATAGTATCTCTACTGCAACTGTTATTTTTGACGTTACTCAAAAGAACGGTTATCATCACTTCTTACTGTAGCAAATCTAGCGGGAAAAGTGTTGCACTAAGTGCAGTTGTAAAATAAAATTGACCCATGTTAGTAGATATAGTATCGTCATAAAAATAAATTGTAAGATGAATATGGTTAATTATCATAAGTCCCGTTTTGTGGAACGATACCCGTTTGAAGGTCGCGGGAAGGCTGTTGAATATAAACTTGTTTTTTTTTGAGAAAATTTTCCAATATGCATAATGCATATTGCCGATAATTTTATGCTAAATTAGCTGGTCACTAGATGAGGTCGCTGACGTAGCTTTTATAATTAGACGAAATACCATTAAGACGATCTAAATTTCCGTGGATCCAAATACATAATCAGACTTATATTAAAAATGCCTTATCTCTAGTAGAAGGAATGGGTAATCCAGAATGCAGGCCCAGATCTGGTTAGTGGATGGCCCATTTCTTTGATTTATTTTTTCTTTTGTCCCTTACCACTGGGTTAAAGTAATTCTACATCCAAATATGTGAAATGTTTTTTAAAAATTATTGAATATATTTCAATGAGACGACGCCATCGCAGTTAAATTAAAAAAAGATGAATAACGAATCACAATTATGAAGTTTATTATTATTAATTTGAAATATAATTTGCTACTTCTAAAGGTACACCTACTCACCTGATTGGATTGGACATGGGAGATCAAGATATTAAAATTCTCTTTCCCATAGCCATTCATCAAGTATCGCGAAAGGATTCCCATCAACTCTAATTTCAAAACGATCAACTTTTCTAAACACTATTTCTAATAGGGGAAAGCGGGCAATAAAAATATGAAAAGCAATATTGGTAGCTAAATTAAATACTTTCGAAAATCTAGTGGTTATTAAGTATTCAAGAAAATCGGGTCAGTGATGCGCTTATCAACGACATTGTATGAATATTTAAACTAATATAATTTTTTATTTCGATCACAGATGAGCCGTAAACATCCGCGAGATCGGTGAAGTATGTCGAAGCTAATAAGCCACAAAGTATACAATCTCCGACAAATCTATGCTAAAATTTACATCCTCCACTAATTTGTTGACTAATAAGATATTAAAATATGATGAATTTATAACCACACATTTATGGTAGTTATAAAAAATTATTCGTTGATTGCTTCATACGGACTTCGTTTTTTAAAGATGAGCTTATTAGACGGCTATTAGAAAGAACCAAAAGTTACTATGCTATTAAATCGTTTAAGTGGTATATAAACTTACTTACGTTTTGAAAATACACTGTATTTATGATACACAACTTATACTTAGATAATAATGTTACATTTTCAAAGTGAATCTAAAGTGGAGTTTTACGAGCGCTATCAAAAATTAATGAAAGTAAAAACAGTGTATGAAACTCCATAGTTACAACATTATATTGTGAAATATGGTATTGGTATTAGGTGCGATGAATGTAAGTATGCACCATATTGTCTTACACAGTCTACTGTTTACTTTCCATGTGTCGTTGAAGACAGCTAAAACACGAATTTGTTTACAGTTCAAAGTATCGTTTTGTTTGATTTATCCTTGTTGTAGCATTTTCAAATTCATGTTGAAATTCTATAAGCAAGTTTTATGCCAATCATATTATGCGCGTGAGTTAATTTTTTGAGCTAATGATTGTTTTTTTTTAGTTAATCGTACCACATATTTCTCTATGAGCGTAGGGTATTCCTGACTTATTTACATCCTTTAATTGCAATTCGTTCTTTACGTAATTAGATACAGTTAGTCCTAAATCATTAAAGCTTGTACAGGCAAGACTTCCGGGGTGACACCCAAGACATTTAGATATGCAATCAACCACACCATCTGCCAGGTGCCATAGTTGGTCATAAAAATTGACTAATGGCTAACCTTCGCTAATTCGACGAGAAAGGGTCACTTAGTTCAACCTGATTCTTTATACGTCACTTCCCTATGACTCATTAATTACTTTCATTTCATAGAATCAATCATTATGTCTAAAAGGACAAGTAAATTGTTAGTAAAATATCACTATAATATTCGTGTAGCATTTCTCGATAGATACTTGATTACACTTTCTATGATTATGCGCAAAAAATGAGGTAGAACGTATCATCTTCACTTTTATATTCTGATCGCTAAATGGAGATATTTAATTATTTAGGCTGTTAACAAACTGGGCTGTTAGTCGCAGCTAGATTACTATAATCAGATTGGTGAACAGAGTGGTAATTACTTTTAGTATGTTATTATAGAAAGCTGCATCCTTCGTTTTGACTGTATCCTTTTAGCCTCTTTTCCCCTTTTATATGAAAAGAAAGGAAATAGTTTATAACAGGATATGGCACGCCGTTTTTAAACCAATTATAGCAAGAGGTTGATATAATTATTTTTTCCTATAAAAGTAGTAAATTATGCGAGTGTGACATAAAAATTGGCAAGTCGCGTGCAAGCGATGATAGTTAGCCGTGAGTGTAGGTACCTACTACCTACCTATTATTTACTTTAGAGTTCGTGAGTGTTTCAAATGTAACTGCAACAGTATTTCTCATGGGAAGTGGGAAATTACTTGATTCCTACGACGTTCGTTGGAACAATTAAATGTTTACTAGCTTGTGCCAGCGACTTCGGCCGGACGAGGAATCAAAACTTATTATGGCAACGTTCTACTACCAACTGGAATAAAAATCAACTTATGTCTCATCTCATCCATGCCAAGTGAGTAATAGGTAATTAGATAAGAATTCAGTTTCGCATCTGACACGTGGATCGATTTCCTACAGCAGATGATATTCAGCTGATGTGTTTATTGTATCAAACTAATATTATAAAGACAAAAGTTTGTATATGTGTGTGTGTGTGTAAGTTTGTTAATCCTTTACGCTCAAACGGCTAAACAGGTTTGGATAAAGTGTGTTGTTGTGTGTTTATGTTTTGGGTGAAGTTTGTTGTTGTGTGTTTATGTTTTGGATGAAGTTAATTACGAAGGTGACAGCCGGAGGACTTAAAAAACCGAAATTGATTGGAAAGAAAAGTTTAATTACTTTAAAATTACAATATTAATTTATAATAAATCTTAAGTCTAGACTTGGACGATGCTAGTACCAAAGTGCGAATTAATTATTATAAGTTGTGTGTTTATGTTTTGGATGAAGTTTGTTGTTGTGTGTTTATGTTTGGGTGAAGTTTGTCATAGCATTTATGTTATTCTAGAACATGTTCTACCCGTGTATACTATACTAAATAGTATGCTATATAGTATATAGCATACAATTTATCCCAGGAGTATGTTTCTAGAGATAATTATCTACATTATTAGTTTTGTTACTATTTTGGTGTACAAAAAAGCTTATTCTATTCTACTTTCAAGCAGGGGAAGCCGTTGGTAAAAGCTAGTGTGTATAATGGTGATTCAAAATGTCATCATTTCAGCCGAAAGACGTCCACAGACGTCGTCCAAGCGTCACCACATCGGTTGATGAAGCAAGCGTGCTCCATCATCGGCCACATCATCTCTTACCATCAGGTGAGATACTGGTCAAATGCGAGAATATCCATAATAAAAAAAATATATATAATCCTTAATTATGTTATTTCTCGTTAACGTAGATCTAGTCATGATAATTAAATTCCTTTAGTTAACGTGAATATGTTATCAAACACATTTAATTAAGTTTATATATTTAAAAAATCCAAAACAATTTTAAATTAACTATATAACAAGATAGTTCTTTTATCGAAGTCCTTTTAAGGAAACAAAATCCATTTATCACTAATCATAGATAAATAACTAGTTTTTTTTTATTATAGCGTTAACTGATAATATGGCTCCCTGCTGAGAAAAGGGTCATCGTTCCACTCACGGCAACTATTAGTGATCTTTTTGTGTATTTTTTTAAACGTTCTCTAGTTTATCAGTTTGGCCTTGCGCACGCGTCGGCTTGTCTGAGAAGATCCAAGCTTAACTGAGTTGTTTTAAATGAAGTCGGTTAAGGCTCCCACAGACAACTGCTACCTGACAAGGCGACAACAATGCGGAGACACCATTACATTTAATTTTTCATTCTTACAGTTTGTCAGAAGATTTTTTGTGTAAATTCGTATTAATAAAAGATTATATGAAGAGATTTTTTTATATATATTGTAGACGGTACAATTTAGAGCAGAGTATAGAATAATAGAGCATTTTTAGACAATATCTATCAAAACGTGTCTTGATGTAAGTTAATCCTAAGCGAATTTCCGGTCACCGTAGGCGCGGGCTTGTGGACGGTGAGCAATGGGTAGCTCGCCGTCCAACCGTCCGGTAACCGTCCGGACCGAGCCCAAGTCGTCGACGGCGCGTACTGTTCCACGCGCGCCTCAAGGAGATGTCAGCAACTGTAAGGGACTAGCAGGGTCAAAGCCTACTGGGGCCAAGGGTCTGATTCTGAAAGGAAGACTCGGCCCTGGTACGAAAGGCATCGAAGGAACAGGAGTGGGTTTTTAGTCAGTAAAAGTCTGACATTATCTCCCACTCCGCCCAAGAGCGAGGGATGTCATTGTCATTGGATGATTTTCTCACCGAAAAAAAAACCTAAAAAAAAGTTGCTATTGTTGAATACAAAATAAATCTTTTATTTCTGGTTATAATAACAACGCATGGTTGTGTAATTAAAATACATTTGTAAATCATATATCTTATTCTCTTGTTCTCTCGGATGTGGCTTTACTTCTTACATTTAAAAGTCAAGAGATCGTCTTTTGCATATTTTTCGAAAAAAAAAAAAATGTACGCATAATAATGTATGTAGTACGTACGACGATTTGGTCGACGATGGAGCACGCTTGCCTAGAAGTAATCTATATACTCCTTACTTAAAGATCCCCAAGTTGTAGCTATCTGGAAAGGAAACCCAGACTCCGACAAGGAATTACTCTCCTTAGCTATACGCTCAATCAATTTGTGCCCAAAACTTTTCCGGCATGTAAACACTTCACTAGAAAATTTTTGGGAGACAGAAATCAAAAAAAAATGTCAATCACATGAATCGTAAAGTTTACGAGACTACTTAATTTCATGAAGTAGCTGTAACCATAGCTTCAAAGTTTCTTAGAGTATAATAAAGATACCATTGATAAGCCTACGATTTATTAATAAAGACACTAAAAACTTTATAACCGCTTGATACAACGCTTAGAGGAAAAACAACAATCATCTTTCTCACAGCTGCCGCTAATTGACGCTGGGCCAATCACTCATAATCATAGAGCTTAGATAACATGGTGTTAGCTCGGTAAGGTACCTAACGTTAGATTTATGTACGGGTCTTAAACTGGGCTGCCGGATTGTTCTAAAGAGTCACCGGGTCTGGAACGCAAAGTTCACCTGCCCCCCTAGCCAAGTTATAACCGTTTCGTTTCGATTCTCTTTTCGTCGATCGCCTCGAGTAGGCCACGCCTCTTATTCCTTTATTCTGACGTCATTTCACGCTCAGTCACGTGGCCAGAACAAAGGAATAGGAGGCATGGCCGACGAACGAAAACAGAATCGAAACGAAACGGTTGTAACTTGGCTATTGGGGCTGAAGGCACACGGGTTTTTTTAAAGAGGGAAATCATCCAACGGATTCTCGCGCTATTGGGCGGAGCGGGAGGGTGTGTCAGACTTTTATTGACTAAAACCCACACCTAATCCTCCTTTGCCTTCGTTCTAGAGCCCCGGGGTTCTCTTTCGTGCAACCCATGGCCCCAGTAGAGGGTTTTAGTTAGCAAAAGTCTGGCACTCCCTGTCGATCCAACCAGAGCAGGAGAAACTATCTACTGATTATATATACTCCCTACGGGAGCAACTACGGGTTGCGATCATGTGCTCTGATGTGACTAATAAAGCCTATCTTCGCTGTAAACGTGCGTGCACAGTGTGGGCACGTTAAAACACCATTGTTGTATAGGTATTGGATGTTGGAGGGCGGCTTATTCTTGATGGTATCTCGCCTGAAGTCGAGATCTTCTCTTCAAAGGTATAGACGTACTGATTACCAACTAAGGTAACGAAAGAAAGAGTGAATTAACCAATATTTGAAAAAAGAAAACCCTCCACATGACTCTCATGGTGATAATCAATTCAAAATCAAACACCGAATACTTATCTGAGTCATTGAAATTCTAACTTCATTTCATTTATCTATGTTTTCTTGATTGACCTTTTAAGAAAAATTTTACCATATTATGCTACGATAACGGGTTTACAATTAACACAAATTTTGATGTGTAAATCTTATCTCTTATCAGCTATCCATTATCATCATCAACATCTTGCTACTCCTACTTATATTGGGAAGCAGCATCTCCTTTTTTTAAATTCATCCATACATCTGTATTCGCCATCCTCAATAGCCGCCTCCTCTTGTAGCCTCATCATTTTTCTCCCAACACAGCACATCCTGTACTAGTTAATTGTTAAAAATAGCTCTGCCCTATTTGACATTCCTTTTGTTGAGAACTCAGAGATTAAGAGTAATATTCTAAAAGCGTGTTATGCAAAACTTTAAAGGAGTTGAGCACTCATAAAAATAAATAACTCTTACAATGGAACTGAACTGTAAAATTGGGAGAAAATCTGCTGCTCCATATCGTGTTTATCCATGTAAGTGCATGCATATTTCGATAAATTGTCGCAACTATTCGAATCGCAACAAAAGTTGTTTGTTTTCATAAGTGTGACACACACTTCATCTTCTAATGCATTAATAGCATAAAGATATTAATATCACCAACCTGTCTACTAAATGCGGTGATATCACCTAATAACATTCTCTCACGACCTCTCTATCAAACCCATACATTATGGGAGATACCAGTCCGTCAGACCCGAACGATTACGGGACACTATGAACAAAAACTAACGTTTTTCGTTCCAACCGGTATGGAAATGAGTCGAAAACTTATACGGTATAGATCATTTGAAAAATTATAAAAAAATACGATAAGTTTATATTAAATCACAGTAACTTACCGTAGATCAAGCTAAGTTTGTTTCAAAATAACATTATTAATTATTCATTAGATGGACACCGTTAGATTGGGCGTCTTCGAGATATTTTCGACTACCATGTGGATCCCCAAAAGTTGCTATCAACTTTTGGGGATCCATATGGGAAGTAGGAAATTTTAGGGTACCATGATATTTCACGGGACCCTAAAATTACTTACGTTGCGTAGAGAAAGCGAAACCATTACGCCAAGTTCAAGTCTCAAATTGGTTCGTTCCTTTGCCGCTAAGAAAATGTTCCAGTATGAGTTTTTCTATCGAAAAAAAATTGGCACAAGCATGTTTTCTGAATCAAACATTTTGTCATATTTCACGAGATTTTATTTATTTGAGTTTATGAATATAAAAAAACCGTTACTTTACTTTCTTGCATATTTAATGATCTATAGGCAAAGTTGTAAAACTGTTTGCGGTCACTCTCAATCGAAAGTGAATAAGCAGGCCTAGTGTTCCGTGTCCGTCGAAAATTAATCTTGGGCGATGGCGGAAAGACTGCCTTTACAAATAATTTTTCAAAGAAATCTACGCGAGACCCGCGTTATATATATTTATCATAAATATAGTAGCGAGGTCATTTAATTAATTTAACTTTTACGTACGGAACCCCGCACATTATGTGAGGTTACAAGCTTGACCGACTTTTGAGGTTTCGTTTATTTCTTCAAGTAACTTACTGTTCACCAAGAAACATATAACACGTGTTTCTCAGTCCAATCGGGTAAAATATTAAGTTAAGCAGGTTAATAGCGTTCTTAAAGTTTTAACTATTTTAAAGATTATAATTACTGTGGTTATGCATGTTTAATTCAATCAGTGATTAATATTAATAAAATTAATCAGTATGGAAATTAATCAGACTTTGTCTCTCTGTGTGTTTGTAATTATAGGGCTTATGGTTGTCGATAGTGTTAAGAAAAAATGATTTATGGAAGTGTGATTATAAGTTCTTATTGGAATGTGTGAAAAGAAATTCAATGTTTAAATAGTTGTGCAAGTTTAATTTTGTTCTTAATTGGGTCAAACAAACCTGTTGGACGACATTTTCGTATGGAGAGGAAAATATATGACTGTCTTCTTTACTTCTCAAACAAAGTTTCTGAAGATTTCAAATAAATTGATAACTGTTATTATTCAGATGATATTTAACTCAGAATGGACATATAAAATGCCAATAATTATATTCTAATCTTAAGCATGTTTTTCTTTTTTTGTTACACAAGATATCGAACGACTATCTGTTATGTAGGCCATGCAAAAATTTGCACTTGAAAATTTGAACCCGCGACCCACAGTGCAGCAGCCAGTCGCTCGACCACTAGGTACGTCAACCATGTTGTCCTTGGGGCCTCCAACTTATTGAACAAAATTATGGCAAAACAAAGTGACTTAATTTTCAAAAGTGTTGAATTAATTTCAACCAATCGCAACTTTTGAATTGTATAAAATTGCGAAAATTTCTTTCCAGACAGGACAGGTACTTAATTTTCCTTAGCAGAGAAACTTCTATTAGAATTGATATTAAAGGTAAGGTAGTAAAAGTACCTAGTCGAACTATTAATATATTATTATCTTCGTATAATTATGATCTTGAGAGGTCAAATGGCTACCCTTAGCATCTTTGCGAGCAATGCTTGTCAATCAAAATGACAGTCGGTTAAACATTTTGAAAGGAATATTTACATCATAACAAACTCATTAATTCTAATGTAAGCAAGCCGAGATGGGAAAGTGAATATTGTACAGAATACTGAAGTTCTACTGGATATTAGATGCATAAGTTACATCTAGGCAGTATAGATTACAGGAGCTTGAAAACTAAATTATTTTGAAAAAATTTTGCGGGTTAAAAAATCCAGCCAATTGCGAGACAGACTATCGCACGAAGGGTTCCGGACTTACCGTAGCAAAAAACGGCTAAAAAAAAAAAAAACACGTTTGCTGTATGGCAGCCCCACTTAAATAGTTATTTTGTTCTGTTTTTAGTATTTGTTGTTATAACGGCTACAGGAATACACCCTCTGTGAAAATTTTAACTATCTAGCTATCACGGTTCATGAGATACAGCCTGGTGACAGACAGATGGACAGCGGAGTGATAGCAATAGGGTCCCATATTTACCCTTTGGGTACACAATCCTAAAAAACAGTTTAGGATAAAAGTACATGTTTAGGCACAAAATATATAGGATGCTGAAAACCTTTTTTTTTTTAATATCCGACTTGATACCTATTTTTGTGTTGACAGTACCTCGTAATGTTTCTCTAGCTTTATAATTAATTTATAATTATGTATTTTATTTTCTGACTATTATTCGGAATAGTTCCAATTTTTTGTTATTTAAATTAATTTATTTAGGAATCGAACTGACGAACTCTATAAGGTCAATAAGAACTCATATGTTTTAAAAACGAAATAATAATTTATTTCTGCTTTTACCGTTAAAGTATAAACAGATCTATCATTATTTAACCTTTGACATAATATAATTTTAGATTATACATATATTAAAAAAAAAAAAAATAAAAAAAAAAATATTTTTAGACCAAACATATAGAGTAAGTTCTGCCAATTTATAAATTTACAAAAAGCTCTTTTATCACTGAACTGATCCCATAAACATAATATTTTAACATAAACAGTAGAAACTTAACCGATTGTTTCAACAGCAACACTTTAGTGAAGTTAAGTTATTGTTTTCTTATGTAAATTAATTGAACCTTTATATTCTGATTTAAAAGTTTATTATGATCTGAACGACAGGCCTTTGACAATATTTACATCGCGCACTTTATGTTTGTTTGTTACACAAATTAAAAAATTTAAAGGAGTTCCTGTGGGCACATTTTAAAACCAATGGTAACCTTGATAGTAAACTTAGAAACAAAAGTACAGTAACTGATTTTTCTAAAAAATAGTGCATTAATAAAAACAGAAACCTATGCCCTAATAAACTTACCAATAGAGTTTCAGGAAAATATCACTATCCAATGAAACTTCCAAGGAGGCTGATAACAATCCACAAATAGTCTCTATCAGTCATGCACTAAATAAAAAAATAAACAATCACATTTTTTTTTCAAACGATCCAAGGACGGAGTTGTCAATGTTCCCGTGATTTTCACGCGACGCGTCGGCTCGAGCGGTCGGCGTACAAGTGGTGCGATGGCGTTTCTGCACAGATCGATTCGACCCGACCCGCCCTCAGCATATCGCTCGATTCCGGATCGATTGCACGTTAATCGGAAACACGGTCAGTGGGCTCTATCGATAAAATATGAAAATTCGTGATAGTTGTGACTGGTGGGACTAATCGGGTTAATTAGATTTTGCTCGCGCGATTTTATGGGTAGAAATATTAAATGAGTGATTAAATTGTTTTGCATGTTTTCGGCGATTTACATATTTTTGGGGACGTCCGGATGTAGATCGTGTTGTAAATCAGTTTAAATTGTTGACGAATCAGATCGATTTTACACTTAAATTATATGATTATGTCAAACTCAGAGTGCCTGAAAAAATTGCTAAAACTAAACAATCTATATATTATAATAAAATACATATTTTTTTATATGTTTATTTAATTTTATAAAATTTTAAATTATTTCTTACTACTAATGTTTGCGAAGATTAACTAACTCATATCTTAACACAGAAGTGGCTCACATGAAACACTTGCAAGTAAATCACGTACTTTCACTTACACATAACATGATACGTTTTTAGTAAAAAAATACCTCCATACAAGTTTATCACAGTCTTAAATGACAATCAATAAGCCCTCTTCTTCTATGTTATTATAGTTATTTTAAACATTTACGTCAACGTGAATTATTGTTAATGATTTATGTCGGTACCTATTTTTTTTGTTACTTTTTGGCTGTTGCTTGTATACTCGGCAGCCACGTGTAGATGATTTTTTCTTGTAAAACAGCTTCTTTAATGAGGCAGTTTTCAGATGAATAGCTCAACTCTAAATATCAAAAATTCATCTGACCCAGATGAAATGTCCACTAATATTACTTATAAAGAAGTAGAGTTTGTTTTTTTTCTTTTTATGTTTGTAGGATGTAATCTTTGGAAGTACTGGTCCGATTGCTAAAATTTTTTCACCGATAGAAAGCTGCTTTATTCCTGAGTGACATAGGCTATATTTTATGTACGCGGGCGAAGCCGTCGGCAAAAGCTAGTTATTAATAAATTAAAAAAATATATTAAGTACAGGAATTGACCTACACGAGGCCAATGGTGTCATTAAAAACGTATCAAAAATGTAAATAATAGGCGAGAAGAAGCGAGAGGTATTTTTCACAGATTGAGACTGAGATTGTACTGCAATGGTTTCTAAAAGTATGGGAATAGCCCCTCATACATTAGCTAGATTTTTTTCTTTTTGTTAATTAAGGATCAGGTGAAGTAAGTTCAGTAGAAAATTACCATAGAAATAATGACGTTATTAAGAAGCCCATCTACTTGCTAGTTTCAAAGAACCTACAGTTAAATAATGCCTACAGTTAAGTCACAACGTTTCTCTTCGAAAACTCTTTTAATTAAGGATAATTAAAGTACTGATCAGCATTTACATCTAAATGCTTACTCAACACCTTATTTAAAACCATATCTTTCAATAAACGCTTTTACCGCTACACAAACGAAATAAAACGGCTAAATTTAAATCAATTTACTTGGCTAGTACACAATGGCTGTGATGAGCTTCCTCACTTTTAACGGTTTTACTTTTTATTTTGCTAACACACACAATTGTTTTAACAGGTATAGACCCAAAGTAACACATACATAAATTTGGTAGAGATAACGTTACATAGTCTTCACAATGAATATTTGTTTAGTTTATTTAAGTCAGGTTAAAATATTTGTAATTTCCTTGCATACATGTTATGAAACAAAATCTTCCTTAGGGTCTGTCTCAAAAACAACACTGAATTATGGCGGTAAGTCCCTTCTTTGAGGCGTGTTTGGAAAGACCTCACGGCGTCCTCACCTTCCGCATGACGCAGGTTCTCACCGAACACGGGAAGTTCGGAAAGTTCCTGCACCGGATTCGTGCGGAAGCGACGCCCGGGTGTTGCCACTGTGTGGACCGCCCGGAGGACACGGTGGAGCACACGGTGGAGGTGTGCCCCGCTTGGGAAGAGCAACGCCGTGTCCTCGTGGGGCCGATCGGCGGCGGCGGCGGCGATCTCTCGCGCCGGGCCTTGGTACAGGCCATGGTCCGGAGCGAGGAGGAGTGGCAGGCGGTCGCCTCCTTCTGCGAAGCGGAGCTAATGCTAGCGAAGGAGGCGGCCGATCGCGTGAGGCAACGGCAACGGTCCTCACGCCCCAACCGCCGCCGGGATTCCGATCCCGATTTCCGGCCACCGTAGACGCGGGCTTGCGGACGGCGGGCTATGGGTGGCCCGCCGTCCGACCGTCCGGTAACCATCCAGACCGAGCCCAAGTCGTCGACGGCGCGTATTGTTCCGCGCGCGCCTCAGGGAGATGTCAGCAAATCGTAGGGGCCCAGCAGGGTCGAAGCCTACTGGGGCCATGGGTAGTGTGAAAACGAAACCGGGGCCCTGGGACGAAGGCAACGAAGTAACAGGAGTGGGTTTTTAGTCAGTAAAAGTCTGACACTATATCTCGCTCCGCCCAAGAGCGAGATTTGTCATAAGATGATTTTACCACCTACAGATTATAATGCGGTTTTTTCCAATAGACAGAGTGATTTGTGTGTAGGTAAGGTTTTGATGTATATAAAATTATTTTTAGTATATGCGAAACCTGAATATAGTTTGTTCAAAATCAGTAACTGAATCGATCCCAATAATGTATACACCATGTTATATTTTTCCCCAAAAATATTTAAAAAAGGTCACAAGTTGGACACCACCGACACTAACTACAATACAGGTCACGGCAGATCTTAGCAGGTATTAGGGGCTAGCGCACAGCTGGCTGCGAGAGTGAAACAACCCCTCAGTGGCCCGGATGGCTCGTTGACCATATATTAGTGCGGACAACCAGGTAACATAACCAGTTTTATAACTTTGTGATTTTTCATGATACAGTTATGAAATTTTGTGCATATATTCTTTACATAAAAATACTAGACACGTGTTTCGGGTTTCGCATATAACTACTAGAACTAATGTTGTATAATACGGGAATATTATTGCAGAGAAAAACCGTTAAATTTAAATATTTGTAATACGACTGTGCGAAGCTGGGATGGGTTGCCAGTTAAGTTACAAGTTTTTTTCAGTCTCTATAGCAGAGGTTTGCTATTAGAGCGGCTAATTCTGGTTTAAGTTTACTAAAGTACATAAGTTATCCTATTGTATGTTTTTGTGTGTGCAATCAAGAATACGATTAAAAAAACTTCACGAAAGGCAATATCTATGTATTAACTATGTCCATCTATATGTACCCCCTGTAATAATAATTTAATAATTTTCTTCCCAAAAATTGAATTTCATTAAATTTTCTTAATAAAAATAACATTCATTTAAATTGCAATTAATTAATTGCAATAAATAAATAATAAATTAAATTAAATTCCTTTTTAGTTCATAATATCTAAATAATAAAGTAAATCATAATTAATAACAACATGCATTTCAATTTGCTCCTTTATATATATATTTTTATATATGGTTTCTTTTTCCCATTTAAGCTGTTGATCACCGCATTAACGCCGGGCGTTCACGCGCCATTGTCTTACTATTGTGTCTCTAATTACGCACTCAAAAGGTTAAGGGTGAAGGCCTCCTCCATCTTTCGCCATTTATCTCTATATTGTGCCAGTCTAGCCCAAGTGGGGCTGACTGCCTCCACGATGTCGTCCCCTGTACATCCTGTAAACTCAAGGGGAGTGTTTAGTTTTGTACTTACATGAGCTGCCACGTACGTGTAGATAAGTGCGGTGCGACAACGCGACAGTTAAAGAAATTGTTCTAAGTATATGTCAAGTAATTTAAGAATAACTTCTATGAAAACAGCACCGTGGCAACGTTGTTGATAGCCCGTAATTTTTCATCAAGACATGTAACATAATTTATTTGATAGATAAAGCTTGTGTGTGACAATATGGAAGAGCATCGGCAATTTGGAACGAGATTTCAGTCGTTATAAATTTTCTGAGATTAGAATGATTTGTTTGTTGCGCTTGAAAACACTGAGTTTAGAGACAGGCCATATTTTTATAGTTATAATGCTAATGCTTTTTATGTTGTTGTTTGTTTTATTCATAAGTTTATGTATTGTCTTTTAAATCTAGTAGCTATATAATAAAATTTTATATCTATGTATCGCTCCCACGAGGACGCGGTGGAGGTGTGCCCCGCCTGGGCAGAGCTCGCACGAATCCGGTGCAGCAACCTCCCGAACTTAAAATGTCCGGTGAGGACCTACGTCATGTGGAAGGTGAGAACGCCGTAAAGTCTTTCCAGCCACGTCTCAAAGAGGGGACTTTCCGACTTACAATTTGTCTGGTTGACTGGTAGAAAATGCCTTAAGGCATTAAGTCCGCCTCTGTACTTTTGTGTGCATAAAGAATTAAATAAATATCTATGTATAGTTAGGTATATAGTTTTAAAATTTATTACTTCATTAATTTTTGAGTTCTTACAGTTCAACCTAAAAATTGTATGCTAGATATCGCTATCAGTGATAAGACCGCCATTGTACCCATAGATTTAAATTTGTGTAAAAGTTTTGTTACTATTTTGGTGTTCAATAAAGTTTATTCTATTCTGTTTATAAATATTTGTCATAACATTATAGAAAATTTATAAACTAGAATGTCTCTCTCTGCTTAAAATATTCAAAAATAGTTGTAAATACTAGACCGAACATAACAATATATTGACTAGACTTTCACGAACTAAGACAATTAATTCAAATGCCACAAAAATATATGTTTGTTTCGAGTTGACCACCTATGACCTCATACCATTGGCATTTCGACTCCGAACTCTCCTATTCTATGCCCATACTAGGATTAGGTATACTTATTTCTTGAATAGATTTAAAGCAATGTCTTATTTAAAAGCATTAGCAATAAATTATTTAGACATAGGTCATACATAACACTCTCATCCATAGTTCATCCATGGTCTATAATTAAAGATTGTGGAAAGTTATATAGTACCACCCATTACAGAATTTTATGTAAGTATTAGGTAGATAGATATACTATTTATTGTTTTTTTTTAATTGTTGGTAGGGTCGCTCTTGCTTGACCACTATCTTAACGACGCAACGATGTGACCTACGATGGAGCACGCTTGCCTATTAGTAACCAATTTTTTTCACAATTCACTCTTGATTTAAATGTCCCCAGCTTGTAGTTACCAGGAAACACAGACTCCGGCAGGGAATTCCACTCCTTAGCTGTGTGCACCATGAAAGTTACAGAAGGAGCTTAAAATAGTTAGGTATGTATATAGGTATGTATATATAGTTATTTATGTCTATGATAATTAATTCCTAATTCCTCATCCTATGTAGGAGCAGAAAGCTAGGCCAACAGGGTTGAGGGTACGATTACAACTGGGGTAAACCTAGTAACCAAGAACCACGGATTAAAATTACCACTAATATTGGGTAATAAGCAGAGGTCGGAATTAGGTAGAGTTAAACATGTACTTACACCGATTTCATACAGCGAAAGAATAAAGTGGATAAGTCTCAAATCCCGAGATTAATTTTAAAGAGCAGAATTTTTTTTATGACATTATCAGAAATATAGCAGAAAAAAATTCTTCCTGCATTAATAGCGAGGAGGAGGAAGTGTATTTGTTAACCTTACCTCAATTGATGTAGAGAGATCTTTTTCAACAAATAATACAAATAAATATTGTATGTTTATTATCTTTGTTTTATTTGTCTTATCTATTTCTGAGGTTTTTATTATTAAGTATTTATTTGTAATATTGTTGGTCACAGGGGATTTTTCATTAGAAATCCCGGTAAGATCCATATTAATATCAACATTTCAATGTAAGTACATGAATAACTACCTAATTCCGACCCCTAATAATGAGTTCTAAATTCTAAGCTTATCCCCACAACATATATAGACATCACATCACACTAATATATTTGATCGCAGTAATAATATCATAAAAGTGAACATTTTTTTGTGTTTATATTTGTTACCTCTTCACGCTAGAACGGCTGAACGGATTTGGATAAAATTTGGCACATGGGTAGATTATGTCCTAGAATAAATAGCACATAGAATAAGATAATTTTTATCCCGAGAGCATGCTCCCTTTAGACATTGTTCTACTATCACGAGGGCGACTTCTTATTTTTTTTAAAGTAAAATAAAGTAAACAAAAACTACATTTAAATATTTTTAATTATTATATCTAAGCATTACCATTCAGCGTGGCAATGCCGCCAGTCTTTTGGGTACATTACCAGTCGACAGTGATATGGAGGAGTTTTTCGACGCCGTACTTTAGATTGTTTTTTTTAGTACTTTAGGACTTTTATTTTTATTTTGTAAGTTAGTTTTAATTACGTTATGATTAGATTTAAGTTTCTGTTGAATAAATATATCCTTACAAATTTAATTTAAATTATACCTAAGCACACTTCTCTTAATGAATCACCTTATAATTTAAGCTACCAGTTCTATAAAATCACATTGGTTCATCAGTAATTAAAATGAGAGTAGGTCAAAACGTAATTTTAATGTTGAATTATGGAACCTTCATCGACCCTTTTTCATTTATCTCATTGTAAACCTTACTGAACTCTTAATAGGGATTAATATTTTGTGTATACCTATTATCACCGTATGAATGTACGACAACAACACAATAAATAAACGAAAGGTGATATATCATAGCCCACGGCATCATATAAGTTGTCTTGATTCAATGATCTTCGCGTGTAAATACGACACCTGATAAGATTTATACGATACAGGATTATAACTCAAAATCCCGACTCGACTGCAATTTGTACTTCATTTGCTTTGGAATATGAAAGGGAAATAAAGGGAACTTCTATCGTATTTTACACACAGTAAAGAATTCTTAACTGCATACAAACAATTCTACTTTAATACTTAATTACATTTTGTACTTAATTTTCTTTGTGATATGAAAGGGAATTGAGGGACTTTCTGTACGTATTTTACACACAGTAAAGAATTAAACACCATTAAACAAACAAAACTACTTTTATGATATTTTTTTATATATTAACATTGCCAACTAAACACTAAAAATGAAAACATAATACTCCTTTTTTTGGGCAGTCGTGTAATAAAGTCACTGATACAGACTGTTTTTTACTCTGTACAGCTGTAAAAAAAAAATCGATAAAAAAAAAGAAAGAAATATTTTCTGCTCCATTTGTTATAAAAAAGTTTTATTTTAATTTTTTCTTTCTAGTTGTAGTTCCCAACAATAAAACCAATAAATATTCGAGTCAAGAAAGCTTTAAATCGGCATATCTCTGATGTTCACCATTATTTATTCTCGTTTTCATGAGTGGCAGCATTCAGGAACACGGTGGCGGTCTTGATCCAATAAAAAAAAACTTAATTTATTATTTACTAGCTTTTGCTCGCGACTTCGTCCGCGTCGATGTCGAAAATGGTTTTGTTGTGTTTTTTTTATTGATTTTGTTTTATTATAATCAATAGCTCTTGTCTGCAACTTCTTTCGCGTAGAAGTTGGAAATACTTGTGAAGTCTAAGTATATTAAAAGGCTGTTTTAGGTGCTTTACGCTGTTATAAGTAAGAGTGGAACTATAGAACGTTGTGTGAATGTAATCTTATAATATTACGACGGTTGAAAGGCTAATTGATCTAAACGACATTTTTTCCAATATTGAGTTATATACATATTCGAAATCAGCAAAATTTTCTCCGTCGTTTGAGTCAGGTTTAAATTATTTTTTTTAAATGTCGTTTAGATCAATTAGCCTTTCAACCTTCGTGTAGGGAGTAAGTAGTAGTTAACATTTTATAGTACTTTTACGTACACTATATTTTTAGTTTCGTTTTCTTCCTTTAGAAGTACATATTGATTTTCTCCGAAACCAGATCTCGACAAAAAACACTCTAGGCGTAAATCGATTCTTACGTGCTTAAATGCAGGCTTACCTTTGGGCTTTACTAACTGCTACCGCAAAAGATACCTGCCCCGGTAGTTAAATTCTTTTAAAATTAAAAGGTAAATCCGTTTGTATCATAGGGATGCGAGGTATCAGCACCGTTTACTTTACTGTTGGACCAGTCAAAACTGTGGCACAGATCATGTTATAGCGAAGGAATTTAACTTGGAGTCCGGATCCGTTACATAACCATAAATGGTTTAAGGTTTCGTAGTAAAATAATTGGTGTACCATTTTTATTTGAGCGAATGTGGGGCAAGGCCACTCGGAATTAGCGAATTTAGAAATTCTTGAGGGGAATGTACCGCATCCTCTTGATTAATTACATTAATCATTACAAATGTAGTTGATGCTATCTCCTGGAGGTTTAGCCAGAATTATTTATTATTGATTTTGTTAACTACTATTTCTAGCCGCCAATATTGCCCTTTGACACATCCAATCAAATGGTAGTCTTAATTTTCTATTTAGACTACATCTGTGTAGACTTTGGAGATTAGGTCAATTCACACCAATCACGATCAATTTCGATTTTGTTTTCACAAAAAGGTACTTTCCCGTCTCCTATTAAAAGTAACTTTGAAGGATAATTTGTACTACCTCCGCTCAAATGGTGTACTCAAATTAATATATAATTTATGGGGGTGGACGAATTTCCATAGCGGGGAAGTTTTTAAGCGAGACTTTATATTGGTAGCTCTAGTTCCCCCAACTGTCAGTGGCAATGTTTGGCAAAAATCACCAGCAAACTTGAAAGTGATTCCAACAAATTTTTTTTACAATTTCTTATGTCTCTAAGATTCATAGTGCATTCATCCCATATGATTATAATGACATCTTGCAAAACTTTTCCTAAAGAGCCCATTTTTATACCATTCGAGCACACGCTACCATTCTGCAAAGTCTGCGATGCGTGTGCAGCTGCGCATAGAGTCGCAGCATTCGTGCATCATTATTTTGTTGCACCGTTATTTTAAAATTGTGATATCTCCCAAGATATTTATCGAAATGAAGTGATGTAAAGGGTAATTATGTTCAAAATGAAATGATTAGAATGAATATTGTATTTATTTGGATAAGGATCAATATTATGTTTATAAAAACACCTTCGCAAATAATGCATTATTTCAGAACTAATTTGACTACCATAAAAAAAGGTTATTGTGAGCCAACCTTAAAAGATAGACATATGCTGTTGCAGACATTTTTTTAGAACTTTTAAAAAGAAACAATTTTGTAGTAAATCATTTTTACGTAACTTTAACTGTTTAAGCAGCGCACGCAAGCTCTCAAAAGGAATATTTTCCCCCCGTTTTCGCAACATTTTTCGTCGATACTTCGCTCCTATTAATCATATCGTAATATTATATAGCCTATAACCTTTCTCGATAAATGGGCTATCTAAAAAAAAAGATTTTTTTCAAATCGGACCAGTATTTCCTGAAATTAGCGCGTTCAACCAAACAAACTCTACAGCTTTATAATATATAGATAGATTTTATAATAATGTATAGGTATATACAGAAGATCATCATTTCAGCCGATAGACGTCCATTGCTGGACATAGGCTTCTCCCAAATGTCGCCACAATGAACAGTCCTGTGCGTCCCGCATCCATCGGATTCCCGCAACCTTCACCAGGTCATCGGTCCACCTTATAGGGGGCCTTCCAGCACTCCGTCTTCCGGTACGTGGTCGCCACTCCAGAACCTTTCGGCCCCAATGGCCATCTGTTCTGCGAGCAATGTGCCCTGCCCATTGCCACTTAAGTTTGGCGATTCTTTGTGCTATGTCGGCAACCTTGGTTCTCCTGCGGATATCTTCATTTCTGATTCAATCACGCGAGGAAACTCCGAGCATAGCCTTTTCCATTGCCCTTTGGGTGACTTTAAGCCTTCTGAAGAGGCCCATTGTGAGTGACCACGTTTCGAAACCATATTGACATATGGTTTCACTGGCAACACGCACTGGTCATAGACTTTCGTCTTGATACACTATGGTGTATTGGACGAGAAGACACCGTGCAGCTTCCCGAACGCTGCCCAGCCGAATTTGACGGTTGCCCTCTTTCTCGAAATTAGATCTACCCAACTGGACTGTCTGTCCAGAAGAAGATATAAATCATTATAAAAATTTGTACAAAGGTACTGGTTATTTCAAACAGAAATTTCCTTCAGTAGATCCGCGAAAGGAGAGATTAGAAGAAATGTAGACAATAGTGAGTAGAAAGATAAAAAACTTTTTACAAAAAAAATACAACCGACTTCAAAGTAAAAGAAAACACTGAAAAGTGTAAAATAATTTAATTTCGGAAGTCGGTGTTTCTATAATAGTTTTGCTCTTCGTTATTTAATACCGACTTCCGAAATTAAATTATTTTGCACTTTTCAGTGTTTTTTTACTTTGAAGTCGGTTGTATTTATTTATTTTTTTGTAAAAAGGTTTTTATTTCACACTTTTTAGTTATGGTACCACCACTAAAAAGTACTCAGCCAAACTCAAATACCTTATAGCCAGAGTGATTCTAATAAACCCAAACACGGTTAGATTACATTAATTTATTACAGAGTTCTGGTGCCTAACTTCAGGCTTTACCATCAGATCAGTTCGATATATTCCCCCTCTTATTTCAGTCAGTCATCGACTACACGTACAAACAAAGCAATTTTACTTGTTACGACGGTTCTGCTGTGATCCTATGAGAAGTTCTGTTCCATATCATCGAAGTTCATGATCAGATCATAACAATATTTCTATGGGACCTCCTTTTTGAAGTAGGTTAAAAAGAAGAGTTACTGTATTGAATATGGTCTTCAGATTTGCCAATATGACGAGTAGTTATGCGTCATGCAAGCATAAAAATGTTGTTTGAATCAGAATGAAGAGGTACCTCTACCGTATGGCTATTATATAGGTCAATCTGTGAAATAAATTCTAATGAAGGTTATTTCTATGCATGCGTTAAATTTAATTGACGACTACAGTTGTTTCGTGAAAGCATCATTGACATTTCAAGTCATCGTAACTTCAATCAAGTCGCAAGCATGATTAAAAAGAACAATTCAAAGTATTAAAAGTAGCTAGTAGACTGACTACCGATACTTTTTGGTGACTGTACAAGAGTTGCTGGCGATTCGGACACAATATATTCGGACACAGTGTCCGAATAGGCACTTTTTTATTTTGATATTTTGTCACTGATGATTCGGACACTCTGTTTAGTACAGGCAGATAATAAGTTTTAAAATATAATAAATACATAGGGAAAAAAAGCGTTACCAAAATTATTTTCTTCGGGAAGTTTTCTTTGTATTATATTTTAATTTTTCTTTTTTATCTGACTGTACTAAACAGCTTAAATAAATTTGGTAGTGTCCGAATCGTCAGTAAAAAAAAAATTAAAATAAAAGTACAATGTGTCGATTTGGACACTATGTCCGAATCGTCAATAACTCGTACCAAATGGCTATTGTAATAATCATCTTAAGATCGTAGGTAACTGTGTTTCTGTGTCGAGATTCGACTTATTGTACTTTTTTGCTTAGTAATACATTATGTACGAATTGAAAGCACAATACGCATAACATCAAAACGTCATGTATACTCGTGGCTAGGTCAAGGTGATAGTAGGGATGTCTACAGTGTAAATGTATCGATATGTTTTTACTGAAAACCTCTTTTTTTGCCATATCAGGCAAAAAATTAAATTCATTGGGACCTAGTATCTTGAAATTTGGCATGAAGCAAGGTCTCATATCACAAGTATAGGAAAAAATCTGAAAGCTGTAAATTTATAGTTACGTCACAAAAAAAAAACTTTTTGCGATTCGGTAATGTCTTCGTAACTCAATTCGAGAATTGAACTGTTTTCATAGGTAAGTTTGTACGGAACCCTCAGTGCGCGAGTCCGACTCGCACTTGCCCAGTTTTTTTAATACATATTTTAAATATTTTTTTAATACATAGTTTTAATAATATTTTTTATTGATATTTCGAAGTTTCTCACAACAAAATAATATATGGGTAATTCGAAATAATAGTTTCGATACACCGATATTTTTCGACTAGCTTAGGTAAGATAATATCGTTTATGTTAGGTAAATGTTCGACACTCATTATTTTTTTATCGTTAACACCAATTTTATCCCAACAAAATATCGGTAAATCAAAAAAAATGTTTCAATATACCGATATTTTTTCGACGAGCCTAGTTGACTGACAGACATATTTACTATTTCCATTCTTTAACCGATTTATTCTTGTAATCTCATTCATGCGATTCTTCATTAAACCTCGTTTGAAAAATTTGCCTATCATGTTTGTGACGCAAGTGGCAGTACAGCTTTGTTAGTTTAAGATTTTTTGTACTGTTGTACTGTATAACCAATTTGATATGGCCTTTGTTGTTGGAAATTTGATGAGTAAGCCACGGTTATTACGATGTTTGAACATTATTACAGGTATTGATGATCATCAACATAATGTTCTCTGATGGTTGCCTAAAATTTTTGATCTCCTAGGCAGTTGTACTCAGACGTGACGTAAAATTTTTGGTCTCCTAGGCAGTTGTACTCAGATTGTGACCTAAAATTTTGGTCTCCTAGCCAGTTGTATTCAGATTGTGACCTAAAATTTTTGGTCTCCTAGGCAGTTGTTCTCAGATTGTGATCTAAAATTTTTGGTCTCCTAGGCAGTTGTTCTCCCGTTATGAATTAATGAATATCTATGTAATATCAAGGTTAGCAAAATTTTTGTTCTTACAAATTATATTTAATATGCAGTTTTATTTAAAATTTAGTCTTTTAGTTTAGTTAGTAGCCAAAAATTTGGCCTTGGGCCTTCTTACGTCTATAGAAACTTAAAATGACCCTAAAACAAAAAAACAACGCTTAAACTAATAGTGATATATATTTATTTTGAAACGCGTTTCCTTTGTTCGTGACGAAATAATACTAGCAATATCTTCTAACAGATCATACATTTTTAAATGTGGGCCATATTAGGAATATTAAAAACGATTTTTTTTACTTTTTCCTTCATATTTTAAAAGTTTAAAAAGTTTTTTTTTTTGTTTTATGCCATTTTACTAAAAATATTAGATATATAAATGTGTAAAACTTCTTAACATCTTTTTATTGCAATTTATTACATACCGAATGTAATATTCGATAGTCTAAAAAGCCTGGGCCTTATTTGGCAATCAAGTAGTGGGCCATCTTATGGAACTTTGTCATATGGCAGTAAAACTAATATAAAAATGAAATAATAACAATGACAACATTAATATTGACCTAGAGTGGAATGTTATTACTGTTAGTAATTAGATTCATCAAATTAAAATATGATATTACAGTATTTTGCTGTAAAAAAAAAAAATATATTTATGTGAGTGAGATTGTAATACGTGCACTGCTTTGATGCGATGGTGACAATTGACAGCTTTGTTCAAAATGACCATACGCGATTGATGTGATGACGTTTGCCTTTCGTTGAAAAACAGGTTCCACAAGATTCCCGCGAAATTAAAAAATATTCTGAGCACCGAAACTTATGTTTTTTATAAGTGGGCCTTGATAAGAGCTGGGCCATCTTCGGGCACAGTACCTTTGTACGCTTCACCATCAACGATTGCATCACTGTTTACCATCATGTGGGATCGCAGTAAAACACTAGTTTATGTCATTTAAAAAAAATGTCCAAGTCATGTTCTACCCGTGTGCCAAATTTCATCCAGAACAAACATACAAACATACATACTCACAATCACAAACATTCGCCTTTATATTATTATAAGTGTGATACATGTCGTTTCCTCTTAATATTCTGCTCCATATTATATTCATGCTGAAACGGTACGCAAAACAGTACCTAAGTCATACATAAAATGTAATACATCACCACGGTCAGCGCGGTCAAATAATATGTGCAGTTTTACGAGCTTAGGTACTGGAATAATGTTTGTAATATATTCTTGAGAATAAAAGTTTACATCACAGTTATCCGTCACAGTAACGCAATGCCTGAAGCTTGACACAGTTTAATAGTGCACTCAATAAACAAAGTACCTACACAAAATTGTTCCTAATAAAATTCCTATTCTATAACTCTGTATTTAAAAATATTCTAAAGAGGAAAGATGTGCTGTTTTGCAGTTTTTGTTCGTAATTGTATTGTTTTATTACATACTAGCGACCCACCCCGGCTTCGCACGAGTACAATGCTGATCAAAACCGCATCAAAATCCGTTGCGTAATTTTAAATATCTAAGCATACATAGGGACAGACAGCGGGAAGCGACTTTGTTTTATACTATGAAGTGATCAGCATTGCACCAGTGCGAAGCCGGCGTGGGCCGCTAGTTATACATATAAACCTTCCTCTTGAATCACTCTATCTATTAAAGAAAACCGCATCAAAATGCGTTGCGTAGTTTTAAAGATCTAGGCATACATAGGGACAGACAGCGGAAAGCGACTTTGTTTTATACTATGAAGTGATCAGCATTGCACCCGTGCGAAGCTGGGGCGGGTCGCTAGTTATACATATAAACCTTTCTCTTGAATCACTCTATCTATTAAAGAAAACTGCATCAAAATCCGTTGCGCAGTTTTAAAAATCTAAGCATACATAGGGACAGACAGCGGAGTGTTCTAGAGTACCTATGGTGATGGCATTATTCTGGAGACAAGAGTGTTCTAGAGTACCTATGGTGATGGCATTATTCGGTTTCTATAGACTACCACCTGCTGTCAGCAGCTTCGTCCATGTAAAAGAAGAAAATTGTCCCACGGGAACATACTCCCGGGATAAAATGTATCCTGTGTGCTATTCCAGGATATCTATCCGTGTGCCAAATATCTAAATCCGTTCAGCCGTTCAAGTGTGAAGAAGAAGAAGTAGCAAACATTTTTTTATATCTATATATTTTTTGTTTTATTTATTTGGGACAAAAAACAGTTATACGATACAGAATAAATAAACAACAACAACACAGCAACAACAAGCAACAGTAGTTTTATCAGAGAAGTAAAAACGTATCACCCACACCATTGTTCACGAAATTACAAATCAAATAGGATAACGGACGCGTGTTAAATAAAAATAATATATAGGTATCAATACTCTTACAAATATTATAAGAGAAGCAGATACATGTGTCCACTTTAAGGGTGGAGAGCCAGCAATTGACAAGCCATTTTTCTAAATTTAGATTAAGAATAAGCGAAAATGTATAGATCTGTTATCTGATCAACCTATAACTCACATTTTACTTAACTAATAATAATTTTACTACTTTTATTTTAAGTTTGTGAGTGTGTGCATATGTGTGTATGTTTATATAATAAGTTGAAACTAGCTAGCTAGTTTAATGCGCCTTTATAATATATATATTTATTTATATAGTATGATAATAATTATGTATTTGGAATAAGAAAAAATCCTCTTCAGATAGGCGACCAAATTCATACTAAGTTAAACCACACGGTGTTTCAAATACTTTTACATAGATGCAACATACGTGTGCTTCCTACACATAAATCCGAAATACATTTTACAATACCATAAGCTAGTAGATGGCTAGTACCTGGGTATAACAAATTAATAAATCTATTTTTACACCACCTGCTCAATAATGCCCTTTTATACGTCATACAACCATCACTTAAAGCAAGTCATTATGTCCCTAGGGAGATAATGCAGTATGGGCGATCCCTAGGGAATAATGAGATTTGAATTTGGAACGTCAAAAATCGTCAAAATTAAGTGAACTAAAATGTAAGTGCATCAAACAAGTCTATTCAAAATTCAAACTGGCCACTAACAAAAAAAAAAACAGAATAAAACGTGGTCGTGGTTACTGACGAGTTTCGAAAAAAAAGTAATGAAAAAGCGGGAACGATAAAGATAATTGAAACTATAGAATCTTAGAGTAGGTACTTAGTGAATTTTGTTTGTTTCAAATCTCGAGACACATTGAGTGATAGTTAAGATTAAATTGTACATAATACTTATATTTCTCTAATATATCATTTTTTTTTTACTAAATTATCTTTTAATTATCTCGCAGATGGTGTAAAAAGTAGAGTATCCAACACGGGGATAAAGCTGTCTTTGTCTTGGGTGGCTTGAATTCCTCACTTCACTCAGGTTTCTTTATTAACTCCCTCGCAATGCTCGGGAGTTAATTATATAAATCCCTCACTATCGTTCGGGATTAAAATTAGCAACCTTCGTTTCGTTCGGAATTCAAAATGCCTGCCCGCGACTTAAAGACACTGCTTTATCCCCTAGTCACATAATCTACTATTATATGCCGATTGAAAAACACTTTGCTAGACGATAAACGAATGTTTCTCTAGGATGCAACCGTAAAATGAAAAGCTCATTTACATGAACTTTATAGCAATCGACGCTCAGGAAAAGTGGAATTATGTAAATATTACAAGTAATAAATTAAAATTTATTTATATTATACAAGTAAGTTGTGATTTTATTGTATTTGGGTCCATTTACATTCCATGCAACGAGTACATTCTCGTGTGTTGAAGTTCGTTTTGAAATCATCTGTCTCATTAAAGAAAGGGAAACATATTACAAAGTGTTACGTGGTTGTATCTAGCTGCAATAACAACCATTGGTTACGTTGTACAGATAGCGGCACGAATCTTGACCGCTCGGCGAAAGAGCGGGGATCGCTTTGCGCATCGTACACATCGGCGAGCCAGTCACTGTACAACAAACTGATTGCACTCCCCGCCCTCGCATCTCTTTTCATACCACGAAAGAGACCCGATATTTCACTTCTGCGTGCTAATTCGCAAGTAGAACTGTAAAAGTCAGCGCTCAAGATCCGTGCCGGTATCTGTGTCTAGCTGCAATAATAACCATTGGTTACGTTTTATTACAGGACTAAACGCCGCCTGCGACTCCACCCGTGTGATATTATTAATCCTTTGATATTATAAAGAGCAAAGATTTGTACTTTTGTATGTTTGTAATAACTAATATTATTAAGAGGCCCGACAGTGGGCAGGGCACATTGCTCGCAGAACAGATGGTCGATGAAGACGAAAGGTTCTGGAGTGGCGACCACGTACCGGGAAATGCAGCGTTGGAAGGCTTCCCACAAGGTGAACCGATGACCTGGTGAGGGTCGCGGGAATCCGATGAATGTGAGACGCATAGGACCGATCATTATGGCGACACTCAGGGGAGGCCTATGTCCAACTGTGGACGTCTTTCGGCTGAAATGATGATGATGATAAAGAGGCGTGATTTTTTTTTATTATTTGAAATGAATAAACTCAAAAACGACTAAACCGATTTTAAAAATTCTTGCTCTAATAGAATGCTACTTTATCACTGAATGACATACCTAGTATATATAATTTTCACGCGAGCACAGCCACTCAGAGATACAGCAAGTAAACTCGTCATCATCATCTAAGAGATGAAAAAAATAAGTAGCATTTCAAGGCATTTGTAAACATAAACTGATTTGACATGCAAGCATCGGAAACGTATTGCATTTGCAAATCTCATGCTTTGATCAAGTCAGCTGCCTGCTACTATGAATGAATAGAACGGTGTATTGATATAAATGGCTTTTAGACAGTAGATTGCAGTCAGACAGGCTTTATAGATAAGTTAGGTACTGTTAGGATATCGCCCACTTTACACCTGGCGGTTAGAGTAAGGCATCCAAGTCGTTGGCATTGACCGGTCACGACTGAGTTCGGCCGAGAGCGAAATTAATTGGGTACATTTGTTGTCATTCCCACTGATTTTATAGATAAGTATTATTCATAAGATTGTAAATTAATGCAGTGTTTATTAAAATTTACTCATGACTGATCCGCACTTGCACCTACACAGATATCGATGGCTTAGAGTGAAAACCTTGGGTATGCAATTTTAGGTAATTTTTGTTCTGAAAAGAAAAGCTCGTAACGCATAATCTTGTATCACGCAAATTTTTTATTTGATACTCGTAGCGCCATCTACGATGTTGAATGCATACTTTGCTCAAGTCAGTTTGGTGTGATAACTTCGCAATGGCGCGTCAAAACTTGTGGGAGAAAAAAAAAACAAGAGGAACAAGCGTTTGAAATAAATCAATAGTTTTAAATATTTGAATAAAACACGTAGAAGCTCCTTATACATGATAATAAAGTTCTGTTTGGTTTTTTGTGCCTCCTGAAAAGTTACGTATTTCATATTCACTATAAACCATCGATATGAACAATACAGAACTGGCAAGAGAAACAGTGGTTCGTGATCTCGGTGTTTTGCTAAATGACAAACTCCATCTAGATGCTCACGTTACTAAAATTGTAAACAATGCTTTTCGTATGTACGGGTTTGTAATGAGATCGGCTCAGGAATTTAGGCGTCCTAGTACTTATTTATACCTATATAAAACTCTGGTCAGGTCTCAATTGGAGTATGGGGTCCCGGTGTGGAATCCCTTCTATGAAAAATATTCTAGCATGATAGAAAAAGTACAACGTAAATTTCTAAAGGCCATGCACTACCGTTGTTTTCGCAGGTATGCATCTTATAGCGACTTACTAAATAAATTTAAACTTCAAGATCTTAAATCTAGACGTATAATGTTGGAATCGATGTTTCTGTTTGATTTATGTAACAATAAATTTGATTGTATAGATATAAGCAATAGAATAAGTTATGTAGTACCCAGAACAACTATATGTCGGGGTGCGCGCGCGCGACCGCTGTTTGCTGTAACCTCTTGTCGATCAAACGCGGGCGCGCGAGCACCCCTACGACGTCTTACCACTCAGTTCAATAGGATCTTCCAGGATATTGAGTTCTTTGCTGTCTCGGCTGGGAAATTTAGAAGTATTGCTCTTAAAACCATAGCAGGCTTAAGTACATAATAATTTAAAATCATGGTTCAATTCTTTCTCCTTTTTTTCTTTTTTTTTTTTTTGCATGTATAACTTTCAGTTTAGTTTTATTTTAACATTTATTCATACTTTGTAGTCTATCTACTTTACATCGCACGATGTTCATGTTAGTTTAACTTTTTTTTTTGTATTATGTGGAAAATGTTGTTGGTTATACATTTATATTACCATTTTAGTTTTAAGTTCTTAACCATATTGTAATGTGTAACCGTTTATTTTCCCAAATAAAATAAAATAAAATAAAATAAAAATATGCTGTTTCAGCAATGTTGATGTCTTACGTATTTTTAGACTTAAACTAGCTGACCCGGTGAACTTGGCACCGCCTACCAGTCAATGAATGTAGTACACGTATATCTTTCGATATAGTCAACTAATTGTGATGAAAGAAAGCCTAAGTAATATATCAAGTTACACACAATTTTAATGTATAAAAGTTATCTACATCGATTTCGTACATTTTACGTGATGCGCGTACAACTAAAAAATTCTGTAGATTTATTATATGTATAGACAATGTGTTTGGAAGCTAAAAATATTAAAATTGACTAAAAAACTTTGAAAAATGAGATATTTAATCAATAAAAGTAAAGAAACCAATTTTTTTTTACAAGCCGAGATACTTATTTATTCAGCAATACAAGTCCGCCATAGAATAGTATTTTTGAAAACCTAAATTGCTTTATTGTTTTAAGAACTATTATTAACTATTGCTATCCTCAAAAAATAACAGATACTATGAAAGAGAAAAAAGATCTTCTTTCCTAAAATGATAAGGCTGTTCTATTAGTTTTTTCAGTGATGTAATAAAAAATGTTTTTCTTTATATTATATGGCTGCCCTGTTCGTTCTTCAGTAATACAAGCCAGCTATCGAATTATAGATACTTTTTAGTTGTGGTACTATAACTAAAAAGTGTAAAATAAATAACTTTTTACAAAAAAAATACAACCGACTTCAATGTAACAAAAACACTGAAAAGTGCAAAATAACTTTAATTTTGGAAGTCGGTGTTAAATAACGAAGAAACAAGACTATTACAGAAACATTATAGAAACATTTTTTTTGTAATTTTTTTTTTATTATTTTGCGTGTCATCTGCCCATTTTCTTTTTATAATTTTGACATAGTGACTAAGTCCCTATGATATAATTATATTGGCCAGATATAAACACTATTGTGCTAAAGTACATCCATGAACAATGCACATCATCATACTTCTATTGGATCGCCAATATTGCTATTAAGGATATTAAGTTACTCACTAGAGGTAAGACGAGCGCGAGATCAGCTCACCATAGCCTGCAAGACGCTCCGTGGCACTATTGACGCGCCTGATCTACTACTGTGCTAGCGCGTTTCTTTGTCCTGGACAATTACTGCCGCGGCAAGAAGCACAGAATGTTTGCTGTGCCTCAGTGTCGCACTGTTGCCCGTGCGCAGTCTCCAATACCTCGCACTTTGGCTGCACTAAATGATCTCTTGGATTCTTATCCAACAAACGATCTGTTTTGCGGATGAATGGAAGATGATTTTATTGGTATGTCAGAAGTACTGTGAGAGGAATTGATGTAAGTACATGTTGTTTATAACTTAAAACTTTTTGTTTAGTTACTGTAATTGGTTGTTTAACCGTTGTAATTAATTGATTAAATAAATAAATAAATAATAAATAAATAAGATTAATTGAAAATTCAAATAATTAATTTTAATACCAGTACTTTAGTAATTCCTGCAGGTCTTATACATGTACAATAAATCATTGGTATTCAATACATTCAAAGTGCGCGAAGGATACGTAATACTTCGATTAATATCGTGAAGGAATATATTGAAAATGTTATTACAATTTGCACTTACAAGCAAGTATCAAATGATGAGGAACTTTACGATCAAAATACGACGTCCACGACAAGGTCACTATTACTCTCTGAAGGGTCAAAGAAAGTCTTTTTACGATAAAATAGAAACCGCATAGCATTGGCATGTTGTAGGTAAGGATAATCTTTAGTATCGAGTCATTTTAATTCACACATTTTAATAATCCACTACGTACGGCCTTGGAGACAGAAATCGATGCGATACTGAAGTAAATATAGAAGTACTAAAACATCGACTTCTTTTTTTTGTCGTTGGGAAAATCATCTTATGACATCTCTCGCCCTTGGGCGGAGCGTGAGATAGTGTCAGACTTTTACTGATTAAAAACCCACTCCTGTTCTTTCTTTGCCTTAGTTCCAGGGCCCCGGGGTTCTCTTTCGCATCACCCATGGCCCCAGTAGGCTTCGACCCTGCTGGGCCCCTACGGTTTTGCTGACATCTCCTTGAAGCGCGGGTGAAACACTACGCGCCGTCGACAACTTGGGCTCGGTCCGGACGGTTACCGGACGGTCGGACGGCGAGCTAACCATTTAATTAAAGTTAACAGTTTATGTCACAAATAAGAGTATTATATACGTATATACGTAAATACAAAATTAAAATTTGTTTATTTTAAGGCCCTGAAACTGATTTACAAACTAAGACTGGGGTTGTGTCTTGATAGCGTTTGTCTGAGAGCCCGAGTTGCATTACTCGAGAGATGTCCCAACGTCAATATCGTGACGCGTTAGTTGGGCACGCCATAACTTTAGAGTGACTTTACCAATTTCATTCATATTTTCCTAAAAGTTTTCTTATACTTTGTAGAAGATTCTTACGGAAAGAAAAAATAAGAAAATTGCGCAAAAAAAAATTGGAAAATTTTAGAATATTTAACGACCGTTTAACCTTTGCGCTTTTTCTACAGTTCGTGCGGGTCGGCTGGTAACACAATATCGGATGTAATGAAAGTATTGTAATTAAGTTATGTAGGAGTTTCTCGAACTAACACAAACAAAATTACATCAAACTTATTCTTTCGTGTCGATGGACTCAAATTATATTTAGGCTCTACCAGACCAGACGACCAGAAGCTCTTAGCGCGGTCCATTTGACAAGCTAAAATGAACTTTAAAAGGGATGGAGCTATATAGGGTGTTTATCCATCCCTCTTTCTCGCTCGCACGCTTGAAATTTTAAAACGTCATGCTGGGAAGGGGTGGCGAGACGACCTAGATGCCTACCGCAAAGACTGGTTCGAGGTGGCCCAAGAAAAGAATACCTGGATGAAGTTGGGGGAGGCCTTTGCCCAGCAGTGGGACAGTATAGGACATTAAAAAAAAACAAATGCTAAGGCACAGCTCTGTTATTGGTGTATAAATCCTGAAAAGTGCAGCGCAAACTAAAGCGCGTCGATGTAACAAGTAACTCAGTAGAGGAAAAGGTGGTAAAATGGCCCCCTACTTTGTTTTTAAGGCCTCATGTAATAAAAAGCTTTTTACAAAAAAAAAAATAACCGACTTCACTAAAAAGATCAAAATAACTTTAATTTCGGAAGTCGGTGTTTCTCGGTATTATTATACAGTATCTTATTTAACACCGACTTCCGAAATTAAAGTTATTTTGATCTGTTTAGTGAAGTCCGTTATTTTTTTTTTGTAAAAATCTTTTTATTTCACACTTTTTAGTTGCGATAGGTACACTTATAAGCAGAGTGCCTATTTCTCATGATAATTCCAATTAACCCAAACACTGCTAGGTTACAAAGTTTTATTATGAAGTTCCTGTGTCTACCTTCCACCTTCCGGCTCCATCATCAAATCTGTTCGATAGTACCTTATAGCCAAAGTTCATCTCATGATAATTCTAATAAGCTCAAACACGCCTAGGATACATTGATTAATTACGGAGTTTCAGTGCCTACCTTCCGGCTCCATCATCATCATCAGATCACTTCGATGATACCATTTTCAACGTAACTATTCAGAACCATTCATTCATTTGTATTGTCATAGTCGCATAAGTATCTTTATTGTGATATCTATGCGAGTATGAAGTTCCGTTGACCATTTCTGGTCTTCTTCGTCAGTTTCACTTCATAAAATGTTACTTTTTGACTGTAAATGCTTAAGTTCTCGATGAAAATACATAAATCACTATATAATTGCCTATAATATTTGAGGAGTTCCCTCGATTTCGCCAAGATTCCATCATCAGATCCCGACTTGGTGACTATGGGACCATTTGGAAAGTATACCCTTTCCAACAAAAAAAGAATTTTTCAAATCGGTTGGCAAGCGACGAAGTTATGCGCGAACAAACATAAAAAAAAAAAAATACAAACATCCGAATTGAGAACCTCCTCCTTTTTTAGAAGTCGGTTAAAAAATACTAGATTTATAAATCAAGTAAGTACGTTATAGTGTTCCTTACCCATTGTCCTATGCATACCTTTACGTAGAAAAATTAAAATAACCACAGAATTATCAAAAAAATATGTTTTCTACAAAATGGCAAATCTGACAACATGACATTAAGTGAGGGTTATATGGTACCCTGGGGGCCATATTAAATATATTAAAATTTAATTAAACCTTTTCGGCAAAATCACAAATAATATTCGTCTTCAGGGCCAGCAAAGGCTGTATGAGTCCATAAATTGCACCTCAGGCACTGAATCCACTTCTCTCTATGTCTATCGCTAAAATAACTTGTTTCACAAAATAAATATGCTTCTTGTATCTATCATGCATCATATCTGAATTAACTTGCTCGTCATATTCAGAGTCTGTTTCTATGACTGCGTCACTTTCAGGGCTACTGCTGGATGTATCGACTCTCATACATCCAGCAGTAGCTCATACATTTAGACATCGGTTATACATTTTATATGGCCCCCGCATTAAAGTCCTAATAGGAACAATGTGAATGTGAATGTGTGAATGTGTGTGGGAAGTTAAGGTGTGCAATAAAGTAATAATAAATAAATAAATAAATAAATGTGAGGGGGTCAAATTACAAATATTAAAGTATATGTGACCAAGGAAACATACATCATCATCATCATCATCATTTCAGCCGAAAGACGTCCACTGCTGGACATAGGCCTCCCCCAAGCGTCGCCACAGCGAACGGTCCTGTGCGTCTCGCATCCATCGGACCCCCGCAACCGTTACCAAGTCATCGGTCCACCTTGTAGGAGGCCTTCCAACGCTACGTCTTCCGGTACGTGGTCGCCATTCCAGAACCTTTCGGCCCCAACGGCCATCTGTTCTGCGAGCAATGTGCCCTGCCCATTGCCACTTTAGTTTGGCGATTCTTCGTGCTATGTCGGCAACCTTGGTTCTCCTGCGGATATCCTCATTCCTGATTCGATCACGCAAGGAAACTCCGAGCATAGCCCTCTCCATTGCCCTTTGGGTGACTTTAAGCCTTCTAATGAGGCCCATTGTAAGCGACCACGTTTCGGAGCCATATGTCATCACTGGCAACACGCACTGGTCATAGACTTTCGTCTTGAGACACTGTGGTATATTGGACGAGAAGACACCGCGCAGCTTCCCGAACGCTGCCCAGCCGAGTCGGATTCGACGATTGATCTCTTTCTCGAAGTTAGACCTTCCTAACTGGACCGTCTGTCCCAGGTAAACGTAGTCGTCTACAACTTCGAGTGTAGAGTCCCCGACCTTGATAGGAGTGGGTGCTACATGGCTGTTTACCATGACTTTGGTTTTGTCCATGTTCATTTTAAGTCCCACTCTTTCGGAAGCTCTACTGAGGTCACCAAGCATTGTACTGAGCTCCTCCGTAGTCTCAGCCATGACAACTATGTCGTCGGCAAACCGAAGGTGAGTGATGTACTCGCCATTGACATTAATGCCTAGCCCTCTCCATTCCAAAACCTTGAAGACATCCTCCATTGCTGCCGTGAACAGTTTCGGAGAAATAACGTCTCCCTGCCTCACACCCCGCTGCAAGAGGATAGGTTTCGAGGTCTGGTCTTGTAGTCGGACTGACATAGTGGCGTTTTTGTACAAACACTTCAGCACTTCGATATACCGATAGTCAATTTGGCACCGTTGGAGAGACTGCAGTACAGCCCAAGTTTCAATCGAATCAAAGGCTTTCTCGTAGTCCACAAACGCTAAGCAGAGAGGCTGGTTATACTCCTCAGTCTTCTGTATAACCTGCCGCAGCGTATGTATGTGGTCCACGGTGCTGAAGCCTTTTCGAAATCCGGCTTGTTCGGGAGGCTGGAAGTCGTCGAACCTGCGCGCGAGACGATTCGTGATGACTCTGGAAAACAGCTTGTAGACATGGCTCAGAAGCGAGATGGGCCTATAATTCTTAAGCAGGGCATTATCGCCCTTCTTAAAGAAGAGTACCACCACGCCTCTGCTCCACGCCTGTGGCGTTTTCCCCTCGAGTATGACGGAATCAAATAGCTTCTGAAGGGCCTTAAGGACCGGTTTTCCACCCGCCTTCAGGAGTTCGGCCGTAATTCCGTCCTCACCCGACGCCTTGTTGTTTTTCAGCTGCTTCAGAGCCATCCTAATCTCGTACAGGCTGACGTCCGGGATATCTTCGGTATAGTGTCGAGTCAATCTAGCTCTTGGGTCGTTTACTAGATTTACAGCGGGTTTAGCGGTAGACGTGTATAACTGTCCATAAAAAGCCTCGATCTCTCCCAGAAGCCCCGATTTGGCGGATATGACTCTGCCATCGTCGGTCTTCAGTTTCGTGAGCTGGCTTTGCCCAATAGACAGATCTCGTGCAAATACTTTAGAGCCCTTATTCCGCTCAATCGCATCCTTAATCCTTGCGGTATTAAAGCGGCGAAGGTCACGTTTCAGGGACTTCGAGATTTGTCTATTGAGCTGCCGGTATATGCACGCATCGTCTGAAGACTGCAGAATCATCTCACGCCTCTTCTTCATTAGCTCGAGGGTCGGATCGGAGAGCTTCTTGTTTTTATTTGTACGGTGAGTCTTGAAAAACTTAGACCCGACCGTATGGACAGTTTCCACGAACCCATCGTTATATTCATCCACGGAGCTTCCTAGGCACTCGAAACGATTGTGGAGTTCGAGCTGAAAGCTCTCGGGGTTTTGGATCTGGATCTATGCTGGACGGAGCGTAGACTTCATCAGTCGAGACCTTTCAAGCTTAATGTTAATATTCAATGTGCCTCTTACGACGCGGTCAGGAAACATACATATATTTATTTAATGTTTTTGCATAATTAAATTCAAATTCCAGAAGAAAAACATGTGTCATACACAATGTTTAAATCATCAAACGTAAAACTCAGTTTGTCTAGAAAAAAAAAAATAAAATTGTGAGCCGTTTCAAAAGTTTGACAGTTGTGTGTTTAGACTGTTTCAAATAACAAACAAACGTAACACCATCTTACGGATTTTGTTGGCTATATTCGATAGCTTTTACAAGAGCTCTACAATCCACGCACATTATACTAGATGGCGTATTTCTAAATTATGAATATTTAAGGGGGCCAAGATATCTGCCGGGGCCGCATTACCACCTTTTCCTCTATCGTACCAAAACAGTCGCCCCATTTAGAGGCGGCCGATCGCTCGAGATAACGGTCCTCACGCCCCAACCGCCACCGGGACTCCGATCCCGATTTCCAGCCACCGTAGGCGCGGGCTTGCGGACGGCGAACAATGGGTAGCTCGCCGTCCGACCGTCCGATAACCGTCCGGACCGAGCCCAAGTCGTCGACGGCGCGTACTGTTCCACGCGCGCCTCAAGGAGATGACATCAAACCGTAGGGGCCCAGCAGGGTCGAAGCCTACTGGGGCCAAGGGTCTGATTCAAAAAGGAAGACTCGGCCCTGGTACGAAAGGCAACGAAGGAACAGAAGTGGGTTTTTAGTCAGTAAAAGTCTGACACTATCTCCCGCGCCGCCCAAAAGCGTGATTTATCATTAGATGATTTTCCCACCTAAAAAAAAAACATCGACTCAAAAAGTGGAAGCATCTTAGTATCGGGGCCAAGTGTCCGAAGCAATGTCATTCGAAGTAACAAGTTTCGCACTAGCTTAGGAAACGTAGATCCTTATTAGGTATCAATCGGCTTTAAGCTAGGACTTAGGGAGGTAAGCCATACTAAAGTGGGGATTAGTTTGAAATGTGTCACTTTTTAATCGTTCCTAGTTAAAGAGCCTGGTTGCCGCTGAGCTAAGTTAGTTTAAGCTTAGCTAAGGTGTTTGGTCATTCATTGCAAATTCATCTAAGTGTTTATGTTTTTCTGCCAAATAACATATTGGATGTTTGAAGTGTAATTTGTGGAGATAAATAAACACTTTTTTTTGTTTTTTTTTTTATTCTTGTATGCAGACCTCAAGCTGCATTTGTAAATAGGTTAATAGGCGAGCTAAGTTTAGAGCTGTAGTCTAAAATCGAGGTTAGAGGTTTGTCACCGTAGGTGCAGGCTTGCGGACGGCGAGCAATGGGTAGCGTCCTATAAAATTGGCAACAAAATTGACTGGGCCCTCTAGAACCGATACCTGCCAAGGTTCCGGATTGTTTGAAAGAGTTACTGTGGGTTGGAACGCAAGAGGCATCTGAAGGAATACAGTTGTGTTTTAGTCAGTAAAAATTTGAAACTGCCTCTCGCTCCACCCAGAACAGAAGAAGAAAAAAATAGAGGTTTATGTAGAATCAGATCTACAAGCTGACTGTATAGATACAGCAGTTTGGATGCGGTTTGAATGCATTTCCCATGAAAAAGGAAAAAGCTGTCTTTCTAAAGCAGGAAAAAAATCCTCAATCACACTATAGGTACTAACGGGAAAGACACGGAGATGCATCATCATTATTTCAGCCAAAAGACGTCCACTGTTGTTCCTGACCTGTGTGCCTGTTGCCTTACCCAAGTGTCGCCGTAACGACCGGGCCTGTGCGTCTCGCATTCATCGGATTTCCGGGATCCTCACCAGGTCTTTGATCCACCTTGTGCCGGCCTTCTAACGCTGCGTCTTTCGTCTTCCGCGGAGATGCAATGCCTAAAAATTACTCGGTGACTAGAAAAAAGTAAGGTCTAAAATGGTACTCCCAAACTCCACCTCTGCCCCCCTAGTCAAGTTACAACCGTTTTGTTTCGATTCTCTTTTCGTCGATCGCCTCGAGTAGGCCACGCCTCCGATTCCTTTATTCTGACGTCATCTCAACGCTCAGTCACCTGGCAAAGGAAACAACAAAGGAATAGGAGGCGTGGCCGACTCGAGGCGATCAACGAAAAGAGAATCGAAACGAAACGGTTGTAACTTGGCTAGGGGGGCAGTTACTCCTTAGGTCGCAGGCTCGCGTCAATAACTCATTCCAATCCTAATAGCTCAATCCAGTTTTAGTACTAGTTGCTAACGATCAATGTTATTATAACCGTTCAAGGCAAACATGCCATTAAAACGTACAGAAACAACTAACCTTTAGAGAATTTCCCTTCATTGCCCTGCTAACACTTCTCGTAACATAAGTACGGTAGGTACAATTTCAATCGCAGTTGCTATGATTGGAATGAAGGCATTAGCTTGGCGTCATCAAGCATCTGCAGGCGATACTAGGTAAATGACATAAGGCAAAAAGTGCGCCATCCGTGCCTTGAGATGACATGTATAGATGCAACTCCATACAAATTATATTGACAAATGTTTTGTATATTTTTAACCGACTGCAAGAAGGGTTAAAATATAAGGTTTTCCACACATATCTTGTATGTATGAATGTATGTATGTATGTAATATTCTTTATTACCTCATATCATCCAAACCGTGCCAGAGGGTCATGGCCCGGATAGTGCGGGGATACCGCACGGTTTCCCGCGAAGTGGCGAGCCTCATTGCTGGCATGTCACCGTGGGATCTGGAGGCAACTGTTCTTGCACGCATGCACGATCTACGCGTGGAGATGCAACGCTGGGGTGAAACTCCACTGCAGTTCTGGCGGGATCTCACGGTGGAATGGCGACAGCGACTGTCGCAACCCAGTGCCGGGCACGCCACAATTATGGCGATAAGTCTCCTCTTTGAGGAGTGGTCCGCATGACTCAGGTTCTAACCGAAAATAGTAAGTTTGGAAGGTTCCTGCACCGGATTCGTGCGGAAGATCCCGATCCCTATTTTCATCCACCTTGGGCACAGGTTTGCGGACGGCGAGCAATGGGTAGCAAGCCGTTCGGTCGTCCGGTAACCGTCCGGACTGAGCCCAAGTCGTCGACGGTGCGTTGTGTTCTACGCGCGCCTCAAGGAGATGTCAGCAAATCGTAGGGGCCCAGCAGGGTCGAAGCCTACTGGGGCCATGGGTTAAGTGAAAATGAATCCCCAGTGCTTCATTTTCTTTGGATACTGCAATATGGGTATCAAATTAAAGAGCTCATTTTGAGGATTTCAAAATGGTATATAATGACCATATTAAAAAAACACAATATGTATAATATGTTATTTATTATCTACTAACTTTTACTCGCGACTTCGTTACTCCCCTTTTTATATCCCTCCTGGGAATTAAGTCCCGTTACCGCGGGAAAATAAAAAGTAGCCCGAGTTACTCCTTGTAACATCAACGACGAATTTCGGATGACGTGCAATGTGTAGCTCGCAGTCCGGACCGAGCCCAAATCATCGATAGCGCGTCGTGTACTACGCGTTCCTCAAAGAAATGTTAGCAAAACTGTAGGGCCCAGCAAGGCCGATGCCTACTAAGGCCATGGGAAGACTTCTGAAAAGGTAACCTGTGATCCTGGAACGCAAAGGGCAACTGAAGAAATCTAGGTGTGGTTTTACTTAGTAAAAGTTTGACACGTTCTCCCTCTCTGCCCTAGAGCGCGAGAAGTCATTAGATGATTACCCACACAAAAAAAAGCTTTCCGTCAGTGAAAGTACCGTCAAAATCAATCCAGCCGTTTCGAAGATTTCCTTTCCCTCGGGAATTAGAATGTCCGGACCACCACCGGAATTAAGACAACGAGTCTACAACATAATTTTTACTAAAATGTAAAAAAGAAAAGGTAACGTATGTAATAGTTTTTTTTTTAATACCTTTCCTTTAGATGCCAATAAATTCTGTAACTTTCAATTTTATTTTCTAAAAAGGCAACATAGATTTGTGTTGCCCCCGCAACAATTTTTTTGTGTAAATAATAATGTCATGTCAAAAAAGTAAACGCCCATAGGCCTTCTACAAAAAATCGTAACTATGACCGGACAATAGGGAAATTGTGATTGATAGACGTATCGCAGTTTGTAGTTATGTTAATAACTAACCAAGTGGGTGGACATCATATTCCTATTGTATTTCTGCTATTGGTATTTCTTACCATCAGTCGTCGAATGATTACCTAATCTTTTTCGGACTTAGCTCATATTTTTTAATAATAAATCGATCCTTTTAAGTAAGAACATCGTAAGCTTGCGACAGTTTGCTTTTTTGCAGGAATGGGTTTTCTCTTCCATAATTAAAAAGTATTATTATTATTATTTGAATAATAAGTATTTTTTTAGAAGTAATATCATTAACTGTCAGGCTCATGTTGTGTTCGGTTTCCAGTCTAACCATCTAGTTATAGCTGGAAAAAGGCTTGGCACATTGATTGATTTTGGAAGCCATTTATTATCCAATTTTTTTTTTTTAAGTAGAATGTTTTCGTATGAATAGTTAATTTGTTTACCATTGTAATATGGATGTATACGTTTTAACGTTTTTTATAATAACTGGCAGCAAATGTGGTGGCAAGACAACCATGTCGGCAAGCTTCGCTGAGGTAGTCAAGACTACAACAAAATTCTAAGCTTCATTTTTATCAGAGACCGTGCCGGTTTTAATGATTCCCAATATTATCCAATTGCGCGGACACTTGAGATTCAAAACTACACCAATTTTACATCGCAATATCCACAAGGAGTCAATTAGTGAATTATAATTAAAACAACCTCGCCAAAAACTCTAATAGCCAATAAATTGCAATTGTTGCAAGGAAAAAAAAATAGCAGTTAACAAATTTTAGCGAACAATATTTTTTGTATGAAACAAACACTGCAACAATCCTAAGAGATATATTATGCCAGAGTATTAATGGCCTACTCATTCATCATAGACTTATGCAAATGTCCAGCTACTGACTATAAAATTTTTGATAGGTTTCTTTTACTCCCTTCACTGTTAGAGACGAGACAGTAAACCGGTAGTTTTTCAATAAAAACAAAACGCATTAGGGCCTGTATACACTGCGTTTTTTAAACGCGCCGTTAACGCGCGTTTTAGAAACGTGCGTCGACGGCGCGCTTTTATCCTATTAAAGGTCTACAGATTGCGTCTGACTCGCGTGCTTATCGCGTCTATATCGCTACAAATGCGCGTCAACGGCGCGGTTAAAAAACGTAGTGTGCACAAGCCCTTAGAGATACTTTTATATCGCTCGTGCTGGGACATTTTATGACGGATTATATTGATTTCACATTCCAAGGTTAATAAGGTGTTGTTAGATGTTGTGCTAATGCCCATTTCGTAAATTAATCCCAAATGGTTGTCATTCTTATCCATCGTAAAGATTCTGACAATAGTGTCGCATACCATTTAAAAAAAAAGAGATTTTTTTGATTAGTGATCTTGTTTAGGGTTCCATATCTCAGACGGCTAAAATAGAACCCTTATAGAATCACTTTGTTATCCGTATGTCCGTCTGTCAAGACCCTTTTTCTCAGGAACTCGTGGAGATATTAATATCAAATACTCTGCTTCTCCTTAGAGCAGTGAAAAAATGAAACATTAAAGTCAACGAAATATAAAGATAAGGCTATTTATGCTTCGTTTATGGCGTAAGTTTTGACACTCGCTAGGAAATCAAACCCTATACCTAGTAGGGTAGCTACGGTGGAGCACACGGTTGAGGTGTGCCCCGCTTGGGCAGAGCAACGCCGTGTCCTTGTGGGGGCGATCGGCGGCGGCGATCTCTCGCGCCGGGCCTTGGTACAGGCCATGGTCCGGAGCGAGGAAGAGTGGCAGGCGGTCGCCTCCTTCTGTGAAGCAGTAATGCTAGCAAAGGAGGCGGCCGATCGCGTGAGGCAACGGTCCTCACGCCCTTACCGCCGCCGGGATTCCGATCCCGATTGCCGGCCACCGTAGGCGCGGGCTTGCGGACGGCGAGCAATGGGTGGCTCGCCGTCGGACCGTCCGGTAACCGTCCGGACCGAGCCAAGTCGTCGACGGCGCGTATTGTTCCACGCGCGCCTCAGGAAGATGTCAGCAAATCGTAGGGGCCCAGCAGGGTCGAAGCCTACTGGGGCCATGGGTAGTGTGAAAACGAAACCCGGGGCCCTGGGACGAAGGCAACGAAGGAACAGGAGTGGGTTTTTAGTCAGTAAAAGTCTGACACTATCTCTCGCTCCGCCCAAGAGCGGGATTTGTCATTAGATGATTTTCCCACCGAAAAAAAAAAAAAAAAAAAAAAGTAGGGTAGCTACTTCCCGTTGACCTATAGAAATATGAAATTTCGCAACCCTCTCTACTCTCGGATCGTGGGTGCACTCACAAACATGTAAACTCATATACACAAAACACCCAGACGCGGAACAGCTATCTGCAGACTATACAAATATTTGTTATTTGCGGGAGTAGAACCCTTGACATGCAGTGCAGCAGCAGGCTGCTCAACCATTGGACCAACCACGCCATCTAACTATGAAGTGCCGATGCCATCATAATTCAATTATAAGAAAGGGATAGAGCGCGTCCTATAAAGCTCCATCTCTCTCACACCAACACTATCATGATATTTTAAGACGTCATGGTTGCGCCCCTGCAAAAACTTTACTTGAAGCACTTGCAATACAGGAAAATAAATTATTTTCCATTTTTGTTTTGTCACTAGAGTTGAAACTATCTAACTGTAACTAAGGGCTATTTTTGACGTAGTCTGTAGTTAACTATTATTTGACGAATAAAATTGTACTTTAACAGCTGTCTGTCTAACCACAACTCATACACCTCATAAAAAAGTTCAATCTATTGAAAAATCTGCCCTTGGATTGTACAAACACGCTTAGTCGTTTTATGATGTGCACGTTTTTTCATTTTCCGGACTTCATTTTCAAACCTGGAATGAATATTCACTTCTCAGCCATTGTTAAAGAAAAAAATCACCCTATCAAAGAAATAAGACTCCACAGACAGTAGACACGCATGATTGGGAAACGTTTCTTCCCATCACGGACACTGGCCACATAATTATATTTTAATCAGTTTCTTTGATTACAAAGTCTTGTCATGAGCTAACTGAGCTGTTTTCACACTATTCTTTCCATAGACTTTTTAATTTTTTATTATATGTAGATAGGCTCGCGTTTGACCACTATCTCACCTGATGGTAAACGATGATTTGATCGACGATGGAGTACGTTTGCCTAGAAGTAACCTATTCACTCTTGACGTACAGACCTCTATGTTATAGCTATCAGGAAACACAGACACCGGCAGGGAATTCCACTTCTTAGCTAGTACGTAGCACATAAATGTGTTCCTAAAACGTTTTGTACGGTATGGGTGGTATGTTTACCATGTTACATGTAGACTTAGAGAATTGATATTCTTTTTAAAATGCAACGGAATTCAAAAAAATTTAAAATTTGCATGCCAATGTGATGGCAAAAAAATATGGCGGACTCTGTTATTAAAAAAACACCTATGTACTAGCTACGAGTATACCCATGTTTGCAGAATAAATGATTATGATTATGATTGACTAAGCAATCAACATCAACATGCTGATTTAGATACTAAGCCTCCCCTCAAGTGTTGTCACATTAACCAGTCCTGTAGCGAGGAGGAGTGGAAGGTGGTCGCCTCCTTCTATAAGGCAGTAATGTTAGCAAAGGAGGAGGCCGCACGTGCACGCGTGAGGAAGCAGCCCTAATGCCCCAGCCGCCGGGATCCCGATCCCGATTTCCGTCCAGACCGAGCCCAAGTCGTCAACGGCGCGTATTGTTCCACGCACGCCACAAGAAGATGTCAGCAGTGAAGATGATGGTTCAGCAGGGTCGAAGCCTACTGAGGCCAAGGGTCTACTTCTGAAAGGAAGAGTCGGCCCTGGTATGAAAAGCAACGAAGGAACAGGAGTGGGTTTTTGGTCAGTAAAATTCCCGCTCCGCCCAAGATCGGGGATGTAATTGGATGATTTTCCCACAAAACCCTCGAAAAATTCAAGAAAGATCACTCAAGAAAGAGATAAAGTGACTATGCGGCCAGTATCTGTCTCATTTCAAATTATCTATGTTTATGCAAGACCTATCCGCTTCTTCAATTAATGACATTTCCTAATCAAAATTACAGAAAAGAAATAAGAAAATTACTGGCGCTAAATAACATAACTAAAATTAACACAATTGTTACATTTTTGCGACGGGTTCTGTTTTCTAAAGCAGAAAAGTACGAAAGAAATTTATAACTTCAAATCTTCATTTATGGCATTTGTGGAAGAGATACCACAATTTTGTAAATAACACGTACACACTATTAATATACGATCTAACGCTGGTAAATGTTTAGCGAATTAATACAGTAATTAAAAAAGTAAGTTAAAAATAGAAGATTTTTTCGCAGACGCAAACTGTCATTATGACTACATGATATAAACTCGTAAGAGTGAAATAGAGAGAAGAAAAAAAACCGGTTCAAACAGAAACCACTTATTTTTATTAATTTCAATGGATGCGCATAGATGAAACTTACAAAATTGACAGATTGTCTATTGTCACCCGTCGTCTAAGTCTATGGTTCTTTATTTATTTATTTTATAATTTATGTACACACATAATATAAAAAACATAGACATTATAAAAATTGTACTAAGGTACTGCTTATTTCAAAAGAAATTTCTTCCAGCAGACCTTTGAAAGGAGAGATTAAAAGAAATGTAGACAATAGTGTGTAGAAACCAGAAAACAAGAGTTTGTGAAATCTTAAATTAATATCTAAATAACACATATAATTTAAATATTCTTCTTCTTTTCGTGTCGATGTTCTCAAACTATTTTTTTTCTGACCAGCCCCCCTAGCCAAGTTACAATCGTGTCGTTCGCGCCGATCGCCTCGAGTAGGCCACGCCTCCGATTCCTTTGTTCTGACCACGTGACTGAGCGTTGAGATGATGTCAGAACAAAGGAATCGGAGGCGTGGCCTACTCGAGGCGTTCGGCGCGAACGATACGATTGTAACTTGGCTAGGGGGGCTGTACAGCTCTCTATGTCTCATTTAAATATTAATAAATACTTATAAAATTATACATACCTCATACTAAAAATAAATACATAATATATATACCTACTGTATACAAAAAAACTCATAGAAATCATCAGTGGCCATCTATGGTCCAATCATTGCTAAGCCTGCTTGACCAAAGAGGTCAAATCAATCCGGCACTTATCTACTGAATGTTAATAAGTAATTAAGCTCCTACTGACGAATCATCATGATCTTGCGATGCTATTGTTAACCATATTTGGATGAGCTTCTAATCATGTTTTAATGTAAAATTAAAGGCCATCACTAGAATGTGAACCGGGTTCCTAAATAACGGTAGGAGGGGTTCACATCGGCGTCGGTTAGACGATGAAGTACCTGGGACTCGTCTTCGACAGCCGGTGAACTTTTGAGGAGCCACATCCAGCGGCAACCTTTGAAGTGCTTATAACATTAGTTTTAACTCGATATAATTGCACGAAATTAATCGAGTTAACACTGGATAATGTGAAAGAACCTCATCAGACGTTTTAAAGTCACCCAAAGAGCAACGGAAAGGGCTATACTCTGGAGTTTCCTTGCGTGATCGCATAAGGAATGAGATCCACAGGAGAACCAAGATTACCGACTTAACCCGAAGAATAGCCTAACTTAAGTGGTAGTAGGCAGGGCATATTGCTCGAAGAACACATGATCGTTGGGGCCGAAAGGTTCTGGAGTGGCGACCGCGTACCGGAAGCCACAGCGTTGGAAGGCCTCCCTCAAGGTGGATCGATGACCTCGTGAGCGAGACGCACAAGTCTGTTCATTGTGGTGACACTTGGGGGAGGCTTGTGTCCTACAGTATAGGTGCGACTTTCGACTGAAAATATGATGATGAGTGTCATACAATAAAATCGCACTAACAGTCATAATTAAGTGAGTATTTTTCAACCGTCTTTACCTTATCCACCGAAAAGTTCAGTCTGCCAGCTTGCAGGTGACCAATACCAAATTTTACAGTGGGATTTATTTTATTTATTTATTAACATACTCGTACATACTCTTTTTTCTAAAATCAGTATATATATTTTTTTTAAATGTGCTACAAACTACTGCGTGTTGCTGTGTGTGCACATGAGTAGTATTAATTAGGTATGCAATTTGAATTTTGCCCTCAAAACTCAAAAAGCCTTCTAGCACCTATCTCCTTATAACAAACGCAAAAAAAACTGTTGGAGCGTGCCGTGGCTGATTCAGCGAAGGGTATTGAAACTTCAGTAGACTGTATAAACTGATAACAATATTGTTCGAAAGGACCAATAGAATAGAATAGAATAGAATATCGTTTATTTAATAAAAGTGGGACATTTATATTAAGATACATAAAAACAATTATAACGCATACATTGCATTTTTGCCTGAACTAGGTTGGACCTGTATGTCAGGCTAAAAAGTACTAAGAATCTAAGAAATAATAAATTAACAATCATTAAAATTCACTATATTAAATAACCTAAATTTAATTAACTAAAAGCAAAGCATGTTTTATTTACAAACTAAAAGGAGATCTTCTGTCTCTCTGTACGAGATGCTGAGTAAGTATTGCACAATATTCTTTTTACAGCTATAATAATTTAATTTATACAAACCTAATTTTCTATTTAATCTATTGTACAAAAATGGGCCTAAAAATGTGAAATACCTTTTTACAAAGACATATTTTGAAAAAGTATTGGAATTGCATACAATATCATTCCGTCTCTTATTAGTAATTTCAGGGTAGAAGGGAAGCATGGTGTGCTGTTTTAATACTAGACGCATTATGAAAAGCTGGCGAACAGTCAGTACGTTGCAGGACTTGTATAGCAAATCTGTGGGATAGAGGAACGGATGGAAATTGGCTACTTTTAAAATGGCTCTCTGAGCTCTTTCTAGAGGTAACAAATAGGTTTTTGGTGCTCCACCCCACGAAGTAATACAGTATTGAATTACAGATTGTCCGAGTGCCAGATAAACTTGGTTAATCAATTTTGAGTCTGCAATTGCTCGCAATTTTTTAAAAATATAGATTAATTTTCGCACTCTTTTAACTAAACTTTCAACATGTGGTCTAAAGGAGAGTGTTTTGTCAATTATAACCCCGAGATATTTAATGTCGCATGTTTTAAGGATAAAAGGACAATTACATTTACTGACTGAGTGGAATCCACATTTGTGGGCATAAAGATGAGAATTAGTAGTGTTAGATTGAAGGTCGCGCATGGAGAAGTGAATATATTTAGTCTTGTCAGCATTTAATGTTAGTAAATTGCTTTGAAGCCAATTAGTCACATTGTTTAAACCTACTTGAGCGTATTCGTATAATTCATTGCTGGTTTTAGCGGAAAAGATTAAGGCTGTGTCGTCAGCATATGAAATAATTTTGCCTTGTTTAATATTCAAATTACACAAATCATTAATATAAATCAAGAATAGGGTTGGGCCCTGAATGCTGCCCTGGGGAATACCAAAACTAGTGTTTTTTTGTTCATCGCTTGTGATATCCAAGGTTTACAATTAGTGTAAAAAAAATGCGCGGGCGCGGACGTTCGTCAAGACGTGTAACAGCTGATTGGCGAGCGGCTTGCGGTGCGGGGTCTTACAATGTACCCTAAATATTACATGTTTTATTCCGTAGATGCGACGCACTCATTGTACAACTTCGGTACATCGATTTTATCGGCTATCCGGCTCGAAAGACCAAAAACAAGGTACATAATATTTTGAACCTACAGTCTTCGTCTGATATTTAGAGCATTTTCTTTTATGAACGTAAGTGGTATCATGCGACGTTTAAGATGTTAAACCTAAATATGTATGTCATACACATCTAACTCACGACACCCTGACATCGACACCGAGGAAATGTTGATAATTTACGTTGTTCGTCGAAGTTTTGACGACGTCGCCTCTAGAACAATGCAGTAGTTACATTGGCTGACTCGCCTCCATACTACGATGTTCACTTCCCGGATAGACGTGCGTTTTTCTCACAACTTGAGCGTTTCCTCAAATGTTAATAGCTAGCGTATAAAAAGTTGCCACATTCAAATCGAGTGTATGGAAGTAAGAAGTACCGTAATAATAGATAAACGATTTCGGAAATGCAGAGCATTATTTTTTTGCTAATTATTTTAATGGGCGTGGATTTATGGAAATCTAAGCAAATATGCACATTTTTATGTATATATACTTAGTTAAATAATAATCAGGTAATGCCAATCAATTTAAAAGACCACATGTATTTTTTCTTCTTTTTGGCTTCGCAAGGTTTGTACATTTAGCAGTTTGATTTTTATTTGAATGTCATGTTTAAAAGAATACATTTATGAATAGAGTTCAAGCTCTAAAGGTGCTTCTCAACCGAACTCAATTAGCCTGAGCAATCAGCAGTAAGATATCCATAATGGTTTGATTTGGTGGAGAAACGCCTTAACTCCGTATAATATGCTAGGTCTTCCCAGACTTTCTACGCAAAAACTTGGTTAGAAGCGCTTATTTTTTCTTTACACAAAAACTATTAATCAAACCATCTTTTGTTTTAAGTGCAAAATCATCAAATAGATTCTCCCACTTTGGGTAGAGATCCCTCTACCTCTAATAATACGAGTAGATAATAATAATAATAATGGTTTATTGAGTCTCAGAAATATCAGTTATGAAATTACAAAAATATCTTAGGTGTAGGTATTTAAGAATGCTTTCGACACAGAATATAGCGCAACTGACATCATAGCTAAGTTACATAGTAACCTGTGTTAAAGATACCAGCTCCATTTTCCACAGGGTTACATTTTCTTATATTAGATTTGGGAGAGGGAGCCTCAGACTTTTATAGACTATAACCGATCCGTGTTCTTTCCAAGGCCCTATACGAGCTCTAGACGCAATCCATTTTACGACCTAAACTGAATTGTTAAAGGAATGGAGTTATATGTATATAGTTTATAGCTCCATCCCTCTTTCTCGCTCGCACGATTGACATTTTAACATGTCATGGTAAGACTCCTGTCCTTTGCGTTTCAGCGACCGCCGGGTACCGTAGGGGCCCAACAGGGCCAAGGGTCTGATTCTGAAAGGAAAACTCGGCCCTGGTATGAAAGGCAACGAAGGAACAGGAGTGGGTTTTTAGCCAGTAAAAGTCTGACACACGCCGCTAGAGAGGAAGCGCCCAAGAGCTGGGGATGTCATTGGATGATTTTCCCACCGAAAAAAAAAGCGACCGCCGGGTGACTCTTAAATATCCCGCCAACCAACTAAACCAACGTGAGTTTTTTTTTCATCACACAACAAACTTGACTAAACAAGTTTACTACAACTCTTACTTGGTTTTCTTTTTGTTAATCAATTAATTAGTAGTCATGCCAATTAGGTCAAAAGTTATCGCGATGAATACACAATTTATCTCAACCTATAAATACATCGCATCACCATTAAAAACCCTTCATTTTCTAATAATTAAATCAAAATGGCCGTTTCTTTAATAGTTCGTTTCATCATAATATTGTCATTTCTATTTTATTTGTATTTTTATGAACGTTTCGCCGTAAGATCGACAATATTTTGGGAAATAAAAGACTAGTTTTATGGAGCTTTCAAAAAAAAAATCTAATAGGTAGTTTGAAATATAAAGTTGTAGTAGGTACTATTTGCCCCCTGGCGTGTGAAGTGTGAACCGTCGAAGAAATGACTTTTGACTGAGTATGAATTAAAGAAAATTAAACACACTTTTTCGTTGTGAAGCATTCTTTTCGTTCCAACTTATGTTACAAATGAAAGTCTACTTATAGGTGTTGATATTAGTTAAGATTTAATCGAACACGTTTCAACGACTGAACTTCAATTAAAAGCCCGGGTGCTTAGTCGATAATTTGCATTGAACATTAACACCGAAGCTGGTCCGCTCACCCACATCATCATCATCACCATCATTTCTGCCGATAGACGTCTACTGCTGGACATAGGCCTCCCCCTCGCATCCATCGGATTCCCGCAACCTTCACCAGCAACGTTCACCCACAAAACCTAATAATTATAAAATTAAATGCTCAAAATATTCCAGTATCAGTAGCGCATAACAGACAATCATCTGCGCATCTATCGCTCAACATCCACAGACAGCAGACTACTGATCGCTAAATTACTATTGTTAGACAGCAATTATATTGTACGTGAGATATCAAACAAAAAATATAGGTGTACTGACATGACATAGTAATTGTTATCTACATCGGGTGTACTTCTACATTTTAAAAGGGTTCACTTCAGTGTCCATTCAAAAACTATACTGATGAATTATTAATGAGATGATAATTATCAGAACATAAGACTCAGTGATGTTTACAAAAACAAGATGGACTGATGACCTTAAAAGCCAACTGGGGTTATACTAAATGCGAAAGCTAGATAATCGAATTCAGCAGTGAAGAGATTTACCTAGATAGTAAGGTAGGTTGGCACTGTGATAGTTGGGTCGTAGACAATTTTTTTTTAAATCAAAATGTAACTTTATTTATAATCGGTAATTAACGTGGGCGCGGTTTGGGGACGGCGAGTAATGGGTAGCTCGCCGTCCGGTGCTACCGTGGCCGAGTCGTCGACGGCGCGTCAATGAGATCTCAGCAAACCCGTGGCGTCTCAGCAAACCCGTGGGGTCTCAGCAGGGTCGATGCCCGCTAGAGCCACGGTGAATTTCTGAAAGGGAAACCTGTGGTCCTAGAACGCCAAAGGCAACTGAAGGATTCAGGTGTGATTTTAGTCAGTAAAAGTTTGACACGGGAGAAGTTATTGGGTGATTTCCCACCTAAAAAAAAATAGAACTTTTCAAATCCGTTCCAAACATTTGAAATTAGGTGTCAAGTACAATGCGTTCCAAATAAGAATAGGATCGATTGCCATGTGGTGACGTCACGTCATACTGTCAAATCGAAGAATTATTATGGTGAGCGAAACAAGAAATTTTTAAAATTTAATTTATTTACGAACTGTGAACGATAAAAGTTTAATCAAAATCCAGTTCTTCAAGTTTGCTTATCTCTGAGTTCTTCAAATTTGCCCAATTTCTTGCGTTTTGATAGTTTGACGTGACGTCACAACATGGCAATCGATCCTATTCTTATTTGGAACGCATTGTACAGCCCAAACCGAAATATGAGTGTCTAAAGGATGATTGTTGTTTATTGCATAACAAAACATTTCCCACATTTAAAACACTAAAATTTAATAGGAACGAAAGGGAAAACACAAGTCTAGCCTTTAATTAAATAACTATTTTCCTTAATAAACACTTTGACATATACTTAATTAGCTGTAACTACTTGTCCTCTATGAAAAGTTCAAAGAAAATCTTAATCTAAGAGAGATTTTACACTCCTAGGTTCAATCATAACTTATCTTGCGTCTATCAGAATAAGAATATTTTATCGATTGCTCAATAAGTTGTGTGTATAATTGTCAAGAATGTATATGAAGTAGTCGATAGATATTATTTTCATTTGCATAAAGACTTTCACTAAATACTGTTCAAATTGACCTGTTGTAATTATAATTTGAGTCTTTTTAATTGAATAACAAGTGAAAATTAATAGTTTTTCTTGTAAGGCCTTTCGTTTTAAGTGGGAACATCTAATGACATCTTCCGCCCTTGGGTGGGGCGTGAGAGCGTGTCAGACTTTTACCGACTAAAACCCACTCCTGTTCCTTCTTTGCCTTCGTTCCAGGGCCCCGGGGTTCTCTTTCGCATCACCTATGGCCCCAGTAGGCTTCGACCCTGCTGGGCACCTGCGGTTTTGCTGACATCTCCTTGAGGCGCGCGTGGAACACTACGCGACGTCGACAACTTGGGCTCGGTCCGGACGGTTACTGGATGGTCGGATGGCGAGCTACCCATTGCTGGCCGTCCGCAAGCCAGCGCCTACGGTGGCTGGAAATCGAGGTCGGGATCTCGGCGGCTGGGGTGTGAGGGCCGTTCCCTCGCGCTTGCGGCCGCTTCCTTTGCTAGCATTACTGCTTCGCAGAAGGAGGCGACCGCCTGCTACTCCACCTCGCTCCGGACTTGTAAGGCCTGGTGTCTACATGCTGCTAGGTATTGACTAAGGGTTCTATCTGGTCGCACCAAAACGCTCCTATGCTGCTATCCTTATCTGTCACTTAGATCCGTCATTTGCTAGAGAGCGAGAAAGAGAGCAGGAGTGCCTTCACATGCGTCGAAATTGTCAGGGCGGTGAGCAACAGAATATGGAAGAAACATAAGAATATGCGATTAATGCGTTGAACTAGTACCTCCCTAGTTTCCAACTATCATTACTGCACAACAACTGCTACAAATTTGTAAATTCGCTAAAACAACCGTGTAAATTCGCTATAATTGTGAATGAGTCACATAAGACTAACTTGCAAACAACGCACTGAAACGGCTTTCAACACAAATAATGAGGAAATACGACTTCGTACAACAACTGTCGAAATACGAAACAGATGTTGGGCCTGCATTTACAACAGTGGCCAACAATTTGAACAGGATTTGTAAAAATTATGAAATGTTAAAAATGCAATTTAATTTTTTTCATTTTCATTTCTAAAAGAGAGATACGAGACAAATTTTACCTTATAAGAGTGAAATAACATTTTAAAACCTATTAAAAATGTTGCAAAAATATTGCAAAAATCATAATTTTTAATACTAGTCTTATGTGACTCGATTCACCATTCCAGCGAATTCAGAAAGTTATAAAAGGATTTTTATGACATGTGGCACATCACTAGCAAGAGAATTTTTGAGGAAGTTGGAAGATTCCGGTCGCTTTTGGTTTTTTTTATAGCCATGTCCAAAACTTTGCAAGTAAATTTTAAAAAAAAACTAGATAGCTAATGTCACTAATTTTAAATTTTAAAGTTCTCTAATACAATACACATCTAAATAAAATTAAAATTCAGAGTCCACGTCTAATATATTTTTTTTATTTGTATTTGAATGTATTTTGGTCTTATTTTCATAAAACAATAAAAAGTCGATGAAAAAAAATCCATAGGGCATGAGAAGTGTTTAGGGGTCTGAAAGGATAGCAGATGAGACCCGTCGACTATTTCAATTTGGCACACGATGCACCAAACACCCTGTATATTTAATAGTCCACTCACACGTAGACGTAGGTAGACTCAGCGTGAATTGTTATTGCAGAATTATTTTAAAGAGTTACCGTGGCGGGTGGCCCTGGAACGCAAAGGACAACTGAAGAAGCACAGGTGGAATTTAGTCAGTAAAAGTCTGACACGCCCCCTCGCACCACCCAGAACAGAAGAAATCATTTGATGACGTCCTACTTCAAAAAATTCATTGTTTCTCATGTCACCATCTATCAATGTAAATAAACATTTCCTATACACTATTTAAAACGATTTATACATTTTATAAGCAGTCTTTCAAAACCTCATTACACCTTTTACCACGTAACTGTAATAATTTATGATCACAAAAACAGTTCCAAAATAAACAGGACCAATTAATAAACCAGTAAGCTAAATCGTTACTAGATAATATATACGAGTATATATTTTATTAACCAACACATTGGTTAATAACAATGATGGATATGAAACTAGATTCAATTAGCAAGCTCGTAAAATCTCCACGATCCGGTCTTCTTTCATTCTCTAATATGTTTGTAATGAAATTGATATTTTTTTTCAGTTAATTACTCTTATTATATGAAGCTAGATTCATTTAATGTTTTATTGATTGATTGCTTGCATTTTGTGTTCTATTTTTGGATGGTATTTACCTAACTAGGTATAAGGAATAGTAGATTATGTGACTAGGGGATAAAGCAGTGTCTTTAAGTCGCGGGCGGCATGTTGAATTCCGAACGAAACGAAGGTTGCTAATTTTAATCCCGAACGATAGTGAGGGATTTATATAATTAACTCCCGAGCATTGCGAGGGAGTTAATAAAGAAACCTGAGTGAATTGAGGAATTCAAGCCACCCAAGACAAAGACAGCTTTATTCCCGTGTTGGATACTCTACTTTTTAAACCGTCTGTGAGATAATTAAAAGATAATTTAGTAAAACAAATCATATATTTGAGAAATATAAGTATTATGTACAAGTTAAACTTAACTATCACTCAACACGTCTTGAGATTTGAAACAAACATTCACTACCGACAAACTGCTATGCAGTTTGGCAGATGTTTTAAATGATTTTGATGTAACAAATTAATAAAATAAAAAAAATAAAAAAAACTACTCGAAGATTCTATAGTTTCAATTTTCTTTATTGCTCCCGCTTTTTCATTACCTACTTTTTTTTTGAAAGTCGTCATTAACCACGACCACGTTTTATTGTTTTTTTTTTTGTTAGTGGCCAGTTTGAATTTTGAATAAACTTTTTTGATGCACATACATTTTAGTTCACTTATTGTTGACGGTTTTTGACGTTCCAAATTCAAATCTCATTATTCCCTAGGGATCGCCCATGCTGTATTATCTCCCTAGGGACAGAATGACTTGCTTTAAGTGCTGGTTGTATGACATATAAAAGGGCATTACCGAGCAGGTGGTGTAAAAACATACTTATATATTGCTAAATACATACTAATACATATTACAGATAAATTACACCCAGACACAGAACAAATGATCGTGCTCATCACACAAACATTTCTCCTGGGTGGGAATCGAACCCACGACCTCCGGCATAGCAGTCAGGGCCACTAACGACTTGACCAAACTAGGTATAAGAAAGGTTAGAAATAATTAAATATAAGGAAAACAAGCAGTTGGAATATGTTTTTTGCTCGGTTTGGTTTTGCTGCAATAATTTCTGCATTATTTTTCACCACGACTACGACCACGCACCGAAATTGTACACACAGCGAAGAAGTCCTCCCACAAAGTAAGCCTGAACCATCGACCTTGACCGTTGACATGGATCGTTGATCTAGACCGTCGACCTGGACCGACGTCCTAGACCGTCGACCAGCTCCCTTAGCCAAGTTGCAACAGTTTCGTGTCGAATTCCGTTCTCCAATTGGTAACGCCTCGGTGTCAGCAATTGTAGAAAACGATAAGTTAGTAGCCATGTTGACGCGCCTGAGTCGGCCGCTCGTTCTACAATAACAAAGGATGTAGCGTTGAACATTGTAGAAACGATAACATTTCATTCTATCATTTCGAACGTTGTGAACTTGGCTACGAATTTTCTATTCGTTTGTTCTGCCCACGTGATTTAACGTTGAGATGATGTTATTCCCATACATTTGATTAGTTTTCGACTAGCGTTAACGATTGTGGATTATCAACTTGTCTATGGGTGCAGATGACCGAAGTGGTGCGCGGAAGCACAGGAGCAGCCGATATGGAGACGCCTAGGGAGACCTACATCCTACAATAGACGCATTTCGGCTAAAATTACCTATATTATGACTTTATCAAGTCAGGCGTTTAAGAAACAACAACAAAGTGTCAATGAATCCTTATCGGTTGGAATAGCTATGAAAAGATTTTAAATTTGCAATGGATGGAATGATTGCAGTGATAGGGAGTTTCAGACTTTTACTGACTAAAAATTCTTCAGTTGCTGCAATGCTTCAGTTAGCCTTTACTTTTCAAGGCCACAGTAACTCTTTCAAATTATTCCGTGGACTCCTACCTCTTCTAAAGCACGTTAGAAATTCTTTCTCTTATATTCTAACCTGTAAGGAAAACTAAATGTTCAAAAGTATTTTTTTTTAAATGGTGGGAAATCATCCAATGACTTCTCCCGCTCTAGAGTTGAGCGAGAGGGCGTGGGCGTGGGGCACCCCGGGTTTCCCTCCGGTTTCGCACGTCAACTCATGGCCCCAATAGGCTTCGGCCCTTTTGGGCCCCTATGGTATGTTCAAAAGTATAAGAACCCAGCAAAGTGGTAATAAATTAATAAATCAGTTTATATCACATACAATATTTCTTTCATCTAATTCAGTAATGCGTATAACTCGCGTTAATGTGACAAAATAGAATTTGGTATCAAAAGAAAGTTTAATTTATCACTCTTTAATTAATAGATTACCCATATGATAGTTAGGAAATGGTTTTTAATTAATTGGGCATTGATTTCAGCTGTATATTAGGTACTAAAGTAATCAAAAAATAAAGGGCCTGTTTTGACATTTGTACTTTAACTACCTAGTGGCTTGTCCGGTGTAGTGTAGCTAATACTAAAATAGCTACTACTACACCGGACCCCTAATTATTATTTTATTGTTTCTTTCAGTTTCGTTCCAAGTTACATTCTAGGGTTTTTCTCAAATGTCAAAACGGGCCTTTTATTTTTTAACGAGTGTAGTGTCTTCGTAAAATGGTGTAAGTGAACGGTTGGTGGTGATATAATTATGTTAGGGTAGGTTACTGATTTGAATATTTGAGTTAATAACGTCTCAAACCCTACTTTAATGTCAAATTTTGACAGGTTTTCAGGCTAAAGAAGTTTAACCTTTTAACCTACGTCGGATATATCCGACAAACGCTCTCGCGTTTATTTCGTCAAGGTCGCACATTCACGACTAAATACTGCAACTCGTCAGCTATTCTGTCACCATTTTTTTGTTTTTTAAGTTTGGAAATCATCTAATGACTTCTCGCGCTCTGGGCGGAGCGAGAGGACGTGCCAGACTTTTACTGACTAAAACCCCACCTGTGTCCTTCAGTTGCCTTTTGCTTTCTAGGACTACGAGTTTCCTTTTCAGAAATTCTCCGCGGTCCTAGCTAGCGGGCATCGGCCCTGCTGGGTCCCTACGGTTTGCTGACATCTCCTTGAGGAGCGAGTGGATCACTACGCGCTGTTGACGACTTGGCTCGGTCCGATCAATTACCGGACGATCGGACGGCAAGCTACCCATTGCTCGACGACCGCAAGCCCGCGTCTACCTTGGCTGGTAGTCGGGGTCGCCCATCCACGACCAAATACTCCATCTCATGAACACCTATGGGGTTTGAAGAGCTAAACTAGATGGAGTACTCAGTCGCAAACACACGTCCCACGACCACGACCACGTCGGACCAATCCGATGTAAGCAGTTAAAGGGTTAAGAAATACTCAACATCAAATGATTAAATCAGAAATAGGGTGTTAGGCATTGAGTGTTCGAAGGTAAGAAAGTGTTAAATGCGCTTTCAATTCTGCTCTTCAAATACCAGATTCGGAAATTGTGGACTAGACGCATTCCGAGATTTTATTTACGGAATTTACATATAAAATGTAAATAAGTCTGACTTTTAAAACTAAATGAGGTCATTGCTCGAGACTTTAAAGGCTATCATTTGAATGTCTTCGAATAAGTCTGGTTTGGATGACATATTTTTATGAGACGAATTAAATAGAAATGAACTTTTTTGTAGTATAGCTATGTCCCACCAAAAAATAGTCTATGTAGGAGTGGTCCATCAAAGATTCAAAGCATTTATTTCAAATAAACCATTTACAGACACTTTTGAATTGTCAAGAAGTCAGTTAGGCAGCAAAATGAAGCTAATTGCACATTCCAAAGCGTAAATCTCTATGGAGAAGAACGTGCAAGAAACCCCATGGACACTCTTTTCAATCAGGTTTTGTAATACAAATAATTATTTCAGTAACGTGTTTCTTGTCGCTTATCGAACCTAATTAAAAGCTATATCTACATATACAGGTGCCACGATAGGCATCTTCTGAGTAAAACCTACTCAGTACAATACATTAAGAAAAAATAATCGATGGCCAATGGGCGATTGATGGCTTTCAGACTGTTTAGCGGTTTCAGATAATGTTAGGCTGATTGCTTTGCAATTGTTCGTAGAACAGATGGTCGATGGGGCCGAAAGGTTCTAGAGAGAAGACCGAGCACCGGTAGACTCAGCGTTGGAAGTGGAAGGCCTCCCACAAAGTGGACCGATGACCTGGTGAGAGTCGATGCGAGACGCACGGGACTGTAAGTTGTGGTGACACTTCCCCCAATTGTCGAAAGTCGAAAGCCGAAAGTAAAAAGTCGAAACACGACTTTCGGCTGAAATGATGATGATGATGAGTTAGATATTACAGTATCAGTATCTAAGCGAGTTCATTAAGCGTGTTCTATAAGATCATGTAATAGTTTTTAGACTTAGGCTGTCGAGGTTCAAGTGGAAAACCGCTTACGAGATGGGCGGACGACCTCATAAAAACGGCTGGTCCTAGCTGGACACAAACAGTCCTATAAAGAGAAAGTTAGTGCTTCTGATGAGGGCTTTACCTTTTTATTGAGGTGAAAAATCCTCAAATGACGTAGCACGAGAAGCATAAGCATAATCAGTCTTTTAATGTTCCCACTGCTGAGACTCATGCCTCCTCTCTCTAGGAGAAGGAATGGGCCGTTATCCAATACGCGGGCCCAGTGCGAATTGGTGAATGTCAGATGTCTTCGAATTTTTAGTTCTAGGACATGCCGGTTTCCTCACAATGTTTTCCTTCACCGTTTTGAGAGCAGTGGTGATGAAATAAATTACAAAAAGTAATGCACCTGGCTGGGTTTGAAGCCGCGACGAACAACTCGTAAGTCGGGGCCGTTACCACTCGGCCACCACTGCTCTCACGAGCACGAGAGGGCGTGACTTTAACTGTCTAAAACCCACCCATGTCCTTCAGTTGCCGCGCCAAACAGCGGTGGGGTTCTTTCTAATTAAACTATTTTGTACTAATAGGCATTTTTATAAAAGTTTTTAGACCCAAATCAGCTTTTGTAATACCCAGCTGTGTAATTAAATAAATATCATTTTAATCTTGAACCACTTTCTAAGGCCTGATCTCCATTTACGATGCATTAGAATTAATTCGCACAAATAGTACACATACATAGGTTCTATTCTATTTTTTGATAAATAAAGCCGATGTCGACTATTATGCCAATGTCTCAAGTAAATTAGAAAAGCAAGTAGTGTATATTATCAATATAGAAAATGAAAAGGGTCAGTAACTGAAGACTTAAAATCCTTCGAGTGATATAGTTGCACTTGATGGGTTAGTATTGGACTGAAACAAACAAAAAATAAATATACTACACATAGGTTATTGATCTAAGCAGTATCAGTTCCACAAAGTTGTACAATTTTAATTAAACATATCTAAAGTCAATAAACAAAAAAACAAACATTGAGAGAGATAAAAATCTACAGTCGTAACACTTAAATGTCTAATGTTATGCTTAAATTTTATTTTTGGAGTAGCTTCTGCCAGTGGCATTTCCCGCGTGAAAGTTTAGTTTAGTTTAGTTTTAAGTTCGTTAAAGTTCAAACTATAGACCCCAGTTTGATCTCCTTAAGAGGTGAATTTTGGAAAATCTTTTTTTTTTCTGTCTGTCAAGACCCTTTATCTCGAGAACACCGAGGTAAAGGGTCTTGAGAAACAGACAGACAGACAGACAACAAAGTGATCCTATAAGGGTACAGTTTTTTTCCTTTTGAGGACCCCTAAAAACCCTTTTTTCCTTTTGAGGTACGGAACCCTAAAAAAAACACTAGGATGCTGTCAAAATAACTTCTATATTTAAAAAATACCATTTAATTATTGTTCTTTTTTTTAATCGTTTCTTTTTTTTATTTTAATGACCTACTAACTTGGACCAAGTTTAATAGTTCCTTATTTATATAAAACTATCGTTAAATAAGAATCTTTTGAGCAAAAATTCATCATCATCATTTCAGCCGATAGACATCCACTGCTGGACATAGACCTCCCCCAAATGTCGCCACAACGAACGGTCCTGTGCGTCTCGCATCCATCGGATTCCCGCAACCTTCACCAGGTCATCGGTCCACCTTGTAGGGGGCCTTCCAACACTGCGTCTTCCGGTACGCGGTCGCCACTCCAGAACGTTCATACATTTAAATAAATAATAGACTTAGACTTTTCGTTGTATTGAATCAAAAGTTTTTTTTATTAAGTAGATCATGAATTAATGAAGGCATAAACACCACATTTATTTCGATTTTGTTTGTCTTAAAAGATGTAGCTAAGATCTCAAATTGTAGAAAAATACCATCTTCATTTAAGAGATGAAGAAGCTAAACTTGTTTCAAGATCATAATAAACGATTATAATCGGAGAGATTAGATCTCTGATTTATTTTATCTATGTATCATCAATACCAGACATACTTAATTAAGTTTTGTATTTAAATTAAGTACTTGGTCTGACAGAAATCTAAATGCCTGGTTTGCCCCTTGCCCTTATTAATTTAGATAGATGCAAAACGACAAAATTTGTTTTCACTAAATTGGGCACCCTTACGCCCCAGCCGCCGCCACAGAAGAAGCCCTAGGTGTTGAGAGTTGCAGGGCGATCCCCGGTCACCGTAGGCACGGGCTTGCAGCCGTCGAGCAATGGGTAGTTCGCCGCCCAGCCGCCCGCAAAGTCGAGCAAGGCCGTCGCAAAGACCGAGCCCGAGTTGTCACCGGCGCGTGTTTCACGTACGCCTCAAAAAGACGTCAGCAAAGCTCTAGGGATACGAGAATTTTTGAAAGCGTCACTGCGGCTCTAGAACGCAAAGGACAACTGACAATCCTGCAGCCCATCTGGGGTAGTCTTTAGCTTCAATTCTAATCGAAGCCTAGACCTAGAACTCATATTTACTTGCAATGACACCGCCAATAAGAATTCTCTATTTTATTTTTTTGCTTATTGAAATCAAATCTAGATCTTAATATAATAAACTTTTTATAGCTCTTTTTTATGACACTCGAATTGAAAGCTTTTTATGACACTCGAATTTTTAAACTTTTTTATGACACTTGTATTCAAAACATGGTGCCCATATTTTTTTTACTTTCATAAATAGTGGAAAGTGTAAGGCATAGGTAACAATTATTTAACGCCGCCTTCACACAAATCGGTGTTATTCAGAATAGCTATAAATCAAAAACCCGTAGTTATCATTAACCTTTCCGAATCGAGACTTGATTTTTTCTGATGTTTGCCCAAGTATGATTAATTTAAATGATCTATTATTATACAATCTTTTAAGAAAGTTGCGAATATGCTTAGCTTAATTTATTAGTTAAATGATATTGGCAAAACCAGAATCTGTTTTGCCAACATATTGATGGAAAATTTTATTTTTTACTCGTGTACCTTTTTTGGAGGTAGGAATTATCAAATAATTTATCCTGCTCTGGGTGGAACATGAGTGTCAGACTTTTACTGACTAAAACCTGCTAAAACCCACCTGTGTTCCTTCAGTTGCCCTTTGCGTTCCAGGTGGTAGCTTTTCTAAATATTCCCGCAGTCCGTACTCGGGTACTTACCATCAGCTTCTCGGCCTTTGCCCAGTAAGACATCACTGACGTAACAAAATCCAACTAGACAAGACTGGAGTACCTACCAACATACGTATTAAAGAGGTACCTAAATAAAAATCCAAAATAATTTAAAACTCCTTTAGCATTCAATAAAACAAACTTAGTCAAGCTATGTCTATCACATTATCTTATCTCATCAAGTTTTTGTTTAGCTTCGTTTTTACTTCTACCTTCAAAATTACCATTGCCACTGTACACTACACGCCCACTGTACGCCCATTGTACACTTATTTTTAATTATGTTTGTCCTGTATTTTTGTTTATGTGGTGTACAATAAAGAATATAATAAATAAATAATAATAAATATAATTACTTTTTAGGGTTTCGTACCTCAAAAGGAAAAACGGAACCCTTATAGGATCACTTTGTTGTCCGTCTGTCTGTCTGTATGTCAAGACCCTTTATCTCGGGAACGCGTGGAGCTATCGAGTTGAAATTAAAATAATATACTCAAGTCTGCGGCCTCTTGTAGCTATGAAAAAATCAAACTTCCGAGTTAACGACAAAAAAGTAACAGCCGTATATGTCGCAAAAAAAACGTATATTTCGACACTCTCTAGGGAATCCAAATTCATAGGGTACTTCCCGTTGATCTAAAATTCTGAAATTTGCCATAAAGCAAGGCATTATAAACTTTACTGTTTTCAGATTTATTCCTATACCTGTGCTGGTATAGGAATAAATCTGAAAACAGTAAAGTTTTTACCTACGTCATAAAACAAAATACTTTTTTGTAATTCAGAAAAATCCATTCGGGAATTGTAGTTTGTACGAAACCCTCAGTGCGTGAGTCCGACTCGTTTTATTATTGAATTTCCTTACCTTTAACCTCATATTATAATAACTAAACATAATTTTGATAAACACTCTGTTCTTCCGTGGGTTGGGACCTGATGATGTAATACAAGCATTTTATGCCTAAATCAGACACCAGCTCCTCACATTACTAATTATAAAAACAAGATGTTATGTAAAACCTAGAATAATTTATCATTGTAAGGAGAAATTATTATATTATATTATAATTGAATACAGTTTCTAGGTCAATCAAAGTAGCCCAGGCATATTTAAATATCACCTAGTCTACGCTAGTCAAAAAACCTAATGTAGGCTGTAGAGTCCGCGAGTTAACGACTTTTTCTAATGAATATGTAAAAAGAACACTAATACTTTCAAAATCATGTAAAAAAACAAGTTTAGATTTCTCTTCAAGGATTTAAATTGTATTCTTTGCCTGATTATGTTTATTCTGATTATCGTCAGCTTGTTTGTGATGTGTTAGGTAACTGAAGCGAGCTAGAACATTATTTATATAACCAAGAGAATATTGGTCTTCCTACAACGTCATGTTTGACACCGGAACAACCGCGGAGTTTATATGAATAACATTTTTATGTAATATGCTACCTAGTTTAGTTTAGATAGAATTGGGGATTGATTTATACATTAGACAGCGTTTAATTGATTCACTCACATGGCTGTATTTTTATTTTAAAATAAAAAAAAGATAATAATAATTCTTTATTGTTGTAATACGTGTACAAATAAGTGAACCCCTGACTCCGGAGCTAGGTTAGGTGCCTGTATTTCAGGAGCCAGTGACTTTTTTCATTTTCATTTTTCACACTGAAAATTTTTTTGACATTAATTTAACGAAATAATTTAGATTAAATATTATTTGCACAACTTTTTAGATAGGAGTTATTGTGTATATATTATGTAATTTTAATTAGTTAAGTGTTTTTATTTTTCATGTATAAATAATCATGTTTAGTTGAATAAAGTCATTTGCACAACTTAAATATAAAATTATTTACATAGTGAATAATTCTACTTTTTTTTTAAATTACTAATCACAATAGTCATTTCATTGGAATGTAAGCCCTAAAAATAACATAAAACCAAACAATTACCTAATATTAAATAATAATACAACTTAGATAACAAATTAAAATAAAAAATAATCTTGCAATGACGGCGAGCTACCCAATGCTCGCCGTCCGCAAGCCCGCGCCTACGGTGGCCGGAAATCGAGATCGGAATCTCGGTGGCTGGGGCGCGAGGGCCATTGCCTCGCGCGTGCGGCCGCCTCCTTTGCTAGCATCACTGCTTCGCAGAAGAGGCGACCGCCTGCCACTCCTCTCTAGCGCTTTATCTTGTGTAATTTATTTCATCGCCATTGCTCTGATCAAAATTGTGAAGGAAAAGATCATGAGAAAACCAGCATTTGCTTAAACAAAAATATTCAAAGGCATACAGTGACATCCATCATCATGCATTGGACCCACATGTTGGATTACGGCCCACTACGGCATCGTCTGGGATTCAGGCCTCTTCTCAATGTGAAGAAAACTTTCATAATGTAGTATATGAAAGGGTTTTTTATCATCTCTCTATTTCTAGAATATCCAGTCAGTCACATCTTCAAATATACAGTTAAGATAGCAAAGTTTGTAATAGATCAACCATTATTCCTGCTTTCCCTTGAACACCGTTCCTAAGAACTTATAATTTTCATTTTATTTGACCTAGAAGGCGCCATGGAAAGATTGATTATTATAGTTATGCAGAAATAGAAATCTGTTTTGATAAAGATCCGATATCCGGTTTAAGGCGTGAGAAAACTTAAATTCTTTATAACACATATTGATGTACAAAATTAGATTTATGAGCAAGGAAATAATATCATATTAGGTATTGAGTTCAACTGGAACTCCGCACGTTTTTTTAAGGTAGGAAATCATCCAATGACTTCTTCCGCTCTAGGGCGGGGTGGAAGGGCGTGTCATACTTTTACTGACGAAAACTACACCTATGTTCCTCTTTTCCTAGCGTTCCAGGACCCCAGGTTTCCCTTACGGAAGTCAACCCATGGCCACAGTAGGCTTCGGCCCTTCTCGGCCCCTACGGTTTTACTGACATCTCTTTGAGGCACGCGTGGACCACTACGTGCCGTCGACGACTCGGGTTCGGACGACGGTTACCGGACAGCCGGACGGCGAGTTATCACTGCAAAACATTGTAAGACAATTTAATATAAACAATTTAAGGCTTCCACAGACAGATGGAATGCAATAATGCGACACCATTCTTGTTCTATGGACATATTTTCCGTGAAAATTATCATCTTTCTAGCCTTTTTCCAACTTCCAGTTAACCGGATGCGGCTGAATACCTGTGTTTTACATGGAGCGCCTGCCTATCTGATCTCCACAACCCAGTTACTGGGCAACCCGATACTACTTGGATAGACAGATGGTCAGACTTTCTGGCGTCCATCTGAAACGACTGTTAAAGATTTAATTATAAAAAATAAATTGAAAGATTTTTCGAGAAACTGTTTAAAACATAATATTCCAAAACGAAAGCTATTTTAAACCAAGAACACAGAGTTGTTTTGTTAGAAGAAAGTCATAGGTATACGTCATTGATATTGCTTGCCCTTTGCCACGCATAGTTTCTACGTTGGAACTCTTAATATGAAAAAACATTTTTTTTTTAGCTTTCATGGTTATAAGAAAGTATCTACTGAGATATTACAGAAAATACAAAACGCAAAGAAACCAAGAAATACCTAATTTCGGAAAAAGAATAACGTAGGTACCTTTAATATAATGTTTATTTGAACTTATAATTCCAAGTCAATCCAAAGATATAACACTTCAAAGCAACCCGTTTTAGAAAACGGTGATTTCATGGGTAAAGACTAAGGGCGGAATTCACCAATAAAACTAATCGCGTTTTAACGTTTGGCTCGCATAATCGCGTTTAGCCGCTGTCACTAGTGTCACTTGTAAAAATACAACAAAAGAAAAATACAGACAAGTGACACTAGTGACAGCGGCTAAACGCGATTATGCGAGCCAAACGTTAAAACGCGATTAGTTTTATTGGTGAATTCCGCCCATAGCCGTTTGTTATTGAGTTGACCTATAAGCCTATTGATTTTCTAAACAAATATGAACATGCATCTTCTGGGCTCGTCATTTCATCGTAGACCTCAACAATCGCATTCCATCAGGTAAGATCGTATTCATGAGCAGTCTCAACATTAATGATTATATTATGTTTATATTTTATTAATTATGTTTTGTAAATATGTAAATATAACACCATGAAATACCTGCGTATCTTTTTCTCCTTCTCTATTAAATCCATCCAAAGATTTTCAATAAAAAATCGCTTTTAGCGATAAAACCGCTCATTGTGACACCCTATTAATTTTAAGCTCGTACTGTAATTTTATTTAAGATGTACAATAAAGAGTAGGTATATCTATCTATCTATAAAAAGCACCGTTAACCCGTGGTCCCAGTGGGTCGATCCATTACCGGGTCAAGGCGTAATTTATATTACCCATAGCTCCATTGCACATTTTTCCCTGGAGCTCTAACTAAATCAATAGAAAATTAATAACAATTATCATGAACCTACTTAAAGTTAAATACAAATCAATAATAACGGCATATTACGTACAAAAAAACACAGGTTAATGAACTCAAAATCTCAAAACATGTTAAACGTATCATTTAATGAAACAATTACACGTTGTAGCGCGTAGGGAATTTGTTTCCCAAGGCTGAGTTCAATCATTACCATTCACTATTGACCAATGAGCGTAAAACATGCTCGAAATGTCAACGAAAGTTAAACATCGTTTACTCAATGATCGGTATCTTTACAATTTCCTTAGTTTACTGAATTGACCATTTATAACAGTATCCGGACCAGGTGAAGGTCACAACCGCTAGATGCGACACGTAGGTACAGAACTGATCAATGTAGGAATTCTTTTTTTTTTAGGTGGGATATTAACAAATGACTTCTCTCGCTGTAAGGTGGAGCGAGAAGACATGTCAGACTTCTACTGACTAAAACACACTTGTGTCCTTCAGTTGTCCTTTGTGTTCCAAGGCCGCATGGGAGAATGAAAGTGAGATTTTATCAACGATCGATTGTCAAAAAGTTTATCGTTGTGGCTAATCCAGAACCCCAGATGCTGTAAGAAATTGTTATCTAATATTTTTGGACAGCGCGGCTGGCGCAATGCTTGAGCAATAAGCGTACACCCGGGATAAAAAGTACTCTATGTCCTATTGATTAATTCCCGGACATGGTCTACCCGTGCACCTGTAATTCATCTAAATCCGTTCAGACGTTTAAGCGCGAAGGAGTAAGAAAAATACACACACATACAAACATACTTTTGCCTTTCAAATATTACCGTGATGAATTATACATACGTTTGTTGTCTATGGAGATGTAAATAAGGTTTTTAATTTAGAGATCCTATGTCTTAAGTGGGTCATGGTAGTTCTTAAGTTAAAGGATTTCAATGCAGAAACAGACAATTGAAGAGTTATAGGCAATTTCTTAGTTACTCGTGGACACAACTAGCTTCTCGTAAAGGACAGATTGTGAGAAAATTCAAATAAAATGATCATGAATTGAAATCGTACTCTTACGGTTTGTTGTGTTCATTGTTGATGAAAATAATTAATTTTGGTTACGGTCCTAGTAGGCATGGGCCCTACTGGGTCCCTAACGTTTTGCTGGCTTCTCGTTGAGGCGCCGTCGACGACTCGGGCTCGGTCTCCCTGTCCGGTAACTGCCAGGATTACCGGACGGCCGGACAGCGAGCTACCCATTTTTTGTTGGGATAGTGTCTAGACCGAAGCCTGCCGATACTATAAATATTCTGCTCAATTTAATGTCCATAGACGAAGGAATGCGAGAGGGCCGATGTTGAATGTCCTGGAACCAAATCCCTCTGGCTTTACTTATTATCTCGAAAGTACTGGTAACAATAATATATTATAATTGTTTAGTGTGCACTAATAAATCTACACTAATATTATAAAGAGGTAAATTTTGTTATTTTGTTTGTCTCCTACAAACAAAATAACAAAGTAATCTCTGGAAGACTGATCCGATTGCAAAAATTTTTTCACCGTTAGAAAGCTGCTTTATTCCTGAGTGACATAAGCTATATTTTATGTACGTGGGTGTAGCCGGCAAAAGCTAGTTCTATACTAAAGCGTTAAAAGGATTCGATTTTTTGGGCCATTCTATTATAAATAATAATCGAATCCGTTTCCTAGACCCTACTCTAGAGCTAGTCCTAGTTATACAAATTGTCATTTTAACAGCGAGAAATCACGTGGTAATTCCAGTATAGATAGAATAGAACTTTGTCTAGACCTCAAGATCTCCTTAGCACAATCATTAGCAGCAGCAGCGTATAATATTCTCACTGCTAAGACTCGGGCCTTCTCTCTTAAAGAGGGAATGGGCAATAATCTGCTACACTGTCCCGTGCGAGCAGGTACATGTGGTTTGGTGGATGTCACAAGTTTTCGATTTTTTAATTCTACGATGCCGGTGTCCTCACGATATATTCCTTCACCATTTTGAGTGCAATAGTGATGAAATAAATTACACAAAATTACCCCTGCCTGTGTTTGAACTCACGACTTACAACTCGTCAAGGCCGTTGCCACTGGGTCATCACTGCTCAAAATGTTCCTATCTACACACACATATAAATAAAATTGAAGTTTCTGTTTATACCGGTTAACATCCGAAACGGCTGGACCGATTTTGACGGGACTTTCAGTAGATAGCACATATTATTAGGAGTATCTTAGGTGACTTATATTTAAGAAAATAGGGTAGACTGTGTTGCGCGCAAAAAACTTCTTAAAATTTTGACCAAATGGCATTGCACTGTTTTACGAATTTAACGTAGGTAGTTATAGTTACTCTTAGGTTAGGCTACTCAATATGGATTACGACCTTAATAGGTATACTAGTAAGTATCACACTAACACTTGCAACCACTCTTACCCTTCTCACATACACTCACACACCCGCACCTACAACATTACACTCAATACACCTACCGCACTACACTTCCCACACTACACTCACTGCATCACACTCTGCCCAAACTACATAATTTTTGTTAAACATATATATATTAACTAAACTATTGCCTTTGTTACTGTACCCACCTTCTGAATATGGATTGAAAGAGACTGGACCCCACAACACAGGGAATTCTAGAGTGGGGTTCAGGGCTTCATCTACGTTCGTTTTAATGAGACAATAAATAATTTTTATTTAATTTTTATTTTATAGTCACGGATACCAACTAGTCTAGCATAACATAGCATAATCAGCCTTTTAATGTTCCCACTGCTGGGACTCAGGCCTCCTCTATCTAGGAGAGGTAACGGGCCGTAATCCACCACGCGGGCCCAGTGCGGATTGGTGAATGTCACATGTCTTCGAATTTTTGGTTCTAGGACATGCCGGTTTCCTCACGATGTTTTCCTTCACCGTTTTGAGAGCAGTGGTGATGAAATAAATTACACAAAGTAATGTGCCTGGCTGGGTTTGAACCCGCGTCCTACAACTCGTAAGTCGGGGTCGTTACTGCTCGGACACCACTGCTCTTGACTAGTCTACTACTATAAATAAAAACAACTGTAAAAAAAACACTGTAAAAAAAAAACACCAGTAAAATACTGTACGAAGCTTGCATACTTGAATGGACCCACGATGATTAACCAACGATTCCCTCAGGGCCTCTATCAGGAACAACAAGTTTATATCAATTTACTAAGTCCGATGTCTAAGCAATATTAACTGTGAAATAATACGTTGAAGCCGAGGGCCCTTGTCTGTAAGTAGTCATCAAGTATATCTAGACCTTTGAATAAACTGTGGCCCTTGCAAGTAATAATGTGTTTTGCAATTCATTCATGTTACTGATAGCTATCAGAGAATGGCTTATGCAGATTCCGTAAGTGTGGGAAAAATTGTCAGAGCATACGGTATAAGTTTTTGAAATTGCGTCAGTGAATATTTAAAAACACCCACATCACATCAGCATTATTCAATTCAAAATAATTTTATTTTACTTATTCCTTTATGGGCACTTATAAAACGTCAGAAGATAGTGCATGGCTCCAATTGATCAGTTACTCTTAATTATTTTTTTTATTAATTAACTTATAAATATTAAGAAGTACTTACGTGAGAAGGACATTATAGACCAGTTAACGTAATACCAAAAAGTAGATACAGAAAAAAATACTGTTGTCCTTATCATGAGATAAATAAAAGTTGAAAGAGGTCATCGTCATAATATGCACACGTTTTCACGCCACCTTTGAGGTAGTGTACTTAGCGCGTTTTTGGGTTCAAATCTCAAAAACGGTGGCTCTTTGAAAAAAAGTATTGAGACATATTTGTAGATAATTATCTGATTTACAATTTTTGTCTGAGCTAATTTTATGATAAAACGTTTTGCTGAAAATCGCGAAAAACTCTTTTTTGTGACCTTTGACCCTGAGTATTTTTTTTCCAGTGGTCAGATCGATGAGGGCTTTTTAGATTTCATTTATGATGGTGTTTTGAACAATCCTACCAATTTTCAGCTAGGTGCGAATTATTGTTACCTTTGATGTCTATATTGACCGGACTATCTATATTATGTTTGCTGACTTATCAAGCTTATAATTTTGTGATCTTTTATGATACAGTTATGAAATTTTGTACATAGATTCTTTACATAAAAATACTAGACACGTGTTTCGGGTTTCACATACACTAAAACTAATGTGTATAGTAAGTAGCTTCTGCCAGCGGCTTCGCCCGCATAAAAGTAGTGTTCTCTATACAAATTTTGGACCCCCATTTCATCCCCTTAGAGGGTGAATTTTGGAAAATCCTCTCTTAATGCTCACTTGCGTCATAAAATGAAACCTGGTGCAAAATTTTACAATCCTAGTCCCAGTAGTTTCGGTTGCGCGTTGATATGTCAGTCAGTTTCTCCTTTTATAAGTATATGTAGATGATGGTTTCTGTTTGATTACTACACCTGCCAATTATTCAATATTAACAAGTTAATGTACAGATAGAAACTGTAGTCTCTTCCGCCCATTTCCCATAATTAGTTTTTATAACAACTTTTACTGGGGAGTGTGTGAGCCCATTCTTTGAAAGAATACTTTACTATGCTATAAACAATTTCTTTAGCTTTTTAAACACAAAGGTATTTTTTTTTATTCTTGATAGGTTCGCGCTTGACCGCTATCTCACCTGCCTCCCTAGGCAAGTTACAATCGTATCGTTTGCGCCGAACGCCTCGAGTAGGCCACGCCTCCGATACCTTTGTTCTGACCACGTGACTGAGCGTTGAGATGACGTCAGAACAAAGGAATCGGAGGCGTGGCTTACTCGAGGCGTTCAGCGCGAACGATACGATTGTAACTTGGCTAGGGGGGCTGATGGAAAGCGACGATGCGGTCGACGATGGAGCGCGCTTACCTGGAATTAAAGATTCCCGTGTGATTTGCGTGTGTGCCTGGTATGCGTGTATTATCAAGAAGCTTAGTATGACATATAGCGTATCGCAAAATCAGCCATGTAATATTACCGATGACCAAGTGAGGATCGCAGGAATCTGATGGATGCGAGACGCGTAGGACCATTCGTTGTGGCGACACTTGGGGGCAGGATATGTTCAGCAGTGGACGTCTTTCGGTTGAAATGATGACAATCAAATCTCATTATAGATAGAATAGCACTTTGTCTAGACCTCAAGATCTTCTTGTTCCCACAGCTGGGACACAGACCTCCTCTCTAGGAGGAGGAAATGGGCCGTAATCCACCACGCCGGCCCAGTGGGGATTGATAGATGTGATATGTCATCGAATTTTTGATTCTAAGGTTATGCCTTCACCGTTTCGAGAGCAGTGGGGATGAACTAAATTACACAAAGTAATGTGCCTGGCTGGGTTTGAACTCGCGACCTACAACTCTTAAGTTTAGGCCATTACCACTGGCCCACCACTGCTCCAGGAGAAGCCATGAATCAACCCAAATATCGCCGCTCCTTAGAGTTAGCTCAGTCAAAATATTGTTAATTGGGTAAAACCAGTTGAAACTCCAAGAGTTGGTCGGAAGTACTTTTAACATGAACTGTTGCTCAAAAACCTGTTACTTTGATAAAAATTTTTGGGACTAATTTAAAAAAAAAATTGGAGTGATTCTAGATATCTACCTACTTAAAGATAATAATTAAAAGATTCGCATTTTTTTAATAATAATTAAAAAAAACGTGTTTTAACTTGATATGAGCAAGTCGAAACTAGTTTTGACTAATTAATTAGTATTAAGTGTAACAAACTAAAATCCTTATCCTTACATATTATAAAAAAAGTCTCCTACGACGTCTGTCTGTCCGTATCAACGCGATAAACTCAAAAACAATACACAGAATGATTCATGAAAAAAGTTTACCATATAATAGTAAAGGAAAACCGAGAATTACAAAGATTTGTAACATCCATGCGAGGCTGAATCGGGTACCTGATAAATTAATGCCATCAAAAACTTGTAAAAAAACCAAAGCTCACAACTCAGTTCTTTTACCGTAAAAAGTGGTGAAATCCATGTAATACCAAATCGGTTAGTTTCAGTACCCACATGAACTTAAAAAATTAAAAAAAAACAACCTAAAATTTCTTTTTAAAGATTCTTATAGATTATAAAAATCTTTTTACAAAAAAAAATACAACTGACTTCAATGTAAAAAAAATCACTGAAAAGTGCAAAATAATTTCAATTTCGGAAGTCGGTTCTATAATAGTTTTGTCTCTTTGTTATTTAACACCGACTTCCGAAATTATTGTTATTTTGCACTTTTCAGTGTTTTTTTTTTACATTGAAGTCGGTTGTATTGATGCGTTGCATCTCCATGCGCAGATCGTGCATCTGTGCAAGGACTGTTGCCTCCAGATCCTATGGTGGCTGTCCAGCAAGAAAGCTCGCCGCTTCGCGAGAAATCGTCTGAAAACTTTGGTCAGTTATAATTCTTAAACTTTTAAAATTCAAATTAAATGAAATTTTAAATGTATATTTAAAATTTCATTCAATTTGAATTAGTATTAGTAGTTAGTGTTATTTGACACGGTATCGTGTTTATACAATGTCTGCTTGGTTACTGCGATTTAGGCTTCTAGTTTTAGACACAACGAAGTTACAGGGGTCGAAAATTGCATGAACTGTTTCGAGAAAAGGATGGTCGGCCGTGCCGCTTTTTTGCACGCCTTGGTGGGGGCACGGCAGTGCCCCCTAATAAATGCGACATAACTTTACAGGAGAAAGATAAAACTACGCCCTGTAAAATTTTATTCATCATCATTTTTCAGCCGAAAGACACCCACAAGGATATAGGCTTCCATCAGCCTATGGAAGGATGATGGAAGCCTATATCCAAATAGGCATCCCCGAAGTGTCGCCACAGCGAACGATCCTGTGCGTCACTCATCCATCAACTTTCCGCGACCCTTACTGGGTTGCCACTCCAGAACCTTTTGGCCCCATCGACCATCTGTTCTGCGAGCAATATGCCCTGTCTATTGTCACTTATGTTTGGCGATTCTTCGGGCTATGTCGGCAACCTTGGTTCTCCTGCGGATATCTTTATTCTTGATGCGAACATGCAAGGAAACTCCGAGCAAACCCCTTCGCATTGCCCTTTGGGTGTCTTTAAGCTTTCTGATGAGGTCCATTGTAAACGAATACGTTTCAGAGCCATACAGAAAACTTGACGAAACTACAATACTCTATTTACCAAGTTTACAATTACAAAAACAAAAAATAATTGATGGAAATATTAACGTTCATACAATGCGGGGGAAGTTGATACCAAAACAGTATTCTTTGCTAGTCGTCGGGTAAACGTCTTGTCTCGCTAACTATGGGAAAACTGTATGGCGCCCGTTGCTTGTAAATGAGACATCGTTTTTATGTGCTTTTACTGATCGGTAGGCCAGTGTGCTGAATGTATTTTGAGGGAATTAATGGAAGTTACGATAAAGTTTTTATAGTCTGTTTGTTTGTAACATTGTTCTGTTTCACTGTATCTACAAAGGAGACGTTCCGGAAACGTATGGAGCTTGGGCCTTAAAAGTTAAAAATTGAATGGCAATCTACTTAATATAGGCTGAAAAAGCGTAATTATTATTTTAATTATTTTGATTTTTTTGATTTTTTTGAGTATTAAATAAGATTGTACAATGTACAGCCCTCCGTTTTGTATTAAGTGAATTGAAAAATCGAGTAGCGTAATTAAAAAGCTTTCATATAAGTCAAAGTTATAGTCAAAGTCAAAGTTTTTTATTTCACATAGACCTACATGGGCACTTGTAAAACGTCAGAAGCTAGTGCACGGTTCCAAATTGGTCGTTTCCTATGGAGAAGAACCGGCAAGAAACTCCGTGGTTAATCTTTTAAAAAAAATTGTTGTTCTTACAATATTTCCATATTACAGTATAGGTAGATATTATGTAAGGACAGTGTAGCCCGGTCAATATTGTACTAAAAAGTACAATAAAAATAATCATAATAAAAAGTGAGTCGTAATAGAAAGTGACCTAAGAATTCGCGGAGTCTACAGTGTTCTCACATTCACATTATAAAAAAGAGGCTATATAAAAAAAGCAAGAAAAATAAATAATTACAATTATCAATAAATGACATGTTAACAAAATGAATTACTAACGAATTTATGGTGGATGGATTCTAATAATATAAAAAATATTGCAAAAGCAATGTGTTAGAAGAAAAATAAAAGTATATATTACAACAAATGTGGTATAATTATCACATTGGTGTTAAAATGTCTTCCGAATAATTGAGAATCATTGTATCTGCATAGTCATATCACTATTAATAATCCTGACTAAGTACTAAGGCAAGGTCTACTTCTAGAACAAATATTATCGCAAAATGTGTAAAAGTTTTTTTTTGTAATCATCAAATAACGCCTTTCGGTCTGGGTGGAGTGAGAGGGAGTGTCCTGAAAGTAGTATATTCAGAATCGGCTAATAAATCGATTTCTGCTATTTCTAAATAAGGTAATTTTTATCCTAAAAAAAATACCCAAAAAAAACACACAACACACACACACTCACACACATACACACACGCACATATACACACAAACTTAATTAGATAAATTCTTGATAAATCTTAATTGCGTCACAAGAGTGTTTGTTCGTGCGTCCGAAGAAACCAATGCCGATAGCACATCGGCATTGGTTTCACCAGTGTAGTGCGTCAATTCACTTATTATTTGCCTATCATAAGGATAACCAATTTCTTAAAAAAAACACTACCTAAGTGCATAAGTAAAATTTGAATGCTTGAATCAAGATTGTAACTTAATTTTCTAGTTGTTGTATATAATGGTGTGCTTTATTCTAGTTACATGTTAATATGTGCTTGCAGATTAAAATCTATCATCATCATTATTTCATCCGAAAGACGTCCACTGTTGGACATAGGTCACCCCCAAGTGTCACCACAACGAACGGTCCTGTGCGTCTAGCATCCATCAGATTCCCACGACCCTCACCATGTCATCGGTCTACCTTGTGGAAAGCCTTCCACCACTGCCTCTCCCGGTACGTGGTCATTACTCCAGAATTTTTCGGCCCCATCGACCATCTGTTTTGCGAACAATGTGCCCTGCCCTCTACCACTTATGTTTGGCGATTCTTCGGGCTATTTTTGATAACGTTGGTTCTCCTGCGGATATTATCATCATTCCTGACCTGTACCTACCTAATAAAGACAGTTTGAAATTGAGTCAATAAAATCTGAGTATATTTGTAGGGACGACAGGTTCTGGAATGGCGACCAAGTACCGGAAGACGCAGCGTTGGAAGGCCTCCCACAAGGTGGACCGATGACCTGGTGAGGGTCGCGGGAATCCGATGGATGCGTGACGCACAGGATCGGTTATTATGGCGACATTTGGGGGAGGCCTGTGTCCAACAGTGGACGTCTTTCGGCTGAAATGATGATGATGATGATATTTATAGGTGAGAAGAGATGCCACTGTCATTAGAGGTAATCATCAACCAATCTATCCATCCTTCCTAAAAAGGCTAGATGCCTTTTTAGGAATACTAAGTAGAAACTCAATTATAATCAACCACACAAAATTGATGATAGTTTAAAGATAGTCTTCTCTGACGCTAAACACTAGATTTCTAGGGTTCCGTACTTCAGTCGGTAAAAACGGAACCCTTGTATGATCATTTTGCTGTCCGTGTGTCCATCTGTCAAGAACCTTTTTCACAGAAACTACGCGTGAAGGTATCAAGCTGAAATTAATAATATAGTAGACTTCCCGATAATCTAGAATCATGAAATTTGCCAAAAAGTACCATGTACCTCATGTAAAGGAAGAAATCTGGAAACCGTAAATTTCTAGTAACATAACAAAATAATTATTTTTTTGCCATTAGAAACATAAGTTTGTACGGAACCCAGTCCGTATCACACTTGACCAGTTTCTTTTAATTAAAACCTACTTCAAATTATAACCAACTTTCTATCAATTCAAAATCACAATTGATGTCCAGACCAGACAGACTAAACAATTAACGCGAAATGATATGACGTGTCTTCAAAGAACTCTTCGACTATTTCTGACATTAGCTTGAAACTTTCTCTCTTTTCAAAGAAGAATCAAAAAACTGTCAGAACGAGAGAGTACTGGGCAAATATTAGCTTAACACGAGAGCATAAAATGATAACTCAAAAAGTTTACTCAATTAATTTATACAACACAATTTTTTAACCGACTTCAAAAAGAAGGAAGTTCTATGTTCGGCTGTATGTATTTTTTTATACATGTTCACCGATTTCTCGGTCAATTGTAGACCGATTTTGAAAATTGTTTTTTTGATTGAAAGTTTATGCTTCCGAGTTGGTCCCATAGAAATATTGATATGATCTGCTGATGAACTTCGAAGATATGGATCGGAACTCTTCATGGGATCACAGTAGAACTGTCGTAACAAGTAAAATTGCTTTGTTTATACGAGTCGATGACTGACTGAAGGAAGAAGGGGAGGGTATCCCCTCGACCCCTATATCGAACTGATCTGATGATGAAGGCGGAAGGTAGACAACGGAACTCTGTAATAAATCAATGTAACCTAACTATGTTTGGGATAATTAGAATGGTCATGAGATACATTACTCTGGCTATAATGTACCATCGAGCTAATCATATGATGGAAGATAAGCACGAAAAGTCTGTAATAAAACTATGTATCCTAGCCGTGGCTTGGCTTATTGGAATTGTTATGCAATGTTTTAATGATTAAATTATATAGGTACCTTACTATAGAACTTGCACACTTTAAGTTTGGCTGAGGGGTACTTTTTAATTGTGGTACAACTAAAACGTGTAAATTAAGAAACTTTTTACAAAAAACAATACAACCGACTTCAATGTAAAAAAAGCACTAAAAAGTGCAAAATAACTCTTATTTCGGAAGTAGGTGTTGAATAACGAATTAAAAGACAAAACTATTATTTTTTATAAATAAAAGTTATTTTGCACTTTTTAGTGTTTATTTTTACATTGAAGTCAGTTGTATTTTTTTTGTAATAAGTTTTTAGTTTATGCGAAACCTGAATATGGTTTGTTCAAAATCAGTAAATGAATCGATTCTAATCTTTACTATGTTATATTTTTTTCCCAAAAATGTAATAAAAAAGGTCAAAGTTGGACGCCACCTACACTAAGTACAATACAGGTCTCGGCAGGTAATAGCGGGCATTAGGAGCCAACGCACAGCTAGGTGTGGAAACAAGACAACGTCCCAATTGCCCGCGCGTCGACAACCAGGTGACATAACAAGCTTATAACTTTAGGAAAATTTTGTAGGTACATAGATTCTTTACATAAAAATACTAGACACTTGTTTCGGGTTTCGCATAATACTAAAACTAATGTTGTATACATACAAAAATCCACCAGTATTGATTCCGATCCCGATTTCCGGCCACCGTAGGCGCGGGCTTGCGGACGGCGAGCAATGGGTAGCCCGCCGTCCGACCGTCCGGTAACCGTCCGGACCGAGCCCAAGTCGTCGACGGCGCGTATTGTTCCACGCGCGCCTCAGGGAGATGTCAGCAAATCGTAGGGGCCCAGCAGGGTCGAAGCCTACTGGGGCCATGGGTAGTGTGAAAACGAAACCCGGGGCCCTGGGACGAAGGCAACGAAGGAACAGGAGTGGGTTTTTAGTCAGTAAAAGTCTGACACTATCTCCCGCCTCGCCCAAGAGCGGGGGATGTCATAAGATGATATTCCCACCGAAAAAAAAAAAAAAAACCAGTATTCGACCATAATAATCATTATTCGTTTTATATGTTAAAATGTCTGTAACAGGTTAAATTTAGAATAATATATGTTGATAAAATGCTAAAATCAGAACAACTTTCGCAAAATGTAGGTAGACGTTGTAGATATCTTTTAGGCAACATTTTTTTCTCAAGTTTTTTACATATCAAAGGCTGAAGTAGATAGTGGACACTCATTAATGAAAGTTTTATTGCGTTAAACGCTTAGATACAAGTTATAAACCCACTTATATAATGGAGGCAATGACATTTAAATCACTTAATAGATATTTGTAAAACAATTAGATTTATTACGGTACTTATTTAAATCAATGTATTAAAAAGCTATCAATTTATCAGTTTGATCTACCATAAGAAAGATAAGAATAGCATGGACTGAACGAAAAATGAGAACTTACTTTAACTTAGGGTGGACTAGAATAAATTTTAAACCTTCTAAGCTGTTATTATATTCCAACATCATCATTATTTCTAGGCCTCACCCAAGTATCGCCGGAAAGAACGGTCCTATCCGTCTCGCAACCATCGGATTCCCGCGACCCTCACCGGGCATCGGTCCAACATTGTAGCCCGTACATTCATTTATTTATTTCATTGTCAATTTTAATATAGTATCAAAATCTTACATTAGACTACAAAACAAAGAGATTTTAAGGTATATATTTAATGTCTTTGCTACAAAACTATGTTTGGGATGAGTGGAATGTATTCTTATAAGCGCTAGTGAACTGCCATTGATATTCCAAATTACACCACTACATCCATACTTCCATACTAATATTATAAACGTGAAAGTAACTCTGTCTGTCTGTCTGTCTGTCTGTCTGTCTGTCTGTCGGTTTGTCTGTCTGTTACGCTTTCACGCTTATACCGCTGAACCGATTTTGATGAAATTTGGTACAAAGATAGAATAGAACTTGAGGAAGGACATAGGCTATAAATTATCACGCTATTTGTACAAAGGCGGACTTAATGCCATAGGCATTCTTTACTAGTCAACCTAAGATGGTAGAGAGACATATGGTAGATGTATAAAAAAAGGAAATATAAATTAGAAAACAAGGAATATAAAACTATATATAGAGTTACAGTAAATATATATACATACTAGCTGACCCATGCCCGCTTCGCCGGGCATGAAATATTTTTGGGGTAAATTTTTTTTATTAATTACAATCAAATATAACTGATGTCACTCAGGAATAATGTAGTTTGATGCTGGTAAAAGAATTTTTAAAATTGATTCAGTAGTTCCAGAGATTACTTCCTACAAACAAAATTACAAACTTTACCTCTTTACCATATTAGTGCAGAAATGTAGATTTAATATTTAAAGGTAAATTCGTAAATTAAAAGTGTAATAGTTAACGGAGTAGTCTCAAAAATCCTTTAATTTTTCCTTCTATAAATAATATATACATATATATGTAGGTTTATATTATATTAAATACTAGCTGTTGCCCGCGACTTCGTCTGCGTTAAGTTTGTAAAAACGTACAATCACTCTGAGCTTGCAATTCATTCTGAAAGCAACGCAATTATTTATTGTACTTTAACATAAAACGGTTAAAAGTAAAAACGCAAATTACCTTCAGGAAACATGTTATGTACTCGTCCAGATCCAAATGTATGAATGTCAATGAATAGAAAGAGTATGTAAGGGTCGTAGCAGTTGGCATTTCTGCCTACCCCAAAAGAAAAGAAATTAGTTTATGTATGTTTCCGGTTTATGTTCTGGTGAAACAACATTGTATGATTTTAACCCCTCGCCACAGTGAGCACGTCACAATCGCAGCGGTAATGCCTGTCTTTGAAGAGTGTCTACAGAGGCGTCACGGCATCCTCTCTTTGTGCAGGACTCACCGGATGTGGGTGTTTTGGGAGGTATCTGTATCGAATTCAACGGGAAGAAACACTCGGGTATTACCATTGTGCGTATCGCCTGGAGAATACGATGGAGCATACGGTGGAAGTCGGTCCCGCTTGGTCGGAGCGCCAGCACCGCTGTGTCCTCATGGAGGCGATTGGTGGAGAAAATGTCAACCAGTAGCCTCCTTTAGTGAAGCACTACGATCGAAGAAGGTGGCTGAAACTATGAGGGATAGGACATTCTGACTCCTTAACTGTCGCTGCAAGTGATGCTCCGGGTGTTGAAAGCCGCAGGGCGATTACCAGCCATCGCAAACCGGGATTGCGGTGGTGCCGTCCGGCCGTCTGGTCAAAGCAATCCTGAATCGACGGCGTGCTGTATTCTGCACCGGACTCAAAGAGATGTCAGCAAATGGATAGGGCCCTCTAGGGCCGATGTCTGCGAGATTGTTCGAAAGAGTTACCTCCCGTAAAATTTTCGCCTCAATAATTTTTCACTGAAGAGTTTAAGCCGTTAGACAGCCTGCTTTGGTAGAGGTAAATGAAGGAGCATAATCGGGACACCGACCTTCAGCTGAATAAAGTGCACTGATAGTGCAAAGCCAAAAAGCCAGTGAATCCAAAAACTACCATCATCATCATCAACTATCTTGCCGCCCATTGTACACTTATTTTTAATTATGTTTGTCCTTATTTTTGTTTATGTGGTGTACAATAAAGAATATAATAAATAAATAAATATCTTCCTCCACAACAGTACTTATGAAGAATTTGCGAGAGCATGCTTGCATTGATTGTTGCAGCTTGATCATTTTGGGCGTAAAAATTACTTGTTCATTTACCTAGGATTTTTTGGTGTGTATTTAACTGACGTCCCCGTTGAATGAATTTCGGCGAAATCTTGAGCGCGTGTATCCCCGCCCAATCAAACTCGCATATTGATGGCCAAACCGAGAGGTCACTGTCACCGATTGCCTCTATGAGGTCACGGCGGTTCACCCAAATGTGATAGACCTCCACCGCATGTTACACCGAATCCTCCAGGCGATTCACAAAATGGTAATATCAGGATACTTCCAACCGAATCCGGAACAGAAACCGCTCGAAACACCCTCAACAGTCCTGAGCTTGTGTATCCATAAAACAATGAAATTACAGTAAACAAATGTAGCAGCCGATTAATGTTATCCCTGAGACTGGCCTCCCTCAGAGGGTTGTTCCAGTGTTGGTCACCACTCACTGCAAGGAGGTAACGTCCAGATGTCGACGTAAGGCTGCCAGGAATCTGAGATACATCAATGATCAGGAACGTAAACCACTTTCGACCCCGTTTTATATGGAGCAGAAACTGCAAACAATAAATCACGCCATTATTAGGCTGCAAGGTGCCATCCCGGAGGACATAGTGGAGCATACAGAGGTGTGTACCGCAAGGGCGGATCACCACCGTGTCCTCGTGGAGGCAATCGGCGTCAGTCACCTCTCGCGCCGGGGCCTGGTTTGGGCTATAGTCCAGAGCGAGGAGGAATGGTAGGCGGTCGCCTCCTTCTGCAAAGCCGCAATGCTAGCGAAGGAGGAGGCCGCACGCGTGAGGGAACGAACATCCTCACGCCGAGCCGAGATTCCGACCCCGACGACCAGACAACGCAGGCTTGCAGACATCGAACAATGGGTAGCTAGCCGTCCGGCCGTCCGGTAATTAACCGAACCGAGCCCAGTCGTAACAGCACGTAGTGATCCACGCGCCCCTCAAAGAGATGTTTCAAAGCGCAACTGAAGGGCACAAGTGTGGTTTTAGTCAGTAAAAGTTTGACACGCCCTCTCGCTCCAACCAGAGAAGTCATTGGATGATTTCCACTCTTAAAAAAAGAAAAAAAAAGTACCATCATTATCATTATCATTATCATGGACATAGGCCTCCCCAAGTGTCGCCATAATGACTGGTCCTGTGTGTTTCGCATCCATCGGATTCCCGCGACCCTCACCAGGTTATCGGTCTACCTGGGGGCCTTCCAACACAAGGTGCCATGCAACCCCTTCCGAAAATTTGGGCGTGTTATTTTAAAATCAATAATTAAATACACATACTTGTTTACTTTTATCGCCTTTTTTGGTTGGTATCCCTTGAATAATCATGGTCTCTTGTTACAATCATGGAAAAAAAAGCAGTTGGATTGTTAAAAATGCCTCCGTCTAACACCAGTTTAACCATAACTATTTTCCTCCAATTTTGAACAATAGAACTGTCTGCAAACGTGGGCGATGGTCATTCTTCCGCCATTCAGAAAATTACGTAAAATACACAATGCCATCTATCAAATATGAAGTTCAACTGTCATTATCATCATTATTTCTACCTTGAGTCTTTAGATGGCGTTGCGAGTATCTGAATTGCGTGTGGTGCCATATTTTACTAATTCGATTTTATTATGTGTTTTGATTACTTTTTACAATACCTATACTTAGAAGATATCGAATAGAAATGTCAATTTTATTTTGAAAAAATGGTAAAAGTTATTTTATTACAAAAAGAAGATAAAATAATGACAAAATTTTTAACTGTAGCTGGGAATCGAACTCGCGGCAAATGTCGTTCAACACTGACGTTTTGGATTATTGCTGACCCCCCATAGCAAATAGCGTGATAATTTATAGCCTAACAGATGCACTGACCTATAAGGATTATTTATGCAAAATTTGAACAGGATCGGTTCAGTAGTTTTTGCGCCAATTAATACCATCGCAAAATAATTTTACTGTTTTATTATATATTAAATATATATCTATGTTTATTTTATGTATATACATTTGTTCCCTTGTTTTCGTGTTAATCTTTTTTTTTTATGCACCTACCATGTTTTCTCTGCTTAAATGCTTAAGGCATTAAGTCCGCCTTTGTACCTTTGTGTTGCATGAAGTTTACTAAATAAATAAATAATCTAAACTAAGATAGTGTTCCTAAGCCGCAATCATGAACGGCTAACGACTTCCATTCCCCTTCTAGTAAATAATTATATGTATCGCGCATAATTTTTACACGTCATTTAAGTTTACAAGGAACTTTTTTAGTTGGTCTCATTCATGCGTCTCTCTGTGTTCTTCGTTCTTTTCTGCATGACTTGTTATAATAGGGGTTAGAGTATCAAATTGGCGTTTTTTAATACGGGTTGCTTTAAAGTGTTATATCTTTGGTTTGACTTGGAATCATAAGTTCAAATAAACTTTATAATAAAGGTACGTTATTCTTTTTTCTAAATTAGGTATTTATTGGTTTCTTTGTGTTTTGTATTTTTTGTAATATCGCAGTACTTGTAACTATTTTTGTATGAAATATAAGAAAACTCGCATTATTTTGTAATATGAGTTCTACCGTGGAAACAATGTGTCTCAAGTGGTATGCAATATTGATGATGTACAATGGACTTAAAACTGCTAATGAATGGGATGTCTATTTTTGTTTCAATCACTTTCACGTGGAAAATTTTAATTCACGAATAACTTTTCTCCTCAGTGCGGCAACAAGACAAAATTTCCAAAACGAAAGCTATTAAACCAAGAGCACAAAGTTTTTTTTGTTAGAAAAAAGTCGTAGCTATTGCTTGCCCTTTAAAATGCATAGTTTCTACGTTGGAATGTTAAAAAAATGTTTTTTTTATTTGCTTTCATGTTATAAGAACTGCGATATTACAGAAAATACAAAACACAAAGAATCCAATAAATATCTAATTTCGGAAAAAGAATAACGTACATTTAATATAAAGTTTATTTGAACTTATAATTCCAAGTCAATCCAAAGATATAACACTTCAAAGCCACCCGTTTTAAAAAACGGCAATTTCATAGTTAAAGACCTAATATTTCTGTTCTTGTTATTTTATATTTCTTCTTCTTTTGAAGTCAATGTGAGCAGTTTACTCCTTAAATCATTTGGGCTCAGCTCATGATTACGTCAAAAAAAAACTATAATTAATTTGCTAGCAGTACACACCGCAGACCCAGTACCCTTTTTATTTTAAATTCTTACAGTCCATCCTGAGATTGTTTGGTAGATATCGCTGTCAGCGATAAGGCCGCCATTGTACAGATTTAAGTTTGTGTAACTAAAATCTGTGTGTTTTGTTACTATTTTGGTGTACTTTATCAAGCGCAAGTTCGATCGTGTATGGAGTACTGCTCTCATCTTTGGGACGGGTCTGCCAAATACCAGCTTGATGCGCTAGAGTCGATTGAGAGGCGAGCCAAGAGGATCATTGGCAATGATGCACTTGTTGAGTCGAAGCTCCAAAGCCTTGGACATCGCCGCCGAGATGCTGGCCTGTCGGTTTTCTATCGTTTACATTTCGGGGAGTGTGCACTGGAATTGCACAATCTAATTCCGCCAAGTCCGTTCCATCATCGGACCACTAGACGTACGGCGTTGCGCCACCGGTACATGGTGGACATCCCACCCATACGCACAAAACGTTAAGAACACATTTATTATGCGTACAGCCAAGGAGTGGAATTCCTTGCCGGAGTCTGTGTTTCCTGATAGCTACAACTTAGGGGTCTTTAAGTCAAGAGTGAATAGGCTACTTCTAGGCAAGCGTGCTCCATCGTCGACCACATCATCGCTTACCATCAGGTGAGATGGTGGTCAAACGCGAGCCTATCATTAATAAAAATAAAAAAATATATATATAAAGTTCATTCATAACTACGTTAGTTGCAGCAACGGTGGCATACTTTAATTCTTCCAATGTGCAGATGTATAGGCACTCAAACGTGTGTCTCAAATTCTGATGGGCACCGCACTCATATTGGATATTAGACGTGTCTATAAAACTCCATCGAATCACCAAGTTCTGTTTACAACGGCCTACCTGGGTGCGCAACTGATTTATTGCTTCATATAGGCGGCCACTGCACTTCACGTCAATAAGCTTAAATGTACTAATAAATACTGGTAGTAAAGAGCCACGGCACATTACCCGCAGAGCCGATGGTCAATGGGGCCGAAAGGTTCTGAAGTAGTGACTACGTACTAGAAGACGCAGCGTTAGTAGGCCCACAAGGAGGACGTATGACCTGGTGAAGGTCGCGGGAATCCGATGGATGTGAGACGCACAGGACCGGTCGTTGTGGCGACACTCTGGGGTGGCCTATGTCCAACAGTGGACGTCTTTCGGCTGATAGGGCTTTTTTTAGGTGGGAGATGTCATTGGCAATCATCAAAAGATCATTGCCGCCGATCGCCCCCACGAGGACACGGCGGAGCTCTGCCCAAGCGGGGCAAACCTCTACCGTATGGACCACCGTGTCCTCCGGGCGGTTAACACAGTGGTGACACCCGGGCGATTCTTCCGCACGAATCCGGTTCAGGAACCTCCCGAACTGACCATGTCCGGTGAGAACCTGCGTCATGCAGAAGGTGAGGACGCCGTGAGGTCTTTCCAGCCACGCCTCAAAGAAGGGACTTAACGCCATAATCACGGCGTGCCCACGGTGTATAGGGCTACGAAAAATGTCGACGCACTAATGTCACAGTGTCGCATCCCGTAGTCAAAGCAACAGAAAGTACTTTCAAGTAAATCATTCTGACCTGGGTTTTAATTGAAATACTTCCAGTTAGTATTCGAACTAGGAATTTCGAGACCTTGGATGTCAAGCTAAATGTCGTGAGAACATAGTTTGTGATCACAGCTTTCATATGCGAAGACTTTACTCGAAATAAAGCACAGACCATTATCTCAAATGTATTTTGTAACCAAGGAGAAGCAAGAAATAATAATAATAATACTTTTTAATTAAAATCTATCATTAGGTATTTTATTATACCTGAGGCCCTACCACGAGCTCCTAACGCGATCCATTTAACGACCTAAACTGAACTGTTAAAGGGATGGAGCTATATAGGGTGTATAGCTCCATCTCTTTCTCGCTCGTCACGGCTACGGCCCCTGGGGAAACAATAGACAACTTACAACAACGATCTTATAGCCACTAGACGTCTAATAACAGGTGACGCATGTCTGTGAACACAGATCTGATGTCTCGACCAATCGGAGCGTAGTATCCCACTCCCCCGTACCAATCAGAACCAATCAAAATTTAGTACCCCACTCCCCGTACCTCAGCCCTGCTTTCAAAAATAACCAGATTAGAGTCGCTACTCAAACCGATCAAAAATGCTTCGAGTTGCAACCCAGGGTGGTTCTTTTATAACTCGAGAAGCTACCCTAGAGTTAACCCAACTAACTCTAACTCCGTACAGGGTAGGTTGGTGTAAGGGGCCATTAATGACATTTGCTTGGCATTGACAGCTGAACTTTACGTCCGCGTTCAAAAATATCTACCCTGATGACGTCTTTAGAGTTAACTCTAACCTCATTTTTGAACGCAGGGCAGCTAGTTGACAGAATTGTTTTGGTGCGCTAGTTCAAGCATGAGGCGTCTACTGGCTGTAAGGTCGTTGACTTACAATTAGCAACGTTGTGCTTTATGTACACGTAATTGACGAAACGTTGATAAGCAATCGTTTGTTTAACAATGCAATAAACAGTTTCTTGTTTCCAAGTAGTTAAAATTTAATTATACTATCTTTAGCCAACTAAACAACCGTTTCGTGCGGGCAGCGGAATTGTGTGATACAGTTACCGTAGGCCTGGAACTCAATGGGCAACTGAAGGAACACAGGTGAGTTTGGGAGATGGGAGAGGTAAGTAGATCAACCAGACAAGAAAATCTATAATTGAAAGATAAATTGTGTTTAGAAGAAAAACCTGTGTATTAGCAAAAGGAAAGGTTGTGATAGCGATTTATAAAAATATATACCTATATATATATACCTTACGCTACCTAGTTACCTACCCTACACTACCTACCTAACTAGCCTACGCTACCTACCTACTTACCTACCCTACCTACCTACTTCGCGCTAGACGTTCTCGAGTTTTAACAAGACTACCGAACAGCAATTGATTTTTATTTAAATAGAAACAAACAAAAGGCCATAACTTACAAAAGGCCAGTACATTGATTATTAGAACTAACAAGATTTTTAACATAGTCAGTAAAAATCAGACACTCCTTCTCGTTATTAAATGATTTCCCACCTGAAAAAAAACCGTTTCATGATTTTTTTCTTTGTAAACAATGTTAACATATGCGTAAATTTTGACGTTAAGTTGCAACTAAAAAAATCTTATTAGTTATTCAAATAATATGCTAATTACCTACACGTGTTAGTACCTAGTTTTATCTATAAAACACTGGAACCCCCTTGCGTTTATCGTTAAGTAAGCAGAGTCGACACACTTAAGAATAAAATATGTCTTCGATAAAAAAATAACTGGGCAAGTGCGAGTCAGACTCGCGCACAGACGGTTCCGTACAAACTTATCTATGTAAATAGTTCAATTCCCGAATGGAGTCTCGAAGATTTTTGTTGATCCGAATCGCAAAAAAAGTTTTTTTTTTTTGTTGTAGGAATAAATTTACTGTTCTCAGATTTATTCCTATATCTGTGCTATAAGACCTTGATTTATGCCAAATTTAAGGATTCTGTGTCAACGGAAAGTACACTTTGAATTTTGAATCCCATGAGAGTGTCGAAATATACGTTTTTTGCGACATAAACGGCCATAACTTTTTCTTTTGTTAACTTAGAAGTTTGATATTTTCACAGCTTCAAGGGACCGCAGACCTAAGTACCTATATGGTTTTAATTTCAACTTGATACCTCTACGAGTTCCCGAGGTATAAGGTCTTGACAGACAGAAAGACAGACAGACAGACGGACGGACAACAAAGTGATCCTATAAGGTATCCGTTTTTCCTTTTGAGGTACGAAACCCTAAAAAGTAGAAATAAAAATGTGGTGTTGTAAACTACTGTTGCGTGACGTATTTATTGGTATAATAAGTTATGGTTTGAAGAAAAACACATAAAAGCATAAATACATTTTACTTAATTTTTTAACAGATTCTCTCACGCGTCTTCGTGCATATCGATTCGAACTTTTGAACTCGATTATGTAGAGTAACAATTAAATTATAAATAACATTAAGTACAATAAATACAGATCTGACGCAACACAATTAAACTGGTCTCATTGGGATGAATTATTACTCGCGAGCTATTATTAACATCACCTCTACTGAGATAAAGTTAATACCAGCTCCATAATTATGTAGTTATTTGGGAAATTATTCAAATCTATCCTGACGACTGTCGACCTGAACTGAATTGTTAAAGAGATGGAGCTATAAAGGGCTCTCATAATATAACTGAAAGTGTCATTGCAAAAATTACGTAGGTGTCACATTTTTTGCGACATAAGTGCTGATTAGCATAGCCGGCCTTATAATGTTCCCACTGCTAGGACTCAAGCCTCCTCTCTGGGAGAGGGAATGGGTCGTAATCCACCACGCGGGCCCAGTGCGGGTTGTTGAATGTCATATGTCTTCGAATTTTTGATTCTAAGACATGCCGGTTTCCTCACGATGTTTTCCTTCACCGTTTTGAGAGCAGCGGTGATGAAATAAATTACACAAAGTAATGCGCCTGGCTGGGTTTGAACTCGCAACCTACATCATCATCTTCCTGCCCTTGTCCCGTGTTATTTGGGGTCGGCGCAACATGTTTTTTTCTTCCATTCTGCCCTGTCACTCGTCATACTATCACTAACTTCCTTTTCTTTCATATCACTCTTCACACAATCCATCCATCTTTTCTTTGGTCTCCCTCTCCCTCTCCATCCATCCACATGAACTCGCAACCTACAACTCGTAAGTAAGTCGGGGCCGTTACCACTCGGCCACCACAGTTCTAAGTAAGTAAGTGCTGTTTACTAAAACAGAAAATGTATACAGTCACATGAGCACTTTTAAAACGTCAGAAGCTAATGCACGGTTCCAATTGGTAATTTACTATGGAGAAGAACCTCTTGTATCTTTATAATTGTCGAATTGGTAGGAGTGTTACATGAGACCTGTCACCTTTGTTAAAAAGGCCCCTGCAGTCCTACCAAGAGTTCTTCACCCGATCCAGTTTTACGACTGAACTGTTACGGAGCTATAGGCGTCATAGGGGTGTATACGGGGTCCCAATCAACACCTATCGGGACCCAAGCCAACCTCACCTGCACGTGGAGCGCCCTGCTGACAAACAAACGAGGCTATGGTGACCTGCCAACATGCACTGGACCAGCGTGGCGGGTTATTATTCAAACCCCCCCCCCCCCCCCAATGCATAATGCAACAAGAAACAGGCTCCAAGTGCCCGGCGACTCCAGCGGTTGTGCTAGCGTGGACGGGCGTGGGCGCAACCCTGGGGTCTGGGGTGCTAAGAATCTCCGGGCGAGATCGATCAAACGTCGACGACTTGGGGAAGGCCTATGTCCAGCAGTGGACGTCTATCGGTTGAAATGATGATGATGATGATGAGGCATCCATTACACGGACATGCAAGCGTCAATCAAAACCATCAATACCATCAATCATGAATGATGTTTGAATGACGGAATGTTATCGCCATTATGTTTTCGTCATGCAAACGTCAGTCATCGCATTAGACGGTAGGTTTTTCGTCAATCAAAATATTTGGCTGTGGCAAGACTGACAGCAAAACCTATCGTGTAATCGACGCCTTAGGGGGTAGGTGTATAGCTCCAGCCCTATTTCTTGCTCGCACGACTGACACTTTATTTTAACACATGGTGGTAATGTCCTCTGATAGCATCGACGGACAAGCGTGACGCGATAATTCTACGACGTGTTTTCATAGAAGTTCTTCTAAAATTTCTTAACACCAAACTATCAACTGAAGCTTTGATTCGAAAAAACCTCGCTGTTATTTAGTATACAAAAGCCAGTAAACAGCAAAGCGATACGACCAAGATTAACATCACCATAATTACTTTCATCCCATTAAAACAAGGTAGGCTGCGGCCTACTTCCACAAAAAGTACCAAAATAAAGATAAATGTGTTACATATCCATCCGCCGTGAGAATGATAACAATCCACCAAATAGTTTTAACTATTTACTGTAATTATTTGCGACAAACAACTGACCTACTGGTTTAATTGATCCTTTGTTTAGACTTAAACACCTGACCGCCATTCGACACGTCTTTAAACTGAATTCACACACTTAAGATTTTTTAACGATTATTTCGGTAATCTTAGGGCCAATTCACACCGAGACGCGACACGACGCTGTGCGACACGACGCTGCGCGAAAAGTGACTCGAAATTTAACTTTATTTACTACACAAAAGATACACATTTCAGATCGATATGCCTCGCGGCGCAGCGCTGCGTGGAGCAACGTATTTTGAATTCTCACAATTAAATGTGTATCTTTACTTCGTCTCGTCGCGTCGCTTCGCGTATCGGTGTGAACTGACCCTTAATGGTAAGGAACTAGAAATGAATCTCGAAGTTGCTAGTGTGTCTTGTAATGTAACCAGTGGTGTTGCAATGCGATTGTTGTTGACGAAGAATGAGTCGTAAGTAAGGAGACAAACAGTTCAAAGTCTCTTACTTATTTAAGAGTAGGTAAATTCAATAAAAATCTGAAGCAGAATTCAATTAAAAACTGTTGACTGCTATTATTCTAAGAATTTAAAATCTATATTATAAATAGAGAAACTGACTGACTGACATAATATATCAAAGCAGAGCCAAAACTACAGGAACTAAGAGCTTGAATTTTGCATAAGGCTTCCTTTTATGACATAAGCGAGCATAAGAAGGGGTTTTTGGGAAATTAACCTTTAAGGGTGTTAGAAAGGGGAATTTCTTTGGTGTGCAAAATTTCATTCTATGTAGAGCTCAAATAGCAACCTAAGTATACAATACTGACTGGTCTGAGACTGGCCTGTTGGTCTAGTGGTTACTGGTCCTGACTGCTATGCCGGAGGTCGTGGGTTACATCCCCTCCCAGGACAAATGTTTGTGTGATGAGCACGATCATTTGTTCTGTGTCTGGGTGTAATTTATCTATAGGTAATATGTATTAAATATATAAGTATGTTTATCAGTTGTCTAGTACTCATAGCACAAGCTCTGCTTGGTTTGGGACTAGATGGCGTTGTGTGATAGTTATGGAATATAAAAGAAAGAAAAGAATAAAGGTTGTCATCATTTGTTTTCAGAACTACCCTTAAGCTGTTGATCCCCGCATTAACGCCGACGTTCACGCGCCAATGTTTTACTATTGTGTCTCTAATTACGCACTCAAAAGGTTAATAGAACAATTTATGGTGTTTTAAAGATTGTATGGAGGGTTCTTATTTCTTGGGTTAATCAACTTCAGACATGGCACAAATTCTAATCAAAATGTATAATAAAGACTGTCATCATTAGTTTTTCAAAACTACCCTCAAAATACGGTTTAAAGGATGTTAAACCTGTTAGTGGGGCAACTAAAGCCCACTAAAGGGATGGCCATCCAGTTGCAAACTAGCGTTCCAACCAAGGTAACCTTGCTTTATGTGTTTGGTTGTGTTTCGTCTACATGGATGTAAACCACACGCCAACACGTTCAGTGGATGGGAAAACGCGCCTCCCAACCAAGGGCGTTGAAGGTCATGGATTACAACTGCTATCTACACGGATTGAAACTAGCAAGGTCACCTTGGTTGGAACGCTAGTTTGCAACCGTCTGGTCACCCCTTAAACGTGCAGAGCATAATCGGTGGAAAACACAGGAAATGCTTATAGTGGTATTGGAATAAAATAATATAAGTTTTGGTAAAATTTAACTTTATTTTATTCCTCATGACACACAGAAAAAAGAAACGCAGGTAAAATCAAAAACAAGTAGAAAAATAAACTTAGAAAAAAAATCGTACTAAAAAACTACACTCTTTTATTCTAACAACTTTTTTATAAAAACTTTCTCGAAAACGAAGTCACTGGGTAAAGTGCTAACGTAATAAAGACTTACTCAATTCTATAATAATATTATATGATCTCAATAGTTATAACGTTCTTATTTTTAGATTCTTTTAACTTTGTTTTATTATGTAAGTACTCTCTTTTTAACCGACTTCAAAAAGGAGGAGGTTATATGTTCGGTTGAATGTATGTTTTTTTTTTATGTATGTTCACCGATTTCTCGGTCAATTGTGGACCGATTTTGAAATTATTATTTTTTTATTGAAAGGTTATGCTTCCGAGTTGGTCCCATAGAAATATTGTTATGATTTGATCATGAACTTCGAAGATATGGAACAGAACTCCTCATAGGATCACAGCAGAACCGTCGTAACAAGTAAAATTGCTTTTTTTATACGTGTAGTCGATGACTGACTGAAAGTAGAGGGGGAATATATCGAACTGATCTGATGATGAAGCCTGAAGTTAGGCACCGGAACTCTGTAAGTAATAAATTAATGTAATCTAACCGTGTTTGGGATTATTAGAATTGTCATGAGATGCACTCTGGCTATAAGGTATTTAAGTTTGGCTGAGGGGTACTTTTTAGTGGTGGTACCATAACTAAAAAGTGTAAAATAAAAAACTTTTTACAAAAAAATACAACCGACTTCAAAGTAAAAAAAAACACTGAAAAGTGCAAAATAACTTAAATTTCGGAAGTCGGTGTTAAATAACGAAGAGACAAAACTATTATAGAAACACCGACTTCCGAAATTAAAGTTATTTTGCACTTTTCAGTGTTTTTTTTTTACTTTGAATTCGGTTGTATTTTTTTGTAAAAAGTTTTTTTGTATTTAATATACTTAATAAACTAGTGCGCCTCACCATCAACGATTGTATCACTGCTTAACATCAGGTGGGATCGCAGTCAATCACTAGTTTATAAAAAAATAATTTTAAAAAATATGCACAGGATGTTGTATATTTATAGTGTATGTTTTTCTTTTTTAAATGTTCTAGTTTTTAATGTTCAAAATTCTAGTTTTATGAATAAATTTAATTTAAAATATCCAGTTTTATGCCTTTTTTATGACATGCTATAGGCCAAATTTGGTGATACTAAATTGTATATAACACTGCTATGACCTATAAAATATGTACCCAGATAAGCAAATAAAAATAATTTGATTGATTGATTGAATTTATTTTTTATAATTTGTCATGAAATCTATTATTGAGTATAAACATTTTTCTAACAATAAAGATTTTAAATATTATCGATTTCTTAGATGCTGTGCATATACCACACTGTAGGTACTCATTTTTATTCCAAAGTATGACCGGAAGAGAATGCCACCATGTAACACTACCTAGCGCAACTTCACATAGAATGCCTCTCTGGTAGAGAATGCCTTGTTGCATTAAGGCCGCCTATGTACCACTACTGTACATGAAGTTTAAATAAATAAATAAATAAAGTTTAAGAGCATTTACTCCTCACGGTATTTCATATGAACATAAGCTTAAGCATAATCAGCCTTTTAATGTTCCCACTGGTGGGACTCAAGCTTCCTCTCTAGGAAAGGGAATGAGCCGTAATCCACCACGAGGGCCCAGTGCGGGTTGTCACACATCTTCATATTTTTAGTTCTAGGACATGCCGGTTTCCTCACAATGTTTTCCTGCTTCGTTTTGAGTTCACAAACTGGCAAGTCCTTATTCTCAAAAATAAATGAACCGATTTTAATGAAATTTGCTACACATACACTATGTACCTAGGTCTATAAAGTGAGATACGAACATTTTCGAAAAAAATGGTTTAAAGAGAGTGATTTTTCACTTTCTATACAGATCTTAAAATTGCTCTTACTGTCACTCATTTTGTTCAGTTCTTTTTTTATTAATAGGTAATCTACTACCACCGAATTTCAGAAATAAGCTTGCTTGTTACCGTAAGAACTGGCTCACTATCATCATGAATTCCAAGTCCTACTCGGAAATGTTCTGAATACGGACGGACAAAATCCTGGGATCTGAGATTTATAAGTAAAGAGACGGAGCTATACAAGCCATATATCGCTCTCCTTTAATCACACCGGATTCATGAATGAAGTAACTTGCCTCAATTAATTCACAAAAAGAATCAAGTAATGAAGAGTTGAATATTCTTAACAGCTACTGCCACGAAATAAATCCACTTATCATACAGACCTTTTACATAAAATTTACAACATACATACATAATCAGCCTTCAACCTTATACCTAATGTGGCTAGAAAGACCTCACGGCGTCCTTACCTACCGCATGGCGCAGGTCCTCACCGGACATGGTAAGTTCGGTAGGTTCCTGCACCGGATTCGTGCAGAAGAGACGCCCGGGTGCCACCATTGTGTGGACCGCCCGGAGGACACGGTGGAGCATACGGTAGAGGTGTGCCCTGCTTGGGCAGAGCACCGCCGTATCCTCTTGGGGGCGATCGGCGGCAGCGATCTCTCGTGCCGGGCCTTGGTACAGGCCATGGTCCAGAGTGAGGAGGAGTGGCAGGCGGTTGCCTCCTTCTGCGAAGCAGTAATGCTAGCAAAGGAGGCGGCCGATCGCGTGAGGCAACGGTCCTCACGCCCCAACCGCCGCCGGTTTCCGATCCCGATTTCCGGCCACCGAAGGCGCGGGCTTGCGGACGGCGAGCAATGGGTGGCTCGCCGTCCGATCGTCCGGTAACTGTCCGGACCGAGCCCAAGTCGTCGACGGCGCGTAGTGTTCCACACGCGCCTCAAGGAGATGTCAGCAACCGTAGGGGCCCAGCAGGGTCGAGGCCTACTGGGGCCATGGGTGATGCGAAAGTGATCCCCGGGGCCCTGGAAAAATGGCAAAGAAGGAACAGGAGTGGGTTTTTAGTCAGTAAAAGTCTGACACTATCTCCCGCTCCGCCCAAGAGCGGGGGATGTCATTAGATGATTTTCCCACCCAAAAAAAAAAACCTTATACCTAATGTTCCCAGTGCTGGGACTCAGGCCCCCTTTCTAGGAGAGGGAATGGACCGTAATCCGCCACGCGAGCCCAGTGCGGGTTGGTGGATGTCATAAGTCTTCGATTTTTTACTTCTTGGACATACCGGTTTCCTCACGATGTTTTGCTTTACCGTTTTCAGAGCAGTGGTGTTGAAAATTAATTACACAAAGTAATGCGCCTGTCGTGTCGTAAATCAGGGTCATTGCCACTAGGCCACGACTGCTCATATTCACAATTATCTTATAATTCATGTGAAAAAAACATTTAGATAGCATTCAATCTCAACGTGAAGTTCTGAAGGATCAATTAATAGCATGACTTAGAAATTATCAGAACTAATTAGCATTGAAAGTAAAACAACAATCCAATCTAACCTCTAAGCACTAAATCTGAAAACAAGCTACAATGTCTAACCTGCAGATCATGGCATGCAAATAAGCTGAGAAGTGACTCTGTTTGGCTCACAATGAGTCTCTTGACGGCTCCTGCAGACAGACACGACACGCGACAATGCAACAACGACTTTTTTATTATTATTTTTTCTAAATAGGTCGCGTTTGACCACTATCTCACCTGATGGTAAGCGATGATGTAGCCGACGATGGAATACGCTTGCCTAGAAATAACCTATTCACTCTTGACTTAAAGATCTTTAGGTTGTAGCTATCAGGACACACAGGCTCCGGCAGGGAATTCCACTCCTCAGCAGTACCTACGCACAATGAATGTAGTCCCAAAACGCTTTGTACGTATGGGTGGGATGACCACCATGTACCGGTGGTGCAATGCCGTACGTCTAGTGGTCCAATGATGGAACGGACTTGGCGGAATTAAATTGTGCAATCCCAAAGCACACTCCCCGAAATGCAAACGATAGAAAACTGACAGGCTAGCAACTCGGTGTCGACTCGACAATGCGATGAAACGTTACCATAGTTAGTAATTGTTCCACGAATTGGAGAATGATTTTTGTGAAAAAGCCGTAGTGTCGCGTCGCGATTGTTTGGCTTAAGACTGTGTTTACAACCGAGACAAAACAAATTCATCTTTCAAAACACATATCACCTGTAGCGCATGCAATCAATTATTGTATTGATTACACGTAACTATCGTGTCTACGGACAGTTTTGAATCAAGATTGCAAGAAACCTGACACAAGGCCGGACAGTTTCATCTAGATATATTTTTTTCATTCAAGTTGTCACACTGACTTTCTAAAGACAGTTTAGAAGGCGTACAAAAACTGATATCTATTCTATCAGCAACTACTATTAACAAAAAAATCTGTGCTAAAATCAAAATGTGACGTGGTCGAAATGACAATCGTTATCGATTGTCACTTTGCCTCCAAACCCGGTCTGCACACAGCCTAATACTTACATTTTCCTTAAAATTGAAGGTAAAGAAAAAATACAACTCGTGTGGGACCGGTTCGCGTGTCAGGTGAACTTTGCCATACATTGTCTACTAACTACTGAGTAACAGTCACTTTTCCATGGCATTGTTACTGACAATTATAACGTTGACTCCAAACGAGAAACTTCGTGTTTTAAAATTATCGTCGCAAAACATTTTGTACCTACAAGTAACATTGTTTTGGTTAAAAAATATGATACTGTCAGAGCAATTTATAATGCCATTGTTAATCAATTAAACGGAAAAGAGTGTATTTTTTGCGATAATAAAGTCTCAGATACATTAGGAGACAAAAAATCCTCTAACATGACGCGCAACGCGGTCAAATTGTACAATATAAAAAACTTTTTACAAAAAAAATACAACCGACTTCAAAGTAAAAAAAACCACTGAAAAGTGCAAAATAACTTTAATTTCGGAAGTCGGTGTTTCTATAAGTAATAGTTTTGTCTCTTCGTTATTTAACACCGACTTCCGAAATTAAAGTTATTTTGGACTTTTCAGTGGTTTTTTTTACTTTGAAGTCGGTTGTATTTTTTTTGTAAAAAGTTTTTTGTTTTACACTTTTTACTTATGGTACCACCACTAAAAAGTACCCCTCAGCCAAACTTAAATATCTTATAGCCAGAGTGCATCTCATGACAATTCTAATAATCCCAAACATGGTTCGATTACATTAATTAATTGCAGAGTTCCGATGCCTAACTTCAGGCTTCATCATCAGATCAGTTCGACATCCCTCTACTTTTAGTCAGTCATCGACTACACGTATAAACAAAGCAATTTTACTTGTTACGATGGTTCTGCTGTGATCCTTTGAGGAGTTCTGTTCCATATCTTCGAAGTTCATGATCAGATCATAACAATATTTCTATGGGACCAACTCGGAAGCATAACCTTTCAACCAAAAAAAATTTTTCAAAATCGGTCTACAATTGACCGAGAAATCGGTGAACATACATAATAAAAAAAAAAAAAACATACATTCAACCGAACATATAACCTCCTCCTTTTTGAAGTCGGTTAAAAATAATAATTATCCTTATTATTATTAAGTCGTAAAATGTTAAGGGACAAGGTTGGAGACACTTTTGCAGCGTCACGTAAATTGAGGGTTGCGCGTCATGTTGGGGGACAGTTTGTCCCCTAATGTATATGTCGTGGCCAGATTTTAGAATTAATCATTTTATGATATGACCGATCAGTCATGAATTCAAGCCACCAAAACAAAAGCTATTCCATGATTATTTATTATCATAAAAAATTTAGTTAATTCAGTTCCTAATTAAGACGATTTGTTTGCGAAACTTTGACTGACCATTAGCTTGATTTTATAAAACTTAGTAAATTATTTCGTTCGTTTATATTATCCTCGTGATATAAATGTAGACGCTTTCCTTGCCGATGTTCTTTCAGTTTTGAAGAAAATTCTTTAGTTGCTACGCCACCAGAAAATGTGATTGAGGGAGAAAATGCTTGCGATATCTAAATAAAAACTGAAATGTATAGCAACTTTGGAAAATGTTCTTTCACCTCGATCGCAATGAGAAAGTTTCTCCACGTGTATCAAAATGTACTATTTTCGTAGTCTTTCTCTCTTTATAGTTTCTGTATGTTTAGAGTAATCTCTATAGCTTAGCTGCTTAGCTTCTACTTTTAAAATTCCTCTTGTAATGTAAAATTATTTTCTACAGACTTAACTATTATTTGCACGTACATCATCTTCTTGAAAAATAATTAAAACAAACGACTAAACAGAAGCAACGTCGCATCGATTCACGTCGCACAACGCGCTGCGAAGTGAATTTACAGTGACTTTGAATAGATTTTACGAAATTTGTTGCTTTCGGATCAGCACGCTTGCTGTTGTGAGATTCTAGAGTTCCTAAATTAACTTTGCTGCAATCCCTAGTTTAGCACCCTCTATTTCTTATTTCAAAAATCATGTTACCTTCATCATCATCATCATTTCCGCCGAAAGACGTCCACGTATTACATACGCCTCCCCTGAGGTATCGCCACAACGACCGGTTCTGTGCGTCTCTCATCCATTGGATTCCCTCGACCTCACTCACAAGTTCATTGTTCTACCTTGTGGTAAGACTTCCAGCGCAGAACCTATCGGTGCCATTAATTATGTGTTCTGCGAGCAATGTGTCCTGCCCACTAACACTTAAGTTTGGCGATCCTTCGGGCTAAAAGCCACGCAAAGGGCAATGCTATGCTCGGAGTCTTCTTGCGTGATCGTATCAGGAATGAAGATATCCGCAGTAGAACCAAGGTTACCGATATAGCCCGAAGAATGTTACCTTTAGTCGGGTAAATTCTTTAGAATATATGAATATCCAATGACCGGTTAGTTTAATATTTAAACTTATTAGGAGATAAAACAGGTCATTAAATTGCTAAACAGACTGTAACATTTTAATGTCATTTTCTCGTTTAGTAATTATAAGAGATAAATCTTTCAACATCTCGTTTTATTTACGACTACATATGGCTACCAGTGGCTTCGGCCGCGTGGACGTAGAAAATATATGACTATGTCAGTCAGTAATAAAGTAGCGTTCTACTGGTGAAAGAATTTTTAAAATCTGTCCGGTAGTTTTTGGGATTGTTCATCTACACTTCTTCTTCTCAGTCGGTACACTCTTGCCAGAGTGGTCGTGGTCATCACTGTGAATCGCCATGAGTGATCATCATGGTAACACGGCGCCATTCATCGCGGACTGCAGCCTTCCGAGTACATTCATAAACCGAGCACTTAGTTGCGGCCTTGATCTGATCTGTCCATCTCATTGGTGATCTACCACGTGATCTGGTGCCCTCACCTTTGCCCTGCACTACGAGACGCTCTATGGAGTCATTACCACGACGAGATACATGGCCGAAGAAGTTCAAAATGCGCGACTGCACTGTGGATGATAGGCGCTGTCTGATACTAATCTCTCTGTATTTATAAAAAGCAAAGTCCTGACTCACTCACTGTCTGCCAAACCAGCTCAAACACTTAGACCTCGAACGCTGAAATTTTACGCAGAGGTACCTTTTATGATGTAGGTACACAAAGAATAAGAAAGATTTTCCAAAATTCACATTCCATGTAAATTTTAGAATCCCATTTCATCACAGGGGTGTGATAAAACGGGATTACTAATAATATCATAAACAGGAAATTTTAATAAATAAAACAAAAAAAAAATATATTTAATATTAATTTACTTTTTAATTTTATTATTTTTTTAGAGATTTTTTTGTTGTATTAAGTCCGCCTATGTACCATTGCTATACATTAAATTTAATTAAATAAATTTGGGCTTGTATTGAATTAACTTTAATTTTGAAAAATGCTACTTTATCACTAAGTAATATAGGCATATATTTTCTATTATCTAAGTAAAAATAAAGCTAAAAGCTAACTAAAAATATTTTCTCTTTATATTAGTACTAGATTTTGCTCGCGGCTTCACCTGCGTACATAAAATATAGCCTATATCACTCAGGAATAAAGCAGCTTTCTATCTGTGAAAAAATTTTAGCAATCGGACCAAACTTCCAGAAATTACCACCTACCAAACAAAAAAAAAAAAACTTTACCTCTTTATAATATTAGGTCTTTAACTATGAAATTGCCGTTTTTTAAAACGGGTTGCTTTTAAGTGTCATATCTTTGGATTGATTTTTAATTATAAGTTCAAATAAACTTTATATTGAAGGTACTCGTACGTTATTCTTTTTCCAATATTACAGAAAATACAAAACACAAAGAAACCAATAAACACTTCATTTTGAGAAAAGAATAACGTACTTTTAATATAAAGTTTATATTAAAGGTACCAACCGTAATTCAACCCGTTTTTAAAAACGGTAATTTCATACATTAACCCCTATTATTAATGTATATACAGAAGAAGAACCCGCCTCGAAAGCCATGCATAAAACTAAATAGATACTAGAAGAACATACACTTTGCAGATAAACAGTTATCTCATAAAAGTTATATTTTATGCATCCAATAAGTCATTAAAATTTGTTATAAGCTCCAACTGTAAAAGAAATTTTTGGTTTTGAGGAACGGATTTTTGATTTTATGAACACACGTTTTTCCTGTAAATTATTCCTATAGAATTGTCATTCCATTATATTTTTTTTATTGTTACAAGAAATAATTTGCATAATATTTTTCTAGCTGACCCGGCGAACTTCATACCGCCTAACAGTCAATGAATATAGTATATCTTTCGATATAGTCAACCGATTGCGATGAAACAAAGCCTAAGTAATATATTATCAAGTTTACACAGAATTTTAATATACAATAGTTATCTACATCGATTTCATAAATTTTACGTGATGCCGGTGCAGCGGAAAACTTTAACAGATTTATTATAATGTATAGATTAATTGATTTTATAGGTATTCAATCATATAGCACTAAACAGTGATGGCCCAGTGTATTGCTTTTTGTAATTTATTTCATCACCATTGCTCTAAAAACGGTGAAGGAAAATTTCGTTTTTTTTTTTTTGAAGGACAGTTTTAGGTCGATTTGATCATCTAGGTCAGTTTTCACTTTGATAAAAAAGGAAGACGTGACATCTACCAACCCACACTAGAACCGCATGGTGGATTACGTCCTGGGGCCTCATAATTTTTTTTCTGCCGCCGATCATCGCCACGTGGACACTACGGTGCTCCTCCTAAGCATCCCAGTTACTGAGTTACTCAATACTCCGTGGATAGTAGTGTCAAAATTGATATATTTCAAACATGAGACAGAAGAGACTGGACCTGTAGATAGAAATCTACGTGAGCTAGTTCAGTATGTCACCATCTTAAAAATGACAAACATGTTTTTGAAAGCACAAGAATAGTATTATCGATCGATATGGCTGCAGCAATTTATCAAAGTGCATATACACCGTTATGCATATAATTAATATAATATTTTCTAGAACGATCACTTAGAATGCAGACAAACAAACGACACATTAATATAATAAGCCACAAATACACGATATTTTCTCGTCAAAATCTAGACTTATTCAAATCAATCGTGTAGATAAGCGCCTTTCTAATGTACATCTTTATAGACTATTTCTATGTAAATTTCCAAATATTTGGGATCACTAAAGTTATTTTTTGAGAGATAAATGGCCAAAAAACAGCATCTATGTAGGTTGCCTAGCTAATGTTTAAAACAGTTTCAATAAGTAGGAGTAGTAAAATTTTGTTATTTCCGTTTTACATGTAACTCGTGGGAAAATCTGGTTATTTCTGCATTCAAATTCGGTGATCAGTGCTTCGTATAATGTTAACTGTGTTGATTGTAATTGGTTAATTGGAGGACTCACACCATTTGCATAAGAAATAATTAGCTGTAACTAATCAAGAAGCTGGATTATGCAAGCGTTACGTGAAACTGTAATTCATTCCAATGCAGAACTCTTAAAAAAATAGTGTCATGTTAGGTATTGATATTTCTTTTTTGGTCTGCAGCTTAGATAACAAAATCTGAAACATTTATTTATTACTTTATGCACCCAAAACGTACAGAGGTGGACTTAGCGGTCATGATATTGTAGTACGGGATTGAGATCTATACATTTCGCGCCTGCATCACTACACGAAGGTTTAGGAAGTCGTGGAGTATTTAAAAGTGAAGACCAACTAGACTCTGAGGGTCGTAAGGTTGGAAGCGCGCCACGACGTCAACTTCAAGTCGTTCGTGGTACGAGTTCCAACCCAACAGCTACAGACCTTCTTAAAAGAGGACTTCTGGCCGAAAGGTGTCGTATATCGACGTTTCCGAGGACGGTTATGAGATACTACGCGCGCAGCGCAACATTACATAGAAGCCGACTACATTACGTGTATAATTATAGTTAGATAAGTTTTGTTTTTATAATATGTATTAGTTTATTATTGTTTAAGATTATTTTATGTATTTTTTCTATGGGCCTCTGATGCCTGAAAATAAATTGTTTTTTTTTTTGTTTTTTTTTTATTCGAAATAGTTACCACGATCCTGGAACGCAAAGGACAACTAAAGGGACACAGGTGAGTTTTAGTCAGAAAAAGTCTGATACCCCCTCTCACTACACCTAGAACAGAACAAGAGAAGTTATTTGACCGTTTCCCAATCCCAAGCCAGTTTCCAAAATCAGTGAAAAAAGTAGTCATCATGAGATGATGACTTTGAAAAAATCGCGTAGCAAGAACCACTCTTCAAAGAAAATGGTCCTAATGACCACACGTTAATCTCGTTTGTCCTGATAAAATTATTATCATCATGATCACGAAGCAATCTAGTGTTTAAAAGATCAATTTACATAAATCAAGAAAGATTCACAAAACGTGGTAACATATAAATGCAATGACTATTCGGACACAAAGATGACACGTTATTATTCACACAGCCAACTAGCCGATAAGCAATTACCTGCCATTGTACGAATATCAGCTTGCATTTAATACAAATAACATTCCAGTGCTAGGACTAGATTGTAAGATGTATAATCTTATCTCTGAAGATGATCTCAATAAGGGTGGTCGCTTTGACGCAGCAAAATACGTGAATGCTAATGTTTTTGCAAGTAAGGAAGATCCGCTATGACAACTAGTATGTGACGTCTACTATTTGTCTTGGTGGTCTACTAGTTTAGTTCGCGACGACGCGTTGCGGCATTCACGCACAGAGCGAATAGCGCAATGAAATGGTAGAGTACGGAATCTTGTATGCTGGAGGTTTTTTCTATAAATCAGTGAAGCTTAAGTATCCTCTAACTACTATAAAAAATATTATAAAAGAAACAAATCTTTTGTTTGGCAGTTAAATTTTCAGGCCATTTGGGGTAGAAACTCTTGAGCCACGGCTCACATTTAAAGATTTATCCAAACATCTAGTTGATACTGTGTGTGACCCAAGAACTGTGCTGGCTTTTACCTCACCCAGAAATTAAGCATTGCCACAGTCGCCAGTCTTTTTCCAGTCTTTTCAGCGTTGCGTAATAATTTTAGATTTTTATGATATTTTGTCATGAGTTTGGTTTATAATTTTGTTAAGTATATTTATAATGTAGTTAGTTATGTTTTTAATAATTTTAGTGATTTATTTATTAAATTATTTGATTGGTCCAAGGCTGTTTTCCGATAAGTCCAGAATTTGTTTATTAACACACGAGACAAAGAATATTTAGACGACCAGGCGAACGGTATCGTCAAGCGTGTTTTGATGAAACGGTGCCATTCGGCGGAGAGTTTATATATTGGTACGAACTGGGGTATCTTCAGAGAGTCGAGCCGAGTAATTTGAGATTAGTGTTAAGTTAGTGCACTACTGCGGGATGCCAACTGAAAACCAGCACTGTGTCTGACGCCCAGCAATTGCTGAGATGGTAACCCTTTCGACACGGGCAAACTCAGCGCAATTGTACTGAATAACTCTGTACTCTGCTTCTTTTTTATTTTGGGCATTAGCCGTTATTACTGATTTATTTTTCGGTGGGAAAATCATCCAATGACATCCCGCGCTCTTAGGCGGAGCGAGAGGGTGTGTCAGACTTTTACTGACTAAAAACCCACTCCTGTTCCTTCATTGCCTTTCATACTAGGACCGATTCTTCCTTTCAGAAGCAGACCCTTGGCCCCAGTAGGCTTCGACCCTGCTGGGCCCCTACGGTTTGATGACATCTCCCTGAGGCGCGCGTGGAACAGTACGCGCCATTGACAACTTGGGCTCAGTCCGGACGGTTACCGGACACTCGGACGGCGGTACTACTGATAGGCTCGCGTTTGACCACTACCTCACCCGATGGTAAGCGTTGATGTGATCAACGATGGAGCACGCTTGCCTAGGAAGGCTTTCTGCTGTGTCTGTATCGAATAAAATGTATTCTGTTTTCCATTCTATTCCAGATATAATAAAATGGATCTTTAACTCTCAGAACGGTATACATATATACATTATAGTGCATTAAAATGGCGCTCATTTGGTCAACATGTATATTCAAGACGTCGATATTATCTGCACGAAGTGGCTAGCTTTTAACCCCGACTTAAATCCTATAGATCATGCATGTGACGAACTACAATAAATAATGCAATTCAGCTCCAACTGTATAAGAAATAAAGAGTGCTGCTAATGGAAGAAAGGCCAAACAGACCAATATCCTATTAAATTTTGTTTACAACTTGCCAAATCGCTTTAATTAAGTGATATTTGTGGAGGAAGTACGAAGTATTAAAACGCCGAAAAAAAAACGTTTTCTTTTTTAAGATAAACGACTATAATTTTGGTGTCATATGTTGGAAGTGTTTTTAGTATTTAATTGAAATTATATAGTAGAGTTTAAAGCGTGTTTTTTTTTTGTTTTATATATTAATCAATCATCTAATTCATGGCATATATTTAAGAAAATATCACAAGTTTTATTAGCGCCCCAGAATTTTGCGGCACAGTGTGTTATAAACTCAAACTTATATTTTTATAACCGTTTTTGTGTGATAATGTCATAAACTACTAATCCTGTCTATTTTAATAATTTTTTGTAGTGCCTAATGAAAAAAGATTCATGTAGCGGAGATCAGAATGTTGAGCATATAAAATTTCTAGGCTTGACCATTGACTGTAAACTGACTTGGAAAAAACATGCATCAAAACTTATAAAAAAAATTATTTGCTTTGCCTTTGCTCTATACAAGCTTAAGAAAATAGTGAATCAGGCAGCTGTTATAGCTGCATATTATGGTTATGTTGATTCCACAATACGCTATGGAGTAATTTTTTGGACAAATTCCTGCGAGAAAAATAACATCTTTAAAGCACAGAAGAGGTGCATTAGATCGATTTGTAATTTTAAATCTCTTAGAATGTTAACTTTAACTTGGCTTTACATATACGAAACCGCATTGTTCGTCAAGAAAAATAGTAAATTGTTTAAAAAAGCTTCAGAGGAACATTATAGATCGAGAAGACCAGAACATCGACAAGAATTATGTCTAAGAGCCTCAAAGACAGCCCTTATGCACAAAAGTATTCTCTGTATGGCTCCAAAAATGTATAATAAAATATCAAATGTTAATAGAGTTTGAACTTGACACAATTTAAACGGAAATTTAATGATTTTTTATTTGAAAAATGCTACTATACCACTGACGAAGTCCTTCTTGACAAAATGTTATAAACTGACAATTATATATTTATGCTTGAAAACTTGACTAATTCATTGTATTTTTAAAGTTTGTAATAATAATTAATTGTATTTTAATTTGTATTATAATTGTTTGTGATAATAAATTAATTGTATTTTAATTTGTTTGTAATAATTAATTAATTGTATTTTAATTTGTTTGTAATAATTAATTAATTGTATTTTGATTTCTATTGTAATCTAATTCTTTAAATTTTAGTTTTGTATGTTATACCAATTTTATTTTTTTATATTTTTAAGTAGTGTGGCATACACTATTTAAAAATATAAACATTTCAAATTGGTATACAAATGGCAGCTTTTTGAGTTACCATAAATTAACTATAAGACCTGATGTATCACCAAAAACCACACTAATAAATACTTTGACTTTGACTTTGAGATGAATATTTAGAGTGACGAGAATGGATGAAGTGAAAAATGAGTATAATATAGGCAGTTCGACTGAAAAGTTGAAAGGGAATTATTTGTCTTGGTAAGTTGGTATAGTCATGTGAAGAGAAGAGATGAAACGAGCTATGAGTATACACGTGGATGAATGGAGAGGGAGGTCAAAGAAAAGATGGAAGGATTGTGTGAAGAATGATAAGAAAGAAAAGGGAGCTAGTGATAGCATAACTGCGCTTATCGCAGTTATGCGACTGGCGCAGTGCAGATGTAGAGTGCAAAAAATAAACGTATTGTACCGACCCCAAATATAATGTGACAAGAGCAGGAAGATGAGATAAGATGCGTTTATTGCGTAATCTAGTTCGTCAAACGTGAACGCTTCAGTTTCATCAAAATTAGAATGCTGATTGTTTTAAGTGATGTTCGTGAGAATTCCAGATACAATTTTTGTTAGTTCCCCATTTGCTATGTTTTAATGCAACCGTTGAACATTTGGCTTGATCAAACGAAACAGTTCCGTTGTGAGTGGTTTAATAGATTTTTTACTTCCACACGACAAATATGTTTTTTTTTTCTTTCAACGGTACAGCTCTATAAGAGGTTGCATAGCCTAACTTGAGTTATTATGGCCAATTTATGTGGTTAAAAAAATTTGGGCAATTAATGCCTAAAAACACAAAACTATAAAGCAATAAATATCTAAATTACTCAGATCCTATTCTGAGATACGGAATAAAAATTTATTTTTCTGCCATGTTGTCACATCCGCAAAGCCGTGCGAACTAAAAAAATGAGGACATGACATTTGCCATCATAAGCCTAAAGCGAATCTTATGTTAACCCCACATCTGACAGTAGCAATTACATCGAGGCTATCTTCATCTCTGTTATGAAACAAACAGAGAAAGTGATGATTTACCGACCGAATGGACCGACAAACACAAATTACTTCGTGATGCTACAAAATCACTTTATAATAACATTTATATTTTTTCACCACGAAGCCCGCATGATACTAATTCAATTCTAAATTTCGATTATTATGTAATATTTTATGTTATTCTTAATTACAGTCCCTTTTGATATCTTAATTAAAGGAAAGTCATGAACAAATCAATTACGTAATATGCGAATGATCGTTTTGTAATAAATCATTTAACCATTTATTGCTATTACGATTCATCTCAATAAATTATTTTTTGCTTTCTAAATTATGACCTCCTATAATAATATCGTAATATTAATACTTGATTAAGTACTTTTAAAATTAAATGCTAAGTTCTCATTATTTTCATTTTCTTCGGGTTGGTATAGATTTTTAACACATATATTTATTTATTTTTATTTTTCATTGGCGACAAGACTACCAATTGTACCCATAGCTTTAAATTTGTGTATAAATTGTGTTACTTTTTTAGTGTACAAAAAAGTATATTCTATCCCATTTTCAATACAATAAACACTGATCTGTATTCTACTAGTGTAGTATATTATAAACAGGCAAATTCTGTGTTTTTTGTTTGTAGGATCTCTGAAAGTATTGGTCCGTTTGCTATAATTTTTTCACCGCTATAAAGCTGCTTTATATTTTATGTACGCGGGTGTAGCCATGGGCTAAAACTAGTCACAAATAATTTTCTACCGAGTTTTCAAAAGGCGACAACATGTTCCTTTATGGAACATGTTGTTCCGTAAGAGCGGGAATAACAATTTCCCATTGTATCAAAGTTTACAGCGATTCGAATCTCGATGTCTTTATTCAAGGAAATAACAGTGAACGATCTATAGCGGCGAACAAAGCCTTATTACAGGCATTAGAGCTCTCCAAACAACAGTTTTCTCGAAAATAGATAACACAGAAAGACGGCTCGCGACATAGTCCAAATTGCACCTGCAGGGGACTCTGTCCGAGGGAGCCCTAAACCTATTTGCTTTACATTCCATTCGTAATTTATAACCTTAGAAAGGTATGGTTCGTGGATCGTGAACTGTGCTTCAATTTAAGTATCTGTGAACCCGTTTCGTTGATTTATTTCGTCGGTTTTCGACATTGCATCTTCAACAAAGTTGGTCAATTAACTTTACGACACCTCAGCAGGTTTTATCTTGCATTATCTCTATGAACATGTTAATTAGCTTCTTCTAGTGATTATTCATGATTTTGTTATTAGAGCCGCATCTGTTTTGTGATAGTTTTATTGGTTGAAACACCGAGTAATTATTTTAAAATAATAAGTTTTGTAACACGCCTTCTTATTAAAAATTCTATCAAAAATGATTTTTAATTAATAATTTTTTTATGAAAATAGAAATATATATATTAATTAAACAACCAATTGGATCTGTGCACTAGATAATGACGTATGTGAAATAATAAAATATTTAAATAAATTCTGTAAAAAGACAAATAAAAATAAATTGCCCCCAATTTCTAGTACTTCAAACTGTACCTGCATAAATACAAAAAGTTAACTCATAACCTCCAATCGCGATTTATTGTATTGATTGATTGGATTTTAGTATCGACGCATGAGTTTTGAAAATAGTCTTCCGTTATAGCATATCTCATTAGAGATAAATGTAGAACTCATTTGCCCTTTAAACTGCTCAATCATGCTCAATTCTAAGGGATTGAGGACAGCACGTGTGTGACACAGAATATCGGTACCTCTGACCATGACTTTAGACGAGACATTGTGTCGTGTTCGCTGTAAAAATTATTTGATTCCGTCATCATCTTTCTACCATCGGACAACCCGACGTACGGTGAGTATCCACCCTTATGTTTTTAACACCTCTACGGTCCGGAATAAGCGTTTGGCCTCGTCGTATATCGAAGGATTACAACAATTTGCCTGCAGCGGTCTTCCCGTCCGATTATAGTTTAGGCGTCTTCAAAGCTAGAGTGAATAAGCTCTTAATAAACTAGTGCGATTCACCAGTAACGATTGCATCACTGCTTACCATCAGGTGGGATCGCAGTCAAGCACTGGTTTATATCATTAAAAAAAAATGCTCTCAGTATTTTGTATATGTCCACAAAGTGTGTGAGCATCGGAATATGTAATGTTGTTTATATATTAGGTCCGTACTCCACGGTCATTTCTAATGTTATTTGAGATTATGTATGGAATAACGATCAAGTCGATTATGGCATTATTTTTTGGCGGAAGTTGCAAAATATTATAAATAGATACATTACTCCACAGATGAAAGTGTTGGTTTCTGATGGCTTTGAATATGAAAATATTTTTATATGTGGAAAAGCTTTAAATAACCTTTTTCAACCAGTCAACGTAACGTCCAAGCCTGTCAGCAAAATCGCATTACAAAAAAATGAGAAAAGATTACACACTTTTATTCTTTAAATCATAGAATTTCAGTCAGTGACCCGTTGCAATATTGTTCATGTTTTAAAAAAATGTTTGTGGTCTTTAGCGAAGTTGCTCATTATAATCAACAAGATATATTAACGACACCTCTATCTAAATAAAAAAAATAACCAATTATAACATTGGCTAAAAGTCTAGCCTTGGGGGGGGGAATTTGTTCTCATTAGCAGAGAATTAATCTAATGGTATCGATCCTCATTAACACTTTTTTTTATTTATAGATTTGCTTCTGATTACACCGACACTTAAGGCGCTATGTACCCTGTATTGCGATTTTCGAATCAGGAATTCGATCGAAAACGATCAGTGTTTCTTTTGGTTTTGGTCGAAAAATAATTTTGAAGAAAACTCCATAAAAAATATCGAATCAGTTTTGTCTCAATTTAATTGAAAATAAGCACTTGTTCATTTTATTGTGAAAAATACTGTGATTTCCCCGATTTAAAAAAACAATTATAAATACAAAAGAACTCCGAACAATGTGTATTCTAGACTGTAAACCTATGTTAGTATTTGGATATTTAAGTAGCTTTTAGTATTGTTTAATGAGGAGAATTAAAAAAATGTTAATATAACTTATTTTGGTGACCTGTACGTGTACAGGTTCTTAAGGAACATATTTCAGGTACGATTCACTCACAAAGTCAAACCTCGGTTTGTGAATTGAAAAGCTTTAGCATTAAGTTACTTTGTGAAGAGAAAATAAAAGTTTGATAATTATTTACTGTGAAGTTTATATGCCATCATTTTGTATAGGATTTATACAATACGCCAATCACCCGCCAGGACTGCGGGATTATTGGAAACAGTTCCCGTGGCTGTAGAACTCAAAGGGCAACTGAAGGAATATTGGTGGGTTATAGTCAGGGAAAGTCTGACACTCCCTCTCGCTCTGCCTGAGAATTTATTTGATAATTGCCCCCCCCTCCCCCCCTCCCCCCCCCCCAAAGACACTTAGCCACACCAAGCGCCTTAAATCTAGGTCTATCTTTCAACTCAGATAGCTTGATTAGAAAAATATTTAATTTAGCTTGTTCATTAGTGTTTACTGATGATCTATAGACGTGTTATCTATCATAATAAATAACAATAAGTCGGTGAATCAGAGCAATCAGAGCAAATTAAAGTGCAGTTTGTTAGCCGATGGCCAAAGCACCGTATGAGATAACTTGAGACCGTTAATCTTATAGTTCTTAGCTTGAAATGATAACCATTCAGATTATTTATTAATATATCATCTTATTTATTGTTTATCGCAGCGTTGGAAGGCCTCCCACAAGGTGGACCGACGACATGGTGAGAATCGCGGGAGTGCGGTGGATGCGAGACACACAGGATCGGCTGTTGTGGCGACGCTTGGGGAAGGCCTATGTCCAACAGTGGACGTCTTTCGGCTGAAATGATGATGATGATGATTGTTTATTAATTAGTACTCAGTCGTAGATTTTATATAGGTATTTATTTATTTATTAACACATACAATTGTTTTTACAGGCATATCCAAGATAACAAATGTAGTCGCAAAATAGCCGCACTCAGAGACGCCACCCACAGACTGATCAAATATTCATTAGTGTAGTAGTAGGCAACATTCATACATGATAGTCGATGGTCAGTCTCAAGCAGCGCCCTGGAGAACCGGCACAAGTTACACAGAGGACAACACAGTGTCACCATCTCGAATTCCGCCATTGTGCAAGAAAAAATATCTAACTGCAGAGAGACGATATTAAGTATTTCAACCGCCCGATTCACGGGTGCGAACTAGATGAATGGAGTGGGAGAGAGAGGCCAAGGAAAATATTGATGGAAAAATAATAAATGATAGTTATTTTGCAAATAGGTTTTTAATAAAAAAAACCCTTTTACACGTCAGTTTTTTCGTCAATTTAAATAAGATGAGGCCGGTATTACCTAGCTCACTACCCTGAGAAGAAACACCGAAAGAAACTCAAGGATCAAAGTCTCTTTTATGGACTTTCCATACAAAAAACTACTAGAAATTGTAAAATAAAGTTTAAATATAAGTTTCTAATATATGTCTCTTTCTTTACCTAATTAATATAATATCCACTTTATAGACTGTATTATTATTCGTTAATTTATTAAATCCTAATATATCGTACATAATCTAGTTTTATAATAATCTATTCAAATAGTTAATTTTTAAGTTGTTTGAAATATTGTCTTCTTTTTAATTTAGTTTCTAATTCTATTAGTGTTTTCTTTTTTAAATGTTTGATGTAAATTGATGGCCTGAAACACAGGTTTTCATTAACCTAGATCAGGCAGGTCAACATTACTGTTAGAATTACTTTTTTTCTCGATTGTACTTAATGTAAATCATAATTTTACTTACTTTATACTTGAATAAAATTGTATTATTATTTATTATTATACAGTAAACACGTAATGGTCAAACCATATTAAAATCATGCAGATTGGTGTGAGATGGTGTAGATTGTGTGATGAGTGGAAAAAGAAAAGGAAGTAAGAGATACTCGTAGCGTGATGGTTGACACACGTCTTTTGCACCGACGCCAGGTAACTTAGGACAAGGGCAGGAAGATGATGTTAAATCATGACCCAGTTATTAGATTGTGGATTCAAGAATAGTGATGGGGTTTCTACCCGGTAAATACCCAAAGTACTTATAGGGAGCACACATGCCTATTACGAAAACTTGCGATTTTTGAGTGTTAACATTGCCACGCCAGTCACGGGTTTGTGAGACTGCGGACAAGTCGCATTTGTGTTATCAATTGGACAATAGCATTTTCTAACTCGAACCTGATTTTATTTGCACACTCCTACTCACAAATACCCAATCAAGTGTAATCCCATGAAAACCCTTGGCCGTCCGACCTACCGATCATTAAGAGATCTACGTTCAACACTGGAAACTTTGTATCTAGTTTGATTAAGCCGTTTAACTTTTCAATGAAAAGGTAAATGCAATTGGAACATAGCTCGCACATACCATAGCATAGCATAATCAGCCTTTTTAATGTTTTCACTGCTGGGACTCAGGCCTTCTCTCTAAAAGAGGGAATGGGCCGTAATCCACCACGCGGTCCCAGTACGGGTTGGTTAATGTCACATGTCTTCGAATTTTTGGTTCTAGGACATGCCGATTTCCTCACGATGTTTTCCTTCACCGTTTTGAGAGAAGTGGTGATGAAATAAATTACACAAAGTAAAGCGCTTGGATGGGTTTGAACCCGTGACCAACAACTCGTAAATCGGGGCCGTTACCACTTGGCCACCACTGCTCCTACTCTACCTCACCTCTAGCTCGCACTACCAAGAGATACTTTGACTTTAGCTGAGACAAAAGACTGCAAAAAAATTCTCACAATTTGAATAATGCTCAAAGTTCACGTTAATCTCGTTTATGGATTTCACAATGTATTGTTGTCTAAGTATGTAACATCAAGTGGTAAACACTACATACAACCGACTATTGAAATGCGTTTCCCCTTTGGTGTTGACCCTAAGACCAGGCATAATGTTAGGGCTTAAAACCCATTGTGCCTTCTCCGGAAAATTTTATTAGAAGTACAACATTTTCTCAAGCTCACTTTTATCCAATAATTGACTGTAGAAAGTATCGATTTCATCTGCTGATTCTAGGGTAGCGGTTCTCAAAGCTAGAACAGCGACCCACCTAACAAAAACTTACAAATTCAAAACGTCACTCTTGGTTGTGTGTTGACTCATGGAGAAAAAGGGAAAAACTTAGACTAATTTAATAAAGGTGAAAGTTTGTTTGTATGAGTGTATGTTTGTTACTCCTTCACTCTGAAACAGTTACAATAGTAATAACAAATCATTTATTTGCGTAAATAATGTACAGAAGGTTGACAACATAAATTAAATTTACTTATCTCTTATTCTGCCTTTAATTTCGGCGTGCAAATATAAAACATAGAAGTTTAAATCAATTATTGACTATAATCACTCATTACACATTTTTACATTCCATTACAGTTGAACGGATTTAGATGAAATTTTGCACATGGGTAGACTATGCTCTGGAAAGCACATAGGATACTTTTTATTCTAGGAGTATGTTGCCTTAGGATAATTTTGTAGGTCCTTCACGTTGGTAAAACCACTGACAGAACAAGAAAATATATATAATTAATACTAAGTGAGAAGTACTATTTAAATGAGTAGGATGTATTTGTTTTTAATTTTTGTCAATATGGCTTCTAAGGGCCATCCAATCTTCAATCGCGGTTCACTGGCGAACAGAGACCCATAGTTTGGGAAAGACTGTGTGTATTATTTAAAACCGCGACGGCTAGGCGTGGTCACGTCGCCGCGTCGTCGCCATTAGCGAGGATGCTCTGATAACTATGCGGGACGATCGGAAATCTTCGTAGGAGTTCGGATTTAGATCGTCATTATGGTTATTTACCGAATGTTGCGGTTGGTGGTTTGACGGTGCGGAATTATGTTGTGATGTGTCATGATATCACGTATTTGAGTTCTTCGTACACGTTTGAAGTGTCAACGTGTTACGATGAAACTCGTAATATTGATGTAATGCAGTTTTATCGTTTTTCATTTATGACTTGTCAGCACTTTGATTTTTGCAATTTACTGCAAATGTAAGGAGTTAGAGAAGATAGTACGTAAAGCTGTTGTTCGCGGTTGTCATTCATATATTTTTGACAGTATTTACAAGTAGTCAGTCTCCAGAAAGTCTGACCATCAGTCTATCCAAAGAATACCATGTTGCCCAGTAACTGGGTTGTGGAGATCTGCCCCCCTAGCCAAGTCACAAACGACAAACGTAAACTCTCAGTAGTCTTTAATAGATTTTCAACTTTATGTTATTGGATATAAAGTTGAAAATATATTGAAGATTACATTGTGTTTTCGTTCGTTCCGGTCGCTAACGCTCAGTAGTCTTTAATAGATTTTCAACTTTATGCTCTTAGGTATAAAGTTGAAAATCTATTGGAGATTACTAAGCGTTCACGTTTATCGTTTGCAACTTGGCTAGGGGGGCTGATAGGTAGGAGCTCCATATAAAACATGGATATTCAGCCGCATCTAGTTAGACTGGAAGCCGACCCAAGCTGGTTGGGAAAAAGCCTGCAAATCACTTGGTATTGAGTGTCAAGTTTTGTTGTTTACCTAGAAAGAAAGAAAGAAAACACGTTTATTTGGCACACAGGTACACACAATGAGAAAACGATTATAATATAGAAACTTAAATACTAAAACTTAAAAAAATACATCAACATTGTGTGTCTCACGGCTGCACCAAATAGGTCCAGTTCAGCATAATGCCAGGCCACTATATAGCAGTTGCCTGACGCTGGTTTTCAACTGAACCTTACTATGAGTCTACGGATGCTAATCAGTTTGTTCCTGAACCTAATGGTCTTTGATGGTACATAAACAGCAAAATCATTAATTGATGTGACTAAATCACTAAACGTACAATCTACAAGTAATTTGTTTTGGTGTTGTAACATTTTAATTCATCTAAACGCAATTATTAAAAACTTTTTAAAACTGCCTGTTAATTGCTCATCGCAATAATTTCGCTGCTGGAGTCTGTGTTTCCTGATAGCTACAACCCGGAGGTCTTTAGGTCAAGAGTGAATAAGTTACTTCTAGTCAAGCATGCTCCATCGTCGATCACATCAACGCTTATGGGTCAGATAGTGGTTATGTGCACCTTATTTTTTTTGTGGAGAGTTAATCTTTATAGATAATCATCTCATCGAAGCAGAGGCTGATTGCTAGATGAGATGTAAACTAATGTTTCATTATCGACTACATCATCGCTTACCATCAGGCGAGTTATTGGTTAAGCATGAACTTATTAATACTAATTAAAAAACTGGGCAAGTACACTGGACTCGCGCACTGAGTGTTCCGTACCAACTTACCTATGTAAATAGTTCAATCCCCGAATGGAGTATCGGAGATTTTTCCGGATCGCAAAAAGTCTTTTTTTGTGACTTAACAACAAATTTACTGTTTTCAGATTTATTCCTATACCTGTGCTATAAGACTTTGCTTTAAGCTAAATTTCAGGATTCTGGGTCAACGAAAAGTAACCTATGAATTTTGATTCCCTTGAGAGGGTCGAAATATATATGTTTTCTGCGACATGAACGGTCATACTCATATCTCTTTTTTTCGTTAAGTTAGAAGTTCGATTTTTTATAGCTTCAAGCGACCGTAGACCTGAGTGTGGTTTTAATTTTAACTCGATACCTCCACGCGTTCCCGATATAAAGGGTCTTGATATACAAACAGACAGACGGACCACAAATCGATTCTTTAAGGGTTCTGTTTTTCCTTTTGAGGTACGGAACCCTAAAAGACAATTTCCCAAAACTACAACAAAATTATTTTACAATAGCTAAGTCTTGCAATCATATCTAATTAAATCAATTTCAGCTAAAATTACAATAATCAATCTAACAAGCTCACACACATTTTTCAGGCTTAAAAACGTAACAAAATACCTACTAATTACATTGCTTACAACTACAGTGCTGAAACAAATGAAAAAGAATTGCAACTTCACTATTGCGGTGTACATAAATCTATTTTTTTCTGCACTTGTGCCGCAATGACGAAAGCCAATCAAATCGGTTAATCATCTAAGCGACGTGCGCTATATTTCACACTGTGTATGTACATGCAATCATTTTGTTATTTGCATTGCTATCATCACGCTATCTTTCCTAGAGTAATGTTGATGGAGTGTGGTCTAGTGGTAATGACATAGACTAACGTCGTAGGTCGTGGGTTCAAACCCAAACAGGCGCATTATTTTGTGTAATTTATTTTATCACCACTGCTCTCAAAGCGGTGACAGAAAACATTGAGATATTTTAGATCGAAAAATTCGAACACATATGCGACATCAGCTAACCCGCATTGGGCCTCCGAGGAGGCATGAGTCCCAGCAATGGGAACAATACACGGTTATTCCATCCAACGTATTCCAATGCAATGCTTGATAAAGAGGCAACGCCACAAAAGAGAGAACGCCTGAACTCTCTGTTGGCATTCGGTAATTCCATCATTTACTCTACTATTTCGCAAAACTTGTACCAGGAAATACGTGTTTTTTTTTTAAAAACCTTGATGTTTTTGGAAAAAAAAATCGTTGTTCAGAATCTCGATTAAATGTGCAAGGTTTCTATACATTTACTTTTTGTAATATTTTTAATTTATGAGTACATTATGAAGCACCAAAGCTCACGCAAGCAGCAGATTTTAAGAAGTCTTTACTGGATTAGTTAAACACAAATCAAAATATAAGCATAAGCATAGTCAGCCTTTTAATGTTCCCACTGCTGGGACTCGGGCCTCCTCTCTAGGAGAGGGAATGGGCCGTAATCCACCACGCCGGCCCAGTGCGGATTGGTGAATGTCGCATGTCTTCGAACTTTTTTTGGTTCTAGGACATGCCGGTTTCTTCACGATGTTTTCCTACACCATTTTGAGAGCTGTGGTGATGAAATAAATTACAAAAAGTAATGCGACCCGCGACCTACAACTCGTAAGTAGTGCAGTGGTGGCCGAGTGGTAAACATAAATTTGTAAATAAAATTTTCATAATATGATCTACAAGATGGTGCTTTCAAAATATCTAGAGAAAGATGTGTGATAACGTCATAATCAGGTAAGAGCGCTTATATAGATATGTATCTCGGGTTGGGCGCTCTTAATGCGTATCAGATATAAAGAGACATAAATCTTCTATCATGTTAATAAAAAAGTTTAATGTGTCAATGAATTTATAGTGAAACTGGCTTCAGTTCCATCTCATACTTCTGCAACTCTTCTACAGCACTATAAAAATTACAACCTAATAAAAATACGTTTTTAATCGACAGTAAAACATAAAACAGTTGTCACTGAAAGCTACGAGCAAATCAACTGCTTATTATAAAAGTCATAAAGCTTTATATTGCATGATGCTCATTATTATCCAATTAATCATTGTAGTTGACTATCTGTGAACTTGCACCTTAATGTTCTGGTATCAATCATTTCGTCAGCAGTGTGTTTGCTGCTTTGTAATTGTGTGTTCTGGACGTATTATTATTAATCTATTTATATAAAAGGAGAAACTGACTGACTGACATATCAACGCACAGCTGACAAAGCCGAGGGCGTAGGTGCGTGAAATTTTTCACTAAGTTTCCTTTCATGACGTAGGCGAGCACTAAGAGAGGATTTTCTGAAGGGATGAAACTGGGGTCTAAAGTTTGTATGGAGAAACTTACTTCCACGCGGGCGAAGCGATCTCAGTTGCTGGTACAAAAGACATCAACGCATTTTACTTGACTAAATCATTTTTCTAACCTCTAACGTTTTAGATAACAATGTCTGTTTATAAGTTTCTTTTTTTTTTTAATATTGGTAGGCTGGTCGCTTGACTATTACATCACCTGATGATAAGCGATGCTATGGTCGACGATGGAGCACGCTTGCCTAGAAGTAACTAATTCACTCATGACTTAAATACCCCTAGGTTGTAGCTATCTGGAAACGAACTTCGGCAGAGAATTCCACTCACAAGTCCAATATTTTAAGATTTTTTAGAAACTTGCTTCATTTTAATGGATTTGGGCTAACAAAGTAAAAATTTTCGATTCGTACATATAGTTAAGTAACAACAACATAATTGCCTTGAGTTGAGTGAAGGAAATGGCTTAGAATATAGGGTTAAGAGGCATTTTCTGGAAGCACCCCTTCGTAAATATTGCTAAGAGCCATATTATATAATTTATTAAAATACTCGCAAAATCAACTAAATGGCAAAACATAAGTTGATATTAATAAACCAGATTTAGGTGAGATAGCGGTCAAGCGCGAACCTTTCAACAATAAAAAAAACCATACCTACTGTGCTTGGCATTACTTTGACAGACAGGCTGTCATAAAAGTAAATACCTAATGTGCTTGGCATTACTCTGACAGACAGGCTGTCATAAAAGTAAATACCTAATGTGCTTGGCATTACTCTGACAGACAGGCTGTCATAAAAGTAAATACCTAATGTGCTTGGCAATACTCTGACAGACAGGCTGTCATAAAAGTAAATACCTAATGTGCTTGGCAATACTCTGACAGACAGGCTGTCATAAAAGTAAATACCTAATGTGCTTGGCAATACTCTGACAGACAGGCTGTCATAAAAGTAAATACCTAATGTGCTTGGCATTACTCTGACAGACAGGCTGTCATAAAAGTAAATACCTAATGTGCTTGGCAATACTCTGACAGACAGGCTGTCATAAAAGTAAATACCTAATGTGCTTGGCATTACTCTGACAGACAGGCTGTCATAAAAGTAAATACCTAATGTGCTTGGCAATACTCTGACAGACAGGCTGTCATAAAAGTAAATACCTAATGTGCTTGGCATTACTTTGACAGACAGGCTGTCATAAAAGTAAATACCTAATGTGCTTGGCATTACTCTGACAGACAGGCTGTCATAAAAGTAAATACCTAATGTGCTTGGCAATACTCTGACAGACAGGCTGTCATAAAAGTAAATACCTAATGTGCTTGGCAATACTCTGACAGACAGGCTGTCATAAAAGTAAATACCTAATGTGCTTGGCAATACTCTGACAGACAGGCTGTCATAAAAGTAAATACCTAATGTGCTTGGCAATACTCTGACAGACAGGCTGTCATAAAAGTAAATACCTAATGTGCTTGGCATTACTCTGACAGACAGGCTGTCATAAAAGTAATTACCTAATGTGCTTGGCATTACTCTGACAGACAGGCTGTCATAAAAGTAAATACCTAATGTGCTTGGCAATACTCTGACAGACAGGCTGTCATAAAAGTAAATACCTAATGTGCTTGGCAATACTCTGACAGACAGACTGTCATAAAAGTAAATACCTAATGTGCTTGGCAATACTCTGACAGACAGGCTGTCATAAAAGTAAATATCTAATGTGCTTGGCAATACTCTGACAGATAGGCTTTTATAAAAGTAAATACCTAAGGCCTTAAGAGGACCCTTCCCCACTCGTCTATCGTCAACGTGAGCATGGTTTATATCCTTATTGTTTCATCTGACGCTATGTTTGATGAAGAGGCAACGCGAAAAAAGAAAGATGCCTGAAAACTGTTGACATTCGGTAATTGCGCCATTTTATTTCACAAAACTCGTTCCAGGAAATACGTATTTATTTGAAAACCTTCAAAGATTTTGGGAAAGAATTTTTGACATTCAGAATTTCGATTAAATGTGCAAGGTTCCTATAGATTAATTTTTAATTTATGAGTACGTTATGAAGACCCAAAGGTTAAGCAAAATTGTAGATTTTCAGACGTCTTTACTAGACTAATTTGACACAAATTTATGATTTAATTTCAATAGAAACCCAGATAACAACCACAAAATATCTGTATTTCCAAAATATGTAGACAAAGATGTGTAATAACGTCAAAATCACGTAAGAGCAGCTGTATGGAAATGTATCTCGGGTTGGCCGCTCTTAAGAAGCTCGCAAATCGTAGGTTTATAACATAGTAACCCACCGTATTAATTTCCGTGTAGCGGTATTCTGAACTAAAAGAAAAACCATCATCATGATGATCTCCGTTTTCTTACAGAGTACATTTACAGTTGATCACTCCGGAAACCAAGTAGTACACGATGCTTAGGCTGATTTTTTTATTATTCATAGGCTCGAGTTGACCAATATGTCACCTGCCCCCCTAGCATAGTTACGACCGTTTCGTTTCGATTCTCTTGCGTCGAACGCCTCGAGTAGGCCACGCCTCCGATTCCTTTGTTCTGACCACGTGACTGAGTGTTGAGGTGACGTTAGAACAAAGGAATCGAACTTGGCTAGGGGGGCTGATGGTAAAAGATGACATGGTCGACGTTGAAGCTCGCTTACCAATACGTACCCGATTCACTCGTGACTTAAGGACCTCTAGGTTGTAGGTATCAGGCAACACACTCCAAGACTCCAAAAGGGAATGCTACACCTTAGCTGCCTGCTGCAGCTTAATGTGCCCTACTGCAGGACAAAAGCCTCTTCCATTCTCCTTAGCCACATCTGGCCAATTCTTTAGGTAGAAGTCCAGCTCGTCATGCCATCTCCTTCTAAATAAACAAAGTATAGAACCCACTTACTTACATTCAAGTATAGGAAAAATTCTACCTACCACCCATACAATAATCAAATAATCTTTGTGTGTATCTGTGTTGTGTGTGTATAATATATGGGTACATAAATGTGTTGTGTGTGTATAATATATGGGTACATAAATTTAAATATCTGTAAAATTGTTTCTGTTTTGTTGTACAATAAAGTTTATTCTATTCTATTCTAAATAGCCAATAATCTAATAGCTTGCTCTATTCATCTACTGGCCAACCCTTTCCAATCCGAAAAGGAATCAAACAAGGTGATTCGTTATCTCTAAAACTCTTCACAGCAATATTTGAAATAGTTTTTAAAGCACAATGTCGTGGACAAAGCATAGATTTGTTATTGTTTTTCCCCGAAGATAATGCTTTTGTCTTACCAATGTGCATCTATATATTCTGTTATATGTGTCTTTAATATTATTTCAAAGTCAATTGCTTTTTTTTGTACTTATTTTTCCTGTCAGTGTCCACATCTCTTCTTTCGCAAGTACACAGGAAGAGATTTTTCGGAAATAAGCATTACCTTTGAACCGATTTTTCTGTTTCCTTCTTCTTATATGTTTGATATATGTGTGTACGTTAATTGAAAACTAATTAAATCAACTATTGACAATTGCTATCACTAATTGAACGTCTCTTTGTCCCCAGGTCCTCAGGCACAATATTGAAGAAAACAATGGTTTCTAAGACCTAATCATTTTTTAGAGAGAAATGGTCTGGTTGGAATAAGTCCACCAAAGATTGGCCACCATAGGCCTCGCACTATGGTCCGCATAGGACTAAGCGCGGAAACCAGACTCCGATAGATAGATAGATAGATGGTAACTAAGAAGTTATTTGAATTATGTATATATATACATATATATTATGTATTTATTTTTAGTATAAGGTATTTATAGTTATATAAGTATCTATTAGTTTAATTTAAGATTTCACAAACTCTTCTTTGCTTATTTCTACACACATGTCTACATCTCTTCTAATCTCTCCCTTCGCAGGTCTGCTGGAAGAAATTTATTTTTGAATTATGCAGTACATTTGTACAAATTTTTATAGTAAGATATCCTATCTTCTTCTGTATATTTGTGTGTACATAAATAATAAAATAAATAAATAAGTTACATGTCAATTATTTACGGATAAGTTAGATTACACAACAAAATATGCTAATTGTTAATGTATTAATGCTAGTGACCTCTTCATGCAAATCAACTGAGTTACGCAGACACAGCTGAGTTATTGTAGACGATTTACAACTTTTACAAATCCTACAAAATATGATGTAACATTTGTTTTTGAATACTCCTGCATAAGCTGCAAATCGTTTTTTTTTTTCATTTTTTTTTTCGTTTGCGGTAGTTTCTTTAATTGACTCTATTTATTTAGAAAGGGTACAAAGAAAAAGTAGAATACATTCCGTCCCAAAAGTATATACACAAGTGTGCTTAAATGCCTTTATCTAGATTTTCATTCATTCAATTCAGTTCAAAATGTTTCATTTTACATAAGCTTACATGAGTATTAAAGAATCATTATAAACAACTTTCACTACGGGAACGTGACAAACGCTGAAGAGTTGGAAAAATCTTCAGTTTGCCGTACTTTATTTTGCCAAATTAATAATAATAATAAATCATTTATTTTCAGGCATCTTGGCCCATAGATACATACTCGTATCTTACAGACTAACATTTATAGAGTAAATACAAGAAAAAAGGAGAAATTAATCCGACAAGATGATTCCGACATTTGAAGCAGATGAAAATTTTTCCGCGATTCCTGGCTTAGTCTCTCAGTAAAAGTTGTTCATAAAAGATCCCTTAAGTCCAGGGTAGCAAATTCATTTTTTTAAAGTGTTTTGCAATTTGCATCTCAATATTAGACAGTATGGAAACAAAAAAATATATATTCGCGGTAATGACATATACTCGTAGTCGTAGGTACTTACACTACCATACTCATTAAAACCATTATCATAACTCTCTTAGAGACGAGACAAAACGTCAAGTTAAAATGATTTAAAATGACACATTTTAGGTCTTCTCTAAGTTAGAGACAGTTATGTCAATGGTTTTAATGAGCATAATTGTGTAAATACATACATGTCATTACCGCAAATAATTATTTCATGACCTTACCATTCAATACTTAACAAGAAATTGCAAAGAAACATACGAAAATTTTAATTTTGCGGAGTACACTGGAATATTTTTCAGTCATTTCAATGACACCAAGTATTTCATTTCGTTGTTTTGGTTTTTAAAAAATATTCATTCTCCGTCTTTGTCGTCCAACAGGGTCACCCGTTACATCATGTCCACTTGTCCAAGTTACAAATGTCATTCTACATAAACACAACTGTAATGACCATTTGTATTAACTGCGCAAGATATACAGCGGAGATAAATCATAAACTAGTGTCTACCAGCGACAGCGCTCGCGTAAAGGTGGAACTTATTCCAAAGGAAATTATTCCCAGGATCGAACTATATTAATATTCTAAGCTGAAGAGTTTTTTTTTTGGTTGGACAGGAACTACTGTTCCTGTTCTATTAGATCATCAAAGACTTGGATAAAACCGCAGGGAACAGCTAGTGATCGGCAGCAGCGACTTCTCACGCCACCCTGGTCCGGAGCGAGGCGGAATGACAAGCGGTTGCCACCTTCTGCGAAGCAGTAATGCTAGGGAAGGAGGCGGCCGTGCGGTGATTGTCCAGATTGAATCCGAGTCGTCGACGAGCGCAAGGTAAAGAAGGAACATAGGAGTGGGTTTTAGTCAGTAAAAGTCTGACACGCCCTCCCACTTCGCCCTAGAGCGAGAGAAGTAATTGGATGATTTCCAATCTAAAAAAAGGAACAGCTAGTAGTATCCTAGGAATCATATGTCCCTCTCTAAAGTCAAATTTATTTTTACCATAACTATTCCAAATTTTATCGAAATTAGTCAAGCGGATTAACCACTCAGGCACCAGTGTACCGAATACAGTACACCTCATACCAGCTAACTTAAACCTTATTACGTGAAAAAAAGGTTTAAGCTAGCTTGTGCCTGAGAGGTTACGCTTGATAACGTAACAAACAGACAGATTTACTTTTGCAATTTATAATATTATTATGGATGTTCTTGTTACCTATGTATTTATGTGTGTACCGTTTTCATTTCTCTAAAGCCTCTATTAACAGATAACTATTATATTGTAGAATTGACAAGCTAAGATGACATAGTCAAGATAAAATATGATAATTATTTGAGGTGATTACCAACTAAGAATATGTTTGTAGGTTGTGCAGAAAGTAAGAGCGTGGACACATGTTTACGGTACGGCACCAGCCATCGTGTAACGGCACGACGCCGCTGGCGGGAGACGGCATGGCATCGTGACGCGGCACGGTACCGTGTACAATGCGTTCCAAATAAGAATAGGATCGACGCCATGTTGTGACGTCACGTCATACTGTCAAATCGCAAGAAATTGGGCAAAATTGAAGAACTCAGAGATGAGCAAAATTGAAGAACTGGATTCTGATTAAACTATTTTTGTTCACAGTTCGTAAATAAATTAAATTTTAAAATTTTCTTGTTTTGCTCACCATAATAATTCTTCGATTTGACAGTATGACGTGACGTCACTACCTGTCAATCGATCCTATTCTTATTTGGAACGCATTGTACGGTGCACCGCGGGCACAAGGCAGCAACCATCGTTCAGTTTTTGTCTTGATATGCACCGCGAAAGACGTATTATTCTGCTCCTGATACTAAGGTGACGAATGAAAAAAAAACTGAATCAAAGAAAATATTGGGTGAATCTATATCTTTCTATAATGAACCATGATGGAATTTATTTTAAGAGGAAATATGAAGCGCTGAATGTGGTGATGCTATATCAAGTTTTGAAGAACTACTAACCAAGATTGCTCCTCGTATACAAAAGCAATATGTGTTTAGAAAACGTGTCGACCGCGGTGTACCGTACACGCACCGACGTCGTGCCGTTACACGGTGGCCGGTGCCGTACCGTAGACATGTGTCCACGCCCTATCGGATTTTGTCAGGATAGAATGAACACCGCGCGCCAGTAAGACCTCCTGTCTAATATAACAGCATTTGTGTGTGAGATGTGGCAAATATTGCATTACAGGTACATTGCAATATTTACCACAGAGTAAAAAGTATTGTCCAGTTTCTGGAACAAAAAAAAAAGCAAAAGTAGTAGGTATGTAAGGCGTTTGGTAATTTTTACCTACTCCTATAGGAAAAAGCATGAGCTAAGTATGTATGATATTATGGCAAATTATCAAACGTGCATTGTCTGTTTTTTTTAAGGTTGGAAATAATCTACTGACTTCTATCGCTCTTGGACGGAGCGTGAGGGCTTGTTAGACTTTTACTGACTACCCCACACATGTTCCTTCAGTTGCCCTTTGCTTTCTAGGACCACAGGAAACCTTTTCAGTCTTTCCAGTAGACTTCGGCCCTGCTGGGCTCCTACGGTTTTGCAGACCTCTCTTTGAGGCGGCCATGGAACACTATGCACCGTCGATGACTCAGGCTCGGTCCGGACAGTCACCGCACGGCCGGACGGCAAGCTTCTCACAATTGTATTTCTATGACAACAACAAATATGTACTTTAATTAAGTTTAACATTAAAGGTTGTTCATAAACAAGAAACGTTATTTTTTTGGTGTTTTTCTTTTTGCTCAATTTTAATATTTTAGTAGGCTTGTGCGACTCCTTGCACTAGGCCGATTGTTGTTCTTGATGACCTGCTGGGTTACCATGACTTTAAAGTAAGATTGATGAAGATGAGATCTACGGAACAAATGAGCCTATAAGATTTTTCACGATAACACGATCAACACGTTTAAAGAGTTCGGCGCTCCGATTGGCCCGCTCCAAGCTCTTAACCAATCAGCCCCCCTAGTCAAGTTACGACCGTTTCGTTTCTCTTGCGTCGAACGCCTCGAGTAGCCCACGCCTCCGATTCCTTTATTCTGGCCACGTGACTGAGCGTTGAGATGACGTCGGAACAACGGAATCGGAGACGTAGTCTACTTGAGGCGTTCGACGCAAGAGAATCGAAACGAAACGGTCGTAACTTGGCTAGGGGGGCAGAGAGGCAAACGCGGTGAACGTTTTGATCGCTTTAACGTAAGAACAACCCGCACTCAACGCATAGCACATGGTTTATTTATTAACATCCGGTACAACTGGACTTATGTTAATTATCAACAGGAAACTTAAATCGTGCTCTTTAACCAAGAAAACTTTGCCAAAAACACCTAATTATCGGATAATATCAATAACATTAAAAGGTAATTATGTAGGCATTAATGTTATCCTGCCTTCGGATATTCAGTAGATAAACGTTCATAAATCGTAGCTGCAATAACACACAAAAAATAAAAACACATCTCGTATTCTTTTTCTGTCTGATTCTTCGTTAACTTCTAAAACAATAAACGGATTTTGATGCGGTTTCCACAAAAAAAAAAATAATAAAAAATAAAAAAAACCCGACTGCGAAAAAAAATACTTTAAATAAAACCTGAAAAGAAAAAAAACAAGTTCAGTCCAGTAGCGTAGAAACCAATTTAATTAAAACAAAACTGCAACAGTCGGGACTCATATGGAATGATTTTAGTCTAGATTATTTTAATGGGTCCCGACTGTACATACTAGATACGCGCGAAAAACATAACCCTTCTTGCAGTCGGGTAACGAAAAGAGCAATAATTGATAAAGGCTTTTATATAATTCTTCCGTATGTGTGTTTGTCACGTAACTCCTCTTAAACGTCTTAACCGATTTGCATGAAATTTTGTGTGAATATTTGAGTGAGTCTCTGGACGGTTTGAAAATACAATTGGACTTAGTAGGTAGTGCTGCAAATCAGGTTCTCATTTTTATTTTTCTGAAGAAAGCTGTTTTGTAAAAATATAATATAGCTTCACAATGCTTGTTATATTTATACATTTATTGTAATTGTACAAGTCGCAAGTGCAGTAACTAAGCATAAGGCTTTGCTTTCAATTCCCGGGTCGGGTAAAATGTTTTTGGGTGTTTCCGTCTAGAAATTCTCAGTTGATGACTATAGGGCTCTATTACCTACATAACTTCTTAAATCATAACTGGCGTAATTTGGATATAGGAACTATAAGTACACCTCTGGTTCGAGGTGGCTCGGGAAAAGAATAGAAGAATATCTAGAAGTATTTAGGATGGCCTTTGCCCGGCAGAGGGAAAATATACCGACCTAATCTAGTATAAATTGACGTGTAAAAGTGTTTTTTTTTTAAACCTATTTGCACAACAAATATCATTTATAGGCTTATTAAAAACAAAGGTACACCTCTGTCAAACCCATTATACTGCATAAATATTTAAAAATACCTACGTTACGTACAGATGACACGCCAATCAGACACAGCCATTAGCAATGGTATCGTATCGACATTTCTCTTGCACAATTTTCCCAACCAATCAACTCGGGAAGTAATCTCGATGATTGAATTCTTGAGGCGACGGCGACGAGGAAAAACTTCGTCAAAAAGTCGCGTGCGCAGTCTTTATTGCCCTAGCGCTATAGCTCTGAACGTGCGTAGAACGATGCCTGTTTTCCGATTCTACAGGCAAAAACAGACAGTCAACTCATTAGTCTATTTTTTTTTTGTTAGTGGCCCTTACTGCTATGCCGGAGGTCGTGGGTTCAATTCCCACCCATGACAAATGTTTGTGTGATGAGCACGATCATTTGTTCTGTGTCTGGGTGTAATTTATCTATAATATATATGTATTTAGAAATATATAAGTATGTTGATCAGTTGGTTGTCTAGTAGTCAGAGCACATGCTCAGCTTAGCTTGGAACTAGACGGCGTTGTGTGATAAAATTATCACGACGGAACATATACTCCCTTGTTAAAAAGTATCTCTATCATCTGCCCATGTGCCAAATTTCATCGAAATCTTAAAGCCGTTCGTTAAGATCATACAAACTTTCACCTTTATAATATTACCTAAGTGTGATAAATAGTAGATATAGAATTATGAAATTGCATATTTATAAACAACTTGCAGTGGCAACCATATCACAATTTAATCAAATTCTGCGGAACTTATTATTCTTGAGTAGCAAATTCTTCGTTCACACATAATTTGGCTTCAAGTAAAATGCGGATAAACGTATCTACTTGGCGTAAAAACCAAACAAATCAAATGTGTTTTGGCATGACTAGCATGTTTATAAATATGGCAGTATTTGTAGTCTTGATAGCCGGTAGTTTTGTAAATATATCTAAAGTTGCAGTACTTATATAACGCCCGGTAACAGCGTTTGAGTAGTTAATTCTGTTCTTTTTGGTTACATTACAATAGTGGTCAAAAATAGAAGAAGTAACCATTATTGCCTACAGTAGGTTTAGGTCAAGAGCTAGCCATCAATATCCATAGATACAAAATAAAATTGTTTTTATTTTTATTAAATGCTTAAGAAAGTATACTTACGACTAATCTCCGAAACGGCTGGACTGATTTTGACGGGACTTTCGCTAGTAGATAACTAATGTTATAAGGAGTAACTTCGGCTACTTTTAAAGCAACGCAAAGGACAACTGAAGGGCACATGTGGATATTAGTCACTAAAAGTCTGATAGGCTCTTGCGCTCTACCCTAGTGCGGGAGAAGCCATTGGATGATTTTATACCTCAAAAAAATAAAAACAGGTTTGCTTGAATTTTTATTGGAAATAGCATTTTTTTATGCCATCTGTCTCAGCAACAGCATTGGGTACGGAAACTCAATATGATTTCCACAGTAACGTAAACACACTTCCTTTCTAAAAGTGATAAATGTTTTGAAATCTTATCTCGAATGATCTGGCTCCGTTGCCGAATTTATAAGTGTTTATGTTAAGTTAAACATTTCTTCGATACGACAGCCTATTAATGAAATCTGATATTATCTGTGAGATCACCTGCGTATAGTAGATCGAACTAGATACGTATACTATTTTAATAACATTTTTGAGGGAATTAGTTTTGTATGCACGTGAAGGGCAAAAAAACATACCAGTTGGCCATATCGCATAAATTATTCTGGAAATTATATGACTGCTAAAGAGGATTTAGATAGAGATACTGAAGCACCTAAATTTTCTTAGCATAGCATAAGCATTATCAGCCTTTTAATGTCCTGCTGGGATTCAGGCCTTCTCTCTAGGAGAGGGAATAGGCTGCAATCCACCAAGCAGGCCCAGTGCGGGTTGATGGAGGTCACATGTCTTCGAATTTTTGGTTCTAGGACATGCGGTCACTACGACACTGCCCGTTCCTGGTCCTCCCGCATCCAACTCTCGCTTGCTAGTTTGACCAGAGGCCCAAGTCTGCTATTTTTTGTCATATTGCTAAAAGTTTGTAATCTCCTAATTCATAATAATAATATAATATAATATTCCACAACTATCTCACAACGCCTTCTAGTCCCAAGCTAAGCAGAACTTGTGTTATGGGTACTAGACAACTGATAAACATACTTATATATTTCTAAATACATACATATATAGATAAATTACACCCAGACACAGAACAAATGATCGTGCTCATCATACAAACATTTGTCCTGGGTGGGAATCGAACCCACGACCTCCGGCATAGCAGTCAGGGCCACTAACCACTAGACCAACAGGCCAGTCGAATGATCGATTATTGATCGGTAAATGGTCTCGTAATAGAGTTGTGTCCATGAATGTACAATGACGTTCTGATGGTAGGTCTGATCTGATCCTGTTGATCAAAGGAACTGTCAAAATGTTACCAGATTACCGCATACGTCAGATATTCATTTGTCAATATACCTATACGAGATTACCATTCTATGCCGCTTCTTTCAATGGAGTCTCAGTGGTTGACCATTGGAAAGTCAGACAACAATTATGAAATCAATGATAGACAATTCTGACACTATTGTAATAGCAGACTTGAGGCCCTGGTCGTCGGTCCACCTAATTTGTGGTAAGCGTACGCTCTTATTGCCCAGCCCGCCGCTCTATTACCACCACTACCACTGCCACACCAAAAAACTCAGAATCAACCGTTGTGACCACCAGAAAAGGACTGAGTCAATTAAGCTCAGCAAGTTCTGAAGAAACGATTCAACTGTCCTCTGTCTTGTGGTCAGTAAGAGGTGTTGTTTACTGTCAAAATGATCCTCTCTACATGCTATCGACTATAGTACCCACCTATGTAATTACCATGCGCACACGCACATCGGATGTTCTGTTTCTTGTGTTCCACGGCGCGCGCGAGTTAATGTGTCGGCAATGATTACCGCGAGGCATCTCAGGCATTTTCACCTGATCAACACATACTTCGAATCCTAAGAATTCTTTTCACTCTTTAATTTACGTGATGTTTTTATGATAGCGTCTTCACTGTTACTGATACTAGTAAGACGTTTTGTTTGTTTGATTTATTATTACTTTTATGAAGTAGACTTTTATCTGAGTATTATTTCCTAGATTTTGCCAGAGTGGTTCTAACAGTGGACGTCTTTCGGCTGAAATGATGATGGTGATAATGATCATAATGCCTGGATAAGATGTTGATTCTAATCTAGATAGACTATCCGTGTACCAAGTTTTTTATTTTTATTTTTAGAAATAGGCACAACAAACAACCACAATATTGTAGCCTACATCGCTGTTCACATATTAGTAATTGTAGGATACATAAATAAAATGATAGGTACTAATGAAGGACACGCGATGAAAAGATGGCACCCACGATACGGAAGTAATTTCTAGTGTGGCTCGAAGTTTAAAAAAAGAAGTTTATCTATCGTGCGAATTCAAACAAAAAAAGAAACGATACAACAAAGTAGAATAAATAGTGAGAAAGAAAATATAGAAACATTCATGAAAGCTCCAGTGTTTTTTATAGTTTTTTTTTTTAATACTTTTAAGGGGTTACTGCTTGGCCTACGGGATTGTTTGAAAGAGTTAGGTACCATGGCGCTGGACACTATCGGTGGGCGATTATGAGATATACTAATGAAATCATTCGATTATGAAGATGTCTCGAGATATCTCGATTATAACAAGTTAGTATTACTAACACTAATCTTCTAAATAAGTAGTTAGCAGTCACGCTCGCGGTCGCGAGTCGATTGAAAGAAAGAAAACTTATTTATTTTGTTCTCATTACAAAACACAATAAAAAAAACAGTACAGAGAAGAGAATACATTCATTTCGTGGTGCTACCCGCGCCACGTATTTAAGCGCCCCCCTCACCGTGCTCCCGACGACACTATAACATGCAGCTTACATAAGCATGTAGCTTATTAAAATATTCTACTAAAGTCACGGAGCAACTGTCGAAGTGTCGACTTTATAAAACACGATTAGTAGTACTAATTAGTAACGTCATTCGATTATGAAAACATATTAGTTATGTACTAATTCCATAATCGATTATCAACATTAGTAATACAAAGTAGTTCGACAAGCCGATCATTCATAATCGCCCACCTCTACTGGACACTCCTTAACTGTGAGCACAATGAATGTGTTCCCAAAACGTTTTGTGCGTATGGGTGCACTAAATAATCTACCTATTTACTTTTTATACGGCCTAGAACGAAACTTGCACATAGATTCCTTTTATTATGTACCTATACAATGTAATAAGTATGGATGTGTAAGATGTGTGAATAAAATGGAAGGATTTTCAAAAATTCACCTCCTGAGGGGATGAAACTTGCACAGAGATTCCTTTTATTATGTACCTATACAATGTAATAAGTATGGATGTGTAAGATGTGTGAATAAAATGGAAGGATTTTCAAAAATTCACCTCCTGAGGGGATGAAACGAGGACTAATGGAGCAACCTATTTTCACACAAGCGTAGTATAATAATAGCATAATCAGCCTTATAATGTTCCCACGGCTGGGACTCAGGCCTCCTCTCTACGAGAGGGAATGGGCCATAGTCCACCACGTGGGCCCAGTCCGGATTGGTGGATGTCACATGTCTTCGAATTTCTAGTTCTAGGACATGTCAGTTTCTTCACGATGTTTTCCTCCACCATTTTGAGAGCAATGGTGATGAAATAAATTACACAAAGCAATGCGCCTGGCTGAGTTTGAACCCGCGAACTCCTAAGTCGGAGCCGTTACCGCTGAACCACTATAACGCACAAATTCATCAAATATTTTTCCAATATTGAATTTACCTACGATGCTTCGGAATACTTTGCATCATTGAATCAATTTCCGCGAAGTTAAACTTTCTTTATGTAAATTTTTAAAACACAGGGAATATCAAACAGTTCAAGTTATCTGTAAGACATTTATCATTATCATCATTTATCATTTTTCATTTATCATTTATTATTTTATTTATTATTTTTTATTTTATTTATTCATTTATCGCTTTCAATTACTGTAACTAACGCATTGATTACACTTTAATCTAAATGTCTATGATTTTTTTTTTGGCATCGGTAGAGTTAGCATAACAGTTTGTTTTTTTTTTACTGCCTCTACTCCTTTCATCGTCAGCGGGCCCGCGGTTCCTCCTTCTAGTGCTGGCGAAATTCGTCTTGTTCACCCCGCCGCCGTTCACTCTTCGTGTGTGAAGCAAGTAGATAGAATTAGTGCCCTGATATAGTGACAATGTAAAATATACTGTTTATTATAACATTTATTTAAAAAATATGTTTCAGTATAATGAAATCGAAAAAAATACCACTCAGAAGATACTCTGACAGAAATAGACCTACACATAATTACGATTAGGTATAGAATATATCTTGAATAACACTGTTAGGGCAGAAAACAAATAATGGGTAAGTACCTACTGAATGGGGTCAATTTTGGAAAATCCTTTCTTATAATTTGTATACTTTTGTTTTCGGTGAGAAAGTCATCTTATGATATCCCGCTCTTGGGCGGATCGGGAGATAGTGTCAGACTTTTACTGACTAAAAACCCACTCCTGTTCCTTCGTTGCCTTTCGTACCAAGGCCGAGTCTTCTTTTCAGAATCAGACCCTTGGCCCCAGTAGCCTTCGACCCTGCTGGGCACCTACGATTTGCTGATATTTCCTTGAGGCGCGCGTGGAACAGTACGCGCCGTCGATGACATGGGCTCGGTCCTGACGGTTACCGGACGGTCGGACGGCGAGCTACCCATTGCTCGCCGTCCGCAAGCCCGCACCTGCGGTGGCCGGATACTTCATAAAAGACACATCTGTCCAAAATGTCAACGCTCTAGTTCCAAGGGTTTGGGTTATACGTTAATGAGTCAGTGAGTGAGTGATGACTAGAGGTCAGAATTAGGTAGAGTTATTTATGTACTTACACTGATTTCATACAGCGAAAGAAGAAAGTGGATATGCCTCAAATCCCGAGATTAATTTTAAAGAGCAGATTTTTTTTTAGGAGACTCAGAAATATTGCAGAAAAAATTTCTGCCTGCATTAATGACGAGGAGGGGGAAGTGTATAAATTTGTAAACCTCACCTCAGTTGACGTAGAGAGATCTTTTTCAATGAAAAAAAAATCAAATAAAATTATATGTTAATAATTATCTTTGTTTTATTTGTCTCATCTACCTATCACTGAGATTTTTATTATTATTTATTTGCAATATTGTTAGTTTACATTAGAAATCCCGGGAAGATCGAGAGATTAATATCAACATTTCGATGCAAGTACATGAATAAATCTATCTAATTCCGACCTCTGGTGATGACTTTACCATTTACATGTACAGATATATACTGTTTTGGTAAGTGGTGTTGCTGACTGTACCAAAAAAGTGTAAGCCATTTTTTGTACGAATGTTGTACCATCGAAATTCTTATCTTCACAGTAATTTATCATATCATAGACCACGTCAGACGTTTCAGCTTTTTGCATATAGCTTCCTAATCACGAAGTAAATTAATCAGCCTGTTCAAGTCTAGACAAGTCTGTACAAAAATATTGTTAATTAGTATCCCTCTTTAAGAGGACTACAGGTCTAAAACACCTAAAGCGCGGTCAATCTCAGACTAAAAAAAAAAAAACGAAAAAAAAACAAAACGATAAAAGATAACGATGCGCAAAGACACCTCCTTAGGTCATAGGTATTCCTAGTCATTGAGGGTCGTGAAGTTCCCGTTGGATTAGCTTCTTACTGATGGCGTCTCGCCATCTGTGACGGTCCATGGCGTCATGAAGTGAACGTGCAATTGGGTGTTCAGTGTGGAGCGGACCTGATCTGGCCATCTTTTTGGGCTCTTGGTCGTTTGCCATCAACCATGCCATTTACGATTAACTTTTCAAGGTTATGGCCATTTTTCCAGGCGATGTGGCTAAAAAACTAGTACCTATTCTGCGCACACAGGTAGTCGACAGTCTAGTCAATGCTTGCAAATGCTTGTAAATCGCTTGTAAATGCTTGTAAATCGCTAAAATGCTCCATTGAATCTATTTATTTTAAGTAAATCGCTAAAATAGCGATTTACTTAAAATAAACAGATTCAATTATAAAATTGAAACCCTTTATCGGTTAAACGTTGCTTGTAGAATAATCTGACAAACAATCAGAACGATTGCATATATAATTGTCTACCTATTAGTTCGATATTTTATCGAAAAAAAATATTTTTAGAGGTATCTTCGTGATCTTTTTTTATCGTACTAAATTAGCTGTATTATGTTTTGAACACACTATCTATCTAACATTTATCCTGAAGAATAAAATATATTATTCTTATTCTATTTACTGCAGTAGATCATACACTTTTGCGCACTAAAAAACTCGCGATAGCCTATAGTCCCCTTAAAGGTATTTTTTCTATCTTGGTATAACAAACAGCAAGATTGATAATGCATCTTCTTTTTATTAAGTCTTATAAAATCTTTTATTTCACTAAGAAATCTGTGTAATGGTGATGCAGTATCATATACTAACAAAAACATCAACTTTATTATCATTATTAAAAGGCTAAAAACATAAACGTAAAAGCTCTACTCCACTAGAAAACATGATTTGCATAAACTGAGTGGGTCAAAATGTGTTACTATGTATCAGAACAGTTACCGTTTTCACGATAAACATTTTTCCGTGATTATAGGCTTTCACATATGAACTTGTGCAAGGTTTTGAACCTGCAACCTCGTGCATGAGAGGCGAGGCCGTAATCACTGGACCAACACTTACCGATGAGACTTTTTCAATCATAATTATGTAGGTACTTACCTATTTACTTTCTATGTTCATATGAATTGATTTGAATAATAATATAATGTTTTTTTTTTCAGAGATAATATGCCCTTTGCATAATTTAGACAATAATGTTATACTTTTAGCTACTTTTAGTTAATGATACTTTAGATAAACGTTGGCACATGTTGTGGATTGTGAAATACCGGTTTGATGAGAATTCAAGTAATTTTAATTTAGTAGATATTTTAATGCTATTCTTTTTACTTTCTAATTGGATTCTCGTGACCGACCGTCCGGGATCCATTTCATCGGATGGGTAGCTAATAGAATTTTGAGCTATGCAGAAATCTGTGAAAGTTTTTTTTTTAGAATTATATTTTTCTGTACCAAAACCTGAGAATACAAATGTCGGCGATAAAATGTTTTTATGTAAAGGTGTTGTTCCGTTGCTTGTTTTAGTAGAAGTCTTTGTCTAGCAGTTAGTATATGTAACTCCCAACGCCCAGGGTGTTTCTTATGGCAGCGGCTGGGGCGTCAGAATGTCCGTTCCCTCACAGTTGCGGCCATCTCCTTCGTTCGCATTACTGCTTCGCAGAAAGAGGTAAGTGCTTCTCATTTCCTCTCGCTCCAGTCCATGGACCGGACCACGATGAGAGATGTTGCCGATGCTGATCGCCTCCACGAGAACACGGCGGTGCTTCGCCCAACCGCAGAAGACTTTCACCATATGCTCCACTCCACCGTGTCCAAACTGTGACTTTTTGATTACCTTTTTGTTAACCCTTAACCGGTTGCGTCGTATTGGTCCGACGACTGTTTTCGTGTCCTATTCACCAGGGTCGTGTTTTTGCGACCACGTGATTAAGCGTTCGTGAAAGGAATCGGAGGTGTGGCCTACTCGAGGCGTTTGAAGCAAGAGAATCGAAACTATACGATCGTAACTTGGCTAGGGGGGCAGAACTCTGTCCGCCATCAGCCATGTGTCTTGACGCGGTGTTGAGGCGATGTGGTGTTGTACCACGACGTACAAGTCGTGCATTTGTGCAAGGCTCGAAACAGTAAGGGCTATTTTTCAGTTCAACCATCTACTGACTTGCGGTCAACCGAATCGAAGAAACTGTATTAATTAAGGTGTGAATAGGTACTTAGTTAGATAGATTGTTTATTTGTTTGTTGCATACAGTGGTCATTGTTCGAGACTATCGGAAGGTCTTTTGTATAGTCATGGGATATTTGTAAACAGTAAAAAAAAATTAATGTGTCTTCTCATAACACAATTCTGCCATTTCATATTGGAGAGGTCAAGATCATGTCAAGACCTTTCAATACAGACACTGTTTTTGTTATAAAGTCTCCACGACCCTAGAATTTAATGGGAAACTGAAGGAACAGGGCTGGTTGTAAGTAAAAATCTGACACTCCCTCTCGCTTTACCCAGAGCAGGAGAAGTTATTTGATGATGTCCAAACCAAACCTTACAATAATAAACATTTTTTTAATACATTTACTCGAAAATCCGCCCTTATCCCTATCGCTTTTAGGCACGCAATTTACTGTTTTTTCACTAGTGTGGAAAAATGCATTTTTCAACACACTTGCTCAGAAAGTTAACAATAATTGCAATACAAGTATGTACTAAATGCACTTGTAACCAAACTGACTTTTTGATTACCTTTTTGTTAACCCTTAACCGCTTGCGTCGTATTGGTGCGACGAGTGTCTTCGTGTCCTATTCACCAGGGTCGTGTTTTTGCGACCACGTGACTGAGCGTTGAGATGACGTCAGAACAAAGGAATCGGAGGCGTGGCTTACTCGAGGAGTTCAACGCAAGAGAATCGAAACAAAACGGTCGTAACTTGGCTAGGGGGGCTGATTTGCACATAGAACGACGTCGTGTGGCGTGTATCAAGTGTAGCTCTACAAGTCTAGTTTCCATAATTAAAATGTATGGAGACCGACGCGCTCAGATCAGCGTGTTTGACACACGTGTGCGCAGTTTAGTTCTACCTTAATAGAAACCTACCTATATCATGGAGGTGCATAAAATATACCTAGTCCGCCATCTTCAGAGTCTGTTATATTGGATTTAGAATGACGTCATGCATTGTCATCCAAACTAAACATGTCTGCAAAACTTCAGCTCAATCGATTAGGAGTAGGTAACTGTATCTATTAAAATTCATTCGATTCATTGCAAGTTGAATAGAAGCTTAGGTACCTATAAAAAAAACACGGGAACATTAACCCACGGATATTTAACTGCAAGAAAAACTGGATTTTCATATTTTTAACAGGCCATGAAGAAGAAAAATAGTGGCCCAGTGGTAACTGCCCCGACTTACAAATCGCGGGTTCAAACCCAGTCAGGCGCATTACTTTTTGTAATTTATTTCATCACCACTGTTCTCAAAACGGTGAAGGAAAACATCGTGAGGAAACCGGCATGTCCTAGAACCAAACAATCGAAGACATATGACTTTCACCAACCCGCACTGGGTCCACGCTCTCCTACAGAGGAGGCCGGAGTCCCAGCAGTGGGAAAATTACAAGGTCGATTATGCCTATTTTGTTTTTGATTATTATTGATAGGCTCGCGTTTGACCACTATCTCACCTGATGGTAAGCGATGATGTAGCCGACGATGGAGCACGCTTGCCTAGAAGTAACCTATTCACTCTTGCCTTAAAGACCCCTAGGTTGTAGCTATCAGGAAACACAGACTCCGGCAGGGAATTCCACTCCTTAGCGTCCTTATGCTTATTATGAAGAATTAGTGCCTTAATCTAATTAAAATTTATGTTCAAGAATACCGTGAATTCGTGATTGACCGTTGATTGCTCGAATTGCATACCAATAAGTGAACATAGTCCAAAATCTCGTTAAGTATGTAGGTAGGTAGTTGGTACTTGTAGAAATTTATAGGACCATGTTGAATTATCACGATATCGTGATCGAGAATTAGGTTTAACTGTTGCAATAGTGGGTAACATGATGGAGTTACAAACGCAATCTAATCTAGGTGATTTGATTACGGTTGGGTATTTTGATAATGAGTTTGGATAGCTACCTACTATCCGAGTACCTAAGTATATTACCACAGGGGTGTTGCTACCACCGGATCAGCCGTATCAATGATACGGGGCCCCCAAGCTGCAGGGGCCCCGTGTAAAAATTCGTAACACAACCTTCAATTCTTTTATTGATGAGAGATGCGTGGGATGTTACATTTTTATAGCTCGCTTCGTTCGTTCTATTCTCTACAGTATATGATCACAATAAAAAATAATTAATCTCTCTTCTATTCCAGAATACTCCAATAAACGAGGTCATCGGTCTCGGCCTTATATAGGGTGACTGGCAATTAGTGTACGATACTTAAACACGTGATTGTGCTCATGATAACAAACAATTTTTATTATGGGAGCAAAGCCGAAATCGCGAAAAAAATATCAGCTGTTCAGTACATTAGGCAAACATAAATGTACTGAATAGCTGATTTTTTTTCGCGATTTCAGGTTTGTTCCCATAGTAAAAGTTGTTGGTTATCATGAGCACAACCACGTGTTTAAGTATCGTACACTAATTAACAGTCACCCTATATAATGATATGGATGAAATCTATCCAATCAGTCTGATCATCTCTGTCGTGGCCTATTGCGACTCCGTCTCATGTCTCTGTGCTAGTAGGGCCTACGGTGTAAAAAAACCCTTGATAACTTTTGATACTTATATCTGATTTAAAAGGAGGTAAATGAAGAGTACGGACTTTAAAAAAAAGTATCATTTTAGCATTATAGCTTAATTGTTTTTTTTTAACGTTTAAGTAAGTCATACAAATATTTGCTCCGTGCGGGAATCTAACCTGCGACACGCAACGCAGCAGTTATCCGACAACCACTGCGCCGTGTCGTTCAAAATTAAAACCTATTGCTAAAAAAATGGATTAAAAAAACTTTACTAAATGTTACCTAAACTATACTAACAACAAAATGCCATCAACAAACGCAAGTATCTAATAAAAGCAAGAGTATAACATGACAACTAAAGAACCAGTTTATGAAACAAAAACTTAACATCAAAGTACTTCCTGTACCTAACATCATAACACATGATTTTCTCTTCTCGTTAACTCATCACCGTGTATGATTGGTGAAGTGAAGCAATTGATTGATTGATTTTAAGATGGTATAGATCACATTCATCATGTTAAAAAGGTGAATGTTTGTGAAATTTCGAATCTGGATACATAAGAAAATGATATAATACGGTAATATCGGTTTCGGATACGATTACGGATTTAATATTATTTCGCATCCCGCATGCGTGATGAAATCCGCACCGCATCCCGCATGCGTGATTAAATCCGCACCACATCCCGCATGCGTGATGAAATCCGCACGATATTAAAAACACCCTTACGGTTACAGAGCTCCATAACATCTCCGTTGGTACATTTGTTACTTCTTCACGCTCGAACGACTGAACGGATTTCGATTAGTACACGGGTTGACCATGTCCTGGAATAGCACATAGGCTACTTCTTATCCCAGTAGTATGTGCCTTAAGGGCCTATTACACTACGCGATATTCAGACTGTCTTTTTGTTCCGAATAAGACCGGTCTAACCCTTATTACACCACGTGACATTGACTAAGACTGTCTGAATATCGAGTAGTGTAATAGGCCCTTTAGGTATAATTTTCTAGAGTCACGCGGGCGAAACCGCTGGCAGTTGCTAATACAGGTATGATGTAATATAATACTCGTGAATGAATTTCGATTACCGTGATCAATCTCAATTCTCAACAGAGATTAGCCTAATATCCAAGAGATATTATAGTGCTGTAGTGAGTGTATTCTCTGTTCCTTTACTCTCACAGTCCAATGGGAGAGCAATCCGACATAACCAAGATCAGGCGCTGGACCAATGGCTTTATGTGCTTCCTGCAGCACAGGGATACCACACCATCAACTTCCAAACTCCGGCCTGCTGCAGAATAAATCTAAATCGAAAAGCCCAATAGCACTTTTTGCCCGACCTCGGAATCGGACCCAGGAACCCACAATCAGCAGTTACGCTAGCGATCACGATACCAACGAGGCATCAATGTAAGTAAAGCATGTTTACCTTTCCGGGAATGGACTATAAATCTAAGTACTTATTAACACTAGGAAACGATTTTATTCCTGTAAGAAATAACTAGAATGATTCTAAATTAAGTAGGTACTTACCGGGAAATTATCCAGTGATGTTTACAACAATTGAAAACAGTCTATAGGAATCCTTACACCACAGATAACGAAATATTCCTATACTTTTCACAACCACTAAAACACAACCAGGAAACGTTACTCAAAAGAAAAACTACAACTTCCTCTTTATTTTTCCTCGAATGTTTCAGGAAAGAAAAACTAGGCTTAAAAGAAAATTTTCAGTCACTCGTTTCGTTTTCGAAATACTTATTTCAAAGTTAAAACATGTTTTTAATGTTTTATCGTTTCGTAGTCAGAAAGATCGCACACCTTTCGCATATAGACCCGTCGGTTTGCGCGTAAGTATTGTAATTGCACATGAATTTCGCGACGTGCGCAACCCATGCTGCGCCCGCGCCGTGTGAAGCGTTTGCGCATCGCGTGCCCACATTACCCTGTACAATAACAATTGCGTGATTCCATTATACACAGATCATGGTATTTTATGAAAGTTCATAACAAAATATCAAGTCTATAGTGGTTTAATTTGTATGTTTGGGTGAGCGTAACGGTTGCAGTTACGATTCGTTTCTTAAAGTTATTGATTGCATGCAATGATACTCGTTAGTGATTTAATTATAGATAACGAACACTTAAATGACCTAATTCAAACACTTCTTCGCTTCGATGTTTAGATTCAATTATTCTTTTTTAAGGTTCCGTACCTAAATCGGCAAAAACGGAACCCTTATAGGATCACTTTGTTGTCCGTCTGCCAAGACCTTTTTTTCAGGAACGCATGGAGGTATGAATCTGCAATAAATATCAAACACTCAGGTCTGCTACTCCTAACAGCAGTGAAAAAATCAACCTTTAAGGTATTTTGACACTCGCTAGGAACTTAATCAAAACCTATATAATAGGTAAGGTGCATACTTTCCGTTGACCTAGAATCCTGAAATTTGGCATAAAAATTGGAAAATTGCAAACGCCGTAAGATTGTAAAATATCGCCAGTAATTGTAAACTATTTTTTTCCAAATAAGACACGGTTATGTTGGAAATTAATGAATTTGGATGTGATTTGTCGTATACAAAACGATTTTTTTTTTTTCATAATATTACGAGAAATTATAATCTAATAAAGATTTAAAACCAGCGTCAGGCAACTGCTACGTAGTTGTCTGGCATTATGCTGAGGACCTATTTGGCGTAGCCGTGAGACGTATTGTTATTGTTAATTTTATTTCTCCATTTTTTTTTAATGTTTAATTTTAGTTTGCAAATCAATTATCTGTTGATTCATGAATCATGGTGTGGCAAATAAACATATTTTCGTTCTTTCTTTCAGTTATTACAATCATACGGAGTCTGCTATTTTCCGGTGACATAATAATATACAATGTTAATGAACGCACCTGCGATACCGGAGTAATTCCTAGTATTGCTGGTATGTAGTTTAACTAGGTACTATGCGAGAGTGCGTAGATCTAAAAAATATGAAAGAAAAATACTATTGAAGTAAAAAATATATAATTATTTATTGGTAATAATTCTATTCTAACATACTAATCTATAAGAAATATATCGCCCGGCTGTTTCTGATGATCGGATGATCTTCACCACCTGTGAACAAATTAAAAATATGAGTTTCGGATCGATTGGCGAAATGGCTTGGATTGGAAGATGCGCTGCGGGTCGTATGTATAATTTCAGAAAAGGTTTAACATAGATATTCAAATTGAGAGTCCTTGGAAAGCATGTCATTTCGTTATTGCCACGGGGAATTGCTGAAAAGGAAACCCGTGGTCCTAAAACTCAAAGGGCAACTGAAGGACACAGGACACAGGAAGGTGTGGGCTTAATCAGTAAAAGTTTGGCACACCCTCACGCTTCAGAGCGGGAGAAGACAGTAGATGATATACCAAATTTAAAAAAAAAGAAAAAAGTATGTACTTACTTTTTTAAATTTAAACTGTGTAAAATCTTTATTCTAACCAACCCCGATGATATTTTTAGTAAAAAAAAAAATTAAAAATTTAATTAAAAAGTCATCGGTGTAGATAAATTCTAATCAATCCCGATGACATTTTTAAAATTTTAATTTTAAAAATAATTAATTCATTTTTTCACTAAACATGTTAGAATAACGATTTTACACAGTTTAAATTAAAAAAATACATTTTTTTTAGAATCATGTACTGGATCCATGGTATTCGTTTGTGCGTCGATGTCAAAGACACTCTGTATAGTACGAAACCAAGTAAAGTATTATGAACTGGGGGGCTATTGGCTAACTTTTTCAATAACAGTTGACAACTAGCATTCGTTACACACTAAACTTAGTTGTCAACTGACAATTTCATAAAATTGGTATTACGTATCACACAAGTGACTAACAAACTACGGTGGAAATGTGGTGAATTATAAAAATTTACGGTGCCTATTGTGACCACTCTAAAATTTTATCGACTATTATACAGCTTCAAAAGCTTACACAATCGCAATTTTAAAAGTATCGATACAATAACATCTGTCAAAACGTGTTACGGTGGCTATCAAAGGCACCAGTGGCTAATGACGTCACTGCAGTTGGCCACTGAAGATAGGTAATACGAAACTAGCTGTTTGACAGTTCAATGATGCAGATTGTTAGCAAGTGATCAACACTTGAACTGTCAACAGAGTTACGCAATAGCCCCGCTGGTCATGATCAGCAAAACTTTATGCATACCTTTAAGGTTATGTAAATACATAAAAAGTGGGACAAGTTTTTTTATAGATGACCTAATGCCTACTGGACAATTTCAAGTTTTCGGCATGACGACCGGCATAACAAATTAATACGCCCATAACATGTATTGGAACGTAACATCTTCATTGGCATGTAAAATTTATCTACAGCTACTGCGCCACTGCATAATTAGCAAATGGAGTAATAAGACATGTGTCATGGATTTTTTTGGGACTAGTCCGCCACAACCTTCCCACTGCAACCCCTGAAAGCCAGATTCTAAACTGGCCACCAGAACAGCACCAATGGAATGAAGCTCGACTCCCGAGAATCCCGAAAAACTTTTTGAAATAGCGGAAGTATGTAAAAAACATAATTTACAATTCCCTCTATCATCATCATCTTCCTGTAAAATGTTACTTGGGTCGGTGCAACACGTTTTTTTCTTCGATTCTATCTTTCATTATCTTCAATACTTTACAAACAGCAAAGAACAACGGCAAGGAAACTCTTGATGAAATTATTAAGTGTCTACATAAGTTACCATGATATATACCGGCAAAATAATTGACTAAGTTTTATCAGATCAAGTTAATGGCCAGTCTAAGGATCGCAAAAAAAATCGTCATAATTGGAAACTGAATTGACTAGATTTTTTACTATAATAAATAATCATGGCTTAGTTTTTTTTTTGCTGGCTTGTCTTCATGATATTTGGCTAAATTGAACTTTTAATGTTGCCACTAATATAAACCTTGGTCAAGTAACATAATATGCTTTGCTTGATGTATTGATAATAAATACTTAGGAAATACATTTCCGCATTAGACAATAAAAATAACTGTTTGTGCTTAGAATACTGTGGTTATAATTGTGTCATTATAACCATAATATGTCATAATATATGTGTATATATTATAATACTTTTCTTTACTTCTGCTAATATGCACTGGAGAGTAGTTTATTGAAAAAAATGTTCGAAGTTCACATGAATCAACTGAACGCTATTTATATACCCAATATTCTAAAGGCTGTGAGCGTGTATTTTTGTTACTTCTTCACGCTCCATACCGAGTGAGTAATAAGGTAGCTACTAGATAAGAATCCAATTTCGCATCTGACGCTGAGATCTTCTATAGCACATGATTTTTAGCAGTTAGGAAAAAGTTTGGATCCACATGTGTAAATTTTGTTTATTTACACCTTGACGTTCAAATGGTGGAACAGATTTTCATGAAATTTGGCACACGGAAATTTGGGCACAGTCTACGTGTCTTAGAATAGCACTTAGGATCCTTTTTATCCCGGCAGTATGTCCCCTTGAGGCAATTTTCTACTTTTAAGCGTGCGAAGCAACTGGCAACAGCTACTATTAATAATTATTACTCCATTTACTAGCTATTCTGTGATGCAGTTAACATGCAAAATTAAAGTTAGAACTGACACACATAGGCGAAAACGAATCATATTTAAATTACAGATATGCACAATTTTTTGTAAAAATTACCTTTATCGTTAAAAGTAATATTTATAGCACGATTGGTATTTTATTATTTTGCACGATGTTTGTTTAGCTAAGTGACTTTAGTCAAGTTAAAAACAGTTAACAGTTAGTTGTTGCGTTTAGTTGTAAATGTATGCTAGCCAATTATCCACAATAACGTATGGGAGTATGGAGCTATGACGGGCTATCTCGTGGCTAAATAATCTTAATAACAGCGGGACCGGTCGGGTTAAGCAACGCTTGATGAGGTCGGTTCGTGGATGGGTGACCAACCACTCCGAGACCCCTCTTTATCTAAGAAAGCACTTTTAACCTTTGTCCCGGTTGTCATATGTAAACCTTTAACAGTCGTTAGGAGGCCAGAAAACTGACCCCAGACTTGCCAAGGTATATTTATGGTGTTATAGTTGTTCAATCTCACCAAGACTAATACATTTTTTATTCTGAGAGCATAAACACTTTTTGTTGCTATAAACAGGTGTGACACATTCTGTTTTAGCAAAAGTTTTCGGCAAATATATCGTATCAATCTTCTCGGTAAGCTTCGCTGAGGTAGTCGATACTGCGAAAAAAATCTCGAATTCCATTTTAGTGAGATAGCACATCATGTTTCAATGATTCAAAATATTATTCTATTTTATTCCACATTATTGTCTTTGTGATACAAAACTACACCAATTTTACATCAGATTATCCACTAGGACTCAATTTGCGAATAATTAAATGAGCTTATGAATTTTACTCGAAAAAAATGGCGCCAAAAACTCCATAAAGACTTGGTATCTTAGAGAATAGCATAAACAGACAGAATCATATGCACATGAATCTACACACACATCCAGGGCCAACCCAAAGAGGGTGTAAGTAAAAAATATAGTCTTTATTACTAATATCCAATAGGAACTACTACTTGAAGTCCTCTCACCCTTAGTTCGGTCTTCATCATAATTTTTATATTTAAAGTTCTCTTAATTACTTAAAATGATATGATAATCAGGCCCTGATTAACCCTTAGGCTAATTAGGCTGCAGCCTAGGGCGCGCGGATCGGGGGGGGGGGGGGGGGGCGCGCTAAAATTGTGTCTTTGCATGCACTAATCTAGCATCATTGCATCTACCCTACATATTTCAACTAGACCGAGACAAAACACTAAAATGAAATGCGCTTGAGTGTCCCTGATTTTAACAACAAATTTTAAAATTTTAAAAGGCGCGCGTAAGACAAACACTGACTTGTTACTAATCGGTCGGTGGTCGAGCGAGTGAGTGAGCTAGCAACAGAGTGCCTAGCCGGCTAGCCCTAAAAACAGCGTGTATTTTCCATGTACCGTACAACTTACGCACACATAAATGTCGATGTGCTATGCAAAAGTAATTTATTTTACATAATTTACGCTAGTGATTGACTAAATAGAAAAGTTATCGATTTTTCCATTTCTTGTTGTGCTATTTCTTTTGGGTCCCAAAAACAAAATCAATATTATTATTTTTTATTTTTTTTAATTCATATAAACCAGTGCTTGACTGCGATCCCACATGATGGTAAGCAGTGATGCAATCATTGATGGTGAGGCGCACTAGTTTATTAAGAGCCTATTCACTCTAGCCAATATGTCCAGAAAATAATATATTAATAATAAAAATTGTTTCCATAAAACCCAAAAACTCTAACAATTTACCCGCATTAGGCCATTATTACGGCATTTTAGAACGTCAATATCAAATACTAAAAATCGGTCAAGTGCGTGTCCTGGTTCTCTAAAATCCTGAAAAGTTTAATTAATAACTTATATTATGAATTATTTACATGAAAAAGCTTTCAGTTACTAAAAAAACTTTAACTCACTTCTACAAAAATATGGTCTAGTCTTAATTTAGGGATTTCCCATTTAAAAAGACTGCGTTATTTTTTTAGAGGCTAAAGCATTTCTGGTTTAAAGTGAATTGAGCATATGATACTATATTTTTTTAGAAAACCAATTTGGTGGCCTTCCAGTGGCATCAATCCATTGCTTTTTTAAAATTGCGTCTTTTGGGAAACTGAAAACATAAAATAATATTTTAGTTATCATTTTAGGTACCTAAGGTACTGTTAAACCTCACCATGTAAGGCTTTTGTTAGAAAAACACATAGTAGGTACAGAACTTGTTAAATAAACAGAACAAATAAAGAGCTAGAACATGATGCCTTATTTTAAGCAAAAGTCGTTAATATATTCTGAATCATGCCCGTTATTGTAGCGCATTCGAAGCTTTTGAAGACTTTAAGAAAGAAGTGAAAATATCAAAATCGGAAAAAAGCAAGGTATTTCCTTGCTTTTTTCCGATTTTGACGAACGAAGATAAGGCATAACATACGATATCCGAAACCAAAAAAACTATCGGGGACTATCCTCCGACAATTAACTTACAATTTAATCAACTTACTTTACGACAGTTGCTTGCGTAATTCTTTACTACTTTGTAAAATAATCAAAATGAATAAGAATATTTACATTATTTCACTTCGGATTTTGAATCAGAGGCAATCAAGAGATGCGAAGTGAACACATACAAAAAAGATGTAAGAAGAAGAAAGAAACCAAAATTTCATTTTGATGAAGTTAAAACGGGGCACATTGAGTTAGAAGGGAGACGATCTTTCATCGTTGATAATTATTATGCAGCTATTGATTGTCTTAAAGAGCACTTAAAAAACCGGCAAATTATTTATAATACAGTAAATACAAAGTTTGGTTTCTTATGGAAACTGCATGAACTAGACGACAGTGAAATTATTAGAAGCAAAGCAAAGGAGTTAAAACAACTATATGCTACTGATTTAGAAGAAACCTTTGCAGAAGAATGCGTCCATTTGGCGCAGTTTTTAAAATCTGATACCGAGGCCGAGCACTCTATTTCAGCCAGAACCCCAAAGGGTTTGTTGCAGTTAATAAAAAGTTTTAATATTTCATGCATGTTCCCGAATGTGGAAATAATATTAAGAATTTTTTTGACAATGAGTGTTACCAACTACAGCGGCGAAAGGTCTTTTTCAGCACTTAAAGGAGTAAAAAATTACTTGCGCTCCACACTCCGCCAGCAAAAACTTGCAGCGCTCTCGCTAATGTAGGTATATAGAAAGTGAATTTTTACAAACTATTAAATTTGAAAAAATTGTGGAAAGATTTGCAAACGCTAAAGCACGAAAAAGGACTTTTGTATAATCTAATAATAATTACTTAATTACTATAATTTTCAAATAAATCATTAATCAGTTGCAAAAATGTTTCACTTAGATGATGCCTCTCCTCTTTTTTTAACAATAACAGAAGTGAAAATATTTAAAAAATAAAAAAAATGTCAGGTTAAAAAATGGTTTGCCACCCTTCCTAGCGGGGGCGCGTCCTCATAATTAGCCTAGGGCGGTCAGAACTCTTGATCAGTCGCTGATGATAATTTCATATTTATCACAGTATGTATTATTAGTTTTTACACCACCTGCTCGATAATAGCCTTTTATATGTCATACAACCATCACTTACAGCAAGTCATTTTGTCCCTAGGGAGATAATGCAGTATGGGCGATCCCTAGGGAATATTGATATTTGAATTTGGAACGTCAATTTGGTTTGAAATAAAAAAAAACAATATAATTATGTGAATTAAAATGTACGTGCATCAAATAAGTTTATTCAAAAATCAAACTGGCCAGTAACAATAAAAAAATGTAGCAACTGACGAGTCTCTAAAAAAAGTAATGAAAGCGCGGGAGCGTTACAGAAAATTAAAACTATAGATCTTAGAGAAGTGAATTTTGTTTATTTCAAATCTCAAAACATGTCGAGTGTTAAGATTAACTTTTAAGTACTCGTAATTCTTATATTTCTTTAATAGGTATATAATTTGTTTTAGTAAGTAAATTTTCTTTTAATTATCTCACAGATGGTGTAAAAAGTAGAGTATCCAACACGGGGAATAAGCTGTCTTTGTCTTGGGCAGCTTGAATTTCTCACTTCACTCAGGTTTCTATATTTACTCCCTCGCGATACTCGGGAGTTAATTATATAAATCCCTCACTAACGTTCGGGATTAAAAATTTGCAACCTTCTTTTCGTTCGGAATTCAAGCCCCATCCCGCGACTTAAAGACACTGATTTAACCCCTAGTCACATAATCTGCTATTATTATATTAGCATATATACGTATTTTATTATATATGCAACTTCATTATACAATACTACATTCTATTTCAAATATCTGTTATTTATTTATTGTGCACACCCACCAGAATTGTCTTTTTTAACCTGAAGTTGTCTGGTAGAGAATGCATTCTGGCGTTAAGTATGCTTATGTACCACTACTGTACATGAAGTTTAAATAAATAAATAATAAATAAATATATATTTTTAAATGTAATTGTTTCAACTAACCTGTCCTCTTTTGAGTCCAAAATATCTTGCTACCGGATCACCAGCCTGTATTCTCATCAACATGTTCTCCTTCAATTTACTGTTTTAATAGTTAAGGAAAATAAAGAAAATAACATCTGAAAAAGGTGCTGAACTATTATACTGACAACTGCTTTAACACCTTAACAAACATGGGCAGTTCTACTGAATCATACTAAAACTAAACACCACCATGGAAATGGGTTTTTTTTTACAACTTTCACACAACATCTAGTCCCAAACTAAACAGAGCTTGTGGTATGAGTTATACTAGACAACTGATAAAAAATACTTAAATATTTCTAAATACATGCATATTATAGATAAATTATACCCAGACATAGAACAAATAGTTGTGCTCATCACACAAACATTTGTCCTGGGTGGGAATCGAACCCACCACCAGCATAGCTGTCAGTCAATTATGTTGCCAACTTAAAGCTACCAATTTTATTGAAGTTTGGGTTCCACACTCACTCCATGATGGAGTTGTGTACAAGCTATGGTAGTCATTCGGCAGGCTTCAATCAATTGAGCCCACCTCTTTCCAGAATCAGATTAGGCCCCCTGCTTGTTCTGGATGTCTATGAGGAAATTCCGTAACCCTAGAGAATGAGTATGCAAGCGTATTTCAGTGACACTCAGTTGTATGAATCTAAAGCTATAATATTGCAATGATGAATGCATTACCTGTTATTTATCAAGTGTTTGTTTTTGTGATGTCACTGTAATCAGTACTTTTCTTCTATTTATAAATAAAGAGATAAGTAAGACCGACATCAGAATAACAATTTGAAAATGGGATTGTGTTTAAAAGGATACTATCTAGTCAAGAGCTCAGCCTTCTCGTCTGGAGTCAGCACAATGTGTTCGGGTACCAGCTCATGTTCCGTGATGTTGATCAACAGTTCTGACTCCAAAAACTGTTCTAGAATGTACTTGGGAGCCATGTCTACTAAAGACTGCTTCGCTGAGGGCGTCATCCCTGAAAGAAAGGAAAGGAAGGTTTTTCTGACAAAGGCATTACTGAATACATCACTTTTTTGCTAAAAACCAAAAATTCACATAGTTCTATAAAGCAAAGAGCACAGAAATATGTTTACAAGGTGTGCATTGAAAAGCATTTCTCAACCTGGCTTTTTATTTATTTATTAAAACTTTATGCACTAGTAAGAAACACTGTACAAAGGCAGGCATAATGCTTTTGTGCTGAACAACCCATTGGAAAACATAGAATCAAGTAACAAGATAATGGGCTCTCACTGGAAGACATATTGGAAACATCAACAACCACAGAATAAAACTTCTAATGGGTGAGAAACCATTAGAAGCAAACCATTAAATAATTTGGTTAGAAAAAAAAGCTAACTGTGGTTTTAGGTATGTAGCTGTCTAGGCTCCACATATTAGGGTAGAACTAGAAAAAATATTGATGTTAGATCTTTTTTCTCAAGGTGGGTAATTATTCAATGACATCTCCAGGTGTGTGTGGAGTGGGAGGGTGTCACACCTGTGTTCTTCTGATGCTCTTTGCGTTCTAGGACTATGGATTTCCTTTTCAGAAAATCCCTGCTGCCTTAGTGGGCATCGGATGTGATGTTCTATCTAGTATTTGATTTTATAAACTCTCCGTGAGACCCAACAAGATCACATCATGGCAATTAGTTTTCAGTCTAGGAGAAGGGTTAAGTCAAAGTAAAGATAATTTGGGAACGTATTTTTAGCACAAAATAAACAAAACATTACCTGCTTGCACAACAACAATAGCTCTGTGAATATTTTCCTCTTGCATCCTAGTACAGTATGTTTTGATGGTCTTGATGCCAATTTTAGGTTCATCAGGGAAGAAAACGAACATCTGATCTGTGGGGTCATCGTTGTGAGCTACCAGCACAATCAAGTCACTTCTAGCGGGTCGCTTCTCACTGAAACAGAGAATTATTATATTTAGTTTACTTCATGAATTGCTTAATGACTAAATAATGATTTGGTTAAAGTAATATAAACATTTTAAAAAAATCATTAAATACTCTTTGCATACATATAAGGCTAGGCCATAAATAAAAAAAATATTCAGCTACACTATGCCTTACAAGATTTATCAAACTGTGCTGTAAAAAATTAATAATGTCAAAAACATATGATTTGGAATCTTATTTTACAAATGACAAAATTGTCAAATGCTACAATTTTATAATTGTATGCATTTTACTAAAAACTTAAGTAAAGCAGTTCTCAAAATTTAAAAGAAGTATGGAGATCTTAGATGAGAAAATAAGGAAAACTTTAGTAAATCGGACAGTGTCAGAGACAGCAAAACTACACATTGGTAAGTTGATAAGTTTATGTATTATTTCCCCTTGCCCAACCACGAAACGAAATAATTATTAAACACCATGAGGGACAATGTTAGTACCTGGGTTTATCACCGAATTGCTCTTTGAACTGCTCAAGTGTCTGGTCCAATTCATCTTGCGTCACCAAGTATCCACGGTCATGGCATAACTGTAATACAAAATAAATTATTGAGTTTCTTATTTTGGAAACTAGGCGAGTTGTTTGACCAACTATTCACATGTGAAATAAAAGTATTCTGAATCATTTTAGATATAAAGGACTATACAGAATAACAACGATAGTATGTGTAAGGGATTTCAAAGCCTTCTGAATATTAATAATGGGTTTTATTCACAATTTTCATAAAGTTTTCACGCATAACATAACCTCACTTACCTGCATAACTGTTTTACGTATACGCCATAGTTTATAAGTTTCCGCATCATCATCCATAGTAGTTAGTTAACTGTGAGATGACCTAACGAAGTATTTTCCTTAAAATATCAGTATTTTCGGAACAAAATAACTTTGATCAACAATAAACATGAAACAACTTGAGGAAAGTTTTGACCACAGACTGCCACAGACTACTACAATCACAGACTACAGGAGAGCCGAGAGATACTATGACTCTATTTTCGATCCTAGTGATGTACCCGTACCCGTCAAAGAGTATGTAAAGCTAACGCTTTACCCGTATCGAGTACCGACCGCCAAGACCGTCACCTTTTCTATTTCTATTTGTTCATGGGCAAAAGGACACGGACAAACACGACTTTTTGACAAAGGGGAAGAATATTGATAATGTAACTGGTGGCTTAAGTCGTAGACTCACAGAAAATGAGGTTTTCACAGTAAACATCTTAATAAAAAAATTACCTCGGTGTGTTGTAATTGACTGGCCTGTTGGTCTAGTGGTCAGTGGCCCTAACTGCTATGCCGAAGGTCGTGGGTTCGATTCCCACCCAGGACAAATGTTTGTGTGATTAGCACGATCATTTGAGGGGTTGAGGGGTTGCGTCGCAAGTCTTGTGAAGAGTGGACGTGATTTGCAAAATAAATATTGTTATCCTCAAATTAAAAGAAATAGTCCCACTTAATATTGTAACTTATCGTAATAGTAACTAGTGTCAAAATTCAGTGCATATTCAAATAAAAAAGTTCGCGCCACCGCGATCGCAGTGTACCGCTTCTGGGAATAACTCGCCGCGGCCGACGCAGGTGCGCCTAGCTCAAATTCTAAGAATTCTGTGATTTTGTTTACGTAATTCGCATTCGTAAATAATCAATAACAATGGTCAATAACTGTGCATCTTGTCACAAGGCTTTGAGATCATCGAACGTAAAATGCTCCAAATGCGATCTACTGTTTCACGTTGCTTGTGCGAATGCTGGGAACCATCCCAAGTTAGGAGGAGAAACGAAGACGAACTGGATTTGTCCATCCTGTCAGAGCCAGGTGACAAAGAGAGGTACTACCCCTACGCGCACTCCAATACCAGAGGCGCTGATGCCGGCTGACATCACGACGACGTCTAACTCAGCAGATTGTGGCCACTCATCCACCAACGCACCTTCTGACACGGAAATTTTGCGAAGTCTCAGCTCTGAGATTAAATTACTTCGAGGCGATGTGGTAGATATCAAAACCCATATTACATCCCTTACCGAACACCTAACGAAATGTTACACGCGTCTTGACGAATACGACTCAAGAATAAAAACGCTAGAAAAACGCGAGGAAGAAATAATCTCTTTCAACAGTACCATCACTAATCTCCGCGACCAGTTGAACACACAAGCACAATCGTCACTAAAGAACGAACTCGAGATATCTGGCATCAATGAACTTAAAAACGAAAACCCGTTTCATATCGTGTGCATCTTGGCTCACAAAATTGGAATATCCATAGAAGAACAAGACTTAGACTTCGTTTCCAGAGCGGGACCACGCCGACAGCAACTTAAAGATTCAGCTGAAACTCCTCCGCGTACACTCGCCGTCCGCTTTGTGCGGCGCTACAAGCGTGATGAATTCCTGAAGGCTGCTAAAACCAGAAGGACTCTCACTTCGACTGATATTGAAATAGCCGGCATCACGAGAAACGTCTACGTAAATGAGCGCCTTACCCAAGGAAATAGGCAGTTATTTCGTGCGACTAAACTTTGTGCAAGAGAACATGGATACCATTTCTGCTGGATTAAAAATGGTGCCATTCTCATCCGTAAGCAAGAGGGTAACCCTGCCATACACATACGGAACACCGAAGACCTGGAACGATACCTGGGTTCAGCTACCTCAGTGTGACTTCGTGGGTACCCGTCAACAGATCTTCAATAATACGACGGCCTGGCCTGATTTAAAACAGTACAATTTTTTTATTATTATTTTTTATTTTCATTTCTCTAGATCTCATATTACTCTTAGATCTCAATTTATTTTTAGGTTTTGTATAACTTACTTTTTAGCCCTAAGTTTAACTTACACTAATTTTAGATCTCAAAATATTCTTAGATATTCTGTTATTTTTGAAGCATACATATTTTGTGCCTTATTGTTACAAATTATGGATTTTATAATTTTTAGGTTTAATGCTATTTTAAAATTCTACTTTCTGCGAACCTCAAACTGGGTAATTAAATTGCGATCTCATAGCTTTTCGAGATTTTATGTTATTTTTGAAATGTACATTTTTGCATTATTGTTTCAACTTAAAAATACGCAGTGCACTTCTGAAGCATTACGACATAACTACTATACACAACAGATCAACTTTTTTATAGATTGCGAAATTATCAAAAACACACGGACAGAAATCTCCTCATTTAATACGAATAAAACACATAAACACTCTAAAATTTTTGTTATCCCACATTCTTATGTTCACGAATCTCATATAGTAACAATCACAACATTTATAGTAACTACAAAAAACATTTTCACTAGCTACATCTATGGCTTTACTTGATACTATTCAGGACATTGATGAAAACGTTACTATAAACTGTCACAAATGTGATCAATTAGAAGAATGTAGGATACTGATGCCTAACATAAATAGTTTTAAAATTCTCTCACTAAACATAAGAAGTTATCAGCGTAATTTTGACGACTTCTACATAGCTTTTCAACGCCTTGATACTGACTTCGATGCTATAATTTTGACTGAGTGTTGGTTAAGTGATGCAACATTAATAGAACCGCTACCAGGTTATAACGTATCCCGTACTCTCACAATTAAATAAAAACGGCGGTGTAATCATTTATACCAAAATTGCTTGAAATATTTGTGTGTTAGAATCTGAAGTTACAGACGCAGACAGTCTTATCATGACACTGGATAACAAAATCGCCATTATAGGAATCTATCGTTCCCCATCATCTCAAAATATAGACAATTTTACAACATCGCTGGTTACGACCCTATCACAATTAAAAAACTATCCAACAATCATATTAACAGGAGACCTTAACATTGACATTTATAATACCACAAATAGCAAACATATCGAATATTTGTGTCTCTTAGCTACCCATGGTCTTTTGCCAGCGATCACTGAACCTACAAGAGGGCGCTCTTGTCTCGATCACATTTTTATAAAAACAAGCATAAAATCAGTAGGCATCATTGGCAAATCATCAATTACGGATCATGACATTGTTATGGCTGCCATATCACAAGAAGAGAACTCAAACAAACCCCCTAGATCCCGGTGTAAATATGTAATTGACGAAGCAGCAGTTGCTGCAGAACTAAGCAATATGGATTGGTCAGAAGTATTAAGCACAAATTGTACCAACAGTTCTGTAAACTCATTAATTGATATACTTTCAAACTCAGTCTCCAAGAACTCCCGTACAATTCTTATCAGTCGTAGTAAATATATCATTAAATCTTGGATAACACAAGGACTAATGAGGTGTATGAAACATCGCGATAAACTGCATATGGATTTGAGATCTCATCCAAATGATGAAATGCGACGCCTAGTGTACACCAGGTACAAAAACTTCTGTAACAACTTGCTGCACAAACTAAAAACTAATTACAAAAGTGAAATCATAAAAAAAAATCGAAACGACCCAAAAAAAACTTTGGAACACAATCAAATGTATTTACAATCCAACCACAACAAAAGATGAATCTTCTAATTTACTAAATAACGCACAAGACCCTGACGAATCACTCAATAAGTGTAACGCGCACTTTACCTTGCTAGGCAAAAATCTCTCAGATGTTATACTATCGCGGTTATCCGAAACACAAGAATCCTTAGCCAATAATTACAGGCCAAGTGAAACCCCTCTGAACTCCTTCTTTTTTCATGCTACTGACGAAACAGAAATTGAAAAATTTATAGACAAACTGAAAATTGACAGCGCTCCGGGACTTGATGGAATTACTGCCCGCCTTATTATATTTCAAAAACCACTCACTCACATATTTAACCTAAGTATGGAAAATGGTATCTTCCCTGACCGCTGGAAAGTTGCGTGTGTTCGTCCTATCTATAAAACCGGTCTCACAGAACTACCAGAAAATTATCGTCCTATAGCACTTTTAAGTATATTATCAAAATTGCTAGAAAAAGTGGTCAACAACCGCCTAGTCAACTATTTAGAAGACAATAACTTTATATCTGGAAGACAGGTCGGCTTTAGGAGAGGCAAGTCAACTGAAGATGCTGTAATATTATTATCTGACTCTGTAGCCACTTTTATTGAAAACGGAGAGCACGCCATGGGAGTTTTCTTAGACTTAGCCAAAGCGTTCGATACAATCTTCATTGACCTCCTCCTATCGAAGTTAGAAGGAATAGGAATAAGAGGTATCGCGCTTGAATGGTTTAAGTCCTACCTCTCAAATCGGCAACAATTAGTAAAAGTAGGTAACAATTCAAGTTGCTTACTGCCAATAAGCTTCGGAATCCCTCAAGGCAGCACTCTTGGCCCAACTCTCTTTGCTTTTTACATGAACGATATATTGTTCAATAAGTAATGCTGAAATTATATCATACGCAGACGATACGGCAATTATATTCCACGCCAAAACCTGGGACCTGGTATACCATCTTGCTGAAAACGGTTTGCTTAAGATTGTTAAGAAACTAGATAAAAACCTTCTTACTCTTAACGTGAAAAAAACTAAGCTCATCACCTTTTACAAAACTGCTGCTTCCAGCCCTCCACAGCAATTGGCACTCAAATTCCACACATGCTGTAGCAATCATAATCCTCCACTCATAGACTGTTTCAGCACCTGTATAGATCGCAGCTCTTCTCATAGATACCTCGGTATTATATTAGATGAAAATATCTCTTTTAAACCTCATATTCACCTACTCTCGGCTCGTGTCAGGAAACTCATTTATATTATGAAAAAGTTACGCGACTGCACTCCCCCTAAAACTCTTCGTATGATGTATCTTGGGCTTTGCCAATCGGTGCTCCAGTACGGTATTTCCGTCTGGGGTAGTGCTGGTAAAATCACATTCATGGAAATAGAAAGCGCCCAAAAAGCTGTTATTAAAGTAATGCTAAAAAAGCCTTTCAGGTTTCCAACAGACCTGCTTTATAATGTATTCCCTGTTCTCCGAGTGCGGCAATTATTCATCCTAAGTGCAACACTACGAACACACAGAGCTGTTAAAAACCGGCCTGATTATCAAAACCTTCTATCAAAACGCGTTCTATACGTTCCACTTCCAAACGCAAAGAGTCTTCTGGCTAGACGCTGTCCTTCTTACTCTCACACTCATGTATATAACCAAATCATTAAATCCTACGACATCAAAGGTTTAAACGATCGATTATGTAAGAAAATGTTGAAAAAAATGCTCGTCTCCCTCTCGTACGATGAAACTGAGGAAATTATTAACTAATAATTAACATTTCGTGCTAAACAGCCACCAAAATTATATATAATACGAGTACAACACGTGTGATGATGACCCACAAACATACCTACACACTTTCAACCGCACACCTGTAACACGCACACTCTTTTATTTTTATTTACCCTGTTACTTTGTACTAATTATTTTGTCTACTATTTTATTCCTATTTTATTGTAAGGTAATCCGCAAAGGAAACTTGTGTTTTAATTTAACGATCACGCAACTCCGGTCCCCAAGATACAGGCACCGCCTAGTTTGGGGGCCATTGTAATAATTCTGGTAAAATATAACTCCTGTTACCGATATGTAAATATGTTATACCTATGTTTAAGAAAACACTTGTAACAATGGCTAAATAAAGTTATTATTATTTCGTTTATTCATCATTTTATCTTACAATTTATATTTTTAAATATTTCAATAAAAAAATAAAAAAAACATTTAAAAATATAAAAAATAGTGTCCCACCGGTATCGGGAACAGGGTCCAAGCTACCGGCGGTCAGGGCTCCAGAGAAAGGAACCTCCTAACAATACGAGCCGTGTCCAGGAGTACTGCTTTCTGAATCAAGCCCTTGATCCAGTCGCCTAACGCGAGCCTCCTAAGGTGTTGGTCGAGGCTCTTGGCTATTAAGCCATTGCCCGACACGACTATCGGTACAATGATCGCCGAGTCCACATCCCACATGTCGACAACCTCGCGAGCCAAGTCAATATACTTGATTTGTTTATCTTTCTCAGCTTTCACGAGGTTCTCGTCATGCGGAACGGATATGTCAACAATCATTGCACGCCTCTCGCTTCGGTCCACCACCACTATATCAGGCTTATTGGCTACAATAGTCCTGTCAGTGATGATGGACCGATCCCAGTACAAAGTGATATGACCATTATCAAGAACTGGATCGGGCTCGTACTATAGTACGGCACTTCCGATTCTACAAGAGTGTATTTCAGAGCAAGTTGCTGATGGATAATCCTGGCTACAAGGTTGTGTCTATGCAAGTACTCTCCGTTAGCTAGACGAGAACAACCAGAGATAATGTGACGAATTGATTCTCCCGGACGGTGACATGCCCGACATATGTCAACCGTGCCGTCCTTCACAATAAATCTCCGGTAGTTATTCGTCATGATAACTTCGTCCATAATTGCACAGACAAAACCTTCGGTTTCCCCAAAGAGGTCACCGGAACGCAGCCAGGCTACGGACGCCAATTAGTCTACATCGGGCCCGTGAAGGGCCCGGAAAAACCGTCCGTGAAGTTCCTTGCTCTGCCATACTTCCCTGCGATCGTTAGTGTCAAGCACTACCGGTTTGCGCCAGTTCTCATTAGCCAGGAAGAGCGGGGTGAGTCCCTTGTCCACTGCCACTACATCTCGATGTATACCCACGTCGGCAGCTAGGAAATATTCCCTGAGACTGCATACCTCGCGGTTGTGTAGGGTCTTAGCATTTAAAAAACCTCGACCCCCACACTTCCGCGGGATATACAATCTCATCACCGACGATCGTGGGTGATGCATTCGGTATGCAGTCAGCAGTGTGCGGACCTTCCTATCCAGGGCGTCAAGTTCCGTTTGAGTCCATTTGAGTACGCCGAAAGAGTACATCAATACCGGCATGACCCAACCGTTGAAGGCGCGCACCTTGTTTCCGCCTGAAAGAAGGCTTTTGAATACCTTCTTCAGGCGTCCAAAGAAACGCTCCTTCAACGATTGCTTCATGTCAGTGATATTGATGCCTAGAGCTTCCGACATACCCAAATACTTATAGGTTTCGGTTGGAGAGAGGGATCTCAGGTTTATGGAATCCGTGAGTTGAGTGCCCACGGATTCCACAACCTCCCCTCGCTTTACATGCATGACCGCACATTTGTCCACACCAAACTCCATCCTGATGGCATTACTGATGGTTTCAGTTACCTTCAGTAACTCCATCAGTTGCAGATTGTTGGGGGCAAAAAGTTTCAGGTCATCCATGTAAAGTGAGGTGAGATATTACCTGACCACCTCTCTTCAACCGATAGCCTAGACCTGAATTCTCCAGCAGTGTGCTTAGAGGATTCAAGGCTAGGCAAAACCAAAGTGGACTCAAACTATCTCCCTGGAATATACCTCGCTCGATCCTTACAGGTTCGCTATTCCTCTGGGTATGTCGACATCCTGGATAGCGGAGGACCGTAGTCCATTGCCTCATACACGACATCAGGAAGTTGCGTAGTGTTGTATCTATTTTATACAATTCCAGCACCCTCATGAGCCATGTATGAGGAACAGAGTCATAGGCCTTCTTATAATCTATCCAACATGTCGACAGATCCTTTCGGGAACGTCGAACCTGTTGGCTAATGGTCATATCAATGAGGAGCAGCTCCTTAGTACCGCGGGACCCGTTCCTACATCCATTCTGAGAAGGTGACATGATTAAATTTTTGTCAATATGACTATTAATTTTGCTTCTCAGTATGGATGTAAGAACTTTATAGACCGTCGGCAAGCACGTGATCGGTCTATAATTTTTAGGCTCCGCAGTACTACCTGACTTATGGAGCAGGTGGGTTATTCCTGTTGTTAGGAACTGGGGCAGCGACCCTGACTCTAAGGCAGACTGGAACTGATATGCCAAGCGAGCGTGCGATCTTGTAAACCACTTAATCCAGAAATTGTGCAGCCCATCCGGCCCTGGAGATTTCCAGTTTGGCAACGGACGGACTGCACGAGCTACATCTTGGGGGCTGATGTCAATTGCCCCCATTTGTGGTATTGGATCGCACGCACGCTCGACCTCTCGAGTCCAGTCACCCTCGGTGTGACTGACAGGCACCGACCAGATGCTGCGCCAGAATGAACTCATGACGTCATCATCCGGAAGGCGCGCGTCAGTCACACCTTGGTCCGGTCGCTCCCAAGCCCTATAAACCCACCTTTCATTACTCCGGAATGTGCGATTCTGGGTGTATCGCTCCACTCGCCGCTTATACCTGCGGATACGGTTTGCCCATGCATACACCTTCTGCTTCAGGTAGTCGATGCGCTCTGTGACACGGGACATATAGTCTCGGGGGCTGATGTCAGTCCCCGAAAACGCCCGCCTCACAAAGCGCATCACTCTTGGGCGAGTGTTGCCCTCCCTGAAGCAGATTAGTTTGCCGATGAGTGCTCTGGCCCCACCAATACGACGCTCGATCCTGCACTGCCAAGCCGGCACAGCTGGTTTCGGTCGTGTAGCTACGTCACAGTTCGGAAACTTGACGTCGCTACAGCTGCGCAGTACATTATCGAGTGTGTATCAATGAGATCTTCGCAGTCGTCAAAAGAGTTTGACAACTGCAAATCCAAAGCAGCCACCAGCGCCTTATTCTTATTATGCATGGGCAAACGAGGTAAGCGTGGCCTAAGTTCGAGCGGCATGTTGCGATACTCCCGAATAGCACACTCCAAAGCACTCCTCAATTCATTATTGCACTGGGTACTTACAGGTGTAACCATGTCAGTAATCTCTTCGTCAGCGTGGTTGGAGACATGGTTGGACGGTGATACCTGTGAATGTACCTCCGCCTGCGACGAAGAGGCAATGGCATGGCTACCCATTTCCGTTCGGAGGCGGATGATTACGCTGCAGCGTAATCATATGTTGGACGATACTGTACTTGACCCGCACCTGATCCGACAGTCGTTGGGCCGAAACGTTGACGGCTGGCTCAAGCACCTGAAACAAAGAGAGCATCCGAACACGGTACGCGGTCAGGTTATTTCCTCCCTCTGTAGCCCCATAGTATGAGCGCATGACGTTCTCATTGATAGATCTCGTCCATCGCATGCGCTGCACACTTCCGCCGGGAGCTGGGACCCTATCAGAAGCCGGTGGGCCTCGAGGTCCTAAGCCGCTCGGCGGCCGGCGTCCTCCCCGTCGACGCGCAGGTGGTGGAGTCGTCGGCGGAGAGAAGTACTCGTCGCTGGAGCTCGACGCAACTGCCGCGGCCGACTTCACAGCTCTCACGATGGGGCTAGGTTCCGGCGGCGGCGAGGCGGAGCTGAGCGACGAGTCCGGAGGTGGTGGGCGTGCTCTTCGAGCTGCGGCTCTCGTCAACATCTTCTCTCAAATTAAAATTCCCATTTTTCGTATTTTATTGTTGTGACAGGAGTTGTCACTGACGTTTAGGTACTATGGTTTTTTTTTTGATAAAACGATACAAAATATATTTTGTCATGATGTTGGGTTTATTCTTGGACTATTTTACTGTTGGCTATTGCTTGGTTGGTATAGTGGATTGAAAAAATGCTCTGTAAAAATATATATTGGTCGAAAATAGTTCTGAGATTTTTTTCACTTGACGTTGTTAGTGTTGCCGCGTTATTTATTTATTATTATTATTTTTATACATTTATTTATCTCAGCACCCTAAGGTCCTGGACCTTTGGAAGGCGTACGAGGAGCCGAAACCAACTCGCAAAGGCCCTTTTAGACGCTTTTAATGGAAAGTGGTACGAACCGGTGATTATCCCTGTACGCACTATGCTAGTGCATCCAAGGACAACCCCCGGTTGGTGGGAAACTATTGCGACATATGGAAAACTAAGATATAATAAGGCTATGGTTTTTGGAGTCTTAAGTGGACTGGTTACCAGGAACTATGTTAAGACTATGGCCCCTGCCTAAACAATGTTATTAATATCCATCGACAAAAGGCAGGGGGTGACTTGCACACTCAATAAATGGGCCCACATAAACGGTCGCTAGCACGAAGTGACGTAGCAACAAGAGGGCAACATATCCTGAGGTGCTTAAGGAGTGGAGAGGTATACCACGGCTATCAGGACAATCCCGGAAGTACGGTCAAGATCCCTACCAGCACCTTACTGGATTATACATCCTTCTCCCGAGTACGTTTGCTTTTGCGAATCTCCACTCAAGCCAGCCAATAAAGGCAAGAGAGAGGTGGGAGCTCTGTTCCTCGTCAGTGTTCACTACGGCCGGCCAATAAAGGCAAGCCGGAGATGAAGAACAAGAATTCTCCCGGGAGATCGGGTCCGTGGGGTCGCTAATGCCCAACAGTTCGCCACAAAACTGCCCTGCGGATTTATTAATTTTTTTTTAATATATTTTATTTATCTCAGGACCCTGAGGTCCTGGACCTTTGGGAGGCGTATGAGGAGCCGAAGCCAACTCGCAGAGGCCCTTTAGATAATTATAATGGAACATGATACCAACCGACGATTATCCCTGTACGCGGTATGCTAGTGCACCCATGGACAACCCCCGGTTATTGAAAAACTGTTGCGACATATGGAGAACAAAGATAATAGGGCTATGGTTTTTGGAGTCTTAAGTGGACTGGTAACATGGAATTATGTCAAGACTATGGCCCCTGCCTGAACAACGTTATTAATATGCATCGAAAAAAGGCAGGGGGTGACTTGCACACTCAATAAATGGGCCCCCAAAAACGGCCGCTAGCACGAAGTGACGTAGCAACAAGAGGGCAACATATCCTGAGGTGCTTGAGGAGTGGAGAGGTATACCACGGCTATCAGGACAATCCCGGAAGTACGGTCAAGATCCCTACCAGCACCTTACTGGATTATACATCCTTCTCCCGAGCACGTTTGCTCTTGCGAATCTCCACTCAAGCCAGCCAATAAAGGCAAGAGAGAGGTGGGAGCTCAGTTCCTCGTCAGTGTTCACTACGGCCGGCCAATAAAGGCAAGCCGAAGATGAAGAACAAGAATTCTCCCGGGAGATCGGGTCCGTGGGGTCGCTAATGCCCAACAGTTCGCCACAAAACTGCACTGCGGATTGTATCTCTCTTAGTCTGGCCCCTCACCCTAGGCATATTACGGCAAAGCAAACTTTACCGATACAGACCTAGGGTATATTGGAGCACGCAAGCCCCACTACGACGTCAACGTAGAGATACTGCGATGGGGTTATTATTATTATTACATTTATTTATATTTCAATACATATTTTATACATTTTTAAATATTTCCTTAAAAAAAACATATTAAAAAAAACATTTAAAAATATAAAAAATAGTAGCCCACCGGCATCGGGAACAGGGTCCAAGCTACCGGTGGTCAGGGCTCCTGAGAGAGGAACCTCCGGACAATACGCGCCGTGTCTAAGAGTACTGCTTTCTGGATCAAGCCCTTGATCCAACTGCCTAACGAGAGCCTCCTTAGATGTTGATCGAGGCTCTTTGATATTAATCCATTGGCCGTCACGACTATCGGTACAATGACTGCTGTATCCACTTCCCACATGTCGACAACCTCGCGAGCCAAGTCAAGATACTTAGTTTGCTTATCTTTCTCAGCTTTCACGAGATTGTCGTCATGAGGGACAGCTATATCAACAATCACTGTACGACGCTCTAGTCGATCTATCACCACTATATCAGGCTTATTGGCAACAATAGTCCTGTCAGTGATGATAGATCGATCCCAATACAACGTGATACTGCCATTGTCGAGAACTGGGTCGGGCACATACTTATAGTACGGTACTTCTGATTCCACAAGATTGTATTTAAGAGCAAGTTGCTGGTGAATAATCTTGGCTACGAGGTTGTGTCTATGCAAATAGTCTCCGTTGGCTAGGTGAGAACACCCAGAAATAATGTGTCGGATTGATTCCCCGGGCCGGTGGCATGCCCGACAGATGTCAGCCGTACCGTCCTTCACAATATATTTCCGGTAGTTGTTCGTCATCACAACTTCGTCCATTATCGCACAGACAAAACCTTCGGTTTCCCCGAAGAGGTCACCAAAGCGCAGCCAGGATACAGACGCTAATAGGTCTACATCGGGTCCATGTAGAGCCCGGTAAAAGCGCCCGTGAAGCTCCTTACTCTGCCATACTTCCCTGCGGTCATTAGTATCCAGTATTATAGGTTTGCGCCATTATTATTATTATTATTTACTTTGTGTCTCTGGGTGTAATTTTTGTATAATATGTATGTATTTAGAAATATATAAGTATGTATAACAGTTGTCTAGTACTCATACCACAAGCTCTGCTTAGTTTGGGACTAAATGGCGTTGTGTGAAATTGGTGGAATATAAAGAAAAAAATTGGTTGTATTGATATCTCAAAAAAAATATCTAATATATAAAATTCTCGTGTCACGGTGTTCGAACTTGAACTCCTCCGAAACGGCTCGACCGATTCTCATGAAATTTTGTGAGCATATTGAGTAGGTCTGAGAATCGGCCAACATCTATTTTTTTTTTTTTTTTATTTATATGGCAGAACAACGTTTGCCGGCTCAGCTAGTATATCTATAAAATATTATTTTTCTATAAAATTATGATTTAATTATGTCCTTCGTCGCCTTAGTGTATTTTATTTTTGTGACAGGCAGCTAGCTTCATTCGCCATTTAGTTAACAGCCTAGCTTTTTTTTTGAGGTGGGAAATCAACAAATCTCCTATTAAGAGTGGGAGGGAGAGACAGACTTTTACTTACTAAAACCCATCTGTGTTCCTTCAGCTGTTCTTTGCGTTCCAGGTCCACGATAACTGTTTCGAACCTTCTGGCAGCCCTAATAGGCAACGGCCGTAGCAGGCCACGTCCACTGGATTACATCTTTTTCAGGCGCGCGTGGAACACAATGCTGCGAATCGGCTTTGGACCTTATCGGACGGCCGTATAGCAAGCTACATATTGCTCGCCATCCGCAAGCTCGCGCCTACGGTGCATTGTCCAGCCACTTCTGACGCCCGCGCCCGCATCTCCTGCGGCCAAGGCTAGGGCGTTGGGATGTCCTCTCTCTCACTGTTTCAGCCATCTCCTTTGCTTGCATTACTACTTTGCAGAAGGAGGTAACCGCATTCCAAACCCTTTCACTTTGGACCCTAGACTGAAACAGAGGTGGAAGCGAGAGTTCACCACTGCAGATCGCCTTCACGAGACCACGGCGCGGTGCTCTGCCCAAGCAGTAAACACCTCCACCGTATCCTCGGGACGATCCACACAATTATGATACCCGAGAGTTTCTTCCCGCCGAATCTGAAATACTAGTCCGATTAAAACCTGCGTCAGGCAGAAAGTGAGGAAAACATGGTACCTTTCTAGCCACTTCACATAGAAGGGACTTACGGCCGCGATTTGCGGACTATATTATATATCTATATTGTGCATTACTGTTTACTATCAGGTGGGGTCGCAGTCAAGTACTAATTTATATTATTTAAAAAAAAAACAGCCTAGCCTGTCAACTAGCGGCCTAAATGATATTTTTCAAATACTTATTTATTTAATAGAGTGACCATGTGACGAAAAAATACTTAGGGCACCACAACACGCACAGGTTACCACGACTCGGAACTCGGATAAGGGCAGGTTCGAAGGAAACAACCTTCGTATCCTTCATCTAGAGTTCCTTAACTATGTTAGGTTCAGTTATGCACCAGCACATACATAACCGGCTGAACGGGAACCAACTTATATTCGGCTAGTTGAATGGCCCCTTTTAATAGCTATTATTCTAACTGATTGACAAATTAACCCGGCTTAGTTGGCTGCAACTCTGTTTTTATTTTGTCAATATTTTTTTTTTGTTATTTATCAACTGTCTAAAATTTTATAGACACACATGTCTGTGTTCCTAGAGAAAGATATAGATGTTATAAAACTATACTATTTACAAAATAACCTAATGGCCTAATTAGATGCTCTCTAACTAGGCCACTAAAAGGATCACACTAAAAATATTATTTGCTAGATTGTCTCTATAATAATATTATAAATCGCAGTGACATCGTAGAATGTAGTCTGATAAATTATCGACTAATGTGTCTATGGTTGAATTTTGTATCTGTGGGTGGTGTCCTAATTAGTTGATTTTCATTGAAGTTTCTCTAACACTGAAGAATTTGTGAATAATTGTGAATTTACTGAAATAAATCCTGATAAACATAAAATAAGAGAAATGGCTGGAATAAAGGGTACGTTATTGTAATCAAGGCTAATCTTACAATCTTATTTTGATTAAAGATATCTCAATCTCATCTGTAAAACAATGTCATCATTGTAGAAACAATGACTCATGTTATTTACAAATATTTTTCACATAATTTTGTTATTTCGGCTGTATAATTTCTGTATTATTCTTTTTCATGTACCTTTCAACACTACCGTGGATCAGGGTGAGTTATGGTTCCAGCCTGCCTGCTTAGTACTCCATCATAGCAACCAGTGTATTTTAAAAATCAATCATTTAGTTTTATATTTATGTTGTGTATTTCATGTAGGCACTTACCTACTAATGTTGTCCAGTTCTAAAAAAAAAATATCTGTTTTCGATGTAAAAGTTCAATTTAGGCAGTGATAATAAACATAAAACAGTGATAATTTATAGGAGACTTAGGTCACACTATTTTTAATGATGATTAAATCAAGATGATTTTACATACCTGATGTCTTGATGCATTATTGTTATTTTGAAGTTAATTCTTATGTAGTTCAAAAGATTTATTGTTATTATTTTGGTCTACTAATCTCAACTTCAAACACAAAAGAGAAACTGGAGTAAAATCTGGCTTTTGAGGCCAACTGGATTAGTCATTTGACAATCACTTTATTTTGACAACTTTCTGTAAAATTTCAGCAATACGAATATAATATTCACATTCAGTTTATTCATGAGAATTCTTTTGGTTAGTTTTATTTTTTGTTCATTTTTAATAACCAAAAATGAAAATTGATGTTTTAATTTTCAGTCTCGTGTCTCTGGCATTTGCTGGTTCCATTGGGATGACCTTTGTTATTCTCGCCTGTGCCTTGCCAGGATATAAGTAAGTTGTTATTTTGTTTACTTTATTTATTTATTGTTTACTTTATTTGTTCTTTATCAACACAATCTTAACAAATACTCTTGGTTCATATTGACATAAATATTCAAGTACTAGCTAAGTAGCTGCTGCCAGCGGCTTCGGCCCCTTGATAGTAGAAAATTATCCCAAGTGAACATACTTCCAGGAGAAAAAATAACCCATGTGCTATTCCAGGATATGGTATACCAAGTTTCATGGAAATCCATTTTGTAGTTTTTGCGTGAAAGAGTAACAAACGTCCATACATACAAACTTTCGCATTGATAATATTAGTAGGATTATGTGCATTACAATAATGGTTCAAGAAAATTTAATAACAAATCATCACATTTTAGTTCATTAAACCCTGAGCGAACGCCTTCGAACGTCATTGTCTTTCTATTGTGTCTCTAATTACGCTACTCAATAGGAATTATTATGCCAAACAATTTGTTTTTTTTAAATAGAGTTATTCTATACATATTTATTTTGATACAATATCTATACATGAAATAAATCTGTACAAGTTTTTAGTTGTGTGCCTGTGCGTATCACATAAAATGTACATGCACCTTTTTTATGAGTCCCAGTATGGCCTTGATGGGGCTGAGCCTGAGTGAGCCTGTAATCATCTGGTCTTGGAAAAGGTATAGTCTCCACAGATCCTGCAAATCAGGTTGCTTGCTAGTCCCATGTTGTGGAGCTGTTTGTTGGTGGCATAGTGCCCCGTGAAGACTCCTGTGATTGTTCGGAGCTGTGATCTTGTTGCGCCTTCCTATCCGGTTTAGTATTTTAATAGGTTAGTACCAGCCCAGAATCCACTCTATTGGATATTACTGTTTCTTTGAACAACCATTTTTGATGCTGTTTTCAAAAAAATATTTCTTTTCAGATTTGTTATTTAGTATAAAACTTGCTGACCCGGCGAACTTCGTACCGCCTAACAGTCAATTAATGAAATATATCTTTCGACATAGGTAGTCAACCGATTGCGATGAAACAAAGCCTAAGTAATATATGCATAAGTAACATCAACTCATGGCCTTAGTAAACTAACTTAACCCAGGAGTCCAGCAGGGCCGATGCCTACTAGGGCCGGTCCTACTATGGACGATTTTGTTGACATCTCTGAGGCGTGCGTGGAACACTACGTGCTGTCGACTCGAGCTTGGTCCGGAGGAACACCGGCCCGGCCGGACGGCGTGTCCACAAATGTAGATGCTGCCACCCATCCTGTAATGGAAGATCCTAAATAACTGCAAAAGGAAAATTCTCTTAACAAAGAAAATTATGCTACAAGCTATTATTTTGTTACATTCTGCAAGCCTTCATCCATCTTATCAGTAAACATACAAATAATCAATGTCATTCGCACCGCCTATCTAACAATGAATTTTGTTTATGGAACATTCTTTTTTTACCGAAAATTGCTTGTTCTTCGAAAAATTATGTAAATATCATTTTTTTTCTGTAAAGAGATAATCATCAAATAACTTCACTTTAGGGTGGTGCGAGAGTGCGTCTCAGACTTAAGCTGACTAAATCCCACCGGTCTCCTTCAGTTGCCCTGTGCGTTCTAGGGTCACGGTAACTATTTAAAACGTTCCCGCAGCCCTAGCAGGTTTACTGGGCCCCCTTCAGTTTTACTGACATCTACGACTACGCGCTTTCGACTCGGATTTGGTCCTTACAGCCCCCCCCCCCCCCTCCTAGCCAAGTTACAACCGTTTCGTGTCGAATTCCGTTCTCCAATCGGTAACGCCTCGTTGTCAGCAAATGTAGAAAATGATAAGTTGATAGCCATGTTGACGAGCCTGAGTCGGCCGCTTCTCGTTCCACAATAACAAAGGATGTAGCGTTGAACATTGTAGAAACGATAACAATTCATTCTATCACTCTCAGACCAATTTATTGGTCTGAGCTATCACTTTGAACGATGTGAACTTGGCTACGAATTTTCTATTCGTTTGTTCTGAACACGTGACTTAACGTTGAGATGATGTCACTCCCATACATTTGATTAGCTTTCGACTAGCGTTAACGATTACAGATTATCAACTTGGCTGCTGGACAGCCGAACAGCGAGCTACCATAGCTCGTCGTCCGCAAGACCGCACCTATGGTGGCTGAGGCGTGAGCATGTCTATTCCCTCAGGCCACGGCTTCGTGACCGAGTAAGCGTTGCCGCGCCGCTCGCCGAGCCACCACCACCGCCCCACCGCTCCGCTGCGCAGTTGTGGCTATCTCCTTCGCTTACAATACTGCTTTGCAGAAGGAAGTGACTTCTTCCCATTCCCTTTCGTTCCGGACTATGACCTGAATCAAAGCCGAACACGAGAGGTCGCCGCCGCCCGATCGCCTCTACGAGGACAAGGCGGTGCTCCGGCCAACTGGGCCATAGATTTGCACCGAACCCTCCGAGCGATCCGTTTGGGTTATATGATTTAGAAAACTTTAACACCGAATAACACGTCCGCGTAAGTTTACTTATAGGGAAAAATTTACGCTAAAACAAAAAACTAACGCCGTAACCATGCGATCTCGAATAACCAAATCTCTAATTCACCAATTCAAATCACTCAACAACAAATGCGCGCTTCTACGAAATACAGCCACGCGACTTCGCTTAACCAAACCTCTAACGAAAAGATATCAAATAAATTGTTTAATGCTGCTTACCATCAGGTGGGATCGCACTCAAGCACTGGTTTACTATATATATTTTTCCTTGGAGCACAATCTACCTAATCTTTTCCCAATAATGTAGGGGTCAGCTTCCTGTCTATTATCATTCAACTGAAAACCAATATTTTACACGGATCGAAGACCTATCCGACCTTCACAACCCAGTATCTAGGCAACAGGATACCCCTAGGCAAGACTACTGGCAAGTTTCCTGACTTCCAACTTTCCATAATGACTGTCAAAGATATTATTTTTAAGCTATTGCATAGCTTCTATCGCGGGCCTTGAGCGCGGGGACCGAATCCAGAAATTCCGTAACGAAAAATATACCTCACGCTCCCCACTCCGACGGGCACGGAGGTGTGGCTTGGAGGCCGACAGAGACCGAACACCTATTTTAGAAAAGTCGTTAACGACCTGTGTGGCGCATTGGTACAGCGTTCTACCTATGTTATCATCGTGCCTCGAGTTCAAATCTCGGTCAAACAAAATAGTCTTTTTGTATTATAATAGATTATAGTAATGTTCTTTGATAACAACTGAACATACTTGTAGCAATTTATGAAGTAAACAAGAAAGAAAAAAATTTGTTTTCTTATCGGTCACCACGCTCAAAAAGTGTAACTTGAATTAATATAAAAAAAAAGAAATACTGCATAAATAAAATAAATAAATAATTATAATTGCATAAGTTGATACAAAATGCTATGCAATAGCTTTACCGCGGCAGTCCCCGAGTGCCACACTTATTTTATTTTTATTTGTGGTGGTATGCCTGCCGGGCCAGTGTATCGTGGGTGCGTTCACAAACATGTAAGTTCACATGTAACACCTGTCACCCAGATCTGGAACACCTATCTATTCTGTAGGCCATAAAAATATTTGTTCCGTGCGGGAATCGACCTCGCGACCCGCAGCGCAGCAGCCAATTTAACCTTTTGACCGCCAGAGCGTAAACGCATCGGCATACCTCCCACGCCAAGCTACAAATTCAGCGCAAATACCTAAATTAGGGATTCCAACATCTTATCGATAACCAATTAGTCATTGCTTTATTAAACCCATATTTTTTAAATAAAATATTACTCGTTACATCATTATTTAATTTTATTTGACCGTATTTCTTATCATACTATCATTAAACAGAAGTTACAAAAATCTTAACAACGTAAAAGCAGACATTAGAACTACAAACGAATAAAATAAATAATAATAAGGTACATCACTAATCTCGTCCGTGACGGTAGCCGCTGTCGGCCCGTAGCGCTAATGACCTCGCGGCTTGACGTGTCTTCCCGACTGTGGCGTACAGGTTACTTTCTATGCTCTGTTGCGTAGGGATGCGCGAGAGTGGACAGAAAACTATGGATCGATAGATATTATTATGAATTTGTTACTGCAGACCACAATTTAGTATTATATTATACTTTAAGAATATTCAGATGTGAATAATTGTTATTTAAAAAATTATTATCGAATTATTTAATGCTACTTTTTATAAAATATTTCATAGATTTTAAATACAATTTATCTTACTTACCCATCACTAGCTGTCGTGTCTTGCCGACTGTGGCGTGAGGAAGAACACTTTCTTACGGATTTCGATTAGCAATTTTTGATGACTGTTTTTTCTAGTGAAATATAACTAATGCATACAATCTTTGTGCCATTTTACAATATATCATTAATGTAGTTTTATAGGAAAAAGAAACACAGAAAACTTAATTTAGTATATTTATTTTGCACTTAAAAAATATCGTTTTCTTGTCGGCTGTAGACGACGGTGGCGTGTTGGACACGTTTTCGTTTATCGTCTATACCCGACCGTGGCGTTCAAAAGGTTAAATTTCAAAATTAGAACTCAATGAACAATAAAAATCAATGGTGGGTTGGTATGGCTCATTATTTAATATGGAAGCATAAAGAAAAATTCTTTTGTTGTTGTTTTTTTTTAATAATGATTCCAGCCTGAGACTGTCCCATTGCGGTGCTGATTTCTCCTTTCTCAAAGAAGATGGTTTTAATATTTTACCTTAATTTGTTCCTTCTTGTTGACAGCTTATGGTGGCCATTCTTCGTGGTATTGTTTTACATCCTGAGCCCGATCCCGACGATGATCGCGCGTCGCCACACTGACAGCACTAGTGGCAACTCAGCCTGTATGGAGACAGCTATCTTCATCACTATGGGATTCCTCGTCAGCTCGTTTGCACTTCCCATCGTTCTGGCCCGTTCATCAGTGGTATGTATTTGAGATATTTCTAATCGGGATTATTGTCTACCCATGTTCCATTGATTAGAAAACATCCAAGTCTTCAAATTCATAATATAATTAGCTTCTCACAGTGACTTTGCCTGTGTGAAAACAGAAAATTATTATTATTCCAAATAAACATTGGTGGGAAAGGTCTACCATGGTGTACCAAATTTCATCCAAATCCCTTCAGCCGTTTGAGCATGATGGAGTAACAAACGCATGCATTTAAACTTGGCCTTTATTATTTATATTAGTAGGTATGTTTAGTGTAGAAATGGTTGGGCACGCCACAATCATGGCGGTAAGTCCCCTCTTTGAGGCGTCGTTGGAAAGACCTCACGGCGTCCTCGCCTTCCGCATGACGGTCTACCATGGTGTACCAAATGTCATCCAAATCCCTTTAGCCGGTTGAGCATGATGGAGTTACAAACGCATACATTTAAACTTTGCTTTTATTATTTATATTCGTAGGTATGTTTAGTGAAGAAATAGGTTGGGCACGCCACAATCATGGCGGTAAGTCCCCTCTTTGAGGCGTAGTTGGAAAGACCTCACGGCGTCCTCGCCTTCCGCATGACGTAGGTTCTCCGAACACGGCAAGTTCGGGATGTTCCTGCACCGGATTCGTGCGGAAGCGACGCTGACGCCCGGGTGTCGCCACTGTGTGGACCGCACGGAGGACACGGTGGAGGTGTGCCACTTCACATCACGTCACTCCGTCTCGTTAGCTCTTCAATCCCTATAGATGACAGAAGTGCTGACGAGAGAGTATTTGGACGTGGATGTGCGACCTTGGCGCTAAATTGTCACTTCATTTTTCAGATTAAGTGGGGCGCTTGCTACTTGACATTGGCCGGTAACGTCATAGTATACCTCACGATTCTTGGCTTCTTCACCATCTTTGACATGGACGACTCCGACTACACGATGTGGTGAGAAATCTAAATGTTGTTACAACATGAATGGACGATCTTAAGCAAATATATTGTATCGTAAGACAATGTTGTGGTTCTGTTTATGATTAAGTCTGATAATGATACTGATAGTGTAACATTAAAGGTGGTCTATGAAAATGATGTTAACAACATTCTTTCTTTTAAATTTATCGAAACTGAAGCTATGGAACATCTGTTATTATATTGTCCAGTATTTGGAGCAATATAAATGTGCTCATAAGAATATTTAAATATGTCATTTTAATGGTTTTATCGTGATAGTTCGTATCTGTAATGTTTGTTTTAATTTAATAATTATGGCTCGATTATGGTTCCTTAATGCTTGTGAACAACGTATCAACAGCACATGATTGTGATATAGCTTCATTTGTGTACTGCAGCGTAAATAAATTACTACAACTTTCTAACTTAACAATTTTAACTGATAAACTTATTTTTTGCACCTACGAACTATCAACCTTATTCGAGTACTGATATTATAATATTACTTTTATTCCTTATATATCAACATAATTTATGTGAATTTTATAATATAACGTATGTTACTCACGTATTTAAAAAACAATATTCTATTTGTTAATATTTAAACTTGAATTAAGAGAAATTTTAGTGTAAGAGATAATTGGAGATATTTTTTTATCATCAACTGAACTTCAGAACAACTTTCAACAATATTAAAAGAAATTAAAATGAGCTTGTGTCATGAATATTATATCTCATAATAAAGGCTTGTTGGCTATGCATACCATCGTTTTGTAGGATTATCAGTTCTATTTGATGAGTGTGGCTAAATAATTATTGGCTAACCATTATTATGTAGTGTTTGGTACACTGAAATACAGTGGAGTGTGGATTTTTCATAATATTTGCTTTGTTAATACGAAAAAATGAGATTATCTGGAAGATACACAGCCTTTGGCCTGCTAAGATTATAAAGAAGGATTTTGAGGTTTAATAACAGTGTTGGTATCTTAAAATAATAATCAAAGGCAAAAGGTTGTGTGTCATTGATTGATGTAGTATTTCTTTATTGACAGATTAGTAATATGAATGATTATCTTTTTGACAGCCACAGCAAAAAAAATGTGTCCAGCACGCCACGGTCACGGCTACATGACAGATTGAAAGATGAAATCATTTTTAGGCGCTGGAAGCACGCTTTGGTTTTTTTGACGTGGCTGTGATAAGGATATGTAGGTACTAACACCGTATGTCGCAAAAAAAGTTGCGCTTTAACCGCTTGCGTCGGATTGGTCCGACGACTGTTTTCGTGTCCTATTCGCCAGGGTCGTGTGTTTGCGACTGAGTACGTTTAGCCCTTTAATCCCCATAGGTGACAGAAGAGCTGTCTAGATAGAGTATTTGGTCGTGGATGTGCGATTCTCTCCTTCTCTTCTCTCTTCTGATATAATAAAAAATATATGAATATGTTTGTCGGATATTTCCGACGTTAAAAGGTTAATGTAGTAAGACAGTCTAGTTATTCAAGTCAATCATGTATTTGTTGTGCTATTTGATTCAAAGGCTGAATAAAAAAATGTTCCGCATAGCACTTGGTGTCTTGCTAACCTGGTTGTTGTAATAACTCTTAATATAAATTGAAAAACATCCAAAATCATTCCACTGTGACTCCATAACATTCAAGTAAATACAGGAACCTTTTAATGCAACAAAAATGGCTAACGATAAATTGGTTTAGGTAAATTTAGTAAAAAATCTACTTAATAAGAAATTCGACAAAAAATAGTATCTTTGTAACATTGAAGTCTTCAAAAATTTTATTATGTTATGGTTACATTCCTGTAATGTAAATTGTGTAAATATAGCAATAGTATCAGGTCACAATAAATCAGCTGCTTTGTAAAATATTGTTGTTTATTTGTTCGCCTTTGTACCCTATTAAGAGCGTCCAACCAACCAGAGATACATTTTCAGCATTTTTCATACAATCGCTCTTACGTGATTACGACGTAGCTACACATCTTTTTCTCTAGATATTTAAAAAAAAAACAGTTATTTTGTGGATATCTAGGTTTCTATTGAAATCAAATTAATCCAGTAAAAACCTCTGAAAATCTGTTATTTTGCGTGAATTTTGGCTCTTCATAATGTATTCATTCAAAAAGTAAAAAGACATAATAAAGAACCTTGCGAATTTAATCAAGATTCTGAATTACATAATTTTGTTTTCTAAAAACTTAAGGTTTTCAAAAAAAAACACGTAAGTATATATTTGTGTACAAGTTTTTGTGAAATGTTCAAGTGAATTCCGGAATGCCAACAGAACGTTCCTGGTGTTATCTCTCTTTTTCGCGTTGCCTTTTTATCAAACATTGCGTTGGACTGTGTTGGATGAACCAACCAGTTTTTAAACCATGCTCAGGTTGACGATAGGCGAGTGCGAAAGGGCCCTAGTTTTAATCATGACGTAGTACGTTGTAAAATCTAAAATTTCAAGTCTGTAGGTCATTTAGTTCCGAAGTTAAGCAAAAGCAAAGTTTCTTATTTATGACACTCACTCATGATCATCAGAATAGAACTAGTACTTCCCATAAAGTCAGAGAGCTGAAATTTGGTGCAGAGTTAGGGTTTAATGGCCACATAAAGGGAAAACTATAAAAACTAGGATAATCGAAGATCTGGAGTACCTGGTGACCCTGATTAGAAAACACAAGAGCCCAACCAAACTATTAGAGATCGACATACCACCTTTACAAAAAATGAAGGTCACAGATTGGTGCAAAGGTGTCATGGAGCACCTGGTTTTGTACCCTTGTGTATCCTTCAACGGCCAAGTCACACAACATTAACTATAATAATAAAGAAATCGCAGTAAGGAACCTTAGACTTGGCACGCTTTGTTTGTCTAGATTTCATTACTTTTTAGAGATAAACAAGCAGCTCCATCGAGACTTGACTAGTTTTTTACAGAATGTTTTTGATGGGATATCTATAACCCTACCCTATCTCCTAAAGACAGAAGTTATTGGTCAGCTGCCTGGGTGGGACCCACTCTTAATACAAGATCCCAGAGCCGCCAGACACTACTTATTTTCTCTTAAGTAAAATAGAAGAAAGCTCGTTGTGAAGTGAATGGGTACCTACTTAAACCACAGGGCCGGTTTTACCTAGAGTGCAGGGTGTGCGGTGCACACTGGCGCAGGGTCATAATAGTGGGCGCCAAATACCCTCTCGAGACAGTGAAATAACTACAACGTTGTGCTTTTTAGGGTTCTGTACCTCAAAAGGAAAAAACGAAACCTATATAGGATCACTTTATTGTCCGTCCGTCTGTCTGTCTGTCAAGACCCTTTATCTCGAGAACGCGTGGAGGTATCGATTTGAAATTAAAACCGTATACTTGAGTCTGCGGTCCCTTGAAGCTGTGAAAAAATCAAATTTCTAAGTTAAGGAATAAAAAAGATTCGGCCGTTTATGTCGCAAAAAACGTATATATTTTTAACCGACTTCAAAAAGGAGGAGGTTATATGTTCGGTTGAATGTATGTTTTTTATTTTATTTTTTTATGTATGTTCACCGATTTCTCGGTCAATTGTGGACCGATTTTGAAATTTTTTTTTTGATTGAATGGTTATGCTTCCGAGTTGGTCCCATAGAAATATTGTTATGATCTGATCATGAACTTCGAAGATATGGAACAGAACTCCTCATAGGATCACAGCAGAACCGTTGTAACAAGCAAAATTGCTTTGTTTATACGTGTAGTCGATGACTGAAAGTAGAGGGGCAATATATCGAACTGATCTGATGATGAAGCCTGAAGTTAGGCACCGGAACTCTGTAATAAATTAATGTAATCTAACCGTGTTTGGGATTATTAGAATTGTCATGAGATGCACTCTGGCTATAAGGTATTTAAGTTTGGCTGAGGGGTACTTTTTAGTGGTGGTACCATAACTAAAAAGTGTAAAAAAAAACTTTTTACAAAAAAAAATACAACCGACTTCAAAGTAAAAAAAACACTGAAAAGTGCAAAATAACTTTAATTTCGGAAGTCGGTGTTAAATAACGAAGAGACAAAACTACTACAGAAACACCGACTTCTGAAATTAAAGTTATTTTGCACTTTTCAGTGTTTTTTTTACTTTGAAGTCGGTTGTATTTTTTTTTGTAAAAAGTTTTTTGATACTCTTAAAGGAATCAAAATTCATAGGGTACTTCCCGTTGACCCAAAATCCTGAAATTTGGCATAAAACAAGGTCTTATAATACAGGTACAGGAATAAATCTGAAAGCAGTAAATTTGTTGTTACCTACGTCACAAAAAAAAAACTAGCAATTCGGAAAAACCTTCGAGACTCCATTCGGGAATTGTAGTTTGTACGGAACCCTCAGGGCGCGAGTCCGACTCGCACTTGCCCAGTTTTTTTATTCATGTAACCCCTTTCTTCTTAAAAAATACTATTACATCCAGACATCATTTAAAATTGCACCCGAATTTACAACTGAAAAAAAAAGTTGAGAGCTCTATTTTGATACCATTCGATTCCAACTAAGACGAATCTAATGACACTCTGAGTCTAAAACGCAACAAGCCATTTAGGCTCTAGAGCGTGCTAAAGAACTGCATACATACAGACACTCGAAAAAACATAACCGGCCTGGGCGAAATCCGCTGCTGCGACAAGTCGCAGTATGGCGGACAGAGTTCCGGCGGGATCTCATGGCGATATTGCGACAGCGACTGTCGCTACCCAGTGCTTAGCATTGCGGCGGTAAGTCCCCTCTTTAAGGAGAGGCTGGACAGCCGCCAAGGCGTTCTCATCTTCCGTATGACACAGGTCCTCACCGAACATGGTAAATTCGGGAGGTCCCTATCAGGCGGAAGAAACACCCCGCGTCACCATTGCGTGAACCGCACGGACACGGTGGAGCAGACGGTAAAGGCATGTCCCGCTTGGGCGGCGCACCGCCGAGCGGTGTCCTAGTGGAGGTGATTGGCAGCGGCAGCGTTCAGAGTGAGAAGGAATGGGATGCGGTCTCGTCCATCTGCGAAGTAGTTATGCTAACGAAAGCGACGGCTGCAACAATGAGGAAACGTAGGTATATCCTCACACCCCAGCCACCGCGATAGAAAACGCCCCGAATCGCAGAGCAGTCTCGGGCCACTGAAGGCGAAGGGTCGCACACGATGAGCAATGAGTAAGTCAACGTCGCCGCGTCGGGTCGTCCTTTATGGATGGAGCCCGAGTCGTCGACGGTGCGCAGTGTTCCACGCGCGCTTCAAAGAGATGTTATCTAACCGTAGGGGCCCAGTAGGGCCGATGTCTGCTAAGGCCATGGGGAAAAGTATGAAAAAGATACATGTGGTCCTAGAACGCAAAAGGCAACTGAAGGAACATAGGTGTGATTCTAGTCAGTACAAGTCTGACACGATCTCTCACTGACATGTACCTAAAGGTACATGTCAGTGAGAGGACATGTACCTAAAGGTAGAAGTGGCAGAACGTGGCACTACGAAAAGGATACTTTCTATCCAGGTTCTATAGTAGGACAATTTGCGATTTTCACGCGAGTTGTCGCTTGTGTTGGAATGAAAAATGGATTGTCGCTGACAAAAGCATTAATTTTTATTACAATTTCCTCTTGTCCTGCCTGGGAGATATTTAGAATATTAATAATCGAACATCTGGCCAGTGACGTAAGCTTAATCCATTTTTCTAGTCCTCATCAATGATAAACTTTTGTAGGCACTTAAACACGATTAATTCTTATTAAAGAGAGAAAAAAAAACTAAATGGTTTGCTGAGGTCAGGTGTTTAAAATAAATATGATTTATTTAACATTTTTCCCGTTGTTATGTACATATATTGGAACGTAAATTAATCATCTTCCGCTGATTTGACGTTTCTCAAACGTCAAAATTCGTGAATCCACAGCGATTGTACCGCACCCACTAAAGTTTTCCTTATACTTTATTGTAAATTCTGATTTGAACAGTATTTTGCCAAGATAGAATCATGGGTGATCATTTACCAGCATGTGTTATCGATGTCGGCACGGGCTACACGAAGCTGGGCTTTGCCGGCAACAAGGAACCGCAGTTTATCATTCCGTCAGCCATAGCGATAAAAGAAACTGCGAAAGTTGGCGACCAAAGTACTCGACGTATGACTAAGGCCGTGGAAGATCTCGATTTCTTCATCGGCGATGAAGCGTTCGACGCCACCGGGTATTCAGTGAAGTATCCTGTGCGCCATGGTCTCGTTGAAGATTGGGATCTAATGGAACGTTACATAGAACAGTGTATCTTCAAATACTTGAGAGCGGAGCCGGAAGATCATCATTTCTTGCTTACTGAGCCTCCTCTAAACACGCCCGAAAACAGGGAGTATCTAGCTGAGATTATGTTTGAATCATTCAATGTGCCTGGTTTGTACATTGCTGTGCAAGCCGTGTTGGCGCTCGCGGCGTCGTGGAAGTCGCGCACGTCTGCTGAACGTACGTTCACAGGAATAGTTGTAGACAGTGGAGATGGTGTCACCCATATAGTGCCTGTAGCTGAAGGATATGTCATTGGATCATGTATCAAACACATACCCATTGCTGGTAGAAATATTACCTCATTTATTCAATCTCTACTGCGTGAACGTGAAGTAGGTATCCCACCGGAACAAAGTTTGGAGACTGCTAAGGCTATAAAGGAGAGATACAGTTACATTTGTCCCGACATAGCAAAAGAGTTTGCTAAATATGATGCAGACCCTGGTAAATGGATGAAGAACTACACGGGTATTAATGCTATTACTAAAAACCCATTTTCTGTTGATGTTGGTTATGAGAGATTTTTGGGACCTGAGATATTCTTCCACCCTGAGTTCTCTAATGCCGATTTCACCGTGCCTCTGAACGAGATGGTAGATGAAGTCATCCAGTCATGCCCAATTGATGTGAGGAGAGGTTTATATGGGAACATTGTATTGTCAGGTGGATCAACTATGTTCCGTGACTTTGGTAGGAGACTGCAGCGTGATATCAAGAGGACAGTTGACGCTAGGTTGAAGCATTCTACAACTTTGTCAGAGGGCCGAATCACGCCTAAGCCTGTTGATGTGCAAGTCATTTCACACAATATGCAGCGGTATGCTGTCTGGTTTGGAGGTAGTATGTTGGGCTCAACTCCTGAGTTCTACCAAGTCTGTCACACGAAGCAGGCATACATGGAATATGGCCCCAGCATTTGCAGACACAACCCAGTATTTGGCACCATGACATAAATGTATATTGTAATTCATTGCCAGTATTCAGTCAATAAGTTGACTATTTTTAAGCAATTATGAATTTATAATTTTAAGATTTATTTTACTTAAAAGAGACTTATTAAGTATGCCTATTTTATAAGTGTAACTAAATGTAGCTACATGAATTATTGGAGCATGATATTTGTATAAAACATTTAATTCCAACATTATGTTATGATTATATTAAAATATTCAATTCATGTTAAATCTAATTTCTTAGCTGGACTTTTATTAAGAGGCATTTCTTGCATTCCAGCTTTTTACCAAATATAGAGTCTTGATATAATGTTTGTGTTATTTATATATGTTCAAACAAACCCTGTGCTACTGCCCTACCTAAATAACATTTTTATTTATCATAATAAATGCTTTGTAATGACAAGTTACACTAACACAACTGAAAGTATTTTTCTTATGAGCCTGATGTATCCCACTGCAGGGCAAAGGCCTCCCTTCCATTTTTTTCTGTCCGTAACCACTTCTGGCCGATCCTTCAGGTAGGAGTAGCCAGTATACTATAGTAGTCTTTGGGTAGGAGTCCAAATCGTCACGCCATCTCCTGGGCCTACCGCATCGCCGGCTCCTGCTGTTCGGAATCCAGTCAGTGGTTACTCTCGCACTATTTCGTTGTGACATGCGGCAGTGACTTGCCCAAAAAGTATTTTATATTTCTTAATTATTTATCTTCATTTTATTTCGAAGTGAGTGAAATGAGATTAGTCATTCAAGTCGCTAGAGTAGTTACTAGTTCGTAGCTATAATTCTAGATGGCGCTATTCAAAATCGTTATAAACGGAACGTTGATATTTGTCAATCCTCGTTGCCCGTTGGTGATATATGTCAAACGAGGATTGACATATTATCAAACTTTAACGTACGATCTGGCCAGATCGCTTTACGAGTCGCGAGACTAAGCGGACGTGTGTTCTGTTATTGATTATAATGAAATAAACAATTACGAGAAATAAATATAAATATTGCTCCGTCAGCATAAAATTAAAGTGTGTCGCGTGTGATTTGTAACCGACTTACATAAACAAGATGAACTAGATAGATCTTTTTGTACAATAAATAAAGTGTTTTCGGTAATATGTCCAACCCCGGAGCGAGCCCGTTTGGTCGTAGCCAATTACTACGGCGAAGTCCTCCACCGACGCCTACCCAACCAGTACCCCCTAGCGACCCAAACCCACCAGCACCCACGGAGAATGAATTACCGAGTGAAGTCATCAGCACGCAGGAGATACAGAAGTGGATAGGATCCATAGATGCAATCCTGAGTGAAGTTTGCACTATTGTCGCGGATGGGAAAATGATCTCGGACCAGAAGCTTCGTGTCTCCGCTCTTTGCCGTAAAGTCTCAAGTGGGACGGCTCAGATGGCCGTCTTATACCAATCATTGAAGACAAAAACTATCCAGGCCCATACTACAATCCAGCACCTTCAGGTTCAGCAGAATGTTGTGAACACTCTCCAGCAGTTCAGAGAGGTCGTAGAAACCAAACTGAATTCATCAGAAAATTCGTCCTATGCTAGCATGGTTAAGAAAGGTACCGACGTCGTCCGTCCTGCAAATTGGAGATCAGTCGCCATCTATCCCAGCGATAAAACACAAACAAGTGAGGACACCAAGTCTCTTGTCCAAAAGATCATCTCCCCAGAACAACTTAAGCTTCACGTTCGTGGCCTAAAAAAAGTGAAAAATGGGGGCGTTTTGATTAGCACCGAAAACAAAGGCGATATTGATAAACTCAAGAACTCGGAAAAACTGGTATCATCAGGCCTTAAAATAGAAGAACCTTCCAAACGCCGACCTAGGATTGCTATCATTGGTGTCCCCGTCGCTCTTACTGAAAATGAGGTATTTGACTGTATTTACGAGCAGAACCTATCAGACAAGTTGCCGAATTTAACTCGCGAGTCGTTCCTAGAGTGCATCAAATTGAGCCATAAATCGGGTAAGAGAGACCTTCCAACTTGTAACTACATCCTGGAACTACCTGCTAGCATAAGAAAGGTTATCATCAACCAAAGCAGAATTTTTATCAATTGGACATCATGCCCGGTGAGAGATTTCACTATAGTCACCAGGTGCTTCAATTGCCAGCAGTTCGGACACGCAGCCAAGTTCTGCCGAGAAACCAGTCCTACCTGCAACCACTGTGGAGAGAGCGGACACTCCTTCAAGGAATGTAGCAGCAAATCTTCTCCCCCTCTATGCGCAACGTGTAAACGCTTCAAGAGGAAATGTGACCATCCAACTGGTGATGTAAGTTGCCCGGCCCGCAAACATGCAGAAATGAATTACATAAACTCAATAGACTATGAAGGCGCCTAAGAGCGTCACCTAATACTTAGTTAGTTAGCAGATAAACAGGTAGCTTATATTTATTTACTTTTTAGTTTATTTTTTAATTGTCATGACAAATCAGCTATTTTGCGACCTAGATAGTTTTTCTGTGTCGGAGTCCAAAGTCTGCAATGTTGAGGATTGTAAACACCTTCTTTCTTCTGGTGACAAAACACTAACCCTACTCACACAGAATATTCGCAGCATAAGTCGAAACATGAACGGTTTTGAAGTACTGTTACAGGATCTTGACGTAAGCTGTGATATTATTGTTTTAACAGAGTGTTGGCTGTCAAAACAGATGGTTAACTTACCATCTCTTGACGGTTATTATTCCTACAGAAGTGACATAAACATAAACCAGAACGATGGTGTAGTAGTTTATATCAAAAATAATTTAAGAACTGTAAGAGAAGAACCAGTATCCCTGGATAGTAATTGTTTAATAATTAAAGTAATTCCCGATACGGTAGTCATGGCTATTTATAGGCCTCCTTCTCAAAACATAGATGGATTTTTAGAGTCACTCGACAGAAACTTAAAAAACATAGCATCTTTTAAAAATATAATACTTTTGGGCGATATTAACATTAACATTGCTTCCGGGAAAATAGATAGTAAAGTACATAATTATCTGAATATTTGCTCATTTCATGGACTTCTACCAGCACACTACCACCCCACGCATCGGAGCGGCTCATGCTTAGACCACATCATTCTAAAATCAAACAATCCATCCAAAACATTGGTTACTAATTCTACGCTTACTGATCATCAGGCTGTTTTACTAACATTACAAATAAGTTCACCTAGAAAAAACTGCATGCGTAGCTACACTAAAGTCAATATGTCAATTCTTGAAAATGACATACGCGGTATTGATCTTGACCCTGTTTATAATTCAGACGATGCAAATAGTTCGTTACATTATTTCATAAATTCGTTACAATCTGCGATACAGAAAAACACGTTTACTATGAAAATGCCTAGAAAGTATAGTTGCATTAAACCCTGGATCACCCCTGGTCTCGTTCGTTGTATAAGGCATAGAGACAGACTTCACCTAAAATTAAAATTAGCTCCTGATAACGAAGTGCTTTCTTTAACTTATAAAAGGTATCGGAACTTCTGTAATAATCTTTTGAAAAAACTAAAAAATCAGTACGATAAAAACGAATTACAGAAGGCCGGGAAAAATAGTAAACTAGTGTGGAAGTTTGTAAAATCTCATACATTTCGATCAAAAAAACCCGAACCCCCGTTTGATATATTACTGTCAGGTATAAACCCAACAGAAGCAATAAATAAAGCAAACAACTTTTTTGTTAACGTTGGTAAAAACTTAGCTGAAAAAACACTCAACTCTAATATCATTTCCCAACACAACTCTACCACGACATCCTCCACATTAAAATCTTTTGTTTTATTAGATACAGACGTTAACGAAGTAGTCAGAATTATAAGCGGGCTTAAGGATGTTTGTGCCACTGGGTGGGATAACATACCTAATAATATTCTTAAAACATTTAAATACCTACTTGCCCCTCCTCTAACCCACATCTTCCAACTTTGCTTATCTAAAGGTATATTTCCAAAACTACTTAAAAAGGCTGTGGTCACACCTGTATTCAAATCTGGAGATAAAACCAGTGTGAATAACTACAGACCCATCTCAGTGTTAACAGGCCTCTCTAAAGTTTTAGAAAAAATTATTAACAGTAGACTAATAAAATATCTAGAAGAAAACAGACTACTATCAGATAGTCAATTTGGTTTTAGGGCTAAGAGATCAACTAGCCAAGCAGTACACAATTTGACTAACTATATTACTACTAACCTGGATAATGGTATGCACACAATTGGGATCTTTCTAGACCTTGCCAAGGCCTTCGACACAATTTCTTGTTCTTTACTTTTGCACAAGCTTGAATCACTTGGGATAAGAGGTAAACAACTTTTACTATTTTCAGACTATCTCAGTGATCGTCATCAATGTGTAAAAATTGGTGAATATACCAGTTCTGATCTTAGAAATAGCTGTTTTGGCATTCCGCAAGGTAGCATTTTGGGGCCAACATTATTTTTAATCTACATAAATGAACTATGCAGCCTGTCGCTCCAAAATGGTGTTATAATGTCATATGCGGATGACACTGCTCTATTGTTTTCAGGTAAGTCAAAAGTTGAGGTGTATGAATACGCTCAAAATGGTTTTGACATTGTTACTAAGTGGCTCCAGAAAAATCTCCTAACATTAAACGCAGATAAAACAAATTACATTTTATTTACAATGAAAAATGCTAACATACCGCTTAATAACCTAAACATTCACGCACATATTAACTGCACGTATGCTGACACTGCATGCTCTTGCCCGACTTTAGCCAAAGCTGACAATTTAAAATATCTAGGTGTCACGATTGACTCAAATCTGAATTTCCGTAAACATATCGAGTTACTGTGTACGAGAGTGCGCAAATTAATATATGTTTTTAAAAATTTACGTAACATAGCCGATTACAATTTAATTAAACAGGTCTATTTAGCTTTGTGTCAATCCATCCTTACATATTGCATAACTTCTTGGGGTGGTGCGGCCAAAACAATTTTACTCCCGTTAGAGCGTGCTCAAAGAGCAATTCTCAAGGTTGCTACCTTTCGCCCTTTTAGATTTCCTTCGCACCAGCTCTACATAGCATGCAATGTGCTAACAGTGCGGCAATTATTTATCTTAAACATAGTACTACACCAGCATGCGGCACTTCCTTTTGACCCTCTACCTTCTGACAAGAGAAGGAAGGACTTGGTTTGCATAAAGCCTCAAACCAGACATGCCTTTACTAAGCGTTTTTACGTATTCTTAGGACCATTTCTATATAATAGGCTTAACAAAGTACTAAGTTTCTATAGTGTAAGGTATAAAAAATGTAGTAAGAATTTGTCAGAATATTTAGTGAAACTCAATTACACAGACACAGAACAACTTCTAGAAATTTTGGCATAATGTTATCTGATCTCCTCGTTTGTGTTTATTTTTGTATAATTTCATAGACATAATTTTAAGTATTAATGTACTATAAGCTTATTTTCATAATTGTTTATTATAATAGAATATAATTTATTAAAATAGTTTTACTGTAACTTTAAATTTTACTGTCGCAATGAAACTGGACTGTAAAGTGATGGCCTGAAACACAGGTTTAAATTAACCTAGATCGGGCAGTCCACTATCAAACATTGCTATTCCGAACCACGATTAATTGCACCTTCAATAATATTTTAGTTTTAGTATATTTTTAGGCACTATAATTGTATGGGAAACCTTGTTACTGTTGGCTTAATGTTAATTTTTTGTAAACGTTAATTGAATAAATTTTATTATTATTATATTTTTTTATATTTTATTTATCTCAGGACCCTGAGGTCCTGGACCTTTGGGAGGCGTACGAGGAGCCGAAGCCAACTCGCAGAGGCCCTTTAGATAATTATAAAGGAACATGATATCAACCGACGATTATCCCTGTACGCGCTATGCTAGTGCACCCAAGAACAACCCCCGGTTATTGAAAAACTGTTGCGACATATGGAGAACAAAGATAATAGGGCTATGGTTTTTGGAGTCTTAAGTGGACTGGTAACATGGAACTATGTCAAGACTATTATTATTATTATTTATTTTTTTTATATTTTATTTATCTCAGGACCCTGAGGTCCTGGACCTTTGGGAGGCGTACGAGGAGCCGAAGCCAACTCGCAGAGGCCCTTTAGATAATTATAAAGGAACATGATATCAACCGACGATTATCCCTGTACGCGCTATGCTAGTGCACCCAAGGACAACCCCCGGTTATTGAAAAACTGTTGCGACATATGGAGAACAAAGATAATAGGGCTATGGTTTTTGGAGTCTTAAGTGGACTGGTAACATGGAACTATGTCAAGACTATGGCCCCTGCCTGAACAACGTTATTAATATGCATCGAAAAAAGGCAGGGGGTGACTTGCACACTCAATAAATGGGCCCCCAAAAACGGCCGCTAGCACGAAGTGACGTAGCAACAAGAGGGCAACATATCCTGAGGTGCTTGAGGAGTGGAGAGGTATACCACGGCTATCAGGACAATCCCGGAAGTACGGTCAAGATCCCTACCAGCACCTTACTGGATTATACATCCTTCTCCCGAGCACGTTTGCTCTTGCGAATCTCCACTCAAGCCAGCCAATAAAGGCAAGAGAGAGGTGGGAGCTCAGTTCCTCGTCAGTGTTCACTACGGCCGGCCAATAAAGGCAAGCCGGAGATGAAGAACAAGAATTCTCCCGGGAGATCGGGTCCGTGGGGTCGCTAATGCCCAACAGTTCGCCACAAAACTGCACTGCGGATTGTATCTCTCTTAGTCTGGCCCCTCACCCTAGGCATATTACGGCAAAGCAAACTTTACCGATACAGACCTAGGGTATATTGGAGCACGCAAGCCCCACCACGACGTCAACGTAGAGATACGGCGATGGGGTTATTATTATTATTATTATTATTATTATTATATCATGAAATTATCAATTTCTAATATCTTGCCACGACAGATATATGTCGTGTTGTAGCGACATCTATGACGCCACTTGGAAACTAAAATTCAAAATCCTGCATCTCTATGCGCGATTAGTACATATAACAGCCCGAAATCAACTATCCCCGGACCAGACACCTACATAACCCTGTCTGGTCGGAGGACCCTTCCTTTTCAATGAAGGTTTGCAGGACTACATTAGGTACATATTGTTCCGCATATCTCCACAGAATAGTTTACCTAGGGCGTGGTTACCGGTAACCTTCCGGACCGAGCCCAAGTCGTCGACGGCGCGTAGTGTTCCACGCGCGCCTTATGGAGATGTCAGCAACCGTAGGGGCCCAACAGGGTCGAAGCCTGCTGGGGCCATGGGTGATGCGAAAGAGAACCTCGGGGCCCTGGAACGAGGGCAAAGAAGGAAAAGGAGTCGGGTTTTAGTCAGTAAAAGTCCGACACGCCCCCCGCCCCGCCCAGGGCGGGAGATGTCATTGGATGATTTCCCACCTTAAAAAAAAAAAACTATACTACTACTTTTCTACTCCTATTGTGATTAAAACCTGGCCGTACCTACTAAGATCCATTCACTCAATTCTCGTAGGTGGGTAGACACTGTACCTATAGCTAGGTTATAGTTTGTGAAAGAGCACTGAATGACGAGTTTCGCTGTGTTGCTCTTTTCATTAGTCCTCGCTAATTAAAGTAGGAACTGTCTCGTAAGCAGATTATTTTACGACAGTAGGCACAGAAAGGGTTGTCATCGGTTAAAATTGTTTCTCGCGTTGCTATCTAGTTCCCATAATCCGTAGAAAATTGAAAAGCAAGGTGATTTCACCTTTATCTAATTGATTTGTGTCGGGAGTAGCACAGCTCAGTAATTTATCAATTCACTTAAGCAGTAATGAGGACTGGTCGTGCACTGTAAATGCCAGTTCGACGCGACCGCAGGAAAGATAGTATCTGAAAAGTTATCTGCCAAACTGTGAGGCATTATCACACAAAAATGAAATAAAAGTTCGTTTGTGCGTATCCGTACCTTTGTAACCAGTTCCTTCACACTGAAACGGTTGAAACTATATGAATGAAATTAAGCACCACAGGGGCGAACCATGTTCTAGAATAGGACATAAGATAATTTTTATCCAGGGAATAAAATAGAATAGATTAAACTATATTGTACACCAAAACAGTAACAAAACTTATACAACATTAGTTTTAGTACCTATATGCGAAATCCGAAACACGTGTCTAGTATTTTTATGTAAAGAATTTATGCACAAAATTTCATAACTGTATCATGAAAAATCACAAAGTTATAAGCTAAGTTATGTCAGCAAAAATTAATAGTCACCGGGCCATCCGGGCGACTGCGGGGTTGTTTTGCTTTTGCATACAGCTGTTTGCTGGCGCCTAATCCCTGCTATGACCTGCCGTAATCTGTGTTGTAAGTTAGTGTCGGTGGTGTCCAACTTGTGACCTTTTTAAATATTTTTGGGAAAAAATATAACATGGTGTAAAAACAATTGGAATCCATTCAGTTACTGATTCTGAACAAACCATATTTAGGTTTCGCATAAACTAAAAATAATGTTGTATATAGGGTGACTGGGCAATTAGTGTACGATACTTAAACACGTGATTGTGCTCATGATAACAAACAATTTTTATTATGGGAGCAAAGCCGAAATCGCGAAAAAAATATCAGCTGTTCAGTACATTAGGCAAACATAAATGTACTGAACAGCTGATTTTTTTTTCGCGATTTCAGGTTTGTTCCCATAGTAAAAGTTGTTGGTTATCATGAGCACAATCACGTGTTTAAGTATCGTACACTAATTACCAGTCACCCTATATAGGAGAGGAGTATTATTTCCTTGGGATACTTTTCTACTAGTACGCTGGCGAAACCGCTGGCAGAAACTAGTATGCTACTAAACTGTCGACTGATAAGTAGGTCTACAAAGTTAACTTAATGACTTTTTTGAGTGACTGTAACTCCTAATTAGGTACCAACTACCTTGCCAACCCTGAACCTTCATCCGCGTGTTAATTCCAGGTGGTACGCCGGCTGCAACTCGTTTTTACAAAGCACCCCCACTAATTAGTCTGGAGCCGTCTACTCGGTCACACTTGTACATCGTAGAGGCTTACACCGCTGCCACAAAAGAGCCAATTTCCGAACGAATCCTTGCCAATTCTACGCCTCGGTGACATGCGTGCAGATTAGTTACAAGTGTACAATAAATAGAAATCTAGATACCTACTGTAGTGTGTAAAGACCTAATCTGTTTTACAGGAGTTTGGTTTTAGAATGGGTATTTTGAGAGGCGTATAATGACGTAAGCCTTACATACTACGTTTGTCTTAAACGACACAGTTGAGAGTCTGTCATGCTCATTCAAACGTCTCACTGATGGTGGTACCCAGTACCCACGCTACGTGTGCTTGGGTCATTCAGTTCCCTTCGAAATGATTGAGCTGAGTGGGGCTGATGCCCAGCATGACACGTGTCATGCTCGTGAACGGGCGCCACATTTGAAACTGGTCATCTCTTAGCTGCCAGTGGTTTATTTCAATTACTGTTTTTTAATTACTTTTTTTTATTATTTTTTATCTACATTGTGCTCACTTATTAGAGCCGACAAGAAATATCATGTAACCAAGATTTATATACCACATAATTATGATTTAAATAAAAGAGTGTCCATGGAGTTTCTGGCACATTCTTCTCCATAGAGCGTCACTTTTTTTGACTAACCGACAATTTGACAATTCAAAAGTGCCTGTAAATGGACTATTTGAAATAAACGTTTCTGAATTCTGGCATAGTGGGGCGAGTAAAAATTACAATGATGATGCGCCGCCACGAGGTGCTTTCGGTGACCAACGCGCGCCTACTACGGGTACTCTGCTTTAAACATAGCTATACCACTCGCGACCATCTGTAGTACGCCTCCAGAGCACGCCGTAAAGTCTGGAGTGAGGCCATCGAGAGGCACGGGGAAGCGCTTGTCGCCCCATTCAACATCTTGAAGGCTTTCGAAGGGGTTTAGCATGAAAGCCTTATAAGTAAGCTTCCTTCCTTCGGTCTCCGCGCTGGTTGTGTGCATTGTTCTTGCTGCATATAAATGAATCTTCTTAAGTCCTGTAACTTTCTTTGACGAGTCAGATAACAGTACCTACTGTTGGTGAGAGTTACGTGTCCAACACACAAGGTCACAGATCAAGTCTGTCCGAGTGGCTGAGGTTAAGCACTTTAGCTTTGGGGAGGCCAATATCGAGGTCAGGTTCAATGCTGCTAAACCCAGGCATGTCTTTTTTCCGCTAAAAGTATCTATTCCACCCTGCTCCAATTTTCCTAGGTATAAACTAGGCTTGGGACCTGTATTTCAGGACTCCAGGCCTCCAACCTTTAGATTTTTTTAAACAGTAGGTATTTTAACTATTTAAGTACCTATAAATGTATAACATACAGTGGTCTTAAATAATAAAAAAAAAATCCAATATAAAGGCGAAAGTTTGTGTGTGTGCGTATGTTTGTTTCTTCTTTACGCTCGAATTGCTGAACGGATTTGGAGAGTTTCCTTGGGACAATTTCATTTTCAATATTAATCTTGTAAATTCTAAGTATATAGTGTTGGTATATTACAAATTGTACACACTCTCTTACATAAAAAACTTAAATATTAACTAAACTATTTATACTAAAATGTAACTATGTACATAAATATAATACAAACACACAAAGTACACTCAGGCGAGGCGTCGAAATACTCCTCCACATCGCTGTCATCCGGAAATGTACCCAGAAGACTGGCACTGGTGTTAGTATTATTTGGGAATGTAGAAGAGTGAATAGTTGAAGGTACTTGATGGTTCACTTTAGTAGGTACTTGATGACTTCTCGCATTTCCACAACCTGACAGGGTTTCAATTAATCCAACTGTTTCCGAGAATTTCCTACATCAAAGCGAAAAGAGATGGCACCCGTTGGCTTTAGCTTTCGAGATTAGAATTAGGTAAGATACCATCTTCATTGTAAAATCTTTTGCTGTTGGTCGGGGTTGTTACCTACTTGTAGATCGGTTTGAAAATCATCTTATGACATCCCCCGCTCTTGGGCGGGGCGGGAGATAGTGTCAGAATTTTACTGACTAAAAACCCACTCCTGTTCCTTCGTTGCCTTTCGTACCAGGGCCGAGTATTCCTTTCAGAAACAGAACCTTGGCCCCAGTAGGCTTCGACCCTGCTGGGCCTCTACAGTTGCTGACATCTCCTTGAGGCGCGCGTGGAACAGTACGCGCCGTCGGCGACTTGGGCTCGGTCCGGACGCCGGTTACCGGATGGTCGGACGGCAAGCTACCCATTGCTCGCCGTCCACAAGCCCGCGCCTACGGTGACCGGAAATCGGGATCGGAATCCCGGCGGCGGCTGGGGCGCGGGCGTGAGGACCGTTGCCTCACGCGATCGGCCGCCTTCTTTGCTAGCATTACTGCTTCGCAGAAGGAGGCGACCGTCTGCCACTCCTCAAAGAGCTTACCGCCATAATTATGGCGTGCCCGACAGCGACTATCGCAACCCAGTGCTGTTTGCGATGTCGCTGTCGCCATACTACCTTGAGATCGGTAAATTCAATTATACTAAAGTTTTTGTTTCCAAACGAATATGGTAGCTTGGTACTTTTTTTTCAGAAAAAATATAAAGTAACGTTTATCCACTTACCTAATGGTATAGTTGCTCGACTCCGTTTCTCCAAGAGATCTTGATTAAGACGATCTACAAGATTTATTTTTTGCTTTCGCTACAGCTCGAATGGCTCGTAGCCTAGGTATTATTTATTCTGCTGCTCCATTTCATGTAAATGGAGCAGCAGTTCCAAACAAAATTAAAGTAGGTAGGTAAATAGGTAGGTAACCTGTCTTGAAAATTAAGGAGATTATACTTGAGATGTTTAGGGTCTTATGGAATACTGGCTTCAGCCAGCGGCTTCGCCGCGTGGAGGTAGAATATTGTCCCAAGGGAACATACTCCCAAGGTAAAAAGTATCCCATGTTCTATTCCAGGACATGGTCTACCCGTGTTTCCAAATTTCATCCAAATCCATTGAGTCCTTCGGCTATGAAGAAGTAAACAAACGTACCTAAATACTCTCACAAACTTTCGTGTTTATAATATTTTTAGGGGTATGTGGAACAGAGAGTAAAGCCCCACGTACCTCCGTTGAAAAGGGAGGATGCTCCAACCAGACGGGTGTTATGTCTGGTGGGCTACTGCCCGATAGATGATTTCGGGCTGTCGTATATATTCTAATCGCGCGGAGAACTTTGATTGCGCGATGCAGGATTAGTTCTTATGTGACGCCATAGATGTCGCTACATATTAATATGATTAAAAAAGAACAACTCAGATTACCTGCCAAAAGTATCATGTATTTATAAGCATATATAATCAGCCTTTTAATGTTCCCACTGCTGGGACTCAGGCCTCCTGTCTAGGAGAGGGAATCATGTATTTAATTCATATAAAACGAGTAAAATGACATAAAACGCTAATCAAGAATTAACTTGATATATAATATAAAGTAGTATCAATACATACACGATAGTGTAATCACCTCGTGGGGGCAATCGGCGGCAACGATCTCTCGCGCCGGGCCTTGGTACAGGCCATGGTCTGAAGCGAGGAGGAGTGGCAGGCGGTCGCCTCCTTCTGCGAAGCAGTAATACTAGCAAAGGAGGAGGCCGCACGTGCACGCGCAGGGAGCGGCCCTCACGCTGCAGTCGCCGGGATCCCGATCCCAATTTCAGGCCACAGTAGGCGCGGGCTTGCAGCCGGCGACCAATGGGTAGCTCGCCGTCCGATCGTCCGGTAACCGTCCGGACCGAGCCCAAGTCATCGACGGCGCGTATTGTTCCACGCGCGCCTCAAGATGTCAGCAAACCGTTGGGGCCAAGCAGGGTCGAGGCCTACTGGGGCCACGGGTAGTGTGAAAGTGAAACCCAGGGCACTGGAACGAAGGCAAAGAAGGAACAGAAGTCGGTTTTTAGTTAGTAAAAGTCTGACACACCCTCTCGCTCCACCCAAGAGCGAGAGATGTCATTGGATGATATTCCCTCCTAAAAAAAGTCTTATTTAGGTGGGTACGAAGTGTAGGATACACTTCATACCCATCTAGATGAGCTACCGTAGGCATTGGTAAGCAATCAAAGGTCAGTATCTAAGTAGAAGCTTGAAATAGTAAAAAAAACCAATATTTTTTTATATATTGACTGAAGGATTTCATTTCAAAGCTTAGGTATAACCGCAACTGTCTATGTAGACATCTCAATAAGACAGCGTAGGTAGAAACTTTCCTTCCAACAGTACCAAATATTTACAGAGATGGAAGCTAAATACATTCGTCGTTGAGTTAACCTCATAAAGGGGTTTATCACGACATACCTACTTAGGTAAGTTAAGCCTTACAGGCTGTACTCAGAAGACCTCTGCCTTACAAAACCGTACCTACATACCATTTATTATGTCGATATGTAAAACAAGTCTATTTTATTCAATGAACTTAACAGTTTTTATAATGCTTTGGTGTTGATATTTCAAGACTCATATTAGCCACCAAAATAATATGACGTCAATCGACCCCATTAACGCATACTAATAATATTTCATAACTTTCACACAACACCATCTAGTTCCAAACTAAGCAGAGATTATGCTATGAGTTCTAGAAAACTGCTAAACATAGAACATAGTATCTACTAAATATTTCTAAACACATAGGTACCTACATATTATAGATAAATTACACCCAGACATAGAACAAATGATTGTGCTCATCACACAAACATTTGCCTTGGTTGGGAATCGAATCAACGACCTCCGGCTGACTGCTAGTCTACTAGATCAACAGGCCGTACTATTTCTTTATATGAACACAAACTTTCTAATTGACCTCAATGTCAGACAATCATCACGCCACGAAAAACCTAATAACACAACGAATCTGCTTACCTCAACAGGTGCGCTTGTCAAGATCAGCAGACCAGGTGGTTAGACATTTGCTGCGGGATTGATCGGAAGAGTTACCGCGGCCCTTGGACGCAAAAAACAACTGAAAGGAACACAGGTAAAAGTCGGAAACTCACTCTCGCACCACTTAGAGCAGAAGGAGTTATTTAGTGATTTCTTACCAAAAACTGGGCAAGTGCGAGTCGGACTCGCGCACTGAGGGTTCCATATAAATTAACTTAACTATGAAAACAACAACAATTCCCGAATTGAGTTACGAAGATTTTTTCCCAAATCAAAAAAACAGTTTTTTTTTGTGACGTAGGTAACTAAAAATTTACAGTTTTCAGATTTTTTTCCTATACTTGTGCTATAAGATCTTGCTTCATGTCAAATTTCAGGATTCTAGGTCAGAGTGTCGAAATACACGTTTTTTGCAATTTATATAGGTACCTACAAATCTGCATACAAGAGTAGTGGTAACCTAGTGGCAACGGCCCTGACTTACGACTTACGGCCGGGGGTCAAACCCCTTTGTTTAATTTATTTCGTCACCACTGCTCTCAAAACGGTAAAGGAAACCATACGTGACGAAACTGGCATGTCCTTAAACTAAAACTACTCGAAAGACATGTGCAATCTGCATCTGCCAATTCCCACTGGGTACGCGTGGCGGATTAACCCTTTCCCTCTCCTAGAGAGGAGACCTGAGTCTCAGCAGTGGGAACACTATAAGGCTGATTATAAAGCTTAAGCATAATCAGCCTTATCATATTCCCACTGCTGGGAATCAGGCCTCCTCTCTAGGAGAGGGAATGGGCCGTAATCCACCACGCGGGCCCAGAAAGGATTGGTAGATGTCACATGTCTTCGAATTTTTGGTTCTAGGACATAAGGCATAGGTAATGCTGATTATGCTAGATGCTAAATCTGCACAAGCCCGAAAAATTACTGCCAGCACGTTCTTAACATCATTAATACAAACATAAAAGCAATTAGTATCAAACAGGGTACTCAACAAGGCAATAAACCGACGAGGACCCGTAATCTGAACCAGGTTACCATTAACAGCATAATATCTATAATGTTTAATGACCAATAATAATCTTGTTTGTTCTACTACTCGTATCTATAGTGCCGTCATAAAAATGGAGTACTTTCTAAAAGGGGTCCAGGACTATCACTACTTGCGCCCATGGGGGTCGTAAATGGCGACAAAAGGCTGTTATCATGGAGATGGGTGGCTAGATACACCTGTGAACTAATGTTACCCTTATTTATGGTGACCCGGCAAACAAGTGGATTATCATAAGTCATTTTAAAGCAGGTGGATGTAGTTGGGTCGCAACTGATACCTTAATCTGGAAATATGAATATGTGTCCTCTGTTAAATAATAAATTAGTTAGAGTACGATCCAAATTAATTGTGTCCACATACACAGCTTTACGAATACAAGCTTACAATGGTAAGGTGGTAGGTACGGACAGCGGCATCAACTCATTATCTCTTTTTAAAGGTATTTTAATGTGAGCGGGGTACCCAGTTGATGCTGCTGTCTGTACCTAAATAAACGCTGGGCTTGAACACACGATTGGTGTAGTGGATTAGCGTCTGTTGCGTTGCGTGTCGAGGGTTCGATTTTAGCATGGGGTTGGCGTATCCATGTGGATTTAATAAATTAAAAAAAAAAATGCACGGAACAAATATTTGTGTGGCCTACAGATAGTGTTTCCTGTCTGGGTGTCTTGTGTATGTGATCTTACATGTTTGTGAACGCACCCACGATACATCCCCCCTAGCCAAGTTACAATCGTTTCGTTCGCGCCGAACGCTTCGAGTAAGCCACGCCTCTTATTCCTTTGTTCTGACCACGTGACTAAGCGTTAAGATGACGTCAGAATAAGGGAATCGGAGGCGTGGCCTACTCGAGGCGTTCGGCGCGTACGATACGATTGTAACTTGGCTAGGGGGGCAGGAGTAATTTCAAGTGTGGGGGCAAAGGTTTTCAAGAAAGAGAAGAAAAAGAAAGACCAGTTTTTCCGCACAGTCTGTCTATATTCCGTTCTCCAATTTTTGTTTTGCGTCCAGAGAATCCTGCCCCCCTCCTTGCATTGTGTTCCTTAATGCGTTGTGTTGCATGAGAATAGAGCCCCAGTTTTTAATGATCGTTAGACATAAATAAAAATCTGGTAAAAAAGAAATAAAAATAGTTCTCATAATTTCAAACTCACTTCGATAACCGCAAACTTTTTTAGTTAAGTAAAAAAAAATACATTACCACGGTATTTCCTTTGTAAACTATGTTGGATTGTCGGCCAGTAGTAAGTAGTTGAGGCAAGTAAATAAAACTGTTGGATTCCGTGAACTATACAAAGTTGAAGCCGGGAAGGCTGTGGGTAATAGGAAATCTTGCCAACTCTTCAAAGGCTCCGAACAAGTGTAGTTTCCGGCTTAGAAACGAGTTTATTAACTTCAATAATGGCCACATAGCTAGCCGGTTACCAATTAGAGTTTCCTTATTTACAAATAGGTACAAAGGCCCTCTATAAATACTTATGTGGTATGATGATTCATTCATTTGTAGGAAGTAATTATTCTTCACTTAATTTTTTTACAGGCTATCAATTCTTTGGTCTGGTATCTGGACTCATCAATACCATTACCATCCATACTAATATTATAAATGCGAAAGTAACTCTGTCTGTCTGTCTGTCTGTCTGTCTGTCTGTCTGTTACGCTTTCACGCTTATACCGCTGAACCAATTTTGATGAAATTTGGTACAAAGATAGAATAGAGCTTGAGAAAGGACATAGGCTATAAATTATCACGCTATTTGCTATGGGGGGTGAGCAATATTCCAAAATGTCGGTATTGAACGATTTGCCGTGACTTCGATCCCCAGTTATAGTAATAATTTTTGTGAGTATTTTGTCATCTTTTTTGTATATAATATGCGATGGTATTTCGATTACAATAATAATAGGACTTTTAGCATATTTTTAACACATCTTAGACATTTTTACTCCATATTTTTGTAAAAAGTAATCACCATGTAATAAAATATAAGTGGAAAAAGGAAAATAATATTTCTTTTTTTCATTTAGCTACAAATTTAATATCTGAGATGAAAATCATCACGCTATCATCGACAAAGGGTTAAGCAGACAATGATGACGTTTATTTAAGAACACCTATTTTACCCAAAAGTCAACGAACACCGTAGTGCAGTCGTGTCTGGATTAGATCGGCACGTAAGAGGATAGTGGGTCAAAACTCAGTTTCTTTTTTGTGATAGTTTTGTTTTATTTTACTGTAAACAAGAAATTTTTACATATTTTTGCGTTCTTACTATTATTTTTATCGACAGTCTGGTTTCTACATCAGCACTTTCGAAGCAGTTTGGCAGATTATACTGACCTTCACTATACAAGACGGAAATCCAGCGGTTATGCATTCAAACGTCTACAAAGAGATCTAAAGAGATACAATAGAGCGGCTATCAGAGAAAATGTCTTAAAAAAACTGTCATCCTATGCCTCAGTGACGCCATCTGGCTTTGAATAGCAAACACACGAATTAAATTTGTCAAAATATTTATTTAACTATCGCTCGGTAGATGGCCAGGGGCCTTACCATGATAATGTCAAAATGTCAGACGTACGAGCGAAAAAGAGTGATGGAGCTATACACCCTATATAGCTCCATCCGTTTAATAGTCCGGTTTAGGTCGTAAATGGATCACGTTATGAGCTCGTGGTAGAGCCTCAGTGTGTGATAAAGGTAAGGTTAAGCTTTTCAGCAATAGATGGCGTTATCACGAAATCAGCAAATGTTTCTAGACCTATTTATAAAAATTATTGAATTCTAATTAATTGCTTCGTAAATGCCAAAAATATTTACGAAAATAAACCGCAGTTAGGTCCAGTCATTTTATCATAACAAGATTTGTAATAGCGTAAAGCGCGGTGGGCCTTGGGCGCGGTCGCCTCCTTCTGCGAAGCAGTAATAATAATAATAATAATAATAATAATAATTTATTTCTCCATAATAATATTGTACAAATTTGAGCAATAAATTGAAGGTGACTTACAAATGCATAAGAAATAAAAATGTGCAACTGCGCCTGAGCTAGGCCGAGCCTGTATTTCAGGACGCAGTTCTCTTACCAGAAAAGAAGTTATCAATATAACAGCATTTGCGTGTAACGTCTATATAAGTTAACACATAACAAAATATTAATTTGCAATCGAAATTGTGTGTTGTGTGCATGTGCTTCGTGTGATTGTAGTGTAATTTTATCTCAACGTTTTAAGAAGGTCTTCAGTAGTTTGGTAATCACAGGTGAGTAGAAAGTCTAATAGTTTGGCTTTGCATCCTTGTTTGTTTAGTGTGTAGATATTAAGAGTTGTGTTGAGTTTGTTGTAGAGGAAAGGACCATTGAAACAGAAAAACCTATGTGTAAATGAATGTTTAAATTGACGGGACCGGGGTACTACAGCATTACGACGCCGTTTAAGTAAATTATTCCTATCCAAGGGGGTAATAGAGTGTTGTTTGAGAATCACAGATAATATGTAAAGTTGACGAACAGTGGGTAAGCTCCAAGACTTGTACAGAAGATGTGTAGGGTAATCAATGGGTCGGAAGGAGCTAACCTTTAAAATTGCTCGTTGTGCAACTTCAAGAGGGAGTAGAGTGGTTTTGGAAGCTCCACCCCAACTGGAAATGCAATAAGTTAACAGCGATTCACAAAGTGCCCTATAAACTTTTTTTAGGATCAAAATGTCTGCTACGTGTCGCAAGTTCTTGAAAATATAAATCAATTTTCTAAGTCTGGATTGAAGCATAGAAATGTGCGCACTGAAGTTCAGCGATGAGTCGAGTAAAACACCTAAGTACTTGGCTTCAGATCTTCTAATTAAACAAGGGCAATTACAAGTAGTGTCATTTGAGGTGGCAACATGATTGGAATGTGACTTTAACGTAAGTTCAAGGGGGGGTGCATTAGAATTTCGTAAATAAAATGGCAGGTAAAAAGTTTTTTCTGAGTTTAGAGTGAGGACATTTTGTTTCAACCAGTTGGAGACCTTATTGAAGCCATTTTGAGCCAGCGTAAAAGTGTTTTCCCAAGTGTCAGCAGAAAACAGTAGCACAGTGTCGTCAGCGTAAGAAATAATGACACCCCGCTCTAATTTCATCCCACACAGCTCATTTAGATAGACTAAGAAGAGCGTTGGTCCCAGCACCGAGCCTTGCGGGACACCAAAAGAGACAGATTTGTCAGTGCTAATGTAGGTGTCTACTTTTAAGCATTGTTTGCGATTGCTTAGGTAATCTTGAAACAGTTTTAGCTGCAAACCTCTTACACCCAGGCGTTCCAACTTAGCTAGAAGACGTGGAATTGATACCGTGTCAAATGCCTTACTAAGGTCAAGAAAGATGGCGAGTGCTTTATTTCCATCATCTAGAGTTTGAACAATATGGTCAGATAGTTTATGCACCGCATCCTCAGTCGACTTTCCAGAACGGAAACCAAATTGTCCAGAAGAAATCAAACTGTTGCTTTCGAGATACCTAACGAGTCTACAATTGATAACTCTCTCCAGAATCTTAGAAATCGCTGGTAGTATGGCAATTGGCCTGTAGTTGCTTACACGAAGTTTATCTCCCGCCTTGAAGATAGGGACAATGATAGCCTTTTTAAGAACATCGGGAAAAACTCCTCGATTAAGGCAAGCATTGACTAAATGAGTAAGGGGTGGGACAATGATATCTTTTATGGCTTTCAGTACGCTGCTAGATATTTTATCATGACCGACTGCGCTAGTACATTTTAAGCCATTTATAAGTGACAAGATCTCGCCCTCATCAGTGTCTAGTAATACAAACGAGTTGTTAGTAGTTTGGCTTGAGACTGGAAGATCTAAGGTAGTTTGAGCTTTTGTGGGGCTGTTTAGAAGCCTGTTTGCTAGAGAACTTCCAACGTTAGCAAAATAATCATTAGCCTGATTGACAGATGTTTGGGGGCAATCACCAAGAAGTTGGGTAGCAGCTGATTTTATTTTGTTTGTGTTTGTTATAGATCTAATGACTTCCCAGAGTTTTTTATTGTTACTACTGTTTTTATCCAGTTCACTTTTTTCGTGTTGTCTTTTAAGTCGTTTCAGTAAATTGTTACAATGGTTTCGATACCGGGTGTAAATTAGTTTTAAGGCTTCATTTTCAGGTGAACTTTGCGAGTCTTTGTGGAGGCGATCCCTATTCTTTATGCATCTAAGTAATCCCTGAGTGATCCAGGGTCTAATGATGCGTTTTTTACGGGGGATTTTAACAATCGTGGTGTTGTCGGTTATAACATCTTGTAACATTACTACGAACTCATCCATGGCTTTATTAGGATCGTCAATATCAGTAATGTGACTGAAATCTACATTAATCAGTTGTTCACGAATAGCAGCAACGTTAAGTTTAGATACGTAAGATGGTGGATGATTTTCTTTGTGAGTCTGATAAAGACAGAGTAATACCGCGTTGTGGTCTGTAATGGTGGAATTTAAAACAAATGTATGAGACTTGAGTTTCGTTTTAAGAAGAACGTGATCAAGACAAGTTTTACCTTGCCTGGTAGGAAAAGAATGGGCAGGTAAAAATCCTTGAAAGGCCATAGTATTTAGATATTCAGGTGCTCTGGCGTCAAGTGAGTGTATTGAGATATCTATATTAATGTCTCCAATTATGACGGCAGATTTTATATTTTTTAGATTGGATATACTTGTATTGAGAGATGCTAAGAAGGGAGTTAAATTATTATATGATGGTGATCGATACAATGCAATTACAGCCGTGTCATTATTTATTGTTAAAATCAAACAGTTACTTTCCGAAAAGAACGGCTCAATTATATCAACACAAAGCGAATCTTTAAAATAGATTGTTATTCCATCGTTTTGGTTTCTATAATTCTGTGTTATATGGGACTTGTAGCCAGGTAGGTTTGGAATAGTTAGATTGCATGATAACCAGCATTCCGTGAGTATTATGACATCACAATCCATCTTTAATGTATGCAAGAGAACGACTAGTTCGTCAAAGTTACGAGAAATACTACGAATATTCTGAGTAAGTATTTTAATATTTGGTTTATTATGTGAAATAAGGTAACAACAATCAACAACATTACAGACCGCAGACTCGGATATAGTTAAATTGTCAAGTTCAACGTCGGAGGTAGCCATTTAAAATAAACAATGTTATAAAAGAACCGAAAAATAGTGAACGTTTATATAAATAAAACCTTAAGCACAAATCTATAAACCTGAGAAGTGCGAGTATCTGCTTGTTTACGTTCGTGTCATTCATAGAATGCGAGCCGCTTATGTATAGGTAAGCAGTATAGATAATATTAGGATATGGAGTTGAGCGGGGATATGTAACTGTGTGTGACGTAGCCGCATAAGATCCTCCCATGATGCTAATTACACGTTTATTTGTTGTGTGATTTAAGTAAAAGTCATGTTGTCCCGTATTTATTTGAGTAAAAAATACTCTAAATATAAGTTGAGCAATTAAAAGTGAAAGATAAACTTTAATTTTAAAAATTAATATCAACAGTGTTGCGATGTACGAAACAGTTTGCAAAGAAAGTGAGGTTAAAACAGTAATGTGCAGTAAACAATTGATAGTGAGTCTGCTATTATGCAGTAGTGTTATGTTTATTTTAAGAGGTGAGTAGTAAATTATGTAAATAAAGATTAAAATAGTGTGAGTAGTGATAGTGGTCAATGAATAGGAGTTTAATATGTGTATTGTGTGTTTACGTTGTGATTGGTGTCTCATAACTTTTTCTGATTGCAATTTCAAACAGATATTTCGATTAATTAAAACTAGGCATGCATTTTTATTGTAAAGTAGTAAAAGCAAAATCATACATGCAAGACAATACAAGTAAAAATCAATAGTTAACTTTAGGACTAGTCAATTTTCATTGTTTAGGTTCTTCTTAAGTTCATTTAAGTAGGCCTCACTTTTTATACGGATATACGGTTTTCCTTCAGCTTTTCGAAGATAAATTTGACCATTTGAGGTCCACACAAACTTATACTCAGCTGTCTTTGCAAAGTCACGCGTAAGGAATAAAAGGCGTTTCATTTTAGCTGTGAGCAATTCCGAGACGTAGATTTGTTGTTTTGATATATGTATGCCCATGTTATTTGAGTTTAGTTGATTTGGTTGTTGCTTAGACTGGTTGTACTTTTTGACTGCGTCCAGAAAAGACAATTTGGTCAGCGTGTTGGTAAACTCAATTGCAATCGACGAGCTACTGGTATCCTTTTTAGACGGCATTCGGGCGACATCTCGTATGTCATTTTTACATAGACCAGCATAATCCACGACCTTAGACAAGTTCATGACGTAACCAAATAGATCGGCCTTCTTCTCATTTTGTACTTTGGGTACATTTCTAACTTCAGTAAAAGTTTTCAGGCTATTAGTTTCCAGGTGATCTAATTTCTCTTCCAATGCCGATAAATGTAAATGTATTTGTTTACGTTCATGTTCCAGCTGATCTATTTTATCTTCAACCGCTTTCACATTGAACGAAAGGTGTGTGACGGAGTTCTCGATGTCCAAGTTCGTTTTTTGTATGTCTTTGTTTTGCTCTTGTATGGAAATCATGTATTCCTCCAATTTATCTAGACGATTATTTTGAGATACACGAAATTGGTTCATCATGGACATTACTTCATCTTTAAAGGATGAAAAATTTTCTCCCGTGCATTCGTTAAGCACACGTTGTGTTCTTTTGTTGTTACGCTTAGATTTACTTGGTGAATTTATGACACCAGAAGCCACTTTATTTAAGTCTGGTTCACAGGTTGACTGAACCAGATCCTGTGACTTAGGTGGCGTTCTTTGTGTTGACATTATATTCGCGTAGCTGATTCACTAATTGTTTGTTATTCGTAAGTCGAGCCTAATGGATAATATTAAACTTCTGCGAAGCAGTAATGCTAGCAAAGGCCTCCTTTGCTAGCATTACTGCTTCGCAGAAGGACGGCCGCACGCGCGAGATAATAACCCTCGCGACCAAGCCGATCCGAACCGAGGGGTTCCGTTCCCGATTTCCAGCCACCGTAGGCGCGGGCTTGTGGACGGCGAGCAATGGGTAGCTCACCGTCCGTCCGTCCGGTAACCGTCCGGACCGAGCCCAAGTCGTTGACGGCGCGTAGTGTTCCACGCGCGCCTCAAGGAGGTGTCAGCAACCGTAGGGGCCCGGCAAGGTCGAAGCCTATTGGGGCCATGGGTGATACGAAAGAGATTCCCGGGGCCCTGGAACAATGGCAAAGAAGGAACAGGAGTGGGTTTTATGTATGTTTCTTTTTGGTTTATGTTATGATAAAACAACGCTGTATGATTTTAAAATTATTGGTTCATTAGATATACTAAAAGTATATTATACCGTAGAATTATCTTTTTTACAACACTAAATAAATGTTATTTAACGTAGGCTATCAAAAAAAAAGTGGATAAAGTAGTTTTCAGTTGCCAAAATGTATAAATAGTCTGAGTCACGGAGTTGATACTGAGGTCGATACCCACAGTTTTTAGTGTGTGCACCTTTTGCTTTAGGTAGGAAATCATCAAATACCTTCCCCCGCTCTGGGTAAAGCGAGAGGTAGTACCAGATTTTTACTGACTGAAACCCACCTGTGTTCCTTTAGTTGCCCTTAGCGTTCCAGGGCTATGGTAACTTGCACGCCACAATTGCGGCAGCAAATACCTTCTTTGAGGAAAGTCTAAAAAGGCTCTCTTTCCGCCTGACGCAGGTCTTCATCGAACGTAGATGTTTCGGAAGGACCCCTAAAAAACCAGCAAATATAGGTAGGTACTTAATCACAGAAAGATGCTTCTTGAGCAGTTCGTGAAGGTTACCAGTACTTCAAGTAGTCTCTCCCTCGGACTTGACCACAACCTACTGTTTGGAACAAGTACCTAATTTCAAAGATTCCAAAAATTGAAGATCATTAAGAATTTTATGAAAAACCCATGAAGACATATTTCACACAAGGCCCCGACGTGGTTTGCGTTCCTGAAGATAGTTTGATTACGTATGATGTATCCTACATTACTTGCAGCCTTAAGTCGACAACTGGACGTTACCTCCTTAAGAGTGGTCAGTGAGTGGTGATCAACACTGGGACAACATTCTGACGGATGCCAGAGTCAATCACAGCCCCAACTGTCATTTTATAGTTTTGTGGAGTCACAAACACGGAGTAATGAGGGGGTATTAGGGTGTTTCGAGAGGTTTCTGTTTCAAATTCGACGTGATGTAAGTCAACATCAAACTGCAACAATTTTTTCACAAATTCTTTATAAGTACAGTTGTGGAGCAAGATGACATCGTAGGTTACTCTGTAGTATTTTAATAATCGCTAGCAGTAGTGGACTATCAGTGCACGTTATCCAGCTGAAGATGGGTTGAAGCCGATTATGCTCCTTCGAAATTCACCTCCCCCAAAGTTGCATAACGGACCCGGCTAAAAGTCTGCAGAGAAATATCATCGAGGCAAATTCTTATGGGAGGTAATTCTTTCGAAAAATCTCATAGCTCTAGCAGGCATTGGCCCTAGAGATCTTCGTCAGGCGAAAAGAGAGGACGCTGTGGTGTCTTTAGAAAGACACCACAGCGTCCTCTCTTTTCCTCAAAGAAGGAAGATTTGCTGCCGCGTGCAAGTTACCGTAGCTCTAGAACACTAAGGGCAATTAAAGGAACACAGGTCGGTTTCAGTCTGTAAAAGTCTGAGACAAACTCTCGCTTTACCCAGAGCGGGGGAAGATATTTGATGATTTTCTTCCTAAAAGTAAAACGTGCAGACACTAAAAACTGTGGGTATTGACCTCAGAACAAGATCCGTACAGACTCTTTATACATTTTGGCAACATTTAACATTTTGAAAACTACTTTATCCACTTTTTTTATAGCCTACGTTAAATAACATTTATTTAGTGTTGTTAAAAGAAAACAACGGTTTAATACACTTTTAGTCTATTATAATGAAACAATCATATTAAAATCATACAGCGTTGTTTCATCATAGAATAAACCAAAAACAAACTTAAACTATCACCTTTTCCTTTTAGGGGTAGGCAGAACCACAGTTTATCAACTACTTCGACCTCAACATGTCTGTTTCTGTTTATTGATGATGATAAATAATTTATTTGAGGTATATCATGAACGAGTATTCTATTACTGGTGAGCCAAATAAATAAAATAAATTATATATCTGGACATAAGAAATACATTTTACATAATATATTTACTGAAATTAATTTCCATTATTTGAATTAGATGTTTTTAGCACGAATCACAAGCACAGAATTATTAATTACGTTTGTGTATTTTTACTAACTTGACGCAGACAAAGTCGCGGGTAACAGCTAGTAATCTATAACTTAGCGAAGAGCTAAAATGTGCCAATTAATAAAAAACTGGGCAAGTGCTAGTCGGACTCGCGCACTGAGGGTTCCGTACAAACTTAACTATGTAAATAGATCAATTCCCGAATTAAATCTCGATGATTTTTCTGAATCGCAAAAAGTTTTTTTTTGTGACGTAACAACAAATTTACTGTTTTCAGTTTTATTCCTATATCTATGCTATAAGACCTTCTTCTTTTCTTCAGACCTTTATGCCAAATTTCAGGATTCTGGGTCAACGGGAAGTACCTACCCTATGAATTTTGTTTCCCTCGAGAGTGTCGAAATATTCATATTTTGCTACATAAACGGCCGTATCTTTTTTTTTCGTTAACTTAGAAGTTCGATTTTTTCACATCTTTAAGGGATCGCAGACCTAAGTATATATATTTTTTTAGGTGGGAAATCATCCAATGAAGGCGTGTCAGATTTTTACTGACTAAAGTCCGCTCCTAGTTCCTTCGTTGTCTTTCTTCCAGGGCCGGGTTTTCCTTTCAGAAGAGAACCCATGACTCCAGTAGGCTTCGACCCTGCTAGGCCCCTACAGTTTGCTAACATCTCCTTGAGGCGCGCATGGAACACTACGCGCCGTTGACTACTTGGGCTCCGTCCGGATGGTTACCGGACGGTCGGACGGCGAGCTACAGACCTAAGTATATGGTTTTAATTTCAACTCAATACTTCCACGCGTTCCCGAGATAAAGGGTCTTGACAGACAGACAGACTGACAACAAAGTGCTCCTATAAGAATTCCGCTTTTTCCTTTTGAGGTAGTACAAAACCCTAAAAATTTACGTTTTAACGTGTCTCTAATTTAGAGAGTTATGATGATGATTTTAATGCGCATAGTTGTGTAAATATACATGTCGTTACCGCAAATATCGCAGGGGACTCGAGGTGGTACTGCACAAGTCCAAGGCCATGTGCTTTCAGGGCCGCCGGGACGCGCCGCCACCGGGTTCCCAAATAACATTAGGAGGGGTTAACATCGGCGTCGGATTAGTGACGAAGTACCTACCTACGACGATTCGAGTCCTTGACAGCCGGTGAAATTTTGAGGAGCTCTTTCGATGCCTGGCTCCCATACTGGAGCGAGCCGGGGCTGCCCTCAAGCGGCTCCTGTCCAATTTAGGGGGCCCTACACGGAGATCGCGCGGTCCATGGCCCTTTACGAAGCAACCGGTGACCAAGCTGAACGCATTCCAGAGGGTCTCAGTCATTCGGATGCTGTGGGGATATCCCACGGTCTCCCGCGAAGTGGCGAGTTTCCTTATCGGTCGACTATCGTGGGATCTGGAGGCAAAAGTCCTTACACGCTTGCACGATTTGCGCATGGAAATGAAACGCCGCGGTGAAACTCCGTTCCAGCATTCGGAAATAGAGTTCGTGCGGGATTTCATGGTGATATGGCGACAGCGACTATCGCAACTCTCGGAGAGTCGTTACGGTGTCCTCACCTTCCGCATGACACATATCCTCACCGGACATGGTAAGTTCGGGAGGTTCCTGCACTGGATTCGTGCGGAAGAGACGCCCGGGTGTTACCATTGTATGGACCACCTGGAGAACACGGAGGATCATATGGTGGAAGTTCGACCGACCAATCACCGATCGGCGGCGGCGAAATCAAATTACATCAGATATTTTTTTAGTGTTGAATAGTAGCGAACATACACTTAAATAAAGCACCTAATGTGTATGCACCATCTAACCGTAACTGCGATCGATCGGTTTTTTCAAGACATTACCCAAATTTATTTTCCTTGTTCAGACCTGGAGTTAAAGTGCCTACCGGAGTTACTCCTTCAATATGATACGCCTACTGCTTGAATCCTTATCGGGATCATTATAGACTAGGGATAAAACGGAAATGTTTATATCGGAACCGAGTTTGAAACTGGAGTTTTCAAATTTAGTTTACCGGAACCGAAATCGGAGGCGGAGACGGAGGCAGAAGAGCAAAAGAAACACTATCAAACCAAAAATTTGGACAAGTGTAAATGAAGAGCGAATAATTCACAACATTCCAAATACGAGACCAAACAAGAGAAGAGTAATCGATAGAAGGCATGGGGGAAGGGAGGTTCCCCGCGGTACGTATAAACTTGTTTGTACTTCCGATAGAAGTTCCGATTAAATTTTTTTCGGAACCGAAATCGGAACCAGAGGTGCAAAATCCAAATTTTCAGAATCAGTAATATCTCTGGTAGAGACTTTATCCTCTAATTCCTTCCGATATCAAACAAGGAAATTTCAGCACTTTCCTGTTCGAGATATAATTAGACTTTCTTATATAAATACCTCTCGTGTCGTGGTTGCAAGGCGTGACTGTTAAGCGTGACTTTCTGAGTTCGAGTCTTGGGTCAGACAAAGAGTACCATAGGTTTCTTTTAAAAATTAAGAATTACTCTGTAGTAAGCCTGAGTATGGAAGGAAAAAAAATTAAAGTGAACACATTTAGATGATCACAAGCTTCAATGCAGTGCAGCAAGAAGAACGCGTTCCAGAACCATGGGTATCCTTTCCAGCACCGTTCTTATAGCCCTAGCAGGCATCGGCTCTGCTGGGCCCCTACGGTTTGATATAACTTACCGTCGTCCGTGTGTCACTGCGGGGAGCTGAAAACCAGCGCAGGGTGTGTGACGCCCAGCAAATGCTGATGTGGTAACCCTTTCTGTGCGGGCACGCTCGGTGCATTCTGTACTTTTACTCTTTTTTACTTTGTGGTTTTTAACCGTTTTTTTTTTAATGTGGGATATCATCAAATGACTTCTCCCACTCTGGGTGGAGCGCGACTCAGACTTTTACTGACTAAAACCAAATGTGTCCTTCTTTCTTTTTATTGATAGGCTCGCGTTTGACCACTATCTCACCTGATGGTAAGCGATGATGTGGCCGGCGATGGAGCACGCTTGCCTAGAAGTAACCTATTCACTCTTGACTTAAAGACCCCTAGGTTGTAGCTATCAGGGAACACAGACTCCGGCAGGGAATTCTACTCCTTAGCTGTACGCATTATGAACGTGTTCCCAAAACGCTTTGTACGTATGGGTGGGATTCAGTTGCCCTTTGCGTCCTAAGACCTCAGGTTTCCTTTTCAGAAAAGTCCTGCGGAGTCTCCGTCTCGAATAAAAGTTTTCTATTCTATTTAATTCTATAACTAGCTTCAGCCAGCGGCTTCGCCCGCGTGAAAATAGATTTCTCCATAAAAACTTCCAACCCCCGTTTTACTCCCTTAGGGGTAGAGTTTCGTAAAATCCGTTCTTAGCGGATGTCTACACCCTATACTTAGGAACATATCTGCCAAGTTTTAAGTTTGTAGGTTTTATTGTTTCTGAGGTTTCGTGATTATTCAGTGACTGGTATTTCTTTTTTATATACATATATAGATTCCTAGATCATCTAAACAGATCTGCGATGACAGCTATTGATCCCACGAGTTTTTTTTTTAACCGACTTCAAAAAAAAGGAGGAGGTTATCAATTCGGTTGTATTTTTTTTATCATTTTTTTTTTAAATGTTTATTACCACAGAACTCCGTCGTTTATGGACCGATTTGCAAATTTTTTTTCCCTTTATAGGATATGCTTCCAGATTGGTCCTATTTTTTTTCAAAATCCAGTTCTGATGATGGAATCCATGAGGAATCAAGGGAACTCTTCAAAAATTATAGGCAACCCTATGGTAATTTTGGTATTTTCATCAAAAACTTAAGCATTTACGTCAAAAAGTAACATTTGATGAAGTAGAACTGATGAAGAAGACCAGAAATGGTCAACGGAACTTCATACTCAAATAGATATCACAATGAAGATAGTTAAGCGACTATGACAATACAAATAAATGAATGATTCTGAATGGTTACGTTGAAAATGGTATCATCGAAGTGATCTGATGATGATGATGGAGCCGGAAGGTAGGCACTGGAACTCCGTAATTAATCAATGTAACCTAGCCGTGTTTGGACTTATTAGAATTGTCATGAGATGCACTTTGGCTATAGGGTACAATCGAACTGATCTGATGATGGAGCCGGAAGGTAGGCACAGGAACTCCATAATTAATCAATGTATCCTAGCCGTGTTTGGGCTTATTAGAATTGTCGTGAGATGCTCTTTGGCTATAAGGTACTATCGACTGGGGGCTGGCTGTGGCGACCTGACATGGCGGTACACGTACCAACATGGTGGGCCGTCACGGACCGCCAGGCACTTCTTCTCATGCAACCGAGCGGGTGGGCAGGTTGCGGATAGCCCAGCTCCGGCTTGGGGACCGCTTCCTGACTGCTTGAGGTTGATCCCCTTCCGGAGTGCCTCGGGTGAGGCTCCGGACAAGAGAAGTTCCCCGAAGCCAAATCCCAGGCTAGGGGTAACCCGATAGCCCCTATTTTCCCGTCTTCCTATACCCCAAACTCACTCCCTCCTTTCATCCCGCCATCCTATCGATCCAGAGGATGGGCAACCTCGGTTCCAAAAAAGCCCACCAACTCTTCAAAAAAATGAAAAAGCAGGTAGACAAAAAAACTACCCAGGTGGGTCCCGGCCAAGCCGGGGAATCCCATGCCGACTCGTCGCTCAGCCCCCATCGTATTCTGGGAGGGGGCACCTCTCTGCTTTTTGAGGTCGCGCCTTCAGCGCGACCGGCTGCTGCCTCAGCGCCACTATTCTGCACAGACCAGGCTGCTGTCTCGACAGCGCCCTTAACCCGCACAGACCAGGCTGCTGTTTCGACAGCGCCCTTACCCCGCACAGACCAGGCTGCTATCTCTACAGCGCCAGAGCCGACTCCACCGGACGCTATTTTTGCGCCTACTGACCCTGACATGACTGGTGCGCAAGCACCGATCAGACCGACACTGAGCTTACCGTCCACGAGTGCCTGGCAACAGAGCATCGTTAGGAACAGCGTAACGCATAACCCTGACAACGACACGGACAAAGCCCAACTGACCAGCCTCGGGGACGAATTGCGTGCATTAGCACGACAGCGCGCGAAGACCGAGGCTAGACTGAGAGACGCTGACCCAGAACTAGGTTCGGGAAAAGTTGATGGCTCAGGTGGGTTCACCCCAATCCCTGCGGACGAAGTACGCTTGCTTTCCTCTAAGCGCGAAAAAATCCGTATTAGGGAGAGGGAGTTGAGCAACCGCATGCGCAAGATCCGCGCAGGCCTCGGCCAGCGCGATGTGCAGGTGGCTAGCTCAGCAGGAATACGCGACCAGCCCGAATTACGCGAAGGGTTCGCCCAGCACGGAAAAAGGCCGGACGCGGAAACTGCCGGAGTACGCGACCAGCCCGCAGTACGTGAAGGGGAAACCCAACACGGAAAAAGGCCGGACGCGGAAACACGCGAGCGGGGGCAAGTACGCGACGGGGTCACCCGACGCGAAAAGCCTTCGCTGGCAGCGGAATCCGCCGAAACCACTGACCAGACCCAGGACCGAACAGACAGACAGCACATGAAGAAGAGGGGGAAACGGGCTGGGACTAATCGCCAGTTTCGGATCCCAACTGGGCGCACTACGCCGGGTACCTCTAAGCCACAACCTGGGCCAAGCGGCTCAGGGGCGGCGAAGAGAGATCGCCCGGACGACTCGGCCTCACCGAGCGCACTGCAGTGGGATCCGAAACGGGTGAGGACCCAGACCGCTCAAGGGGAGCAGAGAACATACGCACGGGCCACGAAGGATATTCCGGCGCGGTTGGCCGTAGCGATCTGCTTCCCTCCCCCCTCGAGAGACCTGACGAGTGACGAAGCGACTTACGTCAAATCGGAACTTGAAAAACTCCTGATCATGTCAGACCCCACAAAACCACTCCCGGCCTTCCGAGGTTACCCTCGGGTGACGGACGGCACCGTGCAGATGTGGTGTGAGGACGACAATGCCCTGACTTGGTTGACACTGAACACACCGTTACTGAAACTCCCTAACACCGACCAGACACTGACAGTCATGAGATAGTCCGACGTGCCGACCCGTGTCCGAGCGGCGCTCTTTGTTCCCAGGTTCAATGGGGACATTGCGCTGCTCCAGAGCCTTCTGATCCGTCAGAATGCTTGGTACGACATTGGGAGGTGGTCGCTATACAGGGCAACCAAAGTCGGTGGGGATAACTTTGGGACGTATCTGACCCTGGGTATACCCACCGATGAAGTTGACAAGGTCTTGGGTCGGGAGCGACGTATATCGTACCTTCTGGGTTCGATATAGGTTCGCTTCTACCCCCAGACCCATCCCAAAACTGAAGACAGCACTGAATTGACTAAGACGGAGACCAATGACACCGACAAGGACATGGACACGCTCGAGGAAGAAATGGCCCGAGCAGCCATGGCTGACGCCGATGCCGATAAGGCACCTGCATCCCCCGGATGGACGGCGCAGCTTTTGGCGTCCTCACCCACTGATGACTGGCGAAGGATGGAGGAGGGAGAAACACTTTCCGATGGCTCCAACTCTTCCTAACTCCATTCCGACGCCGTCGTCGACCACACCAAACCCAATCCCGATCATCCAGACCAACCTTCAGCACAGTCAAACTGCCACAGCTACTTTACGCAGGGTGCTGGAGACCAATCCCCGAACCATAGCACTGATCCAAGAGCCGTGGGTCAGAAATGAAAAGATATGCGGACTTGGAAACATTGGAGGTAAACTGATATCTAACACATATAATATAGATAAACCTCGAACTTGCATTTACATACCCCAAGATATACCGATCACACCACTAACCCAATTCTGTTCCAGAGACCTGACAGCAATCAGGCTCCAGATTGGTAACGATACCCCGAATCTAGTACTAGCCTCGTCGTACATGCCTGGCGACGACGAAAGCTGCCCACCAAAAGAACTGACTGATCTGGTTCAACACTGCGAAAACGCCAACCTGGACCTGATCATCTGCACCGACTCAAACGCGCATCACCCACTATGGGGTAGTGAAGTATCAAACACCAGGGGTGAGTCACTATCCACATACTTATTCTCCACTAACCTTAACATCGTGAACCGAGGCACGGAACCCACTTGGGTCACGGTCCGCGGACAAACGATCATAGACCTGACTTTAGCTACAGAAAACGCGACAAACTTAATCTCTAACTGGCGCGTATCAAATGAACCCTCTTGCTCTGACCACAGAAGAATATGTTTCTCTCTGGCAGCCATTACAAAAAACCCAGAACCACGGCGCAATCCTCGCCGTACAAATGTACCTGAATATAAACACCACTTAACTTCCCTACTAGCCAGGGAACAAAGACCCGTAAATCAAATAACTGACTCCGTAGAATTGGATAACGCCGTGACAAAACTCACAGACAACATAATCAAAGCATACCACACAAACTGTCAACTAAGCTCCCCACACATCAAGGGAAAGGGAAACCCTCGGTGGAACGCAGAGCTTGGCAAACTCAGAAATGCATTACGCAAACAATTTAACAGAGCCAAAAACTCAAGACTTCCAGAGGACTGGGAGCAATACAAAGAAACTCAATACAGATATAAGAAAGCAGTTAGGACCGCCAGGAACTTCGCATGGCGCAATTTCTGCGAAAGCATTGAATCCAACACTGAAGCAGCACGGGTCAGGAAAATCCTGTCAATTGACCAGGAACGTACCTTTGGTGCGCTGAAAAAACCAGACAACAGCTACACACTAACAGACCATGAGACCAGTAAGGTCCTACTGGAAACGCATTTCCCGGACTGCAACCTACTTGAGGACAGGACGTGGTCGAGCGCACCGGAACAGACCCCAACGGATCTTGACTGGTCCAGAGCACATAACATAGTGACAGAAGACCGAATTAAATGGGCCATCAGGACCTTCCAACCGTACAAGTCACCAGGACTAGACGGTGTCTTTCCGGCGCTACTGCAGTGGGGAGAACACTCCTTAGTGCCGTGGCTGCTGGTGATATACCGTGCCTGCATAGCACACAGATATGTACCACACACATGGCGTGAGGTGAAAGTTATTTTCATCCCGAAACCCGGCAAAACTGACAATACATAACCCAAGGCGTACAGGCCCATAAGCCTGACATCCTTCCTACTGAAAACCCTGGAAAGGCTTTGCGACAGATATATCCGGGACGGACCTCTCTTGGAGAGACCGCTCCACAAGCAGCAACATGCCTACTCAACAGGTAAATCAACAGAATCTGCACTACATAGCGTGATCTCAAAGATTGAATGCGCTATAAATCACAAAGGCTCTTCGTTAGCAGTCTTCATAGACATCGAAGGAGCTTTCGATAAGACTATGTTCCGAAGCATCAGCACAGCACTCGTAAGTCACGGTGTTGACCCAACCTTGAGTGGCTGGATCACAAATATGCTCAGATTTAGAGCAGTACAAGCAAATATAAATAACACTACAAGGGCCATGGTGGCGAAGGGTTGTCCCCAAGGGGGTGTCCTCTCGCCTTTACTATGGAACTTAGTTGCAGATGATTTAGTTAAAAGACTTAACACCAAAGGTTACTTCGCCGTAGGATATGCCGACGATATAACCATTATAATAAATGGCACTCACGAAAATACACTATGCAACCTTATGCGGCAGGCCTTGAAAATAGTAGAGGACTGGTGTAAGGAACACCAACTGACTGTGAACCCCACTAAAACTGAATTAGTACTTTTCACCAAAAAAAGGAAATTGGCAGCACTACAGCTACCATGTTTCTTTGGAACTACCCTTAGCCTGTCAACTGAAGTCAAGTACCTGGGCGTCTACCTGGACAAATAGCTGAATTGGGCAAAACATACTGAGTACATCACCAAAAAAGCCAGTATATCTATGTGGCAGTGTAAGCGCATGTTAGGCCGCAGCTGGGGCATAGCCCCAAGGATCACTCACTGGCTATACACCTCTGTTATTAGACCAATAATCACATATGGCTCCCTAGTTTGGTGGCCCAGGACCGAACTGAGCACAGCACAAAAAGATCTTGAAAAACTACAACGACTCGCTTGCGTAGCGATCACTAGCAGCATGAGAACCACACCCACGGCTGCCCTGCAAGCGATGCTGGGACTGCCCCTACTGCATCTAATAGTGCAGGAGGAGGCGGCCTCAGCGGCCTTCAGGCTCAGCGCATCGGGCACCCCGAGTAAAGATTCCAGAATCAAACACATACGCATAATGGAAGACACCATCAAACGACAGCCTATGATGGCAGCACCTACCGACAAAGCTCCAAAGGCGTATCATTTCCAAAAGAATTTCAATATTCAACTAACAGAAGAAGAGCACGACTACTCAGGCCCAGCTGAACTGAGAGTCTACACGGATGGATCAAAGACAGATGCTGGCACGGGAGTTGGAGTCTTCTCCAACGACCTCAATATCAGAATATCCAGAACGCTAGGAGAATTCAACACCGTCTACCAGGCGGAATGTGTTGGTATAATCCTAGCGGCCCACGCCATAGAAACTAGGAATGTAACGGACACACACATTCGGATACTCTCCGATAGTGCTTCAGTCATACAATCCCTAGGCAAAAACTCTACCACCTCGAAAATTATACAAGAATGCCACTCAGCACTGGAAAGTGTCACAGTGCCGAAACGCAATACGGTGACACTACAGTGGATTAAAGGACATAGCGGCTCACTGGGCAACGACGCGGCGGACGAACTGGCCAGGAGAGGATCTGGAGCGATGGCCTTCGGGCCCGAACCAATTGTGCCGGTCCCCTTTGGTCAGCTGCGTAGTTGGCTACGTGAACACACGCATATACAAGCAGAGCGCTGGTGGTCCTCGACACCGGGATGCAGGCAGGCCAAGGAGGCCCTACCACATCTCAATAAAGCCCTCACCAAAAAACTCATAAGACTGGACAGAGGCGGCCTGCGCCTGGTGACGGGGACCATCACCGGACACTGCACACTGAATAAACACCTTCACACGATAGGCATCACAGACAGTCCCCTGTGCAGAGCATGTTTGGAGGGGGAGGAGACGATTGCACATGTGCTCCTGGACTGCACAGGTGTCACTGAAATACGCACACGAACCTTAGGATCCCCGAACTCCCTTATTGATGCCCTGAAAAACCTAAGAGGCCTTATCTGTTTTTGGAGAGAGGTGGGCTGGTTGGAATAAGCCCACCTAAGGTTGTGGCCGCTATGGCCCACGTACAATGGTCCACACAGGACTAAGTGCGGAAACCATACATGAATAGATAGATAGAAGCTACTATCGAACTGATCTGATGATGGAGCCGGAAGGAGGAAGGTAGACACAGGAACTTTATAATAAAGCAATGTATCCTAGCAGTTCTTGGGTTAATTGGAATTGGCATGAGAAGTAGGCACTCTGTTTATAAGTGTATCGCAACTAAAAAGTGTGAAATAAAAACTTTTTACAAAAAAAAAAATAACCAACTTCACTAAAAAAAAACACTAAAAAGATCAAAATAACTTTAATTTCGGAAGTCGGTGTTAAATAAGAAACAAACAATACCGAGAAACACCGACTTCCGAAATTAAAGTTATTTTGATCCTTTTAGTGTTTTTTTATAGTTAAGTCGGTTATTTATTTTTTTTGTAAAAAGTTTTTTTTTACTACTACTGTACTAGACAACTGATAAACATACTTATATATTTTAAAATAGATACATATATAGATAAATTACACCCAGACACATAACCAAAACAAAACGATCATTTGATCGTGCTCATCACACAAACATTTGTCCTGGGTGGGAATCAAACCCACGACCTCCGGCATAGCAGTCAGTGCCACTAACCACTAGACCAACACGCCAGTCATAACAAGAAGTAGCGATTCTACCCTCAATAATCGAACATTCCCAATAACTGCGAATTTTCTCAACAGGTACCTAAATCCAATTATTTATTGGTCGGCCTGGGAATCAAATTTAGTTCTGATCCAATCAGTGTCCGTGCCGTTGCTTGCTTCCTGACCAATAAATAAACCACAATCTGTTCGCAATGTAAATCTATCCTGCAATATTGTGTTATTGGGGCAGAATATTTTCCTAGATGGACTAGAGCAACCGAAGTAGATATTGGTATTTAATTTGAACCAAGTTATTAGTAAAAGTTAGTCAGAAATAGCCAACATTCTTATTCCTTTATGTACATAAAAAATATTAAGGAGGAGTGATAAAATATAAGTCATAATTATGTTTTTCCCTAGTGGGTTTGATAAATATTATAATGCTCGTTCTTTTCAGATTATGTTACTAGTACGATATATCCATATTTTTTTTTTGAGGAGAAATATCATCGAATAATGTCCGCCGCTCTAAGGTGGAGTCCAAGATGGAGTATCGGATTTTCACAGATTAATAAAGCCTAGTCTATAGTATTGAGAGCAGTGGTGGCCAAGTGGTAACGGCCCCGACTTACGAGTTGTAGGTCGCGGGTTCAAACCCAGCCAGGCGCATTACGTTGTGTAATTTATTTCATCACCACTGCTCGCAAAACGGTGAAGGAAAACATCGTGAGGAAACCGCCATGTCCTAGAACCAAAAATTTCGAAGACATGTGACATTCACCAACCCGCACTAGGCCCGCGTGGTGGATTACGGCCCATTCCTTCTCCTAGAGAGGAGGCCTGAGTCCCAGCAGTGGGAACATTAAAAGGCTGATTATATATATATATATGCAACGGAAGTGTCTTAACGGAAGCGGAAATGGAAACATATGTCAAAAGTAAATCTTTACAGGTGCGGAAGCGGAAACAGAAGCGGAAGTGTTAATACTATGAAGAAAAAGCAAAATTTTATTTTTAAAAACAACAGAAGGTTTATGTACGTCGTAATCACGTCATGAGGCGCGGTCGTATCATATTTTTTTGGTTATATTATTTAATAATAAAGAAACTCGTTGCAACACGTTTGTATATCGCCCCGCCCGCCCCACCCCACGCCTCTTCCGATGTAACCAGTCGTTCACGCGCCCCCCACCCCCACGCTCCTCGCTGTATTCTTCCGTTTCCGTTTAGAGTTCTGTTATAAATTTTGCGGAAGTAGAAGTGGAAACGGAAGTGAAAAAGCTTGCGGAACTACTGCAGAAGCGGAAATGGAAGTGAAAAAGCTTGCGGAACTTCTGCAGAAGCGGAAGCGGAAGCAGAGTTCTGTTGCAACACTATTAAAGCCCATGTGTGTTCTTTCAGTTGCTCTTTGCGTTCTAGGGCCACGATACGAATGAACAGTCCCGCAACACGACTTATCCATTTTATTTGTGGTAGGAAATCATCAAATGACTTCTGGCCGGACGGCAAGCTACCTATTCCTCGTCATCCGCAAGCCTGCGCCTACGGTGGCCGGGAAATGCCTTGCAGCTCCCCATATCCAGGGTGTATTCTGTAGTGGTGGCTGGGGCGTGAGGATGTTCTATCCCTCAAAGGTGCGGCCATCTCCTTCGCTCGTGTTACTGCTTCGCGGAAAGAGGCGAACGCTTCACAGTTCCCCTCGCTCCGGACCATGGTTTTAACCAGGGCCAAACACGAGAAGTCACCGCTGTCAGTCGCTTCCACGACAACAAGATGGTGCTTCGCCCAAATGTGGCTGACTTCCACTGATTGCATCACCGTGTCCACCGTACCACCCGCACATTGGTGACACCCGGGCATTTCTTCCGCCTGCATCCGGAACAGGAACCTCATAAACTTACCATGTCCGGTGAGGCCCTGTGCTATGCAGAAACTGAGTCCACCATGGTGCCTCTCCAACCACTCCTCAAAGAGTGAATTTACCACCATTATTGTGGTGTGCCCCCCTCAAAGTGGGCATGTACCGCCGCGATTTTGACGAGCCCCACGATCTATCAATCTAAAGTTTTAATTAAAAGCATATTTGGATTACCATTACACGTGATTCTTATGGCAAGTGGTAGATTATGACAATTCAGGACCTATAGTTTTGGTAGATGTTGCCATTATCTATATAACTACTTAAGTACAATACAATTGTTCGAAATTGGCCACTAATTAGGGAATTAGCGGCTCCAAGTTCAAATATCATGTGAAATACACGCCAGTAATTACTAGCATAAATATTAAATACGTTGTCTTAACACCCCAAACGCTATACTAGGCTTACAGTATAGCATGGGGGAAGTAGGGGTTACAGCTAATTGCAGAGTGCAACCATTGTTTCCCATGCCCTCTGCGCCTCTGGGAAACCTCCTACCACGAGATTTTTAATTATTCTGCGAGACGAGGTTTTACGTACTTATAGATTACATATTTCTATGTTATTTTTATGCTGCCTACTTGTGCATGGCGGATTGGCGTTCGAAGTAAATAATATGATTGTTTCTTCAACAATATGTTAGTTCAAACGAGGGATGTAAGTAGTTATTTTTAGAGAGCATAGGTGAGTACTTGGGATAACTTTTATTATGGCTCCAACTCTGTAATAAAAAAAATAGGGTGTGGTTGTGTCATAGACACGGGCGTTTTTTTTTTTTAGGTGGGAAATTATCCGATGCCTTTTCACGTTCTATGGCGTAGCGGAAGGGCGTGTCAGACTTTTACTGACTAAAACCCATTCCTATGTTCCTTCTTTGCCTTGCGGACGCTAACCCATAGTCCCAGTAGGCTTCGGCCCTATTGGGCCTCTACGGTTTTGCTTATATCTTTGTGAGGCGCGCGTGGACACTACGCGCCGTCAACGACTCGGTTCGGTCTATGGACACGGTCCTCACTGTGTTGTACATGAATACGTGTACGAATCGCCACAAAATAGATAGGTACAGAAGTCAATCTACATACAAAGTGCGCTCGACCAACGTACACACAGACACCGCTCATGGACACGATATCTCGGCTCAATTCAGCTCAATGCGCGCTCGAGTGCTATCCGTTTGAGAAACGCGTCTGTGAACTTTTTTGTGGAAACACAAAAAAACCTTATTCTAACTGTTCAGTGGACGGTTGTTTAAATTCAACATTAAACAGTGAATTGACGTTTTTTAGGCTACCAGTTGTTTCAGAGAGGTAAGTAGATATAATAATGTAGGTAATTTTGATGGTTTGTTTTAACGTAACACAGAACAGAGAAGATGATTTTGTGGCCATGTAATATTTTTACAATTAGATTAGGTAGGCATTTATCACCGCGCCCGGTCGCACTCGGACAGTTCGGCGCCACGCGCTGACCCTAGTGCGATCGCCGAGCGTAGGTATGAAAAGTGAAGTACATACATGAGATTGACTTCTGTACCTATCTATTTTGTGGTATCGCTGTCACCTCGTTAACTCGCTCGATCGCATTCATTCTTTTACGTGTCCGGCACAGTTTCACTTAGTCACATGGTGTTTGTTGGTATTATTCGATGGCTCTTGAGGAGCCCTTTCTAAAAGTATTTTTTAAGCATTATATTTTTTCGATTTTTATTTTATTATCATAAACTGTAACTATTTTACACGCAATCGATAGATTTTGAAACTTAAACGGCAAAATGACGGTATTTCCCCCCACAGACTGTGATGCATTGCACGTGGCAATGCATCACAGTCTACACTTAGTGCATCACATTCTTTGATTCTTTGGCTATCCAGTAGTCTAATTAAATTTTGTATGGATATGATCGATATGTAGCTGCAATACAAAACTGTATCCCCAATTTTGTTATCATTTGTTTTCTGAATTGCCTCCTACTATGGAAGCATTTCTAAAGACATGTTCATGTCAAAACAATCTGTTACACACACATACATACTTCGACAGTGTTACTACATATGGAACAGCTAACTCATCTTAATAGTAAGTTTAGAAATTGGTATCTGTGGTATCTTTATCAAGCCCTAAGGTTGATCCAAAATAGGGATGAAAATCTTCCTATAAAAAGTCGATTTTGGAATCGATTCGAATCGAAGTCCAAAGAATCGATTAAGTAATAAATCGAGTTCTAAAAGATCGATATCCTAAAGACCAATCCGTTGATTACATTGCAGGTACTGAGTTCTAAATAAAAAGCATGATGCAGATCATCCTACCATGATATAGTATGTGTTTCATGACTGGTGAGTAATCGGATCTACAACTTTCACATAAACATTAACTTGAGGAAAACCAGTGCTTTGAACGTTTTTTTTTAAATAATAATATGGTTGCATATGGGTTGCATTCAACCGAAAAAAATTCAAATCTCGATTTTAATTATTTACGTTATGTAACCGTCAATATTAACATTTCGTGTGTTTTAGACGCGGATCCACGCGAGACACAATCGCTTTTTAATTGTGTCTCTAATTACGGCATACGAAAGGTTAAATTATGTAATTACATTAAAACACTTTATGTAATTAATTATTATTTTATTGTGTCTTTCAGTTTTGTTCGAAGTTACATTCTAGGGTCTTTCTCAAATGTCAAAACGGGCCTTTTATTTTTTAACGAGTTTAGGTTAGGTTCTGATGCACTTACATATATTTCTAGATAAAGTGTGTATTCCTTGTTTACGAGCAGTGGTAGCCCAGCTGTGGTGACGGTCTCAATTTACGAGTTGTAGGTTGCGGGTTCATACCCAGACAGGCACATTGCTTTGTGTAATTTATTTCATCACCACTGCTCTCAAAACGGTGAAGGAAAACATCGTGAGAAAAAACCGGCATGTCCTAGAACCAACAATTTGAAAATATGTGATATCCACCAACCCGCACTGGGCCTACGTAGTGCATTACGACCCATTCCCTCTCCTAGAGAGGAGGCCTGATTTCCAGCAGTGAGAACATTATAAGGCTGATTATGCTTATGCTTATGTACCTACAATTTGACCTTAGAAGCTCAAGGCAAATTAATGCGATTCTATCGGTGTAAGTGTGGCAATAGCGGTCGTAAAAAAGTCAATATAGGATTGAACAGTGCTATCGAAGTATCACGTAATCAACGTTTTGTACGTAGGTAGGTACGCATACGTAATCTGATGAGTGAAGGCAGTGACGTCACATTTCAGTTTGTTCATCTTTTTTTACTTGACAGTTTCAGTTTTTTCCCTTCGACCTAATTTTAAGATGTCGAAATGACTTAATTATGAACAGATTTAAAAATATCCTACTTTTTATTTTAATTTGGGTTGTGTTTTTTTTATTTAAATCATTAAAAAATAGTCAAATACCCAATCGTACTTTTATGTACATAAAAACTGAAGATAAGCGTTAACCTAGGGGATATTTTATTAACAATTACGATTGTTCATTCAAAAAGTACAAAAATGTTTGGAATTGACATGCACTATCAAAATGTCATGTTGTCACATTGCATTTTGACATCTCTACAATCGTTATCGCTGATTGAATGACAGTCTGTCTAGTCTCGAGTCAAACTGTACTATTTGGGATTTTTTGACGAGTTTTTTTTTTTGGAGTTAAGTATAGTGGCTGTTTATTTTGATTATTTTGCGAATTATTGTGATGTAAACTTGGTGTAGTTTTGTTACTCAAGATTTTGAAAAGAAACTAATATGTTACTTATGTTACAGATTACTAATGGAAAGCTACGAATCGAATTCCAAATAACAGTTGACCTTTTAACAATACGTCTGTGACTAAGGGCCAAGGCGAATGGCCCGCAGCGGATGTCTCGTCTGGGAATATAAACAAAATGTTCACTCTTTGACCTACGTACGTCTACGTAGAATTTAATAGGGTTCTTATATTTCTAGTCTATAGACTTTAGCAGTTTTTTGAGCAATGGAGGTCCAGTGCGTTACTATCGGGCCAGACTTACCACCTATGAGCTCAAATCCAGCCAGGCTGTTCATTAGTTTTACCACCCCTGCGCTCAAAACTGTGAAGGAAAACATCGTGAGGGAACAGGCATCGTCCAACACGCGCTGGGTTCGCGTGATGGATTACGGCGCATTCCCTCTCTTCGAGGCCTGAGTAGGAACATTGTAAGGCTGTTTATTTTTATTATGCTATGCTTATACGCAGACTTTAGACTGCCTCGAACCTTAATTTGAAAATTTTGTTGCCCACGCATCACGCATTCTACTAAGTAGGTACCGGCGCGGCGCAGCGGTGCGATTGTGGAATGCACGGATATCGATGGTGGAACCGGATATCTATGGTGGAACGCGTTGCCGATGCGAGTTAGGTAAGCCCAGCTTCTTTTAAATATCTATTCAAAGACCATTTCCTTTCAATCTGATGCGACTCTGGGTAAGCGTCAAAATCCCTGGACCACTTATTTGATGTTAAGAAAATACCAAAATTGAACTTCAAATATTTAGTATCTCTGACAGCGAGAAAACGCGTAAAGAAAATGGTCAGACATTCAGACATCAGGATATCTGGACCACTTTTTTTCATAGTTTGAGACAACACAGTGGTACAAACATCCTGATACCAGAATGTTTGTTATTTTCACATATGCAGTCTTGTTTTGATTCTAATTTTTAGTGTGCTGGGGCGGTCTCTTCAAACAGCGTAAATATAACAACCTTATCGGAAGTTATATGTTTGAGCCGTTTGGGATTGAAATAGGCCATAGGGTCCGAGCACTCATCGAGTTGTTCGGGATATCAGCAAACAGCTGGTTGACTCTTCGCGTGACCAGAGGGCTGACGGGCCTGACCTTTTCTTCGGTCAACGAATCAACATTGATATCCAACGTGGCAATGCTACCAGCGTTCTGGTCACTATTCCCATTGACATCGATGAATTTTTTGATGCCCAATGAGTTCTTTTTCTACCCGTTTGTACATATTATTATTATGATATACTTATAATGCTATAATATTATTATTTAAGATGTATGGGTATATATATAGAAGTACCTTAAAAATCCCTATGTGTGAACAGGAATGATTCCTATTTTTAGGTAACATTTTTTATTTAAATCGCGCTAATTTATAGAGAGGTAGGCAAGTTCATGGCCGTAAGATTTAGCGCTGCCCTGCCAACACAATGAGCAACTGAAGGAACACAGGTGGGTTTTAGTCAGTAAAAGTCTGACCGTCCCTTTCGCTCCACCCAGAGCGCGAGGAGTTGATGATTTTTCACCTCAAACAAAAGGTAGCTCATCTAACTCTAAAGTAACCTGTGAAGAGTCGCAGTACAATAAAATTTGAACTAAGTTATCACAATATAATACTTAGTTTTAAATGTCCAACCACTTAGAAAATGAATATATTACGTGTAGTCACACGAAGGCTTTCAAATAAATCCATTGGAATCCCACTTGGATTTCAATTACGAAAATCTTGAAAGTAAATATGTTACTATATTCACACCGAGACATTTTTTCGAGATAAAATTTAAATGTAAGAAGCAAGGAATCCTTATATTAGGAGCCAGAATATTCTGAAAGCTGAAAGTAATCTTAGAACATGTAGAAATATTACATATAACCTTGCTGCGTGTAATGCAATTTCATTTTGATTTATAGCACAGCCTTTGAGGTATGTATTCATTCTATATACTTACATTTACATACTCAGGTACTTCATCCATATCTGAGGGGTTTACCTACATGCCAACTAAGGTATGAGAGTTTGTGAATTTATTATGATGCGATACGTCCAAGTTCTGTTGAGGTCTCTGAAACGACTGATGAAAAATAAATATTTTTTTTCCCTAGTCCTAGAGTACATCCAAAGGATGGACCCTAGTTTTTATTACAATCTAGCCTTATATATAGACTAATTTTAATAAGTAATTTAATTTGACTGGCCTATTGGTCTAGTGGTTAGTAGCCCTGACTGTTATGCCGGAGGTCGTGGGTTCGATTCCCACCCAGGACAAATGTTTGTGTGATGAGCACGATCATTTGTTCTGTGTCTGGGTGTAATTTATCAAGGTATATATATGTATGTATTTAGAATAATATAAGTATGTTTATCAGTTGTCTAGTACCCATAACACAAGCTCTGCTTAGCTTGGGACTAGACGGCGTTGTGTGATAGTTGTGGAATATTATATTATTATTATACATTTATTTATCTCAGCATCCTAAGGTCCTGGACCTTTGGAAGGCAACGGCAACCTTTGGAAGGGAAGGTACAAGGAGCCGAAACCAACTCGCAGAGGCCCTTTTAGACGCTTTTAATGGAAAGTGGTACGAACCGGTGATTATCCCTGTACGCACTATGCTAGTGCATCCAAGGACAACCCCCGGTTGGTGGTTATTATTATTATTATTATATTATTAATTATATCCTAAACTAATAAATTGTCTTTACTAAGAATGTGTCCAATAGCACTTTTCTTATTGTCTCTATTAAGGTGGATACACTTCGTTCTTGTATTTATTAGGTAGCAAATAAACTATATTACACTATTCACTATCACTAAACACTAACTCAAACGCAGTTTGGAGGGTAGCTGCTGCCGTAATTGAAACTAATAAACATATTTTAAATAAAGAAATAGAAATAATAAACATTTATCCCTTATCAATTATACCAAACATTCTCATGGACTCGTAGGGAAAACAAATACCTATTTAATGTTTTAAAATTACGTGGACTCATTGGGAACTAATGTTAGCGTAGCAGATAGTTTACCATACGCACGTATGGTAAAACGTGCGTATGGTAAACTATCTGCTGTCAGCGACTTTGCCCGAGTGAAAGTTGGAAATTATCGCAAGAAATATGTATAATCCAGGGAAAAAAGTTTCTTTAGTTTATTTCAGAAAATGGTCTACACGTGTACAAAATTTTATCTAAATCCGTTAAGCCGTTTGAGCGTGAAGGAGTAACAAAGATAAGCATATGTGTGTGTGTATGTTTGTTACTGAGTCCTCAACACATACATACATACAAACTGTCGCCTTTATAATATTTGCGTACTTACTTAAGTAAAGTCTCTGTTCACATTTTACTTTATTAGAAAACTTTTTATATAATCAAGTCACCATCTCTCTAGCCTTTTCCCAAATGGCTCGGGGTAGACTTCCAGTCTAACAGGATCTGCCCCCCTAGCCAAGTTACAACCGTGTCGTTTCGATTCTCTTTTCGTTGATCGCCTCGAGTCGGCCACGCCTCCTATTCCTTAGTTCGGACCACGTGACTGAGCGTTGAGATGACGTCAGAATAAAGGAATGGGAGGCGTGGCCTACTCGAGGCGATCGACGAAAATAGAATCGAAACGAAACGGTTGTAACTTGGCTAGGGGGGCAGGATCCGCACCTTGTGTTACATAGAGCGATTGCCCATCAGACATCCACGACTACAATCCAGTTACTGAGTAACACAATAACTAGTAAGGAAAATAAATATGAAACGTTATCATTAGTAGTATTTTTCACTTAATTATCCTTCCTTTATAAAAGGTATTACTTTTTTTTCAAACTGGCGTAGATTTTAAGAAAGAAATATAAAAAAAAAAAACAAAATATACAGCACCAAATCAAAAATATTTTTATAAAACATATAAGAAAATTATAAATATATAAGAAATCCCTGAAATTGAAGAAACTGTAATGTTTGTAATAATATCAGAAGATGTCCGACAACTCCTTATGGATTGTAGATATTTATGCAAAACGTTAAATTTAAATGCATTAGGTTCAGGTAAATTTCAAGGTTTTTTGGCTGGGTTGTTCCCAGAGGTCCATGATTCTAATGTTCTTCATTTCCCACAGAGTCCATAAAAAAATTGTTTTAAACGTTCCTACATCAATTCCCAACGGGTTCACGAGATTTGTCCAAAGTACAGTCAGTAAAAACCATTTCTTGTCTGTGCTAATCAGTTTGTAAGCCTTGGGGAAAAGAAATAGTTACTAACTACGATTTTATTGATTTACTGTGATAATTCTGAAACTGTGATTGTGATGCTTAGGTCTATTTTATTGTAAGATTAAATATATTTACTGTAATTGTTATAAAACTTTTTTTTCATGGTTATGACCATTCACCTCTTTGGATACATGCATGTAGAGTAATGTTTACCGTTTCATAGTACTGCGTATATGAAATAAAAATATTCATTGTCTTTTATTTTATAGAAATTGAAATAATATTTTTTTTTGTTTTTTGCTTTTAGTGAACTTTATTGAAATCTCACTATTAAAATCGATTATATGTACATTTAAATCTAATAACGTAAGGGCTGGCTTTTACTTCGGACAAAGGATAAGCATTGCCATTCAGCGTGGCAATGCCGCCAGTCTTTTGGGTACATTACCAGTCGACAGCGATGTGGAGGAGTTTTTCGACGCCGTACTTTAGATTGCTTTTTTTAGTACTTTATGGCTTTTATTTTTATTTTGTAAGTTAGTGTTAATTACGTTATTATTAGATTGAAATAATAAACATTTATCCCATAACAAAGCTTTTACTGCTGACTGTACCAAACATTCTAATGGACTCGTAGGGAAAGAAAATATTTAATATTTTAAAATGACGTGGACTCATTGGCAACTAATGTTCGAACTTTCATTTTTCGAGAACAATAGACTCGTGCACCTTTGGGAACAACCCTTTCGGCAGGGCTTACCCTGCAAGCATTAAAGCTAAATTTACTTATTTTATTGAAGTTTTTGTAACTAGCATAAGGATAATATGATAGGGCTGACATAGCCTGTAAATGGTTGCAAATCATACTGTATATTAATATTATAAAGCCGAAAGTTTGTGAGTGTGTGTGTATATATTTGTTTCTTCCTCATGCATGAACGGCTGAACGGATTTAAATGAAATTTGGCACACGAGTAGATCAAGTCCTGGAATAGCACATAGGATACGTTTTATCCCGGGAGTATGTTCCCTTGGCACAATTTTGGCAGGCGCAAAAATTTTGGTTTTTTGGTTTGTAATGTATAAAATTAAAAACAATTTTTCCACTAGCAGCATACTGCTATATCACTAAGTGACATAGGCATATTTTCTACTATCACTATCTTAATAAATCATCATAATCTTCCTGCCCTTGTCCCGTGTTATTTAGGGTCGGCGCAACACGTTTTTTTCTTCCATTCTGCCCTGTCACTCGTCATACTATCACTAACTTCCTTTTCTTTCATATCACTCTTCACACAATCCATCCATCTTTTCTTTGGTCTCTCTCTCCCTCTCCATCCATCCACATGTAAACTCATAACTCTTAGTAACATGCGTTTCATCTCTCCTCTTCACATGACCATACCAAGACAAACGATTCCCTTTCAACTTAATAAAGTAATAAAAAAAAAGATCATTAAATGGTAATTATAATGGTAGCTCATTTGATTAGCCACGGAAAGAGAGATATCAAACTCAGCCTAAACCCCTCCAGCTGTCAGAAACCCCATCTTATACGATGTTATGCTATAATTTACGATGTCAAATGGTCCTTAATACATACACATATAATGTACAGCTATAACACAGCACCATTCCGTGGCACCCTGACAGGTGGTGCAATCTGTCGGAGCCCCAAGAGTTATGGAATTTATTATTAACATATGGGTTTCAGTATGTTTTTCCTCGTCGCGTCCGCTCCGAGCGTATTTTTGTCCAATTTAAACTGTTTTGCCTGTACCTATGACTGCTTTTATAGTTTTAATACAATAGTGTTATCGTTAACCAGTTTGAAGGAATTTTAGTCTTTATTTATAACATACTAGCTTTTGCCCGCAGTTTCGCCCGCGTACATAAAATATAGCCTATGTCACTGAGGAATAAAGCAGCTTCCTGTCGGTGAAATAATTTTAGCAATCGGAAAGTACTTACAAAAAAACAAACTTCTTTATAATATTAGTGTAGAATGTAGATGTAGACTAGCTGCTGTTAGCGGTTCTGCTTGCGTGAAAGTAAAAAAATATCCTATGGGAACATACTCACATTACTTACGGGATAAAAACTATACTACGTGCTGTTCCAGGACATGGTCTAGCTGTACGCCAAATTCCATCCAAATCCGTTCAGCTGTTCGAGAGTGAAAAAGTAACTAATATACACAAAAATACCATCACACACACTCACGTTTCGCCTTTATAAATATTACATTTTCACAATTTCTGAAAGTACAATGTCTGGTTTTATAAATGAAAAGTTTATACTTAGATCTTATTGTTTTGGGAATTTATGAAAATTACGTAAGTAGGTATTGTGTGTTCTACATGTATATGTCGTGGCGAGAGCTTAGAATTTATTACTTCATGATATGGCCAACTAAAACTGGCGAAATCGTTATGTGTTAATCCTCGTTTGGTCTAAAGAAACTAGGCTAAACGAGGATTGACATATCATTAAACTTTAACGTTTAAAACGCTCTGGCCAGTTTTACTCGGCCATATCATGAAGTGATCAATTTCTAAGATCTGGCCAAGACATATATTCTTAGAGACATTGAAAGTATTTGCAGGTTCGGTCAAGCCAAAAAAATATGTCATGTTGACAACACAAAATACCACATTTTCTAGACTAAACAATAAAGGCTAAACTAAAGCCCACAAAGCTTTAATTAATCTGTTTATTAATAAATAATAAGTTTATCCATTAGCCAGTCAAAACAAAGACCTGAATGTCCACACAATATCTATCTACTCCGCTTGACCTACCTCCGTTCGGTTCCCGATTTAGGCTCGTCCAAAATACAGCATAAAATCGATAAGTATCTGGAGTTCTCGACTCGCCGCCTCTACAAAAGGATAAATATAATATGTGTGTTGGTAGGGATACAATATGGGTAAAGTGCTTCTAATTACGTGCGGGTATTTTGAGGGTCATTAATTTATTGACATGATAATAACATGCTTGGTTACGCACAATTAAGCTTTTTTTCTCTGCAATATAAAGTAAAATGAGTAGGTATTCAAGGACCATAGCGGGTTGCGTTATGTACTTGCTGCTCTACTCGAGAAAAAAACTAAAGGATATTTTTCAACACACTTACCAAAAATATACAAGTTCATAAACATACAAACTCGTCTTCGCAAGGAACTCAAGGATTTTATGTCTCCTTTTCAACATCCTACATCCCCATCTTATCCATCCTAGCTCGGGCACGCCATAATTATGGCAGTAAGTCTCCTCTTTGAGGCATGACTGGAAAGACCTCACGGCGTCCTTACCTTCCACATGACGCAGGTTCTCACCGGACATGGTCAGTTCGGGAGGTTCCTACACCGGATTCGTGAGGAAGAATCGCCTGGGTGTCACCACTGTGTGGACTGCCCGAGGACATGGTGAAGCATACGGTAGAGGCGTGCTTGGACAGAGCACCGCCGTGTCCTCGTGGGGGCGATCGGCGACAACGATCTCTTCCGCCGGGCCTTGGTACGGGCCATGGTTCGAAGCGAGGAGGAGTGGCAGGCGGTCGCCTCCTTCCGCGAAGCAGTAATGCTAGCAAAGGAGGCGGCCACACGCGCAAGCGCGAGGGAATGGCCCTCACACCCCAGCCTCCGGGATCCCGATCCCGATTTCCGGCCACCGTAGGCGCGGGCTTGCGGACGGCGAGCAATGGGTAGCTCGTCGTCCGACCGTCCGGTAACCGTGTGGAACGAGCCCAAGTCGTCGAGGGCGCGTAGTGTTCCAAGCCTACTGGGGCCATGGGTTTGCTTTTGAAAGGAAAACCCGGCCCAGGAATGTAAAGCAACGAAGGAACTAGGAGTGGGTTTTAGTCAGTAAAAGTCTGACACGAAAAGGGCGGGTGATCATTGGATGACTTCCCACCAAAAAAGAAACCCCCCTACCTGCGCGACCGATTTTCTTTCGCATCGTGTAGATCACACCTAAGATCCCTTCTCAAATCCCCCCATAAATCGAGCCTTTCTCTGTCCTGTGTGTGTCATTCCTACTTTTTCTCTGTCCATGCAGTATGGTTGTGGAACTCTTTTCCGCCTAGCATTCGAGATTTGAAAACTATTTCGCTCTTTAAAACTAAAGTAAAAGATCACTATCTTTCCTCTCTAGTGTGATAGTTATATATGTATATGTTACCAGCAATCTGTATAATTCAGGTTTTCTATACAATACGTGAGCAATGTAAAGAATACCTGGGGCGTCCAGGCAATGTATGAAATATTATAAATATTAATGGCCATTACATACTTTACCTAGGTAATGTATACAATTCCTAGGGATTGTATAGAGTACCTGCTGGTCCACCGGCAATGTGTAAAACAAAGAGTATAGTAGTTTAAAATAAATAGATTTTAGTTTATATTTATCATTGTTAACCGATCCACCTATAAAATGACAGACAAATGAAACATGTTCTATTAATTAAAAGTTGGGATAGGTTAGAATGCTAAGGCTTCGTGGTTATTTTTGTTATAACCATCCCGAAATAGGAGCCTTACTTTTAAAGAAAGAAAAGAAGAAAGAAAGAAAGAAAACATGTTTATTCTGCCTGAATAGACGCACAATTCGTTTCAAAAATATAAAAAGCCAAGTTCCCTGACAGGCCATGTGTGTATCGGGCATAACTGAGTTGCACCACTAGGACCATAGACAACACAGCTGTCTAGGTTATCTGTTGCATTGCATTTTGACGCCGGCCTCAACAGAGACAAACATAAACAAAAATAAACCAAAAAATAAAAGAAAATATCATAATTTTAAACAATAAAAACTATGAATCAAAGTTGTGCGTCGCATCTTAGCAAGAATAGGCCGTTGCTCAGCATATACCGTGACGCTAGGCAAATCTAGCCATCTACGGTGCTGGTTTTCAGCAACCACCGTTCGAGTGACAATTTTGGCGTCCCCTCCGAGAGTAAATATAAATCCAAGGCAGGTTAGTAGGTACATATTATTACATATACACATACCTTTTACATCAATATATATCAATTTATATCATCATACATACATTATTATACATTACTAATCAAGAAAAACAACATTACAAACACTAGACAATACTAAATTTTTAACTATTATTACACAAATGTACGACATTTATCACATTCCTACAATTACAAAAATAAACCGAAACTGAATGACCCACTCACAAATTATTTTTCTTACAGATATCATTTTATGGTAGATACAACAAACCGAAAATTGTACCATATTATGGGGAGGTGGCCTGATGACGACCACTCGCATAAGACGACCTGGCAAGAGCAAACCAGAAACGCTGAAAATATCCTCCTTTAGTAAATTTTTGTGTTACATTGAAATAATTAAGAAAGACAAACTAAAAATTTATGAAGATAATGTGTTCACAATATGAGAAGAGGTGTAAGTGTATACTAATTGCACCAAAGCGATGCCGAGAGGCCAAATGGATTGCTTAAAACAACTGTTTGAAATAATGTAACAAGTAGCGTTCAAAGTCTCATCACCCCCAAAATTCTTATCTCGCCAAGAAGACTGTGATCAAAGAGGGTAGGATCAAAACAGAGACCAATGACCACTATGGAAGACCATATCCATTGCCTGAAGTCCATAACCAAAGAGGTAACGTCTAAAAATAATTAATATAGTCAAATTGTAATGATTCAAGTTATGTGGATAGTTGAATGTGCATGAAATATTTTTTTAAAATGTCAATGAAATGTTTTTTTGTCTTCAGGACTCTTACAGGTGGAGGAATGACATTCCAACAATGTGTAGCCATATATTTAAAACTACCCCTGAATGCTGCTGTTCTGTGATGTGGAGTACAAAGAGGGTATGTGAAGGAACGTGGATCATATTTGCTGTGTCTCCAACGTAGTTTGTCAAATAGGTATTTTGGTTTCTGTGTATTAACAATTCCAAAAAGTAAACCAGCCAAATGCAACTTTCTCCTTGCTGCCATTTTCAGGATGTTATTGTCATTGATATATGGAGTCACGTGACTCCTATGTGGTACATTTACACAAAACCTTACACATGCATTCTGAATACGTTGAATCAGCTTTTCAGTTCTGGCTAACAGACAAGGTCCATACACCGTGTCACAATAATTTAGACGTGATAAAATTAGGCTGTCAACCAGTTGCTTACGAAGATCAACACTCAGATGGGCTCTAATTTTATAAAGTAGCTTTAACCTATAAAAGCAGTTCCGCATGGCATTACTGATGTGCTTCTCGAATCTCAGTTCCGGGTCCATAGTCAAACCCAGATTGCATGCCAATTCTACCCTGTCTATTTTATTCCCCTTGATAAAAATTTCTGGATTGGCCGACAGTATTGCATTGATCATTTTCCTACTTCCTAAAACCATGAATTTAGATTTCAGTGGGTTTAAAACCAGTGAGTTAGCATCCGACCATTCCACCACTCTATTGAGATCTGCATTCATTTTGTCCACTGCTTCTTTTAGATCTGATGGCTTAAAACAAGTATATAACTGTATGTCATCGGCATACATGTGATACATGCAGTGTTGGAATGAATTAACAATATCTGCACTGTAGAGAATATACAAAAGGGGCCCCAAAATTGAACCCTGGGGCACACCACGTGACACATGCCGAGGATAGGATGAGCTAGTTGATCCATCCTCCCTCTGGACTTCCACGAGCTGTGACCTATTCTGTAAGTAGCTTCTGAACCACTCTATTGTTTCCGTAGAAAAACCATAGTACGCTAACTTGGAAAGTAATAGAGTGGTGTTAATTGCATCGAAGGCACGTGAAAAATCAAGAAGAGCAAGTATGGTTCCCTCCCCTCGGTCACGTGCTTCCAAGATGTTTCCTACTACATCCGAAAGGGCTGTGGCCGTCCCACGACCTTTCCTAAAACCAGACTGAAGGTCAGGTAGCATGTCATTAGCTTCAAGATACTCCAGCATTTGGTTGTAGACTACCCTCTCCAAGACTTTGGATAAACATGGAAGAATGCTTACTGGTCGTAGGTCTTTAACAGTACCTGGATTGCTGGTTTTAGGTAACGGACGCACTATAGCACATTTCCATGAGTCAGGGAAAGAGTTGGTATCAATAGACTTATTTACTATTGTTGTGATAGCATGGAGGGTGGTTGGTAATGTGAGCATTATCATATCTAGACTCAACCCATCTATTCCCTTAGCATTTGACCCCAAACTCTTGATAATTTTAGAAACTTCAGCCTCATTTACATTTTGCAGCTTAAAAAGAGTGTTCCCATACCGATTCGAGTCAAAATATGTCACTTGTGATGTTGACAGTATGTTCTGACCAGGCACATCAAGAAATGCCCTGTTAATTTCATCTGGGTCGTTAAATTGTTCAGGGAGCATACCATCACTATGATCTGCAAGCACATCGGACTTGAGATTTTTCCATAGTTTTTTTGGGTTTTTCAACTGATTATTAATGTGCCCGTCAAAGTACACCTTCTTTTCCTGCATCAGTGCAGCACAAGTTTGTTTTTTTAAGTCTAAATAATATTGTTTGGAAGAGTCTTGTTTGTTCTTATTATAGTAAAGTAACCCTGCGGACAAAAATAGGACATGAGTACTTATAAAACAATTAAAGTGATATTAAAAATTCTTTTGGCTATAAGTAACATAATGTAATGTGCTTATAAGTGCTCAGGGCCTTTCTGTCTGCGGGGTTTAAAGTTAGCCTTCTAACATAACCTGTCCATGTCAGGGTGCCCTAAAATTACTTCACCCTCCTTCCCTGATCTTGTCTTTTACACACATTACCGGCTGCGCATTAGGTTTTGTACAGAATACCTAGGCAAAGTATAAAATAAATAATATTTCATAAATTACCTACACGTTATTATAGGTCATTGCCTAGGTATTGTATATAAAACCGAATTATACGGATTGCCGGTAACACTTTCTTAGTGCTCGCCTACGTCATAAAAAGAAATCTTGTGCAAAATTTTACACTCCTAGTCCAAGTACTTTTGGCTGTGCTTTGATATGTCAGTCAGTCACTTTCTCCTTTTATATGGCTCGCTCGCTCGACTTGTTCGCGTGCGCAGTACAAGTTACACACTCTGTTTTAAATAATTTCAAAAAGTAGTTTAAAGTCTGAATTTATCTATAAAAGTGACATCAGTGTGAAGCTCAAGAAAAGTTCTATGCTGTGTTCACTGCAAATGCAATCTCGCGCTCACAAACGCATGGCTACTAGCTCACCTGGCCGGGACGATCATGAAAACTCAGTTACATTTTTGGAGCTGGTCACAGAAATACGCCTCATGCATTCGGATATGGCTGAGGTCAAGTCCACTCTTAATAAACTGTATGATGGGGTGGACAAATGCAACGCTCGGTTAGATAGCTTCGAGGAGCGGATCGCCTCGCTAGAACAAAATTACACTCAAGTGGCTACGATGAGCGACCTCATATGTACATTAAAGGATCAACTGAACCAGCAGACGCAGGCTGGCATGAGGAATGAAATGAGATGATGAGATCATTGGAGTTCGCGAGACATCAAATGAAAATCTGCAGCATATCGCAATGGTAACGGCGACTAAGATAGGTGTTAATCTGACCGTAGATGACATCGACTGGGCTGCCCGTGTTGGTTTGATGAAACCGCCATCGTCTAACTCTGACTCAAATTTTTCCCGGCCTATTATAATCAAACTTCTGCGGCGTGCAAAAAAGGATGAATTAATAAAAGCATTCAAAACAAGACGTAATTTATCATCCCAGGATATTGAGATCCAGGGACCGATTGGCAAAATCTATATAAATGACCATCTCACCAAGGAAAATCGAGTTACATTTCGTGAAGCCAGAACCCGAGCTAAAAACGCTGGTTTTAAATATTGCTGGACGAGCAGAGGCCAAATTCTTGTTCGTCAGGCTGAGGGGAAGTCAGCAATTCAAGTCAAAAATATTCGAGATTTGGATAACATTTTTGGAACAACACACACTATCCTACAGCCCTTTCCAGATGCTTCCAATTGTTAAAATTTATGGAAAAAACCAAAGATGCATTTATAATGTAATAATCATCTTTCTTACTTATATAAATCCAGTTTGTATTGTAATAAAAAAAGTCGTTCTCAAAATTGCATGTCATAATTTATTAGATGTTAAAGAAAATAATGAATATAGTACTGCGGTTTGTCAGTACTTCTTTAACTGCAACCTCACCACACATAAATACTCATTCATTAAACCACTTAAAAACTCAATCCTAACTTACAAAATTATTTATACATATGCCTTGTCACAAAATCAGCAAACTCATAATTTGTACACTCAATTTACGGCCCTCTCGTACCAGTCACACACCAAACATATTCCCAAATTAACTGATGAACTCAGCGAACCCCTTCCCTTACATTCAAAGGCGGCAATAAATACCTTTACTACATATTTTCATCTTTACACAATCCTCTTAGATACTGGATAAGGTAGATTTATCAGATGAAATAGACGACACACTTACTATACCTTGCCGCATCATTGATAAACCAGAATTGTGTCGGGATTTGCTAGTAGATCATGATCTTAAAGTGTTAACTTGTAACATAAGGAGTCTTCATAAAAACTTTCTAGAATTGGTAACCGTGCTACAGCGGCTCGACTCCCAATTCGATGTGTTAGTATTAACAGAATGTTGGCTTAACGATAACTCTATAGTCAATCAGTTACCGGGATATAACTGCTTTCACACACGTAAAGTGATCAATAAAAGTGGTGGTGTCACTGTTTACGTGAAGGACACTTGGCCGGTTTCTGTTTTTGAGCCGGAATTCGACGATGCTAACTGTCTTATTGCCAAAATTAACAAAAATATTGCGGTTCTTGGGATCTACCGCTCTCCCTCTTTCAGTAATATCGACAAATTCCTGAACTCATTAGATCGGTCGCTAAGCAGTGTGAACAGCTATCCCTGTGTGATCGTGACGGGTGACATGAACATTGACCTTCTCGATAGTTCCCCTAATGCCTCTCATTGCGCCTATCAGTGTTTATTGTCTGAGCACGGACTACTGCCAAGTATCACTGAACCAACCAGAGATAAGGCATGTCTGGACCATGCTTTTATCAAAACGAAAAGCTCAAGGTCAACTCAAGGAATTGTTTGCAAATCGTCAATTACAGACCACGACCTTGTGATCTTAGGTATTAAGAAACTAAGAGTTAACAATCCACCTCGCAATAGGCTTAGGCAAAAAATAGATTACGCTAAGATTGCTGATGAGATTAATAGTGTCAACTGGGCTGAGGTTATGTCAAAGACTGAGGTGGGTGAAGCGGTGCTAGTGTTCAATAAAATCTTGTCGGACACCGTGGAAAAACACACACAAAAAGTTAAAATGAGTCGCTCTAAGTTTAATTTGAAACCCTGGGTAACTCCTGGTCTTATTCGGTGCATGCGTCATCGGGATTCGTTGCATGCTCAGGTGAAAATGCAGCCTCTTAACCTTGAGCTTAAACGTGTATATGTACGCTACAGAAACTTCTGTAACGGCATACTTCACAAACGAAAGACTGAGTATGAGAGTAGGGAATTGGAAGTTCACAGCGGTCAACCTAAAAAACTTTGGAGAATCATTAAAGATATTTGTGATTTCCCGAAAAAAAACAATGATTGTGCTGCACTGCTGGATTCCAGGGTGGATAACTTGTCCTCTGTTGATAACTGCAACCGTCATTTTGTCTCAGTGGGTAAGCGCTTGGCGTTCAACATCTTAGACAAACTCCAGACCACGGAGTGCAAGCTCTGTAGTGATACTATTCTTGAGAATCGTTCCAGTGACTCTCTATTTCTTCACCCTACTGATATCCAAGAAATAGATAGTATAATTACTGATTTGAAAGATGACAGTGCACCCGGTTCTGATGGGATTCGTCCATTCCTTCTTAAACTTGTTAAATCTTCTATATTGGAGCCCATAACGCATATCTGTAACCTGAGCATGTCGGTGGGCTGTTTTCCTGCTTCCTGGAAAATAGCTGCTGTCGCTCCGATCCACAAGAAAGGTGCCAAAGACTGTCTGGACAACTACAGGCCAATTTCTTTGTTATGTGTCACATCTAAAATACTGGAGAAACTTGTGAATAATCGCCTCGTCAGCTTTCTGGAAAAACACAACCTACTGTCTGAGCGCCAGTATGGTTTCAGACGAGGTAGGTCCACTGAGCAAGCCGTGGGGCTTCTTGCTGACACTGTCTCTTCTTGGATTGATGGGGGACAACGATCGATTGGGGTCTTCCTTGACCTGGCCAAAGCATTCGACACAGTTTCTACTGAAATGCTACTTAAAAAGTTAGAATGTTTTGGCATAAGGGGCATTGCTCGAGACTGGTTTTGTTCTTACCTATCTAATAGACAGCAGTATGTTGTGATTGGAGATAGTGTCAGCGAAGCACTTCCAATCACTTTTGGGGTCCCGCAAGGCAGCGTACTGGGGCCGACATTATTCACAATGTACATAGATGACATACTTAGACTTAACATCCCACAGTCAGATATGATCTGTTATGCAGACGATACCGCTATTGTTTTCAGCGGTGACACATGGCGGGATGCCGTAGACGCTGCGGAGGATGGCATGCGCACCATTTCCTACTGGCTTGATAAAAATCTTCTGACACTGAATGTTCAAAAAACCAGTTTACTCACTTTCCATATCAGCCATTCTCGCTGTCCGGACATAGAAAAAATAAAAGTACACAGCATCGACTGTCAAAACACTTTCTGTAATTGTAGTGTTATACATAGAGTTAGGACAACCAAGTACTTGGGTATTACCGTTGACCAGAATCTGTCCTTTAGAGAGCATATCTCTATACTTTCCAAAAGAATCCGCAAGTTCATCTATATCATGAAATCTCTGCGCGCTAGTGCCTCAAAAGACTTATGTAGAAAAATTTACCTTGCTCTGTGTCAATCGTTGTTACAGTATTGCATAGGCGTCTGGGGTAGCGCGGCCAAGTCGTCTTTGCTTGAACTTGAACGTGCTCAGAGGGCAGTGCTAAAAGTCTTCCTGGGGAAACCGCGGCGCTTTCCAACGGATGAACTTTACAAAGAAGCAAATGTCCTTCGCGTCCGTCAGTTATATTTGCTTAGGGCCCTCCTTCAACTAGTTGCCGTGTTAGGGAGTCAATTCACACACACGCAAAGAGGAAGGTTGGGAGCTGACAGTCTACCTATTCCAAGAGTCAGAACAAAATTTGCCACTCGTTTCTCGCTCTTTCTTCCGATTCGGGTCTTCAATGCTGTAAACAAATCCACGTTGCGGGTCCCTGGAAATACGCGTGAAGCAAAATATGTGTTAAAGAAATGGCTGCAAGACCTGACGTATGACGAAACTGAAAATATAATTTGCCCACTGAGATGACAAGCACCTAAACATAATCACCTTCACCTCGACAACACATAGTCCAGCCCATCGCTCACACACACCACTCATATCACTCACGACATTTTAATTTTTATTTTTTTTAAATATATAATTTTTTTTTTTTTAAATTGACATTTTATTTTATTTTAATTATATTGCATTCATTCATTCATTCATTTATTAATTTTGATTATATCCAGTTATTATTATTATTATTATTATTTCGTTTATTCATTAATATCACATATAAATTACATTTTTAAATATTTCTTTAAAAAAACATAAAAAAAACATTTAAAAATATAAAAAATAGTTGTCCGCCGGTGTCGGGAACAGGGTCCAAGCTACCGGTGGTTAGGGCTCCAGAGACAGGAACCTCCTCACAATGCGAGCCGTATCGAGGAGTACTGCCTTCTGTATCAGGCCCTTGATCCAACCGCGCAACGACAGCTTCGACAGATGGTCGTCGAAGCTTTTGGCTATAAGACCATTGGCGGTCACGACCATCGGCACAATGACAGCTGAGTCCACATTCCACATGTCGACAACCTCGTGTGCTAAGTCGAGATATTTGATTTGTTTCTCTTTCTCAGCTTTCACGAGATTCTCGTCATGCGGGATGGTGACGTCGACTATCACTGCGCGGCGCGCTAATCGGTCTATCACCACTATATCCGGCTTATTGGCTACAATAGTCCGGTCAGTAATGATAGACCGATCCCAGTACAACGTGACATGGTCATTTTCGAGAACTGGGTCGGGCGCATACTTGTAATACGGTACCTCAGAATCCACTAGGTTGTACTTCAAAGCAAGTTGCTGGTGAATAATCCTGGCTACTTGGTTATGTCTGTGCAAATACTCGCCGTTAGCCAAACGAGAACAACCAGAAATAATATGTCTGATAGACTCACCCGGACGGTGGCATGCCCGACACACGTCAACCGTCCCGTCCTTCATTATATTTCTCCGGTAGTTGTTCGTTAAGATAACTTCGTCCATAATCGCACAGATAAAACCTTCAGTTTCCCCAAAGAGGTCGCTGAAACGTAACCAGGCCACGGACGCCAAGAAATCTACATCAGGCTCATGAAGAGCCCGGTAAAAGCGCCCGTGGAGCTCCTTGCCTTTCCATATTTCCTTGCGGTCATCAGTAGTCAGTATTACAGGTTTGCGCCAGTCCTCTTTAGCCATGGATAACGGGGTGAGTCCCTTGTCCACTGCGACCACATCTCGGTGCATACCCACATCGGTTTTAAGAAAATATTCTCTGAGGCTGCACACCTCGCGGTTGTGCAGAGTCTTTGCGTTCAAAAAGCCTCGACCTCCACATTTCCGCGAGATGTACAGTCTCATCACCGATGATCGTGGGTGATGCATCCGGTTTGCGGTCAGTAGTGTACGGACCCGTCTATCCAGAGCGTCTAGTTCGGTCTGAGTCCATTTGAGTATGCCAAAAGAGTACATTAAAACTGGCATGACCCAACCGTTGAAGGCGCGCACCTTATTTCCGCCCGACAGAAGGCTATTTAATACCTTCTTCAGGCGGCCAAAGAAGCGCTCCTTCAGCGATTGCTTCATGTCAGCATTGTTAATGCCCAACGCTTCCGACATACCCAAATACCTATAAGTTTCGGTCGAGGAGAGGGATCTAAGGTGTATGGAATCCGGGAGTTGAATTCCCTCGGATTCCATAATCTCCCCTCGCTTTACATGCATGGCTGCACATTTGTCCACACCAAATTCAATCCTGATGGCGCTACTGAAAGTTTCAGTTACCTTCAGTAGCTCCATTAGTTGCAAATTGCTGGGGGCAAAGAGTTTCAGGTCATCCATGTAAAGAAGGTGAGATATGGCCTGACCACTTCTTCTCAACCGATAGCCCAGTCCTGACTCCTCCAGCAATGTGCTAAGAGGATTCAGAGCCAAGCAAAACCAAAGTGGACTCAGACTGTCGCCCTGAAATATTCCCCGTTTAATCCTAATAGGCTCATCATTACCCTGGATCGGTCGACATCCTGGATAGCGAAGGACCGTCTTCCATTGCCTCATACATGACTCAAGGAAGGTGCGTAAAGTCATATCTACTTTGTATAACTCCAACACCCTCATGAGCCATGTATGTGGAACAGAATCATAGGCCTTCTTGTAATCTATCCAACATGTCGACAGATCCTTACGGGATCGACGAGCCTGTTGGCTTATGGCCATGTCAATGAGGAGTAGCTCCTTAGTACCCCGGGACCCATTCCTACATCCATTCTGAGAGGCAGACATAATCAAGTTATTCTCTATGTGTCGATTAATTTTTGCTCTCAGAATGGATGTAAGAAGTTATTATTATTATTTTTAAGTCCTCTATGGCATTTGGTTAAACTTAGTATTTAGAATTTTTTATTTTTGTTTATTTGCTATAGTTTGATTTTAAATTAATTGTGATTTAGTTTTATTTTGTTTTAATTTTATTTATGCTAATGTATTTCTTTTTCTTTTTAAGTTTCTATTTATGATTTGACATTGAAGTTTTGTTTATTAATTTTAATTTAATTTAATTCAGTTTTTTTCTTTCTTCTTGCAATTGTCACTTTTGTTATATTTGTAATTTTTATTTTTTATTTTTGTTTAATTTATTATTATTATTTCTGTATACTTTTGAATTCCTTCCTGCATCTTCTCTGTATATTGTACTGTTTCACACGGAACTTTTAATCAGTATATACCTGCTGCCAATTAGTTTTGGGCCACCAAGATACAGGCTGTGCCTAGTTTGGGGCCCTCAGCTACCTCTGATGTGTTTTCTATTTATTTTCTTCATATTTGTATACTTTTTGCTTTTCAAACTTGTGTGTGTGCTAATAAATTATTATTATTATTTTTATATATTTTATTTATCTCAGGACCCTGAGGTCCTGGACCTTTGGGAGGCGTACGAGGAGCCAAAGCCAACTCGCAGAGGCCCTTTAGACAATTATAATGGAACATGATACCAACCGACGATTATCCCTGTACGCGCTATGCTAGTGCACCCAAGGACAACCCCCGGTTATTGAAAAACTGTTACGACATATGGAGAACAAAGATAATAGGGCTATGGTTTTTGGAGTCTTAAGTGGACTGGTAACATGGAACTATGTCAAGACTATGGCCCCTGCCTGAACAACGTTATTAATATGCATCGAAAAAAGGCAGGGGGTGACTTGCACACTCAATAAATGGGCCCCCAAAAACGGCCGCTAGCACGAAGTGACGTAGCAACAAGAGGGCAACATATCCTGAGGTGCTTAAGGAGTGGAGAGGTATACCACGGCTATCAGGACAATCCCGGAAGTACGGTCAAGATCCCTACCAGCACCTTACTGGATTATACATCCTTCTCCCGAGCACGTTTGCTCTTGCGAATCTCCACTCAAGCCAGCCAATAAAGGCAAGAGAGAGGTGGGAGCTCAGTTCCTCGTCAGTGTTCACTACGGCCGGCCAATAAGGCAAGCCGGAGATGAAGAACAAGAATTCTCCCGGGAGATCGGGTCCGTGGGGTCGCTAATGCCCAACAGTTCGCCACAAAACTGCACTGCGGATTGTATCTCTCTTAGTCTGGCCCCTCACCCTAGGCAGATTACAGCAAAGCAAACTTTACCGATACAGACCTAGGGTATATTGGAGCACGCAAGCCCCACCACGACGTCAACGTAGAGATACGGCGATGGGGTTATTATTATTATTATTACATTTATTTTCTATATATACATATTATTTACATTTTTAAATATTTCTTAAAAACAAACATAATAAAAAAACATTTAAAAATATAAAAAATAGTAGCCCACCGGCATCGGGAACAGGGTCCAAGCTACCGGTGGTCAGGGCTCCTGAGAGAGGAATCTCCTAACAATGCGCGCCGTGTCCAGGAGTACCGCTTTCTGGATCAAGCCCTTAATCCAGCTGCCCAACGAGAGCCTCCTCAGATGTTGTTCGAGGCTCTTAGCTATTAAGCCATTGGCCGTTACGACTATCGGCACAATGATTGCTCTATCCACTTCCCACATGTCGACAACCTCGCGAGCTAAGTCAAGATATTTAGTTTGTTTATCTTTCTCAGCTTTCACGAGGTTCTCGTCATGAGGGACCGCTATATCAACAATCATTGTGCGACGCTCTAGTCGATCTATCACCACTATGTCAGGCTTATTGGCAACAATAGTCCTATCAGTGATGATAGATCGATCCCAATACAATGTGACGCCGCCATTCTCGAGAACTGGGTCGGGCACATACCTATAGTACGGTACTTCTGATTCCACAAGATTGTATTTAAGAGCAAGTTGCTGGTGAATAATCCTGGCTACAAGGTTGTGTCTATGCAAATAGTCTCCGTTAGCTAAATGAGAACATCCAGAAATAATATGTCGGATTGATTCTCCGGGTCGGTGGCATGCCCGACAGATGTCAACCGTCCCGTCCTTCACAATGTATTTCCGGTAGTTGTTCGTCATCATAACTTCGTCCATAATTGCAAAGACAAAACCTTCGGTTTCTCCAAAGAGATCACCAAAGCGCAGCCAGGATACGGACGCTAAAAGATCTACATCGGGCCCATGTAAGGCCCGGTAAAAACGCCCGTGAAGCTCCTTGCCCTGCCATACTGCCCTGCGTTCATTAGTATCCATTACTGTAGGTTTGCGCCAGTTCTCGTTAACCAAGGAGAGCGGGGTGAGGCCTTTGTCTACCGCAACCACATCTCGGTGCATCCCCACGTCAGTTTTCAGGAAGTATTCCCTGAGACTGCATATCTCACGGTTGTGCAGGGTCTTAGCATTCAAGAAACCACGACCTCCGCACTTCCGCGGGATATACAGCCTCATCACCGATGACCGTGGGTGATGCATCCGATTTGCGGTAAGTAGTGAGCGGACCCTCCTATCCAGGGCGTCGAGTTCCGTCTGAGTCCATTTGAGTATGCCGAAAGAGTACATCAAAACCGGCATGACCCAACCATTGAAGGCGCGCACCTTGTTCCCGCCCGATAAAAGGCTATTCAGCACTTTATTCAGGCGGCCAAAGAAGCGCTCCCTCAACGATTGTTTCATGTCAGCAGCATTGATGCCTAACGCTTCCGACATACCCAAATACTTGTAAGTTTCGGTTGAGCAGAGGGATCTAATGTATATGGAATCCGAGAGTTGGGTACCCACGGATTCCATAATCTCCCCTCGCTTTACATGCATGACTGCACATTTGTCCAAACCAAATTCCATCCTGATGGCACTACTGAAGGTTTCAGTTACCTTCAGTAGCTCCATCAGTTGCAAGTTGTTGGAGGCAAAAAGTTTCAGATCATCCATGTAAAGGAGGTGTGATATAACATGACCACCTCTTCTCAACCGGTAACCTAAGCCAGAACCCTCCAGCAGTGTGCTGAGAGGGTTCAAAGCTAGGCAAAACCACAGTGGACTCAGACTGTCGCCCTGGAATATGCCACGCTCGATCCTTATCGGTTCGCTGCTCTCTCGGATTTGTTGACATCCTGGATAGTGAAGGGCCGTCCTCCACTGCCGCATACACGACATCAGGAAGGTGCGAAGAGTTGCATCAACTTTATACAGCTCCAGCACCCTCATGAGCCATGTATGCGGAACTGAGTCATAGGCCTTCTTATAATCTATCCAACATGTCGACAGATCTCTTCGAGAGCGACGAACCTGTTGGCTAATGGCAACATCAATGAGGAGCAGCTCCTTAGTACCACGGGACCCGTTCCTACATCCATTCTGAGAAGCAGACATGATGGAGTTTGTCTCAATATGACTATTAATTTTGGCTCTCAGAATAGATGTAAGAACTTTATAGACCGTCGGCAAGCACGTGATCGGTCTATAATTTTTAGGCTCCGCAGTACTACCCGATTTATGGAGCAGGTGGGTTATTCCTGTCGTAAGGAACTGGGGCAGCGACCCTGACTCTAAGGCAGATTGGAATTGGGATGCCAAGCGAGCATGCGATCTTTGAAACCATTTAAGCCAGAAGTTGTGCAGCCCGTCCGGTCCTGGAGATTTCCAGTTAGGCAACGGACGGACTGCACGAGCTACGTCCTGGGGGCTGATGGTAATTGCCCCCATTTCTGGTATAAGATCGCACGTTCGCTCGATCTCCCGAATCCAATCACCCTCGGTGTGACTGACAGGCACCGACCAGATGCTGCGCCAAAATGAACACATGGCATCATCATCCGGTAGGCGCGTATCAATCACACCTTGGTCCGGTCGCTCCCAAGCCCTATAAACCCACCTTTCGTTTCTTTGGAACGTGCGATTCTGGGTGTACCGCTCCACTCGCCGCTTGTACCGTCGAATACGGTTTGCCCATGCATAGACCTTCTGCTTCAGGAAGTCGATACGCTCTGTGATATGGGGTAGATAATCTCGAGGACTAATATCTGTCCCCGAGAACGCCCGTCTCACAAAGCGCATCACCCTAGGGCGAGTGTTGCCCTCCCTGAAGCAGATAAGCTTGCCGATGAGTGCTCTGGCCTCACCAATACGGCGCTCGATCCTGCACTGCCAAGCTGGTACAGCTGGTCGTGTAACTCGGTCACTGTTAGGAAACTTGACTCGAGCTACACGACATGCCGCTACAGCAGCACAATACAAGATCGAGTGGGTATCAGTAAGGTCTTCGCTGCTATCAAAACAATTTGATAGCTGCGAATCCAGAGCACACACCAGCGCCCTATTTTTCTTATGCATGGGCAAACGAGGTAATCGAGGTCTAAGCTCAGCCGGTGTGAAGCGGTACTCCCGGAATGCATCCTCCAAAGCGCTCCTCAAACGTACATTGCACTGGTTACTCACGGATATAGCCCCGTCATCATCATCCTCTCCAACGTGGTCGGGTCGCAGTGAAACATTGGATTGCAGTTGCACCGCGGCCTGTGGCGAAGCAGGTGAGACACGGCTACTCCGTGATTCGAGGCGAAGTCTATCAAGTACGGCATCATCCAGCATACGGTTACGCTGGATGACCCGCACCTGATCCGATAGTCGTTGGGCCGAAACGTTGACAGCTGGCTCAAGCACCTGAAACAGAGAGAGCATCCGACCACGGTACGCAGTCAGGTTACTTCCCCCCTCTGTAGCCCCAAAGTATGAGCGCATGACATTTTCGTTAATGGATTGTGTCCATCGCATGCGCTGCACACTTCCACCGGCAGCGAGGACCCTATCAGAGGCCGGTGGGCCTCGAGATCCCAAGCTGGCCGGAGGTCGGCCTCTTCCTCGCCGACGCGCAGGTGGTGGTGTCGTCGGCGGCGAGAAGTATTCGTCGCTCGAACTCGACGCAACTGCAGCGACCGGAATCTCTGGACTCACGGTTGGCGCTGGTCCCGGCGGCTGCGAGGCGGAGCTGAGCGACGAACCCGAAGATGTTGGGTGTGTGTTTGCTTTCTTTGCCCGGCTTCTAGTCAGCTTATTATTATTATTATTATATACATAGATTTCACAAACTCTTCTTTGCTTATTATTTTCTACCTACACACTATTGTCTACATTTCTTCTTATCTCTCCATTCCCAGATCTGCTGGAAGATTTTTTTTTAGAAATAAGCAGTACCTTTGTACATTTTTTTATAATAATGTATCTACTTCTGTATATATGTGTGTACAAAAATGATAAAATCAATAGAAATGGAACGCAATTTTTTTTTCGCTGTCATGATCGATTTTTGTTGGGGCTGATTCATATAATATTATAAATTGAAAATGTGAAGGCTAGTCGCTGCACTTTTCCATACAAGTGTACAATGCAGTAACAGAAACGCACTATGCGTGAAATACACTGCAATAGGTACGAGCCTAGAAGTAATGAAGTGCGTTGCAAAATGTTTTCTAAGTTATATTTGTAGCTCTTTAAATTAATATAAGCATAATCAGCCTTTTAATGTTCCCACTGCTTTTAATGTTCACTCTACTGGACTCAGGCCTCCTCTCTCTAGGAGAAGGAATGGACCGTAATCCATCACGCGGGCCCAGTGCGGGTGGGTGAATGTCACATGTCTTCGATTTTTTGGTTCTAGGACATGCCAAACCGGCCCTAGAACGTCACGATGTTTTCCTTCACCGTTTTGAGAGCAGTGGTGATGAAATAAATTATACAAAGTAATGCGCCTGGCTGGGTTTGAACCCGCGACCTACAATCCGTAACTCGGGGCTGTTACCACTCGGCCACCTTTGCTCTCTTTAAATTAATATCCTTGAGATTAATTTATTAATTTCTGAGCGGGTGTATCTGTTCCATATGCTGTGAGTTATATCTAATAAACTTGGTTAATTAAGACTATATCCTCTGGCTGGATAATTTACCTACTGGATAATTTAATATTTAATTAGAGTTGGTTGTTCTTAATTGCCGTTTTGTTCTCTATCTAAAGTTTAGAATCTAAATTACATTGGGTGTGGTTTCAGTAATTACGTCTAATTGTATTATTGAATTTTGTTATCCTAGCTTCTAAGTTCTCTCGAACGACCTTGCCCCCTAGCCAAGTTACGATCGTTTCGTTTGCGTCGAACGCCTCGGGTAGGCCACGCCTCCGTTTCCTTTATTCTGACGTCATCTCAACGCTCAGTCACGTGGTCAGAACAAAGGAATCGGAGGCGTGGCCTACTCGAGGAGTTCGACGCAAACGAAACGATCGTAACTTGGCTAGGGGGCAAGGTCGTTCGAGAGAACTTAGAAGCTAGGATAACAAAATTCAATAAAACAAAGGGGGCTTAAATCTTATAGATCTTCTGGTCCGAATCGCAAAAAAAGTTTTTTTGTGACGTAACTACAAATTTACAGTTTTCAGTTTTACTATAAGATGTTATGAAATTTACAGTATATTTATATGAAATTTACAGTTTTACTATAAGATGTTGCTTCATACCAACTTTCAGGATTCTAAGTTAACAGGAAGTACCCTATGAATTTTGATTCACTTGAGAGGGTCGAAAAACACGTTTTTTGCGACATAAATGGCCGTATCTTTTTTTCCTGTCAACTCAGAAGTTTGATTTTTTTTCAGCTTCAAGGGACCATAGATCTGAGTATATGGTTTTAATTTCAACTCGATACCTCCATGCATTCCCAAGATAAAGGGTCTTGACAGAGAGACAGACAGACTGACGGACAACAAAGTGATCCTATAAGGGTTCCGCTTTTCCTTTTGAGGTACGGAACCCTAAAAACACATTTAAGGAGACTTCATCGTTTACAAATGTGTCTGAAAAAACTTGAATTACTTTGATATGGTGAAAGTAGTTACTGAAAGTGGCAAAGACATTGATTCCCTAATTCAGACCCAAGTCCAACACCGGTGCTGAAGTCTGTATTTCCTGATAACTTCAACCTAGACAGCTTTAAGTCAAGATTGTACTTTGAGGTAAGCGTGCTCCAACGTCGGCTGTATCATCGCTTACCATCAGGTGAGATAGTGGTCAAACGCAAGCCAATCAATAATAATAAAAAAATCCTGACGAATACTATAAATATTGGCTGTGTATATTTTTTATTTGTATATTATAATCTTTAGACATATATAAAAGCGAAATACCACTCACTGATTAATCACGAAATATCCGAAACTATAACACCTTCAAACTTAAAATTTGGGAGGTATGTTCCCTATAGGGTGTAGACATCCGGTAAGAACGGATTTTACGAAACTCCACCCCTAACGGGGTAAAACGGGGGTTGGAAGTTTGTATGGAGAAACCAACATTCGCGCGGGCGAAGCCGCTGGCAGAAGCTAGTGTAATAATAAATGACTCTCTACACGTGTGTATTTCGACTGTTAGTTCAAAGAGTAAGGCTTACTCTCCATGGACGCGTAGCTTCATAGACAGTTGGAACAGCGCTAGTTTTCGAATCTCGAACGTCCATAATTATTCGGCAAACGAAGCGGCAACAACACGACAGTACGACGTTGCCTCTTTGTCAACAGATTGTTATAGTTTGCGAGCAGGCGTACACCAAGCGTATGATGACAAATACGCGTATATGAAGCTACGCGTCCCTGGACTGTAGGCCTAACTGTAAGAAAATAAATATAGCGATTTTCGAAAAGTCAAAATGACAAATATTGACTATAATATGTCATTTCCGAAGCACATACGATTATTCTGAACTTTTCGACCGTCTCTACTCTCTTTGTTAAAAGACTCTTAATACATTACAGAAACTACATTTCCCCTAATTCAATTCCAACCACTTTATCCCACCACATTTTTACACCATTCAAGTGTAAACCGAACTCTCTCTAATTGGTTCACTGCGCTAGTTTTCAAATCTCGAACGTCCATAGTTATTCGGCATCCGCTCATTGGCAGCCTGCCTTAAATAAAATGGCGGTTAAACGGGTTCGCTCATAACCGAGTTCGATCGTTAAGCCTTCCCTGGAATAGAAGTCTCGTGACGGCTTGTATGAAATACGTGAGTTCCGTGATAATGGTAGGTTAAGGGGCTTTTTATGTATGGGTATAGAATAAATTGGCACCTACCACAGAAGGTATGGTTGCAATGCAAAATATATAATTCTAGCGGCCCACGCCATAGAAGCCAGGGGAGTTATGGACACTCATATCCGCATAATCTCCGACAGTGCCTCAGTACTACAATCACTGGGGAAAACCACAACAACCTCGAAACTCATACAAGAATGCCACTTTGCACTGGAACGCGTTACAGTGCCAAACAATAACACTGTGACACTGCAATGGATAAAAGGACACAGCGGCTCACTGGGCAACGACGCAGCTGATGAGCTGGCAAGGCGGGGGTCTGACACGGTGGTCTTCGGACCCGAACCCATCGTGCCAATACCCTTTGGTCAGCTGCGTGTTTGGCTACGTGAGCACACTAATGCACAAGCGGAAAGGTGGTGGTCCCTGGCACCGGGTTGCAGGCAGGCCAAAGAAGCCATGCCATACTTGAATAAAACCCTAACCAGTAACCTTTTGCGTTTGGACAGAGGTAGCCTGCGTCTGCTGACAGGGACCATCACCGGACACTGTTCACTGAACAAACACTTCTTCGTAATGAATATCACGGATAGTCCTCTATGCAGAGGATGTATGGAATCAGAGGAAACTGTCGCGCACGTGCTCCTCGAGTGCACAGCCGTCAACGAAATAAGAACACGAACCTTGGGAGCACCGAATTCACTCGTAGATGCCCTGAGCAAACTGAAAAGACTGATCTGTTTCTGGAGTGAGGTGGGCTGGTTGGAGTGAAGGCCGCTATGGCTCACGCACAATGGTCCGCCAAGGACTAAGTGCGGAAACCAGACCACAATAGATAGAGAATAGATAGAATGCAAAATATATGCTTTAGATACTATTACGAGTACAAATAGATGTGACACCATAACAACAAAAGGTTTCACAGGACATGCGCCACCTACTATGCTGCACAACCACCTGCACTTTTCAGGATCATATGAGGCCAATAACAGGGCTATACATGTTCCAGTGTTAGGAGGCCCCCTACAAGGTGGACCGATGACCTGGTGAAGGTTGCGGGAATCCGATGGATGCGAGACGCACATGACCGTTCGTTGTGGCGACATTTGGGGGAGGCCTATGTCCAGCAGTGGACGTCTGTCGGCTGAGGTGATGATGATATGTGATGACATGTTGCCAATAGTGGTCAGAAAAAAAATATTTTGAGTACATCGACACGAAAAGAAGAAGAACAAAAGGTTTTGAAGAAATAATAACGTAACTGTTTGTTCTGAATTAATAAAATTGCGTGGACGACCACCATGCTGACTTTTTGCTTATAACATGGAGTAGTACATCATGGCGGCTGAAGTATTTTTTTTTGTATTGACAAATTACTTCTTTGGCCATTACAAAGTGCAAAGAAAATCTGTTGTTGACGATTAGAATGCCATTGGGGCTGTATTGTCACAATACCACCTACACATTGGGGTTGTATTGTTAAAACATCAATGCTACCAACACATTGGGGCTGTATTGTTACAATACCAATACTACCAACATATTGGAGCTGTATTGTTACAATACCAATGCTACTAACACATTGGGGTTGTTTTGTTACAATACCAATGCTACCAACATATTGGGGCTGTATTGTTGCAACACCAATGCTACCAACACAATGGGGCTGTGTTATTATAATACTAATGCTTTTTTTATAATTAATAAGCTCGTATTTGACCACTATCTCATCTCATGGTAAGCGATGATGTGGTCGATGATGGAACACGCTTGCCTAGAAGTAACCTATTCCTATATTGGGGTTATATTGGTACAATATCAATGTTAGCTACACATTGGGACTGTGTTATTACAATACTATAGCTACCTTCTCATTTAATTTCAGCTATATTTCGAGTGCGATTTTTTTTTACCGCGAAAATAAGAGAACCTAAAGTTGATTTGACAAAAATTAGAAATTAATTTATGATTCTGAAGCTTACAGTACAGTACAGTAAACAAAAATATCGTAACATACAAATAACAATGTAATTCCCTCACAGGACCCTGTTCATTTGTTCTGCTCATCATCGGAACGGGAAGGGTGTGCACTTGATGGATTGTTTATTGCCACGACTGGACGTGCACTGTTCACATCACTCACTGCGGAAACACAACAGATATTGTTGCATTTTTGTTTAGTTGCCTCTAATTAAGATAAAAGGCTTTTGTTTAGATTTGTAGAAGCACGTGGATGTTTAGAAATCCGAGTGATATAAAAATGTAAGTATATTGGAACTAGCAAGTTGGTGATGAATTTCAGTATGCCATTACCAGTTTTATAGGGAAATGATATAGAACTATCGGCTGGGTAGGAAACCAGTTTATCGTTATTCGATTATTGTGGCGAAACCGAGCCTACCCCATCACCTTTTTGCAAGACTTGGTAGTCTCGTCGAAGGCTCTTTTCTTCTGATTCACGTCGCTTGCTTTGCGAATATGAGCATCGACTTATGCTAGGTTTGCCGCATGTGTAAGCGCAAATACAACAGAACATAGTCTGTCATTTGACTGGCCTGTTGGTCTAGTGGTTAGTGGCCCTGACTGCTATGCCGGTCGTGGGTTCGATTCTCACCCAGGACAAATGTTTGTGTGATGAGCACGATCATTTGTTCTGTGTCTGGGTGTAATCTATCTATATATATATATAAAAGGAGAAACTGACTGACTGACATATCAACGCACAGCCAAAACTACTGAGGCTAGGAGCGTGAAATTTTGCACAAAGCTTCCTTCCATAACGTAGGCGAGCACTAAGAGAGGATTTTCCAAAATTCACCCCTTAAGTGGAGAAAACGGGGGTTCAAAGTTTGTATAGAGAAACCTATTTTCACGCGTGTGAAGCCGCGGGCAGAAGCTAGTTTATGTATAATGTGTATGTATGTAGAAATATTTACCTAAGTATGTTTATCAGTTGTCTAGTACTCGTAACACAAGCTCTGCTTAGCTTGGGACTAGAAGGCGTTGTGTGATAGTTGTGGAAAATTATTATTATATTCATAGGCATATAAGTATGTGACTGCAGGAAGGAGAGGAGAAGCAAGTAAAATGGAGTTCTACGCTGCTTTTCATCAGACACACACTGAAAGGACGGTATCATTGGGGGACTAATCTGGAGTTTACGGGGACGCCCGAACCCCCCGTAATGTCCGTCGAGCTGGCAGGACAGCATTTTATGTGTGTGTAGGCAACAATTAATTTACACTAACATACATACATACTCTTTGCAGTTTTCCACAAAGACCTTACTTACCAGAAACAAGTCGGCTCATCAGCTGTCAGAGAAAAAAATTAAAAACGTCAAGTCAGGATCATACCTCGACGCGGAGCACACATTTTTTTTCCCCTCGCACACCACTCACATATAGCTAAACTGGTGACCCCGTGAAGAACAATGGAAGGGGATATGTTTAAAGACGCACGAGGGGCGGCAACGTCACCGCCACCTAGCACTAGTGATGGGGGGATGTCGATAGACCCCAGCAATGTTTTCAAAGTCGGCGTACGAGTGCCCCCGTTTTGGGCTGAAGAACCGGAGATTTGGTTTGCTCAGGTCGAAGGTCAATTTAGCATAGCTGGGATAACTAGTGATGTCACTAAATTTAATTATGTCATCGGACATCTGGACAATCAATACTCTAGAGAGATTAAAGACATAATTATTAGCCCGCCTCTCACTAACAAGTACGAAAAACTAAAGACCGAGCTAATTAAACGACTCACCGCGTCTAAAGAGAAGAAAATCAAACAATTACTGATGCACGAGGAGCTTGGCGACCGCAAGCCATCACAATTTCTTCGCCATTTGAAAAGCCTGGCAGGCTCAAACGTTCCTGATGACTTCCTGAGGACGATATGGGTTAGTCGCCTACCGCATGGCATCCAGATGGTGCTCGCAGGTCAACCAGGCACAGCTTCTCTCGAGGATCTAGCTGACTTAGCCGATAGAGTAAACGACTTGGCTACGACAACTCCGAAGGTCGCCGTTGTGAGCGACGCTGTCTCTAGTTCGGGTCTGAGCGAACTAACCAGGGAGGTAGCTGAGCTTCGACGACAGTTCCAGCAGATGTCCACCCGGAACAGCCGTTCACGCTCCCGTTCCACCAGAAACACTCGCAGCAGTTCGAGGCAGCGCTCTCTATCGAACTACAAAAGGTTCCCCAATTGTTGGTACCACAACAAGTTTGGAGAAAAAGCCAACAAGTGTATCGGCCCCTGCGACTACAAGGCGGAAAACTCCAAGGGCGGTCGGTAATGGCGACCGACGATTGCCCTTTGCCTGCTTCTGGTCGTCTGTTTGTTACTGACCGATCTTCGAAGACGCAGTTCCTGGTCGATACAGGAAGCGACCTCTGCGTGTTCCCACGGTCAGCGCTTCATGATCGTCGTGCTCGTACGGACTATAGATTGTGTGCAGCAAATGGTTCCAGCATAGCTACATATGGCTGTATCAATTTAGATTTAGGTTTACGCAGAACCTATCGATGGCGTTTCATTGTAGCCGATGTAACGAAGCCTATAATAGGTGTAGATTTTTTAAACTTCTATAATCTTATAGTTGATTGTGGTAACAAACGCCTAATTGATAATTTAACCTCTATTTCTACTATTGCTGCTGTAGCTAATTGTAATAACATTTCTTCTGTTAAGATCCTGACTGGTGAGACTCATTATCATAAAATTCTGAGCGAGTTTCCGGAAATTACTCGACCAGCTGGTAAGCCACACTGTACACCACACAAAACAGTACACCACATACGCACGACACCAGGCCCTCCAGTTTGCTCTTCACCACGTCGTTTGGCACCGGACAAGCTTAAGATCGCCCAAAAAGAGTTCCAGTCTATGCTGGCCCTTGGTACAGCTAGACCTTCCGACAGCCCGTGGGCGTCACCTCTACATCTAGCGCCAAAGAAAAACAACGGCTGGCGTCCTTGTGGCGATTACCGTAAATTGAATGCCCGTACCGTGCCTGACAGGTATCCAATTAAGCATATTCATGACTTTACCCATAGTATAGCTGGATGTAAAGTCTTCAGCACGCTCGATTTAGAGAAAGCATATAATCAGATACTGTCAGCCCGGAGGATATTCCTAAGACCGCCATCACAACACCATTTGGATTATTTGAATTTCCTTTCATGACATTCGGTCTTAGGAACGCGGGCCAAACCTTCCAGCGGTTCGTGGACGAAATGACGAGAGGACTAGACTTCGTATACTGTTATTTAGACGATTTTCTCGTGTTTTCTAGAAGTCCAGAGGAGCACGAGGATCACCTACGTCAGGTCTTCAACAGGCTGAAGGAATATGGCATGTTGCTGAACATTTCGAAATGCGTTTTCGGTATGGAGGAGGTAACGTTTCTAGGCTACCGGATTACCGAGAACGGTACTAAGCCACTTGATGCCAAAGTTCAGGCGATCAAGGATTTTCCTCCACCAACCAATGTTCGCCAGCTAAGAGGTTTCCTAGGCATGGTTAATTTTTATAGGAGATTTCTTCCTCACGCAGCCGAAATTCAAGCCCCACTTCACGCCTTACTAACAGGTTCCGTCAAAGGTTCGCAGCCAATTACCTTGACAGACGACACGCTAGCTGCTTTCGAGGCTTGCAAAGAAAGCCTGACCAACGCTGCTCTACTGGCTCATCCGGACTGCACCGCAAAACTTGCAGTTGTTACAGACGCCTCCGACAAGGCTATCGGAGCGGTCCTGCAGCAATTTAAAGATGATGCATGGCAGCCCTTAGCATTTTTCTCTAGAAAATTAAGCCCTTCACAGGTGAAATATTCACCATATGATAGGGAGCTTCTAGCAATTTATGAGGCCATAAAATATTTTAGGCATATGCTAGAAGCTCGCCATTTCATAGTCTATACTGACCATAAGCCTATAAGTTTTGCCTTCAATGAAAGGAAGAACAACTGTTCGCCTAGGCAGTATAGGCACTTAGATTTTATTTCCCAATTCACGACAGATATCCGCCACATTTCCGGTAAGAATAATGTGGTCGCAGATACCTTGTCGCGAATTGAAGAGCTAGCAGACCCCGTAGACCTCGAGGAACTAGCTCAAGCTCAGGCTTCTGACTCAGAACTCTGCAAGCTTTTGAGCGAGGGGTCTTCTCTGCAGTTTAAAAAATTCAATGTCCCTGGAAGTCGAATTCCCCTGTACTGCGACGTCAGTACTTCGGTTTCCAGGCCATATGTACCAGAACCACTTCGCAAGCAAATCTTTAATAGCTTGCATTCTTTAAGCCACCCCGGTGCCAATGCGTCGGCCAAGCTGATCGCCGAGCGGTTTGTATGGCCGGGGGTGAGAAAAGACTGCAGGGACTGGGCGCGTGCTTGTATACCGTGCCAGAGGACGAAAGTCAACCGTCACGTGACTTCTCCTCTCGGCACTTACAACTTACCGCGCGCTCGGTTTAAGCAGATCCATATTGACTTGGTGGGTCCTCTCCCACTTTCCCAAGGTTATAGGTACTGCTTCACGGCCGTGGATAGATTTACACGATGGCCAGAGGCAGTACCGATACAAGATATTACAGCGGAAACGGTGGCCAAGGCTTTGCTGTCCACTTGGATATCTCGATTCGGTTGCCCGACAGACATTGTAACCGACCGTGGTCGTCAATTCGAATCGGCTTTGTTTCAATGTCTGTCGAAAATAGCCGGATTCGAACATAAGCGGACGACAGCCTACCATCCGGCATGCAACGGCTTGGTTGAACGTTTTCACCGTCAGCTGAAGGCCGCAATCGTCTGCCATGCAAACGATAGGTGGACGGAATCTCTGCCATGGGTCTTATTAGGCGTAAGATCCGCCTTCAAGGAAGACCTCCAAGCCTCTTCTGCGGAACTGGTGTACGGGGAGCCGTTAAGGTTGCCCGGAGAATTTTTTGAGCCAACGGTCAATGGTACAGTGGACACAGCTGAGTTTACTGCAAGGCTCAGAAACTTCGCCGAGAAAATACGACCGGTACCAGCTACCCGCCACTGCAAACCCAAAGTGTTCGTTCATAAAGAGCTAGAAACTTGCGATCACGTTTTCCTACGCGAGGACGCATTGCGGGGTGCTCTCCAGCCTGCTTATTCTGGGCCATATAAAGTTATCTCACGAGGGGACAAGATATTTAAAATAATTGTTAAAAACAAAGAAGTGACAGTGTCCATTGACCGACTGAAGCCTGCCTTCATTCTATCTGACCAGGTGGAAGAACCCCCACAGGTAGGACCGCCAAATTACACAACACGTTCTGGGAGGCGAGTTAAATTTACAGACTTCTATCGCCCTTGACGGTCTCTGGAGGGGGGTGGTGTAGGCAACAATTAATTTACACTAACATACATACATACTCTTTGCAGTTTTCCACAAAGACCTTACTTACCAGAAACAAGTCGGCTCATCAGCTGTCAGAGAAAAAAATTAAAAACGTCAAGTCAGGATCATACCTCGACGCGGAGCACACATTTTTTTTCCTCTCGCACACCACTCACATATAGCTAAATGTGGCTGAAAAACTATTGCAACCAAACCTACGGTCGGTTAGAAGCGCATTGTAAGTACCTCAGATCCCGCTAGCCTTGGTGACTAGTTTCCCGATACGTCCATATCAACGAAATCCAGGTTGTCTGCCTGCATTGGAACAGCTATTTCAACCCAACTCCTATGAATTGTCTACACCAAGCATCGTACTCATCGTTCCTGGGGACCAAATATGGGGATTTTTTAGAAGAAGTGATGACTCGATCTCTAAACATTCACAAGAAAATCTTATTGTGATTTTATTATGAGATGTATGTGTTAAGGTATGAGTTTATGAAATAAATGGAATCTTTATCTAACAGTATTATAAGTGAGCAAAAGTTTTTTCATAATGATATTACTTAATACGAAAGTTCAAAAAAACAAAAAACAAAATCAGTCCAAGATAGACCGAGAAAAAAAAACATTCAGCTGAACATAGAACCTACTTCTTTTTGAAGTCGGTTAAAAAGAAGTATCTCCCATATTTGAGATGGAAAAATATACTTATTTTTCAAGTTGAGGAATAAGTGTGACAATTTGAATATTTGTCTCAAAATAGCTCGTGTTTTTTATTAATTGTTCACTAGCTATTGAACATGACTTCGTCTGCGTAAAACTGCACAAATTCTATTATCACTAAACTAATGATTCTGTTCTAGGGATTATTTCCAAAATGATTTTATTCATTTATTTAATTTTATACAAACAACGGCAAAAGGCCAAAACGCCAATTATATTCGGTAAATGTGTTATGTGCGTATTATGACTGAATGTCGACGAAGTAAAAATACATATTCCTTGTATGTAGGAATCGTAGCAACTAATTGGATAAAGAAATATACTAGGCTGCAAAAATAACGGTTCACTTAGAAACACTGCGATATATCCCAAAGTTATGCTACATAAATTGCTTGAATATGTTATAAGCAGATTAGTAATTTGGTAATCTCACTAATATTATAAAGGGAAAATTTTGTGAGGGTGTGTATGTTTGTTACGACGCTCGAACGGCTGGACAAATTCGATGAAACTTGGTGCACGGGTAGACCATCTCCTGGAATAGCACATTTTTTTAAAATTGATATAAACCAGAGCTTGACTGCGATTCCACCTGATGGTAAGCAGTGATGCCATCGTTGATGGTGAGGCGCACTAGTTTATTAAGAGCCTATTGCCTTGAAGACACATAAATTATAACTACTATACTTTTGTCCCGAGAGTGTTTTCCTTGGGATGATATTCTAATATCACGCGGGCGGAGTCGATGGTATAGCAGCTAGTGCTTATTATAAATCTCAAAAGAGATTTTATTTGTACAAGTTACAGCTTAAAATACAGACTTTCTAAATTTAAAAAATTACAAATTTTAAAATGAAGAAAAGAATAATTTGTTTCGTTTTTGTTTCAAGGCAATCTAATATTAAATATCTACTGTTTCTTGGGTTGATCACAGTATTTTGATTCAGATTGATGTCAGTCGCTAACACCTAAGGAACGTAAACGAATTATTACCATATTACATGAAAGAAAGAAAAAACGTTTATTCTTACCTCACACATACAGTAGAAATAAAAAGGTATGGAAAAATAACATTAAAATCCGTGCAAGGCCAATAAGGCACCTAACTCAGCATATGCTGCGATGTTTAAAACGATAAATAACGCAGCGCTGGTATTCTGTTGAAGGTAGAAGTCAGCATAGTACTGCTAGAACAGTAGGAGTATCTTTATCTACGGACCGAAAAGTACTCTAGCAATTTCAAGAGACCAACATGACATCAGAATTACTGACTATAACCCACCCGAGTTCCTTCAATTACCCTTTGCGTTCTATCCTGGACTGTAGTGACTCTTCCGAGCAATCCTGCAACCCAAGGCCTGTACCCTGCATGCCTTACAATGATTCCACTGTTGGGACTCAGGGAGAGGCATTGGGCCGTAATCCACCACACGGATTGGTGGATGTCACATGTCATTACTCTAAATTTTTGGTTCTAGAACATGTTGGTTTCCTTGCGATGTTTTCCTTTCAACTACGTTATGTTATGGAGTAAAAGCACAAAATAAGTAACAAGATAAAAGGAAACTGTAGCTTAACAGTCTTTTAAGTTCATGTAAGCACAAGACATTGACTTTAATGGATGTCATAATGTCCGGATAGCTTTATTTTTTATCCTTTTGCCTCTGAACAGTAAGGTATCGCTATCCAAGGTTAGCTTTTATAAAAAGCTACACGCTACCTTTATAGGTAGGTGTGGTCACACAACTATGTGATCTAAAGAAGCAAAAGATTGTTTAAGTTTGTCAGCAGGTTGCCATTTGAATATCGTCAGACATCACCATTTTGCCCTGGCCTTGGTTCAGGCCATGGTTCGGATCGAGAGAGGAGAGAGGAGGAGAGAGTCGCGGGGTGATCCCCGACCATCGTAAGAACGGGCTTGCGGACGACGAGTAATTCGTAGGTCGCCTTCCGGCTGTCCGGTATTAAGAACCGTGCCGGAGTCCTCTACAGCGCGTAGTGTTCCATGCGCACCGCAAAGAGATGTCAGCTAACCATAAGGGCCCAGCAGGGTCACGGGGAATTTCCGAAAGAGAAACCGTGGTCCTAGAAAACAAAGGGCACACAATTCTATATTGCCACTATTTAAGGGTATTTTAATCAAGCAGCATGTTGCTGAAAACTACATGATAAGGGTGGTTATAATTTAAAAACAGCATTGCGTTTCACACATTAGTTCTTCAAAGAAATGACGAGTACCTCTAATGTTTAGAGTTCTTTCATCCAAGCTAATGAATATAGCCATACAGCCTAGGCCATTTGGCCAACCCACTTTGGGCTCGCGTAGAGGATTACGGCCCATTTTCTCTACTAGAGAGAAGGCCTGAGTCCCAGCTGTGGGAACAATCATTAGGTACCATATAGGCCATACAAGTCATATTTAACCTGTTAATGTATTTTTGTTAGAAAATCTTTTTATTTGAATTTTACTTCAATGACTTTGACTGACCTGTTGGTCTAGTGGTTAGTGGCCCTGACTGCTATGCCGGGGGTCGTGGGTTCGATTCCCACCCAGGACAAATGTTTGTGTGATGAGCACAATCATTTGTTCTGTGTCTGGGTGTAATTTCACAAAACGTTTTGCGAACACATTCATAGTGCGTACAGCTAAGGAGTGGAATTCCTTGCCGGAATCTGTTTTTCCTGATGGCTACAACCCGGGAATCTTTAAGTCAAGAGTGAATAGGTTACTTCTAGGTAAGCGCGCTCCATCGTCGACCGCATCGTCGCTTTCCATCAGGTGAGTTAGCGGTCAAGCGCGAACCTATCAAGAATAAAAAAAAAATATATATCTATAATATGTATGTATTTAGAAATATATAAGTAGGTTTATCAGTTGTCTAGTACTCATAACACAAGCTCTGCTTAGCTTGAGACTAGACGGCGTTGTGGGATAGTTGTGGAAAAAAAAACTGTTCCATTACTGTAAAATTAAAAAAAAAATAATGGGAATTTTAATAATTCAATTTTACTTCAATGGTCGTAAATGGAAGTAAAACAGAATCGCACCGGATTCTTGCTTGCTGAAGAATCACCCTGTCACCACTGTGTGAACCGCCCGAGGACACGGTGAAGCATACGGTAGAGGCGTGCCCCGCTTGGACCGAGCACCGCCGTGTCCTCGTGGGGGCAATCGGCGGTAACGACCTCTCACCCCGGGCCCTGGTACAGGCCATGGTCCAGAGCGAGGAGGAATGGCAGGCGGTCGTCTCCTTCTGCGAAGCAGTAATGCTAGTGAAGGAGGGGGCCACACGAGCGAGGGAACCGCCCTCACGTCCCAGCCGCCGAGATCCCGATCCCGATTTCCAGCCACCGTGCACCGTAGGCGTAGGCTTGCGGACGGCGAGCAAAGGGTAGCACGCCGTCCTGTCGTCCGGTAACCGTCCGGACCGACTCCAAGTCATCAACTGCGCGTAGTGTTCCACGCGTGCCTCAAGGAGATATCAGCAAATCGTAGGGGCCCAGCCGGGTCGAAGCCTACTGGGGCCATGGGTTAAGTGAAAGGGAACCCCGGGGCCCTGGAACCAAGGCAAAGAAGGAACAGGAGAGGGTTTTAGTTAGTAAAAGTCTGACAAGCCCTCGCGCTCCGCCCAAGAGCGGGAGAAGTCATTGGATGATTTCCCACCATAAAAAAAAGTATCTCTCATGGTGACATGCGTATTAAAAAAAATCATATACTAATATTGTAAAGGCTAACTTGGTATGCTTTTTCTTCTTGTGATGTAAAATCATCGGTAATCTGAGGAAATATTAATCCAATTACAAAAATTGTTTCACTGATAGAAATACTTTATCACGAAAGTTGCACAATTCCTGCGGGACAGATCACAGCAGCGAAGCCGAGGGAAAACGCTAGTTAACAAAAATACGCGTGTATCAAAAATCTCACAAAGTCACCGAGATTGGTCAGACAAGCCTAAGATGCATGAGACGTGATTAAGTATTATGTATGTCTCAAAATCTACCATTAGGAAGTTTCGGGTCTTGTGTACAAACACAATTCCGGGTAAATGCGACAAATTTCAGTCGAGTAAACTTCAAAACGAACAGATCAATTTTAAACCCAATGAAATAAATTAAATGATCAAACATCAGAAAATTTTACAAACTCACTTCGCTAACTACGAAAGCACTTTGCGTATAATCAGCCAGCATTCCAACAGCCGTCGTGTAAGCAATATTATACATTCAACTTTTTGGTACGGAAAGTTTTCACATAATGTGAGAGTTCTGTGGCTTTTTGTGCGAAATAGTTTTTCAAACTTTTGAAGCAAGCTAGGAAAATTCGGCCGTTTTTTAGGCAGTGTAGCGTAAATGGTACAACAGATGGACTCGGGAAAAGTTGTTGCGTAAGTAAACATTAGAGAGGTCTAAAACTATCTTGACGGGAGGGAGTGCCTTCAAATTGTGTATTGTTAAAAGTAGAATAAAAAATCGTCAATTTTCCCACTAGGCACAAAAACGATTTAGCTTTAGTATCATATTAGACCATCATCATTTCAATTCAAAGATGACAGCTGGATATAAAATGCGCCTTTCAGGCGGAAGAAGCGCCCGGGTGTCATCATTGTGCGGATCGCCTAGAGGACACTTGCAATGGAGCCAATGGTGGAAATCTGCCCATGTTTAGTCATTAAAAGTCTGACACGCTCTTTCGCTCCACTCTAGAGCGAGAGAAGTCATTTAATAATTTTCCACCTTAAAAAAGGGCCTGCACTTTTAGGCTTCTAGGCTATCACCAGGTATTGGTCCACCTTATGGGATGCCTTCCAACGCCACGTTATTCAGTAGGTACGCAGTCACCAATCTAGATCCACGTGTATCCTTTCGAGCTATTCGCCATTCAGAAGTAATTTGTAAACACGCTTCACAAGAATTCTATGACTTTAGAGGACTGAAATCTGTTTTCATCAACACTCGAAGTTATATTACGTCTGCTCTGTATATCAGAAGAAACAATTTTAATCAAAATTCTTAACCCCACTACAGACTAAAGTTACAGAATCAAGATATACATATCTTGTCGGGTAGAGGGACACGAGCATAACTAAATCATAAGTGCTTCACTAAGAGGCTCTTTACAAAGTGATATTTGTAATAGCTTATTACCCGACTGCCTCCGAAGCTGGGTTATGTTTTTCGAGGGTATGTATGTGTGTTTATTTCTTTGGTATACTTTGTAGCTTAATTGGCTGGATAGATTTTAACAAATGAAGTATCATTAAGTGAGTTAACTTAAGTGACAAAGTGATGAGTGTCTATGAATTTTGAAAAAGAAGCAACATGGCGTCCGCTGTTATGTACTTAGAAGAAGATTTTTTATTTTTTCGGGACATAGTTATGTGGGGTATCAAAATAAAGGTCTAAAAGAGTAGATTTCAAAAATGAAGGAAATATAAAAAATCTTGTATAGTCCAGTCCAGTTCCTACCAAATCACTTTTCAAGCAGTCTGATGCCGTTGATGCAAGTTTGATACACCAACTGAACCAGACTGCTTGAACAGGGACTTGCTTGGAAGTTTTTAGTGGTATTTTTAGGGAACCTTGATACAACTCCTTACTGTTTTTCGCCATGATTTCTTCCTATATCCCCAAATGATAGACACCCATAGATTACACACACTACACTTTACAAACACATAAACTGTAATTTGGCCTCTTTTGATCATGTGACATTTTGTTAGCGATTGTCAATCTCATATGATATTTTGGACTTTTCGTGTGTCGATATCGCCTATAGAATGACACTTTGTCTAGACCCTAAGGAACCCTAAGAAAGTTAGATAGAAAACCGTATCTCGTGGAGTTAATTCAGCCGTAAGAAAAAAAAAGCGCCGATAGTATTGCATCCGAGTAATTTCCGGGTCAATCTCCTCTTCTAGAAGCAATAGAAAAGGACGGAGAACTATAAAATTGAAGACCGATTCATTCTTCAAGTATCGAACGACATTTACGATTAGCTTTTCCCGTAGCCTATCCTGCGGTAATCGTGTATACCGACATAAAATGCCTGTGGCATTCAGATATGTAGCTTCCTACCAATGAGAGAATTTTAGTAATTGCGTACAAGAGATAAACAACAATAGGTACATAATTGAGTAGAAAACTCAAATAACTCTACTCAACTTTATCCAAAAACGCAAATAGAGAGTTTTCCAAATCATTATTTACTTATCATTTAATATTGAATCGATTTGGAAAAATCTCTCTATAAATAAGTTAGAAACTTTTCAAAGTCTAATGGAAGGGAAAACTGTCAAGTAACAGAATAAGGCTGCACACATTGAAATGTGACGTCACTGCCTTTAGGTTACGAGTGTACAAAAGAGATAGCTAGATGTTCCCACCTTGTATCTTGCTCATATCAATATTTGGAAAGCTAATTACCACTTCATCTAACCTAGAGGCTTTACGTGGGTATCGTTCGGTCCATGGTCTTTTACGGATCGCCGGTGTGGCCACCGTCGCTGCGCTGAGTGGCATGGTGACAGCGACTGTCACAATCCAGAGCTGATTACGCCATAATTATGGCGGTAAGTCCTCTCTTTGAGAAGAAGTTGGAAAGACATCATCGAGTCATTCCGCAGAACGCAGGTCCTCACTGGATAAGGTGAGTTTGGGAAGTTCCTGCACCGGATTCCGCCCGGAGGACACGGTGGAGCATACGTTGGATGTGTGCCCCGCTTGGGCGGGCATCGCCGTGTTTTCGTGGGGCGATCGGTGGCAACGACCTCTCGCGCTGGGCACTGCTACAGGCCATGGACCGGAGCGAGCAGAAATGGCAGGCATTCGCCTCCTTCTGCGAAGCAGTAATTCTGGTGAAGAAGCGGCTGCACGTGTGAGAGTTCGGACTTCCTCACGCCCTAGCCGTCAGGATCACGACCCCAATTTCTAGCCACCGTAGGCGTGGCTTGCAGACGGCGAGCTATGGGTAGCTCGCAGGGGCCCAGCAGGGTCGAAGCCTATTTCGGGCTACGGGGTCATGAGTTGTGCGAAAAAGAACTCCGAACCCTGGAACGCAGGCAAAGAAAGAACATACGAGTGGGGTTTAGTCAGTAAAAGTTTGATACGCCCTCCCACTCCACCCTAGAGCTGGAGAAGTCATTGGATGACTTCCCACTTAGAAAAAAAACAAAATTAACAATCAATTTTCATACTGTTTTCAGAAATAAATTATTTTTAGTGTTATTTGTTATGTACTATAAAATATTATGTTAGTATAGATAATATAGTCTATTCAATTCTTCTCTAGGTATATTATTTATACACACTGCATCTACACCTCTCATTCAACTCTCCAGTCGCAGGTCTGCTGGAAGAACCTTTCGTTAGAAATAAGCAGGACCTTTGTACTCTTTTATTAAATATGTATTTGTTCTTTTCGATTTTAAGTGTATGTGTGTATATAAATAAATAAATATTATGGAGGCTGATAATACCTAAAACGGTTACAGTCTATTCTCCCATGTCCACGTAAGCTGTAGATACGTGAATAGGTCACATCTTTGCCAAAAAGATAAGCCAAGTCAAAAGGTTTGCTAGCGAGGCTGTTCTTGCACCGGATGTAAGTAGATAGGCACCTACTTAACTATCGCCGCATAGAGGCTCTTTTATGAGGTTCCCTAAAATCCTCTGTAACTAAAACTAAGATTTCAGAGGTGTCGAACTTTACATACGAGTGAAGTTTTCTTTTTTACGAGAGAGTGAAGGTTATGAATCTCGACTTCAATATAAGCATTGTAGTGTTATTTTTATACTTATTGTTATTGGTATATTGGTTAGTGGCTCTGACTGTTATGCCGGAGGTCGAGGGTTCGATACCCACCCAAGACAAATCTTTGTATGATGAGCACGATCATTTGTTCTGTGTTTAGGTGTAATTTATTTATAATATGTATGTATTTAGAAGTATATAGGTATGTTTATCAATAGTCTAGCACTCATAGCACAAACTCTGCTTAGTTTAGGACTAGATGGCGTTGTGTGATAGTTGTGGAATAATAATATTATTACTTTTATTTTTGTTCTCATGCTTTTTATAGTTATAATGCCTTCTGTTAGTATAAACCCTTAATTTCTTATAATTATTTTATTTCGTTATGTTTGGTTTACTTTCCGTTTAACATGACGTTGTCGTTACCCTTTTTATTATATGTTTACTTAATTAATTATTTATTATTAATTACTAATTAGTATAATTAATTATTATTCGTTAATTAATTATTAATACTTTGCCTGTGACGTCCTACATTATTTATGTTTTATCACTCTGTGACATATTTACACTGTAACACAATTACGATACTGTGAGTGGGACCCACCATTTCAAATAGACATGTAAGATGTATTATCTATGCAATATTTCTATATTTTCTCTATGGCATTTTTCCTCTTCGACACTTACTTTTGGCGCGACTGATAATGCAATTTCCTCAACAATACAATATTAGTTTCCTTAGTGTTTCATATAATTTCTTCTTTATTTACTATTCCTTAAATCTGAATGTTATTGCTCAGCCATTGCGTATAGTGAAATATATATAGTTCAAGAAGAATAAACGACTTTTACTCATGTACGCTGGTGACCCTACACGGTGTTAAACGCTAAAACCTCACAAGGAACATCTACCTCTCAAATAATTTTACAGTATATAAGGAAGTTTTTACTTTGTTCATATTAGTCTTAAACTAACGGTACGGTAACGGGTACCATTTTTTTTTGATATGGGAAGTTCTCAAATAACTTCTCCCGTACTCGATAGGTAGAGAGGGAGTGTCAGACTGTTATTGACTAAAACCCACACGTGTTCCTTCAGTTCCCCTTTGCGTTTCAGTGCCGCGATGATACGTACGAAAAAGCCTGCATCTCAACTATATGGATGGTTATTAACTGACCAATCAGTGGCTGTGTTCCCAAAAGTGTCACATTATACGTTATCAGCGAATAGTGTTACTGTAGCTGAATACTCTTTTTTCTTTACGTTTTTTATGATATTTTATTTTAGGTGGGAAATCATACAATGACATCTCCCGCCCTTGGGGGAGCAAGAGTGTCAGACTTTTACTGACTAAAACCCACTCTCATTTTCCTTCGTTGCCTTGCATTCCAGGGCCGGGTTTTCCTTTTAGAAGCGAACCCATGGCCCCAGTTGGCTTCGACCCTTCTGAGCCCCTACGGTTTGCTGACATCTCCTTTTCTTTCTTTACGTGAGAAATCATGAAATAACGCAGTAGGAAGTGTCAAACTTTTACTGATTAAAACTCACGGTGTTCCTACAGTTGGCTTTTTTTACGAGGGTTACGGTAACTCCTTCGAATGATTCGCAGCCTTGGCAAGCGTCGGCCCTAACTGGCTCCGTCAATTTTGCTGACTTCTCTTTGAGTTGCGCGTAAAATACAACGCGTTATCGACCCGAGTTCGGTCCTCACCGGATGGATAAATATAATATTAATAATAAATAAATATAATATTTCATCATCATGGTCCACAGCCCGACTGCGCCCACTGCTAGGCATTGGTCTCTATTTTGTTATACCAATCTCTACGTTATAGTGCCACCCTCATGCAGTTTCTACTTGCGATGGCAATAATATCGTCTGCACGAAGTACCTGCTGGATGATCAGCATTCTTTCTACAAGAGTCGGACGCCATTCGGTCATAGCCTTGTCGTCACCGCGCCTTGCCATGTGTCCTGCCCTCTCTCGTTTTCCATTCAGAGAACGCTCCACGGCTCTTTGTGCAACTTTTAACCTATACACGGCCTTGAGCGTCCATGTGTGTGTGGGCAAAACACACTGATTACTGAGGCGGGTCTCAGATATTGTAAATTTTTTGCAGATTTCAAAATGTCGTCAATATGTGCGTGTTTGTTACTGTTGTGCTGTGTCTGTCCCGAATAAAAGTATTTTTATTGTATTCATCCTATTCTTATATTTTTTAAGAGCAGTGGTGGCCGAGCGGTAACGGCCCTGACTTACGAGTTGTAGGTCGCGGGTTCAAACCCAGCCAGGCGCATTACTTTGTGTAATTTATTTCATCACCACTGCTCTCAAAACGGTGAAGGAAAACATCGTGAGGAAACCGGCATGTCCTAGAACCAAAAATTCGAAGATATGTGACATTCACCAATCCGCACTGGGCCCGCGTGGTGGATTACGGCCCATTCCCTCTCCTAGATAGAGGAGGCCTGAGTCCCAGCAGTGGGAACATTAAAAAGGCTGATTATGCTATGCTATGCTATTTATATTTTTTCGTTAAAAATAATAAGAAGATGATTACAGCGACATGCACCACTACTGTTTTCTTTTTTTTAATTATTTTCTATCAGATTTTCACTTGTTTAATCGTACGGAATGTGTATGAAATGGGCATAGCAACTAGTAACCTAAAATAACAAGTAGTTACGAGTTACGCCTCGTCGATGGCTACCTTTAGTTCGTTCGTTATAGGAACACGTTGATTGATGAGTTTCGTCGAGTTAGACGTTTGGGGAACAAAGTTCGCCCTCTAACGATTACTAATGATTTCATTCAGGTCACTCGGCAATCATTCACAGTACATCTTGATTTTACTCTTGACTACACCGTGTTGTTTTTGTTTTTATCAAGTTTTGGAGCAATCGATACTTTTAATTGGAAGTAATAGTGTAGAAAGACAAATGAGTCTGCAATGAAGTTGAAAGTTTTTCAGGGAAAGGGTGTATTTTTTTTTTTGCTTTATTTTTTGTCTTTATCTAAAGCTTTTTTTTCTTCTAATTTTACTGCTTTCTAGTGTTCCTTTTTTGACCTATTATATAAAGTGGCTATCTGGTGCCCGCGACTTAGTCCTCGTCAGAGACTAAGTCGCGACTTTGAAAACAGCACAGTAATAATTTTTTTTTGCACAGTTTCTTAGTTTTTTTTTCTAAAGTAAAGAAACCTACGTTACTCTTTACAACATCAGCTACATCTACCAGTGAAAGCCCCGTCGAAATCGGTCCAGCCATTTCGGCAATTAGCCGGAACAAACTGACAAACAGATAAACAGACAAACCTTTAAAAATTGCATTTTTATTCTAGGTAAGTTTCAAATATACTTTCACAAGTATGCAGTAAAACAAAATATGTTATTGATATTACAAACAGACACATTTAATTTATATGTATAGATAACTTGATTACCCAACATAACCAGAACTCTACATCATAAAATCCCAAACTGATTACATTACGAAAACTCCAAAATTAACGGCAACCCTTTCACTAAAACTTCCTCAACCCACACCTGCCGTGTCGACATGAAAGCTAAAACATTCCGATAAATTTTTAACCGAATAACTTATTCACATCGGTAATTTTTACGAACCCTTCATGGTCCTTCGGCAACCGCGACCCGGCTGCACTCATCCGTGACAGAACAATAGGCCCCCCATACCTCGGCCCCCCCTTCTCTCGCCCACCGGCATGCACCAGCGTCACCCGCAAATTTCAGACTTGAAATTTTGATGTGACCTGACTCAAAAGGTTTTTTACGTATGATTTTTGGACAGACACTCGCTGTGGGAGCGTGCAAGCGGTTCGTTAGCAAATGGATAAATTTCTGCAGAGCTCTTTGGTTTTATTTTAGTGAATGAATGGAATTATGAAACCGTTTTCTGTGATTCTAGTTTATAATTTGTGGCGAAGAAGGGATTAACCCTTCTTCGCCACAAATCTTCTGCTTCGGGTTTCTTTGGAACAGCGTTGAAGCAAGTTAACAATAAAGCTGATAAAATTAAGGGTGTATAAAGTAATTTAAATAATTCTTAATAACCAGGAAGCAATCTGTTCAAACATCTTTACTAAAAGTTCACAGAAAAAGGCATTATCAAAGATTAAGGGACCATTATCCGGGAAACATTACCTTAAGTAATTTTCTTTGAATTTATTGAATAATCAAATGTTTCTATCCTCTTCGTTGTACAAACAGGCAGTAAATTGGACAGAGCCCTTTGAACCAAAGCGTAGGTAAATTTTCATAAATCTCACCTTAGCTAGTCCAGTAAATTTAAGCAAAATTTTCATTAAGATGGGATCAATTTATGAAGGGACTTAAAGATGCAAAATTGTCGTAGACTAAATGCAATTTAATTTAATTTGAAATATTATTTCACATAGGCCTATATGGCTAATAAAATGTCAAAAGTAGCACGGTTTCGTAGGGAACTGTTTTAGTGGTGTCTTACGAGTATATCTGTGCTTGACTATAAGGATAATACACGTCTCATGTACATAGTACATGAGACGTGCAAACGATGCAGGGTCAGCGTCCAAAATTATCACACACTTCGGCCGATAGCGAATTTATAGAAAGTTAATTTAAGTTTTAATGGCTCGTGATAAAGTTGGAAGTCGTCCGGGCAGAGGTTTCGATCGGTGTCAAGTTAAGCTCAACTTGAATGTTCAGATTGTAGGAGTACGGTGGCGGTGGGCCGGTGGACGAGACGGTGCATTTTAAAAGATGTGCGAGCTAAGATCGCCACTTGACGTGGAGTCATCGCGCAGGCGCACTTGATGCAGTCGCGACTAGAAGGACCAGTTTAATTTTTTTTACTATTTTTTCTGTCTATCAGTAAATTATTAAAGTTAAATAAGTCTCCTAAAAATCTTGAATTTTAGTTTTAGATAGGCCTAATACAATTTGTGTAAGGGCTAGACTGATGTCAAACTCAAAAACTATTTACATTTATTATTAACTTAAAATTAACATACTAAAGTACGAGTATAAGTAACTTTCAGAACCGTTTCAAGATAATTATGTAAGTTAGTTTAATCACTTTATTTTATTCTTCTATGCTATCAATACAATTCGGTTAATCTTATTTACTATCTCTATTTCCGTAACCACCTCTCGAAGCAGTGTTAAAGTTTATCAGTTAATCATCATTAACAGCATCGACCTCTGCTCAGCCTACCGTGAGTGATCGCGGTCTACCCAGCGCTGGTTACACCACGGTAAGTGTCGGTCTCATTCGGGCCTTATCGCCTTCCGAGGTGCCCTGTTATCTCTGGGCTTTCACTAATTTACAATCCACGAATGAATATTTAATGGAAGTGTGTCACCCCTGAAAATTTGGCTCCGTCGTCATAGAGTAGGCGGTTATGGGGAAGTGTGCAGAGAGTTCAGTCGTGACTGGCGATTTATTTGTACCGCATTAAAGACGGGTATTTTTTACTAATAAAATGAGATAGGAAGTTTGACTAATTTCTCTGTTTTCTTTCTTGACATTTTGATCCAAATCCCGCCTAATGAGCGGAACAGGTGACAAAATAAGGAAACTGAAAACCGTATTCTAAACGAACCATGATTTACATAAAAGCGCCGATTTATATTCAAAGTAAAAGCACGAAAAATTAAAAGGTAGAAATTTCCTTATTTTACCGAATTTCCCGTCTTCCGATTCTGGTCGGATGTAGTAGGCTACGCGCGGGGGTTGCGAGGCCCCCCTCTGGCGGGACGCGGCGGGAGGGAGGGAGGGACGAGGGCGAGAGCGACGCAGCCTCCCTCCAGCAACGATTACTGATTAGTGTGGCGGCGAGTGCGGCGGGGCCGCCCGCTTGGAGTTCGAAAATGCCGCCGCCGACTCGTATTCAACCCTCCAGTACCAGTGTCAATGGGAAAAGGTTCTTCAGTCAGTTAGTGTGGCGACCGCGCTTGGACTCAGCCCCTCGCCGGCCCTCTGCCGATTGATTACCTGTCCTCCGCGATCAGCTGACGGAGTGCGCCTCGTGCACCGGCGAACTTACGGCACGCCTCTACATGTGCTTCGGTTACTACACTTACTACGTTTGTGTCATGTTGTATATCAATGTATTTGGGTGTTGACGATTTTTTCGTGTTTCCAATGTGCGGCCTGACGTTACCCCCACCTGGTTGCAAGTAAGTACATATCGTAAAGTTGTTTGTTTCAAAAGTTTTGTTCTAAAGATAACCTTACTTTCAATGTTTTTATTTCGTATTTGATACCGTTGTCGCGGAAAATTGCCATTTCCTTGGCATTTCATGGTTGAATTACGTTTTGTAAGTGTGGTTAGGTGGGTTGTTTTGCGGAAATGTGTCACGATAGTTAATGGAGTGATTTTTTTATGTCTCAATCGGCGTTGATGTCTTTACTACTATGATTACATTGAAGTGTAATTGGTCGTAACGACCGTGATGGGATGTGTCTACAAATTACGCGTCCTGGATAAACTTGTAATTATTTAATTCTGTTTAGTATTTTTTGTGATATGAGTTTTACTCACGTCTTAAAAACATAAAATTACTTTTCAATATTTAAAATCAGTGTGCATTTTTTCCAAAGTTCCATTTCTGTAGAGATTTTTATTATTAAAATATGTAGTTTATCGATACTTGTTCTTCTTGTATGCTCTATTTGGTAAATCAATATTCATATAATATTTGAATAATATTTTTACTAATTACTATTGATACCACTTATTACACCCACTGGATTCTTGGTACAATTACGTTAAAATTAGCAGTTTCATTTTCATGACTATTAATTATCCATTTGATTATATGTTTAAGCCAACAAATTCATATAAATTATCTTAATATTATATTCTCATCATGCTGTAATAATTATATATGTAATTATGTTTATAATTATATTTGCCTCTATATAGAAAGATTATTACCGTCTTTGGTATTGAATACTTTCAATACTTTATTGTATTAAAAGGAATTGTTTAAAATAAATCTGACCTTTTTAAATAAGGGAAGAATTAAGAAAACCTTGATCGAAAAGACCAAGGTTTTCTTAAACACGTTATAGCAACGAGTCAAAAGTTCTTTTTTTACAATACTTTTTGTGAAAACTTTGTCTCTGTTATCATGATTAAATCTATAACAAGCGTAAAAAATATATAGAAGACATAAAGAAAATTGAAATACCTCCAGAACATGAGATATGGTCCACAAACAGACGTTATACAGGATGGTTGCAAAAAATACGGCTCGTAAAATACAGGATCATAAACTGTAACCGTCTGGATTTTAGCTAAGCATTCCCTGCTGATTCTTCCGTAGCTCTAAGTCATAAACATAAACACGTAATATTCTAGAAAAGGCGTGGGTTTGGTAGAATATTTTTTATTGATTTTTTTTTTCAATAAGATTAAGAGTGTTTTTAGGTTGGATGGTAACAAGGATATAGATTTAAAGGATTTTTATTTTGACACAACATTTTATCTGGTTATAAAAAGGTCACTTATGGTAGGTAGCTACTGGACAAAGATTACTTTATTTATTTATTTAATTAATCAAAAGCGACTTAAGAGCCAGTTGTAATGACAGAGTATTTTGTATGAACTTCGTCCGGGTCTAAGTCGACTTCGTGGCCCCGTAATAGCGATTTTATTAAATATATAATATATAGTAATTATTCTAGATTTTTGTTTTTACCAGACCCTTTTTATGTAACTTTCAAATATTGCCGTGACGAAATCTTGTAGATATACACGTTTGAAATCATAAGTTAGGGTCAGATTCGCGATTGTTTTTTATCGAGCCATCTAATGGGGTGATTTTAATAAAATAATTATTCATGGTTATCATGGTATATCATTCTTTTATAAATTTTTGGATTTCCAAAGGTTCAAAAAAGTTCAAAATGAGTACAACCTCGCCTTAAAGCTAAATGTAATATCTTCATTTACACTTACAGGTTAACAGAACAATGGCACGAATGCTTGAGATCTGCAATCGCACAATAAATGCTCTAATGGAATTTTCCGGCCTACTTGACTTCCTACCTATTAACTTCCACAAAGGACCAATAACGCGGATCTCAGGCCCAAAATTCTCGAAAAACATCCTTCGAATAATCCCATAATTTTCACCTAAAACGTTTTTTATACGAGGGCCGCTATTAAACAGGGATCGTAGTGTTAAAAACAGGCGTCGTTATAAAAAAAAATGATGACTAGGAGCGAAGCGGGAAATGCTGAGTCGGCGCGGGCGGACGGCCCTTCAGTAAGTCAATGTCCGGGGCAGGCGGGAAGATGGCTTAATGCGAACCAATTATCCTCTCGAGTCCTTTACATATACAACTATCGTGACGATTGGCGATTACGATGAATGGCTGTAATCGAGAGCAAGGGTTGGGGATCCCTGCTTTATTGGCTACTAAAAGGAAACGCGTTATTAATTACGTAACGCACTTTTTGTTAAGAGTTCTGAAGCCTTATTCGAGAATGCTTCAGTTGATTATTGTAGAGAAATATTAGAGTTTAATCGACGTATTTTAAGAAACTATACTTACTACAATAACACATACATGAGTATACTGACATGATTATACATGCATACTACGTATCCTCCTTTTTGTTGAATCTCAGCAGTTTCGTATTTGAAGGATTGAAGTGCTTACCAGCTGAATATTTTATGTAAAAAACTGGCCGACGTGAAGCTAAAGTATGGGTTTCAAAATTGCTGATACACATTTATGGTTATCATCAATATTCTGCAACATTTTTTTTTTTGAGCCAGGAATTTGAAATATGAGCTGTCACTGTAACACAGTCAATTATGTTATTAACATTTGTTATGAAGGCACAAAAAGCGCCCTCGAAATATTTCTCAGAATAAAAACTGTTTTAATGTAAATTAGCTCATAAATAATGCCACAAGCACCCAAATAATCTGAATATTGTGAGTTCTCGTAAATCAACTGCCTTTGCTAGAAGGAATTTATTATCCTTTACCCTTTTCTGCAGGACAGAATGCGGTATTGTATATTGTTTATGAAAAAACAGGTCAAGTGCGCGTCCCTAGTTCGCTTTCTGGAGGGCTCGGCATAAATCGCAGAATAATGAGCCCTGTAGACTCCGCGGTAACATGCCATATTTTACCGCAGTTTTTTGTACTAAGGTTCTTAATTATTCCGAACTCATTCTCCATTTAAAAATAAACTCTAAAGAGCTCAAGTTTGTTCGTTATTATTTTATGTTTTAATAAGAAATAAGGTGTATATAAAACAATCTACATATACATTAAAACGAAAACTTGAGAAGTACATAAATATAATTCATTCCTTTGGAATACGTAAGGGGTAGTAACTACCTTGGTAATTATGACAACTTAATGAATGTGCTCTGAATTATATCAGAATAATTACGTACGTCCTCGTTAAATTTCTGAGCGTAATTTGCGCTAACGATCCTTTGTTTTTGAGTTCTCGAGACCAAGGTAGGTCCTCAGAACTAAAGGCAACTAATTTTCGCAAGCGCTGTGAGTTGCCTCTGAACGCGTTTGAGAGAGTGTCAAGAACAGATGTCGGATGAATTTAATATAAACTACCTGCTAGCATGAAGTGAGACTTATCCGTGTTTTATACCAAGGCGTATCGCTAGCTGATATCTACGTAGCGCCTCATACGTGACCTGAAAAGGATATCCGGTTACTTTTCCTGCGTTCGATTGTAACTAACTGGTAGACAAGACAAAAAGCTTGTATAAAGAACGGCTTTTTCGATTTATCGTTGGCTTGTTTGTGACTTTGTGTGACTGGATTTGAAATGAGGTGTTTATAAAAATGTTGACCTACATTTTATGTCATACAATCCAGGTCAAAGTACTCGTATATATTAATTTTATTTATACAATAATAATTTTATTTAGCTACATAATTTGAATAGTTTTAATATGATCCTTCCTTGTTTTTCTTTCATTACTTAATTATTACTTAAATCATCAAATAAAAAATCAAAGTAACGCCACATACTTACTCAAATCACCCAGGTTAATTAAATATATCGTGCGAGAAAACCATTTTAACCCTAGCGTTAACTGCTGATATCCCACCTATTTTGAAACAAAGCAAACGCTTGCGTTCATTATACCAGCTAACAATGGATCTGCACAATAAATTAGATCCCCTATTTGTTAAAACAAAATAGGTGGCGAATAAAAGAGGCGCGATGTTTAAATAGAGTAGAGAAGCGTCAACGCGCGCCCGTCAGCCGTCAACGTCACGTTCCAAGATGGCGGCTGCCACCACTTTAGGCGGGAAAACGTGACAGGAGTTTGTGTTCGAAAATCAAAATTATGTCTGCTGAAGACTTTGTTATTCAAATATGTGTACGTCTTCATAATAACTTATTACTGAAACATATTGCGTGAACGTTTAGGGAAAATAAACATCAAACTGTATGCTTTTCTGCACAACTTGTGTCAAGTTTGAAACTCAAACAATTGATTAAACTTAACGATAGTGTGCTCCACTAGTGTGTTGAATTGTTGTATTAAATCGGAGTGAGTAAAGAATTTAAATACTTAAATAATAGATGCCGAGCTGAAGCGAAAATTACAACACGATTCAAAAGCTTTATTTTCAGATAAGTACATCCAGTTCTCTTTAATTTTTTAATTCGTTTAACACGAATCAAATTACATTCCGAATGTTCCACTTCACACCTATGTTTCGCAATTTGTATTCTAATTGCTCGTTGAGTATTCCTACTTACCTATATTTCACTGACTGGATTTTCATTATAATTTTAGCTTTACAATAACAAAGATTTTATTAGGCGTACAGGTTATGTTTTCAAAGCTAAGAGTGTTGTTCAACGTTACCTCGAAGAAGAGTCTTAAGACGAAACGTGTGATTACTATAATGTTTCCTTTAGTATAACATACAAAGTGGTTGAGGATGGGCAGTTCGTGACGAATCGGGAGCCTTCGGCCTTTGCTTCGGGAATTGTTGAGGAAAATTCGTTTAGATGCGGGCTTGCGAAAACGAAGGGGCTTTGGTTTAGCCTATAAGCTCTGGGTTGATACAATGGATTGAAATTGAAGTATTTTCCTCCGAAATAATGCAGTGGAATATGTTGATTTGCATTCGCTTAATAAACAAGATTTGGTTTTGTGTTGTTTTGGACTTAGGGAAGACTTTTAAAGAAAATTTTAACGCAGTTTAAGATTACGGATTTGTTAAATCCGCGCAGTATTTACCGACATCAACTTTGTTTTCAATTCTTCAGTCAAATCAATAATACGTTGAGAAGAGATATATTAATGACTAGTTTCTACCATCGGCTTTGCCCGTGTGAAAGTAGGTTAGCATAGCATAGCATAGCATAGTCGGCCTTATAATGTTCCCACTGTTGGGACTCAGGCCTCCTCTCTAGGAGAGGGAATGGGCCGTAATCCACCACCCAGTGCGGGTTGGTGGATGTCACATCTCCTCGAATTTTTGGTTCTAGGACATGCCGGTTTCCTCACGATGTTTTCCTTCGCCGTTTTGAGAGCAGTGGTGATGAAATAAATTACAAAAAGTAATGCGCCTGGCTTGGTTTGAACCCGCAACCTACAACTCGTAAGTCGGGGCCGTTACCACTCGGCCACCACTGCTCTCTGAAAGTAGGTTGCTCTATACATACTTCGGACCCCAGTTTTTTCAAATCCAGAATCCCCTCAGGTGGTGTATTTTGGAAAATCCTTTCTTATTCTTTGTATAAATCATAAAAGGATCCTCTGTGCAAAATTTCAGCATTCTAGGTCCAAGGGTTTGAGCTCAGCATTGGTGAATCAGTGAGTAAGTCAGGACTTTGTTTTATATCATCATCATCGTCATCATTTCAGCCGATAGACGTCCACTGCTGGACATAGGCCTCCCCCAAATGTCGCCACAATGAATGGTCCTGTGCGTCTCGCATCCATCGGATGTTTGTGATTGTTTTATATACAGACTAGCTTCTGCCGGCGGCTTCGCCCGCGTGAAAATAGGTTTCTCCATACAAACTTCCAACAGCCGTTTTACCCCCTCGGGGGTAGAGTTTCGTAAAATCCGTTCTTAGCGGATGTCTACTACACCCTTTAAGGAACCTACCTGCCAAATTTTAAGTTTGTAGATGTTATGGTTTCTGATATTTCGTGATTAATCAGTGAGTGGTATTTCGCTTTTATATATGGACAAGGTGGACCGACGACCTGGTGAGAGTCGCGGGAATGCGGTGGATGCGAGACGCACAGGATCGGTCGTTGTGGAGACGCTTGGGGGAGACGTCTTTCGGCTGAAATGATGATGATGATATAGATACAGATTAAGCAATTTGAGCATAAATGTGACGTATAAACTGAGCGTATACCAAAGCAAAGCTAAAAACTCATATAACCGTCTCACCAAATCACGACCATACTTCCACAAATGATAAACCCAGTATCACACACTTGACCTACTTTAAACTAAAAGTGTAACTTCTTAATGCCCTTAATGCTCGTTAACGGGTGTGCACAGTATATTCTGTACACGTCTGATATTAGAGCTTTACAGCACGAGTGTGAGTACAATAACATTATAGTACATTAACATGAATTGTGTACCATCCACAATGCCCCCGGGTACCACCACCTTATCTAACTCATTATGTTAGACGTTAATTGCAGGATTGTTTTGTATTACATTTTAGTTATAATTGTAGATTTGGGAGGTTTATGGGGTGAAATTATTTTTTTGTATACTTATAAACATATATTACTTGTTCCTTACTACGGAGTTTTTTTTTAAGTTAAATAATCCAATGACTTCTCTCGCTCTTGGGTGGAGCTAGAGGGCTTGTCAGATTTTTGCTGACTAGAACCCACTCCTGTTCCTTCTTTACCTTCGTTCTAGGGCCCCAGGGTTCTCTTTCACACAACCTATGGCCCCAGTAGGCTTTTACCCCGCTGGCCCCCTTTTTTTTAAAGAGTGTAATCAACCAATGACTTCTCTCGCTTTGGGCGGAACGGGAGGGCGTGTCAGACGTTTACTGACTAAAACCACTCCTCTGTCCTTCAGTTGCTCTTTGCGTTCTAGGATTACGGCATTCCTTTTTAGAAATTCTCCGCGGTCCTAGCTAGCGGACATCGGCCCTGCTGGGCTCCTACGGTTTGCTGACATCTCTTTGAAGAGCGCGTGAATCACAACGCGCTGACGACTGGGCTCGGTCCGGTCAATTACCGGCGAGCTACCCATTGTTCTACGTCCGCAAGCCCGCGTCTACCATGGTTAGTAGTCGGGGTAAGAATCTCGGTGGCTGGGGCGTGAGGACATTCGTTCCCTCACGCGTGCGGCCTCCTCCTTCGCTAGCATTACTGCTTCGCAGAAGGCGGCGACCGCCTGCCATTCCTCCTTGCTCCGGACCATAGCCAGAACCAGGGCCCGGCGCGAGAGGGCACTGCCGCCGTTTGCCTCCACCGTATGCTCCACTGTGTCCTCCGGACGTTCCATACAATGGTGACACCCGGGCGTTTCATCCGCCTGAATCCGATGTAGGAACCTCCCGAATTTGCCATGTCCGGTGAGGATTTGCGTCATGTGGAAGGTGAGAGCGCCGTGTTGCCACTCCAGCCACTCCTCAAAGAGGGGATTTTTCGCCGTGATTATGGCGTGCCCAACCCTGCTGGGTCGCTGTGGTTTTCTGACAACTGTTTGAGGCGCGCGTGGAACACTGCGCGCCGTCGACAACTCGATTACGATCCGGACGGTTACCGGACGGCCGGACGGCGAGCTACCCATTGCTCACCGACTGCGAGCCCACGACTATGGTGGCTGGAAATCGGGACCGGGATCCCGGCGGTTGGGGAGAGATGATCCCTCACGCGAGCGGCTGCTCCTTCGTTAGCATTACTGCTTTGCAGAAGGAGGCGACCACCTGCCACATCTCCTACCAGAGCCCGGCGCGAGAGATCGTTGCCGTCGATCACCCTCATGAGGAGACGGAGGTGCCCTGCCCTAGCGGGGCACAACTCTACCGTATGCTTCACCGTGTCACCCGAGCGGTCCAGATAATGGTGACACCCGGGCGATTCTTCCGCAGATATCATATTCAAAAACATGATCCCGGCGAGTGAGTCAGTGATAAAAATAGTGATTTTCGGATGTAATTATTTCGCGAATGCTAAGAGGTTTATTTTTAATAAATTTTGGTAATTGATAATTAGAAAAGTGTCTGAAAAGACGTGTAAAATTACAAGTTTGCAGGTCATGTAGATGCCTCCCCCTTTTGCCTTTGGGAAGATGGTGTCGAAAGTTGTCCAAAATGGTTCGTGTGTAACCCACGACTGGTCACCCTTTTGCTTGCCGTTTATCTAGATGACAAGAACAACAGGTGGCCTATGCGGTAGGTACTTACCTATATTTACAAAAAAAAAAAACTTTGAACTGATAACTATTTTTTTCTGATTTTCACAAATAAAAGATGTGTATATATGTTACTAAGGTAACTAAAAGTAGAACTTGGTGCATATACTGTAGCTCACATTTTCAGGACTTCTCGAGTTCCTATTAAAGAAATCCAGCATGCGGCACCCACTTATCATAGTGAACAAGTTTTAGAGTTAGCTAAGAGGTAGATATCTGGGTACTTGCGGTAGCCGTATATTGTAAACTTTGAGATTGTTGCAGCAAACATATAGCTGCATGGAATATGTTATTATAACATACGGAGTACAGTGCGAAATACAACGTAGAGCCAACCCTGAGACTCTGGAACTTGATCTATAAATATAAAAGGACAAACTGACTGACTGACATATCAACGCACAGTCGAAACTACTGGGACTAGGATTGTGAAATTTTGCACAATATTTCTTTTTATGACATAGGCGAGTACTACGAAGGGGTTTTTGGAAATTCAACCTTAACGGGGGTGAAAATAGGGGATTTTGCTTGTCTATAAATATAAAAGGACAACAAATGCGATTCGTAAAAATCTTCGAGACTCCATTCGGGAATTAAACTGTTGACTTTGTTTGTACGGGACCCTCAGGGTGAGAGTACGACTCACACTTGACCAGTTTTTTTTTTATGAATTCGGTTAACTCACAAAGTAGTGTGTTAAACATTATCAAATTGATAGTAGATCTTATGGTTTATTTGCTTATATTTTAACCCAGAGGCGGTGGTACGCGGGCGCGATTATTATTTTTCATACAAATATTTTTACAAAAATTCTGTGAAAAGTGGAGATAGCAGTCTTTAACTAATGAGAACCATAAATAACATTTGTTTCATCATATTTCCTTATACCTGGCAATCAAGATACTATTCACAGAACACGTAGAAAATAAATTGAACAGGGGTAAAAGTAGAAAAAACTTTCGAAAGAAGAACGAAGAAAAACTGATGTCGGAGAAGAATACTCAATAATGTAATCACCAAACTTCACGCAACTGAAAAATAATAAGCAGAAAACCGATATTGTTTTGCCAAAGGGCGAACTTGGAAACTGTTTTCTTGTATTTTATTCTTTTGATTAAGTTAGTGGTAAGCTCAAAGGAAGTTTAATTTTCTTCGGGAGAACGTTTATTTTGACGTTTTTGTCGAATACCGCTGTACGTCATTGTTAGCTTCTGTCACGAAAATACGGATATACGATGGGCCTTTTCTAGGGGAAATATTTTTGTCATGACAGATATAGAGGTAATTTATAGGGGTAGTTTCTTGTCAGACAAAATTTGGAAAGTTATTATTGCGTTTTGTAAAAAAAAAACAGTTTTTAATTCTAACAGAAATATTGACATCATGAAAAGGTAAACATTAAGAATTAGAACAACAAAAAGAATTAGTTTTTTTTTTTCTACATAAATCAAGAAGATAACATATGTACGTGTGGGTCCTTTATCGGAGACTTAGGTAGATAGATAACCTTTTTATTGCTCACAATAAAAAAGATATAGAAATTACAAAATCATTAGTCAGACAGACGAGTAGGTAAGTACTTCCTTTTTTACAGTTTCACCTAAGGAGAAGCTGTAAAAATGATCAGTTTTTCTTCTTTTGTTTCTGTGAATTTATTAGTTGACCGACACGCTTTTGCAGTTACACTTTTGATATTTACATATTAATAAATGTTCGTGCAGCCAAGTAGCATTAAAACTAAAAAAATAAAGTCTTTATTAGTAGGTACTACTATAGACTTTAATTTTTTTTAATACAATCTTTTATTGTGATATTTTATGCTTCAACTTCTGTAGATAATGGCTCTTCAGAATAGCTTTCAGATGAAAATATACACAATTAGGAAAATCATGTTGTTACATTTTATCGAACAATTCTCTCCGAGTCGTGATTCTGTAGTTTGAGCCCCCGAAATATAATAATAATCGTGTCGCTAATGAGGAAAGGTAAGATAGCAACTTCTTTTACTAAAATTTAGGTATGTTGAGAAGTGGAAATTGGCACATAATTTTCGTAATAGTTTATTGATTATGAAGTAGTTGTTCTTGAAGATGCAATCCAAAATTTTGCCATGTATAAGAATTAGTCTTTATAAATATGAATATAAATCAATCATTATAAAATGATCCATTTTTCAAATTGCTATTTATGGAACTAAGTAAACAGTAATCAATTTTAAAATGTGAAATGTAAACATTAACAACGAGGCTTTTCCGTTTTAATTAAAATTCATAAAAATTACGTTTTTATGACTTGGATTACCTACTGCCTTAAAAATGTTATGATGAAAAAATGCGGTGATATAAAACCATACTTCACAGCGTGACTTGGGCGCAGCAGAAAAGGGTTGTATATATAGAATGACGTACCAACTATCGGACTTTTAGACGGTAGGTTGCTGTTTCTCCTTAGCAGCTTCGAAGTTTGAACTTTTATCCGGCTAGAAACGCAAAATACCTTTATATGCGTCCTGTGGATTGTATTTTATGATCAAAACAATCATATCAACAATAATCCCTACATAGCTTTATAAGGACAAATTTATAAATAACTTTTTGGAAGTTTGAAACATTAACATAAATATAAATCCCGGCACACATTAATTCTATCAATCAAAACCACGCCTCAAGGCCCAAAGAATTAACAAGCCAATAATATAAAATTCCATCGACCTCCTACTACAATTGGGATCCCGGCTAAAGCATAAAATAGATTTCCTAAATCTGTTACACGAAAAAAATTGGAATCAATCAGCATCTCTGAATCCTGATCAGTATTCAAGGTTGGGGCGCGTAACGTTGGGTAACACAGTAACCCTACAGTAATCATTGTGGCCCATCCCTCCCGACCCTTTACCTCGGCCAATTTTATTTTGCTTACAAAACCTTTTTAGGATAGAGTTTAATTTTACCTCGCACCTGGGACTAACATTGTTACACCTGGATCAAAACTGCTAACTCGTTGATTCGATAACGGTACTGCGTGTCGGTATAAATAAGTTAACTATGTCTGGGAGGGGACGCGGGATTTGATGGTTTAATGTTCTATGTGATTATATCGAGCCTTTACAGGAAGAATATCATATGCGACAATATGCGTTTTTGCAGGATTGAGTTGTCTGTTCTATAATTAAAAAGTATTTATGAAATTATGTTGATAGCAACTATTCTATTTAATTAGTACTTAGTTATATGAATAATAATTTATATTTTTTTTAGAATGGTTTTATCCCGTGTTATTTGGAGTCGGCACAACATGTTTTTTCTTCCAGTCCGTCCTGTCACTCGATATTATTCTAATTCAAATATTTATTTCAGATAAACATAACCACACTACCACCACACCACAACATACCACCATACCATTATCATAACCTTTTTTTAATTTGTAATTTATTATTTATGTCTGAATCAATTTTTATTATTTTTTTAAATGTTACTTTGATATTATTTCATCGGAATGATAAGATTTATTAACATTGATTTGTAAAGAACTAGTAAATAATTGTAATCAGATGTAATATGTGACCTATGAATTTAAAATAAATAAAACTATTTAGTATACCTATAATGGATCCATGTATGTATATATATATGTAATGCAAAGAAGGAACATAGGAGTGGGTTTTAGTCAGTAAAAGTTTGACACACCCTCTCGCTCCACTCTAGAACGAGAGAAGTCATTGGATGATTTGCCACCTAAAAAAAAAGGTCAAAACTAGATGAGTGATCCCGAGTTTTACCACTAATTTTGTTTATATTATATAATTTTTAAAATGATGCCCAATTACAAACAGAATAACTGAAATCGTGTCATACTAATTGAATTTAAAAGTTTGTACTACAATCGAAATTTATGCGTCAAGGCTAAATACATGACAAAGACATAAAAAACAAAGAGGCTTGTAGAGATTTCTCCTCAGTTCCATTTAACTACAAGCATGTTATTGTAGACTTTCTTTTCGAGCACGTTTTTGCGATCTCATCCCGTTTGCTCTGATGGGATATTTGTAGCAAAAGTTTGAGGACTATCAATCATGTCAAGGATTTTTCAAATCGGCTCTGGCGGCCGTGAGATTACCAAACTTTGTTCCCATTATCTTCACTCAAGAGGTACATGTTTTTGATGCAAATTCGGTAGGCTTAAGTTTTATCTTTAGGTTATTTATTTTTTGTTTGGTCATATAAAATCTGGATGAAATAATAATAATAATAATTGTTTAAGCAGGGGCCATAGTGTTAACATAGTTCCTGGTAACCAGTCCACTTAAGACTCCAAAAACCATAGCCTTATATCTTAGTTTTCCATATGTCGCAATAGTTTCCCACCAACCGGGGGTTGTCCTTGGATGCACTAGCATAGTGCGTACAGGGATAATCACCGGTTTGTACCACTTTCCATTAAAAGCGTCTAAAAGGGCCTCTGCGAGTTGGTTTCGGCTCCTCGTACGCCTTCCAAAGGTCCATGACCTTAGGGTACTGAGATAAATAAATGTATAAAAATAATAATAACTTTATTAGCAACTCAACTTACAATTTACGAAAATAACAGTGAAACCACACTAGGCAGAGCCTGAATCGTGGCTATCAAACAAAAACGATTACTCTAATAATAGTTAAATAAATTAAATCTGCATATCGTTCTCATGAAGTTGAAGTGCGAGTGTGTTGTATGTATATGAGTGTGAAATGTGTAAATAAGTGTTTGAGAGAGTATTATGTGTGAAGTGTGTCGTGTGATAAAATTTAGTGAGAGTGTTTAACTTAGTCTTTAGACAACTGTACGTAGCAATTGTTCCATCTGATAGTATAGTCGGCCTTATAATGTTCCCACTGTTGGGACTCAGGCCTCCTCTCTAGGAGAGGGAATGGGCCGTAATCCACCACGCGGGCCCAATGCGGGTTGGTGGATGTCACATGTCTTCGAATTTTTGGTTCTAGGACATGCCGGTTTCCTCACGATGTTTTCCTTCACCGTTTTGAGAGCAGTGGTGATGAAATAAATTACACAAAGTAATGCGCCTGGCTGGGTTTGAACCCGCGACCTACAACTCGTAAGTCGGGGCCGTTACCACTCGGCCACCACTGCTCTACTCGCTCGTCATCTGATGTAGTTCACTATAAAACTATTTTCTATGTAACTTTTACTTAGCATCATCTTTATAAATAGCTAGCGGTCCCGGCAGATTTTGTCTTGTCCGAAAGCTAGCTTTTCGTGGGGAAAAACATTGTGAACCCAATTGCAGAGCTACCTATCGGGTCCAATTGTATTTTTAAACTATCCAGGGACCCACTCAACACACAAAATGTTATCCAAATCGGTCAAGCTGTTTAGGACGAGTTGGATGACAAACACACGTACATAAGAATTATATAGGTTTAGGTCGTGGGTTCGATCCCCACCCAGGACAAATGTTTGTGTGATGAGCACGATCATTTGTTCTGTGTCTGGGTTTAATTTATCTATAATATGTATGTATTTAGAAATATATAAGTATGTTTATCAGTTGTCTAGTACTCATAACACAAGCTCTGCTTAGCTTGAGACTAGACGGCGTTGTGTGATAGTTGTAGAAAATAATAATAATATAAAGATAACTTTATGACATTTAATTTCTTTGTTTATTTGATAACCAAAGTACTAAAACAAGAAAAATAAAAACACCTAACTGATTAAAACTTTATACATCTACACTAGCTTTATGTATCATATCAAATCAGTCAGTCAATTATTTTCCCAAATATGTTGAGCCTAGGTCGGCTTCCAGTCTAATCGGTTGCAGGATACTAGTATTTTTCATGAAATGACTGCCTCTCTCCGTCCGATCTGACCTCCACAAAGAAAGAAAGAAAGAAAGAAAGAAAAATATTTTATTTGGCACACATAGATACAACACATAGACAACTGTCTTGGCAAAATTGGTGTTAGATTTCCTAGAAAGAAAGAAAAATATTTTATTTGCGGGAAATGATGCTATCTTAGGACTAGTTATTAATGATATATATCCTCGGAAAATATGCGTCACGTCTGCTCAAAACGGCCGAACGCTCAGCATTATGTCGTGGCTACGCACATAGTGTGACGAGGTCACAGCGCTGATTTTCAGTGTGGGCCGGTGACGGTGTCGACATCGGATCGGTCGGACGGTCCTAGGGCTTTTGACTATCAAAGATCTACAAATGACAACTGGGACCACGTGGCTGTACGTGTTTTCCGAGGCGTGGAGGAGCGTCTCTAGCACTAGGGTAGAGCAAGAGGGCGTGTCAGACTTTTACTGAATAAAATCCACCTGTGTTCTTCAGTTGCTTGTTGCATTTAAGGATCAAGGTACCCCTTTCAGAGATTCCTATGGCCCTAGCGAGCATCGGCTGGACCTCCACGGTTTTATCGACATCTCTTTGTGGCACGCGTGGAACACTACGCCTAGTCGACGACTCGGGCTCGGTCCTTATCAGACGGCGGGACGGCGAGCTACCCATTGCTCGTCGTCCACAAGCCTACACCTAACGGTAGCTGGGGATTACACGTGACTTCCGACGCCTGGGGCATCTGTGGCGGTGGCTGGGGCGTGAGGATGTCCGTTCCCTCACAGTTGCGGCCACCTCTTTCGAGATTGACCCGTGCGACTATTATGACACGGCCACGAGTTCCTCTTTTCATCATATGCAGAGAAAGAAAATGCGGATAAAAGGACCAAAAGCGGAAGCTCTACTAACTACTAGCAAAATAATAGTCGCAAAATTAATCAAACTTAAAAGCAGCTCAAATATATCAAACTACAACGATCAACATTATTTAGTTAAACTACGTTTAGTTTCTTAAGTTACAGAGAAGGCTCGCGGACCGTAAAATTGGCCCCTGCGTGCGGATGTTGTTTAACCGTCTTGATACACCAATTTGTGACTATAAATCTGAGTAACTGCTACGAAAACTGTACACAATAAATCATAGCTAGTTTCGCAGTTTCTATCGAACTGTAAAACTGAGTTTAAAACTAAGTTGTTCGTGTTAATCGAATGAGCGAACTCTGTTGTATCGAATTTAAATTGAGGGTCTGTTGGGTGATGGTTGCCTCTTCGGTCTTTAAGTACAAGGGTTGAATTTGATTAGTTAAAGATTGAATTGAACTACATGGTGCAAACGATCATTTTGGGGTGGGTATTTCTACATTTATTCATTTCAAGGTCTCCTAACAATATAAACATAAGAAAATTAAATATTATTTAATTATTTTTAGGCATTTAACTCCACTATGTACGTATAACAAAAACACAAAATACACTCTGGCGACGAAGCATTCATCCACACCGCCACCAAAACATGAGTTCAGGAGACTGGTAGCATTGCCACGTTAAGGACATGAGGACATGAGTTCAGGAGACTGGTAGCATTGCCACGTTAAGGACATGAGGACATGAGTTCAGGAGACTGGTAGCATTGCGACGTTAAGGACATGAGGACATGAGTTCAGGAGACTGGTAGCATTGCCACGTTAAGGCGTATAGTCCCTTGAACATCTGGCCGGAGTTAAATGCACACATACTCGCACTGCCGCCTGCTCCCGCTTAGAGTCCCGCTGACTTTTAATACCATTTTATTTGCGAAATATTGATTGATTTATATATGCTATGTACATTCTGAAGAACTCTTAACAAAGCTATTTTTTTTTAAACTAAATGGGCGCAAGGGCCTAAAATTACAATGCTAATTCTTTGGGCAAAGAACGAGCCAGTCCTTTGGTATTTCTTGGAAAGGCCCTACTTGCACGGATGGAATTTTATTAGTTCCCAAAATCTAAAAAGATTTTTTGTAATTTATATTTTAGTCTTATACAAAAATGGTGTATTATAGCTCGGTATAAAACTGAATTTGTAATTCGTACCCGGTAAAGGCAGTGCAATGGTGTAGTGGGTGTAGCGTTTAAATTAAATTCGGTCGGTTGAGCCCGGCTTGGCGGCAAGCGCGATTTGACAAGGGACTCGCTCGCAAAACTCCCGCCAGAATATACCCAAATGTTACACATTTTAACTAAATTAACGTCTAGAAAAGTTAAATTACTTGCTTTTTTGGCTCACTATTTATTTTCCGCTGGGTAAATAAAGTCGTTGTTTATTAACTAATAGATATTTTTTTCCGGAATCCGATGGATACGAGACGTACAGGACCGTTCGTTGTGGTGACATTTGAAGGGGGAGGGGAATATGTCCAATAGTGGACGTATTTCGGCTGAAATGATGATGATTATTTTACTTTACAGCAACTAAGAGAACCCTTTTCGGCCTCTTTCCACTTGAATCTGTGGTAATACAAAAAATACTTAATAAAACAACAACTATGTTATGTATATGTTCAACTTTTCCGCATCGTTTGAAAAGTAACTTTCCCTTTGGATATTCATATAACTACTTTTAAATAAAATAGCTGTTAATCATTATGAGATTCGATTGCCAACAAGACCCCATATACTACAATACGCCAATAGTGGTAAGACTTGATTGCCAAACAATACCCCATATCCGACATTCTGGGCCCGCGAACTCGTATTAATCAAGTTCCGAAACTATTTTATTCGTGAGGACGTTTCTAATTAAATTAGCTGTATATCAGATCCTACGTTATCCTTCCGACATATTGGTGGACTTGTCAACCGGCTTAGCCTCTGTGACGGGGGTCGAGACGTCCGAACGCGTCCAACTAAGCGGATAAAATGATAAAATGCTGTCTCATTTACCCTGTCTGGTATGGTTTGAGTGATACGTTGGCCTCTAAGTATGTGGTGATAGGTAAACTAAATATTGACAGATTTTAAGTGATGTTAATTACATTATATAATAATGTGTTTAAAAAAATCGTTTCTGAAATTTTGCTGCGTAGCGACAGTTCCAAAACTTTTTACAGAAAAAAAACATACAACCAAATTTTCAATGTAAAAAAGAAACAAAAAATACAATATTATTCTAATTTTGGAAGTTCAACATATACGGAGGGTATTTATCCTTTTTATAGTCGGTAAAAAATAGATCATCTCAATAATAAAAGACATTATTCCTCCAATTAGTTTTAATGAAGTAGATCATAATTTATATAGTTATATTATATTTTATCCAAAGGCATTTAAATAGCGTGAAATGTTATACAGCAATATCTGTGGAACATGAAATTAATTTATTTTATTTACAATTCTACGTATAATGTTGGCGAAAATAAATAAAATCATTTCAGAATTATGTAGTTACCTGACATTATATGCAAAAACATTTTAAAGAAAAGTGTATAATTATGACAATCATTACCTTGCTTATTTTGTCACCATATTATCATTAATGAGAATTTGTGCAAAATTTAATTTAAAAATCATTTGAATTCATACGGTTTTTTATTAGAGTGATCGAACTATAAAATTAAACTCAACTAAAAGAGTTAAGTGATATGGCCACAAGAGTATTTGAATATGCATTTGATGAAATTTTGTGTGAAATATAATTTTGGGCAAAACGCCGCCGTGACCCCTCAGTAGGTAATCGAGTTGCTTTCACAAATATGTACTACTTACATTTGTTTTATTGTTGATAGATACTATCTCACCTGGTGGTAAGCGATGATATTGTCGACGATAGAGCACGCTTGCTTAGAAGTAACCTATTCACCGTGGTATTTGAAGTACCACTTTTTGCAAAAATTGCCTGTGTTAAGACATCGCTCTTTTGAAACTTAATATTACACTTTATACTTACAATTTAAGAAAAAAATAGATCAAGGTTACTAATTTTAATTTATTTTTAACTTAAGCTATTGAATGTATATCTCAAAATACAACACACAACACATCTTCGCAAAAATGGGCCCAATTTCGTGAAAAACGCTGGTTAAGTTGGCGTTGAAAGCGACAATCGTCTGTGGTTTCTCAGAACAAACCAGAGATTACACATGGTCCCATGGAAAAACAGTCCACCAGTGTTAAGTCTCAGGATCTTGATGGACGGTGAAAGGAGGTATAGAGACATTGTACGCAGTGCAAGAAACGTTAGGTGAACAGATGGAGCATGCGAAATTCAACAACGCGTTGAAATTGTTAGTGTTCACTAACAATTTCAACGCGTTGTTGAATTTCGTTACGTTCCATAATCAAATTAATGCGAAGACGATACTTGTAAGTATATTTGCCAAACTTGACAGCTATAGACCGAAAGAGATAGCTGCTATACCTACACTATCAAAGTTCGAGCGTACCTATTAAAAACCGTATATTACATCTGTGTCAAAGTAAACACTCAAACAATTTTGATATTCGAATACTTAAGTGCAATATAAATAATATTCAAGTATTGGCACAAACATTCCATATCTGCGCAATGAAACACCATCTTAGGTTGAGCTTCCCCGCAGCCCTCAGTCATAGGGTTGGAAGAGGGGTGAAGGATGCTTGTGAGGATATTGGAAGGTCTTTCTCGACTGGCTGGTTGGTGGTTCGTGCCCTCAAATGGGTTAATCGCTTGGAGTCGTTGGCAGCATCTGCACCTGACGGACTGAATTACGGTATCAAGGCTGTAATACGTTCTCTCACAAAAAGCACTCGGCATACATTTGCACGAATTTAGTTTTCATATTGTAATGGTGTGAATGTGAATTATTATGACAGTAGTTGCTAAATTTACATGATGTTTGCGTCTTAGTTTTATTTTGTTTCTTGTGCGTTCATGGAAACACCTACCAAATGTTTTTACAGCTATGGTTCTATGGTACGGTGGACACTGGGACCAATTTTGAAAATTCCTTCATCGCGCTTGTAAAATATATTTGTAAGCGTAAGCGAAGTGTGGGTGTATGTTTGTTATTCCTTCACACTCAAACAGCTGGATGCACGTGAATTTAATTTGCCCCGCGGGTAGACCATATCCTGGAATAGCTCATAGGATACTTTTTATCCCAGGAATGTTTTCCCTTGGGATGATTTTCAATATTCACGCGGGCGAAGCCACTGGCAGAAGTTAAGTAATTTATAACAAGTTCAAATTTGTTTTATTTCACATAAGCCTACATGGGCACTTATAAAATGTCAGAAGCTAGTGCACGATTCCAAATTGGTCGTTTTCTATGGAGAAGAACCGGCAAGAAACTACATGGCTACTCTTTTAAAAAAATGGTTGATCTTACAATATTTCCTTATTAAAGTATTAATAGATATTATATCCCAGTCAATATTGTGCCCAAAAGCACAATAAAATAATCATAATAAAAAAGTGAGTCGTAATAGAAAGTAATCTCAGAATTCGCGAAGTCTACAGTGTTCTCACATTCATATTATAAAAAGAGGCCATATAAAAAAGCAAGAAAAAATAAATAATTATAACTAATCAATAAATGAGATGTTAACAAAATAAATTACTGACGAATTTATGGTAATATAAAAAATATTGAAAAAGCAATGTGTTAGAAAAAAAAAGTATTTATAGACACATTTACACAATATTATGAGTTACCAGGGGGCCACATGTGAAGAAGCAGTCATTGCCAAACAAGCGTGTCTTCGACATAGTCTTTAACCTTGTAATACGCTTTTTTGGTTACGACACACTTACTATGGGTTTTGTACTTTCCCTCGCTAAATTCAGTCACTGCCTTCGGCAGTTTGTTATAAAAGCGTATGCTGTTTACTAGGAAGGACTTGCTGGTCTTAGCTAATTTCTATTTGGGTACTACAAGTTTGTATTTACTACGCGTCTTTTTGTTATAAAAATCGCTTCTAATTTTGAAAAGACCTAAGTTAACAATTGCCACAATCATACTTTATTCACCATATCACCTACTTTTAGCATTTATTAGAGGTTGGTGCAGGATATCTTTTTGTTTCGTAATTACATCTCTATTAAAAACTGTCTCATAATATTTACGCATCGCAATGAATGAAACTTACTTGTATTCACGAACAAATCTATTCAGTGGATGCTCTAAAGCAACTTGTCACCATTTTTCTTTTCTTTTTATTAATGAAAATTGTCTTACACTGCGAATTTCTCGCATACCGTGGGTGCTAAAGAGCTAGAGGTACCAGACAAACCGACATTCTATCGGCACTAGCTAAAATATTTAGGATTGAGGACATGCTCGGCAGCGCATGTAATTTTTTCATGTTTCGAAAATTGTCATCGATATTGATAAAGTGTAACTTTGTCCAGAGATCAGGTAGAAACGTGCAATGTGAGCGTCGTAGTTCATATTTTGAAAATCAAATGTATATTGTATGCCAATAGCAATTGAATTTCAAAGTAGTTTTCAATAAGGGAAATGTATATGACATTTGTTAGCTGCGATGTGATATTGAGTTAGGAAATCCTGTTGAAGATGTACTTTTAAAGTCAAATGCGTAGCCTTTTTCCAATAACACTGCGGTCGGCTTCCAGTCTGGAGGTATGCAGCTTGATACCAGTATTTAATAAGGAGCGGTTACCTACCTGAGTCCCTACCACAAGCTCTTAACGCGAGCCATTGTTGAACTGTTAAAGCGATGGAGCTATATAGGCTCGATCCCTCTTTTTCGCCCGCTTATTAATTTTTAAACGTCATGTTAATAATAATAAATCATTTATTATCAGGTATCTTGGCCCATAGATAAATACCTTACAGACTAACATTATAAAGGATCCTGACCTCCGTACCGATTAACAAGATAACCCTTAGCAAGACTGGTTATCAGTTTTTCAGGTTTTTCGCCATCCTTAGCGAGTGTTATGATTAAAAGCGCGGACAAACGCCTTAATGAGCTTCTCGAAGCCCGGAAAAATCTCAGTATGTAATGGATAGTCTCCATCTATGGACAGAATAGAGCAGTGGTGGCCGAGTGGTAACGGCCCCGACTTACGAGTTGTAGGTCGCGGGTTCAAACCCAGCCAGGCGCATTACTTTGTGTAATTTATTTCATCACCACTGCTCTCAAAACGGTGAAGGAAAACATCGTGAGGAAACCGGCATGTCCTAGAACCAAAAAAAAATTCAAAGACATGTGACATCCACCAACCCGCACTGGGCCCGCGTGGTGGATTACGGCCCATTCCTTCTCCTAGAGAGGAGGCCTGAGTCCCAACAGTGGGAACATTATAAGGCCGACTATGCTATGCTATGGACAGAATTCGACAAGCATTGCTTAACCTTGACAATCCACTCAAGCACCTCGGCGGCCCGGCTGAACGCATGCCAGAGAGTCATGGCCATACGGATAGTGCGAGGATACCGGACGATTTCCCGCGAAGTGGCGAGCCGCCTTGCTGGCCAGCCACCATGGGATCTGGAGGCAACCGTCCTTGCACGCATGCATGATCTGCGCATGGAGATGCAACGCCGGGGCGAAACTCCACTCCGCGACAAGTCGCAGCATGGCGGACAGAGCTCCGGCGGGATCTCATGGAGAAATGGCGACAGCGACTGTCGCGACCCAGTGCTAGGCACGCCACAATTATGGCAGTTAGTCCTCTTTTTGAGGCGTGGTTGGAAAGACCTCACGGCGACTACACGGTAAGTTCGGGAAGTTCCTGCACTGGATTTGTGCGGAAGCGACGCCCGGGTGTCGCCACTGTGTGGACCGCCCGGAGGACACGGTGTAGGTGTACCCCGCTTGGGCAGAGCAACGCCATGTCCTCGTGGGGACGATCGGCGGCGGCGATCTCTCGCGCCGGGCCTTGGTACAGGCCATGGTCCAGAGCGAGAAGGAGTGGCAAGCGGTCGCCTCCTTTTGCGAAGCAGTAATGCTAGCAAAGGAGGCGGCCGATCGCGTGAGGCAATGGTCCTTACGCCCCAACCGCCGCCGGGATTCCGATCCCGATTTCCGGCCACCGTAGGCGCGGGCTTGCGGACGGGGAGCAATGGGTAGCCCTCCGTCTCACCGTCCGGTAACCGTCCGGATCGAGCCCAAGTCGTCGGCCAGCGCATATTGTTCCACGCGCGCTTCAGGGAGAGGGCAGTAAATCGTAGGAGCCCAGCAGGGTCGAAGCCTACTGGGGCCATGGGTAGTATGAAAACAAAACCCGGGGCCCTGTGACGAAGGCAACGAAGAAACAGGAGTGGGTTTTTAGTCAGTAAAAGTCTTACACTATCTCCCGCTCCACCCAAGAGCGGGATTTGTCATTAGATGATTATCCCACCTAAAAAAAAAACCATGCACCTGTTCTTATTTAGTCATGAGGGACAGTCTAGACAGGATAGTCACAAACTATACTGAATAATCCCTGTATAAGGGACGGTGCTTACAAACAACTTAGTTGCCCAGCAACTTTTTTGTCTCTGTCTTTGAATCCCGTGTGCAATGGACGGGGAAAAGTTGCATCGCCGGCCTATCGCTGAACCCGTAGGTAAAAAAATTCTCTGTCACGTCGCTATATTTTTTCTTGGGGTGGAAAATCATCAAATGAATTCTCTCACTCTAGGTTGGCACGCCCTCTCGTGGGTGTGCCAGACATTTACTGACTAAAACCCACCTGTGTTCTTCAGTTCCTCTTTTGCATGCCCTCCTTTAGATAGAATCCCGTAGACTTGATGTGAGAAACAAATTAGTTACGGAGACTAAAGTTGCTCGTGTGCGCTATCTCTAAGAGTGCTTTAAACACAGAACAGAAGACAAAGGACAATGAATAAAGGTACCAATTCTACTGTATTTCAAAACATATAAAGCTGTTCTGAAATAGCTAGAAGTAGACAGCACACGCGGTGTGGTCCAAAGTGCGCCAGGAAATAGACGTTAAGAACACGATGTCATGGCCAAATAGCAGGCAGGAACGTGAATTCCTGCGATACTAGTTCACAAACTGTTCTATTATGAAAATTCAATGTATAGTAGAAGAATGTCAATTGTATTGAATATTGAAATACAATTTTAGTAGTCGTTGGCTTGTATGTGACTTAGAAATAGTTCTATTTTAAAGAATAAAGAGCCGCAATATAACTCATCATCAACATCATCATTTCAAGACGTCCACTGCTGGACATAGGCCTCCCCCAAGTGTCACCACAACGACCGGTTCTATGCGTCTCGCATCCATCGGATTCCCGCGACCTTCACCAGGTCATCAGTCCACCTTGTGCGATGCCTACCAAAGCGGCGTCTTCCGGTACGCCGTCTTCACTCCAGAATCATTTGGCCCCATCGACCATTTGTTCTACGAACAACTGCCCTTCCCATTGTCGGGCTATGTCGGTAACTTTGGTTACACTATACAACAATATAATTACTCTTATCCTTTAATAGTTAAAATAAAGTTTTTAATTTCCTTAATGTCTAGTTTGCGTTTTCCCAACCATGTCGGCTTCCAGTATAACCGGATGCGGCTAGTGTTTTGGGGCTATATTTCACCGGGATACCATGGCGGCGCGATCAGTAGCGCCGCCATGGTGTCCCGGTCAAATATAGCCCTAACATACTCTTTGGTGGGGGCGTAACTGGTGGCTGGACTGGCGTCCGAGCTGGTCGCGCCACCAAGTTGGTTGCGCAACCAAACGGACACCAGGTGAGTAACTCTTTATAGAGCTGTATACATTTTGTTGGTAGTGGCGACTGGTCGCGCCCTCATGGTGTCCCGGTGAAATATAGCCCTTATATGAAGCGTCTGCCTATCAAACCTCCTCAACCTATTTACTGGGCAACACGATACTCCTTAGACTGATGGTCATCAGACTTTCTGACGTCTGACTACCTGTAACGACTGGTTTACCATTACTCACAGAGTGTTTTTATACAATGGCAAGTTAGGTAGGTACGCAACCTGATTTATTATTGCAAAGTAGGTGCATATTTTATTTATGTCAGTGAAGTTTTACTGAAAGCACTGTGTTCAAATTTTGTAACCATAAACGTTAAGGTTAAGTTACCACAATATTTCATCGAAAAAATAAAACATAACCATGAAAAAAAACCTCTCCTAGAGAGAGGAGGCCTGAGTCCCAGCAGTGGGAACATTAAAAGGCTTATTTTTTTTTTTTTTATTTTATGCATGAAAAAAAATGTTATAAGTCGCCATATACAAGTTCAGCGCTAAGCACCTTAACTGTAAGTAAATTCAGGTGAAGCCAGAACTATCGATGCACATAAACACAGTGGAACCATATGAAGTAAACTTGAACTATGTTAGCACTAAGTTATTCCTTGAAATGAAGCCCTAAGAGGTACTTGTTTGTTATTATAGCAACTATGTTTAAGTTGGCTCACGTGCATATAAACATAAGCATAATCAGCTTTATAATGTACCCACTACTGGGACTCGGGCCTCCTATCTAGGAGAGTGAATGGGATGTCACATGTCTTTGAATTTTTAGTTCTAGAACATGCCGGTTTCCTTACGATGTTTGAGACCATGGTATGTAATAAATTACACGAAGTAATGCGCCTGGCTGAAATTGAACCCACGACCTACAACTCGCTAGTCTGGGTCGTTACCACTAGGCCACCATTGCTCCACACGTTCATTCTTGCATAATTTATTAACTTAATGTCCTATTAAGATGCTGGTTTGTGTGAAAACTTTAGCTGTAATAATGAGTGGATTTTCTATGAGTATGAATTTAGTGAGAGAATTCATCTGTTATGCCAATTCCTAAGGCTTCTAGTCTAACAGGTTACTACTGAATATGCCAGCATTTTTACATGTAGCCACTATTTGTGGGCTTCATCAGAAGGCTCAAAATCTTCTAAAGGGTATGGAGGGCTATGCTCTGAGTTCCCTTGCGTAATCAAATCAGAAATTAAGATATCACAAGAGAACTAAAATTATCGACATAATCTGAAGGTAAATTTGTACCCTGTGGTGAGCAGGGCATATTGCTCGCAGAACAGATGGGGCCGAAACCGAAAGGTTCTGTAGTGGCGACCATATTCCGGCAGACGTAGTGTTGGAAGGCCTCCCTAAGGGCCTGTGCACACCACGTTGACGCGCGTTTGTAGCGATACAGACGCGATACGCACTCGAGTCACACGCAGCCTTAGACCTTTAATAGGATAAAAGCGCGCCGTCGACGCACGTTTCTAAAATGCGCGCGAACGGCACGTGGTGTGCACAGGCCCTTAAGGTGAGGTGAGGGTCACAGAAATCCGATAATTATACGAGACGCACAGGGCTGGTCGTTGTGATGACACTAAAGTGAGGTCTATGTCTAGTATTGGACGTCTTTCGGATGAAATAATGATTATGATGACTCAAAAATTCAAATTTCAAAAGTTTTTTATTTTACATAGGCCTACATGGGCACTTATAAAACGTCAGAAGCTAGTGCACGGTACCAAATTGGTCGTTTCCTATGGAGAAGAACTGGCAAGAAACTCCATGGTTACTCTTTTACTGACTAACTATGTAACCTCCACCCAATTTAACTCAGTCACAGGTTAACATAAACAATAAACGATATGTAATGCTTAATATTGCACCTACCACAGTTTGTCTCTAACTTTTGGCTGATGACCCAAAAGTTGACTGGTAGAAAATGCCTTAAGTCATTAAGTCCGCCTCTGTACTTTTGTGTGCTTAGAGAATGAATAAATAAATAAACATGACACTCCTTGGTAAGATTGACTATCAGATTTAAGGCTTCTTTTTCTTCTTATTTAAGGTCATATTATGGGGTTAGTTCCACGTTATTTATTTATTTATTTAATCTTCATGCAACAAAAGGTACAAAGGCGGACTTAATGCCTTAGGCATTCTCTACCAGTCAACCTAGGGTAGTGGAGAGACAATATGGCAGGTGCATAAAAAAAAAGAAAATATTGTTTAGACAACAAGTATTTCAAAATTATATAGTTATAAAACTAAAACTAAACATACATACATATTTAATCAAATATATACCTATACATACAAACATATAATTATATATATACACAGTAAAGGATATCCAAACACTATGTCTAAACTTAAAGATTTCTCCATCGGTCATTATTAATGCATTTTTGTTTTTAATATTTTTCAAAATGTCATTATTAGCTCAACACGTATTGTAGTAAACCAAAACAGTTCAATCAATTTTTAGCACGTTTTTGACTTATGCTAATTCTTGCGAAATTTGCTAAAATGATAATTATTAAGTCTAGTTAGCGTTTTATTTCTATAATTAAGTAACTTTCATGATAATATTGACCCCAAAAACATTATTCATTCTAAAAATGTAATTTCGCTTTAGTTTAAAGTAATAAATTAAAAAGGTGTTGAGCCAAATTCTAGATAATAAAAATAGGTATTAATTAATGTCACTAAGGTGAACTTTTTAATTTATAGTAACTTTTTTACCCGTGGGCTTTTTCTTAATAACTGACGTATAACATGATTCCGAAAAAACTGTAGGTATTTTTTTATGGAAAATCGTTCACAGGGATTTGCGTTTTGTGAAGTAAATAAGCATAAGCATAACTGGCCTTGTAATTTTTCAACTGCGGGGGTTTAGGCCTTCTTTCTAGGAGAGGGAATGGGCCGTAAACCGCCACGCGGGTCCAGTGCGGATTGATAGATGTCACATGTCTTCGAATTTTTGGTCCTAGGACATGCCAGTTTCTTCACGATGTTTTAACGTTTTATAAATAAGTATAGTGATGTAATGACAGAATCGAAAAAGTCTGCCACGGACTAATTTGGTCACTCAGTACCGCTGCAAATCTATTTGGTTTACTTTTCTGTTAAGTTGTAGCGACATCTATCTCGTTATATAGGAACTAAATTACAAAGCCCTACATCGCGATAACAGAATTATTCGAGCGATTAGAATATATACACAAGTCCCATAGCAACCATTGGGTAGTTGCACGGACCAGACACAACATCCGTCTGGTAGGAGGATACTCCCATTCCAAATTGGGCTTACGAGACTTTACGCCTTTGTACGTATACATCTAAAAGTCATTGGGAAGAAGTATCTCCAAAAGAATAATATTATGGCTGTTGATTGTTATTGAGTTTTATAATAGTAGATTATGTGACTAGGGGATAAAGCAGTGTCTTTAAGTTGCGGGTGGCATGTTGAATTCCAAACGAAACGAAGGTTGCTAATTTTAATCCCGAACGTCAGTGAGGGATTTATATAATTAACTCCCGAGCATTGCGAGGGAGTTAATAAAGAAACCTGAGTGAAGTGAGGAATTCAGGCCGCTCAAGACAAAGACAGCTTTATCCCCGTGTTGGATACTCTACTTTTTACGCCATCTATGAGATAATTAAAAGACAATTTAGTAAAACAAATCATATATTAGAGAAATATAAGTATAATTTACAAGTTAATCTTAACTATCACTCAACATGTTTAGAGATTTGAAACAAACAAAATTCACTATTAGATTCTATAATTTTAATTTTCTACAACGCTGGAAACTCTTTCATAACTTTTTTTTTTGTTAGTGGTCAGTTTTAATTTTGAATAAAATTGTTTGATGCACGTACATTTTAATTCACATAATGTTGACGCCTTTTGACGTTCTAAATTCAAATCTCATTATTCCCTAGGGATCGCCCATACTGCATTTTCTCCCTAGGGACAGAATGACTTGCTTTAAGTGATGGTTGTATGACATATAAAGGGGCATTATCGAGCAGGTGGTGTAAAAAGAATTCTTTTCAACACACTTGCTCAGAAAGTGACTCTTATTGCACTACACTTAGGTATATAATGGCACTCGTTACTAAACTGTGACATTTTGATTACCATTACGCACTAGTGCTATAAAGTAGTTAAAACCTTTTTGTTCAACCTCTTTGTTCGCAAAACAAATTTTGAATTCGAATAAAATTCCCATTAAGTTATTGCGTTCAATAATATATAAATTATTGTCTTACTTACTTATTTCATCCAATTTACAAATTAAAATGGACATATTTAACTTGTACAAACGATTTATTTAATAAAAAACATTTAATAAATAAATCGTACATTCAAATTTTTTTTTTTTGTGGCTATGGCCGCCGTTTTAAGATGCGCACGGTTTTTGGCGTGATTTTTTTTATTCCAGTGAAGTTCAGTGGCTGTATTAATTAAATAAAATTAAATACTACAAACTCATTAGAAAATGTTACATCCGTATACTATTGTCACTACGAAAGACATTATCGTATAAACTTTTCACGCAAGAAAACATAAACGTAAGACTAGGCAGTATGATCAAAATACCTTAGCCTTCCTCTAGGGATAATAAAAAAAAATAATGCGCGCGCTTATGAAAACTGATTTTGTACCGCCATATCATAGATAGATTTTACTAGTTTTACTGTTGTTTTCTTCACAAGTGTATTGAAAAACGTCGTATGACACACGTGAGTAATTAATGATTACCGTTCTTGGCTCTCTTAAGACCCTCGCCACGGCTCGGGTCTAAATACCGCCTCGACGGTAATCACTAACATTATACACTTATATCATACTATTATTTTAAAATGGACGTGAAATATACCGAACGATCCCAAAGAGTGATTTCTTCTACCGAAGCAGGTGTGTTCGACTGCCTCCTAATATTTTAAGATTGTAATTAATTTTAATTGCTATATAATTTGCCATCAAGCTGAACATTGCTTCATAAATCAGGCTCCCGCAACAAGTGCGGGTTATAGCGACATTAACGGTAGGCGCGGCTTCCTAACGTTATTTACTTGAAGAAAACCGTTTCAGCTGATTGCGCACCGTTTTGAAAGGGTTGTGTGTTTAGCTGAACCATTCTTGCGGTTATTTGATATTTTTTTAACCTTTATTTTTCTCGTATCATCTCTTGTCCAGATAGTTACTAAAGTGTGTTATTTAATTTTCAAAATACACTACACCAATAAAAATAATTCCTCCAAAATGCTAATGTTAAACTCCGGAGAGAAGGAACACATTTTTAAAAGTCAATTAAAATTTTAAACTCTCGTAGAAAAATTGCAAATTAAGGCCTGGCCAGGGAGATTATTTTCTGAAACAACTGGCAGGTTTATGTGCGTATTATCTGCGGGATAATATATTAATATACGCGGCCCCCGAAAGCCCCTATTTCACATAGTAAATTTAAAACTGTCAAATATCTCGCATCTGCGCAGCGGGGTAGGGTTGGCGCTCTATTTTGATCAAATATTTACATTACCTACAACACGGGTCTGACATTTTTCTCTTCCATTCAAATTGTCAATAATGAATATTGTAGGGCGAAGCTGACAGCCCAGGGCTGCCCCACACCCGGCGCCCGGTGCGGCGCGCTCTGTTACAAACGCTCAAATAAACATTAAATTTTATCGAACACGACGTGCTCAGATAAAATACGCATCTAAACAATAGATGGCACATTTGACGTGACGTGAAAGACGTTGTTCACGGAAGGGGACCTGGTGGGGCCTGGCCATTTGGAGGGGGAACGGGGGCTCGGACTTGTCTCATAACCTTTCGGCGTTAATGTCGACGGATGAAACAAAAGGCCACCATTAGGGAAATGTTCGCGTTTGTATCGAAAAGAATACGTAATTAAGAGAATATTCAATCTTTAAATGCTCGAGATGGACGGCATTCCATTATAAAATTTCAATTGAAATTCCGTCGACGTCTTCTTCATTTTTTACACCTAGAGTTATTGCGGAACAAAAGATATGAAGAACTGGGTTTGATTCTGTGAAAATAGGTACAGATCTAGGCAAGGCTTTAAGTCATATATTTTTCAGTCCGGTGGCTTGTGTACTTAGGCTTAGGTGTGCACAGCTGAATATGCCAAAGATTTATTACTTCCTTCGGCCAACTCGCCAGCAGGTTTGCGATCAAGCGTGAATACAAGATGAGTGATGGCGCGTATCCATCTGATAAAGCCTCTTCGTTGTTTGTATTAGAAGAGAGGCTTAGCGATGTCTCAACATTTCCCTAAAGGCTGAATGAAATGTAGGGTTTCGTTCAAATTCTATTCTCGGCAGATTATGATTATAATAAAATGTATTTATGGTTATGTAAAATTAATTCATGCAATAAAGAAGATGACTGTGAAGTTTTCGAAAAATATAGATTTGTCCCATTCAATTTACCACACTACGTTTTTTTTTTGCTTTTCAATACGCCACAGCACTCAATCTGCATTTGCATTCCAAACCATGTAAGTAAGTGGCAAAATTATAAGTTCTAGCACGTCACTAGGTAGGAAGTAGTGTGAAGAGTATATGCAGTGAAAAATGTAAGTAATAAAAGCTGATGCGGCGGCACGTCCGCGCCGACTCGACGTGGCACTCCTACTGGGTACGAGTACACGCGACCAGCCGGCTTGCACTTATGAGAGAATATTTGTTCCATATTTCTGAACGATAAATAAATTCCTATAGATATAGATTTTCTTTTCGTGTTTTTAAATTGAGATCGTCATTAGAATTTTGGATTTAGTTTATGATCATGTTTTATAATTTAGATTGTAGACTCATACCTATGGACTAGTCGATGCAGCGACATTTGAGAGAATACTATGTCCTGGAGAGTTATGAGTTTACATAATGGAGAGGGAGAGGGAGACCAAAGAAAAGATGGATGGATTGTGTGAAGAGTGATATGAAAGAAAAGGAAGTTAGTGATAGCATGACGAGTGACAGGGCAGAATGGAAGAAAAAAACGTGTTGCGCCGACCCCAAATAACACGGGACAAGGGCAGGAAGATGATGACTATGTCCTGGATGAAATTATGATGACGGTACCTCAGACTCAATGAAAACATAGCTTAAGTGTGAGAGTTCTTCACAGAAAAGAGGGTTATTCAAAGAGTCAATTAGTTTCTTCCCGTGTGTGCTTTTGACGTGAAACAATCATTATTTTTGAAGATAGTTTCTTCTTATTGACTCCGCTAGACAGATAATTTCCTGTATCTCTTCTTGTAACTAGTGAAAGCTTAGTGACGTGTCACTTCTACAAGGTGAGTACAGTCACGAGCGATACGATATATATGTATATATTGTGACATTTTTAATCCACATGTTAATGTGGATTAAAAATTCTGCTTCTGCTATTCCAGAAATATGTATACGACAAATGGTTCCCAATTAAGAGGGATGCACCGCATGTTATTAAAAGAGTTATGAGTATACTCGTACATGTGGATGGATGGAAAGGGAGGCCAAAGAAAAGATTGGTGGATTGTGTGAATAGTGATACCTATGAAAGAAAAGGCAGTCACTGATACATGACGGATGACAAGACAGTATGGTCAAGTCAGTAAAAGTCTGACACTATCTCCCGCTCCGCCCAAAAGCGGGGGATGTCATTAGATGATTTTCACACCCGAAAAAAAAAGTATGGAAGAAAAAAACGTGTTGCGCCGACCACAAATAACACGGGACAAGGTCAGGAAGATGATGAAATTACCCATCGAGTAGGTAATTTAGAATCGTTCCCATATTTCTTGAATGACAGAAGTTAAGATAGATAGAAAATGTGATAGAACATATAAATCGATGGTGATAATCATCATCATTTCAGCCGAAAGACGTCCACTGTTGGACATAGGCCTCCCCAAGTGTCGCCATAATGACCGGTCCTGTGCGTCTCTCATCCATCAGATTCCCGCGACCCTCACCGTCATCGGTCTACCTTGTGGGAGGCCTTCCAACGCTGGTCGCCATTCCTAAACCTTTCGTCCCCATCGACCATCTGTTCTGCGAGCAATGTACCCTGCCCACTGCCAGTTAAGTTTGGCGATTCTTCGGGCTATGTCTGTAACCTTGGTTCTCCTGATGGTGATAATGTATATATATACATTAATATCTTACTGATCGTGACTGTACATGCGACTAACCGGCTTGTGCTTATGAAAAAATATTTGTTTCATAGTTCCAGGCGATAAACAAATTCCTGTTAAGGTATAAATTATCATTGACTTCTTATTGTTATAATAATTTCGATTTAGATGGGTGGCCGTTCATAGTGAAGCTTGATGTAGGCCTATATGCAGTAGAGGGCGTCGCTTTTAACTGAAATGAAAATAATAGAGTACATACAGATGCAGTAAAAATTTAAAGCTTGTGTTTTTGAGTGGATCTTCTCATCGATCATCAAATAATTTCTCCTGCTCTAAGTGGAGCGAGAAGATGTGTCAGAGTTTTACTAACTCAGTGTAACTCAGTGAGTTTTCAATCAGTTGCCCTTTGCAATGGTGGTTGCTGAAAACCAGCATCGTAGATAGCTAGATTTGCCCAGCGTCACGGTATATGCTGAGCAACGGCCGATTCTTGCTTGGATGCGACGCACAACTTGGAATACAATCTTTATGATTGTATGTTAAAATGATGATTTTAGGGTTCCGTACCTCAAAAGGAAAAAACGAAACCCTTATAGGGTCACTTTGTTGTCCGTCCGTCTGTTTGTCTGTCTGTCTGTCAAGACCCTTTATCTCGGGAACGCAAGTTCACGTGCGGGAGATATCGAGTTGAAATTAAGGCCATATACTCAAGTCTGCGGTCCCTTGAAGTTGTCGAAACAATCAAACTTCTGAGTTAACGAACAAAAAAGATACGGCCGTTTAGCTTGCAAAAAAAACGTATATTTCGACACTCTCAAGGAAATTAAAATTCATAGGGTACTTCCCGTTGATCTAGAATCTTGAAATTTGGCATGAAGCAAGGTCACATAGCACAAGTATAGGAAAAAATCTAAAAACTGTAAATTTTCAGATTGTATTTATGTCACAAAAAAAACATTTTTGCTATTCGGAAAAATCTTCGTAACACAATTCGGGAATTGAACTGTTTTCCCAGGTAACGAAATGGTATACGGAACCCTCAGTGCGCGAGTCTGACTTGCACTTAACCGTTTTTTTATTTTTTATTTTTATGATAAGTTGGTTATGTTTGACTCTGCTGAGACCGGCGTCGGAGATGCAATAGATAATCTAGACAACTGTGCTGTCTATGGTTATAAGGTGCAACGCGGTTATGCCCGATCCACACATGGCCTGGCGGCGAAACTGTTTTTTTATTTTTTTTGTATATAATTGTGCGTCTATCTAGGCAGAATAAACATGTTTTCTTTCTTTTTTACTTTGCGTTTCAGAGTCGCGGTGACCCTTTGGGACTAACCCGCAGTATATTGATTGTCTTAGAGAGTTACTCAAAGGATATTTTTTCCATATGTACTGTTTATATATTAATTAGGGTGAGCCTTAATTTTTTTTTAAATTTTATATTGCGGGGCACCACGTTATTAGATTATATACCATAAGGAACTATTTCAGTACTTTTTTTAAATTTTATAATGACATTTAGGTGTCGCTACCAAGGTTTGAATTTTAAATAAAAACTCAAAATCTGTATTTGTATAATACAAAATATTAAAAAAAACTTTTTACAAAAAAATAATAACCGACTTCACTAAAAAAAACACTAAAAAGATCAAAATAACTTTAATTTCGGAAGTCGGTGTTTCTCGGTATTATTATACAGTATCTTATTTAACACCTACTTCCGAAATTAAAGTTATTTTGATCTTTTTAGTGTTTTTTTTAGTGAAGTCGGTTATTATTTTTTTTGTAAAAAGTTTTTTATTTCACACTTTTTAGTTGCGATAGGTGCACTTATAAGCAGAGTGCCTATTTCTCATGATATTTCCAATTAACCCAAACACTGCTAGGTTACATTGTTTTATTATGAAGTTTCTGTGTCTACCTTCCACCTTCCGGCTCCATCATCAAATCAGTTCGATAGTACCTTATAGCCAAAGTTCATCTCATGATAATTCTAATAAGCCCAAACACGGCTAGGATACATTGATTAAGCACGGAGTTTCAGTGCCTACCTTCCGGCTCCATCATCATCATCAGATCACTTCGATGATACCATTTTCAACGTAACTATTCAGAACCGTTCATTCATTTGTATTGTTATAGTCGCAAAAGTATCTTTATTGTGATATCTATGCGAGTATGAAGTTCCGTTGACCATTTCTGGTCTTCTTCGTCAGTTCCACTTCATCAAATATTACTTTTTGACTGTAAATGCTTAAGTTCTCGATGAAAATACATAAATCACTATATAATTGCCTATAATATTTGAGGAGTTCCCTCGATTTCGCCAAGATTCCATCATCAGATCCCGACTTGGTGACTATGGGACCATTTGGAAAGTATACCCTTTCCAACAAAAAAAGAATTTTTCAAATCGGTTGGCAAGCGACGAAGTTATGCGCGAACAAACATAAAAAAAAAAAAAATACAAACATCCGAATTGAGAACCGCCTCCTTTTTTAGAAGTCGGTTAAAAAATTAGTGTTGTTGTTATGAATTGAAAAATTATGTAGTTTTGAATCATTTATTTTTAAGATACAAGGGCGAAAGAGGCCTAATACATAACAATAACAAGTCAACCCTAAAAGTATCTTCCCGTATTTCGGCGTAACACGTTTTTTTTTCTTGCTCTCTGTCATCACCCAAAGGTTGACTGGTAGAAAATGCCTTAAGCATTAAGTCCGCCTCTGTACTTTTGTGTGCATAAATAATTAATAAATAAATAAATAGGCCTCCCCCAAGCGTCGCCAAAACGACCGATCCTGAAAACAACTACTACGATACGTTTGACAACTTCATACGAATTAGCTCGCGATCTTTAGCTCCTAGGTGATTGCACTTCTGGAAGAATACTAAAATTCGTTCCATACTTCTGAACGATAAATAAATCCATATAAACATTTTTCTTCGACTTGTTTTTGTGTTTTTGGGTTTGTTATTAGATTTCGTGATCGAGATGGTATTCCTGTTTCATATGATAAATAAATTCTTATAGAGGTTTTGCGTTGCCTTGTTTTTGCTGTTTTTTTGGTTTGTTACACTTGCTATTAGAATTTGAGACTTAGATGGTGATGATAAAATATAGGTATATAATAATATTCCACAACTTTCACACGACGCCATCTAGTCCCAAACTAAGCAGAACTTGTGGTATGAGTACTAGACAACTGATAATTAATATACTTATAAATTTCTAAATACAGAAATATGAAGAACAAATCATTGTGCTCATCACACAAATATTTTTCTTGGGAGGGGGGGGCGGGGAATTGAACCCACGACCTCCGGTATAGCAGTCAGGGCTACTAAGCAAATTTAAATTTAATATGAATCGATCATTTAGAACGCACCCAGCCTATTATTCAAAACAGCAAACACTATCTTTCTCATATATGCCGTCATAGTTTTCAGGTTTTTTCTTCTTCATAACAAGATGTTTACATTATTCTGTAGCTTCTTATCCGTTCCTTTCAATTGTTTCTATAATTCACACTTGTGTTTTAATAAAGATAAATAATATTCCCCCTTTCTTATTGTTTTTAAATCTTATACATTGATACAGCATCTACAAGTATAATCGTACGAAGGAGGATTCTTCTCACTAAAGTACTATTCCTTATTTTTTGTAGGAAATCATTAATCATCAATGACAGAAGTCCATGATTTGTTAGTTGTTTTTAAACTCATGATAAAGTGAAGCTTGCCGCCATTTTCAGAATATACCTATAACAAGACTGCTTTCTTTAATCATCAAATAACGTTTCCCGCCCTGGGTAGAGCGAGAGGGAGTGTCAGACTTTTACCAACTAAAACCTGCCTGTGTTCCTTCTGTACCCTTTGTATTCCACGGCCACGGTACCTCTTTATCCTACAAATAACGTACGTAAATACTTATATAGGTATGTATATATATGTACATACGAATACACTCACGAATTTTGTCACAAGCTAGAAGCCTGTCGTATTACATAACTGACAATTGCTTAAAATTCCCTTCTCACCTCGCGTTGATGTCACCTTAGCAACGTCTATTGTCTATCAAGGAGCACAATAACATTGCGAAACATTATACCAAAGGGTTAGAGCCACGGAGTAAGTAAAAATGGAGCGGTTTTTTGAATATCTCTAAAAAAATATGAGAAAATTTTTGGGGAATGGAAATGTCCGTCGAACACGATTTAATCGCGATTACGATTTAATTGTGAAAGTAGCACCTAATCATGATACATTCACAATTATTTAAATGGCTTTTGTTTAACTTAATAATTATGTTTTTGGCATTAACGAGTATAACGATTATTCGATCACTTCAAAACTAAGTAACAAATCGGTACCTATTAAATAATTTAGCAGTAAATCACTAACATATTAAGCTATTAGTGTCCTACTCCAATATCGCATGGGTGTTAGAAATATTTGATATTCTCGGCTTTTCTCTAATTCAATATACTTTACTTTGTTTATTGGTGAAAACTGCATGAAAATTCGCTTAGTAGTTTTTTTAAGTTTATCGCGAACAAACAGACAGACGAGGTGGGGGACTTTGTATTATAGTATACAGTTATGTTATTATTATAGTATATAGTTCAGCATACTCCATGTAGATGGATACATGTAGATGTATATATCATTTTTTAACCTTTCTTGGTGGTGTTGTTTAAATTTCATATTTTTAGCTAAGGAGTTACTTATATTAGCAGTTATGTATATTTGATTTATCGTTAAAATATTGACACGTGCTTAATTGCCTTGCCAACCGGTAACCGTTAGCTGTACACCAAATCCAGCCTGGCATATACCTCGGCGATTTCTGTGCCGCAGCCTGTGACATAACCTCTCCATTTGCTCACTACTCTTTGGCACAACATTCGCTCTGCGTCACATCGCTAAATATATAACAGGTTCGTACTCGGGACACGCCCAAACATTTTGACCCGTGTTACCAATTACTCAAACTTAATTTAACATGCTGTAACTTAAGGGTCTTCGCTACCGTCAACAGTGGCCAAAATTTGACTTAGTGGTGTTATATACAATGTAACCTTAGTAATATGTTGTGTAAATAGCTTCTGACAGTTTAATGTACTTTGTGATCTCGACTTCGAACTCTTGCCCCTTAGTCTTCAAAGAAGCAACTAAATAGCGCATGTCTTTTGTCGAGTTGTAGTTACATTTTAAATGCTGTCTCCAACATGAGGTTTTAGCAGTTCATTGTAACGGGCATAAAATATATTCAGTAAAAAAGTTACTGTAGTAATATGGTATTTATAAAATTACTAGAGCGTAGTGGTTTTAATTTTCTAATGAATCAACACTGTATATGTGTATCAAAATCCTCGATTTGGCCAAATGGGGCTTCCTCGACCCATCTCTAACACAGTGCCAGTGTAGAGCCGCTGCACAGGACATGCGTCATTTGCTATGCTGTCCATCCTGCACAACCACCTGCAGTTTTCAGGATCTATACGAGGCCAATAACAGAGCCGTAGAGGTTGCGAAATACTGGTCAGATAAAATTTTGTTAGAGTACATCGACACGAAAAGAAGAAGAAGAATCCTCGATTAGTCCTTCTGAAACGTGGTCGCTCACAATGGGCTTCATCAGAAAGCTTAAATTCCTCCAAAGTGTAAGTGGCGAGTGTGTAAGGGAAGAGGGCTATGCTCGGAGGTTCCTTGCTTGATCAAAACAGAAATGAACATATCCGCAGGTGAATCAAGGTTACCGACATAGCCCGAAGAATCATCCAACTTAAGTGGCAGTGGGCTGGGCACATTGCACAAATAGTCGATGGGGCAGAAAAATTCTGGAGTGGCGACCGCGAACCGGAAGATGCACCGTTTAAAGGCTTCACATTAGGTGGACCGTTGACCTGGTGATGGTCCCGGGAATCCGATGGATGCAAGACGCACAGGACTAGCGGTTGTGGTGTCTCATGTTTTTTTTTTAATTTTCGATTTTCATTTGACTTTGCTTGAATTCTTGATACCACACCACCACAGTGTTCATATACCAAAAATCACCATAATCGGTTTATTTTAGAGGTAGCACAACGCGGTATATGAATGGTATCAAGAATTCGAGCAAAGTCTAAAATCGAAAATTTAAAAAATATGATACACCCTAGTCTAGGTCTATGTCTGGAAGTGGACGAAATGATGATGCTGATAATAATAATAATAATATAATAATAATAATATTCCACAACTATCACACAACGCCGTCTAGTCCCAAGCTAAGCAGAGCTTGTGTTATGGGTACTAGACAACTGATAAACATACTTATATATTTCTAAATACATACATATATAGATAAATTACACCCAGACACAGAACAAATGATCGTGCTCATCACACAAACATTTGTCCTGGGTGGGAATCGAACCCACGACCTCCGGCATAGCAGTCAGGGCCACTAACCACTAGACCAACAGGCCAGTCAAATGGCCAGTCAAATGATGATGAGTTATATTGTGTTTCTTTATTCTTTAAAACAGTACTATTTCTATGTCACATAGTATGTATTTCAGCTCTAGCAGCGAAAATCAATACCTATATGCCGAAACTTATGACCAAAAATCGATTTTCACATCTAAATACTTTAAATAAAATCGAAAAAACTACACATAGTAACAGATATTATATTGGGAGGCTTACATCTGGCGCCGACCACACACCGAGGTTTCTCGGTCAGCCTTTCGTACCGGTTGTTTTTTTTCTATTCAACAAACTGTCGGATGCAGTAGTTACTGCATATTGCACTCGCAGTTTACACTCAAGGAATATCTCCTAGATTCCAAAAGGCTTTTACAATCGAGCATGTAGAAGTTATTGTTCTGTTCCTAACTAACTGGAATGTGTTCTCTCTGTCTGCAGATCACAAAAAGGACCAAAAAATCATTTAATGCAAAATGTCCGTTCTTTTAATTTACTTTCTAATCTATCGATTGAATTTATTGGTCAATTAATCAAAATGGCTAACATTTTAATTAATTGGCCCATTAATTCTACTGTCAATAATATTACTGAAGTTAAAATGACACCAGAATTTTCATGAGGGATTTGAAATTAATTGGTTTTGATTGTCCTGAAAAAATCGAAGCTCAACCGGGGCGTTCTCAGAGCTCAAAATATCAATAAATTCTAATATTTATTATTCAATTTGAGATCGTTCGTTGAGTTGTACAAGATCGAGGTCAACATAACCATTTAGGTTTTCTCTCTGTGTTTGTATAGGTGTACCATAAAGACCGAAGATGGCTTTAAGGGGTAATCAGTACCTAGAAAGCTCGAATAAGATGTTTGAACTCAGAAAGACGAGAACCTACCTCTCCCATAAATTAGCACCATGTTCAGAGTTTGCAGCCGCTAGTAAAATAATATATGTTGATACAAGTGGAGAAAGTTGGTCAATGCGACCGAGGTGGCATTCGCCCGAGCCGTAGGTGAGGGTGCTATGGAGAAGGCTGCAGTGATAAATTTCCACATGTATCAAACGATATTTTTTAATACATTTACGAAAACATAAAGAAACGGGGGTTGACCTGCGACTGGTGGAGATTGACGTGCGGTTTGTGGAGGTCGCTTAGCACCCAGCCTGATACTATAAATGTATTAAAATTGTGACGGGGGTGAGCACGCGCACTTTTCCGCAGTAGTGTGAAAAACCGTACATTGCTTGCCTAAATATTTATTTTGTTTTAATTTCAATTAGTGTAATTTAATTTGTGGTGTTTTTGACATGTTTGATTGAATTTGAATTGTAATGAACTAAATTTGATAATAATAATATTTCGGACTGGAATTTTATGGCTAGGTACTAACATAGTTTTTAAGCAAATATTGTTACTAACCCATACCTATATGAGTGCAAGCTCGAAATAAAATGATTAATAATAATAATAATAATAATAATAATAAAGAGAAACAAATTAAATATCTCGACTTAGCACACGAGATTGTTGACATGTGGAATGTAGACTCGGCTGTCATTGTGCCGATTGTCGTGACCGCCAACGGCCTAATAGCCAAAAGCTTCGACGACCATCTGTCGAAGCTGTCATTGCGCGGTTGGATCAAGGGCCTGATACAGAAGGCAGTACTCCTCGATACGGCTCGCATCGTGAGGAGGTTCCTGTCTCTGGAACCCTAACCACCGGTAGCTTGGACCCTGTCTCGATACCGGCGGACTACTTATTTATTTTTTATATTTTTAAATGTTTTATTTTATATGATTTTGTTAAAAAAATATTTAAAAATTTAATTAATATGTATATTGAATGAATAAAGAAATAATAATAAAAGCGGTAGGTAAAAGAGTGGGTTTTCGATAAAGTGTACCTATTCAAAAAGCTTTATCTCTTCTTGGGTATCTACCTAGTACATTTACAGACGAATACTGCAGGAGCCTGAAAGTAATTCGCTGGAATACATCGGTCCATGATTCAGGGCTATCTACCCGCGCCTGCTCTAGGGAAATGTTTAGCAAATTCTGTTGCGCTTGCCTGATTAATTTTGAAGACGCTGAAGTGAGAATTTGAATCTTGTTGTTCTGGATTTGGGTCGAGAATGTAGTTGATAAGAAAAACGTATTAAGCAGATAAATATCTTAACGTTTTATTTGTCCCCAAAAGGAAACGTCAAAATCATACATCTCTCCACAGAAATCTTAATAATAAGGCAATAGAAATGCTATCTACTGTCTTTTAACACTGGGACGCGTGTCGCCGCTTTGCAGAGCTACCAACACATAGACAAACAATAAATACACACTATCGCCTACGCATGCATTTTGCATTGTAGCAACAAAAATTAAAGTTTTAGCGATGACATTACGCAATATTTTCTAAAACGCATGGTCTCAGGAGGCACGGCCCCTGTAACCAATAATAAACGTGTGCGAAAAGCAGAGAATGATATCGCGCGCTCACTCACACTTAGCGCACTTGTGTTCTACGAGACACATGCGCGGCGACAAGGTCACGCGTCTTTGCGACTTCTATTGCCTTATTATTATGATTTCTGTGGTCCTGACTCACTCTCTGACTTCTCAACGCCCAGCCCAAACCCTTGGACTTAGATCATTGTGCATTTTACAGAAGCTAGTACATTATAATGGTGACAGCTTGTGAGTGTGTGTATGTTTGTTACTTCTTTACAGTCGAACGGCTGGAAGGATTTCAATGAAACTTTGTACACGAGTAAATAATGTCCTGTTCCCCTAGCCAAGTTACAACCGTTTCGTTTCTATTCTCTTTTCGTTAATCGCCTCGAGTCGGCCACGCCTCCTATTACTTTGTTCTGACATCATCTCAACGCTCAGTCGCGTGGTCTGAACCAAGGAATAGGAGGCGTGGCCGGCTCGATGCGATCAACGAAAAGAGAATCGAAACGAAACGGTTGTAACTTGACTAGGGGGGCTGAAATATCACATAGGATATCTATTTTATCCCGGATGTATGTTCCCTTTTTAAATTTATATTTTCACACAGGGGGAGCCGCTGGCAGCAGTTAGTGTTCGATATTTTCCAGATGACGCTCAGATATTAAGTTCTACAGCGATAGGGATGCGCCTATTGCCAATCACTGGGCACCAGTCCAGAATCTGCCAGGATAATTACTGAGAATTGCTGCACAAAACGCCAAAAAACTTGAAACCTAAGACCTATACTGCTAATGATGCTCCATAAAGCGTATTGAACTTTCTAATTAACCCAAAATCGCTCCTAAGGGCCCTCGCCCATGGCGACTTTTTGTAGCGATGCTGTAGCGCGTTCGCGTCGATACAGTCGCGATGCTGTAGCGCGTTAGTTGGCATCTTTTCTATAGCGCTTGCAAATGCGACAAACGCGCGTTAGTAGCGATAAAAAAGTCGCGTTGGTCGAGGGCCCTAAACTTGGAAGTAAAGAGGTATTGTCTCAAGAATGCTTGCCGAGATCACATAGAACTTTTGATTCGGTTTATATACTAAATACCATCGGCCCTAAAGGGAATCAAAGTTTTAATGCCAGGGATATTCCAATAATTTATATTAAACCCAAAACTAGTGAGGCGGGTTCGATTGGGAACCAATAACTTGGAATTCAGACGACGATAAAGTGAAGCGCAAACTATATCTTAAGTGGTACTTTTACCCTCCTTATAATAAAGAACAAAGGATTATTGAATCTGGTTCCTATCTTATTCGTATAATTTTATCAGTATAGCGAGTTTTTCTTACTTCTTATTTGTGGTTTAGGATTTATTACTTTTGCTAAATTAATATAATATAATCGTTCGTTTCTTTTGGCCTAACAATCATCTTAATTCTGAATCATCTGACAGTATTATTAATTTTTAAAATTCGAATTAGTGTGTATTTTTAATGTGTCATTAGTTCTAAACTTTCTAAGGAGATCCTGATAAGAAAACAGGCTTTACAGTACCAGAAGCAACCAGAAGGAAAAAAAACAGGTAACCTACATAGACATACGTAACTGTTACGATTAATTTTGTTTTAATCATTGGAAAAAACATAGTATTTTTTTTTAATTGTTAAAAAAAACCTTTGTTATTTTATTTAAAACTTGAAGTTAGTTTACTTCAAAAAATGGCACATACTCTTTACATATTTATTCATGTGGAAATTAGTAAAGCATTTTACGTGATTCGGTTTCTCATCAAAAAGCTTTCAACGACTGGCTCAGAAGTTTAATTAGGACAAGTAATTTGAGTTTGTTTTTAAGTGGACTTTTAAAACTAGGACCGACTTTCAAAAGAACCTAGTTTTTCTAGCACGATTGTTGTATATGACGGCTGCATCGAACTGTGCAGGACCAATAGTTTTCTCTAAGGACCTAACTACTTTGCTAGGAATCATGGAGAAAAAGAATCATAGAGAAAATGAATCGTTGAGAATTCAAGATGGTTTTTCCGTTCTGCTTATTTATTAAAATGATGCTGAATACCAACTTAAGGAAAGTACTTTGTTAACAATCTATTGAGAAACAATGCAAATAGTAGAAATTAATTAAATTTTATGTTTTCCTTCATTACGTTTTCTTAAAGAAGATTTCTTCGAAGTATTTGAGAATATTGTCACGTATTTTCTGTCTGAAATAAGCGATGTAATAAGTAAACATATATGTAGATATATAATATACGAGTAACTTAACGTATGTTACAGGCAATTTTACCAGAACTCGAAAAAGATTGCGATGTTTTATTCCCAAAGGGTGGAAAGTTAAAAGTGAATAATATAATAATAAAAAGTCCAAACATTTCTACGTTCACAGATAAAACTTTTTGTTATAAACTCAACCTTATATTGAGTTTTATTCGCTGAAAGGTAGAGAAAGTAGATCTAAATGTTTTTTTCTGTATTTTTATAAAAACTGTTTTTCACCTACTCAATACTACTCTCGTCCCTATTAATTTTAAGTTCCTAATGTAATTTGATTTTTATGGTGTACAATAAAGAATATCTATCTATCTATCTCGTTTCGGAAAGAGTGGTCCCGGTTGTCATTCGTAGATATTGCTCGCAAAACAGAATGGTGGTTGATGGGACCGAAAGGTTCTGAAGTGGCGACTGCGTACCGGAAGACGCAGTGTTGGAAGGCCTCCTACAAGGTGGACCGATGACCAGATGATGGTCGCGGGAATTCGGTGCGAGCCACAAACGACTTGGAACTACCGGGGAGCCAAGTTTCATCCGAATTGGTTCATTCATCATTGGTTCATCATGAGGCGTGATTGTTAGCAAATATCTAAAGATCTAAACATCTAAAAATATATACTTGTACCTTTATGGTCCTTTTTTTTTGTTGTGTAATCATCCAATGACTTCTCCTGCTCTAGAGCGGAGCGCGAGGTCGTGTCAAAGATTTACTGACTAAAACCCACTCCAATGTTCCTTCTTTGCCTTCGTTCCAGGGTCCTGGAGTTCTCTTTTGTACAACCCATGGACTTTTATAGTCCTACTATTAGGGAAGGAGATTTGAATATAAAATTATTTAGCATAGCATAGTCGGCGTTATAATGTTCCCACTGTTGGGACTCTGGCCTCCTCTCTAGGAGAGGGTATGGGCCGTAATCCACCACACGGGCCCAGTGCGGGTTGGTGGATGTCACATGTTTTCGAAGTTTTGGTTCTAAGACATGCCGGTTTCCTCACGATGTTTTCCTTCACCGTTTTGAGAGCAGTGGTGATGAAATAAATTACACAAAGTAATGCGCCTGGCTGGGTTTGAACCCGCAACCTACAACTAGTAAGTCGGGGCCGTTACCACTCGGCCACCACCGCTCTAAAATTATTTGAATAATAAATATTGAATATATAAAGCTATACAATTTGAATTATATTTATTTGCTCCACTGAAGTATATAAAGTCCACATTACAGCAATATTACTAAGTAGTATAGGTAATTAGTTCTTCCCGGGCGAGGTCTCAAGGAGCACAACAGAACCGACTTTTAAATGCTAAGTGGCTCGCCCATTATCTGCAAGCAACTCGAGTAATTTGTTCTCTCAAGGCATCAGCAACAACCCTTGCAGGAATTAGCTAAAAATACCCATTTCCACATAAGTGTAGATAAAAGGAAAAATCAGTGGGGAAAAGGAAAGAATTTCTGAAGAGCCCCACTTAAAGGAGCTTCGCGCGTACTTTATAAATCAAATGACAAAGAAAGCTTTGATCTTTCGCGAATGAGAATTTGTCGTGTGCAATAACGCAACACGGTATAATTGTAAGGTTTATGTTATTGTATTGTGTTGTTAGATGTTGTGTTTCTATTGTTGTTGCTTGCTTATTGTGTAAATAAAGCTTGTAGGTATTGTGTTCTGAACGTAGGTCAACATCACTTTACGTTCACTGGCTTGCTAGATTTATTTTCATGGCATGATGTCTCGTGTCAAAATAATATTGTAGCAAAATCTATGGCGACACATAATAATATGAACGAAACTGCGAAAGGTTGCCGACTTAGCACGAAGAATCGCCAAACTTAAGTGGCAATGGACAGGGCACATTGCTCGCAGAACGGATGGCCGTTGGGGCCGAAAGGTTCTGGAGTGGCGACCGCGTACCAGAAGACGCAGTGTTGGAAGGCCCCCTACAAGGTGGACCGATGACCTGGTAAAGGTTGCGGGAATCCGATGGATGCGAGACGCACAGGACCGTTCATTAAGGCCTATGTCCAGCAGTGGACGTCTATCGGCTGAAATGATGAAACTGCGAAATACTGCATCACGCAATTAGAGTTCTTCATACTTGCTATTTTTCGGTAATAGGTACTAAGGCAATATTACCAAGAGTCATATTTTTATGTTGTCGTGAAACGTGAGTGATTCATGATTTGAACATATACAACAGCCCGAAATCATCTCTCGGGCAGTTGCCCAAACCAGACGAAACATTCATCTGGTCGGAGGATCCTCCCTTTTCAACGGAGGATTGCGGGACTTTACATCCTGTTCCGTATACCTCTGAAATATCAGCCACACAGTCGGTAGCCTAGATTAAGCAACGCTTGCGGAGGTCATTTTGTGGATGGGTGACAATCTTAAGCCACTGGTCACGGCTGTCATTCCTAGACCCCTAACCGTCGTTTTGGATAGTCAGTAGCTAGGACATCTCACACCAGTCATGTGTTACTCAATAATTAGGTTGTGGAGATCAGATAGGTAATCGCTTTTAGTAAAATACTGGTATTCTGTTGCATCTGATTACACTAGTAGTCGACCCCAAATTATTTGGGGAAAGACCAGCAAGGCATGATGTCGCAGCAACGTAGGGTTAAAATAAATTCCGTGCACTATCACATTCATATACTGAGACGGCAATAGTGAACCATATCTATTTGGATTTATCATTTATCCTACAATTATTTTAAAATAAAACGGTATTTTTTTACCAATATAGGTATCTAGTCGGTAGCCGGGTCATAAGTTCTGTCAAAACATTGTAATTTTTAAATTTTCGAATACTGGCCGGATATAATTCGATTAATTTAAAAAAGAACGTTCGCTCGCTTAAAATAAACAATAAATTCATTTATTCATTTTCAAATATAGAATAGTCAAAGAAGGAAGAAAGTCGTGGTTATATCGTGGATATTTTATTCAAAACTTCTTTAATTTAAATAATTCAAATTTAATTTCAATATTCTGCAAAAAATTAAATAAATAATTAAAAATACTACCAGTCTTTTGAGCACGTTACCAGTCAAAAACGATGAAAAGTTTTTCGACGCCATATTTTAGTTTTATTTATTAACCTATCTAGTGACTGGCCCAGCTTCACATTGGTGTTAGAAAACTGACATTCTCGGCTTTTCGCTACTGTAATATACCTGAAGGTATTATACATCAAAACCTTCCTCATGAATCACTGTGTCTATTAGTGTGTTTATCGTGAACATACAGACAGACGCGATGGGGTTTTTGTTTTATAATAATGTAAGGATAAGGATTTTTAAGTGTATTTCAAAAACTTTGTTGTACTGGTGCTTAGATACAGAACGCAATACACAGAACTACACTTGAAAAATATAAAGAAAATATAAAAGCATCGCGGAAGCGAATTCCTTACTACAAGGTAAAATACCACCACAATTAATAATACAAAATTAATTACAAAAACACTGGCAGCACGGAATATCCGTGACCTATACAATGTAGTGTTTATGTTCTAACTATGATGAATTCGTTTAATAAGCGGCTCGCTTGCCGAGGCACGCGCGCCCCTCCAAGCTTCCAATGCATCGCTTGCCGCTGAGAAATGGCGGACGATCTCGTAACACTGCCAGATATCGTTTGTAACGCTTTTTACTGGATAGTATTACATTTAATTAAAGAATACTGAAGGTTACTGGGTTGAATACCATTTGTAGTGTAATTTGTACAGAAATAAAGGAGAGACCATGTTTCCAAAATTGAAAAGAATCGCCTTTATGAAAAAGCGCAAGTTTGTTAGTGTGTATATTTGTTATTTCGTCACGCTCTAATAGATTTGGATAAAACACGGTTGGATCATGTCCTGGAATAGCGTATAGGATACTTTTGGTCCCGGGAGTATGTTTCCTTGGGACAATTTTCTACAATACCCGGGTGCTGCTGGTCTTATATAATGGTATTGTATGTTTGTTAATCAATCATGACTCAGCAGCTGAATGTAATTTAATGAAAGATATAAGTAAACCGTGACTAGATTCGGACATGGATAGGATACTTTTTCCTAGTAGGTACAGCGTTCCCATGATCATGGGAACATACTAACAAATCGTGATCTAAAACATAGACGTGGCTTAGAAGACTGCCCAGCTTGAGTAGGACTGGCTTGGACTGGATCTGCCGAATGCTGGTCGAACGGTGGACCATTAAAACAAAACAATTGTGCTCTGAAATTGTATGACGCGACGGGGGTCCGCGGCAGACTACGAAGGAGATGGAGATTTAGATGATAACACAACTATCACACAACGCTGTCTAGTCACAAACTAAGCAGAGTTTGTGTTATGAGTATTAAACAACTGATAAACATACTTATATATTTCTAAATACATAAATATTATAGATAAATTACACCTAGACACAGAACAAATGATCGTGCTCATCACAAAAACTTGTGCTGGGTGGGCTCAAGTCCTATGAAGAAGGTCGTCCTTCGGCATAGCTGTCAGGGTCACTAACCACTAGACCAACAGACCAGTCAAAAGAATTGGTAAGAAGTGGCTCAAAGCCAGGAACAGTAAAAAGAATGGAGGGAGGCCTTTGCCCAGCACCGAGACAGCATAGGCTGGAAATAATAAATAACAATAATAACGTTCCCATGAGATATTTTCTGACTTTCACAACGTCAAAATCGCTAGCAATAAATAAAAAACGTATTTTTTTTTTAAATATTATTGACAGGCTCGAGCTTGTCGACCTGATGATAAGCGATGATGTGGGTGACCATGGAGCTCGCTTGCCCAAAAGTAACCTGTTCACTCTTGACTTCAAGATACTTAGGTTGCAGCCATCAGGAAACACAGGCTCCGACAGGGAATTCCACTCCTTAGCTGTACGCATGTTGTATACCTACATAGCTATGGGTGGGATATCCACCATAAGGGTGGAGCAACGCCGTCCGTTTGATAGAAAACTACTTAAAAAGTTTGTGTAAATCAGCACCTATTGAGTATCAAGCTTCAGAATGGTCATCTATTCAGGAACTGTCGCCAACGTCATCATCATCATTTCAGTCAAAAGACGTCCACTGTTGGACACAGACCTCCTCCAAGTGTCGCCATAATGACCGGTCCTGTGCGTCTCGCATCCATCGGATTCCCACGACCAGGTGATCGGTCCACCTTGTGGGAGGTTTTCCAACGTTGTGTTCCGATACGTGGTCGCCATTTCAGAACCTTTTGTCGGGATATCGACAATCTGTTCTGCAAGCAATGTGCCCTGCTCACTGCCACTTAAGTTTGGCGATTCTTCCGGCTACCTTGGTTTTCCTGCGGATATCTTCATTTCTGATGTGATCATGCAAGACAACTCCAAGCATAGCCCTTTCCATTGCCATTTGAGTGACTTTAAGCCTTCTGATGAGGCCCATTGAAAGCGATCACGTTTCGGAGCCGTATGTCATCACTGGCAACACGCACTGGGCCTCAAGTCTACTATTACAATAGTGTTAGAATGGTCCATCATTGATTTCATAATTGTTGATTTTGACAAGTTTGGTAATCTACTAATATAATGACGTCATTATGACTTTCCAATGGTCAACCACTGACACTCCGTTGGAAGAAGTGGCACAGAATTGTAATCTCGTACATATTCACAAATGAATGTCTGACGTATGCGGTAATCTGCTAAAATTTTGACAGTTACTTTGATCAGTGACCTACCCATAACGTCATTGTGCAGTCATTGCTTTTAATAAGCTCGATATTGTCATTCTACCACAACTCTATTACGAGACCATTGACCGATCAATGATCGATCAATACGAATTAGTAGATTACGAACTTTTAGCAAAATGACAATGGGATCGTGTTGAAATGACGAATTTATAAAAATAGCAGACTTGGGCCCCAGGAGCCCTGGTCATAGACTTTCGTCTTGAGACACTGTGGTATATCGACAACAGCGTTGCCGAAACACTGAAATTGATCCTGGTCTGTTTCAATCATATTTATAAATGGCATAGCCCCCACGATCTATAATATTTTTTCCTCCAAACTCTCAGAAGAACTCAGAAGCTTTTATAATTTGCATAATTTATTAATTTACTCCTCCATTTCCTTGAACTGTCTATGAATGTCGTCCGACCGTCGGTCCGTTCTCGGAATATCTGCCCGTCAAAGAAACGTTGGCTTGTGACTAATTATGATTTGATAGGTATACTTAGATTTTAATATCGAAGTATTTTTACTTGAAACGTAATTAAGTTAATGAAGAAAATATTTTTATAGAGTCATAAACGAATACGTTTTACTAAATTGTTAAAATAAAAAGTGTAAAAGTACCTAATTCTATAAATAATTTCTGATAATTATATTAAAGAATGGTGAGAGGTGATCACTTGGTGAGGGTCGCGGGAACTCGATGGATGCGAGACGCATAGGACCGGCCATTATGGCGGCACTTGGGGTAGGCCTATGTCAAATGGATCTCTTTCGGCTAAAATGATGACGATGATGACGTGAAGGAAGAAAAAGGAGGCAGACCGAAAAGAAGAGATTAACAGATACATCAGGAAGTAATTGGACGAATATCACAATCGACAGGGACAAAGAGAAAAAAATTGGAGGTGGCCTTCACCCGAAGAGGGGTCCATAATTTAAAGAACATACCTACTAAAGAAAAACTAGTTGATCCAGCAAACGTAGCTCTGTCATATATATATCAAAGCAAAATATAGGGGTGAGGTAGGAGGGTAAATGATATATACCTACGACCTATTTTCAGACCTAACAAATATACACAAAAAAAAAAACAAAAAACATTGTTCAAGCCGTTTCAGAGGAGTTTGATAATAAACAGTGTGATACGAGATTTTTATATATTACATAAAAAACTACATTTGCTTGCAAATTAGAAAAAAAAAAACATTTAAAATGTCATGTTAAGGCCAGTGAGAATACAATGCTTTTTTTCTTTTATTTTATAATTACGTGATTTTTATTATCAAACTGGCCCTTCACCCATTTGTGGAAATACACGTAGGTCTTTCTTTCAGGCAATACCTACTTAATGGCTTTGAGTGTCCTGTACCCAGATGTTCCACCTGACTACGGTAGTTAAACTACGACACACCATGCTTTTGGCGCAAATTGCAACTCCGTTTAAATTGAATTGGACTTACAATTATATTATTAAACTGACCCAAAAAGCCAAAGCATAATTTTGTCATCAATTTCCTAATTTTCAACACACCTTAGCATTTAACCTGCCCCACAACCCAATATTTTCTAGCTCGCGTGTATTTTCCCTATTTACTCCACTATCAGTTGAACTATATTGGTTTAATCGCCACTAAAAGAGCAATGAATTAACCACTTTCCATATCGATAGGTAAATCGTTTCATATCGATACCGATTTGAACCGAAAACTGATATTCGGGAGCATTATGCTAATGAGTGTGTGCTTTTGCTCAATGATGCTACTGTTGGTGCTCAACGGGAACAAATGACGTCATTTTCGGAATACACGAGGTGTTTTGATTGTGCATTTGGGATGGCAGTGATATGGCATTGCTTTACTGCTTTTCTGTTAGTAGTTTGGGTATTGTAGGGAGATAATGCACTAGGTTTTGGTTGGTGTAGCTGTGCATAAATCTTTACAATTCCACTACCAAAATGCTTTGCACGCTACCATTTCTACGACACTGTCACGTTAATGGTTGCTGCGTAGCACGCTACGAACATTTCTACGTAGCATGCTACGACACTTTCGCCTAAATAGTTGCAGCGTACCGCGATACGACCATTGCTACGACACTTTCCCATTCAATGAATAGTTGTTCCGTAGCGCGCTACGACCATTGCTACGACACTTTCCCATTCAATGAATAGTTGTTGCGTAGCGTGCTACGACCATTGCTATGCCACTGTCACGCAAATAGTCGTTGCGTAGCACGCTACGACCATTTCTACGACACTGTCGCGTAAATAGTTGTTGCGTAGCGCGCTACGACCATTGCTATGCCACTGTCACGCAAATAGTCGTTGCGTAGCACGCTACGACCATTTCTACGACACTGTCGCGTAAATAGTTGCTGCGTAGCGCGCTACGACCATTTCTACGACACTCGCGTAAATAGTTACTGCGTAGCGCGCTACGACGATTGCTACGACACTGTCGCGTGAATAGTTACTGCGTGGCCCGCTACGACCAATGTTACGACACTGTCGCTTAAATGGTTGTTGCGTAGCGTGCTACGATCATTGCTTACGACCTTGTCGCATTAATGTATTTGTAAATTGACTTTGTGATAGTTCACAAGTAACATTTGACACAAGATTTTTTGTTATATAACGTTGTCTTACCTCAATTTCTCATAATTATTATTTTCTTGTACTACCTCGATCTAGCCCAAGATAATACTCATAAGCATATACATATACGTATAATCAGTCTTATAATGTTTCCACTGCGGGTACCCAGACTTTTCTCTAGGGGAGGGAATGGACCGTAATCCAGTCAAAGGATTTCATATATTTCGAGTTTTTGGCTTTAGGACGATGTTATCCTTCACCGTTTTAAAAGCAAAATATTGAAATAAATTACACAAAGTAGAGTGCCAGTAAATCCAAAGCATAACATAATTTGTAGTTAAATTGATTAGGTTTTTGTAGGTACACAACTCCTATTTTACCCTATAAATCTTAACTAACAAACATAAACCCACGCGACGTGATGATGTCATATCCACCGCAGAAGCGGATTACTGAAATCACGGCACAACATACTCTCAAAATTAATTTCAGCCATTTTGCACCAAACATACTATTAAAGCTGACCTCATTCCTTTACGACCAGCCGAACATTAATTACTACATATCAATCAGTTTTAGTGCCGTACCAACTCTATCAGTTTATCGATACTATGATTTACATCGATACTATAATCATAAAAGACTATAAAAGTTAATACTTTACCATCAGGCCTTGGGTAATGGATGAGCGATTTGGGCCCCTAATGTGCGCGGGTTCCGTCGGTCCGACGCGCCGATTGGCTCATTAATATCCTGCCATATGTGTACACAAGCTATATTAGAGGCATGGTACGCCCTCCGATCTTTATTAGTGACGCTTTGGTTTGAACTCGATTCGCGATTAAAAATCGATTAATATGTGTCGCTATGCCTAATGGGGGAGATGGGGGAGTTTGATTTGATTATCGAATGCCTGACATTGATTGGATCTATTCATAGACATGGATCGAACTCAGCAATACACTCACAAATTTGACAACTATAAAAAGTGACAAAGCGACTCCTGTTTGGCCATATTAATTAATTTATTATGTACTTTATTGTACACCTCAACACAGGACAAATGGTTATAAAAACAAATGTATAATTGGTAGTCTTATCGTACAGGGTAATCTCTTACAGACAAACATTGGATGGACTTAACAAAACGAGATTATTTTAGAGTTAACAGTGTATTTCAACATAAATAATGTAATATATATATACAATACCAAATAATATACTAATAAACATCAAATATACAATTGAGAAAGTAAAGGAAAATGTGTTAGGTAAATCTCTTTGTCAAATAATAAAGAATTATTTACATATAATACCAGTATTATCTCTTTTCACATTCACTTTATTTATGTGCAAAACTCATTCGCTTCTGGACACCAGTGGTGTGGCCTAATCCTTCTTCTTCTTCCTGCCCTTCTCCCATATTACTTGGGGTCGGCGCAACATGTTTATAGGCCTCATCCGAAATCTTAAAATCAAGAATCGGCTACAGAATCGACTTTAGCTGTTTTTATAATAGGTTAATTTTTATCTTAAAATAATAAATTATCAAATATTTTTATTTTGATAAATTCTTGATAAATCTTGATGGCGTTACTAGCGTGTTTGAGTGTGCGTGTGGTGATACCAATACCGAGTAGCTATGAATGTAGTACGTCGATACCCATATTACTTATATTTGCCTACAATTAAGATAACTGAAATCTTAAAAAAAAACATTACCTATTAAGTCAGTGCTTAAAATATGATTGTAGCTTAATTTTATAATTGTAGTGTACAAGGGTACGCATAATTCTAGTTACATGTTGTATAACTTTTTTGTTTTTAAGAGCGGTCAACTCGAGGTACATTTCCATACAACCACTCTTACGTGATTATGATGTTATAACATATCTTTCTCTAGATATTTTGGATACACTTGGCTATCTTGTGGATATTATCCACGCTAGTATAAATCAAAACATAAATTTGTGTAAAAGTAATCTAGTAAAGACCTCTGAAAATCTGCTATTTTACGTGAACTTTGGCCCTACATAATGTACTCATAAGTATATTAAAAATATAAAAACCACATCCATAGAAGCCTTGAACATTTAATCGAGATTCTGAATGCCAACAATTTTTCTGAAAAACTTTTAAGGGTTTAAAAAAAAACACGTATTTCATCAGGAACAAGTTTAAATCACGGAATTACCGAATGCCAACAGAGTTTTCAGGCGTTATCTCTCTTTTGTCGCATTTCTTCTTCATCAAACATCGCGTTGGATTGCGTTAGATGAAGCAACAAGCTTTTAAACCATGTTCGAAGTTGACGATAGGCGAGTGGACAAGGGCTCTCTTAAGGTGGGAAATGACTTCTCCTGGTCTAGCGGAAGAGGAGCGTGCGGGCATGTCAGACTTTTACAGACTACAATTACACCTATTTTCCTTCTTTGCCTTGCTTTCCAGGGCCCTGGGGTTACTTTTCGGACTATTCATGAACATGTTGTATATCTGGGTCTGAGATAGGGTTCCTCACTCAGTCCATTCTTTGTCTATGCAAGGCTCGAATCTAAAAGTCAGTGCTTCTTGTTGAAAAGCTTTACATGACACTAACAATCGTATTGAATTAAGGATACAACTAATCCAATACGCCATGTAAGCTTGAGGTGACTAATGGATTACATCAAGAGGAATGGGAGCCTCCAGCTGGCTGCTAATAATATCATGCTGCGGTCACTAATGTGCCTACTGATGTGTGTGTGTGTGTAATGTTATGTATAGTGGTTTAGGTATTTGTTACGTTATCCTTTTAGTTTGGTTGATTGTACTGAAAGATCATGTCTTGGGTTTGTTACCGTACACTGCTTTCTGCTAATGATTTCGCTAGCGTGGTATTAGTACACACCCCCTCACGTTATAAATTATAGCCGGCTAAATTAGAGCTACGCGAATACTGACATCTCATCTGACGTCAGTCAGTCATACTTGTCCAGTCAAATCAGTGTGGTTCGTTCCTCCAAAGATCATCTCAGACACTAATCTGCATGGTTCTCATATGATTTGACCATCACATGTTTACTGTATGGTATCTAAACTGCGCGGTATCTTCTCTTCCAACATACCACAGTGTTTCAAGACCTCTGTGTGTTGCCAGTGATACATATGGCTCCGAAACGTGGTCGCTTACAACAAGCCGCACCAGAAGGCACCCAAAGGGCAATGAAAAGGGCTGTACGCGAAGTTTTCTTGCGTGATCGCATCAGAAATTAAGAAATACGCAGGAGATCGACATACACAGAAGAAGTGCTAAACTTAAGTGGCAGTGGGCAGGGCACATTGCTCGCAGAACAGATGGTCGATGGGGACGGAAGTTTCTAGAGTGGTGACCACGTACCGGGAGATGCAGAGTTGGAGGGCCTCGCACAAGGTCGTAGGTCTACGAGCTGGGTGATGGTCGCGGGAATCCGACGGATGCATGACGTACAGGACCAGTCATTATAGTGACACTTCGGGGAGGCCTATGTCCAATAGGCCTACGTCTTTTGGCTAAAATGATGATGATGATATATGGATTTTAAAGGACACTTTTACATTTCATCAAAATCCTAACACGTACTTATGCTCCACTATAGGGCGGGAGAAGTCATTGGCTGAAATCCCACCTAAAAAAAAGTTTAAAACATAATAACAACTATTTATGCATTGCTGCATAAATAGTTGTTATTATTTAACTACAGGCTGTAACAGTTTGCAACAGTATTCATAACGGGACCGTTTAAATGGTGTGGCATTCGTTGCCTAACTTTTAAACCGCGAAATGGACAAAGTAAAAGTATGAATACGGGGTTACAAATTTTGTTTCAAACATTCCTGTGAGGATTCATTTTATGTGCAGACTCATATTTATACCTAAATGTAAGCGACGAAAAACGCTATGTGACAATGCAACGACCATGTACTATAGAAATAGTTGTACGGTCATATCTTAGCTGCCAGTGACTTATTTTTAGTATCTATATTTAGAATTTGTTTTACTTTATTTTATTTACATTGTTTTCACACAATAGTAGCGACAAGAAACATGTAACCGTATTTGTAATACATAACATGATTGAAAAGAGTGGCCACGAAGTTTCTTGCGCATTCTTCTCCGTAGAGATCTACGCTTTGAAATGTGCAATTAGCATAATTTTTCTGATTGACTGACTTCTTGACATTTCAAAAGTAAATGGCCTGTAAATGGTTTATTTGAAATAAAATGCTTTGAATCTGTGAATCTATCCAGCTAAGCAGTGGAATTCCCTGTTGGAGTCTGTGTCTTGTGTTTTTAGCAACAACCTTATAGGTCTTTAAGTCAAGAGTGAATAGGTTACTTCTAGGTAAAGGTTCTCCACCGTCGACTGCAGCATCGCTTACCATCAGGTGAGTTAGGGGTCAAGCGTGAGCCTAACAATAAAAAAAAAATGACGGGTGCACTCTGGGAGTGCCGGCAGAAGTGAAAACTTAAGTATTAACGTTGTGCGTTTTGGATATTTTGGAATGGTTATGGAATAATTTTGCACGAATTGCTTTTTTTTTGCACACAATTTTTTTGCACACAATTTTGCACGACATCCGTCTTACGAATTTTCGATCAGGTCACGTGTCATGACGCGAGTTTAACATTTTTTACCCATTACAAAATTTTTTGCACACAATTTTGCACGACATCCGTCTTACGAATTTTCGATCAGGGTCACGTGACCCTGACGGTCACGTGACCCTGACGCGAGTTTAACATTTTTTACCCATTACAAAAAAAGTGTACAACGCCGCTAAAGAAGTTTTCACTTCAAAAAATATCGAGCCTTTTCAGGAAGAACTTTTAGGTGACAGTTTGCGCTTTTTTCAGAAAAGGGGTTTTCCTTTTGTAATTAAAAAAAAGTGGGCACGAGTGAGTTGGACTAAGGGTTCGCACTAAGGGTTCCGTACAAACTTACTTACCTATGTAAATAGTTCAATTCCCGAATGGAGTCCCGAAGATTTTTCCGAATCGCAAAAATGTATTTTTTTGTGACATAACAACAAATTTTCTGTATTCGGATTTATTCCTATATCTATACTATAAAACCTTGCTTTACGGCTTATTTCAGGATTCTGGGTCAACGGGAAGTACCCTATGAGTTTTGATTCTTTTGAGTGTCGAAATGAATGTTTTTTGCGACATAATCGGCCGTATATTTTATTTTTCGTTAACTTAAAAATTTGATTTTTTCACAGCTTTAAGAGACCGCAGACTTGAGCATATGGTTTTAATTTCAACTCAATACCTCCACGCGTTCCCGAGATAAAGGGTCTTGACAGACTGACAGACCGACAGACAGGCAGACAGATCGACAGACAGACAAACAGACGGACAATAAAGTGATCTTATAAGGGTTCCGTTTTTTCTTTTTGTATAATTTTTAATGTTCCGTAACTCAGAACATTAAAAATTATACCAATATGTTAATAGGTGCTTTTCTAATAGATTTGTAGTTGTATGAATAACAAATCATAGTTTTTTTTAAAACGTATTGTCATTAATACTTTTTAATTAGGGAAGTGTTATATACCGTGGTTAGTTCCGTGAAGAAGTATGTTTAAACTTCAGTGGACTGTATAGACTGATTGTTATAATAATCCTCACGACCGTTTTTCGACCACGGTGGCCTCTCTCAACAGAGATTAGCCAAGTACGCAGGATATATAGTACACAAGTGCGTGCGCAAACACAGGTACACTCTCTGATTCTTTACTCTCTTTCTCTCTCGATGGGACGGCGATCCAACACGACCGGAGAGTGATCAGGTCAACGACACCCGGTTTTCCGGGTCGGGCAAAAAATGCTATTGGGATTTTCCATTACGAATTACTCTCTAGCAGCTCGGAGTTTGGAAGTTGGTGGTATGGCACCCCTGTGCCTCGGGAAGCACGTAAACTGATTATACACCACTTTTTTTTTATAATTATTACGTAAAAAAATGGGGTCTATCCGTACTCATTACTAATCATATTTGTGTAGTCAAAAGTAAAGAAAACAAAATCCCAAAATTGTTCACGAAAATTGGTCATAATTGGTAAATTCATATTGGTATCAATCATTCATAACAATTGCTACTATTCATTCAATTATAATCAACAATATTTCCATAAATTGAGTGAAATTTTGTGATATAAACAAACGTTAATAACTTTGTTGTTTAGGAATATTATTTATTGAAACTATACTAAAATAATAACAAGACCTTTCCTTTTAAGTATTTATAGGCCATGCATTGCATTGCATTGTCGGCCTTATAATGTTCCCACTGTTGGGACTCAGGCCTCCTCTCTAGGAGAGGGAATGGGCCGTAATCCACCACGCGGGCCCAGTGCGAGTTGGTGGATGTCACATGTCTTCGAATTTTTGGTTCTAGGACATGCCGGTTTCCTCACGATGTTTTCCTTCACCGTTTTTTATAGGCCATACTAATTAAAAATTAGTGGTGTATATATTGTACAAAAGTACCGAGGTTGTACAATGATTGGATAGTCGCATAGATCAGAACAATCACTTAAAATGTTAGGATGCGCGAGCGCAGACATTGCAACAGCTGACCGGGGTGCGGGGGCTCGCCATCGGACGGGCAGCCGTCGTCGTCCCCGAACCCTCGTTCTTTGCCGCCAGCGCGCGGCTATGTTGAGAGGAGCGGGCTTAACAGGAGAAGGAAACCAATTTTTACAATACCGCAAATTGTCGCTGACGATGGCCTTCATAAAAAGTATCCTTATTATCCGAAAGACGACTTCATTGATACCTTGTCGCATCGCGCCTACCTATGGAAGCCTTGACCACGTGAACAAGTTACTAAAATGAAACTTGTTTGCGTCCTAATACTTTTTTATTGTTGGCTTCTGAAAGTAATTGTTGTCTAAGTATTTAAGCATAGGATTTTGGGGTCAGAACGTGTGAGCAAACTAACTGGAAAGATTTGTTAAAAATAGTTTTGGTAGGTAGGATTATTTTAGTCTTTTCATTGATAAAGAAACTGTGCCTATTTATAGACACGTAAAAAATCGTTTTACTATATGTATCCCCATCACCATCCCGTATTCCGAGTTGGCGCTGCCGTTGCAGCTGCTGAAGACCTCAAGCGGTGCAAATACCATAACCTTATTGGTAACTACAGTTTTGAGCCGTTTGGGGTCGAAACACTTGAGTCATAGAGTCCGAGTGCGCAACTTCTTTTCAAGAAAATTTTACACCGGCTGGTCGACACTTTGGTGACCAGAGGACTGGCTCGTTCTTTATCCAAAGAATCAGCATTGCCATTCAACGTGGCTATAACAGTCATCTGGGCACATTTCCAGATGACAGCGATGTGGACGAATACTTCGATACCTGAGTGTATTTTGTGTTTTTGTATATACGTACAGTCAGGGGTCAAAAGTGCAGTTGCATTCTACCAATTCTAAAATGTCTACTCTGTAAAAGAGGGTCAATGGTTCATGACTGATTTAATTTGTAGCATAGAAACTAAAGTATTGAATAAACTACGTTGTATTGTGGGCCATTTAATTTCTATTACAAAGAAATTTTAGACACTTTAGCATAGGTAGAGTGTAGCTGCACTTTTGACCCCTGACTGTACTTAGGCTTAGTATACAAATACGTAGTTAATGTTCAAGTCTTATGTACATATATTAGCAACAAAGTGAAATAAATATTGATAGCACTCAGTTTTAAGCTTATACTGAGGATTTTTTAATACAAGTTCTCAATCCGCTTCGCGTGACTAGCTTTCCGTAGCGAAGGATAAAAACTTAACGGTCCAAAACCAAAAAACTTCTTACATACATAGGTAAGTATGTTACACACAGTTAGGCTTAATGTAAATGATATCAAGCGTGAAATTAATATAAGAATTTAAAGAACCACTCTGGTCTATACAAATTGAGTTTTATATAAAAAACACAACATAAATGATTCGATGTCAACTGACTCTAGTATACTCGTATTTAAAGGAGTAAATATAACATTATGTCATTTTAAAACAAGCCTGAAAATATAAAGAGGCCACTTAACTAATTAAAACTATATATACACTAAAGGCAAAAACTACTAGCTAAAATATGGCGTCATAAAACTCCTCCGCATCGCTGTCGACTTTTTTTTTTTTTTTTTTTTTTTTTTCGGTGGGAAAATCATCTTATGACATCCCCCGCCCTTGGGCGGGGCGGGAGATAGTGTCAGACTTTTACTGACTAAAAACCCACTCCTGTTCCTTCGTTGCCTTTCGTACCAGGGCCGAGTCTTCCTTTCAGAATCAGACCCTTGGCCCCGGTAGGCTTCGACCCTGCTAGGCCCCTACAGTTGCTGACATCTCCTTGAGGCGCGCGTGGAACAGCACGCGCCGTCGACGACTTGGGCTCGGTCCGGACGGTTACCGGACGGTCGGACGGCGAGCCACCCATTGCTCGTCGTCCGCAAGCCTGCGCCTACGATGGCCGGAAATCGGGATCGGAATCCCGGCGGCGATTGGGGCGTGAGGACCGTTGCCTCACGCGATCGGCCGCCTCCTTTGCTAGCATTACTGCTTCGCAGAAGGAGGCAACCGCCTGCCACTCCTCCTCGCTCCGGACCATGGCCTGTACCAAAGCCCGGCGCGAGAGATCGCCGCCGCCGATCGCCCCCACGAGGACACGGCGTTGCTCTACCCAAGCGGGGCACACCTCCAACGTGTGCTCCACCGTGTCCTCCGGGCGGTCCACACAATGGTGACACCCGGGCGTTTCTTCCGCACGAATCCGGTGCAGGAACCTCCCGAACTTACCATGTCCGGTGAGGACCTGCGTCATGCGGAAGGTAAGGACGCCGTGTTGCCTTTCCAGCCACTCCTCAAAGAGGGGACTTATCGCCATAATTATGGCGTGCCCAGCACTGGGTTGCGATAGTCGCTGTCGCCATTCCGCCATGAGACCCCGTCGGAGCTCTGTCCGCCATGCCGCGACTTGTCGCGGCAGCGGAGTTTCACCCCGACGTTGCATCTCCACGCGCAGATCGTGCATGAGTGCAAGGCCTGTTGCCACCAGATCCCATGGTGGCTGGCCAGCAAGGAGGCTCGCCGCTTCACGGGAAACCGTGCGGTATCCCCGCACCATCCGTATGGCCATGACCCTCTGGCACGCGTTCAGCTGGGCCGCCGGTCGCTTTCGCAGTGACGGCGCCCACACCGGCGCCCCATAAAGGGCCATGGACCGGACGATGCCTGCGTAGAGCCTCCGGCAGGAGGCGTCTGGACCCCCGAGGTTGGGCAGTAACCGCTTGAGGGCAGCCCCAGCCCGATTCAGTTTGGGAGCCAGACGTCGGAAGTGCTCCTCGAAATTCCACCGGCTGTCGAGGACGAGTCCCAGGTACTTCATCGTCGACCCGACGCCGATGTGAACTCCTCCTACCGTTAATTGGGAGCGCCGAGGCGGCGCGCTCCGGGGGCCATGAAAGCACATGGCCTCGGACTTGTGCAGCGCCACCTCGAGTCCCAACTGCTGGATCCTATCAACGACTATCGCAACCCCGCTTGTCGCTAATTCGACCGCCGCCTGGTACGACTCTTAAGTGTGCCTAAAGGCTGGCGGCATTGCCACGTTGTATGGCAATGCTTAATCTCTGACCGAGGTAAAAGCCAGCCCTTGGGTCACGCGAAGTCTCTACTAAGCGTTTGGATAATTCTTTGAAAAGCGTATGAGCACTCGGACCCCATGGCCCAAGAGTTTCAACCCCAAACGGCTCCAAAATATAACTGCCGACGAGGTTGTTATATTAAGAGGCCACTTAATTTTCAGATGTTTAATTATATTAGCAGACATACTCAGGAAACCGCATTATTATTTTGTTTTCGCATTATTAAGTGTATTTTTTTTTTCTAAAAAATACAACTAACTTTGGAAGTCGGCGTTACATAACATAGAAACAAAACCAGGAACACCGGCTTCCGTACCTCAGTCGGTAAAAGCGGGACTCTTATAGGATCACTTCATTGTCCGTCGGTCCGTCTGTCAAAACTATTTTCTCAGGAAAGGTATATTAATACTCAGGTCTACTTCGTCTTGGAGCAGTGAAAAAATCAAACTTCAACGCATTATAAAGATGAGGTCGTTTATACTCCGTTTAGGTGTACATTTTGACACTCGCAAGGAAATTATAACCTATAATAGGGTACTTTTCGGTGGCCTAGGATCCTGAAATTAGGCAAGAAGCAAGGTCTAATACTTTTTAATGATTTGGAAAAATCTTTGAGACCGGATTCGGGAATCGAATAATTTAAATAGCTAAGTTTTATACGGAACCCCTGGTGCGTGAGTCTGACTCAAATTTGACCGGCTTTTTTATGTAAAGGCCGGTTGAATTTGTTTTAAAACCATTTTTGACTGGTTGAAAGAAAGAAAAACTTATATTCGTGCCTTACACTATCGTATTGTGCGAGGCCAAAAAGGCGCCTAACTCAGCATATGCTGCAATATTTAAAACGATAAATAACACAGCGCTGGTATTCTGTTAGCCGCTTGAACATGCTGCTTCAATCAAAAATTCGTTCACCACCGAGTCTACCATTTTTTTTGTTTTTTTTTTCGGTAGGAAAATCATCTTATGAATTCCCCTGCTACTGGGCGGTGCGGGAGATAGTGTCAGACTTTCCTGACTAAAAACCCACTCCTGTTCCTTATTTGCCTTCGTCCCAGGGCCCCAGGTTTCACTTTCACACCATCAGGTTTGTTCTCAACAAACCTCTGCTTGGCTAGGCCCAATAAACTGCCTGAGTACGGTGTTATTTACATGAACTGTAGTTCGTAACACGTAGGCAGCTACTGCACTCCACACGGTGCAAGCGACACGGCCACTTGGGACTTGCCAACTTTAAACATGTTGCGTTAGTCAGGAGCGTGTGTCGGCAGAACTTAGCTGAGCTGAATATATTGCCTGCTAGTTTATTGTAGTTGCTTATTATGTTTCCGTTGCATAAAATTTCTGAGTTTATGTCGTTGGAATCGTGTAGGCGTTTGTGTAACTTTATGGTTATGAGCTTGTAGCTTTTAAAGCAGTTTCGTTCGAAATATTTTTTTAATTTTTATATTATGAATAGTTTTTGACCACTATCTCACTTGATAGTAAGCGATGATGTGGTCGACGATGAGCAGGCTTGCCTAGAAGTAAATTAAATTAATTTAATAATCTATTAGTCTTCAAAACAGTACAGGATTGTTTGAAAGAGTTACCGCGGCTCTGGGACGCAAAGGGCAACTGAAGAAACACTAGTTATTAAAAATTTGACACTAACTTTTCACGTTCCCGCCGGTCATTAAACATCCACAAGCCCCTCAAAGAGATGTCAGCAAACCGTAGGGATCCGGCAGGGCCAATATCCGCCAGGGCCACGGCGAATTTCTAAAGGGAAAACCGTGATCCTAGAAGGCAAAGGATACAGGTGTGGTTTTAGTCAGTAAAAGTCTGACACACCCTCCCGCTCCAATCTAGAGGAGGTGAACTCATAATTGGATGATTTCCCACCTCATAAAATAAAAAATAGTTATTAAACATCCTGAATATAGGCATTGCAAGTTGACCACAGTTCTCGCTTACAGGAAAATATTGTTGGTCGTCCTTTAAAACAAATCCCTTAAATCCTTTTTATGTGAAGTTACCTATAGAGATGTGAGCTGCGTAGCACCTTCTCCGTGGAAACTGCAGTTAAAGAGTAGAACGTTCAAGTTCTTTATTTATTTGCGTTTTACTGTGAGCGTACTTGAGTACACATTCTGTATAATTTGTTTGCAGAAATTCTCGTAAATTTCGTAATCATTTAATGCACTAAAGGAAGTTAAACAATGACTCACTGCTTGAGAAGTATTGCAGTGATCATTAAGCTAGAAATTCAACAGTATTTTTTTTTTTAAATACTAAGTAAGTAAGTAAGTAATAATTTATTGTGCAATAAAATTATAAGCCTAAAAATAACATCAGTAATGAAACACTAATAATGAGAGTATAGCTATTTCACATAAATAAGATTACTGTCCTTCAAACTAGGAGACAATCCTGTATCTTGAAGAATAAACATATACTAAAGAATAATTTTCCTCTTAAATAAACACGTTACGTTATTTCTTTTTTGGTGGAAAGTATCGGCATTGGTAATTAAATGTGCCATCCTATTGCAGTTCATTATAATCTCATACGCAGTAGTCTCGAGTCTACTAACTTTTCGATTTATTAAAAGACAACTGTGAAAGGCAAGACAACTAAAGGCGATTGACTATGCTCGGGGTTTCCTTGCGTGATCGCATCAGGTGGATATTCTGGATAGAATATCTGCAGGAGAACCAAAGTTACCGACATAGCCCGAAGAATCGTCAAACTTAAGTGCCAGTGGGCAGAGCACATTGCTGGCAGAACAGATGGTCGATCAGGCCGAAAGGTTCTGGAGTGGCGATCACGTACCGGAAGACGCAGTGTTGAAAGTACTCCCACAAGGTAGACCGATGACGATGCGAGACGCACAAGACTGGTCGTTGTGGCGACGCTTGGGGGAGGCCTATATCCAACAGTGGATGTCTTTCGGCTGAAATGATGATGATGACATTGCGATACAGAGATTTGATTGAATAATTAAATTATATATATATATATATATTTTTGAAACTGGTTTGGGGTTCAAATAGGTATACCGATTTTACTTGCGAATCACCGAATTCGCATTATATTATTCGAGACCACTGATCAGAACAATCATAGCTAACTCCTGACATGGGATTGCAAGGATAGACATGAATAGCAACAAAGTATTTATGATAATGTTATTCAAAGGCTTAAAACGATGGCCTCAGTAATAAATAGTCTCGAGTGGAATTGTCTTGCTTTCAGGATTATCGATAAAAAAAAAAAAATATTTTTATTTTTTATGGTTAGGAATCATCAAATAACTTTTTCCATCTGGATGGAGCGAATACCTGTCAGACTTCTTCTGACTAAAACACAGCCGTGTTCCTTCAGATGCCCTTTGTGTTCCAGGACCGCGGTGACTCTCTAAAACAATCCCGCAGCCCTCGCAAGCAGCACTAACTGGCCCGATCAATTATACTGACATGTCTTTGAGAAGAACGTAGAACCCAACATGTCGTCGACTCGAGCTTGGTTCTTATCGGATAGCAAGCTACCCATTGCTCGCCGTCTGCAAGCCCGTGCTCATAGTAGCTAGGCATAACACCCAACGTCCAAGGCACTTCGCCTTTCCTTCACGCTTTCCCGATGCTGAGAAACGATTTACAAAGAAGCGCCGAACTTGTAGCGGCAGAGTATTATATGCAGCAGCTCTAAGCTATCTCAGTATCATAAAAATCTTTAAAACACCGTAACATGAGCTTGGAAAATGCTGCAACTATTATACTTACTATTTTTCATAAAACAAGCATAAATAGCCCGACAGTCTTCCACTACACGAATTACAGTCTCTATTGTTCAGAACATTTTAAAAAGATTTTCACAAGACAATTCTTTTCTAACATCGCCGTAACAAAATGGAATTCCCCTAGGTTTCCTATACATCATAGAGGCGTTGATTAAGGATAGTTCGCTCAGTGTTCACGTGAGGAATGCAAGTAATAATCTCAGGATTATGGCTGTCATCTAGTCTGGCCACATTGCAGCTTTGCAAGCGATCGACTGGAAGACGTGATAGCATGTTGATTTTACATTCAGCTGATAGAGAATTTAGTGTATTTGACTTTGTATGTAAGGGTGGACAGGGAAGTAGGTTATTTTTGTTTTTGAAGGTGTTAAGAATCTAGAAGACCTAATGATTACGTTGGTACTTGATCAAAAATGTAAATACAAAACGTGGATATAGATATTTAGAGCTAAATGGAATAGAGTGCAAAGTCCCGCCAACCTCCATTGAAAAGGGAGGATCCTCCGACCAGACGGGTGTTGTGGTTGGTATGGGCAACTGTCACACATTTGATTTCGGGCAGATGTATATGTTCTAATCGCTCAGAAAACTCTAATACCGTGAAGGTGGCGAGCTTCTATTTTACGAACGCGTATTGGCTTTGCTTATGTATGTAGATTCACTTGCATATTATTCCTGTGTACGTGTACTATTTTCTATGCGCGAGCGCTCCGATAAAACACATTTAATAATGAGAAAGACCAACTATACAGGGACACAAAGATCGAAATACCTTTTAAAATTAATTATTAAAGCACTGTAAATTCCTTTTTAACCGACTTCAAAAAGGAGGAGAATAGAATAGAATAGAATAGAATTGTTTATTTCTGAGTACATGGTATATGAAGATCTTAATATTAGACGGAATCACATATACTACCTTTGCCGGTGTAGAAATATTAAGTTAGGTATCTAATTTGTAAATTCACATAGTTCACGCAATATTAAGTAAAATTAAAAAATAATAATAATAATAGTGGCAGTTTTAAATGAATATGAGTAACTTTATGGACCACGTATTTTTTTGCAGACATAATTAAAAAATGACTAATGATTTCAGTGTTATCTATTTTATATAATGTAATATGCGAAAAAAATAAAAATAAAATTATTGAACAATTCTATAATAATGTCAAAAAATATTCATAATATGTCAAAATTTATTACTAATACAATGTCAATATTTATTATTACTGCAATGTCAATATTTATTACTACTACAATGTCAATATTTATTACTACTAAAATGTCAATATTTATTATTACTGCAATGTCAATATTTATTACTACAACAATGTCAATATTTATCACTACTACAATGTCATTAAAAATTACTAATACAATGTCAATATTTATTACTTATTTTCGATTTAAAAATTCATTAACTGAATAGAAACAATTATCCAAAAGCCAAACGAAAATACTTTTCTTGAATTTATTAGTAGGCAACACTCTGATGTATGCAGGTAAATTATTAAAAATTTTGATTGCCATGCAATAGGAATTTCTGCTGTATAAATGTAGTCTTTGTCTAGTTACCATTAATTCGTTTGGATTTTTGTTCTGTACTCTTTTGGAAACGTGCTCATATAATGGGAACAAGTGAGAATATTTCTTTACGAATAAACAAACTTCATAAATGTATAGACAAGGAAGTGGAAGAATTTTTAACGATTTAAATAAAGGTTTGCAATGTTCCAAATAATCAGCTCCATAAACCGCTCTTACACATTTTTTTTGTGCAAGGAAGGCTCTGTTTACGTCTACCCCATATCACTAGTCCGTAGCGTAGCACTGATGATACATATCCGTGATATGCATTAAGAGCTGTTTCTGTATTGGCTATGCGTCTCAGTTTCCGAAGAGCAAATACAAATTTGTCCAGTCGTGTACAGACTCTTTTCACGTGCTCTTTCCAATTTAATTTTTCATCGATGACGATTCCTAAGAATAAAGTTGATTGTACTGGTTCCAATATTGTATTAGAGTATTGTATATTGGCAGGTTTTATCACGGAATTATTTGTTTGAAACTGTACTAACTTAGTTTTTTCAATATTAACCTGCAAATTATTACATTCCAGCCATTTTATAGCACATAATAGTTCGTTGTTTGTGTCAATGTCTAATTCATTTCTATTCGAAGATTTTATGGTTAGAGTAGTGTCATCAGCAAATAGTGTACAATCTTGTTTTAGGTTCTTGCAAAGATCATTTATATATATAATAAATAATGGAGGCCCTAATACGCTCCCCTGTGGAACACCACAACTATTAATTTTAACTTCTGAACAATATTCTCTTTTTATATTGTTGTCAATTCTTGATATTACTGTCTTTTGCTGTCGACATGACAAATAACTTTTAAACCAGTCATGTGCCTTGCCTCTTATGCCGTATTTCTCCATTTTGCAAAGTAAGCGACTGTGTTGGACAAAATCAAATGCCTTGCTCATATCTAAAAATATTGATTGTACAGACATTCTGTTATTGAGGGCCTCAGTTATAAGTTTAACTAAGGTAAAACAAGCAAGTGAGGTCGAACTATTTTTCCTAAAACCAAACTGATTATCTGCAAGTATATTATTTTTATTTAAGAAAATGATTAATTTTTCATACATTGCTTTTTCAAAAATCTTTGATATGATAGGTATCAATGTAATGGGCCTATAATTGCCCACGTCCGTGGTTTTACCAGGAGGTTCTATGTTCGGCTGAATGTATTTTTTTTAATGTATGTTCACCGATTTTTCGGTCAATTGTGGACCGATTTTGACACAGAACAAATTTATTCCGTGGATTTTGAAATTTTTTTTTGTTGAAAGGTTATGCTTCCAAATTGATCCCATAGAAATATTGTTATAATCTGATCATGAACTTTGAAGATATGGAACAGAACTCCTCATATGGTCACAGCAGAACTGTCGTAACAAGTAAAATTGCTTTATTTTGCAGTCGAAGATTGACCGAAAGAACCTTTTCTTTCAGTCAATCTTCGACTGCACATGGGGGGAATATATCGAACTGATCTGATGATGAAGCCTGAAGTTATGCACCGGAACTCTGACTTTTATTGACTAAAACCCACCTGAATCCTTTCAGTAGCCCTTTGTGATCCAGGGCTACTGTTACTGTTTCAAACAATGCTCCAGTTCAAGTGCGCAAACGCCCTTAGATAACGAAATCACATAAAATGTTTTAAGTTTTGCAGGTTTCTATTTTTTTTTATTTCGTTGAGTAACTTTAAATAAAAAATATTATTACATGTTAGGTGTAGGCGGAGCTTGAACAACCGCCTTATCTCAGAAATGCAGTGAATGCGCATCCTCTAACTTGTTGACACATTGACAACTAAGTAACCATTTATTTTTGTGTACCCGCTCTGGGACAGTATAGTAATACTGTTCCAGTGCGGATAAGCAGTAGCTTACTTATATTGTTTTATGTTCTTATACAACGGTTTTTTTTTAATCCCATAACTCTATGAATATGGGTATGAATGAGACCATGTTAAAGAATCAATTAGCAATTTGAATAATTTTTATTTATCTTTTTTTTTGTTTTTATTTTCCGTACATACTAATTCGATAAGTTCACGATTATCAATGTAAAACACCCTTACGTGAAATATGACAGCGTAAATATGTAATGTCGTCATTTACGCTGTGATATTTTTTTATAAATTTACTACTCTACTGCGAAGTTTGGCAACATCGCAAAAGTAAAGATTTGTCATTCGGGTGACAATTTTTGATCCAAATTAATTATAATTGATGATATCTTCGAAACCATGCATTTTTGGACCACATATTCTAGAACTTTTAATATTATTTTTCCTTATTTATAAACCTTGAGATATGGGATATATAAAAAAAAAACACGTTGTAAATGTTGTCTTTAATGGGAATAGATTGGGGCCATGGGTTGACTTACGCAAGGTAAAGAAGGATCATAGGTGTGGTTTTAGTCAGTACAAGTCTGACACACCCTCTCGCTTCGTTCGAGGGCGGGAGAAGTCATTGGATGATTGAAGTGATTGGATTAGTGGATTTTCCACCTTAAAAATATGGAAGTAAATATATTTAAAACAAAAGATATCGTAAGTATTTAAAAATTAATTTGAAACGTTATTTACTTGTTAAATGTTTATTGTAAACACTTTGTAAAAGTAAAAATAATAAAATTCGGAAAAACGAGAGGTGTGCGCGTATATTGCTTCCATATTTTACCCCAAGCTTACATACATATGTGAATAGCTCGCTTCTTTTGTTTATGCAGGACTTACATGTATCTGTATGTAGTAGTAGTTTTTTAATTCTGAAAACCGTAGGGAGGTATGTCGTATGATCAAATGCTGAAAATTTCGAAGTTCAGCTGGAGTAAATAGACAAACATATTTGAATTGCTTTTTTGGTGTAAGTACTGTCTGAACATTCAGATGCTTTTATTAGCCCTTCGCGCGTATAGGGGTATTATTATTACGTAATTTCGCGTTTATTAGTAAAATAACCGAAAAAAAGAAAAAAAAGCCTGTATTGGTTTTTTTCCAGGAAAAATGAAAATATAGTATACATACGTATGTACAATCGGCGCGCAAGGGGAAAAAGTAGATCATTGGGCTCAGGAAAAGTGACATGCTGTAGAAGTCCCCTTTTATTGGTTTAGGGTTAACTAGCTTCTGCCCGCGACTTCGTACGCGGATTCTGTTGCTTATATCAGCGAAAACGGGATCGTCAAAATCGAAGATCTGAAACGTCGATGTCGAATTGTAAGAGCCCGGGGACGGAAAAACAACGTGATGCGCGAGACGATTCGAGACGTTCCAGATCTTTCATTTTTGTAAGTCAACAGGAAATGCCCATCAGACTAAACAACTTTTGCTAAGACCACTTTTGCTTTTGCTTTTCCTATATATGTTATAGTGTCGCTGGGCTTTGGAGTTCCACAACAGGTGTTCCAGAACTTTTTTATTCTCACAGCAGAAAATGGTCTTCCCGTGGAACATTTTTTGCTATCTGCCCGTCCACGGCGTGTCCGCGTCTTCGTCGATTAAATACACCTCTTTGCTTATCGTACGTGTAGTACGACGGCACCTTATTATAGGTGAGTGATCTAGCAAAGTTGTCCCCTTCACAGAGTCTGAAAAAGGCCAACAGAGTGGTTTGGCGCGGATTTTCCGATCTCGCTGCAACGTTATCAGGATCAAAATATGCGAATATATAAATAATGCGCTGGCCATTCTCTAAATGGACATCTAAATGCATGACTGTTGGATGCCTGTCGTGTATAGAGAAGGCCAGTATTCGCCAAACCGCCTCAGAAGTGCTGATGTAGCGACCAGACTGGTACTTGGTCACTTCATCCCTGTCAGTACTCTGTAAAGCGAACGTTGCCTGGTCACTACCTTTGTTGACGTATTTACAGATGTATTTAATCGACTGTACGCTTGTGCACGACTCGACGTTAATATGGGTACTGAACGTCCTGGAAAATACAGGTGAGTATGGAACTATCCACCTGTTGTAATAATGGCGATGAGAGTTGTCGTTGGAACGGATCTGAATCATGTAACTGTAAAACTGGAGGGTGGAAGTCTTTTTGTTATAATTTGGGGCACCTGTCTGCGGGTCTACATTGTATACGGCAAAGTGGTAGTCATCCTCTTCGCGACAAAACATTAGGGGATACTGTAGGGTATCATAAGCGCGATGTGTCTCGCTGATACGCTGTAGGCGATCATCACGAGTGCGTAACACAATGTCCCTTTTGTCGCATTCCTGGTCAACCAAGAGGACGGCTACCTCGTTTGACGTTGGTGCGTATCGTCTTGGTTGGGCTGCGGTCGGTCTTTTGTCTGCGCTAATAACGAATTTAAAATTATCGCGCTCGTGTTCAGATTCCAGAGCGGTTTTGAAATCGGTAACGTATGGGTTGACACTGTGTTGTGTTTTGTAATCCCCTTAATTAGGAATGTGCAAAATCTGAACGAAATATATTTGCAAAAATTTCGGCATTTCGGTGGAAAGCATCCTATCCTATGGTAGATTTGCCCCTGAATTTTAAAAGTCGGTATGAATCCAAATTTATTGACTTGAAGAGCTCCAAATGAAGTAATCTGGAAAGCAGTGTTGTAGGTTCGAATATTGCTTAAGATATGGCTGGACTTGGGATGCTCGCCATTCAAAAGAACTCGTAAGATCTCTGGTGGCTCTTGCATAGAGTTTAGCCGTACCTTTCCAGACGCACAACACATTCCCTTGGTCTCTCCCTTCCACTTCGCACGTGACAGTGTGCACACACCTCAGACATGGTGCCAGTGTCTTCGTGTTCGATGTAATTAATAAATGGGTTATAGGAAAACGCGCTCCTTTCTTTATTGAACCACGGTTGCTCTTCAGGATCATAAACCATAAACTCAGTATCAGATGAGGATGAATTGCGAAGATTGCGACGTATACGGTCTAGATCAATTTGGGCAACACGCTGTTCGACTGACTGACTTGCCCGAATTTCCTGAATCCGCTCACGTTCTTGCGTGGAATGAACAGACACCTCAACACGCATGTCGTGATATCTTTGCCGAGCAAGTACGTTACGTTGCTCACGCTGTTCGTCTGTCTCCAAAGACCGAGCTAGAGCATACTGTGAGCGGCCTGCACTAAGGTGCGTCTTATGCTCTTCAGGATTCTCAAGTGATCGAGATGTGGCAGTGCAAATACGCTGGGAGCTTAAACGCGAGTCTCTCTGCGTGTAAGTCTCCGAAGCGCGAGATACTGCGTGGCGCTCGCGATCGCTTGCTTGGCGTGTATCGCGCTCCTGACTGTTCTCGAGCGACCGAGCAGTCTCACTGCGGAAAAGCTGAAGACTTAATCTCTGCTCTCTCTCTCTGTATCCGTTTCGGAAGCGCGAGATAAAGAATGACGCTCTTGGTCACGCGCAAGTCGTATCTCACGGTCCTGACTGCTCTCAAGTGATCGAGCAGTCTCAGAGCGGATATTCTGAAGATTCAACCTCTGATCCATCTGTGTAACCGTTTCGGATGCGCGAGACAAATAATGAGGATCTCGGTCGATAGCTAAACGCATTTCTCGTTGTTCCACACTTTCCTGAGATCGAGAAGCAGTAGTGCGGACTCGTTTAAATTCTAGTCGTAATTGGCGCTGCGTGCTAGTTTCTGCGGAAAAACTTAGTGTATTACGCTCACGGTTAGCACCTAGCCGTTGTTCACGCTCTGCGTCGGTTTCGAGAGATCGAAATAACCTGCGCATCTTAGAAACCCTTGAGTTTCGAGATAGATTTGATCTTTTTCTAAAAGGCACAGCTAAAATTCCTTCTTAATCCGATACTAACGATATTCAAATCAATGAAAAGTAATCGAATAAGTATGTGAGAATTGCTAGTAAGTAGAAAAATAATGATTATTCGCAGGAAAATTAAACACATCAACCAACACAGACAACAAAGGTAACCCCCGTTTCTATAGGATGAGAGCGGCACATCGGGACCTATAACATCACTTTTTGGGAATGAAACCAAAGCGTGATCTAACTCGACGCCAACGCCATCTAGTTTGAAAACGGAAACTACATATTATTTACCCAAATTAAATTATGAACAAAACTAAACTGTCGTTAATTTATCAGACAACTACATGATTTTTGCATTAAAAAAAAATGGTAACAGCAGCAAGGAACAAAACTAAGAATTACATACTTAAAAAAATTAAATTCCCCGTAGTAACTTGCAATTTATAATATTACTGCCTCGCTCCTTTATAAAAATAGCGTGTTTAATATGTTCCCAGAGTTAAATTGTTATTAACTAAATAAAATGTCAATTTGTACATTCAATTGCGAACAAAAACCTTTTAAAATCAATATTGCTTACCTCCCATAACATACGGCGTGATAATATGTAGCCTAAAGCCTTCCTTGGTTTACAAAGAACATTTTTGCTGAATTTCAATTCAATCTATCCAGTAGTTTTGGCGTGAAGCCGTACCATACACACAGACAAAAAGACAAACAGACAAAAATTCTAAAAAGTCACTTTTTGTCATCAGTTACGTTTTTCTAACAAAAGCCACTTATTTTTTCTTGAAAATTCTCAATGTACAGTTTTTCTTTCGTTACTGTTTTATTATATGTATAGATTGTATATTATATGGTTATATTCATTTATTTAATTGGTTTACCAAACTACGTACCAAACTTAAATATTAACTATAAATATTTTTATACTAAACCTAAATATGAACGTAATAAAACAAAAGCAAAAAATACACTCAGGCTTCGAAATACTTCTCCACATCGCTGTCATCCGAAAATGTGCCCAGAAGGATGGCAGCATTGCCACGTTAAATGGCAATGCTAATTCTTTAATTGTATATTAAATAATATATGATATTATTTATTCTATTGTAGGTATAATATAATATGATTGTCAGTTGAGATAAGGATGTCAGTTTTGCCGAGTGATTTTTGTATAAACCCTTCTCCTCCTCAAATTGGGGTTTTATAAACAAATAGACAGATACTAAAGCTACTTTATTTTATCCTATGTGGAAAAACCTAATGGGAAACCTTAAAATTTAGAGTCAATTAATATTTGGCTTCACAAGTGAAAGTATGTTTTGAATCAAATATGATCTACGTATAGTACAAGTTAAAAAAAAAAAAAAACAACTAAGAAAAATATAATTTAAAGTGAGAAGATTTAATCACATTGTTTTTTATTTGCTATGGAAACATATGTGTAGACATGTGTTTTGCTCCTGCTCACAGTAAAGATAACTTAAAAATAAAACAGGTTTTTTAAGGTTTGAAAATAATAATAATAAAAACACCCCCCCGTTTCAAACTCCGCATAACCTCTATAAGAACTTTCAAAGCTACATATTAAAAATCAATCTTAAACCAACGATTACGGTCACGATTGTAAATCTAACAGTGGCTTGTACCAGGTTTTTCAGGCAAAGTAATCATTTAGTCATAAGTTATCTTTTTCATTAACACCAGTTGGTAGAGCAAGTGCGCTCAAATTGAGAAATGAATCTCATTCCTTATCGTTTAGCTCATCTAGCAGCCATATATGAGGGTTTTTGTGGAACACAGAAACTATTTATATAGTTTCTGTGTTCCACAAAAACCCTCATATATGGCTGTGCAACATTCTTTAAAGAGTAAACGATTAGAACTTCTAAGGAATATTTTGGTATATTGAAACTTTTCAGTGAGGTTGATATTATTTAATTAGGTTAATTTCCCGATCTCTTTGCTTCGTATTTTGTGTACATGGTAATGGAGATTTTTTTTAGATATGTTGGCTCATACTAGGAATAACTCCTGCATCGTGGGTGTGTTTAAAAAACATTTAAACTCACAATTGACCCAGCTGACTTTATTTACGGGTTTTGATAATTGATATCTATCGTGTTTCTTAACATTCTTACTAATGAAAAATGATACGTAGTTTGGGATCCTTTTTTATTTTTCTTTTTACGTGGGAAATTATCATATGATATGTTGCCCTTTGAGACAGCCACAGTAACTCTTTCGAAGAATTTGTAGCCATAGCTGGTCAGGTAATGGCCCTAACTGACCTCTCAAACAACGCGCCCAGGGTGTATTCCGTAATTCCGTGAGAATTTTTCAAATATTTATTGTTTGGGGTGAAATTAAGATAAGCCAAGATTAAAGATTATAAAGATAGCTATATTTCAACAATACCGATTAAACAACAGTACAAACGGAAAATCCTTTAAAAATAATAAGGTAAATAAGATAGGATTGAGTCGCGCCCGATATGCTATCCGAATGCGTACTGATTGTATTTACTTAGGTAATACATAAAATAATAAAGGCATAGAGCGCGGTGTCGCAATTACGCTGACAGGTTCATTATTGATCGGTGATTGACTCGTACATTTATATATTCCGGAATTGAGAGGAATAGGTAATATCGTAATTCCGATATTCATAATTTTAAATTTCCGATCGCATTAAGTACTCGTGATAGACCCTCAGATCTGTGAAGTAGTTTCCATTCTACCCAATATTTAAAACTAATATTTAAAATGACCTTTAGGTTATTCATTAAACTTTTGTTATTTACATAACCAAGGTACCTATCCCACCAGACTACTGAATCAAAATCAAAGGTCATGTTGCTTTTAAAAGTCCTAATATTTCATTCAACTTCATCTGTAAAGTAACACCTCCTGAAGTTATACTTAGATTTATTCGCCCCTAGTGTGTCTATCGACTTGATCTTGCTAAGTTTATTTATTAAAATTTTGTGTAGGTACAGTAGCGATACATATAGCTAGCAATTCTGTACCAGTCGACCTTGGGTTAAATAAGACTACATTGTGTAGATGTGCACAATAAATAAATAATAGGTATTTTAAATAGAATGAAGTAAAATGCAGATTTAAGTTAGGAAACGACCAATTGGAACTGTTTACTAGCTTCTGACGTAGGCCAATCACACTGATATTATAAAGGTGAAAGTTTGCGAGTGAATGTGTATGTATGTTTGATACCTCTTCACGCTCGAATGGCTGAACAAATTTCGATGAAACTTGGTACACGGGTAGACTATGTCCTGAAATAGTACATAGGATACTTATACTACTTTATCTAGACTTCAGTACAATTTAACCTGCTATCGGTTTCCTGTAAAAATCTATTTCCATCGTAATGATAAGTGACATTATCCATTAACTATAGCCGGCTGTTACACGTGCGCTTGAAATGAGAAATGAATAGCCATTAATTCTTCTTCTAGCACTTACATGAGTGGGTTTCCACGGCGTTGAAGTACAATGGATTTTATCGCGAGCTATATATTTACTTTGTACAGTTTTTCAATTTCACTTATACAGGGTGTTTGGTGCATCGTGTGCCCAATTAAAACGGTCAACGGCTGGGGGGGGGGGTCATCTGCTATCCTTTCAGACCCCTAAAAACTTCTCATGCCCTGTGGATTTTTTTTCATCGTCTTTTTATTGTATAAACTGTTAACATAAGAAATAATTATCTGTAACTTTTGGGAAATAAAGATATTTATTATTATTATTGTTTTATGAAAATAAGACCCAAATTTTTCATTCAAATACAAATTTAAAAAAATATATGAGGCGTAGACTCTGAACTTTAATTTTATTTAGGTGTGTATTGTATTAGAGTACTTTTAAATTTAATACATTAGCTATCTAGTTTTTTTTTTAATTTACTTACTACGAAAAGAGAGATACGAGACAGATTTTACCTTATAAGAGTGAGATAACATTTTTAATAGGTTTTTCAGGTATCATTTATGCTAAAATATTTTTTGAATCATAATTTTGAATATTAGTTTTATGTGACTCGATTCACAATTCTAGCGAATTCACAAAGTTATAAAAAGATTTTTATGGCATGTGGCACATCTCTAGCAAGAAGATAAACTAGAAAATTTTTGAAGATGTTGAAAGATTCCGATCGCTTTTTTTTTTTTTTATAGCCATGTAAATAGAATATTATATTATAGCTGTAACATGGACAGCTATAATTTAAGTCCAAAACTTTGCAAGTAATTTAAAAAAAAAAAACTAGATTGCTAATGTCACTAATTTTAAATTTAAAAGTACTCTAATACAATACACATCTAAATAAAATTAAAGTTCAGAGTCTACGCCTTATATTTAAAAAAATAATTGTATTTGAATGAAAAATTTGGGTCTTATTTTCATAAAACAATAAAAAATCGATGAAAAAAAACCACAGGGCATGAGAAGATTTTAGGGGTCTAAAAGGATAGCAGATGACCCCTCCCGTCGACCATTTCAATTTGGCACACGATGCACCAAACACCCTGTATATACAGTTCTGTGTCGAAGACGCAAAAAGATGGGTAATATACGTTTGACCACTAGTGTGTATGTCCTTCTTGGCATCGGTGCTCTTAAACTGCTGAATCGATTTTGATGTGGTAATTTGAAAGTATATTTTCTAGCGATGGTTCTTAGACATGATTTTATCAAAATTGGTACTTACAGCCATTTACAAGTTACAGGGTAGAAAGTGGGACTGAATAACCGAATGTTTGCAAATATGACCAAGTAGGGTATAAAATGTAGGTACATTTGTGTAATGATAAATGAAAATCGACTTAACTGTTTAATCCCTCGCGCATATAGGGGTATTATTATTACGTAATTGCGCGTTTTTACGTAGAACGTAAAAAAAAGAAATATAAAAAAAACTTTTTCCGGATTTTTCTAGGAAAAACGAAAATATATAGAGACCAAAATTTTCGGCCGAATAAATTTCGTACAGCCGTGTGTACAAAACGACAATTAAGCCTTTTTCAAGGTCATTCAAGTTGTACAGACGTATGTACAATTGGTGTTCGAGGGGAGAGGTAAGAGGGGTAAGAGGAGAGGTCATAGCTCGAACTTTATTTAAAAAAAATTGGCCATTGTTATTTTTAAATTTAAGTTTCATTGAGATACTTGATGCAAGCTGTCTTCATAAATTATTATCAAAAGATAGTCTACGACATCATCTGCTAATACTTTTCCCGAGTGTGAGTTCGGCTTCCACTCTCACCAGATACAACTGAATACCAGTATTTTAAATGAGACTGCTTCTCAGGCTTTCACCAGCTTTTAACTATTAGATATTAGGTGTAACATGGCACCTTGGAACTCATTGGTCTCAAGGGGCCAGCGCGACTGTTGAGCGTGGGGCAAAAACTGGTAATGAGTTTTTCTGAGGAATATAACTCTGCAGCTCGGAGTTTGAAAGTAGGTGTGTGACACCCACGTGCCTCGGAAAGCACGTGAATCTCCTGCACGGTCCTGGGCCTGATCCTCTCTCAGGTAGAGTCGGATTGCCGTCCCATCGAACTATGAGACTAAAGGAAAAGAGAGTGCACTTCTATATGCGCACGTACAGTCAGGGGTCAAAAGTGCAGTTGCACTCCATCAATGCTAAAGGGTCTAAAATGTCTTTGTAGAAGAGGGTCAATGGTTCATGCCTGATTTGATTTGTAGCATAGAATCTATAGTATGGATACCTAGTTGTGGACTATGAAACTTCTGCTGCAAAGAAATTTTAGACACTTTAGCAATGGTAGAGTGCAACTGCAGTTTTGACCCCTGACTGTACTTGTATGCTTTAATATTTTCTGCGGACTTGGCTATAATTGGCCACCATGATCAAAATACGGTCGGGAGGATTACTTCTTGGAAAGACTGGTTGCCAGAAGGTCCGTTTTTTTTTTTTAAGAATCGGGCAACTGAGGGAACTCAGGTGGGTTTTATTCAACAAAAGTCCGACACGCTCACTAGCTCCACCCAGAGCGTGAGATGTTATAATTATGATGATTTCGCGCATCGAAATAAAAAATAAAAACTCTAGGAATTACTCCTTTAGTGTGGGTACTTTCACAAACGTTCTTACACAAGGCACCCACTGATTTACTGTTCTGACTATCAGTAGGCTGTATTGATATGCACTCAATCTTCAAGTAACAATCAGGACCAGTTGCTTAGAGTGCTTTCTAAATTACCAAGGGATGCCCCTCCAGACACGATCGGTCATCCATCTGGGGACCGACATGTGCAAGCGTTGTCTTTTGATTAACCCATATAACGGTTTTTATTTAGATATGAGCCCCTTCAAGAAAAGTATAAATAGAACTCAAGTGTATGTTCATCATTCATCATCATCATCATTTCAGACGATAGACGTCCACTGCTGGACATAGGCCTCCCCAAATGTCGCCACAATGAACGGTCCTGTGCGTCTCGCATCCATCGGATCCCCGCAACCTTCACCAGGTCATCGGTCCACCTTGTAGGGGGTCTTTCAACACTGCGTCTTCCCGTACGCGATCGCCACTCCAGAACCTTTCGGCCCCAACGGCCATCTGTTCTGCGAGCAATGTGCCCTGCCCATTGCCACTTAAGTTTGGCGATTCTTCGTGCTATGTCGGCAACCTATGTGTATGTTTATAATATCAAAATATATATTTTTTTACTAAAAGCATATGAAAATATATAATATAACAAAAAAACCGGTCAAGTACGAGTCAGACTCGCGCACAAAAGGTTCCGTACCGTTCGTGTTTTTAAAGATATAAATCATCTGAGAAGCTATCACGGGTACGGAACCCTAAAAATAATTTTTAATTGTTTATCTGTCTGTCTGTTTATTCCGGATAATCTCTGAAACGGCTAGACCGATTTTGACGGGACTTTCACTGACTGATAGCTGATGTTACAAGGGGAAATTTTTCGCGGGAGTGGGATTTCAAACTACGAAATACGTCTTCGAAACGATTGAACTAAATTTGATGAGCTTTTTACTGGGATAACTTCATAGCTAATGCAATAATGAGTAAATTAAGCTACTTTTCCCGTAGGAACGGGGATTAATTTCGGACAATCAGCTTCTGAAGAGACTTTCATCAACAACTTAGATAATATTTGTTATGTTCTAAGAACTAATCATTTTCCTTATTACAAGGTGAGTAATATTCTTAAACTCTACGCGAGCGGACGAACGAAGTCGCGGGTAACGGCTAGTTTTTTGGTTTGTTTAAATAGTGTAGTTGATTAATAGTTTTATTGGACAAAAAATACTAAACACTAACGTAAACTAAACACTTTTAATAATGGGTTTCAACAGCAAATGTCTTATTTATAAAATCACCACGCCACTTTAAGCCACGTCTGAAGATTTTTCTAAAAAACCTTAAGTTTATTGAACTGAAGATGTAATGATGTACTTATCAGGTACTGCCTAGGTCATTAGCGAAGAGGGAGCGAGATTTTTATGCCGTTGATTTTTTACATTATTTTTCCTGAAAACGTGTTGGCACTTAGAATATTACCATTCTCCCTACAGCCTACTTTCTCTTTCCACTCAAATCTAAAGGTCGCTTTTGTAACAGGTGATTTAGACCGTAATAAATAAACAAAATGGTTCCAAAGTGTTCAAACTGCCTCGTCAGGTATTTCTGTTCCGATGTGATCTTTGGTGTGATATTTAGGTTAAGCAAAGTGTGATTGGGGTTGATGAAGAATTTAACACATTGAATTTCGACTAAGGATATATTCGTAAATGGTTTTTTATTCAGAATGACCGTTACGGGTAGATGAGGAAGTGCGGTGCGATTATTTTCTGATTCTGATAAGAATATATCAGTAATTAAACAAATGTATGGTGACCACCGAATTCGGCCAAAAAAAAATTAATAATGATTTAAAAAACAACTACTTAACTAATCGTGGGTTTTTCCACACCTCCGCCTACTACCAATTCCTTCGTGGAGGAGAGAGACTAATGTTTTCCTTTTAAGTAAATTCTCCTAAGCATACCTTGGTAAGCTAAAAATAGGCGTTGTATCACTTTAGCAGACATTATGGGCGTTTCACGCGAATCGGTTACTGCCGGTAGATTTACGGGCGCCGTATAAAAAGTTTGTGTCGTTTAGACGCACCTGGTGTTTGCAACCGCTCATAAACTGATCATGCGGGGTGGGTTGTACGGAATCCGATTGTGTTTTGTTAATTAAGTTGTGTATTTGTATTTGGTATCGGTGATTGATGAGGAGTGAAGTGATCGTTAACAGGACGTTAGAAAACATCGCTGTTTTTACGAGTAACGTTGACTACAGATTAATAATAATAATATTCCACAGCTATCACACAACGCCGTCTAGTCCCAAGCTAAGCAGAACTTCTGTTATGAGTACTAGACAACTGTTAAACATACTTATATATTTCTAAATACATACATAATATAGACAAATTACACCCATACACAGAACAAATGAACGTGCTCGTTACACAAACATTGGTTTTAGGTGAGATTCGTGCCCACGACCTCTGACATAGTAGTCAGGGCTATACCACTAGATCCACAGCTCAGTTAAAAAAAGTCAAAGATTAAGTTTAACCACTTTAAGCAAATATTCATAAACAACAAAGTTATGAGCGTTTGTTTATATCCCAAAATGTCACTCCATTTAAGGAAATATTGTACAGGCTGTTGATTATGAATGAATTAATGGCGACAAAAATGAAAAATAACTGCTTGTAGTATTTTCTAGTAGCAATTGTTATGAATGATTGATTCAATTATGAATTTACAAATTATTAAAAATTTTCGTGGACAATTTTGGGATTTCGTTTTTTTACTTTTGACTACACAAATGTGATCAGTAACGGGTACGGATAGAGCCCCATTTTTTTGTACTAATTAAAAATAGGAGTGTATATAGATGAACAATGTGATACTTAACATCACGTATTAATACCAAAGAAAAAATAAAAAAATTTAATTATGTGACTCTCACATGACAAGCAACACAATAAAATGTTAACTAATCACTTACTTAAACTAGCTAAAACAAAATTTAGTAATTTAAAAAAAAACCGGCCAAGTGCGAGTCAGACTCGCACACGAAAAATTCCGTACCATTATCAAAACTACATTAGACACTATATTATAACCTTTTTTTAGTATTTGTTGTTATAGCGGCAACAGAAATACATTATCTGTGAAAATTTCAACTGTCTAGCTATCACGGTTCATGAGATACATCCTGCCCCCCTAGCCAAGTTCGCCTCGAGTCGGCCACGCCTCCTATTCCTTTGTTCGGACCACGTGACTGAGCGTTGAGATGACGTCAGAATAAAGGAATCGGAGGTGTGGCCTACTCGAGGCGATCAACGAAAAGAGAATCGAACGAAAAGGTTGTAACTTGGCTAGGGGGGCTGGTGTCAGACAGACGGACAGTGGAGTCTTAGCAATAGGGTCCTGTTTTTACCCTTTGGGTACGTAAAAAGGACCCTAAAGAGGATTTTTACTAAAAATCCCATTATTTTTGGCAATATTTTAAATGTATAACTTGACATGTTTTTGTTTTATAAAATAAGATTGATTTACGATTGCTGTTTCCAGGTCCACTACATAATAAAGAAAACTTTGTAAAGTAACCTTTACTTATACCAATAGGTAGGCCTTGGCTGCTACTTTCCTTCTTTTGTAAAATAAAAGCGTTGCCACATTATTAGCAGATAATCCAATGTCCTGGCCCATATACGTGGTCCTTCCCGTTCTTGAGCCCAAACTCTGTTCAAATTAACATTAATGATAATGAATGCGGCCCAGTATTGATCCCGCATTAACCCAGCAACGGGACCCAACGGGGCCCAAGTCTCCCATTCGAGAGTACACCAATAAATTGAGATATTTGCCCTGTTGTGAACAAAATTTATGTTCTTTTATTGGGTATTGTAACGTTTTTCGAACGTTTCTACAGGCGGTAGCACTTTTTGTAACAATGGCTACGAATTTACGATCGAATTGATGTTATTACTTTGCCCATTAATTTGGACTTGTTTACGCTGAGTACAATTTAAAGGTGCGAGGTAGGTAGCTTCAAAAGGGTGAAGGTGAAAAAATGTTTCGCGATTATAGAACGTTTACGTGGCACGAACGTATTTCATGTAAGTCAAAATCTTTTTCTTAAAAGTACTGTATTTCTTTTTTAAGTAAGTTAATTAATTTCCATAGCTTTTTTTTCTTTTGGATTATTTTTTTGGCGTTTCGCCTCGTCGTTTATACCGCGAACATCTTGGGACTGGAACAACTTGCCTGCTGTGGTCTTCCCGTCCGATTATCATTTAGGTGTCTTCAAGGCTAGAGTGAATAGGCTCTTAATAAACTAGTGCGCCTCACCATCAACGCATCAACGCAACGATTCCATCACTAATTACCATCAGGTGGGATCGCAGTCAAGCACTAGTTTATAATAATAAAAAAAATAGTTTTTACGAAAACCTGGCATCGTAAACGCTGTTATATTAACCAAAAAGAAATATAGCTGAAGTCAACAGCCATACTTGACAAAGAAAATACTCCATCCATCTTGTATTCCTTTTCCCCATTCTTACATATTTCACCGATATATATACATGTCAACACTATCGAATTGTGAGTAACAGGTGCTGATTTGATATTTCAATCCATCTTCTGGTCCCTGTATAATACTCGTCTATGAAACACGTGAATGTTTGGGAAAAGTTTCGAATTCTTTCGGCACGAAATCTTGCGGTAACAGAATCTTAAGACTTTTTGACAAGATAGGAGACAACCTTTACTTTTACTTCAACCTTATAAAAATTATATTAAAATGCAAATAAAATAAAAATAAAGCCTTTTAACTAATAAACTAATACTTATTACAATACAATTCATAAACTAATCAAAATAGATGGTACGGTTGGCGTAGTGGTTGAGTGATTGACTGGTGCGTTGCGTGTCGCGGGTACAAAATATTTGTATGATTTAGTTCCGGGTCTTGGTGTTTTTGGAGTGGGAGGTCGTGTCAGACTTTTACTGACTAAAAACCCACTCCTGTTCCTTCCTTGCTATTGTTCCAGGGCCCCGGAGATCTCTTCCGCATCACCCATGTGCTCCAGTAGGCTTCGACCCTGCTGGGCCCCTACGGTTGCTGACATCTCTTTGAGGCGGGCGTGGAACACTACGCGCCGTCGACGGCTTGGGCTCGGTCCGGACGGTTACCTGACGATCGGACGGCAAGCTACCCATTGCTCACCGTCCGCAAGCCCGTGCCTACGGTGGCCGGAAATCGGGATCGGAATCCCCGCGGCTGGGGCGCGAGGGCCATTTAGACAGAGGGACAAAGGGCGCCTCCTTTGCTAGCATTACTGCTTCGCAGAAGGAGGCGACCGCCTGCCACTCCTCCTCGCTCCGGACCATGGCCAAGGCCCAGCGCGAGAGATCGCTGCCGAGGGTCTTGTGTATGTGTCTTTACATGTTTATGAACGCACCCACGATACAGGAATCATTTTTAGTGTGAGGCAAAGTTTTATAAATAAAAAAAAAACCTATTGTACTACGGCGTCTTCTTCCATTGCTAGTCCTTCCCCAGGATGCTCCATTTCTCGCAGTCTCGTGTAGCTATGATCCATAAGGTACCAGCCATCTCCAGTATGCGAACTATGCACTATGCTATCGTCCTAGTGTTAGCCTTGTCTTCCTCTACTTCGTTTCGAATGGTTTCTGATTTGTCATTCCGTTTTAAAATTATAATAGAATGGCAAATAAAAATGCAGATATTGGTTGTTGTTTGTTCTCGATTACATGCTTTACGTCATTCAGTAAATCGATAAAATATTTCATATTCAGATAGTGGTGGCCCCGACTTACTAGTGTAATTTATTTCATCACCATTGCTCTCAAAAATGATGAAGGAAAACATCTTGAGGAAACCGGCATGTCCTTGAATCAAAAATTTCAAAGACGTGACATCCGCCAATCCGCAAGACCTGAGTACCAGCAGTGGGAACATTATAAAGCTGATTATGTTATATGAGTTCAAGCTTTGTAAGCAAGCGTTGTGACATTCTTATATGTAGTAGGTAGCCCGACTGAAACCACGCTTTAGGTCCGGTCAGCGTCTTAGGGCGGAATTCACCAATAAAACTAATCGCGTTTTAACGTTTGGCTCGCATAATCACGTTTAGGCGCTGTCACTGGTGTCTTTTGTCTGTATTTTTCTTTTGTTGTATTTTTACAAGTGACACTAGTGACAGCAGCTAAACGCGGTTATGCGAGCCAAACGTTAAAACGCGATTAGTTTTATTGGTGAATTCCGCCCTTAAGGTACGGAATGTGACGGTAGTAAATCTCAGTAGCAGCAGGTGGAGATTTAAGCTGTTTTCTCCCATTGTTATTAAAATAACTTACTTAAAAGACTTACTTGGGTACAAAAAAAATGGAGTTTTGTTAAAGTCACATGAAAGCGAGCAGCCTTATCTTATAAAAATGTTCATCTCCGATTACGTAGCGTAGTATTCAAGACATTTGTTAATAGTTTCATAGTTCTTTCAGCTTTTTCTGTGAAAATTAAAAAAAAATCTAGGTGTTTTCTTTATATAAAAGTTTACTTACGTATATTTTAAAATATTCTAATGTACGAGTAGGTATGTTGTGCTTTAGTATTTAAATCAAGGTAAATAATTACACTAGTTATCAATCATCCTTATAAACGACCACTCGCTAAGTTAAATACATAAAAGGAGAAACTGACTGACTGACATATCAACGCACAGCCGAAACTATCGGGACTAGAACCGTTAAATTTTGCAGAAAGTTTCTTTTTATGACGTAGGTGAGCACTAAGAGAGGATTTCCCTAAATCCACCCCTTAAAGGGATGAAACGGGGGTCCAAAGTTTGGACAGTCAAATGGGGTGAATAGAAACCAAACTTCAAAGGGTATTTTCACGATATTTGAATATTTTTTGCAGCAATTAACTATATCAATTTATTAATGAATTGTTATTCTAAAAAGTCGATGCTTTGTTAAAAACCAATAATATGGTATCAAAGTGAAAAACCAAACCAAAGCTATGTTTCTATTCACCCCTGCGTTTCTATTCACCCCGTTTTACGGTATAAAGAAATCTACTTTCACGCGGGCGAAGCCGCTGGCAAAAGCTAGTTTGACAATAAACTGTTACCCATTAAGATCGCTATCTCCATTAATTAGGTTCGTTAAACACCTGTATTTACGTCGGCATAATCAAATTACGTGGTGCGGGATCACTGGTCGCGCGTCGATTCATATCAATTACTGTAATGACGTAACGCATGGTACGTGCTTAATGAAAATGTACTGTTTGGGCAAAGCATTAAGTCTATGGGCAATTGATTAAGTTAATGGGGAATATTTTTTGTGGAATTTAATTAAACCTTGGTAGAAGATGGGGAAGGATTATAATACCCAGTCGGTGATGTAGAGCTGAAGTGGTAATGATGAAGTTTAAATCACTATATAGTATAAAAAAGTTGCTTCCCGCTATCTGTTCCTATACATAGAAGCATATTATTATTATTTTAGTCCTTTCGATCCATCCTAAGGCGTTGTCTGGTTGATATCGCTGTCAGCGATAAGACCGCCACTGTACCCGTAGATTTAAGTTAATGTATAAGTTGTGTTACTTTTTTGGTGTACAATAAAGTTTATTCTATTCTATTCTATCAGTGTATCGTGTTGGCCAGTAACTGTGGAGGTTTGTGTTTGGCTCAATGTAAAACACACATGTGTTTAAAAATACCTGCCCCCCTAGCCAAGTTGCAAACGATAAACGTGAACGCTTAGTAATCTCCAATAGATTTTCAACTTTATACCTAAGAGCATAAAGTTGAAAATCTATTAAAGACTACTGAGCGTTAGCGACCGGAACGAACGAAAACACTATGTAATCTTCAATAGATTTTCAACTTTATATCCAATAGCATAAAGTTGAAAATCTATTAAAGACTACTGAGAGTTTACGTTTATCGTTTGTGACTTGGCTAGGGGGGCTGTTCAACTGCATCCGATTACACTAGAAGTCGATCCCAAAATAGTTGGGAAAAGGCTAAAGACATAATGAATGTTCCCACTGCAGTGACTCAGGCCTCGTAGGGGTCGTTATTCACCACGCAGGCCCAGTGCGGATTGGTGGATGTGTGACATCCACCAATCCGCATTGGATTCTATAATATCTTCGATTTTTTGGTTCTAGGACATGCCGGTTTCCTCACGATGTTTTCTCTTACCATTTTGGGAGCAGTGGTGATAAAATAAATCACACCAAGTAATTCCTAGTTGCGTTTGAACCCGCGACTTATAACTCGTAAGTCAGCCCCCCTAGCCAAGTTACAACCATTTCGTTTCGATTCTCTTTTCGTCGATCGCCTCGAGTCGGCTAGGCTACGCCTCCGATTCCTTTGTTCTGTCGTCATCTCAACGCTCAGTCACGTGGTCAGAACAAAGGAATAGGAGGCGTGGCTGACTTGAGGCGATCAATGAAAAGAGAATCGAAACGAAACGGTTGTAACTTGGCTAGGGGGGCTGGGCCGTTATCACTGGACCACCACTGCTCTAAAAGAAATACGTATCTATTGCAGTTATTGGCAAAAGATGACATTTAATTTTATTATTATGAGCTTGTGATCCACTGCAGGGCAAAGGCGTCCCTTTCATTCTTCCACTTTTCTTTGTCCTTAGCAACATTTGACCAATCCTTAAGGTAGCAGTCAAATTTATTCATCACGCCATTTCTTTTACTCCTGATTTAACATTCAATGGGCAGAAGTTACGGTCTCTTTGTTAGTAAGCTTTCTGTTATTATGAAAAAAAAATGAAAATAAAAAACAAAACGGGCGAAATAGACGACATATACGTAACTTGTATAGTAGACTGAGGTATCCACCTAAAACTTAAATGGCAGATTTAGATGCCTAAGCACATTAATCCAAAGGCCGTTCCACTTAATTCAGGACCCAAAATGATTGTATTGTATAATTGCTAATTCATGCTTATCCAGGTTCAAATACGACAATTAGGTATTTGCTCGAATACAGGCCCGTAATCAAATCATTGATTCGGAAACTGTGTTTGCCAGGAATGTAAAATCGACATAAATATATTTAACTGGTCTGTTGCTCTAGTGGTTAGTGGCCCTGACTGTTATGCCGGAGGTCGTGGGTTCGATTCCCATCCAGGACCGATTAACTTTTATGAACAACTTTTATAAGCATTAATAGAAAAAACTTAATTATCTATACTAGCTATCAAAAATTCCTCCTTATCGCTGTCGATTGGAAGTATGCCCAAAGACTGGAATCATTGCCTCGTTGTATGATGTTTAATCCCTGACCGAGGTAAAAGCCAGCCCTTAGGCTACGCGAAGTAACAACTGACAATTTATTTAAATAATTGATACTAGTTGGTAAATCATAAAACCAAATTAAATATTAGCTTTATCCCGCAGCTTTGCTTCTATGGGCTGTTCGACAGGAACTGTGATGTTTTCTGAGATAAAAAGTAGCTCATCGATATCTTAAGTTTCTCATCCCTAAATCAGTGATAGTGGACATTATCATAATCTGATCCGAATTTCCAGAGAATAGATCATCATTTACGAACATTATAAAACATACAAAAAGAGTACCTTAGTGCTATCAAAACGCAATATATATTTTTCTATTATTTAACTACAAAGGACCACAATTTCCAATCTCGAACAACATTTTTCTGCGAATCCAAGGACCAAGAATGTATGTACTCAAGTACCTAAAGTTATAACTCAATAAGTAAATTGTTAGGGGTTGTGCCGGCTCGTCTTGACCGGATCGCTGGCATCCTCTTTCCGTCTCGTATTAGCACTTAGCCAGGTCACTGGCTTCCAATTCGATAGTCTGTCGTAACAAGGGGCTGTGATAAAGGACCCATGTCTTGTAAGCGATAATTTGTGGGCCAGTATTTGGAGAAATATTTGGTCCTTGTGTAATAAAGTTAGAGTTTCTATCAGTAGAGAGAAAATTTAAGGGGTAATTTTTTTTGTTTATATGTTGGCAAAGGTACCTTCTTATTTTATTTAAGAAATCATCAAAAGACTTCTTTCACTCTGGGTGGTGGTGGTTCAGCACTTATAGAAAGCTATGCATACAAAATTAAAAAGTGTTACAAGCTAATTTTTATTTTTTATACTAGAAAAAAAAAGTCGCCATAGAATATGCTACGGAAGCAAAGTCATTGAATAAAGCTAGTGTAAAACGAATTAATTCATTTGGCAGTGTTCAACATTTGCTCATAGTCGTCTAAAAAGGTTGATCGTCGGATCTCGATTTACCATTGAGAAACCGGACTCCAACTGTTATGTATTCTTCCTGCCTTAAGCTCATCTTTTTGTTAGTGACCTTTACCAACATTTTTTTTTTGTTTTCGAGGAGAAGCCGTGCAAGGCGTACGGGGTTTTGGGGAAAAGTGAGGGCAGTGTAGGATTTTTACCTCATTATAATCACCCTGGTGATGTCCATCATTCCAGTTATAAGATCATTTCAGAACTTTCTTTGTGCAACGCCTGTTAGGGTACTGCCTTGAAGAGACCGCAATAAGGGTCTACCCTAAACCCAACTGCGAACAGTAGTACATGATTACTGTGCCACGATCCCGCTCGGTAGCCTCCTCCTGAACCATCACGATCTCACAAAAGGAGACAACTTACAAACGCACGACCACTTAGCAAATATTTACTCCTTTAGATACTAGGGTCTGTAGCGTAGGCTACAGATGTAGGTTTCTGTAATTTAATGTGTGCAGGAAGATAAACTCCGGACACCGTATTTCAATATTTATGTTTTTGGCACTCATCTGTATACATAAAAGAAAAACTGACTGACTGACATATCAACGCACACACAGACGAAAATACAGACGAAACTACTGGAACTAGGAGCGTGAAATTTTGCACAAGGCTTCCTTTTATGACGTTGGCGAGCACTAAGAGAGGGTTCTCCAAAATTCACCTCCTAACGGGATGAAACTGGGGTTCAAAGTTTGTATGGAGAAATCTATTTTCATGCGGGCGAAGCCGCTGGCAGAAGCTAGTGTTTCACATTTAGCAAAAACCGAATTTGACAATTTTTTTTTTGTTCTGTAGATACCTACACAGCTTGTTCCTAGTCAAGAGCATCAGTAGTAGTTAGTATCAATACAGGTCATAGGGGCGTTTCGATAAGGACATTGGTACATTGATACCAATAAATTGATACCCAGTAGGTTTACTGGGTGAGTTGTCGTTCCGCAAACAGAAATGTGACTAACTAGGTTATGTTTCTACCTAATTTTGTTATTAAAAATTAGTTATTATCTGGTGTGGTAAATTCTCGAAAAATAAAGGTAGGTTTATGGCCAAAAATAATCTCGTATACAAAACGAAAAGTAGGTACGTAGACTTGAGGTAGAGTAGCAAAACACTTTCCATCCAAAAACGACAAAAAAATATTCCGACTTATCTTTAATGTTGACAGAATAATTTACGGCATCACCTCTTACAAAATATTTGCTGAAGACGTTTCTTTAAAAACGAGCAGCACGCTTAATGTAGTTTGAAAAAAGATTTCAACAAGGTTTTTTTTTCTTTTACAGGAATCCCGGAAAAATGAAGATCTGCACGTATTTGCTGTTGAGTTTTTTAGGTGAGTTTATCTTTATTTAGCTTTTTGAGTTATAGTTACCTACTTTGCGAAGAGATTTAAATGGAGTTGACCAACCTTTTCAAGCTTTTACACACGATAGAAGAAATAAGTAAAGTAAGATCGAAATTATATTTTGACTGGACACTAGACTGTTTCAAATACTTACGTTTTTCTTGACTTATTTAGAATACTAACTTTTTGAAAATAGGTTAAGATGCAAACAAAACATCATAGTACTACGAATAACTTAACATAGAACTAATATTTGTAAATAAATCTTGCTAACACTGTAGTCTGCAGATAAGCATATATATAAAATTAATATATAGGTACCTATTTATATAAAAAAAAACAAAGAACTTAAATTTTGTAAGTAGATTTGTATTTACAAATATATTTGCCTAAACATCGATCTGTGAACATTTCCATCAGATCAGCACCAAAGGCAATCCATATAGTAACCACTTTCTGGAATTCAATACATGGAAACGTTCTATGATAACGATTTGGCTAAACCTAAAACATAAATTGAACATGAAGCCGAGCTAAACTGGCTGGCTACAAGGTAAATCAAGCTTAAAGTTGAAGTATGCCACATAACTTTATTCCGTTCAATACATTATTCACTTTTCTCGACATATTTTTGTGGAGCAGAGTGTCGAACTGAATTTTGCGAGCAGCGGTACGAAATAAACGTGGTCCTTGGAGATCGCTAAATCTACGGACATAGGTAAGTACGTACCTTTTACGTACGTATGTAGCTTCATAAATTTCTACAGGTTTTTGATTTATTAATATTATAGACGCAGAAGACTTTTAAAAATAATTTGAATAACATCATAATTCATGTTTACCTGTTTTTTAGTATTATAGTAAATAATAAGCCTATTTTGTGACCCACTGCTAGGTAAAGACCTCCCCTTTCTTGTTCCAAACCTCTTTGTCTAGGGCGATCTCTGGCTAAGCTTGCCCTGCAAACATGATCAGCCCCCCTAGCCAAATTACAACCGTTTCGTTTCGATTCTCTTTTCGTTGATAGCCTCGAGTAGGTCACGCCTGCGATTCCTTTATTATGACGTCATCTCAACGCTCTGCCACGTGGTCAGAACTATGGAATAGGAGGCGTGGTCAACTCGAGGCGATCAACGAAAAGAGAATCGAAACGAAACGGTTATAACTTGGCTAGGGGGGCTGGCGCATTCGTGCGACGTGGCCAGCCCACTCTCACTACAGTCTGGCTGGTTTTTTCCTAACGTCTGCTACTTGAGTTATGGAGCGCAGCGTGGTGTTTCTAATGCGATTTATTCGCTTAACACTTATTATGCTGCGCTCCATTGCTCTTTGACAAATCTTGAGTTTGGATTTTTGTCGTTCAGTAAGTGTTCAACTTTGTGCACGTAAGTTAGGACAGGGCTAAATATTACAATTATTTTATATATTCTAAATAGGTGATAGTTTTCACCTAATCAGCAAAATGGTTAACCCCACATAATCACACATTGACCTAACTTTCATGACCTATAAGATCACAGTAAAAAATACGCCTATAACATTCACTTTAGTTCCAACCATTCTGTATAGGAAGTAGCAGGAAAATGGTCAGTAAGGGGAAAAAAAAAGTTACATAAACAAATGAAGGAAGTTTTGAAAGTAGGACAAATGGGAATGTAATTGGAAAAAGTTGTTCTTTATCAAACTTATTTCGTATTACCCACTGATGTTTTGATGTGTTAGATTAGGAACCATCGACATTAGGGCTATATTTCACGGGGACACCATGGCGGCGCGACCAGTCGCCGCTACCAACAAAATGTATAGGTACAGTTCTATAGAGAGTTGCTCACCTCGGACGCGTGCACCTAAGGTTCATTTTGATACTGTCTCAGTGTGGTGTAGCGACTCTGGTGTCTGTATGGTGTCTAGTTTGGTAGCTTACGGACACCATGACGGCGCAACTGGTCGCGTCGCCATGGTGTCCCGATGAAATATAGCCCTAAAATAAATAGAATACACGTACTCGTACCAATATATTATAATAAAAATTGTGCGAATAACGTGCCACAGAAAGTTGGATAAATACAACTAAGCAATCTTTGTTTCTACAAAAAATAATCGACAAAGTATATTTAATTACTAACTACAAATATAGACATTATCAAAAAAATTATAAAGTCACCGGAAACGTATAAAGTCACCGGAAATTTTGTAGATTCCGTATGATTGTAATAAATGTTTATTAGATTAAAATTTATCGAAATATGAAAACAAAAAAACGTTATGTATACGATAAATCAGAAACAAACCAATAAATTATTTGTATTTGTATCACATCCAAATTTATTAGTTTCCACGATTATGTTCGTGACTTATTTAAAAAAAATAGTTTACAATTTCTCGCGATATTTACAATCTTACGGCGCGCGGCGTTTGCAATTTTCCGGTGTCATATTCCCGAATTCTGATTTAAGCATTGAGTAATTCTCAAACTCTACTTTATAGTTATATATAATTTTAATACTCAATTCAGAAACCCATCCACAAACATTTAATTCCAAAACTCGCAATTTACTATTTTAAAATAATGGCGTCTAAAATTCCTCCACATCGCTGTCGTACGTATACCCAAAACTATAACGTATGCCCAAAAGACTGACGGCCATTGCCACGTTGTATGGCAATGTTTAATCGATAAATGAATATACATATCGCACCCTTAATATTTACAATAACTTGGCAAACCTTTAACTTTTTAATCTAGCGAATTTGTATTCGCTAGATTAAAATTATTTCCCGATTATTATTATTACCCGGTACAATAAGTAATCCGATTATCAGTCTTGTTCGAATATTCTTCAATAATTGATTCGCAACTTCTTATCCAGTTAATAAATTTTATATATTGAAAATTTTATGACGCAGGTTTTCCTTTTTGGTATAGATCCACTTTTGTTTTAAAGTGTACGATATTTCAGCAGGTAGGTTTATTTACAACGAAACCTCAAAATAGCTAAAATCGCACATATCTAGTATTCCCAGGACCGCTCTCGGAACCCGGTTTTAACATCTTTGAAGAGAAGCACCAAAGGGTTGCTGTGGAGACTCGCAGTCTTATCACATAGTATCTCCTTTATATAATTCCAGGAACATGCTCTAGCATATTTCAATAGTAACATTAACTGTGTTTTGAAATGGCTAACAGGAAACTGTCAGGTATTCTACTGTGTAATTTGTACTATTTCGTACTTAGGTAACTTAACCCCACATAATCACACATAGACCTAACTTTGATGACCTATAAGATCACAGTAAAAAATACGCCTTTATCATCCACTTTAGTTCCAACCATTCTGTATAGGAAGTAGCAGGAAAATGGTCAGTAAGGGGAAAAAAAATAAAGTTACATAAACAAATGAAGGAAGTTTTGAAAGTAGGACAAATGGGAATGTAATTGGAAAAAGTTGTTCTTTATCAAACTTATTTCGTATTACCCACTGATGTTTTGATGTGTTAGATTAGGAACCATCGACATTAGGGCTATATTTCACGGGGACACCATGGCGGCGCGACGAGTCGCCACTACCAACAAAATGTATAGGTACAGTTCTATAGAGAGTTGCTCACCTCGGACGCGTGCACCTAAGGTTCATTTTGATACTGTCTCAGTGTGGTGTAGCGACGTGTCTAGTTTGGTAGCTTACGGACACCATGACGGCGCAACTGGTCGCGCCGCCATGGTGTCCCGATGAAATATAGCCCTAAAATAAATAGAATACACGTACTCGTACCAATATATTATAATAAAAATTGTGCGAATAACGTGCCACAGAAAGTTGGCTAAATACAACTAAGCAATCTTTGTTTCTACAAAAAATAATCGACAAAGTATATTTAATTACTAACTACAAATATAGACATTATCAAAAAAATTATAAAGTCACCGGAAACGTATAAAGTCACCGGAAATTTTGTAGATTCCGTATGATTGTAGTAAATGTTTATTAGATTAAAATTTATCGAAATATGAAAACAAAAAAACGTTATGTATACGATAAATCAGAAACAAACCAATAAATTATTTGTATTTGTATCACATCCAAATTTATTAGTTTCCACGATTATGTTCGTGACTTATTTAAAAAAAATAGTTTACAATTTCTCGCGATATTTACAATCTTACGGCGCGCGGCGTTTGCAATTTTCCGGTGTCATATTCCCGAATTCTGATTTAAGCATTGAGTAATTCTCAAACTCTACTTTATAGTTATATATAATTTTAATACTCAATTCAGAAACCCATCCACAAACATTTAATTCCAAAACTCGCAATTTACTATTTTAAAATAATGGCGTCTAAAATTCCTCCACATCGCTGTCGTACGTATACCCAAAACTATAACGTATGCCCAAAAGACTGACGGCCATTGCCACGTTGTATGGCAATGTTTAATCGATAAATGAATATACATATCGCACCCTTAATATTTACAATAACTTGGCAAACCTTTAACTTTTTAATCTAGCGAATTTGTATTCGCTAGATTAAAATTATTTCCCGATTATTATTATTACCCGGTACAATAAGTAATCCGATTATCAGTCTTGTTCGAATATTCTTCAATAATTGATTCGCAACTTCTTATCCAGTTAATAAATTTTATATATTGAAAATTTTATGACGCAGGTTTTCCTTTTTGGTATAGATCCACTTTTGTTTTAAAGTGTACGATATTTCAGCAGGTAGGTTTATTTACAACGAAACCTCAAAATAGCTAAAATCGCACATATCTAGTATTCCCAGGACCGCTCTCGGAACCCGGTTTTAACATCTTTGAAGAGAAGCACCAAAGGGTTGCTGTGGAGACTCGCAGTCTTATCACATAGTATCTCCTTTATATAATTCCAGGAACATGCTCTAGCATATTTCAATAGTAACATTAACTGTGTTTTGAAATGGCTAACAGGAAACTGTCAGGTATTCTACTGTGTAATTTGTACTATTTCGTACTTAGGTAACTTACAAAGTGCTTTGGATTCCTCTGCCGTCATAGTCTTAGACACGTTTCCAACAAACTCTATATATTTGTAACCACAATTTATCTACGCTATGAAAGGTCTGTGCATTTTCATGATTGTTTATTATTTGTGTTGCCACAGTAAAAAAAAAGTATTTAAGAAAATATTGCCTATAAATAAAGTCTGTTTATAGATCAGTGACTCCGATCTTGAAACTGCCAACACTATTGCGGCAAAACAGTTTGAAGCCTAGTATGGGATATAGTGTCACACCTAACTATTGTAACACTTTGTGAAAATCCAAAAAAACAGTTTAGTCTAGGAATGCTTGATTCGCGGAATGACTACAGAGTTTATAATTGACCAATTCTTATAAAGTAAATTTCTTTAAATGACTGATTCTAGAAATGACTGATTCTAAAATTGACTGATTCTATAAATATCGATTGTATTAGTTATAAAGAGATAATTCGTTTGTTTTTAATAAAATGTTTTACTACACTTCGAAATCACTGAGTGAAAAGTTTTTTTTGTTGTATAATCCACGGAGGCGAAGCTACGGAAAAAGCTAGGAAATATGTAAAGCGATCCTACTGTCTATTGCTAATGAAAGAAAATATAAATACCTAAATATCTATTCACAGAGCTTCATGTTTAGCAAACACCGATGAAATTGTTTATTCAAACAGATACCGTAGGACGACATAAACAGTATCATGTTCAACATAACTGTCCTAAATAAAGGACATCTCGGGCTTTCTAATTATTTTACTACTAGCGTTTGCCAGTGGCTTCACCCGATTGTATGCCGAAAATTATCTCTCGGGGGCATATTAATAGGATAAAAATTAATGTATAATATTTTTAAATTTTTAAAACGATATGGGTCATTTTATTTATTTATTTTATTATCTAAACTAATAATATAAAGAGTTAAAGTTTTTTTTGTTTGTAATGTAATAATGGTAATCTCTGAAAGTACTGGTCCGATTGCTAAAATTTTTTCACCATTAGTAAGCTACTTTATTCCTGAATGGCATAAGCTATATTTTATGTACGTGGGTGAAGCCGGGGACAAAAGCTAGTTATTTATACAGATGGAAACAGCAATAGATTACTTAAATAAAACAGTATAAATATACATGAGAAAGTATATTAATGTTATATAGGCGAAAGTTTGTGAGTGTGTGTATCTATTATTTCTTCGCGCTCAATCGGCTGAACTGATTTCAATTGGTGCACGGGTAGATCATGTCCTGGAATAGCACATAGGATACTTTTACCCCGGGAGTATGTTCCCTTGGGACAATTTTCCACTAACACATGGGCAAAGCCGCTGGTAGCAGCCAGTAATATGGATGGGATTCGATCAAATGTCAAAATAACACATTGTTGACGAAAATCCTATATTTAGAACACTAATTAACGCAACGTACACTGTGTGACAAAATTGAGAATATCACGCTTTTTGTCACGGCTTCACTTCTGAGTACTATAAATCCCAGAGAAAGATTATGGAGTAGGTAGTCTGTGACAGCAATGGTTCAAAAGAATTTAAATGCCTCATTTGTTTCATGATCACAAGCGCGACTGCTGACCATAAGTAGCAAATATACACAGAGACATATACATACATATAAATTTTAATGTGATACCTACCTTCAATTCAGTCATTAGATACCCTTGTAACTAGCTCTCGATATATGTAAAATAGGCTAATTCACGTGGAAGTGGTGCTAACATTATAATTCAGTTTGAACGGATGGACGCCTCAAAATTAGATAGATAGATAGATTGTATCTACCTAGACAGAGCTAGGACTAGGTATACGATCTAGATCTAACCAATTAAGCGATGGATTCGTGTAAATTACTGCTCAAATTGAGCCCGGAGTCAATATTACTAAACGCAAATATTAGGTCGAGAGCTGTTGAAAGGGAATCGTTTGTCTTGGTATGGTCATGTGAAGAGGAGGGATGAAACGCATGTTACTAAAAGAGTTATGAGTTTACATGTGGATGGATGGAGAGGGAGAGGGAGACCAAAGAAAAGATGGATGGATTGTGTGAAGAGTGATATGAAAGAAAAGGAAGTTAGTGATAGTATGACGAGTGACAGGGCAGAATGGAAGAAAAAAACATGTTGCGCCGACCCCAAATAACACGGGACAAGGGCAGGAAGATGATGATGATGATGAGCTGTAGATGGAGGTTAGAGCTCGTATGTGTGGCTTAGTTTGATGGTAATATTAGTCGTTGGATTTAACACTTTGTTTGAGATTAAAGATCAGGAATTTGATTGTTCATTTTATTGTACACTAGCTTCTTCCAGCAATTTTGACTGCGTAAAAGTTTAAAATTATCCAAATTATTCCTTGACGTAAATCTGAGAGGAACATAGGGGTGGTTTTAGTTATTAAGAGTCTGACAGATTTCACCGTCCACCCTAGGATGGAGGACATTTAGGCCCCTAACAACAAGCTTAATGGTAACAGACTGTAGTTCAGGAATTAGACAGTTCATTTTATGTTACACTACCTTCTGCCAGCTAGGCTTTGCACGTGTGAAAGTATAGTCCCTCCATCCACTCCAGTGTGGAGGACATTAGCTCGCTGTCCGGCAGTCCGGTAATAGTCCGGACCGCGCCCAATTCGTCGATAGCGCGTAGGGAGCTCGTCGTCCGGCAGTACGGTAATCGTCCGGACCGAGCCCAAGTTGTCGACAGCGCGTAGTGTTCCACGCGCACAGCAAAGAGATGTCAGCTAACCGCAGGGGCCCAACAAAGCTGATGCCCGCTAGGGTCTAGAACGCAAAGGGCAACAGAAAAACACACCTTAAATAGGGTGGAGGACATCTAAGGATTATGACTCCGAAAAAAAGTTCCATTGCTGAAATAAAATAATATACCGACAGCAAAAGTCTAAACACAAACTAGATCAGATCCCTGAGAATTGATTTCACTGCTCAAAAATTGTTATGCCGACTTGATGGTTAAAGTTACAACTTGTTCTAGATTAAGATCTAACTTGATTAGCTCGCTTTCAACAAGAAAAACTGGTGAAGTAAGATTGGCTTGGATAATATTTCATTTTTATCATACACTAGCTTTTGCCCGCGGCTTCACTCGCGTCAAATGACTACTATATTCTACTCTACCCTACTGTACCCTACCCTAAGTCGATGACCCTACCCTACTCTAATCTACCCACCCAACACTATCCTACTCTACCCTTTTTTTTTTTTTTTTTTTTTTTTGTTGCCGGTGTGGAAAATCCTCATGGATGTCCTTCGCCTGGGGCAGGCGAAGGGGTCTGTCAGACTCTTACTGACTAAAAACCACCTCGGTGTACCCTCCCACACTTGGACCGGGGATCGTGGGAGCTGATACGCCATCCATGATCCTCGGCTAGTGCCGGCCCGCCTAAGCGAGCCACCTCAGGCCCGCGGGGAGTGTGAGGTGTCCTCCCCCCGCGACGTCCAATAGGGGCGCGCGTGGAACACTACGCGCCGCCGCCTCGGGTCTTGCTGGATGGGGGACGGCGGACGACCCCGAGTCCGCCGTCCCTCCGGACCTCTTTATGGGGGCTGGAAGAGGGCGTTGTCTGCCCTCCGCCGACGCCCGGTTCGCCTGCTGCGGCACGGGAGAGTGGCCACGGCCTCCCTCTCCCTCTCCGCAGCCTCCTTCTGCGAAATTACGGCTTCACAGAAGGAGATCACCGCATCCCATGACTCGGCGCCCCCGACCATTGAACGAACGACGGCCGGCAGCGACAGGTCGGGGCCCACTTCAGATACAAGGGCACGGCGCTGCTCCTCCCATGCGGCACACTCTGCCAGTGTGTGTTGCGCCGTGTCCTCCCGACAGTCAGTGCAGTGATGGCACCGAGCGTCCGGCTCCCTGTTTATGCGACACAAGTACTTCCCGAAGCAGCCATGCCCCGAGAGCACCTGCGTCGCCCTAAACGACAGGGAGCCGTGTTCCCTCCCGAGCCATTCGTCGAGCACTGGTCGGATCGCATCGACCGTGGCGAGGCCGGCGGTAGGGCGCAGAAGCCTGTCCCGCCATTCCGCCACCATGACCTCGCGGAGCTGAGACCGACGCAGCTCGATCTCGCGCTGCATCGGTTCACCACCCCGCGTCCTCTACCCTACTCTACCTCATTCTACCCTACTCTACCCAGCTCTACCCTACTCTACGGGATAAAAAGTATTCTATGTTCGTCTCCTGGTTCTAAGCTACCTCCCCACCAATTTTCAATCAAAACGTTTCAGCCGTTCTTGAGTTATAAATAGTGTACCTAACTAACACGACTTTCTTTTATATATATAGATATAGCATACTAGCTACTGCCTACGGCTTCATTCGCTTTAAGGTAGAAAATGGTCACAAGAGAACGTACTCTCAGATAGTAAAAGTATGAGCTATTTCAGGACATGGTCTACCCGTGTGCCAAGTTTCATCAAAATCCGTCCAGCAGTTCGAGCGTGAAGAAGTAACAAACATCTTTATTATTCTCATCATTAACTAATGAAGAGACAAAACTATTATAGAAACACCGACTGCCGAAATTAAAGTTATTTTGCACTTTTCAGTGTTTTTTTTTACTTTGAAGTTGGTTGTATTTTTTTTGTAAAAAGTTTTTTATTAGGTAAAGTGAATATTTCCTTCTTTCTGTTTTTTCTTCCTTCAATAATAATTAGCGTTAACGTTTGTCAAAGTGGAAGATATTTTTAACCGACCCCGTGCAATTAAGTGTTAATTAATTTAATTTTTTATTTCATACGTTATATGAACGTCTTGTCGCAACAATCACAAGTCCAATTGACACTCAAAAATGACGGACATGACCCAAAACAACGCGTAAATGTTTTGCCTTATCTTTCATCTCGGTAGATGTAAAAGTAATTACAAAAAGGCACTGGGTCTCATTAATTTAGTCCCTCATTCATTCTCAGCACGTCCCAGTTTTTGGACATTATTCGTTAATTACTTAACATGCAGATTAGGTGCTCGATGTAATTTGTATACTCTTGTATATTTAGCGCAATGTAAAAACGTTAAAATGAACCTTTTTGCATTTTAAATTGAGTAAAAAATGAAATGGCTCAGCTGTAAATAATGGTTTCTGCTTAATTTATTTAGATTTGATAATTTATTAACACATTTAACAAAATGAATATTCTGTTTTATCCGATAATGGAAGCGTTTGTCAGCATGTTTTGGTCAATTTTATTGTATTGCTTGTGTACTAAAAATCACGTTACGATAATGAAAATTGATACACGAAAAGCGCGAATAGCGCAGAATGTTTTTTTTTGGTTTACTCACAACATTAACGGTATTGTGAATTGCCGTGCATGAGCTCGGCAACTTCTGAAAGTGCAGCAGTGGTGACAAGAAAATCACCGAGACTATGAAAATCAACTAGTCTTGGAAATAAGATTTCAGCTGTCTTAGGTTCCGCAATAAAATAAATTAAAAAGAGCAGTGGTAGCCGAGTGGTAACGGCCCCGACTTACGAGTTGTAGGTCGCGAGTTCAAACCCAGCCAGGCGCATTACTTTGTGTAATTTATTTCATCACCACTGCTTTAAAAACGGTGAAGGAAAACATCGTGAGGAAACCGGCATGTCCTAGAACCAAAAATTCGAAGACATGTGACATCCACCAACACGCACTGGGCCCGCGTGGTGGATTACGGCCCATTCCCTCTCCTAGAAAGGAGGCCTGAGTCCCAACAGTGGGAACATTATAAGGCCGACTATGCTATGCTAAAAAGAACAGCTAAGGATTAAGGCGTGTAGTCCCTTGACCATCTGGCCGGAGTTAAATGCATACAAACTCGTAGGGCCGCCTGCGCCCGCATAGAGCCCCGCTGACCTTTAAAACAATTTTCTATGCGAAACATTGATTGATTTACATGCTATGTACTCATTATGAGGAACTCTTAACCAGCTATTTTTTGTGTAAATATATTTCTAAACATCAAAGCCGTTTGAAAGGAGTAGGGAAAACAAGCGAAAAAATATAATGTTGATAATATTGTACATGAATAAACATATATTTTTCTACTAGACCTATACTTTTATACCCTGCGTGGTAAGAGTGAAAGAGTAACAATCAAATATATAAAATAATTTATATATGTTACCGGCAATCTGTATAATCCGGTATTCTATACAATACCTGTAGGTAATATCCTTAGGCATTGTAGTGGCCGACAAGAGACACTAGGACACTACTAACTAATGACTGTTTTGAATTTAAAGTTAAATGTAATATTATTAATTAAATGTTAGGGATTGACTTATTTATTATTGTTGTATTGTTAATGTAATAACAAAATAAATAAACACAATACGTTGTATTAATGAATTTTTTTTGAGGCTCATAAAAAATATGTTGGTAATTTAATTGTGTTGTATGTATAATGTATAAAATAAATATTATTTCATACATTACCTACACGTTTTAGGTATCCTATACATTGCCTAGGTATTGTATAGAATACTTAAATTATACTGATTGCCGGTAACATAATACTAGTGTGATGATTATACTTATACATAAACAAAGACATAAACCTTCCCCGTTTATTGCTCTTTCTATTGGTGAAAACCGCATCACTTGCGTTGTATAGTTTACATCGCTGTCATACTTATAAAATAACCAGATCGACTCAAATAAACACGAAATTTTAAATACGTGTCTTAGTTTTCCTAGTGGGTCACGTTACCGACTGGGGCATGTATACGTGGTTTACCATTATATGTATACAGTATCTAATCTAAGTTAATCGAGCTCTAGCAGTGTGGTAATAGCTAATAGGTCAGTCCATCTTTACGTATGGTTACCACCAAGCGATTAAGAGATTATAGCAAGTAATGGACGGTTAGTGGCTCTACCTGTCCGAAGATAACGCAAAACCCTGTTTATTAAGTACTCTCAAGCTTCGAAGTTTAACTGATAAGTTCCAATTAGGACAGATCATGAGAAATGCTACTCAGAAATACTTACAATCGTCTAGCTTCTTCTAAGCTTTGTTTTTTTAGGACATCATCACATATGTTCCTCTACCTGCCCTTTGCGTTATAAGGCCACGGTAACTCTTTGACACATTCCTGCAGTCTTGGCAGGGCCCCGCCGATTTTGCTGACATCTCTTTGAGGTGTACGTGAAACAAGCTACGCCGTCAACCCGGGTTTGGTTCTTATCGGACGGCGAGCTACCCATTACTCACCGTGCACAAGTCCATACCTACAGTGCCCTCCCAACTTCCGACGAACAAGGCGTCATCGGTGGGGGTCGGGACTTTTGGCTTATTTCCTACTCACGCTTTCCGCCACCTCAGAGGCGACTGCTTCCCATTCCTTTCACTTTGTACCATGGCTTAGACCGGGAAACGACGCTAAAGGTCGCTGCCGCTGATCGCCCCCACGAGGACTCGGCGGTACTCCACCCATGCGAGGTAGACCTTAACCATATGCCCCACCGTGTCCTTCGATTTCTCAATTACTACGTTACGCTTTCCAGACTTAACGAATGCAGGTAAATACCTGTCAGTATTTTACAGCAACTGCCTATTAATTTGTCTTCCATAAAATAAGATATCTACCACTGGTATCAGATTTTCAAAAATCTGTATGATGAATATTAAAAACAGTATCTTCAGAGATGAACTGCCGTTTTTAAGCGAGTTTTATTAACCTAATATAATTCTATTCTAGAACTGAAAACACAAATTATAGGTACTGTTGAAATTGTTATGCGAAAAGGTATCGTTTTACGTATATAGTTTTCGAATCCTAAACTTTCCACTGCTTACTAATTTGAGCACACAAGCTTTTGTTTTCGGAAACAAACCAAAATATTTAGCTCGACTCTATTTAGCCTTGATATTGAATCCTTAACGTACTAAATGTAATATTGTAATTAACAAACAGCGCGGAAGCACACACGTAGTGTTTGGCACGAGTTTCCCGAACTATCGCGACGCGCTCTGAATGCTGAACAGCGAAGATATTGCAACATCTGGACCACATGTACCGAAACTAGTACAAATGTTCAATTCCTGTACGTTACCAAACACAGAGAATAATCTTTGCCAAAACGAATGGCTGGCTCTTGAGACAGCAAACCAATTTCCTTTCTCACAAAAATTACTGCCGACAAAATTTACTTTTTACCTCAGAGAGTTAAGATTACGTGGTTTAAGGCAAAACTTTCAACATAACAAAAAAAACACGCTTTGTTAGCCCCTCAGTGTAAACAAAAAATAATTTCCAACTTCCTTGAGACTTTGGTAATTACTTAACAAGAACACGAACCTTGAACAAGTTGCGACAACCATCCCTAAACGTGCTTCGTGGTCCCGGTCCTCGGACTTATCAAACCACTTTGCAAGCCCTAATGACCGCTTTTGTTATCTTACTTTAAAATAATTCCCAGCACTATTCTAAGAAAAAAAACGTCGACGCTTAATTTAAAGTTGTTATCCTCGAGGGACATCCGTGGGGTAAAGCGAGAAGAAAAATTGCTTTTTGAGTAATTCTTGACTATGAAAATTTACCTTGTAGCCTGTGAATCCCTAGTAGCATATTTAAATATTCGAAATCCGCTGGAGAGTGACGCTACCGCCGAGCGGACACGAAATTGACTTAAAATTTAAGGCACTTAGCTAAAAGTTGGCACAAGTTTGCACAAGTAACTTACCGAACATTGGATCCCGGTGGATCCGCCTCGCGGGGGACTTTACACTTTCCAATAGTTGGACGATGTCACTGACATGACATGCCACATCATTTTCACCTTTACGACAAATCTACTTATACCTTGTTGTTACTTCGTAAATGGATACTAATAGTTACATACCTAATTCATAAATATATTAATTCATTAATGGCCACATACTAATTCAAAGAAACTATTTCAATCATTAGTGGAATCCATTTAAACACCTATTGACTTCAATAAACCTCTTCACAATGAATAAATCAATGAAACTAATAAAAAAAATAGCATGAAATAGGTGAAAATTTGATTACATCACATAAAGAAAAATATAGTTACGTATGAATGGGACTCAGTGGATGAAATCCATTAAGAATGTGTCTCAGATGTAATAGCGTTTATCATGCTCTGTTACTCGCTCCTTCAGTCCATAAATGGGCTATTTTTAGCAATTCCATTTAAGTATTTTCACCTAGGTACATTTGTTTGTCAGCTTTCTATTCACAAATATACGGCTTTCTTTGTAAAGAGTCCTTGTGTGCCTACTGTATAAATGTAAACGCCAAGTATAAAGGGACCTTTAGCAAAAACACGGAGTAATTCGGTTACGGTTAAAATTTAAAAGCCCCGGCTTGTAAACATACAACTACGTGGAAAGATTGGGCAGAAAAATTAACTTCAAAAGTAGCGGGACAGGTCTATATTTCGGGAAAAACAATATCATATTTTTTCAAGTTCTTTTGTGTTACTACAAACATCTGTAGTTCATTATTATTTAATTTGCTGGGAAATGGCCAGATAGGCTCGTGTTTGACCTCCGTTTTAATTTCTTTTGTCTAGACCGGGCTATTAATCAGGCTCTTTTCACCAACAATTACTTTTTATTGTGGTTATATTTATTTCAGGTTGCTAAAATAAGTTTATTTTTGTTTTGGACATTGTTTGAACATTTTCTATTGTTATAGACGTTTCTCATGTCCTTTACTTTTATTGATGTGATAATATCGCTTCCAGAATATAATACAGTAACAAATTAGTAGCATGTTTACGAAATACCAGTACATTAGAATAAGTTTGCCCAGATTAATCCTATATTTTCGTGCATTTATACATCATATTGTACCAGGCTATCATAATTCAGTAGTGGTAATATTCGTAAAGTTGCGCGACAATCTCTTGAACAAATAAGTGGTAAGTTGGTGACACAAACACGTGTCATTGCAAGGCGAGTGCAGCGCAGTTTGTGACACATTCATAACCTCGGAGGAGAAGTTAGTGTTGTATTGTGAACGTGTATAGAAGGAGCGGTAAATGGACTTAGATACGTGTCATTATTCGTAGATGTGACTTGAAGGTCTTACATAGATCTAATTCACAAACAAAAAGAATACTATAATTAACCCGACCGCTAATAAACTATATTTAATATTATAGTACAACTAAATTTATTTATAACTGTAATCTAAATTAAATGTAAATCACTCGCATGCCTAATTATTTCTTATATAAAAAATTGAATAGGTAACATGTGGATAACGTTGTGAGTTACACATACTTAGGATTATTAATTAAGAAGCTTTGTGTAACTGTTTGTTTTCCTAAAGAAATAAATAAATATATTTTTATTAGAATGGCGCAAACAGTCCTGAAATCAATAGGTCAGGTAAATTAGAAGACTGGGTGGTTATTGACCCTTTTGCTCCTCAACTATTAATACCTACAGTTGAATGTTGAGTTTGTTTAGGCAGTAGGTACTGAATTTGAATCGTCAGGTAAAAGTAGATAGGGATAAGGTATGTTTCAAAAGAGTCACCGTGATCCTGGAACGCAAAGGGCAACTGAAGGAACGCGCGCGGGTTGTAGTCTGTAAAAGTCTGACACTCCTTCTCACTTCACCCAGATGGGGAGAAATAATTGAAGGTTTGACGAAAAAAAATATACCTAATAGGTGCTTTATATGTCTTTTTTTTTAGAACATCTCAGAAAAAGTAACGCAAGAATATAGGTACAATATTATTTACTGGAGTACCAGCTAATTACTTTATAGCTACAACCAAGATCAAGTCAAGTGTGAATTAGTTACTTCTAGAAAAGCATGCTCCATCGTCGACCACATCGTCGCTTTCCATTAGGTGAAATGGTGGTTAAGCGTGAGCCTACCAACAATAAAAAACTGGGCAAGTGCGAGTCGGACTCGCGTACTGAGGGTTCCATACAAACCTACCTATGTAAACAGTTCAATTCTTGAATGGAGTTTCGAAGATTTTTCCGAATAGCAATTTTTTTTTTTTGTGACGTTGCGTTGCAACGAATTTACTGTTTTCAGATTTATTCCTATATCTGTACTATAAGACCTTGCTTTATACAAATTTCAGGATTCTGGATCAACGGGAACTACCCTATGAATTTTGATTTTCTTGAGAGTGTCGAAATATACGTTTTTTGTGACATAAACGACCGTATCTTTTTTTTCGTTAATTTAGAAGTTTGATTTTTTCACAGCTTCAAGGGACCGTCGACCTGAGTATATGGTTTTAATTTCAACTTGATATTTCCACGCGTTCTCGAGATAAAAGGTCTTAATAGACAGACAGACAGACAGACGGACGGACAAGAAAGCTATCCTATAAGGGTTCCGTTTTTTCTTTTTGAGGTACGGAACCCTAAAAAGTCCAGTAAGTTACATAGTGTACTTTTTGAATCAAACATTGCTTGTCTAAGCAATGAATGCTTGTCTAAATCATTATACAGCTATATGATACTCCAGGACCTAAACAAAAGCAGTTGGGTTTGCCACATAAAACATATCTATGTGGCAGTCCTCACTACCCCCCCGAGTGCGGTTACCGAACAAGTGCAAACATGTCCTAGTGCATCCAGACATTCTCTAGCCATCTAAGTTTGCCTTTGCTGTTGAATTCTTTGAGTTCTGCCTGGTTGATATTTTGTTTTGCTGTTCTATTTGTTAAGAACAGAAAGTTTTCGCTGGGTTCGCGAACAGACAAGTAAGTTGTTCATCGATTTCATCGATTTGGTTGCTACTCATTTATTTTGACAGCATGGTTGAGCGATTGGCTACTGCGCTCTGAATCGCGGGTTCGATTCCAGGTCGATAAGTGTTCTGGGTCTGGGTGTCTTGTGTATTTATTTAATCTTCATGCAACATAAAGTACAAAGGCGGACTTAATGCCTGAGGCATTCTCTACCAGTCGACCTAGGGTGGTGAAGAGACAATATGGTAGGTGCATAAAAAGAAAATTTTATATGAAAAACAAGAGTAAAAAAAAAAGTATACATATAATTAAAATACACATACATATATATTTAATATAATATATATACATATATATAAATATAAAGTAACGAAAGAAGTTTTGAGACGATTCTGCTATTGGTGGAGCAAATAATTCCGCAACTTCCGCTTAAATGCATATCGACTTTCGGCCGTCTTGATATGGAGAGGAAGCGCATTCCACAGAAGGATGGACTGTATATAGAAGGAAAAATGGACAAAATCAGAAGTATGAGAAGGACAGAGCAGTAGGAGATTGTTAGAAGAACCCAAATTCCTTGCGTGTGAAGAACATAGGTATTGAAAGTGACAAATGAGATAGGATGGAGGCGTGGGAGAGTTGAGTAGAGAGAAAAGTGTAGTCAAAGCGCGCAAAGTTCTTCTCTGGCGAATTGGCAACCATTTGAGCTCAGACCTGAAGTTCGACACATGATCATATTTCCTCAGATTAAATATAAAGCGGATGCAGTTGTTCAGGAGTCTATCGAGCTTATCCAGCAAGACCGAGTTCAGGTCAAAGTAACACACGTCACCATAGTCTATAAGGGAGATATAGGGAAAATCAAAGTGCACAAGCATTGTCTTCGTCTTTGCAGGTAAAAAGTTCCTCAGACGATACAGACATCGCAAAGTCCCGTTGACTTTTTGACAGACACTAGAAACTTGTCTTTGCCAGCCAAGCGTCGAGTCAAGTTGCAAACCGAGATCCTTTACACTAGAGCTCATAGGTGTACGACGTTGTGAACGCATCCACGATACACAAGTTATTACTAGTGTGGGGCAAAGTTTTATTTAAAAAAAACCTGACCTCAAGAGATGTCAGCAAAACTGGAGGGGCTTAATAGAGCCTGCGGCCTGTGGCGTGCTAGGGATGTAGGAACATTTGAAAGAATTACCATAGCCCTAGAACGCAAAGGGCAACGAAGGAACATAAGAACATAAGTGGCTTTTAGTCAGTAAAAGTCTGACACTCTCTCTCGCTTCACTCAGAGCGGGAGAAGTGATTTTATAATTTCTTGACTCAAAAAAGGTCTTGTCAGCGTCTTAAGGCTAGGAAAGTTGCGGTAGTAAATCTTCGTAGCACCCAGTGGAAATTTCAAGCTGTTTTGTTCTTTTGTTATTAAAAGACTTACGTAGCCGCGTAGGTACAAAAAATACTGGACAAGTGTGAGTCGGACTCGCGCACTGAGGGTTCCGTACAAACTTAAAAGGTAAATTGCGGTTTACGATTTATGACGTATTTAAAAAAAAACTACTTACTAGATCTCGTTCAAACCAATTTTTAGAAGTTTATAAGGTAATGTACATCATATATTTTTTTTAGTTTTATCATTCTCTTATTTTAGAAGTTACGGGGGGGGGGACACACATTTTACCACTTTGGAAGTGTCTCTCGCGCAAACTATTCAGTATATAAAAAAATGATATTAGAAACCTCAATATCATTTTTGAAGACCTATCCATAGATATACCACACGTATGGGTTTGATGAAAAAAAAAAATTTTGAGTTTCAGTTCTAAGTATGGGGAACCCCCAAAATTTATTGTTTTTTTTTCTATTTTTTGTGAAAATCTTAATGCGGTTCACAGAATACATCTATTTACCAAGTTTCAACAGTATAGCTATTATAGTTTCGGAAAAAAGTTGCTGTGACATACGGACGGACAGACAGACACATGACGAATCTGTAAGGGTTCGGTTTTTTGCCATTTGGCTACGGAACCCTAAAAAGGAGTTTTGTAAAAGCTACATGAAAGCGGGTAGCCTTACATTTAAAAACCGACCGAGTGCTCGTACACGAAGGGTTCCGTACGATTATCTATACAACATTAGACACTATATTATAACTATTAAATATTAATATCAAGCAAAAAACGGCAAAAAATCACGCTTGTTGTATTGGAGCCCGACATAAATATTTATTTAATTCTCTTTTTAGTATTTGATGTTACAGCGGTAAAAGAAGTACACGGTGAAAATTTCAACTGTCTAGCTATCACGGTTCTTGAGATACAGCCTGGTGACAGACAGACTGTATCACTGCTTACCACCAGGTGGGATCGCAGTCAAGCACTAGTTTATATCATTTAAAAAAAAGACGGACAGTGGACTCTGAGTACTAAGGTCCCTTTTTTTTCTAAAAAAGGTTTTTTCGCACATTATAACCATCATTTAGGTCGCTTCAGCACTATTCTTATTTAGTTTGTATTTGTTAAGGCTTTTTCATAACTTACAATAAAAGGAAACCTTCCGCCTTTTATAGCGGTAATTAAAATTATTCTTTTATAAAAACTAGGACGTTGACGGTGCTATGATAAAGCGTGCCTTGTTATCGCTAGACTAATGAGACGACGAAGCTAAAATGACAATTTAAAATGTATCTTAGTGCTACGTAAATTAGAAGAGCTCGATGTATCAAATACTAGCTTCTTACAGTGGCTTCGCTTGCGTGAAAGTTGAAAATTATTGGAATTAGGGAACATACTCCCGGGATAAAGAGACATGGTCTACGCATGTTTCAAATTTAATCCAAATCAAGAAAAAGCAATGTGTTAAAAAAAATGTATATATTAAAACAAAGATGGAGCAATAGACACAATATTAATGAGTTACCAGGGGGCCAAATGTGCAGAAGTAGTCATTGCCAAACAAGCGTGTCTTCGACATAGTCTTTAACCTTATAATACGCTTTTTTGTTTAGGACACGCTTAATATGAGTTTTGAATTTTCCCTCGCTAAGTTCAGTTACCGCCCTTGGCATTTTGTTATAAATCGTATGCTGTTTACTAAGAATAACTTGCTGGTCTTAGCTAATCTCCATTTGGGTTATACAATTTCATGTTTCCTACGAGTATTTTTGTTGTGAAAATCGCTTCTAATTTTAAAGAGTCCTAAGTTTTTATGAACATACAAAATACTTTCTAAGTCGTTGCCTAAATTTTGTAGATAATACTAACAAAAGAATTAGTGTTTTTTTCCTATTTTATTTAGAACTAGCTTTTGCCCGCACCTTCGCCCACGTACATCAAATATATCACTCAGAAATAAATCGGCATTCTATACGTGGAAAAATTTTAGCAATCGGACCAATACTTTCAGAGATTAACTCCTACAAACAAACAAAAAACAAACTTTACCTCTTTATAATATTAGTGTAGATAAATTCTAATTAATTCACACAGAAAGAGAGTTTCCAAAGTTCGTAAGAAATATATCAGCTGGCGCACAATCTCTTAGATTACAGCAGCACCATATCGTTGTTCTACAAATACATTCTTTCACACTGAAATCTTTCAATTAAACTTACTAACGAACTAGTCTAAGCACTGAATTCCTCTGAACGTGATTTCACCGACGAAGGAACTTTCCAAAGCAATTAGGAATGTTCTATTCCTTCAGTTCTATTAAACTTTGATCTCTGAATCTCGTGATAAGACAAGTTTCATTTTATTTCATTTAACACTTCACTTTAACGTTTCCTTTGTGTTTACTATTAAAATTCTCTTGTCTTTTATAATAGAAGATTCATTATCAAGATCATCACATTAAATGAAGTTTCAAGCAAAGATAACGATTAAATGTTTTGTGTTAATTTATATGGACCAAAGTAATTAAAAAATTGTTTTGTTACTTTAATGGGGCACTAGTCCGGTGGTAGATCGAATTCGTTGATGGGCGACGCTAAAATGTATGCTATCTCATTCAATATCATGTGCGACAGTTATAAATGCTTTGATGAGCAATAAGAAACTGGAGCTCACATGAATACACATTTCCATAACATATACTATGACTTTAACGAAAAGAGCGCGTAAAATTTTATGAGCAGACTTTTGGGCGTCTAGATATTATGAAAAAGCTGTTGAATTTATCTGTTCTAAATTAAAATAGTTGGTTTTTTGAATGAATAATAATTTGTCCCTGTTTAGAAACTATTTTTCCATATTCATTTACCCATAAGTTATATTTACACCTAAAAATGCGCCAATTAGTGTAAAAATATAGAAGTTTCGACGCACTTTACTTCAAAATTTATATTTTTTTTTTACTGTTTTGCTCCTGTATAGAAGCAGATAATGACGAAACCAATCGGTGACATTTTTAGGGTTCCGTACCTCAAAATGAAAAAAACGGAACTCTTATAGGATCACCTTGTTGTCCGTCTGTCTGTCTGTCAAGACCCTTTATCTCGGGAACGCGTGGAGGTATCGAGTTGAAATTAAAACTATATATTTAGGTCTGTGATCCCTTGAAGCTGTGAAAAAATCAAACCTTAAAAAACGTTTATCTCGCAAAAAATTTATATTTCGACACTCTAAAGGGAATCAAAATTCATATGGTACTTCACGTTGACCTAGAATCCTGAAATTTGGCATGAAGCAAGGTCTCATAGCACAAATATAGGAAAAAGTCTGAAAACTGTAAATTTGTAGTTATGCCACAAAAAAAAAACTTTTTTTGCGATTCGGAAAAATCTTCGTAACTCAATTCGGGAATTGAACTGTTTTCATAGGTAAATTTGTACAGAACCCTTAGTGCGCGAGTCCGACTCGCACTCGACACAAAGAATGACCGACCAAGGCACCCTTAACCAATTATACCGACAGAGTCTGAAATCTGTAAAGTAAGACTTTTTTAGAATACTTCGGGGTCAATCTTTCAAAGGGTGAAAGATGAAACTACTCATAATTGTACATATATTTGGATAAACAACTTTTATTAACCATATATTTTTTTAGTGTTACATACTGACGAAAACATGGAACTTTTGCTAGAGGATTACTTGTCGGTCTGTCTGTCACAACCGATTTTCTTCAAATCTGCTGACTAAATTTTTTATATTTCTGATTCTCTAGTAAAATCAAACAAAAGACGTGCATGGCTGGACATCCAACCCATTCGTATAAAAAGGTTTCTAAACACATTCACCCATTGCACGTACAGCTAAAGTCTAGAGTGCTAGAGTCTGTTTTTTCTGATGCTACAACCTTTGGGTATCTAAGTCAAAAGAGAAAACTTTACTTCTAGGCCAGCGTTTTCCAAAGTTCATCGCTTACCACTTTGTGAGTGTGTGTGTACGTAAGTTTGAGCTCGAACAGCTTTACGGATTTGGATAAAATTTGGCGCATGGGTAGACCAGATCCTGGAATAGCACATAGGATGGCTTATGCTATTATTACTAACTAGGATAAAAAATAATAATTTATAAGTATTTTCCGACCTTGTAAAATTTCCAATGATATAAAAAGCACCGCTTAAAAGGCTCTCTATCTTTTAAAATAAACTACCTATCTATGCAATCACTTGCATATAAGAATCCATATAATCCACTATAATTGAAATATCACGCTTACCGCCACGATTTAGCATAGAACACCGATAAAATAAAGTAAATTCGTATCGTGCAATAATAGCTGCTGATAATTGGCTCATTATTTCGAATGCACAGTTCAACTATTAATCGTTATTAACTATTATTCAGTATGAACAAGCCAATAACGGGCCACAGGAGGAGAACATGTCAGCCGCAGTACGCCAAGTTTGTTTGTAGTCTATTTATTTATTTATTTATTTATTTTAGGAAACTCAACAGTTTATTTGTAAAGTTACATGGGTTAAGAAGGCGCACCCCACTATCAATGAACAGCCCAATGTAGCTGCGTGAAAGATCATGTAAAAGTGAGGTCTACACACGCTGCACATTGATAGCGAAATGATGACAATTATCACTTAAACCAATTACAGAGTTTCACGGCATTTATAAAACTAGGTTAACTAGAAAGTGGTGTAAGGAAAGAATAAAAATAAAAAAAGATTGAAAGGGTAAAAATAGACCATTAAGGAATATTATTACAAATAATCAGGTGAAGAACAAAATATTAAATCGTGAAATCTAAACAGTACGATTCAATTTACATTAGCTAGCGCGAAATGAGTTACGGTACAATTTGTCTACTAAACAATATCTGCTTAACTTGTTTCCGGTATGATTGTTTGGATAAAAGAAATATATCGACATTTTCAAAATAATCGGAGTATATGCGAGGCAGTCGGATCATAACAGCGTTTCTCCCATATTTTGTACGGCAGCCAGGGATACTGAATAACTTGGTATGTCTGGTACGTGTTTTAGGGGTACAGAAATTTATACATGACAGCAGATCACTGCTGTCCAAGTGACCTCGCAGAATATCAAAGAGAAAAAGCATGTCTAACATTTTACGCCTATCCACAAGGGGAAGTATATCGTAGTGTTTGCAGTCTAGAGCATAGGAATCATGACGTCTACGGGATTTGAAATTTAGGAACTTTACGAACTTTTTTTGTAGATTTTCTATTCTATTAGTATAAACCTCGTATTGGGGTGACCATATTGGGCTACAGTACTCCAAAATGCTTCGCACGTAAGCAAAGTATATAATCTTTAGAGTATGGCTATTACTAAATGGCTTACTAATACGCATTACGAACCCAAGGTTACGAGAGGCTCTATTGGTGATGGTGTCAATATGCTGGTCAAAAAGCAATTTCGAATCCAGCAACATTCCAAGATCTCTGACCAAATCAACCCTTTCGATCTCATTATGATTGAATCCATACGGATACCTAATTGGGTATTTGGAACGGCTGAAGCTAATGCATTGACATTTTGAGACATTGACAGTGATATTGTTTTGTCGATAATACCTGAATAATGCATCAAGATCACGCTGTATCAGTTCACAATCAACTCTAGATTTTACACACATGTATATTTTCATGTCATCGGCGTACATGAGATGTTCCGCGGATTTGAAACACGCTTGAATGTCATAAAGGTAAGCACAGTAAAAAAGAGGACCCAGTAAAGATCCCTGGGGTACTCCGGAGGGGATGTTCACAAAGTCTGATTTGAAACCTCCCATAACCACAGCTTGCGATCGATTCGATAAGTATGACTTAATCCATCTCAGTAAATCTCCATGGATCCCAAGCCTTTGCAGCTTTGCCAGTAAGATCACGTGATCCACACGATCGAATGCTTTTTCGAAATCCGTGTAGATAACGTCCACCTGGCCACCGGCTTCCATATTATGCAATACGTAGTTACAAAACGTGGCCAAGTTAGATGCTGTTGATCGTCTTCTAACGAATCCGTGTTGGTTCTGGCCTATACCGTTTGAGATGACTGGATATATACTATTGTAGATAATTTTCTCAAAAACTTTGCTAATTGTGTTAAGAATAGATATAGGACGATAGTTTTTTATATCTATTTTGGGTCCCTTCTTATGTACTGGAACTATATGAGCTGTTTTCCACAGAGAGGGATAGACGCACTCGGCCAAAGACCTTTGAAATAGTAAAGCTATAGGATGTGATAAACTTTCAGCGCAATTGTGCAAGAAAATAGGAGGCAATCCATCATTACCAGGGCCCTTAGTTGTATCTAACGCGAGTAAGGTTTTAAGAACGGTGTCTTTGGTGACAACGAGGTTAGATAGTAGTAGTAGTCTGTTATACATTTGGTGCCTTAGGGAGCCAACTTTGCTATACTGTGGTCTTCATGTTGAATTCAGACGGGCGTAGTAATGCTGGTGTGTTGCTTAACTTTTGCTTAAAGTTTGATACTAATTATATTTTGGTATTGTTGTTAGTCGTAGATATTTAGGTACTTATGTATGTACCTAAAAAGTTTCTAATTCTAAGCTCTATGTTAGCATTAAGTAAATTGGAATTTATTTATGAATTAATATTAGATGCAGTTTCGGTGTCTGAAAGTTTAATTAGTAGAGTTATACTTAATTAGCATAGTCGGCCTTATAATGTTCCCACTGCTGGGACTCAGGCCTCCTCTGTAGGAGAGGGAATGGGCCGTAATCCACCACGCGGGCCCAGTGCGGGTTGGTGAATGTCATTGTCAATGTCTTCGAATTTTTGGTTCTAGGACATGTCGGTTTCCTCACGATGTTTTCCTTCACCGTTTTAAGAGCAGTGGTGATGAAATAAATTACACAAAGTAATGACTGGCTGGGTTTGAACCCATGACCTACAGTAACTCGTAAGTCAGGGCCGTTACCTCTCGGCCACCACTGCTCTTTATATAGTTAATTAGTACAATAATATATAGATATAATAACAACATTATTTAGTAGAGTTCATATTTTAGTTTTAACTTTTTAACTAAACTATAATTGTCCTCGTGTACAAAATTTCTATCGTAATAAGTTTTGTGGTAAGAAAGCCCAATTATGGGTTAAGCTTGCCTGTTTAAATCAGCTGTCCTAATATAAATTGTTTATTTAGTTAAAGTTATCAGACCACCGGGCGTACGGCAATGCGCCACCGGTACATGGTGGACATCCCGCCTATACGCACAAAACGTTTTGGGAACACATTCATTGTGTGTACAGCTAAGGAGTGGAATTCCTTGCCGGAATCTGTGTTTCCTGATGGCTACAACCCGGGAATCTTTAAGTCAAGAGTGAATAGGTTACTTCTAGGTAAGCGCGCTCCATAATCGACCGCATCGTCGCTTTCCATCAGGTGAGATAGCGGTCAAGCGCGAACCTATCAAGAATAAAAAAAAAAAGTTTTGTGTAGAATAAATAATAAAGAAAGAAAGAAAGCTTGCTGCGGACTCCTATAATTGGAAGAGTGCACTAACTTACAAGTTCATTCATTACCTATACCTACGTTGTTTTGTTGTGTGTACATACTTTGTTAAAGGTTCGTAATCTTTTAGTATATAAAAATCTCGTGTCAAAACGTTTGTTATCGAACTTCTCCAAAACCGACTTGACTGATTTTTATGAAATGTTTTTTCAGTACCGTAGCTAAGCATGGGCGAAGTGGCCCCTCGCCCTCGGCCTTACACCCAAAGGGGCTTCACGCAAACGAGGGCTCTTTAAGAACGCAGGTTTTTTACAATTGATAAGCTCGCGTTTGACTACTATTTCACCTGGTGATAAGCGACGATGTAGTTGAACACTGGGTTGCGACAGTCACCGTCTCTTTTTTATGAAAGAAAGAAAAAGGCCTCGCTGAAGCGCCTTCACCTCTAAATTAGTATGCTACGCTCCTGTTTTTTATGTAGGTGTATGTGATAGGTCTGAGAATAGGTTTCTAGGCTATTTTTTAGCCTTCTACCTCCACCTTCTATTTTTTCTTTGATAACTTGTTCTACCATATAATGAACATTTGCCGGGTCAGCTAGTACATAGATAAATGTTTAATTAATAGCAGTAATCCTTTAATTTATTACTACATAACATTTTATTTATATAAATATCAAAAACTATCATACACAGACCTTTTTTATAAGTCGTTATTGTTATTTGTTTTATTTTTATTATTTTTGCGCTATGTTTGGCGTAAATAAACTCTTTTTGTTTCTTTTCTTTCTTTTTTTACCTTGTCTACACGTCTCGCTCGCACCTTTACGTAGCATCGAGCTAAATAAATCACAAACTTTGATAGAAGTGAGAAACACCTGCTTTACGCGTCCGACTTTACAGATTTATATGTACACAGGACATTTGTGAGTTAAATAAGTTTCCTTGAGTGTTTGCCGGCGACTGTCAGTTAGCTAGAAGCAAGTTTGTTTGGTTTGCAGTCTGTCAGATTTTACGCCCGGGCGAAATCACGAGGGTGCTCGTCGGCTATTTAAATGATTGTGCTTTCGGAAATTGGGCTCGAAATTTACACTTAACGGTTGAATTCTCACGTTCTTGCGCTTAGGTCGAGTTTGTGAGGTTGGCTGCGGTCGGCACATATTCAATTCTGGAGTATTGATACCACTAAGGTACGTTCTTGTGTGGTGTAACTGAACGCACAGTCGTGTAGCTTTTTTTTTTTCGGAAAAACTTCTTATGACATCGGGGATGTCATAAGATGGGTGGTCTTGGGCGGAGCGGGAGATAGTGTCAGACTTTTACTGACAGAAAACCCACTCCTGTTCCTTCGTTGCCTTGCGTACCAGAGCCGAGTCTTCTTTCGATATCAGACCCTTGGCCTTAGTAGGCTTCGACCCTGCTGGGCCCCTACGGTTTGCTGACATCTCCTTGAGGCGCGCGTGGAACAGTACGCGCCGTCGATGACTTGGGCTCGGCCCGGACGGTTACCGGATGGTCGGACGGCGAGCTACCCATTGCTCGCCGTCCGCAAGCCCGTACCTACGATGGCTAGAAATCGGGATCGGAATCCCGGCGGCGACAGTCGTGTAGCTGGAATTGCTTTTGTGTGGTTTGTTGAATAAAATGATTGATTTTATTTTCTACTAGCAACACGCACTGGTCATAGACTTTCGTCTTAAGACATTGTTGTATGTTGGACGAGAAAATACCGAAAATTAACTCATTATTTACTGTTCACCTTTAATCGGATTATAAAAGAATGGAATTCAAAATGAACTCATTCATTAGATACTGTTCACCTTTAGTCGGATTATAAAAGAATGAAATACAAAATCTTCACCCAAAAAACATTCTTCCATACTCGGCTGTAATCTACGTTGTTCAAGATATTTTCGTGTAAAGATTGGTGTATTCCGAGGTAATCTTCGGTTACAATATCGGGGCCACAACAATGGTATATCAAAAGGCAATTTCCTCTGACAACACTTGTTGGAGTTCACATTTTAACGATTTCCCCTTTGTTCCGCGAAAGTAGAAACGAGATGTGAGCGAACCCACTTTCTGTGAATTCTATAAAGGTTGGAAAAATTAAGGTCGATATTGAAATTGTTTTGGATCAATAAAAGTCTCGACCAATTGTCTCGACTATTTGGAGTTTTTTAAGATTTTTAAGTTTCACTTAGGTAAACAAGAAACCCAGATCTGGAACACTTATCTGTAGGTTATACCACACACACAACGCCATCTAGTCCCAAACTAAGCAGAGCTTGTGCTATGAGTACTAGACAACTAATAAACATACTTATATATTTCTACATACATACATACTATAGATAAATTACACCCAGATACAGAACAAATGATCGTGCTCATCGCACAAACATTTGTCCTGGGAGGGAATCGAACCCACGACCTCCGGCATAGCAGTCAGGGCCACTAAACCACTAGACCAACAGGCCAGTCAAATTATTTATTCCGTGCGGGAATCAAACCTGCGAAACGCAACGCAGCAGCAAAACGCGTTTATTTTCAACGTATATTGAGTCGTAGAAAGTAATCAGGTATTACGTCCACATGAGCCGTCATTTGAGAATGCTCCAAAATGGCGGCTATCTTTTAACTGGAAAAGGATTTTTTTGTGCGAAAACCGATGGTTTTCCCAGGAATGAAACCCAGGCAGCAATTTTGAAGCCCAGGCAATGTTCTAAGGAAAATAAGTTTATGTATCTAACATATAATATGTCATCTAATATATTTTTAATTATGTTTGTCCTTATTTTTGTTTATGTGGTGTACAATAAAGAATATAATAAATAATAATATACCAATGTATCTAACTTCTAAATGGCATATTTCCACACAGTTCACCTTATGTTTATGTAAGCTCATGAGTTTTATTTTGCACGATAATATACAAATAATATTGTCCTAATGGACTTGGTGGCCATATTTACTCTTATCTGACAGAATTACTCCCGCCCAGTTCTGTCATTCTTTAATTCAGAGAAATGGCCTCTCGCAATCTTTTACCATGAGATAGTTGCTTATACTTTCACACTAAAAACTTTCTTATTACCAACTTCAATGAGGTCCAGATTCTTATTACCCCGTAATGCATTTCGTGGTCGTCTTACCCCATAAGTAATCCGGTTTGTGACATAGGCAGTGCACTTCATTCTTGGAATTTAATTAATACGCATAGCTGTTGCTAATAATATAATAAATCTTATCTTATTTGGTTATAATATTATGATTATGATTATTTATACAATTAGTTAGAATTTTGACATTAAAACGCTGGACGTACTCTGAAACGCTATCTTACATGACAGCCACAAATGAACGTTCTTGTTGACACCAAGTTCAATGTGACCCAATGTCTTATTACCCTGTAGTGCACTTCGTGGCTTTCATGTTAAGTCATGAGGTATCTGACTCACGACAATATTTCTTTTCACCACGGTACAGTAAATGGTATAATATTTTAGTTAAAATTGATAAAAATTGTAACAGACCAGATAGCAAATTCAAGCCTCAGCAAATGAACTGTCTTGTTATAATACAGATACAGTAATAATAATTTCAGATTACCAAGTTCAATCTGTTACATTGTCTTCCTGCCCCACAGTGCACTTGGTGGCCGTGTTAGCCCATAGGTTAACCGGCTTGCGACACATTTACCCCGCCCAGTTCCGCTTCAATTTGGTGCACGACAGACTTAGGGTTATTTGTGTTCTGCAGCGCAGTGTTTCAGCCTGACTGGTTGGTTTAAATTCTAATAAGGTTTGTGTTTCCGGGACTAGGAAAGTCTAATCATTTATATGCGATGTTGGAGAGTTGTGAAAATAAGCACAAAGTACCTTAAGTTATTGTTGTTAGGTACTCAAAATCGCGCGAGATTGCGAATGGCCAGTGATGGGTAGCTCGCCGTCCAATGGTGCGTTGTTGTGTGTTACACGCGTCAGAAAACGGATGGAGCCCGCTTAGTCCAATGCTTACCAGTGTTACGGGAACGTTCGAAATAGTTGGGAACCTGAAACGCAGAGGGCCATTGAAACAATACAGGCTGGTTTTAGTCAGTAAAATGCCTGACACACCCTCTCGTGGAGCGAGCCCAGAGCGGGAGAAGCTATTTGATGATTATCAACGAAAAACAAGGTACCTACTTAAAATCAATGGTAGGTATATCAAAATAAGGGTAACATTTCATCTTTTTATTTACTTTGTGATCGCAGGTAGGCTGGATTAGATTCCTTTAGAAATAAGCATTACCGATGTACCTATTTTTCTGTTTCTTTTACTTGTATATTTATTTATATTCTATTCTTTATTGTACACAAAATTTTATACAGACAATAAAAATAGGACAGTTGATTTACATAGGCGAGCTTAACCCACAACTGGGTTTTCTTACAGCAAACCATACGAGTAAGAAAGAAATTTTACATTTGTGGAACTTTAAATGTACAACAAAAAATTAAACACATAAATTAAATCTAACTTAAAACTGAAAATATACTAAACAGATATATATACAGCACACTATACATAAACATAATATATACAATAAATAAATATCTATAAACATACATATATATGGGTCATGTTGACAGAAAATGTTCCTTAATTCTTCCCTTGAAAACTTCCAACCTTTTTTTTATTTTTTTTTAAGGTGGGAAATCATCAAAATGACTTCTCGCGCTCTGGGTGGAGGGAGAGGGCGTGTCAGACTTTTACTGACTAAAACCACACCTGTATCCTTCAATTACCCTTTGCGTTCTAGGACTACAGGTTTCCCTTTCAGAAATTCTCTGCGGTTCTAGCTAGCGGGCATCGGCTGGGCCCCTACGGTTTGCGTACATCTCTTTGAGGAGCGCGAGGATCACTACGCGCTGTTGACGACTGGGCTCGGTCTGATTAATTACCGAACAGCCGAACGGCGAGCTACCCAGTGCTCGACGTCCGCAAGCCCGCGTCTACCGTGGCTGGTAGTCGGGGTCGGAATTACGGCGGCTAGGGCGTGAGGACCTTCGTTCCCTCACGCGTTCAGCCTCCTCCTTCGCTAGCATTACTGCTTCGCAGAAGGAGGCGACCGCCTGCCATTCCTCCTCGCTCCGGACCATAGCTTGAACCAGGGCCCGTCGCGAAAGGTCGCTGCCGCCAATTGCCTCCACGAGGACACGGCGGTGCTCCGCCCAAGCGGGGCACACCTCCACCGTATGCTACACCGTGTCCTCTGAGTGGTCCGCATAATGATGACACCCGGGCATTGCTTCCGCCTGAATCCGATGCAGGAACCTCCCGAACTTGCCATGTCCGGTGAGGACCTGCGTCATGCGGAAGGTGAGGACGCCGTGTTGCCGCTCCAGCCACTCCTCAAAAAGGGGACTTACCGCCATAATTGTAGTGTGCCCATCCAACGAAGGGCTGGCTCTCAATGTATGTGGAAGAGAATTCCAAAGGCGCACAGCACGAGCGGTAAAAGATCCACTGTAGCGACTTGAAGAGTGGGGAGGAAAACGAAGGAGGATGATGAGCGACAAGGTTTTCCTCTCGGAACTAGATACTCAAAGCGTTCCCGAAGATACAAGGGGAGTTGGGATTATGAAGAATAGAGAAAAGAAAAGTAAAAGTGTGGCAATCCCAATGATTATACGATTATTCCCGATTTATAATATCTTTGTATTGTTATAATATCTACCTATGTACTTGTTTCCTTGTTGTGAAGGTCCATAAGCAGTCGCTCTATGTAAATTTTATTGGAAACCGACCCCAACACAGTTGAGAAAAGTTTAGGGAAATGATGAAATGAATGATGTATTGTTACAATATCTATGTACTTGTTTCCTTGTAAATAAAAAATAAACTTTACACCTGTATATCTCGGCTTAGGCAGATATATATTTTACTACGACCTATAGATATACAACTATGTGTTACAAAATCAGGGTCTCTGGTATAAATAGTATTCGATTAGTACAAATTCTAAAACATACTAAAAAGTCGTAATCTCATCTTGATTGTATAAAATACCAACAATTTTCCAATCAGCAATGAACATAAAACGCAAAATCTCAAATCAATTAGAAATCTTAAAACCACTTCCAATTAAGCCGTAAAATAAATCTAGGTTTTGACTTGAAGAAAGCAGTAACAGTTGACTGCGACGCCGATTACGACTGTAATCCAATTGCTTAAGGAAAATCCCACAGTTGATTCCTAAAGAAAATAAGAAAGAGATTTGTAGAAATTGCTCCAATTTCCTCACTCAGCTGTGATAAACATACAAATAATAACACATAATCTATCTGTTACGACTTTGTTATGTTAATATTACAGATTGGAGTTTACCGCAAAATATTTGTGTGGCTTTTTGGATATGGAATTTTGAATGGCGCGAAAATTCGGGTGATTGTGCTCTTTTATGAAGTGAAATTGGTGATTGTTTTTATTAAGTGGTAATAATGTTTTATTGTCACTTAACAAAGGTCTAAACATTTGTTTGGATTGCTATTTTCAAGTTATTTAGTCAGTTAAATTACAATAGGAAACTATATAAGTCTGTCTTTGTTTCGCGTTCAAGAAGTAAACTAAATTCTTTGATACAATTTGAATGAAATACTTACTCGTACTTAGTTGAGCTTACAAAATTAATTATTGTTCAACATTTAATCTTTATTACTAATTTAAGTAAATGCAGTCTTAACTTATTATTAGGTATCTTGTCTTTCCAATTAAGATAAAATTAATTGAGTAAAGTTCCATTGTTCTAATAAGTAATTACGTAAGACAGTCATTTATTTAAATAGATGAGAATAAAAGAATAGAAGTGATTTTATTTAAAACTAGCTTTTGCCAGCGGCTTTGTCCGCGTAAATGTTGGTTATTGCAGACACGAAGTCGAAGTTGAAGACAGATAAAAAGTAGCCTAAGTCTATCCTTGGAGTTCAAGCTTGTTCCATAATTACATTTCGTTAATTTCATCAAAATCGGTTCAGTAGTTTAACCATGTAAGCGTAACAGAAAGACATACTGATAGAGTTACTTTCACATTTATAATATTAGTATGATTTAGTTCTAACTAAAGCTGTTTCCATAGCACTGACATTTTTCATATCCAGGATAATAAGACTCTCATAATAATCCACCCCACACACTCTCTTAAAAATCAATGTATCGACATACCGCCTAACTACGTTTTTAAGGGGGATATAATCTAGGAGAATCCCATCCACGCCACCACTCGGTTTTATGCGGTCGTGAAATACGGCGATTATCATAAACGGCGCGTTTTCGTCATTCAGCGTGCGCCATTAGAGCAGGGGATCCACGGAATAGCGAGCTCACAGAATGCCACAGCATAGATAGGTACAGAAGGAAATGGTGAACAGTGAGGTTTTTCTAAAATGATGTTCACCAGGTGAGTCGTCAGCTCCAAGCACCTGTCAAAACGCTTATGTTAATTACATTAGTTAAATTTCGAAAGTAGAAGACCTCTCGACTAAGTGACGCCAACTGGTTGTGTGAATTTTTCTGATAATCCTCATCGGTGCGCTTATACACACAATATGCGGCGATCTCAAATAAATGACAATTGCAACCCGAGTGTGGCTTGCACTCACGTCACAGCCCAAGCATAAAAAGTTCCCACAGCTGGGACACAGGCGTTCTCTTTGTGAAAAGATTAAGTGGACCAAAATCCATCACTTAAGTCCGATGTGGATGTCGCATCCTTTTGGTGGACATGCCGAAATCCTCATTTTATTCTTCACCGTTTTGAAATGAGTGATGTTGGAATAAATTGCACAAAATTGAGCACCTAACGGAGTTTAAACCTATCATCTACATCATATCGGTACATAACCACTGGGAGACCATTGCTCTCTACAATAACTAGCTTCATGTAACTATCGAAGATAGGCAGTTAACAATAAATTAATGCCAGTAGTTAGAGCCTTTTGCAGTGCGTCAGTTTATGCTCTTTGTAAATATAGAATGGACTCTCTGCACCTATTTATTCTGTGGCACAGAATAACCGCCTTTATCGCCCTCGTGCGTAGATATTACGAACAGCGCACAGTTACACGCAACCTGTGTTACGTACGGAGTACTTTTGTAATGATGTAACCTAGAAGGTCAGTAGTGACAGTTCATATTTGTGAGTCAAGTGCGCCGTTGTTATAGTTTAGTTATGGGGTAGTTTTTTTTGTTTAGATATCGTTATGGGTCACCGTAGGTTGTTGGTTCTTGTCACGTTTGTAATAATGGTTATTTTATTCGAGTGTCTTTTTTGTTATTTCGTAAGCGATGGAACGATAATCGGCATAGTACTCTTACTCCTTTTTCTGATAGGGTCGAATGGTTTTTTGAGGTAGGAAATCATCCAATGACTTCTCCCGCTCCACGGTAGAGCAGCAGGGCCTGTGAGACTACTTTTTGCGTTCTAGGTTTGCACGAGTTTGGGTTACCTTAACTCGATCGACACGTTTTTGACGTTCGGCTCTCCGATTGGCCCACTCCAAGCTCTTAACCAATCAGAGTGCCAAACGTGGGAAACGTTTTGATCGTTTTAACGTAAAAACTCAGTGCACTAGAGTGGCGACCGCGTACCTTTTACTTTAACGCGAGCGACACGTTTATGACGTTCAGCACTCCGATTGGCCCGCTGTATGCTCTTAACCAATCAGAGAGCGAAATACGGTACATTTTTCGACCGCGTTACCGTAAAGACAAGTCGCACTCAGCGAACTGGACGCAATGTTGAAAGATCTGACAGTAAATGGTACAGCTGACGTCGATCCCAGAGGTCGAATGATAATGATTATGATCTTTCCCTTTTCATTTATATACCAATAAGATTTAACCTCGCTAAAGATTGGCGTTACGTTGGTGATGGTGTTTAGGAACGTGGGAATCCTATCACAACAAGCCGTGATGATTATAGAAAGTTGTCACGAAAACGATGGCATAATGTGACCAGAAAACGCAGTGTTGAAAGGTCTAGGCCTTGTGAGGGCTAGACTGGGGGCTATTATGTCTATCAGTGAAAGTCTATCAGTTGAAATGATAGCCTAGTTACAGACAATTTAGAAAATGTTTTTGTTTGCAAGTCAAACATCTGTTATTCAGATCAAATTATAGTAAGAATAAATACCCTCAGGTACTGTTGAACAAAAACAAAGTTCTATAAGCTCAGTTATCGAGATAGGTTGTTACTAGTTTAGTTAATGATAAGTAGTTTTAGACCACCTGTTGTTACTCTTCGTTTGGGTCAATATTTGTGGTTTGATGTGTAGCTTTGACTGAAATGTTACGTAGAGGTATGATATTTGTGGTAGTTTTAATGAGCATCAATCAATGGAGGCAAGCTCATTATAATGACGTTAATGTTTCAGTTCTGTTACTAATTCTGAATTTGCTGTTCAGTGACTGTTTTCAGTAACCTTGAGCTGGCCTGCCTTGCTAAAGAGTTTTGATAGAATTAGAGGTCAGCTGATACTAGTTTTGTTACTGAATTGCGCTTTACTGTACTTGTATGACTATTTTATATAAATATATATAACTTTGTACCCTTGTTTTCTTAATAATCTTTTCTTTTTATACACCTGCCATGTTTTCTCTCCACCACCCTTGGTTGACTGGTAGAGAATGCCAAAGGCATGTCCGCCGTTGTACCTTTGTGTTGCATGAAGTCATAAATAAATAAATAATAAATGATAGGATTACATTAACCTACATACACCTACATTCAATAGTTTCTATCACAATATTTACTTCAAACTCAATCTAGTAGGTAAATTCCACGCAATAATCCTATATGTATGTACCTATTTGAGGCGACACCTCAAGATATTTTGAGGCAACGTTTTGACAGCCAAGGCTTACGCAGACGAAAAATATTTGTTGTGTATGAGATACTTATATTCAAAAAATACCTTACATGTAACGGAGATTAGCGAAGTACTGTATAGTAGGGATTAGCGTATCATGAAAACATACAATATTTCAGAACTTTGAAGAAGCATTTACACATTTATGTTTTACTAGCTGGCGGCAGCGGCCTCGTTCGTTTGATAGTAGAAAATTATTCCAAGGGAACATACTCCCCGGAAAAAAAGTACACTATATGTTATTCCAGGATATGGTCTACTTGTGTGCCAAGTTTCATTGAATTCCGTTCTGCTGTTCGAGAACACGTTGGCCACGTACGCCAATCTGGGCGCGTCGGTCTCCATACATTTTATATGGTAACATAGACCTGTAGAGCTACATTAGATTCACACCACGTGACGCCCCGCTACGTGGTTTTGCGTACAAATCAGGCGTGGCCCACGTCTAATGAACTACATTAGACGTGGGCCACGCCTGATTTGTTACCACGTTAGTGTGATGTAAGTACGCTGCTATATCTACGTGTAGCGCTAGCAATGCTACGTCATTCCCGCGTTTCTCTACGAATGCTACGAACCACTACGCATAGCGCAAAGCGTTTAGCTACAAAAGGCATAATTTCGTCAAAGTTGTCGCCAAATAAACAATTGTAAAAGTTGAAAATTAAAATATTGGTACTAGACTTTGAAAAAAAAAAATTTGAAATTATTGTAGCGATATCTATGGCACCAAATCAAATGTGTGTTTGTCAGTGGGTATGTAGTTTTCTCGAAAACTATTGGACCAATTTCGATGCTGTTTTTTGAATTACATGGATACTGCTTGGAGTACATTGTCAATTAATATTTCACATCATATTACGACGACAAACAATCTGGGTGTCTTGTGTGTTTACGTTTTTAATAATAATAATATCAAGACAAAACTTCCCCAACAAAGCTCTGCCAATACAAACAGCCTGTAGGTTGTAATCCAATACACACGTGTATACTCGTATACCTGTTTACTTGTATAATATTAGTAGTCAAGAATACATCAGTGCTGATGGCGAATTAATATTCTCACCTACGAAAACGCTCCTTCGGGGCACGGGATCAAATGTTAGATTCAATCAGGTCATTATACATAATGGTTTGTGATTTACATATATAAGTACGGTATGTATAGGCCAAAGGGGTAAGCAAATGTATACGCAGGGCTTTAAATAACATTAAAAGTTTGGTATCATTACCTTCATCTTACGAAGGTAACGTTATTAGTAGAGGTAACGTTATGATTGGTAACGGTACTTGAATGAACTTTTACCGGACACTGGGGACACTGCGCAACGTTGCAGCGTCATGTAAATTGAGCGTTGCACCACTTGCGCGTCATTTTGGGGACGTTTTGTTTCCTAACGTATCTGAGACTTTAAATAGCTATAAAACTTAACCTAAAATCCAATAAATAACCTTTGGCTCGGTGGTAATATTTGCGACATGAGCTTAATCGTAAATCATCTACCTATAATTAGGTACTACTTATATAATAATAATATTGAATCATTATTGCAGACCATACCTATAGTTGTTACAATTATAGCTAAACAATTTGGACACGAATAAATGATTTCAGGATGCCCGAGTCCCCTTATATAAAGTTGAATAAAAAAGCAACAGGAAAAAGGCACAACCAAATAACTAACTACATGATTTAGTTCATGATTTGGTTATGTCTTATTTCAGCTTTAAAGTTTTTCAAGCAAGTAAATCCACAGCTAGCTAAAATAACTATATTATAACGTATCTGTCTATACTTAGGGTACGGACTAACCCCCATAATACTTATAAACAGGATACGGACTAACCCCCTATAATACGTGGGAAACGACTGGGATAAAGAATGTACAGACGTGCCTGGACTGGGCTATGAGTACACTACATCATCGCGGGGTGTTGATAGTGACGATTAATGTACACACATAAATACATAAAGCCTTTGTTTTTTCTACTACGGGTAACTTGTAAAAGAAAAAAATAAGTAACCTTTTCTAAAGATGTTTATTTTAGTGACTTGACTTTGTGTGGTCATTAGAATAAAACAAGGATATTGAGATTACTATCATTCATCATTATTTCAACTGAAAAACGTCCACTGTTGGAAATAGGTCTCTCACAAGTGTCGTCACTAGGACCTCATATGCGTCTTGCGTCCATTGGATTTCTGCGACCCTTACCAGGACATCGGTCCACTTTGTAGGAGGCCTGCCGAAGCTGCATTTTTTAGTACGCGGTCGCCACAACCTTTCGGCCCCATCGACCATCTGTTCTGCGAGCAAAGTGCCTTGCCTATTGCCACTTAAGTTTGGAGATTCTTTGGGCTGTGTCAGTAAGTCTGGTTCTCCTGCCGATAGCTTCATTCCTGATTCGATCACGCAAGGAAACTCAGAACATAACCCTCTCCATTACCCTTTGGGTAACGAAGCCTTTAGCCGTATGTCACTGATACTGGTCATAGAATTTTGACCTGAGACACTGTGGTATATCGGGCGAGAAATACCGCGCAGTTTTTCGAACTCTACTCAGCCCAGTTGGTTTGAATTGAGATTACACTTTGTTGTATTTTTCTACCTGAAGGAGCCTCGGCTTATTCGATAATTTCAGTCGACAGTAACTGTGACTCATAGCCTTCTTGTTTCCCTAGACACAGAATTCAAGGCACGGTTGGAGTAGTGGTTACGCGGTCTTGTGTTTGTGAGTTTACATGTTCATGTAATAATTCGTAGTGAGAGACCACGGTATCTTTTTTTTAAGAAAAAGATTAATTCCGTCTCAATTTCCCAAAAATTTAAATTTAGAATTAGGAAAACTGGATAAAGTATTATATTTTTAAGAGAATCAGAGACAAATCTTTTTTTAAATATAATCTGTGGCCTTGTTGAAGTCTTTTTGTACCTTCCGTCACCAATCCATCTGTCAAAAAACGGTATGTCATCAATCACCGGTGCCTACCTCACATTTGTACATAAAAGATTTATTACTTTCAAATTGAAATACGAAATACATTTATTATATACCAGAATTTATTTTCAAATATAGCGTTTTCGTATACATTGAATATGGGATCGGTCCTTTTGAAGTTGTAATGAAAAAGTAGGTATGGGAAGGTAGGCAAGGTCGCTTTTACAAACCAGTTCACATGAAATATTTTATTTTAAAAACCTTTCTGTGTGAAAATTGGTCCGTTCAGCGGATCCAAAGGGAAAATGACAGCTGTATTGAGCACTGCTTTTTTATCATCATTTACTTGTTTTCAGATAGTGATTCGAAAATTTTAGAAATAAAAATATCGTCCCGCAGGTATTGTGAATATTGATGCTATTTTTCGATCATTTGGTTATTTTTTTTTAGACTAGGAAAGCAGTGTTTTTTTTTTGACAACTGTTCGATTTTAATGCGATAGCAAAATATTAGTTTGTAATGGCCTAGTATGACCATCCTGTGACTTCTCTCTTCGCTCTAGCGTGGAGCGAGAGGGCGTATCAGACTTTTACTAACTAAAACCAGACCTTTGGTCTTCGGTTGCCCTTTACATTTTAAGACCACGGTTTCTTTAGAAATACACCGTGTCCCCCTAGGTATCTTCCCTGCTGGCCCCCTACGCTTCACTGACTCTTTGAGGCGCGCGTTGTTTTGAGGTGTAACAAATTGAACGTACCTATTGTTCTGGGTAGAGTCTGCAGTAGACGGACAATACTGGAACTCTGACTATTAAAGAGAAACAATAATTGAATTTTCGTCTATGAACTAGTCAATTGTACAAATAAAATAATGAATCTTCACAATGAAAGAAACCAGATTATTTTTCAGCACATCATCTGACTTGTGATAACAAGTTACGAACATAATTATTAGAACGACGGGTACAAAGTAAATAAAGTTATCTGCAATTTTGTGATTTTCTGATAGTTGCAGAAACTTACTAAATATTCATATTCTGAGACATGGAAAATCGTCTTTCAAGTGTCAAAAATGCAGAAATGGTAGTTGTTTTTCACTTATTAACACTAATTATCAAAAAATCGCAAAATTACAGATGACTTTATTTACTTTGCACCCTTCGAGAAAACACACAGTTTCAATTTAGCTCTCATATTGTCTATTACAGCAGCAGTACCAACAATTGTTTTATTATTGATAGCCTCGCTCCTGACTCTATCACCCCTTGTGATAAGCGATTATTATGATTCACGATAGATCACGCTTGACATTCTAAGTAAGCGTGATTCAATATAACAAACCAAGTAAGTAAATAAGAGATCAAACTTCTACTTTAACATTAATTGCTAAATACTATTTACATACCTAAAAATAGTTAACTAACTATACCTAATCTAGACTAATATATAATAAAGAGGTAACATTTGCAAGTTTGTATGTAGGGGGTAATCTCTGAAAGCACAGCGCTGCACTATACTGGAGTGCTATATAGGTTATTAATTATTTCCATATCCATATACGGGGTGTATATGGATATGGAAGTTAGAAAATTAAGTTACAATCATAATTCAAGCACTGTTATTTTACTTAAATGCAATTAGATAGTGTTTTTAAAGAAAAGTTTTTAGTTGCAAATAACAAGGAAATCGATGGACTACATTGGTAGCGCATCGGTATTGGTATCAACGCACGCACACATAAACACGCTAGTGACGTAAACGTAACCAAGATTTATCAAGAATTTATCAAAACTTACTTCTAGGTAAGCGCGCTCCATCGTCGACCGCATCGTCGCTTTCCATCAGGTGAGTTAGCGGTTAAGCGCCAACTCAACAAGAATAAAAAAAAAAAACTGGTAACTATTTTTTATCCCAAAATAATTCTTGATTTTATTTTAGGACATAAAATTACCTATTTTATAAATAGCTAAAATCAATTCAGTAGCCGTTTCTAAACCTATTACTTTCAGGATGTACGCATATATTATCTATGTTACAGGTTGTGTAAAAACTAAAACAAAAAAAAAAACTGGGCAAATGCGAGTCGGACTCGCGCACTGAGGGTTCCGTACAAACTTGAAAGATAAATTGTGGTTTACGATTTTAGACGTATTAAAAAAAAACTACTTACTAGATCTCGTTCAAACCAATTTTCAGTGGAAGTTTGCATGGTAATGTATATCATATATTTTTTTTTAGTTTTAACATTCTCTTATTTTAGAAATTAACAGGGGGTTGATACACACATTTTACGACTTTGGAAGTGTCTCTCGCGCAAACTTTTCAGTTTAGAAAAAAATGATATTAGAAACCTCAATATCATTTTTGAAGACCTATTCATAGGTACCCCCACACGTATGGGTTTGATGAAATTTTTTTTTTTAGTTTCAGTTCTAAGTAGGGGGAACCCCCAAAAAATCTTCTTTTTTTTTCTATTTTTGTGTGAAAATCTTAATGCGGTTCATAGAATACATCTACTTACCAAGTTTCAATAGTATAGTTCTTATAGTTTCGGAAAAAAGTGGCTGTGACATATAGACGACATGACGGACAGACAGACAGACATGACGAATCTTTATAGGGTTCGGTTTTTTGCCATTTGGCTACGGAACCCTAAAAACACTTAAGTAATAAAAACTAAGTACATAAGTATTGTAACAAACTAGGCCATCATGTTTATTAGCCTATACTGTCCCACTGCTGGGCAAAGGCCTCCCCCAACTTCTTCCAGGTATTCTTTTCTTGAGCCACCTCGAACCAGTCCTTGCGGTAAGCATCTAGGTCGTCTCGCCACCTCTTCCCAGGTCGACCTCGGCGGCGTCGTCCATCTTCAGGTACCCACTTTGTGGAGACTCTTGCCCAACGGTCAGAGTGCATGCGGCTGATGTGACCCGCTCAATCCCAATTTAGCCTGGCAGTAGCATTTATTCTTATAAGAAAAACTATTTTAACTCAATTTTAACCCACAGCTACAATAATTTGAATTAAACTTCAAACTCGGTTCAGGCAGGCAGAGGCAGCTCCAAGGTTAATCTTAAATGAAAACGCCCGGGGGTTTAAACTAGATGGCATAGTTTAACGTGCACTAACTTTGCTCTATGAATTCTTTTTAACCCTGTTTTTATAATCCTACGTCGGAAAACTTGCTTGCTTTCTTATCTTTAGATAAAGATATTCTTCGCTAAAGATCTATATTCTCTGCGGATTTAGATTGTGTTGTTACACTGTAGGTATTAAGTATCGAGATCTACTTAGATAAACTGCTAACTATTTTTACATTCGAATATTTTTATGGAAAATAACAGAAATAAATACCTTTAACCTTTAAAGTTTCAAAGGTCCTTATAAAAAAAAGGTTGTTTCCAGATAGATATAAGCATAAATATTTACATAAATGTTGTAAACTTATAAAAAATGTCGACTGTTTAGGATTAAGGTCGTTTAAATATAGGCATTTACAGTGAAAAGCTCTTAGTAAAATGATTGTGAATACAGGTTTTTGTTCAATTATAAAATCCCTTTCAGCACCACCCCAAACAGATTACGAAATAAACATTTTAACTGAAATCCTTTTTAAATATAAGCTATAAACTGAAGCAAATTAATTAATTAACCAGATTAAAAATCCGGTCCCAAATTTAATAACCCAACCACGAAGGAGACAGTAAAATATCCAGTATAAAACACTAACATTACTTTATATGGGTACATTTAGTGTCAAAATTACATGGCCACGGCGGGATCGCAATAGGTTCTCATATAACTCCACATAAACAAGCCTGACATAATATAATAAGTAAATAAAGCGGCTCACGTTTGGCCATATAATAAAACGTGGTACATTTCAAGCTGTGTACCAAATATTCAGTTAGCATCGGATACACTCGGCGAGATACGAAGGGGACGTGACCTGGGTGCCGAGACGTGGACATATCCTTAACTGGTATAAGTTAGAATAAAGGGCTTTATTAAAGAACATGTTGTGGCGAGGTGGATTGTGTTTGCTATACTTTGTTTAAATTAACTTTACTCAGTGTCTACGTGCTTCGGAAATAATGTTTTCATCGGCTTTTTGGCGCCTACAGGCAGAAATATAATTCTTGCCATAAGGCCGCTAAAGGATCATGAAAAGCATGATTGGCGGGGCTCACTAAGGTCGATACCTGACAGAACTGCGGAATTGTTCGAAAGAGTTACCATGACCCAGGAATACAAAGGGCAACTGAAGAACACGTGTCGGTTTTAGTCAGCATAAGCCTGACAATTTCTCTCGCTCCGTCCAGAGCGGAAGAAGGTGTTTAGTAATTACCACCCTCAAAAAAAGAGGCGAGTAGTTCTGGGTCATTCCATGTAACGGGTGTAACACTTTTTAATAGTAATTTGATAATGTTTTTTAAGGGAAGTGTGTTCTTTTTATAACTTAATAGATTTCAAGATACGTTAATTCAAGTTATGCCCGTTACGGTACTTGCGGCTGATGTTCTCGAAATCTATAAAGCTTTTAAAAAACTTAAATCAATGTCAACTTAGAAGAGGCTAAAAGGTTGTTAATTAAGTTATAAAAAGAATAAACTTCCCTTATAAAACATTATTAAGTTACTGGTTAAAAGTGTACGACCTGCTATGTCTAACTTTGTCATAAGGCCGCTAAGGGATCATGAAATGCACAATTCACAGGCACTGCTACTAGGGCCGCGGGAAATTTCCGAAAAAGAAACCCGTGATCCTAGAATGCAAAGGGTTTTAGTCAGTAAAATTCGCGCTCTACTCTAGAGCGGGAGATGTCATTACATGATTTTCCACCTCAAAAAGAACGAGGCCTTCTAGGGTCGATGTCTGTCAGTCAGTAAAAAACACGGGTGCTTGTTAGTCAGTAAAAGTGAGACACCCCCTCTTGCTCCACCCACCACAAACACAAAGAGTCCATGAAATGGATGGATGATAACAACGTACCCGCCCCCCCTATCTTCCGTATTTGAGAAGCTCAGGTACTGGTGACTTAATAGAAACAAAGAAAACATTTATTTGAGACTCGCAACGGACAAACAACAATAAAATAAAAAGGAACTACTTAATCTATAAATTATTAAAATAAAAATTAAAAGAAAACAATATTAAAAGATTAAAAATAAAAGACCCGTGCGAGGCCAAAAAGCATATGCTGCTATCTATCTCTATATAATGATAGAGAGGAGTTTCCAATTTACTGTATATATACAGTAAAAAAAATACATAATATAGTATAAATACTATCACACTACAGTACATTCAATTCATCGGTAATAATATTCTAAATGACACAATTATACATTATGTAAATAGCATTGTTTGCCATGTTTTTAGAAAGGTTACTTTTAAAGTTGGTTTAACTTTCATATCTCTTAGAAAATCCAGTTTTTCGGTACCTATTTACATAGTAAGTAAACCTTGGTTTAAGTTAGACTTTGTTTCTATTTTCTGCTTCTAAGTTTGTTTAGGACCTTTACAAGAACAAACAAAGACTTTGTACGTCGGCACAGTATTAAACATTGCTTATGTAGAACACAATTTTAAGATTTATTAGCAGCTAGGTTCGACTTTACAGGTACCGTCGATAGTGGGTTCGAGTTCTGAGTAGAATGTTGGAGTTGTTGGGGTTTTCACGTAGAATTTCTGAGTAATAATTTAGAGTCAAGCGTGTCTGTTCACCGCCAAAAGGAGTCCGTTCGCCTTGGCTCCTGCTTTTCAGAATGTATCTCTGGAGTGACCTCAATTTTGGGCGGTTCATTGAGTCCAAAGCCAAGGTAGCTGCTAGAAAACTAGGCGTTCTTGCAAAGGTCCGACGGTACTTCACACCGGGACAGCTTCTGATGTTATACAAAGCACAGGTCCGATCGTGTGTGGAGTACTGCAGTCACATATGGGCTGGTGCTGCAAAATGCCATCTAGCAGCTTTGGACTCAGTGGAAAGGCGTGCGAAGAGGCTAATTGGGGATCCAGATTTGGTTAAGTCCAATCTACAAAGCCTCGAGCACAGGCGCAGGGTAGCCAGCCTATCGGTATTTTACAGGTTGCATTTTGGAGAGTGTGCGCGGGAATTGCATGACTTGATTCCGCCATCTCCTTTCTACCATCGGACAACCCGACGTACGGCGAGTATCCACCCTTACGTTGTTGAAACTTCAACGGTCCGGACTAAGCGTTTCGCTTCGTCGTTTATACCGCGTACATCGAAGGACTGGAACAATTTGCCTGCTGCGGTCTTCCCGTCCAACTATAATTTAGGTGTTTTCAAGGCTAGATTGAATAGGCTCTTAATAAACTAGTGCGCCTCACCATCAATGATTGCATCGCTGCTTACCATCAGGTGGGATCGCAGTCAAGCACTGGTTTATATGAATAAAAAAAAAAAAAAAAAAAAGAGTATGGATTAGGTTCGCCCCTAGTAGGTACATTGGAGTTCACGAAACATGACTAAAAAAATGTACTGTAAGGTAATCTCACTAATTTTACAAAGCCGAGAGTTTGTGTGTGTTGTATGTTTGTTACTTTTTCACGCTCAAACGGCTAAACGGATTTCGATGAAACTTTGTACACGGGTAAACCATGTCCTATAATAGAATATCTTTTTATCCCGGGAGTATATTTTTTCAAGATTTTTTTTACTATCACGCGGGCGATACTGCTTGTAGCAACTAGTAATATTACAATATTTATTTATTCAGATAATTTACTCCTATTGCCATTTTAATATAAAATTAGATGAAATAAAAAATTAAGGAAACACCAAATAAAATAAAATCACACGTCAAAAATAAAATAAATTAATAAAAACAAACAATTATGAAACAAATAAAATAAAAACTGTGAATAGTTACCCTCAGTGTCATATTAATTAGTTTCATATAGCCTCTAGATAAGATTTGTTGAAATTTTCTCCAAAACAAATATCTCAGCATGAAAATAATTTGGGAGTTTCTGTACTTCTGTAATAATATAAGCTGAATTTTTATGTTTCCTTGCTAGTAGTTTCACAGAAGCACGACCAACCTTAATTTGTTAAGACAGCCCACATACCTTTTATCTCTCCATTTTCTTACCTGCTAGGCGTTTTGCCGAGCTTACATGAGAGTCTACGTAAAATGGCGGGTTACTATTATATGTATAAAAGTTGTAGTTTCTTATCTGCGTCTTACGGTTGAACTCTTTACAAAAACCTCTTTGGATAGCAAATGGGCGGCAAATGTACATAGCTGCAGATGACTGGCTGGAGAGAATTGTTGCGGTAACTGTGTAGAAAGGAACGTTAAAGGTTTTGTTTGTTCAAGCGTATTCGTAATGTTTCTAGTATTTAGAAAAACCGGGCAAGTGCGAGTCGGACTCGCGCACTGAGGGTTCCGTACAAAATTACCTATGAAAACATTTCAATTCTCGTGTTGTAGTAACCTATTCACTCTTGACTTAAAGATTCCCGGGTTGTAGCCATCAGGAAACAGATTCCGGCAAGGAATTCCACTCCTTAGCTGTACGCACAATGAATGTGTTCCCAAAACGTTTCGTGCGTATGGGCGGGATGTCCACCATGTACCGGTGGCGCATTGCCGTACGCCTGGTGGTCCGATGATGGAACGGGCTAGGCGGAATTAGGTTATGCAATTCCGACGCACACTCTCCGAAATGCAACCGGTAGAAAACCGACAGGCTAGCAACTCGGCGTCGATGCTTAAGACTTTGAAGCCTCGACTCAACGAGTGCATCATTGCCAATGATCTTCCTGGCTCGCCTCTCAATTGCCTCAAGTGCATCAAGCTGGTATCGGGCAGATCCATCCCAAAGATGAGAGCAGTACTCCATACACGATCGAACTTGCGCTTGATAAAGTTTGAGCAGCTGTTCCGGCGTGAAGTACTGTCTGACCTTCGCGAGGATTCCCAGCTTTTTTGCTGCCAGTTGAGCCTTTGCTTCGATGTATGGCCCAAAGTTGAGAGTTGACGTCAGCGTAACACCAAGAAGATCAAGATGGTCGGTTATCGGCACGGTTACGCCCCGGAAAGTTGAAGCAGGGCTGAATTGGCTCCTTTTAGCGGAAAAAAGACACGCCTGGGTTTTAGCAACATTGAACTTGACTAAATTAGCATCGCCCCATTCAGAGACTGCCTCCAAGGACAAGTTCAAGCGCTCGACCATAGCCTCTCGGAGAAACTGGATCTGTGACCCACTAGCTTGCGCGCTGGATATGTAACTCTCAGCAACAGTGCTGTCGTCTGCATACCCAAAGGTACCGGGGTTAAGCAGATCATTTATGTGCAGTAAGAACAATGTTGCCGAGAGCACTGACCCTTGAGGGACCCCGACATTAATGGCCATTTGACCGGACGAGCAGCCATCGATGACCACTCGGATGGACCGGTCACTCAGGAAGTCTGCGATCCAAGTACACAAACCAGCAGGTAAACCGAAAGAAGGAAGTTTACTAATAAGGCTTTCGTGCCAGACCCTATCGAAAGCCTTCGAGATATCGAGGGAGACGGCAAGCACTTCCTCATGTTTCTCGATGGCCTCACTCCAGATGTGGATGGCATACGCTAGAAGATCACCAGTTGACCGATTTCGGCGAAAGCCGTATTGTCGGTCACTTAGGATGTCATTAGCTTCTAGGTACGCCAGGAGCTTAGTGTGAGTACACGTTCCATAGTCTTACAGAGAATGGACGTTACTGAGATTGGCCTGTAATTAGCTGGGTCAGCCCGGCGACTACCCTTTTTGGGCACGGGCTGTAGCTTGCTTCCATGCAATCGGCACTTTTCCAGCCTCAAATGAAAGCCTAAATAGGTGTGTCAGGATCGGAGACAGTTCAGGCGCACACGTTCTCAGAACAATTGCCGGTATCCCATCTGGACCGCTAGCCTTGTTCACGTCAAGGTTACGCAGCACCTATACGGACGTCCTTCTGATGGATGCGAATATCCCACATACTCGTCTCGCAACCATCAGGATTAATAGGGGGCCGCGCGTCACCAGAATCTAGACGCGAAGATTCCGCGAAGAGTGAGGCAAACAAGTTTGCTTTCTCCTCAGCGGTATGGGCCAGCGACCCGTCGGGTTTCAGCAGTGGCGGTAGTGAGAGACGACAGAAGTTCTATTCAACCGACTTAGCCAGGGACCAAAACGCCTTACTGCTTGTGCTATGAGACCTTGCTTCATGCCAAATTTCAGGATTCTAGGTCAACGGAAAGTACCCTATGAATTTTCATTCCTTTGAGAGTGTCGAAATACACGTTTTTTTGCGACATAAACGGCCGTATCTTTTTTTTCGTTAATTCAGAAGTTTGATTTTTTCACAGCTTCAAGGGACCGCAGACTTGAGTATATGTTTTTAATTTCAACTCGATATCTCCACGCGTTCCCGAGATAAAGGGTCTTGACAGACAGACAGACGGATAACAAAGTGATCCTATAAGGATTCCCTTTTAGGGTTCCGTAATTAATTTTGAATTACAGAACCCTATAAAGAACAGTAAGTTCTTAAAGGGTCTGCTGTGTATTTTATTTGTGTAGGCTTGAAGTCTTGAAATGGATTTTTATCGCCCAAAGCAATAAAGTAAGACTCGATTTTTGTAAATACTTGACCAGAATAATACCAAGGCATTTATGTATGTTCAGAGTCTTCAGACACACATTGAAAAGTAAAACAAGTCTACGATTGGATTCTAGGTCATAAAAATCGCTTGTATCCATAAAACGAGCCGATTAGGTTTCTTTTTACGCTTGAGATAATCGTAAAGATTTTTCTAGAAAATATAAGACCTAAAAAATCCGCCAACATATCACGAACACATTACTCTTAATAGCGTATTGACGTATAGACCACTTACCTTGCAAAAAGGGCTATACATAATTTAGTATTGACACTCGACGACGTACATATATTTTCAAACATATTAGCGCATGAAGGTTCCGAACAACACAGCACTTAGATCTGCGTCCCACAGGAGCACATTTACGCACATTACGAGTGAAATGCTTCGTGTCGCCGCATAAAACTCGTATTTACATAGGAAGCGATGCGTGAGAATGATTGATACGAATTTAGTACTCGGGGAGCGGTATTCCTTAGGACTGATGAGGCCATTCATCAGCGGGTGACAACCGCACCATTACGAGTACGAATTTAATAAATATAATTTATGAGGAACCTATATATCACTGCGGAAGGGTAGAACGAGTAGGTACTGAATGTCGAACGTTCGAATTTTAAAAAGGTTTGACGCTAACGATTTTTTTTTCATTTAGGTTGGTACTTCGTTTAAAAATCATTAGCCGGGTTTTGCGTATGTTGGTAGGTACGCAATTTTCAGGATAATTAACGCCTCTGGCAATGGTGTCGGTCGAACCGGTATCAAGCTACACATGTAAAGCTATATGATCAAGAGGTATTTGGCGTATATTTGCCAAGAGAGCTGAGAGTCAGCGTGTAGACAGTCGATATACGATTTTAATTAAATATTGTTTTAGTTATATGGTGCTTACCACATAATAAAATGGGATGCTTGACAGCCGTATTTGAGTATGATTTGGCTCTATTTGTCTTCGAATACTAAAATAAATGTGTAGAAAGATCTTAACCTTTTGAGTGCGTAATTAGAGACACAATAGTAAGACAATGACGCGTGAACGCCGGCGTTAATGCGGGGATCAACAGCTTAATCTTACTACCAAGAACTTTAAACTTTTTGATACAAATCACTTCAAACTACGTAACATTATACACCACTTTAACACTCACGAAATTCAAAGCCAGCTTCAGTATAAAATGAGTATCAAAACTTTTCATTGAAGATAAGCTCGTAGAAAATATTTTGTGAAGGTTGGTCATATTTTGTGTGCCGGTTGGTACACGGACGGGCGCCAAATGACCCGTCAAAATGTTAAATGTAACTTGTGACGTTGTTGCTCGCATGTGGAAGGTATAATATTTTGAATTTAAAACACCTTAAGTTGTTGTAGAAAACAGTTTGTTGTCGATGGAAACATTCTGTAAACTTTGAATTTCTGACTAAAGTTATGTTCGTGTGTGCAGTTTGTGTTACAGATTGTTGTCTTGTAGTTTCTCCTTGCAACTATATTATGCTACTATGCATAATGGAAACTTGTTTTGACACTCATCACTTATGAACAAGAAATCATGCAAAAAAAGAATTAAGCGAAGATCGCAGCACTGTCGTTTCAAGGCCAGACTTACACGTAAGACGATGGTAGAAATTCTCGTTTGTTTTTACTACAAATTATTTTGAGATGATTTTGAAGTGGGAAATCATCAAATGATTTCTCCTAGAGCGGGAGCGCGAGTCCAGACTTTTACTGACTAAATCCCACCTGTATTTTTTCATTTACTATTTTGTGATCTAGGGACACGGTAACTCTTTCGAACAGTCTGCAGCCCTGCCCCCTAGCCAAGGTACGACTGTTTCTTTTCGATTCGATCTCAAGAAATCGGAGGCATGGCCTACTCGAGGCGTTCGACGCAAGAGAATCGAAACGAAACGGTTGTAACTTGACTTGGGGGCTGGTAGGGATCGGCCACATCTGACCCTGTAAATCTTACTGACATTTCTTTGAGGCTCGCGTGGTTACACTGCGCGCCGTTGACTTGAGCTTGATCCTAACCGAACTGCGGGCTACCCATCACTCGTCATCCGCAAGCCTGCCCCTACGGTGCCTGGGAATCGCCCTGCGACTCCTGACTCCCGCGGCGTCTCCTGCGGCAGTGGCTGGGGCGTGAGAATGTTCTCTATCTCACAGTTTCGGCCATCTCCATTGCTCGTATTACGTTATTTAGAGACGGTGCAGCATATTACATCTTCTATACACGTCTCCCGTAATCATCATTCCAGTATTTTCTTTCACTCACCCTTATCTTACCATATCCTCTTCTAAATCATACACCATCGTCTTCCACCGATAGTTTCTGTGGCCTTTTCTCGCCTCTTATTGATTCTTGAAGCATTTCATACGATATGCAGTCAAACCCGTGAAACTTTACGGTAGGTCATTTAAACATTATTGTTGAAGAATAGATTTTTTTTTGCGCAAAATACCAAACACTGCCCAGCCGATATGATGGTTCCTTTTTTGTAACTGCAGTGTGTCTTTGGAACTCTCTGCCACACTCCCTTCGCGACGACCCTTCTCTGGATGTCTTCAAGAGGAAACTTAAAGAGCACATCCTTTTATTAATGACATAATATTAGTATGTATTGGTATGTATTAGTATATATTAGTATGTATAATATAATTATATAATCGATTTAGTTATGTAGGTTTGTTTATATTGTGTACTGGATCCTGAATCCGAATATGTTCTAAGTCAAAGTCAAAAGTCCGCCTCTCATTTAGGACGGTATAGTGCCCAAGTCCTGGAAGCTTGCCAACGTGCAACCCGTGCCCAAAAAGGGCAGTCGTGCCGATCCTGCCAACTATCGGTCGATTTCAATAACCTCCATACTCTGCAAGATTATGGAGCGTGTGTTGAACTCGCGCCTCATGGCATACCTGGAAGGTAACGATCTCCTCAGTGACCGACAGTACGGGTTTCGCCACAATCGGTCTACTGGGGACCTACTAGTGTATACCACTCACATGTGGGGCGAGGCCCTCGAGAAGAATGGAGAAGTGATTGCTGTCTCTTTAGACGTCTCGAAGGCCTTCGACAGGGTATGGCATGCCAGCCTTCTGAGTAAGCTTGCAGCGTACGGCATTTCCCCTGGTCTGATTAACTGGGTAAAAGACTTCCTGAGTGAACGGTCTCTTCGAGTTGTTGTCGATGGATGCTCATCAGAGCCCATGACCACTAATGCCGGAGTTCCTCAGGGGTCAGTTCTCTCTGCAACTCTTTTCCTTCTGCATCATGCCCGGTATCTATGGGTATGCAGATGATAGCACAGTTGTAGAGAGATACCTTCCAGGCGCTCGGGCTAGTAAGGAACTAATCCGGTCCGAACGAGAGGCTATGGTAGAGCGTACGAATGTCTCACTTCAGGCAGTCTCCAAGTGGGGCGAAACCAATCTAGTAGAATTCAACACTGCCAAAACACAAGCGTGTCTGTTCACCGCCAAAAGGAGCCCGTTCACCTTGGCTCCTGCTTTTCGGAATGTATCCCTGGAGTGCACCGACCGCCTTCAGCTCTTGGGAGTTGAAATTTCCTCAGACCTCAATTTTGGGCGGTTCATTGAGTCCAAAGCCAAGGTAGCTGCTAGAAAACTAGGCGTTCTTGCAAAGGTCCGACGGTACTTCACACCGGGACAGCTTCTAATGTTATACAAAGCACAGGTCCGATCGTGTGTGGAGTACTGCAGTCACATATGGGCTGGTGCTGCAAAATGCCATCTAGCAGCTTTGGACTCAGTGGAAAGGCGTGCGAAGAGGCTAATTGGGGATCCAGATTTGGTTAAGTCCAATCTACAAAGCCTCGAGCACAGGCGCAGGGTAGCCAGCCTATCGGTATTTTACAGGTTGCATTTTGGAGAGTGTGCGCGGGAATTGCATGACTTGATTCCGCCATTTCCTTTCTACCATCGGACAACCCGACGTACGGCGAGTATCCACCCTTACGTTGTTGAAACTTCAACGGTCCGGACTAAGCGTTTCGCTTCGTCGTTTATACCGCGTACATCGAAGGACTGGAACAATTTGCGTGCTGCGATCTTCCCGTCCAACTATAATTTAGGTGTCTTCAAGGCTAGAGTGAATAGGCTCTTGATAAACTAGTGCGCCTCACCATCAATGATTTCATCACTGCTTACCATCAGGTGGGATCGCAGTCAAGCGCTGGTTTATATCAATTAAAAAAAAAAAAGAAGTTTTTTATTTCACATAGGCCTACATGGGCACTTATAAAACGTCAGAAGCTAGTGCACGGTTCCAAATTGGTCGTTTCCTATGGAGAAGAACCGGCAAGAAACTCCATGACTGAAACTCATTCTCACTCTATAACTGAAAGTTTGTTGGGAGAAAACTTATGGCTGAGTTAAGCTCGCCTTACTGTCTGTATTACCGTGTACTATGCCAATCAAGCCGCGTAGAGCTGCTCCTATACAAAAAACGTAATGTATTGTTATTTGAATTGCGATTTATATCAAGATAAACATTAATATTACGTCACTCCACAGTGGACGGACGGATAAACACATTTGAAATGCATGCATTGAAATGTTGAAACGACGAGTTTGCGATGTACTGTGTACATTTCGCTAGCTGCTCTGTTATTTCCGGGAATGTCTATGTTTTGGTGCAGTCTATGTAATCTTAGACGGTACATTTAGACACGAATTTGGAATTTGTTCGAAATTTGAATGTAAATTTCCTTTTTTATTATAGTTGGGAAATCATCCAATGACTTCTTGCGCTCTGGGTCAGAGCGAGAGTAGGAACTCTCGCTCCGACCCAGAGCGAAGCAAACGAAACCGACAAAAACGAAGGCAAAGAAGGATATTTGCCTTCGTTCCAGGACCCCGGGGTTCTCTTTCGCACAACCCATGGCCCCAGTAGGCTTCGATTTGCAGGACCCCTACGGTTTTGCTGACCTCTCCTGGTGGCGCCCGTGGAACACTACGCGCCTTAGACGAATCGGGCTCGATCCGGACGGCGCGGCGGCGAGCTACCCACTGCTCGCCATTGTCACCATTGTGCGAACCGCCCGGAGGAACTCGTGGAGCATACATTCAAGTTGTGCCCCGCTTTGGCGGAGCAGCACTGTATCGCCCTCCACCCTAGAGCGAGAGAAATCATTGAACAATTTACCACCTCAAAAAAAAAGGCACATGGATTAATGTGTGTAGTATGTTCTAATAGACGACATGAAATTATGCTTTGACTTCTTTGGAAAACATCTTGCAAAAAAAAAATATTCACACTCGTTTCAAGATCCTGATTTGTTTTCCACCGTTACGCAAAATACGCTCAATACAAACACGTGCGCAACCATACCTACCGCTATCATTTCCAAGCCCCTACAACATTGAAGCGATACCTACATACCTACAGGTACACACGAGAAAGTGAGGCACAAATAAATGAGCGGTGTAGCATCGGTCTTGAAAACATTGCGGGTGTAGCGCCGCTGTAATTAGGCCCCCTTGGAACGCCGCAGCGTGTTCATCAAAGTCATGAGCTGTCATGTCACCATTGCCGGTACCTACTATTGAAACTCACACAAAGTCATTGTGGTTTTCATTTGTCGCAATGCTTAATTTTTAATTCATTTGCGAGATGTCATTGATATGGATCTGCAGGACTTTTGGTTGTTGCTTTTCACAATATGAGTTTGGGTATTTTTATTAGTAGAGGCGGCGGTTTGGGAAGCTGCGCGGTGTCTTCTCGTCCAATATACCACAGTGTCTCAAGACGAAAGTCTATGACCAGTGCATGTTGCCAGTGATATATGGCTCCGAAACGTAGTCGCTTACAATGGGCCTCATCAGAAGGCTTAAAGTCACTCAAAGGGCAATCGAAAGGGCTATGCTCAGAGTTTCCTCGCGTGGTCACATCAGAAATGAAGATATCCGCAGGAGAACCAAGGTTACAGACGTAAGCCGAAGAATTGCCAAACTTAAGTGGCAGTGGGCAGGGCACATTGCTGGCAGAACAGATGGTCGATGGGGCCGTAAGATTCTGGAATAGCGACCATGTACCGGAAGACGCAGCGTTGGAAGGCCACCCACAAGGTGGACCGATGACCTGGTGAGGGTTGCGGGAATTCAATGGATGCGAGACGCACAAGACCGGTCATTATGGCGACACTTGGAGGAGGCCCATACCCAACAGTGAACGTCTTTCGGCTGAAATGCTGATGATGAGAGGCGGCCCAGTGTTAACGACCCCGCCTTTCTAGAACCGAGGCAAGCGCTTTACTTTGTAATTTATATCATCACCAATGCTCTCAAAACGTATACGGAAAACATCATGTGGAAACCGGCATGTCTTAAAACCAAAAAAATCACAGTTATGTGACAACCACAACCCGCACGGGGCCTGCGTGGAGGATTACGGCCCATATCCTTTCTTAGAGAGGAGGCTTAATTCCCAGCAGTGGGAACATTATAAGTCACGTCACTATTGAAACTCGTATTTTGGTTTCCATTTGTCAATCAATGAAATCCAAATAAATATTTTTTTTTTATCCGGAAAAAAAAAATTATATTCTCTCTAGGGGTTTGTTTAATTATTTTCACAATAGAAATTGCTGGTAGAGATTTCTTTATAAATAACCTTCTTGGCTTTATTTTATACGTGTGTGACATTAGTGTGCGTGTTCATAAATTGTTAAATAAATGGGAGGCACAATTGTTTGTGTATATTTTATTAGTTAGGTGTACATATTGTACCTAAATAGGCTTTGGCACACCGCAGCGTTTTCATCAAAGTCACAAACTGTCACGTTACCATTCCAAGTATACTATTGAAACTCGATTTATAGTGATACTACGAAAATTGTCCGTGTTACAACGACATAAAGACGACGTCAATGGTAAATTGTTACTATTAATGCGTTGTTGATTGTACCTACTATTAAAATTCGCATTGGGGTTTTTGTTTGCGCATTTATAACCAATGGTTCCATGCTGCGTTGACAAAGGAACGAAGTTAACATAACACTACGGGACCGGTGGACAACATTAAAAATAAGGGAAAGAACGAAGGTGACAGATGTACTGATGACGTGATGCTGAGTTAGGCGCCTTTTTGACCTTGCACAGATCATACAGTTATTTTTTTCTTTTTTTATAAGTAGATACTTAATTCTACTATATTTCAATTTTACTGTATGTGTCAGGTACGAATAAATGTTTTTTCTTTCTTTCTTTCTTTCTTTTACTACAGAAAATAAGGAAACTTAAATGGAATTGGACTGGTCATATAATGAGGACCAACAGTGGAAAAAAATGGACGAAGGACGTAATGGAATGGTACACTAGAAATGGAAAAAGACTTAAAGTACGTCAAATCAAAAGATGGCAGGATGATCTGCCGAAAGAATAGAGGAGGATAGCTCGTGAAAGAGATAACTGGAAGGAAATGGGGGAGGCCTATGTCTAAAGACAACCTAAGTGGTTGTAAAAAAATATGTATATGTCGGTGAAGTCAATAGTACGGAAGCTTGAGAACGAATGAACGAGCTAAGTGAAAAGTGACACATGTCACTTTGACAGAATCCGCGCTGACGTTTGCACGAACCGAGTAGATAAAAGGGCCGACTGCAGAGGTCCGTGGCTCATTCCTCTGTCGGCAGCCGTGCGTACAACGTCTAAGTGTCGGGGACTGTCTCACTGCTCGTTGTGTAAAGTGAATACCTAAAGCTTGCCTCATAATAAATCAGTTGTGTGATCTAAAATAGTTTGTTTATTGCTCGTTACCCAGCCATCGCCCACAAGACATAGTCTCTGGACAGAGCTTCAATGATGATCGGCATCCTGTGCCGACATCAGAAGTGGGATTCCGAGCAAATAAACAAGAGCAGCACGAAGGTTACGTAACGCCGGTCACGAAGAAAATAGCAAGAGCCAAGACAAGTAGCGGTCATTATTTGAAATGCAAAATTAGAAAGTGAAGACCTGGAATGAAGCACTGGACCGAATAAGATTCAAAGTTCCGTTAATCAATGTCATTATCAGTTTTGGTCTGATTAGGTTTTTTCTGGAGTTTTTCCCTAATCCTGAGCAACGAATGTTGGACCATGATGACATTGTTTCTCCAGAAAGAAATAGGAACTGACTAAATCACCGTGTACTACCCAGATTGTGACCGGGACAAGACCGACGCAAATGCATGTTCACGATGTACCATTTTCCGATACGTGCTTTGCTGATAATCCGAAGTCACCAGTGATTACAGCAAGAATTACAAACTTTTAGTTACCTGAAGTGTAAAATGCAAAGTGCAGTGCGTGTGTGTGTGCATGCCTGAGATGCAATGTGTCAAGTGCGCTACCAATATTTGACACAAAACGTATGAAGACATCTCAAACGTCACCTGTCAAATGTTTCCACTGTGGAAAAATTGGACGAAGCAGGCTGTGTTTTCATAAGCAAGAAACAGTAGGAAACCGACAGAATAACGTGATATTCAAGCTTCAAGACTCAATCCCATGGTCAGCCACATCGTATGCTGCAAATGTGGAGAACAAGGTCACATCTCCTTCCGGTGTCCTGATGAAAGTGACGCAGCGGTGACGGTGACGCCAAAGCATCACGTAGCGAGCGAGAGGTTGACTGACGGGTGTTGTCGATTCTACACCAGGAACAAGGTCAGGTATTGACATTTCATTTTAATTCTGGTGCTGAGTGTTGTCTCTCTTTCACTTTAAAGTCTGTCATCACTATTTCACGGCAAACGTAAACACAGTATTGTTACATTGAAGAGTCAGTTCAGTGTGTTTAGATCTATTTGCGAAGTGATTTTGGCCGTGAAATATTGTTGCAAGGGTTCAGTTCAAATAGTAAAAATTGCTAAAGTTCACGACGTAAACAATTGTAATTACAACTACCCTCATTAGATCCAGTAGATACCGTTTCGATTTTTTTATGACAGTGATAATTCCTCCATAGATAATTTTGACGATATTGACACTGACGTGTGACGTGTGTCGGTATGCTACAAACGCGTGTTGTAAAAAGTAAACTTATCCGTTAGATTGACTCGTATTTGACTGTATAAAGATGACCATAGCGGTCTAGCGCGGAAAAATTAATAATGCGTGAGCGGGTAGATGATTGTTGCTGGCAAATATTATTCGACCGAGTAATTCGGTGTTTGTTAGCTCTTTTGACTTAAAAACTCGACCGGTCAGATATAATGAGCAAAGATTACTGTGAACTAAATAACAATGTGCCTAACCGAGATACCACTTACCTTAGACAAAATAACTCGTTTAAATAGTGCGCGTTATTTTACAAAATTAGATTGTGTATCAGGCTTTCAGTAGTATGATAGCGGACAGCCGGTAGAAATATTTGACCATGCCAATCAGTTTCAAAATGCGATCTGAGTTTTCCAACGGACGATTGTTGTTGTTCTAGGCGAATCGGTAAATGCCTACGTCGTAGTTTGAGTTGTCAATATTTTGATTATTTAGGAAACTATTAAGAGGGACGTCGGGAGACTTAATGTAGTTTTACAAACGTTGACTAAAGCCGGATTTTCATTAAATTTGAGAAAAATGGTTGTTTTTGATAATGCAACTCAAGTTACTAGGGTATGAAATTAAGTCAAGTAGTGAAGTTAGGAGGAATAAGACCTAATAGCAGAATGCAGGTCACGTCATTCGACTCTGCCTCCACCGTTTATCTTAGCTTGGTTAGGGCAGTTTATAGGTCTAGTAGCTTACTTCGGGCGGTTTGTGCCTAAGTTTACTCCTGTTATGGGTCCGTTCTAAAGATTTGATGTGTAGTAAAGTTTATTTTTCTTGGCAACAGCGCCACGAAGACATCGATTAAGAAATAATTTCAATTCTTATGAAAGAGTCGGTTTTAATGATTTAAGCCTCTCAAATACGTAGTAGAATTGCATACTGATGTCAGTGAAACCATAAGATAAGGCTGGATTCAAAGCAGGAGATGCCCTGTAGTAGTACCATACGTGAGTTATCGCGAAACTATCTCCCATTGCTTGATCATAAAGATAATTTACAGTCGGTTTATAGTCGGTTAGAAGGTAAAGCTAAAAAGAACTCTCTGGTAATTAGTTACGTGCTGAACAAACAAAAACAAGACTACGAAACTTTTAAGGTTCTGATTAAAATAAATGGTAGTTAAAAGAATTTAGAGTTCTGTGATTCAATTAACATTATCTTACACTTGGTCGCGACGGGATTTTCACGTGTGATAAACGTGTGATGTTCGTGTTAGAACCAATGCTAATAACGACTGTAGAGACAAAAAAACCGTTTGTGGTAGGGTTCATTAGGCGAAGTCTAACTCGTGATTAATTGTTCAGTTACGGACGCTAAACCAAACGACGAAGGCAGGTGGTCCCTTAGCACTGTTAATTGACAAGGCTGCGTTTTCTCTACCGTTGATGACAAAAGACGATGTAGACTCAGAGTTAAATTTTAGTAGGTACCGTGAGAAATGATGCGTTACGCCATATAGAGAGTGCCTAGCAACCTATGAAAAGTGTAAGTTTAATCTGACGAAGGCGGAAGTTGATAAATTTTTGATAAGAGAATTTTTCATATACGAGCAGAGCAAGTAAACTGAGTAAGATCCATTTAAAGATTAATTTGAAGTAATAGAGAGAGAAAGAAAATCAGCGCATAACTGATAAAATTGGGGTAGAGTAAAGTAGTAGAGATAATGAGATTATTAAGTTTACATGATGATCGGACTATACCAGATTTGATTTGTAGCCGTAGCTTAGTAGAAATCGGTATCTAGTGGTCACAGTAGTCCGTGAGTACGCGGTATTGCGATCAAACCTGGGACGTAATGTGGGAAACCATTAAGTCGTGAGAGACTTGGCAATCCTGGAGGGATGCGCAGGAATGGTTGAGTGATTAGAGGTTACTGGGCTATAAGTAGCCAGAGATCACGTGCAGAGATTAATGATTAGTGTTTTGGATTACTTTGATTGATTTGGTGGAGAAGTTACCATGATAATTAATTCACGGTTATGCTCTAAATATTCTGATTATTGATTTTGATATTGAAACGCTATAGAAATTTTGATGTTAATTTATTTTCTTTAATTGAACTTAGCAGTACTATGAACAGTAGTGAGAATTAGCAGGTTAGTTAAAAGAAATTTATAGTTTCGATACATCTCAAGTTTTGTTGAACCTTCATAATTTACGGTTGACGCAGTGGTTGAGCGATTGACTGCTGCGCTGCGCGTTGCGGGTTCGATTCCCGCAGGGGGCTGACGTTGTTATGGCCTACAGAGAGAGGGATAATAGAACATGAGGTTCCGGTTGAATTAGATGTATAGGAAGTAGGTGGGAAAAGTGATCATGGCACTATTTAATCACTGCTGCTTTATAATTAAGGAACAATTAGTGAGTTATCCTCGTTTACGTTGGTGCGTAAACGAGATGAGTCGTTGTAGCGACGCAATTAGTGAGTTATCCTCGTTTACGTTGGTGCGTAAACGAGATGAGTCGTTGTAGCGACGCCTGTAGTGAGTTATCCTCGTTTACGTTGGTGCGTAAACGAGATGAGTCGTTGTAGCAACGCCTGTAGTGAGTTATCCTCGTTTACGTTGGTGCGTAAACGAGAGGAGTCGTTGGTGCGACGCCTGTAGCGAGTTAACCACGTTTGCGTTGGTGCGTAAACGATTTGGATTTATGGTTGGATTGGGAATTTCATTATACATAGTCACTCATGATCAGGATGTCTAGTGTGTGTGAGAGTTTACATGTTTGGGAGCGTACTCACGGTGCGAGAGTAGTTCCTGATGTTTGTCAGGAGTGACCGAGTTATATGATACTGCGAGATGTATTTTGTTTCAGATCAACACACAGAGACCGACGCCTTGTTTGGAAGTCTCGTCAGTGGACCGTCTTCTGACTGAGGTGGTGAACTGGTGGTGATGAACACAGCGACGGATGTCTTGTTGGGACGTCTCGTCAATGGATATCTTCCAGCTGAGGTGACGATGATGACTAACACACAGGGACGTGTGTTCCGCAGGATGGCCGTGTCGGTGAAGTCAATAGTACGGAAGCTTGAGAACGAATGAACGAGCTAAGTGAAAAGTGACACATGTCACTTTGACAGAATCCGCGCTGACGTTTGCACGAACCGAGTAGATAAAAGGGCCGACTGCAGAGGTCCGTGGCTCATTCCTCTGTCGGCAGCCGTGCGTACAACGTCTAAGTGTCGGGGACTGTCTCACTGCTCGTTGTGTAAAGTGAATACCTAAAGCTTGCCTCATAATAAATCAGTTGTGTGATCTAAAATAGTTTGTTTATTGCTCGTTACCCAGCCATCGCCCACAAGACATAGTCTCTGGACAGAGCTTCAATGATGATCGGCATCCTGTGCCGACATATATTTAAAAAGCAAGATTAGATTAAGAATTTTGTTTTTATATGCATAAGTAATATAAATCAAAACTGTAATATGGTCAGCGAATAAAGGCTTTTATTATTATTATTATAACCAATGGTATCAGCCCCCCTAGCCAAGTTACGATCGTTTCGTTTGCGTCGAACGCCTCGAGTAGGCCACGCCTCCGATTCCTTTGTTCTGACGTCATCTCAACGCTCAGTCACGTGGTCAGAACAAAGGATTCGGAGGCGTGGCCTACTCGAGGCGTTCGACGCAAACGAAGCGATCGTAACTTGGCTAGGGGGGCAGAACGAATACTTCTTAATTTGTATCCTTTTTAACTTCGTTTCTCATCAGTAGGTATTTTAAATTCGTTTCATATGAAGGTGTGTGTACGTCGTAATTAGGATCCCCTAACACCCCGCAGCATTTTCATCAGTCACGAGCTGTCACGTCACAATTGAAATTCGTATTATGGTAACACTTGTGCTACAAAAGTCGCCCTTATTGCTTCGAAATAAAGGCGCTGTAATTGTTAAAATGTTACCACTGGTGTGTGATTGCCTTATATTATTGAACAATGTTGTTTTCATTTGCTGCTATAGTTTTCTTAGTAGGAATTAATCAATGGAAACTGAATAGCATGCTTTTTTTTGTATCCCTTTTAGACTTGTAAAATTATTTTCTTATTGGTATCCGACAGATACATGATTTTTACCCGATGACGTATGTGTGTAAACTTATGTAATACTAGCTTTTGCCCGCAGTTTCCCCCGCGTACATAAAATATAGCCTATGTCGGTTGTTGTCGGTTATCGGTGAAAAATTTTAGCAATCGAACCAGTACTTTCAGAGAACAAAAAAAAAACTTTACCTCTTTATAATATTAGTGCAGATTTGGTATCCCTTCCAGTTTTGAAAAGCTGCTCAAAATTAAAAACTTTGTGTTGTATTATTAATAATATCGAAACAATAAAAAATCGGCCCTAACTTCTATAAAACCCTAAACAGTTTGGCAAAACGATGGTTACATTCGTACAACGGTTACATTACATACATACTCGTAAACGAATAAGACTGTCAGTGTTTAGGTTTATGTGGCACCTGCCATTTTATGTTTCAGAACCATCCTATGGTCGACTGGTAGAAAATGCCAAAGGCAATTAAATCCACCTTGTTCTGTGTTTTTACTAGTAGTTTTAAAACATAGCCTTCAGCTGAAAGACGCTCCACGGGTAGTATGGAAGTGAAACCCGGGGCCCTGGGACGAAGGTAAAGAAGTAACACGAGTGGGTTTATAGTCAGTAAAAGTCTAACACTATCTCTCGCTCCGCCCAAGAGCGCGATTTGTCATTAGAAGATTTTCCCATCTAAAAAAAAGCTCAAAGACGCTACTTTTATTCGAGTTAAATATTCTGCCAGTTTTTGTCTGAAACCGATTTTTGGCAAAACTTGATACGATAAGATAGACTTTTCATTCCCTCTCTATCTACTTTTTTTTTATAAAAACACGGGTTTTCTTTAAATTTAGAAAAGACACACAATTAAACCCTCCTAGCCAAGTTACAACCATTTCGTTTCGATTCTCTTTTCGTCGATCGCCTCGAGTAGGCCACGCCTCCGATTCCTTTATTCTGACGTCATCTCAAGCAGTCACGTGGTCTGAACAAAGGAATAGGAGGCGTGGTTGACTCGAGGCGACCAACGAAAAGAGAATCGAAACGAAACGGTTGTAACTTGGCTAGAGGGGCTGGGGTCCGTCTTAGCGTGCCACAACCTGACAATTGGTCAATGCGCTATTTATAAACCAACTATAACGCGCTATAACTTAGAAACTGAAAACAGGCTCGAATATCTTGTATATTCTCTACGGGAGGCGTATTCATGAAATATTAAGATTAACGTATCAGTTAGTCGTGTAAGCTATAATTAGGTCCCCTTGGCACGCCGCCGCCGCAGCGTGTTCATCACAGCCAGTCGCTGTCACGTCACTATTGCGCTTACGAATGAAACTCGCACGATGTTATCATTTGCACAACACAAGCTCTGCTTAGCTTGGGGCTAGACGGCGATGTGTGATAGTTGTGGAATATTATTATAAATTATAAATATTGTGGTTTTATTTATCTCAATAGTAATTTCTTTGTATTTTCATAATAAGTTAATTAATGGGAAATTATGACGGAGGTTTTTTTTCAATAACTGGGTATAGGTTTATTGTTCGCAACACTGAATTTATATAGCACCGGAAAAAAAGCGGATTACATTATTTTTTTAACTTTCACACAACGCTATCTAGTCGCAAACTAAGCAAAGCTTGTGCTATGAGTACTAGACAACTGATAAACATACTTATTTATATTTCTAAATACATACATATTATAGATAAATTACACCCAGACACAGTCAAAACAATACTAATTTTGTGAATATTTTATTTGTTAAAAGTACCTTAACTGTAATTAAGCCCCCTTGGCACGCCGCAACGTGTTCATCACAGTCAGTCGTTGTCACATCACTATTGCGCATACAAATGGAACTCGCACGCAAGCATTGTGGTTTTATTGGTTGAAAACAGATTGCGCCTGTTTCAGAAAGCTGTTCAGCAGTAGGTATCTACCTACCTAGGGATATTTCGTGACGTTAGGCAGTGTACCTCTAATACATCTACATTTATTTTAAAAATAACTACAAAAAACCGATCAAGTGCGAGACGGACTCTTGCACCGAGGGTTCCGTAAAAAACCTACCTATGTAAAAAGTTCAATTCCCGAATCGAGTCTCGAAGATTTCCGAATAGCAAAGAAGTAATTATTTTGTAATGTAACTACAGATTAACAGTTTTCAAGACTTTTTCCGATACTTTTGCTATGAGATCTTATCAAATTTAAGAATTTTTGGTCACCGAGTGTCAAAATATGCGCCTAAACGGAGTATAAACGGCAATATCTTTAGAATGCGTTGACTTCGAAGTTTCAATGCTCCAAGGGGCAGCCGACCTGAGTATTTGATAATAATTTCAGCCTATTACCATCACGCGTTCCCGAGAAAGAGGGTCTTGATAGATGGACAGACTGACAGACGGCCAGACAGACAACAAAGTGATCTCATAAGGGTTCCGTTTCTGCCGACTGAGGTAAAGAACCCTAAAAAACGATGAAACATGTTTCCAAGTTTATGATTTCGATGGAAATAATAATAATAATTACGTACTTATTTTATTTTCTTCCGCTTAAAGTGCCTTAAACAGAAATAGACCTCGATTTAATTTGGTTTGTTATATAAGATTCAATTACGTAATGTAGCTATGACTGGAACCTTCAGGCTCAACGCAGCGTGTTCATCCATGTCAGTCGTTGTCACATCATCGGGACGCACACGTACGAATTGAACTCGAATGAGGGATGTAAATACATCTATATATATGAAAGTGAAATACCACTCAATGATTAATCACGAAATCTCAGAAACTATAACTCCTACAAACCTAAAATTTGGCAAGTAGGTTCCTGATAGGGTGTAGACATCCACTAAGAACGGATTTTACGAAACTCCACCCCTAAGGGGGTAAAACGGGGGTCCAAAGTTTGTATGGAGAAACCTACTATCACGCGGGCGAAGCCGCTGGCAGAAGCTAGTACTTTTATAAATATAACTTTGAACTTATAATTGACAGCTCTTTTAAAATTGTTTAATATATGCCTCCCTAATATCTACTACTTTTGTAAAACGAAGGAGACTAGTCTCCACAACACAGGGGATCCTAGTGTGTATATATAAATTTGTGAAACATTTTTCTGAACAATAAACATTATTATTATTCCGTTTATTCATTATTCTAACTTATAAATTATATTTTTAAATATTTCAATAAAAAATAAATAAAAAAAAACATTTAAAATTATAAAAAAAAGAATAAATATAAATAATAATAATAATAAATACCATCTTTCCGACCATGCTGACGAAGAGATTACTGACATGGTTACAAATGTAAGTACCCAGTGCAACAATGAATTGAGGAGTGCTTTGGAGTGTGCTATTTGGGAGTATCGCAACATGCCGCTCGAACTTAGGCCGCGCTTACCTCGTTTGCCCATGCATAATAAGAATAAGGCGCTGGTGGCTGCTCTGGATTTGCAGTTGTCAAACTATTTTGACGACTGCGAAGATCTCACTGATACACACTCGATAATGTACTGCGCAGCTGTTGCGGCATGTCGTGTAGCTCACGTCAAGTTTCCAAGCTGTGACGACGTATCTACACGACCGAAACCAGCCGTGCCGGCTTGGCAGTGCAGGATCGAGCGTCGTATTGGTGGGGCCAGAGCACTCATCGGCAAACTAATCTGCTTCAGGGAGGGCAACACTCGCCCAAGAGTGATGCGCTTTGTGAGGCGGGCGTTTTCGGGGACTGACATCAGCCCCCGAGACTATATGTCCCGTGTCACAGAGCGCATCGACTTCCTGAAGCAGAAGGTGTATGCATGGGCAAACCGTATCCGCAGGTATAAGCGGCGGGTGGAGCGATACACCCAGAATCGCACATTCCGGAGTAATGAAAGGTGGGTTTATATGGCTTGGGAGAGACCGGACCAAGGTGTGACTGATACGCGCCTCCCGGATGATGACGCCATGAGTTCATTCTGGCGCAGCATCTGGTCGGTGCCTGTCAGTCACACCGAGGGTGACTGGACTCGAGAGGTCGAGCGTGCGTGCGATCCAATACCACAAATGGGGGCAATTGACATCAGCCCCCAAGATGTAGCTCGTGCAGTCCGTCCGTTGCCAAACTGGAAATCTCCAGGGCCGGATGGGCTGCACAATTTCTGGATTAAGTGGTTTACAAGATCGCACGCTCGCTTGGCATATCAGTTTCAGTCTGCCTTAGAGTCAGGGTCGCTACCACAGTTCCTAACAACAGGAATAACCCACCTGCTCCATAAGTCAGGTAGTACTGCGGAGCCTAAAAATTATAGACCGATCACCTGTTTGCCAACGGTCTATAAAGTTCTTACATCCATACTGAGAAGCAAAATTAATAGTCATATCGACAAAAATCTGATCATGTCACCTTCTCAGAATGGATGTAGGAACGGGTCCCGCGGTACTAAGGAGCTGCTCCTCATTGATATGACCATTAGCCAACAGGTTCGACGTTTCCGAAAGGATCTGTCGACGTGTTGGATAGATTATAAGAAGGCCTATGACTCTGTTCCTCATACATGGCTCATGAGGGTGCTGGAATTGTATAAAATTGATACAACACTACGCACCTTCCTGATGTCGTGTATGAGGCAATGGAGTACGGTCCTCCGCTATCCAGGATGTCGACATATCCAGAGGAATAGCGAACCTGTAAGGATCGAGCGAGGTATATTCCAGGGTGATAGTTTGAGTCCACTTTGGTTTTGCCTAGCCTTGAATCCTCTAAGCACACTGCTGGAGAATTCAGGTCTAGGCTATCGGTTGAAGAGAGGTGGTCAGGTAATATCTCACCTACTTTACATGGATGACCTGAAACTTTTTGCCCCCAACAATCTGCAACTGATGGAGCTACTGAAGGTAACTGAAACCTTCAGTAGTGCCATCAGGATGGAGTTTGGTGTGGACAAATGTGCGGTCATGCATGTAAAACGAGGGGAGGTTGTGGAATCCGTGGGAACTCAACTCACGGATTCCATAAACCTGAGATCCCTCTCTCCAACCGAAACCTATAAGTATTTGGGTATGTCGGAAGCTCTAGGCATCAATATCACTGACATGAAGCAATCGTTGAAGGAACGTTTCTTTGGACGCCTGAAGAAGGTATTCAATAGTCTTCTTTCAGGCGGAAACAAGGTGCGTGCCTTCAACGGTTGGGTCATGCCGGTATTGATGTACTCTTTCGGCGTACTCAAATGGACTCAAACGGAACTTGACGCCCTGGATAGGAGGGTCCGCACACTGCTGACTGCATACCGAATGCATCACCCACGATCGTCGGTGATGAGACTGTATATCCCGCGGAAGTGTGGAGGTCGAGGTTTTTTAAATGCTAAGACCCTACACAACCGCGAGGTATGCAGTCTCAGGGAATATTTCCTAGCTACCGACGTGGGTATGCATCGAGATGTAGTGGCAGTGGACAAGGGACTCACCCCGCTCTCTCTGGCTAACGAGAACTGGCGTAAACCGGTAGTGCTTGACACTAACGATCGCAGGGAAGTATGGCAGAGCAAGGAACTTCACGGACGCTTTTTCCGGGCCTTTCACGGGCCCGATGTAGACCAATTGGCGTCCGTAGCCTGGCTGCGTTTCGGTGACCTCTTTGGGGAAACCGAAGGTTTTGTCTGTGCAATTATGGACGAAGTTATCATGACGAATAACTACCGGAGATTTATTGTGAAGGACGGCACGGTTGACATCTGTCGGGCATGTCACCGTCCGGGAGAATCAATTCGTCACATTATCTCTGGTTGTTCTCGTCTAGCTAACGGAGAGTACTTGCATAGACACAACCTTGTAGCCAGGATTATCCATCAGCAACTTGCTCTGAAATACTCTCTTGTGGAATCGGAAGTGCCGTACTACAGGTATGAGCCCGACCCAGTTCTTGATAATGGTCATATCACTTTGTACTGGGATCGGTCCATCATCACTGACAGGACTATTGTAGCCAATAAGCCTGATATAGTGGTGGTGGACCGAAGCGAGAGGCGTGCAATGATTGTTGACATATCCGTTCCGCATGACGAGAACCTCGTGAAAGCCGAGAAAGATAAACAAATCAAGTATATTGACTTGGCTCGCGAGGTTGTCGACATGTGGGATGTGGACTCAGCGATCATTGTACCGATAGTCGTGTCAGCCAATGGCTTAATAGCCAAGAGCCTCGACCAACACCTTAGGAGGCTCGCGTTAGGCGGCTGGATCAAGGCCTTGATTCAGAAAGCGGTACTCCTGGACACGGCTCGTATCGTTAGGAGGTTCCTTTCTCTGGAGCCCTGACCGCCGGTAGCTTGGACCCTGTTCCCGATACCGGTGGGGTACTATTTTTTATATTTTTAAATGTTTTTTTTTATTTATGTTTTAAGAAATATTTAAAAATGTACAAAATATGTATATAAAGTAAATAAAGATAATAAATATAAAAATTATATTTATTATTATTATTATTATGTATTATTTGATGATAGTTTTATATGAAATAGAACGGAAACAAACTTTAGAATTTAATTTATTTTTGTTTGTTTAATACTAGCTACTACTGCCAGTGACTTTGCCCGTGTTTTTTTTTTAAGGTGGGAAATCATTCACTGACTTCTCGCGCTCCAAGGTGGAGTGGGAGGATGTGTCAGAATTTTACTGACTAAAATTCTAGGACCATGGGTTTCCTCTTCAGAAATTCCCCGCGGCCCTAGCGGGCATCGGCCCTACTGGGCCCCTACGGTTTTACTGACACCTTTTTGGACTCGGTCCAGACGGTTAAAAGACGATCGGACGGCGAGCTACCCTTTGCTCGTCGTCTCTCTACAGTGACCGGGGATCGCCCTACGATTCCCGAAGCCTAACTTTGTGCAAGTGAGAAATCAGGGATAAAAAGTGTATTTCTTCCTAATTCTAGTCTACGTCTGAAAAGTATCATCAATATTTGTTCAACCAATAAGGCATGGAAGGGTAATAAACGAACATGACAGACAAACAGAGCTACTTTCGCATTTATAGATTAATAACAGACAAATACATATATCTATTTGTCTACACGTTCATAATACTAATTAGTTACTTTATACAATACTAGTTTTTACTCGCGGCTTCACCCGCGTGATGATAAAATAGCATTCTAAAATCGGACCAGTAGTTTTAGAATTTATTCATTACGAACGAAAATATAAATCTTTCCTCCAAATAAGTATAGATTATGTTTAACCAGAAATAATAACAAATCTCTCGAAAAAAAGGCAACAAAATCAAATAACGTACGTTGAAAAATCGTTTTTGCGATAAAATATCAGTAACCCGAACGTGGAGATCAAACAGCTGCCACTTATTTACTTTCAACTTTGTAAGGGCATCGATTCGAGCTGCGCCGCAGATACGTACGTATGACATAGCAATGTTAAAAAAACATATATTAATGATAGACTCGCGCTTAAGCACTATCTCACCTGATAGTAAGCGATGATGTTGTCGTGGAACACGCTTGCCTAGAAGTAACTAAAATTCACTCTTGACTTAAAGAACTCTCATTTGTAGCTATCAAGAAACACAGACTCTGGCAGGGAATTCTACTCCTTAGCTGCGTCGACGGCGCGAACTATTCCACGCGCGCCTCAAGGAGATGTCAGCAAATCGTAGGGGCCCAGCAGGGTCGAAGCCTACTGGGGCCACGTGTAGTGTGAAAGTGAAAGGCCCTGGGACGAAGGCAACGAAGGAACAGGAGTGGGTTTTTAGGCAGTAAAAGTCTGACACTATCTCCCACTCCGCCCAAGAGCAGGATTTGTCATTAGATGATTTTCCCACCCAAAAAAAAAGCTGTACGCACACTGAATGGCCACCAACTCGCTGTGTTACTGAAATGCTTTGTGCAAAGTAGAACAGATTTAATAAGTCACCGTATTTTCTTACTAAAACCTAGGGTTATATTCAAACTAGCTTCCGCCAGTGTGGCTTCGCCCACTTAAAAGTACAACTACTAACAACAACAACAACTATAGTTAGAGTTGAGTTGAGTTTGAGTTGTTGGGTTGAGTTGTTGTTGTTAGTTGTTGTTGTGTTGTTGTTGTTGTTATAGTTTGAGTTGTTGGTTTTTAGTTAGTTGTTGTTAGTTCAACTATATCGAGGGGACATAATCCCGGAATCCAAATTTAAAAAAAATCTTCACTCGTTTGAGTTATTCTGTGGTTTGAGTGTGAAGGAATAACAAATATGCCTACATACTGTCGCAGCTCTGCGACGGTAGACTTCGGTAGGGGATCTTCTACTTGAATAAAACTCTTGGGAGGCTATCACGTTTTACTTATATTATTCTTTAGGATTCGATATCAGCCATCGCGCTACAATAGTTGTCAATTTTTAAACCTATTCTAGAACTGCAAAATCCTTAAAAGTATATTTTACAAGCCAGTCCGTTAGATATAAAAGAAAAGATAAAGAGATAAGGGAGTCTAAAGAGAACTCATGCGATCTCCTTTCGATATCACAATACATACAAACTTTTACCTTTATCATATTTATATAAATGTTTATTACTTATGACATATTAGTGTAAAGTTTTTTATTTAACACTAGTATGTATAAGCTGTTGAAACAATTATTTTCCACTCCTCTTCTTCCCTCTTGTCCTCTTTTCCTTGTTTTTCTCTGTGTGGATCAAAAGCTGCAACATTTATGATAATCAAAAATAAATTATTGGGCTCGGTCGATATCCGGGCTCGGTACATAATTTTGAGATTTAAATATACCTATCATAAAAAAATATAAAAACATATATATAACACACACACACACACACACACATACACACACACACATATATATATTTTAAATTATTTAAAATATAAACTTATAACTGTACCTGCGCCAGATTTATCCGAATCAGCAATTTTTACATAAAATGCAAGAATCTAATTTATCTCAAAGATCCTGGTGTGCCACCACCGGGTTTCTAAATAAAATCTTGTCATGCCAATGTTCCGAGGGTCATAAAAGCACATGGCTTCGGATTTATGCAGCGCCACCTCGAGTCCCAAACGCCGGATCCTCTCCACGACTGTCGCTCCCCCTGCGCTGTGCACACAAGTGTACTTTTAGTTAGTATAAGTCTGTCACGCCCTTCCATTCCACACTAGAGCGCGGGAAGTAATTAGACAAATACCGACCTCAAAAAAAAAAAGATCTTGAAACCAAATTTTGCGGCATCTGATTTTGTATTACGTTTAAAACAAAATTCCTCCTAATACAGTGAGCACTCGGGCTTTTCTCTAGACAAACAAAACTATGTACATGAGTACCTACTGAACATTTGCCCAAAAGAAAAACATTTTACGAACTCTGTAGAGCATACAACAGCACAATATTTTAACAAAAAAAAGAAACCCCTGTAAGGCACAACAAAAAAGTGTGTTATGTGAACAAAAAAATATAAAAACAGAGCGAGTAACTCGATCCAGTGAGGGGCGAGCAACGGTCCTTAGTCACGCGTCACCCATCGTTTGAAAGCGGCACTCGAACGTTCCGGACCACGTTGCCAGTAGACTAGGTAGATAGATGAGCCAACTCACTATATTTCATAAAAAAATGGTTATAAGTACTACAATATTACAGAAAATATAAAGAAACCAATAAATACCTAATTTCGAAAAAAGAATAACGTACCTTTAATATAATAGTCCAAGATCCCAGAGCGATCTGACATAACTTATTTTTTCATATGGATTAAACCTTAGTTTCTCAGTAGCGTCTCATGTACTTTGAATACCTGTATGCTTTTGGAGCTCCCCCTTGGGGCCCCTGAGCACCTGCCCATCACTTTCTAAAACTAAAAATAAGAGTTACTTAACTTAAATTTTTATGGCTGATTTTTATATATGTTTTGATAAATATTATTCTAAAGTGTTTAAATCATAAGTGTCAGATACTTTCCATGGACCAAAACTTCAAAAAAAAATGAGCTTTACTTATTAACCGACTTCAAAAAGGAGGAGGTTATATGTTCGGTTGAATGTATGTTTTTTATTTTTATGTATGTTCACCGATTTCTCGGTCAATTGTGGACCGATTTCGAAAAAATTTTTTTCATTGAAAGATTATGCTTCCGAGTTGGTCCCATAGAAATATTGTTATGATCTGATTATGAACTTCGAAGATATGGAACAGAACTCCTCGTAGGATCACAGCAGAACCGTCGTAACAAGTAAAATTGCTTTGTTTATACGTGTAGTCGATGACTGACTGAAAGTAGAGGGGGAATATATCGAACTGATCTGATGATGAAGCCTGAAGTTAGGCACCGGAACTCTGTAATAAATTAATGTAACCTAACCGTGTTTGGGATTATTAGAATTGTCATGAGATGCACTCTGGCTATAAGGTATTTAAGTTTGGCTGAGGGGTACTTTTTAGTGGTGGTACCATAACTAAAAATTGTAAAATAAAAAACTTTTTACAAAAAAAATACAACCGACTTCAAAGTAAAAAAAACACTGAAAAGTGCAAAATAACTTTAATTTCGGAAGTCGGTGTTAAATAACGAAGAGACAAAACTATTATAGAAACACCGACTTCCGAAATTAAAGTTATTTTGCACTTATCAGTGTTTTTTTTTTACTTTGAAGTCGGTTGTATTTTTTTTGTAAAAAGTTTTTTTTTTACAGGTCTGATTTTTAAATATGTTATTAAGGTAACTATTACAAAGGTATATTTCAGTAGTCAGACAAATTGTAGTGACCAAACATCCCCTAAACAGAAAAATTATTCAGCCGAGTGTATGAGCGCGAGAGCACGCATGCGTTTCAGAGCGATTGAGACGATTTCATGCACTGACTGGATGTTTGGTCACTACAATTTGTCTGACTACTGAAATATACCTTTGTAATAGTTTGTGCTGTTGATCCCCGCATTAACGCCGGCGTTCACGCGCCATTGTCTTACTATTGTGTCTCTAATTACGCACTCAAAAGGTTAATAACATATTTAAAAATCAGACATGTAAAAATAACGTAAACGCACCCATTACCGCCAGTTTAAGCGGAGTTCAGATTGATATCCAAAAAATAAGCACATTCTTAATATGTGGCTTCAATAAAAATATTTTTTCAAGTACTGAAATTATCGATTTTTTTAGTTATGTATAAGAACAGATAATCAAAGAATTACTTAAAAAATTAAAAATTAAATAAAAGAAAAAAGGGTCATGTCCCTATTACCGACTCAAAATATCGGGAGTGTGCCTAATACCGTTTATGTGACACCTAATACCGACCACTAAATAAATGGAAACATTAAAGTTAAATAAAAATGCTCGTGTATATTGAACTGTTTATATAAATGCTCCAACACAGTACAGAATGCTATCAACACTTAACAATTATATGTATTCTTATAATAGTATATTCTTAACAGCGTTAAATCAATAAAAAATATCATATATATACGAATTATGTATAACAATAATCACCAAAGGCCAGCATTGATTACAACTACTATAATATATAACCAATGGGGGCATTTGGTATTATACAAGAGTAAATGGCATTATAGAATCTTAGTAAAAATGTAACATAGTCATATAAAATTACAATAACATTTATGAGGCGGTTTACCGTCCACTAGCGCTACTAATTGAAAAAGTATCATAACTCGTAAATAGAATAAAAAATACAAAATGTGGTCTATTAAAACAGTAGAAAAGGCATTTGACTGTAAACCGCCTCATATGTTTAGTAGTCATGTCAAATCAAAAATCAAATCTTGGATTAAGATTTTTTTGCTGCCTCGTTGCACAATGACTTGTTTTGCCTTAGGACACAAAAAGAATCCAGTTTCGTCGCAATTAAAGATTCTTGCTGGATCATCTAGTACTTCTATTAAATTATTTTGTTCAAAATATTGACGCACACGACCAAACCATAATCTTATAGACTCTTCTTTCACTTCATTTCTGTGTGTTGGCAAATTCTGGAATACTATATAATAATAATAATAATAATAATTTATTTTTAAAAGACTACATGGGTCCAATGGTTAGTAAAAAACTTATCAACTAAAAGGGTTAGTAAAAAACTTAAAACTAATGCCGCACTAACAATTGCAACCAGTGCTTGATCACTGGCGCATCATGTTTATCGGCTAAGGTTCGAAGAATGCCATTGGAGCTGGTCCTAGATCTGCTTAGCAACGAGGCAGCCTTCTTCCTTAATATAGCGTGGAAATCATCCACACGCGCTAAAGCGAGCATACCTGATGCACTGCAGTATCTAGGCAGCCCCAACAGCACCCTGAAACCATTATTATATTGAATCCGCAGGGCATCTAGAGCCTTCCGCGTATAATTGACCCACAGGCCGCCCGTGTAAAATGATTGGCAAAAGCTTTAAATAAAGTAATTTTGACTTCATTACTACAACGAGCAAACCTGTGAGCCAACATATTGCAACTAACTGCTAGCGCCCTGCGCTAATGTCTATTAAATAACTTTATGTTTACTTGAAAATAAATACCAAATAAAAAAACATGTAGTGTGGGGTCCGTCGTAAATGTACAAGTAGATTTTTTTTTTTTTTTTTTTTTTTTAATTGATATAAACCAGCGCTTGACTGCGATCCCACCTGATGGTAAGCAGTGATGCAATCATTGATGGTGAGGCGCACTAGTTTATCAAGAGCCTATTCACTCTAGCCTTGAAGACACCTAAATTATAGTTGGACGGGAAGATCGTAGCAGGCAAATTGTTCCAGTCCTTCGATGTACGCGGTATAAACGACGAAGCGAAACGCTTAGTCCGGACCGTTGAAGTTTCAACAACGTAAGGGTGGATACTCGCCGTACGTCGGGTTGTCCGATGGTAGAAAGGAGATGGCGGAATCAAGTCATGCAATTCCCGCGCACACTCTCCAAAATGCAACCTGTAAAATACCGATAGGCTGGCTACCCTGCGCCTGTGCTCGAGGCTTTGTAGATTGGACTTAACCAAATCTGGATCCCCAATTAGCCTCTTCGCACGCCTTTCCACTGAGTCCAGAGCTGCTAGATGTCATTTTGCAGCACCAGCCCATATGTGACTGCAGTACTCCACACACGATCGGACCTGTGCTTTGTATAACATTAGAAGCTGTCCCGGTGTGAAGTACCGTCGGACCTTTGCAAGAACGCCTAGTTTTCTAGCAGCTACCTTGGCTTTGGACTCAATGAACCGCCCAAAATTGAGGTCTGAGGAAATTTCAACTCCCAAGAGCTGAAGGCGGTCGGTGCACTCCAGGGATACATTCCGAAAAGCAGGAGCCAAGGTGAACGGGCTCCTTTTGGCGGTGAACAGACACGCTTGTGTTTTGGCGGCGTTGAATTCTACTAGATTGGTTTCGCCCCACTTGGAGACTGCCTGAAGTGAGACATTCGTGCGCTCTACCATAGCCTCTCGTTTGGACCGGATTAGTTCCTTACTAGCCCGAGCACCTGGAAGGTATCTCTCTACAACTGTGCTATCATCTGCATACCCATAGATACCGGGTATCAGCAGATCGTTAATATGCAGCAGGAAAAGAGTTGCAGATCGGTAATAGGTTTTCTTAAAGGAAATCGTATAACCTATTACCGACCCAAGGGAATGTGTATGAATTGTGTAAATACATTTGTGATTTTTGTACATGTATATGATTTTAGTGGTGCGGTTGCTAAAAATATTTAATAATAATGATATTTCAACTATAAAAATACACTATTTAAAAATTATACCTCCTTTATTCATCAAAATATTTACATAAGAACAAAGTTAGTGTATACGGCTACTAAAGCTCTTGAATATATGGCGTTAATAGCTCAAATATAAGTTAACATACTAAGGAACTGAGTTAGTATAGCCTCCTGCCTATTAATTTATGCATTTTAACAAAAATCATGACACACAAAAGATACGACAAGTACTTATCAGCGACATGGGTCGACAATAGGAATAAAATTGTGATTTTTGTTCCTATTACCGCCTATTTTTAATATTGAATTTTAAGCAAAATAAAATAGTATCTCATTAAAATGAATCATTACTTGTGTTCCTGAAAGTATCAAAAATGCATCAAAAGAACTAGAAGTTACATTAAAATGCTTGACGGTATAATCTTCTGCTAAAAAAGAAACAAGAGTACTTACGCCATCGGGAATGCCACACTATGGAAAATGCACTAAGGTCGGCGTCCACGGACGAACTGAGCAATTATTATTTAAATCGTCGAGTTACGCACACAAACAAGAGATGAACATTTGCAATACAAATACATCTACATTTTTTTTAAAGCAACCAATTGAGTAGCTTTAATAAATGACATAAAAATGATAGTTTTCTGAATAGGGCGGTAATGAGCGCGGATTTTAACGGGTCGTTATTAGGTGCGTTTACGTTAAGTAAAGTTTATTTATTTTTTGTGGAGCTTTAAAGCGTCTGACAGAAGTTTTGGTCCATGGAAAGTATCTGACACTTATGATAGATACTACTTTAGAATATTATTCTACAGAAAATATATAAAAAACAGCCATAAAAATTTAAGTTAAGTAACTCTTATTTTTAGTTCCCTTTCTCACCTGGTACCTGCCCAGGGGCCCCAAGGGGGAACTCCAAAAGCAAAAAGGTATTCAAAGCACATGATACGCTACTGACAACCAAAGGTTTCATCCATGTGAAATAAGTTATGTCTGATCGCTCTGGGATCTTAGTATATAAAGTTTATTTGAACTTATAATTCCAAGTCAATTCAAAGATAACACTTCAAAGCAACCCGCAAAAAACGCGCAAAAAAACGGTAATTATGAAATTACCGTTTTTTAAAACGGGTTGCTTTGAAGTGTATGATTTTTTACCCATTTTGTATGTTTAATTTTTGTGGTAATAATTTTTTTTTTAGGTATCTCTTAAAATAACATTTAATGTCATAACTATCATGGTGTAAGCTGTGCATACCTATAATAGGCATGCATACCAGATACTAAATATTAATATTATTTTTTACAATAAATCATGTATGTAATGCTGTTGGTGTGCCCATAAATAAATAAATAAATAAATAAAGTGTAGGTGTTAGTGTAGATAGGTAATGTTTTTATCCTAAAATAATTCTTGATTTATTTTAGGATAAAAAAACACCTATTTTGATAAATTCTTGATAACTTTTTATTATTTTACTAGCGCATTTATGTGTGCGTGCGTAGATACTAAATAAATATAAAAATGGTAGGTACTATTTTTTAATACCAAAATTTTAATGCATTTTTTTTTTTGAGGTGGGAAATCTTCCAATCCTCTAGGGTGGATCGTGAGGGCATGTCAGACCGTTAACCACACCTGTGTCATTCAGTTGCACTTCACGTTCAAGGAGCACGAGTTTCCTTTTCAGTAAATCCCCGTGAAATTTGAAAGATTGCAACTTAATATTCTAATTGTTGTGCATTATTCCAGATACATCTATCTATATATATAAAGGAGAAACTGACTGACTGACATATCAACGCACAGCCGAAACTACGGGAACTAGGAGCGTGAAATTTTGCACAAGGTTTTCTTTTACGACGTAGACGAGCACTAACAGAGGATTTTCCAAAATTCTCCCCATAAGGGGAGGAAACGAGAGAGCAAAGTTTGTAAGGAGATACCTACTTTCACGCGGGCGAAGCCGCTGACAGAAGCTAGTGTTGTATATTCGACGAGAGTACGGCTCTGGCAGTATCGACGTTCCCAAAATAACTCATCGTTCAACATATTTATTTTTAGACAAAAGTCCTATTTTTTTGTAAAAAAATATCTTCCAATTTCCGCGGCTCATGATTCATGAGAGATTTAGGTATTCATTTTTGGTATTCAGAAAAAATATGCTGCTTAAATCAAATTAAAGAAGGACGAGAGAATTCAATAAGCATTTTCTTATAAATCCTCCACCTAACTAGCGTTTTCAGTTAAAGAAAACGACGGAAAATATTTTAACAAGCAGACAATTATTCATTTGGTTCCTCCTCTTTAATTTGCTCTTTCTTTAATACGCCTGTGCTCGCTAGATAACTCCATTAGCTAGATTCCTTGTGGTTTTTCACGGTTCCTTGTCTGCACTCCTTAAGTTTTCTCATCAGGGAGAAAATTTTCATTTCCTTTAAGGTTATTCTATTCCTTCGTCTTGATTTTACTTTTTGCCCTTTCGTTATAGTCTTTGTTTTTATCGCTGTTCTGTTTGCATCATTAATAAAGACGGAATAACTTATGGCAGTAACTTATTAAGGGCAGGAAGGCCATTACCGGCATTCTCTCCCTAAGTTAGGCAATATTTTTCGAATTAAGTACGTAAATACGTTTATACGATGTATTCTTAATCGACGTTGAACGGTCCCGAATTTTCTTATTTGGGATTCCACATGACCATATTTAGAAAGTTTTTATTGATTCAATATGCTAGAGGCGGTGTTATCGCCGTTCTCACAAAGTATTTTAATAAAGGTCCCAAATATTCAATTGGGAATATGAAACGAGTATAAAACGATTTGGAATTGAAGTCATTTTCATGTACGTACCGATCGCATTCGGCTTACAAAATGACGGGTCTTGAGATATTTTATTAATTCATATTTCAATAATTTTAAGGTCGATCTTAAGGATCATAATAAAACCCTTTTTTCAAAGGTATTCAAAACAAAACTTAGACCAAAATGACGACGATATGTCCTCTTTTTGAAGAGTGGTTACAGATGCGGCAACCTATTGCCTGACGTAGGTTCTCACCATACACAGTTGTTCTGGGAGGTTCCTGAAACAGGAACCTTCGGGCGATCTATATAATGGAGATACGGGTATATCTGATATATCCGTATCACCATTATGTGAATCGCCTGGAGGACATGGTGGAGCCGGAGCAACAAATCCTCGTGAAAGGGGTCGGTGGTGGTGACCTCTCGCATCCGACCCTGGCCTGGGCTGGATGGCCTGGAGCCATGGTAATAACGGGAAGCAGTCATTGCCTGTGAAGAAAAGTGATCCTCACGCCCTGGGCGTCGGATGTCGCAGGGTAATTTCCGGTAGCCGAGAGCGCGGGCTTGTGGACGGCGAGCAATGAGTAGCTCGCCGTCCGATAAGGACCAGGCCCGGTTCAACGTCACGATGTATTATAATTGATCAGGTCCGTTAGTAACAATGACTGCGAGGGCTGTCGGATTTTTTGAAATAGCGCAGCCCTGTAATGCATAGGGCAATTAAAGGATTACAGGTGGGTTTCAGTTACTACAAGTCTGACACTGTCTCTCGCTTCACCCAAAGTGGGAGAATTTATTTGATAATTTCCCGTCAAACCGACAAAAAAGGGCTTTTTTCACGAAACCGTCTGCTGCAAAAGCAGTCCAATAAATTATTCCGTATGTTGTACTAAATTAATAGGCAGAATGGGATCAAACTCGTCTGCTAACTTAAACAACGTGAAGTGTGAAGGGTTCAAAAAGCAATTTTCAATTAAAATTTGAACTGGACTGTTTTGACAGACGTTTCATTAGCCTGTTTCCATTCGAGTGGGTTCCGAGCGACTACAGTTGCTAGTGTGGTGTATAAAGTTATATCATCTGTCGATATTCTGGGAACCAACAGATTGAAGTATTGGGGATTAAACAAAATCGATTTTTGGTAAGAGTAGAAGGTAGCTAATGTTTGCAAAGGAGACGGCCGTACTCGTGAGTGAATATCCTTACGCCCCAGTCACATGGACCCCAACCCCAATTTCCTGCCACCGTAGGCGTGGTCTTGCGGATGACAAGCAATAGATAGCTCACCGTCCGGCCGTCCGGTAACCGTCTGGACCGAGCCCGAGTCGTCGAAGGCGCGTAGTGTTCCACACTTGCCCCCGTTGGCGCTAGCTTGTGGACGGCGAGCAATGAGTAGCTCGCCGTCCGACCGTCTCATAACCAACCGGACCAAGCCCAAGTCGTCGACGGCACGCGCGCCTCTAGGAGATGTCAGCAAAACCGTAGGGGCCCAGCAGGGTCGAAGCCTACTGGGGCCATGGATGATGCGAAAGTTAACCCCGGGGCCTGGAACGAAGGCAGAAAAGAAACAGGAGTGGGTTTTAGTCAGTAAAAGTCACACGCCCTCCCGCCCCAATGTCATTAGATGATTTCACACCTACAATAAAAAAACGCATGCCTCAAAGAATGTTAGTGAAATATTTGAAAAACTGGGGAAAACTAGAATGAAAAACACGATAAGTGTTACTATAATAGAAATCTAAAAGGCAGGTATCTAAAGTAAACATGAATAGAGAAAATATCATCATCTAACGCGGTCTCGGGAGACTTATTGGAAAACTAGCTTTGCTAGCGAGTGGTATTGGAAAAAAATTAATGAATGCACGGGTTTCACAAATAGAACATCCCTAATGATAGTGCTGCTCTTGTAGAAATCGAGATTTAGTCATGTGTTATGTTTTTTTCTTTGGAGAGGAGTGCATCACGTATATTTTAGGTACCCTTTTTAAGTAGAACACCGTAAGCGACAGTTTACGTTTTTGCAGAAATGGGCTTTCTCTTCCATAAGAAGGAATATGCATGAAATTTTTTTTTATTTATTAAATAGTTTATAATCAACTAGCTTTTGCCCGCGGCTTCGCCCGCATACATAAAATATAGCCTATGTCACTCAGGAATAAAGCAGCTTTCTATCGGTGAAACAATTTTCGCAATCGGACCATTACTTTCAGAGATTACCTCCTACAAACAAAAAAAACATTAAAAACTACCTCTTTATAATATTAGTGTAGATAAATATACAAAACAAAAATAGAACACTAATTGTGAAAACAATATCAAAATTGGTTCGAAAACAATTTTTTTTTTTTTAATAGCCTATACTGTTCCACTGCTGGGCAAAGGCCTCCCCCAACTTGTTCCAGGTATTCTTTTCTTGAGCCAACTCGAACCAGTCCTTGCGGTAGGCATCTAGGTCGTCTCGCCACCTCTTCCCAGGTTGACCTCGGCGGCGTCGTTCATCTTCAGGTACCCACTTTGTGGAGACTCTTGCCCACCGGTCAGAGTGCATGCGGCTGATGTGACCCGCCCAATCCCATTTTAGCCTGGCAGCCTTTTTTCCGACGTCCATAATTCCCGTCTTTTTTTAAACAAGATAATCCTATTTATATACTTATATATAAATATATATTTTTTTATTCTTGATAGGTTCGCGCTTGACCGCTAACTCACCTGATGGAAAGCGACGATGCGGTCGACGATGGAGCGCGCTTACCTAGAAGTAACCTATTCACTCTTGACTTAAAGATTCCCGGGTTGTAGCCATCAGGCAAAACAGATTCCGGCAAGGAATTCCACTCCTTAGCTGTACGCACTATGAATGTGTTCCCAAAACGTTTTGTGTGTATAGGTGGGATGTCCACCATGTACCGGTGGCGCATTGCCGTACGCCTGGTGGTCCGATGATGGAACGGGCGGTTATGCAATTCCGACGCACGGCTAGCAACTCGGCGTCGATGCTCAAGACTTTGAAGCTTCGACTCAACGAGTGCATCATTGTCAATGATCCTCCTGGCTCACCTCTCAATTGCCTCAAGTGCATCAAGCTTATATGTGAAATATATATGTGAAAGTGTGTGTGTGTGTGTGTGTAATTAATCACACCTCATATCAGACTTATCTGAAAACGTAATTCGAATTTGTCGTTTTTATCATGAAGTCAAACACGACCTTGCTAAATAATGACTATTTCATTGAGAATAACGGTACATTAATTAGACAGGCCTGTTGGTCTAGTGGTTAGGGGCCCTGACTGCTATGCCGGAGGTCGTGGGTTCGATTCCCACCCAGGATAAATGTTTGTGTGATTAGCACGATCATTTGTTCTGTGTCTGGGTGTAATTTATCTATAATATGTATGTATTTAGAAATATATGAATAATGTTTTATCAGTTGTCTAGTACTCATAACACAAGCTCTGCTTAGCTTGGGACTAGACGGCGTTGTGTGATAGTTGTGGAATATTATTATTATTATTATACATAAATAATCAGTTATCCATAGTATATAGGTATAGTTTTATTATGGTTTTCTATTACAGGATTATTTTTCAGGGAGGCCTAGCCTGGTTTTTGTGTGAAGTTGTCAGTATTTTGGCGTCCGGCGTCCATTATAGAATTTCGAATTGCTAACACAACATCCTAGGGAGGATGCTAGACCATACAGAAGTGGACAGGGCCTACTCGTCATAAAATTGTAACCCGAAGGTGTTTTCGTCATCTTTGAGTTAATACAACCTAAATAAATTAAAACACGTAATTTCGTTTTTTTTTTTCATTATTTCCTTTCATTTTTAGGGTTCCGTACCTCAAAAGGAAAAAACGGAACCCTTATAGGATCACTTTGTTGTCCGTCTGTCTGTCTGTCAAGACCCTTTATCTCGAGAACGCGTGGAGGCATCGAGTTGAAATTAAAACCATATACTCAAGTCTACGGTCCCTTGAAACTGAAAAAATCAAACTTCTAAGTTAACGGAAAAAAAGATACGGCCGTTTATGTCGCAAAAAACGTGTATTTCGAAACTATCAAGGGGATCAAAATTCATAGGGTACTTCCCGTTGACCTAGAATCTTAAAATTGGGCATGAAGTAAGGTCTCATAGCACAAGTATGGGAAAAAATTTGAAAACTGTTATGTCACAAATAAAAACTTTTTTGCGATTCGGAAAAATCTTCGTAACTTAATTCGGGAATTGAACGGTTTTCATAGGTAAATTTGTACGGAACTCTCAGGGCGCGAGTCTGACTCGCACTTACCCGGTTTTTTTTTTGGACTTTTATAGACCTACTTGGTGACCTAACCTATAACCATTCGGTATTATTAGACAAAATCAACTGACCATTTAAAACGTATCCTTCTGAGAAAAAGAAGGAGCACGTTTACAAATAATGAGAACTTGACAAAGGCGTTACACAATGGGCCAGTTACCGCAATTAATTGGTACAATATGGACCCTTACCATTCAGCCAGTGCTTCAACTTAAGGTCACCGATACTTGGGAGTCACGGACAAGATGTTGTGGTCTCAGGTGGATATTATGTTGTTCCTATATATATGTAGATAGGTACTAACAAAAAGACCTCTGAAATAGAAATTCAAAACGTACCGAAATCCGAAGGCGAAACAAAAGACGACCTCTGCGATTTATTTGTCGATACATCACTTAAACTAACCTAAAGGATATTCAAAGAGTGAAATCAAAAGGTAACTCAAACTTAATATTAGTAACCTTCAGCTCCGTCATAACTTAACGTAAGGTGATTGAAATAAATGTTTATTATTATTATTAAAATGTTTTATAAATTAAAAGACAAAGGCGAAAAGCTCAACATCACCCATCTGAAGTTTAAAAATAATCAACCAGTTTATGAGCCTGAAATACTTACACTTAAAACAGAGCTTACTATGGCTATAATTTTTATTGTATATCCAGATCAGAATAAACTCAAAAGAGGCTGCTTTGTTTTGCAAAACTAATTCAGCTCTAAAAAATAAGTACGTAACTTATTTAAATACACTGTGCCTACATTTTTGATCCAACTGTCCTGTCATAGGTCTGCTGGAAGAAATTTCATTTGCAATAAACAATACTTTTGTGTGTTTAATGGTACGGAACCTCTCGTGCGCGAGTCCGACTCGAACTTGGCCGGTTTTTTTAAAATCAATAAACGTGTAATGAATGTTCGAAACATCCACTCTCTTTACGTAACAAAACATATCTAAAACAATGAAACAGCTCAAATATTTCAATTTTTTCAAGGTTTTACAATCTTCAACAAAAGTTTAGAGTAATAAACCTATAATTTATTGATATTAATATCCAGTAAGTTCTTGGAGTTTGAGCTCAGTAGGGAATTACGCAAAAACACTCAATGGTTACTCGTGCTGAAGAAATTTCCCAGTAATCGCTAATTGTATTCATGATATAGTGCTAAAATTATAAAAATAACCTACATAACATTTAAGAATACATTTCACAACAACAGTGAAATAATAAAGACTAAAAAAAAACGGGCAAGTGCGAGTCGGACACGCGCACTGAAGGTTCCGCAACTTACCTATGAAAACAGTTCAATTCCGAATTGAGTTACGAAGATTTTTCCGAATCGCAAAAAAAAAAAAGTTTTTTTTTGTAACGTAACTACAAATTTACAGTTTTCAGATTTTTGCCTATACTTGTGCTATAAGACCTTGCTTTATACCAAATTTCAGGATTCTAGGTCAACGGGAAGTGCCCTATGAATTTTGATTCCTTTGAGAGTCGAAATATACGTTGTTTTAATGCGACATAAACGGCCGCATCTTTTTTTTTACTCAGAAGTTTGATTTTTTCACATCTACAAGGGAATGCAGACCTGAGTATATGGTTTTAATTTCAACTCGATACCTCCACGCGTTCCCGAGATAAAAGGCCTTGACAGACAGACAGAAGTACAACAAAGTGATTCTATAAGGGTTCCGTTTTTTCCTTTTGAGGTATGGAACTCTAAAAATCCACTGTTTTACCATTAAAACGCTGCCCTTGTTAGTGTTGTAATATAAATATATAGCCTTTACAGATTATTATTAGGTATTATAGCTAGCCTGTATTGTCCAACAGCTGGGAAAAGGCCTCACTCACTCTTTTCTTTTCAACGATCACGATTCCTCGCTTTCTCATTCCAATTATTCTCAAGAAAGACAACCAGGTCGTCCCGCCATCTCCTTCGTGGTCTGCTGCGACCTCGCATCAGACCGCTGTTTCCAGGCACCAATCCTGTGTTTTACGAGCCCCCTGCTCGTTAGACAACCTTTACAGATAACGAAGAAAAAAACGAAAAATTGTAAAAGATATCATTACAAACGAATTTCCTCAAAATCAGAAAGACATTTACGGCTCCGAATAAAAGACCAAGCTGCTAATACTTACTATTCCCAATTATCTACAGGAAAACCTACCTCATTAATTTATTCTCGGAAAAATATACAAAACGGCAGAGATAATAGAAGGGAACATAATTATTCTATGTGCCGCAGTGTAGCAACAGTTGGAATATATTACAGAGGACATACCAGCGGGAAAGAGGGATTTTTTATTACGTGGAAAATTATCCAATGACTTCTCTCGCTCTATGGCGGAGCGCGAGGGCGTGTCAGACTTACTTACTGACTAAAATCCACTTCAATGTTCCTTTTTTGCTGTCGTTCCAGGACCTTGGGGTTCTCTTTCGATCAATCCATGGCACCAGTAGGCTTTGATCCTGCTGGGACCCTACGGTGAGAAAGAGGGATGGAGCTATACGCCCTACATAGTTCCATCTCTTTAACAGCCCAACTAGCCAAGTTACGATCGTTTTGGTTTGCGTCAAACGCCTCGAGTAGTCCACGCCTCCGATTCCTTTGTACTGACCACGTAACTGAGCGTTGAGATGACGTCGGAACAAAGGAATCGGAGGCGTGGCCTACCTACTCGAGGCGTTCGACGCAAACGAAACGATCGTAACTTGGCTAGGGGGGGGGGGGCTATTCAGTTTAGGTCGTAAAATGGATCGCATTATGAGCTCGTGGTAGCACTACTACTCCTATTATGACGTTTTAAAATCGCTCTGTAATGCTTTGTCTCCCTCTCACACCAGAATTATAATATTTTAAAAGAAAAAAATATATTACTCAATAAAATTACAAATAATAATCAAATTTCTCTTCTGAGATTTAATATTAAAAACCTATTTTAACTTAATATCATGGTTTATTACTCATACAAAGACACATAATCATCAGTCCTATTTTCATTAGGAACATTTTACATATAATTATAACGTTTATTTATTTATCAACAAGTAAGTTTTTTAAACCCTTCACTACAGTTAAAATTTAAAAACTAATTTAATTGGATAGACAATTTTGGCAAACGTAACTTATTTCTCCTCCTGTGCCATTTTCGTATGGCCACCTCTTGCAGTCTAGACAAAAACCATCAATATCACTCATCCACATCAACAGTGGCACATTTGTTGGCTTTCCTTTCTATCCATAGGTATATATATTCTTCTTCTTCCTCTTTTGGTTAATTTTTCCGCGTCAAAAATCTGTCTCTTAGCTTGCTTTAATTCCCCCAAAGATTATATTACCACCAGTTTTCCTTTTTCTATATACTAGCAGTATACCACTGGTTTTATTTTTCTTCTATTATAATAATTTTTGCTTGGCAAAGGTCTTATGAACACTAATGATAACACACATGAACGAGAATGTGTCTGTCATTGAAGCATTCAAAGAATCTTCGACAAAAATGTTGTGTCTACAAAAGAAGTTAGTAGTACAAATACTTTGTGTTCTTCTAAATGTTCAGTAATGAGATATGGTTAAGAAACGTGGTCGCTCATAATGGGCCTCATAAGAAGGCCACCCAAAGGGCAATGAAAAGGGCTATGCTCGGAGTTTCCTTGCGTGATCGAATCAGAAATGAAGATATCCGCAGGAGAACCTTGGTTGGTTGCCGACATAGCACGATCAATCGCCAAACTTAATTGGCAATGAGCAGGTCACATTGCTCGCAGAATAGATGGCCATTGGGGCCGAAAGGTTCTGGGGTGGCGACCGCGTACCGGAAGACGCAGCTTTGAAAGGCCTCCTACAAGGTGGACCGATGACCTGGTAAAGGTTGCGGGAATCCGATGGATGCGTGACACACAAGACAGTTCATTGTAGCGACACTTGGGGGAGGCATATGTCCAACAGTGGACGTCTATTGGCTGAAATGATGATGATGATGATGATGAAATTTTCATTGCTTGCCTCAAATTGCTGAATATTTTCTCTACTAGCTTCTTTTCTTTTATTTTTTTATTTTATTTAATATATTTTTTACACCACCTGCTCGATAATGCCCTTTTATACGTCATACAACCATCACTTAAAGCAAGTCATTATTTCCCTAGGGAGATAATGCAGTATGGGCGATCCCTAGGGAATAATGAGATTTGAATTTGGAACGTGAAAAACCGTCAGCAATACGTGAATTAAAATGTAGTGCATCAAACAAGTTTATTCAAATTTCAAACTGGCCACCAACAAAAAAAAAACACAATAAAAAAAGTTTCTAAAAAAAGTAATGAACAAGCGGAAGCGTTATAGAAAATTTAAACTATAGAATCTTTGAGTAGTGAATTTTGTTTGATTCAAATCTCAAAACATTTTGAGTGATAGTTAAGATTAACTCGTAAATAATACTTATATTTCTGTATTATATGATTTCTTTTACTAAATTGTCTTTTAATTATCTCACAGATGGTGTAAAAAGTAGAGTATCCAACACGGGGATAAAGCTGTCTTTGTCTTGGGCGGCTTGAATTCCTCACTTCACTCAGGTTTCTTTATTAACTTAATTATTATTAATTATATAAATCCCTCACTGACGTTCGTGATTAAAATTAGCAACCTTCGTTTCGTTCGGAATTCAAGATCCGCCACCCGCGACTTAAAGACACTGCTTTTTCCCCTAGTCACATAATCTACTATGTCTTCTGAAAAATATAAAATATAATAAAAATGTATGTACATATGCCGAATATTAGTTAAAACTACCTAGTATTACATGCAATGAAAAACACTAAAGACAACTTACTTTTGTTTAATTTTTTCCGCAATTGTATAATATATATATAAGAATATTTTTATATTTTGCACTTACATCACTCACCGCCTGTTTTGTTATACGACTTTATTATGCTGTGACCTGGTAGACTTTTAGATAGAATGTGTGGGGAAGTGTTTTCCTTAACTTTAAGTGATTTGTGGGGAGTTTCTTCAAGTATGATGGTATTATTATTTATTCGGTGATGTATAAGAAAGAAAATGGCATATTGTATTTTTTCCTTGCGTTTTATTCTGTATATGAATTATTATGATATGAAATTGTTGCAACTTAATAAATCTATTTACAAACTAAAAACACCTTACCACTTTGTTTTCTTTTTAACCCAAAGGTTGACTGGTAGGGAATGCATTAAGTCCGCCTAATAAACAAATAATAAATGATTATTGATTATTGCCTATGTACCACTACTGTACGTGAAGTTTATAGTACATTATGATACAAGTGTATAATGTTGGTGATTACCGCTGAGGCGGTAATTAGATCCGAGCCGAAGGCGAGGATCTTAAGAGAGCCGAGGACGGTAATCGCCAATATTCACGTGTATCATACGACGTTTTTCGGCACACTTGAGAAGAAAAAAAAATGAAAAATCAGTTTTATTTAGTATAAAGAAGGAACAATCATTAAATAAGTTTTTTATCACACAACATAGACTGGAGTCGCGTACTTTACACAGAGTATACCGAAAACGAATTTAACTAACCTTAGTAGCCAAATATTGGTTATCTGGAGCATCCTTTATGAATTTTTCAATGTCATCAGGTGTTAAAACCTTAGATTTTTTACTTCGAAATCCATCGGACAGTCTCTTTAGATAAACTGTTAAATTGCAGTATGTTTTTAAGTCCACTCCATTTTTTGTTCGCACTGTACTTTTTAACATTGAGTAAATACACCATAAAGAGCTAGGTTTGTACCTGGACGATAATTCTTTAAAGTACGCCATGAATACATTTTCGGAAAAAGACTGTGTATTTTTATTGATTTTCCATTGTATGAAATTTTGGTATGCCACCAGATATTTTTGCTTTGAGTATTCTGGTAGTAAACTTTCCATAACGTTAAGGGCTTCACATCTTATATCGGGAGGTGTACACTTTCCTCATAAATAGTAGTTGTAGACATTTTTATAAAATAATAATTAACTATTGTATTTTTTTTGTAATATGGCGGCAAAAAAATTGTTCTGTTTTCTTATGCGCGCGCATTCATAATGGCGGCCATAGACTAGCTACTCTAGCTAGAGTGTTTAAAAATAAGAATGAGGTTGCTTAAATAAAAAATAATTTTTGGAATGAAATATTTATTTATTAAACATGTAAAAGTTAAAATAGTTTATTTAAACACAAAATTGCATAAATAAGCAAGACACTAATATTTACTATTGAACGCAATACTTACCTAATGTGTTTTTTTTTTTCAAATTAAAAATTTGTTTTGAGAACAGAGGCTTGACTTAAAGCTCCAAGTGACTAGGTCATTAAAATCCAAAAAAAAATGGGAACAGAGGTTTAACAAAAAGGTTTTAACTACATTATCACACTAGTGCATAATGGTAATCAAAAAGTCACAGTTTGGTTATAAGCGTGATTATATACCTAAGTGTAGTGCAATAATAGTCACTTTCTGAGCAAGTGTGACGAAAAATAAATGAAAAAACCAGCCCTCTGGACAGGTGAAGAGTTGGTGGTGAGCTGTTTGCTGAAATCTCGAACAACACGATGAGCACGCGGAGCCCATGACCCTAGTGTTTCAACCCCAAACGACTCACTACTTATATTGAAGACTAGCTTTTTCCCTTTGGATTTGCCCGCGTACATAAACTATAGCCTTTGTCACTCAGGAATAAAGCAGCTTCCTATCGGTGAATAATTTTTAGCAATCGGACCTGTACTTTCAGAGATTACCTCCTACAAACAAACAAACAAAAAACAAACTTAACCTCCTTATAATATTAGTGTAGATGAAAGATTTTAAAGATGTTAGACGACTATGGCAAAAACACAAAGTCTCAGAAAAACATAAAAAAGTTTTATAGTCGCAAAAAGCGGCTCCGATTTCCTGACTAAGAATTGTGTAAATGTAGGTACGTAAAATGTAAAACATAGATTTATGATCCCATCCATGAAAAACTGGAACTGAAAATATTTGGAACGAATTTTTGATATGTTTGCCCGGGAAACTATTTTTTGTTTACACAGAGTACATATATTAACAGAGGAAGGTTTTATTATATCCCTGGGACACCTTTAAAAGCCAGATCATGTGTCCTCATCGCACTCTAGCCCCTAAAACCAACACACTAAAAGTGACGGTAATTGGAAAATATCGATAGCCTATTGACAAAGGCTTGCCTTTATCCTTTTATCCGTTTAACTGATCATTAGGGGGCTGTGTGGTTACGTCACAGGTCGATGAACCCGTCACGGCATCCCGTCGCTTGCTCAACATATTGACACACGTCCCTTTAAAACAAACACATTAGGAATAAAGCTAGTGTGCTATTGTGTCCTTTCTCTGTTCATTTTGCGAACGTTCAGCTAGAAATGCAACAAATGCCAGTCTTTGTTAGACTGATTTTGGCGGCATGTGACGTAAATCTTTTTTGGTATACAGTTTATCTTGTCGAGTTGTAATTTGGGTACGAAAGTACTTAACCTACCTACATTTAGATCTGATAACAGACTGACATCTTTCAACAAGTTTATCATCATAATCTTAACCCCTAAGGTTGGTGCCACACATTTTACCTATGGTTGTCCCAGAAGGGGGGTAATATTTTTCCAGAGTATGTATGTTTGCATATCTATGTTTTTGGCCCGCCTGTAGTCTAAATGACTGGATATATTTTAACAAATAAAAGTGTCATTATGATGGGTAAATTAATTATTAAGAAATAAAAACAAAATGGGAAAGTCTTATTTCATTTGACACACGGTGATGTCTGACGGTGTCAAAATAAAGAGCAACCGTAGACAATTATAGAAACACCTCATTAAAAAGTTAAAAAAAACCCAACTGCCAAAAATCGGGTTGTTTCCAAAGGTTCACGAGTTTATTGTATTCGAAAAATGAAAGTTCGAACATTATCTAGTTCCCAATGAGTTCACGTCATTTTAAGATAAGTATTAAATATTTTCTTTCCCTATGAGTCCATGAGAATATTTTTTACAGTCAGCAGTAAAAGCTTTGATAAGGGATAAATGTTTATTATTTCTATTTCTATAAAATAAAAGACAATAAATATTTTTTATTTCATATACCTACGCAGTACTATGAAACGGTAAACATTACATGCATGCATGCATTTTTAATCTTACACTAAAATAGACTTTGCATAGTCACAGATTCAGAATTATCACAGTAAATCAAAATAATCGTAGTTAGTAACTATTTCTTTTTCCCAAGGCACACAAACTGATTAAGAGAGACAAGAAATGGTTTTTACAGACTGTACATTGGACAAATGTCATGGACACGTTGGGAATTGATGTAGGAACATTAAAAAAAAAAAACTTTTTATTTTAGACATATTTGGTCCATACAGTTACATTTTCATTATTATATTATTAATTGATTATATTATATTCTGTATTAAGTACTTTATATTATTATTATATTAATAATTCAATTTATTTATTTTAATTCATTATTATTTTTTATTGTTATTTAAAATAACTTTTTTTTTCATGGACTCGGTGGGTAATGAAGAACAATAGAATCATGGACTTCTGGGAACAACCCCAAAAATCAACTTAGAAGTTCCAAATAACTCACTATTTAAGGAGTCAGATAAAATGAATGCAACCCATGGCATCAGCTTGCTTGAAAGATAGCTTGTTTGGAACTTTTCACTTGAGTTTTGGCTACCGGGTTTGTTATCTTCCACAGCGTCCTGTGACGGTGTCACTGACTCTCTTATCTTTGATATAATTCCTCACATAATCCATCCATATTATCTTTGGCCTCCTTCGTCTCTATACAGCTACATTCAATAAGTTCATAACCTACGAAAAAAGAAAACCCGTTAAACGCGTTAACTATCTGCAATACACTTAGGGGTGTCTCAAGAAGCTGTCAAGAACCATGTTTTAATTAAGTTTAACGCGAAAAATATCGCCAAAGACGAAAATCAATTAGCATTTCCAAGAGGTTCATGGGACATGAATCTCTAAGTGGGTTTGTAGTAAAACTGCGCTGTCAGCTTTAAAAGTGCAATCAAATTATTGGTGGAATAATTTATTTTATACTTAGGAAGCTTTCGCGTCGGCCGTTACTCACCTTTTACGAGGTAAAAGTCGTTTTTAAGAGAGTTAAGGCCCGCACGCAATCTCGGCGTGTAAAAATGTTCCTGCTAGAATATTTATGTGGTGAAAAGACGAGGTTTCATATCAGTTCTTCTGTATTTTAGGAATGGTTTTTCACGAAGTTTATCCGAGCATAATTCTCTCGAATATATTCAAAATAGCCGCAATGTTATATAACGTTGCAGTTAGCCGTTTTATTGCGATAACTTACTTGCAGAGACAGTTTCATAGAGAATACAGTCCAGAACATTTTTCATTTTCGCACAATACGGTATTTATTGTCTCCGTTGCCTAGAGAGTAATTAATAGCTTTAATGGGCGCAAAATGTAAATTCCGCCAACCGAATACCTATATTTCATACCAGTATAAAAATAAACGAATAAAGTGAAACCAATCTTCATAAAAAGGATAGAATCAATTTTTTTTATAAATTCACCGTAAAATAAAATGCAAATACCAGCCATTTAGCTAAAACTCAGCTAAGGGAGTTAATTTGCATGTAGCAACACATCGAGACGCTCACACTATCAGAATTCAATATTTGTGTGCTAAAATTGACCTCAGATTTTGCAGAAATGTTTTAGCAATAAACATCGGAAATGGACCGATCATCTTCAAGTGGGGTTATAACTTTCACTTAAATGTCAAGGAATCCAATTAACTTAATGAGCTGTTTACATTGTTGACTAAATATTTAAGTAAACAAAACAAAAGTTCTGTGACTGTAAATGGTTTTATCAACTAAATCCGAGTTTGAAATTGCCATTTAAATTTTTCATTCTATTTCGATATTCTCTGGAAGTTTTGGCAAGCAAATATTTTGTCTGAGTAACTTCTCTATTTGTTTTAACCTTCACTAATTTAACATAGAACACGATTTGTTTAAAACGGATTGGTCGGCCTTTTGTTACCTTCATTGTTGCTAATTTAATATTGTTTGCGAACATAATTTGAGTCTCGTAAATTATAATTTGTTTTATAATATTACTAGCTTCAGCCAGCGGCTTCTCCCGCGTGGTATTAAAAAAATATCCCAAGGGAATATACTCTCGGGATAAAAAGTATTCTATGTTCTATTTAAGCACAAAGTCTATCCGTGTGCCAAATTTTTAACTAAATCCGTTCAGCCACCAATGTTAGTATGATAGCTTTGATCTTTGTGAACGCATCCACGATAAAGGAGTAATTATTCCTAGTGTAGGGAAACGAGTTTTAGAAAAATAACTTGGCAGTGCGAGTTAGACTCGCGCCCTGAGGGTTCCGTACAAACTTACCTATGCAAAGAGTTCAATTCCTGATCTCCAATCAGAAATTGAACTCTTGATGTTTTTTCTAAATGGCATGTATTTTTTTTTGTGACGTAACAACGAATTTTCTATGTTCAGATTTTTTCCTATACTTGTGTTATGCAAAACCTTGCTTTATTCAAAATTTCAGGATTCTGGGCCAACGGGAAATACTCTAGAATTTAGGTTCCCTTGAGTGTCGAAATATACGTTTTTTGCGACATAAACGGCCATATCTTGTTTTCCCGTTAACGTAGAAGTTTGATTGAAAATCAAACTTCTCCGCAGACATAAGTATATGGTTTTAATTTCAACTCCATACGTCCACACGTTCCCGAGATAATGGGTCTTGACAGACAAACAGACAGACAGACAGACAGACAGACAGACAGACGGACGGACAACAAAGTGATCCTATAAGGGTTCCCTTTTTTTCTTTTTGAGGTTTCCGTACCCTAAAACAAAATCAAACAAACAAAAACATGTAGTTCACTAGTTTCATCATATTTCCACACAAATCCTATTGGATGTCGAACATTCGGTTTATTATATGCCCATACGGTATTATTTTGACGGGTTTCCTGTTATATCATTCTCTGTCAATAATATTAGCCATGAATTGAAATACTCGTGCCTCTGTCTCGATATTGTAGCCTTTGCTTTTGTCTCTCACGGCTGACACAAAACGTACATGTCTCTACACAGGAAAATGCCTTTGAAGGTCCTATAGCAAAGAAGTGTATCATTTCTGAACGAAATTCTACCACAAACAACCTCCGTTGCTTATTATTTTTCAATTTTGCCCTAACAAACAAAAAGATAAAGAAAATTGATACAAAAAACTTATACCTTTTACAAAAAGTACCGCCTTCGACTACCAATTATGTTTGAGGAATGATCGTTTAAAAACCTAATAATAATTCTGAGCACGAGGGACCTCGGGTACACTGAGGCGTGAAATTCAATAAGTGTTGTAACAAACGACTAGAAGACGTGGCGCGGACGCAGCGACGTCGCTGCGACGTGGCAGCGATGCGGCCTGGTGACAAAGCGACGTGGCAACGTAGTGACGTGGTAACGTAGCGACTTGTTGAGTTCCACCCACGGAGGATAGTTGGAACTTAACTAATGAAATGTCGGCGGTATTAGCAGCGAATGGGTATTAAATTGGTGGGCTATAAGGGTAAATCCTTCACGTCGGAATGGGGTATTAATAGCGCTGCTTCGGTTAAAGGTTTCAGATAGAAAACCGATATTGAGAGGTCGAGTGAAAATTGTGTTGCTGTACACTAAACTTTAGCTAATAGAAAACCAGTATAGATTGAAATCGTTTACTGACGCAGTATGATTTTAGTTAAAATGAGCTATTTCGTTTGTGGCAAAGAAAGAAAACAAAATTATTATGAATAAAAAGAAAATAATTTTCAAAACAGACCCCATCACTTCACAGAGACCATTCAATACACTGTCAAGGCCTTTGTGTCCGAATTCAACATTAAAGCGAAACTGGGTCGCACAATACGCAGCTAGGGGCCAAACAGGCACGAAACCACTTGAGATGTAGCCCGATCCACGTGTTTCCGCCTAAGGCTTCCCACAAACGACTGTGCCTAACTAATGACATTCAATTTAGCAGTTATACCAACAATTAATCGTTTGTAACCAGAATTATTACCACAATTGTTGTGTTGGCTGTCAGAAATGATTAATTGTTGATGAAGGTTACACGGTGATCGGGGGAATTGTTTTCTATAATTGGAATATAATCTTTATTGACAGAATAGATCCGCTTGGCAAATTATATTTTTGGATGTAAAATTAAAACCATTTTGCATCTATGCACCTATTTCAAGCAAATAATATATGAAATACTAGTGACAAGCCCCAGCTTCACATGAGTGTTGGAAATCTTTGAAATTCTCGTTTTTTCTCTGCTATAATACCTATGCATGTATTTCACCTAAACCTTCCTCATGAATCACTCTGTCTATTGAATTTAACGCAAACATACAGATAGACAAACATGGTGATGGATTTTGTTTTATAATTATGTAAGGATAATTATGCATTTTAAAGAGTGACGTAACTATACGATCTGAGGCGCGTGACAAAATCATTGGATGGGGCCCCAGGAAAATCGTCAACTATGTAATTTAATTTGGATAAATCACTGCAGTACAAACATAAAATATTCTTTATTATTAATAAATCGGCAAATTCAATTCTCGGCATATACGAAGACTTTTATATTTCGTCTCTGAAGTTGGGCTTCCCAATGGTTTATCTATAAGGTGGTAAGACTGGCAAAATACCATGGAAAATTGATCCTTTTCCTATGAATGAGTTTAATAAATCTTAATAATTTAATTGAATTTGTATATTTACTTCTTCTGAGCTCAAGGTCTCTTGGACGGGGGTCCCACCAGGCCAGGGGCCCGTAGCATTTTGAGAGCCTTTCCAACCTATAGTTACGCTACTGATTTTAAATTAATAAGGCGTATCGTTCTTTTAATCGCAATGTAGGAACGACCGAATGACGTTTTGTTGAATTTGTTGACATTTTCACATGTAGAAAAACCGATTTTTATAGGTCTATTTTTTTTTTATTGATATAAACCAGTGCTTGACTGCGATCCCACCTGATGGTAAGCAGTGATGCACTCATTGATGGTGAGGCGCACTAGTTTATTAAGAGCCTATTCACTCTAGCCTTGAAGACATCTAAATTAAAATTAAACTTACACTCAAAGTTATATATGTATACTTCTTTATTTTTATTTTTTGTTACATGATTTTTATTGTGTGCTTTCTTTCTATTTTTTACCTGGTAAGACCTAACTGACTTTTGGAGGTCAGACAGAAAAGCAGTAGCTCCATATAAAATACTGGCATTTAGCTGTACCTATTCGGAAAGTTTCAAAGCTAGCCCCAATATAATTCGAAAAAGACTAAGTGATGATGTATTTCATCTAAAAACTTAAGAGCAAAATGCTTTTAAAGTGCAGTCAATTCTTCCTTTATCAATCTCAGTTTTTATACAGTTTCCATTGCAGTGGCAATTTGGAACGCAATTATAATGCTAGCTATGTTTTGCTTTATAAACGTGATATGGGCTACAGCTGCTGCACAATGTTCAAGTTCTAGGAAGCTAATTTTAAGAAAAAGCTGAACTCACTGTTACTGAAACAATTTTAGTAAATGAGTTCAGCTCTTAATTTATCTACAGCAACATTTCAAACGACCGAAACGACGACAATATTGTGCGCGTTAAAGATTTATGGCCTTAATTTTTTTATAATGTTAGTGTTTTATTGTACGGGGTCTACTAGAGCCGTTAGGTTTGCTGGATGGTTCAAAAGAGTTACTGAGGCCCTAGAATGCAAAGGCCAACTTTATCCCGAGAGTAGATATTATGGTGGCGTCCATAGAGGCCACACATATACTGCTAACTTGCAAACTGGCAGGATAGTTATACCTATTAAGGTTTATGGTAATAAAAGCACTGCCCCCCTAGCCAAGTTACGATCGTTTCGTTTGCGTCGAGCGCCTCGAGTAGGCCACGCCTCCGATTCCTTTGTTCTGACGTTATCTCAACGCTCAGTCACGTGGTCAGAACAAAGAAATCGGAGGCGTGGCCTACTCGAGGCGTCCGACACAAACGAAACGATCGTAACTTGGCTAGGGGGCAGGTGTTCATATTCGAAACAAGATTGATTGGAGATGTCAAATAAGTCAGCGTGTAAAATATTTTTGTAAATGTTAAAATATAGTACTTCTAGCAATACAAACCTAATAGTAAATCTAACCAGAAGCTTTTCATTCGAGCTGCCCTCTCCACAATGTTCCCTTGGGATAATTCTCTAGTATCACGCGGGCGAAGCCACTGGCAGCAACTATAGTTATTGGTGTTAAATTATATAAACGAAGTTAAAAGTGTTTAGTACCTAAATAGGCTTTAGATAAGCAACAAATTGGCAAACATTCGCCATACCTCTCATTCGAAACGAAGACTCGAAGGTTGTGTGTGATAAATGATATTTATTTTGCAAATGGGTTTTAAAAAACAGGGCAAAACTCGCATTTGCAAGTCGGACTTGCGCACTGAGGGTTCCGTACAAAGTTGCACAAAAACAGTTCGATTCCTGAATTGAGTTACGAAGATGTTTATCGAATAGTTTTTTTTTGTGACGTAACTAAAATTTTACAGTTTTCTGATTTTTTTTCCTATACTTGTTCTATGAGACCTTGCTTCATGCCAAATTTCAGGATTCTAGGTCAACGGGAAGTACCCTATGAATATTGATTCTCTTGAGAGTGTCGAAATACACGTTTTTTGCGACATAAACGGCCGTAACTTTTTTTTCGTTAACTCAGAAATTTGATTTTTTCACAGTTTCAAGGGGCGGTCCCTTGAAACTGTGAAAAAATAAAATTTCTAACCTGAGTATATGTTTTTAATTTCAACTCGATATCTCCACGCGTTCTCTGTCTTGACAGACAGACAGACAGATTGACGGACAACAAACTGATCCATAAGGGTTCCGCTTTTTCCTTTTGAGGTACGGTACTCTATAAACACTTTTACATGTACATATTTTCATCAGTTTAAACTAGATGAGCCCGATGTTTCCTAGCTGACTACCCCTGAAAAGATACACCGAAACAAAATCAGTGGTCAAAGTCTCTTTTAAAGTCCATACAACAAACATGTAATGGTCAAAAATAAACAACATATAATATATATATAATTACAATGGTAAGGATTTCTCTTTCGTAGTTGGCTTCGTCCGAGTTAATTAAGACCCACGATATACAGTGTTGCCATGCTTTTAGGAAGCTGAACTGTCTAAAGTAAATAATGGCTTTTGTTCTAAATACATGCTAAGATAATTCGGCAAGAAACTGCAGTGTAGGGTCATTTAGAGATGCTCGTCTGTGATTAGCGCTAAGTGCTTTGATAATGAGTAAGAAGCAGTATTGAGGCTAACTCTTTTAGGGGTTATTAAGTGACCGGGCAAGAGAGCCGTGGTGCCGTGGTAATGGCCCCAACTTAGGATATGTAGGTGACGGGTTTAAAGCCAGCCAGGCGCATTACTTTGTGTAATTTATTTCATCACCACTGCTCTCAAAACGGTGAAGGAAAATATCGTGAGGAAACCGGCATGTCCTAGACCCAAAAATTCGAAGACATATGACATCCCGCGATCCACACCGGGCCGCCGTGGTGGATTACGATCCATTCCCTATCCTAGAGACATGGCGTGAGTCCCAGCAGTGGGAACATTATAACGCTGATTATGAACTCACCCGGCAAACGTCAAACCTTACTGAACAATAAAGTATATTAGTAATAAGAAAGTATTATTGGATTAAGTTTATGCCCGATTATTCATTGCAATTATTTATATTGCACTGCAGTATCATTACAGTCCATTCAACGGATGTCGGGAACAAATCACTCGAGATGATGGCGACCGAGACCTTAACACGAGCTCATAACGTGATCCATTTAACGACCTGAACTGAATTGTTAAAGCGATGGAGCTAGAAGGGTGTATATCTCCAATCCTCTTTCTCGCTCGTACGACTGACATTTTAACACGTCCAGCATTGTAGGTCATCATTGTAGCATCCTAGGTCCATTGAATTGTTAATTCTATGTCCGTATTTAGATTTCGTCGCTGCGGCCAGGGCTGCGCTCAAGGCTGTTTTCTTAGAGAATAGCACGACTGGTAAGGCCTCTGATAAGGTCAACAACTAAATAATCATTTTCTTGTTCTATCATGATATGTAACGTACCTACCTACTTGTCCTTTTATTGTGTTGTATAATCTTCTAAAGAATATTCTTCTTCATTCAGTCTTCTATTCATTTGGTATATGTATAGGTATTTCAAAAGGTCAAGCGACCTTATTATCCAATTATATGTTGGAGCATTGGGTCTTCTTTGTTATAACCGGGGTACGTCCTCGGAGCGCACTTGACATTACCTGAGAGAGCGCCCCTAGTTTAACTTACTTGGTATATATGATAGCTACAGGATGTTTAAGTTTATAATAAGAATTATCAAAACTAGCGCCTGCCAGCGGCTTTGTCCGCGCAAATGTTAAAATTATCTCAAGGAAATATATGTCTGAATAAAAATACCTTGTGTATTATTTCTGGTCGCAGATATTTCTTCATGTTCAGACATTTGAACGCGAAGGAGTGAACGAAGAGAACATAGTATATATAAGTAACACACATATTTATGTGATACTGGGAGGTTTTGGAGGATTTTGGTGTCAAATACTACTATTCGACACCAAAATCGTCACCTCCCAGTCGGAATCGTCACGTAGTGTAGATACCTACGTACACTACGTCCGTTGTCAATATTGTTTAAAACAAAATATTTATTTTAGCATTATTTCAACGATGAGCTGCTGGAATTAGCCTAGTTTAGTCTGATGTAGCTGAGTGCCATTATTTTTCATGGTCCTATCTAATCTTTATTTTTGCAAACAATTATACACCACTAATTTTTAATTAGTACAAATACTCAAAGGGCTTATTAGAAACGGTCTTTTTATTATTTTAGTAAAGTCTCAATAAATAATATTCCTACACAGCAAAGTTATTAGCGTTTGTTTATGTCCCAAAATGTCACTCAATTTATGGAAATATTGTACAGGTTATTGATTATGAATGAATAAATAACGATCAAAATGGAAAAACACTGCGCGTAGTATTTTCTAGTAGCAATTGTTTATGAATGATTGATTCTATTATGAATTTACCAATTATTACAATTTTTTATGGACAATTTTGGGATTTGGTTTTTTTACTTTTGACTACAAAAATATGATTAGTAACGTGTACGAATAGAGCCCCATTTTTTTGTACTAATAAAAAACTAGGGGTGTATGACTGCTTACTCTCTTGATGATTACATTATTGCTAGACTGACACGAATTAAGTTTCTTTCCTTTGGCTAAAAAAAGCCTTCCTCTTTACATCTCGGAACTACATAGACCATGCAAAATTCTCTCCTTTATGCGAATTATCCAAAACTTATTCCTGTGTAGGAGTTTCTCCTCACCTCAAGTGGTGGGTAGGTGGAGTGGTCCGACGTGCCCTATCTCCCCAAGCATGGTGGCGCCGGTGGCCCTATCGCAAGCAAATATCTGCCTTAAGGATCATTTGTATTCCTTTTACATCCCTGTTATTAGTCGTGTAATGAAGCTTCCTTGTTTTTTAAAGTAGAGGAAATGAGGAAGGCTGTACTTGTACCAGTGTGGAACTGAGGGGTGAATAGGAAATGTCCCTTAATGTGATTGAATGCCAATGTGTTGACGTAGAAAATGCATTGAAAATATATTGTTATTGAGTTTCAGTGTAGGAATAAGGAAAATAGAAAATACTTTTATTTACTGCTCGAAATAAAGGATGTAGCGCGCAAAAAACAAAAAGGTAGGTACGAGCCTAGTTAACTCACACTACTATTAGTGCGAGTTACCTAGGTGAATACACTCACACAAAATTATTTTATGTGTGTATTTAGAGGTAGGCGGAATGAATGTATGTTTGTTGCTCAAATGTTAAAAAAAGACTTGACTTGTATTGTTAAAAAAATGGGCAAGTGCGAGTCGGACTCGTGCCTTCAGGGCACGGTTCCGTACACACTTATTTATGTAAATAGTTCAATTCCCGAATTGAGTTCCGAAGATTTTTCCGAATCGCAAAAAAAGTTTTTCTTTTGTGACATGACTACAAATTTACAGTTTTCAGATTTTTTCCTATACTTGTGCTATGAGACCCTGCTTCATGCCAAATTTCAGGATTCTAGGTCAACGGGAAGTACCCTATTAATTTTGATTCCCTTGAGAGTGTCGAAATACACGTTTTTTGCAACATAAACGGCCGTATCTTGCTTTCTCGTTAACTCAAAAATTTGATTTTTTCACAGCTTCAAGGGACTTGAGTATATCGTTTTAATTTCAACTCGATACCTCCACGCGTTCCTGAGATAAAGGGTCTTGACAGACAGATATACAGACAGACAGACGGATGGACACCAAAGAGATTCTTTATGGGTTCCGTTTTTTTCCTTTTCAGGTTCGGAACCCTAAAAAAGACTTGATATGCTCTTTAATACAAAAAAAAAATGGTTTAAAGTTCTTTCCAAACGCCTTTTTGACACTTCACGTGACCCAAGGGCTGGTTTTTACCTCGGACAGAGGCTAAACATTGCTATACAGCGTGGCAACACCGCCAGTCTCTTGGGTACATTACCAGTCGACAGCGAGGCGTAGGAGCTTTTTGACGCCATACTTTAGTTTACTTTTAGTTAGTTCTTAAGGGTCTTTTATTTTTTTATTTAGTGTGTTTATATATTATGATAATTAAGTTTTTTTTTATATTTAAATATTTAATAGCTTGAAAATAAAAAATTAAGTTGAAAATTTTCGTTTATTTATTTGAGTGGGTATTAAGGAAAAAAAGGCGTAGATTATCCTTTACCAACAAGACCGGAAGATTACCCTTATATTTCAAAATTAGCCTACATTGTTGTAAAAAAAGGTTCCGGCAATTTAATGATGTAATTGTGTAAGGTAAAGTCTTAGCAAAAGGCTTTGGGAGCAGGCCAAATTATTATAATTTAAATTGTAGAGAAGGCGAAGGCGTAAATATAGGTATATTTATAAAGTTTATAAATATACTTATATTTAGACTATATCCGTCTAAATATAGGTAGACTAGCACTTCGCTAGTGACTTCGTTCACCAGAATGCTTTCATAAAAAATTTAACACCCCATAAACCGTATTTTGAGGGCAGTTTAGAAAAAACAATGATGGCAGTCCTTATTTAAACCCCAAGCGAACGCGCCCCAAAATCACGCGCGAACGCCGGTTCGCGCGTGATTTCGTGCCATTTCGATTAAACGCATGTCCGCATAGATTATTTAAAAATATTGAGCGTTTTAATCTTTCAGCTGAAATGATGATGATGATGAGCGTTCTATTTATAGAGTATTTATCCAAGAACGTAAATAAAAAGTTCTTCATAAGGTAGTCTGTAAATATCGAAAATAAACAACCTTTCCGTTATTCCTTAAAAGTATCCTATAGATATCGACGAGTTAATCATTTTGATTAGAATTTTTGCCAAATTTCAAATTTAATAACCTAAGAAATAAGAACCTTGCATACAATCTTTAAATCCCCCAAAATAGTTTATTTATTTATTATTTATTTATTATAGTTCTAATGGACTAGTTCAGAAAACAATTAATGACAAGCTTTTACCTATATTATATGCTAACTTTCAAGTATAATTGGTACACGGAATGAGATATTGCATACAAACAAAATTTCCCCTTTTCACCATCTTAAGAGCAGCAAAATGTACCTCGAGTTGCCCACTCGAGTTACATTTTCATACCTATATGTATATATATCTTTCTCCAGATATTTTGGATACACAGATATCTTGTAGATATTATCTAGGCATTTACAGAAATCAAAACATAAATTTGTGTAAAACTAATCCAGTAAAGACCTCTGAAAATCTGCTATTTTACGTGAAATTTGGACCTCCATAATCTACTCATAAATTAAAAATATAAAAAAGTACATATTTAGAAGCCTTGCACATTTAATCGAGATTCTGAATGAGGACAATTTTACTCAAAAACTTTTAAGGGCTTTAAAAAACACGTATTTCCTGGAACAAGTTTTGTGAAATATTCGAGTAAATCACGGAATTACCGAATGCAAACGGAGTTTTCAGGCGTTTTCACTTTTTTTTTCGCGTTGCCTCTTCATCAAACATCGCGTTGGATTGCGTTAGATGTAGCAACAGGCTTTTAAACCATCTCGACGTTGACAATAGGCGAGTGGAAAAGGTCTTAAAGGTCGAATTTTGAAAAAAACCTTTCTTAGTGCTCACCTACGTCGTAATAGGAAGCCTTGTGTAAAATTTTATATTCCTAAGCCCAATAGTTTCATTTGTGCGTTGATATGTCACTCAGTCAGTTTCTCCTTTTATTTATATGTCGGCGCAGGATGCCGATCATCATTGAAGCTCTGTCCAGAGACTATGTCTTGTGGGCGATGGCTGGGTAACGAGCAATAAACAAACTATTTTAGATCACACAACTGATTTATTATGAGGCAAGCTTTAGGTATTCACTTTACACAACGAGCAGTGAGACAGTCCCCGACACTTAGACGTTGTACGCACGGCTGCCGACAGAGGAATGAGCCACGGACCTCTGCGGTCGGCCCTTTTATCTGCTCGGTTCGTGCCAACGTCAGCGCGGATTCTGTCAAAGTGACATGTGTCACTTTTCACTTAGCTCGTTCATTCGTTCTCAAGCTTCCGTACTATTGACTTCACCGACATATATATTTTGATAGATAAGTTTGCATAGCTCACACAAGTTGGCATACCTCAAAGATATGCCAACTATATCTACAAACATAACAGTTTATACAAACGTATAATAAATTGTATGTTATTTTGCTTAACATACAATTTGCGAAACAAGGAAATACGAGAGGCCATTCGTTACAATAATTTCGACAATCATATCCAACCCCATGAAATTATAATTTCCATCTAATATAAATTCCAAACAGGTTTCCCATAATACAAATACACTTACAATATATACTTACTTATATTATATTGTTTTATGTCAGACTACAATGCTCATTTGTTTCTTATTGTTTATTTATTTAATTTTGAACTTAATTGACATTTTAATTTCTTGACAGTTATTAAGTTTGAGCTGATTTTAATTTTTCATTATTAGAATAAGGAAAGTTTTATTCTGAAATTATTATACATTTTTATACCTATATTATTATACTAATATAGAAATAAGAGTTACTAACAAATATTGTTTACATAAAGTTGTATTATTATTAATAAGTTGTTATTATTGTTACAACGCCTTATGTATACTCTTCCAGTCAAATTAGAGTGGTGACGAGTCATATGGCAGATGCATAAGAAAAGAAAATATAATTAGTCAGAATAAACATGCATACATATTTGATATAAGATATATATATCTACATAAAAGAAAGGGAAGGGGTTTATGAGACGATTCTGTTATAATTGTAACAAAACAAAAAAAAGGACTGATTGTACTAATCGGTACTTTTTTTTATCGGGAAGAAACCTTCAAAAGGCGCTTTGGCTTGTTGAGAAAAGACCAGAAAATGTGGTTTTTTTACCTCACTAAAACCGGCTCAGTGGTCCCCATCAATACGTGGAAAGGGTCCCCGCGACCTCTACCTAGGAACCTTCACTGTACAACATCTGTTAAGGCACATCCCTAGGGAGGTTAAAGGAGTCTCCCCCGAGCCTGGCTAAGCACAGCAGCACGTGATCATTGAGCCATCGTCCTTCTTGGGGTACGGTCAGTACCTAGTATTTTTGTTAAACGAGTACAAAATAAATCGTCCATTATTCCTTCTATTGGTAGTTTAGTTGTCTTTACTTACTTTTAATGAATTGAAATGAATAGGCACTTAAACGATTTTACTTAGAAAAATTGATTTTATTGGTACCATTTATTTAGGTAGGCAGGTATAAGGTTAGGCACGTGATTTAATTGGTTTTTATGTTTATAATTTATCTTTTACTAACTTCTGCCAGCGACTTCGCTTGCTGAAAGAATAATAAATACTCCCAAGATAAAATGTACTTGTAATTATTTTTTTTTTGGTGATAGGATTGCGCTTGACCACTATCTCACCTGATGGAAAGCGACAATGTGGTCGACGATGGAGCGCGCTTGCCTAGATGTAACCTATTAATTCTATGTCTTATTTCGGGACCTATGTATACCCGTGCCATATTTCATCCAAATGCGTTCAGTCGTTTGAGCGTAAAAGAGTAACAAACACACGACACAAACTACCGCCTTTATAATATTGATGTGATGTGACCTACATCACATTAATATTATAAAGGCGAAACTTTTCTTCTCTTCTTTTTTAGGGTTCCGTACCTCAAAAGGAAAAAACGGGACTCTTATAGGACCACTTTGTTGTCCGTCCTGTCTGTCTGTCAAGACACTATATCACAGAAATGCGTGAAGGCATCGAGTTGAAATTAAAACCCTATACTCAAGTCTGCGGCACCTTGAAGCTGTGAAAAAATCAAGCTTCTGAGTTAATGGGAAAAAAATATACGGATGCTTATGTCGCAAAAAACGTACATTTCAACACTCTCATAGAGTACTTCCCGTTGACCCAGAATCCTGAAATTTGGCATAAAGCAAGGTCTTATAGTATAGATATAGGAATAAATCTGAAATCTGTAAATTTGTAGTTAAATCACAAAAAAAAAACTTTTTTTCCAATTCGGAAAAATCTTCGTAACTCAATTCGGAAATCGAACTGTTTTCATAGGTAAGTTTGTGCGGAACCCTCAGTGCGCGAGTCCGACTCGCACTTGCCCTGTTTTTTTAAACATTATACCTTTATCTATTTACACGTATAATTTACATTTAAAAATACTTAGCTAACTACAATTACAGAAAATCAAAAAAATAATAATAATAAAACCCTAAACTAATTACAACTAACTAAAATTTGGCGTCTGATTGTATTTTGCCTTAATATCTGATTCAGTAGACAGGTACCTAAAGATATTAAACAAAATTGCATTACTGAACGTCTATTTCCGGACATCCGAATAACATGCCGCGGACCACTGCGTAGCGTAATCAACTACCCCACCCTCACCACCACCCAACATAAGCTAAGCCTCATCATAAAGAAGCCGATTAACGAGTAAAGAGAGACACTGCAATCAATCAGTCTATGTCGTGGCTAGTAATATTTCGCAGTATGGCTGCGTCAATCACGCTCCATCGAGAATACGTTGGGCCTCGACAATGACGCCGAACCGTAATTAAAAATGGCGAGGACTTTTTATCAAAGAGCCGACCTCAACGTTCCTGCGTGCGGATCGTTAAAACTTTATTTTACTTAATAGTAACAAAAAATCTAATATTTTATACGCCTAATCAATTCTGGGTAAATGGACGGTGAGACTGCTTCTATTAGGCTACGGTATATTTTTTTTTTGGGAATTATATTTTGTTTAAGCGCGTTAGGGACAGGCTAAACCGTAACGGCCCAGTAGGCCTGATGTCTGTGTTAGATTCTGTATTATATGATATTATATGAACATGCTTGCCTAGAAGTAACCTACCTATTCATTCCTAATTTAAAGGCCCCCAGATTATTATTTTAAAAGCGAAAGTTTATGAGTGTGTAAACGTGTATGTTACTTCTTCATGCTCGAACGGCCGAACGGATTTGGATGAAATTTGGTACACGGGTAGATCATATCCTGGAACGTAGGATGTTTTTATCCTGGCAGTATGTTCTCTTGGGACAATTTTCTTAATTAAATAAAAGTCACTCAATCTGAAAACAATAGAATAGAAGACATTTCGATGATCCAAGAAAAATCATAAAATAATTTAAAATACTTGGTAACGGTTGCGGGAGTCCGATGGATGCGAGACGCACAGGACCGTTCATTGTGGTGACACTTGGGGGAGGCCTATGTCCAGCAGTGGACGTTTTTCGGCTGAAATGATGATGATGGTGATGAATTTAAAATACGAGTCACACGAAGACTAAATTAAATATTCAAAAGTGTAAACAAATAAAATAAAAAACGGGTGCGATTTTAAAGTTTAAACGAGTGATGAGCGCACGTTACGGCCGGGGCAATCCCGGGCATAACACGTACATGTGGAGGTACATAAAAACCGTTTGCACGTAAAAAGAACTCCATTATTCGCACCAAAATTAGATACGTGTCGGTTGAGGTTCGCATTTATTAAAAAAGTACGTATTTTTCGCGTGAATATAAATAATTCTGAATTAAACTTGTAAAAGGGGAAAAATGTAGCTACAAGATATATTTATCTTTGTATGAATACTATTCATATGAATTACTGGTGCCTCGCTGTGTTCTCATGTGTAAATAAATATGTTTTGAGCGACAGTAACAGTTTTTTCAAAAAAGTGCGTTTTGTGTCTTATCATCGCGCTGTAAGTAGATACATTAGTTATTTAACGTAAGTAAAAAGATACCGAAGATTTATAACAAGTAGTTTTGTACATTACTTTACGTATTCTTGAATGTTTTATATAGGCGTCATAGTCTGCAGAAAATACGCATTCTTTATGTTAAATGCTTTTAGACTAAGATCTAATTGTCGTTTAACTGTTTTATTTATGTGAAAATAAAGAAATTTCAAATAAATCAATCAATCAAGCGGCAGTAACAAAATATACAATTTATTCAATTCTATTCTTTATTGTACACAAAACTTTTATAAAACAAACCGAATAGGATTACACATTGAATCAGCTATCCTATTTTATACACAGGCTGGCTTAATATTAGATGACATGGTGCTGCTCAGTGCCTCAGTCTGTGGCTTGGGAAAATTTGTGATTGTATGTGAGAGGTACGCCAGTGCTCATGGCCTAGTGTACAATGTAAAAAAAAAGAGTGTAGTGATGGTGTTTGGGGCTGGTGAAAAGTGCAGTAACGGTACTTCCAATAAGGATTAATGGTGTGCCATTACTCCTTATTCAATCCAATCTTGACCACTAGCCTTAGGGACGATGGCGACATTGAGAGAGAGCGGGGGGCACTGTCTATCAGAACGAACATGATTGCGCGCAGGTTTAAGCGTGCTACTACAGAGGTTAATAAAACACCTTTTAGAACCTTCTGTTCATCCTTCTACACCTGTAGTCTGTGGGTACGTTTTACACAAAAATCGTACAGTGCACTTCGCGTGCAGTATAATAATGCTTTCAGGGTGTTGATGGGGCTACCTCGCTACTGTAGCGCATCTGTCGTGTGTATGTGACTTTACATGTTGGTGAACGCACCCATAATACAGGAGTAATCGTCACTCTTATATCAAAAAGGTGAAAATTTGTCAGTGTGTGTGTGTATATTTTCCCTTGGGACAATTTTCTACTTTCACACGGGCGACGCTGGATGCTGCCAGAGCATAGCATAGCATATTCAGCCTTATAATGTTCCCACTGCTGGGACTCAGGCCTCCCCTCTAGGAGAGGGAATGGGCCGTAATCCACTACGCGGGCCCAGTGCGGGTTGGTTGTCACATGTCTTTGAGTTTTTGGTTCTAGGACATGCCGGTTTCCTCACGATGTTTTCCTTCACCGTTTTGAGAGCTGCCAGAGCATCTAGTTCTAAATATGAGGCAACGTTTTTTGTAAAGAAAGAAAAACTAAACAAAAAAATATTATATTTTCTGAAAATTATTTCATTAGCATTCAATGTTAGCTAAAATATTTAAGTATCTAGATCCAAATAAATATAAATAAAACGGAATTTTATACTTCAGTAAACTATTTTACAAGTGTGAGTAAAGTAATCGTTGAATCGAGACGTGAATATTAATATTGCCGTCCGAAGCGCGCTCAGTCATATTATAAATCCGATCTCTGTTCAGCAATCATGCTGAAACGACTGAACCTGATTTCAATAGAATTTTATGATAATAATAATAATAATAAATCATTTATTTTCAGGCATCTTGGCCCATAGATAAATACCTTACAGACTAACATATATAATAGTAGATTATGTGACTAGGGGATAAAGCAGTGTCTTTAAGTCGCGGGCGGCATGTTGAATTCCGAACAAAACGAAGGTTGCTAATTTTAATCCCGAACGATAGTGAGGGATTTATATAATTAACTCCCGAGCATTGCGAGGGAGTTAATAAAGAAACCTGAGTGAAGTGAGGAATTCAAGCCACCCAAGACAAAGACAGCTTTATCCCCGTGTTGGATACTCTACTTTTTACACCATCTGTGAGATAATTAAAAGATAATTTAGTAAAACAAATCATATACAGAAATATAAGTATTATGTACCTACAAGTTAATCTTAACTATCACTTAACGTCTTGAGATTTGAAACAAACAAAATTCACTACTCTAAGATTCTATAGTTGTAATTTCCTTTATCGCTCCCGCTTTTTCATTGCCTACTTTTTTTTCGAAACTCGTCATTAACCACGACCACGTTGTATTGTTTTTTTATTTTTTGTTAGTGGCCAGATTGAATTTTGAATAAAATTGTTTGATGCACATACATTTTAGTTCACTTATTGTTGACGGTTTTTGACGTTCCAAATTCAAATCTCATTATTCCCTAGGGATCGCCCATACTGCATTATCTCCCTAGGGACAGAATGACTTGCTTTAAGTGATGGTTTTATGACATATAAAAGGGCATTATCGAGCAGGTGGTGTAAAAAGTAAATTAAATACAATTTATTGTTAATAAATAAGACTTATGACTATGTTAGTAACACTTCACACTGCACTGGTTCACTTTGTGCTGTTCTGTAAGACAACTAGTTGCTGCCAGCGGCTTCACCCGCGTGAAAATAATCCCAAGGGAACATATTCATGGTATAAAAAGTATCCTATGTGTTATTCCAGAACACGGTCTACCTGTGTGCCAATTTCATCAAAATCCGTTCAGTCGTTTGAGTGTTAAGAAGTTACAAACACACTCACAAATTTCGCCTTGAGGGTGTTTTTAATATCGTGCGGATTTCACCACGTATGCGGGATTGCCCCGCATGCAGTAAATTTCACGCAGCGTGAGACACGCTAGCATAAGAGTTGTATACAAAGGACGACAAACGCGCGGAGCCCCGCGCGGAGCTGCTGCCTGGGATCACGCCCTGCGTCCCGCGTGCGTGTTCCACGCATTACAATAAATACTTTTATGAAAAGTACATTTGCGGGACTTACGCGTGCGTGGCAATCCCGCACGATATTAAAAACACCCTTATAATGTTAGTGTGATATCATCCAAAAACTTTTTCACTAATATTACAAAAAATAACTTATATGTTTATTATCGTGGTCAATTTGTCACTTAAAGTAGTAGACAGCTTAAACATACAGACAGTTTTAAAATAATCTAAATTTTTGTTACCATGAAATATGTAAATAATACTTTACTATATGAAGACAATATAAAAGCATACAACAGCAGATTTACTTAATTAATTAATATTTTATTTAATTAGGTCAGATTCTTGAACTAGCAAAATAAAAGCGATTGTTATTATAATTTGGTTCCGCAATTGAAATCCTGGTTTAGTGCCCACCTACATAAACAAACAGTGTCAGAATTACAATCATTCGATTCCACAACCACAGATAAATATTAACCATGCTCTTTCTCTTTCTACTTACATCTGCCATCCCTCTCACACACTCCATGCATCGACTAACGACCCATTAAATCCGCCATTCGGTTCGCGCTGTTATTCCAAGATCACAATGGGACGTGGCAAGACTAATTAGTCCAGTGTTATAAACAATACCGTGATTGTTAGCCTACACGAACTATGAATTACGGTTCACTATAACCTTTTGTTAAACCGTACCTTGATTGGAAACGGTGTTGGGCGCTTGTAAATGTAAATCTACCTTTTAAAATTTTAATTGTTTTAGGTTGAGGTGTGAATAGGTATAATAGAGTAGTTCCGCACGGTTTTATACGTGAAATTCTTGTGCAAATTTTATAATATGTACCTCATTAAGCTACTTCAAATAAAGGAACGGGTTTTTATTTTATAAGTACTCAACAATTTTTTTTTTTACACAACGTAGTCAAGTCCCGAGCTAAGCAGAGCTTGTGTTATGAGTACTAGAAAACTGATTAATATACTTATACTTATATTTCTAAATCTAATATATAAAATTCTCGTGTCACGGTGTTCGAACTTGAACTCCTCCGAAACGGCTCGACCGATTCTCATGAAATTTTGTGAGCATATTGAGTAGGTCTGAGAATCGGCCAACATCTATTTTTTTTTTTTTTTATTTATATGGCAGAACAACGTTTGCCGGCTCAGCTAGTACATACATATTATAGATAAATTACGGGCCCTAGGACAAAGGCAACGAAGGAACAAGAGTGTGTTTTTAGTCAGTAAAAGTCTGACACTATCTCTCGCTCCGCCCAAGAGCGCGATTTGTCATAAGATGATTTTCCCACCTAAAAAAAAAACCCAGACACAGAACAAATGATCGTGCTCATCACACAAACATTTGTCCTGTACTTAATTTATAAACGCTTTGAAAATTTTTATTTTTTTTACTTAATTTGGATTTTAAAATAATGATAGTATGCTCGTCTCATCACTGTTCTGATTTCAAGAAACAAACAAAACTTCAGATTAAAAGATCATGATTCAAATCTGTTTCAAAACATTAAGAAGAAACTTAATTGAGTCATCATCATCATTTCAGCCGAAAGACGTCCACTGTTGGACATAGGCCTCCCCCAAATGTCGCCATAATGACCGGTCCTGAGCGTCTCGCATCCATCGGATTTCCGCGACACTCACCAGGTCATCGGTCCACCTTGTGGGAGGCCTTCCAACGCTGCGTCTTCCGGTACGTGTTCGCCATTCCAGAACCATTCGTCCTCATCGACCATCTGTTCTGCGAGCAATATGCTCTGCCCACTGCCACTTAAGTTTGGCGATTCTTCGGGCTAATTAATTGAGTGTGGCGTCATTTTATAATTGTTTAAGTAGACGTTACTTATTTACTATTTCTTTATTTAATTTATTTATTTTGCAGTCATGTCGTTTACAAGGTTGTTAAAAATTAAATATAAGATTCGTACATGAACCCTGCTAGGGCACCGCAACATTGTGTTTCTTAAGCTGTTGATCCCCGCATTAACGCCGGCGTTCACGCGCCATTGTCTTACTATTGTGTCTCTAATTACGCACTCAAAAGGTTAATTATAAATCACTACTACTGGTTACTGGTTACTTCACTTAATGGGAAGGACCTAACAGCGAAACAACAAATCTAGGTCCCAAGTGTTGCAAACTGCTTAACGTTACTGTTTCTTTAATTCAATACCATGAACACTCCAATTTCCTCAGAGATTAAAGTTAATCCATTTTATATTCAGTTTATATAAAACGATTTTAAAGCAACAATGACTGGCTGCTTTCATCTGAAAACTTTACGATTCTTTAACGCGGCTTATTTCAGTCATAAAAAGCCGGACACAATAAACAGAAAAATCCTTTTACTTTACTTAAAGAAATTATAAAAACCGAGTTCTTATTTTTTTTTTTTTAGTTGGTGCGGGAGTGCGTGTCAGACTTTTACTGATTAAAAACACTCATATGTTCCTTCTGTTGTCCTTTACGCTCATCATTTCAGCTGATAGAAGTCCACTGCTGGACATAGGCCTCCCCCAAATGTCGCCACAATGAACGGTCTCGCACGAACGGAGACGCACAGGTCTCGCATCCATCGGATTCCCGCAACCTTCCATCGGTCCACCTTGTAGGGGGCCTTCCAACACTACGTCTTCTGGTACGCGGTCGCCACTCCAGAACCTTTCGGCTCCAACGGCCATCTGCCATTTGCCTTTGCGCTCGAGTTTCCATTTTAGAAGTTTTCCCGTGGCCCTAACAGGCATGGGCCCTGCTGTTCTCCTATAGTTTTACTGACATCTCTTTCAGGTGTGCGTGGAGCATTACGCGCCGTCGACAATTCGGACTCAGTCCTTATAGGATGAGCTGACGGCGAGCTACCTATTGCTCGTCGTCTACTAAGCCCACGCCTACGGTTGCTGAAATCGCGGCGCGCGGCTGGGGCGTGAAAATGTCCTTTTCCCCAAACGGGGTCTTATTGCGTTGCTGATTTCGCTTCAACTTTCCATATTACTGTAGTTGTAAGAATTTATTGCGTACACACACAAGGCATATTAACATAAGTGATAAGTTAGTTTCCTTATCAAATACCGCGGAATTTTATGGCTAATAAAAGAGTATTTCCTCAAAGGAGTCTATTTATATGTAAAACTCAACGTAATAAAATGTCGTTTGAACAGCAAAGTGAGACTTACTACAGGGCTCGTGGTCCCGTACATCAGGGATTGCCCAAATATTTTTGCAAAGCCCCTAAGAGCCCGGACCACCAATGAATTAGCCAATAAAACCAAATTGAACCTAATAAATTTGCCATTATGTTTGTTTTTCTATTTGGTTTAAGTTTGGGGGAGAGTCCTTTGTGTTTTGGTATCGGTTTTCCGAATGTAGTTTTTCAGTGTCCGGATATCGCGTTTTCAATGTAATGAAAAATATTGAAACCGAAATTGCATGAAAATTTCAACCAAATAACTAATAATAATATCCCACAAATTTCACACAACGCCGTCTAGTCCCAAGCTAAGCAGAGCTTGTGTTATGAGTACTAGACAACTGATAAACATACTTATATATTTCTAAATACATACATATTATAGATAAATTACAACCAGACACAGAACAAATGATCGTGCTCATCACACAAACATTTGTCCTGGGTGGGAATCGAACCCACGACCCTCGGCATAGCAGTCAGGGCCACTAACCACTAGACCAACAGGCCAGTCGAAAAACTTTATCAAAAGTAATCAGAACATGCCAAAAGATCGTTTACAAACGTTTGAAGAAAACTAAGACCTTACTCGCAGCAGTTGTTTTAAAACAAGACTCAGGAGTGCGATCCAACTTATAATTTTCAGTGTAATAAACAAGGCATTCCGTTCCACAAGCAGTTTCTTAAATTCATTAAGAGGAGGAAATGTTTAGCTGGCGACTTGTAAAGGATCTTCCCCAAGTTGTTCCAAACTGATAGCGCCGCTCTATCTCCAGCTTGCTCCTGATTGTTTCAACTTCTTCAACTTTGGTTGTTTAAATTAATAATTAAAGTCACATGAGCTTTCTTAACGTTGGGTCAGAAACAAGTTGAGAAGTTTGTTTATTTTAACTGTTAGTGCGGTTCCAGATGTTGAATCAAAGTAACTGTAGCTCTTTTGTATTTTTCCTTCATCATATTGAAGAAAAAATTAATCCGCTACTCTAAACAACTTGTTGACAGTTTTCTACAATTTTCTCAGTTTTATGTGATAGTGAGGCCTTTTTAGGCGTATAAATGTAAGAAAAAAATCGCGTTATAAATTGCGATTCATCATTTCAGCCGAAAGACGTCCTCTGTTGGACATAGGCCTCCTCCAAGTGTCACCACAACGACCTGTCCAGTGCATCTTGCACCCATCAGATGCCCACGATCCTCGCCAGGTCATCAGCTTACCTTGTAGAAGGCCTATCAACGCTGCATCTTCTGGTACGTGGCCGCCACTCCAAAACTTTTCGGCTCCATCGACGTTATATTCTGCGAGCAATGCCCACTGCTACTAAAGTTTAGCAAGTTTTCCTTCCTTATTGGTCTTTAAACTTACTCTTATTTTAACTTAATTCTCGTTCGTTCCAATATTAAACAGGACGAGCTTATTTTTAAAGTGCTTTAAATTTAGATATAAATATCCGACGCCCAAATTAATTAAGCTTATCCCAGAAAAGACCCTGTACCGAAATTAATAAAATATATTTCTGTTAAAAAATTTGTTTGTTAAAAAGTAAAATTGATACGAAAATGTGTCTGGTGAGTGGGGAATGGCGACCTATCTATAAATTTCCATCGCTGCGTTAAAGTAAATTTATTGTGTTTACCTGATTTGCATTCAATTAAGGAATGAACCGCGGTGCCAACTTCTGAATTTTAAAGTCCATACCCCGCTGTAGATCTTCCGCTGTCTGGTGCAAAAATAAAACAACGTGCTCCACTTCTGTCCGCGTCTGTACATGTATATTCGGTGACAGACGGTTGAAGTAGACGAGTGCAGGTGAAGTTGCAACTTGGAATTACTTGGAATTGTGGATGGATTGAAGTTGTCCAACCAAGGAGATAGAATAGGCTGTCGATCAAAATGATGTCTTTGATAGATTTGTGCTGACAATGCGTCTATATTTCTATATTCTGCATTGATAGTCACATGATTTATAGGTTTTGCTGCATTTTTTTTTCTCGGTTGTCACGTCATTAGTTTTAGATGTTTATCCTCTAGATTTATGTTATTAAATAAAGCTACTTATTTGTTTGTATCAATTTTTTTTATTATTTTTCTCCTTTCATATTCTTTCACATATCAGAATCCTCGAAGCAAAAAATAAATGTCGGAATTATATTACCTCCAAACTCCAAATCTTATCATAACACAAGACACATACTTACTAACAACACCTTTTCACAAAAAAAAAAATACTCAGGCAAACAATAAAATGTCACACAGGACGAGGAATATACACCGGAGATAAATCTGAGAGCCTGTTATCACACAGGCAGGCATCAAAGCCACGCAATCTCTGAACAGTCGCGAACATTCCCGAAGTCCCCCGTCTTTCGACGAACTACAGCTCCGTAGTTCCTCCATATATCGATGAATGATAATACAGTCGTATTCTTTCTTTTGACATTGTTTTCCGTGTTACGTATCGTTCTTTTAACAAATGTAACGTTTATATCAAGTTTATTCCGATCCGAACTCTTTGGTATTTCCGTCATTTTACCATGTTTTTATATCTCTCTGTATGTTTATGAGCGGCAATTGTTTTTTCTTTCAATATCTGTTTTGATTTGGTTGGGTTTAATCATGTATTGAGTTTAACATGGTTAGATTTTGTATTATTTTATCCTTCTACCAATTACTACTTTCAAAGAGAGTTATTTAGTATCAGGTAACTCGTAACAAGAATATTCCTATTTAAACTAATATAATACAGCAGAAGTTTTTTGTTTGTTGCGTAAATGCGCCAATTTCTGGAACTGCCTGTTGAATGGAAAGAATCTTTCTAAATTGAACAGCCAAGTTCATGACAAATAGGCTATGGCTATATAACACCACGCTATGATCCACGAAAGGGGAGCAGTAACCAAAGACTTGGGTGAGGGGCAGCTAGTACTTTATCAGTATCTATAGGGCTTTCCTACGGCCGAGGAAAGATTAATTCATTAAGAATATACGAGCGTACAACATCTGTAACGAAACAGAAAATGGGTCTGCTAAAGTAATATATTATACTACAGTAATCCATAATCACGTTTTTTTTTTTTTTTTTTTTTATTCTTGATAGGTTCGCGCTTGACCGCTAACTCACCTGATGGAAAGCGACGATGCGGTCGACGATGGAACGCGCTTACCTAGAAGTAACCTATTCACTCTTGACTTAAAGATTCCCGGGTTGTAGCCATCAGGAAAAACAGATTCCGGCAAGGAATTCCACTCCTTAGCTGTACGCACTATGAATGTGTTCGCAAAACGTTTTGTGCGTATAGGTGGGATGTCCACCATGTACCGGTGGCGCATTGCCGTACGCCTGGTGGTCCGATGATGGAACGGGCTAGGCGGAATTAGGTTATGCAATTCCGACGCACACTCCCCGAAATGCAACCGGTAGAAAACCGACAGGCTAGCAACTCTGCGTCGATGCTCAAGACTTTGAAGCCTCGACTCAACGAGTGCATCATTGCCAATGATCCTCTACATGTTCCTATATCATTCACTCCAGACACCAAAGAGAGTTATATACAGAAGTCAATCTGCATACAAAGTGCGCTTGAGCAACATACACATAGACATAGAATGTCACTCACGGACACGATATCTCGGATCGGTTGGGATCAGTGCGAGCGCGAGTACCATTGGCTTGAGACACGCGTCTATGAACTTTTTGGTGCAAAAATGGAGCAACAAAAAAAAGTTATAACTGTTCAGTGGATGGTTGTTTAAATTCAACATTAAACGGTGAATTGTCGTTTTTAGGGTTCCGTACCTCAAAAGGAAAAAAACGAAACCTATATAGGATCACTTTGTTGTCCGTCTTATGAATGAAACGTGAATTTTGATTCCCTTGGGAGTGTCGAAATATTCGTTTTTTTGCGACATAAAGGGCCGTATCTTTTTTTTTCGTTAACTCAGAAGTTTGATTTTTCACAGCTTCAAGGGACCGTAGACCTGAGTATATAGTTTTAATTTCAATTCGATACCTCCTCGCGTTCTCGAGATAAAGGGTCTTGACAGACAGTAACAAACAGACAGACAGACGGACATCAAAGTGATCCTATAGGGGTCCCGTTTTTTTTTTGAGGTACGGAACCCTAAAAACGCGCTAAGTACACAACCTCAAAGGTGGTGTGAAAACGTGTGCATATTGTGACGATTACCTCTTTCAACTTTTTGAATCATATTTTATTACATCTCAAAAACTTACTCTTACTTTTTTTTTCTTAAAAAAAAAAGTACTAAACTTAAACATTTTTGTAGATAATTTATCTGATCTACAATTTTTGTCTGAGCTAATTTTATGATAAAACTTACCGCTTTGCTGAAAATCGGGAAAACTCTTTTTTGTGACTTTTGACCCCGAGTATTTTTTTTCTAGGTGTCGGATCGATGAGGACTTTTCAGATTTCATTTATGATGGTGTTTTGAACAATCCTACAAATTTTCAGCTAGGTGCGTATTATTGTAACCTCACCCCTATTTTTTGACTAAACTATAAGTGTAAGTTACGTTTGAAATCATAAATTATTGGCAGAGTTTAGGCAGTGGTTTTTTTTTTGAGAGAAGAAATCGTCAAATGGTTTCTCCCGCTCTAAAGTGGAACTAGAGGGCATTCAGACTTTTAGTAAGTAAAATTCACCTGTGTCCTTCAGTTGCATTCTAGAGCCACGGTAAGCTCTTTCGAACATTCCCGCAGTCTTAGGAGTTTTCAGTGACTAAAATTAAGTTAAAGTGACTTTGAGAGTGAGCTCCTAGTTTTTAACAAACTTCCAACTATAGAGGAAGTACTGAATTTTTTTTACATACCAAGGCTACTCACCAAAAAACTTGCTCACCATTAAATTTTAGTTTCATTGGGGCACCACAACTGAAAAATGAGAAACAAAAATGTTTTTTTTCAAATAAATACAAAAATATAAGTCAAAAACGAAAAAACAATTCCTGAAACACCAAACTTCTGAACTTGAAAGTTATTTTGCAATTTTTCAATTTTTTTTAGTCAATTGTATTTTATATACCTACCTAGATTGGACCCTGTAAATGTACTTACTGAGTGAGCTATCTGTAAAGATACCCCAAATTTCACAAAAAACAAGCGTTAGGTTCGCCATTCCAGAACCTTTCGTCCCCATCGACCATCTGTTCTGCGAGCAATGTGCCCTGCCCACTGCCACTTAAGTTTGGCGGTTCTGGAAAGGCGACCACGTATCGGAAGACGTAGAGTAGGAAGGCCTTCCACAAGGTGGACCGATGACCTGGTGAAGGTTGGGGGAATCCGATGGATGCGAGACGTACAGGACCATTCATCGTGGCGATATTTGGGGGAGGCCTATGTCCAGCAGTGGACGTCTATCGGCTGAAAGGATGATGTAGATGAAGCGTTAGGTTTACCATATCTATTACAGCTTCGACAATAGAAAATTTATTTAATACAAGGCTATCTGAACCCTCTAAGCTAATTTACTCTGTGTTTCTAATTACTAACAATTATTCTCATCGAGCAGCGGCGCTGTGGCCCAAGTTAAATTGTGCCCTGTATTTATAATGCCATGCCCTATATAATATTCAAGGGCCAAAAGTTTTCTTATAAACGCAACCCTGGTATATATAAAAGTAGCTATATTATATGCCAAAGTTTGTTTTTTTGGGTGTTTACGTGTAATATGGTTGAATATTAAAATTTGGTGGGTGTTATGAGGGAAACAAAGGTATGACGTAGACCTCTGTTTAAAGTTATGGCCTAAGTTGGTTCGTCAGAAGAACCCGCATCGTTTTGTGATCATAAAGTAGCAGCCGATTTTCTGGAACGGGCAGGTTTTATGCTGTGTTTCCTGATAGCTACAACAAGTGGTCTTTAAATCAAGAGTGAATAGGTTACTTCTAGGTAAGCGTGGTCCATCGTCCATTCATTAACCCAAATTCGTCATTCCAATTAACCCAAAAACTGCTAGGATACATTGTTTTATTATGTGCATCTCATGCCAATTCTAATAAGCCCAAACACGGCTAGGATACATTAATTCATTACGGAGTTCCGGTGCCTATCTTCTGGCTCCATCATCATCATCAGGTCACTTCGATGATACCATTTTCAACATAACTATTCAGAACCATTTATCTATTTGTATTGTCATAGTCGCTTAGCTATCTTCATTGTGACATCTATGTGAGTATGAAGTTCCGTTGGCCATTTCTGGTCTTCTTCATCAGTTCCACTTCATCAAATGTTACTTTTTGACTGTAAATGCTTAAGTTCTCGATGAAATATCAAAATCACTATATGGTTGCCTATAATATTTGAGGAGTTCCCTCGATTCCTCATGGATCCCATCATCAGAATTGGATTTAGAAAAAAATCGGAGCTTCCAGATTAGTCCGATTTTTTCATTTTTTTCATCATGCATATCCTGGAAGTGGAAAAAAAATTGCAAAGGTCGGTCTGACGGTAATGACGGAGTTCTGAGGTAACAAACATAAAAAAAATACAACCGAATTGATAACCTGCTCCTTTTTTTTAAGTAAGTTAATAAACAAAAAAACAGACTAAGAAGAGAGTAGAGGAGGAGAGTGGATAGCAGAAGTTATTTGATGGGTTTCCTCCCCCCCCCCCCCCCCCGAATTTGATTATTATTTTTATTAGGAAATAAATAATAATTAATAATAAGATAGACCAGGTATTGATGCGTATTATCTTTGGAACTAAACTCAAAACAAACATAAAGTTAGAAATTTGTAACTCCAAAACAACCCTTCGCTTAACCAAACAACCATACATTCGCAAACCAAACTTGAGCAACCGAAATATAATTCAGAATTGTCCCCAAATAAAACAGGTTGGTTAGCCCATTATTCTATTAAAGCCTGTTACATGCGACCTTTAGCAGGTACATTTTGACATGGATTTTTCGGTCCTTTCATCGCAGGTGCCAGGTAGGGTCAGAAGCGGTGACAAAGGTATGCCATTTGTATCGCAAATTAGTGCGGTCAAACGAACATGTGAACGTCATGGGTAATGGTACTGTTGGACTGATGTATTCATTTTGTTTTAGTGTGGGTAGGTACCTAAGTTAAAATAATTGTATTTGTGATGATCGAAAAAGTTAGTATGTTTTGCGTGCGCAAAGATAATAGTTTACTTACCTATTATCTTTGGGCACGCTCTAATCAGGGCGGAAAGTCCTCTCTTTGAGAAGTGGCTGAAGAGGCGTCACGGCATCCACACCTTCCACATGACGCAAGTCCTCACCGAGACATGGTAAGTTCGGGTGGTTCCTGCATCAGATTTAGATGGAAGAAACCCCCAGGACAGATGCCCTAGGGCCGCGGGGATTTTCTGAAAAGGAAACCCGTGATCGTAGAACGCAAAGGGTAACTGAAGCACACAGGTATGGTAATAGTCAGTAAAAGTCTCATACGCCCTTCCGCTCCATCCAGAGCGTGAGAAGTCATAGGATAATTTCCCAACTTAAAAAATACCTATTATATTCATTTTAAAGACCATAAACGAAATCAAAGAAAAGATGGATGGATTATGTGAGGAGTGATATAAAAGAAAAGGGAGTTAGTGATTAGCGTGACGGGTGATAGGACAGAATGGAAAAAAAAAACGTGTTTCGCCGACCTCAAATGAATCGGGATAAAGGCAGGAAGATGATGATGATATTCATTTTAAAGCCAATAAAAAACTATTTATTAAAGTTTTTGCTTTTTAGAAAATTTTACCGTAGTCACTTAGTAGTACGTAGTACGTACCTATTTAAAGCACAGTTAGCAATACATTTTTATTCCCTTCATACTTCATACCATTTTAAAACAATGCAAGATTGCGAAACCGGTGATGCGTCATTTTTGAGAACTGTATGATGACGTAGTATGCAATTCCGAGCATGCACAGTTCAGTAAGTTTGCAGGAATATTGCTAGCAATTCCCTGTTCACGTATGTTAAGGAGGTTTCATGCACTCATATGCATACAGATAAGAAATAAGATGAGCTTTAGTAATATATTTTCCAATCTCAATTCACCGCTAAGCTGAAGTTAAGAAAATGTCATAAAATTTTGTCAGAGTTACAAGAACAAAAAATTCAATACGTCCACAGTAGAAATGTATAAAAACGTAAAAGTTAGGACGAGTTTGACCTCATTTGAGTTATCGGCTGGAAATGTTCCAATCTCTGCCATTGTCTTAGCTCTGAAAGTGGACGCGTCCATATATTACGTCCTCACATGTCCTAACTTTGAAATGGCGCCAATTTGCGACGGCTTATATATAAGAGAAACACGTGCTTACGACAAATGTATAGGTTTTTGAAGGAAACTGAGCCAACTGCAAGTTTGGACAAAGCTTTATAAAGAGTGGAATAAGCAAGAATTCTTAGCCTTGTGTTTGGTGCAAAACTTTAGTCTTTAGTCAGCGGGGGATAAGGAAATGGGAAACCTTGCTACCGCAGCGGTGCTAAGCATTTTTAATGTGGAATATTTTTATGGTCTTATAATATTTTTAGTATGTTCTTAAAAGAAGGAAATCGACGTATTATGCCATCAGCCAGTACTGGACCCGCGTAGTTTAATATCGCCCATTCCCTCTATAGAGAGGAGGCCTGAGTCCCAGCAATGGGGACATTATAAGGGTGATTTTGGCCCATCCTCTCTCCTAGAAAGGAGGTTTGAGTCCCAGCAGTGGAAACATTATATAGCTGTTTATGCTTATTATATTTCTAGTTTATTGCGGTAGTGTATACATTTGAATGCGATGAGCTTGAAACCAATAGTCTCCATCGAACAATAACTTAAGAGATCGTTGACCCATTTCTGGGCTCGGTTATTTCAATCTGGACCGCTACAGCGCTAAAGCGCGGCGTTCGAGCGGTTTTTACGCTGCGTTGCTGATGACACGGACGAGAGTCGCGGATATTAGAATTTTGATTGGCTCTTTATTTTAGCGGGTTAAGCATTTATCTCATAAGGAAATTGGAAGATGGAGAGATTGAGTTTATTATGTCAGCTGAGGAATGTTTACTTAAGTTTTAGGAAAAGTTGTTAGGAGTTGATTCCTGTTTGGGGATTTTGTTAATATTGGGACTTGTTTAATGAGTTTCATTCTTGTCTTTCATATCCATAAATGCTATCATACATCCTCACATTTATAAAAAAGAGTTCCCCACCGCGTCTGTTTGTATGTCCGCGATAAACTTAAAAACTACTAAACGGAGTTTCATGCGGTTTTCACCTATAGATAGTGATTCATGAGGAAGGTTTGTGTGTATTGTAGTAGAAAAACCAAGAATTTTAAAGATATCTAACACCCGTGCGAAGCAGGATCTAATGACTTCTTCCACTCTAGGGTGGATCGAAAATGCGTGTCAGAATTCTACTGACTAATATCACGCCTGTGTCCTTCAATTGCCCTTTAATGTCTAGGACCAAGGGTTATCTTTTCTGAAATTCTCCGCGACTTTTAGATTTTTTTTTTTAAATTGATATAAACCCGTGCTTGACTGCGATCCCACCTGATGGTAAGCAGTGATGCAATCATTGATGGTGAGGCGCACTAGTTTATTAATAACCTATAATAGATACCTAATTCCAAATCGAGACAAAAATGTCTGGTCTTTCGTTTTGTCCTTCACCTAATTTCATCTCAACATTGGCCAACCATCCTTAATTGGGCGTCACAAACAAACCCTTGGCCATATTACCCCGTGGCCAGCTGCTCCTAGTCTTACCTTTAATAAAGCTGCGTCTACACTGCCACTAAACAAGTACAGTTCGACATGAATGGCCCATTACACGCCACCCGCCCGCCGTTGTTATTTACCACTAAACAGCTTTGTTTTTGTTAGTCGAACTTCTTCGACATAATTTTTTATTTAATGTTAAAGTTGGGATGAGAATAGAATAGAATAAAACTTTATTGTACACCAAAATAGTAACAAAACTTTTAAACTAACTTAATCTATGGTCTTATCGCTAACAGCGATATCTACCAGACAACCTTAGAATGGACGGTAAGAACTTAACATAAAAGTAGTCTGCGATGTATTGCAAATTATTGATGTGTTATGCTTTAGATGTGAAAGCTAAACAATGAAAAATTAAACAATTTTCAGAAATATTACGGCTGAAAATGTTATATCTGAAGAAATTCTGATACCTTCTGAGAATGAGGCCCTTTCTTTTCGGTAGGAAATGATCAAATGACTACGCTCAGGGCGGGTTTTCTGAGTTGAGTATTTTGAACTAAGATCTTCTCAAACGCTACTTGAATGACAAGTCTTGAAAGGTTTTCAGGCTAAAGAAAAGTAGTTTGAGTTCGAAGAATTACTCAACTGCAAATGCTTAAATTAGAAATCGAGGGTTAGCTGTCGTCATCACAACGTCACCATCTAAAATGACGAACATTTATACAATTTTTTTAAACCCCTTCAAGGGAATCTCTTTGTTTTTCTTTTTGGGAGGGAAATCATCAACTAACTTCTCCCGTTTTGGATATAACGAAAGGGAGTGTCAGACTATTAGTAACTTAAACGCACCTTCTTACAGTTGTTCTTTGCCTTTCAGGGCCGTGGTAACTCATTCGAACTGCCTTAGCATATTGTCATCCGGGCAACAAGCTTATGATGACACCTGGGCGTTTCTTCCCACCCGAATGAAGAAACTGTGTCCGGCAAAGTCCTGCTTCAGGTGGTGAGAGAGGATGCGCTCCGGAGTAGGTAGACTACTCCTCAAAGAAGGGACTTATTGCCACGATCGTGGCATGCCCAGAGCATAAGGCTCTCTTTTCGATTCATGTGGCAAAATGTGCCACCACTGTGTGGACCGCCCGGAGGACACGATGGAGCACACGGTAGAGATGTGCCCCGCTTGGGTAGAGCACCGCAGTGTCCTCATGGGGAAGATCGGCGACAACAATCTCTCGCGCTGGGCCTTGGTACAGGCCATGGTCCAAAGCGAGGAGGAGTGGCAGGCGGTCGCCTCCTTCTGCGAAGCAGTAATGCTAGTATGCAGGGTCTGCTTCTGAAAGGAAGACTCGGCCCTGTTATGAAAGGCAAAGAAAGAACAGAAGTGGGTTTTTAGTCAGTAAAAGTCTGACACACCCTCCTGCTCCGCCCTAGAGCGCGAAATGTCATTGGATGATTTTCCCACCGAAAAAAAAAATGTGGCAAAATGTATACTGTAGGTACCTACACTTCTCTTTAACCCTTCGAAGAAAGTAGGCGTGATGATCATCATCATCATCATCATTTCAGCCGGCAACACGCACTGACCATAAACTTTCGTGCGTGATGTTAAGTTAAATTTATTTGTTTCTTTGTAAATATCACAAAAGATGTCTTGGTAGGACGGTAAATAAATAGTAAGGCCATCGAAGATAGGACAATAAAAGTAAAGATGCTCGTAAAAGCCGAGTTATTTATGCAGATTTTATGGACGCAATGCCAATGCGAACTAATTGTCAATTATCGGAAATCATTCAAATACCGATCTCCTATCAACGCTATAACAAAGAAATGAGAAGAACATTGATGTTATAAATCTTTTTAGTTTATATATAATATCTAAGTATCAATTAAGTCAGCTCGTGGCGTACCTACCTATCGTATTAGAACCTAGTTGCTTGGTACGTGACAATGGGGAAAGACCAGATGGTATGACATTGGTGCCGTGGAAGGTAGATAGGCTGCTGGTGTGGGACGCAACCTGTGTCAACACCCTTGCGCCATTCCATTTCCCAAGTACGGTGGACTGTGCTGGTGCTGCCACTGTGGCTGTTGATATCCTTAAACAGCGCAAATACTGTAACTATATTGGAAATTACAGTGGTGCGTTGGGGTCGAAACGTTTGGGTCATGGTGTCCGAGTGCGTATCTCCGTTTTAAGAAAATTACATATCGACTGTTCGACACTTTGCGTGACCTGTGGTTTGGCTCGTTCTTTGCCCAAAGAATTAGCATTGCCATTCAATATGGCAATGCTGCCAGTCTTCTGGGTACATTTTCGGATGACAGCGATGTGGAGGAGTAATTCGACGCCTGAGTGTATTTTGTGTTTTTGTAATAAGTATACATAGTTAGGTTTAGTTAATATTTAGGTTTCATAAGTACATAATAACAATATATATTAAATGAGCGTTTCATGTTTTTGTGTGATTGTTGAAATATGAAAATGAAAGGGGTAAACCACTTAAGATTTAAGTAACGCTTATATTATATTTTGGACTTAATTCAATTCGGACAACCTGAAGTATGGCGAGTACCCTAGTACATTAATGACACTTCTATGGTCCAGACTAAGTCGCGCGTCAAGCAGTTTATAGCGCGTATATCGAAGGACTGAAACAATTTGCCTGCTGCGGTCTTCTCTTCTTCAAGGATAGATTGAATAGATTCTTAATAAACTAGTGCACTTCACACTCAACGATTACATCACTGCTTACCATCAAGTGGAATCGTGGGATGAGATCGCATGGCCTACCAGGACACTTTTAAAAGTTAGGAAGCTAGTGCACGGTTCCAATTGGTCGTTTCCTATGGAGAAGAACAAGCAAAACACTCCACGGTTCCTCTTATAAAAGGAATTATTAATTTTTACAATGTTTCCATATTACTATATTAATATTAATACTTATTAATATAGTAATATAAGAGAGACAGACAGATATTGTAAGAGGACAGTGTAGACGAGTCAACATAGATATGTACAATTAAAAAATGGATCGGAATGGAAAATAATTCTATGTGTTTGCGGGGACAGTGTTTTCATCTTCACATTATAATAAAGAAGCTATATGAGGTAAAAATAAATCTAATAATCATGTCAGCTTTCCAAAACCATAACCCTTTTTTTTTTTTTTTTTTTTTAAGGTGGGAAATCATCCAAATGACTTCTCGCGCTCTGGGTGGAGCGAGAGGGCGTGTCAGACTTTTACTGACTAAAACCACACCTGTATCCTTCAATTACCCTTTGCGTACTAGGACTACGGGTTTCCCTTTCAGAAATTCTCCGCGGTCCTAGCTAGCGGGCATCGGCCCCGCTGGGCCCCTACGGTTTGCTGACATCTCTTTGAGGAGCGCGAGTATCACCACGCGCTGTTGACGTCTGGGCTCGGTCCGGTTAATTACCGAACAGCCAGACGGCGAGCTACCCAGTGCTCGACGTCCGCAAGCCCGCGTCTACCGTGGCTGGTAGTCGGGGTCGGAATTACGACGGCTAGGGCGTGAGGACCTTCGTTCCCTCACGCGTGCAGCCTCCTCCTTCGCTAGCATTACTGCTTCGCAGAAGGAGGCGACCGCCTGCCACTCCTCCTCGCTCCGGACCATAGCCTGAACCAGGGCCCGACGCGAAAGGTCGCTGCTGCCAATTGCCTCCACGAGGACACGGCGGTGCTCCGCCCAAGCGGGGCACGCCTCCACCGTATGCTCCACCGTGTCCTCCGGGTGGTCCACACAATGATGACACCCGGGCGTTGCTTCCGCCTGAATCCGATGCAGGAACCTCCCGAACTTGCCATGTCCGGTGAGGACCTGCGTCATGCGGTAGGTGAGGATGCCGTGTTGCCGCTCCAGCCACTCCTCAAAGAGGGGACTTACCGCCATAATTGTGGCGTGCCCAAAAACCATAACCCTATATCTATATCTTTGTTTCCCAAATGTCGCAATAGTTTCCCACCGACCGTGAGGGCTGTCCTTGGGAGCACTTGCATAGCGCGTATAGGGATTATCGTCGGTTGGTACCACGCTCCATGAAAAGTGTGTAAATGGCCTCTGCAAGTTGACTTCGGGCTCCGTACGTCTTCTAAAGATCCAGGAATTCAGGGTCTTGAGAAATATAAAAACATAATAAATCGCTAGAGACAGACTTAATAATTGCCGCCGATAGATATCAACCCAAGCCCAAGTTTAATGGCAATTCTCCTATATGGTGCTAAAACTTAGATATTTTATGATACAGCAACATTGTTATCAAAGCCTTTCTGTAGAAGTTATCAAAACTAAATTAGTTAATAAACTCTTCGTAGGTACATTCAACTGGCTAGACGTGGCATATCGAAATTCGATTTGCCGACACTGTGTATTGACGTTAAAATACGCTAAAGAACGCTGTGTGGATGAAGGAGTACTGCGAACAGTCGTAAAAACGATCCAGCGATCAGTCCGTTATTACGTTTCTATAAAACAAATGTGTTTTTAGGGTTCCGTACTTCAAAAGGAAAAAACGGAACCCTTATAGGATCACTTTGTTGTCCGTCTGTCTGTCTGTCAAGACCTTTTATCTCAAGAACGCGTGGAGGTATCGAGTTGAAATTAAAACCATATACTCAGGTCTGCAGTCCCTTGAAGCTGGGAAATAATCAAACTTCTGAGTTTACGAAAAAAAAGATACGGCCATTTATGTCGTAAAAAAACCTATATTTCAACACTCTCAAAGGAATCAAAATTCATAGGGTACTTCCCGTTGACCTAGAATCCTGAAATTTGGCATGAAGCAAGATCTCATAGCACAAGTAGAGGAAAAATCTGAAAACTGTAAATTTGTAGTTACGTTACAAAAAAAACTTTTTTGCGATTCGAAAAAATCTTCGTAACTCAATTCGGGAATTAAACTGTTTTCGTAGGTGATTTTACGGAACCCTCAGTGTGTGAGTCCGACTCGCACTTGCCCGGTTTTTTATAAAGTGAATTTACAGTCACATGCCAAAAACTCAAGAAAGACTAGTTTTCTTTTTGAATGTTATTATCCATCTTTTTGCAAGAGACTGTCATCCGGAAAAGAGACGAAGTCTTTAATCCTCAATGCAGTGGAGCAGTGACGGAAACAGCCCCGATTTGCGAGTTATAGGTCGCGGGTTTAAACCCAACCAAGCGTATTACTTTGTGTAATTTATTTCATCACCACTGCTCTCAAAACGGAGAACGAAAACCTCATGAAAAATCCACATACCGGTTTTCTCTGAACTCCTAGAACAAAAATTTTTAATACTTGTTACATCCACAGGTTACGACCTGAGTCCCAGCAGTGGGAGCATTATAAGGCTGAGTCATCATCATCATCATCATTTTAACTCATAGACATCCACTGTTAGACATAGGCCTCCCCAAAGAGTCGCCACAATGAACGGTCCTGTACATCTCGCATCCATCGGATTCCCACAATCTTTACCAGGTCATCGGTCCACCTTGTAGGAGGCCTTCCAACGCTGCATTTTCCGATGCGCGGTCGCCATTCCAGAACCCTAAGGCTGATTATGCTTTGCTATGCTTTAATCCTCTACTGCTTCCTCGTGCGCATATATAATTATTTATTTATTTATTTACATATTCTTTATTGCATACCAAGATTACAAATTTACAAATTTAAACCTTATAACACAAAAAAAAAAACAAACATACAATTGGTGGCCTTTCGGCACTCTGCGATTTCTTCCAGGCAACCCGGATGGATAGAGATTGCCTGGGCACAAAATGGAGTAGCACTTGGTGCAAATATAAACGTAAACATAACTTGATAGATACTTAATACTAAAATAGATACACATATATATACATACAAAATATAAATATATAAGCAATAGAATAAGTGATGAAACGAAGACATGATCACAGTGACAAGTAATGATTATTCACAAGCCTTTTAAATACAGGCACTAGTAATAATAAAATTAATATGTTCCCAACTCTGGAACCTTCAATATGAGACTTCTCGTACTGGATCAGTTCCGATGAATTTTTTGCGGTAATTAGACTTCAAAGCGAAGCAATTCACCGTCGATTATGAGCTCCGTTGTAAGCGATATCATTTCTTGCAGTTAAACATACGGCATAATATTTATGATATTTGTTTTAGCAAACATAGCAAACGGTTCGATTGATTGTTCTTCAAGACGATAGTGAGTTACTTTACTACTGTAGTGACGGTTTGTTTTGACAACACCTGTCAAATTTGTTACTCATGGTACCAATTTTCTTTATGAAACTGCTAAAAACTGGAGTCGCTAGCGAGTTCTTATTCGATAAGTATTTATTTGAAAACTCATACCACCGATTTTGGTTCCGTAAGTGACCGCTACAAGCGCTGTAAAATTTGCCATACAAATAATTTACGTCGTCGATATTGAGTAGCGACGAATACTATTGCTTTAAATTCATGGTAGAGGTACTTTTTCTTCTTCTTCGTACTAATCAGAACAACCAATGTAAGCAGCCTCTACTGCTGGTGTCTGGATGCACATCGATAAAGTAAATAAGAATGTATATAATAATAATGGAATAGGTACTTTGGAGGTAGACATAAACTCTTATCTATTTTTTTTTTTGTCTCCGAAGTTGTATGACTTGATACAATTAGAATAAACTTGTTCACCAAGTATCTAACACAACTTATAAATAAATTTAAATCTATGAGTACAACGTCGGAATTTAAGTAGGTAACTTCTTCTTAAATTCATTTAAATCTTTAATTTCCCTGCTGAACGCAATTTGTGGAAGTTTATGATTAGCGATTTCTCCTAAGTCAAAAATTTAACTTTGTTATTAGTCTGTAAGCTTCTTTCAAAATATATAATTAGCCTGGGGCTTTAAACATAGTGATACTTATTCAACAATTATGAAGTAAAAAATATTAAGGATTGAACTCGTAACATAATGTTTACGTGTCCTCGTGGGGGCGATCGGCGGCGGCGACCTCTCGCGCCGGGCCTTGGTACAGGCCATGGTCCGGAGCGAGGAGGAGTGGCAGGTGGTCGCCTCCTTCTGCAAAGCAGTAATGCTAGCGAAGGAGGCGGCCGATCGCGTGAGGCAACGGTCCTCACGCCCCAACCGCCGCCGGGATTCCGATCCCGATTTCCGGCCACCGCAGGCGCGGGCTTGCGGACGGCAAGCAATGGGTGGCTCACCGTCCGACCGACCGGTAACCGTCTGGATCGAGCCCAAGTCATCGACGGCGCGTGTTGTTCCACGCGCGCCTCAAGGAGATGTCAGCAACAGTAGGGGCCCAGCAGGGTCGAAGCCTGCCGGGGCCAAGGGTCTGATTCTGAAAGGAAGACTCGGCCCTGGTACGAAAGGCAACGAAGGAACAGGAGTGGGTTTTTAGTCAGTAAAAGTCTGACACTATCTCCCGCCTCGCCCAAGAGCGGGGGATGTCATAAGATGATTTTCCCACCGAAAAAAAAAAAAAAACAATGTTTAGGTAGTGCATGTCAATCATATACATTTTGGTATTTTTGACACTGCAGGATAGTTCGAAAGAGTTGCCGCGACCATGGAATGAAAAAGGCAACTGAAGGAACACTGTGGATTTTGGTCGGTAAAAGTCTTACACTTACACTCCCTCTTGTTACACCACGAGCGCGAGAAATTATTTCCCGATTTCCCAGCTAAAAACTAAATCATCTAGTTTTTATTAGAGATAAATTTTCACTTTTTCTAGGATTTTTTTTTGCCCTATACTTGACAAAGTCCTTGTAATATCCAAACATTTCAGTGCTGAACTATTCATCGTATTTAATTCACCCCACTATGCAGAGGTTCTTAGAGGTTATCTCAAAAACAACACTATTCCAGTGGCCAAGTTACCCACAGCTCATCCAGCTTACTGTACTTACCCGTAACTTTATTACATAATCTACAAAAACTCCAGCTTAAGAATGAACTGTTAAACTCATTATACTAATTAATGAAACGTATTTATGGTAGAGATTAAGCCAAAGCAATAAAATAAAAATATATCTCCCGAGTTTTTAATATCGTTATATAGTAAGTTTATTCCGCGGTCGTATTAAGAGGCACTTTTAATTACGAAAAAGTCCAATTAGTAGGAAGGGCTTGGCATAATCCTTGCGGTCACCGAGCAAGCGCTACTCTACATAAACAACGTAGGGATGGCGCACGCGGGAATTAAGGCAAGATTTTTTTTTAATAGAAGTTAGACTGGCCTGTTGGCCTATTGGTTAGTGACCCTGACTGATATGCCGGAGGTCGTGGGTTCGATTTCCACCCAGGACAAATGTTTGTATGATGAGCACGATCATTTGTTCTGTGTCTGGGTGTAATTAATCTACATATAATAATATGTATGTATTTAGAAATATATAAGTATATTTATCAGTTATCTAGTACTCATAACACAAGCTCTGCTTAGCTTGGGACTAGACGGCGTTGTGTGATAGGTGTGAAAAAAAAAACTAATAGGTAGTAATAATTGAAACTACCAAAATTATAAGGAGAGATGCGTATCTACTCACCATAATATTTCTGCTCTTGTACCATGTTACTTCACTACTATCTGACTATCACTCGTCACAAAATCCATCCATCATTTCTTAGGCCTCTTTCTTCCCTATTTACATTGATATTATTCACAATTTAATAAATTAAATAATATTAATATTATATAATATTCACAACTTTCACACAACGCCATCTAGCTCCAAATTAAGCAGAGCTTGTGCCATGAGTATTAGACAACTGATAAACATACTTATATATTTCTAAATACATACATATTATAGATAAATTACACCCAGACACCGAACAAATGATCGTGCTCATCACACAAACATTTGCTGTGGGTGGAAATCGAACTCACGACCTCCGGCATAGCAGTCAGGGCTAATAACCACTAGACCAACAGGCCAGTCTGTTATAAGCGTCTCATCCTTCTTCTTCACATGGCCATACCAAGACTAATGGTTCTTTTAACTGCTGCCATTTACAAACTTTAATTTATTAGACTGACATTAAAAAAAACACAAGTGTGTATACTGTCTTAGGTAAATCTGCAAGTGCCGACTTAGTTGCCAAGAGTTCGCAATAGACTACTTAGTAAAGGTATACACTACCCAGTTTACCTGCAAACTTAAACCTTTGAACCATCCATTAGTGAAATAGATTCTACGTATTTCTGTAGCGGTATCGTTTATCCGACTGCGGCGCAGACATACTGTAAAGTACCATAAAGTTTTAACTACGACGCAGGTGTAATAGTTACGTACAAGCTTGTAAATAAACTTCAATTAAAACTTTTCCTGAATAATATTAAGTTTTAGAGTTGGTATAGCAAACGGTTATTTTGTAGATGTTCTTACTGTATGTATGATCAGTATTTATTTGCTGAGTACTTAGGGCGGGTTTCTGAATTGAGTATTTTGAGTTAAGAGCGTCCTTTTCGAGATACATTTTCATACAACCGCTCTTACGTGATTTCTCTAGATATTTTGGATGCCCAGCTATCTTGTGGATATTATCTAGACTTCTATAGAAATCAAAACATAAATTTGTGTAAAACTAATCTAGTAAAGACCTCTGGAAATTGGCTATTTTACGTGAACTTTGGTTCTCCATAATGTACTCATATATTAAAAATATAAAAAAATACATCAATAGAAGCTTTGCACATTTAATTTAGAGTCTGAATGACGACAATATTTCTGAAAAACTTTTAAGGGTTTAAAATAGCCATGTATTTCCTGGAACTAGTTTTGTGAAATATTCGAGTAAATCACGGGATTACCGAATGCCAACAGAGTTTTCAGGCGTTATCTCTCTTTTTTTGCATTGCCTCTTCTTCAAACGTCGCGATGAATTGCGTTAGATGAAGCAACAAGCTTAAACCATGCTCGATGTTGACGACAAGCGAGTGGAAAAGGACCCTCTTAAGCTCGTCTCAAATGATATTTTAATGCCAAATTTTGACAGGTTTTCAGGTTAAAGTAAAGTTTGAGAAATACTAGATTTTGACACATAAGAACCAGAAAGACCTAAATAATCAATGTTACAAAGTTATTGTCAACTCTAAAAGTACTGCTCCTATTTGAACAAAGTTAGCAAGATTACCTGACAGTAATAGGTTACTTTTACAACTCGAACAAAAAACACGTTGCTTAAGAAGCAACGGGAGCGAAAACTTGAAAAATCCCTTCCGTGTTAATCAATATTGCGTCAAACCCGAAATCCAAAGAAAAGTGGGTCAGGAATGAAGGCCCTTGAAAGCATCACATGACGGTTTATTTTGGTATACGATGATAGATAGTCCAGGAAATCGGGAAAGGCGAATAAATATGGCGTAGATTCGAGCATTGAGAATCGTTTTGTACGAGGTTTTCTGGCGTTTATTTTGTTTTACGAATGTGTGTACTTCTCTGTCTAATAGATTTTAGGTCACATTTTTATTTTATTTTGTCAAAACGTGTTTATTAAGCATACAAATATATTTTATTCATCTACATCGATATAATATACAAAAATATTTCAAAGAGGAATCGTTTACATTTTTATATTTTTGTTTGTATTGAATAAACTCAATAACTGCTGGAACGTGCGATTTTAAAAATTCTTTCACCAGATTCTGAAAATGGAACATCATCTAGATAACGTCCATTTAAAATAAAACGGTATATATAATAATTATTTTTCTTTCTTTTTTTTTCACGTAATAGTAGCGACAAGAAACATATAACCGAGATATTTGTAATACATAAATTGAAAAGAGTGTCCATGGAGTTTTTTGCACATTCTTCTCCATAGAGATTTACGTTTTGGAATTTACAATTAAAATATTTTTTCTGACTGACTGATTTCTTGATAATACAAAAGTTTGAATACAAAATGGCTTATTTCAAATAAATGCTTCGAATCTTTGAAACTTGAAGCTATTATTATGGATTCTAAATGGTATATGCCACAACAGCAGTAATTGGCCCAAAATGTCGATTCTCGTTTCATATTTTTGCATATTGAAAGTTAATATTTGCTATTTCATTTTCTTAATTTATCAATTAGGTCTGCCAATAATTCCTAGAAAATTGTTTGATAGTAAGTCAGCATCAAACATTACCCGACGAATTTGGGGGTCAATATTGAAATAGATTTTGAATATTAAATTCATGAGAAAACTAAGGTATTTCGTGGAATTAACTTTTAACTTTGGGCGGTTCATTGAGTCCAAAGCCAAGGTAGCTGCTAGGAAACTCGGCGTACTTGCAAAGGTCCGGCGGTACTTCACACCAGGACAGCTTTTAATGTTATACAAAGCACAGGTCCGTTCGTGTGTAGAGTACTGCAGCCACATATGGGCTGGTGCTGCAAAATGTCACCTGGCAGCTTTGGACTCGGTGGAAAGGCGTGCAAAGAGGCTAATTGGTGATCCAGATCTGGTTAATTCCAATCTACAAAGTCTTGAGCACAGGCGTAGGGTAGCCAGCCTTTCGTTGTTTTACAGAATGCATTTTGGAGAGTGTGCGCAGGAATTGCATGACTTGATTCCACCATCTCATTTCTACCATCGGACAAGCCGACGAACGGCGAGTATCCACCCTTACGTTGTTGAAACCTCTACGGTCCGGACCAAGCGTTTTGCCTCGTCCTTTATACCGCGTACATCGAGGGACTGGAATAATTTGCCTGCTGCGGTTTTCCCGTCCGATTATAATTTGGGTCTCTTCAAGGCTAGAGTGAATAGGCTCTCAATAAATTAGTGCGCCTCACCATCAATGATTGCATTAGCAAGCACTAGTTTATATCAACTAAAAAAAAAAAAAGAATTGAAAGAAATAAATACATAGTGTGGTGAATAAACTTGTATCTGAAAGGCTTACCTAGAAATTGAATTGTAGTATTATTTCTATGACATACAATTTAATTTTACCAATGCAATAGCGTGATTTCCTAGCGACTATTTATTTTGTAAATAGAACTATAGATCATAATACTACGATAGTTTGCCCTTCTTGAAAGCAATGGCATATACACATACTAGGTACGTACACCCACATTTTACAAGGTTTATTAACGTTCAATGCACCCAGTCTATTGCCATCATTTGGGCACATTCGCACGCTTAATCATGAAAAGTAATAACTCAAATTTGTGGTATTTTAAGAATGTATCGTATAATATGTGTATTTAAATTGCATTCACTTACGATTGATTCTTCAAATATGTATTTTCGAATATATATTTTCAATAAAATAAAATATATATTTTACAACTAACTTCTACTAACAGTTTCGCCCGCGTGTTAATAGAATATATCCCATGTTAACATATCATATATGTTAAAAAGGAATTTCAGGACATGATTTAGTACCCGTGTGCTAAATCCGTTCAGCTTTTGACCAAAGTAACAAACATTTACATACATACATACAAACTTTCGCCTTTATAATATTAGTATGAATGCAAATTATCTGGCCTCCGAGCGTACTTCTGAAATAATCCAGATATCAAAACGCAATAACACTTTGTCTGAACCAAGAACCGAAAGCTGGAACACTTACTCAGCAGTTAAGCTTGCGACCACTGAAGCAACGTGTTCGTCAATTAATAATAATGATACAATTTGTCTGACATGCGGGTCAGAAGACTAAGCGGAGAAGTGACTACGGACAACAACGCAACTGCTCAGTCATTTATCTTCGTTACACATCTAGTGAATCCAAAGGCGAGTAAATATGGGGAATGCCATAGGATTCGTAGACCGCAACTTGGAATTGTTTCAGGGTAGGTGCCCACAATACTAACTTCACTTAAGAGTCACGCAGACCTAAAACTTAGGTTACTTCCAGGCAAGCGTGCTCCATCGTCGACCACATCTTAGGTTACTTCCAGGCAAGTGTGCTCCATCGTCAACCACATCATAGGTTACTTCCAGGCAAGTGTGCTCCATCGTCAACCACATCATAGGTTACTTCCAGGTAAGCGTGCTCCATCGTCGACCACATCATAGGTTACTTTCAGGCAAAAGTGCTCCATCGTTGATCACATTGTCGTTTGCCATCAGGCGAGATAGTGATCAAACGCGAGCCTTCCAAAAGGCACTAAAATAAAAAAGACAAAAGTCTTCTCTTCGAGTCGATATTTCTGACTTTCCTCTGTCATAGGCTTCGCCTAACGCAGAGTAAAATATTATTTTCTTTTCACAAATTACAGAGAAAGTAATTAAGGAGTCCACAAATACAATATTAAAATTAATTTGTGAAAGACTGGTGCCTACTCTACTGGTTCTCTAAAGAACCTGTGTGTCAGATCTCCCCTGGCCCAGGCCCCTGAAACAAAGTTTGAGATTAATCATTATTGTACTGAAGACGATTTGATTCACATAATTTTACATTGCAATAATTAAATTAATAATAATAAATTAATTACATTATATAATTACAGTTAAATTACATTACTCAATTTCATTGTAATGGAATTTAAAAAAAGCCTATGTAAAGTAATTTATTAAAGATACATACACAAATTTGTTAGGGAGACTGCGTGTGAATGTGTGTGATGAGTGATGTGGAGTGAGTGTGTGTGATGTGGGGATAAACTGTGTGCGTTGCAACGGGAACATTTTGTTAGCAACATGTTTTAAAAAGATCTTCAGTTTGAGTATAATCTAAAGTAATAACCCAGAAGTCAGAAGAAATTCGAAATATCCATACACGCGTCGAAGCGGCTCGGCATGGTAAACCCACGCCGAACGTTCTATTTTGGTAGAGTTTAATTAAATATTGTATTTGCTTAGAAGAATACGCTCATGTAGGTATTTCCGCAAAGGTTGCCATGCAGTAAGGACCAGCCCTCCTAGCCAAGTTACAACTGTTTCGTTTCGATTCTCTTTTCACTGATCGCCTCGAGTCGACCACGCCTCCTATTCCTTTGTTCTGACCACGTCTCTGAGCGTTGAGGTGACGTCAGAATAAAGGAATTGGAGGCGTGACCTACTCGAGCTGATCGACGAGAAGAGAATCGAAACGAAACGGTTGTAACTTGGCTAGGGGGGCAGGCCCGAGTCGACAGCGCGGCGTGTTCCTCGAACGCCTCAAAGAAATGTTAGCAAAATGAACAGAGCCCACTAGGACCGATGCCTGCCAGGTCTGTGGGATTTTTTGAAAGAGTTATCATGGCCCTGGAATGTGAGGGTAACTAAAGGAACACAGGCTGGTTTTAGCCAAAAAAAGTCACGCTCACCCAGAGTGAGAGGAGCTACGAGTATTTGACAATTTCTCACCAAAAAACAGTATTTCCGCAAAGTAACGTCAGATTGTTCTTAAAATTATTGTTACCAAATTCCTACAGATTCCTTTTGGCCTGAGTCGATTGTACCTAGTTAGGCTTTTAGACAGAAAACAATAACATTGTTTTCAAAGAATTACCTAAATGATGACTAGCAAATTGATACAATGTCCTAAAGCTGGGATCATACTGAAAACGGTAGACAAATGATATCCATTTATGTGTAGCGAAGAGAAATTCGGAAGGCTTAAACTGACTAGCAGCGTAATTATAAGTTATTATGTCTGAAAGCCTCTTTGGAAGATGATTAATGATATACGTTTCGTTAAACAGGGCACTGTCGGCTTCTGAAGTATTATAAGTTGCTGCTACATATATTTTTGTACAGTTAGAATATCGAAAATACTTTCGCACAATTTTTTAATTACCTACAAACGTAGAAATTAATAAAATTATTAATTATTATTATTATACTAGCTAAAAGTGAACTTTTACCCGCCCGAAAGGACATGCTCTCCTGATCATGACAGTTCCTACCTTGTTCAGGTAGAATGCAATTTTGTACCTTTACCTCTACTTTAAGCCCTTAATTTATAAATATTTAGTTAAATTAAATAATTTAATAAATATATTATAATTATTTTGACCTACCCGTGTACCAAGTTTCATCTAACTCCGTTCAATTGTTCCAGCGTAAAGAAGTAACAAACATTTACACACACACGTCACACACTCTCTCACAAACTTTCACTTTTATAATATAAGTGTGTGACATACCTAGAATATTAATGTTATTTGAAAAAACACCCATTATTTTTCTCCATTATGAATAGATTTGCCTATTATTCGAGTTGACAGATTTTGTAAACATTTTAATAATTCTATACTCAGTTTGATGGATGAACTGAACCAGAAATTAAAACAGTTTACAAGAGGCAAAATATGAAAACAGTGAAACATTTTTCATGTACATATTGGTACAACGGAGATGAAATTGGTCGGTTGGAAATACTCAACCATTAAATACACTACACAACAATTATTTTTGTTAATTGCACCTCAGTGTTGAAATAAGTTTTCGAGGTACTTCTATTTACAAAACATCATCATCACTAATAAATATTATAGCTAGGTGAAAATTGAAAATAATAATATGATCAACCTGGTAGAAAAAGAACTCATAGGGCATCAAAAAATTCATCTACATCGATGTCAATAGGAAAAGTGCCCAGAATGTTGGCAGTATTGCCACGTTGGATAGCAATGCTGATTCGTTGACCGAAGAAAAGCCCAGCCCTTGGTCACGCAAAGAGTTTTCAATTAAACATTTTTTATAAAAAAAAAACCAAACTTTTACCGCGCGGTATAGCACTGATCAAGACCATTCCAGAGTTCAATCACGATGAGGTTATCTTGCTGCACTCAGTAGTTCCTATACCCACTATAATCCATCATCACACCAGCTCGTGGTCAAGTCGGGGTCTCGGTAGCTGGGGCGTGAGGATGTCCATTCCAGCACGCGTGCTTCGCTCCCCCTCACTCCGGACCATGGCCTGAACCAAGGCCATGAGGACACGGCAGTACTCCACCTAAGCGGAACATAACTCCACAGTATGCTTCACCGTGTCCTTCGGGCGGTCCGCTCAATGGTGACGCCCGGGCGTTTCTTCCGCTGCAGTGCAATGATTCAAAAAGAAAATAGACCAACATCCAAAAAGTTACCGAGTTCTTGTGTCCTTTAATTCTAACACAAACAAGTTTAGATGATTGTTATTGTTTTGTTTAATTTACCAATTTTCTACTCATCTTTTGTATGTTCCATGAATTTTCTGTGTTGACATTATCATTTATTATTAATTTCTGACATATACTATGTATTTTACTCACTAAATGTTTTTTTGAATGTACTACAATTTTGCATGCCTAATTTAGTAAAACACAATGAACTAGAGCATTCAAATGACATCCAGAAATGTATATTTTGCTTGTATTGTGTTTTAATTAAAGATTTGACTTTGACTTTTAACAATCTTGAAAACGATTGATATTGACAATTCCCAAAAGCTTTACACAATAAAGCGTAAACGGCGATCATAAAAGGCAGCGAAGCAAGCAATCAATAGCTACACAATTTCCTATTTAACTTTATGGCTTTCTTTTACCGTGATCCTATTCGAACCGTAAAAAATAATCCATCATTTAACATTTTTTACATGGTCCATAGAGACCCTTTACTTTTCAAGATTAATAACTTCTTTATTTTTCTTACAATTTAACGTTGTTCAAAAAGTTAAAACTTCAAGTCATAAAAATGGTCATAAAAATATTTTACGACAGTAATTTTCACTGGAGAAGCAAACAAGACCAGGAAATTAAAAGTAAGTATTAGGAAATTTAAAAGAAAAATATTTCGCAACTTCTGACTCTGGCCCTCGGAACATTGAATTAAACAATGAGCCCTCTTTGTTTAATTTTCGTCAACAAGTAGAAAAATGAAAGTCAACGATTAAAATAGCTTTAATGAAATGAGTTAAAAACATTGAAGTGATTAACTTCATTATTTTGTAAGCGTGAGACACGAGAATAGAACAGATAGAGGAAGCCCGAGTGAGAGACATAGGTACATATAATATATATATGAATAATACTTATTGCGTATTCGTTCATTTCCGTAACAAAGTACTGATCCCTTTTTTAGGGTTCGGTGCCTCAGTTGGCAAAAACGGAATCGGTATAGAATCATTTTGTTTTCCGTCTGTCCGCCTGTCAAGACCTTTTTTCTCAGAAACGTAGGGAGGTATTAAATTGAAATTAATAATAAATATTCAAGTGTGCTATCACTTGAAGTATTGAATTAAAATTTTAAGTCAACGTAATCTACGCTTACTGGCAAGGAAATCAAAATCTATATATCCGCTTGACCTAGAATCTTAAAAATAGCAAGTAAGGTCTCAAAGCACGCAAAGAAGGAACAGGAGTGGGTTTTAGACAATAAAAGTCTGACACGCCCTCCCGCTCAGCCCAAAGTCATTAGATGATTTCCCACCTAAAAAAAAGTCACAAAGCACAATTAAAAGAAAAAGTGTGAAAACTATGTTTTTTTTTAAATGTTATAAAGTAATGATTGAATTTCTACTACTTCTTTGCAACACGAAAAAAACTTCGAAATTCGATTCGGGAATCGAACTATTTACTTATATACGAGTAAGACTAGCTTCTGCCAGCGGTTTCGCCCGTGAATGTAGGTTTCTCCATACAAACTTTAGACCCTCGTTTCATTCCCTCAGGGGTTGAATATCAGAAAATCCTTTCTTAGTGCTCACCTACGTCAGAAAAAGAAGTCTTGTGCAAAATTTCACGTTCCTAGTTCTACTGGAACTGTACACGTTCCTAGTTCTTTTGGCTGTGCGTTGATATGTCAGTCAGTTTCTCCTTTTTTATTCATACAATCTATATACATGTAATTTATTTCATCACCACTGCTCTCAAAACGGTAAAGGAAAACATCGTGAGGAAACCGGCATGTCCTAGAACCAAAAATTCGAAGACATGTGACATTCACCAATCCGCACTGGGCCCGCGTGGTGGATTACGGCCCATTCCCTCTCCTAGAGAGAGGAGGCCTGAGTCCCAACAGTGGGAACATTAAAAGGCTGATTATGCTTATGCTTATATATATAAAAGGAGAAACTGAACCCTTACTGTGCGAGTCCTACTTACTCATGACCGGTTTTGTTAAGGTAGATAATCACGAAAAAAATTCAGGGTTCTAAACCCACCTGTGTTCCTTCAGTTGCGTTCTGAGGCCGCAGTGACGGCTTTTGGTGACATCGTCGTCAATATATTAACAACCCAATAATCCTAAAATACTAACCCAATACGACATGATTAATATAAAACATGACTACGAAGTTATATGGACAGGTGACTTTACTTACAAGACTTGTCCAAAAATAAATCCACATTTAATGACCTCAGCATGTCAGTTAACGAAAGAGCACAGTATCCACAGGTCGCCCCAGCTTACGTTGCTAGGCAACCCGGGGGTCGTTAGTGCATGTTCCACAAAGTTAATACGTCTTAAAACTGACTTTAGTTAGAGAGGATTTCCGTATGAGGTCAGGTGAAAAGCGGGTCTTATTAAAATTCGTATTGGTTGGTCCCGAAAACGCTGAATAAGTATTTCTATTAAAGGTGAAAGGGGTGAATTTTTATGCTTACTACGTTTGGTTAGCAGTTTATGTATTCACAGGAAAGTTACAGCAGTATCTTTTTTTTTCTGTGAGAAAATCATCTTATGACATGGAGATAGTGTCAGACTTTTACTGACTAAAAACCCACTCCTGTTCCTTCGTTGCCTTTCGTACCAGGGCCGAGTCTTCCTTTCAGAATCAGACCCTTGGCAAGTTACAATAGTATCTACGAAATAAAATTAAAAAAGAAGAGGTTCTTTACAAACAATGAGACATTCTTTTAACGATAACGTTCATCAAAAAATCTAAAGCGTATAGGATTGAGATTGACAACTATAATGTCACGTGGTTAGACCCAATTTTTTAATTTTTAACCTACATAAAAAAGCCATCATCTCATAACCACCTACTCCAATGTCCTACTAATCGAACTGACTTCTTGTATTCACCTTTTCCTCTCTCTATTATCGCACGCACGTACCACTATGTTTTTCTGCATCACCATAGATTGACTGGTAGAAAATGCCTAAGGCGTTTAGTCTGTCTCTATACATTTGTGTGCATAAAGCATTTAATCTATATATATAAAAGCGAAATACCACTCACTGATTAATCACGAAATCTCCTTACAAACTTAACATTTGGCAGGTAGGTTCCTTATAGGGTTAGCATCCGCTAAGAACGGATTTTACGAAACTCCACCCCTAAGGGGGGTTTTTTTTTTTTTTTTTTTTCGGTGGGAAAATCATCTAATGACAAATCTCGCTCTTGGGCGGAGCGAGAGATAGTGTCAGACTTTTACTAAAACGGGGGTTGGAAGTTTGTATGGAGAAATCGACTTTTGCGCGGGCGAAGCCGCTGGCAGAAGCTAGTAAATATATAAATGAAAGAAATAATCTCAATTCTATTTTATTTTGACGGTCGTGTTAGCGACAGTTTATCATCGATGTTAATAGGTACCTACTGGAAACTTTGTCTAGACCTTTAGGTAGGCACAGTAATATTTGCGTCTATAAATGAATTTATGAATTACATATATGACGACTTATCCATTCCAAAGAGAATAAAAAATATTATGTAAACTCCCTATTGATTCTGTATATTTGGATTTCACTAATAATTAAAGTAGTGGAGGACAAAAATCGGATCTATAATGACAAAAGCCTTCTTAACAGCCCCCACCCTATATAAATATATATATATATACATATTGTATTCCCCATACCTTGCCAGAAAAGAAAATAAACATGAAAATATTAATTATTTTCTTCCTCCATCAATAAACACTACGATTTAAGTAAACCTCATTTAAATACAGAATTTAAATGAATACCTACATTATTGCTGTAGTGCAAAATAAAAATAATCAGAGATTTTCAGCCGTACAATAAATTACTCCAGTTTCATTTCACAAGTATTTCTCGTTTCAACCATATTTCACGAATTCTGAAATATTTTCTTTCATTCGGAAATGAAAAATTTTAGTATCAATTATAACTTTTTTTATCAAAGTAATTTCGACATAAGGTTTCTGCAGGGTTTAAAACAGAAAATGAAATTCTAACCTAAATAATATGGTTTTGGAAATAGAATACCAGCTTTGCTCGTCAAAAAGATATCGGCAAACCGTAGGGATCCAGCAGGGTCGATGCCCGCTAAGGCCGCAAAAACTATTGAAAAGAAAACACGTGGTCCTAAAACGCAAAGGGCAACTGAAGGACACAGGTGTGATTTTAGTCGGTAAAAGTCTGACGCCCTCGTCCTAGAGCCGGAAAAGTCATTGGATGATTTACCCCCGTGAAAAAAAAAATGCCACCCACAGTACATAACTTACTCTAAAACAAATATAGAAGTTAAAATACCAGTTCACATAATATATAACCTACACTACCTACAGAATATTTTATTAAAATATAAATGTTCACCACACAACTCACAAAATCCTAGCTCACTTTTAACGAAGATAAGACCTACTATCTGGTTGTCACGTTCTCCTCTTATATTCTTCAAGACAAGAGTAATATACAGTCTTAAGACGTCAGATTAATTTTGTCTGGAATGTTGTAAAGATTAAGGTACGTGAGTTGAGGTGCTGAATTGCCGACATTGAAACCGCGACCCTGACTCACGCAAGAGTTGGGTAAAATGGTGCTTTTGATATAGAGTGCTACGTTTGCTTAGATTATTTTTATGACAAAATAAGTACCTGCTTTAAAATTATGAGGAGGCTACAGTACAGAGTTTATAAATATACTGAAGAGAAGTGCCTATTGTATTAATACTTATATTAAAATCGACCTGGTGGAGTGGTTATATTTTTAACTTCCTTTAAAATATTCTCAAAACTTAAACATTTGAAAGAGATTATTAATTCCCAGTGGTAACGGCCCCGACTTACGAGTTGTAGGTCGCGGGTTCAAACCCAGCCAGGCGCATTACTTTGTGTAATTTATTTCATCACCACTGCTCTCAAAACGGTGAAGGAAAACATCGTGAGGAAACCGGCATGTCCGAGAACCAAACATTCGAAGACATGTGACATCCACCAACCCGCACTGGGCGCGCGTGGTGAATTACAGCCCATTCCCTCTCCTAGAGAGTAGGCCTGAGTCCCAACAGTGGGAACATTATAAGGCCGACTATGCTATGCTATTAATAAGACAACACACAAATACCATCCACAAGTTTTTTTTTTTTTTTTAATTTTGAATTGTCGAACAACTGTTTTACAGATGTACTTAAATAAAAAATAATTATCTCTATTTACCAAATTCACGACAGGAAGTGTTTAAAGAGAAAGTTAAGATATCAATATGGTAACAATAACACCAAAAGCTGCAAAATACTTGTGTAAACACTTATTGACTCGGCCAAGTTGTGTAGCCACATTGTTCGTAGAGCGTTTACGCCGTAGCGCTACGTGGCTACGACGTAGCAGATTCACCTACACTACAGAGTGTAATGAAAAGGTGTAGTCGTCATATTTTAACAATTACTTAGATCTGCCTCTAGAAATAACAACTGTTTTCAAGGAAGTCATAGCCTATTTTCTAAAAAAAATATTTTACTTCCCGTAGCAATTTGGTTCAACTGAGATGATCACAATTAATTAATAATTTCTTCAACACAATATTTTTGTTTCATTTTAGGCTTTACTTTTGGTTTTGAATGTATAGTGTATTTTATAGAAATAGTATTTCGTTCATTGATATTATAGATTTAGCTTGTAAGTAAAATTTATCATATCATTGAGTTTTTGGGAGTTGAATATGATTTTTTCAAAGAAACTTGTTTATTTCCTTGGGCAGACGCCGAATTAAAATATGACTTTCCGTTACATCCTGTATAATATGAAAATTTACATTCTCTTGACTATAACATTGTGACCTGAATATATTTTCATAAAGAGAAGGATTACACATCGAATGTATCCGAGACACGAGTGGCTGCGTCAGCAACATTTTAGCAACCCCGTCCTGAAACTGCCAGTTTATCTTCACAAGAACCCATTGTAGTAAGTTGTTAAACTGAAATTATTATGCTTGAAGATTATCCGTCATCTTAGTTTCTACACAGCTGCTCCACCTACCTAATTAAATCTCGTAAATTGGCGCCAAGTTATGGAGACAAAGACTCATTAATTCACCTGAAACTGACTTTCAAAGTTACGGTAAATGAATGTCTTTACTTTTAAGTGGTTAATTTTACTCTGTTGTTTTGCAGTTATCTCGGTATTACCTACTTTGAATTTTATTATTTCACCCTAAAAAAGCTTTTCTAAAAAAATCTTTATTACACCTCAATCGGCTGAACAAACGTAAAACGAACAGATATAACATTTTCCACGAACGACGTCAATCTATTAGGGTTATCACGTAAAAAAATGATGGCATGAAAGCATTTTTATGGAATTCAGGGCTAAAAAGCGGCGACAGCAGTAATTTGGCGACTGAAAGCTACCGGTTGAGTACTTCGGTCGGTGTGGCTCGACGCGGCAGCGCGCGGCATGATGCGGCGACGCGCGGCATGACGCGGCAACCCGCGACGCACGCGGCCTAAGCGGTTACGGTACTGATTGTTAATTCCAACACCGGTAAACACGGAAATTCCTCGCTGTGTATTGAATCTAGTGATTATCGCGTCCTACAGGAACATGTTATCTCAATACAGCTGAAACTTGACCTCAAAATTCAGCTTCATGCATTATAGCAACGAATGCTAAAATTGCATTCTTGTCTGAGATGTTTTATTTGAATAAGCATGAACAAAGATATTGCATATGGTGGAGCGTAACTTGTTTTTATTATAATCATTACTTTGAACACCTCATCTTTGTTTATTTTATATTTTACAACGTAATTTACCTTAACTGTGGCATTATCCGACACTTTTTAAAATAAGATGGCAGTTGTTAAAGCTCTTATTAAGCTGTATTATAGACAGCCTTTTACACACGAGTAATCTGAAAAGATACTCCACACAAGCTGGGGTTCTGAGAAAATGAAAGCCAGTCTTACCAATGAGCAGTGTAGCTAGTGGTATAGAGATTCCGTTAACCGCACTTTAGACTCCTGTTCGGTCTGTTGTACGTTTACCAAAGGGTATTGTGTTACCCAGTGGCTGTCGTGGAGGTCAAATATGGAGTCGCAGTATGCAAAAGAACGAAAGCCGACTCCGTCATATTTGAAAAGCTAAGCAGACACATTCTCAATAAATTCTTTTTACTAAATGATGGGTACAGGTAAGGAACAAGGAATGTCCTCATGAACTGATTTTGAGAAAAACCTATTTAATGCATTATGTCCTAGATAAACGTAGAAAAGGACATTATGAATTATTGAAAAATTCACATTGTTACTTGTCCGGCCTCGATCCCGCAACCTCACCCATGAGAAGTATCCACCCTTACGTTGTTGAAACTTCAACGGGCCGGACTAAGCGTTTCGCTTCGTCGTTTATACCGCGTACATCGAAGGACTGGAACAATTTGCCTGCTGCGGTCTTCCCGTCCAACTATAATTTAGGTGTCTTCAAGGCTAGAGTGAATAGGCTCTTAATAAACTAGTGCGCCTCGTCATCAATGATTGCATCGCTGCTTACCATCAGGTGGGATCGCAGTCAAGCACTGGTTTATATGAATTAAAAAAAAAAGTGAGCTATCACAACGGTTTTAAACATAGATGTGATACCAATACAAAATATCCATCAAAATATGTAAAGTGCCAAAATGTAAAAAAACGGCATTGATTTACAAAGCCATTTGTTTATATATTTGGCAGACTAGATATATAAGCGTGGGTTTCATTACATTATACGCTTAGAACGCGAAAAAAATAAGCTAACATTATATATCGGGGAAGTAAATCCGTTTCTTTTTAGATTTATTACTCAGTAACCACTTGGCAACGTGATTTAACAGCGGTTCTTACCACAGCCTGGTTACAGATACGCCGACGTATATGAAGGTTACCGTAACTTCATATGTCGAGTAAATAACGTGACATCACGCTTCTTGAGTTTGAAGGGGAAGACAGAGGTGTGTAGTACTTTAACATTTCGCCCCGTGTAGGACTTTAATTGGATCAATCTAAATGAATATATTAATTTTAACTCTGAATAAATATATTATTACACTATTATTATTATATTATTATTACGTAACATGGTCAACCTTATAATTTTCCAACTGCTGGGACTCTGGCCTCCTCTCTAGGAGATGGAATGGGCCGTAATCCACCATACGGGCTCAGTGCGGGTTGGTGGATGTCACATGTCTTCATATTTTTGGTTCTTGGACATGCCGATTTCCTCGCTATGTTTTCCTTCACAGTTTTGAGAGCAGTGGTGTTTTTGTCCTGGGTTTGAACCTGCGACCTACCCACTCCTAAGTCGAGGCCGTTACCATTGGGCCACCATTGAATCACTAATGAATACATCAAAGAGAAAAATATTATTATTATATTCTTTATTGTACACCAAATAAACAAAAATACAGGACAAACATAATCAAAAATAAGTGTACAATGGGCGGTCTTATCGCACAGTACAATTTCTCACAGACAACCTTTGGATTGACTGAAAGAAAGGAGATGGATTGGAAATAAATATGTTTATGAAATTTTGCAAATGGTAACTAATAATCTCTAGATTCTAAATGGCTGATCACTTAGTGCTATACATATAATCTACTTACCCCTGACAAAAAATAAACATTTTCTCTGAGATAGGCTACAGGAACGGAACCACGAGAACAAGCTATTTTTTTTTTATATAAAATAAAAGGACTGGCTGACCAGCGAATTGAGTCAAAGATCCTTCGATCGGTAATCGCGATGCCAATACTAAGTACCTACATATGCCAATCAACATAGCAGTATCAATTGAATGCTCATTACATGCATATTATGTTACAGACTTAGTACATGATACATGTCTAATGAATGCACATAATATACATATCTGTAAACAGATACGTTTGAGATGGACATGTACCTAACTACATAGCATAAACAACTTTATAATGATCTCATGCCTCCTCTCTAGGAGAGGGATTGGGAAGTGATCTACCTCGCGTACCGATTGGTAGATAACATACCGCACTACTAAACCGATACTATCCAATACCGTCACTAAACGAAATTCTTCAAAAAATTTGTTTTTAACGCCATTTGTTTGCTGAGCGCTAACTTTACAGATTGCGCTAAAAACTGTTTATTTTTTTTAAATTTTGTTTAGTAACGGTATTGGATTAAAGGTGTGATATGTCTTTGAATTTAACTAACTTAACCTAACTACATATCATCAACATAATTACGAAATACTGCCCTAGAGTCTAACTAACGTAACAATTGGTTTCTACTGGACCTGCTATGTTAATATCTACTATCTGTCCCCCACCCATGGGGAATTTCTGTGGACGTAGAACGCAAAATGCAACTGAAGGATGTGGCTGAACTGATTAAAAAGTCAGTAAAATCTGACAGGCCCTCTCGCTCCATCCTAGAGCGAAAGAAGTCATTATTTAGCTGACTGCTGACATCTCTTTAAGGCGCGCGTGGAATACAACGCGCCGACGACCCGGGCTTAGTTCTTACGAGACGGCCAGACGATGAGCTACCCATAACTCACCTCCGCGAACCCACGCCTACGGTGGCCGGTACTCGTCCTACGACTTCTGTCGCCTGGGACGTCTCCAATGGGGAAAATCACTATTCCTAAGTTGTAACTAATAATAATAATAACTTTATTTCGGGTGGCATAGACCCATAGAAAACTTAACCTAGTACAAATTTTATTTTATTTTACTTGCCATGACTGGCCACACCTTTACAAGACATGACCCAATAATTTTGAAAGAGACAGTCTAAACGTACAGCAATTGCGTTCAGAATGCCGTTGTTGCTACTCCGTATACGGGCCAGCAGGGAAGCTGCTTTTTTGCGCATGATGGCCTGGAAACTATCAGTGCGCGCTTTAGCAAAGATCCCAGAGGCGCTGCACCGGCACGGCAGACCCAACAACATCCTGAACGCATTATTGTACTGAGTGCGCAAGGCTCTGTAGGCTCTAAAACTCATAGATTTTTCTTTTGTACAATAGGTACATCAAATCACGCGCCGTTCCCGTCTAGGCAAGCGGAAAATAAAGAACACCCTTTTTTGTTTATTATTTTTACTTATTCACTACTCCAGACCAATAATGAGTTTTATGTCTTCATGGATTTTTATTTATTTATTTTTTTATTTATTATTAAATATACACACACTATCTTCACAGGCGGAACCTAATACAATAGTGGTTTCCAAACCGAAAAAAAATATAATAATTGAAAAAAGTCATAATCTTACACTAACATCCTATTCATTCACCAAATCCACTGCTGCATAAAGACTGCAGACATTTATTGGTATTGGTAGGTAGCTAAGTCCCATAATATGTAGGTAGATATATATTGGACACACAGGCAGTTCACCAGCGTTTCACAAAACAAACTAACGATGGTCATAAGCCTGAAATAGCAGCGCTCACGTTATCAATACTGTACCGTTACCAGAGTCGATCGACTATGTAACTTTATACACACAAATCTGCTTTAAAAAAAAAACAAATTTGCCAGGACCTCACAAAAGTTTATTTGGTTTTGAAAATCACATATTAGCTATAAGAGATAGAATTTACCTCAATCTAAGTAACATTTTCCATTTTCGAGTGATTTTAGAGTATTATTTCGAAGATTAGCAGGTCATCAAGGTTGTTAGTGGCACACAGCTATGGGTCACCTTGACGCTGGTAGCCTTTGATTTATTATATTTTATTATGTCGTCCAGCACTTGAGCATTCATATAGGAACTTTTTAAAAGTCTGAAGACAAGTTTTTCGATGAGGAAGTCTGTACCGATGAATCGATTCTCGTATGACAGGAACCTTTTTTTTTGTTTTCTGCTTGACACTAGGAATTACTCCTGAATTGTGGGTGCGTATACAAACGTGTAAACACATATACAAGACAACCAGATCTGGAATACTTATATGTAGGCTATACCAATATTTGTTCCGTGTGGGATTAAAACCCGTGACATGCTGCGCAGCAGTCAATGGCTCGACCAATGCAGCAGATTGCCGACTACCACACAACAGTTAAGTTAAATGTATGTATATCCTAAGCCCAAGTAACGAACAGTAAAACATAACTCAGTAACAGAACTCATAACTAACAGTCATTGTCTTATAGTCTTCAATAACTCATTGAAGATTCCAAATGACCATAGATTCTCAGCTTAAATTAAAGTGTACCTTTGAAAAATAAGTCTTCACATAGTTATTACACACGGTACAAATACAAAAAATAAAATAAACATTCTTGCACTAGTGTGTACTACATCTGGGATTTGAACAACTGAATACTTCGCACTTCCGAAACTTATTATTACACTAAGTACTGTGATTTCGAAGGAGATCGTATTTCTGCTATTGCCCTTAATAACTTGCAAACAGGTGAGATAATTAATGATACTTTTAAAGGTTATAGGCGTTCGTATTTGATTGGATAAATTTAGGATATTGTTTTATAATGTCCGATAAGTCAGATATAAATATAACATAAAGTGCTCCAAAGAATATAAACTAATAATTTAACTACACAGAAGTCTTTCTTTATATTTCCGCCCTGACAGTACTAACAATTTTAGGACTACTTATTATTACCGGTTTCGGAGTTTGTAAATTCATTTATAAAAATATGTTTACCTACGCTTGTCTATAATACAACACTGCTTATAAAATTAACCGCTCTAGTTACAGCTATCGACGTTTCTTTGTTTTTCCGAAGCGATTTTATGCTTCACTTTGGCAAGTGTTGGCTGCTATTCTGCGAAGTAATTAACTCCACCAATTAAGCAAATTCAGGTCGAGTTTTTTTTATGTGAGAATTTATTCGCGTTTCCACAACCCTTTTAGAAATGCAAATGGCCGTTTGTTTGTTTATATATTGTTGCTAATTATTTATTAATTAAAACGAGGAAGGATTCTACAATTGGAGTTAGGTCAACAGAATTACAAATGGAGAATTAGTTTTACTAAAATGTTTTAGGAAATACTCGGATTTTGGGAGAGAAGCTTGAATTTTAATTTACATGATAGGAAATTGTAGCGGCAAATAGCAAGTTATTTACTTTCATGTTAACATTACGACAACAAAATACAATTAAATCATTATGGAATTGATAGGTATAGTGATATTGAAGGAGATCGCATGGGATATTACTCTTATAATATTGAAGACTGGCAAGATAAATATACTTTTAGATTCCCAGAACCTAGCTGCAATTTTTTTTATTTTATTGTTAAGCTAGCACTTATTTTTATTTAATTCTGTTTTGTATACCTACCCAGTGTAGTATTCGAATTATCGAAAAGGCTCTATAAATAAAGATTAAAAAAATAGATTTTTGAAGAATAAAAGAATTAGATTTTTTTAACTCAATTGATTTTTTTAATGAATAAAAAACTTTTTACAAAAAAAAAAAACCGACTTCACTAAAAAAACACAAAAAGGATCAAAATAACTTTAATTTCGGAAGTCGGTGTTTCTCGGTATTTATTGTTTCATATTTACTTTCACCGAGAACTTAATTCTCGATGAAAATACCAATATCACCATATGGTTGCCTATGATATTTGAGGAGTTCCCTCGATTTCTCATGGATCCCATCATCAGAACTGGATTCTGAAAAAAATAGGACCAATCGGAAAGCAACTCCTCTAAGAGGAAAAAAAAATTTGCAAATCAGTCCATAAACGACGGAATTCTGAGGTAACACACATAAAAAAAAAAATCTAACCGAATTGATAACCTCCTCCTTTTTTGGAAGTCGGTTAAAAATATAAAGGACTAGCTCCTATCAGCGGCTTTACCCGCCTGAAAGTAGGAAATAATTATAACCCATGTTACTGTACTGTAATAGTGAAGAAGCTTGTCTTTTGTTCAGACTTTTATCATAAGAATTTAAGTTAATTGGATAAATCGGATAGGCATATACTTGCAAGTATAAAAGTCCAAAAAAAAGAATAAAAAAACCCATGTTACACAGTGATAAAGTAGCATTCCACTGGTGAAAGAAATTTTAAATTTGGTCCAGAAGTTTTTGAGTTTAATCATTACAAACAAAATCAAAAAAATCAATCAATCTTTCATCTTCATAATATTAAGTATAGCTAAAACGATGTGTCTGAAGTTCGATTTCTTAAAAAATTTATTCCTGAAACCTACGCCTATATCCCTGAGTTAGCTTCTACAATAATGGAGACAATCTAAGCGCCTCCTACGAAAAATTGAAATGAACTTAGTAGTAACTAGTATGATCACCTACAACAAAGATACTCCACAATACACTTTTTAGACATTCCTATCACATAACAAATGTACCATTATAGTGTAAAAAAAAAGAATGTGAAAAATAGATTATTGGAAAAATGTGCGGAGATGAAAGGCGGAAAGCCTGCGTCGCCGCTAGGCTAGACGCAATATCGTGCTGATGGCATTCCGCAGGCACCTGCCTACAGACCTCCTTGGTTTTATCGACATTCTTTGAACAACACTACGAATACGGATAACCGTAATAATCGTGTTTGATCGCACATTATGAGAACCATTTGTAATGTTTAATCAATTGTCCGACGGGTTATTGCATAATTGCAATATCTCTTAGGTTCGAATTACCAAATTCAGATTTCATTTTTATTCATTCGAAAAATTCTAAATTAATGCTAACCTACTAGTGACTACTTCATTTTCTTTGGCAGTTTCACTCATATTTGGCAGATGGCTTTTTTTATTACAACCTTCATTATGAGAACCATTTTTAATTTCAATCAATTGTCCGACGGGTTATTGCAATATCTCCTAGGTTCAAATTACCAAATTCTGTTTTCATTTTTATTCATTCTAAAAATTCTAAAATAACGCTAAGCTACTAGTGACTACTTCATTTTATTTGGCAGTTTCACTCATATTTGGCAGATGGCTTTTTTTATTACAACCTTTTATTTAGTTTCACCTGTCCCGATGTTTGTGTCTGTAATCAAATCTTGCAAATTAAATTTGATACAATTCCCGGTTACCGATTGAGCTGAAATTTTGCATGCATGTGTAAATCAGATGACAATGCAAAATTATTATGACATCAAGCTGATCTGATGATGGAACCGGAAGGTGGCCATTGGAACTCAGATAACCCTATCGCGTTTGAACTGTTTGGAATCGTCCTGATGAGTATTAATTATATAGGTATATACCGCGCTTTAAAAGCTTGCTATTAAAAAATCATTTTCATTGGAAACTTGTTTTACTAGGACTTTTTAGTATACACCAGCTGACTTGTTTTCCTCTAAACCTTTTTTATTTATTTTTTTAAACTATTTACAAAAATACTTTTTATAAAAAAAAAACCGACTACAAAAAAATACCACTAAAACGATCAAAATAACTTTAATTTCGGAAGTCGGTGTTTCTCGGTATTGTTTGTTTCTTATTTAATACCGACTTGTGAAATTAAAGTTATTTTGATCGTTTTAGTGTTTTTTTTTTGTGAAGTCGGTTTTTTTTTGTAAAAAGTTTTTCATTTCACACTTTTTAATTGCGACTCACTTATTATAGCAAGAGCACCTATTTCTCATGACAATTCCAATTAACCCAAACACTGCTAGGATTCATTGTTTTATTATGAAGTTCCCGTGTCCACCTTCCAACTTCCGGCTCTATCATCAGATCAGTTTGAGAGTACTTTACAGCCAAAGTGCATCTCATGACAATTCTAATAAGCCTAAACACGGCTAGGATACATTGATTAATTACGGAGTTCCGGTGCCTATCTTCCGGCTCCATCATCATCATCAGATCACTTCGATGATACCATTTTCAACATAACTATTCAGAACCACTTATTTATTTGTATTGTCATAGTTGCTTAACTATCTTCATTGTGATATCTATTTGAGTATGAAGTTCCGTTAGCCATTTCTGGTCTTCTTCACCAGTTCCACTTCATCAAATGTTACTTTTTGACTGTAAATGCTTAAGTCTTCGAAAAAATTACCAAAATAACTATATGGTTGCCTATAATATTTGAGGAGTTCTCTCGATTCCTCATGGACCCCATCTTCAAAACTGGTTTTTTTTGAAAAAAATTGAACAAATCTGGAAGCACATCTTTTACTTTTCTTATTATTTTTTCTATAGTTCATCACTCCAGGGATGTACATTGTCACGGAAATGAAACACTTCTTTCACGATAATGATGACTTTTGTAACATCCACGACTTAATTTTGTGTCTCTGTCTTCACTATCTATAGGTGGGGTTTCTGAATTGAGTATTTTGATTTATGAACGCCTCAAACCCTATTTCTTCTTAGTTTTTATTGGTAAAATGATGTATTTTTCTTTTATTTTTGGTTTATTTTTGTTTATGTTTGTCTCTGTAGTTATGCATGCTGTATCAAGCCCTAATATTATAACATCGTGCTAGTTGGTACGCGCCTTGGCGGCCGCCGCTGATACAGCATTCGTGGTAGAGTCGCGGGATGTTATGTCTAACGCCCGGCGACACGAGGTCGGTAGCGATAAGTCCCTAGAATTAAGAACACTGTATTCAAATTAGTTTTAAGTATTTTTAGTCTTGATTAAAGCGTCTTCGCGACCGGACTCACTCGTTTTCTTTCGAAAACTCCTTCGGCAGTGCCCCCGGTAGTTAACTACCGGGGGCACGAGTTAACTGGCGCAGCCGGTAGGATATCCGCTGACTATAAGCTGTGTGCGAACACACAAATCGGTATCGCGCGCGGCTCGCGGGTATCCTCGAACCAAATAAATAAGTTTAACACATCTGGCGTCGAAGGTTCCTGTCCACGGCACGAGCAGCTCTACGGGTAGGCATGGGATCGAGCAGACTGTAAGTAGACCTTTTTACTATCCTGTCTCGTCCTTGTTATTTCCTGTGTTGCTCCTGTAGGACTTAATTTCGTAACTTTTAAACTCACATTGTTGAAAGTTACTTGACTTCTGCACAAAAATTGGCAGGCCTATTATTAAGCTATAGATAATATTTTATACATTTACTTTTTAAGTACATTAATTAACCTCTGCACAAAAATTGGCAGGCCTATTATTAAGCTATAGATAATATTTTATACATTTACTTTTTAAGTACATTAATTAACCTCTGCACAAAAATTGGCAGGCCTATTATTAAGCTAAAGATAATATTTTATACATTTACTGTTTAAGTATATTAATTAACTTCTGCACGAAAATTGGCAGGCCTATTTTTAAGCTATAGATAATATTCTATACATTTACTGCTTAAGTATATTAATTAATTTTGACAAAAATGCCGGATCAAGTTTGAGAAGCGGTCCAAATGATTCCTAAAGATATTTTAATTTTAATTCCAAAGTTTGGTGGTGACAAAAATATTTTAAACCTGTTTATAAAGAAAAGTGAATATATCTTAAGAAACTTTAATGGCCCCAATAATCCTGTTCAGCCAACTTATAATTTCCACGCTATCACCAGTAGATTGTGTGGTAGAGCAGCAGCTCTATTAAGTGAAAGGGAAGATATAATTACATGGGATCAATTAAAATCTGTTTTTATTCAACATTTTGGTGACCCGAGATCAGAGGACTGCGTGGCTATTGAACTAGAAAATTTAAAAATTAAAGCTAATGAAACCCACTTATAATTCTGTAATAGAATACAACAAATACGCAGCACTCTGTTCTCCAAGGTAAATTTGCTTGCTAGGGAGGAAATGAGAGTTGCAAAAAGAAATAGTGATTTATAATAACTTGTCTCTTGACGTGTTTTTATATAATCTGTCAGAGGATTTAATCCAAATCGTACGACTCAGAAATTGTACAAGCTTGGAAAGTGCGCTCAGTGTCGTCATGGAAGAGGTCAATTTTCAATTTCAGTATAATGCAAAAATAGAAATAATATGAGCCCCGCATCCTTCATCTAATAATAATAACTTCCAAGGTTTTAAATTGCAGCCTCAACTAAAACCTAATATTCCAGTTTTAAATAATATTTCGGCTACCCGGCTAACCAACACTTCAAGTTTGGAGTTCCACATTCGCCCCAAAATATTTTTAGGCCTGGTTTCAATACAAATTATGGGTTTGGTATACCAAACCACACTTACCTTAAACCGGGTATGCCTCAAGGTTATAAACCAGCGTACATTGCAGGCAGTCCGCAAAATAATTTTAAGTCTACCTCAACAAGGAAATAGACCTCAATTGAATAACGCACAGGGTAGAACTAATTTTAATCCACCAAACCAGCAATTCAAATTCGGTATACCACCACAACATCAATCACAGCGTAATTTAACCCAGTCACATGACACTGATGTTTCTATGCGAACTGCCCGCCCTCTTAGAAACAACATGATTACAAATAACCCTGATAGTGACGTTACGTTTTACACGTATAATAATAATTCCTACTCAGAGAATGCGAAGCCTGTTCCCAATGAGAGTAAAAGTACCAACTGAGCTTGATAACGGTGACGTAATCATTGACTTTGGAAAATTCGGTAATGACGTACGTATGCCGAGCGCGATAGTTACATGCATAGATAATTTTGCGACAACCGTTATTCAGAATGCTTCACAAAATACCGTGACAATTACATTTACCAAACCACTGACTACCACTAAACTTAACAACACTAAAATCTGTGAAATGAACGTAACATCAGGTAGGTTACTAAATAACTATGAAATTAACGAATTACTGAAACAAAATTTAGCAAAATTACGATTAGATCACACTAACTCGGAGGAACGCCAAGCTATAGAAAAACTTTGTTTTGAATATAGAGATATATTTTACTGCGAACAGCTTCCCCTTACATTCACAAACCAAGTAAAACACCGAATCCGGACTAAAAACGAAGAGCCGAATAATAAGCTAACTAGGTGGAAACTAAGGTTAGCTGAATTTAATTCCAATATAATATACAAGAATGGTAGCCAAAATACCAATGCAGACGCCCTGTCTCGTATAAAATTAAATATACTTCCCAATACAGATAATAACACATCCATACAGGGTAATGTAGGCGATACTGAAAGACCTGACAGTCCAATAGCAATATCAGACCCTTCAGAAACTTTGACCGCTTCATCACCTTCAGACATTAACTCAACTTATCCAGTCCGATCATCTTCATCCAGCACTCTCACAGCAGGTTCATTACCTGAAACAATACATTCAGCACAAGATATCGACACAGACGGCATCCCCATCCTAAATGAAGCTGTAGACACGAAGCCCCATCAAGTTCTTGTGTTTACTTGGAATAGAAATCAATTATCAGTAAAAGATTTGTCACGTGACAAACAAAAAATTTTTGAGATACACTTACCCTTAGATAATCCCGACCTTGTAAAATAGTTTCTTCTAGAATACATACAACCTAAAATAAAATATTTTTTTTATTTTGAAGACCAAATACACCGTAATCAGTTTACAGACGCCGTTATTAGACTATTTAAAAAGGATACCGTTAGAATTTATGAATGTACGAAAAGGATTATATACGTGGAGGACGAAGACGAACAACGTTCAGTCGTACTTACCTACCATCAAGTTAAAACTAGCCATCGCGGCATTAAAGAAACCCTCATGAAAATAAAGCGAAACTATTTCTGGAGAAATATGGACGTTACTGTTGCTACGGTAATTAATTCATGTGAAACCTGTAAAAAAACTAAAATACGATCGTAAACCATTGAAACCAGCGTTACAATTAACACAAACACAAACAAAACCCTTTGCTGAAATATTTATAGACATTTTCTCTATAGAAGGCAAATACTTTTTGACGACAATAGACGCTTTTAGTAAACTAGGACAGGCTCTTATGCTCTCAAACCGATCCACCCCTGAAGTAGTTCGTGCGTTAATAAAAATTTTCTCGTTCTATGGCGTACCAAACCGAATAAGTGCCGATCCCGGAATCGAATTTAACAACGCCTTGTTTAAAGAAACACTACAATTTTATAAAATCGATCTACACATAGGTACGGCACATAACCCCGATTCCATGGGTTTAATAGAGCGTTTTCACTCAACCATCTTAGAAATATATCGTATCGCAAAATATGTGCGTCGAATTACTGATGCTGCCAACGTAATGACGTACGCAGTTATGTCTTACAACCAAACCATACATTCAACAACAGGCCTTACGCCTTTCGAAGTGGTCTTTAGACACACTGATTCAAATAGCACTTTTGCGGTTAACTTTAATAAACAATATACGCAACAATTAGTCAACGATCATATGAAGCGAACCAAATATCTCTACCAATACTTAACGGACAAAATAATGGCAAACAAGGAAAACATTAAAAAAAAACGCGGTGGCGAAACATCATTCGATATACAAGAAGGATACATACCCTTCAACTTCAAAGGATAGATAAGAATCCAGGCGTATTGATTCTGAAGCAAGGTCAAGCCAGCGTAAGTTATAATAAGTGGACTATTATTAAGGTTTTAGATATAAGTTTGATTCATGAGGACTTAGAATTTAATATTAAAAGGTACGCAAACTTTAATGAATACATACAGGAACATTTGGGCAATGAAACCTAGAATTATCAGTTGCTTGATGTAAAACTCCAAACGGATTACGTCATGAACAGTAGCCTTGAAAGGTTTAAGCAGTTAGCCCCATCGATAAGGATTAAACGTGAAATTCTAAATCCTCTAGGATCTATTATTAAGGTAATTACCGGTAACCTAGACCATGACGACGCTACCAGATATGATAATATGATTGATAATATAAAAACACGCCAGGATGCATTAGCAAACAAGGTGACGCTAATAACTGAAATTTCTAAAACTCTAGTTAAAATAATGAATTCTACTAAGAATAATTTCATTCAAATAGAAGAAGAAATTTGGGAGATGACAAAATTAATTAATCAAACCAGCATGAACATTGCGATACATAATTTTGTAAATATCTATAATCTATTTTTATTTTACACAATTTTCAACTATTTTGCAGTCAATTGAATGAGATTGAAACTTCCGTCACATTCACTAAATTAAAAATATTACACCAGTCTCTAATAAAGCCTGATGAATTGTTCAAATCATTAAAATCCATAGAACGGTCTAATAAACTTGTATACCCAGTAAGCTATGATAACCTAGTTAAGTTGGAACAGTGTATAGAAATAAAAGCTTATTCTAATGGAAGTCAAATAACATTCATCCCAGAGATACCTATAATTAAAGATGAAATTTAAACATACTACAGGGCAATTCCAATACCCATTACCAATCATTTTAACCAGACAACAATCATTATTCCCAAACACCCCTACCTCTTAGTAAAAGGGTCCGAAATAGTCTCGCTCTCCCAGCCTTGCAACGAACTCTACGAGGCTAAGTTCCAGTGCTACGAGGACGAGTCCCAACTGCCAAAAGAAGATATCTGCGTAACCGCATTGATGAGGTTTTCTCACAACACGAGCTCTTGTAATCCTGTTCCAGTCGAAATTCACCCCTTTCACACCCTTAAGATAGAATCTGTGGGGAAAAAGCGTTGGACTATTTATAGTAAAGCCAAAAGCATACTGTCAGAGATCTGCAACAACGAGATAACAAAGGAAAAAATAAAGGGTACTTACTCTCTTGACTTAGATGGTCACTGCGATGTCAAGATTGGAAAAATTACCCTGAAATCGAATCCTACTGCCATAAGTAATATTGGCTCTTCGAAATTACCTATTGTCAATCTCCCGGATGTAACAGCCCTCGAGCCACACCTACAACGGAAACCCATCAACTTGGACACTAGTGATTTAAATTTAATAAATATACAACACCTAAAAAACTTATTGGAAGTAAGTAAAAGTGAAGTGAAAGACGGCAGTGTAAAGTTCATTAACGTGAAAAGTGTTAGCGTCGGCACTCTAGTGTTATACTTAATTATAGTGTTAAGTATTTGTGTATTCATAGTTCATAAGTATGGAAGAATCATAAAATATTGTTTTTGCCGAAATGATCGGAGTGACAATAATCATCCCAATGATGATCATCCCTCCGATAATTTCGAACTTATGGGGGGAGGAGTTATGCATGCTGTATCAAGCCCTAATATTATAACATCGTGCTAGTTGGTACGCGCCTTGGCGGCCGCCGCTGATACAGCATTCGTGGTAGAGTCGCGGGATGTTATGTCTAACGCCCGGCGACACGAGGTCGGTAGCGATAAGTCCCTAGAATTAAGAACACTGTATTCAAATTAGTTTTAAGTATTTTTAGTCTTGATTAAAGCGTCTTCGCGACCGGACTCACTCGTTTTCTTTCGAAAACTCCTTCGGCAGTGCCCCCGGTAGTTAACTACCGGGGGCACGAGTTAACTCTGTTGAGGCCGGCGTCAAATTGCAACACATAACCTAGACAACTGTGTTGTTTATGGTCATATGGTGCAACACAGTTATGCCCGATACACACATGGCCTGTCAGGTATTTTTGTAACGAATTGTGCGTATATTTAATCAGAATAAACATGTTTTCTTTCTTTTCTTCTTTCTTTACTTAAATGCAAAATTTTAATAGATTTTCAGGCTAAAGTAGAGTTTGAGAAATACTCAACTTCAAATGCAATGTAAATAAAAAAATTGGTGTAGAAATGAAATCATTCGTAATTACTCTGGATGCTTTTAATGTGCATCTCTTTCTACATCGTTTTTATACATACTTGCCAAAATTATCGTTGTTACTATAATTTGTAACTATTTATTGATTTAAAAGGTCGGTAGAGTTTCTTGTACGTTTTTCTCCGGAGAGATTTTAGGAAGGGAGAGATGCTTTGGAATGTGATGATAGCTTCATCTTTTTTTTTGTGAACTTGACAATTCAACCCTTACAATTCAAAAGTGCCTGTAAATAATTTAACTGAAATAAATGCTTTGAGTTTATAGCGATATTTATAATGCCGCATAAGAACTAAAATTCAAAACCCCACATCGCGCAATTAGAACATAATTATATACAACAGCTCGAAATCAACTATCAGGCAACAGATAAGACGGTCTCCGACGGGTGTTGTGTCTTCTGAAGGGACCAGACATAACACACAGACCCGTATGGTTTGAGGATCTTCCTGCAACGGCGGTATGAGGGACTTTATTTTTAACCGACTTCAAAAAGGAGGAGGTTCTATGTTCGGTTGAATGTATTTTTTTTTAATGTATCTTCACCAATTTCTCGGTTAATTGTGGACCGATTTTGAAAATTATTTTTTTATTAAAAGGTTATGCTTTCAAATTGGTTCCATAGAATTTTTTTTATGATCTGATCATGAACTTCGAAGATATGGAACGGAACTCCGCATAGGATCACAGCAGAACTGTCGTAACAAGTAAAATTGCTTTGTTTATACGTGTGGTCGATGACTGACTGAAAGAAAAGGGGGAGGGAATATATCGAACTGATCTGATGATGAAGCCAGAAGGTAGGTACTGGAACTCAGGTATTTAAGTTTGGCTGAGGGGTACTTATTAGCGGTGGTACCATAACTAAAAGTGTAAAATAAAAAACTTTTTACGGTTGGTTCTTCTTTTGTAAAAAGTTTTTAAATATTTTTATTTATTATGGATAGGCTCGCATTTGACCACTATCTCACTTGAGGTGAGCGATGATGTGGCCGACGATAGAGCACGCTTGCCTAGAAGTAATCTATTCACTCTTGACATAAAGTCCCCTAGGTTGTAGTTATAACTTTACACCCTGTTCCACATGCGTGAGTTAAAAGTGAGTTTTAGCTTTTCCAATCACCATGACTATTGCCTTATCCCGCCAATTGCTAAGCAAAGGCCTCCGCATGTACTCACTGTGTGGTTCGTTGGTATATCCGAGTCCCAACCCTGTATAGGTCGTCCACCCTTTATCAATATACGTTCAATAAGAATCTTCAGCACTTACTCAGTTTACTACAGAATATACTATCCTAGCCTGTGCCTTCCTCAAAAGTTTGAAAATGAATAAAAATTTAATCTCCCGTAAGCAATGATCCAACTTTAGTTTAAATGTTTAAAACTGAAACTTAGAGTTAATTTTGGTTACATCTGAAATAATCTAGCTAAACTGAAAAGGTTTACCATAAAATAGCCTTTATATTATATTTAACCAAGTCACTTTTGCTTTGAAGAAATGAAATGTTAAAGAAATTTGCTATCATTTTCCAAAGTACCTATGAAATTTTAATGCAAGTTAATATTCTTGACCTTTTTCTTTGCTTATGCTAAGGATACGTCATGAATACTAATGCCTAATACTTAACTTATAAGACACGACTATGTTACGACTAATAGGTCCGTAAAAAGATCATCTATCACACATAAAGTACACGCAACAGGTGGTCATTAGAAGCTGAAATGCGAACATTAGGATTCCACAAAAAAAAATCTGTTAGTGCTGTGCTTCTTGGCTTAATATTATGAATTCATGCGAGCAATTCTAAGTTCGTTGTGAGACAACAAGTAATATTAACATAGAATTGAACTTACGTAGGTGGCAATGAAGGAACCCTTTTAGCCACCCGTTATAAAAGAAAGCTTAGTATTATAACTCGTGGGCTTGCGGATGGCGAGCAATGGGTAGCTCGCCGTCTGGTCGTCCGGTAACCATCTGGACCGAGCTCGAGTCGTCGACAGCGCGTAGTCTTTCATGCGCGCCTCAAGGAGATGCCAGCAAAAAATTAGGAGCCCAGCAGGGTCAAAACCTGCTGGGGCCATGGGTTGTGTAACAGAGAACCCCGGAGCCATAGGAATAGGTTTTAGTCTGCAAAAGTCTGACACTCGCACCGCTCTAGTTCGGGAGAAGTCATTGAATGATTTCCCACCTAAATAAAAAAACTTGCGTGAGCTGCTCAGTACACTTTATATCTATAATTATATCAAGCTTAATTTTTCGGTTACCCGACCTCATAAAAAGACGTTTCACAATTTCTTAGAAGCAAAATACAATGTAGTTAAAGCTGCGCATGTACGATATTCTGAACAAAAGTTGATAGAGATGATTCGAAGCGTCATATTCCATTACGAACGCCGAATATTGCCTCAAATGGCCTTAAGCCGCTCATCCGACATAATCACGTTTGATATGTGGCAGGCAATTTCTTTGAATTTGGGTCCAAAGCATTATTTATATCTGAATACAATATTACCTTCCCTGTTTTGTATTAACATAATATAGTTTCGGGTTGACTTGTTTCTTACAAATTCGGGGACGTCTTTCGGCTTATTATTATCGGTGATATAGAGAGAGAGAGAGAGTTCGCAGAAAGGTGCACCTACATCACGTCTTTTTCTTCTGATTCATCAATTCATCGAGCTAAGCGTTTCGCATCGTTGTTTATACCGTGAGCATCGAAGGACTGTAACAATTTACCTGCTGCGGTCTTCCCGTCTGATTATAATATTGATGTCTTCAAGGCTATAGTGAATAGGCTCTTAATAAACTAGTGCACCTTACCATCAACGATTGCATTACTGCTTACCATCAGGTGGGATCGCAGTCAAGCACTAGTTTATATCAATTAAATAAAAAACTTTTTACAAAAAAAATACAACCGACTTCAAAGTATCCGACTAAAAAAAAAACACTGAAAAGTGCAAAATAACTTTAATTTCGGAAGTCGGTGTTAAATAACGAAGAGACATAAAAATCTTTTTACAAAAAAAATACAACCGACTTCAAAGTAAAAAAAAACACTGAAAAGTGCAAAATAACTTTAATTTCGGAAGTCGATGTTTCTATAATAGTTTCGTCTCTTCGTTATTTAACACCGACTTCCGAAATTAAAGTTATTTTGCACTTTTCAGTGTTTTTTTTTACTTTGAAGTCGGTTGTATTTTTTTTGTAAAAAGATTTTTATTTTACACTTTTTAGTTTTGGTACCACCACTAAAAAGTACCCCTCAGCCAAACTTAAATACCTTATAGCCAGAGTGCATCTCATGACAATTCTAATAATCCCAAACACGGTTAGATTACATTAATTTATTACAGAGTTCCGGTGTCTAACTTCAGGCTTCATCATCAGATCAGTTCGATATATTCCCCCTCTACTTTTAGTCAGTCATCAACGATACGTATAAACAAAGCAATTTTACTTGTTGCGACGGTTCTGCTGTGATCCTATGAGGAGTTCTGTTCCATATCTTCGAAGTTCATGATCAGATCATAACAATATTTCTATGGGACCAACTCGGAACCATAACCTTTCAAACAAAAAAAAAATTTTCAAAATCGTTCCACAATTGATCGAGAAATCGGTGAACATACATAAAAAAAAAAAAAAAACATACATTCAACCGAACATATAACCTCCTCCTTTTTGAAGTCGGTTAAAAAGAGGTGTTCTCGACGTAATAGATGAAACACTTGCTACAATTGGTTCTCAGAAACATTGCCAAAGTACTTCATAGTAGCTAAATGTTCAACCATTTCTACTTGTTCTTAGAACTGCACTATTGAAACTAGGTTTGTCGGCCCGCATATTCCTTCGTGTTTTGGCAAGTCAAATAATTGTATGCTGGTGAAGCTGTTAGTTTACTTTATGCTGTGATAGAGACAACACTTCCTTCTGCTTCCGACGCAACGCTTCCACGAATTCCCGTCTTATATATAATAATTTACATAGTCACACATTACATTACACATCACACACACACACACACATTTTACATTATCTACTTCTACATAAAGTAAATCTTGTGATTATCTAAGTATACTAATATTATAAAGCTGAAGAGTTTGTTTGTTTCAACACGCTAATATACGGAACTATTGGTTAGAATAAAAAATAAATTAGATAGCTCATTTATCGAGGTAGGCTATATATAACATCGCGCTATGACCACTTGGAACGGAGTTGTAACTGCGAGGGACTATAAAATAAATGAAGTGTTCTCCACATAATTGGATTCGTATTTCGATTATTAAATCTTCAATTAATTTTCCCTGTGTCCTCATATTTTCTTTACTTTTGAAGATATTCAAATCTAGAGCTACAATAAATTAACGACTATTATCTTCATCATTATTTTTGCTAAGCTGTAAGACGAAGCTCTCAAATCAGTTAAGACGGCTATAGGATTTTATTTCTAATTGCTTATAACAATGGAATCATAATCCCAGTTTAAATTTACATCGTATTGTTGCATTTTCAGTACAATTTTCCTAATAATTCGTCTGTATTGTTAGTTGAAAGCGTTCGCCCGGCGACGTCCGAAAGGGTTCGTTCATAATCAGTACTCGTGACTTGTGTATATTAAGGTGTATAGTCCCTTGAATATCTGGCCGGAGTTAAATGGACAAATACTCGTACTGCCGCCTCCACCCGCAAGGCGCCCTACTAACCTTTAAAACTATTTTCTTTGCGAAATATTGATTGATTTACATAATATTCTATGTGCATTCTGAAGAACACTTTACCAGCATTTTTTGTGTAAACATATTTTTAAAGATAAAAGCTGTTTGAAAGGAGTAGGAAAAACAAGCGAAAAAATATCATGTTACTAAATTATTGTTATTATTATTTTTTATTATAAACATGACTAATGCAAAAGTTCCGTCATACTTGAGGAAAGACGCCACAAGCATAGAGCAGAGGTGTGGTGGCACTTTTCTTTAAGAAGGGCGACAATGCCTACAGCTTAAGAATTACAGGTCCATCTCGCTTCTGAGTCATGTCTACAAGCTGTTTTCCAGAGTCATCATGAATCGTCTCGCGCGCAGGTTCGACGACTTCCAGCCTCCCAAACAAGCCGGATTTGGAAAAGGCTTCAGTGCCGTAGACCACAAACATACGCTCCGGCAGGTTATACAAAAGACCGAGAAATATAACCTGCCTCTGCTTAGCTTTCGTGGACTACGAGAAAGCTTTTGATTCGATCGAGACTTGGGCTATACTGCAATCTCTCCAACGGTGCCAGATTGACATCGAAGTGCTGAAGTGTTTGTACGAGAACGCCACAATGTCAGTCCAACTTTAAGAACGGACCTCGAAACCTATCCTTCTGCAGTGGGGTGTGAGGCAGGGAGACGTTATTTCTCCGAAACTATTTTCGGCTGTAATGGAGGATGTCTTCAAGGTTCTGGACTGTAATGGACTAAGTATTAATATCAATGGCTAGTACATCACTCACCTTCGGTTTGCCGACGATATAGGAGTCATGGCTGAGACTTCGGAGGGGGTCAGTACAATGCTCGATGACCTTAGTAGAGCTTTCGAAAGAGTAGGTCTTAAAATGAACATGGACAAAACCAAAGTCATGGTAAATAACCATGTAGCACCCACTCCGATCAAGATCGGAAACTCTACACTCGAAGTTGTAGACGATTACGTTTACCTGGGACAGACAATCCAGTTGGGTAGGTCTAACTTTGAGAAAAAGGTCAATCGTCGAATCTGACTCGACTGAGCAGCGTTCGGGAAGCTGCGAGGTATCTTCTCGTCCAACATACCATAGCGTCTCAAGACGAAAGTCTATGATCAGTGCGTGTTGCCAGTGATGACATATGGCACTGAAACATGGTCGCTTACAATGGGCTTCATCAGAAGGCTTACAGTCACCCAAAGGGCAATGCAAAAGACTATGCTCGGAGTTTCCTTGCGTGATCGCATCAGGAATGAAGATATCCGAAGGAAAACCAAGGTCGTAAAACGGATGGTCAATGGGGCCGAAAGGTTTTAAAGTGGCGACCGCGCACCGGAAAACGCAGCGTTGGAAGGCCTCCCACAAGGTGGTCCGATGACCTGGTGAGAGTCGCGGGGATACGGTGGTTGCGAGATGCACAGGACCGTTCGGTTGTCTTCTTGGGGGAGGCCTATGTCCAACAGTGGACGTCCTTTGGCTGAAATAATGATGTTATGAAAAGATCATATGTTGATAATGTTACATAAGAATCTATTTTTTTTTTTAAACCTATTGACCTAGCCGTTACCGAGGAGCAGGCTTCAGAAAATCACTGTTTTATGGCAGTGCTCGGCAGCTAGGACCTTAAGTTTAGTTATAGGAGTATTGTAGCACGATCTATTGTGGTACTAATGAGCAATCACCGCAACTCACTTCACGCAACTCCGCCCTTTCAATAGACTTATAGACAACTTTGAATAGATGTTTTTATGTAGGGGCTTTGCGTTTCATTGATACCGATGTCGTGTAGGAGGGTGGATATCTATCTAAGTACTATTGAATGAAACTGAGCTAAATATGTATCGTCAAAGTGGTTTTCCTAGTCACAGCAGGACCTCTAATAACTTATAAAATATACCAGCTTCGGCTAGTGGCTTCGTCCGCGTGAATGTTAGTTATTGCAGACGCGAAGTTGTAGTTGAAGATAGATAAAAAGTAGCCTATGAAAATGATCTCTTGGATTCTTATCCAACGAACGATCTGTTTGCGGATGAATGGATGATGATTTTATTGGTATGTCAGAAGTACTGTGAGAGGAATTGATGTAAGTACATGTTGTTTATAAGTTAAAACTTTTTGTTTAGTTACTGTCATTGGTTGTTTAACCGTTGTAATTGATAATTCTTGGGGTTCAAGCTTCTTTCGTACCAAATTTCATCAAAATCCGTTTAGTAGTTTAACCATAAAATCGTAACAGACAGACAGGCAGGCAGAGTTACTTGCATTTATAATAATAGGTCTTTACCTATGAAATTGGAGATTTTTAAAACGGGTTGCTTTGAAGTTTTATATCATTGGATTGACTTGGAATCATAAGTTCAAATAAATTTTATATTAAAGGTATCTATATACCTGTATGCTAATATGCTAACAACCATAACAGGTATATATATACCTGTTATTGTTGTTAGCATTGTACATAATATAATATATTTAATAATAATAATATTCCACAACTATCACACAACGCCGTCTAGTCCCAAGCTAAGCAGAGCTTGTGTTATGAGTACTAGACAACTGATAAACATACTTATATATTTCTAAATACATACATATATAGATAGATTACACCCAGACACAGAACAAATAATCATGCTCATCACACAAACATTTGTCCTGGGTGGGAATCGAACCTACGACCTCCGGCACAGCAGTCAGGGCCACTAACCACTAGACCAACAGGCCAGTCAAACTTACTAAATAAGATGTGTTCTTCGAGTTTGATACACACAAGGAACTGATGTAAGCCTAATTGAAAATCAATCGCTGTGATAAATTCTTGGCATACGCCAGCAATACGAAGGCATTACCTACCTACAGACATTGTATACCTACCTAGGGACATATAAGAAGGTACATGTAGATCGTGTGATTTTCCCACGATTTTCTTTGAAACGATAAAGAAAACACATTAATCAGTTACCGAATTCTGAGAAATAAATCGGAAAGCTCACGTTTCGCATTAAAAGATATCAAAGAAAGCGTTTCCAGCAAATTGATATAATAAATCTATAAACAAAATATAATGTAATTTAGTGAAAGGAAACGGAAACGTGATATGATATGTTATGAGAGCGTAAGTCCTCTTTAGCGTTATCCTCAATCTAGTGTTGTGATTCTAACATCCGGTTTCTGGAAATAATTTATCGGTGCGTCCCAAATTAAACGCTATTCGAGTTATGAGATAGGTCGGGTTCTGTATTGAATATTTTGTGTTATGATCGTCTCAATCCCTACTTCAAAGCTAAATTTTGACAGGTTTACCAAGTAAAGTTAGAGAAATAATCATTTTCAAATGCTTATTTCAGAAATTAGGGGGATTTTCTGTTAAAAGTTCATTCATCCACAGCGTTTGATAATTTGATAGATGTGTTTTCTGCTATAATTTTTGTTACAGCAGCCCAAGTTGAGCAACCTTTGTTTTGTATGTACCTAACATATTACGAAATCTAAATCGACCAACGACTGAAAAATTTGTTGTTTAAGATAGGTACGAAGTGATAGGAACGTATGAGCTACTATAATACACTTAGGTATCTTCCGCAGAAGCCTGTCTCTCTCTTTTCTACACACGTCTGTCTTCGGTCATTGCCGACTAGTATAACACACTTATAATAAGTTCATTTTTTATACGAATTCAGTCCTTAACATCGCACATAGGGTATACCTACAACACAACGATTTCGTTAACTCATTGTCATTGTGGGAACTTAATATTGTTTTGATCAAAAAGTTTGCATGTCAGAATCTGACTATTAAAAATTCAAATTCATGCATTGACTGGCAGAACAGGTGCAGTCTAAACGTCTAAAAATAAAGGGTTAAAAAAAAATTTACTATGTATTTAATAGTTGTTATATGTACATATAACAAAAGTAAATACCTACTGAAGAAATATTGTTTTTTAATTCATCCAATCTTGGGCAGCGGGATTTTTTGAAAGAGTTAACGTGGCGCTAAAAGGCGGAAATTGAAGGAACACGAGTGGGTTTTAGTCAGTAAAAGTCTGACACTTCCTCTCGCTAAACTCAAAACGAGTGAAGTTTTTTGAAAATTTCCAACTTACCTAAAAAATCCCGTGAAGGGGTTAAAAAAGTAAAATTTTGTCTAAAAGTTCGTCATTTTAGCCGATGTCGTTAGTAAATCCCATAGAGCACGCGACTTGTAGGTAATATAATAAAAATCCTCCACACTAATGATAGATAATGTAAACAAAATAACCTTCAAACATACACACGCAAAATACTAAAAATGTTTCGTTACTGTCAAATGCGAGGATTATAAGAGCTTACGTTGAGAATCACAACGAGCTGAAATGTTGAATGGGGGCAATCAGCCCTGCCAGTTGCCGCTGAAGGGATGAAGTATGCAGCATTCCTACAGCTTTATACAGCGCCATATTTACAATGCACTATTTCGTATTTTGAATAGCAAGGGGCGTTTTAGGCACGATGATATTTCTTTTTTTTTTTAAAGGGCCTTTCTAAAAGGTAGCACGTGTAGAAAACTACCGTCCTCCTCGCAACAGATTTAATTTTAATATTCTAGACTAGCTTTTGCCCGCGGCTTCGCCCGCCTACATAAAAAATAGCCTATGTCACTCTCCTGAGTGACATACGTAAAAGAAAATTAACAATCGGACCTGTAGTTTCAGAGATTACTTCCTACTTTGGAGGTATACGGAACAGAGAGTAAAGTCCCGCAAACCTCCGTTGAAAAGGGAGGATCCTCCGACCAGACGGGTGTTATGTCTGGTGGGCAACTGCCCGATAGATGATTTCAGGCTGTTCTATATGTTCCAATCGCGCGGAGAACTTTGATTGCGCGATGCAGGATTAGTTCTTTTGTGACGCCATAGATGACGATGATGTAGATAAAGAGTGGAGTTTACATGTGGATAGATGGAGGGAGGTCAAAGAAAATATGTTTGGATTCTGTGAGAAGAAGATATGAAAAAAAAGGAAGAATTGAAGAAAAAATCCTGATGCGCCGACCCTAAATAATACGAAAAAAGAAGAGGAAAATAATGATGATGACTTTGGATAAAGAACAAAATTAAAGCACAGTAGTTTCCGAGTTATTTATTTGAAGTTGAGTATTTATGAACCAAAAATAATGAAATAATTATAAATGAAAAAATTTTTTACTTAAATAATTTTATAGATTTTTGGACATTTATCATGAATTTTATTGTATCGTATTTTTAATTTTTGACTATAGGATTTTTATTTTATTGTATTTTAATTTTATTTCATTTTTATTTGACATTTATTATTATTGTGAATTTTATTGTATTATTATCATAATTTGTAATATATTTTGTGTAAAATTTGTAAGTTTTTATGGTATAAATGAATTGAATTAGTAATGCTTAATATGAATTTAATGGAATAATGATGTATATTTTGAGATTGATTATGTAGTAGAATAAATGGCTTTTTATTTTATTTTTATTATTTATATTTATGAATCTCCAGTCTGAGAACTTGTCAAACTTTGGAATTAAAAGGTTTGGTATGTTGTTTTGTTTTTATTTTAGTTCCGCACAGTTTGTGCATTTAGTCAGTGTCTAGTTTAAAAACTATTTTGTTTTTGATACGGTGTGTGGCGCGACAAAGTGCAGTCACTTTGGAAAATAAAGTGACTATATAGTTATAGTCATTTTATTTTTCATTAGAATGAAGTGTAGCCATGAGGATAGGTGGCAGATGGAAATATCTGCTTGTTTCAAAGTCCCTTTTATTAATCCTACTAATATTATAAACGTAAAAGTATGGATGTATGAATGTATAGGTGTATGGATGTATGGATGTATGGATGTATGGATGTATGGATGTATGTATGTATGGATGTATGGATGTATGGCTGTTTGTTACTCTTTCACGCAAAAACTAATAGTGGAACAAAGGAAGACCATGTCCTAGAATAGCACATAATTATAATACTTTTTATCCCAGGATTGTGTTCCCTTGGGACAAATATCTACTATCACGCGGGTGACGCCGCTGGCAGCAGCTACTAATCAATAGTGATATAATACAAATAATGCTTTGCTTGCGAAACTTGACATGTTATTGATCAACGACCGTCTTAATGGGGATCAGCAAGGCATGTCCTTGCAGAATGCATTGAGTCAACCATCTCAACAAGCTTCAATAAAACTACTACAATAAAATTCTCAGCATCATTTTTCAGAGATCGCGCCTATTCCAATGACACACATTTGGTACTTTTTAGTAGGAAATCATTAAATCCCTCCTCCAGCTCTGAGCGGAGCGAGAAGGAGTGTCAGACTTTACCTAAGTAAAACCCACCTATATTCCTTCAGTTGAAACTCTTACGAACATATCCGCAGCATGGCAGAGTTGTGACACCAATTTTACATCACAATATCCACTTAAACATTAAGCATTATCAATCTTACAATGTTCCTACTGCTGGGATTCAGACTTCCTTTCCAGGACAGGTCTGCCTGCTGCGGTCTTCCCGTCCAACTATAATTTAGGTGCCTTCAAGGCTAGAGTGAATAGGCTCTTAATAAGCTAGTGCGCCTCACCATCAATGATTGCATCTCTGCTTAATTACCATCAGGTGGGATCGCAGTAAAGCACTGGTTTATATGAATTAAAAAAAAAGGTAAACAATATCCACTAAGAATTAATTCGTGAATAATTAAAAGAGCCAAAAACTCCGATACATATTAGTCTGATACGTAGTGGTTCTAATTATATGTGCCTACCTAGGTATACCTTTTGAACAAAGAGCATAACCAAAGCGTCACCTTTGTACCTATTTTTCCGTTTCTTTTTTCTTATCTTTTATTTTATGTATGTACATAAGTAGTTAAATAAATAAAGAGTCATTATTATCTTTTACAAGTAGGTACACTACTGTAAAACGAAACACTTTAGGTACCTCTACTAAACAATTAAAAGTCTGTGCATAATTACTGCTACAACAGAAAGCACCTCTAAAAACATTTTATTCAAACCATTTTATGTGCAACGGTTGAATAAAAACTCACCACAAACAAACCAAAATTCAAAGCTTTTAAGAGACGTTGAATAAAGATGATCAACATAATAACCGAAAAAATTATCTGTTGAACCGATAAAGCGCTGCATTCGAACAGTTCGCTTTATTCTGGTTCATGCACTGAGTAAGTAGTAACTACGGTTTCAAACTTCAAATAATTGATTTGAAAATATGGGTAAAAAAGTACCAAAAGTATCGTCATAAGCAGGAGCGCCAGCTTTTAGAAAACCTCATGGGTGCTCATGACATGCTCATTTGATGACTCGAAAAAGGAGCGAAGTGTGAGAAGAGAAATGCACAGTGATCGACCGACAAATAAATAGGTAAATGTCCTACTTACATACTGCGGAACAACGAAGGTACCACAAACACCCAGACCCAACACAAATATCTGTTTCCTCAACAAACATTTGTGTTGGTGCGGGAATCGAACCCGCGACCCTGCGTCTCAACCGGCGCTATAAACCACTGCGCTAAATGGGTCGTCAGGTAACGAAAAAACAAACGCCCATCCCTAAAAGGCGATTACTGATCTGTTTCCTGATGTCTATTCTCAGGGGTGCTCGGCACCCACTGTTTATTTCTCATGGGTGCTCGAGCCCCCGAGCACCCACGGAGTCGGCGCCCCTGGTCATAAGTATCATGATTGCCCAGTGGTTAAGATACGTTAGAGTGGTTAAGTAACAACGTACATTTTTTCAATTTGTACTTTCCTCCTAAGTTTATCTAGTTCAATACTGACACCTCGGGCCTCGGAAAGCTAGTGAAGCCGTTGGTTCCGGCTATCATTCATAGATCTTTGATAGTCGTTACAAGTAAACGTCAGAAAGTCTAATCATCAGTCTATCTAAGGAGTATCAAGTTGGCTCAGTAACTGGGTTGTGAAGGTCTAATAGGCAATCACTCAATGTCATCATCATCATCATCATCCTCATTTCATCCAAAAGACGTCCACTGTTGGACATAGGCCTCCCACAAGTGTGATCTTGATAGGAGTGGGTGCTACGTGGCTGTTTACCATGACTTTGTTGACTCCATGTAAATTACAAGTATTAAGCCGCGCATTGGAAGCCGGCCACAAACTAATTTGGAATAAAGCTAGAAGACGTATGATATAATTTAGTATCACCATATTTAACCAATAAGCTTACAAAATACAGGTTACAAAGTCAGAAAACTAAAATATAAGCAAAATATTAATAGAAAAAATCGTAACGCACTATAGATATATAACATACTGTGAACATTGAATACATAAGAGAATACAAAATCAAGCATTAACTTATTCAAAGTGCTCATGCAACCTAAGATGTAAGCTATTAAGTTGCTTAAATATTACACACACACTTACTTAAATGTACACAGTAAATGCTTTCAGAAATTATGAATTCAACTTGCATGTATTCAAATAACAAACCTGAAAAAGTATATCACGAACATATGATAGAGTGGTTTTTAGAAAAAGAGATATACGTACGTTTGTATATACAACATCACATTCTGAAAGTAATATGTTCAGAATCGGCTACTAAATCAATTTCATATATATAAGCATAATCAGCCTTTTAATGTTCCCTCTGCTGGGACTCAGGCCTCCTCTCTCTAGGAGAGGGAAAGAGCCGTAATCCACCACGCAGCCCAGTGCTGGTTGGTGAATGTCACATGTCTTCGAATTTTTGGTTCTAGGACATGCCGGTTTCCTCACGATGTTTTCCTTCAGCGTTTTGAGAGCAGTGATGATGAAATAAATTACACAAAGTAATGCGCCTGGCTGTGTTTGAACCCGCGACCTTCAACTCGTAAGTCGGGGCCGTTACTACTCGGCCACCACTCTCACCTCATCCTAAAAATAATTTTAATAAATTCTTGATAAATTTTGATTACGTCACTAGCGTGTTTGTACATACTTAGACACCAATATCGATGCGCTACCATAATGAAGTGCGTTGATGCCCATATTATTTGCCTACATATTAACGAAAGCAATTTCTTAAACAAATACTACCTAAGTGCATATTAAGTTTCTACATGTTGTCTCTACACTGTGTGTATCTATGTGTTCCATAATTTTCTTTCTTTTTTTTTATTTCAATAAAATTTCAGTGCTTAAATTATAATCGTAATTTAATCTCCCAATTGGGGTGTAAAGGATATAATAATAATATTCCACAACTTTCACACAACGCCATATTGTCCCAAACTAAGCAGCAGCTTGTGATATGAGTCCTAGACAACTGATAAACATACTTATATATTTCTAAATACATACATATAAAAGATAAATTACACCCAGACACGGAACAAACGATCGTGATTATCACACAAACATTTGTCCTGGGTGGGAATCGAACCCACAACCTGCGGCATAGCAGTCAGGGCCATTATCCACTAAACCAATAGGCCTGTCAAAAAACAGGGTGTGCATTATTCCAGTCACATGTTGTGTATACCTATGAGAAGTATACTTTCTATGAATTATAATTACAATGCGTTCCAAATAAGAATAGGAATGACGCCATGTTGTGACGTCACGTCATACTGTCAAATCGTAAGAAATTGGGCAAAATTGAAAAACTCAGAGATGAGCAAAATTGAGGAACTGGATTCTGATTAAACTATTTTCGTTCACAGTTCGTAAATAAATTAAATTTTAAAATTTTCTTGTTTTGCTCACCATAATAATTCTTCGATTTGACAGTATGTGACGTCACTACCTGTCAATCGATCCTATTCTTATTTGGAACGCATTGTATCAATCTTTTTTTTGGGCTGGCTAATCATCGAATAACTTCTGGCATGGAGCGAGGAATGTTAAACTTTTACTGTCAAACCCCACCCATGTTTCTTCAGTTGCCCATTGCGTTCCAGGACCATGATGCCTATTTCGAATAACCCTACAGCCCCAGAACAGCCAACCTTTACAGTAAGTGACATTCGACGAAGTCCTTAAAAGATAAGAACTCGTGACATTTCGAGAATGTCAATAACGGACTTAACCGTAGGTGCCCAGCAGGGCCGACGCCCGCTAGGGCCATAAGGATTTTCTGAAAAGGAAACTCGAGCCCAAGTCGTCGACGGCGCGTAGTGTTCCAAGCGCGCCTGAAGGTGATGCCAGCAAAACCGTAAGGTCCCAGCAGGGTCGAAGCCTACTGGGGCCATGGTTTCGCATCTGAAAGGATAACCCGGGGTACTGGAACACAAGGAAAAGAAAGAACAAAAGAGTGGGTTTTAGTCCTAGAGCGAGAGAAGTCATTGGATGATTTTCAACCTATAAAAAACTATCATATTTTTCACTGATAGAATATTATTATTATCATGGTGACTGAGTCGAGTGGAAATCCTTTAAACTGACTTCTAGGTATGAGGCGGACGATTATGAACAATTTTTTTACAAGATCTTCATTCTCAAAGCACACACCATTTTCATACTTTTTTTTTAATTTATAAGTTACATAAATATTATATTAACCATATTACAGTAAAAATCTAATAAGGAATTAAGTCTGGTAGACTTTTCCCCCTTCCATTAACGGCAAAACGTCACGAAACCCATAATCTCAGAGGAATGGCAGCCTCACTTAAGTATTACGGGTTTTCAAGAAAAGTGACGGTCTGCCCCATCTCACATCTGGCCTCTGCAGTCATCTAGTGAATGAAGTTATTCAGCTGTAATTGCACCATTAAAGCGCATGATTGCTGAACGACCGTAACTTTAAGGACCCCGCAGACAGTGCGACGTCACACCGCAACAACGCGTTTTTATAGAAAGTATTCTAAAATTATACAGATCATCATTTCAGCCGAAAGACGTCCACTGCTGGACATAAGCCTCCCCCATGTGTCACCACAATGAACGGTCTTGTGCATCTCGCATCCATGCGCAATGTGCCCTGCCCACTGCTACTTAAGTTTGGCGATTGATGTCGGCGACCTCACAAAAGCAATATAGATATTATAAATATACAGGTGCAGGAACAACTTTCATGAATATGCAGAGGCGACAACGCGACAACGTTGTGACAAAGTGAGAATTATTCAAAAAATGCTACGGATAAAAAAATCTATGAAAATAAGAAGGTTTTTTTTATAAATGATAAATACTAGTGCTTAACTGCGATCGCACCTTTTGGTTAGCAATCATGCAATCGTTGATGGTGACGCTCACTAGTTTATTAAGAGCCTATTCACTCTGGCCTTGAAGACACCTTATAAATAACGGGAAGACAGGCAAATTGTTCAAGTCCTTGTACGTGGTATAAACGACGAGGCCAAACAGTAAGGACCGCAGAGGTGCTAACGATGTAAGGGTGAACGCTCGCCGTAAAAAGTCCGATGGTAGAGATGGCGGAATCAAGTCATATAATTTGTTTTATCGCTTTGTCACCATGCATCTGTTTTTGAGAGCCTCTACAAAGCGTTGTTTTGTTAGCAAATTATCATAGTTTCAATAATTATTAATTAAAGGTTTCAATTAAATACCTATTCGTTTATGTATACTTTGTTTTATTTCCATATTCATTTGCTGTGAATGATTTATACAGAAATTGGCTCAATGCATACGATTATCATATTTGTATGGTTTTCTGGGCAATGGATAATTGTAAATTATCGTCACATATTGTGCGTGTTTCTGGGTGATTAATGTAGTTATCATTCTGGATTTATGAATAAAAGATGTCAATGGATGTGGCCAATAACACGTACTGTGACTGTACGTAGTTAAAACAAACATATGAACTCCGTTTTTTTTATTGAGTAAACATTAAATAACTTCTCCCGCTCTGGGTGTTGCGTTGGTCTGACAGAGCTGAGCACGGCTCAACCAATCACGCGGAGTGCGTCAAAATTTAAATAAAGAAATGCGATTTCATTCTATAAATTACTAGCTACTGCCGGCGGCTTTGCTCGCGTAAAAATAGTAGTAGAATAGTAATAGTAGTAGTTTTGTAGTTTTGTTACCATTTTGGTGTACAATAAAGTTTATTTTATTCTATTCTATTCTATTCTATTCTATTCTATTCTATTCTATTCTATTCTATTCTATTCTATTCTATTCTATTCTATTCTATTCTATTCTATTCTATTCTATTCTATTCTATTCTATTCTATTCTATTCTATTCTATTCTATTCTATTCTATTCTATTCTATTCTATTCTATTCAATTCTATTCTATTCTATTCTATTCTATTCTATTCTATTCTATAGGTTTCTCCATACAAACTTTGGACCCCCGTTTCACCCCCTTAAAAGTTGAATTTCCAAAAACATTTCTTAGTACTCGTCTACATCAAAAATGGAAGCCTCGTGCAAGATTTCACTTTCGTAGTCTCAGTAGTTTCGGCTGTGCGTTGATATGTCAGGCAGTCAGTTTCTCCTTTTATATAGGTTTAAAGAAGATATAACGAAAACCTGAAGCAATCTTTGGTACTAGGTATATATTACAAGAAATTGCTTCACGTCCCAAACTTAATTTTAATAGGTAAGTAACTTGAACCTTCAAGAGTTATTAGGACTTAAAGATAATGGAACTAAGTTTCACTGAGAATTTTGCTGGAGCCATTTAAACACTCTCTGAGTAAATTTATAATATCTATCTACCTGTCGGGCAATTAAACTTACCTAGAAATAATAATGATGCTAGGTAACTTTGAAATTATAGAACCTATATCTACAGACCAATTAAATTATTATTTCAATCAGAGGTAGTAAAATCTAATATGAGAGCTAAAAGTGACGGGTTGTTCCCAGAGGTCCATGATTGTATAGTTCTTCATTTGCCACCGAGTCCAGAAAAAAAAAACTTGTTTTAAATGTTTCTACATCAATTCCCAACGGGTCCACGAGATTTGTTCAAAGTAGAGTCAGTAAAAACCGTTTCTTGTCTGTCTTAAGCAGTTTTTCAAGCCTTGAGAAAAAGAAATAGTTACTTACTACGATTATTTTGATTTACTGTGATAATTTTGGAACTGTGATTTATAATGTAAAGTATATTTTAGTGTAAGATGAAAATTATTTACTGTAATTGATAAAAAACTTTTTTTTTTCATTTACCTCTTTGTGGAGTAGCAGTAATAGCTTTGTTAGAGCATGTAATGTTTCCGTTTCATAAGTACTGTGTATACGAAATAAAAATATTAATTGTCTTTTATCTTATAGAAATAGAAAAAATAAACATTTATCCCTTATCAAAGCTTTTACTGCTGACTGTACCGAACATTCTCATGGACTCGTAGGGAAAGAAAATATTTAATATTTTAAAATGACGTGGACTCATTGGGAACTAATGTTCGAACTTTCATTTTTCGACAACAATAGACTCCTGAACAGTGGACCTTTGGAAACAATCCAAGTGATGTTATGAAAAGTGAAGCTTTTTTTAAAACAAACATCCATTTTTCGTTTTTCAGGTCGGCAAAAATGAAACCATTATAAGATCGCTTTGCTGTCTGTCTGTCTGTCTGTCCGTCGGTCAAGATCCTTTTTCTCAGGAACGCGTGGATCTATGAAGCTGAAATTATTATCAAATACTCAATCTGCTACCCAAAGCAGCAGTAAAAAAATTAAATTTCTAAATCATGCGATGACTTAGAAATTTAATTTCTTATCTAAAGATATCGCTAGGAAATACAAACCTATAGGGCACTTTCCGATCACTTAGAATCCTGTAATTTGGCATGAAGCAAAGTCTTATAGTACAAGTACAGGAAAAACTCTTAAAACTGTAAAATTGTTACGTCATTTTTCCGTGCAAAAGCATTTTTTTTTTTTGCAATTCGGAATGTTCTTTAAGACTCTTTTCGGTCTTACCGGGTATCACTAGTCCGAATCGCAGTTGATCGTTTGTTTTTAGTTCTATAAAGGTATCATTGTAATTTTCCGTGCTTGCCCCGAAAATGACTCTTGATAAAAAGATGTTTTTAACCAGGATTCAATATCTCTTGATAAAGTACTATGAATAGCAGCTCGAAGATTTTAATCTTTGTTCAAACCCTAATAAATTAACTTCTATCTACTTTATGATGACATTTTATAGTGTGCTTACATTATTCGGTTCCATTGTAGAAGGTGAACGTGGAACTCTTACAAATCCAATTGCTGATTTATGTGGTTGTCGAACGAAATTATCTACGAAATTGGAGGGTGTTTTTGGCTGAATTTTGTTTCTAAATCATTTCATCCGTTTATACTCTTATAACTTGAAATTTGAAATATGATCTTGAGCAGTGGTGGCCGACTGGTAACGGCCCCGACTTATGAGTTGTAGGTCGCGAGTTTAAACCCAGCCAGGCGCATTACTTTGTGTAATTTATTTCATCACCACTGCTCTCAAAACGGTGAAGGAAAACATCGTGATGAAACCGGCATATCCTAGAACCAAAAATTCGAAGACATGTGACAATCACCAACCCGCACTGGGCCCGCATGGTGGATTACGGCCCATTCCCTCTCCAAGAGAGAAGGCCTGAGTCCCAGCAGTGGGAACATTAAAAGGCTGATTAACTTGCAATTTATCTAGGTTACATCAGTTTGATTACTCAGGTTGACTTTTGGAAAATATAAATCCATTTTAATTTGAGGAAATCTTTTAAAAATTGCTATAATGACAATAGGTGTCTGTATTTCAATACAATAGTACTTTAAAATTTTAAGGTACCTAAGTCTAAAAAGCCAAAACAAGAAGCTGTTTGTGTTATCTCCTTTTCCGTCTTAGAAGTCTGTAAGTTCCTTATAGCAGACCTATTTGCTGTTTAAATGCACGAATTGCAACCTGTAATCATAAAAAATCACGAAAGTGGTTGCACATCCTTATCTCTAAAACCGACATGGGTTCCTCACAATATGGCTTTTCATTCGACTTGTCGCAAGGTACAGTTTTAAATACTTTATTTTTAATTTTCAAAGCACCCCAAAAGTAACCTTTTACCTAAAGTAACCCCTATATATATTACCTACATGCATATTCCAAAATCATGTCTTTACACGTCCGTGTTTTGATCATGAATATTGTATGCACCAAACTACTCTCATCATCATCATCATCATTTCAGCCGAAAGACGTCCACTGTTGGACATAGGCCTCCCCCAAATGTCGCCACAATGACCGGTCCTGTGTGTCTCGCATCCATCGGATTCCCGCGACCCTCACCAGGTCATCTGTCCACCTTGTGGGAGGCCTTCCAACGCTGCGTCTTCCGATACGTGGTCGCCATCCAGAACCTTTCGTCCCCATCGACCATCTGTTCTGCGAGCAATGTGCCCTGCCCACTGCCACTTAAGTTTGTCGATTCAAGGTTCTGGAGTGGAGAGGGCTAAGCATAAATGTCAATGGCGAGCACATCACTCACCTTCGATTTGCCGACGACATAGTAGTCATGGCTGAGACTACGGAGGAGGTCAGTACAATTTTATTTTTTGTAGTGATTTTGACCTGGATACTAAGTTCTTTAAGCCATCGCCCTTTTAAAGACGTGTGTATTTCCTCACTATTTATTTATTTATTACTGTTATTTTCATTTATGACTTTGTCCTAAAAAATTATTTATATTTATTTTACTCAAATCTGTTGGTACACAATACCGTTGCCGACGTCTGTTAGTCGATAATGTCACCGGCCCACGCTGAAAACCAGCGCTGTGGACTCGTCGCATTTTTGCGTTGTGGACACGGCATTATGCTGAGCGTACGGCCGTTTTGCTCGGACGTGGCGCATAAATGTTATTTTTAATTAATTATGTTTTTGTCTTGCAAAATGTTTGCAATATGTCAGTTATAAGTTTGCGCCTTTTCCGGCAAATAAAATATTTTTCTTTCTTTCTTTACAATGCTCGGTGACCTCAGTAAAGCTTCCGAAAGAGTGGGACTTAAAATGAACATGGACAAAACCAAAGTCATGGTAAACATCCATGTAGCACCCACTCCTATCAAGATCGGAGACTCTACACTCGAAGTTGTGGACGACTACGTTTACCTGGGACAGACGGTCCAGTTGGGTAGGTCTAACTTCGAGAAAGAGGTCAATCGTTGAATCCGACTCGGCTGGGCAGCGTTCGGGAAGCTGCGCGGTGTCTTCTCGTCCAATATACCACAGTGTCTCAAGACGAAAGTCTATGACCAGTGCATGTTGCCAGTGATGACATATGGCTCCGAAACGTGGTTGCTTACAATGGGCCTCATCAGAAGGCTTAAAGTCACTCAAAGGGCAATGGAAAGGGCTATGCTCAGAGTTTTCTTGCGTGATCGCGTCAGAAATGAAGATATCCGCAGGAGAACCAAGGTTACAGATATAGCCCGAAGAAACTACTCTCACTTCTAGATAATTAGTTATGACAGACGGACAGACAGACCAGGCACATGAGTGATCCTATAAGGGTTCCGTAACTGTCATTCGGACGTTCGGAACTCAAAAAACTGGGCAAATGCGAGACGGACTCGCGCACTGAGGGTTCCGTACAAACTACAATCCCCGAATGGAGTCTCGAAGATTTTTCCGAATTGTAAAAAGTTTTTTTTTTGTGACGTAGGTAACAACAAATTTACTGTTTTCAGATTTATTCCTATACCTGTGCTATGAGACCTTGCCTTATGACAAATTTCAGGATTCTGGGTCAACGGGAAGTACCCTATGTATTTTAATTTTGAGAGTGTCGAAATATACGTTTTTTGCGACATAAACGGCCGTATCGTTTTTTCGTTAAAAGTTTGATTTTTTCACAGCTTCAACAAGGGACAGCAGACTTAAGTATATGGTTTTAATTTCAACTCAATACCTCCACGCGTTCCCGAGATAAAGGGTCTTGACAGACAGACAGACAGACAGATGGACGGACAACAAAGTAATCCTATAAGGGTTCCGTTTTGTCCTTTTGAGGTACGGAACCCTAAAAAAGATACACATTAATTTCTAAGCTTTAATTTCCTTGTTACTAAGCAAACATTATTAACAAAGAAAACAAATGTTTAAAAAAAGCAACATACCTACGTTCTTCGTTCTTCTTCGCTCTCTGATCTCCGTTTTATAAATGCCGCAATTAGGTACGGAACACTTTCAATTAATTTGCATTGCAAAAAGTAGTATACTATGAAACTGATTGCGCTCACAAATTGTGGCTACGGAGGGAACATAAGGTTCTTTTTACGAGGAAACCATAAATTGTAAGTGTTTGTAAAAGTATCCACATGAAAGTAGACAACTATCCCGAGGAAACATACACCGGGGATAAAAATGTTCTATTCCAGAACATGTTCTACCCATGTGTTAAGTTGAACCTGTTCAGCTGTTTATGCGTGAAGAAGTAACGAACATACAGACACCTAGGTATGTCATGTGTAGGTAAATACAAACTTTCGTCTTTATCATCATCATCTTCCTGCCCTTGTCCCGTGTTATTTGGGGTCGGCGCAACACGTTTTTTTCTTCCATTCTGCCCTGTCACTCATCGTGCTATCTCTAACTTCCGTCTTTTGGTATTTTTATAGTTAATCGAAATAAATATAATAACGAGGCAAAAGATTGTTTGCTGGTTTGTTCTTAGGAGGTAATTTGTGGCATTTTTGATCCCATTATGGAAATTATTTCACTAATGTAGGTACTAACGTTGTGTGCAATAGGCTACTTTTATCCCGTGAAATAATTGGTTTCTGAGAGGAACAAAGCGGCAGGAAAATAGTTAATATATAAAATACTTAAAATTTCCCCGCAGCAATTCAATTCAATTCAAAATATTATTTTTTCCTATAGGTCCGCATGGGCACTTATGAAGAGTCAGAAGCTAGTTCAATTTAATTAAATTCATTCAAATTACGTCTACTCAAAATAGGTGTAAAATAAATTCGTAACTCGAAGATTAAAGCTGAGAATTTCAAAGATTTTCACAGTTGGGGAGGGTTGCTAGTTGAAAATAAAACAAATGATTTTGGCAGAACTGCATCGTAATGATTACCCTTATATGTTGCTTAATTGTAGTCACATGTAAAAATGCTATTCATACCCATTCACTCAATGGATACCTAAACACCAGTTTTCTTTGTAAAATTCAAAAATGCTGAAAATATTGAGAGCAGTTTCCAAATGTCGTGAATACTTGGCTTTGAATAGAAATTCTAAGCCAAGTCGAATCCACTATCAACCATATAACGTTACAGGTGATTGAAGTAACATCCTTATTGTAAAGTGTCGGTACTTTCGGATGCAGGAGTGTGCAGGTATATGTAGACGTGTGCAGGGGTTGAAATGGCTTCGGATGCAGATACGGGCTGTCTGTGCAGCTTCCGTCTATACACGTTCAACGTTCAGTTTGTTTAAACGCCGGTTTGTTTGTTGACAGTCTGTTTATTACAGCCATGTGTGTTTATTATTTTCTATTTACGTTTGATGTAATTAAATAAATTGCTGTAGCTTTTGCCGGCAACTTCGTCCGGGTGAATGTCGGTTATTGCACATACGGAGTCAAAGTCAGATAAAAAATAGCCTATGTTCTTCCTTTGGCTTGATGCTTACTCAGTTTCAAATTTCATCATAATCGGTTCAATAGTTTAAGCGTCAAAACGTAACAGACAGACAGAATCACTTCCACATTTATAATATTAGATAGAATATTGCTGTACGCTTTTTTTTCTAAAATATTGAAGTAAATACACACTGCGAAGACTAAAACTCTCTTCTAATCACACACAATCATTACTAAGCCAAGACACCGCTCCTCACTTGTCACCATAAATAAACAAATCAATTCCCTTACTCATTCCCCTATATAATCGTCCCCTGACGTCTCTATACGCTTCAATTCACTCATTATAACACGATTAGTCAACTGCGACGTCAATAGACCTATAGAACCATGTATATGAAGACAGACAGACAGACAGGCAGTCGCGGTTGTCGCGAAATTAAACGGAAATCGAACGTTGCGGCTTGTGACCGCCTCTGAGTTGGCCATTGTATACACGCCTATAGGTAGACAGGTACCATTGTATGCCAGCCTGCAGTATCGAGGTTCATCGGTAAAAAGGTTTTATTTTACTGTGTGCTGACGGCAAATGAGTCGGACTGGCCGGTAATACGTTTCAGTGTATTTATGGGGAAAAGGAAATAACGAGACTGATAAACCACTGGTTGAAAAGGAATTTAAAGCTACAAGGATTATAATTTAATGTTCCAATTTTTTTAAATTCTTTTTTGGCTTCAAACTGATTGTGCGTTTCGCCAGTGACAAGTTTAAAAAGTATTTAGTTTTTGATTCAAAATATTATAGTCATTAAACGTTTTTACAGTATTTGACAGCACTGTCTGTCTTATGTTTCATCCAGATCTGGCGAATGCGCCGGTCGCGAGCCGTTTGCAAACTGCGCGCGTGCATTTCATGTGTGTAAGAAGCCCCTGCGCCGCACGCGTGCCGCTCGTGCGTAAGCTACACGCCGCGCCGTACTAGAACGGCCCAGTAGGTGCGCGCGTGCCAAGCGTGGTATTAACAAGAAAAAAAAAGACATCAAAAATCTTAGAAAATTTTGAACGTTATTTATTCATTTTTATTGATTTAATACAGCAAGAGAAAGCAAACAATCAGCCTTATTGAAACTTTGTTTTCTGTGTGTAACTTAATGTTTACTGTTGAAATAAAAAGGTAAACATTAACAATAAACAATTAAATATTTACTTCTGAACTGTCGCTTTCAAATTCCAACTCCGAGTTTATGTTTGGCTAAATTACAAAGGAACGAATTGGTTGCTCTTATCAGCCTTCAATCGGTATGATTCTAAATAACCAATTAAATGTGAAGGAAAACATTGAGAGAAAACCGGCATGTCCTAGAACCAAAAATTCGAAGACATGTGACATCCACCATCCCACATTGGGACCGCGTGGTTTTTTTTAGGTGGGAAATCATCTAATGACATCTCCCGCCTTTGGGCTGAGCGCGAGGGTGCCAAACTTTTACTGACTAAAACCCACTCCTGTTCCTTCTTTGCATTCGTTCAAGGGCCCCGAGGTTCACTTTCGCACAACCCATGGCCCCAGTAGGCTTCGACCCTACTGGGCCCCTATTATATACGGCCCATTCCCTCTGCTAGTGAGTCCCAGTAGTGGGAACATTATAAGGCTGTAATGCTATGCTATGCTAATTAAACTTTAGTGTCTGTTAATTATTTCACATCAGTGTCAAATTACTGGAAACTGAGCGTTCCCTGCGCTATGTTTGCTATGTACGTATGTTTGCTGTCTATTAAACTGACAGAACTGAAACTCGCTGAAAGCTGAAACTGTTTGACTGTATGATATTTCAGAACGTCATTGTACCTAATGATATATCCAAACTTGCGTCCATCATTCAGGATGCCTCACACCTAATGAAACGTCCGAACAATGTTTGGACTGGACGTGTCCTCTTCACAACAAAAAAGTGAGTCTCCCGTCAAGTCACATTCGCCGGGAGCCGGCTCGAGGGATCTATTACAATTTTCACATCCCCAAATGAGTGGAGTGCGAGACTACCCATCGCTTTAATGCGAACTTTGGGACCTTATTCTATTAAAGCCGACACGACGCGACGTTCCCGCATACTACGTGACGGCGTGCAAACCCGCCTTAAGCCCCCATTGTGCCCAGCCAAGAAACTAGTTTAAGTTTGCATAGATAAAATCGATAAGTTAAGTGCAAGACTCGTGCTGCTATCAAATGCGGGACTCGTTCGAGCCGATTTTATCATTTTACAAATGTACTTAACTGAGCTTAGGTTAGTTAAACTTGGGTAGTTTGTTCAAAGAAACAAATGGAGCGTATTGTGGAGAATTCTGTTTAGGTTTTTGCGGTAATTCAAAGTTTACTTTTATTGTGAAGTGTAGGTTACTTTTCTTTTATTGTAAAGTTTCAATGTCTCGGCACTATTTATCTTGATGTTTGAGTTGAAAGGCACATTGTCTTCGAGGGCTATCCTTTTATTTACTTAAACTACACAAGATATTGTCTGTGACAATATTACTTTTCTCAAAGTCTCCTAGTTTCAAGGAAGAGTGTGTTCAAGTAGGTAACTAGCAAATATACTTCTATACTAATATTATAAAGAAGTAAAGTTTGTTTTTTGTTCTTTTTTTTTTGTTTGTATGAGGTAATCTCTGGAAGTACTGGTCCGATTGCTAAAAATTTTTCACCGATAGAAAGCTGCTTTATGTGACATAGGTTATATTTTATGTACGCGGGCGAACCCGCGGTTTTTTTTAATATTTTTTTTTTTTTTTTTAATATTCCACAACTATCACACAACGCCGTCTAGTCCCAAGCTAAGCAGAGCTTGTGTTATGGGTACTAGACAACTCATAAACATACTTAAATATTTCTAAATACATACATATATAGATAAATTACACCCAGACACAGAACAAATGATTGTGCTCATCACACATACATTTGTCCTGGGTGGGAATCGAACCCACGACCTCCGGCATAGCAGTCAGGGCCACTAACCACTAGACCAGCAGGCCAGTCAAAATAACAGGTTATAAGCTAGTTTGTTGTAATTTGTTACGTTTTAAAAAATCAATTGTGAAACAAATTTGACGATTTGCTCTGCGATCTTCTCATGATATGAAAGAAACGACGTTACTAAGAGTTCGTTTTCCTTATTAACAGCATGCAAATAAGGAAAAAATATTTTTCCTTGTTTATAAGATCTTCTGATGGTGATATTTTGTTAAATTCGCCATTGAATATTGAACTAACTTATAGAAAAACAGTATTTTTTTAACACGTAATCTACTTTTTAGGGTTCCTTTCCCGAAGGGTAAAATCGGGACCCTATTACTAAGACTCCACTGTCCATCTGTCTGTCACCAGGCTGCATCTCATGAACTGTGATAGCAAGACAGTTGAAATTTTCACAGATGGTGTATTTCTGTTGCCGCTATAACAACAAATACTAAAAACAGACTAAAATAAATATTTAAGTGGGGCTCAAATATAATAATATATATAATAATATAATATATAATAAGTGGATACAACAAACATGATTTTTTTTACTGTATTTTGCTACGGACGGTACGGAACCCCTCGTGCGCGAGTCCGACTCACATTTGAACGGTTTTTTTATTCATTTTTATTATTTACTGGATACTCAATTGTCCGGCCAGCATGTCACCAGGACAATTCTGTCTTTCGACATGACACAATGAACTCTTAATATACACCACTACTTTTTAACCAGTACAAAAAAAATGGGTATGTTCCCGTTACTGACCATATTATGTGTGTAGAAAAAGTAAAAAAAAATTAAATCTCAAAATTGACCACGAAAATTTGCCATAATTGGTAAATTCATAATTGAATCAATTATTCATAACAGACTACTAGAAAATACTACGCGCGGTTGTTTTTCCATTTTGAACGCCATTCATTCATTCATAATCAATAGCCTGTACAATATTTCCATAAATTGAGTGACATTTTGGGATATAAACAAGCGCTAATAACTATGCTGTTTATGAATATTATTTATTGAGACTTTACTTAAATAATAACAAGACCTTTTCCAATAAGCCCTTTAAATATTTGTACTAATTAAAAATTTGTTGTGTATAATATATTGTATAGTTCTTGACTAAATTTCTTGAGACTAAATCAAGAGTGAATAGGTTACTTCTAGGCAAGCGAGCTCCATCGTCAACCACATCGTCACTTACCATCAGGTGAGATAGTGATCAAACGCGAGCCTATCAACAATTAAAATAGCTCACGCACGAGCTCTTAACGCGATCCATTTTACGACCTAAACTGAACTGTTAAAGGGATGGAGCTATATAAGGTGTATAGCTCCATCCTCCATCTGACATGCCTTATATTTCAACACATCATTGTAAGGCCCCTGGTCTTTGGTAAAGGTTCCAACTTATTTACTACTTCTTCACTCGTCTTTGCGTCGACACCGTCACCAGTCCACGCTGAAAACCAGCGCTGTGGACGCGTCGCATTTTAAGTGTGGTCACAGCATTATGCTGAGCGTTCGGCCGTTTTGCGCGGACGTGACACATTTTTTCTATAGAATGTTTATAACTCGTAAGTTAATCTTAAGATTGCGTCATTTACCGCAAATTAAATGTTTTTCTTACTTTCTACTACAATCTCCATTTTGAAAACAGTTTTTTCCTTATCCTTAAAAGTTTTTCTTAACCTTAATTTTTTTCTTGTTACAGCAGTGCGAGCCTCCCCCGAGCCACGGCGGGCCCCCAGCATTCTGGAACCACCTCACCATGTGGACTTCACCAACGACACGGGGGTCCTGCTCAGCTGCGCTACCAGGGGAGACTATCAGGTGATTTCATATAGAATGTTGCTGATTTGAAACCCAAATCATAGGATAGATAAATTGAAAGACATTCAGTGTCACCAATATCAATTGGTATGCTACTTATAAAAGCTGATTTGTATTTTATAAATAACTAACACTTTCCCGCGACTTCGTTAACGAAAATTTTTTCATAAAAACTTCAACATCCCTGGCTACAATCAGGATAACTAATTTCGTAAAAAAACACTATGTAAGTAAAATTTCTGAGTTTGAATTATAATTGTAGATTCATTTTCAAATTGTGGTATATGTTTTCAGTTACATGTTGTATATACAACTTATTTTAAGAATCAAATATTATTACGTGAATAAAATTAAGTCTGTTTTTATTATTACAGAATCCTAAACAGTGTTTTCTATTTTACTTTGATAAAACTCATTCAAGAAATAATACAGGGATTCAAACTTTGTTAGACAACGCGACGCCGTTGTTATTTTAAACTTAATAACATTATGAATATAAACGAACAACAGTCTTCACAAGCAACAAACCTTAAGATGGCTCCACTCTTTGAAAAGGCAGAGAAAATGGCACTAAACCGCATACTTAATCCTATTAACGTAAATTGTATTATTCCGACTTAAAAAATAAAAATGAAAAACAGTTTAACAGATGAGATAGGAAAACAGTATAATTTCCACCACGAGACCGTAATCAGTTATCCCCAGGTATGCCAATTAGTCATCGCTAAGTTTAGCCGATAAAGATAAACGATGTATCATGTAATTGTTTCTCGTCGAACAAAGGGTCACCAACATTGTAATTGGGCACGCCATAATTATGGCGGTAAGTCCCCTCTTTGAGGAGTGGCTGGAAAAACAACACGGCGGCGGCGTCCTTACCTTCCGCATGACGCAGGTCCTCACCGGACATGGTAAGTTCGGGAGGTTCCTGCACCAGTTTTGTGTGGAAGAAACGCCCGGGTGCCACCATTGTGTGGACCGCCCGAAGGACACGGTGGAGCATACGGTAGAGGTGTGCCCCACCTGGGCAGAGCACCGCCGTGTCCTCGTGGGAGCGATCGGCGGCAGTGATCTCTCGCGCCGGGCCTTCGTACAGGCCATGGTCCGGAGCGAGGAGTGGCAGGCGGTCGCCTCCGACTGCGAAGCAGTAATGTTAGCAAAGAAGGAGGCCGCACGTGCACATGCGAGGCAATGGCCCTCGCGCCCTAGGCGCCGATTCCGTTCCCGATTTCCGGCCACTGTAGGCGCGGGCTTGCGGAGGGCGAGCAATGGGTAGCTCGCCGTCCAACCGTCCGGTAACCGTCCAGACCGAGCCCAAGTCGTCGACGGCGCGTAGTGTTCTACGCGCGCCTCAAGGAGACTTCAACCAAACCATAGGGGCCCAGCATGGTCGAAGCCTACTGGGGCCATGGGTTCGCTTCTGAAAGGAAAACCCGGGGTCCTGGAACAAAAGGAAAAAAAGAACAAAGGAGTGGGTTTTAGTCAGTAAAAGTCTGACACGACCTCGCATTCCGCCCTAGAGTGGAAGAAGGATCATTGGATAATATCCCATCTTAGATAAAAAGGGTACATATAGTTAGATTGGATGATGATTTCCCACCTAAAAAAAAAGATAACTATCTATGGACATATATATCGATTATATATGCCCAAAACCATTTTTTTATCATAAGTACTAGCTAGAATTGGCTCAACCTTTAAGACATGATTGATTAACAAAACATCTAAATACCCAAAACTTCAGCCTTTTATTTAATAGAAAGTAGGATAATATTATCGTTCCTTTGTACCGTAGGAATCAAACGAGGAGCGTGTAACTAATGGAGTGAGGCGCAGTAACAAATTGGAGACAGTGGCCGACTAAACGGAATATTCCCAAATTTATTTCCCCTCTCGTAATTCTCTTGCAAAGGAATAAACAAAATCCTTTTCGGTCGGATATTCTATCGCGTCGTGAGATATTCGTGTCAACTTGACCCATTTACTTATTGTCTACTTTTATATGTACATTACTTTATCTATATTTATTCTTCTATACTAATATTATTAAAGAGTTTTTGTATTTTTGTTTTTAATGAATAAACTCAAAAAATACTGAACTGATTTGTTGTGGGTTCGAAACCGGGCAAGTACTAATGTGATTGTTTGTTCAATTCATTTACGTACTTTTCTAAGTTTATCAAGGTCATTAGCATAGCATAGCATAATCAGCCTTTTAATGTTCCCACTGCTGGGACTCAGGCCTCCTCTCTAGGAGGAATGGGCCGTAATCCACCACGCGGGCCCAATGCGGGTTGGTGAATGTCACATGTCTTCGAATTTTTGGTTCTAGGACATGCCGGTTTCCTCACGATGGTTTCCTTCACCGTTTTGAGAGCAGTGGTGATGAAATAAATTACACAAAGTAATGCGCCTGGCTGGGTTTGAAACCGCGACCTACAACTCGTAAGTCGGGGCCATTACCACTCGGCCACCACTGCTCCAAAGGTCAAGGTCATTACTGACACTCTTTGCCTCGGAAAGCACGTAAAGCGGTTGGTCGTGATCTTTGACAGTGACAAGTAGCCTGAAAGTCTGACCATCAGTCTATCCAAGAAGTATCGTGTTGCCTAGCAACTTGGTGGTGGAGGTCTGATAAGCAGTCGGTCCAAGTAAAACACGGGTATTCAGTCGCATCCAGTTCGACTGGAAGCCGAGCCCAAGCTAGTTGAGAAAAGGCTAGGGAAATGATGACAACTCATGAGTAAATAATAACGGCTGTGTGGCTCTGCTCTCAAGGTAAAGCAACGTTTGCAGAGATATGTCTGCGGATGGGTACCCATACAGAAAATGTAACACCATTCTTGCCAAGGGGTATTGTATAGCTATAGCTTGCCGTACGATCATTCGGTAACCGTTCGGACCGAGCCCAAATCGTCGACGGCGCGTAGTGGCGCGCCTCAATGAGATGTCAGCAAAACCGTAGGGCCCGAAACCTACTGGAGCCATGGGTTTACTTCCGAAAGGGAAACCCGTGGTTCTGGAACGCAAAGGGCAAAGAAGGAACAAGTGTGGTTTTAGTCAGTAAGACTGACACGCCCTCTCGCTCCGCCCTAGAGTCGGAGAAGTCATTAGATGACATCCCATCTTAAAAAAATAAAATAAAAAGGGTTCATACAGTTAGATTGGATAGTGACCTAAACATAGTTGTGGAAAGGCTAGGCAAGTTGCTTTTTTTACTGGACAGGTATGTATATGGACATTTTGTCTGTTTTTTCAACACATTCAAAACCCCGGTAAACTTTCCACTTTTAATAAATTGAATTAAACTCGCAGCTTTACTGCGATGTTTTTGGACAGAATAGCTTTTGTTGGAGGATGGATGGTCTCAATAAAATCCGTTGTGCAATAAACATATTTAAGAGACCCATTAAAAAAAAAAAAAAACAGTTTAATTTCTGCATAGTTTTAATGGTGCAGTACCGTAAGACATCAAAATATAGAAGCTTCGGAGCCCGACTCCAAATTAAACTGACTTTCATCTAAACTTTCCGAATACATTGTTAAAAGCTTAAATAAAAAAATTCTGATCTCGATAACAACAATTTATTTATGACGCTTGAAGGAACGTACGTGACCCACGGTCGTTTCGCTCCTCCAATGTGTACCACTCCACCGCACACATGATGTTGAAAAAGAGTAGGATTTTCAACTAATTGGTACTTCATTGGCGCAATTGCTGCAAGGCGTTGCGATGTGAAAATAAATAACAACATTTAATTGAAGGATGTAAAAAAACATTGGATCAAAGATATAATTTTATGTAGGTTCAATACTTTTTAAAGTAACTTTTATGTTACAAATTAATATAATTTCTTTTTTACCAAAAAATAAAGAAAGAAAATGCTCAAGAAATACCCAAGTTTGGCGCAAATGGATGTCTTTTTTTTATTTGCTACACTAATATTATAAAGAGGTAAAGTTTGTTTGTAGGAGGTAATCTCTGAAAGTACTGGTCCGATTACTAAAATTTTTTCACCGATAGAAAGCTCCTTTAATCTTGAGTGACATAGGCTATATTTTATTTATGTGGGCGAAGCCGCCGGCAAAAGCTAGTTTTGTATAAATGTGAAATGAAATCCTACACAGGTGGCATCATTAAAATCGATGGCTAAATGTAAAAAGTTGCTGTTTGTTTAGTGGCAGGGATTATTTTTGATTGTTGTGTGAAATTACATAAAATCGGTGCCAGTTACCAGTACAAGAGTTGGCAATTTGTATAATTCTTTTAAACCATAGATATCTGTGTTTTAAACATACAATAAATGTATAAAAAAAAAACAAGAAATTTTAGATTTTGAATAGAAAATTAATGAAAACTCCGAAATTCGAGTCCGAAAGTTTTTTATTAGTATTTAGTGATAAAACACATTCCAAAATGATTTTTAAAAACTTCCAGTTGATATAGATCCCGAAGTAAAAACCTTACGGAAATCCACCAAGATTTTATTTTATGGTTAACAAACCATAAAATAAAATTAAAGAAAATTTCACCTATTTTTCAATAACGCAAGCCCATTGGTACCACCAAAATATTTAAATAACACCAATATATATGTAAGATAATTCTCTACCAGTCAACCGAAAGATTGATTGGAAAGCCTTGTTGCATTAAGTCTCGTCTATGTAGCACTACTGTACATAAAATAAATAAATTTTTCATTCACATGTTCATTCTCCAAAAATGTAAGCAAATACGTAATCCCCAATGCCTGTGAGGTATTTTGTTTCCACACAGTTATATTCAAGAATCGCATAACATAGGATAAAATATAACGCACAGCTTCGCATCCTGTACCAATCTGATTTAGTATTCACAAACCAGCTTCCCCAACTCAAATATAAATAAAGTTTTTCCATTCGACAGAGTTCGGAAGTTTACGGTCACAGTACCAACTAGGAAATAAAGATATACCTACGCAATGGGTACGTTTTGTTCGTGTCGGTTTGTGCATTGTTAACTCATCTCTGCTCGTTAGGCGCTCACTGAGATGGGTTGTAAATACTGTTAAGTATCGAGGAGATATATTTTTAAATAACAATAAAAATTTAAGATTCTTATAAAATGGAATATTTGACAAAACATTTTTTTCTACATATGAGGACACAAATAAAAAAGATGCGCAAAGAGACGATAAGAGTCGGTAGGTACTACAAAATATGAAGTATTTTAGCGATTTACTAAAACAATAGATTCGGTTATACAATTAGAACACTATAACGGTAAAATGATGCTTGTTTTTTTCTATTAATTTTTAGAGGTTTATAAGCCATAAAATTAATTTTTAGAGGCATCTTCCTGATTTTTTTTCTGTCATATTAAATTAGATGGATTATGTTTTGAGTACACTATCTATCTAGTATTTATCTTGAAGCACAAGCACAAACACAATCAGCCTTATAATGTTCCCACTGCTGGGACTCAGGCCTCTTCTCTAGGAGAGGGAATGGGCCGTAATCCACCACGCGGGCCCAGTGCGGATTGGTGGATGTCACATGTCTTCGAATTTTTGGTTCTAGGACATACTGGTTTCCTCACGATGTTTTCCTTCACCGTTTTGAGAGCAGTGGTGATGAAAATAAATGACACAAAGTAATGCGCCAGGCTGGGTTTGAACCCGTGACCTACAACTCATAAGTTGAGGCCGCTACCACTCGGCCACCACTGCTCTCACTATCCTGAAGAATAACATATATTTTGTCTAATTCCGTTCACTGTAGTCAATCATATACTTTTGCGCGTTATAAAACTCGCGATTAGCTCCTGTAGTCCTCTTAAATTCTAAGTAAGGCTCATAAACATAGCTTGATATTGTTAGCCCAATTATTGTCTATGGCAAACATTAACTTAATACCCTATTGTTATCGCACGACACTGTGGCTTTAGGAGGTATCAGGTGTTGACATTGATTGCCCCATAAAGGATGAAAACATGGCAACTAAGTGCCTACTGTGGCCATAATAACGTAATCTCAGTACTGCGTCTATTTCGCTTTGTAGTTCCAAACTAAGAAATAGACGGTCAAGTTTGCAGAAATTTCATTAAAACTACGCGAATTGTTATCAATTCTTCTTAATCAAAGAATCTTTACGGGTCTTTAGTTGTACGAATTAAAGCAAAAACTCGTCGGTTGCGAGAATTTCCCGCAAAGTTTTCACATTCAGTCGGAGTTTGGGGGAGTTTGCCGGAATTTGGCTGCGAACGCTCCCCCGGGATGCTCGCTACCTGTTCAATGTGGAGGCTGCCAGAATTCTACAATTAATTCCCTAACTTTTCATTGTAAATATTATTTGACGGCCATTTTGATAATGCTGCAAAGCAAAACAGCAAACGACTTTAATACTAATATACCTAGGTAGTTATGCACGTCGGCATAAAAAATATATAGGTAATATAGTTGTAGACCTCGCCGACCTTCGTAATTTTTAACAGCCTCTAAAAATGGGTCTTTAAATTGAAATAGGCAGACATTTTTTACTGTGGAATATCCATTCAATAATGATTCGTAAAATCTTTTCTACGTTAGGATCACATCATAAAATTCCGAAATAAAAACAGAGACCTACGTTATCTCCGAATGTTCTTTACTTTCAGACTTTCAGCTACATTCATTTCGGTTTCAGAAATCTAAAACAAAGAGATTTTTAAAAAATATACGGAATGGTAGTCGTAAAATGTGAATATACAGCTTTATTAACGAAGAGGGTGTAAAAGCGTGGCAGGCAATGCAGGGCATGAGTCGGGCCAAACAATCGTGAATACGGGTCGCAGATGTCGGAGGCAAACTAATGAAGTACCACGATGAAGCTTTTAAGAAATTGAACCGTTACCATTGAAATACGCGAACTGAATGTTCCAATAATACTTACCGGCTGTTTTGAAACAAAGGCCAATGCCGATATTTTAGTCATTGTTCGGCTGAATCGATTCGTCATCTCTAAATGCATTGCGAGCTTCCTCGCGTTGCAACTCGCTTACGTAGGATGATAAATTATCGATACTTAATATTATAAATGTGAGAGTAACTCTATCTGTGTGTTACGCTTACACGATTATACTACTGAACCGATTTTGATGAAACTTGGTGGAGAATAAGCTTGAACCCCAAGGAAAGACACAGGCTACTTTATATTTGGCTTCAACTTGATTTTGTGTCCGGCTAAATCGATATTCACGCGAACGATGTCGTGGACCAAAGCTGGTATACCTACAAAAAAAAATTGAAATATAGCTACAGTCAGGGGTCAAAAGAGCAGTTGCACTTTACCAATGCTAAAGTGCCTAAAATTTCTGTTTAGTAGACGTTCAATGATCCACAAGTCGTTTATTCAATACTTTAGATGCTACGTTACAAATTAAATAGTTCATAAACCATTACACTCTTCTATAAAGAAATGTTAGTCACTTTAGCATTAGTAGAGAGCAACTGCGCTTTTGACCCCTGACTGTACATCTCTTTGAGAGTAAAAGAAGACTTACATCAGATCGAAATAATAAATTAATCTTTTCTCGTCTCGATACGAACTTTATTTTATCAATATTAGCCAATCAACAAGGTGGTGAGATTGATTGCCTAAGGTGTCACAGACTCACAACCGAATTGCATATTTGACTAGCGAATCTAGCGATCAGTGTGCCTTAAATGGTTTTTCTGTACCGGTAAAAATTCAAGATTGTATGTTTAATTATAAACTAGTTTAAATTTGTGTCAATTTTGGAACTTTAAGTCTAAATGACAGCGATTTTCATCGTCATTTTTCCGTAGCGTAGATTAAACAAAACAGGGCAAGTGCGAGTCGGACTCGCTCAATTCGCGAATTGAGTTCGAAGATTTTTCCGAATCGCTAATTTTTTTTTTTTTGTGACTTATCTACAAATTTACAGTTTTCTGATTTTTTCCTATACTTGCGCTATGAGACCTTGCTACATGCTAAATTTCAGGATTCTAGGTCAACGGGAAGTAGGTACCCTATGAATTTTGAATTCTTGACAGTGTCGAAATACACGTTATTTGTGACATAAATGGCCGTATCTTTTTTTTTTCGTTAACTCAGAAGTTTATATTTTTCACAACTTTAAAGACCCGCAGACCTGAGTATATGGTTTTAATTTCAACTCGATACCTCCACACGTTCCCAAGATAAAGGGTCTTGACAGACAGACAGACAGACGGACTGACAACAAAGTGATCCTAAGGGTTCCGTTTTTTTTCTTTTGAGGTACGAAACCCTAAAAAATAACGCGGTCACACAGACTGACTCAAACCGGCTTTTGTTTTAAACGTAGCCCCAGACTAGGAAAACTCCTGTATCGTGGGTCAAGACACCCAGACCCGAGACACTTATCTGTAGGCCACTCAACCAATGTGCCAACGATTCCGTCTTTATAGAATAGTATAGAATAGTATTTATTCGATGCAGGCAATACAATAGGCAACAACAACAAAAAAAAAGTACAGATTTACATTATAGCTGCGCTGAGCGTGCCCGAACCGAAAGGGTCGCCAACTCAGCAATTACTGGGCGTCAGACACCCAGCGCTGATTTTCAGCTGGCACTCCGCAGTGACGCACGGATGATGGTAAATAAATATAAACATAATAAACCTATATAAAAATAACCCTTACTTAAACTAAAAAAGGATACAAGTGTATTTGTGTGATAATTTTGCTTTTATAAATATTATAATATATGCCACGGTAGTTACAAACTATTTTGCTCACTATACCCACAATATTCCACAATAATATAACGTCAGGCGACACGACGATCGCCGTGATGACGCATAAACGAGACAGACTCCGTTGCACCGGCTCGTCAATTAGCTGCCACCTTGGTCCAAGAGAAATAAAATATAAATCTAGGCTTATAATCTAGGGTTTATAATCAAAGAGAATATTTATAATGAGCAACTTGTACGATTTTCTCATTATTTAGCATATACAAACGAAGTTACAATCGGAACATACAATTATAATTTACGGTAGAAACAGACATGGCTCTGAACCTCTTCGTAATAGAAATTGTTACAAAGCTGCAGAGTTCAGACGCTTTTCACATTTCCTTAGCTTCATTACGCAAATGACATTCTCAGCTAAGGCGACATATATGTATGTAGATAATATTACGTGAATATACTCAACGAGCCTTGTGTCACGTGCATGGCATTGCATGTGCATGGAATTTGTATTACGTTGTGTATAAGTAATAATAAAAACGGTTTAAAACTTTGTAAAAGTCTAATTTCATATTGTTACTAAATAATTCTGAATATACAACATTATTTTTAGTGCGAAACCTCAATATAGTTTGTTCAGCATCAGTAACTGAAACGATTCCAATAATTTTTACACCATGTTATATTTATTCCCAAAAATATTTAAAAAAAGGTCACAAGTTGGACACCACCGAGTACAAGATTAAGTACAAGTACAAAACAGGTCATAGCGTGCATTAAACGCCAGCGCACAGCTGGGTGCGGGAGGAAAACAACCCCTCAGACGCCCGGGTGGCCCGGTGACCATGTATTTATGTCGCCAACCAGGTGCCATAACGGGCTTATAACTTTGTGATTTTTCATAATACAATTTTGAAATTTTGTACTTAGATTCTTTACATAAAAATACTAGACAGGTGTTCCAGGTTTCGTATATACTAAAAATAAGGTTGTATAACATGAGTAACTAATTGACAACAACATGTCAACGTACAGTTGAAACTAATAAGACTAGGAATGTAAAAAGTACAAGCTTTCCTTTTATCACATAGGCAAGTACTAAAAGAGTATTTTCCAAAATTTACTCCCTGAGGGGATGAAACGGGAGTCCTAAGTTTGTATGGAGAAACCTACTTTCATACGGCTGAAGCCCTGGCAGAAGCTAGCGTATACATAAGAAACTTAAGTACATATTTGAACCAAGGTCGCCGACATAGCCCGAAGAATCGCCAAACTAAAGTGGCAGTGGGCAGGGCACATTGCTCGTAGAACGAATGGTCGATGGGACCGAAAGATTCTATAGTGGCGACCGCGCACCGGAATACGCAGCGTTGGAAGGCCTCCTACAAGTTGGGCCGACGACCTGGTGAGAGTCGCGGGAAGGCGGTGGACGCACAGGATCGGTCGTTGTGCCGACGCTTAGGGGAGGCCTATGTCCAACAATGGACGTCTTTCAGCTGAAATGATGATGATGAAGTACATATTTACATTCATTACCTTCACTGACTGGTCGACACTTTGCATGACCAGAAGGTATCATCAATTTTGCCATTCAACGTCGCAATGCTGCCAGTCTTCTGGGCACATATTCAGATGATAGCGATGGTGAGGAGTACTTCGACGCCTGAGTGTTTTTTGTGTTTTTTGTATAGGTATTTGAAAGATAGTTATGCAATGAACTTTAAGATTATCTTCAAACATTTAGTATCTAGACCTTCTGCTGGGTAACTTACAGTGATACGTTTAAAACACTCCCTAAGTCCCTACGCTTACAAAAATCACACACAAATATACTTCGTCATATGCTTTACGTAATCTTTGAAATAATATTATTATTGCATTTTGAAATGTACAAAATTTATTTTATTTGCAACAGAATATGATGGCAATGTACTAATTACAATCAACTAAACTTGATTAAAAACTAATCTAACTATAATATACACATATATAGGTACATTTAAGACAAAAACTAACTAAAATATAGCACCAAAAAATGCTTAATCTCTTACCAAGGTAAAAGCCAGCCCTTGGGTCACTTGAATTACAATTTTAATACTATTATACTTTTTACCATTTATTGCAAAATGACTTTTGCATAATTTATGGCTTGTTATTATGAAGAATCACTGAGACAACCTAAGCCACAGGAACATACAACTATGTTGTTTAGGAGTCGGAGCGTTTTAAAATAATCTTTTTTTGAATTTTTCATATAATTAATGATTATAGATTTGAATCTTTTGTAACAGCATGTATAGGACAAAAAAAGCATTTTTTTTGTTTTAATAGCGGATACGTCCCACTGCTAGGCAAATGCCTTCTTCCAGGTATTCTTTTCTTGAGCCACATCGAACCAGTCCACAGGCAGTCGCCTCCATCTGCAAAGCAGTAATGCTAGCAAAGGAGGCGGCCGCACGAGCGAGGGAACGGCCGTCCCGCCCCAGCCGCCGGGATCCCGATCCCGATTTCTAGCCACCGTAGGCGCTGGCTTACGGACGGCGAGTAATGGGTAGTTCGCCGTTCGACCGTCCGGTAACCGTCCGGACTGAGCCCAAGTTGTCGACAGCGCGTAGTGTTTCAGGCCGTAGGGGCCATGGGTGATGCGAAAGAGAACCCCGGAGCCCTGGAACGAAGGCAAATAAAAAAAAACCTCGTACCAGTCCATGCGGTAGGTGTCTAGATCGTCTCGCCACCTCTTTCCAGGTCGACCTCGGCGATATAAAAAATATACTTATTATTATTAGTAGGTAGGTATAGAAATGGCAAATAATTATGTCCGACTCGTCGTATCGTTGGAATTAGTCGGCAGTTGACCATAGAAATTTTCATCCTAGCAGCCTAGGGAAACCTACAAGAAACAAAAAGAATTATCGAAAAGGAAACTAGTCGAAGTAAGAGTTACTGGGTGATGAGGAATGGTATGAAGAAATAGGAAAAGAATGACAGCGTGACGGTTGATCGAGAAGAATGTAATAGGAATTCAAGTGGCACCAACCCCAAGCAACATAGAAAAAAGCCGGTCAAGTACGACTCGGACTTACGCACCGAGGGTACTGTAAAAACGATGGACCGACGGAAAACAAAGTATAAGGACTCCTTTATTGCCGACTGAGATACTGAACCCAAAAAGAGACAGGAAAATGATCATGATGGAAACTTACAAAAAAACATTCAAGGAAATGATGTTTCAATCGAGTCTTTCCTCAAGTATCTACGATAAACAATAAGCCAATTTTTTTATAGCACAGTTAACTTTAACTTACAAAACAGATGATATTACAACTTGAAGTCGTACAATATCTTAGTTACCAACTTATTCCCTACTTCGACGAATACACTGCTCGAGTTTATGTTTACACTTGAGATAGTGTTTTCAGCGAAGCATTTCCTGTAAGTCGGATCTTACAACTTACTTATTGGTTTTAGCAACTTGTTTCGCGATCTCCTTCCTCAGTCTCAGCACAAATACTATTAATTAACATCGCAAAGACACACACGACTCGCAAATTGGAAGCTGTAACTGTAAAAACGTTCTGGAACATTTCTACTGTTGATGAAGACTTCTCAATGTTGTATTAAACTTTATTGTTTAACTAGAACGACGCGAGACGAGTGTAATTGCAAAAGTTTTGGAGGCAAGCCGTCTTTCTCCTTAAATTGATCCTATCAATTTTATTTCCGTACAATTTCTGCTGAAGGCAACCATATGCGTAATTTAAATTATATTTTCTCTTTTCTGAAACTCGTGAGTCGTTTGACTTCAAAGTGGCGTTGAATGGAAACAAGAATTTGATATTTTGTAAACAAAAAATAAAACAAACCTGATAACAATGGATTTCCAAGAAACTAAAAAAAATGCTTTGCATTTCTATGTTTCAGCGTGTCCGATTCCTGGAAAGCGAATAATGAGTTTTAGTGCTGCATAGTTTTCTATTTTGGTACACGTATGCATTTTCATGACAGAATGATGCATGAACTTAACAAAACGCCGTAAGCAATTTTTTTCAAATAATCATAACTATTATCGTTGTCATTGACAGCCTTTTTGTACCCAATCCTTGGTTAGTGTTATGTGGATGGATAGAAAGGAAGAGGAGGCCAAAGAAAATATGGATGGATTGTGTGAGGATTGATGTGAAAGAAAAGGAAGTTAGTGATAGCGTGATGGGTGACAGGACAGAGTGAAAGAAAAAAACGTGTTGCGCCGACCCATAACACGAGACAGTAGCTTGCTGTCCGGCTGTTCAGTAATTAACCGGACCGAGCCCAGTTATCAACAGCGCGTAGTGATCCACGCGCTCCTCAAAGAGATGTCAGCAAACCGTAGGGGCCCAGCAGGGCCGATGCCCGCTAGCTAGGACCGCGGGGAATTTCTGAAAAGGAAACCCATAGTCCTAGAACACAAAGGGTAATTGAAGGACACAGGTGTGGTTTTAGTCAGTAAAAGTCTGACACGCCCTCACGCTCCATCCAGAGGGCGAGAAGTCATTGGATGATTTCCCACCATAAAAAAAACACGAGACAAGGGCAGGAAGATGAAGACATCTTTTCTTGGTCTGGCATTGTTAAACTATTACAGAATCAGACTCTTCTTTATTAAGAAGAGTCTGATTCTGTAATAGATTAACAATGCCGTTTGTTTATATAGAGAGGTTTATTAACCTCTCTATATATCTTAGCATAGCATAGCATAGTCGGCCTTATAATGTTCCCACTGTTGGGACTCAGGCCTCCTCTCTAGGAGAGGGAGTGGGCCGTAATCCACCACGCGGGCCCAGTGCGGGTTGGTGGATGTCACATGTCTTCGAATTTTTGGTTCTAGGACATGCCGGTTTCCTCACGATGTTTTCCTTCACCGTTTTGAGAGCAGTGGTGATGAAATAAATTACACAAAGTAATGCGCCTGGCGGGGTTTGAACCCGTGACCTACAACTCGTAAGTCGGGGCCGTTACCACTCGGCCACCACTGCTCTCACTGCTCTATATATCTTACCCCTAGTTATTGCTTCCGACTGTCCAGTATTTTTGTCGAAATTGGTTGTGTCGTAAACACTTTACTTTTACGAGAAATATAGAGCTGCAGGCTATTGCAGAAGCAGGTCGTTACAGTCCAGAATCACGTGCGACTGTACCGAACTGCGTTAAAAACTGCAACATTGCACTCAAACTAAAGAGACGCTGAAATAAATCGCGCGCCATTTTCTTTTATATTTTCTGTCTTTATCTAACGTTCTTGAGAGTTCTTGTCATCAATTATCGTGCGTTTTTGGATTCTTTACAGCGTTTCTGGTATCAATCTTTGTCATTACAGTATTCTTCTAGAATATATTTTCTTTACGAAACCATTAATGTTTCTACCCAGTGTTGCATTAATTTTCATAACAAATAGTTTCTTAAAATACAAGTCACGTTTAAACACTGTTCCTGTTTTAATTTTAAATTCATTTGTTGAATAAGAATCGTAGTAAGTTTAAAACTGGCAACTTTGTTTTAATCAGAAGAAAACTTTGAATTTCAACTACCTAAAAGCTTTTTGATTTCTTTACAAAATTACATAAGAGATTTATGAAAGGAATAATCTCGAGATGTTTCGAATAAGAAGTAAATTGTAATCAATCATTTAAAAGTAAGTAATACAGAGAAACTTTTACCCAGATTATCAATAAATATACAAAAGTAGCATGTTAATAGTGAAAACAATATAATAATAATTATAATAAATTATTGTAATATTATAATAATAATAATATTCCACAACTATCACACAACGCCGTCTAGTCCCAAGCTAAGCAGAGCATGTGTTATGGGTACTAGACAACTGATAAACATACTTATATATTTCTAAATACATACAAATTATAGATAAACTAGCTGTTGCCCGCGACTTCGTCCGCGTTAGGTTCGTAAAACTGTACAATCATTCTATGCTTGCAACATATTCCGAAAGTATCGCAATTATTTACTTTAACACAAAACGGTTAAAGGTAAAAACGCAAGTTACCTTCAAGAAACATGTTATGTACTCGTCCAGATCCAGATGTATGAACGTCAATGAATAGAAAGAGTATGTATGGGTCGTAGCAGTTGGTATTTCTGCCTACCCCAAGGGAAAAGGCATTAGTTTATGTAGGTATGTTTCTGGTTTATGTTCTGGTAAAACAACATTGTATAATTTTAACCCCTCGCCACAGTGAACACGTCACAATCGCAGCGGTAATACCTGTCTTTGAGGAGTGACTACAGAGGCGTAACGGCATCCTCTCTTTGTGCATGACTTACCGGATGTGGGTAGAGGTATTTGTATCGAATTCAGCGGGAAGAAACACTCGGGTCTCACGGGAGAATATGATGGAGCATACGGTGGAAGTCAGTCCCGTTTGGTCGGAGCGCCGGTGCCGCCGTGTCCTCATGGAGGCGATTGGTGGAGAAAATGTTAACCAGTAGCCTCCTTCAGTGAAGCACTACGATCGAAGAAGGTGGCTGAAACTATGAGGGATAGTACATCCTGACTCCTCAGCTGTCGTTGCAAGTGACGCTCCGGGTGTTGAAAGCCGCAGGGAGATTACCAGCTAGCGCAAACACGGGATTTCGGTAGTGCCGTCCGGCCGTCTGGTCAAAGCAATCCTGAATCGATGGCGCGTTGTATTCTACACGCGACTCAAAGAGATGTCAGCAAATGGATAAGGCCCTCTAGAGCCGATGTCTGCTAGGGCTGCGAGATTGTTCGAAAGAGTTACCTCCCGTAAAATTTTCACCTCAATAACGTTTCACTGAAGAGTTTAAGTCGTCAGACAGTTTTGGTAGAGGTAAAAGAAGGAGCATAATCGGGACACCGACCGTCAGCTGGATAACGTGCGCTGATAGTGCAAAGCTAATAAGCCAGTGAATCCAAAACTACCATCATCATCATCAACTATCTTCCTCCACAACAGTACTTATGAAGAATTTGCGAGAGCATGCTTGCATTGATTATTGCAGCTTGATCATTTTGGGCGTAAAAAATACTTGTTCATTTACCTAGGATTTTTGGTGTGTATTTGACTGACGTCCCCGTATATCAAACAAATGTTTTTCCGTAGTGAGAACTACCCTATGAAGAGTCTCCAACTTTTGAATGAATTTTGGCGAAATGAATCCCCGCCCAATTGAACTCGCATATTGATGGCCAAACCGAGAGGTCACTGTCACCGATTGCCTCTATGAGGACACGGCGGTTCACCCAAATGGGATAGACTTCCACCACATACTACACCGGGTCCTTCGGGCAATTCGCAAAATGGTAATCAGGGTACTTCCAACCGAATCCGGAACAGAAACCGCTCGAAACACCCTCAACAGTCCTGAGCTTGTTTGTGTATCCATAAAACAATGAAATTACGGTAAACAAATGTAGCAGCCGATTAGTGTTATCCCTGAGACTGGCCTCCCTCAGAGGGTTGTCCGAGTGTTGGTCACTACTCACTGGAAGGAGGTAACGTCCAGATGTCAACGTAAGGCTGCAAGGAATCTGAGATACATCATACGTTGTCGAACTGTGATCAGAAACGCAAACCACTTTCGACCCCGTTTTATATGAAGCAGTGACTGCAAATAATAAAACACGCCATTATTAGACTGAAAGGTACCATCCCCGAGGACATAGTGGAGCATACAGAGGTGTATCCCGCAAGGGCGGAGCACCGCCGTGTCCTCGTATAGGCAATCGGCGTCAGTCACCTCTCGCACCGGGCCCTGGTTCGGGCTATGGTCCAGAGCGAGGAGGAATGGCAGGCGGTCGCCTCCGTCTGCAAAGTCGTAATGCTAGCGAAGGAGCAGGCCGTACGCGTGAGGGAACGAACGTCCTCACGCCGAGCCGAGATTTCGACCCCGACGACCAGCCACGGTAGACGCGGGCTTGCGAACATCGAGCAATGGGTAGCTAGCCGCCCGGCCGTCCGGTAATTGACCGGACTGAGCCCAGTCGTCAACAGCGCTTAGTGATCCACGCGCTCCTCAAAGAGATATTGCAAAGGGCAACTGAAGGACTCAGGTGCGGTTTTAGTCAGTTAAAAGTTTGAAACGCCCTCCCGCTCCAACCAAAGAAGTCATTGGATAATTACCACCCTTAAAAAAAGAAAAAAGATACCATCATTATCATTATCATTTCAGCCGAAAGACGTCCACTGTTGGACATAGGCCTCCCCAAGTGTCGGCATAATGACCGGTCCGGTGTGCGTCTGGCATCCATCTGATTCCCGCGACCCTCACCAGGTCTTCGGTCCACCTGGGGGGCTTCCAACACAAGGTGTCATGCAAACCCTTCCAAAAATTTGGCCGTGTTATTTTAAAGTCAATAATTAAATACATACAAGTATTTACTTTTATCGCCTTTGGTTGGTATCCCTTGAATAATCACGGTCAATTAGCTTGTTACAACCACGGGGAAAAAAAGCAGGAGGATTGTTAAAAATGCCTCCGTCTAAAACCAGTTTAACCATTATTATCGTCCAATTTTAAAGAATAAAACTGTCTGCAAACGTGGGCGACGGTTATTCTTCCGCCATTCAGAAAATTACGTTAAATACACAATGCCATCTATCAAATATGAAGTTCAACTGTCTTTGTCATCATTATTTCTACTTTGAGTCTTTAGATGGCGTTGCGAGTACCTGAATAATGTAACATTATAGTACGTGGTTTTTGTCGCCGCTTTGATTTTATTATGTGTTTTGATTAGTTTTTACAAAATATTTAGAAGATATCGAATAGAAATGTCGATTTTATTTTCAAAAAATGGTAAAAGTTATTTTATTACAAAAAAGAATATAAAATAATGACTAAGTTTTAACTGTAGCTGGGGATCGAACTCGCGGCAAATGTCGTGCAACACCGACATTTTGGTTTATTGCTCACCCCCCATAGCAAATAGCGTGATAATTTATAGCCTATAAGTTGCCCTGACCTATAAGGATTATGTATGCAAAATTTGAACAGGATCGGTTCAGTAGTTTTTGCGCCAACTAATACCATCGCAAAATAATTTTACTGTTTTATTATATGTATAGATTACACCCAGACACAGAACAAATGATCGTGCTCATCACACAAACATTTGTCCTGGGTGGGAATCGAACCCACGACCTCCGGCATAGCAGTCAGGGCCACTAACTACTAGACCAACAGGTCAGTCAAAAAAAAAAATGAATATTGGTAGAAAAGCCCAGATAATTATAACAATTTGTGTCTCTGTCTTTCTCGTCAAAACGCACTTTTCCAGGGCGGCCGTATGAGCGTGATGAACTTTGACGTCAAAAAACACGTCGGACTCCTCTCCTGCTTTCTTATTAGTAGCTTTAAAGCTTTATAACTTCGTTGTTGATAAACATATTTAAAAAATTCTTGCATATTTGTTTATTAAAGCTAAAAATGATTTAATTTAGCCAATAAAAAATTGCATGCATATTCCCTGTTGCAATACTTTAGTAATACTTCCTCCTTTAGTCTTTTGTTAATATCCCGACTTTTTGACGATCTTCCTCCATTTGAGATTTTGACCTGTTTTAGTACGTTGGAGATCTGAGGCGATCAATGTCAAACGCAAGCTTATCAATAATAATAAAAAATGTGTTCTGAATTAACAAACCAACTTTTAGCAGTATAGGTATAATCTATACCAGAGTTTTTCAACCTTTTTGTATTCGTGACCCCTTTTTTAAATTGACAAATCGTGGCAAGCCCCTAGGACTTTACGATTGCGGTGAATGGACGAGCGCACTGCGCTCTTAGGCTCGCTTTTTGAATTTGGACGTCTAAGTCTATACTTCTAGGTAAGCGCGCTCCATCGTCGACCGCATCGTCGCTTTCCATCAGGTGAGATAGCGGTCAAGCGCGAACCTATCAACAATAAGTCAAAAAAAGTTGAACATGTTTCAAAACGCACATTATTTGCGTGTTAAAAATAAAATAAAGATCAGAAAAAGTTTTGAAGCATAAACAGGTACAGCTTTATTACTGAACTAGCTTCTGCCAGCTGCTTTGTCCGCTAGAAAGTTGGTTTCTCCATACAAACTCTCAACACCCGTTTTACGTTTTTAAACATTGTAAAATTATGTCAGTCTTTGATAAATTCAGGTCGGCAATTATTTTGGACAAATTGAATAATATTAGTTCTTTAACAATAAACAGTAGACCACAACAGTTACGAGATCTTGATTACCTGCCAACATTTAAATTACCTACAACTGTAAATGTGTATAGTATGAGAACTTGGGAATGTATATTACCTGATAATTTGAATATAATTCCAAAAACCGTGCAATCAAATATTGTGTAAAAAATGCAAATTTACCCTGAAAAAAATATTATATAACTGGTGACATCACATCTTAAGATTTATAGTGAAAGCTTATTTATTTTTTTATGTAACATGCTGTGAGCGAGCTTCATATCTCCACTTTGTCACATAAACCTTTTAAGGTTTCATACAAGTGTTTTTGTTGTAACGAGTGTAAAGTATAGATGTATTGAACAATAAACTAAAAAAACCCTTAAGGGTGGAGTTTCGTAAAATCCGCAGACTTTACGAAACTCCACCCCTCACTCGCTTACGATCTTCTTAACGGATGTATACACTCTTTAAGGAACCTACCTGCTAAATATTAAATTTGTAGGTGTTATAGTTTCGGAGATTTCGTGATTAATCAGTGAGTGGTATTTCGTTTTTATATGTATAGATTGTTATACTCGTACATTAGATCATCATATCGCTAACACTCGCTTTTCACTTTTTTCTGACTCGTGACCGCGACCCCCTAAGCAAGACTTTGTGACCCACCTGGGGGTCGCGACCCACAGATTGAAAAATACTGATCTATACTATACCTGTATAAACTAAGCACGGTCAGGTAAACATGAAAAGTATTCTGAAGTATTGAGCAGTAAGGTATAATACAATATTCCTTCCATCAGGCAATATATAGGTTGATGTAAGAGAGGTCCTATAGAGAACATCATCGGCTGAGTAGTTTTCTCTACTCCTATTTGCAGAGGGTCTCCGTCGCAATCCCCTAATGCAAATAGAGAACTTATTTCAATTTTTCTTCGACAAACTGTCCAAGAAATTCAACGTAATAATACGAGGTCCATTTCTTTGGTTGATCTTATGAAATATGCTCGTATCGTTTCGTGAAAAATTGAATTTGTTCGCTTGACTTCGTTTTATTAATATCTTTGCACTGTTTACATTTAATTTGTATAGTTTTCAGTTGTTTTCATGGGCAATGTCTATGCGAATCAATTAGGTCGATTTGAATAAACAACTTATTAAATGTTTTGTTTCCCTTATTACATAATAGTAGTATAGTGATCTAGTGGTCGCAACCGCTACTGTTGAGCACGAGATCCCTTTTTTCACGGGAATTCATCGAATATCCTCTTGCCTTGGGTCGAGCGAGAGAAAGTGTCAGTCTTTTACTTACTATAACCCATCTGTATTCATTCGGTAGCCTTTTATGTTCCATGGCCACGGTAACTCTTTCTAACGATCTCGAGCTCTGGGAACTGAGGTTCTTAGATTCGATTGCACCTGATTGTAAGTGATGCAAACGTTGATAGTGAAGCATACTAGATAGATAGATATGTTCTTTATTGTCCACCAATAATAAAATTACAATAGGAACTTAAAATTAATAGGGTGCCACAATGGGCGGTCTTATCGCTAAAAGCGATTTTTTACAGACAACCTTTGGATGGATTTGTCAGAAAAGGAGAAAAATATACGCAGGTAGTGCGTGGTGTACTATTTATATATATACAATACATAACGAACAACTACTAGTTTATTAAGAGCCTATTCACTCTAGCCACCTAAATTATAAACGGACGGGAAAACCGCAGCAGGTAAATTGTTCCAATCCTTCAATGTACGCGGTATATATGATAAAGCGAAATGCTTAGTTCGGATCGTAGAGTTGTCACCAATGTAAGGGTGGACACTCGCCGTACATCTGGTTGTCCGGTAGCAGAAAGTTGATGGCAGAATAAAGCCATGTAATTGACTTTATTGGGTTTTATCTGGACTTTATAGTAGCAACCCGAAGCCCCAATTTATATGCACATACATGGAAATTAAAGGTAACTGGCGGAATATTAGTAGTACAATCTTGTATTCATCTGTATAACCCTTTGGGTAATATAAGTGTGTTATGTTGTGGTACCCAAAAGAATTTGGTCAAACCTTCATCAATGTTCGTAGGACTAATCCTTCATAAACGGAAGGTATTCAAAGGACACATCTGTGTAATCCCTTGATACCGTAGACGTGACATTATAGTGACGAACTTTTATGAGACACGTGACACCCATAGATATATATGACAACGAAAATACCGAATAGCTAAGGATCTATTTATAGATGTAAATCAGGGCCTTACACGTGGGAGTCGTAATAGGAGACTAAGGGATATAACTAAGGGTCAATTCAGACCGACACGTGACACAACGTGATGATGCTGCCCGTTTCGCATCTTCAGATTGTCGTATCGTGTAAGCCCGTTGTAGGTCTGGGGCTATAGGTCGACTTCTGAAAGGAAATCCCGTGGTCCTAGAACGTAAGGTAACTGAAGGAACTATAGGTGAGGTTATAGTTAGTAAAAGTCTGACACGTCCCTTTCGATCCGCCCTAAAGTAGGAGAAGTCATTAGATGATTTCCTAATTAAAGAAAAGCCCGCAGTAGGTGGCCACGTTTATTGCGGCATCAGAAGCCTTGTACAGATCGCCAAGGGCTCTGGCGGATGGACATTTTGGACTAGCAGATGGTAGCAACACATACTGAGTGTTGAATGAATCGAGAAATACCTCGCTGCATAGCGCAGGCGCGAGCGTTGAACGGTTCATCCGATCAGCGCCGCAGCATCACGTGTTGTGTTTACTATTATTTTAATTCTCTTATTAAACTTATATATACTTAGTTTTTACCTACCTAAATTAAGCTCCAAACTGTATCAGATTCGCGTTTCGTTGCGTCTCGTTGTGTACTACCCCTAAGGGATTTATGTAGGTACTGAAGGTTTAATATCCTTATTTCTCTATAGTGGGCAGTATGCGTCACAGATCTAATACCGTAATACGATCACCGATGCCAAAGGTGATACTAATGCCATTACTGCCTTCACTGCTGCCCGCAAGCGTTCTTTGAAGATCGCCCACGTCCATAGTGGGTGTTCACTATTTTGTTAAACGTATTATAGTGACGAACGAAGTGGTTTATAGAAGGAAAATATTATAGTCGGAACTTTTTTTAGGTCAGCACTTTAGTAAACTTGATTAAATTATTTGTAAATTATCATCTCCCTGAATTTAGACATCACACTATTGCAACAACTTTCGCTTTGTATGTGCACAAGGCGAAAGTTTGTGAGTCTGTTTATTTGTATGTCTGTTACTTTTTCACGCTCGGCCGGCTGAACGGATTTTGATAAAACTTGCTACACGGTAGACGGATGTCCTGAAATGGCATACTTTTTATACATACTCCCGGGATGTTTCTTTTTGGATAATTTTCTACAATAATGCTGGTGAAGCTGCTGACAGCATCTAATCATATTATACAAATTTAAGAAAATAAATAGGTGCTAAAAATTAATAATGACTTCACTGACTTATAAATATAATTTATGTAAGAAAAGAAAAGGGCGTTAGACTACAATGTAAGCAACAAAACAAAAAACACATACTTTATATTAAGCTGATGTGTCATGTATTATCTGTCTAGTACTTAAATTTATTTAAAAAAAAAAACATGAAACCTCTTACATGAAATCTCTTTTGTCCCTTTACCTACTGAAAGTGACACTTAAAATCTCAACAACACTGTGAGATTTTAAGTGTCTCCTTGTGTCAATCTCTCCTTTCCATAAATCATTCATTCTCGTCCCATGCAAAACACAAGCCATCACATTCAACCAGTAATAAGTTCCGCCTCCATTGATATCACAACTTCATTCAGCAAGTCATTTCTTGTTTTGTTATTTGGCTCCATGGAAGGGAAGAAAACCTCCCCCGGCTAATGCCGAGGGCGGGTTTCTTGAACTCTTTACAACCGGCCAGTACCAAACAAAGCCGAACTTCCATCAAAGCTTGAAGTACAAAGAAAAATATAAATCTTGTAAGTTTCAAAGAGATCATCCTTTTGTGTTCTTTTTTTGTTACCCGGGAATGGAATACCCATGATGAATTGTGTTGGATGCCTTAAAAGAAACAAATCTTATTAGGGATTTCGGGTTTGTGCTGCCGTGTTGGTAGATGATGAATGTTGATCGAGGGTTCTGTCGGAATGAGTCGCTACGATGTGGGAAGTACTTTTACAGTTTCTTTGATACAAATCAAGTCGATCTATCTAATAAAAGTACAGTTGACTGACTGGCCTGTTAGTCTGTTGGACCTCACTGCAATGCTAGAGGTCGTGGGTTCGATTCCCACCCAAGACAAATGTTTGTGATGAGCATAAAGATTTGTTCAGTGTCTGGGTGTAATTTATCTATAACATGTATTTAGAAATATATAAGTATGTTTATCAGTTATCTAGTACTCATAGCTCTGCTTAGTGTGGGACTAGACGGCGCTGTGTGAAAGTTGTGAAATTTTATTATTTATATTATTAGTTAGGGGTCAAAAATGCAATTGCGCTCTATTAATGCTAAAGTGTCTAACATTGCTTTTTAGAAGAGGTTCAATGGTTTATGACCATCTGATCGATGTTCATGACTGATTTAATTTGGTTTTTACCTCGGTCGGAGATTAATAATAATAACATTTATTTTTCAGACCACAGTGAATCCATAGTGTTAGTAAAAAACTTAAAATTAATGTTAGTATCTTTAAAAATATAATAATTATGATTAAGCATTATCACATAACGTGGCAATACCGCCAGTCATTTGGGCACACTTCCAGTCGACAACGACGCGGAGGAATTTTTGACTCCATATTTTAGCTAGGAATTATTGCCTTTAGTATATATATATACCTACTTCTAATTAGTTAAGTGTTTTTATTTTTCTTATTTTAGTATTTAGTTAGTTACAAAATTAAGAATAAAACCCATTTAGTTTTTAGCATAGAATCTAAGGTATTGTATACTAGTTGTGGATCATTGAACTTTAACTACAAAGAAATTTTGACACTTTACATGGTAGAGAGTAAAATGCAACTACATGTACTTTTGACCCCTGACTGTACATCTGTACATACCCATAGATCAAATTTCAATAAAATAGCATATCAGTAATATTCCAAAACATCACTTTTCTTCACTTGTATAACTTATGAAAAATAGAGCGTTGCGTAGGTTCTTATCTACCTGTGTAATATATTATAATTATATTATTTATATTATAAAGAAGTAAAGTTTGTTTTTTTTTTTTTGTTTGCAGGAGATAATCTCTGAAAGTACTGGTCCGATTGCTAAATTTTTTTCACCGATAGAAATAGAAGGTTGCTTTATTCCTGAGTGGCATAGGCTATAATTCATGTACGCGGGCGAAGCCGCGGGCATAAGCTAATAAATAATACTATAACATACAAATCCTATATCTAAAATGAATCAAATCTAAAAGAAATCTCGCCATCGACCTTACATTACCTCCGTTTGGTTCCGTTCCAAGACAATCATCTTGTTTTTCTTCGTCCTTTCCATCTTGTTATTCCATTATGAAAAAATTGGCAAAAGTATTATACAGGTAGTTCAATCTTGACCTGAACATTGTTGAAAATCATAAGGAAAAGACAAGAAACAAAGAAAAACTATTATATATACAAAGTTATCATAGTCCATTTTTTTGTATTACCGTATTTTACACGACCTAGTGCTGATTTGGCGGGGGTTGCGGGTATCCAATGGATGTGAGACGCACAGGTTTGGTCGTTATGGCGCCACTTGGGGGAAGTCTATGTTCAGTCTTTATTTCAGCCGAAAGACGTCCACTGTTGGAGTGGACGTCTTTCGGCTGAAATAAAAACCGTACTTAGTAAAAAAAAAACATTATTGTCCATCTGATTGTAAGTGGTCATTAACGGCTGTGGATATCTCCTGTAGCAATTGCAGTGTTCGAAAATTCGTATGTACGTTACCAGATACAAAGCCAAAATATCTGATGTGCCTGTAATAGCACCAGCACCTGTTGTATCCTGGATGGAGTGATGGATATCGCAATACAGTAAGTGCTACGTCGGTCGACGGTCTGAACAATAGCGCTCATTGTTTCAACAACAACAACAACATTACAACACAAATATATATATAAAACTGTAATGGAACGCAATAAAGGCAATTTAATCTTGACCCGACTATGTTCGACTTGAACATAATCTTACCTGAGGAGACAGAATACAAGAAGTTCGTGCACGCCCCTTACTTGTACAGTCAAGGAGCCAATTATTCACTGACTTGTCTGCACGAGTGTACCTCGCCTCCTGAGCAAATGCATGGAGACCACGTTTCTTTGTTCAATACTTATTACGTTGCTTAAAAGATAAGAGTACACACTTTTATTTATGCAAGCTACCTACTTAAAAAAAAATACTGTTAAAACAACTGTTCAAATTGCTGCACTAATCGGAAGATCGTTGAGCAATGACATTAAAGGACGTATGTCCATCGACGTAACTTTTAGTCTAGTAAAAACTGTCAATCAACCTTATTGATCCATTCTACCTTCGATCAAAGGCAGTGATCAACGAACCATCATTTGATTTGGTTTCCAATAGTATCCTTTCAAACGACATTGTAATCTGTATTTTTAAATCTAGTCTAACCTACCTCAAAGAATTAGATAGAGGAACACATTTGGCTGATTATGAGAACCATAATAAATAATCGGAGGCGTGCCTATAGACATTAAAGGCTATCTTCGGATGTTAGCCCTTAATGGGGTTTGCCTGGGGCTGGCTACTGAGAACACCCCTCAATAAGTCATTTAAAAAAAGATTGCTTTAAAAATAATCCATGTCTTTTACCATCTTTATAAATTATAAGTAAGTACTAGCAGTATCTCGCATCTTTAGTTACTGCTTCGCTCCTATTGGTCGTAGCGTGATGTTATATAGCCTATAGCCTTTCTCGATGAATAGGTTATCCAACACTAAAATTATTTTTCAAATCCAACCAGTAGTTCTTGAGATTAACGCGTGAAGTTCAACCATCAAACTTACTCTTCTACTATGTACCTAATATTTTATTAGTATCGAATATTGATATTAAAACGAATTTTATGCAGATTTCATGTCATCGACACTCATTACCCCTATTCAGTATCATTGATATTTTCATAGTATGCTTTGAACCGATTTCAATAGATTTGAAATACCTGAATTGTACCGATGTAGAATATAGAAATCATGACTAAATTGCGAAAGGTTAATTTTAAATAAATATCAAACTCGTTCATGCGTATCAATGGTAATAGTTGGCGTTTAGAAATCGAGTATCGTTTGATTTTATATCAAAACAAAAACAATTAAATAGTTGATTAGAACACTATTAAAAAAAACTACAGACTCTCTCGTAACGCATAATTTGGAATGTTGTTCCTTTTTTTAAAAGGGATGGTCAGACAGTATGTATAAAATGCATCAAACAGGTTCAAAACACATTTGCTTTAAGTGATACTTAAGAGGGTCCTTTTTCACTCGCCTATCGTCAACATCGAGCATGGTTTAAAAGCCTATAATTGCTTCATCTAACGCAATCCAACGCGATGTTTGATGAAGAGGCAATGCAAAAAAAGAGAGATAACGCCTAAAAACTCTGTTGGCATTCGGTAATTCCGTGATAGATTAGATTTATTCCAGGAAATACGTGATTTTTTAACCCTTAAAAGTTTTTTTAGAAAAATTGTCGTCATTCAGAATCTCGATTAAATGTGCAAAGCTTCTATTGATGTACTTTTTTATATTTTTAATATATGAGTACATTATGGAGAGTCAAAGTTCACGTAAAATTGCTAATTTTCAGAGGTCTTTACTAGATTAGTTTTACACAAATTTATGTTTTGATTGCTATAGAAGCCTAAATAATATCCACAAGATAGCTATGTATCCAAAATATCTAGAGAAAGATGTGTAATAACATCATAATCACGTTAGAGCGGTTGTATTAAAAAGTACCTCGAAAGGACGCTCTTATATCAGATATCCTATCGATAACAAAAGACCACATATTTGTAAACGTACTTATGTAAAATATAAGGGAAAATACTTGCGGGATAAAAGTATAATATATGCTATTCTAGGTCATGGTCTACCCATGTATCAAGTTTCATCGAAACCATTTCGTGCGCGGAGAAGTAACAATTATTAAATATTATTATCGTTTGTAAAGCGACATGCACATAAACTTTCACCTCAGTTAAAATTACACCATGAAAACTTAATGTAAACCGTTCACGTAATAGACTGACAGCTCTCTTCACTTTCAATTTGAAATAGTACGTAGGTACTGCTGATCAAAGACGTTGAATATGGGTAGGTACCATTTCTCGAAAATTAAGGATTCAAAAACGCGTCAGACACGTTGCCCTCCAACGAACGCCTCTCAATACTTCCATATATCTCAAAATATCCTTTGTTAAGCGAGCTTAGATAATTGGTGCGGAACAGAGCACGCGTGTGATGCCACTCTTAGCGAAGTATCGGCTCTTAGACAAATTGAAAAAGGATTCACAGTAAGTCATGTGTGGAGAGACAGATCGAGCTATCATTGGAATCGAAGAGAGCTGAAAGTAATGAGGTCCTCTTTACAGTATAAAGAGGATATTTTACCTGTGCTCGAGATTTTAAAAGAAAATGATGATGAGAGGTTCTAGATATCAATATCGATTGTCGAAATACCAAAAAATAAGGGATTGTTACGTGACATTCCCCAACTATGGCGAAGTTCATCTTGTTTTTTGTGACAGCTCCAATACTGAACTGCTTTAAAAATCAGTTTAACTGACTAAATATCTCCAAGTTATTTTAAACACACGTATCAGCTATAGCTGCTGAAATCGTCAAATAATTCTCCCGGCTCTGGGTGAAACGCCCTCTCGTTTTTTTTTAAAGTTAGACTTTAACTGATTAACCACCTAACCAAACCCGCAGCCATGACTGTCATCAGCCCTAGTGGGCTCCGTCAATTATAAGTACCAAGAAAGGGTTTCTTGGTACTTATAATTTATTTATATATATTATAAGTAGATACTTTTTACATTGAAACATTTTAATATAATAACTTTGTATATCATAAGTTTTTATTTCTTTTCATAAAGTGTTTTATTAGTTAGATGTGACACTGGATCCATGACTAGGATACTTTGTATCCCAGGGTCCATTCTCTTTCGATTGATTTTTTAATAATTATAAAAAAGTTTATTGACATAAAGGCCATAAATGTGGGTTCCCTGGTAAGACTTCAGTCACCCCAATCTAGGTAAAGTTACCTCACAAATACAATATTTTTAGTAGGAATAATTCACTAAACTGAAGACTAAAAGAGATGGTGGGTTGAGAGTAGTGGTGGTACAGTGGTATTGGTCCCGACTTACGCGTCATACGTCGTGGGTTCAGACCTAGGCAGGCGTTAAACTTTGTGTAATTTATTTCATCACCACTGCTCTCTTTGGGGGAGGCCTATGTCCAGCAGTGGATGTCTTTCGGCTGAAATGACTGCTCTCAAAACGGTGAAGGAAAACATGGTAAGGAAACTGATAGCACTATCCTCACGATATTTAGGACTTAGGTCTTAAAACCGAAAATTCGAAGACGTGTGATATCCACCCATCTACACTGGGCCCGCGTGATGGATTACGGCCCATTCTCTCTCCTGGAGAGGAGGCCTGAGTCCAGTGGGAGCATTTAAAAATGTATTGCGCTATATGCTTATGTGATGATTATTAATATTTAAACGTTTTCGTTATACTTATCTACCATCATTTTATTTGCTTTGTTTTAATACCAAAACAAAATTATAAATACAGCCTTTTATTTAACAAAACTTTTAGATTTTTTAAATTGCTTTAATTTTCATGAATAAGTTAGTAGATTCGAATACAACTGAGAAAACAATGAAATAATATATTTGTTTCTAAACCTGAGAAAATTAAAATACATTAATTTTGCTTGTGAAATAAAAACTAAAAGATTCTACAATCTCAGTATTTCATGAATTTAAAGCCTGTCATAAAAATAAAGAGGCAAGAAAATTTGATAGAAAAAAATACAGGATTAGTTTAGACTTTTAGAGGATCATAAAAACACGTTTTAACATCTGCAATAAAGTTGTCATAGATAAAAATTCGACATCAACATGTCAAACATTGTGCCTATAAAACCTGCCGCGATACTTTTAAACATAAAAAACAAGGTAAGTACATGGGTTTATTTTCACACCGATTAAATAGCACCACCTATTGTTCGGTGTTTTAGAAACTTTTATTTTAACCGCGGTATACAATACCTTGGTGAGCTCGGTGGAAATTAATAGCAAGGCGAGTTTGGTTTTGTGAAGCGAGGTAGAAACATAAACCATGAGAAATAAAGCAGAAGATATTATATAATATTATAGGTTTTTACTTAGATGAATATAGACAGATATTTTTTTTAAGTTTTTTTTTATTTGAATTTTAATTATTATTATATCTAGCCTATACTGTCCCATAGCTGGGCAAAGGACTCTCTCCATTCCTTCCATTGTTTCTGACTGTGAGCCACTTAATTCTCGTCCTGCCATCTCCATACATAAATATTTTTTTTTCTTTTATTTTAAAATAATTGTAAAACAGGAATAACACCTTAAATATCAAGTTTATTTGAACTTATAATTCTAAGTCAATCTATAGATATTACAGTTAAAAGTGGACAGCTTCATAAAACAATAATTTCATAAGTAAAGGCACAACATAATATTAGTACATTATGATATAAGTGTGTAATGTTAGTGATTACCGTCGAGGCGGTATTTAGACCCGAGCCATGGCGAGGGTCTTAAGAGAGCCAAGAACGGTAATCATTAATTACTCACGTGTGTCATACGACGTTTTTCAATACATTTGTGAAGAAAACAACAGTAAAACTAGTAAAATTTTCTGTGACATGGCGGTAAAAATCTGTTTTCATAAGCGCGCGGATCATTTTTATTTTATTTACCCCTAGAGGTTATATTTATGTTTTCTTGCGTGAAAAGTTTTTACGATAATGTCTTTCGTAGCGACAATAGAATACGGATGTAACATTTTCTAATGATTTTATTAGTATTTAATTTAATTAATACAGAATTATAAATTTTTGGAATAAAAAAATCACGCCAAAAACCGCGCGCATCTTAAAATGGCGGCCATAGACCATAGGTTTTTTATTAAATAAATCGTTTGTACAAGTTAAATTTGTCCATTTTAACTTGTAAATTGGATGAAATAAGTAATTAAGACACTAATTTATAATAATAGGTCCTTTACCTATGAAATTGGAGATTTTTAAAACGGGTTGCTTTGAAGTGTTATATCATTGGATTGACTTGGAATCATAAGTTCAAATAAATTTTATATTAAAGGTATGTTATTCTTCTTTTGAAATTAGGTATTTATTGGTTTCTTTGTGTTTTGTATTTTCTGTAATATCGCAGTACTTATAACCATTTTTGTATGAAATCTAAGAAAACTCGCATTATTTTGTAATATGACTATTTAACGCATTATCTTAATGGGAATTTTATTCGAATTCAAATTTTGTTTTGCGAACAAAGAGGTTGAACAAAAAGGTTTTAACTACATTATAGCACTGGTGCATACTGTAGTTAAAACCATTATATGCACATTTTGATTACCATATCAAAATGTCACAGTTTGGTAACGAGTGCCATTATATACCTAAGTGCAGTGCAATAAGAGTTACTTTCTGAGCAAGTGTGTTGAAAAAAATATTATGGCAGTTGCAATAATATTTTCTCATATCCTGGATGTTATTTTTGTTTTATACCAGTGACATCGCCGTCGGAAATTATCCTATGTTATTCTAATACTGGGATAAAAAAGAACTCACTACAAATCTCCGAACTAACCTACGTATCAAGTTTCATTCAAATACTGTTGAGGACTCGATCCAAATATATCCACTTGAGCGTCCAACTCCCGCATTTGACAATTATTAAAACGTTTACCCTAGGCACTCTAGACTTTTACTAAAACTCCAGACGCCAAAGTTTCCTACGATACAAAAAAATAACGGACAGATAGCATAGGATTAAAACGGCAAGCTCAAGATTAGACGAAAACCTTAATTCTGGTGAGAGTTTCTCTAAACCATTACTTACCCAGACCTATATCATTAGCAAGCCCCACTAAATACCTAAATCCAGTATTAGAATACCAAACGAAATATACACTAGTCGGGGCTTTCACGTGTCAGTAAGCAAATGTTGAGCCTCTTAAAATATTCAGAGGCTGCCTCGCCCGTCGACTGCGACCTAGCCAAAGACACAACAAAACATCATTAGTAGAGAAAAACGCAAAAATAAACACCGCTCTAGAAATTATTTAATTAATTAAGAAGAATTTGTTCTTTACGTAATGAAACGTGCTTTGAATAAAAGCTTTGGTTTTAATTAAATGAGGTTTAAACTTTCTTTTCAGGGAAAGAATCTAATGTTCTGCGTAAATAGGTAACTGTTTTGAAATGGTTCTTTGATTTGTTTTGTTAAAGAAAATGTTTTTTTTTTAATGTCTGTCAGTTTCTTATTTAGTGTAAAAAATGTTTGTGTAAATCAACTCTCAAAATCAAAAACTCAAATCATTTTATTTCACATAGGACTAAATGGGTACTTATAAAACATTAGAAGGTAGTGTACGGTTCCAATTGGTCGTCGAAGAACCGGCAAAAATTTATTGATTTTACAATATTTACCATCATTTATAATCTTACCATCAGGTGGGATTGCAGTCAAGCACTAGTTTATATAAAATAAAAAAACTATATTACAATATTAATATTAGATAGTGTAAACTGGTAAACATTGTACCCAAAAGCACAAATTATATTAAAAGCTTTCTTCAGTACATATAGGTACTGATGAAGTGGGGGTGGGCTGGCCATGCCGCACTAATGCACCCGGACAGGCGCACGAAGTCCAAGGGTCCACAATTGACCGAGAAATCGGAAAACATACATAAAAAATACATACAGCCGACATTGAACCTCCTTTTGTATTGAAGTCGGTTAAAAAATACTTATACTGTTAATATTGTAGTACTTAATATACTACTTGTAATACTTATACTATTATGAACGGTTCTTGAGCTCTGGTATATATTTTAATAACGCTTGTAATCTAGCTCAGAATCTCCAGTATTTTCCTCCTATTTTCTTCGTTCTAGCTTAGTTTTTACCTGCATTTTCCTACAACGCGCGCTGTAATATTTTTAAAAACCACGGCTCTCCAATGTTGCCTTTTCTACCGCAAGGTAGATAGGAAAGTTTGCTGTAAATGACAGAAAAACATCAGAGCATCGTATCGGCTATTATCTACCCGGAGGTTAGCAGACTATAGGAGTATGGGTAATGGGTAACTACTCCTTAGTACTTGTAGATACGTAAGGTAACTGCGGTACTTTGTCTGGAAGTATCGGGTGAGAGAGAAGCTTGACTACACTATAACGATTTTTGAGGTTAACGTAACTCTCTGAAGCACCTTTTTCGTGGAATACAAGAGATGAGCAATTTTGAAATACTAAATGTCACATCTTTGTGGTTCTTGGTTTCGTTGGAATTAGGTTTTGGTGAATATTTAGTTTGCGTTGTCTGAAAGGCGTAACCTATCTTGAATAAGTGTTTTTGTTTGTTAATCTTCTTAATATCTAGCGTCTGCCAGCAGCTTCGCCCGCGATAGTAAAAAATACACTCAGGGATAGTGCGGCTACATATTAGTGAAAGAATTTTCAGAATCGGTTCAGTAGTTTCAGAGATTACCTCCTACATACAAACTTTATTTTACCTCTTTATAATATTGTTATCGATTACCTATAGATATTTAATATTTTACGGTACAAAAGAAAGATCGTACATATATTGTTTGATAAGCTTAGTTTACTATACCACTTAGTTGAAAATATGAGATCACATTATCACTGAACTTTTGGCTCATTGCCACTGAATCTACCTTCACTTATAGCGAAAAGAATGACAGAAATTTTTTTTTTGAGAGCAGTGGTGGCCGAGTGGTAACGGCCCCGACTTACGAGTTGTAGGTCGCGGGTTCAAACCCAGCCAGGCGCATTACTTTGTGTAATTTATTTCATCACCACTGCTCTCAAAACGGTGAAGGAAAACATCGTGAGGAAACCGGCATGTCCTAGAACCAAAAATTCGAAGACATGTGACATCCACCAACCCGCACTGGGCCCGCGTGGTGGATTACGGCCCATTCCCTCTCCTAGAGAGGAGGCCTGAGTCCCAACAGTGGGAACATTATAAGGCCGACTATACTATGCTATATTGAAATAACAGTGAATTAAACAGTGAATGTTCGTCGACGGGCCGCCCAGTGGGTGATTCGGCGAGCCACGCTAAATGGCGCGGAAAAATGCAAATTTGCCCGAAACGCACCGCAAACTATGGCAGTACATATTTTATACTTTCACTCGTCGGTAGATTAGACCACAGATTGTTTAAGAAAGGCAAACAACCTTGATGCTTTGAAAAATTGCGGTTGTTTTTGTTGTTGTGCAAACCTTTACCGTCTTTGCTTTAACCAAGGAAAATAATTAATACTAAGATACTACATTTCTAGATAAATAGCATAGCATAGCATAATCAGCCTTTTAATGTTCCCACTGCTGGGACTCAGGCCTCCTCTCTCTAGGAGAAGGACTGGGCCGTAATCCACCACGCGGGCCCAGTGCGGGGTGGTATATGTCACATGTCTTTGAATTTTTGGTTCCAGGACATGCCGGTTTCCTCACGATGTTTTTTCCTTCACCGTTTTGAGAGCAGTGGTGATGTAATAAATTACACAAAGTAATGCGCCTGGCTGGGTTTGAACCCGCGACCTACAACTCGTAAATCGGGGCCGTTACCACTCGGCCACCACTGCTCTAGATACATAAATTTCTAGTAACTACATATGAAGAGCCAGAATCATTTATGTATCATAAACACACAAACAATTCTGAAAAAAAAACGTGAATGATGTTTAAGTTCTTATAGGTACATCAAATATTTGAGATAACTTATGAAATACATGTAGCTTTGTTCCACAAAGAAAACTCGAATCGCAAAACTGTATTTCCGAAAAAACATTCGTAGTTTGAGCACGACAACAGAGCATCAAAGGATCACACATACATATTTACTTAAAAAACCCGGCTGGGGATGCAAAAACTGTGCGATACGTGAAAGACACTCAAGGGATGTGAATTCGTAGCTTATATCTATCCCGAACATGCCCCCGAGAGGTATAAATATCATGCTGTATCGTATTAACTGTCACGAAAACCGCTATGTCTTAACTTTCGTTTTTTATACGTGAGAGTTTGAATTTCAGGAGAAGTGTGTTACTTTTTAAGTGAAGTTTTTTGTTCTTTTGAGCTTTTTATATCTTTTACTGCCATATACCAAAAGACTTTAAGTCGAAAAAATCACAAAGTATGGAAATAACGCCAGCAGCGATTAAAGAAGTCACTATTATTTCAAACCGCACAAGTTTTAGCTAACATAGCCCATCTAATATAGAAAAATGAATCACTATTTTTATGTCATCATGAACGATTGGGCCAATTCTTTGTTTTGTTGTGTTTGTTTTTGTCAGGAGAAGGTTCTTACGGAAAAAATAATAATTAAAAAACTTGGGCAAAAAACTTAAAATGTCGGAAAACTGCAACGACTAGGAATTTAACTTTCACGCGTTTGACAGTTCATAACTAAGACTGGCACTCCATTTTAAGTAATTGCGCTATTGTGTATTTTTTTTTAGGTGGGTAATCACCCAATGACTTCTCTCGCCCTTGGGCGGAGCAGGATGTCAGACATTTACTAACTAACTTCTAGGGCCCCAGGTTTTCCATTCAGAAGCAAACCTATGGCCCCAGTAAGTTTCGACCTGCAAATTGTGGGGGTCCTACAATTTGCTAACATTACCTTGAGGCGCGCGTGGAACACTACGCGCCGACGACGACTTGGGTTCGGTCCGGACGGTTATCGGACGACCGGAGGGTTATCGGACGACCGGACAGCGTGTTACTCATTGCTCGCCGTCCGCCATCCTACGCCTACGGTGGCTGGAAATCAGGATCGGGATCCCGGCGGCTGGGGCGTGAGGGCCGTTCCCTCGCTCGTGCGGCTGCCTCCTTTGCTAGCATTACTGCTTCGCAGATGGAGGCGACCGCCTGCCATTCTTCCTCGCTCCGGACCATGAGTGCTTTTGCATGTTGTGTTTTCTATTCTTGTTGAAACGTCACATTTTACACCACGTGATGTGACATTTTACCTATAAAGTCCGAATAAAATTGTCACAGGCGGTCAGTTTATTTGAGTAAACGGTGATACTGAAACGTTTAGTTAGTTTTCATTAATATTATAACAATTCTGAAGCAGTAATATTAAAGACGGACAGTAACAGTACTCTGTAGTGTTACTACAAACTCGCTAAAATATCAAAGCAGAAGTAGGAATAAGTAACCACAATCAGAACAAAGGCCCTCACAAGCAAAGCGAAGATCAAAGTGTAATAATAATAATAATTAATCAACCCAGATGCTTTATATTGACGATCACTTTCCATTTATCTTTCCCAAGTCCTAACAAATGGCGATGTCACTTGTAACAGTTAATTGCTTTTAATTTAAGCTGGCTAGCAATAAACAAACGGTTTACTAACGTAGTTTGTAAGTAAATTGTTACTAACACTATGAGTTTTGGAACTTATTAGTGAGTGAGTTTTTATTATTAATAAATTAGCTTTTCTCATCTAGGCCTTTTTTTTTAGGTGGGAAAATCATCTAATGGACAAATCTCGCTCTTGGGCAGAGTGGGAGATAGTGTCAGACTTTTACTGACTAAAAACCCACTCCTGATCCTTCTTTGCCTTCATCCCGGGGCCCCGGGCTTCGCTTTCACACTACCCATGGCCCCAGTAGGCTTCGAACCTGCTGGGCCCCTACGACTTGATGACATCTTTCTGAGGCGCGCGTGGAACAATACGCCGTCGACGACTTGGGCTAGGTCCGGACGGTTACCGGATGGTCGGACGGCGAGCCACCCATTACTCGCCGTCCGCAAGCCCGCGCCTACGGAATCCCGGCGGCGGTTAGGGTGTGAGGACCGTTGCCTCACGCGATCGGAAGCCTCCTTTGTTAGCATTACTGCTTCGCAGAAGGAGGCGACCGCCTGCCACTCCTCCTCACTCCGGACCATGGCCTGTACCAATGCCCGGCGCGAGAGATCACTGCCGCCGATCGCCCCCACGAGGACTACAACCGACTTCAAAGTAAAAAAAAACACTGAAAATCGCAAAATAACTTTAATTTCGGAAGTCGGTGTTAAATAACGAAGAGACAAAACTATCGTAGAAACACCGACTTCCGAAATTAAAGTTGTTTTGCGCTTTTCAGTGTTTTTTTTTACTTTGAAATCGGTTGTATTTTTTTTTTTTGTAAAAAGGTTTTTTTTAACTCACGAATAGAAATAGCGGTTTGACAGCTTTTGTATAGAAAATAAGACAAACGATATTTATTCTTTAAATAACCGTTATCTGACTGTTAAAAAATCAGGTCTTAAGACCTTTTGTCCACGGACACTAGATGTACGCCTGCTCATAGCTTACATACAAAACTATGAAACTGTGACGACGAAGCGGCAACATCGTGCCGTCATGTCGTTGCCGATTCGTCGACAAAGGTACACCAAGCGTATAATGACGAATACGCGTCTATGAAGCTACGCGTCCGAAGCTACAGTAGGCCTAACCCGCCTTAACCATCTAAAAGTTGACAAGATCTTTCCAAATGCAAGCTATATGTCATCGTCATCATCATTTCAGCCGAAAGACGTCCACTGTTGGATATAGGCCTCCCTCAAGTATCGCCACAATAAACGGTTCTGTGCGTCTCGCATCCATCGCTTTCCCGCAACCCTTACCAAGGTTATCGGTCTTGTAGGAGGCCTTCCAACAAGCTTTATGTCATCATCATCATCATTATCATTTCAGCCGAAAGACGTCCACTGCTGGACAAAGGCCTCCCCTAAGCGTCTCCACAACGACCGATCCTGTGCGTCTCGCATCCACCGCACTCCCGCGACTCTCACCAGGTCGTCAGTCCACCTTGTGGGAGGCCTTCCGACGCTGCGCCTTCCGGTGCGCGGTCGCCACTCTAGAACCTTTCGGCTATCCGTTCTACGAGCAATGTGCCCTGCCCACTGCCACTTTAGTTTGGTGATTCTTCGGGCTATGTCGGCGACCTTGGTTCTCCTGCGGATATCTTCATTCTTTATGCGATCACGCAAGGAAACTCCGAGCATAGCCCTTTCCATTGCCCTTTGGGTGACTGTAAGCCTTCTGATGAGGCCCATTGTAAGCGACCATGTTTCAGTGCCATATGTCATCACTGGCAACACGCACTGGTCATAGACTTTCGTCTTGAGACACTGTGGTATGTTGGACGAGCCAACAAATCGAGTCAACCGAACAAAAATTAAAAGCCAAGATTTCCTTTTTCAAACAATCCTAATCTCCATGTTGCCTTTAGACATGAAGACATGAGACATTTAATCCCCGCATCTCCCCAATCCAACCGTAACGTAAACGAGTGTAAGTCTTATTTGCGATTTATTCGACGTTACCTTTAGATGTAAAGGGTAATATTCTTAAAGCCACCGCTTGTTATTATTGCCCGAGGACGCGAATGCTTTTATTGGTTTCATTTATTCCTTTTCGTATCTGGTATATTTTATACCAAGTTACGACGAAAGCAAATAATGCGGTGCCTTTGAGGAGCACGGGAAATGGATGTGAGTTTATTTGTCGGTATTGATTCAGAGTGTTTTGCAAATGATCTGATATTACATATCTAAAATATGTAATATTTACATAGTTTGAACTGAAATCTGGATACCGTGTGTTTAACAAATCAGCATTTAGTTAGGTATACACATACTTTTGTAACACGTAAAAGAGGACATCCCGTCCAAATTGGAGTAGGTAATAATCTCTTCTTTTGTAAACACATTACATAAACTACACAGTTACATGAACAGAACCGTGCAGGCGAATAGCTAACTTTTACACCACTTGCTCGATAATGCCCTTTTATAATATTGTCATACAACTCTCACTTAAAGCAAGACATTCTATCCCTAAGGATCTTATTATCTAGTATTCCGGCGTTCCCTAGGGCCTAGGGACCAATATGATTTGAATTTGGAACGTCAAAACCATTTGAAAAAAAAGCTTACTAAGTGAATTAAAATGTAAGTGCATCAAACGAGTTTATTCAAAAATCAAACTAGCCACTTACCAAAAAAAGAATAAAATGTGGTTATTGTTGTGTCTCGTGGAATTATAATAACCCTAGCTAGATAGCTGTATATTCATTATCTAATAGACCCTTTCTTTTTCCTAGTTGGACTGGCTACTCCCAGACAACACCGTAGCCAGTTCGCTGACGGGTCTCCGTCGGGTGTTGGCGAACGGTTCCATGGAGCTACCCCCCTTCCCAGCGGAGCGCTTCAGGAGAGACGTGCACGCCACCACGTACCGGTGCCGACTGCGTCTCAGCAGCGGGTTCGCGATGCTGTCCAAGAACATTCATGTACATGCTGGTAAGTGAAGGACGTAATACCTACTTTTGGTGCAATTTCCCGCAAATTCGTTATGTGGTTGATCTAACAGGATCCATATATATATTTCAACCGATTTCTTTGTCAGTTCCCAATCTCCACAGCGATTAGCCAAGTTCGCAGGAGATATTATAGGGCATAAGTGCGTGCGTAAATAAAAGTGCATGCTCAAATACAGGAACACGCTCTGTTCCTTTACAATAGTATAGCTTTCTAACAATGAAATAATTTTAGTCATCAGATCGGTGTGTTTTTCAGCAATTAACATTAACAAACAACAAAACAAATATTTTTTGCTTTTTATAATATTAGTTGTGATGAGAATTTTGCTCACAGTAGTGCCAATCACTTGTCTTAGTGTAGGTACCTAATTCCTTTTCTTGCATTTCAATTTTGGCTACAGTACTAAAAGGATCGATTGTTGGAATTTGAAATGAAAAAAATAATATTTGCTTCAATAATACACTCGAGTTCTCACGTTATTATTAGCCCAAAGTTTCTTGACAAAAGCAAAGCAAAGCAAAGCAAACAAAAAAAAACCAGCAATAGTTTTAAGAACGTAGTTACACGAAAATTCAAAATAACAATCTCAAATTCCGTGAAAAACGAAATGTAACAGAGATAAAGTGTACAAAACTTATTACACTCCTCGCAAGTTCATCTTGCACTTGACCAGAAAATTGGCTCGAGACGAAGCTACAGTTCAATAAGTCTCAAGTTTACTTCACCAAATAACAAACTGCACTATTCACTTTTTTTTCTGTATAAAATCCAACGTAGTGTAACAAGCTAGAGTAAAGCTAAATACTTGTTTTGCGTCTCGGTTAACCTCAACTTGAGTCGAGATCCTAATCTTAGCAAGGCATCTCTAACCTCATCTTGGAAGCAGACTAATTAATTTCTGAAATGCAGTACTGTTTGCTCATAAAATACTGTAATAAATTTGTATATACTGAATTTTACTAGCGCTAATTAATTAATTCACATAGCAATTTATATCGTCAGTATCAATTTTAATAGAGGAATAGCTTGCAAATCATATGGCTTTACATTAATCATGAACACTGAATGAATTTAGAAATTGGAATTCATGATTATTGCTTAAATTGGTGATGGTTGTTCGATTGATTAACACAATTTTATTCAACGCCAGCCAGTTTTAGATAATCGTATTTCTAAAAAGTTTTGATTTTGGTTTTCCAACCATACATTTAAAAAAAATACTGGCACATTACAGTGCACAGGAATAGAACTAGCATTTATTTGAAAATGGAATCGAAGTTGCACGTCATAAGTCTTTTGTTTTATTTATGATAATAGTTTTTGGCGGGATTTTTTCGAGTTTAAATTTAGTGGCTGTTTTAATCATTCCCAAAAAAAAAGTTCTTAAATAAAATGTAGGTATTGTGAAGATTTTGATGAACTAATGTAAGTTGATATCTTTTAATTTTATTCCTCTCGAAAATTATGAAATAAGTTAATACGGCGTTTTAGATACCCCGAAATGTTAATAGAGGGTCCTGTAGATAAAATGTACCGTGTCCCCAGTAACAATTCATGGGAAATAAACTAAATGAAGCGTAGATGAAAGCGATTTGAAATCCGCAATTAGGGCTGTGCGAAGAATTTGCCGTTTGTGTTAAAAGGGATTACTGGGATAAACGCAGTCAGCAGTCATTGTGGCCTACTCTGTGCTGAGTACTGACCTATAAATAATTACGGGCATAAATGATTTTTGAATCCGATTATCATATTGGTAATCTGTTATAAAATATGAACATTTATGTAAAATTATGACTCAGTTGAACAAAAATGGTTGCAAAATGAATGTGTTACGAATACGATGTTAAAATCACGTTAACAGCTGTAATTGGTTGAATTAATTTTCAATATCCATTGCAATTTCAAATCAAGAATGAAGATAACAGGAGAACCAAGGTTACCAACATAGCCCGAAGAATCGCCATACTTAAGTAGCAGTGAGCAGGGCACATTTCTCGCAGAAAAAATTATCGATGAGGCCGAAAGCTTCTGGAGTGGCAACCGCGTACCGGAAGACCCAGCGCGTTGGAAGGACTCCCGCAAGGTGGACCGATGACCTAGGTGGTCGCGAAAATCCGATGGATGCGAGAGGCACAGGACCGCTCGTTGTGGCGACACTTGGAGGAGGCCTATGTCCAACCGTTGACGTCTTTCGGCTGAAATGATGAATCGTAATTTAACTCGATTTTTTCCTACTTTTGTATCCCTAAAAAGCCTGCCTTACTTTCACAAATTAAACTGAGAAAATTGTAGAAAACTGTCGACAAGTTGTCGAGAGTAGTGGATTAGTTTTTTCTTCAACAAGATGAGGGTATCAAGTAGTCAATTTATCTGAGACTATGTGACACTTTAATTAACCTTATTTTTTTTCCTTTCTTTAAATGTTTGCTACTAAATTCCTAAAAGTACCTTTGAAATACGAAAATGCTTTGTTAAACTGAATCCTGATTAATCTAAACGTGTCTACCTTCTTGGAATTATACCGAGTGGCTTTTTATTTTGATTTCCATTTAAGAATAAAATTGGTAATGCAAATAAGAATACAATATCATCGTTACTGGAAAGGTTTTACATAAACAAAGCAGTTGTTCATTTAATTAAAAATATTTTTTTAAGCTTTGTGCACCTTATGTCTTGTCATAGAGCACTCTTTATTTTTTTTAAGAACTGTATTTCTCCGTACTTTTTTAAACAAATCAAGAAGTGACTTATCTCTTATCTGCAAAAATCCAATTATTTATTTATTTATTTAAAACTTTATACAACACAAAGGTACAACGGTGAACTTCATTCCGTAAACCTTCTCTAACAGTCAATCATGGGTGGTAAAGAGAAAACATGGCAGGAGCATAAATAAAAGAAAAGATTATATTATCAAGAAAACAAGGGTACATGTATATGTACCCTTGTTCTTGACAGGGTCTTCTTCTTAGCGTATCGATGGCAAAACTAGTTAAATTCCTTGCCTGGCCCAGTACATACAGGGTGTAAGGGACAGGTCTCCGCAAACTGAAAGGGCTTGCTCAGTAGACGAAACTGAACAACCTTCCACAAGATTTTTTTTAGGAAACCAAAAAAAAATCGGCATATCCATAAAAAATTATAAACTTTATTGGACAGTTTAAAATAAATATTCATCTATATCTATTCTCATCCAGACTTCATATTTTAACAAAACTTCTCACAGAATAAACCTTCACTTTGATCCACAGTGCTAAACATTCCATGGGAGATCCACGTGCCAGATGAGTACGTGATGGCGGGAAACGCCGTGGTCCTCCGTTGTGTGGTCCCCCCACACTGCGCCGAACGCGTCAGTAGCACCGACTGGTTCACTGACGACCAGGTCAACGTGCCGCACCATTTAGGTAACAATTTATTTATTTATTTAAACTTCATGTACAGTGGTGGTACATAATACCACAAGGCATTCTCAACCAGTCAACCATTGGGTTAAATAAGACAGCACTGTGGTAGGTGTGCACAATAAATAAATAACAGATATTTGAAATAGAATGTAGTATCGTTAAATGAAATTGCATAAAATAATAAAATACGTATATAAACTAATATAATAAACTAATAAATATGTATGATAAATATGAAATCAATATAATTAAAATATTAAGAGACAGACAGATCAATATCATGGGGATGTCACCCCACCCTGTGCCGGGCGCGTCAATTGCTTCAACCGGCTTACTGACGACCAGGTCGAAGTGAGCAATTATTTAGATAACAGTTTACATATTGATCTATCTGTACGCGTCAGCAGCACCAACCAACAAACATACCGTGGACCTTAAAAAGTCCCAAATGGACATTACGTTAGGGTTCTCTTTTGATTTTTCTCTGACAAAAGACGGTTTTTTGACCAACTATCAATATTTATTCTCTTTTTATTTAACATTATATTTTTTTTCTATTACTTTTACACACGGTGTCTACATCTCTTTTTATCCCAACTCTCCCTTAGCAGAACTGCTGAAAGTGATATCTGTAGAAATAAGCATCACTTTTGTTCCTATTTTTCTGTTTCTTTCTTCTTGTATTTTGTTATACGAGTATGTGTGTACATAAATTAACCTTCATAAGGTCTTCGGGTAAATTTTGACCCATTTTGGTATAAAAACCTTTTTTTTTTTCAGCAAATAAGCGTTTTGCATGTGTGATATTTTATGACTTTGAATGAATAGCTTTTATACGCGTATTATCGAAATAAGTTCGTTAAAAATGTCATTATTTTTCTAGATACAAACTTTTTCACTCTAACGGTTTTCGGGTCAGAATTGACCTCGAGCAATAAAAACAACACAGGACCCTAGTTGTCATCCTAATCGTTTATATATCGTGTAACTTTTTGTCTCGTTCAAAAACATGATACCTAAAGGGAATCCTGGTAGAAAATTACCACCGGAAGTAGTACCAACGAAGAGACCACTATAATATCCGTTATGTTTTGCTTTTCTCAAAGAAAATTTTGTTTGTGCCCTAAGTCCCCAAAAAATTTGTCAGTGTATTTCCTTGGCACATTGCATCCCAGTTTAGAAATAAGTAACAGCGTAGATAAAAACCTGTGATAATTTTATATTATAGTAAATGTAAAGGGGCGTGTATGCACTAGAAAAAGCTGTATCTTGTTACACTTGCAATAAGACTTGGTTGACCTAAAGTAGTACCTATAAATTAGAAACATGGTGCACATATTAGCATATAATACTTTTGTATAAATAATTCACTGGTGCTAATTATAACTGGAAGGTAGGATAAGATGCCTAGTAAAAAACGACACTATTTGAAAAACATACTTACCTAAGTGCATACTAAGTTACCTCTTATATAAAATCTCAAAATCATTACTAGAGACACCTTTTTCAAAAGAGTTTGCTAAAAAATATAAAAATTTAGTGATATTAAAACTCGGAAATAACTCAGACATTTATAGCATCCAATTACAAAAATGCGTCCAAAATATTTCTCTGATTAGTATTAAATTTCCACTTGACCCAATGTAATAATCGCAGCCATTTTACAAATCGTTTATTATCGACCTAATCGTATTTGAAAATGGTATAATTTACAATGGCCCTGCATTAATCAGAGAAATGGCCGTAATAAACTGTTCTTTTGTGGTCGTCAATTTGATTTATATGTCTCTGTATCATAACTATTCTAGATATCGAGTTATGATTTACATTAAATACGTGATATTCATAAGATAAATTATTTGATATAGTCGATTGTATGAATAATATTGTCATAGTCACGTCCCTATGACCCCATTCATTCCATTTATTCAAGATAGCTGACGATTCTCTCTCCAAAAAAGATTTTTGTGATCTAAGAATTTCGCGCCAAAAGGAAATTGTTGCTTTTCTCATCAAAACACTTGTCACCCAGCGACACACGCAATTACATTTTTATCAGGAATCTTATTTTCGCGAAAAATAAATTGAGGCGTTTGAACGTCTCATAAATTTCCCTCAAGTAGGTTACCTTTTGATTATTCAATATTAACTTTGTCCGTAAAAAACTAGACAATATGCTTATGTTATTCAGTGGTAAAATAGCATTCTAAAGGTGCAAAAAAAAAATTAAAATCAGTTCAGTTGTTTTGGAGTTTTTTCATTACAAGTAAAAATACAAATCTTTCCTCTGTATAGCATAAGCATAGCATAATCAGCCTTTTAATGTTCCCACTGCTGGGACTCAGGCCTCCTCCTCTAGGAGAGGGAATGGGCTGTAAGGCCGTGCGCGCACTGCCTTGCGTTTTTCTAACGCATAATCTGTGAAGTATGGAGTCTCATAGAAGTGCGCGCACTGCCGTGAAATAAACGCATGCGGTAGAATCACCGTTGATCTCTCGCTGCAAAATTTGCGGTGAATCTACCGCAAATATTTTTGTATCGTATAGAGATCTAGGAAGCGCCGCGCACTGCCGCGAAACTAACGCACGTTTTAACCGACTTCAAAAAAAAAGGAGGAGGTTATCAATTCGGTTGTATTTTTTATCATCATTTTTTTTATGTTTGTTACCTCAGAACTCCGTCGTTTCTGGACCGATTTGCAATATTTTTTTTCCCATATGAGATATGCTTCCAGATTAGTCCCAATTTTTTAAAAATCCAGTTCTGATGATGGAATCCATGAGGAATCAAGGGAACTCCCCAAATATTATGCATTTACAGTCAAAAAGTAACATTTGATGAAGTGGAACTGATGAAGAAGACCAGAAATGGTCAACGGAACTTCATACTCACATAGATATCACAATGAAGATAGTTAAGCGACTATGAAAATACAAATAAATGAATAGTTCTGAATAGTTACGTTGAAAATGGTATCATCGAAGTGATCTGATGATGATGATGGAGCCGGAAGGTGGAAGGTAGACACAGGAACTTCATAATAAAACAGTGTAACCTAGCAGTGTTTGGGTTAATTAGAATTGTCATGTGAAATAGGCACTCTGTTTATAAGTGTATCGCAGCTAAAAAGTGTTAAATAAAAACTTTTACGAAAATAAAATAACCGTCTTCACTAAAAAAAAACACTAATAAAAATTTCGGAGAAACAAAAAATACCGAGCAACCCCGATTTCCGAAATTAAAGTTATTTTGATCCTTTTAGTGTTTTTTTTTTTAGTGAAGTCGGTTATTATTATTTTTTAAGTTTTTGTCATTCGAACTCCGGCTGTGGTGCTCACATGTCATGGTTATGGACTACCATACAAGAGTCTTTTTGTATATTTATTAAAGCGTAAAAAAGAGTATCCAAACCAAACGGTCTGCCGCGACAAGTCGCGGCATGGCTCTCGCACCGGGCCTTGGTGCAGGCCATGGTCCGGAGCGAGGAGGAGTGGCAGGCGGTCGCCTCCTTCTGCGAAGCAGTAATGCTAGCGAAGGAGGCGGCCGATCGCGTGAGGCAACGGTCCTCACGCCCCAACCGCCGCCGGGATTCCGATCCCGATTTCCGCCCACCGTAGGCGCGGGCTTGCGGACGGCGAGCAATGGGTGGCTCGCCGTCCGACCGTCCGGTAACCGTCTGGACCGAGCCCAAGTCGTCGACGGCGCGTGTTGTTCCACGCGCGCCTCAAGGAGTTGTCAGCAACTGTAGGGGCCCAGCAGGGTCGAAGCCTACCGGGGCCAAGGGTCTGATTCTGAAAGGAAGACTCGGCCCTGGTACGAAAGGCAACGAAGGAACAGGAGTGGGTTTTTAGTCAGTAAAAGTCTGACACTATCTCCCGCCTCGCCCAAGAGCGGGGGATGTCATAAGATGATTTTCCCACCGGAAAAAAAAAACCAAACGGTATTAGTAATTAGGTACATCCCATGACGACCTTAAGGCCTATGAAGGGCTTCTTCGTCCTAAGTTATAACGATTCCGATTGCATTAATTAAAAGTTAAATGTCTATGCCTCGTTTACATGTGGGCCCAGCCTCGGCCAGCGTCCAATGTACCTATTCTCCACCAACGCTTGGTTGCCATTTACATGCTGGCGAGGGCGTCAGTCTGTTATGGACAGGCAAGCGCGGCAGACGATGACAACGTCTACCGTGTTGTGTCGGTTTTTACTTTTCGCTTGACATATTTCTTACCAACTTCAAAAAGCAGGTTATAATATGATGTTCGATTGATTTTTATGTATGTTCTCCAATTTTTCGGTCAATTATGGACCGGTTTTGATTTATTAGAACGTGTATAGGTACCTACTTCCAAATTTCATAGGTTTAATACAAATATTATCATGACCTGATAATGAACATCGAAGATATAGAACGAAATTCCTCATAGGATCATAGCAGCTGATCACGATCAGCTGCTATGATCCTATGAGGAATTTCGTTTGAGGAGATATGAGAGGATCCTATGAGGTGTTTCGTTTCGTTCTTTCTATGGAAAGTAGTCACGGAAACTCCGTGATAAAACAATATACCTGTCTATTCTTATTTTAGATTTAAATTGTTTAAACTCTATCCATGTTGCCTCCTGTAATTGGGGAAGTGCGCTAATTTAAAACTTAAATGTATTCAACACTTATATTTGTGTGAACATCCTTTCTTGGAAGCCCTAAATAAATAAAATATAAAAAACACTCGTGTAAAGTCGGAAGCTAAATTACATTTATTTATTATATCAACTTCAACTTACTTAAGTGTTATTTAAATACGAGTTGTAAAATTTCTTCCAATACACCAGCGATTTGGGGTGGTTTTCTAATTATTAGAAACCTTTATTAGCATTTTAGTAAATTACATTTTTAGAGTTAATATTTTATTTTGTTGTTTTTATTTATTTTTATTATTATTATAAGTATATCTATTTATTATGAATGATCTAGCTGATCTTAACGACAGCTTTTTTTCATGCTCTTCTCCAGATAGTTTCGCTAGTGCGGAGAGTGACTCTTCTCTTCCACTCACCTTACATGATAAAATCTCTTCTCTTTTTTCTATTTATCCTAAAAACTTACATATAGCTCACATAAACGCCCAGAGTGTTCCTGGTCACTATTCTGATCTTCTGGCATCCTTTAGCAGTGCCCACCTTGATGCCCTATTGATATCGGAATCATTTCTGAAGCCTTCTCTTCTCTCCACTCATTATTCACTACCCGGCTTCGTCTTGATCCGTAACGATGGGACCGGCAAGGGTGGGGGAGGTGTAGCTATGTACCTACGTGCTGACCTACCCCACAAGGTGGTTAGCTCATCCCCTTCTCTATATTCTGAGTCGGCTGAATACTTGTTTGTCGAAATTTCTTTCCATCACACTAAAGTCCTGCTTGCTGTGCTCTACAGCCCTAACCTTCGCATCGATTACTTCGATTCCCTTGACTGCACTCTCGGTAATCTTTGCCCGATGTATGAGCACGTTATTTTAATGGGCGATTTTAATACTTGCCTAATTAAAAATGATTACCGCTCCCATAGACTCCTTTCACTACTTTCTTCTTACAATCTTCAAGTCTTGCCCCTTTCTGCTACTCACTTTTCTCCGAATTGTACTCCCTCTTTATTAGATCTTATGATTGTTTCCTCTCCCAATAATGTTTCTAACCATGGTCAACTCACGGCTTCCTTTTCTTACCACGATCTAATATATCTGTCTTATCGCATCCGTGTTCCCAAGCGTAAGCCCCAGTTCTTAAATCTTCGTAACTTCAAGGGCATTGACCTGGAGGCGTTGCAGTGCGATGCCAGCAATGTCGACTGGTCCCCTCTAGTTGATAGTGATGACATCAATGAAAAGGTAAGTTTTTTTAATACAACCGTCCTAAAGTTGTTTGACCAGCATGCCCCATTGCGACGTGTCAAGGTAAAACATGATCCAGCACCTTGGGTAACCCTTCAAATTAAAGAGCTTATGGCTCGCAGGGATAAAGCTAAGAGCAGGTATAAGCGTAGACCTTCTGAGCTGAACCTTTCTTATTTCATTTCGCTACGTAACTGCTGCAGGCGTCTGTGTCAAGTTGCTAAGAGACGTTATTTCCACGAACAACTCCATAATCGTAGTTCTTCCGACATATGGAAATTCCTTAAGTCTGTTGGCATAGGCAAATCACCAACCAACCAGTGTAAGGATGTGAACCTCAATGATCTCAACAAGCATTTCTCTCACCTTCCCTTTTCTCTTGATCCTTGTACCAAAGCTACGACACTGGATGATCTTTCCAGTTTGCCTTTGCCACAGTATCCCCAGCTTAACTTTAGCGATGTTACTGAGACTGACGTTAAGAAATCTGTTCTCGCCATTACTTCTTCTGCGGTTGGCTGTGATAAGTTATGCTCTAGAATGATTACTCTCATCCTTCCTTCATTACTTCCTGTTCTCACGCATATCTTCAATCACTCTTTTAACTCATGCTCCTTTCCGTCAGTCTGGAAACAGGCTTATATTATTCCTTTACCTAAAATTAACAATCCCACATCAATAACCCATTTTAGACCTATTTCTATTCTCCCTTTTCTTTCTAAAGTTTTAGAGCACTTAGTTCATAGACAGCTATCTCTTTTCTTAACGTCAAACTCGATCATTTCTCCTTCTCAATCAGGCGCGGGTCACAGTACTGTTACTGCTCTTTTAAAAGTAACTGACGATATCCGCTGGGCTATGGAGAACAAGTCCCTTACTGTCCTTGTATTGCTTGATTTTAGTAGCGCCTTTAACTCAGTGGATTTCGACATCTTACTCGGCATCCTTAAATCTATCAATCTCTCTTCTTCCGTTTTAGCCTGGTTCAATTCATATCTTCGGGGTCGCTCTCAGTGTGTTCGCCTTGAAGAGTTGTTCTCTGACTGGTGTAGTCTCACTGAGGGTGTTCCTCAGGGTAGCGTTCTCTCTCCTCTTCTTTTTTCCATCTTCATTAACTTTGTTACCAGAGTAATCTCTTCTAGTTTCCATCTTTACGCAGATGACTTGCAGCTTTACCGACATTTTCCTGTAGCTGACGCGGATTCTGCTATTGCTGCTATGAATCATGACCTGGCTTGTATCAGCGTTTGGGCTAAGTCATTTGGCCTAAAGATCAACCCAACTAAATCGCAGGCCATGATCATAGGCAGTAGGTTCGTCCGCAATGCGGCTGTAGTTTCTTCTCTGCAGCCTTTACTTCTCAATGGTGTCCGTATCGACTACACCGAAAATGCAAAAGATCTGGGTGTTATTATCGACTCCAATCTTTCGTGGCGTGCGCAGGTCAATGAGGTCAGTCGAAAGGTAAACTTTTCTTTTCATTCGCTCAAACGCCTCCAGGGACTCTTGCCTTTGAAAACGAAGATCTCTTTGGCCCAGACACTCATTCAGCCGATTATAGATTATGCCGACGCCTGCTACTTGGATGCTACTGAGGAGCTATTAAACAAGCTTGAGCGACTGCAAAACTTATGCATTCGGTTTATTTTTGGTCTACGAAAGTATGATCACGTCTCTCATCTTCGCAAGGAACTCAAGTGGCTCCCTATCCGTCTTCGCAGAAACACTCGGATTTTATGTCTCCTTTTCAACATCCTACATAACCCATCTTATCCCTCCTACCTGCGGGACCGTTTCTCTTACGCTCGCCCTAGCGACGTTCCGTGCAGATCACACCTAAGATCCCTACTTAAATCCCCTCCTCATAAATCCAGCTACTACTCCTATTCTTTCTCTGTCCATGCAGTAAGGTTGTGGAACTCTCTTCCGCCTAGCATTCGAGATTTGCAAACGATTTCCCTCTTCAAATCTAGAGTAAAAGAGCACTATCTTTCCTCTCTAGTGTGATAATTATTTATGTATTTACATTATGTATTTATTTTTAGTATAATATATATATGTATCTAAGTATTTATTATTTTAACTTAAGATTTCACATTCTCTTCTTTTATTACTTCTACACACTATTGTCTACATTTCTTCCTATTTCTCCTTTCGCAGGTCTGCTGGAAGAAATTTCTTTTAGAAATAAGCAGTACCTTTGTACAATTTTTACAATTATGTTTCTTCTCTCGTATCTATGTGTGTACATAAATTATAAAATAAATAAATAAAAAAATAATGTATTTCAACTATGTCAAAAAACCACAGTGCAAAATAACTTTACTTTTAAAATAACTTAAATATCGAAGAGACAAAACAAAACTAATATAAAAATACTGACTTCCGACGAAGTTATTTTACACTTTGATTTTTTTTTACTATCTATTTTTTACTATCTTCATTGTGATATCTATGTGAGTATGAAGTTCCGTTGACCATTTCTGGTCTTCTTCATCAGTTCCACTTCATCAAATGTTACTTTTTGACTGTAAATGCTTAAGTTCTCGATGAAAATAACAAAATCACTATAAGGTGGCCTATAATTTTTGAGGAGTAGGTACCCTCGATTCCTCATGGATCCCATCATCAGAACTGGATTTTTCTTATAAAGGCAAAAAAAAATTAGCAAATCGGTCCATAAACGACGGAGTTCTGAGGTAACAAACATAAAAAAAAATGATGATAAAAAATACAACCGAATTGATAACCTCCTCCTTTTTTTTGAAGTCGGTTAAAACGTGCGTTAGTTTCGCGGCAGTGCGCGGCCCTGTGAATGCGTTTATTCTACCGCACGGTAGAATAAACGCACCGCATTCCACCGCAAGGCAGTGCGCGCACGGCCTAATCCACCACGCGGGCCCAGTGCGAGTCGGTGGATGTCACATGTCTTCGAATTTTTGGTTCTAGGACATGCCGGTTTCCTCACGATGTTTTCCTTCACCGTTTTGAGAGCAGTGGTGATGAAATAAATTACACAAAGTAATGCGCCTGGCTAGGTTCCTCTGTATACCTAATGTTAATAGAGGTTATATCCATTTTTCTATACCTAGCACACATAGAGTAGGTACATGTACAAAGGCGAGCTTAACTAAAAGTTGAGTGTTTCCCAACTAACTAAATTTATAAACTCTAAAATGGGAAGATTTTGCAGCCCAGTTGAAATGAATATTTCCTCAAATATTCACACCTTATGTTACTGTGACTACTCCACAATGAATCTGAGTGCTGCAGAGTAATTATGAATTTAATTTATTTTAATGTGGACATTGGGCGGTGCTGTGAAAATGTGTTTCCGTCACACCTGTGTTTCAATTAGTATAGTGAATTCAATTTGTATGATATTTTAACATGACCTAAATGAATAGGTTACGTACTTTATGGGCCTGCAGATATATTTGTTTTCTGTTAACATATTTACGAATATTTTATCATATGTTTGATCAAATCAAATTAAAACAGAGGAGTGTAGAATGGTGCCGGCTCCGCACAGTTGAAGGTCAAGTTAAAGCGTTTCTAGACAAACGTAAACATTGTCTATCACAAAGTCATAGATCAATTACATCATTATATACGACGTAAAGGTCACTTCAGAGCAAAAACATCTTCTTACTCAGGGAAGCAAGAAAAGCATCACTAACCACACAGGTGGCCACTCTGTACGTGTTTGCAATTTTCACATCTGGTGATTCGATTTTAAAGCAAATGTTAATCGAGGCAATCAAAATAAAATAAAAATATTTACAATTTTGTGATTTTCTGATAATTAAAAATTTCGCAACATGGTAAATCTTTTACGAGTTAAAAGTGCAAAAATAAGGTGATTAAAAAAAACATTTTATGGACAGTTAAAGGTATTTTAATAAAGTTATTGCAATTATCAGAAATGTCACGTAATGATCTAACGAATGTACCATAATCCATTACTTGCTGTAGGGTCTAAATACCAGCGCCTGGACGACGGTGCGCTGTACATCAGCGCAGTGAGCCCGAGAGACCGACACAACGCGTTCCGGTGCCGCGTGCGGGACCGCGTCACCGGGATACTGTACACTAGTCAATACTTTGGTGAGTAGCTATATTTTACCAGTGATTTAGTATCTAAGTTAAGGGGCCTTACCATGACTTGTTAAAATCTAATCGTACGAGCGTGAATGAGGGATAGAGCTATACACCCTTTAAAGCTCCATCCCTTTAACAGTTCAGTTTAGGTCGTCAATTGGATCGTGTTAATCGCTCATGGTACGGTCTCAGTTGGTAGACATTAGCTCCTCTTAATAAAGTCACTACCGGAAGCAATAATATTCAGACCGACCATACATGTTTAGACGTTAAATAACATCTATAATTTTACTTCGTTTTGAAGAATATGGGAGTAAGCTTGAGTAACAGAAAAAGGATAGATAGGCAAACTGAAATGTGACGTCACCGCCATTAGCTTACATGCGTACAAAAGATGTTCCAAACATGCCCACTTATTTGGCCCCCACTTATTTTGTCATACCAATATTTAAAGTTCTAATTGTTGCTTAATTTAATAAACTGTTTTGATGCTATTTTCAGAAAATGACTTGTTTTAGTGTTTTTAAGGTTCCGTTCCTCAAAAGGAAAAACGGAACCCTTATAGGATCACTTTGCTGTCCAACTGTCTGTCATTCAATTCGGGAATTGAACTATTTTCATAAGTAAGTTTGTACGGAACCCTCAGTGCACGAGTCCGACTCGCACTTACCCAGTTTTTTGTAGTTAATATTATATAAAATATTGTATAAAATAAACATAGGAAAGCTACCAAATTTCAGTGTCTATTCACGATTTTGAACTGTACCTACTAATTATGTGTAGGTACAGATTATGTAGATTAGTACCTACATACAAATTAATTTAAGTCCAAGTCAATATTAGGATACCAACCGTCCTTAATAGGGGGCTGTAATTTTTCCACTCAATTAAACAAAATATCGTACCTACTTAATCTTGGAACTTAAGCGTAACTAAACTTATTATGTTGCTCAATTGCCCATTTGATCTAATAAATTGGTCGTGTGGAACACTGCCTACAGCGATAACAGAGCCATTTTGTACAATTCTTCAAGTTTATTCATTTGTATAAACATGAATTTACATGATAGCATGATAGGTACCTACTTGTACCTGGTACCTGGCCATAGGCCATGATTATATATGTCAGCGTATCATCGCCATCGGTGTCGACGTCACACAAAATACACAGTCACAATAATATAGATTGGCAGGAAGTGATAATAAAGAAATACCTTAGTCCAGTTCAAGGTGTTTATTCCATGGGCGGCGAAAGAGTGCCTTTCTAATCACATTACATCGGTTTTTATACACAGAAATTGACAAGCATAAAAATTCACTATGACGGTAGAAAAATATTTAAAATAAATAAACGAAACGGAAATTGTCACAATAAATTCTTATTTAAATATGACCGGATGCTCTGATATTTTAAAGAAATAAAAAGGAAGTGGTCAGGTTAAATCCTCACAAGCTTAACCGGATGCTACAATATTTTTAAGAATTAGAAAGGAAGTCGTCATTTAATTTGACATAAATTGAACAGGATGTTGCAATATTTAAAGTAATTCGAAAGGAAGTTATCAATTGAAATCCTTGTATAAATTCAACAGGATGTCGTAATATTTTAAATAATCGAAAGGGAAGTTATCAAATTAAATCCTTAAATACATTCAACAGGATGTTGCAATATTAAAATAAATAAACAGGAAGTGATCAAATTAAACACTTATTAAATAATGGTTTTGCGCCCATATATACGATAATACTAAATAAGTTTTGATTAATATTTATCATAATTATGTGAATATATTCTGTTAATATAATAGATTCTGTTAATTTTCACAACCAAAACCAGTATCTTCACTTGTTTTTGTTATTTTTTTTTAGGTGGGAATATCTTCTAATGACAAATCCCGCACTTGGGCGGAGCGGGAGATAGTGTCAGACTTTTACTGACTAAAAGGCCACTCCTGTTCCTTCTTTGCCTTCGTCCCGGGTTTAACTTTCACACTACCCGTGGCCCCAGTAGGCTTTGACCCTGCTGAGCCCCTACGATACTTGTTTTTGGTTGTGAATATTAACAGAATCCATTTGGCTGAACTGAACCTTATCTTTTAAGATACAGGCCAGTTCTAGTTTAAGAGATGGAGTCTACTATTGCGTCATAATGTAAATATTATTTTCAAATAATGTATACAGTACAAAGTGTTATGTTTTTGTGAAATAAATACTTTATTATTGTTATTATATTTCCTTTAGTGGTGTCTATTATATTGGTACATATCACGATAAAAACAACGTAATGTACAATTTCTTAGTTAAATTTTATTTTAGTTAATATCAAATATAGTATTATCTAACTTAAATCGTGTCTTTGTATTGACAGGTCACATAATAGTGACAGAACCAAAGGGAGGCGTGCGGCCGCGGGTGGCGATAGAGCCGCGCACGCGCCGGATACAGGCCGGACAGGACGTGAGGCTGCCGTGCGCCGCACACGCCTGGCCCGTGCCGAGCTACAGGTAAGTTCACACCTTATAATTGTTAAATGTAGCTCACATAGAATAGAACCAAAACATGCGGTAGAGCCACGTACGCACCGAATAGATACCTACTGTCAGGGCAGCCAGCGGAAACCATACGATCCACACGCCTGGCCAGTGCCTACCATACTATACTATCATAGAACCTACAGTCCTAAGAAAGACCGTCCACTGATCCAGTGTATCTTGCATCCATCGGATTTCCGCAACCCTCACCAGGTAATCTTTCCACCTTGTGGAAGGCCTTCCGAAGCTGTGTATTCCGATACGCAATCACCAATCCAGAACCTTTTGACTCCAATGACCGTCTATTCTGCGAGCAATGTACCCTGTCCACTGCCACTTGAGTCTAGCGATTCTTCGGGATAAGTCGGTAACCTTGGTTCTCCTGTGGATATCTTCAAGGAAACATCAAACATACAACCGAATTGACAACCACCTATTTTTTGAAGTCGGTTAAAAACAGTTACGTATTCATAGTAATAAACTATGAATATGTAACTGTTTTTATTTACCGAAATAACATTTCTTGAGTCAGTTTCCACGAAATCCTTTCACAGTTCCAGAATAATATTCATGTGAATACTTAGCTAATTAAAACAATCTAAATCTGTTGACACTTTGCGTGTCTCTAGAGTTGGCTTTTACATTGGCCAGACGATAAGCACTGCCATACAGCGTGGCAACTCCGTCAGTCTTTTGGACAAATTACCAGTTTACGAAGATGGAAGGGGAATTTTTTGGTCCCACATATAAGATTATTTTTAGTTGGTTTTAATTAGTTAAGGGTTTTCCATTATTTTTTTGTTTTAGCTTGTATATAATTATAGTAAGTTAAAAATATATGAAAGTACTAAAATTGGTGAATTTCTTTTGTAAAGATAAACAATGATTTCAACGTAGTCTGAGTTAATAATATATATTTTCGAAATATATTAATAACCTACGGCTGCTACATATTAAGCTGTTGATCCCCGCACGAACGCCGGCGGTCGTGCGCTATTGTCTTACTATTGTGTCTCTAATTACGCTACTCAAGAAGTTAATAACGAGGTTGGAATAGCTGAGACCATATGGTCAGAGCCATTTCAGCCTCGTTATTTCTACTTAAAAGAAAAAATATACGATAGTAGGTAAACTCTTCGCAAACAGATTTCGAAAAATATTATTCGAAATTGTTTTGATAAATGATTTTTTATCAATCTAAGTACGATAAGTAAGTAGGTTTACAGAAAAGTGTAAAATAAAGGACTTCCTATTTTAAATTATAACTTTGAAAATTCTCGCCCTTTTAGTAAGAAAAAAAGGCAACCTGTATAATACTTTTCGACATAGAAAAAAAATAACACAGCAACATTTTCTGCGGTTGTATCCTCTAGCTAAAAGGTATCGCTTCAGTAAGCAAACAACGGAGTCGCGAGACTGGCATCACGGCGTAAAGAGGCTAAAGACCTAGTTTTTACCTCAGAAACAGGTCTTGTGAGCCCGTTATGACCATCGGCTGCTGATTCGTTTAAAAGGTTCCAGGGATAAAGCTTTCTGCGTACCATCCTACACTTTACTAACTGCTTACAGTTACGTAGTACGTAGTAGGGTGAATAGAAACACAGGGATGAATAGAAATGAAACTTTGATGGAGATTTTTAGGTTATCTAAAAATTATTTGCAGCTTTTGAGTAATGTTTTATTAAAAACATCAATGCTTTATTGAAATTAAAAATATGGTATCAAACTAAAAATTCTAATCTAAGTTTTGTTTCTATTCACCCTGATTGACTGTACATTAATTATGTGTTTTGTACGTAATTTTCCGGGGATTTTATACTATTCAGTTTTGTGTTCTATTTCAACATAGGTAGTTAACTCCTAATTAAAATGTATTAAAATCAACAACATTCAACGATTGTTAACAGAAATTGTGACGTGTAACATGACCATTGAATTGGCTCAATCAAATACTACCTATATAATTCACGATTGCATCTAATATTCGCGGGCTTTCGATTCAGTAAAATTGTATTTGCAGAATTTACCTCGTGCGCTCCATTCGAATGAAATTTAATATTTCTGCCATTTCCTGGAAAAGTGCTGTGGCTTCAATGTATCAATATAAAGGCCGAAAACGTTTTAATAAATGTATTCTGTTACATTTCAACGCTATTACTAAAGTTCCTCAGCTCTGCTTCGTTCTAAAATGAAGCTGACATTTTATAGCTCCCACGTAGCGTAGACAACAAGCGTTTGATCGGAAAAAAGCGTGTTAAAATTCACAGTTGAAATCCCTTAAATCTGCCGATACACATCGCGGTCAAACTGGCCGTTTTATTTCGTCGTCAACGCGTTTTGATCTCGCGTCGAGATTTAACCGCAATTTTATAATCCCCACACGACGTGATTCGTTTTAACTGCCAAGGAGCAATTTAGCCCGCAAAACCCGGTAAATTGCATTATACCCTTGGAAATGTAGCTCTATCTATGTTGCTGTTGTACTAAGCTTGTCTCTGGGTAGCAAAATGGCGTGTAATTTAAATAGATTTTCATAATGTGATCGTTTAGACTGCTGTTACGGTGCCGGTTAGACCTCAGCGTGTGGGGAGCAATAAGAAAAAGGTCATCGATTTTAAAGTAGCTTTGAGTTGATATTTTACTTCAAACAAAACCTAATATACCTATACATATACTGAATCAACATGAATTAATAGCTACCTAGATCGGTTTGAACTCTGGTTATGTACCAGAAAACTAAGTAGGTACATACAAGAAAATGTTGCCAAGTTTCAGCGGCCAAACTTGGCCATGTTTAGTCAAATAACCGCGCAAACCGAGCTCATGGGTCGATGGTTGGGAGAACTCGCTTCACTTGCTATTTGTCTTTTGAACGTGGTTGCATCTAGTGCCTACACAAACTAAAAGATTGCTCCTTTTTAGGGACTTCTTTATTCACTATAAAGACTAAAATACCGCGAGAAATTTGTTGATATTTTTTATCGGCTTATGTTTAAACGCGTACCATAAAAGTACCTATTTTACTACCAAAAAAATCGAAATACCTGCCAGAATGAATAAATGCTCACCAAATACAATCAGTTTCGTAAAGTATTGTAGAAATGAACCTATTTTCCTTTTTATTCTATGCCATAAAGATTTACAAGTTTACCTTTAAAGTTAATTTCAGACCAAATATTTTATATTATCGCTAAATAGATGTTACCAATATTTTATTTAACGACTTTCAATTTAGTCAATTTTGCTGAGGCAAAAAAGCTAACGGTCCATCGTATATATTTTTTTTAATATCAAATAAGTTTAATGTTGCGTATCCCAAACGCTTGTTACTTGTTTATTGTTTTATGAATTTGATTAAAATATGATAACAGAGCCAAATAAATATTTAACTTTAATATTAGTGCAACAAATGACTAACTAAATGATAGCGGGGCTCCTACTTCTAGGGTGGTTTAAAAAAAAACAACTACGAAGGGGATGCCCCAAGTCCGGAAGTGACTAAATTGTGGCGAACGCTTCGGCAAATAATGACAACTAATGTACGTATGTACTAAAGTGCGTCACGCGCCGGTGGCGGCTGTGTGGGTTGCAGGTGGAATAAATAAAGGGGAACGACTATAATTTTAGTCTGATAATAATATATTTTGAATTCAGGTTGGATAATTTGATTACATTAAAGCTATTTAGAACTGTCATTTTCGGTATTAATGTTACTGTTTCAGGGAAACAAGATTTAGTGAGCATTTATCCATTTTGGTAGGCAGAAAGAATATAAATATACAACACGTACAATTATTCTGATGAGTGTATATTTTTTTTTGGAAAAACGTTGTTCTTTAGGGACCTCGGTACAGAGTGAGTTTATTTTATTTGAAGTTAACATATTTTACTAACATTTTATAATAGTGTAGCACCCACTAACTAGAGTAAGACACTATGTGACTGCATAACCCTACAATGTATTAAATTTGATAGGTAAACTTAGGGTAAGTTTACCTATAAAATTATTAACTTCGTAAAAACGTAACGAACGTAAAAAAAAAACAATCCCAAGGGAGCATACCCCTGGGATAAAAAGTGTAGTAAGTAAAAGTATCCTAAGTGCTATTCCAGGGCATGTGCCATGTTCTTCCCATATTTAAAATTTCATCCTTTTGACCTTTTGCTCAAAAAGATATGGATGTTTGAAGCTTAAAAAAATTTGAAATAATAACAAACATACAAACCTTCGTCTTTACAATATTAGTTTGATTATATTATTATTTATTACTGACTGGCTTCTGCTAAAGGTTTCACCCGCGAGAATCTAGAAAGTTATCCCAAGGGAACTCTTGAAATAAAATGTATGTGCTATTCCAAGAAATGGTTTAAGGGGTGACCAGATGGTTGTAAACTAGCGTTCCAATCAAGGTGACCTTGGTTTATGTGTTTGGTTTGTGTTGCGGCTACATGGATGTAAACCACGCGCCAACACGTTCGGTGGTTGGGAAAACGCGCCTCCCAACCAAGGGCGTTGAAGGTCATGGTTTACAACTGCTGTCTACACAGATTGAAACTAGCAAGGTCACCTTGGTTGGGAGGTTGGTTTGCAACCGTTTGGTCACCCCTTAACCCGCTTGCCAAAATTTCATTCAAGTACCCTCAGTCGTTGGAGCGTTAAGGAGTAACAAACATACACACACACAACAAACTTTCTCTTTTATAATATTCAATTCAATTCAAATATTTATTTCAGATAAACATCTACATTATGTTACTAGTAGTACAATTTAGCCTAATGTTAGTTTTAAATTAAATTATAATAATAAACCACTAATGAAACATTGAACGAACAATTCAATGTTCGATAAACGTGTGTAGACACTGGTCCACCTTTGTAAGAGGGGAGTGTTCCACCTGTCTGAAAACACGTAATATTATTGTGATGTCATATTTACAAAAAAATCTCAAGCTATAACAAAGGATATAAGAAGAAAATGAAGAACTAAACCTTAATAAAATCTCAGGTGATTTCAAAACGTCAGAGTTATAGACTACATAAAAGTTCACAAACTACTTCAGTGAACTGATAACATTTTATGTTTTCAAAGAATTACCGTGGCGAGCTGAATACGCCATAAACTTTCATATCCAGCCATAGTTCGCGGAACCTTTTAGAATGCAAATGTCTTGGTGCATTTCAACTCCTTTCAAAACTATTTCTAAAAGGGAACCTAACTTGGAGAACATTGAAGATTTTGCGCCACATAGCCATTTCATTTCCGTGAATTTGCGCATAGGATATTAGACCGTATTCACAAAGCTTTTGCTGTCGTGTAATAGTCTTCTGAAACGAGTTGAAAGCTGAAACTATGCGACAGTCTCTTTCGCGTAACATTATCTTGACAGATCCGGAATAAGTTGCTCCATTTCAACCCCCAGGGTGTGTAATTCAATACTAAACAAATTTCCCTTCATATAAACTGTGTCAAGGTTTATTAAATACTTGAAACGGCATTAGTTGCGAATATTTCCCATTACTTCGTCCGATAAAAATGTCTGCGCGTCTCATAAAGGACTTCCGCTAGACATAATAATAAACTAGCAGTCCCGCGCGGTTTCACTCGCGTCTTTGGTTGCTGCTCTGCTTCCGTGGGTCATAGCGTGATGTTATATAGCCTATGTTATGCATCATGTACCTGGCTATCCCTGTCGTTTAAAAAACAACCTAAACACTTCTTTATAATATATTAGTATAGATATTGGCAAAAGCCCGCGGATTCGCCTGCGTGAAAGTAGAAAATAAAAAAGTAAACCCAAGGGAACATATCGGAATAAAATGTGTATATTATGTCCTATTCTACAACCTAGTCTACCCGTATGCCATGTTCCGTCCAGATCCGTTCAGCTGTAAAGCATAAGCATAGCATAATCAGCCTTTTTTAATTTTCGAATCAACCTCTAGAAGAGGGAATGGGCCGTAATCCACCACGCGGGCCCAGTGCGGGTTGGTAAATGTCACATGTTTTCGAATTTTTAGTTCTAAGACATGCCATTTTCCTCACAATGTTTTCCTTCACCGTTTTTGAGAGCAGTGGTGATGAAATTAATTACAAAAAGTAATAGTAATGAGCCTGGCAGGGTTTGAACTCGCGGCCTACAACTTGTAAGTCGGTGCCATTACCACTCGGCCACCACTGCTCTCAGCTGTTAAGACATGAAAAAATAATAGTCAAACAAACTCACATAAGCATTTGTAATATTAGTTAGAATTGCTTCTTCATAATATTTTATATTAAATATTCCTATCTACCTTTTTTCTTCTATGCGTAATTACACGAGTCGGTCATAAAGTTATAAGTATTAATCATAATATTATTATATAGAAAATACCTTTCAAGTAAATCATGAAGATTATAATCATAAAGGTACTCTAAGTAATAATGCTGTTGCTCGGTTCTTTGAGTAACAAAGCAAACTATAGGCATACCGTAAACATCATAAAACTGCCCAAAACTTCGAGAGTATGTTGTTATTTACTGTTGAAAACGTTGTTATTTACTAAAACGATGCAATATCCTTTAATTCCTATTAGTTCATAACAATAAATAGGCCTAGCGTAATGTTCTAGATGTAATTATTATACGCAGCTTTGACACCGGAACATTAACTCTAGATTGATATCACCTTTATTTGAGTTTTCTATTATGTACCTAGTCACAAACTTCTTCTTCTTCCTGCCCTTGTCTCATATTACTTGGGGACGGCGCAACACGTTTTTTTCTTGCATTCCGTCCTGACACCCGTCACACTATCACTAACTCCCTTCTTCTCTTTCATATCACTCCTCACACAATCCAACCATCTTTTCTTTGGTCTCCTTCTCCCTGTCCATCCATATACATGTATACTCAGAACTCTTTTAGTAACATGCGTTTCATCCCTCCTCTTCATATGACCATATGACCATACCAAGACAAACGATTTCCTTTCAACTTTTCAGTGACTAGCGCCAGCTTCAAACTTCCTCTAATATACTCATTTATATCTAGTCACAAACAAATGTTAAAAATAAATATAAGTAGAGAACATTGTCAATAGGCACAAAAGTGTATGTGATTAACTACGATACCCTTTGAAAAGTTCGACTACTAACAAAGTGCGAAAAATATTTTTTTCTGAAGCTTTACAAGTACAAGATATGTATCGGAAATTCTCAGCAAAGATAGCGATTTCCGTTTGTAAAAGGAGAAAAAGAATCGCAAGCAACAATTTGTATGGGACGATGAATCGATGTCACGTTGAAAGGCCGTGCGAAACATATCATTATGTGTCGCGTGACAATGAGCTATTTGTCACAACTTGTTTACTATTGACATCTTCAGCTTGTTGAATACGCTTTCATGTTGCGGGATTGTTCGAAATAGTTATCGTGGCCCTGGAACGAAAGAGCACAGGTGGGTTTCCCGGTTGAAACTTCTCTAGCATCGGGAAACGCAAAGATTGCTACCAGGTTTACTTACAGACGGTGAGAGGAAGGTAGCTCGCCATCCGGAAAAGACCAAGCTCGCGTCGATGGTGCATTATGTTTCGTGCACGCCTCAAAGATATATCAGCAAAATAGACGAGGCCGGTTCTGGGATGGCGACCACGTACCGGAAGACGTAGCGTTGGAAGGCCTCCTACAAGGTGGACCGATGACTTTGTAACGGTTGCGGGAGTTCGATGGATGCGAGACGCACAGGACCGTTCATTACGGCGACACTTGAGGGAGGCCTATGTCCAGCAGTGGACGTCTTTCGGCTGAAACGATGATGATGATGAGACGAGGCCACTGGGGCTGATGCCTAATGAAGCTGCGGGATGGTATGAAAGAGTTACCGAAGCCCTGAAACGCAAGAGGCAACTGAAAGAATATTTGGTTTTAGTCAGTAAAAATCAGACACTCCCTCTCGCTCCACCAAGAGCGGGTGAAGTCATTTGGTGATTGATTAACCACCTCAAAAAAAAGAAACAATTTTACGTTACAACAAGAAATTAAGTGCTAAGAAATAGGCACACACATGTTTTTGTGGTTTAACCTTTAGAAACGTACCCGTGTATCTTTAATGAAACTATTTTGTTACCTAAGCTCAACTGAATTGGTTTTTATGATCTGTTTTATTCTTGGTCCCAGTTTTTAAGACTGTCTGGAGTATACATTACGACTAAGAAAGAAATAAACCATACATACATCAACATTGTCTGAGTTTAAGTAATCCTTTTCATTGTATTTTTTTACTTACACGTTTCATAGTTTGATTAAAACTAAATGATTTTATTTTAACTTTAACTGCAGTAAACATAATTTTAAAAGCTAAAAAACAGAATAGATCATGCTCATCTACCTCTACATTATCAATGCTCTACTTGGCTCATTTTCTTCTTCCATTATGTCCTATCAATCATCTCTCTCTTTTCTTTTATATTATTCTTTGCACTAACACTGGCTCCCTTTTCTTTTATAATATCTTTTCATAACAACACCGCCTCCTTTTTCATATCATCTCTCACGCCAATCCAAAAAAGACAGTCGACGGTGTTACGTCGACTGTCTTTTTTTTTTCATATTCCTTACGTTAGGAATTTATATTTTTCTACATTTTTCTTTACTTATACAGCTTCTGAATTTGATTTCCATTCTTCTTATCTCACAGGTGGTTTCGCGAGCATCATGAAGAGCTAATCCCCATAGAAAAGACATCTTTATGGTCTCGAGCACGGCTCCTCGGTAGCGGTCTGCTGAGTCTGCAAGCGGTGCGGCGTGAAGATGCTGGACGCTTTGTGTGCTGGCTCAACAATACCGTTGGAGGAGAGTCCGTGCATTTCACACTTATGGTCACAGGTCAGTATTCTGGCTAGTCTGGAAAATATCGTTGTACCAGGCTTACCAGACGTACTGCATACAGAGTAATATTATTCGCATTTGTTTAATATATATGGATAGAGCCAAAATGTGGAACTCTCTGCCAGAATCAACACAGATTCTGTTGTGTGTGATTCTACCGTGCCGCGTACCGCGTGCTTGGCTCGCTCGGTCCATTGATAAACCCCATTTTTTTTTTTTTTTTTTTTATTATTGATAGGCTCGCGTTTGACCACCATCTCACCTGATGGTAAGCGATGATGTGGCCGACGATGGAGCACGCTTGCCTAGAAGTAACCTATTCACTCTTGACTTAAAGACCCCTAGGTTGTAGCTATCAAGGAACACAGACTCGGGCAGGGAATTCCACTCCTTAGCTGTACGCATTATGAATGTGTTCCCAAAACGCTTTGTACGTATGGGTGGGATGTCCACCATGTACCGATGGCGCAACGCCGTACGTCTAGTGGTCCGATGATGGAACGGACTTGGTGGAATTAAATTGTGCAATTCCAACGCACACTCCCCATCCGTTTCTTATCATTTGGTAGGATCGTGGTCATGAGCAGGTAGTTTTTTTTGTTTGTAGGAGGTAATAATGTCTGAAACTACTGGTCCGATTGCGAAAATTTTTTCACCGATAGAAAACTGCTTTATTCCTGAGTGACATAGGCTATTTTTTATGTACGTGGGCGAAGCCGCGGGCAAAAGTTATTTAGGTATAAAAAAAAATAGAATTTAGTTCGTAATACATAAATTAATCATTTTTCTCCTTTGCCGGTCGATTTTTTGTTGTGTACAGCAAATAGATTTAAAAAAAAAATCGCTATTTTACGTTATACCTGTGTCTTTGAAGTTCAAAAGGTAGAGGACCTAATATTTACTGTGCTTCTATATTTAGTAAGCAGAATAATAAAAAAAACAGGAAAAATACACATATAATATTAAAATAGGTGGCCTTAACGTTAAAAGCAATAAGCATTACGCAAACATTAAAAAGATCTCCGAAAACCAAAAGTTTCAAAGCGGTGTGCGGATGTTATGATTTCAGTTCAGCATTTCTAGTTAGTGTTATTATACGTTACAACTGTCGTATATTTCAGTGAGAACGGTTCTCAACGGTTTAGAGCACGATATTGCCTCTATTTCAATATCTATGACCGTCTATAACCATTGTCGTAAACGTACAATAGCTGGTTATGAAATCTATAATTTCAATACATGCTCTAACTACCTTGGTATATACGAAGTGTATTTGTTACAAAACTTGCTTTTACTAGTGAGCTAAAGTATAAATGCTGGTGTATTTTTTCAAAGGAGGAAAAAATACACAACTAAAAGGCGATATGTCGGAATTCTCCCCAGCTAGGATACGTGAGAAACCCATCCCCTTAATTTATGTAAACAGTTTCCTTCCTGAACACAATTTCTTCCGTATTACCGTCCTAATTGATTTAATCGTAAAATTTTATTACTCACAAAATAACGTATTGCTTCTTCTAACTTATTTTCTCTCTCACAGAACCCATCTCCGTCCGAATAAAACCCGAAGTTGTACGAACGAAAACGAATGCCGACGTCACATTTGAATGCAAAGTGTCGGGCCATCCAATCGAGCTTGTCTACTGGGCGCATGACGCGAAAGTTGTCAAACCGAATGAAAGACTCAAGATTTCTGAAGACGGCCTAAGACTACATATCAAGAATTCTCAGAAGGACGACCAAGGAGTTTATCAGTGTTTTGTCAGTAATACTAAGGATCAGGCTTATGGAGTCTCCGAATACTTAATAGATGGTAAGAAATTGCGCTATCATCCTTTAGTTTTAGTTAGAATTTTTATTCCAATCGGACTTTAACAATAATATTGGACTTTAGTTGTTCCTTCGAAACTGTTTTATTACATTACAATAGAATAAAAAATCAGCTCACTTTCATAACCCAGTTTCTACGAGTTAAAAGAGTTGTAATTAAAAAATTGATTGGATAACTTTCCTCTTTTAAAAATACCTTAAACTTTTTTATTGTTTTAACAGAAAAGTTTCTAAAGGGCGCGCACTTGAAAGGAAAAGAAAATGTTGAACATTTAATGGACTGTTCCATTCATTGGTAATTTATACGTTTTGAAGAGTTATAAGTTAAAGTATAACAAAGCAACATCATAAGTTTATCCTTAGACGTCGGATAAGTTAAATTATGATATTATTTATTTTTCCTGCTTTTAGTGTAAAAGCAGGAAAAATCAGGCTTCGATCGAAAATGCACTTAATTATTGATCGAATTATACTAACATAGGATTATTCACTAGTCAAACAAAATGATCTGACAGAAATTGGTCGCAAAACACAAAACGTCATTATAGCTAATAAGTTATGCTTGATCGTTAAGTAGGTGAGTCAAGTCTTCGTCAACAACCCAAGAAACATAAATAAAAAATACACAAACAAAAACTTCACATAAGAAGTTCTATTGGTACTTTACTAAAATGCCTTTCAAATGCCCTTAAGCTAAGTCCTTCCATGACTTCAAGTTTTGTCGAGAAAACTTTGCTTTTCTTGAGTAAAAAGGTCGTATATTTGTAGTGTCCGAGGGCCGGTCGCGATCTCCGGGCAACCGCTCGCGGCGCACGCCGTATGCTCGCAGCACACACACACACGATGCTGACTGGAACTTCACCGGCACTAGAGGTAAGTTAGAAAATGTATACATTGTTTTTTTTTTGGAGAAACGTGGCCTTACACTAAGAATTACTCCGTAGGTGCGTTCACAAAAATTTAAACACACTTACAAAAGGCACCCAGACCTGCAACAACTAACTATAGGCCATACAACTATTTGCTCCATGCGGGAATCGGACCCGCGACACGCAGCGCAGCAGTCTATTGCTCGCCGGGCCTTGGTACAGGTCATGGTCCGGAGCGAGGAGGATGGCAGGCGGTCGCCTCCTTCTGCGAGGTAGTAATGCTAGCAAAGGAGGCGGCCGATCGCGTGAGGCAACGATCCTCACGCCCCAATCGCCGCCGGGATTCCGATCCCGATTTCCGGCCACCGTAGGCGCAGGCTTGCGGACGGCGAGCAATGGGTGACTCGCCGTCCGATCGTACGGTAACCGTCCGGACCGAGTCCAAGTCGTCGACGGCGCGTAGTGTTCCACGCGCGCCTCAAGGAGATGTCAGCAACCGTAGGGGCCCAGCAGGGTCGAAGCCTAGTGGGGCCTTGGGTGATGCGAAAGAGATCCCCGGAACCCTAGAAAAAATGGCAAAGAAGGAACAGGAGTGGGTTTTTAGTCAGTAAAAGTCTGACACTATTTCTCGCTCCACCCAAGAGCGGGGGATGTCATTAGATGATACTCCAACCTGAAAAAAAAAAAAAAAAGCAGTCAATTGCTCAACCACTGCACCAACCGTGCCGATCATTTGAAGATATTCACATTTTTTTCGCTGAAGGATATGAAAGAAAAGGAAGCGAGTGATACCGTGACGGTTGACAGGACAGAATGAAAGAAGAAAACGTGTTGCACCAACCCCAAGTAACACGAACAAGGGTAGAAAGATGATGATGACTGAGAAGAGGAACAGCCATGCAACAAGATTTATAGGCCACGTAGAATTGTAACGAGTTTTATGAATGTCTACAGAAATAGCAGTACCTACATATTTATAGAGCAAGGTGCAACAGCCGCTAGAAATTATTTATTTTCTGGCTAACAAAGTCTGTGGGATTGAATAGTTTTAATATATCTTTAAACGTGCACAAACCTACTAGCTTGTACAAATGGCCAATTTTTTTTTACCTTTTTGTAGAACTTATTTAAAAAATCAAAGATGCTTGGCAGCTATTTAGTCTCATTAATCTAGGCGGGAAGTAGTCCTCTCAAAACAGTCAGAAAGACAAAAAGCCGCATGTCCTACAACCATTTTGAAATTTGAGACATCCACCAATTCGCACTGGGCACGTGTGGTGGATTACGGCCCATTCCTTCTTTTAGAGAGGAGGCATGAGTTCCAGCATTAGGAATATTATAATGCTATGTTTATGTTATGCTAAGGCACTGAAGTTAGTTAATGTATTATGTAGCTCCAGAATACCTTACACGCGAGCTCACGTCAACTCGCCAACATACGACCCATTTCTAAACCCTTACGACGCAAAGCTATGAAGACTATCCGAAACATTTCACGTAACCAAATAATTTGATCCCAGATTTTCCTTAGCTGGGATTTCTCTATCAAGTAGTCACGCTACGGTGAAATACCCACTACCTCACAGTGCCATTTTTTTCAGCTGTTACATAATAAATGTTGTTGATATTTCCCACTTGGTACCACAATAATTAATTTAAAAACTTCGTTGAGTTACACCTCGTATTTTATTAAAGCTACGCGGCGGTGAGGTGGTAATTTGCTCAACAAATTATTATCTAGCGAGGGTCTACAACTATCTGAAATAAACAAGGGTTCTACATAACTTTTCCACTTACTGCCGGTGTCAGCTCCCAACTTTATCATAAACAGAAGGTTACGAAGTTGAATGTTTTGACGTGGCCCCGATACTAAAGCGCGTTTTTACAAAATGTTTGGACGCCACGCATTCATAATCTTGGAAGGTAAACTAAACAAATATTTACTGCGAAAGTTTGTGGTAGCCCCAATTGGACAGGTTAAGTGTATTTGAAAGTTGAAAGTGGGTTAGAAGTAGGTACCATAATACGATTAGCGTTTTATTAGCATTGTACCTCATCTAGGTATTTCATTATAACGGTCACAACTCTTGGGTGCATCTGCTGCCGTAGCGCTCCAGCTAAATTCCAAAGACGGCATTTATAAATTAATCTTTGCTCGCAGATTCTTTTAATTTGTTTAGGTACGTTCCAATGATTTATCAAAGGCTGGAAGATTTTTCCTTGTGGAAATTACACAGCATTCATTTTATTTCTCATCGTTTCTCTGTTGTCTATACCGACCCGACTCAAAAAATGCTTTTCCTTTTAAAAATGCGACCCTATGTTCGTAGAAAAAAAAAATGTTGTGATACTCGTTTATTCCTAAAATGTTTACCTTCGTACATTTCAATGATATTCACGTAAATTCAAACGAAATTCCAAAGTTTTCTTCGTGAGTTTTTATGCGGGAGACACCATTTTCAGTTACGAAAGTTTCCGCCCGCAATCCCTGCGACATAGAATGAGCGTCTAAATAAAAGAAGCAACTTACTTGTATATTTACGTTGAGTGTCCACATAGAAATACACGTATGGTGCACGAGTGCATGTGGTGGTAGATATGTAAATTTTAAACTTTTTATCCGTCCGCCCGACTTCTTCATAAAATATTTAAAAGTCCATTTTTAAGCGCGGATCCGGTGCAAGCTATTAGAGTCAGCTCTTCAGCTCAAACAAAGAGCTTCAGTGACGCAGCCGGCTGCCGCGGGCGCATCCAACCGCCGCACTAAATACTAACCGCGGTGCTACCAATTAAGATCGTATCTCGCAACTCATAAGGTCGGTTTTACCCGCCCCCGCCTTGAAATATAAGCCGCTTTGTTTCATTATTAATTCGTTCCCCGCTATTTGGTGTCGCTGCTCTTCAGGGTTCAGAATAAGTAGGACCGTGACGTTACACCCAACCACTTATTTCTATGCCGATTTTTTTTCATTATTTTGTTTTCCTTGTTTAGGAAAATCTCTTTTTCAAGAACTTAATGGATTTTGCTACCCGGTGGCACGTGAGGTTAGAATTAATGATGTGGATATTAGTATGTATCAACGTGTGGGCGAAGACTTATGTATAGAGGGTAATTTGTTGCTAAGCAAAATGTAACGTTTATACTTTTCTAGAGAGAAGTAGGAAGTAATTAGTTCAGTTAGAAGATAGTTATTTTCATCTCACAAGAATGCTTCAAAACAAGTTCCGATATCGGCTTTTCATAAATAACGACCAAATCCTGAATGAAATCCTCGCAAAACAAACGATGGAAAATAAATCCAAAACAAAATCGTTTTCCTTGACCGTACTCACACAAAAATCACATAACTCAAAACTTAGCTCTTTGATCCCATTTATCAAACTTAGAAATAAATAAACTGTTTGCAAAAGACCCTTAAGAATTTGGTTACGACGGCCTTTTTCTTCAATAATCGCTATTAGAAGTCTTAACTCAGAAACAGACGGAGAAAAAGGAAACTCAAGCAAAACTCAGAAGGTTTAAAGACGATGTACCCATAAGTGTGCGGGACTGGCTTCTTATAAATTATCCAAGTAGCTGACCTTCTGTTAACAAGCCTCATTTGTTACGGCACGAAGTAAACCCGACCAGACAGGGAGGAATGACTTCAAACCACTACCATTGATAAAACGCTACATTTTAGAATGGTCTGAAAGTTGGAACACCCGAGTGTATTGGCCTTTTTGTGATTGAAAAATCCCAACTAGGTACGAGGTACACATTAGGCTATAAATTGTTGCTAATTATACTCGTAGTTTATTTATTTACCTATATACGAGTATGTACACACATCGCACTAATATTATGAAGGCAAAAGTTTGTGAGTGTTTGTGTGATTCTTACTTCTTCACGTCCGAACGGCTAAACGGATTTCGATAAAACTTGGTACACGTGTAGACCATGTCCTGGTATAGTACATAGGATACTTTTTATCTCCGGAGCATGTTCCCTTGAACAAATTTTCGACAGCAGTATAAAATAAAGATAAGAAAACGGAAACTGAAAAACTGGGCAAGTGTGAATCGGACTCGCGCACTAAGGGTTCCGTACAAACTTTCCTTATGTAAAGTTTTTCCGAATCTTTTTCATCGAATATTTTTTTGTGACGTAACAATAAATTTATTGTTTTCAGATTTATTCCTATATCTGTGCTATCTTGTTTTATGCCAAATTTCAGGATTCTATATCAATGGGAAGTTATCATCATCTTCTTGCCCTTGTCCCGTCTTATTTGGGGTCGGCGCAACGTTTTATTCTTCCATTCAATCCTGTCAACATGACTGTTGACAGGATTGAATGGAAGAATTTCAATCCTGTCAACAGTCATGCTATCACTAACTTTCTATCAGGGGCGTAGCTACCGCCGTATCTGCCGTATCAATTATACGGGGCCCCCGAGCCACAAGGGCCCCCAACGTGCGTAAGCAAAAATTAATAAAAACTTCCCAATTTTTTTTATTTTACAAATGACAAAAGTAAAAAAAGCAATTTCTTTTTTTCCCACGTAAAGCGTGCGTTCAAAAGTTGGCAACACCCTACATCGTCGGTTATCGCGTGCGGGATTTCCCCGTTTAAGTCACTTAAACGGGGAAATCCCACAAAAATCGATGTACATACGATACGATGATAAACCACGGAGAGCAGTGTTTAGTGACGCGTTTTATTTAATTGTGCATTACATTGTTTGTAATACAATACAAACAATTGTTCTTCTGGTTTAGTAGTATTAGTAGCGATTTGTAAAAAACAATGAGTGAAAGGAAAAGAGATTATCTCAGCGGAGCTACGAAAAGAAAAAATAAACAGAAAAGGGAGGAGGTCATAAAAAAAGTGCCCAAAATTTCTTCATTTTTTCAGACACCAGCTCCTATGAGTAATTTAGATTGCAAAGGTAAGTACTACCCAACCCATTTATCTTATCTACCTGTAGCGAAGGGTGAATTTTGTTTTTAGGGTTCCGTACCTCAAAACGAAAAAAACGGAACTCTTGCTTACCTACAGCTTATAGGTAGGCTAGACAACAAATTGATCCTACAGGCTATAGGATCAATTTGTTGTCTGTTTGTCTGTCAGTCCGTATCGTAAATTGCGTGTTCAGACGTACGCGAGCTCGGGTTGTGTTCGTTTTGTATCGCCACGCGCTACGTTCGGATCGCGCGCGGGTGTAACGCATGGGCTGTGCGCAGGTGATTTTGTACTAACACGCGCACAACCCGCGTAGAGCCTGCGTACGTCTTAACGCTCTAACCGTAATCTTACGTATAGCAATTTATTTAACATATATTTTTGAAATTTACAAAAAACATTCGCTTTTATTTTCTAACAATTATATTTTCAGATTCTTCTGAAGCACATTCTTCATCAGATGTTCATCCGGAAATAGAAGAAACCCAAGCACATTCTCCATCGGAAGTCCATCCGGAAATAGAAGAAACCCAAGCACATTCTCCATGGGATGTTCATCCGGAAATAGGAGAAACTCAAGCACATTCTTCGTCAGATGTCAATCCGGAAATAGAAGAAACCCAAATCGATGATTCTGAGATATCTGAAGATTGTAATATAGTTTCATCAGATAGAGGAAATTTTGGTGACAGTCCAACTGAATGCGAACGAAAATTAATTTTTAAATTGGGTCCATTTAAACCACAAGGACCGTTTCCAAAAGATTCAGGAAGTAACCGACCTTTTTCGGCCTATTATTATTCATATTTCAATAAGGCAGGCATAAAAATTCCAAGACCATGGTTATGTTATTCTAATGTCTTAAGCAAACCGTATTGCCACTTCTGTTGGTTATTAGCAGATCGTCAAAGTAAATCGTACTCCTCTGCATGGGTTAACGGTGTTTCTGTTAGAAGCAATTTTACCCAAACTATACTTGACCATGAAAAGTCACAGCAGCATATTAATGCATCCCTATCTTATAATAATTGGTTACAAGGAAATACCATCGATACTCTATTGCATAGTGAAATCAATAGTAAAATTACATTCTGGAGAGATGTATTGCATCGTATAATTAATGTTATAATTACTTTAGCATCTTGTAATCTACCTTTAAAAGGCCATGATTCTGATTCTGGAAATTTTATGGCCATTTTACGTTTGCTATCTAATTATGATGCAACTTTAAAAGAACTTCTTCTAAAACCAAAAGGCGAAATAAATTATTTAAGCCCTACAATTCAAAATGAAATAATTAATTTGCTTGGTACCGCAGTTAGGAACAATATTATCTCAGAAATTAAAAAAGCTCCATTTCTGACAATAATTCTAGATACAACACAAGACTTGTCAAAAATTGACCAACTTTCTGTAGTGTTTCGATACATCTCGATTACAGAAAATGATGATAATGTACCTAAAGAATTAAAAATCTGTGAGTCCTTTTTAGGGTTTACAGCAGTATCCGATTGCAGTGCCGAAGGATTTAAAACTGAAATTTTAAATACGATTAAAGAATATGGAATTGATTTGACTAAATGTAGAGGACAGGGTTACGATGGAGCAAATGTTATGTCGGGTGTTTATGGAGGATTACAAACCCTAATAAAAAAGCATGCTCCGAATGCCGATTATGTTCATTGTGCTGCGCACTCATTAAATTTAGTTTTAAACGATGCTGCGAAACATGTTCGTGAAGTGTCGAATTTTTTCGATAATTTAGAAAAAATATATACTTTTTTTGGTAATAGTGTAAAACGCTGGGCAATGTTAAGTGACGATTCGTCTGAAAAATATTTAATTACCCTTAAAAAGGTATGTCCTACCAGATGGTCTTCAAGGAACGACGCTTTATTAGGGGTAAAGAAAAATTATTTATTAATCATGAAAACTTTGTACCAACTAAATTTAATTTCGAAAAAAAAAGATGAACGTGAAGAATGTAAAAATATAATTAACATTTTAGAGAGTTATGATTTCTTAGTGCTAGTCACATTTTTTTCTTCATTATTTGAAATCATTAATCCTGTTTCTAAAGCTTTACAGCATGAAAATAATGATTTACAGAAAACTAGTATTTTATTAAGTAATCTTTTGAATAGACTGTACGAATTAAGAAATCAAAATTCATTCAATAGTTTGCTAGATGAGTCCAAAGAATTAGCAAAAGAGTGGAGGGTAACAACTGTTTTTAAAAACAAAAGGCGAAAGATAACGAAGCGTTTTTTTGATGAGTTATCACAAGATGAGAGAATTTCAGACCCGGAATCCTATTTCAAAGTCAATATATACTATTGCTGTTTAGATATATTAATTTCTCAAACTAAACAAAGATTTCAGAGCCTTTGCGACCTGAGTAGTATGTTCGAAATATTACAACCGGAGAAACTCCTGTCTTCTTCAAACGAAGAGATATTAAACGCTTCCGGAAAACTGTCGGCTAAATACAGTAAAGACATCTCAGTTAATCTTTACGACCAATTAACAGCTCTAAAAACATGCTTAAAATCTGAAATTCAAAAAATTCATTCCATTAAGGAACTCATTGAATTATTGCTGATAAAATTTAATAGTCTTGCATCCAGTTTTCCGGAGGTAATAACAGCATGCGTTTTATTCTTGACCCTTCCAGTTACAACCGCAACTGCTGAAAGAAGTTTTTCCAAATTAAAACTTATAAAAAATTACCTAAGAACTTCGATGGGACAGGAACGCCTGTCAGACCTGTCACTATTGTCTATAGAGGCAGAAACTTTAAAAAAACTAAAGTCGTCATCGGCTATAAATGATTTAATAAATCAGTTTGCCGAAAAAAAGGCAAGGAGAGTGTATATTTAATTTGAATTGTTTGTAAAAGTTTTGGAAAAAGTGACAGATAGATAATTATGATGAATAAATATTTCTTTTAATTTTATGCAAACATGTTTTTTTCTTTTGTGAGAAATCTTTACCCTTCCTAAGGGCCCCCAAACAAATTTTTATACGGGGCCCCGCCTATACACGCTACGCTTCTGCTTTCTATGTATTCATAGAGTGTCGAAATATACGTTTTTTGCTATATAAACGGTCGTATCTTTTTTTCGTTAACCTAGAAGTTTGATTTATTTACAGCTTAAAGCTGGGACTGCAGATCTGAGTATATTGTTTTAATTTTAACCCGATAACTCCACGCGTTCTTGAGATAAAGGGTCTTGACAGACAGACGGACGGACAACAAAGTGATCCTATAAGGGTTCTGTTTTTTCCTTTTGAGGTACGGAACCCTAAAGTAGGAACAAAGGTGATACTTATTTCTAAAGTACTTATACTATATTTATAAAAAAGTACTTATACTTATATTATATAGTACTTATTTCTAAATCTCTTTCAGCATATCTTCGATAGGAGAGTTAATAAGGCAAATAAGAGTTTCATTTATCTTCACTATATCATTTCTACATTATAACCTAATTAAATAATTTTCAAACTCAGTAGAATATTCATTAAACTAAAAAAATAACAGGGTGTATCTTTGTGTAAAACTGATGGATCTGAGGTATATATAACATTACATTAGAAAAAGTTCATAGCCACAATTTGAAGTTCACACTCCACTTATTAGTCTATCTCATTTACAAAGGTAGACAATGTTCTAGCATACTTAGAACCTCCTTAGTGCCTGTGTTCAGAACAAACTTGTTGAAGTCGACAAGGTTCGGATTCTTGAGAAAGTTTACGCCTAATTTGTTTTTACTGAAGCCACTAAACGCCTTGCGTAAACACGTTTACCACCGTATACGTTTACAAGTTTATTTTTAATATAATACCAATATTTGAATACTAGCTGTCTCCTGCGGTTTCAACCGCGCCTTGCTGCAAATGAAACGATCGTAACTTGGCTAGGAGGGCTGCTCGGCTCCTTTTGGCTGTAGCGTGATGTTATTTAGCCTATAGCCTTTCTCAATAAATGGATTATGGGATAAATGTTTTCAATTTGAACCAGTAGTTCCTGAGATTAGCGTGTACAACCAAACAAACTCTTTAGCTTTACATATAATATTAGTAGGTATAGAAGTTAGGATAGGTACATACCTAACATCTCAGTACAAAATTCAAAACTTGCAACACTATCAGAATAACTACAGTTACGATGACTTCGATATGATTACCGAATTTTCGAACAAGAAACCCCATATCGACAGTGGAAAGGTAAAATCGCTTAGCCGCCACTTTGATCGAAAATAAGTTTTATAACTTATTTTAAGTGTAATAAGTTTGATAACTTATTATCCTTATTACTTAAGGACCTTTTTGCGACAAATGGTCATTTAAATAAAAATAAACCTAAAATACACAACGATAAAGTCAATACTGTACTGAGTTGGCAGCGAGGGATTGTAATCTTCTCGAATAATCATTAATTCAGGTATAGCATAACACGACCATTCGCACAGGCTTATGAAATATGTCTAAAGATCGCAAGTACAGTTCTCACATAAGAATAATATATCAATAATATATAAAGAATGTCTAATCTTGCGCCATCATATCTGCATAATAAACTCGATCTACTATTGACACTCATTGCACGTGATTCAAAGCAGTCTTGTATCTCGCATCTATCGATAGCGCCGGGCAAGTTCACAGACGCGTCTGACGGCAGGTGACTATTGTGCGCCAACAATCATGCCTACGTGTAGACAAGTACGTGTCCCGTCTGCCGCTTTGTGCATCACAGACTAATAGAATTTATGCGAATTGTTAGAGACTTCGCTATAATTGGTTTGTTTACTTTATGTACGAGGAAAATGCCGTCGATAAGGTTGGTTTTGCAATAATTCTTGGACATAAGGTTACTGAATACATTAAAAACTTTTATGTGGAAAAGTTGTAGCCGTTAACTTCCATGAAGGTACCAGTTTGGGAAAATTACGGTCACTCCTATTATACTATATCTCACAATGATTGCCCAAAGTAACTAATGACGGTTTTAAATTATAGGTTCGTTTCATTTCCTGGTTCTATATATTAAAATATGCAATTTAGACCCTATTGTAGCTGTAGATAACAAAATCCTATAAATAACAGCTTCCACATAGTTTATACGTACACAAAATCGAAGTGGTTTTAAAACTAACCATTAGGGCTGGACCCAAAACGGGAAACTAACAGTAACCGAATAAATGTCGCAATTTAATGCGGTCTCTAATGAAGGGACGGAACCCTTCTGCATTATTACATGCGGAACCCGGAGGTATTGCGAACTACACATAATTTTAATCCACAGTTTATTGGGCCATTTATATGGCTGCCCAACCTACGCTATACCGAAACAATACGAATTTGTATAAGAACAAAAGCAATTTAGTTCCGAGATTTGTCTAATTATGAATTTGTGCAACGGTCTGTGTGAATAAACAATTAGATATTTCAATAACGACTGCTGCCGCAAAATAGCCCCGTTTTCCAAAACAGCGCGAAAATTTAAAATTATAGAGCTTGTCAGACACAAGCGGTGAAACTGAATAGTTACTGTTAGACACACGTTGCTATATTAGAGCTGGTGATTGATTTCTTTTTTTTTTTATTATAAAAATAATTTAATTCATCATCATCTTCCTGCCCTTGTCCCGTTTTATTTGGGGTCGGCACAACATGTTTTTTTCTTCCATTCTGTCCTGTCACTCGTCACGCTATCACTAACTCCCTTTTCTTTTAACCAAGATAAACGATTCCCTTTCAACTTTTCAGTCACTGGTGCCACTTTCAAACTTCCCCTAATATACTCATTTCTCACTTTATCCATTCTTGACACACCACACATCCATCTTAACATTCTCATCTCCGCTACGGGCAATTGTTTTTCATCCGTCTTTTTCACAGCCCAACATTCTGATCCATACAGTATGACATTTCTTATCACGGACTTGTAGATCCCTTCAACTTGAGGGGCATCCGTGGGTCACAAGTTGTTCCCGTGACCTGTCGCCATTTCATCCATCCTGCGTTGATCCGATGTGTTACGTCCCGGTCTACCTCACCATCCCCTTGGACGAGTGACCCGAGGTACCGAAAGTCGGAACCGATCAGTATGGGCGTTCCGGCGAGAGCTAAAGGCACTAGATTGGAGAGACCGCCGAAATCGCAGAACAAGTACTCCGTTTTGGTTCTACTCAATTTCAGGCCAACACTCTCCAGTCTGTGCCACCGCACCTCCAATCTATTCTGGACCTCTAGGCCACTTTCGGCAACCAACACAATGTCATCGGCAAACAGCATACACCAGGGAGCATCTTCCTGAATGTCCGACGTCAGAGCGTCCATTATCATCAGGAAGAGGTAAGGGCTGAGAGCCGACCCTTGGTGTAAGCCGACAGCCACATTGAAACTGCCAGTGGTGCCCACTGTAGACCGGACTTGGGTACTGCATCGACTGTACATCGCTCGGATGAACTGCACATACTTCCCAGGCACACCTTTCTCCTTAAGGGCCCACCAGAGAACCTCACGAGGTACCCGGTCGTATGCCTTTTCGAGGTCAACGAATACCATGTGCAAGTTTTTATGCGCACCTCGGTATTTTTCGCACAGCTAGCGTATAGCAAAAATGGCATCCGCTGTACCCCGACCCGGCATAAAACCGAATTGGTTCTGTGAAATTTCGCTCTCTTCTCTCAGTCGCCTTTCAATAACTTTCTCCCAGGCTTTCATAGTGTGTGCTTTATTCCTCTATAATTGTTGCACTCAAAATAATTTAATTAAATATGATAATTTTAAAAAATATAAAAATTATATTGAATACTAATTAAGCTACACTTTCTAAACTAAAAAACTATTATAAAGTTGTATTTATTTTCATTGTTAACTGCTAACTGGCGTCATAGACTCTAGTTCCGTTTTGAGTCCAAAAAAAAGTCAGTTTATTCCAGACACATTCAGAATAACTATAAATACGGACAAATAATGCAAGCGTCTGTTTCCATATACTAGATACATACGATCCACGTAGGTATGTATTTACTAATGAGATCATTAAGACTACAGGCAAGAATACACGTCCCAAATGGAACTACAATCCGAACAGCGAAAACAAACACTGTCCGATTCTAAAACCAGCGGAATAAAATACAAAACCATTAAGTTTGTAGCCACTGAATAGCCAGTTTAAATTCCGGAACTAAGTAGACACTTATTGCACTGTATTAGAATACTAATGGAGTCACTTTCCTTTGTACAGTTCTGAATTATGCAAAGAAATGTTATGCATAAAAATTATGTAGATTATTTAATCTAAGCGTGTATAAAAGGAACTATGATAATGGGGAGATTACAAAAGCAGCTTAACGCAAAGTATTTTAGCCTTTTTTCTAAATGGATTGAAGAATTGCGGTTCTCCTTTAATTATGAAGCACAATCAAAAGAATTAACGAGGGACATGTGTTCGCAAGCGTGAATTTTTGAAATAAAGGTCAAAGAGTAATCCGGACGATACGCCTCTCAGAACGTCCAATTCATTTGGAATATTCTCCTTTTTGTTATACGTCAACTTTTCTGATCCGGTCTTTATTTTTTTTTTGTTGTGAATTTTAATTAGAAAGGAGAAGTTATTTTCGTTACATCCTGAAGCTAGAGAAAAAATATTAATTCTGGATCACTATTACTACCAATGTTCAGTGCCAGGTTGGCCTCGTAGCAAATGCTATGGGTCCTGAACATCGGGGGCCCTGATCGGAGATACAAAAACAAGTCAGAATACCTCCTATATCATATTATATCTAAACAATTCCGGTATATCTATAAACACAATGTAATCAACTGCAATGGGGTTATCGCTACTTAAGGGTCCTGCGGTCTGAAAGAAAAATAGTTGGGAAAGTTTTAATTCGTTATCATATGACAAAAATTTAACAGGCCCCTTGGTTGAATTTGCTACAGACCCCGCGCTGGCTCAATCCTGCACCGCCTATGTCCCAGTCAAACATTGGTTTTCTGATTGTTTGGTGAATGTAATTATTAAAAAACACTCAATTTTAGTTTCATATTACAAAAACGCCCTTGAGAAACAGACACATTATTACAAACAGAACAACGTACCGAAAATTGTTTAACAAGTCGTTCCCCAAAACAAAGTTTTAAGCTTAACAAACAGATCTGAGTATCTATAATCTGATCCAATCGTAAAAGTTTTATATAGCGCAACTGAGCCGCGCCTGCTTTACCATTTGAGGTGGAAAAATTATACCCAAACGGAGCAGGCGTGCCGTATACCCGGCCGGACGGATTTGCCCGTCCGCCCGTCTGTCTGTCTCAGTAATACCAACCTTAACTACTTATACAGCTTACTTGATATGGAAACTATCTGCTGTATACTTTGTATAGAGCAGAATGGAGGTCTGATTGTTTTGATGTCGTAACAAACAAAAGGAATAAATGCCCGCCCGTTTATAATTTAGGTGTCATCAAAACTAGAGTGAATAGGCTCTTAATAAACTAGTGCAATTCACCATCAACGATTGCATCACTGCTTATCATCAGGTGAGATCGCAGTCAAGCACAGCTTTATATCATTTAAATAAAAATGCAAACTAGAGTAAAAAAAAAACAAGAAAATAAAGTTCAGAAGCATTTAATCAATTCTCGAATGAGATCACTTTCAAGAACAACAAAATTAATTACTGCGATTGAAAATGAATAATATCTCGAGACTATCAACGAACAAAGCGCTCGTGAAAATAGATTGGACATAAAAGTAAAAAATACCTTCACATTCTATACAAACATTAGGTAACGACAGTCTAGAGTTCCCTGAACGTCTAAAGAGCTGAATATTAATCAGACGGAACCCACTGCACCTACTGCACACAGTTTATTCTGACGTAGAGCGAGGGGGTTATTATTCTTTCCCCTCTCTCCCCGAGATAATAAGCTTAGCCTTTGTTTTTAATACTCACCAGTTAATGGGGTTGTTTGTATGAGAGAAAAGGGAAAATTTCTAACAAATGTTAAATGAAGTCTGCCCTTTGACAAAAGTATGGGGTACTTCAGGCTTTTAATACATAATTTAACCATTTAGACAACAAAACAGTAAGAGACTAACTTTACCGACACCAGAATTGTATTTATAGATACTTAACACCATCATCATTTTAATTCGAAATAAGTCCACTGTTGGACATAGGCCTCCTTGTGAGAGACCTTTTGGCTTCATCGACTACCTGTTCTACGAGCAATATGTATAGATACTTATAGTGTCTCGAAAACTTGTTGAGCAAAAAATGGCTGTCGGCTTCAATAATTTTTCAGTATTTTAAAAGAATAACCTAGTTTGTTTCAACAGAATCAAGTGTTATATCTAATAGATTTAGATGAAACAATTCATGGGATATAAGAGATAAATTTATTTGTTGCAGAATCTAAGCCGGAGCTGGTGTATTGGTTCTCGGAACAGACGTTGCAGCCAGGACCGAGTGTGTCGCTGAAGTGTGTTGCTATGGGCCATCCTCCACCGCAGTTCACGTGGTTACTTGATGGTTTTCCTATTCCTACTAACTCGAGGTAAGTAAGCACTATTATGGGCCTTAAACATTTTCTATTTTTTTTTTTTTTTTTGTAATTGGAAATTTTCTTGCTGTACATTTCTAAATTTTGAATGCAGTTTATAATTATTCAAAAAGTTACGGACAATCGCGTAAGAACGATTTCCTGTAGCTACAACTGTTAAAGTACCGGTCCTAACTAAACCCATCAAAAAAACAGCCTGTATAATTTTTCTAAGAGTAGGTAGTTAGGTACTATTTATTACAGTTCATAAAACAATTCACTTAGACGCTATTACTCAATTAAATAATTGTCTTGAACTGAATACACAAAGGACTGTTCAGAAGAGCGAGAGCGTAGCGATCACCCAATCGTAGCAGTGCAATGCCGTAGCTCGTAGCACATTGCTACGCCGTAGCTCGTAGCGTAGTGAAAAGACTAACCGGCGCCGCTATTGTGAACTATGCGAGATGCGAGTAGTGTTCGGAATTGAACAAATAATTACTAAGAAGGTACATTTGTCAATATTTTTAACGATGTAATGACAACATCATCACCTAACCCAAAGACGCCATATTTTAGATAGGAGTTATTGTGTATATATTATGTAATTTTAATTAGTTAAGTGTTTTTATTTTTCATGTATAAATAGTCCTATTTGCAAAATAAATATATATACCCGTCTAATCATAAGAATGGACTAATATTAAGTTATTAAAGTTAACAAAATATACCGTACATAAATTATAAAAAAAACCCAAAGAAGGTTAAGATATTTTAGTGCGCGAAGGGAACTCAAATCACTGTCACTGAATTGATGAAATTGATTAAAGATTTATTACTGAATAAAGGTTTTCTAAAATGACGTTCACCAGGTGGCAGAACAGAGTCGTCAGGTCCAGGCACCTGTCAAAACGCTTATGTTAATGACATTAGTTAACTTGATATCAACGTCATGCATACGTTTTCAAAAGTAGACCTCTCGGATAAGTGGCGACAACTGGTGGTGGGAGTATTCCTAAAAACCCTCATCAGCTAAATTCAGTATTTATCAAACTCTACGTAAGCCTAAAAACCTGACACACTGTGGCCCTAAGGTTGTGTTTGACATTCTTAACACCAAATTCTCAATTCATCAACCGGCCATCAGATGAACTTCACCTACTCAATCCAGTCTTTGGATTGCTCTTGCGTAAAAGATTAAGTAGGCCAACAAGGCTTTAAAACAGTAGCCAAAGTTGTCAAACTTTTAATTTCCAATTTTAGCTCCAATACCAAAAGTAATCAAAACACGATGGAGCAATAAAACTTGTATTTACTGTCAAACTTTTTTAGGTACCTACACGTACTGTTGACAATCTTGTCATAAAAGTTTTCAACGTGTTTTGATCGGATTTTCAGTTCGATTGTTACGTTTATCTCTAAAACAAGCTGTTTAATGACAGCCGTTAAAAACAAAAGCGTCGCATTTTAGGAAAGTAAAACTTTTTATGGTACTAGTTTCAGTGTAAAGGACCTTGTAATTACTTTATCACTTTTTACAACAATTCTTAGAATATTTAAACTTTACTAAGGTTGAAAGTACTTATCAAACTGTCACATAGACTAATAATTCTTGTATAAAATTATTTTGAATTGCTACTTTAGATTGCTTTTATTTTTATTTTGTAAAATACTTTCAATTTAGGTTAAGTTAAGCATATTAATGTATTAGTTATATGATAAATAAAATATTACCATTTTGAATTGACCTTGTGACATTTTGGTAGAACCATCATCAGACTGGATTTAAACCTTAGTTTGATAAAGAAATGACAAGCTCGACTTTTCAATATCACTGATTGTTATTTATCACTTTTCTGTTCTTTGGCACATATCACATCAATTTTAACAGCACTTGCAAATTTTCTCTTTTCCAAAATTCAGACACCAACATAATCTCGCATTTAGGTTCGTAGTCGGGCAGCACGTGACCCTACAAGACGATGTGGTCAGCCATTTGAACATCAGTCGAGTGACAGAACAAGATGGTGGGGAGTATGCTTGCGTGGCTTCTAACACAGCTGGGAAGGCGCTCCATGCAGCCAGGGTCAACGTGTATGGGCTTCCGTACATCCGCGAGATGCCTAAAGTCACAGCCGTAGCAGGCAGTGATCTGAACATCAAATGTCCGGTCGCTGGCTACCCTATAGAGTCAATCACTTGGGAAAGAGGTAAGTCAAACTCTTTTTTTCACGTTAACTTTCATAAGTATAATATATAATGTGTTTATTGAATTGTTTGATTTACATAAATATACATTAAGGTCTTATTCTAGAGATAAAGGTACAAAATTTTATTCTACCTGAACTAGGTATACACCTGTATCTCAGGTAACTTATTTAAGTGCTTATATGTTAATAAATATAACTAAAATTCATTAAACAAAAAGTAAATAACTTATGAACAATATTATTTCAAATTCATGACAAATACTGTGCTTAGTCAACAAATCTGCATCATCGTAAGACATTATTGTGACACAACATTACATTATAATTTAAGTAGTAGGTACTAGCTCCTAATGTTTCATACGTGTCTATTTGTGAAACGAAATTATCGTTTCTTATGGAGTGCAACCGGGGAGAAGCTCCATAGTTACTCTTTTTAAAAAACAGTTGGATTTTTCAATTTTTACTTATTAGTGTAAAATAGATGAAGAGAAGAAAGTGTAGGCCTATCAAAAAAAAATTCAAGTAATTAACAAAAAAATCAAAATCGATCCATCCGTTTGGGAGTTTTGATAGAATAGATAAGATAGGACACACGAGTTAAACTTATTTGTAACACCACTGTCAGTCCCAAAAACGTGAACCAAAATAGAAAAATATTCAACAAATCGAAAAATCTATTGATCTAAGCTTCTCAGATCTCAGCTTTTTCTTAACTTCTTCACCGCTCATTTACCTTACAAGGTGGGGTTATCAAACGATTTTCCGGGCTCCAAGATTGTTTGAAAATTTGTGAACTTCGCAGTTTTTTACTAGAACAAGTCTATGGTGTAAGTTTGTACGTGCAGCGCTTAACTTTGAGAACCTTACTTTACTTTTTTCCTGCAAACATTTTGCTTTCCGGTCGCTTCTTTTCTTGCTAATTCTATGAACAGGTGGTTCGTGAATCTACTTTGTAGGAACACTTATTAAAGAAAACCTTTGTATATTTTCTAGAAGATGTCCAGCCATGTCATTAGCAAAACTGACACAGAGCCGCCCTAGCTTAGTTTTTTTTTATATATATGATATAAAGTAGTGCTTGACTGTGATCCCACCTGATGGTAAGCAGTGATACAATCATTGATGGTGAATCGCACTAGTTTATTAAGAGCCTATTCACTCTAGCCTTGAAGACACCTGTATTATAATTGGACGGGAAGACCGCTGCAGGCAAATTGGCAGAACGAAGTTTCTATAAAATTTGGGCCTGATTAATACTGGTACCACTGACTCACAACTGACGATTTGTAACAATAAATCAACAATCTGAGCAATAACCATACAATTAACTCGTATCTCCTCCAATACAGCCGGATATCTTACCCAATTGATATGAGAGGAGCATTTATTAGACTATACAAGCTGAGTATAACATGTTTTGCGTCAACTCTTTGCCAAAATCCTCTGATTTAACGCACATTCTGGCAACACTCCCGATCTCATTCCAAAGACACCGCATTTTGATGATGATGCGCCTTATTTAGTGAACGGCTACCGTTTCCTTATTCGATACGTTTGCCATTTATCTCAATGCGTTTTACGAGGGAACGTTCTTCTTTAGTATTCTGTCGTTTATGTTTATTATGCTGACGGGCAGAAAAATACTGATACAAGAGCGTTTGTCAACTATTTGGAACCTAATTTTATTAGAAGTTTGACTTTTGGTTTACGATAGGTACGGGTATATGTACCCCGGTTTTTAAGGTTAGAAGTCATCAAATAACTTCTTCTGCTGTTGGGACTAGCAAGAGGGGGTATCTGACTAATACTCACCTGCGTTCCTTCAGTTGCTTTTTGCGTTCCAGGGCAACGATAACTGTTTCGAACAATCCCGCAGCCCCAGCAGGTATTAGCCCTAGTGGCCTCGTCCATTTTACTGATACATCTTTTATGCGCGCGTGAAACATAACTCACCGTCGACTCGAGTTTTGGTCCTTTCCGGATGGTGAGCTACCCATTGTTGCCGCGTTCGCAAACCGCGCCTTAAGTAAATGGGAATCGCCCTTCGACTCCCGGTGCCCGGGAAGTCTCCTGCTGCGGTGGCTGGGACGTGACGATCTCTCCTTCACATTTTCCGCCACTTCCTTCGCTTGTATTACTGCTTTGGAGAAGCTGACTGCTTCCCTTTCGCTCTCACTGCAGACCTTAGATATATGTACACCTAATGTACTCGTAATAACTATTTGTGACAGACTTACCTAACTATAGATATCATTATGTTTATTAAACAGCACACATTTAGTATAGTTAGGTGTTTGACAGTAGATCCTTTCATGATCCTAAGATACCCTAAATAGATTTAGCCACCTTTTCTAAAAGTGATACAAAAATAAAATAGTTGCTTGAAAATAATAAGTAAGAATAAGTACTTACCCATAATAGTAATCATGTAATAATTATTTACGAGGGTAATATTTCCCTGAGGAGCAATAAATATACAAAATTAAAAGTACTAAAAGACATTGAACTTATAAAAGTCTTGTTTCCAGCGTCTTAATGTTCCAATATTTCTTAGGGTTGCCAAGTTGAAATACTTCTTTTAATATCAAAATCATATTTTGTAATAAGAATTTTTTTTTCAGTGGGAAATCATCCAATGACATCCCACGCTCTTGGGCGGAGCGGGAGATAGTGTAAATTTTTTACTGACTAAAAACCCACTCCTGTTCCTTCGTTGCCTTTCATACCAGGACCAAGTCTTCCTTTCAGAATCAAATCTTTGGCCCGAGTAGGCTTCGACCCTTCTGGGCCCCTACGGTTGCTGACATCTGCTTGAGGCGCGCGTGGAACACTACGCATCGTCGACGACTTGGGCTCGGTCCGGACGGTTGGACGGCGAGCTACCCATTGCTCGCCGTCCGCAACCCCACGCCTACGGTGGCCGGGAATCTGGGATCGGAATCCCGGCGGCGGCTGGGGCGCGGGGGCCATTGCCTAACGCGTGCACGTGCGGCCTCCTCTTTTGCTAGCATTACTGCTTCGCAGAAGGAGGCGTCCGCCTGCCACTCCTCCTCGCTCCGGACCATGGCCTGTACCAAGGCCCGGTGCGAGAGATCGCTGCCGCCGATCGCCCCCACGAGGACACGGCGGTGCTCTGCCCAGGCGGGGCACACCTCTAACGTATGCTCCACCGTGTCCTCCGGGCAATCCACACAATGGTGACACCCGGGCGTTTCTTCCACACGAATCCGGTGCAGGAACCTCCCAAACTTATCATGTCCGGTGAGGACCTGCGTCATGCGGAAGGGAAGGTAAGGACGCCGTGTTGCCTTTCCAGCCACTCCTCAAAGAGGGGACTTACCGCCATAATTATGGCGTGCCCAGTATTGCGGGGTTGTTCAAAAGAGTAACCGTGGCCCTGGAACGCAAAATAACAACTGAAGGAACACATGTGCGTTTTAGTCAGTAAAAATTTGACACGCTCTTGTACTCCACTCATAGCGAAAGAAGTTATTTATAAACGTGTTCTCTGCATAAAATTCAAAATAATTCCTTACTCAAAATCGACAACTTGGACACGTGTTCTTCGGTAAGGTAGAATATTATTTCGATAACGTAGAAAATGCATAACATTTAGGTTCAACAGGTAACCGCAGGGTTACCTAAACCTTACCTTAACCTAAATGTTACTGTGTAATAAAATGCAGATTTTCTTCATAATTTTCCCATTCATAATTTTCTCGAAACTACCCTATTAAGCTAGGGTAGTTTCGAGTTCCTCAGACTATGTCAAAGTTTGTCTCTCATCTCAAAACCGCATTTAATAATGTTTAAGCTTACATTTTAAGTTACATTATTATCTAACATGTCCCGTTTTTCCACCCATGGATCAAAATATTGCCGGCTGTCAAAGAGACGGATGGAAAAATATTGCATGTAGCGGAGATGAGAATATGCGGTGTGAAGAGAATGGATAAACTGAGAAATGAATATATTAGAGGTAGTTTTAAAGTGGCGCCAGTGACTGAAAAGTTGAAAGGTAATCGTTTGCCTTGGTACGGTCATGTGAAGATTAGGGATGAAACTAAAATGATGGATGTTACTAAAATTATGAGTATACATGTGGATGGATGAAGAGGGAGAGGGAGGCAAAAGAAAAAATGGATGGGTTGTGTGAGGAGTGATATGAAATAAAAAGGAGTTAGTGATAGCGTGACCGTTGACAAGACAAAATAACATGGGTGTAAGATGGTGATGATGAAATTTATTTTAAGAATTAATCATAACATGTCCAGTTTTTTGTTGGCTATGACATACCAATGCTATTATGTATAGCTTCCATCTTCTTCTCACTATACAATAATTATGGCTTTAATTCGTCATAGCACAGCCCCTAGACGAGACTTTGTTACTTATAAAAGTTGACAACCCTGAGCTCACTAATGACACGAAATTGACATAATTTTCCAGAGTCTTACGCAAAGAAATTGAATTGTTGCCACGTAATATTGTGAAAATTATGTTATTTACTTCTAGAGTTTCGTCTCCAAAAATGCTGAACACCTGTACATATAATTTCTAATATCAGGTAAAGATTTTCTACAGAGGCTAACAACACACTACACAGTAATTTCAACGGAAAAAGTGTTCATTCATAAAATCTCATATCTTGGCTTACTTACAGTACCTATTACATCTCGTGAATATAAGTAAGTTATGAAATAAGTTAAAATTTATTTTCATTCGAGAATTATTACATTCCACGTTAAAGCTACGAGTAGATGGTAGCTAGGAGATAAAAATAGGAGGCACTTTATTTTCTTGCCACTGTAACCACTACATGGTTACTTAAAAGAAGAAGACAAGTCTTAGTTATTATCAGTCTCTCCACACACTACTATTATGTAGAAACCATCTACCCTTACCTGTTCCCATAATAGGAACATGCCCGTTTTGTTTGGTATCTTCTTATGGAAATTAAAATCAGTTCACTATTTATGTATAAGCCGCTATTCATGGTGAATAATTGTTCAAAGAAATTATAATTATTATCTGTCTATAAACATCCCACTGTTGGGCACAAACCTTTTCCAGATACAATTTGAGGGAAACTGATATATTTTGCTACCCTGGTAAGATGGATTGTACGTTATTTGGTTTTTGTTTCTTTTCTTTTAAGTTGAACTGACACTGGTTAACGATTTACCTACCTCAATTATATTAAGAACTAGCTTTTGCTCGCGGCTTCACCCGCTTACATAAAATATAGCCTATGTCACTCAGGAATAAAGCAGCTTTCTATTGGTGAAAAATTTTAGCAATCGGACCATTACTTCCAGAGATTGCCTCCTAAAAATAAAAAACAAACTTTACTTCTTTATAATGTTAGTGTAGATTAGCCAAAACGAAATGCATACTTTTGTAAGCCTATGTTGGTTTTGTGAATTTTATAGAAATGTTATCTTATTTTTAGAGAAATTTGATGTAGTAAACCTGCCAAGTGCGACGGATACGCAAACGAAGGGTTCCGTACCATAAACCGAATAAATAACGTCTCTATTATATTCTTTTGATTTTTATTGTTGTTTGTTATAGTGGCAATAGAAATACTTACTGCGTTAACATTACAACAATCTACTTTTCTTTAATTCCTTATTTATTGGAGACTTGTAGCTATTTAAGGGCTAGCTCAGCCCTATGACATCCTTAATCTAGTAACGGGTACTTCTTAAGACTCATCATCATCATTTCAACCGAAAGACGTCCACTGTTGGACATAGGCCTCCCCCAACTTTTTTTAAATATATGTGTTGACAAATGTCATTTGTCGCGTTTTCATTTGTCATTACACTCTTTTGGGTCCGTAACTCAATGATAAAGTGCATCAGAAAGTACTATTACCGACTTATCCACCATTGCGTTGCTCAAACAAACTTAAGTTTCAATAGCCAACCTAAAACAGTTCATACCATAAACATAGTTATCCCTTACCCAATATAACTTAGAGACAAAGCTCAGGCAAACATTATTTATCGACATGATCTTCGAACAAAAATAGGTTCTCAATGTCTCTCCTAAATAAAACAGGACATTTACGACAAAACGAACGACACTTTAGTCAAACAGTATCGAATTAAGGCCCCGGAGAGACTACGGACAACCTATCTACAATATCTATGTTTCTAGATAAGTCTTCTAGCAACAGGTTCTTAGATACGGGTCGAAGGTGAAACGAAATAACTGTAAGTATTAGATTATGTTTGCGAGTTCGGACGTGAGAAGCGGTGTGGCTCTACCATTTATTTTGTTAGGTTATGATCTAGGTTGAAGCAGTTAACACAGTGTTCAATAAATTTATTGCATTTCACAATCTAATACAGTTTTGCTTGAAGATAGCTATCAATAGATTCTAGTTTGATAGATAACTAGGTCGCTACCCTGATTAAGTGTTTAGACAAACTGTCACAATCGATTTGACTGTATTGGCATTGCAAATAAAATGTGTTATACGGTACCCGGTGGCACTATAATAAGCCCCGCCTGTTCCACGTCGACTCATGTAAGACCAACGCCGGCACGAGTACCTTATCGTTACCTTGTGGGAACTTATAACACACACTTCTTGGACATAGACATTTTCACTATTTCTTATAAATAATAAAACTCTCGCTGTGAGTCCATTAGCATCTAAATTAGTAATTAATCAAATAACGTAAAAAATATTCTAAAAATCCCTTTCCGTTTTGTTTCATGTACTTATTTGATTATTGCGTAGACAATAGTTTGGGTTATATGTTTACTTATCTATCTTAATTTTTTTTTGTATCACCTTAACATGTAACTGTTTTTTGTCATATGTCATTAATCATATTTATTAGCACTTAATTTCATTCACTGAAATATAATTTCCTCCGAATAGATAAACTAGAGCTAATGAAACTAATTAACATCATTACTTTTGATTTCCCTCGTATTAAATCCTTATTAAACGCCCTATTGGCATGGATACAGAACCAATAGAACCATCTAGATAAAAATACATCTCATCCTATTGGACGAGGCGTATTTCCGTTGTTTATTTATAAACTCTATATAAAACGTTGGCTTGGAAATATGTTCGCTATATCTTCCCTGTTATATCCCGGCCAAAGAAAATTGCGCCCAGCAATCTAATAGACTAGACACCTTCGCAACATCCAATTAAGGACAAATCTAAGTTATTCTTCTCTTGTTTTTCCTTAGCTACGGCTTACTATAACAACGAATATGTTGGAGCAGAAAATTAATTCAGCACCTTGAGGAAATTCGTGAATAAGGCAATTATGTAATTAGATTTGAACCTTGGGTAATAAACATGATTAATGTTAAGAACTTATTTCACGCTTTTGAAAGTTCACTCCTAATATTCCATAGTACCTAATTTCCGTTTCAGACAGATTTACAAAAAACAAAGCTCTCTACAGATAATTTTTAATTTCTTATTTTAATTTCCCGTCCAAGTTCCAACCAGGATGCTATAAAAAGGTTCTTTCATTCTTTATAGTACCGTCTATGGGAAATAAAGGACTCTAAATGCTGGGAAAGTAAAATTAAAATAATAAACGCAGAATATAATCTTTTAAAACCGTTTTTATTTTAAGGAAAGCTCGCCCAAAAATTAAAATGTTAGAAGTCTGTACAGTTCACTACATAATTACAAATGTACTTTCTATAGGTACTTATTGTTTTGGGATCGATACGATTAAGAGCTTAAGCTAGTATTTTATTCAGCAGATGAGTCTGAAACTAGGTGAATACTCGCACTTTTATCTCCAATATAAATAAGGCTTCTCCTTTACCTAAAGGTTCAAGACTAAAATAATAATGTCTGAGTACCTATCCAACACGAACACGCCAAATAAATTGGAAGTACTCCGACTAACGTATTCTAGTAGGTGGGTAAAGGTTCTAGCAAGGATCCCAATGAATTCCACTTGAAATAAAATTGTTAAGTCCGTAAACCCGCCTCTCGTTTACCAGTATTACTAGTAAAGATCAAATTAAGACTCTTCGGTTACTCCCTCGTAATTTTCCCTTTTGCGGACCCTTGTCAACAACGGGCCTTATCTTTTCATTGAGTGGGCACTCTCATTAAGCTGACCTGCGATCTTTGATACCTGCATACCTCGCGTAGCAAAAGATTAAATTGGATTTGATAACCTTGCATAATAAATCACACTAATATTATAAAAGCGAAACTCTGTAGGTTTGTTACTCCTTCACGCTCAAACGAATGAACGGATTTGGATGAAATTTGGTTACTATATATGCATGTATTATGCACCTAAACCTTCCTCAAAAATCACTCTGTCTATTGCAAACTGTATGAAAATCCGTGCAGTTTCCGCGCTGGGGGACTTTGATTTATAATATGTAAGAATATAACGTTCCAGGTTCTTCCTTATGTTTCAGTTAATTAAGATCCCCTGTCTATTTTACAAGGGAATATAAAAGTAGAACGATGCAGTCTTATAAATTACATGAGTACACAATCTACAATACCCTTTGTGTATTTTTTCTAAAGCCTGATACTTGTCTGCATAGATTGTAAAACCACTAGGATCATATCTATAGAATAGAATAAACTTTATTGTACACCAAAATAGTAACAAAACTTTTACACTAACTTAAGTCTATGGGCACAAAGACGGTCTTATCGCTGACAGCGATATCTACCAAACAACCTTAGGATGGACTGTAAGAATTTGAAATAGAAAAAGGGGGGTAGTCTGTGTATCTATTTCAAATACAGGCACTAAAATTATAAATAGGTACGCTAAACGTTGCCCAACTTCAGCATTCCGATATTTAAATTTAAAATTGGGCATATCCGAAGGCAGTGCACATTTCAGTAAACTTGCTACTCCCAGCAACTGTAGAAATTTTATTTGGTGCCGTCACCGTCCAACTTTCGGCCGAGTTCGCTAAACCAGACGTGGTTTTGCCCCGACTATTTTAAATTAGAAAATTTCACTACTACGTACGAATACTCTGATATTAGTTAGAAAATGCTACAGAGTTGAATGCTAAAAATCTGTCCGTATTTTTAAGGTAGATAAGGTAAACATACTGGATAAGGTAGACATTACTTATGTACTAGTAACTTCAACTAAGGCTTCTTTAAAGCCATCGGTCGAAGTTTTTTTTTTTTTTATAACTCAACTTTGTGTTACTACCACATCATAATTGGAAATAGGCTAGGCAGATTATCTTATCCTACATCTTCGACTGAACTATTAAATTCAAGTCCTTACAAATAATTTTACTTAAAAATATGTAGGTACTAGGTACCTATCTTCGAGTTACGTAATCTTACAGGATTAAAATGATGTAAGATTTTAAGATAACAACAGAGCCCCAAAGGACCATTCTATAATAGTAAATAAATAAACAAATAGGTTAAAGCCTACCTGATGTTGGTAATCCCAAACTCTTGACTAACAATGCCAACAAGATGGAGTCGGCTCTGTTCGTAGCCGGGTCTTTTTAATATAAATATCGATTTCTAATTACACAAGCAAAAACTTATTTAAGTACCGCCTGAAAGGCTTTACTACTCTGAAACAGGTCAACTCATTTGTAAAACTCTTGAAAGTATTATGAATTTAAATTACTTTAAGCAATTTACAGTAATGATGGCAAGCGGAAGTTGGTTCACAAAACTTGTAACTTTCCTGTTTTCTGGAATTACGGAGCCAAAACACATGTATTTTCTTAACTGGTTCGAATTTACACTTCCTTTGTATGTTGCTATAAATATTGTTAAATAAGAAATGCTTCGATATCGCCTGTGCTCCTTTTTGCCATTTTTTATTTCTTTTTGCCATATTAAATAAAATTTAGCTCTCAAGTCTCGCGTGAATCCTGACGTATGAAAAACTTTACATATCACTCACAACTCACATTTCTTTAACCAGCGACAAATATAATTATGTAGAGGAGCACAGACCTATCTATAGCTACCCTGACAACCATTGCAAAGGTTTTTAAGCATATACTTCACACTGTTACTAAAAGAGTCACGAGTAAACATTTGGATGGATAGAGAGGGAGAAAGAGTCTAAAAAAAGATAGACGAGATAGATAGGAGTTAGTGATAGCGTGACGGGTGACAGGACAGAATGGAAGAGAAAACCTGTTGCGCCGCTCTCAAATAAAACGGGACAAAGGCAGGAAGATGATGACTCCACACTGTCACTCCCAATCTCTTAAATACGTTTCTGATGTCCAACTCGAAACTACACGTTGACTTGATATCCAGGTACTTGGACACCAGTAGGTGGGTCGACGCTTTGTATTTCGATTTCTGGGTGGTGCTCAACAAATTTGAGAATGATGAACTCTTGACAAAGCATCAGTTAGCGTTTAGGGGTATGTGGAACAGAGAGTAAAGCCCCACATACCTCCGTTGAAAAGGGAGGATCCTCCAACCAGACGGGTGTTATGTCTGGTGGGCTATTGCCCGATAGATGATTTCGGGCTGTTCTATATGTTCTAATCGCGCGGAGAATTTTGATTGCGCGATGCAGGATTAGTTCTTATGTGACGCCATAGATGTCGCTACATCACTCCCCTCCGGAGATCGGAGATCGATGGTTCTTGATGCTTCTTGATGCGTGCCAGGCCAGTGGTAGGTTGGTTCCAGTGGGTCGGAACCGAATGCCGCATAGTTCTCGGTGAGTCGGAACTGTCTGCGGTGATGCCCCAGTGAGTCAGGGTGTTGCTGTCCCAGTGAGTCGGGATGATGCCCCAGTGAGTCGGGGTGATGATGTCCCAGTGAGTCGGGATGATGCTGCAGGCTCCAGTAAGTCGGAGTAGTGCTGCTGGCTCCAGTGAGTCGTAGCGGTGCTGTGCGATGTAGTGGCTTGACTGCTTGCATCGACCAGGAGAGATTCTTCATAGCTCTTCATGTGACTGGCCGAAGGTGCGGTGTGATTAGCCAAGGTCGCTGATGAGGCTGAGGGTGATGACCAGGTATGACCAGGTAGGCATGCTGGTGGTCAGGATACCCTTTAAAGCCGTGGGTGCTGGCTGTATGGCTCGCTGCTCGAAAGCTTGAGGAAGTGACAAGCGAATACATACGCGATCGCAACGTACATGCGCGATGTACGCGGCATGGCTGCCCTGAGTCCGAGCCTTATTAGACTTGACTCTGGCGTGACTAAGGAATCCTGTTAAAGCCACCCTTGATCATGATCTTAAAGATTAATGTTATAATATGCTGACGACCTACACCTGGTAGTGCAAATCACAAGAACTGAGATTGCGAACTAGTACACAGGAACATTGACACCGTTTACGAGTGGAGCTTTGCGAACAAGATCTTTATTAATACAAGCAAATGCTTCATCATGACATACGATCGGGGGTTCCGACCTATCCATTAGGTACGACTATAGGTTGAAGTCATTACTCATGTCACCAACATGAAGGATTTGAGAATGACCTTCGACCACTGGCTGATATTTAGAGATCATATTTCTACCCTAGTGAAGGAATCTTTCATACGTCTGGGTATTTGTTTTGAGAAACGCTCGTGTACTATACATACGTGTACACTTACCGCAACTCAGACACGATGCTTGAATGGTACCCTTCCTACCTGATCGTCGACCACATCATCGCTTACCATCAAGTAAGACAGTGGCCAAACGCAGGAAAAAACAAAACCCTTATAACTTCAGGTCTGCGGTCCCTTGAAGCTGTGAAAAATCAAACTTCCGAGTTACCGAAAAAAAAAAGATTCGGCCGTTTATGTCGCAAAAAACGTATGTTTCGACACTCTCAAAGGAATCAAAATTCATAGGGTAGGTAATTATCGTTGACCTAGAATCCTGAAATCCGACTCGCGCACTGAGGGTTTTTTTTAGTATTTGTTGTTATAGCGGCAACAGAAATGCATCATCTGTGAAAACTTCATCTGTTTAACTATCACGGTTCATGAGATACAGCCTGGTGACAGACGGACAGACAGACGGTCGGACAGCGGAGTCTTAGTAATAGGGATTTACCCTTTCGGTACAAAACCCGAAAAAAAATTTTAAAAAATGTATTTCGCGGGCTTCCCTGTAGGAAAAAAAATGCATGGTTAAATTAAATGTGTTGATATAAGCGCCAAACTTCAGAATATGTAGACCATTTTGGATGTTTTTTTTTTAACGATTTGTTTAAGTCCTTGTGAAGGAATTCTTATGAAGAATAAATGAAAATAATCAATTATATTCAGAAATCAGAAACGTTTATTTCAAATAGACCAATTACAGGCACTTTTGAATTGTCAAAATGTCGGTCAGTCAAAAAAAAACAGATGAAGCTAAATTGCACGTTCCAAAGCGTAGATCTCTATGGAGAAGAACGTACAAGAAACTCCATGGACACTCTTTTAAATCATATTATGAGTTACATAAATCTTGGTTACATATTTCTCGTCGCTTGTAATATGTGAGCACAATGTAGATAAGTAATAATAATTAAATAAAAATAAAAAAGAAACGAATTAAAAAATAGAAATTAAATTAAGCCAATGGCAGCTAAGAGATGACCAGTCTCAACTGACGGCACCCGTTCACGAGCATGAACTTACGAGCATTCAAACATTATATACGACTGCCAACATTATGTACTCTTTTTTTATATTTTTCAACATTTCTTTGTTAATTAATGTACTTGAACTTGTACCGTTTTAAGTAAAAAAAAAACACGTATTCAGTTTAGATATGTTAACTTGCATCTTACTTTATGTGTACGCGTGTACCAACTTGTTTCCTTGAAAGAGGACAGATATCTATTTTTCTTCGGTAAACTAGGATCTACACTGGAGCTCGGAACGTCTAAACGCAACACATTTACCCTCCTGTTTGATGTTTAGATAAAACAAATAAATAGAGTATTCCATTTTCGCTGAAACTATGTTATAATATTGACAGGCCTGTTGGTCTAGTGGTCAGTGGTCCTGACTGCTAAGCCAGAGGTCTTGGGTTCGATTCCGACCCAGGACAAATGTTTGTGTGATGAGCACGATCATTTGTTCTGTGTCTGGGCGTAATTTATCTAGAAATGTATTTAGAAATATATAAGTATGTTTATCAGTAATCTAGTACTCATATCACAAGCTCTGCTTAGTTTGGGACTAGATGGCGTTGTGTGAATTTGTGGAAAAAAAAATACATAAGAGAAAATTAGCTTGTAAACTATCACAATTCTAAAACAATCCCTTTTATCCAACAGACGGTCAAAATCTTCCCCTAAACAGAAGACAGAAGGTGTTTCCCAACGGCACTCTAATCGTAGAACAGACACAAAGAGGCGAAGATGCTGGAACCTATACCTGTCAAGCAGCCAACAGACAGCGACATGCAGCGAGAAGAGACGTTGAAGTGCAGATATTAGGTGAGTATGAATTATTTGATGAAATTTGACACACACTCAACTACATTAGGCTGAAATCGAACTGAAAACATTAGTCTGTAAGTAAAGTAAAACTGTACTTTTTACAGATCAAATATAACAAAAGACAGATCCCAAAAATAACCACTATCATAAATGTAGTCAAGATTATTATATTGTCACAATTTTTACGTGCATTTTCTTAAAAAAAAAAAAACTTTGCCCCATACTAGGAATAACTCAATACAGTTAAACAACAATACAGGTATTGTGGGTGCATTCAAACACAAGAAAACTCACATACACCTCTCTCTCTTCTCAGCTTATTTCTACACGCTATACCTTTGTACAAATTATAATAAGATACGTATCTTCTGTATATTTGTGTGTACATAAATAATCGCTCAACCACTGCACCAACCATGAGTTCATTTATTTTTTTTGCTTTGTTATTGATATTTCACTTCATGACGGTTTTGATTTTGCAAAGCCAAGACATAAGATACGTCTGATAACGACATACAAGCGTGACATAAGTTCGAGTCCATTTTATTACAAACTCTCAAAACAGCTAGCAGAAGTTTTACCCCACATACCATAGATCTTGATATAGATGCAGATAGACGAGGAAACTGGCACGTATACGTGTCAGGCAGCCATTACCGCCAACACCACGCCACCGGCAGACGCCGAAGTGCAAATATTAAGTTAGAGAACTGTCGATACCGAGAACTAGGCGATACAAATGATGATAAATGATATTTATTTTTGCAAATCTATAATAATATTACAAAGAGGTAAAGTTTGTTTTGTTTTTTGAGGTAATCTCTGAAAGTACTGGTACGATTGCATATTTTTTTTCACCGATAGAAAGTTACTTTATTTCTAAGTGACATAAACTATATTTTATGTATGCGGGCGTAACCGCGAGCAAAAGCTAATTGGTTGTAAATAACACTTTTACACGTCAATGTTTTCGCCAATATAAACTAGATGAAGCTGGTGGTTTCAAGCTGACTAGCCTGACAAGAAACACCGAACAAACTCAAAGATCCAAGTCTCTTTTCAACGTAAACCTATCAACAGTAAAACAAAACATTCAGTATAAACGTAATGGTCAAATATTTTTTTTTAAACGATATTGACTAGTGCTTGACTGCGATCCCACTAAAGCAGCAAAGCCCTATGAGAACCATGTAGGTTAAAGTTTGAGGTGGTATTTTAAGGAATGTACCACACAGGCTTAAGTGGACCTGTTTAGACAGTGCAAGAATTTTTCGAATATCGTGTTGCTCAATTTTGACCTTTAAGTTGCTCAACGACTGTACGAATGATACCAAAGTAAGGACATGACTTTTTTCATTCGGAAGCAGATTGTTAAAATTAAACCAGTGAACTATTGTTGGGAAAGCGATATTTATATCACCAGTAACTGGTTGCTGACGTTTAAGTTTAAAAAAAAGTAGCATTCGAATATGCCATAGAACAAACTTTCCTAGAATATTTTTGAATAATTTCTTAAATTTAAACAACTTTCACCTGTGTTTACATGAATCATTTTATCGTACAACAACTCATCTAGCCGAGCCGAGGCAAAATATCGCAATTCTGTGGCGCTATGCTACAATTCCAAGTTGCTGGAAAATCTCGTGTTAATGTGTTGTTCACATGATTTTTGTAGAATTCACTTGCGATTGTAAATATGAATTTAGAAATAAACAATTCCGCGAAAAAAACTGCTGCAAAAAAGCTTTTGTCGATTTTTTGCAGAAACATGTTTACATAAATGCTTTTCCCGACCTTAGCACTACTTAGAACAGAAATCAGACCATAAACTTTCTCATTTTCTTTACTAAGATTTAATGCGCTATAAAATCACGAATTCAAGAGGGGTGGAGTTACTCATCCGTAATTCATTAAAGTTAGCACGTTTACCATTACCGCGGCATCCACGGGGCGTAAACTTCCAGTTTTCCCTGGTTAATAGGGCAATAAAATAAAAAATATTAAAAAAGTGAAGGGAAACTTCACAGCCCCTCCGAAATGAAGTCCACAAAATCAAGGCATGAACGTGGCTTTAAGATTTTCATTTTAATTAACAGTTAACCTACGTAAAAATTGAAAATTGAGCGTTGAAATTGAAACCTTCATAACTTTGGGTGAATAATGTTCGGGCCCAATTCGCAGGGTTGGTAGGCACGTGACGTGTCTATTGAACGACGTCGACCTTAACTACCTACATATTTATATCTCATCAAATTATCAAGTGTTCATGTTTTTTTGAGTTGACTGAGGTTTAGGTAGGTACTTTGTTATGACTATACCCCTACACAACCGAACAAAAAAACAACAACTCCAGCAAAAACTTCAGTCCAAAAGAGCTGAGTTCTCACAATATTATTAGGTATCACACGCAAAAAAAATAAACAAGTAATTTCTTTTTTGCAGTTCAGCCAAAAATCTTGCCTATACCGGCGCTAACGAATTTATTACGGGAAGGTATGAGAGCAGCAATATCTTGCCAGATCTTAGAGGGTGATTTGCCGGTCGCATTTCGGTGGGAGAAAAACGGGCAACCAGTGACGTCATCACCTTACGCGCCAAGTGGTATAATAACACGAAGGATGGATGAATATAGCGCTTCGTTGGTGATAGAGCAAGTAACTTCACTACACAGTGGGAATTACACGTGCATTGCTTCTAATGTTGCCGGTTCAGAACGATACACTATACCGCTGACAGTCAATGGTAATGAAACTTTTCTTTCTATGTAAAATTAAATTCTTTAATAAAAGCTTCGGATTAAATTATACCTGCATGCGTTCTCAGTGCCCCCTCGATGGCGGTTGGAACCAAACGATGTAGCGGTAGCAGCAGGCCAGGATGTGACCTTGCAGTGTCAAGCTGATGGGTACCCAAAACCAACGATCACGTGGAAGAAGGCTGTAGGTAAGTTATAAACTTCGTAGATAGCTCGTAATCTTGTTAAGAGAGATGCAAACATATTAAAAGTTTATTTTTCGATATTGGGATTGTATCCAAAAATACTTTTTCAATCCAAAAGTTTAGCAATTATCTGAAACGTCTTAACACGTTTGCTGCAATTTCTACTTTGGCTATCCACGAAACGACATAACAACTAGGTCAAATTTCAAACAGGTAACACTCCTGGCGAATACAAAGACTTCATGTTTGAAGGCAGCTCAAGGGTCCTGGAGAATGGCTCGCTTGTGTTCGAGCGAGTGGCCAAAGACAGCGAGGGACATTATCTTTGTGAAGCTAGAAACGACATAGGCGCTGGGTTAAGCAAACTCATCTTCTTAAAAGTCAACGGTAAGTACAAGGCAGACGACTTCCCCTTCTTCCTAATTAATAAAATAATCCACTGCCACTCCGACGCCAAAACTTAATACCAGACATGGACTCACGATAGACGTTTTTATACCTATCAAAGATGTCCCACCGATAAATTATGTGATCTACAGAACTCTGTGATTCCAATCTTTTTCAAATTCGGTCAGTCAATTTGGCAAAGGAAATAGAATTTTTACCGTGAGGATCATATCCCTAGCTATACGCACAGTGCATAAAAGAAAGGCATCTTTTTGTCGAAGGTCTGTGAAAAGTTGTGGAATGTCTTGATGGAGGATCCGTCGCGATGAGTTTCGCCGGGACAAGCCGGGCCGTACTCAAATGAAAATTCTTTTGCGTCATTATTGTTTTGTTGTGGAGAAATGGAGCTGTCCTTAGCAAAATAAATGTTAAGAACGCATTGTCTCCTAACTGGAAATAATGGGTTTGGAACTTCTTTTTATAAAAATCTACGTCTCTTGCAATACCTATAGAATGGAATGAAATGGCATGGAAAAGCTTTAATATAATTGTCAATTTTAGTAAGAGGGTAGGTAATTTGTTAGGTACCAAATTCCTTTAAATTAATACACGTTTCAGAGCTATCGTAGATCAAAGAGTGCCACTTAGTAGAAAGTAAATGCTTTGAGAAAGCGCAAGAAAACAATCAAATATGGAGCACTCCAATAAATATCGCCTCGAACCATACCTCCGTCACTTTATTCAATTCTATGGAATTCCGCGCGGCGACCCGCCGATAACTCGCTCGAATTGCCGAGCTACTGGTATTATATACCTAGCTATGATTCTATATATAAAATTAAAGGAAGTCCATTTTCTCACCACTTTACTAAGTCCCTGGTGCTGCTGTCAGTACTTTAAACTTAATTTAGATCGTTTGACGGTTAGACTTACATTCTATTGGTAACTTTTATGAAAACTTTAGCAGCACTGCAGTAGTTTTAATACTGTAAATTGAAATAGAAGTTCAGAAACTTTACTTACCTACTTTAAAGCGATTGAGCCAATCCAAGCGCTCTTTAGCACCTGCTCTTGTTTCACTTCCGGGTTCTAATTAAAGAGCGTCCCCTTATCCCTGACGTGGACACAATAAAAGCCACTATGTATTTGTAGTTTATTTGATTGTCGGCAAGCGGCAGCGCGAGTCGAGCGCGTCTGAGCAGAAAACTCAATGACCGTACGTCGCAATACGTCTCCTCTTTATTGGAAAACGAGACAGTTGGCTTCCACTAGACTAAGTCCGCGGTGTACGTGTTTGTATTCGCAGATATTGGCTTTTGTTGAGAAACAAATATCATGAAATGTCGTCCGCCGTGAAAGCCCACAAAGCTGCCGTTATTTATGGTTGTTTAAATCAAACCTTTTCGAGGTGTAAACACAACACCCTCATCCAACGAAGATAAGTATTTATGTTACCGTTAATAAATCGCAGATTGTACAAACACCAGCAAAACTTTGTTCGATTGTGGCGGCCGGCGTGGCGGCTCCTAAACCCGTCACGTCCGCGAACAGTTTGTAAACAGTTCCGCTTCTAGCCGTAATCGTATTTCCCGCTTGTTTATTTCGGTTTGACACAAGGTTCAGCAGGATTTACACATGAACAAAGTTTGCCGACGTTCACTTGAACCTAAACAAATAGATTTAAAACGGTTTCTCGTCCGTGCTCTGAAAAAAATTGAACAGATTTTCTGCATTGCGTCGCAAATGGGGCAGTAATATTTAAAACCAACAGTAAATCTTAAAATTATGAGGATTTCGTAAACAAGTTACTCGCCAATAAATAACACTGGGCCTACACAAGCACGATATAACGAGCCTGCCTTTACGAAAATATTTTTTCCTCACTTCAACCGCACTCAAAGGGAATATCGAGTAGAGTGGGGTTAGGCAATTTCTGTGCCCAGACGCAACTCTTGATTTCTTGCCAATATGAAAAACGGAACAATAAAGACGTTTCTAACAAAAACAAAATAATGTTTAAGTATGCTGACGGGTTACTATGGTACGATTTTTTACTGAAACTCCCTCAATAACTTATTGTTTTAGGCCCGATTCATATTTGTTAGGCGAAACGAATAATCGCAAAAAAAAACTTAATACAGGTAGATACCCCAGAAACTGTCGTGTATAACATGATGTATTGGGTTGCCAAATTCTTATTTTCTCAGTGTTGTAGTTAGTGAAACACAGCACGATCGAGGTCGATTAGGTTAGTTGATTGTGTACCTGCCTTGTTTTTCTAATATCCGTAGTTTATTAGGAGGCTGTATCTGGGCTAGACCTTGCTCTAAAGAACGCTAAGGACTTATCGCTTCGTTAGGTATACGTTTAATTCATTGGCAAACTTTCAGTGTGAAACTCATGAATACTTTTACTTTGGTAGAAACTACAATATATTATTCAGTAGGTACCTACATCATGTGTCTGTATCTGTGGTGACCTCTCACGCCGAACCCTGGTTCAGGCCATGGTCTGAAGCGAGAAGAAATGAGATACGATCGCCTCCTGCGAATTAGGGCCGCACGCGTGCCGCAGGAGACGCCCCGGGTGTTAGAAGTCCAAGGCCGATCCCCGGCCATCGTAAGCGCGGACTAGCGGACGACGAGTCAGGTAGCTCGCCGTCCGGTCATCCGGTAAGGCCCAAGCCCGAGACGTCGAAAGCGCGTAATGGTCCACGTACGTACCCCTCAAAAGATGTCGACAAAACCGTAGGAGCTCAATAGGGCCTACGCCTTGGTCCAGGGACGCAAAGAGCTACCGAAGGGTACTGGTGGGTTTTAATCAGTAAACGTAAACACGCCCTCTCGTTCCACCCTAGAGCGAGAGAAACCATTGTATGCTATCCCAGCTCAAAAAAAAAGTGTCTATAGGTGCCTCGACAAAATGGAACAGCATAGTTTACTTTTCACAATTTCAGGGTTGATTTTGTTTTATAAGTCTTTCACAGTCATGATATTCTACTTTCATCTTTTATATGAGATAAAATACATCTGTCAACATGTACCTATGTTAGTGTAAATTAACCAGCTTGTCATGTTTGCAGCTAGTACTTATGTCGGCTCCTTACATTTTTACTCTTGTAAAGTGATTTTGTAAAGGAGGCTGCAGGGTAAGGGATCTTTGTTCGGTGTAATGTAATGCAAAACGAGCGTAACGCGCCCTCGTTATAAAGCAAACGGCTTATTTTCCATACGATTCCTGACTAGGAATACATAGATACCTACTTGCCAAGTTTTCTTAAAATAAAATGGCTCAGTTTTATTTTTCATCAAAATCGGGCCCCCAAGCGACCCTGGCGACCCTTCGAGTGTTTTTCACTATTCCTACATAGTTTCGATATGGAATGCATTATTTTGCTTATATGCTAATGTTGTTCGTAGACTCTTAGTAATAATATGTACAAGACGGCACAGAGTGCTAGTCTCACCGATATTCGCCGCCGTAACCGACATTCAGTCTGGAGGACTATTAATTCACGCACAAGATATAACAAATTTAGATATTAAAAAAAACTTTCTCCCACAATAGTAATTACTCCTGTATCGTGGGTGCGTATACAAACGTGTAAGTTCACACACATGAAACACCAAGACCGGGAACTTAATATCTGTAGGCTAATCAAATATTTGTTGTAATAATTTGAACGCGCGACAGGCGGCGCAGCAGCCAATCGCGCAACCTCAGCGCAAAACGTGCTATCAAAAAACTTAATAGAAATCTTTCTAACGCCAGCCTATTAGAGTATCATATGTACCTAGAAGTGTCTATGTATATGTCGTGGCAAATAAAACTGGCCAGATCGTTTTAAACGTTAAAGTTTGATGATATGTAAATCCTCGTTAGGCCTACTTTCTTTAGACCTTTTATTATCATAGAAATCTTTCATCAATGTTATGGCCAAACGAGGATTGACATATCATCAAATGTTAAGGTTTCAATGATCTGGCCAGGTTTAGTTGGCCATAAGTATCATGAAGTGATCAATTCTAAGATCTAGTCATGAAATTTGCAATTTATAACATAAAGTTAGCAAAGGAAGGATTTTTGTACATTCTCCTCCCTAAAGGATCTCCTGTAGAGATGAAAGTTTTTTCGATACTCAGTTTTTAACCGTATTCGTGATGGAATATTTTCCGATCAGGAACACACAATTCACATCATCATCTTCCTAACCTTTTCCCAAGTAAGTTGGAGTCGGCTTCCAGCCTAACCTGATGCATCTGGATAACAGTATTTCACGATATTTTGTGCAAGACAGATTTCGTGACTACCTGTTGGAAGGACATGCCTTGCCCATCCCCATTAAGACAGTTGTCGGTGCAATAACATGTCACGTTTCGCAAGCAAAGTATTAATATTCTAGTAACAAAGAATGATTTATATAATTGATAAATAATAAAAGGGACTTTGCAACGTACACTACTACTACACTTACACCGTAACGACTGTTGAAAGGTCTACAAATTACAGACGGGACTTACAGCTTATCGTACTGTCCAAAACACGAACGAATGTCTGTATATAAAGATGTTCACCCATCCACAAAACGACGTCGGCAATAATTGTCATGATTATACAAATTTCAAAACCCCAACAAATCCGCATACTTGATCATACAATTTTCTGCCGCCATATAGCTCCTGCCAGATTCCCTATGAAGAGTAAGACAGTGCAAGTGACGGCAGGGGAGGCAGCTCACCTGCAGTGTGCGGCATCAGGTGACGCGCCCCTGGAGGTCAGCTGGAGGAGTCCGCACCATCATACCATTGCACACCATTTGGACCAGAGGTAACGATCGGGCATTGACTGGTCATTTATATTAGATCCAGCTATTAGATTTCGCTGCCAGGGTTTCGGGATTGTTCGAAAGAGTCACCGCGGCCATGGGACGCAAAGGGCAACTGAAGAAAAAAGACGGGTGGGTTTTAGTAAAAGTCTGACACTCACTCTCGGTCCACCCAGAGCGAAATAAGTTATTTTATGATTTCCCACTACAAAAAAAAAAATAGATATAGGTAGGTAATTAGCAGTACCTGCCCCCCTAACCAAGTTACAATCGTTTCGTTCGCGCCGAACGCCTCGAGTAGGCCACGCCTCTGAATCCTTTGTTCTGACCACGTGACTGAGCGTTGAGATGACGTCAGAACAAAGGAATCGGAGGCGTGGCCTACTCGAGGCGTTCGGCGCGAACGATACGATTATAACTTGGCTAGGGGGGCTGGATCCAAATGCACAAATTAAACTAAGGTAACCACATGTTTTATAAGAATCGCAATAGCGGGCTTTAGATAGTCACTCTTTCGCGCATGAAACAGTAATCGTGCGCGAAACAGCGCACTTGTGAAGATGTTGAATGGGGACGAGGCAGACCACGCGTTCAGTGCTTGGTCAATCTCATCAGTCACGCACGCAATCTTGTACGCTCCTGAGAACGCGCGATATAATTGCTGTGTAAAGGGGGGCTGTAGGTTCCCTACATACAGAAAATAAAATAAGATGAACGAATGATGATTTTTCAAGACAAAATAAATGTTGCATATTGTATGTTTGATCGTATATCTTTAGTAATTAAGTAGAGCGTTATTTATTTTGTTTGCATTTTTACTATTCACCACTCTTTAGCATAACAAAAAGGGTGTCAAATCAACAAAAGTAAAAAAAAAACTTGGTTCCAATTAAGACGTGTTTTCCAGATATACGATTCGAGAACAGGTGTTGGATGACGGTTTAGTCTCAGAGTTGAGTATACTGCAGACGTATCGACAAGACACCGGCGCACTGACGTGTCGAGCGTCCAACGCTTATGGACAGGACGAAATGCTCATACATCTTGTTGTGCAGGAGGTGAGAACATCAACCAATTTATGATAAACAAACGATAGAAAAAGATTTTTAAGAGCACTTAGAATCAAAGGCCAATGCAAACTATTGGCATGTTTTACTTTTTTTTTTCGCCAGAAATGAAACCTAAGTTATATGTTAGAGACCAATACGAGGAATCGATAGCAAAAAGAACCAGGTCTTTAAACCGTAACCGAACGAAGATACGTATAGAAGCATTGCTAGTATATTTTGGTCAGGCGTTACCTATTTTCGTTATATTATAATGGAATGGAAATATAATACGTAACATTTTGAGGTTTCCATTGATAAAATAGATTAAATTGGTTAAAAACAAAAACTGTTATATTTTTTCCACACTCGCAGTTTTTCATCACAAAAGCTGGCAAAAAAAAAAAAGTGATAAACGAATCGAAAAGATACGCGTTAGTGTTGTGATAATTATTGACATTATTTAATGCGTACTCACCATAAAAACCTAAACTAAAACTATATTTAACAATGGTTAACTTAAAATATCAGACATAAAGTACCTATTTTTATTTTAGAAAAATAACGCCTGATAACAAACTATAGCAATATACTAAATAGTCTTTAACTTCGTTTGGTTACGGCTGGTAGACATAATTCTTTTGGCTATTTATTTATCATACAGTCCTTTAAGATATGGCCTAGGTTTCACTTTTGGCGAAAAAGAAAAAAAATACATGCTAGCAATGTATGGGAAAAGTTTAATTCCCCTTTATTAACCGTATTTAGATTTTGCTAAGTAAATTTGGCAGTACGGTTTAATATCCACCATGAACCAACTTGAATTAACAAGAGGTAACTTTAAAGTTGCTTTAAAATAAATGTGCGATTGTAGATACAAAACCACCAAAATTAAATAATGTTTTATATTTCAGGTACCCGAAATGCCTAAAAACATAAGGATCATCGATCAACAGTCTCGTTCGATACAAATATCGTGGACACAACCATATGCTGGCAACAGTCCCATCATCAACTACATCGTACAATATAAGGAAGCTCCAGGTGAATTTATTTGTTCCACAGTTATACGAGTAGGTACCTATATATAGTTCCTTTGACAACTTTTACTTGTCATTTTCCTTTAGTTGTTCTTTTATCTAAAGGCGACAGCAAAAGACGAAAACGTTTTTATTTTCGTCAAATTTTTATCCTTCATCTTTATTCTCATCTTTACCTATTTAATTACATTATTCGTCTCAAACAGATTCTTGGCCAACGACTCCTCAAAAAGTGATAGTGCCAGGCAGTGTAACATCAGCAAGCGTGCAAAACCTTCAGCCAGCGACTTCGTACCATCTAAGAATAATAGCAGAGAATAGACTGGGACAAAGTGAGCCAAGTCAGCTGATACAAGTTACTACCACTGAAGAAGGTAATTTATTCACTAACCACTTAATCACCACACTTAGGTACTACTTCACTTTCATCACTAAAAAGGCATAATTCTCAATACCATAAAAGGTACTGCAGTTCTTAAAGTAATGGACAATCAAGGAATCCCTGCCATTTTATGGAACCCCACATCAAATGGTTACAAAATAAAAGATACTGCTGCACTTGTCGTATCCCGAAAACCTTAGTCAACGAGTTCTTTACTACATCACATTTTGTAGATTTCCAAAATAACAGAAACTTGTATTCTGTGGAACCTAATATAAGAATCGCTAGTCAAGGATAAGCTTCTTGCAGACAGCAGTTTCGACCATCCAATTATTCTGCATCTTTCAATTCTTGTTCTGATAAAATGTTGAAAGATTTATGACAGATATCGATACTGAAAATTTTTGTGTTCCTATAGTACCAAGCGGACCACCTTTGGACGTCAGAGTAGAAGCGAAAAGTTCCACAGAACTTATCGTAAGCTGGGAACCACCACAAAGAGACCTGTGGAACGGGAACATACTGGGTTACTACGTGGGATTTCAAGAAGTGAGTTTACATTTATTCTTATTTCTAAGAATAGGATTTTAACTAGAATTTTGTAAGAACATTTTCACCTCGTAATTTTATTCTTCTAGGAAATTTACTTAAGAATTAGTGTAGGCGTAGGTAATTATGCCTGATTTCTGATGTAAGTATTCTAGGCTCCGTTTTCAATAGCAATTTTGTTTTTGACAAAAATAGAATAGTCCTAAAACAAATTAACCTTTGCGTGACTAACAGTTGAAGAATTTTAATGTAGGTATAAAAACAATTGGGCTGTTATTTTCTGCGTTTGTTCATCATCATAAACTAAACTCTAAATCGTTAATCACAACATACAACTTTTGGTTTTCATTTATCACTTAATCCTTTTCCAGCTAAACAGCAACAGCACAGTTCTAAGCGCGAGCGGACCCGGCGGGGCTTCCTACACAGTGCGCACAGTGGAAGGCGCCGGTACTGCACGCGCGAGGACCACGCTTTCAGGGTTACAGAAGCACGCCGCATATGCTGTGGTGGTGCAGGCTTATAACAGCAGGGGAGCGGGGCCTGCCTCGCCTCCTACTACTGCTACTACTATGGAAGATGGTGAGTACCTATTCAAGCAGAGATTGGAGGACCACTCGGGTGGTCGGGAAGGTCTAACCGTTTGTCTCATAACCGTAGTAGAAAGCGACTCTTACTACCGTTACTATTATGGAAGATGGTGAGCAAGCCGCCGAAGGTGGTGGCGCCGGTGTTGCCCGTGAAAGTACCTCGTTGTCAGGGTTAAAAAAATGTTTCTTTGCCGCGTATTCCGTGCCTACTTCGCCTCTTTTTACTACAATGGAAGATGGTTTGTCTTATGCAACCAAGTACTAAGATGTTAAAAAAACTGGGCAAGTACGAGTCGGACTCGCGCACTGAGGGTTTCGTACAAACTACAATTCCCTAAAAGAGTCTCGAAGATTTTTCCGGATTCAAATGTCAACCGAATGACAGATGTCCACGAAATTTTTTACAAATATAATTATTTATAGAATAATAAGCTAATTACTTGTAATTTAAACTATTTTATTTTGTGCGACGCTACCTGCACTGTACGTGTTAGGGTCGGCGTCGCGAACAGTGAAGTGAGGACCATACGGATGGAATCCAGCATTCCAACAGTGACCAATGCACAAGGGAGAGAAGACAATACACAATTAGACGATATGGAGACAAATTCTGAAGACCAACAAGCAAATGATAACTCACAAACACGAAAAAGAAGATCAATAAACGATATAGATGACAACTGGACCGTTATTAATAAAATTGGTAAACGATATAAGAGTCTAAGTAATCTAGCTACCCAAGACCTGGGAGAAAAAATAGAAGTCGCAATCACTTGTAAGGAACCTCTTCCAAAACAGTTTAAATTAGCTAAACTATTACAAGTCAACAATATTAATCGTGTTTCACGCATTAAGTATGTTAATCAGTTTAAATTGAAGTTACAATTCGAAAGTGAACTAGATTTGCAAAAGCTAATTAACTGCACAGAATTTAAGGAAAAGAAATGGGTTATCTTAAAAACTATGGAAGTTGAACGAAGTTACGGGATAATAAAAAATATAGAACTGGACTGCAGTGAGGAAGAAATTATGGACAGTTTAACGTCTGATACCGAAATAATATCTGTTAAACGGCTTAGTCGCAGACAGATAGGTGGTTCTGGATGGACTGAGAGTGAAACTGTGAGAGTATGTTTTAAAGGCTCCTCATTACCGACGTTTATACGTATGTATGGCGTTAGAATAAATGTGGAGCCATTCGTTTATCCTGTCACACAATGTTCCAACTGTTGGAAATTCGGGCATTACAAAAAGATTTGTCCCAACAAGAAAATTATATGCCCTAAATGCAGCAAAAACCACGAATGTTGTGAAACAACCTCATACACGTGCATTAATTGTAAAGGTGACCACATGGCTTTGAGTAAAGTTTGTCCTATGTATGAAAAGGAGCACAAAATCAGAAATATAATGTCCCAGTTCAACTGTACCTATAAGAAAGCTCTTACGCTGTACGTTCCATCTTCGACTCCAATTCCAGAGAAAGAAACCTTAAACATTGTTAATTCTGCACCATGCTCTGGTTCTCAATATGTGACTGAACATATTAGTTCAACTCCTTTTCAAAAAACGTCGCGGCCGTTATATTCTTCTATCTGTGCATCCAACTTGATGATGACTGAAGCAACTAAAAATTCATCTTTGCCAGGAGTCCCCACCACTTCACGTACCAATAAAATAAAGAAAACTAATAGACAACATAGTCAGAAGGTAAATGATACTAGTATAACCTATGACTGGGAATGTATATGTTCAGACTCGGATTGTGATAACAGTAAAAAGGATGAAGCAGAGGAAAATACAGATAAATCTAAGGACTATAAAAAAGGCACTACAAATAACAAAGTCAGGGAGTTAATAGAAAAAATAAAGGCAGTTATTTTAAAAAGGAATGATTCGTTATCGAATAAAATCAAAACTTGTTTTCAAATACTGTTCGAGTGGTTCATACAATTGATTTTAAATAAGATTTTTGATTTGTCCGGTTTTCAATTTAGTACGACCAATGGCTCATAAAGGTAATTATAAATTAAAAATCATACAATGGAACTGCCAAAGTTTAAAAAGGAAGTTAAATGAATTGGAAGCCCTTCTTTCTCAAGAAAAGATACCTACATATTGCTGTATTGTCAGAGACCTGGTTGGAACCTGAGTTTAACCTGCGTGTTAGTGGGTATAATGTATATCGCAAAGATAGATGGGACGGCTATGGAGGAGTCTCAATCCTAGTCCACTACTCAGTTAAAGGCCAGATCGCACAATGTCAGTCTAGAAATGCTGGCATTGAAATCTTACACGTCAAAATACATAATTGTGAGTCCCTGAATAATATTATATCCGTTTACTGTCCATCCTCTGTTCGCACGTGTTTACAAGATTGGGATCGTCTCTTGTCAATATGTGATGATAAAACCCTTCTGCTTGGTGATTTCAATGGTCACCACAGCAACTGGTCATGTAAAAATGACACAAGGGGCAAACAGATATTTGATTCCCTGTTATGTCACAACTTTACCGTTATGAACAATGGCGCTCCGACCAGAATTAAAATGGTTGACGGAGTTTTACAAATATCATCTCCTGATGTATCACTCATAACTACAGATATTGCTGTCAAGTATGACTGGACTGTGACCAATGAAAGCCTGGGAAGTGACCACCTTATAATTAAAATCACAGCTAACTGTTTATCTACCAGGCAACCAGATATTAGAAGAAACTTTAAGAAGACTAATTGGCAGCAGTACCGTCATTATCTGGAAGAGGAATTCAATGATTTCAATATTACACCAGATTTACAACAGGCATATGATCTTTTTTTAAATATTTTAAATGAAGCAGCAGACAATCATATTCCAGCTATAAAAATCAATCAAAATCCTAGCAACAATTTTAGATCAAAAACCTACTGGACTCCTGCGTTATCCAAAATTGTGGCGGAACGAAGACTTGCACTGGCTCAGTTTCGTGCTAACCCAACTCCCAATAATTTATCGTTGTTACAATCTAAAATTAGTATCGCACAAAAGGAATTGAGAAGAGCGAGAAGCGAATCATTTCAAAACTTTTGTTCATCAATTGATTGTTCAACCTCTTCTAGTGATATGTGGAGAAAAATGAAATGGTATAAGGGCTATCACAGTCGCCAAAACCAGTATGTAAGTGAAAGTCAAGCATTGAGATTGTTACAAAATCTAACACCTGATTTTGTTAGTAATGACCAGCCCAATTTTAAATCCAATAATGTAGACTTAGAAAAACGTATTTCCCTTCATGAATTAGAGAAAAGTATTAAAACATCAGATACAGCCCCTGGGTGTGACGGTGTATCATTTTCAATGTTAAATAACCTACCAACTAAAGCTAAACTTATATTAATTGATTTATACAATTTGTTTTTACAAAATAGTTTTGTCCCGAGACAGTGGCGTGATATCCGTATATTCCCCATTTCAAAACCTGGACGAAATCCCGACTCTTTAGATTCACTTAGACCAATATCCTTGATGTCTTGCTTATGCAAGACATTTCATGCAATTCTTAATAAACGATTGGAGTGGTTCATGGAAAAAAACAACCTTTTTTCTAATAACATGGTGGGATTTAGGAAAACACGCTCTTGTCTCGATAGTCTTTCTAGTCTTGTGACTAAAATACAGCATGGCTTTGCTATGAATTCATTTACTTTATCTTGCTTTATAGATATAAATAGTGCCTATAATAATGTTGATGTACATAGTTTATTGATTATTCTAGACAATTTAGGTGCAGGTTCTAAAATATGTTCGTATATATATAATTTTTTAAAAGAGAGGTCATTACTCATTAAGTGTGACACTGTGTCTATGCACAGAAGTACGGGAATCGGATTAGCGCAGGGTGATCCGTTATCACCATTACTATTTAATGTGGCGACCATTCAGATCTGTAAACAAGTGTATCATGATGTGACTGTGTCTCAATACGCAGATGATATTGTTATGTATGTAACCAGCAAACATATTATTGATGCTGTAGCAGATATTCAACACTTGCTGAACAATACTACATCTATTTTAGCAGGTTTAGGTCTAGAAATATCCTCTTCCAAAAGTAAATTATGTCTCTTTTATAAAGGTCGTAAATATTCGCGATATCCAATTGATATTAATGTAAATGGTACTCCCTTACCCGTAGTAGACTGTGTTAAGTATTTGGGTCTGTGGATGGATTGTTCATTAAGGTGGGGAAAACATATGAATGAAATAGTTGAAAAAATACACAAATTCCTTAACGTTTTCAAAGTTTTGTCCGGATCTGCTTGGGGTGTACACCAAAAGCACTTAAGAAGGTTATACATATCAGTTATTCGAAGTCGTTTAGATTATGCTAGTTTTTTGTACGATACCAGTGCCAAAAAATATTTAAATAAGTTAGATGTTATACAAAATCAATGTATGAGGGTAATTGGAGGATTTATTAGGACTACACCTACGCACGTCATGGAATGCGAGCTTAGTTTACCGCCATTGGAGGTCAGAAGATGGTTTCTGTGCGGGAAATTTTGGTTAAAAATAAATTCCTATAATTCTAACACAATAAAGTCAACTTTAGAAAATTTAAGCGAAATGTATCTGAATGAAAGAGCTAAAAAAGTACCTCTTCTTGTCATAATTCATAATAAATTAAAAGAATACCCAATCAGCTCCTGTACACAATTAGAAATGTTTTCCTTTGATACATGGTTGGCTGATATAAATTTAAATGATGTATTAAAAACTAACCTAGACTTAATTAATAAAGCAAAAAATAAATACAGGATTTCTGAAATAAAAGAAGAAACATTAAAATGTTTGTCTAAATATTCAGAATTTTATAAAATTTATACGGACGGATCAAAAGATGGAGATCATGTAGGCTGCGCATTCTATGACGAACAAACTGAAGGTTTTATGAAATTTAAAATCTCCACCAATGTGTCAATCATGTTTATCGAATTAATTGCTATTTCTGAGGCGTTATCATATATTGAATCCCTGGACCAAGGCAAATATGTTATTTACACAGACTCAAAAAGTTCCATTCAACACTTAGCTCGATGCACCTCATCCTTTCGAGGTAGACCGATAGCCTACTCTATTATCAAATCCATTTTAAGACTTAAATCTCAAGGTAAACAAATAATTATTCAGTGGATTCCTTCCCATATAGGCATAAATGGTAACGACAAGGCAGATTATCTGGCAAAACAAGCTAGTTCAGATGGCACTGATTTCATATCTGTTCCACATTACATGGACTATGTCCCCTTTCTTAAAAAGATATGTCTTCAAAATTGGAAAGATTACTTTGATCTTCGTTCAAGGGAAAAAGGCATTTGGTATAGAACAATCCATTCACAACCTTCGTATTCACCGTGGATTGATAAGTGTTTTATTAGCAGGGAGGATTTAACCATATTACTAAGGCTTCGTTCGGGTCATATGCCTCTCAATAAATTCGGTTTCATGATGAAAAAGTTAACTTCACCTATTTGCAGTTCATGTAACGAAGACGAGGACACGTATCATATTTTAATGAGATGTGTCCGAAATCAATCGCTCAGAACACAAATTGGCGCGCACAATATTAATTTATCAAATCCTATTTCAGATAAAATAATCCCTATAATTAATATGGTTAAATTCGCTCTGAAAAACCGACCCAAAACCTAACTGTTTTTTTTTTTTACTGTTGTATTTGTATACCAACAGAGTGACATATTCGCACTAGCGAAAAAACTCTTAAAATAAAGATTAAAAAAAAAAAAAAAAGATTTTTCCGAATTGCAAAAAGTTTTTTTTTGTGACGTTGGTAATAACAAATTTACTGTTTTCAGATTTATTCTTATACCTGTGCTATAAGACCTTGCTTCATGCCAAATTTCAGGATTCTGGGTCTACGGGAACTACTCTATGAATTTTGATTCCTTTGAGTATCGAAATATACGTTTTTTGCGACATAAACGGCCGTATCTTTTTTATTCGTTAATTTAGAAGTTTCATTTTTTCACAGTTTGAAGGGACCGCAGACCTGAGTATAATTATGGTTTTAATTTCAATTCGATACCTCCACGCGTTCTTGACAGATAGACGGACAGACAGACGGACAACAAAGTAAGCCTTTAAGGGTTCCGTTTTTTCCTTTTGAGGTACGGAACCCTAAAAACAAACAGCAATGGTCATCCATGCTACCCTCGACATTTTAGTTTTTTGAGAGACAGCGCATTATCTTCATATATATCTTCTTCTCAGATCTCTATTTGCTACCATTTTAGTAGTTCTATTTAACCTTCTAATTCTACATAGAAAGCAGTTCTTTTCTCGGTGTATTTGTAAAAAGCGAAAGGCTCACATAAATCCGATGTCTAGAATGATGAAACTCATGACTGACATGACATACCTAAACGTCATAAATCTAATCTACTTCTTTCATTACAGTTCCAAGTCTACCACCAGGAGCCCTTCAATGCACAGCATTGAGTTCTCAATCAGTTCGCGTAGCATGGGAACCACCACCTCTCAGAGGACGAAACGGGGTTTTACAAGGATACCGAGTAACTTACGCACCCGTTACGGATTGGTATGGTAAGCATCATATTTATTTCATTCTTCTAGAACAAAATAATCTTAAAAGCTCATCATACTAAGCTGGTTATTCAAGAAAGCACTTTGTACACAATTGGAATGCTTATCATTTTTTCCACTTCATCAAACCTATTATATCTCGCTTTTATCTTCTTAAACTTAATTGGGATTCCTTAATTAAGACCGTTGTGATTTACTGTGTAGTATAGACGCTTGTACATTTCTTGTTCTTTTTAATTCACCTACTTCAGTTCAGTTTTCTTTACTTCGGAATCCTGAAGTAACTTCGATTTCAGGGAATGAAGAAGCGGTGACAAAACAAATATCTGGACTACACACAACATTGTCAGGATTACGGAGATACACGAATTATTCCGTGACTGTGTGTGCGTTTACTGCGGCTGGAGATGGAGTCAGAGCTGCTCCGGTGTATTGCCATACTGAGGAAGATGGTAAGAAAATTTTGTCTCAATTTAGGTCTAACAATTTCTTTCTAAAAAAGTTAATTGTCGATAAAAACTTGAATTAAGGCAACCATGTTCATATTCCGACAGATTACTACACCAATATATGTAGGTAGGAATACGATTAATCGTTATGTGAACTCTTGAACAACTTGAATGTTATGAACTTTTCAACGAATAAAATCTATCTTAGAAATAGAACCTTCTTTTTGAAGTCAGTTACAAAAAGACAGCTCTAACAAGTATACCCAACTTTTCACTAACTAATAACTTTTTTCGCAGTACCTTCTGCGCCAGCTGACATCAAGGCAGTTGTATCATCTCGCAACAAGATCTTAGTGTCATGGCTGCCACCAGCTGCACCAAATGGAGTCCTCGTGGGGTATACACTCTACATGAGCGTCATCGAAGATGGAAGAGAGGTTCGTTTCCTTTTTACCATCAATGTTGCAATAAGACAAATGATTCTTCAAGACAGACATTTAACTACTGACAATTTGAAACTAACCTACATAAAGTCAGTGGTATAAGGACCTGGCTTACCAATATAACTATTTGAATAAGTAAAGTCAGTCACTATTAGACACTCATTCTGGTTCATAGGGTTTTCTTTCTGTAAATTAAACATGTTGCTTTCAACCATTTACTAATAAATAACATGCAACATACTACTCTCTCATGGTCTTAAGAATACAGCAGTACTCATCATGCTACGACCCCTTTTGCTTCTTCCACATTCATTCATCTTTTCATACATGCGAACCGGTTGCGAGTTCTACGCACCTGAACTTTTTTAAGGACACCGCTAATAAGGTTAGTGTGCCCTGCTAGGGTATGAAGTCGTACTAATTGCCCAATTAAATCCTTTTGGTAAACGTCCTTTATTTGACCTCTCCATATGACAAAAACATTTTAGCACACTTTTTTCTCTATCACTCTACTTTCTGCCACACAGAAGTATATCATTCTATTACCACATTTGTAACTTGACACCCTACAAACTTTTACGAGAACAAGCATTAGGTACCTACTTATTCCATTTAAAAGGTACACGCTTAACTTACAGACAACCAAGACAAATTTTGCGCCATAGGTTTCCCTTAATCGCATGCAGAGCACTGTCCACTGTATGTCCTGCATTCAATTTCTTTTTTAACGTTATCAATTCTAACATCTAGGTGCCGAAACCGAACTTTGCCACACCTCAGTTCCAGTTCGCACTATTTCGTATTGCCTGTATATGATTTCGTATCTTTGGTTCTTATGATGCATCTTTCTCATTCCACACCGTCCCTCATATCTTCTCTTATGCTCGTGACGATATCCTAGATACGTAGGAGACTTTTAAGTTGGAATCATACCAGTTTCTCATTATCAGTTCTATATTTCTTTAGGAGGGTACCCACAAACGCATGCTGTCTCCAAGCACGTTATCCCACGAGACCTCGCGATCACCACCGCGAGCCACTCACCAATTCTGGGTATCAGCATCAACAAGGCTTGGCGAGGGAGAGGCTACTCGAGTCGTCACAGTGCTACCTTCTGAATCAGGTTAGTCTATAATCTGTCATATATTCTAGACATATTCTTTTGCTCTACATTTTCCATGGACCTCTAGTTTTTTTTCCTCTTTTCACTTAAACTGATTTAATTCTGGAGACTTATTAATTTGAACGGTTCCTTATCTAGGAAGACAATACTGTCTCATATACGCCAGATTAGGTTACTGGTGTTCATTTTCTTCTATTCAAAAAAAGCCCGTTTCTTGACAGTGCCAGCTCGGATCACGTCTTTTAGCCGCAGCATTGTAACTCCTTGGAAGGAGAACATATCGTTGCCATGCAACAAGGTGGGAGTACCGACTCCGTCGACCACGTGGAGTATGAACGGGGCTACCTTAGAGTCAACGTTGAGAAAAAACGTGACGAACGACGGTTCTTTAATCATCAGGTAACTATTTCAGCTGGTTTTAGCGTTCTGACGAGCTATATATCTCACACATATTTTTTGCTATTCTTATCCCACTGTAAAGACTTCTTCGCCCAATTTTTTACTTGGTTTTAACCGTGTCCCTTCACACCATTGACACAGCATGACGCAGTACCTGGACAGTGGAAACTACACCTGTTCGGTTGAGAACGTCCACGGAAGAGACGAGGTTACCTACAGTGTTGAAGTGAAGGTGCCTCCACAACCTCCTGTACTGGCTGTTGTGGACTCTTACGCGGATTCCCTTCATCTTCAATGGAGCGACCAGGGTGATGGCGGTAGCCCTATACTAGGTAACATACCCCTTAATAATAAGGTAAAACCTTCCAGTGGACAGCCCTCTGTAGTTCGATATTAAGCAATATACGGTTCAAGTACATCTGTCTAGTTTTACCCATGGAGCATGTTAGATACACATTATACCATGCGACCGAGAAATATATCATCGAAGACTGGAAGAACTATGTGAGCTTCATTGTATGTTCAATGACATCTTGCATATATTCTCAACTACGTTACATTCCACCATATGTATAATAAAGACGAGCAGCGGTAATTAATTATATTATCTTAACTATGTTCTTGACCTATTTATTTATTTTATTCTTTAATGTACACCGCATAAACAAAAAACACAGGACAAACATTAATAAAAATAGGTACCTATTTACAAATTTCTCCGTTATCGTCTAGGATACGTGATCAACTACAAAAGGGAACATGGTGACTGGGAAGAGTTACAAGTAGAAGCCGGTACATCTGAGCATGTGCTGCCGAACCTATGGTGTGGAACGCGCTATCAGCTGTACATCACTGCTTTCAACCGCATCGGCACTGGCCTACCTTGTGATATTGTACACGCTTATACGAAGGGCACTGGTTGGTACCATCGATTTGTTACTTTTTTAGACTTTTTTGTTACTAACACAGTGGACCTCTATAGTCTTAACGAATAAATAAATTATTTTAACCAAAAAAAATAGCCTCAATATTCCTGCTAGTAAGTTTTACTAAGAACATAACAGCCTTTTGGACTGAATTCGGATGATCTGAATAACAACGAATATTTCTGTGTTCCAGTTCCAGTAAAACCGAAGCACTCCCAGATGATAACTCTGAATACTACGACGGTTACCGTTTGGCTGGACTCGTGGGGTGACGGAGGCTGTGGGATTCTGTATTTCGTCATAGAATATCGGGAAATTAGTCAGTCACAGGTAATTCTTGTAAAGATATCAGTAAACCTTGTGAAGAAGATCCCTGTTTCCTTTACCTATATTTTTTTGAGATTCTGGGATTCTCAAAATTAATCAAAATAAATGTCAACAGCCAGCTAGTTTATAGTTCTTCCATCCCTAGGCCCATGTCAATAAATGTTATACGCATGTGAAGGAACGCACTTAAGAAGACAGCGCATTGTGAACAATTATATATTCTTACCTAATTGTTTTTAGGGTTTCGTAGGTACCTCAAAAGTAACAAAACGTAACCTTTTTACAAGTTACAACAAAGTGATCCAATAAGGGTTCCGTTTTTTCGTCACACAAAAAAAATATTTTTGATTCGGAAAAATCTTCTAGACTCCATTCGGGAATTGAACTTTCTAGGTATTCCGAGTCGTACTTGCCCAGTTTTTTAGTTTTGTTAATGTTCTTTGAAGTTTGTGAAACGTCTCATATTACAAACTGTTATTTAGTTTCACCTGACCCGTTGTCTATCTTCAATGAGATCTTGCATGTTAAATATAACCCACTTACCAGTGTTCGATTGGGCTGAAATTTTAGAACACACGTTTTTTTCTTGCGTTACTGCAATTTTTGAATATGAAAGTAAAAGAAATCAATTTTTAATACTTGCGATTGTTTTTTCTCAGTGGCGCTTAGTGTCGAACAGCGTCCAAGCAACAGAGCGAGTCTTCAGCGTCCCAGGCCTAACACCAGCGACACACTACCAGCTACGAATCACCGCGCACAACAACGCGGGACATGCCGTCGCGCTGTATAACTTCACCACGCATTCACTAAGTGGCAGTAAGTAATGTTAAGGGTGAACTACTCGCGGGTTCGAACTCATTGATGGGCGTGGCCAAAAAGCGCGCTGTCTCTTCTAACATCGTGTCCGACAGAGATAGTATCAGCGATGAGCAGATACGTGGTTTCTTACAATGGGCCTCATCAGTGGCTCAGCAGAAAGTCACCCAAAACGCAATGGAAAGGGCTATGTTCGGAGTTTCCTTGCGTGATCGTATCAGGAATGAAGATATCCGCAGAAGAACCAAGGTTGCCAACATAGCCCGAAGAATCGACATACTTAAGTGGCAGTGGGCAGGGCACATTGCTCGTTGGTGTTCCGGCGAGAACTAAGGGTCTAATCGCAGAACATAAGTATTAGATTTTCGTTTTGCTTAATTTCAAGCCAACACTCTCTAGTCTGCCACCACACCTCCAGTCTACTCTGGACCTTTAGACCATTTTCGGCAACCAGCATAATGTCATCGGCAAACATCATACACCAGAGAGCTTCTTCCTGGATGTCCGACGTCCATTATCATCAGGAAGAGGTAAGGGATAAGGGCCGACCCTTGATGTAAGTCGTCAGCCGCTTTGAAGCTGCCAGTGGTGTCTACTCCAGACCGGACTTGGGTAGATACTGCAGCGACTGTACATCGCTCGGATCAACTGCACATACTTCCCAGGCAAACCTTTTTTTTCTATACTTTCAAGTAGGAACCTCCATAGGTACCCAGTCTTACGCCTTTTCGAAGTCAAAGAATACCATTTGCAAGTTTTTATGCGCACCTCTGTATTTCTTGTCGAGAGTGTCTATTCTTAATTTTTTGACACTCGAGTTTAACCAGCGGTAAGAGTTTGACACAAGAGTCTAGTAACTGAATGTCGGACACATAAAATTATCTAATATTGTTGCCATTACTCATTTTGTCAAATTCTAACACATAAGTGAAACACTTGTGAGTGCCAGACATGAGAGACACTCTGTAGCGACATCTATGTTGCCAAATAGTAATTAAAATCTTGCATTGCGGTATCAAAGTTCTCCACGTGATTAGAACAAAAACAACAGTCCTAAATGAAATATCGGGCAGTTGCCTGGACCAGAAAAACATCCGTCTGTGGTCACAGGATCCTCCATTCCAAAGGAGATTTACGGTACTCAACACCTTATTCCACATACCTCTAAAAAGCAGTATTTTTTAAATTATAACTCTCTGAGTTTTATTCGTATATAATTTTTGTATTGTATTGTCGTACAGTGGTAGAAGGCGAGGTGTCGGGTGCGGCGCCGGGCGGCCCGCGCTCGCTGGGCGGCGCGCGCGTGCTGCTCCCCGCGGCCCTGTCGCTGCTGGTGCTGGGCGCGCTGCTGGCCATCGTGCTGCTCGTGCGACGCAACAGTCAGTACACTAGCTGTGGTAGATCCCTTACAGATGTCGTACAGAAGGCGAGGTGTCGGGTGCGGCGCCGGGCGGCCCGCGCTCGCTGGGCGGCGCGCGCGTGCTGCTCCCCGCGGCCCTGTCGCTGCTGGTGCTGGGCGCGCTGCTGGCCATCGTGCTGCTCGTGCGACGCAACAGTCAGTACACTAGCTGTGGTAGATCCCTTACAGATGTCGTACAGAAGGCGAGGTGTCGGGTGCGGCGCCGGGCGGCCCGCGCTCGCTGGGCGGCGCGCGCGTGCTGCTCCCCGCGGCCCTGTCGCTGCTGGTGCTGGGCGCGCTGCTGGCCATCGTGCTGCTCGTGCGACGCAACAGTCAGTACACTAGCTGTGGTAGATCCCTTACAGATGTCGTACAGAAGGCGAGGTGTCGGGTGCGGCGCCGGGCGGCCCGCGCTCGCTGGGCGGCGCGCGCGTGCTGCTCCCCGCGGCCCTGTCGCTGCTGGTGCTGGGCGCGCTGCTGGCCATCGTGCTGCTCGTGCGACGCAACAGTCAGTACACTAGCTGTGGTAGATCCCTTACAGATGTCGTACAGAAGGCGAGGTGTCGGGTGCGGCGCCGGGCGGCCCGCGCTCGCTGGGCGGCGCGCGCGTGCTGCTCCCCGCGGCCCTGTCGCTGCTGGTGCTGGGCGCGCTGCTGGCCATCGTGCTGCTCGTGCGACGCAACAGTCAGTACACTAGCTGTGGTAGATCCCTTACAGATGTCGTACAGAAGGCGAGGTGTCGGGTGCGGCGCCGGGCGGCCCGCGCTCGCTGGGCGGCGCGCGCGTGCTGCTCCCCGCGGCCCTGTCGCTGCTGGTGCTGGGCGCGCTGCTGGCCATCGTGCTGCTCGTGCGACGCAACAGTCAGTACACTAGCTGTGGTAGATCCCTTACAGATGTCGTACAGAAGGCGAGGTGTCGGGTGCGGCGCCGGGCGGCCCGCGCTCGCTGGGCGGCGCGCGCGTGCTGCTCCCCGCGGCCCTGTCGCTGCTGGTGCTGGGCGCGCTGCTGGCCATCGTGCTGCTCGTGCGACGCAACAGTCAGTACACTAGCTGTGGTAGATCCCTTACAGATGTCGTACAGAAGGCGAGGTGTCGGGTGCGGCGCCGGGCGGCCCGCGCTCGCTGGGCGGCGCGCGCGTGCTGCTCCCCGCGGCCCTGTCGCTGCTGGTGCTGGGCGCGCTGCTGGCCATCGTGCTGCTCGTGCGACGCAACAGTCAGTACACTAGCTGTGGTAGATCCCTTACAGATGTCGTACAGAAGGCGAGGTGTCGGGTGCGGCGCCGGGCGGCCCGCGCTCGCTGGGCGGCGCGCGCGTGCTGCTCCCCGCGGCCCTGTCGCTGCTGGTGCTGGGCGCGCTGCTGGCCATCGTGCTGCTCGTGCGACGCAACAGTCAGTACACTAGCTGTGGTAGATCCCTTACAGATGTCGTACAGAAGGCGAGGTGTCGGGTGCGGCGCCGGGCGGCCCGCGCTCGATGGGCGGCGCGCGCGTGCTGCTCCCCGCGGCCCTGTCGCTGCTGGTGCTGGGCGCGCTGCTGGCCATCGTGCTGCTCGTGCGACGCAACAGTCAGTACACTAGCTGTGGTAGATCCCTTACAGATGTCGTACAGAAGGCGAGGTGTCGGGTGCGGCGCCGGGCGGCCCGCGCTCGCTGGGCGGCGCGCGCGTGCTGCTCCCCGCGGCCCTGTCGCTGCTGGTGCTGGGCGCGCTGCTGGCCATCGTGCTGCTCGTGCGACGCAACAGTCAGTACACTAGCTGTGGTAGATCCCTTACAGATGTCGTACAGAAGGCGAGGTGTCGGGTGCGGCGCCGGGCGGCCCGCGCTCGATGGGCGGCGCGCGCGTGCTGCTCCCCGCGGCCCTGTCGCTGCTGGTGCTGGGCGCGCTGCTGGCCATCGTGCTGCTCGTGCGACGCAACAGTCAGTACACTAGCTGTGGTAGATCCCTTACAGATGTCGTACAGAAGGCGAGGTGTCGGGTGCGGCGCCGGGCGGCCCGCGCTCGCTGGGCGGCGCGCGCGTGCTGCTCCCCGCGGCCCTGTCGCTGCTGGTGCTGGGCGCGCTGCTGGCCATCGTGCTGCTCGTGCGACGCAACAGTCAGTACACTAGCTGTGGTAGATCCCTTACAGATGTCGTACAGAAGGCGAGGTGTCGGGTGCGGCGCCGGGCGGCCCGCGCTCGCTGGGCGGCGCGCGCGTGCTGCTCCCCGCGGCCCTGTCGCTGCTGGTGCTGGGCGCGCTGCTGGCCATCGTGCTGCTCGTGCGACGCAACAGTCAGTACACTAGCTGTGGTAGATCCCTTACAGATGTCGTACAGAAGGCGAGGTGTCGGGTGCGGCGCCGGGCGGCCCGCGCTCGCTGGGCGGCGCGCGCGTGCTGCTCCCCGCGGCCCTGTCGCTGCTGGTGCTGGGCGCGCTGCTGGCCATCGTGCTGCTCGTGCGACGCAACAGTCAGTACACTAGCTGTGGTAGATCCCTTACAGATGTCGTACAGAAGGCGAGGTGTCGGGTGCGGCGCCGGGCGGCCCGCGCTCGCTGGGCGGCGCGCGCGTGCTGCTCCCCGCGGCCCTGTCGCTGCTGGTGCTGGGCGCGCTGCTGGCCATCGTGCTGCTCGTGCGACGCAACAGTCAGTACACTAGCTGTGGTAGATCCCTTACAGATGTCGTACAGAAGGCGAGGTGTCGGGTGCGGCGCCGGGCGGCCCGCGCTCGCTGGGCGGCGCGCGCGTGCTGCTCCCCGCGGCCCTGTCGCTGCTGGTGCTGGGCGCGCTGCTGGCCATCGTGCTGCTCGTGCGACGCAACAGTCAGTACACTAGCTGTGGTAGATCCCTTACAGATGTCGTACAGAAGGCGAGGTGTCGGGTGCGGCGCCGGGCGGCCCGCGCTCGCTGGGCGGCGCGCGCGTGCTGCTCCCCGCGGCCCTGTCGCTGCTGGTGCTGGGCGCGCTGCTGGCCATCGTGCTGCTCGTGCGACGCAACAGTCAGTACACTAGCTGTGGTAGATCCCTTACAGATGTCGTACAGAAGGCGAGGTGTCGGGTGCGGCGCCGGGCGGCCCGCGCTCGCTGGGCGGCGCGCGCGTGCTGCTCCCCGCGGCCCTGTCGCTGCTGGTGCTGGGCGCGCTGCTGGCCATCGTGCTGCTCGTGCGACGCAACAGTCAGTACACTAGCTGTGGTAGATCCCTTACAGATGTCGTACAGAAGGCGAGGTGTCGGGTGCGGCGCCGGGCGGCCCGCGCTCGCTGGGCGGCGCGCGCGTGCTGCTCCCCGCGGCCCTGTCGCTGCTGGTGCTGGGCGCGCTGCTGGCCATCGTGCTGCTCGTGCGACGCAACAGTCAGTACACTAGCTGTGGTAGATCCCTTACAGATGTCGTACAGAAGGCGAGGTGTCGGGTGCGGCGCCGGGCGGCCCGCGCTCGCTGGGCGGCGCGCGCGTGCTGCTCCCCGCGGCCCTGTCGCTGCTGGTGCTGGGCGCGCTGCTGGCCATCGTGCTGCTCATGCGACGCAACAGTCAGTACACTAGCTGTGGTAGATCCCTTACAGATGTCGTACAGAAGGCGAGGTGTCGGGTGCGGCGCCGGGCGGCCCGCGCTCGCTGGGCGGCGCGCGCGTGCTGCTCCCCGCGGCCCTGTCGCTGCTGGTGCTGGGCGCGCTGCTGGCCATCGTGCTGCTCGTGCGACGCAACAGTCAGTACACTAGCTGTGGTAGATCCCTTACAGATGTCGTACAGAAGGCGAGGTGTCGGGTGCGGCGCCGGGCGGCCCGCGCTCGCTGGGCGGCGCGCGCGTGCTGCTCCCCGCGGCCCTGTCGCTGCTGGTGCTGGGCGCGCTGCTGGCCATCGTGCTGCTCGTGCGACGCAACAGTCAGTACACTAGCTGTGGTAGATCCCTTACAGATGTCGTACAGAAGGCGAGGTGTCGGGTGCGGCGCCGGGCGGCCCGTGCTCGCTAATCCCTTCCAGACCCTTCCTTATTCCTTCCTAACTACGAACCGTATCCGAAAGTCCCACTTATTATTATTTGACAATAACAATCATTGTAACAAGAATTGTAAAATCACTGTATCAAACTCACTCAGTGAAACTACAGAATCTTTGACTAAAATCTTCACCAGTTCTGATTTATTTATTTATTTAAAACTTTATGCACTAAACATATCATAGAAGCTGGTGCCACGGAGACGGTGGCCGCAGAGAGCGGCGTGGGCGAGTCTCCGTCGGTGGCGCAGCTACAGAACAAGGTCAACCGCGACCAGCAGTACCTCGCCGCGCGGGCGCAGCACCCGCCGCCGCAGCATCATTACAAACATGCTTCTAATGGTAAGTAATGAGACCATTTTGACTTTGGAATTTTGCCTTCACGAATATGACGATACTTAGGCCTACGGTCCACGGACGCATAGCTTCGCGTGTAACTCTGTCGACGAAGCGGCAACGGTCGTGTCGTTGCCGCTTCGTCGAGTTCTTCGAGTTTCATAGTTTTGTATGTAAAGCTTCACGCAGGCGTACACCAAGCGTATAATGACGAATACGCGTCTATGAAGCTACTAGTCCGTGAACAGTAGGCCTTAGGCAGGCAATCCTTGAAGACCACGTCATAGTAGTTGCACCCAGCACCGGTAACCGTTAATGGATATTTGACATTCATAAAATGTTCCTTTGGCAAATGACGTGTTAATCGCCTAATGAAATACAGTCGAAAACTTTTGAGCCATAATGACCACAGATTACGTATCAAACTTCAATTCTACCATCAATCATAGTTAAAAACTTATCAACTCGAATGTTTTCCACAGAGTACATAGAAGACATCTGTCCTTACGCGACGTTCCAGCTGACGAAGCCCACCGCCTACAGCGAGAGCAGCTACAGCGGCAACGTGTACAGCGGCCCTTACCACTCCGTCAGGGGCTCGTTCGTGTACCACGACCTGAAGCAGAACGACAAGTATAAGGTACAGGAGTCTTGTCATGACGTGTAGAAGAGGAGATGAAAGAGGGATGGAACTATACACCCTATATAGCTCCGTCCCTTTAACAGTTCAGTTTAGGTCGTAAAATGAATCTCGTGAATTAAGCTCATGGTAGTACCCAGGAGTACTACCACGAGCTTTTATTCACGAGATTCATTTCATTCAATCATTTGCGATTTTGGGTAAAGAAACCAAAAACTAAAAAAAAAAAAAAAACTACGCAATAGCGGATAGTAAACAATTTTAGAGCTTTGACCACTTTAGTATTTTCTGACTCGAACCCCTACAGCCCTGCGTTCAAAAATAACCAGAGTAGGGTAGGGTTGCAACCCAGGGTCGTTCTTTGTAGTAGCTACCCTAGAGTTAACCCAACTAACTCTAACTCCGAGCAGGGTAGGTTGGTGTAAGCGGCAGGAATGACAGTTGCTTGGCATTGACAGTTGAACTCTACGTTCGCGTTTAAAAATGCGAGCTTAGAGTAGTACCCTGATGACGTCATTAGAGTTAACTCTAACCTCATTTTTGAACGCAGGGCAGCTGCATACTTAATCCATTGATGTTACCTTCGTTTAATTTGACAACGACCTCAACCAGAATCGAATGTTATTTAACGCCACAAAATAATTTCCATTTTACAGGGTAAAGAACCAGAATACACGAAAGTAAGAAGAAAAGGCAACAGACTCCGAGACCCGCACTCAGAGAGCCAAGGTAAGACCCTCCCTCCATTCTCCCCACACACAGTACAACAGCTTACCGAGTATCTATGACGTAGTTAGCTACATTTTATTTTACGTAGATTGCACCTCTATTAACTATGTTTACTTTGTCCCATTTAAGTTTAAGTAATTGAATTGTAATTTGACATAATGATCGCCTTTTATGCAACCTTTGGGAGCGTAAATGGTGTTGTAATTTATAAAGGTAAGCATGCACACAGTATGTATTGTGACATACCTTTCGGTTTGTGTGTAGTCCACTCATTGTCATGACCTAGTGAGAGGTTCCCGCTTCTATGTGTTGGCGACCCGTCCTTAGTGTTTGTCGTATGCAGTTCCATTTGTAACCATTAAACACATCAACCATGTTTTTATAATGTCATGTGCTTTGCTGTGAGCTACGCCACGAGATTAAAAACAAAAAATAAAAAAAACAAACTTTACTGCAGGGTATCTACGAAAGTTTCACCAATTCATGCTGGATATTGTTTTGTCATTTCCTGTTCTAGGGGGTTATCATACATTCATAAAGCAGATTAATATTAAACAAAAACCCAAGTGTCAAGGGATTTTTACCATTTGCAGTGAAGCTATTAACTGACATCTTGACTTGCCCTAGTGCCGTCTATGACGTGTCATCATCAATCTGATGTAAAAAAGAAATAGCGCTATTCACCGCGTGTAGCTCCAACTCACTCACATTTGAATAAAGATGGTTTTAACACGTCATGGTACCTACAGTCTGAACTCAAACTACCCTGCAAATGACTATGGTAAGACCCCAGAACAGATTTCAAAAATCAAAATATTTATCTGAAAGAAAGAAAGAAAATCATTTTATTTGCCGGAAAAGGCGGAAACTTATAACTAACATATTGCAAACATTTTGCAAGTTAAATTAGTTAAAAGGTTAAATTAATTAAAAATAACATATGCACATATGCGCATATATCTGCACTTTCGTAGTACCCACTCGTGGCGTGCTCACTGCTACCACACTCCTCTTCCCGACCTGACTGGTGCGTTAATATTGCAGAGTCGGACAACTTGGGCTCCACGGACTCGGAGGTGAAGAAGATACTAACGCTGCACCTGCCCATTACAGAGTATGAGGACGACGCCAGCGACGACGCCAGCGCGCCGCACTCTGACAGCGAGCCGCAAGCGAGACTCAGGCCCGCGCATCCCACTTCATGTTAGTTTGTGTGACGACAATCTTGACAGCGAAATGGTATCTTGTCACAGCTGGGTAAAGAACAGAAAAAACATCAGAAGTCGACTAAGAACGGGACGGTTGGAACGAAATTTCGAAAAAGAGTGTAATGAAGATCAAGGTCTTACACTTTTTTTAATGAAATTAATTCAAACTGGGCAATTGACGCTTCTCCGAGGTTGCACTAAATGCAGGCACCACTAGGTAGTTCAAAGTCGGAGAAGTGTATTATCCACCACGATGACTCTTTTTATAGACTCCCAGTCAAATGGGAATGGTGTATGAAACATGGTTGAAGTCAATCTAGCAATAAACACACCTTCAATACAATAAAATAATACAACATTATTGAAAAATAGAGCCTCAACAATGCCTTGATATCTCGCTGTACACCATGATTTTTGACGGTTTCCCTCTGCAGCTCAGAACTGCCAGGTTACGAGTCGGGCTATTGAACAAGTGAACAGTATATGGATAACATGTATTTATAACATACCCCGTCTCCCAGATCCAAGCGTAGAGCGCGAAGAATCGTCGTCATCATCAGAGAACTCGGTGGGCGGCGTGGTACGCAAGGCCTTCCCGTCGCGCAAGGGCAAGGCGGGCGCGCTCGGCAAGCGGCACGTGCGCTCGTCCTCCGGGTACAGCAGCCACAACGACGAGACCACCTTCAGGTACCTGTAGACACTGTGAGCAGTAGATGATGTTTACTTACTTTTTTAATTTTAGTGACAGGAAGGCGGATAAAGCAAGTTATGTTGGATTGACTAATAAAATAAAGTTCTTACAATTGTAATTTTTTTTTTAACTTGGCTACAATTTCAAGCGAGTAATGGTTTGAACGAAATTAAGACGCTGAAATAAATTAACGCCTTTGTTGCTCGAGTACCATGCGTTATCCACCTCTCTGAGATTCATGAGACTTACCTACTTGGACCTTTCGCCAATGAGGCCTATGTCCAACTAAGGACGTCTTTCAGCAGAAATGATGATGATGATGACCTACTTGGCTGCCCATGTATAATATCGGTTCGTTTTGAAGAATTGTATCATGACATCGAGACTTTTCAGGAAGAACACCGTAAGTGACAGTTCACCACTTTTGCAAGAAGGGTATTTTTTCTTTCTTATTTATTAAAAATTATTTGTGACTAGCTGTTGTCAGCGGCTTCGCCCGCGTGATAATAGAAAATTATCCCCGATGTACTTCCTGAAAAAGTTTGACATCTTTTAGTGAGCTGAGTAGGTCTGTCACTCAGCATCTAGAGTTAAAATAACATAATTTATTTCATTCCACTTAATTTATTATATAGATACCATAAAATTCAAATATTTACATTGATTATACATAATGAAAAAAAATAAAGTAAAAAAACTAAAACCCGACTACGACAAAAAAAAAACGACGCTGAAAAAGTATGAAACAAGATTTTCATACTTCGAACAGAACAAAAAGAAAAGCCACAGTCACACGTTATAGGTACCAACCGAAACACTTTAATAACGTGTGACTACGGTGTTTCTTTTTGTTCTGTTCGAAGTATGAAAATCTTGTTTCATACTTTTTCAGCGTCGTTTTTTTTTGTCGTAGTCGGGTTTTAGTTTTTTTACTTTATTCTTATTTAAACAATTTTGGTGTTAAACTTAACACATGACTTTTTGTCCGCTAGAGGGCGTCACTTTAAATTTGAGCAATATTTTCGAAATTTACAAATGTAGCCCTTTCAAATGATACCACACACGGCGTATTTATCTCCATTTTTATTTTTTAACACATACTTTTTGTCCACTAGAGGGCGCCATGTCGAGTTTTGTGACACGTCACGTAGCCTATGTTCAGCGGACAATGAAGACGGTTCTAACGCTACCTCATATGTCGAGTTCCGATTGTTAGATTAGGAGCTATGAGGGAACAGATGAACATACTCACATACATACTGCCTGTCAAAATCATAACCATCCGTAGTCGGGTAAAAAACTATAAACTAAAAGAAACTTGCTGAACTTCAACTTAATTTTACACTATTTACTTACATTATTTATTCCATTCAAAATTCTTATAATATTTTTAAGATAGTAGCTACAGTTGTTACCATATATAACTATTATTTTCGCAGTATATCAAACTACCCGTCTTTCAACGAGCACATACATCCACCATCTCGATTCTCCGACGACACGGAGTGCGAGGGACATCACCGACGCAAGAGGGCGCCGCACCCGCACCCGGCACACACCGCACACGACCCCAAAGTCACCAGGGAAGCCTTCCAGATCAACGTTTGAAAATAACGAACCAACGGAACGGCACTATTAAAGATGGCCGCCATATCTACGACCAATCAGAACGCGTTGAAATGACAGCAGCTACTGTCATACGCTCTGACCAATCAGGCTGGACGTACGCTAGTGGCGCCATCAGTGACAGCCAAATGTACTGAAAAGACTATGATGAATGATTTTGGGTCGTATTCGCAAAGTCAAAAAGATCATCGATGTAGATACTTTTTGGGATGTAAGTTTTGCTACTCTGTGAGAGTAGATAATAAGGCATGGTCAATCGGGTTAATTTATTCGACAAATCTGCTTTAATGAAATATGATAATGAAATAGCTGGATTGAATACTTAAGTCTAATAATTTCTACTCTAAAACGGTATCTACTATTCAAACACAACACTGCCATAGGACGCATTTTCAGTTTAGACCACTTTAAATCAGAGGTATTGTAAGCATTAAGTCAAGTGTGGGATACCAACTTTTCTACAACTATGTGTGAATGCATCTTCCGATTCGTAATGTTGCTACTGTATATTGGTTGACATTTTGCATGAATTTTTTTACAAAAACGTTGCCAAACTCCATAAACTTCCATATTGCTAGACATGTAAATAATATGTAGATAGATAGGTTTAGCCAATATAATTATATTTATTCTTTAGTGCCACATATAATAGAGAAACTCATTAATCCTTTTTTTACTCCGAAACTGAGTATTTTAAAACAAACGGCTTCAAATGCTGTCAAAGTTGTAGGTTCTAAAACCACTGGTCGTTGTGTAAATATTAATGTAATTAATGCTAAGTACACATTAATGACTATCGAATATAAAAAATAAGGAGAACAATAATTAAAATAAAAATATATATTTTAAACTTAATGCCTTATTGACCAAAAGTCTTAAAACTAGTTACGGATGTAATTGTGTAATTATATCCCATATTTAATTAAATACGAATTGTTTAATTGTTGTAAAGTTTATGAAAACAATAATGTTTTCATTGGCAAATCTTATCATTGTCTATAACATTAAGGTTTTGGAGTGTGTAAATGAATTTTCAAGTCACTATTTATATCTTAGGATTATGATAAGCAGTTGTTGAAGTGCCAACAGTAAATCACCGCATAATCTGTTAAGTACGCAAAAATATACGTATAAACTGTATGCAGTACACCATTTACACAAACTTGCCAACGTTACACAGACACAATAACACTAAATTATTGACTAAATTGACCCGGACTTCCCAACTTAGCTTAAAATGATCACTTTTCGGAGACTGCTTGGATAACGACACATTCTCATTAATTTTGATTTGATCTCCTATATTTTATGATACGAGAATACGTGCTTCTTGTACTGTTGACAATGATGTGGAACCTCCTAACATACCTATTGTATTATAAAAATACAGAGGGCCGCATTGAAATCGCATTGCCTAACCGTTGTGCGCGTTCAAAGCGGTCGATGTTCATCAATTCGCGCATTATAATCGATGTAAATTAATGAAACGTTAGTATTATACAATCCTCAGTAAACAGTAACACATGACAATACACTTACCTATAGTTTGGTGAATACGGCAGAAAGTTACACTTTGTATGTACATTATTAACTGTATCATGTTGTAGTTATAGTTTACGAGTGTTGACACACAAACTGCGTTTGTATTCGACTAACACAATGTTTTCAAGTGACTTGTGTGGATTTATAATGATTTACAATTGTTTACGTTGACACTCTTTAGTAATTCCAACGAAGACTGCCCTATATTTAATTGAGATCTATTTTATATAATCTAGACACAATTACCTAATGCTAGTCAATAATACAATGTAGATTTTTTTAGTAATCCTGAAGTAATGATTTTAACAATGTTAATGTTTCAATCATTTATGATCTTCTTTGTTTTGCATCAAGATTTTGATTTCAAACATTTGGGAATGGTGAAAATTTAAATCAAATGTTCAACAAAATACAAATATTAAAAATTACTCATAAAAACACTTAACAGTATACTTTTGATGTCACTTTTGGGTCAACTATTCACGAAGAATTGACGTTAAAGACGCAAAAGGCGCTTGAAAATCCAATTTTTGTCCAATATAATTTATTATATTTAGTTAAATGTATATTTGATTATCTCAAGTTTAGGAGCAAAAAATCGTTATCATAACTTTACTCTCAAATCATTCTGAATTCTAGTCAATGTACCATATCATTTTTAAACATTTTGTTAATATAAATGAATACACAAGTATATTATAAGGGTTAGTTAATCATGTTGTTACAGATATGTTTTTATAATGCAAACAAATGAGTTATTAGGACAGTATGATGTGAACGAAAATAAAAATTCATTTACTTGAAATTGATCTATTTTATTTACCTACCTTACATTTAAAATAAAGAGTTTTGTACACAATATTGCAAGTATCTTAAACACGTTTAGATATCAATGTTGTTGAAAATAAATTACAATAAATTACAAATTGATATATAACTGCTACTTGACATCAAGATAGTTTAAAAAATATGCTATAGAACACTGAATTAACATTTGAATTCAAATTCGAGATAATTATCAAATTCAAACAAACTCTATGTCAAACATCATAAAGTTCAAATTCCATTGCAACAAATATTTTTAAGGACCATTTTAATGAAAATGGTCACTTAAAAATCATTATATATCGTTACTTAAAAATCGTTAAATATACAAAGATTAAGCTAATACCAACATGAGTTGGTGGCGATAGATTGAAATTATATCTAATTATTTTTTCAACAACACCAAATGACAAGATAAATAAATGTCCAATATTTTAAATTGTCTATGCTTGCATAATGAATCTTGTCAATCTAACGTAACACGTAAAGCACTATTCACACACTCCGACCGTAGGTTTATCGTCCCCGAGTTAGAATGGGTGCTTACCGTATTTTAGAAACACCGGTTTTATAGCACATAACAAGGACATTCGAGTACCACCAATAACGTCCATATTATAAGACGTTTCCTCTACTCGACCCAACTTGAACTCAGCGTCAATTAAATTTACGGCTCGAGAACTTATTTCCGTTGACAGGACGTCTAGGTCGAGTGAAGTGGCGACAGGTTGAAAACGGTATTGGTATGTAGGTACCGTGCTACAATAACGTGATCATTTCACGAAACCAATGTATCTAACACGGAAAGAAGCTGCCGTGAGTAACTATGAATGTTTTTAAACAAACCGGCTCCATGTACCAGACCTGCGCCTGCGCCTACACTCACTACCGAACAGCCAGCAGCCAAGAACATGGCGTCTCTTTGGCAGTCGGAGAGCGTGGTAAGCGACCAACTTGTCAACTCGACGTCAATCACTGTCACTATCCGCGTCAGCTGTGAAGTCGAATGGCCGGAACTTCTCTCTGAAGTTCTTCACGTGTTCCACTTCTTCTTCGCGGGACAGCTGGCACTGCCGCCAGTCGGCTTTGTCCTCGCAGTTAAGAATTGGCGGGCATGATAGTACGTCCCTGAAAAGAAATTGGTTAAATAAGGATGTTTACTGGATAAGAAAATAAATTATCTTGCGGGACTGTTTGTAAGTCACCGAGGCCCTGGAACGCAAAAAATAACTGAAGAAACACAGGTGGGTTTTAGTCAGTAAAGGTCAAACACTCCCTCTCGCTCCACCCAGAGCGGGAGAAGTTGTTTGATGATATCCCAAACTAATACAAGGTTGCTATGTCACACTAGGTACAAATTGGCACACTTTACGCACCGAATCTTCATTAAAAAAAAAATGTTTCCAATAAGTATTTTTTAAAAACCTATGTAGCTTACAAACCAAATATATATTTTTTAAAGAAGAAAGCTAAAGTAAGTTGGGGTACAATCCGATTATTAATTATTATAATCTATTAATTAACCAACTGATCACAGTCCATCGCGTGACGTCAAAAAATCATTATTTCTAAATGATGAACGTGGATATTGTTTAGATTTTCCGGCGAAATCACCTTTAATTTTTTTTTTGTTTTAGTTTTTATAACATAGATTTAACCAAATTATATTTTATTGAGATTAAAACTTAAAATGTAACTATCAAAATGGGGGTGCGGGGGGTGTAGGTACCTTTAGGTTCCTAAATATCTGAAATCTTTCGGAACAAACCTTCGTGTGCGGTGATAGGTTATTTAGTTAATTGTTCTAGAATTATTACCTTCCAAAATGCAGCGGAAAGTGCTGCTTGGCTTTGACGTATATCTGGTCTCCGGAGGGTAGCTCCGCGTGGAAGTAGGGCGCGCCAGGCAGCGCCACCTGCCGCATGTCCGCGTACGGCGGGAGCACCTCCATCTGGATGCTGTTTATACCGGCTTCGTCCTGAAAGATAAATAAAAGAAAATTACTACAAGGGTTTGTTTATCTTTTTATTGTTTTTTTAAGCTATTGCATAGCTTCTATCGAGGGCCTTAAGCGCGGGGACCGAATCCAGAAATTCCGTAACGAAAAAAAACCTCACGCTCCCCACTCCGACGGGCACGGAGGTGTGGCTTGAAGGCCGTGCATTGTCTAACGTCGTTTCTTTACGGCAGTCTTCGACACGGTGTTTGTGTGCGTGCAACTAGCCGTATTGTATTAATATCAAAGAAAAAGAAATACTGCATAAATAAAATAAATAAATAATTATAATTGCATAAGTTGATACAAAATGCTATGCAATAGCTTTACCGCGGCAGTCCCCGAGTGCCACACGTCTTTTTTTATTTTTCAATCTTACAAGACTTATTTTACCTAACATACTACAAAATGAGATGTAAGTACGACCTGCTGGGCAAACCAAAATATTTTTTTAACTACTTTAAAGAAGGACTTAAAAATGCCTTTCATTTGGATTTCACTTTGTGTTGAATATTATTACCGTGATTACCGTAATATTTTCTTTAAAAAATACGTTTATTCCTGTATCGGGGGTGCATTCACAAACGTGTAAACTCACATACACAAGACACCCAGACCCGGAACAACTATCTTTAGGCAATAAAAATATTTGTTCCGTGCGGGTATCGAAGATTCAAGATTCAAAGCATTTTATTTCAAATAAACCATTTACAGGCACTTTTGAAATGTCATGAAGTCAGTCAGTCAGAAAAAAAAATGATGCTAATTGATCGAACCCGCGACAGCCAATCACTTAACCACTGCGCCAACCATACAGTTTTTATTTACTACTAGATTTTGCCCGCAGCTTCGCCCGTGTACATAAAATATAGCCTATGTCAATAAAGCAGCTTTCTATTGGTGAAAAAATTTTAGCAATTGGACCAGTACTGCCAGTGAGCAGTGGTGGCCGAGTGGAAACCGGCATGTCCTAGAATCAAACATTCGAAGACATGTGACATCCACCAACCCGCACTGGGCCCGCGTGGTGGATTACGGCCCATTCTCTCTCCTAGAGAGGAGGTCTGAGTCCCAGCAGTGGGAACATTAAAAGGCTGATTATCTTATGCTATGGACCAGTACTTTCAGAGATTAACCTCCTGCAAACAAACTACCTCTATAATATTAGTGAAGAAGTGTAGATTATATTGTGTATATTTATTACAGTACTAGCTGACCCGGCGAACTTCGTACCGCCTAATAGTAAGGATAACGCCATCTACTGGCATTACCAGAACAGCATAATTCATTTTATAATGACATTTTAATTAGAGATGGCGTGGTATACGGATTTTTTTTTTCGTGATTTTTTTCCATTTTTTCTCACCGTTTAAACCTTCCCTGGACTATCTCGAATATCTCAAGAACGAAGAATCGGTCCAGCCGTTTTTGAGTTTTAGCGAGACTAACGAACAGCTATTCATTTTTATATAGGATGACTGGTAATTAGTGACCGATACTTAAACACATGAAAACAGGAAAAGGTGTTTGTAATCATGAGCACAATGCTCATGATTACAAACACCTTTCCCAAAGAAACTTTTTTTATATTCTCATTAGTTTTATCACAATAATTAAACAGCTGTTTTAAAAACGCGCGCGCACGATTGCGACCCTCGACCGCTCAGCTGTTAGCCGCGTGACACATTCATACCTACAATAGTGATAGAACACCCGCGCAGCTTGCAAAACCATAGGTGTACGTACCTAATCAGTGAATGTACCTACAAACTAGTGAGTATAAAAAAAAGTTTCTTTGGAAAAGTTGTTTGTAATCATGAGCACAATCATGTGTTTAAGTATCGGTCACTAATTACCAGTCACCCTATATACTTACATAGATATTAATTAAAATTTTAAGCAATATAAAAAGGTCTTACCTGAAACACCTCCAGCAGCTGCGACTCACAAGCACGCGGCACCGGCACGCTCTGTATCTGCATGTGAGACGTCTTGTAGTTGCGCTCAAAGAAAACCACGTACTTGTCCATCGACGCATAAAACTTCTTTAGCGCTTCCTTAAATTTCTTTATTTCATCTAGTATTTCGTCAGGTAACTGAAACATAAGATTATAAGAATAAATAATAAACCTATATTCAACAATCTTAATGGATCTAAAGCAAGAAGTGATCCAACTAGGTCCTATTAAGAGATTAACTAACAAGAAGACATTGAAATATAAACCTTATCACAGGTGTCTTAAAGTACAAAGTTACGAAAATCGATTCACACGACAAACTGCTCTTTTGACTTTATTTACCTTGAATCGGAATTTTTGTTATTCTCTATTTTATTTTCCAAACGTTATAATAAAATAAGAAAAACACGTTTATTTAGCACACAGACACACATAATGAAGAAACAATTTTATAGAAACTTGTATAATTTAAAAATAACCGGGCAAGTGCGAGTCGGACTCGCGCACTGAGGGTTCCGTACAAACTTACATATGAAAACAGTTCAATTCCCGACTTGAGTTACGAAGATTTTTCCAAATCGCAAATAAAGTTCGTTTCAGATTTTTTTTAAATCAAAATAAATCTACAAGTAAATCATGGCAGCCCGAGACAGAAAAAGCTTGAAAAAAAAAAACAAATAAATTATTCAACTCACTCTTGTGCTGGCTTGGTGATGTGTGATAGGCAAAATAAGAACATGGTAAGGAGTCAGCGGTCCCTTAGCCAATGCAAGGTAGCAATGGGAACCAACACTTATCACTAAATGTTTCTCCACACTTGGGGATGACAGGCAGAACCAGCATGATTCTGAAATAAAACGAAATACGTACATGTATACTACGCTTAGTTCTCGGTTAATGAGAAAGCAATTTTAATACAATCACATAAAGTTCAGTTTGTGCTACAACTTAAAATATATAGGGTGACTAGTAATTAGTGTACGATACTTAAACACGTGATTGTGCTCATGATAACCAACAACTTTTACTATGGGAACAAACCTGAGATCGCGAAAAAAAACAGCTGTTCAGTACATTTATGTTTGCCTAATGTACTGAACAGCTGATATTTTTTTCGCGATTTCTGCTTTGCTCCCATAATAAAAATTGTTTGTTATCATGAGCACAATCACATGTTTAAGTATCGTACACTAATTGCCAGTCACCCTATATACAATAAAGTCATTTTGAAGGACTAGCAAGGACTAAAACAGAAACATAAGAAGTAGCCTAGCTTTAGATAGGCCAGCTAAGGCCAGTTTACTTCGGATTCGGAAGCTTTCCTGTATGGAAGTGAGTACAAAAGCAAACTCATGAATGATTCAGATTCTTCAAATACTTTGGAAGTCCCAAATCAATCCCAACAAAATATGATAAAAATCCTTAATTATTCAATATGCAGTAGATGCAGTAGGCCTTGTGTTATTAAAGAGTTACTGTACTACTTGGTGAGATTTGGTGCAATTGACATAACAATTTAAGTATTTATATGAACCATGGTATTACATTTTTTTTTTATTTAAGCAAGGTTTGTGCGCGATAATCAGCACACGATATTCAAACTGCCTTATTTTTTGTTCCGAGTAAGACCGGTCTAACCCTTATTACACTACATCGACTAAGACTGTCTGAATATCGAATAGTGTAATAGGCCGTTTATGCTAAAGCGAACGACTCGTATGACGTTTGGTGCTCCTATTGGCCCGCTCCAAGCTCTTAACCAATTAGAAATTCAACGCGGTAAATTTTTCGGTAGCGTTAGCGTAAAAACAAGTCGCAGTCAGCGCACACAAATATTAAATACAAAACTACACCATTTTTACATCACAATATTCCCTAGAAATCAATTTGCGAATAATTAAAACAGCCACGGAACTTCACTCGAAAAATTCGCTGCAAAAACCCCTGGGGGGCTATTGGCTAACTCTTTCAATAACAGTTGACAACTAGCATTCGTTGCACACTAAACTTAACTTAGTTGTCAACTGACAATTTCATAAAATTGGTATTACGTGTCACACAAGTGACTAACAAACTACGGTGGAAATGTGGTGAATTATAAAAATTTACGGTGCCTATTATGACCACTCTAAAATTTTAACGACTATTATACAGCTTCAAAAGCTTACACAATCGCAATTTTAAAAGTATTGATACAATAACATCTGTCAAAACGTGTTACAGTGGCTATCAAAGGCACCAGTGGCTAATGACGTCACTGCAGTTGGTCACTGAAGGTAGGCAATACGAAACTAGCTGTTTGACAGTTCAATGATGCACATTGTTAACAAGTGATCATCACTTGAACTGTCAACAGAGTTATGCAATAGCCCCGCTGGAATTAAAATGCTGTCTTAAATACAACTACCTGGATCAAATTCTTTCTTTTTCCTCTCAGGATTATCATCTCTGCCTTTCCTTTTTCTCCTGCCTTGATCATCTTCTGGGCCATCCATATTAAAGAAGTACTGTCCATTACCACTGAACTGAAATATGTGTAGAAACAATAGCTTAGTTCTATTTTGAAAGAAAAGGAGTTCTAGTTCAGTAGGCAAGTATTATCCTTAGAGATTTTTGCTGAAGGTGATGCTATAACCATTACCTTAACCACACCCCACCACCACCACACCTCACCTCACCTCACCTCAGGAAGTTAATTATTATTTTTTTGTTTTAAATTACAGCTAAGTTACTAAATAAGGTGAAGGGTACCAATCCTTAAATAACAAAAATATGATAAACAAAAAATCAATTTATGTATTTACCTTGACCACCTTCCCAGGTTGATGTTGCTTCATCAGCTCAGGATCATAAGGACACACTGTCTCATCAGTGGTACCTTGTAGCAGATCTGTGACCCTCATCTTAGAGATTGGCTGCAAGGAGCATGCATAGATCCATTTCTCTTTTTCTTTGTTACCAACTGGAGCTAATGCTATGAACCTAGTTGCTCCTTCTCTGTAATCTTGGTGGATTGAAAGGTTCCTGAAGAAAATAGTTTTTAATTATGTAAAAAGAAAATGAAAACATTTTGCATGTGCACAAATAGATTACAGTATACACTATGTAGGTACAAACATAAGCAGACAAATAGGTCCAGTTCAGCAAAATGCTAGACTATTACAACATAGTTGCCTGATGATTGCATGTTGCTGCCTAGCCAAGTTACAACCGTTTCGTTTCGATTCTCTTTTCGTCGATCGCCTCGAGTAGGCCACGCCTTCGATTCTTTTATTCTGACGTCATCTCAACACTCAGTCACATGAACAAAACAATGGAATAGGTGTGGCCGACTCAAGGCAATCAACGAAAAGAGGATCGACACGAAATGGTTGTAACTTGGCTAGGCAGCAACTTGCAATCATCAGGCAACTATGTTGTAGTAGTCTAGCATTTTGCTGACTACTACAAGTACAATTGACTAGGGGGGCTGATATTATATTGATAAGAGGTAGAAGTCTGTTCTATAACATTAGGCACAATATCTACCAGACTCATAGACAAAAAAAACTATTACACATAGTTTACCTGTATGGCTGTCTTTCATAATGTTTATCAGGAGAGGGTACAACATGATATCTAGGTTTAATGTGCATTGCAAGCCATGCTAGCAAGTTTGATAAGTTCTCTTCTGCTATGTCTACCTGAAAAAGGACATACAGTAAGACTTCAAAAATACTACTGCAAATGTCAGATAAAAATATTAATATTAAAAGTCTCATGTTAAAAGTTCTTAAATTCACTGTATTAAAGGCATTGAATTGGTCTGACAAATATTTTGGGGCCATTTCGCTAGGGTCGTGTGTTGGCGACTGGGTACTCCATCTTGTTTAGCTCTTCAATTCATTGCTGACATAAAAACTGATGAAATGGAGTATTTGGTTGTGGATGCGCAACCCTGGTGAAATCGACGCAAGACTATGTCTTAATTTGTAATACAAAAAAGAATCTTCTTTGTGGGAAAAATAACAAATTGTATATTGACAATACTAGAATAACAAACCTTCGTTATCTCATCCTGCTGTATCCCAGCAGGCCACAATGTAGTAATCAATAGATCTACCCCTCTGTACTCACTCTGACCTCGCAAACAAGCATCTCTCACTGCACTGCAGTCACTCGGCTCAAATGTACACATTGGAATCTCCTTGCCAAGCTCTCTCCTTGATAAGCCAGTCAAGTAAGCTATCTTAACATCAGAGCTGGTTGTAAATATTCCCCTTTTCCCTGTGAATTAAAACACAAATCTTAGTATTCCACAATTGGTATAGCCCAGTGCTATAAAAGCTATTACTGAAAAAGTTTTACCCATGTAGATCACATTAGGAACAATCTCAGATCCTTCTTCGCAGTACAGAGGCACATGTTCACTTTTAGATGGGCCAAAAACATATGTAGTCACTGGAACTGCAATAAAATATTTGAATGAAAATAAATAAACCCGTTACTTGAGAGAGCAGAAAGAGAATATTATGTATAACATGCCTTTCCGTGTGCCCATTTTATACGCATCCAGCTGTGAATTATCATCTCCAAAGAAGTTTCCCGCGCACAGGAGGACATCAAAAGGACCAGATTTCTTCACTATTGATTCAACGCGGGAAAACAACGTTTTGAAGTTTCCATTCACATCTCCGCATATTAACCTGAAATAATACTTCATGTAGATGCTAGCTAGTTTTTTGGATGGGTAAAATGCTATAGTAGTTAATTTATTAATGAAATTCTAGTTTTAAGCCGCATAAACAGCATCTTTAGCAGCTTAAACGGTTTTCTGGAGTTCAATGAATGGCATAATCTTTACCAGAGATAGTAATTTTGTTATATTGCCGTGTTTATGCAAAAATATATTGGTAAAAATTACTTACGTTTTTTGTTTATCCATCTTGGATTTATTATTTTGTTTGATTTGAGGTTGTTTTTCATAAATCGGAGAAGCGCAATATTGACACTGACAACTTAGCACTGTTGAAAACTTGACACATGAACCCCATGTTCCGAAATGCGTCAAAAGCGATTATATTGCGAATCCGACCAAATTTAATAGTCACAAAATAAAAGGGCTAAAAAGCTAAATATATTATTATTGTGTTTACTTATCAGATTTAAACGTAAACTTATGAGCCATAAATGTTTCTTTAATTAATTATTTTGGATGTTAAATGTTTTCCGAAAGCTTGCCCATTACCGATCCAAATAGTTGTGTAATTGAATTTAAAAATAAAATGTATAATTTACTGAATTAACAAATAAAAGTAAATAAATAGTAAAAAAAAGGGCTATTGTGTAATAATTGTGACGTTGCGCGTTGGTCGGATTCGCGATATTATCGCTTTTGACGCAATTCGGAACGCAGGACATTTTGATATTATTCTGCAAATATTTTAAATATGTTCATTGAGTAAATAATCAATTGTTTTATTTAGGCGATTTTCAATGATAACAGATAAAAATAAAATTAACTATGTTTCTCGTTTTAATAATCCTATTTGATTATATACACACAGCCCAAAATTAGCCAAGTTTGTAAGTAAAGAAACAAACTAAGATTCTATTCTATTCTATAATTTCCTTGGTAGTATTTTTGATCAATCATTTGATTTATACCATAACTGGATTATTCAAACGATTTAAAATACTTAAACATAGTGAGGTATTTTACATATTAAAAAGTCTATCATCAAACATAAAGTCGACTTTTTGTCGACAATTCGACATACCGTAAAACGGGGTGAAAAGAAACGCAGGGGTGAATAGAAACAAAACTTTGGTTTGGTTTTTCACTTTGATACCATTTTATCGGCTTCTAACGAAGCCTCGACTTTTTGGAATAACAATTCATTAATACATTGTTGTTCATGGTATAGTTAAATGCTGCAAAAAATATTCAAATATCGTGAAAATACCCTTTGAAATTTTGTTTCTATTTACCCTTGAGTTTCTATTCACCCCATTTGACTGTACCTATTTTAAGTTCATCTGCATTACTGTCGACTAGAGGTGAGGCACAGAGGAAAATAATATATCAGGTAAGGTGAGGCTAAAAAGTGATTGTATGACAATGCTAAATCTCCGGCCAAGAGTTCCAACCTTAAACTGTTTAAAAAAAAATAACTACTGAGACGAGATTCTTATAGTTCTCTTCAGGTTCTCCGCAGCCATACTGCTAATACCAGACCAGCACGACGATCTCGGAAGATTGTATGACAGAAGAGTATCGAGGCGACAAAATAATAGCGTTTCACACTAAAAACCCACCCATTTTACTATGAAAATAAGGATATGGCGTCCGGTCTCTTACCATCAATTCAGACAGATTATGGAACTTGAATTAACTTTAGTTTTACAAGCCGTTATAAAAGTTTCTAGTGACTACAAATACCGACATAAAGTTGCAATAGCTTTTGTAAGTTAAAAGACAAGGCTTCAAACAGAGAATTATTAAAAAAAAACTATCGCAGATTATAATAAGACATTGAGGAGTTTTTGGCGGGATCTTTACATACTCTTTGGGCGGGATTTCTTCGAGTGAAGTTCAGTGGCTGTTTTAATTATTCGCAAATTGATTCCTAGAGGATATTGTGATGTAAAATTGGTCTAGTTTTGTATCTCAAGTGTCTGCGCAACTGGAATAATATGTGGAATCATTGAAATAGGCACGGTCTCGATAAAATGGAGCTGAGAACTTTATTGTAGTTTTAGCTACCTCAGCGAAGTTTGCTGAGTAGGCTGAATCGATACATTTGCTGCCAAATACTTTAAAAAACATTAGAATGTGTTACACCTGCATTCTAATGTAAAACAAAAAGAAACAACTATTACGGAAGACTTATTACGGAAGAAAACATAGACGAAAGACTAGGCCATATGGTCGAAGAACTATAGCCTTTTCTAAGGGGTAACCAGAAAAAAAAAAGTTTACAGAAAAAAAAAATAAGACATTGACAATTTGACATTCGTGTCGCGCTTTTTGTTTATCATTTTATCAAACAATCTGAAAATAGTGAAAAATTCTTTATTTTAAATGTTTTCGTGCGTAGAATCGTGAATTTAGAACATGGCTTCGTCTAGTAAACTGCCCGGTACGGGCTTGGAAGAGGTAGGTGTTCCGGGACAGGCTTATCTTCGTGATGCACTCACTAGTTGCACGGATCCATTGAAAGCTATTGAAGAGTTTCAACTGGAAAATGGCATATTATTACCCTCTTTGAGACCTATGCTGCCTCTGCTCGACCTTCATGGAGTTCGGCGGCTTGATTTCCATACTTCAGTTTTGGAAGAACTGAGAGATAAACTGATTGCCCACATCAATGAATTAGGTTCAAAAGATGGTAAAGAACATGACAAGAAACTAAAGGAACTGCTTGCTAAGAGCTTTCCCGTCGTCAGAGTAAAGGCTTTAAGGCCAGTAATTATGAGTATACTGAAAAACACCCCTCATATTGATGACAAATTCCTCAGAGTCTTAGTTAGAGATCGTGAGTTATATAATGATACGGACACAGAAGTTAAGCGCCAAATATGGCAGGACAACCAATCTCTATTCGGTGATGAAGTGTCACCACTACTTAGTCAATATATCCGAGAGAAAGAAAATGTATTATTTGATCATGAAAACCTCACCAACCTGTTCTTCTCCCCATCCCCTAAGGTTAGGAGACAAGGGGCTGTTGTACAGAAACTTGCACACATGATTGGCAATAGTGTGAAGTTGTATGACATGGTCTTGCAGTTTCTTCGTACATTGTTCCTAAGAACAAGAAATGTTCATTACTGTACATTACGAGCTGAGCTGTTGATGGCGTTGCATGACTTAGAAATACAGGATATTATATCTGTAGACCCTTGTCACAAATTCACGTGGTGTCTAGATGCATGTATTAGAGAGAGAAATGTTGATATAAAGAGGTCAAGGGAACTGCAAGGATTTTTGGACAGTATCAAAAGAGGACAGGAGCAAGTTCTGGGAGACTTGTCTATGACGCTTTGTGACCCATATGCAATAAATTTCTTAGCAACCTCAGCTATAAAAATATTGCAGCACTTAATAAACACTGAAGGACTTCCAAGAGATAATACAATATTGATACTATTATTAAGAATGTTAGCATTAGGCTTGAGTGCCTGGGTGATGATCGACTCTCAAGAGTTTAAAGAGCCTAAACTTGATAGTCAAGTTGTGACTAAATATTTACCAGCTCTGATGTCACTGATGGTTGATGACCAAGTCAGAGCTTTACATAATAAGTTGCCTCCAGATGAGAGAGAATCTGCTATTACTACTATTGAACACTCAGGTCCACCGCCTGATGCTTGTGAAGCATATATGAGGGAAAGTTCAGTATGTGGTGTCCTAGCAATGTACTACACTCTACATGCAGCTAAATTACGTGACAGGGGAGCTCTACTGCGAATCCTGAGCATCTTGGGTAGTTGCAAAGATGGAAGGGCTTATGAAGACCCATTCTTGCATGCACTTGTGGCCCTATTAGTTCAACTGCCTGATGAATTCCAAGGAGAAGACTTCAGTACTGTATTGTTTGATGAATTCTTTTTTGCTGGACTGTCTAAGGACAATGTTACAAGACATTTACTAAAATTATTGTGGTACATCCATCCTAAATTGCCAGAGACAAGAATACAGACTCTTATGAAAGCTTTGCAGCCTGGTACACAGCATAATGAATCTGTGCATAAGTTGTATGAGACATTACAACAAAAGATGACAACGCAGACTGAGCCCGTGCCTAGCACTAGTGAAATGGAATATTTGGACTCTCCCCTCATGAGTGTACCAACACCAGCGCCCTATCATATGTAAACATTAGCTTTAAGTGCTATTAGTATTAAATTTTTAAAATAATAAAACTGACTAACAATGGACACTAATGTTTTTTGTTTAGTTAAGGAAGGGTTTTTTTTTTTTTTTTTTTTTTTAGTTAAGGAAGTGTATGATACCAAACCAATAATCACTGTAAAATATTTATTAGTAGCAACTTACAGTAAGTTTCAAATTAATACACATATATAAAAAAGTTAAAACAAAAATTATTGTACTTTAATGATTACAGATCATATTGGACGGAATAAGTAAGACTGAGCATTTATGGCATTAAAATTAAATTGCTTGACTGTTGTAAGTTGGGACACATTATACAAAATATATTTATTAATTTTCGAGTTAGATATTTATAAAACGTTAGTATGCGTTGACTCATTGAAGTTACGCGCGGTGGTCACGTCTGTCGGGCTTCATGTCCAGAGAGTGGAGGGAGCGTAGAGACCGGGAACGCTCGAACAGAGAAGGGTCCGTGTAGATTGGCTCGCTACCGTCGTCGAAGGCACTTGCTAGGCGTCCTGAGGAACCCGCTTCTTCGCCTACTTCGGCAAACGTTCTTCCTAATCCGCTAAAACAGATAAATGAAGCAGAATTAGTCTTCATCATTTCAGCCGTAAGCCGTTACTTAGGTAGGCGCCAGATGAACGTGGAATACTGGTCATTGACCCTGCTACATTTATTAGCTTTCTTAATTTAAAAAACGAAAATAAAGACATCAAGCCGTCTTGAAACGACATCTAATACGATCCTTTACATTTTTAATGAAAATCAGTTTTTCGAGTACTCTACGCAGAGATATTAGGAAAAGGTCAATGTACTTTGTTCCAAGTTTATCTGGTGCCTTGTACAAATATGCTGTTTCCTGCTATTTTCTTTTCTTTAAAAAAAAGTGTACCGCACCTTAGTGAATAATTCATAAATTACTCCTGTATCGTGGGTGCGTTCAAATACATGTGAATTCACATACACCTAACACCTAGACCCGGAATACCATCTTGTAGGCCATACAAATATTTTCCGTGTGGGAATTGAACCTGTGACACGCTGCTCAGCAGCCGACCGCTCAACCACTGCGCCAACCGTGCCGTTGAAAAAGGATATAGGCCCCTCAACTGTCACCAGGTTGTTGGTCCACCTTTTAGAAGGACTTCAACGTTGCGTATTCCGTTACGCGGTTACCACTCCAAAGCCGGCCGGCTTTGGAGTGGTAACCGCGCCACACAGAATTAGTTGAATAAACTGATAAATATTATGTATCTACTTATTGTTATGTACATGTATATAAGTCATTTTTTTTCGTTTAAAACTAGATTATTTTAAGACTAGGTATTTTGAAACAAAACACCAAAATAAACTCAAAGGCCACTTTTTAAAATCCATACAATAAATATGTAGGTACCTATCTAATGGTCAAATCATATGAGAACCATACAGATAAGGTCTTTTGAGGAAGATTTCAGTAGACCTAATAGCGACAACGACTGATCTCGTCTGAAACGAAGAAAGGTCCTATGGTAAGCGAAACGTTAAAATTACTGAAAAAATATCCACATAGTCTCCAGATCAACAATTATAATAAGATTTGCGAATCTGCAATTTTTTTTTGTATGTTCAACTGGTGAATCAAGTGACCAACGACTTTTTCCGTCAACATAAATAACACCCTTATCGGTCTTTACTCGTGTTGACACTTTTTATAGCAATACTGATTGTCGATTGACGCAATTGCTTGTAACTTCTGACCTATGGCTAGAAGATAATAGGTAGGTACCAACCTTTCTGGTAAATTCTTATTAAATGAATAGATACCTACTTATATTCAACAATTAAAAAATCTCGTGTTAAGGGAAGACCAGACGGTTGCAAACTAGCGTTCCAACCAAGGTGACCTTGGTTTATGTGTTTGGTTTGTGTTGCGGCTACATGGATGTTAAACACGCGCCAACACGTTCGGTGGTTGGGAAAACGCGCCTCCCAACCAAGGGTGTTTAAGGTCATGAATTACAACTGTTGTCTACACGGTTTAAAACTAGCAAGGTCACCTTGGTTGGGACGTTGGTTTGCAACCGTCTGATCACCCCTTAAAACATCTACCTCTCAAATACGGCATGTAGGTATGTGGCAGGTGTGTTTAAACAAAAACGTTGTATTACTCCTAAGCTTCTGTATCGTGGGTGCATTCACAAACATATTAAGTAATCTCACATGTACACAAGACACCCAGACCCGGTACAACAATCTGTAGGTATCATCAGAAGGCTTAAAGTCAGCCTAAGGGCAATTGAAAGGGCTATGCTCGGAGTTTCCTTGCGTGATCGAATCAGAAATGAAGATATCCGCAGGAGAACCAAGACTGCCGACATAGCACGAAGAATCGCCAAACTTAAGTGGCAATGGGCAGGGCACATTGCTCGCAGAACAGATGGCCGTTGGGGCCGAAAGGTTCTGGATTGGCGACCACGTACCGGAAGACGCAGTGTTGAAGGCCCCCTACAAGGTGGAACGATGACCTGGTGAAGGTTGCGGGAATCCGATGGATGCGAGACGCGCAGGACCGTTCATTGTGGCGACATTTGGGGGAGGCTTATGTCCACCAGTGGACATCTATCGGCTGATGACACGCAGCGCAGCGGCAAATCTCACGACCACTGCGTCAACAGTACCGTCATTGATTTGAACGATTTGATGGATTTGATTGCGCTTCTGGAATGTGAACTGTCGATTGCCGTCTGCTAATGAGTAGACTCCGAAACTATATTCAGGCTGTGACCGTTGCGCGTTTCTGCGGTGTAAAACTGCCGAGGCCGTCTACAGTCTGCCAGTGTGTAGACCCAAAGCCGGTATTCAACTATTTCTGGCAGGCAATAATCGTATAAGGGAATGAGAGTGACTCGTAAATGAAAAACGTGGTAATGTATTCTGAGGTACTGGTAACTGTGACAGGTACTGTGTCACTACAATCGTTATAATGAGTGGGCTACGCAGATCTTGGACTGCAGGCCGCCCGTTGGACCAGAGACTATAGGCGAACTGATTAATCTGTGGGACCCTTTAGCTTTAGCCATTTTTCTGGTCTTTGTAATCATAGTGGCCAAGCGAGTATTACCTCAAAGAGAATGGTTTATGCAGATGTGAGGCAGAGAAGAGCGATGGTCTTGTAGGCCTAGGTCCCGGGGTCACTGGACGCAGCGCGGGCGCAGGTGATGATGCCTGAATGTTTTTACGCAGCACCCGCCAATAACGCCTGGATAAGGAAAAGTTTAATGTAGGTCAATTAGTTGTTTAATTACAAGGATGGTTTGTTATTCTTGATAAATATTACGTGCCAGTGTTGAGAGATGAGTGCTCTTCTATATTTCTAAGTATAAAAGAGCACTCATCGGGTATTGTAATCTCCAAGTGGTTATTTATAAATTAGGAACTGACTGTAGGTACTTATTCACGAAAAGTAAACCTATACAGTAGCAAAACAATAAAAATAAACTCCAATATTGCATTAATTAAAATAAACAATAAAGCCACAATCTTGCTGCACGTGTCACGTGTCCCCTGCATGGACTGCAAGTGAACGCCTCAAATATACGTATTTATAAATAGACGCTTTATGCGTCACATTGCATTTAGTTAGGTAATAATCATAATATTATGAGATCTAAAATGACAGGATAAACGATGTTGGTGTTTGTTGTTTGTATAGGTAGGTACATATTTGATTATGGATGCTCCTAATTTTTTTTCAATACACTTACTCGAAAACCCGCTCTTGTCCCACCGCTTTTAGGCACGCAATAGACTGTTTCCCGCACTAGTGCAGAAATAGCGCGTGCTCTCCCCCGCCACAATTTTATTACATTTATCGCATCAGGCTGGGCGCGCGTCGTCCCCCACGAGTCGCCGGTCAACCCTCGTTTATTCATTTCTTCGTAAGTGTATTGAAAAAAGTCGTTTGACACACGTGCAAATTTGTCACTGCAGCCCTCGGCTCCATAACACACTCGCCTACGGCTCGTGCGAATTCCACCTCGGTCGCAATGACAAACTTTCTGCACTTGTATCAAAATGTACTATTTTAATTTTAAGTATTCTTATCTGTATTGTGGGTGCGTTCAAACATGTAAACTCACATTATACGTCTATCTGTAGGCCATACTATTGCAATATTTGTTCAGTGCGGGAATCGAACCCGCGACACGCAGCGTAGCAGTCAATCCGCTCAACCACTGCGGCAACCGTGCCGTCAATTGTCATAGAAGTATGTGCCTAAAGTTCCATGTATCTATATCTTTGATCTACTTTGATTAGGATCAAATTATCCAATTAAGACCAAGGTTGCACTTGCATTATCTAATAGTTACCTACGTATTCCGATCGATGATCATGCGGCTGGCAGTGGCCCTAATTAACTGCAAAGCCGACTCCTTTGTCTTAGGTTGTTAAATGAAATGTGGGTTGTTAAATGGTCTTAGGTTGTTAAATTAAAAGTAGGTTGGACCACGAAGTTGGACAGTCCTTATGTGTGACACTGCTGTTGCTGACAAGTTAGGTACTGTCGCATGTATGAGACTACTATACTTATTTTTAATTTATTGAATTTTTGGTTATAATTTATTGAATTTTGGGATTTTAATTTTTTGAATGCGTTTAAATAATGATTTTAATTAATGTAATTTTGTAATAATATAAATTTATCGAATTTTGTTTTAATTTAATTCTTTAAATGTGAATAATATCTTAAATGGGTTTGTATTTGAAATATGTACTTAAATGATTTTTTTTTATATTAGATTATGCAGAAAATACCTACTTCTAGTTTCCCAGTGTTAGTGCAGAAAATCTACTATTATAGTGGCTGCTAGTCTATAGATATAACGTTCAACTGCAGAACAATCAGATCTCGCAACTCAAGCCTATTCTCTAACTAGAAAAGAGCCCAATGGGCCCAGATGGTATCTGGGCCCATTGGGCTCTTTTCTAGTTCGACATGGACTTACCGATAAATATACAAGGCAGCAGTCAGCATAGCCAGCAACAGCGACAACAGGACACAGAGGGCGACTAGCAAAGCTCTGTAGTGGTATGGCGGTATGCAGATGCCGGCAGCCGAAACTACAGGCGAAGAGTCACTTTCACCGTTCTCTTCGAGTAACTCATTGCGGTTGTCAAACACCTGTAGAAAAATAATTGTTAGCCTCGCTTTTATTGATGAGTTTAGCGTTCTTCGTGTCGGAAACTTCATGTACCTATATTAAAGGATCTTACCATGACGTCATAAAATGTCAAGCGTGCGAGCGAGAAAGAGGGATGGGAGATATACCTACACCTCGCTAGCTAGCTCGAATCCATCCTTTCAACAGCTCTGCCCCCCTAGCCAAGTTACGATCATTTCGTTTGCGTCGAACGCCTTGAGTAGGCCACGCCTCCGATTCCTTTGTTCTGACGTCATTTCAACGCTCAGTCACGTGGTCAGAAGAAAGGAATCGGAGGCGTGGCCTACTCGAGGCGTTCGACGCAAACGAAACGATTGTAACTTGGCTAGGGGGGCAGTTAAGGTCGTCAAATGGATCGCGTTAAGGGTAGGACTTCAGGGGTCAAAATTGCCCTATAACAATGCTAAAATTTCTTTGTAGAAGAGGGCCAATGATTCATGATTGATTTAATTTGTAGAATAGAATCTAAAGTATCATCATTGACCTACTATTACAAAGAAATTTTACACAGTAGCATTGGTAAAGTACAACTGCACTTTTGACCCCTGACTCACCTATATTTTACATCCGAGGAAAAATGGCCTGAGCTGAGCCTGTTGTGTACAAACTAAACGTGAAGTGGTTTTGTATGAACTCTGCGCTAAGTGAACGCTACTATTTTGAATGTCTTGAAGAAACAACTAGAAACTATGTGGATCTATTTACGTTCCTTATTTCAGGTTATTGTGTAAAGTTTGTATCGTGGTTATCGTGTGCCTATTATGCCTATTTTGTGACAAGTACAAGCTGAGATTATCCTATCGAGAACTCTCTTACCTTATGCAGATTCATTAACTTTTTTGTAACTTAATTTTCCGCTACCAATTTTTGCTGCAGGCATTTTATGAAGTGGGTAGTAAAAACATTAAAATTTAGGTTGCTATGTGAACTATGGTGCTCATAACGAGTTGATAGGTATTTTAAGTTGGTACGAGTAGCTGGGTAGATAAAAACCGTGATTAAGCCCCCACTGAGAGATTATATCTTCAAGTGGAGATATATAAAAGGTCGTTCGTATTAGTTTTTGGAACAGAAGATAAAGCTGATAATGGCTTATTAATTCATGTTTTTGGGTATAAAAAATAACATCCTATTCAGGTAACAACTATCTTATCACAAATATTACATAACCATATGCATATTGCATAATCAGCCTTGTAATTTTCCCACTTCTGGGACTCAGGCCTCCTCTCTAAGAGAGGGAATGGGCGGTAATGCATCATGCGAGCCCAGTGCGGTTTGGTGGACGTCACATGTCTTCGAATTTTTTGGGTCTAGGACATGCCGGTTTCCTCACGATGTTTTTCTTCACCGTTATGAGAGCAGTGGTCATGAAATACATTAGGTACACAAAGTAATGCGCCTGACTAAATTTGAACCCGCGACCTCGTAAGTCGGGGCCGTTACCACTGGGCCACAACTGCTCTCGACAAACTAAGAGCAAAAAATAATTCGGTACCTCAATCATCTTCCGCACATGACTAGGGGTCTCAACCTCGTCCTTCAGATACTTGTCGACCTTCGCCTCTTCATACGACACTTTGTACACAGTTCCTGCATTCTTTTCATCTGGTTTCTCTGTCTTCGTGTCATTGCCATCGTCGGATTTAGCTTCGGCCGTGTCATTGCCTTCTGATCCAATTGTGGAGTTCACGTCCCTTCGACGTCTGCCAAATGATGGTTCTGATCGTCCTGTGTGGCTGGGACAGTAGGCCTGGAAACATAAAAGATAAATGGTAGAATGTGGTTTGTCTTTTTCTGATTGGGTTGATTGGAACAATGAGATGTTGTATCGGTTTTGTTATTTATTAAAATGAAGGTTATTATAAATATTCAGGAAACGAGACAAAAGGGGCCTCTTGGTGTCTATTTCCATTTTATTCTTTAAAAAAATTTGGTTGTTTAGGACTAAGTACCTACTACTACCTATTTAAAAAAGCACTAGGAATAACTCCTATATCGTGAGTCACGTACACAAGTCACCCACACCAACTATCTGCAGGCCATACAAATAAATGTTCCGTGCTGGAATCGAAACCGCGACAAGCATCACAGCAGCCAATCGCTAAAACCACTGCGCCGCTGTATGTGTATAGAAGTGCAATACAGTGTAGCTGAGAGTTGATTGATTTTACTCTGCTTAGAGCTCATACACACGAGCGGCAAGTTGCCAACGATAGCGGTAACGTCAGCCGACGATACGAGGCGGTGGCAGCAGCCGTCGACACGTCGGCGGCAACTGTCGACGCGTTGGCGGCAACTGTTAACGCGTTTATGGCGGCCGTCGACATTCCAACTTTGAAGTTTGTTTTTTTTTTTAATTGATATAAACCAGTGCTTGATTGCGATCCCATCTGATGGTAAGCAGAGATGCAATCATTGATGGTGAGGCGCACTAGTTTATTAAGATCTGCGGCAGCCGTCGTGTGTGTCAAGTGTCGACGGCTAGGTCGACGGCTGCAGTTAACCTCTGCCGTTGCCAACATGCCGCACGTGTGTGTGTGTCTTATACCAATAGCATAAGCATAATCAGCCTTTTAATGTTCCCACTGCTGGGACTCAGGCCTCCTCTCTCTAGGAGAGGGAATGGGCCGTAATCCACCACGCAGGCCCAGTGCGGATTGGTGAATGTCACATGTCTTTGAATTTTTGGTTCTAGGACATGCCGGTTTCCTCACGATGTTTTCCTTCACCGTTTTGAGAGCAGTGGTGATGAAATAAATTACACAAAGTAATGCGCCTGGCTGGGTTTGAACCCGCGACCTACAACTCGTAAATCGGGGCCGTTACCACTCGGCCACCACTGCTTTTGATTGGCCTGTTGGTCTAGTGGTTAGTGGCCCTGACTGCTATGCCGGAGGTCGTGGGTTCGATTCCCACCCAGGACAAATGTTTGTGTGATGAGCACAATCATTTGTTCTGTGTCTGGGTGTAATTTATCTATAATATGTATGTATTTAGAAATATTTAAGTATGTTTATCAGTTGTCTAGTACTCATAACACAAGCTCTGCTTAGCTTGGGACTAGACGGCGTTGTGTGATAGTTGTGTGAATATTATTATTATTATTACTGCTTATACCAATAGGTATAGTGTAAACTCTTCTTTGTGACATCCATCGTACTAAAGTTCACCACCACTCACAAGTAAGTAGTACCTACAAGTTATAACGATTGTTATGGTTTATCTAATCCAGTTATTTATCTGTTTCTCTCTATCTTAAGTCATAACATCCGCATTAAGCCGATAAGCTGATGACTTAACGACATAAATTCTCTAAACTACCTTTCATTAGCAACTGATTAATTAGTTAGGTACTTTTAGGGTTCCGTGCCTCAAAAGGAAAAAATGGAACCCTTATAGGACCACTTTGTTGTCCGTCCGTCTGTCTGTCTATCTGTCTGTCTGTCAAGATCCTTTATCTCGGGAACACGTGGAGTTGAAATTAAAACCATATACTCAAGTCTGCGACCCCTTGAAGCTGTGCAAAAATCAAACTTCTGTGTTAACGAAAAAAAAAAATACGGCCGCTTATGTCGCAAAAAACGTGTATTTCGACACTCTCAATGGAATCTAAATTCATAGGGTACTTCCCGTTGCTAGAATCCTGGAATTTGGCATAAAGCAAGGTCTTATAGTACAAGTATAGGAAAAAATCTGAAAACAGTAAATTTGTAGTTTGTAGTACGGGACCCGCCCGTTCCTTCATCGGATCATTAGACGTACGTGCGCCACCGGTACATCGTGGACATCCCACCCGTACTTACAACTTTGGCAACACATTTAGTGCAGCACAGCTAAGGAGTCGAATTCCCTGAAGGAGTCTGTGTTTCCTGATAGCTACAACCTAGAGGTCTTTAAGTCGAGAGTGAATAGGTTATTTCTAGGCAAGCGTGCTCCATCGTGGACCATATCGTCGCTTACCATCAGGTGAGATAGTGGGCTAATGCGAGCCTATTAATAATATTAAAAAAATTACCTATTTTATCAAAAGACTTCATTAGAATTTCCACGCTTTCATAATATTACTAATCGACTCAACTCTGAGCCGATATACTGTGATAATCTCCAAGTTTTACATAACTTGGATAACAGCAAAGACCCTATCTATTGAAAAACGAACGCATTGTGCCATTTGTTATTTACGTGATCTACACCTAGATAAGCAAGGTCAGAAGATCGCATAGACGAAGCAGCTGAATTGCATAAACATCATCTATTTTCTGCATGACCCCACATCTGAAATACAGTTATCTTAGAACGTGATAACCCGGTAACTGGATGGAGCTTGATAAAGTATATTTTTATTTGGATTGCCGTTAATAATTGAAGTCATGTGTTCAGCCCGTTAAATGTTCAATTAGATAATGATGTGCAAAACATATTATGTAATCAGGGTAGTTGAGTTTCATTGTTTTTATTACCTAGCAGGTATGCATAACCAGGGTGAAGTGCCAATACCGTCTAAGTGAAATTTTTCGAGAAAATGACTTTTTGGCGCTTACAATAATTTAAATGCGTGTTTCCGCATGTTTTAGTGAAATCTCTCTAACAACTACATCAAATTGAATTGAAGAAACACCTCCTAACTAAACCAACATGTCAATTTATAGTATTAACTCCTAACGTCTTTGGGACAGGGTATTTTTAACTTCGACAATTAGAAGTTATTGACACTTCACCATAGATAAGCATAAACCACAGTCTCATCAAATTGCTAGAACTCAGACCACCTGTCTAATATGAAAGGGAATGGACCGTTATCCATCACGCGGGACCATGGTGGGTTGGTAGGGCTTCGTAGTTTATAAACAGATTCAATTGAGATACAAAGAGATGCAGACTGCTTGTTACCAAAATGCCACCCAGTAATTACCTAGCTACCAATAATTCCAATAAAATAACAGATATTTTAGGGTGTACTATGCCAAATTGAATTCCAAATAATTGAATATCAATTAATCGAACACTTTAAATCGAACACATAAATACTCGAACGTTCATAATATCGAACACTGAATACATCGACTGTTCAAAATATTGAATGTTTGTTTGATCGAGCCGAGCGGCCAACGCATGGCACATTAATTCTATCGAAATATGATTATACTGAATACTTTCTATATAGAGGACATGTCAGACTTTTATTGACTAAAACTTTCTAGGACCACGGGTTTCCTTTTCAGGAAATCTGCGCGGTCCTAGCGGAGCAGGGCCCCTACGGTTTGCTGACATAGAATAGAATAGAATAACATTTATTTGCATAAAAACACGGTAAGAAGATGGTACAAATATTGAATAAAGAGCATACATGTTTCTGCTTAACATTATAAGCATGCAAATTCATCAATGTTTTTTGTCAAAAAACTCTTTAAGACTATACCTAAAAACTATTAGTGGACAGCCAATCATACAATTTACTTTTAAATAATCTGGTATTAAGAATTTTTAGATAATTCGGTATCCTATCATTAAACCCCGAGCGAACGTTCGAACGTCATTGTCTTTCTATTGTGTCTCTAATTACGCTACTCAAAAGGTATATTTCTACACACATATATAAACAGCTTTTGCCTTGGTATCATCAAACGGTATGTTTGAAATATACCTGGTACCTACTTGATATGGTAGCGGTTATTTAGTAAACATGCATATTCTTCTACCAGAGCAGTTCGGTTGGCCAGACGATCTATTCATGCAGATTTACCTTCTGACTTCTCCTTCGTGAGAAACAGGCACGTTTCTTAGTTATAATAACATTATAATAGCCCTTTATTGGAACAAATTGTTCTAATAAAAAGTTGAAGCTTCGTCCCATGTCGTATTGAGACAATTATCGGCAAACGCATAATAAATGATGATACAACTACCTACCTAACTAAGCTACCTACATATAGGCATGTTCCTGTATGCTTCGCTCAACATCGCTTCGTTCGCGACGATTATATTGTTACCTATATACATGCTAAAGAGCCTATTACACCACTCGATATTCTGACAGTCTTAGTCTATGTTTATCTATTTATCTCATCGTTCTGTTTCATTCCTTTACACAAAATTGGCGTAAGTTTGCTCTTTTTCTTGTGTGACGCTACATAGACTAAGACTGAATCTGAATATCGAGTAGTGTAATAGGCGCTTTAATCTTGTTTTAGTCTGCTAGTCATCCGAAGTATACTACCACCATCATCACATCATCACCAACATTATTTATTTATTTATTTAAACTTCATGTACAGTAGTGGTACATAGGCGGACTTAGGTGGATTATCATCAGCATCATCTTACATCAACATCATTTATCATTCATCTTCATCTTTCTGCTAGGGCTGTGAGATTTTTCGAAAGAGTTAGCGCGACCCTGGAACGCACAGGGCAACTGAAGGAAAACAGGTAGGCTTTAATCAGTAAACGTCCAATACTTCCTCTCGTACTACCCGGAGCGGGAGAAGTTATTTGATGAATTGCCACCTCAAAAAAGAAATTCCTACCAAGCAGTGTTATATCAATTGAAATGAGACTTTGCCTTTGTCTGACATCTACATCACCTTTGAAATTACGGATGTCGTTAGACAGCGGTTACCATTTATCATCCTAATGGGACAGCTATCCGATATAATAAAATCAGTACTAACTGGCTGGCATCCATCACGGCACGTTCTCACAGTAGCCTCGAACACTAAGAAGTTAGATTCCGGTATTTTGAACGCATTGAATCTTGCTTCCAGAGAATCTCCGTTACGACCTTTGTCTAGTTCAGGGAACACATCAGGATCGACGGGGCATCTGGAATATAGGAAAATGATAAAAGCTACGTCAGCTTCGCGAAGTAGCTTAGCTTATGTTTAAAATATGGAACAAAGACTTCTGAGTAAAAAATATGAAATCGCTAAGAAATATACTAATGGACACTAGACAAGAAACTTATGATACATTGTTTTCTTGAAAGTAGAAGATACTTGATAAAACAAGTGCAGAAAAATAATAAAAAATCATCCACTTACCCAACTCGATCAATCAGCTGCACCGATCTTCCTGAATAAGGATCTCTAGCAATCACATTTGTAGCAAATATATCTGTTGCATAGTTGTATCCATCTTGGGCTTCCAATCTAAACGTCAGTGGATCTCCAACAGCAATGGTAGTGGTCGGTCTGCCTTGGTACAAGATCATCAGACGCACTTTGGAGTTCAAGGAACTTTCTTCTGGCAGATATTCGATGGGAATTGGACTACCAGACCTGTCGACCAAATCATACCCAACACTACGGTTAGATTCGATGAAAAACTTTATTATGCTATTGTTACTGACTTTGAAGGAATTTATCAAAAAAATATAGCAAGTTTAATGTTGAAATATGTAGACAAATTCATTCAAAGTCGGCCGTTAGTAGCTGTTAGTGATAACAGCACTCAAAACCAACATTCAGCTAACTAAATAAACCATAATGTTAATGTCTACATTCCAGTAATTCCATTAACTGCAACATATAAAGGAAAATCTGGCAAAAACAAAAACACATCGCTTCGGAAAACCCATACTAATATGATTCTACAACTCTCCCAAAATATACCACCCATACAAACAAAAATTTTCAGCGAAAACACGTTAGGTAATGTTTAGAAAACCTCTGAAATAAACAATCATGTAAACTGATGCATATGTAAAGGAAAATTTCAGAAGCGAACTCATGAAAACACGCAAAATCTGTTATAATGTTAATTTTAATAATTTGTGTCTATTTGATAAAGATCTTTCGCACTTCGGCTACACGCTCTAATGATGCTAATATTTTTTTTCCACGGATCTATCGGCCGAACTCATAAAACAATATCCTCTATTATCAAATAGGTACAAATTGGATGTCGATATCATTATTCTCACCCGGCGCCGATGTAGTTGGACGTAACCACGGCCTCTGCCGGGCCCCTGAACAGACAAGTCAGGTTGAAACGCTTGTCGCGGGAAGTTTGCACGTTGTCGCTAAATTGGACCACTACGATGTTCGTCATTGTGTCTCCGTACTGGAAAAATACGTATACATTTCAGTTTCAGAGTTATTATCCTTGCAGTTTTAAAAGGTACCTAAATCATAATCTTCAAAGATGTCCAAGTGTGTCCAAAGCAATGATGCAGCTCTTAAGAGACATATTCATGAATAAAATATTTTATTACTACATTGCCAAGCCAAGTTGAACATCGTGAATTTTTACAATTTGTTCGTGGATTCTTTGTCCTTCCAAGTAAAGTTCTTCGAATTTAATGATTACAAAGGATACTTCGCAGCCATCGAAAGAAGAAGTAAATTAAAGTACAAACCCGCTGTGTCCCACACTCAGGATACCCATGGGCTCCAGTGATTCGTAGTACATTGACTGCTCCACCATTCCCGCGGAAGAAGCAACGATCATAGAAGCCGTAAGTGTACATCCGACCGTAGAATCCTTCAGGGAGCCGCAGGGTAAACTCCATGCCATCTTCATTACATACTTGGGAGACTGCAAGAAATAGTATCTATAGAATAATCTCAGAATAATATTTCTTAGAAGAATATTTCATGTACATAAATGGCTGGTCTGAGCTCCGGTTTCTTGGTGTCTCTGATTTGATGGCGAAGAAATGATCGCCATTGTTTGTTAGCTGTATCAAGTTCGTTATCTGTTATTGTTAGTGAGTTACTATAAGTTACTGCACAAAGAAGTAGTGTATTTGCATAAATTATAAGATATTGTCCTCTTACCATCCAAACAATCATCCGCCATCCTGCCAAGAGCTCGCTCATAGAAATCATATTCGTTAGCAGTATTATCAAAATGCGCGGGATTGGCAGCATCAAGCTCCCGAGTGTCTCGATCGCTTAGTTCACAATTATCTCTAGGTTCCCCTGCATACGCGCCGTCTACGCCCCTGTAAACAAAAGCGGGTCAGTAATACTGTCGCTAAATCTAGCTTGGTTACAGGATTACATCATGGTTTGTTTAGTTACCGATAGTTGAACGACCGGCAGATAAAGTCTCTGGCCTCTATGCATTCGCGTTGGCAATGCGCCAAGGATTGAGCAGTAGTGAATCTACGAACATATCTTCTTTGCATTCGCTGTCTGCCCACTTGTCTAAAGCTGTCCTCTTCACATCGCGATCCTTGCCACGGCCTCTGTCCTACTGGGGGTCTGCCGAGAGGTCCGCCGATACCATTTCCGGCTATTGGTCCTCCGATTGGTCCTCCAATTGGCCCACCGATTGGACCAGCAACAGGACCATTTATGGGACCACCGAGACCGTTAATTGGGGGTCCGACTGGTCCTATTGGACCATCAGGCTCATATACAGGCCTACCACCATATGAAGGTCCGCCGCCACCGTATACAGGTCCACCTAATAATAAACCATGAATTAGTAAACATTAGGCGAATGAAAGACTTCTACTTCTATTTTTTATGTTTTCATACCTATGGGTCGCTCTACAGGTCCAGGTGGAGGATATGTTCCGCGGTATCCATTCGGCCTCTCAATAGGTCGCCTTATGCCAAATGTCGGTCTAGGTTCCACCGGATATCTATTTAAATGGATAAAGAGGTTTTATTCTGTTTACTTTTTCTGTACGAGTACACTCAATGTTTTGTTTATACCTGTCGGTGCCTGGGCGAATTCCTCTATCTGGGAAGCGCTCAGGTCCTACGTAATCTGGTCCATAGTAGCCTCCACGTCCATAGCCTGCTGTAAAAACCCCTCACTCATGTTATCACGAACAATATTCATTATCATTTCTAACTACACACGTAAAAAATATGGTTATTTGCTCACCGGGATATGATGATCCGGTCGGCGGATATTTGTTATACATATCCGGGTACCGGTCCCCGCCCAGCGGTACCGGGTCTCGGTTCACACCAACCGGATACCTACTGAACGGGTACCGTCCCCAATCGTTAGTTCCTGGGTATCGGTCCTGATCGAATCTTTCAGGATAGCGGTTTGGGATCCACCCCGGTCTGGACGGGTATCGCCCACTGCCTCGAACTGGGTAGCGTTCTGGGTATCTATCTTGAGGGTATCGTTCTGGGTAAACGTCGATAGGGTAGCGACTAACAGGATATCTGTCAACTGGATATCTTCCGATGTCGTTAGTAGTGGGATAGTCGTAGACTGGTGGTGGGTATCGTCCGCTGTCAACTGGGTAGCGATCACCACTGGGTAAGGGATATCTTCCACCACCTGGGGGGTACCTGTCAACTGCAGGACCAAGTCCTGGACCAACCCCAGGTGGGTACCGATCCACTGGCTGTGGGTATCGGTCAACACCGGCGGGATACCGATCGACGCCGGCTGGGTATCGGTCTGCGCCAGCCGGGTATCGATCTGCGCCAGCCGGGTATCGATCTGCACCAACTGGGTAACGGCTGGGACCAACTGGATATCGGTCGGAGCCTACTGGATATCGATCAGGCCCAGATGGGTACCGATCAATAACAGGTGGGTATTGATCGATACCGGGTGGGTATCTATCAGAAGGGTATCGGTCTGCAACGCCGGGTGGGTATCTGTCAGACGGGTATCGGTCTGATCCAACACCGGATGGGTATCGGTCGTCGGGGTAGCGGTCGTCAGGGCCGGCCGGGTATCTGTCGTCGGGGTACCGGTCCGGGCGACGGTCGTTGTACCGGTCATCATCGCCGTACCGGTCGTCATCCGGGTAGCGGTCTACGCCTGGCGGGTATCGATCCCGGTCACCTCCGTTACTACCACCTTGAAATGAAAAACTGATATTAGAAAGAGTTTTGTAAAAAGCGGGTGGTACAGCATGCGAACAAACATCTATACTACTGCTAACTACTTGCTAACTAATGATTATAAAAAACTAACTACGATTACCTTTCAAGTTCAACATGCTTATAATAAATCAATCATAGAAATAATAAAACAACATCTACATAGTAGTTCACCTACTTTCATAATGTATAAAAACATCTAATCTACTTCGATCATACTTACTACCTACTTGTAATACTCACCTTACAATATAAAGTTTTTTCTAGAAACTACACAACGTAATCTACAAATACTACAACAATACCTACTGTCCCCCATATGATACGTAACTCAAATAACCGATTATATTTCTACTACATTTGATTTCCCCAGTGATTGTTGAATGTTTTCATTCCAAAATTTTGTAAACTGAAAGTCGATTCAAGAAAAACACGGAACAGATGAAACGTCACAACATTAATAATTTAATTCTTGATTATTTGTGATTTTTACATCATTCAGATAAATATTGCGCCATTTACAAATATTCCTTCTACACTGCCCTTGAAGATCAATATAGGCAAGTAGTGTTGGAGTGCAAAAGCACTAATAATCTTCTTGTAACGTTCATCAACCACTGGGACTCAACCCTGTTCCTGTCTATCATGCATCGAACCTGTGGAAGTGGAGGGGCGGCCCCCCCAATTGCCCTGTGAACCAGTCCCAGGACTCCCAGCTTCGGCTTCACCCGCAACTAGCTGATCTGAATACCCAAACCATAGTCGTGAATATTTCGTTTTGCCTTAGATTTGTCATACTTACGTAATAGAATAATTTTAAATTTTTTCTACCTTTTTTAAACTTTGCCCCACTCTATAAATTTTCCCTGTATTGTGGCCACTGCCACGTGTGTGTAGTTTGCCAAATGGTTTAACGACATAATGTCAAAATAAAAGTATTTCATGAGTAGCTAGATGGATTTTTAAACTTTTTGCAATTAAGTCATATTATTCTGACCAATCTGGCAACTAGATTTATTACTCTCCCAAAAACTTGCATGGCAAGATGATTTTATGTTTAAATAATGGCCTCAACAGACCACTCTTATTGCCACTAAACCATCGGTTTCTTCTTGCATTTCCACATACATATTCAAGACCCACAGTAGTGACTTACAAACCTCTTTACAGAAACTTTATATCTGGCCTTAAATCTAGATACACTTATAAGGTAGATAAAGTAAATCTATTTGTGGACACAGGAGGGTCAATGTCGGGTGATTCTCAACTGCGTTGTTGAGGCAATTGGCTGGCTATTAAAGGTTATCAAGTATGTCCTACACTGGTTAATAAAAAAAAAACAATCCACATTGTGACAAAGGAAGAGTTTGTATACAAACAATTTAGATTTGCATCATTCTGTGAGGCACGAACAGAGCTAAACACAACAACATGACGAAGTTTTGTTGATAATTATATTACAGTATTATACATGTATCATATATTATTTAGATTTGATAATTTACTTATAAAAATATTGGACATATCAAATCATTTTTTCTATTAAATAAAAAGATTGTTAAGTACATTGGCAACCCTAATAGGTCCTAATAATAAACCATACTAGGAGTACGTCGTGCTCAGTTCTATTAATCCCAATTTGTTCTGATACATTTATTGGTTTCTTCCTTCCAGTCTTTCACAAGTGCAATACGTCATATGTCGTCTAAACACTCTCATGTGATGTGCATAACCTAGATTGTCTAGTAGACGTTCACTGTGCAGATTGCAGTTAGTTTAAAAGAACTTGGCTTGTTTTGTCGTCTGCTTCTTTCGAAGGATTATCTACATATACTACTGTTTTGGTATTTTCATAAATGTTGACGATACTGTATACTTTCGTGAATCTATTTTAGATGGTCCAAAATGCCGTTAACTTTACCGTTGCCTTGTTTTGCATTTTAATGTTCCCTAAACAATCGCAATTCATTCCGAATGTTTTTTTCGTTAAATTCTAAAGACAACAAAGCGAACCAAAACGATACTTACGCATCAAATTTTCATAATAATCGAAATCAGGATCGTAAAGCAGTCGCATGCCATCCTTCTGATTGTATCTGCTCAGTCGGCATGTCCTGGCCCGGTCGCTGTACACCGCCGACCTGCGACATACAACAATACCCAATACTGCGGAATGCTGTTGAATTGCCCACACGCACGCAATCGTACAACGAACCTATCACACCTTATCTCAGCATGTACTTATAACATATTAAACAGATAAATAAATGGACTGTTTTTCGGTTTCCGAAGACCAAAATATGTCAATATTTTTGTAGGTCAGATTTTGTTTTGATTTGTTATCGGATTGTGTCCCCACTTGTCATTATTGATGTTTTTAGAATAGATAACAATGGCCAACTCAAAAGTACGTTTTACTTATTTCATTTTATCTTTACCGTCAACAATTGGAATGTTAGGACAATATCAGTTGGAGTTACAAAACGGCCTTTTACGGTCGAGAAGTTATGTAAATGTATGGGCGCCAATTGAAAAGAGATGACATGCGCATTTCGAAACTGTGGTCAAACGGCACAGTGACATGATTCGGTACATTACCTGCACTGGAAGCTAGTCTGCCTCAAACATTCGTCCAAACACTCGCTGAGCGAGCGGCCGGTGATCTCCGAGTGGAACTCTCCGGTGATCCGGCTGTTCCGGTACCTTTGGAACGCCGTGTCCGGTCGGCGTCCGGGCGAGAACAGGTGTGACGTCACACTGTTGTCAGGGTACTCCGTGCCACGAGCTGTCACCCGATGAGAGACTGATCATAATCGTGAGAAAAACCTTAATGTGGTTTCATGCATCGTTAATTCAGGAATTTCAGAATGTTAATAGTCAAGCATTGAACGCTTGAAAAAAGCGTGTTTAATAGAGACACTACTACATACAGCTGTTATCAGAGGCAAACAACGAATCACGATAATACTCACGATTGTCCAAGCAAACAAGGTCGTAGAAGTGATGGGTGGGAGATGCGCTGACAGTCACGTCGTCTTTTTGCGAAACCGAATCTTCTTCGGAGAGAACGCACTGTCGAGTCATAGCGTCATGCTCGATCGAGCGACAGAAATACCTAGAAACAATATTGTATGCATGTGAGGTAGTCCACTTAACACAAAAAGAAAGTAAAATAAAACTGTCGCTTACTTTTCTGCCCGAACACACATTGCCTGGCATTCATCTAGAGTCATGTTTGAGAAAACATCAGCTTCGAACGGTCCACCGAGACGCTTGTTTTCTTCTTTGATGAAAACTGCCAACCCATCGCAGCGACGTTCAGCTAAAAAAGTGACACAGAAGTGTTAGAGATGTCCCTAATTAGATACGCCATTTTCAATTAGTACAAATACTGAAAGGGCTTATTAGAAAAGGTCTTGTTATTATTTAAGTAGTCTCAATAAATAATATTCATAAACAGCAAAGTTTTGATTGTTTGTTTATATCCCAAAATGTCACTCAATTTATGGAAATATTGTACAGGCTTTATTGATTATGAATAAAAAACCATTGAAAAACAGTACGCGTAGTATTTTCTAGGAGCAATTGTTATAGATTCAATTATAAAATTACCAATTATGACAAATTTTTGTAGACAATTTTGGAATTTCGTTTTTTTTACTTTTGACTACACAAATGTGATCAGTAACTGGTACGGATAGAGCCCCATTTTTATTTGTACTAATGACATACACTCCTATTTTTGAGTGTATATGTAGAAACTTTATTAAAAAATAATTACCGTTCAAACAAGTATTTTCTAAATAATCAGCATTATGGTCATCCTCCAGTAACTCAGGATGTGTCCTTCTAGTAAATCTACTCAGAGAACAAGTTCTCAAAGCAGAGTCATATGTAGCAGAACGGCAAACGAAGCTGAACTCTCCCAGGCATTTGTCTTCGCATTCCGTCCGGTTAGCAACCATAATTTCCTTGAGATCCGAAGGTGGAAGTTTGAGTCGTTTGCGAGCATGGCGTTCAAAAACATACCGACGGGATGGGCATTCACGCTCCGGACGATTCGCTTAAACAATGACAATGACAATAAATAACCATTGAGTAGACAGGAACAAGTGACGATATTGATAAACGTTTAAGTTACTCACATGTAAGACAAATTTCATTGAAATGGACACTATTCGGTACGATCATAAGAGTTCCAATGCCTTCGGGTGCGGCCTGCTCTCGCGTCAAATAGCAAGTGGACTCCTCATATTCTGGTTCAGGGCTAAAGGCAGCTATTCGGGCTCCAGGTTGGAAGTCTATGGAGTTGCAAGTCCGTACAAGACTGTTTCCAGAGCGATCACGCAAGCATAAGTCCTGGCATTTCTCCAAGACACGAAAAGGTGGCGCCGTCTCGCGTACCTATGTTAATGAGGAATGAATAATGCAAACTTAACGATGTTTACACTTTTAATTCGTGTCACCAAATCTACGATTTGTGTGTCAATATCAACATAGATTATGTAGCTAACTACATAATCTATATTGATATAATATCGAACGATCGACTGAGCTAGCCTTGAGGAATTTAAAACAAATAAACAAATACAAGGTCTTATTAACCACTATATTTTTGCAGTATACTTATTAATATATTGTTTCAATTGTAGAAATTGAAAGATACATACTACATACATATTTCCATATTCAAAACATACTTCACTAACTGTAACTATATTTACGATAAAAAAATAATAATAAGGGTCTCTCCTTGCGTCACGCGAAGTGTCAAAGCGTTTGGATAGGTCTATAAATAATTTGTCCGCACTCGGACTCACGATCCAAGAGTTTCAACCCGAGACAGCTCAAAAATATAATTGCCAACAAGGTACCTACATTGCTCGCAAATAAATAATTCTGATTCTGATTCTAAAGGTCCGCAGCGGCGGTAGCACTAGCACAGCACGATGAGCCTAGCTCATCGTCATCAAGATGGGATAACGGAAAAGTATTGATACAAGTAGTCACTAAAGGCCTACCCATCATCCATATTTTGCAGTTATTTCGTTTTTATACTTACAACGTCATCGTCGAATCCATGTAGCTGTTGGTTAGGTAGTCTTTCGTACATGACCCGTCCCATTCCTTGGTTGCATGTCGTTTGAGCTGGGGACAATGCGGCTTATTTTTAGAGCACGCTTCAACATCGCGTGGACTCATTCGTCAGTTTATAAACAAGGAGTTAATGTTGATTGCAGATTATGTCTCAATGTTATTTAAACATTGAGACCTAATCTGTAATTACATTGTGTTTGATCATAATTAGGTATGTACTTATGAATGTAGTTTGGTTTAAAAACTATTTAAACTGTTGGGGGTTCTTTTATAACACTATTATATCTTGGTATTTACTACCCAAAGTTTACTTTGTCATTTTTACATAATAATAATGTTCTAATTTTCTGTGTATTTATTTTAAGAAGGATAGATTACCACGATAATAATTTTAATCTATAAATCTAAAATATATTTTATTATTCACCTTGACGCAAGTATTTATTGATTCTTCCGTGTTTATTGTTATTGTTCAGGAGTCTTCCAAGTGTCTGATAATAACAAATACAACTAATACGGAAGAGGAAATTAGTGATAAGTGTTTCTAGTTCATCTTACCATTAGCTAAGGTGAGTATAGTGAGCAGAGTGAAGGCATGCATGACACTCACACCCAGGAATTCATCTTCTATCACTGTGGTTACCGCATCACCAATCAAACAAATAACGTCACCTTCGTAACAGGTGTATTATATTAGTCATCTTACCATTAACCACGGTAAGCATAGTAAGCACAGTGAAGGCGTGTTCGCTCCCTGGGGCTTCATCATCTATCGCCGTGGTCACTGCATCACCAACCACACATATGTTAATCTTATTATCAGGTGTATATTGATCATCTTACCATTAGCCATGGTGAGCATAGTAAGCGCAGTGAAGGCGTGCATGACACTCGCCCCCCGGGGCTTCATCTTCTATCGCTGTGGTCACCGCGTCACCGACCACATATATGGTCACCTGAAGCAAAAACTACATTTTATAGTTAGGATTGGGAATATGTCTTAGGACTCAACGCTCATCTCATGTCCACTACGTCCATGGTCATGGTATAAAATGAAAATATTTCGTAAGAAAAGTTTTGAGTATAAATGTGAATGACTATAAAATGACCAAAAAACATTGAAAGGGCTGTAAAAAATGTGGCTAGTAAGAGTATGACTACTGACACTCTGGTGATGACTATCCGAAAAGTATACTAAAGAATGATGATTACTCTACACTGTGTCCGTGTTTGAGGAGGAGGAGGTTTACAAAGAAATCCCTTTTGTTCTGTTAGGTGCTGAAACAAGTTATCCTTTATTTCATAAGAAGTGAACATTTCATATAATGTACGAAAAGTAGATGGTAACATAAAACAAGAACTTCTATATTGTTATGACGAAAGATACCCCTAAAGAAAACATTATACATTTTAAAGTACTTATTAGTACACTACTACCATTATTACGACTGTGAACAATGAGACGTAATAGCATAATTAACAGCTTCATTCTAGAGCCAAAGAAATTCGCTAATACGCGTATATTCGACATGACCATTCAGTTAGTAATTTAGAAACCGATTATTGTTTCGCAAACCGATATCGCTTGACATGATGAGACAATCGAGAGCAAGGTTGGACAGAACAAATACGATGTCGAGAGCAATAGGTTTATCGTTTACTATATAATTACGACCTTCAGGTGGGAAATTATGGTGGTCATCTACATGGGGCCGTGAGTCTGATGATTGCAGTGTATATAGATCTAAATTATGATGTTTCTGCACGTAAACAGGGTGTGTGTAGGTATATCGTTGTACATATGTATGTCGATAAATGCAGACTGGCGCCGATTTATTTGAATGTTGATTAGAGTTAGTATAATTAATGAGTCTGTGAAGTGTCCTGTTACTGGATTGTTGTATCCAGAGTAATTTTGGCTGATCTAGAATTTCGTTATTTTAAATACCTTTTGAGAATAGAAAACTTCTTCTATCAGTGACTAGTATATAAGCTCGTGAGGGTAGCTAGGTACATTTTCATCCTCCTCCTGGTTGATACGATACCTCCAAAACTGTATTTATGTAGCATAGGTATATACCATGTAAAGAAAGACTTAATAACAAAGACTTTTCATTTTGAGATCTAGATAAAGACGCCTATAGTGGGAAACATAATGATGCTATTTGTGGAAACAAAGACAAAATATTTGCTCAATATCTCAACTGAACAAATATTTTTTCACCACAATAACATGTTTTCAACCTGTATATTATATTGATTCGTCAGACCGTCATCTATGATTACGACCACAATTTCTATGGCCGCCTTCTAATCATTCTGCGTGTATCCATGTTTCTTCATTATCATCGTCATCATTTCAGCCGAAAGACGTCCACTGTTGGACATAGGCCTCCCCCAAGTGTCGCTATAACGACTGGTCCTGTGCGTCTCGCATCCATCTGATTCCCGCGACCCTCACCATCACCAGGTCATTGGCTCACCTTGTGGCCTCGTGCCTTCTAACGCTGCGTCTTCCGGTACGCGATCGCCAGTCCAGAACCTTTCGTCCTTGTTTCTTACTTTATATGATATGAAATTCTCACAGATCAAGTACACAACAACGTTTCAAAGTTCAATCATCCTTTTGAATTTGGTTATTCATCAAATATACAGTATATTGTGTCTCAATTCTTTGTGTCCCTTGAGAAAACACTGACATTTTCCCTTGTTTATGGATTCGGGGCTTTCATTTAACAACAGACCATTCCAGAATCGTTTTCGGCGTAACTGTACTTGCGATCAACAAGAGCTCATAAAACTCAGAGCCATTTATTTCCAACACCACAAACTCAACAGCCCTAACAAGCATAAACCCAATACAGTTTCTGAACAATACAGGCTTATTTATAACATTCGCAACTATCGGAGCACGAAGTGTTGGAATATAACTAGTCATATACAAAACCCATGCATCACTACTCTTGTCTCTTTGTGCTATAACAGTACAGTTGGCTTTATCGATGGCATCCATATTGAAATGGATACTGTCATCGACACCGTTATTTTGCGCACACCCGTGAAATAGATGTAATTAAATGTATTCATGTAAAATGTAGCGAAATATTTCAATTGGGTGTACCTCCTATGTATTTATACTTAGAATTTTATGTATGACCTGTTTTTCGAACGCTTTTGGCTTCTTGTAGGGTCAGAATCATTCTCAGTCTATATAGCCTTTAGATGCCCTATAAATACTTATCGCTTTCATTGCAATTGTTTATCGAATATAGAAAAAAAATATCGACAACAATATTCTCATCTACACTAGTAACAACATTATCTACTATGACTTTACTGACAAAGGCCTGGAACTAAAGTTTTTTGGTGTTAAAGACCAATTCTGCGAACCGATTTAATCTAAATTGTAATGTTGGTCTGCGCAAATGTTGTATAAGTGAATTTACAAGTTGGTGAACGCACCCATGTTATAGGAGTAATAAAATTCCTAGTGTGGAGCAACATTTTTTTAAAGAAAAAAAAAATGCAAAAGGTGAGCGGTCTGTTCTTCATTTTCTCGGAAGCAAAAGAACAATTACTTTTTATAACTATCTTCTGCCAGCGGCTTCGCCCGCGTAAGAGTAGGTTTCTTCAAACAAACTTTAGACCCGCGTTTCGTCCCTTTCGAGGGTGAATTTTGAAAAATCCTCTCTTAGTTATCACCTACATATATACAGGAAACCTTGTGCAAAATTTCACGCTCCTAGACCCAGTAGTTTTAGCTGTCCGTTGATATGTCAGTCAGTCAGTTTCTCCTTTTATATTATAAGTTAGGTACCATTGTTATTCCTTACAACTCGCTTGTTGCAATTATTATTAGAAACATTATGAAATAGTAACACAAGATACGTAAACAAATTAAGTACATAATTGTCTAGACACAGAACACATAGCATTATTATCATCAATACGTACCTATGATTGTTTTGCTTGTATTTAATTGGAACAAGAATATCAGTTTCCTACACATTTTCCTTCCTGCAGCAGAGGTAATTAATGAGTACTAATTTCATGTGGTATGCGAATAAAAACAATCGGGGTATAGTTTTGAACAAAAACAAGATAAGCAAGGCATTTTAACTGCGCAGTAGCCAAATACTCAGAGCCAGTTTTGCTAGTTTAGGGATCCATCTCTTATTACTTAGTAGAATTAGGACTTTAATACTCTTACAAAATAGCAGAGGAGTAAATACATCTTTGATTGACTGTCAACCCAAAAAGAAAGAATACGGAAGTATATTGTTCTCATAAAATACAGAAAAGTAAATCGAGGTGTTAAGTGCTTATCGGCCATCCGACTTTCTCTCGGACATCTGAGCCATGGTTCTAAATTCGCAAGTATTAAAATGTAGGAAGTTTAGGTACCATCAGTCAGTTAGTACTAGCAACATAATGAACCTCGAATCTACATGACAATGCCAGACAGAAGGTTTGGACTATGAAAATTTTGGTGTTTCCAAAAAAATCGTGCCGATGGAAAGCGGATGCTTGCGTCCGGTCCATTGTGTTCCGACCGATGTCCTCGCTGGGCCAATTGGCCAAATGACGTAGCATCCAAATTTTGATACAGTTATCTTTACCATGAAATCACTGTCTGACTGTTTGCAGAATGGGATCGATGGATTCTGAATAGATTTGGCCTTTTGTTCGTGTTATTAGGCATAATTTTGTACTTTTACCGATAGGTTCATAAATGGTGAATCACAATGATTATTTTTTATGTGCAATCACAAGCAAGATGTGTCCGTAAGTTCCAAACGTTAAATATTCATTTCGCAATATTTCACTTTTGCGACGTTCACTAACATATTGAACATAAGGTCTAATCGAATTCCCTGAAGAACTCTATTAATCGAATAAATTTAACTTAAAATGTTTTACGCTTTGCCACTAGGCAAAGCAATAGATCGATAAAGGTCCAAGTACTGCGTCGTAGAATTTAAAAGTGCAGCAGGCAGTGTAGTTTTGGACTATTGAAGTATACAATGATTCCTGAAATCGAAAGTTTTAAAGAAAAGGCGATGGAAGTTTTTGAACTAAAATAGTTTTACTTGTGCAAGTTTTGCTAGATGATTTCATTATGTCCCATTACAATTAATACGCCTAAAACCTCGACATGTAACCTATGCATGTAATAAAAATATAATAGATAAGCAATTAACCTATTTTAGTGAAAGTCCAATGCTTTGTTCGTAAACGATTCCTCAAATTCAAAGCACACAATGTATTGATCAAATAGCAGGTACCTGAACTTTTCACGGAAACCAATCACGCGCAACGAAATGGTGTGAAAAATGTTCGAGTTACCGTTAAAGGGCTTGGGATGGGCTAGGCTGGGTTAGGATGGGCTCGTGGGAAACTATGACGCAACAGCTTGCAACAAGGAGACAACTTCCTGGATTATAAATCCCACATTTAAAATAGGATTTTCGGGACTTGCTTGTATATAAACTTGTACAAAAGTATTGACCAACTAGCCAAAACTGTTTGGCGTTTTTTCGTGGGAAAAATTCCGTTCTTTGTTTGCTTTCAAGGCTGAAAAGGATGACATTAAAGCGTTTTTAACTAAAAAATAATGACAGCCGCATTGCTATGTATGTTTTATTGTATTTCCCTCTATTTTAGTTTTGTAAGTAGTATGTATTATTATTTTCAAGTATTTTACAAATGTGCAATAACTTTTGTCTGAATTTTTTTTTGGAAGACATACGAGGGTCCGAAATCAATTCGCAGAGGCCCTTTAGATAATTTTCGTGGAACGTGGTATCAACCGACGATTATCCCTCTACACATTATGCTATTATAATTTTCAAATAAATTGTATTTTCAGATTTTCCCTGGACTTTTATTTATTTATTTATTTATTTAATCTTCATGCAACATTATTGTACAAAGGCGGACTTAATGCCTGAGGCATTCTCTACCAGCCAACCTAGGGTGGTGAAGAGACAATATGGTAGGTGCATAAAAAGAAAATTATATGCGAAAAACAGGAGTAAAACAAAAAGGTAAACTTATACATATAATTAAAATACACATACATATATATTTAATATAATATATATATATATATATTTTATGTTTATTTAAAACTTTCTGATTAGTTACTATCACTTCATTAGTTTCTCTTGTGATTCTGACAATTAGACTTTTGGAAATTACGTGTGTTGATATTTGAAAATATGAAAAGTGAAGAACTGAAGACGGATTATAGGTTTTTAATACCTACAGTTTTTTATAACAAAAACTTTTTACAAAAAAAAAAACACAAAAAAAAGAACACTGAAAAGTGCACAATAACTTTTTTTTCGGAAGTCGGTGTTTCTATAATAGTTTTTTCTCTTCGTTATTTAACACCGACTTCCAAAATTAAAGTTATTTTGTACTTTTCAGTGTTTTTTTTTTTACATTGAAGTCGGTTGTATTTTTTTTGTAAAAAGTTTTTTATTTTATACTTTTTAGTTATGGTACCACCACTAAAAAGTACCCCACAGCCATACTTAAATACCTTATAACTAGAGTGCATCTCATGACAATTCTAATAATACCAAACACGGTTAGATTAAATTAATTTATTACAGAGTTCCGGTGCCTAACTTCAGGCTTCATCATCAGATCAGTTCGATATATTCCCCCTCTACCTTCAGTCAGTCATCGACTACATGTATAAACAAAGCAATTTTACTTGTTACGACGGTTCTGCTGTGATCCTATGAGGAGTTCTGTTCCATATCTTCGAAGTTCATGATCAGATCATAACAATATTTCTATGGGACCAACTTGAGAGCATATACCTTAATAAAAAAAAAAAATCAAAATCGGTCCACAATTGACCGAGAAATCGGTGAACATACATAAAAAAAAACACATAGCCGAACATAGAACCTCCTCCTTTTTGAAGTCGGTTAAAATTAAATCTCTTAATAATAATACACGTTCTTAGATCCCTCGTAGGTAGAAAAAAAAAACAAAACAATTTACGCATTTACTATATCCTTCTATAAATATAAGATATTGCGTCGGTTTTAACTAGTTGTCCTTGTACAGTTGTTGACCTGTCTAATAGCCTAGCCTCAGATGTCTTGCCTACATATTTAGTGCCTATATACATAAGGCCAGTTTCTACTCATTTTAAACTTTTTTAAACCTCTAGAAATCCTCAAATATAAAAGAAATTATGAAAAATTATTATATTATAATTCACTACATGACCAACCGCCGGGCAAAAATCAAAACATGATATAAATTAGTTGGCTCGATAAAAAAAAATCGCGAATCTGACCCTAACTTACGATTTCAAACGTGTTTATCTACGAGATTACGTCTAAGCTTGTTTTTTAAAAGGGCCTTGCAAAAACAAAAATCTTGAATAAAAGGGGCCGCGAAATCGACATAGACCGGGCGGAGTTCATACAAAATACCATGAAGGAAATACCAAGAGGAGATGTGGTAATTAGATTTCCCTAAGAAACAACGCGTGACACTTTGCGGGGTGCGGGGTGTTAGACTCCGCCCATTTCTTTATTTGCCATCTGCCAGTCAATAGCAAAACTACTCGCTCGTTCTGTCGATTTTATTTTGTAGTTACGTAACTATCTCACACTAGATTGTTACGGGGCCGCGAAATCGACATAGACCAGGCGGAGTTCATAAAAAATACTCAGTGACTACAACCGGCTCTTAACAGAATGCTTATGTATACTTGTTGGTCTCACGTGTCCCACCACGCCTTGGCAAGCCTGCATACACATCTACTTAATTAGATAGGGAAAAAAACTGGAAAATGTATTTATAGGAAGGTAGTGACTATTTATCGAGCTTAGATGGTAACAAAAAGTAAATATAAATAGAAAATTCAATCATCACATCATATCTTTTGGGTATATCTATGGTTAAATATATAAAAGGGAAAACTGATTGACTGACATATCAACGCACAGCCGAAACTACTGGGATTAGGAGCGTGAAATTTTGCACAAGGTTTCCTTTTATGACGTAGGCGAGCACTAAGAAAGGATTTTCCAAAATTCTCTCCCTAAGGAGATGATGCGGGGGTCCAAAGTTTGTATGGAGAAACCTACATTCACGCGAGCGAAGCCGCGGGCAGAAGCTAGTATAACATAAATAAAATGGCAGCAGTGAAATCAATTTATATTTCATTGGTACGAAGTAACCTGGAAACGAGTGCTATCATCTGGAATCCCTATGAAAATATATATTTTCTGATGCTGGAAAAGATGCAAAATTACTCGGTACTTATACATGAGGTAATTTAGTATCCACCCTTTCTATCCACTTACGTATCCAAGTTATCCAACCCTGTTTGTTATGGGGATGGTTGGTTACTATAAGTTGGAAGTACGCTGCAACCCCGCTCTTGCAAAATGCAATGCAATCGCAAAAAATTGGGCAAAATTGAAGAACTGGATTCTGATTAAACCTTTTTCGTTCACAGTTCGTAAATAAATTAAATTTTAAAAATTTCTTGTTTTGCTTACCATAATAATTCTTCGATTTGACAGTATGAAGTGACGTCACAACATGGCAATCGATACTATTCTTATTTTGGAACGCAATGTATGTGTTTTTTAACCGGCTTCAATGTAAAAAAACACTGAAATGTGCAAAATAACTTTAATTTCGGAAGTCGGTGTTAAATAACGAAGAGACAAAACTATTATAGAAACACCGACTTTTCTTTTGTGAAAAGTTTTTTTATGATTTTATAAAATAATCCACAAATATTAGCATAGCATAGCATAGCATAGTCGGCCTTATAATGTTCCCACTGTTGGGACTCAGGCCTCCTCTCTAGAAGAGGGAATGGGCCGTAATCCACCACGCGGGCCCAGTGCGGGTTGGTGGATGTCACATGTCTTCGAATTTTTGGTTCTAAGGACATGCCGGTTTCCTCACGATGTTTTCCTTCACCGTTTTGAGAGCAGTGGTGATGAAATAAATTACACAAAGTAATGCGCCTGGCTGGGTTTGAACCCGCGACCTACAACTCCGTAAGTCGGGGCCGTTACCACTCGGCAACCACTGCTCTATCCTAATCTAGGTTTGCTCGTTCCAAAAAGTAAGCTGCGCTCAGGACCGAGGGAAAGGCTGCTTAAAATTCCGGTAGCCCACACAAATCTGTTAAAGTTCGTATCCGTGACTCGGACAATACAAATACTGAATAGCATCTCTCTGCAATTGGATATCTGTTCTTGCTCATTCGCGGAATTTCAGAGGGCGACTTTAATTTCAATTCTGCATGTTAGTTGTCTGCACTAGTACGTAGGTAGATATGTGATCGGTTAGTGAATGGCGTCTCTGAGTACGGCTATTTTGTGACTACATTTGTTACCTTGGGTCTATACCTGTTAAACAATTGTAAATAAAATAAATAAATAAACATAATGTCTGAAAAACCTACAATCGTTGTTTTTTAATATTTCATATTTCTGGTTGTGGGCAAAAAGAAAAATATATTTTATGTTTAAATATTTTACATATTACCCATGAGATACAGTCCGCTGATAGACAGACGTACGAATAGCGGTGGCTTTGCGATACGGTTCCGATGGTTACTCTTCAGTTACGGAATCCTAAAGTAGTAGTCTAACTTGACCAATAATAAATTTAAAATTCAAATTATTCTATTTTATGGGCACTTGTAAAACGTCAGAAGATGGAGCACGGTAATAATTGGTCGTTTCCTATGTAGAAGAACCAGAAAGAAACTACATAGTTACTCTTTTAAAAATATTATAAAAATGATTGATTTTGTATTTTCATGTCACTAAGGACTTACAATTTCCTTAATCCATGATTGTTGTGCATACAGCTATATAGCTAATGATTCTTACTCAAAAACCCGCTCTTATCCCATTTTATTTACAGATTTTTCGCACTAGGGCGGAAAAGTGCGCGTACTCACCCCCGCCACAATTACATTTATCATATCAGGCTGGGGGCTAAGCGTCCTCCACGAGTCGGCTCCATAACACCGTCGCCTACGGCTCGGGTGAATGCCGCCACGGTCGTATTATGACAAACTTACTCCACTCGTATCAAAATGTACTACTTATTTTGCCTCAGGATCCGCTCGTAAATATTGTTACACATTGTTTTAAAATAAGCCGCTGGCGTGTCAAAATAAATAAATTAGACAAAGACTCTAGAGTCCTTGAGCTTGTTACAAATGCCATGGAAACATGATTTTTTATGATTCATAAATATTTTTCCATTTTTACTTAGGTACCTAAGAATTTAATCATCGTAACAACATACATTATAATTATAAGATAAGTAAGTATCTAAACCTACTTAGGTTTGCGTATCTATTGAACTTGTTACTAACAGGTACCTACTCAAGAACATGATCATCAATATTGGTTACTTTATAAAGTAACTAGCGTCCCACCCCAGCTCCGCCTCGGTGTTACCAATCTTTGAAATTCTCGGTTTTTCTCTACTGTAACATGGATGTATTATCATAATTATAATCATATTATCACCTACCTATTCCTTGGCCACGCCACAATTATGGCGGTAAGTCCCATCTTTGAGGCGTGGTTGGAAAGACCTCACGGCGTCCTCATCTTCCGCATGACGCAGGGTCTCACCGAACGCGGCAAGTTCGGGAAGTTCCTGCACCGGATTCGTGCGGAAGCGACGCCCAGGTGTCGCCACTGTGTGGACCGCCCGGAGGGCACGGTGGAGCACACGGTGGAGGTGTGCCCCGCTTGAGCAGAGCAAAGCCGTGTCCTCGTGGGGGCGATCGGCGGCGGCGATTACTCGCGCCGGGCCTTGGTACAGGCCATGATCCGGAGCGAGGAGGAGTGGCAGGCGGTCGCCACCTTCTGCGAAGCAGTAATGCTAGCAAAGGAGGCGGCCGATCGCGTGAGGCAACGGTCCTCACGTCCCAACCGCCGCCGGGATTCCGATCCCGATTTCCGACCAACGTAGGCGTGGGCTTGCGGACGGCGAGCAATGGGTGGCTCGCCGTCCGATCGTCCGGTAACCGTCCGGATCGAGCCCAAGTCGTCGACGGCGCGTATTGTTCCACGCGCGCCTCAGGGAGATGTCAGCAAATCGTAGGGGCCCAACAGGGTCGAAGCCTACTGGGGCCACGGGTAGTGTGAAAGTGAAACCCTGGGACGAAGGCAAAGAAGGAACAGGAGTGGGTTTTTAGTCAGTAAAAGTCTGACACTATTTTCCGCTCCGCCCAAGAGCGAGATTTGTCATAAGATGATTTTCCAACCTAAAAAAAAAACCTACCTATACCTTCCTTATGAATTTATTATTTATTTATTTATCATATACTTTTGGTACACCTCATAATGTGGACAGGATAAACATTTGCACAAACTAAGTGTACTATGAGCGGGTCTTATCGCACAGAGAACCTTAGAATGGACTAAAAACGAAAGGATATAAGTACCTATTTGGAAGATAGATTTGGGGCGGTTAGTGTACAAAAATCATAGATAATATTAATTAAAAAAAAAAAATTGTTTCATTACTTTTTGCGAATCTATGATTTTTTTTTTTTAAGTTAAGTATGTAACTTTTTTTTAAATATTAATTAGACACAATAATAAAAATACATACATATATACAATATCAATTAATCACTCTATCTATTGGTGAAAACCGTATGAAAATCCATTCAGTAGTTTTTGAGTGTATCGCGAACAGATAGGCAGACTTACAGACACGGTGATAAACTTTGTTTCATAATTAAGGATATTGACAAGTATGTATCGTGTTAAATTATCAAGTAATCGGTAGGTTCCTAATTGAAATGGTTTGTCACAGGTTGAGTTACTGACGATTCGGACACAATATATTCGGACACATTGTCCGAATATACACATTTTATTTTTAATATTTTTTCACATTCACATCCGATTCGGACACCTCCAAAATTGAAGCTATTCAGTAGGTACAGTCAGATAAAAAAGTCTTAAAATGTATTTTAAGAAATTTGTTACCTATAGTTGCCGCCTTAAATCCAGCCTAAAATATTTTTGGTAACGGCTTTTTTCTTTTTGTCTGACTGTACTAAACAGTGTGTGGTCCGAATCGACACTGAAAAAAGTATTGAAATATTTTTATTTAAATTCGGGAACTGTCCTAATGTACCTACTGTGTCCGAATCGTCAGTAAGTTCACAGGTTCACCGTTCATTGATCGGAAACAAATAAAGAAAAAAAGAGAGTAATTAACAATCAATAAGTTAAGACGTTTAATCGTATTATTTAAAATTGCCTGCTGCGGTCTTCTCGTCCAACTATAATTTAGGTGTCTTCAAGGCTAGAGTGAATAGTCTCTTAATAAACTAGTTCGTCTCACCATCAATGATTGCATCACTGCTTACCATCATGTGTGATCGCAGTCAAGCACTGGTTTATATCAATTAAAAAAAAAAAACTATTCAACATGAAGCAGCAATCAATCCTACTTATGGCGATCAATATAAGCTATGTTTTAAAAATCCTTTACCATTCTCCGTGACTGCCATGATGGTGACCCACTTACAGACTCACCATTAAGGGGATGCAACTCGACATAATTTTCACTGTTTTTCATACAACCGCTCTTACGCGATTATGACGTTATTACACATTTTTCATTAGATATTTTAGAAACACAGTATCTTGTGGATATTATCTAGGCTTCTTCTATTCAAATCAATTTATAAATTTGTGTAAAACTAATCCAGTAAAGACCTTTGAAAATCTTGTTATTTTGCATGAACTCTGACACTTCATAATTTACTCAAAAATTAAAAAAGTCAAAAAAGTATAACAATACAAGCCTTGCAAATTTAATCAAGAAATTTTTTTTCAAAAACTTTTAAGGGTTTAAGAAAAACACGTATATCCTGGATCAAGTTTTGTGAAATATTCGAGTAAATCACGGAATTACCGAATGCCAACAGAGTTTTCAGGCGTTATCTCCCTTTTTTGCTCTTCATCAAACATCGCGTTGGATGAAGCAATAAGCTTTTAAAACCATGCTCGATGTTGACGATAGGCGAGTGGAAAAGGAGCCTCTTAATCAGATTCCAGGACAATTTTGGAAGGGGTTAACATAAAAAAATCGATGCATTACAGCCGAATTTGAAGGGTTGGAATAATAAGGAAAGACAGGGTTCTTAATACCAAATGTTATTACATTGGGAATTACGTTAACATTTCTAGCTCAATCTGCCTTTGTGTTTCATATGAGTATAGTTTCTTTTATCTCGTTAATTTCACTATTCATGTATTACCGTGGTCTAAGTCATGCAGTTTATTTGCGCAAGTTAATTAGAATGCAAGAATCAGAAAGCCCCTTGTTGGCACTAAGGGGTAGGGTACAGCGCAAGTGAAAATTAAGCGTGATCACATTTTCGTCACATCTTAACCGCTTCACAGACCTGAGAGTTAATATTCTTGTAGATATAGATAACTCTTCAATTTGGTTTAGCTGTGACGATTGTGGTCAGTTTCATCGGTGAATTATGCTATCAAATAACTTCTCCCGCTCTGGGTGGGGCGAGTGTCAGACTTTTACTGACTATAACCCAATTGCTCTTTGCGTTCCAGGGCCACGGTAATTCTTTCGTACAATCCCGCAAAAATATTGTTAGGGTTCCGTAGCCAAATGGCAAAAAACGGAATCCTTATGGATTCGTCATGTCTGTCTGTCCGTCCGTATGTCAAAGCCACTTTTTTCCGAATCTATAAGAATTATACTGTTGAAACTTGGTAAGTAGATGTATTCTGTGAACCGCATTAAGATTTTTACACAAAAATATTAAAAAAAAATATGTGGCACTCGGGGACTGCCGCGGTAAAGCTATTGCATAGCATTTTGTATCAACTTATGCAATTATAATTATTTATTTATTTTATTTATGCAGTATTTCTTTTTCTTTGATATTAATTCAAGTTACATTTTTTGAGCGTGGTGACCGATAAGAAAACAATTTTTTTTCTTTCTTGTTTACTTCATAAATTGCTACAAGTATGTTCAGTTGTTATCATAGAACATTACTATAATCTATTATAATACAAAAAGACTATTTTGTTTGACCGAGATTTGAACTCGAGGCACGATGATAACATAGGTAGAACGCTGTACCAATGCGCCACACAGGTCGTTAACGACTTTTCTAAAATAGGTGTTTGGTCTCTGTCGGCCTTCAAGCCACACCTCCGTGCCCGTCGGAGTGGGGAGCGTGAGGTATATTTTTCGTTACGGAATTTCTGGATTCGGTCCCCGCGCTCAAGGCCCGCGATAGAAGCTATGCAATAGCTTAAAAAACAATAAATTTTGGGGGGTTCCCCATACTTAGAACTGAAACAATATTTTTTTTATCAAAACCATACTTGTGGGGTATCTATGGATAGGTCTTCAAAAATTATATTGAGGTTTCTAATAATTTTTTTTTCTAAACTGAATAGTTTGCGCGAGAGACACTTCCAAAGTGGTAAACAGTGTGTCCCCGCCCTGTAACTTCTAAAATAAGAGATTTATAAAACTAAAAAAAATATATGATATACATTACCATGCAAACTTCCACCGAAAATTGGTTTGAACGAGATCTAGTAACTAGTTTTTTTTTTAACCTTTCGAAATTTTCCCCGCGCGCCATTCGGAAATGACAGCAGGGGCACCGCCATAAATAAAATGGCGGCAGAAATAACTTTTTGTGATGTCAAACCGAAAAAAAAAAGCAGAGCATAGACTATAAAATATTGTTGCGTTCAATTTATAGGAAATTTATCCAGGAACGTAAATAATCAAACTTGTTCATACAAAAGTAGTCTCTAAGTATTGAAAATAGGGGCTACAATGAAGTGGGAGAGAGCGAACGCCGGCGTTCGCTTGCCTTTCGACCGTGTGTGGCGCGATGACGTCATGCCGCGAACGCCGGCGTTCGCGTGACTTTGAACAGGCGTCATAAATCGTAATCCGCAATTTACCTTTCAAATTTGTACGGAACCCTTAGTGCGCGAGTCCGACTCGCACTTGCCTAGTTTTTTTTTAGGTTTGATTCTAGATCGTCATTCTGTCTACAAAATTGAAGAATAGTTAGACTATGTTTTCTTGGGGCACAGGAATATGTTTAAAAACGTTTAAGGGTTCTGCAGTCAAAGGATACCAATAGAACTGTTGGGGCTTAGCCTATTGTATCCATGTGTCTATATGCAGACGTTGCACGCTTGTGATGCAACTTATACACTAGTGATTTGAAGTGTTCCTTTATCTTGCCACTGCAGTATTTCCTAAGCCCACTTCATATGAATCACGCGTGTATCATTCACAACATGGACTGCTATCATCATAATATCACACTACTAACCTCTATTTGTACTATTTTTGTAAAGATAAACGTACAATATCCGATTATAATTTCAATTGAAGATATCAAAATAATAATATAGGTATGATCGTCAAGGGAACTGTCTTTTGATTATTATTTTTGTAACAAAACAGCTACAATATAAAACTATAAAATACAGAGATACAAAAACATATTCCACAACGCTACTTACTGTCTAGCTCTAGAAAACAAATGAAAGTAGAAAAAATATCTTAATTATCGTGTTTATTTGTACATTATAACAACAAATGAGGGATAAAACGAAGTTGAATAGAGGAAAGGAAAATAAAATAAAAAAGTAAACAAAAAAAGTAAGGATATAGGTATATTATGTACCTATATAATTTATATGATAATCTTCTTGTTCTTTTTGTGTCAATTTACTCTAACTAAATTTTTTCTGACCAGTATTTCGCAACCTCTACGGCTCTGTTATTGGCCTCGTATAGATCCTGAAAACTGCAGGTGATGGTGCAGGATGGACAGCATAGCAAATGACGCATGTCTTGTGCAGCGGCTCCACACTGACACTGTGTTAGAGATGGCTCGAGGAAACCCTATTTGGGCATTTTGTTTTTACAGCGGCCAACCTGGGTCAACAGGCGGTTAAGAGATTTCCATATTGGCCACTGCAATTTGCGTCCAGGGGGGAGATGTTCTGATAATATTCATGAAAGAAAATGCAAAAATGTATAATACCTACTTATGCCCTAAATTCCTGAGGAATTGTTCATTCTGCGTACAGGCCAACGCAAATCAGAGTTGAACTTGCAAAAATCCACTGAAAATAATATAATCTAAATCTAAGTACTGTCGCCTGTTTTCAAGTATCGTAGGTTTGTCCTTAAGAACATTTTGATACAATAAATAGTATCCATAACATCTATAATACATGGATACATGGTACGTAATAGTTTGTACTAAATACGCTCCATCATTTTAATATATATTTTTGTAGTCACGGTATACTCTAATTAAGAGCTTACTAGGAACTTATAGCGACAAAGATAAGATGACGTTTTTTTTAAATCAATACGTTTTATTAAACAAAAAAACGCTTTTTAAAATTATTTTCTAGATGTAGGTTTAAGCGAAGTTCCGCGATCATGATCTCAAAGCGTCGATTAGCTTCGCGTTCTGCTTTTATCATGATAAGAGCAGAACGCGAACAGTACCACACAGTGTGTATATGTGTTTTATAATTATTTTATTTTTAGTAAAATTGATGAAGTTACATTATGGTAGACTTAGTTGTAGCTCAAAATAAATACTTATCTTTAGTACCAGAATGATCAATCGAGTTACAAAAAAATAAAAAAAAGCTTTGATTGATGTGTAAATGATTTATAATATTTTGTCAAAGTTTCGCACAATGCATTTATAACTGGTCTTTCTCTGATTGTTAAGGAATTGACTTCACGGCTCTAGACTTATTGTTTTGGGGAATAAAACAATATAAATGTTATAGTTTTTGTAATGTCTTTTTTCCCCTTCTAGGAGAAAAAAAAAAACAAATTGGCTAAATTGAATAAATTTATTAAATAGACACAAAAACTTTATTATGTCTCATCTAAGAAAAACTAAAATTAGAAATGAGGCAAAGTGATTTAGTTAGAGTTATATAGAATACAGATTGACCATCTTTTGCCGTCGGGAAGTCGGCATTCTGCCATGAGGGCCCCCCTTGCATTGGCAAAAACAATTTTTATTGTTTAAACCTAACTTGCACAATTTAATACAGTATCAGGAATAACAAAACTGGGCTGCAAGATTATTCGAAAGAGCTACCGTGGTCCTGGACCACAAAAAGCAACTGAAGGAACATAGGTGGGTTTTAGTCAGTAAGCGTGATACTCCGTGTCGCACCACCCAAAGATGAAGAAGCCATATAATTATATTCTACAAAAAAGGAACTTTTATTCCTTTTTGAACTTTTATTCCCTGCACAAAGTTTTATATTTTAACGATTGTGCCTTTCAATGCACGTGTGTCGTGCGGGATACGCTCGGTGTTGCATAATATGGTCACACAACGCTGCGCCGGCGCCGCCCTAAGCAGCGTTTTTGTTGTTATTTGTTAAATATTTGGTTTAATTGAATTTAATTGAATGTTTTTGTTGGTTTGGATACTGAAAGGTTAAATAATATCGAGGATTAGATGATTAACAATACCTTAGGTTTCCTATTTGTAAATTGTAATCTTCGTGCACAATAAAGTATATATAAATAAATATTGTTACCGGTAAGAAATTCGAAAAATACCTGAGGGTTAGTTTAGAATCTAAACCAACGAAAGTAATTTTCGAATGTATACATAATTCTCTTTAGTTACCTTCTCAATTAACTTTAGAGAGTAGTTATTAATTTTACAAAAAATAACTATATAAAATTCTCGAACCAAATATTTCAGCATGAGACTTAACTAATGGTTATTCTTAGCCATGTGTGTTCTAGTATATTAAAAAGTAAACTCTGCGGCAAGCAAGTTTACATTACCGATAGGATTAATGTACTAAATAGGCTCAGTTTAAATAATCCACTACTACTGCAAACATGACTTGTTCAAAGTCGAAATTATGCAAAGTTTGCTTTGCTTTCTATAGAAACACAAACATACTCCAGCACTTTAATCCGTGAGGACATACCTTCGACTTTTGATTTAAGAATTTGAGGTCAGTTTTTCTCAAACTCTAGCCTGAAAATCTGTCAAAATTTGACTTTTAAGTAGGGTGTGATACGTTCTTAACTCAAAATACTCAATTAAGAAATTTACTATGAGTGTATAATCCAAAATGTACTATCCCTCATACAGCTACAACACACAAATATGAAGTTAAGTACCGTAGCGCTACGCGAGGAAACTTACTTGAGCTTTTCCGTCAAGGTGCCCTCTACGAAACGTAGCACCGACCCGTCCTCGTAGCACTTCAGTCTTCACTCACTAAGTCCAATCACGCTACACACGCTCCAAGTGTTTCCAACACACAGGATCACACGGGCTAACCACTGGACAGCCAAAACCAAATTGTGGCCATTTCTACTCCATAATTCAGTTAAATCACATTAAGGGGGGGACGACAATGGGAGAGCATCGATGTGAGCGAATCACACCATCGCTACGCATCGCTAATTTTCCATAAAGATCCGTGTTTACGGGTGCTGTTGGTCGAACGAATATCATTATACTTTTTGGACGTGCGTGAACCATTGTTACACTAACAAATTCAGTGCGAGCGACCTGTGTGGTCATTATAACTTATATTTATGCACGAAGGTGTGCACGCCTAGCCGCTTACATAGTATCTGTTTCAGAAACACATTTAGCTGGATAACTATAAAAATAGCTGCAAAAGTCTAAGAAATGTCCTTAAGAAATCTTACATTTTCCTTTTCGTAGACGCGTAGCGCGTAGACCTCGTAGACTCGTAGCACCTCGTAGCATATCATCTACATTCCACAGTCAATTTTGGGTTCCTATAACATTACGAGATCTCATTAAACTTAACAAGCATACATTCAGTGACCCCAAAGAGTGCGCTTTTCCGGAAGCCACGTACAATGGCATGAGTCGCCGGCGCAGGTAGCGCGCGCGCTCGCCATCCAATATGGCGACAGTTCGCGCCATCCGCCATTACGAGTCACCCAGCACATGCCCTCCATGTAGATTTTAATCTGTAACAAAATACATTAAAGAATGTCTGTCTGTGATTATTACAACTAATACATATACAGAAAATAAGTAGCTTTTGGTACAAAGTTCTACTGCTGATATTTATAATCAGTTCATTTTAAATACGTTTCATTCAGTTCCCAGCTGACCAAGGTTCATATTGACCGCCAATATGAATGCTTGACCAATCCCATACCTATTCACCATGCCCAGCAGGGAGTTCCTGTAGAAGGTACAATAAAGTTGGTAGACTGACAGATATAAATGCGTCCTAATACGAGGGCGATGCTAAATATGTAGTGTAGGATTTATGTTAATCGAGCCAATGGAAAATAAATAAATAAAACAAAATAAAAAAGAACTTTTTGAGTAATATCTATTACACTCAAGTTATTATAAGCCAAGTTGAATGTGATTACCGGTACAAAGTTTGATCACTTATGTTTTGTTTATTCTAGGCTGCTGCCAGCACTTTCGCTCCCTTGATAGTAGAAAATTATCCCACGGGAACATACTGCCGGGATAAAAAGTATCCTATGTGTTATTCCAGGACATATTTTACCCGTGTATGAAGCTTCATCGAAATCCAATCAGCCGTTCAACCATGAATCAGTTATTAACAGTACACATACTATCACCTTTAAAATAATAGTGTGCTTTCTATGTTCATAGTTTCAACTCAGTCAAAGGTAAGCTTCATAAATTGTTTGGGGTCATTAGGTGGCTACGTTTATTGTAACATCGGTGGCATTCATTTAGTCTTCCAAGGTGCAGGTGTACAGGCAAATGGGGTACTCAACTTGTAGCTCATGTTGATTCACACTCGTCTATAAAACTCCCTAACGCCAAATTCTGTTCGCATACAGTTTCTCACCGAACTTATTCTACCGTTATATTATAAAAGAGTCATCCACCATCATCATCATTTCATACTAAAGAAGTTCACTGATGGACATAGGCCTCCCCTAAGTCTCTCCACAACGATTGGTCTTGTGCGTCTCGCATCCATCGGATTCCCGCGACCCTCACCAAGTCATCGGTCTACCTTGTGGGCCTTCCAACGCTGCATCATCCGGTATGCGGTCGCTACGTCGCTACCCCAGAACCTTCCGAGTCATTACCGAAACGTAATAAAAGAAGTCGGATCGAGTTTCGAAGAGAATTTTTTAAACATAGTGAATATATTAATATTACGTATCTACCATACATTTAATTTATAATTATTATTCCGGTATATCACAATGCCAATACCTAACGGTATTTTGAAATGTTTTCAGATCAATCTGCCGATACCGGTTCATTATATTCGATACCGTTATTATCAATTGTCAAATACAAAAAAATCTAGATGCTAAAAATCCCAGTATATTTTATTTTAAAGTTTAAATACTACAGTATCATAACTTTATTTAGTTTTAAATTATAGCTCAGTAATATCCAAAAGATCCTTCTCCATTTTAGACCAGTACAAAAGCGAGCAAAACCGCATTCCTTCGCTAGTCCAAGCGAATTAATTACAATATTGTTTTACACCATGACCTTGAATGCGGACGTACGGTCATCACTCATCATCACTGATCCAAAATGGTGATTACCGGTCGCCATAATGGTTCACAGGATTTATAAAATGGTGACGATAATGGTAGGCGGATTCACCTCCGTGTTAAATATTATCAACAATGTCAATCCTGGGAATACGTTATCTTAGTTAATCTGTACAAGAACTCGTTACAATATTTGTTTTTGCATGTAATCCGATGATGTCACTAAATTTATTTTTAGGGTTTAAAATGGAATCCATGAACAAAACGGAACCATTCTAAGATCATTTTATCTTGAGTTGATGATTAGTATAAATGAATAAGTGACTCGTATAATAGATTAGCTTATTCATTTGTGAAAAAATTCCGAATGTAGGTTTTCAAAAGAATTCTTTAGATGCTACGCCGCCGCCGCCAGATATTATGATTGAGGCCGAAGATGCTTGTGATAGCCTGTTGCCATCTAAATCAAAACTAAAATGTATGGCACCTTTGGAAAAATCTCTTCAGTGGAAAATTAACTAAAATGCATCGTCATTTTCAGTGTATTGAAAAACGTTGTTTGATATACGTGTCATTGCAACACTCTGATCCATAATTCGAATTTCACCTCGGTTGTAATGACAGTTTCTCTACTTGTATCAAAATGTACCTACTATAACACAGTATACATAAAAAATGAACATTGCTATTCTACATTACGTTTTATTATTAACGTTTATTCAAGAGGATGTTATTTTTATTCTTTAACTAGAAAAAACTGATAATTTGCATTTTTCACCGAGTTTTCACCACACTGAAAAAGAGGGGCGCCGACTTTTAGAAAACCTCATGGGTGCTCGTGCTCATTTGATGGACTCGAAAAAGTGGCGAAGTGTGAGAAGAGAAATGTACACTGATCGACCGACAAATACATAAATGTCCTACTTACATACTGTGTACATTACTAATTATGTTTGATAAAAATATAAAATGAAACCATTATATAAAAATTAAACTAGTTTTTATTATCAAGAAAAATTATAATTTATACGTATCCTAAAAGGCGATTACTGATCTGTTTCTTGATGTCTATTCTCAGGGGTGCTCAGCACCCAATGTTTATTTCTCGCCACGGAGTCGGCGCGGCGCCCCTGCTGAAAAACATGAAATAATTTAGTGATCGGGGCACACCGACCTGCCTACAGCCTTTGCACCATTTTTTTGTGGACCTATTGGATACTCGTAAACAAAGGTAATATTTGCCAACTCTTCCCATCTTACCTGGATCACTAGAGGGAATCTCGTCCATAACCCCTAAAAGGGAATCTCCGGTTTCAAGTCGCTAAGTATCTGTTCACAAAAATCACATATCAGTTTTCTCATCATGAGACATAGTAGGAGTAGGAAGCCAAAAATTGATATTTTTGTACATTGAAGCCCAATATGACCTCGAGATCGTATAATTTCTGTTGGTAGTTTTTTACCTACTCCATTGAGTTCCATTTTTCGACAAATTAAAACATCAATGAGAAGTGGCTTTGATTTTTCGAGAAATGGAACATCCTCTCGCACAGTTTGTCTCAATTGAGAAATAGGAATGTCATCGTCTGAAGATTGGAACTCAGAATCACAAACCTCACAGGCTCACATTCATCTTCTTGCAATAGACCCAATCACGACCTTCTCCGACGATCATTCACGTCGCTCTCATTTCCAACTTCCTACTCCAACCATCTAAAGACGCGGCGTTCCGATCCTGGGGCCCTAGTTTTTTTTTTTTTTTTTCGGTGGGAAAATCATCTTATGACATCCCCCGCTCTTGGGCGAGGCGGGAGATAGTGTCAGACTTTTACTGACTAAAAACCCACTCCTGTTCCTTCGTTGCCTTCGTCCCAGGGCCCCGGGTTTCGTTTTCACACTACCCATGGCCCCAGTAGGCTTCGACCCTGCTGGGCCCCTACGATTTGCTGACGCGCTTATTGTTGAACAATAAGCGCCGTCGACGACTTGGGCTCGGTCCAGACGGTTACCGGACGGTCGGACGGCGGGCTACCCATTGCTCGCCGTCCGCAAGCCCGCGCCTACGGTGGCCGGATATCGGGATCGGAATCCCGGCGGCGGTTGGGGCGTGAGGACCGTTGCCTCACGCGATCGGCCGCCTCCTTTGCTAGCATTACTGCTTCGCAGAAGGAGGCGACCGCCTGCCACTCCTCCTCGCTCCGGACCATGGCCTGTACCAAAGCCCGGCGCGAGAGATCGCTGCCGCCGATCGCCCCCACGAGGACACGGCGTTGCTCTGCCCAAGCGAGGCACACCTCCACCGTGTGCTCCACCGTGTCCTCCGGGCGGTCCACACAGTGGCGACACCCGGGCGTCGCTTCCGCACGAATCTGGTGCAGGAACTTCCCGAACTTACCGTGTTCGGTGAGAACCTGCGTCATGCGAAAGGTGAGGACGCCGTGAGGTCTTTCCAACCACGCCTCAAAGAAGGGACTTACCGCCATAATTGTGGCGTGCCCAGCACTGGGTTGCGACAGTCGCTGTCGCCATTTCACCATGAGAACCCGCCGGAGCTCTGTCCGCCATGCTGCGACTTGTCGCGGCAGCGGAGTTTCGCCCCGGCGTTGCATCTCCATGCGCAGATCGTGCATGTGTGCAAGGACTGTTGCCTCCAGATCCCATGGTGGCTGGCCAGCAAGGAGGCTCGCCGCTTCGCGGGAAATCTGGGGCCCTAGTCTGCTATTTTATAAATACGTCATTCCAACACGATTCCATTGTCATTTTTCTAAAAGTTCGTAACCTGTTAATTCATAATGGCCGATCATTGATCGATCAGTGGTCTCGTATTAGAATTTTGGTACGAGCTGTCTTGTAACGAATTAAAAGCAATAACTGCACAGTGACGTTCTAATGGGAGGTCACTGATCAAAGGAACTGTCAAAATAGCAGAATACCGCATACGTCAGACATTCATTTGTCATTATATACGAGATTAACATTCTGTGTCATTTCTTTCAATGAAGTGTCAGTGGTTGATCATTGAAAAGTCATAATGACGCCATTATATTAGTAGATTACCAAACTTGCCAAAAACAACAATTATGAAATCAATGATAGACCATTCTGACACTATTGTAATAGCAGACTTGAGGCCCTGGATGCCATGCTATTGTCGATAGAATGTCACTTGTCTAATCGAAAGACAAATATAGAAATTTATAGTAACAGAAAAATAATGACATTACTTTTTCGGAACCGGGAAACTACGATAACCGCGTTAAAAATAACGTTGCTTTGTACGGAGACAAATTGGAGTGTTGGTTATGCACCAATAAACATAATACGTTTATAAAACAGTTACAAATAGGCTTTAACAAATAACGTAGTCAGCTTAAATTGTAACGTAAACGATAAGAAGTTAAATATTTACGAGTTATATTTAAATGGCCTGAAATGGGGAAAACGGTTCTATATCTTAAGTAAGTATTTAAAGTAGTCATCATATTTAATTTAAAAACAATATGATACGACCTAGGAACGTGTCAGTTTTTTTTTATAATACCTAGTATTCCACAACTATCACAACGCCGTCTAGTCCCAAACTAAGAAGAGTTTGTGCTATGAGTACTAGACAACTGATAAACATACTTATGTATTTCTAAATACATACCTACATATTATAGACAAATTACACCCAGATACAGAACAAATGATCGTGCTCATCACACAAACTTTTGTCTGAGGTGGGAATCGAACCCACGACCTCCGGCATAGTCAGGGCCACTAACCACTAGACCAATAGGTCAGTCAGTTTATTTTGTGTTTTCAGGCATTTAATTTAGATAAGTGCTTTTGTCAAGCTTCGCCGGGTATAAGACGAAAATTATCCTACGGACACTGCCTCTCTACTCTAGCCAAGTTACAACCGTTTCGTTTCGATTCTCTTTTCGTTGTTCGCCCCGAGTCGGCCACGCCTCCTATTCCTTTGTTCTGACCACGTGACGAGCATTGAGATGACGTCAGAATAAAGGAACCGGAGGCGTGGCCTACTCGAGGCGAACAACGAAAAGAGGAAAGAGAAGAGAGGACGAGGAGAAGAAAGACGAAAAGAGTATCGAAACGAAACGGTTGTAACTTGGCTAGGGGGCCTGTTCTACCCACCGGGAGGTTTGATAAGCTAATCCTAATCCAGACCATTGTCTGCCCTTTGTTCAAAGTTTCATTCAAATACCTACGTGCAGCGTGATGTGATTTGTTTAACAAAGAAAAGAGGTGTGATTTATTTAGCAAACATATGTACAAACATGTAGGATAGAGTACAAATTAATATGTTGACTAAGTTGCCATTGTTATGTAAACTTTTATCTGTTTCTGCTTTTTATGTTTTTACTATTTAATTCATAGTATCTATAGTAGTGAAATATGAAACCAAAGAATCGCCAAACTTAAGATAGATAGATAGATAGATATATTCTTTATTGTACACCAAAAATACAAATTACATTAGGAACTTAAAATTAATAGGGTGTCACAATGGGCGGTCTTATCGCTAAAAGCGATTTTTTACAGACAACCTTAACTTAAGTGGCAGTAAGCAGGGCACATTGCTGACAAAACAGATAGTCGATGGGGAAGAAAGGTTGAAGACGCAGCGAAGGCCTCCCACAAGATGGACCGATGACTTGGTTAGGGCTGAGGACCGGTCATTATGGAGACACTTAGGGAAGACCTATGTCCAACAGTGGACGTCTTTCGGCTGAAATTATGGAGAGCAGTGGTGGCCAAGTGGTAACGGCCCCGACTTACGAGTTGTAGGTCGCGGGTTCAAACCCAACCAGGTGCATTACTTTGTGTAATTTATTTCATCACTATCGCTCTCAAAACGGTGAAGGAAAATATCATGAGGAAACCGGTCCTAGAACCAAAAATTCGAAGACATGTGACATTCACCAACCCGCACTGAGCCCGCGTTGTGGATTACGGCCCATTCCCTCTCCTAGAGAGGAGGCCTGAGTCCCAGCAGTGGGAAAATTATAGGCCCCACTATGCTGAAATGATGATGATGAAAATATGAAAGACTTTTAAGAATAGCTTGAATGAGTTAATGTATTACATTGTCTGGCAAAACCGTACATAAAAAATAAACTAGGTATGAATAAAATATTACAAAATAGAACTAGTTTATTGATTTGTTTATTTCCTTTATTCCTAAAGTTCGGTTCGATTTTAATAAAGTAATTCATTGAGAAACAGAGAAATGTAAGGAATTATTTCTGTTTTCGAATATGTTCCAAAAGATATTGCCGAAATATCTACCGAAGTATTGAGTCATTTTGTCGTAAGTTAATTAATTTTAAGTTTGTTTTTCATTAACATTGTTTCGATTAGTAGTTAACTGTTATATAAGTATTGTTAGGAAATATTAACGTCAATAATAAAAGTAAAAAAAAAGTAAGTAGTAATCTTAAGACATCTGAGGTACAGGTTAATCCTAGTCCAGGTTAGATCTAATTATTGTTTTATGTCATTTCTGTTCTAGTTTAAGGCCGCAGTTATTGTAAAGTTGCACGAATTCTTCAAAATAAACAAATAAATAATTAATTTTCGTTACTCGGCATTTGAAGCCAGATATTGTTTCAATAGAAAATTGTGTTTATGTAGTCAATTTTTGAGTTAGCAAAAAGATTTTTTCGAGTCTTACAGAGGCGAGTCACTTCATGACTACAGTAAAAAAATATCTATATAATTTTTTCAATAGTTGATGAATCATTAAAGAAAACTAATGATTCATTAAGCTAATGATCATTTAGCTTATGATCATAAAGCTAATGATTCTTTAGCTATTACAAAAAAATGTCTTTCTCCCATTACTTATGTTGCTACACTTCTGTCATTATCTCATTATGATTACCTGCAGTGTGCATAGGCCTTGAAAGGAATGTCAACATTTTTTTCATTTGTTTTACATAATACGTTGAGGTAATCATTAGTCATGGACTCTGTGTTTGCCCTTCCTTGTTGTATGATGTCATATATATCAAATACACAATACATAGCCGTTCGGGAAAAGGGCAGTAGGAAAATTAACTAAAACAAAAAAAAATATTGTACTGGAAAATTTTGTACAAGCAAACACTTACAAACAACACAAAAATCAAAGATATATTAGAAAATAAAAATAGCATGTCAGTAGTATTTGTAGGTAAGGATTCTCACACCAGTTTAACAATATAAATTACATCAGAAGGTAACAAAATAAGTAATCGGTCAAAAGTCAAAAACTTAAAAACGCGAACAACCCTTTTATGTGTATGTGTTTTTGGTAACTAGATAATATCTGCGTGGATTTTTTTTACACACTTGATTTATGCCCATATCGCACTCAGAGGGTTGATATTGAGTAATGTCTTGGGCAATTCAAAATCACTTTCTGTTTCTGGACATTTAAAATTAGCGCACTTCACTGGTGATTGTGCCGATTGTGCCGTGCGTTGACTGACAGCCTGTCAGTTACAAAACTTTAATCTAAGGAGAGATGTCTTTTATTTTATAATTAGTCCAAGGCCTGGGTGTTAAAATCATTTTGAATCGAATCAGTAGTTCCTGAGATATTTGTTGGAACTATTGTAATCATCATATTTTTTTCAAAACCAAGAACAAATTTTGTAATAGGTAAATTTTTTTACACTTGTTATGAGGTGCACTTATCATACTTTCTTACAAAATTTCCACAGTAAAAAAAAAACCGAGGTTAAAACCCCCAGTCACTGGACTAAATATCAATAATTTAAGGCTTTACCAGGATTCCGAGAGTTTTGAAAATTTTAAATTTTATTTAGTTTTTTTTTCAATATGGTGGCAGGAGTGGTAAAAATACGATGTGGAAAATAAAAAATCGAAAAGAGCACGTCGAAATCAGCCAAATCTCTAGTTTTCAAAACTCGCGGAAAACTTTCCTTTAAGTCGCCAAAATTAAATGACCAGATACCTAATTAGAATGTCAAAATAACTTTTTACTATTTAGGTACAGACGTTTTTCCTATCTACAACATGACTGTTTCTCCAATGTGCCAGCTACGTGTGTTACCTGTTTTTTACTTTATTGTCACGCTCTATTGTTACTTTTTTGCTACCAGCATTACCTGTTGAAAGTTTCTTGAATAGAGCAATATTCTAGAATCTTCGAAAATAGTTTAAGGTTACTTATCTGCAATTACTTGAACTAATTCTGTCTTGTCGGTGTTGAAATGTTATTGCAGTATGACCTAGTCATGGTTTATTTTCAATTGTAGATGGTTTTATATGTTGTCTACTTTCAGAATTTAATTTTTATGAAAAAGCATGCTTGCGCCACCGAAACCTGTGCGTCTTGAGTCCTCATTATTCACAATTACCCATGTGTGTGATATGGAATTAGGGACACGTGGAATCCTAGAGGAAAGCAGGCCTGACGCCACGTAAGCGAGGTTACGTGACCTTAGTGACCTACCACCACACAGCTACTTTGATATCTACCATTACCACTCCATTGCGCACATGTTGTTGGAAAGTAGTAGATTCTGAAATAATAGATAATTTGTTGATGAAATTGATATAAAGCTTACGAGCTTGTGTGGATAAATAACTTAATATGTAGTACCATGAGAAATATCGTTAAGTTTACCTAGTTAAACAACATAACATAAAATCCATAAGTACAAATAATCAAGAATACTAGTATGATTGCATAAACGGCCTGCGGGTCTTAGGAAAAATTATATAATAAAGACTCCCAAAGTGCCAACAACTCAAATTACCATACTGCAGATAATTATAAGAACTATGCATACGCCTATGTGCTAAATAAAATGTAAACACAACTTAAACACATTAAAAATAAATGTATAAAAAAGATTCGCCCATCAACGATGGCACTTAAATCATTGTTTAAACATTGCCAAACTCAACCATATCAAAATGTAACCATTCCATGAGTTTAAACGAGATATTATGAGTAAACAATTAAATTAATAATTACCAACCAACGTTTGCGTGTCCGTAGAGGTCGTAGACCAGTTTCAATAAATACGCAATAATACTTACATTGTGTTTCGAAGCAGTAAAACTTTGATGTTTATTGTTTCTAAACACAGCAATGTATTTCGAATTGCTACTGCTCACAAGGCTGGCTATTATAGCATCAGTAAACAATCTTGGTCCTAGTTCGGTCTTGAATCATGAACTTGACCTTGAAAAATGTTTGCACGCTGTTTTATCGTGAACTGTACATTTGTTCTGTGAAAAGTTGAATACATAATCGTAATATTCATATGGTTTGAAGCGGATTGGATTAAATTTTTCTTTTATGGCCAAATAATCGAAATAAAACTTGTACCAAACGGCACATTTAGTACTAATAAACCTTTTTTTACTTTCCCTAATGATTTGAATGACTAAAACGAGAAAAATGTTCATGAATTTAACCGTTTAAATATTCTGATGGATATGTTAGATAATTGAAAAAGTCTTTCCTATTTACGAAGTTGCATTCCTAGTTGTATCAGCTAAGAACTTAGTTACGGTTATTTAGCAGTATCAGTATAGAGAGCGTCCAATAGCTTTCGTTAACGCGAATGTACAATCATTTGCCGTCTTGCACTCCAAGTTTACATGGAACAATCGAGAACCTCTGGTCAAGTGGAGTCTCTAACATTGATTTTATGTTTCATTCGATCAAACTGTCCAGTTGCACAGAAGTTGAGAAAACGCCACCGAAACCGGTTGCAACACCTTCCGAATCAATTGTAAAACATTTTGTTATGAAACCAATACTTAATTTCATTTTAGTTTCCCTTTTTTTAATTGCTGAAAAGAAATTTAATAAGCCCTTGCCCCAATTTTCTTATCAAGGCGCTTGATAACTTAATTTGGGCTCGTTATTTTTTTATTGATTGCAGACACTAGCGAATAATATTACAAAGTCAAAATAAAATAAAATTGGTTTACATGATGAAAACATATGTAGATACTTATGCTAACAGTTCATGGCATAATCAATATGAAGCCTTGTAAGTAATCTAATCTGAATTGAATTCATCGATGTATCTCTTGTCTTCTTTTTATCATAACCTTTAATTTAAAACTCACGTAACGTAATCATCTTCGGAATCACCATTTAATCGTCATGGTAACTGTGATACAATTACTTGGATGTTCTATGCACTAACCCAATCAATTCAAATGTTTGACACATTGTTTACATAAGCGGGCTGCTTTATGTACATGTTAATTTATTTATGAACGGACCTTACTTCACCCAAAACCAACTATGACTAATGAAATAATTCACAAATATTGGTGCTACTGCATTCATATTATCCTTATAGGTACCCTTGACCGAGATCTTGACGACATTCTTCCGAAGTGTTGATTGATTGCCATATAAAGTTGTATTGACCGACCAATGGCATTGCAGAAAAGGTGCATTTATCGGAATAATTTTCGACGTCGATCACCCTGTCAGTGCATGTCTCGAGAGTACGTGATCTGAAAGCCGTTCTAGAAGTTGTTGTGTATATTTTGGGTCACAGCAGGCGGTACAATGGTTGGTGAGGAGCGGCGCTCAGTCATGAAGTTACAGCTGCAGAAGCTCTACTCCAAATAACACGGAGCAACTGGCTTGAGCAGAGTTGAGAGTAAAAGTCTTGGACAAGAACAGCGTAATCGCGCCTCCCGCAGCTACAGTTATAGTTTTCAATAAATTTTATCGTCAAGTCGTGTATGAGCTTCTTATCACCCGTTGTTGTAAGTAGGCCTTCGGTTTTTGTTATTTGGTGGGTTCTGCGCTCCGGTTGCCGGGTGCCTACGTGACGCGGCCCGCGTGGCGAGGCTTGGGGCGAGGGGAGCCGGCCCGTTTGTTTTGTTGCGTGCGCAGCGTAGTGACGGGACTTTATTATTGTCATTTTTACCGACATTGTTTTTATCGAATATTTTTGGTAAAATTTTGTTAGATAGTTAAAGGCATACTATTGGTTCTTAGTGGTATTTAATGTTGAAGAAAGTAAATGTAGAGAAAATACGCATGAACTAAATTAAGAAGCAAAATCCTCAGTTATGGTATCAGGCAAATAGGCAACCTCTAAGAGTAAGTTACAGTATTTTGTCCAAGTAAGATAAGTATCACGTCGACATCGCGTGCTCATTATGCTATTACAGCTAGAACGTCGATATCGTTAGAAGTAATGTAAACATTACGAACGTCACTAGCGTATCACTGGAGCTCGTAAGGAGGCAAAACACAACAAAGAATCAGTCGGTTCTACAAAGCCAACGCGAACAGACGCTACCACTGTTAATCAAAAAGAAGAATATTACATTGAATTAAACTCTTATAAATTTTAAAGAAAAGTTCTCAAAGTTATAAATTTAGTTGGAAAAAAATTCTACGAAGCTTCAAGATGTTTTCAACGAAGAAAAGTTTGGATAGGATGCTGCAGATCTACAAGAAGGAGATTCGTCGGCAAATCAGCAAGACCACCAGTGTCACAAACTCTGATGCTATGGTCCCGAGGCTCGATCAGGCGGGTTCGAAGTCACCTCAGAACGACGAGGCTGGTCCCAAGAAGTTACTGAAGTTGCAAAAATATCACAGGTCAGTGAACTCGTTTGAACTCTACGACACAAACTTTGCGTAACTGTCGAAGCCGTATCATGCATTGAGTTTACATCATTAATGTGGGTACACAAGTTAAAAATAACTCAAACAAAGCGAGTGCATGGCAATATTATGATTGAAATTGCGAATTTGATCCGGTGATAACTAACATGCGAAACGAGTGTGATACGGCTTAAAGTTACTCACCTACTTATGAATTAAAATCGCACAACACAAGTGTTTTCAAGAAATCGTAACATGTGCACTGAATTAAATAGATCTCTTTGTACCTGATCCGTTTAGTTAAATATTCAACAAGAATACTACAGTAACAAAGAAGAATAAGTCTTCTTTCTTGCTGTAGTCTTCGCTTTATCTTATTCTATTATTGATTTTATCAAAACCAGTGTGTACTATCATAGATAAATTAATCAACCATAACAATTTATTAATGACTAATAACACATGAACAAATTTTATTTACTTTCTAATTTCTACAGTAAGTCAGTCGATGAAAATTAGTCATCTGTATCTTTTTTTATGTATAGATATCTGTCGACCCTGACCACCCAAGAAATGCCGATGGCTACCCGAGGACTGGCCGTGTCGAAGGACCAGTCACGGGAGTTCATGGCTTGCTTCCCGGACATCGTGAGAGACCTCACTGAGACTGGCAAGCACATTGATGTGCCAGAAGCCAGCAAGTGGTTGGCTAAGGTACGTTACATGTCGCTGCGATCAGTCGTAAGTGAAGTGCGTTGAAACCTGTTATAAAAACTGACTAGAAACTTGTCTGTCCACCGTGTCTGGATGGACTTTAGACCTAACCATAAATTGCTGAGCATTATTGCAATGTGTTAATTTATCATGCCTATCTAATTTGAGTCGTTCTAGCAGTTTTTGTAGCAGCTTAATATGTCCACATCTTTTTGTTGTATAATAACAATTTATTAAAAAGGTACTTTTTGGTTCACAATATTTATTAGTAGCACTTTTTTCTATGTTAGTTCTGAAATGTAAAAGTTCATAATTCTTACAACAAAATTAAAAACTAACTCATAAAGTTAGTTATATCCACGATTGTATTTTTAGCTTGCTTTTAATCAAATTTTAAATTCCCTATTTAAATAATAACAGTAATTACAAGGATGCAGCTGATTAGTTGATGATGTCTTATTTTGCAATGTAAACAAGATTAACGAGTTTGACGTAAAGCTGTAACTAGCTATTTAGGTGTAATGAGTCTGCACATAAAATATTTTTTTATTTTTATATTGATATAAACCAGTGCTTGACTGCGATCCCACCTGATGATAAGCAGTGATGCAATCATTGATGGTGAGGCGCACTAGTTTATTAGTATAAAGTAAATATGTAATTTTAATCACAATATATGTAGTTTACTTAGACTAAATTTATTAAGCTTACTTACTTATATAGGTCTTCCGTTTCAATTTAAAGTCAATATTTTCATGACATAAGACCAAGATTTTAAAACCAAAATGTATCAAAAAGATTTAGTCACGGTACTCGATACCGTTTCGACGTTGATCAAAAGTTTTTTCTCTTAGTCCGTCAGTAAAAAATCTAAATCAACTGCGCTGTATTTCAAGCCTGACTTACCTACACCTAGCTAAATTCGACATGGTTATGTATTTAAAAATAATCGAAAATAGTCATAATTCTTATTACCGTAATCGATGATATCATGCGTTTAACAATATTTAAGCAATATGTTTTGAAAAACTTTACTACGCAGTTCCAACTTTCTTATTTGTTCGTGTCATTTAAATGGTATTGTTTTTGTTGCAGCTGTTGCAATACAATGTGCCAAACGGTAAAAAGAATCGAGGTCTAGCTACGGTGATGGCTTACAAAATATTGGAGAAGAAAGAGAATTTGACGCCAGAGAACATTCATCTAGCGAATATGATGGGATGGTCCGTTGAAATGGTAAGCTTGAAAACTGTTTTTTTGCTTTTAACATACAACGTTACACCTGTTAGTGTCCCGTAAGGTAGAGTAGGGATACGAGTAAGTAGGTACCTAAAGCAGGTAGGTACACCCACATTTCGCCGCGGGTGCTTTTGCATTTTGCTGATCCCGAGGGAACATTCTCCCAAGATAAATATATTCTTTGTGCTATTCCAAAACATGCTCTACTTGTGTATACCTATGTACCTCTATATGTTTTTGTATCCAAATCAGTCCGAACTTTCACGACACATATTATCTATACACACAAACTTTCGCCTTTATAATATGATATAATATTATTGTGATTCCCAAATATGTAGAGGGAGAGCCTATTGCTAACAACCGAGCACAAATCCAGACTCTTGAAAAATTCTAGATCCAAAACTCAATTAGGTATACTTTGTACGATCAGGGTAGGTATCGAACTCATTCTTAGCATTATCGCTTGCTTCTTGGTTGTCTTTAATCTACTTAAGCTGCACTTAAAGCCTACGGCAAAAACAATCCCTATCAGTCGCCCGATAGGCCTAAAAGTATCGTCAAACAATATGTAACAGTGAACTTAGGTGGTAATCCATATACTTAACCCCACAGCTAATACTCCAATGTTGATAAAGTGATAAGACCTGTCAATATGTAAATACAAAATCATGTTTACTATTTCAATTTAAAACGACAAAAAATGATAATCTATGTCCGTGGCGTTACATAAATAAATATAGAAAAAAAAAACAAGTTTATCAAGTTCCTTCCTCTGTCGTTCTGGCCTTGGGATTATGATTTGGCAGTTTAGCACTCATAAATGTAGCAGTCACCACAGCTTATGATAAATAGTGAAACAACCAGCCTTATGTAACTATGGGCAAGCCGGCAATATTAGATATTATTATTTTCATCGATGGCCGATTGTGTCAATTCACGTGTCCCGACATTCGTGCATTATTTTTACATTCGTTTATTAGCATTCATCATGCCACTTCCAAAAGCTACCTAATGATATTCAACATACGAGTATTCTCATAATCTCAGTTTGTTCATCGATTCATTCAAAGTAGGTATCTACTGGCTTTATTTGGATAGTTTTATATGTCTACTGTTTTAAAGGACTAATAACATTAGGTAACTTTGCCGCTGTGTTTGTTATTTACTAAGACAATGACCTCTAAAACTATATCGCATTAGGTATAATAACAACATTCCTGCAAGAACAGGCAGAAAAACTGATCTACGACTTACGAGCAATGTTTCTATATTTAGAAAACCTGTAATAGTTATATAGTATCTAGCTAGCTATTAGATGTAGGTACCTACTAAGTGATTAGAAACGCCTAAAGCTAGAACTACATTAGACCGACGCACACGTGGACCACGCCTGATTTGTATGTAGAACGACGTTGCGTGGCGTCGCGTGGCGTGGATCTAATGTATCTCTACTAGTATAATTGCCATATAAAATGTATGGAGAACGACGCGCCCACATCGTACGTGGTACACGTGTGCGCAGTGTAGTTCTACCTTAAAGCCTATAGGTGCTCTTGAATCTATGTAGTTTATGATCTGTAACTAACGCATATAAGTCATGTAAATATGTACTTGGAAGTGTAATCTATTTTATCTAGGCACTATTTACCTAGGTCGGTTAAATGTTACCGTTAGATTTAGATATCTAAAAATAAAACAGTAGACTTCACTACTGAAAACATTTATCAAACCATTTTATTAGCACTAGCTTTCATGATTTAAACACGAATATAAACACTGGCCTGTAATAAACACAGCTACCGAAGTGTTTATGATTTATTTCCTTATTGATATTCCAAATACAAACCGACCTATGTACCATAGCTACTCGTAAGAGCAAGCATGGTGGACAGTCCTCGTGACATAATGTGAAGGAAATTGATTGTCACTACTTATTTATATTTAATAGATCTACGTCTGCCACTCTCTATTCCTCCCTCTCTCTGTTCTATATCTGGGTGGATCTATTTAGTATCAAATACAATACTAGGCAAATAGATCTACGTCTCTCAAAAACCTCTATATCACCCACCCTACTTTTTAGGTACCACTTGTCTTTAATCAAACATCATTGTCTACAGTTCCACACCCATCAATTACTGCTCAATGACATCATGGAGGGCACGGAAATGCGTCGTGGAGCTCCCTGCTGGTACAAGCACCCTGAAGTTGGCCTCACAGCGATCAACGATGCTGCCCTAATTCAAGCAGCCATGTTTTCAACGCTCAAACGTCACTTCAACAACAAAAACTGTTACAAAACCGTCCTGGAGACGTTTAATGAGGTACTTATGTTGTATAATCAATGATTTATGACTTTCCGGTTTCAGCTTTAGTGTTGTCACGAAATTAATGTCCAAGTTTTTGATTAGGTACTTTGCAAACTGTGTCCTGACTCCTGACCTTTCTGTGCTAATTTCCTGTGTTCTCTAATGTCTAGACTTAGGTATTTCTCAATATTAAAATGGATGAGACAGACATTTCGTTGCCATTTGTACAGTAAGGCATTAACAAAAGAATCTACCTATCCGAGCATGTCTTAATTGGTTACACTTTATTGTAACTTGGCATGATACAAAGTAGATAAAAACTTTTTAGAAAAAAAAAATAACCGACTTCACTAAAAAAAACACTAAAAGGATCAAAATAACTTTAATTTCGGATGTCGGTGTTTCTCGGTATTGTTTGTTTCTTATTTAACACCGACTTCCGAAATTAAAGTTATTTTGATCCTTTTAGTGTTTTTTTTAGTGAAGTCGGTTATTTTTTTTTTCTAAAAAGTTTTTATTTCACACTTTTTAGTTGCGATACACTTATAAACAGAGTGCCTATTTCTAATGACAATTCCAATTAACCCAAATACTGCTAGGTTACATTGTTTTATTATAAAGTTGCTGTGCCTACCTTCCTCCTTCCGGCTCCATCATCAGATCAGTTCGATAGTACCTTATAGCCAAAGAGCATCTCACGACAATTCTAATAAGCCCAAACACGGCTAGGATACATTGATTAATTACGGAGTTCCTGTGCCTACCTTCCGGCTCCATCATCAGATCAGTTCGATAGTACCTTATAGCCAAAGTGCATCTCATGACAATTCTAATGAGTCCAAACACGGCTAGGTTACATTGATTAATTACGGAGTTCCAGTGCCTACCTTCCGGCTCCATCATCATCATCAGATCACTTCGATGATACCATTTTCAACGTAACTATTCAGAATCATTCATTTATTTGTATTGTCATAGTCGCTTAACTATATCTTCAATGTGATATCTATTTGAGTATGAAGTTCCGTTGACCATTTCTGGTCTTCTTCATCAGTTCCACTTCATCAAATGTTACTTTTTGACTGTAAATGCTTAAGTTCTTGATGAAAATACTAAAATTACCATAGGGTTGCCTATAATTTTTGAGGAGTTCCCTCGATTCCTCATGGATTCCATCATCAGAACTGGATTTTGAAAAAAATGGGACCAATCTGGAAGCATATCCTATAAAGGGAAAAAAAAATTTTGCAAATCGGTCCATAAACGACGGAGTTCTGAGGTAACACACATAAAAAAAAAAAAACAAAATGATGACAAAAAAAAAAAAAAAAATACAACCGAATTGATAACCTCCTCCTTTTTTTTGAAGTCGGTTAAAAATAGATAAGATTAATCTGATTCTATTTTTGTCTCTTATATGACACTAACATGTGCTCGAGCAGTCAAGCAATTAAATTGTTCACGAAACTTACATTATTAGGTATCATTAAATTCTGTAAAAATTAAAAATAATTGTGAGTTGTGTCATCATCGCCAACTATACATAATAATATCAATGAATTAAACGTGGTTTGCCGCGTGAATGGTATAAAAACAAAAGACTACTTTTTTACACGACTACTATATAATCTTATTTATGACTTCATTCATATAACACACAGTGAAGGTATTTAATTTTTCTTATCTTTGTAGTTTTTTATCGTATGTAGGTAAGTACCTATGTGTTTCTTCAATCAAATATATACCTACATATAGATGGTGATATTGGAAGATATGTTCTATGATAGGTACGAGTGCTAAGTATATTATCTTCCTCGTATTCGACGGCCATAACGCATGGTCATAAACGTGACAATATGATTGTAAAACAATTGAGCACACACTTAACGTTATTATGCGAACTATTGTTTTGTTCAGAAGACAAAATACCTAGGTAGGTAACTGTACTGTGGTTCACTGTGCTATCATAAATTGTTTATAATGTTATTGGTCGTATTGATATTCAATTCAATTACTTAGACAGAAAGAATGTGCAACTTGAATGATTGATCGTCAGATAAATTTAATAAACTAAACTGTGTACAAAATATTTGTAGTTAATTAGTATCGTTATCTATCAGTATATTCACACGTCCTCACGCAAATATCTTAATTGAAAAACCTGTTATCAAGTTAATTAAACCATGCTGTGTTTATGAAAACAATCTTACTATTATCTAATCTTAATGTCGAGTGCAAAGCTTGTTAACTAGACTACGTTGGTGGTAAAAATAATATGGGTACATCGCGACCTTATACTTAACAAAACATAATAATAATATAAATCTGTTCATGTCATACTTACACTAACACATGCATCCAAAGCTGAAGCAAAACAGGTTGTTGGTTGTTGCACATGAACTTTCTTTTTCTCCGAGTGTCCATGAACTTTCTTAGGTGTATATTAATCGTGTATTACATCGCTTTATGTTCCCAGCATTATTTTAAATAGACACCCTAAAAAAAAACAATCCCGCCAATTTTATGGAACTGTCAAGATTTTTTCTTTTTTTGCCATCTATATCACTATCCAACATTGTTTGCCAGCCAGTAATATGTAGCTAAAAGTAAACCTCTTTTCAGATGCTGTTAAAGTGCTCGGTCGGCCATTTCCTGGAGAACCAGATGGCTAAGACGGATAAGCCAGACCTCACCCAGTTCACAATGGAGAAGTACGAAGCCATCACAAAGTACAAGACTTCATACCACACGTTCCAGATGCCAGTCACTCTAGCTCTGCTTATGACAGGAGTAGAGGACCCTGAGACCCATAGACAAGCCAAAACTATCCTGCTGAAGATGGGAGAGTTCTTCCAAATTCAAGTGAGTTAACTCTCTATGCTCTGTGTTTTTTTATCTATTTGTTTTTTTTAGGGTTCCGTACCTCAAAAGGAAAAAACGGAACTCTTATTGGATCACTTTGTTGTCCGTCTGTCTGTCTGTCAAGACCCTTTATCTCGGGAACGCGTGGAGGTATTGAGTTGAAATTAAAACCATATAATCAAGACTACAGTCCCTTGAAGCTGAAATAAAATCAAACTCCTGAGTTAACGAAAAAAAAAGACACGGCCGTTTAGTCGCAAAAAACGTATATTTCGATACTCTCAAGGGAATCAAAATTCATAAGGTACTTCCCGACTTGACCTAGAATCCTGAAATTTTACATAAAGCTAGGTCTTATAGCACAAGTATAGGAAAAAATCTGAAAACTGTAAATTTTTAGTTACGCCACAATTTTTTTTTGCAATTGGTTATAATCTTTGAGACTCCATTCGGGAATTAAACTATTTACATAGGTAAGTTTGTACGGAACCCTCAGTGCGCGAGTCCGACTCGCATTTGCCCAGTTTTTTTTTAATATCTACCTACTAATTTTATCGTTAAAATATAGGTACATGGTAGTAAACTAACTCTCAGTCTTACCAAGATTTCAGAGTCTTGCTTTTATCACTTTATTGACGCACTTTCTACTCTAAACGTATTATTTTATCGCAGGCCGGGTTTTCCTTTATTGCAATACAAATAACTCATGTTTGAATTTGATTTAATATTAACTGAAGTGAGAAGCAAGAAAGTCACACGACTTTTAAAGCAATTGCCTTGAAAACGTCACTATCACGATTTTCAGTTATCTTTCTCTTTCGTAATTAATGAAAACAAACCTACCGCCAAGATTAACAATGTCACGGTTGGGTAATATTAACCAATTTTTATTTTTTTAGGATGACTTCTTAGATTGCTTCGGAGACCCAGCCGTCACAGGCAAGAACGGAACTGACATTCAAGATGGAAAATGCACCTGGCTCGCAGTCGTTGCCTTGCAGAGGGCATCACCGAAACAGAAGCAGCTCATGGAAGAAAACTATGGCAGCTCCGATCCAGAGGCAGTCACCAAAATCAAGAATTTGTATGAAGACCTCCAACTCCCACACACCTACTCAGTCTTCGAAGACGCCACTTATGATCTCCTTAGGACACAAATTCAGCAAGTCACCAGGGGCCTGCCCCATGAACTATTCTTTAAAATCTTAGATAACATCTTCAGGCGAAGCGTCTAAACTTGAATTTAAACTATCGGTTAAGTTAGTGACTTAGAAAGGTGCAAAAACCTAGTAGATGTATATTTGTGTAAGGTATACTGAAGTCCTCAATGAAATAGGCGCACATTATGAAGAATAAAGTTATGTGAAGTGCCGTCGAATTTTATGTTTGAGCGCTGGGTGTGAATGCACTGTTATTTAAGAATTTATATTAAAAGTGAGGGGCTATGAAACTTGTCAGAGAACTGAAAGCCTTATTGATGAGAAGAGTCAGGCCAAGAGAGGAAGACAAACATCGGGAGAATGTGAGGATAAAAGTCGATTAGAATGTCTATCTTATACTTGTAACTAACAAGATAAACTTGTTAACGTAGATGTACTTTATGAACTTAATACTATAAGCCATCTAAGATAGCCGCCTGTACACATGGATTGTAGAACTTATTGTTAAAACTTTGATTCTTTTTCCTACACATACCTAATGAGCTAATTAATTATACTTTACATAATGTTTTAATAAGATTTTTACTGAAACCTAATTAAGCATGTATTTCTCTCGATGATGATATTAAAATGTCGATTGCATTTAATACGATTTTTTACTTGGAACCCCATTTACTTCTACAACTAAAGTGATTAAATACAAAAAGTCTTTGTAAGCCAGTTATTTTTTTTATTGAGGCTCTCCCGTAGACGTTGGTGCGTGCCCAAAGCGCCAATGTGAGACACGATTTTTAGTCGCCATTAGCCTAATGATCTCGTAAAACAATTTCTATGAAAAAAAAAAAACACTAAATAGTTTAAAATAACTTTAATTCTGGAAGTCTGTGTTTCTAGCTTTATTTCTTTGTTATTTTACACCTACTACTGAAATAAGAGTTATTTTTTAAGGGACCAATTCAAAAGTAGGTACTTGATACTTTAAACAAAAATAAGTCTAAATCAGTCCACAATTAACCGAGAAATCGGTGAACATACCTACATAAAAATAATACAAACATCCGAAAACGTGCATACATATAACCTCCTCCTTTTTGAAGTCTGTTGAAAATAGTCGCTTACTTAGTCGAGAATTCGGTCTTTGACACCATATTTGAGTAATACTGCCTCATTCATAAAGTACACAGTTAGTAGGAAAAATATTAATCTGAAATTCCAACATTGTTCCGCTTCTATGGCTGTAAATGTTAAGTGAAACGAATTCTACACTGCTCATCAAAAAAATTAGCCCACATTTTACCACAAATCATTTTTTTGTTTTCAGCGAAACAAAACGAAACGTTTCTGAACAATGAATTCAGAAACGTTTGATTTATACCTACGCTTTATTTACAGTAATTTAAACACTTTTAATTTATTTTTATTAATCATTAAAACGCTCTGCTTTAAGTAGGTACATCCTGAAATAAACACAATTGTTACAATTTAATGCTAAGTATTCGCTATTAGGAGTAGTGGTGGCCCAGTGGTAAGGCCCCGACTTACGAGTAGTAGGTTGCGAGTTAAAACCCAGCCTTGTATAATTTATATTATCACCACTGCTCTAAACGGTGAAGGAAAACATAGTGAGGAAACCGGCATGTAATAGGACCACAAATTCGAAGACTAGTGACATCCACTAACAAGCACAGAGCCCGGGCCCGCGTGGTGGATTACGGCCATTCCCTCTCCTAGAGAGGAGGCCTGAGTCCCAGCAGTGGGGACATTATAAGGCTTTTATGCTATTCTCTCGTCTTGCTCGAATAATCACCTGCGTTCGCCGATTAGTGTTTTAATCAAGATGTCGATGGTAACTAGAGGAATTCGTCCGTTTCTTCCCTGATTCTAGATCTAATGTTATGGGGATAGACTACTAGGGCTCTAGATTTTTTTGGGTTTCCCACTAATTGTATTATACTATATTATAGGGTATATATTATACTCTATTGGATTAAGAACACGCTTTATACAGGCTACGATGTAACTCGAATGACGATCTCTTTCAGCTACGCTGTGATAATGCGAACTGCGTATGGTCGTGCATGATCTCGCATTTTTTGTTGTTGATATTTGTTATTATAAATCTTCCTTAAATATTAAGATCTTTATCATTACACTACACACTGCACACTGTTTTACACTACATTTAGTGTAAAGCATCTCCGTCCCTGCAGTCAAAAATGTCCAAAACATGATAGAGACCTCCACCTATCTGACTGTTTCTTAATTATGCAACACGTAGCATAACCTTCACCTGGCCAACGTATGACATTACTGCGACGTATTTAATAAAGTCATTTGAATCTCTATACTAAAAGCGAAGCGAATTGACACGCATTGCTTTTTATTCCAGTTGTCGTATTTACTTACACGCGAATTTGAAGTCTGGCTTGTCGATGAACTATGGGCAATTGTGGCTTCGGTACTGACTTGCTTGCGTAATCGTTAATTCTGCTCACAATGTCTTGCTTTAATAGGGCTGTGACTTACAGTCACACCCCTTTTTTAGCGACCAATCGTCCAAAAACCCCTCTCGCTCCGGGGTTCCGTACCTACTTCAAAAGGAAAAAACGGAACCCTTATAGGATCACTTTGTTGTCCGTCCGTCTGTCTGTCTGTCAGTCTGTCTGTCAAGACCCTTTATCTCGGGAACGCGTGGAGGTATCGAGTTGAAATTAAAACCATTTACTGAGGTCTGCGGTCCCTTGAAGCTGTGAAAAAATCAAACTTCTAATTTTACGAATAAAAAAGATACGGCCGTTTATGTCGCAAAAAAGTATATTATTATTTCGATATTTTCAAAGAAATCAAAATTCATAGGGTACTGTTCCCGTTGACCTAGAATCCTGAAATTTGGCATAAAGCCTAGGATAAAAACTATACACTCAAGTCTGCGGTCCCTAGAAGCTGTGAAAAAATCAAACTTCTAAGTTATCGAAAAAAAAAGATACGGCCGTTTATGTTGCAAACAACGTATATTTCGATACTCTCAAGAGAATCAAAATTCATAGATTACTTTCCGTTGTCCTAGAATCCTGCAATTTGGCATGAAGCAAGGTCTCATAGCATGAGTATAGGAAAAAATCTAAAAACTGTAAATTTGTAGTTACGTCACAAAAAAAAAAATTACGATTCGTAAAAATCTTCGACTCGATTCGGAAATTGAACTGTTTTCATAGGTAAGTTTGTACGGAACCCTCAGTGCACGAGTCCGACTCGCACTTGCCCGGTTGTTTTTTATTGTTGATAGGCTCGCACTTGACAACTATTTCACATAATGCAACCAGTAGTAAATCGACAGGCTAGTAACTCGTCGATGCACAAGACTTCGAAGCGCCCATTTCTTTGAGTTGGCACCTTTGGTAAAGTTACCGAACTGATGAACACCTTAGACTTTTTATATAGAAACAGGGTACAGGGTAGACCGATTTTTTTGATGACCTGCGTACTATAAACGACTACCATAGGCACGGTGACGGTGAATCTCAACGTCTATCTAATGAAGCAGTCTCAAGATTTAAGATACTACATGAGTATCTGATGTACCAAGATAGCGTGAATTCGAAGACCGTTAACTGGACTTATTGTCCTGCTAACATAACATAACATCGGGAAGAAGTGGATGGTTCATTTAGATTGTACTGGTGTCTAAGTAAGTAATAAAGAGGCAATGTTTTCATCAACCAGGCACAAATTATATGTGTGTACCTTATTGATAGCAAGAGGTTATACGGAATCTGAAATGCAGACGTGCTGGTGCTGATAAGCATTTAATAAAAAAAAACAAATAGCACTTTTCCCAATCTGGATCTCAAACTCAATACCCTAAGCTCACCATCCGCGCTTACGGCTACTGAGTATAGATATACTGGCGAGTCTTTGCGCATTGTCTGAGTGTTTCTTTCTGACCTATACAATAGGTTGGTTGACGTTTTGTCTTCGGGTCTAAATTAAATACTTTGTCATGTTAAACTGCATTATAATAATAAAAGAGCAGTCTATTTTCTCCAACACAACAAAAGCAGCTAAAATCAGATAATTTTTTACATCCGCCTATTATAAATGGTCTGGTTGACTGCTAAGAGTATTCCTGCAACAATCCTCGTTGAGTTTGCTACTGAAACCGTTTTGTGATGAATCTTTGTAAGAGAATGGTCACGTCCAATAGTTTAGTGGTTGGGAAAAGTGTAGCGACTGTGACAATAAATAAGTTATTTGAAAGGTAGGTCGCAGTTTGTAACTAATTAAGTTTGCTATCTTCGCTAATAGTTTTTCTACTAAGACCTTTATTCAGGAACCTGGAGAAATAGGATATTCCTCCGGTAACAGTCATTCCACTCACTGGTACACTGTGTGCCTGGATCATTGTTGATCATAACGTGATTGAGGAGTCAAAATATCCAAGTATTTTGTAAGAAGATAGTTTTAAATAATCTGTTAGTTTCTTGAATTGGGTTATTACAATACGTAGGTATATCCGTTTTAGCAAAAAAATGCAATGCATGGTAGTATAGGTACCTATTGACAGCAATATTATTGCCGCTGTCCCCTTGGATTATTTGCATATTATTACATCGCCTTGTCAAAAACAAAATGCATTTTGACTTGGTGATGTTAAAATGTTATTAATGCTGCAGGCGCTGAATCATTTACCTATGTAATATAAGTATTAGGTCTTTAACTATGAATTGCTATTGAATTGTTGAATTGAATTTATTTTTGTCTTATTGTGCAATAAGACCGCCTATTGTACACTTATTGAGATAAATGTTTGTCCTGTTTTATGTTAAGGTGTGCAATAAAGTTATATAATAATAATAATTGCCGTTTTTTGAAACGGGTTGCTTTGAAGTGTTATTTATATCTTTGGATTGACTTAGAATTATAAGTTCAAATAAACTTAATGTTAAAGGTACGTTATTCTTTTTCCAAATAAGGTATTTATTGGATTCTTCGTGTTTTGTATTTTCTGTAATACCTGTTGTTGTGTTTACTTATCGCAATTCTTATAACCATGAAAGCTAATAAAAAACGTTTTTTTCATATTAAGAGTTCCAACGTAGAAACTTTGCATTTTAAAGGGCAAGCAATATCAATTACGTTTACCTACGACTATCTTCTAACAAAAGAACTTTGTACTCCTTGTTTAATAGCTTTCGTTTTGGAAATTTTGTCTTATTGCCGCACTGAAGAGAAAAGTTATTCGTGAAATTAAATTGCCCACGTGAAAGTGATTGAAACCAAAATAGACATCCCATTCATTAGCAGTTTTAAGTCCATATACATCATCAATATTGCATACCGCTTGAGACTCATTGTTTCCACGGTAGAACTCATATTACAAAATACGAGTTAATACGAGTTTTCTTATATTTCATACAAAAATAGTTACAAGTACCTACTACGATATTACAAAAAATACGAAACACAAAGAAACCAATAAATACCTAATTTTGAAAAAAGAATAACGTACCTTTAGTATAAAGTTTATTTGTACTTATAATTCCAAGTTAATCCAAAGATATAACACTTCAAACCAACCCGTTTTAAAAAACGGCAATTTCATACTTTGACCCCTATTATTTATTAATAATATTGCATCCTAATTTTTTGCATGTGACTAAACCTGGCCAGTCAAAATGGCTGTGTTTATCCAACGGAACAAGGTCCTTTACAATCAGCTAAGTCTGTCTACGCAACTGCTTAGAAGTGCAGATAGATCTAGTGTACCAAGTTTTAACATGACCACGGAAAGAAAAGCCTTTTTAGAGTTTTAAGTCCATATACATCATCAATATTGCATACCGCTTGAGACACATTGTTTCCACGGTAGAACTCATATTACAAAATAATGCGAGTTTTCTTATATTTCATGCAAAAATAGTTACAAGTACTACGATATTACAGAAAATACGAAACACAAAGAAACCAATAAATACCTAATTTTGAAAAAAGAATAACGTACCTTTAATATAAAGTTTATTTGAACTTATACTTCCAAGTCAATCCAAAGATATAAATAACACTTCAAGGCAACTCGTTTTAAAAAACGGCAATTTCATACTTTAACCCCTATTATTATGGAGTTACGTGTTACTTCCAGCGCCATCCGGAGGTTGTGCCGTTCGTCCTCAAATAAGTTCGACTTGAAGAAGGAAAGAGAGGAACTCCATAATGCTCTGCCAGGAGTAATTGATGTCCTTGCTAAGCATGAGAAGTTTCAAGAGGTTCCAGCAGCTGACAAGTGGATGAGGAATGTGAGTATAGAAAGTAGATTAAGTACATTTATTTAAGTAGGTATTTGGTATATCCTCCTGAAACCCAAAGATACAAAGGTGGACTTAATGCCTATTAGGCATTGTTGCATAGTAGTGGAGAGATAACATGGTAGGTGCATAAAAAAAAAACAAAGTAACTACAAAATGACAGAGAGAAACTAAAAGAAATGAAGAAACTAACTAACGTGAACCTAAGCAATCTGAGAAAAACAAGTTATAAATACACTTTTTAACCGACTTCAAAAAAGTAGTAGTTTCTCAATTCGGTTGTAATTTTTTTTATCATATTTTTTTTTTAAGTGTATCACAATTAAAAGCATTTTTACGCTTATGTAGTTAAGTTATATGTATAGTTACAATAAACAAACATCTCACAAAGGGTTTGAGAAATGATTTGCTATTGTAATTTGTTTAATAGCCACTGGTGCAACTAAAGGTCTACCATTTTGGTACTGCCAACTGCGTGTCTTATATGTATATTTAATTATGCTCTTCCAGAAACTTCTATAGATACCTGGCTTCAACAAGCAAGTTCTTAAGCCCCCTAGATTTACAACATAAAAAAAAATCACTGTTTTTGGGAATATTACAGACTTAGTTAACATTTTCTATTATATTATATCACATTGTGAGCTAATGCAAATAGGATATACCAAAAATAGTTCGGAAAACTTCTGTGTAGAGTGATAATTTCTTCAATATGACTATAATTTTAGTGCTCACGAAAAATTAGAGCCTGACACACCCGCGCACTTGATGTGGGTATGTCCTAATTGTCTCTACGTCACGAAGTATAATCTTGTAATTACAGTACCCATGTGAAATGCGTCGATAGGTAATTGTTATCTGACGCTATCTGATTAGATAGGCAGACCCCCAACCTCATAAGCAGCGAAGCCTGTATGTCCATGTTCGTATTATCTTTGAAGGTCAAATGGTATCTACCAGGGACTTGGTGCACTAGATCTAGTTAAGAGCCTATGTTCATTTATTAGGTCGTATTAGCTTTCGTCCATAATACGGAAGTTTTAGATCATCGCGGCTACCACGTCATTCATAATGGATTTCGACAATGATTTAAATTGACACTGATGTTTCTGCCAACGGCTACGGTCGTGTGAACGTCGAAAATTATCCCAAAGAACAGACTCCCAGTATAAGCAGTACCACCAGTGACCACGGATAGTGGAAATATCGGAAAATGTCGTGCGGTGTTCCGCAGGGAACGGTACTAGTGTCCTTGTGGAACCTCGGGTACGAATACGTGCTGCGTGGTGACCTCCCCAGTGGGATCAGCGTGGTTTATTACTCTGACGACAAGCTGGTCTTGGCGCAGGGGGAGTCGCACCAGGTGGTGACCAAATTAGCAACACCAGGGCGAAACTCCGCAGCCGCGACTGCATGGTGGACAGAGTTCCGGCGGGATCTCATAGTAATATAGACAGCTAGTGTCGCAACCCAGCGCTGGGCACGCCATAATCATGCCGGTAGGTCCCCTCTTTGAGGATTGGCTGAAGAGGCATCACTGCGTTCTTACCTTACACGTAACGCAGGTCCTCACCGGACATGATAAGTTCAGGGGGTTCCCGCACCGGATTCAGGTGAACAGAATACCCGAGTGTCACTATTGTGTGGACCGCTCGGAGGACACGGTTCAGAAGCACACGGTGAAGGTGTGTCCTGCTTGGGTGGAGCACAGCCGAGTCCTCATGACGTGACCTCTCGCACTGGGTGTTGGTTTAGGCCATGGTCCGGAGCGAGGGGGAATATTTAGAACGCTATCTTCTGTAAAGCAGTAATGCTAGCGAAGGAGACGGCCGCAAAAGTGAGGGAACGGATATCCTCACGCCCCAGCTGCCGAGACCCAAACCCTGACTACCAGTCACCGTTGGCGTGGGCTTGCGGATGACGAGCAATGGGTAACTCGCCGTCCGGCCATCCGGTAACCGTCCGGACCGAGCCCGAATCGTCGACGGCGAATGAGATGTCAGCAAAACCGTAGGGGCCTTTTAGGGCCGAAGCCTATAAAAAAACCTACCTTAAAAAAAGGATAATCAGTATTCTTTATCTCTCTATTATATTATATTATATTATATTATATTATATTATATTATATTATCTTATATTATATTATATTATATTATATTATCTTATATTATATTATATTATATTATATTATATTATATTATATTATATTATATTATATTATATTATATTATATTATATTATATTATATTATATTATATTATATTATATTATATTATATTATATTATATTATATTATATTATATTATATTATATTATATTATATTATATTATATTATATTATATTATATTATATTATATTATATTATATTATATTATATTATATTATATTATGTTATTATATATTCCAAGATATGACCCATGTGCCAACTTTAAACCTAATCCGTTCAGTCGTTAAGCGGTGGAGGTGTTACAAACAGATAGTAACTTTCGCACTTAAAAATGATAAACAGTTTATGTAAGTATAATAACATAATTTTTGCAAAAGTATACCTACCTACAGTGTGAATGAATTTAATTTCAGGTTTTAAATGGCAATATAATTGGCGGAAAGAACATGAGAGGACTGACAACGGTAATGACGTACAAAATTATTGAAAAGCCAGAGAATATCACGGAAGAAACGATGCGCCTGGCGAGAACTTTGGGATGGTGTGCTGAAATTGTAAGAATGCTTTTTGTGCTTATTTTTTTTTTTGGGCAACTCAATTGATTTTAGAATATTCTAGAAAAAAAAATCAACTCGGTTATTTTTTTTTTTTCACATAAGGCCACATAGCCACTTATAAAAAGTCAAATGCAGTTGTTGTAACGGCGGTTCTGACATATTCATAATTTTGCTTTCTTTTATTTATTAGATTAGAGATCCTATAATCTAGTTCTATTTTTATTTTCAGTTACAGGCATACTGCTTAGTGCTGGACGACATAGCAGATGGATCCATCACACGCCGAGGCATGCCTTGCTGGTACAGACGGGAGGATGTTGGCATCGCAAACGCAATTAATGATGCCACGCTTATCCATTATTCTCTACTGCAAATTTTAAGAGCTAACTTCGAAAATTCGCCAATCTATGTGGACCTTTTCCATAATTTTAATGAGGTATGATGCATCAAGTTCCTATTCAAATCATGAAACGTGACCATCATCATCATCATCATCATTTCAGCCGAAAGACGTCCACTGTTGGACATAGGCCAAGCGTCTCCACAACGACCGATCCTGTGCGTCTCGCATCCACTGCATTCCCGCAACTCTCACCAGGTCGTCGGTCCACCTTGTGGGAGGCCTTCCAACGCTGCGTTTTCCGGTGCGCGGTCGCCACTCTAGAACCTTTCGGCCCCATCGACCATCCGTTCTACGAGCAATGTGCCCTGCCCACTGCCACTTTAGTTTGGCGATTCTTCGGGCTATGTCGGCGACCATGGTTCTCCTGCGGATATCTTCATTCTTTATGCGATCACGCAAGGAAACTCCGAGCATAGCCCTTTCCATTGCCCTTTGGGTGACTGTAAGCCTTCTGATGAGGCCCATTGTAAGCGACCATGTTTCAGTGCCATATGTCATCACTGGCAACACGCACTGGTCATAGACTTTTGTCTTGAGACACTGTGGTATGTTGGACAAGAAGATACCGCACAGCTTCCCGAACGCTGACCAGCCGAGAACGTCGCCAGCTGAAACGTGATATCGCATAATAAAAGTAGTAGGTAATTGCACCGCCAGCATCAGACCTGAGGCCCTACCACGAGCTCATAACGAGATCCATTGGACAACCTGAACTGAACTGCTAAAGGGATGGAGCTATAGATATAATAATAATAATATAATAAATCATTTATTATCTTGGCCCATAGATACATACCTTACAGACTAACATATATAGAGTAAATTCAATTTAAGTTAGGACTATGTTATTAACACTTCACATTGCACTATGTTCACTTCGTGCTGTTCTGTGGCACCTGTCCGCGGAAGCGTCGGAACACCACGCCCTGCGGCCAAAAGTCTTCCTTCAGCATGAGGGGCAGGAAACTGTTCGGGACTCGCACAAAGAATTATTACGCCTTGAAATTGACGTTTCGGTGCGACTCCAACAGCTGAACCCTCAGTGCGAACTTCGTCTTTTGACGTACGTACTCCACGAAGCGATATAGGGTGTATAGCTCAAACCTCTTTCTCATTCGCACTTTTGACATTTTAACCAGTCATGGTAAGGCCCCAGCATCCCATTTGTGTAACACGACAGGTTTATCTGAAAGATTCAGAAGAAAATTCCTAATCCATTGTTTCATGTATTTGCCTGTTCCATAGCATAAATATTGCATTACTGGTTGAGACATTATAAAAATTAAAGACATTGTCATTGACTGTGTATTAATTCAAGCAGTGGTGTAGCTAGTCCCAAAGTCTGCATTAAATAAAATTGTGGTCCCCTTTTTTATCCGACTGTGGCAAAGCTCAAAAGGGATTTTGTTTTTGTTAAGAAATTAACCAATTTGAGAGGCTATCATTAATCAAATTTTGCGGACAAAAAATCTACTTCACGATTTCTTGTTTCCATAAGTCGGGGCCCCTGACATCTGGGGCCTCAGTTTAATTGATACGGCAATAGTTAAGCTCAAGCTAGAATTTTATCTGGATGTCGTTTAGTACCTACTTCGGTTAACACTAAAATAAGTATCTTTCTAAGCTAATGCATGATATTTCATTGTTACAGACGCTCTTCTACACAAGCCTTGGACAATATTTAGATATCATGACAGGACTGAATAATAAGAATTGTGATTTATTTACTATGGAACACTACAATGCAATTGTCAAGCACAAATCTGCTTATTATACGTTCAAACTACCTATAACTCTTGGAATGATGTTGGCTAACCAATTTAACGAAGACACTCACAAGAACGCCGATGATATTTCTATGCAACTGGGAAGACTTTTTCAAATGCAGGTGAGCTGATTACAATTTAAAGAAAAAGTCATAAATTATATATAGACAGGAATCTGTTACCTATAAAGTATTTAGGTACTAAGCTACGTACCTTATCATACGTATTCACTGAACATTTTTGTTACAGGACGACTACATCGACTGTTTTGGAGATGAAAATATGACCGGAAAAATGGGCACCGATATCCAGGAAGGTAAATGCTCGTGGTTAGCAGTGAAAGCGCTACAGCAGTGCAAACCCAACCAACGCGCTGTATTTACGGTTTGTTACGGCAGCAAGGAACCGGCACACACAGAGCGCATCAAGCAACTTTACGTGCAGCTTAAGATTCCACAGCTTTACAAAGAAGAAGAAAACGAATACTACAGTAAAATTATCCAGAGAATACAGGCTGTATCTTCAAATGCTGAACGCGATTTATATTTACAAGTGTTAGATAGTCAATATGGCAGAAAACAATAATTAAAAGTTTTCCTATTAAAGTGTGTAGTAGTATACAGGAAATGGGAAAACTATAGAAATACTATTCTTTCAACAAGATGTTGTTTTATTTATTTCTTTGTCAGGTTTTTTTTAATATTGTCCTAAAAGACTAGTGGCCGTTCTTTAATTATCAAAAATAAAAGAACATTGTTGTATCATTTTTTTTTGGCGGTACTTCTTTGTGTGAATTAGTGTTCAGTGGCTTTTTTAATTATTCGCAAATTGGTTCCTAGTGGATATTGTAATGTAAAATTGGTGTAGTTGGATGGAGTTTCATCCATGGAGTTTCTTGCCGGTTCTTCTCCATAGGAAACGACCAATTTGGAACCGTGCACTAGCTTCTGACGTTTTATAAGCAGTGACGGATTAACCCTTAATCAAATTAAGCAATTGCCTAGGGCATCACGTCTGGGGGGGGCACCAGAAGAAGCACAAAAAAATCCGTCTTTATGGCATCACGTCTCACTCTCATGTCACTAAAAACCACACCAAAAAAAGTTTCTAGGACTAATTTGAAAATTCGCGCGTTTTAAGTTGACATAGAGTCCGACCTAGAGTCATAACCCCGCTCCCGCTTGCCCACTCGCTCCGGAATTGCGATCAGCTAATCACAAACCACTCCTACCTCGCGGCCCCCCCGCCTGGCGCCCCCGCAAATCTGTGTCAATCAAATGTTTTGTTTTTTGAGTAATTGTGCCGGCCGGCTTCTATGCATACGTAATAATAGGGGCTAATATTGGGGTATGAAATTGCCGTTTTATTGTAATAGGTACTTCGAATTGACATAAAACCTTCATGGTTTGAGATTTTTGAGTAAAACTTTTTTCACATAGTGAAGTTCTTCTTTTAAAAAAAAAAACTTTTTACAAAAAAAAAAACCCACTTCACTTAAAAAAAACACTAAAAGGATCATTTTATATCACACTTTTTAGTTGCGATACACTTATAACCAAAGTGCCTATTCTCATGACAACTCCAATTAACCCAAACACTGCTAGGTTACATTGTTTTATTATGAAGTTCCTGTGTCTACCTTCTACCTTCCCGCTCCATCATCAGATCAGTTTGATAGTACCTTATAGCCAAAGTGCATCTCATGACAATTCCAATAAGCCCAAACACGGCGAGATTACATTGATTAATTACGGAGTTCCAGTGCCTACCTACCGGCTCCATCATCATCATCATCAGTTCACTTCGATGATACCATTTTCAACATAACTATTCAGAACCATTTATTTATTTGTATTGTCATAGTTGCTTAACTATCTTCATTGTGATATCTATGTGTGAGTATGAAGTTGCGTTGGCCATTTCTGGTCTTCTTCATCAGTTCCACTTCATCAAATGTTACTTTTTGACTGTAAATGCTTAAGTCCTCGATGAAAATACCAAAATAACTATATGGTTGCCTATAATATTTCCCTCGATTCCTCGTGGATTCATCATGAAAACTAGATTTTGAAAAAAATAGGAGCAATCTGGAAGCATATCCCCTCTAAGGGGAAAAAAATTGCCAATCGGTCCATAAACGACGGAGTTCGGAGGTAACAAACATAAAAAAAATACAACCGAATTGATAACATCCTCCTTTTTTGGAAATCGGTTAGAAAATGTGCAACATTCGATTATCGACTTTCAGTTGTTTTTTATTCAGTTTAGACAAGATAGATGGATACTTCGAAAATTCGAGTGATTTTTATACGAGTTCCGACGCGGAAATAACGCGGCAGAAACAGCTCGCAATATCAATGTTGCTTTGGAGAGGGGACTGCTAATGAACGCACCGTGCGACTTTGATTTAAACGCTTTCGTGATGGAAACTTTGATTTGAAGAACGAACCACGTGGAAGACCGCCCACACAGGTGAATAACAAAATGAATTGAAAGAGATGGTGGAAGCCGATCCGAGCCAGATTACCCAGGAATTAGCGGCATGGTTTAACGTTACCTTACCAACAATAAGAAAATATGAAAAATGCCGTGCCTCATGATTTGACAGATCTGCAGAAAGAAACGCGTGTTGAAACTTGGGTGAATGAAGGAATATTTGATCGAATTGTGACATGTGATGATAAGTGGATTCTTTACGATAACCGTAAGCGAAAAATGCAATGGCTGACCCCAGGTCAAACGCCGCGACAGTGTCCTAAAGCAAAGCTTACCAATAAAAAGGTAATGGTAACTGTTTGGTGGTCTCAGCATGGTGTTATTCTCTATGGCTTTCTCCGATCTGGTCAAGCAATAACGGCAGATATCTACTGTGCCGAACTCCGAACAATGACAGCAAAACTAGCAGTGAAAATGCCCCGACTAATGAATCAATCTTCACCATTATTGCTCCATGATAACGCGAGACCTTAAACAGCACGAGAAACCATTTTAACTCTACAGGAACTGCAATTAGAAACCATTCGTCACCCTCCGTATTCGCCAGACCTTGCTCCAACGTACTACCATTTTTTTCGTGATTTGGACAATTTTCTACTTGATAAAAACTTTTCTTCTCAGGAGGTAGTACAAAATGCTTTCACACAGTTTGTCGAATCTAGATCACCAGAGATCTATTGCAAACGCATAAATGACCTTCATATTAGATGGCAGCAATGTATAGATAGTTACCACAAAACCTTAATTGATGGTCCAGATTTGGCTAAGACCAATTTACAAAGCCTCGAGTACAGGCGTAAGGTAGCCAGCCTTTCGGTTTACAGGATGCAATTTGCAAAGTGAGCGCGGGAATCGCATGACTTGATTCTGCCATCACTTTTCTACTATCATACAACCGTATGGCGAGTGTCCACCCTTAAATGGTTGACACCTCTACGATCCGGACTAAGCATTTCGCCTTGTCGTTTTTACCGCGTACATCGAAGAACTGGAACTCCGAACAATGACAGCAAAACTAGCAGTGAAAATGCCCCGACTCATGAATCAATCTTCACCATTATTGCTCCATGATAACGCGAGACCTCAAACAGCACGAGAAACCATTTTAACTCTACAGGAACTGCAATTAGAAACCATTCGTCACCCTCCGTATTCGCCAGACCTTGCTCCAACGGACTACCATTTTTTCGTGATTTGGACAATTTTCTACTTGATAAAAAGTTTTCTTCTCAGGAGGCAGTACAAAATGCTTTCACACAGTTTGTCGGATCTAGATCACCAGAGATCTATCGCAAACGCATAAATGACCTTCATATTAGATGGCAGCAATGTATAGATAATAATGGTAATTATTTTGATTATTCTTCGAAAAACTAAATTCTTCAAAATATTAGAATATTTTTTTATTCTCATATTTTCTTATATTCTCAAATAAATATGTTAAATGAAAAACAAAATCAATTTTTCAGTATAAATCGGCAATTTCATACTTTAACCCCTAATAAATATTTTTTTTTTTTTATTGTTGTCGCACCTACTCCACTTCTAAGGTACGTTACATCTCATCACCTTATTTTACAAAAAAAAAACTAATGTTTTTAGGCGGTAAAGGTTTAAAGACCGATTCTAGTTGACACACGGATAGGGGGGCCCACAGGCTTAGATTGCTTAGGGCATCAAGTAGTCTTAATCCGTCACTGTTTATAAGTGCCCATGTAGGCCTATGTGAAATAAAAACTTTTGACTTTGACTTTGACTTTTGTATCTCAAGTGTCTTCGCAACTGGACAATATGTGGAATCATTGAAAGAGGGGCGATCTCGGTAAAATGGAGCTGAGAATTTTATTGTAGTTTTGGCTACCTCAGCGAAGTTTGCCGAGAAGGCTGACTCGATACATTTGCTGCCAAATACTACAAAAATATTAGAACGTGTTACACCCGCATTCTAATGGTGAACTAATGAACTATTCACAAGAAGACATGGCTTAAAAGCCTTAGTATCCAAGTCAAAAACATTAACTAAAAAAACCATTTGTCATTGTTATGATGCTGTCAACGTGACAGCATTTACGTTAAAGTGCTGTCAGTGTCAAAGTATCACCAACTTTTGTGGACGTTTCGGCCGTCAATGGTAGTTTTATAAATATCGTGTGCTGTATTTTTCGTTTTTAGTGTAGTAAAAACCATTAGAACGAGTATTATAACATAGGCATTCTAGTAATTTAATGGGGCATTGTAAAACTTGCCCAAATTGAGCATTAGTATTTTTACCACGCCAGGAAGTCGGTCAGAGAAAGTGGGCACGTAGCTATTATTTAATTAAAGATGAATAACATAAAATTCCTTCATCTCGTAAGTAGAACACGAGCATTATGCAGCGGCTATGTCAAACATCCGGGGTAAGTTGACCTAAGAATATTATTACATGATTTAAAACTGTAAATCAGATGTTAAAGTTCAGCATTCCCATTCGAATCTTAAATACACAAAGTTTTTTAATGAAGAGATTTTCTTCAATAGATTTATCTTCAAAAAATATTTGACATATCACATTACAAGAAAAACCAATGACAGTGCTATAATTCTATAATACTTTTTATTATATTACCACTTAGGTAGGTAATTAAAATGGGACAAGGGCAGGAAGATGATGATGACTTAGGTAGGTAATTAACAATTTAACTAAGTACACTTAGGCATCACTAAAAATACCATAAAGGGACTTTGTCCTAGTAGTTCATTATCATCAATTAGTCATTCCAACATTTCAAATATCTACAAAGATTTGATGGAGCACATTACAAAATAAAAAATCTTTTCCCTACAAATGCTTTTTATGATATCATCACTCAAGTAGTTAATAAGTTACCCAATTACACTTAAGTGTCTATAAAACTACCAAAAAGACACTTTGTTCTAGAGGTTCATTACCATGAATTCGTAATTTCAAAATTAGAAAGTATGACATCTAAGCTAAAAATAAGTTTCAAAGGTCACTAAGCAGATTTTAGAGTCAGTTAATGATAATATTTGTGGCTGGCCCACCTCCATAGGTCTTGTTTGAGCAACAACATTAACTTCCTCAAATAAATCACAGTGTTAACATTTTTATATTTACAGATTTCTACAGCAGTCGGTAAAGAGAACCATGCAAACCAGTGTGTCTATAACTCAAATTATGAAGGAAAAGGAGGTGTTTCATGATGCGCTGCCAGGAATCATAGAAAACCTGCAGGCCAACTCCAAGATATCTCAATTGCCTGAAGTGGGAAGCTGGGTCAAAAAGGTATGTCATATTATTATTTATTATAGATTTACTTGGCAAAAAAAATGAAAACAACATGTTTGATGTGATTGAAGAATTGTGTGGGAAGCGGTTTTCATGGTATGGGCATGTTACACAAGATAAAAGATTAAGGAAAACAAAAACATATTATGTTTCTATATATGTATCACATACCAAACAGCTGAATGGATCTGGATGAAATTTGGCACATGGGTAGAGTAAGTCCTTGATTAGGACATAGTAAACTTATTTATTTTATCTCAGGAATATGTTCCAAATAGATATTTTTTTACATTCATGGTGAGGCCACTGGCAGAACCTGGTAATGGCATAACGTTTTTTCTGATGATTTCATCAAGCCTTCGGAGAGCCTCTCACCTGGACACAAGTTGCCATGGTCAACCTGGAAAACCCTCGGGCACCCCGCGGTATTATAATAACGTAATTGCGCGTTTTTAAGTCACCAAAAAAAATTATTAAATAATAAAAAAAAACTTTTTCTGGATTTTTCTATGAAAAACAAAGATATAGAAACCAAAATTTTCGGCAAAAAAAATTTCGTACTAATGTGTGTGTACAAACGTACAAAACGACAATTAAGCGTTTTTCAAGGTCATTCAAGTTGTACAATCTGCGCTCAAGGGGAAAAACTTCGCACCCAGGTTGGGCACAGCAAAGATAATCTCCACAGGTAGGGGTTCTGAGACAGTTCCAGTTTTCAAAGCTTGTGTAGCGTCTCTCCGCAGATCATGTCCCACCTTCGATCATGGGTCATGTGCCCTGTTACCTTTTAACATAGGGATCTGATGACAGCATCAGCGGATGGCATTGCCGTGGCCTACTTATGAGGTATAGTAACATGGAATACTGGGCCAGGCAAGGAAATTAACTTGAATAAAAAAAGTAGCTTTGCCATTAATATGCCCTCAATAATTATCTTTCTGCCATATCCCAGTTTATTTGGGGTTGATGCACATGCTTTCTTCTTCCAGACATCTCTGTTTGCCTTCATCTTAATTTTTACCATGTTCTATCAAGCCATATAATTTTTAAAACAATCCGTCCATCGTTTTCCAGTCAGTCATATCAGTAATGTACATTCAGATAAGTCTAACCCTAGGTTTTGGATATGGAAATCCAATGATGGCCCAAAAAAACAAATAACAAAAAAGTAAAAAAGTGTAGTTTAAATCAAAAATTTTCTCTATAAATATAGATAAAATAATATGTAATTAAATTGACCTTGTGAAATCATTTTTAATTTATTTCAGCCTTGACCAAAACATTACATAAACAGTTGTATAACTTATTCCTATCATATGCAACAACAACTACATACATCATTAAGTATTTTTCTTTGATAATAAAAAAAATAATTGTAAAATATTTCAAGAAATTCGAATCAGTATTTGCAGAGATAAACATTTTACAAGAAAACGAAACCCGGGGCCCTGGGACGAAGGCAACGAAGGCAACGAAGGAACAGGAGTGGGTTTTTAGTCAGTAAAAGTCTGACACTATTTCTCGCTCCGCCCAAGAGCGGGATTTGTCATTAGATGATTTTCCCACCAAAAAAAAAAAGAAAACCTTTTAACCGCCAACGTCGGATATCACAAACACTTATTCGGCCAGGTTCGCTACATAAACTCCATCTCATCAGCTCTTCTGTCGCCTATGGGTATTGAATAGCTAAATGACACCCAATCGCAAACACACGACCCCGGCGAATAGGGCACGAAAACACTCGTCGGACCAATCCGACCCTACCGGTTAAAGGGTTAAACAGGCAGCTTTACGACTTTATAATAATAGCTAAATACTTGGTAGGTACAGATAGCGGCACGAATCTTGAGCGCTCGCTCGGCGAAAGAGCGGGGATCGCTTTGCGCATCGTACAATATCGGCGACCCAACAACAACACAAGGATTACACTCCCCGCCCCCGCATCTCTCTTCATACCATTATTGAGACCCGATATTTCACTTCTGCGTGCTTCTGCGCAAGTAGAACTGTAGAAGTCAGCGCTCAAGATACGTGCCGGTATCTATATTAGTAATTTAGTATCAACCTCAGTAAGCTTTATCAATCGTAAAAACTGCAGGAAAACAAATGATAGAGTACCTACTCTGATGACGTCACGAGAGTTAACTCAAATTTGAACGCAGGGCTGTGAGCGCGTCGCACTAGCGTTCCTTTGGTAAAAACATTAGGTTTTCAGCAGGGAATGTGTTAATCAACACGAAACGATTAAGACTGACCCTGGAGCCTTACCCTGATGTGTTAAAAATGTCAAGCGTGCAAGCGAGAAAGAGGGATGGAGAACAGTTCAGTTTAGAGCGTCAAAAGTAGGTATCGCGTTAAGAGCTCGTGGTGGGGCCTCTGTTCGTGTTGTTTCGCTGTTTGTCTTCGGGCGGAAGTTACGTCTACATAATATAATGATGCTCCTTTTAAAAGGCCCGTTGTTTGAATGTATTGTTTCATACATGTTACAGGTACTTGAACACAATTTGAGCGGCGGCAAGCATTCAAGAGGATTGATTACAATGTTATCGTACGAAATGCTTGAGGATCCTGACAAGATAACGGACGAGAAACTCAAACTATCTAGGGTTCTAGGATGGTGTGTTGAGATGGTAATTATAGTTTTATGTATATAATTATAGTTTTATGTATTTATGAGTAACTTATTCCCGCGGTTTCGTCCCTGTGGCCTATCTCACAGTGACCGTGCATTTTTCGTAAATAGTGCCAAAGCGATAGTGTAACTTGATCGGTCCTTTGAGCCATGTCTTCATATGAATAGTTAATTTGTTTACCATTAGAATATGGATGTTTATGTTACCGGCAATCTAACATTTATTAAATATTCATAACATATTAAGTCCGCCTTTGTACATTATGTTGCATGAAGATTAAATAAATATTCTAATGTTTTCGTAGTATTTGGCAACAAATATATCAAGTCAATCTTCACGGCAAACTTCGTTGAGGTAGTCAACACTACAATAAAATTCTCAGCTCCATTTTGCCGAGATCGCGCCTGTTTCAATGAGTGGAATCATATTGTCCAGCTGATACTTGAGACCCAAAACTTCACCAATTTTACATCACAATATCCACTAGGTATCAATTTGCGAATAATTAAAACAGCCACTGAACTTTACTTGAAGAAAATCCGCCAAAAACATTAATCAGTAATTCTAGAGAATAAATACTAGTTTATGTAGAACTAGCTGTCCCCCGAAGTTTCACTGCTCCGGTTCCGTGGGTCACAGCGTGATGTTATAGCCTATACTAGTCACGAATGTGGCTGTCCCACACAGAACGATTCTCTCCAATACGACTTGTAGAGCGTTATTAGCGCGTTTATACAAGCAAAAATAACTCTTTCACTTTATTATCTATATATATAAAAGGAGAAACTGACTGACTGACATATCAACGCACAGCCGAAACTACTGGGACTAGGAACGTGAAATTTTGCACTAAGCTTCCTTTTATGACGTAGGTGAGCACTAAGAAGGGATTTTTGGAAATTCAACTTTTAAGGGGGTGAAACAGGGGTCCAAAGTTTGTATGGAGAAACCTACTTTCACGCGGACAAAGCCGCTGGCAGAAGCTAGTAATAATATAAAAACGTACTATAATTGGAATATGGGATTTAAAACTCACTGATAAAATGAGTTTTTTTTTAAATTGGTATAAACCAGTGCTTGACTGCGATCCCACCTGATGGTAAGCAGTGATGCAATCATTGATAGTGAGGCGCACTAGTTTATTAAGAGACTATTCGCTCTAGCCTTGAAGACACCTAAATTATAGTTGGACAAGTAGACCGCAGCAGGCAAAATGTTCCAGTCCTTCGATGTACGCGGTATATTAGAAATGAGTATATTAGAGGAAGTTTGAAAGTGGCGCCATCCAGTGACTGAAAAGTTAAAAGGGAATTGTTTGCCTTGTTATGATCGTGTGAAGAGGAGGGATGAAACGCATGTTACTAAAGGAGTTATGAATATACGGATGGATAGAGAGGGAGAGAGAAGCCAAAGAAAACATGGATGGATTGTGTGAGGAGTGATATGAGAGAAAAGAAAGTTTGTGATTTAGTGACGAGTGACAAGACAGAATAGAAAACGGTGTGACTCGCGCATAAAGGGTTCCGTACCGTCCGTAAAAAAAAAAACGAGCCACTTAAATATTTACTTAATTCAACGGCAACATAAATACATCATCTGTGAAAATTTCAACTGTCTAACTATGATATGGGACAAAGGCAAGAAAATGTTGTTGAAAATGGGTTTACTTATACAAGTCCAACCTACCACCTTGGAGGATAGTAGTAGATCTGATGAAATCTTTGAAAAATTTTAACTAAAACCCAATTCTCCATAATTTATCTTGAAAGTTTGCAGCACTACGGAAAAAAACTACCGCTGATGTTGAACAAACATTTCGTTTATTTATAACTACTTATTTTTATACAGTAAACTTAAGATACTAGCGGACTGTGAAATCAATACTTGCGTTGGAATGTCTATAAACAGTTTCCTTAATATTTTTCCTCATGAATTTTATATCAACTTAGTACACTGACCACTTTCTGTACGAGGTTTTTTATTTGTTTACTAGCTTCTGCCAGCAGCTTTGCCCGCGTGAAAATAGGTTTTTCTATACAATCTTTGGACCCCCGTTTCATCCTTTGACTGGCCTGTTGGTCTAGTGTTAGTGGCCCTGACTGCTATGCCGGAGGTCGTGGGTTCGATTCCCACCCAGGACAAATGTTTGTGTGATGAGCACGATCATTTGTTCTGTGTCTGGGTGTAATTTATTTATATATGTATGTATTTAGAAATATATAAGTTTGTTTATCAGTTGTCTAGTACCCATAACACATAAGCTCTGCTTAGCTTGGGACTAAACGGCGTTGTGTGATAGTTGTGGAATATTATTATATTATTATCCCCTTAGGGAGTGAATTTTGAGAAAATCCTCTCTTAGTGCTCGCCTACGTTATAAAAGGAAGCCTTGTGCAGAATTTCATGTTCCTAGTCCCAGTAGTTTCGGCTATGCGTTGATATGTCAGTCAGTCAGTTTCTCCTTTTATATTATACTGATTGCAAAATTCGTATTGGGCACTTTCTATTACGGATATTGAACAACTTGCCTATCCCGTTCTTATCTTTGTAGTCTTTTTTTTTGGTGTGAAAATCATCCAATGACATCCCCCGCTCTTGGGCGGAGCGCGAGGGTGTGTCAGACTTTTACTGACTAAAAACCCACTCCTGTTCCTTCGTTGCCTGTCATACCAGGGCCGAGTCTTCCTTTCAGAAGCAGACCCTTGCCCCAGTAAGCTTCGACCCTGCTGGGCCCCTACGGTTTGCTGAAATCTCCTTGAGGCGCGCGTAGAACAGTACGCGCCGTTAACGACTTTACTGCTTCGCAGAAGGAGGCGACCGCCTGCCACTCCTCCTCGCTTCGTACCATGGCCTGTACCAAGGCCCGGAACGAGAGATCCTTGCCGCCGATCTCCCCCACGAGGACACGGCGGTGCTCTGCCCAAGCGGGGCACACCTCTACCGTGTGCTCCACCGGGTTCTCCTGGCGGTCCACACAGTGGTGACACCCGGGTATCTTTGTGGTCTGGTTTCCACACTTTGTCCTTGGTGGACCATTGTGCGTAGGCCATGGCGGCCTTCACTCCAACCAGCCCACCTCTCTACAAAAGCAGATGAGTCTTTTCTGTTTGCTCAGGGCGTCTATTAGTGAATTCGGTGCTCCCAAAGTTCATGTTCTTATTTCACTGACGGCTGTGCACTTGAGGAGCACATACGCGACAGTTTCCTCTGACTCCATGAATGCTCTGCACAGAGGACTATCAGTGATACTCATTCTGAAGAAGTCTTTGTTCAGTGAGCAGTGTCCGGTGATGGTCCTTGCCACCAGACGTAGGCTATCTATGTCCAGTCGCAGAAGGTTGTTATCCCGTTGTTAGGAGACCGTGATATATTAGGGTTCCGTAGCCAAATGACAAAAACGGACCCCTTATAGATTCGTCATGTGTCTGTCTGTCCGTCCGTATGTCACAGCCATTTTTTTCCGAAACTATAAGAGCTATACTGTTGAAACTTGGTAAGTAGATGTATTCTGTGAACCGCATTAAGATTTTCACAAAAAATAGAAAAAAAAAACAATAAATTTTGGGGGTTCCCCATACTTAGAACTGAAACTCAATTTTTTTTTTTCATCGATCCCATGCGTGTGGGGTATCTATAGATAGGTCTTCAAAAATGATATTGAGGTTTCTAATATCATTTTTTTATATATTGAATAGTTTGCGCGAGAGACACTTCCAAAGTGGTAAAATGTGTCCCCCCCCGTAACTTCTAAAATAAGAGAATGATAAAACTAAAAAAAAAATTATGATGTCCATTACCTTATAAACTTCCACCGAAAATTGGTTTGAACGAGATCTAGTAAGTATTTTTTTTTTAATACGTCATAAATCGTAAACCGCAATTTACCTTTTAAGTTTGTACGAAACCCTCAGTGCGCGTGTCCGACTCGCACTTGCCCAGTTTTTTTTCAATGCAGCATCTTTCTTGTTTAGTAAAGGTCATGCATGGAAATAATATATAATACTCTAGCTGTCCCCCGCCCGCAGTTTCACTCGCGTCTTTGGTTACTACATAATTTTTATTGACTATAGCGTGATGTTATATAGCCTAGCCTTCCTCGATAAATGGGTTATCCAACACTAAAATAATTTTTCAATTCGAACCAGTAGTTCCTGAGATAAGCGCGTTCAAATAAACTCTTTAGCTTTATAATATTAGTATAGATAAACTCACTCCCTTTTCCCATCGCGTAAGGTTCAGAAGTTATAGAACTTTACTTGTTATTGCATCTTTTTTAGGGTTCCGTACCTCAAAAGGAAAAAACGGAACCCATAGAGGATCACTTTGTTGTCCGTCTGTCTGTCAATAACCTTTATCTCGGGAATGCGTGGAGGCATCGAGTTGACATTAAAACCATATACTCAAGTCTGCGGCCCCTTGAAGCTGTGGCAAAATCAAATTTTTGTGTTAACGGAAAAAAAAACGATACAGCCGTTTATATCGCAAAAAACCCTTTTTTTCGACACTCAAGGGAATCAAAATTCATAGGTTCCCGTTGACCTAGAATCCTGAAATTTGGCATGAAGCAAGTTCTCATAGAACACGTATAGGAAAAAATCTGAAAACTGTAGTAGATACGTCACAAAAAAACTTTTTTTTACACGATTCGGAAAAATCTTCGTAACGCAATTCGGGAATTGTACCGTTTTCATGGGTAAGTTTGTACGGAACCCTCAGAGCGCGAGTCCGACTCGCACTTGACCGGATTTTTTAAATAACTTCTCCCACTCGTAGTGCGGAAGGGAGTGTCATACTTTTATAGACTGATACCCACCTATGTTTCTTTAATTGCCCTTTACGTTTCAAGGCCGCGGAAATTTTTTCGAATAATTCCGCAGTCCTGACCGGTTATGATCCTTCCATATCTAATACATTTGCATAGAAGTAATAATGGTCGAATAGAAGCTAATCCATCATGTACGTGCTCCAACCTCAAGACGCCACGTTATTACTGACTTCCCCTCCGCCTGTTCTAAATGCAGTCCGTTTTGTTACTAATACAATATTCAAACCTGCCATACAATGACCCATTTCAATGGACGTGTAGGTACTGATAATGCGATTACGATAACCACGTCATTTAGACCGGCTTATATGACACCATTGTATTGTGCATAATATGTACTAGCGAATGCTCGGCATGTGTTACTACGCTAAAAAAACTGCCAAGTACGAGTCGGACTCGCACATGAAGGGTTCCGTACTACAATATTAATATCGAGTAAAAAACGGCAAAAAAAAATCACTTTAGTTGTATGGGAGCCCCACTTGAATATTTATTTTACTCTGTTTTTAATATTTGTTGTTATAGCGGCAACAGAAATACATCATCTGTGAAAAATACAACGGACAGACAGACATTGAAGTATTAGCAATAGGGTCTCGTTTTTACCCTTGGGTATGGAACCCTAAAAAGAAATACATTTAGTTAATTTGTTGAATAAAAAAGGAAATTTGCATTTTTAATGCGATGTTTTTATGAAAACCATCTTTGCATTATGTATATTATTGCCTTTCTCATGATATTTGACTTCGATTTTTTGGGACACAGCGGTTGCATGGTTTTGTAGTCTATAACAGACGTAGATGGACATAGGTAGATATGTCAGTCAGTGTCTCCTTTTATATATATGTATATTGATAATAGTATCAAATTCTAAGTTATTTAGACACATCAAATTATATTTTTGCATTTGACTCGCGATCTTTTATCAATGATTCATTTTTCTATGAGTTGTTCTAAGTTATAGTCATAGTTTAAGTGATACGATGTGGCATAAAGCCCTTGTGATTATGGGAGTACTGTGAACCTGTCTCTCTAAGTGAAGTTCCCTTGTGGGCAATTTGATGAAGCGCTGTTTCTGACCTATATATACACAACCTTTTTAACACAAGGTATGTGAATACTATTGATGTACGCAGTAAGAAAACTTACTGAATGTTAACTTCTAAACTAATCTATTATATATAAAAGAAAGTCGTGTTAGTTACACTATTTATAACTCAAGAACGGCTGAACCGATTTGGCTGAAAGTTGGTGGGGAGGTAGCTTAGAACCAGGAGACGGACATAGGATACTTTTTTTTTTTTGAATGGGGTAGATTAGGGTACAGTAGGGTAGAGTAAGGTAGAGTTGGGTAGAGTAGGATATAGTAGTCAGTTTAGTAGTCAGTTGACGGGAGCGAAGCCGCGGGCAAAAGCTAGTTACCTAAAAAAGGTAAAATTGTTTGTTTTTATGAGGTTATCTCTGGACGTAGGACGTCAGGTTGCAAAAATTCTTTCACATTCTTTACCCTCCAGAGATATCAGCAAAACCGTAGGAGTCCAGCAGGGCCGATGCAGGGCCATGAGTTGACTTCTGAAAAGGTAATCCGTGGTTCTAGAACGTAAAGGGCAACTGAAAGAACGTTTTAGTCGCCCTCTGGCATCGCCCTAGAGCGGGAGAAGTCATTAGATAATTTCCCACCTGAAAAAAAAATCTTCACCAACTGTGCATATTTTTCTTGAAAAAATGCAGTTTCTTAGGGGAGTTACAAGACAGAGGCCTTTGGAAAAGTTAGTTACTAAATATTTCCCGAAAGGGTTTGGCACAATATGTATTGTATAGTATACCCCCACCGTTCGCTTATATGCTAACCAATTATAGTACGATTCAAATTTAATGGGACCTGATATCTGTAATCTATTCGCAAAAAACTTCTCATCTGTGTATACGGATAGTCCTCCTGTAGACACCGCTAGTGACATGTGTAATGATAGCAATTCATTAAACATGTGCTCTCTATCCGTCACAAGGAAAGAGGTCTTTTATGCCTTGAAAAGACTTGATACTTTTAAGGGTGCTGGCTCTGATGGCCTTCCTTCCATTTTTGCTAAAATGTGTGCGGAGGCTTTATCGGAGCCTCTGACAATCATATATAATCAGTCTTTGAAAACTGGTGAATTCCCAAAAATATGGAAGCAAGCGCTTGTAGTCCCAATACACAAAACAAATGACAAAAAGCTTATAAAAAACTACAGACCAATTTCAATTCTTCCTGTATTCGCCAAAATTTTCGAGGCACTTCTATGTCCAGTTATATCCGCTCACGTAAAGCAAAGTATTATACCACAACAGCACGGTTTTATGAGGGCCAAGTCCACCGTTAGCAATCTGATGCTATACCACAATTACCTGACCCAAATGTTAGATTCTCGTGTCCCTGTCGATGCCATATATACAGACTTCTGTAAAGCTTTTGACAAAGTTAATCACGCGCGCCTGATCAGGAAACTGTCCAATATTGGCATAGGAGGCAATATGCTTAAATGGTTTTCCTCGTATTTAACAGATCGTGCCTCGATAGTGGTGATTAACGGGCATTCTTCGCAACCCTTTGCAACCAAGTCTGGAGTCCCACAGGGCTCCCACCTAGCTCCCATTCTGTTTAATGTGTTTGTGAATGATATTGGCACCTGTTTCAAGAATTCCGAGTTTTTCTTATATGCCGATGACCTTAAATTAGTCAGAGCAATTAACTCACCACTGGACTCAGTTCTCTTACAAGAAGATCTCGACAGACTATCCGTTTGGTGTGACAAAAATGAAATGAAACTTAATATCGAGAAATGCTTTCATATAAAATTCTACAGAAACAAATCTGTATTGCACACCAAGTATAAATTAAACAATAACGTTCTCACAAAAGTCGACGAAATAAAGGATCTTGGAGTGGTTTTTGACCGGGCCTTAAAATTTAACTTACACATTGACAGAATGATAACGAAACAATTCAAAACACTTGGTTTCATCATTAGAAATTGTAAATTATTCAAAAAACCCTCAACTAAAATAATGCTGTTCCAATCCCTTGTCAGGAGTGGAGTAGAGTACTGCAGCTCAATATGGAACCCCCATTATGATATTTATAAGAAAAATATAGAAAAAATACAAAAGCGCTTTCTCTGGCACCTTTCGTATAGCTGCCATTTAGCTAGGAAAATCCCGAGGTACTCAGATCGACTTCAACATTTTAAATTGACTTCCTTGTGCGATAGGCGGCAACTTCTTGACCAAATGTTTTTGTACAAACTACTTAATGGAGAAGTTGATTGTTCAGAGTTGGTGTCAAAAGTACTAATAGATGTCCCCGCAAAGATCCCCCGGCCAAGCAAGTACAACCTGTTTCGCTCTCGACAAAGTAAAACTAATCTAGGCAAATACTCGCCTCTGAACAGAATAACGGCCGATTACAATGTTATTGCTAAAGTCTGCTCTATCGACATTCTGCATGATAAAAAACAAAAGTTTAAGAAATCTATCTTGACTTACCAATCCCAAGCATGTAAATCCATTTGAATTAATTTTTAATTTTTTAATTTTTAATTTTTGATTTGATTTAATTTTTATTTTATTTTATTTTAATTTTATTTTATTTTTGTATTCTTTTTTATAATTTAATTTTATTTAATTCAATTTGACATTCATGTATTTCTATAATGTTAATTCTAATTATTACTATTAATCTCCTTGACATCGCAATGCTAATTAACAAATCTTATGTGTTTTAAAAGTCAAATGTTTTGTGTTAATGTTGTGATTGTCTCTAAGTGTTGCAGCACTTGAATATAGTTTTATAATTGATCGTGTAAATTCCCAGTGCATGTAATGTTGACGATCCTAATAATAAATAAATAAATAAATAAATGGTTGCTCGGAAGATGAGGCAGCGTGAGTTATTCTAGAACAACACTGCGCATACGTGTGCCACACACGCCGATCTGGGCGCGTCGGTCTCCATACATTTTATACGGAAACTAGACTTGTAGAGCTACACTTGATCCACGCCACGCGACGTTGTCCTACGTACAAATCAGCCGAATCACACGTGTTACAGGTCTGCCCCCCTAGCCAAGTTACGACCGTTTCGTTTCGATTCTATTGCGTCGAACGCCTCGAGTAAGCTACGGCTCCGATTTGACCACGTGACTGAGCGTTGAGATGACGTCAGGACAAAGGAATCGGAGACGTGGCCTATTCGAGGCGTTCGATGTAAGAGAATCGAAACGAAACGGTCGTAACTTGGCTAGGGGGGCAGACCTGTTACACGTGTGCTTCGGTCTAATGTAGTTCTAGCTTTACTGTCGCTGCGCGCAGAAAATTCCTGTGACAGCGGGGATGAGGGATCAGGAGCCTTAACATGACATGTTTTAATGTCAGGTGTGCGAGCGTGAAAGAGGGATGGAGCTATATACCCTATATAGTTCCAACCCTTTAACAGTTCAGTTTAGGTTCTAAAATGGAGCTCGTGGTAGGGCCTCAGATACCGCGCAGGGAATAGTGCACTTCGAAACCGCATTGAGTGTACTTTTGTTTGTTTCGCGGAGGAGGCGGCAGTTGTGGGTTAAGCTCGCCTATGTACATCAACTGTCCTATTTTTATTGTCTATATAAAATTGTGTGTACAATAAAGAATAAGAATAAGAATGAGGTAAATGGGTTTTGGCGAGATTTTTTCAAATGAAGGCAGTAGGTAGCTGTTTTTTTTTTAAGGTTGGAAAATCATCTAATGACAAATCCCGCTCTTGGGTGGTGCGGGAGATAGTGTCAGACTTTTACTGACTAAAAACCCACTCCTGTTCCTTCTTTGTCTTCGTCCCAGGGACCCGGGTTTCGCTTTCACACTAGCCGTGGAGGCAGTAAATAGCTGTTTTAATTATTCGCAAATTGATACCTAGTGTACTTATATTGTTATGTAAAATTGATGTAGTTTTGTATCTCAAGTGTCTACAAAACTAGACAATAATGTGGAATCATTGAAACAGGCGTGATCTCGGTAAAATGGAACTGAGAATTTTATTTCAGTATTGAACTATAAAGTTGCGGCGAAGGCGAAGCTTGCTGAGATGGCTAACTCGATACATTTGGTGCCAAATACTGCAAAAACATTAGAATGTAATGAAAAAAGAAATGAAAATTAATGTATTATAATTTTGGTGTTTTCAAGGCTCTTAATAAACTAGTGCGCCTCACTATCAACGTTTGCATATCACTGCTTACCATCAGGTGGTATCGCAGTCAAGCACTAGTTTATATCAATAAAAAAGTGTTACATTTGCATGTACAATGTGTGTGTTTGGGGGCCGAGTCACCCGCGTCCGTAGGAGAATACCTGAAGCAAGTCCCTACACGTGGTCCCCGGGTGGTGCTAATCAGGTGACACTAACTGGTGGTAGGTTTCGACCGTTGGCTTGCGACCACCCACTGAGCAAAGACGTACCGCCAAACGGCCTGGCCGTGTTCCGGTATGATGCTCAGTGTAGCCAGTCTAGAGGAGTTGGGTCGAAATAGCTGTTCCAGCGCAAGCAGACCATCCTGGCTCGTGCTGATGGGGAGGAATCGGGAGGCTAGTCGCGGAGGTTAGCGGGATCCGAGGCACGGTTGCCGCTGGCCGACCGCAGGTAGCTGGGGGCCCAAGTAATGTGCTAGCCACACATGAAAGGCTGCCCCGCCAACTGTCGAAAAATCCCGGAATGCGCCATCGTGCTGGTTGGCGACCAGACGAGAGGGCCCGATGGACATTCCCGGGGGGGCTCGGGCGTCCCCGCAGTCTCCAGACTAGTCCCCCAATGATGTCGTCCTTTCAGTGCGTGCCTGAGGGTTAGCTGCGTGGAACCTCATTTCACTTCCTTCTCCTCTCCTCCCTTCACTCAAATAATGAAAAGGAAAAGTAAGAGACAAGTTAGACAGCGGCTGCACTCCCTCTCTCACAAAGTGCACCTCATTAACATACGAGGTCTGCACTCAAATCTCGTCGCAGTCCACCACCACCTCGAGACTGAAAAACCAGCTCTCTTCTTCCTTTCGGAGACGCAGATCAGAGGTCCGTCCGACGTGTCGTACCTTTCTTACCCAGGTTTTACCTTGGAGCACAACTTCAAACCACGTGCGGGTGTATGTATGTACGCCCGGGACGACATCTGCTATCGGCGTCTCCGTAACCTTGAGGACTCCAGGTTCTCGACGCTTTGGACTTTGGTGGACACAGGCCTAGATAAAATAATCTACGCTTGTGTCTACCGCTCGCACAGCGGAGATCAAGAGACATCCGGGCTCACACAACATCTGAGTGAGGCGGCGGATGCGGCTCAGCAGCGGTACCCTTCTGCTCAATTGGTGTTACTGGGGGATTTTAATGCCCACCACCAAGAGTGGCTTTTCCCGTACCAGTCCACAGACCACGCTGGGCGAGAGGTGCGAAAGCTAGCGCTAGCATTAAATCTCGCCCAGCTGGTCCAGGGGGCAACGAGGGTGCCGGATGTGGATTCGCACACAGCCAATTGCCTGGACCTTTTGCTGACAACAGATCCAGACCGCTACTCTGTGTCGATATGTTCGCCTTTAGGCAGTTCCGACCACTGTCTGGTTAAGTCTGTGTCTGTCTACTCCCCGCCCGATCCCAGCCCTAGAGGCACCCGGCGGGTTTGGCGATACAGGTCAGCAGATTGGAATGGCTTGCGGTCTTTCTTCGCATGCTATCCTTGGCAGCCCACTTGCTTTTCTTCAGATGATGCTTCGTCGTGCGTAGATGCCGTGACGGATGTGTTGCGGCAGGGGATGGAGTACTTCATCCCATTCTCTGACGTAACTATGTCTGGCCAAGCTCGTCCATGGTTTGGCGCCGAATGTGATCGCGCAGACGCGCTTAAGCACGCGGCATATCGAGCTTGGGCTGACGCTCGTACGCGCAAAGCAAGCGACGTGGCTCAGAAGAAGAAGGCCTTTAACAGGGCTGCCAAGTCCTGCAAGAAGGTGTTGCAGAGGTCTCGGTTTGACCACATAAGCAGAATTGGGAGCAAACTTGCTTCATACCCCGCAGGTAGTAAAGCGTTTTGGTCCCTGGCCAAGTCGGTTGAATCGAACTTCTGCCGTCCCTCACTTCCGCCATTGCTGAAACCCGATGGGTCGCTGGCTCACACCGCTGAGGAGAAAGCAAACTTGTTTGCCTCTCTTTTTGCGGAATCTTCACGTCTGAATTCTGGTGACGCACGGCCACCTGTTTCTCCTGATGGATGCGCGACGAGGATGTCAGACGTTCGTATCCATCAAAAGGACGTTCGTAGGGTCCTGCGTAATCTCGATGTGAACAAAGCTAGCGGCCCCGACGGGATACCAGCTATTGTGCTTAAAACTTGTGCGCCTGAATTGTCTCCGATCATGACACGCCTATTTCGCATCTCATATGAGACTGGAAAAGTGCCGATTGCATGGAAGCAAGCTAACGTGCAGCCTGTGCCCAAGAAGGGCAGTCGAGCTGACCCGGCAAACTACAGACCCATCTCTGTTACGTCCGTCCTCTGTAAGAGTATGGAACGGGTGCTAAACAAGAAACTTCTGGCATACCTAGAAGCTAACGACATCCTCAGTGACCGGCAATACGGTTTTCGCCAAAATCGGTCCACTGGGGACCTTCTAGCGTATGCCATTCACATCTGGAGCGAAGCCATCGAGAAGCATGGGGAAGCGCTTGCCGTCTCCCTTGATATCTCGAAGGCTTTCGATAGGGTCTGGCACGAAAGCCTCATTGCTAAGCTTCCTTCCTTCGGTCTACCCACTGGTCTGTGTGATTGGATCGCAGACTTCTTGAGGGATCGATCCATCCGAGTGGTCGTTGATGGCTGCTCGTCCGGTCAAATGGATATTAATGCCGGGGTCCCTCAGGGGTCGGTACTCTCGGCAACACTGTTTTTGCTGCACATAAATGACTTACTTAAACCCGGTATCTTTGGGTATGCAGACGACAGCACTGTTGCCGAGAGATATGTGGCTGACGCACGCGCTAGTGGGTCACAGATCCAGTCATCCCGAGAGGCTATGGTTGAACGCTTGAACTCGTCCTTGAAGGCGGTCTCCGATTGGGGCGATGCCAATCTGGTCAAGTTCAATGCAACTAAAACCCAAGCGTGTCTTTTTTCCGCTAAACGGAGTCAATTCCACCCGGCTCCATCTTTCCGAGGTGTGACCGTGCCAATAACCGACCATCTCGATCTTCTTGGCGTTACGCTGACGTCAACTCTCAACTTTGGGCCATACATCGAAGCAAAGGCTCAACTGGCAGCAAAAAAGCTGGGAATCCTCGCGAAGGTCAGACGGTACTTCACGCCGGAACAGCTGCTAAAACTTTATCAAGCGCAAGTTCGATCGTGTATGGAGTACTGCTCTCATCTTTGGGACGGGTCTGCCAAATACCAGCTTGATGCGATAGAGTCAATTGAGAGGCGAGCCAAGAGGATCATTGGCAATGATGCACTTGTTGAGTCGAAGCTCCAAAGCCTTGGACATCGCCGCCGAGTTGCTGGCCTGTCGGTTTTCTATCGTTTACATTTCGGGGAGTGTGCACTGGAATTGCACAATCTAATTCCGCCAAGTCCGTTCCATCATCGGACCACTAGACGTACGGCGTTGCGCCACCGGTACATGGTGGACATCCCACCCATACGCACAAAACGTTTTAAGAACACATTTATTATGCGTACAGCCAAGGAGTGGAATTCCTTGCCGGAGTCTGTGTTTCCTGATAGCTACAACTTAGGGGTCTTTAAGTCAAGAGTGAATAGGCTACTTCTAGGCAAGCGTGCTCCATCGTCGACCACATCATCGCTTACCATCAGGTGAGATGGTGGTCAAACGCGAGCCTATCATTAATAAAAAAAAAAAAAAAAAAAAAAAAAAATTCTAATGAAACTCAACGTGTCTGTAAAAACGAAATACTTTCTAAACTTGACACTGGTTAGATGTGCGAACTATGCGAAGCAAAAAAAAAGCTGATGAAATTATTTATTACTGATAATGATAAATGCAGTTTTATCTCGCAAAACATTTAATTATTACTTTTAGCCAGAAAAGTACAACGTTATGAAATCCCGGTTGTCAAGATGCTAGTGCTAGTGCGGGGCGATGGGACGCGGTGACGATGACGTAGGGATGCGCTCACTCATCGACTTTTTAGTCTAACATTACAAAGGTGATTATTATTATTACCCACAGCTCCAAGCATACTTCATAGTAATAGACGATATAATGGACGGCTCGACGACTCGACGCGGCATGCCCTGTTGGTACCGGATGCCGAACGTCGGCCTCGGCGCCATCAATGACTCCTTACTCATCCACTGTGCCATTATGGAAACGTTGGAGACATACTTCGGCAAGACCAAACACTATGTTGATGTTATTCGGCTTTTCAATGAGGTTTGTAATTCGTTAGTGTTATTATATGTTGATTAGTGATGTGTATTGTTTTATAATAAGACTTCTAATTAGTCCGGTCAATTTAGACATCCAAGGTTACAATAATTCACACCTAGCTGAAAATTGGTAGCATTGTTCGAAACATCATCATAAATGAAACCTAAAAAGTCCTCATCGATCCGACACCTGGAAAAAAAATACTCGGGGTCAAAAGTCACAAAAACGAGTTTTTCGCGATTTTCAGCAAAACGGTAAGTTTTATCATAAAATTAGCTCAGACAAAAATTGTAGATCACCGTTTTTGAGATATAATGATTCAAAAGTTGAAAGAGGTCATCGATGTTATGAACAATCCTACCAATTTTCAGCGGGGTGCGACTTATTGTAACCTTACCCCTATTTTTTGGTCTAATTTGACTGGACTATAGTGACGACATAAAGAGATTTTGATTTAATGTTCTAAAATTCCAGCTAGCACGCAATTGGGTAGTTGTTGCAGTCTTCGACATAGTCTTTAACCTTGTAATACGCTTTTTGGTTAGGACACGCTTAATATGGGTTTTGAACTTCCCTCGCTAAGTTCAGTAACAGCCTTTGCAAGCTTGTTATAAAAGCGTATGCTGTTTACTAGGAATGACTTGCTGGTCTTAGCTAATCTCCATTTGGCTAACACAATTTCGTGTTTACTACGCGTATTTTTGTTATGAAAATCGCTTCTAATTTTGAAAAGGCCTAAGTTTTTACGAACATATTAAATACTTTCTAAGACAAAATATTGTACAAAAATATAAACACAGGCAAGCAATTAAAGAAGTCAATATTCATAGAAAATTATTCTGTTTTCCAGGCACTCCTCTACACCTCAATGGGCCAGCATCTAGACTACATGACAGCACAGCAGCTCAAAGACTACAGTCTGTTCACACTAGACCGGTACGAGTCTATTGTGAAGTACAAGACGAGCTGCTATACCTTCCGGTTGCCAGTCTTACTGGGCTTGACTCTGGTAAATGATGCCAATGAAAGCCTAAACGGTCATGTTCATGATATTTGTATGAAATTGGGCAGACTGTTTCAAATGCAGGTGAGACTGTTTTTTTTTCTTTAAATTAAGTCTATAACATAAAAATCTCGTGTCAAGCCAAGCTTGACCGATTTTATGAAATTATTTGTGTATATTTGGTAAGGCAGAGAATAGGTAGTAGGCTATTATTCACCCTCCTACCTCCAACCCCCCGTCACGCCCTAGCCGCCGTAATTCCGACCCCGACTACCAGCCACGGTAGACGCGGGCTTGCGGACGTCGAGCACTGGGTAGCTCGCCGTCTGGCTGTTGGGTAATTAACTGGACCGAGCCCAGTCGTCAACAGCGCGTAGTGATCCTCGCGCTCCTCAAGAAATGTCAGCAAACCGTAGGGGTCCAGCAGGGCCGATGCCCGCTAGCTAGGACCGCGGAGAATTTCTGAAAGGGAAACCCGTAGTCCTAGAACGCAAAGGGTAATTGAAGGATACAGGTGTGGTTTTAGTCAGTAAAACTCTGACACGCCCTCTCGCTCCACCCAGAGCGCGAGAAGTCATTTGGATGATTTCCCACCTTAAAAAAAACCTCCAACTCCCATTTTTTTTCTTTGATAATTTATATGGAAGAACAATGTTTGCCGGGCTAGCTAGTTTCTCTATATCTTTGTGGTTACGATTCATTTAATCTTGGTATAGGTAATTTCAAACTTAATAGTGGCTTGGAACACGGGGCGAGTTGTCGTGCAATAGAAAATACATTTGAAAGACGGAGGGGTGGGGTTTGGAAGCCATGGCCCACGCACATTGGTCCAGATAGGACAAAGTGCGGAAACCAGACTCCGATAGATAGATAGATAGAGGAGTGAGGTACTGTGCAGCAAAAACACAGTTTACAGTTGTCATTAAGGTTGATACGACCTACTAATCGTTGGGTTGAAGATTAAAAACCTATGCTGTATAGATTTTTCTATGACCGTCGTTCCCATATTAATTCGCTTCCTGCTCATCATCGTTTCGGAGATTAGTCAAATACAAAAAACAAACTAAAGATCTGCGATAAGCAAGTAAACGAGGTCATGAAAATGTAACTATTACTTTTAAAAGAAAGTTAATCCCATAAACCTAGAGAACAAAATAAGAACTCACACTACACCAACATGACCTCTTTACACCGACACTCTGTAACCGTCGTAAGTCAATTTATTGAATGTGCTAAAAATACATTCGTGACAACTAGACATTCATACAAACCGATCTTAAATGGGTCGATGGTCTGACGACATTAAAAGGTAAAATACAACCCGACTCCAATATAAAAAACTGGGCAAGTGAGAGTCGGACTCGCACACTGAGGGTTCCGTACAAACTAAATTATGTAAATGGCTCAATTCCCGAATCGAGTCTCGAAAATTTTTCCGAATAGAAAAATAAAAAAATGTTTTTTGGGACGTAACTACAAATTTTCAGTTTTCAGATTTATTCCTATACTTGTGCTATAAGACTTTGCTTCATGCTAAATTTCAGGGTTCTAGTTCAACGGGAAGTGCCCCATGAATGTCGATTTTCTTAAGAGTGTTAAATTTTCGATTTTTGAGACATAAACGGTCGTATCTTTTTTAGTTAACTTAATTTAATTTTTTCACAGTTTCAAGGGACCGCAGACCTGAGTATATGGTTTTAATTTCAACTCGATACCTCCACGCATTCTCGAGATAAAGGGTCTTGTCTGTCTGAGACAGACAGACAGACGGACGGACAACATAATGATCCTATAAGGGTTCCGTTTTAAACTTTTGAGTTACGGAACCCTAAAAAAAAACAAAAAAGATAAAAACCACTTTGATTTCGGAAGTCGGTGTTAAATAACGAAGAAAAAACTAGACACGGATAAGCTCAAAGACTGCTAGAATACATTGTTTCTTAGCGAGTTCCTGTGCCTAACTTCCACATTCCGGCTCCATCATCAGGATAATTCGCTAATATACTGATTTATTACTGAGTCCCGGCGCCTATCCTATCCTTCCGGCTTTATCACTAGATGATTTCGATGTACCTAGCCGATGGACGGCTACATTGAAATATATCTTTCTTCAGTCAGTCATCGACTACAAACAAAACAATTTTCGTTCTCCCGAGGAGGCTCGTTCCATATAACCAAAAAAGAAAACAAATGTCAAAAGCGGTCCACAATTGACCGAGAAATCAGCGAACATACATTAAAAGTAATACATACAACCGAACATAGAACCTCCTCCTTTTTGAAGTTTGTTAAAAACATAGTCTTTCTTTTGTTTTTAGGACGACTACATAGACTGTTACGGCGACGAAACAATAACAGGCAAAGCAGGAACAGATATCCAAGAAGGTAAGTGTTCCTGGTTAGCGGTCACCACTTTACAGCGCAGCAACGAAGCGCAGAAGGCTCTCTTTACACAGTACTATGGTAGCAAGGATCCAGCGCACGTCGATATTATAAAGCGGCTTTACGATGATTTGCGACTACCTGAGGTGTATAGACAAGAAGAAACGGATGTCTATGATGATATTATGCAAAGGGTGCGTGCGTTGCCCTCTGAAACCGCTCCGACGTTCTTCTTGAAACTCGTAGATAGGATTTATAAGAGGAAAAATTAGATGTAATATAATATTGTTATTGGGTGGAATACAATATATATTTTTGTGGGAGCAAGCCAGCGCTGTTTTGAAAGTCTTCCAGAATTTTACTTGGCTCATAGCCTGGACTGGTTCAGATATTCGAAGGGTTGTTTTATATTATTCAAAATTCGAATTTCATCAAACAAACCTGTTTATCGAAATTCGATCGAAGCTTGATTCCATTGATATAAAGAAGTCGATAAAAATTATATTGTTAAGATGAAAAAATATGTTTATTGTGTATTATTTAGCCTTTAGACTGATATAATTTATTGTTAGTTTCGGGTTGTTACCATGACAATAATAAAATTATCTGTTGATGTAGCCGTTTTATATTTTATAATGGTTACTTTGGGGAGAAGGTAATGCAAAATACTGTTTATTGTAATTTAATTAAGTCACAAAATTTATTGAGTTATGTACCTGTTCATTAAGATTTTTATAATGGTTTTGTATTCATCAATCGTCTGCCGATCTTACAGTACGGCCAAAATATCTTGACCACTCTGAACTTCGAAGAATTGGCTGTGCAGTAATTCTTTTTAAGATTCATTTGGTGAATGCGCATTGCGTATTTTTTCGTATATGCGCAATAGTTTGGAACGCCAACTTTAAGAGCGGCCAATATGTTTTAACCGTACGGTACTGTATCGGAAACTAGCGTTCAGTCTAACTGAAAAGTAAGTGATGATTGTTTTTCGGCGCGAGAAGCTAATGTGTATGGATGGAGCCTATCTAAAACTTGCGAGGACCTGGTATACCACAGATTTCACTGAAAACGTTAAGTTACAGTCAGAGGGGCACGTGGTTATGTTTATTTATTTTCGACTTTATTTCAACATTTAAAATGTTGGTGTTTGTTTGTCAGTCGAAAACTCTGATCACCAGGTCTTCGCCAATTCTTAGTGGTTAATTTTTCAAAGGAGATGTTCAATAAATGTATTAAGCTTGGGCTAAAAATAATTAAAAAATTGAACAGCATTCTGACTTATACAGGCTAAAAGTCTTGATTTTTTTGAGCATTAAATAACATTTTGACAGTCCCCGTTTTTTTTAAGTGAAGTGCAAAAGTTATAAGCTTGTATCACTATATTTTATAGGGTTAGCAACCCTGTAGTAATTGACGTGACAGTATAATTTTGTATCTGTGTGTGTGTGTATCTCAATGACGTATAACGTCAAATATCAAGTTGACAAATCGTCAATCTGACATTTACGGATTTCACTTTCTTTCAACAAGTTTTGATATTGTATTAGCTCACACATGAAGTCCAATTGTATCAATCGAAGATTTATACACCGATAGTTACTACGTTTCTAGCGTACCAATTACTTGTGTTAAAGATATACATACTTGCCCAATTTACTTTCGACATTGGCAGAATAATCGACATCGGCTCTATTTGCCATCAATAAAAAATAGAATAGATATTGCATTATCATGATAATACATATATTTTGCCTTTATTTCATAAAATGGCAGCTGAAATCAGTAAAAACTTGAAGTATTTTAATAGATACCGCAATTTAAGCTACATTTTAAAGTTATTCTATTTCATAGGAAATGTAGCGACAACTACGGCGTCACATAAGAACTACAAGAAAAGTGCGAAATCCTACATCGCGCAATTAAAGTTCTCCGCGTTATTTGAGTATTTACGACAGCTCGAAATCATCTATCGGGCAATTGCCCACCAGACATAAACACCTGTCTGGTCGAAGGATCCTCCCTTTTCAATGGAGGCTTGCGGGACTTTACACTCTGTTCCGCATACCTCCAAACTAGTGACCCTCGACAATGAACTGCAGTCTTAGTGTAGCTACTACTTCGTGACGTCATCATCACTTCCTCAAGCTTTCAAGCAGCGAGCTATACAGCCAGCACCCCTGGCTATAAAGGGTATACTGAACACCATCTTGCATACCTGGTCATTACCCTCAGCCTCATCAGCGACCTTGGCTAAGCAAACCGCACAATTTTGTTTTTTATTGGTATAAACCAGTGCTTGACTGCGATCCCACCTGATGGTAAGCAGTGATGCAATCATTGATGGTGAGGCGCACTAGTTTATGCGCACCTTCGGCCAGTCACACGAAGAGCTATGTATAACCTCTCCTGGTCGACGTAAAAAAATGCGTTTTTTTTTTTTTTTTTTTAATTGATATAAACCAGTGCTTGACTGCGATCCCACCTGATGGTAAGCAGTGATGCAATCATTGATGGTGAGGCGCACTAGTTTATTAAGAGCCTATTCACTCTAGTCTTGAAGGCACCTAAATTATAGTTGGACGGGAAGACCGCAGCAGGCAAATTGTTCCAGTCCTTCGATGTACGCGGTATAAACGACGAAGCGAAACGCTTAGTCCGGACCGTTGAAGTTTCGTTTTTACTGAAACATTTTTCAGTTTTTTACAAAAACGGAGGACTGAAAAAATCATATTTAATCATGATCTGATGTGATGAGTAGCGTAATAAATAAGCTTTCTTATAAGGTATAATATCACATTGGTGTTCAAATTTCTTCGGAATAAATAGCCCATTTTTGACCTCTCCTTTAGTCAATCAATTTACCAATTTTGCATGAGTATAGTTTATTGATGTTATTTTAAGTTGAGATATTGTGCGTCAGTTTTTTGTTACATATTGACTGAAATTATAAGTACAGCTGTACAAGGATGTTTTGGGGCGTGACCAAAATCAGGACTAATACCGCCATCTTGGATTTTCAATACTTTTTCCACAGACAATTTACCCTATCACCATAGGGCGCTAAAAAATCCTTTCTTAAGTTTTTTTGCATTTTGCAGGTCAGTGTCAAGTTGTATGTTGATTAAAATATGATTGACGACCGTAACGTACGTATTTGTTAACGGAATTAATCATTAAAATCATCAATACAACCCTCTCAGTTCGTGTTACCCTATTATATGCCCATATATATACACACACACATATACTAACAAATATTTATTTATTAAAAACTAGCTTCTGCCAGCGGCGTCACCCGCGTGAATGTAGGTTTCTCCATACAAACTAGACCCCCGTTTCATCCCCTTAGGGGGGAATTTTGGAAAATCATCTCTTAGTGCTCGCCTACGTCATAAAAGGAAGTTTTGTGCAAAATTTCACGTTCCTAGTCCCAGTAGTTTCGGCTGTGCGTTGATATGTCAGTCAGTCAGTTTCTCCTTTTATATATATAGATAATAATGTATGAGTTCACCGATCAGTATTCAAGACTTAATGTTAATGTAACGATATAATTACTGTGTAAAAGGCGGGGTCCTGGTGTCCTGAAACTTGCAGGCTTGCAGCCTAGTTTAGGCGCCATTCTTCCACAATAATAAAACACATGTATTGTAAAATATTGTGGTGAGAAAATAAACATTTATTTATTATTATTTATTAATCGCTATAATAAGTCATTCAAATTCAGTAGGTATTGCAAAATGCAAAAAGCTTTAAAAAATTTAATTTCGCGAGCTACATTGAATCATCCCCCATAAACTGGCAATGTCATTGAAACGTTAAAAATCCTTGTATCACTGTAATGTTAATGTTACCGTTACTGTTGTACTTGTGTTACCTAGCCTTATATAGCATAGTGAGCAGTCATATCGACACTAGCGTTTCTCTCGTCAATCTAAGAACTAATTAATGGGTTGATGATAAAATTATCTAAATATATTATATCATTATTGTCTTCTTAAAATGCCATATTTGATACAATAACGTGTCGTAACTATAATATCTATAGAGCTCAAATATGTCTTATAACATTTATAGTCTTTATATTTAAGTTTAATAACAATTTCATTAAAATGCTTGTCCAAACTGTAATGTGCCAACTACTATACATTAATCCGAGGGCCTCAAAACAAATAGCGTTTGCGTTCGAGTTTCAAAAATCAAGTTCTAAATTAGAAATTTAAAATAAATACAGAACAGGAACTCCGCAGTTTGTCTATGCGCACGAGAGAGCTTAGAGTCCTCCGGACGTATTTATGTGTAAAAACCGGCAATAAAATTATGTAAGTTAATCTAAACAATTTAATAAATGGGCCGGTTGCCTATGGTGCTATAATTCAACGTATTAACAACTATCTAATTGACTATTTAAGATTTATACGCATATATATTATGAATATAAAATAGGGAGGAAAATTACTTTTTGAAAATTCTGGTTCTTTTTTAATATTTTATCTCGAATACTTTCAACACCATTTTATTGTGTTGTATATAATAAAATGCAAAACCTCAGTTAGTGTTTAAACGGGTTTAAAAGTTTATGTTAAAATATACGGTTAAAATTATGTAAAATATTTTAAAAGGGCTTTGGGTCAGAGGTCATACTATGACATGTCATTGCCGGCATGATTGTGAGAAGCTGTCGAAACTATACCTTTTACACAACATAATCGTGAGGGGAATGCACCTTCCCCTCACGATAGTAGATACATTTTTCCGATTAAATTATTAGAAAAGGATTTTTAAAATTAATTAATAAAATAAAATAAAAATAAGTAACATAAAACCTCAGACGAATAAAAAAGTCGTCGTAAACAAAAGCGACGAAATAAGTGAGGACTATTTTTGGCTTTGTGTGCGTAACTTGGTGTATGACATCGTAGATTTGCACATGTGTGCTAGAGAAAAAAATGTTGCAAGCGTTGCGCTGCGACTCCCAAGTGCGAGAGATATACTTTGGTTAAGTTTTATTATTGTGTAGGTAGTATAGTGTTTATCTTGGTTGTATGAAATGAAAGATAATTTCATTTAATGAAAATCATTTATTTTCATATTAAGTGAAATTATTAATTTTAAAAACACACAAAACTTACATATAATAATAATATATATCCAACGACAATCGGATTAGGTGCGGGTCATCCAACGTAACCGTATATTGGATGACGCCGTACTTGTAAATAAAAAAAACACTTGGTTGTAGTGTCCGTTAAAAATTACGACTTCCCATAATTTTGGAAATAAATAATGTTCTTGACTTGCAACACCGACACAATGGCGTGTTCCGAGAAATTATATCAGATATTTTTACGATTTAATTTATACAGCAAAAACGTTATTTACTTGTGAAAAGTAATCCCAGAAGTCTTTTGGAAAAAGGAATTGTTCTTGCAGCAGTTTATGACACAGGACGGCATAATTTCGTAATTATTATCTCAACAAAACAACGTCACGCGCACTCGCTTGTTAGCGGCAGACTACCGAGCGGCTGGCTTCATATTGCCGATTGGCTTCATATTACGTGCCACACTTTTAGGAGCGCAATGTTCTGTCTATACTTTTTTATTGGTCTGAGCATAAAACAAGAATCCTTTAAAATATTTAAACAGACAAAAATATTTACGAAACTTTAAAGTTGCACTAGCCCTTTAGGTACCATTGTGGTTAAATAAAAAAAACACTACTATTAAATAAAAAACAAGCAATTGTACGTAAAATAATTAGGAACAGCGCGATAGCTCACGTGCGACTTTGAAATGTTTGTGCTTTTGAGTGATTTGTAACGTATCTATACATTTGACATGACGACACTTTCCTGTGAGAGACCACAATCGTTGTGCGTAAAGTTATGTAATTAATTGCTATCATATATGAAAATATTTTTATTTTTTAGTGTTGATCTATATTTTAATTCCATTTTTGTTAATATGATATTAACAACATCATGAAACCTCTCCATTGGGTTTTAAAGGTATTATACGTAAAGTTTCTGGTTGACTTATTTTTAACCGACTTCAAATAGAAGGAGGTGAGATGCACTCTGGCTATAAGGTACCATCGAGCTAATCTGATGATGGAAGGTGGGTACGAAAACTCCGTAATAAAACAATGTATCCTAGCCGTGGCTTGACTTCCAGAATTGTCATGCAATATTTTAATGATTAAATTCTATAGGTACCTTACTATAGAACTTGCACACTATTTAAGTTTGCCTGAGGGGTACTTTTTAGTGTCTGTAAACTGTAAAATAAAAAACTTTTTACAAAAAAATACAACCGATTTCAACGGAAAAAAAGTGCAAATTGTTTCTGACAGAAACACCGACTTCCGAAATTAAAGTTATTTTGCACTTTTTTTTGTTGTTTTTTAATAGGTAAGTACCCTTTTTCTGAGAGTATAATATAATGGTAATGATGGTAACTTGTGTGATTACCTACATCTAACCTCAGACCAATACTTTTTTATTGGTCTGAGCATCTAACAGCCAGAAATAAAAAATGATTCCTTTAAAAATATTTTACATTAATTTTGTGAGATAAATGTTGAGAGTGGCAGCTTTTGTATTTATAATTTCATTTTGTTCTTTAATGTTATGACATTGTGTAAGAAGTTTTTGTTGAGGTAGATGGGAATCTACAGTTGATTTACGTCATAACTTTTTATTAACCACATATTATCATTATTCATAATTATTACGCCATTTTCGATATTCATTTTGATAGAAACTAAAATAAACGTTTTAGTTTTTTTGTCACAACAAGGCTAAAAAGTCTAATTAATGCCAAATTATTAAGCCCTCAAGTTGTTTTATGTGATTTTCATTCAACAACATGAATTATATAATATCCAACATTTAGATCTTATATTGTCCACAAAAAGTCATACCATACTTTTAAGCCATGAAATTATTCAGTGAAAAAATACATTACTTTGCGTATACTCATTTGCATATCATTTATAAGGGAATTGTAAAAATAAAAGATTTTATTTAAATTGTATTTTTATTTTTAACGTTGCAACATACCTAAGAATCTACCATTGTCGACCTGCAGCTAAAAGCCCACAGAGGCGGGAAGCGGTCGCGATCCGGGACGGGATATTTTGTAATGTTTGAGTTTGTATGAAAGAAAAGAAAGAAAGAAAGAAAGGCGCGATCATAAACAAGAGATCGCTATCGAATTGCTTTCGTGCGGCTCCCAACTCTGTGGACGCTAACCTTTACTGAAAACCTGCGTGGCAAAGGATTTTAAAACATTCGCAGTGCAGCTGCAAGTTGACTTATCTAATTACCTTGCAAAAGAATATGATACGGGTACTGAAGTAAAGAGGTAGGTATGTATGGCGATAAGTGCTGCACGTCCAAGAGAGACCAAACAGAAAATGTGCGAATGGGAAAATGCATTTTCCTATCAGCAGGGCCATCTCGTAACTGCCCCGGTCGAGTGATTTCTTTAGTACCTTTTTATAACTAATTTGTAAGGTAGGTAGGTACATAATATGTTAGGATGTATGGATGGATGTTTGCTCTCACATGCAAAAACTGCTGATCGAATGCCTCATCGCGCGGCTAATGCGGGTGGAGCCGGATCTTGTAGACAGCCAGATCGGCTTCCGCAGGGGGCGTTCCACGGTGTACGCCATCATGCGTGTGCGAGCTCTCACGACGGGGGATGCAGTGTCCCGGGGCAGGGTCGTCTTAGCGGTGTCTCTCTACATCTCCAATGCCTTTAATATCCTCCAATGCCCTGGAGTTACATTAGGGAAACACTCCGGTATCACCGGGTGCCGACCTACCTCTATAGTGTGATCGAGGCCTATTTGGGGGACTGGTTCGTAATCTACGCTGAATACCAGGGAGAGTGGAATCGGCGAGAGATGTCGTGCAGTATCTTGTAGGGATGGGTACTGGGCACCTGCCCTTGTGGAACTTCGTTAACGACTACGTGCTGCGCGGTGAACTCCCCAGTGGCGACAGCGTAGTCTGTTACGCCACGCTGATATTGACGACCCGCTGGCCCTGTCGTAGGGGGAGTCGAACCCCTTTACGGGGCGCCGTCGCTACGGAGGAGACCGGCCGCTAAGTTGAACGCGTCCCAGAGGGTCATGGCCATCTGGATAATGAGGGAATCCACAATCCGCACGGTCTCACGCGCCGGGGCGAAAATCCACTGCCGCCACAAATCGCGGCATGGTGGGCAGAGTTCCGGCGGGATCTCATGAGAACAGAGACTGTTGCAACCATAAGGAGAGGTGCCACGGCGTCCTCACCATCCACGTAACACAAGTCCTCACCGGACATTTTTAGTTCGAGAGGTTACTCTTTTGGATTCAGGCGGAAGAAACGCTCGGGTGTCATTATTGTGTAGACTGCCCGGAGGACAAGATGGAGCTTACGGTGGAGGTGTAGCCAACTTGGGCGGAGCACCGCCGTGTTTTCATGAATACAATCGGCAGCATTGACCTCTCCCGCTGGACTCTGGTTCAGGCCATGGTCCGGAGCGAGGGGAATGGGATGCAGCTGCTTCCTGCGAAGCAGTACCTAATGCTAGCGTAGCGAAGGACATGGCCGCATCCACGAGGGAATGGGCATTCTCACGCACAAGCCATCGCCACAGGAGACACCCCGGTAGTCCCTGGGTGAACCCTGGCCACCGTAGGTGCGGGCTTGCGGACGTCGAGCAATAAGTAACTCGCCTTTTGGTAAAGACCGAGCCCTGGACGACGGCGTTTTGTGTTCCACGCGCGCCTCAAAGAGATATCAGCAAAAAATGCCCCAGTAGGCCCGCTAGAGCCACGGGCAATTTCTGTAAGGGAAACCGTGGTCCTAGAACGCAAAGGGTAACTGAAAGACACAGGTGGGTTTTAGTCAGGAAAAGCCTGAAACATCCTCTCGTTCCACCCTAAACCCTTGGGCTTTGAAAAATAACTTAACAAGATTGTAGGACTGAAACAGACTTATAAATTTACTCCATAAAACTGACTTTTGTAATAAATTAACATTAAAATCATCACAAGTGATTTAGTAGGTAGGTACTTATTTGAATTGAAAATTTGTGAAACACTTCATCCATTACCTTTTCAAAACAGTCATACTATGACAATCCAGAAGGGGGTTTATAGGTGACACTAAAAGCCAGCGACCTTGAGCGAACAAAAGAGGAGCTAGCGTCACTCCCGCGCATCAAGATTATTCGAATAATAATATGTCCTTCATTTATTAGCCTTTTGAGTATCGTAATTAGAGACACAATAGAAAGACAATGAGCGAGCGTTCGCTTGGGGTTTAATGAATTAAACACAATAATTACCTAGTAAAAACCGTTTATCAAAAGATTGGTAAGTACCTAGTTAAATTATCTTTTAGTTTGTGAAAGTTTCAAAAAAATACACCAAATGGTTTTTGCCTGATCTTCGCTTTTTTGTTTTGTCTGTGTTAGACATAACTTTGAAAATAAATCACACACAAGTTCTATGAAAAAAAAAATGTAAATATTCGTAGGTACATAAATCAAAGAGCGTGGAACATAATATAGAAACACGCTTGTACGATACGACTACCTACAGAAAGCAACGCTCATAGAAATCTCTATTCCTAGACAACACGTTTCGCCGAAAATTTTGTCGATAGAAAACATTTTATGTAGAATATCTCAGTCCGTAGGAAGCACTGTTGACAGAGATCTCTGCTCATAGATAGCACTTGTTGCCGTAAACTTTGTTTATAGAAATCACTCCTCAAAGAGGGGTCTTACCTTAATGATTATGGCGTGCCCAGGTTTCCAGATATCGTGGTTCACAGAAAGCGCCTATGTAGAATAAACTATTAATATTATATTTTGCAATAGGTACATATTTTCATTGCTCAGATTCAGTCACGTGTTTATTTAGCCGCTACGTTATATTATTCATACCATTATTTCATATAATTATAACCATGTCAATGCATAGCATAGCATAGTCGGCCTTATAATGTTCCCACTGTTGGGACTCAGGCCTCCTCTCTAGGAGAGGGATAGGGCTGTAATCCACCACGCGGGCCCAGTGCGGGTTGGTGGATGTCACATGTCTTCGAATTTTTGGTTCTCGGACATGCCGGTTTCCTCACGATGTTTTCCTTCACCGTTTTGAGAGCAGTGGTGATGAAATAAATTACACAAAGTAATGCGCCTGGCTGGGTTTGAACCCGCGACCTACAACTCGTAAGTCGGGGCCGTTACCACTGGGCCACCACTGCTCTGTCAATGCATTATTATCAATTAACTCTTTTTAGGTTTTCGTACCTACCTCAAAAGGAAAAAACTGAACCCTTATAGGATGGATCACTTTATTATTGTCCGTCCTTCTGTCTGTCTGTCTAGACCCTTTACCTCGGGAACGCGTGAAGATATTGAGTTGAAATTAAAACCATATACTCAGGTCTGTGGTCCTTTGAAGCTGTGAAAAAATAACGACTTCCCGTTGACCAAGAATCCTGAAATTTGGCATGAAGTAAGGTCTCATAGCAGAAGTATAGGAAAAATTCTGAAAACTGTAATTCGGGAATTCTACTGTTTTCACGGAACCCTCAGTGCGCGAGTCCGACTCGCACTTGGCCGGTTTTTTAAATATTAAAATTGCAATATTGTATGAAACAAAAGTGTTTTTATTATGGACGTTTGCCAGAAACAGAATAGCGAAATTTCTACAATAATAGTTTATTCTCCGTTTTCTGTGAACCAAGGTATCTGGAAACAGTGGTTTCTATAAACAAAGTTTACGGCAAGAAGTGCTATCTATGAGTAGAGATCTCTGTCAACAGTGCTTCCTACGGACCGAGATATCTACATACAATGTTTTCTATCAACAAAATTTTCGGCGAAACGTGCTGTCTAGGAATAGAGATTTCTATGAGCGTTGCTTTCTGTAGGTAAGTCGTATCATACAAGCGTGTTTCTATATTAGGTTCCACGCTCTATATCAAATTATCAGGCAAATAGTCTAGTTTAACATATTTTTTTTTTTTCAAAACATAAGCCGTTTATTTCTTTATTATTTATTATATACTTTATTGTACTTACACCATTACAAATACAAAAGGAAACTAAAACACATACATACAATGGGCGGCCTTATCGCATTCCGTGATCTCTTCCTTGCCTAGACAAGAAATGGGGCTGACATTGGTGTGTGTGACAAATCCAGTATTACGTGCGTGCGTGTACTAGTTATAGCTTTTGCCCGCGGCTTCGCTCCCGTCAACTGACTACTATATCCTACTCTACCCAACTCTATCCTACTCTACCCTACTCTACCCTATCCTACCCAACTCAATAAAAAATAAAAAAGTACCTATCCTATGTCCGTCTCTTGGTTCTAAGCTACCTCCCCACCAACTTTCAGCCAAATCGGTTCAGCCGTTCTTGAGTTATAAATATGTAACTAACACGACTTTAGTGGTTGTTTTTGAAATTTTAGTGGTTGTTTTCCCGAAGCGAAATGAGTTTGTGTCGGTAATACAATCGATTAATATATAAAAAAAAAATTTGACTCTATAAATGGCAGATTAACAATTGTGATAAACAAAACTCGAAAGCGACTTGAACCAATGGTAATACATTGCGCGATATCTACGCGGAACACCGGCTGGGCGCGCGGTTGCCCCGAATGGCCGCGCGGTCGTTGCACTCGCGTATAAATCAGCTGATCACTACTCCTGACTTAATAAAACACAAAACCCAATAAGTTATTCCAATTTTCCCTTCATACTTTTACGGGCTTAGGACCGTCGTAAATACTTTTTTGCCTACAACTTACAGATCACTGAGAAACTAATAAAAATCAAGATAGTTATCTTTAAAAAAGTCTGAATTAGATGATTAAGTATTTAAGGCGTATTTAAAAAATGGAATCAACTTATTTACAATGATTTTGATTACCTAACCTACTTTTAAATGTTTATTTACAAGGTACGAGTAAGTACCTACTTTTACACTTCCCGGTAGCGGAGTAATTGTTCCAAATGCAAACCACTACATTCAATGCACAAACGAGCACGTTTTAACTGATTGTCTTTCAGTTTGATTAGAGTGTCTCTGTCACGTCTCACGATATTGAAAGCGTCCACTATCGCACTTATCAACGCGTCGCGTGTTTGGTGTTCCTCACGATACACCAGGCGCTTGAGCTCAGACCACAAATAAAAGTCCAACGGAGTCAAGTCCGGGCTTCTCGGTGGCCAAGGGTATGGCCCGCCACGTCCGATCCAGCGCTGAGGAAACACAGAGTCCAGGTGTTGTCGCACGGCGCGCTGGTAATGAGCCGGGCACCCATCATGCTGGTAATACAAATCGTCTACCGGTACCGCTAGCGGAACGTCGTCTAATAAGTCCGACAAACTTTAAATTAGAAAAATTGTAATGCCGATTCATTTTTGAAAAGATGTCGATAACGTATTGCACGTATGACGTTCGCGGAAGGACTAAGCGCAGAGCGTAACATTTGGCGGCATTCTTTTATGTTGCGGCGATGGCGCGGGGTGCCTCGCTTGCCGCGTGCCTGCAGGCTAGTTAATGCCGTATCACCATGCTCGAGAGCTTATTTTGCTCTGAACATTTATTATTCACTCTTCCTTTGTAGTTTGCCGGCAGCGCGCGGTGGCGCGTGCGTTTCGTGTAGGTACCTACTTTATGTCTAGTGAACTACTATTGATTCTCGCTCTATCGAGTTTATGAATACTTTTTTAATGATTTGAAAAAAAAACATTTTTTTTTAAAGTTTAACTTTGTGTTTCGATAGTACTACTGATGGGTAGTCGTCCTGCCGCGGGAAAACAACCATTAAAATTTCAGCGTGTATATCGAGGGTTTACTGCGAAAACCAACTGTGCAGTCAAGTCAGTTTTATTGCGTTTTAAAAGTTTATACTTAATTAAAATGGTATAGCTTCAGTAGATCCTTAATATTTTAGTAATCACAAGTTAGAATATGTAATAAATATTTAATTTTTGTTTAGTCTAAGTAAATATATGATCTAAAAATCTATTTATTTATTTATTTTATTTAATTTAAACAGAACGGCCGAAGCCAATTACACCATTTAAACACATACAGAAAAAAAAAGAATAAAACAATAATTAAAATTAAATTTTAAAACGGACAAGTCAGAAGTCACGCAGGACTTTTAAGGGGACCTATTTAATAAACATTACACACAGTCATACATTCATCTCACAAAATTTCATACATTCTGACAGTATCGTCTTCCATTCTTCACCAAACATATCAAAATCGGTGTTTTTGTCTAGGAGAGCATTAAGCGCAGAGAGTGTCCGCGGTATGGGTGATTTGGAGTGTACGACACGTCGGAACTGCCAGGAGCCGATGCTTCCTGCCACGGCTGTAGTTGTTTGGCACATACAAATTACAGATAAGGTTTTGTAGGTAAGGAGCATCTATAATTCCCCTGAGTATTGTGAATGCTACAATCATCTGGTCGCGTGACCGTCTAGCTTCTAAGGAATTGAAACCCATGCAACCCAGCAGGAATTTCGTGGGATATAAAAAAGGATAATAGCCATAAAGACGTTTGTAAAGATTCCTTAAAAATGCTTTTTTTGAAATAAGAAAATTCATGACTAAGGTCGTACACTTAGTCGGTTTTGCGTGAATATTGCGAAAATGGGCCAGAAGCTAGGTTATTGATGTTTTATAAGATTTATATTGAAAACTAGGTAGTTTTGATAAATTATTGCATGTTGTGTGAAATTAATAATGTGAAACAAGGGAACTTATTGTGTAGTCTAATAAAGAAAAAAACTTAGTCGGTTTTACCTGTAAATGTTTAATGACTTTCAAAAAAGTAAAAAGGGTTTACGTACACAATTATTTTGGGGGTAGGGGGTGTATACGGGGTCCCAATCAACACCTATCGGGACCCAAGCCAACCTCACCTGCACGTGGTGCACCCTGCTGATAAACGAACGAGGCTATGGCGACCCGCCAACACGCACTGGACCAGCGTGGCGGGTTATGGTCCAAACCCCCTCAAATGCATAATGCAACAAGAAACAGGCCCCAAGTGCCCGGTGACTCCAGCGGTTGTGCTAGCGTGGACGGGCGTGGGCGCAGCCCTGGGGTCTGGGGTGCTAAGAATCTCCGGGCGGGATCGATCAACCGTCGACGACTGGACCTGGCGACGTACAACACGCGTACACTCCGGTCCGATGAGAAGATTGCCGAGCTTGAGGAGGAGTTGAGCAGGTTACGATGGCGTATTGGGACCAGCAGTCCCAAGGTGGTGTCGGGTTTATCGTCCACAGGTCCCTTGTGAACAATGTGGTGAAGATCGAGAGCGTGTCGACCAGGGTGGCGTACCTTATACTCAGAATATCATCAAGATATTCGCTGAAGGTCATACAGGTTTACGCTCCGACCTCGACACACCCCGATGACGAAGTAGAGACCATGTATGAGGATGTATCCAGAGCCATACATGGTTATAAGACTCACTTCACCGTGGTCATGGGGGACTTTAATGCGAAACTGGGCAAACGAGACGGTGACGAGCTGCGAGTGGGGCAATTTGGATTTGGACGTAGGAACCACCGGGGACACCTACTGGCCAGCTTTATGGAGAGGGAGGGCCTCTACATGATGAACTCCTTCTTCAGAAAGCGTGAGCATAGGAAGTGGACCTGGCAAAGCCCTGATGGTGTAACAAAAAATGAGATTGACTTCATCATGTCGACGAAGAAGCAAATATTCAATGATGTCTCAGTGATCAATGCGGTGAAAACCGGAAGTGATCACCGCATGGTAAGAGGCACATTGAATATCAATGTCAAGCTTGAAAGATCTCGACTGATGAAGTCTACGCTCCGTCCTGCACAGATCCAGATCCAAAACTCCGAGAGCTTTCAGCTCGAACTTCAAAATCGTTTCGAATGCCTAGGAAGCTCTGTGGACGAATACGATGGGTTCGTGGAAACTGTCCATACGGTCGGGTCTAAATTCTATAAGACTCGTACAAATAAGAGCGAGAGGCTCACAGATCGAACTCTCCAGCTTATGAAGGAAAGGCGTGAGATGATTCTGCAGTCTTCAGACGATGCGTGCACATATCGGCTGCTCAATAAACGGATCTCTAAGTCCTTGAAACGCGATATCCGTCACTTTAATACTGGAAAAATTAAAGACGCGATTGAGCGAAATAAGGGCTCCAAGGTGTTTGCAAGAGATCTGTCTATTGGGCAGAGCCAGCTCACGAAACTGAAGACCGAAGATGGCAGAGTCATATCCGCCAAATCGGAGCTTCTGGGAGAGATCGAGGCTTTTTATGGACAGTTATACACGTCAATCACAAAACCCACTACGAATCTAGCAAACGACCCAAGAGCTAGGTTGACCCGACACTATACCGAAGATAACCCGGACGTCAGCCTGTACGAGATTAGGATGGCTCTGAAGCAGCTTAATAACAACAAGGCACCGGGTGATGACGGAATTACAGCCGAACTCCTGAAGGCGGGTGGTAAACCGATCCTTAAGGCCCTTCAGAAGCTGTTTGATTCCGTCATATTCGAGGGAAAAACACCACAGGCATGGAGCGGAAGTGTGGTGGTACTCTTCTTTAAGAAGGGCGACAAGGCCCTGCTCAAGAATTATAGGCCCATCTCACTTCTGAGCCATGTCTACAAGCTGTTTTCCAGAGTCATCACGAACCGTCTCGCGCGCAGGTTCGACGACTTCCAGCCTCCCGAACAAGCCGGATTCCGAAAAGGCTTTAGCACCATAGACCACATACACACGCTACGGCAGGTTATACAGAAGACCGAGGAGTATAATCTGCCTCTCTGCTTAGCGTTTGTGGATTACGAGAAAGCCTTTGATTCGATCGAGACTTGGGCTGTGCTGCAGTCTCTCCAACGGTGCCAGATAGACTATCGGTACATCGAGGTGCTGAATTAGTGTTTGTACGAAAACGCCACTGTGTCAGTCAGACTGCAGGACCAGACCTCGAAACCTATCCTCCTGCAGCGGGGTGTGAGGCAGGGAGACGTCATTTCTCTGAAACTGTTTACGGCCGCAATGGAGGATGTCTTCAAGGTTCTGGACTGGAGTGGATTGGGCATTAATGTCAATGGCGAGTACATCACTCATCTTCGGTTTGCCGACGACATAGTAGTCATGGCTGAAACTACGGAAGAGCTCAGCACAATGCTCAATGACCTCAGTAGAGCTTCCGAAAGAGTGGGTCTTAAAATGAACATGGACAAAACCAAAGTCATGGTAAATAACCATGTAGCACCCACTCTGATCAAGATCGGAGACTCTGCACTCGAAGTTGTAGACGATTACGTCTACCTTGGACAGACAGTCCAGTTGGGTAGATCTAATTTCGAGAAAGAGGTCAACCGTCGAATCCAACTCGGCTGGGCAGCGTTCGGGAAGCTGCGCGGTATCTTCTCATCCAATATACCACAATGTCTCAAGACGAAAGTCTATGACCAGTGCGTGTTGCCAGTGATGACATATGGTTCCGAAACGTGGACGCTCACAATGGGCCTCATCAGAAGGCTCAAAGTCACCCAAAGGGCAATGGAAAGGGCTATACTCGGAGTTTCCTTGCGTGATCGAATCAGAAATGAAGATATCCGCAAGAGAACCAAGGTTGCCGACATAGCGCGAAGAACCGCCAAACTAAAGTGGCAATGGGCAGGGCACATTGCTCGCAGAACGGATGGCCGTTGGGGCCGAAAGGTTCTGGAGTGGCGACCGCGTACCGGAAGACGCAGTGTTGGAAGGCCCCCTACAAGGTGGACCGATGACCTGGTGAAGGTTGCGGGAATCCGATGGATGCGAGACGCACAGGATCGTTCGTTGTGGCGACGTTTGGGGGAGGCCTATGTCCAGCAGTGGACGTCTATCGGCTGAAATGATGATGATGATGATGACACAATTATTTTAACTCCTCGAGCGCCGATTGTACATACGAGTATGTCTGTACAACTTTAAAACACATAATAATCAGTTTTAATTGTTGATGAAAGTGAAAGTGGAGAAGATGAATAATAAAAATAATGATATTATTCATCTTCTCCATTTTCACTTTCATCAGCAGCTGGTTCAGGTAATTTATTAGGAATCTGACTGTCAGTTTTTAAATTTTTAACCGTAAAACTCTTCAGGTATGGTTTGTTTGTTACAAAGATTAATTAAATCTTTTTTTTTAGTTTCACTTATGCTTAGCTGTGCTTCATACTGAACTGAACTGTTCATCTGTGTTTGATCTGACTTTAACTTTCTCTTTTTCCCTATTGCAAATTTTCTTTCTTTGTTGGTGAGCATTGTAGGCTTCTTCTAGTTCCCTTTTCTTTTCTGTTTCTGCTTGGGCATAATTATTACAAATTAAGCATTGGTATTTTCCAGGTACAAAAAAACTCTGACACAGAAGATTCTCCGATATTTTATTTCTGAAGCTGGCTCTTGAACTGAGCCACTGACAGCGACCTGTCACAATATGCTAGGAGTACGTATTACTTTTTGCATACGCCATCTAACAATGTTTTTTGTCGCTAAAGCGAAAAAAAAAACTAGCTAAAGCGGTTTAGATGCTTTTGCCTGTCAACGCAATGTAGGTAAGTAATTGTGATAATTCTGTACATGTAAAATGTCATTATGGTATTTATTAGGTTTTCGTAGTAAAGTTACAACAGCAAAATCAACAAAATTCTTCTGTTTAAACCGTTTAAGTCCTTTTAGATTATATTTGCTGAATGTGTGTAAGACCATTTTGTTTAACTTATAGAAAAGAAAAAGCGGTTATTAACGCTTAGTTTTTTTTTTGCATGTTAACATTTGTTAAGAAAATGTTACAAACGTCGTTTATGTTATTTTAGCAATGGAGAATTGTGCACTTTGTTGTTTTTGACTGTTTTTTACATGGAATATCTTCTAAACTATTTAACCTAGAGCTTAGTCAGTTTTACCAGTATATAAAGTTCAAAAAGATAATAAAAATGATGTATTTAACTCATTTTGACTAAAAACGTGGGTTAGCAGGTTTTCGCAGTAAACCCTCGATATAATGTAATGGATCTAAGTGGTCTGAAATAAAGGTTTATTATTATTATTAATATCCTTACGTTCTTTAAATTTAAGATGATTATTTACTAAAATTAATGAAAATGAACCAGAACGTTTTAATTAATTCGGTTGAATGAACTATATCCTCGGTAAGCTGCACGTCGTCGGTAGCAAAAGATAAACAACGAAAACTGACCTTATTGCGACCACAAAGGTATGGTCAATGTCAACTTGTTGCACCGCAATCACGAGTTCTACACAAATTTATACAGTATTAATTATACTTAATTACTTTTGATTTGAATTTATTGAGCCATTATCCTTATTCCTTACAATATACCTAATCCACGACAAAATGTACATAATATGTTAGTATCTGAATGTACCTATATCTGTTAGAGCCTTTACTATATAATTTTCCAAATGAGACATTTATAGCTGCATTATTGTGAAATATGTTCTTAAGAGAAAGCCTAGTTTAAAATCATATTCAATTTACCTACATTTTAACAGTATGGAGTCGTTTCTTTTTTTTATTTGTTAGAAACCAGTGCTTGACTGCTTTCCGAATTTAATTCGACGGATTTGGTCCGTCGTCCCAAGTTCAAGCGTGTGTTAATACTATAATTATAGTACCTATTGTTTACGCTAAACCTACACAATCAAAGCTAAGACCTGTACCATTTAATTAAGATTGTTTCATTCTTATTTTCAGAGTGGGTAAGAGATGGCGCTGGACAACCTGTATAGCTCTGTCTATTACCCACACTGAAATAAGACTGAAACAATCTTACTTTGAACATCATGGTAACCCCGCAAAACCTAATTAAGTATACCCTATTCAGGGAGCCGTGAGACAAAAGGTAAACAAACCATATATAATACTACTAAATTATAGACCACAGATACTGTAAACATTTTACATTAAAATGCGACGTTTTGTAATCGGGCGGGTTATAATCTGCCATCTTTTTCACTATAGATACGAGAGTGCCGCTTTCAGATATTTTCGTTGAATTTTTGTTATTTCGTTGTTACTTTTGTTGATTTCATTAAGTTTCTTATTTTATTAAGTTACTGGTTAATTGTTTTGTTTTTGTTATATTGCCGTTTTCGTGCTTATAAAAACCCATCGAAGAAAGTTGGCCGAAGGAAGACATTGTTTCTCTTTGAGGAGTGGCTGGAAAGGCGACACGGCGTCCTTACCTTCCGCATGACGCAGGTCCTCACCGGACACAGGAAGTTCCTGCACCGAATTCGTGCGGAAGCGACGCCCGGGTGTCGTCACTGTGTGGACCGCCCGGAGGACACGGTGGAGCACACGGTAGAGGTGTGCCCCGCTTGGGCAGAGCAACGCCGTGTCCTCGTGGGGGCGATCGGTGGCGGCGATCTCTCGCGCCGGGCCTTGGTACACGCCATGGTCCGGAGCGAGGAGGAGTGGCAGGCGGTCGCCTCCTTCTGCGAAGCAGTAATGCGAAGGAGGCGGCCGATCGCGTGAGGCAACGGTCCTCACGTGCCAACCGCCGCCGGGATTCCGATCCCGATTTCCGGCCACCGTAGGCGCGGGCTTGCGGAAGGCGAGCAATGGGTGGTTCGCCGTCCGACCGTCCGGTAACCGTCTGGACCGAGCCCAAGTCGTCGACGGCGCGTGCTGTTCCACGCTCGCCTCAAGGAGATGTCAGCAACTGTAGGGGCCCAGCAGAGTCGAAGCCTACTGGGGCCAAGGGTCTGTTTCTGAAAGGAAGACTCGGCCCTGGTACGAAAGGCAAAGAAGGAACAGGAGTGGGTTTTTAGTCAGTAAAAGTGTGACACTATCTCCCGCCCCGCCCAAGAGCGAGGGATGTCTTAAGATGATTTTCCCACCGAAAAAACAAAAAAAACCTAACCTACTAACTAAACCTACATTGTTTTCTTTGTTTACATTTTGTCTCAAGCCCAGATGAATACGGTATAGGTTTTACCGCGTGTTATGAATAAGACATGACCCTTCGTAATAAATTACTCTAAGGGCCTGCGCACACTTGAGACAAGACTGTTTTGAGACGTCTATTGTTGCCAACAGTTACACTGACTTACCACTAGAATCAACTTTTAAAACCACCAAAAAACCACTTACAATAAATTATCCCACACACAAAATCACACCATTTTCCACTAAACGTAGTAGTAGGCATATAGGTTATTTATTAGTTTCCTTTAATAATAAGTGACATTCACAACTAAATGGGAGGTTAAAACCACCAGTTTTAGTGGAAAATCCACTAAGCCGGCAACACTGGCCGTACGCCGCTAGACTGTTTTGTCTTGATGGTGTGCGCCGTGTCGTAGACAAAACATGAAAACAGTCTTGTCACAGACAAGTCTGCGACATCGTAGACAAGTCTGCGACGTCGTAGACAGGTCTGTCTAAGACAGTTTTGTCTCAAGTGTGCGCAGGCCCTAAGAAACTGAGTAGGTATATATTACACAAATAAGGTATTATGTCCTCATTTTTTACACGAGACTTAACCTGACCAGTCAGTTTAAAATGACTGCGGTAATTCGAAGGAACAAAGCGCTTTACACCCAGCTAAGACAGTTGCATAGAAGTACAGATGCATCTAGCGTACCAAGTTTTAACGTGACCGCGGAAAAAAAAGCCTTTTCAGATGTCCTGCCTGAAGTTATTAACTCTGTAGTTACTGGACCTAAGCTAAGTGATCTGCCTGAAGTTGGAAGCTGGATAAACAAGGTTAGTAGTTAGTTTACTCACTAGATACTCTGTAATTGTGATGTACTTGGGTAAGGCTACGATGGAACTGGTATAACAATTTGTTAAAAGTTCCGAAAAAAAAAGTTTAGTAGTTTCTATTGACCAAGCAGAACTATATCAGAGTGCACCTTATTTTCATGTATTGTAGAATGCGAGCATTTAAGATTTAGTATGAAATGTAACGCGGGGGGGTTGGCGCTGTAAGCCGAAATACAGACTAGTTCTAGTTCGGCTCCAGCTGCTAAAACTTTTGTATACATGTATATTACTATTTAGAGCATTTATTTGTTAAAATACAATAAGTACTTTGTTTGTGAAATAAATAAATATTATATTATATTAAATACTAGCTGTTGCCCGCGACTTCGTCTGCGTTAAGTTTGTAAAAACGTACAATCATTCTGAGCTTGCCATTCATTCTGAAAGCAACGCAATTATTTATTGTACTTTAACATAAAACGGTTAAAAGTAAAAACGCAAATTACCTTCAGGAATAATGTTATGTACTCGTCCAGATCCAAATGTATGAATGTCAATGAATAGAAAGAGTAGTATGTAAGGGTCGTAGCAGTTGGCATTTCTGCCTACCCCAAAAGAAAAGAAATTAGTTTATGTATGTTTCTGGTTTATGTTTTGGTGAAACAACATTGTATGATTTTAACCCCTCGCCACAGTGAGCACGTCACAATCGCAGCGGTAATGCCTGTCTTTGAAGAGTGTCTACAGAGGCGTCACGGCATCCTCTCTTTGTGCAGGACTCACCGGATGTGGGTGTTTTGGGAGGTATCTGTATCGAATTCAACGGGAAGAAACACTCGGGTATCACCATTGTGCGGATCGCCTGGAGAATACGATGGAGCATACGGTGGAAGTCGGTCCCGCTTGGTCGGAGCGCCAGCACCGCTGTGTCCTCATGGAGGCGATTGGTGGAGAAAATGTCAACCAGTAACCTCCTTCAGGTGAGAGAGCAGTGGTGGTCGAGTGGTAACGGCCCCGACTTACGAGTTGTAGGTCGCGGGTTCAAACCCAGCCAGGCGCATTACTTTGTGTAATTTATTTCATCACCACTGCTCTCAAAACGGTGAAGGAAAACATCGTGAGGAAACCGGCATGTCCTAGAACCAAAAATTCGAAGACATTTGACATCCACCAACCCGCACTGGGCCCGCGTGGTGGATTACGGCCCATTCCCTCTCCTAGAGAGGAGGCCTGAGTTCCAACAGTGGGAACATTATAAGGCCGACTATGCTATGCAATGCTAACCTCCTTCAGTGAAGCACTACGATCGAAGAAGGTGGCTGAAACTATGAGGGATAGGACATTCTGACTCCTTAACTGTCGCTGCAAGTGATGCTCCGGGTGTTGAAAGCCGCAGGACGATTACCAGCCATCGCAAACTGGGATTGCGGTGGTGCCGTCCGGCCGTCTGGTCAAAGCAATCTTGAATCGACGGCGCGTTGTATTCTACACCGGACTCAAAGAGATCTCAGCAAATGGATAGGGCCCTCTAGGGCCGATGTCTGCGAGATTGTTCGAAAGAGTTACCTCCCGTAAAATTTTCGCCTCAATAATTTTTCACTGAAGAGTTTAAGCCGTTAGACAGCTTTGGTAGAGGTAAATGAAGGAGCATAATCGGGACACCGACCTTCAGCTGAATAAAGTGCACTGATAGTGCAAAGCCAAAAAGCCAGTGAATCCAAAAACTACCATCATCATCATCAACTATCTTCCTCCACAACAGTACTTATGAAGAATTTGCGAGAGCATGCTTGCATTGATTGTTGCAGCTTGATAATTTTGAGCATAAAAATTACTTGTTCATTTACCTAGGATTTTTTGGTGTGTATTTAACTGACGTCCCCGATGAATGAATTTCGGCGAAATCTTGAGCGCGTGTCTCCCCGCCCAATCAAACTCGCATATTGATGGCCAAACCGAGAGGTCACTGTCACCGATTGCCTCTATGAGGACACGGCGGTTCACCCAAATGTGATAGACCTCCACCGCATGTTACACCGGGTCCTCCGGGCAATTCGCAAAATGGTAATATCAGGATACTTCCAACCGAATCCGGAACAGAAACCGCTCGAAACACCCTCAACAGTCCTGAGCTTGTGTATCCATAAAACAATGCAAAAATGTAGCAGCCGATTAGTGTTATCCCTGAGACTGGCCTCCCTCAGAGGGTTATTCCAGTGTTGGTCACCACTCACTGCAAGGAGGTAACGTCCAGATGTCGACGTAAGGCTGCCAGGAATCTAAGATACATCAGTGATCAGGAACGTAAACCACTTTCGACCCCGTTTTATATGGAGCAGAAACTGCAAACAATAAATCACGCCATTATTAGGCCGCAAGGTGCCATCCCGGAGGACATAGTGGAGCATACAGAGGTGTGTCCCGCAAGGGCGGATCACCGCCGTGTCCTCGTGGAGTCAATCGGCGTCAGTCACCTCTCGCGCCGGGGCCGGTTTTGGGCTATAGCCCAGAGCGAGGAGGAATGGTAGGCGGTCGCCTCCTTCTGCAAAGCCGCAATGCTAGCGAAGGAGGAGGCCGCACGCGTGAGGGAACGAACGTCCTCACGCCGAGCCGAGATTCCGACCCCGACGACCAGCCACGGTAGACGCAGGCTTGCAGACATCGAACAATGGGTAGCTAGCCGTCCGGCCGTCCGGTAATTAATCGAACCGAGCCCAGTCGTCAACAGCACGTAGTGATCCACGCGCTCCTCAAAGAGATGTTTCAAAGCGCAACTGAAGGGAGAGAGGGGAGGGTTTGAGTGTGGTTTTAGTCAGTAAAAGTTTGACACGCCCTCTCGCTCCAACCAGAGAAGTCATTGGATGATTTCCACTCTTAAAAAAAGAAAAAAAAAGTACCATCATTATCATTATCATGCACATAGGCCTCTCCAAGTGTCGCCATAATGACTGGTCCTGTGTGTCTCGCATCCATCGGATTCCCGCGACCCTCACCAGGTCATCGGTCTACCTGGGGGCCTTCCAACACAAGGTGCCATGCAACCCCTTCCGAAAATTTGGCCGTGTTATTTTAAAATCAATAATTAAATACATATACTTGTTTACTTTTATCGCCTTTTTTGGTTCGTATCCCTTGAATAATCATGGTCAATTATCTTGTTACAATCATGGAAAAAAAAGCAGTAGGATTGTTGAAAATGCCTCCGTCTAACACCAGTTTAACCATAACTATTTTCCTCCAATTTTGAACAATAGAACTGTCTGCAAACGTGGGCGATGGTCACTTCTTCCGCCATTCAGAAAATTACGTAAAATACACAATGCCATCTATCAAATATGAAGTTCAACTGTCATTGTCATCATTATTTCTACTTTGAGTCTTTAGATGGCGTTGCGAGTATCTGAATTGCGTGTGGTGCCATATTTTACTAATTCGATTTTATTATGTGTTTTGATTAGTTTTTACAATATATTTAGAAGATATCGAATAGAAATGCCAATTTTATTTTGAAAAAATGGTAAAAGTTATTTTATTACAAAAAGAAGATAAAATAATGACAAAAATTTTAACTGTAGCTGGGAATCGAACTCGCGGCAAATGTCGTTCAACACTGACGTTTTGGATTATTGCTCACCCCCCATAGCAAATAGCGTGATAATTTATAGCCTAACAGATACACTGACCTATAAGGATTATGTATGCAAAATTTGAACAGGATCGGTTCAGTAGTTTTTGCGCCAATTAATACCATCGCAAAATAATTTTACTGTTTTATTATATGTATAGATTATATTGACATATTCGTATATGTATATGTTGCAGTCAAAACTCTTAACCAGTCAAAAGTACTATTGACTAGCAAAATCAGTCAAAAGTACTTTTGACCGTATGCTTTAGTCAATAATACTTTTGACTAAAATAACAGTTAAAAGTACTTTTGCCCAATGGAGCTGGTTAAAATTACTTTTGACTATGTGATTCCGTGGTTTTGACTGGTCGTATCAGTCAAAACTCTTAAAAAGTTAAGGTGGTCGATAAAAATAACGAGAAACGCACCTAAAAATAACCATAAACTTTTATATTACTCATTATTAGTGGAGAACTGCTGATATTAGAAAATAATGAGTGACTACGAAAAGAAAGAACGCTTTTTGCAAAGAATTTTAGCGATAGAAGACATGAAAGATAGTAATTTCAATGTGATGACAAAAGAAAAATTTGAAAAGTTTGCAATGGATGTGGAAGACGCGAAATTTGATGAAAAAAAAAAACACCCTTACAGTACAGTAGACTAAAACGCTTTAACATCATTGAAGTTTGTGGTATAAAAAAAATTAGTTACACACAGAACCTGTCAAATATTTTTTGCCGGCTGAGGAAATATACGATATTATTGATGCTGCTCATATTTCTATAGGGCATGGTGGTCGCGATAGACTTAAGAATGAAACGGCAAAGAAGTACGCTAATGTTACAAAAGAAATGATTAAAATATATTTATCAATGTGCGAAGTATGCCAAAGGAAGAAAAGCAAGAAAAGAAGAGGTCTGGTTTTGAAATTGATCCTGCACATTGAAATGAACAGCCGCTGCCAAGTCGATCTTATTGACATGCAGTCGCAAGAAGATCGCGGGCATAAATTTATTATGGTTTATCAGGATCATTTGACAAAATTTGTAATTTTGTGACCACTCACATCAAAAAGGGCTACTGAAGTTGCATATCAATTAATGGATATTTTTTGACCTTTGGAGCACCATGTATTTTGCACTCAGATAATGGCAGAGAGTTTGTTAACTCAGTTATAAAAGAATTAACATCATATTGGCCGCAGCTAAAACTTGTAACTGGGAAACCACGTCATAGCCAAAGTCAAGGTTCCTTGGAAAGGGCTAATCAAGATGTTGAAAAAATGCTAGCATCTTGGATGGAAGACAATAAAATCACTAACTGGTCGAATGGACTTAAATTTGTTCAATTCATGAAGAACAGAGCATTTCACTCAGGGATAAAGCAGTCTCCGTATCAAGCAATGTTTGGAACGGAACCTAAAGTGGGGCTAACAACATCTAATCTACCTTTTGAAATTATAAGTGGATTGCTTAATGAAGAAGACTTGCAAGTTGCAATCACAGAAATGAATCAAAACTTCGATGATAATGAAGAGAACCAAGACAAACAAGAAAAAATTGAAACAAAAAAAACAGGTAAAGAACAAGAAGAAACAAAAAACAAGGACAAAACAAAGAACAAGAAGAAATATTTGAACACAACAGAAACGAATCAATGACAATATCATTGATTGAAGCAAGAGAAAAAGCGCATTTGAATTTAGTAAAACAAGCAAAGAGAATGAAAACAGCAAGCGATCAATCTCATCCACCACTGAAAGTCGGAGACAATGTGATCATACCAATCCCAGACGTAGACAAAGGAAAGGCGGACCTTCGTAATTTAATTGGAGTTGTATTAGAAGTTACTTTTGAGCAGTTATACAGGATTGGGACAAAGAGTGGGATTTTGGAGAAATTGTACTGCAGGTACGTACCTACTAATTCAAATTTATTGTGCGTCTACTTATTGAATTTGTAAATATAAATGAATTTGTGTGTGTGTGCACGTGTGTGCGTGTGCGTGCGCGTGTGTGCGTGTGTTCGTGTGTGTATTTGTCTGTAGGTTTTAACCTGTTTTTAAAATTTTATTTTCCCGATCCGAATTTGATGGCTGCAAAGAAAAAATTATCCTGCAGGATGAGGTGCCCAACGTAACAATTACATTACGAACAGCTGCAAAGAACGCTGCTATCGGAACAGGACAAGGTTATGCACGATGTGCATGTTCTACGGGCTGTAAAAACAATAAATATTTATGCAAGTAAAAAGGATTGCTATGTAATTCAAAGTGCCATAATAGTTTGAGTTTCATAAATAAATAATTCGTCATTGTGGACAGATAGCCTTGTAAAGTTATTAAAAAAAAACACGCATGTTGCTTACGATTCATAAATAATGTGTAATAAGTAAAACATATATAATTTACAAGGTTCTCATTATACAATCACGAATTATGTTTTGATTTTTTTAAATTTCAATTACAGTTAAAAATTATTTAAGAAAAGCGATTAACGTAATATTATAGGTACTGTGATTTTATAACCTGTGAATTTTCTGATTACCTATTTTAATGACAATTTTTAAGTGTATGTTTTCTTTGTATTGATTGTAATGCCAAATTTTTCGTAATAAACGATTTCACATTTAATAAATATCTTTTTTATTCACATCTAACGAGTTAATAGTGCTTCTGACTGTTGCTTTATTGCAGTTAAAACTACTTTTAACGAAGAGCGGCAGTCAAAAGTACTTTTAACCGCAAATTTGCAGTCAAAAGTACTAATAACCAATAATTTTCAGTCAAAACCACTTTTGACCAACTTGTTCCGTCAAAAGTACTTTTGACTGATTTTGCTAGTCAATAGTACTTTTGACTGGTTAAGAGTTTTGACTGCAACATATACATGTCGTGGCCAGATCATAGAAATTGATCACTTCATGATATGGCCAACTAAAACTGGCCAGATCGTATAAACCAATCCTCGTTTGGCCAAATCATTGATGTAGGATTTCAATGATATTAAAAGGTCTAAAGAAAATAGGCTAAACAAAGATTGAAATATCATCAAACTTTAACGTTTAAAACGATCTGGCCAGTTTTACTTGGCCATTTCATGAAGTGATCAATTTCTATGATCTGGCCACGATATAAATATATTTTTTAATGCGTGGGAAAATTGATTGTAGACCATAATGGAATGGCAGTATTTTTCTCAATTCTTATTATTAATTTAATTGTGTTTCTGCTGGTCGCTCCAGAATTCAGGTCTAGGTACTACATAGGAACTATATCATACTTTTTTTGAGGTGGTAAATCATCCAATGATTTCTCTCCCTCTAGGGTGGATCCGGATCGAGAGGATGTGTCAGACTTTACTGACTAAAACCACAGCTGTATCCTTCAGTTGGCTTTTGCGGTCTATGACCACAGCTTTCCGTTTCAGAAATTCCCCGTGGCCCTAGCGGGCATTGGCCCTGCTGGGCCCCTATGGTTTTTTTTGCTATCTCTTTGAGGCGCGCGTGGGCAAAGAGAATTAAACCGCTAGAGAGATGATAGACGGATTTCGACTAGGCACACGATTCGCCATGGCGGGCCGGGGGACGGGGGAAAACGTAGCAAAACGTAAACGTAGTGGTTGTATAGTCTGTATAGTCCGTATAGTCATTGCGCGTGGGACTCGGCGGTTCGCTGTCGGTATCGGATGGGCGGACGGCGAGCTACCCAATGAGCGTCTCCTGTAGCGAAAGGTGGGGGGGGGGGTGTCCGTTCCCTCACTTTTGCGGCCATTTTCTACGCAAACCTATGATGATCCTTCTAAACGCATATTCTGCAGGAAATATTCCACCGAGAACCTGTCAGTTGGTGTCTTGATATTATGTTCGTTCTCTTTCTGTTACAGCTATTAAAATACACGTTGGGAGGAGGAAAACTAGGCAGAGGCCTAATGATTTCCATTGGATACAAAATGTTTGAAGACCCAGAAAATTTTTCAGAAGAAAAACAGCATTCTGCACGCGTTTTGGGTTGGTGTGCCGAAATGGTAAATCCTCATTTTATTATTTATTTGTTGAATAATAAATTTGTCAGCGGCTTCGCAAGGGAACTTACTTCCAGGATGAAAATGTCCTATAGCAGTTCCAGGTCATGATACACGTAGATACCTGAGTGCTTCATCTAAATCCGATCAGTCATTTGAACATAAAGGAGTTACATACACACATGTACCTACCTACATATTACATATGTAAGTACATTACAAACTTTCGCCTTTGTTATACACGTTGTCTTTGACATCGATCGACGCACAAACCAATACCACGGATGCAGTACATCATTCTGGACCTACCAGTGCTGAATTTTTCGTCGGGTTTTTTCTAATTTAAAAAAAAAAACTTTTTTAAATTTAACCTGTGTAAAATCGTTATTCTAACCAACCCCGATGATATTTTTAGTAAAAAAAAAAGAACAAAAAAAAATATTTAAAAATTAATTAATTAAAAAGTCATCGGGGTAGATAAAATCGTTATTCTAATCAACCTCGAAGACATTTTTAATTTAAAAAGAAATTCATTTTTTTCACTAAAAATGCTAGTATAACGGTTTTATACTGTTTAAAATCATCATCAAGATCATAATCTTCCTGCCCTTGTCCCGTTTTATTTGGGGTCGACGCAACACGTTTTTTTCTCCCATTCTGTCCCGTCACTCGTCACGCTATCATTATCTAAACAGTTTAAATAAAAAAAACTTAAAGATATTTTTTTTAATCAGGAAAAAAACCGTCGAAAAATTCCATACCACTGGGGGGTCCAGAATCGTGTACTGGATTCATGGTATTCGTTTGTGCATCGATGTCAAAGACACCCTGTATTACTTTGATTTCCATATTAATATTACAGAGGCGAAAGTGTATGCATGTTTGTTACTTCTTTAAGCTTGAACGGCTGAACGGATTTGGATATTCGGCATGCGGGTAGATCATGTCCTTTTTATCCCGGGTATACCTATATGTTCTACCTATATGTTCCCTTGGGACAATTTTCTATATTTTCTAATTTTCGCTAGCAGCAGCTAGTAATCTAATAATAATAATAATTTATTGTCTCATTAAATTTTTTCAATTTTTTTTTTTCTATATTTACTTTAATTCAATTTTTTGCACAGATGCAGTCAAGTTTTTTAATAATGGACGATATAGCAGATAGTGCAATCATACGACGTGGCAAACCGTGCTGGCACCTACAACCAAATGTCGGTTACTCTGGTATCAACGATGGCTTAATCCTGTACCAATCTATGCTAGAAGTACTGGATTTGTACTTCGGAAAATCACCTATTTACCCTGATTTGATAAGATATTTTAATGAGGTATGTTTTAATTTAAATGTAGAAATTCGAATTCGGTAAGAAATGCCTTATGTCAATACAACTCCTATTTAAGTAGTTATTTTAAATTCTACGTTTCCAGTGTACATGTTACCGCTAATGTGCGTAAATGAGTTAGAGTGCAGATTAACTTGTTAATCTGCAGATTATCTGATTGAGTCCGTTAAAGTGGAAAAAATATTAAAGTCCTTTAAATATTAAGTAGATAATCTACAGACTTCCTGGGTAGCATTGCAGACTAACGGCCTACGATTAAGTTATAATTCAGGTCTTTTGTTTCACTAAAACATATGCGAATTCATTGTAATTATTAAATTTAAATGTCAAATAATAATCTAAAGTTTGATGACATATTTATTTTAGGGCACCACGACAAGGGCAGGTTAGGTTAGAAGGCTAAAGCGAGAGCTTCGCTCTTGCCTTAGCCTTCGTGGTTATTTTTTTTTAACCACCCAGAAGTAAAGTGGAGATAAAAATTTCAGACTTTGACGGATTGTACCCGGTAATTTGCAGATTACCTAGTTAATGCGCTCATTAAGGTACCTAATCCGTATTCTAGCGGTTACACACATTATATATACAATTCAAAATTCTAAGAAGATTCCTTTTGCTTTTCTCTGAATTTGAATCCTTCTCACCTACTGCTAAAAATGGAATACTATTTAACTTGATATTTCCTTGTAATTACTTTTAAATATAAACTTTCCAACCTACTGTCAAAAAACCGACCAAGTGCGAGTGGGACTCGCGCACGAAGGGTTCTGTACCAAAAAGCTCAAAAGAAAAAACGGGACCCTTAAAGGACCACTTTGTTTTCCGTCTGTCTGTCTGTCAAGACCTTTTGTCTCGGGAACACGTAGAGCTATCGAGTTGAAATTAAAACCATATATTCAGGTCTCCGGTCCCTTGAAGCTGTGAAAAAATTAAACTTCTGAGTTAACGAAAAAAAAAGATACGGCCGTTTATTTCGACACTCTCAAGGGAATAAAAATTCATAGGGTACTTTCCGTTGACCTAGATTCCTGAAATTTGGCATAAAGCAAGGTCTCGTATCACAAATATAGGGAAAAATCTGAAAACTGTAAATTTGTAGTTACGTCACAAAAAAAGTTTTTTTTTTGTGATTCGGAAAAATCTTCGTAACTCAATTCGGAAATTGAACTGTTTTCATAAGTAAGTAAAAAAAGAAAAGAAACTTAAAGCACTTGCCCGGTTTTTAGTATTTGTTGCTTTAGCGGCAACAGAAATACATCATCTGTGAAAATTTCAACTGTCTATCACGGTTCATGAGATACAGTCTGGTGACAGACGGACAGACAGACAGACGAACAGCGGAGTCTTAGTAATAGGGTCCCGTTTTACCCTTTGGGTACGGAACCCTAAAAATCATTACCATTATTACATACATTATTACTTAACATTCTTTTACAGTCAGTATACAGAGCGACAATAGGAGAACATTTAGATTTACGGACAAACTACAACAAAGATAAAAACAATCTCGATGTATTCAACATGGACCTAATCAATACTATTGCTATCAACAAATCAGGATACTATAGCTTCAAAATGCCAATATTTGTGCCACTGCTTCTAGTGAAGAATGGAAAACAGAAAGTTACAGATGAATTAAGTAATATTTGTATGGAATTTGGGAAACTGATGCAATGCCAGGTAAAAATCCTTTAGTTATTATTTGACTACCGTTACATTTTTTGTTCATCTCACGTTGGGTTGTGCGAAAGAGAACCCCGGGGCCCTGGAATGAAGACAAAGAAGGAACAGAGGGACTATTGCGTAACTCTGTTGACAGTTCAAGTGATGATCACTTGTTAACAATGTGCATCATTGAACTGTCAAACAGCTAGTTTCGTATTGCCTATCTTCAGTGACCAACTGCAGTGACGTCATTAGCCACTGGTGCCTTTGATAGCTACTGTTAAAATTGCGATTGTGTAAGCTTTTGTAGCTGTATAATAGTTGATAAAATTTTAGAGTGGTCACAATAGGCACCGTAATTTTTTATAATTCACCACATTTCCACCGTAGTTTGTTAGTCACTTGTGTGATACGTAATACCAATTTTATAAAATTGTCAGTTGACAACTATGTTCAGTGTGCAACGAATGCTAGTTGTCAACTCTTATTGAAAAAGTTAGCCAATAGCCCCCCAGGAGTGGGTTTTAGTCAGTAAAAGTCTGACACGCCCTCACGCTCCGCCCAAGGGCGCGAGATGTCACTGGATGATTTCCCTTTTTAAAAAAACGTTCAAGTTATAATTTCTAACCTGAAATCTGCAAGGCCATCATCGCGAGCCGAGTCAATGCCAAGCATTAGGTACGCTACAATCGCTGCGGTAATTCCCTCTTTGAGGAGTAGCTGGAGACACCACGATGTCCTCACTTTACACCTGACGCAGGTCCTCACTGGACATGGCATGGGCATGGTTCTTGATTCGGAAGAAACGCCCGGGTCCCACCATTGTGACGATCAACCGGTGGACACAGTGAGAGTCGCGGGGCGATTGCCAGTCAGAGACAGAGTAGGCGCAGGTTTGCGAACGACGAGCAAATGGTAGCTGGTCGTCCGACCCAGCCTGAGTCGACGGCGCGAAGTATTGTACGCGCGCCACAAAGAGATGTCAGCGAAACCGAAGGGCCTAGCAGGGCCGAAGCCTACTGAGGCCATGAGTTGACTTTCGAAAGGGAAAGTCAAGTCCGTTCCGGGGTCCTGCGGGGCTATTGCGTAACTCTGTTGACAGTTCAAGTGATGATCACTTGTTAACAATGTGCATCATTGAACTGTCAAACAGCTAGTTTCGTATTGCCTATCTTCAGTGACCAACTGCAGTGACGTCATTAGCCACTGGTGCCTTTGATAGCCACCGTAACACGTTTTGACAGATGTTATTGTATCGATACTTTTAAAATTGCGATTGTGTAAGCTTTTGAAGCTGTATAATAGTCGATAAAATTTTAGAGTGGTCACAATAGGCACCGTAAATTTTTATAATTCACCATATTTCCACCGTAGTTGGTTAGTCACTGTGTGATACGTAATACCAATTTTATGAAATTGTCAGTTGACAACTAAGTTTAGTGTGCAACGAATGCTAGTTGTCAACTGTTATTGAAAAAGTTAGCCAATAGCCCCCCTGGAACCCAAGGCAACGAAGGAACATAGATGTGGTTTCTTCAGTTAGTTTTTGTGGTTTTATCATTTAGTCAGTAAAAGTTGGACAGACCCTCCTGCTCCGCCCTAGAGCATGGCTGATTATGCTTATAAGCATAAGCATAATCAGCCATTTAATGTTCCCACTGCTGGGACTCAGGCCTCCTCTCTAGGAGAGCGAATGGGTCGTAATCCACCACGCGGGCCCAGTTTGGGTGGGTGAATGTCACATGTCTTCGAATTTTTGGTTCTAGGACATGCCGGTTTCCTCACGATGTTTTCCTTCACCCTTTTAAAAATAAAATGATAGATACTAATTCCGAATTCGCATTAGTATTCAAATCACACACAGAACTATTTTTATGCAAAACTGAGGAGAAATATTTATACTGTTTTTGTTTAAAGGATGACTACATGGATGCCTATGGTACTGAAACCATCACGGGGAAGACTGGCAGAGATATTCAAGAAGGCAAATGTACCTGGGTGGCCGTAACAGCGCTGCAGCACTGCAACGATGCACAACGTGCTATTTTCAAAGAATATTATGGTAGCCAAGACCCTGAGCACGTGAAGCGCATCAAGCAGCTTTATGACGAATTACACCTACCACAATTATATGAACAGTATGAACATAAGATGTATGATGGTTTAATGCGACAAATCCAAACTTTACCACATGAAAGGGTTAAGGGTTTTATCTTACAAGTTCTAAATAACGTCTATAAACGTGTTCATTGAATTATTTATTGGGGCCATCCATTCTATTCTGAGATTTAATTATGAAATTATGTAAAAATTTTGCATTAAATTTTGAATTGTAAATTATTGTTTTTATTTATTATCTCAACAGTAGGTATATTTATGATTTCATTACCTAAATAAAATACTTACCACCATGGTGACACCTTTCTGACAGCTGTAGACCAAAATCCACACTGGCGGCTTTGCCACGTTGTATAACTGTCGCAGCCATAGTACAAGTTAGCGCACCAGATTGAAATCGGACCCAGCCACCGCGACCCCGACTACCGACTACGTTAGGCGTGGTCTAGCAGACGACGAGCAATGGGTAGCTCGCTGTCCGGCCGTCCTGTAACTGTCAGACCGAGCCCGAATCGTCGACGGCACGTAGTGTTTCACGCGCGCCTCAAAGAGATGGCAGCAAAACCGTAGGGGCCCAGCAGGGCCGATGCCCGATTTCTGAAAAGGAAACCAAAGGGCTACTGAACGACATAGGTGTGGTTTTAGTTAGTAAAAGTCTGACACGCCCTTCCACTCCACCCTAGAGAAATCGTTGAAAGATTCCTCACCTCAAAAAAAGACCCGTTTTGAAAAGAAAAAACAAAAAATAATAAATTGTTACCCTAGGGGTGAAAATAACTTATTTAGTCCCGAGGAGCTTATTTAGCGCCAATAGTTCTCGTGGGACTAAATAAGTCTAACCACAGTTAAACATTGTGCTTTTCATAACGAATACAAGGAAATTAAAAATAAAAACCTGAGTTGTCGTATAATTTTAGGTATCTTTGCACACCATTGTTATGTAGCATAGCATAGCATAGTCGGCCTTATAATGTTCCCACTGCTGGGACTCAGGCCTCCTTTCTAGGAGACGGAATGGGCCGTAATCCACCACGCGGGCCCAGTGCGGGTTGATGGATGTCACATGTCTTCGAATTTTTGTGTGATGTTTTCCTTCACCGTTTTGAGAACAGTGGTGATGAAATAAATTACACAAAGTAATACGCCTGGCTGGGTTTGAACCTACGACCTACAACTCGTAAGTCGGGGCCGTTTCCACTCGGCCACCACTGTCCTTCCTTCCGGTAATCATTGTTATGTATTAGAGAGTTTTCTACATTTTATTTTAAATACTAGTGCAGCATTATCACTTTATCAATTAATGCGACATATGCAGTGACATATTTTAACAGAAATTGGTAAAGAAAGTATAGAGGTAAGGCATATTTGTAGACAAGTCAACCATTTGACACAGTCGCTGTTCCTATATAGCATAGCATAGTCGGCCTTATAACGTTCCCACTGCTGGGACTCAGGCCTCCTCTCTAGGAGAGGAAAAACCTATATAAACTACATGATACTGTAAAAAAAACTTTTTACAAAAAAAAAAATAACCGACTTCACTAAAAAACACTAAAAGGATCAAAATAACTTTAATTTCGGAAGTTGGTGTTTCTCGGTATTATTTGTATCTGATTTAACACCGACTTCCGAAATTAAAGTTATTTTGATCCTTTTAGTGTTTTTAGTGAAGTCGGTTATTTTTTTTTTTGTAAAAAGTTTTTTATTTCACACTTTTTAGTTGCGATACACTTATAAGCAGAGTGCCTATTTCTCATGATAATTCCATTTAACTCAAACACTGCTAGGTTACATTGTTTTATTATGAAGTTCCTGTGTCTACCTTCCACCTTCCGGCTCCATCATCAAATCAGTTCGATAGTACCTTATAGCCAAAGATCATCTCATGATAATTCTAATAAGCCCAAACACGGCTAGGATACATTGATTAATTACGGAGTTTCAGTGCCTATCTTCCGGCTCCATCATCATCATCAGTTCACTTCGATGACACCATTTTCAACGTAACTATTCAGAACCTTTCATATTGTCATAGTCGCATAAGTATCTTTATTGTGATATCTATGCGAGTATGAAGTTCCGTTGACCATTTCTGGTCTTCTTCGTCAGTTCCACTTCATCAAATGTTACTTTTTGACTGTAAATGCTTAAGTTCTCGATGAAAATACATAAATCACTATATGATTGCCTATAATATTTGAGGAGTTTTTGAGGAGTTTGAGGAGTTTGTTGAATATTTGATTTCGCCAAGATTCCATCATCAGATCCCGATTTGGTGACTATGGGACCATTTGGGAAGTATACCCTTTCCAACAAAAAAAGAATTTTTCAAATCGGTTGGCAAGCGACGAAGTTATCCGCGAACAAACATAAAAAAAAAAAAAAATACAAACATCCGAATTGAGAACCTCCTCCTTTTTTAGAAGTCGGTTAAAAATATAATGGACGTGGTTTATTGTTACATGTTTACGGGTATTTTAAAATTGATCACTTTTTTTTATTGATATAAAGTAGTGCTTGACTGCGATCCCACCTGATGGTAAGCAGTGATGCAATCATTGATGGTGAGGCGCACTAGTTTATTAAGAGCCTATTCACTTTATTCACTTCATGATATGATCGACCATATCATAAAATGGTTGTATTTCATGATATAGATTTGTAATTGTCCGTTGGCCATATCATGATATGGGCAAGCCAAATCAATGAACTCTGCGTTTAACGCATAGATATCCGTGGTTTAACGATATGAACAGCTAAACGCATGATTACTTCATAATATGGTTAAACATGGCTAATCATACCGTAAAATAGTTATGTTGTCCACCGGTAGAGGTGCTGATTTCGCTTTGTTTTTCTGACATAATATGGCGACTGCAATTGTTTACTAAAAGCGAATAATAATTTTCAAATAATAATAATAGGTAGATTAATCCACAACTATCACACAACGCCGTCTTGTCTCAAGCTAAGCAGAGCTTGTGTTATGAGTGCTAGACAACTGATAAACATACTTATATATTTCTAAATATATACATATTAAAGACAAATTACACCCAGACACAGAACAAATGATCGTGCTCATCACACAAACATTTGTCCTGGGTGGGAATCGAACCCACGACTCCAGCATAGCAGTCAGGGCCACTAAACACTAGACCAACAGGCCAGTCAAATGGAAGATAAAAGTATATTGAATTATATAATTACGGTACAAAGCCGCGTTATTTGTTTTAACTAATATCAGACTACAATCAATCAGCAGTTTCAATGCATTATGGTACAGTTTTGGCAACGACATTATATAGGGTGACTGGCAATTAGTGTAAAAAAAAATCAGCTGTTCAGTACATTTATGCTTGCTTAATGTACTGAACAGCTGATATTTTTTTCGCGATTTCGGCTTTGCTCCCATGATAAAAATGGTTTGTTATGACGTGTTTATGTATCTTACACTAATTACCAGTCACCCTATATATAATTTTAATTGGGGTAGTATTTAACTGTTCCTCAATTTATTTCTGTTTTCTACTACAAAATATGCGTGAACATCAGGATAACGAGTGTACGTCAAAACAGTCATTCTATATAAGTACATGAAAGCAATGTTCTAGCATTGTGAGGAATGTGCGTAAAATTTGAAGCAATGTGCTTTTTTAAAATTAGAGTTATTAAAAAAACTTAGAGAGCCGCCAGTCTGATATCAGAATGACGGGTGTATTTTTAATCTGAACAAAAAATGTTTCTCTATACGTTTGGTCGTGATTGCTAGTTTCAAATAAGCAGGCGTTTAAATCTAGAATTTTTATTTTCAAAATTACTTTTAAACCTTTCGCCGCATCTGATTCTGCTTTTGGTACGGTCGAGCACATTTCCGGAACATTGCTACGCTAATGTTTTCTTACTTAGATGATAAGTAATTTGCTTAGATTAAAAATACACCCGTCATTCTGATATCTGGCTGGCGGTTCACTAAGTTTTTTAAATAACTCTAGTTTACTTAAGTGGCAGTGGGCAGGGCACATTGCTCGCAGAACAGATGGTTGATGGGGACGAAAGGTTCTGGAATGGCGACCACGTACCAGAAGACACAGCGTTGGAAGGCCTCCCACAAGGTGGACAGATGATCTGGTGAGGGTCGCGGGAATCCGATGGATGCGAGACGCACAGGACCGGTCATTGTGGCGACATTTGGGGGAGGCCTATGTCCAACAGTGGACGTCTTTCGGCTGAAATAATGATGATGATAACATTTGGTCGTGATTGCTAGTATAAAACAAGTAGGCGTTAAAATCTAGAATTTTTATTTTCAAAATTACTTTTGAACCTTTTTTCGCATCTGATTCTGCTTTTGGTACTTCGAGCACATTGCCGGAACATTGCTCCGCTAGTGTTTTCATACTTAGATGGTAAGTAATTTGCTTAGATTGAAAATACACCCGTCATTCTGATATCAGACTGGCGGCTCTCTAAGTTTTTTAAATAACTGTATTTTTATAAAAGAACATTGCTTTAGATTTTACGCATATTCCTCACATTGCTAGAACATCGCTTTCATGTGTATAGAATCACTGTTTTTTGACGTACACTCGTCATCCTGATGTTCACGCATATTTTGTAGTAGAAAACAGAAATAAATTGAGGAACAGTTAAATACTACCCCAATTAAAATCGTATAAAATGTCGTTGGCAAAACTGTACCATAATGCATTCAAACTGCTGATTGATTGTAGTCTGTTATTAGTTAAATCAAATAACGCAGCTTTGTATCGTAATCATAATTCAATATACTTTTAGCTTCCATTTGAAAATTGTTATTCCCTTTTAGTAAACAATGTCAGTCACCATATTATGTCACGAAAACAAAGCGAAATCAGCACCCCCACCGGTGGACAACATAACTATTTTACGGTATGATCAGCCTTGTTTGACCACATTATGAAATAATCGTAACGTTAAACGTAGAGTGTTCCATTAAAAAAATATTAATTGTGCACTAAAATATATACCACGTACCGGAAGACGTAGCGTTGGAAGGCCTCCTACAAGGTGGACCGATGACTTGGTAACGGTTGCGGGAGTCCGATGGATGCGAGACGCACAGGACCGTTCGCTGTGGCGACGCTTGGGGGAGGCCTATGTCCAGCAGTGGACGTCTTTCGGCTGAAATGATGAAAATATATGCTTTTCTGGGAGGTTAAAAAATACCTCGAAGGCGATAGCGGGGTCTGTGTTCGCTCGCTTCGCTCCTTTTATGTATTTTTTTCCAGGTGTCGGTTTTTAGATTTCATTATGATGGTGTTTTGACCAATCCTACCAATTTTCAACTGGGTGCGAATTATTGTAACCTCGGATGTAAAAATTGACCTGACTATTAATAATTGTAAAAAGTCAATTAATTCTAAATTAATTATATGGCCAAACGTGGATCGAAATATCGTCAACCGTTGACGTTTAAACGATCCGGCCAGTTTTAGTTGGCCATATCATGAAATGCAACCATTTCATGATATCCGGTCACATCATGAAGTGATCAATTCTAAGATCTGGCTACGACATATCGATATCGGAGAACATCAGATTGACGATGACGTCAGGGTTTATATAAAGATAAAGTGCGGTATAGGTACTCAGGGCAGTAATTTAGGCCCTTTTAATCAAAGTCCAGATTTTCATTATCGAAGGAAGATAATATACCTACTTATTTAATATGTACCAATAATAGCAAATAAGTTAATTAAGACTTAAAAAATGTAAAATTCAATTTAAAACAAAAACAAATATTGGTGCTATTCTAGTATTATGTTGTCTCAAATTGTTTGCCACATCTAGTAAATACTTTTCTATAAATCTGTGTTTCTCGGTAGGTGACAAACACTTTTGTGATCGCCTACCTTCATTATTTTTCTTTCTATAAAATAACTTTAAACTATCCTATTATAAATTTATTTTCTCAGTAAGTGAATTATTGTTAATTCTGATGAGATGGAAAGCTTAAGACCATTTAGGTACTATAAAATATAGAGGAGAAATAATATGTCGGTACTTGATTAATACATTTATGAGGGTAATAAATTAAGATAGATTTTAATAAAGCAGTAATTACTGGATCTCTGCCTTTCATTGACGATTGATTTTTTTATACCTACGTACCTAAACGAACTAGGTATATTGTATTTGGCCACTATTGAACGGACCATAAACCACTTACGGAACAGACTGCAATTAAGTGAGAAAAATAGATAAAGCGGATAATTCGTCTTTTACGTATTTAGCCACATAATGAGCCAATTAATAATATAATTATTATCTAAGTATTCTATTGTTTGTAGTTACAGTGTGTGCTAGCGTGGGAGATGACGAGATTTGAATAAAGGACAATTTGAAACACTCATAATAATATTATATTTTCATTAAAGTAGTGGAGTTGGTTTCATCTCGTGCTGCTTGGTGAGTACCTAATACACAAATGAATAAGAATAAGAATAATAATAAGAATAATGTTTATTGTTCATTGTTACAGTAAATAAAGAATACCTTAAAACTAATATATGATTAATATTGTCTGTAACTAATTAGTAATTCAAGATATATTTGGATGGTGGTCCCCAAACTAGGTAGAACCTGTATCTTGGGGACCTGAGTTGAGATGACTTTAATCTATAATAACATTGTATCGGGCGGACATGTAGAAATTCGTTTTTTTTTTTATATTTATCGAAGAGGTTGTTGTAAACAATGAAACAACAAAATTAATACATAAGAACTTGATTGTTTTTAAATAAATACATAAGAACTTGATTGTTTTTAAAAGAAAGGCACAAAAATTGCCTAAGAGACTCAAAAGTCAATTTTGTAGATCCTAATTGATATTAGATATAATTGTTTTTTGACTTTTTCTCAAAAATCTGTTAAGTAGGTTATTTCCGGTAAACTAGGTAGGTAAGTGGGAAAATATGAAGTACAAAAAAACGGGCCTTACCGACTGATACGACAACGGACAATCAGGTGTGGTCCATGTTATACAGCTATTGAAAGTACTATTTATGAGTATTTCCAACATGACGTTTACCCATACTTTGTATACATAAATTAAAGATTTATTTTATTTGGAAAACTTACAGCTAATATATCATGTTAACTTAGTGTAGGTACTAAAGCTTAAGGCCAATTACAAGTTTTCACTTACAATAAATGAATAAATGTGTTGAAACAATCGGTACATTACACTACACAACTACAAAACTAAATTAATATATTCAAAGAAATCGATGCTATTACAATTAAAATGATTACAACACTACTATACTAAATAAATAGGGTTAGTTATGAAATTATAAAAAGTTTACAATTTTAACATTAGGAAATGTTTGCGAAAAAATCATTGCAAAGGGTTCTTTTCAATTTACGTATGCCAGTGTTATAAAGATCGTTCGGATCGGAAGTTGACAACTTCCCGGCAGGCCATATTAAAAGCACGACTCGCTCTAATCAGGTACGAGTTTTGCCTGTAGCAAGTCCTCACCACTGATGTTGCTAATAGGTGGGGTCTGCGTAGATATGCACAAGGAACACGTAGTCCTAGCTTATTTACCAAATCAGGTACGTCTACCGATCCGTTCATGATTCCGAACAAAAATGCCAAATCTGCGATTTTTCTGCGCTCAAAGAGGAGAATATGAAATTTCTTGCAGCGAGTTACATAATTGGGTAAATATACTTTCGGGCAAAATTTAATGTATTAAAAAATTCCGTTGAATGCTTCCAAGCGATTGATGTAAACGTTATATTTTGGGTTCCAAACTTGAGAACCATACCTACTCTAAGTGACTGCGAACGAAAGAACAGTACAGTATTTTAATAGTCTTGATGCTCCTGAAACCTGACGAGATTCTAAGGATAAAACGAAGTGCCTTTGAAGCCTTTTTGACTATATTGTCGACGTGCATGTCAAAAACAAGCTTTGAGTCAAAGGTCACTCCCAGGTCCCTAATAAAGTTCACTCGGGTTATTGGGGTATCTAATATTTTATAAACAAAATGGATCGGGTTCGGTTTGCGAGTAAAGGAACACACATTGCATTTAGACACATTTAAATCTAATTTATTGGTTCTACAGTAATTTTGAAAGCTATTCAAGTCCTCTTGCAGTAAAAGGGAGTCTTCATAGGTAGATATCTGTTTCATGATTTTCATGTCATCTGCATAAAGTAACACTCTTGAGTGGCGGAAAGAGGACATGACGTCATTGATGAAAACATTAAATAAAAAGGGCCCCAATAAAGAACCTTGGGGCACCCCGGAAGGAATATTCATTGCCCTGGAGGAGTAACCATTGAGAACAATTGTCTGACATCTATTCTCAATGTAAGATGTAAACCATCGATAAAGATTACCCCATAAACTCGTACCCATCGAGAGGAGTTTCTGGGTTAAGATATTGTGGTCTATACGGTCAAAACATTTGCTATAGTCGGTATATACAACATCGACTTGAGATCTCTGTGCCATAGCCTCCGAAAGGAAGTCGCTGCAGAGAATCAAATTAGAAGTTGTTGACCGACCCGGCAAGAACCCATGCTGCTGATCGCTAAAGCTCTGCTTAAGGGCCGAATAAACCTGTCTGTAAACAATTTTTTCCAAGACTTTAGCAAACACGCACAACTTTGAGATCGGTTTGTAGTTCTCAATCTGAGTTTTAGACCCTTTTTTGTGTATCGGGGTTACATATGCCGACTTCCATATTGCAGGTACTACACCCCGGAATCTAGTGATCGTCTGAAGAGGATCGAGAGAGGGACAGATAGGCTTTTAGCACAGTTTATCACGAAAACTGGCGAGATTTTGTCCGGTCCAGCTGATTTATTAGGATCAAGTTGCTTAAGCAACTTATGTACTTCGACGTTACATATTTCAATATATTCCATTCTAATACCAACAACTACGAGTAATACCACTTGTATTTATTTCAACTCATATTTAAAAACAAGCTCCAAGATACGTCTATAAGACCCAGTTGGTAAAAATCAGTAAAAATGCTTTGTGTGTAAACGTAAGACCATACTTTCGGTTAGTTTTAGGTACATTTATTCGTTAAACACATGGGTAAATTTTTCAAAAAAAGTCTTTTATCAATTTTTTATTTGGTCTAATAATTTATAGTCTGGCCAGGAATTTTTTAACTAACTTACTCGCGATATATTTAGCTTGCACTTTGAAATGCATAGTTTCTACGTTGGAACTCTTAATATGAAAAAAACTTTTTAGAAAAAAAAAATAACCGACTTCACTAAAAAAAACACTAAAAGGATCAAAATAACTTTAATTTCGGAAGTCGGTGTTTCTCGGTATTGTTTGTTTCTTATTTAACACCGACTTCCGAAATTAAAGTTATTTTGATCCTTTTAGTGTTTTTTTTAGTGAAGTCGGTTATTTTTTTTTTCTAAAAAGTTTTTATTTCACACTTTTTAGTTGCGATACACTTATAAACAGAGTGCCTATTTCTCATGACAATTCCAATTAACCCAAATACTGCTAGGTTACATTGTTTTATTATAAAGTTCTTGTGTCTACCTTCCTCCTTCCGGCTCCATCATCAGATCAGTTCGATAGTACCTTATAGCCAAAGAGCATCTCACGACAATTCTAATAAGCCCAAACACGGCTAGGATACATTGATTAATTACGGAGTTCCTGTGCCTACCTTCCGGCTCCATCATCAGATCAGTTCGATAGTACCTTATAGCCAAAGTGCTAACCACGACAATTCTAATAAGTCCAAACACGGCTAGGTTACATTGATTAATTACGGAGTTCCAGTGCCTACCTTCCGGCTCCATCATCATCATCAGATCACTTCGATGATACCATTTTCAACGTAACTATTCAGAATCATTCATTTATGTGTATTGTCATAGTCGCTTTACTATATCTTCATTGTGATATCTATTTGAGTATGAAGTTCCGTTGACCATTTCTGGTCTTCTTCATCAGTTCCACTTCATCAAATGTTACTTTTTGACTGTAAATGCTTAAGTTCTTGATGAAAATACTAAAATTACTATAGGGTTGCCTATAATTTTTGAGGAGTTCCCCCGATTCCTCATGGATTCCATCATCAGAACTGGATTTTGAAAAAAATGGGACCAATCTGGAAGCATATCCTATAAAGGGAAAAAAAATTTTGCAAATCGGTCCATAAACGACGGAGTTCTGAGGTAACAAACATAAAAAAAAAAAAAAAATAATGATGATAAAAAAAAAAAAAAAAAAAAATACAACCGAATTGATAACCTCCTCCTTTTTTTTGAAGTCGGTTAAAAAAAAAGTTTTTTATTAGCTTTCATGGTTATAAGAACTGCGATATTACAGAAGATACAAGACACAAAGAAGTTAATAAATACCTAATTTTGAAAAAATAATAACGTACCTTTAATATAAAGTTTATTTGTACTTATAATTCCAAGTCAAAGATATAACACTTCAAAGCAACCCGTTTTAAAAAACGGCAATTTCATACTGTAACGGCATAGCGTATACTAAAGATGTTTCATGTTGTAGCGTAAGCTAAGTTTGTATTTCGTACGTAATATTTAAGCAATGTGCAGTATGTCTCAACTTCTCAAGGCACGCTCGCACATTATTCGTATATGCAGATTTAGATAAGTGCACACACGTATTTGTACGAAATGATAGGGTTAAGAAACCTTTGGAACCTCCCTACGATGGTCCTTTTAGAGTTCTAAACAGGAAAGATAAGACGTATTTGGTAGATTTTTCGGGTCGGACGGCATACATATCGATTGATCGACTTAAACCCGCATACTTGTGTAAAGACTCGTGTTCGAGCAATATGGTAAGTAATAGCAATAAGTTAGATAATAGGGAAATAGACGTAAGTCCGGGTCCGGGAACAGCGATTAGCGAGGATCGCTCCGCGCCCGCTAATGAAACCGCACCTTTACATAAAACGCGCAGCGGCCGAGTCAGCAAAAGACCCGTACGTTTCAATTTATAAGTAAGTGTATTGTAATAAGTTAATATTATTTCTGATTTCTGTCTGATATAATGTATCATACCTAATTATGGGAAATTACGTGGTGAAGGACGAAGTCAAATCCAATCAAATCAAATCAAAGGCTACGACGCAGATTTAGTAACCTTCATTGGTTGGTCTTCGATTTTGGCACTCATAGGCATAGTGTGTTTATGTCTATTTTTCCGTCGGTGTATCGGTACATGGAAAAGTTGGTTGACAAAGCAGATGCAATCTCTGCAGTCGACCGCTTTCGAAGCGGCTCGTAAAAGTTTTAGACGAAAGCAAACGGCTGAAACTGACGAAGTTTAAAGTCAAGGTCTAATAAGTGATATAAGTGAGTGTACTTGTGTAAAACCTACCTAATTGTCAACCTTTGTAAAACTAATGTGTACTTAATAATAAATGTATTGTATTAATTTCAGCTGTAATATTGTGTTTATCAAGTGATCGTTACAAAATTTATTTTTCGGGTTGTTTTGTCAAAAAAGTGTTATTTTTAAAAAGGGGGGGAGTAGTGTAACGGCATAGCGTATACTAAAGATGTTTCATGTTGTAGCGTAAGCTAAGTTTGTATTTCGTACGTAATATATAAGCAATGTGCAGTATGTCTCAAGGCGCGCTTATACTTGTCGTTTGTGAAGAGTCAATACATCAGTTAGTCGTTACCAGTCTTTTATTGTATCTACACCCAAGGTCACACACCAAAATACTCTGGAATGTGCTTCCCCTTGACATCAAAAAAGCTGAAAGTAAATTTTCCTTCAAGCGTAAAATTCGGAACTACTACTTGAAGTCCTCTCAACCTTAGTTTGGTCTTCGTCATAATTGTTATTTTTAAGTTCTGCTAGTTATAATGTATTTATTAGTTTATAATATTAGCATATATAAGTATTTTATTATTGTAACTTAATTTATTGATACTACTTTTCATTTTATATTTATCTGTTATTTATTTATTGTACACACCTACCACAGTGTTGTCTCTTTTAACCCAAAGGTTGACTGGTAGAGAATGCTTTGTTGCATTAAGTCCGCCTATGTACCACTACTGTACATGAAGTTTAAATAAATAAATAAATAAAATACTTTAACCCCTATTATTTATTAATAATATTGCATCCTAATTTTTTGCATGTGACTAAACCTGGCCAGTCAAAATGGCTGTGTTTATCCGACGGAACAAGGTCCTTTACAATCAGCTGAGACAACTGTCTACGCAACTGCATAGAAGTACAGATAGATCTAGTGTACCAAGTTTTAACATGACCACGGAAAGAAAAGCCTTTTTAGATGTCCTGCCTGAAGTTATTAACTCTGTAGTTACTGGACCTAAGCTACAAGATCTACCTCAAGTTAGAAGCTGGATGAAAAAGGTCAGTAGTTATATAGCTTTGTTTTTAATGGGTGAGAAATTGATTGCAGGCCTGTTAATACAGTAAAATAAAGAATTAATACCGTAACTTTACTTACGTTACTGGTGATTCCTCAATTAAGTACCGCATGCGATAGGAACTTACTTTTTTTTGATGTTGGAAATTATCCAATGTCTTCTCTCGCTCTAGCGTGCAGCGAGAGGGCATGTCAGACTTTTACTGCATAAAACTACACCTGTATCCTTTAGTTTCCCTTTGCGTTCTAGCACCGCGGGCTTCCTTTTCAGAAATTTCCCGTGGCCCCAGCGTGCATCGACCCTGCTGGGCTTGTACGGTTTTGCTGACATCTCTTTAAGGTGCGCTTGGAACACTACGCAGTCGACGACTCTGGCTCGATCCGGCGGGTTACTGGACGATCGGACAGCGAGCTACCCATTACTCGTCGTCCGCAAGCCCTCGCCTACAATGGCCGGGGATCGCCCTATGACTCCCGTCGCCCGGGGCGTCTCCCTTTCGCTGCGGCTGGGACGTGACGATGTCGCTTCCCTCACGCATGCAGCCTTCGCTAGCATTACTGCTTCACAGAAGGAGACGACTGCATCCCATTCCCTCTCACTCCAGGCCATAGCTTAAATCAGGGCTCGGTGCGAGAAGTCGCCGCCGCCGATCGCCTCCACAAAGACACGGCGGTGCTTCATCCAAGCCGGGCACACCCCCATCCTAAGTTCCACTGTGCCTTTCGAACGGTCCGTATAACGGTGACGAGCGTTTCTTCCGCTTAAATACGGAACAGAAACCTCTCAAAATTACCATTTTCAGAGAGTACCTATGTCATGTGGAAGATGAGGATGCCGTGGCGCCTCTCCAGTCACTCCACAAAGAAGGGACTTCGTTAATGATTGTGGTCTGTGATCAACTGATCATCCTTCTCACCGCATATCCTGCAGGAAAATATTCCACCGAGAACCTGTCAGAGTATTTCTTGATGAGATGTTCGTTCTGTTACAGTTATTAGAATACATGTTGGGAAGAGGAAAACTGGGCAGAGGACTAATGGTCTCTATTGGATACAGAATGTTTGAAGATCCGGAAAACTTCTCCGAAGAGGCACAGCATTCTGCTCGTGTTTTAGGCTGGTGTTCAGAAATGGTAAATCATTATTTCATTTATTAGTCGAACAAAAAATTCTGATATAAAAACATTGTAATTGTGTTTAGTTAACTATACTTTAAATCTTATTTCCACAGTTGCAGTCAACATTTATAATTTTAGATGATATAGTAGATAGTGGAACCATTCGACGGGGGAAGCCTTGCTGGCACACGCAACCAGATGTTGGTCTCTCTGGTATCAACGACTCCTTACTCCTGTACCAGTCTACGCTAGAAATACTGGAGCTATACTTCGGGAAAACTGCTATTTATGCTGATTTAATGAAATATTTTAATGAGGTATGTTTCATTTTTGGTAGTAATTCTGATTCCATCAGAAATGCCATGCCTTGTTCCATAGTAATACAACTCATGAAGCACTTGTTTTAAGAGGGGGGTCGACGCCAATAGCGCCGCCAATTGATCAAGGTATTTGTATATCAGGGTTGTGCCCAGAGGTCGATGAGTCTATTGTTCTCTATATAAATGAAAATTAATACTTTACTTCCCAACGGTCCACGACATTTGAAAATATGAAATATTTTCTTTCCATACGGGTCCATGGGAATGTTTGGTACAGTCAACAATAAAACCTTTTATGACAGATATTTTTTTATTATTTCAATGAAATAAAAGACGCGAGCCTTGAGCTTGGACTTAAAATGAACGTAAGCGTCAGAAGCCCTGCCCCCCCTAGCCAAGTTACGAGTACAACCATTTCGTTTCGATTCTCTTTTCGTCGATCGCCACGAGTAGGCCACGCCTCCGATTCCTTTGTTCTGACGTCATCTCAACGCACAGACACGTGGTCAGAACAATATAGGAGGCGTGGTCGACTCGAGGCGATCAACGAAAAGAGAATCGAAACGAAACGATTGTAACTTGCCTAGAGGGGCTGGACAACTAGCGATATTAATTTGATGTTTAGAAAATATCAAAATGCACTACCTTTTTGCTACCAATTGGTACCTAACTTTGAATATTTAGATAAGACTTTTACTGACTAAAGCTCACTTGTGTCCTTCAGTTGCTCTTTGCCCTCCAGGCTCATGGTAACTGTTTTAAAAATTCCCGTGGTCCAAGGCAATTGAACTAACGATAGCATGTTTTTACTGAATTTACTTTGGATAAATCTCGTGGACCCGTTGGTAAATGATTTAGGAACCTTTAAAACACTATTAATTATTTTTCGTGGAATCGCTGGGAAAAGGAGAACAATAGAATCATGGACCTCTGAGAACCGCACATTGTCAACATTTCAGGTGTTGCTGTTTAGCTTAATCGTGCATTTGAAAAAAAAAAGTTCTTTTTTTAAATTATTATCTACGCGAGATTGAAAAGAGGTTACAACCTAAAAGTTAAATATCTTTATTTTACAGACGGTATACAGAACGACAATGGGAGAACATTTAGATTTATGGACAAGCTATAACAAATATAAAGACAATATCGATGTATTCAACATGGACCTAGTCAACACTATTGCTAAAAATAAATGTTTATACTATAGCTTCAAATTGCCAATATTTGTGCCACTACTTTTAGTAAAGAATGGAAAACTTAAAGCAACTGAACAATTAAGTAATATTTGTAGCGAATTTGGGAGACTGATGCAATATCAGGTAAAAATCATTTGTTAATTGACAACTGCCACAATTTTGCCCCTTTTCACGTTATAACTTAAAATCGAGAGTTCAGTCGGGAGATGGGTAGAGTTTGTGCCAGTGGCGGAACTAGGTATAGGGTGGCAAGGCTGGCAAAATGCCACGGGCCCCTGGCTTGGTGGGGCCCCCGGTCCAAGAGGCCATGAGCTCAGAAGTAAATATACAAATTCAAGTAAATTATTAAGATTTATTAAACGCATTCATAAGAAAAGGATCAATTTCCCGTGGTATGTTGCCAGCTTTACCACTTTATAGATACGCCACTGGGAAGTCCACTTTCGGAGACGATATTAAAAAAACTTGCCGATTGGCCGATTTATTAACCCTTTTTAATAGTTTATGCCTGTTCTTCAGTGATTTATCCAAATAAAATTACAAAGTTGACGATTTTCCTGGGGCCCCATCTAATGATTTTGCCACGGGCCTCAGATGATATAGTTACGCCACTGGTTTGTGCAGAAAGAGAACCGTCGTGACGTAAAGCAGGACTAATACAGCCATCCGTCAAATGTCAAACTTTATTTCGTGATGATGCGTGTTATTTTATTGTGATATTTATTCGAAATTATGTCGAAAAGGCAACTTTACACAGTTCCACAGGGGAATACTTAGTAAATTATGTGACTAGGGGATAAAGCAGTGTCCTTAAGTCGCGGGCGGCATGTTGAATTCTGAACGAAACGAAGGCTGCTAATTTTAATCCCGAACGATTTATATAAATAACTCCCGAGCATTGGTAGGGTATAAATATGTGTACATATGTGGCCTGTAAACCTAAACGCCCTATTCTTTTAGCTCATAAGGACAATAGAGAAAATTAATATACCTAATAGATACTATAACTTTTTCGCGTCATATAAGATTCCAAACATACAGAAGTGTGAAATTTTGGAGAAATATACTAATTTTGTTTAATTTAAAGGATGACTACATGGACGCCTATGGTATTGAAACCATCACGGGGAAGACTGGCAGAGATATTCAAGAAGGCAAATGTACCTGGGTGGCCGTAACAGCGCTGCAGCACTGCAACGATGCACAACGTGCTATTTTCAAAGAATACTACGGTAGCGAAAACCCAGAGCACGTGAAGCTCATCAAGCAGCTTTATGACGAATTGCACCTACCTCAATTATATGAACAGTGTGAACGTAAGGTGTATGATGGTTTAATTCGGCAAATTCAAACTTTACCGCATGAAAGTGATAGAGTTTTTCTCTTAAAAGTTTTAAATGCTAAATATAGACGTGTTAATTGAATTATTTATAGGAGAACAGGCTCAACTGGGATCTGACTATGAATTTGTTTTCATAGAAAGTAGGTCGGTAATAGACATGAATTGACAAACCAAAAAATGAATGCATTTATTTTGTAATTCAGTATTAAAATATGAATTGAATTAAATGAATAAATATTGTTATGCCTACATGTAAACGTGTTAATTGAATTATTTATAGGACAACAGGCTTTACTGAGATCTGAAAATGAATTTGCCTTCACAGAAAGTAGGTCGGTAATAGACATGAAGTGACAAACCAAAAAATGAATGCATTTATTCACGGAACAGATAAATAAGCATTATCAATACATTAGGCATTTATTAATACAGTATTAAAATGTGAATTGAATTTAATGAATAAATATTGTTATGAGTAATTGAATTATTTATAGGACAACAGGCTTAAATGAAATCTGACTGTGAAATTGCCTTCACAGAAATATGATAAAAAAGCAAGAGAAAAAAAAAATTGGTTGTCTAAAGGCAAAACGGACCGGGCAAAGCGGCCTGCTGATCGCTTTACCCTTAATTGAAATATATATTAATATAGTAGTTATGATTTTATTTTTAACTAATGTTTGTCTGTGTGTTTGTCCGCGTGACCAAGGTACTTATAGGAATAGTGAATTCTATTAATTTTGCTGGAATAAATATTAGATTTCAAGATATATTTTCGATTTATTGACTATCTCAAAGTATCACGTGAATTCATTGCTGTGTGTAAAACTACGAATAAAAGTACCAACAAATGTACAAAACTCATCTTTAAGAATACATTAGCACTGCATATTTAGTTTATTTAGGTACATTTAAGACTTATTATGTTCAAAGCGAAAATGAATACAAAAACAAATATTTTTAACTGAATCTATTTCGTTTGAGGGTATTTTTAAGTAATGACGATTTGAAAACTGATACCTAGTTAAGAACAATCGTTATTTTTAATAAATATATTTTTAAACAATTTTTTTTCATTTCATCAAACACGATATAATATGCCATTAAATACATTTCATATGAATGTTTATGCTGGCTACGTTGCCCTTAGCCCCTATGGCCGTTTTAGGCAGGCTCTCGGGCAAAGCGGATTTTTAGAAAAATTTTCGTAATAAACAAATTTTAAAGTAATTTTAACATTTTGGCAAATTTAGCATAGCTCTGGGCAAATTTGATTTACACATAATTATTATCTACCTAGTAGTATATAATTTTCTTGAGAAATCTGTTATTAACGTGATTTTTTTTGAACTAGTTAAGGTGGCTGCTTTGAGCTAACCTCCCATAGAACAACTTTAATTTCAGAAATCGCTGTTTCTAGTTTTGTTTCTTCGTTGTTTAACACCGACTTACACACCACTTACCGTGTCACAGTAGAAAATACCTTCTTCATACATCAACCAACTCCAAAATAAACAAATAAAAAAAAAGGGGAGGGTCAGAGGGTGTGCCACAATCGTCAAGCTTGGTAAAAGATTTCGAGAAGTTGGGTTGGCGATCGTGATTGTTGCAATGCACAGAGAATGCTGCTGCCCATTTTCTACTCTACTCACGTACCGTTGCGTTGGATGACTTCCCATAAGGTGGACCGATGACCTGGTGAGAGTCGTGCGAATCCGGTGATGCGAGACGCACAGGACCGGCCATTATGGTATAAGAAGATACACCCTGGGAGTGGGGCGACAGCTTTCCATTACGCACTGTGGGTCTAGCTGCTCGCAGGCCAATATTCTGTCGGCAGAACGCTCCAACGCGTATCTCTCTGAATATAGCAAAGGACTCTGTGGCGGAGTAAGGGCAGCGGTTCGCGCCATGACGGCGACCAGAAACCGAAACCAGAGGCAGAGACTGGAGATCGCGGCAAGTGTCTCTGTCTCTTAGGCAGCAAGAACTGCCACCGTAAGAGCGGCCTCGGTATGCACTAACTGTGCTGGGCAGGCAGGAGGAAGTCTTGTTCTCCTTCTGCCACCGTTTGTATTGTAGCGCCAGAGATTGTCAAGGTCATGTCTCTGACTTTTGATGGGGGGCGAGGGTCTTGGCTTAACCGGCCGGGATGCGAGAGTAAAAAAAATCCCCAAACCTCCAGGCGGCAACGCACCGTGAGAGAGGTTGTTACCTTGTATGGGTAGCTTCATTATTGCAAACCACTAGAATTAAAACAGCTAAAAAAATTTTGTACTCATGGGAATAATAGAAAAAAAATGGCTGTGATAAACTCAACGAAGTGGAGCGGAGTGATGCGGGGTTGGAGTCCAACGCTGGATCAATGTTGAGCTCTTCTAGAAGAGCCCCAAACCGGAGAATAGCCTACGGTCGCCCTCCGAAGGTGAGCTGGCGGCTTCGGCTCACAACAATAACTCTAGACTAGGGAATCCAATCCCGCATGCATGGAATCCCGCACCTTTTTTGCGGGATTACTCATGCGGAATCCCGCACGCTTGCGGGATTGAATTTTTTTCTAAAAAATATGGGCTCAGACGAAGCGCCGTTCTGGTTACCTATTTATTAAACCCAGTACAGCCTCATTAACAAGTGATTTGATAACTTTCCATGGAACTCGTGACTTTTCTGTAGAATTTGTACCTATGGAAAATAATTTTGTTTTCAATTTTTTATCTTACCTACAGCTAAATAAATTTTGAATTTCTATTTTGTTTTGTGCGAGTCCTAAATCGGAGGAAAGGAACGTAATCAATTTTAGTTAAAGGTAAATGTTTCTAAATCTGAAAGCATAGCATAGCATAGGGCACAGGCCTCCTCTCTAGGAGAGGGAACGTGGCGTAATCCACCACGCGGGCCCAGTGCGAGTTGGTGAATGTCACATGTCTTCGAATTTTTGGTTCTAGGACATGCCGGTTTCCTCACGATGTTTTCCTTCACCGTTGTGAAATCTGAAAGACGAAACGTTAAATATTTTATTTTATGGTTCCTGATTATTTATACGGTCTACCTCTGCGAAATTCAAATTGTCTTAAATTTATTTGCATTTTGCAGGTCAGAGTGGCACTGTGACCCGCAAAATGCAAAAACCTTAAGACAATCTGAATTTTGCGGGCTACCTTTGAGCATCCCCTTAAACCAATCCCGCTAATCCCGCGGGATCTGCAGGATTGGTGACTTCAATCCCGCAGGCATGCGGGATTGGATTCCCTACTCTAGATGGTCAAAATTGACTGTTTAAACCTAAATTAACGCGAACGAAGCCGCAGGCTGAAACCAGTTTTAAATAAATAACATTAGATGTGTGCATAACATAAATAAGATATTTAATATGTAATGAATAATGATAAGTACCTACTTACACAAAATGGTGTTTTTAAGTGTACTGCTGTATAATATACTGCGGGTATATAAAAGTCAGGCTTTAAATAATGAAACTTAAATATGTAAATAATAATTAGTTAGATAGGTACAATATACATATCATATACGGGTAGGTATATACTTCTACAAACGAGACCCGACATATCAGTTTTATTTGACTGTCATTTTATCCACTATCGCACTACAGGTAGCGTTAATATTTTTTACCTATTTTCCCTTCACAAATTTTCATTTCGTCAGTTTTGTTGATATGGTATCGCTACTGCTACGTAAAACATTATGTCTTAACCAGTTGAGAAATTTGCACAGATGCTGTTGCATGTCGTGTGCCCCTTACTTTCACCGTGTATCATAATAAACGAAAGTTTAATGAAGTCCTTCCTGAAGTAATGGACACCTTAATGACAAGTCCTAAGTTCGCAAACCAATTGCCTGAATTTAGAAACCGGATAAAAAAGGTGAGTAAAATTTTTTTTTATGTTGTGAAATCATCCAATTACTTCTCGCGTTCCTTCTTTGGCTTGCGTCCCAGGACTCCGGGGTTTTCTTTCGGACAACCCATGGCTTCGTAGGTTTCGGCCCTGCTGTGCCCGGTTTTGCTGACTTCTCTTTGAGGCGCGCGTGGTACACGCGTGCCGTCGACGACTTGGGCTCGGTCGGACGGTTACCGGATGGCCGGACGGCGATCGGGGTCCCGGCGGCTGTGAAGTGAGGAAATCCGTTCCCTCATGCGTTCGGTCGCCTCCTTCGCTAACATTACTGCTTCGCAGAAGGAGGTAACCGCCCGCCATTCGTCCTCGCTCCAGACCATAGCTTGTACCAGGACCCAGCGCGAGGTGTCGTTACCGCCGATCGCCCGCACGAATACACGGTGGTGCTCCGCCCAAACTGGGCTAACCTCCACTATATGCTCCACCATGTCCTCCGGGCGGTCCAGCACGATATTGTTAATAAGTTTAAAAAGTCTCCATAATCTTTGAAAGTAACTTTTCATTTTACAGTTGTTAAATTACTCACTAGATAGAGGAAAGCAAGGCACAGGATTAGCTGTTCCCTTCACGTATCAAAAGTTGGAAGACCCTAAGTACTTTACAGAAGAAAAACTGCACTCCGCTCGATTTTTAGGATGGGGTTTACTAATCGTGAGTGATCTTGATCAGTGTTTTATTGAACAAACCTATGTTAACCGAATATAAATATTTACTCTCTGAACTTTCGAAGATTGTAGACGGTACCCCAGATTGCATTTAACATTCAGGTTTGCTAATAATTGCTTTTTTACACCACCTGCTCTATATTTTCTTTCAGTATATTATTAATAATAATAATATAATTACTACTCACTTCGGCATTATTTAGCAACCTTCGTTTCGTTCGGAAGCCAATATTCCGCCCGCGACTTTAAGACACTGATTTATCCTTAGTCACATAATTTACTATTTCAACAGGTACAGGGATCCATAATAATAATAGACGATATCATTGAAGCTTCAACGTCACGACTTGGCAAATCATGCTGGTACCAACAGCCGGACGTAGGCACCTCTGCGATCAACGACTGTTTCCTTATAAACCATTGTATTATGGAAGTTATCGACCTTAAATTTGGAAAAGAACCTTTCTACGCCGACTTAGTCAACATTCTTAATGAGGTGCGTGTGCAATCACACAATCAACTAAATAATTTACCTTATTCTCCTAATTGTATCTACACACCACTTAAGATTTCCAAGAATTCTATTTTCTAGGTATATTTGGGTAGAACATTCGGTCCCAAATAACGATCTTAATATGTAACTCAGATCCTACATGTAATTAAGGACTTTGCTTATATCCTAAACCGAGACACGGGTCCTAAATGGATTGGGATCCTACATATTTTGAGCACATGTGTGTTAGTTAGGATACTTGAATTCTGAATTAGAATACTGGTTCTAATGAAAATAGTGAATAGTAGTGCAAAATTAATCTGTTTTTTTTTTTTAAGACTTACGGTTTTGTTTCAGGCATCTATGTACACAACGATAGGACAATACCTAGACTATTCATCAGGATACACCAAAGCAAAAAATAATCTTGATATTTTCACCATGGAACGATTTAACGCTATCGCCGTACATAAAACGAGTTACTATTCGATCAGATTACCTTTGCAAGCGGGTTTACTTTTTGTGAAGAATGGAAAAGAAAGAGATAATACAGAATTAAACAGCATCTGTTTGGAGTTTGGTAAAATTCTGCAATTTCAGGTGAGAAATATTGTTACGAATTCTCCGCGTGATTAGAACATACACAACAGCCCGAAATAAACAGGCGGGTAGTTGCCCGGACCAGACACAACACCCGGAGGTTTAGCGACTTAACACCTTGTTCTGCATACCTCTAAAATATTACACAAATATACTTATTACACTTTTATATTTACGTGTTTTCCCCTTGGGGATTAACAGATACTACATAGGGTCATCTGCAGCTACGATCCTTACATACCTTACTCCAACTACTTCATCAACATTGTAAGCCCCTTTTTCTGTATTTCCCTACGTTTTATTTCTTTTGGCACCTATAGTATCAAGTATCGACATACGAGTGAAATCAAGAGGCCTACATATCTACATATCTAGTATTTTTTAACAGAACGACTACGAAGACATCTACTGGGACGAAGCCAGCTCGGGGAAGGTGGGCACAGACATACAAGACGGAAAATTGACCTGGTTTGCCGTAACAGCGCTGGAGCGCTGCAATGAAGCGCAACGTTCCATTTTCAAAGAATACTACGGCAGTAAAGATCCAGAACATGTAAAGCGCATCAAACAGCTTTATGATGATTTGCAAATTGACGAGGTGTATAAAGAGTTTAAAAAATCATTTTATGAAAATTTAGAACGTCGTATACGTGCGCTACCAAGTGAAGGAGAGATGGAGCTCTTCTTAGAAATAATGGAAGTTTGCCGAAAGCAAATATATTAAATAAATAAAATGACATAGACGTAGCCAAAATTTTTATTACAGCAAGGCAATTAGATACTTTTACAGCTCACTTCATCTACAGACTTATTTTTTTATGTGGGCGTGTTTGGCCAAATCCAAACCGTAAGCGAATACTCAAAGTAGTCTTGGGCTCGATTTTGATTAAAGTTAAAGCTGCAACACTGGATTTAATAAAAAAATATTCTGAAATGTTTATTCTTTTAAAAAGTTTATAGGTAAGTTTTTTGCGTTGAATACTAGGGCCACTTTTAATGCCACGAGTGTACTTAGTAATAATGCATATCATAAATTAAAACACTCTCGGTAATGTGTAAGCTTCTTTCGCTCGGTTATGCGTGGTATCCCGCCGGGCTGCGTTCAAAAATAACCAGAGTAGGGTAGGGTCGTTACTCTAACCGTTCAAAAATGCTTCGAGTTGCAACCCAGGGTCGTTTTTTTTTTTTTTAATTCATATAAACCAGTGCTTGCCCAACTAACCCTAACTCCGAGCAGGGTACGTTGATGTAAGCGGCAGGAATGACAGTTGCTTGGCATTGACAGTTTAACTCTACATTCGCGTTCAAAAATGCAAGCATAGAGTATCTACCCTGATGACGTCATTAGAGTTAACTCTAACCTCATTTTTGAACGCAGGGCCGGGTATTACCAATGCAGTTTCGCGCCTAGCGCGAAACGGGCGGAAGCAGTATCGCTATAACAGATTCCAAAATAACAATGCAGAAATAACTTTTCAAAAGAACATTTGCCACTTCTGTCTTTGGTGTTACCATAGATAACCTAAATTGAGGATTTTTCAGCGCTTCTTCTTCTTCTTTTCGATTTGATGGTAAACTCGTCAAACTGTTTGGGCCCAATAGGTGGCTACATTAATAGCAGCATCGGTAGCACTCATTAAATCCTCCAAAGTGCAGGTGTATGGGCACTTGGGGCATTCTAATATGTGGCTCATGTTTTGAAGAACAGGAGCACCGCACTCACATTGAATATCCGACGGGTCTATAAAACCCCATTTTGCCAAGTTTTCAGCGCTTATTCAATGGAAAACTTTTCAGAAGAACCTTTGCTGCTGACACGAATTTTACCGAAACAATTTAATCCGTTTGTGTAAATAATCTAAAACAAATTTACGAAATAATCTAATAATAAGTAAAGTTGAATATGTAAATACTTCGAAATCGGTAGCTTGTCACGAAAATACAATCCCAGCAAAAACATATTTTTTGTAATATGTTTCTTTTTTAAAATTAATTATTCGTGCTCTTCGTGTAAATGTTGTATTATTATTATTTTATATATATTACTTATGATTTAAATACAAACAACCTTTTACAATTTTCAAATAAGTACCTTTTAAAAAATTCGCTCGGCGTGAATTTCGCTGTGTTGGTTGTCTCAACCGTACGAAGAATAAGTTAGTATGGAGAGATTTTTCGGACAAGCATGCAAGTTTGGTAAATGTAAAATTGTTTTATGTTCATTAGATTGGTTTCTTTATATATTTTGTGAGTCCGTGTTAAAAATTGATAGTGAAAGAGTATTTTTATTATTTTATTTTGCATAGTTTGAAGCTCAGCTAGACTAGTTTTGGAGGCATTACCTACCCCAGATTTCGATAAGGTACAGCAGGCAGCAGCTTTTTTATATTTGTGTCCCTGAGGTCGATGGGGACGAAAGGTTCTGGAGTGGCGACCACGTATCAGAAGACACAGTATTGGAAGACCTCCCACAAAGCGGGCCGATGACCTGGTGAGGGTCGCGGGAATCCGATGGATGCGACACGTACAGGAGGCCTATGTCTAACAGTGGACGTCTTTCAACGGCAAAGCCGCTAGGTATGCGTTTCAACAGCGCTGGCTGCGCGGTTGAATAAGCGATAATTAAAAAAATATATATATGCCAAGATTTTGTAAAAATTTGTAAAAGATGATTCTTAAAACCATACATTTGTCAAAGTTAAGGTTAAGAAGTTATAAGGGTGTGGCCACGCCATTGAAACGCAGAGAATCGCGCGACCACGGAGATCTTTAAAACTAAGCGTTGCAGAGACCTGAAATTTAGGTAAATAACAGATTGAATTTGTAAAATATAGAAAAAAAGCCTAGGTTTATATTTTAGGAGCTATAAAACGAAAACCCCATGGCCGCGCCATCGAAACGGTGACAAACATTTATTATCGTTGATATCTTGCTGAAAAAGCATAACAGAGGTCTGAAGTTTTTTGGAAAACACAGATTTGAATTTCATGAAACTTGTAAAAATACAACAAAATATCCTAGGCTTATATTACAGGAGCTTTAAGACTAAAACCACATGACCGCGCCATCGAAACGGTTACAAACATATTATCGCTGATATATCGCTGAAAAAGCATCGCAGAGGTCTGAAGTTTTTTGTAAAACATAGATTTGAATTTGTCAAAACTTGTAGTACGATGTCGCGTAGGAATAAGTCGCGATTATCTATCAATGGTTATCAATTAGGTGTTAACGAATTCTTTTTTTTTTGTTAACAACACCTTTTAATAAGTAGTAGTACCGATTGGAGGAAAAACAGTTTTTTTTTCATAATATAAACCTTTTTGAGTGTTTCGATCGGGTGACCATGGCTTACTATTTACAGAAAACTTTCCACCTGCTTTCCATTGGATTAGAAATTATCTACGAATGGTCGACGAGAGGTCGTTACCGCCGATCACCGAAGACACGGCGCTGGTGGGCTGAAATATCATTTTGTGGAATTCGGGAGAAAAAACTGCAGAAAAGTGTTGCTTTTCTGTCTACAATCATTTTATCTTAACACCTACTTAACATTTCAAAAGTTATACGGTAATAAAGTTACAATATGAGATAATTAATAAATTTTAAATTGTGGTTAGAAATCATCAAAAATACGCACCTATCTATCTAAGTACCTACCTATTATATAGGGTGACTGGTAATTAGTGTACGATACTTAAACACGTGATTGTGCTCATGATAACCAACAACTTATACTATGGGAACAAACCTGAAATCGCGAAAAAAAATCAGCTGTTCAGTACATTTATGTTTGCCTAATGTACTGAACAGCTGATTTTTTTTCGCGATTTCTGCTTTGCTCCCGTAATAAAAATTGTTTGTTGTCATGAGCACAATCACGTGTTTAAGTATCGTACACTAATTGCCAGTCACTCTATGTAGCAGCAGCAGCAGCTAGCATAGCCTTTAATGTTCCCACTGCTGGGACTCATGCCTCCTCTCTGAGAGAAGGACTGGGTCGTAATCCACCACGCGGGTCCAGTGCGGGTTGGTGGGTAAACCTATTATTATACTTATGTATATTATGTTATCTATTCCACACTACCCCAGATGTTAAGAACCAAGTGAGTTTTTTTCTAAGTGGTATCCCCAAGAGGCCTAATCCACTGGCAAAAACAATATAATATAGACTATAAATAGTAGACCTGATATAAAATTAATTATTTCATAAAAAAACAATATCAAACCAGAAAAAAAATGTCCCAGGTATGAATCAATTTCGAATTAATTATTTCATTCATTTTTCATTTAATTCTATAAGTAGGTATCTCGTTCAGAAGTAAAGTAAGGATTGTGCCTCGTTGGATATTCTTTTATGTTTCCTAAAGTTGTCAAAAGTTTTAATAAATTCAGGTTAACTTTCGTGTGAATCTAACCAAAAACTATATATATTATATCGGTGCAAATACTTCTAGCAACGCGCAGAGCGCACGTGCAACGAAACGTTACTCATGCTGCGCGCCCCACCAGACAAAAGTGAAAGGCAAAGAGCTCATAAAAGGCCTGTGAACCGTGTGAGCGGTCATTCGTTCGTCGACATGTGAGTTGGTCGGACGTTTTTGTAGTGAATTTAATTATTATATTATTTTGAAATTGATTTGATAACATTTATGTTAAATAATTGTTAAGTTTAATTATACAAAAGTGATTTATAAATAAAACATAATGAGTAATGAAGATGCTTTTATTCTTGAAGACACCCCTCCTCTTATATATATATTTACAAATGCACTTTACTTTTGCAACTCTGCAAAAGTTCTATTTTTTTAAGGTTTAAACAATAAAGTTCTACAAACTTTGTTGTTTTGATCGCCATTCAACTGTTCCGTTAAAACTGATATTAACCTTTTGAGTGCGTAATTAGAGACACAATAGTAAGACAATGGCGCGTGAACGCCGGCGTTAATGTGGGGATCAACAGCTTAAGAGATTTTGTACTAACTCCTTTTTTTTTAATTTCAGCAACCTCCATGATTCGAAAATAAAATACTACAGTAGCGTACGTTAATAAAAAAAGCAAAAAACGGACTAATAGAATACATACCTATATACCGATGACTTGAGGGTTGGAACGCTAGTTTGCAACCGCTAGGTCCACCCTTTAGAGCCTGCGCACACTTGAGACAAGACTGTCTTAGACAGACTTGTCTACGACGTCGCAGACTTGTCTACGACCCCGCAGACTTGTCTGCGACAAGATTGTTTTGAGACGCGTATGCCGCTAGACTATTTTGTCTTGATGGTGTGCGCCGTGTCGTAGACGAAACAGTCTTGTCGCAGACAAGTCTGCGACTTCCTAAACAAGTCTGTCTAAGACAGTCTTGTCTCAAGTGTGCACAGGCCCATATACTGACTGCAATGAATCCTTATGCACTATGGTTCTTCACCTCCTTAAATGAAACAAATTTTATAAATTTAAAAGATTTTGAGGCCCAAAATAACGCGGTTTCGGGCATTTTCGAGGTTCCCGAATTAGATGTGTAGACAGAAGATCTAACGTAGGTATTTATCGAAATCATAAATCATATTATTTGGAAATTATGGGAGCTTTTTGAATAATTACATTTTTAAATATTTTTTTAAACTAAAAAATTAATAATCTGATAACTTTTAAAATATGACTCTAAATAAATGGACCCCATACCAACTTGTGTGGACCAGTAAAACAAATCTACATTAATACAGAAATACTTTTAAAAAATAGACGATTTTTTTATATCGTAGATCGAGAAATTAAATTCATCCTACTGTGCGGCGGTGCTCCCCTATGTAATTCTTTGAATGGTGGTGGTGATACTATTTGCGACAAAATTAGATTAGGTAATATGTATTAGTAATATATTTTTTATGGCTTGCTGTGATTACAACTAATCCTACCATTTGGCATGTGCGTCATACTCATAATAGGTAAAATATCTAAATAATGATAAAGATATTTATCATTATTTATTAGGTAAGCACTTACACAACATATTGTATATGTTGAATGGCAGAGTACCTACACACTCAAGGCCTCCTATATATTTATGATTCGTATGTCACGTTCGGTATTATGCCCGGTTTTACGCCTGTTCAGGGTACAACGGATGCCATTTTCACTATAGGTACACTAGCTGTGCAAGAAATACGGGGTTGGAAAGGACAAAACATGTTGCGCCGACCCCTATAACTCGCGGAAAAGGCAGAAAGGTGACAATATCATGTTGAGTGTATACCCGTAATAAAGAAATCAATTCAGTATCTACTACCAACCTACCCCAGTATAAGTGTAACATAAAAGCTTCCTCCTAAATCACTCTGTCTATTGGTGACCAAACCACATAAAAATCTGTTCAATATCTAGTTTTTGAGTTTATCGCGAACATACGGATAGAACGCGATTAGGGACTTTATTTTATAATATAAATGTTCAGAACTGTTTTTCCTTCTGGAGCATAAACACAGTTCACATTATTTGTGTTTTTTTCAGATGCAGAGATAAATCTGAGACTCCATTTGTAAGTCGAATACCCATCAGTATATAACATATAGCTTTTTCCCTCGGCTTCACCCGTGCACATAAAATACTGATAGCCTATGTCACTCAGCAATAAAGCAGCTTTCTATCGGTGAAAAAATTTCAGCAATCGGACCAGTACTTTCAAAGATTACCTCCTACAAACAAAGATGTCTGATTGGTTGTTTCTAAACCACGTTTCAGAAAAATACCTCGATAGGATATAATTAAACGGTAAACTAACCTTCTACTTTTTTTTTCCTTGTTTTACTGACAAAATTTTGTTGGTAACGTAGTGACAGTTTCATATTTGAAAAGTGCGATTCATTTATTTCAGGAAAAAGAAACATGCACGCAGCTATAAAGGCTTAAGGCTATTGCAAAAAAATCATATTTAATATGTAAATAATAAATATTGCCAATATATCATTTCAAGGCATAAAATATGCTTCTTTGTGCTATTGGAAATCACTAGATTTCTGTATTCGACGGAAACACTAGCTTCATTTTTGTCCCTCATTTATCGACCATAGGTTTATTTTTTAAATTTACAGTCTTTAATTTCATCACTTCTGTTAATATGGCATCGAAATTTTTGCGTAAAACTTTATGTCTTAACCAGTTAAGAAGTATACATAGAAATGCTGTTTCATTTAGTGTCCCGGTTACTTTCAAAATGTACCAGAATAAACAAAAGTTTAATCAAGTCCTGCCTGAAGTAATGGACACCCTAATGTCGAGTCCAAAATTTACAAATCAACTGCCTGAAGTTGGAACTTGGATAAAAAAGGTAAGTTAAGTACACTTAGCCATTTTTTTTGAGCATATCCTCTTCCTCACTTTTTCTACCATCTCTTTCGCTCGCTTCGCAGAAGGAATCTGCCTGCTTCCTATTCCCTCTCGCTCCGTATCATGGCCTGAATTAGGGTCGGAGGCCAGAAGTCGCTGCCGCGCTGATTGCATCCACGAGAACCGTATCCTCTGGGCGATTACCTGTGCTAATACCTAGAGTGTTTCCACCCGCCGAATTCGAAACAAGTACCTCCCGAAACACCCATGTCTAGTGAGGACCTAGATCAGGCAGAAGTGAGGATGCCGTAGCGCCTCTCTAACCAAAATTTAGGTCAGTTTAGACTGGGCGATACACTCAGTAAATACCTAGTGTCTCTGTATGAACGCGAGTGTTTATAATTGCGAAATTTATTGTGACATAATCTATAAGCACGAGTACTAACTAATATTATAAAGCTTAGAAGTTGTTTGTTTGTTTGGTTGAACGCGTTAATCTCGGGAACTGCCAGTCCGATTTGAAAAATTATTTCAGCGTAGGATAGCCCATTTATCGAGGAAGGTTATAGGCTATAAATAAGACATCACGCTATGACTAATAGGAGCGGAGTATCGACAAAAATGTTGCAAAAACCGGGGCAAAATTATTCCATTTGAGAGCTTCTGTTGCGTGCGCTGCGTAAACGGTTAAAGTTACGCAAAAATTATGTACTACAAAATGGTTCCCCTATAAAAGTTCTAAAAAAAGTCCGCGACAGCATGTCTATCTTTTAAGATTGGCTCACTATAATGGCTAATTAGGTCGCGGGCAAAAGCTACTATATAATATATAGAATAACTAGTGTCGCATCAGCTGCTGTGCAAGTTTTCGAAAACGTTAGAAAATATATTGATATTTTCTAACCTGTTCACTAACACTGTTCACTTGTACACGTTACGGTGTAAGTATTGAAACCGCAACGTGTTTGAAATCGTTCGAACCGTACTTAGTGACAGTTTATTTATTTATTTATATACTCACAAACAATTAAAAACGAATAGCACAAATACAGATAGAAGAGCACAAAGGATATTATTGTTCCATCTTGATTTTTTACCCGACTACGGAGGGTTATGATTTTGACAGGCTATGTATGTATGTGAGTATGTTCATCTGTTCCCTCATAGCTCCTAATCTACTTATCGGAACTCGACGTATGAGGTGCCGTTGACTAGAACCGTTTTAATTGTCCGCTAAACATAGGCTACGTGACGTGTCACAAAAATCGATATGGCGCCCTCTAGCGGACAAAAAGTAATGCGATAAAAATAAAAATGGAGATAAATACGCCGTGTTTGGTATCATTTGAAAGGGCTTCACTTGTACATTTCCAAAATATTGCTCAAATTTAAAGTGACGCCCTCTAGCGGACAAAAAAGTTATGTTTAAAAAAAAAGATAAATACACCGTGGTTCATATCATTTGAAAGGGCTTCACTGGTACTTACAAAAAAAATTACCTTCAAAATTCAATGTGGCGCCCTCTAGTGAACAAAAAGTATTGTGTTAAAAAAAATAAGATAAATACGTCATGTTGGTATCATTTGAAAGGACTTCACTTGTGCATACCAAAATAAATAGTAAAGCAGTGATTTAACACCAAAATCTTTCAAATAAAAAAAAGTAAAAAACTAAAACCCGACTACGACAAAAAAAAAAAGACGCTGAAAAAGTATGAAACAAGATTTTCAAGATGCTGAAATAAACAAAGTAACTGGAAAAACAAGAATAGAACAAAAAGAAAAACCGTAGTCACACGCTATTCGCATCTTGTTTCATACTTTTTCAGCGTCTTTTTTTTTGTCGTAGTCGGGTTTTAGTTTTTTACTTTTTTTTTATTATAGTAGTAATTTTTTTTATAATTTATTTTAAAAATCCTGAGTCCTGACAAAAGAATTCATAACCTTGATAATTTTTACTGCACTCGAGTGAGTTAAAGGCAAGAATTAACTAAGATTCTAGTTTACAATACTAGCTGCTGCAAGCGTCTTCGCCCGCGTGAAAGGATAAAATGGTCCCAAGGAAACATATTCTTGGAATGAAAAGTATCCTGTGTGTTATTCAACGACATGGCTTACCCGTGCGCCAAATTTCATTCAAACCCGTTCGCCATTTAAACGTGAAAAAGTAACAAACATGCAAACTTTCGTCTTTATAATATTACTGTGATCAGTAGCAATAGCGGCTACACGACGTTCATCCATGACACCGAGCTAATCGAGCGCCACTAACTGGAATTTAGCGTATGAAGATGAACACTTTGGGCACATTTTCCACTTTTATACAAACACTACTCAGATACAAATTCTGTAAGTGTGACCGGAACCTACAAAAACTAAGGTCTGACATTTATGTCGCAATTTCTGACGTACCTAGTCTAAACTTAGCTTTAAACTTTGCCTGCACTTGAATTCTTTATTCCTCATTGTGCTCATATCTGTCTATGTATATGTTACCGGCCAAACCCGATTATAGGATAAACTATTTTCGCCTAGGTGAAACCAGTTCTCCCTTCACGCGCGGAGCTCCATGGAGCTCCTATTTCAGGGTAGTTATAATAAAAAAACTTTTTACAAAAAAAAAATAACCGACTTCACTAAAAAAAACACTAAAAGGGCCAAAATAACTTTAATTTCGGAAGTCGGTGTTTCTCGGTATTGTTTGTTGCTTATTTAACACCGACTTCCGAAATTAAAGTTATTTTGGCCCTTTTAGTGTTTTTTTTAGTGAAGTCGGTTTTTTTTTTTGTAAAATGTTTTTATTTTACACTTTTTAGTTGCGATTGAGTGCTTATTTCTCATGACGATTCCAATTAACCCAAACACTGCTAGGTTACATTGTTTTATTATAAAGTTCCTGTGTCTACCTTCCACCTTCCGGCTCCATCACCAGATCAGTTCGATAGTACCTTATAGCCAAAGTGCATCTCATGACAATTCTAATAAGCCCAAACACGGCTAGGATACATTGATTAATTACGGATTTGTATTGTCATAGTCGCTTAACTATCGTCATTGTGATACATGGAATAAGTCCATGTTGTGATTTGTGATATCAATGTGAGTATGAAGTTCCGTTGACCATTTCTGGTCTTCTTCATCAGTTCCACTTCATCAAATGTCACTTTTTGACTGTAAATGCTTAAGTTCTCGATGAAAATACCAAAATCACTATATGGTTGCCTATAATATTTGAGGAGTTCCCTCGATTCCTTATGGATCCCGTCATCAGAATTGGTTTTTGAAAAAAATGGGACCAATCTGGAAGCATCCTTTATAGGGAAAAAAAAAATTTGCAAATAAAAAAAAAAATATTTTAATTTTTTAATTGAATTACCTCCTCCTTTTTTTGAAGTCGGTTAAAAATAACCACGAAGGCTAAGGCGGGAGCGAAGCGGAGCCCGCCTTAGCCTTCTAACCTAACCTGTCCGTGTCCGGGTGTCCTAAAATTAATTTATTTAATTGAATGATTTAATTGATTTGAATAATAATTCCTTATTTTATTGATTCTATTATCTTTGTTTTCGTTTTGTACCTTGTTATTATTTTATTAAATGTGAATGAACAATAATTGATTCAAAATATAAATAATATTAGTTAACTAAATTCTGTAAGTGCTGTGCACACCTTTAAGTGAAGAATTCGCTGTGATAATAAATTGTTTATTGATAAGATTATTCTTTTGTAAATGTTTTTGCGAACTATTCGTTGGAGTACCGTAATAAATAAATACGACTTTTAAACCATCTAATCGATGTACTTTAATTAGAAAGGCAATAACGAGAAGATGGTTTTAGAGTAAAACCATTATTTATTTGTCGTAGTAGCACACTCCGGGTATCCGCTAGTTGTAATAAGTTTAAATGATCTTCCTAATCTTTGAAAGTAACTATTTATTTTATAGTTGTTAAATTACACAATGGATGGAGGGAAACAAGGCAGAGGATTAGCTGTTCCCTTCGCATATCAAAAGATGGAAGATCCTGAATACTTTTCGGAAGAAAAATTGCATACAGCTAGATTTTTGGGATGGAGTATAGAAACGGTGAGTGATCTTGATTAGTTACCCGACTGTTTTTATTAATTCATTATTATACATATATAAGGAGTGTATATTTTGAGTGTTGTAAAGAGTGATGGCAGATTCTCGAACAAAATTTTGCTGGCATATTTTTTAGTGTCAAGTGATGAAAAATATACAAAAGTATATAGATTAAATTTAAAAACAATTTTGTTTTATTTTAAACATTGCTATTAATATAATCCTCGCATTAAAGATATTCCAGTTTAAAGTAGGAGGTAGTAAGGAGCAGTGGTGGCCGAGTGGTAACGGCCCCGACTTACGAGTTGTAGGTCGTGGGTTCAAACCCAGCCAGGCGCATTACTTTGTGTAATTTATTTCATCACCATTGCTCTCAAAACGGTGAAGGAAAACATCGTGAGGAAACCGGCATGTCCTAGAACCAAAAAGTTCGAAGACATGTGACATTCTCCAACCCGCACTGGGCCCGCGTGATGGATTACGGCCCATTACCTCTCCTAGAGAGGAGGCCTGAGTCCCAGCAGTATAATAATATAATATTTTTGTGTGCTAACAATTATTTTTTCAACAGTTGCAGGCAGCCTTATTAGCAATAGATGATATCATTGACGTTTCAACGACGCGACGTGGCAAACCATGCTGGTATCTACAGCCAGACGTGGGCACCTCTGCGATCAACGACTGTTTCCTTATTTACCATTGTTTTATGGAACTTATAGAAATTAAATTTGGAAAAGAACCATTTTACGCTGACTTGGTCAAACTTATTAATGAGGTGCGTGTACATCATCAGTCAATCAGCAAAGTAATTTAATTTATTGCCCAAATTGTGACTTCACGCTTCTTAAGGTTTTCAAGAATTCTCGAATACCTGGTATTTTTGTGTGGAATTGATACCATAATAATCCGTGGGTCTATGATCCCAAAGTGGGACAGTGATCTTAACTGGAACTCAGATCCAGATATAACTTTGTATACTAATTCGGGACACGAATTTTAAGTGAGGAGTACAACGGACTCTATTTTAGGACACGTGTCCTAAGTTAGGATACTGAGTCCTGAATAAACACAATGGTTCCGATCTGGGATAGTGTTTCCTTATGAGAAATTGTGATTATTAGTGTAAAATGACGTTCTAGTTTATTTTTGTATCATTTCAGACAGTTTTGTACACAACTATAGGCGAATACTTAGACTATTCATCAGGATATACTAAAGAAAAAAACAATCTTGATGAGTTCACTATGGAACGATTTAACGCTATCGCTGTACAAAAGACAGGCTACTATTCGTTCAGATTACCGTTGCTTGCAGCTCTGTTCCTAGTAAGGAATGGAAAAGAAAGAGATACTACAGAATTATGCAGCATCAGTTTGGAGTTTGGTAAAATTCTGCAATTCCAGGTGAGAAATATTATAAATACACATTCACGCCCTATTGCCTTGCTTGGGGGTAAGCAGATTCTACAGAAGGCCACTTGCAGCTGCAATCCTTAATAGCTACACCTCTTGCTTTAATATACTGAGATCCCCTTTTCGCCTTTTTTGACAATAAAATATTTACCTTTGGGTACACAGACGACAAAATTATTGGTGAGAGATACGTATCTAATGTACTAGCTAATATTTGAATGAGGCGATGCCAATTTGGTCAGGTTCAAATCTGGTTAAGTCCAGAGATGTCTTTTTCCCACTGAAAGGAGCCAATTCCACCCCGCTTCTTCTCTCCAAGGTGTAACCATGCCTCATCTTAAGCTTCGTGGTGTAATGTTGATATTCACGATCAACCCCGTACATCGAGCCAAAGGTTCAACTGGCTGCCAAGAAGTTGGAAATCCTAGCAAAAATGAGACTATACTTCACGCCGTAAAAGCTGCTCATCCTCTATCAGGCGGAAGTCCTATCGTGTATGGAGTACTGCTCTTACCTCTATAGGGCGGATCTGCCAGATACAAGCTGGATGCGCTTGAGTCTATTGAAAAACGGGCCCAGAAGATCATGGGCAATGATGCAGTGGTCGACTTGAAGCTCCAAAGTTTTCAGAATCGACGCCGAGTTGCTAGCCTGTCGGTTTGCTATCGATTAAATTTCGTAGGGAGTGCATCAAATTTCCATTCCATCATCGAATTGAGAAGACATAAGGCGGTACGACACCAGTAGTGGACATCCTACCTATACGCACAAAACGCTTTGGGAACACATTCGTGCGTATAACTAAGGTGTAGAATTGTCTGTAGGATTCTGTGTTTCGTCATAGCTACAAAGTGGACCACTACGTCGTCGCTTGTCATCCGGTCAGACAGTGGTCAAACGCAAGCTATAAATAATAAAAATATAACATCTTCACGTTCCTACAGCATCTAATATGACTGAGACACATTAACTAGTTTTATGCTGCAACATACACACTTAGTTTTTAATTAGTACAAATACTTTTAGAAAAGTTCTTGTTATTATTTAGGAAAAGTCTCAAAAAATTAAGTTCATAAACAGCAAAGTTATTAGCGTTTTTTTATATCCCAAAATGTCACTCAACTTATAAAAATATTGTACAGGCTATTGATTTATGAATGAATAAATGACGATTAAAATGGAAAAACACTGCGCGTAGTATTTTCTAGTAGCAATAGTTATGAATGTTGATTATATTATGAATTTACCAGTTATGAAAAAACTCCGTGAACAATTCTAGGATTTTATTTTTCTGACTACACAAATATAATCAGTAACGGGTACGGATAGAGCCCTATTTTTTTTTTACTAATTAAAAACTAGGGGTGTATAATCAAAAAACCTACGAGTACGTATAATATCTTGTATTTTTTAATAGAACGACTACAAAGACATCTACTGGGATGAAGCCAAGTCTGGGAAGGTAGGCACAGACATACAAGAAGGAAAATTGTCCTGGTTTGCCGTGAAAGCCCTGGAGCACTGCAATGAAGCGCAACGTTCTATTTTCAAAGAATACTATGGTAGTAAAGACCCAGAACATGTGAAGCGCATCAAGCAGCTTTATGATGAATTGCAAATTGAGGAGGTGTATAAAAAGTTTGAAAATTCTGTATACGAAAGTTTAGAACGTCGTATACGTGCGCTACCAAGGAAAGGAGAGACGGAGTTCTTCTTAGAAATTATGGAAGCCTGCCGAAATCAAAACTATTAAACAAACAATATTACAAAGATTTCTCAAAAAAATCTGGTTTGGCAATTCCTGGATGACCAAATCTGAAACTATGAAGAATAGCGAAAAATATTTATAGTAATCAATTACTTATGATGAAAACTAAAACAGTATCATTGTACTTAAAAACAATATTGTATTATGATTATAATTCTTAAATACCTAGAAGCGAACCTATTATTTCAGAAATAAAACACACACTGTATTTTTACACCATTCCACTAATGATAACAGACAAATTTAAGGAAATTGTTGAATTTTATTAAAATTTATAAATTATTCTTTTTCATACTTTTCATCAATAGAGAAAGAACCCCAGAATTTATTTTAGTTACATTCGATTTAAAATCAAAATATTAACGAATCCAATCATGATAATACCCTAGACTCTGGCCATCAAAAGATGGCCACGAGTGAATTATTAAACTTTGCTTAAGGCAGCATTTAAGAATTGTCAAATTTAATAATAATAATATTATGACACTAAGAGCATGAATGTCATATATTTCAGACTACTTATTTTTTTTTAAACTGAAATGTTGAAATCCTTCTCAATAAACTTTTATTCAATGATAATAACAATAATTTGATCGTTTAATATGTTATGTCTGGACAATATTCCGGGGGACGTTTTCACGTCCCAAAATGTACATAAATTTTGAAAATCACCCAAGTATGTGTTATGGGTACCAGGATTCTCACGCTATTTTTACATTAAAAGAGTAAAATCAGAAGGCAAAAAAATCCAAAGCCAAAAGGTCAAAATCAAAATTGAGCCTTTCATTTGTGCAAGTGTGGTAGTGTAATGTTTGTGCACAGAGTATTCATGTATAGGTCGTGTATTACTGAAATTATAACCTCAAGAGCTCTTCTGTTTCATTATAACTCTGCAACAATAAACAGTCATAAACCTTTCTCTTACATTCCTGTAATTTAGAGCTATAAATAGAGAGATATTTGTTGGTTTTATTATATAAGTAGCTTCCGATACCGTAGAAATGAGCAAGTACCGTCCTACAGATTGGGATAGGGCATACCCTATAGCGTTGGCGTTTATCTCGAGTACTGGCGTCGTACTTCAGCGACATGTGTTTACGCATAATTACATGAAGTACGAAGAGCTGCCTAACAGACAGAACTTTACAGTCTCTAAATAGACTGACTGTAGGATACCTGTGCTCGTTCAAGGTCTATAAGGATAGTCTTGGCTGCACCTCCCCACACAGTTATACAGTATATAAGTAATGACTGGCACAGAGCGTAATAAACTATATTTTTAAAGTAGTGTGGTCTGCAGAGTATCGCAATTTTTTAAATATATATAGAGAAGTTTACGAACCCGAGAGGTAACACAATAAATATGAGTTTTCCAATTCAATAAGCTATCAATTTGTACTTCGAGATATTTAATGGTGATCAATCTTGCTAACGGAGGACAGGAACATTGTGCATTTAGAGGACAAGAATGAGTCCTCAGAATTGTGAATTGAATCAGGGGCAGGTAATGCAACGGTTTGTGAGGAAAAGGGTAAGAAGATAGTTATTGACAGATTTACAGTAATTAGGTTGTTATACAGCCAATCACTGCCGTCAATGCGTTTTCAGCGTGAGTTGTTGCCTCAGTCCAGTTATCACCATGTACGAGTAAAGCCGTGTCATCAGCATATGCAAGCATATGCAAATATTGAACAATTTGTCAGGGAAAGTTTGCACAAATTGTTGACATAAACAAGAAAGAGGGTTGGTCCAAGTATTGAGCCTTGCGGCACACCAAAACTCACTGTTTGACATCGCTTACCCAACCCACCAATTTTGACATACTGCTCCCGATCAGCAAGATAATCTCGAAAGATTTTGAGGGTATCACCCCTAACTCCGATAGCCTCTAGTTTTGTTAAAAGATGTGGAACAGACACAGTGTCAAATGCCTTGGATAGGTCTAGAAAAATACCAATGCACCACTTTCTGGCATCGAGCTTAGCTACCGTACTGTCTATAAAAGAACTAACAGCGTCTTCAGTCGATTTGTATTTTCTGAAACCAAATTGGTTATTAGATATGAGATGATGTGATTCAGAAATGAGCCCGTTCACCTTGGCTCCTACTTTGTAGAATGTATCCTTGGAGTGCATCGACCGCTTTCAGCTCTTGGGAGTTAAAATTTCCTTAAACCTAAACCTTGGGTAGTTCATTGAGTCTAATGCTACAGTAGCTGCTAGGAAACTCGACATTCTTGCAAAGGTTAGACGGCACTCAGTGGCGCATTAGCCACGCAGCAAGAGTAGCACTTGAACTTCCTTGTCTTCTTCGTGCCTACCTTCAATTCACTCGTCTTTGTAGACCACTTTTTCAAAACCCTATTTTATATCTATATTCGGTGCCTTATAATGCCCTGGTATTTCAACCGGAGATCGTTTTGGACTTTGGAATTCACAAAAATACCTTAGAACCCCTTAAGATGTTTGTCCAAAAAGGTTTCCTCTAAATTATAATAATTGGACTACTATATTCACTGATGCTTCCAAACTCACCGATGGTAGCCCTGTAGCAGTTGCTGCTTGGATTCCTTACACCAAAATTGTTTTAATTTTAAGTGCCCTTTTTAACCGACTTCAAAAAAAAGGAGGAGGTTATCAATTCGGTTGTATTTTTTTTTTTTTTTATGTTTGTTACCTCAGAACTCCGTCGTTTATGGACCGATTTGCAAAATTTTTGTTTCCCTGTACAGGATATGCTTCCAGATTGGTCCCATTTTTTTCAAAATCCAGTTCTGATGATGAAATCCATGAGGAATCGAAGAAACTCCTCAAAAATTATAGGCAACCCTATGGTAATTTTAGTATTTTCATCAAGAACTTAAGCATTTACAGTCAAAAAGTAACATTTGATGAAGTGGAACTGATGAAGAAGACCAGAAATGGTCAACGGAACTTCATACACAAATAGATATTACAATGAAGATATACATAGTTAAGCGACTATCACAATACAAATAAATGAATGATTCTGAATAGTTACGTTGAAAATGGTATCATCGAAGTGATCTGATGATGATGATGGAGCCGGAAGGTAGGCACTGGAACTCCGTAATTAATCAATGTAACCTAGCCGTGTTTGGACTTATTAGAATTGTCATGAGATGCACTTTGGCTACAAGGTACTATCGAACTGATCTGATGATGGAGCCGGAAGGTAGGCACAGGAACTCCGTAATTAATCAATGTATCCTAGCCGTGTTTGGGCTTATTAGAATTGTCGTGAGATGCTCTTTGGCTATAAGGTACTATCGAACTGATCTGATGATGGAGTCGGAAGGAGGAAGGTAGACACAGGAACTTTATAATAAAACAATGTAACCTATCAGTATTTGGGTTAATTGGAATTGTCATGAGAAATAGGCACTCTGTTTATAAGTGTATCGCAACTAAAAAGTGTGAAATAAAAACTTTTTAGAAAAAAAAAATAACCGACTTCACTAAAAAAAACACTAAAAGGATCAAAATAACTTTAATTTCGGAACTCGGTGTTAAATAAGAAACAAACAATACCTAGAAACACCGACTTCCGAAATTAAAGTTATTTTGATCCTTTTAGTGTTTTTTTTAGTGAAGTCGGTTATTTTTTTTTTCTAAAAAGTTTTTTGTTACATCCGTTTTTACAAGTGAATCAATTGCCATTTTCGAAGCCATTTTTTCATTTGTTTTGTCTCATAAGTTAAATAACACCATATTTTTTTCTGACTCAAAAAGTTGCTTTCAAGCCATTTTATCTAATCCTTTCAGATCTAATTCAAAATTCCCTATAATTTTAAAAATTAGAGATTTGCTATTTCAATGTCATGAACTTGGTATTAATGTTGTCATAGCTTGGATTCCCGGTCATGTCGGTATTCTTGGTAATGAGTCAGCTGATTCATGCGCCAAAAATGCTGTTCTCACTGGCTCTCTTGCCCACTCTCACTGAAATTTATTCCCATATTTGTACTACTCTTCCTCTAACTTTGTTTAAATCTTGGTCCTTATAATAAATTGACCAAATTTATACCAACGCGAGCGAAGTCCAGGAAAAAAAGCTAGTTTTCAATAATTTATAACATCAAACATGTGCGTCATGATCATAAATTTATCTAAATGATTTCGTTACTTTGGCACTAACAAACATAGGACAAGATAGACGTATATCTAATGAATAATGATAAATACTTAGACAAAAAAAGTTTCTTATGTGAGCCTAGGTACCGTGGACAATGTACGTCAAGCTTTAAAAAAATAAATCCTGAATAAATATGTAAATCCAAAGTCCATACTATATATCTTCTATATATACACTTCTGGACACATCTATTGGCCCACCTTGTATTTTCAGTTTCGTTTGGTCCTAGCTATAATTTTATATTAGGTCGAGCAAAAAGTTTTTATGCAGTTTTGAACCTGGCACATTCACAATTTCATTCAATAGTCTTTTTTTGAATTTCGAACACAGAATTTAAAGAAACAAAAGACAATTTGGAGCCTGTTTGTTGATATCAAACAATCGAATACTAAGAAAACTTGGTTTTATTGGTTTACTTGAATTTAATTCTTGAAAAAGTGATTGATATCTTTGGTTTTGCAACAAACATTACTTATTCTTAACATTAAGGTGAGGTTCTATCAATAATCTATGGATACTTCACCTGAAGTCGCCGCCCAAGCTGTGGCACTTATTCAGGCCGGACACAGCCAATGAAACGTGAGTGCTCAACTTAAAAGTCGATCTGCGGTCCGAAATGTTTATCGGAGGTACCTAGAGACTGGCGGCTTTGTTCGTCGCCAAGGAAGGCCACGATCTCGGGTCACAACTGAAAGGCAGGATCGATTCATCGTGACGACCAGCTTGAGAAATCGTCACCTTACCTCCATTGAGATACAAAACCAACTTCGCGACTTCCACGGAGTATCTGTGAGCGCTCGAACTGTTCGGAGAAGGTTAAAAGAACGCGATATGGTACCACACAAGCCAGCTAATGGGCCCAAACTAACGCGAGCCCACCGAACAGCGCGCCTTCATTTCGCACGCAGTCATTTAAATTTGACACAGCAAGATTGGAGCCATGTACTCTTTTCTGATGAGTCTAAAATTGTGTTACATGGCAATGATGGAAGGAAGAAGGTCTACCGACGTAAGGGAGAGCGTTTCGCACAATGCTGCTTTGAAGAGAGGGTTGCTTATGGCGGTGGCTCATGGACTGTCTGGGGCGGTATATCCGCGAGCGGCAAAACTCAACTTGAGGTTGTTACAGGACCACGGCTGCCAACATTAAATGCTGAAAGGTACATTCGTGAGTGCTTAGAACCTCACGTGATACCATACGCGGACTATGTGGGCCCAAATTTCCTTTTTATGCATGATAATGCAAGAGCCCATGCGGCCGGCATCGTCAGGGAATATCTTCGGGATGTGAACATCACAGTTATGGACTGGCCAGCCAGAAGCCCAGACATGAACCCCATTGAGCACATGTGGGACGAGCTAAAAAGACGTGTTAGGGCTCGTCAGCCAGTTGCCCAACCGATGCAGGAGTTGAAAACTGCCATAGAAGAGGAATGGGAGATGATCCCTCAAAATTTCATAGAGCGGTTGATAAACTCTATGCCTAATCGTATGAGAGCTGTGGTAGATGCCCATGGAGGCAACACGCGTTATTAAATTAAACCTTTATTTGATAAAATATTTTTTTTTATTCAAAAATCAATTGCCTTTAACAAGGCGCATATCCGACTTGTTAGGCGTAGCTCCATGTCGTATGGTATTCTGAATTCAAATTTAAAACAATACGATCGAAAAAGATGGTAAAATATATCAGGTTTAAAACTGCATCAACAGTTTTTGTTCAATCTAGCAATCATATTTCGGTAGGGGCCATCGAAACCTAAACTCTAAGGTGGGCCAATAGATGTGTCCAGAAGTGTATATATAAAAGAAAGTCGTGTTAGTTACACTATTTATAACTCAAAAACGGCTGAACCGATTTGGCTGAAAGTTGGTGGGGAGGTAGCTTAGAACCAGGAGACGGTCATAGGACTTTTTTTTTTAGTAGGGTAGAGTAAGGTAGAGTAGGATATAGTAGTCAGTTGGCGGGAGCGAAGCCGCGGGCAAAAGCTAGTAATATCATAAATGTGAAAATAACTCTGTCTGTCAGTTACGCTTTCACGGTTAAAATTTTGTACGGAGTTAATTTGAACTCCATGGGAGGACATAGACTACTTTTTATAAGACTTCAACTGCGACTTCGCGTCCGCAATAACCGACTTTTACGCGGACGACAACGCGGGCAAAAGCTAGTAATAAATAATTACAATATATATGCTTCTATCAACGATTGAAAATTTGCAGATTACTGCTGTGTTCGACGCAGACATCAGATTGATTGTCTCATTTATCTACCGTACAAATAGATAGCTATTATATATTTAATTTTGGTTAATTCAGTTTTTCTTTCGTCAGTTCTGTTAAATATGGCAGCGCTATTGCTGCGTAAAACATTATATCTCAACCAGTTGAGATTTTTTCATAGAAGTGCTGTTGCATTTAGTGTGCCGCTTACTTTTAATATGTACCAGAATAAGCGAAAGTTTGATGAAGTCCTACCTGAAGTAATGGATACCTTAATGACAAGTCCTAAGTTCAGACAACAATTGCCTGAAGTTGAAAGTTGGGTAAAAAAGGTGAGATACCCTTTGTTTGCATTTAACTTCTCTATTTCTAATACAGTGAATATCTTAAAATATCTTTCCAATTTTGAAATATATAAATAAGGATAAATTTTGCAGTTGTTAAATTACACAATGGATGGAGGAAAGCTAGGTAGAGGATTAGCTGTTCCCTTTGCGTATAAAAAGTTGGAAGACCCTAAATACTTTACGGAAGAAAATCTGCATACAGCTAGATTTATAGGATGGAGTTTAGAAATGGTGAGTGATCTTGATCAATGTTTAATTGAATCTGTCGTAGCTTGTAAATGATACCCTAGATTGAGTCTATATTCCTGTCTGCTAATAATAATTTTTCAACAGTTGCAGGCATCCATACTAGCAATAGACGATGTAATTGACGCTTCAACGACGCGACGTGGCCAACCATGCTGGTACCTACAGCCAGACGTGGGCACCTCTGCGATCAACGACTGTTTACTCATATACCATTGTCTTATGGAGCTTATTGAAATCAAATTTGAAAAAGAACCATTATACACCGACTTAGTCAAACTTATTAATGAGGTACGTGTGCAATAACTTAAACAGCAAATTAAATTAATTTATTGCTCAGATTGTATCTACACGTTACTTAATTAAGAATTTCAAGAATTATCAAATGAGAACCAAGAATTTTTGTGTGGGACAGGGAACTTAATGCAGTTACTTGGTCACAAATAACCCTTGGGACAACACGTACAATGGTCCACACAGGACTAAGCGCGGAAACCACACATAGATAGATAGATAGACCCTTGGGACAGCGAAGTGTCAAAGAGGAATAGTGATCTTAATTTAGAACTCTTCTGAGATATTGGAATCTCAATTAGAACACTGGGTCCCGATTCGGAATAATAACAAAAGCTTCACACAATGATTGTTGATATAGCGGTCCCTCAGAACGAGAACCTCGTGAAAGCTGATAAAGATAAGCAAACTAAGTATCTTGACTTAGCTCGCGAGGTTGTTGACATGTGGGAAGTGGATGGAGCAATCATTGTGCCGATAGTCATAATAGCCAATGGCATAATAGCCAAGAGCCTAGAACAACATCTGAGGAGGCTCTCGTTAGGCAGCTGGATCAAGGGCCTGATCCAGAAAGCAGTACTCCTGGAGACGGCGCGCTTTGTTAGGAGATTCCTCTCTCAGGAGCCCTGACCGCCGGTAGCTTTGACCCTGTTCTCGATGCCGGTGGGCTACTATTTTTTATATTTTTAAATATTCTTTTTTAAGAAATATTTAATAAATGTAAATAATATGTAGGTATATATAGAAAATAAATGGAATAATAATCATTTTATTTCAGGTAAACAGTACCCACATCATAAATCATTTTAAACTAACATACATAACTATATGAAATTATTTTGTTAGTAATTATGATTTAAACCTATGTTAAAGACGATTAGTGTGAAGTGAAGTGCTACTCTTCACTTCGCACTAATCGTCTTTGTGCTGTCCTGTGGTATTTGTCCGCGGAAGTAACGGAACCTGTGGCCAAAAGTCTTCTTTCATAACAAGGTGTTGAAAACAGTTCGGTACTCGCACCATAGACGCCTTACAATTGACATTCCGGTGCGACTCTAGCAACTGCACCCTCAGTGTGTACTTCAACTTTTGGCGCACATATTCGACGATGTCCTCCACCTTTGTGGTGTAATGCAGGCGGGGGATGTGCACCGGTGTGCTCGGTTGAGCAGCACGCATTACTCATGGCGAGTAATTACGAGCGACAGCTTACGCTATACGCGATACAAATAATAATAATAATAATGTCGCAATAGTTTTTCAACAACCGGGGGTTGTTCTTGGGTGCACAAGCATAGCGCGTACAGGGATAATCGTCGGTTGGTATCATGTTCCATTATAATTATCTAAAGGGCCTCTGCGAGTTGGCTTCGGCTTCTCGTACGCCTTCCAAAGGTCCAGGACCTCAGGGTCCTGAGATAAATATTGAAAATACATATAATAATGTAATGGTAATGTTTCATAATGAGAAATCGTAAATATTAGTGCAAATTAAGCTGTAACTAAACGTTTTTGTTTCATTTCAGACATTCATGTACACAACGATAGGACAATACCTAGATCATTCATCAGGATACACCAAAGCAAAAAATAATCTTGATGGGTTCACCATGGAACGTTTTAACGCTATTGCCGTACAAAAGACGGGACACTATTCGTTCAGATTACCCCTGCTCGCAGCTCTGCTTTTAGTAAAGAATGGAAAAGAAAGAGATACTACAGAGTTAAGCAGCATCTGTTTAGAGTTTGGTAAACTACTGCAATTTCAGGTGAGAATTACTACATGAATCTTAATATACGAGTACATTCACGTCTTTTTCCCTTGAGGATAAGCAGAAACTACAGATGGCGACCTTTTTTATGCTGGAAAATCTTCAAATGACTTCTCCATGACGTGTAATACTTTTATTGACTAAAACCGACCTACGAGTAAGTTCCCTCATTTGCCACGGTTTAACTCATTCATACAGAAGCCTTAGCAGGCATCAGCCCTACTGAGGCCCTTCGGTTTTACTGACATCTCTCTGAGGTGCGCGTAGAACACTATGTGCCGTCAACTCGGGCTAGACGACGGGCTACCCATTGCTCGTCACACGTAAGCCCGCGCCTACTGTGACCGGAAATTGTGCTGCGACTTCAGACGTCCGGGGCTCCTGTGGTGGCGGCTTGGGCTGTCCGTTGAGGATGTCCGTTCCCGAACGGGTGCGGCCATCTCCTTCTCTCACATTACTAGTTCGAAGACGGAGGTGACCACTTCTCATTCTCTCTCGCTCCGGACCATGGCCTAAGCCAGGGCCAGACACAAGAAGTCACCCCCGTCGATAGCCTTTACGAGGACACGGCGGTGCTCCGCTCAAGCAGAGCAGGCTTTTACCGTATGCTCCAACATGTCTTCTGGATGATTGTGGCGTGTTCAACAGATGGTCACCTACAGTTACGATTCTTACATAGCTATTATTTAAATTTTGTTTATATTGTGAACCCTTCTTCCCTCTTACCCTATATGTTATCTCCTTTGATAGCACCTTTAGATTCTTCGTAACTGAGATCCCATTTTAGCCGCAAGTTGATAGCACCACAACATATAATCAAGAGATCTAAAAATATCCTGTGTTTTAACAGAATGACTACAAAGATATCTACTGGGACGAAGCCAACTCAGGAAAAGCAGGCACCGACATTCAAGAAGGAAAATTGTCCTGGATTTCCGTAATAGCGCTGGAGCGCTGCAATGAAGCGCAACGTTCCATTTTCAAAGAATACTACGGCAGCAAAGACCCTGAACATGTGAAGCGCATCAAGGAGCTTTATGATAAATTGCAAATTGAGGAGGTGTATGAAAAGTTTAAAAATTCTTTCTTTCAAAGTTTAGAACGTCGAATACGTGCACTACCAAGAGAAGGAGAGAGAGAGTTCTTTTTAGAAATAATGGAAGCCTGCCGAAAGCAAGTTTATTAAATAAATGAGATTACATATGTGACCAACATTACTGTTACCTATTTGCTCCACATCATGTACAGAATATTTCCCACCCAATAAAAAAAAAAGTGGGGTGTTGATGGCCAAATGATCTGATGATGAAGCCTGAAGTTAGGCTCCGGAACTCTGTAATAAATTAATGTAATCTAAACGTGTTTGAAATTATTAGAATTGTCATGAGATGCACTCTGGCTATAAAGTATTTAAATTTGGCTGAGGGGTACTTTCTAGTGATGGTACCATAACTAAAAAGGGTCGCATATTAGAAAATCAAAACTTTCTCGAGCAAATTTCAAAAGAACAATAAACGAAATAACAAAATTTTAATGACCAAATGTTTTATTTAGAAAATTTTTAGAATCCCAATGTATGTGACATCAAATGAACGACTGATCAAAAGTCGCTAGATGTAATTTTAAAATATCAAATCATTACTAATCAAATTACATAATCACAAATGACGACTGAATAAATTTGCTAGATGTAAATATAAGTATGTTAATTTGTGTTTAAAGTTTGAGGTTAGGTTAAGTTAGAACACTAATTTCCGTCGATTTATGGGGCGGTTTGGGGCCTAAATCATAATGGCTTTTAAAATTAGAAGGGGATTTGGCGTTGATGGTCGCAGTTCTAACCTAACCTAACCCAAATGATTCACTAACATTAGAGGGGGATCTGCTCGCTCCGCTCGCTCGCCTTCGCGCGTTGATGGTCACAGTTTTAACCTAACCTAACCCAAATGATTCACTAACACAGTCATACATACGAGCGCAACTTGCAAAGGGCAACAAAAACAAACGTACGATTATTAATAATTTATCCAGTAATCCATTTTGACCTTTAAACGATTTGGTCAAGAGTGTAATAAATAATTTAAACATTGATATTCCAGACTTTGGTCAGCTGAACTTTAGATCAAATGACCATCGTTATTTTAAACTTTGTTGATTTGTACGTTGTTCTTTTGAAATTTGCTCAGGAAAGTTTTGATTTTCTAATATGCAACCCTAAAAAGTGTAAAATAAAAAACTTTTTACAAAAAAAAAATACAACCGACTTCAATGTAAAAAAAATACTGGAAAGTACCAAATAACTTTGATTTCGGAAGTCGGTGTTTCTATAATAGTTTTGTCTCTTCGTTATTAAACACCGACTTCCGAAATTAAAGTTATTTTGCACTTTTTAGAGTTTTTTTTTTACATTGAAGTCGGTTGTATTTTTTTTTTTGTAAAAAGTTTTTTCTTACATTATGTTCTAATTTCAATAATTGTTTACAAAAACAATGAGGAATAGCGAAAAATACTCAAAGTAATCTTTACTAGAATTTTGTGAAAATACACACCAGATAATGTGGCGACACTTGGGGGAGGCCTATGTCTAGCCGTGGACGTCTTCCGGCTGAAATGGTGATGACACACCAGATAAAGTACAGCGTAAGGGTGCTTATCCACCAGAGATGTGCTGTGCTACGTTGCTATGGATGCGTTTGATATCCACCAATCATATTCATTTGTGCACATAGCTTAGCACTGGTGAAAACGGATTCAACAAAGATATGTTTTTTTATATGGAAGAATGCGTGCTATGGATGGTCGCGAGTGGTGTAGCTATGTACAGAGCAGAGTGCCTACAGTAGACCCGCGTTTGTCGCTAAAAGTAGACATGCCATCTTGGAAGCAAAAAGTTATTTTATATCTCGCAATGTGCGAAGAAGAACTCATGGAGGAAGATGAATTGCCGCCCTCGCCGCTTCCCTACTACCATACAACGCATAGCTCGAGCTGCGCATCTTCCTCGAGCAGCTACTTTGCGGCATTGCATCTTCATAGTACATCTTACTCGCACCGCTACATAGCTTAGTATCAGTGGAAACGGTCACATAGTTTCACAGCTTAACTATTACTCGAAAGCGTTCTGTCAGTCCTTTTACACCTGTAGCCGCCTATGGGTATACTATACGCAGCGGACATACAGCGATCTGCGTGTTCAATACTGCCGCGCCACTGCAGCGCTTCAGCAGTTTGCGGTAAAAAGTGTGGATGGTTTGTTTGGGTGGATGTGGTGTGTAGTGTGGATGTGGTGGTTAGTTTTCACCTATCATGCGGAAGCGTTGTGCGTCTGTGATGAAGCGCATGCGGGTCAGCTCGAATAGCCTTCTGAACGTGTTCGTGGGTCGCTGGGACTCGCCGATGTGGCGGCACTGAATGCGACTATACACTGAGGGTGGTAGTCGCATTCAGTGCCGTGTCGCTTTGTGATTGTCTTTGTATGCACTAACAATAGCTTTATAAGGTTTCTTGTGTTGCTAACAATTGTATGGACTTTTGTCTGAAATAAATGTCATATTATTATTTTATGTATCAGTATATCTCGGAACCCTGAGATCCCGGACCTTTGGAAGGCGTACGAGGAGCCGAAACCAACTCGCAGAGGCCCTTTAGTCACTTTTAATGGAATGTGATACCAACCGACGATTATCCCTGTACGCGCTATGCTAGTGCACCCAAGGATAACCCCCGGTTTGTGAAAAACTATTGCGATATATGGAAAACAAAGACTATAAGGCTATGTTTTTTGGAATATTAAGTGGACTGGTTACCAGGAACTATGTTAAGACTATGGCCCCTGCCTGAACAATGTTATTAATATCCACCGATAAAAAGGCAGGGGGTGACTTGCACACTCAATAAATGGGCCCCCAAAAACGGCCGCTAGCACGAAGTGACGTAGCAACAAGGAGGCAACATATCCTGAGGTGCTTGAGGAGTGGAGAGGTATACCACGGCTATCAGAACAATCCCGGAAGTACGGTCAAGATCCCTACCAGCACCTTACTGGATTATACATCCTTCTCCCGAGCACGTTTGCTTTTGCGAATCTCCACTCAAGCCAGCCAATAAAGACAAGAGAGAGGTGGGAGCTTTGTTCCTCGTCAGTATTCACAACGGCCAGCCAGTAAAGGCAAGCCGGAGATGAAGAACAAGAATTCTCCCGGGAGATCGGGTCCGTGGGGTCGCTAATGCCCAACAGTTCGCCACAAAACTGCCCTGCGGAATGTATCTCTCTTAGTCTGGCCCCTCACCCTAGGTGTGTTAGGGCATAGCAAACTCTACCGATACAGACCTAGGGTTTTCTGGAGCACGCAAGCCCCACCACGACGTCAACATAGAGATACAGCGATGGGGATATTATTATTATTGTTAATACAATAACGCGTTCCGGGTGCTAATGGGGCTGCCGCGCCACTGCACTACTGCAGCGCCTCCGCGATATTCGTGGCGACTGACACAGATGGCTTCGCGGCCAACATGCGCAAACATGGCAGTGCGCGCTTCTATCAAGCGACGTAGGTACGCGCGACAGTCCCAACACCATCATGCGCGATGCTAGCTCGCTGGATACGGCTGCAGAGTCCACCCGGACCTGCCACTTACTGTTTGTGTGATCGTCAAATTTGTTACTAACACTAGTTTGTAAGCTCGCAATTGTACTAACACATATGGATGTAGTCGTAAGATGAGTCTGAATTAAATTATTATTATTAATAATAATAAGCTTCGATGGCTTCTCTACCCTGGACATTCATGATGATCAAAATATATATGTTATACATATATTTTATTCGATACGTGGCTCGATAATATAATATGCGGCCTCTAACTAACGCGGATTTTTTGGGTCACTAGCCCATGCTGCGACATACTAAGACAAGGGCCAGAAGATACCTTAATATTATATACACCATTTTCACCTCGCAAATGCTCGGTATGTTCCCAAACTGAATAGAATGACGTCTTCTTCTGTCAGTTGTAGAAATGGTATTGATGTAATATAGTTTCGTTTTTTAAACCTCCTTCAAACCAGTCGCAACGGCCAACGTTTTCTGTAATGTGCAACTACCTCACTCAACGATAGTTTCATTTTTTTATACCGTCCTCAAACCAGTTGCGACGACAAACGTTTTCTGCAAACTACAACTACTTCACTCAACGATAGTTTCGTTTTCAAACCAATTGCAACGACGACCGTATCCTGCAACCGTTTTCGTTGTCGAAGGTACGGTTGTGTTTTGTCCGTCAAAAATTCGAGAACGACCCACTAATAAGTGGGTCGTTCTCGAATTTAGAATTATTTGTATTTCATATTTAGAAGGAGGGAGGTAGGGAGCTCCCTCCTCCCTCGTTAGGCTCATTTCATTCTTTATGATTCCAGCAGTTTGAGACGACTTTTTTTTATTTTACTTTTGACTTCCGTTATTGTCGAAGCATTTTTTTCTAAAACCAACACTACCTACTGTTTTTAACCGACTTCCAAAAAAGGAGGTGGTTATCAATTCGGTCCCGCCTCCTATTCCTTTGTTCTGACCACGTGACTGAGCGTTGAGATGACGTCAGAACAAAGGAATCGGAGGCGTGGCCGACTCGAGGCGATCGACGAAAAGAGAATCGAAACGAAACGGTTGTAACTTGGCTAAGGGGGCAGAACTCTGTCGTTTATGTACCGATTTGCAAAAAAAAAATTTCCCTTAGATGATACGCTTCCAGATTGATCCCATTTTTTTCAAAATCCAGTTCTGATGATGTAATCCATGAGGAATTGAGGGAACTCCTCAAATATTGTAGGCAACTATATAGTGATTTTGGTATTTTCATCGAGAACTTAAGTATTTACAGTCAAAAAGTAACATTTGATGAAGTGGAACTGATGAAGAAGACCAGAAATGGCCAACGGAACTTCACCCTCACATAGATATCACAATAAACATAAATGACAATACAAATAAACAAATAGTTCTGAATAGTTATGTTGAAAATGGTATCTTCGAAGTGGCCTGAAGATGATGATGGAGCCGGAAGATAGGCACCGGAACTCCGTAATTAATCTATGTATCCTAGCCGTGTTTGGGCTTATTAGAATTGTCATGCACTTGGCACTTTGGCTATAAGGTACTATCGAACTGATCTGAAGATAGATGATATACTCTGGCTATAAGTGTATTGCAACTAAAAAGTGTGAAATAAAAAGTTTTTTACAAAAAAAAATAACCGAATTCACTAAATAAACACTAAAGGGCCTATTACACCATTCGATATTCAGACAGTTTTAGTCTATGATTCGACATATCGCGTAGTGTAATAAGAGTTAGACCGGTCTTACTCGGAACAAAAAATAAGAGTCTGAATATCGTGTGCTGAATATCGCGTAGTGTAATAGGCCCTTAAAACGACAAAAATAACTTTAATTTCGGAAGTTGGTGTTTGTCGGTAACACCAACTTCCGAAATTAAAGTTATTTTTGTTGTTTTAGTGTTTTTTTTAGTGAAGTCGGTTATTTTTTTTTTTTGTAAAAAGTTTTTTGACTCATTACATTCTTAGATGCAAGTTTCCTTCAATTATATTTTTTTTTCAGTTCTGAGCTCTTTTACAGGCGACATTTGTAATAATTTTGCTATTTTCAACTTTATTGTTACCTATTCAATTTTAACTATATTTTAGTTTATATTTCTGTTGTATCTTATTAGGTCACTGGTAGTGTTTTGTAAATTCTTGACAACGATAGGTACTAGAAACACCGTTCCATCTCTACGCGTTTTTCTGCTAGACTTAGTAATTTAAATTGCACCTTCACATGCGTTTTGGGGTCATAGGCAACGGAAACCATGAAATATTTTTTTCAATACTCTTACTCGAAAACTGGCTCTTATCGCACTACGATTAGGTTTAACATGCCATGTTTATCACCCTCGTGTTTTTTTTTATTTATCACAACAAGGGCTTTTTTTCATTCCTATTTCGTCACGGTCAACGGTGATTATTGTTTTTTTTTAAGCAAAGAGGCGGATATTTTTAAGGTTTAATATCTAATGAAAATTTAAATTGTGTTTTTGATCAGAATAATATAAATAAACATGATTACTTACACAATAATTGGTTATTACCAATAAATTAACATTTATCCGTGTTCTAAATTCAAAAATATTTGAATTTGTTATTTTTAATATTAGGATGTATATCGGCTTTATACCTTTGCTTCTCCTTTAACCTGCGAAGGTTATGCGCGGGAAAAAAGTAAATTAAATCACATTATTGGTGTTGTTGTTGATTTGGTGAAAAAAAATGGCGAATTTAAGTTTTGAAGACAATTATTTAGATGTTACGCCTCCAGATATTGTGATTGAGGCATAAAATGCTTGCGATAGCTGCCATCTAAATCTAAACGGAAATGTATGGCAACTTTGGATAATTTTCTTCAGTGAAAAATTAACAAAAACGAGTGATCATTTTCAGAAAAAGTATTTTCGTATTATTTTTCTTCGTAAGTGTATTGAAAAATGTCGTTTGATACACGTGCAAATTTGTCACTGCAGCCCTCAGCTCCATAACACACTCGCCTACGGCTCGTGCGAATCCCGCCTCGGTTGCAATGACAAACTTTCTGCACTTGTATCAAAATGTACTATTTTGTAATTATTACCTATCATTTGCATGTAGGTACAATCATTTCACTAGCATCAAAATTTCGATATGCATTAGCAATTGATTTTTTTTTAAAGTAGGTACTGGCGTAATTTTGACGTGAAAAAATATACCGTATTATTTTTAGGGTTCCGTACCTCAAAACCCTTATACCCGTCTGTCTGTCTGTCTGTCTGTCTGTCTGTCTGTCAAGACCCTTTATCATGGGAACGCGTGGAGGTATCGAGTTGAAATTAAAACCATATACTCAGGTCTGCGAACTCTTGAAGCCGTAAAAAAGATACTTCGGTTTTTCGACACTCTCGAGGAAATCAAAATTCATAGGGTACCTACTTCCCGTTGACCCAGAATCCTGAAATTTGGCATAAAGCAAGGTCTTACAGCACAAGCATAGGAATAAATCTGAAAACTGTAAATTTGTTGTTACCACGGGTTGTTACATCACAATTTTTTTTTTTTCGCGATTCGTAAAAGTCTTCCGAGACTCCATTCCGGAATTGAACTATTTACATAGGTAAGTTTGTATGGAACCCTTAGGGCGCGAGTTCGACTCGCACTTGCCTAATTTTTTTCAATGTCGAATGGGCGGCCATTGCCCTTAATACGAGCCCTAGGCCATGGCCTAGTTAACCTGTAGGTATGAATGGGCCGGCCTTCATTACTTACATAAGATGTACAAAATCTAATGAATAATTATTTATACGAACACAAGAGCGTGACTGGATATATTATGTTAAATGGCAGATCACCATTTTTCAAACAAAGGGTCTTATTTATCTATAATTTTCATGGCATTATACGTGGCACACTAATATTATAAACTGATGAGATTGTTTGTTTGTTTGATCGTGCTAGTGTCAGGAACTACTGTTTCGAATTGAATCACTAACAGCCTGTTCACGATTTCGTCTTACGGGGTTACCATGACGTTCAAAGTAAGATTGTTTCATTATTATTTCAGTGTGGGTAAGAGACAGAGCTATACAGGTTGTCTAGCGCCATCTCTTACCCACACTGGAAACGGCCTGACTGAACTGAACGGGCCTTTAATGTTGGATAGCAGGATAGCTCATTTATTGAGGAAGGCTACAATTTAATTAGAAAAGATGGATGGATTGTGTGAACAGTGATATGAAAGAAAAGGAAGTTAGTGATAGCATGACCGTTGACAGGATAGAATGGAAGAAAAAAACATGTTGTGCCGACCCCAAATAAGATGGGACAAGGGCAGGAAGATGATGATGCTACAATTTAATTAGCATCACGGTACTACCAGTAGGAGCAGAGTAGTAAGCACAGACGCGAGTATAACCGTGGGGGACCGCTAGTAAGTAATATTTAAAAAAAAAAACAGTTTTCCACGATTTTTATTTTCCTTGAGGTTATAAGTATCTACTCCTTTCAGATGCAAAGCGAAATCCGGAACTCCGTTTGATTGCTTAAATGTTTAAATTAAATTTAACACGAACGGCACCGCGGTTAAAAGTTATGCTTTATAAATCTTGAATATGTGAATAATGAATAATTATCTATTATTACTATATATATATATATAAAAGCAACAAATACGCTTCTATCAACGATTGGGAATTACTACATTCGATGCAGACACCAGTTTTATTTGTCTCTAAAACCAGCATAAAAAATAGTTAATAAATAATTAATAGTTTTTAAATTTTTACTTAACTTTCATTTAAAAAATTTAATTTCGTCAGTTTTGTTAATATGGCATCGCTACTGCTGCGCAAAACATTATGCCTTAACCAGTTGAGAACTTTGCATAGAAGTGCTGTTGCATTTAGTGTGCCGGTTACTTTCAACACGTACCAGAATAAGCAAAATTTTAATGATGTCCTGCCTGAAATAATGGACACCTTAATGACAAGTCCAAAGTTCACAAACCAATTGCCTGAAGTTAGAAGTTGGGTAAAAAAGGTGAGTTACACTTTGGAGGAAGCTTCTCTATTTTTTTATATCATAGCATAATCGGCCGTATAATGTTCCCACTGCTGGGACTCCTCAGGCCTCCTCTCTAGGAGAGGGAATGGGCCGTAATCCATCACGCGGGCCCAGTGCGGGTTGGTGGATGTCACATGTCTTCGAATTTTTCGATCTAGGACATGCCGGTTTCCTCACGATGTTTTTCTTAACCGTTTTGAGAGCAGTGGTGATGAAATAAATTACACAAAGTAATGCGCCTGGCTGGGTTTGAACCCGCGACCTACAACTCGTAAGTCGGGGCCATAGAAATATAAAAAACAGGTCGGGGCCGTTATCACTCGGCCACCATTGCTCACTGCACACTTTCTCATATCGCTTCACATTAATTTATAATGGTGAAAGTTTGTATGCTCAAACGGCTGAACGGATTTGGACTCAAAGCTATTTTATGATTTTTTATGTTACTATTGGACTTGTTTGACATAAATGAGCATGGCAGTTGAAAGTTCATGTGTCAGTGTCATGCTCACTCAAATGTTTCACTGATGGTGGCGCATGTGTTGGATTATTCGGTTCCCTTCAAAATGGTTGAGCTGAGTGGTGCTAATATTGGCGTCATGTTCGTGAACGGGCGCTGTTAGTTGAGACTAGTCATCTCTTAGCTGCCAGTTGCTATTTTAATATCATATTTAGTTTTTATTTTTACTTTATTTACATTGTTCTCACATGATAGCGACAAGAAACATGTAAGAGAGATATTTGTAATTACAAAACATGATTGAAAAGAGTGTCCATGGAGTTTCTTGCACATTCTTCTCCATAGAGATCTACGCTTTGGAATGTGCAATTAGCATCATTTTTTTTTCTGACTGACTGACTTCATGACATTTCAAAAGTGCCTGTAAATGGTTTATTTGAAATAAAATGCTTTGAATCTTTGAATCTTGAATCTTGAATCTGGACGACATTTGGTACACGGATACCTAGACCATAACTTTTTATACCGCGAGTATGTTGGGATAATTTTCTATTTTCATGCAAGTGAAGCCGCGCTGTCACAAGCTTAAGTTACTCTAAACTCTAGATTTGAAGGTAACAAGGTAACCTATTCATTTTACAGTTATTTAATTACACAATGGATGGAGGGAAACGAGGTAGAGGATTAGCTGTTCCCTTTGCGTATCAAAAAATGGAAGACCCTGAATACATTACGGAGGAAAAATTACACTCAGCTCGATTTTTAGGATGGGGTTTAGAAATGGTGAGTTATCTTAATCAGTATTTAATTGAACAAACCTGTATTAACAACTTAGGGGTCTTTAAGTCAAGAGTGAATAGGCTACTTCTAGGCAAGCGTGCTCCATCGTCGACCACATCATCGCTTACCATCAGGTGAGATGGTGGTCAAAGGCGAGCCTATCATTAATAATTAAAAAAAAAAAAAAAAATATTAAAAAAAAAATACTGTCTGAGCTACCGTAGATTGTAGATGACATCCCACCTGATCATAGTCCTGTCTGCTAACAATTATTTTATTAACAGTTACAGGGATCCTTACTAGCAGCAGACGATATCATTGACGGTTCAACGACAAGACGTGGCAAACCATGCTGGTACCTACAGCCAAACGTAGGCAGCTATGCTATCAACGACTGTCTTCTTATGAACCATTGTTTCATAGAACTCATAGAAATTAAATTTGGAAAAGAATCATTATACACCGACTTCGTCAAAATTATTAATGATGTAAGTACGCAATTGCTCAATCAGCAAAATAATGTATTTCACCTCCAAAATTGTATTTTCACGCCACTTAAGATTTTTAAGAATTCTCGAATGAGGACTTGGTATTTGGTGAAGCGTCAATGCCTTTTCTTAAGGTATATGTATTTTTAGAGAATAAATAATATAAATTAGTTATCTTTCCCGCATTCTCTAAGTTAATTGAGTCTCTGTTGACGATTTCCTTCACCAATATCTACGACCGCAACGCCCACTGGTGACGTATCGAATGCTTTCTTGAGACGCTCGCTAAAGACCGCTAGATGGCGTCTAACCCGCTAACATAACAGTTGTGTCCGCTACGCAAATCGACATTGGGTCGAATAAAAACCGCTCCGCTGTAAAAATCCCATATCTGTTGAAAACCTGAGAATTCTCCTGTAATAAGTGTATCTGCTACTGTGAGACATTAAGACCATAAAGTGCAGTGTTGGTTTCACGAGTTCTGACCAGCCCACCGGTGGATGGATGAAGATTTAGCTCGCCGGCCGGCAGCTCACAGACAGACCACGCGTCCGTGGATGAAGCGCTTTCCTGACGACGGGTTGGGGTCACTGGATTAGCAAGGTACGTGGGTTATGAGTGCTATCGTTGTTGTAGAGGTCGGTGCATCGGGGAATCGTCAACAGGGATTTAATTTTGTGTAATATAACCATAATTTCACCGCCATATTGGTAGTCTTAAAACACCATCCCATTCAGGTGATTGCTATTTACACGCGTCACCATAATTATTTTGGTCCTTTCGAGCCTGGATAGATAACCAGGTAACCGCTCCCTAGTTAGATTTTTACGTAATATTTGGTGAAAATCATAATAGGTATATATAGGTTATAGATATTTACGTAAACCTTTGGTAAATTATTCTTGCCTATAAACCGCTCTCCGCTTTATCATAAACATAATTGACAATAGATTCTACGTAGGTTTTGGTAAATCTGTCAATATTGTTTCATAGAATTTAATGTGATACGTATTTCACTTTGATAACATATAATAGGAGGTAGTTTCACATCATTTCGGCTTTGTGCGTATTAGTGATTTTTATTCAGATACCGCCACAGAGCGGGAGGATACTTTACGATTGCTAACCGCCTGATAAGTTTACCCGCGCATATTTTTAGATATTGCTCTTGATATTAACTTAACAAAATGACTGAGAAACAATTAAAGCCGGAAGATTTACTGACTATCCTTCATGAGAAGAAAGGATTGTTATTCAAACGCCTTAATCGATTATATGAATTATCGAAAAATATTTCGTCGTTCGATACGAGAAATAGTGAAGGTTTTATGACTGAATCGGAAACTATTGACGACATTCGTGACAAATTTGAATCTTATGTCGATCAAATTAACCACATAAACATTAATTTGAAACCTGGTTCGAGTCCCGACTATGCTTGTTTAGAATCCTTTGAAGATTTGTTTATTCGCATTAAGCGTATTAGGAACAAAATCGACAGTAGTCAATCTCAGTTATCTCAATGTAGTAATTCGAAAACGGTTTTTGAACCACTAAAAATAAAGCTGCCTCCGATTGCATTGCCATCTTTCGACGGGAAACCTGAGAATTGGCCTGTTTTCTATGAGTCGTTCAAGTCGAATATTCATGACAATGATCAGCTGACTGACTCGCAGCGTGTGCAGTATTTAGTAGGTAGACTTACACATAACGCGTTAAAGATTACAGCCGGTATTGTGCCTACGGCTGATACCTATCATTTTCTATGGGACAGCTTAGTTAATAAATACCAGGATAAGCGTACATTAGGTATACACTATTTAAATAATATATTAGATTTAAAAAGTTGTTTGTGTAACGCAAATAGTCTCGATTCTTTCATTGAAACATTTAGTGCAAGTATTTCTGCCTTGAAACAACTTGGTATTCCGGATCTTGCGGATTTTATTCTCTTGCATTGCGCTATGAGAAAAATAAATTCACAGACTGGTCAATCGTTTGAACTTTCCGTTCGCGATGTTGAAATACCTACAACTAAATTGTTAATTAGCTTTGTTCAAGATCAGGCTAAGATATTAGCACGCTCGAATTTATCTCATTCGAACGCGAAAAATAATTATAATAAACCTCATAGTCCCGCATCTCGCGAGCCTCGCACGCAAACGAAAGCGTTTGTTGTGAATGTATCGCCTAATTCTACAGCTCCTCCCGCTCCGCCCCGCTCCGTCTGCGCGTATTGTAAAGATAACGCTCATGTTCATTTGTATAAGTGCGCTGAGTTTCAATCCGCGTTGACTCCTAGAACTAGGTTTGAGTTTATTAAATCCGTACATGGTTGCGCAAATTGTCTGAGCACGTCGCACGGTTTGAGTAATTGCAGGTCGACCTCAGTCTGTAACGTATGTAAAAAACGCCATCATACTTTATTACATTTTGAGAAAAATAATAAACAATCGCATGTAGCTGATGTTAAACCGACGAATTGCAATGTGGCCGTCGCGTCCAGCCTGGCTGTGCCGCTGGCCACTGCACCCCCCGCGTTCCTCCCGCCCCGCGCGGCGTCTTGTGGTTCGGGTGACGTTGCTCAAACATGTCCGACCCATAACACGGCCGTATTATTGGCTGCAGATACGAGGGCTAAGTCGGCAGTCTTGTTGTCGACCGCTCAGGTTTATGCGCGCGCTAACAATAATAGTTCGGGCCATAAAACAATAGTTAGGTGCTTAATTGACAATGGTTCGCAAAATAATTTAATAACTACAGATTGTTGTAGAAAACTCAACTTAGTAATAATTCCTTTGAATAATTCTTTTGTCAAAGGAGTTGGTTCTGTGTCGCGGCCGATAATAGGTTATGTGAATCTAGATATCGAGTCTCGCGTATACCCGCATCAAAAATATACTATTTACGCGTTAGTAGTTGAATGTATTACGGACCAGCTACCTTCGCACCATATTAAGTGGGATTGTCATGTGGACTTCCACTCGCTTCCGCTCGCTGATTTAAGCTGGAATATTCCAGGAGATATTGACATAGTGTTAGGCGCTCAGCTGTTTCCGTATATTTATTTGGGGAATAGGGTAGACTTAGGTTCGAATGCGCCACCCGCATTATTGACCACATTCGGGTATGTCCTTATGGGTGATTTTCCGCCTAGTAAAGATAATTTAAATTTACCTAGCTCTTCTTTCACAGCATTAGCCCTTAATGATTTATTACAAAAGTTCTGGGAATTGGAAGAAGTAAACGAAAAACGTTTTTTATCTCCTGAGGAAACCGAATGTGAGAATATTTTTTCCTCGACCGTGTCACGTGACGATGCGGGACGTTATACTGTCGCGTTACCCTTTAGTAAGGATCCCAGCGAGTTGGGTAACTCCCGTACCGTCGCGTACCGTCGACTGGTTGCGCTGGAGAGAAAACTCCGCCAATCGCCGACGTTGCGGGAAAATTATAACACAGTGATCCAAGAGTACATAGATAATGGATACTTAAGTCCAGTCGACGAATCCGCCATTTCGGATGACGGGTACTACATCCCTCATCACGCTGTCGTTCGGCCAGACAAGCCGATGCCGCGCGTCGTATTGGATGCGAGTGCCAGGATTCATACCGGTTTATCTTTAAATGATGTACTCCATATTGGTCCGAATTTACAAACAGATTTGTTTCTTCTTTTAATCAATTTTAGATTATTTCCTATCGCTATAAATTCTGATATTAAGCAGATGTACTTACGAATTTGCGCACCTGTTGAGCAGCGTAAGTACTTACGCATTTTGTGTCGATTCAGTGAGAATGATCCTGTGTTGACATTCGCTTTTAACCGCTCACCTTTTGGACTGAAGTCGAGTCCTTACATAGCTATGCGCACTGTGCGACAGCTGGCTTCGGACAGTCCGCATTATTATATACTTAAATTCACTAGACCGAAGGTTCGTTGTGAACCCCGGTCGCCGCAGGGATTGTCAGCGGCGGAACGAGTTATGATCCGTGCTGTGCAATCTGTTCATTTCGCAGATGACATTGAGCTCATCATATTTGTTGCCAAAGAAACTTGGCAGTTTATCTGTCTTTTTAGATGAAGAGGGTATATCACGCATTGGGGGAAGACTTTCAAAGTCATGCCTTCCCTTTGATGCTAAGCATCCTTTTTTACTTCCCAAACATGATCCTGTTGTGGATTTGATAATTCGTCATTACCATGTGATGAGTTGTCGCACTGGGCCAGGGCTACTTATGTCTATTTTACGACAGCGATTTTGGATACTAGATGCCAGGACTGTCATTAGGTCCAAGTTGCGACAATGCAACACATGCTTTAGAGTTAATCCGACGCACCCCACTCCAATGATGGCGGCCCTTCTTGAATACCGTGTATCGGAATCAAAGGCTTTTGTCCATACTGGAGTGGATTATGCTGGTCCCATACGCATAACTCTCTCTCGTCGCAGAGGTCAACACGCTCAAAAGGCTTATATATGCTTGTTTGTGTGCTTGGTAACCAAGGCTGTCCATGTAGAGTTAGTCTCTGAACTTACTACCGACGCCTTTTTAGCCGCGTTTGAGCGTTTTATCTCGCGTCGAGGGCCAGTATCCTGTCTCTATTCGGATAACGCTACCAATTTCGTTGGTGCTAAAGCTCAGCTAGATGAACTTTATAATTTCTTAATGAGGTCAAACCTCAATTCGTCTCTTTTAAATGAGTTATCAACTCGCCGCATTAAGTGGAAAATGATTCCACCTCGCTCCCCACATTTTGGCGTTATGTGGGAAGCCAATGTAAAACCATTAAAACCGCATCCTTATAAAGGGACTGACAATGTCGCTCGCGTTGCAATGGTGAGGACAAGGTTCGGTAATTTTGAACGCTCTGTCACAAAACTATATCCTATTCCAACGCAATAAAATTTCATTTTAACGATACTCGTAGTTTTTTAAGGTTTAGGATTAGTATTCTAAATGATTTTTATTTTCCGCATTTAGTCATAAAGCTTAGACTTTCCGATCATGATCTAGGTTAGTAAATCTTTACAATTTTAACCTTTCCCTTTGAAAGCACTTGCGTCCTTCCAAGGGGGGGAGCATGGTGAAGCGTCAATGCCTTTTCTTAAGGTATATGTATTTTTAGAGAATAAATAATATAAATTAGTTATCTTTCCCGCATTCTCTAAGTTAATTGAGTCTCTGTTGACGATTTCCTTCACCAATATCTACGACCGCAACGCCCACTGGTGACGTATCGAATGCTTTCTTGAGACGCTCGCTAAAGACCGCTAGATGGCGTCTAACCCGCTAACATAACAGTTGTGTCCGCTACGCAAATCGACATTGGGTCGAATAAAAACCGCTCCGCTGTAAAAATCCCATATCTGTTGAAAACCTGAGAATTCTCCTGTAATAAGTGTATCTGCTACTGTGAGACATTAAGACCATAAAGTGCAGTGTTGGTTTCACGAGTTCTGACCAGCCCACCGGTGGATGGATGAAGATTTAGCTCGCCGGCCGGCAGCTCACAGACAGACCACGCGTCCGTGGATGAAGCGCTTTCCTGACGACGGGTTGGGGTCACTGGATTAGCAAGGTACGTGGGTTATGAGTGCTATCGTTGTTGTAGAGGTCGGTGCATCGGGGAATCGTCAACAGGGATTTAATTTTGTGTAATATAACCATAATTTCACCGCCATATTGGTAGTCTTAAAACACCATCCCATTCAGGTGATTGCTATTTACACGCGTCACCAGTATTTTTGTGTGAAATAGAGATCCTAATGTGGACTTGCGGTCCCGAATAATCCTTGAGACAGTAAGGTTCCAAAGAGGAACAGTGATCTTAATTTGGAGCTCAGATCCTACATAAAACTGGGACACGGATCCTAATTAAAGACAATGCATCCTATTTTGGGATACGTGTGTCCCAAGTTAATATTCTGAAAACCTAAATTAGAACACTGGCCCACTGATTTGTGAGAGTGTTTCCTAATGAGAAATAGTGAATATTAATATAAAATTAAACTTTGCGTTTCAGACAGTTTTGTACACAACGATAGGCGAATACCTAGACCATTCGCTAAGATACACCAAAGCAAAAAACAACCTTGATGGGTTCACCATGGATCGATTTAACACTATCGCCGTACATAAGACAGGTTATTCATTTAGATCACCGTTGCTTGTTGCTTTGCTCTTAGTAAAGAATGGAAAAGAAAGAGATACTACAGAATTAAGCAGTATCTGTTTGGAGTTTGGTAAAATTCTGCAAATTCAGGTGAGAAACATTACACAATTCACGTCTTATCTCCTTTGAGTCAGCGGAAACTACAGAAGGCCACCTTTTTTTACTGACTAAAACCACCGAGTTTCTTCAGCTGTCCTTTGCGAGGGCCACGGTAACTCCTTCGAAGAATCCGCAGCCCTGGCAGGCACCGGCCCTATGGCCTCGTCAAACTTACTAACATCTCTTGAAGGCGCAAGTGGAACACAACGCACCGTAGACCCAGGTTTGATCCTTATCGGACGGCCGCAAGCCCGCACCTATGTATAGTGGCTGGGAATCGCTCTGCGACTGCCAAGCAAAAAGCCACCTGCAGTTACACTTCTTACAAACTACTCGTTTTGATTCCCTGGGTATATTTTATCTCTTTCGATAACACTTTTACAGCATCTAATATAAAGTGAGACACCTAAACTTTATTTGGGTCCATTATAATTAAGAGACCTACATATAATCTGTATTTTTTAACAGAACGACTATAAAGACATCTACTGGGACGAAGCCACCTCGGGGAAAGCAGGCACTGATATACAAGAAGGAAAATTGTCTTGGGTTGCCGTAACAGCGCTGGAGCGCTTTAATGAAGCGCAACGTTCAATTTTTATAGAATACTACGGCAGCAAAGACCCAGAACACGTGAAGCGAATCAAGCAGCTTTATGATGAATTGCAAATTGAGGAGGTGTATGAAAAGTTTAAAAATTCTTTTTATGAAAGTTTAGAACTTCGAATACGCGCGCTACCGAGGGAAGGAGAGATGGAGTTTTTTTTAGAAATGATGGAAGCCTGCCGAAAGCAAATATATTAAATGAATAAGGTTATATATATAGATGTGACCGAAATTTCTGGTCGAGGAAAGCAATTCGTGTAACTGCTATGCTCTCGTCATGTACCTTCAAGCTGAATTGTCATGTGGGTGTGGTGGGTGGCCAATTTTGATACTAAAAGAAAAAGCGAAAAATACTCAAAGTATCTCTAATTAAAACAGAATCACCAGATTATTTTAAAATAACAGTGTTCCTAACCAGGAATCGTTCATTTTGGAGTCCCTAATAAGGGCCAAATTTTAGGAAGGAATTATTTACGACATTCTTCAAAATTGGACCCGATATTTCTTTGAATATTTTTTTTTAGTTTCGAATTTTTAACGTCCACTTCAATAAATTCCGCAATTTGTTTATCACTTTAGTATAAAGGTAAAAAATATATTGTATGAGACTTTTTTATTTATTGAATGACGTTTTAATTACTTATATCCTCTCAAATCTCGCATAGTCGTTAACCCTAGCATTGGAAAACATACTTAATAAATATTTTAAGTAATTCTAAACGCATTATAAATTAAAAGTATCAACACTCTTAATAACTGCTATCGAAAACATTGACCGACACAAAATAAACAAATAATATCATGTTTAAATGAATTTATACATTTTTGGAGATGGTCAGGGACCGCAGTTAACCTGGGAAGTCTATAAACACAAAAATAAAACTATAAAATAACTGCAACTCGTTTCGTGACCATAATTAGATCGATAATTGTTTGATTTGTCACTTTTTCGTTTTCGCAAAACTTTATATTACTACGTATTATCTCCCTTGTGATACGGTGTAAAGTTTTACCTCATTTAGACAAAATTTGGAATGAAAATCACAATAAAATAACAAACTTTGTCAAAACGAAAATAAAGTTTTACACTTGACGGATGGCTGGGTTAGATTTTCATATAAAAAACTTAAATGTTGGTTTCACTTTAGGCCACAACTGTTCTTTTAACGCAAACTCTATCTACCTTTATAACCGACTTCAAAAAAGGAAGAGGTTATCAATTCGGTTTTTTTTTATATGTGTGTTACACTGTTACCCATAGATATAAGAAAGGACCTCAGACCTCCGTCGTAAAAAAATTTTTTTTCCTTAAAGGATATTAGCTTCCAGATTGGTCCCATTATTTTCAAAATCCAGTTCTGATGATGGGATTCATGAGGAATCGAGGGAACTCCTCAAATATTATAGGCAACCATATAGTGATTTCAATATTTTTATCGAGAACTTAAGCATTTACAGTCAAAAAGTAACATTTGTTGAAATAGAACTGACGTAGAAGACCAGAAATGGCCAACGGAACTTCATACTCACATAGATATCACGATGAAGATAGTTAAGCGACTATGACAATACAAATAAATACATTTCTTACAGTTCTGAAATAGTTATGTTGAAAATGGTATCATCGAAGTGACCTGATGATGATGATGGAGCCGGAAGATAGGCACCGGAATTCCGTAATTAATCTATGTATCCTAGCCGTGTTTGGGCTTATTAGAATTGTCATGCACTTGGCACTTTGGCTATAAGGTACTATCGAACTGATCTGATGATGGAGCCGGAAGGTAGGCACCGGAACTCCCTAATTAATCAATGTATCCTAGCCGTGTTTGGGCTTATTAGAATTGTCATGAGATGCACTTTGGCTATAAGGTAATATCGAACTGATCTGATGATGAAGCCGCAAGGTGGAAGGTAGACACATGTTTATGGGGCTTCCATACAACAAACGTTTTTATAGACAATTCGGACTCGCACTTTACCGGTTTTGTCAATGTCACTTCCTGTATAATTTTGTAGGCATTATTCCTAGGCATCATAAATCACATAGCACACTAATATTATAAAGGCGAAAGTTTCTACGTATTTGTGTATGTCTGTTACTCCTTCACGCTCGAAAAGCTAAACGGATTTAGATGATATTTATATTACACGGATAGTCCATATCTTGGAATTGCGCATTTTTATCCCGGGTATATGTTCCCTTGGGATTATTTTCTACATTCACGCTGGCGAAGCCACTGGCAGAAGCTAGAATTAGGTAGGTATATAATTTTTCAATACACTTACTCGAAAACCCACTCTTTTCCCACCGCTTTTAGGCACGCAATAGACAATTTTCCGCACTAGTGCAGAAAAGAGCGCGTGTTCTACCCCGCTACAATGTTATTACATTTATCGTATCAGGCTGGGCGCCCGTCGACCCCACGAGTCGCCGGTCAACCTCCGTTTATTCATTTCTTCGTAAATGTATTGAAAAATGTCGTTTGATAACGTGCAAATTTGTCACTGCAGCCCTCAGCTCCATAACACACTCGCCTACGGCTCGTGCGAATTCCACCTCGTTTGCAATGACAAACTTTCTGCACTTGTATCAAAATGTACTATATTCTATAAGCACAGAAACTTGTTTGTCACATCGACCCTGTTAGGACAAAACGCTGCAAATTGTAAAACATAAATTTGAGAAAAATGGATTTAAAAGTTAAAATCTTTAATTTATTATCAAATCTAATTCAGTATAAAAAAGGAGGAAGATCTTCGGCTGTATGTTTTTTTTTATGTATGTTCACCGATTTTTCGGTCAATTATACACCGATTTCGAAAAATATTTTTTTGATTTAAAGGTTATGATACCAAGTTGGTCCCATAGAAATATTGTTATGATCTGATGATGACCTTCGAAGATATGGAACGGAACTTCTCATAAGATCATAGCACAACTGACGTAACAAGTAAAATTGCTTTGTTTGTACGTGTAGCCGATGACTGGCTGAAAGAAGAGGTGGGGAATATATCGAACTGGGCCTCAAGTCTGCTATTACAATAGTGTCAGAATGGTCTATCATTGACTTCATAATTGTTGATTTTGATAACTTTGGTATTCAACTAATATAATGGCGTCATTATGACTTTCCAATGGTCAACCATTGACACTCCATTGAAAGAAATGATAATCTCGTACATAATGACAAATGAATGTCTGACGTACATAAGCGGTAATCTGCTAAAATTTTGAGAGTTCCTTTGATCAGTGTCTTGCCATTAGAACGTCGTTGTGCAGTCATTGCTTATAATTTGTTACGAGACAGCTCGATATTGTCATTCTACCACAATTCTATTACAAGACCAATGAACGACCAATGAATTTAGCAGACTACGAACTTTTAGCAAATTGACAATGGGATCGTGTTGGAATGACGAATTTATAAAAATAACAGACTTGGGCCCCAGATCAGATGATGAAGCCGGAGGGTAGGCTTGGGCTCGGCTTATTGGAATTGTACAATATTTTAATGATTAGATTTTATAGGTAGGTATAGAACTTAAACCTTAATATAGAACTTGCACACTATTTACGTTTGGCTGAGGGTTTCTTTTTAATTGTGGTACCACAACAAAAAAATGTAAAATAAAAAACTTTTTACAAAAAAAAATACAACCGACTTCAATTTTAAAAAAAAAACACTAAAACGTGCAAAATAACTTTAATTTTGGAAGTCGGCGTTAAAAAACGAAGAGACAACTATTATATAGAAATACCGACTTCCGAAATTAAATTATTTTGCACTTTTAAGTGTTTTTTTTTACGTTGAAGTCGGTAGTATTTTTTGTAAAAAGTTTTTTATTTTATTCATTTTAACATCATATGAACGTATTTTCTATAGATACTTAACAATACTTATTTTTAAAAAAAACATGTTTTGTTACAACAACATATTGCTAGCCAATATTTACCTTTGTTGTGACATAACAAAGTAATCCTTGTTTAATACATTTTGCAGTGATTGACTTAATCGTTGAGTAGTAGTAGTATTACGACCATAGATATAAGAAAGGCGAGTAGGACTCAGATCAAAATTTAAAATAAATGTATTCAAGATAGGTATTGTAGTAGATAGTAGACCGATATCCGTGTTGTAGACATTGTACCTACAGATTAAGAGGCTTACTAATCTGTACTCGGGTGGACCGGGTCTTGCGGAAAGCACCACGGTGGACGTCGTCATGCACGTGGGAACCCTCACGACGGGTTATATGGAGACCCTGCCCCGTGACACCAGATCGCCAAGACGGGGGCGTCTTGGCGGTGTCTTTAGATATCTTCAACGCCTTCAATATCCCGCCCTGGAGTTGCTTTCGGAAGGCACTTCAATATCACCGGATGCCGACTTACCTCCGTCGTGTGATCGAGGTCTATTTGTTTTCGTTATCTACTCCGGTCACCAGGGAGAGTGGAAATAGCGAGAGATGTCGTGTACAAACCGGCTTGTGCTGGCAAAACTGTGGTGAAGCTTGGCCGTGGCCCATAACTGTCATAAGTCAGCGTCTTCAGTGTACCTATATAAAATGAATTTAACGTGAGCAGAACCGTGGGTATAAGTTAGGATATTTTTTTCAAATAAATCAAAAAAATGTAAATAATGAAAAGCTACAACATATTATATAAAAACATTAAATATGCTTCTATCGACGATTGGAAATCACTAGTTATTGCTGTGTGTGACGCAGGCCACCACTTTTATTTGTCTCTCGTTTATCCATCATAAATTATTACAAGCAATATATTAAACTTTTTCCGTTCAGTCTTTATTTCGTTAGTTCTGTTAATATGGCATCAGCATCACTATTGCTGCGTAAAACATTATGTCTGAACCAAATGAGAACTTTGCACAGAAGTGCTGTTGCATTTAGTGTGCCGGTTACTTTCAACATGTATCAGAGTAAACGAAAGTTTGATCAGGTCCTGCCTGAAGTAATGAACACCTTACTGACAAGTCCTAAGTTCACAAAACAATTGCCTGAAGTAAGAAGTTGGGTAGAAAAGGTGAGTTACACTTTTTTGCTACAACCTACTGTACATCACATTTATGGGTATTCTGTATCTCTGATAAATTATAACTGTTCATTTTTAGTTGGTAAATTACACAATAGATGGAGGGAAACATGGCAAAGGAATGGCTGTTCCGTTCGTCTATCAAAAGTTGGAAGACCCTAAATACTTTACAGAAGAAAACTTACACTCAGCTCGATTTTTAGGATGGGGTATAGAAATGGTGAGTGATCTTGATCAGTGTTTAGTTAAACAAGCCTGTGTTAAACTGAAAAGATACAAATACCTACTTACTACCAGCTAGATACTAACTACCAGCCAATAATCTAAACTCCAATACTTCTTCCAGCGGCTTCAATCGCATGATAGAAGGAAATTATCACAAGGGAATATCCTCCCGAGTTAAGAAGTATCCTATATCCTAATCCAGGATATGTTAACCCGTGTGCCAAGTTTCATCCAAATCCTCTATTCTCAATTAAATCATTTACAGGCACTTTTGATTTGTCAAGAAATCAGTTAGAAAAATGATGCTAATTCCACATTCTAAAGCGTAGATCTCTATGGAGAAGAATGTGCATAAAACTCTATGGACACTCTTTTAAATCATGTTATATTATTACAAGTAACTTCGTCACATATTTTTTGTCGTGCGATTATTAAAAAAAAATAAAATTCAATGGACATAACGTATATATCAGCACCACTCAGTTCAACCATTTTGAAGGGAACCGAAAGAACTAACACACGCACGATCATCAGTGAGAAATTCGTCTGAGCATGACAAACTCTTACCTGCCACGCTTATTTATATCAAACAAGTCAAGTATATAAACTATACTACTATAAACATAAATAGCTCCATGGTATCTACTCCATTTACGAAATTTAAAAAAATGCTTCTACTTTATATAGGTATATCTCCGTTTGTACTCTAATAAGGATGGTATACGTACCTATGTTGGGTTCGAAGTGAGAAAGCGTACGGTACGGACGTGTCGGTAACAATTTTATAAAAATTAAATAGTGCTTTAACCGAAAGTGAAACCAAGTGCTCTTTACCTAAGTTCACAATCAGCAAAACTCAATTGGCGCGACTTTGGTCGTTTATTTGATATCCATCAAAACACTCAACCGAACGGCAGCGTCAATTGTTACTCCTCACCCCCTCGGGGAAAAGAGACGGGCTACAAATATTCATCTCGCTCCCGTCGTGGTGCTGCGCGAGCGCGCTTCCTAATACATTTATTTTGTATAGCGATAAAGACAATCACTATGAGCGTCGTTCGATCGCCACCTCCGTCGCCTACTACGTGTATCGAAGGCAATAGAGATTCGATTGCAACGACGAGTGGTATTACTACGTCTGAAAAGATTGGTGGTTCACAACCAGACCTGCGAAAGATTGCGCTATCTGACAATAGCAACCAGATAACTTTTCGCTCCAAGCGGAAACAGCCACATGATGACTTTGGTGCACAATTCGAAAAATTTCAAACTAAAATGGAATTGCTAATCAAGGATATGGCGAGGACTCAAACTGAAAATATTAGTAAAATATCCCAGGATGTATCAATAATAAAGGAGCAAATCAGTCTGATCAAGGTAACAACTGATCTTCTGTCCTCAGAACAGGTCAAAATAAAATCGGAGTTATCTGACATCTCAGGCTTTAGAGTTAACATTGAGGAAAAAGTCGTAGCTATAGAAAGCGAAATAGCATCACTAAAAGCTGGTCCCGCTACCGCACTAAATACTTCTTGGCTTAGCTATGAAGATTTTGTTTCGGAGAGCTATGAACGATCTCAGAGGGAGAAAAATGTTATTATACGAGGAATAAAAGAGATACAATCATCTAACTTCGAAGAGAGACGCGCCCATGATAGTGAAGAAGTAAAGAAGTTACTAAAAATGGCTACCTCAGACTACATGGAACCAACCAAAACTATAAGACTAGGAAAGTATAATCCTGATACATCAAGACCTATAAAAGTTATATTTTCTACATCTGAAGCAGCAAAATTGATTTTACGCAATAAGTCTAACATAAAATCTGTTGAAATTAAAATCTACTCTGATGAGACACCCTACCAACAAAAGTATCGGAACAATCTGAAAGACGAACTGAAACGGCGACTAGCAGGAGGTGAAAAAGATATCACTATAAAGTATATCAAAGGAGCACCTAAAATTACGAAAATCCAGCCAAAAAACTAGCTACACAAGATACAGATGATACAACCCCAAGCAACACTAATAATAATAATAATAATAATATTTATTCAAAATTCTTTACAGGATAAAGTAATACAGTCTTAAATATAAATCTTAATTCTGAGTCTTACGTGCCTGAACTAGGAAATCCTGTGTTTCAGGCGAGAAGAGCTAAAATAATTTAAAATTAACAAATAATCAAAAGGATTTTATAGTACAATACAAACGTGTAAAAAATCTGTAAAGTTGACAAGTTATCTTATACTATTAATTTATAATGTTACCAAATCTTAACTTCTAGTTTCTTAACTAACAAGATACTTAACCTAGGTCAAAAATTGTATAAAAACAAAAAAATCACTTTAGCACAATCAGTAAATTCTCTGTATCATCGTAGGACATTCTTTGAAGAGCCTCCTTAAGAATTTTCTTACAGTTAATTTGATTCAAGCTATAAATGTTTGCTTTCGCGTTCAACCTATTGTAGAGGAGAGGACCGAGAAACAGGTAAAATTTTGACGTGAAAGCATGTTTGGTATGATTTTGAGGACAGACTAGATCTTTACGTCTTTTGTTAGTAAACTCCGTGCTATATGTTAGATCTGCGTGCTGTTTTAATACAATACCCAGTATAAATAGCTGTCGGACTGTTAGTACTTCACATTCTTTGTATAGGAGGTTAGTGGGGAAAAGGAATGGGCGAAAAGTAGCCACTTTGAGAATTGCCCTCTGGGCTCTCTCGATGGTTAGTAACAATGTTTTACCCGCTCCACCCCATGTGGTAATACAGTATGTTACTATCGATTGACATAAAGCAAAGTAGACTTGTCTAACTATTTTTGGGTCTGCAATGTAGCGTAACTTTTTAAAAACAAATATCAATTTACGAATTCTATTATTTACAGCTTCTATGTGATGTTTAAACGAAAGTGTTTCATCGATTATAATTCCAAGGTACTTAACAGTATTTGACATTTTAATATTGGGACAAACACATTGGTTATTTGTGCTAGATGTGCAGTTATGAGCATACAATGTTGAGGTAGTGCCAGTTAGTTTTTGCTTCCGCATCGAAAACTTGACGTAATTTGTCTTGTCAGCATTTAAAGTCAGTGAATTATTTTGAAGCCATTTATTAATAACATTGAATCCGTGTTGCGCAAACTTGTAGACATTTTCTTCTGAGTCAGCCGAAAACAAAAGAGCAGTGTCGTCAGCATAACAAACGATATGGCCGTGATCTAAATTTAGATTACAGAGATCGTTTATGTAAATTAAAAAAAGTGAAGGTCCTAAAATACTTCCTTGGGGAATTCCGAAAGCTGTGCTTTTTTCGTCATCGCTGATAATATTACCAATCTTTACACATTGCGTACGTTCTTCTAGATAGCTCTTAAATAGTTTCAGCTGCGTTTCCCTAATGCCTATGGCTTCAAGCTTGCGCAACAAAATGGGAACAGAAACTGTGTCAAAAGCTTTGGCGAGGTCCAGGAATATTCCTAGGGTGTGGTTACCTTTATCAAGTTCTTGTGCTAGATAGTTAGTTAAATGATGTACAGCATCATCTGTAGACATTTTAGGTCTAAATCCAAACTGCCGCTTAGAGAGAATAGATTTATCCTCACTACACTACTCACGAAATAACAGATTCGTACAGCAATTTAATTAAAAATACCAAATCACTTAAATTTCTTTACGCTAACGCACGTAGCATAGTTAAGCCAGGTAAACTCGATGAATTAAACTGCATTATACAATACAGCATATCTAGCCCTATACATGTGATTGTCTTATCGGAAACGTGGATCAAGTCAAATTCTGAAGCCAAAAGTTTAAAACTGCCAAACTACACCCATTATTACAATATAAGAGATGGTACCAGAGGAGGCGGAGTATCCATATTTGTTAATAACTGCCTAAAACACAATTACTCAGAAGAACTATGTAAAGAAGACAATCATTACTTATGGGTTCATTTAGATAAATACTCGTTGGATATTGGCGCTAAATACAAAACTCCAAAATCAAATAACAATGGATTTCTGGATAAATACTCACAACAGCTGATGAGGAAGAAAAGAGGTTTGGTTTTTGGTGATTTTAACTACGACCTGCTTAATCCTAATCGATCAATAAATAATTATACAAAAACTCTGCTAGAAAATGGATACGTAATCCTGAACAAAATCGATACAAAATTTAGTACCCGTGACACACAAACAAAAAAATCAATTCTTGACCACGTTTCATCTAACTTGAAAAATCATAAATTTCATGCAACTATAGTGGAATCCCCGATGTCAGACCACAAGCAAATATATCTGGAAGTGGGCAAATATATGCCGGAAACAAAAAAGAAAAGTAAGTATTATGCTATAGATTACACAGCATTATACCTTACAGTAGAAAATGCAATCACCAATATTTTAGATAGTGACTACGATAGCCTAGAACATATGATAAAGAAAGCAGTAAATGAAAATAGAATACTAAAATTTAAAATCCTTAACACGCTTAAATCAGACTGGATTAACAAAGACATTATTCGAATGATAAACAAAAGAAATCAGCTATGGTCAACTTACAAGAATAACCCCAACGATGCTTCAATAAGAAAAAAATTTATAGACCTGCGAAATGCCGTATCTGAACAAATACAATCTACCAAAAATAATTACTATCACAAAGCTTTCAAAAACTGCGAAAAAAACCATTAAAGATGTGGAAGTTAATCAAAAACTTAGCTGAGAATAAAACAAAGTCGTGCTCTGCTCCTTCAAAATTAGTTACACAAACGGGTCCAATCACAGACATTAGAGAAATATGCAATTTTTTTAATACTTTTTTTGCTTCTATAGGGTCTATTCTAGCTAACAAAATAAAAAAGGATAAAAATATAACACATACGCTGCCAAGCACTCAAACAGCAAGGTCTAGTACCTCTAACACATATGAGCTACTCCAATTATCTCCAACTACAGTAGAAGAAGTAGGAAAAATCATTGATAACCTTAATCCCAATACTAGCACAGGCTTAGACGGGATTGGATGCAAAACCATAAAATGCGTCAAAAACTTAATTATACACAAACTTACATCTAGTATCAACTATTGTCTACAAAATGGCTTCTTCCCTGATTCTCTCAAGGTAGCTAAAGTGATTCCAATCTTTAAGTCAGGAATAAAGTCCGATCCAGGCAATTATCGCCCCATATCTGTCCTCCCGATAATTTCTAAAATTTACGAGAAAATACTACATAAACGCTTAGATACTTATCTCAATGCTATTAACTTCTTCTCTAATAAACAATATGGCTTCCGAACAAAATCCAATACACTAACTGCTACAATCGATCTTGTGACCAACTTGAAAAACAATATTGATGAAAAACGCATAGCTGTCGGTATATTTGTCGACTTAAAAAAGGCATTTGATACAATTAGCCATAACCTCCTTCTCCAAAAATTGTACGATATCGGTATCAGGGAAACTGCCCTCGACATGTTTCGGTCATATCTCACTAACAGACAGCAAACTGTGCGTATTGGGGATACGCAAAGTGATAGTGAAACTTTAACCTACGGCGTACCGCAGGGCTCTATTCTTGGCCCGTTGCTGTTCATAATATACATAAACGATATACATAACCTAAATCTGACGGGTGACATAACACTTTATGCTGACGATACCAGCTTATTTCTGTTTGGCAACGATATTGAACTGATTATTGAACAAGCACAGCAAGACTTAGACACTCTCTCTAGATGGTTCCAAGGTAATTTGCTAACTGTTAATATAACTAAAACAAACTACATTATTTTCAGTGCTAAGAATAAAATAATAGGAAACCACTCAACTTTATACATGAATAACGAACCTATAAACGAAGTCAGTTCCGAAAAATATCTTGGACTCCATCTAGATAAACATCTGACGTGGCAACCACACCTAGACAAACTAAGATCTAAACTTTCCTCTGTTATGGGAGCGCTTCGAGGCATCGTTCGCTGTCTGCCAAAATCTGTTAGGTATATTATATATAATTCCATGGTAAAACCTCATATTGACTACCTAATAGAGCTGTGGGGCACTGCAGCTAAAACAAATTTAAAGCAAATCGAAACATGTCAAAATAAACTAATCAAACTACTATTTCATTACCACTACCTAACACCCACAGAAAAGATTTACAAAGAAACTAAATTAATGACACTTTCACACATATATACATATAACACATGCATATTAGTATTTAAACTACTGAACAAAGATATACACTCTAAAATTACGTTTACAAAGAAAGGACAAACACAAAAACGCATCACTAGACGAAAAAACAATATCTGCCTGAGACGACCTCGAACCAACTACGGAAGAAAAAACATACTATATGAGGGAGCAGGATTATACAACAAATTGCCTAATGACATAAAAGAGATCCAATCCTACACGTTATTCAAAAAAACCTTGAAACACCACATCTTGAAAGATTTTTCCCGTTTTAATTAAATTAAGATATATAAAGAAAAGATTCAATGTAAATTTCCGTAAATTAGAGTCAATAAAATATATCTACAATTAATTTAATAAACAAGCTTAAATTACCTTAAAAACATAGATAAAAAAGTTAGATACAACAAAAATATGTAATTGCTATCGACTTGCCTTTAAGAAACGATACGTAATGAGTTCCTAATACAACAAATATGTATTTTTTTTTCTTGTTACCCTCATGACATTGTAGAATTTTTTGTTTAGATAATTTAATACTTACTAATTTATTTGAGTACCTACATTTCTCATGTAAACGTTTTAGTATTTAAGAATAACTTGTATTTCTCATATTAAGTGAATTGTATTCTTTTTGAGAAATAAATGTCTTAAACCGTATGTGCTGTTTTATCATAGATTTAGGGCCGACGTTGCGTTAAGCGGGCGCCCACGCGGTTGCATACAAAAGTTCTCCGTCGCGGCTCGCCGCGCGGGCACCCGTCGCGGGCAGCCGTGCCCCCCACCCGTTTTGCTACGTAGTTCTCCATCAACACGGCTACATGCACACCGTTAAAGTTGAACTAGCGACATTGCGCAGGTAAAATCCCGGTTTCCGCTACGGGGACCGCCGCACACGACACACGCGCCTAGTAACGAGACGGGGGCCCGCGCGTGCGCCCGCTTAATGCAGCGTTGGCCCTTAGATACCGTAGACAGCTAATAATAAATTTTTCAACAGTGTCTGGGATCCCTAATAGCAATGGACGATATCATTGACAGTTCGAAGATACGTCGTGGGCAACCATGCTGGTACCTACGACCAGACGTAGGCACCTCTGGGATCAACGACTGTTTCCTCGTATACCATTGTTTTATGGAAGTTATCGACATGAAATTCGGAAAAGAACCTTTTTATTCCGACTTAGTCAAACTTATTAATCAGGTACGTAGGTATGCACTCAATTCGATTTTTAACCCGCTTCTCAAAAGGAGGAAGTTCTCAAGTCGTCTGATTTTTGTTTTTGATAAGTATCTTGATCGCCAAATGAGAACCGATTTTGATGATTCTTTTTTTTGTTTCGAAGAGTGTGTCTGCCATATGGTGGTCATAAACATGGCGGTAAGTCACCTCTTTAAGAAGTGGCTGGAGAAGCGACATGGCGTGCTCATCTTTCGCATGACGTTCCTCACCGAACATAGTATGTTAGGAAGGTTCCTGCACAGGATTCAGGCGGAAGAAACGCCCGAGTGTCACCATTGTGCAGACCGCTTGTAGGACACAGTGGGGTATAAAATGGAGGTGTGCCCCTCTTGGACAGAGCACCGCCATGTCCTCGAGGAGGTGATCGGCGGCGGCGACCTCTCGCGCCGGTTCTTGGTTCAGTCCATGATCCGGAGCAGGAGGGAATGGCAGGCGGTCTCCTCCATCTACGAAGCAGTATTGCTAGCGAAGAAGACGGCCGCATGTATGAGGTAACGGATATCCTCACGCTCCAACCGCCGAGATCTCGAACACCAACTACCAGCCACGGTAGGCGCGGGCTTGCGGACGACGAGCAATGCCGCCCGGCCGTCCGGCAATCGTCCGGACCGAGCCCAAGTCGTTGACAACGCGTAACAAGAGATTTCAGTAAACCGTAGGGGCCCAGCAGGGCCGATGCCCGTTAGGGGTTGGTCCTAGGACACAAAGGGCAAATGAAGGAAAATATGTGGATTTTAGTCAGTAAAATTCTGACACACCCTCTCGCTTCAACCTGGAGCACGAGAATTCAGTTTATGATTTTCCACCTCAAAACCACTCGAAAATGTTTAACACCCTACCTCGTACAGTTTGAATTTTCTTTTGCCAGACTAGAAAGTATAATTTAGTAGTGTTTGTCTCAAGTAAATACGGCAGACTGGGGCCTCGAGTCGTACATCACCCCTCGCAGTCTACCAATACGGCAGACTGGGGCCTCGTACATCACCCCTCGCAGTCTACCAAATACGGCAGACTGGGGCCTCGTGCATCACCCCTTGCAGTCTACCAAATACGGCAGACTGGGGCCTCGTGCATCACCCCTCGCAGTCTACCAAATACGGCAGACTGAGGCCTTGTGCATCACCCCTCGCAGTCAACCAAATACGGCAGACTGGGGCCTCGTGCATCACCCCTCGCAGTCTACCAAAAACGGCAGACTAGGGCCTCGTACATCACCCCTCGCAGTCTTAAAGTTTCCCGTTCTTTTCAGGAAGTTATGGCCACAGCGATAGGACAGAGCCTAGAAAACTTATTAAGATACAGCAAAGAAAGAAACAATCTGGATAAGTTCACTATGGAAGGAGTTGATGCTATTGTCTTAAATAAGACAAGCCACTTTTCGTTGAGATACCCGTTGCTCGCAGGACTGCTTTTAGTAAAGAATGGAAAAGAAATAGATACAACAGAATTAATCAACATTTGCTTCGAGCTTGGTAAAATATTACAATATCAGGTATGAAATATAACAAAAATGACTAAATTCCTCTAAGACAATAAAAAATCTACCGATCTGGTTAAGCAGAATCGTACAAACCTAAATTTTTGCTTTATTTTGTTTCAAAGTCGCTCAATTAAAAATATAGCAATGCAGAGTACCTATACAATTAATATAATACTAATCGTACAGATAGTACCTAGGTACCTAATAATTTTAAAGTTATATCTTAAACAGAACGACCACAAAGACATCTACTGGGACGAAGCCAGCTCGGGGAAGATAGGCTCAGAAGACATACAAGACGGAAGATTGACTTGGTTTGCCGTAACAGCGCTGGAGCGCTGCAATGAAGCGCAACGTTCCATTTTCAAAGAAAACTACGGCAGCAAAGACCCTGAACATGTGAAGCGCATCAAGCAGCTTTATGATGAATTGCAAATTGACAAAGTGTATGAAAAGTTTAGAAACTCTATGTATGAAAGTTTAGAACAAAGAATACGTAAACTACCAAGAAAAGGTGAAACAGAGTTGTTTTTAGAAATTATGGAAGCGATTCGTATGCAAATTTACTAAAAAATAAATTACTTACGTGGATGTGACCATATTTCTTTTTATTGTAAAAAAAACTGGGCAAGTGCGAGTCGGACTCGCGCACTAAGGGTTCCGTACAAACTACAATTCCCGAAAGGAGTCACGAAAATTTTTCCGAATTGCAAAAAAGCATTTTTCTTTTTTTGTGATGTAGGTAACAATAAATATACTGTCTTCAGATTTATTCCTATACCTACCTGTGCTATAAGACCTTGCTTTATGCCAAATTTCAGGATTTTGCGTCAACGGGAAGTACCCTAAGAATTTTGAGAGTATCGAAATATGCGACATAAACAGCCGTATCTTTTTTATTCGTTAACTTAGAAGTTGGATTTTTTCACAGTTTTGAGAGACCGTAGATTTGAGTATAAGGTTTTAATTTCAACTTGATACCTGCACGCGTTCCTGAGATAAAGGGTCATGACTAGGGTTCATGATTTCTCGGGTTTTTCAATTTCTCGGGGCACGAGAATTCACGAGGGTCATTTCTCGGGTCTTCTCGGGTTGTCGAGAAATTTCCATTTACGTATTGTCTTGCAAGTCTTTTCAGTTCTAATAATGAAAAATTTAGTCACCAGAAAAATGCAGTATCATAAAATATATCTTCTTATAAATCTACAAATTATTTTTTTTTTTCGACTGGCCTGTTGGTCTAGTGGTTAGTGGCCCTGACTGCTGTGCTGAAGACGACCTTCAGCTTCGATTTAGGGTTAGATTCCCACCCAGGACAAATGTTTGTGTGATGAGCACGATCGTTTGTTATCTGGGTGTAATTTTAAATTACACCCAGATAACAATTATTTCTACAATTATTTCTAAATACATACATATTATAGATAAATTACTAATTTATCTATAATATGTATGTATTTAGAAATATATAAGTATGTTTATCAGTTGTCTAGTACTCATAACACAAGCTCTGCTTAGCTTGGGGCTAGAGGGCGTTGTGAGATAGTTGTGGAAAAAAAAGCCTAAATATTTGATTTTCTCTCTCAAATAAAAGTCTTTATTCACAGTCAAAATATAATAAAAAAATAACAAAATTTATATAAAATTTTATAGGTTCCTCATTTTATTAAACACATTTCTTGAAATGGAAAACACCCTTTAATTTTCGGTTGAAGTAGGCTTCACTGAAAGCAGTGCTTTGTACATTGATTCAAAATTTGACCTCTTCCCAGTCTGTTCAAAAAGTAAAAACTCTTTATTCATTATAGATTTTGACAGTGCCATTGCACTCGACTCCTTATTTGTTTTTATTTCCAAAAAATGATATCTCAATTATAATAAAATACAAAATATTAATAAATCTTTACAACTTAAATCTGAAATACTACCACATGGTATAGCGAAGAAAACAAATGTACCCTTAGACGGCTTTCATTTTAAGAAAGAACACGTGAACTACTATAATGTAATCAGTTATTCTGTGACTTTAATTAACAATGATATAATGCGTTTTGCTGTACACAGTGGAACAAAGACATTAAATATATCTCTTTAAATCTCTTTGCAGTGGAACTTGTGTAATGTTAATCAGCTTGTTACACGCAATCTTAAAATAGCTCTTATAAAGCTCAAATGTTAACTCATAGTGTTATGGGTGAACTTATATAATGCTGAATTACAGCAAACGCTATAAATCAGCTCACATGTTACCCATGATTTCGGTGAGAACTGAATACTACCGTCGGCAATTAATCTACTAGTGCAGTTAAATGACACCCTGAAGACTTATTTATTCATTTCATTTTAATGTTTGTGTAGGTACATGTTACCCACTATCAAGCTTTACATGCATCTGTAGCTGCCTTGTGTCACACATGAACTACTCGTATCAGCTTCTTACTGATTTATGTACCACGAGTGGATACTTAAGCAGCCCATGTTATTTATTTGTGGTTAATAGAATATAGGTAATACAATATATTAACAATTTATTTTGGTTAGTCAACTAAAATAACAACAGAATTTAAATAGAAAATTCAATGATTTTATACGTATACCGCTTATTGTCAAATTACAAAGGAAACAAAAAAAAAAACATTTTTTTATAATACATCATCAACCTGTTTTATACTATAATGTTCAAGTACTATAGCTATACTATAGCAAATTAATAAACAAACCTCCAGTACTATAGTGTCAACAGTGATATTTTGAGAGCGCGTGAAAATTTTCTTTTAGGCACGCAATTTACTATGTTACGCACTAGTGCGTAAAAGTGCGCCAACGAGTCCCTATATTTTATTATATTGATCTTATCAGGCTGGGCACCGGGCAGGCTCCACGAGACGCCAGGCAGCCCTCGTTTATCTATTCTTCGTAAGTGCATTGAAAAACTTCGTTTGATACACATAACACTCACCTGCGGCTTGTACTATTACTTATTCTGTGCCTGCGGTTCGGACAAATTCAGCCTCGGTTGCAATGACAAAGTTTCTCCACTTGTATCAAAATGTAGGTACCTTCCTTCCATCGTCCAGAATACACGTTAGGGTGTACCTGATAGGTTTGCCTGCATAGTTACACCTGCCAGGTAAGCTTGAGCTGAGTAGAGGATTTTCAAATAAATAATTAATAGGTACGTGATTTTATGGGAGATTTCGTTTTAGCTGATATAATTATTTATGGAGCGCTTGTTTCAGATTATATAATAACTTAAATAATGAAAAAACAACAAAAAAATGGCGAATCACTCTCTGTTTAGGCACTAATTGCTTTGACTTACCTACTATATTATTTACACATAAATGTTACTGAATATATATATATACATCTTTAACTATATATGCCCTTAAAAAATAGTCAGAAATAGTTTTTTTTTTTAGTGTGATGGGCGAAAAGTCCCACTTGCAACCTTCCTCCTTTAAAGTAATTACTTTAAGTATATTAGTTTTTTATTTGCCCAGCAGTGGTAGTGGTAAAGTATATTCCCACTACTGGGCCAAGGCCTCTCCCAACTTCTTCCAGGTATTCTTTTCTTGAGCCACCTCGAACCAGCCCTTGCGGTAGGCGTTTATCTAGGTCATCTCGCCACCTCTTCCCAAGGCGACATCGGCGGCGTACCCACTTTGTGGAGACTCTTGCCCAACGGTCAGAGTGCATGTAGCTGATGTGACCCACCCAATCGCTTTTTAACCCGGCAGTATTTTTTCCTACGTCTCTGCCCCGTCTTTAAATGCAGCGTGGTGCTCCTCATTCTGTCGGCTCTTTTGACACCCAGAATGCAGCGCTCCATTGCTCGTTGGTACACCCCAAGGCAAAACTTTTGCGACTCAGTGAGGGACCATGTCTGAGTACCGTAGGTTAAAGATGAGCAGGATACACGTATATCGACGAGTTTTCGCTTCAGGGAGATCGGAAAATCTCTCTTCATTAGCGTCTTCATTTACCAGTAGCTCTTCTAGACGTTTGCGTTACGGCGATCGATTTCCTTCTCCTACCTGTTTTCGAAAGAAACTTACTTGACCAAGTATAGATATACTCATAGACATAATTTATATCTTGCCCATCTAGTTTCTATTTAGTTTTGGGCCGATTCATCGACTACATTAGACCGACGCATAACACGCCTGATTTGTACGTAGAACGACGTCGCGTGGCGTAGATCAAATGTAATTCTACAAGTCTAGTTTCCATATAAAATGTATGGAGACCGACGCGCCCAAATCGGCCTTTACCGTGCTTAGGTCTTGAAGCATGGACTGTAGTTCCAGAGCAGTAGGGGCAAAAAGAACAATGTCGTCGACAAACCGAAGGTTTGTCAGAAGGCCGACTCGATATTAATTTGTACCAAATTCTACAAAAAGATTACAATGACATCCGCATTCTAATGGGACTAAAAGTGATTATAAGAACTAAATGCTTTCTAAACTTAACACTGACTAAATACACAAATCGTGCGAAGCCAAAAGGAAAAAAATAGGTCATTGTTTTGCACTAATAACATACAGGCGGCACGGCAGTCAGCGTCTTACTCGTAAATTAATGTAGTTTATAAAATGAATTTAACGTAAGCAGAACCGCGGGTATAAGTAAGGATATTTTTCAAATAAATCAAGAATAATATGTAAATAATGAAAAGTTACAACATAATAATTTAGAATACATCAAATACCCTAGGTATGTTTCTATCGACAATGAGAAATTACTAGGTACCGCTGCGTTTGACGCAAATACTAGTTTTTTTTGTCTGTCATTTATCCATCATAAATTATAAGAACCTACTATACCTATATTTAACTTTTTTTCCATTCAGTTTTTATTTCGTTAGCCTGTTAATATGGCATCGCTATTGCTGCGTAAAACATTATGTCTGAACCAAATGAGAACTTTGCACAGAAGTGCTGTTGCATTTAGTATGCCGGTTACCTTCAACAAGTATCAGAATAAGCGAAAGTTTGATGAGGTCCTGCCCGAAGTAATGGACACCTTATTGACAAGTCCTAAGTTCACAAAACAATTGCCTGAAGTAAGAAGTTGGGTAGAAAAGGTGAGTTATATTTTATTTGCTACAACCTATTTTGTACATCACATTTATAGTTAATTCCACGGATAGGTATCCATGGTTAATTCGAATCTCTGATAAGGGATAACTGTTTATTTTTAGTTGGTAAATTACACAATAAATGGAGGGAAACATGGCGAAGGAATGATTGTTCCGTTCGCTTATCAAAAGTTGGAAGACCCTAAGTACTTTACCGAAGAAAAACTGCGCTCAGCTCGATTTTTAGGATGGGGCATAGAAATGGTGAGTACCTACCTAATCTTGATCAGTGTTTAGTTAAACAAGCCTGTGTTAAACTGGAAAGATACAAATTACTACCAGCTAGATACAAATTACCCGCCAATAATGGCTTCAATAATAGCATGAAAGTCGGAAAGTACAATGCGTTCCAAATAAGAATAGGATCGATTGCCATGTTGTGACGTCACGTCATACTGTCAAATCGCAAGAAATCGGGCAAAATTGAAGAACTCAGAGATGAGCAAAATTGAAGAACTGGATTCTGATTAAACTATTTTCGTTCACAGTTCGTAAATATATTAAATTTTAAAATTTTCTTGTTTTGCTTACCATAATAATTCTTCGATTTGGCAGTATGACGTGACGTCACAACATGGAAATCGATCCTATTCTTATTTGGAACGCATTGTATCCCAAGGGACTTTTACCCGTGTGTTTAGTTTTATTTAAATCGGTTAGACGAGAAAATGTAATAATCAAAAAGACAGAGCTATATAATAAAAGAAATACGTTTTGTTTGTTTGTTGGAAAAAACGAGTATTACTCGGTGAAGATGTAGCTTTCTAATAGCGAAAAAAATATTAAAATTGATCGAACCGTTTTTGAGTTAATCGTAACAAACAAACAAAAAATCAAATCTTTCCTCTTTATAATAGTAGTTTAGAATTACTTAGATGTTTGAGTTAAAGCAGACATAAAAAACAACCAGATTACAGTAACTAATTCAGACTGCTAATAATTATTTCTCATCATTAGTGTCTGGGATCCCTAGTAGCATTGGACGATATCATTGACAGTTCGACGATGCGTCGTGGGCAACCATGCTGGTACCTACAACCAGACGTAGGCAACTCTGCGATCAACGACTGTTTCATCGTATACAATTGTTTTATGGAAGTTATCGAAATGAAATTCGGAAAAGAACCTTTTTATTCCGATCTAGTCAAACTTACTAATCAGGTACGTATGCATTGCAATAACTCAATTCGATTTTTAACCAACTTCCAAATAAGGTGGAGGTTCTCAAGTCGTGTTTTTTTTTTTTTTTGGAAGGTTCAGCTTATTGTTGTTAGGAATTCAGCGATATTTTCGCCAAATGAGAACCGATTTTGATGAATATTTTTTGTTTCGAAGAGTGTATCTGCCAAATAGTGGGCAAACCATAATCATGGTGGTAATAAGTCCCGTCTTTGAGGAGTGACTGGAGAGGCGTCATGGCGTTCTCACCTTCCTTATGACACAGGTCCTCACCGGACATGGTAAGTTAGGGAGGATCCTACACCAGATTTAGGCGGAAGAAACGCCAAGGTGTCACCATTGTGCAGACCGCCCGGAGGACACGGTGGAACGTACGGTAGAGGTGTCCCCCACTTGGGCGGAGCATCGCCTTGTCCTCCGTGGAGGCGAACGGCGGTGGCTCGCGACGGGCAGGTTGGTTGGTTCAGGCCATGTTCCGGAGCAAGAGGGAATAGCATGCGGTTACCTCCTGCGAAGTATCTAGTAATGCTAGCGAAGTCTCACGGCGATGCTACATCCTCACGCTCTAACTGCTGCGACCGCCACCCCGACTAGCCACGGTAGACGCGGGCTTACGAACGATGAGGAATGGGTAGCTCTCCTTCCGGTCATACTGTAAAGACCAATCCCGAGGGGACGGCGCGTAGTGTTCTAAGCGCGCCTCGAGAGTTAATAATAATAATAAAGTTTATTTTCCAAAATAGTTACAGAAATGTACACAAGTAGATATAACTAGGGGGTAGACTTATTCTAAACATTACAGTGTGTTGCAAAAATTTCTGTACATAATTATAGTAACCCTGCCTCTTAAACTAAGCTATCCTGTATTTTAAGAGACAGTGCAGCTTATATAAATTCACCATTTTTATACAACAGTGGACAGTGTCGATCTACAGTTTAAACTTGACAGCAGTAATAGTTGTGCGTGTACGAGTAAAATGTGGAGGGGATGTGTAGTGGTGTGATGTGGTATGTGCTTGTTGTGAGTTTGTGTGTGTGAATATAGGGGTGAGTGTGTGTGGATGTATGCGTGAATATGTTTGTAAGTGAGCGTTTTTCATTTAGTCGATGTAAGTGAGTAAAGACTCCGTGTATATGTAGTCTTTCTGTAGTAGCCACTCTGTTACTGTTTGTTTTAATGTGTTAGTGTAGTTGTTAGGAAACTGAAGGGGCTCAGTAGGGCCGTTGCCTGCTAGGGCTGCGGGAATGTTTGAATGAGTAACCGTGGTCTTAGAACGCAAAGGACAAAGGAAGGAACATGGATATGTCTTAGTCAGTAAAAGTCTGGCACACCCTTTCGCCCCACCCTAGAGCGTGAGGCTTCAATTGATGATTTCCCACCTCGAAAAGGTAACTACCGTACCACGTTACATGAAGTTTCTAAGGGGTATCTGTGAGTTCTCTTCGGCCCCTCGCACGCCTTACAAAAGTCCACGACCTCAGGGTCCCAAGATACATAAAAATGATAATATATAGCGAGCTCGAAAATGTTTAACACTCTGCCTCGTATAGTTTAAATTTTCTTTTACCAGACCAGAAAGCATGGTTTAGTAGTGTTTGTCAGACTGAGGCGTCGTGCACCATCCGTCGCAGTCTACCAAATCTGTTACTTACAGTTTTACCGTTATTTTCAGGAAGTTATGTACACAGCGATAGGCCAGAGCCTAGAAAATTCATTACGATACAGCAAAGAAAGAAACAATCTTGATAAGTTCACTATGGAAGTAGTCGACGATGTCGTCTTAAATAAGACAAGCTACTTTTCGTTGAGATACCCGTTGCTCGCAGGATTACTATTAGTAAAGAATGGAAAAGAAATAGGTACAACAGAATTAATCAACATCTGCTTGGAACTTGGTAAAATTTTACAATATCAGGTATGAAATACGAAAATATTCCTTCTACTAAGTTCCTCTTTTTCCATAACCATAACAGAATCTACCGATCTGGTTAATCAGAGTCGTAAAATATTGCAATCCATGGAAATAGTACCTACATTTTGATACAAGTGCAGAAAGTTTGTCATTGCGACCGAGGCGGAATTCGCACCAGCCGTAGGCGAGCGTGTTATGGAGCCGAGGGCTGCAGTGACAAATTTGCACGTGTATCAAACGACTTTTTTCAATACACTTACGAAATGAATAAACGGGGGTCGACCGGCGACTCGTAGGCGTCGACGCGCGCCCAGCCTGATACGATAAATGTAATAACATTGTGGCGGGGAGAGCACGCGCACTTTTCTGCACTAGTGCGGTAAACAGTCTATTGCGTGCCTAAAAGTGTATTGAAAAATATATTACTAAAACATAATACTAGGTACGCAATTAATCCATATAATACTAATCGTACAGATAGTACCTACTAATGTTAGACTAATATTTTATGCAGAACGACCACAAAGACATCTACTGGGACGAAGCCAGCTCGGGGAAGATAGGCACAGACATACAAGAAGGAAAACTGACCTGGTTTGCTGCAACAGCGCTGGAGCGCTGCAATGACGCGCAACGTTCCATTTTCAAAGAATACTACGGCAGCAAAGACCCAGAACATGTGAAGCGCATCAAGGAGCTTTATGATGAATTGCAAATTGACAAAGTGTATGAAAAGTTTAGAAACTCTATGTATGAAAGTTTAGAGCATAGAATACGTAAACTACCAAGAAAAGGAGAAACGGAGTTCTGTTTAGAAATTATGGAAGCGATTCGTAATCAAATTTTCTAAAATAAAAATAGATACCTACGTTAATTTCTTATTTGTAAAAAAAAAAAAAATATATACCAAAATGTAACACCTAAATACCTAAGTACAGTAAGTAATTTTTTATTATAGGTATGCGTTTTCTTTTATGAATATCTTTATATAATATGTACATAGTACATACCTACATATCGACAGTAGAAAAGTAAAATCGCTTAACCGCAATTTTGATTACTTTACAAGAAATTGTTTAAAGTTTTATTTTTACCCGACTGCAAGAACGGTTGTTTTTCTAATTTTAATATAACTTATTTTCGACCAAAGTGGCGGTAAGGCGATTCTTTTCCACTGTCGATATGTACTTACCCTTCACAAAAATGTAATGTACATATTACATTAGGGCTCAAAATGCAATGTATATTTTAGATTGATGCTTCGACTCTGTGGCCCTTGTTGCCTCATTTATGACTGTACAAGATCATCAGCATAGTGACACAAACGTGCTTTAGTTAGAATCGTAACCAAACATGTTTTCAATACAAAACCCGCTCCTACCCTTATCGCTTTTAGGCCCGCAACTTATTGTTTTTCGCACTCGTGTGGAAAAATGCGCTAGCGAACCCCCACGTTTGATTATATTGATCATATCAGGCTGAGCGCCGGGCAGCCCTTGTTTATTTATTTCTTTGTAAGTATATTGAAATACGTCGTTTGATACACGTGGAAATTTATCACTGCAGTAGTCGACTCCATAACACTCTCACCGGGGGTTGAGCGAATTCCAAACTCGGTCGCAATGACAAAGTTTCTCCACTTGTATCAAAATGTACGATTCCTTCCATCGTCCAGAGTGGCTTTTCCATCACAATATTTACTCTTAAATTTCCATTTTATTTACCTTAAAGGCATGGCATTTTTATTCAAATATTTATACTTAATTTAGATTTTTTCACGGCAAACAAAAAATCTAAGAAGGCACCTAAGAAAATGTGTGTCGTACTTTTTTCATTGTATTTTAAATGTTGTGCTTGTCGAGTAAGGTGACGTTTTTTGGCAAAAATCAAACTCGAACATACGTTCTATCATAGTATATTCCAAAAATATAATGTTATACATGACATTGCTTTATATAATCGAGTAGGTATAAGGGGTAGTGTTACTGACCCGTCATAAACAGCAGTACCTACTTAAAAGTAAAATGCAAAATTTCAACTTACTAATTTTGCAAAATAATTATAATACACTATCATGTGAGTGGCTTGGTACGAGGCAGCGCTGAAATGTTTTAGAACAAGTAGTAGTAGGACGTGTACTTGAATGGGACAGGGCTAAACATGTCTGCCGCCGGCCGAATCAGCAACCGGTCCAAATTACACTAAGCTCCGTGTTTAGCGTATCACTATAGACCACGAAAGAAATGAAAAGCCCAATCCGATGGATTTCATACAATCAGTAAAGCGAAAGCTTAGGATTAAGAGAAATGGAAAATTGAACTGATGGTCATGGCAAAAATAACATAGTATACAGTCAAACCATATGGCATGGAGTATATAAAAGTACAAATTGTACCTCAAAATGGAGACCTTAGACTATTATTTTAACTAATTGACAATAAATAACATAAAAATACTGTCGATACGGTTCAGCGTTATCGTTCAGTTGCTAGATCATTAACAGTCCAACTTTAATAACAACTATTTAATCCATTCGGAATTATTCGGGATAATATTTGGGTAAGATTCAAAATTATTTTTGGGTATTTAAGACCGATTCACACGGGAATGGCAGCGGTCGGCAGCGACGCAACGAGGCCGAGTGATCCACACGCGCTTTGTCTCCTCTCGACCAGTTTAGCTTCTACTCGTGTATTTGAAGTGAAAATGATAGTATTGGTTATTACAGCTTATTTATGAAGAAGAAAGAAATAACCAAAGGAAATAAAAACTTTTTAGAAAAAAAAAATAACCGACTTCACTAAAAAAAACACTAAAAGGATCAAAATAACTTTAATTTCGGATGTCGGTGTTTCTCGGTATTGTTTGTTTCTTATTTAACACCGACTTCCGAAATTAAAGTTATTTTGATCCTTTTAGTGTTTTTTTTAGTGAAGTCGGTTATTTTTTTTTTCTAAAAAGTTTTTATTTCACACTTTTTAGTTGCGATACACTTATAAACAGAGTGCCTATTTCTAATGACAATTCCAATTAACCCAAATACTGCTAGGTTACATTGTTTTATTATAAAGTTGCTGTGCCTACCTTCCTCCTTCCGGCTCCATCATCAGATCAGTTCGATAGTACCTTATAGCCAAAGAGCATCTCACGACAATTCTAATAAGCCCAAACACGGCTAGGATACATTGATTAATTACGGAGTTCCTGTGCCTACCTTCCGGCTCCATCATCAGATCAGTTCGATAGTACCTTATAGCCAAAGTGCATCTCATGACAATTCTAATGAGTCCAAACACGGCTAGGTTACATTGATTAATTACGGAGTTCCAGTGCCTACCTTCCGGCTCCATCATCATCATCAGATCACTTCGATGATACCATTTTCAACGTAACTATTCAGAATCATTCATTTATTTGTATTGTCATAGTCGCTTAACTATATCTTCAATGTGATATCTATTTGAGTATGAAGTTCCGTTGACCATTTCTGGTCTTCTTCATCAGTTCCACTTCATCAAATGTTACTTTTTGACTGTAAATGCTTAAGTTCTTGATGAAAATACTAAAATTACCATAGGGTTGCCTATAATTTTTGAGGAGTTCCCTCGATTCCTCATGGATTCCATCATCAGAACTGGATTTTGAAAAAAATGGGACCAATCTGGAAGCATATCCTATAAAGGGAAAAAAAAATTTTGCAAATCGGTCCATAAACGACGGAGTTCTGAGGTAACACACATAAAAAAAAAAAAAAAAAAAAAAATAATGATGATAAAAAAAAAAAAAAAAAAAAAATACAACCGAATTGATAACCTCCTCCTTTTTTTGAAGTCGGTTAAAAAAGAAGAAGGGATCGCCAGCGGCCTCACGTTTGAATTATTCAAGCGATACTGGTCTTTAAAGTATGTAGTTAAAGCTTATAATTACTTCACACTAAACTTGCTCACTGCGACGCTGCAGGCCGCTGCCATTTCGATATGAATCGGCCTTTAGAATCAATTTTAGATAAGATTCGGAAAAGGTTCGGATTTATTCGGGAAGAAACGTTCGAAAACATTTAGCATCACCTTGTAGAAGCCCTCGTAACATATTAACAGTAAACATACCGAATATAGAGTAGAAAGTTAAGCGTTAGCATCGTGTGCGATAACGTTTACAAAAGTAGGTCTATTTGTTGTGTTGAAATGACTACATTGCGCCTGCTATACAAATATGAAACACAAAACTTATTTCCCTATTATCTTACTTTATTTAGAGACACTAATCTTAGGGCTACTGTCCATGGACGTGTAGCTCCATAGACGCTCGTCATTTTACGATTGGTGTACGCCCGTTCACAGATTACACACACTCTGTAGGACGAAGTGGCAAAGACGCTTCATCTACGCGACGCGAGTTTCAGTCTATGAAGCTACGCGTTCGTGGATAGTAGGCCTAAAACAACAGTATAACGCAGGTTTCATTTACCGTCCGTCCGCCCTTATAAGATGCAAAAAAAAATGAACAATAAAAGCTAGTGCATATCATATTTATTCAAAATTGTAATTATAATCACGATTTCAATTCGTTGATAACTTTAAATTATCATAAAAATCGACCAATTGATGCATTATTTTCGTTAGTAGCCAGAAAGATGACAACACTAAAGGTGAAAGCACACTTAAACTCTTATAAGAGCTGTTTTATCATCAAGCGAAGTTTTGTTGGTACGACAGTGCCACAGTATAGATATATGGAACAGTACGCAAACTACCTACAAATGTTCGAAACGGCTCACTCAGACAAACTTACGCATCGACGAGACTCCTAAGCGGCATTCGCAACTGACAGGACCGCGAGAAACGCTTAGGAGTCTCGTCGATGCGTATGTTTGTGTGAGTGTGCCGTTTCGAATATTTGTAGGTTGTTTCCGTACTGTTCCATATATCTATACTGTGACAGTGCAGTGGTAGAGTGATTGTCTGCTACGCTACGTGTAGCTGTTTGGATTCCCGCAAGGACCAAATATTTGTATGTCCTACAGATAGTAGTTCCGATTCTAGGTCAATTGTTCGTATAAAGATTTTTAAATTTTTCTGCAGGACATTTAAGTGTGCATTCACCTTAATAATAGTTTCAACGAAAGAGGCACTTTCACGTTCTATCCAAACTGCGCACATAAAGCGGCATTCACATTCGACGTTCAAAAACAAAATAAAATAAAATTTTGTGTTTCCCACTCAAATAGCAAACTATAGTACGTGCTAATATAATTTTGACTAGTAAGCACCAATTGACTAACAATATTTATCCCTTACAAAATCTATGTACAATCTTATTTGGCTAATAAAATTTAGCCAATCACACAGCTTCATACGAAAACATTCGGTTACTAAATAGATAACTATTATTATTATACAGTGATAATTATCAAATTATTTTTTGAGCGACGTTCGAAGTGTGGCCCTATAAATGTAAATAATCTTTAACATATCGATAAATACGTTGTTTTGTGCACAATCGTAACTACGGTATGATTTTAGTATGTTATAGTAGGTGCCAGATAAATTTGCAATGACGGTCATTGACCCACATATATTTATTGACAGACTTAATTTTAAAAACGGAAATACACTTAAGGCAGTCCTTAATCGACATCCGTCGTGATCTTTTATATTATATAGAAATAAAAAAAAAACAATGCACTATTATTGTTCAGGTACCTACAGAGAGATAATAAAGAAAGTCCAAAGTACTTTATTGCAAATTTATTTGGCGCCTAGCATAGTTAATTTGTACGGTTAAACAAATACATTTTAATTATTTCTAGGCAGTAAACAATAACGAATTAACTTAGGTATTAAATGGAAACGCTCTGTTCTAGAAGTAATGGTATCGCCTCCACCATATTGTTGAATTTTTTATTGATTTCCATTCACGACATAATGCGAATTTTATGCCATTGATATAAGGTTTAAATTCGAACACTATAAAACCAATCTCCAATACCTAAATTATTAATAAAAAATCAAACAAGCCCTTTTCAATAAAGTAACTTTTCCCTTTCAGCAACTTTTAAAAACATGCAAATAATCATTTTAATTTAAATGAAAAAAATACATAGAGTTAAAGTATTTACATAATATACAAAGCTTGCAAGAGTCAAGTTATAAAACATGAGTAAGCGTACCTACGTTGGCACTGGGCGTATTTGTGCCAATATCCGCGTCATTTGCAAAATATACCTTACTGCTTACTGAGTAAAGTTTAATTTTGCACTCATGAAATAAAATAAATATTTGTGCAAATACGCTCTGCCAATAATATGCGATATCGATTATCTTACTCTGACATTAAGTATTAACATTGTGATCAGATCGAGTTATTTCTAAAAAAAAATGTTAAATTCGGTGGTCCTCATTACTGTGTTCCGATATACACAAAGACGTGTTACTGCATTTTGATTCTTACGACGACACTACAATTTCTGTTCTCCAGAACAATTAAAAGTATTACTTATTATTCGACATAAGTCTTCAAACTTTCTATAAATATTCTCATGCGATTATGCATTGTACACGAATATAGAGTAAAATAAACAAAGGAAGGTAGATTTTTTAGCGATGACAGCTAAATGTCTGATTGTTCCATAGCGCTACCTCATTTTCTCAATTTCAAACACGCCAGTGTTGCCATTGCTAAATAACATACCCATACAATACTATTTACTAGGTCCATATTAGAGTATCTACATCTATTTGGCGTGCACAAATTGGCATTTTCAATACCAAACAGAGACATCAGTCACGAGCGGAATATAATTTTCTATCGTCATAACCATGATATGGTTAGAGAGAAAATACAACGTCTTTTAGGTTAGTTTTACCAATTCAGTCAATATAATCATAGATTATTACGTTTTTGCCGATCTTTCAAGAAGAAACTTAGAAGATTTTAGCTGAATAATTTCGTCGCGCGAAATAAAAGCCACTTTGGCTTAACCTATCACCAATATTTAAAACATACAAAAATCAACCTTTTGATACCAGCTAAAGGTGCATTTGAAACCGTACACGAATCAATCGGAACATTTGGTAATATTATACAATTTTCTTTCTTTATTTCCTTTCCTTAACATCACATACCCGTCATGGCGGATCAACAACCCTTTTCCTTAAGTGAACACTTAAAATGCGCGGCAAAATACTCAGCCGCTTACCTGTCAACCGATCGACAATTTCAAACTTTCGAACTCTCCACATTTTTTTATGGCCTCGGACAGTTTCTGCTCAGCCAATGTCGAGTTCAAAAGTGTTAAAAAGTGTTATACAAACATTTTCCTCATGCAGGGTCCGTTTGCGTCAGTATAGGGAGTTGTGGTGCCAACTTGAGTCGTCGATGTGCTTCGGATCCAGTGAGAGCGGCCACGGTGATCCCTGCTTGATAGGACGCCGGGATCCGAATGTAACGGGTCCTGGTGGCATAATCTGACCAACCAATCGCTCGCCATTCGCGAATCACGTTTATTACTTGACCTGTAACCAAACGGGATAATTTTTGAGAAAAACTAATATTATTCTATTTAATCAGTCAAATAGGTTATTAAAAAAATTTGGACACGAAAAATATTTTTCGCCAAATATGTCACGCGAAATTTCAATACACTATATAGGGTGACTGGTAATTAGTGACCGATACTTAAACACGTGATTGTACATGAGTATAAAAGTTTCTTTGGGAAAGTTGTTTGTAATCTCATGATTACAAACAACTTTACCACACACACACAAATACACTCACTAGTGATATACTCACTAGTTTTATCACAATAACAAATCAGCTGTTAAAGATTTTTGTGATTACGGATAATGCTGAGATAAAACTATTATATTATTATATTGACTTTATATTATGACATTTAATACTCATTACTAATAATTATAATTTTGCATGCAATTGATACAAATAGCTAAACATGTGGACAATAGATTAATACCTGTACTGTAACAACTTTATACCATGTTTAAGGCAAATAAAGACTTATCTTATCTTATTTTATCCACCTTAATGAAGTTTTCACTTCTGTCGTGTGGTCTACCTATACCATGGGCATAAACCGCTTCTTTTCTGTTTACGTTCGATACGTGTTCAATATTTTTGGTAGGTTATGGACCAAATAATTTTTTTAGCCTTCCATTTACTCTATTGCAAAGGATTTCCGTGATTTTCGTTAGAAATTGAAAATGCTAAATAAACTGAGTTGATTGATTCGTCATCATCAACAGCACTTCCCTTTCATTTTTATATCTGGGATGCAAATATTTTTACGAAATCTGATCTGTGATGTAGTCTGTTTGTTTGGCATCTATTTTCATAAACAAGTTACAAGGTACTATCAGAATACCCAACTTATTGCTTAAAACTAGCTGTGACCCATGACTTCATTTGCGTTAAACACGTAAAACAGCGCAAATGACAATTTCACGAGCTTTTTGCGCGGAACCCTAAATACTTTTAATTTTCTAAAATAAAAATATTCTTAGCTACTCATTATGACATCGGTTGTCTGTCAGCAAGTCCCGTCAATATCGGTCCAGGTGTTTCGGAGATAAGTCGGAAAAAACAGATAGACGAAAAATTGTTTTTTTTTTTGTATATAAATCGCATAAACATTCACAATATTACAAAAAGATATTTCAAATTTATTCATAATAAATAAATAAAATTGAAGTGATTGTGGTAAATATAGGTTTAAATGTGCCAACTCACCAAGTACATTGAACGACTGAAAGCGTCGATCAGGTACAAACATCAGCGGAGTCAAGTCCGTATTTATAGTGAACCTAAGGAGTACATCCATGGCCTTGACTAGGAGTACCGACGGCGAAGTGAGGTGATGCCACAGCGTCGCCTCGCGGATGCACTCCACGGGGTTGCAGAGGTACACCCCACGGGGAGACACGCCGAAAACCATCTGGTGGTGCCACGCGTCAGGAATGTCGTGCTCGTAGCCTGCTTGTAGATTGAGAGTGAGGATGGGTACTGCTCCTGTAAATGGATGGATATTTACCAGCTGTTTTTGGAAATATTTAACAGCATGCCAAACTAAACACCAGTTTTTGGAGTTTATTAACGACTTTCGAACACCAATTTGATGAGGGTTAAAGAAGAAATGTATAATTGTCGCCAAAAGACGCCAGTTGTCGAAGGACTCACGATTACCCTTATGTATTACATAGCAACACTTCTAGATACCCCAATTATCAACTAAACCATATGTATAGTTGTATACATGTATAGGGTGACTGGTAATTAGTGACCGATACTTAAACACGTGATTGTACTCATGATTACAAACAACTTTCCTAAACTAGCACATTGCCAGCGACTTTATTCGCGAGAATACTTTTATTAAAACTTTAACATAAAAACTACGCTACCTAATACGCAAAAAGAATACTCGTATTAAATTCCATCATATTATTTAACGCGCCAAAAAAAGTTTGTATTTTTTTAAAACACTGTATAATTAATCATTATTTTATTGTTTAACCACCCATAAACCGTATTTTGAGGGTAGTTTTGAAAAACTAATAATTGTCTAAGTGATAAAAAAACAATTGTGCCAAATTTCAAGTTTATTAACCCAAGAAATGAGACTGCTCCATACATTCTTTAAAGCCCGATAAATTATTCTATTGGAAGTAGTTCTAAAAAAACTGGGTAAATGCGAGTCGGACTCGCGCACTGAGGGTTCCGTAGTACAAACTTGTAAGGTAAATTGCGATTTACGATTTATGACGTATTAAAAATAACTACTTACTAGATCTCGTTCAAATCAATTTTCGGTGGAAGTTTGCATGGTAATGTACATATATTTTTTTTTAGTTTTATCATTTTCTTATTTTAGAAGTTACAGGGGGGACGCACATTTTACTACTTTGGAAGTGTCTCTCGCGCAAACCATTCAGTTTAGAAAGAAATGATATTAGAAACCTCAATATCATTTTTGAAGACCTATCCACGTATGGGTTTGATGAAAAAAAAATTTGAGTTTCAAATCTAAGTATGGGGAACCCCAAAATTCATTGTTTTTTTTTCTATTTTTGTGTGAAAATCTTAATGCGGTTCACAGAATACATCTACTTACCAAGTTTCAACAGTATAGTTCTTATAGTTTCGGAAAAAAGTTGCTGTGACATACGGACGGACAGACAGACAGACATGACGAATCCATAAGGGTTCCGTTTTTTGCCATTTGGCTACGGAACCCTAAAAAACAAATATCATTTACTTAGGTTAATAGCTTTGCTAACTTTTAAGAACGAGTAGATAGGAGCCTTTTTGGCCTCGCACAGGTCTTTTATTTTTATTTTTTAATATTGTTTTTTCTATTATTTTTAAGTTAAGTATTTATAGATTAAGTAGTTACTTTTTATTTTATTGTTGTTTGTCCTGTGCGAGTCTCAAATAAATGTTTTCTTTCTTTCTAACTATGTTATATTAGCACACGGAATGTTATTTTGTTTCAAACGACCCCCCCCCCCCGTTCCCCCGTTTCCTCCTTTTCACCCCCTCAAAGATTGAACTTTCAAAAACCCCTTCTTAGTGCTCGCCTACGTCGTAAAAGGAAGTCTTGCGCAAAATTTCATGTTCTTAGTCCCAGTAGTTTCGGCTGTGAGTTGATAAGCCAGTCAGTCAGTTTTTCTTTTATTTAAATATGTCTAGATAAAGATATATAGTATTCTGCCTTACTTGACTTATTACAATCATCGTTCACGCAAAGTACGGCCGTAATGACATAACTTACGCAATGACCATCAAGTTAATACGCTCTAGCATGCATATTTGCATAATGTATGCAAATGACTTGACCATTACCGCGCTTGTCGATGTCAATAAATTGCTCACATTATTTAAGTTTATATCTAGTGTAATTATTGCTATTATGAACTTTACTACTTTTTTCGAGGAGGGAAATCATCAAAGAACTTCTTTCTCTCTGGGTAGAGCGAGAGAAAGTGTTAGTTACTGACTGAAACTCATCTATGTTCCTACAGTTGCGTTTTGCGTTCCAGAGCCACGGTAACTCTTTCGAACAATTCCACAGACCTATTTCTTTACTACTTTTAGATAGCTTTGATAAGAAAAGCGGTTGAATTATAGCATTTTTGATTCACGTATACCTTACAATGCGTTCCAAATAAGAATAGTCGATTACCATGTTGTGACTTTATGTCATGTGTGCTTTATGCCAAATTTCAGGATTCTGGGTCAACGGAAAGTAGGTACCCTATGAATTTTGATTCCTTTGAGAGTATCGAAATATACGTTTTTCGCCACATAAACTGCCATATCTTTTTTATTTGTTAACTTAGAAGTTTGATTTTTTCACAGCTTCAAGGGACCGCAGACTTAAGTATATAGTTTAAGTATACATATAGTAATTTCAAGTCGATACCTCCACGCGTTCTCGAGATATAGAGAGATACTCTCATATCTCGAGATAAATTTTCTCAACAACTGGGACTCAAAACTTGATTCAATTTTTAAGACAATCCACAAGAGTGGCCTATACCGTGGAGAGCATTCCGCATCAATAACTCCATCCTCAAAGAACTTCACATACGGGATAGACTTTCGTTGATTGTGCAGTTACGAATACTGAAGTTCTTTGGCCACATCTCCAGAAACGAGGATTCGATGGAAAGACTTGTGGTTCACGGTCGCGTTGAAGGCAAGAGAGCCCGCGGTCGATCTCCAACTCGTTGGATCGATCTTATCACCAGGGCTACGCAGTCGACCGCAGTACAGTGTGCGCGTAATGCCAACAACCGCCAGAAATGGAGAGATATCGCTCGACATGCCGCAGCCCTGGAGGCAAACGACGGCGGCGCGCCGCAGTCCTGTCCATCATCAACAGCCACGACCACTCTGGCAAGAGTGCCTGACTAAGAGGAGACAAGAGTGGATTGTAGATGAGTGTGCCTATATACAGGTGTGAATGTGGGAACTTTGTGGACTGTTTTTTTTTCAGTAATTTTAACGTATTGCTGGCAGTTTGAGTACTTTATGGGGCCTACCCAAATGTCCTTTCTTTGGTATTGTTCACCAAGTCGTTGAACTACTTTAGTCCACTGAAATCTGTGTGGTTTCCTCAAAAGACCATCTCAGACACTAATCTGCATGGTTTTCATATGATTTGCCCATTGCAGGTTTGCTGTATGAGATTAAGAGACTTTGACCTCTAAGATTGAAAAAGAAAAATATGTGTAAAGCTGTTTTTAAAACCTAGTTACAAAATATGTAAATATCATTTATCATTTACCAAGAGTTATCCAGTCAGCTAGCCAATGTGACAGCGACACAGCTCGTTCAGGATATGTGGGGAAGAACCGTGCTGTGACCAGTCCATCAGACGCCCGGTGTATGCCGGAGACCAGGTCTGCAGCCGTGCACCCGGCTACGGCGCGGGAGAGTAAGTATCTGTAAGCAGAATGAGCGGATTACTACACTAGACACTTATTTAAAGCGGTTTTAAATTGTATGCTCTTGGAATTTAAGTTTTTAGCTATTACAAGAAATGAAAACAAGAACAGGACAAAAAGAAAAGCCGTAGTAACACGTTATTAAAGTGTTACGGTTGATATCTATACAGGGTGACTGGCAATTAGTGTACTGATACTTAAACACGTGATTGTGCTCATGTTAACAAACAATTTTTATTATGGGAGCAATGCCGAAATCGCGAAAAAAATATCAGCTGTTCAGTACATTAGGCAAACATGAATGTACTGAACAGCTGATTTTATTTCGCGATTTCAGGTTGTTCCCATAGTAAAAGTTGTTGGTTATCATGAGCACAATCACGTGTTTAAGTATCGTACACTAATTACCAGTCACCCTATATAACGTGTGACTACGGCTTTTTTGCATTTTTCCGATATGTCCAATCGTCCACGCGGCCCCCACCCCCACGCTCCTCCTCGCTGTATTCTTCCCTTTAGAGTTCTGTTATAAATTTTTCGGAAGCAGAGTTCTGTTGCAACACTAATTAGAATCATTATTACAACCCTCTTATCTTGTCTAACCCTATTGAATGGCTACGTCCTGAAAGGGTCTAAGTACAAATATTTATATTGTATGAATAAAATATTTTTTTAAATCAGATATGTCTCGTTTTGAAGTCTATGCATCAAAAAAATTAAAATAAATCATTACGTTTTTAAATTTAAACTGTATAAAATCGTTATTCTAACATTTTTAGTGAAAAAAAAAAAAATACTTTTGAAATTAAAAAATGTCATCGGGGTTGATTAGAATAACGATTTTATCTACCCCAATGACTTTTTAATTAATTTTTAATTAAAAAAAATCTTTTTTTGTTCTTTTACTAAAATTATCATCGGGGTTGGTTAGAATAACGATTTAACACAGTTTAAATAATGGTACTCAAAAGGTTAAAAAAGTACAGATTTTTTTAAAATTAGGAAAACGCCGACGATAAATTCCACCACTGGGATACTGGTATTCGTTTGAGCGGTCAAAGACACTGTGTATATTTCTAAATACATACATATTATAGATAAATTACACCAAGACACAAAACAAATGATCCTGCTCATCACACAAACATTTGTCCTGGGTGGAAATCGAACCCACGACTTCCGGCATAGCAGTCAGGACCACTAACCACTAGACCAAAAGGCCAGTCAAAATAATTGAGGAAGTTATTAATTAAGGTTATTAGCTTTGCAAGCAATTACCTTGGTACGGGCGCATTGTTAGCTCTATGTCGTATGCCAACAGCCGAACTTATCTTTTCCAAATTCACTGGCACACCCAATGCATTCTGAAATTTAAAATAAGGTAAGTACTGTTACTTGTGACCAACACAACAAAATGATTGTATTGTTTAGTCTTTCGCTTTGTCGCTTCTTGGAATTCGTAAATACAATGTCGTGCTGTATTTTGAATCATCATTATTGTACTACTTATAAGTTGTAACAAATAACAAACGAAAAAGTTGAACATGTCTGGAAGTGGATATTATTTATTAAGTAACTTACATTAGTGGGGCTGAATATTTTTTTAAAGTTGCTTTTTCTAAGTTTTACTTCCAATTTGGTAACAGTGTTTACTAACTAAACAGACCATTATGTGAGTTTCAAGTAGTTTGAATATCCCTAGATTTAACAAATATAGTACTAAAAAATATTTTGGAAGTTTCATCCATTCTCATAACTAAAATTCAATCAAAATAACCGGATACATACAAAAACATTGACCACAGCTGTCACCCCGCAGGCTGAGGTGCTGATCTGCGTGACCTGTCGCTCACAGGCCTCGTTCTCCGACCATATCATGCACCGAGGAGGTTCCACGCACGCAGCACTGCTAGAACTGGTGCTAGCTGCCGCTTCACTTGCCTAGGGACACAGTTACGTTATAGTTGGGTTGCATTCTTTCTTTACTCTGAAAGCTATACAGTCAAACGGGGTGAATAGGACCGCAGGGGTGAATAAGAACAAAACTTTGAAGGAGATCTTCTCGTTAATTATCAATTTTTCCCAGCATTTAAGTACTCCTATTTATTCACTAATTGTAATAAAAACGGATGCTTTGATAGAAATCAATTATAGAAATATATACCAATGTGAAAAACCTAACCAAAGTGTAGTTCCTATTCACCCCTGCAGTCCTAAATAAAAAAATGTGTAGACGAACGGGCATCACGTAGACAGTCACTGCTAATAACAGCATTTACAAAACTTTCCATACAAATGCAGTCTTTCAGTGAAACAGACAATTCTGACTATGGCTATCATCAGACGAAACTTAAAATTAATTGTATCAAAAATCCGTTCAGCGGTTTGGAAGATATGAAGTAATATATAATATTACATACATACATAGAAGATATGCGCGAAAAACATTACCCTTCTTGTAAAAAGTAATTTTATCCAAAATTGCAAATTGAAATAATCTCTCAAATCTATTCAAAATTAGAAATCTTTCAAATCAGATGGATAGGGAAACCGTCAACTAACAAAAAAAGTATGCACAAACTGAAATGTGACGTCACCGCCATTAAGTTGCACGTGTAGAAGAGATAGCAAGAAGCTCCCACCACAACCATAATAATATATTTAAAATAGTAATTGCTGATTCATTTTATAACCAATTATTATATTATTATTATATACTAAATTCCAGTGTTGTTTAATTGGGGGGGAGGGAGAGTTGCTACTATCGCCACGCTTGGCAAGCGAGTTGGCAACCGCAGTTTGGTTGTTACAATGCACAGAGAATGCTGCTACCCATTCTCTGGATAGTACTCTATTGCTCGTAGAACGGATGTTCGATGGGGCCGAAAGGTTCTAGAGTGGCGACCGCGCACCGGAAAACGCAGCGTTGGAAGGCCTCCCACAAGGTGGACCGACGACCTGGTGAGAGTCGCGGGAATGCGGTGAATGCAAGACGACGCACAGGATCGGTCGTTGCCTATGTCCAACAGTGGACGTCTTTCGACGATGATGACTCTATTGGATGCCTATGTCCAGCAGTGGGGCATCTTTCGACTGAAATGATGATGATGATAACATCAAAAATGAACACAGGAAAATTGTATGACCACGAATATTATTAGCAATGGCATCTCTAGTAGCTGCAGCGCGTTTCGTGCTTTATAGTTGTAGTAATAGTGTAAGAAGTAATTGCTAAAAAAATAGGCAAATTAGAAGCATAAATATTACAATTCTCTACCAGCTTTGAGCAAAACTGAACATAATATTGATGTAAGGTAAGTATAATGTAGTAAGACTGATCAATCTAATGTGTTGCTTGAAGAAGAATAAATACACTACAGTACCCCTAGTGGGCGTTTATATGGCACATCAAGATTTGGAAAGACTATCACAGAGGTATGAGTGATGGGTATGGTTATCTCTGTCACTCATGCCTATGCGGATTTGGTACCTCAGAGTTGGGCTTAGAACAGCGTCGTCTACGAAGAATTTTTAAAATTTTATGTGCCATATTAACGGCCCCATGCTGAAAATAATTATTTCAGAATGAATGTAACAAAATCAAAAATATTGTAACTAAAGACTTTAATAATTAATTTAAAATACCTTAGCCGTAGCTTGATTCTCAGCATCCAATCTAGCCTTATCAGCAATCAATTTTTTTGACATTTTGACATGAAATAATGCTGCTGAGATAGCTCCAGTGTCATGTATTGATTGGTTGATTAGATGAGCAAATGCTTCTAAATGATCATCATCATCTGCAAATAAAACCCAGTTTTTAGACATATACACACCATAGAAATATATACTTATGCGTATAAAGGGAGGGGGGCGAGTGGGCAGTGTGGGCCGTTTTTTAAATAAAAGAATTAAGAATTAAATACATTCTATTATTTCCAAGGATTTTAAATTGCATAATATTATTACATTCTTTTTTAATTTCTGTGCCAGAGTGAATAAATAAACCTGCATCACACTCTATTTTATTTACTGATCAGTTGTCGATAGAAAAGAAGAATACATAATTATGAACATTAGTAACAGAAGAAAATAAATTCAATAAAGTGTGCAAAGCTAACATGGGTTAACTTCTGAAAACGAATCCTGTGGTCCTGGAAAACATAGAGCAAAGAACAGCAGGAACATAGGTGAGATTTTAGTCAGTAAAAGTCTGATACACTCTCGCGCTCCGCTCTAGAGCAGAAGAAGTCATTAGATGATTTCCTGCCTTGTGAAAAAAGGGTTGATATTTGTTCTGTGTCTGGGTGTAATTTATCTATATATAACTGACTGACTGACATATCAATGCACAGCCGAAACTACTGGGATTAAGAGTGTGAAATTTTGCACAAGGTTTCCTTTTATGACGTAGGCAAGCACTAAGAAAGGATTTTTCAAAATTGTCTCTCTAAGGGGATGACACGGGGGTCGAGTAGTCAGTAGGCTTCTCTGTGACACACATTTCAAAGTTAACTGAGATTTGATAATGATTTCAAATCCTAGAAAACTGTCACTAATAACATGGCACTAAAATCTATTGCTCTCTGTGTATTTTAAATACAGCAAATTAGTTAAAAGCTAGCAGTCAAACATTGCCAGAAATTCATTTAAAGAAAAATAAACAACTTACAAACTAAAACCTCCGATGGTGATACCAATTCTCCACTGGAAGAATGCAGACTGCCAGGATAAACGATGGGTCCATGTGACATTGTTCTCCTGACCACCAGCTGCTCACCCCTTGAGTTCACGTGAGTGATGTATGGACCATAACTAAAGTTCTGGTCTATGTAGTTATGGGTATTGCTGCTGCTGCTGCCCTCTGCAGCATCTCCTTGGCCTGAAGGGACCCCTCGACTTGTTGATGGCACACTATATGAATACAGGTCAGCATCTCCATGTGAACCTGACCCAGAAGCTGTAGCTGCAGGAGGTACACTCACAGGCACATACCTAACTGGAGGAGGAACATATTCTGGAGTTGTCCCCCTCACCAGTACAGGCTCAATCTCCTCAGGCATATTATTTGCAGCATCCAATTCAGCATCAGGAGAAGATTCATCACCTGTATCCACTTCACATGACGGTCCAGGATCAAAGTCCATTTCCAAAAAATCCATGTCAGGACTGGATGCCCTAGAAGCTGGTTCCCTGCCAGCAGCAGCTCCCTGTTGAGGCCCCACATAGTTGGGCATGGGAAGATGCTTGTCTAAAGGCAACCCCATGTCAAGGCTAAAGAATGAGCTTGGTAAGTCAGCTAAATGTTCACCACCCCGGTATGTGTAGATACATCCATCCTCTGAGCCCAAAGAATAATCATCATTGCCAGTATCACTGGAACTATCATCCTCTAAGTTAGGCCTGTTTAGCTTCAGACTTGATGGCCTCTTCCTATTCTCCCGGAAAGAGCTGGTCTCTGGGTTGTCACTAGTTCTGCTAGTGCCACTTGTTGAGGGAAGGCTGCTGGTTCCTGCCTTGTCCAAGCAGACTTTGTGTCTGTGACATGTCTGCTTATCCTGATTGGACTCAGTGCCATTGTCATACACTGAAAGGGAAGTCCTGCTGCTGCCTGCAACCGCAAGATCCACCTGTTCGGCATTCGAGTTGGTCACTTTGTTGTTACAATTTTGTGATTGAGTTGAATTATTAAGGTTTTTATTAGTTTCAGTGTTACTTTCACTACACCGGCTTGTTTGAGGACCTGAATCATTGCTTGGTAATGAATTCATGTGATTCGCCCGAGGTCCATTCAAGGGAACAAAGCTAGAGCTTGGATTCGAGGTCGATGTAAATAGATTTTCAACGTTATCTCTTTGCCCTGATTGACTAGGAGTACTCTTGAAGTTCCTATTTTTTTCACCCTCTCCATCGAATTTTACAGAATTCCTCATAGACGAAGAATCTTTAGAAGAATCCATGATTACAAATACATCGTAGAAGTCGGCATTGTTCCCTTAATTTTTAAGGTTACCAACGGCTTGTTGATTCGAATAGAAGCGATAAAGAATGCACTGAACTAAAGATTAATAGTTATATGAACTAATTTTAAGGGGAAACGATAATACACTGGATTTATAGGTCACAATATGTAAAAGGAAATAATAACAAACCAATTCGCAATATTCAGATCAAAATCTAAATTTGACATTTGTCAGTCACAAAGTTGACAGTTGATTCAACGAGAATCGAGAAAAGGGTTAAAGTGAGAATCGAGAATGCACGAGCAACAATAATTAATTATTCTGAAATTTAATAAAAATATGGCAATACTAAAAAATCTATGCCTTAGTTTATGGATAAAAAGTTGTAAACACACGATGGCATTTATTTTTATTTATTGAGATTTTAACGTTTATTACTGATAATTTTACAGATAAATTATTTAAAACATTTTAGTCATTAGAAGAAATTATGTACAAAGCTAAAATATAATAGTATAGTAAAAAAAAACTTTAAAACACAGAACGACAGATTAAATAGTTTTTGTGTGTAACAACCTTTATTGAATAGGTTAAGGTTGTCAAATTTTCTTGCATACATTTCACAATGACAAATTGATTCAACCAGCTGTGAATTTCTAAAAATTGCGTCTTATTTGTAACATTATAAATTCGCCCCTTAAACAATTGTTTACTATCGTAGTCAATTGTAATTTCCATTAGTTACAACGACCTGCAGAGAAGATGGCATACGCCTACTTGTTCAAATACATCATCATCGGCGACACAGGTATTGATTTTATTTCCTGATATTTTATTTAGACGTTTTCTGTTACTGTGCAGGGTAATCATACTGTTTTTGTGATGAGAATGTTGAAATTTGAGTTGCATTCGTTCATCCGTGCTAAATCGATCAATATCTCATTGTTGTGAATAATAATATTTTGTGATAATCTATTTTTCCGCCTACGCTGTCTCGTAACTACGTCAAGTTAGGTCTCTAATGCGCATATCATTAGAATTGTGCAGTTCATCTTCGTTGTACTGTAAATATATAAGTAATTATGGATCAATATAGTGATACCTACATGTGTTTATAAGTCTGTTGTTTTGAGGCTATTTCAAGGACTTTCTTTGTTTGTTTGTAGAACAGATTTCATCTTTATATCTTGTCTATTAAAATAACTATATCTTATTGAAAGAATCAATATTAAATAAGAACCTAATTTATTATTGTAGAACATTGTTGTATGAATATTGACTGATTTATGTCAGTGATAAGAGTTCAAAGCTCTTGTTAGTCTTGTTAATGATTTGTTTATGTAGACATCACCTGTTCAGTTTTCCTTTGTTCATTTTTAATTTTTATTATAAGCACCTCCATTGTAACATTGTAATCAAAACCTACTTTTTTAGAACAGACCTTGTTATTGTAATCACAGTTACTTGATATTTTACCTAAAACATAATAAAAGGTATGAAAATTCAACATCTGATAAAAGAAAACAATGTGATTTGATACTTTGATGAAACATGATCTCCAAGAACATTACTTCATCACAACATCTATGGTTAATGTGTTCAGTTCTATATTTATGGTTAATAATTTGTTCACAGGTGTAGGCAAGTCATGCTTACTACTCCAGTTCACCGACAAAAGATTCCAGCCTGTTCACGATCTCACAATTGGTGTAGAGTTTGGTGCTCGCATGATCACTATTGATGGCAAGCAAATCAAACTGCAGATATGGGACACTGCTGGACAGGAAGCTTTCAGGTAAGATTCCTAAGATTCTTTATTGTACACAATGATCTTGAAATACAATTTTTCATTGGGACAACCATGCAAGCTTAACCCAGAATTGGGAATAGTGTATCTTTCTGATGTGCCATTATCAAACAGATACTAGACCCATGATGTTATCATAAATCTGAACATGAGTTTGTCAAAACTTTTTATTAATTCATTAAACCCCGAGCAAACGCCGCATTCGAACGTCATTGTCTTTCTATTGAGTCTCTAATTACAGTTAATATTATACTTTGTTGTACACAAAGATTACAATTTACAAAAAGGAAATCTTACATTAAATAACATACACTTGGCATCCATACTGCATTCAGCAATTTCACCCAAGCTGCCTGGAATGGACAGAGATTGCCTGGATACAAAATGGGATTGCACTTGGACCATATATTTATAACTTGTCTTGTTTTATAAATAATAACAAGATAAATTGTAAATAATATGGTCCAAGTCCTAATAACAAGTTAGGTTAATACTAGCTGTTGCCAGTGGCTTTACCTGAGTGATAGCAGAAAATTATCCCAAGGGAACATAATGCCAGGATAAAAGCCAAAAGTAAATATTCATCCAAGCGTAAAATTCATAACTACTACTTGAAGTCCTCTCAACCTTAGTTTGGTCTTCGTCATGATTGTTATATTTTAAGTTCTCCTAATTATAATGACTTGATATTTATCAAAATATTCATTAGTTTATAATATTAGCATATATATTATGTATTATATTATTATAAGTAACTTAATTTAATGATACTATATTCTACTTGAAATAACTGTTATTTATTTATTGTGCACACCTACCACAGTGTTGTCTTTTTAACCCAAAGGTTGACTGGTAGAGAATGCCTTGTTGCATTAAATCTGCCTATGTACCACTACTGAACACGAAGTTTAAATAAATAAATAAAAAGTAACTTATGTGCTAATCTAGGCTATGGTCTACCTGTGTACCAAGTTTCATCGAAATTCGTTCTGTAGTTTTTACGTGAAAAAGTAAAAACATTCATACATACAAACTTTCGCGTTTATAATATTAATAGGATTCTTTCAACACACTCAATAATATTATTGTTCCTAGCACTATTTGAGAAACAATCATTGCTACATGAAAATGTTTATGTTTTAGTAGTCTCCCTGACTGTTATGTTATAGTTCTGTCATAACAACTATGTTTTATTTAAACAAGATTACCTGTAAACCTCGTAATCTGTATAATCACCACGTAAACTTGTTTGTTTTGGACTAGTACACCTAAGCAATGACATTTTAATATGAAAACAATATTTTTGATAGCTTGTTTTTCCTGAGGGACTATGTTGTGGTGCATAGTATACCCTTATTGTGTCAGTTATTATGATAATGAAGCTCAACATAAAAAAAGAGTGTGTGTACTTAGGTACACGCGTTAGAAGTTATACTTCTTTGGCGTATGGAAAAAAAATAACTAAAATGCAGTAGTGATTAACGATAAATATTAAAATTAACCTTTTGACGTGCGTAATTAGAGACACAATAGTAAGACAATGGCTTCCGGACGCCGGCTACCGCCTGAGCGTTAATGAAATAATCAATAAAAACACCAAAATAATATTTTTTATTCTCACTGTTTAATTGTACTCTTACGAAGCACGTGTTCTAAATATAAAAATACTAGAATATACAACTTGAACATAGTTATCAATTTTCATGCATGCCACCTAGAACTAACTTCACGATGTAGAATTTAGGTGTCGGTGTGCGCGCGCATCGTAAAAATTCACTCTCATCATTTTTCTCTATCGCGCCAAAAGAAGTATAACTTCAATAAGATAAAAATTACAGTACATAATACCTTCTAGTGGACACAAATCAATACTGGCACACATATAAATCTGCCTAACCTTTTAATTACTTAGTTGAACTGGAAGACATGAGTTTGTCTTCCAGTTTGTTTTCAGTTCAGTTGGAAGCAGATGGATATCAGTATTTTACATAGATCCAAAACGCAAATTGTTGATGTCGCTCAAAAAGCTGCCCAACTTAAATGGGACTAGGCAGGACATGTCTAACGAGTTGTGGGCCCGTTAAACACAGGATTGTTGTCCAGACACAGTGATAAGGGGCCACAGTAGACCATGATGGGAATGGTGGGACGACCTGGAGGTCTTCCTTGAGTATTGGAAACAGAAAGTGAAGAATTGTGATTGATGGAAGGAATGAAGGGAGGCTTTTGTCCAGCAGTGAGACAGTATGGGCTAGCTATTGCCTATGCTTACCACAACCCAGTAATTGGGTCACACAAATGCCTTCGCATTCTGGACAAAACTGGTGGACAGATTTCCTGGTTTCTGACTTTCCGTAATGACTGTCAAAGATCTACTAATTAACATGCTTTCTATGGCACTAAAGAATCTCAATATGTTAAGATGGTAACAGAACCACAGGCACAGTATGTCCAATACTGAAGAAATAATTTTAGGTACTTACTACTCTTATTATTAGCTTATCAACGTGTCTATGGAACAAGATTTAAGTAACTATAGATTATAGTTCGAATGACTAAAAAAAAAAAACATTTTTAGGGTTCCATACCTCAAAAGGAAAAGCGGAACCCTTTTACGATCACTTTGTTGTCCGTCCGTCTGTCTGTCAGCTGTGCAAAAATCAAACATTTGAGTTAACGGTAAAAAAAGATACGGCCATTTACGTCGCCAAAAACCTGTATTTCGACACTCAAGGGAATCAAAATTCATAGGGTACTTCCGTTGACCTAGAATCCTGAAAATCGGCATGTAATAAGGTCTCATAACACAAGTATAGGAAAAAATTTGAAAACTGTAAATTTGTAGTTACGTCACAAAAAAAAACTTTTGCTATTCGGAAAAATCTTCGTAACTTCTTCAATTGTTTTCATAGGTAAGTTTGTACGGAATCCTCAGTGCGCGAGTCCGACTCGCACTTGCCCAGTTTTTTACGAGCTACATAAGCCTCACATATCCTTTGATGAGTCGCCATAGCTAGGTACTGATAGCAAATGAATCAGTGAATTATTCAGCCACAAATACATACTAAATCACAAGCTTCACCTAACAATACATTGAGCAATTAAATAAAAAATAGAATAACTTAACTCCAGTCTATTGTACTGTTAACCTAGATTTTTACCTGGTTAATTTCACTGTTTTTAACGAGAATATTATAAATGTAATTATAACGAATTTCATGCTTAACTGAGCATGAAATGGGGTGTTTTGGATTTATTAATTATCTAGATAGAAAATGTGATGAACAATACCTGCTAGTTTTAGATACAATTATGCACACTTCTTTATTTTATCATGTACTAGCTGGTGCCAGCGGCTTCACCCGCGTGATAATTGAAAATTATATCAAGAGAACGTACTACCGGAGTATAAAACCTTTCATCGAAATCCGTTCAGCCGTTCGAGCGTGAAGAAGTAACAAACATACACATATAGACACAATCACAAACTTTCGCTTGTATAATATTAGTATGATATAAAATTAAGTTAATATTTAGATCTTATTCCAAGTGCACCTCTCGAACATTCGAGGACTGCACGCCAATCTCGATGCGATCCACCACCATCTTTAGACTGACAATCCCCACTTACTTTTCTTGACGGAGACGCAGTCAGATGTCCGTCAGATGCGGCGTATCTCGACTACCAGGGATACTCATTGGAGCACCATTTCCTGCAGCGTGCCGGGGTCTGTGTGTACGTCCGCAATGATGTCTGCTGCCAGCGTCTCCGTCACCTTGAGGAACCTAATTTCTCAACGTTGTGGTTGTTGGTGGACACCGGTTTGGACAAAGTTGTCTATACCTGTGTCTACCGATCGAACAGCGGTAACCAGGAGACAACTCAACTGTTTGGCCACATCAGTGAGGCCACCGATAAGGCTCTGCATCGGCATCCTGATGCAAAGTTTGTCGCTCTATGGGATTTTAACGCCTTTTACCAAGACTGGCTTTTCCCGTACCAAAGGACCGACCACGCTGGGAGAGAAGCGCAAATCTTTGCGGTATCGATGAGCCTGTCCCAGTTGGTAAAGCAAGCAACAAGGGTACCTGATGTAGCTGGTCATACTGCCAATTGTCTGGACCTTCTGCTGACCACCGATCCGGACAGATGTATCGTAGCAGTTTCCTCACCACTTGGAACTTCAGATCACTGTCTGGTGAAGTCTGTATCGTCCTTCTCCCCACCTGACTGCGACTCACGTGGTGAACGGCGCATGTGGCGTTACAAGTCAGCAGATTGGAAAGCCAAGATGCGGCACTTCTTTGCATCTTATCCTTGGCAGCAGGTATGCTTCTCTTCTGAAAACTCGTCGAGCTGTGCAGATGCTATATCCGATGTGATATGTCAAGCTATGGAGTATTTCATTCCTTATCGCGACGTACCCATCGGTGACTTAGCTCACCCATGGTTCAACGAAGATTGTGTTCAAGCTGAACAGCGTAAGCATTCGACGTTTCTCGCCTGGGTTGACGCTCGTGACCACAAAGCTCTAATATCGCTCTAAATACGGAGAACTTGCCTTAAATCTGATTTGCAAAATATGATCGAGACCGTCAACACTGTTAAGAAAATATGCTCGACTTCTGAGAAAATAAGTGCGACTCCAACACGCAAAAACAAAACTGCATGGAGTAAACTCGCCGAAGAATACAATCAAGGAACATGAACAACAACCACGTCGTAATGAGTGCGTGGCTAGCAAACAAAATAAAGAGACACAAACGATATAGTACTTTTATACCCACCCCTACACTGGAAACAAAAAAGTGTCAGGAAATAATAATTGGTGGCGCTGCACGCAGTACGAGAGGTTCGCCGCTTGATCTTAACTACACTTTGAAGCAGAGTGATCCAACTTTAATTACAAATGAAGCACAAATCATACAAAGTGAAAACCAATGACGAAATTACTTAATAAAGGAAAAACTAAGAAAAAAGAAACTATGTGTCCTTAGTAACTGTAACTATTATCGGCCGATAGAAATTATAGAAGAGACTTTCTGCGAACAGTTTGAGTATTGCCATTATATGCTCTCCAGTATACGTAAGGGGAGCTCTTATTCATAATTATCGAGTATAACTAAGTATTTAATAATTTACTTTACATGGACATAGCATAGCATAGCATAGTCGGCCTTATAATGTTCCCACTGCTGGGACTCAGGCCTCCTCTCTAGGAGAGGGAATGGGCCGTAATCCACCACGCGGGCCCAGTGCGGGTTGGTGGATGTCACATGTCTTCGAATTTTTGGTTCTAGGATATGCCGGTTTCCTCACGATGTTTTCCTTCACCGTTTTGAGAGCAGTGGTGATGAAATAAATTACACAAAGTAATGTGCCTTGCTGGGTTTGAACCCGCGACCTACAACTCGTAAGTCGGAGCCGTTACCACTCGGCCACCACCGCTCTACACGTCGTGGGCACATGGACATACAAAACTATAATTATGCATATTGTTTTTGATACGAATCGTGACCTCTCCTTAGAAATGTTCTCATATAAAACAGGCAAACTAAATAAACTAGATATAAAATGTATATTTAGAAGTATTTTCAGTCGTATACTTGTTGACATCAAAAATTATCCACTGGATTATGACCTTGACAATAATTCATCAATATCAATCACGAGTAAAGCGCATGTACAAAATAAGTTTTTTCGTTCCAACCTTTAACAACAATGCCAGTAAAGATAAACAGCAATTAATATTGTTGCATCAAAATATAGCTGGAATACTCAATAATTTAGATTTCTTTGAAGTAACAATATCTGAATTGACGAAAGAGATTGGTGTTATAGGCTTCATATCAGGGGCGCCGGCTTTTAGAAAACCTCATGAGTGCTCATGCTTATTTGATGGACTCGAAAAAGTGGCGAAGTGTGAGAAGAGTAATGCACACTGATCGACCGAAAAATAAGTAAATGTCCTACTTACATACTGCGTACTTTATTACTAATTATGTTTGATAAAAATATAAAATGAAACCATTATATAAAAATGAAACTAACTGTACCTATTTATTATCAAGAAATATTATAATTTATATGTAACCTAAAAGGCGATTACTGATCTGTTTCTTGATGTCTATTCTCAGGGGTGCTCGGCACCCACTGTTTATTTCTCATGGGTGCTCGAGCCCCCGAGCACCCACGGAGTCGGCACCCCTGCTTCATGTCTAAGCGAAACCTTTATACAAGCCGGTCATGAATGTAATCTTAGACATTCCTGTGAGTCCAAAGCCAAGGTAGCAGCTAGGAAACTCAGCGTTCTTGCAAAGGTCCGGCGGTACTTCACACCGGGACAGCTTTTAACGTTATACAAAGCACAGGTCCGTCCGTGTGTGGAGTACTGCAGCCACATATGGGCTGGTGCTGCAAAATGCCGCCTAGCTTTGGACTCGTTGGAAAGGCGTGCGAGGAGGCTAATTGGTGATCTAGATCTTTTAAGTCCAATCTACAAAGCCTTGAGCACAGGCATAGGGTAGCCAGCCTTTCGGTGTTTTACAGGATGCATTTTGGAGAGTGTGCGTGGGAATTGCATGACTTGATTCCACCATTTCATTTCTACCATCAGACAACCCGACGAACGGCGAATATCCACCCTTACGTTATTGAAACCTCTACGGTCCGGACCAGGCGTTTCGCCCCATCATTTATACCGCGTACATCACGGGACTGGAACAACTTGCCTGCTGTGGTCCCCCGAATCCCGTCCGATTATAATTTATGTGTCTTCAAGTCTAGAGTGAATTGACTCCTAATAAACTAGTGCGCCTCACCATCAACGATTGCATCACTACTTACCATCAGGTGGGATCGCAGTCAAGCACTAGTTCATAACAAAAAAAAAGAATTTAGATAATTAAGGAGTGAAATTCCCTGCGGGAGTCTGTGTTTCTGTTTCCTGATGGCTACAATCTGGTGATTTTTAAGTCAAGAGTGAATAGGGTACTTCTAGGGAAGCGTGCTCCAACGTCGACGGCATCGTCGCTTTCGTGAGCGTCAGAATGGCCGGTCAGCAATCGAGTTTTGAAATTGAGCTTGAAAGTTGCTTATCAATTGCTGATATTTGCTTATCATAAATAAGAGAATTGAATAAGAGAATAGCTAGATATAATGGCTTGTAGAAAGAAAAAACAGGGTCTACACTTATAAATTGTGAAATAAGTAATTTTAGGCCCATGTACATTTCAGTAATTCCACATAGTTACTACTCTACAGAGGTTGACCGGCCATTCTGATGTCAGAATGGCCCGTCAACTTTAAATGTTTAAATTCTTTTAACCTATGAAATAAGCAATTCTCTTATTATGATAAGCAAGTATAAGCAATTGATAAGCAATTTTTAGGCACAATTTCAAAGCAGGAATACGACTGTTGACCGGTTATTCTGACGCTCACGTCGCTTTCCATCAGGTGAGATAGCGGTCAAGCGCGAATTTACCAACAATAAAAATAAATATTTTAAACAATGGCTACTGGGGAAGATCTGAAAAATAATTGATTTTTTTCTCTTGCCAATAAATGTTTTATTAAATACAACTGTTTATTCAGCCCCATTTTACCTACCAGTAATTAATTCACTTCGTTACAATTTGAACTGGTCCATAATCTAACTGCCCAAACACATATCAGTTTATTATCAGCCGCTAACTTACTGTTCAAACATGTTAATTGTTTCTATTGACCTTGATTTTAATGTTTTTGTATTTCATGCAAGTCTTAGTACACAGTAGGTAGGTCAACTTTTAATGTTGATTGAATTTGCTACATGTCGCGATAAATATTTTTGACAACCAGATATGAATATGTAATTATTCAATTGCTTCAATTAGCTTTTTGTTGCATTAGAATCCTTTATTGCCATTAAAAAAGATCCACTTCACAAGGGTTGCCAACTGTTTTTGAAGAAAAATAACTTATACCATTTTTTTAGTAGAGAAAAAGTAAAAAAAAAAAAAAAACTAAAACCGGACTACGAAAAAAAAAAACGCCGCTAAATAAGTATGAAACAAGATTTTTAGGATGCTAAATTTAACGAGTTTACTGAAGAAATAAGAACAGAACAAAAAGAAAAGCCGTAGTCACGTTATTAAAGTGTTACAGGCATCCGAGCGAGAAAGAGGGATAAAGCTATTATTTAGTACAGCAAAATAGCCATTAACACTAAATTACGTTAAACCTTTATAATATAATATAAAAATCCAATCCAGGGTTGGTCTCCCTCCACGAGCGCGTTGAGCATCGTTAGCATACGCGGTATAGGGGAGGTGAATCGAGTTACAGAGCGACAAAATGGGACATTAAGTAATTAATGCTTTCTAGAGCGATTGTAATTTATTATTCTGAACAAATTATTGACACAACTTCGCATGTCAATCGGACGCATCAGTGTAACCGTTGATAATTTTATAGGCTGTTGTAATTTGGTCAACAGCCCGCCTAACCTTTAATGAGTTGCAATTTAAGCATCCTAAGATTTCTGAATCACTTGGCAGATTGGCTACTCATACTCGTCTAGTAGTTCAGAAATCAGACATAATCCGTCCTTCTTAGATATAAATTATAACATTTTCCAAATATGCGTGCTACTCACTCAAGCTGTTCTGAATACAGTACTCTTTTTTTTACGTAAGAAATCATCAAATGACTCCTTCTGCTCTGAGTGGAGCGAGAAGGAATGTCAGACTTTTACTGACTAAAACCCACCAGTGTTCCTTCAGTTGCGTTATGCTTTCCAAAGCCACGGTAACTTTTTGGAACAATTCCATCATTCTTGCTGACATCTCTATGAGGCGCACGTGGAACACAACGCCGTCGACCTAAGCTTGCTTCTTACCGGACGGCGCACTACCTATTGCTCGCCGTCCGCAATTCCGCGACTAAGGTGGTAGGAAATCGCCCTGCTACTCTCGACACCTCGGGCGTCTCCGGCGGGGAATACAATACTTTAAGTATATATTTTCGTTGCAGATCAATCACCCGATCATACTACAGGGGCGCGGCGGGCGCACTGCTAGTGTACGACATCACGCGGCGGGACACATTCAACCACCTCACCACCTGGCTCGAAGACGCGCGCCAGCATTCTAACTCAAACATGGTCATCATGTTGATTGGTAACAAGAGGTGAGAGATGTTACTTTTAGTCTGTGATTTCTCTGCAATAAGCCGCTGGGGATTATTGAGTCACTTAACCAGGGTCTCAAGTCTGCTATTACAATAGTGTCAGAATCATGAAGGTCAGAATAGTCTATCATTGACTTCATAATTGTTGATTTTGACAATCTACTAATATAATGGCGTCATTATGACTTTCCAATGGTTAATCACTGACACTCCATTGGAAGAAATGGCATAAATGGTAATCTTGTACATAATGACAATTAATGAATGTCCGACGCATGCGGTAATCTGGTAAAATTTTGACAGTTCCTTTGAACAGTGTCCTACCATTAGAATGTCGTTGTGCAATTATTGCTTTTAATTTGTTTTACGAGACAGCTCGATATTGTCATTCTACCACAATTCTATTACGAGACCAATGACTGACCAATGATCGATCGTGATGAATTTATAAGATTACGAACTTTTACAATAGGATCGTGTTGGAATGACGAATTTATAAAAATAACAGACTTGGGCTCCAGGGGCTACCATGCTATAAATTTTATATAATTGTAGCTCCTATAACAATTCAGATTAGGTCATAAAATGGGTCGCGTTAAGAGCTCATGGTAGAGCCTCAGGGCGCTAGTTATCATTTGTGAATTCAATCAACAATGGCTCCAAATGCTTGAAGAAAAAAGTTTTTATTTTGTTTTTACCGGTAACCTGAAATCTTAATATTATGCACGAAGAATAAAAGATGACTATGTGATAATGTAAACAAAGTGTATTGTTCATATTCCCGTTATCTTGCGTGACTAAGCAGATGTGTCGTACTTTGAGTTAGTACATTGTTAGTTGAATGTATTTACGCTTTTTTCCAACGGAAAACGTACCTACTGTAATTTTTAACCGACCTCAAAAAAAGCAGTTTCTCAACTCGGTTGTATTTTTTTTATGTTTGTTGATTTATACCATTGTTATTTAAAAGGTACCTATTTCCAAATAGGCCAGCACCAGCACCAGGTATATTTCCAGCTCTGTTGCTGGGATACATGAGGAAGTGTAGAAACTCCAAAAATATTATAGGCACATTAACGGTTTAGGTATTTTCATCAAGAAGTCAAGCATTCCGGAATCTGTTTTTCCTGATGGCTACAACCCGGGAATCTTTAAGTCAAGAGTGAATAGGTTACTTCTAGGTAAGCGCGTTCCATCGTCGACCGCATCGTCGCTTTCCATCAGGTGAGTTAGCGGTCAAGCGCGAACCTATCAAGAATAAAAAAAAAAAAAAAAAATTATTTACATTCAGTAGGTACCACAAGCTTGTTGAAGTGAAACTAATGTTGAAGAGTAGAACTTCAAAAACATAGATATCTCGATCAAGATAGTTAAACGACTATGACAAAACAAATTGCACTGATGAAAATAACACCGTCGAACTGTATTCTAGCCATGTTTGGGCTTATTGGAATTGTCATGAGTTGCAGTCTGGTTATAAATTAGGTACCGTCCAAACTGATCTGGTAATGACGCCGGAAGTTAGACAAGGACACTCCGGTGGTCACTACTCTATCTCTACAGTAATAAATCCAACTTAGGTTAGGCAACCAATTTTGTAAACAATGCTGAGAAGCTGTAATTTTTTTTCAGTTTTTTCTTAATATGTATGTTACTTTGGGTCAAGAAAGAAAGCAGTTTGTTTAACCCAACATCTGTTTTATCTTGAAGTTGCAAAAGGAAGACATGATCTGTATAACATGCTTAATAACGCCTAACTTTCAGTGATTTGGAATCCCGACGTGAAGTCAAGAAGGAGGAAGGTGAGGCGTTCGCCCGTGAACACGGCCTAGTCTTCATGGAGACCTCGGCGAAGACTGCAGCCAACGTGGAGGAGGCCTTCATCAACACTGCCAAAGAGATCTATGAGAAAATACAGGAAGGAGTATTCGATATCAACAACGAGGGGAGTTGTGCGTGCTTACCGGCCTTATCTGCTAATCGATAGTCGTTGACGATAATTTGACATTGAATTACATAGGGGTATCGGTAGTCGGCAGTTGTATTGTTTAGTTGGCAGATTTCTTAGATTTTATGAAAAGTTGAAACTACCTATTGGAACCGTGCACTAGCTTCTGACGTTTTATAAGTGGCCATGTAGGCCTATGTGAATAAAAAAAAAAAAAAATGTTGAGTTGAAAATGATTATGATGCGAGACGAAATCACAAATGATCGATTCTAAAATAGAGTAAATTGGTAATTAATTCCTTTAGTTTTCTACGCCACATAATTATGTAGGTACATAGAAACACGTCGAGATTTTTATCATGAAATGTATTAATTAGGCTTCTGTTTTGACTGATACTGACATAATTACCTGCCCATCTCATATCGAAATTAGAGCATTTATTTGCATCATTTGGGGTTTGCCGATAAAAACCCACATGTATCCGGATCTAAGAGTATACTTTCTCCTAAGGATTAAATCCCCACAGGTTCTCAACCATAAGTTGGGGCAGAAAACTCAATATAATGGCCTTTCATTGGGATTCAGAACCAAGAAAATTTGGAATAAAACTCCGCTTTAGAAAATATATTTATATTGTAATTTCCGACCGGAGCTTCGGCTTCGATCACCATTATTCGGTTTCGGCCGAAAAGAGCCGATGTTTCGGGCGAAGCCGAAGGTTTCCAGCAAGCACCGAAATTATCATAACTTCAAACTTTTATTATCTATGTTTAACCAGTTTCAAGGAAATTTGAGTCGCCAATAGAGTCAACTTAAAACATTATTGTATTCACTTTTAGCCAACCTAGTTCAGTTTCTTTGAATTGTTAGTCCTAGGGTTTCGGTTTTCGTCGAAAATTATAACGAAAGCCAGAGATAGATATGGCTTAGATATGGCAGATATGGCTTCGGCCAAAAATCTACCTTCGGTTGGACACTAATAATATTATATCCTCTATGCAAATGGGGAGAAGATTATTGACTTTTTTACTCATGAAACAGGCGAATGGCATCAAGATCGGACCCCAACACTCGACGGCCGGGGGCGCGAGCGGTGCGGGAGGCGCGGGAGCGGGCGGCGCCGCGGGTGGGGGCTGTTGTTAGGTACTGCACTGCACACACTGAGGAGGGATCGCTGCCCTTTAGATCGGGCTGAAGAGGTAAGACTTACTCCTTATGGCATCGCTGTTATCCGGTATTTAGGCACCTTTGCGACTAAAAATAAGCCAAATCTGCGTAATGTCGATCAGAATTCAGCCCGTCCTATCATAGGCGTGGCGTGGCTTATATAGAGGGGGGAACCCCAGCTACTGATTCGAAATACTATGATAGACACTAAAATACTAACAATTTTACACAAAACTCAGGTATGTCAGGGCCAGGCTTATTCAGATTTCCAATGAATGAGAGAAGGGAAAGCAAAAACATGCAAGCAAAAGTATACCTTAATTAAATTTATTACTACAATATTGCTGTTACTTTTACTTTAATAAGTACTTACAGTACTTAGTATTTATTATGACTGTTTTTTAGGCTCAGATATTAAATTAAATTATAGGCAAGTGGACTTTATAGGGGTTTATTCTAATCCTTAACAAAAGTAGGTTATAGTTCATAAGTACGTCTACGCGCGGTCTTCGACGATGCAATGCTCGATGTCCTGCGTGCTTGAACCCCGCGCCGTGCCACGTCATCGTAGTGTGCGTGTGAACAATGACATTTTATTCAAGACATTGTTTAACTGATATTATTTATTATTATTATAAAGATATTGTGTTGTTTCAGGAGGAGGTGCAGCTGTGTGCAACGAACATTGGTACGAAACTTATTGCATGCCGGATTCATAGGATTATTTTATATATGCTACAAAATAGCTTGCGTCTGACTCACGTTATAATATAATACGCCGCTAAGGCACATCTATACTTAGTAGAAATATTCAATTAACTTAAAATAATGCCATCATTGTCAAGACAAAATCAGATCCATGATGTAAATGAACAACACTACAAACTGATCAAATTCTAGCATTCAATTTATTCCTCATTCCCTTTTGCGATAACTGTTAGGTCCCCTAGACTTGGTGGCAATTAAAATCTTATCTCATAATTAATAAATAGACATCTATAATACCGTAAACATAAGTTTTATTCGAGTGAGTACAGATGGCAGATAATGGTTACGCTGAATGGACCAGATGTGAGTAATTTAGTCGTATGGAATACATAATAATTAAATAGATCCTTCATACGATTAATTAAGCTTCTATGTAATTTTGTGTGTATGTAACTCAGTGTATATTTTATTTGCAAATGTCATAAAAACTTTCACAAATATCTCGTAATCTGGCATTTATTTAAAGATCGTGTTATATGTTGTGTATCTTCATTCTCATGGTCGTTGTGTTAGCAGAATGTGGTATTTCGATGAGGCATCTATGTATATTGTTGCCTCTTGTACACAATCACCTATATTGGCACTCTTTCAAAGGTTTTTATTGGATTGGACGAGTATGTAGTTGCTAATCGATGGATGAAATTCTGCATCAATATAGGAAATTGTCTGGGAAGTGTGAAAATTACGTCTTAACGTTATTTGGATGCGACTGAAACGTCGTCAAAGTATGCGCGAAACATTTACTTGTATTATATGTATTTTGTAGCCTAAGCTACAATGTCTAACAGGTACATACATTATTATATATTTAGGTTTACATAATATATTGGAATATTAGCGAAACTGAAAATATTTTTATTATTTATGTCAACATTTTAATTTATGAAGATTCATCTGTACAAATTTGAAAAAAATAATCCAGTTAAGTGAATCGAAAATGTACACATTGTATAAATTTAAATTCATCTAATTGTGATTGATTTCTGGTACCTTCTATACCTTGCATCGAAGAATGGAGACCAATTTGTCAGCTGTTTAGATCAAAATACCAAGTATGCTTTTAGGTGGTGGCCTAGTATAGTTATGCACAAGATACCAATTTTGGAATGGTTTTGAAGTGTTGAAATTGTAATTCTTTAAAAAGGACTGCTTGCAAGGTACTGAAAGACATGATTACAAAATAGGTTATTTTTAAGTTTAGCACATTGTAATGATATAATATTTTGTAAGGTTACAATATGCAGACACATTTGTAAGGTGTAATTCATGAGAGTAAATGTTGAAAAACAATATTGTATTTTTTTTTATCTATATCTAAATTGTAACATGCTCTGTCTATTACTAACAAAAAAATATTGAATACTGCTACGTATCTGACGCATTACTCGAGTTCTGATCAGAGTGTGAAATGATATGGTTGATTTCATTGAGCACTGTTAACACACAGTTGACAATTTCTGGAGTCTTCATCTTCACCACCCCACTACTCTTCACTTCGGCTCTCGGCAGGCTCACTTCGCACAAATCAAACACAGTAATATCTAACAACAACATTTCAAATATTTGATTCTGTAGATTTTGGTATGCTAATGTCACTATATCTGACTTCTTTGCTTCATAGTTCTTGATTCTGAAATGGAAATTGATATGTTATTATGGGGTCCCATTTGCATCATAAGATAATTATTGCATATAATTTTGTTTTGTTGGTAGCAGTTTAATTATTGAGGCTTCAAGTTGGTATCATGTTCCATTATAATTATCTAAAGGGCCTCTGCGAGTTGGCTTCGGCTCCTCGTACGCCTTCCAAAGGTCCAGGACCTCAGGGTCCTGAGATAAATATTGAAAATACATATATAATAATAATAATATTTTTTATTATCCACAAATACACAGTTATTACATGAGGAGATATTGTTTCCAATAAAAACTGCAATGTGTAACACAGATTAACGACCTCTGGCACCCAAGCTAAGATTAAACTTGTGTTATGGGTGCCAGGGCTCACTCCATTAAAATTCTACTATGTTCGAGATCTGGCCCGCATTTGTTAGGCCTATGCCTAAGCCTATGTCTATAAAGCTACGCGTCCGTAGACAGTAGCTTGGGGTCGCCCTCCAGTCTAACCGGATGCAGCTGAATACGAAATGTTCCGAAACAGTGATATTATGTAGGGTAAACTGAGGTATAACTGGCCACGTTCAATTATTGGCCACTATTCACTTTAACTGCATAAATTAAGAATTATTCTCATAGAACGCCATCTATTATTTATTTTCGGTATTACCTACTCAACTAGCTTTCATTATAGTAACAGTTTTTTCCAATATGAACACTAGCGCCAAAAATATCGGCCATTTTGTGACAGTACGCGAACGAGTTCCGACGTGAACGGTAAGTCTTTAAAAAAAATTTAACGTAATGATTGACATCAAAAGTGAATTTTGGGAAATTTCGTGTAGTAAACGTGAGTAGATTGTGTTTGTGGTGTTGTATAGATGGTAAGCGACCATTTCTTTAAGTTATGTTTTGTCAGTATCTATGTTTTAGCGAGATTAGTTGGGTGGCTAGTTTTTGATTGTAATTTTTGCATATTTTCATTTATTGGCCACCCATGCCAGTTACTGAGTTATACGCTAATATCCGAATTTAACGAAAAATTAAACGTATTTAGTAGGCTTATAATAATATAATAATATAATAATAATATAATAATATTTCACAACTATCACACAACGCCGTCTAGTCCCAAGCTAAGCAGAGCTTGTGTTATGAGTACTTGACAACTGATAAACGTACTTATATATTTCTAAACACATACATATACATATTATATATAAATTACACCCAGACACAGAACAAATGATCGTGCTCATCACACAAACATTTGTCCTGGGTGGGAATCGAACCCACGACCTCCGGCATAGCAGTCAAGGTCTCTAACTACTAGACCAACAGGCCAGGCATAAGGTACACTATCGCCTAAAAAAAAATCAAATAAAAATATACATGTTTATCAGTAACTGGCATGGGTGGCCAATTGCATTATAGTTGTATGGCCAGTTACTGACGGAATATTTTTTGTTGCACAGATTTTCTGAAATGTCGTTAAAAAAACGCCAATACTCTAAAGAGGCAATAGAAAACTGCTATTAAATTTATTGAAAACGATGAAGGTTCGATTCGTCAAGCAGCAAAAAAATTCGGCGTACCTCGAAGCAGTATCCAGTTCAAAATACGAAATCCGAACACAAAATTTAAGTCTGGACCTGATCCAGTGCTTACCGAAGGTGAAGAAAATGAGTTGTGTAACTTTATTATACAACAAGCTAAAAGAGGATTTCCCAGAAAGAAAGAAGATATACAGGTTTGTGTCCAGGATTTTTTGAAGAAAAATCCAAGACCTAATCCATTCCGGAATAACAAACCTGGAGATGTATGGTTCAAGGCATTCTTGAAACGTCATCCCAACATCTCGATTCGGACATCAGAGGGAGTCACTAACGCAAGTGCCTGTGTTTCGGAATTAGATATTAGGAAATGGTTCCAAGAAATAAAACAATACATTGACGATGAAGGTTTATCTCCTGTCATTCAAGACCCTGCCCGTGTGTTTAATGCTGACGAAAGTGGCTTTAATATTTGTCCAAAAACCGGCAAAGTTTTGGCAGAAAAAGGATGCAGAAATGTGTACGAAATTGAAAAATCATCTGCTAAGGAAAACATAACAGTGTTATTCACATTTTCTGCCGCCGGTCAAGTGTGCAATCCCATGATCATTTATCCCTACAAAAGAATCCCCGACCGAGTTACGTTGAGTGTGCCATCTGGATGGGGAATTGGCCGCAGCGACTCGGGCTGGATGACGGCTGCGGTCTTTTATGATTATATAGCTAACTGCTTCCACCAAGAACTAACGCAAAATAATATTCCTTTTCCAGTAATTTTGTTTGTTGATGGCCACAAAACGCATATAACATTAGAAGTATCTGAACTCTGCAGAACCTTACAAATCCATTTAATTGCACTCTACCCGAATGCAACGCGTATTTTGCAACCAGCAGATGTTGCAGCTTTTCGTCCGATAAAAGCTGGATGGAAAAAGATGTTGCGGGATTGGTACATTGCATGTAATTATCAAGAATCTCTCAACAAAGAATCTTTTGCTCCTTTACTAAAAAAAGTTGTAGATTCATGCGCAAAAAAAGAAACTTTGATAAATGGATTTAGGGTAACTGGCCTATACCCATTTGAAGCCGACAATGTTGACTACAGCAAGTGCTTATCAATTAAAAAACCTGAAAATGATGCACCTACAATTATGAACACAACAAATGCTGAATGTGTACTGACTTACTCCGATTTTTGTGAGATTGTAGGTGAATCAATAATTCTCAAATGTCACACAGTTACATCATTAACGCAAGTAGATGTTGATGACAACTTTACAGCAATTTATAAACTTTGGCAGAAATTTAAAGCTGTTCCCGAAGAATTTATGTTTAGACAGGATTGGAATCAAAGTGTACACACTGATGAAAATGACTTGTTAACCAAAAGTAGCTGTGTAATAGATTTGAAGGAACCAAGCGAAGAAAGCAAAATGATTCTAAATGAATATACCGGTGAACTAACAATAAACAACGAAGATAATAAAAATGAGACACAGAACATACAAGTGGAAGAAAATAAAGGGGGTAGTCACCAGAAAATACTAACACATTTTCCAGATGTCTGTACTCCATTACCTATAACTACGATACCAACCCAAATAGAGATTCACGAACCAGACAGTTTTACCGACGACACTAGTAGTTTACAGCCTACCACATCAAAAGAAATAGAGATGCTAATATCAAACACTATAATAGAACCGCAACCTAGCACTTCGAAACAGATTAATCCAAATAAAACTGTTTCTGTTGTCTCAAATATACCTTTCTCGGAATATCTGAAACAAAAGTTACCCGATTTTCCCAAACGACAAGGAAAACGCCAAATTAACAGAAATCCATTCGCGTTGACATCTGACCTATATGTTGAAAAGATAAGAGAAAAACAATTAAAAAAGCAAGAAGAAGATGCTGCAAAAGAAGAAAGGAAGAGATTAAGAGAAGAGAAAAAAAGTCAAAAAGAGAATAATGTACCAAATAAGAAACCAAAGAATATAAAAAATAAGACTGCTACTAGCAAAACGATAAATAGTCAAGATGAGTCTAAGAAACTGTTAGAAAATAAGAAAAAACGATGTGTCGCTTGTTGTGACTATTGTTTAAATCCAATAACAAGAAGGGCGATTCTATGTAGTCTCTGTAATAAACAATTTCATGAGAATTGTATACCATTACCTCACAAGATTCATATTCCTGAGGATGAATGTGATTCTTTTTTGTGCCATAATTGTTACAAAGAGAGTAACTCTACATCTGATGATGATGATGATGATGTAATTAATTTATTTAAACTTGTCAATAACTACAAATGAAAAGTTCCTCATTACCATATCTATGATTTAAGTACAAACGAACTGTGGTATACTGATCTCTTATAAAATTAAGCTAAAATATAGTTTTTTTTTTACGAATTAAGAAAAACATTGTTAGAATTTGTTTTGTTATGTTTTTGAAGTTTTTAATTTCTAATATAGTTACTATATTCTATATATTTTAATTGCTTTTGATTATTTTTTTTGTATGGCCAATTATTAGTATTATGGTGGTCAATATCTAATTTTTAATGGCCAGTTATTACTAAAAAAGCTACTTTTTCTTTCTAATAAAATATTTCTACATAATTCTATTTTATTTGAATTTTTTACACACCAATAACGATAAACGGATACTTGCTTTATCTAAAATTAACACAAGAATATTAATTTCTTGACACATTTTGTCATGGTACTGAAATTAACAACGCGCTGTTCTTAAGTGGCCAGTTACTGGTGAGTTTACCCTATCATTTGGAACATCGGCTCAAAAGATACAAACGGAACATTTGAATCATCGGCTCACAAGATACAAAAGAAACATTTGGAACAACGGCTCAAAAGATACAGACACTGACTGTTATGAATCGTGATCTGTTACGTTGCGCCATATACACCAACAGTTTTATTTAATTGAATTTTGATTTGAGAATAATTTCAAGCAGATGTTTCTAGTTCAGTTCATCAAAATTTACAGTATTTACGTTTTATTGAATTTTAAAAAGACTGCAGGTCACTCAAAGTAAAGACTGTTTCTGTGTTCCAATTGTTCCAAATGATGCATTTAAAAGATTACTGCTGTTCCAATCTTTCGGAACACTAAAATGTTTCGGGACAATGAGTCGGTTCAGTGGAGTTACACACGTCTAGTACAGACTGTCAAAGATGTACGAATGACCAGACTAACAGCTTTACCTACGTGCTTTGCTAGGCACGGATTAGTAGGGAATTACTTCACAATATATCTTTTGAATTTTACATACCCATTCCATATTAATTGGATGTCTCCAACTTGAAAGGATAAGTTCAACTTATCCTTGTGATCAACTTGCGGTGTCCTGTACGTCAGTGTAAAAGGATCCGTGTTGCGTGACGAGTCATTCTCCACATAGTTAAAACCGAAGTACAGCAATTGTTGCTGAAAATTAAAACAATATTATGTTATTTAGAATAGTAGCCAATTTTTAGACTAAGCAACTTTATTGTGGAATTTTTGAGGGATTGTTTGAAAGAATTGCTGCGGCCCTAGAATGCAAACAGCAACAGAACTGAAGGAACACAGGTAGGTTATATTCAGTAAAAGTCTAAGGCCGGTTTTATTGCTCGAGCGACCGTCGGTGCGTACCTACGTCGCGCGACGGTCGCGCTTGTCATTGTATGAAAATTCACAAATCGTGACAGTGCTCGACCGACCGTACACACGCGTCTAATGCTATGAACTGCGTACGAGGGTCGTAAAGGCCAACGCGTAAGACTATGCGCGTGTGTCGTGTGCGGCGGTCCCCGTAGCGGAAACCGGATTATCACCAGCGTCGCTAGTTCAACTTTAACGGTGTGCATGTAGTCATGTCGATGGAGAACTTTAATCTATTATTATTAAGTAGCAAAACGAGCGCTGGGCGCGACTGCCCGCGACGGGTGCCAGCGCAGCGAACCGTTACGGTGCACTTTTTTATGGGACCGCGAAACGAATCGGCGGGCCGTACGAGCGGGGCGGCCTCGCTCGTGTGCCCGCCGATTCGTAGAAATATTTGCGGTGCGGCGTTGCAACGCTTCGTGTGGCTCGGCTCTAACGTAGCGTCGGCTCTGACACTTCCTATCGCTCCACTTTGAGCGCGAGAAGTTATTTGATGATTTGCCAACCAAAAAAAGTGGAATTGTGAGGTAAGAGCTGCTCCCGGCAGTTCCAGCTAACCTAGGGGTCATCTTCCAACCTATGGCACAACATATCTGATTGTGAAGATTCCCAGGTATTAGGTAACACAATGCCCCTTGGAAGGTTTCTGCATCGGATTCAGGACGAAAAAACGCCCGGGTGTCGCCATTGTGTGGACCGCCCGGAGGACACGGTGGAGCAAACGGTAGACGTATACCCCGCTTGGGTGGAGCACCGCCGTGTCATCGTGCTTTCCAGCCACTGTAGGCATGATTTTGCACACGGCGAGCAATGGGTAGCTCGCCGTCCGGTAACCGGACCGAGTCCTAGTCGTCGACGGCGCGTAGTGTTCCACGCGCACCTCAAGGAGATGTCAGCAAATTGTAGGGGCCCAGCAGGGTCGAAGCCTATTGGGGCCATGAGTTAAGTGAAAGTGAACCCCGGGACCCTGGAACTCTAGGCAAAGAAGGGACATAGAAGTGAGTTTTAGTCAGTAAAAGTCTGACACGCCCTCCCGCCCCGCTTAAGAGCGGGAGAAGTCATTGGATAATTACCAACTAAAAAAATAAAATGCCCCTTGGTAAAACGTCAGATTTACTAGCTTCTTTGAAATTCACAGCCAAGATCCTTTGAGCCTTTGCTTAAAATGCGTTCCAAATGATTTATACCATGGTAAGGCTTAAAGTTAAACCAGTTAAGAAGAATGAAGCTTAGCTGCATATTTTAAAATGCAGAGTGAGTTTTACAAGTAGGAGTGGATGCCCAATAATTCCAAAACTACCTAAGGAATAGTAAAAAGTATTCAACGGAGTATCAGGCTTGCTTTAGAAAGCTAAATTCATCATTGATTTTTTTTTTAATTATACTCTTTGCTATCTTATACATAAGATTAAAAAAAAAATCTTTATTCTATTTCTATTGAACCTGTTGATTTTGGAAAAAAAAACCACATGCAGTATTATTATAATAGTATTGCAAATTGAATAAAATTTGTAGAAGAAATATCATATGGCAGTTTTCATCAAAATTGGGCTCAAGACTTCTTTGAGAATTCACTCTGTATATTGCATAAATAAATCTACTTTATAATATTAGTCAACATATTAACCTTTTGACGTGCGTAATTAGAGACACAATAGTAAGACAATGGCTTGCGGGCGCCGGCTACCGCCTGAGCGTTAATGAATTAAACATACCTGTGTAAAACAAAATTGCTTAATTTGACAGTCAAATATAGTCTGTAAAGTAGTCTTGACTGCAGTTCCGACTCTTTGTTCACCTCTCTCCAACATGTATGGCAGATGAGTGGCTTGGTCTACAGTGATACTGATGCCCCAAGACAGCAGTATGGCTGCATAGGATACCTTACTTTTAGCGTTTTTGTCTGGAGTTGATGATAATACATTTATCTGAAATTTTAAAATGTTATTTTGATTCTGCTGTACTTGGACAGTTTTTTTTTTCAATTTTCTAGCTCACACTTCATGTGACTCCAGAACTGGCTTTTAACTTAATGAGATATTAAACATTACCATTCTTTGTGGCAATGCCACCAGTTTTAACAGCACACTTCCAGTTGATGCAAAGAAATTGTTTTGATGCTACATTTTGAGATATTTATTAGTTGGGAATGTTTATAGTAAGTTTTTTATGACATGTATCTTCCAGGTTGATGCAAAGAAATTGTTTTGATGCTACATTTTGAGATATTTATTAGTTGGGAATGTTTATAGTAAGTTTTTGATGTATGTCTTTGTTAAAAATATGAATACTTTCTGCTACTTTCTAATATTTCAGAGATGGAGTATAGGAGATGAAGTGAAGTCAGCCATGGAACTAGTCAATGTACCGCCAATCGTCTCCATTTACCGGCACTCTCTGCATACCTTTGATGACAGTCAAAAAACTGCTCTTAAAGCGATTAAGATCACTTAATTTATCAACAAAAAAAGTCATCTTCAAAGCATTCCATAAATATACTTACATGCAAAGCACTGGCATCATCTTCACAATACTTTAAATTAGCTTGTTCTTCGATTTGCACAACATATTTTGTTGACGAATTAGCTGTTATAGCACCCACGAGAGCTTGTCGAATTTTTGAAGCGTACTGCTTTAGTTTCACAGTACTGTATTGTAAATTGTACAACGGAGACACTTTATTTAGCCGCCACGTCCCTTCGTTGTAAATAGCTGTGAAATAATTCATTTTTAGTAACAAAATGAAACTGAAATTCTACGTGAACTAATAACAAATTAAAATGGTCTTACCGGCTAATGGATCACCATTTCTTGTAATTGAATTATTGTCTTGCTGCCAGGTAGGTTCTGGTCGATACAAAGACATAATGTTTATTTCAAGTTCACTATTTTATTGATATTTTTATCAAATTCGGTCCAAGGTAAACAAACGTTCAAAATAAACGAAACGGTTAATTTTTGACGTTCAATCAAACTTTGACTTCTTTCACAGACGTATATTACCAAAGTTTTTTTTTTTTTTTTATTAATGATAGGCTCGCGTTTGACCACCATCTCACCTGATGGTAAGCGATGATGTGGTCGACGATGGAGCACGCTTGCCTAGAAGTAGCCTATTCACTCTTGACTTAAAGATTACCAAAGTACTCTGTGCTTAAAGACCCCTAAGTACCACAGAGTACTTTGGTAATCTAAGTACTCTGTGCACAGACGATAGAGGGATTTTGACATTGTTAACTTTTTTTTTAGGTTTGAATTCGCTTCGTTTAGTTTACATGCATTTAGCATTTTAGCCAGCCAGTGTCAAGTTTAAAAAAGATTTAGTTCATGGTTTTAGGGTGCGTTTGCACTGAAGCGTAACTGGGTGGAGTGGAGAGGGGCAGACTGTGAATTGCGGTTGCCTAATCGTAGTCAGTTTGATTATCTTTGATTTCTATGTTGATTCACATTCTCACATTCTAATGTTTTTACTGTATTTGGCAACATATAACGTAGAGTTAGCCTTCTCGGCGAGTTTCACCTATGTAGTCGATTCTAAATTAAGATTCTTAGTTTCATTCAGCCGAGATCGTGCCTGTTTGAATGATTCTACATAATATTGTCCAGTTGTGTAGACATATAAATACGGATTGATACCTATCAGCCGTGCTGGATAGATATTTATTCCAAATTAGTAATTTTAGAAAAATAGCAGTTAGCATCTGTAGATTTCTTCGCAGAAATTAGTGTTTATTTTTTTTTAGAAAGATATAGGCCATCCTCCTTTCCAGCCCCTCCTGACCCTCCTGACGCTTTTTCATCTACAACCTTAGCGTTCGGTAGGCAACGCCATAAGATGGACTCAGAAACAATCGAGGTTGTTTAAAAAAAACTATTACTTATGTATAGAGGACATGGCTGTTGCGGGCCGGCCATCCAAACACTGTTTATTCACCCTCCGACGCGACGTGATGACAACTTAATTCACTCAGCGTGGACTTTACATACTGGTAGTCTTTAGTGCGGTCAAATTGAAAGACTTTACTGTACTACATAGGAAAAGGAATCTAATGATATTGGAATAATTCCAGGTTCACATTACTTCAGTAGCAGTCCCGTCCAATGAACAAGATTTGAAATTATGTCCTGCCCCTTATGTCAAAATCAAATAGCTGACATCAGCTGACATTTCGGCTGTCAAGTGTCAGCTGTCTGTCAATGACGTCAAAAAGCGAAGAAGGAAGAAAGGCCGAACAAAAACTTGTTTTCGTTTGTTGTTCACTGAACTATAATCTTCATCAAGTATTTCTACATTCTCCACAAAAATATTCATTGTAATTTGCTTACGTCACCATTACACGCTAATTTGAAATTGTAGGTATGTAATCCGTGTTGAATTTCAAAAACAACCTGAGCAAAAAGATCAATATTATCAAACTTTATCTTGTAAGTGGAACGCACATACTTGTTTATCGAAAGCGAATGCTAAGTTGGACTTTGAGACTGATAATTACGCCGGGTTAATACTCGTCGGTTGGTTTCTTTCTCATTTGTGTTCCGTTTGTCGTGAAGGATGGATCAGCTTCGCTTTGACGGACGTGTTGCGGTAGTGACCGGCGCTGGTGGCGGTCTCGGCAAGGCCTACGCTCTGCTGTTGGGATCGAGAGGCGCTAAAGTCGTGGTTAACGATCTCGGTGGTGCACGCGATGGCGTTGGCAAGTCAAACTTTGCTGACGCTGTTGTCAAGGAAATCAAGGACAAAGGTAGGTAACTAAAAATGCAGATTCACACTGCTGATTATGATTTATTCATATTTATGCAACTTAATATTTGAGTACTTAATAGGAATTTATGATTAATGCATGAGATCTTTTAAATAGTACTGTGCTACTTCTGCATATTGAACTTTGGATACTACTTATTCATAGCTTTGACCCTTGAAAATACCCATAGTAAAAAACAAATTCCCACAATTAAGTGATATCTCTGTTAATCTCATTTATTTAAACCATTATAATGTTTTTTACAATGACAGTAATAATGAAACTCTCGTTTTTTAAATACATTTTCATAATTTTATTCTCCCAAAACACACCTCTGGCCATATAAAATATATATACAAGTACATCTTAGTTAATTCATAATTTTGAAGTGATTAAATGTTGTTCTTAACAGCAAGGCATTTTCGAAAATGCAAAAATATAACAGGTAACATAATTAGAATGTCCATCGATAATCCTGTTTTTAAAAGTGTTTTCCTTTTTAGTTTGATAATAATTTTTAATTAATAAAAATTGTTTTTAAAACAGCCAAGCACTGGTCTACTATCACTAAAAAAAATATATATTTAGTACTTTTTAGATACCAAGTTATAAATACCATATTTTAACCTGTACCGTAATTAGAGACACAATAGAAAGACAATGAGCGAGGGGTTTAATGAATTAAGGTAAACTAAAAAGGCTGTCCTGTATTTTGCATCTTAATTTATGCCATCATTTAACCTCATCAATCCTGTTGACCTTTCCATTTTACTTAACCCTTTAGGTAACATTACCCTTATTTTACATGCTTATTTATGCATTATGCTAATTAATTCCTTATATCCCAGGTGGAATTGCAGTCGCCGATTACAACAATGTCGTCGAAGGGGAGAAGATCATCAAGACTGCCTTAGATAACTTTGGCAGGATTGATATCCTTATCAACAATGCTGGCATTCTTCGTGATAAGAGTTTCACCAAAATGTCTGATCAGGTAGAAATGTTACTGATAATTTTATCTGCGGTTTACTAGGTGTTTTATTTACAGCTGCATTAATAAAATATACAAAGGTTGACTAAACACATGACACATTATATAAGAGATATAATTTTATTTGAGAGAAAATATTACACTTCAGTACAATATTTTGCTATCTAATAGCGTTTTGCTTTATCTTATTGTCATTGACCTTTAGGAATCTATTCAAATATATTTCTTTATTATAATATTATTAGTTATTATTATGGCAATGTTTACGATCTCTCGCTCATGCTCAAAAAACATAACTCTGTTGTTGCTGTCTCGCATTCAGGTAACAAAGGGATTCTCAAAAGTATTTTTTTTAAATTAAATATGAAATAGTAACTTTTTTGGCTTCAAACCAAAATTAAAGATATTGGGATATCCTTCTTATTTTTTCTATCGATAACCGATTAGTACAATTAAGAGTGACAGAGGCATCCAATCCACTCCAGTCATGCAATTTTAAAAAAATGAAGAATATTGTTATCCAGTTTAAAGCCCTTGAGTACTATTACATAATTATATTAATAATAACTTTAACCTTATCAACATTTTATTTTAAGTGGGCAAGTGACAGTCGGTTAAAAAAGAATGTCCCATACCCAAAACAAATTAATTTAAACAGTAAAGATTTGAAGTAATTCTAAGATCTCTTGTCCAGGACTGGGACCTCATCCACTTGGTTCACTTGAAAGGTGCTTTCAAAGTCACACAAGCCGCATGGGAAACTTTCAGAAAACAAAAGTATGGCCGCATCATCATGACATCTAGTAACGCCGGCATTTTCGGAAACTTCGGACAGGCTAATTACAGGTCAGTTTTTATATTTAGCCAATACTGTTTCCCTGCTGGGTCAAGGGAGAGGCCTTGACCCAGAAGGGAAACACCCAAGCCTTTCCAGGAAGTCTTCTTCCATACATCCTTGAATGGTCAAACCAACGAAAAATATGTTAAAAATAACCATAGTGACATGATTTTGATACTCACACATTTAATTAGATTGAACTCATACTTACAATGACTTTGCACATTGTGAAGTGAAACAATTACTAAACGAATGCATATTATGAATAAGAATGTAAAAAAAAAACGGGAGTTCAAGGTCACTGTTTGAACTTGTATGTTCGTTAGTAAATAACCGAATAATGGCTATGGTTAGCGCTCTATAGTTAGAGACATAATCGGTCAGAATTAGGTAGATTTTGAGGCAATAAATTACCTATGTTCAATGAAGTGGAATGTCCAATTTTAGCAAATACCATTTCCTTGACAATAACGCTCCCATACACTAAAAATAAAATAAACTAAATAAAAATGATGAGTTTAGCGCCATCTAGCGGGAATATGTCCACGCTCGGGCGTATAGCTTTCGCCTTAAGTTTATTAGGTAAAGTAGGAACTTCACAGAACTTTTTTTTTCCTTTACTTTATTTACGTTGTTCTCACATAATAGTAGCGACTAAAAACATGTAACCGAGATATTTGTAATACATAACATGATTGAAACAAGTGTCCATCTAGTTTCTTGCACATTCTTCTTTTTAGAGATCTAGCTTTGGAATGTGCAATTAGCATCATTTATCTGATTGACTGACTTCTTGAAAATTCAAAAGTGCCTGTAAATGTTTTATTTGAAATAAATGCATTGATTCTTGATACTTCTTGATACTATTAACCGAATTTCTATATGTTTAATTTACAAGTTTTTTAGTTTTCTCAATAATGGGTCTTTAATCTTATCCTTAGTAACTTATCAACATAACAACACATTCAATCTTTTCTGTTCCTCTTTAGTGCTGCCAAAATGGGTCTGGTTGGTCTGACCAACACCCTGGCTATCGAGGGCTCGAAATACAACATCAAGGTAAACACGATCGTGCCTACGGCCGCGTCTCGTCTCACAGAGGACATCCTGCCCCCAGAGATGTTCGAGGCCATGAAGCCTGAGCTTATTGCACCTGTTGTTGTGAGTATTACCTAACTTAGAAAAAATTGCTAATAAACTTGTGTGTACACTTATAGTACGGCCGAAATATCGTGACAGCTCCGAACGTCGATTGGCTGCGCAGTACGTACTTACGTATTTTTTCGAGTAAGTGCAATAGTTTGGAACGCCAACTTCAGAGTGGTCAACATATTTTGACGGCACTGAACCGTTCGAATCGCTATATCGCTTTCATATCGAGGCATCTTGCCTTGGTCTTAACAACAAATAATCCTGAATAATCCTGGCTGGCTCAAAGTATTATAAGCTCTAAAGCCATTTAAAATCACAGTAGTTATTAGAATCACCAGTTTGTAGACATGCAACATTCAAGAACTTGCACTGAAATGGTTGATTTAGTCTCATTCTCTTTTCATAGAGAGGAGGCTACTTTCTTAATAGTGGGAACATTATAACTACGTTATGACCTAGCTATAGCTAGCATGAACTACAATTACAATTGTACTTTTCGATCAAAATTCACGACTAATCAAGACATTGTGGTGTATAGTTAATTAAGGGTTTGATTCTGCAAATTTTAGTATTACAATCCGTACGTCCTTGCAGGCCTATATGGTCCACGAATCGTTCCCTGACACCGGTGCGGTCATCGACTCCACGCTCGGCTATGCCACCAAGATGCACTACGTCAGGGGTCCCGGTGCCGTGCTCAAGTAAGTATTCTGTTAAACCCAAAAGTATGACCGTTATTTTAAATTTATCCGCCATCTACCATACTTACATTATAACTTCAACGAATATTCAAAAAACTTGAAAGCAAAGATCGAAACCGGTATTAAAATGTGGGTCAATTTGATCACAATTTCGACTGTTGTAGCTTTAAGTTCAATTTCTTTTTGTCATCAGAACCACATTGGAAATAAAAATACGTATATGAAAGTGCCACATGAAGATTGCTCTGAAGCGCATACCTTCTGTGGTATTTTTGAATTTTTGCTTTATTTTTTCGGTACGGTTACTGTGTTGTTTATGTTAAATTAAAACACAAACTTTGCCTCCCATTTTTTAAACTAAACTTATGAATAATTTGGCTTACTCATCGTTTCTTATCACAAATGTGCGCTAATATCTTGTCACTACGACCGATAAGATACACCTTTACGTAATACACGACAGTATCATTATACTTTCATATATATCTCAATTTATTTATACTCCATTCGCAATAAGATTAGACATAACAAACCTTTTTTTACCGTCAGTTCAACCGATTTTGACTTGTATTCCGTAGACTTAAGGATGGCATTAAAAGCAAAAAAAGTAGTTATAATACCAAAGGTCAAAATCGGTTTAATGGGCAGTAAAAATGGTGAAGGAGCATTACCTCTCACTTTGATTTTTTCTTCTCCTTGTTCAATTATATATTTATTAGTATATTTTTTTCTTTATATGTATGTATTTGTGTTATTATGTCTTATTAGTATTTTTCTGATGTTGTACACTGACAGCCCTAAATATATCTCCTTTCTTTCAGTCCATCCAAAGGTTGTCTGTAAGAAATTGCCCTGTGCGATAAGACACACTTATTTTTAATAATGTTTGTCCTGTATTTTTGTTTATGTGGTGTACAATAAAGATAAATAAATAATAATTAATTTTTTTTTTTAAAAGTCTAATCTTATTGCGAATATCTGTTATTTTTGTATCTATATCCCATAGATACAAATAATAGATATAGGTACTTATTTATCTACAATAGGTGGTCTTGCTATCATTAAAAAAATAACTAGACTTATCGACGCTGAGTCAATACTTAAATCTTTTTATTTGTTTATTTTTTCGTTGGGATAATCATCCAATGACATCCCCCGCTCTTGAGCGGGGCCTGTTCCGGCCTGTTCCTTCGTTGCCTTTCATACCAGGGCCGAGTCTTCCTTTAAAAAGCAAACCCTCGGCCCCAGTAGGCTTCGACGCTGCTGGGCCCCTACGGGTTGCTGACATCTCCTTGAGGCGCGCGTGGAACAGTACGCGACGTCGACGACTTGGACTCGGTCCGAACGGTTACCGGATGATCGGACGGCGAGCTACCCATTGCTCGCCGTCCGCAAGCCTGCGCCTACGGTGGCTGGAAATCGGGATCGAAATCCCGGCGGCGGTTGGGGCGTGAGGACCTTTGTCTCGCGCGTTCGGCCGCCTCCTTTGCTAGCATTACTGCTTCGCACTCCTGCCACTCCTCCTCGCTCCGGACCATGGCCTGTACCAAGATATCGCTGCCGCCGATCGCCCCCACGAGGATACGGCGGTGCTCTGCCCAGGCGGGGCACACCTCTACCGTATGCTCCACCTTGTCCTCCGGGCGGTCCACAGAATGGTGGCAAAAAAAAAAAACCCTAAGGGGGCAAAACGGGGGTTGGAAGTTTGTATGGAAAAACCGACTTTCACGCGGGGGAAGCCGCTGGCAGAAGCTAGGTTTATAGATAGATAAACATTTAACAAGACAATTCGCCAAAAAGGGTCATACGCACATTGTTCAAAAGATTTACCGTGGCCCTCGCAACGGTTATCTGAAGGAACACTGGGTTTTAATCAGTAAAGGTTTCACACTTCCCCCCGCTCCACCCATAGCTGGAGAAGTCATTTCCCTCGTAAAATAAAAAGAAAATGACCTGAAAAAACTGTCAGTTCAATCCCAAGTAGGCGTGGGCAGTGTCATCTTTGCGATTGGAACATTTGCATCTGAATCACTGAAATGTTCCAGAACAGTGATCTTTTGAGCCGATGTTCCAAATGATACACTAGGGGACAAAATGTCCTCCAGCATGACGCGCAACGCTCAATCTACGTGACGCTGCAACGTTGCTGAGTGTCCCGCAACTGGCCTCCCAACATTTTATAACGCTTTCACGTCACGCGGGACATATTGTTGGATAATTTGACAGAGTTGCGCGTCATGCTGGGGGACATTTTGTCCCCTAGTACATCTGAGGCTTTACTTACTCTGCGCAGTAAGAAATGACATAACTACGAAGAATGAATCGTAATGTCTTGTTCAGTGGCGTGCCTAGGGTTTCAAAATAAGGCAAGCCCAATAAAATTTTAACCGATTTCAAAAAAAGAAAGTTCAGTTTTCGACTGAGTATGTAGGTACCTACGTATGTATCATCGCAATTTTCTCACAAACTACTGATTAGCAATAAATTAAAAGCCCAAAAAACAGTCATGAATTTCATTTATAATTATATCTGAGAATCAAGCACAGTTGTTTTCTATGACTAACATCGGGGGTTTCGTCAATAATAATTGAAACAAATTTTGTTTGCCTAACTTCGTAATCGATGCAAGTTTGCATCACATCGGCTACGGAATGAATAATATCGTTTTGGATTTTGTTAGATAAATAACTCGGCCCCGGTTTGTTACTTTTCTAATGCTGCATATGCTTTTCTAAAACGACATCGTATTTTGAAATTAACGAGACCAGTTCTAAAAAATTGCCTTTATTTTTGAATATTTAATTTCGTTATTTTAAAAAGTCGCTAGTTTTTATTGTTGCTAAATCTTAAAAAAAGTTTCCAAACTCGTTAAAAATCTCCAAGATCTCACAACGTCGCTAAAACGGCAACACTGCAGAGTTGGCAAGGTGACAAGGTCACGCATACGCGAGCAACTTCATACGAATGCAACTTCATACGAATGCCCGGCTTAAATCTTCCATACTGATCGATTTGTAGACGCATAAGGTTCTAACTCGTTATACGGCACATCGCTATAAGTGCGAAAGTGACAGAGATAGTATTTGAAAGCCCGGTAAAAGCCGGTACGTGTAAGCGAGATAGATATAGCTCTCGCGTAGATGCTGCCAATGCGAAACTCTGCGCGCGCTGTGTAGTAGTGTGGCATAGGTAGATACTTTGTGTTATTTTGATAAGAATTAAAGCGCGCGAACTTTTAAATAGTTCGGGTTTGATATTGATTCTCTATCGAGCATTTTAGTAAGGCATGCCTGGCTTTTCTGCTTGTATGAAGGTACCGCCACTGGCTCTTGTTATTAAAGTTTTCATATGTTATATTAAACTAAACAGATAGCATGACAACGGTTTTCTATGACAACCTCAATAACAATGGCTTAGTTGATAAATATGAGTTTATGACATAAATGATATGTCTTAACTGCTGTACAGGTCATTGTTTTTGTATTAACAATGGCTCATAGGTTAAAAAAATATAACATCGCAACTGTATTACCCGAAAGATTATCCAGAAGTGTACTTTTTTTACCGCGCCCCGGAAGACGCAGCGTTGGAAGGCTTCTCACAAGGTAAACCGATGACCTAGTGAGAGTCGCGGGAATCCGTTGGATGCTAGATGCACAGGACCGTTCGTTGTAGCGACACTTGGGGGTGGCCTATGTAAATAATAAAGAGTAAGACTGGAGACGCCTCCAAATTATGTAACTACAGGCCTATATCACTTGCGACAGTCATTGCTAAAGTGTTGGACGGTGTAATTGATATTCAGTTAAGACAACACCTACAATTTCATGATGCGCAGTTTGGCTTTCGTCCTGGTTTGTCAACAGAAATGGCTATACTGAATCTCAAACATACCGTCCAATACTACACTGATAGAAGCACACCTGTCCATGCCTGCTTCTTAGATTTATCCAAAGCATTTGATCTTGTGGCATATGACAGGTTGTGGCAAAAGTTGTCGGATGATACGGATCTTCCGTCTGGTTACATACGTCTCCTTGAGTATTGGTATGGCAATCAGAGCAATTATGTGCGATGGTCGGGGTCACTATCTGTTGAGTACCGGTTGGAATGTGGGGTGAGGCAAGGTGGGTTAACCTCACCGACTCTTTTCAACCTGTATATTGACCGCCTGATCCGTGAGCTCAGTAGTGCCGGTGTCGGATGTTCGATTGATGGTGTTGTTGTCAACAACATCAGTTATGCGGACGACATGGTGCTGCTGAGTCCTTCGATCAGTGCCCTTCGAAAACTGATCTCTATCTGCGAGCGGTATGCGGTGGCCCACGGGCGCAGATATAACGCCACTAAAAGCGAGTTCATGGTGTTTAAGGCGGGCTCTAAAACTTATGACACTGTCCCACAGGTCATGCTGAATGGCAGTGTCCTTAAAAGAGTATCGCAGTTCAAGTATCTGGGCCACTGGGTCACCGAGTCGCTTGTAGATGATATGGATATAGATAGGGAACGCAGGGCTTTGTCTGTTAGAGTTAACATGCTGGCTCGTAGGTTCGCACGTTGTACTGCGGAAGTAAAAGCTACGTTGTTTAGGGCCTTCTGCCAATCGTTTTACACGTGCAGCTTATGGGTCAAGCATACGAAAAAATCGTATGACACCCTGCGTATCCTCTATAATAATGCCTTCAGGGCGCTGATGAAGCTGCCTCGCTTTTGTAGTGCGTCGGGCATGTTTGCGGACGCAAACATAGATGGTTTTGCGGCGATAATTCGCAAGAGAGTTGTGTCTCTAATGCGCCGCATACGAGGCAGTTCCAACAGCTTCCTTCAGTTGTTCGCCTGGAGGATGGATTTGGATCTGGATTGCCCGATAATGCGGTACTGGACCAGGCTGCACGTTGAGCACTCCGGAGCCAAACCCAAATTTAGGCTAAGATAAAACATATTTTATTTTATTATTTTGTGTATTTTATTTAATTTAATTCTGATTGACTTATTGTAATTGATTGTGTTTTATTGTTATTGTTTATTTATTAATGACATTATTGAGTTTTTGTAATGCATATAATTTTTAATTTTTATTTATTTTTTTAAATTCAATATTTTAATTTCAAATGTAATCAATATGGACTGGTTTCCGAAATAAATGAATTTTATTTATTATTATTTATTATGTCCAGCAGTGGATATCTTTCGGCTGAAATGATGATGATGATATACTTTTTTTTTGCTTTGCACGGTTTGTGCATATAACCAGTGTCAAAAGAAAGTATTTCGTTTTTGATACAGCATAGTTTTTTCCATTAGAATGCGAATATATGTCATTCTAATGTATTTGCAATATGTAACAACTTCTCTAGGCAAGCTTCGCTGAGATAGTCAATGCAACGATAAAATTCTCAGCTCCACTTTACCGAAGTCGCGCTTATTTCACTGATTCCACATTATTGTCCAGTTGTGTTTATGAAGACACGCGAATAATTAGAACAGCCACTGAAATTCACGTCTTTCACGCGAAATGAAGCGCGAAGCTCAAGACCGAACGGGATGGCGGCGCACTGTGGACGCCCTCTGCCCCATCTAGAGGACACAGGAACTTAAGTCAAGACAGAAATTCACTCGAAAAAATCCTGCCAAAAAACTCATTTTATACCAGTTATGTCTAAATCCCTTTAATAAGGCGAACCTTTTACCATCGACCACTTCGAATAAAGAACATCTATTTAAATCTAGCTAGTGTGAAATGATGATTTTTGCGCAATGTTGCCATTTTATAAATTTTTTGACCAGCATATAACGATGAAGTCCTAATGCTTCAAACCATCGTAACTTTATTTCTTCTATAGTTTGAAACTTTTGTCATTAGGAAGAAACCCTCAGACCCAGTGACCATCGAGTCAGTGAAGGAGTTCTGGCCTCAAGTTACCGACATGAAGAAGGCCGTCCACTTGGATAAGATGGCTGAGGTTACAGTGGATCTGGTTGAGAAGATTCAGGTAATTAACTTTATAATATTAAGGCGCCCTAATTAAATAGACTTCTTTTTAATAGCATTATTAGCCTGTAAAAATCTACATTGCCTTCGAAATGACTGAGTTAGCCACAATTAACGGGCGTCCGACAGATACTGCCACTAGTTATCTTCTATATAAGCCATTTTATGGATGGTAGGGCACCGCTCCCGCCTTAGCTTTTTAAACTAACCTGTTATTGTCAGAGTGCTCTACGATTCCGAGCTCGCTTCGTTCGCTCTTGGACTAAAAATATTTATTTGGCGTTGTAAAAAAAAACAATTAGTTTTATCTCATTTTCTTGCTTAGTTATAAAACGAGATGTTTGATCACGTGGCCAATAAAAAAAATGTATGGCTTGCCTTATAATTTCCTAATATTAAGGAGTACAAATTATTTATTTATTTTTAAAAAGTAATGTGTCGAGGGCTCATAAAAGATGGAAGCAGTGGAGGAGGCCTTTGCCCAGGAGTGGGACAGAACTGGCTTACCAAAAAAAAAAAATATCTGGGAGTATTGAACAGATAACGTAATTATTTCACTGGTTTTTACTTTTTAACCTTGAAAACATACAGTTTCTGTCAGATAGACATGTAACTTTTACATTACGAAAATCGTACTAACAGTTACAAAATAAAGGCGCTGGTAAAGGGAATTATTACCTATATACGATCCACGGGTAGTGTGAAAGCGGAACCCGGGGCCCTAGGACGAAGGCAAAGAAGGAACAGGAGTGGGTTTTTAGTCAGTAATAGTCTGACACTATCTCCCGCTCCGCCCAAGAGCGCGATTTGTCATTAGATGATTTTACCACCTAAAAAAAAAACTATATACGATTGATTGTACTCATGATGTTGGTATTTTTTGCAAATAGTATCTTTTAATAATGAGAACTACGACAACTTTAAGCTTGAATAATCTAGGTGTTTCTGGACTCAAAACTATGTTGTAGGTAAGGAATAAGATAAAACTTAATAATATCGAACTGCTAAGATATGTAGAGATAGAGAGATAGCGCAGTGGTTGGTCGACACCAACAGGATTAAGTTTTATCAGTATTTATTTTTTATCAAACAATTTACCTAAACGCATTATGATGTAATTTGCACTACGCTGATAAGATGATGTTTGTCATATTCATATTCTTTTTATAACTGAGTAAAGGTAGAACTACACTGCGCACACGTGTGCCACTTACGCCGATGTGGGCGCGTCGAACTCCATACATTTTATATGGAAACTAGACTTGTAGAGCTACACTAGATCCACGCCACGCGACGCCACGCTACGTCGTTCTACGTATAAATCAGGCGTGGTCCACGTGTGCGTCGGTCTAATGTAGTTCTAGCTTTAATATTTGTTTTGACTTTAATTATAAGCTCGTCGTATCTGTATACATCCCTATTTTTTAATTAGTACATTAAAAAATTGGGCTCTATCCGTACCTGTTACTAATCATATTTATGTAGTCAAAAGTAAAAAAAACGAAATCCCAAAATTATCCACGAAAATTTGACATACCTAATTGGTAAATTCATAATTGAATGAATTATTCATAACAATTGCTACTACAAAATACTACGCGCAGTGTTTTTCATTCATAATCAATATCCTGTACAATATTTCCATAGATTGAGTGACATTTTGGGATATGAACTGTGCTGTTTATGAATATTATTTATTGAGACTTTCCTTAAATAATAACAAGACCTTTTCTAATAAGCCCTTTAAGTATTTGTACTAATTAAAAACTAATAGTGTATATGTAAGGCAAAGTCTTGGTTCAATGATTCATCAACGCCCAGCCCAATCCCTTGTCCTTGAAAGTTAAAATTTAGGTACAAAGGTTCCTTTTATGATGTTTACAAAGAATAAGATGGGATTTTTAGCTGGGCTAGAGTGAAAAGGCTCATAAACTAGTGAGCCTCACCAAGAACGATTGCATCACTGCTTACCATCAGGCGGGATCGCAGTAAAAAAAAAATAGAGCTTAGTGATGAGTTGTCGTTTTTGTTTTAGTTATCCAATTAATCTTTCTTGTTACGAATAAATTCTTATATAATATTTTTATACCAGAATACTTTTAGCATCCAAACAGAAATCTCACGTGAAATAACTTTATGAACCAAAAAAAAAAACTATCGGCCGGTCGCCGGTATGAGGATTATTCAAATAGTTTGTCATCATTATGAAGCATTAATAGCAAACTAGCTTGTGCCCGCGACTTCGCTTGTATGAATGTCGGTTATTGTGGACGCGAAGACGAAGCCAGATAAAAAGTAGCCTGTCCTTCCTTGGTGTTCAAGCTTAACTCCGTACCAAATTTTATCTAAATCGGTTCAGTAGTTCTAATGTGAAAGCGTAACAGACAGACAGAGTTACTGTCACATTCAGATAATTAGTATGGATTTATTTGCTTGAACTTTATTATTTTCGTGATTGGACTTTGAACCAATTATGACATGGTTCATCATTGTTTGTCATAAGATCGTAGGGCAAATCATAATATGTGTGTATGTTTATTTTAAATATATAATATACTTTTCTTTTCTTTTTTACTTTTACCCGAAGAATCGCCAGACTTAAGTGGCAGTGGGCAGACCTAATGGTCGATGGGGCCGAAAGGTTCTGGAGTGGCGACCACGTACCTGAAGACGTAGCGTTGTAAGACCTTCCGCAATGTGGACTGGCGACCTGGTGAGGGTCACGGGAATCAGATGGATACATGATGCAAAAGACCGATCGTTGTGGAGACAGTTGGGGGTGGCCTATGTCCAACAATGGACGTCGGCTGAAATGATGATGACGATGATTTTCTTTTTTTTATGCACCTGCCATATTGTCTATCCGCCATCCTAGGTGGACTTGAAAATGCCTAAGGGAATAAATTCTGTCTTTGTATGTTTGTGTGGTATGAAGATTAAATAAATAAATTGTAAAGAGTTATTTTGCTTATTTATCATCGTTTGTTGTAGGACTTTGAAGAGCGCAGCAAATTGGATGGCAAGGGTGAATCTTTCTGGACAACTTTTAGCTACGACTCTAAGGATCTCTTGCTGTACGCTCTTGGCAGTAAGTATTTATGAATAACATGTATCAAAGTCAAAGTTTTATTTTATTTCACATAGGCCTACATGGGCACTTGTAAAACGTCAGAAGCTAGTGCATGTCGGCGTATGATCGCCATCGGTGTCGACGTCACACAAAATACACAGTCACAATAATATAGATTGGCAGGAAGTGATAATAAAGAAATACCTTACTCCAGTTCAAGGTGTTTATTCCATGGGCGGCGAAAGAGTGCCTTTCTAATCACATTACATCGGTTTTTATACACAGAAATTGACAAGCATAAAAATTCACTATGAAGGTAGAAAAATATTTAAAATAAATAAACGAAACGGAAATTGTCACAATAAATTCTTATTTAAATATGACCGGATGCTCTGATATTTTAAAGAAATAAAAAGGAAGTGGTCAGGTTAAATCCTCACAAGCTTAACCGGATGCTACAATATTTTTAAGAATTAGAAAGGAAGTCGTCATTTAATTTGACATAAATTGAACAGGATGTTGCAATATTTAAAGTAATTCGAAAGGAAGTTATCAATTGAAATCCTTGTATAAATTCAACAGGATGTCGTAATATTTTAAATAATCGAAAGGGAAGTTATCAAATTAAATCCTTAAATACATTCAACAGGATGTTGCAATATTAAAATAAATAAACAGGAAGTGATCAAATTAAACACTTATCAAATAATGGTTTTGCGCCCATACGGCCATTCTGATCTCAGCGCGCTCTCTGCGCTGTACAGGAATTTACATCAATTCAGATCACTCACATTAGGTTTAATCTTCATTATAGAGCATCCGATATTCAGAAATCAGAAATAAGAAACGTTTACTTCAAACCGATCAATTACAGGCACCCTTGAACAGTCAAAAAACAAGTGAAACTAAATCGCACGTTCCAAAGCGTAGATCTCTATGGAGAAGAACGTGCAAGAAACTCCATGGACACTCTTTTAAATCATATTATGAGTTACATAAATCTTGGTTACAACTTTGTCGCTTCTAATATGTGAGCACAATGTAGATAAGTAATAATAATTAAAAAAACGAATTAAAAAATAGAAATTAAACTAAGAAAAAGGCAGCTAAGAGATGATCAGTCTCAACTGACGGCACCCGTTCACGAGCATGACGCGTGCCCCACTCAGCTCAACCATTTTGAAGATAACTGAATGACCCAATAACACGTGCCACCATCAGCGAGACATTTGAGTGAACATGACAAACTCTCAACTGCACTGCTCATAAAGTCAAACAGTTGTAACCTAATAAAAATGCTTCATTGTACTTCACATTCACAAAACTTGAAAAAGTGCTTCTACATTATACAATCATTTTACATAAAATCGGCGTCACCCATATCAGGTTAGCCATAAAATTACACAGCATCAAACATTTTATCGGCGTCACCCATATAGGGTTAGCCCAAAATCAATCAGTATCAAACATCTTATCGGCGTCACCCACATAGGGTTAGCCCAAAATTACACAGCATCAAACATTTTATCGGCGTCACCCATATAGGGTTAGCCCAAAATCAATCGGTATCAAACATCTTATCGGCGTCACCCACATAGGGTTAGCCCAAAATTACACAGCATCAAACATCTTATCGGCGTCACCCACATAGGGTTAGCCCAAAATTACACAGCATCAAACATTTTATCAGCGTCACCCACATAGGGTTAGCCAAAAATTACAGTATCAAACATTTTATCAGCGTCACCCACATAGGGTTAGCCAAAAATTACAGTAACAAATATTTGGTGTGAATTGGCTGATTGGCATTACACGGCTTCAGTCGCCTTCTAACCCTAATTCGGCATCACCCGCCTAGGATCTAGCCATACCAAATGGCATCACCCGCTTGGATATAGCCCCCTAACTAGCATCACCCGCCTTGGATCTAGCCATACCTCATGGCATCACCCGCATTGGATCAGCTCTTAGACAGGGAAAAAGGGTACGCATGGTGGCCAGCCAGCGTAATAGGTGGGAAAGGGACTAATTAATCTAATAAATCTAAGATCGCGCTTAAAGAATGGTTAATGGTTTGAATAGATTCGAATAAGAAATCAATATAATTTATTTCATAGCAATAAGCCAAGTCACATTTAAAAAAACCTATCTACGGCATCACCCGCCTTGGATCTAGCCATATTCCTTCATGGCATCACCCGCATAGGATATAGCCCCCCTAACAGCATCACCCGCCTTGGATCTAGCCATCTCTTATGGCATCACCCGCATAGGATCAGCTCTAGACCGGGAAAAAGGATACGCTGGTGATCAGTCAACGTAATAGGTGGGAAAAGGGACTAGTTAATGCGATAAATCTAATTCATAAATTCTCCGCCCATACGGTCGGTTCATTATAATCAAAAACTCAGATTCATGAACAGCGATTTTTCGGAACATCTTAAATAATAACTGTAACCATGCTTCACTTTGTAGCACTATTTAGCAATACTTGTAAAATTTTAATCGAAACTTCTAAATCTTTGATCAAATTTTGCCATTGTCTTTGGTGCCGATACAGTAAGACATCCTTTTTCAAAAGATCTCATTTCATCTTTGTTCGTATCAAATCTTAACTTGTCTCGAAATTATCGCTCGTCCATCCTTAATTTACATGAAAGCTTAAAACACAGTGGCAATACGTTAAAGCAACACAAACATGGGAAACTCACGTACTTTTTGACGTAAAATAAGTATAGTCAACTGCAAATCTCTAATTGCCACTGTTTATGAAGCTCTTCAAATGTCAACCTGACAGTTTGCCCGACCAGCATCGTTAGCTATTTATTAGATGTGTGGATTGTGATAATCAATACCCGGGAGGGTCTTTTTTTAATTAAATCGGACCAATTTGGTCTGATTATAACTATATAGTTATCAACACCAATTCAAACGAATACCGTTCATTTGTATGGTTTACCGTTACTTTTTCTAATATTATTTCGTTTAGAAGGGTATATTTAACTAACATTGAAGATGTGACGCAATCATGTTTAAGAGTTTTTATTTTCGATTTGAATTTTAACAAAGCGCAACGCAATTACCAATCCTATCAACAAAACTAAGTTGCTCAATTGTGTCCAGCTCTTGTTTTACGAGATGCCAGCCGTTATGATTAATCGTAGAATTACTTTTGGAACAAGATATCAACTTATTGCAACAGGATATCCTCATTATGAATTTAACAGGGACTTGCACTTTACCAGCGACTTCATTCGCGAGAAAACCTTAACAACCCTTAAACCGTATTTTGAGGGTAGTTTTAAAGAACTAATAATTACAGTCTTTACTATTAATTTTGATTAGAATTTGTGCTAAGTTTTATGTTTATTAACCCAAAGAGCAAGATTCACCCACACAACCTTTGACATCTCCCAAATCGTTTTATGGGATAGTTTTGAAAAACGAATAACGAAACCTTTTTAGCTAAGATTCCTCCTTAGTACGACGCAAGGCAGAGGAGGATCAACGGTGTACTCTGGTCCTGTTTGAAAGAACTATACAAGAAGTGGCCCAAATCTTGTGTTTCACAATTGGATTTTTAAAAAATTAGCTTCAAAAAAATAGAGGTTTTGAACGTTTGCAAATTAATATTGATTTTAGATTCGATTCAATTGCTCTAACAATTGATCCAACAATTGATCCAACCCCAACAATCCATTCAGTCGATCCTACAACCCAACAATGTTTGAATCGAACTATCAAACCCAGTACTTACAAAAAAAAAATTTACACAGGATTGAAATCAATTCAATTTTGACAGATGTTTTTACAAAAAACTCAAAATTTCACTTTCAGGTGGTTGATCTCAATCTTTCGTTATTTCGTTTATGAAAACAAGAATTCTTTCTAGCAATATTTAAAATCGACTAATTTGCGGTTTTTCGGAGCCGTCTCCGTGAAAACTTTGCGGAAATACTACGTTCAGAAGCATTGAAAACGAATGGAACACTGACCCGACGAGTCAGGACTAAGAATGTCATTTTCAAATGACAGTTACAAAAAACGACAATGACAGCCATTAAAATCGACAATGACAGCTACTAAAAAAGACAATGACAGCTATTAAAATCGACAATGACAGCTACTAAAAACGACAATGACAGCTAGTAAAAACGACAATGACAGCTACTAAAAACGACAATGACAGCTACTAAAAACGACAATGACAGCTACTAAAAACCACAACAATACCTACTATAAACGAAGGTTTTTTGGTTTAAATAATTTATGTTTGTACCGTTAGTTTTTGATTGGTCACGTTTACGGAAAGTTTTGAAAATGGAGACTAGTGTGGGCAAAGAGTCAGGAGTGTTAAACTACAATACACATTTCATAAAATCAGGATAAATACCAGTGACAAGAGAATCAATTACCTCACCAGCTGTTGCTTCTAGCTGCACTCACTTGAAGAGCGTCCATACCTTGGTTGCGTAAACCGCGTGGCTGCTCGCCTGCTCCAACGTGCAGTCGCGCCACCACTGGACGTCGTCAGCATACCGGAACTCTTCGCCAAACGTCTGAATCAGGTCCTGCTTGACTTGCTCCCATGTGGTATATTGCAGAGACCACGTGTTAGCCCAGGTCTTCGGTCTTCCTTTCAGTATGCCAATAGTTGTAATGATTTCGTCAACATTGGCACACCAGTCCTTGATGTGAGCGCGCACCTCGGAATCGAATGGCAGTAGGTAGGAATTGCCATAATCCCGAGAAGGCACAAGGGTAGCGGACAGTGCTGCAGTCACGGCGCTTGACCCGCAATCCAGAGGACTTCAGTAGGAGCGGGCTGGATCCCACCGCTGCTGTCGGCGTATGATCGCCATCGGTGTCGACGTCACACAAAATACACAGTCACAATAATATAGATTGGCAGGAAGTGATAATAAAGAAATACCTTACTCCAGTTCAAGGTGTTTATTCCATGGGCGGCGAAAGAGTGCCTTTCTAATCACATTACATCGGTTTTTATACACAGAAATTGACAAGCATAAAAATTCACTATGAAGGTAGAAAAATATTTAAAATAAATAAACGAAACGGAAATTGTCACAATAAATTCTTATTTAAATATGACCGGATGCTCCAGTGTTGCCAGTAGGGTCATGTCAGAAATAACCTGAAATATAAAAAAATGTAACCTTTTTGTATAAAAAATAACCTTTCATATTTTTTTTACTGGAAAGGTAATTATATGTTGATAGAATAGACTATTAGTTGTATTGACTTACAGAAACATCGATGAGTATTTGAGCACTTGCCTGCATATAAAAGTATACAAGTACGAAATTGATGAAAATTATACGCGAATTCAAAGCCCGTAATCTTTCATACGAAGGAGCTTGGTTTAATAAATACACTACCACTTTTTGTGAAATCTTTTAATATACCTGTCACTTCGTTTTTTACTACTCCATTTACGACGGTATCTTAATGATAGCGTATGTCTTTCCCTTCCATAAAATAATTAAGACATTGGATATTTTAATTTTAAATAAAAAATTATCCATTTGATATTGGCAATTGGTAATATAATTCTACATTACCCATACTATTTTTGACATTCGATTCACTTTCGCTTTTTGTTCTATATATGGTTGGAGAGAGCCAACTTGAAGAAAAATAAAAACTGCCCTAGTTATTGGCAGTGCTCATACCATACCCCTATGATTGTTCTTAAAGGTCTATAGTTTTCATATAGTTTTACAACTACCACTGCTAACGAAGCTTACCAACATGAAAAATTCTAAAACGAGCGTTCCGTTTCACGTTGCTATAAAAGTAACGTGAAACGCTCGTTTTAGTAAAAAAATAAAAGTTAATTCTACAAATTCCGAAAAATCACCTAAAAGTAACCTTTTCATTAGTGTAACCTAAAAGTAACCAATGCAGTTCAAAAATCACCTAAAAGGTTACAAAAGTAACCTTCTGGCAACACTGGGATGCTCTGATATTTTAAAGAAATAAAAAGGAAGTGGTCAGGTTAAATCCTCACAAGCTTAACCGGATGCTACAATATTTTTAAGAATTAGAAAGGAAGTCGTCATTTAATTTGACATAAATTGAACAGGATGTTGCAATATTTAAAGTAATTCGAAAGGAAGTTATCAATTGAAATCCTTGTATAAATTCAACAGGATGTCGTAATATTTTAAATAATCGAAAGGGAAGTTATCAAATTAAATCCTTAAATACATTCAACAGGATGTTGCAATATTAAAATAAATAAACAGGAAGTGATCAAATTAAACACTTATCAAATAATGGTTTTGCGCCCATATGCACGGTTCCAAATTGGTCGTTTCCTATGGAGAAGAACCGGTAAGAAACTCCATGGTTACTCTTTTAAAAAAATTGTGGTTCTTACAATACTTCCATATTACAGTATAAGTAGATATTATGTAAGGACAGTGTAGACCGGTCAATATTGTTACTAAAAAGTACAATAAAAATAATCATAATAAAAATTGAATAGTAATAGGAAGTAACCTAAGAATTCGCGGAGTCTACAGAGTTCTCACATTCACATTATAAAAAAAAGAGGCTATATAAAAAAAAAGCAAGAAAAATAAATAATTACAATTATCAATAAATGACAAGTTAACAAAATAAATTACTAACGTATTTATGGTGGATGGATTCTAATAATATAAAAAATATTGCAAGAGCAATGTTTAGAAGAGAAAAAAAAAAGTATATATTACAACATGTGGAGCAGTTAATAGATACACTTACACAATATTATGAGTATAAAATACAAAATGGTATTATATTCGATGAAACATGTGTACTTACTAAAGTTTTCTCATTTCTAGCTAGTTAAACCAAATATTCAACCAGCAATTATATATATTTGTTGCAAGTTGACCTTTGCCCAGTAATCTTGAATAAAAAAAGAAAGGTGGTTTGTCGTTAAATAGTTGATAGTACTTATCTGATAAAAAATTAACTTATCAGTGGCCTAAATGAACCTGGGTTACTGGGGATTGGATTAATTTATAGCACTCCGAGGAAGGCTGATAATTATATACCCGATCTCGTATAATATTTCCCATCTTTCTGTATTTCCCTTTCAATGCCAAAAAGAACAGTAAATCGTAAAAAAATTGTAGGTGTGGAACGGTCTTCGTTTTTTAAAGACAGCCGCTTGTTCCCTCGAAAAATAATGTAAATATCGTACAATACAAATACAAACAATTTATTTTCTTTTCACAAAGTTTGTTCTACATCTAGTAGCTGAAGTGCATCGTACTCACGCTTGAAACTTTTAATTTTCACAATTTTCTTTTATTTCAAGTTAATTAGTAAAATAGATACTATTATTCAAAGGCTTTAAATAACGTAATATATTTTATTTTTATTATATATTTTTTTTATATTATATGAGTGACAGACTGCCGAAATACGCCTCCATCATTTTTTCGTTTTGATCGATTGTCGGTAAAAGAGTATCCCACATACTGGTTCTAGTACCTTACATAGTACATTATGCGTACAGCTAAGGAGTGGAATTCCTTGCCGGAATCTGTGTTTCCTGATACCTACAACCTAGGGGTCTTTAAGTCAAGAGTGAATAGGTTATTTCTAAGCAAGCGTGCTCCACCGTCGACGAGATTATCCCTTTTGCGCTAAACCCAGCTAGTGGTAGCAGATAGTGGTCAAGCGCAACTACTTAGCTAACTTTTGACCACTATCTCACCTAATAGCAGGTGAGATAGCAGTCAAACGCGAGCCTATCAACAATAAAAAGAAAATAGTACGAAAGTTCTAGAATCATAATCGTAATCTTTCCCCAGTCGGAGCATCAGTAGAGAACCCGTCCGACCTGAGGTTCTTGTATGAGAGTCACGAAGGTTTCGCGGCGCTGCCCACGTTCTTCATCTTACCTGGTATGGCTCTGGAGACACCACTCATAGCCAACTCAATGCCGCCCGGCAAATTCGCTGACTTTTCCAACGTAAGTAAAAGTGGAATTAATAATAATAATTTAATTTAATTCAGATATCAATGATCCATAATGGTTAGTAAAAAATGGAACTTATGACTAGGGGATAGAGCAGTGTCTTTAAGTCGCGGGCGGCATGTTGAATTAACATACCGCCCGCGACTTAAAGACACCGACTGAACGAAACGATGGTTGCTATAGTATTGCGAGGGAGTTAATAAGAGGAGTTTAAGCCGCCCAAGACAAAAACAACTTTATCCCCATCTACTTTTTACACCATCTGTGAGATAATTAAAAGACAATTTACTAAAACAAATGATACATTAGAGAAATATAAGTAATATTTACAAGTTAATCCGACTTGTTTTGAGATTTGAAACAAAGGAAATTCAGTACTCTAAGGTTCTATAGCGCCACCGATCTTTCATTACTTTTTTTTAGAGACTCGTCAGTAACCACATTTTATTCTTTTTCATTGCTGATACTCGGAAAGTAGGTCTGAAGTTGCCCGAGGAGCGGGTTGGAAGTAATAAACTTTGAGCCCTTGGGAGAATTGCTTTCAACTGACAGCTGTCAAATTATTAAAAAAAAAAAAAACTAGTTCTATTTTCATATTTCTATTGAACCATGTCCCAACTTTTTATACAGCCACTTAATTACAGCGCAATGTACAATTGAAATAACATAAAGATAAGTATTAATTAAAAAATACATTTTTTTAATGACTTTATTATAATTGACTTCAACAATTTCTTTAAAATAACATAGATTTGGGAAAAATATTTACCATTTTTTCAATTATGAAAATGAAAAATAATGACTGAATAGCAGTCCAACCAAAGAAAAAAAAATAGGCGGGAAAGCGGCAATCAGATCTTCATTTGTTTTTTCGAGTTGTAAAGCTTTGTTTATAGTTTACTAAATGTCTGCTTATGACAAGTTTATCAGATTCAGATATGGATTTTACGCCTGATACGTCGTTGTTGCTGCCGCGTACGCTTTACGTATCTATTTCTTTAATAAGTATATAACTTTGGTAAAGACTAAAATTAATGGTTTTAACTACTTTCGAAATGTTCCAAATCATAAATATATAAAGTACCTACGTCGTATTGATTTGTTCTTATAAAATATATTCTTCTCATTTATCAACGTTGGGTCAGTAGTTTAGACGCTCTATTTAACATACATACTCTTGGCTTTACCGTAGTCGGGTAACAATGCTAACTCCTTTCGCGTGTGTTGTTTAGATCCTTCACGGAGAGCAGTACATCGAGTTTGTGGGTGACTTCCCCGGTACAGAGGGTGACTTCAACATCCGCAGTTACTCCGTCGACTTATTAGACAAGGGATCCAGCGCTGTATCCATCGTTAACAGTGAGTATTTTCTTTATGTATAGAAAGTGGCAGTTACGTACAGTCAGGAGCGTAAATATCGGTTTTTTAAAGACTATCATGATCAGAATAATTATGGTATTACCATGTAACGATAATGACTTTCAGAAGTTATTAAACTTCTTGCTGACATCTTGATCGCCACAGTCTTCTATAGAAGACAAACTTTTTCAAGCCTTACAATGTAAGTATTTATTAGACGACAAATCGCAAGCTTAATCATGAAGAGTACAAACTGGCAATTAAAGAGGTATTTGAAAATTGAATCATATATAAATCATATAATGTTTTTCGATTCAGTCTTCAAATACATCGTTTTTGAGTTGTGTTAAATATATCAGTTTTATTTCTAGTATTTTCTTTTTTTCGAGGTGAGAAATCATCAAATTACTCCTGCCACTCTAAGGTGGAGCGAAAGAGCGTGTCATACTTTTACTGGTTAGGGCCCACTTGCGTTCTTCAGTTGCCCTTTTCATTCCAGGGCCGCGGTAACCCTAGATCGCCAAGCCGTTACTATTTATTTTTTTAGGACAACCAACAAAGCATACACCATTATACATGCTATAGATTCAGTATTCTTACATTATGAAGTGTACCCTTAATTAAAGGCTGCCACTGCATGCAATAAACATAAAGGAGTTATGAACTAACGTATCTATTCACATTTTGTTCGACGCTAAGCCAACCAATAAAAAAGATATATGTATATATATATACTATAGTAGTGAATACCCCCCTGGTCGCTACTGCCTTTAATTTATTTAACCTTCGTTTTGCGGATAGATTTCCCATATCCAGTATGTACTTGTCATAATTCGAACGTTATGTAACTAGTGATATATGATAAGAATAAGATTAGATTATTATTTATCATGGATTTTTTTATGATCTCTTAATAAGCGATTAATTACAATGTTTGTTTGAAATAATTCTTGTTATCATAATTTGCACTATTAGATGCAGTGTGTCTTAAAAAAACTTTTTAGACGGAAACTTTATGTGAGACGTAAAATTATGATGCCACTAACTGTTGCCAACCCGCTTGGGCAGACCACCGCCGTGTCCTCGTGGGGGAGATCGGCGGCAACGATCTCTCGCGCCGGGCCTTGGTACGGGCCATGGTCCGGTGCGAGGAGGAGGCCGCATGTACGCGCGGGGGGGAGCGGCCTTAACGCCCCTGCCGCCGGGATTCCGATCCCGATTTCCGGCCACCGCGGGCTTGCGGACGGCAAGCAATGGGTAGCTCGCCGTCCGACTGTCCGGTAACCGTCCGGACCGAGCCCAAGTCGTCGACGGCGCGTACTGTTTCACGCGCGCCTCAAGAAGATGTCAGTAAACCGTAGGGGCCCAGCAGTGTCGAAGCCTACTGGGGCCAAGGGTCTGCTTCAAACTATTACGTATTCCTCGTTACTGAATTTTTACGTATTCCTCGTTACTGAGGGTCGTGAAGTTCCCGCTGGATTAGCTTTATACTGATGGTGTCTCGCCATCTGTGACGGTTCTTAGCGACATGATGTGTGACGTGCAATTGAGTGTCCATTGTGGAGCGGACCTGATCTGCCCTTCTTTATGGCCCCTTGGTCGTTTGCCATCAACCACGACAGTTAAGATGAGCTGTTCAAGGTTGTGGCCATTTTTCCTGGCTATGTGGCCAAGGGAACATACTCCCGAGATAAAAAGTATCACGGGAAGACCATGTTCTAGAATAGCGCATGATCTTCCCGTGTACCTAATTTCATCCAAATCTGAACAGCCGTTCGAGCGTGAAGAAGTAACAAACATACACACGTACAAACATTTGCCTTTATAATATTAGTGTGATTCGATTAAGGAAGTAAAATAAATAGGAAGGCCTGTATCAAGACCATTGTAGACTCCTAACAACATTGGGTATGTCTGACCCTTACTAGCGAAAACTTTTCAAAACACACAGGGGTGTTATCAGACTATAGACTTCGCCTATCTCACAGGGACAGTGCTTATGGCCTTCGGCGATTGTGTAGCATTTTATCAATGAAAGAATTTTTATTATCGGATCATTGCTTTCAAAGATAACCTTCCTGAGAATAATTAACGTATTTAAAATCGTATTGTTTCCTGCATGCATACGAAAATATATTCGATACTTATAACAAAAATGAAAATTAAAGTGTATTCGATACCCAGGCTATAACAAAAATTTTTGTCTGTTCCGGCTAATCTCCGAAACGGCTGAACCGATTTTGACGGGATTTTCACTGGTTTTATAAGGAGTCTTTAGGCTACTTTCATTTTAGAGAGAAATTAGGGTTCCGCGCGAAAAAGTTCTTGAAATTGTGACCAAATGACATTATGCTGTTTTACGCAAACGAACTCGCGGGCCCCAGCTAGTTTAAATTTAAAAATAAATATTAATTATTATGTATTATAATATTTATTGCGGGAATGTTGGAAACAGTTACCCCGGCCCTGGAACGCAAAAGGCAACTGAAGGAACATAGGTGGGTTTAAGGCAGTAAGTCTCATACTCCCCCACCTAAAGCGAAAGCAGCCATTTCATGATTTTCCACCTCAGAAAAAAAAAAGAAATTAAAATATTAGTAAAATAAATAATATTGACACTTGGGGGGAGGTCTATGTCCACCAGTGGACGTCTTTCGGCTGAAATGATGATGATGATATATTAGTTTAGTATCTACATAAGTTACCACTTCTTATCTTCTATCTCCCAGGCGAGATCTACCAGAACAAGCAACTAGTAGCGAAAACACAGCAACACATCTTCGTGCTGGGTCAGGGTGGGTTTAACGGGCCCCGCAACAGCAAGCTGGCAGTCGAAGTTCAGCCGGCTCCCAAGAGGGCCCCCGATGCCGTGCTTGAACAACGCACTGCGGAAGGACAGGCGGCACTTTACAGGTAACTTTAGCATTCTTATTTATTATTTCTACAGCAACCTTTTTAACTTTTTTTGACGAGACCCTTTCTAGGGTTCTGTACCCGAAGAATGACAACGGGACACTCATTAAGCCTGCGCTGTCCGTCTGTCTGTCTGTTCGTCCGTTTCTCAGCGGCCTGTATATCATAAACGGTAAAAGGAAGAGTTGAAATTTTCACAGAATGTGTATTTCTTTCTATTACCGCTATAACAACAAATAATAAAGTTAAAAATTAAGGGGGGTTCCCATACTAGAAATGTTATTTCGTCATGTCGTCGGAACTCTTCGTGTGATGAGTCCGACTCGCACTTGGTACGTTTTTATTAGTTAGGCTAAGATTTTTATTGAAACCGTATTGTAATGTCGTATTTTAATGGTTGGTGTTGTATTTTAGTAACAAAATTTTGTAATGTTGGGTTGATTCTGTTTCTACATACACGTACAATCAATAGTTTCGTTGGATAGTTTTAAATAACGCTCGTCTATCATCAAGCTCTTGTCACGCCATGTTTTCATATCGTATAATGTATAATCTTATCGTTATTTTGACTCTAATTTTTTTCTACGGACTCTTTGGGACATGCATGCAGACCCCGGTTTGAGAAACCGTATTCTACAGTAATAGAAAGAAGCGATATAGATTTTAATCACGTTTTCTTTAAACATAGGTCAATATTGTAATCAAACGATTACATAATAGATGCTATCTGTACAGTCGTGAGGTCTTTGTCCAAGCCAAGTCTTCGGAATTGTTCGAAAGAGTCACCGCGGCCCTGGTAAGCAAAGGGCAACTGAAGGAACACGGGTGAGATGTTGCCAACGGCAGACGTAACTGTAGCCGACTACACTTCGGCGGTAGTTGTCAACAGGTCGGCGGCAGTTGTTGACACGTTGGCGGCAGTTATCGACACGTTGTCGACACGTTGGCGGCAGTTGTCGACACGTTGGCGGCAGTTGTCGACACGTTGGCGGCAGCTGTTAACGCGTCGACATTCCAACTTTGAAGATCAGCAGCAGCCGTCGTGTGTGTCAAGTGTCAGTATAGGTCGACGGCTGCAATTACCTCTGCCGTTGGCAATATGCCGCTTGTGTTTATGAGCTTTTAAAGCAGACTTTCCAGTAGTGTCAGAACACTATCTCTCGCTTCACTCAGAACGAGAGAATTATATGATGATTTCCTACCAAAAACGTCGTCCAGCAAGGAAAGTCTCCCAACTAGTAAATGACGAAGAAAGTCGAATAATAAACACACAAACTTGTAGGTACTTAATGTAAAGTGTCTTGTAAATAAAAATATATACATTTCCAGGTTATCTGGTGACTTCAACCCGCTCCATATCGACCCTAATGTAGCGACAGCCAGTGGATACGCGCGGCCGATCCTCCACGGTATGGCATCTCTTGGATTCTCTGCCAGACACGTATTGGCTAAGTAAGTACCTGTCAAGTTGTTATTATAATGTTTCATGAAAATTAAAAGCTCTTGGGGCCGAATGGTTCTGAAATGGCGACCACGTACCGGAAGGCCTCCTATAAGGTGGACCGATGACTTGGTAACGGTTGCAGGAGTCTGAAGGATGCGAGACGCACAGGACCGTTCATTGTGGCGACACTTGGGGGAGGCCTATGTCCAGCAGTGGACGTCTTTCGGCTGAAATGATGATGATGATGAAAAGCTCTTGAAGTGAAATATAAAAGCTTGATCTTTCGCTATCCGCAGCCATTCGCTTTAAGAAACTCCTTTTTATTTTGGATTCGCTCGCGTTTGACCACTATCTCACCTGATGGTATGGTGGTGATGTGGGCGACGATGGAGCATGCTTGCCTATTAAAAAAAGAACTAAAAATGATGACTTATTTTTAAAATATTACTTCGGTATTTCGCTTCGTTGTCGCAGAAAATGAACCGATGATGATGATGACTTCGATATTATTGGGCCCTGTAGGGTCGATGCAGGATTGTTCGAAAGAGTTACCGTGGCCCTGAGGAGGCCCTACTACAAGCTCTTAACCCGATCCAATTTACGACATAAACTGAACTGTTGTATAGCTTCTACTGGGTGTATAGCTTCATCTCTTTTTCTCGCCTGACATTTTGACTCGTCATGGGCCTTAGCCTCTGGAACTCAAAGAGACACGGCTAGGTTTTAGTCAGTAAACTCGCTCGCTCCACCGAGAGCGAGAGGAGCTTGATTTGATTTTTTCTTAACTCAAAAAAGTGCTATTTAATTTTGGTAAGAAGGACTGACCTATTGGCTTACGAGCCCGCAGGATAACGATATCTCCTATCATTAGCAGTTTTGGTGGGATGGCCCTCAGAAGCCATGATGATTAATTATTCCCTTAATCCTTTAACCGCTTGCGTCGAATTAGTCCGACGAGTGTTTTCGTGTCCTATTCGCCAGGGTCGTGTGTTTGCGACTGGGTATTCCAGCTCGTTTAGCTATTCAATCCCCCATAGGTGACAGAAGAGCTGACGAGATATTGTCGGATATATTCGACGTAGACGGTTCAAAGGACAAGTATGGATGTTATAAATCCATTGCAATCTCCTTTCTTCGTCAACTCAAGTCCAAAACTCCAGCCACCATGGGACCTGGTGGCAACAGGCCTTGCACGCATGCACGATCTGCGCGTGGAGATGCAACGTCGGGGCGAAACTCCGCTGCCACGACAAGTTGCGGCATGGCGGACAGAGCTCCGGCGAGGTCTCATGGTGGAATGGCGACAGCGACTATCGCAACCCAGTGCTGGGCACGCCATAATTATGGCGGTAATTCCCCTCTTTGAGGAGTGGCTGGAAAGGCAACACGGCGTCCTTACCTACCGCATGACGCAGGTCCTCACCGGACATGGTAAGTTCGGGAGGTTCCTGCACCGGATTCGTGCGGAAGAAACGCCCGGGTGTCACCATTGTGCGGACCACCCGGAGGACACGGTGGAGCACACGGTGGAGGTTTGTCCCGCTTGGGCAGAGCAACGCCGTGTCCTCGTGGGGGCGATCGGCGGCGGCGATCTCTCGCGCCGGGCCTTGGTACAGGCCATGGTCCGAAGCGAGGAGGAGTGGCAGGCGGTTGCCTCCTTCTGCGAAGCAGTAATGCTAGCAAAGGAGGCGGCCGATCGCGTGAGGCAACGGTCCTCACGCCCCAATCGCCGCCGGGATTCCGATCCCGATTTCCGGCCATCGTAGGCGCAGGCTTGCGGACGGCGAGCAATGGGTGGCTCGCCGTCCGACCGTCCGGTAACCGTCCGGACCGAGCCCAAGTCGTCGACGGCGCGTGCTGTTCCACGCGCGCCTCAAGGAGATGTCAGCAACTGTAGGGGCCTAGCAGGGTCGAAGCCTACTGGGGCCAAGGGTCTGATTCTGAAAGGAAGACTCGGCCCTGGTACGAAAGGCAACGAAGGAACAGGAGTGGGTTTTTAGTCAGTAAAAGTCTGACACTATCTCCCGCCCCGCCCAAGGGCGGGGGATGTCATAAGATGATTTTCCCACCGAAAAAAAAAAAAAAAAAAAAAAAAACACTAAAATTAACTTTCATCATCCAGGTATGGCGGCAATGAGCCCAGCAACTTCAAAGCTCTCAAGGCTCGCTTCGTGAAGCCCGTGCTGCCGGGACAGACCCTAGTCACGGAGATGTGGCTCGAAGGCAAGCGCGTGCTCTTCCAGACTAAAGTCAAGGAGACTGGCAACACTGTTATTGCTGGTATGTATAACTTTTATATTATTATAATACTATACTATTATAATTGCGAAAGTAGCTCGATATGTCGTGTGCGTTACCCAGGCCAGATGTTGTCGAAAATGGTCATTTGAATCTTATAGATAATTAGTTTTGCGGCTTCTGTAATTGTTGCGCACATTTTTAAATTTGTTGCGCTTATAGTTTTTTAATTATTTCACAAAAACATTTCCTGCTGGGGTAACGTTACCCCAGCCAGACCTTTTTCTTTCTAATGGGAATATTTAAATAATTACTAGCTATAAAATTAGTTGTCTAGATGAAGTAAATGTTGTGCCTTATTTTGTATTTGTTCTTTCATCGGTTGCGAAGTTATTCGAGATTATGCTGGGGTAACGTTTTTGGTTTTGCTAGATCTTTGAAATGGTTAAGCGGATTCTTATCATATTTTGTACATGGCTTCTTAGGAATTAGTTTAAATTTGTTCTGCAATAAAAAAACCAAAATAATACATAGCTTAAAGGTTATTTCATTAAATAGAAAAACACTTCAATTGGTCCCAGCACTCTCAATAAGAGCTCTAAAGACTTACTTTAAACGTTATTTTAAAGCTTGTAACTGCCTTCAAATGTATGTGAAGTTTCATTATTATCCTGTAAGTATTTAACAAGTTATGATGATATTGACTTCTTCACGAGCACGGTCTTGATGTGCGCGGTGTTATTTGGCCACTGGATTGGATATATGAACTGAATGTTATGTCAATTATTAGTTTTTTAGTTCAGTTGTATATCAGTAAAATTTCAGCTCAGTACATTGGATAATTAATGAGATAATACGATTAAAGTCATTAGGAAGTGAATGACCGTGGTAACCCGACCAAGTTTAGGTGGTTACGAAAAAGCGAAAACGCAAAACATTATGGTACCTTCTAAAATATGTAGGATAGTGTTACAAATTTAGTACAGACATGTACACAAGTTTTAAAAAAAACTACGTGATTATTAAATAATTTTTATTGACAGGTAATATAATCATTTCAATTGAACTTTTAAAGTATTATTAAACTTAATGGGGTTTCAATTGTAGTTTTGCTACCTACATATTTGAAACTCGAATCGTCATCTATTTGCGAGTTTATATCAACGCGAGTGTCGCAACAAGGTAATTATGGATTTCTTAAAGTCTACGTGTCCAAGGAGTTTGTGGAAATAAATAAATACCTACCTGTTGCGGTAGTCCCGACTCCCGACATTGATAACGATAAAAATCGGTCGCTAAGTCATGAATTTCATTAATCAAGTTTCAAGTCATATGTTGACAATATACCTATACACAAAAACGTTCCACTTGAATCAATCTATCTATTAAAAAAAACTGCTTCAGAATCCGTTGCGTAGTTTTAAAGATCTAAGCAAACAGGGACAGACAAACGGGAAGCGACTTTGTTTTATAGGTACTATGTAGCGAAGGATAAATATGTCGTTATCATTGTTGAGAATTCCAGTCTAGGTAATAACTAAGTACGAAAGAAAAGAAAATAATAAGTTCCTAAATTCAAATATTTAAGCCTTAAAAAAATACAGTTTTAGATAAGTACCTAACAACATGTACATATTAATAATAATTTTGCTACTATTTCTGTAGTTACATTATACAAGCTTACCTTGTTCGTGAATTCATCAAGCAGCCTGCACCTTATCTATGATTATCAATAGAAGCCCTCCACATTAGCAGTAATTCGCCACACTTATTACTTTATATTAGCTCTCACGCACTCTATAAATATTTGCAAAAACAGGAAACGGAACTGCCGAAACGCACGCGCACTCTACAAGATGAATTATGTGATTATGGAGCATGTTTAGTGCGATATGCAAACAATGCGCCCCTTCACCCCACCCCTTCCGCGTCCCACCGAACGACATGTTATATCAGTGATTTTTGATAAGTTTGTGCAACTGGAAGATAATAATAATGTTTTCATAGTACAGATATTATTATATTATTAATGTATTTAACAGTGTACGCGTCTGTACCGAAATTGTAAGGTGTATTATACTAAACATTTCAAAAGATAGTATAATGTTCTGCGTTTTCGCTTTTTCGTAACCACCTAAACTTGGTCGGGTTACCACGGTCATTCACTTCCTAATGACTTTAATCGTATTATCTCATTAATTATCCAATGTACTGAGCTGAAATTTTACTGATATACAACTGAACTAAAAAACTAATAATTGACATAACATTCAGTTCATATATCCAATCCAGTGGCCAAATAACACCGCGCGCATCAAGACCGTGCTCGTGAAGAAGTCAATATCATCATAACTTGTTAAATACTTACAGGATACTAATGAAACTTCACATACATTTGAAGGCAGTTACAAGCTTTAAAATAACGTTTAAAGTAAGTCTTTAGAGCTCTTATTGAGAGTGCTGGGACCAATTGAAGTGTTTTTCTATTTAATGAAATAACCTTTAAGCTATGTATTATTTTGGTTTTGTTATTGCAGAACAAATTTAAACTAATTCCTAAGAAGCCATGTACAAAATATGATAAGAATCCGCTTAACCATTTCAAAGATCTAGCAAAACCAAAAACGTTACCCCAGCATAATCTCGAATAACTTCGCAACCGATGAAAGAACAAATACAAAATAAGGCACAACATTTACTTCATCTAGACAACTAATTTTATAGCTAGTAATTATTTAAATATTCCCATTAGAAAGAAAAAGGTCTGGCTGGGGTAACGTTACCCCAGCAGGAAATATTTTTGTGAAATAATTAAAAAACTATAAGCGCAACAAATTTAAAAATGTGCGCAACAATTACAGAAGCTGCAAAACTAATTATCTATAAGATTCAAATGACCATTTTCGACAACATCTGGCCTGGGTAACGCACACCGATATGTCAGTTAATTAGGTTTTCTCGCGTAAAGTGCTGAACCAATTTTAGTTAATTTGATATAAATATTGATTGAACCTTGGAAAAGGTCAAACGGGGTGAATAGGCACGCAGGGGTGAATAGGAACAAATGTTTGAAGGGGATCTTTGCGTTAATTAACAATTTTTCCCAGCATTTATGTCCTCCTATTTATTCATTAATGGTAATAAAAACGGATGCTTTGATAGAAATCAATTATATAAATATATACCAATGTGAAAAACCTAACTAGTTTTGTTCCTATTCATCCCGTTTGACGGTATGCTGTCCGGTTAGGGAACAAGGCGGAGGGGGAGGAGTTACGGAACGTTTCCGTAACTCCTCCCCCGTGATTAGAATAAAACTTTATTGTACACCAAAATAGTAGCAAAAACTACTGATTATTGATTTTACAAAGGCGAAGCCGGTGGCAGAAGCTAATACGGATATATTTATGAACCATACGAAATTCAAACAGGTCTATAACGAAATAGACAGTCATTGCCCACGTAAACTGTGACATTTAGCGAATACCAACGGATAATGTGAAACTATCACGACGAGAAGGTATCACGCAAAGAAACATTGTTTGCAAATGTTCTAACCACTAACGAATCTTCCTTCTTTTCAGGTGCATACGTCGATCTAAAGAACGTGGTCGCCGGCGAAGTCGGTTCAAGCTCCGCTGCGCCCGCGGCAGCGCCCTCTGGTGGCTCTTTCAAGAGTGACGCACTCTTCGCCAAGATCCAAGAGGAAGTCGCCAAGAACAAAGACTTGGCTAAGAGCATCGGTGGAGTGTTCCAGTATAATATCTCTGAGAATGGAAAGACTGCTAAATCTTGGAGTGAGTATAAATTTTTGAATATGAAAGAAAGAATGAAAGGAAAACAATTTATTTGCTGGAAATAACGCAACGAATGACCAAACTGAAATATTAATGTCGAAAAGCAAATCTTTCAAGTTGAGTGCTGCAAACATATGAAGTTTAAAAAACACATTTTTTTCGGATACCTTACAATTTATTGTTCTCATTGAAGACATAAGAATTTGCCATTCTTAAAAATAGTTTGGTCTTCCCAAAATTATGTTATCAAATGTTCTCTTGTCTCCAAGTTCATTAAACATAATATTTATGATATTTTTTTTATTCCAGCTTTGGACCTTAAGACTCCCTCAGTATATGAAGGAGTACCAAAGAGTGGAAAGGCTGATACAACCCTGACCGTATCTGACGATGACATGGTAGCAATCGCAGCAGGCTCGCTCAGCCCGCAGGTTGCATACATGAAGGGAAAACTAAAGATTGCTGGTAACATTATGTTGGCTCAAAAACTTGGCCCATTGTTAAAGTCCCCTGCCAAGATTTAAAAGAAAAATCACTATTTAATGGTCATGGAAATAATTATATAAGTTTAATTGTTTACAAATGAATGCTAATATATTTATTACAAGCAATAATACAATAAGCATTAGATGCCAAGTATTATAAGCAATAATCATAAAAATAAAGAACACTTTTGTTTCAAAGGTTCTTGTAATTCAAGCCAGAAATTGCATTTATGTTGTGATTTGTATAATACTACTGTTATCAATGAACTGTGATATGAAGAAGACCGAATAATTCCACTGGAGGGCAATTTCTGGCTCGTCAGTTTTGTTGTCACAATCAAAAGTGAAGAATGATGTATATTATTTTTTAATGGTGATGGAATTAAACACCACTTTTTATATAAAAATCTTGTTTTATTTATGTACTATAGTTGGTATTAATTTTCCTTCTAAAAATAAGTCTGCTTCTTTAACTTCAGCTTCCCAAGCTATTTTCATGTGTGGTTCTGCTGTCAAGTCAATGAATTTAGTAGCTTGGACTTCGGGGAGGCCTTTTGTTCTTATTGCAGTACCTAATATACAGCAATATGTACCTGGTTTAAAAATAAAATAGTACTTGTACTCCATCGGTTTAGGTAGTTAACTAAACGTAAACAATCTTAATATGTCTTTTTATTTAAAAAAAAAAACATATAAAAGACATACAAAGATTATTTAAATTTAGTTAGTTACCAAACATTGGTATAGGTAAATAACAAATAGTAAACATTTTTAGATAAAAATTATAGAACAACTTTTAGATAAAAAACATGTCAAGATTGTTTACCTTTAGTTAATTACCTAAACAGATGGAGTATAGAATATTAGTACCAAACATGATTGAGCAATGAGCATGCAATGACAAAGCTATACAAAAAGCTCCATACATAAATTAGCAAATAATCATATTATTGACAGGTACATTTGTGTGTTATCAACAACACCACTGCAGTTGTTTATTATTTTTTTCGGTAATCAACCACATCACTGCTGACTAGTGATTTACCTATAACAATTTATTATGTTTTAATGATAATGCTGAAATTGGCCAAGTTCACAAGGGATTTGTAAAATATAGTAATTGTATTAATTACAACAAAAATAATTAATTATTTTTTTTTAAATTCTCCTTTTGGGTTAAATTAATTTTGTATACAATAACTTCATTTTTTAGTTACGTCAATAATAGATATTGTTTTCCTAGGGGAAAATAAGATCTACAAAAAAAGAGATCTATGTCATGGTTGTGATCTTACCAATGATAATAATTTGATATAGATAAATGCATACGCTTTTTATTAGAACTTCGTTAAGTGGTGTCATAACCAAAAAAAATTATGAATGATTCCACAGTGGTGTTGTTAACAATACATGTACATTTATTGAATTACCAATATTTATTTGAGTTTAATTTAGCAAGTCAATCTTAGCTTTACATACCTACCTGACGGTTTCAGGTTGTGACTCAAAACAGATTTTAAGAGATAAAACTGGTATGTAAAGACCAATGTCTATGGCAGTCAACCTGAGTGTCATGGGCTCTAGTTTCTCGTTTTTTTAAAAAAGCGTCACATTACTATACATAAAAAGGTACTCTGTGGTCACATCATACCTACTGGAAATGGAAATACCTCCTGTATTGTGGGTGCATTTAAAAACATGTAAACTCACATACACAATGCTAGTTAGTTAGTAGTTAGACGCGGAAAAAAGCTTGTTTACTAAAGAATTCAAGCAAAAAACTAAGCAATGAAAGCAATAGTGTTGATAAATATGGTGTTGTGCTATAAGACATACCTTTTCGTAATGAACTTTTATCAATGATACCATGTGCGGACTCGCATTTAGTTATCTTCGCCCGTCCTGTTGAATCGAAAATTATCAATATATCCGCGCCGACAGTTTGCTCGATCGTGCCCTGTAACCAAACCTCTAGCGGCGCGGGTTTATTCACTAAGTCTTTTAATAAATACTTCTGCGGATTTAAAGCCATTATGATAAGGCCTAATTTACGAAAAAAGCAACAGGAAACAATTTTCCTTTTAGTTTCTTTTAAACTTTTTAAACTTTTCAAAAAGTTCTCCGACGAAAGTTGTTGATATATGACAATGACAATTACAAAGTGACACTGACAGCAACTACAGTGTTGCCAACTCGTAACAGTCACTGAGTAATTCTACCAAGGATCTTGTATAATGCCCTATGGACTGAATTTACAGATCCACTGTGCATCCCTATGTGTCTGTGTGCGAAAATAATGATACCAGCTACTACGAAATCTGCCATAAAATAAGATATTAATTATTTATTTATTTGAAAAACTAGACTAATTAAAATAAAAAAGTTTTAGGTGTCTGTAGATTATTATTTCGTTTTTTTTTTATTTAAGCAAACGTATCTTATTTTAAAAAAAATGGTGGTTAAAGTAAATTACGATTATAATTATAATGATAAATGATATTAATTTTGTAAATAGGTTTAAAAAAAACACTTTTACACGTCAATTTTTTTTTTCGTCATTTTAAACTAGATGAGGCCGGTGTTTCCTAGCTGACTACCCTGAGAAGAAACACTGAAACAAACTCAGGGGTCAAAGTCTCTTTTAAAGTCCATACAGTAAATATGTAATGGTCAAATCACATGAGAACCATGCAGATTTGTCTGAGATGGTCTTTTGAAGAAAGAACCATACAGATTTGAGTGGACCTGTCCAGCCAGTGCAAGCATTTGTCAGTATTCGTTTAGCTCAACTCAGGACTTCTAAGGAGCTCAACGACTTGACGAAAAGACATTTTAAAAAAGAAAAAAGACAAGAAAAACAAAAAAAAAAAATGAAGAAAGACAAGGAAAGGACATTTGGGTAGGCCGCAGAATATACTCAAATTGCCAGACATACGTTAAAATTACCGAAAAGCAAAAAAAAAAAGGATTCAACATTGTCCTCACGTTCACAATAATAAAAGGAAATATATAATTTACAAAATGTAATACTTAGTAAAGTAAACATTGATGTCAAAAATCAATAGAAAAAAAATGTCAAATTGCAAAATAAAAATAATCTGCAATATCAAATTGTAAAAAATAATAATAATAAAAAGCACAATTGAAAATAAAAACAAAAGAGAAAAATAAGACAACAGTTGTAGTGCGTGCAGGTCAATCCCAAGCCTTTTCGTCCTCAACATAGTCCTTTATAGTGTAAAAAGCCTTTTGGCAAAGTTTTCGCTTTACAAATGATTTGAATTTATTAAGGCTTAGTTGTTGAATATGACTAGGAAGTTTAATAAAGAAGTGTACATTGACATCTAAATGAGCCCCCTATTTTTTTGAGCCTGGTTGTAGGAACCACAAATTTGTGTTTGTTTGTATATGTGAATGTTGGAGTAAATCAGTTAAGGTAATTAAACATGTTTGTATTAACATTAATCTTTGAGACATTTTGTGTTTGGAAATACGTATTTGAATTAAAAAATTAATTAAACCATCTATAAATCAACTAATGTACATACTTACAAAAATATGACGTTAATTTGGGAATATTGAACAACGAAATTGGCAACACTGAAGAAAATGGCGCGAATTGTTTTGAAAAAAAAATTGCTGTTTTTTAGTTACTTGGATGACATTTTGTGATTATATCATGTGATTTGTTTCGAAGTTTTTACCCGTCTTCCTTTATAATTCCAGCACAGTTATAAAGCATATAGTATACAGTCATTTTACAGGTGTAGGTTTTCTGTTTATTGCTTAGGGCGCGTAATACGTAGTGTTACAAAGTACTCTGTGGACTCAATTAGCACTACTGATTGGTTGGTGAGACTCTCCAGGCTAAAGATTGTTCCATTGTCATAAGGATGTTTTTAGGCATTTGACACTACATCTAGATCTAATATAATCAAAAGGCCCCACACGCTAGGAATTACTTCTGTTGTGCCGTTTCGTTGCCTCGTTCTGAGAGAACTATAGAGGCCTGAAAAAGTGCTTGCGTGGGCAAGAGTAAGGGATATAAGGAATGGATATTAACGAAAAATACATTTGTAACTAATAAAATTATACTTAATCAAATATTGCATCACATACAACATACATAAAAAACGTTAACGCTAAATTTATTATATTATCAGTAATTAAAACAATTACAAAAATTGTTGCGAAAAGTCGGTACTATGTGTTAGCAATATGTAAAAATCAAATCCAATACGACAATATGTAATATGAAAGTATATTATCTAAGCTATTCATCGTCGCCGTCTTTAGTCTCTTTCATCTGATAGTGCCGCCGTTGAAATTAAGGGTTGAACGTTGCTCGAACGGCGATGTAGTTAAGGCTCTTACTCCCATTTACTGCCATAAAACAGTGACTTTCTGAAGCCTACTCCTCCGTAACGGCTGGGTTAATAGATTTGAAAAAAAAAATACATTTATTATAGATTCATATACAACATTATCAATATAATTATGTTTTTTTTTTCGTAGGTTTTGCTAATACTTTTGCCAAAAAAAAAATAACATGATATTTTTTCGCTGGTTTTCCCTATTCCTTTCAAACGACTTTGACCTTTAGAAATATATTTACACAAAAAAAATACTGTTCTTCATATGAATGAATGTCCATTGCTTAAGACAAAAAAAAAAAATGCAAATCAATCAATATTTCGCAAAGAGAATGGTTTTAAAGGTCAGCGGGACTATGCGCAGGCGGCCGTACGAGTACTATTGTGTGAAAAAATCTAGAATACAGTATTGTATTCTAGATTTTTTATTGATTCAAGATAATAAAACAAAAATATGCTAAACTTTTATATTTATGTGTAAAAATTTAAAATATGCATATGAAGAAAAGATTGTTTGTCGGGCTTAAATTAAATTTTGAATATTTCGGGGGGACCTCAGTAAAGCTTCCAAAAGAGTGGGTCTTAAAATGGTCATGGACTAAAACCAAGGTCATGGTAACCACTCCTATCAAGATCGGAGACTCGGATCTACACTCGAAGTCGGTCGTGGACGACGAAACGTGATCGTTCACAATGAGCCTCACCAGAAGGCATAGTCACCCAAAGCGCAATGGAGAGGGCTGAGCTCGGAGTTTCCTTGCGTGATCGGATCAGAAATGAAGATATCTGCAGGAGATAGATATCCCAAGGTTACGGACATAGCCCGAAGAATCAAAAGCCAAACTTAAGTGGGCAGAGCTCATTGCTCGCAGAACAGATAATTGATGGGACGCAAAGGTTCTGGAGTGGCGACCACGCACCACACGCAGCGTTGGAAGCCCTCTCACAAGGTGGACCAACAACCTCTTGAGGGTCGCGGGAATCCGATGGATGCCAGAAGCACAGGACCTTTGATTGTGGCGACAATTAGGATAGGCCTATGTCCAGCAGTGGATGTCTTTCGGCTAAAATGATGATTGACTGCCTCAATGAAGCTTGCCGAGAAGTCTGACCCGATACCTACCAGCTATTTGCTGCCAAATAATAGAACTCAAAGCGACTACTCCTATTGTATTCAAAACAAAAAACAAAAAAATAACTATAGCCATGCAATATAAAAGTGAAAAGACTTCGCAGGCTACCCTGGAGCATTCACCTTTTCTAAGGTGATTATCAATTGTTTCAAATTGCAGCTTAATATTGGATGGTATGGTAACAAAAAAATTTTTTACGGTAACGTCATTTATTTATTTACACAACTATACAATTACTCATTAAAATCATCAGGATGAAGACCGTCATGCGGATGCTGAGGACGCCATGGGGCCTCTCCAGCCACTCCTCAAAGGGGACTTACCACCATGATTGTGGCGTACCCAAATATGGAAACAATGCGTCTCAAACAGTATGCAATATTGATGGCGTATACGGACTTAAAACTGTTAGCGAACGGAATGTGTTTGCTTTCGTTTTGGAAATTTTATCTCAGCTGAGATAAAAATTCCAAAACGAAAGCGATAAAAATTAAAATACACAGATCGTGTTTTTTATTTTCGTTATTAAATTCGACAGCTAAGGAGATATGGATTTGTATTTAAAAATAATGGAAATCAAAATATAGGTAGGTACTAGGTATGTACAATACAGGAAGTTTTTGATACGTCATGCTTTACATAGGCAGGGGTATTCTTAATTTAGGGCAGAATGAAATAAGTTGTCAATAATATATTTTTCAACACACTTGCTCAGAAAGTGGCTCTTATTGCACTGCACTTAGGTATATAATGGCACTCGTTACCAAACTGTGACATTTTGATTACCATTACGCACTAGTGCTATAATGTAGTTAAAACCTTTTTGTTCAACCTCTTTGTTCGCAAAACAAATTTTGAATTCGAATGCGTTCAATAGTATATAAATTAGTGTCTTACTTACCTACTTATTTCAACCAATTTCAAAGTTAAAATGGACAAATTTAACTTGTACAAACGATTCAATTAATAAAAAACATTTAGTAAATAAATCGTACATTCAAATAAAATTTGTTTTTTTTTTATGGTCTATGGCCGCCATTTTACGCGCGCGGTTTTTGGCGTGATTTTTTTTATTCCAGTGAAGTTCAGTGGCTGTATTAATTAAATTAAATTAAATACTTACTACAAAATCATTGGAAAATGTTACATCCGTATTCTATTGTCACTACGAAAGACATTATCGTAAAAACTTTTCACGCAAGAAAACATAAACGTAAGACTAGGCAGTATAATCAAAATACCTTAGCCTTCCTCTAGGGGTAAATAAAAAAAAAATTGATGCGCGCCCCTATGAAAACAGATTTTTACCGCCATGTCATAGAAAATTTTACTAGTTTTACTGTTATTTCTTCACAAGTGTATTGAAAAACGTCGTATGACACACGTGAGTAATTAATGATTACCGTTCTTGGCTCTCTTAAGACCCTCGCCACGGCTCGGGTCTAAATACCGCCTCGACGGTAATCACTAACATTACACACTTGTATCATAATGTACTATATAATTTAATTGACGAATAACAATAAACATTTCCTTCAAAATTAAAAAAATAATAATAAATCAACAACAGTAGGTAAATCTCTCAAAATTATAATAAATAAAACGTAAATGTTCTTATGTAGGTAAATAGGTAGGTACTTATGTCACTTGAGTAACATCATAATAAAAAACTTTTTACAAAAAAAAAAAATACAACCGACTTCAAAGTAAAAAAAAAAACACTGAAAAGTGCAAAATAACTAATTTCGGAAGTCGGTGTTTCTATAATAGTTTACTTTGAAGTCGGTTGTATTTTTTTTTGTAAAAAGATTTATATTTTACACTTTTTAGTTATGGTACCACCACTAAAAAGTACCCCTCAGCCAAACTTAAATACCTTATATCCCAAACATGGTTAGATTACATTAATTTATTACAGAGTTCCGGTGCCTAACTTCAGGCTTCATCATCAGATCAGTTCGATATATTTCCTCTCTTCTTTCAGTCAGAGTCGGTCATCGACTACACGTATAAACAAAGCCTTGTTTCGACGGTTCTGCTGTGATCCTATGAGGAGTTCTGTTCCATATCTTCGAAGTTCATGATCAGATCATAACAATATTTCTATGGGACCAACTCGGAAGCATAACCCTTCTCAAAAAATAATAATTCAAAATCGGTCCACAATTCACCGAGAAATCGGTGAACATACATAAAAAAATTAATAATAAAAATACATTCAGTCGAACATAGAATCTCCTCCTTTTTGAAGTCGGTTAAAATGTTAGAAGTCCAAACAAAAGTCATTGTTTACGAGAGGTAGGCTATAGAAAGCTTTACCAAAATCAAAAGTTTGAAAGTCACTCTTCAACCTATTGCGATGTTTCTGAAATAAAAAATAGTACTGATTCGGAATGTTCGGTGTATAATTAGATAAAAGAGTTTCCAATCATAATGACTTAATCAAATTCTCCCTGAATAAAAAGCACAGTGCAATCACCGCAACAAAACTCGTAATTACTGTTAATGACTCACAAAAGCACTCCAGAAGAAATTCCCAACGCAGATTACCACCACAATTATTTCATCCGCATCAACACGTAATCAGTTGTTTATAAAGCGACGCTGCAAGCATGAAATCACTCCGATACTCGAAGCCGGCCCATAACAACTCAATCAACGCAATTTTAAAATAAACTTTTTTTATGCCGTACAAACACTGGCCGCCTTGAACAAAAAATATTCCCCGGCGAAGGTCTTAATAATGACTTTCTCGAGAACTTGTTACATATGGACAGTGGATAGTGGACGTATGTACAGATTTGTAAAAGCAAGCGATCTTCGACCGTAAGTGTTAAAAATAAGAGAGAAAAATTTGGATGTTAATCCTGATTCACCTATACCTTTATAAACTAAGAAAAACAGCCTTTATAAAATTTATTATGCTCATTTAAAATATTCGCAGCGAACATTTAAATGACACCTTAAAAATTTTGTAGATATGCCATCTAGATAAGGTTGGAACGGCTATATTAAAGGAGTTACATTATACGTAGGTATCCTCTATAACTTATATAAATTATCTTTCAACAAATATAATTCAAGAAAGGCCTCTAATCATTCATCTTAATGCAACAGATCCGATAGAGCCGAAGACAGTTCATTCGGACTTGTCCGGTCGGTGCCAGTAGAAACATAAAATAAAATAAAAATGCAACAAGTCTATTTCGTTCAGAGAGCGTTTATTCCGAAGAGACATAAGAGGTGGGAGTGGGGTCGGGAAGGGAAGAAGATATGAAGCTGTCATCTGGCGGTGTGGCGGGGCTCTCGAACTAAACACAACTCAATCGGAGGCGCGCGCGCGGTCCGGACGAACGTACCTACGTATCCGACCTTCCGCTCACCATAAACAAAACGCAAACAAATACAACACAAGTTGTCGTACAAACGCAAATTAAAAATTGGAGTTCGTAAATTAAACTTTACGTGGAAATTCAAGAATATAGTGATGGTTTCATGTGACGTTATAAAACAGTGATATTTTTGTGGGAGATCGTAAAAGTTTAACAAAAACAGGAGTTCTAAACTTTCCAATGAACACGAGCCATGTGACTACGGCGAGAGCGGCGAAGCAAGATTTGTACGTGCATTTATCTTATTTTAACTTTATTGTAACGTTTCTAATAATAGACTGGACGAAGGAATTCTACTTGTTCACTTATTACTTCGTTAAGAGTAAGACCTAGTTGATGCACTGGTTTCTACAATATTGTTGTTACATTATAATTTTTAAATTGTATTTTTACCATCCATGGGTTTTTAATATTTACGCTAGTTATGTAGTATAACAATATGGTATAGTACCTACCGTAATAGGTCATTATACACAAATTTAATACAAGCTGGTGATAATTTTGAAACCAATACCTACAAATGTAGACAGAGATTGAGTCAATAACAATTTTCAATTAAAATTTCTAACTGCCTCTCGTAAGAACGAATAACACACTATATAAACAAACATCATAATCAAACATCATATATTATATTATCGATGAATGAAGTACTTACAACATACATTGTAGGACAACTATCTGTAATGAATTGATTATTTACCGTAAGATTTAAGGTCACGCATGTCATGATTTATACAATGAATGCGGTACGTAGCACCAATAACAGGGATCGCAAGTTAATTCATCGCATAGTAAAACACATTTGCATATTCGTGATATCGCATAGAAATAACTCAATTGATCGAGTAAGTACGGGAGGCAAACTAGTATTGTCCTCGCCTTTCCCGTGTCCTTAGTTGTAGTGAACGTGTACTGAACTAATGAGATGGTCTATTAAATGTTTGACGTAAATATATCACTTGACAAATAGCTTAACGACATTTTATGTGGATTTTGAGTGGACATACACGATCAAACTCGGAATGCTAATGAAACCAAAGGCTATTTCAATTTTTCGCACGACTAAAACTGTTGCAATTTAAAAATAAAATATTTGAGACGGTTGATCTCGGACTGCACTTCATATGTTTCTAATTGTTTTTTGATTCCGCTCTGTTAATAAAAATCTGAAACTCGAGACTTCACGCACTCGGATTCCATAAACGACTGGATTTTTATAATCTGCTTAAAAATATTGGAGCGTACCTATATATTCAAAACACATAAATGTAAGTAGTAGACCTGCATGCATCACGCATCTTTAGAAGACTGACATTGATTACTTCTGAGATTACAAGAATGGTCCGAGGGCGTCAGACAGTCGTCGACGTATGAATTAGTCATTACATGACAATTTTCTAATCTAGACGGACGCACGTTCCGCACATAAAGCTGTATTCAGCGTCTCGATTGATTTATTGCCGTACGCTGTCCATAGTAATGTTTATCTTCCCTTCTTACCTGTAAGGTAGTGCTCGTCAAGGGCAAACTAATAAACAACAAACACAATAATGTTTGCAAGCCAAACAACTTGAGATAACATTTAACTGCAGACAAAGCTTGGATGGGTAAATTCTCAGGTATTAAATAGTAGTAGAATATTGGACTGGTTTGAGAGTTTCTAAATTATGCCTTCATAAGTGCTGCTTGCACTTATGAAGGCATAATTTAGAAATTCTCAAGCTTACTTAATTCTTTTCCAAATCTATTTAGTGATTCCAAAGCGCTATGCAATTAAGTATAACCTAATTATCCTGAAAAATCTTTCAAGAAGTCGCTGACTAGTTGTATAACTCCAATCATACACAATTTGTAACGATTACGAATAAGCAACTTAGATCCATTTTAAAATATACAATACACAAAATGTGAGAGCAAACTGTCGACGTTTTAAAAAGGTATTTTATTTAACGACCGAAACGTCTCGCGAGTTTCGCAGAACGAGTGGCGAGCGGAAAATTATGATAATTTCGGTTTTGGTATCCGACAATAGACGAATGATGTGGTAGATGGCGGAATAATTTGGAATACTAAAATCCGATAGAATTATTAATGTACTACTGCATCCTAAAATAACCACGAGCATCATTGCTGACCTTATGGATTAATCTGCCGAAGATCTCATATGGCACGACTAGAAGGAAACCAACTAGGAGAAAAAAATAAGATATAATAAATTGAATGTTTTCTCTTCGTAAGATCTTAACAATATTATTTTTCAAACAGACACGCAAGCGCTGCATTGTCGTCTTATTTTGAATCTCCAACAAGAAAAGAGAAAAGAATGGAAATCAACTCTTTAGAGTTCGTGCAGAATCTTATAAATGAAACTGGCTATATTGCTTAAATTGTTAGCGATGTCTTGTTTCAAGCATATTTAAGTTAGGTAGTACGTGTTCAAATGGAAACTTATGCATAAATCTATGCACTACAAGTAATGCCAAGTGATAATATGCCTATTACAAACCCAGTTCTGAATTGTGTATTCAGGTAATTTCAGTAAAGCAGAGTTTTAATTCTTTGTTCTCATTAGTTTGATAACATTCTTTGACTCATTCGAAATATTTCCAGAATGAGAAAATTCTACGTTGATATTTGATTTAGATCTTACAAAAGTTTGTATTGAGGGCTTAGTTTACAAAGTAAACAAATGGACCGGGATTGTCCAGCTTTAAGAATGATTTCTTCCGAAATGTTTATTTTCTTTTCACGGAGCGAGAAATTGGATAGCTTCAGCAGCATCAGTTGTCTCTAATCTATGTTTGCCTTCGTAATTAACAGTGGATGACTACGCTTCAAGAATATCATGTTACCGGCGTTCGTTATCTGGGATTGCTAGTATAACAATACTTTTCTTCTCTTTAATATAGTGACATGATATGACACGAAGTGTCTCACAAGCACGTGATAAGATGGAAGTTATATTGGTGTTTGTTTATGTAGGGGTTTCCATATGAAGACGCAATCTAAAGGAAGTGAACACGATTTTCTCAGTATTTTGTATTATTAGAAAACATGAACGATGCTGACGAATTCAATTTAAAACTTTATTTCAATGTTGTGAAAGTCTTGACTATAAACACAAAAAAAGGTTTTTTTATTGACGCCTTTGTTCTTAATAAAATATGCTTATAAGAAAGTAAGTTAAGTGAAAAATTTAAAGGACTAACAAAACATTTACGAGGTGTCTCGTTGCGAAACGGTAACACGTTTGAACGGTTACGACCGTTTTATCGGTTTCGTTACCAAAACCGATCGCGATATTCAAACGTTGTTTTCCTTTTGGTCACGCGTGCGAATGATCTTCGCTCCATACTTGAATTAGAACTGCCATATTCATTTCGATGTTTGAAAACAAAAAATGTGGACGGAACATTTACTATTCTGACCCTTGCAGCTGCAAGCCACATGTCTTAATTTGTCTCCCAAACCGACCTTTTTAATGATTTATGAGCAGCATGGTGTGTCCTTACTTTTGAACCCACGAATTTGTAGATTCCAGAGAAGCGTCAAAATCGACATATGTTTTCTTGAGACAGTGCAGTCGCCAGTCAATCCATTTTTCAACACTGTCAAAATGATCGGAAGATAAATGCAGTTGGTCGATTTAACTTGCATTATTTTGTTGGGACATCGTAAACCTTACTTTATTACTTACTTTCGGGTTTTCAAGTAACAGAACAATAAAATCATCTCTTCTTAAAATCCGAAATAGTAGCTAATGCGTTCTATTTGAACGCACAACTAGACAATTATAATAAAGTGTTAAGACTTCCTACCTGCGGCCCTTTTGACTCGTCCTTTTTTACTTGCTACTGTTCATTTTTTTGAGTTTTATTTTTACCTTGTCCTGTGGAAGAGATCAAGCGATGTTACCTGCGTGAAATGAGAATTAAGATGTTCTTTTATTGTTAAAGGTTATGCAAGATTTTTTGCCAGGATTGAGTATTGCTTCTAAATGTCGTGGCTCGTTTTTGTGAAGCTATAAGAAATGTTGACATTTCTTTTACAATACTGCATTAAGCACTTTCATGTGTATACCGATATGTTTTTCGATGGACTGCTCTGCAAAAACAAGAGCTCAAGTGGTGTTGAGCCGGACGTCCTTTGGATCCGAGCCAATCATATTGCTTCCGTTCGTGGAACAACAAACAATATTTAAGTAATTCAGCGTTGAGGACTATCAGGATTGCCTTTTCATTTTCTGTATTTATACTTGTTTCTTCAAAGTTGGGAATGTAAACGCGTTAAAAAAATAGCCCCGTTTTGACATTTGAGAAATACCCTAGAATGTAACTTGGAACGAAACTAAAAGAAACAATAAAATAATAATTAATTACATAGTGTTTTGTCAAAACGGACCTGTTATTTTTTGACAACTTTAACTTATCTAATAGGTATTATGTATCTTGCCGCAGCTTAGTTCTAAAACTGATACACTATTTTGGTCGTTTTTTTACGCTTTGACATTGATAACATCCTTTGTTTGAAACTGATAACTTCTAATAGTAAGCACACTTCATTAAAAATGAGGATTTGATGCATTTTTATCACATAAAGGACAATCATTGTTAAGATGTCTTTGAAAATCAAACATAGTAACATCAAGTGACACAGTGTGGTCAATTTGTCACATGATATCCTCTTATTGCCAACTGAATTAATTTAATAGCTAACTGCCTTATTCAAATGGCATGTAATCTTATGCTTCAATGCATTCACTCTTCAAATCCAATACTGCATTAGCTCCTGCATCTGAGTCATCAACCCCACTAAGTAATAAGAGCAGAATCCTGCGAATATATTCAGAAGCAGCTTAGGATTACGCCTCGTTGAGAGCCCCATTGATTTGTATGATTTATTATACTGGTAACACGAGATTTGTGTGAAACCAAACATCTTTAGTGTTGCCCGCATAATCTGCCACTTGTTCTATACTATGGTAAACTACAACAAGAGTAAATGGGAGTTAACAAGATCCACACTTTAGGCGGTTTTTAGGGTTCCGTACCTCAAAAGGAAAAAACGGAACCCTTATAGGATCACTTTATTGTCCTTCTGTCTGTCTGTCTGTCGGTCTGTCTGTCAAGACTCTTTATCTCGGGAACGCGTGGAGGTATCGAGTTGAAATTATAACCATATACTCAGGTCTGCGGTCCTTTGAAGCTGTGAAAAAAATCGATCTTCTGAGTTAACGAAAAAAAAAAGATGTGGCCGTTTATGTCGCAAAAAACGTGTATTTCGACACTGTCAAGGGAATCAAAATTCATAGGGTACTTCCCGTTGACCTAGAATCCTGAAATTTGGCATGAAGCAAGGTCTCATAGCACAAGAATAGGAAAAAATCTGAAAACTATAAATTTGTAGTTACGTCACAAAAAAAACTTTTATTTGCGATTCGGAAAAATCTTCGTAACTCAATTCAGGAATTTAACATAAGTAGGTACGTTTTGTACGGAAATCTCAGTGCGTTTAATCCGACTTGCCCGGTTTTTGTTAATAACCTAAACTTTGAAGACTTACTAATTCATAGCCCAATAACACACCTCTGCAAGAAACTTTCTTACAAAGTTCTTAAAATAATATTTTCATGTTTAACACAATCAGATAAATTATTTATTTTCTTTTTAATTTTGTATAAGTATTGTTATTTGTAAGCATATTATTAAAACCTTTAGAGGATGATTAAATAGTGTATAAATCATAATTAATCTAGCTTTATGTTAAGTTTGATAAATCAATTGACATAAAGTGTTATTAATAACTGTATTATCTTTACCATGTGGTAATTATTATTCATTGAACTCATCAATAGAGCAGTAATTAATCACGTCTTACGAGTAGCTTATTGGCTGTAATATTATAATTACTACATTTGATATGGCTTGAGAATGAAAATCATGTTAATACTTACCAAGAATTACTATTATAACACCTACTTCATCATCATCAAATCACAGATTTACCCATCTAAATAAAAAACCACACAATTTGTTCCGCAAACTAAGAAATAAGAACGTTTTGTTTTTTTCTAAGTATCCATGCCCATGAAGAACATACTTAAGAGGATGTACATAATGTACTACTTAAGATGACCACAGGACCTAATCGCGAGTTTTAAAATACGAAAGTATACGAACCACTTCATTTAACCGAATTAAAAATATATATGTAATTAGGTTAGGTTAAGCATAATTTGTTTAATTAATTATTTAAATGTAATTTAACACCGACTTCCGATATTAAAAGTTATTTTGATTTTATAATGAAATTTGTAGAAATCTGCAGATTAAAAAAAATTTAAACTTTATTAAATCGTTAAAATGCTTCATTTTTGCAGGCATTGTGTCTTTGTACATCTCTTTCTTTTGTATGCAGTCCGAGAGTGACCGCGCTTTATATCCTGTAGTCCTCCAATGAAATTCTCGCTATCAACGCAACAGTGCAGCAAACATTATCATTCTGAAGTGTGTGCCTGCATGCGTTGCGTTCTTGCATTTTATGCGACTGTAATAGGTGTCCTGTTGCCATGTGTTCCCTGAAACAAGGCTGCGGTCACCGGGGAATTATCTTCTCTAGTACTAAGAAGTGCAACTCGGATATTTACAGTTTGAAATATGTATACAATATTTGTATCGGATTTGTTGAGCTGCTTTGTATTGTTGATAGACTCAATTTTGTAACCATGTCCGGATGGATCAAGGCATTCATACCTTGATCCGTCTTAAGATATAGATATGTATTTTAAAATGAGGAAACTTGTAGCATCAGCGTCAAAATTAAATATGATAGACCACTAGAGAATAAATACCGTAATTAAATTAAAATGAAAACATTTCAATTAAATTACAGTCGGTATCCTCACAACTTTTATCTCCCAAGGGCCAACAAAGGCGTTAATCGGTGACAAACAATTAGCGATAACCTCATTAAAGTGTTACTAAAGAGTATACGAAACTATGACATTGAGCGAACGCGCTAAATTCAAGATAACACCAAATTCGCTTGTAAAATTTTGGACAGGCTGGTGTTAAATTGATAAAGAAACTTGACAGTACAGTTATTCAAGAAATGCTTATGGCGGGTTTCTAAATTGAGTATTTTTGAGTTAAGAACGTCTCAAACCCTACTTATATGCCAAATTTTGACAGGTTTTCAGGCATAAGTAGAGTTTGAGAAATACTCATCAGAAATCGGGGGTTACCCCCAATTTCTGATTTAAGCATTCGAAGTTGAGAATTACTCAAACTCTACTTTGCCCTGAAAACCTGTCAAAAGTTGGCAGTTAAGTATGGTTGGAGACGTTCTTAACTCAAAATACTCAATTCAGAAATCCGCCCTATGAGTCTTAATACTGTATTTTTTTCTTTAAAATATCATACACTAGCTTTTGCCCGCGGTTTTGCCCGTGTACTTAAAATATAGCCTATGTCAATCAGGAATAAACCAGCTTCTTACAGTAAAAAAAAAAATTTGCAATTGAACCGATACTTTCAGAGATTAGGAGGTAATCTCTGAAAGTATTGGTTCAATTGCAAACATTTTTTAAAACAAACAAAAAACAAACTTTACCTCTTTATTGTATTAGTGTAGATTTATCTGAAAAGTTAGAATAAATACATAGATGAACAAATATGCGGAAACGCAAATGGAATAGAAATAGATCCTTGTTTGAATGTAGGCCACTATATTCTGCGAAATATAATAATATACACACAAGTAGCTCAGCAGTTCACGCCGTAGATTTAAAGTGGGTACCAAAATATTCCTCAGAAGCAGTCAGTAATATGGCGAAGCCAATTAGTAGTAGTTGTACAGCTTATGAGATCTAAACAAAGCGTGAAGGACAAAAATTACGGTTTCAAATAGTCTGAAAAAATCCCCTAATGCCACAATAAAGACTGAAAATCCCATTCTCAATCTCGCTTTGGCTCCCAGGTGTTCCAGAAATCTTTAGTCTGTCTGCCCTATCTTCTTTATAGTCTATCTGAATCTATATTTTCCTCTAAGTTTCAATATCTGCTTGACTGTTCATCTTTATGACATCGTGATGCAAGACGACCTGATTTAACTTACAAACGAGACTCATTGTCAGCATAAGGAAATCGGTTGAGTCGAAATACATTATCTGCAATTATTGCAACAGCTCCAATCTCTGCAAACAATCCCAAACTTAATTGACACTTCAAGAGCCCTATTATTCATTCAAAGATAATTTCGCGCGGGTCAATTAAGAGGTCTAACAATATTGGTCGTTCAGATAACGCAATGCAGACATTCGGAAACACAAGATAGCGTTATCTAAATCACTTGTTTTCTTGTAATTACTTCATTTTATGTTGCGTAAGTTTATTTAGTTTGATTTAGTATTAATGACAGTTATAATGATAGTGTGGAGTGTTGAATGAATGTTGTTTACACTAATAAATTAATTGTTAAGGACTTTGCACTGAACTGCATTATTGTTGACGGATTCAAGAACAAAAATGTCGTAAAGTAGTTCGTGATTTAAACCTTGCTATGAAGATTGTTTTAAAAGATATTTTTATATCTGCTTTTCTATAAATACTTGTGATATGCAGTCCTTATTACGATATTATTTTAGCTATGGCTTCTGGCTGGACTTTCAAATCTTTCAAAATTAGTAAAACTTCTGAAAATTTAGAGGTCCAAGATCCTTTGCTTAAGTAGGCTGTATACATATGTACTTTTTTTTTAACCTTCATACAGTAAGTGCCTTCGGGTTATCTAGTAGTATCTACTTCAAGTCGTCAGAGATGACATCTCATGGTTTTCTCATAAAAATGTAACATGTTAATCCAGCAACTTATTTAAATGGAAATTATAACATTGTTGAAATAACATGGCACGTCGGTTGATAATACTGTATGTATTTAGTATTACGTTTCTTTATCTTTGGTTTATTTTTTACTGTTACTTTACTACTGTGGAAATTTTGTATTTTTCTTGGGAATTTAGTCTCATTCGTGTTCTCTTTAAAATGTTATGTTCATCAGTTATCTATATGCTTATTCAAGAATGAAACTAAGTTGCCATTTTGCCTGCACTTCCTTTAGAAGAACCAGACTTCATTCTTGTCCTGAATTCGAATGTATCAGCTAAACAACTCCTGAATATAGAGTAACTAAATCTGAAATATTTTCGTTAGTAGCCCAAGCTTCCAATGGATGCAAATCATTTCCATTTCTACAATCAATATTTGTTTAAATAAATCGTGTATCATTCAATATGCAAGCTGTAGCAGGTGTACACGTTTTAGAAAGCGGTTTAATACGATCATTTATATTCGAACATAACGTGTCGTGAGACGATTCTATACTCTTCTATCCGACTCTATAAAAACGAGCATCGTAAATCAGCACTATACATACATTGGTTCAGAGGAATATACTCAGTATCATTAGTTTGTATGTAGTCGTGATAAATCATAATGTACTTACCGTCTACCGTTAAATATGGTGTCGGTTGAACTTGAAATTGAGCGAGTAGAACCGAGGAGGAGGTTAGTGATTATCATTATTGCTTTAGTTTATGGAGAACTGGTGGTTACAGAAGCTGTAAGGTAATTATCTTAATAAAATGCTTAAGGTTGCCACCTTTGTGCCATTAATATGGAAGGTTTAGCCATGTTTGGCAATAGTGCATATTTTCTCATAAATGCAGAGATTAGGGAAAAGGACGCAAGAAACCTTAAAACAAGACCTACAAAGCCGTTTAATGGGCTATAAATAGAGCCAACAGAACGAGTACAAGCCTAAGTTATAACCTAGGATTAAGCAATACCAAACACAGAAAATAGAGACCGTAATCTCTCAGATATAAAGTTTATTGCCAGTAAAAAGGATTTAGACCAGGCGAAAGCGAAAAACGAAGTAACAAAATTAGCTCCTTACGGAATTTCTCGTAAACTGGTATTCCAAAAGCAAGCAAGTATGGTCTGTGAACATGTTCGGTAGCTATTTGTCCTCGTAGTTGGCGCCTAACGACATGCAATAATGAGCTGCGCGGGAACATGACTTGTTTGTGTTTCTGGTTAGAGCGGCGCGCGCGCACCGGAGCCGCACTACATCATAATGTAGTCATACTAGGTTTGTGCTTAAACGTCTTAGTGCATTTTTATAGCTAATTTATGTTTTTTTTTTTGAGTTTATAAGGACATTTTACATTTACGGAATTGTATCGTTGAAAACTTCGATAAAGATAAAGAGCTGTTTAACGCTCTTAATATAATAGTATGCTCTTTAAACTGTTTTTGCTAGCTACATTTTAATATTTACTTAAACATATACATTAGTACCTATATCGTTTTTCACGTGAGTTGCTGGCCCAGCCAAGTTTGTTGACTGTGTGCGAGCAATTACTAAGCGCTTTTCACACCTGCCCGCTAACCGCTCGCCGTTTGGATTACGACTCTAGAAATGTCGCAGCGATGCCTTTCTCGGATTTCGATTTAGATAATGTTTACCACGTCTCGGGCCGAGTTTGGTGCCAAAGATATTGTGTTGGCTTAGTCGTCACGACCCCGGTTTTCACGACTTGGTTTGTAATATTGACGTTTGATTTTATCTCGACGTGGCCAGTCCATTAGTTCTTGTCATCTCACGTACACAATCTCCTACCTGGAACTGTCCTGGGTGTCGGAATGTGTACTGCACGAATCATGTGCTATATTGATATAAGACAACGACACATCCATTCTAGTCTCTCTGGTCGAGTGGGTTTGAGTCGTTGCATAATCATTGATACAATGAAATCGTTTTTCTACGTCAACTCAAGATACATGAAATTCGATTCAGAGAATCACACTCTAAATATTTTTCTTCGAATTAAACTTCAGATAGTCATGCACCCTTACTCCCAAAAAAATTACACTCTGAGTACTCCTCAAATATTGATCTTAATTGTAATTCTATTATGTAATTGAATTACTAAAGCAAACAGTTCACTTAAGGCACGCTGTTCATCCGTAGCTACAGCGGCGTAGTCTTTAATGTTATGTGAATAAGGGCTATGTTATAATGCAGGTAACAATTGTTATTGTAATGTTACACTCGCTCCTGCGCCGGAGTGGTGGACATCTTAGGTTGTCAGTTTATTTTCTTTTTGCATCGGGGACTCTTGGGCGGACGACGACCTTACACTCATGGCTCTGAAAGGGTTGTCAAAAAGTTCTTTTCCGTTTTTCATTTCTGGGAACAGAGAGACAAAATAGAGCTGCTATTTAGATTTTAATAATAGTATACCTACGTAGCCAATGAGGTTCTTCCTTTTTGAAACTAAAGTCAAATTTGCTCAACATTTTCCTACTCGTAGGAAACTTTTTCCTATTCGTAGAAAAAATATTTTTTTTTATATTGATTGGCGTGCTTTTGACCCCTATTTCACCTGATGGTAAGAGATGATGTGGTCGACGATGGAGCACGCTTTACCAGACGTAGGTAAACTTTCACTCTTGACTTAAAGAACTCTTGGTTGTAGTTTCAGGATACAGCCTCTGACAGAACTTATGACACAGCGAAGTAAATTTTGTTTTCATAATATTTTTCCAGTCTAATCGAACTCTCCGGATGGTTGACTACTTATACTAAACGATATCTAATTGAGCTGGTATACCAATCAAATGCAAGCTCTAAAAATTAATGCCCATACTAGACCAAATTATTGCCAACCCTATATCAATGTTACGGTAAACGTGTAAGTTAGTAGCGAGTGACGAGTGGACGTGGCGCGATTCTGTTTGTTTACGAAGCGGCTCAGCCCTTCCGAGAACATGCCCGAGTGCGCGCGAGATTACCCGAGAGTTACCGATGGATGATCCCGAGAGACGGCGAGAGAACGACAACAGATACAACTTTATTATCGATACATTGTAGTCTAAATCCTTTTACCACAAATTAAGTTGTACGCTTGACATTGTGGTAAAGCTACAAAAAGAGCTTACGTTTACGCAATTGAGTTGTGAAGTTGTACCTGACTTCTTTATTTGTATACTCAGGAATAAAGCAGCTTTCTATCGGTGAAAAAATTTTAGCAATCGGACCAGTACTTTTAGAGATAAACAAAAAAAAAACTCTACCTCTTTATAATATTAGTGTAGATATGTCTACATATATGTATATTATCTTTTGGTTGAAAAACAACAAGTTTTCTGCATACTTAACGATAAATGACACAGGGTAACTCTTGCCGCATCTCGAATTGGTCCAAACTTCTAGAGCATCATCAAAAAAGTGACAATTGACAACTACAGACAGTTTATTATTTATAAATGTTACTATAAAACTTTGTCATGATGAATTTATCAACACTTTGCCCGTGTTGCCCTGTCTAAAGGTTAAGCTTAGAACCTTGAGGAGAGACAGAGACTTATGCCTAGAGTATTGTGACCAGGTTCACCAGAAAACCTTTCAAAGACACGAAGAGCTTTTTTAAAGATAAAAAAATAAAGTTTTTTTTTTCTTCCAGGTGATGTGGCTGGTAGCGGCGTTGCTGGCCGCGTGCGCAGCGGTCGGCGGCACGATGTCGTGCACCGAAGCGCGCACGCGCTGTGCCTACCGCACCGGCTGCGGCGCCGCACTCGGCAACTACATGATGATGTGCGAGGCAGTGCTGACTGAGCCCACGAAGGCCAGTTCTTGTCCGAGGGAGTGTGGGAATGCTTTGATCGCGCTGACGTCCACGGAAGAGGGGAAGGAGCTGATGAATGTGAGTAGTAGATATAAAATGTATATTTTTTATTAAGTATATTATTTTCGCCTCTAACATCTTACCGATCTTTACCTACTGTGTTCGACCTTTCTACTGATACTTTTGTAAGACGAAGAAGACTAATTTCCACGATACATGGATTCTTAGTGGTCTTATAACGCAAAAGGTAACTGAAGGAACATTGGTTTGGTTTTAGTCAGTAAAAGTCTGACACGCCCTCTCGCTCCGGAAGAAGTCATTAGATGATTTCCTACCTTAAAAAAAGCGGATTCCTAATGTAGAGTCTAGTGCCATATATATTGTGAAAATCTGTCACGACAATAATGATTTTTTTTTAAATCTAAAGTTAAATAAATTTACAAAACTATATACCAGCAGTGCTATTCTCTAAGAAAACAGCCTTGAGTGCTGGCCGCAGCGACGAAATACAAATACGTATATAGGATTAACAATTCAATAGACCTATACATTGGATTGTTAATCCAATGTACCTATTTGGATTTCGCCGCTGCGGACAGCGGCCAGCGACCAGCTCAAGGCTGTATTCTTAGAGAATAGTACGACAGATCCTGTATTCAAAATATTCTGGCGTGCAAAACCTAATAGAGCATTCTCAAAACTTAAACATATAATCTTAAACGTTAACTTTAGAATTTACATTGAAGGGAGAAGAAAATCTCGCATAAATCCAAATAAATGAGCGCGTTATACATTTAATTCCTCTATGAGATAAGTAAAGTGTTTCTATGACTACTGGAATGTTAGTCTACTTCTCGTTATCACACAATTTAAGCACTGCAAATATTTTGACACCTCATTACTTTATGAGTAAAACAAATATAATTTTATATCCAACGTGGAAAGTCAAATTAACTCGGGATTGCCGGAGACTTTGGCGGATGTCCAACGTTAACATTGAAAGATTTAACGATTATGTTGCAGTGACAAGTTAGCCGTCCAGCGGATGTAAACACACATTATTATAAATTTGAACGTAAAGAGTTGGAAGTTATGAGGCCTATGTCTTTCTAGATAGCTCTTTGTCGAATAGATTATTACCGTTGTGTGTTAGGAACCTTTAATACCAAAGAGTTACGAGTATACATACATAGTCTTCTTTTCTTTTATTATTTGAGTGTGTACATGAATTGTTAAATAAATCAATCATCATCATCATCATCATCATTTCAGCCGAAAGATGTCCACTGTTGGACATAGGCTTCCCCCAAGTGTGCCACAATTAACGGTCCTGTGCGTCTCGCATCCATCAGATTCCCGCAACCCTTACCAGGTCATCGGTCCACCTTGTAGGAGGCCTTTCAACGCTACGTCTTCTGGTACGTGGTCGCCATTCCAGAACCTTTCGGCCCCAACGGCCATCCGTTCTGCGAGCAATGTGTCCTGCCCATTGCCACTTAAGTTTGGCGATTCTTCGTGCTAAGTCGGTTACCTTGGTTCTCCTGCGGATATCCTCATTGCTGATTCGATCACGCACGATCATACACGATCATGAATAAATCAATAAATAAATATAAAAGGGAGTTAGTGATAGCGTGACGGTTGAAAGGACAGAATAGAAGAAAAAACGTGCTGCGCCGTTCCCAAGTAATATAAGACAAGGTCAGGAAGATGATGTTGGTGATGATGTGTTAGAGACGAGACCTTTTAAATTGCGCTGCGGGATTGTTGGAAAGAGTTACCGTGGCCCTAGAACGCAAAGGGCAAATGAAAGAACACAGTTGGGTTTTAGTTAGTATAAGTCTGACACTCGCTCTCGCTCTATCCTGGACGGGAGCAGTTATAGAATATAACAATAAAAAACTTAATTGTACACTAAAATAGTAACATCATTTTACAAACATTTTAATCTATGGGTAACGGCGATATATAAATTCCCAGCTAACAATTTCAAACGTCTCGTTTTATTTCCGTGGAAGATGGGTAGGCCTTTAGTGTGGGACGCTACCTGTGTTGACACTCTTGTGCCATCCCATCTTCCTTGCTCTTCGTGCTGTGCTGGTGCTGCCGCTGCGGCTGCGGAGAACCTCAAGCGGCGGAAATATAACTACCTCGTCGGCAGTTATACTTTTGAACCGTTTGGGGTGGAAACTCTTGTGCACACTTCCAGTCGACAGCGATGCGGAGGAGTTTGTGACGCCATATTTTAGCTAGTAGTTTTTGCCTTTAGTGTATATATAGTTTTAATTTAAAAAAAAAACGTCTCTTAGGTTTGGATTAAAATTTTATACAGAATCTATCATCATCACCTGTATCATTACTCTCTCACGCTCACATAGTTTAGGCGTTCCTCTTGGATTATTCGTATATGTAGCAGTTTTTGCTCAAGGGACTTTATTAGAAAGTATTTTTATTTATTTTATTTTATTTTATAATTTTTGTACACACATTATATTGCAGAAAATACAGTAATAAAAACAAAATGTACAAAGGTACTGCTTATTTCTAAAAGAAATTTCTTCCAGCAGACCTGCGAAAGGAGAGATAAAAAGAAATGTAGACAATAGTGTGTAGAAATAAGAAAAGAAGAGTTTGTGAAATCTTAAACTAATAAATACTTATATAACTATATATACCTTATACTATAAATAAACAAATAATATATATATATATATACATAATTATCACACTAGAGAGGAAAGATAGTGCTCTTTTACTTTAGCTTTGAAGAGCGAAATAGTTTTTAAATCACGAATGCTAGGCGGAAGAGAATTCCACAACCTTACTGCATGGACAGAGAAAGAGTAGGAGTAGTAGCTGTATTTATGAGGAGGGGATTTGAGAAGGGATCTTAGGTGTGATCTGCACGGAGCGTCGCGGGGGCGAGCGTACGAAAATCGGTCGCGCAGGTAGGAGGGATAACATGGGTTGTGTAGGATATTGAAAAGGAGACATAAAATCCGAGTGTTCCTGCGAAGACGGATAGGGAGCCACTTGAGTTCCTTGCGAAGATGAGAGACGTGATCAAACTTTCTTAGACCAAAAACAAACCGAATGCATAAGTTTTGCAGTCGCTCAAGCTTATTTAATAGCTCCTCAGTAGCATCCAGGTAGCAGGCATCAAGTATATTGATTGGCACTATTATGATGTACTCCGTAAAGTTCAAATCGGGATAATAAACTGCACATTTTCTGTTCTTCCATAATATAGTCATTTAATGCTTTCACAGCACACGAAGCCACAAATTTCCTAAAGATCATAAGGAAATCGTAGTCCAAAAGGAGATTATTAACCTGTATCTAGACTTGCAAATACGAGACTACGATGTTGTTCAGCCATATGCAATCTAATTCTTGAATATGTTCCTATCCGACACTATGGCTTCATTCACTGAGTCTAGTAATAGACTATTGTTTCACAGAATATCTCCATTCACGCGTAGCTTGCACTAGAATTATATTAGAAAGCCAAGTTCTTGTAATATAATTTTATATGTGGATCTATATTAAATACATTTTACGGCTGTCAGTTTAAGGATATTATAGTAGACCAATTTCTGCTAGCGGCTTTGCCCGCTAATCCCGAGACGGAGAGTCTTATGATAGAATCCTATGTGCAATACCAGGACATAGCCTATCAGTGGGCCAAACATTCAAATCCGATTAACCGTTTGAGTTTGAAAAAGTAAGAAATATACACTGACAATATACACTGACAATGTACACACAAATGTATATGTGCAACCTTTAAAATATTAGTGTGAAGTGATACTACCTTTTTTATTGTGATGATAAAAATGAGCAAAATGTGAAGTTCCTTCGGTTCGCTTGACTTGGTTCCAAAGTAGTAAACACGGGCCAGACAATCTGTCTCTATAGAATCATTTTAGCAGATACCATTGAGTGTTTCAATTCCAATCGTTTCATCACCCGGGTTGAAAGTGGACTCGCTGTCTAATAAATCTATCATCTGAACAGCCACTTGTGAACTGCAATCATCATCTATTTATAAACTGCAGTATGAATCTATTCAGATTGGTTATTCAGAGTTCGGACTTGTCACAATTACTCCTCATATAACAGCTGTTTACAGCTTACGCCTCACTCAATTGGGGATACGACCATAAGCTATGAGCTGTAGTTTGTTAAACAGGATTTGAGGAAAGGGGTCTTGCTTACTTGGTTATGTATAGGTGCATGTAGCAGACGCCCTGCAATAAAATCTAATTTAGACGTTGTGGGCAGATTTGTCCGACATGAAGGAACGTCGAGGGTCGCGGTTGCCGACCTCGTTCGTGAACTAACTTGGTAGGTACCTAGCACGTCTCTCGCTAGACCAAGTTACATACAATTTTGAACAACGAGACCGTCAAACAAATAAATATATCTGTGTCCTCATATATTGGTATTTCATGCTCTTGGACTTGACAGGTGAACTGTGTGGTTAAATACACATGTTAATATTTTATGGTAATATATTCAATGCATTATTACCGAGGTTATGAAGTATTTTGCTGGATTTCAAATAACGATCGAATAAACACGTGCCTGAAGATTATTTTAATCGATTCACGTAGTCTATGATTTAAGATCGATTATATACAAATTGTAAGTTAAGCTCGAAAAACATTTGAATACCGCAATTTCGAATACGGAAAAAACGGCATTCAGCGTACATTTCTTTACCTCAAAGCTACCTATAAAGATTTCATGATTCTAAACTGGGAAGAAATATTTGAAAAATGCTGGATTGTTGGCGAATCATTTCACGTGAAGAGGCACGTGACCGTGGTAAACAGAACGTGTGTACTTTTGGCTTTATTATAGTTTCAATAAGCTTTATTGAGTGTTTGTATACTGAACATGTGAAGCGTTTCTTAGAATTCGGTGGCAGATTGTGGTTATGATGCAGTTGTACAGGTAACTTTTTTCTTGAGGTGAAACTGTTTTTAAAACCCTCAGTAAACCAAGATTACATACTTTAAAGCTGTGAAAGACTGCAAAGATAATTTTCGAATCAGGAATAGAAAGCGAAGCCATCTATGATAGCTTTGTAAGGTATGCGCGATGCGTAAGCAGAAAAGGAACGGTCAAGAACCACTATAAAGGGCCTATTACACTAGGTACGCGATATTTAGCACACGATATTAAGATTATCTTATTTTTTGTTCCGAGTAAGACCGGTCTAACACTTATTACACTACGCGACATCGAGTAAGACTGTCTGAATATCGAGTAGTGTAATAGGCCCGTAATAAGAGATATTCCATGGAATATTTTCTGCCTAAAGTAAAAGAACCATATGAGTAGGCTTAAGGTAGATAACTGGGGTTTTCATGCTATAAAGAAAATTTCAACTTCTTATCTTTCGTTCCATGATTTTAGGAAGCACTTTTGTTTAAATCAAGACTCATAATATCCATAACAGAGTTACTCCATAGTGTAGGCGGACAACCTGGTACTGTTTATGCACAATTTTGATCTTTCAATTATCACGTCACTGCTACATGTGGTCTCAAGTGGTGCTAATGCACTTACACCAACCAGTGAGACAGCTAGCAGATATTACTATAAAGAGAGAGTGTATCATAATAATTTCTGGAAATATGGTCTAAATATACATGGAGATGGAATCTTATAGCGAATTATAGCGGGTTTATTTTCGATACAGATTTAGGCCACATTGCTGTCTCAAACACTCCTTTAATGCCAAATTTTCTGGTGAAAGTAGAGTTTGAAATATACTCGACTTCATTTATTTGGTTGTTATTTTTTGGTTGTTTTTTTCAGACGAGGTTCAATCATTGTCAGATGAAGGTCTAAGATTGAAATATTTCAGGATTGTAGAGTAGACTTTACCTGTGTTTAAGTTAGGTAAAGGAATCCTTTAAAAGTCATCTGATATATAATGTGCATCATTATCATCAGCCTCCATCCCGTATCCCAATTTGTTTATGGTCAAAGCAAGCGCGTCTTCCTCTCATACATTTCTATAAGACTTTATCTCAATTTCATCGCTTTCTAACTGCATCTTACACAGAATCCATGAATTTGTTACTTTGATTTTTTCTGACTTTTTTGTATTGTGGTTGCGGTTACGAGATGTATAAGAAATATGCTTGTAACCGCATTCACATTCATAAAGAAATCTTTCGTTACAACTAGTTTCTCATTTTCATTAGGTACTAAGACCTTTAGCGCGCTTTACAATGCGTGCCTCTACTGCGTACTTACGTGAATAAATAACACAATACATATAAAATGACACAGGCAATTGCACTAAAACGTCCTACACCTAATTAAATAATTTTATTGACACCGTCTGCATCTTATCGTAATTTAATGGCTGTAAAACGATTTTCAGGTAATCAAGCAACTGCCAACAGTAAATTATCTACAGAGACAATCGTTTTATTATGAGCTCATACTTTGTTTAGTCGTAATTAAATGTCGGTTGTATCTTTTGTGTAAACCAACGTTATCGTTAGGCAAAGGAATATTACCTGTAACTGATGTAAGATTATTCGGTTGAGCTAATTTGAGTCTGCTAATTTTGATTTTAGCAATAAAATTTTGGCTTCTTTGAGATTTAAAGTTGTTAGTTTGTCTCGTAAAGTTTTCTAACACATATATGTAGATGCTAAGGTACTGTTTTCGGAATTAACTTACTCAGAAGTTCAGAATAGATTCAGCATGGCGTAGGTGCAACTAGCGTTAGTGTATCAACACAGTTAAAGAAATATGTACTTGCATCTTACTTCAAAACCTTTCATAGTTGATCTTTTTCAAATACAGCTTTTTGTGTTCAAGATTACAAGTCAACGGAGTAATGAAATTGTATTACCACCATTCGCAATTGTATCAACAAAAAGCTTCCTATCTGCCACACATGGACCCCCCAGTCGCGCAGGTGCTTCCTCGCACTAAATTACAGAAAACATTACACCATATTCGAACTTATTTACATCTTGCACATGAATTTTAAGGACTACTTTCGTACTATCGAATTAAATGTCCATTAACTTCTACTGTTACACTTTTACATAAAGCAGGTGCGTTTATAGTAAGTGATATCGTTTATATATTTTCTACTTTGCCAGTACCATGCATAGATAAAGCAGCATTTTGAACTTAAACCGGTCGAACCTTTAATTATATCGCAGTAGCGAGTGTGATTACGAGTACTACGTTGGGCAATGTATATCGAAAGGCAGAGCAAAGGAGCGGCCGCGCACAGCCTTGAGATTTGACGTCTTGATCGGGACCTACCGCAGCGTCGACTCTTGCGCAGGTGTTGCTGTGATCTCACAAAAAACTAAGCGTAAGACGGGCGGCCGTGTCTTCATTAATCCGCGCTAGATATCCGGTAAATTGACCTTTTTGAGAGCGTAACTGATTGTTGCATTTTAACGAAGCAACTGCCAATTTCCGAGGTCGTTTCTCTTCGTTCCGAGCGAGACTGCGATTTTATACGGTATTAGCTATTCATGAGTGCATTCTTATGTGTTCTCTGATCCTTCGTTTGTTCTTGTAAATTGTAGTGTTAATGCAGGCCATTAAAATGCGCAGTCATTTGTTTTAAAGCCTTGAAATAATCTGTAATGGTAATTTCAGTAAGCTGAACTAATGGGCCATCTATTTAAGCTGAGTTAATGTTTGAGTATAATCCGAGTCGAGTTATAAATTTCACAAATCACACCATGTTTTGATAGTGGATAGATTCCGGAATGTTTGGTGTCGTAAAATGTATTTTACGTTCTACAACGTTATTATTATGCGCCATGGACCGTGAGGATTTACGAGTTTCCCTAAAACTTTATTACATTGAATTATTAATAGATTTTCTTTTACATAACGTATTTTGTAATCTTGAATGCAGTTTAGAATGGAGAGCGTTGCGTTGTGTAGGTTGAAACATTTGATAAGAGACCCGATATTACGTTTCTCTTCCATCCATGAGATGTTCCATGCCTACCATTCTTTGTTCCTTGTAACTGTTGTGTGGATTGTCTAGGTTAAAAACCTTGACAAAGATGAATAGATTTTAAGGAAAGTAAGGTCTCAAACACATTAGAGTGCATCCAACCATATTTTTCTATAAAAATGCAATATATGGTTGTCATAAATCATTAATTTCTTTCTCTCTTGTTACAGTGTGAATGCGAAGACGAATATTGCTTGGAGGCGAAACAGCGCATCGACATCTGTCGAACTCAAGTGTTGAAGGGGGCAGCCAACGCAACCTCTTCCTGCAGCCTGTCACAACTCATCTGTCTTGCTGACGCACAGTGCGCCACCGCCCTTCAATACTATCTCAGACTCTGTCGGTCTATGTTTCGAGGTAGAAAATGCTCCAACAAGTGTCTCAACTCCATAGAAATCCTAAGAAAGCAGGATAAAGCGGCGGCATTAACAGCCTGCCAATGTGACGGTAATGACTACGACTGTCCAAGAATGCAGAACAATCTAGCGAGGCTATGCTACCATAAAATGAAGAATCATACAAAGAACCATGATAGACATGGGGAGAGACACAAGAAACTCCCCATAGAGGAAGTGCCGCCGGTCAGTGTCGCGAATTATGCCCGAATCTCCGGACTAATAGCGTTGATATGTGTGTCCAGTTACAGCTTCATCACGTGATAGAAGTTTACTTCTAATAGTTTAAAGTGTATATTAAAGAAATATTTTAAGGACACTGCCATAGAAGAGACTATTCGTGTGAAAGATTCTGTTGTGTTTCTAGATAGAAATAATTTCGGCTAAGTAGGTGTTAAATTGAAGTACAATACAGTGTACATAATGTAAAAACAGTATTAGTTAACTTAAGGCTATCGTGAGGGAATCAAGGGTAATTATGTAGATTGTTGTTTATATTTTAACTATTGTCTTTAATATGTGTCGTGGATGTGTCGCCGCCCACGGGTTGCGCAGGCGTCGCTATAAATACTGCGGCGCCGGTGGTCCGGTGACAAATGCTGGTCTGTTCCCCATGTAGCGCCACGCCGATTGATCTAACGACTGTTCCGGTAACACCATCATCCTCACATATTTACGTCAAAGAGAAAGTCTTGGATCTCTTTCTGTATCACACAACCTGAGAAGGACAGAGTGTTAGCTGAGCTGTGTATGAGATGTTGCTTGGATTAGGGAAGTGGCTGATCTAATGACACAGTCGTAGCTAAATCCGGTAGACGGCACTAATCGTTCTCAGTGATGTAGGGCGTCGGTTAACGTTTTACAAATATGCGGCATGGGATGCCAGATTCTTTTTTCAGAACTGCTTTTGATATTTTTCTTTGACATCCGTTTAAAAAAGTGCTTTAGTTTTTAGAAGATTTGTTGCTTTCATAAGATGAATGTGTGTCCTTCTATGTGTTTAGATTTGTCAGCAATTAGTGTGCAATGTCAGTAATGATTGAGTGGCTAACAAAGAACTAGTTCAAGTGATTTATATTCGTTTGAAACAAATTGGTTGGCGTCGTCTTAATGCTTCACGCAATTTATTAAAATTGAGCCACATTCCAATTTATTTTTTCCTCGTTCAATTCCCACATTGTGCACGAAGATTGAGATATTTGTTGTACCTCGAAACCATTGATTATTTCGAAGTATCTCATTTAAAATGTTAAGAGCGTACGTGAAGCTCGTCAAATAGTGGCAGCGTAATGTGCGTATTGTTGGTACGTCCGTTTCTCGGTACCGTGTGTCAGTAATGAAGAGGGGAACCGGTCCCAGGCCCCAGACTGGCAACTAGAGATCAAATCAGAGCAACGTGAATGAAATAGTTTCTTAAACTTCTTGAAAATCTGAAGAATAAATAGGTGTTTTGAACGAAAATTCGGAGTCGTATGGAGTGTATTTTTATGTAAGGACAGTACTTTTTTTTGTTAAGAATTACTCTAGTAATGTTAAGAAGAAGAAAAGACGTTTATTTGGCACACTGATTAAATGCATACAATATAGGAACAAGTAAATACGAACTTAAAATAATAACATTGTTTGCCTCACGGCTGCAAGTCAAGATCAAGTGAGTTCATTTCAACAAAATGTCAGACAACTACAAAGTACATAGTTGCCTCAGCCTAATGCTGATTTTTAAACTGAACTTTAAGTTGAGCGCACAGATGACAGTAATTTAGGATTCAAACAATTATGTGGTGATGCACGGTCGAATCAATCTTCTTGAAATTGTAGCCCTCTATTCATTTCGTTTTTTAAAATATTTATCTCTTGGCAAACCAAGAGATAGATCACTAAAGACAATAGAATTAAAAGCTCTGTTTTTCAATTTTTGCGACTACAAGCTTATTAGAGTCCAATAAAATATTGAAATTGTCATACAAATCCTCAAGAGCATTTTACAAAATTATCATAAGCCGATTAAGTGTGTAACTCAATCTTACAAAGCCGATAAGTATTAAAATCCCATGCATAAGAAATTTTCCCATACTATTCATACGGCAAGATTCATATCTTAATAAGATGCTCCTACGACAGTCATATATCGAGCATCATGTGCGCAGTTTGCATAGAAGAGACTTTAAATGTAGTTTTGCGCGGGTAGTCTAAAGGTGCTGACGTCATAGCCATATATCTTCTCATACAAGTGTCATGGAACACTTTGTATGCATCTCGCAGTCGACGGCGAACTAATGTCTCGTCGCCCGAATCATGTCCTTATGTATAATGCAACACCAATGCGCAGAATACCAAGCGGCGTTGATTTTGACTTTGTACCTTCGTCTTATACACATGTTAGTAAAGTTGTTTGTGTAATTGTTTACATGTCTCATTAGATCGATTTGTTTGGGCATTTCAAGTAATTTGTGTAACATGGCTTTGTGAATTTGCGAAGGTACGACTTGCTAATTCATTTCTTTGCGTATATAATTTGAGTGTAACCACTTGGTCACGATGTTGTTTATTCTTTGGTCTCATGGGTTCAAAATGTGTTTTAACTTCATAGACTACTACAACTACTTTTACATACATATTTAAATTCCAGTATGATATTTTCTGTACCATTGCAATATTTTTTCTAAATCATCGCTTATTTCTTATTATTTGTAGGTAAATATTTCAGTTCTATTTAAACAGATATAGGTATATTCCAATCAATTCAGTATAGATAGTACCTCAATAAATTAAACATCTTTATGTATGTGTTCATTAGTTGTTATTAATATAATATTATGTAAGTGTGTGCGACTTTGTATGTGTGTGTTATGTATTGAGTGTAAAGTTCAAGAACTCTATTATTCAAGTGAATTTTTTGGCTTAATTAAAATTTCAAATTGATTGAAATGTTTTGAATAATGTACGCAAAATATCTTCGAGAGTTACATAATTATTTGACCAGGGTTCATATGAACAAGTTTTTCCAGTTTTTTTTTCTTAGAATAAGTGGATAAATAATAATTGTAGGTTTTACTGTAAGAGAAGAAACTCATTAACCACAGTTTACCAAAGTGAGATTATTAGACTAGTACAAGAATTGTAAATAGCTTTAGTTTTTAAATTTAGTTTTAAGGCGGAGTTCGTCGGTCGCATTGTTTTATAACTATGAAAATTCGTACAAAGTATTTTAGAATAAAACGAATAATTTATTGAATAAATTAGAAACTTAAGTCATAAGGATTGTTGTATTTTGTTTCGTTTTGTACAATTATTTTAAGGATTTTAATTATATTTATTTTACAAAATTGTAATAAATTTTCTGTTTTCTAAGCTTTCTTTTATTATACTCCCAAGAGACAACTGGTTTAGGCACATATAGAATCAAATCTAACAGATCGCGTAAGAACAATATACTGCGCTCCAAGACATAGATCGTTGACGTGGCTTAGAGGGCTACCTAGCTTATTTGAGACTTTTTTTTTTCGGTGGGAAAATCATCTTATGACATCCCCAGCTCTTGGGCGGAGCGCGAGATAGTGTCAGACTTTTACTGATTAAAAACCCACTCCTGTTCCTTCCTTGCCTTTCGTACCAGGGCCGAGTCTTCCTTTCAGAATCAGACCCTTGGCCGCAGTAGGCTTCGACCCTTTTTTTTTTTTTTTCTCGCGTTTGACCACCATCTCACCTGATGGTAAGCGATGATGTGGTCGACGATGGAGCACGCTTGCCTAGAAGTAGCCTATTCACTCTTGACTTAAAGACCCCTAAGTTGTAGCTATCAGGAAACACAGACTCCGGCAAGGAATTCCACTCCTTGGCTGTACGCATAATAAATGTGTTCTTAAAACGTTTTGTGCGTATGGGTGGGATGTCCACCATGTACCGGTGGCGCAACGCCGTACGTCTAGTGGTCCGATAATGGAACGGACTTGGCGGAATTAGATTGTGCAATTCCAAGACCCTGCTGGGCACCTACAGTTGCTGACATCTCCTTGAGGCGCGCGTGGAACAGTACGCGCCATCGACGACTTGGGCTCGGTCTGGACGGTTACCGGACGGTCGGACGGCGAGCTACAGCTTAATTGAGACTGGGCTGGTCATGTTTGCCGCATGACAATTGAGCGGTAGGCCAGTAAAACACAAAACTGGTGCTCTGAAATCATACGACAGGATCGTGTTAGACCAAAAAGAAGAAGGCGGGACGACTTGGATGTCTTTCTTAGGAATAGGCAAGAAGTAGAAACAATGGAAGGAATGAAGGGAAGCCTTTGCCCAGCAGTGGGACAGTAGAGGCTAGATAAATAAATAAGGAAGTCATATAATAAGATGGCGTCACAGATTTTCGTCTTGGGTATTACCTAGATGTTGTAGCTTTTGGGAAAACTACATGAACTTTGATGTTTATGTGAAAGATATTGAAGGAGAATTAGTTATCGATGATAAAATCGAAAAAGAAAAAATCTTTAGTTTTAAGCTGGTTATGTAACTTAATTTCCAAAGTTGAATCAAAAGGATTTCTGAAAATACGCATCACTTCTCACTCCTTTGGTCCGCTCCGCCCCGCTCAGCTACACTGCGTAAGTATAAGCCATATTATGTCTCAGCAGAAACACATCTTTAGGTTATCTCACAGTTAGGATAGGCTAGATCGAGTTAGATTAACTCATAGTTTTAATAGATCTGTCACAGTGGTTTTAGCTGTAAAAGACTTGGATTCAGATTCTTATAATTTATTTGCAAGACATCAGCCAATATTAAAGTTATTATTAAACATACTTATCACTTTTTATATTTTTTAAATCTAATTCAAATACAACAATTTATTTAATTATTCAATTACGCTAACGAACATCAAAACTAATAAATATTAATAAATAAATAGGAATTTATACTAACTAAAAATAATAATATTTACAAACGGGTAGAAAAAGAAATTATTGGGCATCAAAAAATTCATCCACATCGATATCAATGGGAAAATGCCCAGAACGCTGGCAGCATTGCCACGTTGGATAGCAATGCTGATTCTTTGTCCGAAGAAAAGCCCAGCCCTCTGGTCACGCGAAGAGTCGACCAGTTGTTTGCTGATATCACGGACAACTCGATGAGCGCTCGGACCCCATGTCCCTAGGGTTTAACCCCAAACGGCTCAAACATATAACTTCCGATGAGGTTATTATATTTACGCCGTTTGAGGTTTTCTGCACTTGCAGCAGCCGCCCCAGCACAGCCTGCCGTACTCAGAAGATGGGATGGCGCAAGGGTGTCGACACAAATTGATCAGACCATTCGATATACTGACTTCCCTCTTAAATGTGGCCCTGGATGACCGAGCGTGGCTACAAGCTACGCTACCCATTCGTTTTGGTGGGCTCGGCATCCACAAAATTTCTAGTGTAAGCCTACCGGCGTTTCTGTCTTCGGTCCACATCACTCAACAGTTGACCAATAGAATTTTGACTCCATCATTGGTTAGCTGTGAGGTGCCGTGCTTGGCCGATGCCGTAAGCGCCTGGAAAATGGCTTGCCTGGACAAGGCGTTGCCCGAGAACCCATCTTCCCAGAGACAGTGAGCTGAGCCGCTCTGCAGTTTGGTACGGAATAACCTTATTAACACGTCTACCAATACTGCTGAGCGTGCCCGCCTACTGGCTGTGGGTGAATGGGAGTCGGGCCTCTGGCTACAGACACTACCGTCGCCCAACATAGGTACTGTGCTGAGTGACACCACCTTCCGGATCGCTACAAGCCTGCGATTGAGTGCTCCTAGCGGAGCTCCATATCGGTGTCAATGCGGTAAAGCAGTCGACCGCCTCGGGCACCATGGCCTATCCTGCAGTAAAAGCGCTGGTCGAATAGCTAGGCACGCAAGCATTAATGACATCATCCGTCGAGCTCTTGTCACCGCCGGGGTGCCAGCTGTTCTAGAACCCAATGGCTTGGCACGCGACGATGGAAAGAGGCCAGACGGGATGACCATAATGCCCTGGAAGTTAGGTAGGTATTTTTAAATGTTTTTATTTTTATTGAAATATCTAAAAATACAATTTATACATTATAGGTAAATAAAGAAATAAAATATATACAAAAAAATAATATATATATACAGGGTGTTTAAAATTCAGAGTAAATAAAATTAAAATTCAGTCCTAATATATTTTTTTAAATTTGTATTTGAATGAAAAATTTGGGTCTTATTTTCATAAAACAACAGAAAGTCGATGAAAAAAAAATCCACAAGGCATGAGAAGTGTTTAGGGGTCTGAAAGGATAGCAAATGACCCCTCTCGTCGACCATTTTAATTTGGCACACGATGCACCAAACACCTGTATATCTACATATTAAAAAAAGTATTATTTATAGCACCCAGATAACACTAAAAGTACCAAATTCCCCAATAAGTGCCGGAAACAGTTTTTTGCAACATTACCCCCAGCAGTGTTACGCAACTCAGCACATCCGTTCCCATGGATTGCGAAACTGTTCTCGCCGATACATCACGTACGGGCACTCGGATCAAAGGTACCAGGGAGACATAGAGCCGCAGAGCCACGGAGCCACTTAACTCAGGGACCGTTGAGAGGTGCTTGAAGATTAGCACTCAACGGTAGAGCGTATATCCTGAGAGCTGAGAGCTACGTCCGCTGATTTGAGGAGCGTGTGAAAATGTGGTACGAATCTTTGAAGGAGTTTGGTGTACCTAAATGAGGTGTGTATGTTTAGAAATCCATGTTTCATATTTGACTAGGGCTTCTTTTTTTTTAGGTGTGAAATCATCAAATGACTTTTCCCGGTCTGGGTGGACCGGGAGGGCGTGTCAGACTTTTACTGACTATAACCACAGCTGTGTCCTTCAGTTGCTCTTTGCGTTTTAGGACTACGGGTTTCCTTTTGAGAAAATCTCCGCGATCTGACTAGGGCTGCGGGTACGTGAAAGAGTGACTGTGGCCCTAGAATGCAAAGGGCAATGAAGGACGGGAGTTTAAGTCAATACAAGTCTGACACGCCTTCTTTTAGGGTCTTATTAATATCGTGCCGAAATACGCATGCGGGTTTGCTCCGTACGCGTAACCCCTGTAAATGTCCTTTTCATAGAAGTATTTATTGTAATGCGTGGAATAAGCACGCGGGACGCGTTTTTTTGTCTTTTGAAATTTTCTTCATGATGAGCAAGCCCGCATGCGTGATGAAATCCGCATGATATTAAAAACACCCTTAGCGTGAAAAGTCATTTGATGATTTCCTACCTTATTTTTTTTTTTAATTGATATAAACCAGTGCTTGACGGCGATCACACCTAATGGTAAGCAGTGATGCAATCATTGATGGTGAGGCGCACTAGTTTATTAAGAGTCTATTCACTCTAGCCTTGAAGACCCCTAAATTATAGTTGGACGGGAAGACCGCAGCAGGCAAATTGTTCCAGTCCTTCGATGTACGCGGTATAAACGACGAAGGGAAAAGCTTAGTCCGGTCCGTTGAAGTTTCAACAACGTAAGGGTGGATACTCGCCGTAGGTCGGGTTGTTCGATGGTAGAAAGGAGATGGCGGAATGAAGTCATGCAATTCCCGCGCACACTCTCCAAAATGCAACCTGTAAAATACCGATGGGCTGGCTCCCCTGCGCTTGTGCTCGACGCTTTGTAGATTGGACTTAACCAAATCTGGATCTCCAATTAGCCTCTTCGCACGTCTTTCCACTGAGTCCAAAGCTGCTAGATGGCATTTTGCAGCACCAGCCCATAAGTGACTGCAGTACTCCACACACGATCGGACCTGTGTTTTGTATAACATTAGAAGCTGTTCCGGTGTGAAGTACTGTCGCACCATTGCAAGAACGCGTAGTTCACAAAAAAAAAAAAAAATTATATATCGGAACGCAAATTTAGAATGTGTTCAGAAAAGTTATTTTATTCAAATTTCGCCTTTTAAAACACCTACGAAGCGAGTCTGGGTGGTCTACTCCTACGCTTAATGTTGTCATCATCATTTGATTGTGGTAACGTAATTAAAAACTCATTGTAGGGATAAATAATTTAGTCGCACGCCTACGAGCTTACGGTGCACACAATACAATACAACTAAGGCACACTTACAGATGGTTTTCAGCAATGCGTTGGAAACCAAAGAATCCTCTCTTGCAATGTTTGTATGTATGATTGTTTAGGACAAATCTTGCAAATGGATTTTCAAATATTTACCTCAAACCGATTCAGCTGGGGTATACCTATGTAAAAGTAAAGCCTTAAAGTCACCCAAAGGGCAATGGAAAGGGCTATGCTCGGAGTGTCCTTGCGTGATCGAATCAGGAATGAGGATATCCGCAGGAGAACCAAGGTCACCGACATAGCACGAAGAATCGCAAAACTTAAGTGGCAATGGGCAGGGCACATTGCTCGCAGAACGGATGGTCGTTGGGGCCGAAAGGTTCTGGAATGGCGACCACGTACCGGAAGACGTAGCGTTGGAAGGCCTCCTACAAGGTGGATCAATGACTTGGTAACGGTTGCGGGGGTCCGATGGATGCGAGACGCACAGGACCGTTCATTGTGGCGACAGTTGGGGGAGGCCTATGTCCAGCAGTGGATGTCTTTCGGCTGAAATGATGATGATGCTGATGATACCTATTTAACTTGGAAGACAATGAATTAATATGATATCGTGGAGCTCGTCTGATGATGGAGTCGTATTGTGGCCATAGGAACTACTGAGAGCAAACAGATAACTTCATCGTGTTTGAGCTCTTTGGAATGGTCTTGATGAGTCCTACGATAAAAAACTTAGTTACGAAAAAGTGATTTTCATTGGAAATTTATTTGGTAATAATAAAAGTTAATTGAGGGTGCAAATCACTCCCGACCTTTTTATCGATGTATCTTTGTTGAGGCAGGAGTCTTTACCTACATAGTTCTGTTGGAATATAACAAAAACAAATCCATCCTACTTCAACATTAAGTATGTCTTTCTCTTTCTGACCAATAAATATTATATTTAATTGGTCTGAGTCCCTCGTCAGCACTTGTCTGAAATCCTTAGTATGGTTACAGTCTTACAGTTCATCATTTCAGCCGAAAGACGTCCACTGCTGGACATAGGCCTCCCCCAAGCGTCTCCACAACGACCGATCCTGTGCGTCTCGCATTCACCGCACTCCCGCGACTCTCACCAGGTCGTCGGTCCACCTTGTGGGAGGCCTTCCAACGCTGCGCCTTCCGGTGCGCGGTCGCCACTCTAGAACCTTTCGGCCCCATCGACCATCCGTTCTACGAGCAAAGTGCCCTGCCCACTGCCGCTTTAGTTTGGCGATTCTTCGGGCTATGTCGGCGACCTTGGTTCTGCTGCGGATATCTTCATTCTTTATGCGATCACGCAAGGAAACTCATGGTTACAGTTACTGTATTCTTTTAGCCTTGCTTAGGAGCACACGTCTCACATAATATTACTGAAACACACCTTCTAATATAAATCCTGCCGGAGGCTCTATGCAGGAATCGTTCGGTCCATGGCCCTTTATGGGGCGCCGGTATGGGCGCCGTCGCTTCGAAAGCGACCGGCGGCCAAGCTGGACGCAAGCCAGAGGGTCATGGCCATACGGATGGTGCGGGGATACCGCACGATTTCCCGCGAAGCAGCGAGCCTCCTTGCTAGTCAACCACCGTAGGATTTGGAGGCAAAAGACCTTGCACACATGCACGATCTGCGCATGGAGATGCAACGCCGGGGTGAAACTCCGCTGCCGCGACAAGTCGCGGCATGGCGGAAAGACTTCCGGCGGGATCTCATGGTGGAATGGCGACAGCGACTGTCGCAACCCAGTGCTGGGCACGTCATAATTATGGCGATAAGTCCCCTCTTTGAGGAGTGGCTGGAAAGACCTAACGGCGTCCTTACCTACCGCATGACGCAGGTCCTCACCGGACATAGTAAGTTCGGGAGGTTCCTGCACCGGATTCGTGGAGAGGAGACGCCCGGGTGCCACCATTGTGTGGACCGCCCGGAGGACACGGTGGAGCATACGGTAGAGGTGTGCCCTGCTTGGGCAGAGCACCGCCGTATCCTCGTAGGGGCGATCGGCGGCAGCGATCTCTCGCGCCGGGCCTTGGTACAGGCCATGGTCCGGAGTGAGGAGGAGTGGCAGGCGGTTGCCTCCTTCTGCGAAGCAGTAATGCTAGCAAAGGAGGCGGCCGATCGCGTGAGGCAACGGTCCTCACGCCCCAACCGCCGCCGGGATTCCGATCCCGATTTCCGGCCACCGTACCGGCTTACGGACGGCGAGCAATGGGTGGCTCGCCGTCCGATCGTCCGGTAACTGTCCGGAACGAACCCAAGTCGTCGACGGCGCGTAGTGTTCCACGCGCGCCTCAAGGAGATGTCAGCAACCGTAGGGGCCCAGCAGGGTCGAGGCCTACTGGGGCCATGGGTGATGCGAAAGTGATCCCCGGGGCCCTGGAAAAATGGCAAAGACGGAACAGGAGTAAGTTTTTAGTCAGTAAAAGTCTGACACTATCTCTCGCTCCGCCCAAGAGCGGGGGATGTCATTAGATGATTTTCCCACCCGAAAAAAAAAACCTAATATAAAGTAAAGGATAATAAACATGAAATAAAATGAAGTTAAAGTGGCGTGCAATGGAGACAAACACTTAGAAGGGGGTAAGAGGGAGTGGCAGATGAAGGTAGAACTTTATCATGATGATTGATCATGTCTTGGGAAAAATAGCGACAATAATTTATCTACATCACTTCCACTTCCATGGGGGTACAAACCCGAGTATTTCGATCGACACATGTGTTCTTTTCATGGTTAGACTTCAAGACGAAAACATGAAAAGGCACGCAAAACGATCTAAATGGGTTCTGTAGTTTTTTTGACAAATCGCTCCATCATTTTTTGTGTTGTGGTTTCGACGATTCGACTCGATTATCTTGCCAAAGTCAAGCGCGGCACACTGCTGGACAGCCCGCGGTTTTGTGGTCGGCTGTGCTTTTTTAATCTTCACAAAGTGTAGGAAATTCGTTTGAAAAAATGTAATTGGTGATGTGAAGCGAAAAATAGCCAGCTAACTGCCACGACTAGAAGATGCCACGTTTGCCACGATTGATTCTTCAGCTAACTGGATTTTTGTTGTAACTTTAATATTTCTGATGTTCTGACTACACAACCACCTAAACAGTGTTATTAATCAGGAGTCACAGAACGCAGAGGCGTAGATTGGACTAATTTAGACGTGGGCGAAGGCGCATCAGCTTGGCTTTTTTTTATAAATTCGAAAACGAGACAGCAACTGTCGCAACCCAGTGTTAGACCACATCATGGCTTACTATCAGGTGAAATAGTGGTCAAACGCGAGCCTATAAATTATAAAACACAACTCTCGTTGTTAAAGAGCCCGCGCACACGTGAGGCCCCTTTGGATGCTAGGCCGTGGGTGAGGGCCCACTTCGTCTACGCCTAGCTACAGCAAGTGTGAGGCCCTACCACGAGTTCTTAACGCGACCCATTTGACGACCTTAACTGAACTGTTAAAGGGATGCAGCTATATAGGGTGTATAGCTCCATCCCTCTTTCTCGCTCGTACAACTGACATTTTAACACGTCATGGTAAAGATTTTTTTTGTGGGAAATCATAAAATATCCCCTTTCGCTCTAGGCGGAGCAAGAGGGAATGACAGGCCGTTACCCAGGTACTTACTGACTAAAACCTAAGTGGGTTTCTTCTTTCCAGGGCCACGGTAACTGACGTCATGGGTGGTTAAGCGAATTACTGCTGTATTGCGTGTCGCTGGTTCGATTCCCTCACGGAACAATATATTTGTATAGCCTACAGATAGATGTTCCGGGTCTGCGTGGCTTGTGTATGTGAGTGTACACGTTTGTGAACGCACCCACAATACAGGAGTCATTTCTAATGTGGGGCAAAGTTTAAAAAAAAAACACTCTTTCGATCAATCCAGCAGCCTTAACACTGTTCAAGATCCTGCTGAATAAACAAATCAGAATTGTAGAGCAATTTACTTAGTACAGAATCCAATCAGCAGCTGCATGACCGCGCGCAGAAAATTACACAATTACAGTTCAAAAGAAGCACTTATTGGTTATGACGATATTATCTAATCAGAGCGCGCTCTAAATTCGCGTAATGCATTGTTTTGCCCCCCGAGCCGGCAGCGCGGCCCCAGGGCTCCGCGGGTGGTCCCAATTACATGTAGCGAGCCTTCTACGTACGGCTTACATACGTAACCCTAATTATTACCAGTTCAAGTAAAGTTGACCATTTGTGTAGAAAGAAACTCGAGAGACAAAAAACCAATCGAAATTGTGCGTGTTCTATGAAATATAATGATTAGATAGCTGGAATTCCTAAATTGGCTTCGTAGTTCTGTCGGTCACGGCATTTCTTGACTTATCTACGCTTTAAGAATACCGCAGCCTTATTTAATACATTTCCAACAACAACTTAATCAGGGAACTATTTTTGGTCATCATAATTAATGGCTATATAATTTACTGTAATTATTTGTTCATGGTCAAGTAAGTAATTACTGGAGAAAAAAATGCAAAAGGAACCGATAAGGTAATACGCAATTATTTTTAGGTTTATTGACACGATTGTATTATAAACTGGCTTTTGCCAGCGGCTTCGCCCGCGTAAAAATAGATTTCTCCATACAAATTTTGGACCCCCATTTTATTCCCTTAGGGGGTGAATTTTGAAAAATCCTCTCTTAATGCTCGCCTATGTCACAAAAAGAACCCTTGTACAAAATTTCACGATCCTAGTCCCAGAAGTTTCGGCTGTGCGTTGTTGATATGTCAGTCAGTTTATCCTTTTATTTATATCGTGGCCAGATTTTAGAATTGATCACTTCATGATACGGCCAACTATAACAGGCCAGATCGTTTAAACGTTAACATTTGATGATATGTCAATCCTCGTTTGGCCATACCATTGATACAAGATTTTTATGATAATAAAAGGTCTAAAGAAAGTAGGCCAAACGAGGATTGAAATATCATCAAACTTTAAAGTTTAAAACGATCTGACCAGTTTTACTTGGTCATATCATGAAGTGATAAATTTCTAAGATCTGGCAACGACATTTATACCAAAAAAAAAACCTCATAGCGCACAATAAGAACGCATAAGAGCTACAATTAAGTCATCAGAGTTGCAAGGAGCCATTAAGCCAGTCAAATTAAAACCAATCCTTAAAAGAGTCATAACTTATCTTCAATTTATTCTACGATGTTACAAAAACTTGATGTCTCTATAGCTTTAATAACAGTGGTCTACGTTTATCAAAGTTTTTAGGAGGCACTGAATCATCAGCGAGATTAAAATGTGGTGCAATGAAGCCGTCGTAGTCGGTGGACCACCACGCTAGCCCGCGCGGCACGACGCTCCCCGCCTCTAATCCGCGTCTCTTGCGCAATGCACGACACAGCGTTTACATGTTTAGATGTTCATAACTTTGGATGGAAAAGTATTAGGGATAAGCTTAATCGAGACGAATGTTCAGTTTGGGAGCTTAGGTTAAGTGGAGTTAAGTAGGAATGTGATGTAAACGGAATAGCTTGTACTTGGATCGATATTCTGGATGTAACTTAACATCTTGGCGGTCCTGGAAGGTTAGGCAGACGTACTTACCTTCAATGGGCTGCGGGATTGTTCGAAAACTGAAGGAACACGGGTGCGTTTTAGTCAGTAAAAGTCTGACACTCCCTCTCGTCAACCCAGAGCGGGAAGAATTATTTGATGATTTACCACCTCAAAAACAAAACCTATGTTACTCTCACACTTCGTCATTATATTTACTCGTAAGTATACATATATAATATTCAGGGTATTAAGTTCACGGGTTTCTGTAAAGAAAACCGTGGTCCTGGAACGCAAAGGGCAACTGAAGGACACAGTTAGTTTTAGTCAGTAAAAGTCTGACACGCTCTCTCGCTCAACCCTAGAGCGGGAGAAATAATTGGATGATTTCAGAATAAAAAAAAAGGTTAAAATTAGCATTGCCATTCAACGTGGCAATGCTGCCAGCCTTCTGGGCACATTTCCGGATGACAGCGATGTGGAGGAGTACTTCGACGCCTGAGTGTAATAGGTGTTTTTGTATTATATGTTTATAGTTAGGTTTAGTATAACAGTATTTATAGTTTGTATGTACATAGTTCGGTTTTAGTACTTATAAAAACTTTTTATACTAAAATAGTTAATATTTAAGTTTTATGTAAGAGAGTGTTTTCAATTTGCAAAAAAAAAAAACGTAATAATGTTATTTTAAAAGTTTTTTAAATCTAGCAAATTGACCGGAGAACAAATTTTTGAGTGCCCGGTAGATTAACATTTTACGCGTAAACTCAGTCAAGCCACATTATTTAAATCTAACATAAAAATTATACACACTTGAATAGCTAAATCAAGTAATCAATTAGTTTTTTTGTGCCTTATGTACGCGTGGTGTCTAAAAAAATAATCGTATGTTAAACAGGTTTGGTGAGTTTATCTTTAAATCTCAATTATTTTGTCGTTTACTCGATGGCTGCTCCAACTCCAGCTTCTTGCTATGGTCCATGAGAACGTAATAGTATGGAAAGGCACTATTGTGAAACTAACTTTTACGATGTTATGTGCTTTCTGCGACAATGTTGCGGAAAATATTCAGTGCGCTGAGTGCGAGTTTTAACATTAATGCGATTAAAACGTTTACCCCGTTTGGCTCTCTGATTGGTTAAGAGTTTAGAGCGGACCAATCGGAGCGCCGAAACGTCATAAACGTGTCGATCGCGTTAACGTAAAACTAACTCGCACTAGACACACAGATAACTTCTCGCGCTTTGGGTGAAGCGAGAGAGAGTTTTAGACTAACCCCCAATTCTTTCAGTTGCCCTTTGAATTTCAGGGCCGTGGTACCTCTTACAAATAATCTCGCAGACCCCTGATGAGGTACCTTTTTGGTTTTTTTTTGGGGTGGAAACCTTTAAAAGGCGCACGGACTTTGGGGATAAGGCTCTATACACAAACGAATACTTCATAAAGTCACGAATATGTTGGTACCTCATACTCGTAACATTATGATGTGTTCGTTTCGGTACCAATCGACCACTACGTGTGACAAGAATTAAGTTATAAGATTATAAAGTTTGATATAGACGAGCAGAAAATTTAATTTAAATACATGATTTTCTGTAACCGTGGTTCTCCTGCGGATATCTTCATTTCTGACGCGATCACGCAAGGAAACTCCGAGCATAGCCCTTGCCATTGCCCGAAGAATCGCCAAACTTAAGTGGCAGTGGGCAGGGCACATTGATCGCAGAACAGATGGTCGATGGGAACGAAAGGTTTTGGAATGGCGACCACGTACCGGAAGACGCAGCGTTGGAAGGCCTCCCACAATGTGGACCGGTGACCTGGTGAGGGTCGCGGGAATCTGATGGATGCGAAACGCACAGGACCGGTCATTGTGGCGACATTTGGAGGAGGCCTATGTCCGACAGTGGACGTCTTTCGGCTGAAACGATGATGATGATGATGACATGATGGTCAGTCACATTAAGCCAATTTAGCAACCAAAGAAATATAGTCGTAGAAAGTAATAGAAAGAACTAAACATGATTTTCAAAAGGTTGCGATACCCGCCGTGTTGTCAAGAAAATGCTCGAGAAAATCACTGATGCCAGCAACGCTGTAGGGCAGGGATGGCGAACATTTAGTTCGGAATGTTCCACACGAAAAAAAAATTTTGCCCGTGATGTGCCGTCAAAAAATCTTGACTTGATCTAATAGGTAAACAATGAAACTAGATACTATTGAATCTTAATTTGCAACTCAAAATTCATATAATGAAACGGCGATTATGAATATTTTGCGAGAATAAGATACTCCTCAATTGATTGCTTAGTATCGGCGGCGTGTGGAAGAAATCAAAGTGAGAGGATTCGTTTGGAGGGGTGACGGTTACTTTTTGAATTTGGTCGAACGTTTAGGGGCAGTCTTGGGCAATCCATCAAGTAGTTGGGATTACTCCATACTGCATCAGCTTGGTAAGTGTAAAACTATGAAATAAAAATGGTTGTGATGTGTAATTGTTATTTTATTTATTTTAATAAAGTGAATGTTTGTGTGATTAGATTATTGTTGTTTTAAATTATTTATATATTAAACATCATAGACTGCTGAAGTATTTTGCCGCATGCCATAGGTTCGCCATCCCTGTTCTATGCCATCTGTAGGCCTAATATAGCGAACCTTCACATATTTTCTATACCCACAATTGTCATATATTTACATGTAAATATATTCTTTCGCACGTTCCTGACAAATCTTTTGAAACTCCCGCCGTTTTACGCACTTTGCTTACTTTACAATTACTTTGACAAAGGAATTAGCATCTATTTTCATAAGAGTCGAGTTCCGCAAGCATTGTTGGAACAACCTGTATAATATATTCAGTTTCCTTAGTTCTAAATGCGCAAAATATACAAAAGCAGATTGGTAATCTATGTGCTTTGAATTTTTATGTTCTGTTTCGTAGGTAAGTACATGATTTTTACGAAATAGTCTTATTTTAAATATTATCACACCATACATTAAAACGGCAACCAGTCGGTTCTCCTTTAAAGTGAAGGCACGTGAACACATTCGCAAGAAGTTTGTTGAATCATCACAGTATTGTTTTTTTTAGGTGGGAAATCATCCAAAGACTTCCCCCGCTCTAGGGCGGGGCGAGAGGACGTGTCAGACTTTTACTAACTAAAACCCACTCTTATGTTCCTTCTTTGACTTGCGATTCAGGACTCCGGGTTTCCCTTTCGGAAGTGAACCATGGCAGTATAATAATTGGTTGGATTCGTTTTATTACAATAACATTCTTCATTTTTGGCTATAATATATAAACCTACTTAATTCTTTTCTATTTAGATTAAGTTGCGCCTGCCACGTTACGTTTCTGCATCACCCTAAGTTCGATTGGTAGAAAAAATCCGCCTTTGTACAATATTTTTATTCGTGCATAAAGTTTTAATAAATTAATATTTTTTGAGGACGTTATTAAGTTTTCTGGTAATACATACCAGCCACTTTATTATCTTATTAATTAAAAATGGTTTAAAGTATTTCTAGAGGTGTTGAGTTGAATTTTCTTGAATTCTTATACCCATTGCCCCAACAACCAACCAAATTAACACGAAAAACAGTGTGGCTATGGGTTGGGTATTTTGAGAGCTAGGTAGGTACTGATAAAGATCATAATTTATTATTTAAAATGATTCGGTTTCACAAGAATCATTAAAATCAAAGTTCATCAACTTCCTGCCCTCATCCAATTACTTAGCGCAATAGTTTTACTCAAGCCCAAATCACACTGATGTTATTTTAAAGGTGAAAATTTGTATGAGTGTACGTTCGTTACACCTTCACTCTAAAACGGCTGAACGTATTTTGGTGAAACTTTACAGTAGGTAGATATTTATAAGCTAATAACGAATATGCTATAACGATACGATTTATAATGGGGGAAGTACTAATACCACGCGGGCGAACTCGCAGATAGAAGCTAGCCGTTCAAAGTTCGAAGATAACAGCCAATAATTTCAGAAGCTTAATTGAAACAGTTATTTTTAGCTTCTCTCTGTTATTAATTTGCGTATTACTCATAGTCGAAATAGGTTATTCTTGATTCATTTCGCAAAACACACAATGTCGTCAATTAATCTATCTCACACGTTGGCAGACTACTAATCTTGTCTAGTGTTGGCCCAATGTCCTGTTCGAGAATAGCATTTGAAAAAAAAACCCGCCCGCAAAAAATACTAAAAAAGTAGGTAAGTACTGTAATTTTTTTTATTTTCTACATTTTAAAATCGTTTCCTCGAGCCCTTTATTTTGATCCTACATAACTACAGCAAAAAAAACTTATTATTTGGCGCCAAAAAATCACTATAATTTTGATGTACCCAAAACCCAGTGTCACTTTCACATCTAAGTTGAATTTAACAACACCTCTCAGGCTAATATGCAACCAACCTTTTAGACTCTAGGGCACCCGGGCGTGCCATAGAAAAATATAAATTTGCATATAAACACTTGAAAAACATAACCCTCCCTTTGGTGCAGTCGGGTAATAATTATGTTTCTCTTCAACGCTTAGGGCTAATGGGAATCATTAAATGACTTCTCCCGCTCTGGGTGGAACGAGCAGGAGTGTCAGCCTTTTACTAACTAATACTAGTTTTGGTCGATGGTTGGTGGTTTTGGTGAAAGAGGTCAAACGTCGAATCCGACTTGGCTGGGCGGCGTCTTCTCATCCAATATACCACAGTGTCTCAAGACGGAACGTCTATGACCAGTGCGTGTTGCCAGTGATGACATACGGCTCCGAAACGTGGTCGCTTACAATGGGCCTCATAAGAATACTTAAAGTCACCCAAAGGGCAATGGAAAGGGCTATGCTCGGAGTTTCCTTGCGTGATTGAATCAGAAATGAAGATATCCGCAGGAGAACCAAGGTTGCCGACATAGCACGAAGAATCGCCAAACTAAAGTGGTAATGGACAGGGGCACATTGCTCGCAGAACAGATGGCCGTTGGGGCCGAAAGGTTCTGGAGTGGCGACCGCGTACCGTAAGACGCAGTGTTGGAAGGCCTCCCACAAAGTGGACAGATGACCTGGTCAGGGTCGATGGAATTTGATGGATGCGAGATGCACAGGACCGGTCGTTGTGGCGACGCTTGGAGAGGCCTATGTCCAACAGTGGACGTCTTTCGGCTGAAATGATGATGATGATGATGACTACTTTTGGTTACTAATTTGGTGTACAAAAAAGTTTATTCTATTCTTTTCTACCCACCCGTGTTCCTTCAGTTGCCCTTTGCGTTCCGGGTCCGCGGTAACTCTTTCAAACAATCCTACAACCCTGGCTGTGTGCGTCAGTGTACCCTTTGATGATTTCCCACCTAAAAAAACAGTGTTTGTGAAAGGAAAGATATTCCTAAAAGAAAAAACTGCCGAGGTCAGTTTATGGATGGGTGACAATGTGACATCTTAACGGGTTTCCGTGCCTCGGCAGGTACGTTACTCCGTTGATCCCGTCTGTCGTTTTTAGACCTTTGTCTATCGTTAAAGCCTGGTACGGTATCTTTAGTACTCAAATGGGTTGTGGACGTCAGATAGCTATATAGACTGGAAGCTGTCCCTGAACATGGGAAAAGGCTAGAGATATTGATTGGTAGGGTAGAGTCATCCTCAGCACAGTTGTAGATTGAGACTTGATCTGACGGAGGACGGAGTGATTTTGAGCAACCCCGCTTCGTGCTCTCCGCTTGGCACCAGACCCCGTTTTGTCCGGACCGAAGCCGCGTGTTCATTTGTTTTATTTGAAAGTCCGCTCAGCTCCACTTCGCTCCACATTGCACTGTTTCTACTGATGCCGAGTGGAGATTTCGAGCACTGTGATTGACTAATTCGCTGTCCGCTCCTTTCTACTCCACCTAGCTAAACAACAGTGGAAACACACTAAAGTCACAGTAAAAGTAAAATGTTTGCTATTAGAACCATAGTTTATACTTAATGACTACGGCGACAGTTCCGAAAATGTTCACAGAAGAGCTTCTGAACTCCTTTTTATTAAAAAAAAAAATATTGTCATAGTTTAGTGATGACTTATGTTTTTCAGCTGGTGGAATCTTTACTCTCATTAAATTTTTTACAGAATTCTCAGAACCTCATTAATTTTTCTCGTTTTTCAGTGTAAAATTGAAATAAATGTTTGTAAAATCTAGGCCAGCACTATTTCCTCATGGTGATTTGTTGTTATGCTGGTGGGTGGTCGCTCAGTCACCAAACATTACTGGCTTACCACGTAATGATCGTTGATGATGCCAGTAATTATGCCTGGGCCGAATAGTTCCGTCATTGTTGCGCTTGCGCCACGGTTTGAAGCTGCGTGTGTGGCGGAGATGTCATTCACATTAAATGTTACGGTAAGTGTATGTAATTCTCGAAAATGTATAGTGTTATAAGAGAGTTAGAGAGGCTTGCAGTTCGCCTACGGCATAGTAAAGCCAGGCGTCAGTATATCGAACCCGAACCTATCTCGTAAATAAAATCTCCAACTATATTTTAGGCCAAAAGTCAATAATTTATGATCTATGCTTCCATACTAATAGGGAATAGAGTCTTTGTTTGTTAAACCGTAAACGCGCTAATCTCTAGATAGAACTAACCGTTCGATTGGAAAAAATCTTTCTGTATGAGATAGCCAGGTTTATGACGAATGGTATAGGCAGTTATAGGCTATATAATATCACGCTACGACCTACAGAATGGAGAATGGAGCAGTACCCAAAGACGCTGGTGAAACCGCGTTCAGCTAGTATATACCTTTACATATATAATTCTTATATACGTGTGATTGTCACCTAACTCCTCTTAAACAGCTTGACCGATTTGGAGGAAACTTCTTTTGTAGATTTGAGTGGGTCCCTGGGATGGTTTGAAAATAAAATACAATAGAAAAGTAGCTGGCAAAGTAATCGGATTCTCAATTTTTTGTTACATGAAAAGCCAGCTTTCGGGTTGAAAAAATATCGCTATATATACCTACTGTATATAAATGTTTATCTAGAGACCTGTAAGACCTCAATGTTCTATACTTGCCAATTTCAATATGACATCGCAGTTACAAAATAAAACCGGGAGTTTTTTTTTCGAATTTGATAAAATTAATTCTTGAATCTAAAATTCCTACTCATTTTGTTTGAGCAGCAAGCTTTTAGAACATGTTTGTATCCAAGAACCTCGTGCTCTTAAATTCTTGTTGACATGTTTTCACTTCAACAGGGATTCACTTGGTATCTATGAAGCAAGCTGGCTTAAGTTTATCTGTTCATATGTCAGGAGTTTGAAAGACATTAGTGAATTAAGTCACCCTGTCTGCCTGATGCCACTCTTTGGTGACGTGACTAAAATGTAGAAAGGGTCTTAAATGATAACCCAGTAACGTACTTACTCAACGTTATTTAGAGTTTCAAAATCCCGAGTCCCATTGTACAACTACTTCGCCATTCAAACGAACTGGGGTCTCACCATTACGTGTTAATATGTCAGTCATTTGAGCGAGAAAGAGGGATGGAGTTGTACATCCTAGATAGCTCCATCCCCTTAACAGGCGTGCTATTCTCTAAGAAAACAGCCTTGAGCGCAGCGCTGGCCGCAGCGACGAAATCCAAATAGGTATATTGGATTAATAATCCAATGTGCATTTGGATTGTTAATCCTGTGTACGTATTTGGATTTCAGCGCTGCGGCCAGCGCTGCGCTCAAGGCTGTTTTCTTAGAGAATAGCACTGCAGTTCAGTTCTAAGTCCGACCTAAACTGAACCTGACCTAAACTGAACCTATACATTGGATTGTTAATCCAATATACCTATTTGGATTTCGTTGCTGCGGCCAGCGTTGCGCTCAAGGCTGTTTTCTTAGAGAATAGCTCTGCAGTTCAGTTTAGGTCGTAAAATGGATTGCGTTAAAAGCTCGAGGTAGGGCCTCTGAAATGAATATATCCGCACTTAAAATTATTATTATTACTTGTAACCATTTCCTTTACAGAAAATTTCTCAATTATAGTTCCCGTAGTTAACAGTACCTATTCATCGTTTAATAACGCAATAAATATTGAAGCCGACTTCTTACTTTACATTTTACTGCTCAATGGGCCAAACCGTTACTTTGAACGGGAATGGTGGGCCTTTTACCACTCAAAAGTTCAAAACTGACACTACCGTTATTGCTTTTTTTGAAGTTGGTAATCATCAATTGGGTACTTGACTCAATTTTTTTTTTAATTGTTTGTATCAACAAGTAACTTTAACCAAAATTAATTGTAAATAGAAGGAAATTTTTGTCAAGTTAGACACTTTTCATATCTGGTGGAAGGGGATACTGTCAAATACCAATGTAAGGATGCACATACTGAAATGTGACGTCATTGCCATTAGGATGATGATGATGTCCATGATGCGCAGGGTGTGTGGGAGCGGCAACAGCATTCTGAGGGTCATTAGTGATAAGCCGTGTTGCGCCACTATGGCACACTGAGTGCATGTACACGTACATGTACCCGGTGTGTCAGGTGTTCGCAAAAGATATTTAAATTAAATCAAAATCTCTCTATTATTTTATCTTTTACTAACATAGTTTTTAAGGTGTGTGATTACTAACATAATATGGACCACGGTCTGAAATAAAGTATTTTTTTTATTTTAATTTTATTTATTAGGTTACATGTGTCTAAAAGAGATATTCTCACCACACCCCCGTCAGTAAAAGTCTGACACGCCCTCCCGCTCCACCCAGAGCGCGAGAAGTCATTTTGATGATGGAAATTAATTTAAAAAAAAAACCCCACTCATTCTTCAAACCAATATTTGGAATCCTAATTGTTTCATGATTTAATAACCAATATTGATGCTGTTCAGAAAAAGATTTCTTTTTAACCGACTTCAAAAAGGAGGAGGTTATATGTTCGGTTGAATGTATGTTTTTTATTTTTATTTTTTATGTATGTTCACCGATTTCTCGGTCAATTGTGGACCGATTTCGAAAATTTTTTTTTTCATTGAAAGCTTATGCTTCCGAATTGGTCCCATAGAAATATTGATATGATCTGATCATGAACTTCGAAGATATGAAACAGAACTCCTCGTAGGATCACAGCAGAACCGTCGTAATAAGTAAAATTGCTTTGTTTATACGTGTAGTCGATGACTGACTGAAAGTAGAGGGGGAATATTTCGAACTGATCTGATGATGAAGCCTGAAGTTAGGCACCGGAACTCTGTAATAAATTAATGTAACCTAGCCGTGTTTGGGATTATTAGAATTGTCATGAGATGCACTCTGGCTATAAGGTATTTAAGTTTGGCTGAGGGGTACTTTTTAGTGGTGGTACCATAACTAAAAAGTGTAAAATAAAAAACTTTTTACAAAAAAATACAACCGACTTCAAAGTAAAAAAGTGCAAAATAACTTTAATTTCGGAAGTCGGTGTTAAATAACGAAGAGACAAAACTATTATAGAAACACCGACTTCCGAAATTAAAGTTATTTTGCACTTTTTTACTTTGAAGTCGGTTGTATTTTTTTGTAAAAAGTTTTTTATTAGTACCATTTGTTGTTTAGTACTTATAAAATATTGTACAAAAATAAGCACCGGCAAATGCCTAAATGACCTCCCAAAGTGTCAGTGTTTTACTGACTAAAACCCATCTATGTTCCTTCATTTGTTCTGTGTCTGGGTGTAATTTATCTATAATATGTATGAATTTAGAAATATTATATGTTTATCAGTTGTCTAGTACTCATAACACAATCTCTGCTTAGCTTGGGACTAGAAGGCGTTGTGTGATAGTTGTGAAATATGAGTATTATTATTATTTATTCTTTGCGTTCTATGGTATATCTTTCAAACGTTCCCACTAGCTACTGTACTGGTACAGTTAGTGCTAAGGATCATGTAGTTAATCATTAGAGGCTATTAACATTGCGGAGTGAGTTGTGTCTAGCAGAAAATCGGGTGATTACTGCGTAATGAAGGAGCAGTATCACAACATGCTCACTTAAATAGATAGATATCACATCATCATCATTCTTCCTGACCTTGTCTCGTTTTATTTGGGGTCGGTGCAACACGTTTTTTTCTTTCATTCTGTCCTGTCCCTCGTCATGCTATCACTAATTCCCTTTTCTTTCATATCACTTCTCACACAATCCATCCATCTTTTCTTTGGCCTCCCTCTCCCTCTCCATCCATCCACTTGTAAACTTATAACTCAACGATCCCCTTTCTACTTTTCAGTCACTGGCGCCGCTTTCGAACTTTCCCTAATATACTCATTTCTCACTTTATCCATTCTCGTCACACCACACATCCTTCTTAACATTCTCATCTCCGCTACTTGCAATCTTTTCATCCGTCTTTTTTACAGCCCAAACATTCTGATCCATACAGTATGACAGGCTTTATATTTCACATAAGTACTATATTTTAATCAAAATTTTAACACATTTATAGTGTTCTTAATTGTACTGGTACTAATCGAAATTGTTATCGATGACAGCTTCGATTAGTACCCTTTCGATTAGAATTATTATGGTCTGTATTCTAAGTGTCATGTGTCATAAGTCATCCAATGACTTCTCTCGCTCTAAGGCGGAGTGAGAGGGCGAGTCAGACATATACTGACTAAAACCTACTCCTATGTTCCTTATTTACCCTGCGTTCTAGAGCTCCGGGGTTCCCTTTCGGAAAACCCATGGCCCTAATAAGCGTCGGCCCTGCTGGGCCCCTACGGCTTTGCTGACATAATCCTCCTAAGTGAAGTATGACATACATTAAAATACAGAAACAGATCACTCTATCAATATTGCCAAATAGCAAACAATTCTACCAAAAGAGGTTAGCCTTTAAAATGACAAACTTGAAACATTAAATTCTACATTCCAAGTCCACCGTGTAAATATTATATAACCGTTAGGCAAGGTATCAAAAACATAGTTACAGCAGAATCACGAGTTGTCTTTACTTGGTTATGTTATAACGGGTCCATGATGGAGTGGAGGAGACTATCTCAGATATGGATGTCGTGTTTCACGAGAACTAGGGCTGTGTTATCGAAAAACGTGAATAATAGATTGGATTTAGTTGCAGCTTGCGTCATTATCTTGGTAGATAGTGTTGTATTAGCATATCATTATTGAAATTTGTTCTTGTTTATGTATTCATTCTTTGATGACTGGATTGATTTCACTCGTAGCTATCTCATTCGTTGATGTCTCGATTAACTTCATTCGATTTATTTCTCCAATCATTTTAATTTATGTAACCCTACGAGACAATAACAAAACTGTTAGGGTTAATAGGTAAGGAAAAGGAAAGACCGCTTTCAGGATTTCAACAACAACTGTTTATTATCCTTTTCTTTCTATGCTGGAATGTGTGTTTCAGTAATATTACGTGAGACGTTTGCTCCTAAGCAAAGCTATGTAACCATAATAGCGATTTAAGTCAAGTGGTGACAAGGGACTCGGACTATTAAATACAATATTTCTGAAGAAGGATAGATTTGTTTTTGATATACCTACTCCAACAAAAACACTGCATTTCAGTTATCTGTGATGCTGCTCTAAAAGTTCGTTATCAACGCTGAATCAAAAGTTCAAAATTCAGATTTAATATACCTAACATAATTGCGAAGCCTTGTCCCGAAAATCAAGCAGTCGGCTATTTTAAACACTAGAAAACCAAAATAATGGCAGATGTTGAATACACGCTTCCAGAAAATAACACTAACACAAAAACAGTCTACAAAGAAAATAATATTACCAGAATCCAGACGGTCATAAAAAATACAAAATTATCTTCGTTTATGTCATCTTCTTGGCTATAATCTTCGAATAGGTTCTTAAGAGTTCCGACCTCAATCCGCTACCGGCGTTACTTATTACCCAACCACGATGGCTAAAAGAGGGTTATGTTCTTTATTGTCACTAATGCCTGCTTATTAGTATTGTGTATTTCCTGCTTATTTCAACATCGGTCGCCGGCGTTTTTAAAGATTACCGTCTAATCTTCAAAGACTGTCTGAATTTATTGTACACTAGTAGTTGACCGTTACCGTCGGTTGGTGCTTTTACAATGGAAGTTCCTCTAAAATCTTGGTAATTATAGGGTACTTAACATTGAGAGCTTTTAAGTTTATCCTTATTTTTTGCGGATTGAACGGCAGGTAAATAATCCTTGCAATTTTTTTAAGTATTTGTATTATACTTAGTTGGTTTATTATGTTTTGTTTAGGTTTGATATATTTATCTATTATTCAGAATGTTTATAAAGGTAATTAATAAAACCATTTTTTAGAGTTTATTTTATCATTCCCTTTTGAGTTTTGGAGCCTATTGAGGAAGGGAATTTTTATGTACAATTTTAATAGGTATTTTAGTTAATGTAATTTCTACGTTCCCATTACAGCTTGTCAGTAATAAAGGTAAAGTAAAAATTTAATAATTATGTTTCCACTTTATCTCAGAACAACCAAAGAATATGATCCAACTTGTATGGAAGATAGTTTACAAACAAACGGAGTTGCGTCTCTATTATTGTAGATAAGGGGCACTGGATGTTTGTTATGATTGCTCTTGTTCACCCTTCCGAGAACCACTAATAACAATGGAAAATAAACAATTCTGCGAAGTTGGCGTACGAGGAAGGAATAAGAATAAATAAAGAAACTATAATAAATAGTGGACCAAAGATTCTCGATAGAGAAATGAATTCGATTTGTTATTCGGATGCATCGAGAACTTGAGTTAGCATTAGATATACAAAAAGTCACTTATGGAATTTGATAGTGTATATATATAGGAATATACTGGAGCAATTTCCACTGTCAATCTGGTTCATTATCATTGTACAGCACTTCCTTGTAGGGTTCTGATTCATCTTTTGAATTATTTATTTTCCAACAATATTTTCGTTTCCTTATTCTTGCAGACTTTTTTTTCTGCTTAAAAACGCACTGAGTTATGTTAGCTAAGGAATTGAATAAAACTTACATCATCATTGTGCGTCCATCCTTTATAGTTTCCTGGTTCATCTTTAAAATTCTTTATTTACCTACGATAATTTATTTTTCTTATTTATACAGAATTTTCTTCTCGCATATATATTCTCACTAAATTATGTTAGCTAATAAAATGAGAGGTGATTACCAATAAGGTAAAACAAAAATGCGAAAACGTGGACATGCATGCCAATGAAGTTATTATGCTCTAACACTATTACGGAATTTGCAAGACATAGCTTTCGACATTAATTCTGTTTACATTTAGAGAATAAAGCGGAATACTAAGTGAGTTGTGCAAGATACATCCGACATAAGATGTTATGATTTTTATCAGGATGTCATTTGCAAAAGTATTGATAAAGATTTTGGGATAGTTAAAAATCGTCGTGGGAATTTAACTGGACTACTGGACTAAATCTAAAGGACCAGTTTCAGAACAGCATTAAATATGTATCTTTTTTATTGGCTACTATTTATATATTCCTCAGAACTTTATAATGAGCATATAGTTCATGAGAAAACGTAGCATCTGCTGCTCTTATTTAAATTTTATTGGTAAAACGTTAAATTTTACACCTCGGCCCATTTGAGCGGTCAAAGGAGCTGCCGTCATAAATCGCGATTGCCGCCGTATGGTTATTACAATAATTTATAGTCTTTGGGATGCGCAAGCGCGGATAGAGTCGTTGATAGACTCGTCAAACGACCGAACAGTCCTAAACTCGGAATAAATCATTGGGTTTTTATAAAGGCATCATCGCCTCCGCTGTCGCCGCGGCGCGTCGGCGACATCAAAGCGGTGCATGTCTTTGTGGAGCCGCTTGCGCGCGCGCCTATGAAGGCTTCATTAAAAGTTCAGCTTTGATCTGTTACGTGTTTGATTGCTTCGCATTATTGTATTTGACGTTTGGGTAATTGCTTGAATGTTCTTATAATGAGTCTTGGGTGTGTCTTTATTGGTAATTTTGGTAAGTGTGTTAAATGTTGTTTCTTTCTTGGTGTTATTCTTGACGAGTTCTATATCTTCAGGTTCCTATGTCTTTATTCTCATTCAAGTTTTTGCCACAGCTACAAAGTTCGCATTTAAATGCCTACGCGTTGCGTGCACACTATTCAGAAGTCTGAATATCGTCCAAAGGCACGCATTATTCTGAGAATGAGCACTTACTCATTGGTAGTAGAAAAAGGAATCGGCCAGACTGCGAGCGCTGGCCGCCTCGCCGCCGCCGATAGAGTCATTATGTTCCATTATTCTACACTGGACCTCAAACTATTGAAGTCTGCATTTTTTGGGGTATTTAAATTCTTCTTGTTTTCGTGTCGATGTACTGTAACAATTTTTTTTCTGACCAGTATTTGAATTGATGTTTACAGAATCATTATCTGTATAGCTTTTTTCTAACTATGTTGAGAATAACTTGGAGACTAACCGGATGGAACTTTCCTGACTCCGTGTGAGTTATCAAGGTAGGTCTGCCTTCTACTGCTCAGTTATAATGCTACAGTTAAAACGGTACCCGATTAGCTTATTATTTTAGCATAATTATGTAATGTATTTTATTCGTCTTTGTATATTTTTCATTCTTCTTTATTACTGACTAGAGGGTCGATAGTCATTAATAAACTTTCAAAAGTTTCAACAAATACCCGTATGAACACGTATATCCATCTCTTCCATCTCTTTTTTTAAGGTGGGAAAGAATCGAAGCGTGAGGGCATGTCAGACTTTTACTGACTAAAACCACATCTGTGTTCCTTCTTTGCTTCCCTTTCAGAATTAAACCCATGGCCCCAGTAGGCTTCAGCCCTGCTGGGGCCCTACAGTTTTGCTGACAACTCTCCATGTATAAGATCTTATTTTTCTCTAAAGTTACTTTCACGGTTTTATTATGGATAGAAAGGTGAATAATAAAAAGCATAACACCAAAAACTTTGAGCTCCTCAGTCGGATGGCTGATTAACTCGTCGAGCAGGGCGCGGCGCGGGCGCAGCGTGGTTTGCGGGGAGAGCCGCTTGCCTCCAACCATAATGTATATCATTTTCTTCCTGCCTTAGCTCGCGGCTAGCCTTTTTTACGCTTCCTCTCGGCTCGGCTTGAAAACTTTTAGCGTATGACTTATTTAACAAAATATTATTACTTATCTTTGTTTTATTTTTAACATTGTTACATGTAAAGTTTATTTAGGTTAGCTTTATATTGCTTATTGTTTAGCGTTCAAGTGACTAAATATCTAAGCTTGGTAAAGTAAAAAGATAAGTCTAATCTCAAAGTGTTAAAATTCATTTGTTAAAAAGTACTTTTAATTATACCTTATTCTGATTTGGAAAGAAGTCCTGGTTATTCAGCGGAGTCTGGTTTAACTAATGAAGAATAAGTGGAATCGTCTCTATGTAAATGAAATCTAGTTGTGTACGTATAAATGTCGTATATGTATAGGACGTATATATACCTACGTATAAGTGTACGTATAAACTTACGTGTACAGGCTCTGCAGAGGGTGTTGTTTGCAGGGGCGCCGACTCCTTGGGTCGGGGGCTCGAGCACCCATGAGAAATAAACAGTGGGTGCCAAACACCCCTGAGAATAGACATCAAGAAACAGGATCAGTAATCGCTTTTTAGGTTACGTATAAATTATAATATTTCTTGATAATAAAAACTAATTTAATTTTATGTAATGGTTTTATTTTATATTTTTATCAAATATAATTAGTAATTAAATACGCAGTATGTACGTAGGACATTTATTTATTTGTCGGTCGATCAGTGTGCATTTCTCTTCTCAACTTCGCCACTTTTTCGAGTCATCAAATGAGCATGAGCACCCATGAGGTTTTCTAAAAGCCGCCCCTGGTTGTTTGTAACTCCTGTAACAGAGAGGTGTTTATTAAACTTTCTTCTTTCTTTAATTAGAGACACAATTAAAAAGCGATTGTGTCTCGCGTGGATCCGCGCACCGGGCATTCAATGAGTTAAAGGACATCCACTTGCAATCGGAACAGTTGAGAAACGGGGCCATCAAACCTTATTATCGTCTTCCTATTCCACAAACGGAATTACTATACAAAATTATACCGTTGATTGTTCCAAAAGGACGAGGCCTACATTCTCTTGCGTCTAATTAAAATACAATTGGTTTTAAATCGTCTATGTTTAAGTTGAGGCGCCTGCCCTAAAGGGGATGTGTGGGTGGACAGTACGTAGGTAGGTAATGTCCACACGTGTGCCGGATGAGCACATTTATTATGCGTGCAGCTAAATAAAGCGAAAGAAATACCGCGGCCCAGGAACGCAGAGGGCTACTTACAGAACACAGGTGGGATTTAGTCAGAAAAAAACTTGTAATTCCCTCTCGCACCACCTATCTGAGTAAAGCGTGAGGGAGTATGAATTTCCCAGCAAAAGGAAAAAGCTAAAGTCGTAGCCGTTTAGGCGCAGAATGTCCAATTCACAAAATGGCCAGTGGACGCAAAATGTCCAATTCACAGAATGTCCAATTCGCAGAATGTCCAGTTCGCAGAAAGTCCAGTTCGAGTAATGTCCAATTCGCAGAATATCCAGTATTCATCATAACGTTGTTACCACTAATTGGTGGGGACTTAAGTATAAATATATCAATAAGTAGTCAAGTTATTAGAAAATCAGTTTTATTTTGGTCTCATTTCTTTTATACTTGACGAATTACTAATGTAACATGTTATTTTATCATGAAATATTCAAATTTTACATAAGTGTATGTTAGATGATATTAATGGTTTTAAATCAGTAAAAAAACTATAATTATATTCACGGTTTGTATTTTGATCAATATTGTACTTATTTCAAAGCTGCAATTTGCAAAAAAACGAAATTTTGAATTTCGCGATTACTGGGGACACACTACCTTAAATAAGCAACGTTTATTATTAAAATTAAAAAAAAAAACACATACAATTATTCCAACTATTTACTTAACAAAGCTTGATGTGAACAAATAGATGTAGAACTTGCCTAATTATAGATACATCTATATTTACCACCCCCCCACCAATTAGTGGTGACAACGTTATGATGAATACTGGACATTTTGCGATTTGGACGCTCTGCGAACTGTATATTCTGCGAATTGGACATTCTGCGAACTGGACATTCTGTGAACTGGACATTCTGTGAATTGGACATTCTGCGAACTGGACATTCTGCGAATTGTACATTCTACGCTTAAACGGTCGTAGCTAATAACGGCCGTATGGGACGATCAACAACGGCTAAGTAACACTTCCCGAGGTAGGGCTGTAGTTGGTGATTGTTATAGATATCCGGTGATTGTATAAGGTACCAAGCCGATTTTTTTGTTTTGTCCGTATGTTTCTGAAAAAAAAAGACTAAATGTTCGGCTGTATGTATTTTTTTTTATGTATGTTCAACGATGTCTCGGACAATTGTCAACCGATTTTTTTTTAATTGTAAGATTATACTCTCGAAATAATGTTGTTATGATCTGATAATGAAATTCGAAGATATGAAACAGAACTCCTCATAGGATCGCAGCAAAACTGTCGTAATAAGTTAAATTGCTTCGTTTATACGTATTGTTTATGACTGACTGAGGGAATAGAGGATATATCGAACTAATCTGAATCATCAGATTAGTCAGAAACCGGAAAGTAGGCACCGGTACTTTGTAATAAATCAATGTATCGTAGCTGTCTTTGGGATTATCAGAATAGTCATGAGATCCACTCTGGCTATAAGGTGCGGTCGAACTGATCTGATGATGGAGCCGAAAGGTGGAAATTAGGCCCGGGAGCTCTGTAATAAAATGATGTATCCTAACCGTGTTTGGGCTTAATAGAATTGTCATGAGATACACTCTGGCTATAAGTGGTATTAATGATTAAATTATATAAATACCACCTAAAAAATGTAAAAAAATATCTTTTTCAACAAAAAAAATACAACTGACTACAATGTAAAAAAAAACACTAAAAAGTGGAAAATAACTTTAATTTCGGAAGTCTTTGCTTAATAACGAAAAGATTTGAACTTATGTTAGTTAGTTGAAACATTGATTGTATTTTTTTTTTGTAAAAAGTGTTTTATTGTGTGTTTTTTTTTCACTTCCGCTTCAGTAAACCTCCGTATCCGCCGAAGTTAATGAGCTCTACATCTCCGGCTCCTATAAATGGCCTCCGTTGCATCCTTCGTAGGTAGGTAGTAGTTACTATCCACACGTGTGCCGGATGTTATCCCTCTCACTTATGATATGTAGATTAATGGTTACTTTGATGACTTTTTGTCGTTCACGAATCACGATCGTGTTATGTGGCAGGTAGTACATGGTGTTATTGCTTTGAATGAAGCCGTTTCAAAAGTGGTTTTTTGTAGTCAAACATGGGTGCGATGTAACGAGTGTTGAAATAGTTTATGATATTACTAAACTTAGATTTTAAGGTTAATACAAAGTTTATTTACACATACTAATTATTATACATATAACGATTTATAAACATCTAAACTAAAAAAAACTTAAATATTATAGCTTAATAGGTATAATATACCTATTAAGTATGCCAGTCGTAGTTATTATTTTCAATTTGTATATATTATATACAAATTGAAAATAATAACTACGACTGGCCTGTTGGTCTAGTGGTTAGTGGCCCTGACTGCTATGCCGGAGGTCGTGGGTTCGATTCCCACCCAAGACAAATGTTTGTGTGATGAGCACGATCATTTTTTCTGTGTCTGGGTGTAATCTATCTATAATGTGTATGTATTTAGAAATATATAAGTATGTTTATCAGTTGTCTAGTACTCATAACACAAGCTCTGCTTAGCTTGGGACTAGGTGGCGTTGTGTGATAGTTGTGGAATATTATTATTATTATTAATAATAATATGTACGAACAGGCGGAAAGAGAACTAAATAATTGTATAAAGTGCTGCACTGTATCTTTAAATATCTTCATCAAATATTGGGAGTTGTAATAAGAGCGACAAAAGCCATTTAGGCTAATTTTAATTTAATTTTTAATTTTGGTAATAAGCGTTACAAGTACCTACTACTCAAATAATGCCTACGAAATAGTTTTTGAGTATTACAACAACGTAAAGCCTGATCCGCTGGCTCTAGAGATATTAATGAAATTTGGCACAAAAGTTCCCTAAGTAGTTCCTTATGTTCCTTAGTATTACCGTGTTATCTACCCATAAACAGGCAATCATTGCATAGAAAAAAAAAAACTACAAGGATTTGAGTAGAATTTACAGCTAATTATACCATTCACACAGCAACAAATTGGAGCAACACCCCGAGTTTAAAAAGTCACGTACAATAAATAACATGCACCCATGAACCTGATGAAGCTACTAAACAAAGTGCGCCTGCGCTTGCGCCGGTTTTTGGTCGGCCAGTTCGTTGCCATATATATTATACCTTCAACATTGTTTCAAATTGGCAATTGACTTTACATTGTAATATTTTCCTGTTTCTTGTACAGCTGAGGATGTGAGTGTAGATACTTATTTAAGCACTTGCTTGATAAAAAAATTTGCACCTGTCTATCAATATTTGTTGTCCTTAATGGTCATTTTATAATTCCCTGATTTCAGGACAGAAATATATCGACCATTATCACAAATTTCATTTCATCGTCATCTTCCTGCCCTTGTCCCGTTTTATTTGGGGTCGGTGCCACATTGCAACATATTTTTTTCTTCTATTCTATTCTGTCACCCAATCTATCGTATAGATATCACATCTCACGCAATCCATCCATCTTTTCTTTGGCCTGCCTCTCCCTCTCCATCCATCCACATGTATACTCATAACTCTTTTAGTAACATGCGTTTCATCCTTCCTCTTTGCATGGCCATTCTAAGATAAACGATTCCCTTTTAAATTTTCAGTTACTGGTGCCACTTTCAAACTTGTTTTAACATAGATACTCATTTCTCACTGTGTCTTTGACATTTATCACATTTATTTTGCGAAAGTATTTTTCAGAACTTGGACCTATGTATGGTTTATGTAAATTAATTATCCAAATCTAGGACAATTAAGAGCATGGAATTAATTTATTGTTTTCGTATTGTGGCCTTCTAAAAGCTCTTCCATTTATGCTTCTATGCCGTATAAGAATACTCCTTGAACGGGTATTGCATTCCATGTGTCAAGTCAGTCTATTGTCTACACAATGTTTTGGTATGTTTATGATAATTTTGCCAGAATGATTTATAACTTGGCTTATCTATAAATTGTTAGGACACGAAATAAATCTGTATGGCTATTAAGCAAATTCTAGCTTGACATCTTTACAATAGTTGATTATCATATTGCAAATTAAAAGAATACATTAGGTATCAAGTATGTACTTACAAACTCAACAATTTTTTTGTGAATATTTAGTAGTTAATTGAAAAGGCGCTGTGTGTATATTTTAAGTATTTTAACCTTAATTCTTTATTGTACAAAAAACTTATTATTATTATACACAATGATTTGACAATTCATGTACAAATGCGGGCTTAACTCAACAATGAATTTTCACAAACCTTCACGATGGTCGATGAAAACTTGTACCTGCCAATGCTTTGGAAGCCCCATGTTTTAGCTCCAGCATGTAGCAAGCTACTTATACGCGTCAGATTGGAAATATGACTTCGTGGCAAATATTCCACGAAGTCATTATAAGGAGGGCGAAACCCGAAGGCTATAAAACTGTTGCGGAAGATATTAAGGATCGTGATATTACGAGAGCAATAGCATGTTATGTTCCAATATCTTGCTCAGCTTTGATTACTGGAAAAAAAGTAATTGCAGTTCGTTTTTTATACATAGTCAGCCAGTTTGTACACTGATTTTCTTGGTTATTTCGTGTAGTATTTTAATACACTGCTTGTCTTTGAAAGAAAAAAGAAAGAAAAGAAAGAAAAAGAATTTATTTGGTACAGCACAAGGCACAAACACAATTTAAGGTAAACACGAAACAAAAATAAAAACAAGAAGCAAAAATGTAATTGTGTGCCTCACGGCTGCACCAAAATAGGTCCAGTTTAGCATGAATGTCAGACAACTAGTGCCTGATGCTGGTTTTCAACTGTTGGGACAACAACTGAAGGGTTGTTTATGTGTGCTGTGCTTACCGTATATCTTAATAAACTAGTGCGCCTCACCATCAATGATTGCATCGCTGCTTACCATCAGGTGGGATCGCAGTCAAGCACTGGTTTATATGAATTAAAAAAAAAAAACTACCAATATGCAATCAAATCTGATGTTATGAAGGTATTACCTACGGGTATTATATGGGTCACTAATTACCTCGGAAATGAAACTTCGATACTTTATTACTTTAATTTATATAGGGTGACTGGCAATTAGCACGGTAATATTTATAGATAATATTACCGTGCAATTAGTGTACGATACTGAAACACGTGATTGTGCTCATGATAACAAACAATTTTTATTATGGGAGCAAAGCCGAAATCGCGAAAAAAATATCAGCTGTTCAGTACATTAGGCAAACATAAATGTACTGAACAGCAGATTTTTTTTCGCGATTTCAGGTTTGTTCCTATAGTAAAAGTTGTTGGTTATCATGAGCACAATCACGTGTTTAAGTATCGTACACTAATTACCAGTCACCCTATATGTTTGTTTAAAAAAAAAAAAACCCAGAAAGTGCAGAAAAAGTAAACTACCTAACTATCCTAGATAATTATGATTAGGATTATTATATTAATTTGGAATCTTGTAAATGACTCGATAAAAAATCACAACTGCCATGTTACAAATCCAGCCAAAACTCCCATTGTCATCCATTGTAATGGAGTTGTGATTATTTTTAGACAAGTTTTAGTACATAAATCGATCGGATTTATATATCGGATATTTAAACCGATAATTTTTCTTCCTCATAGAGAAAACGACTTGAACGTTTTAGTATTATTAAAGAAAAAGCCTAAAATATACAGATTACGCATGTATCTACAATATTTGAATATTTTATATTATTTTTATACGGCAACATGGCCGTAATTATACGGCGCGTACTAACTATTTTCATGCATCAGTTCCAATAAATCTGCCTTCTGGGTATTGGCTTTAGCATTGGGGGAAGAGCTCTATACTAATATGGACATTATTATTTGCGGTTCTAAGCTCCATCGACACATTCTAAAATTATTTTTAACCGATTTTAAATTTGCCTGCATGTTCTGTTCGTATCAAAGTAGAATTAATTTTCTGCCGGCTTGCATGCTGGGCCTTTTATTTTTATTGCTTCTATTTATTCGATTTAAAATATTACTATGAACCTAAAAAGTTTATCCTTTAAGTTACAACTTTGATACGATTTTTTTAGTACAGATTTTTTCAAAAATCCTCACGCAATTCTCGATCCCCAGTAACTGCTTATAAAATAATAAACACGTTCGTGTTTTCTTACCTGATCTTTGCTAACAAAAACAGGGTAGAACAAAAAGCAGGCGCGAGCCAGCGAGTATAACAACTTCATTGGCGCGAACGACGCGTACTGGCCACTCTCGTTCTAAAGTAGCCGCCATGCGCCATTGCCACATTATCGTGAGACCTTTTAAAAAAAAAGCATATAAATGTGTCCAGCTTTCTCATTAACGTGGCTGTATAATTAATGCTTTGCTTTAGTAAGGTCGGAGAGCTGGGGCACGTCTATCTTTCTAGTCAAACATATTTTGAATCTAAATGTCTTTCCATTACTTTGCTATTTAATGAGAATAATGAATAGGTTATTTCTAGGCAAGCGTGCTCCTTCGTCGACCACTTCGTCTCTTTCCATCAGGTGAGATAGTCGTCAAGTGAGAGCCTATTAATATAAAATAATGGCCATAAATACTAATTACATGATCTAATAAGATGAATTCTATACTTAAAACTCTGAGAATGAAATGACAGTGTATAGAAGGACTCATGTAATAGAAATGGCAATTAGCTGTACTTTCTTAAAAATATTGTATGCACTTATTCTTCAAGTTCCCAATTTAAAAAAAAATAACTACTGGCACAAACCTTTACATGGTGAGATGTTTTAATTAATCTAAACTCTGACGAGCCAGCAATTTCTTCGTATCAACCCATTATGTTCTACCTAGTTAGGTTTAGTTAAATACCTAGGTGATGTAGTAGCCCCTAGGTGTCGTGGAATAACTTCATCGGCGCTAACGAGCAAATACCAGTTCTATATCGCCATCTTATCTATGGAAACATGGCGCGAGAAAAAATAAAATGGTAAAAAGAAATACAAAACTGAAGATATATTTTTTCCATTAGTTTGGTGAGATTGGCTTTAAATTAAGATGCAGTTGTGGGAGTATGTATGTAAAGGTGTTTATTAGAATTCAATTATTTAAGGAAAGGTGAATAATAAAACACTGCTTCTTTGACATTCTGTCGATCACTTTTGATAGCGCCAGGACTGGTGCTATAAAAATAATATATAAACCTTTTTAATTCAGGATTAAATTCCCTAATTACAAAGTTAGTATTATAACATCAGTTAGTATAATGACATCTCCCGACCTTTTGTGTCACTTTAGTTTTACTGACTAAGCCCCACTCCTGTTCGTTCTTTGCCTTCGCTCCAGGGCCCCGGGGTTCTATGACTTCCCACCTTAAAAAGAAAAAAAAAATCCAAAGATACATTTTATAAGTTAAAGTTACTAGGTGTCCCACGTTACAACTTCATTATCAATAACTAGAGGACATGAAGACCAGTTCTAGAGCTTGCAATTACTGAGGATTAAAAAGTTATAAACTGTAATACGTATAAGAAAAAGCCGGCCAAGAGCAAGTTGGACTCACACACGAAGGGTTTTCCTTGCTATCATAATTTTATTTTAATTTTCTGACGATAATATGTATGTATTACATGTAGGGTGTTAACTTTGTAGTAAAAAATGTTTTTCCATACATCTACCTTAGATGTATCCTACACTTGTCTTATTGTGTTACTTGGGGTCAGCGCAACGCGTTTTTTCTTCCGTATTGCCAAGTCAACGGTCATTATCACTGATTCCTTTTTGTAACTGAAAATATACTTTTATTTTCAGTTACAAAAAGGAATCAGTCATATATATATCATAGATAGGTATGTGATCGTTAAAAAATACATGACTCTAGGCTAACTGAAAGTATCCTATAGGCTTAGATGCTCTTGCGAGTGTCATAATAAGCGGCATAAATAAGCGGCATCGATATCTTTTGACTTTCTTGACTTAGTTTTTTTTTCTGTTCCAAGGTATTTGATATTTATGAGAATTTCAACATGATACACGTTCCCGTGATAAAGGCTCTTGACAGACAGACGGACAATGAAGTGATCCTATAAGGGTGTTATTTTTTTATATACAGAACCCTAAACCGGTTGCAGATAATAAACTGGGCCCACGTAACTTATAGGCTCAAGTAGTAGACGCTTTATTCTAAAAATCTTGAATTAATTAATTTACCGATAAAAACTTGCACTTTAACAGGAGAAAAAAATACATTGTATATTCGCACATGAATCGATTTTTGTTATTCTCCTAAGGAGTTAAATTGAGATGAAAATTTGTTCAGAAGTTCTTCATTTTTTCATTGACTATTCTAATCACGTTTGTTTGAACTTAAATATCTACAAAAATCTAAAGGACAAATAAAAATATTTTTGTTGTTTTATTTGATAAGATGTAAAAATCCAGTTAGCTTTACACAGAATCCAAAAAGCAACAAAAAACCTATCACGATTCAAAATGCACAATTTATTAGAATTTTCCGGTATTAAACAGATACTAAAACCGAAAAACGTCTCGAAGTGTAAAAGAATGTTGTTTTTCTAAAGTTTTATTTTTACACATACGGACAAACTTCCTTAGCGGCTCTTCTCATTAAGTGATGAAGCGATAAATGACAGCATAACATTTATGTAACTCGTAAAATGACAATTTCGTAGTGGCTTTCTTTAAATGTGGTTAAATTAGTGATCATGCCGAATTTTATGCTCTGTTACTCAAGAAATAAAGTTGAAAATCCGTTACTTATATATTAGCGGCCAATAAAAGATACAGTATAATAAGTTTCATTGCCGAGTCCAATATAACTTGATAACTTAATCATTTTATACCTGTAAATGGGCAGGATATCTTTTACAACGTTCTCTTCTCTGTGTTGCCATGCTAAGAACTGTATGCAGTTCTTGGGAATAGAGTTTGTTATCTACTATATTTAAAACAAAAGTTGAGGGCAAATAAAAAAACTGGGCAAGTGCGAGTGGGACTCGCGCCCTGAGGGTTCCGTACAAACTTACTTACCTATGTAAATAGTTCAATTCCGAAATGGAGTCTCGGAAGATTTTTCCGAATCGCAAAAAAAAAAATTGTGACGTAACAACAAATTTACATTTTTCAGATTTATTCCTATACTTTTGTTATAAGACCTTGCTTTATGCCAAATTTCAGGATTCTGGGTCAACAGGAAGTACCCTATGAATTTTGATTTCCTCGAGAGTGTCGAAATGTACGTTTTATGCCACATAAACCGAAGTTTCTTTTTTTCTCATTAACTTACAAGTTTGATTTTTTTACAGCTTCAAGAGTCCGCAGACCTGAGTATATGGTTTTAGTTTTATTTCAACTCGATACCTCCACGCGATTCCGAGATAAAGGATCTTGACAGACAGACAGATAGTCGGACGGACAACAAAGTGATCCTATAAGGGTTCCGTTTTTTCCTTTTGAGGTACGGAACCCTAAAAATAGCAAAAAATGTCTTATATTAGTCCATAGTGCAAAGTGAATAAGTACTTACTTTATAATTATATAACAAGTAAATGTAACTTAATAAACGTACATCCTGAAAGTAGTATGTTCAGAATCGGCTACTGAATCAATTTTTGCTATTTTTAAAATAGGTAGGTATATAAAATTCGCAAAAAGTCTTCATTGCGTCACTAACGTGTTTACCGATGCGTTATCAATGTAATAGTGCATCGATGTCTATATTATAACACAGGATAATTAATTTCTTAAAAAAACACTAGTCTATTTTTTAATCAGAGAAAATGGTTTGACATTTCATGTTTTGCATGTTTATTTTATTTTATTTTTGTATTCCAAGAGCAATTTGATAGATGCAAATGTCTAACTCATAAAATAAAATATAATATAAGCCTCTAGTCTTAAATTAGGTTGGCCATGGTAACTCCTGTCCAGGCAAGAGGCTCTACAACGGATCGAAGAAATCATCAGGAGGTTAAAGCGTCTCCCGCCAAAGGATGCATCTCTCCGAGGTGGTGTTACCATGACGCTTTTATGACTTTTAAGTCTCTGGGGCGGTACCCCAGAGACTTAAAAGTCATAAAAGCGTCACACAGCTCGGTAGCTGTAATTGTGCATTGGATGGCGAAGGTCGTTCTGTTGTTTTATAATTTTTCTATGCGACTAGCTATAGCCTTGCGAATTTCTGGCGATGCAACATCGATTAGTAGATACAGCATCCGTACAGGGCCTCAAGTCTGCTATTACAATAGTGTCAGAATGATTTCATTGATTTCATAATTGTTGATTTTGACATGTTTGGTAATCTACTAATATAATGGCGTCATTATGACTTTCCAATGGTCAACCACTGACACTCCATTGAAAGAAATGGCATAGAATGGTAATCTCGTACATATTGATAAATGAATGTCGGACGTATGCGGTAATCTGCTAAAATTTTGACAGTTCCTTTGATCAGTGACCTACTATTAGAACGTCATTGTGCAGTAATTGCTTTGAATTTGTTATGAGACAGCTCGATATTGTCATTTTACCACAAGACCATTGACCGATCAATGATCGAACATTATGAATTAGCAGATTACGAACTTTTAGCAAAATGACAATGGGATCGTGTTGGAATGACGAATTTATAAAAATAGCAGACTTTGACCCCAGGTGTCGGTTTAAGGCAACTAGTGAAAATTAGTTATATCTCATGAAGTGCTGATAATATTTTCTATTCTCTAAGTTTATGATAAAAATTATGATGATATTTTTGAATATTTATAATTATTTTAATTTTAAATTCGTATTAGACAGCACTATAAAAATAATATCTTATCGTAACTTGGTCCTGCTTTTCTTAAAGGTTTAAAATTTAACCTTTAAGAAAAATATTATATCCGGCATTAAAAAATCGAACTTGGAAAGATCACTTTAATTAAAAAACTGACAACATATTTCTAGAGTTGGATATTTGCACCTGTCAAATTGTTATCCCGATTTGAAAAGGGACTCTAACCCTCGGTTTCCGATTTAAGCATTCGAAGTTGAGAATTACTCAAACTCTACTGTCAAAATGTGGCAGTTAAGTATGGTTTGAGACGTTCTTAACTCAAAATACTCAATTCAGAAATCCGCCCTAAGAGCATATATGTATAATCTCAGTGCTTATTTTTTTTTTAATTGATATAAACCAGTGCTTCACTGCAATCCCACCTGATGGTAAGCAGTGATGCAATCATTGATGGTGAGGCGCACTAGTTTATTAAGAGCCTATTCACGCTAGCCTTGAAGACACCTAAATTGTAGTTGAACGGGAAGACCGCAGCAGACAAATTGTTCCAGTCAGGCAAATTGTTTCAGACGAAGCGAAACGCTCTGAACTAACCAGACCGTTGAAGTTTCAACAACGTAAGGGTGGATACCCGCCGTACGTCGGGTTGTCCGATGGTAGAAAGGAGATGGCGGGTTCAAGTCACGCAATTCCCGCGCACACTTTCCAAAATGCAACCTGTAATATACCGAAAGGCTGGCTACCCTGCGCCTGTGCTTCGAGGCTTTGTAAATTGGACTTAATCAAATCTGGATCTCCAATTAGCCTCTTCCTACGCCTTTACAGTGAGTCCAAAGCTGCTAGATGGCATTTTGCAGCACCAGCCCATATGTGACTGCAGAAATTATGATTGTAACTTAATTTTATAATTAAGTATAAGGGTGTGTATTATTCCGGTTACATGTAATATTAATATTATAAAGTGCTAAAAATTTAAGTTTGTATGTAGGGGCTTTTTTTTTTAGGTGGGATAATCATCTAATGACAAATCTCGCTCTTGGGCGGAGCGAGAGATAGTGTCAGACGTTTACTGACTAAAAACCCACTCCTGTTCCTTCTTTGCCTTCATCCCGGGGCCCCGAGCTTTGCTTTCACACTACCCGTGGACGTAGGGGGTAATCTCTGAAACTACCTATTGAACCGATTCTTATTTTTTTTTACTAATATGTAACTGCACTATCCTTAGTGCTATAAATAAAATAAATACTTTCATATCATGAGATTTTACTTTAACAAGGGCGAAGCCGCTCCCTGTATGCAAGGGTTGTATAAAGTCGTTGATGTCTTTTATATAGAATATGTAAGGACAGTAGATAAAATAATAAAAGATTTATTTTAATAATTATAATTTTAAGCTGAATAGATAGGTACCAGTACCTTATTCTTAAGTATGTATCACATACATCAACCACAACTTTTCGTCAATATAGTGAATTTATGGGTTTTAAAGATCGTCAATTAATTTTATACATATTTAAATCTCTCTTTTTTATTATTGCTGGCCAACTGGTCATATGGCAGGTCATCGGTCCACCTTGTAGGGGGCCTTCCAACACTGCGTCTTCCGGGACGCGGTCGCCACTCCAGAACCTTTCGGCCCCAACGGCCATCTGTTCTGCGAGCAATGTGCCCTGCTCATTGCCACTTAAGTTCTTCGTGCTATGTCGGCAACCTTGGTTCTTCTGCGGATATCTTCATTTCTGATTGAAACTCCGAGCATAGCCCTTTCCATTGCCCTTTGGGTGACTTTGAGCCTTCTGATGAGGGCCATTGTGAGCGACCACGTTTCGGGACCATATGTCATCACCGGCAACACGCACTGGTCATAAGACTTTCGTCTTGAGACTCTGTGGTATATTGGACGAGAAGATACCGCGCAGCTTCCCGAACGCTGCCCAGCCGAGTCGGATTTGACGGTTGACCTCATGATCGGATTTGACGGTTGGAGCACGCTTGCCTAGAAGTACCTATTTAGTCTTGATATAAAGACGCCTCTAGGTTGTAGCTCGTAAGAAACAGACTCCGGCTGGAAATTCCTCTTCTTAACTGTGCGCATAATGAAAGTGTTCCCAAAATATATTGTGCATATGACTGGGAAGTTCATCTTGTCTGGCTTTCAAAAACTTCTATCGGACATAAAGTTGACGTTTAAATTATTAGCCACTTGCAACTCAGAAGCTTAAAAAAGATAAGCTGACAGAGAACCATTTAAAAACCTTCAATTCTATTTTCTTCATCTTTATGTACTTTACAACCTTCTTGATAGAAAACTTGAACACGCTTTCATTAAAACTTTGAATTACGTATCTTTACTTAATGATTGAGAAACTTCATTAGCAGTAAATGTCAAGTGCCTTTACACCGGGGAGCTTTTGAAGTACTTAAGCCTTCCATGAATTAATCCGTCTTATGTTTTGTATAAAAAATGCTTAAAAGAAAGTTTGATGGTATATTGAAAATGGCAAAATTGTTTTCCTAGCGAACCTAATACGAAAGTTTTGATTAGTAATTTATTACTATCTCTTTACGAACCGGTTGTATCATAATGCATAGCAAGCCAACTTTCTGTCTTAATTTTTTTCTCGGTATATATATAGGTATTGATGTCCTTTTTTTTCATATTTTGAGTTGGGAAATCATCATATAACTCTCCCACTCTGGGGGAAGTGAAATGGTGTGTCAGACTTTACTGACTAAAACACACAAGTGTTATTTCAATTGCTTTTCGCGTTCCAAGACAACGGTAGGTAGGTAACTCTTTCGAATAATAGGCCTGTAGCGTCGCCGATGGTAGAAATGGTACCTTTTATTAAACAAAATAAATCTTATACGAGTAACATCCTCTTTTGTTTTCTATCTACAAATCCACTCCATCTTTGACCTAACCAACTAAACAACGTTTGAAATACGAGATCTTTGAATACCTTCAAACACCATTAAATCTGTCTAGTTTACGACGTGAAGCGACAGTCTCGTCGATAAAGGCAAACGTATTTAAAGTAATATCCTGAATGTATTGTATTCGTTTTATAAGTCCCGGTAACACCGCGGCCTTAGTGCCATGGTAGCATCTGTATACGTCTTCGTGTTGTCCAGGCGCAGGTTGCCAATCTTGGGTTGATTTAGATTTGAAGTCGGTTTTTATCAAAGTTGACTTTCATCGGTAGATATACTATCTTCATCCTGCCTTATCAAGACGTGTTAAAATGTCAAGCCTGCGAGTGAGAAAGACGGATGAATCCCTTAATAGTTCAGTTTAAGTCGTCAACTGGTTTACGTTAAGAGCTCGTCGTAGGCCCTCAGATCTATAAACACTTCTGGCAAAAACTCTTTGTTTCAGGATAACTTTAGTTTTACGTTTGTTTTATTCTGTCCCAGACTGTTTCTAACTTCTTGACCTAAAGTCCCACACAGGCATAGGTACAGCCTATAAGTATATCATACATAAATTAACATAGATCAGATCAGATTTATTATAGATTTAAGTTAGTGTAAAAGTTTTGTTTCTACTTTGGTGTACAATAAAGTTTATTCTATTCTATTCTATATCAGCCTTTTTATCTACAAAATTAAAAAACCAGGAAGACAAGTCCGTGAAAATTAAAAGTTCCAAGTTACAAATAAAAGTTCAGTCATAATCAAAATGTTGATGATACCTGCCCATGATCCTCTCGCATCCAGCTGCGATATCTTCATTTGGCGGTCGGCAGGTGTCACGTGGTCCCACTCTACCCATCCCTCTCGTACTCCCACCAAGCCCTATCTATCTCTCTCTTTTTCTTTTGTGCTCGGCTCTGTAGGAAAGCTTTAGTAAGGTTTGTAAGTTTTTTTTTGATGGAGGCTTTATTTATTTTTGTCGAGTTCCTGCAGTTACAAATAAATATGTTTATTTCTTCGTCTTCATCTTGAGGAAGAAAGTTTATGTATATGTTGTAGGTTTTTATTAGATATCCAGAGATTATTTAGAGATTGTGACTTGCATTTATAATTGCTTCGAATAAATTGTCCTTTATTAAAGTGGATGATTGTCTGGAATAGTAATGAGGGTAATATCGATAAAGTTTTTAAAGAAGATTCGGTTTCCAAGTTTCTTGTGGAGCTCATAGATGAAATAAATATTTTTAATTTTGAGAAAGAAACTGAATCTAATCCATACTCTATCTGTTTGTTACGCTGGCATGGTAAAACTACTTGATTTAGTTGGAATTTAGTATGGATTCAAGTAAGCTTGAACCCCAATCAAGGACATAGACTACTTTTGATCTGGATTCGACATTCACGCGAACGAAGTCACTGACAAAAGCTTGTTAAAACAAGTGTTACCACTAGAAAATAAGAATGGTAAAGTTGCTCCAAATGTAACAGTTGCTACGGCAGCAAGCAAACAGAGCGATCATGTCATCATGATTAGTCAAATAACTACGAACGTCAACATGACTAACATAAAAAATAAATACAGATTAGCGACTTACTGAGAAAAACAAAGAAATGCTCCCAAAACGGGAGCTGTCAACCTGAATAAGCAAAGAAACCTTTTATACACATACGATCGACACTGACATTGGAATTTGAACCCAAAAACATAGATGTTAAGGGAAGTTTTATGTTTCTTTGAGTGTCAAAGTTATTTTTGTGGAGATATAAGTTTAGTTTACACAGTACTGGGTAAATATTTGTGAAGTGGGAGTCAAACAGTAGTATCTTAGTAATGTTGAAACTGGCGGATTATCTTATTCACCTTGCGCACCTTGAGCCGGAAATAACTTGATCCAGGCATTGTTTGTGTTGAATGCTTTTACAATAATGTTTTAATTTATGACGCTTTTTAACTTAAATCTAGAGGTACGAGTAACAGTTCTTGGTAGTAGTGGTTTTCTTAAAACCAAAGGTAATAACGCCCTGACTACTATTGAAGGTTTTTTTTCAAATTTAATTTTATTTGACTACGCATAGAATGGTTTTAAACTAAAACTCGTATGCGTAGTGAAATTAAATTAAAACCTGTAATATAGATCGGAATAAAGAGATCTTTAACTTTTTTGTGTCATTCTTCAAGCTTATCTATCAACGATAGATCATATCGTCGACAACTGACAACTTTACTAAGTAAGTTTTTATGCAATTCATGATTCAAATAAATCGTATTAGCATAGTAGCCTTTCCTAGAAGATACCGCACCTCCAAGTATCCAAATGGAAAAAAAAAACAACCAATCGAACATAAAGATCTTTGAATCTTTATAAGATTTGTGACAATTTAAAAAAAAAAGAACATTGACATCAACCAATAAATTGATAGGGCAAAAAAGCCATGACTAGAATCAAAGCCATTCCTAAAATAAAGAACAAATTGCTTTTTTTGAGTGGCCATAACCGAACGATGGTGAGGTGATTAATCATGGAGGAAGGCTTATCATCGTACTGTATCGGGAATAGGAACATGAGTGTAAGAAACTTTTATTTTTTCTTTTTTGGTTGCTTCACCTGCGGTGCGGGCGCCATTGAACTTTACAAGATAGTTCTTGTTGAAGGCTGTTGAAGGTAAGAACGGTCTACAATAATTACAATAAAGTCTTAAGCTAATAGGTAGGATTGTCTTAGAGGTAATAGTGAATCAACAGTTGCAAAAGGTCTAAGTAGACATGTGCTATCTATATATATAAAAGGAGAAACTGACTGACTGACATATCAACGCACAGCCAAAACTACTGGGACTAGGAGCGTGAAATTTTGCACAAGGTTTCCTTTTATGTCGTAGGCAAGCACGAAGAGAGGATTTTCCAAAATTCATCTCCTAAGGGGATGAAATATTTGTATGGAGAAATTTACTATCACGTGGGCGAAGCCGCTTGCAGAAGCTAGTAATATATTTTTTTTTTCTATAAATCTTCGATCTCTCTAAAAAGATTTTAATTTGCCGCAGCTTACCACAATTGCCAGTTTACAAAAGTGGGTACTTAAGTGATGTTAATATTGCCGTTGATAGATATATCAAAATTTAAAGGCTTTTTTTCTGGCCACTGTTGAGCAAAGGCCTACCCCAACTTCATCCACCACACTTTACATTCTTGTTTCCCTTCTCCTTTTGCTGTTTTGAACCAGTCCTCGATGGCGCTATCCATCTGCAGGAACCCACTACATGTAATATTCTCGCCCAGCAGTCACTGTGTGTGCGGCTGCCTTCATCCCAGGGCCCCGGGTGGATTTTTAGTCAGTAAAATTCTGACACGCATTCCCACTCCGCCCAAAAGCGGGGGATGTAATTGGATGATTTTTCCAACTACAAAAAAAAAAAAAAACTTTTTATAAAAAAAAAAATAACCGACTTCACTAAAAAAAACACTAAAAGGATCAAAATAACTTTAATTTTGGAAGTCGGTGTTTCTCGGTATTGTTTGTTTCTTATTTAACACCGACTTCCGAAATTAAAGTTATTTTGATCCTTTTAGTTTTTTTTTTAGTGAAGTCGGTTATTTTTTTTTTTATAAAAAGTTTTTATTTCACACTTTTTAGTTGCGATACACTTATAAACAGAGTGCCTATTTCTCATGACAATTCCAATTAACCCAAATACTGCTAGGTTACATTGTTTTATTATAAAGTTCCTGTGTCTACCTTCCTCCTTCCGGCTCCATCATCAGATCAGTTCGATAGTACCTTATAGCCAAAGAGCATCTCACGACAATTCTAATAAGCCCAAACACGGCTAGGATACATTGATTAATTACGGAGTTCCTGTGCCTACCTTCCGGCTCCATCATCAGATCAGTTCGATAGTACCTTATAGCCGAAGTGCATCTCATGACAACTCTAATAAGTCCAAACACGGCTAGGTTACATTGATTAATTACGGAGTTCCAGTGCCTACCTTCCGGCTCCATCATCATCATCAGATCACTTCGATGATACCATTTTCAACGTAACTATTCAGAATCATTCATTTATTTGTATTGTCATAGTCGCTTAACTATATCTTCATTGTGATATCTATTTGAGTATGAAGTTCCGTTGACCATTTCTGGTCTTCTTCATCAGTTCCACTTCATCAAATGTTACTTTTTGACTGTAAATGCTTAAGTTCTTGATGAAAATACTAAAATTACCATAGGGTTGCCTATAATTTTTGAGGAGTTCCCTCGATTCCTCATGGATTCCATCATCAGAACTAGATTTTGAAAAAAATGGGACCAATCTGGAAGCATATCCTGTATAGGGAAAAAAAAATTTTGCAAATCGGTCCATAAACGACGGAGTTCTGAGGTAACAAACATAAAAAAAAAAATAATGACAAAAAAAAAAAAAAAAAAAAATACAACCGAATTGATAACCTCCTCCTTTTTTTTGAAGTCGGTTAAAAAATCCCTAGTAGCCCAACTTTTTCTGTGACTTAGACAGTGATTAAAATACGGATAAAAATTCTACAAAGGCAGCTGCTTCTCATCCAGAAAGGTTAATTCATATTGTTCGGCTTATTACTCAAGCAAGCATTTGGAACGAGTAGGCGTTACGCGCACGCCCATTGTACGAGCAGACACATTGTCATCCGTGAACAATGTAACTTCTTAATTGAGATGAACATCCACGTCAGGTTAGTGAACTGGCTGGAGTTTACAATGTTATATTATGTAATAAGATTATGAAGCATATAAGTTGGAAAGCTAAGTATCTACCTACCTACGTCAGTTTTAGAATCAATGGTGTGTTTTGCTTTGAGTTTAAACTGAGAGCTAACCTAATCTTGAGCTTTTTTCCATGCGATATCATCAAATGCCTTATCCCCCTCTGGGTGAAGCGAGAGGGAGAGATGGGAGTGTCAGACTTTTACTAACTAAAACCCACCCCTGTTCCTTCAATAAACGACTCTTTCGTATAGGTAATCCCGCAATCCTAACTCCGGTTTATCAAGCCTTATAGTTTCAGGCGTTTCTACTTGTTGTCATCCTCTCAATGTAAGCAATCTATCTAAACTGCACATTTCACTACACAACTTAGGTATAGCTACAACTAGGTACCATTTTCTATGACAGTATATACATACCACTACACGTATGACACATACCTACCACTACTAAACCTGTGCTTGACGCGTCATTCGTATTTTATTATATTATTTAGTATGTATCTTTGTGATATTTATTTTACTATGTGTATGTACTTAATTATAATAGTATATCTTTTCCTTTTACTTCTACACACAGTGTCTACATCTCTATTATCTCCAACTCTCTTTTCGCAAAAAAAAAGTTGGAAGAGATTTTTTCAGAAATAAGCATCGTTTTGTACTATTCTTCTGTTTCCTTCTTCTTTTCTTTTATTATTGTGTGTACATAAATTGTTAAATAAATAAAGTAAGGATGCCCTGCAGCATGTTTGGAGAAGAAGAACGCGATTTGCTTGAGTTCAGCAAGCCTTCCGTGAGTTTAGATAATGCTAAAAGCCACTTTACTACTTATATAGATAGCATTTCTCATCGTCGACATTTACGTTTATAGCCCTGGCATATACACACTCCTTATTATCAGCTAATATAATTCAGTGTTTTGCACTGTAATTTACGGTTTAGAAGCATTCACTCCGAAGTTTCTTCAGTATAACATCTCCAACCGCAGACTAAGTAAATCAGTCAAGTTAACGACCTTACTAGCATTCGTTGAAGACCGTCCGTTGTCCAAATAAATTTTGTTCTTAACATTTACCTAATCTAACACAATAATTTATGGTGCATACGATTTTCAAGCCAATAAAATATTCATAAGGTGATAAAATCTTTCGGAGAAGCGGAGTAAAAATAAAAAAAAAGTTCCGTGTCATATTGCCGTAACTGGTTGTATGTATATGGCACCCGGTAAATTGGGTTTGTTCCGTGGTGTAAAAAGTCGCACAACTGCATATTTATGTATGCTGTTTGTACGTTTCGCTCGTGGTTTTCCATTTAAACAAGTTGTCCTGATAAGTGTTCGCACGGTCGCACAGCTGCGATTTTCAAGTTACGTTTTTGGACATATCTACAGCATTAAGATCTTTAAAGTAACACGTTACTTCAACATTCCCTTTAACAAAGATGGTATCAGAAGCAATGGTGTTTTTATGTCAGGAAGATAATGAGTATGTCCATTTTTGTTCCGTTCAGTATTCGAAAGAAGTTGAAGGCTGAAATGCTTACTCATAGTGGACCTGAACTGAAAGCCAATACCTACCTAGGATAGAACCAACATAACAGTAAAAGCATTACAGAAAATCATGTAGGGTATAAGGGCTACTACTAAATGTATTTGGGTAGGTTCCTGGGTATCCAGTTATTCAGGTACCTACATAAACACCTAATGTGCCCCTTACCTTGCATCTGCTAAAACGTAGTGATATTTTCAAATTAGATACCTACTTCTTTCCAAATACCTATTGAATTCGGGTGACTATATACCTATATAAGTACTTCACTATCTACCTATTCTCAACCTATGTTTAAAAAAGGCAGGTAGATACGACAAAAAATAAGTAAGTCGTAAAGAAAAGCACACAATTAATATTAACAACGATGACAGTTCCAATAACGAGTGTGTAATAATTCAAAGAAGAATGAATAAGTCGACACGAACACCTTCGAGCCGACTTTCGGCTGACAAGAAGAATTTATTGAACATAGAGGTTGATATAGATACCACATGACAAATACCTACATAATGCTGTTTTCACCAGGATGAAAGTTAATTTTCTCAAAAGCAGGTAAAAATTACAAGTCCAATAAGAAAGAAAATCCATTCAATCTTGTTGTTATATAATTCGCTAGCATCACTGCTTCGCAGAAGGAGGCGGCCGCCTGCCATTCCTGCTCGCTCCGGACCATGGCCTGTACCAGGGCCCGGCGCGAGAGGTCGTTGCCACCGATCGCCCTCACGAATACACAGCGGTGCTCCGCCCAAGCGGGACACATCCCCACCGTATGCTCCACCGTGTCCTCCAGGCGGTCTACACAATGGTGACACCTGGGCATTTCATCCGCACGAATCCGGTGCAGGAACCTCCCGAACTTACCATGGCCGGTGAGGACCTGCGTCATGCGGAAGGTGAGGACGCTGTGACACCTTTTCAGCCACTCCTCAAACAGGGAACTTACCGCCATAATTATGGCGTGCTCAAAAATCATCCCTTGATACTTGGTTTTACTACAGGAAAATATCATCATCATCATTTCAGCCGAAAAAATGTCCACTGCTGGACATAGTCCTCCCCCAAGTGTCGCGACAATGAACGGTCCTGTGCGTCTCGCATTCATCGAGGAAAATATATTAGGTACATACTGTCTGTACGGGTCTAATGAATCTAGTTTTGACTGCTCAAATAAATTGCTTACCTATAAATTCACAATTTATTTCCACGATCCTCGAGATGATTCCAAACCGACGCACAGTGCGATCTTAACTATAATAGTGAGCTGCCAACAGGAAATAAAAGTCGTGAGAATAATATAAATTAAGAGGTACAGCTTCGTCCCAACGAAGCGAAGGCTTCGATAATTGAGACGTCAATTTTTTCTAAACCAAGACCGGCCCGGACCGCTTTTTGAATATTTATAACGTGAGCGGACCGTAATTTAAGTTTACCTCTCGTTATCTCGGTTCCTTTATCTAACTCGGTTCATTTCGACTTGTACTTGTATTAAGTGGGATCTATAATGGGTTAAGTTCTCGGAGTAGAGGTTAGGTTATCGAAAAATTCGTTAATTCATTTTTCAACACACTCGAAAACCCGCACCTACCCCTACCTCTTTTAGGCACGCAATTTACTGTTTTCCGCACTAGTGCGGAAAAATGCGCTAGCTCAGCCCCGCCACAATTTATTGTATTTAATTTATCGTAGATATCAGGCTGGTCGCTTAGCAGAAATTTGTCACTGCAGCACTCGGTTCTATAACACCCTCGCCTGCGGCTCGGGCGAATTTCACCTCGGTCGCAATGACAAAGTTTCTCGACTTGTATCAAAATGTACTATTTTAGAACTGAAGTATTACCAAGCTTTTCCTAAAGTTTCCTCAATCAGGAGTTCAAGAAAAAACTGTACCTAAGCCAGATTCCTTAGGTACCTGTAGAATGATGATGTAAAGCATTATTATGTTCAGCCCATTAATCCCGTTTCACACGACACGTGACGTGCTCAGGTAAAAGGTTCCTTAGATCGACGTTACAATAGTTTTTTTCTTGCATCTATCATTCAGTCTTTCAATATTAAATCTTTGAATAGATGACGTTTATTATGAAAAAAATCCTTTTACAAGTCTCGCGCACAATTTAAACGTCCATCACACTTTCTGTAGAGGTAATGGTAGGTTTTTGTTATAATTCCATGGTTTTTGTTCCCTAGTCGCAGTTGGTCCTTTCATAGGCTCTCTTCATGTTGCGAGAGTTGTAAACCCCATGCTTTGTGTCACAAATGATCCATTAAATTATTGCTACTTCTTTATGCGAACGCATTCATTCGCACTTTAGATTCTGTATCTATTGTCTCTAGATAGGTAGGCCGGTATTACTGTAACTAAATGTTATGTTATGTCTGATTATGGTTTCCGCACTTAGCTCTATGCGGACCATTATACGTGGACCATGGCGGCCATAATCTTTGGTCGGCTTATTTCAACCAGCCCACCTCTCTCCAAAAACAGATTAGGCCTCTCAGGTTTTTCAGGGCGTCAATGAGGGAGTTCGGGGATCCTAAGGTTCGTGTGCGTATTTCAGTGACACCTGTGCAATCTGTCTCCTCCCCCTCCAAGCATGCTCTGCACAGGGGACTGTTTGTGATGCCTATTGTGTGGAGGTACTGTAACTAGATTAATAATTTCTTAATTATCATGAAGTTAATGGTTAGTAGGGTTCTTTTTTCTTGTTAGGGCTTTGGGAATATTCGAAAAAAATACAGAGGCCTTTTTTTAGGTGATGATAAATCATCTAATGACAAATCCCGCTCTTGGGCGGAGCGAAAGATAGTGTCAGACTTTAACTGACTAAAAACCCACTCCTGTTCTTTCTTTGCCTTCGTCCCAGGGCCCCGGGTTTTACTTTCACACTACCCGTGGGGCGAGAGGGCATGTCAGACTTTAACTAACTAAAACCAGACCTGTGTTCCTTCTTTGCCCTTTCCGTCCCAGGACCACAGGTTTCCTATCGGAAGTAAACCCATGGCCGCAGTAGGCTTCGGCCCCGCTATGTCTCTACGTGTCATATACGACGATGCGATATTTAAATTAGGCTCTAAATAAGGTTCAGTTGAAAACCAGCGTCAGGCAACTACCACGAAGTTGTCTGGCATTTTTGCTGAACTGGACCTATTTGGTGCAGGCGCGAGACACACAATGTTAGTTATTTTATTTTCTTATTTTTTTTTTATCTTAAATGTTTACATGTTGTTTCTACATTGTGTGTATCTGTGTACGTGTGCCAAATAAATATTTTTCTTTCTTTCTTTTTCTTTCGTTTCTTTCTTTCTTTATATTTAAAAAAATTACAGTGGCTCTAAAAGGCGACGGGCAACTAAAGGAAAACACTGGGTTTAAGTTAGTAAAAGTGTGACACGCCTTTTCGCTCCACTTAGAGTAGAAGAAGTTTAATGATTTCCTATATAAAAAAAAAATGTATATGTACTTCCTTTATGTGCTTGAAATGAAGGCCTATAAGAAAATCCCATCAATAGACGATTTTGGCAATAAGAAAAGAATTCAAAATGAATGTTGTCACACATTTCCAGTGTTATGTTTTACTCTGACACGGTCTACACAACTCCACCTTGGCAGACGGCTTAACAAAAATAGATAAAATCGATCTAAAATAAAGTCCATGGATGTGTGACATTGACGACCATTCACTCCAATACCTATATTAAAACCGGGTAAGGCGAAGACGATGAAGCTAGCGCTAGTGTTAAATCTTACCCAGCTAGTCCAGGGGGCTACAAGGGTGCCGGATGTTGAGTCACACATGGCCAATTGCTTGGACCTTCTGTTGACTACAGATCCGGACCGGTACTCAGTGTCGATATCTTCACCAATAGGTAGTTCCGACCATTATCTGGTGAAATCTGTATCCGTCTATTCCCCGCCCAATCCCAGCCCAAGAGACACCCGGCGGGTTTGGCGATACAAGTAAGCAGATTGGGATGGTATGCGTTCTTTCTTCGCATGCTATCCTTGGCAGCCTACTTGCTTCTCTTCCGCTGATCCTTCGTTGTGCGCGGACGCAGTGTCGGATGTGTTGCGTCGGGGGATGGTATATTACATTCCATTCTCTGATGTAACAATGTCTGACAAAGTTCGACCTTGGTTTGGCGCCGAATGTAATCGCGCTGAAGCGCTAAAACATGTGGCATACCAAGAATGGGTCGAGGCTCGTATGTGCAAGGTAAGTGATGTGACTCAAAAGAAGAGAGCCTACAATAGGGCTGCCAATCCTGCAAGAAGGTGATGCGGAAGTCTCGGTTTGACCACATTAGCCGATTTGGGAACAAACTTGCTTCATACCCAGCAGGTAGTAAAGCGTTTTGGTCCCTGGCTAAATCTGTCGAATGGAACTTCTGCCGTCCCTCACTACCACCACTGATAAAACCCGATGGGTCGCTGGCCCACACCGTTGAGGAGAAAGCTAATCTATTTGCCTCTCTTTTTGCGGAATCTTCACGTCTTGATTCCGGTAACGCGCGGCCCCCTGCCTTTCCTGAGCGATGCTAGACGACTATGGCAGACTTACGCATCCATCTGAAGGACGTCCGTAGGATGCTACGTAACCTTGACGTGAACAAAGCCAGCGGTCCCGACGGGATACCGGCTATTATTTTAAAAACTTGTGCGCCTTTCGTTTGAGGCTGGAAAAGTAGCGGTGGCTTGGAAGCAAGCTAACGTGCCCAAGAAGGGTAGTCGGGCTAACCCTGTTAATTACAGACCTATCTCGGTAACGTCCATTCTCTGCAAGAGTATGGAACGAGTGATCAATAATAAGCTCTTGGCATAGCTAGAAGCTAATGACATCCTCAGTGATCGTCAATACGGCTTTCGCCGAAATTGGTCAACTGGGGATCTTCTAGCGTATGCCATTCACATCTGGAGCGAGGCCATCGAGAAGCATGGGGAAGCACTTGCAGTCTCCCTAGATATCTTGAAGGCCTTTGACAGGGTCTGGCATGATAGCCTTATTGCTAAGCTTCCTTCCTTCTGTCTGCCCACTGGTCTGTGTGATTGGATCGCTGACTTCTTGAGGGGACGATCCATCCGAGTGGTTATTGCTGGCTGCTCGTCCGGTCAAATGGAAATTGATGCTGGGGTCCCTCTGGGGTCGGTACTCTCGGCAACACTGTTCTTGCTGCACATAAACGACCTTCTTAAACCCGGTACCTTTGTGTATGCAGACGATAGCTCTGTTGCTGAGAGATACGTGTCCGATGCACGTGCTAGTGGGTCACAGATCCAGTCTTTCTGAAAGGGTATGGTTTTACGCTTGAACTTGTTCTTGAAGGCAGTATCCGATTGGGGCGATACTAATCTGGTCAAGTTCAATGCTGCTAAAACCCAGGCGTATCTTTTTTCCGCCAAACGGAGCCAATTCCACCCGGCTCCATAATTCTGGGGTGTAACCGTGCCGATAACCGACGGCGTAGAGCTTCTTGGGGTAACGATGTCGTCTACCCTCAATTTCGACTCTTACATCAAGGCAAAAGCTCAACAGGCTGCCAAAAAATTGGGGATCTTCGCTAAGGTGAGACGGTACTTCACGGCGGAACAGCTGCTCAAACTTTTTAGTTCGATCGTGTATGGAATACTGCTCTCATCATTAGGATGGGTCTGCCAAATACCAGCTTGATGCCCTGGAGTCGATTGAGAAGCGAGCCAAAAGGATCATCGGTGATGGTGCACTTGTCGAATCAAAACTCAAAAGCGTTGAGCATCGACGCCGAGTTCCTGGCCTGTCAGTTATCTATCGCTTACACTTCGGGGAGTGTGCGTTGGAATTGCACAATTTAATTCCACCAAGTCCGTTCTATCATCGGACTACTAGACGTTCGACGTTGCGCCATCGGTACATGGTGGACATCCCACCCATACGTACAAAGCGTTTTGGGAACACATTCATAATGCGTACAGCTAAGGAGTGGAATTCCCTGCCGGAATCTGTGTTTCCTGATAGCTAGAACCTAGGGGTCTTTAAGTCTAGAGTGAATAGGTTACTTCTAGGCAAACAAGCTCCATCATCGGCCACATCATCGCTTACCATCAGATGAGATAGTGGTCAAACGCGAGCCTATCAATAATAATAATAAAAAAAACGCTTAATAATACTTCTTTATCTTTACTGCAAGCATTGTGGTAAAGGTAACGTCAAGAGAAGACACATCGAATACGGATAAAACATACGTAACACACGCACACATCCGCTCAGAGCGCAGACTGAACGGTCTAAAGAACTACACTGCGCGTCGGTCTCCATACATTTTATAAGGAAACTAGACTTCTAGAGCTACACTTGATCCACCCACGCGACGTAGTTCTATGTACAAATCAGGCGTGTTACACGTGTGCGTCGGTCTAATGTACGTCATGTATGTACGTCGACCTTAACGACGTTTAAAAATAAATTAAAATCTACAATATTAATATATTCTAGAGAAGTAAATTTTGTTTTTAGGGTTCCGTACCTCAAAAGGAAAAAACGGAACCCATATAGGATCACTTTGTTGTCCGTAAGTCTTTCCGTCTGTCTGACTGTCAAGACCCTTTATCTCGGGATCGCGTGGAGGTATCACGTTGAAATTAAAACCATATACTCAGGTCTCCGGGCCCTTGAAGCTGTGAAAAAAGCAAACTTCTGAGAATAAAGATACGTTCGTTTATGTCACAAAAAACGTGTATTTCGACACACAAGGATATCAAAATTTATAGGGTACTTCCCTTTGACCTAGAATCCTGAAATTTGGCTTGAAGCAAGGTCTCATAGCACAAGTTTATGAAAAAAATCAGAAAACTGTAAATTTGTAGTAACGACACAAAAAAGAATTTTTGCAAGTCGGAAAAATCTTCGTAACTCAAATCGGGAATGAAACTGTTTTCATAGGTAAGTTTGTACGGAACCCTCAGTGCGCGAGCCCGACTCGCACTTGCCCAGTTTTTTGTTTGTAGGAGGTACCTAATCTGCTTGAAAGTACTGGTCCGGTCCGATTGCTTTTTTGTCACCGTTAGAAAGGTGCTTCCTGACTGACATGGCTATATTTTATGTACACGGGCAAAGCCGCGGGCTTTTGCCCGCGGCTTTGTTGCTAGTACATATACTTAATTTAAATTAGCAGTCAAGCTGGTTGCAGTAAGTGCTACGGCAATCTTTTGGGGTTAAAAATGGGCTCTATCTGTACCCGTTACTGATCACCATATTTATGTAGTCAAAAGTAAAAAAAACGAAACCCCAAAATTGTCCACGAAAATTTGTCGACCACGACCACGTTTCAGAGCCATGTCAATATTCACATATACACACAAAATATGTAGTTCCCTAAAAACCTTATTTAAGCTTATTCTTAGTAGGGTTATTAAGAATAAGCCTAACCGAGGCTACAGATATTAAAATTAAGTAGCTTTAGCCAGCGGCTTCGCGCGCGGGAAGCTGCTAGTTAAAGCTACCGCTTTTAAGAATGAGCTTGAATTAGGCTTTTAAACACCAATAACCCCGTGGATTTTAAGATCAGTTGCGTAAAAAGTACTGTTAACTCTCTCAAAGGGTGATATCATCCGAATCATGTATCCCACTGCTATTTGGGTTTATGGCTATGGCTATGGAATGAAATAAAGAGTGAAAATAATAGACAGTTGTGCATGTACTTACTTATTGTATTTCTCCAACACAGAAAACAAAAGTATGGCAAATGAATTTCTAGTTTTTGAATACTTAATTAGGAAACACTATTGATGCACCACTGCAAGCCCGCCAGAATGGCACGCCCCGCCAAAATTCCCGCGCTTTTTCCCTTTCTGTCAATATTCAAATCGTCGTGCTCTGATTGGTTGTCGTGCCATTCACGGCCACAGTTGGTGCTACTATAGACTACACCTATTCTGTAGTTTACTTTGAGGAAAGTCTGAATTAAAGTGACTATCACATCACATCCAAAGAAATCAGCTGTATTTAGAATTCACGCAGTACAAATATTTTGACTAGTTTCTTTTACGTTCAAGTGCGGGATCCCTGAACGCGCGGGGCCCGCAAATGCGCGGGGTCTGTAGCATTTGCTACTCTTGCTACATGGCTAATCCGCCACTGCCTGTACCTACAATTTTTCCATAGATTGAATGACATTTTAGGATTTATTACAAACGCTAATAACTTTGCTGTTTATGAATATTATCTATTGAGACTTTACTTTTAAATAATAACAAGACCTTTTCTAATAAGCCCTTTGAGTATTTGTACTAATTAAAAACTAGTGGTGTATATCGTGTGCTGAATAACGCGAAGTGTAATAGGCGCTTAAGAATGGCTACGGCTGCGATTTGTTAATAACATGATTGGGATAAAACCAGTAATAAAATTAGATAATTAATTTTTAAATTAAAATGATTTTAATTAACCGACTTCAAAAAGGAGGAGGTTATTATGTTCGGTTGAATGTATGTTTTTTTTTTTTTTATGTATGTTCACCGATTTCTCGGTCAATTGTGGACCGATTCTTAAATTTTTTTTTTTGATTGAAAGGTTATGCTTCCGAATTGGTCCCATAGAAATATTGTTATGATCTGATCATGAACTTCGAAGATATGGAACAGAACTCCTCATAGGATCACAGCAGAACCGTCGCAACAAGTAAAATTGCTTTGTTTATACGTGTAGTCGATGACTGACTGAAAGTAGAGGGGGAATATATCGAACTGATGTGATGATGAAGCCTGAAGTTAGGCACCGGAACTCTGTAATAAATTAATGTAATCTAACCGTGTTTGGGATTATTAGAATTGTCATGAGATGCACTCTAGCTATAAGGTATTTAAGTTTGGCTGAGGGGTACTTTTTAGTGGTGGTACCATAACTAAAAAGTGTAAAATAAAAATCTTTTTACAAAAAAAAATACAACCGACTTCAAAGTAAAAAAAAACACTGAAAAGTGCAAAATAACTTTAATTTCGGAAGTCGGTGTTAAATAACGAAGAGACAAAACTATTATAGAAACACCGACTTCCGAAATTAAAGTTATTTTGCACTTTTCAGTGTTTTTTTTACTTTGAAGTCGGTTGTATTTTTTTTTGTAAAAAGATTTTTATTTTTACTATGTAAATGTTTGAAACCAATGTATAGAGCCATCTAGCACCCACAGAGTGAACTAAATGAGACAGTGCAGTAGACACACTGACTGAAGCAATACCGGTAAACTATGTAGTTGTAAATATATTTTTTACAACACAGTTGGCATCGTTTTAATCTAGCGTGTTTTCTGTTTACGAATAGTGAATTCAATTTTTAAAAAATATTTTTTGTTGATTTTATGGGTACATTGTCTGTAAAAACCATAAACAAAGAGATAAAATGAACGCACCAATCAACGACATCAAGTGACAAGTTGTTTTGTCAAGATTTTGACAGTTTTCATTTTTATTTATCTCGTAATTATCAAATAGAAAGTGAATTGCGAGTTTAAATATAATATAAATAATAATACATGGTGGAAAATCACTCATAATATATATTAAAAATACGGATCAACAAGTGATAATATCGATTTTGACATAGGCCCAGGTGTATGTATGCTAACATGTTACCTACTTACTTTTACTCTTTGGCCTAAAATTATTGGATACTAAACTCATTCACTTCATCTGAAATGCTGGTTATTTATTGCCAGTCGCCAATACTGCAATTGTTTTTCTCCGTTTCATTATTTCAATGTTTATTTATATCAGAGTTTCTCATTCCATATGTCGTTATATATCGTCCAGTGAGAGGCCAGACCTGGATTTATAATTCATGCGACTACTGCCCCATTTATAATAAATTGGATGTTCCTATTCAGCGTTACACCTAGTTTATTAGGCATCATTTGTCTGTGTCCTCTAACTTTGACATTTTACCAAAGGTTAAATTATCGTTTTTAATTTTAGTTAAAAACTTTCACTTGCAGATAATTAGAATGTCGTTGCTATAACGAATTGGTGGAAAGATTGGGTGAAAAGGACAATCAATATCAAAATATGAGTGCTGGTGGGCCACAAATGATGAATAACTTGCCACCCGGAGTCAATATGGAAAACAACTTGTTGCCTGGTGGTCCCATAGTAAATCCAACTATTAATAGAAATAGGAATAATAATCAAAATCCTCTCTTTAATATGAGAGAGAGGTTATTCCATGCATTGTTTTTTAAATTTGCACTGGCTTACGCTCGGACCTTTCCGAGGCCTTTGCGGAGAATAATTGAGTTTGTTGTGTTGTTGAAAGCGTTGATTGCGTTTTTTGTCCTTGCATATATACACATAGCATTTTCAAGAACTCCTACAACATGTTTGAACCATGTGAAAGACTCGTGGCCAAGAGACGGCATACTGAGGGTTGAGATACTGAGAAACCCGTCACAGGACTATACTATTGAACAGAGCTATGCTAAGGAGAGGAAACTGAAAAAGGATAAAGAGGAGCTTAATTCAATGTTAGGGATGTTGGCCACTGAGGGGTAAGTGACTGTATAATTTATTATACTAATGTACATTGTACAATGACAAGCATTTTTTATATGTAATGGTTATGTAGTATACAGAATTGTAGGTTTCAAATAAAACATAAATTCTGGAAACCTACTTTAAAGTGCCTTATTGCATTTAGGATTTAACAAGCAGAAAATCATTGATTAAGTTCCATTCATGTTAGATTAAAATAATAATAATAATAATAAATGTTTATTTTCTCACCACAATATTTTACAATACATCAAATTCTTAAAATGTAGTGACAAGTGTTTTATTATTGTGGAAGACTGGTGCCTAAACTAGGCTGCAAGCCTGTATTTCAGGACACCAGGACCCCGCCTTTTATATAGTAATTAAAATATTTCTGATTACTCCAACATGAATAATGTAACTATTTTGATGAAAAAAGTGTAATTGTCAATAACTTACGGTATGTAGCAAACATGACTTTTTAAGTTTGACCTCAGGTTTGACTCAAACCTTATGGAATAAATATTTATCTTGAAAATGTTACACAACCCAATAATAAATTAACTGCACATGTGAATTTATAATATCTGTTGTAATTATGTTATTACTATAAACTACTCAATAGAAATTCATAATTCACAGGTCAAATATTTTTAGCACTTACATTTAGTTTTGACACACTTTCCTGACCTGCTTTTTGTAAATCTATTCAAGTTAAAATTTCACGGCTATTTAACAGTATCAATTATTTATTTATGTGTTTTTGTTAAAGCTTTAATTAATGTGGAGTACTATGTTAATTAAAACGTCAATATTACGAAGTACATTGTGATTTGTGCGTTTATTGTCTTAGTGTGGCATACTTAACTCTTTAATTTGGTATTTGCCTCAGGTATTTATTTTTGCACAACATTTTGTAAAAAAACAACAAATAACCCTAAAAGGAAATCTTTTTCTGAAAATACCATAAAAATTGTTTAATTATTGAAACAGCAATTAGCATTTCAAATATTGGTATGAAGAAGTGTGTGTGTGTGTGGTGTGAATATCTCACTCTCATTTGTACACATGTCCCACCTGTGTGCAAAATACGCGCTTTAGTTGTGTAGTTGCTGACACCAGTCCGAAATACAAATACAAGTCTGTACACATGTAATCTAATGGCAATGACATCACATTTCAGTATCTGCATCATTATTCTGTTTCTTGACGGTTTGCCCTTTCACCATATTTGAAAGGCCTCTAACTTATTTAATATTTAATGGATTTAAAAAATTATTTCAAATCAAAGATACTTTTTGATACAAATAATAATAAAAACTTAGTCAAGTACCCAATTTCTTTGTTTCAAATCAGAATTTTTAATTTATCTGGAACACAATAAGGTAGGCTCTAAGATAAGGGGAAAAAAACAGTGCTTATTAATCAAGTGGTTTGCATAGAAACTAATTTGCAATACAGATTTTAAGCAGTTATGTCTATCATTAACTGTAAGTTTATTCAGTCATTGAACTTATCTGGTTATGGCAAGTTCAATGGCCTAGTATCCTCGTGAGTTTTAAAGATCATAGTGGGTATAGAATAGTTGTTTATTTGCATATAAATATTTTTTTTTATACAGTTCCTAAAATTTTTGCCACAGTGCAGTATATTTAATTTGTAATTATTAATTTAAAACACTTGAATATTCTCAGACTCCTAGCATTACCAATTTGTTGACTATGCTTGGAGTATTCTTGGAGTATATTGATTCTTAGTCAATATTCTGACAATGACATCTTTCTGAATAATAATTATTGTAGCTTCCAAAAGATGCCACTGCTTGCTTATTTTTAGGATTCCGTAGCCAAATGGCAAAAAACGGAACCCTTATGGATTCGTCATGTCTGTCTGTCCGTCCGTCCGTATGTCACAGCCACTTTTTTCCGAAACTTTAAGAACTATACTGTTGAAACATGGTAAGTAGATGTATTCTGTGAACCGCATTAAGATTTTCACACAAAAATGGAAAAATAAAATAATAAATTTTGGGGGTTCCTCATACATAGAACTGAAACTCAATTTTTTTTTCATCAAACCCTAACGAGATCTAGTAAGTAGTTTTTTTTAATATGTCATAAATCGTGAACTGCAATTTACCTTTCAAGTTTGTACGGAACCCTTAGTGTGCGCTTCCAACTCGCACTTGCCCAGTTTTTTTATGCATTGTGAAAACTGTTTCAAAATTGTGATTGAAAGAATTATATACTTACAAGTTACAAGTATACTTATAATTTGTTAATTCTAAATTTGCACCTTGTTCTGCCAAATAAAATTATTTACTTTCTTTTATATACATGATCTATATATATATATATAATTCTTCTGTATGTGTGTTTTTCACATAATTAATTCCTCTTAAATGATTTGACCGATTTGGATGAAATTTTATGTGTATGTTAGAGTGGGTCTCTGGATGATTTCAAAATGAAATAGAACCCAGTACATGGTGCTGCAATCAAGTTCTCAATTTTTGTGGGAGGGCATCATCTGCCGGGACCTAGTACCTTATATGATAATTCAAGTTTTGATAACCAAAATGATTAAATTGTGCAGACATATTTATTTATTTATTTAAACTTCATGTACAGAGAATGCCTTGTTGCATTAAGTCCGCCTATGTACCACTATACATAGGCGGACTTAATGCAACAAGGCATTCTCTACCAGTCAACCTTTGGGTTAAAAAAAGACAACACTGTGGTAGGTTTGCACAATAAACAAATAACAGATACACACACACACACACACACACACACACACACACACACACACACACACACACACACACACACACACACACACACATTCCAGCACATTTATCCTTATATTCCTATTAACTTTTATTAATAGCTGCCTTATCCATGTTTTCAGGTTCATCAACATAGAGTCTTCAACAAATGACGATATAGACGACGATGATTATATTCGCGATGGAACGGATTATGGCAACATTACCCGTGTTCACGATGACGCAGAAGCCCCTTCTCCTGACAAAGTCATAGAGACTGGCTATTTGAAGCCTGAAGGGGAAATCAGCACAGCAGGCACAGATGACGAGACAGATCTCAATGCAACCATAGTATCTGGTGAAGATGTAGAACTTTCCTCGTCTATTTGGGAAGGAATAATGGGACTTGTTGAGGATATTGATAGAGATTCCAAATTGGTGGATGTGAGTATAAATTGTGTTTTTATTAATTTTATAATAATAATATTATTCCACAACTATCACACAATGCCGTCTAGTCTCAAGCTAAGCAGAGCTTGTGTTATGAGTACTAGATAAACATACTTATAAATTTCTAAATACATACATATTGTAGATAAATTACACCCAGACACAGTACAAATGATAGTGCTCATACAAACATTTGTCCTGAGTGGGAATTAAACCCACAACCTCCGGCATAGCAGTCAGGGCCACTAACCACTAGACCAACAGGCCACCTATATATCCATACACGATGAGACTAATCAAATCAGATTTGGGATGGTTTCCTCATAAAGTAATTTAATTATGACCTTACGAGGCAAGATATTATTACCTGGTATATGACTGGTAGTTGAATCAACTGTAGTGGTGACATGAGAGACTACTTGCTGCGCTGTGTGTTGTGACTTCGATTCCCGCACGAAACAAGCATTTGTCTGATCTTGTCAGTTGTTCTGGGTCTGTGTGTATTGTTTATGTGAGTTTACATGTTTCTGAACACACCTACAATAAACAAGTAATTGCTTGTGTGGTTTTTTTAATAACAAAAAACTAAACTACTCACTCTCTACTAAACTTTTTACGTAGGCCATATTGGGACTCATGAAGGACGTGCAGGAAAGGCTAGGGGTTGAGTAGACAGGAGGGGCATAGCACAAAAGATCCAGAAGGGTCGAAGTGCTCTGGCTCAGGGCCAGCCCCACAATAAGATAAGATAAACTTTTTGCGTTGTGTACCAAAAAATATGTAATAGTTACAAAAGCTTGAGCAGTGGTGGCCGAGTGAGCAGTGGTGGCCGAGTGGTAACAGTCCCGACTTACGAGTTGTAGGTCGCGGGTTCAAACCCAGCAAGGCGCATTACTTTGTGTAATTTATTTCATCACCACTGCTCTCAAAACGGTGAAGGAAAACATCGTGAGGAAACCGGCATGTTCTAGAACCAAAAATTAGAAGACATGTGACATTCACCAATCCGCACTGGGCCCGCGTGGTGGATTACGGCCCATTCCCTCTCCTAGAGAGAGGAGGCCTGAGTCCCAGCAGTGGGAACATTAAAAAAAGGCTGACTATGCTATGCTATGCCTCGGAAAGCAGCCATTGGTTCCGGTTGTCATTCGTAGATCTTTGGTAGTCTTTACAGTTAGCCATGTACCAGAATGTCTGACCATCAGTCTATCCAAGGTGTATTGTGTTGTTTAGTAACTGGGATGTGGAGGTCTGATAGGTAGTCGCTTTCATGTGAAACACAGGTATTCAGCCACATCCAGATAGACTGGAAGCCAACTCCAAGATAGTTAGGAAAAGGCTAGGGATGAACAGTTTTAAAATAAATTGGCCTATGCCAAATCCCCCTTTTTAGGGTTCCGTAGCCAAATGGCAAAAAACGGAACCCTTATGGATTCGTCATGTCTGTCTGTCTGTCCGTCAATATGTCACAGCCACTTTTTTTTACGAAACTATAAGAACTATACTGTTGAAACTTAGTAAGTAGGTGTATTCTGTGAACCGCATTAAGATTTTCACACAAAAATAGAGAAAAAAAAACAATAAATTTTGGGGGTTCCCCATACCTACTTAGAACTGAAACACAAAAATTATTTTTTCATCAAACCCATACGTGTGGGATATCTATGGATAGGTGTTCAAAAATAATATTGAGGTTTCTAATATCACTTTTTTCTAAACTGAATAGTTTGCGCGAGAGACACTTCCAGAGTAGTAAAATGTGTCCCCCCCCCCCCTGTAACTTCTACAATAAGAGAATGATAAAACTAAAAAAAATATATGATTTGAAACTTCCACCAAAAATTGGTTTGACTCGTTCAAACCAATTTTTGGTGGAAGTTTCAAATCGTAAGTTTTTTTTTTTTAATATCAGTAATCGTAAGTAGTTTTTTTTTAATACGTCATAAATCGTAAACCGCAATTTACCTTTTATGTTTGTACGGAACCGTCAGTGCGCGAGCCCGACTCGCACTTGTTTTTTTGTATGGCAATTGAGCCGATTAAATCCCCATGTTTATCAGTTATATTGGTTAATGTTAGTAATTTAATTATTTTGTTTACTTCATGTCTGAGTGTATTGACCTCAGGTAAACATTCAGATTATAATATTGTTTTTTCTGTCCAATCTTATCAACTATGTCTAGTATGGACTGACATACTGAAATGTGTCGCATACATATTATTCATAAGCTGCACTTGAAGTTATCTATTTACTTTTTTCTATCTTTTTAATATTTATTATTTTCAAAATGAGAGTTTGCGCTTTGTGAAATATATTATTTGTTTGCCTCAGGACTTTTCTACTAATTTTTGCCTTGTCTTGTGTTTGGTTATGCTAACCCAAGGAAAAATGATCTTACAGAATAACACCCAAACATACAGTGTATCACATAAATCATAATTAATATTCTAAAGGCCAAAGTTTGTATGTATGTTTTTATGTTTATTACTCATTCACACTCAAACGGCTGAACGAATTAGAGAAATATAGCTTCGCATCAGAATAATTAGCTATAATTTATAATGGAGGGAAGTACTAATTCCACGCGGGCAGAGCCACTGGCAGGAGCTAGCCATTGATAGTGGTTTAATACTCTCAATTAGATAAACGTTGAATTTTAGTTTTAAATACAATTATTGAAATCGTGATTCGTGAAAATAATAGTGAGGAAAACACGGTAACCTTGTAATTATCTTAATTGTACGTAGTACCTATACCTAATTATCCACTTGGAATCGCATGAAATCTATTTGAGGTGTTTTGTGTACAAAATAATAATTTAACCTATTTTCTATGACTGAGCACTCTGAGCTTACGCAAGCATAGAAAAAAAGGTACACTTGTCAACGTAAACTTAAACACACATCAAAGACTGACTGGAGTCCGTCGGGAGTCGCAGCTCGGTTTTTGGCCACCGTAGGTGCGGGTTTGCGGACGGCGATTATTGGGTAGCTCGCCGTCCTGTTTATTAGAATAATAGTATGAAGGCTCGTAACTATAAAGAATTTGTAAATAAGAGAAAATATGTTACTGTCGTGAGTGTTCATAAACAAGTAATTAGGCAATACAAGTATTTTTAAATATAGAACATACCTTTAGCCCGCAGCTACGCCCGCGTACATAAAATATAGTTTGTTACTCAGGAATAAAGCAGGTTGCTATTGGTAAAAAAGTTTTAGCAATCGGACAGTACCTACTTTCAGGGATTACCTCCTACAAACAAAAAAAAAACAAGCTTTACCTCTTTATAATATTAGTGTTGATTTCAAATGAATAACCTATTAAAAAATAAACTAACAAATAGGTCTGCACAACAGAGATTAGCCAGTATCTACAACACTGCTTTTGAGTAAGGAAGCCAAGCCCAAGTCGATGGCGGGTTCTGAGTTCCACTCGCACCATCAAGAGATGTCAGCAAAATAGACGGGGCCAGTCAGAGCCGATGCTTGCCAAGGCTGCGGATTGTTCAAAGAAGTTACCATAGCCCTTGCAAAAAGAGCAACTCTTAGTCAGTAAAAGTCTGACGCTCCCTCCAGCTCCAACCAGAGCAAGCGAAGTCATTTGATGATTACCCATGTAAGAAAAACAGTGACGGGTCTTGCTGCGGAATTGTCAGTCGAATCCAATGGGCTATTGAATGAACACGGGTGGATTTTAGTCTGTAAGTCTGACATTAGCCAAAAAAAGTACCAACGGGACTTCGTGAGATAGAACAACCATATTAGCATAATAAAAACACAATAAAAACATTATTGTACCTATTACTCGATTTTTCTCACATTGTAGGTACGCTTATTTATAAGTGATGACTAAGATATAATCGCAAAAAAGTGTTTGTGTTCGTTTGCAATTAAAACATTAAATTTTGTTCTATGCCCCTATTTAACTGTAAATTGTGCTAGTAAACTCATCACTACTATTAGATTTTTCATGGCGTCTCTGAACAGAGGCGACTCCCTTTGCAGTACGTAACAAATTCATGTGACGTCGGGGGTGTAGTCCGGCACAGAGAGTAGCGCTTTCAATTTCAAATATTTTTTTTTTAAATACGTACTACTACGTTTGAACTTACCCAAACGCAAATAAAATAGGTGTCTTCAAGACTAGAGTGAATGGGCTCTTAATAAAATAGTAGTCACTATCAACGATTGCATCACTGCTTACCATCAGGAGCTATCGCAGTCATGCACTAGTGTATTTTTTAAAAATCCGTTTAATATTTCCGGAAGGGGAAACTGACAAGTAACAGAATATGGATGCAGACATTTAAATCTGACGTCGCCGCCGCCATTAAGTTACGTGTATGCAAAAGAGATAATGAGATGTTCGCACCACGTCCCCACTCATCGTAATACCAATATTGGTTATGATAATTGCTGCTTCATTTAATAACCAATTTGATTTTTAGAATAAGATTTATTTTTGTGTAATTTATTGTTTAGTACACAAATAAACACAAGATAATACCTAATTTTTCTTAGACTACTTTGAAAGAACAGTAAAATTGCGACTAGATAAATAATGATCACTAAACTGTCATGTGTCTTATTTTCAGGAATCTCTGGATGATTCAGTTTCAAACGACTCTTCAAAAGGTACGTATTTACAAAATATTTGTTTTTTCCACAGAGCCAAAATGCGACATAATTACGTTCTTCATACTTTGCTTGTAAAATCAAAGTTTTGTGGCACGTTTATTAACGGTTTTATTTACGAAAAATAAATCGTAAATAGAATAAAACGTCAACAATAATCTGATTACTTGCGTATTTTAAATGGCTCTCAAATGCATTCTCGTACATAACGAGATAATGTTACAATTATGAAAATTCTTGATAAAATCTTTATTTGATTATTGTTCCGATCTCAAGATGGTGGTCAAATCTTGCTTAATGTTTTTATAAACAAACATTAATATGTTTGCTTAAAAAACAACTATGCGTTTTCCTTTTTCAACACAATCATATTAGTATTATAAGACAAAAACGACTGAGTTGTTCAGAAGACATAAAACAATTAAATTTTGTGTCAACTCTTCAAAAACATGTCGAATGCATGACCGTTTTTGAAGTTGATCAAAAAGTAATTCAACTTTACTACTGACAAAATCTTGACTACTCAATAAAAGAAAAACATTGAAACGGCTTCGACTGACGTAAAAACTAATAAGCTTATTCTAATGCCTCGTATGACATAGTGTTATTTAATTTGAATATTTTTATGGTAAATATGAGTGAAAGAAATGAGTGTGTCATGATAACCGATGCGACTTTTTTAATTCTTAAGTACTTTTCTAAGTTTATCTTGGATATAACTGACAACCCGTGTCTCAGAAAGCACGTAAAACTGTATCTGTATCGTTACAGTTAGTCAGACGCCAGAAAGTCTGACCATCTTTATATTCAAGGAGTATCATGTTGCCCAGTAACTGGGTTGTGGGGGTCTGATAGGTAGTCGCTCCATGTAAAACATGGGTATTCAGCCGCATCCAGTTAGACTGGAAGCTGACCGAATTTAGCTTCACGTTTTTTCTTTTGACTGACCGACATTTTGACAATTCAAAAGTGCCTGTAATTGGTCTATTTGAAATAAACGTTTCTGATTTCTGATTTCTGACCCCAGGCTAGTTGGGAAAAGGTTAGGCAGATAATGATGAGTGAAAGAAATGGATAGTGAAACGTTTTACGCACCTTTTATTTCCGTTGGGAAAATCATCCAATGACATCCCCCGTTCTTAGGCGGGGCGGGAAGGTGTGTCAGATTTTGACTGACCAAAAACCCGCTCCTGTTCCTTCGTTGCCTTTCATACCAGGGCCGAGACTTCCTTTCAGAAGCAGACCCTTGGCCCCAGTAGGCTTCGACCCTGCTGGGCCCCTACGGTTTGATGACATCTCCTTGAGGTGCTTGGTTGACTTAATCATAGTAACAATAAATCGAGGAAAGATGAGAGAATCTTGGCAAACATGGGTTTACCTGTCCTTCGTTTCTGGTGGAACGATACATATGGGTTTACTATAGGGAACATGTTCATTGGGCGTACAGCTAAAGAGTGGAATTCCCAACCGGAGTCTTTGTTTCCTGATAGCTACAAACTAGGAGTCGTTAAGTCAAGAGGAATAGGAGAATAGGTTACTTCTAAGCAAGCATGCTCCATCGTGACCACATCAATGTTTACCATCAGGTGAGATAGTGGTCAAAAGCGAGTCTGTCAATAATTATAAAAAGAAAAAAAGCGGGGAAATGCGAGTTGGACTCGCGCACTGAGGGTTCCGTACAAACTTACCTATGAAACCGTTCAATTCAGAATTGAGTTACGATGATTTTTACGAATCCCAATACTCTCAAAGGAATCAAAATTCATAGGGTACTTCCGGTTGACCCAGAATCCTGAAATTTGGCATAAAACAAGGTCTTATAACGCACGTATAGGAATAAATCTGAAAACAGTAAATTTTTTGTTACCTACGTCACAAAAAAAAACCACTGCAATTCGGAAAAATCTTCCGAGACTCGATTCGGGAATTGTAGTTTGTACGGAACCTTCAGTGCGCGAGTCCGACTCGCACTTGCCCAGTTTTTAGTATTTGTTGTTATAGCTGCAACAGAAATACATCATCTTTGAAAATTTCAACTGTCTAACTATCACGGTTCGTGAAATACAGTCTGGTGACAGACGGGCAGACAGACAGTCTTAGTAATAGGGTCCCGTTTTACCCTTTGGGTACGGAACCCTAAAAAAGTAAAGACAATACGTTAACACGCTAAGCTGACAGCATTATGCTGCATTTTGTATAACCCAAGAAGGCCATTAGAATACCTATATTTAAAAATGATATTATGACAGGCGCAGGTGTGGTGCTTTTCTTGGTATAAAAAAAGAAGTAAGATAGTCCACTTCGACACACTGCTATAATTCGCGCAGATTATGAATATATTTTTTTTTTTTGGGTTCCACCCATACCAATCATCTTAAATATGCGAGAGGCCGTGCACGTGGCCGTGATGAGAGAATATCACAAATAAATTCAGACATTGATGTACTAATTATTTTATTTATATCTAATTTCAGATGAAGACTACATACTCGAATATTCATTAGAGTATGGATTCCTTCGACTATCGCCGAGCGCCCGCTTGCGATTGAAGATTCCTGTCAAGATTGTCACGTTAGACCCACAAAACGATGCGTGCTTTGGCGACCCCTTCTCGCGGTTCGTGCTTGACGAGTTTTTGGGTTATGATGACCTGCTCATGGCGTCTATCAAGAGCTTGGCTGAACAGGAAGATAATAAGGGATATTTAAGGTGAATACTTAGTTGTACTAGTGATCCGACCCGGCTTCACGTGGTTGCAATTTGTATACACGAACCTTCCTCGTACATTTCTTTTTTTTTAAGTGAAACCCGACGACATGGTTGGCGCAGTGGTCGAGTGAGCGAATGGCTGCTGCGTTATGTGTTGCGGGTTCGATTCCCTCACGGACCAAATATTTTTATGACCTAATTACTACCTGTGAGTGTTTTTGGGTGTCTTGGGTATTTAATTTAGGGTTGAAACTGCGTAAAGTGGACGCCCGCGTGGTACAAATATGCTCCGTAGCGGGGACCCGCGCGGGCATCCGTCGCGGGGAGCCGGGCTCCGCGCCCGACTACATGCACACTGTTAAAGTTGAACTAGCGATATTGCGTTTGTAATAATCCGGTTTCCGCGTCGGGGACCGTCCGAGTGGGCACGTGCTTTGTCACGCGACGGGTGCCGTCCCGCAGTTTCGGCCCTTTCTTGTTTGTGGACGCAGGAGTCCTTCTTAGTGTGGGGCAAGGTTTATTTAAAAAAAAAAACTATTTAGTGTTTTTTTTAAGAGGAACGTCATCAAATAGCCTCTCCCGCTCTGGGTGGAGAGAGAGAGAGAGATTGATTTTTACTGGCTAAAGCCATCTGTGTACCTTCAGTTGCCACGGTAACTCTTTCAAAAATCTCACAGCCGGCGGTAAAGTACCTAGCGAACTGTACGTAAAACGGAACTTGAGCGCTGACCTAGTGAAGACCTACATACGTTTTTGATTTATTACAATGCGTAAACTAGTTTCCGTCATTCAAAGATCCGTAACGCGTACAGTAATAAACAGTTAGAAAGCTTGTGTTTAACAGCATTCCTAAACGAGGTACATGACATCTCTTTCTACTTAAGAGCCTATACAACCTCAGCTCAAATTCTAATTTCGCCCCCACTTCATCGCGCCGCCTAACTCTTTATCTCGCTCGCACACTGCTGCTCCCGGTCACGCGGGCACACCGCGAGTACGATGCCATTTTCTTAGACTAAACTACCTACTTTATATAACGGATAAGTATTAAACTTCTAAAGTAATAAAATTATTAATAATAAATCACTATTATCAAAATAAAAATTATATCATTTTAATTTCAATGTAGGTACCTTTTTTATCGTGGTAAAATCCTCACACCCTGTCAGACTCTTACTGACTAAAATCTACGGTGTACCCCCTCAATAGCCCTTTTGGACAGTACCGCGACCCCGGCAGGAATTTCAATGTACCTACTGACAGTTGCTTATCAAGCTAAAATTTCCAGTATAAACTGATCCCTCATTGCACGGAAAGCCTATACAATGCGAGATCAACTTATACTGGAAAGTTGCTACAAAATAATAGACGAGCCAACGTTTCGGTGAGGGTTCCGCACATTGATTTTGTAGTAAGTTTGAGTTTTATAGTTTTCTCCTTGTAATATGTATTTGTGACACCCGTTTTTGTGTGTAATTATGTAAGTAGTAGGTCTAAATGTATCAATATAAATATTATTAGGTACTATACCTATAAGATTTTTTTTTAAACCGATTCTGAGCCACTGCATAAATTCTACTTACAAAAAACTAATCAAGTGCGAGTCACCATTACAGTCAGGGTTCTGTAGCTACATTGGCGTGGTAGTAAAACGCTGTGCTATTATACAAATTTCAAAATAAATCACCGAAATGTATGAATGCGCATAGCTTCCGAAGGACTGCAACATATTGAATTTTTTTTTTGTTCTGTTCGTGACTCAAGGCATGGTTTGTATGACTATAAATATTAGATAGGTAGATAGGTAGGTATGTAGATAAGTAGGATAGTTGGTTATGTAGCTATGCATGTATGTGAAAAATATGTTGCGTTTCCGTGTTATCTATCAGTAGGTAGATACGTAGGTAGTATACTTATGTAGGTATGTAGTTATGTACGTAGTTAGGATAGTTAGGTAGGTAAGCAAGGATGTAGGATAGGTAAGTATATAGGTAGGTAGGTATGATAGGGTAGGTAGGTAGGTAGGGTAGATATGGTTTTTAGCATAAATTATTACACATTGTCAAAATTACATAACATTTAATTCGCTTAAATCTCTTATTGGCATATTTCTAACATGTCTGGGATCGCATAGCTCAGGCAACATGCATGTCATATAAAAATGTACTAATTTTGGTTCCATTTCTTGCCAATATTGGTCATCTCTCTCTATAATCTCAACTTTAATGTCTTTGTCGCATCCAGACCATACTCCGAAAATACATTTTTGCCTACCAGTTATATGAAGTTGTCCCTGTACTTGTATATACCAAGCATGTTTTTTATTTATGACAAGTCCGTTTTTAGTTTTTTTCAAAAAATTCACTTTTTTCTTCTCTATAGATTCTTCCAAAGATGTTTTAAATGCTGTTATAGGACACTTGATTTCAATGATTGTGTCTTCTCCCACTATTCCATCTGGAGTTGCACCTAGAAACGTAAACGTTGCTCAATGTACACCCGAATGCCTGATTATGATTGGATATGTCTTGAAGTCGTCTATAAAAATATTCTAAATCAATCATTCTCCGCCCTTCTACACGAAAACAGCTTTTCTCTTCCACAGGGTTATTAAAACTCACTTCGCACCTGAAATGACCAGAATATATATTTTTTTATGAATTCGTGGTAAACTGAAAAACATACATGTTACACATACAAACTTTTCATATAAAAATCTAGCAATTACCAATTAGTATCATCACCACATTCATCATCTGATGTGCCGTAATGCGGAAGATTATGTGAATATCTGAAAAAAGTGAGGTTGTTTTAGAATAAGAATTAACAAATTATAATCCTAACTTCCTAACTAATAATATAAATGTGCAAGGTGAGTTTGTTTGTTTGTCACGTTAAAGTAGCTGATCGGATTTGCATGAAATTTAGCACATGAAAAGACCATGGCCTGGAAACGGGTATAGGCTAATTTTTATCCTGGATCACAAACGACGTCGCGGGAAAAGTCAAGCTAGTCACTAATAAAATCAAGAGTATTATTAATAAATAGCTTACGGATCCAATATTCTTTCGTCACTATGTATATTCAGTGAACAGCTTGTGTCTTCTGGTGGTATTTGTAATCTGCAAGAAAACGCAACATTCATTATAAAAGTACTTACACCTGAAAACATAATTATAATAATTTATTTTTATATTATAATTATATCTAATTAATATAATTAATTATATTTATATTATAATTATTTTGATTTATAATTATATCGACATGAATAATAATACGGAACCCTAAAAAGTACAAGAATATGAAAGTTTGTGAACTCGCCAATTTCGTTATAGTAACCGTTACGCGTTGGTATAAAACAGTAATGCTATGTGGCAAAGCACAGAAAAAAAAAACTTGATGATCAAATACGTAAGATACTTACAATTCAATATTTTGTAATGTATGAACATTTGTTTCGTCCGAATTTATTTCTACATCTATCGGAGGTATTTGGGTCCTGTAACAATCACAAGTGGCTGGTATAATAATACTGGCATATAGACCTTATATATTTTTGTTTATCATTTCGATATGGAACCCTAAAATTGTGCAAAAAAAGAAAGAAGACGAAATCGTCCCTAAAATCATAATTGCGAATGTAACAATGAATAATTAGATAGCTACGTAATTATTATTATTATTTACCTACGTTTATTATAGAAATACAGATGCGGGTACGCGTGGCTACATATTATTATGAAGCTGTAATTTCCAGTATAAGCTGACCTCTCATTGTGCGGAATGCCTATACAATGCGAGATCAGCTTATACTGGAAATATATTTTTATACCTTATTATAGTATAGCTGTGTGTTCTAATAACAGATCAGTTACATGCATAATCATATAGCAGATACTCACGAATTTTCTGGAATATTCTCTTTATCAACATCACCTTCAGTAGTGTGTAATCGACGTCGTCGTCTGGAAAGATCATCATATTTATTATTTAGCTAATATACGCCCAGTAGGTTCATATTTTTTTATGTATTTTACAACATGCATAGGTACCTAGCACGGCACATCCGATTGTGTGTGAAGCAAGCAAGTTTGGTTTCTTGCAGCTAGTGATTAGCTTGCAGGTACTTACCGTACATATTTACTTATATTTTTTTATAACTTTCTAAGCGCTTAGTGGCTGCAGTACGGGTCGCGGGTTCGATTACCGCACGGAACATTTATTATGTTATGGGCGTTATGCCCTACAAATAATTGTGAAGACTTGGCACCGTCTTTTTCAGGAGCAATCGGAGAAATAGGTATTGGAGTTATAAAAATATAAAACCTATATTTTGTTGCGTCAAAACAAAAACAAACCTATATATGTAATTTTATTTTTTTTATAAATTTGCCGTATACTGATTTCTCCTAAAACGTGGACGATGCGGTTACAAATACAAGTCTTCACAACTATTTGTTGGCCATCACATATTGTTCCGTGCGGGAATCGAACACGCGACACGTACTGCAGCCGTCAAGCACTTAGAAAGTTATAAAAAAATATGAGTACCTATGTACGGTAAGTAGGTACCTGGTCTACCCACACATGCAAAAATTGCTCCAGACGTGTATACCTACTACATATTTACCTACATGTTTGTAATCACTAATACTGTAAATACGGTAGATACTTACTTCATTTCGATCATATGTTTGCCTGTTTCTTTACGCCAACCCCGTCGCTTCTTATTTTTATTTCTGTTATTTCCCATTACGCAAACACTAAAAATTCACGCAATTCAATATTTTTATTTTACGTCGTTCTGTTGCGTAATGTGTGCGTGAGCACAAAATGACACAGCCGTCCTGTACGGAAGCCGGAACAGGACTGAGCGCGGGTGGCGCGCGGCAGGGAACCAACTTTAATATGGCCGATATTTTATTTTATTTATTTTGGGAGGAAATTCAAAAAAATAAATAACATAAGACCTGCTTTATAGTTAGTTCAGTAAGTATAAAAAGTTTAATGATCTAATTTGAAGTATTGTAAGATTGCCAACGGTTTATAGTTCAGTTTAGAGGTAACTTTGAGATTTTTTTCTATCGAGAAAATTTTATGGAATCGTGTTTTCGCCAAACATAGGACTTAACATTAATCCTCAACTTTACCATATATTTATTTCAAAATTAATGCTTCAGTATTTTCGACGTATCAGAGGATTTTGCTAAGCTATTTGAGGTAGTATAGGCTCTTAAGCTATATAAACATCTATAGTGTCTGCTGATCTGCACTGGATACTGGGGGGGGAGGGGTTGAAAATAGAATAAACTTTATTGTACACCAAAATAATAACAAAACTTTTACACAAACTTAAATTTATGGGTACAATGGCGGTCTTATGGTCGGACAGCGATATCTACCAGACAACTTTTGGATAGACTGTAAGAATTTGAAATAAAAAGATCGCCTATGTACTTACACTCAGGGGTCAAAAGTGCAAAGGCACTTTACAAATGCTAAATTGTCTGAAATTTCTTTGTAGTAGAAGTTAAATGGTTCAGAACTAGTTTATTCAATACTTTAGATTTTATTCTACGAATTAAATCAGTCATTAAACATTGATCCCCTTCTACAAAGAAATTTTACATTGTTTTAGCATTGTTAGAGTGCAACAGCACTTTTGACTCTGTACATGAACTGTATTATCCACTTATATTATAAGTCGTTATGGTGTACAATAAAGAATTGAAGGGGTGGTCTGGTGGTAAAGTGGGAAATTATTAAATAATTTCTCCAGCTCTGGGTAGAGCGAATAAAAGTCTGACTCTTCCAGTCGGACACCTGTGTTCCTTCAGTTGCCGTTTGCGTTCCAAGGCCGCGGTAACTACCGAACAATCCCTGGCTGGCTGTTGGTCTAGTGGTTAGTGGCCCTGACTGCAATGCTGGAGGTCGGGGGTTGATTCCCACCTAGGACAAATGTTTGTGTGATGAGCACGATCATTGGTTCTCTGTTTGGGTGTAATTTATATAATAATAATATAATATAATATAATATAATATAATATAATATAATATAATATAATATAATATAATATAATATAATATAATATAATATAATATAATATAATATAATATAATATAATATAATATAATATAATATAATATAATATAATATAATATAATATAATATAATATAATATAATATAATATAATATAATATAATATAATATAATATAATATAATATAATATAATATAATATAATATAATATAATAATATTTATTTATTTTCTCCCATACTTAGTAAGAATTATACAATTTATAAGAAACAGTTTACAGACGGGAGACAGGAGCCCATACTAGGTGAAACCTGTGCTACGAGTCTCCTGGTCTCCTAATCTCGAAAACATTATAAAAATCCAAAGTTAGAGGATGCATTACATTAATAGGAAGATCTTATAACTCATGAAAATAAAAAATTAAATTAAAATAAAAAATTAAATAATATCTATAATATGTATGTAATTAGAAATACATAAGTATGTTTATCAGTTCTCTAGTACTCATAACACAAGCTCTGCTTAGCTTGGGGCTAGACGGCGTTGTGTGATAGTTGTGGAATATTATTATTATTATCATCCCGCAGCACACTGGAAACCCCTTGACATTTGATAAAAGCCAAGTTATCGAGTACCCTCGAAGTCCCAATATATCTGTGGCAAATTTTATGACCAAACATTATTCTATTGTTAGAACCCATTCAAAGGTTGGCTACTTTTCAAATTTCACCACAAGGATTATGAAAAGTTACCCAAATCTGACGTGTTTAATGTATTGTTTCAGAAACGTGATCACGGGCGAACACTACCGCTTCGTGTCGATGCTGACCGCGCGCAGCTCCTATATTGCTGCCTTCTTCATTATGCTTGTCTTCGTAAGTATAAACAAACAAAAATACTATAGAAAAGTTGAATAAACCGTAAGATCTAATGAGCTTTTTGTAAAATTTAAATAACCATTACGAATAGCGGTGCTAAATGCTCGTGGCTCGGTACACGGTGGAGCATACGGTGGAAGTGTACCCCGCTTTGGAGGAACACCGCCGTGTCCTCGTGGAAGCAATCGGAGGCGGCGACGGCTCTGGTTCAGTCTGTGGTCCGGAGCGAGAGGGAATGGGAAGCGGTCTCCTTCTTCTGCAAAGCAGTAATGCGAGCGAATGAGATGGACGCAACCGTGAGGGAGAGAACGGCGCCCCAGCCACCGCCGAAAAAAAAAACTTAGCCATTCAAAAACCGCGTCGCGTGTGCGTGGCGTGCGTACGTGTATTTGTTTATACCGCGTACTTCGGAAGGAACAATTTGCCTGCAGCGGTCTTCCTGTCCGATTATTATTTAGGTGTCTTCAAGGTTAGAGTGAATAGGCTCTTAAAACTGGTGCGATTCATCATCAGCGATTGCATCACTGCTTACCATCAGGTGGGATCGCAATCAGGCACTAGTTTATATAATTAAAAAATAACAATCTCGATTAAATGTACAAGGTTTCCATAAACATATTTTCTTTACATTTTTAATTTATGAGTAGGAACATTATGAACGTTGGCCACGTTCACGTATTTGTGCAAAATATCTGATATTCGGAGGTTTTTACTGAATAAAATCTAGATAATGTGCACAAGATATGCGTTTGTTGAAAATAACTTGAGAAAGATGCGTAATAACGTCATAATCCCGTAAGAGCGATTGTATGGAAATAGTATTACGGGTTGGGCGCTCTTAATCTGAAAGCGCTCGAAATTCATATTTTCTTAAGTTTTTTTGTATTTTGCAGGTCAGTGTCAAGTTGTATGTTGATTAAAATATGATTGGCGGTTGTAACACGTATTTAAGCCTTGAGCACAGGCGTAGGGTAGCAAGCCTTTCGGTGTTTTACAGTTTGCATTTTGGAGAGTGTGCGCGGGAATTGCATGACTTGATTCCGCTTTCTCATTTCTACCATCGGACAACCCGACGTACGGCGAGTATCAACCTTTACGTTGTTGAAATCTCTACGGACCGGAATAAGCGTTTCGCCTTGTCGTTTATACCGCGTCCATCGAAGGACTGGTACAATTTGCCAGCTGCGGTCTTCCCATCCGATTATAATTTGGGAGTCTTCAAGGCTAGAGTGAATAGGCTCTTAATAAACTATTGCGCCTCGCCATTAACGATTGCATCACTGCTTACTATCAGGTGGGATCGCAGCCAAGCACTAGTTTATATCAAATAATAATAATAATATTTACGAAATCATAATCATTATAAAATCATCAATACGACTCGAAGTTCGTATAACCTTATTGAATGGTTATATGAAAAAGCCATTCATACAAAAAAAAAAACTTAAGAAAATTGGAATTGTGCGGGCTGCTTTGCAGTATTCCCCTTATATAGTTTAAAACATGCCCTCGCGTTCAGCCCTAGAGCGGTAGAAGTCATTGGATGATTTCTTACCTAAAAAAAACATAGTTTAAAACGAAGTCACTTTCCGAGTCCGCCTTTCTGTTCATTCGCTTACTTTTCCTAAACCACGCAACGGATTTTGATACGAATTTTACCAAAAGATAGAAACGAACGATAAACGAGGAAAGTTCGGGTATATGTGCAAATCGCACCTGTACTAAGGCGGTCGCTAGTGAAAAATAATTTAAAAGTCATGTAGTACAACTCAAGGATATATTTGAGTCATCAAATAAAGTGTGTATAATTGGCAAAACAAAACCTTGTCTATACTATTGTGCTATAACGCAGTTATTAAATAAAAATCATGTATTGGTTGTCTCAATATTTGCATGACATTCTTGACTTTGTCTCTCATACTACTGATGACTATTACATTCGACATTAGCCTTTTATCTATCTATTTAAATATATGTAAGGAGAAACTGACTGACTGACAAATCAACGCACAGCCGAAACTACTGTGGCTAGGAGCGTGAAATTATGCACAAGGTTTCTTTTTATGACGTAGGAGAGCATTAAGAGGGGATTTTCCAAAACTCACCCCCTAAGGAATGAAAGGGGGTCCGAAGTTTGTATAGAGAAACCTACTTTCACGCGGGCGAAGCCTCTGGCAGAAGCTAGTATAAGTATATCTACAACAATAGTTTTAGTATATGCGAAACCCGAAACACGTGTCTAGTGTTTTTATGTAAAAAATCTATGTACAAAATTTCATAACTGTATCATGAAAAATCACAAAGTTATAAGCTGTGTAAAATCACAATGTTACCTGGTTGTCCGCACAATTACATGGTCACCGGGAAATCTGGGCGACTGAGGGGTTGTTTTGCTCCCGTACCCAGCTGTGCACTGGCGACTAATGCCCGTTATGACCTGCCGTGACCCGTGTTGTACTTAGTGTCGGTGGTGTCCCTGTCCAACTTGTGAAATTTTTAAAAATATTTTTGGGATACAATCTAACATGGTGTAAATATATTGGGATCGATTCAGTTACTGATTCTGAACAAACTATATTCAGGTTTCGCATATACTAAAAATAATGTTGTACATCTATACATATGAGTAAAATTGAGGTGTCTGTTTGTAATATATTTTTTTTACTGAATGCCTTTGAAAGTATATTCGGTACCCATAACAAAAATGCAAATATTTTTTTATCAGTGTCTATCTGTCTGTCTGTTTCTCCGTAACGGCTGGACCGATTTTGACAGGACTTTCATTTGACGGGTAGCTGCACGATTAAGTACAATAAAGACAGTTTCTCATATTTGAGATAAATAACAGCCTTATATAAAAAGAGTCAAACCGAATCTTTAGTTCAAATACTGATTCGCAGATTCTTAATTCAAAATGGTCTGTAGAGAATTTGAATTTAGAATGAATTTTGAATTTATTGTGTTTAATGTTTATTTGATGTAAAGGAGGCCAAATTTTTCCTTTACGACTATGTAATGAAATAAAATGTCAACGATTTATTGCAATACTAAAAAACCAAACCTGGTCCTTACAATCACAAAAAACAAAAAAAATATATTTAGCCAAATAGCCAGTAATTGATTTTTATTTATATCGTTTATTCAATATTCTAACTGTACGGCCGTTATATCTTGGCGAGTCCGAACTTTGCGCAGAAGGCTGCGCACGAACGTTTTTTAGGAACAAAATGGTGGCATGAGGCGACGTGCGCGGGGCGGTCTAGGCTAGAGATTGACTCTTTGTAAACACAATCGACCCTTTATTCAATCAAATATCGCCATCGATTTTTATCGATTTGGAATTTATTAATTTTTGTTTCTATGCGATATTGAACGGAATAGATTTACAAACATGGTGAATGTTGTCGTTAGTAAACGAGATTTCGACTTTAATGAAAAAAAAAACTACACTTCTGGACACATCTATTGGCCCACCTTAGAGTTTAGGTTTCGATGGCCCCTACCGAAATATGATTGCTAGATTGAACAAAAACTGTTGATGCAGTTTTAAACCTGATACATTTTACCATCTTTTTCGATCGTATTGTTTTAAATTTGAATTCAGAATACCATACGACATGGAGCTACGCCTAACAAGTCGGATATGCGCCTTGTTAAAGGCAATTGATTTTTGAATAAAAAACATGTTTTATCAAATAAAGGTTTAATTTAATAACGCGTGTTGCCTCCATGGGCATCTACCACAGCTCTCATACGATTAGGCATAGAGTTTATCAACCGCTCTATGAAATTTTGAGGGATCATCTCCCATTCCTCTTCTATGGCAGTTTTCAACTCCTGCATCGTCTGGGTAACTGGCTGACGAGCCCTAACACGTCTTTTTAGCTCGTCCTACATGTGCTCAATGGGGTTCATGTCTGGGCTTCTGGCTGGCCAGTCCATAACTGTGATGTTCACATCCCGAAGATATTCCCTGACGATGCCGGCCGCATGGGCTCTTGCATTATCATGCATAAAAAGGAAATTTGGGCCCACATAGTCCGCGTATGGTATCACGTGAGGTTCTAAGCACTCACGAATGTACCTTTCAGCATTTAATGTTGGCAGCCGTGGTCCTGTAACAACCTCAAGTTGAGTTTTGCCGCTCGCGGATATACCGCCCCAGACAGTCCATGAGCCACCGCCATAAGCAACCCTCTCTTCAAAGCAGCATTGTGCGAAACGCTCTCCCTTACGTCGGTAGACCTTCTTCCTTCCATCATTGCCATGTAACACAATTTTAGACTCATCAGAAAAGAGTACACGGCTCCAATCTTGCTGTGTCCAATTTAAATGACTGCGTGCGAAATGAAGGCGCGCTGTTCGGTGGGCTCGCGTTAGTTTGGGCCCATTAGCTGGCTTGTGTGGTACCATATCGCGTTCTTTTAACCTTCTCCGAACAGTTCGAGCGCTCACAGATACTTCGTGGAAGTCGCGAAGTTGGTTTTGTATCTCAATGGAGGTAAGGTGACGATTTCTCAAGCTGGTCGTCACGATGAATCGATCCTGCCTTTCAGTTGTGACCCGAGATCGTGGCCTTCCTTGGCGACGAACAAAGCCGCCAGTCTCTAGGTACCTCCGATAAACATTTCGGACCGCAGATCGACTTAAATTAAGTTGAGCACTCACGTTTCTTTGGCTGTGTCCGGCCTGAATAAGTGCCACAGCTTGGGCGGCGACTTCAGGTGAAGTATCCATAGATTATTGATAGAACCTCACCTTAATGTTAAGAATAAGTAATGTTTGTTGCAAAACCAAAGATATCAATCACTTTTTCAAGAATTAAATCCAAGTAAACCAATAAAACCAAGTTTTCTTAGTATTCGATTGTTTGATATCAACAAACAGGCTCCAAATTGTCTTTTGTTTCTTTAAATTCTGTGTTCGAAATTCAAAAAAAGACTATTGAATGAAATTGTGAATGTGCCAGGTTCAAAACTGCATAAAAACTTTTTGCTCGACCTAATATAAAATTTTAGCTAGGACCAAACGAAACTGAAAATACAAGGTGGGCCAATAGATGTGTCCAGAAGTGTAATAATATTTTATTTTCTTGGTTAAAAGACATGATTTAGTTAAATATCAGTTAGTTATAAACAACTACTAGAATAACGATTGTTTGAGAATATTTTAAACCTCCATAGAAAATTGAATATACTTAGTTTATTTTTATAACTTAATTTAAATCGATTTGAAAAAAAATCGATTAAACAACACCATCAGACACGCAATTTCCAGGTCTGCGATGGATAAGTTGAGGAAAATATGGAGGAATCGCAACATATATAGAGCCACAAAAATCCGGCTAGTTCGGGCACTTGTATTCCCCATATTCTTGTACGCCGCAGAAACGTGGACCTTACGGGAAATAGAGAAGAAGAAGATAGACGCCCTAGAGATGTGGTGCTGGAGGAGAATGCTCGGAGTATCGTGGACTGAATTCTGTACCAACGAGTCTATACTTCAGGAACTCGGCATCAAGCAGCGTTTATCATCTTTGGTACAGTCTCGTATTCTCACCTTTTTTGGTCACGTATGCCGCAGAGGAGAAGTGGCTATTGAGCGACTTGTAGTTCAGGGAAAGGTTGAGGGTACCAGGCCACGAGGAAAGTCGCCTATGAGGTGGACTGACCAGATTAAAGCGGCAATAAATGGCTCATCATCACTGCACGAATGCACGAGGAAGGCGGCCATCAGAGAGGAGTGGCGGCGCGTTGTGAAGCTTGCCACCAACACCTGAAGTGATGACCACGACCACTCTGTCAAGAGTGATATCGACAAGGAAGAAGATCAGACACGCGTATTGGACATCTCTCTTCGGTAACTTCGTAAAGCTTCGTACTTATTCGGCAATGTTCGGTACGCAGTAATATGTCTCACTCACACGTTAGCATTGGTGTTATTTTCGTGTCGCTGTCTCTGTCTTGAGCACAGGCGGTGACAAAAGTTTTCGTTGGTTGTTATTATATTGTTAAGTTTTTTGTGTAGTGTTAGGTTTGTTTCTTTAATTCATAAGTTATTTTTGTAGCTTTCTGTCTCAAAGTGTTTTAATATTTATTTTATTTGTACTTGGTACCTGTATTAGTAATTTTTTATTCGTAATTTGGTTTAAAAAAAAATGTCAATAACAGTTTTTTTTTTACGAGTGTACATGTGCTTGCACTTGGCGAGCCTTAACATAGGCTCTGCAAACTTTAGCAGAGCCTATGTTCAGGCTCGCCAAGTTACGTCGGCCGTATTGTACTTATTTACTACATTTTAATTATTTCTTAAAATCATTAATAAAAAAGCAGGCACTCGGCGATGCGCCACGGCACTGGTACATGGTGGACCCACCTATATGCACAAAACGTTTTGGGCACACATTCATATGTGTGTACGGCTAAGGACTGGAATTCCCTGCCGGAGTCTGTGTTTCCTGATAGCTACAACCTGTTGATCTTTAAGTCAAGAGTGAATAGGTTTCTTCTAGGTAAGCGCGCTCCATCGTCGACCGCATCGTCGCTTTCCATCAGGTGAGATAGTGGTCAAGCGCTAGTCTGGATCACAGAAAAAAACCGGCCAAGTGCGAGTCAGACTCGCGCACGAAGCGTTCCGTACCATTATCTATAAAAACGGCAAAAAGTCACGTTTTTTGTATGGGAGCCCCCTTAAATATCTATTCTATAGGCGGTCAGGGCTCCAGAGAAAAGAACCTCCTAACTATAGGAGCCGTGTCCTGGAGAACCGTTTTCTGAAGGAACCCATTGATTCAGACGACGTTTTATTTATATTATTAATATTTTATAGTAATATAAATTGTACTGAGACTTTTTTACATTTAAAAATTCTAACTATAATTACAATAAAATAAAATAAATAACAATAAAAACCCTACACTAATTACAACTAACTAAAATATGGCGTCAAAAAACTCTTCCACATCGCCGTCGACTGGTAATGTGCCCAAAAGACTGGCGGCATTGCCACGCTGTATGGCAATGCTTATCCTCTGTCCGAGGTAAAAGCCAGCCCTTGGGTCACGCGAAGTGTCAACTAGACGCTTTGACAGATCCTTATACAACTTGTGAGCACTCGGACCCCACGAACCGAGAGTTTCAACCCCAAAAAGTTCGAAAATATAACTTCCAACAAGGTTATTACATTTTCGCCGCTTGAGGTTGTACTGAGACTCAGTACAATTACAGTCGTTACACTCGCTAGCCGCCACAATACATTTCGTTATCAATCGCGTCGGTCAAAGGTAGATGGCGCTAAATGTAGTAAAATGTAAACCGCTCACATTTTTACATTTCCACACACCGTACGGCCTTTTAACGCCATCTAGTGCCGAGTAGCGGCACCGGTTTTCTCTTGTAACCGAAGTAGGAAGAAATCTGCTGTTTGTCTTCTTTGCTGTGGTCGTTTGATCCCCTAGCGTCGAATAGCTGAAGTTATAGAGAACTGTATTTCACTGCGAAGTTTTGGTTCACGAAAAAAGTATTAGATGGCGCTTTTAATTTTTTTGTAGTTTAGGGTCTAACAAATTTAATATTTTTACCATAGGTACTATTTAATCAGAAGTATTGGTGTTCAGTGTTTGGCAATGTTTTTGTTTTTGTCAAAATGTGGAAGAGAGAGAACGGCTCATTTTCCATTTGCGCGCAAAAACGTTTATTTGTTTGTGTAGAGAAAAGGCTTGCCCTATAACGATTATTTTGACTATTTCGCTCGAAACATGCATGAGCTGAAAGTGCCTTGACAAAACTAGCACACTTGTATTAAAATGTGTTATTACAAGTAATAGGCATGTATGTATCAGGCCACTCAGAAAGTTTTGCTAAAAAAAGATTTTATGTATAAGGCCCTGGCCACTTGTAATTATTTTGAAAACTTTGGTTATTTAAAAGTAAAAATATCATTGTTCGAATTTTGAATTTCCCTCCACATTTTTTCAAGAGCCAAATCAAATTATCGTGTCTCATTTAAAAATGCATCTGCATCGAGAACATTTTCGTGCGATGATTTTCTACGATTTTAAATGTGGCCTAAAACCTGTTAGTCATTTGATCGACTTTAAATTGCTTTTATGGATGAAGGACCTTCAAAAGCAACCATCTACCGCTGGTATAGCGAGTTCAAGCGCGGTCTCCTTACTTTGGGGGACGAACAAAGGAGTGGTCGTCCTACGACGGCTGTCACGGATGATAGTGTGCTGGCAGTAAAAAAATGAATTCAAGAAAACAGGCGAATTACATACGAAGAGATTCAGCATACACTGCGGATTGGTTCGGGAAGCGTTCACAAGATTCTATACGAGAACCTTCGCGTGAGGAGGATAGTTTGCCGCCGGGTGCCGCACAACCTCACCGAAGCAAAGCAGGCCCGTGTGGAGTGGTGCCGTGATATGATTCAAAAGTTTTAAGCAGGCTCGTCTCGGCGCGTTCGAGAAGGCCGTGGAAGAGGTGTCTGCGGCGGGCTGGAAAAAATGTTTCGAAAATTGGTTCAGACGCATGAAAAAGCGTCTGAACCAATTTTCGAAACGGCGTTTCAATGCGTTGTTTGCAATTTAGTCTTATGTGATTCATTCACAATTCTAGCGAATTTACAAATTTGTAGCAGTTGTGCAGTGATGATAGGTGGAAATTAGGGAGGTACTAGTTCAACGCATTGAAACGGCTTTCAATACAATTAAGGAGAAAATACGACTTCGTACAACAAATTTGAGCAGGATTTGTAAAAATTATGAATGTAAATGTTAAAAATGCGATCAAATTTTTTTTATATCTAGTAAAAACCACGAAAAGAGAGATACGAGACAGATTTTACCTAAAGTGAGATAACATTTTTAATAGGTTTTTCAGGTATCATTTAAGCAAAACTATTTTTTTAAATCATAATTTTGAATATTAGTCTTATGTGACTCGATTCATAATTCTAGCGAATTCACAAAGTTTTAAAAAGATTTTTATGGCATGTGGCACATCACTAACAAGAGGATAAACTAGAGAATTTTTGAGGAAGTTGGAAGATTCCGGTCGCTTTTGGTTATTTTTTTATAGCCATGTAAATAGCTGTAACATAGACAGTTTTAATTTAAGTCCAAAACTTTCCGAGTAAATTAAAAAATAACTAGATAGCTAATGTCACTAATTTTAAATTTAAAAGTAGGTATTCTAATACAATACACATCTAAATAAAATTAATATTCAGTCTACGCCTTATACCTATATATTTTTTAATTTGTATTTGAATGAAAAAATTAGGTCTTATTTTCATAAAACAATAAAAAATCGATGAAAAAAAATCCACAGGGCATGAGAAGTGTTTAGGGGTTTGAAAGGATAGCAGATGACCCCTCCCGTCGACCATTTCAATTTGATACACGATGCACCAAACACCCTGTATATACCACGAAGAAAGAAAACCTTCCATAGCAAATTCTGGCCTTGCTCTTATCTTTTAACCCAGAAACGTGTCCCAAGAGCGTGTTGCATTCCACAAAGACATTACAGATCAATTAATAGGTTATCGCGAGGCGCGGTCCCTACCCCACTAAAATCAGGCTCTCTCCAACATACAGTTACGGCTCTTTTATGGGCCTTTCTAACTTTATTACGGTTCCAAATTCTGATGCCCGACTGTAACCTGCCTTGTGTTTGTTTCACAAAACTCCTTGCTCGAATGGCCACTTCTGTGTTTTGAAACTCAGGTGATGTCCGAAGTTTTGGTTGCATCTAAATTTTGATGCGCTGGGATTGTTTACAAGTGTTGGACGCTTGTGTCGTAATTCCTAATGGTGTGCTGGGGTAGATGTAAACTCGAGCCATTTGTTTCAAATAAACCATTTACAGGCACCGTTGAATTGTCAAGGAGTCAGTCAGTCAGAAAGCTGAATGTAATTGCACGTATCAAAACGTATGTTGCTGTGAATAAATATAGAACGACCTAATTTTATCTAGTACATAAATATTGACCGCTCAATCAGGCGCATAAACTGCAAAGTAAAGTAATGGTTCGTGAAATATACAAAGCATCTTTTTAGGAGAGCCAAAACAAACGGAAAAAGGCCAAAAGGCGCGCGTGGAACAGCACGCGCCGTCGACGACTTGGGCTCGGTCCGGACGGTTACCGGACGGTCGGACGGCGAGCCACCCATTGCTCGTCGTCCGCAAGCCTGCGCCTACGATGGCCGGAAATCGGGATCGGAATCCCGGCGGCGATTGGGGCGTGAGGACCGTTGCCTCACGCGATCGGCCGCCTCCTTTGCTAGCATTACTGCTTCGCAGAAGGAGGCAACCGCCTGCCACTCCTCGCTCCGGACCATGGCCTGTACCAAAGCCCGGCGCGAGAGATCGCCGCCGCCGATCGCCCCCACGAGGACACGGCGTTGCTCTACCCAAGCGGGGCACACCTCCAACGTGTGCTCCACCGTGTCCTCCGGGCGGTCCACACAATGGTGACACCCGGGCGTTTCTTCCGCACGAATCCGGTGCAGGAACCTCCCGAACTTACCATGTCCGGTGAGGACCTGCGTCATGCGGAAGGTAAGGACGCCGTGTTGCCTTTCCAGCCACTCCTCAAAGAGGGGGCTTATCGCCATAATTATGGCGTGACAATTTAGCTGGTTGAGGAGTCCACCACAGCTTTAATTATTGAAGTCATATACTTCAATAATTACAGCTGTGGTGGCTGAAAAATCAGTATCTTTCGAGATTCGAAAGATACTGATTTTTCAGCGATTTCTCTAATAAAGGAGAATTAAACTTTCCCATACATTGCTGCCGTGTATTTTTTTTCTTTTCGCCAAAAGTTCACTTTTCACCTAGGCCATATCTTAAAGGACTGTATGATAAATCAATAGCAAAAAGAATTATGTCTACCAGCCGTAACCAAACGAAGTTAGAGACTATTTAGTATATTGCTATAGTTTGTTATCAGGCGTTATTTTTCTTAAATAAAAATACTGTCTGATATCTTAAGTTTACCATTGTTAAATATAGTTTTAGTTTCGGTTTTATGGTGAATACGCATTAAATAGTCTCAATCACTATCACAACACTAACGCGTATCTTTTCGATTCGTTTATCACACTTATTTTTTTTACTAGTTTTAGTGATGAAAAACTGCGAGTGTGGAAAAAATATAACAGTAATAACCAATTTAATCTATTTTATCAATGGAAACCTCAAAATATTACGTTTATTATATTTCCATTTCATTATAATACTAGCTTTTGCCCGCGGCTTCGCTCCCGTCAACTGACTACTATATCCAACTCTACCCAACTCTACCCTACACTACCCTACTCTACCCTACTCTACCCTACTCTACCCTACTCTACCCTACTCTACCCTACTCTACCCTACTCTACCCTACTCTACCCTACTCTACCCTACTCTACCCTACTCTACCCTACTCTACCCTACTCTACCCTACTCTACCCTACTCTACCCTACTCTACCCTACTCTACCCTACTCTACCCTACTCTACCCTACTCTACCCTACTCTACCCTACTCTACCCTACTCTACCCTACTCTACCCTACTCTACCCTACTCTACCCTACTCTACCCTACTCTACCCTACTCTACCCTACTCTACCCTACTCTAAAAAAAAAAAAAAAAAAGTAAAGTATCCTATGTCCGTCTCCTGGTTCTAAGCTACCTCCCTGCCAATTTTCAGCTAAATCGGTTCAGCCGTTCTTGAGTTATAAGTGAAGTAACTAACACGACTTTCTTTTATATAATTATATATAGATAACGAAAATAAGTAACGCCTGACAAAAATATACTAGCAATGCTTCTATACGTATCTTCGTTCGGTTACGGTTTAAAGACCTGTTTCTTTTTGCTATTGATTCCTCGTATTGGCCTATAATATAATAAAAAAAAAAAATAACTTTATTGCTTAACATATTGGCATTAAATTGCATGTCGAGGAGTCTCCATTTAGGCATATAAATGCCTGTAGTTGAAGGCTCCGCTCTTCCCTTACATTATAAATATTGAACTAAGCAGGTGACAAAAAGAAAAACAAAAAATAAAATAAAATAAAATAAATAGAGCAAAAAGTAACAAAGAAAATAATAATAATAATAAACGATCAATTGTATATGTGCGTGAGTGTATTTGGGTGTGAGTGAGTGTGTGTGTGTGTGTGTGTGTGATGGTGTGGGTGTGTATGTTTGTGGGAGAGAAGGAGATTATGAGTGAGATTTATAATCAAGTCACGCGTTGCAAAAGTAATTCTGTATCATTATAATTTAAATTTTGTAGCCATATTGTTAATTGTATTTTGCATTCAATTCTTTTTTTATCATAGATAAATATAATTTTATTAATTTTATTATACAAGTAGGCTGACCGTTTTTTATATTGTCTGTTGGCAAATTCTGTTTTTGTAGTGGGACCGTTTATTATGCAATGTTTCTTTCTCTTTTCAAGTACTTTAGGATCATATGGTGTTTCTTTGTGCATTTTGAGGATGATAAGCAGGATGTACAATTTTCTCACAGACAGCAGATTACATAATTTGTATACAATAAATAATATAATATATAACCTAGGATTCATTTCTGGCGAAAAGAAAAAAGTGAAACATGTCAATAGTTTGCATTGGCCTTTGGATAAAAACCTAAATTTTATATTAATATTGTGTTCTCTCGATTATTTTAGATTCTTATTATCCCTCCAATTTTAGGATCTAGGTGCATTACGTTTTATTTAAGTTAAAAATATGTTTGCTATCAAATATAAAATAAAATGAGTAAAACAATACACGTATGTACCTATGTTAACTAAAGACTTTCTAGACAGTAAAAATACTCATTTTTATATTCCTAATAGTTTTCGGCCATTCATGAAACCCTGATTATGACTCGATGAGTTTACGAGCTAAAGAGTAAATTTTTAAAATATATCCAAAAATACTATTCTTTTAGAACTGATCGTGATAACGTTGAAAAACACATACATTATTTGATCGTGATATGTTTTTTTTTCTAAGTACCCGAAATTAATTACAATTTTTTACTTTCAATATTTTACGCTGTTTGCAATTCGTCCGTTGCGCTTAGCTGCTCAAGGCATAGTAGATTTATGTACCGTTGCACTGCGCGCAAAGATGGCGGGGGGTTGACTGAGTTTGAATCGCTCAAAACCGGTTTCTATTAAGCACACGGAATGATGCACGATTAGATTCACTTACAGTTTTGTTAAATTTGATGACATCTCTTATGATTGTCTTAATATTTTATTGTGTATTACAGTATAAACTGAACACATATTTACTGTTTTTTATTTTATCATTTTCCACACATTAACATAAATGTTTTTTTCACCTTACACCTGACACTAATTAGGTACTAAATATCGTTAAATAAACTCATTTTCAACCGTACACTCTCAATAAGGTTCAGTTGAAAATCAGCGGCAACTACCACGTAGTTGTCTGGCATTTTTGCTGAACTGGACCTTTTTGACGCAAACGCACGCGATGTTAGTTTTTCTGTTATCTTGAGTTTCAAAAGTTTTTTTTACACTGTGTGTATCTGTGTGTGCCAAATAAATTTTTTTTCTTTCTTACTTTCTTCATAAAAAACCCTAAGTGACCAAAAAGTGTTTTTTTTTGTTATTCTTAAGTCCATACAATTTTAAATGAGGTTCAGATTTATGGCTTTAAAGTACCGTGAATGTCTGCCCATTTCTACGTACATAGCGTGCGTTTGCGTCAAAAAGGTCCACCTTTTTGACGCAAACGCACGCGATGTTAGTTTTTCTGTTATCTTGAGTTTCAAAAGTTTTTTTTACACTGTGTGTATCTGTGTGTGCCAAATAAAATATTTTTCTTTCTTACTTTCTTCATAAAAAACCCTAAGTGACCAAAAAGTGTTTTTTTTTGTTATTCTTAAGTCCATACAATTTTAAATGAGGTTCAGATTTATGGCTTTAAAGTACCGTGAATGTCTGCCCATTTCTACGTAAATTATTTGTAATGAGATACAAATGTGTCGATTAGACATACAAGAAAGAGCAAGAAACACTTGCATAAGATTTAGTTAATTGTTTTTTTTTTTGCAAAAACTGGACACCGGACAAAATGGTTTTGATGTAGAAACTTCAAAATTAATCTTTATTCTGGAAAAATAGAATTGTAAATACGTCGCTATCTGTGAAAATCAACTTGCAAAAATAATGCGATTGCAGTTTTTAGTAGTTGGTAACACAACTCTACGGCAAGCCATAGTAATCCATTTTGCTGCGATTACTTCCACAACTTATGCAAACTAAACAGGCAGAGAATGTCCTAACATTAAAACGAATAAAAAGCTACTTCTAAATTGTTGTTTGGTTTTAAAATGAAGGAAGCATGTTGAAGTCGGTTTAGGTTTCATTCAGATCCTGTTTATTTACTGGGTCTGGGCCTAATTATGGGTTTTGCAATATCCGAATGAACGAATTACCTTGTGACATACATAATAAATAAATATCGATATTTAGGATATTCGATACTCTATAATTCGATATTTAGGACATTCCAATTACTTCATTTATGATAAAATGCCGCTCATTATAAATAAATCATTTACCAAATATTGAAAAATATGCAGGACGTAACATTGACACTCAAACAAATATTAGGTCGCTCAAATATTATGAAGCTTCTCATTTTGTTGATTTCACGTCACTCGCAGTCAGTCGCTCACTTAGTAATACTATAACTTAAATTAATTATTTTTGTCACATAAAACTTTGATTTACAGTCACTCGTTTAAATACTACCCTTTTTACAATGTGTAACTGTACACTCATGATAGAAAGTAAGTCATTTGTAAATTACATTAAATTTATTTTGATAAAATGAAACCTGGGTTAAAAAGCTCTTAAATATTATTAGAATATTAAGCGCACAAATTCTTCTGCATTTATTCACCTTGATATGGCCAAGGTTTATCTAAAATTCAAAGGGACTAAATTTTTGACCCTCAAGTTTTTGCAGCTGTCTTTGTATTTGGCATTAAACATTATATCGATCTGTAATTTCTTTCAAATAACATAATTATTCTTGTAATTGCAATCTTGCCAAAGCGCTTCCTGTCTAAAAGCTTTGAGGAATAGTAGCAGGGTTCGCTTTGATTTTATATTAGTGTTTAATCGCCTGTGCCAACCTTCGAGTGTATTGTTTGTGCGAAAATTCTGATACTAAAGTCCGTTTTTTAATCCCAGATAATGATTTGATAAGTGCAAATGTCAAACTCCAGAAATATGTTGCCAGCTTTTTGGTAAAAGTGATGTCTCTAAATTCGATTTTTTTTGTATCGGTTACAACCTTTAAGGAAAGTAGGACTAATGTTACCCACCTAGTTTGCGAGCGATTCGAAACAGGTACGAATGTGAAACCTACACTGAATTACGATCATAAAAAAATATATACGTTGAGGGGAAACCGACCTTCATACCTTCATGTAGGCAAATTCAGGAAAAATTAAAATTTTATCAGCCTAGGATCATTTAGGAACAGTCACATGTGGTGCCTGGCCGTCGCTCCAACTCTCGTCCTGTCAGTTATGTTCATCGTGCTATACTTAGTGGACCAAGTGCACGATTTGGCTGAACAACTGTATCTAGTATTACAAATATTTTTCAATATCAATACATTTTTGTATGTATTCATAAATGTAACCGCCTCTGGAGCTTTATACGGACTATTTTATTGTCATCTGCTTGTTGCATTGTGCATAGATTTGTTCTATGTCATTAGTGAAAGAGGATTTGCACCACTAAGAAAAGATTAAATGTGAAAATTAAATAAAATGCTGCAGAAAGCATAATAAAAATCGTATTATTCAGTAGGTTTGAGCATTGAAATGTCATGACTTGAAATCCTCAACTATATTAAATATTTATGGATATAAATGTATGATGAACAATTTACCATGTTAGTTATTGGTTTGTCTGTAACATGAATAAAAGTCTACAAGTGGGTCCGTCTCTTTTAGGTAGTGGCACTGCTGCTCAATATACTGCCTCACGTTGTGGAACCGCTGGACGTGTTACAATGCCTGGTGGCTGGGTCCACTATCATGTGCTTTGCGCTCATTATGGTGTTATATTTTGTGGACCAAGTACAATATCAGGCAGATCTATATTACGTCGCCATTGAGCTAGTCATAACTTTACTAGCATTGATACATCTATTTACTATACGTAAAATGGTAGGAGCCATATATGGATTGTTTTATGCAGATTTAATATTAATAGCATTCTCTATGGATATAATATATTACCAGCATAAAGAAAGAGGCTGGACTTTTTAATTTGTTCATTAAATTGTTTGTTATCTTTACTATTGTATTATTTTTAACAAGTTTTAAAGTTTAGGACAACTGATAATGTGTTGCTGCCACCACAGTTATTTCCTGTCCATTTTACGATTACGTGGCTTCGTGACTAATAAAGTTGATAAAATTGAATTTATGTGCCATAATTATACAAAATGTGTAAGAGATGAATTAAAACATTGTGCATGGGTTGTTGCAATACTACAGTATAATCATGTTTAAGAATATTATTAAAAAACTAATGAAAGTGCGGTTGAGTGTGTTAATGTGGTTTATGCTAGTTTTTGTATTTTTCTTCATTATGCTGTGGACATTTAGTGATTTGAATAATACACATGTGACGAAACTAGCAGCTCCATATCCAGTAATACTGTGGTGGAATAAGGAGTTTTCTAAGATATCAAGAACAAAACATTGTTCCAACGATGTAATATGCTATGTTTACGGTGATAGAAAGAAGCAACAATATTATAAGATAGGAGCGTACCTGTTCTATGCAAGTACTATTGATTTTAAGAATCTTCCTCTGCCAAGACAGCCTAATGATATTTGGGGATTATACCACGAAGAATCTCCAAGAAATAAACAAGAGTTTTTACATGAGAAGGCTTTAAGTTTGTATAATTTTTCAGCAACATTTAGCAGGTTTAGCAATGTGCCCTTTCCATTGAATCTTTTAGAATCTTACGCAGCTATAACAAGCCGGAAATACTTTGTTGAGACAGCAAAGAAAAACGAATTTTTAAATGATATTGCCCCAATTATGTACTTACAAAGTGACTGTGAAACATCGACTGAAAGGGATGCATATGTCAAAGAACTGATGAAATACACAAAAGTTGACTCCTATGGCACATGCTTAAATAATAAGGATATGCCGTCAAAATTCAAGAATGACTACTTAAATAACTTAAATGAAGATGAGTTTTTAAGGTTCATTGCAAGGTACAAATTTGTAGTAGCGATAGAGAATGGCGCATGCAATGACTACGTTACTGAAAAGTTTTGGCGCGCTGTCAAAGTGGGAACTGTTCCCATATATTTTGGTTCGCCTACTATCAGAGATTGGTTACCAAATAAAAAGTCCGCAATACTCCTGGAAGATTACCCTACGCCAAAGATTTTGTATGAACATATTAAGGTATTATTGAACAATAATAGTTTGTATGAAGAATATTTAGAACATAAGACGAAGCAATTAATTACAAACCAGAAACTATTGAAGGAGTACATTGAGAGGCCTTACCAGTTTGATGCTTTGCAGACTGTTGATAAATTCGAATGCTTCATTTGTGAGAAATTACATGATCAAATGAATGGTGGAATTGGAGTAAATATTGTGAATAAAAGTCATTATGATTGCCCCAAACCACTATCAGCTTTAACTTTAGATGTAAATCCGGAAAATAATTGGGTATATTCTTGGGAAGCCGCAAAAAATAATGCTAATAAAATCTATAATAATGTTATTAATAGAGTTTAATATTTTTGTATTGTTTTTGTCTTATTGTAATTATTAATATACATTTTTATTAACAATTGTGTGATTGATTTCTACTGGCACACGGAGTCTAGAGAATGAATTGGATGTATCTTATAGTGCATACCCCTATTGACAATGTGAGGTTATTGTCTTAGGCACCATCCTGAAAAAATAATATACATATTGAGTAGATATTAGAAACAATAGTGCTGGCAGGTCAATAGCAAAAATTATAATTCAAGAAAATGTGGAACAACAAAGCACGTTTAGCAATTGTTCCTGGCTGTTATTGATAGATTTTGTTTGGCAGTCACTATGGGTAAGGATGTTATGGAGCTCTAGGTAACTGTATCCCAAACAAAAAAAAAAACCGTAACCGAAACAGATATAAAAGTTACATAAGGTTTTTCTTTGTTTGGCACAAACGATAATCTATACTTTATCTATTTAGGTACTTAACTAAACGTAAACGATCTTGATATGTCTTTTTATTTAAAATAAATCGTATAAAAGACATACAAAGATTATTTAAATTTAGTTAACTACGTAAACAAATGGAGTATAGACTGGTAATTAAACTCAAATCTTGCTATTTGTATTTAACTTTTATTATTTTAAAATTTTAATATCCTTAACAGAAACCATCCGAATCGATTTCATATCCGTATCCAGATCAGTATTTTCATATCCATAACATCCTTGAACATGGGTTAGTAATGAGAAAACGCACGAAAGTCTGGCAGCCAGACTTAACAAGTATCGTGTTATCCATTACCTCCGTGGTGGCGGTCAGATAGACATTGGCGCCACGTATCTGGTATTCAGCTGCATCTGATTAGACTGGAAGCTAATCCCACCATAGACGGTCATATGAAAAGTTCCGTTTATCTATGCTACATAGGAAATGCAATACTCAGGATATACAGTCGATGATGGGACAAACAGATAGACAGTGTGCATCCAGGCGTTGGTACAGAATAAACTTAAACTTTTATATCTCGTTTACAAGAGCTCCACGAGACAGTTGCAGTTTATGCTTTAGAATTAAATAAAGATAATAGTTTAAAAACTAAAAAACACGCTTTTAGCACGCACTAAAAATTACAAAATATCTTGGATGTCCGCCATGTTGGATTTAAGTCACGTGACTATTTTTTTTAGTATTCCTGACAGCAAACCCTTTCATTTGATACCCATATCATGGGGCTGCATTTCAAATAGCCTGTCCCCCATATTGGACGTCCGCCATATTAGATTTAAGTCACATGACTATTTTTTTCATTTTCCTGACAGCAAACCCTTTCATTTGGTACCCATATCATGGGGGTGGATTTCAAACAGCCAGTTCGCCATCTTGGGGAGGCCGCCATATTGGATTTGTAATGACTTTCTTAGCTAGTCATGTATTGTCATCAGACCACAGAGCGTGTGCAAAAATACATCCTAATCGAAGACCGGGAAGTGGGTCAAATTAAGATTCCAAGATTTTCTTACATATATAGTTAGTTACTAGTGAAGCTAATAAAAGCGTGTTAAAAAGTTATCATCATTGATCGTCAAGCTGTGAATTCAAACGTCTGCATTGCAAGAAATCGATACTCGATTCGTTTTTATCGCTACAATTTTTATGAGATCCCTGCGAAAATAGTACAAGAGACTTATGTTTTTATAATTGTTTATTATTAGTTTTCAAACCGAAGTCATTATTAATAGCACCTATTAGTAAAGTTGTAACAAAGTGTCAAAAAAAATGTTTATGATGATTTATGATATGATAATGTGACTTGACCTCACAATTTATGTAATGGAAAAAACATGCATCATTCTAATTGTCAAATCATTATCTCTGATTAAAAAACAGACTTTAGGACTGGATATCTGCCAGAATCTGTAGCCAGTGTCTTTTAAAGTGATTAAAAAATTTCAAGAAATTAATTTAATAAAATGAAAATGATTTTTTTTACAATTTTGACCAAGATTGGGCTCGGTTTGGATGTTTTAATTTGATTTATTTTAATTTTAATTTAATGCAAAGTACAATAAATATTAAATTAATGATGTAATGCAATTATTATTAAATTATCAAATACAATTATTATTAAATTATCAAATACAATTATTATTAAATTAAATTATCAAATACAATTATTATTAAATACAATTAATGCATTTTTTTTATTGAATTCATTTACTGTTGATTAGATCAAATTAAAGTAATATTGTTACATTTGATTTTTTAAATAACATTTTTTTTTGAATTATTCAGATTTTTTCAGTATAGGTATGTATTTCCTTCTATATTATAATCAAACCAATACACTTACAAAAACACTTCTCATAATTAACCACTACCTAAAATTGTGTTAACCTAATATTTTGTATTGTTAACATCAGACTGATTGCACAACTGTTCATACTGGGACGCTGATGGGTGACATGTCAGCCCACCAGAATTTTTTTTTTTGTTCTTTTGCCGTCATATTTCTATGAACCATGAAATTGAATAATCTGAAACGCGTTTTCCCAAAATCGCAGTTGTATGGGATGACATGAATACTTGTCTGCGTTCACATAAATAACCTATGAAACTGTATCAATGCATGTTAAAATGTACCTACTGTTCTTCAAGGTACAGGATTGTTTCCTAGTTTGAAGGACAGTGATCTTATTTATGTGAAATAGCCACTCTCATTATTAGTGTTTCATTACTGATGTTATTTTTTGGCTTATAATTTTATTGCGCAATAAATTATTACTTACTTACTATTTACGTTTTATTTGAATTTTAAAAAGACTGCAGGTCACTTAAAGTAAAGAGTGTTTCAGTGTTCCGATTGTTCCAAACTTCGTTCCAAATGATGCTTTAAAACATTTCTGACGTTCCAATCTTTCGGAATACTAAAATGTTTCGGAACAGTGAGTCCGTTCAGTAAACAGTTACAAAGAGTTGCAACGGAGCATGTTTGTATGGGACCGTCCGCTTAACGCAGTTTCGGCCCTAAGTGTCAGTCAGCATTAAAAGAAAAAATGATATACTCTACGAGTAGTCGAGTACATAGACAAAGAGTCAAGTCTATACAGACTTATTCAACATAATATACATGTTTCTTTTTTATTGATGATTATGTGTGTGTTGAATTTTGTGCCTGAGTATCCAGACATTTTCAGAATCTGACAATTGTCAGATTCTGAAAATGTCTAAATTTACACAGGATTTTCTGAAAACGTCCAACTAACAGATGGTCAACTATCAGACCATCTGTTAGTTAGACGTTTTGCTAGATGGGCATTTTGCTAATTAGACTTACTGCTCTCTAGACGTTTCGCACTGTTGGACGTTTAGCAACTTAGACCTTCTGATCAGGAAGGGTTTAAAATATTTCAAGTTCATAGGTGATGAGACCCAATATATTGAATACACTTAATACTCTTAGGGCTGATTTTTCAATAGCCAGATATATCTTAACTCAGGAATAAACATGGCGGTTTCACTGCTTTTAAATAGCAAATTGTTAAACCGCCATATTTGTTCTTTAGATACCTAACATTCACATTGTTTTAGTTTGTGTTAGAAAAAAAAACTTTTTACAAAAAAAAATACAACCGACTTCAATGTACCTAAAAGAAAAACATAAAAAGTGCAAAATAACTTTAATTTCGGAAGTCGGCGTTTCTATAATAGTTGGGTCTTTTCGTTATTCTAACACCGACTTCCGAAATTAAAGTTGTTTATTTTGCACTTAAAAGTGTTTTTCTTTTAGAAAAACACTTAAAAGTGCAAAATAACTTGAAGCAGGTTAACATTGAAGTAGGTTGTATTTTTTTTTGTAAAAAGTTTTTATTATACACTTTTTAGTTGTGGTACCACAACTAAAAGGTATCCCTCAGTCAAACTTAAATAGTTTGCAAGTTCTATAGTAAGGTACCTGGTCTATAGAATTTAATCATTAAAACATTGCATGACAATTCCAATAAGCCAAGCCCAAGCCTACCTTCCGGCTTCATCATCAGATCAGTCCAATGTATCCTCCCTCTTCTTTCAGTCAGTCATCGACTACACGTATAAACAAAGCAATTTTACTTGTTACGACAGTTCTGCTGTTTTCCTATGAGAAGTTCTGTTCCATATCTTCGAAGTTCATCATCAGACCATAATAATATTTCTATGGGACCAATTTGGAAGTACCTATATAACCTTTCTATAAAAAAAAATAATTTTCAAAATCGGAAAAATCGGAGAAATCGGTGAAATAAAAAAATTCAGCCGAACATAGAACCTCCTCCTTTTTGAAGTCGAGTTAGTTGCACCAACTTTAACGATAACCAATGGTTTAGCGTATTTCGGTTGTACCAATTTAGCAATGGTTTAAATGACGTCACAAATAACGATAACATTAACCGCTCAAATTTAGGCTAGTAACGGTTGAAGCAGATGATAAACAATGTTTTTTTGACAAAGCTTTAACTTTTAACATGATGGTGTAATAGCAAATAAAATACAATGGTCATTGTTAATGCTACCTTTGAAGGAAACCTACGTTAGGTCTTGGTGCAACCCACTCACTTCCACATTTTGTAAATGTTTTTTTTTTTGTAACATGTTTAAGCAAAGCAAGTTTATTTTTGTAGTGTTCCTTTTTGCGACAATGTTTTATTTGAAATAGATTTGAAAAGCTTACATTTCGCAACAGTTTTTCTAATATACTTAATACTTTTGAAACTTATGTAAAGGAAGTTATTTTCGCCGTACTTGTTAGGCTTCAAGGGTTTTAATATTTTTATGCTACAAATATAGATTTAAGAAGCTTTGATTTCGCAAGATGTTTGGAAATATTCTTTTGACAGCTTATGTACCTAAGTCTTTTCGTAGTTGGTGCTTGTTATTTTTACCCGACTACAGCAAAGCCAAAACGAAGGGTTATGATTTTAGCAGTCTATGTATGTTTGTAGGTAGGTTTTATTTTCCACCGTAGCGGTCAAACTACTGGACAGATTTTTGATGAATAAGGTGTAAATAGATTCGTAATTATGGTACGCAGGATAACGGCTTTTTTTTTAGGTGGGAAACATCCAATGATATCTTCTGCCCTTGGGCGAGGCGGGAGGGCGTGTCAGACTTTTACTGACTGAAACCCACTCCTATGTTCCTTCGTTGCCTTGCATTCCAGCGCCGGGTTTTCCGTTTAGAAGCGAACCCACGGCCCCAGTAGGCTTCTACCCTGCTGGGGCCCTACGGTTTTGCTGACATCTTGAGGGGCGCGTGGAACAATACGCGCTGCCGACGACTTAGGTTTGGTCCGGACGTTCGGACGGCGCGCTACCCATTGCTCGCAGCAATGGGTAGCTTGCCGTCCGCAAGCACGCGCCTTCCCTCCGCCGTGAGGGCCGTTCCCTCGTGCGTGTGCCGCCTCCTTTGCAAGCATTACTTATTCACAGAAGAAGGCGATCCCCTTGAAAGTTTTTTTTACTTTCACGCGGGTGAAGCCGCTGACAGAAGCTAGTATTTTATAGAACAAAATCTAAATGACGAATATCTATACATACAGATAAGTGGGGGTCCCAAAAAATAATTTTCCAGTCCTATCGAGTGGACCACAAAAAACTTTCGCTTAAGTTCTCGATGAAAATACCAAAATCACTATATGGTTGCCTATAATAGTTGAGGAGTTCCCTCGATTCCTCATAGATCACATCATCAGAATTTGATTTAAAAAAAAAAGGGGCCTGGAAGAATATTTTGCAAATAGTATAAACGACGGAGCTCTGAGGTAACACATAGAAAATAAATAAAAAAAGTACAACCGAATTGATAACCGCCTCCTTTTTTTGAAGTCGGTTAAGAACGAGAGCGACGACGACAACACTGAGTTAAAATGTAAAAATATATCACACAACACGAAAACAAATTTACTAACCTATATTTTCATGTCGTTTAAGAATACTATCATAGTTTTCTGTTGCTTGCTAAATTGCTTGTTATTTTACATCTCAGTAGCATTGATGTAGCACACTGGCATACAGAGAATTAGGTTTCGATTACAAATTAATGTACCTGAGCATCTATTTGCATGTCCTACAGTGCCATTAATGAACAACAATATCATATTAATATTGATTTCCATTATTTGTCAATGTGCGTTGTAATATCGGCTTTGTTTGTGACGGGTAACATGCAATATACGTTTCAGGAACTAATTCCATGGCCGACGTCAGTAGTCGGAGAAATTGCATTAATCAATTGTCAAACGAGCCACGTATTGCCTAACATATATCCGGTTTCACATGCCAAAGTTCAAAGTGGATTTGGAATGGCCGAATGCTGCATGTGAGATATCTATTAGTGTCTGTCGCTGATTCCATAGGGCTTCGGACGTTAAAAAGATTTTCGTAACTCGATTCGCCAATGGCGTTGTTGCGTTTAATCCAATCGATACTATAATGCAGCAGGCGAATGCGACCTAAATGCGTTTTGGAAAAAAAAACCTTCGAGTCCTTTTTTTTTGTAGTGTGTTGGTGGTATTAAACTTATTGAAACAAGGGATTGGAAGGCTAATACACACACATTAGAATATCTAAATTATATTCTTTTCATTACTCTTGCTCAAAAAGATCGTCATTGTAGCAACTGGAGGACAGATAAACGAGTGGATTCGCTAACGGAAGGGTATTTTTCTTACGTATACGTAACACACGGCGTTAAAAACCTAACTCGGTTTCTATTTACTACCTCGTATATAATGGGTCATTTTAGCCCCATAACAATCTACTATTATTCTTTTAAACCTAAAAAGTTCTATAAAAAGGTTTTTGAAATAAAAACATTCGAAATCAACTTCAGAGTACGTCTGGAAGAACATGCTGCCTTTTAAATTACTAAGTATCTACTTAAATAAAATATGAAGTAAACATAAACCTGAGTAAAACTTTTTCTTATCCAACGTAATTTCATGTTTGCAAATCCAAGTTACTCCAATATTAGGTACCTATGGAATTATGGAATACCTACGTACCGTATCCACATTTGAATTCGTAGTAAACTTGTGTCGTTACTAGTGCTTCATCAAGGTAAATCCGAATCGTAACAATTCCGACCCCGAACTTGGAGAGGAACAATGAGGCGTTTGTCGGAACTCCCGTTTGATCGATCACTGTTGGGACCTGTAATAAAAGCAGAAGCCGGAGCATAATTCAATGTAGCTCGCGAAGCACAAAATTTCTTACGTGTTTTTGTAAGTTGCAGCGCTGTTTTAATTTATTTTGGCACATTGCCCTCTTCTGGGCATTTTTCAAACTGCACGGACACTTTTTATAATATCTGAATAATCACTTGGTCCATAACATATCTATATTATATAATAAAAGCTGACATATCAACAAACAGCCGTACCTAATGTGACTAGGAATGTCAAATTTTGCTCAAGGCTTTCTTTTATGACGTAGGCGAGCACTAAGAAAGGATTTTTCAAAATTCAGCTCCTAAAGGGATGAAACGGGGGTCTAAAGTTTGTATGAAGAAACATAGTTTCAGGCAGGCGAAGCCGCTGGCGGAAACTAATCTGCCATAATATTATTAACATATGTAACTTAATAGCTTCTGCCAACGTCTACAAATATTTAATAGGATACCGAGTTACCTTAAATTTCTTAATACCACATTATTTAAAAGTAAATTGTATGATTGGTTGTCCACTAATATTTTTTATAGTATTAAAGAATTTTTTTTTGACAAAAAATCGCTAATGACTTCATTGTATGCACAAAAATTTGCACGTTTATAATGTTAAGCAAAAAATGTATGCTCGGTATTCAATATTTGTACTATCTTTTATACCGTGTTTTTATACAAATAAATGTTATTCTATTCTATTCTAAAAACGGCTTCGCCCGCGTGAAAGTAGGAAAATATCTCAAGGAATTTTACTCTTGTTCATGTACCTACTATTCAGGACATGGTCTACCCGTGTCTCAATTTTATCCGAATCCGTTCAGTCGTTTGAGTGTGAAGGAGTAACAGATATACATACATCACCTTACATACACATACATTCAAACTTTTGCCTGTATAATAATAGTATGATTATCTATCTATATATATAAAAGGAGAAACTGACTGGCTGACATATCAACGCACAGCCAAAACTACTGGGACTAGGAGCGTGAAATTTTGCACAAGGGTTCCTTTTATGACGTAGGCGAGCACTAAGAAAGGATTTTTCGAAATTCAGCTCCTAAGGGGATGAAACTTTGGTCTAAAGTTTGTATGAAGAAACCTTTCACGCGGGCGAAGACGCTGGCAGAAGCTAGTTTAAAATATAACAAAGCTGCCAAAAATAATGTTTGATACAGAGTTTAGAGTTATATTTTCACGAAATCGTCTTATTTGCAGCAAATATAACTTTAAGAGCCTTATTGTTCACATGACCTCCTCTTTCGACAAAGGTTGGGTGGGAGAAAACTCTATTTTGAGTTAAGCTCGCTTTTGTACATGAACTATCAAATCATTGTGTACTATGTTATTTTTGGTGTGTTCATTTCAATTAGGACTGATTTGGAAAAATACACCCTAAGTAAAATACGTAATAAGTATCAAATTCAAAAGCTTATAATGCATCGAGATCTTCAATAAACGGAAGACCGAGGTCATACAGCCTCGTAATTGCATCTTTACAACCGAAAGGTAATCGTGAAGTCCCGAACTATTTTGGTCTAGGTCTGGGCCCCCTGGCCAATGGGCTGCAGTGTGGCGCGCTGGACCGTGCGGCCGCCGCAACGCAATGGGCCGCACGTAATCCTCGCCGAGCTGTTAGTTTTTACGGCCCCGTAAAGTAAAGAGCGGCTCACATCGATCGTCTACCACAGTTAATATTAAAAGGCACAGTGGTTAAAGGGGTCCATCAACATAGCCGGCGCAATTCAAAATTTCTTAAGTTTTATTTTCACGTTGTTCTAAACAAAGTGAATTGTGATGTTATGTTTAAGTCAACAGAAAATTGCAAACGCCGTAAGATTGTAAAATATCGTGAGAAATTAACCCTAGGTTCACTGGTAGAGCATGTCTAAGGCATAAAGTCCGCCTTTGTACTTTGTGTTGTATGAAGATTAAATAAATAAATTGTAAACTATTTTTTCTAAATAAGACACGGCTGTTTTGGAAACTAACGAATTTGGATGTCATTTATCGTATACAGGACAATTTTTTCATAATATGTCGAGAAATTATAATAACCGAATAAAGATTTATTACAATCATACGGGGTCTGCAATTTTCCGGTGACATATACATGACAGAGGAAGATGTGTCTAACACGCCATGGTCGTCGTGACCATAGCGTGCTAGACACATCTTCCTAAATGACACATTAAAGGATGAAATTGTAGCTTGGCGCCGAGAGCACGCTTTTATTTTTTTGACGTCAAAAAGTTAAGGGTAACCAACACTAAACCATAAACTGAGATTTTTTAGTAGAAATCTAAAGGCACGTGGAAATACAGACTCCAGTCTAGATTTTAAAGTTTCAAACGGTAAAAGCGAGTTAACTGACCGAACTAGCAGCACAACTCACAAGTTGTACAACATGTAGGTACGTAAAGGTAGCTGGTCGCGTCCCAGAGGCCGCTATCAATCTTTTCGCCACATCATTTGCTCCCCGCACCGCCTCGCCGCGATTGAATTTCATTAACGAAACGCTTAGTGCAGATTGAATCCATTTAAGTAACAGTGGGTTTGGCCCTCCTAAATGTACCCTTATGTAGTAACATTGTACACGATTAAAAGCTACAGGAATTTTCAATTTTATGTTACGTTTTATTAACAGTGCTCATTTTGTGGCCTGGACACAGTACTTTGTTGGGCCTCTGTGGCAACATTTACGGACTGCTCCCACAGTAAAGCTTGGTTGTTGGGAAGCACCAGCTTGAAGTGATAAAGAACTACAAAGTGTTATTCGAAATGGCGAAACCTGTTCGTAAAAATGTCTTTGACAGATAAATCCAAGAATTTTTTTATTGATACGCTCGCGCTAAATCACTATCTCACTTGTTCCCCCAGGATGTAGCTGTCAGGAAACACAGACTCCGGCAGGAAATTCCACTCTTTAAAGGAGGACCAGACGGTTGCAATCCAGCGTCCCAACAGAGATCACCTTGGTTGGAGCTTGGTTTGTGTGTTTGGATTGTGTTGCGGCTACAAGGATTTAATCTACGTTCGCAAATCAGTCACTGAGGTTGGGAAAACGCGCCCCCCCCCAACCAAGGGCGTTGTAGGTAATGGATAACAACTGCTGTCTACACGGATTGAAACTAGCAAGGTCACCCCTGTTGGGACGCTGGATTGCAACCGTCTGGTCCATGCTGTAGACGTAGGTACGCACAATTAATGTTTTCAGTGGGTGTCCACCATGTTCCGGTGGCACATCGCGTTACAAAAGAATAGACGCCGTAATATTGTAAGGTAGCCGTAAATAAAATAGAAAGTCTAAGGACATACATGTTACTTTTCATGTCGAATGGAGTTAATTAAAAAATCTCCGTTGCATTCTATAATTAAATAATTCTTTGCATAATTTCCTCTCAGCATCTCAAAGATGAAGATCTGAATGCTGGAATTAATCAAACAATTTTACTAAAGTTTATTTCTTTTTGCAGACGGTGTCCATTTCAATGCTGTTGCGCTACGCACACCATCAGATCTTCGTATTCATCGGTAAGCTCTAATTAGTAATATTTGCTTTATTTTTGTCCTTTGAGTAAACATGAGATTTCGCAGCTGCGGTTTTCTGAAACATGATAAACTTATGTATTTTTTATTTACCGATGAGTCCTGATTACCTACGTAACAAAATAGATGTCGTTTCCACGTCGAAATGTTTCTACGTGGCAATTAGATGTTCCGAGGATGATTTCAGTAAAAAATTCTCGAGTCGTGAGCCGGCTTAGGCGAACTCTTTGTAATAACAATAATTGCGAATAGCGCCCGCGGCCGCGACCCACCCTTGTTTTGTAAAAAAATACCGACTCGGATTTACCTAGCCAATCCCTCCCCCCCGCCCTCCTCTTGATCTGCCGACAATTAGCCAGATAGAGATAATTTGTTTCTTTCTGTATTCCCTCGCACCGCCACTTGCCGTAGTGTTTCAATACGATGATTGTTTTAAAATCTTTTTAAATCTCTTTTCCTTGGAAATGAAAAATCTTTGATATTATATTCATCGTACAAGATTTTAGATGAACTCGGATTACGTTTCTGCATTGTGAATAATATTTGTGAATAACAAGCGAAGCTTTGGTAGAACAATTATAAATATTGTTTAATTAGGATTATATCTAATGATTTACGTGTATCGTTCGTTAGTGATATCAGGGACTTCTGCCACAATAATCTCTTATTAATATTTGGACATTTGTTTTGTTTTGTAGTGATATCTACTAATGCAGCTTTATTTTGGTAGGTCTACATATTAACATTATAATGATATCGTTATTGAAACCCATCACGCGTGACTAAACGATGCGATCTTTATACGTATTCTTGAAAAAATCTTTCTTTTGTAAAAATATCATAATTTTTGGTCCTGGGATATACGCATTTAGACTCGACAAGCGAGTCATCCGCGTACCACCTACAAGGGGCACCTTTTATCATTTTTGTATAGAACCCCAACAGTAAAATAAGATTTATATCTAAAGGAGCTCTTAGCTCGAGTTTGTAGAATAAACTATTCAACTCACAATATCAGATAAGCGTAAATCTGTTCAATGGGATCCAGTTGGTTGCTATGGCGACTCATCCCTGCCTACTGCTAGAGATGTACCTGTGAACATCGCTTTGACGTCGTGTTTATAAAATCTTTTTAAAAAGTGCCATTATTTTATCGATGTAAAGAGTTTTCTTCGTTTTATGAAAAACTGAGATCCTTGCTCGACTTTGCTTTTATTTTTAGTTAAGATTATCTTATAGAATGAATAATAACGTGGGATTTAAAAATTGCTGGTTATCCAACGTATTTTTTTAAACTGATTAAAAAATTAAAAGGTTTATAAATTATGTTTATTATGACGTATGTGGACGTAGTTATCATAAATATGATATTCGATGCAGTTAACGATCCCGGGGCATGTGGGGTGTGAAAGGAAAATAGCGGCTGTATATGAGTCCGAAACTAATTGAGCATTTCCGAAAAATACGCTTGACTAATGTCACAAATAAAATATCGAAATGTAACGAATCTACGCTGAAATGAAATCAAGTATAAGTCGTTTTTAACAACCATATAGTACGAACAGTTAGACGAAACCCTCATTCTTACAATAGATTTGCCACACACTGGCCTAAAAGAATACAAGAGAGTTTAAGTTACAAAAAGAGGATTTAACACAACACAAACTGTGTGGACCACTCTTCAAGCAGCTTATCGGATGAATAAAAAGATATTTTTAGGTCGCAGATCTGTTGTGTACGATCCGCCACACATGGACGCTTGGACGCTTAGAGGATTACACCCGTGCAACGTCACAAGCGTATACTATCCTGTGTTTGAAGCCCGAGAATAGTGTGGGGTTACCATATTGGAATATATTTTTGGAAACTTGTCTGTTTGTGAAAATAAATTCTAGGAAGAGGTTCTTACTTTGTAGATTAGATGTTTTGAAAGCTGTGGTCTATTGTTAAGTGTAAACCTTTACCTCTATTCATTTTCTATCTATCTGGGCAAAGACCTCCCTCTCTCTTTCCATACAATTCAGTCTTTGTAGCAGATTAGTCCGTTTGGTAGGAATCGAGCTCGTTTCGCCATCTTCGCCTAGGTCTTTCGCGAAATCGTCCGGTTTAATGGGGCCCATTCGGTGATTCTTTTTGCTAATTTCATATTGTCAAGAGCAAAATATTAAAGATACAAAACTAATCACAGAACACATACCCTATCTAATCATATTATGTAGTGCATAATAATACTGACTGATCATTTATAAAATTACGAGAAATGCATTGATTAATATATTATTAGACTGAAACACATATTGACAAATCCAAAATGCTGAAATCAATGATGATGCAATGATCAAATCTGTCAAAGGGTAGTTGCAATGGTACGAGTTATTGGAAATTCCGACCAATTAGCAGCACTATTTTCCTGCATTCAATAACATACATGCCTATGTATTATCGTTTAGTGTTGGGTCACTGTATTTATTCCATATCCACTTATTTTGTGTTCAATCAAATCTACATTTCGATACGTATTTTTTCACCGGTAAGCGAGGATGTGGTCGACGATGGAGCATGCTTACCTAGAAATAACCTATTCACTCTTGACTTAAACAAACGAAAAAGTATGAGGACATAAGGTACCTAGGTACCTTTGCCTAACAGATTATTCCCTTTGTAAAATTGGTTTATGAAATACTGATAATTGCTTGCTACAGCATGCTTGCCTAGAAATAACCTATTCACTCTTGACTTATACAAACGAAAAAGTAAGAGGACATAAGGCACCTTACCTTTGCCTAACAGATTATTCCCTTTGTAAAATTGGTTTATGAAATACTGATAATTGCTTGCTACATTATGTCCAGTAATAATTCTAATTAAAACTGAAATCAGTACAATATGTTTAAGCAAATAATATTGCAGATTCTATTAGTCTTTTCGTTTCAAAGCTTCCTTTCTGTATGGCTACCACCTGTCATACTTGCTCTGTTTTGCGGTTGTATTGATTCATTTTCAACGTATTGTTATCCCGTTTGTTTTGCTATTGGAACTGTACAATAATACTTCTAGATTTTCTTTATTTCATTACCCTTAAAGCTTTTCGAGTGGAAGATAGATAGACAGGACTCAAACGTTAAATAAATAAAAGTCGAAGATGTTAGTTAGAGCACACACACACAAGCGGCATGTTGCCAACGGTAGAGGTAACTGCAGCCGTCGACGCTCCGTCGACAGCCGTCGACGCGATAGCGGCAGCCGTCGACCTATAGTAACACTTGACACACGACGGCTCAAACACGGCTGATCTGTTTGAGCTTTAACAGGAATTGTTATTGCAGTATATTTCTGATTTTTTTTGTGAGTTACATACCGGTACATTTGCTTGTAACCCACGCACGGATTTATTGTTTCACGCGGAGCAAGTGAACACCCTCATAATGATCTAGTCTTTCCAGACATTTTACGGTTTAGCTAATTGATTGTATCTATAGTATCTATAAGTGTTTCCTATTTCAATAACATAGAAATGAATACCCCAAAACGCTTGATCAGATCATCCCGATAATCCTAGCGGTCTAACTGAACATCAACTGTTTTCAATCCATTATAATGATAAATTCCAAAAACGATTGCTATTAAATTGACGCCAATATCACGCGGTCATCGACTTATATTCTAGTGATAGACAAGAACGTTCATAGAAACTATTTGTCAAAATACTGAAAAGTTAGAATTAAAGTTCACTGCAGCGCTAGATTGGCATTATGTCGTCTAACAAAACTATTAAAACATACAGCGCTAGATAGCTTATAGAGGATACTTTTTTCGCGACCAAAACGTCTTAAGCGCCGTGAATTTCATGGTACTTACGCGTTTCTTTCTACATAGTGTAATGACATGTCGTCCATATAGATTTTTATACCGCAGAAGTGACACAGCTTTTTGCCTACAATACTTTATTACAATAATACTTTATTTCAAAATATAATAATAGTCTTCGTTAGTGTAAATTCGCTTCGCTGATATTTCTTGTGTTTTCAGAGTTTTATTGAATATCAAAAAAACGCACGTCGTCATAATTTCTGAACTTCAATAAAAAATCGTTGATATTATTTATACAAAAAAAGAAAGAACACTAAATAAAACTATTCAAAAATATCAAACTGGTTATAAAACACCACGCGAAGTCTGTGTTCAGTAAACCAGTTGTAGGTAAAAACTTACAACTGGTTTTTGTAGGTGGGGGGAGGGGGACAATTCTGTATGTTAGTCTATGATTGTAAAATGGGAAGGCGTTTAAATAAGATATTATCTTTTCTATTGTATATATTACGATATTAGAAACTATTAAAAAATCGCTTGGACAACCAGTAATAATTTTACTTAGTTGACTACTGAATTATTATATAAGGTGTAAAAAAATTAACTTTAAGAATTTCGAGAGGACATTGTACTCCTCATTATGAACAACTTTTACTATGGAACCAAACCTGAAATAGCGAAAAAAAAAACAGCTGCTCCATACATTTTGACGAGTTATGCGAACATAAACGTAGGGAACAGCTGATTTTTTTTTCGCGATTTCAGGTTTGGTCCCATAGTAAAAGTTGTTCATAATGAGGAGTACAATGTCCTCTCGAAATTCTTAAAGTTAATTTTTTTACACCTTATATATCCAGGTTCACTTTGATTTGAATTTATTAGGGCTGCTCCCACACTGCATGAACATCAAAACTACGCACTGCTGTACACCTGAGTCGAACAAAGTGAGTGTACGGTAAGCGTAATCCAGTGCGTAGTAGGTACATTGGGCACGCCATAATTATGGCGGTAAGTCCCCTCTTTGAGGAATGGCTGGAAAGACCTCACGGCGTCCTCACTTTCCGCATGACGCAGGTTCTCACCGAACATGGTCAGTTCGGGAAGTTCCTGCACCGGATTTGTGCGGAAGTAACGCCCGGGTGTCACCACTGTGTGGTCTACCCGGAGGACACGGTGGAGCACACGGTAGAGGTGTGCCCCGCTTGGGCAGAGCACCGCCGTGTCCTCGGGGTAGAGATCGGCGGCAACGATCTTTCGCGTCGGGCCTTGGTACAAGCCATGGTCCGAAGCGAGGAGGAGTGAAGTGAGTGAAGTGAGTGGAGAAGCAGTAATGTTAGCAAAGGAGGAGGCCGCACGTGCACGCTCGAAGGCGCGGCACTCACGCCTCAGCCGACGGGATCCCGATTCCGGTTTTCGGCCACCGTAGACGCGGGCTTGCGGACGGCGAGCAATAGGTAGCTCGCCGTCCGATTGTCAGGTAACCGTCCGGACCAACCCCAAGTCGTCGACGGCGCGTACTGTTCCACGCGCGCGTCAAGGAGATGTCAGCAAACCGTAGGGGCCCAGCAGGGCCGAAGCCTACTGGGGCCAAGGGTCTGCTTCTGAAAGGAAAATTCGGCCCTGGTATGAAAGGCAACGAAGGAACAGGAGTGGGTTTTTAGTCAGTAAAAGTCTGACACACCCTCTCGCCCCGCCCAAGAGCGCGGGATGTCATTGGATGATTTTCCCACCGAAAAAAAGTGTAGTACATATTATATATCGATGCACGTGGTACTCGCTTCACTAAGTATGTAGGTACCGATATTATTATAATTAGTACGTATTGACGCGATATATCTCGATGCCGATATTACGGGTATACAAAAGAACCGCACTATGCGGTGTACTATGGTGACCGCTGTTTGCCGCACCTAATTTAATAGTTGACGGTATGCTTTTAATGAAGTTGGTCATTATTGGGATTGCGATTGTGCTGACTGGCGTTTTAGCCATGAAATATGTTTATTTCAATATTAATTATTTTTTTCTGAGACTACATGCGTTGGTATTTATTTTATTAACACACAGAGGCTTTTAAGAAACTGCACACTTTGAAATTTGATGCTTTCAGATTGACTTTGAATTATAAGTTCAAATATACTTTATATATATGACATGTTATACCCGTTTTGAAATATTTATTCATTTCTCTATAATAGCGCCATATTTAATTTTTTTTTCGATTAGTGTAATGTGTTCTTACATGAAAATTATGCGTCTGAACCGGGTTTTTCAGAGTTTACAGTTTCAAAAAACGACAATTTCATAGGTATCCTTTAATTTCCTGACCTATACATAGGTTTTTCTTCCATAGGTTCCGGTTTAGTACCTACCCTATACCTGACTTGTATCTAAAAATAACTGAAGACAACAGAGTCTCCCGCTTCTTGCACTCCGATTGACTCACCTCAATTAATACTCAGGGATAAGTCAGTACCGGAAGAAAGGGTCGATCATTTGCATAATTAAATATCCGAATTAATGCGACGATCCCGCCGAGATAATTAAGTGCTCTATAAAAAAACACCCGAGATATTTTTATCAATCTTTTATTCGCCATTTTCAGGTATTTTAGATGTTTGTATCTCAGAGCTTAAACATTTTCTTTAGCTTCCGAGCCGCTAATGGATGGTAAGAAAAACAACCGTATTTTAGGATTATACAACAAACGTTGTTTAGTCTGATTTTAATGAACAAAAATGGTTTGTTCGCAACGAAAATATAGTGAGGTACGTAACCACGAGCGTATTTTAATAATTAAATGGAAATGAGACTGAAGGAACGCAGCCTTGTGAGGTTTTGAAAGAGTATTTCGCAAGATTGAGGTTAATTTGTTTTTGTAAATATTAACATGTTAAATTGGACTCATTTTAACATGTTAATTCCTTTTGAATCACATTCGCAGCGTTATAAAGTAACGCTGCGAATTTGGTTTGATTCTTCAACCGTGTAAGCGGTTTCATAAACGGAATCCCCAAATCTGGATACGTTTCTCTTTTAACTTTTCAGTCACTGGTACCACTTTCAAAGTTCCTCTAATATTGAGTATATTTCTCACTTTATCCATTCTCTTCACACCACATATCCATCTCAACATTCTCATCTCCGCTACATGCAATCGTTTTTCATCCGTTTCGGGTAGAAGGCAGGTCAGGTAAAATCTACAAGGCCGTGAAGTCTTTCTAGATTTTACCCTTTAACTTGAAGGGCAGCCGTAGGTTGCAAGTTGTTCCAGTGATCTGTCGCCATTTCATTCATCCAGAGTCGGAGTTGAGAAAATATTCAAAATTTTTAACATCGAAGCATACAGATTTTCACAATATTTTGTTATTGATATGTTTTTTTGTGGTGGGAAATCATCCAATGACTTCCTAGGATGGAGCGCGAGGGTGTGTCGAACTTTTACTGACTAAAACCACACCTATATCCTCACCCGTTACGTGGTACAAGAAGGAAAAAGTTAGCATGGTACTGCTAGAACAGTAGGAGTACCTTTATCTACGATATAAATACTACTTGCAGCGATTTTAAGACACAGCCATGAATATTAAAAGATCAGGAAATTGTAGGCCAAGGACAACTACACGAGTAGACCGATTTATCGTGAGCAATTAAAGTAAATACATTTTCCGCTAAATCATCGAACAAACTGAGCAATTCGCTTTCCACATATCTAACTGTATTAATTAATATGATCCGTATTACTAGAAGCAGCAGCATTACCTACCTAGTTTATAGTAGAAGAACAATTATGTTATTGGAGCGATTGGTGTAACGAAGATAAGTTCATATGAGCGTTTTCGCGAACTCGACAATATCTTATCTTGTATGCTACGTTACACAGAAACGCTCTTATGCACCTTTACTTGCAATAAGTAGAGCGGTATCAAATATCGATATTTGTTGTATGTTGGTACAAAATGTATGAGTGTGCGGAGACAACACACAAGGGGGAGTATCGAATTTTTAACCGACTTCAAAAAGAAGGAGGTTCTATGTTCGGCTGAATGTATTTTTTTTATGCATGTTCACCGATTTCTCGGTCAATTGTGGACCGACTTTGATTTTTTTTTTAATTGAAATGTTATGCTTCCAAGTTGCTCTTATAAAAATATTGTTATGATCTGATGATGAACTTCGAAGATATGGAACGGAACTCCTCATAGGATCACGGCAAAACTGTCCTAACAAATAAAATTGCTTTGTTCATAAAAAGAAAACACTAAAAAGTGCAAAATAACTTTAATTTCGGAAGTCGGTGTTAAATAACGAAGAGATAACTAATATACGAGTAGAAACACCGACTTCCGAAATTATAGTTATTTTACACTTTTGCACTTTTTTGTGTTTTCTTTTTATCAGTAAAAGTCTGATACTCCCTCTTGCTCCACACTGAGAAGTTATTTGATGATTTCCTCAATTGAGTAGGTGATTCAATTTACTTCACAATTCGGATCAAAAAGTAACTTTTCCTAAATCGCAAATAGTAAATCGGTTCGAAACTAAGCTACTAACCTTTCAAATCTTGTGGAAGGGGAAACTGTCAAGTATCAGGAAATGGATACGCAAACTAAAATGTGACGTCACTACCATTATGTTGCGCGGGTACAAAAGAGACAGCGATGTTCCCATTCCTAATAGTAATAGGTACCGACTTGAAATAAAAAAGAAGAATAATAATAGAAATTATTTTCTGAAAATGTTTTTTATTTTGTAGTATGTTTACTAAAAAATATTTTATAAAAATAAACACGGGAAAGTATGTACATAATTCCCGTTTTATTAAAAACATTGGGTATTCTCATCTCAGTCTTCAAATACCCTTAATTTGTGTACGTATGAAATTAATGAATATTTTATCTGATTGATACTAAAAATAACGTTAACATAGTTATATGTCAATAATTTTGGCATTTGTAGTCGTAGCGTTGAGGTTGTTAATAGAATTAAAAACAGAAATAATAAAAAAAAAAGAATTAAACGTTATGATTGCGGGACTTGACTTTGTGATTTCTTGGTCATATTCCTGTTTAGGGCACCAAAACTGGATGGTGTGATAACTAAGTAAAGCTTTTTGCCAGAAATGCAGGCAACTTATTATTCAAACTAAATAATTAGTTACATACGTAAATATAGCATTTATACGAAACTTTGTTGAGTGTAACTGGTAATTTCCAATTGGTGTTTTCGAGACGTGCTCGTTTGCACGGCTTCACTCGCTCAGCTCGCTCCGGTTCACACAGCAAATTGCTTTACTTGCTCCTTTGGCTTTAAACTTACTATTGCTACCTTCGAGACCCAATCTTTACCAATGTGCACGAATGTATATTTCCTTGAATAAATTTCTTGGTAATTATGTAAAGGTTTTAAGTAAAACTAAGAAGTCTGAGACTCATTTTGTCGCCTTTAAACTAAAATTTAAACATAAACATTCGACTCATTGTCGAATGTTTATGTTTAAATTCTTCTTCTTCTTTTCGTGTCGATGTACTCTGATAAAATTTTATCTGACCAGTATTTCGCAACCTCTACGACTCTGTTACTGTTATTGTTATGTTTAAATTTATATTTATCTATTTTATTATATAATTCGAGATCAGTCAGGTCAGAGTTGCTAGCTTGTCGTTTATATTTCAGGAAGTGTGCATCGGAATTGCACAGTTTAATACCGCCAAGCCCGTTCCATTATCAAATTCCATCTTTACGTATAAAACTTTGGGAATACATTCATTGTGCGTACATCTAAGGAGTGTAATTCTTTAAGTCAAGAGTGAATAGGTTACTTTTAGGCAAGCGTGCTCCATCGTCAACCATTATCATAGCTTACCATCATATGAGACAGTGGTCAAACGCGAGTCTATCTATATTAAAAAAGCGCTTTTTCAAGGAGCTTAATTAAAATTACTGTTTGACTTTTTATTTAAAAATGCAGGATATATTTTAAAACTAAAAAAGTATTTTTGTCTTTTGAGGACTGGAACAAATTCTTTACATAATGTAAGAATTCAGTTACCATACTCATTAACCGAACTAATATTATAAAGGTTAAAGATTTTGATTTTTTGTTTGTATGTTACGATTTAACTCAAAAACTACTTAATCGATTTAAAAAATTCTTTCACTATCAGAAAGCTACATTTTCGCTGAGTAACATAGGCTATTATAGATCATTTTAGATCAAGGTTTCCTTTTATGACGTAGGCGAGCATTAAGACTGGATTTCCCAAAATTCACCCCTTAAGGGGATGAAACGAGGGTCCAAAGTTTGTACGGAGAAACCTACGAGGGATGCCTTTTAAGTTTTGTCGTTTGAAGAAAAAAACACAACTAGAACCTTATAGTACTTTTTATTGTTTTTTAAAGTATTCACCACGTAGCTTAATACACTTTTCCATTCGCTCAAACCAGTTATTATAACATTTATTCCACTCTAAAGTGGGGGTGTTCAAAATGGCTGACTTGAAAGCGTCGACTGCTTCTTCACCGGACTGGAACCTTTGACCACGAAGACTTTTCTTAATTTTAGGAAATGTAAAGAAATCGTTAGGGCTTAGGTCAGGACTGTATGGAGGATGGTCAAGAATTTCTACTTTTTCCTGCTTCAAATACTCAATCGTTTGACGAGCGCTGTGTGAACATGCGTTGTCGTGGTGCTGGATGATGCGTCGCTTTGAGTTAGATTTTCAAAGTTCGGCGATGACTTGTGGTAAACAAACTGTGGTATACCACTCTGCGTTAACCGTTCTACGATCTTTAAGTGCAATAGTCGCAACATGGCCGGTTTTTCCAACGAACGTGGCCACCATCTTCTTTGAAGTGCTTCGAGAACGAACAACTTTAGTCGGCTTTGGCTCGTCTTGAAAGACCCAGATTGTAGATTGTTGTTTGGAATCAGGATCGTAGGCATAGATCCAAGATTCTTCACCACTGATGATGTCGTAGACGTGATTTGACTCTCCTCGGTTGAACCTTTGCAGAGTTTTCTTACACCATCTGACGCGGGCCGCCTTGTGATCGTCGGAAAGCAGATGCGGTATCAAACGGCAAACTAGCTTTCTCACACCAAGCGCTTCATGCAAGATCTTCTGAATGGTGTTCCCTGAGAAGCCTAATAGATCCTCTATCTCTCGATATGTCACATGACGATCTTCGAGAATTCGTTGTCTCACAGCAATTACGTTATCTTCAGTGAAGGCGGATTTTGGGCGTCCTTCGCGAGATTTGTCACTAACACTAGTATGTCCACGCTGGAATTCTAAATACCAGCGTTCAACAGTCCGCAGACATGGGGCTTCATCACTGAACACAGATGTTAGCTCTTCAAAACACAGACGCCGTGTCAGGCCTCTTATAAAGTTGTAGAAAATTATTGCACGAACATTTTCCTTAGAAAGATTCATTTTCGTACGTAACCTGACAGATTCCAATCGACGCTGTGACTAAACAATAGCATTAATCCTAATACTTTGAACTGTTTTGAGATTCAAAATTTTAACACATTCGAATATAGAACAGTTCCAAATTCAAAATTGCCGGGAAATATGAAAACGACAGAACTTAAAAGGCATGCCTAGTACCATCACGCGGGCGAAGCGTAGTTGTTACATAAATGAACAACCTCTGATTTCTGAAGGCTTTGATTGAGAGTCTTTAACAGCACTTGTACTTCTTCATCGAGTATCATTATAACGTTATTATAAGAAAATTGTGAAAATAAAATGTTCTGTGAAGCACGAGACTACTTATCGCAAAAATAGAATTTCCTTGAAAACACTGCTAATTGGAAACGTTTCATTGAAAATAAGATATTGTCGGTTACCAAAATAAAGAAATAATTTTCTTTTGAACGTTTTTTTGTAAGGTTCTGTACTATTCTTATAGGACTGTTTTTTTTTAATTTTTTTACCAGAACTATTAATAAAAACAAAACGTCTATGATGATAAGAATATTTAGTTCTATTTTCACAAACATAAAGCATATTCTATCTTTAGAACCAGTTTACATTATTTCACGTAATATTAAAGGGCTTCACTTAATATTTTAACCTGTCCATTAAGGAACCCAATAAATAAAATCTTCGACGCCGAGGTAGTAGCGTGGGTTTGAAAATCCTTTAAGTATCTAATTTGCAATTTTTTCCTTCTATAAGCCGATTTGGGATGTAATTTGGCCAATTATTTAGCTCTCAAATAGAACGTAATTTTCCATAGCAATAAGGTATTAGAAGGTATCGGGGCGCAAAGGAAAATAAGCAGATAATAATGATGTGACAACGTCAATAAAATTCTGACTTATTTTCTCCGCCCGGTCCGCGCTCCGCAGAAATTCATTTTGTTTTTGTTTGAATTTCATGTCTGCTTCACCGTCCGACTAACTTTATTTTACATTATAATTATTTTTTGTAATGTTAACGTCTAGTTTTGATGAGAGGTTAGTGATGGCATGTTCTGTTTTATTGACATTCGCGTCTTCCTTCGAAAAAATAGTATAAGTACCTAAATATCGTATTTACGCTTGAAATAAGTTTCTCAATTCTCTTTTATTTTAAGTTTATTCTTAGTGAAATATATAGGTACTAATATATCAAATACAAATAATATCAACCTATGTCCACCTATATCTGTTATATACTTTAAATCCATTCAATCGATATTCCCCAATCATGTTTCATTAGAAAAGCAATAATGCGAAAATGGATGCGGGGAACAATTTACCTGCAGTGCGCAGCAGTCTTCCCGTCTGATTTTAGTTTAAGTGTCTTCAAGGCTAAAGTGAATATAGTGCGATTCACTATCAACGATTGCATCACTGCTTACCATCAAGTGGAATCACAGTCAAGCACTAGTTTAAATCAATAAAAAATTAAATAATGAATGTCCCGTATGTAGATTTCTGATACCTTTCTACACAAAGATTTAAGTAGTACATATAACCTAACAATCAAGCTTAGGTATAGGTACGTACTTGTCACGAAAAGTTAGGGGCTTCGTGTAACGATAGCTCTAGGACAATATCATTTTTCCTCTTATTTCTCGTATTTCTACCTAATTAGGGCAAACGGTACAGGAGAGGCGCCGCCGCCCTTTCGCCGCTCCGGCTTGCACTAACAACCGTTTCAAGCACGGTTTAATGCCAATTACCTGCTCGCTCCATTGTTCCGAGCGTCAAGTATCTCCGATTTCGCCCGACCTCTACCAGCCGCGTCAAGAGAGATTGCTCTACTCGTTCGCAAAATATAGGTGCTCAAAATGAATTGCCGCTATCAGAAAACATTTCATTTTAAAACATCAAAATTTATCTCCTAAATGGAATTTGAAATATAACTCCACGATCGCATATTGCACAATATTTAATATCGTCGTCCTCCGTCCTCCTTTGCTACCAATACTTTACGGTAATATGAATCCGCGCAGTAAATCGTAGAAAGTACGCAACGAAACGGGAACGGGGGAAGCGGCGAAATTAATTTCACATGATGAATGATGAACGATGACGTTACAATTTACAATTTTTATTGAAAAAATATCAGAAAGTGTCCTCTTTGCAACGAATTTTCTTTATCACCTGTTTACTTGCTTCATTGGGGATAAGTTAGTTTAATTTGATGGAAGTCGATTAGAAGAAGAAAGAGTTTCAGTTGATGGAAGTCGATTTGCGTAGTCATACAGCCTGAAACCACAGATTAGATTTAACAACTGGAACATCTGCCATAATAATCTTTTTATAATAAGGAACTACTAACCCGTAAAGGTTAAGACGGACTCAGGACGACCTTTCATGAAATATATCCTTAGAATCGTCATATCAAACCCTTTATTCAGCTAGACAACATCAAAAGATGTGACGGCCCCTCCGTCACATAGGCGAATGTATTCGATACGGAAACTGTACCGGGATTATCCCACCTTAAGCAAACAACCGTCCACAAAGCTCAGACAAACTGAGAGCACACGAGAACTATGCTAACGAAAAGACGATAAAACCTTTATTACGGATCTACTCTCCCCAAACCATGACACGGTGCGTCACTTTGAACACAACCCTATTAAGGCGGATTTTTACCGGCTGTTTTCGGAAGCGGTTAATCTATTTAGCGTACTTTTTTCAAACTGGATCCGATTTTGAAAAGTCTGAGTGCAGTGTCTGGTGTGCGGTGGCGCATCATCGTGCAACATATAACGATACACCAATAGATAAATCGTATATTTTTAAAGGTTTCCGTTGTCGGCTCGTAAAGAATGATCCAACGTCTCGAGCGACACCATTACTTCTCGTGGCGCATGAAAAATTCATATAGCAGCCGTTTGATCGCGTTAACGTGTGGCGGCGTCGCGCGCGCACGCCTCCAGGGGGCGCTAAGCGCGGCTTATGGCAGCCACGCTCTCTTATACTTGTTTTAAATGTGCACTATAACACTTATTCATAATTTTACTGTAAAATATATAATGGTAGCCGTTATTTCCTTCCTGTATCGAAATATCGATACAGGAAGGAACTGAAACACACATCCTTAGAGAGTTATTTGGGTCTTATTAAGGATTAAAATATGCAGTCTTTTGACAGTTCATATTGCAAACCGTAAACATTGGTGACTGCTAGCAGTGTTTTTTTTTTATTTATTTATGGTATGGTGCATATTTTGCATCGTACGGAAATATAAGTATCATGGACCAGTGCAATGCAATGCAAAAAGAAATGCATTTTAGTGTACTTTCTCGAAAATAAAATGGCATATAATCTGCGAATCTTTTGAAGTATTCTGTGAACTGTTAATAGTTTCGAAATGGATAAAAGGTTTTTCAGAATTTCATTTTAGCTGCTATTTTCATTAAATATTGTGCTAAAATATGATCATTCTCATTACAAAACAATCATTCTCTAAAACAAAAAAAAAATATCAAAATGACATATTACATAAAAAAAGAAAGCCTTGTTACACCAAGGGGCCTCCATGTGTGTTGGGCAGAAGTTCAGTGTAAAATTATGAAACACGTTTAACCCTCAACTAATTATGAACTACATAAAAACATCTTAACTAATATTATAGCTTAATATGTACCTATACAAACTGAAAATAATAATATGTACAAACTGGTAGAAAAAAAGACCCTCAACCTATTTTGAAATATTCGATGATACAATCAAACTAAAAAATAGTTACTGCTGGCGAATCGAAAAAATCTTTTATCTGAATTCTTTTCAGAATTAAAAACAAAACTACAAAATAAAACAATTGGATTTCAGCAATGTTGTATAATGGTAAATAATTTTGTTTTAGTGGACTTACTGCAGATGCTAGAGTTCAACGTGACGGTATCTTTCCCGGCTGCACCGCTCCTCACAGTAATTTTGGCGCTAGTTGGTAAGTGCTTAATTATTTTGTGCCTAAAATATAACAATTAGGAAAATAAGAAAGTATAATTTTCTAGTGAGGATGGTACAAGATAGTAAGTTGTTATATCTAAGCATACTCGTAGCACTGTCTGAGAAAACACCATTTTGTGCTTTTCTGCTTTCCGTCACTATTGTTACATCACCTTTTCGTGTTAAAAATCCATTTTAAAAGTCGAACCGTTTGAGGATTTTCCATCATCACGAGTCACGATATTTATTTATTTAAAATTATGTAAATAACACCATTACAGCTATTAACGCCAATGCATCTGTATTCAATTTATACAAATAAATAACAAATAATGTACCTAAATTATTAAATCAAAACTGATGTCAAACGAGCAACTTTCCTCCGCTTTATAAATTCAAAGTTACTTCCTAACACCTTATTAAGTTGAGTGTAAACTGTCTTCAAAGTTCGCGAAATACATTATGCACATAAGGTGCACCTAGTTTAGAAGTCAGAGTACCTACCTATATATTTGTGACCTTGGAATAAGCCCATATGTTCATAGTTTTATGACGTAAATGCTGTATTTTTTTTTGTGTGAAAAAATTTTATTTATTTCATTTAAGGTGTTGACATGAGACTTTGCATTACTATGTTGGCGCAAATTAGTGCCCCGTGTAACACGTGAATAACTCTAGGTGCTTTTCGAGCCAACAAATTAATAGTTGCGACATCGTAGAGGCTCGGGGGAACTTCGGTGCTTGCGGCTAAGTCTGCAGTGCAAACAGCTATACCTTGTACAGGATGCCACGAAAATTTGAAGATGATATGATTTGTACCGAAGGACCAATTTACTGGGATTTGAAGATTTATATTATTGTAATAAACCTGTCGGTTTTTACTGCTAGGCTCCATTCATTCCAAAGGTCACAATATTGTGTTTCTTCTTGCCAATTCTTAAGGAAAACATCCAGGTTAAGAGGACAGGTCCTCCCGTCATGTCCTTTGTGGTCTGCTACGACCCTGTGTCGTTGTATTAGGTCACCAATCCTATATCTTACTTCCCCAGCAGTACGACAGCCCGGGCTAATAATATTGGTTATAACAGATTTAGGATACAGTAAAAATATTTTTAATGTTGGAGGCACCTAGCTTCAGTTTCTTCAGCGTTGTTCACAACTGATGATTATGTAAACGACGCGTTTGGCTTTAAAACTTTTAGTTATTTCAGCCAATTTATCGTTCTGGTAACACCCTGTAAGCAGCAAACATATTATAGCTCGGCGTGGTACTTTGCATATAAGCAGCTCTAGCAATGTCCCTTGAAATGCACACGCTCGCGGTAAAGCGCGGCTCTTTGACGTTCATAGCTTTGTAAAGGTGCAGAACTGTCATATTGAGAAGTACTAGGATTGCATTCCTTGTTAGGTGGTGTCATTATTACGTGATAAGTCGTGTAGGTGGTGATAGAAATGTAGAAATATTGATGGAAATGCAACTGGCGGAATATTGTACCCGTCCAATTAGTTGGATTTCTAAAGCATTACTGGCAAGCTCCTTAATTTTATCTTTCTTAATTAAGTATCAAACGATCTTTAGTAGGTAAGTGTCATATATATGCAGAAATCATTCCGCTGCCTCGAACGTGCTATATTATGATGTTATATTCTTTACTTCTCAATAAAGAATAAGAATCATTAAGATTTATCTAGAAATTCGAAGATCGAAGATAAAGACTAGCTGGCAGTTTATTAATCTCCTACATGGGAAATAAAGTTCATGGAAAAGTTTTTTATCGTTACCAAAACTTGGGTTATATTTGAACTGAAATGAAACTTCACAATCGACATCTTAAATTTTTGCTATCTTATGACGTCATAAATAACAGATGTACACTGTCACGCACCACTGATCGCAGCGTCATCACGTAGATACTAGCTAGAGTGCGTTAGCTCCAGGAGCGAACCAATTGCCCCTACCACGTCCTACCTTTTGTAGACCGTACCATTTTTCCTTTTTCCTTATGTAAGTACGAGAATTTGGTGTGTCGAGTGTCTTGGCACGTTAGTAGGTCGGTCGATTCAACAAGTAAGTCGGGGCATCTGTTGCGCGCAGGGCGGGGGCGGGGCGCCTGTTGCGCCCGCCAGACGCCGCAGCCGCCCACCACCACAACACGCCTGTGCTTCACCCATAATGGAGATACTTTTGACCCACTTCTACATGATCGTACGTTTGGATGGCGAATATCCCGATATGGGGCTCGGAGAAACGGGCGAGAGTTGTTTAGTCGAATGGTGGTGTTTGCGGATTGAAATTATCGAATTGGGTTCAGTTTGGTTAGTGGAGGACGTAATTTCGGTTGGGTTACTTTTATGACTAAATCGTACCTTTATAGTCTTAGTAAAGGACATTTTATGTGAGTCTTCAGCATCTCAGGCGTTGACTGGTAGTCGAGAAGTACCGATCCTGTTCCCCTGAAGTAATGGTTAGGAGAACAGGATCGATAATTCTCACTACATTTCTTTTTAGCTCTGATGTGAAGTCACAACAAGTCTTTTGAGCTCTGATAGCAAGTCACAACAAGGCTTTGGTTCTCTGATAGCAAATCACAACAAGTCTTTTTGACTCTAATAGCAAGTCACCACAACAAGTCTTTTGAGCTCTGATAGCAAGTCACAACAAGGCTTTGGTTCTCTGATAGCAAATCACAACAAGTCTTTTTGACTCTAATAGCAAGTCACCACAACAAGTCTTTTGAGCTCTGATAGCAAGTCACAACAAGGCTTTGGTTCTCTGATAGCAAATCACAACAAGTCTTTTTGGCTCTAATAGCAAGTCACAACAAGTCTTTTGAGCTCTGATAGCAAGTCACAATTTGGCTCTTATTGCAAGTCACAACAAATCTTTTTAGCTTTGATAGCAAGTCACAACAAGTCTTTTTAGCTCTAATAGCAAGTTACAACAAGTCTTTTTAACTCTGATATCAAGTCACAAGTCTTTTTGGCTCTGATATCAAGTCACAGCAAGTCTTTTTGGCTCTTATTGCAAGTCACAACAAGTCTTTTTAGCTTTGATAGCAAGTCACAACAAGTCTTTTTAGCACTGATAGTAAGTCACAACAAGTCTTTTGTTCTCTGATAGCAAATCACATCAAGGCTTTTTAGCTCTAATAAAAATTCCCAACAAGTCTTTTTAGCTCTGATAGCAAATCACCACAAGGCTTTTTAACTGTGATAGCAAGTCACAACAAGACATTTTAGCCCTGATAGCAAGTCACAACAAGTCCTTTTAGGTCTGATAGCAATTCACAACAATTATTTTTAGCTGCAAGTTTAACTACATAGCATCTTGAGTTGTAGCTGGAAGGAAATCAGCTTTCATAGTGACCTGTCTAGACTAAAATTGAAGAAGGTATTATCTTGACAATAATTAAAATATATTTTTGCCACAACGACGTTTGTAGCGACATCTATGACGTCAAATAGGAACTAAACTACGAAATCTTGCAGCCCTCAATTAGAGTTCTCGGCGCCTTTCGAACATTTACAACAGCCCAAAATCATCTTTTGGACAGTTGCCCAGATTAGACAAAAACATCCGTCTGGTTGGAGGATCCTCCCTGTTCAACAGAGGTTTGCGGGATTTTACACTCTATTGCACCTGCAACAGAGTGTAAAATCCCGCAAACCTCTAAATTATTATTAGTATTAAATATTGCGAGGTAGGTACCTCTAAACATTTAATACGGCGTAGTTGTTGCAGTGGTTGAGCGATTGGCTGCTGCGCTACGTGTCGCGGGTCCAATTCCCGCACGAAACAAATATTTGTACCTATGGCCTACAGATTGTTGTTCCGGGTCTAAGTGCGTAGTGTATGTGAATTAACATATTTGTGAACGCACCCGCGGTACAGGACTGATTCCTAGTGTGGGGCAAAGTGTTTTTATATTAAATGAAAGTTTAAGAATTAAATCTAGAACATTTAGCATAATGCACCATCACCTGCAGTTTTCAGGTTACGAGGCCAATAACAGAGCCGTAAAGGTTGCCAAATACGGTCAGAAAAAATTTAGTAAGGGTACATCGACACGAAAAGAAGAAGAAGAAGCATAATATTTTCCGTTGAAGTCGAAATTAATAATAATAATTATTCAATTTGTTCTTGTAGGTAATTCCAGGGCTGAATTTGATTCAATAATAAACAAGCAAAGGCTTCTTGTACGTACTTGGTAAACAATAACAAAAGCAACGCTGAAAGCTCCGTGAAGTTGCCGCTAACGAACGATTGATTCGTCTTATTATGTACTTTGTTAGCTATATTTTAAAGTTTTAATATTAAAACAATTTACAAGATGACCTGGTTTCGAATAAGTTGACGAGCATCTTCTATCTTCATGTAAACCTGGTACCTTATTCTTGTTTCCCATTGTCATCGATTTTTGGTAAAGGTAAATAGAACTGCTTATGGGCAACATTATTTTTAGTCTATGCGAACCCTGAATATAGTTTGTTCAGAATCAGTAATTGAATCGATTCCAATAATTTTTACAACATGTTATATTTTATCCCAAAAATATATAAAAAAGAGTCACAAGTTAGACATCACCGACACTAAGTACAACACAGAAGACGGCAGTTCATAGCGGGCATTAGGCGCCAGTGCAAAACTGGGTGCGGGGGCAAAACAACCTATCATTTGCCCGGATGGCCCGGTGACCGTGTATTTGTGCGGACAACCAGGTAACATAAGAAGCTTTTAACTTTGTGTATTTTAATTACACAGTTATGAAATTTTATACATAGATTCTTTACATAAAAATACTAGACACGTGTTTCGGGTTTCGCATATACTAAAACTGATGTGGTTTATATAAACCATTAATGTTAAAATTATGGTGACACTAGCACTATTCCTGCGACTTCATTCACGTGAATTTTAAACTTTTTTTCAACATCATCTTTTCTCCCTAGCCTTTTCCCAGTTACCTTGGGGTCGCTTTTTTATATAACCGTATACAGCTGAATACCTGTGTTTTACATAGAGCGGCGGCCTATCAATCTCCACAACCCAATTACTGGGCAACACGATACTCTTTGGATAGACTGATAGTCAGAGTTTCTAGCTTCTGACTACATGTAACGACAGTCAAAGATCTACGAATGACAGCCAGGATCAACGGCTCTACGTGCTTTCCGAGGCACAGGATGTCAGCAATGTCCTAGATAAACTTAGGAGTAGACATATGAATTGAAAAATTCACAATAGTACTTGCCCGGTTTCGAACCAGCAACCTCATGCATGAGAGGTGGGTGGCGTAACCACTGGGCCATCACGATCGATACTCCACTGGAACATCATGAAACTTATAACATTATAACATTTCTTTAAACATAATAACAATACTGTGTTTAAATTTTAGACTCACGTAGGTATGTGGCCACCTTTGTTTTTAATGATGGCATCCTGTAGTTTCAGAAAACAATCCACTAATTTATTAATGTTGTGTTGGTTATTTTTTTGCCATACGCCTTACAGTGTTCTCCACAAATCTTCCTGAGATGTGGGATAGAGTTTTCGTACCTGCCTGTCAAACTGATCCTATAATGATTCAATTGGGTTCAAATCTGGGGATTGCTGAGGCTATATGTCATGATTTTCAATACATGCTGTTGTTCTTTTCCACTTAAAAAACTCTTGCAAGGTTTTGATTTGTGATTTGGATCGTCAAGCATAATTAGCCTTTTTAATGTTCCCGCTGCTGGTATTCAGGCCTCCTCTCTAGGAGAGAGACCGGCTGTAATCCACCACGCGGGTCCAGTGCAGGTTGGTGGATGTCACATGTCTTCGGTTTGGATCATTATCTTGTTGAAATATGAATACGGAGCTTTTAAATTGGTCCCAATGTTCTCTAATATGATTTTATAACGTTCTTTATTGAAAATGCCTTCTGTTAGCACAAGATCCCCGTTGGTGGAACCACGAAAACAGCACCAAACTATCACACTCTCCACCATGTTGAATTGAAGCCACGATACATTCCGTAGGTTCTCGTTGAACTGTGTTGCTTTTTCTGGTGCAGTTACACGTCTATCATGTTTGCATATAACCACTTCTTCTTTGCTAGAAGTGGTTCCTAGTCTGCGTGAACGATGATTACGACGATACCTGTTGGTTGTTTTTACCGGATTTATTAATACCGATAATTATGCCTCTAGTCTCTTGGAAATAATTTTATTCTTAACTTTACCTATTAAAAAAACACAGTGGGTCATACGGTGGGGGTCTGCCCCACTTGTGCGGAACACCGCCGTGTTCTCGTGGAGCCGATCGGCGGCGACGAACTCTCGCGCCGGGCCCTGGTTCAGGCCATGAGCCGGACCGAGGAGGAACAGTAAGCGATCGCCTTCTTTTGCGGAGCAGTCATGGTAGTGAAGGAGACCCGCCCCAGCCCCCGCAACTTCGACCCCGACTACCAGCCACTGTAGGCGCGGACTTGCAGCGGATGACGAGCAATGCGTAGTTCGCCGTCCGGCCGTCAGGTAATCATCCGGACCGAGCCCAGTTCGTCGACAGCGCGTAGTGTTCCACGCGCTCCTGCAGCAGGGCGATGCCTGCTAGGGCCGCGGGGGTTTTTCTTAAAAGGAAACCTCTGGTCCAAGAATGCAATAGGGCAATTGAAGGACACTAGTGTGATTTTAGTCAGTAAAAGTTGGCACGCCCTCCCTACCTCTGCGCACACACGTCTGAGATATCAATGGATGATTTCCCACCTTAAAAAAAGCCTCGCAATAGACACCTTATTCTATTTAATGCTATTAAATTCAAGTTTCTACTCCTATGTTTTTCCGAAAAACTACATATTCAATTGACATGAAACTTTGATACTTTTGTCGAAACAAAACAAATTACTTTTGCGGTCTTTTCTTTTATAGAATGATTCCGTAGTGGAAGCTCCGAAAAGGGTTTCGGAGCTTCCACTATTCAAATTCAAAGTCATTTATTCTCTATTCACAATATTGGTTTTCTTAAAAATGCAGAAATGACGGGTTTATGCGAAGCAGGTCATTTGTGAGGCCCTACCACGAGCTCTTAACGCGACCCATTTGACGACCTATACTGAACTGTTAAAGGGATGGAACTATGTGGGTGCATAGCTCCATCCCTCTTACCCGCACGCCTGACACTAACAAGTCATATTAATAATAATATAATAATAATAATATTCCACAACTATCACACAACGTCGTCTAGTCTCAAGCTAAGCAGAGCTTGTGTTATGAGTATGTACTAGACAACTGATAAACATACTTATATATTTCTAAATACATACATATTATAGATAAATTACACCCAGACACAGAACAAGTGATCGTGCTCATCACACAAACATTTGTCCTGGGTGGGAATCGAACTCACGACCTCCGGCATAGCAGTCAGGGCCACTAACCACTAGACCAACAGGCCAGTCATATTAAAGCTCCAGTACTATAAAGTAATTGTGGAGCAAATTTTTTGCCTCTGAGTAGTCATTCTCACCAAGAAAAGACGCCAAAGTAAAAGGCCATTGGAGGAGGCCACAGAAAAGATGGATGGATTGTGTGAGAAGTGATATGAAAGAAAGAGGAGTTAGTGATAGCGTGACGAGTGACAGGACAGAATGGAAGAAAAGAACGTGTTGCGCCGACCCCAAATAAAACGGGACAAGGGCAGGAAGATGATGATGTGAGTGTGTGAGTCAAGCTTCAGCGGTCTTTTAAAAGTACCACTCTCTAAAAACAAATACTGGACATCTAAAGCTTATAATTATGTGTAAACCAAAAACGGATTTGCTTCAAAGGTGACCAAGTGGTAAGTTATATTTGAAAAAATAAAGGGTATGATAATCATGAGGATATTACGGCCATATACAGTAGAATAGACGATTAAAATATGACTTTTAAAAAATAAAATGCAACGAACAACACTGAAGATGACTGTAGTAAAATGGAAAAACCAACGAAACGTTCGCTAAAAGTATGCTCTGTTTTTGACAGGCAAGTTGAGCTGAAATAAAAATAAACCTGATACTAACAACATTTTACTAGCCCAGATTTCAGTTTAGCAGGTATTTTATTAATCCACGGAGGTATATAACTTGTGAAGTGCAATCCATTGTTTACTTACCATTGGTTACTTTCAGATTATGATAAAATAAATTAGGATACTCGTAACTTGGCATGTAGCATATATGCCATGTTGTTTAAATGTGACTTGTCGGAACATTCTAATAATGTTTTTTTTTTCCAAAATTTTGACTTAGCCCTTGGCTTTTCTTTTTTTTTATGAATGAAATAACGAAAGCAGAAACTTGTATAAACCCTGTTCAATTCTAAACATGTCCAAAGATCCTCATACTTCAATGCAAGCCACCAGAATACCGCTATGTATTGTATGTACGTCTGACTCAATTATTTGTGTACGAGCTTCGACAGAATTTCTAATCTTGAAGTTGAACACGTGAGCCCTGCATTGCATATCGTCTGATTAATATCGTGCACCGACTCGCCCATGTCGTATGGATTCAGACAACTTTCGAATTCTACCGCATACTGTGTACTTCGACCGTGTACCGAGAACGAGGAATGTAGGTTGGTATTCTCTACTGAGAATTTGTATTGAGCAAAAATATAGCCGGTTTTCTTCAATACACATCGATGACTGTCAATGGAAAACTTTGTGTGTGTGTGAGATATTATCCGCACTGCACCAACATATAATATAGATCGTAAGTCTGAGCTCTTCAGGGATATATCTCACAAAGCAGATTCGATAATAAGTCTTCAACTAATAAAATTCTATAAAAAAAATATGTCATCTTCTCCGTCGTCCCTTTGAGGTTCCTTTTAGTTGTCATTTCGGGAGGCTTACGCATTTTAAATTTCAATCTGTCCCCGACGATGCTATCGTGCGCCGCTCGTCTCTGGGTCGCCACTCGTGAACTCTGACAAATGACTACCTAAGAGATTATTTTCAATCCGTTCTCGGCAGCTACCGAGATGTTCGGCATATTTAATAAGCTTCTATTATCTACATCACTCTTGTCCGCGACGAGCAGACTTTTCAATTACACCGCTATCAGATAAGCTTGGTTACTTTCTCATTTATTTTTGGTGCTGTATCTTTACCGTTTTCATTCATAGATCTTTGATCGTCGTTACAGGTAGTCAGACTATAGAAAGTGACCAGCTGTCTATCCAAGGGGTATCGTGTTGGCCAGTAACGGGGTTGCGGAGGTCTGAAAGGTAGTCGCTCCTATCCATAAAAATCTCGTCAATGTATTCACCGAACTCCGAAAACAATAACGTTTGGCAAAGGTGAGGCGGCGCGGGCGAGCCTATTTCAGTTGCGCTCGTGTTTTTGTTTGCTCGCGCGTCGCATCACGTTTTCCGCGAGCACGTTCCGACGCACACGCTGAATACTAATGGATAGCACCGGATAGACGCCGCTCAGGTCGCGCGTCCGAAAATTGGATTCGCATCGCATACACTGCACATGGTATTAACGCCCGACCGTCCGAAACAATGCCCAATCAAATGTAGTGCACCTTTCGTACTCCCATCCAAGTTATAATATTGGTTGCTACAGTTTATACGCAACTTTTTGATGAACAAATGTTTTCGAGTCCATTTGTGATATTGCGATGAAAGTGCCATCATATTAGCATGGATTATTCAATGGATGAAGCAAAAATCAGGGAGTCCGTACGTTATTAAAAAAAAAATAGTTTATTTTCGATTGGTCAATGATTTCGGCTGTATTGCATAGTAAGGATTGTGGAACGCGCGTGACGAATTATAATCTGCTTCGGAGCAGTAATCCCAGCGCACCGGCGCGGAGCATGAATCACCGTTGTTTGTACGCTGCACCACACGGTTACCGGTACAGAGCCGCTCACTGAATTTGATTGTTCTTTTCATTTTTAGCTTTTTTGGCCTCCCGGTATTTTCCACGAATATCGTTGCGCCTCTATAGGCTTGGCTTTACTAAATAAGCCTTTGAATTCAGCGAATAATTCTGGAGCTTTTATTTCTGTATACTAACTTTAGCAAAATGGATATTGTTACACGTCAAAATCCCGATAACCTATCGCTTCCTATCGTTTAAATCTCCGCTCCATAATGTCGAGTATCGGTGAGACCGGTTATTAATTTGCAAAATGTTCGTAGATTTTCGATTCGTGCCGAAGCTCTTAAGCCCGTTACTAGCGCAGGCCGGACGACAATGGAGGCGACCACGATATTGGATTACTGCCCCCCTTAGGTGTCCTGCTCCTACAAATGGGGATTTAATTTGCCGTATCCGTAAATACAATAGCCGGAAATTTGTTTGCCTCCCCATCGCCTCACTCATGTCCAGTGCAGTAGAGGATACTAATATATGCGGCAGATGCATGAATGAAAATGCTTTAAAATTTTTGTTGTATTCGTGTCCTCAGAACAATCTTTAACTAAGTTTATCAAATATATAACTACACAAGGGTTTTGTTTAGCAATGTCGCAGCTAATTATACGACTAAATATTCAGTTAGGCTTTGGGTGTCGGTCGCGTAAAACAATAGACCGTGAGCTCGGGTAGCATGACGGGGCGGCCACACGAGACGCCGATGACGTCGCATTAAAATGAAATCCATACGGGGATGATTGATGAGCGCCGCAAACACACTACGCCGCGCCCGACTCATTCAATTTACTGTCATCACATCGTATAGAGTGCAGTTTTATTATGAAGCTTCCCGAGTTTTTCGGCTGTCCGATAACCGGCGAAATTGGCTCATGCAAATGTTGACGTGAAATATTTGTAATCGATTGTTGGAGTATCGAATCAATTTGATAAAGAAATATTGTCTTATTTAACCGTACTGTATGATATTCATAAGGTGTATTCTTACTTCATGACTTTGTACGCTTTGACATGGTTAACACAACAGACCCAGATTTATGGAGCCGGCTACGATGCTAGTTCATATGTTAGAACGTCTACTTGGACAGAGATGAATTCCTGGAGGCTCTCGATATCATAGTTACCTACCGACACATCGTTGACAGCACTTTGTCATGCCATAATCGCTTAGTTCTCACAACGTTGTACACAGTTTCTCCTTCACAAATTTGAACCTGTCATAACAAATCCAATTTTAACTTCATCGATAAAAAAAATATAATCAAAATGTAATTTGAAAGAAACGAATGAAGGATAAACTTTGTAAATCTCTTGACAGCTAATATTTTTACAGTGGCTTGTTCTAATAAACGCCGGTTCTGAGAAATGTTGTTTCTTACCGCAATTGCTGGCGATGTGATTATCTCAATAATTTGTCTCGTTGTACAGTGCAGAGCGTCGTTTGGCCGGGAGCACTGTCTTTATGGCGGATTCAGTCCGGTTTGTTTGTTCAACAGAACTGGAAAATTAACCGGAGTGCTTTTTTATTACATTTAAAATCTGCTACGTTGAAATGATTTGTGTGTATTTTGCTTAGGACCTGTATGTCAAAAAATAGTACCATGACACGTACTTCAGGTATGTAGATTACTTTTTTAATTATCAAACAGCATTTGCTCTCTCGCTGTTCTTGTTTCTATCAGCAATATTATGGTCAATTTTTTTTTTTTGTTATTATTGATAGGCTCGCGTTTGACCACTATCTCACCTGATGGTAAGCGATGATGTGGCCGACGAGGGAGCACGCTTGTCAATGCAGTCAAGTCTCATCGGCATCAACGCAGTCAAAAGTATCATCGCTAACGATAAACACTTTTGTATGCCATCAATTTAGCAAGGTTTCTCATATTTCAGGACTTGTCGTACATCTTTTCTACTAATTTCGGCCGTCATTCCAACACAATTCAGCCTCATGTACCACCATTAAAACAATCGACCTTAAAATCAAGCAGACATGTAGACCGTTCTAGAAATAATTTTAACGTTCCGTGAATATTCGACGAAATACTATATTGTTAAACTGTTGGTTCAAATATTGGTACGCATCAGCGGCGCGTGGCATAATGAAAATTGCAACTTAGCTGCCAATTAGTGTTCATCAAACCACGATCAAACCGTGGAGCGGCGAAAAACTTTCCGTACCTTCATTACCGACAATGTTTTCATATCTTAAGTAATTTGTAATACGATATCTTTCCTAGTTATAAGTTGTCTATCGGCAAGCGAGACGCGGTGGGCGTGTGGCCCTAAGTTTGTAATAAGAGTTAGTGTCTGGTGGAAACAACTCGCCAGTTGGAGTTTTAAGAAGTTTCGCTCCGTTTGTTTGATTCTTCTATCGTTGCGAGCCGATACTTCGACCGGCAACGAGTGCCACTGATACTTTTATTATTTCCTTATGGACTTAGTGCAATCAAGTTTCCAACTTTTTCACGATAATGGAATTTATTGTTTATTTGTGTTGAGCTGCTTGTTGTTTCTCGGGAAAGTGTTTGTATGAAAATGTATTATAGGTAGTCGTACTTTCAGCTGTATTACTTCTGGAGGACACGGAACATACGGTGAGGTGTGCTCCGCTTGGGCGTAGCACCGCTGTGTCTTCATAGAGGCGATTAGCGAAAGCGACTTCTCGTGCGGAGCCCTGGTTCAGGCCGTGGTCCGTAGCAAGAGGGAATGGGATCCGATCGCCTCCGCGACACAGTAAAGCTAGCAATGGCGATAGTTGCAAACGTGAGAGAACGGACATCCTTACGCCTCGGCCGCCGCCACAAGGGACACCCCGGTCATCGGGAGTCGCAGGGCGATCCGGCCACCGTAGACACGAGTTTGCGGACGGCGAGCAATGGGTAACTCGCCGGCGCGTAGTGTTCCTCGCGCAACGTCAGTAAAACCGTATTGGCCCAGCAGGGTCGATGCTCGCTAGGGGCACGAAGAATTTCTGAAAAGGAGATTCCGTCTTTCCACACACAGGTGTGGTTTTAGTCAGTAAAAGTCTGACGCGCCCTCTTGCTCTACCATAGTGCGAGAGAAGGCATTAGATGATTTTCCACTAAAAAAGCTGTATCACTTGTCCGAAGAGTTTTTCGTTAATACTTATTAATGTTAACAACCTAATTCAAAAACTGTGTGAATAAAAGCAACTGAAATTACAGCGAAAATATTGATTTATTTCAATGTACATTCTGAAGAACACGTAACCAGCATTTTTTTATGTAAAAATATTTCGAAAGATCAAAGCTGTTTGAAAGGAGTAGAGAAAACAAACGAAAAAATTGCATATTGATATTTTTTTTTTGTAAGTTAAAGTATTAGTCACACGAATAAATCATATGTTTGTAATGTTATATATGAATTTATAATAAATATATATATTTTTCAAACCTATTGACCTAGCCGTTACCGAGGAGTAGGCTTTAGAAAATCATTTTATGGCACTGCTCGGGAGCTAGGGCCTTAATAACCAGCGCAAACATCATTAACGCCTTAAATCAATAACAATTCTTAAACTTCAATTCTTAAAGCTAATAACCGACCTAGTTCACAGCTCCTCCAGGGTATTTTGTTGTATAACAAGCAGAAAACTATCTTGATTTCCAACTGTATAGGGTAAAATCTCGAGCGGAACTCACTGAACCGAATTACTATAATTAATAGGTCTTCGCGATGCAATAAGTTAGATATTATTCATGCACGCCTGATTGATGGCGTTCGCTGTTAACTGTACTTACTTTGTACTTTTATTATTGTGTTACTGGTCCTGTTATCTTCGTCCTGTTACTTTGGTCCCGTTATTTTGGTCCCATTATTTTGGTCCTCTTATCCTGGTCCTGTTGTTCTGGTCCTCTTATCCTGGTCCTGTTGTTCTGGTCCTTTGAAATTCGTGGCCTAGAAATGAATAAAAAATAAAAGAGAGTTAAGTTGTTGACAATTTTTTGGTAGTCGTGTTGACTGGTAGAAAATGCCTATGGCTATTATCAAACCCGCCTCTGTTTATTTGTTTCCATATAGTAATTATATAATAGCATAGCATAATAGCCTTATAATGTTTCCACTACCGGGACTCTGGTATCTTCTCTGGGAGATGATATGCACTGTAATCCACCTCGCGGTACCAGGGTGGTTGAATTAGTACAGGATATCACATAATATGTCTTCGAATCTTTGGTTCTCGGATATGCCGGTTTCCTCACGATGTTTTCCTTCTCCGTTATGGAAGCATTTGTGTTGAAATAAATTACGTACCATTGGGCTACCAACGTTCCACTCTACTGCAAGCATACCAAACATGTACTAATATCGTCCTACACTATGCGCATCAGACAACAAAATCACGACTGAAACTTGTCCAAATTCCAACCTACCTATTCCTAATCTGACTTCACGATTAGTCTACCTATATTAGTAATTTCCGGTCCTCGCGATGACCATATTAACCTACATCACGCCTCACGAACACTCCCAGGGGACATTGTCATAATCACATCAGTGCCACATTTGATTTGCAGAAAACCTATCGAAAATTGCCGCTCGATAATAACTTAGACACGAACTAAAATAGGAGCCAATGCTATCTCCTTTATTATTAATCTACAGTCGATAGGATCTCGGCCAGACGTTTTATCTTAGATGAAAGCTGAAACTTTGCCCGTACGTTCTTTCCTTTGCATTTAATTGAGAAATCTCTTTTTTTACTCGGGAACAATTTAAGAGATTAGTTTGTGCCTAACTTACACCTTTATTGGTCTAGGCACAGAAATTTGTCGTGAAGTGAATAATAATTTCAACTTGTTTAATGTTTTGACAAGAGTTTTTTTTTTAATCGAACTTGTTCAAACGAAGATTTTATCGATTTGCATGTGGTCATTTGACTGGTTTGTTCTCAAAATAAATAATAGGTCTTTTTTGAAGTGTTATATCTTTGGATTGACTTAGAATTATAAGTTCAAATAAACTTTATATTAACGGTACTTTATTCTTTGTTCGAAATTAGGTATTTATTGGTTTCTTTGTGTTTTGTATTTTCTGTAATATTGCAGTAGGTACTTATAATCATGAAAGCTAATATAAAAAAAAAGTTTTTTATATTAAGAGTTCCAACGTAGAAATTGTGCATTTCAAAGGGCAAGCAATATCAATGACGTATACCTACGACATTTTTCTAACAAAATAACTCTGTGTTTTTGGTTTAATAGCTTTCGTTTTGGAAATTTTGTCTTGTAGCTTGAGAAGAAAAGTTATTTGTGAGATAAAATTTCCCACGTAAAAGTGATTGAAACAAAAATAGATATCCTATTCATTAGCCAGTTTATTTCGTATACATCATCAATATTGCATACCGCTTGAGACACATTGTTTCCACGGTAGAACTCATATTACAAAATAATGCGAGTTTACTTAGATTTCATACAAAAATGGTTATAACTACTGCGATTACAGAAAATACAAAGAAACCAATAAATACCTAATTTCGAAAAAAGAATAATGTATCTTTAATACATAAAGTTTATTTGAACTCATAATTCCAAGCCAATCCAAAAATATAACATTTTAAAGCAACCCGTTTTAAAAAACGGCAATTTCATAGGTAAAGAAAGACCTATTAAAATACTTGCTACGCCGTAGCATAAATACGTAGCACCGACGTAGCAACCAGTTTGACTCTTATCCACTATTTTAAAAGATTTTAGTAAAAAAGACGATTAAAGACTTAAAAATGCAGTGTTTAAAATTAATTTATTTATTTTTGGTAGGTACTTTGTTTAAAATACCTTGTCTAATAAATTAGAAAAAAAAAATACGAACTTCTTTATATTCAACAGTGTGCTTCTAACATGTCCGAGATTCCTAGAAAATACACACGAATGTTCCCTTAATTGAATCAACGCCTTAGAGCTGATTGCAACCCGAGTATTTTCACAAAATATATAAAAAACAAAGCTTCGCTCAACACATTAAAGTGTTGGTAATGCTTAGTGGACTCACGTTCCGAGGTGTAAACCCCGATAGCGTCGGGCTTAATCTTACTAAGTGAATTACTCTGTCGGTAGCTCTGCTACGTTCCTTCAGCTGATGGAATGAAATAACCGAATTTTTCGCACATACAATTTTATGCACCGTAAATTCTGATAAAACAATTTACACGTATGAAAATATTTCCACCTCTCATATCCACGTAAATACACAAGTGGAAATGAAACAAACTTATTTAATTTTAACAAAGAGAACATCACACATCGAAATATTTAATTACGGCACAATATTTGTCGGACCGTCACATCCCTTTGATATGTGCCTCATTAAATAAAATCAGTTCATTTGATATACATTTTGTCGTGTAATGAAAACAACGCTTTGTTAAAACACACCAATATGTGTCAACTGTAAAGTTATCTGTGTGGAAATATTGGAATATAATGTACGTTTATCAACTAGATTGGTCTGTGGCGTACATTATTTGTGATTTATTTAATGAATTCGGCATGTAGGCACGCCAAATAAGTATAAAAATAAGCTTAATCAGCCTTATAATGTTCCCACTGTTGGAACTCAAGCCTCCTCTCTAGTTGAGCGAATGGACCATAATCCACCGCGCGGACCCAATGCGTTTTGGCTGTCAACAAAATATATAACCATACTCAGCTCCACTACTTTCCAACAAGACAATCAATGTTATTCCAACGTTATTTGTGACCACGGGGTCACAAAATGCTACGCTAGAAATAGGTTCTCCCATGCGGTTATCAACGGTGTCGAAATCGATGATGGAACAGGCGTATCGTACGGAGTGCTCGTAATCGGACACGGGACGTAAACCGAGCCGGACGATCCCGTACGAGACCGTGCGAGTCGCACCAATCTGCCAAGTGAATTACCCCGACGAAATCCGACGTAATCTCGTGAAAACTGCCACTTTGCCGCACTCCGCCCTATACGTGCTTATGGTATATGATTATGATGATACATTATTGTATCGGCGTTTTGGATTTTAGGATGATTTCATGGGCTGTGTTTTGGTGTGACTTCAGAGACCTTTAGCTGGTTTAGGATTGAAAGTTTATTTTTCTATGGCGATTCCTTTTGTCTTCAGATTTCAAGATTACTTTATGGCTAATGATAAACTAAAGCATAATCAGTTTTACAATGTTCTCGCTTCTGGCACTCGGAGGTCTGAGTGCCGTGAGAGTGTCTGAAGAAAGGGAATGGACCGCAATTCACCACGCGGGCCCAGTGCGGGTTGATGGATGATTGTGATAACCAAATACTACTAAAATATCTACTACTATTTAGTGATTTTACGTTTCTAACGACTTCTACCTAATGTTACAACTGCAATATAACTTCAGTTAGAATCTTGAAACATCGAACACGGATTTAACTCTAAATCCTGAACGAAAAATTCCTCGTTGTAATACTGTAGCGAGTTTTCGATTAAACCTCCGGACGGCCGACAAGGCAATAACCCACGCTTTATGATAAAGTTAATTAGATCGAGCATTCGTTCCCCCGAGCTAGTATACAGATGAGACGCTGAACGTCCCGTCTCTTGAAAAAGGCGATGAAATGGTAACGAAAATCAACAGACTTACTTCCGCTATTTGACGCTCGCGTGGACCTAATTGGCTGAAAAGATAAGGAATGCTCGGTAGAAGGTAGTCGGTGTTATTTGAACTTTGAAGTAGGATCAGAAAGTCAAACCGGGGTATGAACTATAGACCTTTGATATGTTCATCGTATTACCACATCTACTCCGGAATATAAACTGTATAGTCTGTGATAAATATGCGCCATATAGTCTTTTTGTGGTTCCTCAAGTTTAGTGAAAACCTCCCAGTGTTTGCAACGCTCGGCTCCCACCGCACAACGGCCCACACATGAGTTTAGTGATTCATTTCAAAGTTTGCGAAGAACGGACGCGACGCCGTGCTCGCCTCGAGGTATAATTAGTTTCGTGATCGGCTGCCGGCGCGGCCCGGTCCGGCGGACGGGTAAAAGTCAAACAAAACACGGATATCGACGCATATGCGACTGCACGCCGCGCGCCCGACCCACTCACTATCCGACTTCATTATCAACCATAGAAACAAACAAAATCAAGCCAAAATAAAAATTCATTTCATGCTACGCCCGGGACAAATGTAAAATCCCAATTTCGTATTGCATAATAGAACAAAAATAGTTACTGCCTACAGTATACGTATTACTTTCACTGTGAATAAAACCGAAAACAGAATTATAGTCGGTATACGGAATAGAGATGAAATTTATTTTCCACAAAATTCTGTTGCATCGCTGTAGGTATACCTATTGTCGGTGGACTTTAATATCGGCAGCGATAGCTGCGCCGTACTGAAGCGTCCTATTTACGGTTCAAAGCCTAGGTAAATGGGTTGCCTGTATTGAAGAATTAAGTCAGTTTGTGTAAATTGGTAACATCCGGTGGGTACCGGAAGCTGCAGGGAGCCCGCCTCGGCCGTGCAACTTTTGATTATACGACGCCGCATCCATGCCGCGATCGCCGAGACCTGCCTATTAACTATAAATTGATGTTACATGCTTTCAATTAAGGTTTTCTTTCAAAAAGTTTTGCTTTTAGCTATGTTCTTAATTTTTTTTATTATTTAGCCTATACTTTAGGCAAAGGTGGGAGGTGCCCACTTTCTTTCAGGTATTCTTTTCTTGAGCTACCTCGAACCAGCCCTTACGGTAGGCGTCTAGGTCATCTCGCCACCTCTTCCTAGGTCGACATCGGCGGCGTCATCCATCCTCAGGTACCCACTTTGTGGAGACTCTTGCCCAACGGTCAGTGTGCATGCGGCTGATGTGTGTGTCCGCCCAATCCCATTTTAGTCTTTTTTTTAGGTGAGAAATCATCCAATGACATCTCTCGCCCTTGGGCGGAGCGAGAGGGTGGGTCAGACTTTTATAGATTAAACATACTCCTATGTTCCTTCGTTGCCTGGCATTCCAGGGCCGGGTTTTCCTTTCAGAAGCGAACCTATGGCCCCAGTAGGCTTCGGGCCTGATGAGCCCCTACGGCTTTGCTGACATCTTCTTGAGGCGCGCGTGGAATACTACGCGCCGTCGACGACTTGGGCTCGATTCGGACGGTTACCGGACGGTCGGATGGCAAGCTACCCTTTGCTTGCCGTCCGCAAGCCCGCGCTTACGGTGGCCGGAAATGAGGATCGGGATCAGGGCGCCCCGGCTTCGCGATGAGGTCCAGTTTCCCCGTCTTCCAGCGAAGTCGGAACTGGCCGCTCCATGCATGCGCTGAAGAGCCCTTTTAGTCGAGACCCGAGAGCCTCCATGGCCAGGACCCGGGCTTTCCCAGGCAAGCCGTCGGGTCCTGGGGCGGTATTTTTGGCATTTAGCCTTCGTACCACCACTCTTAACTCTACGAGTACTTTGGTCACCTCTGGAGCATTGCCGTCGTCGTCGCCGTCGTGGTCTGCGTCGGACACCGCTGGTGGCGTAGCCACGGGCGGGGGAGAGTGTTCCCCTCGAGCAGGGAACAGAGTGCTCACTACACTCTCCACAATCTGGGGCCGGAGACTGCGTCAGTGGGGGTGCTAAGGGGCGGAATTTGTCCAGGGGCATCCTATTTTAGTCTGGCATCCTCTTTTCCTACATCTGTGATCCCAGTCTTTTGGCACAGTGTGGTGTTCCTCACTCTGTCGTCGGCTCTTTTGACACCCAGAATGTTGCGCTCCATAGCTCGTTGACAAACCTCAAGGCGAAACTTTCGCGACTCGGGCAGCGACCATGTCTGAGCACCGTAGGTTAGGATGGGCAGGATACACATGTCCTTGAACAAGGCCAAATAAACGATGAGACAATAAAGTTCTAAATTGGGTTTCTCAATTTCATTTCACAAAGAAAATAACTCAAATCAACTCAGATATTGGCTACCTACAATGTTGAATCGGTCATGTGTGGAAGTCAATATCGCTCATATTTAGTTTTTCACCGTAGAATTGAGTACTTTCATAGGTTGTCTGTGTCGATAGCTGTCGTAGTTTTAAATCGAATCCCGCAATATAGCTTGCCCGAGTCTCCCAGGTGATTTCACCAGGTTGATTATATCATTTCGCAATGCATACATACAATGCTGTGATTCTTTTATGAAACTAATATGAACTTTATTATCATTATGTCGGCTTTCATGTTGTTACTATTGTCATTGGATTAATTTATGAAATGCAATATGCATTATGTTTGCGGTAGGACGCAATATTCTCTTTTGTTATTTCTCTATCAATATCGGTTTTGATACACATTGTTAGGACAAGGTATTACTGGCTAGAAATATCTTATTTGCTTTTTATTCAAAAATAACAGCAGGCTTTAATGACTTGCCTGTTAGTGTTCCCGCCAAACGTAGGTACAAAATTTATGGTATTGACATTTACTGCGGAGAAGTCACGTGATAAGTGACGTGACAAGCTGACCCGACAGACTTCGTTCTCTTACGAATGTTTTATCGTATAAAGAAAACCTATTAAATCAATAAATAAAGTAGTTTATAGTAAGGATTGACAGCTAACATTGACAGCTAGGTAGAGTTTGAATGTAATAAAAAAATATACATTCAGCCGAACATAGAACCTCCTCCTTTTTGAAGTCGGTTAAAAATATGTTGTTAACGGGTTTCCATGCAATTTTTTTATTTCATAAGAATATTTCTTGAAATTTCAACAAATACAATCGCAATTAGTATACGCCATTTGCCGTGAACTGATCTGACTAATTGAGATGACAAGTCATTCTCGAGTTTTGCTTTTAGCTACACATTTAACCACTTATTTATATAGATGACACGTTTCATTCTATAACGTCATATTGTTCTTTTTGTCTGATATAAAATCATTTAAAAATGTTATCCATTTCCAACAACAACAAACAGGTAGAAATTCCTCAACAAAAATACAAAATAACTTATCATACGTACGATTCTCGAGTATGGCATCTTCCTCCGTATTCGAGTGCATTCGTTGTATCAGTTTCCAAGTCGCATGGTGTTCAATTGCACGAAGTCGAATTGCACTCGCATCGGAATGGACCCCCGTCCTCCTTATATGACTGATACACGGAGGTATTTTACGGAAAAATGCTCGAGATATTTCAGGCTTCTTTGAAGTTGTGTCGCGTGATGAGATGGTAGTCATCGGGCGATTGAATTTTGATGCAGTTATTTAGTTGGTTTGTTAGGTTCTATTACTTTTGTAAAAAAGAGAAATCTGTCTTTTTCTCCAAAGTCCGCGTATTGTCCGTCTCTGCTCAAATAATTTGTTTCACACATGTCTCACGCCGATCGTTAGAAGAGAAACCTTTATTTAGGCCTTTGTTTTTTTTTTTTTTGTAACCTGTTCTTTCCCACTCCTGAGCAAAGGCCTCTCTCTCTCTCCACTCTTTCCATATTTCGCGAACCCGCACTTTCGCCATTCAGTTCTATCTTTCAGTCTTTTTTTAAGCCTTGATACAAAAATAAAATCTGTAAACGAGTATTCAAATTACTGAGTCCCATGTTTTGTGGCGACATTTGGGGGAGGCCTATGTCCAACAGTGGACGTCTTTCGGCTGAAATGATGATGATGATGATGACGTTTTGTGAGAAATAGGTAGACCGAGGGGAGTGTCAGACTTTTTGACTTGCTTCAGCCCTTTTCTAAACGATTATTGAAATTACTGACTGTCCTTTTTTGTGTCAGACTTTTACTGACTAAAACATATCCGTGTTTCTTCAGTTGTTCTTTGCATTCCAGGGCCGAATTCTTTCGAACAATCCCGCAGCCTATTATAGAGTCCTTAGTACCTTATATTTCCGATAAACATTATCCGTTCATGATTGTTTTTAATATTACAGAATCATTTTAAAACTTTGCTCTACTTAAGATTATAGAATTACCCGTGCAGTAATTTCAGATCCATAAACCAGTTACGTCCCCAGGCACCACTTGCTAGTCAAGTATTCAATTAATTAATCCACTTTTTAACTACAGGTCCGCTGCGAGATTTAAAAAAGAAATCCTCGCCCAACCGCGTGAAAATATTTAAAAAATACTTTAAAGTTTCCGGTTTATAAGATTACTGTCCGTAATCTAGTATCCATAAAGTGGTTCGTCCCTGTAGCCGCCGATGCATATCGCTAACCAATAACCAATGTAACCTCGGATAAATCCTTTACATTTTTTAGGAAAAAATTCGCTCCACTGCTTAAAACGTTGGCAAAGTGTGAGGATATTGAATTAGTGGCGGATTTTGCATTTTTTTCCCTGACTGTGAGACAAAAAGGCGTGGCGGCGCCCGTCGGACGCTGAATCAATTACGTTACGTTGACGCGGCGGTGGGGTAATTCGATCCGTCGGCAAATGTTGATTCGACCGTGGGGCATGTCCGTCGTTTGCGAGCCCGCAGCCCGCCAGCCCGCGCCATCATGCACACCACTGATCCACTTTTGCCTCACCTAAAATGTTACGCCTTAATTAAACTAGGCACAACCAAACACGTAACTGACTCGCAAATGGATTTGGAACTACTATTGTACGGTTGTTTCAGTATTGACAGCTCGTTTAATAGGCTTAATTGTGTATTACCTTTTGTGTCCTTGTTCATTTGGCTTAGTCACGCAAAACTCGTTGCTGTATTCACGAGAACAGTTTCAGTTATTGTATGCATAATAAGTACTAAGTTTTATACTGTCCATGTTTAATAAAAATCTGTCTATTTAAAAACATACGAGATATTTTAGTCCATACATAACAACAAATACGAGTAAATATGCTTTTGTTTTATCTAATTCCCCCCCCCCCCACCGAGCTCATGAACTAAGAACAATATATTTATCGTTATTATCTTTGTTCTATCTCACCAAGGCAGATTGATTTCGGATTTATTTAGGTACGTTTCACTTACTTTTTTTATCTACGTAAGTTTAGTGAACTCGATGTCATAGAAAATAGCACAGAATCAATGTGGGCGTAAATCTATACACACAATCAAGCCCAAACCACCCAGCTAGGTACACCAAAAATTTCAAAATCAAAACAGGCGATATTATCTCACAAAATAAACACAGATTTCCATCGAGAACCTCGAGTAGCGTGTACGCATAACGATAATCTGCTTAATGTTGGCTAGAGGGAGTCAGGCAGCAGATTTCAGGCGAGTGGGAAAGCGGATTATTGAAATTAACCTCTTCAACGACTCTAATGATCGACTCTTCCACTCGACTGCCGGGGGTTCCTCTCAACCGGCACAATCGCTAATAATACCCACTTACTTAGTAAAACATAACTTCATCTTTGAAATATTTTTGTTACTTTTTGGTATTTTGCTTCCAAGTGGATTAAAAGATACTAAGGTCCTGAAGGCTCTAATAAAACAAAAAACAACAAAAAAGTGCATCGGTTAACTCGCATTTTTAGGGTTCTAAACTTCGGTAAAAACAGAACCCTTATAGGATCACTGTTGTCCGTCTGTCAAGACCCTTTCTCTCAGGAACGTGTGGAGGTATCAAACTGAAATTAATATCAAATAGGTCAGCTACCTCTTGGAGCAGTGAAAAAATCAATCTACTAACCCAACGCAATCCAAAGATAAAGCCGTTTAAACTCTGTTTAGGCAATAGAAAATCAAAACCTAATAGGGTGCCTGCCGCTGACCTAGAATCCTGATATTTGGCATGAAGCAAGGTTTCATAGCGCAAGTACAAGAAATAGCCTGAAAACTGAAAATTTGTATTTAGGTACGTCAAAAAATAATTACTTTGTTTGCGTTTCATAAAAAACTTTGTGATTCGATTCGGGAATCGAAGTATTTGTAGTCAACTTATACGAAACCCACAGTGCGCGAGTCCTACTCGCACTTGACCAGTTTTTTTTATATGAACATTTTGCAAAAATAAAATTGCATATAAATATGCTTCTCCTATGAAAGCTTCGGCAATACCTTACCAGATTCATATAAGACAACATCGTTCTTCCATGAACATAAATATATTATCTGCAAATCTTTCCATTGTGCAGTATTCATAATAGGATAGGGGATAAAGGCTGTATATTAGGTTGTTGCAGTCGGGGACTAATCTGGTACGGGCACGGGACTACAATAGGCTTTATTAACATGCATGCATCCCGTTCGATACAAATTGGCGATGTAGCGACGGCACCGTGCGGCGAGCCGATTCTACCGTGTAATAATGTTCTCCCTGGCCCTGGATGTGGACTAGGACTTAAGTAATTTTGAAGAGATTTTTATTAAGTATGCTGTTCTACATTCATTTATCAAAAGTTATAGAGAGATAAAAAAATATATATAAGTTTGCATCATGTAATTTCTGGTTGTACTAAAATGATACAGAAAATTCTTTCACTGATTAAACGCTGGGGATCGTTACTTGTAGGATAGGCAAGTATTAATTAGCATACTTTGGATGATACAGTTTTCTGCCTAGTCTGTCCAACTACGATAGTTGGTCAACGGTCGACATTGTGAATCAAAGCCATTTTATTTAATCTGTTTTTAGTATTTTTTATTATAGCGGCAACAGAAATACATCATCTGTGAAAATTTCAACTGTCTGGCTATCATGGTTCATGAGATACAGCCTGGTGACAGACAGACGGACATCGGGCAATAGGGTCTAAAAAAGATTTTCCAATATCGATATTATCATAAGCCTATAATGGTTTTATTCTGTAGGATCTTAATAACTTTTATTATTATACAGGGTGTTTGGTGCATCGTGAGCCAAATTGAAATGGTCGACGGGAGGGGTCATCTGTTATCCTTTCAGACCCCTAAACACTTCTCATGCCCTGTGGATTTTTTTTCATCGACTTTTTAATGTTTTATGAAAATAAGGCCTAAATTTTTCATTCAAATATAAATTTAAAAAAATATATAAGGCGTAGACTCTGAATTTTAATTTTATTTAGATGTGTATTGTATTAGAGTACTTTTAAATTTAAAATTACTGACATTACCTATCTAGTTTTTTTTTTAAATTTACTTGCAAAGTTTTGGACTTGAATTAAAGCTGTCCATGTTACAGCTATTTACCTGACGATAAAAAAATAAAAACCAAAAGCGACCGGATTCTTCCAACTTCCTCAATAATTCTCTAGTTTATCCTCTTGCTAGTGATGAGCCACATGCCATAAAAATCTTTTTATAACTTTGTAAATTCGCTAGAATTGTGAATCGAGTCACATAAGACTAATATTCAAAATTATGATTAAAAAAATTCAAGTTCAAAACTTTGAAAGTAAATTTAAAAAAAAACTAGATAGCTAATGTCACTAATTTTAAATTTAAAAGTGCTCTAATACAATACACATCTAAATAAATTTAAAATTCAGAGTCTACGCCTTATATATTTTTTTAAATTTATATTTGAATTAAAAATTTGGGCCTTATTTTCATAAAACAATAAAAAGTCGATGAAAAAAAATCCACAGGGCATGAGAAGTGTTTAGGGGTCTGAAAGGATAGCAGATGACCCCACCCGTCGATCATTTCAATTTGGCACACGATGCACCAAACACCCTGTATTTTTGATGTGCTGATAAGGAGAAAAGTATTTAAAAAAACACCCAATAGTTCAGGATTATTTGATATTAAACATTTAAATTTGAAAATATTTGAAAGCTATTTAACTTTATCAAATTAGTTTAATCTAATATTTAATGCATTATATTACTCTGATGAGACAAACAAATTAAGTCTATTCCGTAATTTGCTAATTAAAACACATAACAATATAGCGTTTACCATGTCGAAAACGGGACATTTTAGCCTCATTTAGTAATGAGCCTATCAATACACGATGATTTGGTGAAATTACCTTACTGATTTATTGATTAATATACTCTTTAATGTACACTATAAAAAAAAATACAATAGGAGCAGAATTAATAAGGATATTGTCGTGAATGTTACTAGAAGAGGGTATAATGAAGGTAAGTTTTTATATAAGTATCTACTAACACTGATTTGGAAAATTATTAGTTGATTTGCGCATCTTGCAACGTAAATTTTAAAATGTCATTGCAACAACACTTAAATAACTAAAATTCTCCAGACTGTTTTTGCTATATTTACAGGAAATTAATTATGATAAAACAACAAAATTATACATAAAATATTATAATAACACAAGCATAATCAGCCTTTTTAATGTTCCCACTGCTGGGACTCAGGCCTCCTCTCTCTAGAAGAGGGAATGGGCCGTAATCCACCACGCGGGCCCAGTGCGGATTGGTGTATGTCACATGTCTTCGAATTTTTGGTTCTATGACATGTCGGTTTCCTCACGATGTTTTCCTTCACCGTTTTGAGAGCAGTGGTGATGAAATAAATTACACAAAGTAATGCGCCTGGCTGGGTTTGAACCCGCGACCTACCTACAACTAGGTAATTCGGGGCCGTTGCCACTCGGCCACCACTGCTCTACTCGGCCACCACTGCTCAGTAAAATATTAAAGGAAGGTATTTTCGTGAGCTCAGAGATAAGAAAATTATGATGAAAAACCCAATGATGCCGACTTATAAACGTGGAAATAAATCATTTAACGTAGTGGTGGTCGTGGCACAAAAGAAGCTTTGGAAAAAAGGACCAGGTTCCACAAAGATAATTGATATATGTAGGTATATTAACTTTATGTTACTTTGTAATTATATTTTTGTTTTATAATAATAAGTACTTTTCAAAGTAAGAATATAGTCACTTTTTTAAATATATTTTTTTTTTCAAATATGTGTGTGATTTTTCTTGTTTTTCTATCTGTAGCTTATCTCAAAAATCTAGAGGTGATAGAAAAAACTGATATTATTCGTAATCAGCGCACTACCAGATTCTAGAGAGACATGAACTTAAATTGCGGGCCTGTATTATATTTTACTACAATGATATTTTTGTCCACAATATTTAACAAATAAGCAACCTGTTTAAGAGTGGAAGGTCGATTTAATTGATACCCTTGTCAAATATCGGTTATAAACTTACGTAAAGTACCTAAGAATACATACGCATGGAATTTTGGATTTTTAAAAAATAGCTGTTTTATATTCATACGTGTGATTGACTAGCAAACGTGAGGACGAAAATAGTGGTCCTTATCATCAAAACAACTTACTTTTCATAAAATAATATGCGGAAATAAAGTGAAGACTAAAATAAAATATTAAGAATATTATAGTTACTCAAAAACTATATATGGAATTTGCGGTAACACACAATACCATTTCATAAAAGCTATTACGGAAAAGGTTCGTCAATGACCCACTTTCCACGGAGTATTTAAGCGCATACATTATTAAATTTATTATAACAACTGAAAGTGTTGGCCGTTTGCTCCCTTAATTTGATTAAAGTGGGACGTTCCTGTTGACCTGACTTCATGTTTGTACAGGTCCTGCCGGAAAGTACGATAGTTCGCGGATTCGTTGATAGATTGAATTTTCGTTTGCAGAGGTATTTTCCGGCTGGAGTTGCGGTTCTTGAAAAAATGATTGTGTGCGCTTTGCTAGAAACATAATTTGTGAATCTTTCAATGTTTACTGAAAAAACATTCTAAAATTCAGAAGTTTTATTTAATTTTTATCGCCACACCATTCAAAAAATGTTGACTTCAAGAATATATCTACCTAATGCATTTTGCATTTTCAGAAACCAAATTTGTTTAATTGGACTAAGCCCCAACAAACGTCCTCTCAAATTCCAAAAGCAGTAAAGAATCTCTAGTAACAACTATTAATTACAGTGTACAGGTCACGCTAAGGTTTAATTTTATGGGTCCAAGTCATTGAATCACTCCCTTAGGATCTGGATCATTAAGTGGGTAAATGGTTAATGAAAACAGAATGAGCACTAAACATCGAAGCGGAATTTTGCCAGTCACCTAGCCGTCGTTAAATGTTGTTATCGTCGCGATTAAGTAACAAAACAACTTGGCTGGAGGGCGTCGCGGGGCGGGCCGGAGCGCGGGCTACGTCGCGAATAATAATCTCAGTTTACGACGGCAGCCGACTGAATCAATAAAAACACTAATAATGCACAGACGTAATCCGGATCGTGCAACGTCGCGATTACCGGCACTAACGAGATCGTAAAGACGGATCTCCAATGCACGGCTTAGCCGGAACATAAGCGCCGCGGGTAGGCACACTTGATATATGAGCGTTTACGAATACGGAACGGATTTTATGAAGCAATCACTTCAAGCAGCCGAAAACGTGTAAAGTTTAAACGCTGAATTCATCAGCTCAACCGACACCTCGCAAAAGGAACAATCAGATGTAACAGATTTTTTGTTCAAGGAACCCTAAACTGGCTAGTGGATCCATTATTCTCAATTTGCGCCAAGTTGAAGCAAGCGCGGACGGCACGGCGGCAGACGCGGCGGGTGTCCCCCTTGATTAAACCCCGGGAAGTAAGAAGTAACAATTTGTGTGTATTCCTACATTCCCCGGTTTATACACTAGCTCCTGAATTGCTCTTCAGCTTACTAGATTCCATTTTACCTGAGAATTTCATAACTTTTATTACTTTGTTTTTGAAAGAGACTTCTTGAAGATGTTAACTAAACGAAAGTTTAGCTCAATTTTGTTCCAGTTATGATTGCTTGTGGTTTTGTTGAGATTGCTTGTAACTTATCTATTTTGAGTAAGATAAGGTTTTTGATTTAAATTACCTTGTAATGATGTCTTGTCTGTAAACTTTAAAACATCATTCTTCTTTTACTTTGTGGCGCTGGTACGATAGCATGTATATTTTCAACATCATTTGCAGAGAAATCAGTTCATTAGGATAATTCTACAAAGAAGAAAATAAATGTGTTTTCATAATCATCCATACGTCCATTGTATACATTCGAGTATCCTAATACGTCGCATAGACGTGTACCTCTCGGCGGCAGGCTGACGAGGGCGGCGCGACCGCCTGCAGTCCAGCCCTGTCGGTGACACGAGCCTACGTAAACGTATCGATGCCTGTCGGACACTGAAACCTGTTTAAATTGTACCTGGTATTTTTTTGAAAGGCCTGTTTTCATGGTTTTTTAATACGCCTTTGTTACGTATCAATTTTGTTCATATTTTTTTCAGCTCTTTCTAATATTTTAATAGTTTTTCTCGCCATGAAGAACATTTTGTTATGTTTTTTTTTTCAGTTCTTTTAATATTTCAACAGTTTTTCTTAACATGCAGAGAATTTTCTTGCGACAGACTGTTTTTTTTTTATACATAAAGATTCGTTTCGTTATTGCTTTCGGTGCAGCGTGTTTGATTCTGTATTTCGATAATGTAACACTGATTCGAGTCGACGCCTGTCGCGCGTGCCCCACGCTCATCTTGGGTGATCTTCGCTAGCGCCGGAATTAAAATTAATAGCGGACGGGCGAAGGCACGTCGTGGTAGGTCCGACCCGGTCCCAGTAATTTGTTTACTCGTCTCGCTGAGGATTACGCCGCATGCTCCGCTGAATAGGTAACTCCCGGTGACTTTTCATAAGTATCAGTCAACCTCCACTTCGCTTTGCTAATGAATTTTTATCGTTTTAATAACTTTTTCACGTGCATTAATTTTTATCCTAGCTTTTCTGTGTTGTTTTTAAGATTACGGGCGTTTTAAAAAGCTCGTATATTTTCTTTGAAGATTAAAACAATATATTGTAGGTTTTAAAAGCCCAGACACTTCGTTTGCAGTTTAAAAACACACTAGCGCATACTTACTAACGTCTGCCGGAAAAATGGAGTCGCTTCTGGTCGATATTTTTATAAAAGTCGAATCCCTGCCACAAACCTTTACAATTCCTTACTTTTCAAATTTCATTACCAACACCACCAAGTTTGGAGCATAGACACGGCACGTATATAATTCAAAGCCGGAGTTAATTGACCGAACACGGTTATGAATGATACGGCTAAACGTCGCCGGAGCCGGGTCGAGTGTCGGCCGGTCGCCGGCCGTCCGGACTTCCGATCGCGCCCGGCACCCGGCGTGTTTATTGTATCAGTGTCGAGGCTCATCAAAATGCAAATAAGGCACGCCCAGGCCCGGCCACGGCGCCGGACAGTTGTCGGCGCTGTATTGAGTTATAATCCTCACTACACTCCTGTTTCCTATGTACCCTTGTTTCGACCGTATTGTGTCTGCTACCGTTAGATCTGTGAGCAGTTTTCAATTATTTTGAGGAGTGTGCTTGGGGTTTTTGGTGTTCGTATAGATTTTTATGTTCGAGTTTTAAGGTCCATGTTGAATAATGTAATAATTAAATATACAATTTCGCTTTATGCCCCGTTTACACGGTTTTTGATAATTAAATGAGGATAGTGCAGTATACACAAGGTAATAATGACTAGCGTGTAACCCGGGCCAATTAGTCTCATCTTTATAACATCTAAAGGAACCTATTTACAATGTGGTGTATGAGCGGCACTATTGGCTTTCTCATATACCGAAGACAAATATAGTAAGACGTCAGACGTCTTCAACCACCTTATTCATTACTTCGCCGAAACAGAGTGCAATCTACGCTTTCAATACAAGCTTATCTTAGTAACACACCAAACTGCATCAAACGCTACACCACACATGCAAAGAAGCTTATAAACTCAATACACAGCGTCTTCGTTTGAAAGACACAGAAATGTATTGTACGGGCGTAGCTGTATGCAGTTTAATAAGCTCCTGGCTGCTGGCTTCTACTCGGATTTCGGTCGTTAGCGAGTAATTGTCGACACCTAATTAGTCTCGACACTGGAGTAAGGGTCTCCGGTGTCGCGCTCACACATGACCCGCGATATTTAACGCGACGCGCCATCGCCACCTCGACCGACAGCATTGTACTAGCAGTGAGGTTGAGATGGTTTATTAACTGCCTTTTGTGGATGATACCTTTGATTTAGAGTGCGGTGCTAGAGTTGCAGCGGTTGCTCTAACATGACTTGTTATCACGCTCGTGCACGGTCTTTTAAAAGATAAATCTGTCCCTTTTTTTGAATCAAGATTCAGTTTCAAATCTCAATCAAGTCTCTCACTTGATTTGAGAATTCAAACTACTTGGGGTAATTGGTCCAAAAAGTTTTTTGGCATTTTTGTATTTTAGGACATGATCTACACGTATGCCTAATTTCATACAAATTCGTTCAGCTGTTAAAACGTGAAGACATAACAGACAGAGTTACTATCTTATTTTTTATAATAAGCTAACTCAATGTTAGCTTTGTGAAAATGTATTTACAATAATTGCATTGTTTTTAATATGTTATTACGGAGCAAACATTTTGTATCATAAAAACATAGTAAAAACCAAGGTTTTTTTTTTGTTTTTTGACACAGACTTCCGAAAAGCAGGTTTTTATTTAAGTCGTTTGTATTTTTACGAAATAAATTATTTGAATTATGAACCAGTTTCTCTATAATCTCAAATTAGCCCCTCAATTGATTTGAGAATTGATATTTATTATTATTTATTTATTAAATGCTGCACACATAAGTACAGAGGCGGACTTAATGCCTTAGGTATTTTCTACCAGTCAACCTAAGGTGATGCAAAGAAAAATAGTGGTAGGTGCAATAAAAAGGAGAGAGAAGACGAATACAAGAATAGGAAACCATATACATAATACAATTATACAATATATACTCAAATTAATAAACTACATACCTAAGTAACATAGTCAAACGATTAGTCCAAATCGACAATTAGAAAACATTTACGCTGTGATGGTACTTCTGTCAACTTCTTACGAATTAGTTCTAATAGCTCTCGAACTTTAGTTTTGAATGTTAATCGGTTTGTTGCCATCCTGATCTCGTGAGTAAGGGCATTCCACAGAGAAATAGCTTGAACAAAGAATGAATAAATAAGAAAAAAATAATGAATATTGTGCTTCAGATTTACTTGTTTCCTTACAGTAGCGATTTCCGAGTTGGTCCTTCTCTACAATTTCTAAGCACATATTCTCTTTGCAGGTATGGAGGCGATAATGTCAGAGTTCTTCAACGACACGTCGACTGCGTTCTACATCATCCTGATAGTCTGGGTCGCCGACCAGTACGACGCAATCTGCTGCCATACTGCTATCGCTAAGAGACATTGGCTCAGGTAAGTGCGACTCACAGGACCGAAATTACTTTTGGGTTATAGTTCGTATTTCTGAGAAGATAATATTAGATAGAAATCAATGATGGAATGCTTACGTCCGCTTTTTGTTTTGTTTTAATATTTAGGTACCTACTACAAAGGTTCCGAACTGTTTTGGATCTAGGTGTCTTGTTTATGTAAGTTTGGGTTTTTGTGGACCATATACTAAACCTTAGTGAGGGACTTTATGTTATCTTAGTGAACGACTTTTATTTCCTCCAAGCAATTAACACAGGGCTTTCTTTTTATAGATTTATTTAAATTTTTCATCCTGATTTTAAACAAGATTATTACTAGATTTAGAACTTGGTTATCGAAACGCTTTTTGTTCTCGCATGAATTAACCAATATCATCTTTATTAATTGGTAGTCTTTATTAAGCTCCTTCTTGTATACACTAAAAAAATATAAATGATACACAATGGTACACAAATATGTATATGAAAAATAAAACCTTGAAATATTTAATAAAATATGGTTACGCGGCTGATGGCGTAGTCCACTGTTGTCGCATCCACTGAGTGCCGAAATTTTACAAAAAGTGATCAATGTAATGCCACGATGCAGAAAACGTTGGGCTGATACACAATATACTTGGATTAACTACTTACTACAATATAGTTACGTGGGGCATACTGAATTTCTCTGGATCTGGCCACTTACAATAAAAGAATAAAAAAACAATTATAGAATTCGAAAATGGAACTCTTTGCGAGCATGTTACTTTTTAATTTGCGAGACTGTCATTTGTTTTTTTATTGTGGCGTCCTTTCAAAGATTGTGTGTCGCTATCAAAATGAATTTAACTCGTGAACATTTTCGTTCAATGATTTTTTATGATTTTCGGCAAATCAGGACATTACACTACAGTATCGCTTGAAGATTAAAGGACAGTGACTGCAGATTGGTACGTCAACACTTGCTTGCCTAGAGTCTTAGAAAAAGTTCGCGAAAAGCGTTCTCGAAGCAATGTACTCCTCCACCTCGATAACGTATCCTCACATTCTGCTAAGGTAATAGAAGCCTATTTGAAGGCTTCAAATGTGGAACTAATGACGCATCCGCCTTACAGCCCGGACCTCGCACCCTGTGACTTCTATTTGTTTCCAAAAATTAAAAACAAACTTAGAGGCACACGTTTTACGAGCCCATTTATCGGTGATAAATGCGTTCCATAAAACCATTGAAGAGGTTCCTAAAGAAGACTGGTCCAACTGCTTTGTACAGTGGTTTCAGCGAATGCAAAAATGCATTAATTGCGAGGGAAATTACTTTGAAAAACAATAAAATGTATCGTATGTCTTATATCCAGTCTTATTTATCAGAACGCAGAAACTTTCAGTGTGCCCTAAGTATAACAATGTGCTCATGCTCAGCATGTGACTCTAGCATATTAAAAGTACTCCAATCGTGTATGTAACTGTTGTCCTTAACACAATTTTAAAATAAGTTCACGCCTTTACGTTTGGTCTATCTTATTTCCTTTTATCTATTGGACGATTAAATGTGTCCGTAGTATCACAGTGGGCTCTAGCAGAATAGTTTTTAAATATATGTAAAAAAAGGTGCATTTTGGCCTCGTACATATATTTATTCTTTTTTTTTAAATATTTTTAAATGCTTTTTAATTAGTCGTGTGAGGCACAAATAAATATTTGTTTTTGTTTTCTCTTTTCTAAAGCAGTTCAGGAAGACATTGCTGAGCAAATTAATTATATTATTGTATTATAAAAAGTTAAAATACAAAGGCAAATAACGACGGCGGACTAAATTACTTAACCTTATGAGTGAGATATCATACCAGCTGCGTTATTAGAATGAAACCAGAAATTATTACAACTACAAAATAATTCTACATAAAATTTTACTACACGTTTTATCAAAGTCAAATAACTTAAAATCAATACACGTGACGCCTTCTGAAAACCAGCAACGATAAAATTGTTCATTATGTTCTATTCAGCATCGATACTCAACTTCCTTTTAATACAGAAAAAGAAATATATAAATACTATAATTGTTTGTTTATATATCCTTCGTATTTGCACTGGGCTCATTATTTTGTGGCATTTGTGTGTTCGTGCAAATATCGACATATTGCTCGCGTCGTGACGAGTGTTGCTCGTCTAAGTATTTACTTATTATACGATTGATGTTTAACAAGCGGTGTACATTCAAGAATATTTCTTGATTTTATGTGGAGATGGTCTTTTGAGTCGACTCAAGAGGGTAGGTTTAATGACGACTGATTCATGATTGGGTTGTGCTGATGTTTTGAAGGGTTTATTATCATTATTTTGTTGTTTAAATGCAGCTTTCCAAAAGGGGATCTGTGTTTGGGATGTTCAAACTTACAGATGGTAGTCTGACTTGTTACCCATAAGTCCTGTAAGACTTACATTTAATAATAAGAATGTTATCTTGTTCCAAACTACTAGTCTAGTACACAGTGTCATCTTTCTGTTTGTTCGGGCACTTTGTTTTTACGCCTACTTCTTTCGCGCGTGTTTCTCCTTAATCAAAAGGCGTCCGGGCACGAAGCAATTTGGCTGGCCGTCCGCGCGAGCAATAAGGAGTGAGCGCTATTAAAACAAGCGCAAATAAAGCAAATTGAAAATGGTACCGCTCCCCCCTTGGAGAGGGCACTAGTACCGGCCCCGCGTCCTCGCCCACCCTGCAAAAACAACCGACTGTCGTCTGGAGAAACCACTTGCTTCATCTAACTGCCACATATATCTCCAGAACTATCGATACGTGTAGCGTGTACCGATACACGACACGGTACACGTCTGTTTTACTCGCTACACTCCCAGCTATTATTTACAGAGTATAATGACTAAACATGCTGTTATGAAGGACTTATTTTCACATACAGAACTTCATAAAAGCACCTCACAAAGACGGCCAGAGGCTTTGAAATAACAAATTCGTTTTAATATACGCTGCATTAAAAAAAAAAACGTACACCTTTCACAACAGAGCAAATAAGATACTTTTACTGTTTCAAGCCAGTTCTTTGTCAATTTAATTTCCCGTGTTCGCTTCACTTTATACACGAAAGAGCTCTCCTCTATGTATCCCATCATATTAACTGTGATGTAATAAAGATATTAAAAAAATATTGCATTTTCCGCTTGCGACCTGTGTCAGAGCTTCCGCCATCGGAAAAAGAGTTTAAATAATGTTATAAAGGTAATGCAAAAACATATATTTAAAAGCTTTTAGTTGCTTATCATATTCGCTTTAAACAAACACTGGAAATATAGTAGATCAACTTTTGCCAGCGGCTTCGCCCGCGTGAAAGTAGGTTTCACCATACAAATTTTGACTCCCTTTTTATCGTTTCAGGGGATGAATTTTGAAAAATCCCCTCTTAGTGCTCGCCTACGTCATAAAAGGAAACATTGCGCAAAATTCCACGCTCCTAGTCCCAGTAGTTTAGGCTGTGCGTTGATATGTTAGTCAATCAGTTTCTCACTAGGTACAGTGCCCAGGGCCTCAAGTCTGCTATTACAATAGTGTCAGAATAGTTTATTATTGATTTCATAATTGTTGATTTTGACAAGTTTGGTAATCTACTAATATAATGGCGATATTATGACTTTCGAGTGGTCAACCACTGACACTCCATTGAAAGAAGTGGCATAGAATGGAAATCTCGTACATATTGACAAATGAATGACTGACGTATGCGGTAATCTGCTAAGATTTTGACAGTTCCTTTGATCAGTGACCTACCATTAGAACGTCATTGTGCAGTCATTGCTTTGAATAAGCTCGATATTGTCATTCTACCATAACTCTGTTACGAGACCATTGACCGATCAATGATCAATCATTGTGAATTAGCAGATTACGAACTTTTAGCAAAATGACAATGGAATCGTGTTGGAATGACGAATTTATAAAAATAGCAGACTTGGGCCCCAGGCACAGAGCGCAGACCCTTGAGGGGCTTAGAAATTATTAAACCAGGGCCTGAGTTTTGTATTATGCTTGGTAGTTAGTAGCATACATTCTACAACAACGGGTATACAATTTTTCGAGCTCGCTTCGTTCTCTCTTGTACTGGTGAAAGAATTTAGACCTAGGTAACATTAAAACTTCAAGGGGCGCAGTTATAGAAGCTTACACCGGGCGTATAAAAGGCTAGTTACAGCACTGGATAGGTACAGACAGCGACACTAATTGAGTATTCGTCTCACATTAAAATACCTAAAAAGGGGTAGTCAGTTGATGACGCTGTCCGTATGTTAATACGTACATACTTAAATGATTGGATAAAAGGACCTGTTCTTAGCATCTTCGCCTCGAATCTTTATTTCGCTATTATTTTATTTACTAAGTACGTCATGGTTGAAACTGGGCAGCAATATTGTTGAAAAGAGTTACATCGGTTCTAGAACGCAAAGGGCAACTTGAAGGAATTCAGGTGGTTTTTTTTTTATTTGGGAAAAACAAAAAAAAATACGATGTTTGTGTTATGACATATAAGTAAAATGTATCAATCCGCAGCGTTTTGACAACTTATCCCATTTTTTTATTTCGGAAATCAGCAAATATCTTCTTCCGCTCTGGGTGGAACAAGAGGGTCCCATCCCATATCAGACTTTTACTGACTAAAATTAACCTGTGTTTCTCCAATTGCCCCTTGCGTTCCAGGGCCACGGAAACTTCCTAACATTCCCGCAGGCCATGCCTGATCTTAATTTATACTAAAGAGAATTTATAAGAATTCTTGTAAATATAAAAAAAAATAACCAAAAAATATATAAAATAACGTAGCGCATACTTTACTACACCACTTTTCAAGCGACGAAAATGAAACGAGCTCAATATCGAAAAAATTAAGCAAAAGTTTTGACAGGGATGTTAATAACAATGCGTAATTGAATTATCCACCGGCTATTTTAATTAACTATCCAGTTCTGACGCGTCTCCACCGACATGCATATTTTGAAGGCATGCATTGTTTTCATATTAATTTCTGTTGTGGAATTCTCCAATTTACTCGTAAGAACGGACATTTCAATTTAATTGTACTGGTGGTGTGTTAATTATTTTGTTAAAATTGCATTGTTAAAACCAATACAGACTAAAATTATCTCACTGCAGGAAAAAGGTCTTCTATTTTACAAATTAGGAAGCATTTTTGTTACTAAGCTCGCTCACTACATAATTGGGACTTTGGACTGTTAAAACTAAGTGATGTCGAAAATTAACGAAAGAAGCAGACCCTAAACTTAAAACCCGTCCACTAGGCAAGATCCCGAAAACCATAGCAGTTATCTAATTAGTACCATAATTGCGGTTCACAAACCTTTACCGTATCAGTTCAAATGCAATGTGTTAATAAGTGCGCGGCCAGTGTTTACTAAGGGTTAACCCTCGACTTGTCGTGGACGCGGTCGTGTTACGTGGCTCGGCAGCCGGGGTCTCTGGGACCCTGCGGTTGGACGAAATCGGCGACCGCGTGACGATCGGTTCTCCGCATAAATCTCGGCGACCGCCAATTAAGGTCCGCCCCGACAGTTTGTCTACGACGCCGCCCTGATTGCTTTTGCTGCGACACGAGCAACCTCTCCGCATCTATATGTGGAAACGACTCTTAAATTGACGAATATACGGTGCCAATAAAATTGGAAATGCCTGGGAAAGAGCTAAAAGTTTCCTTTGGATTGAACAATTAATTGCCTTCAAGCGCCTGATGTATTACCATATCGTGGATGAAAATATCTATACGAATTAGAAACTGCGTGAAGAAAATATAAAATAAATCAATTCTTTGACAGACAAAGCACAGCTTAAAAACATCCTACTGCAGAAGCATATATTCTTTTGATATTGAGCACATTTATTTTTTGGGAGTTGGGAAATCGTCTAATGACTTTTGCGCTCTACGGTGCTGCAAGAAGGCGCATCAGACTTTTACTGACTAAAACCCACCTATGTTCCTTCTGTTGCCTTTTGCGTTCTAGGACCAAGGGTTTCCTTTTCAGAAATTCCCCATGGTCTTAGCGGGCATTGATATTGAGCACTAAGGAAAGATTTTTGATAATTCATCTCCTAAACGGGTTGAATGATGAGAAAGTTCATCAAATATAATTTAATCCTATTAATTTAAAGCCCCAAAACAATCTTACGCTACACAAAAAAATACACACATTTATTTTACTGTCGGAACTCCCTTCTTGTATTCAATTACGAATTTGACTTCTGACATTGAGTGCACCCCTGTTCTCATTTATAACTACCCCATGCCCATGTCAATCGATAACCCTTTATTTGTACACCTACCAATACTCGAAACGGTTATTGGTTTTTGTGACGTTTCTTTTCAAACATTTCAGGTATAAGCGGAAAAGGTTCAGTATGACGGTAGAGGATATATACATAAAAGAAGATACTGACTGACTGACATATCAATTATTATTATTATTATTATTATTATATTCTTTATTGTACACCACATAAACAAAAATAAGGACAAACATAATTAAAAATAAGTGTACAATGGGCGGTCTTATCGCACAGGGCAATCTCTTACAGACAACCTTTGGATGGACTGAAAGAGAGGAGATGGATTTAGGGCTGTCAGTGTACAACATCAGAAAAATACTAATAAGACAGAATAATACAAATACATACATACAATATAAAAAAAAAAAAAAAAAAATATACTAATAAATATTAAATATATAATTGAGCCAGGAGAAGAAAAAAATCAAAGTGAAAGGTAATGCTCCTTCACCATTTTTTTAAACGTAGGTAGCGTTTGAGCACGCCTCACTTCTAAGGGTAACGCATTCCACAAACGAGCTGCTTGAATTGTGAAAGATTTGTCAACGAAAGAAGTGGAATGCGTGCGAATACTTAATTTTAGGTTTTCCGATGATCTCAAGGACCTACTATGTGTGTCACTGAGAAACTGAAAGCGTTCCTTAAGATAAAACGGGGTACAAGGATTAAATAGCACATTATAAAGCAAAGAAAGTATGTGGGCGTTCCGGCGAAGGCGAATAGGAAGCCATTTGAGCTTAGTACGAAATTCAGAAACGTGGTCATACTTGCGCAAGCCAAATATGAACCTGATACAGAGATTTTGAAGTCGCTCAAGCTTATCCAATTGGTTTTGGGTGAGATCAAGATAGCTGGCAGCAGCATAGTCCAGAATTGGAAGAAGAAGAGATTGTGCTAACGCAATTTTCATCAACGCACAGCTAAAACTACTGGGACTAGGAGCGTGAAATTTTTCACAAGGTTTCATTTTATGACGTAGGCGAGGATTAAGAGAGGATTTTTCAAAATTCGCCCCTAAGAGGATGAAACAGGGGTCCAAAGTTTGTATGGAGAAACGTACTTTCACGCGAGCGAAACCGCTGGCAGAAGCTAGTAATATAATATATGACGTATGTCATAAGGTTGAGTTGGTTGGAAAACTGACTTTATGACAATAGACAGAAATCGTATATTTTAGAGTGGGATCTAATTATGATACTTACACCTGTTACAGAATACGAATTCATGTACCTAGACACGTAACTTTTATTTATCTCACTTTTCGTACGCCATACTTCAGAAGAGCATGAAATTGTCAAAAAAGATTCTAATGAGGGCTTTTGTAGAAACCCCTTACAATTCAATAGAAAATAGATTACAAAAAAGCACATGTCGATCTGGGGATCAAACTCACGACCTTACAAACGTCACTAGTTGAAAGCATCGCTCGTTACCACTGGGCCAATGACATATAATGCGGTAATATGTGTGCGATTTTATTTATAAGCGTGGTGTGAGAGTTGACGCGGGCGTCGTTAGGGGTGTGCTTCTCGTGTGTCATTTTAAGGATGTGCCAAATTGAAGGCTCCAGCGCTATCGCGAGGGGAGTCTGATTTATGCTCCGGGACCGTCGCGCCCCCGCACTTTCGATCAGAGGTTTATTCACTCGGCCGAGGTCAGTTTTCTTATACGAACGACGACGACCATATTACCCGCATTTATTATTAGGGCAACGAAAATAACGCGTTAATAAACTCGTCGGAAACGTCAAAGTGTTGTGTGCAGTATGACGTAATGACCGGGTGCCTTATAATTTAAGATCAAAGCGCGTCGTGAAGTTTGAATTGGGATTAAGTTCTTGGAATTATAATTTTAAACTTTTGGGGTGTTCTAGGAATGTTCAATTTGGAGATTATTAAAATAATATGGTGACTAATTTACTCGAAGAATCTGCATATCTAAAGACAAGAGTTGATTTTTCCTCAGAGTATTGTTTATTTAGCTATATATAAAAAAAGGAGAAACTGACTGACGCCTATCAACGCACAGCCGAAACTACCAGTAGTTCCTAGTCACAGGACTAGGAGCGTGAAATTTTGCATAAAGTTTCCTTTTATGACGGAGGCGAACACTAAGAGGGGATTTCCCATAATTCACCCCGTAAAGGGACGAAATCGGTGTCCAAAGTTTGTATGGAGAAACAAATATGTAAGTGTCAATAAAAACAAGAGGTTTCGTGAGCTTGCCGGTTTGATCGAAGTTCCTTTCGCTCTATAGCATAAGCATAGCATAGCATAATCAGCCTTTTAATGTTCACACTGCTGAGACTCAGGCCTCCTCTCTCTAGGGGAGAGAATGGGCCGTAATCCACCACGCGGGCCCAGTGCGGATTGGTGAATGTCACATGTCTTCGAATTTTTGGTTCTAGGACATGCCTGTTTCGCTCTATATTATATATTAAATCACTGGCACGTTGAAGAATTTTATATATAAAAATCAATTACTGTTCGTTAGTTCCGCTTAATTTCAAAAACTTACTTTCTTTAGACCTTTCATTATCATTGAAATCCTACATCAATGATATCGTGCGGAAGAAACGCCCGGGTGTCACCATTGTGCGGACCACCCGGAGGACACGGTGGAGCACACGGTGGAGGTTTGTCCCGCTTGGGCAGAGCAACGCCGTGTCCTCGTGGGGGCGATCGGCGGCGGCGATCTCTCGCGCCGGGCTTTGGTACAGGCCATGGTCCGGAGCGAGGAGGAGTGGCAGGCGGTTGCCTCCTTCTGCGAAGCAGTAATGCTAGCAAAGGAGGCGGCCGATCGCGTGAGGCAACGGTCCTCACGCCCCAATCGCCGCCGGGATTCCGATCCCGATTTCCGGCCATCGTAGGCGCAGGCTTGCGGACGGCGAGCAATGGGTGGCTCGCCGTCCGACCGTCCGGTAACCGTCCGGACCGAGCCCAAGTCGTCGACGGCGCGTGCTGTTCCACGCGCGCCTCAAGGAGATGTCAGCAACTGTAGGGGCCTAGCAGGGTCGAAGCCTACTGGGGCCAAGGGTCTGATTCTGAAAGGAAGACTCGGCCCTGGTACGAAAGGCAACGAAGGAACAGGAGTGGGTTTTTAGTCAGTAAAAGTCTGACACTATCTCCCGCCCCGCCCAAGGGCGGGGGATGTCATAAGATGATTTTCCCACCGAGAAAAAAAAAAAAAAAAAAAACATCAATGATATGGCCAAACGAGGATTGACATATCATCAAATGTTAACGTTTAAACGATCTGGCTGGTCTGTGATGAACAATTCTAAGATGCCAAATCTTAGAATTGTTCATCACAGTACATTTATGTTTGCCTAATGTACTGAACAGCTGATATTTTTTTTCGCGATTTCGGCTTTGCTCCCATAATAAAAATTGTTTGTTATCATGAGCACAATCACGTGTTTAAGTATCGTACACTAATTACCAGTCACCCTATATATCTTATAACCGCACGACACGACACCACACCTCAGAAGAGCAGGTTTCGAATAAACGTCATAACCAGCAACACACAACACGCAATAAACGCAGCGTGTCTGCTGCGGCAGTAAACCTGCTAGTCTCGAGTCTGCAGCGGTTTAACGTTCCACCTCGCCGCTCTTGTAGTTTTATGTCCACCGCACGCTGTACGACGAGACAATTGTGTTAATTGGAAGTGTTCCCTGGAAAAATGTGAGCGGTGATGACAATTTTTATATTATTATTGCTGTTGTTATCAATTTTATTGTTGAAGATTTTGTTAGGATAGCAGCGATAATGTGGCAGTTGACAGAACGGAATTGAAGAAAACGTGTAATATGGGACAAGAGAGGAACGTGATTGTGAGATTTTATTAGGACGCTGCACCTCTTGAGTTCCGTAGGGACCCAGCAGGGTCGAAGCCTACTGGGGCCAAGGGTCTGCTTCTGAAAGGAAGACTCCGCCCTGGTATGAAAGGCAACGAAGGAACAGGGGTGGGTTTTTAGTCAGTAAAAGTCTGAAACACTTTCGCGCTCCTCCCAAGAGCGGGGGATGTCATTGGATGATTTTCCCAACGAAAAAAAAAAAACACTTCTTGAGTTAAGTTTTTTGATCCATAAACCGAAAAGAGGAACTGTGCCCACACTAGGAATTACTCATGTATCGTGGGAGCAGACATAAACATAAACTGACATACACACTCACCCAGACCCAAAACAACTATCTGTGGGCCATACAAATATTTGTTCCGTAAGGGAATCGAACCTGCGCCAGTCGACTAGAATAAAAAATATTTTCTTGACATTCTGTTATTTTGGTATGGATGACCAGCGAAAGAATGCTCTGTCCCTGTTTATACAAAAAAAAAATTGTTAAGACTGGTGATATAATGTGCATTTACTCATTTGATGTAAGTCTGAATCGACCTCCAAATGAGCAGAATGACTAATTTATAAGGCACTAGCTTCTGCTAACCGTTTCGCCTCCGTGAAATTAGATTTCTCCATACAAACTTTGGACCCCGTTTCAACTCCTTTGGTGAATTTTGTACGGCGAGTATCCACCATTACGTTGTTGAAACTTCAACGGTCCGAACTAAGCGTTTCGCTTCGTCGTTTGTACCGCGTACATCGAAGGACTGGAACAATTTGCCTGCTGCGGTCTTCCCGTCCAACTATAATTTAGGTGTCTTCAAGGCTAGAGTGAATAGGCTCTTAATAAACTAGTGCGCCTCACCATCAATGATTGCATCGCTGCTTACCATCAGGTGGGTTCGCAGTCAAGCACTGGTTTATATGAATTAAAAAAAAAAAAAAAATTTGGAAAATCCTTTCTTATTCTTTGTATATGTATGTTACCGGCCAAACCCAATCGGGTGAACTAGTTTCGCTTAGGCCAAACTAGTTCTCTCTACACGCGCGGAGCCGCCGCGGAGCGCCTATTTCTGAGTGGTTGTAAAATAGTACATTTTGAGACAAGTGCAGAGTATGTCATTGCGACCGAGGCTTAATTCGCACGAGCCGTAGGCGACTGTGTTATGAAGCCGAGGGCTGTAGTGACAAATTTGCACGTGTATCAAAACGACTTTTTTCAATACACTTACAAAATGAATAAACGGGGGTTGACCGGCGACTCTTAGGGGACGACGCGCGCCCAGCCTGATACGATAAATGTAATAAAATTATGACATGCGCACTTTTCTGCACTAGTGCGGAAAACAGTCTATTGCGTGCCTAAAAGCGGTGAGATAAGAGTGGGTTTTCGAGTAAGTGTATTGAAAAAAAATCACGACGGCTAAGGGGCCTACCTAACCTGTCCGTGTCGGGGTGCTCTAAAATTCCGAGATCGCTTCGCTCGCTTTGAACTAATATAACATATACATCATTAAAGGTATCTGTCCAAATTTTCAGCCTTCGAGGTCCAAGGATTTGGGCTGAGCGTTTATTACTCAGTGAGTGAGATAGGACTTTGCCTTTTAGATGTACAGAATAATTTCAATTTAAAAACTGAACCTTTCAAAGACAGATTGGGTGTTCCAGTAAGCAGTTAAGTATATCAATCAAATCAATCATCTCCGGAGAGTCCTATTAAAAGAAACGATTGCTAAGCACTGTAGGTAGTCCCGTTGTCGTTGCGTGGAGGTAAAAACCCATTTCAATAAAAGACTCACTTCTAATTAAAATCTTATAAGGCTTTTTAATTTTCCACTCAATTGCGATACGCTTGAATAGCCGAGTCATGCCTGTAAAAGGCAGTAAGCCTAATATAAATAAAATAGACATCACTAATTGAAAATAGCTTAAGGAAATTATTTGATAAAAATACGCTTGATTGCCGACTTTAATAATAAAAATCTTAAAACTTAGGTACACAGGTTGTAGGTAGGGTAACTAAAGGAACACCGGTGGTTTTTAGTCAGTAAAATTCTGACACTCTCTCGCTCTACCTAGAACGGCAAAAATTGTTTTAAAAAAAAAAATACAGAGGTTGTGTGTATAGTGGAGATTTACAAGGATACTTTTAATTTATTGGCAGTCCTTGTGTCCTCCGATGACCTGGTGAGAGTCGCGGAAATCCGATGGAGACGAGACACACAGGACCGACCGTTGTGGCGACGCTTGGGGAGGCCTACGTCCATTTCTTTTGACTGAATAATGGCCACCCTTTTATCATGAGACCAGCTCTTTGTAAAAAATAAACATATTTAGGAGTACTTTCACCACCTGAAAGATTTCCAATACATTAAAAAAACTTTTTACAAAAAAAAAATACAACCGACTTCAAAGTAAAATAAAACACTGAAAAGTGCAAAATAACTTTAATTTCGGAAGTCGGTGTTTCTATAATAGTTTTGTCTCTTCGTTATTTAACACCGACTTCCGAAATTAAAGTTATTTTGCATTTTTCAGTGTTTTATTTTACTTTGAAGTCGGTTGTATTTTTTTTTTGTAAAAAGTTTTTTATTTTACACTTTTTAGTTATGGTACCACCACTAAAAAGTACCCCACAGCCAAACTTAAATACCTTATAGCCAGAGTGCATCTCATGACAATTCTAATAATCCCAAACACGGTTAAATTACATTAATTTATTACAGAGTGTGCCTAACTCTAGGCTTCATCAGATCAGTTCGATATATTCCCCCTCTACTTTCAGTCAGTCATCGACTACACGTATAAACAAAGCAATTTTACTTGTTACGACGGTTCTGCTGTGATTCTATGAGGAGTTCTGTTCCATATCTTCGAAGTTCATGATCAGATCATAACAATATTTCTATGGGACCAACTCGGAAGTATAACCTTCCAATCAAAAAAAAAAAATTTCAAAATCGGTCCACAATTGACAGAGAAATCGGTGAACATACATTAAAAAAAAAAACATACATTCAACCGAACATATAACCTCCTCCTTTTTGAAGTCGGTTAAAAAGTACCGCAGAATCATTTCTTTCAACCCAATCCTAACACTTGCTAAACTTCCATTACACACCCTTGTTCCATTTTAACGCGGTTTATCAGCAATGTTTCGTTGGTGCTGTGACACTAGGCACGCACGTGCCCGTGTGTCGGGCCTGCTCAGCCGTGAACCGAATGCGTCACGACGGCTGGCACCTAGCGTTAATTACGCCCCAACGAACAACCAACGTATGCCGAAAACACTCCAAACTGTCCCTAATAGATCCTTGTAAACTGCGGGAAAACATTTACTGGTCTTAGGGCAGCTTAGCGTCCAGTGACATTATTTCTTGAAGGATGAGCTTTAGTGAAATTTCTTAAAAGGTGCGTTTTTTTTTAAGATTTCTATGTCTATGTGTGTGTTCTATGATTTTTACTCACTATTTTGTGGTATACGCTTACTGATTTTTATTTCCGTATTTAATGTCTTTTTCGTATAAAATCAAATACCATGTTAAACAAAAGTATTTTTAATGCTTTTTTTTGTTACTTGTTGCACATGTTTGTAAAATATTCCCCACACAAAATGACCAAATCGGAGATTGGTCTCTTAGTTGTTTACATGTGTACATAAATCAAAATAATCCACAATTAAATCGCAAATGAGTGCGATCGACGTATGTCGTGGCAGCGATTAGTCGCGGCCGTCAGTTTGGCGCCCCGGGCGGTGCACAGTGCTCTCATTGATGCTAGCTATCTGGTCAAAATATATAAATGCTCATTTTTACTACAAACCTTATAAAACGGATTACCGTCCTTTATGAAGGCTTGAGTCGATTGCCTAGTAATAATGTACATTATTAACGTAAGGAATTTTCTGGTTCGAAAAGCGAATCAAGTATATATCAGTAATCTATTGTTAATTTTCCTGTCAGGGGTTTCATGGTATTTAACGCAGCACGTTTTAAGGGTTCCGTAACTCAAATGGAAAAACAGAACCCTTATAGGATCACTTTGTTGTCCGTCTGTCTGTCTGTCAAGTCCCTTTATCTCGTAAAGGCGTGGAGGTATCGAGTTGAAATTAAAACCATAATTATACTCAAATCTGCGGTCCCTTGATGCTGTGAGAAAATCAAACTTCTAAGTTAACGAAAAAAAAGATACGGCCGTTTTTGTTGCAAAAGACGTGTATTTTGACACTCTCAAGGGAATCAAAATTCTTAGGGTACTTCCCTTTGACCCAGAATCCTGAAATTTGACATAAAGCAAGGTCTTATAGTACAGATATAGGAATAAATCTGAAAATAATAAATGTATTGTTACGTCAAAAAAAAACTTTTTTTGCTATTCAGATAAATCTTATCATTCGGGAATTGAACTATTTACACAGGTAAGTTTGTACGGAACCCTCTGTGCGCGAGTCCGACTCGCTCATGCCCAGTTTTTTTTTCTTCTATTCTGTCCAGTGAAGTTAGCTATCTATCAATTCAATCAATATGAAATGACACCTCATTTCACTTTTATAGGCTTTTTTTTTCGGTGTGAAAGTCATCCAATGACATTCGCGCTCTTGGACGGAGTGGGAGATAGTGTCAGACTTTTACTGACTAACAATCCACTCCTGTTCCTTCGTTGCCCTTTATACCAGGGCCGAGTCTTCCTTTCAGAATCAGTCCCTTGGCCCCAGTAGGCTTCGACCCTGCTGGGCCCCTACGGTTGCTGACATCTCCTGAGGCGCGCGTGGAACACTGCACGCCGTCGACGACTTGGGCTCGGTCCGGACCGTTACCGGACGGTCGGATGGTGAGCTACCCATTGCTCGCCGTCCACAAGCCCGCGCTTACTGTGGCTAATAAAATCCGGATCTGTATCCCGACGGCTGGGTCACTTTTTTCTAGGTGAGATTTTTACAGAATAGCACTGTCTTTTTTCTTTCTTCACACAATCTATTCCTTTTTTTGTGTTGTATTGTAAATGTTTTGCATTTAACAATTTAACTTTCACTTGTTTAAAATTGATTATTTAAACGTCACAATTTCCCTTGAAAATATTCAAGTGAATTTTGTCCACGAACTAGCTGCCAATGACAACACTGTGCGGCGCCACGCTTGACGCCGCCCGCTCATTTGCATCTCCACATAGATGACAACTTGAACACTGATGGTTCCCTCGAAATTATCACGAATATAGTGCAAAGCAGTAGTTGAGAAATATTAGGGTACCGTTTAGTAACATCGTAGTAAAATATCTTTAATAAGGAAAAATAAATCCTAGTTGAGAAATAATCACGCGTAGTTTTCACGAAAAAGAATAGGAAGAGGAATAATGTCGATCTAGCTACTGCAAGTTTCAAATTGCATATGGTACATGGTAATAAGACAGAGGGGGCACACCCCCTATGTTGTAGGTTACCGCTGTAATATTACTTTACCTTTTTGTAACATGAACTGTCCAAACGCCTGTATTTGTTAGAAAGTACGACTGTATTAATCAAATACTTCAGTCAGTAAATTAGAATCCTCAACTGTCCATGCTATTCTCCAAATAAAGTTAGTCTCTTTATAAAGTAACATGACTTGTCAGGACCATGAGTCTCATAACCCAGTTATAACTCAATTAAAGCCAACATTCACCTCTGTCATATTAATTCAATGAACTAGGAATAGATGTTCTATTTTAGCTGATTACTAAATTTATTTTCGTGGTAGTATTTGTAAGCTTACAAGTGGGTTAATCAAGCAGGTAAAATTTATGATTACATGATTTTGTGGCATTCAAAATGTCACGTACAAATTTTAGGTTTCGGGAACTAACTAATATCAAATAAGGATCTAAATATACCGGGTATGCCTGCAGTGTGACGATGTTTACCTAACAGCTATCCGGCTCGAAGGACCAGCTTTAGTGAAAGTGTTTATTTGTTCTCAATTTGGCACTCGCAACCTATCGAAATCTACTGATTTAATTAAGCTAGTAGAGCTATAACAACATATGTTTGTGATAAATAGTTTAACATCACAATTACATTACGTAAGTTAATCGGCGGCTATCCTAATGAAGTTAACCGTATCCGAGGACAGATCACCGCGACGCCTCAATTAAAATCTCATTATGGTTAATACGCAATGGACTTCACTATTAGTGGGATGCGACACAGTTGTTAAATGAAATTACTGGGGTCCAACGTTTTGTTGACAAAATGCTAGGTGTCATCAGAAAAAAATTTTGTTGAAATTGAGAAATTGAACAAAATCTCATGATTTTGTTTAACTCTGTTTTAAAACTTATAAGATATATATTGATATATATTAAAAAAAAAATGGGTATATCACTTTTGGTATTTTTATACAAAAAGATAAACCGTTCTCGTTTTATAGTTTTAACTAATAAAACAGCGGACTGGGTACAATGCAGAGTGAATTACAAGAATAGATTCAGTCGTAATTAAACCCAAACTCCGCGGCTTTTTGATATCAATAATATTATGTTTCGCTATTTACAAATGCAGCAGCTTTTAGCAAAAGGAACCGTCTATGAGAAATTAATTTTGTGCTCGACAAAAAACTGAACGTTAATTTTAAGACTCAAAGAAACATGCACATTTTCAACAGCAAGGGTAGGTTATATTTTGATCAAGTGCGGAGGCAGTCTGTCTCGCTTCATTTGTATATCATTAGCATCAGGCGCATGTCTCGACGACGCGGCGCACTGACATCGCTGACATGTCATTTTCATAATCGACGCCATCGATGGACGCTTAACAATGGGGAACAAACACGGACTGAATTTTCTGGTTTGAAAATAGATAGGTACTTCTTTTTGTGCGTAGTGCTTTTTCAATATCTTTTCTCATTCAATATTTGAAACCGAATCAACTCGTCAATTAGAGATAAGTCTTAATTTGCCTTAATTCCTTAAACATGTTGTAATGGTGTCACTGTCTTATTTAAATACAATGTCCACATGTTTAACTATACAGAATATGTATCAATTGCTTGCTAAGATAATTATTAGGTCAAAACAAGAGTAAGTACCTAGTAATTAAATAATTCAAATAAATAAATGGATATAATATTATAAATTGGGGGATTTTATTTCGAATTAAAAAACCAATGTTATCTCTAATGAGCTTATGATAGTTCCCAGTGGTACTCCTTTTCCAAAACCAAGATGATGCTTTGAAACAAATCCAGGTTAGACAAGAAATCAGTTAATTCGACCTTAACGCCCAAAATCCCTAAACATATTTCAATTAAATATACCAACATAACATCGATATAAAACATGGCAATATATTGTTGGCTTGGTAAAATATAGTCGCGGTAAGGATGATCGGTCAAGTGGTGTTTGAACTAAGGCGCGGCCAGACGCTCCTCTGTTTGTCGCCAGTGTTTGACCGCCTTCTTTATGATCGCCCATCGCGAAGCCACGATACTAAGTCTAGCGTATTTGAAAATTGGAAGAACACACCTTTTTGTGTAGCTTTTCGTGAATTATGGTGTAAATATCGAGGGTGGCCGCTCTTTTCTTGTTTGTGTAAAGATTCAATGTTGCAGCTAGCGTCGGCTTTCTTATTTCTTTGTTGGAGTTGAACTGTTGGCAAAACAATGTTCTGTGAAGATTTCAGTTATGATAGATTTACTTTAGGCTGGCTCTGATTGATGTTTTGTTCATAAAATGAAAGTCATAAATTGCTATTTCTGCTATAATGTTGAAACATATTTTCGTTATAAACTTCAATTAAAATTCAACTGAAATATTTGCCAGTAGTTATGTTAATTAGCGGCCGATTCAGTGAATACTTTTATATGGCGCTGTTATTCAATCCCACATTCAGGATTCCCGGAAATATTTCATTTTCAAAATGCCAATTGTGTGAAATTCTCTCGTCAGAGCCTTTCAATAATACTATTGAAATGTGTATATATTATATTTTGGCAATAATTGTCTGTGGAAATATTCCACGTATCAAAATGTTGTATAATCTTTAACACGTGCAAATCATTACGAATACAAAACATATTGTATTTTGAATGATAACAAAAGTTTACGTTTGAATTTGCGTGTGGTTATAAAGTAGGTATACATTTTGTTATTATTCATAGGGCGTAAAGATGTTTTTAGAAATGTTCTGCCTACGTAAATGTTCCCATTAATTTTTTGTTACGCTCTTTTGAAGTGACTGAATAGAATAACGCTGAACAATTTACCAGCGTTCAAAGCCTGTATTCTTGGAATCTTGTCCCCACTCCCGCATTTCAAAGATACATTTCGAAACCCCCCAGAAAAGTCTAGGAAGCTTAGTTTCACAGAACCCTTTATAAATTACTCATTGTAGCGGTTATGTTCGAGGTTCACGTATGAAAATAATCCTAGGTATACCGTAAAAACTCTTTATGAAATGATGATATTTAAACCAAACAAATAAATATTTTCGGTGGAATATCGTCGATGCTTTTGGCAGCGTGAAACACGAACACGGTCGGTATTTGACCAGGTTTCCGTATTGTATTTTGTGCATTCACTGTTGTGAGAGTCGAGTGCAATTTTTCACAGTATTTGCGGGTGCGGCTGGGGTTCCATTCCCTATGATTTCATTATTTGCTTTCAATCAGCATTGTGAGCCGGCAACACCACGGAGCCCCCTCCCTCCGTCTCTCGTGCTTCGCCCTGCTCCCCACAGTACCGCACTACCATCTGAAGCGAATTTTGTTTGGTTTCGTTTTCGGATGCTATTTATTGTAGAGTTACGTAGATTTTTATGCCATTAAATGCGTGGTGCTATTCGTTTTTTAAAGTACTAAAATGATTTTAAGGAATCTGTATTTTCTGATATTCGATATTGGATTCGATGCTGCTGAGTTAATATTAATATCGAATCCGTTTCGTATTACGTACTCTACATTCCCGAGTTATGATTGTGCAGTCAGGCGTAAGATATTTTTCATATGAAATCTACTTGTCATTTTAATACAGTCGAATTGAAATTTTGCGTACTCAAAAATGCATGACGGAGTGCAATATTTGAACTTTTATTTACGTAACTTACTAAAAAGCTTTTTTTAAAGTCATGTTTTGTACATGGCTTTTCTTACACATTTGACCAAAATAATATATATTCACTTTGTAACACATCCCATTTTTTTGAGGTGGCAAATCATAAAATAACTTCTCCCATTTATGATGGAGCGAGAGGGCGTGTCAGTCTTTTACTGACTAAAACGCACCTGTGTTTTGCAGCCCTAACAGGCAGCGGCCCCACTGGGCCCGTTCAGTTTTTCTGACATCTTTGAGGCTCTGTAACACATCCCATAACAAAAAATCACAATATGAACATTTTCTTATCATATTCCTCGAATATCATTTCTACATTTTATCTCAGGCAGGAAACGGACATTTGCAACAGCGATAGAGAAATAAGAAATTAATTGGTTCAATAATATTGTCGCGGATGGGGACGCTCGCACCGATGAACTGTGAGCTATAGTTTCCTGTAAGCTGCCAATTATTGCGAACTTGTTCCTCATGAGCGAGTCTAGCAATGCCAAGCGAACTTCCACATCCTTTAGATAATGAGAGGATGTTTTCGTTAATTAATATTAGTAGACGATATTTTTCTATAGGAAAGCCACCTTTTGGAAATATGTTTCTAGTTTTATTTTTCTTTTATCATCTGAATTTATATATACCTACGTTGTATCTGGATTTTGCCAGACTCTTTGTTTGAGCACAAATGTATCTATTAGTAGACATAGGCATAGGTGGATTTAATATATTTTTCTGTATAATGAGTCAGTAACCGCCAGTGATAATTTTGAAATAGGTTACGATTAGACGTAACGATTTTCAGAGAATGTATCGAATAGCTTTGTTGCGAAGTCGTAATATCAAGATTAACTTATTGAACAAATGTTTTGTTAATATCACCGGATTATTGGCTAAAACCGATATTCTAGTAGTTTATTGCACAAAAAAAACTATAAAAAAATTCTTAAATAGGGCAGCTGATGTGCACGGGTGAGTTTAGCTCACAATTGGATTTGATTTTTTTTTTTTTTTAGGACAACTTAGGAAAAATTAGTGCGCAATATTAAAATCCCATCCAAAGATTTATCCCAATTGAGAAGAAAGAGTACAGAATTGATTTGGAATGGTTTACTATAAACTTACGTTGTTTGCAATTATAGTATTTTCGTCTCCTAGCTAGCTTTGATGACTAGTCGCCTCGTCTCGCCTTTCTAAAATACACTGAAAATAGACTATAATAAACTCCATCTAACTTGAAAGTTGAACCTTCCCGCTGCATTAACCCGTAACCTCCCACTTATAAATTTTGAGCTTGTATCGAAAGAAGCCACCGCAAGGCAAGTGGGAAATGTTTGATATTGTTGTGCCGTCGCGGCCACGCTAAAAGGTGAATCCTTATCGACGCGCAATTGGAAAGAATCCTTGCAGCGCGGTCGTTTTCGTAGCCTTTAGCTCTCGTTATTGCTTTTTTGGCAGTTGACGCTTTCAGATGTATTTTGTGGCGAAATAAACTCATACCATGGTAGCAACATCAGATATTTTGCAAGCCACTTGCGTAAAAGCAAAACCAATGTGCTAGAAATTGATATTCAACTCATTCTTTTAAAAAAGGATGCGACATCCACTATCGGTAACACACCGAAATGACCTCTTCATATAAAATCCTACATCATGCGCGTTCACTAATGGTTTGCTATCGGCGTTAAATCTCGATAGACGTCGATATGCATAAAACGGGTGCGGCTCGCAAACCGCCGGAGCAGCGGTTCCATTAACGTTACATACGACAATTGTTGCCGTTTAAGGATCGGAAGTCGATCGCAATATTATCGTTTAGTGTTATGCCCGGTGACAAGGAAAAGCTCTCTGGGCGAGGCGCGCGCCCCCTGACGTCGCCTGCGGTGCGCTATACTGCCCACTTTTGTCGAGACTTGATATCGATATTGCACCTCTCTACTATACTTAACATTCGCATACACGTTACCTGATTGTATTGCAATAAGCTTTCTTTTTGTGAGATAGGTACGAGGTATTACTTCAAAAGATTATGAAAATTTCTTCATTTACCTGTAAAGTATTTCACAGAATACGAAATGTAAGACATGGAAACACTCGACTTCATCTCGAGAAATTTTACGGAATATGATGAAACGTTCATACTTGAAACTAATTAGACTAAAATGTTAAAGTAGCTTATTCAACGTAAAACTGAAAGCATATTTCTCAAGAAGCGTTCACATTGATGCTTCATATCAAAATGTGTGGGAAGTGCTCCAGCGCGCATTTACCTTGATGGTTTCTTTTAAAGTTTTCCGTTTGTTCCCGTGTAGGGCTTCCTCTGCTGGCTTTAGTTTCGGTGTACAAACAATAACAGTACGGGGCGCCCGCGGCGCACCACCCCTATGTTTGTGTTTTCCATTTAGGAGCCATCGTGGCTTCATTTCTGTACTTAAAGGCCGGGACCCAATAGTTTTAGCCTTTAGTTATACTAAACTGATAGAACTACGCAAGTACCGCATAGACTTATAAAATTTGACAACTGCAATTGTTTTTTCTTTTTATTTATCAGTAGTTATACCGAATGTAACGTGTCATCGGCTCTCACAGCCGTACTGTGTCACCGTATGTGTCGGTACATCTGGGCGTCGTCGCATGACGCACCGCGGACGTCCAACAGCGCGCCCGTACGGCGCCACCCCCTGCCGGCGATCATTGCTCGCCATTATCCCTCCCGTATTAAGCCACTTAGCTCAATCATGATTAATGTTTTACCGAACGCGACCCGACCCGAGGCAAATAGAAAAGTTATTTACTCAGTGTCGTAATTAGGCATTCACGACGAGTCTCGCGCGCTGCGGGCTGTCTGCGCGGCTTTGTCGCCGACTAGACCGGTTGTCTGCTTTGAATGCGTCCCGTTAATTTCATTCAGATGCCTTTTATTTCCTCACACACATCACTAGCGTCATTTCTATGTAGACACGTGACTGGTATCTGTATAAATACTTTGTGAATTCACACTTGATGTGTTTGGATGATAAAGTCACACGTGAATCTGAACTGCATATTTGACTTTTTTTGTTGATATCTCAAAACTCAATATTCCGACTGACATCATCAATTTTAAAATTTAAATTAATATATCTGTTCTAAACGAGTCGTAGTTCTATGGAGGGTGTCATTTCGTCTTGCTTTGCTAATTAAAGGGATTACTCCGAGTGCTCGTGTTCTAGATAACAACATCTCTTTCCGATATCGAGCCGCCAGCCTGCTTGCAACGGAACTTGTAATTGTGTCTGCATGAATAAACCTAGCTATTTAGTGCTGTGTCAACAGTGACTGAGGAGTAGGTATCGTTTACAGAGACTTAAGAGAGATATTATCGAACTCTAGCGATAGATTCGTTACATTATTTTGGTGTTCCTACTTTTCATTATATTTCTCAAATAACCCAAGTAGTCCATTTAAACAATGCAAGCATATTTTCTGCAAAATCCACCTAATACATATTTGTTCGGTATCCAACAACATATTGATAGGTGTATGATTTCTTTGTAAGCGAAATGCTAGTGGGTAGTTTCTTATACCCGCATTAGCTCTTCCTCCAGAAAATCCTACAATAACATAATCCTATCCTACTTCTTAATAGTATTATAAATGTGAAAGTATGTATGTTTGGATGTTAAGAGTTTTTGAAATTTGTTAATTAATCACACCTCAACGACTTGTTTATTTGCCTAATTAATGAATGAATTGCGTATTTATTTTCTTAATATTTACGGTTTTAACATATTATAAAAAAACACTTAATTATCATAGACAGGATAGGCAGAGGCTATATTTCAATGCTTATTGCCATATAGCGTGGCAATGCCGCCAGCCTTTTGGGTACCAGTTGACAGCGATGCGGAGGAGTTTTTTGTTGCCATACTTTAGATTATTTTTAGTCAGTTTTTAAGGATTTTTTGAATTTAGTTTATAATTATATATATATATATATTTATAATGATATTCAACACAACTGAATTAATTATTTGGCTTTAAACTTACCGTAAGATACTTTTTATCCCTATCCCTTTTTTATTATAGATGGTATTATGTTCTTTTGGAAAAATTACGGCGAGTGAAAACCATTTCTACGCAAGCAACGCCACGGTCAGAAGCTAACAAGGTCACAAACATTTCTAAGTAGATCTTGATACTGTATATCGCAACTATTTTTTGTGAAATAACGATGTAAACATTCTTAAGCTTGTTTATCATATTGAGTTTCATTTTTATCGAGGATTTGTTTACCTTGCCGTAGCTAATTAGCAGATACACAATATCTTTTGCGAAAATAGACGGTCGTCCTTGATTTTTTCCTTTCTTTTTTTTTTCTCATCCCTAACGCGTGTACGGAGCGATTTTCAGAAATATTATATGTATTATTTGTGATTTTTTTGTTATTGGTGAAGATGAAATTACTAGGAAAACATGTTTTTTTATTGCCAATTAAAGAATTGTTTTGTATACCTACTTTATGTGTCTGTCTCTAATTAGTAGGCGTTATTAGTTTATGATCTATAGCTCTATGGGAGGAGCTTGACAGCCCGAACATAAGCACTATTGTAAATTACTGGACCTGCTTCAATTTGTTTAAGCTTACAATATTTTTAAAACAAAAAAAATATTTTCGTATTTTTTTTTTTTGCTAACATTTAATACCTACAATATTTACATGCATTTTTCATTAGCAGAAAGTTACACTTGGTCCGCGTTTGACACATCATACTAGAAGACATGTCACCCCATTGGCTATTCGGTTTAACATCGCAAACATCTTGGTGTTTTTTTAGGCAGAAAAGCAGGACGTGGACGTAAAAGAAACTACCCTTACTGGAAGATAATTTTTATTAATCTTTTTTTATTGTTGATAGTCTCACGTTTGACCACTATCTCTTCTGAAGCGAAGTGACGATGTGGTCGACGATAGAGCCCGCTTGTCTAGAAGTAACCTATTTATAGATAGCGGCACGAATCTTGAGCGCTCGGCGAAAGAGCGGGGATCGTTTTGCGCATCGTACAATATCGGCGAGCCAATCACTGTACAAGGATTTCACTCCCCGCCCCCGCATCTCTCTTCATACCACTAAAGAGACCCGATATTTAACTTCTGCGTGCTTCTGCGCAAGTAGAACTGTAGAAGTCAGCGCTCAAGATCCGTGCCGGTATCTATACTCTTGACTTAAAGATCCCCAAATTGTTAGCTATCAGGAAACACAAACTCCGGCAAGGAGTTCCACTCCTTAGCTGTACGCTTAATGAATGTGTTCTCAAAATGTTTTGTCGCTGAATGTGCAAGTGTTCAAAATATCTAATACTTATAGTTTAAAGACACTACATTCATGCAAATTATAGTATGTTATTTTATTTATTTTTTGAGGAGAGAAATCAAATAACTTCTCCCGCTCGGGGAGCAAGAGGGAGCGTCAGACTTTTACTGACTAATACCTACCCGCCTGTATCCTTTCAGTTGTCCTTTGCCTTCCAAGGGCACGGTAACTCTTTCGAACAATCCTACAGCTGTAGATAAGTTCAGCTTTTAATCAAAGAAACATAATCAAATATCATCCTAAATCAATTCTAAATATTATTTAACCACCTATATAGGCCAAATTATACAAATCTATAGTTCTTAACACAACTCTTTTAGAAACTCGATACTACTAATGAAGTTCGTAAGAGCTATTATTAACCACAATAGCTGGTCCAATTTAGGCCGAGTTGTACATTTGAGGCCCTTGAAACAGTGTCACGTGTCTCTAAGGCCAGCCGGGTCGGTGTCTGGCACATGAGTAATTAAATTAAACGTGTACCACTTTGGGTCTGGCCATTGTGGTTGGAATAGCGGATCCTGGTTTAGAAGATTTTAGGGTTCCGTAACCAAAAGGTAGAACAGGACCGTTTGTTTTCCACACTAGTGCGAATCTTGAAATTTGGTATGTAGCAAGGTCACATAGATCAAGTATAGGACAAAAATTGAAAACTGTAAATTTGTACTTACGTCACAAAAAAAACTTTTTTGCGATTCGGAAAAATCTTCATAACTCGATTCGGGAATTGAAATGTTTTCATAGGTAAATTTGTACGGAACCCTCAGTGCCCGAGTCCGACTCTCACTTGACCGGTTTTTTATACTTCCTACTTGATTCAATGTTAACGTGTTACTTTACGGGGCGAGTCGAGGGCGATCGATAAGTACTTAGACTCATCGCCCGATGGCGCCACTATCACATAAAAAATACTATATATTCTTGTTGATTTTTAGCTTCAAATTTCAGCCGAATCGGTCTTGTAGTTTTTTTTTTACCGCGTCTGGAAACGGGCGTGTCGACGGATTTTAGAAAAATAGAAAAAGAGCAGTACTGGTCGGTGATTCGAAACTTGTTTATGGAAGGGAAATCGCGTAGCGAAATCAAAGAGCGCTTGGATGCTGTGTACGGTGACTTTTCTCCTTCGACGGCGACTGTCACAAATTGATTTAATGAGTTTCAACATGTTCGCACGTCGGCTTTTGAGGAGTCACGCCCAGGTGCCCCAAAACGGCTACCAGCTACAAAGGATAACGTGACAAATATCCACGATTTCATATTAGTAGACCGCCGATTGAAGATGCGCGAGATAGCTGAGACAGAGGGCATCTCAAAAAACCGCAAAGGTCATATCCTGCATGAATTATTGGGCATGAGAAAGCTGTCTCCGCGATGGGTGTCGCGTTTGTTCATTTCAGACAACAACCGCAACCGTATTACCACTTCAGAGCAGTGTTTGACGCTGTTTAAACGAAATACGAAGGAGTTTCTTCATCGTGATCGTCGAAGAATTATGAATCCACTGGCACACACCAGAGACCAAAAAACAGTCAAAACAGTGGATTTCACCCGTAGAACGTGCTCCCAAGAAGACGAAGACTGTCCTATCGGCCGGAAAGGTGATGGACACCGTTTTCAGGGATTCACAAGGTGTGATCTACATTGACTATCTGGAGAAGGGCAAAACAATCACAGGGCTCCACTATGCTGAATTATTGGGCCGATCCGACGCCGAATTGCAGAAAAACGGCCCACTTGGCGAAGAAAAAAGTGCTCTTCCACAATGACAACGCACCGGCTCACACCTCCGCCGTCGCCACGCTCAAATTGGTCGAATTAGGATACGAACTGTTACCCCACCCTCCGTATTCTCCAGATGTGGCCCCGTGCGACTTTTTTCTGTTTCCAAACTTAGAAAAGTCACTCGCCGGGCAGAGCCGCCACAGAAGCCTACTTTGCAGACCTCTAGAAAACGTATTTTTCAGACTGTTTAAAGAAGTTGGAGCATTGCTGGATTAAGTGCATCGAGCTAAAAGCCTAATTAATCGCCACTTTTCAAAATTTTTTTTTTGTATGCTAAGTACTTATCGGACTTAATCGGGATACTTATCGAAAAAATCAAAATCCATATGCGAGGGCATCGCATATGGATTTTGATTTTTTTTTCTGTACTGGGTCGTATAGGCGGCGTTAATCTAAATCGGTGTTTAAAAATGAGTACTGGTAAAATTATTGAAACAGTAATGGGGTTCCTACGAATTGAAGTACAAATTAGGCATGCATTTAATCTTTGTTCATTTCAAACGTTGTTTTGGATATATGATGGGCACTGCCCTTTCGCACAATTGTATTCATATTGGCGCTAAATATGCTTGCCTGTCCGCTGTCCACAGCACTGTGTCCGCATCCAGTCCGCGGTGCACGTTCTACCCGCTCAATTCACGTCACGAACACGGACCGTTTTGTTTGCGCTTCCACTCGCTTTAATACGTAATTTGTTGTGAATGCCGCGAAATTGGCACACTGACAGTCTGCAATTGAAAACGTATCAACTTGTAAACAATTGCCGCTGAGCAGCCTCGCTGTGATGTATGAGCAGTACTCCCAAAATTATAACCGAGCTGATTGTATGTCATTATTTCAGCGTAGCTTGCACATTATTTTACAAAATGAAACACACCTTTATAAGCTTGTAATCTCATAACGGATAGCAAGATTTCAACATGCTTTTATAGATTTGAAAAGCTACAGGCGTACTCGCTACAAACAATCTCAAGAAACTGTAGAGAAAACAATATCAGCTAAGATACAACGCGAGCTATTCACTAAAAGAACTGTCATATTTTTGATAGACTGCTTGTAACAGAGCACCGTGGAGGTCACTACACTTGATAATAAAATCGCAGACGGGCCCTTTTGTGCGGGCCCCGGCTCGGAAGTAGCAATTTTTCCATGACATCCGGTGCCCCGTCGGCCTGTCCCCGCCACGCGCCCCGCGCCTCCCCTCGCACTGCATAAAATATTGTTCCGCTAATGCTATTCAACGCTATGCTCGAACGCTCGCTAAATGACTTGTCGACACGGTTTTTGTCGCCATTATTGGTCTTTACTACCGTCCCGATACCGATTTTACAGATGATTAATTTCTCTCGCCTCTCAATTTTACCTTTTATGGGAAATCTAGGACGTGTATACGACTTATACGATCGTCCTTCGTACCTAGTCAAGGATGAGCAGTTTTGTACAATAAAATCTCTCTTCTAATATTGGAAACGGATTTCCGGAGCGGTAAATCGTGCTATCCATAAGTACCAATAATATTTTTTAAGTGATAATTCTAATATACGACTTATAAGATCGTCCTTCGAACTAATCAAGGATGAACAATTTTGGATAATACAAGCGAAGCGAAGAAGGGATTCTAATATTGGAAATGGGTTTCTTGTAACCTCCGTAACGGTAAATCGTGGTCTAAAAAGTACTAATAATATTTTTTAAGACTAATCATTTTGATAGGAATGAATAGAATAATAATACTAGTTTACAAATTGTTATACTTATTACTAAAATGCAATATATGACCGTAGGTGGTTCTTTATATTTGAAAGCTCCTTAGTTCGAATTTTATAGTAGAAAAAATTCTAAACGTTTAGAATTTGTTGTATCTAAGTAAAGTTTTTTGAAGAATAGTTATTAACTTTTTTTTTAATATTAGCAACCCAGAGTTGATTCACTCAGGATAGCTGAAATAGTTAAGGTACCTACTAATTTGGTTAATTTTAAATGCAATTTTTATAACATATAATCGAGCCAAAAACGTAAATAGAAATAGTCCGCTGATGTATTTTAACAACACTGTGTTATATATGCTTTTTTATGGTTTTATAGATCAAAAATCTCAAAAATAGTATGTGTTACGGAGTTTTCGTATACTAGTGTAATTTATTGAGAAGCTACCTTCAAGTCAGCCCAGTACCCTAGTCATTGCGAGCGAGCTAACTAACTAATAAACTACAAGTGCTCCTCCGACTTCGTTTCAAATTCAAACGGAATACTTTCGATTAATTTCACTTGTTCGACAGCTCGTTTTAATAATTTACTCCGACTGTATCGACTTGAGCTCGTAATTGCCGAGCGTAAAATTGTAATTATCAACTTTACGACATTGCTATAAGGTCTAGTATTGAGTTGCTTTCAATTTTGTGACCGGGTTTAATTTGGTAGTTTTTGTAGGAGCGCCGCGGTGCAAATAAACAACCGTACAACTGTTAAATAACCCTCAATGGACAAATTATTTTCGGTTCTCAACGGCATTTGTATCAACTTCCAAAGGCGAAGGTATCGCTTTCAAAATAGGCTCGGTGCGATCCACTTCTTAATTTAATGGGCATTAATTTGGCCTGTAATTATATTATTACTCGGCTGAATTTCCAAGTAATTTTGCGTAGTGAAAATTAAAAGGCCACGAATATCAGGTTTCGTAATTATATATTAGTCTTTATCAGTTTCAGTAATATACATTTTGATAGAGGCAATAAATTATGTAACCATGCTATTTATAAATTGGGTATAATTTTACTTATAAATCTCAACCTACAGTATCAAGTTCACTAACAAGGAGGCATCTCAACATAGTACCAAAATAGCTGGTCATAATGTCCCTCCCAAGCATGTTGCGAGTCTTATGTTGGATATGGTTAGCGGCGGATCAAGGGTAGTCTTGACGATGTCCCAGGCCCTCTCGCCTCTGTTATTCAAATTCAATTCAAATTCAAAATTCAAAAGCATTTATTTCAAATAAACCATTTACAGGCACTTTTGAAATGTCAAGAAGTCAGTCAGTCAGAAAAAAAAAAAATGATGCTAATTGCACATTCCAAAGCGTAGATCTCTATGGAGAAGAATGTGCAAGAAACTCCATGGACACTCTTTTCAATCATGTTTTGCAATTACAAATATCTCTGTTACATGTTTCTTGTCGCTATCATGTGAGAACAATGTCAATAATGTAAAAATAAAAACTAAATATAGATATTAAAATAGCAACTGGCAGCTAAGAGATGACCAGTCTCAACTGATAGCGCCCGTTCACGGACCTGACGCGAATATTAGCACCACTCAGCTCAACCATTTTGAAGGGAACCGAATGATCCAACACACGCGCCACCATCAGTGAGACATTTGAGTGAGCATGACAAACTCTCAACTGCCATGCTTATTTATGTCAAACAAATCCAATAGTAACCTAAAAACCATAAAATAGCTCCATGGTACTCACATTTACAAAGTTTGAAAAAAATGCTTCTACATTATACAATACTAAATTCAATAATAATTAACTACAATAGTACATTACAAATTTAACAAATTCAAAAAAAAAAGACATTAAAGAATAGTAATAATAGTTTCAAAACTAATCAATTTGTACCCCCGGTGGTAGTGGAGCTGGACCAGCATTGAGCCAAGCATTTTTATCTTGAATATAATCCTCCAACTTATAATATGCCTGCCTGCATAGTGTGCGTTTAATACAAGATTTAAATTTCGTTTCATTGAGTTCTAATATTTGGGGAGGTATTTTATTATAACATTTCAAACAGTACCCCATGAAAGAAGAGGCCACTTTAGCCAGTCTGAAACCTGGTTGAACTAATTGGTCCCTATTTCTTGTAACATAATTATGTCTGTCGCCTCTTTTGCTAAAAAGATGAAGATTTTTTCTAACGTACATGATGTTTTCATAGATATATTGACAAGGCACCGTCATGATGTTAATATCCTTAAACAGTTCCCTTAGAGAATCGCACCGGCGGAGATTGTAAATAGCTCTGATAGCTCTTTTCTGTAGAATAAAAATTGAGTCGATGTCTGCAGCCCGTCCCCATAGTAAGATACCGTATGACATGACACTATGAAAATAACTAAAATAGACTAGTCTAGCGGTATCAACATCCGTAAATTGGCGGATTTTTCTAACAGCATATGCAGCTGAGCTAAGCCGTCCTGCAAGAGATGTTAAATGAGGACCCCATTGTAGCCTTGAGTCAAGCGTTATCCCCAGGAAAACAGTTTTGTCGACAAATTCTAGTTTTTCATCGTTTAGTACTACGTCACAATCACTACTTTTGACATTCGGTAAGGAAAATCTTATGCATTTAGTTTTTTTCCCGTTTAAAACTAGATTATTAGCAGTGAACCAGTTTTGGACCTGCAGTAGTGCGTTATTTTCGTCGTCAAGATTATTAGTCCTTCTATTTATCTTAAAAATCAAAGAAGTGTCGTCGGCAAACAACACCATATTAAGTTTATTTTGCAACAAATAGGGTAAATCATTAATATAAACTAAAAATAAAAAAGGACCTAAAATTGAACCTTGGGGTACCCCCATTTTCACATTTAATCCCGGCGAATTGACACCGTTTATTTGAACTTGTTGCTGTCTGTCAATCAAATAAGATTTTAATAAGCTTAAAGCTGTTTTGCCTAGTCCGTAATGCTCAAGTTTCAGGAGTAATGTTTCATGAACCACACAATCAAACGCCTTAGACAGGTCACAGAAGATGCCTATAGCATCCTGTGCCTCTTCCCACGCATTAAAAATGTGTTTTAGTAAGGAGACACCAGCGTCAGTTGTACAACGTCCTTTGGTGAAACCATACTGTTTATCGTGTAAGATGTTATTTGTGTTAAAATGATTAAGCATTTGATTTAACATCACCTTTTCAAATATCTTGCTAAAAACCGGCAACACGGACACCGGCCTATAATTATTAGTGTCTTTACTGTCCCCAGATTTAAAAAGTGGTATCACTTTACTATATTTCATCAGATCCGGAAAAACTCCTTGATCTATACACAAATTAAATATTATAGCTAAGTACGGCGCTATAGTCTCAATAATTGAGGTACAAACTTTGATAGACATACCCCACAAATCTTCTGTCAATTTAACCTTGATTTGTTTAAAAGCTTTTATTACGGTTATATGGTTTATATGCTTAAAGTTAAATTCAGTCGAACAGGCTGCAACATTCGCCTGTAATAAACTAAAAGCATGTGATGGCGACGAATTTAGGGCTTCAGTAGTTTTAATTGGTATACTGGCAAAGAAATTTACAAATTCTTCTGCAACTAGTTTGTTGTCGCTAATAAGACCATGATGTGTCTCCAATGTGTAATCATTGTTATGTATTTTGTTCCTGTTGGTTTCATTATTTATAATTTTCCAAACCGTTTTTATTTTATTATCTGCCGATTTAACTTTGTTGCTAATGTACAAGGCCTTAGCTGCCTTACAAGTGTTTTTAAACATTTTTGAATATGTAGCAACATACTTATTAAAAGTTTCAGTGTTAATAATAGGCTTAAGGCCATACAGCTCAAAAAGTCTTTCCCTACTTATTCTGATTCCTTTAGTCGCCCAGTCACTAAATCTAAACTTAGGGCAGATACTTTTAGTTTTTTTCTCAAAAGTCTTATTGAACTCAGTTTGGACTATTGAAAAAAAATCGTTATACAAAAAATTACCATTCTTCACTTCAAGATTCCAATCACCTAACTTGCTAATTAAAGTGCTGTTAAATTTATTTAGTTTACCGGATGTTATTGGTCTGGACTGAATCTGCACTTGTTGTATGGGTAAGTTGGATTCAAAAGTTACCATTAGGCCGCTATGATCAGAGGGCAGATAATTTACAATGGCCTTTTCTAAATAGTTGCAGCAACAAAAAACATTATCGATACATGTAGCAGTAGTTGTCGTAGTTCGAGTAGGTTCTATAAACACATTAGATAAATTAAATGATTTGAAGAGATTTAATAATCTACTGCTATCTGAATTATTTTCTAAAATATTAACATTAAAGTCTCCACAGATTATTACTAGTTTGTTACCAGTTGCAAGTTTTGCCATAACATCTTCCATGACAGACTCAAAAATAGAGTAGTTTTGATAATTAGGGGGCCTGTAAACGCACACTATGATATGCCTATCCAGCTCAACACAAGACAGTTCAATGCTATGTTCAACGGACAGTGCAACTATATCTTTACGAGTTTTAAATTTAATACTATTCCTAATTAGGATCAGTGAACCCCCACGTAACATTGTTTTTCGGTTAAAAGAACTGCCCACATTATAATTCTCAAAATTGATTAGCATTTCAAAATCCTTTAACCAGTGCTCAGTAAAACAAATGATGTCAAACATAGTTTTTTCTAAAAATAATTCTATTTCCAATTGTTTCGAAGAAAAACCCTGAATGTTTTGAAGAAACAAATTAAACGATTTTTGCTTAGCCCCTTTAGCTTGAATGCTAGAAGATACTTGACCTAAATTGCCAACAGTACCAACTATTGTCTTATTAGCTCGTTTAAAGTATTGGAGTCAGCAAACATAACATTAGTACTATTACTAACGGTGGAATCAATGATTGAGGACTTCGACATACTAACTATGTCTGAGTGAATATTATAAGCTAATAGCTTTGCTATTTGACGTCTAAATATAATAGGTAGGTACACAGTATACCTAGTCGAGAAAAGTTTATCAACAAAATTGTTGATGTCAAAAAATAAAAACTTATCACTATGGTGACTAACTAAAAAATGCATATGCATATTTAGCATGTGAATGTACTTATTTTGCCTATATGGCAAATGCTCAAAGTATGGAAAAGCACACAAGATAATCTTCTTACAATTTATCTTCAATAGTTCTGTGACACTATTTGTGATATCATCTTTATTCACATTTAAGCTATTACCCACAAATATAGTTATAATAGCATTGGGACTATATACTTGTTCATTAACTAATGACATTATGTGATGGTATGAAGCTTGAGGCCTACAATGGTTTTGAGAAGAAAAAGGGAGGTTATTACTAACTAATTGCCCTAAACCTCTTCCTATACTGTCTGAAAACATAATTGATTGATAATCCCCGCTGTTGTGGGAGGAATAACTACAATTTACTGGATCTACCCCATGAGTTAATTCTTGCTGAATGTGGGGTACCTGGCTGGTAATACAGTCCTGAGCTCCGATGGCCTGGGATGTGTCCTCTGTTACCACAAGTTGGAGACCAGCCAGGTTAGACTGAGATTCTCTCTGACAGGTACATTTGTTGTTACTAAGAGTAAGTGAGTCTACTTTGTCTACCAACTCGTTTGTAGCAAGAATATGTTCCTTTATTTGGTTCTTTGAACATACATATTTGTTATAAATAGACTTTAGTGACTCATCAAGACTCTGTATTTCAGACTGTAAGCGCTTAGTGTCAATTTCATAAATATTTATACTGTCTTCTAACTTAATCTGATAGTTATTTAATTGATTAATAAGATTAACACGTTCTTTCCGTAGTTGAATATTTATGGAAAAATGTTTTTGTTGTTTCTTGTTGTTTTTACATTTTTTAATGATTTTATTCAGTCTTGCATATTTTTTAATATTATTTTGACTAAGTTTGTAATTATTATTATTGTGTTTTATTAGAGAATCTTCAGTAAGCTGTATTGTTCCTAAGGAATGAGGGTTAAAATTTGAATTTAATAATTCATCATATAAACGGCTAGTTTCCTCAGTCTGAGTACATTCCCTTTCCTTCTGCAATTTATGAATATGACTATTAGCATGAACTAATTCATCTTCTAGATCCCTAACCTTACACAATGCCTCCTCATATAAGTTACTACATGTATTGAAACCGTCCGTGATCACTCGCAGTTGGTCACGTTCATCCACAACATCTTGGTATTGCTGAGTAATCGCCACCAACTCTCGTTTAAGGCTTGTATTATTAAAGACTATCTTCTTTATTTCCCTCTCACCCTCTTCATTCTCTTGCAATATTTGCTGGCATTGGAGTTTAGATTCTTTGAGCTCCTCGAGGGCCGTTTTCAATTTAAGCTCCATATCCAGAGCTTTTGCCTTACGGGTCATCACAGACATAGTATCAGAATAAGTTACTGTAAATAGAAAAAAAAAAAGAAAGTGAGAACCGAAAAGATGACAAAATAAAGAAAAGTTGGAAATGAATGGGGAAAAATAAGATCAAGAAAGTGCAGTTCAGTAAAGAAATGAGTTACACTGCTGATTTGGTTTGAAAAGCTAATAATTATTGAGTTTTCTTGCTTTTCATTGCCTTTGATATTACTTTTACTTAATGTGGGTAAGTTGATTACAATGTGAAAGTCTGGCTTAATAGCTTTTTATCAGAATAATGACCAATACATTACTGCAAAATAAAGACCAGAAGCGTGGTTGCCTAGTATAATATTATCGGGATATAATTAAATAACCAAATTATGAAATAAAATGTATGTTTCGTTTTCTACAATGTAAACAAAACACGATACAACACACTGAGTGTTAAGTGAACTAAATTAAAAAGATAATACTTGCAAGATCGTATTTTAACTTAAATTGACAAGTGTGCTATAATAAAATAACAAATAATTAAACAATATACTCCCCGTGAAATTCCGTAGTTCAAACGTCAGCTGTTCGTTTAGGTTACCGGTGAGACAACCGGTTGATACCGAGAACTCGTGATATACTATATATTTTTCCAGGAAAACGATAATCCTGACGATTTATGCAATTATACTATGTTTACACAAACAATTACACATTAATTATACTTAAATACTATTTAAATTAAATTTTAAAATACGGAATACAAATTTGACATGTCACTTTGGCAGTGTTGCCAGCCTACCTCCTTATTAAGCTCCTCTCAAACAATATGCCGCAAATTGAGTTAACTCACTAATAATGGTATCGCGGCTGCAGAGGGCTCGCCTCTCCATTGAGGACAGAGGCAATCTTTCCTCCCCCTCCCAGCGAGCCTCTATTAACCTTTTTATTCGATTTGTCCAGATTATTAGCCACGATGTGTATATCTCGCGAAATCTACCCTATTACCTAACGATGTTTTGACTGCGAAAGTTTTACAAGAATAAATTGTATCGCAGAACAATTACATCGGCTTAAACTATTAATAACAAAGCAGATTAAATTCAAGATTTTATGATGGATCAGATACTAATTGTGGAGGAAAATCTTGTTTACCAGCTCGTTGATAGGATTATGATGGATTCGTTAGTGAGGCTAACACCGATTTATAAAACTTAACTTGTTTATCGGCTCGCTAAGATGCAAAAATCATAATCTTCTTACCGTTTTAAAATAAATTTATTATGAAATGTTAAGACGTAGACACGTGCAGCTACTTACAGTATATAGATACATAGTAAGGTAAGTATATGTGGCGGCACGCATGCGACTCCGGCGTCAACACGCTCCCGCCGCGACCTATGATTTCAATTATTGTTTGATGTCGTTATTTCTCTTGTGTTTATTCGGGACGCGTTTCTCCATTTTTTTACTTTACCCTTCCATTTTCCTCGTATTTGCGCCACAAATAAGACGCGGAGGTGCACCTAGTCTCGGTAACTGATATGTTTGGCGCTTCCCGTCGAGATGTTTAAACAAGACGCAGCCAAATCGAATTGAGTGCAGTTACTTTGAGATGCTGTCTTTCACCTTAGAAGCTCTGAGAGCTCTTTACGTGATATATGATGCTTCACTTACACGCTGTTTGCATCTATGTAGCGTCGCTTCAATAAATATTTTCTCCTTACTCATTACCTCATTAAAATCGCGTTATATTTTCTCCTTTATGCGATGCAACGTCTACGCGTTTTATAAAAATGTACCATTAGCTATTTATCCTTTCTTTAGTGTATCAGTGTCGAGTTACAAGAAAACAAAACGTCAAGCCTTTCGATCGACGTCCATTGTGTTCCAGTGTGTGACAATGAGAACCTAATGGACTGTCACACTTCATGTCCCGGCGAACTTTGTCATTGTTTTCTCCTGAACGTGTAAGTAGATCTTCTAGGAAACCTTAAATCGCGTATTGATTCATGTCTGTGTCCCTGTATAACAACAATACACTAGTACCTACACGCCAAGTAATATTTTTAAAGTAACATTGTGTGAAATACTAAGTGTATAAAAAGAGCAACGAGGTGTGACGCGCTGAGTGAGCTAAGATATATGCGACGCCGTGCAACAGGCGTGATTCAAACCGTGGCTGCGGGACTGCCAGCACCTGCGGCTATTTCATCTCTTACCACAAAACCACTGCTATCATCAAGACCTTAAGGTTCATTTTAGAAAAATGCCGTACACTCAGCCAAAAACTATACCCTAAACGAGAGTTTCTCGGTCTCCTTAAAGTGGTTGCGGTAAAGATCAGTTTCGTAGCGCCATTGTTCCGCTTCCGAACGCGCCGCCGCAATATTTCAGCACTTTGCTAAGAAATAACAATGCACCGCTCGACGAAAGCACTATAGTTGTGAAATAGAGCAGCGTAAGCAATGCTTCATCATCATCGTAAGAAGCCTGAAGTGCAATATTCTTGAGAATAAAGCGCAGTCGTACTTACAAATTGCTTTTTTAGAATGTTGCTTGTGATTTGATATAAAGCTGTTGAACATCCTTCAGAACACCTTTTCGTTATATCAAAAGTAAAAATAAAAAATACAGAAGGAAGGAAATTTAGACTTGTTTACGTTGTGAGAAAAAAAAAAATATCTAAAAAAATTGTATCTACTTTCCGAACAATTCATAACTGGAAGCTACTTACAAAATTTGAAACAGATAAGTGTGTCTAACAATAAGAGTTGGAAGAAGTTATATGTTGGGTGTTGTGGCACAATGGAAGCGGACCATCGTTCTTATAAGCCTTTGCAGGTGTCGCCTCCTTTCCATACAATGCCGTCGCCAGGCGACAGGGCAACAGGCGACAAATATCGGGGACGTGAGAACCCGTGAGTGTGTTCCATAGACAACTCCACTTCTTTTTTTATTTTATTTATCTGTAAGAACATTTAATACCTCGTTTTGTGTCAGAGTTTTGTAAGAGCTCTCTACAATTACTTTATTGGGTAGGTACCCGGTATACCATTTGTCTCGTTTAGATTTTGTCTATTGTGTTTTTTAAACCCCGACGGAAAAGAGTCTGTGTGTCTGTCCGTGGCATCGTAGCTCCTAAACGAATAGACCGATTTTGATGCGGTTTTCTTTGTTTGAAAGCTGACGTAATCGAAATGATTCTTAGGTACAATTTATACAGAGCTGTCCAGGTGTTCAAGGTCATCATATAGTTTTTATAAACCAACATGGTGACAGTTCTTCCAGAATTGCCAAGCGTAAGATAAACAATGTAGCATTAAGGACCTTACTCCTGTTTAGTGCCGTAAAATAGTTACTTTCTGAAAGCTCAGTAACGGCTAGATAAATAAATAAAAATGTTATTAGAAATTAATGTAAAAAAAATAATCAAAATACGTTTTTTTTTTCATTGCCTCGAAATTATTTAACAACACGATATTCGCTATCGTGAGATAGCAACCATTCAAGCTGAAGTTCTTATTTATTTATTTAAACTTCATGTACAGTAATGGTACATAGGCGGACTTAATGCAACAAGGCATTCTCTACCAGTCAACCTTTGGGTTAAAAAAGACAACACTGTGGTAGGTTTGCACAAGTTCTTTATCATAAATATTTAAAATTACTTACCTAACTTCTTTTATTTACTCTCGAGTAATTTGTAGTGTTTTTATATGGGAATATGCTAAGCTAATATAGGAATAATCTAATAATTTCCTGACCAGTAAATAATTATTATTAATATAATGTGTACCTACACATTATGTCGAAAGTAAATAAACGAAATTTTAGACGAGAACAATAAATGTATTTAGACAAACTAAATATTAAAAAAAAAAACTACTGAATTTAAGTAGATTTTAATTTAAGCTATATTTTTTCGTTATACCGACATACATGACAAAAATATGTCCACTAAAATTTTAATGTATCTAAAATATTTATCTATCAAACAATTTATCTATAAAACAAATTAATAACATAATAGAAATATATACAAACTAAAAAATATTATTATTTACAAACGGGTAGAAAAAGGAATTACTGGGCATCAAAAAATATTTATTAGTTTTGATGTTACTAAGCAAATAAATATAATTTGAGTTAACATCAATTAAAAGAAAACAAAAAAAAAAAAAAAAACAAACTTTTAACCGCTTTTCTCTTTAGAAGTCTTAAGGTGAAAATTCCGCCGAACTAGGCACGCGTAACTCGAACTCGCGAACTCTGCATTCTGCTGCATAATCTATAATAATCATATTGAAGTACGAGTAGGACGCAAGCCTCGCAGGTATAGTGTTTTCAGTTCCGCCCACATGCTCAAGATCATTGGTCACGCCTTAACACAAGAAAGTAATGAGATATTTTGGTTTATCTCTAGAGAATATCAAAACAAAAGACAGAAAAATAGCCAGCAGGGTGAAATTGAGACCTGTCCATGAGGAACCATTGTTATTATCAACACACGTTAGAAATACGAGTAGCCATCGAACTAACATTATTTACCTTATTAATTTAATATAGATTCTACCTTAGATTTGTTTTTATTTCTTGTAATATCAAATGTTGGTGTAACCGAAATACCGAGGGCAATAGAAAATATTATGATAACCGCTGGGCAGTACAAACCGGGACTAACAATACCTTCAGCGGTGAAAGTAAACAAGGATTGGATTTCGATTCATTAACGACAGACTTATGTCGGTGTTCCTAATGAGGCTTCTAAGAAGATTAAATTTTATCATGCCTACTCATGTTTTGTTTAAGATTTTATTTAAATGTTGTTCGTTATAGTCTTATAGATTCGGCCCACTACGCCATACCATACCATGACCATCATGATTATTATCATACAAAAAATATTCGAACTGTTAGATTGCCTCTCTCGACACTTAAAAAAAAAACAGGATTAATTTTTATTGAGTTTATTTTATAATTTTTTTTTATTTTTTTTTTTTATTAGTATAAACCAGTGCTTGACTGCGATCCCACCTGATGGTAAGCAGTGATGCAATCATTGATGGTGAGGCGCACTAGTTTATTAAGAGCCTATTCACTCTAGCCTCGAAGACATCTAAATTATAATTGGACGGGAAGACCGCAGCAGGCAAATTATTCCAGTCCTTCGATGTACGCGGAATAAACGACGAAGCGAAACACTTAGTCCGGACCGTTGAAGTTTCAACAACGCAAGGGTGGATACTCGCCGTACGTCGGGTTGTCCGATGGTAGAAAGGAGATGGCGGAATCAAGTCATGCAATTCCCGCGCACACTCACCAAAATGCAACCTTGACCAAATTTCCCAAATTTGACAATTATCAAGTATCATTATTATACACACAAAAATCCAGGTCCGTTGCTGGACTTGCTGGACAGCAATTCAATCAGATAGTTGTAAGAACTGGACGATTAAAAAGAATGAGGGTAATTTATATTATAATTATTGCTGATTTGCGGAATTGTATTTGCATCAATCACTGATTTTTGTTAGTAATAATATTGGGGAATCCGGGGTATAAGCGGACATAGTCTCATCACACTAATATTATAAGGGCGAAAGTACAGCTCAACGGATTTGAAATGAAAATGAAATTTGGCACACGGGGAGACCATGCCCTGGGGTAGCATATAGAATATTTTTATCCCGAGAGTAAGTTTCCCGGAGATAATTTTCTATATTCACATGGGCGAAGCCACTAGCAGCAAATATTTTTAAAATATGAGACTATGCTCACTAGACCGTTCCGTCACCGACCAACATTGTCGCGATGTATGATACTAATAATAATGCTTTATAGGTTATTTCGAATGGGTCCTGGTTGACTATAAGAACCGAAGTTGTAGAAGCACGAGTTTTACTGTGAATGTAGGGACAAAATGCCTTAATATGCGTCTTACATTCTGAACTATCTCTTCGTCTATCTATATAAAAATCAGTTACTGTTTACTAGTCTCGCTAAAGTCAAGAACAGCTTGACCGATTTGGGTGGTTTAAAAAAAAAAAGGAAACCCCATAAAAACTTGAAAATTTTAAAAATAAATTAAAATGTTCATTTTATATGAGAATTGCGTGTTAAAGATGGGAAGTGCTAATTTCACAGAGGGACAGCATCACGAGCCTTGTCAGGAAAAACATGGCGGCAGTTCGCAAATTTTGCAAGAAGGGGCTTTTTCTTTCCTAATTAAAATGTATTTATGATAATATATTTATAGCAATAGTGCCTATTCTAAGAAATTAGTAGTTTTATGAAGAACGATATTATCATAAGCATAATCGGACTTCTCAATTCTCCTCTTTAGGAGAGGGAATGGGCCCTAATCCACCACGCGGGCCCAGTGGGGATTGGATGGGTGTCACATGTCTTTGAATTTTTCGTTCTAGGACATGCCAGTTTTCTCACGATTTTTTCCTTCATCGTTTTGAGAGAAGCGGTGAGTAAGTAAATTCCGCATAATACATTATCATAAATAGCTTTAAATTAAGAAAAATTTTCTTTCTGCTAAAAGCGCAAACCGTTGGTAACAATGTTCTTTCTGATAAGACTCGATATCATTAAATTTTAAACCAATTAAAATCTAAGCTGACATAAACAACCAAAACTTAGTGACGTTGATTTTAAAACACAAACATCGACGACAAAGTAATGTACTATAAGAACGGATGTCGGAGGAAATGGCTGAAAATTCTCACTCAAACAGAGACTCGTGTTTTTGGGGTGGACGATGTGCGTACCGCTGGAGGGGTATCCGGTGTCCTAGTGAGATGCGGGACTCTCTGGCCCGGGAAATAATGCCATTTCCGATGAGCACCCGCGGCCCGTGTTACAACAAGATTAGGGAAATAAAAAACCGGTCAAGTGCGAGTCGGACTCGCGCGCGAAGGGTTCCGTACCGTCCGTAAAAAATACGGCAAATAAAGCACGTTTGTTGTATAGGAACCCCACTTAAATATTTATTTTATTCTGTTTTTTGGTATTTGTTGTTATAGCGGCAACAGAAATACATCATCTATGAAAATATCAACTGTCTAGCTATCACGGGTCATGAGATACAGCCTGGTGACAGACGGACGGACAGCGGAGTCTTAGTAATAGAGTCCCGTTTTACCTTTTGGGTACGGAGCCCTAAAAACGACGGGGATTTAATAACACCACCGATACACGTTTCGTGAGCAAACAGGCCCGATTCCACACGTCCAAGCTGCTGTGGAGGACAAGAAGGGTCAAAAGTGCAGTTGTATTTTTCCACCCGTCAAAATCAAGTTGTCTACTCGATCTTTGTCCAGACTCATAACACAGATGTTACTAAATTGTCGAACATTTCATAGACTCGCAGGTATATTAGCATTTTAGAAAGAAAGAACAATTGTATATTTGGTCACAGGAAATACAATTGATGAAATTTATATTAATTGGAATTATTATTTTTTGCACGAGGCAAAGCTAGTAAGACCCTAATCACAGAGTAAATAATAATAATAATACATTTATTTCAGACTAGTAGAGTTCATATAAATTACAGCTACACAACAAAATGCTCATACAGAAACAAATTATACATACAGAAACAAATTACATATGCACAAACATATTATATACCGTATAACGGGGTGAATAGAAACAAAACTTTGGTTTGGTTTTTCACTTTGATACGATATTATCGGCTTCTAATAAAGCATCGACTTTTTAGAATAACAATTCATTAATAAATTGATACAGTTAAATGCTGCAAAAAATATTCAAATATCGTGAAAATACCCTTTGAAGTTTTGATTCTATTTGCCCCTGAGTTTCTATTCACCCCATTTGACTGATACACAAACAAATTAAACATACGAAATAAAAACGACAAAACTTAATACTATTTAACATATTTAAATGACGCACAGTCGTCAGTGCCACAGGAAAGCTGTTATGTATTTATTTATTTTAAAACCCGAATATTTCCTCCTTTTACTATTTCAAATCATAAATGCTTTCACAATTTTGTGAAATTCTAAATTTTAAAAGCTTCGGTTTAAAATTTGCGACGCGATTGCCCCGTGTGCAGTTGAAAAAACGGAAATACGGTAAAAACGTTTCGTGATCGCCGCGCACGTGACCGAGCGCTACGAGACCTCTACGGAGTTACGGTGCTACGAAGTGCTACGACTGCAGGGCTACGAAGTTGCCGTAGAGCTTTTCGTCTACCTACGGTAAATCGTAGCAGATTTCTTTTTGTGGTTATTATTATATAATTTTATAATGATTATATTTTATTTCTTAAAGAAATACAGACACAAATATAGTAGAAGCAGGGTCCAAGCTACTAGTGGTTAGGGCATCAGAAATCATACAATGCGAGCCGTATCAAGAAGTACTTGCCTTCTGTCTCAGGCCCTTGGATTGATCCCTTAGAAGGGTGACGTTTATTTTAGTTATGATAAAATATTTATCTAATATACTTAATAATTTTTTTTTTTTAACTTCAACGTCCCGCTGTGGGTAGAGCGAGAGGGCGTGTCAGACTTTTCAGAATCAGAATCAGAATCATTTATTCGTAAACATAGATGATAATTATATACAAGATGTTAAAAAAATAGGTAGTGCGCTATGTTTTGCCAATTGACATACAAATTATTAATAAAAAATATATTATGCTATTAAATTAAAATATAAATTCGTCATAATTATGCAAGCAAGTAAAATTTCAATATTCATAATCAATTTCTTTTACTGACTAAAACCCATCTATGTTCCTTTAGTTGCCCTTTGGGGCCAGGGCCACGCTTATAAAACCTAGAAAGTACGTGCTAAAAAAACCATTAATAATTTCATGATAGTTTGCTATGAAAAATCAAAAATTCCTTTACCCTCATAAAAAAACCTCACATAAGCATAACTCAATATAAAATGAACTCTAATGTTTAATTTTATATTTTTATTAACTATTGAAATTTAAAAAAAAAACGATTTCTTTTTTTTCGACACAAATCAATAGAAAGTACACATAAAAAAGTTGAAGAATTAAGCAACTGAGCAATTGCGTTCGTTTTATATTTCTTATTGAAATATTAGAATAATAACCCTTTGGCCATGAAAAAAATAATTAAAAATTTTCTTTGTTTCTAAACGAAGCATTAAAAAGTGTCACAAAAGTCAAAAACTACGCAACAGGGCTGTTACAATATTTTTTTATATTTTCTATTGAATGCCCTTTACTGCCTCACGTTGACCAACATTCGTTTACAATATCAAATAAACATCCACTAAACAATAGCAAAAGAACCTCCCCTCGTTTCTAAACGAAGCATTAAAAAGTATCACAAAAGTCAAAAACTACGCAACACGCCTGTTGCAATATTTTTTTATAATTTCTATTGAATTTACTGCCTCACGTTGACCAACATTCGTTTACAATATCAAATAAACATCCACTAAACAATAGCAAAAGAACCTCCCCTCGTTTCTAAACGAAGCATTAAAAAGTATCTTTGTAAAAGTTTAAGAACTACGCAATAGAGTTAATTTTATATTTTGTATGGTATGTTGGAAAAAATCAGAATAAGGCATTGTTCAGATCAAACGTATAGTCGGCCGCTGACTGTGAGCGCGCGTTACGCAGTTTATCGCTTTTCCATATACATATATCAACTTCTCGTTCACACAAAACCGACTCTACGCTATTACGTAATGCATGTTTGCTGTCTCTCGGTGGCCGAATATTTTTCTATGCGTCTATGTACGGTGGACGTGGACTGGCTACGTTGCCGAACGTAACAGCGTATTAGATTGCAGCGTGCCGCCGCGCCACGGGCACAATTCGTAAACGAACACAAGCGTACTCTTTTGTTCACACAGGTAGCGCATTGTATGCTATAGCGTATTGTCGGCGAGAACGCATACTGTAGACTGTGTCCACGTCTACACTGGGGCTGACAGTGAGCATACTCACAGTTGGTGGCGGACAATACTTTTGGTGTGAACGATGCCTAATGCCCGTTACGGCATCACGTTGGCTAACACTCGTTTACAATAACAAAAACAAAAAAAACTTTCTCCGTCTCTAAACGAAGCAATAAAAAGTTTCTTTCCATAAGGTAAATAACCACGCAGTAACCCTCTCGCAAATTGCGAAACTTTCGAGGGACCGTAACCATTGAGTATTGTTTAAAAAAACATGTTTTCAAAACAATTAAAAAAACTTGTAGAACAATTTTACGTAAGAAGTCGTAGAAATACCAGTGTTTCACGATATGTTGGAGTTGGCAACCCTTAGCAACTCTGAATGGAGGCTAGAAGTTGGGCCCTGTCTGAGGGAACTTGACTAAATAGGAAGTGGTTGCCGTCCAAGTTGGCATCTTTGTAGCGGTGTGGCTTCCTCACGACGAATCGAGCCATCTCAGCGCTGTTGTTGTACATGAGTTTGGCAAATAGATACATTGGTTTGAGCATTCTTACTCCGTATTGGTGCTGTGACAAGTTTATATGCATATGTCGCAGCCATCTGTTTAAATTAGCCAGAACTCCTAGGCCTTTCATTTAACACCGACAGACCAGGCCTTAGTAAAATATTATAAACTTATTAGTAAAATACATACCTATCATTATTCAAAGGCTTTAAATTAGACAATCCCTCTTCACTCTCACTTTTGTACTGATGGATTTATCGATAATAGAACGACCCATATGTCACTTATTCATTTTACCATCATTCTCAACCAGATTTCACCAACTGCTAGACATAGGGCTCTCTTTTATTATGACAGTTCGGCCATGTATTTAGTTGTGTTTTAAGGTACCGTACACATGCGATTTTAACCCAAAATTATTATTTAGGTTTTAAAAGTTTTTGAGATTTGTAATTATCCAATGACTTATTCCGCTCTAGGGTAGAGTGAGAGGGTGTCAGATTTTTACTAACTGAAACCTACCTATGTCCTTCAGTTGCCCTTTGCATTCCAGGATCACGATATCCATTTCAGAAATTTTGGAAAAGTTTAGAAAGTATAGTAATGGAATTATGCACCCATAATATTGCCACTGAAAAAGTAATAGAATTACCCTACCCAACTTGACCTGTCCAATATCAACCATCTTCCAGAACCAGTCTATTAAAGCCGTATTACAGCAACACAAGTACACCAGACATATCGCCCTAAACTTGCGACTAGAGCAAGTTTGTGTGTTGAACCGCATTTGTCGGGCCGATCGCAACTTCTGCTCCGATTAGCTTCGACACCAACTTGCTCCTCTATATCGACATTCTAATTTCATACACTACATATTAATCGAGGAACAGACGCTAATAGATTTTGTGGGGATTGAATTGTTGCCTTAATTTATGAGATTATTGGACGGACGACGTTCGATTTTTTTTTTGTCGTTTTGCCTTGTGACTTAGTTGCTGCAAGGGGCTTAAAAATTGTTCCTAGGGAACATGCTCCCAGAATGAAAAGTCCTATGTGCTATTCTAAGACGTGGTTTACCTGTCTGCTAAATTTCATCTAAATTAGTTCAGCCGTTCGAGCGTGATGAAGTAACAAGCATACCTACACATACACATTTGCCTTTATTGTTATAGATTAATATTATATTTGAGTGGACGGTTTGAAAATACAATCGGACCCAGTAGATGGCGCTGCAATCGGGTTGTTTTTTGACGAAAAGTAGGCATTGACAGAGCTATTCGGGTGGCTACATATTGACCTATTTTAAGAAACTTTAATATTATATGATTATATGTAATGGATTTAAACCCCATTTATAAAGGATTATCCTTTTTTTAGAAATTGCAACATGATCTAATCTTAATTTACAAAATGGAGCATCCCCTTTAATAGAACAAATTATTTCTTTTCATGATCATACTTTAGTTATTCTTATTATAATTACAATTTTAGTAGGTTATTTAATATCAAGATTATCTATCTATATATATAAAAGGAGAAACTGACTGACTGACATATCAACGCACAGCCGAAACTATTGGGACTAGGAGTGTGAAATTTTGCACAAAGCTTCCTTTTATGTCGTAGGCGAGCACTAAGAGAGGATTTCCCAAAATTCACCCCCTAAGGGGAAGAAATAGGAGTCGAAAGTTTGTATGGAGAAACCTACTTTAACGCGGGCGAAGCCGCTGGCAGTAACTAGTTATTCAATAAATACATTAATCGATTTTTATTAGAAGGTCAAATAATTGAATTAATTTGAACTATTTTACCAGCACTTACCTTATACCTTATATTGGTCGGACAAGATTTGAGTCAAATCGATACAAAAGAAGAAGAATGAACAGTTTCATTTGAATTCCATCAAGCATACACCATTTATGCTTTGATGACCAATATTTCATGAAACATACGAGTATGATTGAAAACGCTTTAAAATGAACTCGAATTTCCAACAATAGGTGCAGCATAATTACCAGCGCATATCACCTGACACATTCCTGTTTAACAATCGAAGTCTCGTGTGTTGTTCCCTGTTATTAATAAACTTGTGGCCTTTTTCGTATCGGCGGCATGGAGCCATGGAATTATTGGATAGTTGGTATTGTCAGCAGTCAGTGGTCATAGTCGCGAACATAGCCGTCGTGCGGAATGTCAGCGGAATTTCATTTCGTTAGTGCCGCACCCTGCCGGGGTTGCGGATTCCTGCGGTCAACCCCAGGCCCCACGCCAGCGCCCTACACACTCAGTCCTTCTGTTCTATATTGACGAACTCCACAACTCAACGTGAGTCAAAAAACATACACTAAATTGTCCCTAAGTTAATTTATTATTAGTACAAACATTTTCTAGATTCTTTTTTCATATTAAGCGGCGTTAAAATAAACGCGATTATCATAATATACAGGGAGAACATTGATTTAAGACTGAGATAAGGCAATTTGCGTTAAAAGGAACAGTTGTAACCTAATTGGGAGCATCCTTTCATATTTTTCAGAACGCCATTAGAAGTTGAGCTTCGGTGATGTAATATTCAAAAAAGAGCATAATTTTAACACAAAAGTATCTTTCATACTTATCTAGTCCTTCGGCGTTGGTTGTTAATTTTTTTCTTTTTAATGAATCTGGTTTATTTGCCAATTATCACCTTGTTAATCTACCTAAATTAATTATGTAATTTATTCTAAGATTTTATTTAGGTGAAAAATTGAAAGCAGTGGAATGCATTAGGATATTTTTTTCAGCTTTTTCTTAGGCCAATAAGATCTCACAAATTAACCCAACATAAATCGTCACCCAAAGATTCGTGATCTGATAAACAATATTCAAAGCATTTCCGATGCTCGCCGAGTATTGTAAAGAGAGCGTCGCGACGGCAGCCGCTCTCCATAATATTGTGTTATACCTTATCGAATTTGCATGTTTTTACTGAATAACATTCCTTTGGCGCAGTCGAGATCAAAGGCCGAGGCGAAAGTGATTTCGCACTGAGTTAGTTCAACAAGATTCAGTTTCGCCCCGCTCCTATCAGGCTTCTGAATAATTTTCGTGTAATAAGGAAAATTGTAAATGGGCATTCGACTCTTGATATTTTATACAGCCTATCAGTCGGTGGAGTGATGTCTTACCTTTTCAAACAGATGGAGGTTCAATAAGATTTTTAGTTTCGGCACGTTCACGTTGTATGCTTTACCTGACTGTTTTCTTAATAAGGATCCTATATTTTAGTGTCTAATTCCCATAACTGTCGTTGTATTTGTCAGACAGAAACGGTCTTTACGCCAAATCCATAAATTCAGGCCAATGCATCCCAAACAATAAGGCGTACCGTACAAAAAAGTCACACGTCCGTGTCAAGACGTCATTTACATTTTCCATTACAGAGGCGATAAAATATTTATGGACGAAATAACATTAAGAAAACGCCGCTTGTTTCTTCTAGCATGTATGTTTAATGCGTTGGTAATCTCGCGTCGTTTGATGTCGCTCAAAGAGCCGACGCCTACGGAGCTTAGCTGGACTACTGAGGACCAGTCCCTAGTTGCCTACCCTCCTTTAAATTATTCCGGGAACGATCTGTCGCTAAAATTGTTACTTAAGAACTTAATCGACGCGTTGCTCTTTGTCTGCCCTACAGATGTTTTTTAAAACAACATTTTATTGAATTCCAATTTTTGTGTCTCTTCCTTTGTGTTTTTTTTTTACCTCTGATTTTAAATTGGTTTCAATTTGTTTTTAGTGCTGTTTTATGGCATGGCATGTTGTAATTTGCAGTGTTACATAAAATGTTTTAACATAATTTACGGGAATTTAAAGGATATTCCGGAAGAAATAAACTCAGGATGCTCAATGCAAGTTAGAAATAAATTTAATTCGTTGACAGCATCAGGTTTATTAAACAAGTGAAGTGTTATCAAGATCGGACACATTATAAATTACTGCTCATTAGACACGTTGGTGCTACGATATATTTAGCAGGCGTTCCAGCGTTGAAAAATACTTTTATCCAGAAGTGGATTGATGCAAGCTGATGATAATAATGATGCTGATGCTCTAAGGCATAATAAAAAACGAATTAGACAAACAATAAGCTTTTGCTATAAGCAAGTATGTGTAATCATTTAATTTTATCCACTTTATATTCTACTCCACACCAACCCCATATCACATATATCACATCACTTAGTCTAGATTGTAACAAAACCACCTGCAATTAAATAATCCTATCACAGAGATATTATAAAGTTGAAAGTTCGTGTATGTGTTTGTTGCCTCTTTACGCTCGAACGGCTGAACGGATTTTATTGAAATTTGGTATACAGGTAGACCATGTATTGGAACGTGTTTTTATCCCGGCAATATGTTCCCTTGGGATAATTTTCTATTACGCAGGCGAAGCTACTGGCAGCAACTAGTTTCAAAATCATTTTAAGAGTGCTCTAATCCCATGGGAACGTTCATAAGAGACCCTACCACGAGCTAAACTAAGAATTAGAGCTATATAGGGTGTACACTGTATAGCTGCACCCCTCGCTCGCCTGACGTTTTGACTCGTCATGGTAAGCCTACTGTATCAGTAACATCAACATTAGCAACCAGGTGAGCTCTAATACACGTGCCTGTGCTTGCTCATGCGCGCGCGGGATTTATCTCAAGCTACTAATTAGCGCCTTGTGCTCGTATTACATGTTAATCGTTACCGACCTGTTTGTGCTGGGTTCAATGTTGAACAGAATGTGCAGCCCCCCTAGCCAAGTCACAAACGATAAACGTAAACTCTCAGTAGTCTTTAATAGATTTTCAACTTTATGTTATTGGATATAAAGTTGAAAATCTATTGAAGATTACATAGTGTTTTCGTTCGTTCCGGTCGCTAACGCTCAGTAGTCTTTAATAGATTTTGAACTTTATGCTCTTAGGTATAAAGTTGAAAATCTATTGGAGATTACTAAGTGTTCACGTTTATCGTTTGCAACTTGGCTAGGGGGGCAGTAGAATTAGTGAGTTCTTTAATTTGACAAGCAAAGATCAATTAATTTAACACTAGCTTCTGCCAGCGGCTTCGTCTGCGTGAGTGTCGAAGCCAGATAATAAGTAGCCTATGTCCTTCCTCGGGGCTCAAGCTTATTACATCAAAATCGATTCCGCAGTTTATACGTAAAAGCGTAACAGACAGACAGTTACTTTCACATTTATAATATTAAAGTATGGTATTCGGTTTTATTTAAATTTGATTTCTGCCGAATGGATGCATATAGCAGAATGAGAATGTTGAGGTGGATGTGTAACGAGAATGGATAAAGTGAGAAATGAGTATACTATGAAATGTGAATGATAAGTTGAAGGAGAATTGTTTGTCATACCAAATGGTCATGTGAAGAGGAGGGATGAAACGCATGTTACTAAAAGAGTTATGAGTATACATGATGGAGAGGGTCAGGGAGGCCAAAGAAAAGATGGACGGGTTGCGTGAGGAGAGATATAAAAGAAAAGGGAGTTAGTGACAGCGTGATGGGACAGAATAGAAGAAAATAAATGTGTTGGGCCGACTCCAAATAACACGGGACAAGTAGATGATGATTTAAATTGAATTTCGATCTTTCAGTTGGTTGACGAGGTCGTAGCTAAATAATAACAGCCACCCAGGCTGAACTTTCAAGTTAAGCTACCATTATCATGGTCAGTCCGTAGATGGGTGACCATCGCTTTTTATTGTGAGTTTACTCCATGTCTTGGAATCAAATCTTATCCGTCGTTACGGATATCAAAAGCCAGAAAATGTATACCTGTCTTGCTCTAAAATATCCCTAGATACTGTATAACCCTTTTGCTGAGTTGTGGAGGTCAGATAGGAAGTCACTGCATCCAGCTAGACTTAAAAGCCAACCCCAATATGTTAGTAGTTGCGGACGGTGAGCAATGGGTGACTCGCCGTTCGATCGTCCGGTAACCGTCCGGACCGAGCCCAAGTCGTCGACGGCGCGTAGTGTTCCACGCGTGCCTCAAGGAGATGTCAGCAACCGTAGGGGCCCAGCAGGGTCGAAGCCTACTGGGGCCATGGGTGATGCGAAAGAGATCCCCGGGGCCCTGGAAAAAAAAATGGCAAAGAAGGAACAGGAGTGGGTTTTTAGTCAGTAAAAGTCTGAAACTATCTCCCGCTCCGCCCAAGAACGGGGGATGTCATTAGATGACTTTCCCACCCGAAAAAAAAAAAAATATGTTAGTAGTAAAGCTACAGTTTGACAAACAAACTGTAACTTGGATAATGTTTTTTTTTTTCAAATTAGTTATCCTATTATAAACAAACTACATTAGTGTGCTACAGCGCATCGGTACTGGTATCTACGCATGCACACGCGAATACACTAGTGACGCAATCAAGACTTACCAAGAATTTTTCAAAATAGATTTTACTTAGCCTAAAATAATTCTTGATTATTCTAATGATAAAAAATTACCTAGCTTTAATCGATTTAGTAGCCGATTCTGAACATACTATTTTCAGAATGTCCGTTTATTTTGTTGTATACAAACTTAGAACCAGATGAATTTAGTATAGATTGCTATTTCCTCTTCTAAATCATTACGAGTCTCGATGCTTATTACTTCGCTACTTTATATGCACCATCGCAATAAGTCGCAGCTCATAAGAAGCACGTTTTAAAGAGCATCGTGAAGACGTGTTTGCAAAAGCATGTTTCCACACTCGAGCACAATGGCAGAAGAAAAATGTATATCTCAGTGAATATCGATTTCAAATAAAATTGCAACCTTTTCAGATAACGAGGTGACATTTCCCCTTTTCCGGGGACCGTTTGCCGCCCTTGTCGTACATTGGAAATTTATCCACCGAAATAAGCAGATAACGAATCTAATGGCATCTATATACAAGAAAAATGTACGATTGGCTCGAATCGCTTGTGGAAAGTATTGTCGGAGGCTTGTCGAGTTGCATTCTTGAAATATTAGGCGCCCCACTATGTGGAAGAGCCTTAGAGAGCCTGGCCATAAATACGTTTGTGGCTGGTATTAGTTAATTTGTATTTTTTTCAGAACGTTTTTCTAGTAAGCTAGCCATAAAAACTATGCAAGTGTTATACCATTCCAGAAAGCTTATAATATATACTTTTGTTTGGTATACACGAATATGCTGTTTATTTATTATTATATTTAATAGAAATATTTGTCTCAAGACATATAATTTTTGCGTATCTGATACTTTCAATTAGAGTTTTGACAGTTGCCGAAATTTGTCGAAGATCTATAAATGACGTTATTGGATAGGAAATTTAATTTTATTATACAGAAAGAAAAAAACTTGCAACTTCATTGCTCAACATATGTTAATCTATTATAACATGAAATAAGAACCTTTTCTTGTAAATACGTAGGCATTACTGTATGCTATTTGATACTTTACTTTTTTTTTGATACTTTATTGATTGCAATTTATATCAAAATAATTCATCGAGTATTTCCCACCATATTTTAGTTCACATAATCAATAATTAGTTCTTATTACCACACCAACTTCATGCCAACGGCTTATCCCACGCGATAGCATAAAATTATCCCATGGCAACATACTTCCGGGAAAAAGAGTATCTTTTGTGCTATTTTAGGATATGGTTTACCCGTGTGCCAAATTTCATCCAAATATGTTAAGCAGTTTGAGTGTGACGAATTAACAAATATACACACTCTTAAACTTTCATTTTTATTATATTAGTGTCATGCTATTTTGCTTGAATGACTGAACGGATTTTGGTAGAACCTGGTACACAGGTAGCCTATGTCCTGGAATAGCATATAAGATACTTTTTATCCGCTTTATGGTGGTAATTATTGTAACCTTGGATGTCTAAATTGACCCGACTAATATACGCCATCATTTGTTCATTCAGTCCTAATTCACGGGAAAAGTGTCATTCAGCATTATTCAGTGTTACCTTTTGGACTACTCCGAAAATGCCCAAGAATCAAGGAAGAAAGACTGTAAGATTACATCATGCTAGAAAATGCTCTAGAATACCTAGAAATGCATTACATACATTTTTGTAGACTTCGGATTCTATTTGTATTTGTGTATTTATCTATTTTGTACCAATTATAACGTATTAGGTGACATTATTTAAAAATATTTTGTATTTTTTTAAACTATTAAATATATATTTATATATATACTATACAGGGTGTTTAGTGCATCGTGTGCCAAATTGAAATGGTCGACTGGAGGGGTCATCTGCTATCGTTTCAGACCCCTAAACACTTCTCATGCCCTGAGGATTTTTTTTCATCGACTTTTTATTGTTTTATGAAAATAAGACCCAAATTTTTCATTCAAATACAAATTTAAAAAAATATATAAGGCGTAGACTCTGAATTTTAATTTTATTTAGATGTGTATTGTATTAGAGGACTTTTTTTAAAATTAGTGACATTAGCTATCTAGTTTTTTTTTCTACTTGCAAAAAAAAAAGTTTGGACTTAAGTTACAGCTATTTACATGGCTATAAAAAAACCAAAAGCGACCGGAATCTTCCAACTCCCTCAAAAATTCTCTAGTTTATCCTCTTGCTAGTGATGCGCCACATGCCATAAAAATCTTTTTATAACTTTGTGAATTCGCTAGAATTGTAAATCGAGTCACATAAGACTAACATTCAAAATTATGATTAAAAAAAATATTTTTGCCTAAATGATACTTACCTGAAAAATGAAATTTCATTTTTAACATTTATTTCATAATTTTTAAAATTTCTGCTCAAATTGTTGGCCTCTGTTGTGAATGCAGGCCCGACATCTGTTTAGTATTTCGATATTTGTTGTTCGAAGTCGTATTCCCTCCTTAATTGTATTGAAAGCCAAAATTTCCTTTTTCGCACATAGGAACACTTGTATTACAATACACTAATGGAGCTCTGTCCTTCCTACCACAAGTCTTCCCTTGAGTTTTTTACGCCGAATCGCCACACATCAAACATATTAAGAGTCAAAAACAAAAACTGCAATACGGGACTGTCAAAGATAACATTTCTTTAAGTCACAAAAATTCTATGCTCATAAATCCTCACGTTTTCATTCACAAAAAACCACATCTAAAATTGGTACCAGCACCGTGCTACATAGGAACTTATAATCAAACATGGCGTCTTGTGTTTCAATAAGCTCCTAATGATGCTCGCCCACTGCGACGTTGCTTCGCGTATACTTGTTGCTGGACTCGACGCTGTGCCGCTGAATAAAACATACAGAAGTATCACTTATGTGGTGTGATGTAACAGCAATGTGCGATGGATTCAGAAAGGGGCTGCACCAGGCTACCCCACCTTGTGTAGCCCAGTCTACCTCCATCGCATATTGTTTGTTGGTCATGCATCGTTGAGGTTTCCGGCTCATTTATAAAAATTAAAGTGTATTACAAAATGGCTGGATTTCTTGCAAAAACATGGTACTATTTACTAAAGTCTACTTTTCACCCGACTGACTGCAAGAAGGGTTATGTTGTTTCTACATAATGATGCAACTTACGTGAGTCAAGTAGGGACCTGTGTATTAATATAGTTTAACATTTTTTTACAATTTACTAAGCCGATAGATATTGTCCTCTCTTGAACTATCAAACTGGTAACTGTCAAACGCTCAAGTCGTAGTTTTCTGTAACTTCATAATTTTTTGCACAATTTTAAAAAATCTTTCTGTAAGAACCTCTTGACATATAATAACGAGAAAATAATTAGCGAAATTGGTCCAGCCGTTCACGCGTGATGACGTGACCAAGAGAAATAGAGAATCATTTTTATTTATATATATTTCAAATTTTTACAATATTCAGAAAAATAAATGGGTATACCAAGGGATGTCTAAAATCGAGTGCATTTTCTGTGGTTTTGACATATAGTCTCAGAGTCTCAGTCATATATGAATTATCTCTGTTTGATGGTTGGATTCACACTTTCACACATTCGACACACACTCACTTTCTGATTTTGACTTTTTTATTCTTTTCACTTTCTGATTCAGTGTTCAGTGAACCTTCTCTGTCGTTATATTTTGCAGCCTTACAACATTGGCCGTAACGAGATAACACTAGAATACAGTTTATGTGATGGTTGCTACTACACGCTTGTTTATATTACCTAGCTATTGTCTTCTAGTGCTCCCGTAATAGATATTCAATACAGCGTCTCCTATGTTTCTTTGTACATAAATAGATCCAAGTAAAACTATTTTTTTTTTATCGTTTTGCACTGTGCCGTTCCTGGGCGAGATCATCAATTATTTCCATTTCTCTCGCCAAATATAAAGACTAGAATAAATATCTCGAAGACAACTCTTGAAACTCTTAAAACGTGAGATATATATAGATCTCTAAGTTTTTAACCGACTTCAAAAAAGGAGGAGGTTATCAATTAGGTTGTATTTTTTTTATGTTTTACCTCAGAACTCCGTCGTTTATGGACCGATTTGCAAATTTTTGTTTTCCCCTTAAAGGATATGCTTCCGGATTGGTCCCATTTTTTTTTCAAAATCCAGTTCTGATGATGGGATCCATGAGGAATCGAGGGAACTCCTCAAATATTATATTCAACTATGTAGTGATTTTGGTATTTTCATCGATGCAATCAAAACGTAACATTTGATGAAGTGGAACTGATGAAGAAGACCAGAAATGGCCAAAGGAACTTCATACTCACATAGATATCACAATGAAGATAGTTAAGCGACTATGACAGTACAAATAAATAAATGGTTCTGAATAGTTTTGTTGAAAATGGTGTCATCGAAGTGACCTGATGATGATGATGGAGCCGGAAGATAGGCACCAGAACTCTGTAATTAATCAATGTATTCTAGCCGTGTTTGGGCTTTTTAGAATTGTCTTCAGATGCACTTTGGCTGCACCAAGCCGGAAGGAGGACACGGGAACTTCATAATAAAACAAAGTATCCTAGCAGTCCAAAGAATCGCCAAACTTAAGTGACAATGGGCAGGGCACATTGCTCGCAGAACAGATAATCGATGGGGACGAAAGGTTCTGGAGTGGTCCTCCACAAAGTGGACCAATGACCTGATGAGGGTCGCGGGAATCCGATGGATGCGAGACGCACAGGACCGGTCATTAAGGCGACACTTGGGGGATGCCTATGTCCAACAGTGGACGTCTTTCGGCTGAAATGATGATGATGATGATGATCGTAGCAGTGTTGGGATTAAGTGGAAATGTCATGACAAATAGGCACTCTGGTTATAAGTGTATCGCAACTAAAAAGTGAGAAATAAAAAACTTTACAAAAAAAAAAATAACCGACATCACTAAAAAAAACACTAAAAGGATCAAAATAACTTTAATTTTGGAAGTCGGTGTTAAATAAGAAACAAACAATACCGAAAAACTCCGACTTCCGAAATTAAAGTTATTTTGATCCTTTTAGTGATTTTTTTAGTGAAGTCGGTTATTTTTTCAAAGATGCTAAGTAATGGCATTAATCACCTACTAGAAAGAAAAACTTCCGAAATATATATCAAATGGTTGCCTATTTAATGTATATCCCATTTAAATAATAATTAATATTTTATTTTCTTTGTCAACAGGTTCTTCTACCTTTACCACTTCTCATTCTACGCGTACCACTACCGGTTCAACGGACAATACAGCAGCCTTGCGCTCGTCACGTCATGGCTCTTCATCCAGGCAAGTATTAAATGAAACATAGATAATACGTTTATTTGAATGAATCGGTAAGTCCCCTCTTTGAGGAGTGACTGGCGACCTCACGGCGTCCTCACCTTCCGCATGACGCAGTTTCTCTCTGAACATGGTCAGTTCGGGAAGTTCCTGCACCGGATTCGTGTGGAAGAAACGCCCGGGTGTCACCACACAGCGGGGGATGTCATTGGATGATTTTCCCACTTACAAAAAAAAGTTTAGCATGAATGGACAGTCTAGATGTCGTTCATAATTCGGTAAATTGTACGTTTATGGGACCTTAATAAATCATTTTTTTAGTATAGTGGCCAATTTATGCGACTTGAGGAACGGATTTTACAGGATAAATACTGCCACTAATTAGAACTTATGATTTTAGGGCCCCGTATGATTTTTATTATCAGTCTTTAAACTACAACGTATAAAAATAGTTAGACTAATATTATAACTATTAGTTTTAATAATAGATATCACAGTTGAAAGTAATTCGTTTTAAAAAACAGTAATTTCATAGATAAAGATTATTTTCTATAAGTACGCGTAGTCAGTAATTTCTGCCGCTTAAAACTTTCATGAATACACATATCATCTTCCTGCAACAATTGAAATACTTTAGGAGCATCATACTCGCACATCATACATACAGACAGAATTTGATGTACTCAAATGCCACATGATAATTTGCTACTAGCCTATTTACCACATGCAGTGGCGTGTTTGTCGAGGGCACTTTGATGTCGGTCAGGGCCCGCAGGCGCCACGCACTCGCCACGCAGTTCCGGACGCTTTATAGATAAACTGTTTGTCTAAAGCGATATTAGGTTTGCGCTGCTCCACACCGTTATTGGTATACTTGGTGCTGATAAGTCATCTCAAGCGAGCCGTAATTTGTTTGGTATCGGGAAGTGTAAGATTCAATTAAAGCTTTGGGTGGTCAGGGGAGTCCAGTTCATCGTCAGTGTTTTAGCCTTTCTGCTCTATCAACTTTCAACGCCACAGTCTGATATATGTAATAAATTAACTTCGTGCCCGCGCCGCCACAGTCTTATATATGAGACAAATAAAATGGGTTAAAACAAATTTTAATTTTTAGAATTATTGTTTTATTTTTTTCCGGTTGCATTTTTGGGTTTTGGTGTTTTGTGAGCGTTTTTTTTTATAAAAATCCGTAACGTTGAAAGGATTAATTTATTAGGTATTCTTCTTCTATCCATTTGTATACGGCTGAATGTCAAATGTTTTAAATTGCCATGTCATGACCACAACCCAATTTCAGGGCAAGACCGACATTAGGTTAGACCAGCTGTCAGACTTAACACCAGAAAATGTAGCCGCTAATATTTATGGGAGTCCCAGCTGAATAGTGGAAAAATAACGTCTTATTATAAAATAAGCATCATGTATGTCATGACAACGTTACAATAGCAGACGGGTCACGGGGTCGACCGGCCGCCTAAGGGATTCGTAGGCCCCGAACAGGGTGAGGAGCTCACGCGGGTGCTTCAGCGGCTGTGAATCCGCCGTTTGTGTCCTTTCTAAAGTGACTATGACAGCTGCCTAGTGGAATGTGACGGAGCGGCCTCGCTAGTCTTTTGTTTTACTCTAAGGAGACAAGTCTAGTATGTACAGCTCGCTACAACTACTCGCAATGCACTGTGTTCTACTAATCGCGCCCGCTCCCGCCCTTGTCACTATTCGTTCACTCTGGACAAGACCTAGTTACACAGACACATACACCCCCTTACTCACTTCGCACACATATTTATATCATCGTTGCACAGATCGGGAGTTATTATTATTTTTTAAACTAAAAGAGAAAGCTTCTTTGCTAGGAAGCGGGGTCGAGCCGCGAGCATTTGTCAACAAATCACGTCCCTATACGTTTTTTTATTGTGCCGAAAACACTTACCACGGGAAATTCGACTATATTCTCAGGAAGGTAAAATAGTGTTTTCCGGAACTTGTCAATTTTTGCAACATTGTTAGGTTTATAGAGACATGTCAATCTTTCAAGTGTTATGTAAAGTTCTGGATTGTAAAATAGCGCTTCTTTTGCAGTTTCGTTGCAGACCAAGAGTTAAGCTAGTCGAATAGCTAAGTTTTCATACTTACAAAGCTTAGTTGACAATAGTATTTTTTTCATAATTATTTATGTGCGAACGGCATACTATGTAAATTAAATTGTCTAATTGTGAATATATCGTCAGCTACGCGAGCTAAGCTAAACTAACTGAGGCTGGCAAATATTGACTTTGCACTCGTGGTTTTTTAATCCAAGTCGTATTAAAAAACACGACAATCAATCAATTAACGACAATGAAGAAAAACGATTTTTATTCTCATTCAATTCACAGTCTCAATTACATAAAATGAACGTCTTTTTCTAACGCAAAGAATCCTCCAAAAGACGTGTGTCGTGTGACGTCAAAGTTTTGTCAAATGTGTCCCGCGACGAGTCAAATGACGGCGGTGCGTGTAATATTTTGTGCGGGCCCGTGGGGATGCGGCTCTGACACATTACGTCCGACTGATTTGTGGACACAGGGGCCGACTCGTGATTGACCGAAATGTGACGTTTGATGTAAACTGTAAATTATTTTAGGAAAAGTATAGGTAATATAATAAATTAAAGTAGTTTACCATTTCTTCTTATCAAATATTATTAACTGCCGTAATATAAATTTACAGCTAAATTGTCCATCGTAGCCTATATTTTATGACTGAATTCACTAATTTAATATCAAAATCAACCATTAATATTGCTATGCGTGAGCTTAAACAAATTTTATCGATAACCAGAAAATCAAACATTTACTTTTTCCCGAATACAAATAAATGGAACATTTAATTTGATTCCTACCATAGAAGCCATACATTTTAATTTGTAATATTAATACGCTGGCCATATTAAAATATCAAAGCGATGATGAGAATTACATTTCGAACACACGTGAGTGTTAAGGATGGGTTCCACTGTTTTCTGTTAATATCGTGAGGTAGTTGATCTGTGAACGTTAGGGGTGATTCAGACTGTGTGTCTTGAGCGGATCTACTCCGGCGTCGATTTCCGGTCTCTATGCTACATAGAAGTTAATAACACGCCGAGCGGACTTCGGCACGACACAACTACACCTACACAGGTACCTACACGATGTATCTGTATTGTGTGTGGACAGTGTATTAATAGAGAGCAAGCTATCTAAATTGTGGTCTTTGATGATGACAGTGTGTTTCAACTTAGATAGGATTGTCATGTTGAGTGTGTTTGTGTATACGGATATTGTATTTTACATCCTATAGTAAGCATTCTTTATTCACTAGATAAGGTAAATTTTTAAGATATATTTTTGAACGTAGTCGAATTTTCTCACAGAATCAAATGCAATTTAAAAAGCTGATCTATCTGTTCACAATGTTTACAATGTATAAAACTCTTTTTTAGAACTCAGTGATTTAATAAGATAGTTTAAATTAATTTAGTAGATCGTGTCTATGTACCGTACGTACTGTTTAGTTAGGGCCTTTTCAAATGTAGATTCTTATTTGTTCTCTCCCTGATTATGTTAGGTCTGCTACCGCCATTTTATTTGAAGTTTTTTTGATTCTTATGTTCAGTTATTTTTGGCACGAGCAATTTTAATCTTAGGAATCTTCCCTAATCTCCGAAATACACGTGAACAATACATGGTGACAGCGAAAGCGCAGTTATAATTGAGTATGGAGATAACATTAGGCGCGCCTCGGGCGAGCTCAGCGGGAGTAGGCTCTGCCGGATTACAGCGAGAGGGCGACGACGAAAAACAAGGAGCCCCTTCGGAATGCAAAGTGGGGGCTTATCTTCTAATCATCGAGCGTGTCAACTTATTATTAAAAATCATATTTCATGAGGTCGGGCCAGCGCGACGCGCCGCGCATAATACTGTCACAGACGCCGACGCCGACGTGCGATCCTCCCAACATTAATTTCAACACTCGGAACAACTTGTTGACAACAGGCTCAAATAGGATTTCACTTTCAATTAATGATTACCCAACTTTCTATTGTCCCGCAAATTTTTGATACCATCGAATAATGTCGTCCGTCAAAGCGGTTGTTAAAGACTAACTCGAGACCCTTATTATTGTTGAGGTTTAATAGGCGTGCTTCAGTTAATTTCTGTCAAGTCCTAAATCAACAGAAAAGGCCCGCCATCATGGAACAATGTAAAGTGTTGTAATCTTGCAGATCTCTTGCAAATTATAGTTAAACTTAAGTCAAACACTCTCAGCAGCTTACTTTGGTATATTATGCTGGGCATACCTTGAGGGCAAGTGTCGACGGAACCCTAAATGCACCTCATGCTTTTTTATACACAGAAAGGTCAAGTGAATGGCAACAATGTTGTAGAAATTCAAGTCTTACGTAGACATCCTTTGCACAGCTAAGGATTTGTTAATAAAAAAGCATTTTTAAAAATGTCTCGTCCGGGGAGGGCCGCGATCCTTCGTCCGCTGTTTTTTCTTTGCATTTTAAATCAAAATATCTTTATTTTTGTCAGAGTTTTCTACCGTCTTGGCGTAATCAACGCGCCGCCCGTAAAGTGTTTAAGATAATTTGCGGCTTAAAAATGTATTATCACAAAGAACTCGCTGTCTCCTTTGAAGACTCGGATCTCAGCAAGCGTTACTTGAACTCTTGAAGGTCCACGCACTATATTTTAATAGGCGATATATTATGTAGCTTTTCACAAAACATCGTCATTACATCATTTTGCCGGTGAATAAGTCACAAAACAGCTAACTTTAATCCTTACAAAAATAACAACGTTAATGTTAGATATTACCAAACAGCCAAACCCCTAGAAAACTTTTCGTATAGATATACGTCTATACGCTACCAACGTAATCTGTTACAAACGATCTGAAAATTGATAAAAATGACCTCGTTTTTTATTCACGTATCTTTCTAACAGGGCGGGCGGTAAATCTCAAAGCGGCCGATTTTAATGGACGTATAAAAGGCCGTCATCTCTCCATTAAATACCTTTTAAACGTTTGATCCTTTTTTATATTTGCTGCTGTTGCGATGATCCGCGAACAGATTGGGGCACGAACGGATGCTGTTAATTACGTCCCTACAATGTAACCGTGTTCCACTGACCTATCGTCCTTATTACATGTGTGCCATTCAAATAGAAACCGTTGCAAAGTGCCCTCTGAATCTACTGCTGTTTTCGTGAAAGGAGGAAAATAATTAACAGTATTCAATTGTTTCTTGGATGCTAATCATACGAACACAATTTCGTTGGATATTACTGTTTATTTGTAAACTAAAAGGGTGCAGCTTCATTGTAAAAAATGATGTAAATTTCATTCAATTATCTGTCAAGCAGCGCACACCGCGAATAATAAATCACAAGGTGTCGCAACTTGTCTGCGCCGGTAACCCGTTACACCGCCACTTGGAAAAAATCAAAATGAGGGGATCAGAAAATGTAATTTCAAATAAAAGTTGAGTCAGGCGCGGTCACAAGTTTCTTAATTAAAACTTACGTCGGACGACGCGAGGGGTGGCAACTTTGACCCAGAAATAAATAAATAAAGACTGGGGAGGAGTGAGGATACCGTCACGAGTCGCTCATTTATTTGTCTAAAGGAGTTTTGCTCAGTTCGACGGACGTGTCTCATAATCTGCACTCACAGCATCTATCTGCGAGTGCACCGCCGCTAGCCGGGCGACACCTCCGCTGCAACTATTGCCAGCCGCAACTCTTTACCGTTTATTCATTGCTACATTTCTATCCCTAATGCCTTCGAATCGAATTTTACGAATAGGAATTTAAAATTGTTTATAATGTTTCTTCATTCAATGTTTTTGTTTCAGCACTCCATGCTGTACTTCTTCCATCACTACGAGCTGCCTGTCATACTACAACAGGGTCAGTTGCAGCAGCTGCTTCGCGTCATCGCGGCCGGCAACGCGGCCCTCGCCAGCGTTGGCGCCTACCACGACGCTCCCGGTACGGGCACGCAGGCCACTCCTCCTACCACTCAGTCCACCACGCAAACAGTTCAGAACACTGCTCAGTCCACCACTCAAACGTCACCGTCTGTCTCCACTGCTCAAACAAACACTCTCCATTCTGGCGACATGTTATCACCTGAAATTTTTGACCAAGCTGTTCAGAGGGCGCTGAATAGTCGCAGAAGAAATTCCAACTCCCGTGGGGATACACAGGAAAGTGGTGTTGCCGCGCGCCCTAGCAGTGATGTAAGAACTACTGATAAGGATAATTCCGCCACACCTGCAGGTGACGCAGACATCAAGATTGAAGAGATCGCTAGGAAAAAGGATACTAGTAATAAAATCAATATTTCTATTAGTAACTCCGTTACCAACGAAACTGAGCATGCAGTCTTGCCGAGTGGAACTAACAGTGACCCCACTAATGTGACGGACGTTAAGGATGAGACGTCCACTTTAGACCGCCGGCGAAAAGATAGCATTGTTCTGAACAACGATGACCCGCCTCTGGCACCCGACGACGCGCCGGCGGTGGCTCCTGATAGACTAGCTCCTAGAGCTTCCCCTGAGGCTGACGAATTAAACTAACATAATAAACATTAACTTATTCCGAGCTCGTTTCACAATACTATCTACATGTTAGTTCCGATTAATCGTAACCGCTTTTGTGAAGAAGTAAAGATGTTGCCGTAACAATAACTGTTATTATAATATTATATCTAGTAGATGATACTGTCTCAAGAACTTATTAGAGAATTTTATCTTCGAATAAGATCAAATAAGTTACAATATATATATCGGATGAATCTTCAGTAAATATATTGATCAAAAATATGTTCACGATGTTCTTATTTTTTATAAAATAAAAAATAACTTAATTTATGGTATGTTACAAAGGTGATTGTAGTGTAAGAAGTATTCAGTCATTACCTAAAGCAAATCTGTAAATATTTATGGTATTCTAATATTGTATGTATTAGAAATTTGTGTTATTGAAATAACGTGTTACTTTGATTATGCTTAGAGGTGGGCGCTGGAGGTTGGCATACTCTATTCAGTGATTTAGTTTTTAGCAATTAAATATTTTTGTTCAAAACTGGCTATTATTTTTGGTATCTTTATTTTTTAATCAATATTAGTACCCTGATTGAGCTCCACATTAGCAATGATAATTAGTGTCATAATTATCTTCTTATTTATATCTTTCCTTTATATTTTTGTTTTATTTTATTTTAAAGTATTGAGATATCCCAATATTTTAAAATAAAATAAAACACGATTTAATTCCGAGTTCAATAAGAAAGTTCCTTTACAACAAAAAAAAAGTAAAAAAAAAGAAAAATTAAAAAAATAAAAAGGGAAAAAAAAGAAGAGAAAGAGAAGAGAGAAAGTTCCTTTTAGTTAGTTTTTTCTTTTATGAGAATTCCTGTCGAAACAACTGAACAGAGTCCCTCTGTTCTGTTGTCCCACGAGTTCTTAACGTAATCCATTTGACGACCTTAACTGAACTGTTAAAGGGATGGAACTATATAAGTTGTACAGCTCCATCCCTCTTTCTCGCTCGCACGCTTGACATTTTAACTCGTCATGGTAATGCTGATGCTGCATATGCTTACATCATAAGTTTTATCAGTTGCATCGTGCATCGTCACTTTACAGCAATTGTTTCAGTATTCTCGCAGTGGGGAGGCCTATGTCCCTGAAGTGAGTACTTATTAGACAAATTATGATATATTTACTTATTTGGCTCATCTTGTTCACTGCACTAAGCACTAATAATGGCGACATTAAGGGTGTTTTTAATATCGTGCGGTTTTCATCACGCATGCGGGATTGCTCCGCGCGCGTAATTCTCGCAAATATCCATTTTATACAAGTATTTATTGCAATGCGTGGAATACGCACGCGGGTTTCGTTTTTTTGCATTTTGAAATTTTCTGCATGCGGGGCAATCCCGCATGCGTGATGAAATCCCCACGTTATTAAAAACACCCTAACATTATAGCCTAATGAAATTTCATTCGAGTTAATTAAAATCATAAGTGTCATCGTAGAGGTACCCAGCGTTATTCGAGAAGTATGCGTTGCGAGTGTTCCAGTCACCGTTAGATAAGGCTGTTGTAGGCCTATTCGTCACCAAAATCAATTGACAAAGTACTCTCACTTTGTCAATTGATTTTGGTGACAAAATCCTACGGAGTAGCGTCCTGCGGAGACTTCATTTTAATTTTATTTTTGATTGCCTTGAGAACGGAATTTTGAAATCGTCCGGGGTACAGAATAAGTCGATTTGGAGAAAATACTTATTATAGTTGTCGGTTAGACGGCGCTATGGTGCTCGCACACCAGCATTAGTTCGACAAGAAGAGCAAAAAATGACTGCTTACGCGCCGCACGCATCTGTACTCTTCTGGGAACTAAATAACATCCTGTTGCAAATATCGGAGCAGTCTTATGCATTATTGCAGAGGTCATAAGCATAGTCTCCAGAAATATTTTCCAACTAGCTAAGCTTACAAGATTGTATCTCCTCAATTAGTCAACATACGATGCAGGGGAATGGAAGCATTTATAATTCATTGACTTTAAAAAAATTCTTTTGTATCCTTCTGTTTGGAAAGGAATATTTATTGTAGTTGGGGTTCCACACCGCGACTGCATACTTTAATTGAGATCTAATGAAGGCTTTGTACAGAACTAAGTAGGTCTGGGGGTGAACGAAATAAGTGGCTGACCGCATAACGAAACATGAATGTTCATGTAAAAGCGTGTCATTGGATGAATTCCCACAGTAACAAGAAGTCAATTGAAGGCTTTGCAGTATGATATTTTCGCTTTAAAATCGTTCGCAGTACAGTTTTTCGATGTAACGAAACATCGCTGTAACAAAATGTCGATTTAACAAGGCGTCTCAGTATAAAGATGTCGAAATGTTTTCGAAGAAAAAAATTCGATGATACGGCTTTCGGACTAAAGTAGGTATTCACCTCTCACCGCATCTGTAACGTTCGTGATAAATTCAAAAACTACTGTGGTTTTCACTAATACTTACAATAGTTTTATGAAAAGGTTTAGACTTACGTTGCCCAACAATCCACTATGTGCCTACCGCCAATAAGTCTAAAAATATGTCTCTTTTTGAATTTAGCAGGTAAGTATGTATGGGGTTCTTAGCCTAGCTGTACACGGGCTATTTCCTTTAGTTTTCATACATTTTGATAACGCCGACTCATTAAGCCGGCGTCAAAAAAGCGCGTATATGTAAGTTATCCGTAAGTCGACTCATTGAGTCGTCGTGAGTTGGTTCGGATTTAATGCGTATTTTCTGAGATATCGTAGTTTTTGTGAACGCGGTAAAATCGCACAATTTCGGCCGAGCACACCTTTGCGACGGCGAGTAGTTGCGCACAAAGACATTACCCGGCAGGGGTGGGTTATGGACTCGCCGCACACGATGACGCCAGTGGTCGCCACACGCTACAAATGATCGCTGCTTGGTTATTATAGCCGGCACCGACGACGACGTTTTATCAGCAGCAACGAAATTAAACCCTTGTTACACTACTTGAGTACATTAGTCGTGATACAGCATGGGATAAAAAAAAGTTACAGTCACAGACCGCAAGCGACTACCACCGACCACGAGTGGCTGTCACGTGCGTCAGCATAGCTTTGCTGCGGCTTCTAGCTTCAGGTGTCGCGTCATGTTCACGTTTCAAGCTATGACGATGTCAGTACTATCTTACCTAGCCATGACGATGTCAGTACTATCTTACCTAGCCATGACGATGTCAGTACTATCTTACCTAGCCATGACGATTTCAGTACTATCTTACATAGCCATAACGATGTCAGTACCTACTAACTTACCTAGCCATTACCATGTCAGTTCTGTCTTACCTAGCCATGACGATGTCAGTACTATCTTACCTAGCCATCACGATGTCAGTACTATCTTACATAGCCATGACGATTTCAGTACTATCTTACATAGCCATAACGATGTCAGTACCTACTAACTTACCTAGCCATTACCATGTCAGTTCTGTCTTACCTAGCCATGACGATGTCAGTACTATCTTACCTAGCCATCACGATGTCAGTACTATCTTACATAGCCATAACGATGTCAGTACCTACTAACTTACCTAGCCATTACCATGTCAGTTCTGTCTTACCTAGCCATGACGATGTCAGTACTATCTTACCTAGCCATGACGATGTCAGTACTATCTTACCTAGCCATGACGATTTCAGTACTATCTTACATAGCCATAACGATGTCAGTACCTACTAACTTACCTAGCCATTACCATGTCAGTTCTGTCTTACCTAGCCATGACGATGTCAGTACTATCTTACCTAGCCATCACGATGTCAGTACTATCTTACATAGCCATAACGATGTCAGTACCTACTAACTTACCTAGCAATTACCATGTCAGTTCTGTCTTACCTAGCCATGACGATGTCAGTACTATCTTACCTAGCCATGACGATGTCAGTACTATCTTACCTAGCCATGACGATTTCAGTACTATCTTACATAGCCATAACGATGTCAGTACCTACTAACTTACCTAGCCATTACCATGTCAGTTCTGTCTTACCTAGCCATGACGATGTCAGTACTATCTTACCTAGCCATCACGATGTCAGTACTATCTTACATAGCCATAACGATGTCAGTACCTACTAACTTACCTAGCAATTACCATGTCAGTTCTGTCTTACCTAGCCATGACGATGACCTACTATCTTACCTAGCCATGACGATGTCAGTACTATCTTACCTGACGATGTCAGTACTATCTTACCTAGCCATAACGATGTCAGTATTGTCTTACCTAGCCATGACCATGTCAGTTCTGTCTTACCTAGCCATGACGATGTCAGTACTATCTTACCTAGCCATGACGATTTCAGTACTATCTTACATAGCCATAACGATGTCAGTACCTACTAACTTACCTAGCCATTACCATGTCAGTTCTGTCTTACCTAGCCATGACGATGTCAGTACTATCTTACCTAGCCATCACGATGTCAGTACTATCTTACATAGCCATAACGATGTCAGTACCTACTAACTTACCTAGCAATTACCATGTCAGTTCTGTCTTACCTAGCCATGACGATGACCTACTATCTTACCTAGCCATGACGATGTCAGTACTATCTTACCTGACGATGTCAGTACTATCTTACCTAGCCATAACGATGTCAGTATTGTCTTACCTAGCCATGACCATGTCAGTACTATCTTACCTAGCCATGACGATGTCAGTACTATCTTACCTAGCCATGACGATGTCAGTACTATCTTACCTAGCCATGACGATTTCAGTACTATCTTACATAGCCATAACGATGTCAGTACCTACTAACTTACCTAGCCATTACCATGTCAGTTCTGTCTTACCTAGCCATGACGATGTCAGTACTATCTTACCTAGCCATCACGATGTCAGTACTATCTTACATAGCCATAACGATGTCAGTACCTACTAACTTACCTAGCAATTACCATGTCAGTTCTGTCTTACCTAGCCATGACGATGACCTACTATCTTACCTAGCCATGACGATGTCAGTACTATCTTACCTGACGATGTCAGTACTATCTTACCTAGCCATAACGATGTCAGTATTGTCTTACCTAGCCATGACCATGTCAGTTCTGTCTTACCTAGCCATGACGATGTCAGTACTATCTTACCTAGCCATGACGATGTCAGTACTATCTTACCTAGCCATGATGATGTCAATACTATCTTACCTAGCCAAGACGATATCAGTACTGTCTTACCTAGCCATGGCGATGTCAGTACTATCTTACCTAGTCATGTTGATATCAGTACCTACTGTTTTACCTAGCCATGATGATGTCAGTATTAGATATCTTACTTAGCCATGATGATGTCAGTGTTATCTTACCTAACCATGAGGATGTCAGTACTGTCTTACCTATCTATGATGATGTTTGTTTTTACGTGTCTCTTGGGTTTAAATTGTTTTGTAATTGTTTTCTGAATAAGACCTAGTAAGTTATATTCGACTGCCTACCTAATGTTAATTTAGGGTACATACATTCAAAATGATCTTTAGGTGGTCAGTGGTCAGGGTAAGAAAATGAAACCACTTATATGATTACAAAAACGTGTTTAATTTATTAATCTCAAATGAAATAACTTTAATAAAAATGTAGATATTTCTATAGTTTCAATTTAAATATATTATAATTACACACCGTAGATGCATAAAAATACGAGTACCTACATTTTTTTATATAAAACTTTTATTTAAGTACAAAAATCTTCATGTCTTGTTGACACGTGAAAGGAATGCGATTGCTCAGTTGACGCTGCCAGGCTGCACCGCATTGCAGACACACCATCCATCCACCTCACCGGCATTTTCCACATCTGCGAACAGAATTAAAAAATGTTTATAAAATGAACACACAATTAGTAACTACGTCTGATGTTGCATTCAAGATGGCAACATTTTGTTTTTGGCAGGAGTGGGAAACCTCATGGACGCCTAAACTCCCCCACAAGGAAGGCAGTCTGGGTAGTGCCGGACTCATACCGGCTAAAATCACACTCCTGCCTTTGCAAGTGTCCTCTGACATTATCAGAGCCCTTTTTATAGTCTGTTTTTACTTAGGAGGCCAACTTTGTTAGGATTCTACTCCACGAAGGGAGAATGATTACCTATATAATAGGTATAGAATAGATATATATACCTATGAAATTGCCGTTCTTGCAAAAAAAAAGTATTTATCTAAGACATCACATTAGAAACCTCTAACCAGTGTTTCTCTACTATATTAGGCATGTGTTATACATATAAAACTTCCTCTTGAATCACTCTATTTATTAAAACCGCATCATAAACCGTTGCGCAGTTTTAAAGATCTAAGCATACATAGGGACATACAGCGGGAAGCGATTTTTTGTTTTATATTATGTAGTGATTATTAGTGTTAAAATGGTTCATTATTAGATGGCAACATTTGATCGATTGCAAAAGTTATCTAACGGGAATTTAAATAATATAAAACTTGGTCCAACCCATCACCCGTAGCCCGAAGCGAGGAGGAATAGCAGGCGGTCGCTTCCTTCTGCGAAGTAGTAATGCTAGCCAAGGAGGCGGCCGCACGCGTGAGGGAACGGACGTTCTTACGCCCCAGCCGCCGGGACTCCGACCCCGATTTCCAGTCACCCACAGGCGTGGGCTTGCGGAGGACGAGCAATGAGTAACTCGCCATCTAGACGTCCGGTAACCGTCCGGACCGAGCCCGAGTCGTCGACGGCGCTTAGGGTTCGCCTGAAAAAGATGACCGTAGGGGCCCAGTGAAGCCTCAGCCTTAGATTTTATTTAAATGTACTTGTTTGATTTACTCAACAGGAAGCCCAAATTACTTGTCCACAATAATTTATATTGATTAAGGAAACTATTATTATTAATTAACAGCTTTTTAAATATTACATTACTGAAAATATATAATTATCATAAGCTCGTTGTACTGCAAAACATAAGAGAAATGACCATTTGGAACGATTTAATAGAAAAAATATTATTTGGTGTCTAAATAGGTCAAACACGCCACTGTGCGCACTCGCGCTCCGCCCTAGAGCGAGAGAAGTCATCGGATGATTTCCCACCTTTAAAAAAAACCCATTACCCATGTTGCAATTTCAAACCAAATCTGTGCAGACTTTTAAGAGTGCTTGGTTTACCATTATGAAAAAATACAGACGTTTACGCTCCATAACTCAAGTAGTAGATGTCGAGGAAAAAACAGCCAGTTTGAAGCGGAAGTGGGCTCGCCACGTCGCGTCGCGTGAATGTACCCGGACCGGAAGGTCGTCATGGATGCCTGAAGAAGGGTGACACCACCGAGGTCGTCTGCGGCAAAGATGGTGTGACGGTCTGACTATTTTGGCGTAGCAAACTTGGGCAGAGATCGCCCAAGATAAAGAGGTTTGGAAGGAGTAGGGGAAGAAGTAATTACAGCTTTAGAAGGATTCAAAAACAATATAGGGATTATTTTAGTTAGTGGGTAGGATAAGTGTTGTCCGAAAAGTTTTGTCTTCGCTCTATGGGCCTTAGGGTCAGTTCACACCGAAGTGCGACTCAAAATATAACCTTATTTACTACACAAAAAGATACACATTTCAGATCGAGATGCCTCGCGGCGCAGCGCTGAGTGGTGCAACGTATTCTGAATTCTCACAATGAAATGTGTGTCATTTCGTGTAGTAAATAAAGTTATATTTTGAGTCGCACTTCGCGCAGTGTCGCGTCGCGTCGCGTCTCGGTTTGAACTGACCCTTACTGGTCGATTGCTAAATCGAAAAGGATTCGTGTCCTTAGTACAGACACATCAATCTAGCAATTGATCAATGTAAGCATAACAAGTTGTAGCCACTAGAATAAATAATAATTAGGCACTAGAACTAACACACAGTGAAAAAACCTCTCATAGGAATAGATATCATTCAAGAATAAAGGTGCGCTTACACAGGCAACTAAAATTGTGCAAGTTTTAGCAATTTCCGTACTAATTCTGATATATATATATTGAGCTCAATAGGTATTGGCCTGGAATTGCGCAATTGATTGCCTGTGTAAGCATCTTAAATACATGCCACAGTTCTTTTTGGTATGTGAAGTAAGCTGCGGGCCGAATATTCTTATTAAATACCCAGGTAGGTACGGACTTCCAAAAGAAGTAGGTACGGATATCCACTTCTTTTTCAAAGTCTGCAGCTAAGTTCACATCCACAAAGATCCTTGGCGTATACTGTAGAAGCACGAGGAATACAAAAGTTCTGCAGTAGAAGCAAGAGTAATATAAATCTTCTTTCTTCTCTTCAGTCTTCGTCCTTCCGGACTCTTCAGATGAATTTCTCCTCGTCAGCTACGTGTATTCTCAAGCAATAACATCTCATAATGTGTGTTAATTCCCCAAGAATACGCGTGACCTCCAAGTTAGATTTAGGTTTTCTTCGTCTTTTCAGCGACCAGGTCCAGATGCGTTCCAGTTGAAAAAAATAAGCAAAATCTACTAAGAAGATCATAAAGTTGGTTTCATGCAAAACCTTAGCACAGTATAGACAATTATTCGAAACGGCACTCTCACACAAACATACGCATCGACAAGACTCCTAAGCGTTTCTCGCAGTGCTGTCAGTAGCGAATGCCGCTTAGGAGTCTCGTCGATGCGTATGTTTGTGTGAGTGAGCCGTTTCGAACATTTGTAGGTAGTTTCCGTACTGTTCCATTATAATATCTATACTGTGACCTTAGCTCGCATAGCTGAGGTCATTTCTCTTATCTATCAGTAGACACATTATGCACACAGGTACAAAAAACTACATCAGCTATGCGAGCTAGCCAGGGTTTATTTATTTATTTTATAATTTTTGTACACATATTATATTGGAAGAAGATACAGTAATAAAAAATAAAAAAGGGTTGTGGGATTAGGTATTCGAAAGTTTTAAGGAACCGGAACCGCAAAGGGCAACTGAAGCAAGACAAGCGGGTTTTAGCCAGTAGATAAAATGTCAGATTGTCTGTCATATTTATTCTGTCTAAAACGCACATGTGTCCCTTCAGTTGCCATTTGCTCTGGAACGCCATGGTAACTTTCTCGAACATTCCCGCACCACAATATTTGGTCAAAGCCTCACAGCAGATGGGTTACTCGTACCAGGCTTGGTGAACAGCATAGCTCAAACTAGGGTCAGGCTGGTCATGCAACCTGGTAATAGAATCTACAGTCATGCATCGATTCGCTAAAGTCGCAGCAAATCACCTAGCTGTGTGACTTCAACCTAATGTACGAAGAAATCAGAGACTATACACACAAAAAAACAACTTAGATACGTAAAAAGTTTTTTTTTTATTGTTAATAAGCTCACGCTTGACTACTATCTCGCCTGATGGAAAGTGACGATGTGGTCGACTATGGAGCAGCCTAGAAGTGACCTATTCATTCTTGACTTGGAAGACCAACAAACCAATATCACCAGTCAGTCAGTCGTCATTTAGCTTCTCTGCACAGTATTTTCTGGGACATAGATGCCAAAACTACGGACGAGCCCGATCGCATGCGAAAGCAACGCAATCGGTATTAAACGACGTTATCAAACGCGGTCGGAAACGTACGTAGCCGATGTCCCGTTGAGCCTTTTTTTTTCGTGTGGGAAAATCATCTAATGACATCCCCCGCATTTGGGCGGAGCGGGAGATAGTGTCAAACTTTTACTGACTAAAAACCCACTCCTGTTCCTTCTTTTCCATTTTTCCAGGGCCCCGGGGATCTCTTTCGCATCACCCATGGCCCCAGTAGGCTTCGACCCTGCTGGGCCCCTACGGTTGCTGACATCTTCTTGAAGCGCGCGTGGAACACTACGCGCCGTCGACGACTTGGGCTCGGTCCGGACGGTTACCGGACGATCGGACGGCGAGCCACCCATTGCTCGCCGTCCGCAAGCCCGCGCCTACGGTGGCCGGAAATCGGGATCGGAATCCCGACGGCGGTTGGGGCGTGAGGACCGTTGCCTCACTCCTCGCTCCGGACCATGACCTGTACCAAGGCCTGGCGCGAGAGATCGCTGCCGCCGATAGCCCCCACGAGGACACGGCGGTGCTCTGCCCAAGCCGGGCATACCTCTACCGTATGCTCCACCGTGCCCTCCAGGTGGTCCACACAATGGTGACACCCGAGCGTCTCTTCTGCACGAATCCGGTGCAGGAACCTCCCGAACTTACCATGTCCGGTGAGGACCTGCGTCATGCGGTAGGTAAGGACGCCGTGAGGTCTTTCCAGCCACTCCTCAAAGAGGGGACTTATCGCCATAATTATGGCGTGCCCAGTCCCGTTGAGCCTTGACAGACCTTCGAAGTAACTACTCGTTCCTGTTTGTACCTAAGTAGATTCATGTGTGTCTAGTTCCTATCTTACTTCTGAGGATTAATGGCATTAGGTCCTACTATGACGTGCCGATACCATCATGAAACTGTTGTGAAGAGAGATAGTGCCACGCATCCTGTAGGTAAAGCTCCGTCTCCCGCGCATACAGGAATCATAATGGCATTGCCATGTTAAAATACATTACATGCCTTTGAATTCAAGTTTATAAAGTCTTTTAAGATCTAATAAAGGATCTAAAATAAAATAAATATCTACTTAATCTATTACCTACAAACGGGGTGAATAGAAACAAGACAATGATTAAGATTTTTACTTTGCTATCATATTATTAGTTAACATAAATGCTTTATTTTAAAATATTATTACATATTTTAATAATAAATCCGAGTACTCAAATGTCAAATGCTGTTAACAATTTTCAATTAACGTGAAAATCCCCCATCAAAAATTGGTTATATTCACGCCTGTGCTTCTATTCACCCCGTTTGACTCATAAGTAGAACATTAAAATAAACTTAGTTCCTATAACAGGCCCACAATATCCTGTCAGAGAAAATATTAGAACATCATCAAATAACAGAGACAAAAATCTAAACAATGACACAATCCATATTTATTTGTACTTATCTGCGAGTCTTATCCGGGTTATGACCCGGGTCGAATTTTCCGACAAGTCCCAGTGCCCTTAGCTGGACTAATCGCGGATGGGAGTGCTTCGGCACGAACGAGCTCGAAGCTCGGTAATCCGGCCCGCATGCCGCCGGACCCAGCGCCGTGCACCTCCGGATTTACTGCCGGACGAAATAGACACACAGCTGATTGTCGAGATTAAACGCCGTACGCCCTGACCAGCGCGTTTTAGAGAGATTTACCATTGTTTGGTGAACAATCTGAGATTTATTGAAACTGTTGAGCTTTTTTAGATGTGTTCTGCATACTCATACAGTCGTGTTGCAAAAGCTTTCATATTTCCCACAAAAAAAAAAAACTAATCTTTTTTGCTGTTTCTTTGACAAGAACTTATCTAAGTTATGAAAATGTTTCAACTTAACTGTTTATAAAATGTTTGTGACCTCTAACTTTTAACATTTGATCTTAAGCCTTCTTTGTGCAAAGTATTCGCGTATGAATGGACCAACAGTTAAGTTTTTTTTTCCATTTCTACCGCTTTAAGCTCTTTTGATCGCATTATGAGAAAATTGTCACAAAAGACTTGAAGAATTTTGAAAAGAAAAATGTGTAACACCTTTTTATTCGGTGTTTGTTGGTTGGCACAATCTTTAACCGACAATCTGATATCAAACGGCGTTCGCCCGATAGCCGAGGTTTTATCTGGCCGTTATCTGTGGGCTCTTTGATCCGTGCGGCTCGCTTTGAAGTTGCACGCGCCCTTTGTCCGCACCGCGCCTGGCGCCTCCGAGTACCTGTGCAAACGATTAAGGTTATTTTGGAAGTTACATTGAGATGACATCGTTATTAACAATAATGAGTAGGTAGATATTATTACACAAAACATTTTGCATCCAAATTATTTGTAATAGCTCTTCGCTGCCAAATTACCTTTCCAGCATAATTTTAATACGACAGATTTTTCAACGAAATTGGTGACTGAATTACAGCAGATAATTACTTCTGGTTTCAATATTTCACGGTATCAATTAATTAATGAAATGGTCGGTTTCAGTGGTGAGCGAGCCTTTTAAACGAAAGGGCAACATGAGGTCACGTTTGTGAAGTAAAATGGTTACCTATAAAGTTGGTTGCAGGAGGGATGAAAAAGTAGAAAAGTCTCATAAATATTAAAGACAATTAGCCAGCATTCTGTCTGCTTACCACCTGTTGGATGCAGCGCACGGAAAATTAACATGAAAGTTTTAGTGGAGTTTTTAGACTGTTTGTTCTTTGTGTATGAATAAAATCCGAAAAACGCTCGAATGAAAGAAGTAAAAGAGTATTTATGTAGAGTTTTTCACGTAGGTAGCAGAGGTTGGCGCTTTCCCTTCCTTTTTGACAAAATGTGTGAAGCTATATTATATTATATTATGTTATGGTAATGTGCGTTAATCATAATGAATTTACCACACAATAATATATATATACATCTATTAGATCTACCTATAATAATAATTAATTCCATGAATTTTTACTTAGCCTTCATCCTCTCTCCTAACTTTGCTGTGCCCGACGGGGTCCATATTGATCTTGACAATATTTTATACCATCTATGTACATAATATGGAATGCAATAAAGTATCAATACTTTACTACTATACTCAACAACATACTCTACTCAAGTATTATATTGAGTAATTTAATCATTTGACTGTTCTTAATCATTTTTCGTTATTATACCTATAGAAACATATATATTATAGGTAATATATTAGTAAGTGAGGAGTTAGGCATTCTACAGTTTCCTGGTCATATCAAGGTTACCATGTTCATGTAATATCATTGAAGTAACAGAATACCAAATTTCGAATGGTTCAGACCTGTGGAATGAGTAACTTCCTTAATCAACTAAAAAAAAATTGGTGGTATTCAAACAGCTGAATAATTTTTCTTAAATCATAGTTAAGAAAAATTTTGATTAAGTCACCAATAAAAAAAAACTACTTCAAATCAATCTATTCTTTTAGGAGCTACGATGGCACAATCAGACAAAGCCGTGCATTGTAGAAACACAGGCGTGTTTTAGTCTGTAAAAGTTTAACACTCTCGCTCCTCCCAGGGAGAGAGAGAGAAATAACTTGACGATTTCCCAGCTAAAAAAAAAAAAACTAAAATACACTCTACTTTATAACACCCTCCTTTTTACCAAGCCGTATGACTGCTCTATAAAAGTGAGCAAATATGTACTACAGTATGCTCTAGTCACCAGTTCACAGAATGGAAAATATAAACTATTTACATAATTTTACACCCCTGTTTCATTTGCCAACATCACGGGCAATTAGACATAATAGAACAATCAGAATTAAATCTTATCACATTCGTATAAAGTTTATAATAGTTTGATGAGATATTTTTGTGTTTGACTCACTGTTATAGTCATTTTATTAAGTGTAAAGTAGTGATTATATTATATTTAATTGCGGTTTTATGATTTCATGTTTCAACAAGTATTTTTTCGTAATTCTACACCACTCGATATTAAATCTTATTTGTATAGTTACAAAGTTTTTATTAGTATGACGGTACAAAACTAGCTTCACAATCCTTTTGTATTTTACGGCAGCGCCGCGTGGCGATTACAGTGTCATTCATTTATCCGCTTTTATTGTTCCAACTAAAATATTATGACAAGTAACAGCATGTTCGCATTGCCTATAAAACTACGACCATTTTGTTTTAAATTTTTATATGAAATTGCTAGCTTTTAATTGTGGTATTGTTTTCTGGAAACACGTTGTTTTTATTTTTTACGTAAGTATTGAAACTTGATTTTAAGGGAATATAATTACAATCAAAATGTTGATTACGGTTTCCGCTGTTAACAGCTGACAGACGGTAAATTAGACACAAACAAACATAACAATGGACACTACAATAACTAGTTATTTAGACATTAGAGAAAAAATAAACAGAATTGTTACGTATTCTAATTAAACAAGCGCGAATCCGAGGGTTCCGTACAAACTTACCTGTGAAAACAGTTCGATTCCCGAATTGAGTTACGAAGATTTTTCCGAATCGCAAACAATGTTATTTTTGTGACGTAACTACAATTTTACATTTTTCTGATTTTTTTCCTATATTTGTGATATGAGACATTGCTTCATGCCAAATTTCAGGATTCTAGGTCAATGGGAAGTACCCTATGAATTTTGATTCCCTTGAGAGCGTCGAAATACACGTTTTTTGCGACATAAACGGCCGTATCTTTTTTTTCGTTAACTCAGAAATTTGATTTTCGTAGACCTGTGCATATGGTTTTAATTTTAACTCGATATATCCACGCGTTCCCGAGATAAGGGTTCTTGACAGACAGACAGACCGACGGACAACAAAGTGATCCTATAAGGGTTCCGTTTTTTCCTTTTAAGGTACGGAACCCTAAAAACAACCTATTTAGCCAAAGGCGCGTCTGATCACGCGAATGTTCAAAAGCATAAAAATGTTTTTCGAGCATTTTTCCGGGCTATTATACAGAAAGCTTTACCATTTGGCCGCTTACAATTCGTCCCGGGGCGTGCGGTCGCGGTCGCCACAAAAGCAAAATTAATTTTAAAATTCACCAAAAGAAATTAACTTTCAGTCGTGTCTGAGGGAAAGGTGAAAGTTCCCAACGAAAGAGCACTCGAAACGACTTAAAAATAATAAAGCGGGCACAAATGCGAGCCGCGCCGGGGACAATCCCATGTTTATATTGTTGCTTTGTAGTCCATCATGTTTTTGTAAACTTGATTTTTAAAAGGCTTCTGGGTAATTTTGGCAATAAGTGCTTAGGGTTCTTTGTTTTTTATTGTAATTGTTTTTCATTTTTTGTTTGGATTAATTTTGTAATGGGTATTTTTTTTTGTTTCTTTTGTTGGAGAGGTTGAAAAAAGAGAGTTGTAATTCGTATTTTTTTAAACTAATTGGTACGCTAACAAACAACATTGTTTATATTGTTAACAATCCATGTTACAGATATAGCATCAAATGTTGACTTGTCTTTAGAAGAGACACATTATAAGTTATTATCTTCAATACAAATCAAAGTCTAATTCGGTGTCGAAAAACCGACCAACCAAAATCCTAACAAGACATGAACCATCAAAAAATTAATTAACAAACTGTAAAGCAGTATTAGCAGCTACCTAAGTTTTTCTCAGTTGAGCAACGTCTCATATTTCAGACGTTTTAATTTAACGTAGCGCTCGCTCGCTCCCCGCGGTGTACTTAAGCAGTCTGGGACGTTATAGACTAATTTTTATATGCCTTTTTGCAAGAGCTAAGGATAATCGAACTGCCAATCCTGACTAGGAACAAAGGAGCCTAGCGGAACTATTAGGATGCTTATAATAAATCAGCTTTATGGAAGATACAGTGTTTTGTTTTTGTTAGCTATCTTCTTTGAACGTGTTTCGGTTGCAGGATTTTCTTTTAAATATTTATCGAACAGGTGGGTGATTAAAACTTTTATACACTTATTTTTAGATGAGATTTATGAGTGGAATTAAAAATGTGTTTAAAAGAAATTGCGTTCTAAGTGAAGGTCAAAAACTTAAGACTAAGTTTCATGTTATATTTAGTGGCGGTTTTAGATCAATGCAGTTTAAATGTATATTATTTTTATTGTTTTATAATAAAAAAGTGGTTTAAAGAGAGAGAAATATAGTGTGAGCGTGAGCCTGATATCACGTGGACCATTCTAAAATATATAATTAAGTAAACGTTCTATTTTACTAATTTAGTTGCTTCCTAAATAAAACAGAAGCTTAAAGAAACAAAAAACAATCTTAAACCACAAAAAAACCACCTAACGCCCACTTTTCAGCAAAAAATATGCATAATATTTAAATAGTGAAACAAAAATGAGTAGCAAAGGGTTCGCAGGTGGCAGCACTAGCAGGACCCAAGACCGACAGGTAATTACCATGCAAATGAACCGAGACACGCAACGCAGCGTTTACCCTTTGGTTGCTCAAGATATCTAATTTGCAGCCCTGGAACATCGCGGCAAGGAGATAGCTAGATTTCTCTTTATAGTCTTTTTATGAGATAATAGTTTTTAGTTTTTTTTTTTTTTTTGGATTTTTAGTTTTCAACGGATATTGTGGCTGATGGCAAAGAAGTTGTTTGTGGGAACTGACAGAGAAAGTTTGGTTAAAATGAAAGATTATTATACGATGGTATTATATAACTGTGTTAAACTTTTAGAAGTACCTAGTTACTTTCCTACATTACTTTTATACATTACAGTCTAGTGTTGACCACTTTTTGTACAAACCTCGTTTGATCAAAATTCGGTGGAATCGTTTCCATTCAGATTTACTCCGCTGATGGTGAGATGGTACCATGGCCTTTACTGTGTCTTTTCTCTGATTCAGAACTTCGCGACCACAATTTTATAGAAAAATATAGATTTTTATCATGGCAATAGTTTTTAATTCACTCGGTATATTATCAATTTACAGACATTTATCATCAATGAAACAAAAAATCAAACCATTCGACTGACTGTCTGATTTTTATAGGTAAGATTAACTGTTGTAAAAATCTCGTGTAACTGTGTTTGTTGTCGAACGTCAAATTATGTATCGTGAAGTTCTGAACTGCAGAAACTGATCTCGATGACCCTGAACTTGTTGAGGTCTTCTTTCATCATCAATTCCATTGTCCTAGTAGATTTGACCTGCAAAACAAAACAAAAAAAATGTTGAAAAGTCTAGTCACATAAAATCTTTAATATACAACGAACATTGTCCACGCATTTGAATTTATCAACCGCTATCAACTCAAGACAATTTGGTTCCATCATTAATCAAACTAACTTGATTTAAATTACGCGGTGACATGTGACTTGAAGCTGAAAACACAAGTCGAGTGAGAACGGTGACGGGTCGCCGCACCACATCCACGCCACAGCCACACCGCCGCCACGCCGAGACACATCAAAGGGTTGGTTGCCCCGAAATAATCCCAACGATAACTTTAAATGAATTCGTTAATTACACTAGTGTTGATTCGCTAAGAAATACACCCCAGGGAGGCTCACAAATTACCTATCAACTAAATGAAAGCCGTCGTAGGGCCTCCTACGTCTATCGGCTTACTCGCTTTTACTAATATCGCGTGAAAATTATTTATATGTAAGCAAAGCCGAGTGATTAGGGCGGTCCCAACGAGCCGAGGTGATGTTTAACCCAATTTTCCTAATTCATATGTTTCTGTTATTAATTAATGAAGTCTTAAAACGTGTTCCTTATTAGAAGGCTGAAACGCCGATATGATAAGTTGAAATAATATTTCAGTTAGCATAGCATAAAAGAGAGGTTTTTATGCCAGAAACCATAAACAATAAAATGTAGCAAAAGTGATACCTAATTTTATTTTATTTGTTCTAGCTGCTATAAATTAAAAAAAAAAGTTATTTATTTTGATAACCACAATGTATTACAGTTTTCTATGGCTAATAATAGGTTTCCATCCCTTTTTATTCAGGATCAGTTTAAAACATGTGGATAGACAACATACAATACAAAATATTGTATTGTATTTAAAGTAACACACACACAGTACAGTAACTAAAAGTAATATACTTTAAATTAAATTTGCAATAATTTTTAAAAGGTAATACAAAGAACATTCAATTATTAATCTTGCAAATATAAATCGTTTTTATAGTTTGTTTTTCGGAAGACGATAAATACGTCAACTTAAAATATATCAAGGAATATTCGAAATGAAATCAAAATAGAGAAATATTTTGAGGAACGTTTCAAAAAATATAAGACTAGTAACACATACAAGTACTTAAATATCTACATATCAAAGCCTGGCTCATATTACTGCACGAGTACAAAAACATATTTTTCAAAGTTAATAAGTAAGAGGTACCTACTCACATATCTACCTCACACATTTATATTCAACGAAGGGAAAATATCAAGTAATAATAAATGTCATGTAGATAATTAAGTATCGAGTCCCGTCCCAAATATAAGTGTGTGCACACGAGAGCGTCCGGGTCGGACGACCGGCAGACGGGCCGGACGCGCGGCGGACGGGCCGAGCCGGCTAATCTCCTCGCATGTTGACTCTACTCAATAACTAACTTCAAACATAATTATCTTCGTCGATTTCCCCTAAAATTGGCGATTCCCTCGGAGGGATCCCCGCGATATTGCTCCGACAAATTTCTTGTGCCAACACGCCGCCAGTATCAGGATATTATCGGAGGTCATTGTTTGATTATCTCATTATAGGATGATTGATTCCATCAGGCTTTCATTAAGATGCGAGCTGTGATCGTGCGTTTTCCTCTTAATTATATTTACAAACACTCGAAGCGACTCTGTTCGGTCTTGAGAAATGCAAATCATTGTGGTTTGCGGCAATCTACACTAATATTATAAAGAGGTAAAGTTTATTTTTTTGTTTGTAGGAGACAATCTCTGAAAGTTCTGGTCCGTTTGCTAAAATTTTCTTACCGATAGAAAGCTTCTTTATTCCTGAGTGACATAGGCTATATTTTATGTACGCGGGCGAAGGCACAGGCAAAAGCTAGTATTATATACTTTGTGTTACGTACAGACTATGTATAGTGGATGCATGTCAGTGGGAGGCAAGCTCTCAATATGATCAGCGTGTTATCTGCTCGTAAGCGGCATTAAGTAAGACGTGTGCGCGTGCATATTGAAGCCGCTGCAATTTCACGACACATCGCGCCGTTGTCGCCAGTAATAAATATAAAATATGTGCGCTACCGCCACACCACGCCATCTTGAATACCAAGTGGGCCACACCGACTAACTACAAATGATTTTAAAAAACGTCTTCTCTCGTCCGCCCTGTAACTCGTTTACTGCATTTTATATTCATTATTTTACCGCTACCCGCGCGCTTTTACGACGCATTTAATGCTCAGCAATCATATTACTCTGTAGTTTGTGTGTACCTACTGTAATGCTATTACTGCTTTATTAAACAAGTTCAAATATTGTTAGACAGTCATTTACTTGTTATACGACTTCGGCTACGATTCAGTGCTACGTCGTAGCACTTGCTACGAAGCATCTACGAAGACAAACTTTAAATTACGTAGACTAATGTCGTTGGTTAAACATTACAAAAACTCAAATAACGTATGTGAATTGTTAATTTTAGACTGACAGTTAATTATTAATGAAAGTTTCGAGACATTTTATTAATGTTCCATTAATGAGTTCAAGTATAAATAAAAACTTTTTAGGACCGTGTGATAATTATAATTAATTTGATAACATTGCTGAAACAGGCAGGTGATGTGCTGAAATTAACTTTTAATTTGTTTTGCCATAATTTTACACGGTGACTTGAGTGGCGGCGTGAACAGTTGACACGAGCGAGGCAGTCGACGTCGTCTGAAATTAAACAAAATAGGCAGTCGGTGATCCATCAGCCGTCGCGGGAAGAGATCAGGCGGCAAATTTTAATTCTGAATGAAGCTCTTTAAGGCGCGGTTTATTGCGACGCCAACTTAATGTTTCGCGTGACTCGAATGCTGAGGCATTATTTTAATTTCGCCCCCATCGGCCGCTATCCGAGGTGTCTCCGCACCCAATTTTACATATTTTTGAGGGAATAAATCTCGTTTGATGAAAAAGAATTTCACTGTAAACAGCGGCTGGTTAATGGAAATTCTTGTTTAGTATGCAGCGCGGGGAAATTAGGTGGGAGAGGTGTCTCTGAGGAGACCTGCGACACCATGACGTGTGCAGCGAATACGGATTCGGGAGCAGATGTATATGAGCCATACGTGTGCCAAATATCTAAATCTGTAGGTTATATTGATTTAAATCTCTCTCATGCATAAATCTCAAGTAACGACCGCTTCACTGCTTAATTTTATAATAAATAACTGCCAATGAAAGAGACGTTAACAAATTAATAATCACGTAATACAAATTACATTTTCCCAAATCGCTACTGAGTCTCGCTCGACATTTTTACGAACACAGATTTCACCAAATCCGTCTTACATAAAAACGAGCGTATCCCGGTGTCCCCCATCAAATGCAACGAATCAAAGGACTCTGTGCCGAAATTCGCAACAATTTTATTATTCAATTATGGTTCGGTGGCGAGCAATATGCCAGCGTGAAAATGACACCCTTCACGCCCCGCTCCCTTCAAACCCCCAGATTAGGGCCGACTCGATGCCGTATCTCGGATAATAAACATGATGGTTAAGGAGATCACTCTATAGCACAAACTTGTTCACAAATTAACCAAAATAAACGCGGAGTGAGCTCGTGGTGTTGCGGCAGCTAAATTAAATTTGGATAGTCCCAAAGTTGCGCCAAGTTAGCATGCACGTGCACAAAATGTAGACACGGCTCTGCGACGACGTGGATGTATGGATGTTATAGTAATTTGTGGCAGAGACATTAGTTAGGTGTTGCATAAAGTTGGACCTGATGCAGACTGGCTGGAGGGACGCGGTCAATTCTTATCAAACTCGTCTTTTACTAGGGAAACATTTGCTCATTTCGCAACACTCGATTGAATTCTCGTTGAGGACGCCGCAAAGAAATATAGTGGAAAGCGTTCGGGCGTCTTAGTCTGTAGATTGCGATCACCTACTGGCTTGCCGCGTGCTAAGTGGATTGGAGTGGGACCTCATCTGTTCCCCGTCAGGCGGGCGTGGGGTGGCCCCCTCACCCCCGCTCCGCCTGCGAATTGCGTTAAATAAAGTCAAATTGAGCAATAAAGGCTGGCTCCCCGCAGTAATGCAATAGAATCGCTGTCCGACGCTCAAACTATACCGCTAATTTACACCAGTGGTAAGCTATCGGCTTGTTTTGGGATCGAAGTGTATTTGCACAGATTTGGTTCGATAATTGTCTTGAGGGGAACATTAGTTTTCCTTAGTTTATGAACATATTTTACCGATAATGCTTACACAACACGCTAACTACTTAATAATGTATAATTCTAATGTGACTTCGATGACACGGTTATAAAATAATGATAATAATAATATTCCACAACTATCACACAACGCCGTCTAGTCCCAAGCTAAGCAGAGCTTGTGTTATGAGTACTAGACAACTGATTAACATACTTATATGATTCTAAATACATACATATTAAAGATAAATTACGACCAGACACAGAACAAATGATCGTGCTGATCACACAAACATTTGTCCTGGGTGGGAATCGAACCCACGACCATCGGCATAGCAGTAAGGGTCACTAACCATTAGACCAACAGGCCAGTCAAATTGTTTTAATTTAGTCAGTAAAATTAAGTCTGACACGCCCTCCCGCCCCACCCTAGATCGAGAGAAGTCATAAAATGATATCCCACCTCCCAAAAAAAAACCACGATACAGGAGTAACTCCTAGTGAGGGAAAAAGTTAAAAGAAAATAGAATGCATTTCTCAGTGATTTTCCACCTTGATTTTTCGTCTCAAAAAAAAAATTCTACACAAGTTTCTGAAAACACAGTTCCCGTATCATTCCGATTGACACACTTAAACTTAAAAGCACTCAAATCAGAATGATAGGCAAAACGGAGCTTATAAGTGAAAACAAAGTTAACGGTGAGTGACGAGGGTACAAGTTACTTGTTATGAGGCGTTTTGAGCCAAGAAATCATCGCGGCCATTATACTGACTTTAATGTAGCAGGGCTGTCGACTGTCACTTTATTTTGGAGTTAAGTATTTGAAATTGAGTCTTATTTTTCGGCTGTTGCCTCAAACTCGATATTATTATAAAATTAGTATGCTTTTAGCTGAAAATTTTATTAAATAAATAGCAGCTAAATGAGCATTATTATTTTACATATTATTAATTTTTTATCTTATTAGCCGACACGGTAAAAATATATACAAAAAAATTCATAAAAATCGGTTAAACTGTTTCGGAGGAGATGATAACACTGACAGGAAATTTTTATATAAAAAGGTCTTTACTCTTTACCTATAAAATTGCCATTTTTATTGTATTGTAAAACGGGTTGCTTTGAAGTTTTATTTATATCTTTGGATTGACTTGGAATTATAAGTTCAAATAAACTTTCTATTAAAGGTACATTATTCTTTTTTCGAAATTAGGTATTTATTGGTTTCTTTGTGTTTTGTATTTTCTGTATGTAACCTGCATAAAATAGTATGCAGTTAATGCAATTTTTTTCTTTGTAATCTAAGTCAGATAAGTTATTATTCTCCAAGTACTAAAGGTATCATGATAACTTTTTTATACTAAGAAAGTATTACCATCCCTTAACTGAATAAATAACCCTACCACCGCTAGGCTCTTGTTCCACAGATTCGGGCGAGGCGGTTAGGTTTAAAATTCAATTTATTTCAATTTGTGTGTAATCAGAGGGGGGTTAACACAAAAATACGCGCTCGCTTTATATTGCGGGGTAGACAGATCGCTTAGCGTTAGCTATGGAAATGAGCTGTGTTTCGGAAAACGGGGACTTGTAATTACTTACTAGTGATCTGTTACACTGTTGTAGTGTTTGGGGGAGGCGTTGGTGGGTTAAGAATTTGGGGATATCGATTTGAGTTTATTTGTTCGGGGAATTGGAAGTTGTTCTAAACTGAATGTACAAGGAGAAGGATTGGCGATAGAATTCGATAATAAGGTTTATGACATAGAAATATTTGAGGCCTCCTCCTTTTTCAGCATCATTTCAGCCAAAAGACGTCTACTGTTGGACATAAGCCAAGCCAAGCCAAGTGCCAAGCCAAGTGTTACCACAACGTACGGTCCTGTGCATCTCGCATACATCGGATTCCCGCGACCCTCACCAGGTCATCAGTCTACCTTGTGGTCCTTCCAATGCTGCGTCTTCTGGTGCGCGGTCGCCACTCCAGAACCTTTCGGCCCGATTGACCATCTGTTCTGCGAGCAATTTACCATGCTCACTGCCACTTAAGTTACCTACTTTTTAAAATGTCAAAAATGATCAAACAGCAAAAGGATTGTCAAATAGTGTTTAAAACATGAAAGTAAACTTCAAAACAATAACCATCAGTATCACGGTGCTTCAAAACCTAAAGTAATTACAATTCAACGGATACTTTCACACCCACAATGTTTTGTAGGTCACAGCTGTGTACACAGCAATTAGGTCCAAAGTATACATAGCATAGCATAGTCGGCCTTATAATGTTCCCACTGTTGGGACTTAGGCCTCCTCTCTAGGAGAGGGAATGGGCCGTAAACCACCACGCGGGCCCAGTGCGGCTTGGTATAGGTACATACTTTATGTCAATCAGTGGTCTTTAAATTAATCGATTTTTTAATGTAGAATACAAGCCTAAGGAATCACAGAATGCGGGATTGTTCGGAAGAGTCACCGTGGCCCTGGAACGCAAAGGGCAACTGAAGGAACACGGGTGGGTTTTAGTCAGTAAATGTATGGTATTCCCCCTCGGTCCACCCAGAGCGGGAAAAGTTATTTGATGATTTCAGACCGTCCAATAAAGATAAACGTAGAAGTCATCAGGTTTACGAACTATTTCGTTATTGATACAGTTAGTTAAACACTTAGTTTCTTATTAGAATCCGGATGTTACACATGCTAACGTTTTTTGCAGTATTTGGCAGCGAATGTCTCGAGTCCGCCTTCTCGGCAGACTTCGCTGAGTTAGTTAATTCTACAATAAAATTCTCAGCTCCATTTTACCAAAGTCGCGCCTGTTTCAATAATTCCACATATTGTCCTGTTGTGTAGACACATGAATTAACGATTTCACGACGTGTTGAAGTTTACAGAATGCAAGGCGTTACAGCCAATCCGCGTCCAAGGCCTGTCAGTGTCATCAGTTCTGAAGAACATTGTCATAGACAGTTCATGCGGTTCTGATGTGTTGATCATATTTGCACTACAATTGCTATATATGATGATGCGAGTGACAGCTGTCGGATTTATACAATGTACAACCTATCCTTTTCTCTAATTTTAAAGATGAATATTATTTTCGTCCTGCTGTCATGCATGCATTTACATAGCATGGCTAGGATAGCCATGCTATGTAAAACAGACCTTAGATTCCTTAACGGTTTTCCCTCTTAGTTAATAACACCAAGCTCATCATCAAGAGATACGGAAAACATGGTGGAATTTAATGTCCTTCCTTATGAGCTGAATAAAGCATGCTAATAAAAAACCTATTATAATAAACGATTCAACCAAATCCCTCCTAAAATTCACCGTGACACTTGTCACAATAAAAAATTTAAATAACTTGCCCTCACACAGAGTTGTTTTTTAAAAGCGTTTTTAATATTCCTCTCCGTCTTTGCCGTTCTATGGCAATTCCTTGTTTTAAAACGGGCAAATTGAGCTTTTTTTTGTTTATACAAGTTGAGAGCAGTTGGAGCGTGGGTAATCTCTTTTACGTTTGTTAGATTTGAGACTGCTCCTGTCTTATTTTTCATTCGTTTCGTCAACTGTTCTGTATATTGTTTGTCCACGTTATTCGCTTGTTTTGCACGAAGCGAATTCCTCTCGGGCGACTGCACGCTCACTATGCGTGAAAATTTGTAAGCTTCGTAATGTTTCCTTCTTATTTTGTATTGCGTTCGTTTCTTTTATTTAAGTATTCACTGTTTGCAATTGTCTGTTTGTTGCTGCATGTCTTTGATGAGATTTTACTTTTATATGATGTGTGTTCCATGTTTGTTTACAGATACATACGTTTTCTTTGATAATGTCGAGCAGATGTTAACAAGTCATGTATATTTTTCAATGCACTTGGAATGTATTTAACTTTGTTTTCCTCGTTACGTGGGTTTTTTTTGAGTTATGAAATCTTGACTGACAATTACTTATCTCTCTCTAAAATGGACCGGGAGGGTGTCTCAGACTTTTACTGATTAAAATCACGCCTGTATCCTCACAATGGCGACACCCAGGCGTTTCTTCCGCCTAAATCCGGTCCAGAAACCTCCCGAACTAACCATGTCCGGAGTGGTCCTGCGTCTTGCGAAAGGTGAGGACTCCGTACCTAACACCTTTCCAGCAACTCCTCAAAGAAGGGACTTACCGTCATGATTATAGCATACGTCTTACATGTCAAAACTATATTGAAATGCAGGAATATATCTTGTTACTAAATTATACGACGCACATATCAATAGACACAATACAAGTAAATGAGACGGTTGCTAATAATTATGCAATTACTGACTTACTCGCATTCACGTACCAATTACTCGTGTCAATGGTACGAGCTGACTAATTACCCCACTGTTCTGTAATTTAAGTCGCGAGCTCACACAACATGTATTAACATGACAAGGCGAGCTAACAAGCTATCTATGACGCCGACAAACTGACTCCGCTAATTAAGACTGTCACGACTAAAAGGTATTACAGCGAACATATTTCATTTTCCAGATACATTCAGATTCATTTAAATGCAATACATCATAATATACAAGAGCTTATTTTTCAACCGACAATTTATGTTCTGTACCAAAATTATTTAAATCAGTGTCGGGCAGATACTCCGCGAACGCCCGCCACCTGCTAAAAACGTAGGTAAATATTAAAACAAAAGGTTGGTTTAAACTCAACATTTCAAACATTGCGGTTGGGACTAAAAGAACTCGCCTGAAGCTTCCATTTGAATTTGCCGGTGATAAAAACAACTGAAAATAATTCATAAAAGTAAGCGAAATAAAAGTTCACAATAGCAAAGACAAACGCAAGCCGCGTGCCCTGCCCGGCCCGCCGCCGCCCCGGGCAGACGCTCCAAATTATCTTTTTGCTGGGCAACGTCTTCGCTCTTTAAGAATTCTCTTTTAAATTGTGTTTTGGTTTTGGTCTTTTTGTGGAGCGCTGTCCTTTGGCCGGTCGCAATGTTCTGCATTAATAACGCGGGTTAATATTTGTAGTGTACGAACATCAGCTCTCTTTGGTGGCGGAACAAAATCCGGTATTTGTCAGCTCATATTTTATTTGTTTGTGTACACTTTACGTGAGGCTAACTCGGTCCAGCAGAGCGCTAGTTTCGTGTATTTTAGAGAGTAGTCTGTGACAAACTTTGTTTGAAGTCGCAGTCGCAGATGAGAGTGTTTTTACAGCAGCCACCAAAATCAAAGGAGTATAGAATGTTAGAGCAGAATTTTAAATAAAAACAAAAGACGTCTGAAACATTGGGTGGTGTATGTAGCGTATCGGGCACCCTCGGCGGGAGGGTAGTATCGTCTTATCAAATGCAAACACTCGCGGCTCGTTCCGGCCATTGGGCTCAAACACTGCTATTATTTTTATTTTCTCACAACTCCGCGCTCAGATACAATGTTTTGGATTAAATCGACGTTTCTTACACTCCTTCGGTTTCTAACGCCGATAGTCAGGTTTTATTGAGAAGGGTAAGCAAGGGTTACTTCGCTTGAATATGTTATATTTAAAAACAATAAAAGGAAAGATACAAGAGAACATTTTGTTTGGATGTTGGCGATAGTTTTCAGGAGACTGTTGTTTATGTAAGCATGACTGGCTGAAAAATATTAAATTCGTATAATTTTTTTGTCTCATCGGACCGGGCCAAATTATATTTATATTCATAAATTATTCATAAATTCAACGATTGAGAAAAAAAAATATTTTGATTACATGGTTCTCATGGTTATTGTTGCTTCCATTAAGTAGCAACAATAAATATGTAATCGAGATACTTGTGAGTTTCTTGTACATTCTTCTTCATACAGATCTACGCTTTGTGCAATTAGCACATTTTTTTTGACTGACTAACTTCTTATCAATTCAAAAGTTGCTTGTAAAGGGTTTATTTAAAATAAATGCTTTGATTTTTTAACCGACTTCAAAAAGGAGGAGGTTATATGTTCGGTTGAATGTATGTTGTTTATTTATTTTTTATGTATGTTCACCGATTTCTCGGTCAATTGTGGACCGATTTTGAAAATTATTTTTTTTGATTGAAAGGATATGCTTCCGAGTTGGTCCCATAGAAATATTGTTATGATCTGATCATGAACTTCGAAGATATGGAACAGAACTCCTCATGGGATCACAGCAGAACCGCCGTAACAAGTAAAATTGCTTTGTTTATACGTGTAGTCGATGACTGACTGAAAGTAGAGGGGGAATATATCGAACTGATCTGATGATGAAGCCTGTAGTTAGGCACTGGAACTCTGTAATAAATTAATGTAATCTAACTGTGTTTGGGATTATTAGAATTGTCATGAGATGCACTCTGGCTATAAGGTATTTAAGTTTGGCTGAGGGGTACTTTTTAGTGGTGGTGGTGGTACCATAACTAAAAAGTGTAAAATAAAAATCTTTTTACAAAAAAATAGAACCGACTTCAAAGTAAAAAAAAAACACTGAAAAGTGCATAATAACTTTAATTTCGGAAGTCGGTGTTAAATAAAGAAAACTATTATAGAAACACCGACTTCCGAAATTAAAGTTATTATGCACTTTTCAGTGTTTTTTTTACTTTGAAGTCGGTTGTATTTTTTTGTAAAAAGATTTTTATTGATTATTTATTCTTCCCCCAGCCGATAAGGTACCTCTCTTCCCATTCAAGCCACAAATTTTTAACTTATAAATACTAATAACACTAATAATGGTGCTATATCTGGCACAATATGGCGGGTCGTAACGTTAGATGTTTGGTAGCTCTACGGGTCTACGGGACCCGTAAAAAAGTAATAAAATACAAATAAATCCGCGCCCTCTCCCCAGTGTATGTCGCTCTTTCTATTATTATTATGAACATCAAAATATTACTTCACGGGTTTCCGCTACGAGGCGGGTAAGTTTGAGGATATTTTTTATCAAAAATAATGATGGTGTACTTGGGATTTTTTGACGGTAAAGCTGAGGAAATTGGAAACTATGTTTTGTCTCTGTGAGCATGTTTTATCAAGTTGCTATAACTTTCTTTTTTTTCATAGTTAAAAATCATCAAATAACTGATTCCTCTAGCTCTGGGTGGAGCGAGTGGGAGTGTCAGACTTCTAATAACTAAAACTCACATATATTCCACCAGGTGCCCTGTGCTTTCTAGGGCCGCGAGAACTCTTTCGAATAATCCCACAGCCCGAGTTGCGATAAATCTTGGGATGCATCTGATATATCGCATATTTTTCTAATTTCTTTGTTCTTTCTAAGATTCTGGTTCTAATTACAGATTTCTTAAGTTTTTGTACCTTATACTAAATAACATTCAGTTTTCTGAAAGTCTGCGATCGTTCTTCTTATCCTACTTCATCATTGCCTAACATATCTATGGGCAATTTCAAGAGCCCTCACTAATCTGACTCAATAATCCGTGCAGCGACTACGGACGACGCGTAAATCGCCCACGAAATATCTAGAATTCAGAATATATCCTCAATTATAATGTTTTTTTCAACACGATCGATTCCGTACATATTTTTAATATGCAAGATCAAACGTGAACGGTAGAGCAGTTTTGAGGTAGTAGAAAAAAATACGTTGGCTTCTTTTCTTAATCCATAACTCATTTAATCATCCCTTAAAGACACGATAACTCCTAAAAAAATAACTCGCAAAAAAAAAATTAAATCCTTCAACATTAAATCTGAGCCATATGCATAAAATATGATCAGAAAAGGCAGTTACCTGTGAGGTTATAAACTAAACGAATGTTAGTCTCATGGGGTGCCGGTCTATTTAAATTTGTTCATAAATAGATAATAAAGGGAGGCGGGAGTTCGGCGGCGGTTTGCTAAACTGCTTTATTCGATAAAGATTGCGGAGAGGAAGCTGTGTCGGTGAAGTTTGTCGGCAGTGAGCGACGCGCGTGGCTCTACTACCTACTAGTTGTCGAAGAATGAGGTGATAGGAGTTACTACAAGTTTACTGACTTTGTCCGATTAAAAAGTCTTGTTTTGACATAAAATATGTATTTTTTACACACACTTAGGTACTCGAAAAACCCCCTCCTACCGCAAACGCTTTTTGTGGAAACGCGAACATTTATAATGTTCACATTACTGCTTCGCAAAAGTTGGTAGCCGCTTCCCATTCCCTCTCAGCTCCAGACCATGACCAGCCTGACCTGATCCAGGGCCTGATGAGAAAGTTCGCCACCGCTGATCGTCTTCACGACGACACAGCGGTGCTCCACCCACGCTGGGCAGACTTCCACCGTATGCTCCACTATATCCTCCGGGCGATCCGCACAATGGTGACACGCGGGTGTTTTTTTCCCGCTGAAACCGAAACTGGTAACTCTCGAAACACCTATGTCTGCCTCTTATTATTTTATTTTCCTCTCTGTTTTTGTTGTTAATATGAGTAAAGTAATGGTAAAGTCTAAAAAAGACTAGCTTTTTTTTATAAATATTCATAATAATATTATAGTAATCACTATTCTAGACACACATACTCAACTAAAAACACCAGCTAGCAACACATTACCTAATTACTTTCGAGACGTTAATCGAGTTCTTATAGTAAAACAAATTGCTCTCCAACTTTCGACATCGCGGTGTTTCCTAGCGTACCAAATCTGGCTGAGGATTAAAATGTAATTCATTATAAAACAAAAAAAGAATGTTGGTAAACGAAATTATATCACAAAAAAAGTGAGATTCAATTCATTTAAGTGGTTGTATCCGAAGGGTAGACTTAGTATGTTTTTGCGATAAATTCTAGAGGCCCATCGACCACAGTATTGTGTTACGACGAGACCTAGAGGTACACAATTTTATTTTCCGCTTTTTGGGTAATCAATAGGGGAGACTCGAGGCCCCTAAACAACTGAAACGAATAACCAGAGAGATGTGGAGTCGTGTTATGCGTTTTTGTTTTTGCGAAACTGTGAAACTTGATCAGAGAGTTCTATCTAAATGATGTATTGAACTGTCATTAGAACAGTAAAAGTTATTATAAAGGACAAAAGTATGCACACAGCGTACCTATTTCTAGCATTACACTTCGCTCTAAAAATATTTCAATAATTTTGCCGGTTTTTTGAATAAAATCGATTTTTCGTTACGATTTATATTGTTTATGTCTTTAAATAATAATAATAAGTTTAAGTACGATATGTACATAAGGCATTAAGTTCGCCGCTGTACTTTTGTGCATAAAGTGTTTCATAAATAAATAATACATATAAGTAAAAATATTTCAGTCCAATAAACTCGAACATAATATTAAACACAATTTCAAATACCTCATGTCGCTACCTTTTGTCGAATGCGATAAAAATATTTAAAGAGAAAATCCAAATTCGACTCCACAGATTTCGCTGTTGCGATAGTGAAATCTAATATTCATTCCAATGATAGGTAGGTATTTATATTGAATGAGAGCTCTCCGCTAGGTTATACGAAAATCGGAGCGGTTTTAATCTCATTGGTATTTTTATATTTTTTAGTACTTCCCAAATCTGTTTCGGTACGATATTCATGTATATTTGCTCTGTGTTTTTGGTAATGAAAATATCCTAACAATACTCTCTTATTTGTTTTGTTTATGCAGATATTCGAGATACATTTTCTGTTTTAACAGAACAGTCTGTTTTAACAATCCAATTTATTGTTATTTTAGGATCGTTTTATTTAAACCATATTGTGCTTTGAAGTGCAATTTCAACGATGTTTCAATGCCTGCTTGTAATCCGGTTTTAATTGGCCTTGATGAGTTTTCCTATTATTTCATAATATTATCTATTATGAGTTCACATTATTTGCAAATTCTCTTTAATCTACCGCTCGATATTGCTATCAAAATATGTCGTCAAAATATGACATCGGTACACAGGTGGGTACGTTACATAAGATACTTATATGATCCCAAGTTTTCCGGAGAATGAAAAAAAAACCAGAATATCTACATTAATAACATCGTACGATTCTCTTTTCTTAGAAAATCTGATATTTTTGAGGCTTCGGGTGCTTCATATAAATATATATCAACATTTGTAATGTTGTACCTACTTGTAATATTGTACCTTGTTATATTCTAATGGTCCCGAACCTTTGTTTGACTGCGACCATTTTGGATCCTGCAGAAACCAAAGATAAAAGTGTAACTATGTTAATTTAAAAATAACATATGTCATAGTTTCGAAATGTATGGCCACTCACTCACTTTTATTCTTTAAAAGAGATTTTGACCCCTAAGTTTGTTTCGTTGTTTCTTCTTAGGGTAGTCAGTTAGGAAACATAGGTCTAATCTAGTTTAAACTGACGAAAAAGTAAAATTAAATAATAATCATTTATAACTTTAAAATGAAAATGGTCATAAAAAACACAATATTTCTGATAGAGACTTAAAATCTTAAAAGTTAACTTACAGTTGTTACTTTACATTTAGAAAGTTTGACATTTTATACGTTTTGCGAAAAATATTTTAAGTCAAAGTCAAAGATTTATTTGCAGATAAATATGCTTACAAAAGTTCCTAGAATGGTTATATAATTGTAGCTTAACATATTCAAGCTCATATTTAAGCTCTAGTAGATATCCAGTAGTACTCGGATTACAGGGTGGTTGTTGTAGAGATTAACTATTCTAAACCAATCTCTCAGACGTTAAATAAATGTAAAATTACTCCTTGTTTAACTATCACTCACGAATTATTTAATTATAGATACTTTGCAACCTCAACCATCTTAACAAAATGGAACAGTTCACAAAATCGACTTAGTTTTCGTCCCCAAAAACCTGAAGGATACTTAAGAAAGTAACATAATATCGAACTCCCTTTGCGTCCTTATTCCGTAGATTCGGTAGCAATCGACCGCGGAAAATAATCGCTCGACCACAGACAACGGAAATGTCTCGAGTGGATGATTGAGCCGAGCCCCGGGCTCCGAGCGTGGGGGCCCCGGGACCCCGCGGCTGAACGCACTCCCCCACTGCACTTGTTCAGTAGTTACACGAAAATAAAACGACTTTTTGTTGGATTTTTGGCTTTTGAAACGCGTTTTGTCGAGTTTGTTGAATGGGAATTGTTTTGTTAGTGTTAAGGTTTAAAGTTTCGCTTTTGTACTTTTAAGATTGGTGATAGATTTTTAGTAGTAATACCTTATCATATTTTACTTACAGTGTTTTGATTCCCACTAGAAGAATAAGACCCGTAGGGGCCCAGCAAGGTCGAAGCCAACTGGGGTCATGGATGATGCGAAAGAGAGCCCCAGGGCCCTGGAACGATGGCAAAGAAGGAACCGGAGTGGGTTTTTAGTCAGTAACAGTCTGACACTATCTCCCGCTCCGCCCAAGAGCGGGGGATGTCATTAGATGATTTTCCCTCCGAAAAAAAAACTAGAAGAATAAGACAAGCCTGTCATCGTGTGACGCATTGGCGGGTTATTGTTCGAGAGAGTCTGGCCTCTGATATGCCTGATAGTTTTGTGAAGTTATCAGTATTTAGGCGTCCATCATAGAATTTCGAAACGGTAGCCCAACATCCTAGGGTAGGAGCTAGGCCATACTGGGGTGGGCACGGCTCAGCCCCCCCTCTCTATATAGAAAGAAAAGACATTTATTTAGCACACAGACACACACAACGAAGAACAACTTATGTAGAAACTTAAAATTAAATAAAACAAAAAAACAACAACATTGTGTGTCTGACGGCTAATGCAGCATAATGCCCGAAAGCCACGTAGCAACTGCTTGACGCTGGTTTTCAACTGAACCTTATTATGTATACCTATACGCCTATGGTCTCACGTGAATAAAAGACGTAAAAGAAAAAGCTAGTCTAGACTAGTCTCCAATATTTAATTACCCATAAACTTTACAGGACAGCAAACAAAACTAGAAGTCCTCGTTAATCTAAAACCTAAATTCATTAAAACATAAAAATGTCAACTCACAGTAATTAATTTAAGGTAAAAACGGCAATCGCCTAATGTGTCGACCTACCAGGAGCCCATAAAGTCGTGAAGACCTCCGTCCATTACCACATAGTGGACTTGTAATTCGTACATTGTTAAAGCAATACCAGTTTATTGTCAACTGTATAAGGTGTAAAGTAGATAGTGATGATACCGCTAATGAATGGAGCAGTCGATGGTAGTATGATAAATGGGGGGTGTGGCTCTGAATCGAATACCGTAAGTGGATTAGCCACGGACTGGACAGGCGGGTGGTTTAGTTTTCTTAATTTTTTTGGTTATAAAGTTCGCTAACTTTTTGATAAAAGAATTTTGAAGCAACAAAAAAATGTAGGTTTACGTTGTTAATTTCTGTTTATGTCTTCAATAAAGTACTCATATTAAACTATATGAGAAAACACAGATCCGAGAAGCATAAAATGCATAACACTAAGCCTGCAAACAATGTGAAAGACGTATAGTTTTAATAAAAGTGTTGTCTGCGGCGCACAGGCGCGCCCGTCCTTACCGACCATACATTTAAGTGCTAATTTAATTAATTGTTCCATTTCCCTATATAAGGTGCAAACACGCACCCTGGTGCGTCCCCCGTCCCCCGCTCCCCGCAGGTGCCCGGCCTGCAACTAACCAACCACCATATTTTCCACTTACACACGGACTACACAAATTGGCCCAGCTATTGCTCTGTTTACGACGTGAAAAATACCAACCGACCTATATTCATTGATGTCAGAATGTTGTAGACTTGTAGTGAGTACCTTAATGTTAACGACCCCTCAAACTAATTTATATCTACAAAATAATTTTGAAGAATCCTAATGGATGTCATCTGTGCCTCCTATCCCTCTTTTCGTTGGACAACTTTGCCAATTTAACTTTATTTGTATCGAGCAATACTCGGGACTTAAATAACTTTTTGCGAGTACCTTATCGTCCTTAAATATGGTGTAGGAAATGAAAAAACAAGATAACTGATTACATAAGAATGCTATCGGTATCGAGTGGAGTGCGAGGGATGAGACGGGGGGGGGGGGGGTGACAAGAGGCGCCAGGCGCCGCGTCGTGAAAAGAGATCAGCCTCGGGCCGGATTATTGAATTATCAACAAAACATCGTACGCCTGAGAGAGTGCGCGCCTCTAATTACTTTCTACTCTCTTTGGCGTATCATCTCAAAATCCGATGAGATTTGATGAGTAATCGATCGCTGCCTAATTGTGGACGCTTCGATTTGTTTGCAGAACAAATAAAAAAGGTTGAATGAGGAAATTTACACACGCAATAAAAATAGAGGTATTAAAAACAGACAAGAGCCCTAAGCGGAGGGAAGACCGGCGAGATTTTCCGGGGAGTGTTTTTAAGCGATCCCCGGCGGAGCGCACGATCCGATATATACGTTCGGCAAATTAAAAGCAGGCCATGCGTGCGGGCATTGTGAAGGAGGGCCTCGTTTTATTGTTACCGATTTGTCTGCACGGAAAAACACAAATGGCGCGGAGCCGAGTTAAGCTGTCTGGTAAAAGAAGGTCGATGTACATGATAGCCGCGCTCGCTCGGACGGACGACTCCTTCACCACCGATTGTCAACACAATGCCAAATTTCTATACGAACACTCAATTTTGTATTTTGAAATACGCTTCCGTGTGGTAAGGTAAACAATAACGCCCTTTTATAAACGTTATAAATAGAGTAATCCTGTTGTGATGAAAATGCTTTCTTCTATTTCTATGTAGAGTAGATTTTATAATCATGTAAGAGTTTACAATTTAGTTCAAGATATAAAGGGTAGTATCTAACTTTCTAAACGTGAGGACACTTTATTTAGGTACTTCAAAGAGCTTTGTTCAATGCCCGCCAGAGAGCCATATCTAAGAACCCTTGTTGATCTCCCAAATAAAGCTAAGATTTTTGACGAGCCGTCGTCTTAACAGGAAAATTTCAGCGTAAATTCCATAATAAAATATTAATCTGATAAGCTAAAATGTAAAACGAGGCGGAAAGCTTATTACAGTAAAAATTCGTAGCGATTTTATAAATTTTTAACGAATTAGAACTTCCTCAAGTCATATCACACTTCAGATATTTGTCAAATAAGTCTCGTAACATTTGTAGGACTGTAGAAAAATCTGGTTCAGTAACAAGGTAACACGACTCCACTTTTTACACGCTAAAATATTTAAAAGGAAAAGTTGGCATTGCTGCGAGGGTGCGGGGGGAGTAGGACAGCGGGCAGGCGGCAGTGGGGTACTCGTGTGAGAAATAGCTCCGAATATCTGGCGAGTATCCGAGGGATTCCTGCCCCTATTTCCACGGGATCGCGCCGAAATGACAACAGATTTAGGGAAAGCGTCAAGCGAGGTGTGAAATGTATCCGAGCGCGTCACGCCTTATATGACATTCTTCACATCTACTATAAATGTAAGCGACGAGCCGATTTCCTAATCTTCCTTTTATTAAAAAGTTGTCGAGTTGAGAAGGATCCCTTACCTCACACGGTGGGCTTAGTTCCCACCAACACATATTTTTAGTAGAAAAAAATATTTATTATAAAAGACGGGTGTATGGGGCTCACTGGGTGTAGTCGACAATATGTCCTCGTGAATGTATTCAGTGTGAAATGGGCCTGAATCGTGGAAGATTTGCATTCATTCATTCATCCGCTTGTTGAAAGCTTGACGTCTATTTGAATATGTGATTTCGTTCCCACAAATAGAGATTTGTGTTTCCGCACAATATCGACTGCGCTTCTGCCTTTTTTATTGGTGCAAAGGATCCTTGGAATTGGTAAAGATATTCAATAGTTTTATTGGGGCATAATCGGCTTATATTTTGCTTTTGAGTCCTATTCAAGTTATTTTTACTTTATGTATAGTGGTATGTACCACATAGGTGAGCTTAACGCAATAAGACATTCTCTACCAGTCAACCTTTAAAAGTAAAAAAAAGACTACACTGTGGTAGATGTGCACAATAAATAAATAATAAATATTTTTAATTGGATGAAGTGTGTATCATTAAAATAAGGTACTTATAAGAATAAAATATATGTTATAAAAGTAACGTATTGAAGTAAAAATTAAAATAATTTTTGTACCTAGGTACCTACCTGAGCTTTCAAGCAAGTAAGTACTATTAATAGCCATGTCAATAATACTACCAATAATGTAATAAGTAACACCTAAACAATTACTGTGTAAGTTGAACTTACACCTAACAAATCAACGGTTAATAAATTACCAATCCTAATACCCAACTCCCTGTAACCACTCAACAACGTTTCCTACAAGATCCGAACAGCGATAAAAAGCCCGGCTGTTGACTCGTGAACACTCGGAAGCACCCGGAAACACTCGGGCGGTGTAACGAAAGCGACACTTGTAATTAGCTTTGTAATCGGAACCCACCGATCCCGCACGCGCCCTGAGGAACCCTAATTGAAAATTAGCGATTCTATTGTTACCTCAACTGGCCGTTAATAAAGTTCTTAATTTGAACTGGTTTAATTTTTTAATCTTTGTATTGGGTTATTGGGAATTTGGGACAAAGTATTGAAGAAAATTTAAATTTAAATTTATTTAAGTATACCATGAACTTAAAATCCATCAATCACGTGTTATAGGTGTGTCTGACCTTCTTATTTTCCCTTCAGCGAAAGTATTGTCGATATACGAGTAATTATCTCGGGACCCTTGCAAACATTAACGCCTCTTAAATAATTAACAGACATAAGTATTCAGTCCAGTTGCGGTCGACCGTGTCCGCATGCCTACCGTATCACCGCACGGGCCGCCCAGGCCGCACCGGTTCCTGGGCGCATGACCGAGTCCGACCGCCCGCGGTCCTACTCAATGGCCACAATCAAGCCTACCCTCATTTAAATATCAAAACAGCCTCTTTCCGCGCGGTTAGCCAACCTCCATCCACCGCCCGCGCCCGCAACATAACACAAACAAATTAATTCGAATAATGAACCCTAATAAATAGGGATCTGTTTACCCCATAAAGAATAAATGTTATAATAATTGGGGCAAGAGGCTACAAATTTACAGTTTTGAATTCCAAATTTCGGAAGGGTGAATTAATTTAGTGTGTATTTCAAGAACAATGTTGTAATAATACAATGAAAAGTTTGCAACGTGCGCCTCGTGCTTTATTAAGTTTGATAGGTTTCGTTCACCCTGTACCGTTGTACCTGTCGCCATATTTAATTTCCAAAAGTTTCCAACAAGCCCGAACAACTTCCGAATCATTGAATAGTAAAAGAAAACTCTTTAGTAAAAGGATTTGCTAAAGAGTTTATGCCACAAAAGCAGTAAATATAAATTAGCCTAAAGTTCAAAACGGGATGCTTCCGAAAAATTATTAAAATAACAACATAAACGCGTAGGCGCGACTGAAGAAGGAATAAAGCGGAGGTGTCAAGATTAAGCAGCCAGCGCGTCGAGCTCGTCAGCTCGGCGGCGGCGCGTCGCTTCGGCTCGCGGCGACTGCATGAAAATACACTCTAAAATTGTTAACGGACTATAAAACTGCACAAAGGCTTTTCAATTAAAACTTTCAATGGCGTCCTGGCGCTAATTATAGCGCGGCCCAGGGACATCTATTAGTATAAAATAAAGCGCAAACCGCGGCGACGTCGCGTCGCGGCGCGCCGTTCCGCGCACGACCCTCGCCTAAGTGAATTCCGTTAATTAAACCATAAAAACTTCGATAAATTAAGATCCCAGCCAATTCCCCTCTCTAATATAGTCGTGGCTCGAAAGATTTCAGATGCAAACGACATCGATACAGCGGCCGGTGGGGAATGGCGACGTAAATTGTGTCGTGCATCCACCGACCCCGCGTTTGTTTGTAGCTTCATTTAATTTTAGTTATTGTACCGGTCTGGTAATAAAGCCGGTTCACTTTGTTACTGTAAAGGACTCTTCATAATAACTAATAAGAACATTTTATCGTCCGCCAGTTCATTAAGCAATGTTAATTGAAATACATTCTTTTGATCGCGCATCAAATGAAATTGGAATTGTAAAGTTGTGCTGTTTAAATAAGCTTTTTCATTTCATTGTGTTGGCTACCTAGGTATTTAAGTATCTACCTTTTGCGACCGACTTAAATATTTATACACAAAATTTAATCCAATTTGGTCAAGCTGTTTGTGAAGAGTTAAGTTACTAACACATGTACAGAAGAATTATATAAATAAAGTTAAAAGTAAATATGTTAAATTAATGGGTAAATATTTTTTTGTTAATTTGGTCTCAAGTATTATTCCACAATTACCTCAACCATCAAGCCTATTGAATATCCGAGCGCATTTAATCGTCGCAGCTATTTGTCGGACACGGAAACACCATATGATAATGACTGTCGGTGTGTCGGTGGAAAGCAATCCCACAGATAAGCGATAAGGTGCGCCCTTCGCCGCCAGCCGACGGAAATTTTCATTAGTGAAATTTGAGGCTAAACGTCGTGTGTGTTTTAGATAATTGCTCCGTGTGTGGCGTTCCCCGCGCAAGCTTAAAGCCCACACTTTTTGTTGAAATTTCTCCTATCAATTTCACTCGAATACCGTGCTTTTTGGACTTTCCTCAACTTCATTATAATGTGCTAATGAATTTGATTTTGTTTGGTAAAGTTAGAGGGTTGGTTTCTTTGTTTTGTGTCTCATAATTAAAAGGAACAGTCTCATAAATAATCTTTAAATATAAAACAAATACAGATCTTAATAACGCACTTGTACTTGGTAACTTAAACACTAAATTATTGCTTGAGAATACACGAGTCAACGAGTGGCTTATCTGTTAACCATATCTCCGCTCCTGAAGCAATTCACTAAAACAGAAGCAGGTAAAAGCAGTCTACAGACAAAGTTAAACAGTCACAAAAATAAGCTAAAGAGCTCTGAACTAAACAGTATTCAAAGTTGAAAAGCGTTCTCGAACACAAGTTTTCCGAGTCGAGAGCAAATCCCGCAGAACATCTGTCGCGGAGAGCCAACGTTTTCAACCAATAAAATCTTTTAGCGAACATTCTCGTCTGCGGCAGTCAACAGGTGGGTCCTTTTAGCAATTCCAATGTAATTGCCGTTTGCTTCTGTTTTTGTTGGTCCCCGTAATCATGGTGTCTTCATTTAGATCGGACATGGATGTTAAGTGGCTGTAAAAAACCGTTTGGCGACTTCTGTTTTCTTTTTCTTTTGCGACTTTCAGATTTCCTTATTTTAATGTAGGTATAAGAAAGCTAAATGAACATCTTAGAGAGACAGAGAACTTCGTCTTTAAAATTCATTAATCAATGGTATCGAATTTACAAAGTCAGAACTCAACTACAAAAAACCTCTTATTGTGTAGGCACAATAACTATTCACCCACTGAAATGACTGAGCTAACTGAAACATTCCAATAGTTAACATCACAACACAACACGGTACGTCAGCGCTCTCCGCAAACAAGACAGCTCTGTCTGCCACACCTACCCACAAATATACCTCGAAATGTTCCATACACCCGAAATGACGCTCAAAGTGTACTCCAACATGTGTGAGTTGGAACACTTCACCGCGTGTAATGGCTACGTTTGCCAACTAAAAGCCACTGAGCCAGTGTCAATCAAGCGGGAAAGCCACTCCACTCCGGACTGTACGTTATCTGTCGAAAGTACGCGGACTACATCGCTCTGTAATCCCACCGTACCGTTGCCTTTTCACATCAAGCGATTTTAGATGTTATTCTGTCGACACAGAAATGATTGTGGTGTGGAGTTGCGGCTACATACCGCAGCTACGTCACACATAAACGGCGCGGCAAGTTTATTCTCGCCCGCAGCGGACAGCGGCAAGACGCGTCAAGATTTAAGTAGTTTACGCCAGGAAGTCCGATGCCGTCTTGTTTGGTCTGTGAAACTCGCTAACTCGATATTGCACGCTCACTTTATACCCAAGTTTAATGTCGCGCTCCGCCACCGACGGGCTCTTATATTCGCCGCGGGAAACATTTATTAGTTTTCTTCTCAGTGCAACAAGTCCAACTTTTGCGTTTCGGTATTCTTATTTGTTTTGTTTTCAATAACTTCCCCATTGAGCCACTCTACAAATCCGAGCTTTTTAAAACTCGAACTGTGACCTGATATTGAGGACAGTTTCTATATAGTTTTATATACAAACTATAACTTATGTTTTCTTTAAGTTTTGTTCGATAAACAAAGGGATGGAATTCTCCAGAGGTGCTGAAGTGAGTATTTCTGTATGAAACTTTATAAACTTTTTGTTTGTTTAAGATTTGCAATAATACTTTCCTGTGACCCTTAATAAAGACAATGCGTCATCAAACCATGCGCGTTGTGTTCCAACCGTGTCTCAAAGAGATGTCAGCCAAACGTGGCCCCCGTTAGGCTGACATCTCTTAGCCTTAGTAGGGTCAATGCCTGCTAAGTTACCATGACCTTGGAATGCAAAGGGAAACTGAAGGAATACAAGTGGGTTTAGTCAGTAAAAGTCTTTGATGATCAAAATAATAGATCTAAATGTCCATCCCCACAAAACTGAAACAGAATCGCGTCATAAAATCACCGCTTCACCGTTAAATATAATAACATTTCAAATAAAGCAGCTCCATCACTTACCGGTTAATAAAGGCCAAACAAACGCTTCCCATTTTACGCGGTCATTAGGGTATAAAAGCGAACAGGTCTATTAAAGGCAAGAAGAGTGGAAAGCGATCCGGTTTAAATAGCGGGCGGATCGCAATCCTGGCGTACACGGCGTTAAAACGGCATAAACTGGCGTAAAAGGAGTATACGGTGCTTGGTCGCAAAGCGCGTCTGGGCTGGCAGGAGACAGACGGGGAAGGGATCTAGGCGTAAATTAGATGTCTTATTTGATGACTATTAGCTATGATTTATAAAAGGTAAAGGCGGTGTGAACTACTTAAGGTATGATAGAAAAATTACTGAAACTTTATAATAGTATTGGATGCACGGGGTCGTGGCAGACCAAGAAGGCGATTTTTTTTTTCGGTGGGAAAATCATCTAATGACATCCCCCACTCTTGGGCGACTTGCTAATATTGTCAGAATTTTACTGACTAAAAACCCACTCCTGTTCCTTCGTTACCTTTCGTACCAGAGCCGAGTCTTCCTTTCAGAATCAGACCCTTGGCCCCAGTAGGCTACGACCCTGGTGGGCCCCTACAGTTGCTGACATCTCCTTGAGGCGCGCGTGGAACAGTACGCGCCGTCGACGACTTGGGCTCGGTCCGGACGATTACCGGACGGTCGGACGGCGAGCTACCCATTGCTCGTCGTCCGCGAGCCCGCGCCTGCGGTGCCAGGAAATCGGGATCGGAATCCCGGCGGTAGACCAAGAAGGTGATGGCGGGACGACTTAGATGTCTTCCTTTGGAATTGGAAAGAAGTGGCTCAGAGCCGGGGACAATGGAAGGAATGGAGAGAGACCATTGCCCAGTTGTGGGACAGTATAGGCTAGGTATTGGATCTCAGACAATGTGAGTACAAATTTACTTTTTCTTACTTCTTTTATTTTATTTTTATTGATACTGACAACTCAATAGCCAACGAAATGAAACCAACAACTAACATATTTCTTTCTTTTTGACTGGCTTTTGTACTTTGAGTGTTATTTCTTTTTTTAAACATTGCTCCGAATAAGAATGACTCCTGTATCATGTGTACTTTCACAAATATGTAAACTTACATACAGAAGACACCCAGACTCGAAACCACTACCTATAGGCCATACAAATGTTTATTCAGTGCGGGACTCGAACCCGCGACGCACAATGCCGCAGCTAATAACTCAACTGCTGCACCAACTATGCCGTCACAATGCATTGATAATCCAACACATCCAATACCGGCGGCGGCAATCTCTCGCGCCGGGCCTTGGTACAGGCCATGGTCCGGAGCGAGGAGGAGTGGCAGGCGGTCGCCTCCTTCTGCGAAGCAGAATGCTTGCAAAGGAGGCGGCCGATCGCGTGAGGCAGCGGTCTCAAGGAGGAGAGCAAGGAGTCCACGCGCGCCTCAAGGAGATGTCAGCAACTGTAGGGGCCCAGCAGGGTCGAAGCCTACTGGGGCCAAGGGTCTGATTCTGAAAGGAAGACTCGGCCCTGGTACGAAAGGCAACGAAGGAACAGGAATGGGTTTTTAGTCAGTAAAAGTCTGACACTATCTCCCGCCCCGCCCAAGAGCGGGGGATGTCATACATAATATGATTTTCCCACCGAAAAAAAAACACATCCAACAGAGTTATCCCTTCAAAAATTACAAAAGTACCAAAATCCATCTCTAGAAAATTCCATCCGAATATTCGGAATAACTTTTGAACCGCAAACAGTAAAAGTTGTGATGTTCCAATAATAATATGATCCGCTTTGGTCATAACGCGCTCATAAGAGCAACTGAGGTGTCCCATTTAGCTGATATTTGAAAAGTTGCAAAGTGAACCTTGCACTAAAACGATATCATGAGTTCACGAGCTTAGACCACTTATATTTTGTTTGTTGACTACGAATCTGTTTTTAACTAACTTTAGACGGAATATTTGAGGTTGTAGTTTCAGGTTATTGCTGTCTTGATTTTAGTTATTAATGTTTAGTGTATACTTAATGTGTTTTCTTTTTGTGAGGTGGGAAATCATCTAATGAATGACGCTCTAGGGTGTAGCGAGAGGGCGTGTCAGACTTTTACTGACTAACACCCACTTATATTCCTTCAGCTGCCCTTTGCATTCTAGGACCACGGGTCCTCTTTTTAGAAATTCCCTTTGGCCAAAGCGGGCATCCTGGCATCCTGGGTTTTCCTGACATCTCTTTGAGAAACGCGTGTGGAATACTATATGGCGTCGACGACTGGGCGCGACCCTTACCGGACGACCGGACTTCATTGTTCGTCGTCCGCAAGCCCGCGCTACGCACGCTAGGCAGTGTAGTATGATCGTAATTCAAACAATTATAATGAGAGCTTAAGTTAATGTTAATCAAGTCAGAATTATCCTGCAAAAATATTATTTTAATCTATATAAACCTAAAAATTTAAAAGTACTGTATCTGTAATAAATTGAATTCCAAGTTCCAACCACATACATAATCTCTTTCAGGATAGAAGTCAGACTCTTTGAAAATTCGCAGCAAATTCCAACGTAAAAATCAAAGATTACATTACACCTCCTTTAAACGCGCTAAACTGAACGAACCACGTTGTAAAAGATCGAACGTGTTGCCAGCACAGAAAAATAAACCCGTCGACACGTGAAGTCGACAACCTGTAGTTGTCTTAGCGTAAAATAAAACGCTACGTGCTATCGGCTGTCGGTACATTTGCCGAGTGTTGCCAGACAAATATTTTTCCATTTGCACGAAAACCCTCCCCAAATCGAGGATTAGGAGCGTGCAGGCCGGATGCTTTGTTTTGTCGGTTATTGCTGCAAATACGTACTTATTGGTAAATCATGTGCGGTGCACTGGCTCAATGAGTGTCTACTAATATGCATGCACCGGCTTTGCTTGAGCGGAATGTTCCGAGACTTTGGGGTGTAGCTGTGTTTTTTAATTCAATGTAATCGTAACTTTGATTTTGGTGATTGTTTACATTTTTTATTTTTTTGTTAATTTATGTACTTAGTTTTGTAATTTTATTGTGCTTTTGTATATTGTTTGTTCATTTTCTGTGTTGCATTAAGTAAATCTTTATTTCAAGTTAGACTTTTGTGTTTTAATATGCTGTCGACATGAATAATAATATTGTTCAGTACATTTTACACCCGTAAAATAAATGTGGCTGGCTCTGTATGTACTGTTCTTTTTTTAAGTTGCAATTTTAGAAAAACTTTTGTTTTAAAGGTGCAATTAAATGATAGTCATTAGAAATCTAAAGTACGAACCACTGCTGTGAAAAAAATCCCTATGTTGCGATATTTTGCACGAAAAAAAACTATTTTAAAAGTAAAGTAGGGTAAAAAGTGCCAAAATATATTTTAGTGTTACATTAGCGGTGTGTCATCCACAAAAGCGGACTCATATCGATCAGCAAACAGGGAGAGTAGCCAGGTGTCCCCCGCGCAAACACGACCCCCCCAGCCCGGGGGTCCACATCAAAATGACGACGGAAATCCCATATTGCCTACATCGGGGACGGAAGCACGATTTTATAAGTTAAGGGATTTGTGTCAATATTGTACTAGGATACTCGAGGACCCGCGGTAGTGGGTACGGCGACGGAACAAGTATCACGATACTTGTTCCGTTATACTTGAGCCAGAATACGCGTGCAGCCGCGCGTCAATCCTAACTTTATTAATTTAAGACGTAATGCCAACAACGAGCGAACACGTTTGTTAATCGTTCAACGAATTCTCGACAAATTGTTAAGTAAGTATTTTTGTTAGGCTGTTGGGCCCTCTTGTTCGAAATTCGTAAGTGTATCCTGATTTATGGAATACATTTAAACCGTTCACGGTTCGCGGCTCAGTGAAGAAAAATACGAAAATATGATCGCGTTCAGATAAAGTTTGACGAGGAAAGTCTGGCAATGTTTGGATAGCGCTGATACGAGACGCAGGCGGGCGGAGCCGGGGCGCGTGGCTTGGAAACAATCTCGAATATTGTGGAGATACTGTATTTAAATTTTCCGAATATTTTCCACACGTGGTTTAGGATATTATATTTTTACTAGCTGACCCGGCAAACGTTGTTCTGTTATATGAATTAAGCATAAGTATAATCAGCCTTATAATGTTCCCACTGCTGGGACTCAGGCCTCCTCTCTAGGGAACGAGCTGTAATTCACCACGCGGGCCCAGTGCGTGTTGGTGGATATTATATGTGTTCGAATTTTTGTTTCTAGGACATGCCGGTTTCCTCACGATGTTTCCTTCACAATTTTGAGAGCAGTGGTGATGAAACAAATTACACAAAGTAATGCGCCCGGCTGGGTTTTAACATGCGACTTACTCGTAAGTCGGGACCTTTTTCAGTCGGTATGAATTCATTGGGTATCAAAAAATTCAGGCACATAGCTGTCATTTCAAAAAGTGCCTAGAACGCTGGCAGCTTCGCTACGTTGAATGGCTATGCTGATTTGTTGGTTAAAGAAAATCCTAGCCCTCTGGTAAAATGTGACTCGACTAACTAATTGCTGATATCCCGAACAACTCGATGAGCACTCAGATGCCATAGCCTTAGTGATCCATATTTGCGTCGTTTAAGGTTTTCTGCACCTACAAACCGCCGCGCCACCGCCGTCCTCAAAAGATGGGATAATGTAATTTTTTTAAGTAGGTATCAGACTTTTACTGACTAGATCCCATGTTCACCTCTTCTATGTTGCTTCTTTGCCTTGCGATGTCCTTGTCCTCGGAAGGAAATCTCATCCTATCAGCGTATTTGTTTCAGTTGTTCAGACAACATATTAGTTGGAAAAAGACCAGATTGAATGATTAATTCATTTCTTTGCCACTTTAGAGGTATGCGGAACAGGGTATAGTCCCGCAAGTTCCCTACATTGAAAAGGGAGGATCCTCCGACCAGACGGATGTTATGTCTGCTAATGTTATAGCTAATTTCAGGCTGTTGTATATATTCTAATCACGTGGAGAACTCAAGACAACGATGCAGGATTTTGAATTTTAGTTCCTATGTGCCTTCATAGAAGTCGCTACCCTACCAAAAACCAAATCGACGCTTGAAAGGCAAAAATGACCAAGCAAGATTGAGTAAACATTACCGAAGAGCGATTTAAAGTAAAAAAAAAAAAGATTTTTTTTAAAAGTCAGATTTAGATAGATACCTACTGTTACCATGATGTTAATAATATCTAAATCAACTATTTCATTTTTAATTATTTTTAACTAAAAATTTTTACTTTCAATCACTCTCGGTAGTTGATGTGGTATCCGGCTAACAGCCTGAAGAACTTGGACTGATTGCTCTTGAGTCTGTGGGCCCCATCGACAACCAGCACGGACCACTCGATGGAGCCGAAGCAGGTGGCGTCGATGGACACTAACTCATACGACGTCAGGAGTACGTTGAACTTGACTTGCGACTTAATCTTAGAAGCTCTTTCCCCTCTGTTGGCGCCGTCATCGAAGTTCATTCTCTCTGATAACTGCGGTTTACTCAATGTCGCTTAGTCATTTTTGCCTTTCAAGCGTCGCAATAAAACCTAGCTTATACAATATTTATTAACACGTCTTTATTTTTCGGCTTTCGTTCCCCTGTTCATGCAAGTGTACGCATGTTCATTAAAATCTTAATAACATGGCATCTCAATTACCCGTGGCAAAAAGCGTGATTTCCGATATGTATATATAATATATCTATATATATACGTAAATAAGAGCGGAAATAGGCGGTAACTAAATGTTAGAAGGTTATAGGGTGTTGTTAAAAGAAAACATAGGTAATTATAAAATAAGTGTCTTCAAGGCTAGAGTGAATAGGCTCTTAATAAACTAGTTCGCCTCAACATCAACGATTGTATCACTGCTTACCATCAGGTGGGATCGCAGTCAAACACTGGTTTATTTCATTTAAAAAAAGATAAAGATGATGGTGAGACAAAAGGTTTTTCAATTTTAAAGGATATTGAACCTGTTTGGAACTTTGAGGATTCGCGTGTCTAAATACCCTAAGCTTTTATCACACGATTATATAAAGCATATTATAATGGCGAATGTTTATATGTGGGTCTGTTTGTTACTCTTGCACGCTAAAACGGCTGATAGGATTTGGATAAAACTTTGCACTTGGGTAGACCATCTCCTGGAATAGAACACAGGATAAGTACTATTTATTTATATTCCCTGACCGAAGCTAGTGTAAAAATATTTGTTCAGACTTTGTATAAATATGCTCTCATTAAGTTTTTTAAAAGGAAAGCGTGACCTTTGTAGTATTGAAGAAGTTTAAAAACCGCACAAAATGTTTTATATTAGAACATCACAAATTACATCTGAGTTTATCTATTTATAAAAATCCAATAAAATTCTGTGGCAAACTGAAACGTCGATTCACAACAAACTTTCTCGACCAATTTTCTCACGATACACTTCGACTTAAAATGAACACTTATATAGCTTTGATCGCCCCATAGCTCGCGAGTTTCGAAACAAAGTTAACTCAGAACCGCGGGCCCACTTCCTAAATTATTCTCCAAAAGATTTTCTAATTTGTTCCTCGGAAGCGGAGACCGCAGGCACGAACACATGCGGTCCCAAAGCCCTCCTCGCAAGGACCCATTATAGGCCTACCGCCACCCTCACGGAGTGTCATAGGGACGGACTCATGAAAAAAAATATATCGATAAATGACGAATCGATATTTTCTAGAAATGTCGATATTTATCGGCAAAACGTTATCGATATTTTTGCGTTAAGCAACTAAAAACTAAACAAAAGTATTTTCAAAACATATCATAATCACACTAATAGTATAAAGGTGAAAGTTTGAGAGTGTATGTATGTTTGTTACTTTTTCACGCTCGAACGGCGGAACGGATTTTGATGAAACACTGGTAGACCATGTCTTGGAAAAGCACATCTGATACTTTTTATCCTGGGAGTATGTTTCCTTGTGTTAATTTTTTACTTTCATGCAAGCGGAGCGCGGAGCCACTAAATAACTAGGTACTAAATAAAACAAAATCAGTTTATATTTTTTTACTCGGCTCGAAGATAAGAAAAAATATCGATACTCGAAAAAAAATTTTTACACAAGCCTACAGTGTGATACATCGCTTGCCATTCGCCTTTTGCTGGCGTTACACACCACAGTAAAATACACCCTACTACTTATTAATATGTTTCAAAAACGCATGAATGGCTAGACATGTGTTTAGCGCCGTATTCGCGCCGCGTGCGCCCTTTGGGTAATGTTACGTAATAGGTAAGAACGTGATTTTGTCAAAGGTAAGAAAATTGGTTGCGTTAGTGGGTAATTTCGGCGGCGAGATAAACGTGAATTATGTGTCTGAGGATTAATCTGAGGATTTTATTTTACTATACTGTGACGTAATGTAATGCGAGGTAATTGTAGAAGTTTTGGTTGAAGTCGTGAAACTTGTATTAAGTAGGTATATTGGTTGTAACTGGAAAGCTTTAACATGATTTTAATGAAGAATTAGCAGGGTATTAAAATGAAAACTTTTGAATAAACGTCTACAATTTTCAATTGGAAACTTTCATTACGTTCTGACGTTTTATCTTTATATACCTGTATAATTTGTCTGTACGTGTATTTGTTACCTAACTCTTCCTAAACGGCTTGACTGATTTCGATAAAACTTTGTATATTGAGTGGATATCAGGAAGGTTTGTAAATACAACTGGACCCGGTAAGTGGCGCTGTCATCGGATACTCATTTTTTTTTTCTGACGAAATACCAGTTTTCGGACAGGACAACATCTGTCGGAACCACTATATACGAGTATGTTCTTAGTGTCTATGTGAAATAAAATACCTTAATTTTTTTATTTTTTTATTTAAGCTTATGAATATTTTAAGGGCTGCTAAGATATATCATATACTTAGGTAACTTTTTTTTGTTCATACATTATTTATTATTATTGACATACTTTGCTGTGTTAGGTGGTCATACTTTGCTCGCATTAACACAAAATCACGACAGCATGGAATTCTCTCATCTTCCCAATGGGCACCCTTATTTGTGAAGACGTATCGTATTTCCCTAATTCATGTCATCTAATTATCACGTAACGTCCGCAACACACTCATGACGCGACCTCATTATGTACCAATATACTAGTTGTGGTGTTAATTATAGAGGGTGATACATTTATTTCGACTGGCCTGTTGGTCTAGTGGTTAGTGACCCTGACTGCTAAGCCGGAGGTTGTGGGTTCGATTCCCACCCAGGAAAAATGTTTGTGTGATGAGCACAATCATTTGTTTTTTGTCTGGGTGTAAATTATCTATAATATGTATGTATAAAGAAATATATAAGTATGTTTATCAGTTATCTAGTACTCATAGCACAAGCTCTGCTTAGTTTGGGACTAGATGGTGTTGTGTGATAGTTGTGGAATATTATTATTATTATTATTTCAGATGGAAAGTCATCAAATAACTTCTTCCGTTTTAGCTGGAGCGAGAGGGCGTGTCAGACTTTTACTGACTAAACCCACCTGTGTTCATTCAGTTGCCCTTTTCGTTCCAGGGCCACAGTAACTCTTTCGAACGATCCCGATGCCTATAGAGGGGATCTTTGAAATACCGATAGTTAATATTACAACTGAATTAAAAATTGGAAAATTTTAAATGATAATTATATTAATAATAGAATTATTAATATAATTGAAATTATATTTATAATAATATATTAATATTAATAAATATTAATATATAATAATATTTATTAATATTATTATAACTATATTTATTTTAAAAGATTTTCTAGATACGCTTTCCTTGACCTGGAATTTGTGTTTACCTTTTTATTATTTATAATGTAACTACCTGACCTGCCAAACGTTGTTTTGCAACATAAATTATCAGAGAAAAAATGGGGAGGCTAAAAAATAGCTTGCAACCTATTCTCAGACCTACCAAATATACTTATATAAAAATCTGTCAAGCTGTTTCGGATGAATTCGATGACAAACATAGTGACACGAGATTTTTATAAATCAGCTTTTAAATAGGTTTATCGAACAATCTGTGTAACAAAGAACACGTGATAAAAAGCTCAGTTTCAGCAATCTGGATCGTTGTAAGTTGGTACATAAAACAGTAACACGTATAAAAGAATGCTGGCGTATGGTGTATGGTGGGATGCGGCCCCCTAACTCACAGTCCCATAAAAGTGCTTTAACTAAAACACTACGAGTGTTGCTCTGAAGCCATTTCGTTTTATTGAATGGAATTCTTATTTACACACATTTTCATGAATTGGGACTCGGTAAGTTTGTTTCTAGTTACGAAAGTATTTTAAAAATAACAAATAGATTTTTTAATCTAAATAACCTAAAGTAAACCTTACAGTAAATATCATATGTACTGGTTATACTTATTAAATTGGCTCAAAATTCATAGTATCAATTCGATATCCATCAATTTCATTTCCCCAAAACTTTTTAAAATACCAATTATTTTAGTAGAAAAATCTAATTTTCAATTCTTGTTATTATATCTCGCACACAGCGGAAAGCTGACCATTAAGCGCTCAGCCGACCAGATAACTGTAAAAAAGAAAATAAAGAAGAAAATTGCTGAGTTTATTTCCAAACTAACTAAAAGCTACACATTTCTGCGTTTAACTGAATTACGCACAAAGAAAAGCTTTCCGAGAATATCAAAGAAAGGAAAGAAGTTAAAAATTAAAAATTTGATTACATTAACCGCGTCGCGGCGCGGTGCGGTGCGGCGCGGCGGCGATACTTCATCTCTGTAACGAGATGCAAGGGTCCTCCAAGTCTCACTTTGGTTGCGTGACCTAATTTAAGGGCACGTTATTTTGCTCACTTAATTTGCTTCATTCGTGTTTGTTCTGCGAATGAAGAACCTTTGCTACGGTGAATTTTTATTTTTCTTCTGCCGAAACTTAATTGAGTGGGGCGAGGAGAGTTGCGGTGAGCCGGTGACTCGACGAGACGCGTCGCGGCGCGGCGCGGTGCGGTGCGGAACGCCGCCCGGGCGCTCCAACCTCTATAAACATTTATTGTCGCTCTACATCTCACTAACTTCACTTTTACAGAGTTTTATGTCCGAAAAATTTACGCGAGGAACGTTACTTTGCGGCCTTTATTGCGACGGTGGAATGCCGCGGGCACACTGCCGTAATTGAATGTAATTTCGTTAGCTTCTTTCGTTTACCGTTGTAAAATAAAATTTTACGTCTTATTTATTGTCACAAGCAACAATATCTGTGCTGAGCTTTCTCTCCGCGTATGTCGACGGAGGCGAGTAATAAAACTCTGCTAATAAACCCCGAACAATCACTACATATTTTAATGTTTGTCAAATAAAATTTAAGGAGCATTATTCTTGAAGATATGGAGTATTTGGAGAAGAAGATTTTTATCACCTATTAAAGTGAATGCGGCCCCAGTACCCCTGTTGAACGAGTTAATTAATTTGAACGGGACTGTATAAGTACGAGCCCAATTCAATTAGTAGTTAAAAAAGGAAATAGCATATTGATCCGGCGAAAGTTATTGGAGGATTCGTTCGTGGTTAATGGAAAAATCGTACTTATTTAACGGACGTCGCTTGTTTTACTGTAAACAATGAAGATAAATTCGATGAGCTATATAATTTCTTTGACGTTGTGAATTAATGACAAATAACTATATTTTTATGTAAATAATAATTTCTCTTTTCAGCTTACTTAAGTGGGACTGGATATGGCTGATACTTACCCGACAAACTATGGGTTAAAGTAGCTCAAAATTGGTGCTTTGCGATAGTTAGACAGGGTCGCGGTAGACCACGACGGAGAGGACGGGACGAAGTAGACCGATTTCGCTAGAACTAGAAGGAGTAAGCACGGGCCTGCAAAATATGGAAGGAGTGGAGGAAGGCCTTTGCCCAGGAGTAGGATATCGAATATAAACAAATTAAAAAATAATAAATAACTTCTAAAGAGAAGCTATTTTTTTGTTCCTTATAAAGACAAGGAACAGCATTTTTACTCAATAAAAAATAAACTTTTTAACTTCAACTAAAAAGAGAGAGCAGTGGTGGCCGAGTGGTAACGGCCCCGACTTATGAGTTATAGGTCGCGGGTTCAAACCCAGCCAGTAGCATTACTTTGTGTAATTTATTTCATCACCACTGCTCTCAAAACGGTGAAGGAAAACATCGTGAGGAAACCGGCATGTCCTAGAACCAAAAAATTGAAGACACGTGACATTCACCAACCCGCTTCAGGCCCGCGTGGTGGATTACGGCCCATTCCCTCTCCTAGAGAGGAGGCCTGAGTCCCGGCAGTGGGACTGACTAACTTATAAGGCTGATTATGTAAGTGTTGTGTATGACTATCTAATCATCACACCCAGTAATTAGATAACACGAAACCTTTTGCCAAGACTGGAGTCAGATACCATGACTTCTGACTATCTGTAGTGACTACCAAAGATCTACAAATGACAGTCAGGACCAACGGCTAAACATGCTTTCCAAGGCATGATGGAATCTCGATATGATAAGATGGTCACCCATCCAAAGATCGATCTCGGCATCCATTTTTATTTCCCGTCAGTGGGAACATTAAAAAGGCTGATTATGCTTATGCTTAAAACTTCAACTAAAATTAAAAAAAAAAACAAAGCAAATGGCAGCCAGGTATCACAAAAATCTTAAATAACGTCATCATTGAAATATGTATTAAATTCCCGAAAAATTGAAAAGTCGATAAGTTATTATCGGGAGACCGTACGTCGTACGTCAAGGCGTGACACCCAGTAATAAGGCTTTTAAAATGCGCCCATTCGTTCTGAAAATGTAAACGAATGCCGAATATTTATTTGCTCGTTAAAAATAATAGAGTTGTCCCCCTCCTTCCTTGTGACACTAGTGTAGTGAGTGATCACAATCACTTGTGTGAGTCCCGCTGCCCGTCAGTTTTAATTTTATTTACGTTTATTATAGTGATGTGTGTTTTTGTTTTGTTTACCGAATATGATTTGTTTTATGGCTGTCGATTTTCTTGAGTTTCGTCTGTAAACAGTTTGTTTTACGTTTAATTGTATGCCTGATCTTTAATTTAAACAGGTTGAAAAGCATTCATATTAAAAATTTAAAGAAAATGAAAGAACCAAAAACTCAAAGACTCGTGTCCACCAACCCGCACTGGGCCCGCGTGGTGGATTACGGCCCATTTCCTCTCCTAGAGAGGAAGCCTGAGTCCCGGCAGTGGGAACATTATAAGGCTGATTATGTATGTGTTGTGTATGACTACCTAAACACCACACCCAGTAATTGACGACTGGTGTCAGATATCCTGACTTCTGACTATGAACCAGAATCTACAATACTGGAGCGAGTACCTACCAAAGATCTACTAATGACAGCCAGGACCAACGGGTTAACATGCTTTCCAAGGCACGATGGAATCTCGACACGAAAAGATGCTCACCCATCCAAAGACCGACCTCGGCAAACATTTTTTTTTATTCCACATTTTTACACAACGCTATCTAGTCCTAAACTAAGCAGAGCTTGTGTTATGAGTACTAGACAACTAATAAACATACTTATACATTTCTAAATACATACATATTATTATAGATAACTTACCTACACCCGTGCTCTTCACACAAACATTTGTCTTGCATGGGAATCGAACTCACGACCTCTGGCATACAGTTAGGGCCACACTAACCACTAGACTAACGGGCAGAAATACTTGCGAGTAATTGCATTTATTGACCATTGAAACTAGTTACATATTGCATTATAAACAGGATACAAACAGATTGTCGCACTAATGAAGCTCCCAATACATATCGATATAATATATGACTAGGAATGTGTGATGACCGCATCGCAATGCAAACCCGGCTTCGATATATAAATGTACCTATAGGGGACAGATTGAGTAGTAACCTAATAGTTGTTGCTATGTAATTATCGGCTCATTTCCGAGTAATAATCACGTTGTAACATATTAGGTAAGGCTGGGATAGAAAATCATATTAATAAAAATAATAATTGTTTACTGTTGATGTTGACATTTAATAAATTTTTGAAAATTTTTATTATTTCAACTTAGATACTTAGATTTTTTGACATTTTAAATATTTTGGATTAGATAGTTATATTTTTTTGACATTTAACTTAAATGATTAATTAAACATAAATGATGAATTATTTGGAACTGAAATTTACCTACTGCTGATATTGACATTTAATTATTTTTGACATTTTAATTATTTGAACTTAGATACTTAATTTTTTTTTGACATTTTAAATATTTTGGACAGTAGTCAGATTTTTTTTACATTTATAACTAATAATTAATAAAAATAATCCCTTATTTAGGTCTGACATAAAAAAAATATTATCTAGTAGGTACTTGACCTACTAGATAATATTTTTAAATGTTAATACCTAATTAAATTGAATACCACAATTATGCAGGATTCTCAAATATATACATATTTTTTTAAACTTTAATTTGTAATCTTGAGCTGGATGCTCACCATATTTGTACGCCTCCTGGCATAACACAGCTCTCTCTTCATCAAATATAAGATCTGCATTTCTGTACCTGTGTTAACCAATAAAAGTGATTTGATTTGAATATATTCTCCCACTTCGGTTGGAGCGAGAGGAAATGTCAGACTTTTACTGACTAAAACCCACCCATGTTACCCTTTGCGTGCTTGGGGCGCTGTAACTCTTTCGAGTAATCCCACAGCCCTGGAAGGTATCAGCCCTAGTGAGCCCCATCAATTATGTTGACATCTCTTTGAGGCGCGCGTAGAACATAACGGCCTTTGGACCTGGGCCCGGTCCTTATTATTATTATTATTTATTTATCGGAAACAATTTACATTGTATTTGATACATTATTAATATTAATATTAAATTCTAAAAAATAACATGGAAAAAAAATTAAAACATGAATACGTGCTTAAAACGAAAATAATACAAAAAAAATATAAATTTGAAAATTGGAAATAATAATAAAATATAATTCGTCTAATGAGTACAATTTTCTCTCTAACAGAAATGCTTTGTCATAAAAGAGCTAGTGTACAACAAATCTTTTAAATCCGCTGGCAGTTTATTAAATATTTGTACAGCTTGGTAATGAGGACTTTATATTGGACGGCGAGCTGCTCATTACTCACCGTCACCTCGGATAGTCCTCTGTGCAGAGCATGCATGGAGTCTGAGAAAACTACCGTGCACGGGTACACTTCCTCAAGTGCACAGCCGTCAGTGAAATAAGATCATGAACTTTGGGAGCACCGAATTCACTCATAGATGCCCTAAGCAAACTGAAAAGACTCAACTGCTCTTGGAGAGAGGTGGGCTGGTTGGAATGAAGGCGGCCATGGTCCACGTACAATGGTCCAACAAGGACTAATCGCGGAGACCAGGCCACAGAGAATAGAATAGAACAGAATTAGTCGCCACCCGCAAGCCCACGCATGTGGTTATTATGCAAGGTGATTGTCAATTTTCACTTTTTATTAAAGTGGCTCGCGTTTGATTTACTATCTCACCTGACGGTTAGCAATTCTGTGGTCGAAAATAGAGCACAACCAGAAAAAACACAGTTTTTTTTTGTTTTCGTAGTATTTGGACATTTTTCTATAATAGATCTAGATCGAGGCGTGAAAAATCGACACGAAATATACCGATGCCAAAAATTAGAAAAGACACTGCAAAATGATCGTAGATGTCAGTTTGACGTGCCGTGATGCAGTACCATGCCAGCCACAGGTAAACTTTTAAGTTATTACGATACAGGCTAAACAGGACCTTACTGTACTGGTCTCTCAGATCAAAGGAGACATTGGATAGTACCTTAATCGTGTCATCATTACAGGATAAGGTGACTGAAACCGAATAGGGTCTGTAGCGAATGTCCAATTACTATTATATATTACAGACATATCAAATTGCTAATTAGGCTGGTTAGGCTCTAACTGGATATGTAACCTCATTTTAAGTAACTTACGAAGTTTCCTCCCAGTTTTCCTACCTTTCAATAATTTACATTGCGTTCCAAATGAGAATAGGATCGATTGCCATGTTGTGACGTCACGTCATACTGTCAAATCGCAAGAAATTGGGCAAAATTGAAGAACTCAGAGATGAGCGAAATTGAAGAACTGGATTCTGGTTAAACTTTTTTCGTTCACAGTGCATAAATAAATAAATTTTAAAAATTTCTTGTTTTGCTCACCCTATTAATTCTTCGATTTGACAGTATAATGTGACGTCACAAGATGGCAATCGATCCTATTCTTATTTGGAACGCATTGTATGTCATACGTAACAAAAATTAGGGCTGCGAGATTGTTCGAAAGAATCACCGCGGCTCTGAAGCGCACGCTAAGAAAAACTAAGGAACAAGGTTGGTTTTAGTTAGTAAAAATCTGACACTCCCTCTCTCTCCACCCAGATCTGGAGAACTTGTTTGATGACTTCCCACCGACAAAAAAAAGTTCTAAAAAGTTCTAAATCGTGTTTGCTATTTTTGTAACTGAGCGGATATCAGAAATAGAATATAAAATTTAGCCGTAAGACATACTTATTTCGATCCTGTCCCACTAATCCAACTTTGCAGCCTCCAGATCCGATTCCATAAACAAACACACAAAGCCTGATACTCTGAAAGAGATATTTTTAGAGAACGTTGTACAGTGTACTCACGTCCTCAGCTGCCATATCTCGACGCGTCATTATTTCGCCTTACGCTTTGACTCTTCAGTGGGGTTTACTTCAAGGGCCGGTCGTCATGGCAACGCCAGATTTGCCGAAAATACGACGCACAGCATACAGATTATCCCGTGTTTTAACGCAGGGAACACGCTCCAGGCATCCGGACGGAACGCCAAACTTGTTCACTAGGTAAATAGTTTAAGTTTTCGAGGTTGTTGTTACACAATATTGCGTTATAAAGTCATTTTCGTGTAATGTCAGCGGTGAAGTTGCCAACTTGATTTAGCGGCGCTCCGCGGTGCCTCCGCAGTGCATGGTACCTACTTGTCTTCCTGTATAAGTTATTAGATAAGTACTTACTTCAATAATAATGTCTCAAGGAGCTACACGTGTCTTCTTTTCTGATATCTCATTAAGCAAATTCAACTCCAGTTGTCGAGTTATAAATTGAAATTAGGAACTTGTGAAAACTACTTACTTTAACATGAACTTTCAAGTTTAGAAATGAAAGTTAAGTTATGTGTAATTCTGACAAAAGTGAATAAATTCTTCACCATTTCTAAACCGACGCGACGTATCGTAAAGTCACTGAGCTCAATAATTAATACAAAGAGCACTTCTACCCACGCAGCTGTAAATAAACGAGTCTCTAATAAAACATTTAACCTGAAAACAAAAGAAGACCGAAAAAATACGCAATTAATCGGGAACCGTACTGCAATATGTGGGGCCATTAATTTAATTCTGTGTACGTGCGCACAAGACACGGTTTTAACCTTAATTGAGATTTAAGAACCGCTGTGGGGTGTTTTTGTGTTTGGATGCAGCCTCCTGCCTCGGGCAAGACGCTCCCTCTAAGCCTCCGCTGCTCTCCTGGTACATAGGTATCTCTTCTACCTCTATAATTCAGTTGTTTGCGAGCCGCGGCACTTTTAGCTTGCCTAATTAAATGTTAAGTGACTTATTGTGAATGCGTATTGAGGAAAAGCGCTTTATAATCTTGTCTTTTTTCTTCGAATAGGAATGTTTTGGTGTGTCTACGGAGGAGGGGTGTGAAAAAATTTAAATGCTTAGGATAATCTTTGGATTCCGATGTTTTTCTTTGAGTTATATCGTCAGGTAAAATAAAATCACAAGTGAAAAATTGTTGTTGCAGTCTTAAGAAGGTATCTAGTAACTATTTACAATTTTTTAAGAATTCTATGTTTTTTGTGCTTTTGACATCAAGTGTCAGTCTTGTCATTTAATCATGCTTAATTTAGGAAGGTATTTTATTTTTTTCTAATAATTTTGAGTCTAATTCGGCTATGAGGACGGCATTTTGTCACAGAATTTCATCAATTTGCGCATATTTAGGTACATATGTAGTAATAACGGAAAATTAGTAAAATTCCATCGGTATATATTCAGTAATAGGGCTCTTAACAATAGATGCACAAAAAAAGAGATTTTTCCATCTTCTTGCTCATCCATCCCCTGAGGCAGTGTTCCCATTCCAAACTTTACAAGAACAACGTTCCGCCAGAATTAAATGGCAAACATTTTCATGTAATTATTAATTAAACGTAATTTTAACCACAGCAAAACCGAATATAGATGCATTAATACCATAATGCCCGCTTAAAAGGTTTTTGTAAAATAAACCTAATATTTTATTCTCAAAGCAAGGATACGCAAGACGGTTAATACCTTTACAACATCATACAAAATTCGTTGTATCTAATTCGAGGCTTATCTTGCCATCTGTAATCTCGCCCCCGTTGCCTACTGCGAGGAGATACCTCAAATACCTCCCGTACCCTCTCCCCACCCCTCTGACTTCCCTGTAGCACCCTCCAGCCCTTGAGTTCTTAGCCCAAGTTCATAATACCCTATTAGTGGAGCACACGACCGACAAACATACTGTATCTAGTTGACTTACTCTGGTGCCGTGTTAATTTTTGAGTGTCTGCTATTGATTTGTGAGGTGAAGTTGGTTTATGATGTACCGGCAGATCGATGAGAATAAATTGACTGGGTTAGTGTTACACGAGTGAAGTTCTTTGATCATATTTTAATTTAAACTTCCTATATGAGAGCAGTGATGGTCGAGTGGTAACGGCCCCGACTTACGAGTTTTAGGTCGCGGGTTCAAACCCAGCCAGTCGCATTACTTTGTGTAATTTATTTGGAGATTCATCACCAAAGATTGTGGATTCATCACCACTGCTCTTAAAACGGTGAAGGAAAACATCGTGAGGAAACCGGCATGTCTTAGAACCAAATGTTCGAAGACATGTGACATTCACCAATCCACACTGGGCGCGCGTGGTGGATTACGGCCCCTCTCCTAGAGAGAGGAGGCCCGAGTCCCAGCAGTGGGACCATTAAAAGGCTGATTATGGTTATTATGCTTATTCTTCTTATATGTCATTTTTTGTTGAGGTAGGAAATCATCAAATGACTTCTCCAACGAGAGGGAGTGTCAGAATTTTACTAATTAATACCCAGCCGTGTTCGATCAGTTGCCTTTTGTGTTCCAGAGTCACAGTAACTCTTTCGAACGATCCTGCAGCCGTCTATATGAGCTTAAATAAGCAACCTTGCTCTTTATTTTTTTAGGTAAAGTTTTGAAATTTAAAAAAAGTATTCAAACTTTGCTTGCAAGTTACATGCCGAAACAAAAGTCTGCGAATCAATGTTTTAAAAAATATTATGTAAGACTTTCAAATCTTTAGAAGTTTTATAAAATACTAATTGGCAGATCCCTAAAAATATGACAAAACCGTCCGGAATCGTCTTCTCAGAATAAATAGGTAAGTAATATTATCTCCCCGTTGGGTAGGAGTTCACCGGACCGAGTAATAAATCTGTTGACAATCTTTAATTCGCTCGCCTCGTCGCGTCGCTCAAATCTCGTCAGATAGACGTCTGTTCATAAAAATGAAATCTCCCTTTTTAAGAAACAAGAAGAACCCTCATTTGTTTATTGTTTAATGTTGAAACTTCGGTAGTATAAAAATGTTACCTAATTATCGCAAGATTTTGTGGGGAGATTATGACTTTTGTTTGAAAAATTTTAGTTAGGTCCATCCTTGCCTATTATAATTTGTGTAAAACAGCGAGTGATTTGAATTTGGCTTTTCTATACACAAACCTAGAGTTACAAAAAAACTTTTAACCAAACACGACATGCATTCACGCCACATTTAACAGAACACATGAGCATGCAGCAAACGTCCAACTATCTGTTAACCGGCAACTAGGCTAAATAATGCCGTATAAAACGCAGGCTGCAGTAAAATACACGTGTTGCCTTGACGACAGCTCGTTCACGAGTGGCCGCGTCCGGTGTAAATTGTAGCGTGCGCCTATGAGGGTAGTCGGACAAAACCCGAATTACAGCCAAATGGGACGCTGTAATTTGTACATTGCCGGTGAGACTCGACTGAGAGAAATTGCTCTTTGTGCTATGTAGGTCAGATCTCAGGTCATTAGTGGAAGCTCTCGCACTTATTTACTTATGTTGGTTTAGTTTGTTTATCGGATTGTGGTTGGTTTTTAGAGTTCCGTACCCAAAGGGTAAAAACGGGACCCTATTGCTATCACTCCGCTGTCCATCTGTCTGTCATCAGGCTGTATCTCGTGAACCGTGATAACTACACAGTTGAAATTTTCATAAATAATGTATTATTTTCTGTTGCCGTTATAACAACAAATACTAAAAACAGAATAAAATAAATATTTAAGTGGGGCTTTTTTTGCCGTTTTTTGCTACGAATGGTACGGAATCCTACGTGCGCGAGTCCGACTCGCACTTGGCTGATTTTATAAATAGGCACGTGTAGTGGATTTCTTGAAATCGATAACTAAATCGATAAATAACGATTGATATTTTTATTAAGTCTTCCAACTGAGATTTCGTTCTCAAATAAACTAACTCAACCAGCAAATACCAACCCAATATCTATGATATTACATGAGAGATTATTAAAGCGATTATTTAAATTCGTTAACATATAATTTAACTAAAAATATACAGTTAAACATATTCCCATGGAATGCTCAAAGTCTAACTTTGTAGTCTGGCTGTAATCTCGGATTCGTATTGTTACCTATATATAATTCATAGTATAAATTATTGTAGTATTGTTTAAGGTCCAGCGGGGTTGACGTATCCTTGTGAATAAAAACCCCCAAAATAATATTAAGCTGTTGATCCCCGCATTAACGCCGGCGTTCACGCGCCATTGTCTTACTATTGTGTCTCTAATTACGCACTCAAAAGGTTAAAGAATAAAAAAAGCCTAACATCAAAAACCAGATCACAATAACTCCTCATTACTACAACCAGCCACTTATAATCGGAACACTGAAACAGAGCCACGAAAGGCAGAGGACCAGCCTGTATTATTTAGCGAAGCATGTGCGTCAGATGCTGCAATAGAAATGAAACCCGAATCACAAAGGCCAGCGACCATTAGCCCGGATATGCCCGGATATAGCAGCTTAGCGGCACAATGGGGCTTTGGCCCGACCACGTGAGCGTTGGGCCAGCGGCATGCAGCGCCATCTATTGTCTATACGTAGCTGTCTATTGTCGAAAATTCACGTTTGTTAAAGGATTACAAATTAGTAAGCTGCGAAAATGGTAGTTATATAGGTGATAGTGGTTCATTACCTATATTCAAACTAATTTTATAAATACAGAAATACCTCTGTTTAGGTGTATTCTTGAACCGCAGAACTAATTGTGATGAATTTTGAAATAAAGACAGATTAGACTTCAAAGGAGGACATAGGACGAAACTTTTTATTTCGGGGACGTTCTGGGATTATTTTAGATTTTCACGCGGGTGAAACCGCGGCAAAATTAATCGCAAAAGTCAACTAACTATTTCAATTTCCTTTTAAACTTTTTGGAATAAGCTACAAAATCAACGATGGCCTTCATTATTTTAAAACCATCGTGTACAATATTTCGTATGAAGCGATCTGTACCCAACACATCGCTTCGTACGAAATATTACAAACGGTTTTACCGCGAGTAATTTATTAATTTTATTAAATTTTAAAAGCAACTTTTCCCGCTTCACGGAACCGAACACACTTAGTCGATTATCAGAAATTGTGTTCAAAATATACATTTATAACTCCATTTTAATGCATCAACTTTCCATAAATATGAAGTGGTCTGTTATTTCTAGATGAATTCTCCCAAAAATGTAAAGAAAAACCAAAAACAAAATTATGACAAAACTTTCAATAAAATTGAATCCGACAAAAGTCAAGTCAAGCACTTTAATATTAAACGTTGAAGTTTGATAAATTTAATAATTTACCGTCTAAGTCCTTAGGGTACCGCACGGAAACTAAATAATGTCTTAAAATGTGAAAGTTTTTGAGCAGAGCATAAGTCCCAGTAGAACGTAGGAGACGGGGAGGGTGCAACTAGTTTGTGCGAAGTTGTTCCGTGGTATGGCATCCCTTGAGCTACCATAAACAACAGTTGCATAGACCACGTCACGATCAGAACTGATGCCCAATATTATCCTTCTAATTTTTTCGTGAAGTTTGTTACTCTTTCACGACATAACTACGGAATGAATTTCGATGAAAATTGGTACGCGGGTAGACCATGTTCTGGAATAGCATATAGTAGATATACTTTTTATCCCGGTAGTATGTTCCCTTGAGATAATTTTCTACTATCACGCGGGCAAAGCCGCTGGCAGCATCTAGTTTAAAAATATTTTCATTCTGTTTTGTTTTCTTTGTCGTTATGTTACTAAATACTGAGCCATTTGCATCGTTGACAGCACTTAACCCGATTAAATTAGTTATGTATCGCCGAGGACTGCAATTCCTAAGGGTATTAATATGATGCGCTATTCCACTTTGTTTAAACTAACCACGTATTTTAATCACCAATTAACTTGAAATTAAATCCTATTTTATGACAAAACAAACGTGTGTTGAGTCACTTAAAGTAACTTTAGATCCAACTTGTTCTAAACCAGTGCATATTAAATTCGAAAAACAAATATGGCAGAGTTTGCATTGCTCTGTGAGCCACATGTCTGCTTATGTGGGTTGACGTATTTATTATTTATTTGGGAATTCTCGGGGCTGCGGCGCCCGACGGTCGGAGCGGAGCCGACGAGTCAGAATTATGGAAAAATAACTCATCTCCGACGACATATTGACTTCGCCCACAGACGAGGAAATAGACGCACGCATCCTTTCGGGAATTGCATCGATACTTGACGATATACTGTTGTATTCGCTTTTCGGTTTTAGCTTATTGCTGTTACTGTATTGATGGAACGTGGGGTACTGAGTTTTCATAAAATATGAACGCTCAGCTACTATTGAACGTGAAAGTTGCCAGATAATAATTCACAACCAAGAATTTTGTAACGAATATGTTGCTGCTGATATTAAATTTGTTTGTTTTTTTTTTTTTTAACAAATTTGTTGTGGTCAGAAGAATCCTTCTGACCAATTCAATAATTATTGAAATTATACTCGAATACGTTGAGAATAATTGTCTTTTATGTTTATTAATGTCTCTTTTATATTATAATTTTGGATCTCACATCTTGCGGCTATGCTACGACATAATTGTATATACAATATTTTAAATCAGCCAATAGGGGAACGCGAAAAATTTTGATTTTCACATATAAAGTGATAGGTACATCTAGAATTGGCTCAAGACTTTGTTCGCTATGAACACCACAATACACCAGCATTATGACTGATTTAAAAAAAAAAAGCAATCAGACCGAAACCACCGATACATTCCCTAACAAAAGGGTTCCGTACAGACAAAACCACTGTTTATTATCCTCGCTCCATAAGAAAGGCTACTTTCAGCAAAACGGTGAAACGCGGTCGATTTCAATAACAGAAGAGTTCATTGAATAGAGTTACCTCATAACAATTTTATTGTACAATAAGAGTTTTCCGACAGGGGAACGTAAACGGTCTCATATCGCTTTTATTGAGAGATTGGGGTGAAGCTACATAAGTAGATGAGCGAGAAATGAGCGAGCGAAACGAGATTTTCATTCCCCATTTGTTTCTACTATGAAAGTTTTAATGGGAGACTTGAGCGAGGAATCTTTAAGCCGAGACATTGGAGCATAGCGTTTCTGATTGTCTGCTGTTTTCTGCGACCGCGGCCACGATGTAGGCAGGTAAAGTAAACCTAGGTTAAAAATATAAATTTTGTTAATAATCGCGACAACTGTTTGTTAGAGCATTAGGTAAATATAAAAATATTATTAAAACCTAAGGGTGGAGTCCTAGTGTCCTGAAATACAGGCCCCAAGCTTAGTTTAGGCACCAGTCTCCCACAATAAGCTTACTGTATCTACCTTTACCCTAGAAAATGTAATTATGATATATTGTGGCGAGAAAATAAATCTTATTATTATTATTATTACCTATTGTTCACGGACGCGTAGCTTCATAGAGGCGTAGCTTCATAGACGCGTAGCTTCGTAGACGCGTATTCGTCATTATACGCTTGGTATAGGGTACGCCTGCTCACAGCGTCAAGACGGCACGAGTTGCCGCTTCGTCGACAGAGTTTCATAGTTTTGTATGTAAGCTGTAAGCAGGCGTACATTAAGCGTATAATAACGAATACGCGTATATGAAGCTACGCGTCCATGAACAGCAAGTCTTACACAGAAACTTTTTTTTAAATAATATAAACTAGTGCTTGACTGCGATCCCACCTGATGGTAAGCAGTGATGCAATCGTTTATGGTGAGGCGCACTAGTTTATTAACTTAACTGCGTTTATTGACTTCTTTCGAGGAATGTACTTGTACCTGCAATATTGTTATATTGGGTGATTACATGATATAGTCATGAGTTGGTGAGAGGAGTTTGTTATGAAATATTGGAGAATAAGACAGAGGGGTTGCATATATTGTATTACGATACGAGGGAAGATTGGTGTGGGTGGTGAATTGTGATGTTATTAAAGTATTCTAATATTTTTACGTTAGCTGCATTAGTTTAAATCTGGGAAAATATATATATTTTTTTAATGATATTAACTAGTGATTGACTGCGATCACACTTGATTGTAAACAGTGATGCTATCGATGATAGTGAAGCGCACTAGTTTATTAAGAGCCTATTCCCTCTAGTCTTGAAAACACCTAAGTTATAATCGGACGGGAAGACCGCAGCAGGCAAATTGTTCCAGTCCTTCTATGTACGCGGTAATTTCGATAAACGACGAGACGAATCGCTTAGTTCGAACCGTAGAGGTGTTAACAATGTAAGGATGGACTCGCCGCACGTCGGGTTGTCCGATGGTAGAAAGGTAATGGAGGAATCAAGTCCTTTCTAATTTCTTAATTATTTTATACTAATACTAGCTGACTCTGCAAACGCTATTCTGCCATATAAATTATTATCAAAGAAAAAATGGGGGTGGGGGTAGGAGGATAAAAAATGCCTACAACTCAGCAACTGTAGGGGCCCAGCATGGGTCGCCTACTGCGGCCAAGGGTCTGATTCTGAAAGGAAGACTCGGCCCTGGTACGATATGCAAAGAAGGAACAGGAGTGGGTTTTTAGTCAGTAAAAGTCTGACACTATCTCGCGCTTCGCCCAAGAGCGAGGGATGGCATAAGACGATTTTTCCAACGAAAAAAAAAATCCTAAAACCAAATATATACAAAAATTTCATAAAAATCGGTCAAGACATTTCGGAGGAGTTCAGTAACAGATACTGTGACACAAGATTTTTTATATATTAGATTAAAAAGTTGAAGACTTAGTTTGTTCAGTTGAGCGCTAATCTTAGAAACTACTGGTTCGAATTAATTTTTTTTTTAGTGTTGTATAGTCCATTAATTGAAGAAGGCTTATAGATCACACTACGACCAATAGGTGCGTAGCAGTAACCATTAGTCAATAATAAATAATAAAACCGGGTTCGAGTCGGACTCGCGCACTGAGGGTTCCGTACAAACTTACCTATGAAAAACAGTTCAATTTCCGAATCGATTCTCAAAGATTTCATGCTCGACGTTGACGATAGGCGAGTGCGGAAGGGCCCTCTTAAGCGCGTCATTACGTTAGCCGCATTCATTCACATAGCATATTAGCTTAAAATCCTTTCTAGTGTACTTAAAAAAACTAACGCAGTTTAATTATTCCTTTTAATTAGCAAGACCGGTGACTGATCAAATAAAAATCAAGTTAACTAAACTGCCAAACCGAAAACCTGTTAAAAACTTTCAAATGCTCACAAACAACTCATTAACCATTTAATCTTTAATTCCGTCTACAAAGTGTTGCCATAAACCGACCCCTAAAAATGGCGAATAAAGTTTTATTTTTAAGATTAGAGGAATATATCTGGTAGTAAAAGAGATAAACAGTCTGGTAGATGGAGACAGCCTGTAAACTATTTTCCATGTCAGCGAAAGTGCGCGTTTATGTACAAGTTTATGAGACCGCGGATCTCTGCCATAAAGTGTGAACAGCCCAGGTGATAAAGTGAAGTTCGCGGTTAGTAAATTCAAGCTGCATTTTAACGAGAATCTCTCGCTTCTGAATTATTTCACGCTTTTTAAACAAGCTGTGAGTGCAGATTGTGAGCTTTATTGCTTAGCTTGTTCTTTTATTTAGATACAGATGCAGAAAACTTATGTTTCTTTTTTTTAGGTGAGAAATCATCTAATGACTTTTCACGCTCTAGGGCGGAGCGAGAAAAGCGTGAGCGTGTTAGTTTTTATGGTATTATTAATTTTAGTACAAAATGGTGAAATTGAGAATTAACATAGCAGTTGAAAATCTTAATTACCTAAAGGTGTCTTTCTTTATCAAGGTCTTTTCTCTACATAGCATGAGTAGGATGATAGCGGGACGAAAACATGCATTTTTAAGATGAAAAATAAGTATGATTTGACTATATGTATATACCATCTCATATAGCGATTCAGTAAAGGACCTTGGTATCATTATATACCCTTTTTTCTATTTCAAGTTCTTCCATTCCATCCTAAGGTTGTCTGGTAGATATCGCTCTCAGCGATAAGACCGCTTTTGTACCCGTAGATTTAAGTTAGTGTAAAAGTTTTGTTACTAATTTGGTGTACAATAAAGTTTATTCTATTCTATTCTATATGACATGATGACATTGTATGATTCCGACAGCTGTCACCCGCACCATCCTATAGCAATTTTAGTGTAGTATTATTTCTAATGTCATAGAATTCAATTTAAAAAAAAGTTATAAGGCCAAACTTTGTATATATGTATATGTGTTTGTAACTCCTTCACAAGCAAAACTCTGAATGGATTTGGATGAAAGAGCACGGATAGACCATGCGCGAGAAAAGGTATTTTTTATTCCAGAAGTGTGTTCCTTTGGAATAATTTTCGACTTTCACGCAGGCGAAGTCGCTGGCAGAAGCTGGTATTGATATTTTGTAGATCGATGACAGTAAGAAGGTAATTTAGCTTTTAATGAATATTTATTTAAGCTTTTCAGCAGAGTTTCGAAACTCCTATTTAAATAGACGATAGGAAATAAATCATTACCTATTTAAATAGTGATGATATTAATAAACTGGAACATGAAGTTATAAGAATAAACATATTCAATACAATACTGTGACACGCACATTGACTTTGATGGACCTACCACACACAATCAATTCATACTCTCACACAATCGAATATGCAAGGAAATCAAGCTTAGGTCACAAAATTTGACCTAACGCAGTGGTTCTCAACATGTGGTCCCCGGACCACTGATGGTCCCTAAAAGCACCAGTTGGTCCGGGTCCATATGGTCCGCGAATGAGTTAAACATTACAAACTTTCCAACTGAACAGTAACATTAATTCGACATGATTTTAATTTTCTATAAGAAATGTGTTTCAATCCAAAAAGATTCAACGAATAAAGTGGCTCCAAAAGCTGCCAACTTAAATAGGATTGGGCAGGCCTTGTCTGCCGCATGCCTGGCGAACTGTGCGCCCGTAAAACACAGAATTGATGCAAGATACTGCGACACGGGGCCTCGGCAGAACACGTAAGAGATGGTGGGATGACCTGAATGTCCTTGAGAATTGGAAAATGGGGCCACGGCTGACCATAAAGGAGACGGTAGGATGACGGTGAGGGTTGTGGAAAAAAGAAACGAAAAATCGTTACCGTTTGAAGGAATAGAGGGAGGCATTTGCTCAGTAGTGGGACAATAAGGACTAATAATAATTAATCAGATTTTTTTTCTTTTTGTTTCTTTTGATTTTAACGAATAGGTGTGCACGTTTTGAATTTATGATGTAAGCTTTTTTAGGGTTCCGTACCTCAAAAGGAAAAAATGGAACCATTATAGGATCACTTTGTTGTCCGTCTGTCTGTCTGTCAAGACCCTTTATCTCGAGAATGTGTGGACGTATCAAGTTGAAATTAAAACCATATACTTAGGTCCTTTGAAGCTGAAAAATCAAACTTCTGAGTTAACGAAATAAAAAGATACGGCCGTTTATATCGCAAAAAACGTATATTTCGACAGTCTCAATGGAATCAAAATTCATAGGGTACTTCCCGTTGTCCTAGAATCCTGAAATTTGGCATGAAGCAAGGTCTCATAGCGCAAGTATAGAAAAAAAAAATTAAAACTGTAAATTTGTAGTTACGTTACAAAAAAAAATTATTTACGTTTCGGGAAAACCTTCGTAACTCAATTTGGGAATTAAACTATTTTCACAAGTAAGTTTGTACGGAACCCTCGGTGCGCGAGTACGACTAGCACTTGCCCGGTTTTTTTACTGACACAGACAAAGAAACCAAAGTGGGCCCAATTCATAAAAAGGTTGAGAACCACAGATCTAATGTGAGCAGCATGTTATTTGCTCGTCGCAGATTGTCTGTTGGCCCGTCGGTTTCCCACCGGCGCGGCGGACTGTTTCCGTTCGCCTGGACTCCATTTCCGTTCTCCTCGAAACGGTGTGTCCTTCGCTTTGTATTGCCTACAGCCAAATTGTTAGGAACTGTGTGAAGACGATTGTGAAGCGGAGTAATGAATTAATGACGTAGTATGACAATTTTGTGAGAGTGTGAAAGATTTTTGAAACATTTTTTGTGCTTTATGCAAGCCTAGTACTCTCAACGAGCCGAACTAGCTTAGCTCTCTAGTTATGCCTTCTTTTCTGGAAAGGTTTTTTTTAATAACTTCTCGCTCGTTTATACCGTTTTTTAGGGTTCCGTACCTCAAACAACAAACGGAACCCTTATAGGATCACTTAGTTGTCCGTCCATCTGTCTGTTTGTCTGTCTGTCAAGACCCTTTATCTTGGGAACGCGTGGATGTATTGAGTTGAAATTAAAACCATTTATTCAGGTATGTGGTCCCTTGAAGCTGTGAAATATAAAACTATTAAGTTAACGAAAAAAAAAATACGGCCGTTTATGTTGCAAAAAACGTATATTTTGACACTCTCAAGGGAATCGAAATTCATAGGGTACGTCCCGTTGTCTTAGAATCCTGAAATTTGGCATGAAGCAAGGTCTCATAGCATAAGTATAGGAAAAAATCTGAGAATTGAAAATTTGTAGTTACGTCACAAAAAAAAAATCGTGAAAATCTTTGAAACTCGATTCGAAATTGAACAGTTTTCATAGGTAAGTTTGTATGAAACCCTCAATGCGCGAGTCCGACTCGCACTTGCCCGGTTTTTTTAATGTTTAAGTATATTATAGCTGTTTATTGTCCCGTAAATAAATAAAATAAACTTGTAACCGAGGTTCCACATCACAGGTGGGTTTTTTCAGTAAAAGTCTGATACTAACTTTCGCTCCACTTAGAGCGGAAGAAGCTATTTGACGATTACCCATCTCAAAGAAGCATCCACATCATGGTCAGTAAAAAATCATAATGACATTTCGGGATCCTATTCTTACGCCACTAAATGGACTCCAAATAGAGGTAAAAATAAAAATACGAGGGACTATGCAACTCACAGACATCTATCTATATTACTTACAGCCCATCCCAATCCCCCAAAATATTGTACAATGTACACATGTATGTGTGTATGTGTATTATACATGACGAAACCGATGTCAAGGCTGTTGACTTTGTTTTCGAGTAGTGCACGTTATATTGTGAGGAGGGCCCCGCTATAGTATACCCCACTCGAAAAAATGAATGGTCGAAGTACAAGACTTATTGAAGGAACATTCTTCATGTTTAAGTTTACTAGGGTTAGTTTATTATTATATTTATTGTGAGTAATTGGGTTGGGTACGTTTTGTTAGTAGAGAGCTACTAAGATTTTTTTTTATATTGTGTTTAGATGTTTTAAGTGTATTCATTCATCCTTCCGTGGTTTTGTAAAGATGAGTTTACGCTAGAGGACCCGAGCACGAGCTGGGCAAAAGCCGAACCGCTCTATTCGTGGTATCAAGTGTGGACTTGATACCACGAATAAAAATATATATAAATAAACGAGCCTCCAACGATCACTCACCTCGAACGTGATGCGAAATTCTTTGCGTTCGTCAAAAAACACGAACGAAACGCTCGAAGAACGCTCGTTTAAGGCTTGTAAATAGGTCCACACTACACGAATTTGTGCTCGGCTCGTGTTCTGCTCGTACTCGGCTCCTCTAGCGTAGAACAACTTTTATAGGAATGTCAACAATTGTAGTGTTTGTGTCTTTGTTAAATGAATGGTAGGTACTTCAATTAATGGAACTGTTTGGTATTATAATTACCTAACTTCTGCCAGCGACCGCGATCGCATAAAAATAAAAAAATATCGTAAGGAAACATACCTACTGTTGGGATAAAAAGTATCTTATGTCCTATTCTAAGATACCTATGGTCTACCCGTGTGCTAAATTTCATCTTTATCCGTTCAGACGTTTGAGCGTGAGCGAGTTTAAATATACCTACACACACAGACCTGCAGACATGACATATTAGACATGCATTATATATTATAATACCTAGTTTGGCCATAATTTATACTGACTACCTGTCCCTAATACCAAGCTTTAGCAGCGTTTTAAAAATAGTTGCAGCTTCGATTCCCATTTTATGCAGAGCAATTATAACAATTCTATTTTCTTTAATAGCACATTTGCACATCGTAGACGACGTGTCATCCAACCGCAGATCAGAGGGCTTAGCCAAGTTGATAATCTACAATCGTTAACAATAGTAGAAAAGGATCATGACCAACGATGTATGGAAATCCGTCTTAAGTTGAAGCACAATAAATGTTTATTTAATATAGACTACGCTTTATATACTATTAAATAAAAGTGTTCATTTTCACACAAACACCCGAGTTTTAAAGTAATTAAACAAAAACGGAGATAACCTACAAATTATGTCTAACCAACTCGCAACTTGTAAAATGACCACAGATCACTCATGTAGGTACAAAACAACATTGTTAGTTGTCATCCGTCTGTCATCTGGCTTGACAGCTGCATCTGCGTGAGACGAAGCACAAAATAAATATTATATTATCGGAACGATAAAATACATATACAGTACGTTATGGTATTACTAATTACTTAGCTATTTAAGATATTGATATCATTTTTGTGATGTTTTTGTCTAAAGGTTCATACTTACGTACAAAGAGTATAGTAATATATAGCTTACGTAACTCGTACAAATGAAGAGAACGAAACGTCAATCATGACTGGAAATGTACCTAGCAATCGTTAATTTACTGTTTATCTTAAAATCATAATTCCGGATACGAAAACAGAATTCCTGAAGTGAAAAGCTGTAAAAAAATAAGCAAATAATTTCTATATTAATTTCATTTTCGTTCACGCATCTTTGCTAGACTGCTTTTGGTCAATCTCCTTTCAAATGTATGGGAATGACATCATCTCAACGTTAAGTCTCGTGGTCAGAACAATGGAATCGGGGGCGTTACCGACTGTAGAAAGAGATTCGAAACGAAACGGTCGTAACTTGGCTAGGCCTGCTGTAGTGCCACCTACGCTGGACCGACAACACGTCATTCCAAAAACTAACATTTTGTGATTCCGAGGATATAATCTGATAAAGGTAGTCCAATATCTTCTAACAAAATTATCAAACTTAATTCACGATTGCTAACTCAAACGGCAGGCGAATGAGTTTTCTGTTAGCTAAGAACGCTAAGAATAAAATTTATGGCAATGACAATACCTTCGAAGAAGTGACGTGACAAGCAATGTCATCGGTCAGACATCTTGTCACAAACGTCACGTCGTCAGCTGCTACTGTCTGCAGTCGCCTACGAACTCGTACCTTTATCAATTTCGAAAAACACTGAAACCCTTTCTAAAAATTCTATATCAGTCCTATTTTAGATAAATCTATATTTATACCTTGTGAGTAATAAATATAAACTAGAGGTCGAGGCAAGGGTCGATCGTTTGTCACAAATATGTTTTTCCCCGTAATAATTTTAGAAGTGCTTAATCAATTTGTCTAGTTGAAGTTACCGAGTAATATTAGTAATTTTAGGAAGGCGCTGTATATTATCAGAATAGATTCCTAAGCCTCAATTTATTATTGAGTAATTTAATAGATAGCGGACTAAAAGACAAGCTTATTGGGTCTCATTAAATGCTATTGTGTCAGACCAAAACGAAGGTTCAGAGATGAACTTGACTCTTACCGGAAGGACTGACCTGCAATGGCTGAAGACAGACGTGTGTGGAAAAGGAAGGACTTTGCCCAGTAGTGGGATAAATTAGATAGTTTAATAGGAAATAAGTCATTGTCTTGCATACTTCTCTAAGTATGCAAGACTACTTAGAGAAGTATGCAAGTCAATGACTTATTTCCCTGATACCAAATAAATTGGGATAAGAGTAAGATAATAGTAAAAATAAATCGGGATAAAAGCAAAATGATAGTATAAATATATTGAGATAAGAGCAAGAGGATAGTAAAAACAAATTGGGATAAGAGCAGGAAGATAGTAAAAATACATTAGGATAAAAACAAGAAGATAGTAACAACAAATTGGGATAAAAGTAAGAGAATAGTAATAATATATTGGGATAAAAGCAAGAAGATAGCAAATAATATTGGGATAAGAGCAGGAAGATAGTAAAAATATATTGGGATAAAAACAAGAAGATCGTAACAACAAATTGGGATAAGAGAAAGAGAATAGTAAAAATATATTGGAATAATAGCAAGAAAATGGTAATAATATATTGGAATACAAGCAAGAAAATAGCAAATAATATTGGAATAAGAGCAGGAAGATAATAAAAATATATTGGGATAAAAACAAGAAGATAGTAAAACTATATTGGGATAAGAGTGAGCGCATAGAGAATATAAAAAGGGGATAAGAGCGAGAGAATAGAGGAATGATAAAATGATATGAATAAATTCCTAACTGCGAAAGTATTATAGCACTAATAAATGTAATGTACTGTGCAAAAATTTTTATAGGTATAAATTGTGTCATGTAATAAATTTTTATTTTTGTTAAATGTCTGTTTCTTATTTGTAGAGTCAATTTATATAATTTTGGCATGCCTACTAGTAAAATATAGCTGAAGTTTTTATTGTCGTACCTACTAATTGCTGCAAGCGAATTCGCCCGTGTGATGATAGAAAATTATCCCAAGGGGACATAACCCCGGGATAAAGTATTCTATATGCTATTCCAAGACATGGTCTACCCGTATACCAAGTTTTATTGAAATCCGTTCTGCCGTTTGAACGTGAAGAAGAAACAAACTCACTAAAAAACTTTCGACTTTATAATATGAGAGTGATTACATCCATATTTGTAAAATAAATTTACTTACAGATAAAGCAAACGTGTAGTAATAGCAAAATAGTCGTAAGGTAAATATTCATTGTGTATATCAACGTTGCTATATCAGTGAGCGCATTTTATATTACTAAATGACACAGTTTATGTGGGCGCCAAATAATATCGATTTACTGATAACGGCCGGTGACACATCCAGTACTTGTAGGTGCCAACCACAAAAACAGTAGGTTTCCTTATCTTATAATGCGAAAGCTAATGCAGTTTTGACCACATTCATAATGTTCGAGAGATTGTAGAAAAAACTATACCGTACGATTGGATGCTTGACTCAATTTTTTTCTTTACACTCTTAGGTAAGATTCTGTGTGAAACAGAGGTCCAGATTATATTTCGAATGCTTGTGTCTGTTCACAACACCTTAATTAGATGATATCGTTCAGATCTAAATCATTTTTTTGGATAGTTGGGTCTAAAATCATTGCCAAGAAAGTTTGAAAACAAATCTTCAATCATGATTTTCCATGCTTCAGAACCAACGGAACCTTGAATGTTTTTAACGTATTAGATCTGCAACTGTACCTATAATTTGAGGAATGATTTTAGTACAAGTCTAATTGAGTTTTAAGGACTCAGCAAGTTTAAAATGGTTGTAGCCGTTAAATCTCCAGAAGAATCAATGAAGGTTGTCGAAGTAGACCATGTTCAAAAATCATTATCATAAAGCAGTTCTTTCTATCTTAAATACATACCACGATACCAGTATAACATCCTAAGTTGGCTCTGTAACATAGCGAGGATGGTTTGGGTAACTGGACTTGAAGAAGAAATGAATCTCGACTATCATCATCATAACTCTTAAAACTCTAGAATCTTGGCGCACGAAAGTATGGCAGCAAAGGTCTACCTTTCATTGAGTTAAAATAAATGCCTTGTGGTATATATATTTCATTCCAGAGCTTCAAATAACCTTTATTGCTCATCACGTAACCACCAATGTAATTAAAATAAGCAGAACCCAAAAACAAAAAAACCGGTAAAAATCAAATTGCCGGCAACCCAAAACCAGCAAAACTACACGACTAATTTATTGCTCTCAGCAAGTAGGAGTACCAACCTACCGACATATCGCGTCGCAACTCAAACACGCACTCCACGTAAGTGAATAAATGGGTAATTCGATACCGACGGCTTGAAGTCCCGACTCTCGATATTTCTCGGGAGCAGCAAGAACTCAACGAACTCACCCTTACTTGCGTGAAGTCGATCAATCATCGCAGGCCGTACCGACCGATCATTGCCTGAACTCTTTAATTTATCTAATGAGTTCCCGATGCCCACACCCCCTGTTTGCCGGGTGCCGGGCGGGGTCGCACTTCGACACGTCTTGATGAATTAATCGGGTGGAAACAAGTATGAACGTTCTAATAATGTTGCGTTACTTTATTGAGGTAAAGTAGGCTGTTGAAACTTGAAACGTATATGATAGGTATATTGAATATTGTTGGACATTATTGTTTGCATTTTTGGAGATAAAAGATCCTAAAAAACCACCTAAAGAAAAGGGGTTGTAAGGTCATTATAGATGTTTTAGGTGTCATGTCGTGCGAATATAATGGACCGCGGAAACTTTTGAAACTACTGTGGCTTCAGTATGCAAAGAGTAACTGGAGAACATAAATGAGTATTAGTCAGTAATAGTCTGACACCAGAGCAGCACTAGTCACAGAGCGAAAGGTTCTACCCTTAGAGTGGGAGAAGTCATTTGAAGATACCAGTTACCAGTTTCCAGTTTTATTTGAAGATAACCCACCTAAAAAAAAATTTTTGCTTCTGGCACAGCTGCACAACAGTTTTTATTCATAGATCTTTGATACAAAATTAGCTCTTTACATGTTTAAGATCTTTAGTAATGCGTATTATTCTAAGGACCATTTATAAATTCATTGTCACTAACAAAACTCCTATTGTTTTCTATAGGTACATTTTTATTCATTATGATTATATTATTCAAGTCAAGTCAAGTCAAATCAATTATATTAAAATATTTATATTAAAATATTTATATTAAAATATTTATATTAAAATATATATAAAAGATTATATTATTTAAATATAACGTCAGTATCCGACATCACCCATTTGTGAAGTTGTGACATGCGCTGGCGCAACTTGTACGCAAACTTATATAACTGAGTGACTTGATGCAGTTCAGCTTAATAGTCTTCTTTCTGAATGTCTTTTTCAAATCATTAGTAACACAACTTTTTCCCAACTATATCAATATTAGAGCTGGCTTCTAGTTTAACTGGTTGAATATCAGTACTTCGTATGTCAGTAGTCACATGGACTGGGTATCAGACCTACTCAGCCTCTCTCTCTCTGCAAGAGATGGTATGTGGTTCTATTCACCAACACAATAAGTGCAATCAGAGGTTAAGTAATTTTTTTGCGACACCATCATATCCATAAGCCATTGTGATACGAATTTTAAGGACAATAAAAGACGAAAACTACAGTTTTATCCATTTATTAAAGGTAGCTAAAACACACAAAATAAAAGCAAGATTCGTGAGCAGCGGGCACAAAGTGCAACCGTGGGTTGTAAGCTTTCCGTCAGACTTAATGTTGGATTCCAGCTTAACCAGATCTGAAATGCGCTGGCCTTAATCCACTTAAAATAACAACAGGGCTAATGCTCCCCCGCAAAACCTCGGCGTTTCTTATTGTCTTGTGTCTCAGGGATTTTGTGCCAATTTATAACAAGTTGTACGTTCTCCCAGGACAGGCAAGAATATTGCAGCAATTGTAGTACATTTGGGGATTTACTTTTGGTAATAATTTTCAAAGTACGAGTAACTGTGTGTCTAGTTTTGTATTCAATATTTTTGTTTTAATCTGATAATTATTTTACATACTAGATAATAACGTTAGCGAATTAGATATTATTTCGAAGTCCATATTTAAATATGAAAGCTATCTTCCTGTAATAGTAACGCATTTGTAACTTATAAATCAACTTGCAAATCTATGTAGTAAAAAATCGAATTTTAAATTGTTAATTTTTTTATGTGTCTTTAAGGCCAGAGTGAATAGGCTCTTAATAAACTAGTGTGCTTCACTATCAACGACTGCATCACTGCTTACCCTCAGGTGGGATCGCAGTCAAGCACTAGTTTATATCAATTTAAAAAAAAAATGTTCTGTAAGCTACGTGGCAAACAGCAGTGTTTAACGAATACGATATACTCGCACGTTTGAAATTTTGAGGGAAATTAGTTTCGAGCAGTTCTGAGTTGGCAAGTTGTTGATATCCCTCGGGTGGCAGGCGTTTTAGAGTAGCGTGGTAACGCCACATCCTACTTCAACCCATTTAACTTCGGCGCTCAAGTTTTAAGTCTAATTGAACTTTAAATTGTCATGCGATATACATCAAACGTGAAGAATCGATCTGGTGGCTGCATGCTCGTGTTAATTACTTTAATATCAGTAACAAAGGCATCCTGCGGCCCCGCGCCGACAAAAAGTCGCGCGTGTGAGTTGTTATGAGCGATCGCTACAACCGTCCAACTTCGCCGACCGGTGTTCAGTAGAACTTAGACTTGTATGAATTTTCACCAACTTTCCGACATAATGAACACTAAAAGGAGGGAAGTTTGAACGCTTCAAATTTTAATACTGCTCTGCACGGTTCGCCGCGGACAAGGTTTAATACTAAATTGGCCGTATGGAATTCATAGGTACCGTCAGAGTTAGAAATCCAATATCCTCTGTAACTTGCTTTTAAATGAACTCTGCCTCCTGTTTGCCCGGCTTTTAAATTGTCTTTGTGATACTTAGATATGTGTTTGTGAGAATTAAACCACGAATGCGAGTTTTCTTGGCAAATAATTAAACGTACGGACTTGGAATATTCTGTAAAGTACCCTACCATGCCTTTGTAGATAAAACGTGCATATTTGATAAGTCTGGCGAGTTAAGCAGAAGTATAATTGGCTTCTAAGATATAGGTATGGCGTCGTTTTTGGTGTCGATGAAAAATAGGTATGTAATAAATTAACAATCGATGGATTGGAGAATTTATTGTTGTTTTTACGAGACGCGAAAAACGCTTTTAAGGCTATCAGTTAGCATAGCATAGCATAGCATAGTCAACCTTATAGTGTTCCCACTGTTGGGACTCAGGCCTCCTCTCTAGAAGAGGGAATGGGCCGTAATCCACCACGCGGGCCCAGTACGGGTTGGTGGAAACAGTCTATCAAACAGGCTATCGGTTATAGTACAGCAAAAATCCTTAATCCGTAGTTTATTTTTATAAGCATTCAATTGGGTATCTTTTTGAACGCATACCTAAATAATACTGACATTAATGAATTAGACATGTTTTGGTGTTTTTAGAAAGTAATGAGTTTCAAGATTCACATTAATTTTCCAGACTATATCATACGCAAAAACAGTAAAATTACTGCAATGTCATGGAATTGGTGCTGTAGGCTTAGTGTTTTTTTTTTTAGATTCTTTGTAAGAATATTGTTACATATCATGTGGGGTATTTTACAATAAGATGAATGAATGAAGAAAACTTGAATTCAACTCTTTTGGGTTCTAACCCAATAAATATTAAATATCAGTCTGTAAGGCTCTTTGAAGTGCCACTGTACACTGTAGCGAAAGGGTCGACTACTAACCTATTGTAACTTCTCGAATTAAATTCCAAAGCCAACCGAAAGCGATGCCACTATTTAGATGTAACAATTTTACTATAGATGTATTTACAAATACATATGTATATACGTAACTTGTCAATGAAGCTGTAGTTAAGTTTAATAAAAGAATTTTTATTACGTAATGTGTAAAAAATTAAGTGTACTTTAACAAAACATAACAAGGCTGTATAATTAGTAATATTTTTTCTCACATTATTGGGCGCCATTAAGAATCTAATGGCGCCCAAATGGGACTTTATTCTTTTCGACCGTTTTTTACCAGTGACACTAAAAAAGTAATATTATATTTATAAATAGTACCTAATTACAATATACTTAAAAAGATTTTGAATTGTGGCAGAAAATAAAATTTTCAACTAAACTATTCTTGTGCCCGTTATTGCAGACTTTCTTATGTATCCCTTCTTTTGTTACATATAATTTCTTAAGCGACAGCAATAGGCAAATAAAAATCATCTTTTTAATAAAAGTAAAAGAAGTCGGTTGAAAAAACCATTCATTTTGTTTTTTTTTTATAATATTTGCCTATAATTTAATAAAGACTTGAAATAATATTTTGCAAAAAAAATATTAGTTGTTTTTTTTTAATATTACTTGAATTAATTATTCGAGAGAATTTCAATACATCGCCATCAACTCAAGTGTCAGTATTAGCATTGTGTATTTAAAGTTTTCTTTTTAAAGTACCTAACCATTTTAACAGATCGATATATAAGTAAGGGTTGCTGTAAAATTTGAAGTCCGTCATGTATGACATAGAATTTGTTTGTTGTACCAAAATTTGAAAATTAATCTAGAATATAAACTCAAATATGGTTATGAAAAGCAGTTCTATGCGAATAATTAAACAAAATAAAAGTATTAATATATGTTTTTTTCAATTCATCCATTTTAAATCTGAGTTCGATAAGTTATAGATTTTAAATCGATTTTAGTTTGTAGGAATGGTTTGATGAAACTAGAAAGATCTATTTTCATTGTTATTCTTATAGACGGTGCGTGTTTTGTATACCGTTACTAAATTTATTTTCTTATTAATGTTCTCATGTTTAACTATTTTTTTCTAATAAGTGACTTAACATAGCAGTTAAGCAATTTAAAAAAAAATCATTTAAAAACGTGCTTAACAGTTTGTATAAACGATTTATTTGAACAAGACTACACATTTGATTATAGAAGATGGATACTTTTTTTTTTCTTTAACTTTGACGGAAAAAGACTGTCGGATCCGAAGTAGGTATATGTTTTTTTTCTAATCGCTCATAAAAAAATTAACTTAAATTCATTTTTTATTTACAGCAATAATGGAAGAAAAAAACAATAATTTGGACAATTTATCGTGTTTGCAAATAAATCACCTCTGTCACGGTCTCCAAAATCTTGCCATGATTAATTCTGCCTTATAAAGTACGACGGCTCTTTAGATAAAATAGAAAATTATAGTTCACCCCCAAAAAACGAGTTTATTTTTTTTCATTGGTCTCATATCCTAAACTATGTAAAAACTAGTCATCATATTCCTCCCTTTCTCCTCTCCTCACACAATTCATTCATTTTCTTTAGCACTCCTCTCCTTAAAACTAGTTAGGTACCCTAAAGTAAATGATAATTATATCATATTTTTCTTTTTTAAACGAAAATAGACATTAAATCAGTGTTTATTTCAAACATGGCGCCATTCTAAATAGTGACAGATTTACTTATCTCTATTACATATGAGGCCTAAAACACCTAAGTAAAATGGAGCTCATACATACGCAGATGACAAATATAACTATGAGCTGCCATTGCCATTGCTTTTTCAAAATAACAATATTATTTGTAACATTCTTCTACTCGTAAAAGTATCAAAACGTCTAACAGTCGAATTTTCAGTAAATACCAAAAATTCTGCTCTATATGAGTTTGGGTGCATTTATTCTTTCTTTTTTTTTTAAAGCTTTGTTCCACACTAGGAATTTTAACTCACATACACACCCGGACCCGAACACCTATTCTTAAGCCATACCTACACATATATATTTGTTCCGTGCGGTTATCGAACCCGTGACACGCAGCGCCAATCATTCAACCACTGTGCCCACCGGGCCGTCTTAAATAGCCTCTGAGATTAGGAAAACTATAACTTCATCCACACCCAAGATAATTTGTATATTAATTTTATTTTTCATTGTTTTCTTTTTTATTTTATTGTTTCCATTTTTATTTTTTAGTATCAATAAGTGCCATAAATTATACATATTTGTTGTGACGTAACAATAGTAACGTCATAACAAAAAAAAAATTACGTAAAATTAAATTTTATTTACAGTTTTCAGATTTATTCCTATACCTGTGCTATAAGACCTTGCTTTATGCAAAATTTCAGGATTCTGGGTTAACGGGAAGTTCTCTATGAATTTTGATTTCCTCGAGAGTGTCGAAATGTACGTTTTTTGCCACATAAACCGAAGTATCTTTTTTCCTCGTAAACTTACAAGTTTGATTTTTTTACAGCTTCAAGAATCCGCAGCCCTGAATATATGGTTTTAACTTCAACTGGTTCCGTTTTTTCCTTTTGAGGTACGGAACCCTAAAAAGAAGAATAGAACAGTTTTATCTTTAACGATTAAAAAATAGACGATTTCTTAGGCGTTATGACCGAACCCAGTAAATGACCAAAAATAACCTTAAAACTGTGACTAAAACTGCCTTAAAACATACATCTAATGCACGTAACGTCAGCATGTGGGTGAATGTAATGTTTTGCGCTAAGCACCCGCATTGTACAGTGGTCCTCTTATCGCAACGATACGCGGCTCGACTCCTAATGAGAACGATCGATACACAGCACAGTTCTTATCAACACTCCAAACTTTAGTTATGAAAGTAACTAGTGTCCCCTCTGTTTGTCGCAGTGTACCCAACTCTATCTGATACTGGACATAATTGGTATAAAGCTGTATAAAACTTTGAGCTGAGCCTTATTAAGTCATTTTTATTGACTTTTGCAGCTTCTGGGCAAAATCTCCCCCAGTGTTCCCTCGAACAAGAACTACCATTCCGTGTAAAAAATTTAAAAGCCAATAAGAAATAAAATCTGGGTATTTATAAGAAATATTGCCTTAAACATTTTTGACGGTCAATTAAATCACCGAAAATCATATTTTTTTAGACTCCACGCTTGCAGGACAAAAGTATCCCATAGTCTTCTACGCTTACTTATAGGAGTTTTTTTTTCCAGAGCCCTACCACGAGCTCTTTACACAATCTATTTTACGACCTAAACTGAACTGTTAAATAGATATACCTATAAGGTGTATAGCTCAATCCTTCTTTCTCGCTCGCAAGCTTGACATTTTAACATGTCATAGTAAGGCTGGTTATGCTAAATTAACACAAAGAACCGAAGCAATTTTGAATAAATTTTTAGTTTTAATAATTATATTTGCAGGGTTTACCGCCCTGATTATGACACTATTTTTTTTACCTGGTTCTATAGTATTACAATCTAGCCGAATATACAGACTAATAAGTAATTTAATTATATCCTAAACTAATAAATAGTCTTTACTAAGAATGTGTCCAATAGCACTTTTCTTTTTGTCTCTATTAAGGCGGATATACTTCGTTATTGTATTTATTAGGTAGCAATTACACTACATTATACTATTCACTATCACTAAACACTAACTCGAACGGTTTTGTTCTTTTAAGTACTAATATTATAAATACGAAATTTTGTAAGTTGTTTGTTACATTCTTCACGTTCAAACGGCTGAATAGATTTTTAATTATAATTTTTATCCCGGGAGTAAATTCTCTTGGGATATCTACTTTCACGAGAGCTAAACCGTTGGTAAAACCTAGTTTGGCTATAAAAACGACCGCTGAATCGCCAATAAACACATTTTTATCGACTTATACAGCTTCTAGACTAACTATCCAATAGTATTTCACGCTTGTTTTCTGGTTGCGATTTATTGACTTAAGCAACAAATTCTGTTATTTTACGCAATAATACGCAAAAATTTTAAGTTTCAGAATTACGAAATATCGAAATAATTATAAGCATAACCATCCTGAACTATCAAAAATCAACACTAGGTCACCCATAACAATATTTCTATCGACTTAAGGCAGTCTCTTGGATGTCTATTGCTTTATAGACTTAAACGACACTATCACTTCGAACCCAATAAATTGAAGTGATGGGAAAAAAATGTAGACAATTACAGGAAAAACCGCTCTACACATTTTTTTTTCAAATATTTGCCATCAAAATTGAATACAGGAGTTAACGATTTGTTTTCAGGCCTGTTATGTTAACTCCAAAATTTTTGGCACCGGAATTCGGAATTCACCTTTATTTTGTCTTAGTTTATAAACTTCTTCTTCTAAAATGTAATAATCTCGTATCTTAGTGTTTATTATCCTCCGAAACGGTTTGACAGATTTTTATAAAACTTTTTGTGCTTATAATTGGTAGTTCTGAGAATGGGCCGTAGACTTTTCTTTCTTTACCCTCCTATCTCCATTCCCATTTTTTTTTTCAAATATTTTATGGCAGTATAACATTTACCGGGTCAGCTCGTACTCATTATTACCATATTTAATAAATACATTTTTTCTAAAGGTTTACAAACTAAACCTTTACAAAAATTTAGCAGATTCATGATTTCGGATAAACTGGACCAATTAAGTAAAATGAACAATCCTTAATTAAATAAATAAATTCAGTTTTAAACGGCTAAAAAATAAGCTAATAAAAAAAAACTCTTTGTAGAACACGAATTAATTTAAAAAGGTATTCAAATATTTCTTTTACCGCTCTCTTGTTTAAAAACCGATCGTTTTTTACAGCCACGTTTAAACAGTTAGTGGCAACTATGATTTAATACGATATTTCCCTCAGTTCGGTAAATTTAACTTTTATTTAGTTTGATTAATTTAGTATTTGTGCGGAAACTATATCTTTTTTTTTTTCATTAAAAGTTCGTTAAAACGACAATTTTAGAGCGTAATCGGTATCTAGTTTTCCCTTTGAGCCATTATCTTAGAATCTGTCCAATGATGACTAAACAACGAATAATTTTAATACTTTATCTTGATTTATCTTCGTAAGAATCGACTTTAACACATAAAAATGCTTTTTAAAGTCTTTGAAACCGTCCCCACTTACTTTCCGTAATAATATCCCCAATTTCATCAAAAAATGTGTCAAGAAGCCGACAAAGACCGTGCAATTTATTTCCCTCGGTTCATATTGCAGAAAAGTAATATTTTAGCGGAATTTTCGGCGAGAATGGCAAGAAATTTAATATTATAAGTCCCTCGTTGGTAATTAGCGCTAAAGGCTGCTATCTGGAGTGTTTATGAACAGTTAATAGAATTGCGGAGCTCAGCAAGCGGCAGAGAGCTCCGTTCCGCACCCGACGCCCGGCGCACGGCGCTCGCCGCAACCTGTTGCCGACGGGCCCGCCTTCCGCCCCATTCGAAACAGCGCTTTTCCTCTTGCTATGCTTCAATGTCCAAACTCTCTACTTTTTTTTCAAAGTCTCAACTCCCGGCTGCATCTGAAAATCTATCCTAAATTTTACTTACCTTCGACGAGTAGAACCCGATGGCCCCGTTTTCTTTTTCATTTAAAACACAAAATTAATGAACTACAAAAAAACAATTGAATGGATTTTTAATGTCTTTAAGTTTTACGAAATTATTTTTTTTATAAAACCAACTCATAAATCTAAAAACACTACAAATTAATCGTCAACTAGAAATGAAATGCGGAATGTGAAAAGAAACGAATTAAGTAATAAAAATGTTTGGAATTTAGCGCGAGCGGCGGCAGAGTAAGTTCGAGTTAGAGTGTCGGAGGTACTAGGAGGTCAGGGCACTGGGAGAGGTGTCGGAGCTAGGCGCGGTGCCGCCGCCGCGGCTGACTACAGAGTGGTAGCGGGCTGTACGGCCTCGGGCCCCACCCCTAGCGCAAGCGCGCTTCAGGCGCCCCAGCGCGCATGACCGACATCCTACCGAAAAGTGGAAAAGTGACTCCTCCAACGTAGATACACCATTATGTACTAAATAAATATTGTATCGTAATAGATGCCGATCCCAGTACATAATTTTGACCCAGTTGAAGATTTTTTATGCTCGATTTGGAGCACATAATTTGAGAGAATCTGAATAGTCTTGGGCCCGATTGCGTTTCTCCTTCTTATATACTTCTAATGTACGCTCCGCATACATATAAATAATGCGTTCGTAGGAGCGATTAAAAGACGCCCCAGCGTTTTATAAAAATAACTCAAGTTTTCCGTATTTCTTCTCGTTAGTGAGGACGTTATATAATTCTCTGATGCCGCTGAAATATCCGTTTCTCAGGGATGCCTCGTAACCCCGCGGCAACTGTTGGAACTTGGACATTATCTTGTTGTCTGATCCAAGGAAGACCCGCATCTCGTAGGATAGAGGGATGCCGTTGTCGTAGGCGTAATCGACGCTGTGTCCGCAGTGCGGCTTGCCTTCGGCGTCGAAGATGCTCATGTTCTCGAACAGGTGCACACCGCCGGTGCGCTGGTTGACGCGCGTGGCCATCTCACCCGCCACGCGGTACAGCAGCGTCACGTTGCGCGTGTTCTCAGGCGAGTATCCGTAAGGATAAAGAATGGCATGACCATCCCTTTTAAGGGAAAGATACACTTTCGCATTCTTTTTATGCTTCGCCAGAACGGCTTTGATGAACTTAGTCTCATTTTCTGAAGCAGTTGCAGGGCCAGGGTATATTTGTGAGAAAGTGGAATCAACTTTGTCACATGAACTCCATTGAACATCAAAGTTTCGTGTTATATCTACGCCGTAACTTAGCTGATCATCTGAGGGTTTTAGATTCTTTTTCCATGCGACTTTACTCTAAAAACAGAAAATAAATAATTTATTTTTAGGATTATAATTCATTAACCAAAGGGTAAAAACGGGACTCTATTGCTAAGACAAAAAAAAAAAATCACTCTGTTCAAGGCGTTTTGCCAGTCTTTCTACACGTGCAGCCTATGGGTTAGACATACGCAGAGGGCCTACAACGTTCTTCGCATTCAGTATAATAACGCCTTTAGGGTGCTGTTGGGGCTCCCGCGGTTCTGTAGCGCGTCGGGCATGTTTGCTGAAGCACATATAGACAGCTTTCAAGCTATTATGCGAAAGAGAACAGCATCCCTGATGCGTAGGATTCGGGGGAGCACCAACAGCATTTTGAGGGTGATAGCTGATAAGCCGGATTGCCCCTTCTTGGGGCACTGGACTCGTTTGCACAGCTGCAGGTCTGGTGCAGCGGCAAGCGGGCACAGTTATAATATGTATAAGTTTATGAACTGATTTTATTTTATTCTATTTATTTTAATGAACAATTTTACTAACATAGTTTTAAGTTCTACTAACATAATATGGATGTATCTGATATAATTAATAAATAAATAAAATAAGACTCCGCTGTCTGTCTGTCCGTCACCATGATATATCTCTTGAACCGTGATGGCTAGACAGTTAAAATTTTCACAGATGATGCAGTTCTGTTGCCGCTATAACAACAATACTAAAAACAGATTAAAATAAATATTTAAGAGGAGCTTTTTTTGACGATTTTTGTAACAAACACACACAACAGATATGACGTTATGACTAATAATATCGAACGAAATCAATAAACATTGAAAATTGTTCGTGCATTTTTTTTTTCCGTTTGGAAAATCATCTTATGACATTCCCCGCTCTTGGGCGGGGCGGGAGATAGTGTCAGACTTTTACTGACTAAAAACCCACTCCTGTTCCTTCGTTGCCTTTCGTACCAGGGCCGAGTCTTCCTTTCAGAATCAGACCCTTGGCCCCAGCAGGCTTCGACCCTGCTGGGCCCCTACAGTTGCTGACATCTTCTTGAGGCGCGCGTGGAACAGCACGTGCCGTCGACGACTTGGGCTCGGTCCGGACGGTTACCGGACGGTCGGACGGCGAGGCACCCATTGCTCGCCGTCCCGGCATGTCCTAGGCCCAAAAATTTGAAGACAGTCTCAGCAGTGGGAACATTTCAAAGGCTGATTATGCTAAGCATAGCATAATCAGCCTTTGTAATGTGGGTTGTTGCTTGTTGTTGTTTGTTGTTGTCGTTAAACCTAAAGCTAATAATATCGAGTGAAGATTTCAGTCGACATGTTATGAAATCAAATCGATTAACATTGAAGACTGTTTGTGCAACATACATATCTGGAGTACTCCTGTCCGTCAGGATTGGTGCAGGGTAGCACCACCCAAGTGACATGGCGCAGCATGTCCTCGTATTCTTCGCAGGCCACCAGCTGCTCCACAATGTAGAGAGCCAGCCCCACTGGCTCCGTACCGCCTTGCTGTCCGGCTTCGATGATGATCACCGGTTTTGATTCGGGCGCGTTTGCCGGCTTGTCACCTTGTAACTGTTGATCTGCTGACAAAACTACCTGTAGGATGTAGTGATACTATGAGGTCTAGGTAACATCTAATAGAAGCAGTTATGGTACGGTATAGATAAATAATATTTGAGGTTTTTTTTTCGGTTGGGAAAATCATCTAATGACATCCCCCGCTCCTGGGCGGAGCGCGAGATAGTGTCAGACTTTTACTGACTAAAAACCCACTCTTGTTCCTTCTTTGCCATTTTTTTTTTATTTGAGGTATCATTAAGATTAGGTCCTTCTTTCTACTCCTTGCGTCGTACTCCTAAAGGCTGAGGGTCGTGACTTCCCTACTTCATCACTTTCATTCGAACGATATTTCTCCATCTGTTTCTCTGGCGGTGTGAAGGGCATTGTATAGCGTAGAGTCAAGAGCGGTGCGGATCTGGTCAGACCAACGTATTGGGCTGCGTCAACGAGGCCTTTTCTCATCTGCTTTACCGGTCACGATGAACCTTTCGAGGTTGCCACCATCTTTCCTTGCAATGTGACTGAAGTATTATAGAATCTTGTATATAGACACTCTGACGACAACCGCGAGCAGAGATTAGGTAGGTACTTATAATAACAAAATATATAGGGTTGATTTTTGAGACGGATCAGCAAGGGCAGGTACCTAAACGGTTATGTATATTGGTTGAGGTACCTACCAGCCCTTACTCTTCCGTCTCAAAAACCTATCCTGTATAGATAAATACGCTAAAATAAATTAAAATATACGATAATAAATCTTAAAACATCCTATCATCCTATCTTGCCGAAATCTGTATTTCCGTATAGCTACAACCTAAAGGTATTTAAGATAAGAGTGAATAGGTTACTTTTAGGCAAGCGTGCTCCCTCGTCGACCACATCATCGCATACTGTCAGATGAGATACTGGTCGAACGTGTGCCGATCAATAATAAAAAAATATTAAAAATTAAATGTTTACGCTAGTAGAGTAATTAAAAGTAGTAGTGTATAGTAGTAGTGGTGTAGTAGTAGTGTGTATTAGTAGTGTAGTAGTGTAGTCGTGGTGTAGTAATAGCAAGTATTACAGTAGTAGTGGTGTAGTAGTAGTGTATATTAGTAGTGTAGTAGTGTAGTCGTGGTGTAGTAATAGCAAGTATTATAGTAGTAGTAGTGTAGTAGTAGTAGTAGTAGTGTAGTAGTTTAGTCGTGGTGTAGTAGTGGTGGTGTAGTAGTAGTGTAGTCGTAGTGTAGTAATAGTAAGTATTAAAGTAGTAGTTAGTAGTGGTTAATTTGTCTAGAGCGAGTACCTCATACAGATGTCTGCCCTCATACGTCATGTGCTCGTTTGCGAGTTTTAAGACTCTTCCACAGTATTCTCTTAAAGCCTTCAGAAAGATTGTCACCTGTAAACATGATCATCGGCAGTAAAGTATCAAATAAAACGCTACCGACTCTTTTTTTGTAGTCGTAATCAAACAAGTCTTCCCGATCTGTGTGGAACGAGAGGGAGTGTGAGACTTTTACAGACTAAAATCTACCTGTGTTCCTTTATCTGCAATTTGCGTTCTAGCTCCGCCGTGAGTCTTTCGAATAATCCTGCCCAGGATAAAGATTGGAAAATTTCCCCACTTCATTCGATTCATTAAAAAACATTGATTATTTTTTATTATTTTTTGGGTTTTAGTTAGTAAAAGTCTGTCACTCCCCCTCGGTCCTCCCAGAGAGGGTGGAATTATGTGATGGTATTTCATCTAAAAATAAATATAGCTAATGGTATGGTCCATGTATTGGTTACTGCCAAAGCTTATCTAAAAAAAACTGGGCAAGTCGGATCGGGTACTAAAGCAGAAATATGTCAATAATTCGATTCCCAAATCGAGTTACAGGAACAAAAAATTAATTATTTTGTGATTCAACTTAAATTTTAAATTTTTTGAATTTTTCTTTTACTTCTTTATGTGATGAAACTACAAATTGACGGTTTTTAGACCTTTACTTCCACTATGAAACCTTGTTTCTTGCCAAACAGGATTCTAGATCAACGGGAACTACCTCTATGTTTTGATTTCCTTCCGATATCAAAATATGTACCTAAACGAAGCAAAAACGCCCTTATTAAAGACTAGCTTTTGCCCACGGTTTCGCTCGGATACATAAAATACTGCCTATGTCACTCAGGAATAAAGCAATCGGACCAGTACTTTCAGAGATTACTTCCTACAACAAAAAACTAACATAACCTCTTTATAATATTAGTGTAGATAAGGCCGTTTTTGCTCCGTTTAGGTGACTTAGAAGTAGAAGATTACGTCGACACAGAATTTGGATTTTTTCACTACTACAAGGGACAGCCAACCTGAATATCTGATATTAATTTCAGTTTCATACGTGAATGACTACGTTTTCCTGAGCAAAAGCGTTTTGACACATGGGCAAACGGACAGACGGACCACAAAGTGTTGCGTTTTGCCGACGGAGGTATCTACGGAACCCTAAAAAATAATTACAATGTAAAAAAAAAAATGTAGTAAAATGATTCTATTTTTCTTACAGTGCTGGCTCCAATAGCAGCATCCTCTATGCAAGCAGCTTCATCTCTATCCAGTAAAGTCTTCAACATGTCTTCGTAGCAAGGCCGCATAATCTTGCAACTGCATATTAACGTTATTTAAGGCAAAAATATATTTAACTACCTTTTCCAGTTTCTTTGCCTGCGTGAATTTCACGAGTTATACCAAGGACGTAGCTATAGAACATACCGGAATTAAAAGAATTCTATGTCTTATGAGCCATGGTTATGTGTTCTAAATTTCATCAAAATCAGTTCAGCCGTTACGACTTGACTGATTAAAAAAAACTGGGCAAGTGCGTCTCGGACTCGCGCACTGAGGGTTCCGTACAAACTTACCTATGAAAACAGTTCAATTCCCGAATTGAGTTACGAAGATTTTTCCGAATTGCAATTTTTTTTGTGACAAATTTACAGTTTTCAGATTTTTTTCTATACTTGTGTTATGAGACCTTGCTTCTTGCCAAATTTCAGGATTCTAGGTCAACGGGAAGTACTACGAATTTTGATTCCCTTGAAAGTGTCGAAATACACGTTTTTTGCGACATAAATGGCCGTATCCTTTTTTTCCGTTAACTCAGATGTTTGATTTTTTCACGGCTTCAAGGGACCGTAGACCTGAGTATAAGGTTTTAATTTCAACTCGATCCAGACAGGCGGACGGACAACAAAGTGATCCTATAAGGGTTCCGTTTTTTCCTTTTGAGTTACGGAACCCTAAAAACACACAAACAAACATAGTCATAGACTTACATATTCATATAATTGAAATAGGTAGTTGGACCAGGGAATAAGAACAGAGGTACACATTATACCAAGTTTACAAGTTTAAGCTGATAGATTTTACTTACCCACATCGCGAGGCATTGTTTTCATGTAAATTCACTAAAAATTAAAATAAATAAGGATGTCGTAAGTAAGTTAGACGTAAATACGGAACAAAGAAAGAATAATTAGGTAAAAAAATTGAACGCACCAACAAATAACACTAATAAGCATAATAAAAACCAATTCATTCCTTTTTCGTTTTTTAAATATCTACAAAACCTCGCCACGGTCGTGTTAATATTGTAAAAGAGAGATCTCAGGGAAATATTGCAATAGCAATAAACTACAGGAAATCAATAAAAAAGAAATCGTTTTAACAATTTTATTCTTATATATAACAGTCATAGCTTATGTCATCAACAATCATCGACCAAATTCTTTCTTGATCCGTTTCCCAAATTCTTTGAACCCTTCATAGAACTGTGGTAAAACTTTATTGAGAAGGTTTTCTGGGTATGTAAACTCATAACCTTCAGTCAACTCCATGGTGTAGGAGTAGGGGATTCCTGCTGCGCCGAAAGCGAAGTCGTCACTACCGCCGGCCGCCGGATACCATTTACCCGCGCTCATCACTTTAAAAGGTTTACCTCCAGCTCGCACGACAGCATATGATACTGCTTTCGCCATATTATCTAGTTTCTTCCACTGTTTTGGAAGGTAATCTCCCGTGTATCCCCAAGGGTATACCAAGTACTGTCCGTACGAATGCAGGGATACGTATAACTTTATTCGCTGTTTGTTGTCCAACATGACGTTGCTGACCATGCGTGTCTCGGGCTCCGAGAACGCCTTGGAGCCCGCGAAGGTCTCCGCGTGACAGGGGTCGTTGGACACTCCGCTCACAGCCCACTTGAAGCCATAATTGCGGTTGCCGTCGACACCATAACAACGGCTATTCGAAGTTTTGGATCTTGTTTTTCTCCACAAGCGTTTCTGAAGCAAAAATATTGTTATTTAGGTCATGCAAATAGACGCCATACTTAAGTGACTTTATTAGGTCAAGCACACAATTCAGCAAAGGCAGACTTGAAGAGTACCTAAGTGGTAGCCTCTATCATTCCTCTCCTGGGAAAATGTTTCCCCTCATGTCTTTATCCGTAACTTATCAGCTTCTTTTATTTATTTTTAATGTGAAAAATCTTACCATATATAGCATAGCATAGTCAATCTTATACCGTTCGCACTGCTTTGACTCAGGCCTTCTCTCTAGTTTTGGGTACGGGCAGTAATGTAATCCGCCACGAGGCTCACTGCGGGGTGGCGGATGTCACATCTCTTCGAAGTTTTCTAAATCTTACCAACATTAATGAAAATTAGGCACAAAAAAACTGCGTTAATACTTACGTTAGCGCCGGATCTGCTGTATTCGTAGCCGTCTGGGTTGACGACGGGTAGGATATACCAGTCGACACCGTCCAGGACCCCTCCTATCTGAATGGCATCGGAATCAGTGGCCAGCTGGTTGATGAGGTACGTGGCCATTGCAGGAGCTACCCATTCTCTGCTGTGGACACCTAAGAAGGGAAAATAGTTAGTAAATCTCTCCTGATCTTCATCAATCAATCTGCCAAGCATTTTCTCTACTATCTTGGGGTCAGCTTCCAGTCGGATTTGATGCACTAGAATAACAGTGTTTTACACGGAGCGACTATCCATTAAACCTCCCCAACCCAGTAACTAAATTCACGCGGACGAAGCCGCTGGCAGAAGCTAGTACTATTATAACATAACATAACATTACGTCCGCACGTGTAATATTTAACTAGACTAGACTAGACTTTCCTAATATTTAACTAGATACCTTTTAGCACCTTCGAAACCTGAAACGACTGTCTGATGCCTAAAGGGCCCCCAGGTTTCAAGGGCCATACTTATTAAATGATTTGTTTTAAAGCAACATTTTAGTATTAGTAAAACGTTGTACATGAACTCAAATTTTTATTAATGAGAGATTCACAAACAGGCTTACCGTGACAATATAGGGCTAATTGGACTTATTTGATGATAAAAACAATACCTCTTTTGAATTTTGGAATCGGTTAGATAAGGTGCTCCGGTTTTTTTAATATACGGGGTCCCTTTGGGGCTAGTTAGGCCGCTGGTTTCGACCAGTGGTTTCCGAAGCGAGAAACGCTCTCTGTGTGATCGGGAATGAAGCACTATTTTTACCTGCGTCAACAAATATGATGGGGTTTCCAGCCTCAGGTTGTGAAGATATCTTGACGAGCTTCATCTTGCGTCCCTCAAAACTTTTGCCAAGGTCCTGGAGTCGCACCAAATTGGGGTGCTTATGGGCAAGCTCTTCCATGTACCCTTGTATCTGTGTAAGAAGAGTTATTTGAGGGCTATTTCTTGAAGTTTTAATTAAACCATTAAACGTGGAAATACTATTAGCAATCTGAGCTGAATTATCAGCCTGTATTCCAATAAATTAGAAAAGTTAATTTATTGGAATACAGGCTGATAACGACAATGATACCAACAATTTAAGTTTGAATAATGTGCTTAATAACTCTTAACTGACTGCGGACCCAGATTGGCCGCTGCAAAAACCATCTGGCCAAATGGGGCTTCCTTGACCCATCTCTAACACATTGCCAGTGTGGAGCCGCTGCACAGAACATGCATCACCTACTATGCTGCCCATTCTGCACGACCACCTACACTTTACAAGATTCTTCTTCGTAGCGTATCGATGGCAAAACTAGTTAAATTCCTTGCATGGCCTAGTATTCGGCCACGGCAATGCCGTCGGCTGATGCTGTCATTAGGTCCCTACGTGAACAGGTAACAGGGCACGTGATGCAGGATGGAAGGTGGGACATGATCTGGATTATACGATTTATACGATTACAATTATTTTAAAGGACCAATAAAAGAGCTGCCCCCTAGCCAAGTTACGATCGTTTCGTTTGCGTCGATTCCTTTGTTCTGACCACGTAACTGAGCGTTGAGATGACGTCAGAACAAAGAAATCGGAGGCGTGGCCTACTCGAGGCGTTCGACGCAAACGAAACGATCGTAACTTGGCTAGAGGGGCTGTACAGATTGCCAAATACTGGTGAAAAGAAATATTAATTTGAGGCCATCGATACGAATAGAAGAAAGGCATAAAAATTACTTTACATTGTCCAAACTTTTTTCTTTTATTATGGACATGTTTCAATCATTGATCTATTTTTGCTTAAATTCATTGTTGTTGTAGTTTTGCCTATTCTTATTTGAAATTACTTACTTCTCCGAAAGAGTTGTACCCAAACAAGTTGAAACTGCGAAGCACCCTTCTTCGAGGAAGACGTTGAGACTCATCCTCTAGTGTCCTATGGAAAAATTATAAAAAATCCTAGTAACATATATAATATACCTAGTTCCCTAATTGAACGGAATGGGGATTTAGAGACTTTTTGAGCTTTACCTAAAGCTCAAAATTCTATATATCAAAATATCTTAATTAAATTCATCTTAATCTTAATCAAGACCTTATTAATAAATTAAATAAATAAATAAATAATTTATTGGCACAACACTAGTACACAAAAAAATGATACATAATTATTGCCACTTGTCAATCCCATATATTTTTGACATTTCGACATCCGTTATCGGCTCAAAAAAGTTAGTTTGTCTTGAGGCTTTATGGATACTAGTTGAAATTAATTTGAGGATCAAGCTAAGACAATAAATTGATAATAAACCCGGCTGCAAAATTTCCGGGTCGTTGTAATTTAGTTTTAGTAATTAATTTAAATTAACCAGTGTACAATACATGTCATACATATATTTTCTTGAATGTTTTATTAATAAATCTTTTACAACATACACATACAATTCATCGTATGGTCGTATGTATGTATGAAACTAACACATTTTTTACTAGCGAGCCGAATTTTTTGCGACCATGTGTACTAGATTAGTAAATAAAAATCTTACCTGCCATAATTCCGTTGTTTTTCTTCTACAGTTAACCCATTGGAGTTAGCAAAGTCATGCACAAATCCTAACTTATTTGGTGGCACTAAGAGGTCTAGGGTGTCATTGACCCCTCTGCTTTCCTTCAAAACTGATACCTCTCCTGATGGATCTTGAAATGTCTTGACTATATTCAAATGAACGGGTAACGTTGGGTGCAGGCGTATGAGTGTGTGGCTGCAAAATTAAATGAAAATTTGTAGGTTGCAATCGAATTTGAACTTTATCTTGTATTACATAGAGTTGGTTGTTTCAAAATTTGATAATTATCTTTGTCTTTTTTTTATCGAATAATAAAAAGAAAAACGCCTTTTTAAGAACTTATAGCAATGCGTGTACTTGTCAAATCAGCTTAACTACAGAAATGTTGTCCATTTTTGGTGTTAGATTAAACTCGAAAGTTGTCAAAATGTCTGTTTCGCTTTTATAGATTGATTAATAGATGTTTTACTCACTTATCATACTGATTGCTGCAGTGAACTTGAAATATGAAGCCAAAAATACCTGTAACAGAAGACGTTACGTTAACCTTTTTTTTTCGGTTGGGAAATCATCCAATGACATCCCCCGCCCTTGGGCGGAGTGTGAGGGTGTGCTTTTACTGACTAAAAACTCACTCCTGTTCCTTCGTTGCCTTTCATACCAGTGCCGAGTCTTAATTTCAGAAACAGACCCTTGGGCCCAGTAGGCTTCGACCCTACTGGGCCCCTACGGTTTGCTGACATCTCCTTGAGTCGCGCGTGGAACAGTACGCGCCGTGGACGACTTGGGCTCGGTCCGAACGGTTACCGGACGGTTGGACGGCGAGCAACCCATAGCTCACCGCGCCTACGGTGGCCGAAAATAAGGATCGGGATCCAGGCGGCTGGGCCGCTCCCTCGCGCGTGCACGTGCGGCCTCCTCCTTTGCTAACATTACTGCTTCGCAGGAGTCGACCGCCTGCCACTCCTATACGAAATCTGGAGGTACAGACATTCAAACCCTCCACACTTCACTACTCCAGCAGAACATCTGCTGCCTGGACATTGTCCAATCAGAAAACCTTTTCGGACCTAAGTTGGTCGCTGTAGAAATAATCCGGCCGAATGGGGTACCATCGACCCATCTCAAACCTAGTGCCAATGTGGAGCCTTCTCACAGGACATGTGTCACCTCCTTTCCAGCTCAGCAAGTATGTTGCACGACTTAAACGAGGCTAATGACAGAGCTATTTATGTGGTTACATACAGTGTGAAAATGGAACGAAGGGATGAAATGTATGCTTAAATTAATACATATATGTAGATACCAATAGGCTGTATAACATCATGCTACGACCCACAAAAGCGGAGCAGTAAGGAAAGACGCAGGTGAACCCGCGGGGGAGAGCTAGTAAGTAGTTTATAGAAATAAAATCTTTATTTATTCCATACTTCATGGACACAAAAGTACAGAGGCGGACTTAATGCCTTAGGCATTTTCTACCAGTCAACCTTTGGGTGTAGCAGAGAAGAATAGTGGTAGGTGCAATAAAAGAGAGAGAAAAAAAAAAGAAAGGTTAATATAAAAAAGATATACAAATGAATCACAGATACAATACAATATAGGTAAATATAATATGTACTCGTACATAATTTATAGAACTTTACTGTAATTGGTGGCAGAACATGCGAAACGTACAAAAGTCAAATCTTACAATATCATAATCTCAAATTCTTTAACATCGGTGCTAAACATTTTGCCTTTTTAACTGTACACTTGTAGGTACATATCTATTTTGTGATATCTTTTAAAATCATATTATATATAAATATGGTGTTTGTCTAATATTTTTAGAGTTCCGTACCTCAAAAGGAAAAAAAACGGAACCCTTATAGGATCACTTTGTTGTCCGTCTGTCTGTCTGTCAAGACCCTTTATCTCGGGAACGCGTAGAGGTATCGAGTTGAAATTAAAACCACATATTGAGGTCTGTGTCCACATAGTGTGGTCTCTTAAAACTATGAAAAAATCAAACATGTAAGTTAACGAAAAAAAAAGATACGGCCGTTTGAAAGCGCGCTAATCTAAATCTGATATACAATTTTTATTTGAGCTAATTTTATGATAAAACTTACTGTTTTGCTGAAAATCACGAATAACTCGTTTTTACCCCGACCTTTCACCCCAAGTTTTTTTTCCAGGTGTCGGATCTATGAGAACTTTTAGATTTCATTTATGATGGTGTTTTGAACAATCCTACCAATTTTCAGCTGAATGCGTATTTTTGTAACCTCGGATGTCTAAATTGACTGGACTAATAGCAAGACAAGCGATACCCTTTCAACATTTCAGTAACTGGCGCCACTTTCAAGCTTCCTCTAATATACTCATTTCACATTTACAATATGTTATTATGTATAGTTTGACAAAACTCACAGCTAATTCTCATCCACCTCCATTCCAGACAAAATCTTCTTTTAAATTACAATAAAACGATTGCCTACAACATAACTGTTTGTTGTTGATATAGGTGCCGTCATAAAATGTCCGACACAGATCCAGGAAAACCTTTTACTAATTGCATTGTAAAATAAAATGAAACAAACCAATTAGGATTACTGGACAACGGACATGTGTGGAAATTGACTCTTTTGATTAGCTTGTATAAAATATTGCATGCATTTATTTTATGAAGCGATATATTCTTCGTTTATATAATAATATTCTACAACTATCACACAACGCCGTCTAGTCCCAAGCTAAGCAGGGCTTGTGTTATGGGTACTAGACAACTTATAAACGTAATTATATATTTCTAAATATATACATATATGGATAAATTACACCCAGACACAGAACTAATGATCGTGCTCATCACACAAACATTTGTCCTGGGTGGGAATCGCACCCACGACCTCCGGCATAGCAGCCAGGACCACTAACCACTAGACCAACAGGCCAGTCCGTCAGTTAGTTATTAGAAAAAGGAGAGCATGTGAAAATGTGGTAAGCCGCGGGATTGTGACGAGTTACCTTGACCCTGAAACACAAAGGGCAACTGAAGGAACACAGATGGCATTTAGGCAGTAACTCTGACACTTCCTCTCGCTTCATCCAGAGCGGACCAATGTTGGGGTTGGGTGTAAATAAGTGGACTGTATATTATAAGTGCTGGTATATTGCCGTCAACCAATGCTTTCAAAAATACAACGATCCCGGACAAACAGTAATTATTAATTAGGTTCGAGAGGTGTCGTCCGTCGCAGCGGTGTCCGTGGAAGCGAGCGTGGAGCGTGTTATTCGATGATTTCTAATCTCAAAAAAAAATGAGAATGTTTTGAGTAGAATTAGATACACAAACTATTGTTAAAACTATTTTTTATTACAATAATTATATTAGTTTAAGTGGTTGTTAATTATCTTAAGTGGTTGTTATAAGGATTTTTATAGTCGCTAATTAAAATAATGTGTTTCACAATCCCTTTGTGTCTGCACACAATCTTGATTCTCCGTACCTCTGTTTTTTTTAAAGTGGGAAATTATCCAATGACTTCTTTCGCTCTACGGTGGAGCAAGAGGGTGTGTCAGACTTGTAATGACTACCCACTCCTAGGTTCCTTTATTGCCTTGCGTCCCAGGACCCGGAGTTCCCTTCAGTTGCCTTATGCGTTCCAGGGCCGCGGTGACTATTTCGAATCTACAGGGTGTTTTTTATTGGGTGAGAAATCATCCAATGACTTCTGCCACTCTAGGGTGGAGCGCGAGGGCGTGTCTGACTTTTACTGACTAAAACCCACTCCTATGTTCCTTCTCTACCTTGCGTCCCAGGACCCGAAGTTCCCCTTCGGACGACTCACGGACATTGTGTGTGTGTATGTATTCTTAATTCATTGATATTACTAACTCAATTAATTGAAAGATTGCCAACGGATTAAAAAACTCTCTGTATACTGAATTTTCATAAAAATAGATACTAATATAGAATTGTCAAATGCGGGAGTTGGACGGTCAAGTGGATATGAACATTATACAGAAAAACTATTTACAAACAGAGATTTTTTTTTAAGTGATATCAACTAGTTCTTGACTGCGATCTCACCTGATGGTAAGAAGTGATGCAATCGTTGATGGTGAAACGCACTAGTTTATTAGTTGCCTATTCTTGTTAGAATGACTTTGAAGATACCTAAATTATAATCGGACGAGAAGATTGCAGCAGCCAAATTGTTACAGTACTTCGAGGCTAAAATAATATAAGCAGCACGTGTCGATCACAAAAGTAAAGTAACACTTGCCGAGGTCGGTCTGTGGATCGGTGACCATCTAAACATACCGAGATTCCTACGTGCCTCCGGAAAATATATTATTGCCGTTGGGCCGGGCTGTCATTTGATAGTCCTCGCCAGCGACCAGGAAAACTGACCCTAGGCGTGGGCAAAGCATGTCATCTTTGCGATTGGAACATTTGTATCTGAATCGCTGAAATGTTCCGAAACAGTGATATGTATCATTTGGAACATTGGCTCAAAAGATACAAATGGAACATTTGAAACATCAGCTCACGAGATACAAACGGAACACTTGAAACATCGGCTCACAAGCTACAAACGGAACGTTTGGAACAACGGCTCAAAATATACAAACACAGACACTGACTGTTATGAATCGTGATCTGTTACGTTGCGCCATATACACCAACAGTTTTATTTAATTGAATTTTGATTTGAGAATAATTTAAAGCACATGTTTTATTCATAGTTCAGTTCATTAAAATTTACATTATTTAGGTTTTAATTTAAATTTTAAAAAGACTGCAGGTCACTTAAAGTAAAGAGTGTTTCAGTGTTCCAATTGTTCCAAATGATGCATTTAATACATTAGGTACTGCTGTTCCAGTCTTTCGGAACACTAAAATGTTTCGGAACAGTGAGTCTGTTTAGTAAAGAGTTACACACGCCTATCTGACACCAATCTCGCCAAGGAGTATCGTGTTGCCTTATTACTGGGTTGTAGAGATCAGATAGGAAGTCGTCCCATGCAAAATACTTTTATCCAGCTGCGTCCGGTTAGACTAAATCCCGATTGAGAAAAAAAAATGTCGATAAATAATGCTTTATATTTTAAAAACCCAACCAAACTATTTGCATAAGCAATTAACATATTAATGACAATATCACTATGTGTCTACTAATCAACAAGCAGCATCGCTTTACTTTCTAGTTGATCAATCAATTATTAAAATTGAATATATTAAGTATCTTAGTTATTTTTAGTACAAAGCTGGCCGTTCCTATAAATGAGCAAGTAGGTACTTTCTCTTTGACTGAGCGGCAAAGTGAGTAGTTCCTTTAAAAAGTTATTAAGAGGAAACCACACTTTCTACCAATATTTATATGCACTTTACTTGAATCTAGCTTCTGTTTTTTTTTTTCTGAACATCACTTCGAGAATGTCGTTGTTCGTGTTACGTATGAATCCATTTTTGAGAATTTGTTTGAGAATAGTACTATTTTCTGCTCACACTTTAGTGCGGTTAGAAGCGAACTTTGTGAAATAATAACACTGTTCTAGAGTCATCATCACCGTCCTGCCCTTGTCCCGTGTTATTTGGGGTCGGCGCAACACGTTTTTTTCTTCCATTCTGTCCTATCACCCATCACGCTATCACTAACTCCCTTTTCTTACATATAAGCATATGCATAGCATAATCAGCCTTTTAATGTTCCCACTGCTGAGACTCAGGCCTCCTCTCTAGGAGAGGGAATGGGCCGTAATCCACCACGCGGGCCCAGTGCGGGTTGGTGGATGTCACATGTCTTCGAATTTTTGGTTCTAGGACATGCCGGTTTCCTCACGATGTTTTCCTTCACCGTTTTGAGAGCAGTGGTGATGAAATAAATTACACAAAGTAATGCGCCTGGCTGGGTTTAATAGCATATGCATAATAGGCTTTTATTGTTCCCACTGCTGGAACTCAATCCTGCTCTCTAGGAGAGGGAATGGGCCGTACGTAAATCGACTATGCGGGCCCAGTGCGGGTTGGTGAATGTCACATATCGTCGAGCTTTTAGTTCTACGACATGCCGCGTTTCCTCACGATGATTACCTTCACCGTTTTGAAAGCAGTGGGGTTGAAATAAATTACACAAAGTAATGCGCCTGGTTGGGTTTGAACGACAACTCGTAAGTCGGGGTAATTACCACTGGGTCACCAACTCGCCACTGCTCTCTTGGTTTTATAATATGTAATCAAAATCTTTCCACATGAACACTGGCTAATGCTGTAAAAGTGTATGTGCTCCCTAACCGTTCGTCCGCCATATTTGTGCCACGACGCTCAGAGGGCAGATTATTTGCGTGGAACAATTCTTTAATTTGTGGTGACATTTATCGTGTTTCTTTGGCTTCAAGTAATTGAGCCCTCTTTACAGGGATGTGATCTGGCTTCGGCTCTAAGACCAATTTCGTAGCAATTGACATCATTACAGGGCCTTTGATCGAGAATCCCCGATGATTTTAATTTAATAAAATCGGAACGTTTCCCATTGAAATTAGCTGTATTGGTCGGACGAAATTAAAGTTGAATTGAGAGGGCTCTTTGATGTATTAGTTCGTGGGAAGTTAATTTGGTGCCTGTAATAAAAAGTCTCATTGAAATTATAGCGAACACTTGTATGGCATGCGACCCAGTATACTAAAGCTTGTGTTTAAATATCTTTCAAATTAGGCTATTTATGTGATGTCGTGGAATTTTATCATAAATTCTAAAAATATTATTGGGTGGCCTACCCACCTAATAATATTTTACATGCTTACTTCGATATAACTTGAAATAATCTAAAAAAAACCGTCCATATGTGTATGACATTACATTTTTTATTTCTAATGGCATTATGTCAAGTATTTACTTACTTTTGACATTTCTAAAGTTGGAAATTGAATTTATTTGTTTTTATTATTGTAATCTTTTATTTGAGATTTTTTTTTGTGGTGGGAAATCATCAAAATGACTTCTCGCGCTCGGTGGAGCGCGAGGGTGTGTCAGACTTTTACTGACTAAAACCACACCTGTATCCTTCAATTACCCTTTGCAATCTAGGACTACGGGTTTCCCTTTCAGAAATTCTCCGCGGTCCTAGCTAGTGTGCATCGGCCTTGCTGGGCCCCTACGGTTTGCTGACATCTCTTTGAGGAGCGCGAGGATCACTACGCGCTGTTGACGACTGGGCTCGGTCCGGTTAATTACCGAACAGCCGGACGGCGAGCTACCCAGTGCTCGGCGTCCGCAAGCCCGCGTCTACCGTGGCTGGTAGTCGGGATCGGAATTACGGCGCCTAGGGCGTGAGGATCTTCGTTCCCTCACACGTGCAGCCTCCTCCTTCGCTAGTATTACTGCTTCGCAGAAGGAGGCGACCGCCTGCCATTCCTCCTCGCTCCGGACCATAGCCTGAACCTGGGCCCGACGCGAAAGGTCGCTGCCGCCAATTACCTCCGCGAGGACACGGCGGTGCTCCGCCCAAGCGGGGCACACCTCCACCGTATGCTCTACCGTGTCCTCTGGGTGGTCCGCACAATGATGACACCCGGGCGTTGCTTCCGCCTGAATCCGATGCAGGAACCTCCCGAACTTGCCATGTCCGGTGAGGACCTGCGTCATGCGGTAGGTGAGGACGCCATGTTGCCGCTCCAGCCACTCCTCAAAGAGGGGACTTACCGCCATAATTGTAACGTGCCCAGCACTGGGTTGCGACAGTCGCCGTCGCCATTCCACCATGAGATCCCGCCGGAACTCTGTCCGCCATGCCGCGACTTGGCGCGGCAGCGGAGTTTCGCCCCGGCGTTGCATCTCCACGCGCAAATCGTGCATGCATGCAAGGACTGTTGCCTCCTTTATTTGAGATGGATACACCATATTATCTGACAGGAGAACTGCAAAATGTGTATATAATTATGTTTGAAATAATTTATTTGTTTACTATTAAATAATAATAATAATATTAAATGGGACTACGAGTGTGAAATTTTTAACAAGGCTTCCTTTTATGACGTAGGCGAGCACTAAGAGAGGATTTTCCAAAATCCACCTTAATTCCCCTATGGGGATGAAATGGGGGTCCAAAGTTTGTATGAAGAAAAAACTTTCATGCCGGCGAAGCCGCTGGCAGCAGCTAATTATTTATATTCAAATGATCTAGTGTAAGATTTCGATATAATGTTAAAATTGCTAATGAAAGAAATAAAAAATGTACCTTCAGTCAGGGAAATCAATTGTTTACCAGATGGACACATTTTGTTCCCATATCTACTGTGTAGCATAACACTGCTAAATACCGACTCTTGCAACTTGCAGTAAGAAATACGGCACACTAGCGACTTTTATCTCCGCAACTAATTTGTTTCTCACATCAAGTTACGGGTTTGTATGAAAGTCCGACAGAGACAAAAATAAATTTCTGGGCAACTAGTTGCTCGTGGGCCTAAGGGAGGGCTCCTTGGGCTGAGGCTACAGTGGCCAGCGATTCGCGATGCGACTGGAAGAGCGAATTAAATATGGTGTGTGTATGTTAGAAGCGAAAATTTGACGATGATGTGGCTACATTACACATATGCTTTAGGTACAACGAATTAGATGAGTAATTCATGCGGCTACACTGTAAAAGGAGAAAGACAGCGATTTCGCTGCGAATTCGAATTGCGACAAGGCGGCTACATAGAAGCGGTACAGAGGTGAAATACACGACCCGCGGGGGAGCTCGTTTGGTTCGGCAATCACCCAGTCGTTGTCGACTTTGTGAAGTCGTGTATTATTTGAATAGCTTTTTCAAAACCAAATCTTGTGTTTTTGCTAGAAAAATCTTAACTTAAGTACGAACTATTTTTGATAAAAAGATTGTGTTGGATTCATGAAATAAATAAAGACCTGCGTCAATTTCCAGAAACATTCTTTGAATAATACAAGAACGCACTTGTACTTCGGATACAAACAATTTAACGTCTATTGTAGACAAATGTTCTTTCATACGAGCGATCGTGAGCGATCGCAATCTTTAGCGTGATAATGTGTAGCCACGAGACAGCGAACAATCTAAAATTGTTATTTTGAACTTTAAGCAAAATAAATTCCTCCTTGATTTAAATTCGCTCAAGTAGTGTAGCCACATAATATTACTTACGAGCGTATCCATCAGCGATAAATTGTCTGTCGCTGTTGACGATACACGTAATGTAGCCACAGACATATTAAGTAGCACTGTTGAACTTGTCGCGTAAGTGAGAAATTATCTAATAAGTTCGCTTAAATTTCGCTTTCGCTGATAATTTGATGTAGCCGATGCTATGATTACAGTACTGTTGTTCCAATCCAAAAATAAAATATCACTATTATTATATATTTGGCGTACAGTGTAGCCATAAACGTGAATTTCAATTATTTGTTTTAATCTAATAAGAATTTTCTAGCAAAAACACAAGTCGACAACGACTAGGCGATTGCCGAACCAAACGAGCTCCCCCCGCGCGCATCGTTACAGTGTAGCCGCACGAATTGCTTATCTAATTCGTTGTAAAGCATTATGTACAATGTAGCCACATCATCGCCAAATTTTCGCTTCTAATGTAGTCACACCAAATTTAACTCGTTTCGCTCTTCTAGTCGCATCGCAAATCGCTAGCCACTGTAGCCTCAGCCTCATGTATCGCCGGTCGCATCGCGGTCTAGTGTAGCCTCAGCCAAGTTGCTAGTCAAGTTTTTATGCAATAATTACAATGATCCCTGACCTTAACTTCCTATTAAAACAGATATTGTGAAACCATTGTTGTGCAATCTCCACTTATGCTATAGTTAATTAACCCATCATATTTACAGTAATAAAGTCGTGGGTAACCGCGATAACCACAGCCAGTAATATGGCCTACTAGCTACTGTCTGAAAGAAAAAAAAAGAAAGAAAAACATTTTATTTGGCGAACTAGGCGCAAATTATTATTATTTTTTTATTATTGTTATTATTATTTTTATTATTTTTTGTCTGCATCTTCGCCCGCGTAAAAGTAGGAAATTGTCCAAAGGAACATACTCCCAAGATAAAAAATCGAATGTGCTATTCTAGAAATTGGTCTACCCGTGTGTCAAATTTCATCTTAATCCGTTCAGCCGTTCGATGGCTTGAGTCTCAATAGCGGGAACATTAAAGGGCTGATTATGTTTAATGCTAGTTATGTCATGTCTCATTCTTCTTCATTTATTTTTCAAGTTACAATAGACTCATTTTAGACACATCATCATCATCATCATCATTTCAGCCGAAAGACGTCCACTGCTGAACATAGGCCTCCCCCAAGTGTCGCCACAATGAACGGTCCTGTGCGTATTAGACACATACATCATAGATATTCTATTCCAATGAAAGCAAAATTATGTGAGATAAACATCACAAATAAATTAAATAGTACAAAATTGCAATAATTAAAATTAAATCAAATTGCATTAAATTATGATATTAGTAAGTCAGATAGTAATTGCATAAAATTAATAATAATGATGATTATTTTGCCAAAAAAAATTATAACGATTTTTTTACATACTTATGTGTGGTGCGCTATGTACATAAACATTATTATTTTCAAATTAAATTTTAACGAAACATCATTTCTTTATCTTTACTTCATTTTAGGTGGTTTTTGCGTTCCACAGGGCTACGGTCACTCCTTCGAACATAAGACTGCTGAATACCGACTCTTGCAACTTGCAGTAAGAGAGATTAAGAAACAGCGCACACTAACAACTTTTATCTCCGCAACTAATTTGTTTCTCACATCGAGTTACGGGTTCGTATGCAAGTCCGACAGAGACAAAAATTAATTTCTGGACAACTAAGTTGCTCGTGGGCGCTCATTGCGATCATTACTTCATCTTTACTTCATTTCAATTGGTTTTTGCGTTCCAGGGCTACGGTCACTCCTTCGAACAAAGTCGGATTTTGTGGTTCCTTATTGGCTATAGGTTTACTTTCGAGTGACACTGGACTCTTTATGGTTACCGGAGAATTGGTATTAATTCAGGTTATACAAACGCCATGTCATGAGTGATTGTTTATTAATGAAACTATTATTGTCTTGTTTGTACACACCATTGTCTGCATAGCATAGCATAGTCGGCCTTATAATGTTCCCACTGTTGGGACTCAGGCCTCCTCTCTAGGAGAGGGAATGGGCCGTAATCCACCACGCGGGGCCAGTGCGTGTTGGTGGATGTCACATGTCTTCGAATTTTTGGTTCTAGGACATGCCGGTTTCCTCACGATGTTTTCCTTCACCGTTTTGAGAGCAGTGGTGATGAAATAAATTACACAAAGTAATGCGCCTGCCTGGGTTTGAACCCGCAACCTACAACTCGTAAGTCGGGGCTGTTCTGTTACCACTCGGCCACCACTGCTCTATAATTGTCATTGTCTGCATTTCTTTGTAAGTTCTCCTTTCGCAGGTCTGCTGGACGAAATTTCATCCGAAATAAGCAGAACTTTTGTAAAATATTTGTAATGAATTATGATTTTCTGTTTTATGTGTGTAAATAGTATAAAAAATATAAGGAGAAACTGACAGACTGACAGCAGCTGAAACTACTGGGACTAAAAGCGTAAAATTTTGCACAAGATTTCCTTTCATAACATAGGCGAGCACTAAGAGAGGATTTTCCAAAATTTACTCCTGAATGTGGGTATGGAGAAACCCACTTAAAAGCAGGAAAAGCCGCTGGTACAAGCTAGTAAATAATAAAATAATTATAGTATAAAAACAAAATCAAGTGGAATGTTTTTCTGTTCAATGATGAAGTGTCAATTTAAGTGCGAAAATGTTTTTAAAAAACTAAAATCTTGAAATAAAAAAAGTAGAATGTCGAAAGTCACGTGTTTATTTTACGTAGAGCCTCATGTCAGTGTCACGGTATTATTCATACGTTACGCTTACACTTTGTTAGTTGGTAGTGTTTGTTATTTTCTTGATAAAATCTGTCACACAATGGAAATTGTGATTTTTGAAACTAGTTTCATGGTAATTTGCAGTCAGTATAATTTAAATATTGATTATTTTATTGTTTTCTACATATACCTTACAAGGTACTGTTTGAATGGTATGTTGGTGGCGAAGTGGTTAGATAATAATAATAAAATAATATTCCACAACTTCGTCTAGTCCCAAGCTAAGCAGAGCTTGTGTTATGAGTACTAGACAACTGATAAACATACTTATATATTTCTAAATACATACATATTATAGATAAATTGCACCCAGACAAAGAATAAATGATCGTGCTGATCACACAAACATTTGTCCCGGGTGGGAATCAAACCCACGACCTCCGGCATAGCAGTCAGGACCACTAACCACTAAAACAACAGGACAGTCAAATCCTCGCTTCTTATGCAAGAGGTTTTGGATTCAAATCCAGGCAAGTGACTGTTTAATCTAAGTAAAAAATTAGAGTAAGTATGTAAATGTATAGGTATGCTATGTACTACCCAAGCATCACATGCTCCGTCTTAAGAGCATTCATCCGTTAAAACCACGCAGAAGCCAAAATCAATGATTTCCGACGGACAATATAACAATAATGTGTTTAATTTCTAGATAAGATATTGACGTCATATTATTCTGAATTTTATAATCTAGTGTATGGTTTAAAAACATTTTCAAACGGTCATATAGTTTTCCCATTAGAACAGTTCTTATTAAAGCCGTTTTTAAAACTAGCTGTCGACGGTCAACGCAGATGCGAGATAGTCGGTGGAGGTGTGCCCCGTTTGGGCAGAGCAACGCCGTGTCCTTGTGGGGGCGATCGGCGGCGGCGATCTCTCGCGCCAGGCCTTGGTACAGGCCATGGTCCGGAGCGAGGAAGAGTGGCAGGCGGTCGCCTCCTTCTGTGAAGCAGTAATGCTAGCAAAGGAGGCGGCCGATCGCGTGAGGCAACGGTCCTCACGCCCTTACCGCCGCCGGGATTCCGATCCCGATTTCCGGCCACCGTAGGCGCGGGCTTGCGGACGGCGAGCAATGGGTGCCTCGCCGTCGGACCGTCCGGTAACCGTCCGGACCGAGCCCAAGTCGTCGACGGCGCGTATTGGTCCACGCGCGCCTCAGGGAGATGTCAGCAAATCGTAGGGGCCCAGCAGGGTCGAAGCCTACTGGGGCCATGGGTAGTGTGAAAACGAAACCCGGGGCCCTGGGACGAAGGTAACGAAGGAACAGGAGTGAGTTTTTAGTCAGTAAAAGTCTGACACTATCTCTCGCTCCGCCCAAGAGCGAGATTTGTCATTAGATGATTTTCCCACCGAAAAAAAAAAAAAAAAAAGTTGCGAGATAGTAGTTAAACCGTGTATGATAAACTTACAACAATTTTACTTTAAAAAAATGATAACATTGACTAGTGCATGAATTAAAAAAAAATATGATTGCTGTAAGTTTTCATTCAAGTAAAGTAATCTCAAAACTGTCATGTTTAGCCATTTTTCGAGATATTAAACGTGTTAGTTTAGGATAAAATATGAGGCATTTTTGTTTTTTTTTAGACTTATTAATTGAACACATTTAAGATATAAGACATGGTATAATATTTTTTTTAATAACTTATTTGTTTACACTACAATTATTTATTTAGTATCACTACATAATAGACGCGGAATCGCATCAGCGCCAACGCGTCCGTCGGAAATCATTGATTTTGGCTTCTGCATGGTTTTAACGGATGAATGCTATTGGGACTTTTGACAATCATTACAACCGACTGATGGACGCACGTATATTTATCTAGAAACACTGGGTAATTAAAAATTCATTTGAGCCTAGAATTGCCAACTAAATAAATTCATAGGTCCTTGCAAATGAAAATCTGGCCTTTGTGTTTAGGAAGTGTACCTATTTTAAAAGAGTAGTGGTGGGTTCAAACCCAAGTGGTTTTTCTGCCTTGTGTAATTTATTTTATCACCGCTGCTCTCAAAAGTTGAAGGAGAACATTCTGAGGAAACCGGCATGTCCTATAACCAAAAACTCAAAGACATATCCACACCACACCATAACTACCACCTCAAACACAACTCCCTCCACACATCACCATAACTACCACCTCAATCAAACACAACTACCTTCTCTTTTGTTGCTTCTCTTTTTTATTTTATTTAAGTAGTTTTTATTTTTTTCCAAAGGAAATTATTTAAAAAAAAAAAAAAAACAGTCTGTGGGGGGCCTGGTAACATTAATATGTGTGACAGGATTTCCTAGTGTAGATGCCAGTCTGAACAAAGGAATACTTGTATCTACGTATGTAATGTTAGTTTGTGAGACACCTTTGTGGAAGAGAAATAAATAAATATGTTATATATATATATATATATATATGTTGTATATATGACATCCACCAACCCGCACTGGACCCGCGTGCCGCGTGACAGATTACGGCCCATTCTCTCTGCTAGAGAGAAGGCCTGAGTCCCAGCAGTGGTAATATTATAAGTCTGATTATGATGAGCTATCGAATTTTTTGTAATACCTCATGAGGTGATTGCTCCAGAATGTCATGAAATTCTGGAGCAATCACGTCTGTGAAATATCGCTGACAAAAATCGTATGTGCAAAAAAAAACAATAGAAATCGTTTTAATCAATTAAATTCAAAATAGTTTTATATATACTTATAGGGCTAAAGGCCTAATGGACACTTATCAGAAGCTAGAGTACGATTCCGATCGGTCAGTTCAAATGGAGAAGAATTATTCTTTTAAAAAAATAATTGATTTTATAATATTAATATCTAGGTATGAGAAGACAGTGTAGACTAGTGGCTCGAAATAGAAAATTATCTATAAATCCGCGGAGTGTTCAGTGTTCACACATTCACAATATAGGCTCTTTGAATATGTAAAAATAAATCTATCAACAAATGAGTTGTTTCGAATAATAAATTAGATCCTTTTACCATATCTATATATGTATATTTCTTCTTCATCATTCTGTGTCGTTATCTAGATTGCAGTAGAACGAAAATTGGGGACCCGATCTCTCTCCGGTCGCGTCAGGTTGTCGTCTTTCAAACTATAAAAGTGATTGAACAGAGAGTGCACCTGTGTTTGCAGTTTTGCACTAACATTTAAGCATTATTGACTATATTCTTTTTTGAGATTGAGATTAGTCACCGTAACCAAAATTCGGTTGGGAGGATCATTTATCCTTCATTAGATGTGTAGAGAACCACGGACAATACAATATTTTTACAATTTTATTCGTTATTTTAGATCCATTAATTATTTGGTTTGGTAACATTCAGTTCCATAGCTACTGCGCATATCGGTCGATACTTACCTATTCAACACAGGAAGAAAGGTACTCTATTACTAATTCAATTTTTTCCACTCGAAGCACGCTAATTATGCTAACATTTTCTTGTAAGATTCGTGCCACGGGCAGCAAAAAAGATCGATTAACACTGGACCGGATAACACAAACACTTTGTTTTATACCAAGCGGTCCTGTTTATAATTAGGCCAAAAAAATCTTCTAGTTACTAATCGCAAAAAAAAATCCTATTAATATTCTAGTGATAAATGAATTTATCTTTACCACGATACTTTTCAACGTAGGATAATAATATTACTGTCTTTTCTGCTCCATCTCAAAAATCCATCTTGTATGTAAGTATTTAGTCTTCTTTCTTGACCTTCACAGAAAATGACATTTCATAATTAAAATCGATTCTTAATATTCGTCTAAATATTTTAGAATGACCTTTCTGTTCATGACAATTCCATTCATTTTTGAGATATTGAGATTTGAAAGAAATTCCTTTTGTATTACTTATTACAAATTCAAGTTTTCATAAACCGATGTCTTCGTCGCATCCTCGGGATTTACTGGCCCGAGATCATTTCTAACGTAGAGCTGTTGGAGAAATACCACGAAAGCCTGATCGACCACCAGATCAAACGTCGTAAGTGGAGATGGATTGGTCACACGCTTAGGAGGGATTCCGATCATATACCTAAACAGGCATTGGACTGGAATCCTCAAGGGAAAATAAAGCGTGGCCGTCCTCGGCAAACCTGGCGACGCACCCTGTTGGCAGAAGCGACGGCCATCGGACTGACATGGGGAGTGAGGTGAAGCGCAAAGCTCATGACCGGTCGCGATGGGTGACTACTGTCGACGGCCCCTGGCCCAGCTAGGGGACATAGGATCATAACACCTTTTGTATTGGAGTCTCTATTACCTATCTAAATTGGCACAGAATCAGTAGATTTAGTACTTTCCTGTGTCTATGCAAAACGTAAATTTAATTTTAGATTACTACTAATTTGTTACAATTTTTATGACCTTTTTAGGGTTCCGTAGCCAAATGGCAAAAAACGGAACCCTTATGGATTCGTCATGTCTGTTTGTCTGTCCGTCCGTATGTCACAGCCACTTTTTTCCGAAACTATAAGAACTATACTGTTTAAACTAAACTTGGTAAGTAGATGTATTCTGTAAACCGCATTAAGATTGTCACACAAAAATAGAAAAAAAAAACAATAATTTTGGGCGTTCCTCATACTTAGAACTGAAACTGATTTTTTTTTTATCTATGGGTATCTATGGATAGATCTTCAAAAATGATATTGAGGTTTCTAATATAATTTTTTTCTAAACTTAATAGTTTGCGCGAGAGACTTCCAAAATGGTAAAATGTGTGTCTCCCTGTAACAATTATCAAATAACAAAAGGTCTAACACGATTTCTCACTCCACCTGAAGTGAAAAATCGACTAAATTTAGTTTAAAAAAATCCTGTCTACATAATCTATGAAAACTAATAACCTACCGCAGTGGAAAAAGCAAAATTAAAACTGTGAAATTGCGGAAGTAAGTGGTTAGAAATGCGATAAGAAAAACAGCTGGATTTCACGTTAGTTTTTTCTTTAATTTACTGGCAATTGAATCGCGAAGTTATTGTAATGTCTTACTGTGTTTTTTTAGGGTTCCGTTCCTCAAAACTAAAAAACAGAACCCTTATAGGATCACTTTGTTGTCCGTCCATCTCGTATCATCATATATACATACACCATATCGTATGTCTGTCTGTCAAGACCCTTTATCTCGGCATCGAGTTGAAATTAAAACCATATACTCAAGTCTGCGGTCCCTTGAAGCTGTGAAAAAATCAAACTACTGAGTTAACGAAAAAAAAGATACGGCCGTTTATGTCACAAAAAAACGTGAATTTCGACACTCTCAAGGGAATCAAAATTCATAGGGTACTTCCCGTTGACCTAGAATCCTGAAATTTGGCATGAAGCAAGGTCTCATAGCACAAGTATTGGAAAAAATCTGATAACTAAATTTGTAGTTACTTCACAAAAAAAAACTGATTTTCATAGGTAAATTAATTTATACGGAACCCTCAGTGCGCGAGTCCGACTCGCAATTGCCCAGTTTTTTCTTAATTACTCTGCCTCACTGCAATTAGCACAAACCACTACGCTTACGAATGATAACTGTAATTATTTACGATATACTGAACGAAAATTATTTTCTAATTATTATTTTTTTCTTTTAAAAGTTGTAAGTATCGCTAAAAATAGAATTTGGTTATGGGGAGTACGCATTGATTGCACTGTCACTAATCTTAATCTTACCAATCTTCAGTGTGGTAGAGCTAATTGTAAAGAGCTCTTAACACGATCTATTTGACGATCTACACTGAACTGTTAAAGGGATGGAGCTATATAGGGTGTATATCTCCATCCCTTTTTCTCACTCACACGCTTGAAATTTTAACACGTCATGATAAAGCCCCTGATCATCAGACAGCAAAACGTACGACGATCCACAAAATGTTTCTGGAACAGTTTCGTTAGCCATACAGCTAAGAAGTGTAAATTGGATGCTAGAACTTGTGTTTCGTGATAAAGAACCACCTGGAGGTCTCCCGGATTGTACATACGCTTGTACAATTTGAATGACCTTGAAAAACGCTTTATTGTCGTATTGTACACACGGGTGTACGAAATTTATTCGGCCGAAAATTTTGGTCTCTACATTTGAAATTTTTATTTTTTTTATTTTTTTGTGATTTTACGTAAAAACGCGCAATTACGTAATAATAATACCCCCGTCGCGCGAGGGCTTACGTCAAGTGCGAATAGCTTGTCCATCATCGACCACATCATCACTTATCATCAGGTGATGGTCATGCGCGAATTTATGTATATATATAAAAGGAGAAACTGACTGGCTGACATATCAGCGCACAGCCGAAACTACTGGGACTAGGAGCGTGAAATTTTGCTCAAGGTTTCCTTTCATGACGTAAGCGAGCACTGAGAAAGGATTTTTCGAAATTCAGCTCCTAAAGGGATGTAACGTGTGTCTAAAGTTTGTATGAAGAAACTTTTCACGCGGGGAAGCCGCTGGCAGAAGCTAGTCAATAATAAAGAAACAAAATAATAAAATGTATAGATAGGTTTTTTTTGTGGGAAATCATCAAATAACTTCTCCCGCTCTGGGTGGAGCGCGAGGGAGTGACATGCTTTTACTGTCTAAATAGTAGATAGTGGTCAAACGCGAGACTATTTTATTATTTTTTCTCAGCAAAGGCCTTTTCCATATTTTTCAAGCTCTATTCCATTCTATTATTCTATTAGAAAATATTCTTTAATTATTTTTTTCAAAACATCGGTACCAATTAAAGCTTACAAGTTTTAAACCGAACATCGTATGTTCAATGTATGTATTTATTCCGATTCTATAAGTTACAAGCGAAAGTGAAATTAGCTCACGAAGAAACCGCTTCGAGATTCCCTCCCGAAAGGAAAAGGAGCGGAACGAACATGTTACCTATAATATCTAGTTTACCTCTACAATATTCTTCAGAATAATAACATTTTTAAAGATTAAACACAACTCTTTATATCCTCACAAAACCATTTCATTCCTTTCTTCAAAACCAAACTTTCTTTAAAACAAAAACACTCACCGAACACAATTAAAAAACGCGCCATAACTGTACACTTCATTAACTACGAGTATATTCACGAGACTATAAACTTTCAATTAAAAAGAAGTATTAAAAAATAATGTCGGCGCGTGTGCACGTCGCCGTATGATCTCGCGCACTGCGCCCGCGCAGCTCGGATCCAGGCCACGAGGGAACCTCTTCAAACGACCGTAACGGTATACAACCACCCTAATAATTTCACATGCAGGCATCCAAGGACGCACGCACTTGAGTAGTCGTATAAAAATTGTCGTAAAATTCTTTATTGAAATAATTGCTCAAAAATCTTGTGCTAAAATTTTAAGTGTTAATCAACTCTACTAGGCAAATTATGTTAGGTAAGACTTTACCATGCCTTTTAAAACCATCCATTTTTAGGGTTCCGTACCTCAAAAGGAAAATACGGAACCCTTATAGGATCACTTTGTTGTCCGTCCGTCTGTCTGTCAACCCTTTATCTCGGGATCGCGTGGAGGTATCGAGTTGAAATAAAACCAAGATATATTATGTACTCAAGTCTGCGGTCTCTTAAAGCTGTAAAAAAATAAAATTTCTAAGTTAACTGAAAATAAAGATACGGCCGTTTATGTCGCAAAAAACGTATATTTCGACATTCTCGAGGGAATCAAAATTCATAGGGTACTTCCCATTGACCTAGAATCCTGAAATTTGGTATGAAGCAAGGTCTCATAGCATAAATATAGGAAAAAATCTGAAAACTGTAAATTTGTAGTTACGTCACAAAAAAGAACTTTTTTGCGATTCGGAAAAATCTTCGTAACTCAATTCGGGAATTAAACTGTTTTCATAGGTAAGTTTGTACGGAACCCTCAGTGCGCGAGTCCGACTCGCACTTGCCCAGTTTTTTTCAGTAAAGTAGTTTGAGTACCAATCTGCTCAAGTCAGTTCATATTTACCAATTTATACCATTACTTACTACACTGGTTTTCGCTAGAGGTAAGGCGATCACGAGATCAGCCCCCCTAGCCAAGTTACGTGACTGAGCGTTGAGATGACGTCAGAACAAAGGAATCGGAGGCGTGGCCTACTCGAGGCGTTCGACGCGAACGAAACGATCTTTATTTGGCTAGGGGTGCAGCTCACCATATCCTGCAAGACGCTTCGTGGCGCTATTGACGCGTCTGACCTGCTTGTTGTGCTGGCTCGTTTCTTTGTCCCGGACAATTACTGCTGTGGCAAAAACAGTATAGTACAGCAAGCAAGTACAGTGACGTACTCTTGCACTTGCTCAGTCCCCGATACCTTGCAGTCTGGCCACACTAAACGATCTCTTGGATTCTGATTCACAAACAAATGAAGATGATTGTATTGGCATGTCAGGAGTACTGTGAAATTTGTTTAATATTTTGCCTTCTTGACTGTACACTTGTACAGATCTATTTTGCAATGTCTTTTAAAATTATAATCTACATAAATATGGTCATATCTCAGCCCCCCTAGCCAAGTCACAAACGATAAACGTAAACTGTCAGTAGTCTTTAATAGATTTTCAACTTTATGTTATTGGATATAAAGTTGAAAATCTATTGAAGATTACATAGTGTTTTCGTTCGTTCCGGTCGCTAACGCTCAGTAGTCTTTAATAGATTTTCAACTTTATGCTCTTAGGTATAAAGTTGAAAATCTATTGGAGATTACTAAGCGTTCACGTTTATCGTTTGCAACTTGGCTAGGGGGGCAGGTCTATATAATATTACTAACTGCTACCGGCGACTTCCCCCGTATGTAAGTAGAAAATAATCCCAAGGAAACCTACTTCAGGGATAAAAAGTATCTGATATGCTATTCCAGGACATGATCTACCCATGTGCCAAATTTCATCCATATCTCTACAGTAGTTTCAACGTGAAGGAGTAACGAACATACACACAATCACAACCTTTCGCCATTGTAATACTAGTATCTTTTGTGTAAATATTACGCTTGTCTCAAGTAAATACTGAAATAGCCAACCAATCCAAAAAGAGAAATTATCTAGTCAGATTACAGTTCATATGTATATGTTCATATGTTCAGTTCCAGGAGACCGTAATCACAGGTCCAAGTCGCTAGGGTATAATGTTATAGAGTAATTTTATCTACTCGGAATTTATCTACACAGCCCCCCTAGCCAAGTTACAATCGTTTCGATCGCGCCGAACGCCTCGAGTAGGCCACGCTTCCGATTCCTTTGTTCTGACCACGTGACTGAGCGTTAAGATGACGTCAGAACAAAGAAATCGGAGGCGTGGCCTAATCGAGGCGTTCGGCGCGAACGATACGATTGTAACTTGGCTAGGGGGGCAGGTAGTTAGTAGATCGTATTGGAAAACAAAATACTGCATAGTTTATGTTGAAGTAGATAGGATTGAATGGGTTACTTATAGGCAAGCGTGCTCGTGCTCCATCGTTGACCACATCATCACTTACCATCAGGTGAGATGGTGGTGTTTGACCACCATCTCACCTGATGGTAAGTCTATCAACAATACAAAAAACTCTACTACTTCTACTGACTAAAACCCACTTGGGTTCCTTCAGTTGCCGTTTGCGTTCCAGGGCCAATCCTGCAGATAGGTAATGTTTGATACATTGGCCCTGGCTCCAGGAAAATTTTCTTGGTGTCGCCTACTTCGTACTCATTTACACGGCAGATTTATTTGATTACAAGGCAGTTAATGATTGCAGATGACATTACTGGTTGATTAGCTACGCGTTTATATTGTGAAATGTGTTTTGTTCGCTTATCGGATTTAAGAATGAGTGACTGGAACGAGCAACGAGTTTCTGAGAAATTTTGTGTTTTACTCGGAAAACGTGCGAGTGAAACCTGTGACTACTACTAAACTTATCTACTTTTGTTAAGGTGGGAATTCATCCAATGACTTCTCTCGCTCTGGGTGGGGCGGGAGGGCGTGTCAGACTTTAACTGACTAAAAACCCACTCCTATTCCTTCGTTACCTTTCATACCATGGCCGAGTTTTCCATTCAGAAACAAACCCTTGGCCTCAGTGGGCTTCGACCCTGCTGGGCCTCTACGGTTTGCTGATATCTCCTTGAGGCGCACGTGGAACACGCCGTCGACGATTTGGGCTCGGTCTGACGGCGGACGGTTGGACGGCGAGCTACCCATTGCTCGCCATCCGCAAGCCCGCGCCTGCGGTGGCCGGATATCGGGATCGGGATCACAGCGGCTGGAGCATCAGGGCCGCTGCCTCGCGAGTGCATGTGCTGCCTCCTCCTTTGCTAGCTTTACTACTTCGCAGAAGGGGGCGACCGCCTGCCACTCCTCCTCGCTTCGGACCATGACCCGGGCCATGGTACACCAAGGCCCGGCGCGAGAGATCGTTGTCGCCGGTTGCACCCACGAGGACACGGCGGTGGTCTGCCCAAGCGGGGCACAGACCTTTCTTTGCAAAACCAGCGTTTTGTTTTTCGTGGAAAACATTTAGGGTCCTAGCAATATGCATTGTGTGATGAAGTTAACCCAACATCGCTTTGAACATTTCTATTTCCATCTTTTTAGAGTTCCGTACCTACGTCGGCCCAAACGGAACCCTTTTAGGATAACTTTGTTGTCCGTCTGTGTCTGTCAAGACCCTTTTTCTCAGAAACGCGTGAAAGTACTCGTATGAAGTTGAAATTAATAACAAATACTCAAGTAGCAGTGGAAAAATCAAACTACTCAACGCAATCTAAAGATAAGACCATTTATGCTGTGTATAGTTTTGACACTCGCTAGGAAATCAAAACCTATAGCATATTTCTCGTTGACCTACGATCCTGAAATTCAGAAAGAAGCAGGTCTCATAGCACAAGTATAGGAAAAAATCTGAAAACTGTATTGTAGTTACGTCAAAAAAAAAACTTTTATGGCGATTCGGTTTTTTTTAAATAGAAAGTTGGTTGTATTTTGTTGAAAGAGTTTTTTGTTTAGTCGATGGTTAACCCTTATACAGGGTGGCCCAAAAGTCGTGGATCAAACGCAACTACGGGTTAGATGGGGTCATCAGCTGCAAAAAGTTGTTCTACGGGAGGTCCTTAAGGTCAACCCCTGCAGAGTTATAATTTATTTTGTGTTTTTATGGGAAATATGACTTTTTTTAACTAATTGTTATTAAAATTCGAAAAAATCTACATCCTGTATCTTTTTTATAATTTTTACTAGATTGGTACTGATGAGTCCTTGCGTTAGACATGCAATTTATGGTTGTTTATTGGGTGTGTTGAAGATAATATTAAGTTTTACGATTTATTTTTTTCTCAAATCATAACTTTTTATTTACTTCGGACCCCACTGTGAAAAAAAAATACTCTACCGAAAAGTGACCCTGTATTACAAGTTTTGGCGCATTTAATAGGGATTCTGAAAAGGTATTACACATGGCCATGAGTGGCTCTAATATCTTTCTAGGACGAAAAAACAAAACAACGATTGTGAAATAATTGTTTTATTAAGCAAAACATTTTACAATAAATGCTCAAAATTCCTGCCTCTGACCATAATACATAATCTGCACCGCCTAATAAAATTCCTACGTAACCTACGGAATGCACCTCTGTTGTTAGTAACTTGTACCCTAGCAAATTCCAGCTTTTGTCGTAGTTCTTGTTCGCTATTGTTCTCTCCTTGGTAAACTATTTCTTTAAAATAGCCCCAAAGAAAAAAATCTAATGGATTTAAATCGGGCGACCGGGGTGAGTTTTATGGTTCCCACCCCCCTGGAATTTTATTAGGCGGTGCAGATTATGTATTATGGTCAGAGGCAGGAATTTTGAGCATTTATTGTAAAATGTTTTGCTTAATAAAACAATTATTTCACAATCGTTGTTTTGTTTTTTCGTCCTAGAAAGATATTAGAGCCACTCATGGCCATGTGTAATACCTTTTCAGAATCCCTATTAAATGCGCCAAAACTTGTAATACAGGGTCACTTTTCGGTAGAGTATTTTTTTTTCACAGTGGGGTCCGAAGTAAATAAAAAGTTATGATTTGAGAAAAAAATAAATCGTAAAACTTAATATTATCTTCAACACACCCAATAAACAACCATAAATTGCATGTCTAACGCAAGGACTCATCAGTACCAATCTAGTAAAAATTATAAAAAAGATACAGGATGTAGATTTTTTCGAATTTTAATAACAATTAGTTAAAAAAAGTCATATTTCCCATAAAAACACAAAATAAATTATAACTCTGCAGGGGTTGACCTTAAGGACCTCCCGTAGAACAACTTTTTGCAGCTGATGACCCCATCTAACCCGTAGTTGCGTTTGATCCACGACTTTTGGGCCACCCTGTATACTTTTAATGGGTTTTGGTAAGTGGCCAGTACGTTTATCGTAGCTAACGTTAACTTTTTAGGTATCGGAAAAATTTATTGGATCAGCCCCTCTAGCCAAGTTACAACCGTTTCGTTTCGATTGTCTTAACGAAACGGTCGTAACTTGGCTAGGCCTGCTAGTTCGCTTCCGGACAACTAAACGTGAGTGACTTTGCATTAATTATAAGCATTGTTGCTATAATACAGATGAAAGAGTTTTGGTTTTTAACTTTTTTTTTATTATTGTCGATAGACTCGCGCTTGAACCCCTCCCCCCCCTCCTATCTCACCTGATGGAAAGCGAAGATGTGGTCGACGATGGAGCGCGCTTGCCTAGAAGTAACCTATTCATTCTTAACTTATACTATTCTTCCCAGGTTGTAGTTATCAGAAAATACAGACTCCGGCAGGGAATTTTACTCCTTAGCTGTAGCTGTAACTAGGTAGGTACTAAAATGAATATCCAACTGTTTACAACTTTTGACATCAATTTCCGAGAAATTGAAACTTCTATAAGGACGAAACTAATAACTAACTCTCCCACAGACAAATAGATCTAGGGCTAAAGAGACATTTAGCGACATCGATTGACGAAATATTTAAATGTAAGGAACCTCCCTTGTGCTATTCCAGGATATGGTCTACCCTCTGTTCTTTGAGGAGCAGTGGTGGCCGACTGGTAACGGCCCCAACTTACGAGTTGTAGTTCGCGGGTTCAAACCCAGCCAGGCACATTACTTTGTGTAATCTATTTCATCACCAGTGCTCTCAAAACGGTGAAGGAAAACATCGTGAGGAAACCGGCATGTCCTAGAACCAAAAATTCGAAGACATGTGACATCCACCAACCCGCACTGGGCCCGCGTGGTGGATTATGGCCCATTCCCTCTCCTAGAGAGGAGGCCTGATTCCCAACAGTGGGAACATTATAAGGTTGACTATGCTAACCTCCCTTACATGCAGGATAATTCGAGAGAATTACTGTGGCCCTTGAACGCAAAGGGCAACTGAAGAAACATAAGTGGTCTGACACACTCTCCCGTGATTCTTTTTCCTTAACCTTCATAAGGTCTTTAATATTACTGACGTTACCGTGCTTCGGGTCAGATTTGACCCAGTATTAGAATAATACTAAAAAATGACTCAAAAATAAAGAAAAGTTTTCTAATTAATTTTATTTACCTATTTATATATTTATTTTCATTTTATTCATATAAAATAAAACAATTTGACAACATGGTTAGATGTATTTTCATAACAAACAATTAAAAACTAAATGTATGTGTAATTAATTCTTATTATGTTGGGTACATAAAATAATTTCATTTTAATGTTTTTTACACAAAAATTTCTCATAATTTACACAGGTTCACTGTGTTGTATCATCAATTTCAGCACATAGTTTACGACTTCTTTTGAAAGCTCTCTTTGCTAAAGTACTAAGTAGTATTTTTCTCTTGCTGTCGAAGTTGATGGAGTCATTTAAAAAAAAATAAAATATAATAGGATTCTCTTTAGGTCTTTACTTTTTGTCTCATTCAAAAAGTTACACGATACGTACGTTAATTAGGACGACAACCAGGCTCCTGTGTGCTTTTTATTACTCGAGGTCAATTCTGACCCGAAGACGGTTAGATTAAAAAAGTTCGTATCCAGAAAAATAAAAACATTTTTAAAAAACTAATTTCAATAATACGCATATAAAAGCGATTCAATAATAGTCATAAAATATCACACTCGTGAAACGCTTATTTGCTGAAAAAAATAGAGTTTATCTCAAAATGGGTCAAAATTGACCCAAAGACCTTATGAAGGTTAAGTCACTCGATGACTTACCACCTCTCAAAAAAAAATCTAAGGGTTGTTATCTGCTTAACCGGATTTACCTACTTTGGTGAAAATTAAGCCCCGTCTTGATTTTTTTAAAACATCCAATAACCCTCCCCCAAGTGTCGCCGGCCATAACGACACCCCCCCCTGTGCATCTCGCATCCATCGGGTTTCCGTCCCTAACCAGGTCATCGGTCCACCTTGTGGGAGGCCTTCCAACGCTGCGTATTCTGGTACGTGGACGCCACTCCAGAAACCTTTTGGCCCCATATACCATTTGTTCAGCGTGCAATGTCCCCTGATCACTGCCACTTAAGTTTGGGTATTCTTCGGGCTATGTCGGTAACCTTGGTTCTGCGGATATCTTCATTTCTGATGCGATCACGCAAAGAAACTCCGAGCATAGCCCTTTCCACTGCCCTTTAGGTGACTTTAAGCCTTCTGATGAGGTCCATTGTGAGCGATCACGTTTCAGAGCCATATGCCATCACTGGCAAGGCGCACTGATCATAGACTTTCGTTTTGAAACACTGGTATGCATCCATAAGCCTTTAATTGAATTCAACTGTACCATTACGGCATGCCAAAGCTTATATGATGTTATGAACAAGCACGGATTCGGAAATCAATAACTACTACACAAACAAAGTTATCTAGGTCACAGCCGGACCTAAATTCGTAGGCTTACAGTTTTGATAGCATCCAATGATGATAGATCGCTCACAATAAAAGCTGCAATTCCACTCTACTAATCCGTCAATTAGTCTAACAATGCTTTTATGGACACCACATCACAATTGATACATTAGTCCGTTGTAAAACCTGAAAGCATTCCAAAATATGTATATAAGTACTGTACTGTACTGTGTAACCTCCATAGGCGTCACAGTACACACATAAACACACACATAATACGCTAAGTCATTAAAAACTTAGAGCATGCGTGCACTTTCATTTATTTTATTTTACCTTGTTTTTTCGTTTTTTTTATTAATGTATAAATAAATATAACAATATGTGATAAAACACGCAGATGTAACACACAGACAGATGTAACATATGCAACTGGGTGAAGACACTGGCTCCTGTAACACAGGTTACTACCTAGCTCAGGAGCCAGGCTGTAGCGACATCTATGGCGTCACATAAGACTAATCCTGCATCGCGCAATTAAAGTTCTCCGTGCGATTAGAACATATAGAACAGCCCGAAATCATCTATCGGGCAGTTGCCCACCAGACATAACACCCGTCTGGTCGGAGGATCCTCCCTTTTCAACGGAGGTATGTGGGACTTTACTCTCTGTTCCGCATACCTCCAAACTGGTGACCCCGACGTGATTTGAACACGCAACCTTCTCCTCCTTCTTCTTTTCCTTTTCTTTTTTTCCTTCAAAAAGTTTGTTACCTATATATTTTTTGTGTCAATAAACTTTATTATTATTATTATTATACGTTTATTGTATCATACACATTAAGTTGTGTAGGAGATAACATGTACTGGAGAACAATGGAAACACTTTCTCTAACCTTTTTTTTTGAGCTGAGAAATCATCAAACTACTTATTCCGCTTTGGGTGGAGCGAGAAGGCGTGTCAGACTTTTACTGGCTAAAACCCACCAATGTCCCTTCAGTTGCCTTTTGCGTCTCAGGGCCTCGTTAAATCTTTCGAACATTCCCGCAGTTATGTGTCGCAGGGTCATGTTCGGCCACCGTAGGTACGGGCTTGCAGACGACAAGCAATGGGTAGCTCGCAGTCCGGTAAGAACCAAGCCCGAGTTGATGACGTGTGGTGTTCCAAGCGTCTCAAAGAGATATCAGCAAAGGTAAAAGGGCCCAGGAGGACCGAAGCGTACTAGGACTGCAGGATCGTTTGAATGAGTGACTGTTGCCGTAGAACGCAAAGGTTAACTGAAGGACCGAGGTAGGTTTCAGGCCGAACGCTGCGTTACGCGGGCGCCCGCGTGGTCCCATACAAAAGAACTCCGTCGCGGGCAGCCGCGCCCCGCGCCCGTTTTGCTACGTAATAACACATTAAAGTTCTCCATCGACACGACTACATGCACACCGTTAAAGTTGAATTAGCGACATTGCGCAGGTAATAATCCGGTTTCCGCTACGGGGACCGCTGCACATGATACACGCGTGACTTCACGCAGTGTTGGCCCTTAGTCAGTAAAAGGCTGACACGCTCTCGACTCGCTCCACCCTAGAGCGCGAAAAGTCATTTGATAATTTATCACCTCAAAAAAAAACTCATAGCAATATTTCAAATGCCAATTGCTGCTTTATTTAATAACTAATTTTGATGCTGTTTTCAAGATTTCATTTAAGTGTTATTTATTCTTTAGAACAAAATGTTCAATAATATATTCAGCTAATATTATAAACACGAAAGTTTGTATGTATGGATGTTTGTTACTCTTTCACGCAAAAACTACTGAATGGATTTTAATGAAACTTTACAATAATATAACTTACTAGCCTCTGCCAGCGGCTTCGCCCGCGTGAAAGAAGGTTTCTCCAAACCAAACTTTGGACCCTCGTTTCATCCCCTTAGGGGGTAAATTTTGAAATATCCTCTCTTAGTGCTTGCTTATGTCATAAAAGAAAACCTTGTGCAAAATGTTACACTCTTAGTCCCAGTAGTTTCGGCTGTACGTTGATATGTCAGTCAGTCAGTTTCTTCTTTTATATATATAGATTAATCAGAATAACACATAGGCTATATAATTTACAAAGATATTGTGTCTAATCTTGCGCAGGCGAAGTCGTGGGCACCAGCTAGTATTGAATAATAGAAGAGACAGAGACAAAGGATTTCGTTCGTAACTCTGACACACATGAGTCAGTTACAAAATACGGTACCAGTAAACCAATGAACGACACAAAATAAATCAAAGACAGTGTGTACACTCAGAGTTTAGTGAACCGATGTGTTACCGGTTAGGAGCCACCCACATGCTAACGGTATCATTGTCACTGTCATGACAAGACAACGGTCATTCCTTGTCGAGCATCAGATAAGGCAGGAACTTTCCCGGGGATCATGAGAAAGATCTTCGATTATGTTGAGACGGGTAAGTATCACCCAATTGAGTTTTAGACCTTCATTACATTGTTTACTTTAAACATAATAATAATCAATAATATTTTTTATCGATGGAAATTAATAACATTGTTCAGGCAGGGGCCATAGTCTTAACATAGTTCCTGGTAACCAGTCCACTTAAGACTACAAAAACCATAGCCCTATATTATATCTTAGTTTTCCATATATCGCAATAGTTTCTCATTAACCGGGGGTTGTCCTTGGATGCACTAGCATAGCATACAGGGATAATCGCCGGTTGGTACCACGTTCCATTAAAAGCGGGCCTCTGCGAGTTGGTTTCGACTCATCGTACACCTTCCAAAGGTACAGGACCCCAGGGTTCTGAGATATAATAACTCATAATAATCATTTAATCGCCAGAGGTAGAAAGGTTGTTAAAAAAAAGGTAGTGTAAAATTAACTTACAAACACAAATACAGTACAAATACAGTGAAATAGTTAACAAACACAAAAAAAATGTTCATAAATACAATATAATACTTAACAAACAGAATAATACAATTAAAATCACAAATTTATAGAAACTTGTAACTACATTTTTAACTCTTATAGCATAATTATGCACTATATTATATACATTTACAAGTATTCTCACTGCAAGGCAAAGATAGGGGTCCAGCGGGGCCGATGCCTGCTAAGGCTGCGAGAAATTTCTGAAAAGGAAACCCGTGGTCTTAGAACGCTAAGGGCAACTGAAGGACACAGGTCTGGTTTTAATCAGTAGAAGCCTGACACGGCCTCCCAGTCCACTCAGAGCGGGAGAAGTTATTGGATGATTTAACACCGTAAAAAAAGCAAAGGTGTCATTTCCCTTTACACTTAGCCCCATTTAGAGTCATAAGGTATGCACATTAAGTATGCTGGCTGCCAAAAAATTGGGGATCTTAGGAAAGGTTCGATCACTTGACCACTCAAGGTGTATAAGTTTGTACCAAATATGTTTGATACATGCAAGTAACTACAGTTACAATTAAATGTGAACTACATAATTACCTAATTCTTGTTTTTCCCTACACTCGTCAACAATATTCCTTTATATGTAACTAGCTGTGCCCCGCGGTTTCACCCGCGTATTTCTCGTTTCCGTGGAAATACCGAGATAAATATAGCCTCCCTCAATAAATGGACTATTGAATATTTAAACAGTTTTCATATCAGATCAGTATTTCCCGAGATTACCGCGTTCATAACAAACAATCAAACTTTTCAGTTTTATAATATTAAGAAAAATATAGATTAAGTTAAATTGTATAAGTCGCAGGCAATAGCTGTCTATCTGTTCGACATTCAGCCAGACACATAAGAATTACGACTATAGGCGGGAGTGTCCGTCCACTTTAAACCGGGTTAAAATATTATTTTAAAGTACTTCTGAGTAAATTATATTTTTCGTTTTATTTTCTTGTGGCAGAAGTATATATTGATTGTTTCCGCAACCTGATCTTGACAACGCGACATATAGTTGGCCGTGCGAAATCTAATCCTACATATTTAAATGTTTGCCACTGTGATTTATTTATCGTTACGGCAAAAGATAATTTAATTGGGAATTGGACTGTTTTAAAATGAAAAGGCAAATCATTTGGAATCATTGGGATCCGAGGTATAAGTACTGTTTGACCAACCGCTGGACCAGTCAAAACTGTTGCAACGATCACGTTATTGCGAAGAAACCTGAAGTCGAGTCCCGTTACATAAATTTGGTGGCTTAAGATTTCTAAGTAAAATAATTGGGGCACCAATTTTTAACTTGAGAGAATGTGGGGGGAGGCCACTCGGGTTTAAAGAATTAAGAAATTCCTGTGGATAATGGACTGCATCTTCTTGATCTCATCAACAAATATATTTCGAAAAAGATTATTACAGGATTTTATGTTGATAAAAAACTCTATGGCCCATAACTCATTAATAGGTACCAACTCTTAACATCTTACACACGTGATAACTTTTAAACGAAATATCCGATTGAGATGAAACAAAAAGTATTTTACTTCTACATAAATACTCTTGATAACATAATGCTTAATTTCGATAAAGATTAATATTACGATACATATTTAACGTAGTTTTTTTTTCTTCAGACGATTTAATAATTATTTTGAACACAAAATCGGTTATTGTGATTAAACCATGATAGCTAGATATATGTTCTTGCGGACTTTTTTGTAGGTCTTAATAGGATCTACAAACCCGTAGTACATCATTTTGTTCTATTGTCAATAGTTTTTGCAGCGCACGCAAAAATAGGTTTTCGATTTTACACCTTGTGTTACAAAATAGCAATTTTATTACGGATCCCTAATTTTGAAAAAAAAAACATAGCCTATAGCCTTCCTCAATAAATGGACTACCCAACACTGAAAGAAACATTTAAATCGGACCAGTAGTTCCAGAGATTAGCGCGTTCAAACAAACAAACAAACAAACAAACTCTGCAGCTTTATAATATTAGTATAGATTTAGATTCGGACATCTGATGCTTATTAAGTTACACTCATACTCGTAAGTGCCTGGCTTAGGATGTTTTTAATACCTATCGTGCAGATATCATCACGCATGCGGAATTGCTCGCATCCCGCGTGCGTATTCCACGCATTACAATAAATACTTGTTTGAAAAGGACATTTGCGGGGGCTACACGTGCGGAGCAATCCCGCATGCGTGATGAAATCCGCGTGATATTATAAACATCCTTAAGGGAGATGGTTATTTTAAAAAAAAGAAGGTAAATTGATGTAAAATAGGTGTAATTTTAAAGTTTAAAAAGATTACATGCACTAAAGCTCTCGTAGTTGCAGTATTATTGTAGGTACCGTATGCATAGTTTATACACACAAAGTATACCTTCAAAGAACAGACGGTCTTCTTTGTGAAGCTAAAGCGCTGAATAAATATAATTTATTACCACTCACAGTGACATCACGAGTGCATTGTGCTTTGAATACTTTGCATGTATTAAAGATATGTAGGTTCATTTAAAATGGGTACTTAATAAACAGACTTCTTTTTAATAGCATTATTGACCTCAAAAAAATTATAAATGACTAAATCAGCCACAATTAACGAGCGTCTGAAAGATACTATATTTTAGTCACTAGTTATGTTCTATGTAAGCTTTCTGAGTGGTTATAAAACCAATAGCCACTAGGGCTAAGGTGGGAGCTCCGTTCCGCTCCGCTCCCGCCTTAGCCTTCTAACCCAACCTGTCCGTGTCAAGTACCTTACATTTCCGAGCTCACTTCGCTCGCTCTTGGACTAAGAATATTTAGTTAGTGTTGTAAAAAAGATGAATTAGTTTATTACAGGCTATCTCGTTTTCCCATTGCTTGGTTATAAAATGAGAAGTTTGATCACGTGGCCAGTAAAGAAATGTGTGGTTTAACTTATAATTTCTCATTTAAAAATGCATAATGAAAGTCGCTTACCTAGTAATCAATTATCTTTATTGAAAAATAAAGCTTCGCCAAATTTTCTGTTCCCAGAAAAAGTCACTGTAAAGGTGCATCCACACAGTACAGATTAAAACTTCATGCAACACAAAAGTACAAAGGCGGACTTAATGCCTTAGGCATTCTCATACATACGGCATACGTTAGTCTGTACTAAGTCTATAGCATGTGGACACACCATTAAATAAATTAAAAAAAAAAAAAAACTTTTTTTTCTTAGTTTGCATGATTGTGCTCTGATGATGTGTTTGATTAATGAAAAAAACAGCCAATTAAAAATAAGAAAACTGAAAATTACACAAAGGGCAATTGACTAGGCTGTTGTCCAAGTTTCCTCGCAAGATCGAATCAGAACTGCAAAGTTGCGCAGAAGAACCAAGGTTACCGGCATACCCCGAAGAATTGTCAAACTTAAGTAGCAGTTGGCAGGGCACATATTATTTGCTCGTAAAATGGGAGGCCACCCATCGACCATCCATTTGGCAACTCTTGGAGTGGTAACCGCGTACCAAAAGACGCAGCGTTGGAAGGCCTCCCACAAGATGTTCCAAGGAAGTGGTAAAGGCACAGGAATACGCTGAATGCGAGACCGTGATGGCCGTTTTACTGCTGAAGTGATGATGAAGACATAAATCAAACAAGGTGCGACTCGAACTCGCGCACCGAGGGTTCCGTATAAACTTACCTATGTAAATAGTTCAGTTCCCGAATTGAGTCTCGATGATTTTCCTGAATCGAAAAAAAAACAATTTTCAACTAAAATTTACACTTATCAAACTTTTTCCTTTACTTGTACTGTGAGACCTTGCTTCATGCCAAATTTCAGGATTCCAGGTCAACGGGAAGTACCCTATAGGTTTTGATTTCCTAGCGAATGTCAAAATAACGCCTAAACGGAGCATAAAAGGCCTTATCTTTGATTGTATTGACTTAGAAGTTTGATTTCTTCACTGCTTCAAGGGGCAGCAAACTTGAGTATTTGATATTAATTTCAACTTCCTACCTTTACGCGTTCTTGAAAAAAGGGTCTTGACAGACGGACAACAAAGTGATCCTATAAGGGTTCCTTTTTTGCCGACTTAGACAGGTACGGAACCCAAAAAAATCACGTGACGATTGCGTCACTGCTTATCAGGTGGAATCGCAGTGAGTAGTTAATATCATTAAAAAAAATACATGCATTCATGGATTAAAAAAAAAAGGGAAGATAAACATTAAGCAATAAAAAATCTATTTTGCGTTATCGAAAGTATTTTCCTGAACAAGATTTAACACCATTAAAGTACTGTGAAATCTTACAACAAGCGAAGAATTAAGTACAATCGAATACACAGCTAAATTATTGTTGTATTGGCTCACCGTGAATAACGTGTTCGTTCAAATCAATACTTCATAGAAACAATTGAATGCTAAGTCTTATTTGAAAATACAGGGTCAATATTTATTGGTAGCTATACTGTGATACAATGGTAATAAAGATGTGATAAAGACGTAATTGATTCTTCTTCGTGTGGAGATTTTATATCATCTGTACCTATATTAATCAACACACACTTCAAACCACTGAACATACAGCGCTGAAATTTGCCTCGTGGATAATATTCTGACATAGGCATGCGCTAAGAAAAGATTTTCCAAAATTCACCCTTAAGTGGTTGAAACGGGGGTCCAGGGGCGCCGTACTCAGCCACTTCAACAGTCTTAGTGTTACAGTTGCAGAGGTGAGGCATCGTATGCAATCTAGTCTGAAATGACGATGATGATATCGTCATTTCAGCCAAAAGAATGAATAGATGTGGTTATGATTTTAATGTTTTTATTATAGTTTTTGTCTTGTGAAGTTCTAGTCAACTATTTATTCTTTTTTTTTTAATGTAATTTATTAATTAATAGATAATATTTTGCGAGACTCACAGGATCGTTCATTGTGGCGACACTTGGGGGATGCCTATGTCCAGCAGTGGACGTCTTTCGGCTGGAATGATGATGATGATGATGAATATTTAAATAATAATGCTCATTTAGTGGCATTCTTTATCACATATTTTTGATAATTTGCGGATGATGCAGTGGGTTGCAATATTGTTACCACTCAAATTATTGATATTTGTATATATTATATATGTATATTGTGGCTGTTAATTGTCCCTAAATAAATTTAAAAAAGACGTCCACTGTTGGACATAGGTTACCCCCAAGTGTCGCCTCAATGAACGGTCCTGTGCGTCTTGTTGACACAAGCCATTGCGCCAATGCCAATTTGCTGCTTATTAAGAGAAGATGACAAAAGCTACAGGTAAACCCAGTGTCATGTGTATGTATATAAATCCTTTTAGCACGGTAATTAAGGTTCTAGAAACAGATTGCATCTGAACTACATACCAACTGCACTATTACAAGCTGACCGCTCGGTTGTATGGCAATTGAAAATACCGTTACGTACCTTTTTTTTAAAGAGGAAATCATTAAATAACTTCACGCGTTCTGGGTGGAGCGACAGAAGAGACCAAAACCCACCAGTGTTCCTTCAGCTGTCTTTTGACCAGAGCCTCGGTAACTATCTCGAACAATCCCGCAACCGTCCTGTTATCCTGTTTCAATGATCTTAGCAAGGTTTGTGACGGAACCTTCACATCGCCAAAATCATCGAACGATCATCAATTAAGCCATGAAACATTAAATCACATTAATATTAAAGGCGAAAGTTTGTGATCGTGTGTATGCTTGTTACTACTTAACGCTCAAACGGCTTTAGGATTTCAATGAAGCTTGGTATAGCATAGTCGGCCTTATAATGTTCCCACTGTTGGGACTCAGGTCTCCTCCCTAGGAAAGCCGTAATATAAAATATCGCCATGAAAATAACCACGCGGGCCCAGTGCGGGTTGTTGGATGACATAATTATGTCTTCGAATTTTTGGTTCTAGGAGGTTTCCTCACGATGTTTTCCTTCACCGGTTTGAGAGGTGATGAAATAAATTACACAAAGTAATGCGTCTGGCTGGGTTTGAACCTGCGACCTACAACTCGTAAGTCGGGGCCGTTACCACTCGGCTACCACTGCTCCTCAAAGACCAGAGGGTAGACCCATATCCTGGAATAGCACACAGGATACATTTTTATCCCTTTAGATAATTGTATTTATTATTTATTTTATAATTTATGTACACACATACATACGAGAGAAGAAACATTATTATAAAAATTGTACAAAGGTACTGATTATTTCTAAAAGAAATTTCTTCCAGCAGACCTGCGAAAGGAGAAATAGGAAGAAATGTATACAAATCAACACACAATTGACAATTGTCTACTATCACAGTAGGTAGTTGCATGATAATAAATAAATATAATTTGACAGGCTTGTTGGTCTAGTGGTTAGTGGCCCTGACTGCTATGCCGGAGGTCGTGGGTTCGATTCCCACCCAGGACAAATGTTTGTGTGATGAGCACAATCATTTGCTCTGTGTCTGGGTGTAATTTATCTATAATATGTATGTATTTAGAAATATATAAGTATGTTTATCAGTTGTCTAGTACTGATAACACAAGCTCTGCTTAGCTTGAGACTAGACAGCGTTGTGTGATAGTTGTGGAATATTAATATTATAATAATAATTAAATCTATACGTCGACATCCAAACAGGCTTGTTGAACGGGACCAAACACGTGCGTCACGCACGCCCCGAATAACGGAACGAACAAGGACGGTATTAAACAAAAGTGACAACAAACACAAACACTTAACAATCACGAGAAACGGAACGATGCGTTCACTTTCTTCATTCTCTCTCTCATAAGCCTTTTCGTATGCAGAACCAGTTGTGGCGACAACGGGCTTGACATACTTATAACCACATTGCAGTATTGATGACTTTCGAATACATTGCTGTTCTTAAATCAACTGTTAATTAACTTAGCCCTTGTAATCTGCAATGTAAAGCGTGTACTTCAGTTGAATTGCGTCGCTGAACCAAATATCTTGCCACGATAACCGATGACGCATAACTTATATGTGAGAGAAAGTGTCATTCGTCATATTCGTAATTATTTGCCGAATGAAAAGTGTTTTGTTTAAAAAGGTTTATTATAAATGTGTGTACTTAACGTAACTTGCTGTCGAAAGTTTAAAATTACTCATATATTTATTAAAAGGAGGATTCTATCCTGAAGTTGGACAGCTAAAAATAAACTTGAATTATGAGTTCCCTCGTAAAGTCAGAAAACACTAAATTTATGTATTACTAGCTTATAGTAAAAAAAAGTAGGTTTTTCCACCCAACTTTGGACCCCGTTTCATCCCTTTAGGAGGTGAATTTTGGAAAATCCTCTCTTAGTGCTCGCCTACGTCATAAAAGGAAACATTGTGCAAAATTTCACGCTCCTAATCCCAGTAGTTTCGGCTGTGCGTTGATATGTCAGTCAATCAGTTTCTCTTTTTATAAATATATAGATTTTAGTCGTTTTTATTATTATGATGAGCCTGTGGTGTCCCACTGCAGGGCAGAGGCCTTCCTTCTATTCTTCTACTCTTCTCTGTCCTTAGCCACTTAGGTCAATCCTTTAGGTAGGAGTCCAAATCGTCACGCCATCTCCTTCTAGGCCTACCGCATTGCCGGCTCTTGTTTTTCGAGATCCAGTCAGTGGCTGCCTTCGTCCAATTTCGTTGCGACATGCGTCAGATGTACCCAGTTCCATTTTAGTTTGGCGGCTGAGTTGCCTACGTCTGTTATTTTAGTCGTATTATTTCTTATTTTAAAATTGTGCACTGGATACTATCCTCTATTTATTGTGATCTCTCAATGGTCTGCTGGAAGAAAACTCAACTTTGAGTTGTAACTTTCTCCTTATAGTGTACAATAAAGAATATAAAACGGATCTGCTTTTGTCAAGTCGTAAGTGACCTGGCATGAGTTGCCTTGGCTGATCAGAGTCTTTTAACACCTTCATTTGTCCAGGTAGCCCGCAGCATAGAAAACCTATTATGGTGGTGATTCATAGGCTGCGGCAATGTTCGATAGGGTCACTGACGCCATTTAACACAAAGGGCAACTAAAGTACCAGAGTTGGGGTTTAATCAGTAAAAAAGGTGGTGATACATAGATAACCCCATCCTCTGAGGAACAGCACCAGAGGTTCCACTAAGGATACTTAATATCGTGACCTATATGGCTGCATGTGACAGGAACTGATGGACGATACTGCAGACGCCAAATTGTTACTCCGAATTCTGGGCCAACTCTAATATGGTTTTATTGAAAAAGAAACAGGTATATAATCGGCCGCAACCCTCACCAGGTCGTCGGTCAATCTTGTGGGAGGCCTTCCAACGCTGCGTCCTCCGGGACGCGGTCGCCAATCCAGAAACTTTCGAACCTTTAGAACAAGCATCTTATTGTTACATAAGCATATTTTTGCTTAAAAGGTGATCTCCAAATCATGTTTGCAAATGTAATGTGTAATTGAATAAACATTTTTTTTTATTTTGTATATCATACGAAAAAGTATAAATGAATGGATAAAGAATGGAAGAAAAGAACGTGTTGCGCTGACCCCAAATAAAACGGGACAGAGGCAGGAAGATGATGATATCATACGAAAAAGTCACAATTTAAGCATCATCGACCGATCAATCGTCATTGAGATAATTTCTATTCGTGCAGTCCCTGGTGAAGCTATCTTTTTTTACTAGTGTTGTACATCAGCTCCCCGCTGCGACTGTAATTATTCTCTATTAACCCCTAACTGAGAACATTTTTACATTGGAGACTTCCTTATGGAATTGAATTATTTTTATTTCGTTCTAATAGTAACATAAGAATTTTTGAACATCATTTTGTGACATAAGGACAGGGTAGAATATGTGAAATATATTTTAATGCAAGTATCTGGTCATCTGGGTCATTTTTCCACCGTTAACAGGATGCAGGTTCAATTTAGTCGCCTGTCGCACTCACTTAGTGTACATATTGATATGTCTTAGGTACTCTTTGCGTAAAGTCAAGTCTGTCTTGCACAAGTCATTATTACACTAATATCGAATGCATTATTACAAGAGCGAAAAAAGAATTTTGCCCTTTTCACTTACATAAATATATTTAGAATTTGTTTTTTCATATTTTTCATTAGTTGACATCGAATCGAGTTAATACTCTTAAAGTAATAGATTATATAACTCCTTCTATATTTAATGCATGCCGTGGCAGCCTTTAATTAGGGCTACGCTATAAAATGTAAGAATACTGAATCTTTAACATGTATACATATAACCACATACATAAACATATGACATTTACATTTATACATGTATGTGTGTGTGTTTGTTATGTATGTATGTTTAGTTTTATATATAATTTTTTTAATATTTGTTGTCTAAATAATATTTTCTTTTTTTTATGCACCTGCCATATTGTCTCTCCACTAGCCTAGGTTGACTAGTAGAGAATGCCTAAGGCATTAAGTCCGCCTTTGTACCTTTTGTTGCATGAAGATTAAATGAATAAATAATGGTGTATGCTTTGTTTGTTGTCCTTAAAATATATAATTAAGTCATTGCAGCAGGGACTGTACTGGCGAGTTATGGAGCCGATGAGACAGCAATGACCAAAAACAAATGTCAACGTATATCAAACATTGTTTTTCAAAACACTTACTTAAATTAGGTAGGGGCCGTTCTTTTTTGCACGAGTGCGGCAAAAGATAAAGAAGCACACTGCACGAAAAATACACAAAAATATACTTAGTGTTAATATATTATCTATGTGAACATAGTACATAAAGTTGAATCAATGCGTTTTTCTCTCTTCGCTGGCGTGATGCAGGCTCTTCCAAATATTAACGATTGTGGTGTCAATGAGTCGACTCCATATCTGCGTCAGCGCATCGTTTATTAAGGATTCAGAGTCATAGATCTGCATCACGAACTCCAAGGCGTAAGGAATACCGAAAACCTGGAAACAACATAAAATCACAAATTTATTTCACGAAGAAGTCAGGTAAAACCAGAAATACTCCCATATTAGGTGATCATAAAGCCCAGGGACTTACTACAACGTCTTAAAAGGTCTGTCATTCGAGCGAAGAAGAGGGATGGAGCAATACACCCTTAGCTTAGTTTTAACAGTTTAGGTTTTTTTTTATTATTGATAGGCCCACGTTTGACCACTATCTCACCTAATGGTAAGCGATGATGTGGCCGACGACGGAGCTCGTTTGCCTAGAAGCAACCTATACACTCTTGACTTGAAGACCCTTAGGTTGTAGCATCAGGAAACACAGACCCCGGCAGGGAATTCCACTCCTTAGCTGTACGCATAATGTATGTGTTCCCTAAACGCTTTGTTCGTATGGGTGGGATGTTCACCATATACTAATGGCGAAACGCCGTACGTCTAGTGGTCCGATGATGGAACGGACTTGGTGGAAATTAAATTGTACAATTCCAGCGCACACTCCCCGAAATGTAAACGATAGAAAACCGACAAGATCTTTCAGGAGGTTTTTTACTCAAATCATAATAGGTATGTTAGTGGTCAAATGCGAGCCTATGCATAATAAAAAAAAGAAACAATTTTGTAAGGACCCGTCTGGGTTTTCTTACCGCAGCGGCGTAATCCACACTCGAGCCGGACACGATTCCGTACCAGTTGGCCAGGGTGTCCACCGTCACAGAGATCACCCGGAAGCTGGCGTTCTTCATAGCCTCGTCGATCTCGCCTTTCAAGTCGATATACTTGTCATCGTCCGACTGCGTCTCCGTATACCCTCGAGGGTACAAAATTGCGTCGCCCTAAAATTAATAATAATAATATTTCACAACTATCACACAACGCCATCTAGTCCCAAACTAAGCAGAGCTTGTGCTACGAATACTAGATAACTGATAAACATACTTATATATGTCTAAATAAATACATAATATAGATAAATTACACCCAGACACAGAACAAATGATTGTGTTCATCACACAGACATTTGTCCTGGGTGGGAATCGAACCCACAACCTCCGGCTTAGCAGTCAGGGCCACTAACCACTAGACCAACAGGCCAGTCATTTAGTTAAAATTAAGTTTAGTTTTACTTATATTAAAAAAAACCTCTTAACACACTACTAATGTTTCGTGTACTTTTTTTTCGATTTCTGTACCCCTTTTTTTCTCAAATGCAAAATCTCTTGATAATCATTTCAAGAAATTTTTCATCCTATCTAATATTAGAAAGGCGGGCTGTGCCAGAAAAAAGGACTAATAGTTAAAGCATTTTTACCTTGAAGACTTTTTCATTATACGTTCCAGAGTGTACGTGTATGTATGCCATGATCTTATGACTGTAGTAGTGGAAGACGTCACGAACGGCCTTGGACTCCACCTCGGAGAAAGGTACTGCTCCAGGGTATACCTGACTGCAAGAACTGATGTCTCGTGTCGAGTTCCATGCGATGTCAAAGTTCCGGTCCACGGACACGCCCGGACACACGGATTGTGGCGACATATTCTTGTTCCATACTGCACGTTCAGGCTGGGTGTGTTCAATCAAAGTTAATCATCTTACTTCCTAGTCCGTATCCGTTCAATCATTGAGGCGAGATTGATGAATAAACATCCTAATGTTTATTTATCAATCTCAATGACCTTGAATTCATGATCTAACCGTATTACTACTTATTACCCCATTAGAACTTATTTTACAGTAGATTCCCGTGAAACAATTTCCAACTTGTAGGTGGGCGAAGCCGCTGTCAAAAGCTAGTTGAAAACTTGAAATGTTAGCTGTAACCTTAGGTCCTTATTAACAAATAAACTAAATTTTGCATAGGCTTTGACGATTTTTGAAAGTTCTACGACTAATTTCCTAACAAAAAAAATGCCTGAAGAAAGGCGTGAGTTCTCCACTGAACGTTTAAAATCCAGTAGCACATGCACAAATAATAAATACGCCTAGCATTAGGTGAACACCGGCAGACAAATTGTATTAAGCCTTAAAATATATTGTATTTTTTTTTATTGTTATAAACTAGTGCTTGATTGCGATCCCACCTGATGGTAAGTAGTGATACAATAGTTGATGGTGAGGCGCACTAGTTTATTAAGAGCCTATTCACTCTAGCCTTACCTAAATTATAATCGGACGGGAAGACCGCAGTAGGCAAGTTCTTCCAGTCTCTCAATGTACGCGGCATAAACGACGAAGCGAAACACTTGGTCCAGACCGTAGAGGTTTCAACAACGCAACGTAAGGGTGAATACTCGCAATTTGTCGGGTTGTCCGATGGTAGAAATGAGATGGTGGAATCAAGTCATGCAATTCCCACGCACACTGTCCAAAATGCATCCTGTAAAACACCGAAAGGCTGGCTAACAAACGCCCGAGCTCAACGCTTTGTAAATTGGACTTAACCAGATCTGGATCATCAATTAGTCTCTTCGCACGCCTTTCCACCGAGTCCAAAGCTGCTAGGTGGCATTTTGCAGCACCAGCCCATATGTGGCAGCAGTACTCCACACACGAATGGACCTGTGCTTTGTGTAACATTAAAAGCTGTCCCAGTGTGAAGTATCGCCGGACTTTTGCAAGAACACCGAGTTTCCTAGCAGCTACCTCGGCTTTGGACTCAATGAACCGCCCAAAGTTAAGGTCTGAGGAAATTTCAACTCCCAAGAGCTGAAGGCGGTCGGTGTACTCCAGGGATACATTCCGAAAAGCAGCTTTTAGCGGTGAACAAACACGCTTGTGTTTAGGCAGCGTTGAATCCCACCAGATTGGCTTCACCCCACTTGGAGACTGCCTGAAGTGAGTCATTCGTACGCTCTACCATAGCCTCTCTCTCGGACCGGATTAGCTCCTTACTAGCCCGAGCATTCGACAGGTATCTCTCTACAACTGTGCTGTCATCTGCATACCCCTAGATACGGGCATCAGCAGATCGTTGATAGGCAGCAGGAAGAGAGTTGCAGAGAGAACAGACCCCTGAGGAACTCCGGCATTAATCGTCATGGGCTCAGATGAGCCTCCATCGACAAAAACTCGGAGAGACCGTTCACTCAGGAAGTCTTTATTAACCCATTTAATCAAACCAGGGGAAATGCCGTACGCTGGAAGCTCACTCAAAAGGCTAGCGTGCCATACCCTGTCGAAGGCCTTTGAGACGTCTAAGGAAACAGCAATCGCTTCCCCATTCCTCTCTAGGGTCTCACCTCACAAGTGGGTGGCATAAGTAGGTCCCCAGTAGACCGATTACGGTGAAACCCGTACTGTCGGTCACAGAGGAGATCGTTACCTTCCAGGTATGTCATGAAGCGCGAGTTCAATACACGCTCTATAATCTTACATAGTATGGAGGTTATTGAAATCGGCCGATACTTTGCAGGATCGGCACGACTGCCCTTTTTGGGCACGGGTTGCGCGTTGGCAAGCTTCCAGAACTTGGGCACTATACAAATCCTAAATGAGAGGCGATATAAGCGCGTCAATACAGGAGACCACTCGGGCACAAGCCTTGAGAACAATCGCTGGTAGGTATACCATCTAGTCCACTAGCTTTATTTACGTCTAGACAACACAGTGCTCTCAGAACCTTTGTTCCTTATGCAAACCTCGGGCATTGAAGTGTCGCAGTGAGGCAGAGTTGGTGAAATAGCACTGCTAGTGTCAAGACGAGAATAATGGGTGAAGAGAGATGCAAAAAACCTGCTTTCTCTCTCGTCGTATGAGCCAGTATTCCATCAGGTTGAACTAGTGGAGGTAATGAGGGCCGACCGAAGTTCGCTTCGACCGACTTGGCAAGGGACCAGAATGCTCTGTTACCGGACGGCTGTGTAGAGGGCTTTGTGCGAATATGGGTAATGCGGTCGAAGCGAGCCTTCCTTGGCAGCATGGTTGAAGTCTCTCTTCTTTGAGATCAGGAGCTCATCCGGAGCTTTGTGGTCACGAGCGTCAACCCAGGCGAGAAACGCTGAATGCTTACGCTGTTCAGCTTGAACACAATCGGCGTTGAACCATGGATGAGCTGAGCTACCGATGGGTACGTCGAGATAAGGGATAAAATACTCCATAGCTTGACGTATCACATCGGATATAGCATCTGCATATTGTATTCTCAAGCAAGTACTGAAGACAGATGATAGTAATTCCGTGATCAGACACTAATGGCCTACACTGTACATGGACGCGTAGCTTCATAGACAGCTTCCTCAAGTAGTTTTGGATACATCACGCATTGTGAAGGTCCTCAGTTTAGACCATCACGTACGATTCACACTAATAGTTGTTAGGGGATGATTTTTCTAAATTATGTGCTTTATTATTATATCTAGCCTATACTGTCCTACTGCTGAGTAATGATCTCTCTCCATTCCTTTCACAGTTCTCGGCTCTGAGCCACCTCTTGCCAATTCCTAAGGAAGATATCTAAGTCATCCCGCCATCTCTTTCGTGGTCTGCTGCAACCCCGTCGTTCTATTTCAGTTATATAAATTTTAATATTGATGATTAGAAATCAGTCAAGCCCCATTACGCTACAAAAACACTTTTTCAATCACATTCATTAAAAAGGTAATTCAAGTTGATGTATGTAGTAAAAAAATATTTACAGAACGCGAAGCGGAGTATCCGTCAGGATTAGCCATCGGCATTATAAAGAAATCAAATTTATCTAAATGTTTGAAGTAATACGAAAAGAGTAATTTCAATTCCGACATTTCGACCAGGTTTGTCAAGCTCTTCATTCCCATCACGGTCAGTCCATGGACTATAAATATGATTTTTTTTTCCGGAGCGTCGTCAATGTACTTGCTATCTTTTGCTCTGGAATATCTTTCATTGGTCGTTTTTTCACTAACAGTAACCAAGACTATGTCGTTGTATTCAATGGTACGAGCAAACCTTGTGACGGTTGCATTCGCATTGGGAAACTCTTTCATTAGTTCCTCCATTTGGGCCGTTAACTGCAAAACAAAGTTCACTCTTATAGTACCTGTCAATACAAACTGATAAAGTTCAATTGCTCATTTCAGATAAGATTTACTCATTTACACATAATAATAAACAATCATCACTCTAAACTTATAAATAATCACTCTCTTCCTGCTTCCCATGTTACTAGAGGTCAATACTCTTCTTCCTTTCTCTACTTATTTTTTCATATCATTTCTCACACAATGCATTTCTATAATCTTTGGCTTTGCTTTTCCTCCCATCACTTATTTTATGGTCACATGCGTTTTATCTATGTAAATATGATCTATATAAAAAAGCAACCGTTACTGACTGACTGATCTACCAACACAGATGAACGTATTGAGCTAATTTTTTACGCAGATACTATAATAATAGTAATTTATTATGACGTAGGTTTACGCTAAGAAAGGATTATTCGAAATTGACGTGGATTCAAGGGGATATAACGGGTGTCCAAATTTTGTATGAAGAAACCTGGACCCCTAGCCAAGTTACAATCGTATCGTTCGCGCCGAACGCCTCGAGCAGGCCACGCCTCCGATTCCTTTGTTCTGACGTCATCTCAACGCTCAGTCACGTGATCAGAACATAGGAATCGGAGGCATGGCCTACTCGAGGCGTTTGGCGCGAACGATACGATTGTAACTTGGCTATGGGGGCTGCTTACACGTAAACGAAGCCGCCGGTAGAAGTTAGTCTCTCCATATGTGTTCTTAATAGAAAGTAGAATAGCGATAACCTTGTAGGTTAACTTACAGCGTAAGGACTGAGGTATGAGGGGTAATTACTATTTTCATCATGTTTTTTATGTTTCGTATGGCTTTCATCTACATGATCATTCTCTCCATGTCCAACTCCTTCCCCTTTATGTTCACCTTCTTCACCGTGTTCACCGTGTTCACCGTGTTCACCATGTTCACCGTGTTCACCGTGTTCACCGTGTTCACCGTGTTCACCGTGTTCACCGTGTTCACCGTGTTCACCATGTTCACCGTGTTCACCGTGTTCACCGTGTTCACCGTGTTCACCGTGTGCACCGTGTTCACCACCTCCTTTACCATGTTCACCATCTCCTTCACCATGTTCCCCACCTTCTTCACCAGTCCCCTCCCTATGATTTCCTCTGAAAGATTCGCATGTAAAATTGTTTCTTTAACATAAAAATATTGTTCAAATCGAATTGCTAAAAGTATTAAACAATTGGTGCAAAAAAAGTGAACTATGGGACCTCAGCCTACATTAGGGTGACACACCGGCAAAACATGGTAGGTGAAAAAGAAGACAACATTAAAATAGTACATTTTGATACAAAATGTACTATTTTAATGTTGTCTTGTAGTCTCATAAAGTGCAGAAAGTTTGTCATTGCAACCGAGGCGGAATTCGCACGAGCCGTAGGCGAGTGTGTTATGGAGCCGAGGGCTGCAGTGACAAATTCGCACGTGTATCAAACGACTTTTTTCAATACACTTACGAAATTAATAAACGGGCGTTGACCGGCGACTCGAGGGGGTCGACGCGCGGCCTGCCTGATACGATAAATGTAATAAAATTGTGGCGGGGGAGAGCATGCGCTCTTTTCTGCACTAGTGCCGAAAACAGTCTATTGCGTGCCTAAAAGCGGTGGAATGAGAGCGGGTTTTCGATTAAGTGTATTGAAAAATAAAAAAATAGAAGTATACATTGTCATAGTCAGTTTAGATGAATCAAAAATCTGAACCAGCCACATAATTTTTTTTTTTTTTGTGTGTTTACTACGATGAAGGAGCAATCTAGACGTGTAGTAAGGCAAACAGCGGTACTATAAATACGGACGTCCTACAGAGAGAGCATAATATCTTCTATCCCTTGCTTACTTACTGGTCGGTTAGCCTATTCAGAGCCAATGGTATCATTCTTGTTGACCTGAAATCATTTTAAAACTGGCATACCTATAAGCAATAAATGCATAATAATAAATGGTTGGACAGGTAATTTCAAAATCCCGGGGTAAAGGTTTTAAAATCAGCAACATCAAAGAATGCTATTAAATTTTCTATTAAAATACATTCGTTAGACCTTATTTTTTGTCCATCCTCGTGTGAACGAAGCGAAACTTTACTGTTGTGCATTGTTTTGTATACTACTCCCACTCGTACTGGTTTTGACCTTTGCTTCGAAGTAGACGTGGGTCTTTTGGTATCTTTATTGGTTGACTGGGATTGCCTATTGCCTCGTAAGGCTGCTGATGTTTTTGTTGTTTTTATATTATCTTTACTTTTACCAACATCCCGTTTAATTTTTTCACTGTGTTTATGTATGTCTTCAGTTTTCTTTGTTTTAATTATATGACCGTTCTTGCTTTCTTTGGTAATATTGGTATGCTTATCATGATGGATGCTTTTTTCTGTATGCTCGTTATCTTTTTCTCTATGTGTTTTATGCTTATTACTTTTTCCACTGTGGGCATTTTCTTTATTTACTTTTTTACCCTTTTGATCTTTGCTATCATCATCATGATCAATTTGTTTAGTATTATTACGGTGTAGCTTTGCAGGATTATGGCTAGGTTTCTTCTTCTTATCAGGTTGATTACTTTCAATATCTTTCTTTTCAGTTTGATTTTTTTCCTCATCCCTATTTTTTTTTCCACTGTGGGCATTTTCTTTATTTACTTTTTTATCCTTTTGATCTTTGCTATCATCATCATCATCAATTTGTTTAGTATTATTACGGTGAAGCTTTGTAGGATTATGACTAGGTTTCTTCTTCTTTTTAGGTTGGTTACTTTCAATAGCTTTCTTTTCAGTTTGATCTTTTTCCTCATCACTATTTTTTATATTTTCTGTTCTACGGGTCTCAACCAGCAGTGGTATCAAATCATTGCTTAGAGTTTCATCAACCCTTATAAGAAACTTCAAAAGCGTACTTTTAACGTCCTCTGGAAACCTCGTTGGTAACCTGGTCCAGAAAAATCATCATCATCATCCTACTGCCTGGAACCCTCCTCTACTGAGTATAGACCTACCCCAAGAAAATATGTAATATTTTTCTCTGATTCCATGTTTTCAAGACTGATTTCTGTTTAAACATTCTGTATTAGACGTACTTAATATTATAAACAGAATTACAGGCCAAAATATTATATAGATTTCTGTACAATATTTTGGACTGTTATATGTAATTATGCATAGAATGAAGCTATTAGGTTTATTCGTTCAACAATTTTAAAAGTGTTACAAGAATGATACACTGGCCATCTAAATATACACTAAGTAAATGAGGTTTACATAAATATACATGAGTGTTTTACTTAGCACGTTGTTGAGCTCCAAAGGAGTGATTTCCTGAAAATGTTTTCTTCGTGAAATTTCTTCGTGCATCTTTGGTAGTCGCTTTCCTATACAAAAAATCATCCAGTTTTGGTTTTATACTATTTATATTCAATTTAAGAACTAATAAATAATACTTACCCACGCCGCAAGTATTCTATTTCTGTAAAATATTTTTTTATAAATATATTTACTTAATGACAAGTTTTTCAGAGTGGTTTCCCTCGCATTTTAGGGCGAATATATCATGAACCCAGATAAAAACTAGATATTGTTTAAGTTTTGTTTATTTTAGTCATAGGGATAGATAGATAGATATATTCTTTATTGTACACCAAACATAAAAATTACATTAGCAACTTAAAATTACTAGGGTGTCACAATGGGCACTTAAGGCTGTATATGGCATATGGGTATCCAGCAAACGATTCTAAATACACAGACAAGTCAGAACAGAACTCTGTGGCGCGTACAAGACCAACCCTAGCTAAACTGTAGTCGTATTGTCCATTTCAACTTATTCGGCGGGCATAGCATAATCATAATCAGCCTTTTTTAATGTTACCACTGCTGGGACTTAGGCCTCCTCTGTAGGAGAGAGTGGGCCGTAATCCACCACGCGGGCCCAGTGCGGGTTGGTGAATGTCACCTGTCTTCGAATTTTTTGGTTCTAGGACATGCCGGTTTCCTCACGATGTTTTCCTTCACCGTTTTGAGAGCAGTGGTGATGAAATAAATTACACAAAGTAATACGCCTGGCTAGGTTTGAACCCACGACCGTACAACTCGTAAGTCGGGGCCGTTACCACTCAGCCACCACTGCTCACCAATTTGGCGGGCAATACTGACTAAATTGCTTCTATATCGTCCTAAATGATGTTCTATACGATGAGATGCAGAGAATTTTTCTAAAACACTGAATTCTATGTACCAAACTCCTTAAGGCCTAGGCCGTAATGACATTTAATTTACGATAAGAATTGTCAAAAAAGACATAATTGGCCTCATCGAACAGATGGTCGATAGGGCCGAAGGTTCTGGATTGGTGACCGCATACCGTAAGACGCAACTTTGGAAGGTGGACCTATGACCTGGTGAGGGTCGCAGGAATCCGATGGAATAGAGACGCACAGGACAAGTCGCTGTGGGAACACTTGGGGGAGGCCTATGTCAAACAGTAGACATTAGCCTTCCTGAAGGTTGTGATGACTTAGTGAAATGTCACGTGGTCTATTTCGCCATCTTACTGCCCTTGTTCCATTTTGCTTGGGATCGGTGCAAAACTTTTTTTTTCTTCCGTTCCGTCCTGTCAGCTGTCACGCTATCATTGACTCCCTTTTATTTACATCTCTCCTCACACAATCCATCTATCTCTTCTTTTGCCCCCCTCCCTCTCCATCCATCGACATGTATACTCTTTTAGAAGCCTACTAATTACTTTTTAGTAACATGCGTTTCATCCCTCATCTCCACATTCATGTGGTCAATTTGGTCCCAATAATTTCCACTTTGAAAAACGTGTTCGCTGACAGAATGTCACTTTGTAGACAGTTTTCGGTGGGGTTTTCTCGAGTGATGTCCAGTGGTTATTTTTTTAATTCGCTAATCGATTCTAATCTAAACAACTGGACAATTTGTGGAATCATGGAAACAGGCTCTATCTGAAGGAGCATTTTACCGTAGTAACTCGATACATTGCTGCCAAATACAGCAAATACATTAAAATATTGTGTTGTATATCCGTATCTTAATGGAAAAAAAAGTGATTGTATTCTGTATCAAAAGCTATAAGATTTGACACTGGCCTTAGATTTTTTTAGCCTATCTTTTGTCAATGCACAAAATAATCGTGGATAAACAAAAGATAGGCTAAAAAAATTGTATCTAGCATTGTAAAAGTTTATAAGGTCTATATATATAGGTCTATGTATATTAGGGGAAGTTTGAAAGTGGCGTTAGTGACTGAAAAGTTGAAAGGGAATCGTTTGTCTTGGTATGGTCATGTGAAGAGGAGAGATGAAACGCATGTTACTAAAAGAGTTATGAGTTTACATGTGGATGGATGGAGAGGGAGAGGGAGACCAAAGAAAAGATGGATGGATTGTGTGAAGAGTGATATGAAAGAAAAGGAAGTTAGTGATAGTATGACGAGTGACAGGGCAGAATGGAAGAAAAAATCGTGTTGCGCCGACCCCAAATAACACGGGACAAGGGCAGGAAGATGATGATGATGATGATGATATATATATATTTACAGCTACAACACTTTACATAATATAAACTATATAACTATACCTGCATTAATTCCATAGTAGTACACTAACACAAAGGCAAATATTCCTAAAATTTTTATCATTTCTAAACAAATTTAATATTGTATTAAATTTTATGTAAAGTTGCACATGTATGAAATCGATATATTTCCAACATATCCACTTATAACTTTATCAAAAGGTATTTTTTATTACATTGCACGTTTACAGCTCTCGGTATAAAAATAAATAAGTTGATATAAGTCAATATTGCTGTGCGCTGAGTGAGAATTGTTTTTGCATAAAGCGGTCGAAACGTTTACCGCGTGTGGCTCTGTGATTGGTTTAGAGCTTGGAGCGAGCCAATCGGAACACCGAACGTCATAAACGTGTTCATCGCGTTAACGTGAAACAAGCTCGCACTAGGCACTCTGGTCACTACAACGTTGAATTTTTTTTCAATCATCCACAGAATATTCGTTCTTGAAGGATTATAAAACTGATACTTTGTATATGACACGATCCACCCTTTCAAAACTTGTGTCTAAGGCTGCAGAATTATTTAAAAGAGTAACTGTAGCCCTGGAACACAAAAGGCAATAAGATGAACACAGGTGGGTTTTAGTCAGTAAAAGTCTGTCACTCTCTCTCCATCCACCAAGAGTGAGACAGGTTATTTCACGTCTAAAAAAAACGAGCTGAGCATCTGCAAGTTTATCAGACTAGCAACATCAACCCCATTGTTATCACTGCAATGCATCGTCGTCTGCATTCGGGTCGGCTTCGACTCTGCTACGGCCTATCTGAACTCCACAACCCAGTAATTAATTATTACAAAGCGTTTTGGGAACACATTCATAATGCGCACAGCTAAGGAGTAGAATTCCCTGCCGGAGTCTGTGTTTCCTGATAGCTACAACCTGGGTGTCTTTAAGTCAAGAGTGAATAGGTTACTTCTAGGCAAGCGTGCTCCATCGTCGGCCACATCATCGCTTACCATCAGGTGAGATAGTGGTCAAACCAATCCCCAAATAATAATCCCCAATTTTTTTATTATTATTGATAGCCTATCAATAATAATAAAAAAAGTCGTCCTTCAAGTGTCGCCCCAAACATCGGTCCTGTGCGTCTCGCATCCATCAGACTCTCCCGACCCTCACCAGGTCATCGGTCCACCTTGTGCCGCAACGCTTGTGGGAGGCTTTCCAACACTGCGTCTTCCGGTACGCAGTCACAACTCCAGAACCTTTCGGCCTCATCGACCATCCGTTCTGCGAGCAATGTGCCCTGCCCACTGCCGCTTAAGTTTCTGATTCTTTGGGCTATGTCGGATATCTTCATTTCTGATGCGATCACGCAAGGAAATTCCAAGCGTAGCCCTTTCTATTGCCCTTTGGGTGACTGAAGAAGGCTTAACCTTCTGATGAGGCCCATTGTGAGCGACCACGGTTCAGAGCTATATGCCATCACTGTCAACGCACACTGGTCATAGACTTTCCTTTTGAATCACTGTATTATGTATCCATACATAGCATTTAATTGAACTGTATCATTACGGCACGCCAAAGCAAACTGCCTGCCCCCTGTCCCTTAAGTTTAGCGATTCTTCAGGCTATGTCAGAGTATTACGATACCTAATCATCATTTCAGCCGAAAGACTCTACTGTTGGATATAGGCCTCCCCCAAGTGTCGCCATAATAAACGGTCCTGTGCGTCTTGCTTCCATCGGATTCCCGCAACCCTTACCAGGTCATCAGTCCGCCTTGTAGGATGCCTTCCAAAGCTACGTCTTCCGGTACGTGGTCGCTATTCTAGAACCTTTCAGCCCCAACGGCCATCCATTCTGCGAGCAATGTGCCCTGCCCATTGCCACTTAAGTTTGGCGATTCTTCGTGCTATGTCGGTAACCTTGGTTTTCCTGTGGATATCCTCATTCCTGATTCGATCACGCAAGTAAACTCCGAGCATAGCCCTTTCCATTGCCCTTTGGTTACGATACCTCTTGACAAACATTTACCATTCAAATGAATTTTATAGTAATACTAGCATCTGCCAGCGGTTTCACCCGCGTAAAAGTAGGTTTCTCCAACAAACTTCCACCCCCCGTTTTAGGGGAGTGGAAGGTTAGAAAGAGACAAAAAATAGCCTATGTCACTCTCCATCTCTTCAACTATCTCCACTTACAAAAATCACATCAATTCGTCGCTCCGTTTTGCCGTGAAAGACGGAACAACAAACAGACACACACGCTCTCACATTTACAATATTAGTATGGATAAAACTTTATCAACTTCCATCGCACTTCTTCCCATGCATTATACAGGCAGCCATAAAAAAACCTTTATGAACTTATTTAACAACAAAAGTATTTTAAGAAAAATGATCGCTACACTATACGCGGCCTTAAATTCGAACCACAAGGACATTAAAATTTTCACGACCCCTCTAAAAGTGTTGGTTTACTGTTTCTGGTTGTTATGGCAAAGGTCTGGCAGTAACGCCACGGCCCAAGTGCGATACGTAAGCCATTAGGTCATAGACGAGCTATAATTGAAATTCTTTCAATATCTTGTGGCTAGTATATCAATTAGTTTCATTCATTCTTTTGGCTTCGAAACGTGGTCGCTTACAATGGGCCTCATGAGACGACTTAAAGTCACCCAAAGGGCAATGGAAAGGGCTATGCTCGGAGTTTCCTTGCGTGATCACATTAGAAATTAAGATATCGACAGGAGAACCAAGGTTACCGACATAGCCCGAAGAATCACCAAACTTAAGTGGCAGTGGGCAGTGCACATTGCTCGCATAACAGATGGTCGATGGGGACGAAAGGTTCTGGAGTCGCGAGCACGTATTGGAAGACGCAGCGTTGGAAGGCCTCCCACAAGGTGGACCGCTAAACTGGTGCGAGTCGCGGAAATTCGATGGATGCGAGACGCACAGGACTGTTCATTATGGCGACACTTGGGGGACGTCTATGTCCAACAGTGGACGTCTTCCGGCTGAAATGATGATGATGAAGTTTAATTAAAGAACAATCCACGGGGAACATCCTGGAGGGATACCATGATCCTGGAGCGCAAATGGCAATTGAAAGACACAGGTGGGTTTTAGTCAATAAACGACAGACGCTCTCTCGCTCCACCCTAGAGCACAAGAAGTCATTGGATGATTTCCTCAAAAAAAGAAAAACCATTGATCTTTCGACAGCAAGATGGCAACTGACAACGTTGTCATCGCGGGTAGAACCTGATAGAGAATGGCACAGGAGCGTAGGGTTGGGCACTGATAATTGGCAGAGAAAGAGAGACCTATGGCTATCAGTGTACGAAGTCTATAATCCACTCTAGAAACAACAGAAGAACAGAAACACAAATAGAACATAAACAGAAACAACATGAACACAGAAACAACATGAACAGAAACAAACACACAGAACAGAATTAACATGTTTTCTTTCTTTTCTTTTTCTACCTAGTAGAGAAGTGCTTGAGTTTGCATGGACGGTATCTTTTTTAGATTTGGGAAATCATCAAATACTATCGCTCTGTTTGGAGCGATAGAGAGTATCAGACCTTTACTACTAAATTCCCTTCCTTCTGTGGTGCTGTGCGTTCCAGTGTTATGGTCACTCTTTCGAGCCACCCCGCAGCCCCACCGACTGTTCCTACACCATGTTTCTGCAAATAACAGACATTTAGGTTTTATCTCCGTTACCAGAAGTATTTAAAAAGAAAGATAAAATATGAAGTTTAACTGTCATCATTAGTTCTACTTTGAGTCCTTAGATAACTTTGCGAGTATTTGATATTTTAATTTTCTTGAACACTTTAAATTAAGATATCTTTCGATATAGTCAACCAATTTCGATGAAACATAATCTAAGTAATATATCAAGTTACACACTATTTTAATTTATAAAAGTTATCTACATCGATTTCGTACATTTTACGTGATGCGCGCACAACTAAGACTTTTCTACAGATTTATTAGGTATAATGTTTAGACAACAGACAACAAACTTGACAAAGACCTGTAGGTAACCTGTACCTACTTTCTGTGCAAATAAAGATCTATTCTATTCTAGAGTATGCAAAAGACGGACTACAGACAAAAAGAGCAACCTGCTATGTAATTTCTTTAACACCTTTAGTTAACAAAGCCATGCCCATTACCCTATGGCGTTTAGTCTACCTTTCTACATTTATGAAAGAAATCTAAATAAATAAAAAAGGATACGTAACGATATCCGTCTATCCAAGCCTTATTGAAGTCCGTCAACATCATCGTTTCAGGTGTAAGACGTCCACAACGGGACACAGGCTTCTTAAGCGTCAGAACATCGCGGTCTTCACCAGATCAGCCTCATCGACCAAGCTACTTAAGTTTGGAAATTCTTTGGGCTGTGTTTCGTATTTCTTGCTTCATATCTGTGCGCTGAGTGCGAGTGGTTTTTACGTTAACACGATCAAAACGTCTACCGCGTTTGACTCTCTGATTGGTTAAGAGCTTGGAGTGAGCCATTCGAGTCATAAACGTGTCTATCGGGTTAACATAGACACAACTCGTACTTAGGCTTCCGATTGGATTACGCATGGACACTGAAACACACTATCGGAGCCGTATCGTATTACCGTTTTTTCGTTGTTCTATCGGATAATTTACAGTCACCCCACATTGACAATACAGCTAAACGTTGAATGCTGCTCTGTATAATCCGACTCAACGTGAAGTAACCGCATTTACATTATAGCGACATTTTTCAATCCAGTGCACAACTTGTAATACGGCGCGTGTTGTACGAAATGGTTTCGACATTACTACCTACTTAGTCCATTGCTCTTGGATGGCTTAAAAGGTGATGTAACAAGCCCGTAGAGCTAGATATTCTTAAGGAGTAGTGGATGTGTGTTCTAACGCCAACGCTCATCATTTACGCCGTATTATAAAGCGTCGTAAACGCGCCTTAAGATTTACACCAACACAAAAAAACTGTTAGCAGTACCGACTCAATCTTCATCCGACGCTGCTGCCGTAAATCTGACGACTGACCTTAAACGGTGGCCAGGGGTGCGTTCTGACCGCCTGTTAATGGTCTTGCTTTAAAATATATTCCTTGATTTTCAAGTGTAATAATACGTGTGTTCAATTTCATCCGAACTTCAAGAAAGACGAAATTCTCACACTCAATTCAAATTATTTCAGGCCGTACTCACACTTGGTATTATGCCCACGAAAGATTCAAGATCAAATCATCAAGATCAAAATATATTATTTCCCATATGTCTACATGGGCACTTATAAAACGTCAAGCTAATACACGGTTCCAATTGGTCATATCCAATGGACAAAAATCGGCTAGAAATTCCACGGTTAGTTACTGTCGTAAAGATTTTTTTTCTGCAATGTTTCTATATTATTATCATAGTTTTATTTAAAGAATCCAAAACAATTTTCGACAATGCCGAAAAACCGTCATAAATCGTATTTGTCCGCAGTTCATTTAAATCGAAACTAAAAAGCAAGAATGTAAGGGCACGCGCCGAAACAGTAGTGAGTGACAAACAACATTGTATATTTTATGTGCAGATTTACAAGGTGCTAAACCCTACAAACTGGGCACAGTCACGGAACACAGCCACACGAGCTCACTGTAAAAAATAAAACCATTCCAACCATTATAAATGTTTTCTAAAAATGAATCGTCACGTACACAGAATCCACAGATTATATTTAAAAAATCGCACTTCATCAAGAACTTCATATTTCCTTGTGCCCTCACCCCAGTCATCAAAATGGCGGTTCCTAATGGCTGTCTATGAAGTGCGCAGTACATTAACATCAAATTTTGTCGACAATAAAACAAACCGTTAAGCCCAACGATTTCCCGGCTGAGGGCCGCCTTCTCATAAGAAACGTACAACTGGAGCGATGACACAAATTATTAAAATATTATAATAAAACTGCAACAAAACCGGCCCTTTACGCCTAATATATTATACAATTAAGTCTTAAACACGTTTCCTTTGCGGCCGACTGAGTTTAATTCATTTTTTCCCTTTATTTCATGACGAGAATTTATTTTCATAACTGATAATAAATGTCAAGTCATTGTAGTAATAAAGTGAGTGAGGGCTAGCTTCACCCTTCCTCGCAGTGTCGTACACTCGGCCTGACACGGCGGACACTCGCGACACCCTACATCGTCGACTTTTGTTTGAATTAATGCGTGAATTACACAATTAACATTATAAATGTTTTATTGTGTGAACAATTCAACAGTTTCAACGCGGCTAGTTTCTTCTACAATTCCGTGCCAGCTTGTGACTTCACTTCTAAGTTCATTTTGCATTCTTTTTTATCTATAATCTACATAGAAGACTAGCAGTAGATAGTCGATTTATTTATGTTTAGGTACTTACAGTACCTAATATCGACTATATAATATTTCAAAATTAATTTCCATTTCATCGCTCACAGAGGTAAAGCTGCCAATATCAGTTAATTCTAACGTTGAACAAGTAAACAAAATTTAAATAAAACAAAAAGCGTTGTTCATTGAAGTGGTGGGAACGCTTCAGGGGCGGGTTTTATAGCGGCTGACGGGGATCCAATCTGCTAATACGATGGAGTGGAACTAAATCTCGAGAGGACGCCCAATGTCCTTCCACTTGGAGAAGACTCCTCAAATGAAATGGCGATCGCAAACTCGATATGTAGTAGATATATGTGAGCTTTAGGACTGTTTCAAGGTTGTAGGTAGTTTTTAATTGGAATTAGTTTTCGTTTTGACTGAACTGATTCATAATCTAACATATTTCTACTGTATGTGTGAGGTACAAATAAACGTTTCTTCTTTCTTTATTCTAAGTAAAACAAGTAATTTCTTACATTCAGTCCTATCCTCTTGTTTTAACTCCTTACTTATTAGTAGATTTTTTTAATATCGAACCTTTTCGAAGCAGTTACTGCCAAAAACGATAGAAGTGGTACCAATTTTAGTTAAGTGAACTTGAATTAAGTAGGTAATATGAGTGGTGTCAGTTCACCAAAAATTGATTTACAAATATTCATTTGACAACCAAAGATTGGTAAAAACATGGTGCGCTATTTCATCATTATACAACAACAAGTTTTCCAAATAGTTTACTTACTATTGTTTAATAAAGTGTCATTTGACAAATGTTTAATTTTTTTATTAATTTTATCTCATAGAGCAACGTTTGGAATATATAATTTTTGGGAACCGATCACTTTTCCGAAATTTTTCGTTCGAATTTAATTTTACCGAAAACTATTGACCGACGGCTTTTTTGATATAAAAAAAGAGTGTAATTCAAGACCGCGTAGGCATGGAGGGGTAGGGCAGACAAGACTATGTAAAGCCGGTTTTGCGGCGATTCATTACTGTCACAAAATTTTGGTGAGCATTAAAACCATCTGCGACGATAAGCTCGCGTGGAGCCGCCCAAATCCCGCAGCACCGGAGCCGTGACAGAAACAATGCTTGGTGCATGATGCATGCCTGCTAACATGCTGCATGCCTGCTTCCATGCTGCATGCCTGCTTGCATGCTGCATGCCTGCTGCATGCCTGCTGCATGTTGCATATCTGCTTCCATGCTGCATGCCAGTTTGCATGCTGCATGCTTCCTTGCATGCTGCATATCTGCTTGTATGCTGCATGCTTATAGTAAGCATCCTTGTTTAAAAATATGGTAGTTAAAACAGTGGTATAATGAATGTTCGGAAACAAAATACTTCGAACAAATGTAATTTCGGCTAAGAATAACATCGGTGACAAGTTTTACGACCAAATGAAACGTCGGAGTAATGAAAAAAATCGAATTGATAATAGGTCAACTGATACAGTGGCAAACATGACTTTGATGAAATAAAAAAAAATTAAACGATAATAGTTGAAAAGTTTTATGTGAAATGAAATTCAGTCAAATATTTTTCGAACTCATGATAGGTATTTATTATTTGATATAAACCAATGCTTGACTGCGATCCTACCTGATGGTAAGTAGTGATGCAATCATTGATGGTGAGGCGCACTAGTTTAGGAACCATTTTTTTTGTCTCATGTCATTCAATGTTAGTCACCTTTGCCGCTATTATTCCCGAGACTCGTCCACTTAGTAAAAAATTTGAAAATCCAAAATTCCGTAAAATGTTATTTCGTTGTGGTAAAAATATGGCAAATAAATCATTTGGCAAATGAAACAAGTTCAAAAGAGGTTTCGGCCTACTTCGATACACAAAATACTTCGATGATCTAAAAATATGTCAAATAATGCTTATATCAAAAAAGCCGTCGATCAATAGTTTTTGATTGATATGTTTGTAAAGTAAACTATTTGGAAAACTGGTTGTACATGTTTTTGCCAATCGTTGGTTGTCAAATGAAAATTTGTAAATAAATTTTTAGTGAACTGACAGAACACCGAGTTGGTCATATATCAACACTGAAAAAACTGAACTGAAGAAATAAAACTGCAAATAAGTCGGAGTTACCACAGCACAACACAAAATCATTATTTAAATTCATTGGCCGCTACATCGGGTAGGAAGGTCCGAGGTCCGAAACAATCTTTTTGCTGTCAATTACATTAGAAATCTTACTCCGTCGGGTGTTTATTTACATACGGAGGTACCTATGTACTGGGTGCACTTCGGTTGATTGCGGGTCAAATGCTGATCATTTTTACCCGAGCTATGCATGCTCCAACGCCATTTCTGTTCCTACGAATGTTGATAACAAAATACCACTATGTTACTGAAATGTAGATTTGATTTGCTGTTTTGTGTGGATCGATTTTCTAGGTGTGAAATGCTAATGGTTTCCTTTTTGGGTAACCTTTTTTTACTTGGGAAATCGTTTAATAACTTCTTAATAAGTTCCTTCAGTTGCTCTTGGTAAGGGCCACGGTGACGGGCTCTTTGGAACAATCCCACTGCTCTTGTAGGTTAGTCAACCTACACTATTATGTAGGTAATTTATGATTGGATATAGATATATTAGCCATACTCTGAAAGTAACCTATAAATTGGACGCTGCTGGCATTAGTCTTGAAACCGCATCGATTTTGCTGAACAAAATATTGTTATCTTTAGGTTTCTATTTTCAGAAAAACGTTTCCAAATCCAGAATCTAATATTCTAGTCTGTCGTTAAAACTCAAAGTAAACTTCAACGTTCTAGCCAGCGTGTCACGTGTGGAATGTGTATTCGAATCGCTAAAAGATTCCATTTCTGAAAATACCAATGGAAACACATTTATGGCTGATTAAAAATCTCTCTACACGTGATTTGCCGTAGCTAATACATACAGAAATGTAAAATGTCGTATAATTTCAACAACACGGCAACAATAACATATACATAAGCTAAAGTTTGGTCATATCCTGAAGGCATTGTATAATACAGGTAAACAAATACTAAGTAATATTGTTTTATTATAATCGATGTTTGTTATTTCGTGCGCACATAATATCGGTAGGTACTCAACCCGTATCCAGAAACTGTGTCTATAGAACATTGGAGAACAATATCCTGAACTGTATCATTTGCATGCCCGTGCTCATAGCCCAGGATAGTGATGAAGGCCCAACATATTACAGGCTTACACTTCAACACAATCAAAGGATTAAAACCTGTAATATGTTTGCTATAAGGTGGAAAATTCCAACGCTCTGACAGATCACTTAGAACATTTAAATTTTCCATTAAAATAATAGCCATGTCAAAAGCACTGCTCGACTGACGCGAATACTTTCCGACTGCTTGGCTTTATTTTATTGCGCATGTTTTAATATTAATTGTAAGTTTTCTGCCTCGATGAGCGGACGACGACTTAATGCAAATGTATACGCTTGTCAAAACGTTTAAGGCGGATAGTGAAATTCATGGCAGTTTATTTGCTCGCACAATTTCATTCTCGTTATAAATAAAAGGGAGTCCATATAAAGTAGATTGTTTTACCTCAACTTCAGCGTGTTCTTCGTGAGTTTGCCGTAGACAATAGCAGCAAGTTTTTAAAGGGAAAATTATGACAAAAGCTGGATTTATAAAGGCTGGGGGGTTGGGGAGGTGGGCGGTCGTAATGGCCGTGGTCACGTGCCTCACGTGGACTGTTTCAACACCAGCATGCACCTTCCTCTGGTGTTGTAACGACGGACGGTGAAACTCGCAGCCCCTTTTTTTTAGTTTATAAGGTTTCCCTGGAAATTTCGTAATTTGTTCTCGGAGGAAAATTGTGAAATTCACAGCCCCTTTTTTTAGTTTAAAAGGTTTCCCTAGAATTTCGAAACTTGCTCTCGAAGGAAATGTTACTGTGTCGAGTTGCTAACCTAGCAACTGAAGATGTAGGTAAATAAATTATAGTAAAAAACAATATTTAGATAGATAAAAGAGTATAAGGTGTAAGCGCTAGGCCCGATTGTAGCCCTGTTTCTGCTAGATGATGCTGAACTTAACATTTCCAACGCTATTAGATACTAAACCATTTCCTTGGATTAATAATGCTCCCATAGGTATACGTAAAACAAAATAAACTAAAAATGTCGACTTCAGTGCCATCTACCAAGATAACGACCACAATCGGGCCCGTAGTTACTTCTGTACTTCCGTAGGCATTCATGAACAAATAATAGTACCTACCTGATTTCTGCAAGAAATTTCAGATTAGCTAATAAATTGTGTTCAGTACTTTTGGGTTTTAATTAAAAAAACTATTAAACTTCTTATGAAAACATTAATCAACGCAATAAGGATCATTAAAACGAAATCACGCTTAACTATGGCTTGCCTACATTCCTGTCTGAGAAGAAAATTAGATTGGTTTTCAAGATGTTAGTAGGGACTACAGTTGACCCGCGGTGATCCGACAAACGTGTCGGATTATCGACTTTGTCGGATTGTAGAGTAGCTACTACCGACCTACTTGTTGTGGGTAGTCCAGAACTTTCCTAAAAAACAGGACCTTGTAATCCGTCAAATTACATACATACTTTCAAAAACTGTAATATCAAATCCATACATTTGTAGTACATAATTTACCTAATCGTAATCGTATTGATGTCAATCAATAGGTGTGTTGGATTATGAGGGGTGCCGGATTAGACAGAGGCTGGATTACCGAGGGTCAACTGTATGTACTGAACGTACATCTTCATGAACTCTTCGCACACACTCACTCACAGCACACACTCACTCTCCACACACACTCAATGACTCATCGTTACAGGCTTACTAACAGTTTTTATTTTAGCTGTAATTCAATTATTATTTAAATTATTTTTCGTGAATCCTTATACAACATTAGTTTTAGTATATGCGAAAGCCGAAACTCGTGTCTAGTATTTTTATGTAAAGAATCTATGTACAAAAGTTTATAACTGTATCATGAAAAATCACAGCTTATTACGTTACCCGGTTGTCCGCAAAAATACATGGTCACCGAGCCATCCGGGCGACTGAGGGGTTGTTTTGCTGCCGTATCCAGCTGTGCGCTGGCACCTAATGCCCACTATGACCTGCTGTGACCTGTGTTGTACTTAGTGTCGGTGGTCCAACTTGTGATCTTTTTTAAATATTTTTGGGAAAAAATATAAGATGGTGTAAAAATTATTGGAATCGATTCAGTTACTGATTCTGAACAAACTATATTCAGATCTCGCATATACTACCCGGGAGAGGGCACTAGCTTCTGTAACACAGGTTAATCATCTAGAACAGGAGTTTGGGACTTCACTGAAATTGTAATAATAATAATAATAAATAATAATAAAATTTATTAAATTAACGTTTACAAAAAATTAACATTAAGCCAACAGTAACAAGGTTTCCCATACAATTACAGTGCCTAAAAATATACTAAAACTAAAATATTATTAAAGGTGCAAATAAATATTTTTTTGTAAAAATATAATGTAAATAAAGATTATAAATTAAAAAAAAAAAACTGAACTTAAAGGTAAACACATACATCTGTAGGAAAAATACCTCATTTTTAAATTCCCCACAAAGAGTGATCTCAAAATACAACCAAACAAACTTCACACTACATTTTCTCGCTGACATTACTGTGTCGTCGAAAAGACATTCGAGATTAAAATCTCGAAACAAAAATAACGGGCGGTACTGGCGACGAGTAACGGGCGACGGCCCGTATCTTATTGAAATAGATAAAGCCCTGAGATAGGCCGTCAACGTCCAGTTGTCACAAATGTGTGACAGGAGTGACAGCTCGTTAGAGTGGGACCAGCGTTGGGAATATCAGCATGTGCTGGCACATTGCCGCTGGTGACCACTCTGATCGAATAGGAATTTACTTACTTATTGTTTTGGATGTTAATTTGCGTTTATGTGTGTTTAAGAATAGGTAAAATAAGTTTTAACGAAACTAAACGTCACTTTACGGATGTATTTTTCGAAAGAGTAGATAGTTACACAGTCACGGGCAATAAGATATATTGTTATAAGATGTAATTTCAATCTATCTTAACTTTTGTTATTCAAGAAATAAGTGTAGTTTTTTTTTAATAATATATACTAGTGCTTGACTGCGATCTCACCTGATGGTGAGCAGTGATGCAATCGTTGCTGGTGAAGCGCACTAGTTTATTAGGAGCCTATTCACTCTAGCTTTACACCTAAATTATAATTGAACGGGAAGACCGCAGCAGGCAAATTGTTCCAGTCCTTAAATGTACGCGCTGTTTATACGATGAGGCGAAATGCTCAGTTCGCATCATAGAGGCTTCAACAAATGCTTCTAACATCAAATAATTAGATAGAAAATGTGACGATCTATCTTTTTTAGGGTTCCGGTACCTCAAAAGGAAAAATGGAACGTTATACGATCACTTTGTTGTCCGTCTTTCTGTCTGTCAAAACCCTTTATCTCGGGAACACGTGGAGGTTCGATTTAAGCCATATACTCAAGTCTGCGGTCCCTTGAAACTGTGAAAAAATCAAACTTCTGAGTTAACGAACAAAAAAGATACGGCCGTTTATGTTGCAAAAAACGTACCTATATTTCGACACTCTCAAGGCCATCAAAATTCATATGGTACTTCCCGTTGACCTAGAATCTTGAAATTTGACATGAAGCAAGATCACATAGCACAAGTATAGAAAAAATCTGAAAAGTGTCAAATTTGTAGCTACGTCATAAAAACAAACTTTTTTGCGATTCGAAAAAATCTTCGTAACTCAATTTGGGAATTGAACGGTTTTCATAGGTAAGTTTGTACAGAACCCTCAGTGCGCGAGTACGACTCGCACTTGCCCGGTTTTATATAGGTCTAAATAGGCTCGCGCTTGATCACTATCTCACCTGATGGAAAATTACGATGTGGTCGACGATGGAGCGCGCTTGCCTAGAAGTAATCTATTCAATCTGGAAACACAGACACCGGCAGGAATTTCCACTCCTTAACTGTACGTACAATGAATGGGTTTCAAAACCTTTTTTCAATACACTTACTCGAAAACCCGCTCTTATCCCACCGCTTTTAGGCACGCAATAGACTGTTTTCCACACTAGTGCAGAAAAGTGCGCGTGCTCTCACCGCCACAATGATATTACATTTATCGTATCAGGCTGGGCGCGCGTTGACACCCTCGAGTCGCCGGTCAACCCCTGTTTATTCATTTCTTCGTAAGTGTATTGGAAAAAGTCGTTTGCACGTGTAGTGTAAATTTGTCACTGCAGCCCTCGGCCCCATAACACACTCGCCTACGGCTCGTGCGAATTCCGCCTCGGTCGCAATGACAAACTTTCTGCACTTGTATCAAAATGTACTATTGTGCGTATAGGTGGGAGGTCCACCATGTACCGGTGACGCTACACCGTACGCCTGGTGGTCCGATGATGGAACGGGTTTCCCGAAATTAGGCTATGCAATTCCGCGAAACGTCAAACGTCAGATTTTTTTTCACTAAAAATGTTAGAATAACGATTTTACAGAGTTTAAATTTAAAAAGTATACTTTTTTTATTAAATTATGAAAAAGCCGACGAAAAATTCCACCACTGGGGGTCCAGAATCATGTATTGGATCCATGGTATTCGTTTCTCCGTCGATGTCAAAGACACCGTGTATTAAAGGACAATGCCGGATTTAGTATGGGAAGTGGCGTCTTTTTTTTTCGGGTGGCCATCGATTAAACCTTGTTTTTTAATTACAGAATAATGTAATAAACCAAACTTACTATGGCATGGATACCTCTAAACTAAGTCCGATCTGAGTTACAAGAGATAGAAGTTGGCTGATTTTATTTATTAGATTTATAGGATATTTTGTCTTTTAAGCGCAAGGTATGTGAGAAATTGCAACTGGCTAGCATTACCTAATACTGTGACGTTTTATAATCCGCCGTGCCAACTTGTAATGAGGCGTGTCATCATGTAAGTACCTAAACTATAGTGCAATTATAGTCACTTTCTGAGCAAGTGTGTTGACAAATTATATTCGATATCTACCTAGGTATATCAAAAATACTTTTTTTTTGTTTTTTGTCGATCTGTCTGTCTGACTATCTGTTTGTTCCGGTTAATCTCCGAAATCGCTGGACCGATATTGACGAGAGTTTCACTGTTAGATTGCTGAAGTTATAAGGAGTAGATACTTTTGCTTTATAAAACGAGAAGTAGGTACATACGTACTTACAAACAATAATTTTTAGTTAAAATAATGTAGGTAAGTAGTTTTGATTTACCTAATTGTGTATGATTTTCTAAAATCAGCGCTATTCTGTTCTTTTTTCAAATCTTTGAAATCTCTCCAACATACAACATATTTAATTTGTATAATTTTATAATAATAATAATAATAAGGTTGTGACTGCCAATGGCCTTATAGCCAAAAGCTTCGACGACCATCTGTCGAAGCTGTCGTTACGCGGTTGGATCAAGGGCCTGATACAGAAGGCAGTACTCCTTGATACGGCTCGGATTGTGAGGAGGTTCCTGTCTCTGGAGCCCTAACCACCGGTAGCTTGGACCCTGCTCCCGACACCGGCGGACTACTATTTTTTATATTTTTAAATGTTTTTTTTATATGTGTTTTTAAGAAATATTTAAAAATATATAAAATATGTATAGAAAATAAATAAAGAGATAATAATAATAATATTCCACAACTATCACACAACGCCGTCTAGTCCCAAGCTAAGCAGAGCTTGTGTTATGGGTACTAGACAACTGCTGATATGTACCTACGTTTAATATAGATACAAATAATGTAACTTTTCATAATTATTCCTTAGACTCGAAAAAAAGTCTAGAATTCAACCTCTCCAGAAAGGGTTATTATTTATTTATTTATTATTATATACTTTATTGTACACCATTACAAATAAAAAAGGAAACTAAAACACATACACACAATGGGCGGCCTTATCGCATTCCGTGATCTCTTCCTGACAACCTGGAATGGACAGTAATTACCTGGACCAGAAATCGGGCTGTCATTGGTGTGACAAAACCAGTAATAAACATATTATACAGGGTGTTTGGTGCATCGTGTGCCAAATTGAAATGGTCGACGGGAAAAAACTGACCAAAACAGCCGTGTAAATTCGCTAGAATTGTGAATGATTCACATAAGACTAACTTGCAAACAACACATTGAAACGGCTTTCAATACAATCAAGGAGGAAATACGGCTTCGTAGGTACAACAACTGTCGAAATACGAATCAGGCCTGCATTTACAACAGAGGCCAACAATTTGGGTAGGATTTGTAAAAATTATGAAATAAATGTTAAAAATGCAATTTCATTTTTTTTATTTCTAGTAAAACCCACGAAAAGAGAGATACGAGACAGATTTTATCTTATAAAAGTGAGATAACATTTTTAATAGGTTTTTCAGGTATCATTTACTTAAGCAAAAACATTTTTAAAATCATAATTTTGAATATTAGTCCTATGTGACTCGATTCACAATTCCAGCGAATTCACAAAGTTATAAAAAGATTTTTATGGCATGTGGCACATCACTAGCAAGAGGATAAACTAGAGAATTTTTGAGGAAGTTGGAAGAATCCGGTCGCTTTTGGTTTTTTTTTATAGCCATGTAAATAGCTGTAACATGAAAAGCTTTAATTTAAGTCCAAAACTTTGCAAGTAAATTTAAAAATAACTAGATAGCTAATGTCACTAATTTTAAATTTAAAAGTACTCTAATACAATACACATTTAAATAAAATTAAAATTCACAGTCTACGACTTATATATTTAAAAAAAATTGTATTTAAATGAAAAATTTGGGTCTTATTTTCATAAAACAATAAAAAGTCGATGAAAAAAATCCACAGGGCATGAGAAGTTATTAGGGGTCTGAAATGATAGCAGATGAGTCCCGTCGACCATTTCAATTTGGCAAACGATGCACCAAACACCCTGTATTATAATAGATACATACTTATTTAATGAAAACTATAAACAGAAATATAAATGATGACTATCGATAATCACAGCGACAGGTAGGTAATGTTCCATAACGAGTCTTTTAAAAACAGGCAACGATTGAGCGCGTTTAATTGTGTCTGGTAATTCATTCCACAGGCGAGCAGCCTGGACAGTAAATGATTTATCATAGAAACTTAGAAAGTCGTGGTATGGATTGGCAAATTAAGCCGCAAGTTCTCCGATGATCTTAGCAATTTTGTATGTGAGTTGCAGAGATACTCAAATACAAAAATAAATAATCAATATCTTACTAGGTAGATTAAAATTATCCACAGTTACGTTTGACTATTTTTTTATTAATCATATTTTTTTCCTTGGGTACCTGCACTTTTTTAGGTATATTTTTTACATTAGAGTAAAACTATATACAAACATAAAAGCTTAGTTAAGTACTAATTATAACATACCTACCTACTTACAAACAACTAAACTAATAAACAACTTAATATCGTTATTCATGTCGTAAAATAAGGTATTACGCGTGCAATACGTGCTAAGATAATTATGAGATCATTTTATTAGCAATTTAATAAATAATTAATACCGATATCTAGTGAGCGTTTTGAAAAACTTTCTTTGGCCTGCCATCTGTATTTACAAATAAAACATTAAAAAAATAATAGTCACGCTACTAGCTAATAGATGTCACTATCATAACTTGTGTTCTACTCGCCACTAGATGTCGTTTATAAAATGACTTTTTCAATGTTACATCGGAACAACAGCACCATCTATTTTTAAAATCTGAATCTAAAAATCTTGAATTATGATTCCGAACATAGATGGCGCTCAAATTAACGAAAATTAGAGAAAAAGTAACGTTCAATAGATGGCGTTAAATGAAAATACTAATATTGAAAAACTGAACGACAGATGTCGCTTTAACAGCACCAAGTATTGCCATTTGCCATTAAAAAATAAAATTATCTTGAAATCATCTCATAATATAAAAGAATTAAACCATCACCTTAGTAATTCTTACTAAACGTCGATTGTTTTCATTTAACTTTGCTTTTTTTAAAATAAATTAGAAATTATTTATTTATGTGACTGGTAAGAAAGAACGGTGAAATTAAATTATTTTTTTTTGGCAAGAATTTCTCTGGCCGGGACTCGGGATGGGTCAAGTTTGAGAACCGTGGAGTTGACTGGACTGTGGTTTGGTGTGTGACTGTCGATTTATGTAGTGTTTTGTTTATGAATTAAAATATTGTTTATTTTATTTTTTCGGCATCGAAACAAACGAAGTACAAGGTAAGTGAGTTCAATTAACATTTTTGAAGTCATCAAACACTTACAGACTTGCAAATTTTGGTTGTAAGAAAATCCCAACTTTGAAGATGGTTAATCTATTGTTTGGGTGTAAAAATCTAACGATGGACGCTACGTACTATATAAATATTTGCTCAAGACTTCCTTTGACCTCCTGTCTGTAAGAAAACCATCGATGCGGCATATCCTTCATACAATCATATAAACATTTTACAAGTGAATGCCTCGACGATAATTATGGTTCTTTGCTTTATTGTGGGCGACTTATTATTTGGAAAGGGCTTCGGCGAGTTTGTTTGACAAGAACACGCGTATTTACAGTTAAGTAAACTTATCTATAACCTGTCTTACAACTTCGTGCTTGTCCCTTGCACCTACACACTGGCCTAAATCTTGAATAAATTAAACCACATACAAGTACATTCTGGACTTTAGTTGCTGTTGTTCTAATTTTAAAGTTATTATAACGGAATCGGTATTATAATGGTTCCAAACCAAGCCACTTACTAACTTAGTTTTAGTACTCCATTATAAAGTTCTACTAAAACATTGACTTTATAAATTTACCTAAGATAACCTTCTGACCCATGTTTCAACTCAAATAACACCTTACTCACATTCTCATATGAATACTAATTTATCTCTAAGAAAAAATACTTATTAATTTACTTTCTAATTTCTTAGACATACCCATAGTCAGTCCAAAATCTAGGAATAGAGACAAAATACTATTTTATCTTTTTTATCATCAATATATTCAATTGTTTCAAATTCAATCCCTCTTCTTAATGTTAGGTAGTTTAAAATCTTATAAAAAGTATTTTATTCTAACAGCCAGATTTAGTTAATCAACTTCCCATAATCATAGGAAATAATTATCCGTTTATTTGTTCACGAGGAAAACTTTGAATAAAGCAATAATTATTTTAATTGTCCGTTACAATAATAATATTATTATTAATGGGTAAACGTTAACAATATATAATATAGTAACTTGGCTGATAATAAGTTATCTAATAGGTACATCAGATAAGTATGTACCACTGGACAATCAATATTGTCAGATAGGTTACCAATTATCTCGTGTTTTATTTACAGCTATTGTGATACATTTTAACCTTTTGAATACCGTAATTAGAGACACAATAGAAAGACAATGAGAGAGTGAACACCGGCAATCGCTTGGGGTTTAATGAATTAAATGTAAACTGCATTTTATGAATAGCCAGGAAGGAACGCTGACACCTGAGATACAGGACTTATGTCCTAGTTTCAGTGTCAGAAGGCACACGGTTTACTGCATATAGTGTCACATAGCCTAATCACAGCAAGTATTATGTCGATATAACAAATGTAGTTTATCCTGTATATTTCTCTCCATCTGTATTAGGTTGTGGAATGTCACTTGCACACCTCGAAACATAAAAGATTTTAAAATGCTGATACACTGCACTTTGTATCTTGTTTGCCAGCCATTGAACCAGCAGCATTGAAGATAGTTAAGTTAATCTCACTGATATTATAAAGATGAAAGTTTGTGTGTGTGTTCATTTGTTACATTTCATATTTAAATGGCTGAATGGATTTAAATGAAATTTGCCACACAGGTAGACCATATCCTGAAATAGCACATAGGACCCATTTTATCCATTTAAAAACTTTGCTTGTAACATTCCCTTGGGACAATTTTCTACTATGATGCAAGTGAAGCCACTAGCAGCAACTAGTATAATACTGAAAAAAAAAAACAACATCAGGGAATTTTAATAGGTTTTAAAGAAACAAAGTGTTGAAACAAAAGGTGTAAAATGAAAAAGTTATCTGCACTTTTGTAATTTTCTGATAATTGCAGTAACTTAATAAAAATATCATATACCATGCATGACATGAAATCTTTCTTTCACAGTATATTAAAAGTGCAGTAATATTTTTTTTCCATGTTATTAAATACTGCAGTGTGCTGCAGTTATCAAATAATCGCAGAAATGCATATTTTTTTCGCTTTGTTTTTTGAAATTCCACCAATTTTTTTATAAAGTTTTATTATTACATAATACATCACTTAGTATTATAACTTTACAGTTTTTCTCAGCATTTCTGTTTGCTCAAGATACCTACTTGTAAAGTTTTTGTGGCAAATAAAAACTTTTCATTTTCTGAGCAAATTTGCATGCAACCAGTATCTATTGTGCTTCACCACACCTGTTACTTAGTAGCTAAAAAAATACTTAAAAAAATGTAAAAAATCTAGGTTTCTTACAACACTAAAAAAAAAACTTGAATGAACTGTCATTTGAGTACTTTTTGAGTGTAGCCTATTAACAGACACATGGTTGAACTATTACAATCATTAACATTTTTATTACTTTACATATTTTCCCACCATCTTTATTCAATAAAACATTAATGATACTTTTAATGCCTGTGAATTGAGTATCATTAACATAAAATTAATAATGCACTCTAAACAAATTATTTTTTGACGTGAAATGTAATGTAAGTAAGACTAATCAACGCTCGGTTGCGTTTTAATCCATTTTTTAATAGTTATAAGTTTAACTTTTATGATCTAACCAGCTTCTGCCCGCGGCTTCGTCCGCGTGAAAGTAGTGTTCTCCACACAAACTTTGGGCCCCCGTTTCATCTCTTTAGGGGGTGATTTTGGAAAATCCTCTCTTAGTGCTCGCCTACGTCATAAAAGGAAGCCTCATGCAAAATTTCACGCTTCTAGGCCCTATAGTTTCGGTTGTGCGTTGATATGTCAGTCAGTTTCTCCTTTTATATATATAGACTAGCTTCTGCCAGCGGCTTCGCCCGTGTCAAAGTAGATTTCTCCATACAATCTTTGGACCCCCGTTTCATCATCTTATAGGGTGAATTTTGTAAAATCCTCTCTTAGTGCTCGCCTACGTTGTAAAAGGAAACCTTATGCAAAATTTCACGCTCCTAGTCCCAGTAGTTTCGGCTGTGCGTTGATACGGCAGTCAGTTTCTCCTTTTATTTATATAGATTAAAATACCTACTTACCTGTTTATTGGAAAAATACTTGGTAGAAACGTGTTCGAAAATGGTCCTACTAAGATTACTTGTACTATTTCTTATTCTGTGCTAAGATTGACTGCATGATTGAAAAACCGTGAGGGAAATAATACCGTAGATTTATTCAAGGAAAAGCCACCTCTATTATGAGAAAACCTACTTCCACTAAATATCCATAATCCATTTCGCGTGCACAGTGCATTAAACTTGAGCAAAGCACACTAGTTTAGACCGCGTCGTCACCTCGTCACAACCGTATCCTGCGGTCGTTGACCTCACCTGAAATATCTGAATACATATTGCGCGCCATGTGTTGTTTAAATGTCAGTGCTCGGAAATAGGTCGCATGCATAAAAATATTCTAGCTGCGTTCAAACATTGAATATAGCGAGTGAATATCAAAAGAAAATCGGGTAAAATTTTCCCAGGAGTTCGTGAGTGTTATGAAGTTCTGTCACGGTTGTGTTGGAATCGTTCTAGCAATCTGCTAAATTATTTCGGTAGCCTACTTCCGCTGTAGTAGGTATTTGTTACAGATTACGCATTAACATTTTGATCATGAACACTGATGAGCAGAGCAGTGGCGTAGGCGCGTAGCTGGGTGATCAACGGCCCTGGGGCAAAAAAAAACTGGGCCCCCTTTTTACATGGGAAATCATTAAATAACCTCTCCTACTCTGGGTGCAGCGTGAGGGAGTGTCAGATTTTTATTGGCTAAAACGAGTTGCAACCTTTTTGCTAATTATGTTTTGGAGGCCCCCCGAACTTAGTGGCCCCGAGCCCTGCCCTGCCTAGCCCTTCGGTAGCTACGCCAGTGGAGCAAAGGTCGGAAACAGTACAATTCGTAAAAGTTACTACTTCCACGAATTTTGGTTTCTGATCTTTGCTGATGAGTGATGATCTGCTGCACAATCTTTTAATATCTTCAAGAAAATAATACAATATTTTCTCAACGGAAAATAGGACAACCTGATTTATATTTGTATGAAACTTGGCACCACAGACTTGTGGTCCTATGATCCTATCCAAACGAAAGATATTTTTTCCCCGAACTGAATTCGTTTGCGAAACCGTGCTCAAATTTTGATGCAAATAAACCTGTGAACGAACCTAGTAGGTACCTAAATTCTGTCCTGCTATCGATGGCATGATTAGCGAGTTTTGCAAAAAAAAAAATATTTGGTACTTCCTTTAAAAGGGAGAGGAGAGGAGGGGTTTTTCTTTGAAAGGTGTTTGAGTGGCGACCGCGCACCGGAAAACACAGCGTTGGAAGGCCTCCCACGAGGTGGACCGACGACCTGGTGAGAGTCGCGGGAATGCGGTGGATGCGAGACGCACAGGATCGGTCGTTATGGCGACGCTTGGGGGAGACATATCTCCAACAGTGGACGTCTTTCGGCTGAAATTCTGATGATGATGATGACTTCCTTTTGTGTCGATACTACTCAAACTAATTTTTTTCTGTTAACAGCGTTGGAAGGCCTCCCACAAGGGTGGACCGACAACCTGGTGAGACTCGGTGAGAGTCGTGAAAACGAAAATGCGGTGGATGCGAGACGCACAGGATCGGTCGTATAGGCCTATGTCCAACAGTGGACGTCTTTCGGCTGAAATGAGTATGATGACAGCTCTGTTATTGGCCTCGATTGAGATTCTGAAAAGCGCAGGTGGTTGTGCAGGATGGGCATTTTATTACTAAGAACACGTTTAATCTATATTTATAAAAAGAGAAACTGACTGACTGACATATAACGCACAGCCGAAACTACTGTAACTAGGATCATGAAGCGCCTTGTACAAGGTTTCCTTTTATGACGTAGGCGAGTACTAAGAGATTAGATGAAATGTTGGTCCAAAGTTTGTATGAAGAAACCTACTTTTACATGGGCTAAGCTAGCAGAAGCTAGTGTAATTATATAATAGTTACCTACTGCCATAAAATGGAACTGGGCAGGTCACATCTGCCGCATGCCGCAGCAAAATTGGGCGAAAGCAACTACTGACTGGATTCCGAACAGCAGGAGCCAGCGACGCGATAGCCTAAGATGGCGTGACGATTTGGACTGCTACCATAAGGATTGGCCAGAAGTGGCTAAGGACAGAAAAGAGTGGGATAACCGAAGGGAGGCCTTTGCCCTGCTGTGGGAACACAACGGGCGCATAATAATAATATTGCCATAAAAATTGAAATTAATTTCGTTTCGTTCACATAACTTTCAAGGAGTACGTTATGACATTGATTAAATAAGTTTTTCATGATTTCCAAGTACGCCAACCCCTATTCGTGTATCGTGACAAAGTTGCAAACTGTCGTGACAAAGAAAAATCCAACAGCGATGGTATTGCGATAGATCAGTTGGTTTGCGAATATCGTCGTTGCGTAAAAACTGTCTTAACTGACAAGTTTATGTTAGAGAAAGTTATAATAAAGTATTTCAAGCAAGCATTTAATAGCATTCTGAAATTCTCCTAAGTGAAACGATCGTTCTCCAAGAAATACTCTGACAGGGATGAACTGGGATTTGAGAGGTATTGGTGGGCTTTATAGGACGACAGGAGGAATTACTGGCTTTCATCTAAAATTATTATACTTACTATCAGAACTTGAAATACATTAATAAGAATTATATTTTTATTTGTTACGAGTAACAATGAGACTCATTTAGTGTTAGCAATAAACAAACTTACTTAACTACGGTTAATGACACAAATACAACCACAAATGACATTAACAAACACAATAAAATAATCATTGCTTCAGCACTCCAGCTGAGATACTCGAGCAATGATTCTCTACATGACAGTCCAGCTTGTCAGCAATCATGCCCAAGATGCTGCTGGGACTGGTTCGCACCCTGCACACCAGGGATGCTCTTTTAGGCATTAATGCATAAAAGCTATCAATGGCAGTGTTTTATTATTATTATTAGACAACAGTTAAGTGCTTATGCGCTTCAGTGTTGAAAAACGTTGTGGTCATACCTACCTATTCTCAATTGTTGTTTTAACGAAGCAAATAAATAAAACATTCAGCAGTCACTACTAGCCATCTAAACCGAAAGACGTCCACTACTGGACACAGGCCTCGCCCAAGTGTCGCCTATCCTGTGCGTCTCGCATCCATCGGATTCCCGCGACCCTCACCAGGTCATCAGTCCACCTTGTGGGAGGCCTTCCAACGTTCCGTCTTCCAGTGAGTAGTCGCCACTCCAGAAGTTTTCGGCCATCTGTTCTGCGAGCAATGTGCTCTGCCCACTGCCACTAAGGTTTGGCGATTGTTCGAGCTATGTCGCCAACCTTGTTTCTCCTGCGGATATATCTTCACTACTAAGTACATGTAATAAATATTAACTAAACACACAAAAAGAAACGAAATTAAATATTATAGAGCCAATTAGGTTAGATTAAAAGCGGTTGTAAACATGTAAACTGTTGATTTAATTTTATGAATCCGTCTATTTTTGTCTTCATGTCAAAGTAATTAGTGGTTTTGTACCACAGACTCTTACGTTACACGTCGAACAACTTTGTATAAGTATAAAAATAATATGAAATTGTTTCAGGGAATGCTACATCCTTCTCACAGAAAGTCGCATGTGGCGGTCTCTAATACTGATTTTATATTTAATATTTACTAGCTTCTGTCAGCGGCTTCGTCCGCGTAAAAGTTGGTTTCTCCATACAAACTTCCAACCCCCGTTTTACCCCCTTAGGGGTGGAGTTTCGTAAAATCCGTTCTTAGCGGATATTTACACCCTTTATGGAACCTACCTGCCAAATTTTAAGTTTGTAGGTGTTGTAGTTTCTGAGATTTTGTGATTAATCAGTGAGTGGTAGGTATTTCGTTTTTATATATATATATATATACTTTAGTACAGCAAAATAATCAATAACACTAAAATACGTTAATCCTGTCACTGTGACTTCTCATCCCTAACTTTTTAATAGTATCGTCTTCCTGGAAGACGATACTATGTTTGCTGATGAATGGAAGACTCTTCCATTCATCAGCAAACAAATCTAATCCAGAGTTGTACTCCACGAGTGCGTTTAGTTGAGCATCGTTAATATACACGGATACTGATAAATACGCTTGGCAATGTGTGTGTTATATCTACAGATATCTTACAGACAAATACTTTTTTTTACAAAGGAAATCATCAAATTATTTCTCCCGCTCTAGGCGGAGCGAGAGGGTGTGTAAGACTTTTACTAACTAAAAACCTTCCTTCTTGTGTTTCTTCAGTTGCCCTTTTGCGAGGGCCACGGTAACTCCTTCGAACAATCAGCAACCCTGGCAGGCATCGGCCCTAATTGACCTCGTCAATCTAGCAGCCATCTCTTTGAGGCGCACGTGGAAAACAAAACGCACCGTCGCGCGTCGACCCGGGCTTGATTCTTACCGGACGGCCAGACGGCGAGCTACCCATTGCTCGCTATCCACAAGCCCGTGCCTAACGTAGCCGGAAACTGCCCTGAGACTCCCGACGTCTTTGAACCTACAAATACTTAGAAATTGAATATTTTTTGTCTACTAATTGCCCTGGAGATTTGATATGCCAGTCGGGCAAATTCCGCCATAACCATATTTTCCACCTTACCTCTCTCGAAGAACGGTCGCCCATTCTTTGTTGGATAAACGCTATTCATTTTACATAATAACCTTCAACTGGCCACATAATAGACTGACTCCACTTACGACAGCCATTTTCTTAAATTTTTCCCCGATCGTTTAAACAGTTTTCATTATAGTGAGTGGTGCCTAGTAAAGATTGGCTATCGTTCGTCTGTACCTCGTCTCAGAACCTGCTCGACCCAGTTCCACTCATTTGCGTTTTGCTACCTATTTAAGACTATCTTGCCTAACATGAAAAACTCGATTGAATCACGCTATCTTTCCGAACGTATTTTTAGTTGGCCCAGTTTTCAAGTGGATGCAGTGTTTGGGCTAGGAATTCATATCCCATGTTTGGTCAAGAATGTTTTGGTTGGATTTGATTTTTGTCGGTCTCCAAAAGTGGTGGTCGGTTTAATTAAGATACCATTCAAAAGTGGGCATTCGTTGCATTTCGGGTAGTGAGCGTCGGAATTGCATAACCTCATAATTCCGCCTAGCCCGTTCCATCATCGGACCACCAGGCGTACGGCAATGCGCCACCGGTACATGGTGGAGGATCACCTATACGAGGAGGTGGGATCACCTATACGCACAAAACGTTTTGGGAACACATTCATTGTGCGCTATTCAGCTAAGGAGTGGAATTCCTTGCCGGAATCCCTAGGTTAAGCGCGCTCCATCGTCGGCCGCATCGTCGCTTTCAAACGCGAACTTATCAAGAATAAAAAAAAATGTGCATCTTCAGTTTGACCGATTTTATGATGACGATATCCGTAAACAGTCTAATCACCTTATACAAGAATTACCGACTATGACTTTCTACTAGTAAATTAGATTCACGCAACTGCCAAGAAACCGGTCAAGTGTAAGTTGGACTTGCACACCGTGGGTTCCGTACAAACTTACCTATGTAAATAGATTCGATTCCCGAATCGAGTCTTAAAGATTTTTCCCAATCCCAAAAAAGTAACTTACTTGTGATGGTAAGTTTACAGTTTTCAGACTTTTCCTTTACTTGTACTGTGAGACCTTGCTTCTTACCAAATTTCAAGATTCTAGATCAACGGGAAGTATCCGATAGGTTTTGATTCTCTTGCGGGTGTCAAAATATGTTCCATTGCGTTAAATTATATGTTTAATTTCTCCAAGGGGCTTAATTCCTCCACACGTCCCTCTGCGCCTAAAAAAAAGGGTTTTGACAGACGGACAACAATGTATCCCTAAGGGTTCTATTTTTTACCAACTGAGATACGAAACCCTAAAAACTTACTCTAGTTACCCTCAACGATTTACTGTCTTCTTTGCATAAACTGTTTTATAATAAAGCCGACAACAAAGACCTTCAAACGCTATAAAATAATGGCAAAAGATCACGTTCCCATTACTCGGATTCCTATATAGAAAAAAAACAGTAGCTGCCTGACGGAGCTATAATTTTTCATAAAGAACGTTCATAAAATAAATGTTTTCTGAATACGCTTAACAAACTTCAGTCTCGTCCGTAACAAAGATATTCACGATTAACATTTTTGAAATGTTATTTTCACTCTCTTGCTAGTTATCAGTTCCACTGAGTTACAAGTAATTAGTATAGATCGAGATTTTTATACGCGTGCTGAACATATCTTTTCACTATTGAAACAGATGCTGTTGATCGCGTTGTCACGATGATACCTACAGGCGCCATAACGAACAATGACTAATATATTATACCTACCATCTGTGCATAGATCGTTTGTATTCATAGACGATTTTTTGCTTCAACATAGCGGCGTATTTTTTTGTCGACGTTTTGTTTTGTCGCGATCTAGACGAGCGATCGCCGTGACCGCTTGTCGGTCTAAAATTATGGGACCTTTTTGTTGTAGCACACAATTTGGTCATAAAAAGTCCTCAGAAACTCCTCAGCAGCAACTTTTTATACAGCTATATTTATGTTACTACATTTTTGTTGAGTTTGTTTGTTCGTAATGTCCTCTAGGAATTGGAATTCGTTTATAGAAGTACAAAGTTAGACGTCAGTAGTCTTGCCACAGACTAGCGTGGAACACGCAATTTCATGTAACTTTTCTACACAACATACCTGTGCTTGAAGGGTATTGTTGGCCTATTTCTTGTTGCCTGACTATGATACAATACAGTTTGTTACAACATACTTATACAAACATAAAGCTGTCACTGAGTAACTGAGGAGCAGTGCAAGAATAGCGCTATTGAATCATCACTATAGACTGGACCGACTTATGCGTTTGTGACTCATTCTGTTGGCGGAGATCTACCGTCTATTGCATTAGACGAGGTCAAATTGTCGTCAACAAATAAAATCAAACCGCCGCTTTATGTTGAACAGTTTCTTAATAATGGCAACCTTGCACGTTATATCTCAATTACGCCCGTGAACATCTCGAAAACATTAAGCGAAGCTCTGTTTTTACCAAAGCTTTTTAACGACAAACAAAGCAAGCGATGGTCCGGCAAACCCATCGAAATGGATCGCTCATTGTTTGAATGGTGACATTGCGGATCGGTTCTGACTAAAAGTGACGTCATCACCGGCCATTACCAAGCTTTGATCCCCTTTCACAGTAAAATTAGATTGTACATCACAGGATCGGTTCGATAAATGAAAATGAAAAATTGATTTCATTTATTATTTCGTGATTTGAATCGGGCACATCTGGTGGACCTAATTAATTCTCAAAATTATTAAGATCGAATTGGACACTGCTACATTATATCGCAGCATAATGTGCTGCTAATGTCTCATATGGCCCATTCCCAATCTAATAACGACTCTATTTTGAATCAGCGCCGTGTAATTTAGAAGAATACAATGTATGGGTCAACAGACGCTCTACTTTCGAGGCGATCGAGCCCAGCCGATGGAGCCCAGCCGATGCCGATCCTGGGGCCAACCCACTCGCATTGTCATCAATGCCGGTCATTGTGGCCAATAAAGTGATTAATTCAGCTCATAAATGTATTCCGCCGATCTATTTCGAATTAAGGTCAGTGTTGCCACCCTAGCCAGTTGCACCATCTTGCCGCGTCGGTCAATTGGCGGCGGAATTGACTACTTTATGGATATGATAGCTTCAATATTGAACGCGATGATTGGTTGAGATGCCTGCAATAGATATTGCAGATCTAATTTCTGAGTTTAAACGCGTTCGGAATGTAGATGGAGATGGGTTTATGTGCCGATATCTACAATAAACCACAACCACACTTGATCGACCACGAAAGAAAAGCGTTACTTATCTCATTGACCCGCGTTTTATGCTCCATCGGTTTATAATTAAATTGCAGTGATCCTGCAATTAATCTAAATAATATAACACCTTTCCTCAAGATGTACATTAATACAAAACTAAAGATGATTAGTATCGTCTGTTTGAGTTACAGAGCAAACACTAGACAACTAACACCAATACGTGACCAAACAATTGTAGCATTCGATCACTTTATTTATCAGTAAGTTCTTATTTTACGGATTGGTCTCCAAGTCTCCACCAAACGAAAATAGCAATTCGTTTATAGGGATCTCAAACTTTCCCGATTACGATATAAATTATGAAGTGATAATACCCACCTCTAGTTAATTTATGGTCGTGGTTCAAAAGTTTACTTGATACTGAACTCTGTGCTAACGAAGTTCCATTGAAAACTTCTTCGGTTATTTATTTGCCTTCACAGACAACATTGGCTTTAAAATTTAACTTTCTCCGTCCAATGAAAATATAGGATAAAAAGTTCTCAAATGGTCGTCACTGGAGTGTAATTCTAATTAGTGGAGCGCCTAAATATTATCATAACTGTCATAAGTTCCATTCGGGGAATGTGTTTTCTCACATTAGTTATCTGGTACCGTCGAATGGGTGCAATGAACTTTCTGAGGGCTTCGGATATACTGAGTAGTTGACGCGTGCGACGATCGTAAAGAGAAACGTACTTGACGGATACAAGTATTATTGTATTGCATTAGCAATGAGCATTGTGCTATTACTATCCAGTTTATATGTGGCTCTAAAGAGCCGCTTATTGACAGTATCTTGTCTAGTACCGACAGTAAAACTTTCTTAAGAAACTTGCAAGATCGAATTCAAAAGCTAAGTCGTTGACTTTGTAATCCACTGTGACTACAATTATTTATCAATCAAAAGTGCTACAATTCCAATTTATTTAAAAGTACAAGCACATCTGGCACGATCCAAGAATATCAATACGCTGAGATTCGAAGCCTTGCATGCAATGAGAGCACAAAAAATATGATAACACATATGGGATCGCTTATCGGATCCAACGAACCGACGATATGTTTAAAGGCGAATTTATTACTGGTTTAATCTGTTGAGATATGGCTGTTAATGCGCATTGTCAGAATCGTTGCCCTTCGGAAAACAAAGAAACTGTCTACCAAAAGCAATAAACCGAAGATGATTGCTGTGAAACACAGACATATTGACAGGCACGTACATTGTTCAAGCACCAAATTCCCTGTCGAGAGACTAATAAATAGACAAAGATAATATAAGTTATTTTCTCACAATCTAATACAATAACTTGTATCTTTCAATCGTAACTACTTCCGAAGTGGCTGGGTAAAAGGAAAAGTCCGGTAATACCCAATTTAGTTTTGTCTTATAGCTATTTATCCCGTGTACGATCCCATTCACGAAGTTATCCACCGGTGAAGCAACTCGACTACGCCTACGCGGACAAGATTTCTACGCAACTGGTTACAAGGTATAGTTGTTTCATTTCATATCCTACGGCTTTCTAGCACAGGGGAACGTAATGATTAAATTATTTAATGTTGATTTAATTGATTCAATTCCTTTACAACACTATCGGATTCTGTATTACTGTCTGCATTACTGTAATAATATATAGCTGATGACTATTTTCTAACACTTACACTTCGTCTTCTATGTAGACGAAGACAGGACACACGTAAACGTTAGAAAAAACGACTGCGGTAAAAATGAATTTAAATAAAAATTGAAAAGAAAAATAAGTTCAGTCCAAAAGTGTAGAAAGCTATTTAATTACTACAACTAGTAAGAAATTCTAATACGGAAAATATTGACTGCAACAGTCGGGACCCATATTGGATAAAATGATTTTAGTCTAGATTATATAATACAACTACAAAAAAATCTAAGAATACTTGGGTTATAAAAATTAATCTAACAATTTCTTAATTATTTATAACCGTCCAGCGGTAAGATATTGGAATTTGAAGATATGAGGTAATAAAGAATACATGGTAGGGAAAAAGACATAGTCAAATCAAATACCCAAGGTTACAAAAATACGGACACTCAATGAAGATCTTCGCTTGTCCATCAAAGTCAGTCAAGCGTGACCGTGGTCGTGAAAAAAATGAGGAAAAGGATAGAAAAACAGACCGTCAGCCACTTGTCACAGCATGTTTTTGAAGTAAACAAGGTATAATGGCAGAAAGGAATGTGGGTGGGCGATAGACTCGCAACTTGCTACTTAATGCACGATTGTAATCTTTATTAATCTGAACACTTTATTACTGCTAGGCTTGGGGCAATGGTTAATCAATATTTAGTTATGAATAATACGTACCTACCTACCTATAATCCTTTTTGCAATTTTGTACTAGTACAGTTGGAATAGAGAATATGCATGAAAAAATATTTGTTATCTAACCAGTTTATCAATTTTATATACAAAAGTAGAATACTAACTGAAAATAATATCAATATCAGTAAAAGCAAACAAGATATAACAATTTTAAACAAATATATCCACCTCTCGCCAAAACCGCCGTTTTCTATGGTAGCCGATGAATAATATGTACTAGGTATATACCCGCCCTTGTGGAACATCGGATACGACTACGTGCTGCGCGGCGACCTCCCTGGCGGGGTCAGCGTGGTCTGCTACGCAGACGACACGCTGGTCCTGGCGCAGGGAGAGTCGTACCAGGCGGCGGCCGAACTAGCGACACGCGGGGTTGCGACAGTCGTGGGCAGGATCCAGGAGTTGGGACTCGAGGTGGCATTGCACAAGTCCGAGGCAATGTGCTTTCACGGCCCTCGGAACGCGCCACCACCGGGTTCCCAACTGACGGTAGGAGGAGTCCACATCGGCGTCGGGTCAACGATGAAGTACCTGGGACTCGTTCTCGACAGCCGATGGGATTTCGAGGAGCACTTCCGACGTCTGGCTCCCAAACTAAATCGGACTGGGGCTGCCCTCGGGCGGCTCCTTCCCAACCTTGGGGGTCCAGACGCCTCCTGCCGGAGGCTCTACGCGGGAATCGTTCGGTCCATGGCCCTTTATGGTGCACCGATATGGGCGCCGGCGCTGCGGAAGCGGCCGGCGGCCCGGCTGAACGCATGTCAGAGGGTCATGGCCATACGGATGGTGCGAGGATACCGGACGATTTCCCGCGAAGCGGCCAGCCTCCTTGCTGGACAGCCACCATGGGATCTGGTAGCAACAGGCCTTGCTCACATGCACGATCTGCGCATGGAGATGCAACGCCGGGGCGAAACTCCGCTGCCACGCCAAGTCGCGGCATGGCGGGAAGAACTCCGGCGGGGTCTCATGGTGGAATGGCGACAGCGACTGTCGCAACCCAGTGCTGGGCACGCCACAATTATGGCGGTAAGTCCCTTCTTTGAGGCGTGGTTGGAAAGACCTCACGGCGTCCTCACCTTCCGCATGACGCAGGTTCTCACCGAACACGGGAAGTTCGGGAAGTTCCTGCACCGGATTCGTGCGGAAGCGACGCCCGGGTGTCGCCACTGTGTGGACCGCCCGGGGGACACGGTGGAGCATACGGTGGAAGTGTGCCCCGCTTGGGAAGAGCAACGCCGTGTCCTCGTGGGGGCGATCGGCGGCGGCGATCTCTCGCGCCGGGCCTTGGTACAGGCCATGGTCCGGAGCGAGGAGGAGTGGCAGGCGGTCGCCTCCTTCTGCGAAGCAGTAATGCTAGCAAAAGAGGCGGCCGATCGCGTGAGGCAACGGCAACGGTCCTCACGCCCCAACCGCCGCCGGGATTCCGATCCCGATTTCCGGCCACCGTAGGCGCGGGCTTGCGGACGGCGGGCAATGGGTGGCTCGCCGTCCGACCGTCCGGTAACCATCCGGACCGAGCCCAAGTCGTCGACGGCGCGTATTGTTCCGCGCGCGCCTCAGGGAGATGTCAGCAAATCGTAGGGGCCCAGCAGGGTCGAAGCCTACTGGGGCCATGGGTAGTGTGAAAACGAAACCGTGGCCCTGGGACGAAGGCAACGAAGGAACAGGAGTGGGTTTTCAGTCAGTAAAAGTCTGACACTATCTCCCGCTCCGCCCAAGAGCGGGATTTGTCATAAGATGATTTTCCCACCTATAAAAAAAAAAAAAAAAAACTAGGTATATATATTTTACAATTTTGTATTAGTAGAGTTGAAATAGGGAAAATGCATGAAAAAAATATTTGTTCTCTAACCAGTTTATCAATATTTTTATATACAAAAATAGAATAATAACTGTAAAAATCATATCAAAATCAGTAAAAGCAAACGAGATTTAACAAATTTAAACAAATATATCTTTCTCGCCTAAACCGCCGTTTTCTATGACAACCTTTTACGGGTATGATGCACTTTGACGTCATATTCCATATCGGACTTCTCCTTCTTATTAGCAGCTTAGCTTTATAACTTCGTTGTTGATGAAGATAGGTATATTAAAAATTCTTTCATATTTGTTTACTAAAGCTAAAATGATTGAATTTAGCAAATAAAAAAATTACATGCATATTCCCTATTGTGAAGAAATGGTATTTGTTGTATTGTAATGTTTATACTGAACTAGTGTTTGTATACCTTTTGTTGTGCCAAATAAATAAATTTTCTTTCTTTCTATAAAACAATGTTCCATAAGTACCAACGAATTGATGAAATTGCACAACAGTGGTAAACACAGGTTACCAGACGATAACTTTTCTCTCATTCCAGTTGCATAACTCGTGAGCAAAGAATGCAGGTGTTACGAAGTTTTTCTGTTATTCCCAGATAAACAAGGAAGCAAGTTCTTTACACTCAAAAGAAAAAGATAAGAGGATAAAAAGTTGACAAGTTATTTCTCTCCCTTCTTACAATAAACTTGAAGATATGCCATTGCGACACAGCTGATGTAAACACACCAAGCTTAATTTGTCTTTAGGCTTTTTTTTTAAAGTTATTATTATTATTATTTTCTCATTTGGACTCTGTCACCGTAAAAGATATCAATCATTATTTTGTTTTAATTTAACAACACCCCATTTCGAATAGTCTTAACACAGAAACGTAATAAAGTTGTCGAGAGCGAACGAAGTCGTATATTTTAAGGTGAACCCAATTTGTCAGGGCGTCGACATATGGCACCAGTTGCCACAAATATTGGAGAGATACAATAATACAGAAATGTTTTTATGGTTGGTCATGCGGGTAAATTCAATCTTCAAATCTGTATGTTCAATACCAAGTATAAAATAAAAAACTTTTTACAAAAAAAATACAACCGACTTCAAAGTAAAAAAAACACTGAAAAGTGCAAAATAACTTTAATTTCGGAAGTCGGTGTTTCTATAATAGTTTTGTCTCTTCGTTATTTAACACCGACTTCCAAAATTAAAGTTATTTTGCACTTTTCAGTGTTTTTTTTACTTTGAAGTCGGTTGTATTTTTTTTGTAAAAAGTTTTTTATTTTACACTTTTTAGTTATGGTACCACCACTAAAAAGTACCCCTCAGTCAAACTTAAATACCTTATAGCCAGAGTGCATCTCATGACAATTCTAATAATCCCAAACACGGATAAATTATATTAATTTATTACAGAGTTCCGGTGCCTAACTTCAGGCTTCATCATCAGATCAGTTCGATATATTCCCCCTCAACTTTCAGTCAGTCATCGACTACACGTATAAACAAAGCAATTTTACTTGTTACGGCGGTTTTGCTGTGATCCTATGAGGAGTTCTGTTCCATATCTTCGAAGATCATGATCAGATCATAACAATATTTCTATGGGACCAACTCGGAAGTAGAACCTTCCATTTAAAAAAAAAAAAATTAAATCGGTCCACAATTGACCGAGAAATCGGTGAACATACATAAAAAAAAAAAAAAAAAAACATACATTCAACCGAACATATAACCTCCTCCTTTTCGAAGTCGGTTAATTAGAAATTGTTCTTATACTAGTGTTTACCGTTTTTTTATAAATGTTTTCTTTCTTCTTTCTTTCTTTTCATTTTGTACCTATAGTAAAAATACTACTAGTTTTTTTCAGTTCTCATCTATCAGTGATGTAAGAAAAATATGGGTTGCAGCATTTCCTTTTTTCTGCGCGAATTGTATCGCAAAGCAGGAAAACGACTCCGCTTACAAACATATTGTCAGTAAACCTTAACTCGCTTCGTTACTGCTGCACATTATTCTTCAGGCCATATAAAGACTGTTCAAGCCGAAATGTTCTGCGCTTGAGTAAGGCAGTTTTCGCTAGTACAGTACTAAACATAAACGTTGATAGAAATGCTTTTGCCTAAGTTTTGAACGCAGGAAATCGAGTGAAATCATCAACTTTATGTGCAGACATCATTTTTAACGACTAAGCATTTTATGGTTGCGATTTCGCTAGTTCTTCCATCGAAGTCGATGCAGGAAATATCGATATAGTTATAGTCGATGGAGAATTCTCTAAATTATATTACGTGGTTAGATTTTTTTCCATATTTTATTCATTTGTGAGATTTGCTTGTTAGTTTCGAATACTGAATCAATCTAGATTGAAACTAGGCTAAAACGAAACGATTCATGAGTTATTTGTAAACTCTCCCAGGTCTTCGAAGTATGATGTCAGTCATGAGTGCAGTGAACCTGATATAAAAATTGCCTCTTGCTCAGAATTACTAAGAATAGAGCGGCCTATTCTTGACAGTGATCCGTGCTAATAATATAATTTATTATACCATGATTAGCCTTCGTTACGAAGGTCAGGGGCAGTTGCCTAAAACAGAATGTGGTATATAAACACGTATTATAGAACTAGCTTTTGCCCGCGACTTCGATCGCGTAGAAGTCGAAATTTTTCTATCAGGTTTTTTGATTGGTTTTTTTTTTATAATTAAAATTAATAGTTAGAAATTGGAAATATTTGTAAAGTGCAAGTACATTAGGAGGCTGTTTAAGATACATCACGTTATTACCATTTACCCTACTGGGCCAGTCAAAACTGTGGCACTGATCACGTTATTGCGAAGAAATTTAGCTCCGAGTATGGTTCCCCAAGTTTTTGGAGGAAGGCCACTCGGAGTTCGTGAATTCAGGAATTCTTGAGGGTAAATGTACCGCATCTTCTTGATCCATTACACATATTATCAATGGAAATATAGTTGATGCTTATCTCCTCGCTACTATTTCTAGCCGCGAATATCTTTATTCGAATAGCTATCTACCCTTTGACACATCCACTTATCATCGTCTGTCTTATCGTCTTTATTTTCTATTTGGACTACATTTGGATAGACTTTGGAGATTACATCTTCAATGATGGTAACTTTCTCACCTAAATCACGATCAATTTCGATTTTGTTTTCATTCTCTCAATAAGGTACTTCCCCATTGCTTATTAAAAGTAACTTTGAAGGAAAATTTGTACCTTCACTCAAATGCGCTCTCAACGCAAAACTCCACAATGTCAGATCTAGTTCCCCTAACTATTACTGGCAATGTAAAATCACCAGCAAACTTGAAAGTAATTCCATTCCAACCCATGAATTTATTACAGCTTCTTATGTCTTTCAAGTCTACATGAGATCTATGAATTGATTCATCCGGTTACTGTCCTCCATGATTCATCTCATATGATTAAACTGATATCTTGCAAATTTTTCCCAAAGGGCCATTTTTACGGATCGAGCACACGCTATCTTTTACAAAAAAAATTGTCAGAGGCAGTTCAAAAGTTGAATGAGTGGTCATGGGTCCACCTAATAGAGTCGCAGCGATACCCTACAGCCACGACGCGGCGGCTGCGGCCGTGCGTGAACTTAATCATTATTTTGCTACGGCGTTATTTTAAAACTATGATATCTCTTAAGATATTTATCGAAATCAAATGATGTAAAAGACAATTATGTTCTAATTAAAATAATTAAAATGAAAATGGTACTTATTTGGATAAGGAATAATATTATGTTTATAAAAACACCTTAGCAAATTATGCATTATTTTAGGACAAATTTGATTACCATAAAAAAGGTTATAGTGAGCCAATCTTAAAAGATAGACATGCTGTCGCTAACTTTGTTTTTAGAACTTTTAAAGGGGAACAATTTTGTAGTACATAATTTTTGTGTAACTTTAACCGTTTACGCAGCGCACGCAACGGAAGCTCTCAAATGGAATCATTTTCCCTTGATTTTGCAACGTTTTTTGCCGATACTCCACTCCTATTAGTCATAGCGTAATGTTATGTAGCCTTCCTCGATAAATGGACTATCCTACACTGAAAGAATTTTTCAAATCGGGCCGGTAGTTCTTGAGATTAGCGCGTTCAACCAAACAAACACCTCAGCTTTATAATATTAAGTATAGATGATGCTATCATGAAGGTCAAATGTTTGTGCCTAAATGTATTGTTTAAAGGCTATCAGTAAAAACAAGTATTCTTATTAAAATGGTCTTCGTGTAGAGATAAGGATTCAGCAGAATGAATATGTACTAGTTTTTACATGAAGCGACTGCCTATTTGACTTCCACAACCCAGTAACTGAGTAATACGATACCCCTTGGCAAGACTCATGTCAGATTTTCTGGCATCTGACTATTCGAAACGACTGTCAAAGTGATCTTTATAACAAGTGGGACCAGCGCGGCTTAACATGCTTTCCGAAGACTCTGAGTAAACTTGATATGGAATGTATGGTCACCTATCCACGAACCGACCTCAGCAAGCGTAGCTTAACCTCAAACTTTGACCCGTATATCTATTATTATTTAGCCACGAGCTCCTCCCCTCTTTATTTGCTTAAACTTGCATTTAAACAAAAGTAATTAAAATTTAAGTGTGACTGTGAAAAAATAAAAGTGTGTTCTTTAAATATACTTTGGTTGCTTCTTAGCCTTGGTTAGTCGCGACACAAGCTACTCACACAGTCACAATGTCAAGTTACTTTTTTGAAGGTGAAACTACTGCTTACTTGATAAGTGTACAGTAATGTAAATAAGAACATAAATACGTCGAGTTATCAGTCCCAAAATGAGCGCTAGTGTGGATAAAACTGCCGAGCAACACGATGGCCAGCCATCTTTATCAAATATATGTACAATCGCTACAAACCTTATGCATTGAGACATATCTTAACCCTTGAATTGCTTTTCGCTTCTTTATTATATAGAAACATCAACTGATCATACACCATCCATTCCGTACCTCTGAATGAAAGTACATATATGTTCAGCAGATGCTAATATTAGGTACGAAGCGACGAGGTGTACAAAATTTCCCCGGAGCTATGATAGCAACGCGAGACATGCTTCGGAGCGAAGAGCGAAAAGCGAGGTGTCTGATCATAAAACAGGCGTTCGGGCGGAACGGCAGAACGTGGCGGAAGGAATTGCTAATATTCCGCCTTTCGTGATGTCACTGCTCATACTTGCAGTGCGTTTTCGTTTCGTGACAAAGCTAAAAGTTTGTTTCCATTATTTGTATTTCCACTGTTTGTCCATGATTTCAAATGCAGAATTAATAACCACTGTGTCAATTTTAAGATTATGACTATTACGATGACTATCGGGACTATTGTCTGCTTCATAAGACCTCCTTTTTTCCTTGAGATCGATGTCAATATCTTCTCACGCCTCCAAATTATTCTGTTTTAAAAACAACAATGAGGGTATTCCCACTGTCGGCCTTTGCGATATAGTGTGAATTAGCACTTACTCATCAACTAGATGCAATAGATTATTTCTTAGTAGTCTTAGCAATGAAGGATCGAGAATATGGAGAAATATCAGTTGTTTGATATTTATTAGTATGCAACACGCCTCGGCATACCAACTAACTACAAGAATTTAATAGGGACTGATTGTATTCATGGATTGAAATTGCAGCTGTTGCTTGTTGTATTTGTTGCTTGCATATTGATTTCATTTCAAACAATCTAAGACAATTGGTTCTGGACTATTTTATTTATAATGTGTTTCAAACTTATAAATATGAACAATGCAGCGAGGAAGGGGATGTATTAAGAATTCAAATTCAATACATTTAAACTGGTATGACTTACTCAAAATTATCTAAAATTATAAAGATCTTATTGAATTAAATGAATAATCATTTTTCATACACCAGAAAGCATTTATCTCTTATTCAAATCAGATTTCTCCGTAGCCTTGATACATTTATTACTTTTGCATCTCCAGCGATGAATTCTAAATGTATTCAATAACTTTCAATTAGCATTTTAGGCTGTATAGCACTTGCTCGATCACGATTTATGGGTTGTTGCTGTAGTAAACAGCCGCAGACCTCATGGATCAATATCACATGATAGATTGTCTAACAGTTTGCAGAAATAGTATATCAACGTCGACTGCACATTGATCGACTACTATTCCACTTCAGATGGTTAGATCGAAGTCATCTGAAAGCTCAAATTTTACTTGATTGTCTCTTGTTTGCCATTGTAGGTATATGTATTTAAGTTCTCGTTGATTTCCTGCTATCTTATATATCGCACGTGTATAGCAACATCTACAGAAAATACAATCGCGTGTAAACGACTGAGTTACGAGTATTATAAAACTAGGTGACTACAGAAAACGAACATTTGTCCGATATAGGTTTTTAGAATGTTGTGAAACACTCAAATATTTTGATTCTTTAACAATTTACATTGCACAATGTTCGATTAGCTGAAGCATACGCAGCATTCTTTATTTGGTTTTATCGTAATCGTTTGAACTACTTACAGAATTAGATATATGAAATCATGATATTATATTTATCTCATGAAGATTCGAATGAGCAGGCGCTACAAATCTCACACTTGTCTTAATCTCTTTAGTTAGCACATGTGTGTGACTCCTTAAATTAATTATCTTTCTTAATAATCTCATTTGTTTCTGTCAATTTTTGGAGTATCTCTTACAAAACAATTTAAGTTATTATTGGTAACTGCAAAAAAAGGTTCATTCAAATTCCAACAAATATATTTCCAAGAGACCAGGATTAGACTAAATTACACGTGCTCTTATGAGACTAAGTCCGAAGATAAATCTTTATTGCAGGTTAAGACTCGGGATATGCGGTTACCATCTGCCTCTCATGCCAATATACGTCGATACTTAAACTTTTAAACCACTAAATATCTTAATCTAAACTAAAACAATACAAATAAACCACGTTACTGTAAATATTTTTTACACAAACCATTGCCAAGTTTTGTAAACTATACTCTTAAATTTTTTATGATATTTTAGAAAGAAGTTCTTAAACAAACAGGGGGACCACACGCAGCGCGTGATACACTGTCCATCATCTTTGTATATGTGGGTAATGTCCATCAAGGATGCTCTCGAGGATAAATTTATAACCATATGTTGTTAAGGAAAATATAATCTATGATATTCTTTCTTACAAATTTGGGAGTGCTTGTCGATGAAATATTGAACGTGTTTTTTGATTGTGCTTGTTGCACCGTCATTCTTAATCTAACTCTCTAGACTTAGTGTAAACGAGATCATTGTTTGATTCCTGTTCAAAGATTTTAATCTTTTAGCTGAATCGTTAAAAGTATCTATTCTTTCATCTAAAATCACCGTGTCATTTAGCTTCTTACAAGTTGTCCTAGTTCTTTGCTCCGGCACTAAGTGGTTTTTATCAGCGAATTAATCTTACGTACCGTTTTTCACTACCTTAATTAACGTTATCCCTGGCTTTACTGCTTAGTTTTTTTTTTACCCAACTGTGGTTGTCCGCTGTTAAACCTTTCAGAAGAGTTTCACATTAAGTATATTATTCCCTTTAAAAATGTCATTGTGTTCTTTTTTATCGGTTCTTCTTCAATCTAACATTATCCATTTCTATTTCTTTCTTCATTGTCTGCGGAAGTTTCATTCTTTCTTCTGTGATATACCTACTTTATATATTAGGTTTTTTTTTAGGTTGGAAAATCATCTAATGACAAATCGCGCTCTTGGGCGGAGCGAGAGATAGTGTCAGACTTTTACTGACTAAAAACCCACTCCTGTTCCTTCTTTGCCTTCATCCCGGGGCCCCGGGCTTCGCTTTCGCACTACCCGTGGCCTCAGTAGGCTTCGACCCTGCTGGACCCCTACGATTTGCTGATATCTCCCATCTAACTTTATATATTTGGTATGTTCTTAATTCATCATTATTCTGATTAAGACATCTAAAAATCAGCTCACGCCGTTAACGACATAACCTCATAACTGAAACATGAAAATATGAGGGCACGTATGCAAAGCGTAACATTACCTGTGTCAGGTTATTACAAGTCACATTTTGAACCTTGAAATAATGTTCATATTACAAAGAAACATGGCGTGTTGGCCACCTCTACATTTTTTACGACGCGATCAAAACTGTTATGTATTACCCTGATAGAAAGTATTTTAAAAACATGCAAACCTTTAGGTCCACGTTTCCGTGTATATTATTATTAGTTTGAGTAGAATTCCGGACATAATAATTATAAATTGAAATGCTTTCTAATTATAGTGCACTGCACTGTGTTTGTGTAAGATTATGTTTAGTATTTACGCCTTACACCATATTATATGTAACGTATAGTATGTTCTTCTGCTTTTCTATTATGTCAGTTTGTTATCATATAGATATTACCAGATATTACCCATTGACTTATAATATAATAATTATTGGTTTTTTTTTTACTTGCGCCATCATGCAGTTTATGCAGGTGTCATAAGTTTCAGACAACGTAACTTAAAAAAATCTTTATGAAGAAAAAATCTTTATCTTTATAAAAAAAATAGTGTGTTCATCAAAAATAATACCGTTGCTATCGGATGGCGCGTACTGCTCCACGCGCGCCTCAAGGAGATGTCGGCAAACTGTAGGAGCCCAGCAGGGTAGAAGCCTACTGGGGCCAAGGGTTTGCTTTTAAAAGGAAAACTCGGCCCTGGAACGAAGGCAAAGAAAGAACAGGAGTGGGTTTTTAGTCAGTAAAAGTCTGACACGCCCTCTCCGCCCAAGAGCGGGGGATGTCATTGGATGATTTTCTCACGTACCTACAAAAAAAAATCGTATGAAATTAGGTTAACTCTATTAAAGCAGATGAATTCTTAGAAAGCCTCCATTATAATAAATTATTTTCTGCCTACGAATACAACGTCGCTGCAGGCAAAGGCTCTCATAGGCTTATATTTTATGGGGACTTTTTGAGTTCCAATCAAGTTCCGAGATTGTTATCACATAGGTAGATAGCTGAGTATGTATTCAGCAGCATTAAAAGATAACTCGTCAAGTTAATTCCCTCGCGTGCGCAAACAATGCCGTGTGGCCCACATAGAAGGTAGATAGCCGTGAAGATAGATGGTGCTATCTCGGCAGCACGGCACCAGTTCCACATAAACAAACAAAAAGACTTTCCCTCTTAATTACATCACATCTACCGCGTACCTACACGCCACGGTTCAATGAATTCTAAAATGAAAAAACTTAGCCCATTTGTATTCAACGAAAATTTTAGTATGAAAAGTTAAACATAATCGTGTCCCGTGTCCTGAATTTGATTCAGGTCATACCCAATGGAATTTCATAAATAAAATCTAATTCACAAAACGCGACTGCTGCCTAATGAGGGACGCAATTATAAACCTCTGCCTCTTCGCCTTAATAGGGATCAGAGCTATCTCATAATTATAACGATCTGATTTTACTTTGTCGTTTATTGGTAACTAATTGGGCTGTTGTGTGTAAGCCAACTGAATTTAGGGTGTCGAAATTCTTACAGACAAATACGCGTGTGTAACTTATTTCAAGGTGACTTTAATTCCAACCTCGCGTACTCAATCAAATATTCAGTGGATCACAGTATAATGTAAGATTACTCGAGTTGATGTTTCTAGGCTGCGGCGCGCTTCCATTTTCATCCGCAGGGATGTAGTAAACGACTACCGGCTTTCTTTGCTTCGACCCTCTGCATCATTTATAATCATAACTCCTCCAGCGAACACTTTAACTTCGCACCTCGCCTAGCACTCGCCTTGAGAGAAAAGTGGAGGAAAACATTTTCGAGAGAGGCTTTTGTGCTACTCGCGTCTTTGGATTCTAACTTTTCACGAAACGTATGCAGAAAAGTGACAAAACTCAGCTAAGCGTGGGGCAATTTTTATTATTTTCTGCTTTAAAGTTATTGCAGCGTGTTTTCGAAGGGCCTTTTGTAACATCACCGCTTCAGTGTCGTTAATCTATTCTTGGTGTGGATCCAATATAACTTTTATTAGCGAATCGTTGGTCGTGCGTGTGGGGTCACTCGTGAATGTCGGAGGCATTTCCGTGCCTGAATCATAATGGCTGTTTCGGAGGTAACATCGTATTGGAAATTCCTGTAAGTGCTGAAGGTATTTGAAACGATAACTAGGAGTAAGTGGAACGCGTTATTTACACAATGAATCAAGTTTGCTCCTCTGAAGAATATCGGATCCAGCCAGTACTATATTCTCAGTTCTCATCTAAGTTAAAACAAACGCGGGCAATAAGTTACAGGACTTGTAATGAAATTCCCCGGCTTCGTTTGATTAAAATAAGTCTGGGATGTCGGTCTCGGTGCTGCATTGAGTTCAAGCAATTGCGTTTTAAAAATCGAGGAATTCGCTCGGTTGGAAAATACTTGAAAATTGTGTGCACAGATTTTCCTAGGTGCACGTTAGGGAATTGGATCAAGTGTTAGCTTTTCTGTTTATTTGTCAAACATCACTGAATAAGGCAAAACGTCAACAACTTGAGTTCGAGTTGCCCCACTTTAAAGGGACTAAAAATATGACACAAGGTAGATACATAGTTACTTCACATGAATTCAGTACTTGTTAAACAAAAATATGAGCGCTTTTAGCGTCAAAGTATGTATACAGATACACACAGTCACGTACGTACACCTTTATTGATCAAATATTACCAAGGGAATGTTTTTTTTTTTTTTTTTCAAATATTCCTAAAAGCAATGTTGTGTATACGGTCGGACGATATTATTGTTAATGTTTACTGTAAACAAAGCTCGTTAGGAGTTTATAACCTTCACATAAACTACCATTAGTCGACACCGAAATATAGGTTCGTGCTACATTTTATGTGCCAAATATTTTTGATAAACGTATTTATGAAACTTGACTGCCTCGTTGCGGGTATTGAAAATAGCATGCGATAACGTTTCATATGATTCAAACGATAATTTGTTTGACAGTAGAAAATTACAGAAGGGGGTATTTATTACAAGTAGGAGGACTTACAGCTTGTAAAAAGAAATCGAAATATACAGAAAAACAATCATAGTTAACAGTAAAATTAACAATAATAATATTTCAGAAAAATAGGGAAACAATTTGAAGGCTACTTAAAAAAACCTGAAGCTTATGCGTCTTCTGGCTGACATCACACTAGTCGTATATGGATCCAAGTCATACTGCTTACATATATTATTAAACTGTTTACTTGCGCGTATAATAAAACTACTCGTAACGTATCAGGTTTGTTTCCCGCTGAAAGATGAAAATTTTGTATTTTCCCACGTCTAGTTTGGGTAGTCAATACTTTTGTCTGAAGAACCTCTTTAACACTCAAATGACACAAGATAGAGATACTTACATAGGTATAATATGAAACATGATACTATATTTTGCTCAAACCCTATCTTAGGTAGGAGGACTTTTTGTGTTCTCATTTTTGGTACTCATAAAACAGTGATGTCACAGTTTACGTCTCCATATAAAATATAGCTGAGGCTATATTGTTATATTTACCCAAATTATAGGTACCTAGTGAAGAATACGTCTATTGAATGAAGTTCATTATACGAGGTTGTTGTTCGAGTTCTCCGCAAAAACTTATTATACTGAAACAACACAGGATATGTTAGGTTAATCTAAATATGAAAATATTTTGCGTACAAGCAGGGAATATGAATGAGGGGCGTTGCGTCTGCAAGACTGATGAAGGTCGTCGGACGGCGCCACATATGCGATTCATGGCGTTTAATTATGCTTTCATATGAAAGAACTGTCATTCTTTCTCCTACCAGCATCCGTGGACATAAAAAGTCAATTTATTTTTATCTTTTCAGGTCAATTACACATCAAGCTAGTCTGATGAACGAGGCTTCCATTCCATTGGTTTAAGGTAAGCACTACATTTTATTGGATAACTTATCAATGCTGCCGTTACTTGTGTGATTTGTAGTATGTTTAAGTATGAAGATAACTGTATCAAAGGTCGCTTTATTGGCAGACTTGTGAGTTGTTGGCAGTTTTGCTACGAACCAAGGTATAAACGCATCATCGCTACCACAACAAGATGAATCATTTTTATTTTCGAACATGATCACTGAACACCGCGTTAGTAAGTATGCATTTCAAAAGAAGCTCAAGAAAAGATAAACTTACTCAAGTTCCGATTACATTATATTTCCTCTAATTTTTTGAGTTTCCGTACCTCAAAAGGAAAAAACGGAACCCTTATAGGATCACTTTGTTGTCCGTCCGTCTGTCTGTCTGTCTGTCTGTCAAGACCTTTTATCTCGGAAACGCGTGGAGGTATCGAGTTGAAATTAAAACCATACACTAAGATCTGCGGTCCCTTGAATCTGTGAAAAAATCGAACTTAAAAAAAAAAAGATACGGCCGTTTATGTCGCAAATTTCGACATTCGCATTTCGACACTCTCAAAGGAATCAAAATTCATAGGGTAAATCCCGTTGACCCAGAATCCTGAAATTTGACATAAAGCAAGGTCATATAGTATAAATATAGAAATAAATCTGAAAACCGAAAATTTGTTTTTACATCAAAAAAAAAATTGTGATTCGAAAAATCTTCGAGAATCCATTCGGGAATGAAACTATTCACATACTCGTATGTAGGTATGTTTGTACGGAACCCTCAGTACGCGAGTCCGACTCGCACTTGCCCAGTTTTTCCTTGAGTGATCTCATTTATTTCTTGCAAATTGAGTCGGTATTCGAAAACCCACATGAGTACATGACAGTCGTCCAGTGAATCGCCCAGTGAGAACATTTTAATTAAAGTGGTTTTTGAGTTAATCTAAGATCAAACTGAAAATGGTACTTCAATTTTCTTAGGATGAAAGGAAAGATAAAGTACGGATTTTAGTCTCAAGTTACATTTTTAGATTCCTGAAATACAATCGGGTTCTAAATCAATCTTCATAAGGCTTCCTGAATTCGGTTTCCAAGAAATAATTCATAATTTAAGCTCCTACCAAAGCTTCAGCTTCCAAATTATACTCTCTCCTTGTCCGAGACGGTTTACAGTGTAGTCACGGCCTTTCGTGCCGGCGCCATCCACATATTTAAAGCTATTCCAAAGCAAAAAGCTCTCTGCGTATTCCTGAACGAACCTGTCAACTTCATTACGGTTTTTGTGCACGGCGCTAACACAGCGCCTCTGCAAATAAAAATAGTTTTATGTGTAATTAAGAGTCTCATATCACTTAAAAATGATATTTATAATGCTTAAATTAGCCTTAGTATCTCAACAACAAAAAAGTCGTAAAAAGTGTTTTCGGTTGTTGGTAAGTGACCTTCGTATTTACAACAAAGACAACGAAATGTTTTGACAGTTTCGGTGAGTTATGTTTAAATGTTTATATAAAAATCGGAAGAAAAATACTAGATATTCTATATTTTTCTATTGATCTGAGTTCGCAGCGGAGTTCACGTTCGTTGTGTTCTTTTTTTTTCTTTTTTCTCTTTATACGTTCATGATTCACAATCTGATTGAAATAACATATCGATTGTGTTATCGATGACATTTATCGTCTTCCGAAACGGAAACGGAACCGCGGCGCGGGAACGAGATTGGTTTGTCGTTCAAAGTGTCGAATTAGTGAAATTAGTGAAAACTTTAAACTGCAACCGAAATACCTACGGAAGCCGTTCCTCCTTGAAAATCTTCGATTTATAATGGGAAAACGCAAGAACAAGGAGGACGAAGCAAGAAAAATAAAGCGAAAACTGGAAAAATGGCAGAAACGTTTAAAAAAGAGCGAGGAAGAAGATAAAGATGGACGACTCACGCAATCAGACTCTCCCCCTTGTGAGAGAGCCGCTTCGGTGGAACCGCCAACATCAAACGCTGATATGCCTTTGGCAATCTCAGGTACATAGTATAGAAATTATCTAATTCATTAAACCCCCAAGCGAGCGCCGGCGTTCGCGCGCTCATTGTCTTTCTGTTGTCTGATTACGACTTTCAAAAGGCTAAATAGGTGTTGAGCTTCAAACGCATGGGGTGTTGGTATAGGGGTACCTTTCCATTCACTGTATTAAATACTGGCCTAAGAGCTACCACTATAGCGGGTAGACACTGCTAGAATCGAATAGTGAGCTATCACATGCAGAGGATAGACATACTATTTTGAAATTATTATTATTATTACACTTCAGAGCTATCACTTAGAGGATAGACCAACTAACATAATTGAGTGCTATCACTTAGAGGATAGACTTAACAGCATGTTTTATTTCTTAAGCTTATGCTGTATGTTGAACTTCCAGATGATGAAGATGTGGCCGAAGAACTTCTTCTGGCCTTGGGTCACGAAGGCGAGGATACCATTGAGATAGGTGAACCAATCCACCCACAGTTAGCATCAAGATGGAAAAACATTATGAGGGATGGTTTAAAAAAGGAAACCAGAGAAGAAATCACTAAAAAGTATCCTGACCCAGAAAATTTCAACACCACAGCACCTTCCTTAAATCCCGAAATCAAGGCAATCATGTCTGAAACCTCTATTAAAAGAGACAACAGACTCGTCATAAGACAAAAACTTACTGGAAAAGTTTTAACAGCCTTGGGAAAAGCTATGACTAGTGTCATGAAGGGAAACTTTAATTCAAAGCAGTTGATTGAAAATCTCAGCGATGCTGCAAAAATTACTACAGACATATATCATCAAGATTTGTTATCAAGAAAATATTTTGCACTTGCGGGCACCAGTTCACTGGTCAAAGATGCCATCAAAAACGAGAAGTCAGATGAGATGCTATTTGGAAGTGCTTGTTCTGAAAAAATCAAATTAGCTCAAACAATTCAAAGAACTGGAGCACAGATAAAAGAAAAACAGAAAAACTTCAGAAGCCCGCTGCCACCGCAACAGAAACCTCGCAGCGGGCATCACCAGTACCGTCAACCAGCAAAGTCTTACCCGAGACCACACAAGAAGAGACAGGTGCAGCAGAGGAAACGATCTCCACCACGCAAACAGCGTCACAATTAGAGGTACATGCAGGCAAAACTAGTTTTTTATATTTGAACTGGGAAAAAATTACAAACGATCCTATTATCTTGCAGTGGGTTAATGGTTACATAATACCCTTTGCCTCTGTTCCACCTCCAATTGAAGCCTATGTGCAAAATTGGTCAGCAAAAGATAGACTCATCATTCAAGAAGAAATTGAAAAACTTCTGGCATTGGGTGCAATTTCTGAATGTTCACACACAAATAATCAATATGTATCTCCAATTTTTGTTGTACCTAAACCAAATGGGACTTACAGGTTTATACTTAATTTAAAAGGACTCAATAAGTACATAAACACCCAACATTTTAAATTAGAAGATTATAGAACAGCTTGCAAGCTAATTTCAAGAAATAGTTATATGGCAAAAATTGATTTAAAAGATGCTTATTTTTCCATTCCCATTTCCGAACATTCTAAAAAATATCTTAGATTTAACTTTGAAGGCAAACTATACCAATTCAATTGCTTACCCTTTGGATTATGTACTGCCCCATTGATATTCACAAAAATTATGAAACCAATTGTTACTTACCTTAGAGAAAAAGAAAATATAATAATGACACATTACTTAGATGACAGTTTATACATCAATGATAGCAAAAATGCATGCATTCAAAATGTTAACGCAGCATCCAAATTATTTCAGGATTTAGGTTTTGTCATTAACTATGAGAAAAGTATTTTTAAACCTAGTCAAGCATGTGACTATTTAGGATTCACCTTAGATTCCAGGGATCTAACAGTTTCTGTACCTACAGTGAAACAAGTTTCAATTCTTAGCAAGTTGCACAGTTTCAAATTAAAAAATGTTTGTAAAATTAGAGAATTCTCCCAACTTCTAGGTTCCCTAACTGCTATATGTCCTGCTGTTCCTTACGGCTGGGTATACACAAAGTTGATAGAAAGAGAAAAGTTCTTAGCATTGCAAGATTCCAATGAAAATTATGATGAAAAAATGTCTCTTTTAAAAAATATTTATCCTGAGTTACAGTGGTGGATAGAAAACATACACAAAAAGAACACGATCAAGCAGCACACATTTGAATTAGAAATTCATACTGATGCATCTCGTACTGGCTGGGGTGCTGTCTGCGAAGGAAAAAAGGCTTCTGGGTCTTGGTCTTCCACGGAGTTGAAGTTTCATATAAACTACTTGGAATTGAAAGCTGCTTTTCTAGGTCTTCAGTGCTTTGCTAAGGATTTTCAAAATTGTGAAATATTACTTAGAGTAGATAATACAACAGCTGTAGCTTATATTAACAAAATGGGGGGAGTTCAGTTCAAACATCTTAATAGCATTACAAGGGAGCTCTGGCAATGGTGTGAAAAAAGAAACATTTGGGTTTTTGCTTCATATATTAACTCTAAAGACAATTTTGAAGCAGACACTGAGTCCAGAAAATTAAATATTGAATGGGAGCTATCTCAATCATGTTTTGAAAAAATTAGAAAAACCTTAGGGGAGCCTGAAATTGACTTATTCGCATCTAGAATAAATAACAAATGTCAAAGATTTGTTTCATGGAGGAGAGACCCAGAAGCTTTAGCTGTTGATGCATTCACTTTGGACTGGAAAACTTATTTCTTTTATGCTTTTCCACCTTTTTCTCTAATCTTAAAATGTGTCAATAAAATTATAACAGATAGAGCTGTAGGCATTCTAATCTTCCCCTATTGGCCTTCTCAGCCATGGTTTCCGCTCATAGAACCACTTCTAGTCAAAGATTTACTTATTTTCCCACCTAACAAATTTCTTTTGACTTCCCCTTACAGAGAACCACATCCCATGCATCAGCATCTTACCCTGGCTGCAGGGCTGCTATCAGCGAAGCATTTGTAAGGCGTGGAACTCCAAACTCCGCTCTTGGGATAATGCTAAATTCCCTTTCAAATAACACAATTAAACAATACAACTGTTCTTTTAAGTTGTGGTGGAAATTTTGTAATACTTACAATATTGAACCTTATGAAGGATCTGTACCTTTTATACTAAAATTTCTCAGTGACTGCTTCCATAAGGGAATGTCTTATGGTTCACTGAATAGCACTAGATCTGCTCTCTCTATATTAATGGGATCAAAAATTGCCTCAGATGATAGATTGAAAAGATTCTTCAAGGGGGTATTCAGACTGAAGCCTCCTAACCCAAAATATAATGTTATATGGGATCCGGGTATGGTGTTAGATTATCTAGCATCCAAGTACCCAAATGAAAGTGTATCATTAGATGTTCTGACAAAAAAATTAGTTACAATTTTGGCGTTAACATCAGCACATAGAGTCCAGACACTATCACTAATAAAGATTAAAAATATTAAATTTTTAGCTGATGGCCTACAAATTAAAGTGCCTGACAACATTAAAACATCAAGCAAAACTTCACTTCAACCCTGTTTACATTTAAAAAGTTTCTCTAGTAAATTAGAAATTTGCCCAGTACACACATTAAAGTCGTACTTAAGTGTTACTAAAAATATTAGAAAAGAAATAGATAATTTAATAATTACATACAAAAAACCATATCACAGTGCCTCTTCTCAATCTATAAGTAGATGGATAAAATTGACATTGAATGAGGCTGGTATAGATACTTCTGTGTTTACAGCACACAGTACTAGGCACGCTTCTACTTCAGCAGCAAGTAGGGCGGGTCTTAGCATAGATCTCATTAGAAGGACAGCAGGATGGTCAGGCACATCCTCAACCTTCGCTAGGTTTTATAATAGACCAGTAACAGAAGACCCCCTAGCCTTTAGTAATGCTGTTTGCAATACTATAAATAGAACCTAGTACTAAGCATTATTTTTTGTACACGATTGTGTTACTTAATCCACTAAAATAATTATAATGTTTTGTAATTACAAATGATTATTTTTTCAATTACAACAGCATTTCATTCACAACTTAACTTTAAACATCTACACTGTAAACCGTCTCGGACAAGGAGAGAGTATAATTAGGAGATTAAACGAACTTACCTGTAAGTGAAGTTCTATCTCAATTATACGAAGCTCCTTGTCCGAGACGGGACTCCCTCCCAATGTTATGCCTTACCCTCCCTAGAATATCTATAGCTATCCTAGTCGTTCATGAAATGTGCTTTAACTCGTTGAGTAGTGTAATTAGAGACACAATAGTAAGACAATGGCGCCCGAAAGCCGGCGTTCGTGCGGGGACCAACAGCTTAAACGAAATGAAGTTGACAGGTTCGTTCAGGAATACGCAGAGAGCTTTTTGCTTTGGAATAGCTTTAAATATGTGGATGGCGCCGGCACGAAAGGCCGTGACTACACTGTAAACCGTCTCGGACAAGGAGCTTCGTATAATTGAGATAGAACTTCACTTACAGGTAAGTTCGTTTAATCTCCTAAATATATTTTAATCTCTCCTCGGAATGGGCGTTTTAATCGCAGAGTACAGTCAGCTATCAAAATATGTATCGCATGTTACGCAAAGCCTGTTACATGTTTTACTGTCGTGTTATTACTCGCACGCGGTGTCAATGATGAATTTTGAGGACGTTTAATATTGTTTATGCGATGTTCAGCTGTACTTTGCTATTGTACTATTACAACTTTACGATGTTGAAATTATACCGGAATTGCGATATCAAGTACCTAGTGAAAGGCAAATGTTTTAGAAAAATCATTAAATTTCTTATTACTGTGATATACCCTTATAGGATCACTTTATTGTCCGTCCGTCTGTCTGTGGAAAAGAAAAAGGTTTTATAGCATAGGTATAGGAATAAATCCGAAAACCGTAAGTTTGTTGTTACGTCACAAAAAAAAAAAGAGTGTGTGTACTTATGTACACGCGTTAGAAGTTATACTTCTTTGTTTTCTTTTTTTTTTTTTTTTTTTTTTTTTTTTTTTTTTTTTTTTTTTTTTTACCACAGGTTCAGTTGAAAACCAGCGTCAGGCACTAGTTGTCTGACATTCATGCTGAACTGGACCTATTTTGGTGCAGCCGTGAGGCACACAACTACATTTTTTTTGCTTCTTGTTTTTATTTTTGTTTCGTGTTTACCTATATTGTGTTTGTGCCTTGTGCTGTACCAAATAAATTCTTTTTCTTTCTTTTCTTTCTTTTTTTCTTTGGCGTATGGAAAAAAAAAAATAACTAAAATGCAGTAGTGATTAACGATAAATATTGAAATTAATCAAAAAGATTTTATTTAAATAAAAAAATTATATTTATTTATTCACACTGTTTAATTGTACTCTTACGAAACACGTGTTCTAAATATAAAAATACTAGAATATACAACTTGAACATAGTTATCAATTTTCATGCATGCCACCTAGAACTAACTTCACGATGTAGAATTTAGGTGTCGGTGTGCGCGCGCATCGTAAAAATTCACTCTCATCATTTTTCTCTATCGCGCCAAAAGAAGTATAACTTCAAAAAAAAAAAAATTTTTGTATTTCGAAAAAATCTTCGAGACTCCATTCAGGAATTGAACGATTTACGTAGGTAAGTTTGTACGGAACCCTTAGGGCGCGAGTCCGACTCCCACTTGCCCAATTTTTCTTGAGATTGGGATTCATCAAATAACTTTCCGCGCTCTGGGCGAAGCGAGAGGGAGTGTCAGACTTGTCAGTACAGTTCCCCTAGCCAAGTTACAATCGTATCGTTCGGCGCGAACGCCTCGAGTAGGCCACGCCTCCGATTCCTTTGTTCTGACGTCATCTCAACGCTCAGTCACGTGCCCGTGCGAAAGGAACAGTAGTACCCACTACTGTTCCTTCGTTGCCTTTCATACCACGGCCGAGTTTTCCTTTCGGAATCAGACCCTTGGCCCCAGTAGGCTTCGACCCTGCTGGGCCCCTACGGTCCATTTTATCTAGCAAAAGTCTGACACTATCTCCCGCTCCTTGGATGATTTTTCCACCGAAAAAAAAAACTGCTTGAAGCTCATGAGTTGCTTTATACGAAACCCGCTCAATAATAAACTAAGTCGTCTAATACTTCAGGCAAAACTCAATTAACATTTTCACGAATCATGAAAATCGTCCAACTTATTTCACACCATGTAATTTACAAAATATTTCACAGGAAAACCTTGCAATTTGCCGGGTACAGCAATTAATATGATATTAAGGGCTCAACAGAAAGTATGCTTTACAAAGGCGTCGCTTATAAATATTTCATCAATCATCATTAGATGGTAGACGTAAAACTTAGCGATTGTGCGCACGTAACAATTGTACACGAAACTCTGAATAAATAATGGTGACTGTTTTATTTTAATATGTACCTAACAGACTGTTTTAACACCTACTCTATATTTGTATTAAGAATACTTAGGTAGACCAATCTACTTTACAGAAATCTTAAGAGGAGATCCATCTTTCAATCAAAAAGATAATTTTCAAAATTAATCCACAATTGATCTACAAATCGGATACATAAAAAAACCGGGCAAGTGCGAGTCGGACTCGCGCACTGAGGGTTCCGTACAAACTTACATATGAAAACAGTTCAATTCCCGAATTTAACTGAATTCGAAGATTTTTAATCGAAAAAAAAAAGGTTTTTTGTGACGTAACTACAAATTTACAGTATTCAGATTTTTTCCTATACTTTTGCTATAAGACCTTGCTTCATGCCAAATTTCAGAATTCTAGGTCAACGGGAAGTACCCTATGAATTTTGATTCCCTTGAGATTGTCGAAATATACGTTTTTTACGACATAAACGGCCGGATATTTTTTTTTTCGTTAACTTGGAAGTTTGATTTATTCACAGCTTCAAGGGACCGCAGACTTGAGTATATGGTTTTAATTTCAACTCGATAACTCCACGCGTTCCCTAGATAAAGGGTCTTGATAGACAGACAGACGGACGGACAACAAAGTGATCCATAAGGGTTCCATTTTTCTTTTTGAGGTACGGAACCCTAAAAATTACAGCCGGAGAAGTCATTTGATGATTTTGATTCGTGTAACGAAAGTTAATGGTGATAGGGTTGTTAGAGGTTAAATAAATTTATGACAATTTGTTTAGAAATCCGTTATTTTTGCCGCTAGGAAAATCCATTTAGTACATGACTTGTTTTTAACGAAAAACAAACGAATGAAAACTATGAACGCATGCGTGGTAGTTTTATTTTTCCGATACATAATATCAGTTACAGTTTTCCCCAATCAATATGGAACCCTTACTATCAGGAAAACTGTAGTATCCGATCACGGTCAGAAGTAATATTGTATAACATCTATGTGAATGAACTACCGGGGTTGCCAAGTTATATCCTCCTGATATCTCCCATGCGTTGGCTGCTATTGTTCTGAACATTTCGCCGGAGGCCAGAGGATCCGAGACGTAAACTGTCACTGTTATACTTGATGTCTTCCTTCATCATCCCCTTCAAACGACCCTTAAAAGTAATTAGGACAGTCTTAGCGGTCACCTACCTGTAGTTTCCATGGCGTCCTGTAAAGTTGGAACTAAACCACAAGCTTGACCTTCCAAATCCCTCGAGTATACCTACTTACTTACTGTACTTATACGGTGAGCAATGTTTGCCTAATTTAGTAATTTCGCCTCGCTGTTCTAGCTAAACGAATATTTGTTCATCACTAGTGCGAAGTTTGGGAATTGGAAATTGGGATTCGGTTTTAGATCTACAATGTCTGCAGTACCGTGGTTTAATATGTATGTTTGAAAGTTCTAGCATACTCAATTTAAACAGCAAGAAATGTATCCCTTTTCGTAGCCAGTAAAACAATTCTTATAGTATTGACAAAGCCTGAAGCACAGGCGTAGGGTAACCAGCCTTTCGGTATTCTATCTATAGGATGCAGTTTGGAGAGAATGCGCGGAAATTACATTTATTCTGCCATCACCGTTCTAAGTTTCTGCCATCAGACAACCCGACGTACGGCGAATGTCCACCCTTACATTGTTGACACCTCTACGGTCCGGACATCGTAAGACTGGAACAATTTGCGTGTCGCGGTCTACCCGTTAAATTATAATTTAGGAATCTTCAAGGCTAGACTGAATAGGCTCTTAATAGACTAGTGCCCTTCATCATCGACGATTGCATCACTGGTTACTGTTGCTGCTTTTGCTTGATCGCAGTCAAGCACTAGTGTATGTCATTGAAAGAAAAACCTAGATTTTTTTTAATTTTTTTTTATTCGGGAAAAATAACAGCTATACATTAAAATCTTATACTAGGTTATAAATATGCAGAAATTATAAATGTATAACCTACGACATTTTCCACAACATACTATGAGTTATATTTAACAATGCGCTATTCTTAGATGTTAAAACAGAAAAGTATTAACAGTAAACATAAACATAGGCATGCAAGTAAGAAAAAAAAAATGGAGGGAGAGAGAATGTGTAAATTAATTAAACAATTAAACGAACTAGTTTATTTCTTTTTTATAAATAAGCTTTTTAAATTTTTGAGCAGAAACAAAAAAGAAGTCGATGTCTGCACAGAACTTATTATATTGATTAGTAAGACGGCGAAGAGGTGCTCGCAAGCCTGCGTTTGTACGACAAGAACTTACTGCAAATAAAGGTCTTGCACGCACCCCCCGGTATATCGTTGTTCTAGGCACTACATAACTAATCTTGTTACGCAAATCAATACAATCATAAGTATTGCACAGATCAAACAAAAACATCGCTTCCAACATGACTCGTCTAGATTTTAAACTTTGCAGATTATACTTTTATAATAGGTCACTGTAGGATGCATAAGTACGATAGCAACGAAAATGCATGGCTTTTAAAAACTTCCGTTGTACTTTTTCGAGCATATCGGAATATTTTTCATAGTGGGGATTCCATACTGAAACTGCATACTCTAGCTGAGAGCGAATCAACATTTTGTATAAGTATAAATAGGTAAAAGGTCGGGTAAATACTGTAGCCGTTCTCATAATAAAACCGAACATACGGAAGGCATTATTAACAATTTTGATGATATGGGAATCTGAGTGAAGTTTGTCATCTAACAGAATTCCTAAATCCCGAACCAAGGTTTCTCTTTTTAGATTAACGTTGTTTAAGGTGTAGGGATTCAGTATGATGTTCTTATTTTTGGTATAACTAATGACACAACATTTAGATATACTAAGTTGAAGTTTATTGCGTGTACAGTACTCCGAGAAGGCATCCAAATCTTTCTGTAAAAGAGAGTAATCGCCGTGACTTTTAATGGGCCTAAATATTTTAATGTCGTCAGCATATAAAAGTAATTTTGAATTTTTAAAACATGTATCGATATCGTTTATGAATAAAATGAATAAAAGAGGTCCCAAAATGGAACCTTGCGGTACTCCGGAAGTCACATCTATAGTAGCAGAGCAAAAACCGTTCAATACGACTCTTTGTGTTCTGTTGCAAACATAAGAATAGAACCACCTTAAAAGGTCCCCACGCATCCCATTAAAAGCAATCTTCTGCAGAAGCAGTTCATGATCAACTTTGTCAAAGGCTTTCTTGAAATCAGTATATATGACATCAATTTGAACACGAGCATCCAAGTTGTTAAACAAATAATCTGTTAAAGTCACAAGGTTCGTCACGGTTGATCTCTTTTTGAAAAAACCATGTTGCTGCGGTAATAAAACGTTATGAAGTAGAGGGTACACTTTATCGTGTACTAGTCTCTCGAAAACCTTTGACAATGTCGACAATATTGATATTGGTCGATAGTTCTCGACGTCATTCCTGGGTCCAGACTTGTAAACAGGGGTTATATTTGCAAGTTTCCAAGCTTGTGGAAATATCCCCTGAGAAATGGATAAATTAAATATGGTATGCAAAGGTATACATAGATTGAGGCAGTTTTCTTAATAAAGATTACTGGCAAACCATCAGGTCCAGGCCCTTTGGATGGGTCTAATGAATTAAGCCCATTCAATACATCAGTCTCGGAGAATTGAATGTCACTTATTAGCGAGCAGTTAGGGGAGCATTCAGTTAACGAGGACGGCACACTCTCCAAGGTGGATGGTTCATAAACAGAGCTAAAGAAATCACAAAAAATATTGCAAATATCTTCTGGGTTATTAGATGACTGATTATTGTATTTCATAGAGGCAGGAAATCCAGTAGTAGATTTCCAGAAATATTTAATGTGGTCTCGAATACCATCCTCCACAGAGCTAATGTATTTTCTATATGATTCTTTGCACTCAGACTGAAATCTCGTACGAAATAGTGAAATCTGCTCGTAGTCAGATAAATTCTTGTACTTTTTCCATTTAACCCACGCCTTAGCTTTGTTTTTATAAATGTGTAAAAGAGATTTAGAAAACCACACAGGAAACTTCAAAGACCTACTACTAACCAATGGTACATGCTTTCTTATTATACCAAAAATACTGTTGTAGAACGTGCTTAAGTACTCGTCAGGCGTCTGGTCATTTGAAAATGAGTCGTTCCAATTTATTTCTTTTAAATCTTGATTAATATTTTCGTAATTTGCTTTATAGTAATTATATTTCTTAATTGTCTTACGAACTATTAAATTATTGAGTAATGAGACCGTAATTAACACACAAAACGGTGGATGATGGTTATCTAACTGTAGTAGATAATCCGTGGGGGAATATGTGGTGCAGCAAGAATAACCAGGAATGGAGTAAAAAAGACGAATCCATTCATGCTTTTAACTTAATCACGGAGCTTTGAGAGTAATATATTAAGTATTGAAAAAGTTACGATAATCCTGAATAATTGTGACATTTTTTTGAAGCTCCTATTTGACTCTCATGCTCTCGTATTGTGGTTGTCCCGATCCCACACTAGAAATGGTACAGTTTGAAACATGAAGATCGATATTCTGGCATAGAACTTCATTAGACCCGTTTTAATCAAAGTTGACTCTCACCAAAGCATATTTGTCTAGATCTTAATGTACCTACCCTAGTAGAAACCATTAATTAAAACTAGAACTTATTAATAGACGTCTCGTGTTTTTATTACACCACACAGTTGGCTGTTTTTTAAAGCGTTTTATCACTAATTCACGAAAAGGAGATGTCTGTGCTGTTGGCAAGACTAGAGCGGATCAGCATGGAGTTGGGGCTCCATATAAATAGGGCTAAAACAAAAGTCATGGTTGTGGACCGAAGCAACTCTCTCATTCTGTCTTGCACACTAAACCTGGACACAGTAGACGAGTTTTTCTACCATAACAAACAATGAGTCGTGTGAGCAAGACATAAGAAGACGTATTGGGATGGCAAAGAGCGCCATGTCACAACTGAATCGCGTCTAGACCGACAGGAACGTCTCCCATAAGACCAAGAGAAAGCTCCTTACTACCCTCATATTCTCCATCTTTCTGTAAGGTGCAGAGACATGGACTCTTAAAAAAAGCTGACCTTTGCCGGATTGACGCTTTTGAGGTGTGGTGTTGGAGGAAAATGCTTGGAATCCAGTAGACAGAGCATCGGACCAACGACTCCATAATTGCCGAACTCAAGTCACCCATGAGACTCACCACCATATGCCACAATACCAGAAAAAGAGGTGATAACCTGGAAAAGTTGCTACTGACAGGAAAAGTAGATGGGAAAAGACCCAGGGGCAAGAGTCCGATACGTTGGTCTGACCAAATCTGTGCTACACTGGAGACCACAGTCTGCGACGCCATCCACATCGCCGAAGATGAGACGATGTCAACATGGCGAAATATAGTCCACAAGAAAGTTATTCGTCGAGGTCACGACCCTCAGCATTGAAGATAAACGACGCAAGGACGAGGATAACTAATTACAAGTTAATTGCCAGATAAAACATTTTCATTTATTAGTAATAATATTTTTAAGCTTAATTAAGCTTTGAAGTCTAACATAGTTATTTTGGGCCAAAAATTTGTTCTTCACTATTGAAGTGTTTTTTTTTTTTATATTTGGAACGAATACTCGGATAAGTCGAAAAATATATCATAGTTATTTCACTGAAAATAATTCTAATTCGCATAGGGTAACCCAATATTTGAGGAACCTTTCTTTCCACCATTAATAGGCTCGCGTTTGACCACTATCTCACCTGATGGTAAGCGATGATGTGGGACCTATGGGAAAATCTTTAACTAAGAAAGAGATTATTCTTGATTCTGTATAGCCATAAAAACTTATCCGATTAAACTTCTGTTTATATTTAATGCACACATTTTGCAGCGAATGATTGACTTTAGACTAGTTTAGACTGGGTCGATACGTTCACCGATGGAGCTCAGAAGTTGGATAGTAAAATTTTACACCCCAATTTTTCGTCTAAAACAAATCGGGAACACTACAACTCTTGAGTTGGTAGTTTAAATTTTACTAGAGAGTTTTGGAAACTCCTTAGTTTCGAACTTGTTTACTTTTACATCCGACTTTATCCTCGGAACAAAGTTCTGTTCAAGTTGATTTCATTTTAGGGTAAATCGTCAATGAAAAATCGTTGAAAGCTTTTTCTTTAGATCCAAGTTGTGAGATCTATCCTCAGGTTTATGACCCTTGTTTTTTTTTAGTACTAGCTTCCCTTTTTAGGGTTGCATACCCAAAGGGTAAAACGGGACCCTGTTAATAAGACTCCGCTGTCCGTCCGTCTGTCACCAGGTTGTATCTCATGAACCGTAATAGGCAGCCAGTTGAAATTTTTACAGATAATGTGTTTCTGTTGCCGGTATAACAAGAAATACTAAAAAATAGAATAAAATAAATATTTAAGGGGGCTACCACACAACAATAGCCATTTTGCTGTTTTTTTGCTACGGACGGTTTTTTTTTTTGGTGTGAAATCATCCAATGACTTCTCGCGCCCTTGGGCGGGACGGGAGGCATGTCAGACTTACTGACTAAAACCCACTCCTATGTTCCTTCTTTGCCGTGCGTTCCAGGGCCCCGGGTTTTCCTTTCAGAAGCGAACACGTCATGGCCCCAGCAGGCTTCGACCCTGCTGGGCCCCTACGATTTGCTGACATCTCCTTGAGGCACGCGTGGAACACTACGCTACTTGGGCTCGGTCCGGACGGTTACTGGACGACCGGACGGCATGCTACCAATCGTGGCTTGCAATCGGTATCGGCATCTTGGTGGCTGGGGCGTGAGGGCCGTTTCCTCGCGCGTGCGGCCGCCTGCTTTGGTAGCGTTACTGCTTCGCAGAAGGACGCGACCGCCTGCCATTCCTCCTCACTTCGGACCATGGCCGGTGGTTGTTGCCGCCGATCGCTCCCACGAGGACACGGCGGTGCTCTGCTCAAGCGGGGCACACCTCTACCGTATTCTCCACCGTGTCCTCCGGGCGGTCAACACAATGATGACACCCGGACGTTTCTTCCGCACGAATCCGGTGCAGGAACCTCCCGAACTTATTACATAGTAAGTTAAGGTTAGGTTAAGGCTAACCTTAACTTACCTATGTCCGGTGAGAACCTGCGTCATGCGGAGGCGAGGACGCCGTGTTGTCTTTCCAGCCACTCCTCAAAGAGGGGACTTACCGCCATAATTATGGTGTGCCCAGGCTTTGCCTGCGTGAAAGTAGGTTTCTCCATACAAACTTTGGACCCCCGCTTCATCATCTTAGGGGATGAATTATTACGGACGGTACGGAACCCTTCGTCCGCGAGTCCGACTCGCCCTTGGCCGGTTTATTTTTCTATTATAGGCATTATCTCGTTACCATATTTTGTTATTTCCAATAGTGATCTCGTTTGTTCCTCTGTAATACGTTGATTAAACTTGCAAATAGAATATGGTTAATACAATCTGTGTTAATGTTCAATACTTCATTCAACTCAAATGGAGTTAAATATATTAGTATATTACATAAAATTATAATCTTATACATATCTATATAAAAATCTCGTGTTAACGTTTGTTGTCCTTTAAAACGGCTTGGCCGATTTTTATGATTTTTTTTTATGTATATTTTGTCAATCTGAGAATAGGTTTTTCACACTTTTTGGCACTTTTTATATTAATAATTTATATGGCAAAACAATATTTGCAGAGTCAGCTAGTAATATCATAGATTGTTTCATATACCTAAGTGTTCAGTATCAGTAGAAAAAGTTCTCTGAAATTGGTACAAGACTTAAAATATTTATGATTTCATGTATCATAAATGATTTTTTTTCGCGGAATCTTGAACACCGGTAGAAGAACAAAGGAGCGAGCCTATACTGTGAAAATAAGCCCTTCAATCACCTTTGTATTCACATTATAACGCCCCAAATAGCCTACCTATTGTTGTTTACAATAAAGCCACTTTTCTAATAAGTTGTTTTAAGTGCTTTTCTTTATTATTTTTTAACCTATACCACGACCTTCATACTCCATTATTTCCATGCTCGATTATAATTATTTATAATACATTTAATTGGAATTTAATTTTACCTTAGTAAGGTAGGCCTGATAGGTAGGCCCGCTATATGTAGCATATATTTATACTATCGGTACGTTATTTAAAAATAATAGGTAGGTAGGCCTCACAAGGGCAAACTATAATAGTTCACCTTTCTTAGAAACTCGGTACTTACAATGTTAAACTGCGTCATCCATCATCGAACAAACGTTAAGAGACCATACCTGAAAGTAGATCTAGCTGGTGAGATAGTATAATAATAACCATAATCAGCTTTATAAAGTCCCCACTGCTGGGACTCAGGCCTCCTGTCTAGGAAAAGGAATTTGCGGTAATCCACCATGCTGGCCCAGTGCGGATTGGTGGATGTCACGTCTCTTCGAATATTTAGTTCTGTGCCGCTTTCCTCACGGCGTTTTTTTTTTTCTTCATCGGTTTGAGAGCATTGGTGATGAAATAAAATACACAAAGTATTGCGCCGAGCTGGTTTTGAACCTCCAAACTAGAACTCGCAAGTCGGGGCAGTTACCACTGGGCCACCATTGCTCTCCAGAAAAGATAGTATTTCAATGAAAACATATCAGCTTGCAGTCATGTCTCTGGGTCATGTGAAAGCTGTGTACCATTCCGGCTATTTATAGCCAATCCTGCAAACGTTGAGGCCGCTATCCCACTGGCGTTCACGTTCACTGACAGTCTTTACAATGACGTTAACGTTGCGGTTCGAGGTGTACGCAAGAAACTTGCGACTTTGCGCAGACTCATTGCACAGCGCCGACGTTGGAGAAGCGCTAACGCTCGTAAAACGCCATTGGGATAGCGGCCTAATAGCCCATCTCTTTATATAATGACGTGCAAAAGTAATTTGTGTACATTTCTCTTCTTAAAACTAAAAATAAATATTGAACAAGTATAGTTATTCTGCGGCATCCGGCCTCGCCAAACAAGAGGAGCGCCGCATTGACGCCGGATGCGAGAGTATCGGCGCACGCGCTGCCCATTCTAAACTTCGATCCACAAACGTCAATCCATCAATGTCCGTCTTCCTTCGCGCCGGAAAGAGATACTGAATTCGAAGCAAATTAAAGTTTATTTCCAATACAAATCCTTAATATGTTAAGCAAACGCGTCGTGTCGATTATATGAACGACCATAATGGTATTAGTACTAGAAATATATGGAAGCTCATGCATTGTTCCTGCTTTTGTGGATACATTATGCTTGTGACATTATAATGTAACAATAGAGCCCAATTTAAGGAAGTTGTGATAATAAATTTTATCGATGTCTGTATCGATACACGTACCTGCCTCATAGAATAATGTTTTGATTAGATTTATAAAACCTAAGAATTTTGAAAATTATTTGTACAATAGAAGTGCCACAATCTGCAAAATAATTTAAAAAAAATATGTCACTACTAGCTTCTGCCAGTGGCTTCGTCCGCGAGAAAGAAGGTTTCTCAATACAAACTTTGGACCCTCGTTTCATCCCTTTAGGGGTGAATTTTGGAAAATCCTCTCTTAGTGCTCGCTTTTGTCATAAAAGGAAGCCTTGTGCAAAATTTCACGCTCTTAGCCCTCTATTTTCGGTTGTGCGTTGATATGTCAGTCAGTCAGTTTCTCCTTTTTTTATATATTATTCATATACATGTAACCTAAATAAATAGTGCGATATAGAGTCTGAAGATCAGTGTCCTTACATCTCAGGATAAGAAACAGACCAACTTGACATTGATATGTTAAGTCAACTCGAGTCGAGTCGACTGCGACCCGCACTCGTCCATCCCGATAAGGACAGCAGTGCGTGCCACTTAACTATAAATAAGCCAGATAAAATACTGGTTACTGCAACTAATTACCATTTAAAAATGGCCTTGAAGCTTTATTAGAGGTGCTGGAGAATTTCACAGCAAAAACTGTTAGGTTAATCACACTCCGTTAATTTTATTACTCTCAAACTACTGGGACGGAACTACGTGTGCGGGGTAAATTATTTAATCAAATTATAGTTTAGCTGTACTGCAGCAATCTTGAGCAAACTTTGTGATATATTCGATCCTAATAAACTAGTTGTAGTTGCTGACCATGCTAGCGTCTCGTTCTCTCATGTACACCTTAAAGGAGATAGAAAGGGACGAAAAAAAATTGTATGTCCTTAGTAGTAAAGGGCTAACTCCTTAGAGCGAGTTAGAGCTCACTCGTTAAAGCTCTTGCTTCATCCATTTTAGGCGTCGTCGGCGCCTGTGGACTGTCGTCCCAATAAGGAAGCGATTGCAACGCTGGTATTGATGTTTGTCTATCTATACATATTACAAATAAAATTGAAGAATCTGTTAATTTGTTTGTAATACCAAAATATTTGTTTTTACTAAACCCATATGAAATCGATACCTGTAACAAAAATACAATTTTTGTCTGTCTGTTTGGTTATGGCTCATCTCCGAAACGGTTAGAACTATTTTGAAGGGTCTTTCACTGATAGATAGCTGATTTTATTAGGAATAACTTAGGATAGGTAAGGGTCTGCGCAATAAAAATAAACTTTTTGAAATTATGGCCAAATCGCATTTTGCTGTTTCACGAGTCTTAACGGACAAAGTCGCGGGCACCAGCTAGCAAAAATTCTCGTTTATATAATCTGTTATTGGTCTGCCTCTGTCTTCTAATCCATTATTCAAGTCGAGAGTTACTGCAAGAATGACTTAATGGTTAGTTAGTGATCAAGTGACTAAGCGCCTATTTCTAGTCACAATGCCACTTTGATCCAAACAGAGCGAAACAAAGTTATTTTCACCGTTGATCCTTTAATGAACTTGCGGGTAATGTGTGGTGTGACTCATTAGCTATTTCAGTTGCTTTATACGTAAACATCAGATATACATAATACTGTTTCAATAGCAGCATTATAATCGTTTCATGGACATGTGATGGATTAATTAGCTGTATTATAGGTATCAATTTGTCACAAAGCGCACGCAATCGTATGGGGTAACAATGCGTTTTGACAAATGCATGCGCTATTTGAAGCTTCTGTGCGTTTCTTAACAATTAAAGCCAATTAAAGAACATAGACTCGCGTGAAGACTCGTATCATAATATCGCTTAATCAATTTGATCGCGAGCAACTGAGCTGGGGGTCATTGACATTCAGCTACCGTTTCTTGTTACGCTGTATTTTATACGCTACAGTTGCATTAATTAGTAGTACAGTACTCTGCGTTAGTAATCCTTTTGATTGGTGTCAAGATAATCTATGACGAGTTGTAACATAAAATGGTCCGAGCCCGGTATTTGGGTCGCGGTGATTGCTCCAACGCCCAGATTCCCAGCAACAATGCTCTGTCCCAATCATCAGCGGCCTTTTGTCTTGATACACGTCCCGTCCTAATCTATTTTCACGAGTAAGTTAACTTTGATGTATTTACATTACCTAAGTATATCTAATATTGCATCGAGTTTTACATTATACTTAATTAAACTACAAATAAAGCAATCACTCGTGTTTATATTTGTGTATCAATCAAGTTCTTATTCCACGCGACGTATCTCAGAAACGAACATACTTTATTGATGTAATATTGCATTTTACGAGAAAAAAAAGCAACGGCCGCTGACTCGCGAAATACCGTTTGCCGCCTAGTCCAAATGGAAGCAACTAACGTTATGCCAACGCGAAACTGCGAATACTAATCCTGGAGTCATCGTTTTGAAAAATATCCCGCTCGACTGTAATTTGCATACAATAGGCGGTGGTGTACGGCGCAGGACGTGTCGCACTCCCTCCGTATTTGTTGGAATTACGCATTTTACTTAAAAGTCACGTGACAATTTCCCACACATTGTGCTCCTGAACGAAAGCTTTGCCGCCGGAAAGAAAGAATTTAATTTGCTGAGACAGACAGGCAAATTGATTTCCTCTTTGTTACTTTTTTGGGGCGCCTTAACCTTTTAAAACACGAACATAAAACAAGGCTTACATAAGTAATTTTCTCATACGCTGTAAAAACTTTGGTTATGTTTCGGATAATTTGAATGAAAATTTTTCTTTGAATAATGTCGTAGGTAGGTACGTTAAAGGTCACTAAAACAGGTCCTGTTTGCCAATTAGCTACCGGCCGCAAAAGTAAAACATGTTATAAATCTTGTTAATATCAATTAACAAAGAGAACTGGTAATCATTTATAATTAGTGACGTAAAACCCCCATCTTACATGTTATTATAATGGTACATTTAGAGAGTCACAATACAGCAATTTCACGAGGCCCTCCGACCGACTGGATGTTTCTCGCATTTCATTTTATTATGTGTAATGTAATAAAGGAAATAAACGTATGCAATATTCGTGCTGCTATTAAGCCTGTATTCAGCAGTGATCCCGCCTCAAATTGAGCCAAATAACTGTTTTCTTTTATGATATAATTTTTTTCTGTTTTCTGCCTCTCTGACAACTTTGGAACTCATTGATGGCGAAAGATATAGAGAATAAAGATGGTTGGAGTATGAATTTGATTCTAGTACTACTGCAAAAAAATATGAAGTCTTTGGTTCATTGAAACCAGAATATTGAGAGACGACTAAAAACCATCACAATTTCAGCAGAACTTTTTTTATAGGCAATAAAATACAGCATAACTAAAGCCAGAAATAATACCGAACAGACGGTTTTTCTCTAGAAACAATAAACGAAATAGAACAACGAGCAATACTCCCGTGTGTACGTATATTATTTTCCCTAAATATTTCAGTACAGTTGTTCAGAAGTCCCCTAAGCCATTGAAGAGGATGTATGTTTATATGAGCACTGGATTACTTAAGTTTAGTTAGATATGTTTCTTAGACCATTGTTCTCATTGTTACTGGGGCCCTAATCTCGGGCTCTGCGAAAATTCTGTATCTTTTGTCTTTGTCGTACGAAAATGTCATCTGAGCATAGTTATAGTACCCACTACTTGCTCCTGAGTGTATTTTAACGTGTTAGTGAGTAGTGAGATTCGTTTGCGTATATTTGTCTGTTGATTCAGTGAGACTAGTTTTAGCTTCTGTAATTTACGAGGAATCGTTCTTACTCCTGGCTTCTGCCCGGCTCAGTGCCAGATCTACTTGATGGTTCTACTTTCTGCTCATTACTAAGCATATCATTGACAATTTATACAGTAGACCTACCTACTTTATATTCATGAACATTCATTTCCTTCTAAATTCTGCTAACCCAGGAAAACATGTATCGTCGATTTGCAGATTCTGCTTTTGATTTAAGGTGAACGCTCCAGGATAGCCTGCGAAATTAAAATTTTTGTGCGTTTTTTTTTGCAGTTCTGTATCGGATAGTAATGTAAAAAAACTGAGCAACTCTTTAGTATTGTATACAGATGTTTATAGTACCTACTACCTACGGTTTTTTTAACGACACAGTGGATTGAGTAGTTGGCATTTCTCTACTCCGTATTTTTCATATCTTGTAATTAGACATGTATATGAGTTAAAAACCCCATATAGAAAATATGGAATTTTAAAAAATCGTGGTTCCGTGACTGGTTACTATGTGAGTGCACTAATCTCATGTGGCAGTCGATAAAGTAATTAACTTGATAATGATTGTCTCGTAGACAATCAATTCACTTTCGCTAATACTCGCCGAAGTCCCGTGTAGTACGACAGTGATGAATTGCAGCCTATAGACACACTGTCTAGATAAGCCTAATTTATTACGCCTTATGTACACCATAGTGATTAAATTGCTCTCAATACTGCACTCCTTCAAGGACGATTTACCAATTAACCTCATCTGGGAAAAGATGTCATGGCCACCAAGACTTTTCGCACATTCTTTTCTATGCGCATCATTTGAATACACAATACCCATTTCTCTAACCAAGAGTAGGGTAATTATACTTTGATAATTAAATTCCAAACTGATAACGGAAATTACTCATACTTTAGTTCCTAATTTTAGAAATTCCAATTTTTGTCATATAACAACTTTCAGATAGAAAAAGTACTAGTCATCCGCATAAACTTTTAAAGACGAGCACACTAGGCTTCACTTAAATCCTTTTTTCTTTCTACGCGAAAGATCGTAAAATGCGTACGTTAAAGTTCAATACTTACGAGCTTGGGTGCTCCTCTAAAGGGATCGAACTTACAGCATTGTCTCGATTTAAACCAACCCGCGACATAGGATCACGATGCCTTGTGTATCGTGTCTCATCTATACTCTCTAGGGAAATTGAACGGTACATGAGCTGTTCAATCTACTAATATCTACACGTCTGCATTGCATATAGAGATCGTTGAGACTCCAGCCAACTTAATTTCTTACCTTATATTAACTTAACAGATACTATAACTGGTGTGAATTATGTAAGTGAAAGCGCTTTAGTCCGTGAGTTGTCCCAAGATTTAACACATGTTGACAAGAAACGACAAAACAATATTAATGGGCTCGCACGCGGACATTATCGTAATGAAGGAAATAAAACCAAAAAGTTACGAGGATTCCGTTTGGAGACTGTTCATAAAAAATAAATTTAGCTAATGATGAAATACTTGATTCTTCACCACAATTTAGTCAACAAAGGATTTTATTAAACATCGTAAATATTAAATTCATAATGGTCTACAAAACCCAAAACCCACAAATAACAATAAACCTGACAAAGCTATAAAAAGAAAACGACGATACTCTACTATTCAGATTCATCTGAATTGAAATTAATATCATCAGTAGGCCACGTCTAATTTCACAAATGGAGTTTCAGACGAGTTATGAAAGGAATGTGAAGTGAACGAGATATTGTTGATGGCAAATGAGTTGACGACTCGATTGTTAGTGGCCAGTTGTACAAAAAATAGGTCGCCTTTGTTCGGTTGACGACCTATGCCTCCTATTATGCCTGATTCGATAGTAAACACAACTTCATCATAATTCTTTTTAAATATGTATATTTGAAGTAAACAGTAGTGGGAGACCATACCATAGATATTGTTTATCGATAACCTTGTTGACATATTAACGAGATGTCGGAATGAATTGCTAAGTAAGCGCGATGAAAGACATGGGCCAGGGGCTGCCCGACCGCACCGAGCTATTTCTGTTCCAAGACGTTGACCTGTTCCTATCTGCATTTGGAGATGCATTCATCGTTTTTCAAACGTTTTATTCCAGGACTTCGTACAACATCCGCATTTGTGAAATTTTTATACATTTATTGCATGAGTGGACTGTCACTTTTATAAATGTGGTAATTCATATCAGCGACGTCATTACCTTCAAACGCTACAGCAGTGTAATAAATCAGATTCATCCCGCCAAGGGTCGCCGCCTGAGTCCATGTTTGGCTATTGTTTGAGTACAATGTGCCCCATCTGCAATTGTTCGGAACAATTTATGGCATACACTTTTGGACCATGATTTTTTTATTCAAATCTGTTTCACTCTTATGTAGAAGTATAAATCGGAAATATTTGAGAACTGTTATAACGTAAAACAACACCGCTGCCTGAACAATTGTTTGTTTTCATATCCAACGATAATGATTTCAAACTTCCGATTCCTGGAAATGTAGCTATTATATTGAATTTGTTGGGAATAGGTAAGCTAACAATATTTTGGAAGGCCACGGATTCTTACTTGGTAACGTAGAAGTCGTCCGTTTTTGGTTGCCGCACGAGTATTGATTTACCCTGCGGCAAAGAACTTTCTGTTATTAATACAAAGTATAGTCAAACTTTAATAACAGTAACATAGACGGTAAGTGGTAATTAAACGAATACAGACGGACGAGTCTGAAATCAATAGCGACTGGAAGTATGTGCCTAGTCTGTAATTATGTGTAGATAATTGATAAAGTTTCCAGACGTTTTTCGTCTAATTGAAAAACTTCCTGAAACAATGCTTTCATTAGTCCTCTTGCATTCATTTCCTACAAATACTAGGTAGGTACTTTAGTCGGGACTTTGTTTTTATCTTTACCGGAAAAACGGGTACCGTCCTTATTTACGATTGAAGTTAATAAAGCTTTGAATTCAAAAACAAAGAATTAATAAAAGGTTTGCTTTGATGTCTCATAGTTGTCACGACCATTTTCCTTTCGAACCGAACTTTGGATGAATTATCTTTCGTTCTCAATTACCATATTCGTTGATTGCGGACCTCTGCCGGACGTGTCAACTCGAATATTATTCACATAATCGAATCTCATCGTTGGAGTGTTCCGTACCGTGGATCCTCTGAATTTGAACAGACCGGCTCCGTCTATCATACAAACGTGAATAATTGAATTTCAACGGTAAACTCTCGAGACCCGATTCCCAGTGACCTGCTGAAATTATCTATTTACTCAAACACCTGGGTGGAGATATTCTTGACTTAAATTTTTAAAGCTTACTTTAAATATAACTGGATTTAGTCCTCCTAAATAAACACTTTGCATATTCAACTAGTTTGAATAAGCTATTGTTATTTTTGAACTAAGCTTGCTGTTTAAAGATAGTTCCTATGGACTTATGACTTGTCTTTTAATTTAAATCACCAAGTGAAAAAGAAGTCTATGAAAAGAGGTCAATAAATTAATTAACATAATTGCTTAAAGCGCAGTATACCTACTAGGTGTTAAATTAACGGATCGATTTCGAAACACTAAAGTGCGCCTCAAAACTAGGATAGCTGTTGTGGTTCAAAAGGCTGCACAACTTAAGTTGGACTGAGCAGGATATATCTGCCGCATGCCCGTCAAAGTGTGGGCCAAAGTAACATAAAATTGGTGCCCTGAGACAGTAAGACGGGAAGATCATGAAGGAGATGGCGGAAAGAGCTAGACAGATTTCGGAAGCACGAGCTCGACAGGAGAAGGAAGCGCATCCCGCTAAGATGGAAGTAGTAGAGGGAGGCCTGTACCCAGGAGTGGGTCAGAACAGGCGAGCATATAAGTTAATAAAGGAATGTAGTGGCTGCTGTTCGATTAACTTGATATTACGAAACTCGTTAGTACTTAGCTCAGTAAACAGGTACTGGATTCGGTTACTGCGGTCGGCAAGCGAACAATATGCACTCACCGCAGTATCAAAATCTGCTCATATTATGTAAATCGGTTGGAGGAGACACTCAGTTTTCGATTATTCATGCTTTTCATCCAATAAGATACTTCTGTTACTCGACACTTTTGAAATGTGATCGGTTTTTCGTCCTTGTATCTTTGTTTTTTTTTTATCTTTTACTTGTATTATTGTTTCACTGTTAGTTCAATATTGTCTTTTACACAAGTTTTATTCTTTATTTTTAACTGGTTCGCTGTTTCTTATATTTTTAAAATGTATGTTGGCTACTTTTTGGATATGGCTACAAATTATTTCTCAGCTTCATTTCTTTTTCCTTCCCAAGAATAAGTTGATTATGCCCATATTTTTCATAGCAAAGAAGTATAAACTTCTCATAAAGACGCACAATAACGGAGCATATGGCACCAAGCATGTCGAGCAACAACTCCGTGTCCTAACCGAACGCTATTGGATTACGTATTAAGAAAACAAAGCGATGTAATTTCAGTTGTGACCGCAACATTTACGACCTGTTGCACACCCCTAATAAAACACTAAATTAGTGCTTACCTGTCTGTCGAAAGCTTTGCGGAAATCCTTTACAATTGTACCGCTCATTGTGTAATCTTTACATTATAGGGAATTGCGTAACGAATAAGCTGTCTCAATGCCAACCTTACTAACAGTTACCACAAACTTATCTGTTTCGGAAATAGGTGTCGCCTGGATGGCACCTGCTTTGTTTCTTTGTTTGTAAGATTCTCATAAAGAAATGTATAACATTTCCAAGAATAGGCATTTTATAAATAAGTTCATTAGCACTATAGGAACAGCAGAGTGACTGGAGCAAATTGACAAAACTCTGACAAACGACAAATAACAGGACGCATCCAATTTACCAGCTTGGATGAACTAAAGCCCTAGGCATAAGCGATGATGAACTGATTGACTGAAGTGTCAACGGCACGGGTGGACTGACACTTAATTTACTCCGTGAAGGACTGGTTCTAACGCCTCCAACTCGCTCGGATTTTTCTCGTACTGACGGCTTGTATTGAGCAAAGTCGCTTTCCACATCTGTCTTCTTGTGTATATGCTAACTCGTTTTTACTAATAGATAGGATATGAACGAGGAAAGTTTGTGTATATGTCGTGGCCAGATCATAGAAATTGATCTCTTCATGATAAGGCCAAGTAAAACTGGCCAGATCGTTTTAAACTTTAAAGTTTGATATTTCAATCCTCGTTTGGCCTACTTTCTTTAGATCTTTTACTATCATAGAAATCCTACATCAATGATATGACTAAACGAGGATTGACATATCATCAAATTTTAGCGTTTAAACGATCTGGCCAGTTTTAGTTGGCCATTTCATGAAGTGATCAATTCTATGATCTGGCAACGACATATAATGCGCACGTCTACGCGACTTAACGCGACCCGCCCTGGCATGGTCGCTAATAGAGTATATTTGTATACTAGCTATTGCCCGCGGCTTCGCCCACATACATAAAATATATGTCTATGTCACTCAGGAATAAAGCAGCTTTCTATCGGTGAAAAAAATTTCGGAATCGGACCAGTACTTTCAGAGATTACTACTTCCTACAAACAAACAAAAAAAAACTTTACCTCTTTATAATATTGTATAGTGTAGATATATATGTATGTACTACGTATTCTATCGTATGTCATTGAGCAAAAATATGATTGTCTTCAAGCCATAAATAAATCATATTTTTATACATCATCCAGTTGACAAAGATGTCTGTCAGGCATTACAATCCGTATCTACGTCTTGTTTGCGTTGTCTCCTCTGGCCTAAATTTTCCAAGTTGTTAATGAAAAAGCTCCGTCGCCCCGGCTCGCCGTGTAATTTCACTTCAAAGCTGGCTCCAAGGCCCGTTTGTTATTTTCTGTAATCACAAGCACAGAATATATTATACGTTAGACTCCCTTTCCTTGATGCGGTACTTACTGCGTTGCTTTATTACATTTCCGTGTTAATCGATCTGCCGTGCTAATTACCTTGCCGTGTGATACTTTTTACGATGTCCAGTTCCCATTATCTCCTATTATTTCATTGTTGTCTGAAAAAAGGTAAATTAAAACCTACATTATGAAATCCCTTTATCGTTAATTGATTCCAAGTATCGTTTCATTAGTAACCATTCTCACACAGGTTATTAAAACGACAATTATTTGGATGGACGCTTATGATCGCGTGTTGTTTTGGCTTCCTGCTATTCAAAGAAAATGGAGATTCCGATGTCGTTATGATTCGAGCTTTCATTACAATTTTTCAGACTACGTAATGTTTTGAAGGGGAAAATGTGCTCCATAATTAATTTTACATTGTACTCTTTGCTAAAATTACTTTATTGTTCATTCTGGGTTTAATTTCTCCCCCGGTACCTTGTTCAATATAATTACGTTGCTCTTTCTTACAAATTCGCGTAAGTGCTTATTTATTCATTTCAAAATTTGTTTGTGTAATAAGTATATTTTAATTTGTAAATAGGAATGATCTCTTTGCTATGTATAAAACATGAAGAAAATCTTGTCTAATTGAAGAATTCCATATAAAAGCTTGTTTATAAAGTTATTCAACATTATTTTATCTTTACTTTGTTTGCCTTCAGGGTAGCATGACTACATCAAAGAGAACTCGGTTTTTAACGTTGATTTTACCGCACCGCATCGAAATAAAAGTAAATCCATAACGACATCGGATACGTTTTTTTATGCAAAGGTCCGAGTTTTTTCGTTTGTCAGTGATTGATTACATTCCAAAAGGGCTATGCTCCTAAAATAGTGTGGACCGAATAAACTTATGGCAAAAAAAACTTCTTGACCGAAACGTTGTAAAGTGAATGAAAATGAAAAGAAGTCTTTTTGTTGCTCTATCTTTTGTATAAACCCTCATTTATAAAAGCGGTGCATGTGTACAAAATAATTCCTTTTCATTAGAGGCTTTTGTGACTTATTCATGTTTTACTTGTTTTATAAATCTCAAATCTAACTCATAGGAGTACTATACATTCAAATATTTTCCTGTAATTTATTAAATTCCCTAAAATTTTCGGCTTGTTCCATTATTACTTTTGCGTTTAAAGAAATGTATTCTCATAAAAGACTACAGTCACTTACATGAGAGACATGGTACAAACAGTGCTTATTATTAGTATTTTCGTCGTTCATAAATATATATTTTTTTGTAATTGGCTGCTAGTGGAGTATGGTTAATACTTTTCAAATAATGTAGATCATTAAGAAATACGTGGAAGCTACTAATGAGGATTTTGTTGATGGCGAAACTTCAGCCGGTTAGGATGACTAAGGCCGAATCTTTGTTTAAGAATAATCTATGATGATAAGGTGTACTCAGCTGATGTGTGTTCGGAGCGAGGGGCGGGATCACACTGACAGCGCGGTCTCCGTGCGTGCAGTAGTTCTACTCGTTACCCAGTCAGTTGTCTCGCGTCGCTGAAGTCGGTCGACGCCCCGGTTCTCTTGTTTTCATCTTTGCATGTAACTCGGTATGGTTAAATAAAAGTGTCACAAACAGTGTCTTCTTCTCAAATAGTTGATTTTGTGTGAACGTTGCTGTGTTAAGTGAACGCAAGTTGTAATATTTCGACGCACCGTGTTTTTTTTTTCTACGTTTGGAACTAAGTTGCACACCGGTTCAAGGTAAAACTTTCAGGTTACCTACACACACCACAATAGATGACTACGGCTGCAATTTTATCTTATCGTTCATTGATAAATTGAGCAAACGTTTTACCTACTTATTTAGACCAGATTTATATTCATTAAGATAATTTTACTGGCTTGAATTTCCGAAAAAGTTATTGGAATTTTATTACACTTTTAAATTTTGGCTTTTTGCACGTTTTTTCAATCACACGCCACATTATTAGCGCTACAGTATTTATTGCCGTCATAAACATTTAAAAAGGGGTTGAAATATGTGGAGGGCTATTGATTCGCAACCCTAATAAAACTCGCGTATTGAGAGCGGCCCTATTTCATATATTGAGAGGGAACGCGCATTCACCTCGGGTTCACTTTGGATTAAGATCAGTCAATTCAAAACGTGCCATTTATAAAATGGGTATGTCCAAAATTTCCTTTGCTTACATTTATATTCTAGGTCCGCTGTTAATCTTTGAGTATTTCGGAGGAAATCATCTCGACAAGGATCTATACGGGACAATACTTATTGCTATATCGGATTTTCAATATTTACCATGGAAAACATACAAGGAATAAGAAAAAGGTTAAGTATATATCTTTTCTTATATTAGACTCTCTGAATTATGATACGCGTGTGGCATTATACCACTGTTTATGCATGATTATGTCACATTAGACATACAACTTACTCCTCGCCTATGAATCTCCAATCATTATGCAGAGCGTGATTCAACCACAATATTTATACTTTAGATTAACGTATGCTGTAGTTTACTGGCCTCTAGAAGTCCATCCGGCGTTGACTAGATTTCTTGGTAGTTAGAAACTATTGGTAACTATGACGACCGGCAGAAAGCACGCAACTCCGTCACGCACAGCCGACTTGAACAGCCACAATTCCTGTTACACACCGTCAAATCTTTATTATGTCGCATCTGAAATTCAGCCACGAATTTCCAACGAAAATGCTTCTACAGCACTAGGTTGCTCTCATGCTACATCAGCTTATAGCCGAGGTTTATCTACGTGAATTTCTAAAGTAATCTCTATGTTAATCCGGGTTAAGACTACTAAATTTTGTGGAAAATCTGCTTGGCGCAAACTTCCTGCGGCGGATTAACGAACAAGCAAGAGAAGCACGTGCTATCAGCCTCCGCAATACTTTAGCTTTTCTGTAACAATTATAATAACTTGCTTCAGTACTCAATTATTCGTCAAAGCTTTGTCTGCTACCATCCACTACGTACGCAGAAATTTCTTACTTAAAACTAATTCTGACAGCACGGTTGGCACAGTAAAGTTGTCAAAAAATAAAAGGCCCGTTTTGACATCTGTCAAACGAATAGGTACTTAAACACGCAAAAAGAATACTCGCAATATATTCCATTATATTATTTAACGCGCCAAAAAAATATATGTATTTTTTAAAACACTTTATGTAATTAATTATTATTTTATTGTTTCTCTGTTTCGTTGCAAGTTACATTCTAGGGTATTTCTCAAATGTCAAAACGGTCTTTTTATTTTTTAACGAGTTTAGTTGAGCGATTGGCTGCTGTGCTGCGTGTCGTGGTTTCAATTTCCACACTAAACAAATATCTGCATGGCCTACAGATAGATAGTTGTTTCGGGTCTTGTTGTCTTATGTATGTGAGTTTATATCTGAACGCACCACGACACAAGAGCAATTCATAGTGTGAGGCAACGTTTTTTTTAAGAAAAAATAATCGCCCGTGAAATGACTCATTTTACTGAAGCTACAAACACTTCCTCTACTTCATTATCATTCTAATCAACCAGTAATTTCGTCCCAATCAATCTGTGTTTACTGAAATGCACTGTATTCACTCCATTCCAATTACATTAGGGTGTTTCGGAGGTTCCAATCCCCAATCCCCTTTTCAATTTTACAGTTTCATAACAATTACGTGATGAACATTTTCACCCTTGGCACTGCCACCTTAATAACTTGTTTAATATTCCACCGTGTTTTGTTTATCGTGTTGTGTCAAACTCTGAGGTAAAAAGGATTTATCGGATTTATAATTATGACTTTTTCTTAATCAGTCTTTTAAATTTATTATGAATAGATTAATTTTTAAAAAAGTGATTAATATGTGTAGTTGGTTTAATATTATGACTCGTCCGTAAGGAAGTAAGCATAAATCATTATAAAAAAAACCTTATCTATAATTTATTAACATTCTTCTATGACACTTGGAGCAATTACATTATTTTAATTTATAGTCGAGTTCCTCTTTTTTTGCTGTCGCAAATTAATGTTCCGGACGGTTAATTTTTAGCGTCGCCACACTTTGTTTCTGAATTTAAGATCAGTCGTGACAGCTGTTATTAACCTGTCATTACAGATAGCAAAAAAAAGATCGGTAAATCATTTTTGTAAGTCGTTTCACTTAATCGATTGCTTGCATGCATTCCTCTCACTAGTGAACATAATACCTACCTACTGGCTATACTGTTTTATCCATTTTAAAATATAAATACAGCTTTGAGAGTTTGGAAAATCGAATGAGGTTTAACGATCCTTTTGTCATAAAGCAACAAACCGTGTTATCCAATTTCTACAATCCTCCCCCGTTGCTTTAGCCAGGGGTGGCTTGCGAGATGCCGAGTTATAGATTCTTGATGAAAGGAATCTGATCAAATAACGATAATATACACAATTATATTATTATGTGCTTACGTGCTGCATTTTTCCCTCATTACTCATGTGAATTACCGCACTAATGAGTCTTTAGTAAAATGAAAATTTCTGGCACATTCCGTAACCGAAAATCAAATAAAGTACTTATAAAAAAAACATTTTCCCAAATAAACTCTCGGTCACCCAATTCGGGACGATCATTCTGCTGTCGCATGAAATCTGTCAGTTTTGACCCTAAACCGCTCGAGTGTGTTTTTTCTGCCAACGTCACGTCAAGTCAATCAGTTTGGGCATGAAATCGATAACTTCCACTGCGATCACGAAGTGAGAACGTAGAAGGTAGAATTTAACATCGTACGCATCTCGCATCTCCGTATCGATTGTAACCAACGGCATATTCTACCACATTTCGGAGCAGGTGGCCTTGTTTGTTTATTCATGGTCTAAACACGGGGTAAAGGATCCCTCGATTTCTTCGGAATCCGTTTATCGACAATGATTTAAACGGTTATCGGCAGCCAATCTGACGTCCGTCATAGATTAACAGTTGGTTCACGTCTGTACGCGGAATGAAAGATTCAGACAATACTGTTAGTTTGTAACGCATACCTCTTATCTAGAGATAGTTGACGATTTCTACGTAACGTGCGGTTTTAATGTGTAAACAAAAACAATAGCGTAATCTGTGTACATTTTTAGCTGTTAATCATGTTTAATAGTTCATAATTAAGTATAATCAAAATCCAATCGTAATTTTTACACGCGTGACGACGATGATACATGAATTATTATTTGTCAAGTTCTACCTTTCAGTCAGTTATATTTTATCAGTTAGCGATTTAAATCGTTCGTTTGGTTCTAGTACTTATCAAAAGCATTCCATCTGCGTCAGCCATCAGCGTCCGTAACAACGGTTTAATTGAGCCGTGTTTATTATTTTAATTGGTTGTTTCGTTAGCCACTACAATGCTGACTTTTAACAAAGGAAAATTATTCCAGTCTGCGAAATTTTAAAAGAACAAAACTGAAATCTCTTAACACATTTTGAGAGTTCAAAACGGTCTTAGCGGAGTTTTATAGAGAGTTTTAATTAATAAGGCTGTCTCGTCTCCATGTTATCCTGAGGGCAATTTAGTTAGCGCATTACAGCGCTGTGTGTGGGGCCAACATACTAATTACGCAGCCGAGGAATTCTCGGCTTAATGCCTAAACAACTTGTTCACAGTGGGATTGAACTGTCTTGCTCTAGACCCAGCTTTATTTATACAACAAGTATTTATCTTCAAGGGCCAATGAGCTTACATTTAAAGTCTGCTAGAAAATTCAGGTCTTTGTTAAGCAAACTTTCAGCCGACCTTTTACGTCCCTTTTGTATCCCTTAACGATTCTAAACCCAGTAATCCGACAATGGACATGCAAAAATTCTCGGACAGACCAAATAGATGCCCCTCGTAATTGACGTAGCTCTAGCATCCGAAAAGTATTGTTGGTCTCCTTTTTTAGTGGCAAATCATCAAACAACTTCTTCCGCTCTGGGTGGAGTGAGAGGGACTGTCAGACTTTTACTGACTAAATCCCACTGTGCTGTTTCAGTTACAGTTTGCGTTCCAGGGCCATGGTAACTCTTCCGAACGTTCCGGCAGCCATTGCAAGAGTTGTTCCCCCACGTTGATAGCAGGGGCGTATGTCAGTCACCTCTCATTATGCTGATAACTTCAAAGAAGAAGTCATTACTCGTTATCCAGGGACATTAATACCTTGTTAATAATGTATAGCCAGTCGTTTCTGTTTATTTTCATCGTTAGATCACGCATGTCTGATGTTACAACTTTTTACTTACCGATGAATGAACTAATCAACAAAGTTAATCAATGATTAAATCAGTGCGTGTTAGTTGCTTTTAAACGAGAACATTTATTTAATTGCATTGTGTTCTACAGTTGCTAATTAATTATCCATTTATCAATAAAACTTTTAAGAATTTGAGTTAATTTGATTATCCTGTAAATGATTGGTCTTTATATGAACACTAATGAATTTAGTGAGTGAATGGTTTTGAAAATATTTTCTGATTCAACATTTTTCGATTTCTAAGTCTGGTAGGGTTGGCTATGTAGTCTCAAGTTTTATGAAATTTAATAAACTTATAAGTTGGGGTCTTAATTAAACAAATTGTTTTACTTTAACATTTTCACGACCCTTACCCAAAAACCAGACTCTGTAAGTAAGATTAAGCTCATAGTTTTTGTTTAAGTTTCCTTGTTTTGCTTGCATATATGAATAAATTTAACAGATCCTGATATTAGCGCGTTCAACCAAACAAAAAAACCAGTAATAAAATATTAATATATTGTTATGTATATAAAGCCATTTGAGGTCGACGCAACATTTTTTAACCGACTTTAAAAAGATGGAGGTTCTATGTTCGGCTGAATGTATTTTTTTTAATGTATGTTCACCGATTTTTCGGTCAATTGTGGATTGATTTTGAAATTATTTTTTTTTTTAATGAAAGGTTATGCTTCCAACTTGGTCCCACAAAAATATTATTAATATTATTGGTATTCATGATCTGATCATGAACTTTGAAGATATGGAACGGATCTCCTCATAGGACCACAGCAGAACTGTCGTAACAAGCAAAATTAAAAGTTTTTTATTTCACACTTTTTAGTTGCAATACACTTATAAACAGTGCCTATTTCTCATGACAATTCCAATTAACCCAAACACTGCTAGGTTACATTGTTTTATTATGAAGTTCCTGTAAACCTCTCTACCTTCCACCTCCCAGCTCCATCATCAGATCAGTTCGATAGTACCTTATAGCCTAAGTGCATCTCATGACAATTCTAATAAGCCCAAACACGGCTAGGATACATTGAGTTCCTGTGCCTACCTTCCGGCTCCATCATCAGATCAGTTCGATAATACCTTATAGCCAAAGTGCATCTTATGACAATTTTAATAAGTCCAAACACGGCTAGGTTACATTGATTAATTACGGAGTTCAAGTGCCTACCTTCCGGCTCCATCATTATCATCAGATCACTTCTATGATACCATTTCCAACGTAACTATTCAGAACCATTCATTTATTTGTATTGTCATAGTCGCTTAACTATCTTCATTGTGATATCTATGTGAGTACCTATGAAGTTCCATTGACCATTTCTGGTCTTCTGCATTAGTTCCACTTCATCAAATGTTACTTTTTGACTGTAAATACTTAAGTTCTCGATGAAAGTACCAAAATCACTTTATGGTTGCCTATAATATTTGAGGAGTTCCCTCGATTACTCATGGATTCCATCATCAGAACTGGATCTTGAAAAAAAACGGGCCCAATCTGGAAACATCTTTTTAGGGGACAAAAAAATATTTGCAAATCGGTACGTAAACGACGGAGTCCTGAGGTGACAAACATTAAAAAAAAATGATAAAAAAATACAACCGAATTGATAACCTTCTCCTTTTTTTGAAGTCGGTTAAAAAAACAACGAATTGCTATTAAAACCAACACATAAAACTTTTAAGGCCGCAGTTCAATACCCATATAACAACAATTAATTAAGTCAACTAATTCATTGAAACACAATGGAAAATAGCACGCATTAATCCTATTGACCCGAGTGAACTGGAAGAGCCATTATCTAATATAGGGCTGTAGCATAGCATTCGCTATGCACTTTAGTAATAGTCTTAGTAATGACCGTTAATCGGGCGTTGCCATGTCTAGTGGAGTAATAGTGCACATGATCTATGTTATGTGAACTCGTGAACTAGATTCCGTATCACGTCACGTCAAATGAGCTTGTGTTTTGTTTATGTAGAAGCAGTTCGTCACCTAAAAGGGATGGTTCAAGATTCATGTGTCAATTTTCTGAGGAAAATGCCTGAATATAAGCTGGTTTAATATGAGATTGATTTCCTCTTTTAGTCGTTTGCCCACTACAATGGTCGTGACTTAACTTTTTGGCGTTCTCCCATAATTTAAGACATTCTTGTTATAGTGCGTCGGAGATCGTGTCCTGCTGATTGATTTTGTATTATTTGGGTCCAAATCTGAAGCTCGGGTTTTTTGTCCAGGATAGCAGTTGATAAATTGCACTAACAAGTGCTTAGAAATGTTGCTGCATTTTACCTGTTGTGTGATAAATAATGTACTCTTAAAAAACAAGAGCTGAGTCGTAAAAGAAATCCTCAATAAGAATTATCACGAGCAACGGGAGCAATGAATATTTAATAAAAACTTTATCCCCTTGAACAAGAGAAAACAACATTTGTTATCTCGCCCTCGTTACTGCGAAGTTTCTTGTGTTATACCGTTCCAACGTTACGCAGACAGTTTCTCGTGTCGTAATCATTAAGTTCTCTGAATTGAAGGTTATGTTAGCCGTAGATAGGTACATAACTCCCATAGATCATATAGCTAACCTTAAAGTACAAAGAACATGAATAAATCAACCTTTTAAATGGCTACAGACTACGATCAAAGAACAAGCGGATTAACTAAAATTACCTTATCGAATCAAGTTTACGTTTTACAAAGCATGGCACGAAAGAGGTCGAAGTACCAGTAAAGCGCGGCCGGTCGGGTTAGTGCGGTGCATATGACGAATCGCGACTCGAGCCGAGTGCATGACAGTTCAGTCGGTTCAGTCACACCGATTAATTTGCCAGGAACCACCGGCGCGTATAGCCGCACCCACAGACCGCCTGGTAAGAGTCAAGACAAGATTAGCTCCACACTTCAGATACGGATATGACAACGGCCTTGTAGTGTTCAACCGTAATTGAGTTTCTTTGATTGAAATAGCTACATTTATTGTTATGGCAGTTGCTCTGTGACGTTTCTGTGCAAATAGAGCATGGTTATTGTAAACAGTCATTCATTATTGTACCCATTTGAGGGTGAAACTCAATATTGCCTAAAGGCTCAAGTAACAACCAGTCAATGTCAGTTTTTGCGGACGAGGCAATATACTGAAACAAGTCTTTGTCTCAATTTCACTACAACGCAGCGCTATTTCCCTCGCACTCATTCTCATTCCGTCAATCAAGCCGACAATCAGCACGCACGTAATTTTACGCTGAAATCTTGTTACTTTAGCTAGTGTTCATGCTCACGTCGACATTGACGAAAATCTCATATATCAAACTTGTGCGAAGTTGCGCTATGCGAAATACGCGATTGAACGTACTGACACAATATATTGTACATAAGTTGCACGTTATCTGACAGTGAGATATATTCGATGTCAATTTCCTTTTTACTTAACCGATAAGCGGGGATCAAACTCCTGGAATCCAACCTGACGAAGCAGTTATGTTTTTTGTTGCTTGCTCTAACTCACGTCACTCGTGAATCGAATAATAAAATAGCGTGGGCGGTTACGCACACGTAGTAGTACTGCGGCAATGTTTACCGCAGCCATTCTTGGCTACTGATACCCGTTAACGCTGTCGCGTATCCGTATCTTTACAATTTAACACAAACCTACGTACATAAACATTTATAGAAATGCAGTGTTTGTGCAGTATAATTATCACCGGCACTGGGTAATTTACATTTCCATAAAACGAGCCCACAAAGGTTGCGCAAGCGATGGCGCGGCGACAATTGACCGGCGGCCCAGATGACATCACTGCCAGCCCTGCCTCCACGGCGCACAGCTTCTCTGCGCAGTGTCACAGAGTATCGACATTCGACGGTGTCGCAACATCCATCGGTAATATATTAATTTGGGCCGTCCATTTGTAATTATCTACGGTCTGTTGAACTTGTTTTATAACAGTGTCGGCATTACCGTTTCTCTCCATTGATATATAAATTACTGATAGGACTCCATTGATATGGCGCCATTAAACTAAGTTTTATAATAAAATCAATGATGTAAAAGTGCAGTGTCTGTCAGTACTGGTCATTCAAAAGTAAAACTGGTAGCCACCGATCGAAGGAACTGGCACTTAAGATATTACTTTATGATTCCAATAAACGAGGTGAAGTTGAGATATGATAGCCCTAAAAATATCTTCTGGTCCTCCTGAACGGGGAGTATCACTAAAAATTAATAAGAGTCATACCTTAATTAGTGTGAAGTACCAATAAACAGAATCTAAACGATCGTTTCCACATACCTACTGCAGTACCCGTATTATCAATTTCTTTTAAATTGGCCCTTACATTTATTTCAGTAACAGCTGCTATCGATTTACGAGCCAATTAAAACGTTGTAAGGATTTATCGGCTCACTCGTAAATTGTAATTGTATCAAATATTTGGTGACACTTCGTTATTTCGACGCGTTGCCGAAGCGGGACGATCAACCTTTGTTGACTATTTTGACAAATGTTCTACAGATTACTTAATATGCATATGTAATCAGTAAAACGTTGAAATGGGTCCACTGGAACTTTGAGTTTTGCCGGCCAACGTAAATCATTTTTAAAATTAAAATCTATAAATTAGCTTTCGACACACCTGATATTGGAGATTGAAGAAAAACCCGGGTTTTCGGAACCATTAATTACTGTTATCCGTCACTGTCATTTCCTCTAAATAAACGAGCCTGGCGGCAAGCGGCATGGAAATAGAGTTATTAAACATTTTAGGTATGTACCTAAGAGGAGAACCTTTGTTTATTATTGAGGAAGGTACTCCACGCATATTGAAGGATACACAAAAGCTTATTATTCCACGATAATCCATGACTTGTGTCGAAAGCATCGGCTAAAGACTAACGACCACCGTTGCGTAGTTATACAAATAATGATTCACGCACGCTTACTGACATGAGCTCATACTGAATCGTAAACCTTGAATTAAACTTATCTCGAGGTTTTCAACAAATATAACGTTTAAAATCTCGCACCTCTGCCCTGCGAGGCGAAAGTACAGAAATGAAATATTTTGCAATTAACTCGTTCAAAAGAGTATATAACGGCTGTTTACAGTAAACGTAGAAGCAAAAAGCGCTTTACATAAATTTAGAGGCGCTGCAAACCAAAGGGAATTGCGAAAGTTTTCGGAATGAATATGCGAGGAGGTTTTAAATGGTAGTCGCGGTGCGGGTGGCGCCGATAAGCGCCGGTTCCACACGAATCGTTTGCACATGAACACTGAACATGCACCCGACTGCTCCTTGTTAATTGGTTACAACCTCCTGTTTATGACACCCGATAAACTTTTTTCTTCTTTTATTTTTCCAATTGAATTGTTTCAGATTGGCCCTGTTGTTTCTAGATTTCTATATCGAATTTCGCTGTCCATGTTAGGTAAGTATTGAAGCTTGTCGTGGTCTACATTAGCTGAAACTCTGAAAGAAAAAAAAAACACTGTAAATCTTCGATGTATAATAAAATCACAAAACGTTTGCCCGTTCCTAGATTTACATCGTTTATTAAATATAAGTACTGCATCGAATATTGAGTTTACCTAATCCAAGATAGCGTTTTCTGTATTTATCCTTTGTCTCTTTGAAAACTTAATATTGGTAATAAGCTAGTTGACCTTTTTTTAAATAGGTCTCAGATTAATATCATTGTGCTTTTAGATCGTAAAAAAATCGATTATATTTTTTGTGACTTGGAAAAAACAAAACTTTAAAAATAAACTTTTCATGAACTGTCAAAAACGTGGCCGTTCATCATAGGTGTTAGGATATCGATGTCATGACGTCAATGTTGTAGTAAATAAAAACGTTCCTAAAAAATACCTTAGCACGGGGTGATTGTTTAAGTATGTCGTCGACGTACACCATGACAGATACAGTTATTTGCATGGAACTATGAATTAACATGTTTTCGCAGATTCCAATTACAGAATATTTTTAAATTGATTTTGCGCAAAAGATGTGCAATCTTTGCTATGCCGAGTACGCGCCAGCCCCAACACCATTCTCAGAACGCTGGCTGATAGGTGGGACTCTCCGATCTTGGGGCGGTGGATACGACTGCACGCGGTCAAATAGACGTTCCCCAGGTTCAGTGGGTCTCACCCAGCTTAGATTAATTCATTAACGCTCAGGCGGTAGCCGGCGCCCGCAAGCCATTGTCTTACTATTGTGTCTCTAATTACGCACGTCAAAAGGTTAAGTACCTATTTGTTTTTTTTTTTATGTTACTAACACTAGTTCTAAGTTTAAATTGTTACTAACACGATATGGCAAGTTCCGAAATAAACGTATTATTATTAATGCATCTTCTTCTTACTTGTATAACCTAAATTAGGTTTAATAACCACTGGATATAATCATTTTCTAAATTAATTGAAATATGAGTCAACCAGTCTAAAACCATTGCAGCGAAATTATACAACTATACATAAACAGTCAATTTTAAAGAGTACCACCAAGTTGAGTCATTATTGACAAGTTATGTCAATAATGACTCAACTTCTGGACGTTAACCTATAATAAATCACGGTCGGTAGATATATATGTACTTATATATCTAACACAGTAACTAATGCCACTATCTAATTCTTCCCTATTCGTGCAGATGACATCATTCTTCACTAACACGAGCTTAAACTGGAGTTAAACTATAAAAGTTATATGGATCGCTTTTATTATTCATCCTTTATCGAATTGAATACAAATGAGCTCATCTTCAGTCCCTTGACTGTACCTACCAAAGTACCAATGACTATTGTAATGAAATACAATCTAAATCTTTATTCTCTTTGTCCCTTACGAGGAAAGCCGAAAACAGAACTTCTGACGGAGCCTGATCTGAATACATTATTAGCAATCGCTTCTTTACCTGAATCTCTACAATACTGTCTGTTTGTGCCACGATCTTTGAAACATATTGAACGTATAAAATCATCTCGCTTGGCAAGCGGATTAGTAACCGCAGCGCGTCGTTATGACTTCGCGTCGACTACTGCCCACACCACCCACACAATGGTAAATACGATATTCATAAGTTTCAGCGAAGTCTGCGTTCAAAACGTCCATCCAACTTGACAAAAAGTTGAATAAACCTGATGTTCAACGTCCCGCGCAACTTATAAAGGTCATATTGGGGGAAATATCTTGACAGTACCTTCACAAACTGGCTTCATGACATAATAAGTGTAATACGATCATTAACTCGATATAGAAAGCAAATGATGCAATTCGAGTCAGGCTGGTCTGTTGCTAACAGAAGCAACACCACTCAAAGTAACAACAAGAATATTCCAATGATTTTATTCATAGTGTAGCTGTTGTATCCCGAATTGGGTCAGGATTGAGTCAGGCCAGGGGTAAAGTTGGCAGGCAACGGATGTAGCGCCGAGAAGTCGACTGTCCAACAAACTTGTAATAAAGCCACGGACCAGTGCTAAATGCTATTTGCAGTGTTGAACAAAGGTTTGTTTTGTTACACTACGAACGAACACAAACACAATATATATCTCCTATGACATACTACCTGCTAAATGAACTCTAGAAACGAAAAACATTACTCTCAGGGGTAAAAAGGATCTCCCAATTATTTATTATTTTCTGAAGAGCAAGTCTGAGTAGTTGGAAAGTCTATAGCGAAGACATCTTCGCTTTTTTGCACCCACAAAACCTGAAAAGTTTTACACAAAAATAAGCACTAAAGTCGTGAAAAAGCGAGATATTCAAGTTTCAAGTATTCATGAACGTGATGTTGAACATTCTCTGTAATATAAATTAAAATTAAGAGTACCTACCTCAAGATTAATTCCTTTCAAAGGCAGCTATAAATTCTTGTGTTAATTTCTAAAAAGATCTCATTTACATAATGCCGTTTTCTTTATCTTTTCAGGTCAAAAAAGTTCCTGTAACGCCGTCCATTGCGGCTTTAATTTAAACAAGTAAGTGTTATTGGACGATACTCTTTTGTTGCGTTTTACCGAATATAATTGTTATGAATATTTAACAGCCTAGGTCTACTTTCGAAAGTCTAAAATTTTCGTTTCATTTGCTATTTAGTTCGAAAAAGGAGCCTAGCCTAGCTTTGGAAGCGAAGCAATTTATTTACCGTCGGAGTTGGCTGTGGTTTTAGGATCTTAGCCACAACCAGGCTCGGACGATAATGATAGGGCGCTATACGAACTTTCGTTTAAACCCGAACCAAATGGCTCGTACAGACACCGAAGTATTTCTACTGAATCAATAAATCAAGTCTGGAATCCTCTACTAAATTCTGTGCACAATTTAAACGATAATTCGGACTTAAAATTCAATTTAAGCAATAATGCTGTCACAGTTGTAACCTCATAAAATCATTCGCATGTTGCAGTCGAAACGTTAGCCTCGTGGGTATCAATTGAAACTAACTACGCACATCTGTGTACTCCATTTTAATATAGGCCACAATGGGACATAAATAGCAGCAGATTGGCAAGCTCATTGCTTTCATACTACCTATGTTTTTCGATTGTAGGACTCATGACTGCATCAGCACAGTGCAAATATGAATATTCTGTACCGAATTCTTCTGTTGTAGGTCTTATACATACTACACTTTCATTTTTCTTTGGCCCTCCTATGAGTACTACGTCTTTTTTTGTCTCTTTCTAATTGCTGGAACCTATTTGGAAAATTATTGAACGAATTAAGTCGAAATTGGTTTAGCAGACAGAAACAATTAAACCTGAAAAGTAGATTCATACTTGGAATTTTCACACCCTTTCGTGCAAACCTTAATTATTATTTTTTTAATTGATATAAACTAGTGCTTGACTGCGATCCCACCTGATGGTAATTATTTCAATGTGAAAAACATTTCGTTCCATGAAAATGCAACAAAGTTATTAAATTTTTTACTGCTTCCTAATAAAAAGGTGCATTAAACCCAGTGCTTATGATTCCAGAACATTAATGTAGGATTTCGTTTAATAAAGACTATCGTAAATCAGTTTAACGGCATCTGACTATAATGTCCAGAATCGCAATATCCCCGTAATGTGCAAAATGCAGCTCGGATTCTCATGCGAAGTTCCACGAATAATACTTGTGTTGCCGTGTTACAAAATTATTGCCGAGATACATTTTGAGAGTGAGTTTCAGTGTTCGTTGAATTTAGGTTTCAGTTATTCAGAATGTCTGATGGTAAGGCGTGCATGAAACTGAAGTTCTAGATTGTACTGTTCATCAGTTTGAACTACCTTTAGCATGAGACTTAAAAATAAACCAGCAGCAAAATGAAGTATCGATCGAAGCGAATCATACCAAAAATATTTAAGTTAACATTGGCTACTATTTTACATCTTGTGTTGTCTGTTTATATTTTTTATATTCTCATTACCTTTTCATTTATTAACGTGACAGGTAACAAAAGTATTACATATATATGCTTTTAAAATACATAATCTCACTGGATTTTGCGACATGTGTCCCGGAATCCCGAGTGATCCCGATATCTATATGTAAATCGGTGTGTCGGTGGTGGGTGGCGTTGGGTTCAGTGATTCGTCTAGACAGGCATTGTGCTGCTATATAAATGCCTCCCCAATTTACATACTAATGTATTACATATTATAAGGTATTTACTTTGACATTGAAATATGTGCTTGCTTTCTCGATAAACCCTTGCGTGAAACAAGTAGTTTAGAGAATTATTACAAAACTTCGCTACTTTTATTCAGTTTTATTTCCTAACTGCGTTAGCAAGGTTTTTTTTTTTTTCGGTGGGAAAATCATCTTATGACATCCCCCGCTCTTGGGCGAGGCGGGAGATAGTGTCAGACTTTTACTGACTAAAAACCCACTCCTGTTCCTTCGTTGCCTTCGTCCCAGGGCCCCGGGTTTCGTTTTCACACTACCCATGGCCCCAGTAGGCTTCGACCCTGCTGGGCCCCTACGATTTGCTGACATCTTCCTGAGGCGCGCGTGGAACAATACGCGCCGTCGACGACTTGGGCTCGGTCCGGACGGTTACCGGACGGTCGGACGGCGAGCCACCCATTGCTCGCCGTCCGCAAGCCCGCGCCTACGGTGGCCGGAAATCGGGATCGGAATCCCGGCGGCGGTTGGGGCGTGAGGACCGTTGCCTCACGCGATCGGCCGCCTCCTTTGCTAGCATTACTGCTTCGCAGAAGGAGGCGACCGCCTGCTACTCCTCCTCGCTCCGGACCATGGCCTGTACCAAAGCCCGGCGCGAGAGATCGCCGCCGCCGATCGCCCCCACGAGGACACGGCGTTGCTCTGCCCAAGCGGGGCACACCTCCACCGTGTGCTCCACCGTGTCCTCCGGGTGGTCCACACAGTGGCGACACCCGGGCGTCGCTTCCGCACGAATCCGGTGCAGGAACTTCCCGAACTTACCGTGTTCGGTGAGAACCTGCGTCATGCGAAAGGTGAGGACGCCGTGAGGTCTTTCCAACCACGCCTCAAAGAAGGGACTTACCGCCATAATTGTGGCGTGCCCATCGTTAGCAAGGTAAGATTTAGTGAGATCAGTAACCTGATAAACGGGGATCACGAATCTCTATCACGGTTCTGAAAAAATCCGTTTGAAATGGTTTTCCATTTCAGCGCTTTTTACGTGCACGCTTCATTTCCGCATTAATGGTATTTTCCGCTGGCTATTTCAATTTCATCCAACTAATATTTGACGCGTAGCATCAAATATGCATTCGACAATTTGAATGCGAATAAAACTTGTATGCTTGTTGATAACAATCTATCTGCAGCCAGACTAATAAATCGCCATTCCTCGAAATGTCTGGCCATAAAGGGAGAGGTGTTTTGGTGCCAGTGTCGTGTAAATCACAGTCTGCTGCAGCCGTGTGGTCCGCCCCTGCGAACTGCGTACACATGCCTACAATATCGCAGATTTGCCTGGTTTAAACGACAAGCGCTCACCCGAAGGACAATGTTGCTCATTATGAATAGTCAAGTATACGACGCTCCAGTTTCATTTTAAACTGCCATGTCTTCTGTAAAAGCATACCTAGTATCTTAAAAAGCTGAATTTACATTTTCGCAGAACAATGATCGCCATATCACTTTAAAACTCTTGTAAACACTCAGTCGTGCACATTAATGAAAGCCTTCTGAGGAAACTATTGAACAAAACTTGTGGAACCAATGTGGAATGAATCGAGAAAGGTTTTGTAGATAATCGACTAGAGCTGCGGATTCGAACGGTTTCTTGAGTGCTGTAGTGCAAAATGAAGTTTCAGCTAGATTATACTGGTAATGCAATTGATTCAAAGCTAGCAAATATTTTATTGACCTGAATTTTGTTGACGTCATTTGTATCTTCATGCGTTTATTCAATGTTCGACGAATTATCGTAAACGCAATACTTGTTTCACTCAAATATTCTCATCACACCAAAATCTTTTACTGGAAATAACATTCTGGGTGCTTAGACATTAAAAGAGAACTACGTTGTAAGATTATTCACAGAATACAAAATATATTATAATAATTCAGAGCCCGCCTCTTCCATTTCGGTTTCGAGTTTCGACATAATGGCACTCTACGAATACATTCTTCGCGCACTCCCGTATATTTTGCCATATTTATGAAGTTTAATCTCTTTGTGAAGCCTAAATACGACTTTGTGTTAAAAGTTTGTCCCTTCTCTCGTCACTTGTACAGTGACATGCCGAGGCAATATCGCGTTTGTTGAAACAATATACCGGTTATTTCAGACGTCCGTGTTATTGTAGGGAAGTGCCGATACAACCCGCATTTTTTATACGCTCTGCGTTACCCTGTTCAGATATTTGGTGGCAAAAAAGAGCCACATCATAACTAGAATGGAGTTTGTTTTATTTTTAATTCAAATTTGATGCACAAGTAAAAGTCAGTGTCGAATGGCGGACATAATGCTTTATTCTATTAGTCCAGGGTGTCGCAGAAAAGAAACATTTCAGGTGCAACATTTTAAAGATAAACACAATAAAAAACAATAATTAATGCATAGACATGAATACGAATACACACAACAACGCATACATACATACAAAATACATAATGTATCCAGATTATTGTAAACATTGCATTATATCATTATATAATAAATCCTGTGAGATTGTGAACAAATATTTTCTAATAAAAGAAATAAGATTATGTTTTTTGTGTGAAGAAGAAGTGCAAAATTTCATGAAAATCAGGTACCTAACTATAAACTTATGATGCTTGCTATAACCCATTGACCTGATCATTGTCAATAAGAAAATCTAATCCAACATAATCAATGACTGATTCTGATGAACGTGATGGACTGATCGTTCTGCCAACTTCTTGCTAAAAAAGAATTTTTTCGTTTATTCTCATTTCTGTTAAAGCTTTCTTTGAGTCTAAGTCCCCTCTTGTAAAACCATAAAACGCAGAGTAGATATACGTCTAGGCTATAAAACAGCAGTTTCTCGGAGACAGGGCGGAGCGGTGCAGGAAAGTTCAGATTTATGTTAAAAACATTCAGCTTTTCTAGCTATTTGGAGTATTACTTGTATTAATACCTTGACGGACATCGGTGGCTCTACTCAGAAAGAAAATCAGTCATCCGAATACTTAATGATAATAGTGATCCACAAATTCGCATTCATAGTACAATGGTAACATCTTCTATTGTTTTGTAATCTCTGCCAGAGATACCTACAAACCGCTTTTTGCTCCAGTTTATTTAAAATTTATTCACAACCTGAATGAAGTCTGTAGCAGAACAGTTTATTTAAACTAGTGTTATTAAATGTATCTAGTTTCACGATTTAATTAGATATACCTAAAGAAATTTTATTTAATGCTGGCCAGCATAAACATTATGTATACATGTGCCGACAAAATATATAAAACATTCTCTCAAACACATAAACTGAAGGTATAGGCGCGGCGGCGATAATTTACGATCAGACTATAAAGCATCGCACTGAAAATAGATGTGCCATTTTAATATTGTCATAAAGCTAAAAGTGACTGTCTAACCTGGCTTGATGTTTCGAGGACGAAACAACTCTCTCGAAACCTATCATGTCTGCAAATAATCAGCTTCGCGAGTGACAGCCTCTTTCGAAAACTCAATTAAGTCGAGTCGTAAAACGCCCGAGCCCCGACTTCCTCCTGCCGTTACCATCCGCCAATTTATTAGACGAACCACTGAACTATGTTTTAGCAGACTATCGTTCTCGTGCTTAAATTGCTTCCAAGATTATTATCCGACACAAAAAAAAACATCACAAAAGGAATAGTATCTTTTTTTTTGTTAAACTAGGTAATTTATCACAACGTCACCTGCAGTTTTTGCGCCCCATACGGCTCGAAACAAAACCCCTTTTTAACCTTTGCGATTACACACACAATGTTCGCTTGGGTGGGCTCCTATCGATGGCTGGCGTCCGACGACGTGGACGTAGAACTATAAACACACAGACGCAGAGACACATGCATATTTATAGCGGCTGGATACCGAGAATCATGACATTATGATGCACACACGCGCAAGTGCACCACGTGACTTCCGCTGTCGAAATAGACTGACGCTGCGTCCGCCCTCTCAGCCTAAAGATGATTTGGTTCTCAGAATTTTCACCTATTGAATTGAATATTTTGCAATTTCCAATTCTTCCTACCGTAACCCCGACGGAGACCTACATAAGCTCCTGGCAAACGTCGGCTGCCAAATATCTGAAATTCTCACCGCTATAATCACCTAAGAATAACTGCATTCTCTGGTAATAATTGCAGCTTTCAGGTCAGGCTGAAAGCCAACAACGAAATCCTAGTTAAAAGGCTGATAAAGATTTCTCCTGCACATTCTTAAACACGGACATCTTCGCAAAAAATTGTCATTATAGCTGTTAATTTTATTGTTTCCTCTTCCGTTTTCCCGCATCTATAAAATAACGCCCCGGAAAAGATTTTAGGCGGATTTGCGAAGCTCGCCGCTTCCAACGAAAAATCTTATGAAACGGATTCTCCGAATGCTCTTTTTATATATTCTTAAAAGTGTGATAAAGAAAATGTTATATCAACCGGCAACCGTATCTTAACTTAACCGGAAGTAAAACGATTGTAACCCAATCGACTAATGGTTGTGTTAAAGTGAAGGAAAATAACAAAATTGATATGGAGAATATAAATCCATGGTCAAAAACACTTTCCCCCTATATTTATTATAGTAATAATCATTAAAAAGAGCTGATTTGAGTCGTGAACAGATAGCATCGTGCACGCAAAGAACGTTTCAGACGTAAATTCAATCTGATACGGTGAATTATTCACGTTATGACGAGCCTTATTACCAGCTGACCTAAATACGCGATGCGGAATGTAGTGCCGTTCTCATCATACCCCTGACGACACTGCGCACGGTGGGTGACTGATATACTACGCAGGCAAGTTAAAAGTTGGCCATCCTTCAAATAATATGCTTAGAAGAATATCTGCGTATTGAAGGAAGAATAACTAATGAAACCTGTTTTTGGTGGGTAAGCATCAAATGATTTCTCCCGCTCTGGATGGAGTAAGAGGGAGCAAAAGACTTTTACTGGCTAAAAACCTTGCACGTCCTTCAAATAAGATGCTTAGAAGAATATATGCGTATTGGAGGACGCATAACTAATAAAACCTTTTTTTTTTTGGTGGAAATTCGATATAGACCTAAGTATACGGAAAGCACTAAATCGGCGGCGCACCCAGGTAGGCCGCTGCAAACACAACTTGGGAAAATGGGGTTTTGTCGGATAATCAATGTGAGTGCGGTGCTCCTGTTCCAAACATGAGCCACACATTAGAATGCCTTAATTGCCCATACACCTGCATTTTGGAGGATTTGATGAGTGCCACCGATGCTGCTATTAATGTGGCCACCTATTGGGCCCAAACAGTTTGACGAGTTTACCTCGGAATCGAAAAGAAGAAGAAGATGGGAAATTATCAAATGACTTCTCTCGCTCTGGGTGGAGCAAAAGAGATTGAAAGACTTCGTCATCATAATTTCAGTCGAAAGACGTCCACTGTTGGACATAGACCTCCCCCAAGTGTCGCCACAATGAACGGTCCTGTGCGTCTCTCATCCATCGGATTGCCACAACCCTTACCAGGTCATCGGTCCACCTTGTAGGAGGCCTTCCAACGCTACGTCTTCCGGTACGTGGTCGCCATTCCAGAACCTTTCGGCTCCAACGGCCATCCGTTCTGCGATTCTTCGTGCTATGTCGGTAACCTTGGGTCTCCTGCGGATATCCTCTATATTGAAAGACTTAAAACCACCGGTGTTACTTCAGTTGCCCTTTGCGATCCAGGGCCGTGGTAACTCTATCGGGCAATCTCGCTGCCCATCAAAATTGACTCAGATTTTGGTGACTAACGAAACCTGGACCAACATAATAATTATGTTGGTTAACTTGATTATATATTATTCGTCTAGTTAACTTGATTATATATTATATAATCAAGTTAACTATACGAATAGACGAAAAGAAGAAGGAATATATCGATAGAGAGCAAGGACTATTTAGAACGTCCACAATAGTACATTATGATACAAGTGTGTAATGTTGGTGATTACCAAGGCGGTATTTAGACTCGAACCGTGGCGAGGGTCTTAAGAGAGCCAAGAATGGTAATCACCAATTACTCACGTGTATCATACGACGTTTTTTACTACACTTGTGAAGAAAAACAATTTAACTAACTATTACTACAACAGTAAAACTAGTAAAATATTTTGTGACGTGGCGGTAAAAAATGAAGTCTGTTTTCATTTTCATTATGCGCTCGTCTATTTTTTTTTTATTTACCCCTAGGGGAAGGCTATAGTCTTGATCATATTACGTAGTCTTACGTGTAGGTTTGTTTTCTTGTGTGAAAAGTTTATACGATAATGTCTTTCATAATGACAATAGAACAAGGATGTAACATTTTCTAATGTTTTTGTAGTATTTAATTTTATTTAATTAATACACCCACTGAACTTCACTCGAAAATATCACGCCAAAAACCGCGTGCATCATCTAAAAATGGTGGCCATAGACCATGACGAAAATTCAAAATTTGAATATACGATTTATTTTTTAAATAACATTTAATAAATAAATCGTATGTACAAATTAAAAATGGACGAATTGCATGAAATAAGCAAGCAAGACACTAATTTATAATATTGCTACTGCTTTTTTTTGTGTTAAAACTCTTTTTGAGAACAAAGAGGTTTAACAAAAAGGTTATAACTAAATTATAGCACTAGTACGAAATTGTAATCAAAATGTCGCAGTTTGATAACAATCGCCATTATTTAAGTGCAGTGCAATTAGAGTCACTTTCTGAGCTAGTGTGTTGAAAAGTTAAATTAAGATTGTGTCCCATGTGATAGAATAGGTGAGCAAAGGTCATAGGGTACATAATAATAAAATAAGCTCGACTAACATCTAAGGAGGCTTTCGTTGGGCAGTTGGATCAAGGGCTTGATCCAGAAAGCAGTACTCCTGGACACGGCGCTTATTTTTTTGAGATTCCTCTCTCAGAAGCCCTGACCACCGGTAGCTCGGGCCCTTTTCCCGATGCCGGTGGGCTACTATTTTTTATATACACAATTTTGTTTAAAAAATATATATATATGTATTTTAAAATGTAACTCACATGTATATACAATTAAAATAGTGTATATTAAAATAAAAACTCTATTTATACAGAAACCTTTAACATTTCTTAAATAGGTACTAAGTCGCAAGTGCATAACAATGAATTAAAGGTCACATAGATACAGTAAACCCTAACACCCCAACTAAGGGATTCTGCGACTTAGGAGTCAGTGTTCTGCTTTCTCTTTGATACCAAAAGCCTGTTACTAAAATGAGTAATAAATCGTACACAGTCTTGGTAAAAATAAAAAACTGGTTTGAAACTACAATAAAATTTAGTGTAAAAATATCAAACTAGTATTACGAACAATCCTGTTAAACCAGAACCGTAATACCTATAATTATCACTAAGAAAAAGCCAATTCATTACATTTGACAATCCAGCTGGGGCAAAGCATGGGGTTCCGTAAGGAATTGCAACCAATGAGACAGGTGAATTAACTTCTTGTCATCTTAAATTCTTGTTTACATCCCCTTTTTCTCCAATATAGCCGTCAAGACATTTAATTATCGAAACCGAAAAAGTTTTCATAGAATATTATATAATATTTGCACCCCAAACTCCAAACATTGAGGGATCCTTCTTTGAACGATTTTCGATGTCATGTATTCGCCCCTCAAGAAGGGGTCTGATATCTTTTCAATTTTCCTTATTTAAACGAAAATAATGAGTAATGATGGTAAACATCTTTGTAGCCCGAACCAACAGTGATTACTAAGCAAATATTTGCGAAGTTAGCAAATATTGTCGCGCGTTTACAAGTCTATCAATTTAAATGCTTGTTTAATTTTGATTGTTACCATGTAGAGATTAAATCCGAGAGAATCCGATGGTTGCGAGACGCACAGGAGCGGTCATTGTGGCGACATTTGGGGGAGGCCTATGTCCAACAGTGGACGTCATTCGGCTGAAATGATGATGATGATGTAGAAATTAGAATAATCTACCTACATAATATTTTCTACAAGTATATGTAGAACTTAAGTTTACAGTGTGATATTGGTATTGAACACAATCTCTATATACGCCGTATATAAACTCAGACGAGATTTTGTCGGGGGAAAGGATCCATTGTGGTAACCCTCTTAGTCGTCGGTCCCCTCGCAAACCAGGGGTAAGCTGCCAGAGAGGTTCCCTGCCTTTAACATGCTTACAAACTTGAAATAGTAAGTGTCTGTATCCAAAAGACATTTTACAAATACCACTGTCATTTTGCTCCAGATTTATCATTCTACCTACATCTAATTAATAACAACCCGAACATTCTGGATGTAACGGGGAAAATTAGGTTGATACTTAGCAATAAAAAAAAAACCCAATTCGCTCTGAAATTATCATGAGGAAGTTTGATTAGTTGAAAACTTTAAAAAATATTTTAAAATGTTTATGTTTTAGAAAAGCAAATACCTAAAGGAATTGTTCTCAAACTGGGACAAATTTTGCAGCTGTCCTTTTCCTTTTAATACTTAAAAAGTTTTTGGAGCATCTCTTTTATTCGAACAAAGACCAAAATTCATCTTTCCTGGTATGCCAATCATTTTTGTAATATTAAATTCTTCTATAAATATGTTAATATTGTCAATTTCGTTTACATTGCATTCCCTCAACTAATTGTTTTTTTTTTTGCTACCTGAATCTTCTAATACAACAACTTTTTTGCTACTTGTGCACCTACGGGGAAAAAATTATTTGTATAGTCATAGTGAGGACTTAAATTTTAACTATAAATACTTTTATACTAAACCTAACTATTACATATAATACAAAGACACAAAATACACTCAGACGTCGAAGTACTCTTCCACATCGCTATCATCCGGAAATGTGCCCAGAAGGCTGGCAGCGTTGCCACGTTGAATGGCAATGCTAATTCTTTGGGTGGAGAACGAGCCAGCCCTCTGGTCACGCAAAGCGTCGATCTGACGGCGTGAAATTTGTAAAATAACAAAACTGTAATGTTGTTGTACCAATAAGCTTAAGTTTTTGCGCCGTTCGAGGGTCTCAGCAGCCGCAGCAGCAGCGCCGGCACAGCCCGCCGAACTAAGAACGTTGCACCTACGTATATGTTATTTCCAAGTAGAGTATTTTTAACAATTATTTGTAACTATTAACATTCTTAAACGCAGCAGGAAGTCACTAGCTCCAAATAAACAAACACTTTCGCAATGGCTGAGTGGTTTTATTTTCCCCATCTATTAGAAACAACATATTTGCTTAATTGCTAAATTATTCCGCTCGTTACATTCAGACTTCCTTATACAATAATTCTTCAAGATATTTCAGTAACAGTAAACAAATGCAGACAATTTAATAAAGCCTATATGTCTCCCTACATTCTGCGAATTGTCGTTGACTGCCAGTTGTGTGTGCAGTTATTTTTGTAAGTATGTGATATCAAGAACTTGAGTTTACATTTCAGCTTTAGCTTTAGATTTTGCTCTGCTTTATGCGGCTGGGTGCTTCCACCCAGCCGCATAAAGCAGAGCAAAATTCCCTTCGGAAGCACTTTGAACGAAACCACTCTCGTTTCCTCTCATCTTTATAGTGCCGACTTGATAAAAACTTTCCGATCGAAACCGATTGACCGACCCCTGTATCCGCACATTCGCCTCAGGATCTTTCCCCTCGGTCGGATTACCGCAAAAATGTTTATCATTCAGAAACTTCCTATGTTGAAAAGAGGTCAATATTGTTGGAATAATGTTGTTGTTAAAATATTTTGTTACGTTAGAGAAGTTCGTACTTAACCGTTTATCGCTGAGCACGTTTCATTCGAAACGTTTCCGCTTCTCGCGCTCTTCTTGAAAATAATTGGAGTGGTCGAGTTATGTCCAGAATCTCAGGAATCGTCATAAATCATTTTTAACGAGTCTGTTTATGTTTCACGAAAAATATGTTGAGTTTTATTTCCCTAAATTATCATTAATGTGCATCGTTACCTTCCGTGCTTTATCGTAGGTCTCCAAAATTAAACATAGTATCTACCTACATTATTTAGGCTTGTTATCCCCGAGGGATCTTGGTTACATTAGTATTTGCCTTCCAGATTACTGTGTCTCGCAAACTAACGACCACGCCTAAGCTTTGTTGTCTCGGGACTTTTTCCCGGAGCCGAATTGTCTAAGTCCTTAAATAACAACACAATTAACTTGAACTCATTAAAAGTATATTCGGAATTAAACGTTGCTCTCACGATATTGGCTCTCGTCTCGAGTGGTAGTAAAGTTAAGGCCACATTATTTTAAAAGGGATATAAAAGTATTCCCTGAAGTGGTTTCGCGACAGCATGCTAAGCAAGGCGGGGAGCGTTCAAAAGCTCATTCTATTTGTGTCCAATCATTATGCGCCAACACGCGCCTTTAACTGTGTAACAGTACCCGAGTCGTTTCCGTTTGCCCTCCCTTCTCTTTCTTCTTTATTACCAAGTCATTTGTACACGATATTTAACGAAAATTTGTCTATATTTAAACGCAGCATCCAGAGCTAAACAATGTCTAAATTACCACGCCCATCTTTGTTTAACATGTGGTATACATATTTCATTTTAGTCATGTTTCTTGATGTTCATTCTGTATTGATTAATTATTGGAATTTCTTTGTTCATTGTGATCCTAGAGGATGACATTGAAAGCCTTAAAAGTATCACCCGCCGCATCTATTGAAATCTTTACTTTTCTTTATGTTAGCAAGTGTCGCCGTCTATGTCAGACAAAGGGCTCTCTAGAATCTTTGACCGTCCCCTATTCTCGCCCACTTCGGCCTTTTTAGTGAACCCATCGAGTCTAGTCATCTTCTGCACTTTTACCCGTCACGGTGCACACATTTCCCTTCCTACTTGTTACGGGTACAGCAAGATCAGCATCATGCAAAACTTAAACTTGTAGATATTAAGTTCCTATCTACCTAACAGTGTCCTCGAACCCGCCATGTTATGATGCATGTAATTTATTAATTCTGCTCTCCGAACGGTGAAGGAAAACATCGTGAGAAAACTGGCATATCCTAGAATCAAAATAAAAAAATCGATGAAATCTATCAACCTGCACTGATCCAGCGTGAGGGATTACGGCCCAAGTCTCAGCAGTAGGAACATTATAAGGGCTATGCTTATTTATTTAATTGGTTAATTAACTATTCCATCCAAGAAAAACATACTGCATGGTCTATCACGACCTTATACAGCATTCAACAATGCATCTACTACAAACAAACTTGTTTACAAACATGATCAAATATAATAAACTGTTGTGTTATTGTCCACAGATGATCAAGATGTGTTTATGAGTGTGGTAGTGGTGGGGAGGCGAGATGGGGCGGGCGCGGTTCATCGCGTGTGCTCTGCTCATGCTATGTCCACTCGCGCTCACGAGGCACGATGACGACTTCGCATTCGACAACAGCGAAGAATTTCTGGTCAGTGCACTCTCTAACTCACTTCCTACGACTAACTATTAACCCGGCAGGATTTCCACGTATTATTTCAGAATATTAATCATATTACGTCACCCAAACGACAAAACGTAGCTTACAGGCTACCGCTACGTTCCTACCTCATACGTTCCCCGCTTGAACAATAGAAGCGTAAAGTTTTATGATTGACCTTTCAGGTTGAATTAACAGCAAACCACTCAGAAATAGCAAAAAATGGCCTAAGAAGGTTATGGGGCGTGCCCGACACATCGGCCTATGTGGGACATCTGTTCCGAATGGAAATCCCTAAGGAAGCTTTCTCGGGAAAAGTTCTAGCTTATAAGGTACGTGAAAAAGAGATTTGCTCTCTTTTGGTTCGGGCTTAGATTTAATTTAGACTTAAAGAACGTACCGAAGTCTTAAAACTTCTTTATTCGAAAACGAAATTTTCCAAGAGCGTTCTAGTTTGCAAAGACGTGAGTTCAATTTATTAAAAAAAAAAAAACACGCACCCTACATTCGTGGCCTTGGAAAATCGTACACAAGACGGCACTCAGGTCCTTCGCTTGACGGAACGTTAAGAGCATGCCATCGCGTCGCTGACGCTCTAAAGGAAAACTAGGGCTTATGGTTTGGAGAGCTCATACGGAAGAAAAAATCGGTGGGAACTATAGAAATTTTACAATTCAATATATTTTCTGCTGTTTCAATTTCTCTTTATCCATAATTTGGTTTCGGTTCCAAGATAGTTGAATCATATTCATGGAATACAACGTTTACGCTTTCTGGTTAAAGCCAGTGTAGATTTTTGGCAAAAAAAAACAGTTATGGCCGGGATTTAAAGACGGTATGTTTATCGCGTTTCAACCAGCCCTGGGTATACGGGCAATTTGGCAAAACGCACGACTAGATTAGCCTTTTAGTACCTATTATAAAAAAGCTATCCTATTTTGGCAGCGTAGCTTATGATGAGCGGTTTAATTCTACTTTATTCAAAGATAAGTCCTAACCTAACTATTACTAACCAGGTTCGAAGTGAGGATGGTCGGCGCATGCCAAGTTGGCTAGCCGTGGATTCAAGGCACGGTCTGATCAGCGGTGTGCCCCAGAAGCAGGACTTAGGCACGCATACCTTCACTGTGACCGCGCACGGAAGCACGCGGGGTCTTACTGCCACCGACTCTTTTACTGTTGAGGTCAGTTGAAGACGAGAGCTGGCCATTTTATTAGCAGCTGTTCAACGTGCTGCTAGAGTTTTGGGCACTTTTCTCATTGATAAATGCGATCTTAGTTGGTCTTCCCTTCCCCACTTTTTATAGATGCTTCTACATTTATTATAAGCATGCTTAGTATGTTATTTATTAGTTTACGTTGTTGTAACCATATCGTATATATTTGCATGACCCGTCAACTTATGGTAGCCTTAATAATTTTAAATACTGTCCCGAATCACTTAGTTTAGTTTCCGGGTGTGACCTGCAGTCATTGGTACTAGTCGGATTTTTATTGTTCTTTTTAGAAGAGCAATGACCAGTCTGAGTCATACGCAATAATTGGTCAAAACATTTATGGGATGTGTTTTATCGTACGCTATAAGTAGCATAGTTGTAATGCCTACAATACCGTTGACTTCTTAATAGTCGGATGTTAAGTCATGGGAATTCGTCACACCACTATGGCGTTATGTTCTATGAAATCATAGGAGCAAGCACGTCCTGTGTAGTTCGTGTGCCTACCGCTACATTCTCTTTGGTGTTCCTGTTGCGTCTGAATGACGTCATAGGCACACCTCCCGCTTCCTTTACTATTGAAGTGTTTAGCTACTATGGCGTCTCAAGAATGCACATCCTGCTACACTATAGTTCCTGTGTAGCGAAGCCTTCTGTGTATTGTACGTCTAACGAGAACTGACGTCATGTTCAGTAAATAATAGTCCGTCGTACCTACGACTGAAATGTAATAGCAGATAATTACGAAGATATGTCGTGATTATATTATAATTGTAATTGATAGTTTCAACGAAACAAACCACTAATTTATTAATACACTCGTTAGATTATATTTCGTTTAATAGCATAGTTTACTATTAAAGTATGCACGATATTGGTAGTTAAAAACAAATGACTTTAACAACGATATGATACATAAGTACCGTAATAGATTGCCAAACATAAATCAATCGTTTTATTCGTCGGCGACAGATATATAGAACCATAAAAATTAAAGTATCCATGTACAAGTGTTGTGACATATGTAATACTGATATTTTACTTTTTGGAGAGGGAGGTGGCCAATAAAGTTAGCGACAGTTGGCTTGTTCATGCAGCCATTCAATTATATTATTGACATTACATTAACCGCTGGGGGTGCGGTGTAATAAATGAATTTTTATTTCACTACGCCAGCAGTTTTCAATAAAAGGGGATAATTTTCATTCTGAACTGTCATGGTAATGTTAAAAGTAATGATGTTGCGGAAATTGTGGCCTCATTTTCTTAATGGTAGGTACGTTCAAGTGATTGGCTTTGGCGATGTTTATGTAGGAAGATACTTCATTAATTTCCGGTATGAATATTCTCATAACTCTCAGAAAAGAGACACGGCTTGAAACTCGTATAGAGTAACAATTTTTTAAGCGTCTGTCGTACCAAACTTCCTTAACTTCTTGAGTAGCGTAATTAGAGACACAATAGTAAGACAATAGCGCACGACCGCCGGCGTTCGTGCGGGGATCAACAGCTTAAGAGGATCTGTCGTGCATGAGTCAGAAACTCAGAACGAGCAATGTCTGCATTATAATTATTTACGGGAAATGGTAGCGGTCTTTTCCTTTCTTTTCTCATCAGGAAACTTCTTTCAAATACTGGCTGTTATTTCGTAGTTAGAAACAATTTTCGCTTCTATTGTTTTTGACGCATGAGAAGTAGCTATTCTGAGAACAGTATGCAAAAACCTTATTGAAATCCTTTTTCAATTGCAGGTGAAGAAAGCCCAAGACAAACCTCACTCTAAATATGGATCCTGCGTCGGTGAAGAGAGTCGGTTGGTGCTGGTCATCATGGTGGACGGCTCCTTCCACAGCGTGGTGCCGCGGCAGAGGATACGAGCGCTCATGCAGCTCGCCAGCTTCATGGCGCTGGATGGCGTGAGTTATTACTTTTTTTTAATGACATAAACCAGGGCTTGACTGCGATCTGATGATAATTACTGCAATCGTTGATGATGAAGCGCACTAGTTTATTAAGAGCCTATTCACTCTAACCTTGAAGATACCTAAATTATAACCGGACGGGAAGCCCACAGCAGGCAAATTGTTGTTTGTAAATATGTCGGATCTGCTAACTCCATGGTAGACGGCTCCTTGCATAAGACGTGTTTATTACTGGCTGGTAAACGACATAAACTTTTAGTGGGAGACGAATGATTTTGCCCTAATTGTGAGTTGACTTCCAATTGGGTGATACTCAATTGCTTTAAATCATAATAGATACGCCTCCCATATCTTATCTATATATGTATATAAAAGCGAAATACCACTCACTGATTAATCTTGAAATCTCAGAAACTATAACACCTACAAACTTAAAATTTGGCAGGTAGGTTCCTTACAGGGTGTACACATCCGCTTAGAACGGATTTTACGAAACTGCATCCCTAAGGGGATGAAATAGGTGTCCAAAATTTGTATGGAGAAACCTATTTTACGCGGGCGAAGCCGCTCGCAGAAGCTAGTGTGTAAAATAAAAGGCAAAGTCCTGACTCACTGACTTATCAACACTCAGCTCAAATCCTTAGAGCTAGAACGTTGTTTTGTTTAAAGGTGCCTTTTATGACGTATACTAAGATTAAGAAAGGATTTTTCAAAATTCACCCCATGGGGATAAAAGTTATGGAGAAACATAATTTCACGCGGGTGAATCCGGTAGCAGAAGCTTGTTTTAGATGAATTTTCAAGAATCCGTTTTCTAAAGTGTTTTTCTATTTTCAGAACGAGTTCTGGATGGAGCCCTACAAAGCAGAGACACACGCTGACACCATCATGAGTGGGACTGGCTCCTCTCAGCGCAGGCACGGGGACGCCACTACTGGCATCTATCTTAATGTAAGTCTACTATGGCATAAAGTTTTCTCAAAGCGGATGGCATGAAAGAGTTAGACTTATATTTCACATTAATCCTGCCATAGTAAGATAGAATACTCTTTATAATCTACACCCCATAAGAAGTTTCCAAACGTTAACTTCGTGTGACTCATGGGCTGGCTCTTGTCTTTGTTAGAGGCTAATCATTGCCGTGTGCAAGTGTATAGCAATACAGTACTTTGAGCACATTATCAGTCGACAGGGATGAGGAGTTCTTCGATGCCATATTTTAGTTTATCCTTAGTAATAATAATATAATAATATTCGACAACTATTACACAACGCCGTCTAGTCCCAAAGACGGCGTTGCTTGCAGAGCTTGTGTTATGGGTATTAGACAACTGATAAACATACTTATATATTTCTAAATATATACATATTATAGATAAATTACACCCAGACACAGAACAAATGATCGTGCTCATCACACAAACATTTGTCCTGGGTGGGAATCGAACCCACAACCTCCGGCATAGCAGTCAGGGCTACTAACCACTAGACCAACAGGCCAGTCAGTTAGTCTAGGGATGCCTTTGCCCAGGAGTAAGACAGTACCTACAGGCTGTTCTACTGCTGGGCAAACGTCATCCTCCATCCCTTGCATTGTTGCGGTTCGAGGCCACTTCTTGCCAATTCCTTATTGTATAGTTATAGTTACTATAAATACATTGTAAATCTATATATAGGGTGACTGGCAATTAGTGTACGATACTTAAACACGTGATTGTGCTCATGATAACAAACAATTTTTATTATGGGAGCAAAGCCGAAATCGCGAAAACGATATCAGCTGTTCAGTACATTAGGCAAACATAAATGTACTGAACAGCTGATTTTTTTTCGCGATTTCAGGTTTGTTCCCATAGTAAAAGTTGTTGGTTATCATGAGCACAATCACGTGTTTAAGTATCGGTTACTAATTACTAGTCACCCTATATATAAAAGCGAAATACCACTCACTGATTAATCACGAAATCTCAGAAACTATAACACCTACTAAATTAAAATTTAGGTAGCAGGTAGGTTCCTTATTAGACATCCGCTAAGAACGGATTTTACGAAACTCCACCCTAAGGTGGTAAAACGGGGGTTGGATGTATTATGGAGAAACCCATTTTCACGCAGACGAAGCCGCTGGCAGAAGCTAGTAAATAATATGATTCAGTCCATAAGTTACTGATACAGTTCATGTACAATGCGTTCCAAATAAGAATAGGAATAACGCCATGTTGTGACGTCACGTCATACTGTCAAATCGCAAGAAATTGGGCAAAATTAAAGAACTCAGAGATGAGCAAAATTGAAGAACAGGATTCTGATTAAACTATTTTCGTTCACAGTTCGTAAATAAATTAAATTTTAAAATTTTCTTGTTTTGCTTACCATAATAATTCTTCGATTTGACAGTATGACGTGACGTCACTACCTGTCAATCGATCCTATTCTTATTTGGAACGCATTGTACAAAGTATTTTTTTGGGGGAAACAAAAGGCAGTGTTATTTTCACTTCGCCTCGCTATCATGAGCTAGGTACTCGTATTCCAATGAGGTTAGTGACAAAATGCCAGTATGAGTGTAGAACAACTATTGGATGACGGTAATTAGTTTACTTTAGAACAACATGTGACCAATACAACACTGTGTCGTTGTTCGAGGTAAACTGGCACATACCCACTAGCTTTGACCTCTGTCATATAAACGACGACCTATGTTGCGAACTACACATAGTAAAGTCTATTGTAAATTATGGGTTTTTGTCATTTTAGTGTCCTAGGGGAAACAAAATATTTATTTAATTCTTATAAAATACAATAAAAATGCCCTTTATTCCTTACAATTTTAGAAAACTTATTAAGTTATGAAAACCATTAAAAAAATATACGAATCTTCTACTCTTCTCAATCTGTCTTCAACTGTTTCTTCTATTCTGGTTTATCATCGCTATTCATAGCGGTCGCCTCTACGGCGTAGGCCTCCCCTAAATCGCTCCACGCTTTCCTATCGCGCGCTTTCTGCATCCAGTTTGATCCACAACGTTGGGTAAATATATCACGCCATCTCTTTCTTTGTCTCCCTTGCTTTCTTTTACCGTCTAGTGGAATCTATTCTGTTACCCGCTTTGTCTATCTCGTACACTGCAATCTACACAGATGTCATGCCCAGTTCCATTTCAGTAATCTTATTCTTTGGTTTACATCCGTTAGTTTTGTTTTCTTTCGTATTATTTAATTTTTTTATTTTATCAGATTGTTTTATGCACAACATGCTTCTTTCCATTTTCCTCTGGCATATGTCAATTTTTTCCTCATCTTCTTTTCTCAATGACCATGTTTGGCATCCGTATATTAGACAAGGTAGTATGGCTGTTTCATACACTTTCTTTTTTATGCGTAAGCTAATTTATCTACTTTTCATTATTTCTTTTAGCCCCCAGTACTTTTTCCATGCTAAACATGCTTTTGTTTCGCAGACGATATTGTGATATTTGCTGATACTGCAACCGAATTAGAATCCATGATATCCGAATTGGCAAGAGAAAGCAAGAAAGTCGGTCTATCGCTAAACGCTTCTAAAACAAAAAAAAATACGAATGGAGAGAACCAGGACGTTATAATAGAGAACGCAAAGATAGAATATGTCAATGAATATGTCTACCTAGGGCAATTGGTGTCGTTCGAAAACTGTACCGAAAAGAGATACAAAGAAGAATAGCTTTAGCATTTAATTCTTATAGTGGCAACTAAAGGTGAACGCACACTTATCTGAGCCGAACGAATCGAAAGAAAAGAATTTTAGAATTCTTCATTCTGGAGTCCTTCCAGATTCGGACGATTCGACTCGGTTAGGAATGCGGGGTTTCATTTCAAATTTCTTATAAAGAATTCTAAGATTCTTTTGCTCCGTTCGACGTGTTCTGCTCGGATAAATGTGCGTTCACCTTAAGTAGTCATATTTAGTTTTTATTTATTTATTTATTTATTTATGTACACACAAACACTTAAAAATGAAAATAACAAAAGCAGACAGAAGAGCACAAAGGTACTGCTTATTTCAAATGAAATTTCTTCCAGCAGACCTGCGACAGGAGAGTTGGATGAGACATGTAGACACAGTGTATACAAATAAGTTAGAAAATTAAAATATATATATTTATATATATATACCTATACTAGATTATCTAAATTAAATCAAATAATACATAATTATATATATCAATAACCGTATATAAAATACATAAATAGATACAATACATAAACTAAATTATAAAAATATATATCTACAAAATATAATTTTACGAGATGGTAGAGAGGTAATGTTCTTTGACTAGCATCTTGAAGACAGATACACTTTTAGCGTCACGGATCTTAGCTGGAAGTGAGTTCCACAGTCGTACCGCATGAAAAGAGAAGGAGTTGGAATAGAAATGGGTATTATGGGATGGGAAATTAAGATGGAATTTAAGGTGGGATCTGCAAGGGGCATCGGCAGGGCGAGTGAACGAGAAACGATCACGCAAGTAGCCAGGGTATGCAGGGTTGAAAAGGATGTTGTATAAGAGACATAATACCCGAGTGTTCCTACGAAGACGGATAGGGAGCCACTTGAGATCCTTGCGGAATTGAGAGACATGGTCGTATTTTCTTAGGCCATAGACAAAACGAATACACAGGTTTTGCAAGCGCTCAAGCTTATTTAACAGCTCCTCAGTGGCATCCAGGTAGCAGGCATCCGCATAATCAATGATCGGCTGGATTAAAGTTTGAGCTAAATATATTTTAGTTTTAAAGGGCAAGAACCTTTGAAGGGTTTTAAGGCTGTGGAAGGAAAAGTGTACCTTACGGCTAACTTCATTCACTTGCGCTCGCCAAGAAAGGTTGCTGTCAATTGTGACACCGAGATTCTTGGCTGAGTCAGTGTATGCAATAGTCGAGCCGTTAAGAGATAAAGGCGTCAAAGTAGAAGTGTCAAGCGCAGTGCGATAGTATTGACTGCCTATGATCATGGCCTGGGACTTGGAAGGATTTATTTGTAAGCCGTAAGACTTGGCCCACTGACTAATACTCTCCAGGTCACGATTCATGGCATCAATCGCTAAGTCTGCATCAGCCAGTAAGAATTGACGATAAAGCTGCAAATCGTCTGCGTAAAGATGGAAGTTGGAGGTGATAACTTTAGTAACAGCATTTATGAAGATACTAAAAAGAAGAGGAGAGAGAACGCCACCCTGAGGAACACCAGCAGTGAGATCACACCAATCAGAGAAAGTCTCTTCAAAGCGGACACACTGAGAGCGACCTCGAAGATAAGAATCAAACCAGGCTAACGCTGAGGAAGAGAAGTTAATAGAACTAAGAACGCCAAGAAGTATGTCGAAATCCACTGAATTGAACGCACAACTGAAGTCAAGCAAAACAAGTAAAGTGAGAGATTTGTTGTCCATAGCCCAGCGGATATCGTCAGTGACTTTCAAAAGCGCAGTTACAGTACTGTGACCAGAGCGAAAGCCAGATTGGTAAGGGGAAATAATAGAGTTTGTCGATAGGTACCTGCTGATTTGACCATGAACAATATGCTCAAGAGCTTTAGAAAGGAATGGCAAAATGGAGATGGGTCTAAAGTGAGACAAGGATGAAGGATTGTGTATCTTGGGTAGCGGTATTATATGTGCCTGTTTCCAAGCTGAAGGAAATGTGCCAGAAAATAGGGAAAAATTAATGATGTGGGTAAGAATTGGGAGCAGTTGAGGGAGAATAGGTATTATCATTCTCGAACACAGATTGTCATGGCCTACAGCAGAGGAGGAGATAGCAAGGAGAGATTTTTTAACATCGTCTTCGGAGACAGGACTGAGATTGAAAATTGGACAATTCGGCAATGACATTTTAGAAAGCTCAAGCAAAGTGGAAGCTTTAACACTTGGGTTCAGGGAGACAGGAGGAAGAGAAAAATGCTTATTTAGAGCGCTCAAGTCTAAATCTTTACAAGTGTTCGAAGGAGATTTGCCAATACCGACTGTCTTTAAGAATTTCCAAACATCAGAGGACTTGCGATCTACAAGAGAATCGTGGAAATAGCGTCTCTTTGCATCTCGACACAGACGACACAGTTTTTCGTTGCGTACTAGGAATAACTCCTGTATCGTAGGTGCGTTCACAAAAATGTAAACAAACTTACATACACAAGACACGGAAGAACTATCTGTGGGCAGTGGTGGCCCTGTGTTACTACCCGGCTTACAAGTTGTAGGTCACGGGTTCAAACCTAGCCAGGCGCATTACTTGTAATTTATTTCATCACCATTACTCTCAATACGGAGAAAGAAAACATAGTGAGGAAACCAGCATGTCCTAGGACCAAAAAATCGAAGACACTGGGTTAGCGTGGTGGATTACGGCTCATTCCCTCTCCTGAGTGAGTGAGAGGAGGCCTGAGTCCCAGCAGTAAACACATTACAAGGCTAATTATATGCGGGAATATAACTTGCGACTTGCACAGCAGTTAATTGTTCAATCACTTGCCGTCACATGGGATTATTCCATTCCCTCAAAAGTAAGCGCTTATAATGCGTCGAATAATCGCCCGCTTAGAAGCAACTATCACATACATATTCAACTAATGTCCATGTTAATAAAACTATTAAGGAAACAAAAGATGAAGTTATAAATATTTAATGGCGTCAAATGTTTGGAACAACCTTATCCATTAGTCACGTTCGACCTATGCGTCAGACACATAAAGATTCACGTTTATTGCACATATTTTGTAGGATTACTAAGTTTTTTATTATTATTATTGATAGACTTGCGTTTGACCACCATGTCACCTAATGGTAAGAGATGATGTGGTCGACGATGGAGCCTAGAAGTAACCTATTCATTCTTGACTTACATACCCTTGTAGGTCGTAGCTTTCAGGAAACTTAGACTTCGGCAGTGACGTTTATGAAAATGGTGATCCAATACGAGTATAGGTACTTTATATGCATATTGCATAATAAATACGACCCATAAGTATTAGTATATTTGCGTCCACGGCGATATGTGTCCAAAAATAATTGTGTATTGACATTTCAAAGAGGCATGAACTTAACTTCCTTATCAAGGAGATAGAATGGGGAAACTTAAAGTTTAGCATAAGCATTTTAAGCCTTATAATGTTGCCACTGCTGGGACTAAGGTCTTTGCTCTAGGCGGTATCGGGCGTAATCTACCACGCGGGACCAGTGCGAGTTGCAGCTATGGTTACTGCCAAATAAGTAAGAGCTGGTTCGTAACCTAAAAACTCTGAAATATAACAAACAATCTCAATAATTCACTTTCGTCATCATCATCTTTCTGACCTTGTCCCGTGTTATTTGGAGTCAGCGCAACACGTTTTTTTTTTCATCCATTCTGACCTGTCACCCGTCACACTGTCACTAAATCCCTTTTCTTTCATATCACTCTTCACACAATCTATTATATTTTTCTTTGACAGGGAAGGGAGAGGGAAGCTCTCCCTTTCCATCCATCCACATGTATACTCATAACTCTTTCAGTAATATGCGTTTTATCCTTCCTCTTTAACATGACCATACCAAGACGGCGATTTCCTTTCATCGTTTCAGTCACTGGCGCCATTTTCAAACTTCCTCTAAAATAGTACTATGATTAAAGTTTGATTAATATTTTTTCTTTGCGTGCTTAATAATTTATATAGAGATTTTCGCCATATTTTTCAGGTGGGCTGTGGCAACAAACTATGGAAACACCACAAAGTGCTAGTAGCTGGTCTTCGGGAACAGGCGCGGGACGGCACTTTAGCGCATGTACTGCGACTGCCCGTCATCGGTTGGAGGCTGCAGGCCATACAACCCGCGCCCAGGATCAAGAGACAGGTGAGAGACTAGTGACTTCGTCCCAGCAATGAATCTGCCTAGCTTTTTCCGTATGTCAAAGTTGGTTTGCGTCTAAAATTAAGTGCCAGTATTTTACATGGGACGACAGTCATCTGCCCTCCACAACGCAGCCATTGGGATACACGATACCCTTGCAAAACTGGTGTCAGATTTCCTAGCTTCTAACCATTGACGTATCTAGAGTTATTTTTCAGGGGTAGGGGTAGGGGGCTGGCCCGTGACATGCTTGATTTTTGTATGTTATCAGTATTTAGGCGTCAATCATAGAATTTCAAATCGGTAGCCCAACATCCTGGTGTGGACGCTGGGCCCTTTATATTCGTCCCTTTATATACGTCTTTGCTTCTGACTGACCATTTACTTAACGTGCTTTACGAGGCGTTATATGTTACTTAGATGGTTACACAGCTGGGGACCGACCTCGGCAAGCATTGCTTCGTCTTCGTAACAGCAACAGATGTTCATCAGACAACATCTTCAACCCATCTCGGCTTAGCAAACATTGAGAGATCGCACGAGATAAAGAGTTTTGTAATTTAAGGTTAAAACGCCACGGAAGACCGCAAAATTCAATTTTTCTTGAGTTTTATGCATTTGTAGGTCAGTGTCAAGTTGAATGGTGATTAAAGTATGATTGCCGGCCGTAACACGTATTTATTTACGGAACTATAATCATTAAAATCATCAATACAACACTCTAGCAATGGGTAGCTCGCCGTCCGACCGTCCGGTAACCGTCCGGACCGATTCCAAGTCGTCGGCGACGCGCTCCTCATGGAGATGTCAGCAAACCGTAGGGGCCCAGCAGGGTCGAAGCCTACTAGGACCAAGGGTCTGCTTCTGAAAGGAAGACTCGGCCCTGGTACGAAAGGCAACGAAGGAACAGGAGTGGGTTTTTTTTTAGTCAGTAAAACTGACACGCCGTCTCGCTCCACCCAAGAGCGGGGGATGTCATTGGATGATTTTCCCACCTACAAAAAAAACCCTTCGTCTAACCTTATTGAATGGCTGTTTAAAACTTATTACTTGTACGGGCTACTCTGGAGCATCCATCCACCTTAAAGAATAATCCTTAGACCATTAGTCTAACATACTAATTAAGATATAAAAAGTCACTTGTCATAATCCTTCCTCTCTACCATAACCTGTACTACAGATTCTATAGTATTATAAACTCAAGGCTGCACGAACGTTCTGCCAAAGCCGTGTGTAGGTATTGACTGGTAGAAAATGCCTTAAGGCATTCGTCCGCCTCTGTACTCCTTTGTGCATAAAGTATAAATAAATAAATAAATATAATGTGATTGATGATGAGGATTTCTCCAAAATAAACAACCACCAAATGTGATTTTTGTTATTTAACTGGGCTTATATACAAAGCTATCAGCAAGATGTAACGAAATATCACTTCGTCAATCCCAAGCATTTTGACATGACACTTTGCCTAGAGCCTCAGGACTCAATATTGTAGGAAATGAGTGTTGTAACGAAGTACCTTTTTCAAACTAAAACCAATCTGTCTCTCTTCAGCTGGACGGCTCAGGCGGCGGTAACTACGACGCCGAATACGATGGCGAGGAAGACGACGCCGATGCCGACGCTGACTACAGCGGCTACGACGATAACGACGACGAAGACGGCTACACTAACAACGATGTCGGCATCACCGACCTGGTGAGTGTGATGTTACGGGACGGTTCGGCTGCACTTGGCCCGTGTTCGGCAACGCTCGACCTGTGTTCGGCAGAGCTCGGGCTGTGTTCGGCAGGTTTTTGGCAATGTCACATACAAAAATCACTTTTAGGTTACCTACCAAACTCTCTCGAAGTACTAGGCTGGGTTATTCCCGATTTCTGAATTTTGAGTATTTGCCAGAGGGTCGGAATTATTTAAGAGTCACCGCGGCCCTAGAACGCAAAAGGCAACTGAAAGAACAGAAGTGGGGTTTAGTCAGTAAAAGACTGACACTCCCTGTCACTCCACCCAGAGCGGGAAAAGTTATGTGATGACACTAATCTGATTAACTCGAGAATTAAAATAGGGTTTGAAACGTTCTTTGTTCTTTTGTTCACGGGTTTTGATAAAGACGTATCCTCATACACGATACAATGATTTTGATTTGAGGTCTCAGGAGACAAACCCTTTTTGGAGCGTTATCGAATATGCGTCAGTCTGCATAATTGACTTCTCAAGAAATTAAAGACCAAGCTTAGAAAACTAATTGGCAAACGTAATTAAATACAATAAAAATGTATAAAAACAATATAAAGTCATGTGACATTGTTAAAATTCTGTCCGAACTGGCCGCCAGTGCTGTGATGTGCATCACCATCTTTCATAACATGAGCAATTTAATCCTAACTTTAAATGATTGCTCATGTTCTAATAATATAATACAAAGACTGGATGGTAGATAGACCTTTAACTGTCGTTAACTTTTAATCAATTAATTGGGTTTAGTTAGAAACGAGTTGTACCTTCTCCAAAGAAACCTGGACACTAACTGGTGAAGTGCTAAAAGATTGAATTTCTTATGAGGCAACTAATAACTTTATTCGCTCCATTCTACTCACTAATGCAAATGGTAATATTTGGTACAAGGTTAACCATAAACCTACCATTTAGTTACACACTTGTGCTTGAAAGTGATCACGTACTTAAATAAAAATAACTTCATCACGCGACAATTAATCATTTAATGTTATCAATGCAACTCATATATTACTATAATGTGGACCTGTCATACATTCTGTTTCTTAGTACTTATGCATCATTCACTGCTCATTGACAAATATGCCTAACTGTTCATCCAAATGATAAATATTTGATTAATAAATTTATTCGTGGAAGCTCGCTTGACAAAGACAGCTGTTCTTTATTTATTAAGGCCATATTTCCCAATGAGTAAGTCTAGTCATCCCACATACTACGGAATGCATATCCTTGCACTTTAATGTCACCACATATAGCAGCGTTCTTCGTACTGGGAACCACATAGCATGGAATGTTGAATGAAGTATCCTTGTCACTTGAAAACTATCCGAAAACCTCATTTGTTTATTTTTTTACTCCCTCCATTGGCTCTAAACAAATTGAAATTGAATTGCTCATAGTGACTGTCGAAAGGCGAAAATGTTTGGGATCGTTGAGCCACCTTGGCCCTAGAACGCAAAGGGCAACAAGGAAAACAGGTGGGTTTTAGTCAGTTAAAGCCTGATGCTCCCTCTAACTCCACCTAGAGTGAGAGAAGCTAATTGATGACATCCCACTACAAAAAAAAATCGATAGCTCTTGCCATGAATATTCGACAATCGCACAGAATATCACTTTGTCTAGTGGCTATTTTTATTTTATTTTAAGTTCTACATTCTCACAAATATTCTACTCCCAAGAACCCACATTATTTTAACATACCTACATTCATTTGACATCCAATTTCATAACTACTTGAACATGTTTGTTATTAATTAAGTTTACCTTATAATATAAACATAATTGTGAGCTTTGTGTGTGGTTATAATAACGCTTTACATACCAAAACGCTGCTTTGTCCATCACTGTATATAAACAGACTAATTTGAGCATATTAATCGAAGCTGAAGCGTATTCGTGTTACGCATGGACTGAGAAAATTAAACGCGCTTCGACCATTTAATCTTCGAACAATATTACACAAACACTATTTAACCCAGCATATTTTACCCCACTCTCCTCGAACTGTTATTATCACTGAATTATACATGCTTTAAATGCATCTTACCATGCACTATTTTCAAATAAATATGCAAAAACAGCACTGGAATTGCACCAAATTAATGGTTATGGTAATTACAATATAGAGAAGTGCCTTAAACTATCTAGAAGTAGTTAAAATAATTCTAAATTCATTCTAAAACAGCATTGTTACAGTGGGTTTTTAAATCTAGATCTAGACTATTTTGCAAATCGAGTCGGTACCTATCGCTGGCGTCTCATTAAAGTAGCCTTGAGTTTGAAGTAGTCGACGTATGATCTGAAGATGGATTGATGATGCCACTTTAATATCTAAGTCCATGTAGACAATAACCACAGACAGCGCTCTTGGGTACGTAAGGGTGAGCGTACTAACGTGCGTGTGTGTCGCGGCGCCGCCCAGGTGGACCCCCTGACCCCCGCCCCGCACCCGCACCGCCACCACCACGGCGAGGAGCCGTCCCCCGACCCCCCCGGCCTGCCCCCCTCGCCCCCCTCTGCCGGCGCGCCACACACTAGCACCGACACGTTTCAGACCGAGAGCGCCGCCCCGCCGCCGACCCCCGCGTCCCCGCCCCCCCTGGCCCCGTCCCCCTCCCCGTCTCCCCCGACGTCCACCCCGCCGAGTGCCCCGCTCACTACCACCGAAGACGCCCGAGAGGAAACCACTCCCGAGTCCGCAACTAACTCGTATACCACGGAGGTTTGTCGTAACCCGCTCTCGAGTTCGTGTCATATGCATGTGCGTGTTGTGGCCCGCTCGCATGCTACGGTTGCAGCTAGTTAGTAGTTTAAGATTTGTTTTTGTTGTAAATTACTATTAGCAGAATTGTCTCGGAGGAGTCGATCTGCAGGCTTATAGCTAGCACAACTGTAGGAGTGCTCACGTTGACTCCCACCTGCGCCTGCGACTAGCTCGGGCTGCACAGAATCCTGTCGCGTTAATTTTAATATTGACAATGTCTTATTTATTAGGAATAAGGGTGGTCATAGTTAAATGCTATTGTACTATGGATGTAACCTAATAAAATATCATGCTAATCAAGTAGTTGCCGCAGAAACAGTTGTGCAAGCTAAAATTTTACCTTTCAACAAGATTATGCTAACCCCTACTAAGAATATTTTTTCCAGTGTGTGTTATGTTAAATTATATAATATTTTTTGTAATAGTAAGCCCGGAAATGTAACCTGTGTATATATTTGTAAATGTATTGTGTAGGTACCTATTTACAGCTATTCTAACTGATTGTTTTATTTAGTTTTATATTTTTATATGTATTAAAGATATTGGATAGTTTCGGAATGTTTTATGTAGTATTATTTTATTCAAATTATTGTCAATGCGTTTTAAAGATTCTGTTTAAATTATTAGTGCACCTGTAGTAGAAATTAGATTGTGTTTAAAAACACTTAGCATGACTGTGGTAATATCGAGTTTAGAAACTCTACCTTAACAGGCAACCTCCTTTTGACTAATTAAATTATTAGATATTTGCAAACACCGTTTACTATGAAAACTTATAGCAATAACAACTATCAAAAGGCACTATTCCTGTCTCACAGTGAGACAAGTGCTATTAATAGGGTCCTTTTCCACTCGCCTATCGTCAACATCGAGCATGGTTTAAAAGCTTGTTGCTTCATCTAACGCGATGTTTGATGAAGAGGCAATTCAAAAAAAAAAGAGCGCCTTACTCGAATATTTCACAAAACTTGTTCTAGGAAATACGTGTTTTTTCGTTAAACCATTAAAAGTTTTTCAGAAAAATTGTCGTCATTCAGAATCTCGATTAAATTTGCAAGGCTTCTGTTGATGTACTTTTTTATATTTTTAATATATGACTACATTATGGAGGGTCAAAGTTCACGTAAAATAGCTGATTTTCAGAGGTCTTTACTAGATTAGTTTTACACAAATTTATGTTTTGATTTCTATAGAAGCCTAAATAATATCCACAAGGTAACCAAAATATATAGAGAAAAACGTGTAATAACATCATAATCACGTAAGAGTGGTTGTATGAAAATGTACCTCGAAAAGGACGCTCTTAAAGAAAGCTCTAAAATACAACAAGGTCTTCAGATAAAGACTTGACGGGATAGATTATTTCGTAGTATTACTATAACAGAACACTAGACTATGACTGGTATTAGTGCTATTATTATAATGAACACCTATCCCAAAACATTTTTACATAAGAATGTTTATTGTGCAAGATTTTCATAGTAAACTAACGACTACCAAGTCACACACAGACAGTGACTAACAGCACATAGGTACAGTGTGTTCAATAAGAACGTGACCATTATTGTTCGAAAGATATAATGCCAAATAATTTTTTTTCTTCATGTTTTTATTGCAGCAGTATGTAACTGAACACTTTGTCCAATCGCCATAATTATCTGTATGTATAAAAGGAGAAACTGACTGACTGACATATTAACGCACAGCCCAAACTGCTGGGGCTAGAAGCTTGAATTTTTACACAAGTTTTCGTTTTATGACGTAACCGAGCACTAAGAAAGGATTTCCTAAAATTCACCCCCTAAAGGGATGAAACGGGAGTCCAAAGTTTGTATGGAGAAAGCTACTTTCAAGCGGGTGAAACTGCTGGCAGGAGCTAGTTGATATAGTTCCATACTTTTAACAAAATGTTCAGCGTACTCTTATGATAAAGATCGCTATATATTTTTAACTCGATAAGAGACACACAGCAAACTATTATGCTTACGTGTCCAAGCTTTCGACAGAGCAGACCATGGCAAGAAAGTTCCCAACCTCTAAATATAGTTTCACCCATTTTTCAGACTTCTTCATGTATTTTGCAGCCGTTTTATATGCTAATTTGGTAATTTAACATGTTGAACATGAAACACTACTTTGTATCTTTTCATCTACAATGAACAATACACTTATTAATAGGTAATATAAAACACCGATAGAATGGGTTAGAGACTGCTACAAAAAAAACTGAGATGGCGCTGTGCTTTATTTTATCTGAATAATAGCGATCACGTTCATAATGAACACACTAGTTTCCACTCAACACTTCACACCCACAAAAATCCTCAACAGGATAATAAAGCTATCCTTTTCTGCAGCACAATGAAGTGGGCATCACTGCACTATCCGCATCACCATCAGAGACAACCAACGTTAACATGTCAATCGCCCCGACGCTGCCCATCAGTCCCAGACGCTTCGATGTCTTCGCACCACCGATCGTCGAAGAAACCACAACTTTAGAACCGGAATTGGTACGTAATATTAAAACTATCATGTCTTAACTTCACTCCTGTAAAAGTTGAAAACTAATCGTGTGTGAGTTGATTTTATTTAACATTGGGCAGTGATGGGTTTCACACGATTCATACCCCATTTAGAGTAACTTTGGATGTAAATATGTTCTCGAACTAATCTGCGACGTGTAGACAACGGCACTATATTATTTGATGTATCACGTATTCGGATGTAAAAACACACTAAATTTAGATTCATCGGGATTCCTGATATTTTATTCTTTCTGGGACTAATTTTCTGTCTATATATTCACAACTTCAATTCTGTACATACGACTACCGCCTTCTAAAACGTTGTCTTAACGTCTATATTTCACAACACATCGTGTGAGCGTCCGCATGGCACTTTCAGCAAACCGTAATAATCCGTGAGTCGAACGAACTTCCTCCACTGTCATCATCGACGGAGAGGGAAAGGGAGAGAGAAAATGTGACATCACCAACCCCGGCTCCTGAGTTACCGACGCCGGCACCTCCGCCGACATCGACGTCGACAGAAGCTCCCCCCCTGCCGCCGACGCTGCCGGCCACGCCGCCGCCGCCGCCGCCGGCCACTACGCCGACGACGGTCCCCACCACGGTGGCGGCTACGACCCCCACTACAACACCGACACCTGAGACCACTTTACAGGAGGTCACTAAACAGGTCTGTAGTGGATTACACTTGTGGCCGGGAACATATTTTCGATTGGCTGATGTCTGATTGATAGTGCTTAGACAAAATGCGACTGTATCTAGGTTTTAATGAATTGGTATTCAAGTCATGGTATGGAAAAATATCTGAAGTAACGGTATTCTAGATATATATATATTCAGCTAACAACAGGATAAGCTCATCGGAAATATGGGCTCCGAACAATGTGGTAAGCCTAGTGCTTAGAAGTAAGTAGATACTTATCCACGATAACTTCCTGAATCACCGCATCAAACATCATCAGGTGTTTTGTATTTCGTTCTTTACTAACTACTCCAAACGTGTGTGCATACTGAATTTAGTTTGTGATTGGGTTTCATTCATTTAACACAAATATTTTCTAAATTATTAATTGGCAAGTGTAAAGTGGAAACTTCTAAATTGTACAAATTATTCTGGTATTCTTTTAAAACAAGTCTGTCGTATAATGTAAATACTTCAATTTCTTTCTACATAACTTTATCTTGGCCTAGAATAGTGTCAGTTTCAATTTCATACTTAAAATGTATCATAAAAAAAATATTATGAGCACGTGAGATAATGTAAAGATCACTTTTGTACAATGATTTTAATAGACAATAACTTTAAAATTTAAGAAAGCTGCTTTAAAAATAAATTGGTATTCAATGATCTTTCTACAAGTATGTTACTAATTAATTCTTCAATAATTTAGGAAGCGAACCCCACGGAGGGTAGAAGCACAATAATCGGTCAGACCACGGAAACCGTGACGTGGGCCATGCCGGTGAACCAGCCGCCAACACTCAAACACCACATGAAGAAACTGGCCATCACTGCTGGTAAAGCCTTCAGGTATGTACCAAACACTACAACTCTACATAGCCTTTTGCGGAGTATGTTTGGGTCGACTTCCAGGTTAACCTAATGCAGTTGAATACCAACATTAAACACGGAGCGACTGCCTAAGTGACATCCGCAAATTAGATACTGTGTAACATACTTAAGTAAGGCCTGTTGTCAGATTTACGAACTACTGAATACCTACGGTACGTACCGCTGACGCTGCGGCTGCTATTGCTAAGAATGGAGCTCTGAACTGTTTGCAACTCAGAACTCCACTCTTAGTAATAGCAGCATAGAATTCTATTATGGATGCATATCCATAGTAGAATTTAGTTTCAGAACAGTCGCTAAACTGTCTTTTATGCGATGTATTTTAATAACCTAAGAAAAGTTATTCGGTTACTTTTAGCAATAAGGCCCAATGTATCCATAGAGAACTGGTTTAAATCTTTTGTTGACAACACTCACGGTGTTGCCAACAAAAGTTCTAAACCAGTTCTCTTTTTTCTTGCTCTAATTACGTGACTACTGATACTAGTGAGATAGATACTATTGAATTATCAAAATGATAGGCTATGCAATAGAACGCATGAATTTTTTGGTCAACGCATTTCGGCTGCAGGCTGTCACAGGTTTTATGTACTGCCTACTTTTGGTCTATCTGGGTTCTTAAGTACTAATCATCGATACTTCTCCAGGTACATAATCCCTGCGGATCTGTTTACGGACCCCGAGGAGGGCAGCAACCTGACGTTCACGATGTACGAGGCGGAGAACGTGCCTCTCAGCAACAACTCCTGGATACAGTTCATACCCGCTGCTAGAGAAGTTTATGGATTGTAAGTATACATTTTCATTGTAAGAATCTATGCATTAAATAGGTCTCATATGGCTCGTACATTGAATAGGTCCCATATGACTAATGTGGTACTAACATATTCAAGCAATTATTACGACTGTATAGAATAAATTGTGGATTTTTTAAATAAATATATTGTAGTAATATTCTGTTGCAAATTAAAAAAACAAGGTAAAACATAACTTCAATTCAGTTTGTATGGCAATTTTGTTTAAATAATATCTACGATTTTCTATCACTGTTGTGGGTCATGTTCATGATCAGATAGTTTTTATAAACAACTTCAAGAAAAGAGGAGGTTCTCAATTAGGTTGTATTATTATTCTTTGTTTCTAAGCTAACCATAACTTTAATTTCGTAATTTGTATTATTTCTTTCTAATATCCTTAATACCTGTTTAAAATAAACGAGAAAGCGAAGAAAGAGATTTTTTTTTTCTTTTTCTAACATTAATAAAATTATTTGACAATTCATGTACAAATGCGAGCTTAACTCAACAATGAGTTTTCTGCCAGCAAACCTTTGAGTGACAGAGAAAGATTACATTCGAGGGTAGGATCCATGCAGTGTACAATATCATCATCATCATCATCTTCCTGCCCTTGTCCCGTGTTATTTGGGGTCGGCGCAACACGTTTTAGCAGCTAGCAGTTAGCAGTGTACAATATAAACGTACATAAATAAGTCTTATAATAGGGGTTAAAGTCTGAAATTGCCGTTTTTTAAAACGGGTTGCTTTGAAGTGTTATATCTTTGGATTGACTTGGAATTATAAGTTCAAATAAACTGTATATTAAAGGTACGTTATTCTTTTTTCAAAATTAAGTATTTATTGTATTTTCTGTAATATCATACTTTAACCCCTATTATATACGGACGATTTTCGCATTGAAAACTTGGCATTATAACAGTATTTTTCTATACGTCTTCTTCTTACACATGGACCGTTACTTCTAATTTCAGTATTGGTGTATTCTAACCCAAAATCATTTTTTTTTTTTCATTCACAGGCCGTTAGAAGCCCACGTATCTCGCTGGAACTTCATAGTCGAAGCTCAGGACAGCGAAGGTCTGGTCGCTCGCGGGCCCCTAGACATCACCGTGCAGCAGCACAAGAGTGGTCGCACCATCAACCACCAGTTCACCATGGAGTTCAAGCTCTTGAAGGAGTACAATAACGCTATCGACTGGCAGATCAGAGCGTTGGAGGGGATTGTTAACTTGTTCAGGTAGGTTATTTTGCATATTTTGAAGATTAAGCGATATTACTACTATTATCACTTCGGGGTCACCAGTTTGGAGGTAGGCGGAACAGAGTGTTAAGTCCCGCAAACCTCCGTTGAAAAGGGAGGATCCTCCGACCAGACGGGTGTTATGTCTGGTGGGCAACTGCCCGATAGATGATTTCGGGCTGTTCTATATGTTCCAATCGCGCGGAGATCTTTGATTGCGCGATGCAGGATTAGTTCTTTTGTGACGCCATAGATGTCGCTACAACTTAAAGACGCCAGTTAGGGTAATAGGTTTAGGTTTCGTTGGTTCACGAATGTGCTAAGCCCTATTTATGAGCACTGCTTCGTCTGGCCTAAGGGTCTCGGAATATCAACACAAAGACTGATTTTATTTCCGCGTTAAAACCCCGTGAGAGAACAGTTCACTTGGGCCAGTGCGCTGTCACTCCCGTTGACCCGTACGTATCGCTCACATACATTTTGTTTATCATGCACTCTGCCATACGTACTAACATGTGTACCTACATTATAATTACTGAAAAAAAAAACTCTGTCTTCTATGAGGATAGAATGCTCAGTACCTCATACTTCTACATAGGCAGTAGCGTAGCTAGGCGTGGGCGAAGTGGGTCCTCGCCCACGGCCTCGCACCCAAAGGGCCCTCGCGTGTGTGAGGGCTCTTTGAAAACGAGGGTTTTGTTTTATAATTTATAGGTTCGTGTTTGATCACTATTTTACCTGATCGACAATATGGTCGTACAATAGGTTGCGACAATCGCTGTCTCGTTTTCGAACTTATGAAATAAAAAAGCCTCGCTAATGCGCCTTGGCCCACGTCTAAATTAGTCCACGGTACGCCTCTGCAACTAGGCTGATTTTCAATATGCAAGATTGGTGCAAAGCAATATGAAATGTAACACATATGTATGTGCTACACTTTATGAATTTATTTTCAATTTATTTACTTATTATTGATAGACTCTCGTTTGACCACCGTCTCACGTGATGTAAGCGATAATGTGGTTGACGTTGGAACACGCTTGCCTAGAAGTAATAAATTCACTCTTGACTTAACAACACCCAGATTATAGCTTTTAGGAAACAAACTCCGGAAAGGAATTCCAATATGTTGTGTTTCACCTATAAGTAGGTTACAATAAGCTTGAGTTATTAAACCATGGAGTTTCTTACCGGTTCTTCTCCATAGGAAACAACCATTTGTAATCATGCACTAGCTTCTGTCGTTTTATAAATGCCCATGTGAAATATAGTACTTTTTGATACAAGTGGGCAAACGTTATCATTTACAAACAGTAGCTCAGCTCGGTTGCAAAGACACCCACGTGTCAAACGACGTTTTTCAACACATTTACTCGAAAAAAAAAAAACATAAACATAGATACTATTTAATAATAAATTATGGTGAGAAATAGTTCACGAATACTTTATAGGAGCGACAAGGACGTTTTTCGTGAAAAATCAGCTGTTCAGTACATTAGGCAAACATAAATGTACTGAACAGCTGATTTTTTTTTCGCGATTTCAGGTTTGTTCCCATAGTAAAAGTTGTTGGTTATCAAATCATGAGCACAATCACGTGTTTAAGTATCGTACACTAATTACCAGTCACCCTATATATTATAAATTGAATCGGCTTGAGACCTTGGGAGCTAGAGCATTTTTCTGTACTAGTGTGAAATATACTTTATTGCGTGCCTAAAAGCAGTAAGGTTTTGAAGAAGTGTGTTGAAAAAATATTTTGAATTGAATTGGTGAGAAGCTCCTTCTAAAGAACATAAATCGTTTTTATTTCAGAGATACGGATATGGATCACCTGACAGTACTGAACACGACTCAGAACGGCAACATGTGCGAGTTCGTGTGGACCAACGACACGCTGCCTAAAGATCCCGCCTGTCCTATGGACGACATTAACAGGTTGATGAAGGTATGTTCATTGCATTATGATGGATTTTATTACTAACTAGCTTATGACAGCGGCTTCACTCGCGTGACAGTAGAAAATATTATACAACGTGTAACAGAAAGGGTATAGTCATATGAAAGGGTGTGCTACAGACCATCAAACTGAAGTACTTTCTCCATGTGACAACCATCTTAATAGTAAAAAAATAATCAGCTGCTCATACATTTGGTCGAGTAGGTATTGGAATTTTGTATGGGGCAGTTGATTATTTTTTCGCGATTACGATGGTGGTCCCATGGAGGAAGTTCTTCAGTTTGATGGTCTGTAGCACACCCTTCCATATGACTATACCCTTTCTGTTACTCGTTTTATAGCATAATATGCCACTCAGTGATTAAGTGGCATTCTAGGTTCACTAGTGTTTCACAAAACTCCATTGACAAATGTTTAGTTAAAAACCAACGTATTTCGCTCGAGTAGTTTAGAAACGCTCGAGTCGGGATTTGAGTTGGTTCGAAAACGCTTGAGCGCTGGCTTGAGCGTTTAGGACCTAAACGCTATTAAGCTTTTTTAATTAAGCTTTTTTTTTATCTAAACTCTAGGTAAAAAAGCTTAATTGTAGCGCCGAACTCCACGCTCGACTCGACCTTGAGCGTGAGTCTCTGCTTCAAAGTACGGCTTTTTTCACACTTGCTTTTAGGAGGTTTTAATTTCAACTCGATACTTTCACGCGTTCCCGAGATAAAAGGTCTTGACAGACAGACAGACGGACAACAAAGGGTTCCTTTTTTTTCTTTTGAGGTATGGAACTCTAAAAAACTAAGCGGAACATACAAACGCTAAATCGTGTCCAGATAAAGATTCACAAAAAGTATAAAATAGTAAAAACTACCGTCATTTTTCTATGCTTGAAAACAAGAATTCAATAAACTATTTCTACGCACTTTTGAGGCGAGTAAAAATCGTCTATTGAATTCTTCGTTTTCGTTTTAATTAGCTTTGCGTTTTATTTTTTATGTGTAAGCTAGTAAGTAGTCTATTACTGACTACTACAATAGTTTGATGTTCTTTTTGGGGTGGAAATTCTTAAAAGAAGATTTCCTTCGCCCTGGGGGTGGGTGGTGGTCTGTTAGACTGTTACTGAATAAAATAAAACCACCCCGGTGTTCTCTCGCACACTTGTATCGAGAGCTGCGGATGTAGTGTGACTTTCCTTACGCTGCTCCAGACTAGTGTTAGTCCGCTGTCCGTGGGCCTTGTCCCGCATTGGGGAGTGACTCCCCTATTAGTTTAAGAGAGGCGTGCGGAACACTTTGTTGATGTTGAAAGCAGTGGTGGCCGAGTGGTAACGGCTCCGACTTACAAGTTGTAGGTCGCGGGTTCAAACCCAGCCAGGCGCATTACTTTGTGTAATTTATTTCATCACCACTGCTCTCAAAAACGGTGAAGGAAAACATCGTGAGGAAACCGGCATGTCCTAGAATCAAAAATTCGAAGACATGTGACATTCACCAATCCGCTCTGGGCCCGCGTGGTGAATTACAGCCCATTCCCTCGAAAGAGGAGGCCTGAGTCCCAGCAGTGGGAACATTAAAAGGCTGATTATGCTTATGCTATGCTATGTGCAGAACACTACACGCTACCATCTCGGTTCCGATTGATGAAACGATAGATGTCTCCTTATTCGTCGACCCTGGTCTTTACTTCCGAGGACTAACAGGAAATCGTACTGTAGTATTTCTAGAATTAATTAATTTTCTTCTCTTTCAGATAATGGAATCCGACACAGAAGCGGGCAGTCCATCGGCAGGGCTGGCGCGCGCCATGCAGCCGGAGCTGAAGGTGGGCGGCGTGCGCTGGCGCGGCGCCGGGCCCTGCGAGCACGTGCAGCCCGCCACGCGCGCGCCCAACACCTACCCGCCCGTCACGCGCAACCAGGTCGACCACTTCACCGCCACCGTGGGACACCTGCTGGTCTACACCGTGCCTCAGGTTAGTTCAAGGAGATCCTAACCCATTTATGGCCATAGTGTGGACCGTCCAGAGAACACGGTGCAGGTGTGCCCCGCTTGGGCGAAGCACCGCCGTGTCCTGGTGGAGGCGATCGATTTCTCCGACCTCTCGTACCTGTCTCTCGGGTCATGGCCCAAAGCGAGGGGGAATGAGTGGCTGTTGCTTCTTTCTGCTAGCGAAGTAGATGGCCGTGCGCGTGAGAGAACGGACATCGTCACGTCCTATAAAAGGCAACAGGGTGTCCTGTAGAACCGTCTGTCTGCCCCGGGCGTTGGGAATCGCAGGGCGATCCCCGACCACCGTAGGCGTGAAAAACGTAGTGGTAAATTAAGTAATCGAAATATTGACAATGTGCAACGATTTATATATGAGTCCCGCCTCCGTTGCAGGACACATTCTACGACCCCGAGGACGGCGACACCCGCAAGCTGTCCCTGTCGCTGCGCTACAGCGACCGCACGGAGCTGCCGGCGGGACACTGGCTGCAGTTCGACGCCAAGAACCAGGAGTTCTACGGCCTGCCCGCGCCCAGCGACGAGGGCAGCGTGTCTTACCAACTGGTAACATTATAAATGTTTTTATTTCTCATAGGTCTACATGGACACTTATAAAATTTCAGAAGCTTAGTGCACGGCTGCAAATGCTCGTTTCCTATGAAGAATAACCGGCTAGAAACTCCATGGTTACTCTTAAAAAAAAATTGATTTTCCAATATTAAAATATTAATAGGTATGTGAGGACAGTAAAAATAATAATCATGAAAAGTCTAAATAATATTAAAAAAGTATATACTATAGTTAAAAAAGTGTACAAATTAAATAAAGATGGAGCAATATGTATAAACACATTTACACTATAATGCAGTTAATGAGTTACCAGGGGAGACACATGTGCAAAAGCAGTCATTACCAAATAAGTGTGACTTCAACATAATCTTAAACTTTGTAATATGTTTTTTTGGATATGTTTGATGTAGGTTTTGAACTTTCCTTCGCTGAGTTCTGTAACTGAATTTAGCAGCTTGTTATACAAGAGCGTGTAGCGTGATGATGAATCATTCGTCATTTATTAGCAGCTGATATCGGTCGATTCAATTTTAATGACAGTTCGCTTTTCGCTGTGCGCTACCCCACCGCTCAACATATAACCGCTGTCACATGAATTTGCTACTACGCAGTGACTCGTAGAGAGTTCCAAGCCGCGATTAGTTTTAATCCCACTAGTACCTGGCTCGTTTCTGCCGCAATACTATACCTATAAAACCTTCCAGCATGTGCAAGAAATAAGTTCGACAAAGTTTTATCGCAATATCATTAACTGTATAGCAGCGTATAAAATGAACTAACAAGAAAACAAACATTGACTAGATGCGACAAGGCATTCTTTGAATTTGTATTTGGGGTAATTATTTCGAACATATTGCAACAAATCTACATTTAAGGTTGCTGAAAAATATTTATTTAAAAAAAAACTTTAATACCTAACCTAACCTTTTACAATTCCAGATTGCCGAAGACTCAACAAAGATGAGTGCCTACGACAGTTTGGTAGTTGAAGTAGTGAAAGCTCCGACCATCAGACCCACGGTAGAGTTCCAGATGACCATGGAGTACCCGTTCCCGAAGCTCGCGTACGATGCTAACAACAAGCGCAAGGTGGTCGAGAAGCTAGCGGCACTGTTCGGCCAGAAGGAGACCGACAATATTCGGATACAGAGCATCTCTAATAATCCAACTACTATCATATGGTGAGCTTGTTTTTACTTAATTAAAATAATGACAATCAAGCAGATAGGCCCACTCATCAAGAGAGACTATTGATGATAACAATACTCTAGTACTATTTTTTTATTGGTACCGAAGACCCTAAAATAAAGAAAAAAAAATGTAATGTGCTGCACACAACAGAAGTGAAAAGCAAGGCGGAGTTTATTTATTTAATATTTTAGTGATGCAATAATTATGACAGATGCCAATTGATATGTATAATTTATTTATTTTCTCTATTAGTAATTAAGTAGTAGTATTGCCTTGGTAATTTTGTGTACTATGAAGGTTTTCTTCTGGTATCGGAATCGGAAGTTAAAATTGTAATGGGCCGACTCAATCCGACCATATACGAACGAGCGTTACATAACTGAGCTGGCTATGTAACGCTTGTTCGCGCTCAGCGAGAATAGAATAGAATAAACTAGCGAGCCTAAAGTTTTCACTCCAAAATAAAGGAAAAATACGTTTATAACAAAAAATTACCTAATAATCGGGAAGAAAATCGTGTGTCGTTATGAATGTCTCACAAGCCTGTTATTAAGTACCTGCCACAGTTGCTTTCATTCTTACAAACCGGGACACAACTACGTTCATCATCATCATCATTTCAGCCGGACGACGTCCACTGTTGGACATAGGCTTCCCCCAAGTGTCGCTATAACGACTGGTCCTGTGCGTCTCGCATCCATCGGATTCCCGCCACTCACGAACTACGTTACTTCGTGATCAATGATCCTGTTGTTATAATTTATTCCAGCAAAAAGTACAACAAGACAAACTAGTACACGAGGCACAAACACCCTTTAAGGTCACTAAGGGCCAAACATGTTAATGTTTATCGATTTCTTGTTTAAAGAAACATCTCTCTTCCAGGTACAACACAAGTCTACCAATGGACCGATGCCCTAAAAAGGAGATCGAGGAACTACGCAAAATGATCATAGTTGACGAACGAGGCCCAACGGGCGGCGCTCTAAAAGAAAACGTCGACCACGTGTTCGATAAAGACCTTAAAGTCATGTCTATAAGGCTCATTCCTCTCGGGTTATGTGCCGAGCAAAATACTAAGATACTTAAGACACCTCCACAAGTATACTCTGCTGGGGTACCGAATCTACAGAACAATAAGGCTGCAGCTGATCCCAACTATTTAGTGACGTTTATCATACCGGCCATTGTGGTTGTTTGTATGATATTGTTGGCTGCTATCGTCGCCTGCGTGTTGTATAGGCGAAGGAGGACAGGTAATTTATTTTCAATATTTTATAATAGATTTGTTAGGTTAGGCGAGTATGAAAAATATCGTCATAAACTAGAGTTCTGTATATCGTCGATCCGAGAGTTTCTTGGAACAAATAGATTTCTTAACTCGAAAAATAATTAGATGTCGTTTCCACACAAGAACTGTAAACGCTGAGCTAACAACAAAGTTTTGTATGGTGATAGTGAAAGAGGATGTGTTTAAAAATGTCTTTTTGGACAGTAGGTACATTTTCACTCCTAAAAAAAAAACTCGACAAGAAATCAAAAACATTCCTACTCAACTTTTGGAGACGCATTTTCATGAATGTTAGAGATTACTTTGAAGTTTGCCAGAGCTAAGGATGACATTTGAACAATGTTATTCTAAAAAGTAATTTACCCATGTCTACAGTTTCTAATTTTGTAAATTAATACGTCTATATCAATGTATTTGTTATTTTTTTTTATGCATTTACAATAATGAATTATTTCTAAGAAAGCCAGTACATAGTAAGATCACGGATCGACGATATTATTAAATCATATTTGCAATTTAATGACCACTATGTTTTATGCACGCCTAGCCGAGCAGTCAGTTATATAAAATAAATAATGATTTATGAAGAAGAGCATACTAAGGGTTTAATTAACTAACATCTAGTTTAATTCTGTAGGAGGTGACAATGCTTGAATAATAAGGTGATTTTAAAAGATACAAAACAATATTTTAGTGTTCCACATTATTTTAATTTAAAGTCATTGCTTCTCACGTAATTGGAATTATGTTAATCGTCAAAATTGTGCGCTGGATTATATCAAATAATAACCTCACAGTATCGCTTGCCTATGCTAAAGTACCTACACCAAGGTTTTTTAAATACTAAACGCTTGAAAGTTGATTGCTACAAATGTTTATGTAAATATTATGTTGATCCAACAAAAATAATGATAATCGGGTATTTATATTATAGCAATAAAAGTAATTATTGTTATTTTGCTACTATAGTATACCTTTATTAGGGTCTTTTTTACACAGCTTGGGTAGGATGACAGCAGGACATGCATCTTTATGATGAGAGAAAAGGATAGGTCATTAGAATGTTGAATCCGACAGCTGTCACCCGCACCATCCTATATTATAGTGTAAGTTACAATAAAAACAAATTGCATAGAGTATCACTTCAGGGAGATAAAGTCATTTGAATATGGGCTGTCTGAATCATTTTACAAGTCAAGTCAATGTTGCATCTACTGAACATGTTCACTGAACGCTGACTCATAGGAAACACTAAGTGTCTTTTTTATTTTTTCCAAATACACGCTGGTGGATGGAGACCCGCCCGTCAAAATGCCTTGAGCTGTGTGACAGACGAACAAGTGTCCGTTAGACATCGATATATATATACTAGAATATAAGTCACAGCCATCAGACCTCACAGAGATCTCAATGACAGCATTCAATGGATCCTTGCAAACGAATCGCATTTGAATAAAGTTTGCACCTGTTGAGTGCCGAAAACTTTCAGCGTCGAGCTAAAGTCGAGGTGACTTGAGCTCTTTACTCTCATGTTTTTTTTTTTTTTCGGTTTAAGAAACACATCACAGAAAAAATTTTGAAGAAGATAGAGTGGAGATGGCTGCTTTTAGATAGTGTTTTACTACAGATTATTTTACTAGAGGGTATGAAGTGAAGTGTTTAGGATACGATGGACCGCTTAGATCGACTTCTAAAGAGTCTATTTTGAAAAATAAACCTTAACTATTTAATTATATACCCATTATTATTACTTTTGGATCAACCTAGTACATTTTGGTGTCATGGAGAATCACAGCGAAAATAGTTTAACTGTTGCGTAAAAATTTCGTTGGGTGCGCTACCATCGTAAGATACTCAGTTGAAATGAAAAACATTCACGAATTCATAGACACTTATCTGATTGGCTATAAATGATTTCAAACAGTAGCACAGGAACAAAAAATAGATAAGTTCAGAAGGTTGACTTCATACTAAGGATGAAAACCGAACACACGCAGAGACTTGTCTATGTATAGCGAGTGTCCGCTCGTCAGGAGCCAGCCTTCTGTACCTATCTATTTCGAGCACAGATAATCTAATTTCGTGACAGGAAGCAGTAATGCGCTCGCTTATAGTTTGGTAATTCTCATAACAAAACGTAATAATGTGTCCTTCCAGGTAAAATGAGCGTGGGCGACGAGGAGGAACGACAAGCGTTCCGCTCGAAGGGCATCCCGGTCATCTTCCAGGATGAGCTGGAGGAGCGCGGCGACAGCGAGCCCGTGCACAAGTCGCCCGTCATCATGCGCGAGGAGAAGCCGCCGCTGCTGCCGCCCGCGCCCGAGTACCGCGGCGCCGACGACGCGCCCTACCGGCCGCCGCCCCCCTTCGCGGCGTCGCGCACGCCGCCGCGCCCCAAAGCCACGCCCACCTACCGCAAGCCGCCCCCCTACGTGCCCCCCTAAGCGTGCGTCCCGGTGCGCCCCCGCCCGCCTAGTACGTACGCGACTTCGATCTTGCATGCGACGACGACACTACCACGGGGGCTGTAGTACACGTGACGTCATCATAGTCGAGTCATCTTTTACGAAATACTTTCGATTATATTATTAACTGCGATACGGTTTCACTAGTCGACGCGAGCACCGGCAGTTATTTTCTACTATTTATTTATTATCTAACTACGACAGCTGTCTTATAATATTAAAACTTTTGGCAGCATTTAACGCACTTATAATGAGATGCATTTATAAATTAAGTAGAGGAGTAACCCGACGTCGACGAAACGAGGAATTGTGCACAGTTTAATGTGACTACGAATTTCTTATAATGTAAGAATGTCACGAAATATACCTGACTATTAGGGTAACGTGATGTCGACTTTTCAATTATGTAAAAACTGGAGACTTCACAATGAGATAAAGTACCTAGTGTTATTGTTGAAGTAGATGATGTTACATTAGCTCTTAGAATAAGCCGAAGTTCAGTCGAATGTGTGAATGATTTCGTAATAAAACTTTAAATCATTTACAAATGGCAGTAGAGAGAGAAATGTGTGAACCACACGAATATTATTGAACAATGTGAACTGAATGCTCTTAATATTCGTGACAACAATACGCAATATTTATTCTAAAAAAGATTCACATTGACATATTGTCAATTACTTACTACAACTTATTTATTTGCTAACGTACCAAAACAGCAGTAATTAAAAGTGTTTGGCTAAAAATGTGCCATTGTTTCACAGTTGTTATTTAATGTAATTTAAAATAAAACATATCGAAAGTGTAACATTTTAGCCTTTAGCGTAGATCTTCCATACACGTTATATTTAAAGGTAGTGCGTGTGTGTGTGTGAAGTACATATGAGGTTACTGTTGAGTCGCAGCGTGACGTCACCGTCTGGCGCGCCACTCTAACGAATCGCTGTTTATAATGCATGAATCGATCATGATTATCTGGTGTGTAAACTATGAATTACAATTAACATACTATTGTAATGAATATACAACTGACTCTAGTTTTAGGCTACGAATAGATATTTTTAAGGATGGAATATCATTTTGTACTTGTGTAATATTACCATAGATATAAGGTTAACAAATTGTGTAAACTTAGGGACTTGAACGAAATGAGCTATAATGATAACTTTTCCTTTGGATGTATTTTTTTCTACTGTATACTCATTTAGAGTTTTGCATTTATAGATCTTTTTAGTGTTATTAATATACAATTTTATAGGCCAGATACATTCAAGTTTTCATTTGTGTTTTAGTTTCTCAAGTTTTGTAATAGGAGTACTTAATGTCCATGTAAGACCGTACCAATTTCATTCTTCGAAATTTATCCATACTAGCTACTTTATTTTCTTTTAAACCGTTCTAATTATAAACGCACATAATTTATGTAATTAATGAGCTTTTTATTTTAAATAAATAAAAATTGGTCTAGAGATGATATGTTTTATTTTCGACGTCAAATCGTATTGCCACTACTTTTTTCAATTTATTATTGATAAGTTTGCGTTTATCCGCTATCTCATCTGATGGTAAGCGAAGACGTGGGCGACGATAGAGCATGCTTACCTAAAGAAATAAATATAATATTATAAAGATAAAAGATTTTTATTTATAAATAATCAATAAATTCAAAAACTACCCAGTAGTTTTTCTAATTTTAGAAATTCTTTCACCAATAGAATGCTACTTTATCACTGAGTGATTTAAGCTATATATTTACTACTTTTACGCGGGCGAAGCTGCTGGCAGTAGCTAGCACAAAATAAAGTTCAGAACTAAAGAAAAATCCTGAAAAAACTTTCCATAGTTCATTATTCATTTATATATTATAAAATTTATCTTATCGGTCCTATAACTGCCGCCAAACTACGACCCCTGTCTCTGCAGTCGCGTAAGAAAGAAGTCAGCATTATCAATACCATCGACCATACAGCTTTTAGAAACCTAATGCTTGATCTAACGCACCAAAACAATTCTGTCAACTAGCTGAAGTACGGGGGAGCGGGTTACTGCGTTCTGATTGGCCCGACCAAGGTTAATACGGCACACTAGGGATGAGATAGGTTTAATTAAATCACGAAAGTATCGATATTTTTTTAATAATATTTCGTACAATTATCTACTGGCTTTATTACCTTCCTTGTTCTTGATATAATTTTAACATAAAATGTAAATACTTTATGTAATTAATTTTAAGTGGTCACATAAAACTTTAAAAAATAAACTGAAAAGTCCTCTATTTATAAAAACATCATAGTATAGCTACTTATAATTATTATAATATTAAAAAATTGTGTCCAAGGAACCATTTTTCTCGCTTGGTTGCAATTATCCATTTATTTTAAAAATCTGGATCTTTCGTGTACCTAAAATCATTAACCGATTCACCATTAAATTCAGTCTTTATTAGTTAGTAAAAAAAGATCGTATATATAGTAAATAGGTTTTTGCTTTATTGATAACAGAGGTCACACCCGTTGCTATAATAATCTCAAACTCAAATCTTAGAAACGCATATAACATTGTTATCTGAGTTTTAATACAATGTTTCAAGATTTTTTATAAGAAATGACCTTTGTTGGATAGGTGCTTATTTCCTTGGCGTCTATTACACGGTCATGCAAGCGTCAATCAAAACCATCAATTATGAATGATGTTTGAATGACGGAATTTTATCGCCATACGTTTTTCGTCATGCAAACATCAGTCATCGCATTAGTCGGTAGGTTTTTCGTCAATCAAAATATTTGACTGTGGCAAAACTGACAGCAAAACCTATCGTGTAATGAACGCCTTAGAGCGATTAAAAAAAGAAAGTGCAAAGAAGAGAAAAAGAACGCTTTCGCTCTTTCGTTTGCCACTGCGTCTATCTTCTTTTTTGACGTGAGAATTATTATCAAATAACTCCTCCCGCTCTGGGTGGAGCTTTTACTGACTAAAACTGACCTGTTTCTTCACTTACCCTTTACGTTACCGTGGCTACTGGTAAATCTTTCGAACAATCCCAAGTATTTATTTTGGAAGGCATGCAATTTTCTATTTTATTGGCAAATAGAGCCGATGTCGACTATTCTGCTAAAGTCAAAAGTATTAACACAAAGAATTAATAAATGCTAGAAACGCATGCAATTTTCGTATTTCTGTGAACGCGTCGCTTAACATCACTACTTGTCACTGCCAGTGACAGTGACGTTTGACATTTCACATTAGTGACATTCGTTCTCGAATCTATTGTGAAGAAAGTCAAATTGATTGAAGATATTTTGTTGTAAAAACAAAACAGTTTAGGTTATTTCGTGCTGTTTTCGTGATATGTTATCACAGTGCTCTAGAACTTGTTTAAGTTGAGTTAAGTTTTTCAAACCTTGATATAAAAATGACGGAGTCACGTAGCAAAATGCCGAAATATAGTTTAAACTTGAGGAGTCTTCGCCTATCTCTGAAATACAGGCCTGAAATCCTGGGGTTGATAATAAGACTGAAACGGCGTCTCAGCCAGAAACAAATTATGATAGAGAAGCTGAGGTGTGGCTTAATTGAAATGGTAAATAAACAACCTACAATTTAGTTGATTTCACCTTACTTTTTCAGTTTTTTTAATCCTGTCTCTTTTTGTAGTTTCGCATGCACCTTCTTCTAAAATAAATATAATAATATATTTTATATCTATTCACATACAATAGGTACTTAAATAATATGTTGCAATTTTACAGGCTAATGAAAATAGGTATGAAGATGTAAGTTCTGTAAAAGAACTTGTAGATAGTGGTACTAACACTGATATTATAGTAGCAAGCACAGGTACTACTAATGATAAAGATCAACCAAAACAAACACAGCCTGATGACACTTCAAAATCAGAAGAAAAAGAACCTGTTAATTCTAAATCAATTGAAACCAAGGACCAAATGACACAAACAGAAGAAATAATAAAGAAAACAAAACAGAAAGATCCAAAAGAAGTCATACCTGAGGAAAAACTGGAGGACTCTGGATGGAATATAAATGACAATAAGGAAACTAAGAGCATAGCGGAACAAGTGGCTGAGGTTGCACAGGATGCAATGAAGGAATCTGGAATGGTTTATGTTGAGTCTGCAGGAATGTACTATGACTATAAGACTGGTTATTATTATAATTCGGTAAGAAATAAAGATAAGACTGCAATATGATTAATCCTTAGTCTATGTTTATAAAAGGAGAAACTGACTGACTGACATATCAAAGCACAGCCAAAACTACTGAGACTAAGAACATGAAATTTTGCACAATGCTTTCTTTTTATGATGCAGGCAAGCACTAAGAAAGGATTTTTCGAAATTCAACTTTTATGGAGATGAAAAGGGGGAAATTTGTTTGTATGTAAAATTTTAATTCTTGCCCATATTCCTGAAACTTAGCTTATATAGTAACCCAAGTAATCAAAAAAGGTTTTTATTATTTGTTTTTCAAAACTACCCCTATAAAATGATTAAGGGGGTGTTAATGGTTATAATATGTAGACGAATGTTATTCCTTGGGTTGATAAACTTAACACTTGTCACAAATTCTAATTAAACAAGTTTTTCAAAACTACAAACAAAAATACAGTTTTTTATGAACATATTTTTGCAAACAAAGTCACTGACAGAGTGCTGGTCCCTATTAAAATAATTCAACTAGATAATTTTACATTACAATTTACTCCTCAACCAAGTCGATCCAAAAATTGTTATATGTATAAATAAATAAATAAAATAGCCATTTATTTCCAAACTTTGGGGCGATACATTTTTATTTGTGTGGCTGTAATTCTGGTTATAATATGTCCCTCAGTTTGGTGTGCCTTTTGGCATAGGCCTCCTCCAACTGCTTCCATTGGACTCTGTCCCTTGCTACTCTTGTCCAATATGGACCCAAGGTCAGGCAGATGTCGTCTTCCCACCTTTCGTTGGGCGACCCTGTTTTCTGACGCCATCTCTTGGGTACCATAGGGTCACTTGCTTGCTCCATTTATTGGCCATGCAGCAAATCATGTGACCTGTCCAGCCCCGTTTCAGATAGTCAATTCTGGTCAAAAATTGCTTAACTTCTAACTTATTTCCAGTGTGACTGTATCCTATATATAGCATTAGCACAAAGGCTTTTGTCCCTACAATAGTGAAACCAAATTATGTGGATTGAATTATTATTTGCATCAGTTACAAAAGTAATTACCATTCAGTAGGCTTTGCAGTTTTGGCATTGAGATTGTATCATAATGAAGATGAGGAGGATTGAGGAATCCTTTTAATAGGTTTTTTGTCACTCATTTGTGTGCCTTTCAACAATAAAATGGAAAATGTTGCAATTTCTGATTTTCAGGAGCTTGGCCTCTACTACCACACGGATACAGAATGTTACTATTACTACTCAGAAGATAAGAAGACATTTGTCTTCCACTCCTACCCGGACAGAAGTTCCTCTAATGCAGCATTACTGGCTCATGAGAAGAGGAAAGCTAGAAAACATAAAATGGTGTGTCTTAGTTTTGTTATTTAAATTCTAGAATTATATTGAAGCATTGATTTTGAAATAACTAATATAAAATTGAAAAATTATATGAATTAAATTCCGATTCACACTTAAAACTCTTTAACCGCTTGCATCGATTGGCCCGACGAGTGTTTTCGTGTCCTATTCTTAGTCCTACGCCAGAGTCCTGTGTTTGCGACTGGGTACTCCATCTTCTTTAGCTCTTCAATACCTATAGGTAAAAGAAGAGCTCACAAGATGGAGTATTTGGTTATATCTGATGTAGCAGGTTAAACGGTTAATAAATCCCGATTCACACTTGCAACTTTTTAATCCTTGACCATAAAGAGTTATTGAGTGCTAGAGAGTATCAAAATGGTAAATAAATAATTAAAAGTACCTTAATACTTATATAAAAGATGCAAACTACCAACTTACTGAAAAACTGTATTATGTTTTCAGGAAAGAAAAACGGAAGATGACATAGATAACCTGACGAAAAACTTATCTCAGGTTTCACTCCGAGGCCAAGCCGCCTTAGGTAATTAAATGATGAACGGTTACACCCATACCAACATTCTAAATGTTATATTACAGGACAAAGAAGCGGATGGAAAAGAAGAAATAAAGAAACCTAAGCATAAGAAGAATCATACAAAGAAAGTTAAGACAGATTCTTCTGAAGATAAGACTAAGGATGAAAATGAAACTACAGAAGTTAATGATAAAGTAGAAGTAAATGATGAAACTGAAGCTTCTGCTAATGAAGAAGATAAGAAAGAAGAATCTAAAGCTAAAACTTCAGTGCCAGAAGAGTTAGAAGATGGTGAATGCAGTGATACAAGCACTGAAAATTCTGATGATGAAGATGAAGACAAAAAGTCAAACATTAGCACATCAACAGCTAGTGATGATGGTAATTTTTCACAGCTGTGATTCATTTGTTAACCAAAATTATATCACTTCCCTAAATAAGTGCCAAGGCGTATATTAAAAACACATCAAGATTGTATTCGTTTATGGGTTAAAAATCAGTGTACCTAAAGCCTACTGTCTACGGCCGCGTAGCTTCATAGACGCGTATTCGTTATTGTAAAGCGGGATTGTCCGTCGTGCCTTCGTGTCGTTGCAGCTTTGTCGACGGTTTCATAGTTTTGTATGTAAGCTGTGCGCAGGCGTATATCAAGCGTATAATGATGTTATGTTATGTCTAAGTATGGTTTCCGCACTTAGTCCTATGCGGACCATTGTAAGTGGGCCATGGCAGCCATAACCTTAGGTGGGCTTATTCCTACCAGCCCACCTCTCTCCAAATACAGATTAGGCCTCTTAGGTTTTTTAGGGCATTACTAAGTGAGTTCGGGGATCCTAGGGTTCGTGTGTGTATTTCAATGACACCTGTGCAGTCTAGGAGCACATGTGCAATTGTCTCCTCCTCCAAGCATGCTCTGCACAGGGTACTGTCTGTGATGCCTATTGTGTGGAGGTGCTCGTTCAGTGTGCAGTGTCCGGTGATGGTCCCCGCCACCAGGCGCAGGCTGCCTCTGTCCAGACTCAGAATGATGAATACGTGTCTATAAAGCTACGCGTCCATAGACAGTAGGCCTAAAGTACAGCCACATTTGACGAGTTCTATTTGAGTTCCCTGTAACAGAGGGTGCCTATGGTTATCAGCAGGGCACTAAACCAGACTCCTTGACATGAATTAATTTTATTTTTTATCTGTTCTTGTAACAGGACGAACTCATGATAGCTATGAACTCCTCTTGTAAATAAAGACAGCCGTATGGGTCGATATCCAAAGTTGTATGGTCCTGGAACGCAAGGGCAAAGAAGGAACATAGGTGTGGTTTTAGTCAGTAAAAGTCTGACACGCTCTCCCGCGAGTCATTGGATGATTTTCCACCTTAAAAAAAAGGTAAAGCAACGATTAATGAGGTTAGTCTGTGGATGGGTAACCATCTTAACATATCGAGATTCCTCCGTGCCGCGCACGTTAAGTTGTTGGTCCTGGCTGCAATTTTTAGACCTCACATAGTTATTATGGATAGTTAGAAGCCTGGTAATCTGACACCGGTCATGCCAAAGGGTAATATTGTTATCCAATTACTGGGTTGTGCAGATCACCAGATGCTCCATGTAAAATACGGGTATTTAGTTTCAACCAGTTAGACTGAAAGTCGACTGATGCAGTTCAAGCGAATTCAACGGGACGCGGCGGCTTTGTCCTATGAACGTGTCAAATTACCGCTTCAATCAAAACTTATTTAAAACAAACAACCACAGCGCAAAAGTTTTCGCGAAAATATCGAACCAACAAAACAGTATTCGCGTCGCTCGTTGCCTCACCGCACCCACGTACGGTTAGGCACTGCAATAATCAATTATTTTTTCCTTTCGTGCCGCTTCGCGACCGCGTTCGTGTTGAATCGAATCCTACTTAGGACACCACGCTAGATTTTAGGGGAAATCCAGGTCCAAATGTACCAGTTAAAAGAATCATAATGCTGTTCCTATACTATATTCGCAATAAGATTAGTCACTCAAACCTTTTTACTGTCCGTTCAACCGATTTTGACTTTTATTGCGTTGGTGGCATGTCAAATTGCGGCTGCAGTAAATAGTTGGTATCCTTATGATAACGGAATAGAAGTCAAAATGGGTTGAATGGACACTAAAAAAAGATTATAGAAGTATAGTTTGAATGATTTTGGGGGATTTTGAGTCCATGACCTCCCCCATCCTAAGACTGAACCTGCTTCATGTTGTGATTGTTTAGATATCAATGTTTGTGATCTATTGGAAAAATATTTTATGCTTAGAATTAAAAAAATTACCATACTTCTCTTATCCAGAATCAATAGCCAAGCATCATCCGCCATGCATGCGGGTGATCGTGCGCGAGACATCTCTACCAAAACTGCGCGTAGGCAACCTGTTCATCGTCACCAAAGATGGCGGCACCGTCGGCCGGGAGGGGGAACAGCACACTATACTGCTTAGAGATAATAATGTTTCTAGGGTAAGTAGAATAGAATAGAACAACACTTTGTTTTGCTCCAAAACAGTTACGCAAACTAAATCTATCGTACAATAGCAGAGAAAATTTTTGTTGTAATATGTTTTCTGAAGATCTGTAGTTTCTAAGATAGATTGCTAGACGATTTTTTTTTTTCAAAAGATTTAAATAAAAAAAAGACGTACATATTTCTTTGAACAGGTTTTGTGTAATATTCGAGTAAATGAAGGAAATCCTGAATGCCAATCTATGCCAATAGAGTGTTCAGGAATTATCTCTCTTTTTTGCGTTGTATTGCATTGGATGAACCAACAAGCTTTTAAACCATGGTCAGGTTTACTTTAGACGGGTCAGGAAGGGCCCTCTTATGCTCTTTTTAGGGTTCCGTACCTCAAAAGGAAAAATGGAAACTAAAACCATTTACTCAGGTCTGCAGTACCTTATAGCTGTGAAAAAATCAAAACTTCTGAGTTAACGAAAAAAAAAAAATATGCGGCCGTTTATGTTGTAAAAAACGTGTATTTCGACACTGTCAAAGGAATCAAAATTCATAGGGTACTTCCCGTAGACCTAAAATCCTGAAATTTGGCATGAAGCAAGGTCTCATAGCACAAGTATAGGAAAAAATCTGAAAACTATAAATTTGTAGTTACGTCACAAAAAAAAAACATTTTTTGCGATTCGGAAAAATCTTCGTAACTCAATTCAGGAATTGAACTGTTTTCATAGGTAAGTTTGTACGGAACCCTCAGGGCGCGGGTCCGACTCGCACTTGCCCGGTTTATTTTTTCAAGTAAGATCAACTCTAACCCTCGATTTCTGATCTAAGCATTTGAAGTTGAATATTGCTCAAACTATACTTTAGCCTGAAAATCTGTCTAGTTTGGCATTTAAGTAGGGTTTGAGATGTGCTTAACTTTTGGAGTAGCGTAATTAGAGACACAATAGTAAGACAATGGCGCACGCACGCCGGTGTTCGTGCGGGGATCAACAGCTTAACTCGAAATACTCAACTCAGAAACCCGCCGTAATTGATGTTTTATCGTATTGTATTGTTTCTAGAATCACCTGGATATACAATTCGACCCTTCACGCAACTTGTACATGGCGACCGACCTCGGCTCTAAGAACGGGACGGTACTCAACGGGACACGAATGTCAGAGAGCCAAGTTATGAGCAAACCTATGGAGGTAATGTTTTGATCAAATTTTTATTTAGCATGTTCCTATATTTTCCTTAAAATTGAGCCATTTATGCTCGGAGTCGTCAAATCATTTCAAATAAACCATTTACCATTGTCAAGAAGTCAGTTAGTCAGAAAAATTATGCTAATTGCACATTCCAAAGGATGTACAAGAAACTCCATGGACACTCTTTTCAATCATCCTATTTATTACAAATATCTCGGTTACATGTTTCTTGTCGCTACTATTATGTGAGAACAATATAATGAGTGGAAAGGAACGGCTCTTACTCGTCTAGTGTACTTTGTATACTTTCTTGTAGATGCCGTCTTGCTGTTCTCCATATCTTAAAAAAAAACTAGGCAGCAGTAAAATTATGGTATCGCTCACGAAAAAGAAAGAACACTGGAAATAGTAAGTAGGCGTGGCACTGACGCCGCTAGTAAGCCTGCATTACGCACTTGCTGTTCTTCAAGCGCTCTCATTCGCAAACTAGACTGCGTCAACATACAATCTACGTAAAATAATATTAAAATGCCATACTGGACTGCAAAAACCATAGTCGGACTAAAAATCTAACTCATGCAGGTGTATCTTACCACCGGTAAGTATTATTTTCGGATTTATTTTAGTAAAATGAAGTAATCAAATTTCGTCAAACATTGTACAAGATATACAAACAAAAATTGTCCTTAACCTATCTAATAGCGTAATTAGAGACACAATAGAAAGACAATGGCGCGTTAACGCCGGCGTTATTGCGGGGATCAACAGCTTAAAATCATGATTACAAAGTTGATTTTTTCCCCGGTTATTAGCCTTTCTGGAATATTCGCTTGTCTACCTATACTTTTGACGCTATCCAAATAGTGTGTGACTTTATCGATAAAATCAATCGATATGTAAGTAATATAATACAGATAAAATTATTAAATTAATAAAGTTAAAAAATAAAAATTGTAGGATGATATTCGTGATGTAATTTTAAATAAATCTATCTAAAGAGTTAGGAACAACATAGGGCGTTTGAATTATATCTAAATATTCTTATGTTTAGCAGTGGACGATGACGATTGATTTCAGCTAAGATGATGATAATTGTTAGATTTTATTTTCCTTCCTTAATTTTTGTTTTTTCAATATTAAACACACACAAAAAAAATACTTATTTGAGAAATTGCAATTGGGACGTCATGACCATTTTCAGTATTAAGGATATTTTAATCTACTCTAGACCTCTTTTAACGTGTACGACTTGTTACATTGTTACACCTGTATGCTCGTAGTATTCAACATAAATAATATAACCTTATTTTGAAATATTGTTTTTAAAAGTGTTCAACTTCTTAGAACGAGAAACTATCTTGATAATTTAAGTGCCTGTAAATATTTTAAATAAATTGTTTTGATTTTGATGATTGACTTTGATGTTGTATAATACTTTTTTCACGGTTTTATACCTATTGTCTAAAACTAACATAGCAGTGTAATAATAAAATATTGAGAGGTTTTAAAAAAAAATTTCAATTACCCCATATAAAGTGAAAAAATACAACCAAAAAGGACTTGATTTACATACAAATAAATACACTTTTACTACATTTAAAAATTGCCCTACGACATATTAATTTCTGTATTTTAAATACTACTAGCTGTTGCCCGCGACTTCGTCTACGTTAAGTTGGTAAAACTGTACAATCATTCTGTGCTTGCAATTCATTCTGAAAGCATCGTAATTATTTATTGTACTTTCACTTAAAACTGTTAAAGGTAAAAACGCAAATTACCTTCAGGATACATGTTATGTACTCGTCCAGATCCAGATGTATGAACGTCAATGAATAGAAAGAGTATGTAAGGGTCGTAGCAGTTGGCATTTCTGCCTACCCCAAGGGAAAAGGCACTAGTTTATGTATGTTTCTGGTTTATGTTCCGGTAAAACAACATTGTCACAGTGAGCACGTCACAATCGCAGCGGTAATGCCTGTCTTTGAGGAGTGGCTACAGAGGCGTCACGGCATCCTCTCTTTGTGCAGGACTCACCGAATGTGGGTGTTTCGGGAGGTATCTGTATCGAATTCAGCGAAAAGAAACATTCGAGTCTCACCATTGTGCGGATCGCTCGGAGAATACGATGGAACTTACGGTGGAAGTCAGTCCCGCTTGGTAGGAGCGCCGGCGCCGCCGTGTCCTCATGGAGGCGATTAGTGGAAAAAATGCCAACCAGTAGCCTCCTTCAGTGAAGCACTACGATCGAAGAAGGTGGCTGAAACTATGAAGGATGATGAGGGAAGTGATGCTCCAGGTGTTGAAAGCCGCAGGGCGATTGCGGTGGAGCCGTCCGGTCATCTGGTCAAAGCAATCCTGAATCGACGGCGCGTAGTAATCTACGCGCGACTCATAATGATGTCAGCAAATGGATAGGGCCCTCTAGGGCCAATGTCTGCTAAGGCTGCGAGATTGTTCGAAAGAGTTACCTCCTGTAAAATTTTCGCCTCAATAATGTTTCACTGAAGAGTTCAAGCCGTCAGACAGCTTTGGTAGAGGTAAACGAAGGAACATAATCGGGACACCGACCTTCAGCTGGATAACGTTTGCACTGATGGTGCAAAGCCAAAAAGCCAGTGAATCCAAAAATTACCATCATCATCAACTATCTTCCTCCACAACAGTACTTATGAAGAATTTGCGAGAGCATGCTTGAATTGATTGTTGCAGTTTGATCATTTGGGGCGTAAAAATTACTTGTTCATTTACCTAGGATTTTTTGGTGTGTATTTGACTGACGTCCTCGTATATCAGACAAGTGTTATTCCATAGTGGGAACTACCCTATGAAGAGTCTCCAACTTTTGAATGAATTTCGGTGAAATCTTGAACGCGTGTATCCCTGTCCAATCGAACTCGCATATTGATGGCCAAACCGAGAGGTCACTGACGCCGATTGCCTCTATGAAGACACGGCGGTTCACCCAAGCAGGATAGACCTCCACCGCATGCTACAACGGGTCCTCCGGGCGATTTGTAAAATGGTAATGTCAGAGTACTTCCAACCGAATCCGGAACAGAAACCGCGTGAAACACCCTCAACAGTCCTGAGCTTGTGTATCCATAAAACAATGAAATTCCGGTAAACAAATGTAGCAGCCGATTAGTGTTATCCCCGAGACTGGCCTCCCTCAGAGGGTGGTTCCAGTGTTGGTCACCACTCACTGCAAGGAGGTAACGTACGGATGTCGACGTAAGGCTGCAAGGAATCTGAGATACATCATACGTTGTCGAACTGTGATCAGGAACGCAAACCTTTCGACCCAGTTTTATATGAAGCAGTGACTGCTAATAATAAAACACACCATTATTAGGCCGCAAGGTGCCATCATCCCGGAGGACACAGTGGAGCACACAGAGGTGTGTATTGTCCTCGTGGAGGCAATCGGCGTCAGTCACCTCTCGCGCCGGGCCTTGTGACTTTCGGCTATGGTCCAGAGCGAGGAGGAATGGCAGGCGGTCGCCTCCTTCTGCAAAGTCGTAATGCTAGTGAAGGAGGAGGCCGCACGCGTGAGGGAACGAACGTCCTCACGCCGAGCCGAGATTCTGACCCCGACGACCAGCCACGGTAGACGCGGGCTCGCGGACATCCAGCAATCGGTCGTCCACAGCCGTCCGGCCGTCCGGTAATTGACCGGACCGAGCCCAGTCGTCAACAGCGCGTAGTGATCCACGCGCTCCTCAAAGAGATGTCGCAAAGGGCAACTGAAGGACACAGGTGTGGTTTTAGTCAGTAAAAGTTTGACACGCTTTCCCGCACCAACCAGAGTGGGAGAAGTCATTGGATGACTTCCACCCTTAAAAAAAGAAAAATAAAGGTGCCATCATTATCATTTCAGCCGAAAGACGTCCACTGTTGGACATAGGCCTCCCCAAGTGTCACCATAATTACCGGTCCTGTGCGTCTCGCATCCATCGGATTCCCGCGACCCTCACCAGGTCATCGGTCCACCTGGGGGCCTTCCAACGCAAGGTGCCATGCTACCCCTTCCGAAAATTTGGCCATGTTATTTTAAAGTCAATAATTAAATACATATAAGTATTTACTTTTATCGCCTTTGGTTGGTATCCCTTGAATAATCACGGTCAATTAGTTTGTTACAACCACGGGGAAAAAAAGCAGTAGGATTAAAAATGTCTCCGTCTAACTCCAGTTTAATCATAACGGTTTTCGTCCAATTTTAAACAATAAAACTGTCTGCAAACTTGGGCGATGGTCATTCTTCCGCCACTCAGAAAATTACGTAAAATACACAATGCCATCTATCAAATATGACGTTCAACTATCATTGTCATCATTATTTCTACTTTCAGTCTTTTGTAGTGCCATATTTACATTTTAGTACGTGATTTTACTCTGTGTTTTGATTAGTTTTTACAAAATATTTAGAAGATATCGAATAGAAATGTCAATTTTATTTTGAAAAATGGTAAAAGTTATTTTATTACAAAAAAGAAGATAAAATAATGACAAAATTTTTAACTGTAGCTGGGGATCGAACGTGGCAAATGTCGTTCAATGTCGACATTTTGGATTATTGCTCACCCCCCATAGCAAATAGCGTGATAATATGTAGCCTAACAGTTGACCCGGCCTATAAGGATTATGTATGCAAAATTTGAACAGGATTGGTTCAGTAGTTTTTTCGCCAACTAATACCAACGCTCCACCATTTTACTGTTTTATTATATGTATAGATGACACTATCGCATACGATTTTTTTTTCGCATTATATGTTATAAATAAGTTTTCATTCTAACGATATTATTTCGATCGAATTAGGTTACATCACTATTTGAGTAGCAACCTGCATTCCATTGTTAGTGATACGCCATTCAAATACCACCCTTATTTTTACGTACTTACAGTTCATACTGAACAATGCCATCTAGCGACGAGTGGCGGTACTTGGTAGTCTGAAATGTCTTTCTTGTTTTTGTAAATTTGATTTAGAGGTTGTTGATATTAAAGTTGCATTTCGTATTTTTTTTTTGCAATCGTTTCTTCGAGTTTGCAGTAAGAGTAAATCGTAAATGTATGAGTTTGGCGACACCGGTTCTGGTACAAACATTTTCTCAAGCTACTTCCAGTGTTCTTTCTTTTCCGTGGTATCGGTGCTACTGATCTTATACTTGGTGTGAAAAGGACTCTATAGTAGTGTTTTGGTCTAAAAACACTTATTCTCAAATATCCCTTCCCTTTTTTTTTTATTGGTGGTGGGAAATCGTCACATAATTTGTCTCGCTCTGGGAGGAGTAAGGGTGAGTGTCACTTTCACTGACTAAAACTCACATATTGTGTTCCTTCAGTTGCCCTTTGCGTTCCAGGGCCGCGGTGACTATTGGTCCCTCTCTTCCATTCCATTGTAATTCAAAACGTTTTTGACAGACTTTATTGATGAATATGGTTTAGGTAATGAGTCTAAAGCTTATTGTCATTTACAGATAGTCCACGGCAGTACCATACAGCTTGGAGAAACAAAGCTGCTATGTCACATACATCCAGGCAACGATACGTGTGGACATTGCGAACCTGGCCTTTTGATGGAAGGTAACTATGGCCGCAATATAATAAAATATAAATAATATTTAAAATATTGTAACTCGAGATTAGTGTTAGCTTCTTACCTTATTAAAATAACTAGCTTCTGTCTGTGGCTTCGCCCACGTGAAAATAGGTTTCCCCATACAAAATTTGAACCCCCATTTCATCCCCTAAGGGGGTTAATTTTGCAAGTCTCTTAGTGTTCGCCTACGATATACAAGGAAACCTCGTGCAAAATTTCACGCTCCTAGTCTTAATAGTTTCGGCTGTGCGTTGCGCGTGTTGTTTATGTATATGTATAAGTTGTGTTACTTTTTTAGTGTACAATAAAGTTTATTCTATTCTATATGTCGGTCAGTCAGTTTCTCCTTTTACACCTATAGATAACTAATACTAATCAAAAACCACCTCTATAGCCATAGAAAAAGAGAAGAAAGTGGCGTACACGCGCACCTGCAACGTTCAGAAGCAGCATCAACTAGAGCTGGCCCGCCTGAAGAACAAATACGCGCCTAAGCCGCTGGCCATCGAAGAGACCGCGTACAACGACAGGGCGCAGGCGCGGCGGGAGACTGTGGGCTCCTCGCACCACTCGGAGAAGACGCAGATCACGGATGTGAACACGTTAGTAGAACATCGTTACGTTATCTACACCAGTGTTTTTCGTTTTTTTTTGCATACATGTTATAGGTAACAACCGAAACACTTTAATAACGTGTGACTACGGCTTTTCTTTTTACCTTGTTTATTTCAGCATCCTGGAAATCTTGTTTCATACTTTTAGTTTCGTCGTTTTTTTTGTCGTAGTCGGGTTTTAGTTTTTTTACTTTTTTTTTATTTAAATTATTTGGTGTTAAATCACTGTGCTTCTATACCATTTGCAAAAGCTAAATTTAAAATTTCTAATTAATAATGGTAAATAAATTTTTGTCCACCAGAGGGCGCCACATTGAATTTTGATGATATATTTTAATAAGTACCAGTGAAGCCCTTTCAAATGATATCAAACACGGTGTATTTATCTTAACATTTTTTTTAACACATGACTTCTTGTCCGCTAGAGGGCGTCACTTTAAATTTGAACAATATTTTGGAAATGTACAAGTAAAGCCCTTTCAAATAATACCAAACACGGCGTATTTATCTCCATTTTTATTTTTTACACATTACTTTTTGTCCGCTAGAGGGCGCCATATCAAGTTTTGTGACACGTCACGTAACCTATGTTCAGCGGACAATTAAGACGGTTCTAACGATACCTCATACGTCGAGTTCCGATAAGTAGATTAGGAGCTATGTGGGAACAGATGAACAAACTCACATACATACATAGCCTGTCAAAATCATAACCCTCCGTAGTCGGGTAAAAATAAACAATTACTGGCTAATCCGGATAGGAAAAAACAAGACCCCTTCCGAATTAACGGGGGTCCGTATAAGAGAGGCTCTACTGTAGTGACGACCCCTTAAGACCGTAACATTGCGGTGAGCGGACGGGCGCACTGCGCTCTTGAGACCGCTTTTAGAATTTAGACATCTAAATCGAATATGTTTCAAATCGCACATAATTTGCGTGTCAAAAATATATTCACACAACTATCACACAACACAACACCCCGTCTAGTCCCAAGCTAAGCAGAGCTTGTGTTATGAGTACTAGACAAAAGTACATATAACAACAATCAGAAAGTATTGAAGCATAAACTAAACAGACACCATTTTATTTATGAATCCTTATACATTTTTCTAGTGTAGGATCAGTAACCTTCACTAATTACTTTTACCTTACTCGCGACCGCGACCCCCTAAGCAAGACTTTGAGCCTTACCTGGGAGTCGCGAGCCACAGATTGACAAACACTGATCTAATATTATACACGGGTAGTGTGGAGAAGGAACAGGAGTAGGTTTTTAGTCAGTAAAAGTCTGACACTATCTCCCGTTCCGCCCAAGAGCGCGATTTGTCATAAGATGATTTTACCACCTAAAAAAGAAGGAGAGCGACAAACCAAATTTTAATTCGCGCGGCTTTGTGCTTACAAAAACGAGGTGGACATTTTGAGAACCTGACGCATAAAATTATGTATTTAATCATAAATGGGTTTTAATTGAACTCTTTTGTGCTAATTATCATCCCAAATAAACCACCCTTATAAGAACAATACAATTGCACGTTCGGAGTGCCATCTTTGAAACGACCCGCGCACATTCACAACAAAGTTCACAAAAAAAAGTTATCTACTTGCTAAATAATAGTGCGTAGCTATGCGCTGGGCCTTTCTTTGACAGTTGATAAAAAACGTTGGGGTTGAGTTAAAAACATGCAATTTTTACCGTTTGGTTCCTAATACAATGAAGAATAACTTAAAGTAATAAAAAAGGTAGGTGATGGGGCGTGTTATTGGGAAATTTTACAATTATTTTAAAAATAAATGAAAAAGAATCAGGTTTTTGCCAAAAAAAAAAAGTTTATTTCTAATTGAGGCTATTTTTTTTCTACAATTTTCATTTTATGACAACGTTTAATTACTTCCGATCAATATGGAGTTTGTTTCATCATGATAGATTGTTTAGTTTAAAAGTTACACAGCTTTGTATACACTGGGGTCACAAAAGAAACAATTTTTAAAAAATAATCCATAATAAATATAAATAAATATTTAGATTTTTTTAAATATTTTTTCCGTCGATAAAATTAAGCATAGATTCCCTCATTTCGATATGTGCATATTATAAAGACTCACACTGTATATTTTACTAAAATAGTATTTTTGACAGGTCCATTACACCAGAGAACAAAGGTTTCAAATTGCTGGAAAAGATGGGTTGGAACAAAGGTGAGGGACTCGGCAAGGTGAATCAAGGAGAAACGGAGCCGGTAAGTCACCTCTTATTTAATTTCCTAGTGTCACAATTTAGACACCACCGACACTAAATACAACACAGGTTACGGGTCATAGCGGGCATTGGGCGCCAGCGCACAGCTGGGTGCGGGAGTTAATCAACCTCTCAGTAGCCCGGATGGTCCGGTGACCATGTATTTGTGCGGACCATGTAACATAACAAGCTTATAACTGTGATTTTTCATGATACAGTTATGAAATTTTGTACATAGATGGTTTACATAAAAATACTAGACACATGTTTCGGGTTTTGCATATATTAAAACAAATGTTGTATATGTACCTATATATTTAGGACAGTAAATAAAAACATAAATCTTTATTTCCGTTTTTACCCGTTTGCCCCAGAAGGAGAGTTATATTTTCTAATAAATGATGTCATGTCAATAAAACAGATTTTAACGATGCTGAAACATAATCTGAGATACTATATACTAGTATGTCAGTTGCTTGATTTCTTTACTGCGATCGGAAAACCAAACTTTAAATATGTATAATTGTATACTAGCGACCTGCCCTAGCTGCGGTGTAAGAAATCTTTGAAATCCTTCACATTTCTCTGCTTTACTATGTATGTATTACGCATAAAACATCCTCAAGAATCACTCTGTATATTGGTGAAAACTGTATGAAAATCAGTTTAGTACTTTTTGTGTTTATTGCGATCAAACAGACAGACAGACGCGGAGGAGGGTTGTTTTTTTATATTTGGTTCGCCAACGATTGTACACACTGTATACAGCAACATAACACATATTTATTAAACTTCAACGCAACAATCACTTACTGGTAAACACCACATGCATGAAACAATAAATTAGAGAATTTAGCTACCATAAAATATCATTTAAAAAAATTAATTACTTAGGATGTGGTAGACGTGACTTTTTTTTCTTCATATGTAATAGAAAAACCCAATATGTAGTTATTTTACTTGACCCGGGAATCGATCCCAGGACCTCACGTTCAACAGTCGCGCTTGCAACCATGAGACCAACGAAACAGACAGTATAAACAAGCAGTAACCATGCCATGCTTTCTCTTCACCACCCTTGGTTGACTAGTAGAGAATGTCTAAGGCATTAAGTCCGCCTTTGTACCATTTTTTTTTTCGGTAGGAGTGAGAAATCCTCATTGACGCCCAGGTTGCCTCACAGATGGGCCAGTTTGGGCAGTGTCAGACTCCTAATTAAAACCACACTCCTGCCTTACATTTAAACCACAAACATGATTTCCGTGCCCTTGCTTGTTGGTTATACATTATTTACTTCTGGGCAACTCCAGGTGCAAGTGGCGTCACTCCAGAGCACCTTTCAACGCTAACGATAAATCCTATCAGACCCTTTGTACCTTTGTGTTACATGAAGTTTTAATAAATATTAATAACCAAGGAGGAAAATCAATATCTAAATCATCTCAAAGAATGCGAGTAGGTCAAAATTGATATTAGCAATGAATGTTGGTTCATAAAGGTCCAGAGAAAAAAATACTAAGATCCATTATCTTCCGCCGTGTAAGACTACAAAATGAATTATAACTCCATTTCGTTTTGACGTGACTAATTAGTCCAGACCAAATAATATCTTTAGCCTTGCTCTTGCTACGGAATCTTTAAACCCGAGGATTTTGGTCAAGTGCGAATTGGAATTAACGACGCACTGGATTTTTTTGGAACGGGTCGTAAAATGGAGTTATGCTTTAATTAGTAACTGACGATTGTTGTTCGAAAGAATTACTGCAGCTCTAACGCAAAGGGCAATTGAAGTAATACAGGTGGGTTTTAGGAAAAGTCTGATACTCCCTCTTACCTCCCCAGAGCGGGAAAAGCTATTTGATGGCTCAAAAAAAAAACCAGTATGCGGGACAGAGACAGCGCTCTATACTAAACCGATTGTTTTTGTAAAATTTTTCTTATTATTGATAGGCTCACATTTGTCCACTATCGCACCTGATGGTAAGCGATGATGTGGTCGACGATGAAACACGCCTAGAAATGATTATTTGCCATTTCAAAGGCCGCGTAGAAATTATTCATTGATGACTTTTATTTTGAATCGGTTCTTTTTTCATTTGACAAATTAAAGTGTCAAGAAAGGTTACTTGGTTGGATCTTATTTCTGTTTTATTACATCCTAAGCACAAACACTGTGGTCATAAAAATTTAGTACCTTGTTTTTGTGACTCCATTCATTTTATAAAATGTGGTTTTGGATAATATTTATCAGGTGCTCTGCATCGCAGGGGAATAATAACAAAATAATATGCAGCGAATCCATAATAAGTATAGCTAATTTATTTTTATAGTAAGCAATTCATATTAAAATTTATAAATTGAGCAAAAATAAATATTTTTATTTTTTAGAAATGATTGCCGTCTGCCAAATTGAATTTCGGCATAAACAACATAATTAAGATTCATACGAATCTCCAAATTCCTCGTTTGACACAAAATGTAAAGTTCTTATTTAGGCATACAAGGCACAACTGCTGATTTATTATACCAAAAAAAAAGGAAAGTATACATTTTTATATTTGTTGATCTTGTAACGTTCATAAAAACAATTCCATTTTTTTTTGCCAGAAACTAAACTTGTACTATCTTTTCCGGTAATTTATTTCCCCAATCATTTTCATATTCCACAATATTTCCAATATCCCATACGGTACTCTAAAACCGATTTTTTTCCTCGTTTTTGGCAATAAGCTCCGTCTGTAGGTCAAGCGGGCGTGAGCCTACCTGCCCATTTAAAACAATTTGCGCACTTGTTTTATTTGGCGTCGCAGCCACAACGCATTAGAGCCGGAGTGATGGTCTGCCATTAACTTGTGTATACTGTGACGTTTACATTCTGTCCCATATAAATATGTACCTATATGAACTTGGATACAAGACGATACTTAATTTTTGTGTTTTAATTTGTTCCACATTGGTTTGGTGATCAATTCGTAGGTCGCGTTAGAGAAGAGGGCCGCTAGGGCCAATGCCTGCTAGAGCTATGGGATTGTTAAAAAGAGTTACTGTGGCCATGGAATACTAAGGATAACTGAAGGACAAAGTTCATACACGTACCATTTTTACTGTGTGTAAAAATAGTACGTGTATGAACTTCGTGTAATTAGTAAAAATACATATGCCAGCCAAAGTCAGGTACATACAGTTACTTTCTTCAGCGCTACAGCCATAAAAAATCTATCAAGTGAAATTCATAGAATTGGCGTTATTTTCTGTAGTACGTATACAAGGTTGATACCAAACTGTGGTGTACCGTGTAGATCAGTACCCAAAATCATCTTGGATGATTGTAATCTAAAACCTATGACAACAATGATCATATCGGCATCTAACACCTGCGCAGCTACCGCCTACAGAATAACTTCCCAACCCCAATTAAAACGCGAATCTAAAACGCATAAAATAAGTCTACGCATATCTTATCCTAAAGCTAATTTACGCGTATTCCGATGCAAACATTACGAATGTACGCGGTGCCTTATTAGGGCGTCTCACACATCACCGCGTAGTCGCGACGATGCAATTATTGGTGCATTTAGACGTCACAAACTCACAAGGGCAGGGCTATTTAACGCAAATAAACGACCCGCGTAAGTACTGCGTGTCACGGATCACTCCCGCCACGACCGTGTGACGTGCCTGTAAGTCTGTAACCACGATTTGTACTGAACTCGTGCGAATTTGTGCTCGGTATGATTATGTAATTGATTGTTTCCATAGATATTTACCAGGGTTGTTAAGGATATGAAATTTCGGATCTGGATATATAATATTATACCGGTTACGGTTACGGATATTTTTTTATTTCGGATATCCGATACTTTCGCTTATGGTTACGAAGCTCCATAAGATCCCTGGTATAGACATATAATATATATACAGTGATGCGACTGCCAGTTGATGTGGGGTCGTATTTTAGAGTATATCGACCCTTTTTAGGACAAATGTCGTTAGCGACAAATTGCGTTTTTTTTTCAGAAAGAGGTTTTAATTTTCCATAATTAAAATTTATTTATGATAATATCGTTCTATAAACAATGTGACTTATTGTACTATTTCCATAAGTACATTTTAGGTAGGGAAAACAAAACCCATTCCTGCAAAAAACGCAAATTGTCACTTACGAGGTTCTTCCTCTAAAGGCTCGATGTCTTCATTGAGTTAAAGAAAATGTAGGAATCTTCTGAAAAACAGTTGCATGTAGACACGAATTTACCTAGCGTGGCGGTTACACCAATACAACGCGAATATCACAATGAACTAATAGGAAAGGAGCCCTTCACAAAATATACACTCTCACTTCGGTGTATACATCGCAAATATGCAAATACAAAGTGTGGGAGGATTTGCAAATAACTGAATGGTATTTAAAAATACAAGCATTTGTACAATTGTACAAACATTTGTGCATAAAATTAAAAAGAAAAATCTCTAAAATACCCGAAGATTAAAAAAAACTCCTCACGCATTCGTCACGAATCTGTCTTTCAGGGCCCAGACGCAAGTATGACTTATTATTTATATACCTTTTGTACCTATACCACCCTAAGTACCTGTAGGTAGGTACGGAGGCGTCTGTCATCAATCATTTATACAAGGATCTCAGTAATAAGGCCCTTTGCATTCGTCGACGTTCAACTAACTTTGAATATAATACAAAACCGTCCTTTATACTTTTCCGTTATTTTTTTATGCATTACAATAATTTTGTTTTTAAATTATGCAAATAATAAGGCATTATAAAAACGGAATTTTAAGTTATGAATCGTCTGGTCAGCGAAGTATGAAGAACCATGAGGTTTTCGCTTATGGTACTTAATTTCCTAGCCCTGAGTCGGGGACGTACATAACATTAATTATTGTAACATCTGACCCGGGGATTGTAATGTTATATGGGACTAAAATCAGTAAATCTTGGTGTATCCTGTATCAGATTGTGCCATAGGCAGAGAAAATACAAGAAAATGTAATTAAACACATTCAAAAATAAGTGGAATCACGTCTCACCGTTAACTTAGGTAAAGATTACAGACACCCTGATGCAGAGTAATAAAAAAGAACGAAAGAAAAAAGTGGTTTTCTGATCAGCACAGGACAAACAAAAAAAAATTACATAAATTATTAAGTAACTAATCATAAACATAAAACTAACTAAAATGAAATAACAAAAATAAATAAATAAGACCTCTATCTCAGCATATTATGTTGCGACATTTAAAAAAAAAATAACAGCGCTGATCTATATATATAAAAGGAGAAACTGACTGACTGACATATCAACGCACAGCCGAAACTACTGGGACTAGGAGCGTAAAATTTTGCACAAGGCTTCTTTTTATGACGTAGGCGAGCACTAAGAAGGGATTTTTGAAAATTCAACTTTTAAGGGGGTGAATCAGGGGTCCAAAGTTTGTTTGGAGAAACCTACTTTCACGCGTGCGAAGCCGCTAGCAGAAGCTAAAGTCTGTTTTTTAATTAGAGATAATGATTTGACAATTCGAATGTTGCATGTTTTTTCCATTTCATAAATAGTGAGGTACCGCAACCGATATTGAACAAAAAAACCGAAAATATTCGTAAAAATAGTTTCATTTTAAGCTGTTGATCCCCGCACGAACGCCGGCGGTCGTGCGCTATTGTCTTACTATTGTGTCTCTAATTACGCTACTCAAGAAGTTAAAATGCAACTAATTATGGTAAGTTTTTGTATTTTCTGAAGGTAATTTGAAAGATGCAAATGTCTAACTCATAAACTAAAATATAATTTAAGCCTAAGAATTAAAGACTAGCAAAAGCTGCGTCATTTTATTTTTTCGTCTCGATTTGTTATCACCAAACCCAGACAAAAATATAGAATTACTCAGTGATATTTTTGCTGACATTTTATTACAACTTTAATAATAGGTAATGATAGGACTTCGGTTTGAAAACTAATAATAGTTAAAATTAAACAATCATAAGTCCTCTTTTTGTACTATTTTCGCATGGATCTCTTATAAAATTTTAGCGATAAACGAATCAAGTGTCCGTTTCTTGTAATGCAGTCATGTGAATTCACAGCTTGACGACCAATGGGCACGTCATAATCATGACGGTCAGTCCCCTCTTTGAGGAGTGGCTGGAGAGGCGTCACGGTGTCCTCATCTTCCGCATGAAGCAAGCCCTCACCGGACATGGTCAGGTTCTAGTACAGGCCAAGGTCCAGAGCGAGGAGGAATGGAAGGGGGTCGCCTCCTTCTGCGAAACAGTAATGCTAGCGAAGGAGGAGGCTGCACGAGTGAGGGAACGAACATCTTTTCGCTCCAGTCGCCGAGACCCCAATCCCGACTACCACAATGTCAATACCAACGTCGAGCAATGGGTAGCTTGCCGTCCAGCAGTCCGGTAATTGCCGAAACTGAGCCCCATTCGTCGACAGCGCTTAGTCATCCACTCGCTCTTCAAAGAGATGTCAGCAAACCGGAGGAGCTCAGTAGAGCCGATCTGGTTTTAGGCAGTAAAAGTCTGACACGCCCTCCTGCCCCGCCCATACCGGGAGAAGTCATTGGATGAATTCCCATCTTGAAAAAATATTGACGACCAATGATGATAACTTTTTTAATTCTAAAGCATAAACTGAGACTGTCTCGTTCCGCTCTTGTAAACCGGATATAAAATTGTGTTGTGACTGGAGCTCCCTGGTAAAAGAAAGTAGCTAAGAATTCATGATTTTCAACCGCGCCCGCCACGGTGGAGCTAGTTTATTTCTAAACTCACGAGACCAGAGTTTTGTGTGGTTACACAGCCGTCGCAGTTGGGGTTATCGCTTGAAAACTTGGCAGATGACAATCGCAAGACGGGCGGTTCATTATCAATTGAGCTCCAGACCACCGTGGACATACACCAGAAACGAGCTGTTGCGTTATACTTACTTCACAGAAAAATTAAAAAAAGATGGCCTATAAAGTTCTGGGTGCATCAATCGATTTTTGGATTTCGCATCGGATTTTTCTACCCCTTGAAGGCCACTACGGGTGTTAACCGACCGCAGAGAATGCGGGCGCAACCTGCCGAGTCTGCGGGTGACCGTGGCCCACACCATTCTACTAGTTGCCGCCGGTGCAGCGGGGAGCGGGATACATATATCTCTAGCATTCTACAGAAGCTGCGGGCCCGCAACCGCAGCGGATGCGGGTAAAAACGGTTTTGTGAGTTCTCAGTATAAGTAAAAGTCCGATTGTAAAAAAATCTGGTAATATTTTTGAATATTTCTAATTATTTCAATCTTCAATTCATATTAGACTTTGCTATTAACAAACACTATCGTATTTTGGGCCTACTTTCCTTAGAGGTTGTATTATTAAAAGAACCGGTATAAAAAAATCGAATTTGGAGACATCACTTGTATCAAAAAGCAGGCAACATATTTCTGGAGTTTGACATTTGGACTTGTCAAATCATTATCTGGGATTAAAAAACGCACTTTAGTATTCTCATAGGGCTTGGGCTTAGGCTAGGGCATACCAGGGACACAATCACGGAACACAGACTATAGAAAATGGATACACTTCTCCATTTTTTTACGGTGACTAATTTGTTGCACATGCACACGCATGCACTCTGACCGGTGGGCAAGAGTCTCCACAAAGTGGGTACCTCAAGATGGACGACGCCGCCGAGGTTGACCTGGGAAGAGGTGGCGAGACGACCTAGATGCCTACCGCAAAGACTGGTTCGAGGTGGCCCAAGAAAAGAATACCTGGAAGAAGTTGGGGGAGGCCTTTGCCCAGCAGTGGGACAGTATAGGCTATTAAAAAAAAAAAATTGTTAACGAATAGCACTGCTGATGCATTAATTAAGCGCGGAAAATCTTTTCTTTTATTCCATTTCCAATAGTGGTTAAAAATATCGTTCTGATGATAATTATAATTAATTACCCTTGAAGTGCGGCATCGGAGCCTCACAAAAACAGTACTTACGTAAATGGATCTCCTTACCTAGTCCTTTATCGATGTATTTTAGCAGCTACATTTAACAGTATATTGTATAGCTTGAACGTAACGTAATTAAGAAATAGTCTTATGTAAAGAGGACATCACAGTTAATTGTAAATAGAAACCGCCCACGTGATGAAATCGCTGACAATCGCGTTGCTACACCGCTACTGACACTATGATTACCAGTTCTGTGAGAAGTCCTTGATAGTCCTTAATTGAGACTGAGAAGAAAAGGACGATGTGGTAACGCTTGTGAGAGGCCTTCTGGCCAGCTGTGTACGTCTAGCTGCTGAAAAAAGCTGCAATACAGCCTTTTACATGCATTAAGACAGTGGAAACAAACGTGCTTGTACTCTTTCAATGCAAATACGCATGCAAACTCTAGGATCACCGAATTCTCTCAGGCGCCCTGTATAAACTGGGAGGCCTTATCTGCTTTTGTAAAGAGGTCGTCTGGATGGAATGATGACCGCTATGGCCCACGTACAATGGCCCATCTTGTACTGAATATGGAAACCAATCTCCAAAGCTAACCAAGGTAACGACGAAGATTCATCGATGATATTGTGCTTTATTAATCGACTTGCTTTCTGCAGACCGTCTCGTTTCTTTAATTCCTCTTTAGAAAGAAAGAAAAAATGTTTTATCTCACACAACTTACCTATTAAATCTAAAAAATAGCATATGCTGCAATATTTAAAAAAAATTAATAACGCAGAGCCGATATTCTGATGGGGCCCACTGTGATTCCACAGACGCATTACTTAAACACTTCAAACTCATTTCGTTTGGTTAAACTTTCAACTAGATAGATGTGTTATCTATAATTTATCAAGCTTGAAAACCATGGTCACCCGACACGTAACACTATCTCACATAAAATATCTTACCGTTATTGGTTCCGAGGCAATTTAGTCATTTGTCGGGTGTCTGCCGTGGGCTGTCTCACCGTCTGCAACTCGCCCCTCCACTACTTTGCGCCTTACATTGTTGCCTGTAACCACACATCGTATATTATGTTCCCAATGAGCCGCCGGTGATTAGACTACCTATTAACGTATAATGGTGCATACAAGAAATTTATATAAAATATCACAATTACCTAGATTATAGATTTCCCCGCCGATGATTACAACTTGTGGGACGGTGATGCGAAATTAAATGGCAGTCTTTCATTTCAGTCTTCAATCTAATCTTAAGTGTAGGTTTGCGGTTAATGCAAGTTTCAAGCAAATAATAAATTTGCTCTCTGTTTTATTTTTGTAGCTGGTTCTGCAACGCGATGTATGGTTATGGAGAAATAGTATTTTGCATTTTTTATTTGAGGTGATGTCATCAAAGTCATCATATAACCTTTTCCGTTTTGGTTAGAGCGACAGTGTATTCAGATTTTTACTGACTAAAATTCATCTGTGTCCCTTTAGTTGCCCTTTGTGTTCCAAAGGCTGCGGTAACCGTTTCGAACAATCCCTTTATGTGTATAATCATTAATTGACTTCTCCCGACGTCATTTGACGATTGTTTTTTTTTTTGGAATTTATGCAATTTCTTCTCGTGCTCTAGGGAGGATCGAGAGAGTCTCAGACTTTTACTGACTAACACCCATAGTGTTCCTTCGGTTGCCCTGTGCGGCCACGGTAACTCTTTCGAAAAATCCGCAGCGCTGGCAGAAAAAATAGTATTTGGTATGACATCATTTACAACAAATAAAGGACCCATTTTGTTTGATGATTTGGGATAAAATAAAAAAGTGGGCGGCCAGGAATGAATTATATTTTATTTAATTAGTGATTGGAGTAGAAACATTTCTTTGTATGGCGACAATGCTGTAATTAATTTGGGAACAAAGATATACAACGATCTTTAAATGTAGCACCACCTTGTGAAAAATTCCGTATAATTGTTATTCCACTATTTCACAATGATGAGTGATAATTAATGATTTATGTAATCGGTGTGATATAGATTTAAACCCCTAACACTGTTCTTACATAATATCTATTAATACTGTAATATGAAAATATTGTAACATCAACCACTTTTTTTAAAAGAGTAACCATGGAGTTTCTTGCCGGTTCTTCTCCATAGGAAACGACCAATTTGGAACTGTGCACTAGCTTCTGACGTTTTATAAGTGCCTATGAAGGCATATTTAGAATTTTAAAATTTTGAATTTTTTGAATACAAATTGGTTTTCCGTAGTCGTCGTTTTAATTCTTACCGGTATATATCTCTGTATCCAAATAGTTTTCGACTTAGACTCCATAGTAAAAAATAATGCGTTGCACGTGTGCTTTAAAAATGTGTAATTATTATAATACTAATAAGTAAATAACTGCCGTTCACTCTCAATCTGACTACCTACCATGTAGTTGTCAGGCATTTTTGCTGAACTGGACCTATTTCGCGCAGCCGTGAGACACACATTGTGTCAGTTTTTTTTCTCTTAGTTGTCTTAAATTTTGTTTTTACAGTGTGTGTATCCATGCGTGACAAATAAAATATTTTTCTTTCTTTCTTTTCTTTTGATGGCCGCCAAAAAAAAATTTTGTTTTTAAATTTTATTCCAGAACGGGTATCTCCTTTCTCTAAATTACTCGTAATATTATGGCGTGTAGTTAGTTAGTTGTGTTTACCGTAAGATTTAATGCACTAGCGCATCATAAATCACCATTCACTGACTATATTTCGTTTTGTATTTATCAAACTGCAGTTTTGCAATTCTCGTATATATCTGTGTGATGGATTCACATGTATCCCGTCAGACAAAGGTGCAACATAAAAGAATTTTCGAACCAAACTTTAGTGAGTAGGTACATTTGTTAAGGTAATATTGGAAATAATGTTGGTTGGTTTGCGTCAGCGCGTCGCCTCACTTATGCATATTGGCATGTCCTTGATGAGTTTGCACATCTGTCCGAGGATGCTTCGTCGCCTTGCGGTGGATGCACCAAGTGCTGTGTCAATAGAAGAAGTGCTTGTGTCTTCGTACTGGCAGACTAATGTGTTGGAGTAGGTAGTACCGATAACGCCAAGATGCTTTCACGATGACTTTTCATTTGTATGCTCTTGTAGCCAATTGTGAGTGAAAACGTACTTGCTTCTTCATAAGAGGTCTCGAAATTAGCTTCTTTTGCACATGTTTACATTTCCGCATAGTTCCCAGACGGTGTATCGGGCACTCCTTAAGATCACGGGAATTTCTGAAACGGAAACCCGTGTTCCTAAAACGCAAAGGTCAACTGAACAACACAGCTGTGGTTTTACTCAGTAAGTCTGACTCATCCTCACGCCCCACGCTAGAGCGAGAGAAGACATTGGATGAATGCCCACTGCAAAAAAAATGGTGTATCGGGTGTGTAACTTTGTATTTTCAGTTAATATTCATTCACCCAGAAGCCATAAAAAATTGACATCAGTCTTGCCAAGCTGTACCGCGTTACCCAGTCACTGGGTTATGGAGGTCAACAGTGGTACCACGAGCTCTTAACACGATCCATTTTACGACCTAAACTGAACTGTTAAAGAGATAGAGCTTTATAGGGTATATAACTCCATCCCTCTTTCTTGCTAGCAGGACTTACATTTTAACACGTCATGGTAGGTCCCCTGATAGATAGTCGTTTTATGTCCGGTCTTAAGGGCCTATTACACTACTCGATATTCAGACAGTCTTAGTCGATGTCGCGTAGTGTAATAAGGGTTAGACCGGTCTTACTAGGAACAAAAAATAAGACAGTCTGAATATCGTGTGCTGAATATCGCGTAGTGTAATAGGCCCTTTAAGAGCGGCCAACTCGAGGTGCTTTTTCATACAACCGCTCTTACGTGATTAGGCGTTTTCTCTATTTTTTCGCGTTGCCTCTTCATCAAACATAACTTTGGGTTGCGTTCGATGAAGCAACAAGGTTTTAAACCATGCTCAGCGTTAACGATAGGTGAGTGCAGAAGAGCCCTCTTAAGTGCATCCCATTAGACTAGAAAAAGCTAGGTAGATTGATTGAGAAAATAATACAAGAAGGAAATTAGAAAAGATCAAATTGTCTTCTAAAGAAGAAGAATACGGCGTGTATATTCAAGAGCTTACTAAAGTTTAGTAAATTCACGGTAACACCTCGGAATTCAAGTCTAATGCGGGCGTTCAGAAACTTGGAGTAGGTATCTCGGACATTACTGGCGCATAGCCAATTGATTGAACCACTTATCCGCGCAAGTGGTCTTGAAGAGAATAAACGTCGAATAACTTAGCATTCTAAAACACTTTCTTATAGTTCTATTAGCTTCTATAACATTTAGTTATCTTACGTATACCAAGGTATTACTGTCGTAAAGTCTCGTTTTCATGGTTGACATAAGATGCGCAGTATTGTTGCAGCAACATGTTTATGTGTTGTTGCAACAAACATCGTGTTGTGAAAGGGCAGATAAGCAGTTGCTCCACATAAAATGCTGATATCCAGCTGCATCCGGTTAGTCTGCAAGCCGAACCTAATATAGTTGGGTTAAGGCTAGGCAGGCATTTTGACGCAACAAACATTTACACATTAATATTAATTTTTTGCTAGCAGTACACCGCAGACTACCCCTTTTTTAATTTAAGTTCTTAATTTTTTTATAAAACTATGTTACTATTTTGGTGTACAATAAAGTTTATTCTATTCTATTTCTGGTAGAACCAAATATAGTGTGTGTGCAACATGTTTCAAGCAACTTAAAACTTGTTCCTACAAGAATGTTACACAACTTTTGTTTTCCATCGATGGCTTGAACAGTATAGGCATACGAATCTAAAACTGTTTAGTAAAACAATTTGTTGCCACTGTCGTCGTCAGGTCGATTGTGTATAGGGTTACCATCCGTCCCATTTGTACGGACATGTCCGAGCTTCTAGACTTTTGTCCGGACTTAACCCGGTTTTTTAATTTGTCCAGTTTTTCGGCTTAGATGGAATACGAGAAATAAAACTTATATAAGTAATATCAAATTAAAACTGTAAGCAAAACTGTGGTGAAGTTTGTGCGTTTGGTAGGCCCGTTAGTGGGTAATGTTTGCATTTTATGACTAAAATGTTCGGAAAATCCGGTCAATAAAAAAAAGTGGAAAGTCTAAATGGTAACCCTAATAGTGTATGTCGGCAAACCAAAAGCTCTGAACATAAGGTAAAGAAGTTACGACATTATTCAATAAGACATCTTTGGTGACAATGTTATAGTGAAATTGGAAACAGTAAAGCGATGGAAAATATTACTGTTTACCACATCCAGTTGTGACAAAGATTGGAATAAATGAAGTTTTACATGCAAATGTGTTGTAAACCTTTAAGTTGTAGCTGTTTTAAGTAGTGTTAGTTTGTAGTAGGAAGGGAAGTTTGGAAAAGACCTGATAAGACAAGCAAAATGTTACTTTAGGTTCCCGAGATTTTTTTAAGATGGTAAATCATCCAATGAGTTCTCTCACTTTAGGGTGGAGCGAGAGGGCAGGTCAGACTTTTACTTACTAAAGAGGTACGCGTATCTTGGAAAGAGTGATTTGTTGCGCCATAAACGAGTAAATATATTTCTTTTAAATCCTACTATTTATATGTACTCTTGTTTTTTTTTTAAGTTAAGTATAGTCTGCCCATCTAGCACTCGATTTAATTTAATACACCAAACTGCCAGCTCAAAATTAAATGAGAATATCGAGAAAGAAAAAATGAGCAAAATGCGATGAGCGGAATACATTGTAACTTTCCCAGTTGCACCGGCATAATAAAAAATTAAAATGTAATCCGAATTAATTAATCATTAATAATCACAAATTAAGAATACGTACGACGGCAAACAGTAACCCGAATGCATATTTAAATATCAATAAATTACGCTTGGAATGAAAAATTTATTAAAATTAGTATAATCGCGTATCATTAATATACGAGTAGTCTGACATATTGTATGAATAACTTGATACAATGTTGCAGGCGACTGCTGTCCAATATTCTGTGCTTAATATGAAAAGTGGACGTGTAAATCGGAAAGGGAACTTTTTTTTTTCAAAATAAAAGATCCCAACCCACGCAGGCTGACAATAAACTTTATTTTGGGCTTTGGGACTCCACAAAATGCGATGTCTTAAAAATCTACTCTTTTTTACTTTTACACAAACCGCCTCTGAACCGGTCTGAAAGGCACAAAAATGAAAAGATAAAATTTGAGTAAATGTTAACATTAATCTGGCACGGCGGATGTGAGCTCCAAGTTGTAACAGAATGTTTGACTGAATTTTTTTATTATTAGATTTCTGAAAACCTAGAAAAACGGTCAGTCAGCAGTACCTATAAAACCGTTTGAAAATCTCAGAACATGACGAAGTTGTGTGCGTTATAAAATGTTTGACAAACAGAGACAGCGCTGTTATCATCTGACGTCATAAGATAGGAACTCAAAAGTGACTTCGTGTAAACGACGTTTTGCAAGACTAGGAAAGAAGAAAAAAAGCATGTAACTTTTAACTTTTTTCTTTACTCATTTCTTTGCAACATGTAACTGGAATAATGCAGACCCTTATACACCCCTATTAAAAAAGTATAATCTCGTAGGTAGTGCTTTTTTTAAAAAAAACTTCCTTATTGTAGAAAATGACATGGGAATCGACGCACTATACCTACTGGTATCACATCGATATTGCTATCAACACACGTACACACAAACTCTTTAGTAACATAATCAAGATTTATGAATAATAAATTATTAAAATAGGTGTTTTTTTATCCTGAAATAATAAATAATTATTTTAGCATAAAAATCCTATTTAAAAAATTGCTGAAATCAATTCAGTAGCCAATTCTGAACATATTACTTTCAGACATGTTGTATAATAATTCACAAAAGTATTCTATTGTGCTTTACATTTATATTCGAGTACCTATAGTGTTTTGTTTTGAAGTTGTAGATCATTCGCATAATATCTTAAGTCTATGTCAGACGCCACGCGTGTACAACACACAGGATGGGATCTGCGCAGGTGCGTTGTCCAATTCGCAGTTTATCGTTGACATATATAACGTATTTTGTAGTTGTTTCGTCTTAATCTTAACTGTTCCTCAGTTAGAAGCATGAGAAATTATTGCATTGCATTTCGTCTGCTACCTACTAGCCTACCGCGTCTTAAATTTTCAACTGATATTTGGCAACTTCTACACCAAATAAATCAATGATGTCTCTAAAAATTTATTGCATCTTTATCACAGTATCATAATTCGATACCAGAAGTATCAATTAACGTAAAGGACATTTACCTAAAATGTAAAAATGTCTTACGTGAATTGGTAATTCTGATAACGAATATGTTAGCTGTTTCCTGTGGCTTCGAACCTATCCCTTAGAGACTGCATTTTCCATTGTAAAAGTTGTTTATTTCTGAATCAGTATTTGCAGAGGTGATCTTCCTGCAAACAATAGAAAAAAAAAATTTAGCTACTAGCTGACCCAGTAAAAGCTGTTAAGCTAACTAAATTAATGAAGAAAAACAATGGTGGGTGGGAGTAGGAGGTAAAAAATAGCATACGACCTATTCTCAGACTTACAACATACACAGAAAAAAATCGGTCAAGCCGTTTTGGAGGGGTTCGATTTAATTTTCATATAATAGGTCAGATAACATTAAAACGCCAGAAGCTAGTGCACAGTTCCAATTGGTCATTTCCCATGGAGGAGAATCGGTAAAAACAAAACGGCTACTTAAAAAAAAAATCTCACTGTATTTCCATATTACGAATGGCATCGCAAAGTTTACAAGAGGAAGTGGCTCTACATTGCAACACATACAAATTATTCTCATATGTCAGCCGCATGTCAGCTTTACCCAGTAATTGTGTTAGCTGTTTCCCTGTCCCAGCCCATTACATGCTACAGTACGGACTGACTTTCGATCTTCCCGCAACAATGTTGCATTCGTACTTGCTCTCAGGTGGTGTATTCTTGACTTGGATCATTGGAATTTTATATTGTAATATTCTTTATTACATAAAAAAAAATCTTACAAAATCTTAAATAAAACCTGTATTTCAGGAGTCAGTTTCTTCTTCCTAAATTCAATGGCGCTATGCAGGAATTAAAAACAACAAAATTTTTGGTACAAAAATTAATTGACAATTAAGTTCAAAAAAAAAAAATGATTAAATAGCAAAAGTTTGAATTTTAATAAATCTTTTTTTTCGAATTGAAATAATATTTATGGTGCTATTTGTTATGTGCCAGTTATTAAGTTTCTATTGTGAATCGTTAAAGTTTTATTTCTCGTCTATCTATATCTTTTCCCGCAATTTAAGCTACCGGCCTATATTACAGGGACCATAGCGGGATAACTAGAGGCCTATAATATTCAGTACTGTAACATTTTATCAGTGTTGCAGGGTAGCTAAATCGATTGTTTACGACTTCAAAATAAAGATCAAACAATTGTCTAACAAGAATCATCATAATCATCATCATTTCCGTACCATTGGACATAGGCTTCCCCAAGTGACACCACAATGAACGAACGGTCCTGTGCGTCCACCGGATTCCCGCGACCCTCACCAGGTCATCGGTCCACCTTGTGGGAGTCCTTCCAACGCTGCATCTTCCGGTACGCAGTCGCCACTCCAGAACCTTTCGGCTCCAACGGCTATCTGTTCTGCGAGCAATGTGCACTGTCACTAAGTTTGGCGATTCTTCGGGCTATGTCGGTAATCTTGGTTCTCCTGCGGATATCTTCATTCCTGATGCGATCACGCATGGAAACTCCGAGCACAGCCCTTTCAATTGCCCTTTCGGTGACTTGGGTGACTTTAAACTTTCTGATGAGGCTAATGGTGTAAAATTATAAATAATTATTGACCTGGGAAGAGGGGGCGAGATGACTTAGACGCTTACCGCAAGAGCTGGTTCGATGTAGTTTGAGAAAAAAAATCCTGGAAGATGTTGTGTGGGAGAGTATAGGCTTAATAGATAAAATATTATTCAGACTATCAAATCTTCAATTTTTTGCTATTCCTGCTGGGCCCCTACGGTTTCTGATATCTCCTTGAGGCGCGCGTGGAACACTGCGCGCCGTCGACGACTTGGGCACGGTCCGGACGGTTACCGGATGGTCAAACGGCGAGCTGCCTCATGCGAAAGGTAAGGACGCCGTGTTGCCTTTCCAGCCACTCCTCAAAGAGGGGACTTACCGCCATAATTATGGCGTGCCCAGCATTGGGTTGTGATAGTCGCTGTCGCCATTCCACCATGAGATCCCGCCGGAACTCTGTCCGCCATGCCAAAGTAGGTCAAACGAGGATTGAAATATCATCAAACTTTAACGTTCAAAACGATCTGGCCAGTTTTTGTTTTTTGGCCATATCATGAAGTGATCAATTTCTATGATCTGGCCACGACACAGACATACACTATGAAGAAATTATTTTTTTATTTTTTGTAAATCATCAAATAACTTCTCCCGCTGGACCGAAAGTCGGACATTTACTGACTAATACCCACCTGTGTTCCTTCAGTTACTCTTCGCGTTCTGAGGCTCTACCACGAGCTCTTAACGAGATCCATTTTACGACCAAAACTCAGCTTTTAATGGTGTGGAGCTATAAAGCTAGCTAGAACTACATTAGACCGACGCACACGTGTAACACGCCTGATTTGTACGTAGAACGACGTCGCGTGGCGTGGATCTAGTGTAGCTCTACAAATCTAGTTCCCATATAAAATGTACGGAGACCGACGCGCTCAGATAGACGTGTGTGGCACACGTGTGCGCAGTGTAGTTCTAGCTTAAAGGGTGTATAACTCCATCTGACATTTTAACACATCATGACCCCTGTTTCTAACAACCCCGCAACGAAATCTTTTTCCTAGTTACAAATTTAATCCATTTCTTATGCTACATAAGATATGAATTAAACTCCAGCTAAATTCCATATAACGCCTTTGACTCTATAAATCAAGCGAAAATATTTCGCAGGCTTCGAGAATGTCACGCTTAGACCATTTATCCGCTCGACATTTAAATGACAATTCCGTGGTACAATCAGCACAGTTGTCATACCTAAGCGAATAAGAGCATTGCAGCCTCTACAAGCGAGATCAGTACTTGCCCTCAATCTTCATAGAATGTTAATATTTGCTGAACTTCCGTCACTTGTTGGAGACAGTTGAAGGTATGAATAGAAGAAAGCTTATCTATAATATAAAAGGGGAAACTGACTGACTGACATATCAACGTACAGCCGAAACTACTGGGACTAGGAGCGTGAAATTTTGCACAAGGTTTCCTTTTATGATGTAGGTGAGCACTAAGAAAGGAGTTTCCAAAATTCACTCCCTAAGGGGATGAAGCGGGGGTCCAAAGTTTGTATGGAGAAACCTACTTTCACGCGAGTGAAGCCGCGGGCAGAAGCTAGTAGGAATTAAATTGTGTGGTCGCTAATATCAGTTCAATTCAATCCAAAATATTTTATTTCACATTGGTTTACATGGGCACTTTTTAAACGTCAAAATTTAGTGCATGATTCGGAATTGTTCGATTTCCGTGCTACTAAGCACGGAAATTGGTAATCAAGTTCTTAGTTCGAAATCGATGTTTTCGTTGAATTGGATCTATGTAGTTTGTGGTGTATTGTTGTTCTTTTCGATGTCATGACAACGTGACTTCGTTCTTATTCTATATCTGACAAAACTATCTTTCTATTTTTTTTTATTTATGGTAAATCATCTTTCAATCATTTGTGGGAACGAGAGGGCGTGTCAGACTTTTACTGCCTAAAAACCACGTGTATACTTCAGTTGCACTCTTTCAAACGTTCCCGCAGCCTTATCAGACATCGGCCCTACTGTGCTACTGAGGCATCTTTGAGGCGCGCTTCGAAAACGCAGGCGACGAGTTACCCATTGCTCGTCGTCCGCAAGCCCGGTAATCCAATCGCTTCGCGACTCCCCACGCCAAGGACATCTCCTTTGGCCGCACCTGGGGCGTAGGATGTCCGTTCTCTCGCTGTTGTAGCCATCTCCTTCGCTTGCGTCATTGCTTTGCGGAAGGAGGCGATCGCTTTCTATTCCCTCGTGATCCAGACCATGGCCTGAACCAGGACCGGGCACGAGAGGTCGCCGCCGCCAAACTATCTTTCTGTTGACTTTCAAATTCAACCTTAGTGCATTTCCGTCTTAACATAAACTTGTTCAATTTAAAAGAAATATGGTCAGTAAAGTAGACATCACATCATCTTAAGCATACCTCAACCGCGTTGTAAACTTTGACTCCCACGTGACAGTGATTCATCCGTAAGGCAGAGTCGCGACAGCCTCATTATAGTGCTGAAGTATTCATTGTAACCGATTTCTCAGCTATCTATAGGCCTGTCATCGCCAATAAAGTGTGCCCTGACTCTAACTGCCTGCGATTCATATTTCTGCACATACGCTGTATAGCTTTTAGCACTGCTTCGCTTATGATATAATGGGTTCAGAATCATAGAGAATATTGCAACAAAGTGTTAAATGTCTTATTTGAGCAACTAGAAAGCAGAATTTGGAAATCGTACATATTCTTGGTTTACAGGTACGACCGATAAAAGTTTGAGAATATCAGAATAGTACTCTTAAAATTCAGTCTTCAATGTCAATTTGACACGCGATGGTTTGCCGTAAACGCCCTTAAAACTAAGTACACAAAAACGTGCAAAGTATAGAATTAGCAGCCGAGCCGGGATCTAAGTAGGATAATGCGCCGCACTAGCTTGCACTCGCAAACTTGCAACAATGTAACCTGTCGATGTAGACGCTCGCGCGCGCTCCGTGGCGTATTACAAATCGGTCGGCCCCGCTCGGCACGCGCAATCTTTTACACGCGCTCTACTATCTACCTCGAGTACCTCGTGCTGCACATTGTTTGTACACTTTAATAGGATACCATAATTCACCTGTCAAACATGCTTTAATAACGAACACAACTAAAATTGACCACGCTTCAAGGCTTGAAATAACTCCGCTATTCAACCCATTACAATCCCAACCGTCGTATTTATTTAAACAGTTCTCGAAAACATTAAATTTATTTACCATAATCACTGTGTCCTTACATCAATAATAACAAATTTAAATTGCTGTGGAACTGTACAAAAAACATAATTTTCGTAAACTGACGCGTTATTATGAAGGGTTAACTTTAATTTAATTGCAGATTAATTGAGCTCTCGTGTTCATCGAAATTTAAAATCAAAATTAATTAAAATACAAGAAGCATTACGTTGACGTGGTGAGGGGGAGGTCCGGTACTCGCCACTCGCCACACTCCAGACACAATGCAAATTGGCCGCGCTGAGCGCTCGCCGACCGCACCCGCTGCCCACTGCCCGCCAGAACACAACACAACCGCTGCACTGTTTAATTATTTCGTACCGTTTACAAACGAATTTTATTTCATTACCACAGGTCACTGCACTCTTCATACAGCTCAGGTTAACTCAAGCCTTCGAGCTTGATGTAATATCATCTCTAAATTAGTCGACTCTATTCCAGGGAAATAAGTAGGTACAGCAACTCCATAAGTTGGTCGTAAACAAGCATAAGCTGATATCCTATTCTAGCCGTAGTGGGCAAGGAGTCGTCGGTCGCGACGCCGTGGCCCGTGGGCTCGTTTAAGTTAGAATTAACAATGACAGCAGCGCGTACATAACCCAAGAAAATAAGGCCCATGCCTTGCAGATACTCATATGCGTACAGTCTATTATGTCGCCTTCGCATTTCTTATGCGACGCGTAAAATCGAAACATTATCAGATCAGACTCCATTATCGTTTTAGTACGAATGTATTTTACATTTTTAAATGTGTTACTACTCGGTGGGGACCTATTCAGTACGCCTTTTAGCACGTTCGCCACTCGTAACCGGACGAAGGCCGTCAACTGAAATGAGCTGAATGTAGGCTCGAGACACTTAAATCGAAACTTTACGGTTGTCTTTATCGATACGATTGTATGCTTAATGTGGAAACATAACGATACACGGCACGAATGGACGGACACGCATCGTTTAGAGCTTATCTAGGTTTTTATTTTGCAGCAGAATATTTTTTACGAGCGTGTTGTTACATTTCGAGGTGTCATGTGCGACATGGTGGTATTTTAAAATTGTGCATGTTGTGTCAGTTGGAGATGACGTAGTGTGTGGCATTAAGCTTAAGTGCCTTTCGATGCGAACTGCTGTGAAGGTTTATTGCGCATCATCACTAGCGTAGCTGCCGAAGGGCTAGGTGGCCCCGGGGCCCCCAAGCTCGGGTGGGCCCCACCAAACCCAAATCTGATTAATAAACCTCTTATTGAACTAGCGAAAAATTCTCCCATCTTCAAAATCTTAAATAAAATAGGTTGCAAGTGTTGCAACACTAATTAGGGCAACTCGTTTTAGTCAGTACAAGTTTGACAAAAGAAGAATAATTTCCCTCGTAAAAACAGGGGCCCCAGTTATTTTTTTGCCCCAGGGCTGTTGATCTTCTAGCTACGCCACTTCGTCATCAAATTTCATGCGGCGAAGGTGTCCGTCTGGTTAAAAAGTATGCATATGTGGGGGCGCGGGTGTAATCAGTGGGTGTGCAGTATTTGCATGTCCGTCACCAGCGGCGGCGGCGCACTCGTGTGCAAGTCGCTCATAAAACGACATAAGCAGAGGTCCCGTAATTTGTATGCAGATGTGGAAAGTGCACTACACGCCAACTGTGGAAGACTTATTTACTTGACATTGAAACTAGTAATCTCTGCAATATATGTGCACACTGGATTATTAGCGACGGTTGCACGTACTACTTAGGGGAAGATTTATTGTATTTTTATGACGTGCAATAAAATTTATAACACGTTTGACGAGTAATTCCACTTTGCCCCACCAAGCCCGCCACCCTGGTGTGTCAAAGTGGACTGCCTAAAATTTTGCAGTGGAATATGCCCCACTATTCTGATTTGATGGGGCGGATAACACTAGCATAAACACTTTGTGGATTCTGCCCCACTAGGGTTGGCACCTCAGGATTTGTGTATGAAGGTTAACATGTATTTTTACATTTGTTTGTAAAAAAAATAAATGTAACCACTGACGTTAGAATTTGACAAGTCTGAGACAAGCAAACGTAAATCTAAATACATCAAAATGGTTATTTAAACAGTGTATTAAGGTTCTACTTTTGTAAAAAACTGTCACATATTAAATCTTCCTGGATTTAATTAAATACATTATATAGTTTTGCTGTATTTATTCAATTTAGTCTGACATAGCTGTGACATTTGCTATTTGTATTCCATTTACGTTCCGATCCATCCGTTGCAAACATTAAATGATTTAAAAATATATTTAGATGTTTGCCCAGAAATTGATACATTATCACTGTTGATAACTATTAAATAACAAAAAACGAAGAATAATGTACGAGAACACTATTACTAAAGGGATAATTTAAATAATAATTATTAAAAGAAATCGTAAATACTATATTACTAGTATCGAAACGTAACGTAACCACAGATTGTGAAAGAATGCGTTCAGAAACGCTTTATGAGAGTTATAGTTTTATGTTAATTTATTAAGTCTAGTTATTAAGTCTTGTGATATGTACTTGTATTATTGTCATATTATTATTTTTTATCTTTAAATAAATCAAATACTTATTAAATAATAAAAAAATGCGTTGAAATGCATTCGAAAGTAATAAAAATATCGGAAGGATTTAAGTTTAAAAAAAAATCTATATCATTTTATCCCGGCTTCGAAAAAGTAAATAAATACTTGTAATTATAAGCTCATAAAATTAGCTACGAGTCGTATGGTTACATCACTAATTACGCCGCGAACACAAATGTCAAAATAGGTCTATTATTTTGAGGTCCTTTACGTACAAACATCATGGCTTCATTTGTTTGTTAGTATTTTTTTATTTAATCTGAGATTAAAACATGCTGTTGGAGTAAAAATGACTAAACCGGTTATGGTTCACCACTGCCTCGCCCACCGCGACTTATCGGTTGTCCTTGTCTGACATTTTTTGTTTCATTCTGTTTGTTTACAAAATAGACGGACATTTGCATTTGTGGAGTGGTGGTGAGTGGTATTGAGTTTATTGTAAGTATTTTCGTATTTATTTTTCATGGATGCTGATGATTTGTGTAGATTTTTTTTAATAAGATATTTTTTGTGTTTTTCAGCTTTACAAAAATGGCAGAAGACTCTGTAGCAGGAAGTTCTAGTGGGCAAACTGGCCTTGAATTTATAAATGATGGAAAATGTATTATTAGAGCTGGGCATCAATACTATTTCAAAAGAAAGTACAAAAATGCATCTGAAATTTGGGAATGCAAAAACAGAAGGAGACAAAAGTGCAATGGGTCGATTGTAGTGAAAGTAAGTCCCTACTTATTAGTAATTCTTTTTACTGACTCACTTGTAGTAATACGGGTCTAATACAATTTAAAATAATAATAATACATATACATATAATATTACTTGAAGTTGTGCTATGTTATAAATATTTTCTAATACCTAACATTTTTTTGTTTTCAGGGAAATATACTTTTAAACGAAAAACCTCACCAATGTCAACCTGATTTTGACCGAAACAAAGTGACAAAATTAATGCAGAAAATAAAGAGAGAAATCACTTCAGCAGACGTACCAAGCATTCCAGCAACATACGACAAAAATGTAGCTTCCTTACATTTAGAAAGTAGCAACAGCAATATTGTGAGTAAAATTCCTCCATTTTGTAAAGTAAAGTCTGCATTGTATAAATACAGAAACAAAAATGCTAATGTAAAAAAAATATATTACAATACATTATCAGAAATAGAAGTTCCTGAAAAATTTCATTCTTTTTTACTTGCCAAGTATATTGACGAAGATATTTCTATTTTTATATTTTGTTCAGAGCATGCTAAGAATTTGATGAAAACCTGCAAACATTTTTTTGGCGATGGCACTTTTAAAAGTTGCCCACAACCGTTCATACAATTGTATTCGTTGCATGCTGATTTGGGTAGCTCCCAACAAACAACAAATATTGTGCCATTAGTATATGCTCTTATGAGTACTAAATCAACCAAAGCTTACACCGCTCTCTTTTCTGTAATAAAATCACAGATTCCGGATTGGCAACCACATAGTTTTCAGTCGGATTTTGAGGCAGCGGCTATGACTGGTTTTAAAAATGTCTTTAAATCAGCATCAATCAAAGGGTGCTTTTTTCATTTTTGTAAAGCAATTTGGAAAAAGGGGAAAGGGTTAGGGTTGACAAAATCTAAATATTTGCGAAAACAAGTAGCGCTTAGCGCAGTCTTACCCTTATTACCAGAAGAAAAGATTTTTGAAGGTTGGTTTTACATAGCCGCACAAAGCCCAGATGACGAAAAAAGTAAAGAATTTAGAAAATATATGCTGCGCAATTGGCTGAAAGATAACTTTTTAAAAGTGTGGTGCGTATTTGGGGCAAAACACCGCACAACTAATGCCCTCGAAAGTTGGCATAATAAACTTAACAAAAAAATTCTTAAAAAAAGCCCCAGTTTATTAAGACTTCTTAATGTCTTATACGAAGACATAACGCTTTCAATAGTTAAATCTATGCAGAACCAACCTTCCAAGCTACGCCTTGATAAATATATACAAAACGATCAGAATATACAAGATGCCCAAATGGAGCTCATAAACGGCGCCATTACGGTTGGACATTTTTTGGAAAAACTAAGATAGTTTTTCCAAGAAATCTATTTTAGTTTTTCCAAAAAATGTGAACTAAACAAATACAAAATCTATGATTTTAGATGATTTTAATTCTTATAAATAGTCAGTACTCAAACTAATATAGTGGCTGTTTGTTATGATAATTATTTTGTCAACAGTCAGTATTTACCTACTTTCGTTAGGATGTTTCTTATTTGTATTAATAAGACTTTTTGCTATGTAAAATTTTATCATTCTATAATTTTAGTTTTTGTTTTTTAGCCGGAAGTAATTTCGTGGCTGTTTTTTTTGCATATAAATTGTTTTTATTCATAAGGTAATACATAAGACTGTTTTATACCATGTCGATCAATGTGTGATTCTATAATCTGTGACTCTATAATCTGTGATTCTATTTTTTGTAACAAGTAATTTAGTGGCTGTTTGTATGTATATAGTTTAAATTTATTTTTTTTATTTATAACGTAATCAGTAAGAAAATACCTATATCTACACAAACCATACAAAATGATGACGAATCTGTGATTTTGAATAGTTATGTAGTAAATATGTTTCGTTTTAAGAACATATCATAAGAACAAATCATTGTTTAATTTGTGATTATCAAGATTTATCTTAGTTAGTAAGATTTTATTTGTAAAAGGTATACCAAATGATGAAGAATCTGTGATTTTGAATAGTTATGTAGTAAATATGTTTCGTTTTAAGAACATATCATAAGAACAAATCATTGTTTAATTTGTGATTATCAAGATTTATCTTAGTTAGTAAAATTTTATTTGTAAAAGGTAATTAATCTGTGATTTATAAACCGATTCCTTCCAGAAATAAATAGTACATAAAAATTATTTATTTATTTTTTACTTTTATTTAAACCACTTCGCTACGTATTAAATCTAAGCTTCCAGCACTAATAACGTTTTACTTACAGATATAGGTATACATTTATTTTTTTTACAAACAAATGTAAAAATACATGTTAACCTTCATACACAAATCCTGAGGTGCCAACCCTAGTGGGGCAGAATCCACAAAGTGTTTATGCTAGTGTTATCCGCCCCATCAAATCAGAATAGTGGGGCATATTCCACTGCAAAATTTTAGGCAGTCCACTTTGCCACACCAGGGTGGCGGGCTTGGTGGGGCAAAGTGGAATTACTCCGTTTGACGCTTTGCGGCGATATGATGCTCAAGACAATGAACGCATGTCAACTTTTTGAAACCACTTTTATTATCGCAATATTTCAGAAGCCTTTTTTCTTAGATGTTTTTACAGGAATATATCACAGGCAGCAATTAACTCACACTGTTACGTCTTGTCGGGAAATACCTCAAGTAGGTACTAGACAAGTAATAGACTAGTAACCGTATAAAAGAGGTACTTACAATGCGTTCCAAATAAGAATAGGATCGATTGTCATGTTGTGACGTCACGTTATACTGTCAAATCGCAAGAAATTGGGCAAAATTGGAGAACTCAAAGATGAGCAAAATTGAAGAACTGGATTCTGATTAAACTTTTTTCGTTCACAGTTCGTAAATAAATTAAATTTTAAAATTTTCTTGTTTTGCTCACCCTATTAATTCTTCGATTTGACAGTATGACATGACGTCACAACATGGCAATCGATCCTATTCTTATTTGGAACGCATTGTAACTCTTTATATTCTTCTGCCTTAGCTAATGTTAGTTGGGGACAAATAATTTACTCTTGCATTATTCCCTGCCAGCCGTCTCTATTCCATGCACTCTCTTCATAATTCATATCATCCTTCACCCATACAATCCTTTTCTTAGGTCTTCTTATTTCTCTTCATTCATCAAAATTTATTTATGTCGCTCTCTGTAACTTTGCTACCTTAGACTTAATTACAAATCTAAAACATGTTCTAGACTTTATCTTGGCACAAAACCATAAAAAGTTTTCCATTGACAGGATTAGCCAGCATCATCTCTGCAAATATGCTTATTACTACCGACCAGTCCCAACTTCGCACGGCTGTCAGAAATCTTTGTGATTCTCGGTTTTTCTCTAAGTACTATAATATGCGTATGTAATACACCTAAAACTTCACCGTGCTCTCTCTTCATATCATCCCTCACCCATACAATCCTTTTCTTAGTTCTTCATTCATCAAAATTTATTTATTTTACTCTCTTAACTTTGCCACATTAGACTTTACTACAAATCTAAAATATGTTCTAGATTTTATCTTGGCACGCAACCATAAAAAATTCTCCATTGACAAATCTCTGCAACTATACCTAGGGCGATACAAATCTTTAAAATTCTCGAGCTTTCTCTATAATTTGCATCTATTAGACACCTAAACCTTATATCGTCTATTGGTGAAAACCGCATGGAAACCCGTTTAGTATTTTTTGAGTTTATCACGAACAGACAGACAGACGCGGTAGGGACTTTGTGTTATAATAATATGTACATGAATAAATAATGTAAGGAGGAAGGATGTAAAGATTATATTAATCATTTGTTTTGTTTCAAAAAGCTTACTTATTACGTTACACGATCGTTTGTTTTTATGGTTGTTGTAATTTTATTCAAATAGTGTTTTCTAAGCAGATGGTTCGTTCGTCATGGATGTCATCATGATTTAGATAAGTTAGATGACGGCTGTCTGCGTATCTGGGTAGCCGATCTGTCTAGACGTGGAATCTTTGCGAGCTCACATACTGGGTCCTCATGATGTCTTCCGGTCTAAAAAACATGTTTATTGGTGCCTCTTATAGACGTGCCTATTAAAATAAAAAAAAAAACTGTGCCCAAAAAAGCTCCTAACTTAGCATTATGCTGCGTTATTTAAAAAACGTATAGGTATCTGATGCTACTTAATGCTCAAGAAGATGCGATTAAATGCAGTATGATCTTGACTGTTCTAAATATTCGTTCTCCTTAGTTTTCATTTTCAACTAACACTAAAGAAAAAAAAAAATTGAAATTTTATTTTTTATATTATCCTAGCATATTTTGAATCTCCTCAGATTCAAAATATGCTAGGATAATAAACTAAATTATGAATAGTTAGCATCGTAGCATTAATTTTATTTTTAGATTACTATTTTTAACGCCATTAAGCCAAAGTTAAAGGGATTAGGAATCGCCTTAGCCATTAAGAATAGATTCATACAATGAACATATATTATGACAATGATTCTGTTTGTCAACTGTATATAGTTTTTATTATTTATTTAAACTTCATGTACAGTAGTGGTTCATAGGCGGATTTAATGCAACAAGGCATTTTATACCAGTCTACCTAATTAGTTAAGTGTTTTTATTTTTTTTGTTTTATTATAAATATGATAATTACTAAATAAATATCCAATGTAAAATAAGTACTTATGTAAATCTTTGTAAAAATCTTCATTTTAAATGAGAATCAATTTTTATTTTTCTGAAATTACTATGGTAATGCTGTTGTGTGCTTTTATGGTCTTGAATTTAAAACGAAGACGCCTCGATCCAGAACTACCATTTCGAATTTAATTTAACTTTTATTTCCTTATAAAATTTTATTTTTTCTGACCACGCCAGTTTCTTCTTTATCCTCACAGTTATCGAAACCGTAAACTGTTATCTCGGTATCCTGTTCACAAATCTTTCTGATTTTATCAACGCCGCTACCGCGCATCAAATCTCGTCAGACAGTATTTACTTGACCCGATGATTTTATTTGCAAGGAGAATCTGATTCACGACGCATAAAAATTCTTAGCACAAATGAAATTGCAATAAGTCTGCAAAGGTAATGACATACTGTTGGCACGGTACCCAGCCTTGACACACCGCGTATGCAAAATAGGCACATCCAGACACTCGGATGCTTCGCACGATAACTCCCGAGATATCATCGTCCAGTAAAAGAAATATACCCACAGCCACAGTATATATCTACGTACATCAGTGCATATCTTAAGCGTGTATCAGTTTTATTGTTGAAATAGGTCATGACGTTAAAAACTGTACTAGCTTTTATTCAACATCGAAAGTTCGAGAAAAATTATCTGTGTTACATATTTTTTCTATCAAGATAGTTATACCAATATGTCTGCTATATCTCTATTTCATATAGCCCACATTTAATGTAACTGCGTAGATATGGAAAATGATATATGCAACTACAAGCTTTGATAAGGATCATTATTTTGTTAACTTCATTTACATATTCTGATTTCCATTGCCACCAAGTTATGTGTTGTCGGTATTCAATATTTTAGTTCCGTTCAACTAGGTCAAATAATATTTTAGTAGCAATTTTGTATTGCTACTTTACTCTTTGTCGATATTTTAATATTCATTAAAAACACTAATGGTTTTTAAATAATTGAAGCAGCAGCCCCCCTAGCCAAGTTACAACCGTTTCGTTTCGAATCTCTTTTCGTTGATCGCCTCGAGTCGACCACGCCTCCTATTCCTTTGTTCTGACCACGTGACTGAGCGTTGAGATGACGTCAGAATAAAGGAATCGGAGGCGTGGCCTACTAGAGGCGATCGACGAAAAGAGAATCGAAACGAAACGGTTGTAACTTGGCTAGGGGGGCAGGACAGACTCTTTATAAAATAATAATAATAATAAAAAATGTTTCCATCGCTCTCGTAGTCTGGCTGTTCAGGTCCAGAGTTTACCAGCCACTTTGACTATGTCATCTTTCCACCTATTAAATGGTCTGCCTCTTTTCCTTTTAATATTTCTAGGCGTCCAGTTTGTTATAATATGGGCCCATCTTTGTGGTTCTAGACTCTGAATGTTGCCTGCCCATTGCCATTTAAGTTTGAGCGTTTGCCTTATCACAATTTGCCTGCTGCGGTCTTCCCGTCCAACTATAATTTAGGTGCCTTCAAGGCTAGAGTGAATAGGCTCTTAATAAACTAGTGCGCCTCACCATCAATGATTGTATCACTGCTTACCATCAGGTGGGATCGCAGTCAAGCACTGGTTTATATAAATTAAAAAAAAAAAACATCTCTTGATTTCGTAAGTTTCTTGATCAACGTAGTTTTCACTCGATCTCTAAGTTTGATGTTCATGAAGCATCGTTCCATTCCTCATTGACATGTTTTTTTTATTTTGTTGTCTTTTTGTTAGAGCCCATGTTTGGCAAGCATAAGTGACAGATAAGGACAGTCTCTTTATTGGATTTCTATTTAAAAAATTTGATCCCTTCCATTAAGTAAATATTGTCACTAATGATTGTAAAACTTGAAATAAATGATATTATTATTCCAGTCTGTGTTTTCTGATAGCTACAACCTGGGGCATCTCTAAGCGTCATAGGTTACTTCTAAGCGTGATCCATCGTCGACCAAATCATCGCTTTCCATCAGGTGAGATAGTGGTCATCTGCGAGCCTATATAGGGTGACTGGCAATTAGTGTACGATACTTAAACACGTGATTATGCTCATGATAACAAACAATTTTTATTATGGGAGCAAAGCCGAAATCGCGAAAAAAATATCAGCTTTTCAGTACATTAGGCAAACATAAATGTACTGAACAGCTGATTTTTTTTTTCGCGATTTCAGGTTTGTTCCTATAGTAAAAATTGTTTGTTATCATGAACACAATCACGTGTTTAAGTATCGTACACTAATTACCAGTCACCCTATATAAACAATAAAAAAAAAGTTATGTGACAAATTGGTCTCGGTCCAGGTGCTGTGATTGTAGAACACGTTGCTGTTGCCAGTGAGGCAAGCCCAGTCAATAGCTTTTAAAAAAAAATCTTGTTAAAGACCATTTCCTTTCTACCTAACGTTGTCTAGTTTCATCTTATTTCGGTTCTTCCATCACTAACCCATCTTTATTATTTCATTCGCTTCCTTATATTTCGTAAAATATAATTTATATATTTATTTACATAATGTAGATACCTAAATATATATTTTAATGTAAAATTTATTGGTTGATATATTTATTAGCAACACACATCAAATTACCCCCTTTCTATTTACTTTATTTACAATAAACTTATATATGTATATAAGGTGTTAAAAAATTAACTTTAAGAATTTCGAGGGGGCATTGTACATTCTCCACATTATGAACAACTTTTAATATGGGACCAAACCTGAAATAGCGAAAAAATAATCAGCTGCTCCATACATTTTGACGAGTTATGCGAACATAAACGTAGGGAACAGCTGATTTTTTTTCGCAATTTCAGGTTTGGTCCCATATTAAAAGTTATTCATAATGTGGAGAGTGTACAATGCCCCCTCGAAATTCTTAAAGTTAATTTTTATCCATAGTAAAAGTTGTTCATAATGAGGAGTACAATATCCCCTTGAAATTTTTAAAGTTAATTTTTTAACACCTTATATATATTCTCTGTATAAAGTTCTTCATCTTGATCGGAATGAAAAAATATGTACCATGTATTTCTAAATGGACTTTGGTCTTGCGATGCCTGCCATTTTGTTGCGTAACTAAATAAAAAGCTACATCAAATCTGCCCACTGCATTGTTCTAATCCTGCATTTGGCTGCTTTAAAGTGGGCCACATTAAATACAAGTTAGTAACAATGCTACAATAACAGTTTTATGAGAGGACTGCAACAAAACTGTGTGGAACTGTCTCGAAGCCGTCAGTGCGTCAGTCGTGGTCGGCGGCTATCTAAACTGCATCGGGCGCTGCGCCCGCGCCGCATATGCACCGCACCGCGAGCCGCACGCAGCCAACGTAATTGTCTTTAATGCCCATATTAAGACAACCGACAACTCTAAATTATGCACATTCACAATATTATGAAGATCTTAAAATATTTTATTGCGCCTTGCATTATGATATGCGGTGGGTCTGACATCTGAATCATAAACGTGTCCTGTCCATCCACTTTCGTAGAATTTTTGAGCGGAGCCTTTGTTGGTGGTTCCGGATTTTGTGTCTTGATTTAAAATGCCATTCCTAATGGTGTTGTTTGTTCTATATTTAGAGCAGAACATTTTTATTCTGGTTTCGTTCTTGTTTTTTTGCATTTAGAGTAAACACTTGCACTTGCAAGCTGACAAAAGGCTGATTGATTACTCAGTCGATTTGTTGATCGATTGTACGATACACGAATACTAAATTCTAATTTACCTGGACATGGAACTTACTGAAGGTATCACTTTTATTTTAAATTAGCTTCTGCCAGCACCTTCGTCCGCGTCAAAGTAGAAAATATGAATGTGTAAGTTAGTAAATAGTCCCAAGGGAACATACTCCCGGGATAAAAATGCTACTCTATATGGTACTCCAGGACATGGTCAACTCGTGTACCGAATTTCATCCAAATCTGTTCAGTCGTTTGAGCGTGAAAGAGTAACAAATCGACGCTTGAAAAGCAAAAACTACTAACCGACATTGAGTAAACTTTACAGGAGAGTGATAATTAGAAAAAAAAAAATTGTTAGTTAAAAACAGTTGGATTTAGATGACTATTAACATGATGTTAATAGTACCTATCTAAATCCGAATATTTCGTCATTTTTAACTAGATATTTAAAAAAAAAAAAACTTTAAATCAGTCTCCTGTAAAGTTTACTCAATGTCGCTTAATAATTTTTGCCTTTCAAGCGTCGAAATATATACACACACATAAAAACTAATCGCCTTCATAATTAGCAGCGGCTTCGCCCGCGTGAAAGGTAGAAAATTGTCCCAAGGGAACGTACTCCTGGGATAAAAAGTATCCTATGTGCTATTGCAGGACTTAAGTCTTTAAAAGTCAAACTTTCGCCTTTATAATATTAATGTGATAAACAACTCGGCTAAATCCGGCAAAAAGCTTCAAATTAAAAAAAAAATGCAAAAGGAAGTCCATCGCAATCACGATTACTGGTGCACTCTGCCCACTTCTCCACACCACAATATATACGTAATTACGTCAGCATAAATTGTCATCGGTGAATGAGATTGTGGGTGCGATATCATCGGGTACTTAAGTGGCGGTCGCTGCAACATTGTCGCGTGGGATTGCCCCGGCTAGGCCCACCGCAGACGATGCCGGTGTGCCGCTGATCGGGTTACTGCGGTCACTTTCTTGTCTCCTGGTATGCAGCTAATGTGTTTTGTGTACTCTCTCCAATGGCTTAGAAAGGCTTTGGGGGCAACTGATTAATAGGAGGTATGGGGTTTCAAGGAATGATTGTTTGAATGTCTGCGGGACTGGATAGTTTCTTGATGGCTTTTGCGATTTAAGTTAAAGCCGTAAACTATAGATGGAAATACCTACTCGTATTTGGAAAAGGGCTAAAAATATTAAAGGTGTAAAGATAAACTTTATCAAAAACGAAAATAGAAGCATTTTTTTGCATATTCAATCGACCGAAATCGATTCTTGTGCACGGACATGAAAAAAAAAAACTGACTTTGAAAAAGAAATACGAACAACATATTTACGTAGTTTCGTGACCACGTTGTCGTTTCACACTCAAAATGCTCACATGCATGCAAGTGAGTTGCACGGTCCTAATAAAGAAAATTTATCCATCACTTCGCAATTGTGATTGGTATTTTTTCCTGTATACAAAAAACTGTCTAGCCATGTAGTGAGCGGCATTGAGTCCCCTATACATGGCATTGTTTGGTTGGAAGCCGTTGCCCCGCAGATCTCCATACACCGCACTCATAAAGTATGGCACAGGAAATCTGGACTTCCGTCCGTCTAGGATATTCACCTGGCTAGACAATGAATCGCTAATAACACATTGTCTGTGCATCTGTCTGTCGTTAAACCTAATTTATGCGTAGTTACTAGTCATTTATGGTCTAATGATTTAGTGTGCTCTTTTTCTTTAGGTCTACTTGAATTAATCATGTCCACGGGTTCCTACCCGAGTATAGGGTTGTTACGACACTCGTCATTGTGCGTCAGTAGCGTCAGTCTAATTAGAAGATCACGAGTAAGCTTTTCACACAATTTGAGTGCATTTGAGCGTAGGCACACAAAGACTTGACGGGTGATCAGTAAAACACCAAACACGTAATGGATTTACTTATAAAAAGGAAAATGTTAGCCGCCTTGTGGTCGCCGCTATCTCGCTTTTAATTTTATATGACGGTCAAAGATAACATAAATGGAAAATATACTTAAACATTTCTTAATTTTGTATGTTGCATTTAAAATTTAATTCCATGGTAGGAATAATTCCCATACATTATGGGCTAGATAAAGTCCTATGTTTTTTTCTGCGCAGTAAGTCTTGGAACAGGTTCAAGTATCCTGTAGTTAGTGGACTTAACTGAACTGATCCGGCTTACGGTCTCTTATTAACTCTGATATGAATGTAATATTGTTTGGATTAATCTACCTACCTAATTCTTATTGAACATTCTCGCCTGGAGTTTTATTGCTGTAATATGAAGTAACAGGTCTACTGCTCAGTGTATTATGGGGTTATCGAGATATCTTAGCATTAAGAGCCTTTAAAAGCTGGAATCAATTCCTGATTCCTGGCTTAATATTGACGGGTGATCTGTTTGTAGATATTAAATCCTAGTTATGAATCGAAACCGAATTATCCAATAAAGAGTAGTACTTACTGTATTAAGGTCCTGTGTAAAGAGCGTCCAACCCGAGATACATTTTCATTATTTTTCATGCAACCGCTCTTAGATGATTATGATGTTATTACACATTTTTCTCTAGATATTTTGGAAACACAGATATCTTGTGGAGGTATTATCTAGTATTGAAATCAAATCATTTTGTGAAGCGTGAAAGAGTTACTACACACATACACACACACACACACACACACACACGCACGCACACGCATACAACATTCGCCTTCATAATAATAATTAGTGCGTGTATGTAAATATGGACTCTTATTAATTGCGTTATTTTTTCAATCATATGAATACCATTTTCCTTGTTTCAGGTGCCTCTAATATCCAACGAGGGTAAAGCAGGATTGGGAGCAGGTCGTGTCCCGCCAGCGCCTCTGGTTAAGAACTCACTGGGCCAAGCAACCATGCGCCTGGCAAACAAGACCAAGCTACTAAAGCCACCAGCCAAAGCATTCCAAAATACTTTAGATGACGATGAAGAGGAATTAGAGTGACCAAGATAATGATGATGAAACAATCTGTTATTTATTTTTGTAATTATAAGGTACAATATTGATTGGTCCACTAGAATTTTAAATGTTTAACAGATATCTAAATGTCGTATTACTACTAAGAATCAAGAAATTGAATCATATTGTTCAAATATAATACGTTATGTATATACATATACTTTACATTTCTAGTTTTTTTTATTTATTATTATTTTGGATAGTCTCGCATTTGAACACTATCTCACCTAATGGTAAACGATGATGTGGCCGACGATGGAAGACGCTTGCTTAGAAGTAACCTATTAACTCTTAACATAAAGACCCCTAGTTTTAGCTATCAGGAAACAATACTGAAAATATATATTTATATGTAAATACAATTTTAAGTTAGTATAATTAGCCACAATCGAATTTAATAGAGAAGATCTATTTGTGTCTTATGTATATTCTTGTTTATTGCCAGAAAATAATAAACTTAAGTTACAGTTCTAAATATTATTTTTATTTGTCATTCGTGTTTTTTTTATGTTCTGGTTTCCAGCTGCTTCGTCCGCGTGAGAGTAGAAATTATCCCAAGGGAACATACTCCAGGGATACAAAGTATCCTATGTGCGATACCAGGACATAGGCTATCTGTATACCATCATCATCATTTCAGCCGATAGGCCTCCCCCAAACGTCGCCACTACGACCGGTCCTGTGCGTCTCGCATTCATCGGATTCCAGCGACCCTCACCAGATCATCGGTCCACCTTGTGGGAGGCCTTCCAACGCTGCGTCTTCTGGTACGCGGTCGCGACTCCAGAACCTTTCGGCCCCAACGGCCATCAATCAGTTCTGCGTGCAATGTGCCCTGCCCATTGCCACTTAAGTTTGGTGATTTTTCGTGCTATGTCGGCAACTTTGGTTCTTCTGCGGATATCTTCATTTCTGATTCGATCACACAAGGAAACTCCGAGCATAGCTCTTTCCATTGCCCTCTGTATACCAAGTATCATTGAAATCCTTTCAGCTGTTCGAGCGTGAAGACAACAAACACAAACGAGAACACTCACAAATTTCGCCTTTATAAATGCCTCACCATCAATGATTGCATCGCTGCTTACCATCAGGTGGGATCGCAGTCAAGCACTGGTTTATATGAATTAAAAAAAAAAAAAAAAATATTGTGTGATGCAACAAGCATGACCAAATTTTCGTGGATTAAGTGACATTATCTTTCTTGGATACATTATGTACATGCTAGAATATGTCTTGAATAATTTGAATCAACTATTAGAATTCACCAGAATGTAGATTCATTCTTCACTCGTCTGTCAATTGGACACGGGAGTCAAGCAGCTTGCCAAGGAATTCCCAAGAAAGGCTGGCGTTGGCATTAGATGCCTATCTGAATGCTGGCTCGCAGAATCAAACATGGTACATTGCCATTTAAAAACGGGTCAAGTGCGAGTCGGACTCGCGCAGGAAGGGTTCCGTACCGTCCGTAGCAAAGAACGGCAAAAATTCACGTTTGTTGTATGGGAGCCCCACTTAAATATTTTTTTTTTTAATTCTTGATAGGTTCGCGCTTGACCGCTATCTCACCTGATGGAAAGCGACGATGCGGTCGACGATGGAGCGCGCTTACCTAGAAGTAACCTATTCACTCTTGACTTAAAGATTCCCAGGTTGTAGCCATCAGGAAAAACAGATTCGGGCAAGGAATTCCACTCCTTAGCTGTACGCACTATGAATGTGTTCCCAAAACGTTTTTTCGTTTATTCTGTTAGTATTTATTGTTATAACGGTAACAGATATACATCATTTGTGAAAATTTCAACTGTCTGGCTATCACGGTTTTTGAGATTCAGCCTGGTCACGGACAGACTCGTGTGTGGAGTACTGCAACCACATATGGGCTGGTGCTGCGAAATGCCACCTGGCAGCTTTGGACTCGGTGGAAAGGCGTGCGAAGAGGCTAACTGGTGATCCAGATCTGATTAAGTCAAATCTACAAAGCCTTGAGCACAGACGTAGGGTAGCCAGCCTTTCGGTGTTTTACAGGATGCATTTTGGAGAGTGTGCGCGGGAATTGCATGGCTTGATTCCACCATCTCATTTCTACCATCGGACTACGTTGTCGAAACCTCTACGGTCCGGACCAAGCGTTTCGCCTCGTCGTTTATACCGCGAACATCAAGGGACTGGAACAACCTTCCTGCTGCGGTCTTCCTGTCCGATTATAATTTAGGTGTCTTCAAGGCTAGAGTGAATATGCTCTTAATAAACTAGTGCACCTCACCATCAACGATTGCATCACTACTTACCATCAGGTGGGATCGCAGTCAAGCACTAATTTATAACAATTAAAAAAAAAGACGGACAGCAGAGTCTTACAATAGGTTCCTGTGTTTACCCTTTGAGTCCTCCTTCTCCTTGCGTCATATTCCTCAATGCTGATGGTCGTGACCTCCCTGCTTCATCACTTTAACTTTTGTCTTTAACACTGTAACTCAGAAGAGTTACAGTGTTAAATACAGAAACAGAAAAAGAAGAATCTTTTTCTGTTTCTGTTTCTAGCGGTGTGAAGGGCATTTTATACCGTAGAGTCAAGAGCGGTGCGGATCTGGTCGGACCAACGTATTGGGCTGCGCCTGCGAGGCCTTTTCCTATCCACTTTACCGGTCACAATGAGCCTTTCGAGGTTGCCACCGTCTTTCCTTGCAATGTGAGCGAAGTATTGGAGAACCTTGCGAAGACACTCGGGCGACAGCCTTGAGGAGATTTTGAGTTCTTGCAAAATGAATACGTTGGTCCGAAATGCTGTCCAAGGGGTACGAGGCATCCTTCTCCAGCACCACAGCTCAAAGGCGTCGATGCGTTTGCGGTTTGCAGTTTTTAGCGACCAAGTCTCAGCGCCATACGAAAAGATCGAGAAGACTAGTGTCCCTACCAGTTTGGTTACGGAACCTTGATAACTAAAAGATATGTGAAGGCGTCTATTGAAATTCGTTGTCAGGCCTAACTCCCAAGTCTATCATGGCCAAAGAATTTTAATCCGCAAATAAAAATACTTGAAATTAATTGCAGTAACTAAACCGTGCAGCGGGAAATATAATTACTTTGAAAGCTGGCTGTCGCACTCACTGTTTTACGATTACAACTACAATTTAAACCATCATACCTAACTTGTAAAGGAAGCGGATAATTATATAAATGCCTACAATATCTAAGCCTCTATTTAAGTTATTGCTCGAGAGCTGAGCAAGTGGCAGTTGGTGGCAAGCATATCATTTGTGTTTCACATTAGACATGTAGAAGGAGAAATAAGCGCTGTCGATTGAGGAAACTCCGTATTAAAGCCGGCTGGCTAATAGCTACGAAAGGTAACAATTAATCCAAGTTCCCGAGGAATCGGACTAAATGACAGACAACACGTTTGCGGTGCGTTTCCTAGAAGTGCGGCTGGCGAGGTGCGGCGCGCGGCCGCGTCCTGTCAACTCGCCGCTCGGCAATTTTGTTGTCGATAATAAATGTGTTGAGTGACAATGCTTGCTGAGGCTAAGGTTCCGTAGGTGAAACAAATGCTGAAAACTGTCCTCTACTTTCTGACAACTGCAATTACACTTGAGTAGCGTCACCATACTAAGTACATGGGACGGTGACTCCACCAGCTGCTGATCATTTCACTATTTACACATTACTTTTTTTACTAGCCATTACTGCCTTCCAGCGGTGAGGCAGTAATGACAAAGGCCTCCCACTATTCCCTCTAGACATTTTTCTATGTACCTATCTTATTTACTTAATTATGAATATTGAAATTGCTTACAGACTTTAAATAAATCTTTTAAAAAACTTATAAAGAAAAGCCAAAAGGTATCTATACTTACCTATTACGAAACCAACGCATGAAAATTGTATCAACTTACAGTTATCAAGGCAATGTTAATAAGATAAAAATATATTAATTAAAATTCTTTTCAGTGCAACTAATTAAAATTCTGACATTCTTAATTTTTATTTTTGTATTTTTATAAAAACGTGTCCATGAACTTGTTGAAAATACTCCAGATTACGGATGTTAGCCCAACTGTTAAATTAATGTGCGAATAACTAAACTGCATCGTTTACATTTTGATATATTTAAACATCTTACTTGCCTACATTATTTATTATCAAGTTTTGATATCTACTACAGATAATAATAATAATGCAGATCTTGGTTCCTGCCACATTTTATTTAATTATGACTAACGCCAGTGATCACATTATGGCACTGAAACGTAGTCACCTACAATGGGCCTCATCAGAATGCTTAAAGTCACCCAAACGGCTATGCTCGGAGTTTCCATGAGTGATCGCATCAGGAATGAGGATATCCGCAGGAGAACCAAGGTAGCAGTGGGCAGTGCACATTGTTTGCAGAACAGATGGTCGATGTGGCCGAAAGATTCTGGAGTGCGACCACGCACCCGAAGACGCAGCGTTGGAAGGCCTCGCACAAGGTAAACCGATGACCTGGTGAGTCGTGAGAATGCGATGGATGCGAGACGCACAGGACCGTTCGTTGTGGTGGCACTTGAGGGTGGCCTATGTCCAAAAGTGGACGTCTTTCGACTGATACAGATACCGGCACGGATCTTGAGCGCTGACTTCTACAGTTCTACTTGCGCAGAAGCACGCAGAAGTGAAATATCGGGTCTCTTTAGTGGTATGAAAAGAGATGCGGGGGCGGGGAGTGTAATCCTTGTACAGTGATTGGCTCGCCGATGTTGTACGATGCGCAAAGCGATCCCCGCTCTTTCGCCGAGCGCTCAAGATTCGTGCCGCTATCTGTATAATGATGATGACTGACGGAGCCTCTACGAGCTGGCTTCGACCCCTGGCATAATCATCAAAGGTCCAGGCCCAGGATGAACAGATTTAAAATGTACCTACCTACCTATTTGTCCCCGTGATTTTGCCCGTAAAATATCGACTTTTACGTTGATCTACTTTTTGTTTTCACGAACCCTAAACAGAAGCATTCAATGGACAGTAATCACTCGCATTTGTCGTAATACATTCTTGAAAATAATTATATCGCCACTGCTCTGCAAACTGCACTGACGAAGGAAATGTAGCTGATTGCGCCACTTCGAGATCATGACTTCATTGGGAATGACGGTTTTTTTCATATTTAGGTTTCTATCTTCGAAAATAAAAATCCTAATCTGTCTACTAGTACTTGTAGAAAAAATGGAATAAGTCTATAATTATGTAGGACATTTTTTAGGTGGTAAATCATCCAATGACTTCTCCCGCACTTGTCAGACTTTTACTGGCTAAAATCCACTCCCTGGGTTTCCCTTTCGGAAGCAAAGCTATGGCCACAGTAATCTTCAGCCCTGCTGGACCCCTACAAGCTTGCGACTCGGGCTCGGTCTAGACAGCGAGCTACCCTTTGCTCGTCGTCCGCAAGCCCACACCTTTTTTTTTTAGGTGGGAAAATCATCTAATGATAAATCCCGTTCTTGGGCGGAGCGGGATATAGTGTCAGACTTTTACTGACTAAAAACCCACTCCTGTTCCTTCGTTGCCTTCGTCCCAGGGTTAGTTTTCACACTACCCATGGCCACAGTAGGCTTCGACCCTGCTGGGCCCCTACGATTTGCTAACATCTCCCTAAGGCGCGTGGAACAATACGCGCCGTCGACGACTCGGGCTTGGTCCGGACGGTTACTGGACGGTCAAACGGCGAGCCACCCATTGCTCGCCGTCCACAAGCCCGCGCCTACGGTGGCCGGAAATCGGGATAGGAATCCCGGCGGCGGTTAGGGCGTGAGGACCGTTACCTCACGCGATCGGCCGCCTCCTTTGCTAGCATTACTTCTTCGCAGAAGGAGGCGACCGCCTGCCACTCCTCCTCGTTCCGAACCATGGCCTGTACTAAGGCCCGGCGCGAGAGATCGCCGTCGCCGATCGCCCTCACGAGAACACGGCGTTGCTCGGCCCAAGCGGGGCACACCTCCACCGTGTGCTCCACCGTGTCCTCCGGGCGGACCACACAGTGGCGACACCCGGGCGTCGCTTCCGCACGAATCCGGTGCAGGAACTTCCCGAACTCACCGTGTTCGGTGAGAACCTGCGTCATACGGAAGGTGAGGACGCCGTGAGGTCTTTCTAACCACGCCTCAAAGAGGGGACTTACTGTCATAATTGTGGCGTGCCCAGTCCGCAAGCCCACACCTACGGTATCTGTAGGACATAGCTGTAAAAATGGAAAAGTCTGGTTTACAATTTCCATTTTCTTCGTACGTGTATAAGTCATGTGATGCTTTTCCCTTCTCAAAATAAGGCCACATCATATTATACCTTTCTTCGCTTATCTTTTACACAGATTTCAGGTTTTTTTTCTTGAGGTGGAAAATCATCAAACAACTTCTCACGATCTGGGTGGGGCAAAAGGACGAGTCAGACTATTACCGAATAAAGCCCCCCTGTGTCCCTTCAATTGCCGTTTGTGTTCTAATGGCACGATAATTCTTTGGAACATTCCCGCAGCCCTAGCAGGCAACGGCCCTACTGGATCCCTTAAGTATTGCCGTCATCTCTGACGCGCGTGGAACATAACACACCATCGACTCGAACTTGGTCCTTACCGGACGGCCGAACGGCGAGCTACCCATTGCTCGTCTGCAAGCCCGTGCCTACGTTAGCCGGGATTTGCTTTGTAACTCCCAACGCCCGGAGCCTCCCCTGTCGCGGCGGCTGGGGCGTGTAGATGTAGAATTCAGCCCCCCTAGCCAAGTCACAAACGATAAACGTAAACTCTCAGTAGTCTTTAATAGATTTTCAACTTTATGCTCTTAGGTATAAAGTTGAAAATCTATTGGAGATTACTAAGCGTTCACGTTTATCGTTTGCAACTTGGCTAGGGGGGCTGGCTGGGTCTATCTTCGTCGAAGGTACATTCGCCGTACCTGTTACCTATTTAGAGATTTTGTCTATTGGGACGTGCTTCTGCTGCACATTCTGCAATGAGCGTCAATCGGCAAGAAAAATATTCTTTTAAAAATATTTCAAGTTTGAGAATAATAATTATATTCGTTGGTATAATTTTATTTGTAAATTAAGTTATTCATTATGTGGTCAAAGAATAAATGTATAATCGTTTTACTTAGAGACTTAACGACCAATTTAATTTTATACTTCCCACCTCATAAAATTTACACCGTTTTTTGATAACGTCTGCTTCAATAAAACTGATAAAAATACTAAGATTTGGTATCTTAGTCCTAATTAAAAAAGTTATAAAAAAAAACAATTTAGTACAGAATATTACCTACCTACCTACCACTAGTTAGTGTAGGTTTTCTTTCATTTTATTTCTACGATTTCTATTCCTTGAATTGGCTGATATTTTTAGCGCTCAACTCTCTAAAGTTCCTCTTATTAGCCGACAATTCTTTAGTGTAATGGTGTACTTAATAGGCAAGACTTGATTATCGTGATGTGGGAAATCAGTGTTCGGGATGTGGCTCGCGTGTGGGCAACGCCACGCGGCTACATGCACTTTCATACCGCACGATTACGGCACGGAAACGCTGGGCGGCTTTCGATGGTGACATGCACGCGAGTACCTACCACGGCTGCCACTGCACACTGGCCGCTTATGAACTGCAATAAAATCGATTTTTTAAAAATGCTGCACTGATTTAGAACAATCCATTTTAAATATGGTTCTTTTTTTAAAAATCCCCATCGTCACATCGCTTGGTCACATTGTTTCAATATATTTAGAATTTAGAAGCAGCTAACAACCTAAGTACAGTAAAATATCGAAAAACACGGCTGTTTTGCTGATTAGCATTTGCTTAGGTACCTATCTAGGTACTAAAATATATACTTACTTACGATATATGGAAATTGGAAATACACACGCAGCTTTCCAGAAACGTTTTCCCACGCACTGCGGGAATTCTCCAATGATAATTTCTTCAAAGAATTAATTTGGTTTTAATTTTAAAACAATGGGTCATCCACCTATAAATGGAGTCTGAATGAAGCCGAATATCACCTCGTGTCCCGGTGCTCGTAAACAATGTGTTTTATATCATTTCGATTCGTATTGGATATATGCTGCGTTTATGTAATTATCGCTCGTTGCTTTAAATGCCGACGGAAAGGAGCGAAGGAGCCAAATGGTTGCTCGAGACGAGACAAATGATTACGCAGAAGGATTTTTGTGTTAGTCACTCCAAATGACCGGCAAATTTTATAGGTACGGTTGGAAACGTTTCCATCAGCAGAATATACCTACCTACAAAAAATCTTGATGATTACGTCATTGATGGGGATCTCGGTCAGGTTTTTACAAAATGTTACAGTTACCGTGAAATTTTTAGATGTGAGTGGAATACATAATTGTTAAATTCCAATAACTTGCTGGGAGATGTCGATACCTATCCTAAAGTAAAATCGGTTGTCGGAGTTTCGGAATTCTGGCCGTCTATACGGCCTGTACCGAATTGATTCGAGTCGGTATCTAACAGTGGCATCAACGAATTTGGAAGCTTCTAGAGTGTAGATGACACGTACGTAGATATATCTACTTCATCGCTGTACGTACCCGCTTAGCCACGCTTGAAATAAAAGCATGAATAATGCGCAACCTACGGGCGCGAAATCATGATGTTATGAGGTATTGTCATAGACAAAATATGCAAGTATGTACCTAGCTACCTTTTGTGGCAAGCTAACGTTTATCTAAAATAAATTTATTTTCGAAAATACTAAAACAATTTTGGTGTGGCGGAGAGAAGAGTTTCATATCTAGTGGAAGAAAAAAAAGTAAAAAAACTAAAACCCAACTACGACAAAAAAAACGACGAAACTAAAAGTATGAAACAAGATTTCCAGGATGCTGAAATAAACAAGGTAAAAAGAAAAGCCGCAGTCACACGTTATAGGTAACAACCGAAACACTTTAATAACGTGTGACTACAGCTTTTCTTTTTACCTTGTTTATTTCAGCATCCTGGAAATCTTGTTTCATACTTTTAGTTTCGTCGTTTTTTTTGTCGTAGTCGGGTTTTAGTTTTCTTACTTTTTTTTAATTAAATTATTTTGGTGTTAAATCACTGTGCTTCTATAAGTACCATTTGCAAAAGCTAAATTTAAAATTTCTAATTAATAATGGTAAATTAATTTTTGTCCACCAGAGGGCGCCACATTGAATTTTGATGATATATTTTGATAAGTACCAGTGAAGCCCTTTCAAATGATATCAAACACGGTGTATTTATCTTAACATTTTTTTTAACACATGACTTCTTGTCCGCTAGAGGGCGTCACTTTAAAGGATCATGACCAACGATGTATGGAAATCCGTCTTAAGTTGAAGCACAATAAATGTTTATTTAATATAGACTACGCTTTATATACTATTAAATAAAAGTTCATTTTCACACAAACACCCGAGTTATAAAGTAATTAAACAAAAACGGAGATAACCTACAAATTATGTCTAACCAACTCGCAACTTGTAAAATGACCACAGATCACTCATGTAGGTACAAAACAACATTGTTAGTTATCATCCGTCTGTCATCTGGCTTGACAGCTGCATCTGCGTGAGACGAAGCACAAAATAAATACATATTATATTATCGGAACGATAAAATACATATACAGTACGTTATGGTATTACTAATTACTTAGCTATTTAAGATATTGATATTATTTTTGTGATGTTTTTGTCTAAAGGTTCATACTTACGTACAAAGAGTATAGTAATATATAGCTTACGTAACTCGTACAAATGAAGAGAACGAAACGTCAATCATGACTGGAAATGTACCTAGCAATCGTTAATTTACTGTTTATCTTAAAATCATAATTCCGGATACAAAAACAGAATTCCTGAAGTGAAAAGCTGTAAAAAAATAAGCAAATAATTTCTATATTAATTTGATTTTCGTTCACGCATCTTTGCTAGACTGCTTTTGGTCAATCTCCTTTGAACAATATTTTGGAAATGTACAAGTAAAGCCCTTTCAAATGATACCAAACACGGCGTATTTATCTCCATTTTTATTTTTTACACATTACTTTTTGTCCGCTAGAGGGCGCCATATCAAGTTTTGTGACACGTCACGTAACCTATGTTCAGCGGACAATTAAGACGGTTCTAACGATACCTCATACGTCGAGTTACGATAAGTAGATTAGGAGCTATGTGGGAACAGATGAACAAACTCACATACATACATAGCCTGTCAAAATCATAACCCTCCGTAGTCGGGTAAAAATAGTGACTACCTAAATAGGCACCTATCTACTTAACATTCTTGTTAGTTACTACATATACTATATTTTCGGATACTCCTGTTACCTGACCTCCAATTATTTTCCTATCAAATTCTTATGTATGCTTACAAAGTTCATTATTTATGCTATGTCCTTAGATCTCAGCGTTACGTAGAAAATTAGCGAGCATCCCGACACGAAGCAGTAACGCAACCGCTATAATAGAAATCCATAAATCAACCAAAGCCATCGCAGATGTTTTCATCCCTGAGGTGATTCTGAAATATTCCACGTAGCTGAAACCTTCACTACCAAACTTATCTTCAAGCAGTCTATGGCCGGAAAGCAGCAATCAATACAAAAAAAGCTGTAAGGTGGTGGTCATCCCCAAACGTGATATCAACAATTGTAATTAACATTATTTACGCATCTCATAAACCACCAGACCGGCAAAATTGCGTAGATCGGATCGGCGGCGGCGGCGCCCTACCTCTACATTCTCATTAACACTATCCAAATCGTTCCAGGTGAGTGTGTAAAGCCAGGGTGACCTCGGCAATCTCAAGAGACTGACACTAACTACACTGGCAGCCATATCGTCTAGCAAAATTACTTGTTGTCAGTTAACAAGTTATCTATTTCCTCAGAAGACATACTTTTTTTTAATTACTGTTGATAGGCTCGCGTTTGACCACTATCACACCTTATGATAAGTGATGACGTGGTCGACGATGGAGCACGTTTGCCTAGAAGTAACCTATTCACTCTTGATCTAAAGATCGACCCCCAGGTTACAACTATCAGGAAACAGTCTTCCACTACTTAGCTTTACGCACAATAAATGTGTTCCCAAAACGCTTTGTACGTATTTGTGTGATTTCTACCATGTACCAACCCGCACTGGGCCCGCGTGGTGGTTTACGGCCCATTCTGGAAGGAAGGAAGCCTGAGTCCCAATAGTGGGAACATTTTTTTTATAGTTAGTAGTATTGTAATAGAGTTTAGTATTATTTTAGCTTTTTAGGTTAATGTTAGTGTAAGATTATGACTTTTTTTCAATTATTATTTTTTTTGGGTTTGGAAACCACTATTGTATTAGGTTCAGTCTGTAAAGAGAGTGTGTATATTTAATAATAAATAAATAAATAACATTATATGGTCGACTACGCTACCATGTACCTACTGGTGGCGCAACGCCTACTTACTTTACAAAGGTCTCTGAGTATCTACTTTTATCAAAAGTATGTATTAAAATTAACTCTTAGAGCAGCCGACCGACAAAATTACGTAGATTGAAACGGCTCCCTGCGGTCCCTACCCGTACACTCTCATTAACACTTTCCAAAGTTTTTCCAGGTGACTGTGTAAGGTCAGGGTGACCTAGGCAATATATCAAGTGACTGAACCTTACCGCACTGGCACCCATATCGTCCAGTAGAATTTCTTGGTGACAGACGTGACAGCAAAGGTTTCTTATTTACTCAAAAGATATCCATCATCATCTCCCTAACCTTTTCCCAACTAGCAGAGTTACTAGTCAACACGATACCCCTTGGATAGACTGTTGGTCAGACTTTCTGGCATATTCTGTAACGACTGTCAAAGATTTACAAATGATAACCGAGACCAACGGCTTTACCGTGTTCTTTCCGAGGTGCCTACGGGGTGTCGTATGTCGGTGTCAGTAATGTCCGAGATAAACTTAGAAAAGTTCATGTGAATTGAAAAATTCATTTTAATTCAGTGCCTTAACCAGTGGGTTTTCACTACATCCCTCAAAATATACCCATACTTCACAAAATACCTACTACAACTATCAAAAATTATAATAAAGATTATTACCTACGCATCTCAAAGAGTAGCAGACGGGCAAAATTGCGTAGCCCTTTCCAAAACTTTTCCAGGCTCATATGTAAGCCTGTAAGGTCAGGGTGACCCGGCAGCAGGTGGCGCCTGAGGAATTAGTTATGCGTGGCGGGTGCGCCGTCTGCGACGCTTCCTGTCACCCCCACCGCTCCCCCGGCGATCCACGCCTCCCCTCGCGACCGTTGGCGAAACTTTGCTCATCTTTGGTGTTTTGAGTAATTATTGTAATTGTTAATGAAAATCTTGTGAAGACAGCCAAGCAGGGAGTCTTTTACAACGGGCTGATATATCAAACAGTACTCCTCAATATGGCTCGTATTGGGGGAGGTTTCTATATCTGGACTCCTAACCACCGGTAGGTTGGACCCTGCATGGTTCTTTATATTTTTTAAATATAAAAAAAATTGTAGAAGAATAAATAAATATTCTCTATGGTTTAATTAAAAATTCTGCTTGGAAAATCTGTAATTTTTAAAATAATTTGACGGCCATAAATAATAATTGAGGGTATCTTGCCCTTTTGGACAACTTTGTATCATTTGCTAATTGTAATTCCATATTTTTCTTTGATTTGTTACGTTTTGTCGAACGATGAATGTTTATAATTTTTCCTCGAAAATATTATGGTAAATGACGTAAATGTCCGTTGATACTCAATCAGGCGTTATGTTGATATTTGCAACGTGTTTTGGGTAAATGTGTTACAATATTTATCCATTCTCATGAAAATGTTTTCAGCTTCAGTAAAGCGATACAAGGTTCTTTTTTACATTTGTGTTAGCGATTTTTATGATTAGTTACATACATTATGATTGTTTTTTGTATTGGCAACATTAAAATGTATTTATTTTGCACTGACAACTGGAACGTTATGCGGTTTGACAGCTCAGCGCTATGTCAGTTGACAGACGTTATAAAATAACGCGCTGCGCTGTCCTGACACATTCCATTCCGGTTTTCGGGGTAAGCAACATCTCAGAGTAAGTGCTACTATATAATTATTATTATTTTAAATGGTATTGATTTATGATATTTGTAATGATTGTGTGTTGTCAAGGCAAAAGTATAGAGGGTGTGTTACCCGTCTTGGTCGTTTTATTTAAAACCTTCCCGCTACACTATATCTAGGTACACTAAATAAGTTTCTTATGCAATCTTTCTCTAAAGTTAACACATTAGCTAACAATTCAGAAGTGGGATAAACGAGTCGTTTATTTAAATGCATTCGTTTATCCCGCCCACAAGCGATTTTTTTTCCTAAACTGCATCTTCTACTTTTGCTTTGAAAGTACCTACGTATGTAGGCACCGTTACAAAATACAACACCAAATGAGGCACAAGAGCGCACAGTGCCATGTTATGCTGTTGGGATAGCTTCATTATTGACAACTGCTAGGTTTAGACAAAGCTCTTGTTCAATTGTTAATATCTATCAATTGTGCTATGTAGGGTACCAAGAATGTGTTTGTTCTTGGTTTAAAACAAAGACTATACTACCAATAGACAGGACATAGCGAACAAAATCGTGATCCGATACTTATTACCTAGTGGTCATAAGTCGCTCAGTCTAGTATGACGCCCCTACACGTCAAGTCGTGTTTGTATCCGCTCTATGCACTAAAAGAAAATAATTTTCTGAGAAGATATGCCGAACTGCCCATTACGCTATTGCAAATCTTGTTATGATAAAATGACTGAACCTAACTTCGGTTTATTTTTGTAAATATTTTTGTATTTACGAATTAATTAATTAAAATTCAATAATTTTTATAAAATGGTTCTTGAACATTTGCTGATTTTGTGATAACGCCATCTATTGCTGAAAAGCTTAACCTTACCTTTATCACACACTGAGGCTCTACCACGAGCTCATAACGTGATCCATTTTACGACCTAAACCGAGCTGTTAAAGGGGTGGAGCTATATAGGGTGTATGGCTCCATCACTCTTTTTCGGTCGTACGACTGACATTTTAACATTATCATGGTAAGGCCCCTGGCCACCTACCGAGCGATAGTTAAATAATTATAAATTTTGACAAATTTAATTCGCGTGTTTGCTATTCAAAGCCAGATGGCGTCAATGAGACATAGGACGACAGTTTTTCTAAGACATTTGTTCTGATAGCCGCTCTATTATAATTATCTCTTTAAATCTCTTTGGTTAAAAGGGAGTACATACTGAGTATGTACTGTGTTCAAGGGACTACTTCAATATATAATGCATCATTTGGAACAATTGGAACACTGAGACACTCTTTACTTTAAGTGACCAGCAGTCTTTTAAAAATTCAAATTATAACGTAAATGGCGTACATATAATTAATGACCTGAACTAAAAACCTCTGCTTTAAATTATTCTCAAATCAAAATTCAATTAAATAAAACATTTAGTGTATAAGACGCAACTTAACAGATCACGACTCAGTGTGTATATTTTGAGCTGTTGTTCTAAATGTTCAGTTTGTATTTTGTGAACCGATGTTTCAAATGATCCGTTTGTATCTTTTGAGCCAATGTTCCAAATAATATAATATGTTCCAATCGCAAAGATGACACACTTTTTTCACGCCTAATATTGACCTACAATAAAAGTGGTGACATGACGGCAGTATCATGTCACTGACGTAACACTGCCGTCAAACGAACGTTTTATGAATTTTACCGAACTTGGATACTTGCCTTTTGAGATTAGTTTGAAACTTCATAATGGTTTTATCTTCTATATAAAGTTAGAAAACCAAATAAATAAGATTGATTGACTTTGAATATAACTATCGAAATGGACTTAGTGAAAGTATATTTTCAATACCTTCTGCGTAATAAATTTTCGTACGAGATTGTAATTCGTGCAGAGACATCTGAGGACATGATCGCTAAGCTTCGTAAATAACTCGAATGTCTGATTTGGACTTTAGTCCTGCAGAATTTGCAATGTAATGTGAATTTTATTTAATGGCTCCCAGAGCACTTCCAAATTATATTCATGAATTACTAATTTTAGTGTACCAACTTAGGGGATAGCATTGATTGAATTATAGGAAGTAATTTTCATGGAAAATCAGATGGTGTGGCAAAAAGTAGTTGCTAAAGTCAGTAAGCCTTTTGTAGGCATTTTGATTTGTTTTTAGAGATTTGTCTTATCAGGGGGATGTACCTAAATATCTGTAAATGTTGAGTATTTTAGGTATGGTAAAGAGTTATTGTGGATAAATATAATACAATAACTCCCAATTTGTTCACTAGGGACATGGAGGGATACAATGATTTATTTATTTGAAATAAAATGGTAACATCCAAAAGATGTCTCACTGTAATTTTTTTTAGTATAGAATGTCTATGAATATTTTGATTACCAGAGGTTATTTTTACGGAAGTGTACCTGACTTCCCACATCTAAAATTATGTTAACGAAATAAGTGATTAACGTAAAACCTATTATTCTTACATTAAGAGAAAGTAGTCTAGACTGAATTTGCCTTGAGTATCTTAAAAGTGATGGTATTTACAGCGTACCTACTGGTAATTAATAGTTGGTAATTTTAATGAATGAAATAAAATAGATGAAACAATTTCATAGTTCGTGATCTCGCATTTTGATTAGTTATTGTATCGAAATTTGGAGTTTCAATAAAAACTAATCAGAGCCAAAAGAGTAAATTAAATATATACCCTCACGTTTTAGTCGGGTCAGTGATTACAACTGATATCAAATGTAAACAAACAGTCATTGTTGGTCAATGATTCACAAATAACGGGTGAAATTTTGTGGTTGAGGTAAATCATTGATGTTATTGTGACATGCACTTGAAACTTATCATGTACCTGGCCTGAGTGGCCATATCAAAATCAAAGGGTATTTACAGAAACTATTGAGGGATCTGTTTAGGACCATTGCGGGATCTGTTCAGGGCCATTGAGAGGCCTGTTCAGGACCATTGAGAGGCCTGTTCAGGACCATTGAGAGGCCTGTTCAGGACCATTGAGAGGCCTGTTCGGGACCATTGAGGGATCTGTTCAGGACCATTAGAGGCCTGTTCAGGACCATTGAGAGGCCTGTTCAGGACCATTGAGGGGCCTGTTCAGGACCATTGAGGGGCCTGTTCAGGACCATTGAGAGGCCTGTTCAGGACCATTGAGGGGCCTGTTCAGAACCATTGAGGGGCCTGTTCAGGATAAACCAATTGGCTTTATCAGGCAATTGTTTATTAACTAATAATTGTTTTTCATTACAGGCAGGACATTTGAGGGACCTGTCTGTTTATATTAGAGGCAGGACATTTGAGAGGCCTGTTTGTTTTTCATTAGAGACAGGATATTTGAGGGGCCTGTTTGTTTTCCATTAGAGGCAGGACATTTGAGGAGCCTGTTTGTTTTTCATTAGAGGCAGGATATTTGAGGGGCCTGTACGTTTGTCATTACATGATAGCGACAAGAAACAAGTAACATAGATTTGTAACTTGACTTCTTGACATTTCAAAAGTGCCTGTAAATTGTTTATTTGAAATAAAATGCTTTGAATCTTTGAATCAGTAGAGGCAAGACATTTTAGAGACCTGTTTTTGAATGACTGTATAAAGAATAAGATAATGATTTGTAAGAATAATAATAATAATAATATATCGAGCCTTTTCAGGAAGAACATCGTAAGCAACGATTTGCGTTTTTTGCAGAAATGGACTTTCTCTTTCGTAATTAAAAAATATTTATGATAATGTCATTCTAAAAAAATATACTTAACTTATTGTTTATATCTGATCTAATAGAATAGTCACTATTAACATAATATATTTTTATAAATACTTTTTAATTACGAAAGAGAAAGTCCATTTCTGCAAAAAACGCAAATTGTCGCTTACGATGTTCTTCCTGAAAAGGCTCGATATATTTATTGAGCAACAAAGTAAAATCATGTATACACAATTGCTTATAAGCTACTTTTACATAACAACTAAATAATGCAATCAATTGTGTCTAAATAGTAATTGATAAATTGATAATTATGTTTAGTCTCGTTCCTAGGTACAGCAACCAGTGTATGAATAATCTAAAGATCTGTTTGCTTTATTGCTGTTATTCTTTTTTTCTTCTCTCATTATTTTGTGTATAACACCAATTTCTTTATTCTTTCACATACGAGGTCGTATTTGTAATACGGATGGCCGACTGTTAGCGATTTTTATGATTAGTTACATACATTATGATTGTTTTTTGTATTGGCAACATTAAAATGTATTTATTTTGCACTGACAACTGGAACGTTATGCGGTTTGACAGCTCAGCGCTATGTCAGTTGACAGACGTTATAAAATAACGCGCTGCGCTGTCCTGACACATTCCATTCCGGTTTTCGGGGTAAGCAACATCTCAGAGTAAGTGCTACTATATAATTATTATTATTTTAAATGGTATTGATTTATGATATTTGTAATGATTGTGTGTTGTCAAGGCAAAAGTATAGAGGGTGTGTTACCCGTCTTGGTCGTTTTATTTAAAACCTTCCCGCTACACTATATCTAGGTACACTAAATAAGTTTCTTGTGCAATCTTTCTCTAAAGTTAACACATTAGCTAACATTTGCTACTTCCCCCGGCCTCGGCCTTATATACCTATAACATTATTTTTAACGATCATTTCTATATAGACTTTTTAATTTTTTTTTGTAAATACTTAACCAATTTTTTTTAAATATAGAAGACTAGCTTCTACCAGCGGCTTTGTAACGCGTGAATGTTGGTTATTGAGGACGCGAAGACGGATAAAAAGTAGCCTATGTCTATCCTTGGAGTTCAAAGTTCCTCCATACGAAATTTCATCAAAATCGGTTCCGTAGTTAAACCGTGACAGCGTTACAGACAGACAGACAGAGTTACCTTCACATTTATAATATTAGTAAAAAAAAAAGTGGCAAATTAAGTAAATATTTTTTAAAACCCAATATTTTTCTTTGTTTTTTTTTTGCTAATAATAGCGTCTTGTAAATGCACATTTATCAGTATGTCTACGAGTATGCGTAATCGTACCCGTCTTATCTCAATTACTACGTTAGAGTCGACTTGTAGACTAACCTAGTGGTCTAGTCTAGAACTGATAACTACATGATTAGGAGTAGACTGGCTCAAGCAGGTTTGCGGCTCCCTGTGACGACGACTAAATGGCGTTTAAGTGTTAATTGCCTTTTTTGAGTTGCTATATCATCAAATAACTTTTCCCGCTCTGTCGTCTTTCTTTTCTCACCTGTGTTCCTTCAGTTGCCATTTGTGTTACAGAGAAGACTCATTAGAACAATTCGCAAACCTGGCAGTCATCGGCACTAGTGGGCGCCGTCAATTTAGCTGATACCTCTTTGGAGTCCGACCCAGGTATGCTGGGCCCCTTTTTCTTTTATAAAATACTTGTATCTAATAAGTAGGTACTTAGTGGGTACCTTTGTAGAAGGGGATAGATATTTAATTTCTTGTACAAGAGTTAAGTGCGGTGATATTGCAGGTCGACCTCAAAATAGTTGGAAAAAATGTAGTACGATTAATAATAATAATATAACCCCATCGCCGTATCTCTACGTTGACGTCGTGGTGGGGCTTGCGCGCCCTAAACCCTAGGTCTGTATCGGTAGCGTTTACTTTGCCGTAACATGACTAGGGTGTGGGGTCAGACTAAGAGAGATACAATTCGCAGGGCAGTTTTGTGGCGAACTGTTGGGCATTAGCGACCCCACGGACCTGATCTCCCGGGAGAATTCTTGTTTTTCATCTCCGGCTTGCCTTTGTTGGCCGGCTGTAGTGAACACTGACGAGGAACAGAGCTCCCACCTCTCTTGCCTTTCTTGACTGGCTTGAGTGGAGATTCGCAAGAGCAAACGTACTCGGGAGAAGGATGTATAATCCAGTAAGGGGGCGGGGGGGTAGGGATCTTGATCGTACTTCCGGGATTGTCCTGATAGCCGTGGTATACCTCTCCACTCCTCAAGCACCTCAGGATAAGTTGCCCTCTTGTTTGACTTTTTTTGGGGCCCATTTATTGAGTGTGCAAGTCACCCCCTGCCTTTTATCTATGGATATTAATAACATTGTTCAAGCAGGGGCCATAGTCTTAAAATAGTTCCAGGTTACCAGTCCACTTAAGACCCCAAAAACCATAGCATAATCTCCATCCATCATCATTTCATTTCTTTGTTTTCCATGTATGTCGCATTAGTTTTTCTTCAACCGGAGGTTGTCCTTGGGTGCACTAGCATTAGCGCGTACAAGGATAATCGGCGGTTGGTACGCCTTTCAAAGGTCCAGAACCTCAGGGTCCTGAGATGAATAAATGCATAAATAATAGATAATAATATAATAGATAATATATTCCACAATGTGATAGTTGTCAACGCTATGTAGTCCCAAACTAAACAGGGCTTGTACTATGGTATTAGACAACTGATAAACATATTTAGTTACCTATATTAGTAACTATATAGTGGCCCGCTGGAATTATAAACTAAACTTACCTTCTTTGTTTAGCAAAATAAAAATATTCTTGTACCATCAGGCATCAAGCGTGAAGCGCGAGCTTATCAATAATAAAAAAAATGGCTTACTGGTCAAGCGAGAACCTATCAATAATTTAAAAAAAAATGACTGAATGAAAACAGAGAGACACGGAAAGCGACTTTGTTTTTTCAAGTTCATCAAATTGGTTTATTTATGTAAATGAGGTTATGTCTAGCTTCTTGTAATAATATTTGTAAAATCATAAATGCTATTTTTAGATCAACATCAAACGTTAGGTTAGCTTATTCATAACTTTTATGTTTAAAAACTTCTGCAGTTATAAAAAAATAGGTAAGTACCTACCTACAAAATCTTACAAGAAGCCAGAAATAACATAATTTATATAATTAAAACAAATGTTAGAAACTTTAATCTCTACCCGTAAGTAAATAGTTTGAATGTTAACTAAACACTATTTACCTACCACTTAAATGTAACATTGACTTGAACATAAAAATAACGATCTAAAGTTGTTTACACAGTATTATACCTACATGCTTAAAAAGAACTAAAAAAATATGTCTAGACGAAGTTAAATAAACGTATCTAAATATTATTTTACTATACCGCGTAAACGGCGCAAAACTCTACCAACCGCTATAACGTTACAAAAACGTTTATAACCTCAAAAATAACTTGATTCGTCTAAACAATGTCTAAAATTAGTCGATAAAAACACTAAACAGTCCAGGATGCGACCTCTCGGCTCTCCGTTGTTTACCTTCGTCTTGAATACGTTTTCCACGCCGACAGACGTATAAACATTAGAAAATCGACTCTGTTTAAATAAGCCGAGTACTTTTGCAGAGTTATAGTCCCTTATGCATGTTCCAAATGCTAAATATATGTTGTGCAAATAAATCGTGACCGATGCCCAGCCCAGTCAATAGACTCCAGATTACTATAAAGCGCTGATGATACGTTCCAGACTCGGAGAGCTGCCAGACTGTTCATAAAATTCTGAGGAAATTACCCTCATGTTTACTGAATGATCTCTTGTAAAATATTGTTCTCGTGTAAAATCTTTCAGTTGCAACGTTAAATAAAGATTTCAATGAATATATTTTTGGATTTTTGAAACAAGAACTGCATTGCACAATAGATAGAGGTATGCATCTTTTCATTCACATCTCACCGCTCAGTGAAAATACACTGATGTATTTTTACGGTGTGGATCGTAGGCAGATTTATGTAGTACGTAAGTTAAATGTTACAGGTCTTCAGCGTTTCAATCAGTGAAGTGCTGATTAATTGATGAGCTTCAGCAATAGCATCAGTTGCAGTGACACACATTAGCTATCTTTAGAATCGATAAATCTATTAGCAAACTAATTCGTTTATTGTAAACAATTGTAAACTAGTGTCGGTTTTAGCATTACCGCCGCCCTGGGCGAAATTTCTGTCGGCACCCCCGCTCTAGTGACCAATTTAAACATGTGGGAACTATTAAAAAAAAAACAATGGGTTTTAAACCACAATGCCTTATTTTTTATCTATACCTAAGTATTTTTTATACATATTATATGCATATAAATAAAATTGAAGTGTCTGTTTGTACATTGATTTAGGAACAACCCAATGTACTATAACTATTTGGATTTCATCGCTGCGGCCAACGCAGCGCTCAAGGCTGTTTTCTTAGAGAATAGCACTGCTGTAGGTGGAAGTTTGAAAGGATGCCCAGCCCAATTGATCAGACCCAACTGACGGCGCCCGTTCACGAACATAGCTCTTGCGCTGGCATCATTCAGCTCAACCATGTTTTTTTTTTTAATTAGGAAAAAACCGACGAAAAATTCCACCACTGGGAGTCCAGAATCATGTACTGGATACATGGTATTCGTTTGTGTATCGATGTCTAAAACACCCTGTATAGCCTATCCTATATAAAACTGAAGAGTTTGTTTTTTTGAACATGCTAATCTCGAGAAATACTGGTAAGAATCGAAAAATTATTTTTCAATACACTTACTCGAAAACCCGCTCTTATCCCACCGCTTTTAGGCACGCAATAGACTGCTTTCCGCTCTAGTGCAGAAATAGCGCGTGCTGTCCCCCTCCACAATATTATTACATTTATCGCATCAGGCTGGGCGCGCGTCGACCCCCACCAGTCGCCGGTCAACCCCCGTTTATTCATTTCTTCGTAAGTGTATTGAAAAAAGTCGCTTGACACACGTGCAAATTTGTCACTGCAGCCCTCGGCTCCATAACACACTCGCCTACGGCTCGTGTGAATTCCACCTCGGTCGCAATGACAAACTTTCTGCACTTGTATCAAAATGTACTATTAATGTTAGATAGTATAGTCCATTTATCGAGGAAGGCTATACGCTATATAATATCACCCTACGACTAACAGGAGCGAAGCAATAACCAAAGAAACGGGCGAAACCGCGAGGGACAGCTGATCAGATAATAGAGACAGAATTACGACTGTCAATTAAGTATAAAAAGAATAAAAACCTTTTCAGCCATTCATCATCATTATACGCTACGACTTAACTCCTACTTATTAGTCCCTACTGTAAATAGTGGGCTGTCACAATAGTCTGCGTCGCCGTGCGTATGCAACAGGTGCAATCGGGGTCGAGTCGTCTGCAAGTCGTCCCTGGAGAATGACAGACGCAACTGTGTGATTTATTGCCGAAACCAAGAACATTGTCTCGTTAGTAAAATACATTATTATTCATAGTGTTTGTGTAGGCTTGGGTTGATAGATTACACAAGATAACTTAAGGGTATTCGATATAGCATAGTATTTATATGTACTACGATATATCGAATGCCGAATCAGCCGTAAGTAATAAACCCAACACTAATTTTAGAGTACCTCAAAATATGTATGTTTGTTTTGTTTGCAACAAGCAACGCATTTCCGTTATTAACCGACTTCAAAAAGGAGGAGGTTATATGTTCGGCTGAATGTATGTTTTTTATTTTTATTTTTTATGTATGTTCACCGATTTCTCGGTCAATTATAGACTGATTTTGTAAATTTTTTTTTTGATCGAAAGGTTATGCTTCCAAGTTGGTCCCATAGAGATATTGTTATGATCTGATCATGAACTTCGTAGATATGAAACAGAACTCCTCATGGGATCACAGCAGAACTGTCGTAACAAGCAAAATTGCTTTGTTTATACGTGTAGTCGATGACTGACTGAAAGAAGAGGGGTAATATATCGAACTGATCTGATGATGAAGCCTGAAGTTAGGCACCGGAACTCTGTAATAAATTAATTTAATCTAACCGTGTTTGGTATTATTAGAATTGTCATGAGATGCAATCTGGCTATAAGGCATTTAAGTATGGCTGAGGGGTACTTTTTAGTGGTGGTACCATAACGAAAAAGTGAAAAAAAAAACTTTGTAAAAAGTTTTTTATTTTATCTATATATTGAATGCAGTTTGATATTCAGTATACACTTTAAGTGCATACTTAGGTAGGTACTTAAAATAAGTGAGTAAAAGTCAATAATTAAAATGAGGTTATAGAATTGCATGTTATAGAAATAATGTGTCTAAGGCTGTCGTAGCGTTGCTGCAACATCGTAGCGGCATTGTGGCGACGCTGTACTAGGGTCGTAGCCGTATTGTAGTATATTCGTAGCAGCATCGTAAAAGCATTATATGGGCGTTGTAGAGTCGTCGTAGCGTTGTCTTACAAGGCGAGATTTTGATTATGGATGTTATCATAAGAAGCATACATTTTATTTGTGAAAATAAGTATGCTAATAGTTTTGAATTGGCTATAAATGAATACTTACTTTCAATATAATTTTAAAATGTGTAAGTTGTTACTTAAACTTTTAATCGCTGTGTAATTTTCATAAATCTAGTACCGATTTCAGAACAGGCATATTCTACCTGATCTCTTGACTCGTTCCTATGTATTATAACAGCTACTTACCTATTTACGTATCTCACTCACCATCTTGAAATGGTGCCGAACTGCCGACATATTTAGTGTTTCTGTTAGTTTATTTAAAGACCTGCTCACTATACCCCAACCCACATTAACTCGAGATGAATATCCCTCGAAATCCAGATTCGATTCCGGGAAATGTGTGCTATTTACGTTGATCTACGATAATATATGATTCAACCGTGTTTGTGGATGAATCAGACAGACAGATCAGAAATCACAAGATTTTTAGTGTAGGTATTGTAAGTAGGATGGTTTTATGATATAACCCTATAAGCAACATAACCATGTTTCTGACTAATTATTAGATATGGTTATTCAACACCTAGAAATTTTATTTTTATTTATTTATCAAACTTATACTATCTTTACAGGAAACCTAATGCGATCTTTAAGTAATAATATATTTATTAATTTAGGATCTCTAACAAATTATGTCACAATATATGTCTTATAAATTAGTGTGTATATTGTTGGTGTATTCCTTTACTTACTACTGCATGCACAAAAATAATTTAAACAACTAACAAAAATAAAATATCTAAGTATTTTTAATTTATTTGTAAAATTAAAAATAGGTTATCGTTAAATAATATTCCATTGATAAATAATTAATTATTCGAAAAGTAATAAGAGATAGTAATAAGAGCGTTAAAACTGAAATTGATAATTGATTGAAAAATAATAAGTAATGATGATAATAATAAGACCAATTTTCTTACCATCATCTTTCTCGCATAATCCTTTGATTTAATTTTTTTTTTTCATATTCGTAAATTATTCTGATACATAGCATTAAAGTAAGGGTACCAACCTCGGTGCCCTTAGGTACTTACCGGTAAAAGTTTCTAAAAGACGATGGCGGCACAAACAAAACTAATCTACCTATTTACATTTCCTAATGGCGAAGTACTCTAATTAGGTAGGTACCGAACTCACATCAACTCACATGTCCCTTAAACTACCAATAGCAGTCGCTCCTTAATTAGGTATTATAAATGAAGCAGTCATATTTTATAAACACACGTCATTTCAACAATAGACACACAATGTGTCAAGCGCCTAAAAAGGAAAAAAAATAAAAAGGTGGCCGCTGCAAAAAGGTGCATTATCGAAGGACAAGAGCTCACTGGTGAATGGAGGTGGGCAGAACAGGTGTGTGTCAAGGTTGCAGACGGCGTAACGAGTCCCAGAGGTGCGGCCGTCTGCCGAACGACCTTGGGTGTATAGCCCGCGTTAGGCCCACATACGGGCGCTAATCGAAAATCAACGTTTAAGAGGTTTCAGTCTTTTTGTAGCCAGACGTTGCAAGCTTATAATTAAAACAAAAATCTTTCCCAAAAGATTCTCTCCGTTTTAAAAACATCCTTTGAATCAACTAACTCTACTTGTAGTATTTTGTATTATTCAAAAAAGTAGACCCGCAAAAACTGGCTTGGTAAATTTACCGAAAATGTATTCTGAATTGGTAATTAGAAAAAACAATAGCATAGTTGAAATAGTTTTTGGTCTGACAAGCATACAGCATTTGCCAATTAACATTGTTGTCTGGGAGTTCAACTGGGGTTTCGTCAGCCTACTTATTAATTAGCACAGCATGCGTGTAGGATTTTGCGACAAATAGCTTGATAAGCATAAAACTGTCTAGGTATTTCTGCAGCCCTTCTCTATGTAGGAAATCATCCAATAAATTCTTCCGCTCTGGGCAGAGCGAGAGGAATTATCAGACTCTTGACTGACTAAAACTCACATGTGTTCCTTCAGTTGCGTTTTACGCTACATGGCCGCGGTAACTCTCTCGAACAATCCTGCAGCCCAAAAAAAATCCGTCTGACAATTATTTTTCTTTTTTTTTTCAACAATAAGTAGTCAGTTAATATCGCTATAAACTATCGTGCCTATTATTTTATCTTTATGTTGGCTCCGTAACCTTTTTAGTATGTTTTCAAAAATTAGTGTTCCTTAAAAGCTCATAACAAAAACTTACCTACTTGTAGGATTTTAAAAATAATGACACATTTTAAAATTATTTTAATTTTCATTTATAAGTTTTGGAGATCGACCAAAGGTCGAATTTTGATTTCGGTGTCGGCCAGTTGCAGCCAAAAAAAACTGGTTTCGGCTAGATTTTTGGGTTCGGTCAAAACGGGCCGAATATTCGGCTCGACCGAAACTATAGCGTCTTCAAACTGACGGTTGTGATAGGTGAGGGTTGCGGGAATCCGATGGTTACGAAACGCACAGGACTTTCCATTGTGGCAACGTTTGTGGGAGGCCTATGCCCAACAGTGGACGTCTTACGTCTGAAATGATAATAACATCACTACTTACCATCAGGTGGGATCGCAGTCAAACACTAGTTTATAACATTTAAAAAAACAAAAAAAAAATTTATGTAATAGTCGGTATATTCGATTAATTAGCACTTTAAGAAACTTATAACTATTTAATTAAGCATAACCTAACCTAACTATATCGAAATATAGTTAGGAATAACTATATCGATTTTTTTGTCAGTTTTTCTGTTACCTCGTCCGTTTCGGTTGTGCTTACGACCGAATCTGGAAGCGGAGCCGAAAATTCGGTTTCGACTGCAAATACGTGTTCCGGTCGGTCACTAATTACAATGTCTTTTCGTACGAATTTCAGCGCATCCATTTCTCAGAAAGGAGAAACAATAGACACATCGGTACCTATACCTATTGTAACTATGTACTAAAGAACATAGTATTTGTAAATACATCTCTCGGCCAGAGAACAGTGGGCTCGTACCCCTCAGACGTCTATGGTCGCTTTTCAGCTAAAATCAAAAGGAATATCGGATGGCTCGGCCAAGGGGGGTGTAAATTTATATCTTATATCGCTGAGTCTATTCGTAGTCGTAGTCGTAGAGATGAACTATGCATAGGTATATACTACGCAGGGCTATCACAAAACCTACGAAAATGATTTTTTACAGCTCCTGCTCGATAATGCCCTTTTTAACCGACTTCAAAAAGGAGGAGGTTATATGTTCGGTTGAATGTATGTTTTTTATTTTTATGTATGTTCACCGATTTCTCGGTCAATTGTGGACCGATTTTGAAATTTTTTTTTTATTGAAAGGTTATGCTTCCGAATTGGTCCCATAGAAATATTGTTATGATCTGATCATGAACTTCGAAGATATGGAACAGAACTCCTCATAGGATCACAGCAGAACCGTCGTAACAAGTAAAATTGCTTTGTTTATACGTGTAGTCGATGACTGACTGAAAGTAGAGGGGGAATGTATCGAACTGATCTGATGATGAAGCCTGAAGTTGGGCACCGGAACTCTGTAATAAATTAATGTAATCTAACCGTGTTTGGGATTATTAGAATTGTCATGAGATGCACTCTGGCTATAAGGTATTTAAGTTTGGCTGAGGGGTACTATTTAGTGGTGGTACCATAACTAAAAAGTGTAAAATAAAAACTTTATACAAAAAAAATACAACCGACTTCAAAGTAAAAAAAAAAACTGAAAAGTGCAAAATAACTTTAATTTCGGAAGTCGGTGTTAAATACCGAAGAGACAAAACTATTATAGAAACACCGACTTCCGAAATTAAAGTTATTTTGCACTTTTCAGTGTTTTTTTTTTACTTTGAAGTCGGTTGTATTTTTTTTGTAAAAAGTTTTTTATATGTCATACAACCATCATTTAAAGCAAGTCATTCTATCCCTAAGGAGATAATGTAGTATGGGCGATTCGGGAATAATGAGATTTGAATTTGAAACGTTAAAAACATTGAGTGAATTAAAATGTACGAGCATCAAAGAAGTTTATTCAAAGATCAAGAATAAAATGTGGTTACTAAAGAATCGCCGAAAAAAATATTATGAAACAGCGAGAGCTTTAAAGAAAATTAAAACTATAGAATCTTAGAGTAGTGAATTTTGCTTGTCCACATGTTTTGAGATTTGAAATCTCAAAACATGCCGAGTTGTAAATAATACTTTTATTTCTCTAATATATAATTTGTTTCGTAAATTATCTTTTAATTATCTCACAGATAGTGTAAAAGGTAGAGTATCCAACACAGGGATAAAGCTGTATTTGTCTTGGGCGGCTTGAATTCCTCACTTCACTCAGGTTTCTTTATTAACTCCCTCGCAATGCTCGGGAGTTAATTGTATAATTCACTCACTACAGTTCGGGATTAAAACTTAGCAACCTACATGTCGTTCGGAATTCAACATGCCACCTGCGACTTAAAGACACTGCTATAAAGCACAAAAATGCAAAAAAACTTTTCTTGTGATTTGGAAAAATCTTCGTTACTCAATTCGGGAATTGAACTGTTTTCATAGGTAAGTTAAATTTGTACGGAACCCTAAGTGCGCGAGTCCGACTCGCACTTGCCCGGTTTTTTTCTCAAACTACATTGTTTCACTGTTGGATGAAAGTTTCCTCCATGTCCGTCCCGAGTCCTCAACGGCGAGTAGTGTTCCACGCGCGCTTCAAAGAGATATCAGCAAAACCTTAAGGCCTCAGCAGGGCCGAAGCCTATTGGAGTCATGGGTTGACTTCCGAAAGGGAAATCCGAGGTCCTGGAACGCAAGGGCAAAGAAGGAACATGGTGTGGTTTTAGTCAGTAAAAGTCTGACACGCTCTCCCCCTCCTCCTAGAGCGGGATAAGTCATTGGATGATTTCCCACCTCAAAAAAAGGCTATATTAGTATTTTTATAATATTTTTTACAAATCACCTGCCTATTTTACCTCGTCAAGTACCGATTGAAAATTCAATGTTTACTGTCAATAAACTACCTGAATTTTTTCTAAGGCAACCTACGCTTTGTAATTTGAAACACGCCCGTAATTAAAAGTACACGGTAACGGCCGAAAAGAAATATTAGGTACAGTTATGTTCATAATATTAATTGAATTCACTAATGTTACCCTGACATAAATAATAATATGACAAAGTTGACAGTGAACGGGTACCTATCTACTTGTACTAGGTATGTGGCGAACATTTGTAGAAATATTACTCATATTCTTGAGTAATACACTTAAGAGGTAAAATTGTATGTTTGTTTATATGCTTGTAAAGGATCATCTTATCGACTTCGTGGCGGCACTAAGACCCTTGTTATTTCAATGCTATCACACAACCACAACGCCATTTAGTCTCAAACTAAGCAGAGCTTGTGCTATGAGTATTAGACAACTGATAAACGATTATAGATAAATTACACCCAGACACAGAACAAATAATCATGCTCATCGCACAAACATTTGTCTTGGGTGAGAATCGAACCCACGACCTCCGGCATAGCAGTCAGGGCCACTAACCACTAGACTAACAGCCTAGTCATACACTAGCACAAGAGAGAGAGAGAAATGGCAAAAGATGGAGGAGGCCTTCGTCCTTAAATGGGTACCCAATAAATAACAACCACAAAATCAATACACTAAAACAAATAAGTAATACAATTTTAATTTCATAGGAAAACAATCACAATAATAAACTAGATGCAAATTTATCTCTGTATAAATACAGGCCATGGTCCGGAGCGAGGAGGAATGGCAGGTGGTTGCCACCTTCTGCGAAGCAGTAATGCTAGCGAAGGAGGCGGCCGCACGCGCGAGGCACAGCCCTCATGCCCCAGCCGCCGGGATCCCGACCCCGATTTCCAGCCACCCTAGGCGCTAGCTTGCGGCTTAGGCAAGCAATAGGTAGCTCGCTGTTCGGCCATCTGGTGACCGTCCAGACCGAGTTCAAGTCGTCGACGGCCTAACCGTAGGGGGGCCGAGCAGGGTCGAAGCCGTCGAAGCTTACTGGGGCCATGGGTTCGCTTCTGAAAAGAAAACCCCGGGTCCTGGAACGCAAGGCAACGTAACATAGGAGTGGGTTTTCGTCAGTAAAAATCTGACACGCCCCGCGCTCTGCCCGAGAGCGGGAGGAGTCATTGGATGATTTTCACCTAAAAACAAAAAAAACTGTATATATATATTTTTTTAATGCACGTATGTAATTGATTTATGAAGTATTTTCTTAACTGACATTTGACGTTTCATAGTTTTTACATTTAATAAATTATAATAATTTACAACTTTTGGTCCACAATATTTGTTTGTATTTCTATATTAGTTCATAAATATAACAATACACAATAATATTAGGATAAAGCTGTATGTATTCTAACAATGAAAATTAAAATCAGCTCATACTCAATGAAACTTAAACTACATGGTTTAATCAGTATAGAATAGACCATATCACCGAAGTCGTGAGTAAAAGCTGGTTCATTTTTTAAGTGCACCAATTACTCGAGCCCACCTGCCAACAGATTTACACAGATAAATTGACATGTCTGTCTTGCCGTTCATTAGATATATAATATGAAAAGTACACACTTGACTTACAGTAAACACATGATACCGCGGCCAATTTGTGTGATTACGTGTAAACAAGAGAAAAAAAAACACGTTTCTCTATAGGGTGTTTGATGCATCGTGTGCCAAATTGAAATGGTTGACGGGAGGGGTCATCTGCTATCTTTTCAGACCCCTAAACACTTCTCATGCCCTGTGGATTTTTTTTCAATGACTTTTTATTGTTTTATGAAAATAAGACCCAATTTTTTTTTATTCAAATACAAATTTTAAAAAAATATATAAGGCGTAGGCTCTGAATTTTAATTTTATTTAGATGTGTATTGTATTAGAGTATTTTTAAATTTAAAATTAGTGACATTAGCTATCTAGTTTTTTTTTATTTACTCGCAAAGTTTTGGACTTAAATTAAAGTTGTCCATGTTACAGCTATTTACATGGTAATAAAAAATAAAACCAAAAGCGACCAATCTTCCAACTCCCTCAAAAATTCTCTAGGTTATCCTCTTGCTAGTGATGTGCCACATGCCATAAAAATCTTTCTATAACTTTGTGAATTCGCTAGAATTGTGAATCGAGTCACATAAGACTAATATTCAAATTTATGATTTAAGTTTTTTTTTTGTATTAAAAATGTTATCTCACTCTTATAAGGTAAAATCTGTCTTGTATCTCTTTTTTCGTGGGTTTTACAAAAAAAAAAAGAATTTGCATTTTTAACATTTATTTCATAATTTCAATCAAATCCTGCTCAAATTGGTGGTCAAATTGAAATGGTCGACGGGAGGGCCGTTGACCATTTCATTTTGGCACACGATGCACCAAACACCCTGTATAGTGTTCATTTTTTGTGTGCTTCAATTATATAGTACTTACGATATTATAGTTAGGTACCGCAGATTTTTCATTGTTACCGGCAACTTACCTAAACGAGACGGTTTTTTTTGGATTTTTGTGTTGTTAGCTTGTTAGTCAATGCACCAGCAGCGATGATGGTGTCCTTATTTTAGTTTTAAATTATAATCATGCTAACTCATGCAATAATTGTCATGCTCACTCAAAATGCTCACTGATGGTGGCGCGCGTGTTGGATCATTCGGTTCCCTTCAAAATGGTTGAGCTGAGTGGTGCTGATATACGCGTCATTTCCGTGAACGGGCTCTGTCAGTCGAGACTGGTCATCTCTTAGCTGCCAGTGGCTTATTTTAATTTTTTATTTGTTTTTTTTTGACTTTATTTACATTGTTCTCACATAATAGGTACTAGCGACAAGAAACATGTAACCGATATTTTTTCAGCGTCCTTTTTGTTTTGTCGTAGTCGGGTTTTAGTTCTTTTACTTTTTATTATTTAAACTATTTTGATGTTAAATCACTGTGCTTCTATACTATTATTTTACTTATAAGCATAAGCACAATCAGCCTTTAATGTTCCCATTGCTGGAACTCAGGCCTCCTCTCTAGGAGAGAAAATGGGCCAAAATCCACCATGCGGGCCCAGTGCGGGTTGGTGAATGTCAATGTTTTGAATACTCAGGTCAACAGTCCCTTGAAGCTGTGAAAAAATCAAGTTTCTGAGTTAACGAAAAAAAAAAGATATGGCCGTTTGTGTCGCAAAAAACGTACATTTCGACACTCTCAAGGGAATTAAAATTCATAGGGTACTTCCCGTTGACCTAGAATCCTGAAATTTGGCATGAAGCAAGGTCTCATAGCACAAGTACCTATAACTGTTTTCATAGGTGTAAGTTTGTACGGGACCCTCAGTGCGCGAGTTGGACTCGCACTTGCCCAGTTTTTAGTACAGGTGAAGCTCTTTCAAATGATATCAAACACGGTATATTTTAACTTTTTTTTTCAAGAGATTACTTTTTGTCCGATAGAGGGCGTCACTTTAAATTTGAGCAATATTTTGGAAATGTACAAGTGAAGCCCTTTCAAATGATAGCAAACACAGCGTACCTATTTATCTTTTTTTTAAGACGATACTTTTTTCCGCTAGAGGGCGCCACATTGAGTTTTGTGACACGTCTCGTCACCTATGTTCAGCGGACAATTAAGACGGTTCTAACGATACCTCATTTGTCGAGTGCCGATAAGTGGTTTAGGAGCTATGAGGTAACAGATGAACACATACATACATACACAAATACATAGCCTATCACAATCATAACCCTTCTTTGGCTTTGCCATAGTCGGGTAAAAATATGTTTTAGCAAATTATGCGTCAGCTCGGAACAACATTAATAAAAATCATCCCAAAAAGTTTCAATCAATTTAACCTTTTGATTCGTCGACAGTTTTTTTGGATATGTGTTGTTACTAATATATATAAAAAAATAAACTGTCATAACGATGGTGATATCCTTTATCATTTTTTTTATAAGAAAACCTTGATCTAACATAAATTGTGAGACCTAGCTTAGACTATATTAACAGGACTAGGACAGACCACAGTAAATCAAAGTACTTTTTTAAGAATACTTGAAATTGAGTATTTTTAAGATTAAGTAAAATGTAAGCAAAGGTATCATTCAAAAAAATCTTTAACGACTCTAAAAATAGATACAGTACATCGAAACAAGGGGTGCGGGGTTGTTCAAAAGGTCAACTGAAGGAACACTGTGCGTTTTAGTGAGTAATAGTCTGACACTCCCTCTCTCTCCACCTAGAGCAGGCGGGTTTATTTTATAATTTCGCACCGAAAGAAAAGTGTATTTTTTTAACAAAATAATTGTTTCAGTGAAGTATGCGTCAGCTCGAAACAACATTAATAAAAATCATCCCAAAAAGTTTCAGTCAATTTAACCTTTTGATTCGTCATTTGTTTACATTGACGGGCGTCACAAAAAACCCGACAATAGCCGCAGACTGCAGACAGACGATCTTAAGACAATGTATTAAGAGAAATCGTCACGCTTGTTATGTGTCATTACAGTGTGTATCTGAGCATTCAGCAATCTTCCTGCGTGTGTCGGACAGCGGTCTAGGCCTACCGTAACTATGTGCTAACTATGTACGTAGTCATTTGAGACTACAAACTGAACGTGGATATAGGAATAGTTCACACGGTCTACTGGAAGTGACATATATATATATCATGGTTGGGATCATAAACGTCTTCTGCAATTGCAAAAAACGTGGACGTTTAAGAGGGTGACAGAATATAGAATTGTATCTCTATGGTTTTTGTTCTAGACTTGCGTGAGGAAGTAGGTACGTTCGCGGCTGCCTCTTTCGTTCTCATTACTGCTTTTCAGAAGAACGCGACTGCATTCCCATTCCCTTTCTATTTATTTATTTATTAAATACTTTATGCACAAACGTACAGCGGCGGACTTAATGCCTTAGGCATTTTCTACCAGTCAACCTTGGTGAAGCAGAGATAAATAGTGGTAGGTGCAATAAAAGAGAGAGAAAAGGCGAATAGGTACAAGAAAAGATATACTAATAAACCATAAATATCATATAATTATACAATATATACACAAATTAATAAACTATCTACATATATATATCTACACTAATAAAGTCAAACAATTAGTTCAAATAAAACATTAACGCTGTGATGACACTACTGCCAACTTCTTACACATTAGCTCGCGAACTTTGGTTTTGAATGTTAATCGATTTGTTGCCATCCTAATCTCCTGGGGGAGCGCACTCCACAAAGAAATAGCTTGAACAAAGAAAGAACAGTAAAGAAAGTCAGTACGATTAGTCACACATTAGTACATTGAAGTAGGCGGTTATGAGATGAGCGCAGATTTCTATTGTGGTTGGCGCAAATGTATTGAAAGTGAGGGGCTAAATAACTAGGGGAATTAGGAGAATCAAGAAATGAAAACAAGGTAGTGAGCGCCCTTTGCTCTCTGCGCTGACGTATGGGTAACCACTTTAGAAGCGACCGATGCGCTGAAACATGATCATATTTACGTAGATTGTAAACGAATCGAATGCAGTAATTTAGAAGACGGTCAAGCCTCTACTGTATGCTCCACCGTGGCCTCAGGACGGTCCGCGCAATGGTAACACCCGGGCGTTACGTCCGTCTGTATTTGGAACAGGAACCTCCCGAACTTGCCATGTCCGGGGTGAGGACCTGTATCATGCGGAAGGTGAGGGGGCTGTGGCGCCTCTCCAGCCACTCTTCAAAGGGGGAACTTACTGCCACATTGTGGTGTGCTCATGTGATGACTGAGATATGACTTTCAGGCAGAAAATTCCAAACTAAGCAAATAAGCATACACCCAGAGTGGAACGGGTTATTCGATAGGGAGTTAAAGACTTTTACTGACTAAAACCCACCTCTTGAAATAGTTTTCCGGCAGGACCATGGTAGATCATGGTGGAATGGTGACAGCGACTGTCGCAACCCAGTGCTGGGCACGCCATAATTATGGCGGTAAGTCCCCTCTTTGAGGAGTGGCTGGAAAGACAACACGGCGTCCTTACCTTCCGCATGACGCATGTCCTCACCGGACATGGTAAGTTCGGGAGGTTCCTGCACCGGATTCATGCAGAAGAAACGCCTGGGTGTCACCATTTTATGAACCACCCGGAGGACACGGTGGAGCATACGGTAGAGGTGGCCCGGCTTGGGCAGAGCGCCGACGCCCGTGTCCTCGTGAGGGCGATTGGCGGAAACAACCTCTCGAGCCGGGCCCTGGTACAGGCCATGGTCCGGAGCGAAGAGGAATGGCAGGCAGTCACCCTCCTTCTGCGAAGCAGTAATGCTAGCGAAGGAGGCGGCCGCACGCGCGAGGGAACGGCCCTCACGCGCCAGCTGCCGTAGGCATACGCTTGCGGAAGGCGAGCAATGGGTAGCACGCCGTCCGGTAGTCGGCGCTTAGTGTTCCATGCGTGCCTCAAGGAGATGTCAGCAAATCGTAGGGGCCCAGCAGGGTCGAAGCCTACTGGGACCATGGGTTAAGTGAAAGTGAACCTCGGGGCCCTGGAACAAAGGCAAAGAAGGATCAGTAGTGGGTTTTAGTCAGTAAAAGTCTGACACGCCCTTCTGCTCCGCCCAAGGGCGAGAGAAGTCATTGGATGATTTCCCACTATAAAACAAAATCTGTTGAAATAATTCCTTCAGTTGCCCTTTGCGTTCCAAGGCTACGGTAACCGTTTCGGAAAAACCTTATCCTAAGGATTTAAAAATGGGGTAGATATGGATGACGACTACGGTAGGTAGGAGCACTCTTGGATTGAACTTTCTGATTCGGCGCATTATCAGTAACTTTGTGGTGTAAATAATGAATATAAACATATAATAAAACAGTAAAATTATTTTCCGATGGTATTAATTGGCGCAAAAACTACTGAATCCTGTTCAAATTTTGCATACATAATCCTTATAGGTCAGGGCAACTAAGGCAACTTATAGGCTATAAATTATCACGCTATTTGCTATGGGGGGTGAGCAATATTCCAAAATGTCGGTATTGAACGGCATTTGCCGCGAGTTCGAACCCCAGCTTTAGTATCTAATTATTTTTGTGAGTATTTGGTCGTCTATTTGGCATACGATGGTACTTCGATTATAATAATAAAACAATTTTCAGCATATTTTTAAAATATCATCGACATTTTTACTTCACATTTTTATAAAAAGTAATTCAAGATAAAGTCACTTTTCAAATATCTACTTTACATAAAAAAAAAAACTGGATTGAAGAACAAGTGAGATACCTACTTACTAAAATCCGTGGAATACCTACAAAGTGTGGTTCCATCAACTCACTAACCAGCATTTTGATTACAGTAAACCTACACGTGTATTCTATTTCATTTCAATGTTTATTTTCTTGATCAATTTGCGAATTCATCGTAAAACTACACAATTTTTTAAAATTCAACGCTAAAATATAAACGGTATTACCTACTACTACGGTAGGTACCTAAAGAATCCTAAGAAGATTTACGTTTCTTATGACGCCTTAGCACATGCAAATATTTTCGTTCATAGGTAATAATTATTATGAAGATGTTACATTTTGTAAAGTCCCAAATTAACCGTACGAAATATTATTATCAGCTGGTTTTCTTGGATAGGCTCACTTTTGACCACTATATCACCTGATGGTAAGCGATCATGTGGCCAACGATGGAGCACGCTTACCTAGAAGTAACCTATTCACTCTTGACTTAAAGACCTCTAGGTTGTAGCTATCAGGGAACAACGACTCCGGCAGGAATTCTTCATTCTTCAAGGAAACTGGTTTTTTTTTAGGTGGGAAATCATTCATTGACTTCTCCCCCTCTCTGGGGTGGTGCTAGAGGGCGTGTCAGACTTTTACTGACTAAAACCCCTGCTCCATGAATCTTGTTGTCATCTCTTTGAGTTGCACGTGGAACACGCCGTGGACCCCGGCTTGGTCCTTACCAGACAGCTACCCATGCTCGCCGTACGCCAGCCCGCGTCAACTGTGGCCAGGAATAGCTCTGCGACTCCCGATGCCCGGGGCATCTCCTTAGGCAACTGAAGCGTGGGTTACGCCTCCCACTACGCTTTTCACTCGCATTATTGCTTTGTAGAAGGTGGTAACTGCTTACCATTGCCTCTCGCCCCGGATCATGGCCTGAACCAGAACCGGACGCGAAAGGGCGCCGCCACTGATCACCTCCACGAGGACACGGTGGTACTCCGCTCAAGTCGGGCAGACCTGCATCGTATGCTCCACTATGTCATCAGGTCGATTCTCACAATGGTAACAGTCAAACCTTTCTTCCCGCCGAATCCGAAACAGGAACCTCCGAAACAACCGTGTCCGTTGAGGACATGCGTCAGACGACAAGTGAGGACGCCATGGCGCCTCTCTAACCACTCCTCAAAGAAGGAAGGGACATACCGCCGCGATTGTGGCGTGTCCAAATATGTATACGGCTGAATCATAGATTTTTTTATAGAGGAAAATCTTTAATCAGTTGTAGTCAATTCTTGTTTTGGCTATTTTTAATACGTTGTCATTCACACGAAATTAAAAAATGTGGTTTTCTAAAATTTTTTAGCCAAATTTGTTTAATTGAAATAAAAACTTAACTATATTTCTAATTAAGTTGTTGCCGAAACACGTTCAAACCAAAATTCTCGGTAGAAATGAACGTCGCCATATTATGCGAATAAATGATTTGAATTTGTCAAAGATACCTCTAACTATGATCTTATAAATATTATCCAATTACTGACTACAATATGTCGATTTGACATCTGGTTGTTTTAGATTTTTAATAACCAATTTTTTTCACGTTTTGCGATAAATTGCAAGTATTGTGTCGTCACGTACCTACCTATGTCTTTCTTATTATCTATGCAGTCCAACAGTGACCGCGCTTCAGGTCATATACACGGCCTTAATACCAACAACAGCATTCGCAACTATGACCAGGAACAGGATGTTCACCTCTCAGATCGATTTACGATATTAGCGCGACATACACGAGTTCACGACACATGCCTACAAACCACACATACGAAAATTTAACGATCATTATACAAGTCGACTGGTAACACATTCGAGTCACATCCAGGGTGTTTGTACATCGCGGGTCTCATGTACGCTGCCAGACGTGCACTTAGCATGTTCGGCCGGCCGAAACGTGATCTCGCAAATCGCAATGGTCTGTCTAGACGCCGGAGGCCGCCTGTCTGGCCTAGCCGTAGTCTGATGGGCCATACAAAGCCACCAATTACCAATCCAGTGGCCGACGCTAGTGGTCGTACCCGTATTGTTCATATTTCAATGTGCGCGGTGTAGGTACGCCACGCGTCTGCGGACGGTACAGATGTTAATTAATATGCTCCGACTTTTTCATGCGGTCAATGAACTATTGAGTGATAAAGGTTTTGAGTTCGATTTGTGGGTTACGACTGTTACGAGCAACTCTGTTGTTGTTGAGATATGCTGCTGGAAAGTTGGATATTATGTCTTTTTCTTTAGGTACCTACCTACTTATTTCGAAACTTTTGACATTTTCATTTTGCCAACATTTGCTTATTAATTAAGTAGTTGAATTCATAATTTGGCTAGATAATCTAATTAGGGTTTTATACCTACCTTCCACTTTCATAGGAAGGTATAGCATAGCATAGTCGGCCTTATAATGTTCCCACTGTTGGGACTCAGGCCTCCTCTCTAGGAGAGGGAATGGGCCGTAATCCACCACGCGGGCCCAGTGCGAGTTGGTGGATGTCACATGTCTTCGAATTTTTGGTTCTAGGACATGCCGGTTTCCTCACGATGTTTTCCTTCACCGTTTTGAGAGCAGTGGTGATGAAATAAATTACACAAAGTAATGCGCCTGGCTGGGTTTGAACCCGCGACCTACAACTCGTATAGGAAGGTATGCAACCTCGAAAATGATGATTTGCAATAAAATCTTCAAGTTTCCAGTGATTGGGAGAATCAGACCCTAATTACAAACTAACGACAAATGACATCATATTATTATATCGTATAACTTTGCTTATAGGTACCTACATATATGGTAATAATTAGATACCTACTTCAAAAGCAACATCCTCACTATAATAATAAACGAATAAGTGTATGACTAACACTTTTTGTTGAGTCCGTCCACAATTTCCTAAGTCATTTATTTACAAAGTAATATGATCATTTGTTACGGCTACCGTGATACGCACAGTAGTTTTGATACGTTGAATAGACGCGTCGCCGTGGACTCGTATAAACACAGACGAGGGACCAGACGGCCATCAATCGAGAAAAACAGAGGTGGGGACTGGGGTAAAAACTAGTGCAGACGCGGATGTGCGAGCGAGGAAAAAATAGTGCATCGAGAGACTCGCGCGCACTGCGAGGTACGCGGCGGCGGCGGGCGGCGCGACCGCGGCAAAAACCACGATAACTCACCATGCTCAATGAAACGTGAACTTTCCACCACACGTTCAAACCTGGACAAGCTATTACAACCGTTGAACCACTAAGAATTGCTAAGTACCTTACTAAAATCTGCAAAAAAATACATTTATAAAAAAAAAAATCCATTATTCAGCATTCGAAATGCAGAAAATAAATTTTATGCAGTTTATTTATTCAACATTCGAAATTCAAAAATCAGAGCCGTTACCTACGCCTTTCAGTCACTTAAGATTCCGTGCTAGCAGATAAAACGCACGCGGAATTTCAAAGTATTGTTATCTAAAAGCGGCTCATATATACGTTATCTAGTATCATTCAATAAATAGTAGGCAATGGTTGACCGAGCAACCGGCGACTTGATAATTGCTGCTAGTTTATTAGAGCGGGCTGTCTATTGACTTGATAAAGTCGAAATTAAATTATGACCAGTTTCATAATCACCCTTATAAGGTACAGTGCGGTATATAGGTGGTTGTTATCACGAGCTATAAGTTACGAGATACCAATGGCTGCTCTATCAGCAGCCGATCCAGGTGTAACAGCTACTTATTTGTAAATTTTGTATCGTTTCGTGTGCTTTAGATTAGCTAAACCACAGGAAAGTGAAGTACCCTTTAATATTGCCTCAGGGTAATAAAGAATGCTGATAACTAAGTAAACGTTTAACAGTCCCTTTTAAATGTTTGATTGTATCCGGCACTTGAGTTTGAAAACTAAAGCAAATATTTTAAATTTTGTGAACAAGCAAGGGCTTATTTATTTACTAAAACTTCATGCAGCACAAAGGTACAAACTATACCTATATATAAATAAACATACATAATATATTTAATAAAACATAAGTGTGCTAAGTGGCATGATTTCAGTTCTGCCTTCGACCACAGCCATAATTTTCAGCCCAGAATCGCGATGCCAATCGAGAAAGCAGAATTTCAACGATATAATAAATTCATCCGTTTTTAACATGATGGAGTAATAAACATACACACACACATAGATAAGCGTTCGCCAATTTTGTGAACAAACAAGGATTTAATTATTTATTAAAACTTCATGCAACACAAAGGTACAAAAGTAACCAGTGACGGATTAAGACTACTTGATGCCCTAAGCAATCTAAGCTTCTTTGTAAAGTAAGGTGACGAGATGTAACGTTCCTTAGAAGTGAAGTAGGTGCGACAACAATAAAAACCAAAGCATAATTTATTTATTAGGGGTTAAAGTATGAAATTTGCCGATTTGTACTGAAAAATTGAAATTCGGTTTTTTTTTTTCATTTAACATATTTATTTTATCAAAATAATTACCATTATTATCTAAACTTTGCTGCCATCTAATAGGAAGGTCATATATGCCTTTGCGATAGAATTCTGGTGATCTAGATTCGACAAACTGTGTGAAAGCATTATGTACTGCCTCCTGAGAAGAAAACTTTTTATCAAGTGGAAAATTGTCCAAATCACGAAAAAATGTTGAATACGGAGTGTGACGAATGGTTTCTAATTGCAGTTCCTGTAGAGTTAAAATGGTGTCTCGTGCTGTATGAGGTCTCGCGTTATCATGGAGCAATAATGGTGAAGATTGATTCATGAGTCGGGGCTGTCTCACTGCTAGTTTTGCTATCATTGTTCGGACATCTGCCGTTATTGCTTAACCAGATCGGAGAAAGCTATAGTGAATAACATCATGCTGAGACCACCAAACAGTTACCATTACCTTTTTATTGCTAAGCTTTGTTTTAGGACACTGTTGCGGCGTTTGACCTGGGGTCAGCCATTGCATTTTTCGCTTACGGTTATCGTGTCATGAGATGCACTTTAGCTATAAGGTACTATCGAACTGATCTGATGATGGAGCCGGAAGGTAGAAGGTAGACACAGAAACTTCATAATAAAACAATGTAACCTAGCAGTGTTTGGCTTAATTGGAATTGTCATGAGAATGGGCACTCTGGTTATAAGTGTATCGCAACCAAAAAGTGTGAAATAAAAACTTAAAAAAATTCGGAAGTCGGTGTTAAATAAGAAACAAAAAATACCGAAAAACACCGACTTCCGAAATTAAAGTTATTTTGATTCTTTTAGTGTTTTTTTTTTTTAGTGTAGTCGGTTATTTTTTTTTTTTTTTGTAAAAAGTTCTTTTTTTAAAAACGAACTTCATACATAGGTACCTACTATGTAGAAAAAGTTTCACTCAAAAATCTCAAACCATGAAGGTTTTATGTAAATTCGAAGTACCTACCTATTACAATTTTTTTTAAAATAATTGTCCATATTTTAGCATTTGTTATTGTTGTTCAAACTTTGTTGATTAATATTGTGAAATAAATTGTTATTATATTAAAATTATTACAATAAAACGGCAATTTCATACTTTAACCCCTATTATTACGTATGCATAGAAGCGGGCCGGCACAATTACTCAAAAAACAAAACATTTGATTGACACAGATTTGCGTGGGGCCGCAGAGTAGGGGTGGTTTGTGATTGGCTGATCGCAATTCCGGTGCATTTGATTTGAATTGCCGAATGCACTAGCGGGCAGCGAGTGGGCAAGCGGGAGCGGGGTTATGACTCTAGGTCGGACTCTATGTCAACCAAAGACCCGCGAATTTTTCACATTCGTCCTAGAAACTTTTTTTAGGGTGGTTTTTGGTGACATGAGAGTGAGACGTGATGCCCTAAGGACGGATTTTTTTTTGTGCTTCTTCCGGTGCCCCCCCAGACGTGATGCCCTAGGCAATTGCTTAATTTGATTAAGGGTTAATCCGTCACTGAAAGTAACCTATAGTTAAAATAAACATTTATTCATATTTAATATAGGTAATATATACTAATTATATGGATTATTGAAAGGTGACGATGCCTAAAGGTGTTTTCTAGTGCATGTATGCTAGTGCATAGAGTAAATAGCGATATAGATACTAAATTTCGATTTGTTGTAGGTGGCAAATCATCAAATAATATACCTCTGGAGGGAGAGGGAGTATCAGACTTTTACTGACTAAAACCCACTTTTAAAATCTTCACCACGAACCCTTTATTTTGATACCTTACTCATAAAGGGCTCCAAATTATATTATGTTTTTTCGTGACATAATCATCTACGTTACGAAAAAACATATAATTTAACGCCTAAAACTTATTATTTTTTTTGTATTTTTTAAACCTGCCCTTTTATTTTTTTTTAATTTTCATGTAGTAGTGTCACTCACAACTAAGACGAATCTAACAACCCTTCTCAAACTAAAATGCAACAAGCCCTTTAAGGCTTTAAGGCTCAACCTTAACCCAATCCTTTAGGCTCTAGGGCGTGCCAAAGAAATATACCTACATACCTAATATTACCTAATATACATGCACTCCAAAAACATAACCCTCCTTCTGGCGCAGTCGGGTAAAAATCATCTCAAACGAAGAACTACCTAGTACCTATCACTAAGCAATTACAAAAGGTACTATGATCCTACGTCCGCGTCGTCGCGTCGCTTACCTCATACTCGGTACATCGCTCGCTACGCAAGCACTTGCGTAGACGCAGTAAAAACGTATAGTTTTTAGTCACTGGATCGATAATGGGTTTTTAATCGATTTTTTACACACATCGCCGTTCTCGACCGCCATAAAGGATACAAGCCCATCCATTTACGTACAACAATAATAATTAAAGAGAAATTATAATCAGAAATAAATTACTTCTTAAGTAAGATTTAATTCGATGTCCGCCGTTTACTGATGTACCATTAAGCATATTAATATTATGGAATACCCATACACTTATGTCACGCTTTTTATTTTCTTGAACGTAAATTATGGCAACGAAGTCGAAAGATTTTTTCATTCTTTCGATGTTTATTTTGGTAAGAAATATCGGATGTAGATTAATCTTTGTTAAACTGTTCATCATCATCATTTCAGCCGAAAGGCATCAACTCTTGGACATAGACCTCCTCAAGTATCGCCATAACGACCGGTCCCTGTGCGTCTCGCATACATCAGATTCCCGCGACCCTCACCAGGTCATCAGGCCAACGCCTAAACCTTTGTCCTAATTGTCCTTGTACTTTATTAAACTGTTGTAAAGTTCAATTTCCAATTTCATCAATGATATACTCGTAGTAGCCTTTTGTTGTTCGTTCTCCATTGGTCATTCCGATCTAGGATGGCAAATAACAATTTTCCTTTGTAGCTGACTCAGGCACACTAAAATCCAAAACTCTAACAGTTTTATTACGTGGGAAGTTATTGAATTACTTCACCCACTCTGGGTAGAGCGAGACAGTGTCAAACATTTGCTAACTAAAACCCACCTAAGCTGTGTTCCTTCAGTTGCCTTTTGTGAGGGCCAAGGTAACTTTTTCGAACTATCCCGCAGAGCCCGATACACCGTAGTCACAAAGTAACCCCTTCAGCAAAGGAAGCCAAATATTTAGCTTTTTAGTTTGTTTATGCTAGCTCAATATTCGGCTTCATGTGAACCCTGGGAAAGCTCCGTCTAGCGTTTGCTGACAAAGCTATAGCTACTCAACAGGTGACTAAACATTTAAATTAAGACGATTGGCATTGTCTCTCCATGTGGTAGCAAAAGAAAAATATAAATGACGATATACTCTGCCATGATTTCAGTTCTCCTTTCGACTTCGACTGGGTTAAAGACTCGATGCCAATCGAGAAAGCTTTCATGAAGGAGTAACAAACATACACATACAGGTGTACTTACATACAAACTTTCACTTTTATAATATTAGTGTGCGATTGCGCTACGATGAAATATTTAAAAATAATGGTTGATTGTTGAAATCTTTGAACTATTTAGTTTTTATATAAATCTTTTTAACTTTAAACTATTAAGTTTTACTGCTCAATGGCAATAGTATATTTTGATATAAGTGCAGAAAGTTTGTCATTGGAGCCGAGGGCCAGTGACAAATCTGCACGTGTATCAAACGACTTTTTACAATACACTTACTAAATGAATAAACGGGGGTTGACCGGCGACTCGTGGGGGTCGACACGCGCCCAGCCTGATACGATAAATGTAATAAAATTGTGGTGGGGGATAGCACGCGCTCTTTTCTGCACTAGTGCGAGAAATATTCTATTGCGTGCCTTAAAGCGGTGGGATAAGAGCGGGTTTTCGAGTAAGTGTATTGAAAACTCTTTTTCAATACACTTACTCGAAAACCCGCTTACACGTGCAAATTTGTCATTGCGACCGAGGCGGATTTCGCACGAGCCGTAGGCGAGTGTGTTATGGAGCCGAGGGCTGCATAACATAACACAACTTTCTGCACTTGTATCAAAATGTAGTTGTGCAAAGGGTCGGTATAGTCCCGCAGAAAACGTCTATTTGCATAAATGTAGTATAATCACGTCCTCTCAAAAACAGCATCCAAAAACGAACAAGCCAACAGTCTGATATTGTCACATACTGATCAGCATCAGTCATCACACAAGCCACAAGGTCATTCAGGACTTATGATAATCACCAACAATTAAGGTAGGTTGCAAACTGCATGTGGGACGGCAAATAAAAACTAATCCTGTTAGTATTTACAATAAGAACAAGACAAATAGTTGTCTACCGTCTACATCCGCTATTTCAAAAGATCTTGAGGATACGTCATCGTTCGTTTTTTGGTTTGTTTTTTAGGTTTCTGCTGTTTTTTGACTCATTTGTAGTGGTCAGTATGCGATTGCTGGATTGAGTATAAGATGACTACCGTGTTACACACACGCGGTAGAATCCTGTTTGTGACCTTGAAATAACGTCTTGAGGATGCTGTTAAGCATGCTCTTACTGAGTCATTCTAAGGTATCTAAGTCACGATTTTTTCATGTTTCCTGTTCATTTTTCCAGTCATCACTCTCATTTTATTTAATAGTGGGCTCGCGTTTGACCATTGCGACCGCAGTGCTGATGTGGTCGACAATAGAGCAAGATGGAGACAGAGAACTGAATCTCTGTATAAAATCTATTATGGTGAATTATAATGCTTCATGAGCAAAACTCCTTTCTGGAAGACTTCTTACTAGTTCTAGTCTAATTTTGTCTGTGATCTCGTCTGTAACGACACCCAGATCCAGATATTACCCATTAAATCTTTAGGCATCATCATTTAGATTAAGTCATCGTCAGTTTACTTACAAATTATGTAACTGACTCGCAGTTATTATGTGCTACTCAATGAAAATTAAGCGTAAATAGAGTGGCTCCAAGGTGACAGCCAGACGTCCTGTTGACATCGCCACTTGCACGTGCTTCACATTGACACTACACTGCTCATAATTACTATCTTGTAAAAAAACGGTACAAGAAACTTAAATTAATACAATTTTGGTCATATCTATGAGGGAGCGGATAACATTCTGCACCTACTGTGACCCGTGGACTCGGTCATGTGTACTTTACAATCAGCCTCCTCGCAACAACACTTGGTTCTTTAAATTCACTATTTTCGTCGTCGTCTTCATCAGATGCTAGTTTGTTTTACTTTATCGCGATCGACACGTTTATGACGTTTAGCGCTCTTTGCCCGCACCAAGCTCTCAACGAATCTGCCCCCCTAGCCAAGTTACAACCGTTTCGTTTCGATTCTCTTTTCGTTGATCGCCTCGAGTCACCCACGCCTCCTATTCCTTTGTTCTGACCACGTGACTGAGCGTTAAGATAAGGTCAGAATAAAGGAATCGGAGGCGTGGCCTACTCGAGGCAATCGACGAAAACAGAATCGAAACGAAACGGTTGTAACTTGGCTAGGGGGGTTTACAGATCTACGCTACGTTTCTTCTACTTCTACAGCTATCGGCATTTCGGCAGATAGCTTACAGCAACTACAGCTAATCTCGAATACCTACCAAATCAGACTAATGCTAATTATAACAAAACCCTCCAACCAGTACGAAGAAGTTTAATTTGAAATCAAACATCTGACTACATACCATAAAAAGCAATGGGAATCGAGAATCGTACCATCCGGCTCAACCGCCAGTAACAACAGTTAAACTAGGTACAGCAGTTACATCGAGGGAAACAAGTTGACAAGATCATCGAGAAGAGTTATTTACTTGTCAATTGGTCGCAACATTGTTGCGATCGTTAAACCGATACCGAACCGTGGTGAAAAACAGAGCTGGGAGCTAAACGAAGGTGTTTTGTGCCGATAAATAGATACTGCACGACAATAATGATGGTCGTTGACGATACAATTGTGCTAGAGTTAATATTCTACCAATTAGACAACTGTCCGCCTTGAAGGAACAATTTAAGACTATTGTATCCTGTTATTATGGGCACGCTATGCCTTTTTTATTTTTTCAGCGGGAAATCTTTGAATGACTCTTCCCGCTCTGAGTTTAGCGAGAGAGTGTCAGACTTTCACTGGCTAAAACCCACCTGTGTTTCTTCAGTTACCTACTCTTTACTATCCTGGGTCACGGTAACTCTTTTAAACAATCCCGTAAGTTAACCCTGACAGGTATCGGCCTTAGTGGGCCCTGACAATTTTACTGACAGTTCTTTGAGGCGCGCGTGGAACAAAACGCGCCGTCGATCCGGGTTTGGTCCCTATCGAACGGTAAGCTAACAATCCTTTGACTTGTTTACGTATAATTTAGATTTTAAATATTGACATTATTAATTATTATTTTTACAATTTACATTAAATATTGACATTATTAATTATTATTTTTACAAATTACATTTTAAATATTGACATTATTAACTATTATTATTACAAATTCCATTTTAAATACTGACATTATTTACCTATTATTATTATTACAAATTATTATTATTATTGATTAATTATTTCACAAAAATTTATTTAGATTAAGTTGAAAGATGCCGGTCCTCTTCTCCGCTTATTATATCCTTCTTTTGCTGTGCCCGACAGGGTCCATGATTGTTTCTTTTGACAAATATTTACCACCTAAATCTACATTGTGGAATGCAATAAAGAATTGAGTATCAATACTCAATTCTTGATTTTTATTGAATACTCAAGTATTCAATTGCTCGCTGTCTAGTAGGCGCGGGCTTGCGCCTACGATGGCTAGGAATCGCCTCCGATGTCCAGGGCGTCTCCTGCGACAGCTTACAGGGGCGTGAGGATGCCCTCTCCCTCACATTTTCCGCTTTATGCACGCTTGACGCTATATGCCTATGGAGTTTAAAAGGACTATACAATGCAATTGCTTATTGACTACGAGAAGACTCGGTTTGAATCTAAATGTACCTAAGTCATCAGTTTTATGTTTACTAATTAGATTTATGTGTCATCAACATAGGCACTAATATGACTTGTCATTGTCAGTGCAATGCAAAATGGAATGTCACAAAAAAAAAACTTTGTTTCAGATTTGTGACTTCCTTATGGGTTAGTAAGCAATTAAACAAAAAACTTGGGCAAAGTTACCAAAGGGCAATGGAAAGGGCTATGCTCGGAGTTTCCTTGCGTGATCGAATCAGGATTGAGGATATCCGCAGGAGAACCAAGGTTACCGACATAGCACGAAGAATCGCCAAACTAAAGTGGCAATGGGCAGGGCACATTGGTCGCAGAACAGATGGCCGTTGGGGCCGAAAGGTTCTGGAATGGCGACCACGTACCTGGGACTGCGTACGTAGGAAGGCCTCCTACAAGGTGGACCGATGACTTGGTAACGGTTGCGGGAGTCCGATGGATGCGAGACGCACAGGACCGTTCATTGTGGCGACACTTGGGGGAGGCCTATGTCCAGCAGTGGACGTCTTTCGGCTGAAATGATGATGATGATGAAGAAAAACTTATACCTATGTTAGTAAACTTACTATTTTAAAATAAGGTCGTCGTTCATATATCTATGAACAGTATCATATACGGTCTTTAAGATTGAGTTGAAGCTAGCCCGCACTCTGCAGAGCAAAGATACAGATTTCTGTTTGACGATGGGGTGGAAACCATAGACGTGTACCTCTGCGAACAGACCTAATGCACTGCAGAAATGGGGAGCTTCCTTAGCGTCCTAAACCCATTATTATATTGGACCCGCATGGCGTTGATAGTTCCCTGATAGTTGTTCCACCAGATGCACGTGTAAAATGCCTGACAATTTAGCTTTATAAAGCGATATTTTAACTGCAGCTCTGCTGCAAACCTGCGAGCAACATGTGTGCATCGGATTGCCAGCGCCCTACGTACCCTCTCAATATTCTCTTGGTCATTAAGGTCTTTCTTTGGTGAGATAATGCCCCAAGTACTTAAACTTGTACACTTGCACTTATTGCACTATATCATAAGTTTAATAGGGGTATAATAATCAGGACATTTACCATCGACAGCCCAAAAGATCAAAAACTGACTTTTTTACATTATAAATTAGGCCATGCTCCCAAACGTGCAGCAGAGTAGCAGCTGTGTAGTGGCCTTCTGGAACTATTGAAAATTGTTGACCTTACGATAAGAAACTATAATATCAAACTTAATTTGTTTTTGATGAGTCTGATACCACACCAACTTACTTTTACATATCTTTCGTGTAAGACACAAATGTCGTTGCAGTATCAGCAGAAGTTATTATGCCAGATTAGACCCAAAGCTGATATTTTGGCCTCGCCTCCCGTGCGGGGCTCGCACGTGCTTATTTGTGTGAACTGTGAACCGCATTATGATTTTCACACAAAAATAGAAAAAAAAAACAATAAATTTTGGGGGTTCCCCATACTTATAACTGAAACTCAAAATTTTTTTTCATCATACCCGTACGTCATCATTTTTGAAGACCTATCCATAGATACTCTACAAATATCTATCGTCTTCAAAAATGATATTGAGGTTTCAAATATCATTTTTTATAAACTGAATAGTTTGTGCGAGAGACACTTCCCTGTAACTTCTAAAAGAAGAGAATGATAAAACTAAAACAAATATATGATGTACATTACCATGCAAACTTCCACCGAAAATTGGTTTGAACGAGATCTAGTAAGTAGTATTTTTGATACATTTTAAAAAATACACTATTATTAAAACATCGATCAAAGTTACAACGAACAACAAGAACTTTTATATTATGTTACTTGCTGCTACGGAACCCTTCATGGGCGAGTCCGACTCGCACTTGGCCGCTTTTTTCTACCATTCAATCTTTGGGTGATGCAGAGAAAAATAGTCAATCAGCATTGCTACTGTGGTAGTGGATGGATATAATGGATCTATATGAAATATTTTCACGAATTAACCGAGAGTAAATTGTTTGTATTTTTCTTGTTCAATATAAGTATTGACTGTGAAAGCGAAAATACAATGAAAAGCCTTCTTTGTCATTAATTAATAGTTTATATTATAAGAAGTACTTTATGTTATAGTATTATATAAAAAAAAATCCGCCTATTGGCTTGACTGCCGATGCCGTCCTGACTTCAAAAACATGTCAAACAATCTATTTTTGTTCCTGTTGAATACGAAAGCCTATTCTAGGGATGGCGAACCTATGGCACGCGCGCTAGTGGTGGCACGCGGTAAAATAATTCGGGCACGCCACTGAAAGAAGTACAACATAACATGTAAGTAATTTGAAACACTAGTAATCACACCAATTTTCTCTTTTATAGGTAGATAGATATATTCTTTATTGTACACCAAAAATAAAAATTACATACACAAAAAACAAGCACAACAAATAAAATACAAAAATACAAATTACATGTAATTGAATAAACAAACTACTGTAAACATTACGATATACGAATTTTGGGTACGTATGAGTATGCATACGCATTTAGTTTAAATATTTTTTCATTAAATCACTAAGCCAAGATTCTTAGGCGGCACGCAATGATTACTTACATTTTGTTTTAATATATTTACTATCACGTTCTCATATAAAGGTTCGCCATCCCTGGCCTATTCTATATGAATCATAAACCTTAAAAAGTATAATTATCTTGCTAGTTTGCAAGTTAATAAGAGTAATAGTACTCGTAGCATGTGAACTCTTTCGATGCCACAGCACCTACAAACGTATGAAGTGCTACTTTACCCTCTGTAAGCAATCTCGGTCCAGTAGAGAGAACATAAACTGTTACTGACAACCTTATCGCCAAGGGCTGCGAAAGTTACTTGCTCCACTTTCAAACTTCTCTTTCTAAACATGTCAATTTTATCCCATATCTCTGATCTGTAAACGCCCGATAAATACAGCTTGCATTTATTTATGATAGATACAAATTACGATATACTTTTCATATAAATATTCTTAATTCTTGCCATGGGATCGAAGGTATACTTACGAGGAACCCCTAAACACAACGATGTATGTGTACTACGTATAAGTTAATGCCAAAACAAATTGACAATCCATCAACGGGAACGATTATAGTTAGTCTACAATTTTTTATTTTTAAAATGCGATAGATATATCGGTGAGCAGATATAGATATATTGGAGAGCAGTGGTGGCCGACTGGTAACGGCCCCGACTTACGAGTTGTAGGTTGCGGGTTCAAACCCAGCCAGTCGCATTACTTTGTGTAATTTATTTCATCACCACTGCTCTCAAAACGGTGAAGTAAAACATCGTGAGGAAACGGGCATGTCCTAGAACCAAAAATTCGAAGACACTTCCGAGTGGTGGATTACGGCCCATTCCCTCTCCTGGAGAGGAGGCCTGAGTCCCAACAGTGGGAACATTATAAGGCCGACTATGCTATGCTATGCTAGATATATAACCATAGGTGTTTCGTTATATTTGAAGGCTCCTTAGTTCGAATTTAATAGTAGACAAAATGCGTCACATCTAGATTTTCAGTTGCATTTTGAGTTGCATTTTGATAAAGTTTCCTGAAAAATAGTAAGAAAAATACATGCACTCTGGAAATGTCACGTGGTCATAAGCATAAGCGTAATCAGCTAGATAACGTTCCCACTGCTAGGAATTAGGCGTGGCCCCGCGTGGTGGAGAACGCGGGTCCAGTGGCGGCCCGTGACATTTCGATAATCACTGTCACCGATAGAATATTACATTATCTAGAGCCCAATTTTTTTTTCATGTAATAAAACAATAAAAATTTCCCGAAGTTTATCGACGCACTCTCACTTTCCCACGGTCTAGCCAGACAGACTTCCAGTGAAAAAGCAGTCACTAGGTAATACAGATAGACTTGTAACTAAATAAAAAATCTTTTTACGAAAAAAAGTACAATCGACTTCAATGTAAAAAAAAACCGGGTAAGTGCGAGTCGGACTCGCGTACTGATGGTTCCGTACAAACTATAGGTTAGGTTGGTACGGAACCATCAGTGCCCGAGAAAACTGTCTGAAAACTGTAAATTTGTAGTTACGTCACAAAAAAAACTTTTTTTGGCGATTCGGAAAAATCTTCATAACTCAATTCAGGAATTGAACTATTTACATAAGTTTGTACGGAACCCTTAGTGCGCGAGTTCGACACGCACTTGCCCATTTTTTTTATTATTAATTCCGTTGAAATGATTACTTTCGACATACATCTAAGATTCATAACGAGTGTGAAGACATCGTGTTTCACTTTTTCTAGCCTTGATCATTTTTTGTCTATGGACGCAAAAAGTGACAAGGCAAGAAGTTATTAGGTACACTTGTTTACCTATAAAATATATTGCCACGTTACGCATTTGCTACAAAAACTTAGTGGTCAAATGAGAATAAGGACCAGCTCGGTCAAGATCTGCGTAACGTCCTTCATGGTAATAATAAAAAACTGGGCAAGCGCGAGTCGGGCTCGCGCCCTAAGCGTTCCGTACAAACTTACCTTGTAAACAGTTCAATTCCCGAATGGAGTTTTGAAAAGTTTTCCGAATCGCAATTTTTTTTTTGTTGTGTCATAACTACAAATTTACAGTTTTCAGATTTATTCCTATATCTGTGCTATAAGAACTTGCTATAAGCAAAATTTCAGGATTCTGGGTCAACGACAAGTACCCTATGAATTTTGATTTCCTCGAGAGTGTCGAAATATACGTTTTTTGAGACATAAACGGCCGTATCTTTTTTTTCGTTAACTTAGACATTTTATTTTTTCACAGTTTCAAGAGACCGTAGACTTGAGTAAATATATGGTTTTAATTTCAACTCAATACCTCTACGCGTGCCCAAGATAACAAACAGGTCTTGATAGACGGACGGACAACAAAGTGATCCTATAAGGGTTCCTTTTTTTCCTTTTGAGGTACGGAACCCTAAAAAGAAAAATAAATACCACAGAGAATATTCCACTAGTCCTACGAGTAGTACCTACCTATAAACTCGTTAAAAAATAAAAGGCCAGTTTTGACTTTTGAGAAATACCCTAGAATGTAACTTGGAACGAAACTGAAAGAAACAATAAAACTAAATTAATTACAAGTGTTTTAAAAAAATACATACTTTATTTGGCGTGTTAAATAATATGATGGCATATTTATTTATTTATTAAATGCTTTAAGCACACATAAGTACAGAGTACATTGCAAGTATTCTTTATGCGTATTTAAGTATTCATTTTGACAGATGTCAAAACGGGCCTTTTATTTTTTTACAACTATAGTAAGTAGCCTCTCGAAGGAGTTACCGCGGCCCTGGAACGCAAAGGATAACTGAAGGAACACGGGTGTGTTTTAGTCAATACAAGTCAGACACTCCCTCTCGCCCCACCCAAAGCAGGAGGAGTCATTTGATTATTTCCCAAGATATCAAAAAGTAGATTATAACAGAAGTGAATAAGTTGCAGCTTTGACTCAAGCCAGTTTGCTATTGCAAACTGTCAATTTTAATATTTGTTCTTGATACAAATGACATTTTTTATTTTACGGATATTTTTTTTAAATGTTAAATGAAAATCAAAATCGTTCGTCGTTTCGGGCAACTGAAAATCAAGAGAATTCGGAGTATCGAAAGACTTAAGATCTCTGCAAAATGCTGATGATGCTACTCTTTCCAAACCTTTCTATCTTGGGCGATCTCTGATCAAGTTTACCCCGTGAACGGCTGAAGCGCAATTGGGTTGACCACATCGCAGTATGCACCTGGACAGGTGGGAGATTAAATACGTATATACGGAGTTAAAATTAAATACGTATGTATGTTTCAAGTAGGTAATCTAACGCAATATTTTCAACAAATTTCATTAAAAATAAAAGCTGGTTGCTAGTGAAAGCAACAACAGCCAAAATCAAAGTCATAAAACCTAATAGACAACTTAATAACTACTATTTACCACACTTTCCCAGCTTCGACGAGGGCGTGAACAAGTCTTACTTCAATAAGTTGGCTGTAAGCGGCTTCAAAGCCTTTCTTATACTCTCTACTCCAATTACTTAGTACAAGTAACAATTAAGGCTCGCTTAATCACGATGTTGTAATTCGTTATCACAAACACATGTGATCAATGGAGCCATTGAGACCGACACGCGATATGTTTCCACGTATGCTTCAACCATAGAGTACGGAACGACTCTCTGACAGCGACCGACGAAATGACGTGTCATGTCTGTCATGTCAAAATAACAGCCTTACACTTAACACGCTAGTAGAGCCAAAAATAATGATTAAAATGATTGTCTTTCTATTCGTTTGTTCCTGCTTTTTTTGAGGAGGGAATTAATCTAATGACTTTTCCCGTATTATGGTGGAAAGAAGTAAGAGGGCGTGTAAGACTTTTACTGACTAAAACCCATCTTTGTCCTTCAGATACTCTTCGCATTGCAGGACCACGATATTTCTTTCAAAAATTCTTGCGGCCCTAGCTGTTTCTATGTATGTGTTGAATCTCCGAAATAGGCAGATAGAAAAATTATTAGGGTTCCGCGGAAAAATAAACCTATCAAAGACAGGCACGAACAAAGTCGTGGGCAACAGCTAGTTTACTAATAATATTATTGGCGCTGCAATTGCGCTGTGCGTAGTTTCGACTGTCATAGCCATGCTCAGAATTATGCCACGAGTTCACGACTCATCAATTTCTGTATGCAAATTCAACTCCCACAGACACGTTTGGTTTGTATGGAAGATTCCGTACATTCTAGTAATGGCCGCCGAGCCGTTTCTGTGATCTATGGCAAGACAGTTTCTTTGAAACCCAGCATCGTGGAAACGCTGTATTCAGCGCTTTATTTATAAATTTTCGTCATTTGTTTTGGCGAGTCTTTTTATTTACACATAATGTTATGACGATTGTCTTTTGATATCTTGTTATGACGATTAAACCGATCGAACAGATATTTTCGTCACACGAGAATCTTTTGCACCATGTTGAAAATGCGTAGGCCTGCACCTACTCGCTTTTTTCTTCGTCATCTTCAAAGTTAAGAACATAATACAAATAAATAAACTAAGTATCTGCTCAGAAAGTTTTGCCACGACTTTTGTGAAGTTTTGGTTTTAGTTGTGGTACCACAATTAAAAAGTACCCCTCAGCCAAACTTAAATAGTTTGCAAGTTTGCAAGCAAGAGAATTTAACCATTAAAACAGTGCATGACAATTCCAATAAGCCTAGCTCAGGCCTATCTTCCGGCTACATCATTAGATCAGTCCGATATATCCCCCCTCTTCTTTCAGTCAATATCGACTACACGTATAAATAAAGCAATTTTACTTACGACCGTTCTCGTCTTTTTTGTTACGACAGTTCTGCTGTTTTCTTATGAGGAGTTCTGTTCCATATCTTCGAAGTTCTGATTCAAATATTTCTATGGGACAAACTTGGAAGCATAACCTTTCAAACAGACAAATAATTTTCAAAATCGGTCCACAATTGACCGAGAAAGCGGTGAACATACATAAAAAAAATACATTCAGCCGAACATAGAACCTCCTCCTTTTTGAAGTCGGTTAAAAAAAGACTTCATGTACTTAGTTACTTATATTGGAGGCACTTTCAATAGTTTAATACTTATTTACTTTTTCGCAACTATGATTAGCTGTTTCTTTTCTAAGAGATAACTGCATCATATTTGTGAAATCTATATATAAGTAAAATCTGAGTTTTAGCTGAGTTGTTCGTAGATTTTGAGTAAACATGGAGTGATGTTTGTTTGCCGTTCGTGTCGTCCTGTCTAGACGCGACGACATAATGCTCGTCTGCATCGGTCACCGGTGCATGCTCGCTGGCCACTATCACAGCTCTTTAAAAAAAAACAATTTACTATGGTTCATTTTTTTATCTTGATGAGACCATAACGTTCAAAATTTTGCAACTCAAAACTAACTAAGTTAAATATGAATGGCTTTGCTTAAAGAAACCGCAAATAAAATCAATAATTGAATACGAAGTAGTAGAAATTAATTTGAAGAGGTTTTAAATTAATTTAACTGAAGAATTTATTTTATCAGATTTAGTATTTTAAACGTATAAACCCAAGAAGATTGGCGAAATTTCATATAACTCTTCATATTAAGTATATGATATATTTATTAGATAACTTATTGGGTAACGAGTTAACAAGACAAGAATTGAACTTGATTTAAGTTATGATAAATTTTCTCAAACAAAGGATAAGTAATATAGTAACACAATCAAGCAACTCCCTATACTTAATAGAATTGAATAACTTATTACAACTGTCTGGAAACTTACAAATTTACCAGGAATTGTCAAGATTCCTAATTATTTTAACAACACATTTCCAAGTTACGCTTGTCAATGTCAACAACTAGATCGGCTTACAAAGTTATCACATAATCAATCAAACTGTAATACTAACTTAATCATTGCTAGTCACTAAGGAAAATTCTTGGAACGTAGATCATACTGAGTACCTACTTAGTACTCCAAATGGAAAGCTGAAACACGCGGCTCAATTTACTAAATCAGTTGTAAATTTGTCGAAGAAAGTTGTTAGACACCACCTTCGTAGGAAAAGTTACGCATAGCAATTATATAGCTGCAAGGATTTAAAGTAAATCTGAGGCTTTATAACGCAAAATGGCGTTTATATCGACACTTTAAATGATTGAAATAGCGCTTGAGACTGTTGCCAAGTAATTATGTTCTTAAATGATTTGATATCTTTATTGTCTTAAGAAATATTCTCTATCGCGGAAAGAGTGAAATTGCTGGTTTAATCGAAGACCTATAAAAGTAATCGTAAAAGCAGTTACAGTGGATATTGCGTAAGAGTATTTTATTAGAATAAAATAGAATTTATTTTATTTCCGACACAAAAGGCTCCAATAAATAACTTATTATCTAGTATTAGTACCAATTACCCTGTGCAAAAGAAATTTTACAACATACAGTTATAAGGATGCTACTGCGACTATCTCTCACTAACATATTAATGCGCCCGAGCTTTTTTGGAAAGAACGAAACTAAAATGATAATGGTTTTTCCAGCCGTCACGCGCAGTAAAGAAAGTATTGTTACATTTAGGAAAAAATGTCTACCATTCTGTCATGTCTTCCATCACGCCGTCAATGACTTCCAATACATCGCCTACGAAAAATAAAAACTGGGCAAATGCGAGTCGGACTCGCGCCCTGAGGGTTTCGTACAAACTTACCGATGTAAAGAGTTCAATTCCTGATCTGAGTCTCGAAGTTTTTTACAAAAAGCAAAAAAAAAAATTTGGACGTGAAAACAAATATTCCGTTTTCAGATTTATTCCTATACTTGTGTTATAAGACCTTGCTTTATGCAAAATTTCAGGATTCTGGGTGAACACACGAAGTACTCTAGAATTTTGATTCCCTTGAGTGTCTAAATATACGTTTTTTGCGACATAAACGGCCATATCTTTTTTTTCCGTTAACTTAGAAATTTGATTTTTTCACAGCTTCAAGGGACCATAGACTTAAGTATATCGTTTTAATTTCAACTCGATACGTCAACGCGTTCCCGAGATAAAGGGTCTTGACAGACAGACAGACAGACAGACAGACAGACAGACAGACGGACGGACAACAAAGTGATCCTAGAAGGGTTCCATTTTTTCCTTTTGAGGTGCGGAACCCTAAAAATGAATCATTAAAACTGATTCATAATTAAATCTAAAAATATCCAGAAAAATAATGTATCTTAACGAACGATCTACTTTTACCTAATGAGAAGGGAATTTGAAGCAGTTCCGCTATTAGTCAGTTCTCAGAAGTAAACAGAAATATTTGATAATTTACGGCAATATCTGAGAAAATAGCCATGAAATTGCGATAAATATCATTTTAGTATCAATACTTAATAAAATAACTGAGTATTAAAGTATATTTATAGGCATTTTCCAATTTTAGGTCCTTTTCGATAAAACTCCCTCCACTTTTTTTTGACTCAGTCATATTATGTGACTAGGGGATAAAGCAGTGTCTTTAGGTCGAGGGCGGTATGTTGAATTTCGAACGAAACGAAGGTTGCTAAGTTTTAATCACTAGCGAGTGAGGGATTTATATAATTAAATCCCGAGCATTGCGAGGGAGTTAATTATGTTATGTATTAGAAATGTTATGTATTAGAAACCTGAGTGAAGTGAGGAATTCAAGCCGCCCAAGACAAAAACGCCTTTATCCCTGTGTTGGATACTCTACTTTATGCACCGTTTGTGAGATAATTAGAAGACAATTTACTAAAACGAATTATATATTAGACAAATATACTTTAAGTATTATCTACAAGTTAATCTTATCAGTCATTCGACACGTTTTAAGATTTGAAACAAACAAAATTCACTACTTTAAGATCCTATAGTTTAAATTAACAGACCATATAAATGACTTATCAAGAGCTACATGTAACTGCACGGAGCTAATAAATCAATCATCAGATAACGACCCACTTACATCTATACATTAAGCTTTAATTGATTAATTAAAACTTAAAACTTACCTATAATTTGTACCTAGTTATAAAGAAATGATACAGTGTTTTGTGGCACAACGGAGGCCCTACCACGAGCTCTTAACACGATGCATTTGACGACCTGAACTGAACTGTTAAAGAGATGGAGCTATTTAGAGTAGGTATATAGCTCCATCACTCTTTCTCGCTCGCATGGTTGATATTTTACCATGTCTTGGTAAGCCCCATTATGGTATAATTTCTTGTAGGTACAATTACTATAATGGGACGTCTTTATGACGTTGAGATGAGTCTACGTTACAAGTAGGTATATCTCTGAAGTTATCTTTATTAATTAAATACAGCTTTGCTTTCTGATAGACAGTTTTTTTACTATATCGTTATATAAAGAAATTGTTTAGTGTATTTTTATTTTGGCTTCGTAAAAGTTATCCATCCATACTAATATTATAAATGCGAAAGTAACTCTGTCTGTCTGTCTGTCTGTCTGTTACGCTTTCACGCTTATACCGCTGAATCGATTTTGATGAAATTTGGTACAAAGATAAAATAGAGCTTGAGAAAGGACATAGGCTATAAATTATCACGCTATTTGCTATGGGGGGTGAGCAATAATCCAAAATGTCACTAGTGAACGACATTTTGCAGCGAGTTCGATCCTCAGCTACAGTTAAAAATTTTGTCATTATTTAATCTTATTTTTTTTTGTAATAAAATAACTTTTACCATTTTTTCAAAATAAAATTTACGTTTCTATTCGATATCTTCTAAATATTTTGTAAAAACTAATCAAAACAAATAATAAAATCAAAGCGGCGAGTAAAATCACGTACTATTTTGTTACATTATTCTATTTAGCTGCAAATTTAACTTCTGAAAGGAAAATCATCACGCTATCATCGATAAGGAGCCAACCAGATTATTATAACGTTTATATAAGAACGTCTATTTTAAAACATAATCATCGGTGACCTCAGCACATTGCTTTCGTATCTAGACTTGCGTGCAATATAAAGATGGTTCGAGTCCCCTAATATGGCTCTCATATAAGAATTTTTTTTTTTTTTTTATTTTTTCACCGTAAATAAGATTTTTTTATATATATTTTTGCATGCTTACATTTTTTTTATATCTACACACAATATATCTGTAGAAGTTTTTAGTTGTGTGCGTATCACGAAAAATGTTAATAATATAAAATGTAGATAACTTTTAAACATTAAAATTGTGTGTCACTTAAAATTTTACTTAGGCTTTGTTTCATCGCAATCGGTTGACTATATCGAAAGATATATGTATAAATTTAAAGTTTTCAAGACGTAAAATGTAACACCACACGCAATTCAGATACTCGCAACGCCATCTAAAGACTCAAAGTAGAAATAATGATGACAATGGCATTTGAAATTCATATTAAATTTGATAGATAAATGGCATTGTGTAATTTATGTAATTTTCTGAGTGGCGGAAGAATGACCATCGCCCACGTTTGCAGACAGTTCTATTTTTTTTTCCCCCGTGGTTGTAACAAGTTAATTGACCTATATGTATTGAATTATTGACTTTAAAATAACACGGCCAAATTTTTGGAAGGGGTTACATGGTACCTTGCGTTGGAAGGCCCCCAGGTGGACGTTACCGATGACCTGGTGAGGGTCGCGGGAATCCGATGGATGCGATACTCACAGGACCGGTCATTATGGCGACACTTGGGGAGGCCTATGTCCAAAAGTGGACGTCTTTCGGCTGAAATGATAATGATGACGTTGGCACCTTTTTATTCCTTTTTTAAGGGTGGAAATTATCCAGTGACTTCTCCCGCTCTTGTTGGGGCGGGAGGGCGTGTCAATCTTTTACTGACTGAAACCACACCTGTCCTTCAGTTGCGACATCTCTTTGAGGAGCGCGTGGATCACTACGCGCTGTTGACGACTGGGCTTGGTCCGGTCAACTACCGGACGGCCGGACGGCCGGACGGCTAGCTACCCATTGCTCGATGTCCGCAAGCCCGCGTCTACCGTGGCTGGTAGTCGGTGTCGGAATCTCGGCTCAGAGTGGAGCGGCCTCCTCCTTCGCTAACATTACGGCCTTGCAGAAGGAGGCTACTTCCGGCCATTTCTCCTCGCTTTGGACCATAGCCCGAACCAGGGCCCGGCGCCAGAGGCCACTGACGCCGATTGCCTCCACGAGGACACAGCAGTGCTACGCTCTTGCGGGGCACACCTCCAATGTATGCTTCACTGTGTCCTCCAGGATGATGGCACCTTGCTGCCTAATAATAGCGTGTTTTATTATTTGCAGTCACTGGTTCATATAAAACGAGGTCGAATATGCGAGTTCGATTGGACGGGGATACACCCACTCAAGATTTCGCCGAAATTCATTCAAAAGTTGGAGACTCTTTATAGGGTAGTTCCCACTATTGAAAAAACATTTGTCTGATATACGGGGACGTCAGTTATATACACACCAAAAATCCTAGGTAAATGAACCACCACGCCCAAAAGGATCAAGCTACAACAATCAATGCAAGTATGCTCTCGAAAATTCTTCATAAGTACTGTTGTGGAGGAAGATAGTTGATGATGATGGTAGTTTTTGGATTCACTTAAGGCTTTGCACTATCAGTGCACGTAATCCAGCTGAAGGTCGGTGTCCCGATTATGCTCCTTCGTTTACCTCTACTAAAATTGTCTAACTGCTTAAAATCTTCAGTGAAATTTTATTCAGGCGAAATGTATTACACGAGGTAACTCTTTCAAACAATCTCGCAGCCCCAGCAGACATGCCAGAGGCTCTATGCAGGAATCGTTCGGTCCATGGCCCTTTATGGAGCGCCGGTATGGGCGCCGTCGCTTCGAAAGCGACCGGCGGCCAAGCTGAACGCAAGCCAGAGGGTTATGGCCATCCGGATGGTGCGGGGATACCGCACGATTTCCCGCGAAGCAGTGAGCCTCCTTGCTGGCCAACCACCGTGGGATTTGCAGGCAAAAGACTTTGCACGCATGCACGATCTGCGCATGGAGATGCAACGCCGGGGCGAAACTCCGCTGCCGCGCCAAGTCGCGGCATGGCGGAAAGACTTCCGGCGAGATCTCATGGTGGAATGGCGACAGCGACTGTTGCAACCCAGTGCTGGGCACGCCATAATTATGGCGATAAGTCCCCTCTTTGAGGAGTGGCTGGAAAGACCTCACGGCGTCCTTACCTACCGCATGACGCAGGTCCTCACCGGACATGGTAAGTTCGGGAGGTTCCTGCACCGGATTCATGCAGAAGAGACGCCCGGGTGCCACCATTGTGTGGACCGCCCGGAGGACACGGTGGAGCATACGGTAGAGGTGTGCCCCGCTTGGGCAGAGCACCGCCGTGTCCTCGTGGGGCCGATCGGCGGCAGCGATCTCTCGCGCCGGGCCTTGGTACAGGCCATGATCCGGAGCGAGGAGGAGTGGCAGGCGGTTACCTCCTTCTGCGAAGCAGTAATGCTAGCAAAGGAGGCGGCCGATCGCGTGAGGCAACGGTCCTCACGCCCCAACCGCCGCCGGGATTCCGATCCCGATTTCCGGACGGCGAGCAATGGGTGGCTCGCCGTCCGACCGTCCGGTAACTGTCCGGACCGAGCCCAAGTCGTCGACGGAGCGTAGTGTTCCACGCGCGCCTCAAGGAGATGTCAGCAACTGTAGGGGCCTACAGGGTCGAGGCCTACTGGGGCGAGGCCTACTGGGGCCATGGGTGATGCGAAAGTGACCCCCGGGGCCCTGGAAAAAATGGCAAAGAAGGAACAGGAGTGGGTTTTTAGTCATTTTTATTTTTATAATTCCTAAATTTCAATTTTCCTAACTTTTATAATTACTATTCTCAAAATACCGAGTTTCAATAGATCGAATAACGAAAAGTCCGACTGAATGATAATTCGAAACATCAAAAATACGAATTCCGATTATTAAAATACCGATTAATAAAATTCCGAAATAAAAACGCCTCATAAAACTGTATAGCAAGACAAATAAACACATAAATGCTCGTCAGAGGTCGTAGTATGAGGGAGTAGAATTAAAAAACTAATGACCGATGCGTTTTCCAGCATGCAGGGGATTTATTGCAGCATGCAAGCAGACATGCAGCATGCAAGCAAGCATGCGACATGCAAGCAAGCATGCAACATGCAAGCAAGCATGCAACATGCAAGCAGGCATGCAGCATGCAAGCAGGCATGCAAAATGCAGCAAGCATTGTTTCTGTCACGGCTCCGGCGCTGCGGGGTTTGGGCGGCCCCACGCGAGCTTATCGTCGCAGATGGTTTTAACGCTCACCACCGCAGCTTCGGCTTGCTGGCCGGCTTTGCCGGCCAGCCTCAGCCGCGGCGGCGGGCCTTCAAACCACCTGCTCCTCAGCTTGCGGGCCGCCCTACCCCTCCGCGCCTACGCGGGTTTAAATTACACTCTAGGGGTAGGGCAACTAAGACTGCGTGAAGTCGGTTTTGCAGCGATTCGTTTCTGTCACTAAATTTTGTAGCACAACATGTTGACTTTTAGTTTATTCGAAGTATTGAAAATCGGAATATCGTTTTTCGGACCGAGAACCCTTCGAGCATTTGATTCTTCGAACGTATGAAAATCGGAAAACTAACAAATCGCATTTACGACTTTCGGTAAAATAAATTTCGTGATATTTAATAATAGACGTTATAATTTTTAGGTATTATGAAATTCGGACTTTTGAAAATCGGAACATCGAAATTCGGAATAAAATATTTCGGAGTATTTGGGTGTTCCCCTTGAAAAGATGAAAGAATAATATAAAAACTTTTTAGAAAAAAAAAAATAACCGACTTCACTAAAAAAAAAACACTAAAAGGATCAAAATAACTTTAATTTCGGAAGTCGGTGTTTCTCGGTATTGTTTGTTTCTTATTTAACACCGACTTCCGAAATTAAAGTTATTTTGATCCTTTTAGTGTTTTTTTTTAGTGAAGTCGGTTATTTTTTTTTTCTAAAAAGTTTTTATTTCACACTTTTTAGTTGCGATACACTTATAACCAGAGTGCCTATTTCTCATGACAATTCCAATTAACCCAAATACTGCCAGGTTACATTGTTTTATTATAAAGTTCCTGTGTCTACCTTTCTCCTTCCGGCTCCATCATCAGATCAGTTCGATAGTACCTTATAGCCAAAGAGCATCTCACGACAATTCCAATAAGCCCAAACACGGCTAGGATACATTGATTAATTACGGAGTTCCTGTGCCTACTTTCCGGCTCCACCATCAGATCAGTTCGATAGTACCTTATAGCCAAAGTGCATCTCATGACAATTCTAATAAGTCCAAACACGGCTAGGTTACATTGATTAATTACGGAGTTCCAGTGCCTACCTTCCGGCTCCATCATCATCATCAGATCACTTCGATGATACCATTTTCAACGTAACTATTCAGAATCATTCATTTATTTGTATTGTCATAGTCGCTTAACTATATCTTCACTGTGATATCTATTTGAGTATGAAGTTCCGTTGACCATTTCTGGTCTCCTTCATCAGTTCCACTTCATCAAATGTTGCTTTTTGACTGTAAATGCTTAAGTTCTTGATGAAAATACTAAAATTACCATAGGGTTGCCTATAATTTTTGAGGAGTTCCCTCGATTCCTCATGGATTCCATCATCAGAACTGGATTTTGAAAAAAATGGGACCAATCTGGAAGCATATCCTATAGAGGAAAAAAAAAATTTGCAAATCGGTCCATAAACGACGGAGTTCTGAGGTAACAAACATAAAAAAAAAAAAAAAATGATGATAAAAAAAAAAAAATACAACCGAATTGATAACCTCCTCCTTTTTTTGAAGTCGGTTAAAAATAGTTAAGGTTCTTAGTATTTTTTTTTACTATAGTGCGGTGACATCTTAAGTGTCTGTACAACTGGGCAATTTGTAGTCTTTTCAGGAAAAGTAGAGGCTCCACGTATATTTCCAATGTCAAAATAAATCATATACGTGATTTTTAAGCTGTCTCGTGTCAAAATTCTACGTTATTTTTCTAACTATATTTTTAAATATTATTCAAACAATTTACACAAGAGGTGATTAATTGAATTTCTTTGAAAATTCTGCTTGAAGAAAAAACCAATACGGAAAATGCTTTGATCTAGGCAAGAAATAGCCGATCTGTCAACAATTTGTCACTAAATACTTTTAATAATGACTACATGGTGTGTTTACATAACATAAGTAAACAAAGCTTTTGATTGACAGCTAACGTTGACAACTCATTTAACAAGATGTTGATCACGCGCAGCTTTTCTCGAAGTTTGCCAATTTTTTTTGGGAAATCTAGAATTTTTGTCTATATGCTGTTATGCTCATTTTGGAATAGAATATTGAATCACCATGGAATGTCTGGAATTTGAAACAAAATCTGTATAGTGCTGGGCTGTTTCCAATTTTTTTTCTAAAACTATTTGAGGGTGTGTCGCATATTCTTGACATTTGTCAATATTTGTGCCCCTTATTTATTTGTGCATTTTCAGTGCGACATCTAACCAATAACCATTTCAGAAGTGGTATTAATCTTAAGTAATGGTTAAACCAACCATGTGTAACCTCTGATTAACCCCGTTAATTGAAACTTTAACTGCGATGGGTTCATGAACCACTGCGAAACGATATAAAAATATTTGCAGATTTGGTTATTTTTTCAGAATCTCAAACTTTATCACTTAATCAGTCTCTGTTTTGACAGGTCTAAGACATGTTTTTGTTCTGAAAAGCTTTCAAAGCAAGCAGTAAAAGACCTCCCTGACCTCAAGCGATGACTTAGATGTTCACACCAATCGAAACTCGATAGCATCTCGCCTGCGAGATCGTATAGCTTGCGATACAAAGTTGTCGTGTGAACACGAATTAACGGTACTATACCGGTATTGTGTCCGTAAATATAGTGTACATTCAGAAATAGCCGTTGCCACAGCGAGGTAAACAAGTGCTATGTAAAGTTGCCGATTCGACCAAATTCTTGGCATCGCACGCCTGGCCGCATATTTCTTGAGCCCCGCGGTATTTGTTAATGGTCATTAGTTGATGGTGAACGGGGCGGACCTTACGTACGGAACAAATGTTCGTAACTTTGGTACCTACGTACTTTGGCGCGTACGTTCCCATCGAGTGTCTGATGCCGATGCCTGATTGGCTGCCAAATGTCAGCGCAATTAGTGTGGGGCATGAATATGTTGATTTTGGCGGTGCATCTTTGCGACTGTCACGTCTTGGTCTAAAAATAGATAGTTTCGTAAAATACTGATCGTAGGTATTTAATATTTGTCTGAATTTACTAAAATAGCTTTTGTACAACAAATATTACAGTTAAATAATCTTTGTAGTGTAGTGCTAAGTGCTGCAGTACCAACAACTTATAAACCTGGCATTGTATGAGGAATTAATAACTAGACCTTCTAAAATACCACTCGAGTGGATTTAAGTACCTATTTCTTACAATTGGTAAGTCATGCTACTATTATTAAGAATAAGTATTTAATTAAGTAGGAATAATGATTCTGTGAATGCAATAGGTATTAAGAAGAAAAATAATTGCCTATTTATTAGGCACCTACTTCAAATATTACCTAAAATAATGTTATAACCAGAGGTCGGAATTAGGTAGAGTTATTTATGTACTGACACTGATTTCATGCAGCGAAAGCACAAAGTGGATCTGCCTCAAATCCCGAGATTAATTTTAAAGAGCAGTTTTTTTATCAGACTATCTAAAAAAATTCTTCCTACTTTAATGTCGAGGAGGAGGAAGTGTATAAAGTTGATCTCACCTCAGTTGTCGAGAGATCTTTTTCAATGAAAAATACTAATAAAAATTGTATGTTAATTATCTTTGTTTTATTTGTCTTGTCTATCTCCGAGGTTTTTATTATTATTTATTTGTAATATTGTTGGCCACACGGGATTTTTCATTAGAAATTCCGAGAAGATCCATATTAATACCAACATTTCGATGCAAGTACATGAATAACTGTACCTAATTCCGATCTCTGGTTATAACTGACCTCATGGCAGACAAGCGGAGAAAGTTTGTCACTGCAGCACTCGGCTCCATAACACCCTTACCTACGGCTCGGGTGAATTCCGCCTCATTCGCAATTACAAATTTCCACGTATATCAAACGACGCCAGATACGATACATACAAACAATTGTGGCGGGGTTAAGCTCGCGTACTTGTCCGCACTAGTGCGGGAAACAGTCAATTGCGTGCCTGAAAGCGGTAGAGATAAGAGCGAGTTCTCGAGTAAGTGTATTGAAATATTTATTTATAGACTATAAGTATTCTTAGATATATATAATTACGCTAAGTGCCACAGGCTAATTTGTCCAGAAAAATCAGCGTTTCTGAGGCATATACTGGTCCATAAAGCCTCAGATAAATTATGAGAAAAAATGTCCCCCAACATGACGCGCAACGCTGTCAAATTGTCCAACATGTCCCGCTTCACGTGATTGTGTTGTATAATGTTGGCGGGTAATTTGTGGGACCCTGGGCAATCTTGCAGCCTTTCGAGTACCGTAATTAGAGACACAATAGAAAGACGATGAGCGAGCGAACGCCGGCGTTCGCTTGGGGTTTAATAGATGCGTTACGCGTTACTATGGGGGACATTTTGTCCCGTAATGTATCTGAGGCTTGACATTTACATCACTGTGTTTCCTGATAGCTACAACTTAGGGGTCTTTAGGTCAAGAGTGAATAGGCTACGTTTTTTTTTTAAATTGATATAAACCAGTGCTTGACTGCGATCCCACCTGATGGTAAGCAATAATGCAATCATTGATGTTGATGCTCACTAGTTTATTAAGAGCCAATTCACTCTAGCCTTGAAGACACCTAAATTAAAGTTGGACGGGAAAACCACAGCAGACAAATTGTTCCAGTCCTTCAATGTACGCGGTATAAACAACGAAGCGAAACTGGCTAGCTTTATGGAGAAGGAGGGCCTCTATATGATGAATTCCTTCTTCAAAAAGCGTGAGTATAGAAGGTGGACCTGGCAAAGTCCTGACGGTGCAACTAGAAATGAGATTGACTTCATCCTGTCGACGAAAAAGCAAATATTCAATGATGTCTCTGTGATCAACGCGGTGAAAACTGGAAGTGATCACCGCGTCGTAAGAGGCACATTGAATATTAACATTAAGCTTGAAAGGTCTCGACTGATGAAGTCTACGCTCCGTCCAGCACAGATCCAGATCCAAAACCCCGAGAGCTTTCAGCTCGAACTCCACAATCGTTTCGAGTGCCTAGGAAGCTCCGTGGATGAATATAACGATGGGTTCGTGGAAACTGTCCATACGGTCGGGTCTAAGTTTTTCAAGACTCACCGTACAAATAAAAACAAGAAGCTCTCCGATCCGACCCTCGAGCTAATGAAGAAGAGGCGTGAGATGATTCTGCAGTCTTCAGACGATGCGTGCATATACCGGCAGCTCAATAGACAAATCTCGAAGTCCCTGAAACGTGACCTTCGCCGCTTTAATACCGCAAGGATTAAGGATGCGATTGAGCGGAATAAGGGCTCTAAAGTATTTGCACGAGATCTGTCTATTGGGCAAAGCCAGCTCACGAAACTGAAGACCGACGATGGCAGAGTCATATCCGCCAAATCGGAGCGTCTGGGAGAGATCGAGGCTTTTTATGGACAGTTATACACGTCTACCGCTAAACCCGCTGTAAATCTAGTAAACGACCCAAGAGCTAGATTGACTCGACACTATACCGAAGATATCCCGGACGTCAGCCTGTACGAGATTAGGATGGCTCTGAAGCAGCTGAAAAACAACAAGGCGTCGGGTGAGGACGGAATTACGGCCGAACTCCTAAAGGCGGGTGGAAAACCGGTCCTTAAGGCCCTTCAGAAGCTATTTGATTCCGTCATACTCGAGGGGAAAACGCCACAGGCGTGGAGCAGAGGCGTGGTGGTACTCTTCTTTAAGAAGGGCGATAATGCCCTGCTTAAGAATTATAGGCCCATCTCGCTTCTGAGCCATGTCTACAAGCTGTTTTCCAGAGTCATCACGAATCGTCTCGCGCGCAGGTTCGACGACTTCCAGTCTCCCGAACAAGCCGGATTTCGAAAAGGCTTTAGCACCGTGGACCACATACATACGCTGCGGCAGGTTATACAGAAGACTGAGGAGTATAACCAGCCTCTCTGCTTAGCGTTTGTGGACTACGAGAAAGCCTTTGATTCGATTGAAACTTGGGCTGTACTGCAGTCTCTCCAACGGTGCCAAATTGACTATCGGTATATCGAAGTGCTGAAGTGTTTGTACAAAAACGCCATTATGTCAGTCCGACTACAAGACCAGACCTCGAAACCTATCCTCTTGCAGCGGGGTGTGAGGCAGGGAGACGTTATTTCTCCGAAACTGTTCACGGCAGCAATGGAGGATGTCTTCAAGGTTTTGGAATGGAGAGGGCTAGGCATTAATGTCAATGGCGAGTACATCACTCACCTTCGGTTTGCCGACGACATAGTAGTCATGGCTGAGACTACGGAGGAGCTCAGTACAATGCTTGGTGACCTCAGTAGAGCTTCCGAAAGAGTGGGACTTAAAATGAACATGGACAAAACCAAAGTCATGGTAAACAGCCATGTAGCACCCACTCCTATCAAGGTCGGGGACTCTACACTCGAAGTTGTAGACGACTACGTTTACCTGGGACAGACGGTCCAGTTGGGAAGGTCTAACTTCGAGAAAGAGATCAATCGTCGAATCCGACTCGGCTGGGCAGCGTTCGGGAAGCTGCGCGGTGTCTTCTCGTCCAATATACCACAGTGTCTCAAGACGAAAGTCCAGACCAGAGCGTGTTGCCAGTGATGACATATGGCTCCGAAACGTGGTCGCTTACAATGGGCCTCATTAGAAGGCTTAAAGTCACCCAAAGGGCAATGGAGAGGGCTATGCTCGGAGTTTCCTTGCGTGATCGAATCAGGAATGAGGATATCCGCAGGAGAACCAAGGTTGCCGACATAGCACGAAGAATCGCCAAACTAAAGTGGCAATGGGCAGGGCACATTGCTCGCAGAACAGATGGCCGTTGGGGCCGAAAGGTTCTGGAATGGCGACCACGTACCGGAAGACGTAGCGTTGGAAGGCCTCCTACAAGGTGGACCGATGACTTGGTAACGGTTGCGGGGGTCCGATGGATGCGAGACGCACAGGACCGTTCGCTGTGGCGACGCTTGGGGGAGGCCTATGTCCAGCAGTGGACGTCTTTCGGCTGAAATGATGATGATGAAGTTCAGTTATTTTCACAACAATGAAATGATGCATCCTGAGGAATTGAATGATGAATGTAAAATATTTGTACTACGATCCTAAATAACAGTGCTACCACGTTTCCATAACTGCTACAATATTATTCTAGATCTTATGTACGGTCAGGGGTCAAAAGTGCAGTTGCACTCCATCAATGCTAAAGGGTCTAAAATGTCTTTGTAGCAGAGGGTCAATGGTTCATGCCTGATTTAATTTGAAGCATAGAATAGCGTAGTATTGATTAAACTAGTTGTGGACTACTGGACTATGAAACTTCTACTTCAAAGAAATTTTAGACACTTTAGCATTGGTAGAGTGCTACTGCACTTTGACCCCTGACTGTACCTACACTGCCATGCCACGTGTAAATACAGGCTATTTGTGGGTGACTAAGTCTGTAGGTGAATAATATAAACTCAAGGCGATTAATTTACCACTTAAAAAATCGATTTGCAGTTAAATTATAACTTCACTATAGTTTAAACTGTCTAATTATCTCAAAGAAAAATAGACATTGATTATGCTTAAGACAATGCAACATTGACTGTGGAAAAATGAAAATGTAAGGGGTTTACAACGTGTGGGATTGCGCGAGAGTCACGCGCGTACTTACGGACCGTGACCTACCCATTGCTCTCTGTCCATAATAAGCGGTAAGCCATATCCAGGGTGCGGCGACGGCGCGTTATGTTTGATTGACGGGGTTGTCCGAAAGAGTTACCGTGACCGTGAAACGCAAAGTGCAACTGAAAGAACACTGGTGGGATTTAGCCAAAAAAAAGTATGACACTCGGGGGAGTCTCATACTTTTCATACTTTCATCCCGCTCTGGGTGAAGAGAGGGGTCTCTTCACCCAGAGCGGGAGAAGTCATTTGACGATTCCCATAGTCTTTTTAGGTACCTATTGTGGGGAGATAAAAAAAAAACTGGGCAAGTGCGAGTTAGACTCGCGCCCTGGTTCCGTACAAACTTACCTATGTAAAGAGTTCAATTCCTGATTGGAGTCTCGGAAGTTTTTTTCCAAATCGCAAAAAAATATTTTTTTTTATTTCGTTACAACAAATTTACTGTTTTCAGATTTATAAAAAAAAAAAAAAAAACAAAATACATTTATTTCTTCAGTTATTCCTATACTTTTTTTATACTTGTGTTATAAGACCTTGTTTATTATGCAAAATTTCAGGATTCTGGGTCAACGGGAAGTACTGTAGAATTTTGGTTCCCTTGTCTGTCGACCTTGGCCGTTTATGTCGCAATAAACGTATAGTATACGTTTATTGCGACATAAACGCCCGTATCTTTTTTGTCCGTTAACTTAGAAGTTTGATTTTTTCACAGCTTCAAGGAACCGCAGATCTACGTAAGTATATGGTTTTAATTTCAACTCGATACGTCCACGTGTTCCTGAGGTAAAGGGTCTTGACAGACAGACAGACGGACGGACAACAAAGTGATCCTATAAGGGCTGAAACTGCGTAGAGCGGGCGCCCGCGCGGTTCCGTACAAAAGAGCTCCGTTGCGGGGACCCGCGCGGGCACTTTTGTATGGAACCGCGTGGGCACCCGCTTTACGCAGTTTCAGGCCTAAGGGTTCCGTTTTTTCCTTTTGAGGTACGGAACCCTAAAAAATAAAAAGGCAGTGGAATAAGTCCTACGCGATAGTAGGACATATTCCTCTTTCTTTAACATCATTAGCACAAATCATCCGCGCCTACCGTATTGTCCACAGTCCACCGCACGCACCGTCCTAAAAATTTCAGAGATTTTTAGGACGGTGCGAGCCTTTTTCACTTTCAAACTCGAATTAATGTTTAAGCCTTATTTGAAAAGAGGCTCTAAAGAAGAAGAATAAAATGGATTTATTTGACACCAGACAATTTAAGGCAGAAATTAAAATCCATCCATCCATCAAAAACATTTGACCAACTTGACTCATCGCATTATTTCGCATTGTACCTACACCAATGGATAGTCTTTGATCATCAGATTCATTGAAATGACGTCTCTCCACCCACAGATGAAAACAGAAAAATGTAAGAATTACTGTGAATAAAGGGTCTGAATCAGTCACTCGGAATGCAATGACTCCCTCACGATGACTACTCAACAGTTTCCCTCATTGAAATCAGCAGTATTTTCAAACTATCCGGATTTGAAGGGGGATAAAAGCTCTAATTATACGTGAACAAAATAGAGCCAGATACAACTTGATTATAAACACACTGAATGCTCAACAAGTGTACTAAGCACCTAGATTAGGGATATGCGTACTGGGTTTTAAGTACGTACAATCAACTGCACGCACAAGAGGTAAAGATTTTATATTCAATAGGAAAGACGAATGAATGCATTTATAAAATTGTAATTGTATGAGTACCTACCTAAGTGGTGATAGGTACTTTCGAAGGTCCTCATAATGCCAGAACATAAAACAAAAAAAAAATATCACATCATACTAATATTATCAAGGCGAAAGTTTGTGTTTGCATATGTTTATTACTTCTTCACACTCGAACGGCTGAACGCTTTTCGTTGAAAATTGGTACACGGGTAGACTAGACGAATACCTAGTTTTACTATCTATCCACCACTGGCTGCAACTAGCTGCTGCCTGTGGTTTTCTCAGCTTGCTCAGTAATAATCACCAAAAGTTAGCTGTATTTCGTCAGTTGCTCTTTGCTGTCCAGCCCCCTTAGCCAAGTTACAACCGTTTCCTTTCGATTCTCTTTTCGTGGATCGCCTCGAGTTGGCCACGCCTCCTATTCCTTTGTTGTGACCACGTGACTGAGCGTTGAGATGACGTCAGAATAAAGGAAACGGAGGCGTGGCCGACTCGAGGCGATCAACGAAAAGAGAATCAAAACGAAACGGTTGTAACTTGGCTAGGGGGACAGGGCAATGTTAACTCTTTTGAGCGATTGCGCAGCCTAAATACGCTTTATATATAGATATATATTTCAGATACAATTCTAACGTTGACATGACTGATGGGTATATAGAAACCTACATATCCGTCGATACGTTATCCAGAATGTGCAGTCAATATAATGCAATATGCCAGACATACGACTTGTTTTTGAACAGTTTTAACGAATTTAGAAACTATTTGTATAAATTGAAATTACATTAGTGTCATTTATTAACTTCTCCATATTATTTCACCTTTACTGTCACTAATGGAGCATGTTAAACATTGAGTGCTGTGTACAGTAATAATTGAACTTCAGATTTATGTACTGTAAGTTGTCCCCCTCGCGCACCGATTGTACATACGTTTTTACAACTTTAATGACTTTGAAAAACGCTAAATCGTCGTATACTGTACACACGGATGTACGAAATTTATTCGGCCGAAAATGTTGGTCTCTATATCTTCGTTTTTCCTGGAAAAAAAACAGAAAAGGCTTTTTTCTTTTTTTTTTGGTGATTTTACTAAAAAACGCGCAATCACGTAATAACAATAGACGCGCGAGGGGTTGTCTTAACCTGTAGTCTGTCACTGTACTTTAATTTTTCTTCTCCTTTCTCTATCGTATATTTTAATATTTATTAGTTTATTATTTGGTGATGTACCTATTTATGTATTATATGTAAGTATACATATATATTTTATTGTATTTTTATTTTTTTTATTCATGATTTATGTTGTTGTACACTGTCAGCCCCAAATCTTTTCCTTTCGTTTCAATCCATCCAAAGGTTGTCTGGTAGAAATTTCCCTGTGCAATTAGACCTCCTATTGTAAACTTATTTTTTTTTATAAATGTCTGTTCTGTAATAAGTTAAGGCGGTAATAAATAATTAAATAATAAATAAATAAAATAAAAATACAAACGCACTCTTAACGTCTTGACAACTGCTTTATTTCGTAGCATTTAGAAGTCGGTCTCCATAGTTCAACAGTCGTTACTAAAACGGGCAGTTGATAGTACTCGTGAGTACCTGAACCAAAATGTGCGATAGTGTTGTTTATTTGCAGACGGTCCGCCAGCATGGACTAACAGGAATCAGGATGTGTTGTATAAGCACGTTACAAATTAGAGCAGTAATGTGCAGCTAAATTTAGTTATGCGTTTTCCTAGTTTTCAGCTACCTACTAGATTTGGAATGTGGTAAATGAGATAAATCCCAACTGTTTTTTACCTGTAAAAACAATTGGGTACCTATTTCGGTAATTTTTTAGGGTTACGTACCTCAAAAGGTGTTGAGGAGCACAGCGATCTCCTAGTTTAACACTAGTTATTGTCAGCGGCCTCGCCCGCTTGTAAATTTAAAGTAGCTTACGTAGGGATTGTTAATTAGCTTTATATAAAGTCACGCAACCTTAGACTTCATATTCGAGAGCAATAACAGCAGAGTTACTCTTATAAGAGAGTTTTGTATATATATATTCATCTGTTATTGCTAATTTGTATTGTTTACTAGATTTACATTAGATAACTAAGAATTACTGTAATGGATAGTTGTTTATGTTGTATAGAGTAATCTTAGTTAGTGTGATGATTGTATGTAGTTATAATGTGATTTTAGTTAATAAGTTTCAAATTGTATTGGAATTATAAATAGATACATTTTAATGCTCGAATGTGGTTGGAAGTAGGACAAGGATTTGTATGGTCGCACCTACCACTACCTCCGCCCACGTCGAAATGTCGGTCGAACGTGATTGGCCAATAGGAATTTTAATGGTCTTATAAGACCGCCACTACTTCCACCCACCTACGAGGGGTATATATATAGCCGCTTCATGGCCAAAAGTTTGTCGTCGTTTGGTGTCATCGCTTGCTTGCTGTCTTCGCTTCCTGTAAACATCTTTCAAGAATAAATCCTCAAGTCTTCAGTTCCTGTGCGTTTTATTTTCTTCGGGAATCATCCACCTCTGCGCCTGAATACTCTACAAAATTGGTCCTTCGAGCCGGATCGTCCTGAAGACTGTAAAACGTCCTGAAAAAGCTGAAGATCGTCTTGAATATTGGCTTGAAGATTCGTCGAGATCGCCCTGTGAAGATCGCCCTGAAGACTTATCAAGATCGCCTGAAGACTTATCAGGATCGCCTGAAGACTTGTCAACAACGTTCTGAAGACTCATCAAGATCGCCCTGTGAAGATCGCCTGAGAAGATGAGTGAACGCAGCGCCGTGACTACACGAAGCAAGCTACGCAAGTTGGAGGAGGCGATGAACAAGCGTCGTGCCATGGAGAGTGACTCGGGAGTGCCGACTGAATTAGCACCGGGATCACCATCGATAGCGCCTACCTCATCTTCTGTTCCTGTGCCTGCACCTGTGATTCCATTGGCGGGGCCCGGTCGTGTGATCGACTACAGTGATGCTGCAACACCAAGGGAATCGGTGATACGACGGAGTGCAAGGAAACAAGGATCAAGAGCCAGCCACGTCTCCACGAAGAGCGGACAACGAAGTGCCGACTATCTTCGGAGGAGGGTCGAATACGAGGCTGAAAGAGAGCTAGTGCGCCTGAAGGAAAACCTCGTGAGGAAGAAACTAGAAGCAGAGTTGGCTGAAATAGACGCCGCAGCTGACGAAGATGACTCGTCAGATGAAGAAGGAACGACTCGCCGAGTTGAAGAATGGATTACTCGTACCGCACCCAGTAATCAAGAACCATCAGTGTCGCAAGTGCCGTCGAACTCAGTGCCAGTGACAACGTCCGTGACCGCGACCTCGCGCGAAGTGCCCGTGTCCGCGCCCGCGACCTCACACGAAGTGCCCGCGTTCGCGCCCGCGACATCTCGCGGAGTACCTATGTCCGTGACGCCACAAGTATCTGCGCTCCCACAACAGTGTGCGCCCGCGACCGTTCAGTTCAGAGACTTAGTGCCCAACACGCCTATACCGAGTGGCAGTGTACCGCGAGTGCAACGTGAAGTGCCTGACTGGGATCAAACCTTCGCTGAAGACACGGACAGAAGCCGGTCGCGAGACAGGAAAATAGACCAGCTAGCAGAGGCCATTTCGAACCTAGCTCGTCCGCGACCAGTGCCCAGACAAGCTTATGAGTTGCCGTACTTTAGTGGGGACCCAGCTGATTGGCTGTCATACAAGAACATGTACTGGGACACTACAGCAATGTACAACTTCAAGCCGCATGAGAACCTAGCGCGCCTGAAAACATCGCTGCAGGGAGAGGCCAAGATAGCAGTAGAAGATCTGCTCAGGACATCTACGAATCCGACGGAGATCATAAAGACACTGGACGAAGAGTTTGGACACCCGAACCTGATACTGGAATGTGCATTGAAGAAAGTGCGTGCGTTGCCTAAAGTGACGGAAAGTGGTCGTGAATTACGGAAATTCTCTTCGACTGTGCGTAATTGTGTGTCGCTGCTGAGGAATGTGCATGCAACCGGATATCTCAACAACCCACAACTGGTGAGTGAATTACTGAATAAGTTGACACCTGTACAGAGAGCTCAGTATGGGGACTATGCTATGGGCGTAGCTTCAACCCAAGGAATTGACGTGAGGGTGTCGCCTAGTTTAGAAATATTGGCAGACTTCCTAGGACACCTAGCCCGAGCTACCTCTTATTATGTGCAAATGGAAGTGAGCGCTACCGGAGCACCGGTTTCTAAACCACAGAAAAGCGCACCAAAACAAGTTCCATACAGAAATATACAACGATTGCATGTACAAAGTGACAATTCACCACCACAAACAAGAGTATCTCAGTGCACAATGTGTGAGGGAAATCACAATCTCACGAAATGTGATAAGTTTGCTAAGCTGAGTGTAGATGACAGATGGCAACACGTGAAGGATAAACGTCTATGTTTTAAATGTATAGTGAAGCAACATGCAAAGAATTTCTGTCGAGCTAACAAGTGTCCGTCATGCAACTATGCACACCATATCCTATTGCACGCAGAGAAAAAGACCACTGAAAGTGTCACGAATGTGAGTGAATACCACGGCAAGTCGCTCCTGAAAATATTACCAGTGTGTGTAACAATTGAGAACAACACACACGAATGCTACGCCCTACTTGATGACGGGGCCACGATATCACTGGTGGATGACTCGTTGGCAGAGAACGCTGGGGGCCAGGAAGAACCCTTAGTGTTAAAGAGTGCGCGCGGACAAGAGGTGTCGGACAAGACCTCGCGTAGAGTGATAGTGTCAGTGCGTGGGCCAAACGGCAGAGTGCATACAGTGAAGTGTCGTACGTTTAAGAGACGACTTACCCGCACAAACAGTGCCGGCTGCGTTGCTTACGGAGCACGCCCACCTGCGCGACTTGGGCTGCGAGGGAATGATTGGGGCCAAGCCGCTGCTGTTGCTGGGACAGGACAATTGGGAGCTGCTGGTCGGCCGGGATATACGCCGAGGAAAATCTGGTAAGCCCGTTGCTTCCTTGACCAAGCTAGGTTGGGTCGTTCATGGACCCGTAGGCAAAGGACATAGGTCGGCTGAAGAGTCTGTGAATTGTGTCGTGGAACCACTCTTAGATTTGCATACGATAGTTAAAAATCAGTTTGAGCTAGAATCTATAGGTATAGCACAAATCCCTAGATCGCATAGGGAGAATGATAGAGCTCTAGAAATTCTAGATAATACTAGCCATCAAAATGGGGATGGCCATTGGGAAGTAGGGTTGTTGTGGAGGCATGATAGCCCGCAACTCCCCGATAATTATGCTTACGCTCGCCATCGCTTGGCGGGGATTGAGCGAAAGTTGAACCGGGATCCCGAGTATGCAGAGGCCTATAAGAAACAAATAGATAGGTTGGTTGAACAGGGTTACGCCAATAGGTTGGAGAGCGGCGTCCAAGATCCGGTCTGGTATTTACCCCATTTTGGGGTGAAGAATCCAAACAAGCCGGGGAAGTTAAGATTAGTCTTTGACGCTGCCGCCACGTATCAAGGGACATCCCTAAATGACAACCTATTGACGGGCCCCGACCTACTGAATTCACTTCTAGGAGTGTTGTTTAAGTTTAGACTAGGGCCAGTAGGGTTCACGGGAGACATTGCTGATATGTTTTTAAGAATAAAAATTAGAGAGCAAGACCGCGGGGCACAGCTATTTTTGTGGCAGTCGGGAACCGAGAAGGAACCCCAGATATATGTGATGAGTTCTATGATATTCGGTGCAGTATCGTCTCCAACCTCGGCGATATACGTTCTAAATAAGAACGCATCGTGTCATGAGGAGGAGTACCCCGAAGCGGTAGCTGCCGTGAGACACAATCATTACATGGATGACTACCTTGATAGCACGTGGTCTGTTGCTCAGGCTAACAAGCTAATATATGACGTGACCCACATTCACGCCGAGGGCGGTTTTCATATACGGGGGTGGGTCACGAACTCCCAAGAGCTAAGGAGCAAATTACAGCTAGACATGCCAGACCGCATATCCCTGGAAAATGGGGACAACGCGTCCGAACGAACCTTAGGAATGATATGGTCGCCAGGAACCGACCAATTAGCCTTTGACCTATCTTTTAAGAAGATACCCAAGGCTATCGTGGAGGGGGAAATAGTACCCACGAAGCGTGAATTCTTGAGATTCATAATGTCGGTGTTCGACCCACTGGGTTTCCTGTACCCATGCGTCATTCAGTCGCGCATATTGATGCAGAAAATATGGCGTACAGGCATTCAGTGGGACGAGAAACTGGGTGAGGCAGAGGCTAGGACTTGGTTCGAGTGGCTGCATAATTTGCAGCACCTCGAAAAGATAACCATCCCGAGATGGTATGGCTTAGTCCTAGAAGACATAGAACTCCACGTTTTCGGGGACGCAAGCGAATCCGCCTATGCCGCAGTCGCTTATATAGCGGAAATGATGAACTCGGCAACAGGCGGGTGAGCTTCGTTCTAGGTAAAGCCAGGGTAGCCCCTCAAAAGGTCATTTCGATACCTCGCCTGGAATTGCAAGCGGCAGTACTGGCCTGCAGGATAGCGTCAACTGTAGAGATAGAGTTGGGGGTAGTAATCAAACGTAAATATTTTTGGACGGACAGTCAGACTGTCTTAAAATGGATAGGTTCCGACGCTACAGACTTTCAGCGGTTTGTGTCCCACCGACTAGCCGAAATTGACTCAAGGTCAAGGAAGTGTGACTGGCACTGGGTTCCCTCGGCGTTGAACCCGGCCGACAAGAGCACCCGCTTGGACTGGCCTAGAAACAGTAACGAGTGGCTTTCGGGCCCGTCGTTCCTCTGCCGTCCACAGGAGCAATGGCCGACGGCTTCCGGGAGTGACGCAGTGACGGAGGAGGACCTAGAACGTGTGCAACGAGTAAATGTCCTGACCACACAGGCCGAACCCACACTGACATACGAGCGGCTGCCAACATGGACACGCGCCGTACGTGTCGTAGCGCGTCTAATAATTTTCACTGGGCTTTGTCGCAAACGTCGCAACTCAGCTACCGTCACCATAACAGACCTGCGAGAGGCGGAGCTACGCCTGCTGAAACTCATGCAGGCCGAGAGCTTTCAAGAGGAAATTAAAGCCCTCCGAGAGGCCCGACCACTGCCAAAGAACAGCAGAATAAGGACCCTAGACCCTATGCTGTACGAGGACGGGCTGGTGAGAGTACGCGGCAGACTGGGCGCCTGCAGCGAGCTTGTCTTCGGAGCGCGTCATCCTATAATATTGGATGGGAAACACGCCCTCACGCGCCGACTAATATTAAAATATCATGTGGCCTCCCTGCACGCTAATCAAGAGGCTGTGGTGAACAATGTGCGGGAAAAGTACTGGGTAACGAACCTGCGATCGACTGTAAAAGCAGTGACTGCAAGCTGTCAGCAATGTCGCATCAAGAGATCCGCACCTACCTCACCAAAGATGGGAGACCTGCCACCAGCGAGACTGGAAACGACTCGTCGAGCCTTCGTCCATTGTGGGGTGGACTATTTTGGCCCCATGGAAATAGTCATCGGGCGGCGCCGGGAGAAGAGGTGGGGCGTGTTGTTCACGTGCCTCACTACGCGCGCTGTCCATCTGGAGCTGGCTGCAACACTGAGCGCCGACTCCGCGATACTGGCACTTAGGCGTCTGATCGCGCGCCGCGGCTGTCCCGCGGATATGTACTCCGACCGCGGGACCAACTTCGTCGGGGCGCACTCCGAGCTCCGGGAGGCGCTGCGGGAGCTGAACCACGACCGTCTCGAAAGCGAGGCGACAGGCCGGGGCATAGCCTGGCACTTCAACCCCCCGGCTGCCCCACACATGGGTGGCTGCTGGGAGCGCCTGGTGCGTTCTGTCAAAAACGCACTACGGGCGACCCTCAAGGAACGAGCCCCTCGCGAGGAGGTCCTCTATACCCTTCTCGCTGAGGCCGAGCTGGTCGTGAATAGCCGACCGCTCGCCTACGTGAGCTGCGATGCGGAGCAACCGGTGGTGCTGACGCCGAATCATCTCCTGCTGGGCACTGCCGCGGGAGATGCGCCGTGCACACGTCGACATGTGGTCGACCTCGACTCGCGCCGCATGTGGAAGCGGGTGAACGCGCTGGCCGACCTCTTTTGGAGGCGCTGGCTGCGCGAATACCTTCCAACGCTGCAGCAAAGAAGAAAGTGGAACAGTGATGTGCCAAATATTAGAGTCAGTGATGTGGTAGTGATTGTGGACGAGAACAAACCGCGAAATCAATGGACAAAAGGCATAATTGCGAAAGTGTACCCCGGCTCCGATAACGTTATTAGGGTCGTAGACGTTAAAACCAATAACGGAATTTTACGACGTCCCGTTGTAAAGGTCGTTGTGCTCCCTACCGACGGGTCTGTAATCGGTTGAACCCTCTTACGGGGGGTGGGATTGTTGAGGAGCACAGCGATCTCCTAGTTTAACACTAGTTATTGTCAGCGGCCTCGCCCGCTTGTAAATTTAAAGTAGCTTACGTAGGGATTGTTAATTAGCTTTATATAAAGTCACGCAACCTTAGACTTCATATTCGAGAGCAATAACAGCAGAGTTACTCTTATAAGAGAGTTTTGTATATATATATTCATCTGTTATTGCTAATTTGTATTGTTTACTAGATTTACATTAGATAACTAAGTTAGATAACTAAGAATTACTGTAATGGATAGTTGTTTATGTTGTATAGAGTAATCTTAGTTAGTGTGATGATTGTATGTAGTTATAATGTGATTTTAGTTAATAAGTTTCAAATTGTATTGGAATTATAAATAGATACATTTTAATGCTCGAATGTGGTTGGAAGTAGGACAAGGATTTGTATGGTCGCACCTACCACTACCTCCGCCCACGTCGAAATGTCGGTCGAACGTGATTGGCCAATAGGAATTTTAATGGTCTTATAAGACCGCCACTACTTCCACCCACCTACGAGGGGTATATATATAGCCGCTTCACGGCCAAAAGTTTGTCGTCGTTTGGTGTCATCGCTTGCTTGCTGTCTTCGCTTCCTGTAAACATCTTTCAAGAATAAATCCTCAAGTCTTCAGTTCCTGTGCGTTTTATTTTCTTCGGGAATCATCCACCTCTGCGCCTGAATACTCTACAAAAGGAAAAAACGGTACCCCTACAGGATGACTTTGTTGTCTATCTGTCTGTTTGTCTGTCTGTCAAGACCCTTTATCTCGGGAACGCGTGGGGGTATCGAGTTGAAATAAAACCATGTACTCAGGTTTGCGGTCCCTTAAAGCTGTGAAAAAAATCGAACTTGTAAGTTAACGGAAAAAAAGATACGGCAGTTTATGTTGCAAAAAAACGTATATTATGTTACTCTCAAATAATACTCTCAATAAAAAATTCATAGGGTACTTCCTGTTGTCCTAGAATCCTGAAATTTGGCATGAAGCAAGGTCTTATAGCAAAAAATCTGAAAACTGTAAATTTGTATTTACGTCACAAAAAAAATACTTTTTTTCGATTCGTAAAAATCTTTGAAACTCAATTCGGAAATTGAACTGTTTTCATAGGTAAGTTTCTACGGAATCCACAGTGCGCGAGTCCGACTCGCACTTGCCCTGTTTTTTCTTATTTTTATTAAAAAAATAACTATATCCAAAAACGAAAATAGAAGGAATTTTCAGTCTACACCCAAGCGAACGCGTTCGCGTATATTATAAAATACTACGCATTCTATTTGTAGGAAATTTATTCAAGAACGTAAATAATCAAACTTCTTCAAGTAGTCTGTAAATATCGAAAATAAGGTCTATGAATATCCACGTGTATTCAACGACGTTTTTCAATACTCTTACGAAGAGATAAATAAATGGGGGCTACTTATCGACTAGCCTGATACGATAAATATAATAAATCATGGCAGCAACGAACTGGCGCACTTTTCCGCACTAGTGCGAAAAAAGTAGGTAAATTGCGTGCCTAAAAGCGGTACAGGGGTAGGAGCGTGTTGAAAAAGATTAATCTTCTGGCGTACATTCTGAGATATTTCATTGATCTTAATGATACTATTGAAAAGCACTTAACGCTGGCGAATGCGGATCATAAAATCTATGTCTCTCTTAACATCAAACAGCTTTTTGAATGTATGAAGAAACAGACGAGCAGCCGGGTGTCAGGTTTATTGCGTAAATCCTGTCGTAAACCCATTAGTGTAAATTCACGAAATATTCGCTCCGTCCTAAACTAAACGCATCCCGGTATTCAGGACACAAACAAACACGCAGATAATTTGCAGTGAGCATTAAATGATGCGTTTAACTTAGATTGGCCTGTCGGTCTAGTGGTTAGTGGCCCTGACTGCCGGAGGTCGTGGGTAAGATTCCCACCCAAGAAAAATGTTTGTGTGATGAGCACGATCATTTATTCTGTGTCTGGGTGTAATTTAGATATCTATAATATGTTGTGTAATTGTATTTAGAAATATTAAGTATGTTTATCAGTTGTCTAGTACTCAGCAAAAGCCCTGCTTAGTTTGGGACTAGATGGCATTGTGTGAAAGTTGAGGAATATTATTATATATAATTATATTATTATCTATATGTATCAGTATATCTCAGAACCCTGAGGTCCTGGACCTATGGAAGGCGGTTTGTCTTAAGAACGCATGGTGGTATCGAGTTGAAATTAAAACCATATACTCAAGTCTGCAGTCTTTTGAAGCTGTGAAAAAATCAAACATCTGAGTCAACGGAAAAAAAAGATACGGCCATTTATGTCGTATATTTCGACACTCTCAAGGGAATCAAAATTCATAGGGTATTTCCCGTTGACCTAGAATCCTGAAATTTGGCATGAAGCAAGGTCTTATAACACAAATATAGGAAAAAATCTGAAAACTGTAGATTTGTAGTTACGTCACAAAAAAAAACTTTTTTTCCTATTCGGACAAATCTTCGTAACTTAATTCGGGAATTGAATTATTTTCATAGGTTTTTTTTTTATAGGTGGGAAAATCATCTTATGACAAATCCCGCTCTTGGGCGGTGCGAGAGATAGTGCCAGACTTTTACTGACTAAAAACCCACTCCTGTTCCTTCGTTGCCTTCGTCCCAGGGTTTCGTTTTCACACTACCCATGGCCCCAGTAGGCTTCGACCCTGCTGGGCCCCTACGATTTACATAGGTAAGTTTGTAAGGAACCCTCAGTGCGCGAGTCCGACTCGCACTTGCCCAGTTTTTTATAGATGATTACAATTTTTTTTCTCGAAACTAAGGATAGGTTTGCAAATATCTCACGGTGAAACTGTTGGCACATCTATTTAGGTTTTTAATTTAATTTTATTTTTTTGTAATTCATTGCGATGATTTTTTTTAGTTTTTGATTACTGTAAGAGGTGTTTCCCTCTTAAGAAAATCAACAACCAATAGAAACAAAAATTAACGTAAATAATGAGCAATTTTGTAAATTATACATTCATTTCGTTTCGCGTACATTCGATGTATTATTTGCGAAATTAACGGAACGGAAAACATGATAGAGGATCACACAGACGGAAATGTAAAGTCTGTCATTTGTACAATTATGGCAGTCTGGCAGGCTGGCACTCCGGCAGGTTGGCAGCCTTGCGCGGGTCGGATGTAACGGTGCTACCACACAGGAAATGTTACATTAAAAAATACATTGATGAATTCACATTTTGGTAATTCGTTTTTAATTAGCTTTTTGTCAACCCCGTCTTGGACTTGGATTTCCGAAATCGTTGAAACTTATTTAGTTTAAATAAAATAGTTTTGTAGTACGAATATTATTTTATGGCGATTGTTGACAACTGGAGAATTGGCCTCGTTAATTCTTTAAAGCGAGAGCAGTGGTGGGCCCAGTGGTAATGGCCACGACATAGGAAATGGTCGCGGGTTCAAACCATTACTTTGTGTAAATTATTTCATCCCAGCTGCTCTCAATACGGTGAAGGAAAACATCTTGAGGAAACTGGCATGTCCTAGAACCAAAAAATTTATGAACATGTTGTCACATGTGAACACGCCACGCGGGCCCATTCCCTCGCCTAGAGAGATGGCCTGAGTCCTAGCCAGGCTTTTAGAAAACCTCATGGGTGCTCATTTGATGACTCGAAAAAGTGGCGCGAAGTGTGAGAAGAGAAATGCACACTGATCGACCGACAAATAAATGAAAGTCCTATTTACATACTGCGTACTTAATTACTAATTATGTTTGATAAAAATATGAAACGAAAACATTATATAAAAATGAAAATAATTTTATTATCAAGAAAAATTATAATTTATACGTAACCTAAAAGGCGATTACTGATCTGTTTCTTGATGTCTATTTTTAGGGGTGCTCGGCATCCACTGTTTATTTCTCATGGGTGTTTGAGCCCCCGAGCACCCACGGAGTCAACGCCCCTGACTTCTAGCAGTGGGAGCATTATAAGGCTGATTAAGCTTATGCAGTCTTTAAAATTACACCTGTAAAAAAACCTTCAAAAGTTTTAATGTTTTTTCAAGTTTCACTATATTGAAATGGCAAATTATTTGTGGTACTTTTCTTACTGTAAAATGGTGTTGAAAAGTTTAGCAAGGTGAGGCAACAAAGTAGTAGAGCTGAATTTAAGCACTACAGTATTCCTTCTTCCCCAAAACATCTATTGTAGGGCATAGTGGTTTTTTTTTGAGTTGGGAAATCATCTAATGACTTCTCTCACCTAGGGTGAAAGTGAAAGGGCGTGTCAAACATTTACTGACTAAAACCACACCTATGTTCCTTCAGTTGCCTTTTGCTTTCTAGGACCACAAGTATCCCTTTCATACTTTTTCCCAAGGCCCTAGTAGGCGTCGGCCCTCTTGGCCTTTTATTTTTTCCTTTTTTTTTCGGTGGGAAAATCATCCAATGACATCCCTCGCTCTAGGGCGGGGCGGGAGATAGTGTCAGACTTTTACTGACTAAAAACCCACTCCTGTTCCTTCGTTGCCTTTCGTATCAGGGCCGAGTCTTCCTTTCAGAATCAAACCCTTGGCCCCAGTAGGCTTCGACCCTGCTGGGCCCCTACATAATAATAATAATATTCCACAACTATCACACAACGCCGTCTAGTCTCAAGCTAAGCAGAGCTTGTGTTATGAGTACTAGACAACTGATAAACTTACTTATATATTTCTAAATACATACATATTATAGATAAATTACACCCAGACACAGAACAAATGATTGTGCTCATCACACAAACATTTGTCCTGGGTGGGAATCGAACCCACGACCTCTGGAATAGCAGTCAGGGCCACTAACCACTAGGTCAGCAGGCCAGTCAAATCTACAGTTGCTGACATCTCCTTGAGGCGCGCGTGGAACAGTACGCCCTCGACGACTTTTTTTTTTTTTTTTTTTTTCGGTGGGTAAATCATCTTATGACATCCCCCGCCCTTGGGCGGGGCGGGAGATAGTGTCAGACTTTGGGCTCAGTCCTTATAGAACGAGCGGACGACGAGCTACCCATTGCTCGTCGTCCGAAAGCCCGCGCCTACGGTGGAGGGCATAGTGGTGAGTGTTTTGTGTACCTCATAACAATTTAAAACTCCTACTACTGGATAGGTACTTACTCTGACCGCTCACCGAATCAATCACACCCAATTAATTCATATTAATTCATATTAATATGCGATTAAAGTTCAGCTGATACATAAATATATCCAGTTCTGATATTGAGGTTTAATTTAATAGTTTAGATTGGGTTTCGAGGTGATAGTAATTAAAACATAACTTACGGGTTCTTGAGTGAATTTAAAGCAAGGACTAACGATGCTTTGCGACTTCATGGAGGTAGCACAAGCAAATCTATATATTATATAAAAGCGAAATACCACTCACTGATTAATCACGAAATCTCAGAAACTATAACACCTACAGACTTAAAATTTGGCAGGTAGGTTCCTTATAGGGTTAGACATCCGTTTTTTATAAAAACTCCACCCCTGAGGGGGTAAAACGGGGGTCCAAAGTTTGTATGGAGAAACCAAATTTCACGTGGCTGAAGCCGCTGGCAGAAGCTAGTAATATTACAAAGAAAATCACTTCATGTTGTACCTCCTGAAGATACCACCATCAGTAAAGAAATTATTGGAAAAGTCAACGTTACGAGTATTTGAGCACAATTAGTAGTCTATGTATGAGAGCAGTGGTGGCCGAGTGGTAACGGCCCCGACTTACGAGTTCTAGCGCCTAGCTGGGTTTGAACCCGTAACCTACGGGTTCAAACCCAGCTAGGCGTATTACTTTGTGTAATTTATTTCATCACCACTGCTCTCAAAACGGTGAAGGAAAACATCGTGAGGAAACCGGCATGTCCTAGAACCAAAAATTCGAAGACATGTGACATCTACCAACCCGCACTGAGCCCGCGTGGTGGATTACGGCTCATTCCCTCTCCTAGAGAGGAGGCCTGAGTGCCAACAATGGGAACATTATAAGGCCGACTATGCTATGCTATGCTAGTAGTCTTCTGGTGCATATATTCTATTCTATTCGTACATAACAGAAGGCTTTTTTTAAGGTGGGAAATCATCAAATGACTTCTCTCGCTCTAGGGCGATGCCGGAGGGCATGACAGACTTTTATTGACTAAAACCACACCTATATTCCTTCTTTGCATAGCGTTCCAGGACCCTGGGTTTCCTTTTCGGAAGTCAATCCATGGCCCCAGTAAGCTTCGGCCCTGCTAGGCACCTACGGTTTTGGTGACATTTTGTCGAGGACTTGGGCTCGATCCGGATGGTTACCGGACGGTGAACTACTCATTGCTCGTCGTCCGCAAGCCCACGCCTACGGTAGCCGAAATCGGGGTCGGGATCCCGGCGGCCGGGGCTTGAGGAAGTCTATGTCCTCACGCGTTGCCGCCTACTTCGCTAGCATGCCATGGGTGATAATAATGATAATGATATTGAAGGCTATGGGTCATGATAATGATGGTATATTAAAGGCTATGAGTGAAAATGATGATTGGTGTCGAGGGTTATGGCTGATAACAATATTCATATTGAGATGATGATATTGAGGGCTGTGAGCATAGATATCCGATAATGACGATGATGATGAAAATTTTTGTGATTGAGACTGCTTTGCGGCTAATGTTCTTATGTTTCTATACATATATTTTTTGAGTTTACAGTAAATTCTTATGATGCAATAGTATTTCCCAAAGTGTACAAATTATGATTATTACACGAAAATACCGGTATTTCACTTTTCTTGCTTGTTTTATTTATGTCTCGCCAGTGTAGGTATGATATTATTTTTTATTATAATAATGATGTTATGATGAAGAACATTATTTTGTTTCGCTTGTGAAAATAATCGATAGGTCATTTGAATATACTTTATTTATCGAGAGTTTTAGGGTATCGTAAAGAGAGATCTGATTTTCCAAGGAAAAGGCCCTGTCAATTATTATCTCTAGGTACACCACCCTACGTTGACGGGTAGAGATTGACTCAGGCATTGGATCCGCCTGTGAACCTTTGTGTTTTATGAACATTAAAGTAAATAGGTAAATAAAATTAAAAAAAAAAACCCATTCAATGCGTTGTTCGTGATGATTTATCTAGAAATTTAAAGAAAATGAAAATGAAAAAAAAAATTCAAAGGTAACGAAATTTTGTACCAAATTGATAAAACGTGATAAAACAGTCTGCCGACAAACTGCTATGCAATTTGGCAGATGTTATTTATGATTCTTGATGTAACAAATTAATAAAATAAAAAAGCCCTCTTTCAGCTAATAAAAGTGTCCTAAAATTATTATGTGAAATGGGTATTAAATCCGCCCCTAAATGTCTACAATATCTAGTATTTTTTTCTTATCATCCTAATTGGATAATCCTTATGTGATAAACTGTCAAATGCAGCCTTATCTTCAAATCTAGAACATGAAACCTTTTTGCATAATCATGACTCACTCTTGACTGTAACTAATAGGTCGTTTGTTTTTTATATATTATGTTTCCTTTATTTTCTGCGAACAACACATAAATTACGACATTTGTCTGTAGACTCGTTGCATCTAGCGTGCATACTCATACGTCAAAGTCAGATCCTTTTTGTTCATAGACAAAAAATGACATTACATGGAAAAGGACACGATGATGTGTCTCGCGGTCACTGTGTTTGTGACCATTTAATTTGACAGAAATTAATGGTACCTACCTCTAGACGGTACCTTTAGTATTGTACTCTCGAAAACCGATATAACAGAATATAGTAAATGTACATCTACATAATAATATGTACGTATCAACAATACGTAAACAGACGGGATATGTCTATTCTGCGCATCTATCCAGCAAAAACGGCACTCATGTACAAAAGTATCGGCTGCATGGCTCCTACTATATTTAATAAATTGCCTAAACGTTGGAAATATAATAATATAATAATAATAATTTATTTCAAAAAAAAAACTTAGTACTAGAAATAGTAATGCATTCAAGCGTAAATTAAAAACGTTCCTTTCGCAAAAAACATATTACAGTGTCTACGAATTCCTAGCCGCAAAAGTTTTAGACTAAATAATTTTTCTTTTTGACATTTAAATTTGTAATTTTGACATAAATTGTTTAATATTGATATAAATTGTGACATAAATAGTGTAATTTTGACACTCACCTTGTAGTTTTGACATCAATATTGTAAGTTTGGCATAATTTTGACATAAATCTTTTAATTTTGACACAACTCTTGTACCTTTGACATTTTTTGACATTATTATTGTATTTGTCTCACATTACAGTTTTAACTTATTTTGAATTTTGACATTACCTACAATATAAAAACAACTTTTAATATAAAATACATTTTTCATCAGAAATTTTGTAAGTGCAATCAATTAAATTTTTTGAGTGTCAATTTTATAATTCTTAGTTTTTGTATTATTCAATGTTATAAAGACATTTGTGCCGTCTTCATACTTAACAGTAATGAATTAACAGAACGTTTTTTATTAAATAATTTTACTCAACACGGCATGATAGACTTAAAAATATAGGGTTATTATTTTGACATTTATTAATATTTTTTTTTTAATGATTAGAATTAATGACACGCTAGAATATATATTTTTTTAAATTTTTATTTGTATTATTTTTGAAATATTTGTATGCCATTTCCAAGGCAAACATGACGATCTATTTTGACTTAAAACAGCTGTTGCTTGTTGACAATCATCGACATATATGTATAAGTCGATGTTGACAATTTATTTTGTGACGTACTGTACACTTGTGTTTCAAGAGCAAATAAATAATTTAAAAAAAAACATTCGATTCTCTCCCACGTTCGATCTCAGGCCGGAGCAGTCTTAAATCCGATGATACCGTTTAATGTATGTCTCGTGGTCAATCATGAGATATAGATTATATCCTGTCGCCGTGGTACACGCTCGCTGGTACCACAGGTACACACTGCACGCCCAACCCGCAATCAAGGCGGATTTCTTGAACCATTACCACTAATAATCGGACCGGCTACTGTGCGTTTTCAAATCATTAGCCACAGAAATAAACGACAAAATGTTTCAAGAATTCGCATAAGACCTTCCCTTTTTCTGTCGATCGTGTGTTTTGTCTTAATCTCCGTACAATTATTATAATTACGAAAAACCACAAGCATATGTAAACACAACATTATGATAAATGGATGTACCATTAAGTAGTAATAGAATAGACTTTGTAATATTCGAAGTATTTTGTGTTACAAGACAAACTTGTTTTTTTAAGAATGTAACGTAATAAGCGCCCTTGAAAAGACTTCAACGCTAACCGACTTGAAGTTCATTGATCCAGCGCTATTATTGAGCATGCTTTTAATCAGATTAACTTTAATACAACTTAGATTATGTAATGTATGAATTATTTAGATTTTGATCGGAATCGAAGTTCGATGATGAACTGATTTTGGCGGGAAAGTAAGTTGAAGATGAGTCGAGAGAAGGTGTGATGGTAGGATGGTGTCGGGGTAACAGTTGGGCTGGGCGCGGGCGCGGGTGGTGCCGGGTGCGTGCTGGTCGTCTGGCGGAAGGCCGGCCGGGCGCGTGGCTTGGGTCGTCGACTCCGCTGCACTTGCACCGCGCGTGTGGCGCGGCGGCGCTCGCTCAGTCCGCGCCGGCTCTCAGGGGGACGTGGTCGCACGCCGCACGTCTCGCGGAGTGCAGCTGACTTGTTGGGCACGTGTCGGGGCCGCAGTGGCGCGCCGGCCGCCGACCGCGCGCGCCGGCATGCCCCGCTAGCCCGAGCATGCGGCTGCCTGCGCTGCCGCTGCTCGTGCTGGCGCTCGTGAACGCGCGCCCGGCAGCAGGTGAGCTATACCCTTTATTTCTAACACCATGCTCTCCACATATTACCAGTGAAGTCTGCAGTCAAGTTTGTCTCGGGACATTGCCTCCATAGTCTCCACGCCACACATCACCAGTGAAATTTACTCGAAGTTATTCCTCGGGAATGTTTCACTTTTGTGGACTTTTCAGCGTCTGTAACACTCAAGAAGTGAAAGAGTTGTTAACTCGCAAAAGTTTAAAAGTTTTTATATTTTCGGAAAATTGGAAAAACTCAAGGAAAAATTTTGTATTTATCTCTATATGATAAGCAATAAAATGTGATACGCTTTTACAGTAGCTTTCAGAAAAAGTTAGTTTCAGTAAAAAGAAATTCGTGAATTAAAATTAAAAGAAATTTTTATCACACATTACACAGTAGGTAATAACTGTAAAAAGTTTCCTACAAAGTTTGCCAAACTTTCTTCACCGGAAAATTGCAATTCATGAACTATCCGCGTCCGTTGTATTTATAAGGTTACTTGTTTTCGTTCGCTCACATTCTGTATGGGTACGTTATTGTTGTACTTTTATTTTAGTCTTTATCTTTAAATAATTATTTGGCACTGTTGCATGTGTTAATTGTTTAACCTAATTCCTCAAAAAAAGTTTTTTGGAAAGGTTGTAGAGTGATTTGTTTCTGGTGATTTATTTCTGATATGTATAATGTTAGTTTTTGGAGTGGGTGTAATGATTCGGTGCATTAATCAGGACATGTGATAAGTCGGCTGTCGGCCGGACCGGTGCGACGGCTTCCGCGTCGCGTTACGCGAGACGAACCGTTTTGAACGCACCAACTTTTAACACGCTTTAATGTTACGATGTTTGTCACACACACGTCTAAACGCTTTGTATACTTTCTATATTTTTAGTATATTTTATTCGAATAAAAAGTTTACATAATTTGTCAAAAAACCAATTACTCTTTTTTTAGTTTAACCAGTATTTAAATATACAAAAAAAAAAACACTTAACTAACATCGTATATATTTAAACACTAAATAAAAAGAAACGCGTTGTTAAAAAATTAATTAGATGTTTCTGAAAAATATTTCAATCTATGTTATTGATGACTTCAGTTGAAATTCCCTATTAATATTTAATTTATTTTCATGTCACGGGCAGCGTCCAATACACGATAGGTTTTGCTGTCAGTTTTGCCATAGTCAAGTATTTTGACTGACGAAAAACCTACCGTGTAATGCGATGACTGACGTTTGCATGAAAATTCCGTCATTCAAACATCATTCATGATTGATGGTTTTGATTGACGATTGTATGACCGTGTAATGGACGCCTTGGGGCCTAAAACATGAAGTTGTTGAGTAGGATCACTCATAAAATTGAGATTGAGGCAGATTGATTTAGAAGTTTATAAAAAAATCACTTACTTATATTCCTTAGATATCGTAAATCGAAGAAGAACTTATAGATCAAATTGATTGAATTTATGTAATCTATACAGGATACTCATCCTGTTAGGTATTTTACATACAAGTTTCTTGGAAACTTTCTTTAAAAGTCTTGAGGAAAATACTTTAAAGCAATGTACAAACAAGATTAAATAAGGAAAAATGTAGCTGACCCGGCAAACGTTGCTCTGCCATAAAAATTATATATCAAAGAAATCGAACCAAAAATACTGAAATCGCGATTTTAAAGAATTGGGAGAGTATAAAATACTTTACGATCTATTCTCATACCTACCAAATATACAAAAAAAGAAACATTAAAATCAGTCGAGCCGTTTCATAGAGATAACACAGGAGTTAATATAGTCTTTATCGCCTAGATTATCGCCTGGGGCGTTAAAATCGTCAAAACCTCAGATTTTTTTTTATTGCGGATGAAATTTAAAAAGAAAATGTGCTACGTGTAACTAATAAATAATATTTATAAAACGTTTACTTATTTAGAATAATGTGATCCTGATTTTGAAGACAAGAAATTGATAATTAAATAACATTTATATATTAGATTTGTAATGTAAGTACAGTTTTTTAGTAATTAATTTCACTATTGTAGGCAGTCTCTCTGTATTTCTTAATAACTGTGATAATGGGATATTGGGCTGGTGAACCTTAATACAGGTTACTATTAGCTAGGGCGCCAAGACACCCTTCTTCTACATTTAAATTGGTCATTTATCTATTGTAACTGTTTAGACTGTACCTCATTTTGTGAAAATAAATAAATTATTATTATTATAATGTAAGTACACAAACGTTGTATATTTTTTAGAGATTCTCATTCTAAACATCTAAAACTTATACGCAATAGCAGTATTTTATAATTTCAGGGGTTTATTAATTATATATACAGTGACACTTCAATTACATTTAGCGGGGTTAATTCTACTTATGTATAGAACCCAGAATCGTTACTGAAAACTCAATCATTTTAAAATATTTTATTTCATTTTTTGGGCACACAGAAGCAGCCCAAATATTCGTTAACGAAATTTAGTAAAAACTTACATCAATTTTAGAAAAATATTGATTTCTGAAAGAAAATATCACGGGCTTTTTTTTGAGAGGGAGTATCAGACTTTTACTGACTAAAACCCAGCCGTGTTCCTTCACTTGCCCTTTGCGTTCCATTTGCCATGGGAATTCTTTTGAACAATCCCGCAGCTCTATGGTCAAATCACGTAAGAGTTGCCATAGAAGACATTTTGCACAATCAGTACATACATATCGACATTTTCCTCACAATCCAGCCGCCGAGACCCCGACCCTGACTACCAATCACCGTAGGCGTGGACTTGCGTACGATGAGCAATCGGTAGCTCGTCGTCCGGCTGTCCTGTAACCATCTGGACCTAATCCGAGTCATCGTCGCGTAGTGTTCCACGCGCGCCTCAAAGAGATCGAAGCTTACTGGGGCCATGGGTTGTGCGAAAGTGTACCCGGGGGCCCTGAAACGAAGGCAAAGAAGGAACAGGAGTTCTAGTCAGTAAAGAGATGAGAAGACACGCCCTCTCACTCCGCCCAAGAGCGCGAGAAATCATTGGATGATTTCCCACCTAAAAAAAAGCCTGCATAGGTACAGCAATTTTGATTCTAAACGTAAAGTTCTTATAACTAGAGTATTGATATCTATCTACTTATTATTTAACTTCTTATCATTAATATTAACGACGTAGTATCGATACTCGTAGTTTACACTTTTAGTACTTTTAGTAGATCTAGCACGAATAATATTTATCGCAATGATTAATTAATTTATACACAAAAGTTACCAATAAGTTTGCGTTGCTTGCGAATCATTTTTTTTTTTAACAACTATCACACAACACCGTCTAGTCTCAAGCTAAGCAGAGCTTGTGTTATGAGTACTAGACAACTGATAAACATACTTATATATTTCTAAATACATACATATTATAGATAAATTACACCCAGACACAGAACAAATGATCGTGCTCATTACACAAACATTTGTCCTGGGTGGGAATCGAACCCACGACCTCCGGTATAGCAGTCAGGGCCACTAACCACTAGACCAACAGGCCTGTCAGAATTCTTATAAGTATTTTTTTAATAATAAAAGGGGAAATGGACTGACTGATACATCTACACACACCTAAAACTACCAGGGCTTACAAAGCTTCCTTTTATGACGTAGGCGAGCTAGAGACTAAGAGTGAATTTCCAAAATTCACCCCCTAAGGGGATGAAACAGGGGTCCAAGTTTTGTATGGACAATCCTACGTTCACACGGTCGACGGCGGTGGCAGAAGCTAGTTTCTCTATAATATTTTAATTTTCCCTTCATAATCTTACCATGTAGGTGAGCAAGTACCTTTTTAGGGCGGGAAATCATCAAATAACTTCTCCAGCTCTGGGTGGAGCGAGAAGGAGTATCAAACACTAACTAAAACCAATTTTCTTCAGTGGCCCTCTGCGTTCACGGGTCACGGTAACAGTAGATAATTAATATCACAAATAATTCCTATATATTTAGGTACCGTGAACCATGCGTTACTAGGAGCTCAAGGGACCTAGGCTATTTTGTATTACTTACTAGCTGACCCAGCGAACTTCGTACCGCCTAATAGTAAGGACAACGCTATCTACTGGCATTACCAGAACAGCATAATTCATTTTATAATGGCATTTTAATTAGAGATTGATTTTTTTCCATTTTTTTTTTTCACCCTTTAAACCTTCCCTGGACTATCTCGAATATTTCAAGACCGAAATTAGCCAAATCGGTCCAGCCGTTCTCGAGTTTTAGCGAGACTAACGAACAGCTATTCATTTTTATTTTGATAGATTAGAAAATTATATTTTCCAAATTCGAAATGGTCCTTCGAGCCGGATAATTATAGAGGATTTTCATTTATAGTTTCCCAAATAGCCAGGTTTAAAAGAACGTTGCCTCATTCACAGAGGGTCCCGCGAAGAACTCCACGTCCAATCCACCTGCAACTTGTCCGGAGCTATGTTCATTACATGATTTTTCATATGTTCATTACATGAATTTTTTTTTTCGGTTTGGAAACCACTATTGTATTAGGTTCCGCCTGTAAAGATATTTAATATCTGTGTATATTTGTATGTGAATGTGTGTATATTTAATAATAAATAAATAAATAAAATAAATAAATGATAAAGTAACTTTTTCCAGCGTGAACGTCGGTTATTACAGATGCGAAGTCGAAGTCGAAGTCAGATAAAAAAGTAGTCTATCTCCTTCCTTTGGGGTTAAAGTTTACTCCGTACCAAATTTCATCAAAATTCGTTCAGTAATTTAAATATGAAAGGGTAACAGGCGGACAGTCGAGTTACTTTCACATTTATAGTGGATGGATGGATTATTAATTAATTGCCTCACTTACCGAGGCTATGGAGCCAAAAACTCAATTATAGAAATAAACATAGGAAAAATCTATTAACTTAAATCTCAGTTATTAATGTATATTATTTCCAGTAATATCAGTATGTTAAAGGAAAAGTGTTGAAAACTCATTGTTATTTTCATTAGCGGATTTTTCTCTTATAACCAGAACAAATTTGCACAAAAAAAAAAAAAAACAACCAGGTACCACTGTGTTGATTTGTTTCTTTGCAAAAGATAATCTCTTAGCTACAGATTGATTACGTAAATTGATTCACTGATAAAAATCTAAATTATCACTGAGTGCTATGGGCTAACTTACTTTTCCTAAAATTCAATTGTATGCCATCTAAATATTTTATTTTACACTAGCCCCAGCTTTGCTTGAGTGCAAATTAAGTACAGAAATCTTCCTCGTTTATCATTTTTTGTATAAGTGAAAACCGTTTAAACCGTTAAAATTCGTTTGGTTTAAGAGGAGTTAGCTGATAAACAGACAGACACGAGCATCGACTTTATAGTATGTAGAACTATCTCTACATACTATAAAAAAAAATAAAGTCGCAGCCTATGCCTACATGGGCACTTATAAAATGTCAGAAGCTAGTGCACGGCTCTAATTGGTCGTTTCTAAATAAGCTAGTTTCATTGTTTCCTTTTAGGTCTTTTTTTATGCACACAATTAGCATAATAATAGCACAATCAGCCTTTTAATGTTCCCACTGCTGGGACTCAGGTCTCCTCTCTCTAGGAGAGGGAACACACAATTATCACACTAATGTTTAAAGGCGAAAGTTTGTTTGTGTGTGCTTGTTACTTCTTTACGCTCGAACGGCTGAACGGATTTGGATAAAATTTGGTACAAGGATAAACTAGGGATGTCCTGGAAGCTATTCCAGCACCATAAAATTATCTTCCTGTGTTAACATAGGTTAATTATCTTATGTTAACATGTATCTCGGGTTTGTGTTCCCTTGGGACAATTTTCTAGCAGCATCTAGTGTACACCTATGAAGTTACAGACAAGCAATAACTGTTACTCAAAAAATGCCTATAGTCAGGTTTTTTTTTAAGGTGGGAAAATCATCTAATGACAAATCTCGCTCTTGGGTGGAGCGGGAGATAGTGTCAGACTTTTACTGACTGAAAACCCACTCCTGTTCCTTCTTTGCCTTCGTCCCAGGGCCCCGGGTTTTGCTTTCACTCTACCCGTGGCCCCAGAAGGCCTCGACCATGCCGGGGGCTTACAATTTGCTGACATCTCCCTGAGGCGCGCGTGGAACAATACGCGCTGTCGACGACTTGGGCTCGGTCCGGACGGTTACCGGACGGTCGGACGGCGAGCTACCCATTGCTCGCTGTCCGCAAGCCCGCGCCTACGGTGGCCGGTAATCGGGATCGGAATCCCGGCGGCTGGATGCCTATAATCAGGTAAAAGAAACGCCCGGGTATCACCATTGTGCGGACCCCCAGAGAACACGGCGAAGCATACGGTGGAGGTCTATCCCGCTTGGGTGGAGCACCGCTATGTCCTCGTCGGGCAATCTGCGGTAGCGACCTTTCGCGCCGGGCCCTAGCAGGCTATGGTCCAGAGCGAGTGGGAATGGGCGGCAGTCGCCTCCTTCTGCGAAGCAGTAATGCTAGCGAAGGAGGCGGCCGCACGCGTCAATGAACAAAGATCCTCAAGCCCCAGTCGCCGATACCCCGACCCCGAATACCAGCCACCATAGTCTTTCGGCTGCCCGGTAATCGTCTGGACCGAGCCCAGGTCGTCGACGGCGCGTAGTGTTCCACGCGTTTCTCAAAGAGAAGTCAGCAAAACCTTAGGGGCCAGCAAGGCCCAAGTTTACCAAGGCCTTGGGTCGACTTCTGAAAGGGTTATCCGTCAACCTGGGATGCAAAGGGCAACTGGAGGAACATAGGTGTGGTTTTAGTCAATAAAAGTCTGAGACCCGCCCGCCTTGGAGCGAGAGCAGCCATTAGTTGAATTCTTACCTTAAAAAATAAAACCAGGGCATCCCGCATAATTCAAATTTTCTTAAATTTTTTTTGCATTTTGCAAGTCTGTGTCAAATTATTTATTGATTAAAATATGATTGGTGGCTGTAATACGGAATCACAATAATTGAAATCAACAATACAACCCTCTCAGTTCGTCTCCCATTGAATGACTTTTAGATAGCCCCAATAGGGCCTAACAGTAACTTGTACCTACTTTCCCTGCAAATAAACTATTCTATTCTAGGGTGCGTTATGTAGTAGCACTTACGAAAAATTAAATTCTTCAATCGAAGGCAACAATAACTGAATCAATTCGATATCAATCACTAAAATTACTTAAGAGCGGTCAACCTGAGAAACATTTCCATACAACCGCTCTTACGTGATTATGACGTTATTACAAATCTTTCTCCAGATATTTTAGAAACGCAGATATCTTGCGTATAATATCTGGGTTTCTATTGAAATCAAAACATAAATTTGTATAAAACAAATCCAGAAAAGACGTCTTCATAATCGAACTTTGACCCTTAATAATGTACCTACTAATTTAAAAAAAAATATATTAAAAAAACAATATCGTTAGAAACCTTGCGCATTCAACCCAGATTCTGAATGACAATTTTTGTTTTCCGGAACAAGTTTTGTGATATTTTAGAGTAAGTGTTCAGGCGTTATCTCCCTTTATTCGCTTTACCTCTTTATCAAATATTGCGTTGGATTGCGTTGAAACAACAAGCTTTTAAATCATGGTCACGTTCACGGTAGACAGTTCGGGAAGGGCCCTCTTAATCAAGAATATGGCCAGACTTGTACCAGCACTCGATACCTAACAGTAAAACTTAGTAAAGAGTAGTCTCATTACAAGTTACATAAGTGGGCTCATAAACACTTTTCAAATGCCTATCATCATTCCCCGGGCACAATTCCAACCCTGAGCTATAATTGAGAATTTTCTTAAAAAATCTCAAAAGAATGTGACATAAAAAGCAGTCATTTGGCGGTTGGCGCACATAGTTGCATTGAAGCGGAACCGCAGGAAGCGACGCGCTTGTCTCTCTGACAGTGATGGCCACGCTCGAGTGTCAAACTGTTTGACACTATCATAACGAACACTGAAATAATGAGAAAACTCGACAAATGATCAGACATTTCATCATTCATTCATCATTGTCATTGATGATGAGATCTATGTATCAGACATTTCTCGCATGACGTTTTTACGTAGGCAGCTTGAAGAATTTAATTTCAGTTTTATAGTGTGATCAGAAACAAATATGTCATATATTTTTCGCATAAAAAAATGATATAACATTTATTGCAGCCATAACACCGTGCATCCAAACTAATTGATTTCAAAATTGCTGCATTTTTTTGGCCTTGTAAGGATATTAAATTCTTTATATTTACTTGTCGATGCAACATCATTTGCGTGCCCAAAATAAATTTCGAAGCACAGCATACAACTCCCAAAAACTCGGTCGTATATTTTAATGGGCTATAAAACGGCAGATCTCGTAAAGGCTTGCGATTTGAGATGTTTGTGTCAAATAACTAACCTGAATGTCCTGAATGGAACTATTTTTCGTCCCAATTTTTGAGCAGCGTCGTCTTCGTATAATTCGCCCATAAAACCGACTAGTTATGGCGCGTACACGCAGCTACCAGCGTTTAAGTGAAATTAGCGGCAGTTAGCGCCTGCGTCTATGTATTTAATATCCACTTAACTGAATAACATAATATTTCTCTGTCTGGGAAACATCCGCTGGCTAGACCGCCACCCGGCTGCGGGCAGCCTAGGACCACGGAATAAATAAATGTAGAAGCTCCGCTCCTTACAAAGATTAAAAACAGACACACGCATTCATAGATAGATGCGTATCAAAAATGCCAGTAGAATATGCACTTTATGTATTAGGTACTTACCAACGTAAACGCATGTACAGTTTTGAGGCTACAGACAAGTGACATTGTGTCAAAAAGTAAAAAATGTATGACACGCCAAGAAAAAGTCAAGAGAGAGTTTTTAATTCAAGAGTGAATAGGTTACTTCTAGGCAAGCGTGCTCCATCGGCCACATCATCGCTTACCTTCAGGTGAGATGGTGGTCAAACGCGAGCCAAACAATAACAAAAAAAATAACAAAACACGCTCTATCGTAAAGTAACATGAGCAATCCCTTTTCATGCGATAATCGCTATCACCGAAATAATATAGGGTGACTGGCAATTAGTGTACGATACTTAAACACGTGATTGTGCTCATGATAACAAACAATTTTTATTATGGGAGCAAAGCCGAAATCGCAAAAAAAATATCAGCTGTTCAGTACATTAGGCAAACATAAATGTACTCAACAGCTGATTTTTTTTCGCGATTTCAAGTTTGTTCCCATAGTAAAAGTTGTTGGTTATCATGAGCACAATCAGGTGTTTAAGTATCGTACACTAATTACCAGTCACCCTATATAATACTAGCAGTCCCGACAGACTTTGTCCTGTCCAAAAGCCGGCTTTTCATATAAAATAAAAATATCGAGAATACGATTGCAGCGCCACCTACCTAGTCTAATTTTTTTATTTTAATTTTTAAACCGTTCAGGGACCCACTCAAATATACTGACGAAATTTCATTCCAATCGGTCAAGCCGTTTAGGAGGAGTTAGGTGACAAACACACGTACAGAAGAATTATATATATAAAGATAAATACACTCTGTCTAGAGCCTGCCTTCTGTAGGTACGTATAATATCGTGTGCGTGTACAGCCAAGCCGCCGATATCAATGCATTATGTTAACATATACTCGTTTTTGCTTCATTAACTTCGACGCGACGTCTGGTTGATTTCATGACCCTGGACAAATAAAGGGTAACCGTTGATGACTATATTAAGCACATCGTAAAATGATAATTGATAATAACGCGTTGGTTTTTAAACTTAATTAGCATTGCTCCTACCTAAAATTTATTTTGATCGACTTTTTTGTACAATTTAAAGGTTAAATAAATATAAACGGCTCTAAAACAAGAAACAAAATAAGGTTAAGTATTCAAATGTAATCCGTAAATGATATCCGTCACAGAATGTTTTGTGTTATGTGAGTCAATCAAAATAATTAAAAAAAAAACGAATTAGAATGCACATGACGTTGACAGACGTCACATCATCGAAGAGCGAATGTATACATATAAATAAGGGTCATTATAAAAGGTTATAAACATAAACGCGCAGAGTTACTCTACTGTAGTTTTTCCTCCAAGAAAATTCTTAAAAACGATCTTATTACATGATATATAAAAAAGTAAAATGTGACTAAAAATTTTTGAGCGTAATATCAGCAAAACTTAAAAAAAAATAGTCATCAGACTCGATTGGAGCCACTTGGTAATGTTTTCGGCCGGATGCATGTGTGCATATTTGCATGTGTAAATAAATATTAAAGAGTCCGGTAGTCTGGGCTAGACTCTCGATCCGTCGGCGTCGGGGACACGATGGTTCCATCCAGAGGAACCGTATATCGGACAACAAAACACCTGTGGGTTGGTGCCGCAAAGTTTATCGATATCGATAGTTCTTAGTAATTATTTGAGAAGGAGAAATGGATGATTCAGATTACGGTTTAGTGCTAAGTAAACCTTTCATAAATTAACTTTAGTGATAAATATGTTTCTTTATCCTTTTACTAAATGAATGGTTGCGTATACGACAGATACTCAAAATATATTATACTGCAACTTAGTGTTCTTGCCCGCTACATTTTGAGGAATAATATTACAACGACACTCATGGCGACACTTTTAGGAAATATCACGATTGATGAATTTATTGGTGGACAGAGCGGAGGCCCGGTCCGTGTATGTCGTTTATTGTTCTCCAATATGCACATTACGTCGCCACTAACGGGTTTATTGCTTTGGAATGAACGCAGCCGTCTGCATGCCAAGCGGCGATTCCTGGTGATCGCCCCTTTGAATTATGCGCACGGGCACGCTTACGCGTCTGCATTCAATCACCCGACCAGATTTATGTGTGTCCCTCGTGTTTGCCACATACAAATATTTCCATGAATTTCGACGTGAGAAGCCCGGTGTGCCGGCCGCTTCTGTGCACACTTACATTAACATCACATCACTTCATCTGTTTTATGTTATCGCGCGGTTAACTCCTCATGTGCAAATTGTTGACTTCAAAGAGGCTATTAATCATAACGTCTGGAACCCGTTTGTTATCTATGTGCCAGTAATCGATTACAACGGTATATTTTAGTTGTATCGATTCGAATTCATTAAGTAAATATTTCGAAAAGCTATATCAAGTCCAATCGATTATACTATGACTTGTTTATGATCTGTGGTTTGTATGCAGATAAATCTAGAACAGCATTTTTAAATTCATTCTAACGACCTCGAAATTTAAAATCTAAGTAACAAAATTTATGAATCGATATCTTACACAGCTGGCAAGTGTCGCATCACTAGTGTGAATGCAAGCGTGGTGTAGTTGGCGGTGCATCGGTGCACTCCCGCTATAGTTAGTAGGAATTAAAAAAATACGCGGCCCGCGAACGCCTGGGATCCTGCGACCCTACGGCCCTACGGCCCAGGGGCCCGACCGCGACGGCCCGGGTCCCCCAAACCGGAATATTTTGTGTCCCACTTCAGCGTCAACTTCAACTTTTAAGTTCTCGCCTGCCCTTAATTAGATGTAGTATTTACTTGTGTATAAAACTCGTGTTTTTATGTATGTTCATATTTTATTTGGGTGTGTTGTATTTGCGATTATTTTAGTAGAATACCTAAAAATAACTTGGGATACTGTAGAATTAAACTACATTCTAAAGGGTTTTAAGCAGAATATGACTACATTACGTCTTTTAACAATAAAAAGAGTGTAAATATCATTAGTATGCACATATTAAATGCTGGTCTACTGTTTTAAAAGCAAAAACCGTCCAAAAATCATTTTTAAACCAGATACGAATACTATTCTTGTATAAGCATAAACTTCATCAATTTATTTACATCCAAACCGAGTCAAAATACTAAAATGGATAGCCAAAATAAAAGCTCAAAATGGAAGTTCTATTAAGCTATCGTATTTCACGTTGAAACACGCTCGTAATTAGCGGTATTCATGCCTATGTTATTGTTATCGAATGCAGACGCCTATCGGATTACAAATTGCAACCACGAACCCTCATGCAATCCGTCTATGTTCCCTTTATACGTCATATTTGAAAAGAGTAATCTGTTCATGACAAAACATACGTCATATATTCCGAAAAAAGAGAACCGTCTGTCAATGTAAAACAAACGTCATGTTTGAAAAAAGAACTGTCAGTTGAAAGAAAAAGAATAAAATATGTTGATAGCTCTATTGACTGTCGTAGCACGCGTAGCGCATCTGCTACGATATTTTTGATGCTTCTACGAAGTTGAAAAACTATAAATTATTTATGGTTTGATACCATCAAGTTTTAAAGTTGTGGGTAGTGAGACTAGAAGCAGACCCCAACATAGTTGGGAAAGGGCTACGCAGATTGATTGACTGGCTTTTGTATTTTCGAGTATATATCGCCTCTTTGCAAGAATACTGTAACATCTCAAAAAAGGCAATTTTACAGGACGCGTATTTTAAACTTTCGAAATGTTATAAAATCTAAAATAATAGAGCTAAAGCAACAAAACCTTCTAGTGATTTATAATTTAACTATTAATTCATCTAAAACTATAGTAATTGTTGCGCTATTGGCTATTTTTCGGTATAAATTAACAGGATTAAAAAAAAAGGGATATTTTGTCACACTATTACTGAAAAAGTTTTCAAGGATCGATGTGACATATGAACTTGTCACATTGTTGATAATATATTTTTTTGTGTTGTGTTAGGTTATATGATAAAAACACATTTTAGAAATAAAAATGTTTATTAAATCAATGAAAAATTTGTAGGAAAAGAAAATCAAGCATAAACATTAGTCATTATAACGTAGGTAGGATATACAGTTACCTACTTAAATACAGTAATTCAACAGTTAACAATCAACAAAGTTAACAAAATGAAACTATAGCTATCAGTTCTTAATTAAAAGTATACTGTTATTACTAAATTTGTTATTATTATTTTAGATCTAGCTAACCAATCAGTCTCTTCGTAACATTAGTCTTTGTAAATAATCACTAGGTTTATTCTAAACCTACTTTAGGTGGACCATAATCTATATTTTAACTAAAACAAAACCATCTCAATAAGAATAATAATACATACTAAAAATATTTTTATTCATATTGAGATAGGTTTTAAAAATAAGTATCTAAAATTATAAGTATTATATACTTGCAAAATGTATTAAAAACTTGAGTATTTATCATTAAGTACTATAAAATGACGACTTAGGAACTTTTCATTATAAAATATCACATAGGTATTGTACTTAAAGGAACCGACGTTTCACTTATCTCACATAAAGTAATAAAAAATAATTGTTAGCTCTGAGAAGTTAGAGCTACATTTAAATTTACAATTTTCTCTGCAAGGTGGTTTAAGCTGGCGTTTTGGAAAGGGCTTATTAGTTTTTGTTGAAATATATGATAGTCCACTATTTCTTAATCGCTTAGCGATGTTCTTCTTCCAATTTAACTCTTGCCTTGGTCTTTTTTTTCCTACTTTAGTTGGGGTGATGTTGGAAGTGGTTGGCTCTATTGGCATAGTGGTATCATTCCCAACTACAAGCGAATTATTCTCTGTTGCGACCAGATCTATCTGATTTGTATGGTTAACTATTATGTCTCGATTTTCTGCTGAATTACTTACCAATAACATGTCAACTTGCTCTATGGTGTCAACTGAAGCAATATTATTATTTAAATTAAACAAGTCTTGGTCTTTTGAGAAGTTGTAGTTAGTGCTGGCACCTTCTTCTTCAGAGTCTGAAGTATGTATATTATTACTTTTTGACTTCTCCTCTTGATAATTGGGATCCTTTACGGAATCATCACTATCTGGGGAAAAGTTAAAAGAAAATTAGTCCCAAATAATTACGTTGCAAACGTTCGGCATCCGAAATGCACAGAATTGAACATAAATTGAATAAGTGCATTTATTAAGAAATAGTAGTCTCTGCCTACCCCAATGGGAAAAAGGCGTGACAATAATAATGTATGTATGTATTAAGAAATATAATAAATGCATTTATATAAAAACTTACTACCTTCATAAAAAGATGGTCCACTGCTTGAGGAGGAACTCGAAGAAGAACTCGAAGAGCTACTTGAAGAGCTACCGGTACTACTAGTTGACTCACGTCGACGATGTTTTGAGTCATCGTTACTTTTGTCTAAAAGAAATATAAATAATAATAAATTAAACAATAGAAAAACTTTATGAAACATTAAGTACCTAATAGTTTAAATTTTTGTTTTAAATTCTTAATTTAAAACAAAAATTTAAACTAAAATCGAGGTGTTTACATAATTATCTGTAGAAAACACACTAAGACTCCTTATAATGTTGCTCAATTTGTTTCTTCTTCTCAGCCGATGGACGTCCACTGCTGGGCATAGGCCTCATGTATGGATTTCCAATATTGGAAATCCAATTTGTTTAAAATCTATGAAAATGTAAGCACCTAAGTTCGTTTCGTATTAATAGGTACTCAATTTAAATAACTACATGACAACAGGCTCGCCCCTTGTTACATGGGACCGAACATAGGTGGCATTTAGTCTTTACAAAAATATTCTTTAAAAAACAAAATTATTAAGTCTTACCTTCTGGAATCATTGCGTTTATATTAGAGTCATCAACTTCCTCGGCTTGGATACTGGAACTATCATTTACGTTACTATCAACTACGTTTTGCATAGTTGCTAATTGTACTAATTTTCTGGACCGCGATCCCATCTGAAAAAATAAATATTTATAATTCATTTGTTTTAGTATTTACAACGTGACATAACGATTTAATTTACAAAAAAACTTATAATTTATCTAGAAAAAAGTAACATTACAAAATACTCCGAATCCATTTTATGGTTTGTAAAATATTTCATTGTCAACAACGCGTCATCTTATGATGTTACAAAACAAAAACGATATCTTTTCAACGAAAACGTGATATCAAAAGTAATAACAAGTTAAAATTGCATACTATTTTCAACAAAACTGTGTCAATTCAACATATCACATTACTTAATAAAAAAATATCAAAGAGTTCAAACTTACCTTAGCAATCGTAATGTGGTATCTTCGTGATGTCACGTTTTTGCACAAATACGAGAGCGCCCTTCCCTCCAAATGGCACGCGCCGACTGATGGGACACGTTGTCGAAACAAATCACGAGGCAGAAAGAGACAGCGCGACAACACAAAATATTGCAGTTGTCTTGTCTCTTTCGCTCATAGACGCACCGTTATTGTCGAAAAAATACCTCGTTTTTATCGAAAATAAAGTTCAATACGGCGGTTTTGATTATGGAATAAAAAAAAAATCGATTTTTCTGAAATATCACAGTATTCTTGCAAAGAGGCGATATGTATATATATATATTTGTTTTCCTTAATCTGCAATCAGTTTCACTACTTTTAGCAGGTGTGTTGGAATGCGATTTCATGGCGGGATGGGCGTGACTCTAGTGAGCCAACTACCCAATCAGTTGCTAAGTCCCCTTTTGCAATTGGACTATGTTATGTCTTTCCTTTTTAATCTTTTTGAATAACTTCTGGTTTTAAGAGCCGCCGCCATTTTCGAGTATATAAGAAAAAAAATTGAAAAATAGAACAAATATAAATAAAAAAAAAACAATAGAACGCAATGCACGTAGCGCTATGAAATTCATGAAATAACTTTATTTATCAATGGGCCTGAAAATGAATGAAAAACGCCGTAGGCTATGGTTCAGGTAACACAACCTGAACCATAGCCATTGTTTAGGAACAAAACATTAAAAAAAAATAAACCTACAACCCATTGAGAACCCTCCTCCTTTTTTAAAGTCGGTTAAAAAGGAACGCTGTATATGATTTTTTCTTAAAAATACGATTTATCAAGTCACCTTAAACATGGTATATGTATTTATCAAAGTTAATAAACAAATCATTAAAAAGTAGAACCGCATTAAAACCTCATAATTCTAAAATGTTAGCGCCAATCGAGATAATGCTATTCATGAAATAATTTATAAACCAACTTTTTTGTAGCATCAGTGCCAAAAGAAACAAGTTGTAAATCACGTGCATGTTTGGTACGTCACGATTAGAAGTAAAATAAAGATATACCTACTAACGGGGTGAATAGGGGCGAAATGAGCCTGTAGGAGCTGCGGGCCTACTAGAGGTTTCGTTTTCTTCTTTTTTTGAGGTGTCAAATCATCAAATAACTCCTCCAGCACTGAAAAAAAAAGAAAGAATAATAGTTTATTTGGCACACAATGAACAACAACAACACGAGTTGCCATGGCCCACCTGGAAAACTCTAAACAGACTCCGCACCCAAATTGGGCGCAGCACGGACATTTCCGATCTTCAGTGTTTGTGCGGCGTCTCAGCTCGGCAGACCATGTCCCACCTTCTATCCTGCATCACGTGCCCTGTTACCTGTTCACGTAGGGGACCTAATGACAGCATCAGCGGACGGCATTGCCGTGGTCGAATACTGGGCCAGGCAAGGAATTTAACTAGGTTTGCCATCGATACGCTAAGAAGAAGAAGAACAAACAAGTATTGAAAACTTAAATTAAACAATTAAAAAACCGGGCAAGTACGAGTCGGACTCGCGCACTGGGTTCCGTACAAACTTACCTATGAAAACAGTTCAATTCCCGAATTGAGTTACGAAGATTTTTCCAAATCGCAAAAAAAAAGTTTTTTTTTATGACGTAACTACAGCGTATTATATATATTCCAACGTATACAATATAATACGCTGGAATTATACCAGCATTTTATATATACAAAAGAAAACTAAAACACATACATACAATGGGCGGCCTTATCGCATTCCGCGATTTCTTCCAGGCAACCTGGAATGGACTATAATTGCCTGGACATTGATTTTATAAAGGTCATTATTTCAGCCGAAAGACGTCCACTGTTGGACATAGCCTCCCCCAAGTAAGTATCGCCACACCGAACGATTCAGTGCATCTCGCATCCATCAGAATCCCACGACCCTCACCAGTTCATCGGTCCACCTTGTCAGAGGCCTTCCAATAGAAACCAGCAACTTTCGGCCACATCGACCATCTGTTCTGCGAGCAATGTGCCCTGCCCACTGCCTATTTGGCGATTCTTCGGGCTATGTCGGTAACCTTGGTTCTCCTGTAGATATCTTCATTCTTGATGCAATCACGCAAGTACTCCGAGCCCCTTTCCATTGCCCTTTGGCTGATGTTAAACTTTCTGATGAGGTCTATTATGAGTGACCACGTTTCAGAGCCATATGTCATCATTGGCAACACGCACTGACTTTCCTCTTGAGACACTGTGGTATGTTGGACGAAAAAATACCGCGCAGTTACCCGAACGCTGCGCTGCCGAGTTGAATTCGAAGTCGACCTACCCTACTGGACTGTCTGTACTGGCTAAACGTAGTCGTCCACAACTTCGAGTGTAGAGTTTCCGATCTTGATAAGTGTGGATGCTACATGATTGTTTACCATTACGTTGGTTTTGTCCATGTTCATTTTAAGACCCACTATTTCAGAAGCTCTACTGAGGTCATTAAGCATTGTACTGAACTCCTCGGTAGTCTCAAGTCTCAACCATGACTAACTACTATGTCGTTGGCAAACTGAAAGTAAGTGATGTACTCACCATTGATATTATGCTTAAGGCATTAAGTCCGCCTCTGTACTTTTGTGTCCATAAATAAAGCATTTAATAAATAAATAAGTAAATTAATTTCAAAACTAACTCATTAATTTTTTATACGAGATCGTAACATTTATTTATTACGTATTTTTCAGTTTTCGAATGATAAAAGGGCCTATTACACTACTCGATATTCAGACAGTCTAAGTCGATGTCGCCTAGTGTAATAAGGGTTAGACCGGTATTATTCGGAACAAAAAATAAGACAATCTGAATATCGTGTGCTGAATATCGCGTAGTGTAATAGGCCCTTAAGTCATGAGAAAAAACAAAGTTATGACTTCCACTAATAATCTCGTTTAGAAGCGACATTAATATATTTTTTTACTAACTGCAAAATAGCGCGACTTTTACCCTTCAATTGAATTAAATTATTTAAATAACAGTTTTGTGCGGATAGTAAACTATAATACGAATAACTTATTTTTAATTTCAAATGTAAAAATGTCTAAGAAAAACAATTTTGAAGAAATATATCTTAGTTCCCGAGAAACATTGTAATTAAATAACTATGTAAACTATGATGTTTTAATGTTTGAATCTTAATAGATTTGAATAACTTAACGAGTCGGGCTGCCCGCTTAACTAACTTAAAGGGATCATAACTTCTATGTTAACGTCCCAAAATTAAAATATTTAATCAAACGGCTAGACGCTGACTTATCATATTATGCAAAATGTGCTTCCAACCCAGACACGTGGCTGAATTTGTCCTTCGCTGTCCCAGAAACGAGAACTAGGTCGGCGGGAGGCTGCCAGACAATCACAATTTTAAATTAGGTACCCTTTAAACGCTAGACGGACTTTGCAATACGTAGAGCAGGGGTTACCAAATGGCGGACCGCGGTCCGCATCCGGACCGCTGACCTATTCTGTGCGGATGCGGTGGATGTCATAAGATGATTTCCCACCAAAAAAAAAAAAAACCTACAGATCTTAAATTAAAGTTCATAGGTCGCCATGTTTTTCCAAGAAACGTATACGAAATAAGAAGCGAAGTGAGAGATCCCTAATTAAATGATAATTAAATAAAATCAAAAATTATAAATGAGAGATATGGATACGACGATGATATATGATGATGATAACTGGCGCGGCTTAGAAACTTTGTAGGTATAAAATTGGGATAAAATTATATTTGTGAAGCAGCGTTTTCCAAAATGAACTTACAAATGAAACAAAAATATATTTATATATATTTCGATCACGTCTGACCGATGACCATCTTCATGATTGAATGACAATAGCTTGTAAAAAATCAAGTCCAAACTTCAGACATACTCTTTAAAGTAAAAAATAAATTATTCGCATTAATATTAGGTACTAACGTTGTGATTTTATAATTAGATATATCCTTAATAATAATATTGTGATTTATATTTGTTTAAACTGACATTTTAAATCTAGGTTGCTGGTCATCATTTACCAAACGAACGATATTTTTTTTTATAAACGGACCCGTAATGAAACTAATTGGCAATCCCTGACTTAGAGTATATGTAAATGCATTTCATTAGATGTCCCTAGGTCTTAATTTACGGGAGGCTTTTATTAGGCCGTCTGAGAGCTAGACGCCTTTGTCATAGCCACTTTGAAGTTAGACGGTAAAACTTTACGGCTCATTAACAGTGATCGTCTCAGCTACTAACTGTTTTGTAGATTTTATGACGTAACTTCCATTAGCCCAGCAATTTGTATTAAACAGGGAATGTGTTGCTAAGGAAACTGTTGAAGAGATCTTGGAAAATTATGATTTGATGGATCGTAAACATTTTAATGATACTCGTAAATAAACAGAAAAAAGCTAGATGTCAATATAAATTTAAATTATATTAAAAAAAATCTGGATAAAATAAAATATTCCATAAGTTGTGAATTAGTAACAGAATGCCCTTATATTATGAGTTATTAGCATATTTTAAATTTATTTATATATGAAGTCTAAACGGAATACTTGTTCTGCGATTTCGGCGGTCTCTCCAATCCAGTGCCTTTACCAGGCCTCCTACAAGGTGGACCGATGACTTGGTAACGGTTGCGGGAGTCTGATGGATGCGAGACGCACAGGACCGTTCGCTGTGGCGACGCTTGGGGGAGGCCTATGTCCAGCAGTGGACGTCTTTCGGCTGAAATGATGATGATGATGATGAAGTCTAAACGGAATACTTGTTCTGCGATTTCGGCGGTCTCTCCAATCCAGTGCCTTTAGCTCTCGCTGGAACGCCCATACCGATCTGCTCCGACTTTCGGTACCTCGGGTCACTCGTCCAAGGGGATGATGAGGTAGACCGGGACGTAACACATCGGATCAACACAGGATGGATCAAATGGCGACAGGTCACGGGCACAACTTGTGACCCACGGATGCCCCTCAAGTTGAAGGATAAAATCTACAAGTCCGTGATAAGGCCTGTCATACTGTATGGATCAGAATGTTGGGCTGTGAAAAAGACGGATGAAGAAAGATTGCACGTAGCGGAGATGAGAATATTAAGATGGATGTGTGGTGTGACGAGAATGGATAAAGTGAGAAATGAGTATATTATATAGGGGAAGTTTGAAAGTGGCGCAGTGACTGAAAAGTTGAAAGGGAATCGTTTGTCGTGGTATGGTCATGTGAAGAGAAGGGATGAAACGCATGTTACTAAAAGAGTTATGAGTTTACATGTGGATGGATGGAGAGGGAGAGGGAGACCAAAGAAAAGATGGATGGATTGTGTGAAGACTGATATGAAAGAAAAGGAAGTTAGAAATAGCAGGACGAGTGACAGGGCAGAATGAAAGAAAAAAACGTGTTGGGCCGACCCCAAATAACACGGGACAAGGGCAGGAAGATGATGATGATGATGAATTCTTATAGGTTGAACCTATATCTGACGCTTCAGTTTCTTTTTATTTTTTTAAACGAAAATATTTCTTTTTTTAGTACAGAATACATTCATTTTGTTTTCCATTAACTACTATCCGGATAACTTATTCAAAAGTTTTTGTGGTATTTGGCAATAAAAGTATCGAGTCAGCCTTCTTCACTGAGGTAGTCAACACTATAATTAAATTCTCAGCTGTAGCTCCATTTTACCAACATCGCGCCTATTTCAATGATTCCACGTATTGTCCAGTTTTGTAGACACATGTAATACGAAACTACACCAAGTTTACATCACAATATGCAATAGAAATCAATTTGAGAATAATTAAAACAGTCGCTGAAGTTTACTAGAAAAAATCCCGCCGAAAAGAACCTAGTGTCTCTGGACGAGACAGGTTAGTATGTCAACAATCATTTTAGAATGGATAGGTATAGGTATAGGGGATCAAAAGTGCATTTGCACTCTAAAATTTCTTTGTTGTAGAAGTTCAATAGTCTACGACTAGTTTATTCAATACTTTAGATTCTATGCTACCAATTAAATCAGTCATGAACCATTGATCTTCTTCTACAAAGAAATTTTAGACATTTTAGCATTGGTAAGGTGGAACTACACTTTTGACCCCTGACTGTAGCTATGCGGGATTGTTCGAAAGAGTTGCCGCGGCCGTAGAACGCAAAGGAACGGAACACAGGTGGGATTTAGTCAGTAAAAGACACTCCTTGTCGCTCCGCTCAGGGCGGGAGGGGTTATTTGATGATTTTCCACAAAAAAAGGATGCTTAAATTACCTATCTATACTTTCGCACTAATAATTGTAGAGGTGAAAGTTTGTGAGTGTATCTGTGTAGGTTTGTTAGTTCTTCACGCTCGAACGACTGAACGGATTTCAATGAAACTTGGTGCACGGGTAGACCATGTCCTGGGATAGCAAATAGGAGGCTTTTTTATTCTAGAAGTTTATTCCCTTGGGACAATTTTCTATTTCCGCTGGCAGCAGCTAGTAATATTATAGAGAAAAGAATTATGTTCTTGTGTTATCTGTATTATTACAACGAATAAACTCAAAAACTATTGGAAAGATTAAAAAAAAAAAAAAAATTCACGCGCAACAAATATTTTCCTCGATGAGGTGATCAAGCCATCAAAATAACAAGTGACAAACAGGATGCACGGCATTTCTCAATTCACTAAAATTAATCCACATTTACCTGTGAGGCTGTGATATTTTGTTTTATCGGACGCTCTGCCAAAACTAATAAACTGCGTCACGTAAATCACGTAATCCAGCCAGCGGATGTTGTTAATTGATTTGCTGATAGTACGGATAAAACGGTCATTCAATATAATTAGACTGACCGATTTAGACGCCACTATTCTTAGGCCATTCATATACTAACTCATAGGGTTGCATACGCTTATAAGTTTATCTTTTACCACAGAGTATCAATCATACAAGCTTCGGAGTCGAACTCATTTAAAAATAAAACGTTTTAATTATTATTTCGATTTGAAATAGGATTAAGCTGTTTTATATTTTTTAGATATGGAATTCAGCGCATTCAGCTCATAGATAAAAAGAAAATTATTGTCTTTTTTCGTTTCTTTTTTCTTTTTGTAGTACTAGGATGTCAGTCAGCCCTGTGCTCGTTCTTCATACGGTTGACACGATGACGCCTCTGATCTATTTCCAGCGTGGCCGCTCTTGACTCGTCGCTTGTTTGTTTTTCACGATCGTTTAGAATTCACCCGCTAATTGCTCCAACAATATTATCCGTACACACATCGGATTGTAACCGAACTATTTTCATGGAGACTACGGCTTTTATAGCTTTTATATATGTATGTTGTTCCAGTTATTTACGATGTCGTGGGAATTGTGCTGTTTAAAAGTTTGCTGATGAGGTTTAAGGTTGTAAGATTTGTATTAAAAGTACGATGACAAAAATGGAAAAGTCATCCATTCTAAACATCTATGTTAAGAATACAAAAAAAAAACCGAAGTTCGGAAGCCAACAAATAACTTTACCAGCTTTGAGTCGAGTTAGAGAGAGTATCAGACTTTTACTAACTAAAACCGTAATCGTTCAGTTTTCCTTTGCTAAACAGGAATACGGTGTCTTTTTTAAAAAAAAAAACCACAGCGGTAGGTACCGTCAATTTAGAAACACACGACTTATGATTAAATCTGCTATCTAAGTTTTAACTAAGGTTCATAGGCATTTAACTTATGTATACATTATGTCCAAAAGTTTTTTCTAACGCCTTCCGGTAAGAACTCCATCTTTAAATCTTTTCCACATTTCCAGAAACTGACTAACTATATTCCCGTGACTTACAACTTACTTCGTATTTGTTGTGTCTACACTGCAACCTTATCTATTGTTTCGTGAAACTTGTAAAACAATAGGGCCTACATTTTTAACGTTTTAAGGGTCCTTGTCTACGTAGCCACTTCTCGCCCTCACGCTCTTGACCTGGTTTCCTTCGGGGCTTCAGAGGGCAGTATAAAGTCAACAAATAAAATAAACCTCCATCAGAAAATATAAGCTTCTGCCAGTGTCTTCATCAGTGTGAAAATAAAAAATATACGCTTTTATTACTGAGTGATAATGTAGCATTCTACTGGCGAAAGAATTTTTAAAATAGAACCAGAAGTTTGGTTAAGTCCAATCTACTAAGCCTCGAGCACAGGCGCAGGGTAGCCAGCCTTTTGGTATTTTACAGGTCGCATTTTGGAGAGTGTGCGCAGGAATTGCATGATTTGATTCCGCCATCTCCTTTCTACCATCGGACAACCCGACGAACGGCGAGTATCCACCATTACGTTGTTGAAACTTCAACGGTCCGGACTAAGCGTTTCGCTTCGTCGTTTATACCACTTACATCGAAGGACTGCAACTATTTACCTGCTGCGGTCTTCCCGTCCAACTATAATTTAGGTGTCTTCAAGGCTAGAGTGAATAGGATCTTAATAAACTAGTGCGCCTCACCATCAATGATTGCATCGCTGCATACCATCAGGTGGGATTGCAGTCAAGCACAGGTTTACATCCATAAATAAAAAGTGGTTGAGTGTATCTTGTTCATTACAAACAAGAAAACAATTTTTTCTTTAATAATATCAGTATAGATCACGAGTAAACATCACATACTTAATATTTAGCTCACGATCAGTTCCTTTTATCAAGGCAAATTAATATGCAATACTAGTGCCATAGTTCCTGAAACTCCTGCGTGTGTTATGGAATACCTTTATGTCCCATTGAAGTGGAAAAGTGTCGTTAGAACCCTGGCAACAGACTGGTTGAAACTTGCATTATTGTGACATTATTATCAAATTTTCTCCTGAATTCAGAATGAAAATATAACGCCACGGGCTAATTCTTACTACTTACTAGATTTTTTCACACAACTTTTAACACTATTACTGTTCTAATTTAGTATTTCAGTACTTTATAAAGCATGCTTTTGCCCGTGTGGAAGTTCTAAATTATACCACAGAAATATACTACCAAATTTTTTTTAAACCGATACCGTGGTCCTCGGAAAGGTCAACTTTTTTTTTGTAGGTGGGAAAATCATCTAATGACAAATCGCGCTCTTGGGTGGAGCGAGAAATAGTGTCAGACTTTTACTGACTAAAAACCCACTCCTGTTCCTTCTCCGAAAGGTCAACTGAAGAAACGCAGTGGGTTTTAGTCAGTAAAGTCTGACACTCCACTCAGAGCGGAAGAAGTCATTTAATGATTCTCCACGTAAAACAGGACTATAATACCAAAATAAAAGGTTTCGTGACTTGCCTAAAAGACAAAGTTACTTTAGATTGTTTTTTTTTATTTTTTTGAGTATTAGTACTTATCTACTAATCAATACGGGAAGTATAGATTAGTAAGTTTCATGTCAAAAAAACATTGGAGTATCCTATGATCTCGGCAGTGCGACGTTAAAAACACACGAGCCATGCACAGCTAACAGATTTTTTGTCGCCATTTCTCACACCCACACAATCGCAGCCGGATCTCGGCTCCAAATTGTGGCGCCAAAGTTGACGGAACCGTCCAATGAGTGAGTGAGGTATTTAGATGTTCTGTAGAGCGCTTGAATTAGTTTGAACTGGCTGGGACAAACTCTAAGAGCAGGGTGGTTAGGGTGGATGAGAATGAATACATGGATTGTTGATCTAAGAGATCAACATGTAGCACCCAAAGCGTCTTGTTTTTGTTAAGGGGCTGGTCAATGAGCCCGAGAACACTGAGCCCTTAATACTATTAGTATGTTTTGTGATCAAAAAGACTAGATACTGACAGAAAATCGGTTGCCATTGTTTTATTTAAAATCGCGTCTCTATTTATTTATTTATTTAAACTTCATGTACAGTAGTGGTACATAGGCGGACTTAATGCAACAAGGCATTCTCTACCAGTCAACCTTTGGGTTAAAAAAGACAACACTCTATTATACTCACATCAAGAATAGTTGCAAAACACACGTGTGTACGGTAGCGCTCTATATCTCTAATCAATACTCTAGCCTCCGAAGATATAAGCAACATGCTCCTACGACGGCCGGAGTCAACGGCCTCGCTCGCCACACTAAAATCATATTCGAATATATTTACATTTCTCCCAAGGTGCTTTACTGCCTGTGCTGAAGTCCGAATACCGAGAACCGGTCAAGCACGCTCTGGACATTAACGCGCGCCATATATCAATTTAAACTTTCGAGGCTTCATTAAAAACGTAGCATCACAATTCACACACACAAGGCTTCTTGATAGCAAAATCTCATTGCGTAGCCCGTAGTACAAGTCGTGCATAGTAGCGACGCTTGCGACCACTGTCTAACCAATAGGCGGTTAGGACGATTTAAGAGCCGGTTACAGTCACAGAGTATTTTGTATGTATTGGCCCGGGTCTATGTCGACTTCGCGGCACTCCGTAACAGCGATTTTATTTTTATAAAAAAAAAAACATAGTAACTATTCAAGATTTTGGTTTTAGCCAGACTGTTTTCAAAAACAAGCTTTATTATTTTATGTAACTTTCAAATGTTTCCATAACGTAATCTCGTAGATATACACGTTTGAAATCGTAAGTTAGGGTCAGATTCGTGTTTTTTTTTATCGAACGAACTAATTTATATCATGCTTTGATTTTTATCCAGCGGTTGGTTCTATAGTCAATTTGAATAAAGTATTTTTCATGGTGTTCTCTTTTATATTTGTGGATTTCCAGAGGTTCAAAAAAATTAAAAGTAGTGTAACCTCGCCTTAACTCGCAAATCCCTCTCGAACGTTCATTGTCGCTACATTGATTGACCTAAAGGCCGCTGGCTATTAGCACTTGGCACTTATTGTCGTTGGTAACAGTTGCAGTTATCAAGCTAAAAACAGTAATTTTGTTTTATTATTTATTTATTTAAAGTTTATGTACAATAGTGGTACATAGGCGGACCTAATGCAACAAGGCATTCTCTACCAGTCAATATTTGGGTTATAAGTAATATTGTGGTATAATACTATGGTAGGTGTACACAATAAATAAATAAAAGAGAACGGTGAAGGGAGGGGGTATTTTTATTAGGTAAGGGCGAGTTTCTGAATTTAGTATTTTGAGTTAAACACGTCCCAAACTCTACGTTAGTGCCAAATTTTGGCAGGTTTTCAGGCTAAAGTAGAGTTTGAGAAATACTTAACTTCAAATGCTTCAATCAGAAATGGGGGGTTAGCATTTGATCCTACATGCAACCTTAAAGTTAGTGCAATCGCTTATGATGTTGTTAATTTCAAATCCTGGACCTTCGTCTAAATGTCAGAAACGAAAAACCATAAATGCTGGTTTAATTAGCAGCAGATTTCAAAAATACAATGAAGAGCTATTTTCTCCAGGTTGTGAAAGTTAGGAGGATCTATAATAGCTAAGGTCAAGTCAAGGTGAAATAAAACATGTCTATTTCCTTCAAACCTGACATGAGCCGGGAAAACACAGGATGGGAGAGTCGAGTTCTCTCACGTAGGCCCGACAACCGGTTGCCATGGAAACCGTTGCAGTGCCAGACGGCCGCGAAATGTATTCCAACCTGTTGAATAAAGTTACATAATATATATGTATAATACTCCTGACTATCTAATCATATGAAATAATATTATAGAATTGTTCAATATATTTTTTAAATAGTTAACATTGAAATCATTAGTCATTTTTTAATTAAGTAAGTATGTCTGCAAAAAAATACGTGGTCCATAAAGTTACATATTCATATTCATTTAAGGCTGCCACTATTATTATATTTTTTTTTTTTAATTTTACTTAATATTGCGTGAACTATAATTATGTGAATTTGCAAATTAGATACTCATTAAATATTTCTACACCGGCAAAGGTAGTATATGTGATTCCGTTTAATATTAAGATCTTCATATACCATGTACTCAGAAATAAACGATTCTATTCTATTCTATTCTATTCTATTCTATTCTATTCTATTCTATGCTATTCTATTCTATTCTATTCTATTCTATTCTATTCTATTCTATTCTATTCTATTCTATTCTATTCTATTCTATTCTATTCTATATACACATAAATAATATAATTATATACCTACAATAAGTACTAGCTTCTTTCAGTGGCTTCAGAGGTTTTTCCATAAAAACTTTGGGCTCCCGTTTCATCCCCTTAAAAGCGGTAAATTTTGGAAAATCCTCTCTCGCTTATGTCATAAAAGGAAACTTTGCGCAAAATTTCACGCTCCTAATCCCAGTAGTTTCAGCTGTGCGTTGAAATGGAGGAACTGACTCCTGAGATACAAGTGATTATTTTACTTCTTTAGTTTAGGAGTCAAATGTTCATTTTATTTCCATTGATCAGTGTTTGTACAACTATTATATCTGTCCATGTCATTAGTTATGAGTTATGAGTTTACATGTGGATGGATGGAGAGGGAGAGGGAGACCAAAGAAAAGATGGATGGATTGTGTGAAGAGTGATATGAAAGAAAAGGAAGTTAGTGATAGTATGACGAGTGACAGGGCAGAATGGAAGAAAAAAACATGTTGCGCCGACCCCAAATAACACGGGAAAAGGGCAGGAAGATGATGAGTGTTTGTACAACTATTATATCTGTCCATGTCATTATATACCTACTGTGTGTGTTAAACGTAAAAAATAAAGATTATTATTATTATATGTCAGTCAGTTTTTCCTTTTATATATATTATGTATATTGTATTTATAGTATTTAAGTATATATTTGTATAAAATATAATGTATTATAAACAATATGTAATGCTTAATATTGCACCTACCACAAGTTGCCTCTGCATCACCCAAAGGTTGACTGGTAGAAAATGCCTTAAGGCATTAAGTCCGCCTCTGTACCTTTTGTGTGCATAAATTAATAAATAAATAAATAAAATATAGATATACTTAACACTAATTATTTAGATCTAATATTATATAATATACTTTTTTTAAGCACCTGCCATGTTTTCTCTCCACCACTCTTGGTTGACTAGTAGAGAATGCCTAAGGCATTAAAGTCCGCCTTTGTAACTTTGTGTTGCATGAAGTTTTAAGGAATAAAAATAATTATAATAATAATAATAGTTTTTTTTTCGTGATTAGCTTTAAAAAATATTTAAAAATGTCATTTGTAGGTATTTAAAAGTAATAAAGGAGTATAATAATAGTTTATTTTTCACTCTACACAAAATATAATATACAAAAGTTTCATAAATAAAATAGACAATAATGCAACATATAAAAACTTTGTGAGAGTCTGGAGTCCATACTAGGATACCCTGTGTGACGGATCACCAGGCTCTCACCCCAAAATGCCGATGCATAATTGTTAAAATGTTATAAAAGAGGATTATTTTTTTGTAAAAGATTTTGAGAGCGAGAGTTGTAAATCGTAGCCTGTTCAAATCCATCACTTTGTGTAATTTATTACATCATCCTGGTCTCAAAACGGTGAAGGAAAACATTGTGAGGAAACCGGCATGTACTAGGATTAAAAATTCGAAGACATGATCTCACACGAACCTGCATTGGGCCCGTATGGTGGATTACGGCCCAGTCCTTCACCTAGAGAAGAGGCCTAAGTCCCAGAAGTGGGAATATTACAAAACTGATTATACTTGTAAAAAGTTACTGAGATATCTTTGGAAGTACCTACTAGTCCAATTACAAAAACATGTTGACTGTTAGAACTAGAAAACTGCATTATCGCTGTTTGTAACAGGTTGTACTAAATTTTATCCAAATCAGTTCAGCCGTTTGAGCGATAACGAGTAACAAACATACACATATATGTATATACATACGAACTTTCGTCTTTACAATATTATTACTGGCTTATTCCAGCGGCTTTACCCGTGTAAAAGTAGAAAATAATCCTAAGGGAACTTACTTTCGAGGTAAAAAGTAATAGGATATAGTCTGACCTTGTGCCAAATTTCATGCAAATCCGTTCAGTCGTTTGAGCGTAAATAAGCAACACACATACATACAATTTTTTTGTTTTTCATAACACTAGCTGCTGCCAGCGGCTTCGCCTGCTTGAAAATAAAAAATCGTCTCAAAGTAACAAACTCCTGGGATAAAAAGCCTCTTATGTGCTATCTTAGGACATGGTCACACCCGTGTGTTAAATTTCATTAAAATCCGTTGAGCCGTTCGAGTGCGAAGAATTAACAAACATACATGCAAACTTTCTACATTATAACATTAATTGGACTTTCGAGGGCCGATTAGTACATACGTCTGTACAGCTTGAGTGACCTTGAAAAACGCTTAATTATCGTTTTGCACACACGTTTGTACGATTTTTTTTTTTTTGAGCCTAAAATGTTGGTTTCTATATCTTTGTTTTTCCAAGAAAAATCCAGAAAAAGTTTTTTTTTTGGTGTTTTACGTAAAAACGCGCAATTACGTAATAATAATACCCCGGGGCACCCGAAGGATTAAAAGGAGGTTACTTTTTACTTGTGTGTACATAAATAAAATAAATAAATTAAGGTTTGTATTAATCTCAAACAATTGCACAGTTTTTATGAAACGGGTCATGGAAACTAACACGTGTTTAACGGCTAAAAATAACATAAAATCGGTTAAAAAAAACTCGCATCAAGCGGTAGTGCTATAATCACCTATGCATTGATTTATTTTGAACAAACTAACGGGTGATTACGTAACTGTCTGAAAATTTGTTATGCACTATGACTAAACAGTTTGAGGCTATCTACACCTACCTGGTATTATCGACATAACAATTCAAAAAAAAAAAACTTAGCCAATAATGCTCGTTGATCGTAGACACAAATCTATGCTTGCTCATACATAATGCAGATATGAAAACAATTTTAAATCATTTCAAAATGTAAAAATATTTCTAATATCAATAAAATTTATCTCTAAACTTTTTTTGAATATTCATCATCAGCCTAATTAATTTAAATTAATCCATTAGTATTTGTAAAACGTTAATAAATAAATTCTTTTATGCCCACTTTTTTTCAAATGTCTTCCACCGCGGAGTTTTATTTTAATTTCAAAATTTAGGAGAAATGTTTTTGTATATACTCATCATGACACTATAAAGGTTAGATACGTCTTAAGAATGCTTCTCACACGACAATAAAAGTACATTTTGATACAAGTGCAGAAAGTTTGTCATTGCGACCGTGGCGGAATTCGCACGAGCCGTAGGCGAGAGTGTATTATGTAGCCTAAGGCTACAGTGATAAATTTGCACGTGTATCAAACGACTTTTTTCAATACACTTACGAAGAAATGAATAAACGGGGGTTGACCGGTGACTCGTGGGGGTCGACGCGCGCCCAGCCTGATATGATACATGTAATAAAATTGTGGCGGGGGAGAGCACATGCACTTTTCTGCACTAGTACGGAAAACAGTATATTGCGTGCCTAAAAGCGGTGGGATAAGAGCGGGTTTTCGAGTAAGTGTAAGTATTGAAAAATGATTTCCAAGAAAATATCAGCACACTTTCGTCTGACGCAAACTCATCCGAAGTTACACAAAATTACCCAAAATATAATTAAAGCGTAAACCAGACGACGGAGCGTGACAATATCTTAAGTGATTACGATCAATCAAAACTGTAAACATATTCGAAGACGTCCGCATCGATCATTAAACACCAAGTAATATAAAGTTGATCCTTAGATCCGTATTTTCGAGCGAATAGTTGTAAAAAGTCAATCGATTACTAGTTATAGGCATGTCGGGTTGCGGTCGTTCGGTCGCGTCGCCGGCCGGCGCGGGCGCACATTGAAAAATAGTGTCTGGCGGTCGTCTAGCGAGCGGCGCGCGCGCGGCCCAGCCCCGTGACTCATGCGCAGGAATCCGACCGAATACGGCGCTCCAAGCTAGCCGCCCGCCGCCGCCGCCTGCGCAAGCGCACTCCAGACACATCTGTTCAATTTATGTTTAGTCTGGACCCGGAGCGAACGTTTTATTATACCTTCGTATTGCAATTTTGTAATGTTCCGCTTAGAAAGTTATCTGTAAAAGGAGAAACTGACTGACTGATATATCAACACACAGCCGAAACTACTGGGACTAGAAGCGTGAAATTTTGCACAAGGTTTCTTTTTATGACGTACGCGAGCACTAAGAGAGGATTTCCCAAAATTCACCCCCTAAGGGGGTAAAACGGGTGTTCAAAATTTGTATGGAGAAACCTACTTTTACGCGGGTAAAACTGCTAGCAGAAGCTAGTAGGCTGATAAGATAGAGTGAAACTGGGCTTATCTCACAAAGGCTACTAGGACTACAGCGCCTATTACACCACTCGATATTCAGAGTCTATGTTTATCTATTTATCTCATCGTTCTGTTTCATTCCTTTACACGACATTGGCGTAAGTTGCTCTTTTTCGTGTGTCGCTACATAGACCAAGACCAAGATAGGCGCTTAAGGTCTACGATCTACCAAAGATTGATATCTATATGGGGTTTATGCTAATTTAATTGTATTCATTTAGATATAAATCCTTGTTTATTACATCAATAATCTTATTTAGAGGCATTGACTGTTTTGTTGTAGATACATTAATGAAAGTCTAATAAAATACTGATATTTGAACACACTTGTTTTTTTTTAAATAATCTGACCATTTAATTTTATCTTTATTATTTTTATCATTTCATTACATTAGTATAAACATTAAAATAAATAAGGCAAATCAGTATAGTCAGTCACAAGTGTTGTGCTTCCAGCGAAGCATTAATTTTTCTGTATGTACTTATAAATTTCCTAATTGTCTGTAGCCGGGATCTGCTGGACGGGAATGGACCGCGGTGGGCGCTGTAGCTCGGTGGCGGCGCTGCGCGTGGGGCGCGCCGAGTGCTGCGCCGGCGCATCCCGCGCGCCCGCCGCCTGGAGCCCCCGCGACCTAGACAGCGGCGAGATTTTCTTCTATAAGGCGCTCTCTGGAGGAGTGCCCTGTGTTGCTTGTGCTGGTAAGATTTTTAATGTACTCAAAAACCCGCTCTTGTCCCTACTGTGTTTAGGCTTGCAATTTACTGTTTTTCGCCCTAGTGCGGAAAAAAATTATTACATTTGTCGTATCAGGCTGGGCGTTAAGCGACCCCCACGAGTCGCACGTCCACCCCCGTTTATTTATATCTTTGTAAGTATATCAAAAGTATATAGTAGTATGTGTGTGTGTGTAAGTATGTAGTAGTATGTGTAGTATTCGTTATCGTGTATGTGTTTGTGTTTGTGGTGTACAATAAAGAATATAATAAATAAATAATAAATAAATATAGGTATCGAAAAACTTCGTTTGATACACGTGGAAAATCACTGCAGCACTCGGCTCTATAACACCCTCGCCTAAAGTTCGGGCGAATTCCGTCTCGGTCGCAATAACAACCTTTCAACACTTGCATCAAAATGTGCTATTTCAACATTCACAGCTCAGATTAAAAATTTGGAAAAATTAAACCTTCACTGCACATACACCTGTTGTGGAAGCATAAGGGTTAAAAGCTTCTTGGCTGGAGTAAGCCAGCTGCTTCTAGCAAGATCTTCTTCTAAAGTGCTCGTATAAAATTTGGCCAACATATGTATTGTATTTTTTTCTTTAGGTAACTACTAAAAAAAGAAACTACTATATTGTGTTCGTAATTCCAGGTTCAGAGAACCGAATCTTCTTTTCTCATAGGACATCTAGCATGTCTTTATTTCTATTTGTTATTATTAAGCCTACTGAAACTTAAAATAAGAACATCTATCAATAATTTTTGAGATCTGTTGTACAAATGGAATTGCAGAAAAAGAAAACACTTCTAGTATCGAAAAGAAGTTAAAAATTATGTTTATTTTTCTCTGCCACAAAGGTGAAATTAAATGCATGTAATAAATATAATAGACTGAATCTACCAATACAATTATTACAATAATAAAACAAGCAACGTAATCTGCCAATATCCGGCTCGAAGGACCTCAGCAAATCACACTAATATTATAAAGGCCAAAGTTTGTATGTATGTGTTTTTTGAATAATTCATAATAATTTGGCACACGGTTAGACACATGGTCTAATGTCATGGTCCTGGAATAGCACATAGCTCATATATTATATATTTTTATCTCGGGAGAATGTTCCCTTGTAATAATTGTGAAGTAAAGCCTCTGGTAAAAGCTAGAAGTGTAATAAAAATAATTGCACCTGAGAAATAAACGAGAAGGAAGGAAAGTTATTCAAGAAATTGTCTAGGCTTTCCGTTAATCATTTAATTAATAGACAAAGGGAAGCAAGGCTAAGTTTACCGGTAGACAATGAGCTAGTTAGCTGCCAGTACAATGCATATTGAAAGGACAATGAGCACTTTTGTATTGACTCTGTACCCAGTGCTGTATGAAGCTGTGGCATACGCTATTTGAAAGGCCATAATGAAAGCTCCATTTGATTGAACGACGCTAACAGTCAGACACGTGTAGGGAAAGAATTATTACTCATTTTATTTTAGCAGGCCGTCATCTATATATCTAGAAGAAGTTTTCATTGTATTTTTTTACTGTTTAATAAGTAGGTACCTCATGCAACTAGCTGATCTAAACACACAAACGATACCATTTATAGATATTTGCAGATTCAAGATCAAAAACAAACCTTACGTAACTTTACAAGGTGGTAGAACAGTTAACTTATTATATGGTGGAAATGTCAAGAAGCACCAAGATGTTTGCAACCGACCACCATACGTTCAGTTTTAGAAAAGATTGTATGTGTTTTCTTGCTGATTAAAGGGCTCTCCCAAGCATAGCCTCAACAACCAGATCTTTTGCGCCGCACCTTATTTTCGCGACCTCTACCGGTCCAGACCTTCATCGATCTTTTCATCGATATCAAGATATTGGGATGCCTTATAAATCAACGGCTAGTTAAGTTCTTGAAAGCAAACAATGTCCTTTCGTCTTCACAATTTGGCTTTAGAACTGGAAAAAGTACCAATGATGCAGTTCATGAGAGATACATCACGGTGTTCCTCGACCTTGCCAAAGTATTTGACACAGTCTCTATTCCGCACCTTCTAAAAAAGCTTGAACGGCTCGGTATCAGAGGAATCTCCCTGAAACTGTTAGAGAGCTATCTTACTGGCAGGAAACAACGAGTAAGGATAAATGACTCACTCAGTGACGAGCTCTCTACCAATTTTGGCGTACCACTAGGTAGTATAATTGGCCCAACACTTTTCCTGGTGTATATAAATGACCTCTGCCAACTTTCTCTTCAAAACGGGAGGATCATCACCTTTGCTGACGATACTGCACAGTTCTGAAGTGGTGACGAATGGGAGGAGGTATTCGATGCAGCACAACTGGGTCTAAATCGTGTTAGCAACTGGCTGCAAAACAATATTTTGACTCTTAACGTCTCTTAAACTAAGTACATCCATAGATTACTGCTTACACCTGTGGCACTGAAAATACCTAATGCTCTTGTTCTTCCCTTGACATGACCGAGAATATTAAATACCTTGGAGTCACTAGTGACCAATATCTCTCCTTCTAAACCACACATAGAAACCCTCGTGAACAGTTACCAGTTTACGAAAAGTAATTTACCTTTTCAAAAATTTAAAACTCTCGGCGACCGTAAGACTATTAAAATGGTTTACTATGCATTATGTCAATCACTTATTGATTACTGCATCACATCATGGGGAGGTGCCACCAAAACACACCTCATCGAAGTACATACTCAAAATTGCAGCTGGTCTCCCCTTTCGTTTTCCGACCACTGACTTATAAAAAGTATGGAACATCACAAACGTCAGATAAACGTTCATATTGCATACAATACTTAAGAAACACTCTCAAATGCAGTTTGACGCTAAGCTACTCAAAGATAACCGGCGAAAGGGTAGGGTTTGTCCTACGACTTAATTCAAGTCCAAACTTCCTAAAAGATTCTATTGCTTCCTTGGCTTACCTTACAATAAATTGAATAAATTCCTAAACCTGTATTCAAAAACTCGGTCAAGCTATATTAAAGAAATTAAAAAATACTTAAAAACTCTAGACTATCATAAAACTGAAAATCTTTTGACCGTTCTGAAATAACTAATATTGTCCAACCCCATAACTGCTCCTCACTTCCTTGAATAACAACTCTCGCTACTCTCGCTCTTTTACAACATGACTCAATAACTTCTGCAAAACTATACCTAGGTAGGTATTTTTATTGTTATTACTTCCATTATTTGTATTAAGTTTATTGTTTAACTCTTTTAAATATTGTGCAATTTCGACTATTGCACGATAACTATGTAATGGCTTATTCTAGCTGTGGAGGGGGCCTGGTGACCTGTAACACAGGTTTTGTCCAAAAACCTATATTAGGCACCAGTCTCTCACAAAGGTGGAATACAGCTGAGACATTTTCTTGTAAACGTTAACTTTAAGTAAACTTTGTGAAGAAAAAATAAATGGCAATTATTATTATATTATTGCTATCTCATCAAAGTACGTGCATAGGTACAGCAGAATATTATCTAAAAATAATATTATAAATATTCGTTCCCTGCATATATCTGACTGTTGATTTCATGTAATGAAAATAACTATTATTAACTTTCAAATGACATATACCAAAACTTGATACAGCACTGGGTCCAGAATGCCCATTCTCTTTTATTATTTTAATGTTTTTCTCACGACAGTTCGTCAATTCAACGAAGCTGCTTCCTTAGTTAATTAAAGACATGGCCACATCCTTCCGGGCTCGTTGCTTCTAGGAAAAATACAGGCCAATTAGAATTCAAAGAAGGTATTGTTTTTGTAGTAATTTGAGCCGAGAATGACGTCACCCAATAGATCTAGTCACTGTATCCTGGTATGGGTGTACACAACAGCGACTATGTGTTTGAGAGTAAAAATGTAGACTTGAGTTTGGCTGTTTTTAATTCTTTTTTGGTAAAACAGTAGGTAATGTCCAATTCCTCTAGTTACATGACTAAAGAAATTAGACATTACGGTTAACGAACCTGGCCACACAGCCAGGCTCTTAGTTTGTACCGTGTGTAAGCGCAAATACACGCACAACAGAGTACCTTTTTATGTATCACGTCAAGTTGGCAAAACTTATAGGCATTTTATAAAAATAAAACCAAACCTAGGCTCTAAAACAATCGCCTCAATAGACGTTCCTGAAGCTCAATTACGCCAATCAACAGAACAAACAGATAAACTATATCCGACTGCTAACAACTTACAGCCAACAATATTGTTCAACAAATAATAAAATTGGGCCGTCGAGTGCATCGCCCGATAGATGAACATAGCGCATCGAATCAACACAATCTTGGCAAAACGTCAAATATTCGTGATTTTAGAAATAAACAAATAATTTCTCAAATTTAAAATGAATTGTTTTGGCAGAGAGTGATCTTATGTAAGGGCATTTATCGTCTTGTGCATGTTATGTAGGTGGTATGAATTAATTTTGGCGACGAAAAGGCGAAAAATTATTTGTTTACGAGGAAAATATTAGTCCAAGTGTGTTGTAAGGCGATTATCATAATTTATCCATTTCACCGAAAAAGTGCAGTCTAAATATACAGCCACTAACACTGTCGCACTTTTTTTCTTTATTGCTATTTAAACAAACTTGTGTTTTTCTCACGAAAATGTCGAATAACATATTTACAAATTACATTGCGTGGGGTGAGAGAAAACTCGAAAGATCAGCTTTTAATGACTCGTAAAATGTCATCAGTCGTAAACACAAAATTCTTAAACAAATCGCAAATGTGGCGATTTCTAGTTTTGTCTTTAACGAGCGACTCAAGAGCTGCGGCTACATATTTGTTCGGCCACCACGTGAGCCATCATAGATATCCGTGAGCCATAAAATACTCGATTCTATCTAAATATCTCGAGATTTATCTAAATATTCTACATGTGTATTCCAACGACGACATCCGACTAAGTATCTGGCGGATGTTTTCTTACCTTTTTTTAGAAGTCATACATTTCTAAGATCACATATCTAGATAGATACTTTAGCAAAGAGAATCTTATTTTTGTTTCGCAATCTATGATAGCATCGTTTTCTTTAGGGAGAAAATTGGTCCTATGGTCCATTAATGAAAATCTCATCTTTTAATAATATGTATTTGTGTACCTACTGTAACCCAATATGAACAATGGGCACGCCATAATTATGGCGGAAAGTCCCCTTTTTGAGGAGCGGCTGGAAAGGCAACACGGCGTCCTTACCTTCCGCATGACGCAGGTCCTCACCGGACATGGTAAGTTCGGGAGGTTCCTGCACCGGATTCGTGCTGAAGAAACGCCCGGGTGTCACCATTGTGTGTTCCGCCCGGAGGACACGGTGGAGCATACGGTAGAGGTGTGCCCCGCCTGGGCAGAGCACAGCCGTGTCCTCGTGGGCGCGATCGGTGGCAGCGTTCTCTCGCGCTGGGCCTTGGCACAGGCCATGGTCCGGAGCGAGGAGGAGTGGCAGGCGGTCGCCTCCTTCTGCGAAGCAGTAATGCTAGCAAAGGAGGAGGCCGCACATGCACGCGCGAAGCAATGGCCCCCGCGCCCTATTCGCCGGGATTCCGATCCCGATTTCCGGCCACTGTAGGCGCGGGCTTGCGGACGGCGAGCAATGGGTAGCTCGCCGTCCGACAACCGTCCGGACCGAGCCCAAGTCATCGACGGCGCGTAGATCCAAATCCAAAACCATCCACCACGGCCATCCACGCGTGTTTCAAAATGTCAGCAACCTTAGAGGCCCAGCAGGGTCGAAGCCTACTTAGGCCAAGGGTCTTCGTACTTTGTGCTGTTTATTTCATCACCACTGCTCTCAAACCGGTGAAGAAAACACAAACTACAACAAAAAATCGAAGATACGAGATATGTCACAACCACCAACCCGCAATGGGCCCGCGTGGCGGATAACGCTCCACTCCCTCTCCTAAAGAGGAGTTTTGAGGAGTTTTTTGAGTTTTTAATGTGTTCCCTCTAAAACACATTATAAGGCTGGCTAAGCCACGCTTCATTCCCTTAGGTTCCTTTTAGAGAAAAGGCACTGGCAGAGGCCAGTTAATATTTTTTATTAAAGTATTACTTTAATAAAAATCGGGCAATTGCGAGTTGGACTCGCACACTGAGGATTCCGTATTCCGTAAACTTACCTATGAAAATAGTTCAATTCCCGAATTGAGTTACGAAGATTTTTCCGAATCGCATTATTTTTTATGACGTAACTACAAATTTACAGTTTTCAGATTTTTTCCTATACAAGTATGAGACCTTGCTTCATGCCAAATTTTAGGGTTCGAGGTCATCGGGAAGTACCCTATAAATTTTGATTCCCTTGAAAGTGTCGAAATATACGTTTTTTGCGACATAAACAGCCGTATCTTTTTTTCCGTTAACTCAGAAGTTTAATTTTTTCACAGCTTCAAGAGACTGCAGACCTGAGCTGCTTGCTGAATTTCAACCTTTACTTCCACGCGTTTCCGAGATAAAGGGCCTTGACAGACAGACAACAAAGTGATCCTAAAAGGGTTCAGTTTCTTCTTTGTGTACCTACACGGGCAGATTTAAGAGGGCGGGGGCACGGGGGCATATGCCCCCTCCAAACGGCATTTTTGTGTACCTACTGCGAAGATTCCTTTACAGTACATAAGTACTTAGCAAATCAAATTATCAGAGTTGTTAAAATATGAATAAAAACTTGTATTTATTGTAGTTATTATAACTTGTAGTTATTGTTTTGTTTTTTGCCCGTTCGCCCCTTGTGCCCCCCAAGAAAAGAATCCTGGGTCTACCCTTATTTTTGTAGGTACATTATTACGAATCAGCTAGGAGATGATAATGATGCACCAATCTGTTATTATATCAACATGCTCTCTCGTGACAGAATCATGCGCCGGAGTGTCATGCGGCAATGGGAGACGCTGCGTAGTGCGCGGCGGGCGTGCCCGCTGCGTATGCGCAGCTGCCTGCCGCCGTGTCGGCGCCGTGTGCGGCAGCGACGGCCGGACCTATCCCTCGCTGTGCCGACTCCGGCGCCGCGCCTGCCGGAGACCCGCCAAGCACCTCGTGCTCGACTACCCAGGACCTTGCCAAGGTAAGGTTCTTCATGTTTAATTGATAACCATTATGGTTTCACTGTCAAAGAGAAACGAAGCTGTATATACCAACAAGAAGCATAGCATTATCTCTTTGTCACCATGTAATCATGATAAGATAAGATAAGATAAGATAAGATAAGTCTTTATTTGCCTTAAACATGGTATAAAGTTGTTACAGTCAGGTATTAATCTATAGTCCACATGTTTAGCTATTTGTATCAATTGCATGCAAAATTATAATTATTAGTTATTGAGTATTCAATGTCATAATATAAAGTCAATACAATAATATAATAGTTTTATCTCAGCATTATCCGTAATCACAAAAGTCCAGAAATTTAAAGTTTGTGGTTAAAAAATATCTTTAAGGTCATAAAACATATGTTCTTTCAGCCATTTCAATAGTCTGTTTTTAAATGAGTTTACATTATATAACAATTTTATTTCTATTGGAATTTTGTTATAAATTCGAATACACATGACTAGGAAACTTTTCGCATACTTGGCCGATTTAGGAGTATCCTGCAGTGCAAGTCTGCATGGGTCTCTATTTCGAGAGTTCATTTGATAGGCTTTTTTGAACAATCCCTTATTATTATAAACATAATTACAGATTTCGTAAATGTATAGTGACGGAAGTGGTAATATACCCAGCTTTTTAAAGAAAGGCTTACATGACTCATCGGGACGGATACCACAAATGGCTCTGATGCATTTCTTTTGTGCAATAAATGCTCTGTGCCTATCCGTGCTGTTACCCCAAAAAATAAGTCCGTATCGTAAGATAGATTCTATATAGGCGTGATATGTTGTAATTGCTGTTTTTTTATTTGTAATATTCTTTATTTGTCTGAGAGCATAAACAAACTTGTTAATCCTCCCGCACAAATTATCCAGATGTTCTTTCCAATTCAAATCTTGATCTATGAGTACTCCTAAAAATTTAGTTTGTTGAACTTCTTTTAGTCTGTTGATATTAAGTTTAATATTGTATTTAGTGTGTTTAGATTTATTGAACTGCATATAATTAGATTTATCTAGATTAATTTTTAATTTATTTGTCTGTAACCATTTTATAACGTCGTCGATAGTATTATTAATGTCCATTTCATGATCAGATTTAGTTTTATACTTTTTATCAGATGTCACGATAGTCGAGATGTCATCAGCAAATAATACACATTTATGATTAGCACTAGCGGTAAGTCGTTTATGTATATTAGAAACAATAAGGGTCCTAATATACTTCCCTGGGGGACGCCGCAATTATTAATTCTATAGTCAGATGAATACGAGGTTAATAAATTTTCATTTACTCTATTAATAACAACGTATTGTTTTCGGTTGCTTAAGTAAGACGCGATCCACTGCAGTGCTAGACCTCTTATTCCACTTTTTTCTAATTTTCTCAATAATATATTATGCGCTACAAAGTCGAAAGCTTGTGAGAGGTCAAAGAATAGACCTGTCGTTAAGAAATTTTTATTTAGGAAATCATGAATATGCCTTAAAAGATTAGCAATTGCTAGTGTGGTTGACTTGTTCTTTTGAAACCCATACTGTTCTTTTGTTATGATGTTGTATTTGCTACAGTAGTCAGAAAGTCTCTTGTGCATACATTTTTCAAATAATTTAGATAATATGGGTATAAGGGTTATTGGGCGATAGTTTTTAACATCATTTTTATCGTTTTTTTTGTAAAGAGGTTTAACGACAGATAATTTTAGGGCATCGGGAAAAGTTCCTGATGAAAATGACAGATTAATTAAATACGTCAATATAGGAATTAGTTCTGCACTGCAACTTTTACTTTACTTTTGTACTAATTCCATCGTAACCTTCTGAGTTCGTGTTATTTAAAGCTATTATTTCTTTTTTTATCTCGTCTTCAGTCATAGGGCTAAGAAACATGGAATTGGGTATAGTCAGGGTTTTATTAGGCTTGTCATTATCATATAAATTATTAAATGTCATAGTGCTAGTCGAATCAATAAAATAATCATTAAAAGCATTTGCTATGTCAGAGGGATTAGTCAGTATTCTCTTATCTAATTCTAGTTGAGAAATATCGTTGTCACATTTTGTATTTCCAATTTCACGGTTAATGACTGACCACGTTGCTCTGCATTTGTTTTGGCTGTTATTAATGTAATTAATGTTTGAATTTATTTTGGATCTAAAGATACATTTTCTCAGTATTGATGAATATTTTTTATATTTTAGTTTGTACGTTAGGGTTTTATTTTTATAATAGAGATACCGTAAACATCGTTTAGTTTTGCAACTGTTTCTGAGACCCCTGCTTATCCATTTTTGTTTATTAGAATTACAGTTGTTTATTTTAATCTTAATCTTTGGGAAACATAAGTTATACAATAAACATAAAAAGTCGTGAAATTTATTGAATGCATTATTTAAATCAGGTTCAAGATGTATCTCTGACCACGTTAAACTTGCAAGACATTTTTTAAATTTCCTTATATTTTCATTACAATAATCTTTTTTATAAATAAAGTATGATTTGGCCTTAAAACTTTGTTCTTTTACCGGGAAATCCAAGAATTGAGCTGTGTCGTGGTCTGATAAGTATAGGGGTAAAACCTCAGTAGAAGATTGTTTAATGTTACTCAGTATATGGTCTATACAAGAGTCCTTACGTGTGGGAACTTTAACGTGCATCTGCAAATTATAGTTATTACATAGATCCTTTAAGTAGTTGGTGACTTTTCCTTGTTTAAAGGTATTTATATTGAAATCACCGGCAATAACTATCTTTGTACTTGACCCATATTTTATAACCGTTTCGCACATGAGTTGATCAAGTTTATCTAAAAATATGTTAGGATCAGACTTAGGAGTTCTATAAAGACATACAATTAGCAATTTGTGTAATGGAACTTCAATACCACAGGCTTCAAATGATTTTTGGGTTGAGTACTTTTTAATGTGGGAAAGCTCGTTATAAATAATACCCTGTTTAGCGAGTATACAGGTCCCCCCTCTCTGTGTGTCTCTACTAAATGCTGCTGCTACGACATAGTTATTTATTTTTAAATATTTTTAATTTCCAGCACGCATAAAGGTTTCAGACAAACATAATATGTCTGGTTCTTTATTTATGTCTCGTAACTCTAACAATGTTAGTTCCAAAATTTCCTTTTTTGATAGAATACTAGCGATATTTTGGTGCAAAATTTTAAAAGTTTTAGGTTCTCTTATTACAGTGTTGTTGTTCACGAAAAAACCGTTTATGATCTATAGTTTTAAAATAGTATGGAATAGTACCTTTTTTTGCGCGAGCAGAATTATAAATATCAGGACCACTTGAGGCATGCCGTTCCATTTGATGACGTGTAAAATAATAAGGGATTGTACCTTTCGAAGGTAATACATGTTTTTTATCAGGTTTTACACAGTTAGTTTGATTACGCAGTATTATTTTCTTCAATGCTTTAACATTTAAGTACTTTTTATCGTAATCGTAACAGTCAATAGCATAGTTTATAGATTTACACGCATTGTCTACTTTGTATTCACAATCAATGTAGTTGCAATAATTGTATTCACTGCAAATATTACGTATAGTTTGTTTTAAATCATTTATATTTATGTACATATTCTTTAATGGACTCAAAACAATTACATAGTTATTACTGAATATGTCGAGAAGTTGGCGTAATTGCACAGACAAAATTTTTGTATCATAGTCATTTTCACCCACACAAATGATAAGTTTATCGCCACTTGATGTTACAATATTTTGACAATTCTTAATGATGTCACTAGTAAGCGCGTGTGGTTTAGTTTCAGCCATCACAGTATATTTTGTATATGGTGTATATATATGATAACATTGATTCGCCATAGTACAGACCACGCAGCAATAAAACTGGCCCAGGTAAGTAATAAGGTGCAAAATAGGACAATCAGCAAGAAATGGAGGTCTTTAACAGACTTAAGATACCCTGTGGTTTAAACCAATCCCTACACTAGACTTCTTTCTGAAGTCGCATTCATTTCGGAATGCCTTTCGGAATTAATCTAAGTATTCATCAGTTGGAGTATGATGAACTAAATAGATGGCTTCCTGAAATCTCTCGAAAATTCGATTGTTATTTAGGTATCTCATGATTAAAAACATAATGATCTCGTGACTCGTGAGCCTGTCATAAATTGTCAGTGATGAGTGTAATACACTAGTCCCCATTCATTTATAATAATATAATATTATCAGCGAATGATTCATGATCGTTCAGTTGCCAACAGCTCCACCATCCATTATCCTTGTTTAGGGCAGGTAGCCAGCCTTTTACTAAACCAACAATCAAGTTTATAGGATCGGCAGTTGATCTGGAGCTCTTAAAGATTTCTATGATTCTGACGGATTTCAAAACTGTACTGGGTGCATTAGATGTCTGTGACTCTTCTACTAAATGCTCTTTAAATCCAAAAAAAACCGATATAGACATCCAACGATGGGAATATAAAAAAATATAGCTTTAGTAGTAACTGTAGACATTGCTGCAAAGGAAAATTCTATGAGAAAAACAAAAAAAAATTGACTCAGGACGGGAGTTTGAAAGAAGAACGCATGTAGGGAAGCCCTTCGACCAGTCAAGATACTTATGGCGACTACGCTCGCAAACATTTCTGCATGGTAATCTGTGCCAACATTAATGAATATTTATGCATGTAGATCTTTTACTGTCGGACATATATTTTGTCATAGTGTCATAGTTATCCATCCCAGTGAATGACAAGCATTAGTGCTATCTAAATATCTACAATCATAATAATATCATACTAATCTGCTGGTAACGAGACAGTAAGGTATATGATTAGCTCGTAGTTAAATTACAAATACCTAGACATTGAAATTGAAGCCAAACATGAATATTACAATGAATCATAAATCTTCATTTACTTCAGCTCGTAAAGAAGGCTTAGATACACAGAGCTTTGGAATTAATAATAGAACATTAAGGACCTACAACCACATTTAAACAATCAACTCCACTCTGCCAGCCAATTTATGCCAGTTGACGATAGTTTAATCAAGCGTTGAATACATTATATTGATCATGAACACGACTATTCGCAGAATCAGCCCCTACCACTACCTCCACATAATCTGATCTATCATTATTAATAACGTGGTGTATATCATACACAAATTACAGCATAGCGGCGTACATCGACATTCAATTATTATCTATATCATCTGCACTTAAGTTGCATATTAATCGTTTCTATCTACATCTATATATAGGCACATGATTCATTGCTGTACACTTGGCAACAGCTCGACCATCCATCATTCGCAATCGCGAGCACCTAGTAACTGTCTAGCCGACTGGATAAATATAATAATACCTGTACAAACCGACTGTAAAAGCCCCATCGTAGTTTACTAGCAAATTATTGGCGCGCTCAAGCTTGACCGAGGCAAACGCTGGCTACGCTTCTCGCCCCCAGAATGTTGAAATGCACCAAGCTCTGACGCAAATCCACGAGAATAACAATATCTAGGTCTGACAGACAATCATTTCTAATTTAAGGTGCGGCTGCAATGATCTGGAGTTCAGATTCTGTATAGAACATCGTGAAGTGAAGGAAATGCGACTGAAATGTTTTATGAAGTCGCATAATAATTAAAATGGAAATCGGAAATATGTTGCACAATAATTAGCGTGGATAGATGTTAACAAAATTGACGCATCAAAGAGATGTTAGCAAAATGAATGGGGCCCAGGGCCGATATCTTCCCTTCCACGCGCGCCTCAAGGAGATGTCAGCAACCGTAGGGGGCCCAGCAGGGTCGAAGCCTACTGGGGCCATGGGTGATGCGAAAGAGATCCCTGGGGCCCTGGAAAAAAAAATGGCAAAGAAGGAACAGGAGTGGGTTTTTAGTCAGTAAAAGTCTGACACTATCTCCTGCTCCGCCCAAGAGCGGGGATGTCATTAGATGATTTTCCCACCCGAAAAAAAAAAAAAAAGGGCCGATACCTGTTTGAGCTGCGGGATACTTCGAAAGAGTTCATCTGGCCCTAGAAAGCAAAGGGCAACCGGAGGAAACCAGGTTTTTTTCAGTAAAAGTCTGACATACTCCTGTCGCTCCACCAGAGCGAGGGGAGTAGAATATATATGATTTCCCAGCTCAGAAAAAAAAGATTAAGATAAATTCAAGTCGCCGGTAATCTGTGACGCATAGGCTTCATTCATTCAAACAGAATAATGAATGACATGCATTTCTAAGTCATTTGCAACCGCCACGGTCACTTTTCTCATCAGGCACAGAAATTACTGGAGCATGACAGTTCAGAAGATGCAAACGTTTGGAATCTGCGATTGTTGTCGCTGTCAAATCGCATAATGATAATGGCGTGTTGCAAAACTTGCGAGCTTTCGTATAATTCGCGCAAGTCACCGCGCAGGCTGAGTCCAGCGTCTCCGCCGACACAATGGCATCATTTGCACCTCTCGTGCGCACATGCAAACGTAACGAACCGATGGCATTGATGCCCTGTTTCACTGAATTTTGCCTTCGAATTGTAAATGTGAATTTAATGTCTTACTTTACACGAGCTCGGAGATTTTGAATCACGGGTTTTGGAACGAAAACCACACCTGAAAAGTAGCGCAGCGCAGTTTCAATACCTAGGTTTTTTTGTGATGGGTAGTCTAAAAATAACTTCTCCCATTCGGAGCGAGATAGCTTGTTAGACTTTTACTGACTAAAACTCATCTCTGTTCCTTCAGTTGCCCTTTGCGCTCTAGGCCAGCCGCTGCGACCCCGACCGCGACTACCAACCACGGTAGTAGCGGGCTTGCGGACGACGAGCAATGGGTAGCTCGCCGTCCGGCCGTCTGGTAACCGTCCGGAGTTACCAGACGGCCAAGTCGTCGACAGCGCGTAGTATTCCACGCGCTCCTCAAAGAGATGTCAGCAAACCGTTGGGTCCCAGCAGGGCCGATGCCCGCGAAGGCCACGAGGATTTTATAACAAGAAAACTCGTGGTCCTAGGACGCAAAGGACAACTGAAGAACACATGTGTGGTTTTTGAGACGTAGACAAAGAATAAGAACAGATTTTTCGAAATTCAATCCTTATGGGGGTGAATTGCGAAAGCGATGCCGCGGGTAAAGCCAGTCATAGTCATTATTTAAGCTCAGGTTGTTGCTGATCAATTTAACTTCCCTATACTTTAGTACAAATGGAATAAAGTTATTAATTATGAATTAATTTGAATCTGAAATTTTTAATCTTTAATTTATTAACACCTTACGTTGTTGAAACTTCAACGGTCCGGACTAAGCGTTTCGCTTCGTCGTTTATACCGCACATCGAAGGACTGGAACAATTTGCCTGCTGCGGTCTTCCCGTCCAACTATAATTTAGGTGTCTTCAAGGCTAGAATGAATAGGCTCTTAATAAACTAGTGCGCCTCACCGTCAATGATTGCATCACTGCTTACCATCAGGTGGGATTGCAGTCGAGCACTGGTTTATATAAATAAAATAAAAAAACTTGAAGATTTTTACTAACCATTGGATCAATGTTGTCTAAATGAATAAAATAGTTACCTATCAGTATTAAAAAAAAAACTACATTTACGTAGAACTATATCAACTATTAGTAGAGCAGTGGTGGCCGAGTGGTAACAGCCCCGACTTACGAGTTGTAGGTCGCGGGTTCAAACCCAGCCAGGCGCATTACTTTGTGTAATTTATTTCATCACCACTGCTCTCAAAACGGTGAAGGATAACATCGTGAGGAAACCGGCATGTCCTAGGACCAAAAATTCGAAGACATGTGACATCCACCAACCCGCACTGGGCCCGCGTGGTGGATTACGGCCCATTCCCTCTCCTAGAGAGGAGGCCTGAGTCCCAACAGTGGGAACATTATAAGGCCGACTATGCTATGCTATGCTATATGCTATATCAACTATTTACCTAGGTACCAATAATCTTGACCATATTTTATTTTCCACTTTACCGCCTCCTAGGCCAGCAGAACAATCGCCTATTGAAAGTCACGGAACTTTTTACTTAGCTCGCTAAATGGGAGTTTCGCGGGTTTTCTTTTGTTCGTTCGCGCTCGGGTGCATTAATCCTGACTGCTGTAATGACCGGACACACCCCTGCTATCGCGCTTGTAAATTGCCCGCGTGTTCCTAGAAGGCTAGCTACATCTCTATTGGGATCGGGACTCAATAATGGCTCATTGCGATGCGCGATACGTCTGGACGAACGCGTCTCGCCCGAGGTGGATGAATGAGAATGAGAGCTCACTAGGTATCTACTATTGATTCTCAACAGGAGGTCACTTTCGAGAAAATATCACTGTTTTGGTAGTCGTAGTCGTAGGCAACGTAGTCAAGACGGTTAAAGCCATTCTGAAAAGACTGATACGAGCATGGAACGGATCCCAAACTTCACACTTGGAAAACGGATCTACGACGTGTGTCACTGTCACTACTTCCATATATACACTAATATTATGAAGTCTAAGATTTGTGTGTTTGTATATTTGTTACTTTTTCACGCTCTAACGGTTGAACGGTGGCGGGTAGACCATGTCCTGGAATAGCACATAATATACTTTTATCCCAGGAGTTGGTTCCCTTGGGATAATATCCACCCAGTGGACGACCTACGACCTGAAGGTAGCGGCATAGAGCGCGGCCTTTATCGCGCACGTTTATGTACTGTTGCTGAAGAACTAAGGAGACGTAAAGCCATCCTGTCTATTTGATATTACCGGAAAATGAAATTTAGAAACTCCGTTAGGTTTATACCTATTATAGGAAGGTGTGACCAAGTAGATAACAAAGGTACTAAGATTTTCAACGCTATATAAAACAAAAATTGACACAAATGGCGACACAAAAACTTTAGTCAGACACATCATGAAGAAAACTATCCCTATTTATTTATTTTATTTTTTAAATAGTTCGGCCGAAACCAATTGCACTATTTAAACATATTATACCTAATGTATTTAACTCAGTCATGCATCCTTCACAAAAATTCAAACATTCTGACAGTATCATCTTCCCTATGACCTATTAGTCTATATGCGATCCGTGTCTGTGGATCGAGAAATGATAGGTAGTGACTAAAGTTCGAGTTCCTGAAGTAGCTCGTACGCTACTACCACTGTTTGAGTAGTCGTTTTTTGTTGGTGGTAGACCCTGAAGCTAACTAATAGCAGTGTTACAGGTAAATAGTGGGTAAGGACCTGTTGTAATTGTATCTTTCTGTATTGACCTGCAATTTTTAAACACATAGCAATACATGTTTACATCTAGGATAAGCAGAAGCTCAGTAAATGTGGCATTTCGTTGAATTAAAAAAATACGTAAGTACTCATTTTTGGGTCCTTTTTTAAAATAAATTAGATATATTTAGCACATAGTTATTATGACTATTATATAACTTTATTGCACACCTTAACATAATACAGGACAAACATTTATATAAATAAGTGTACAATAGGCGGTCTTATTGCACAGGGCAATTTCTACCAGACAACCTTTGGATGGACTGAACGAAAGGAAAAGATTTCGGGCTGTCAGTGTACAACAACATAGAGAATAATGCAAAAACGAAAAAAATAATAATAATAATAATACTTACATAAAAATAGTAATAGTAGTAATAGTTATCTACTTAAGCTAACTTTGAAATGATTAAATTTGATGGTTATCTATTTAAAACTAACTCAAGAAGAATGAGTAGCAACCTGGCAGATTCTTTGCAGAAGTAAACAATGAACTTCTTTCAGTAGATTTGATTATATATTTTTGTTCAGGGTCGGATATTATTATCGTTGCCGTTTTATCCATTTGCAAAAAAAAAAACATAGCATAATAGCATGATCAACCTTGTATAATGTTCCCACTGCTGTGACTCAGGCCTCCTCTCTAGGAGAAGGAATGTGTCATAATCCACCACGCGGGCGGGCCCAGTGCGGGTTGGTGGATGTAGCAAATACTTGATGTGAAAAAAAAATAAGATTTAAAAATTATGTAAAATAAAAATAGTTTAGGAAGATTTAAAAATAACTATGTCGTACCAAAAATATATGAAATTGTTATTTATGTCTGAATGACTTCGCAGTGTATACTGTCCAGGTGAATTTTGCATATGGTGCAATATATGTTACACATACATATATATATTTAGTTGACCTGAAAACAATCGAATCATAATTACTCAGGTACTTAAATATTCATAGGATCTGCCCTATGAATATTCGTGTTACTGTCTACGGTTTTCAAAAGGTAAACAAGTATTTACGCAACTGTAAGGCGGGTAACTGGGTAGGTAAAATGTGTAGAATATATCTACACTAATGTGTCTTGCTTAGAAATTACGCTAGTCTTCTGTCTAAGAAAATAGCCGTACCTACTTAAGCGTTTTATGGATTATGGATTTTATGGAAATCTATTATCTGTTTTAATTTAAATTACTATTCTAGGGATCCAACGGCCCCTAGCTGGGTAAAAGGGCGTCCACAGTACCTATACTCCATCTGTTTAGGTAATTAACTGAATGTAAAATTTTTCTAAAAATTTTATCTAAAAATGTTTACAATTTGTTATTTACCTATACCACGGTAATAATAGATAATATTACCGTGCCTATACCGATGTTTGGTAAATAAATAAATAAAAATAATCTTTTATACGATTTTTTTTAATAAAAAGATATCAAGATTGTTAACTACCTAAACAAATGGAGTATAGTCTTCTGGCTTGACCTTCACTCTTCACCTCGCTCCACGTTATTCCAATGCTCGTCGCTTTTGCCAACACGGTGCGTCACTAGGTTTGACGGGGATGCTTCATTTTCCCTTCCGTCCGTCCATCCGGAGCGGGTGCACATCATCCCCACTTACGACGCTTGATCTGGCTAAGAAAATGGCCATACTTTACAGTAAATATGTATCTACTTTATTGAGTTAAGCTCGCCTTTGTACACCGTGTACTATGTATGTTTTTATGTAGGTACTTACAACTTTTTACTTCAGTTTTAAATGTAAACATTTTTTTTTGTTTTCCCAGAAAAATGATATCTAAATAATTGTTATGATAACCGTTAGACGAGCTGCGCTCAATCACACATGGCATCAATCAACGTAGTCTGAACGGACAACATTCAGTGTCGACATTTTAATCGTTCCGGTTGCATTTTCATCCCACTACATTTATGGATAAAAAAACTTAAATACCTCTCGGCTCCATCATCAGGTCAATTCGATTTTTTTTTGGGTGGGGAATCGACCAATGACTTCTCACGATCTTGGGCGGAGCGAGAGGGCGTGTCAGACTTTTACAGACTAAAACCAACTCCTATTCCTTCTTTGCCTTCGTTCCACGGCCTCGGAGTTCACTTTCACATAACCCATGGCCCCAGTAGGCTTCGACCCTGCTGGGCCCCTACGTTCTGACATCTCCTTGAGGTGCGCGTGTAACACTACGCCCCGCGACGACTTGGGTTAGGTCCAGACGGTTACCGGACGGCTGGACGGCGAGCTACGCATTGCTCGCCGTCCGCAAGCTCGCGCCTGCGGTGGCTGGAAATCGGGATCGGAATGAAATGGCTGGGGCGTGGGCCGTTCCCTCACGCGTGCGGCCGCCTCCTTCGCTAGCATTACTACTTCGCAGGAGGCGACCGCCTGCCATTCCTCCTCGCTCCGGACCAAGGCCTGTACCAGTTGCCCGGCACGAGAGGCCTTTGCCGCCGATCACTCCCACGAGGACACGGCGGTGCTCTGCCCAAGCGGGGCTCACCTCTACCGTATGCTCCACCGTGTGATTCGGGTGGTCCACACAATGGTGACACTCAGGCGTTTCTTCAGCACAAATCCGGTGCAGGAACCTCCCGAACTTACCATTTCCGGTGAGGACCTGCGTCAAGCGGAAGGTGAGGACGCCGTGACGTCTTTCCAGCCACTCCTCAAAGAGAGGACTTACCGCCATAATTATGGCGTGCCCCGCACTGATCAGATCAATTCGATAGTACCTTATAACCAGGTGCATCTCATGACAATTAATAAAAATAATAATTTCGTTTATTTCTCCTCACAAAACATGACCTTATGATTATATAAATTCTATAAATTCAAGTGAATGTGTGGAGCTGGTGTCTGTTATAGGTGTTAACCTGTACTGGGCTTTAACTTCTTTTAACTTGGGAACAACTAATTCAATCTCAAAGATGATGATGATTATGTTCAAAATCTATTGGAACTCATTTTAATACAAATACAAAATATAATAAAAGACACTCATGAAAGCGATAAACCCATTATTGCTATAGTATACAGTCTCTCCGTGGCAGTGTAGTCCATTATAATAATCCCAAACACAGCTAGGATGCATTAATTTATTAGAGTTGCCAGCCCGGTGCCTATCTTCCAGCTTCATCATCAGATCAGTTCGATGTATCCCCTCCCCCTATTCCTTCAGTCAATCATAGACTACTCGTATATCAAACTTTTTTTTTCGCAAATCTTTCCGGCAGCCTGTTCCTTGCTGTCGCGACTCGGTTAGGCAGAAATTGCTTCAAAAGCTTCTTTCTGGATGCGTTTCCTCATAGCTTGAGCGAATGTCCCGTGTTTATTGGCTTTCAATGTGTAAAGGCTGGACGCATCGTAGTATTTCGTGAGTGTTTTATAAGTCTCAATAAACCTACCCCCTTTGTCTGCATTGTTTCAGTGAGATATAGTCAAGTTATTTTGCGCTCTTTCGTAAGACAGATTGCGAATGGAACAGATTATTTTGGTTACCCTTCTTTGAACGTTATCAAGTAATGTAATGTCTTTCTTAAAATATGGGTTCCAGACGACATTGGCATAGGTAATTCAAGAGTTACAATATTAAACCATGTCCATGAAATATTGATGAATAATTAAACTGATCCTAAGATATCGATTGCACATCAGTATTGTGACTTAAATACCGGTGATGTTAAGTTATACCTAAAGACCTTATAAAAGACTTAAACGTCTAATAGCCCGAGAGATAATTGTCAAGGCTATTCCTATGCTATAGCTATCACGCAAGGCAGGAAGACATGTGATGTCTTTATTGCCAGATAGGATGCTGCATCTACTCACATAACTCCTACCGACGCCCACGGAACAAGATGTAGGATGCAGATAACCAGCAAGCTATTACACAGCACAGTTACTGCTAAACCAGCTTCCATAAACAAACTTTATGTATAAAAAGTTGTTCCTTTATTATTCATAATATTTAACGCTTAACTTCATCGCGGACATAGCATTTATAAAATTATCTGGCAAGTTTACGAGTAGGATAAATAATTTTATTAAAATGTCTCCTCAAAGACAAGTTGTGGTTGTGGCAATAATATTTTATGGGCTGGCTCCTTTATTACGCGGAAACTTTTCTTAGTTAGCAGTTAGCTGTTAGAACATGCAAGTTGAATGTTAGAATAATCAAGCAGGCCAACTATCCAACTATCCACGGGAAGGAAGATTTTTTTTGTATCTATAGACGGATCGGATTCGATCGGTCTGACCGGAGTAGAAACGATCTGTTTATTTAGTTCAAAGCTCGTTCCTGGTTTTGTCGAAGGCCTTAATAGCCACATACTTTATGTACACAGGTACAGGGACTTCAAATCAGATGCTTTTTTTTTTTAAGATGTGAAATCATCCAATGGCTTCGGCCGCTCTAGGGCGGCCTATGGTGGCTGGAAATCGGGGTCGGGATCCCGGCGGATGGGGCGTGAGGAAGTCCGTTCCATCACGCGTGCGGCTGCCTCCTTCGCTAGCATATTACTGCTTCGCAGAAGGAGACGACCGTCTGCCATTCCTCTTCGCCTGGCCTGTACCAGGGCCCGGAAATGAGGCCCTACCATGAGCTCTTAACAGGATCCATTTTAAGACCTAAACTGTTAAAGGGATGGAGCTACCTATATAGGGTGTATGGTTCCATCGGCCATCCCTCTTTCACGCATCCTTCCATCCATCCATCATGGTAAGACTCCAGATCAGACAGAACTTAAGCTACTATTGATGACATGTACAGTCAGGGATCAAAAGTGCAGTTGCACTCTACCAATGCTAAAGTGTCTAAAATTTCTTTGTTGAAGAAGTTCAATAGTCTACAACTAGTTTATTCAATACTTTAGATTCTATACTATCAATTAAATCAGTCATGAACCATTGACCCTCTTGTACAAAGAAATTTTAGAAATTTTAGCATTGGTAAGGTGGAACTGCACTTTTGACCCCTGACTGTACAAGCTTTCACGAAAAAGATGCAAGAAGTTTCGCAGCAGCAATAAAAATGATCGTAAGACACCACATCCGCGTGTCACCTTACCATTTGAACCTCGTGTGGGGGAATATAACCACAGTCGCCCCAGACGTCCTCATTCCATATTATGAATAATATCCCGCGATAATATCGACGTAAACTTGCTTCTAAACACCGCCACACCACTTCATTGCGTTTACGAGCGAATAGGCTAGACCGCAGCCGAAACTTGACGTAAACTACTCATTGTAAACTAGCTAAATATACATTTTATGAAGTTGTTTATTAGGTAGGTCCAGTACAGGACAGTTTCGCTTTATGTGTAAAGGTGGGATCATGGAAACGAGACTTATTAAGACCCTTGCTCCCATTTAGTGCCATAAAACAATGACATTCTGAAGCCTTAGCATCCGAAACTTGACGTAAACTACTCATTGTAACTAGCTAAATATACATTTTATGAAGTTGTTTATTAGGTAGGTCCAGTACAGGACAGTGACAGTTTCGCTTTATGTGTAAAGGTTCCCTCATGGAAACGAGACTTATTAAGACCCTTGCTCCCATTTAGTGACATAAAACAATGACATTCTGAAGCCTACTCCTCAGTAATGGCTGGGTTAATAGATTTGAAAAAAAATATATTCATTATAGATTCATATATAAAACACTAGCTGACCCGGCGAACTTCGTACCGCCTAAGAGTCAATTAATGTAGTACCTATAGGTATCTTTCGATAGTCAACCGATTGCGATGAAACAACCCTACCCTACTCTACCCTACTCAAAAAAAAAAGTATCCTATGTGCGTCTCCTGGTTCTAAGCTACCTCCCCACCAACTTTCAGCCAAATCGGTTCAGCCGTTCTTGAGTTATAAATAGTGTAACTAACACGACTTTCTTTTATATATATATATTATCAGCATATGACTAATACTTTTGCAAAAAATAAATTAATAACATGATATTTTTACACTTGTTTTCCCTACTCCTTTCAAACGGCGTTGATCTTTAAAAATATGTTTACACAAAATATTGCTATATTTCGACAAGAAAATGGTTTTAAAGCTCAGCGGGGCTCTATGCGAGGCGGCAGTGCGAGTTTGTATATGCATTTAACTCCGGCCAGATGTTCAAGGGACTTTACACCTTAAATGGAAACGAGACTCTAAACCAGGAATAGCACTCGAACGGTGGTAGATCTGGGCATCAGATTTTATTTAAGTTTAGATTCACATTTTTCATTTTACGGTTATGCCATCATAAGTACCTATCATCTGAATATATTAGGACCATTATACGGACACTTGTTCTTACCGCGTCGATGATAATATTTATATTGAATCGTATCAGAAATTCTATTTACTCGTAAGTTTGAAGGCATCAGTAGCGTCCGGTAATTCCTGTAACGTGCAGAGATCAAGGCACGCATGGACACTAAAGTTTACCATAAACTAAATTATAATATTTTTTTTTATTGGAACAAAAATATTTACAAATTGTTTGCATACGAAAATAGCTACAGTAGTTAGGAACTGTGTCGCAGCTATTAACGCCCACCTCCAGGAGGAGGACGACAGCGTTCCATTTACAAAAGAAAATCAAAAACTTATAATCAATTAACAAATTACATGATAAAGATTACAAAAAAAAAAAAACTGTAACAAAGTAAACAATGTGTGCGCGCCTCACTCTAGTAGGTACTCGCCCGCTAACGAGCGCTCACCACACGGACGCACACGGACACACGAGCGTGTCATCGCACTGACGCGGCGACGGGTATAAATGGCCTCTCGCCACCCGCTAGCTCAGTTCGGCTCCGCGCAGGCATTGCATCCGACGACTCGGAACAACTCCTCGCTGATCGAACGCACCTACGTAACAATATCTCACACCTGGTGATACATTCGTAACACGGAATATTACCAGTGTGTCTTATTGTGCGAAGGTTATTTTGCTTACAAGCGCTTCCCGCTTTCTTATTGATTTAGGTTAATTTGCTTATTAGCGCTTCCCTTATTGTTTTATGTTAGTTTGCTCATATTTTGTATTTATAATAGTTTTAGTCGCTTAACTTTAAATCTCTTTGCCTAGTAATTAGTTTCATAGAATTGTAACATTCACGCTAACTGCCTATTAATGTGTCCCTAGCCTTATTTTTGTGTACCCGCTTTTAAATTCACTTTTTGCTTTTATGTTTTAACTTATCCACATTTTGTACATAGTCTACCCGCACTTATTGTATTTTGTGTACTTTCGTGTTCTTACGATAATATAGGTATTCAGTACACTATTCTGGAGTATCATTTAATCTGAACCCTGTACTTCGGTACTACAATCTGGCGCCCATCGTGGATCCTTCAGAGAAAAACTTAAGACCTAGACCAACTGTGAGAACGCAAAGGTTCACAATACAAGACTACCCGCCGAAAGGGAAACAAAAAGTGATTATTATGGAAGGCGATAAAAGTGGTTCAGTGTCGTCACCGTCATCAATTACCATGTCTACGGAACAATTTCAACAACTGTTGGCAGCAGTCGCCTCAGGGTCGAAGCATAGAAGTACCATGGTAAGATGTCCAGTCAAATTCAGTGGCAAAAAGTGCGCTCCAGAAGTTGAGTCCTTCTTGGCAGCGGTCAATATTTTCAAGAAAATCGAGAATATAGACGACCAGGACGCGCTAACAGGGCTACCATTGATTTTATATAATGAAGCTGCAACTTGGTGGCAAGGCATTAAATGTCAAATCAAAACTTGGTGTGACTTCGAAGATCGCTTACGTCACGCATTTGCACCTAAGAAATTGGCTTACAAGATTTATCAAGAAATAATAGAAAATAAGCAAAAGGAAGATATGTTGACGGATATATTTATTTCGGAAAAACGTTCGCTGATGGCAGAATTTCCTGCACCTGGACACACTGAGCAACAGGAAATAGATCTGGTCTTCGGACAGATACGTTTTGCGATCAGGGAAAAGTTGTCAAGGGAGAGCATAAAAACTTTTGATGACCTACTGGAGAAAGCGAGAGAGATCGAGCGTAATATAGGAGAAAAAGCAGAAGAAAAACAGGTATCTATACAAACAACACAAAACACTGACACAAACAAAGAAAAACCAAAGTCACGGTGCAATTTCTGCAGATTACCAGGACACACCGCTGATGTCTGCAGAAAGCGTCTGAAAATGGATGAACAGAAACCTAGCACAAAGACGGAAGAAGCTAAACCCATAGACACACTAAGACCAAAGTTTTCCTGCTATGGATGTGGTGAACCTGGTGTCGTGCGAAGCCGTTGCCCTAAGTGTAACGCACACCAAATCAAGAAGGAAGACACCAGTTTCTGCTCTGTCAAGACTACGAAAATCATGCGACTTAGACCTGTTGTGCCAATAACCATCGCTGACCTTAACGGAATGGGATTTGTTGACACTTGCGCAAAATCATGCATAGCTTCGTATGAGTTATATCTGTGCTTGAAACAAAAAGGCTATAAGTTTACTGAAGAGTTGATGAGTGTAACACTGGCAGACGGCAAACGAAAATTACAAACCGTGTTCACCATAAATGTTCCTGTTACAATTTACGGAAAAACAGTGAACACTGATTTTATTATTCTACCCCACGCTAAAGGTAATAACACACTGTTGGGAGTTGACTTTATTGAAGACGCCATGATGGTTCTCAACCTACCTCAGCTCACATTTCGATACCTAGACGATCCTGCAAAGGTCCATGATCTAAAGCAAGAGAACATTTGTGATGCAATAATGGCCGACATGATATGCATGTCAAGTTTACCTGAAATGGTGTCACCCATGGGCAGTTCGCCAGACACCTGCTTGACACCACCACATTCACCGAAAGTAGTCAGCGCTGTAGAAGACGATATGGTACGCCCCTATGGACCTGAAATGAGTGTGTGTTCAGCCATAGCAAACCATGGAACGGAAGATAGGGCGCTGGAAATCTGCCAAACTAAGGTGGATCACCCACAAACCCCTACATATGGTCCGCTAATACAAATCGAGTTAGCTACTCCACCAGAAAAGCGCCGACGACTGTTCGATGGCCATTCACCGGTAGTAGACGCCTTGTATCTGGATGCTAGAAGGAGCTTAGAAGAAAGCGACATAGTTCTGACACCAGCCGCCAGGGCATTATTCAACTCGCCAAAGTCGTAAACAACTCACCAAAGTGGTACAACCCCATGAAGGGATTCAAGAACCACTGTAGTTCTTATGCAGGGGGAGGGTTAACTGGAACATCCTGCCCACAGATGAGAGTTCGCTATCAGTATTAGCTCTGCCAATACGGATGCTTCCAACAACTGAACCACTTACCACTGCTAAAGCCTTTTCTGCTGTGCAATCTCAGCAACCAGCTCGAGGACGACCACGAAGACAACCTGAGTGTCTGGCTTCCTCGTCGAGACGTCTTCGGAGCCAGAGGGGGAGATTGTAACAAAGTAAACAATGTGTGCGCGCCTCACTCTAGTAGGTACTCGCCCGCTAACGAGCGCTCACCACACGGACGCACACGGACACACGAGCGTGTCATCGCACTGACGCGGCGACGGGTATAAATGGCCTCTCGCCACCCGCTAGCTCAGTTCGGCTCCGCGCAGGCATTGCATCCGACGACTCGGAACAACTCCTCGCTGATCGAACGCACCTACGTAACAATATCTCACACCTGGTGATACATTCGTAACACGGAATATTACCAGTGTGTCTTATTGTGCGAAGGTTATTTTGCTTACAAGCGCTTCCCGCTTTCTTATTGATTTAGGTTAATTTGCTTATTAGCGCTTCCCTTACTGTTTTATGTTAGTTTGCTCATATTTTGTATTTATAATAGTTTTAGTCGCTTAACTTTAAATCTCTTTGCCTAGTAATTAGTTTCATAGAATTGTAACATTCACGCTAACTGCCTATTAATGTGTCCCTAGCCTTATTTTTGTGTACCCGCTTTTAAATTCAGTTTTTGCTTTTATGTTTTAACTTATCCACATTTTGTACATAGTCTACCCGCACTTATTGTATTTTGTGTACTTTCGTGTTCTTACGATAATATAGGTATTCAGTACACTATTCTGGAGTATCATTTAATCTGAACCCTGTACTTCGGTACTACAAAACAATATTTAAAATTGAATTATGAATAACATACAGAACAGTATCTACTATACATTCAACTTCGTCAGAAACTTTATCACATCCAGTAATGTTATAAAGGCGAAAGCATGTGAGTGTGTGTGTATGTTTGTTACTTTTTCACGGCTGAACGGATTTCGATAATATTTAAGAGCATTCATCCGTTAAAACCACGCAGAAGCCAAAATCAATGATTTCCGACGGAAAATATAACAATAATGTGCACTACAATACAATTAATTATTTAGTATCACTGTAGAATAGAAAGACTAAAAATCTGAAAGACCTCGGCCGGTACAAAGCGCTGACGCGATTTCGCGTCTATTATATAGTGATATTAAATAATTAATTGTAGTGTAAACAAATAAGTTATTAAAAAAAATATTGTACTATGTCATAGATCGTAAATGCGTTCAATTAATAAGTCTAAAAAAAACAAAAATGCCTCATATATTATCCTAAAGTAACACGTTTAATATCTCCAAAAACGGCTAAAAATGACAGTTTTGAGATTACTTTACTTGAATGAAAACTTACAGTAATCGTGTTTTTTTTTTGGGCCATCCACTAGTCAATGTTATCATTTTTTTTTTAAGTAAAATGTTGTAAGTTTACCATACACGGTTTAACTACTATCTCGCATCTGCGTAGACCGTCGACCGCTAGTTTTAAAAACGGCTTGGATAAGAACTGTTCTAATGGGAAAACTATACGATCATTTGAAAATGTTTTTGGATCATACACTAGATTATGAAATTCCCAATAATATGATGTCAATATCTTATCTAGAAATTAAACACATTATTGTTATATTGTCCGTCGGAAATCATTGATTTTGGCTTCTGCGTAGTTTTAAAGGATGAATGCTCCCACAACTTTCACACAACGCCATCTATTCCCAAACTAAGCAGAGCTTGTACTATGAGTACTAAACAAACCGATAAACGTATATTTCTAAATACATATATATTATAGATAAATTACAATCAGACATAAACAAATAATCGTGCTCCTCACACAAACATTTGTCGTGGGTGAAAATCGAACCCACGACCTTCGGCATAGTAGTCAGGTCCACTAACCACTAAACCGACAGGCTAGTCAATTTGGCACAAGGGTCTCCACGTCCTGGAATAACACATCTGAATACTTTTTACCCGACTGCAAGAAGGGTTATGTTTTTCGCGCGTATCTTGTATGTATATAATTATCTTCCAAACCGCTGAACGGATTTATATAATTAACCTTTTGAGTGCGTAATTAGAGACACAATAGTAAGACAATGGCGCGTGAACTCCGGCGTTAATGCGAGGATCAACAGCTTAAGATATCGTTAGATTTGTCTTGATAACCTAAGTGTTCTTAGATAGGTGACGATAAAAAAAACTAACAACGACTGGACCCCATAATTTAGAGCATATAAATTTCTTTTTTTTTATATACTGCAATATGGGTATCAAATTAAAGGGCTCATCATGAGGATTTAAAAATGGTACATCTTGACCATGTACGGTGAACCCGCACATTCGTATAATTAAGCAGGTTATGCAACTGCAGCGTTTGCACACGCGCGACCATTTAATATAATAGTTACTAAGTAAAATAAATCAGTGAATTTTCTACACTCAACACGGGCGGTTTTATTACCATCCCCGGTTTCTATCATTTTACCATAAGTTTGCAGACTATCGTCGTACAGACCATATAAAAAAATACAATAGGAAATTTGTAATTTATTTTCTACTAATTGTTACTCGCGATTTCGTTACTGCCCTTTTTATATCAAGTTATTAAGTTCCGTTACCGCGGGAAAATGAAAAGTAGCCCAAGTTACACCTTGTAACATCAACGAAGAATTTTGGACGACGTCCAATGTGTAGCTCGCAGTCCGGCCATTCGGCTATTGTCCTGACCGAGCCCAAATCTCCGACAGCGCGTCGTGTACTACGCGTTCCTCAAAGAGATGACAGCAAAACCGTAGAGCCCAGCAGGGCCGATGTCTACTAAGGCCATGGGAGGACTTCTGAAAAGGTAACCCGTGGTCCTGGAACGCAAAGGGCAACTGAAGGAACCTGTGTGGTTTTACTCAGTAAAAGTTTGACACGCTCTCCCTCTCCGCCCTAGAGAAGTTATTTTTTGCAGTCGGGTTTTTTTATTCCAGGAGTATGTTCCTTGGAACAATTTTCTACTCTCGCTCGGGCGAAGCTGCTGACAACCGCTAGTTCAAAATAAAACTCAATTCACAGACGTTGATGCTTTCCGGGCCCCTCGAGCTTCGACGAGTAACAACGCAAGTATCTTAAGACATAAAGCAGACGTGTACCGGCCACGATCAGAAACGATAAATCCTATGTAATCTGCCCTGTTAAGTCCGACACTCGATCGTCCCGGTCTAGACTAACACCCCATAAACAGCAATACGATACAATCCCAGGAAAACACAGGATTTACACGAGCTTTGACTGATTTCTATCACGTTATAATGTTACCCAGACGTTTCTATGTAACCGCCGCGGCTAAGAAAGTTACCTAGTTACTCCCAGTTACAATTTATTTTATCTTGCACGAATTTATGGCTTTTAAGTATAGCCGTTGGTTCTGCAGACTTTTATGTTTAAATATCCTACTCCTGTTCAGCGATCGAAATGATAACTGTAAAATTAAGTGAGCGTGCACACTTACATACAGGATGTTTTATAATTGTTGATTAACAAGACAATTTACAATCACCTTTAATGTTTGCTGCACTTTACGAGGATGTTAAATTCTGAGTTAATGAAAATTTAAAGCTGGATTTTGCGATAATTTAAAATCAATATGTTTATTGAACTTGTAGGTACTTTAAATTAGAACTGGTTCTTGTCTATAACTAGTCGTTATTCAAGAAGTTCTAGTACTTAATGAATGACTGCTACTTGGATAAAGAGAAACATTTTCAAGGCCTTCACGTTAGGATCTTCTTTCATCAAGAAAAACTAGCCTAGGAAACCTGATCGATGCAAATAGCTTATCCGGCTTCCTTTTACTTACCTACAACTAAATGAAATCAAATATTTTCTTAATTTAACCATCACCTACCACTTCATGTGTTGCAGAGGGTAGTTGCGAAGGCGTGCGCTGCGGCGGCGAAAAGCGCTGCGTACTGGACGCAGAACTGGGCGCGCATTGCGTGCGGTGCGGGGCTTGCGGCGTTGCGGGCACGCCCGTATGCGCCGTCGATGGACGTACGTACGCCGGGGCTTGCGCGCTGCGACGAGCGGCGTGCGAGCGGGGCAGAGCCCTGCCGCTGGCTTACAGAGGACCTTGTATAGGTAAGTACAGTAAAAGAGTGTCCATGGAGTTTCTTGCACATTCTTTTCCATTCTACGCTTTGGAATATGCAATTAGCATCTTTTTTTCTGACTGACTGGCTTCTTGAAAATTCGAAAGTGTCTTTAAATCATCATCATCATCATTTCAGCCGAAAGACGTCCACTGCTGGACATAGGCCTCCCCCAAGTGTCGCCACAATGAACGGTCCTGTGCGTCTCGCATCCATCGGACTCCCGCAACCGTTATCAAGTCATCGGTCCACCTTGTAGGAGGCTTTCCAAAGCTACGTCTTCCGGTACGTGGTCGCCATTCCAGAACCTTTCGGCCCCAACGGCCATCCGTTCTGCGAGCAATGTGCCCTGCCCATTGCCACTTAAGTTTGGCGATTCTTCGTGCTATGTCGGTAACCTTGGTTCTCCTGCGGATATCCTCATTCCTGATTCGATCACGGAAGGAAACTCCGAGCACAGCCCTTTCCATTGCCCTTTGGGTGACTTTAAGTCTTCTGATAAGGCCCATTGTAAGCGACCACGTTTCGGAGCCATATGTCATCACTGACAAAAAACACTGGTCATAGACTTTCGTCTTGAGACACTGGTATATTGGACGAGAAGATACCGCGCAGCTTCCCGAACGCTGCCCAGCCGAGTCGGATTCGACGATTGATCTCTTTCTCGAAGTTAGACCTTCCCAACTGGACCGTCTGTCCCAGGTAAACGTAGTCGTCTACAACTTCGAGTGTAGAGTCCCCGATCTTGATAGGAGTGGGTGCTACATGGCTGTTTACCATGACTTTGGTTTTGTCCATGTTCATTTTAAGTCCCACTCTTTCGGAAGTCTTTAAATGGTTTATTTGAAATAAAATGCTTTGATTTGATTTGAGTGAAACTCTCTTACTTCCGGATTCAGTTTACCGATAGTCAAGTATAGCCAAGAAACTTTGAAGTTTAGAGTGAATTGGTTATTTTTAGACAAGCGTGCAGCATAACCAACTGCATCATCATCATTTGGTACGGTGGTACCAATCTATACTCAGACCACAGTCTTACTTTGCCTTGTGTCTGTCCTTTGTCTTTAAACTTAAAAAAAACTGTCTATAACTCTAACTACCTAGTTCAGTCAACCGCACGTAGTCCATTAGGGCCGAAACTGCGTTACGCGTTCGCCCGCGCGCTCCCATTTAAAAGTGCTCCTTCGCCCCGCGCCCGTTTTGCTACGTAATAAGTTCTTCATCGACATGACTACATGCACACCGTTTAAGTTAAACTAGCGACACTGCGCAAGTAATAATCCGGTTTCTGTGACGGGACCGTCGCACACGATACACGCGTGACGGGTGCACGTCGCGAGCGTACGCTAAACGCTCTAAAACTTAGACTTGCGTCGTAGTTTAAAGTTTCGTACTTACTGATGTGATGAGCAATTATCTTACTTCACACACTTCGACACATCTATGATACCACATGGAAACTAAAATTCGGAATCCTGCATCACGGTATTATTTCACCGTCTAACATATACGACAGCCCGAAATCAACTATTGGGCAGTTGCCCGGATCAGACACAACAGTGGCCTGGTCGGAGGATCCTCCGTTTTCAACGACGGAGGTATATGGGACTTTACCCCCCTTTGCGCCTACCTTTATTAAACACTCACACTTCTTACTTTTGACATTGCGGACCTTACCTACCACTGTTACAGCGAACGCAACCTGCGCGTCAATATCATGCGGCGCGGGCCAGCGCTGTGTGTCCGGCGGCGCCAGCGGCGCGCGCTGCGTGTCGTGCGGCGCGTGCGGCGCGGCGGCGCGCCGCCAGCTGTGCGGCTCGGACCGCCGCACCTACCCGTCCTGGTGCCGGCTGCAGCGCGCCGCCTGCCACGCCGGCCGCGTCGTCGATCCCTTGCATACTGGACCCTGCAAAGGTACCTAGCTTTCCTAACCTAGATTCAGAAACAGCTAAATTCTAGAAACAGTTACCTACCTACGTGATCTTGGATAGTAGGTAGCCTTTCAGACCTAGATTTTAAACATCCCAAATCAGAATTGTCGCCTTTTGCTACAATCTAACATTGGCACTTTCCCTAATAAGTACGCAATTGGACGTAAAGACTAAACTGAACACTGTCTCTAATTAGAGTGCATATGTAAGTATGACGCTATACGTTGCATGAACTGTCACTTAGGTGAATTTTGAGGTAATAATTGAACTAAGTTTTATAAAGTGGAATGGCCGACTTTAGAAACAAATACCATTTCCTTGACTTAGTAATGTTCCCACACCCAACCTCAGCTACGTACTTAAAACTTGGTTACAATCTACGATGACGCAATGTTAATTTAGAAAAATAGTGCCTAACGTTTTTCTTTTGTCCACAGGCAACAAAAACATAACGGACAATAGTGTGATTGGGAGAAGTGTGAGCGAAGTGGACACCACGCGCGTCCTATAGTCATAGACTCTCTAGCAGCGTGGCCGGGTCCACTGGCTTCGTAGTGTGCGGCTGGCGTAGACGATGGGCGACGCTGGGCCAGCCCGGTGCCCACTGCGCACTGACTGGACCATCAACCGTCGATCCATCTACCTACTAAAGTCTTTGAGCAAGTTATTCTCAGCGTGAACAAAGGGTCATCGTTTTGAAATACTCAGAATGAGAAAAGCTGTGCAGTTTGTGCAACAGATTATAAATGCCTGTTGTTTTGGAAGCGGTCATTACTGCCTACGGCTGTAACTTTCATACAGTAGATAATCTATTGAAACACCAGGTGTTGTACCTAATTGAAATAATGTTTAGGTACTATTTATAAAAATCGTGGCGCTAGTGACCGCTCCATAGATTGAGACTCAACATCGTGTTAGGTCTATTGAAATTCAAAAATTCTTAGCTAGTTTAGACTTAGATAAATCTGTCAAGCTGGTGCACCCTTTCGACCTTTGTAGATAAATAATTCTATAAACCTAGTTTTAAATAACACTTACATTATTAAATTTGAGCACCAAATCGTACTTAATATTTAGTCAAAATGTTAAACATAGGGACTGTAGTTAGCACAATATTTGGAACCTAGGTACTTTCTATATTAATAAATTCTAATTTCCGTCTTGTTGAACGTCACTACAATAAACGAAGCTCGTATTAGGATGAAATGTTACTTTCATCGGACTGACATATTGTTCTTAAAATTTAATTAACTCTTAGTACTTTAAGACTTAAATAATTTTACTTCACGAGATGTCGTTAACGCTTAATGCAATATTTATTATTAAGTTACGAGTATGAAGTTTAGTGCAATAATTTTATTGAAAATTGTATGAAATTTATGTTATATGTTTTGTTTTGTTTGTCTTTACACATGGCTCGTGAGCGGTGAGGAGCTGAGGTGATGCGTAGCACAGAAACGTCAACACGTCATTCGGCATGGGGAGAGTGTTATACAATACGTTTTCAGTATTATGTGTATGTAAGATTTTAGACTATCGTTATTTTCGAAACATTTTACATTGAAAATTAAGTGATTTTTATAGACTGTAGGTAAAAAGTAATTTATTGTTACTTTTAAATTATTTCCAAAAATGTTTCCAAGACTATTTGTATGTGAGTTTTATCTTCGTGAATTTCTCAAATGAATCAAAGCAATGTGTGATGTCAAAGTAGTAGAAACAACTTTTTCGGCGTCCTTCTTAGCTTTAAATAGTTACAAGTTTTTCTACTATTCATTATAATATGTAATGGTATAACTTCTGGACAGCGGATGGCATAAGCTTTAATGCATACTTAATACTATAATTTAAATCCATCGAATTTGGACTAATATTATTGCTACTTATTATTTTAGTCTGGCCATTCGGTGTGTCGTGACACGTGAGCGATGCGTTGAATGTGCATAGTACATTTGTTTTACAATGCGTTCCAAATAAGAATAGGATCGACGCCATGTTGTGACGTCACGTCATACTGTCAAATCGCAAGAAATTGGGCAAAATTGAAGAACTCAGAGATGAGCAAAATTGAAGAACTGGATTCTGATTAAACTATTTTCGTTTACAGTTCGTAAATAAATTAAATTTTAAAATTTTCTTGTTTTGCACACCATAATAATTCTTCGATTTGACAGTATGACGTGACGTCACTACCTGTCAATCGATCCTATTCTTATTTGGAATGCATTGTATATTTCCTGAAAATTCGAAGAGGGAAAACGCAGCTCAATAGTTTGAAGTCATTGTATAGTCATAAAAGCTTAATAATTAATTATATTATGTTAATTTTTCAACAAACGAAAAATGATTATTGTTTATATGTGTACTTACTTTTAATATTGTGAACAAAACAATACATAACACAGTAGCTCGGCTCTTGTCAATTATTTCCTAGTGCTAATCACGTTGTTAACTGTGTCTGACTATAATAATACTAAATTGTTGTAGTTGAATTCATTGCAAACATTAGATGATTTGTATAATATATTGTCCTTGTTTCTTCATAAATATTTTACACTGGTATCTGTATTATCATTTTATATCCTTACTAGCGGTCCCGACAGAGGTCCTCTCCGAAAACTGGCTTTTCGTCAGAATGAGAGAAAAATGAGATTCCGATTGCAGCGCCACCTACCGGGTAAATCGTATTTTCATCCAGGGATCCACTCAAATATACACACAAAATTTCATCCAAATCGGTCAAGCCGTTTAGGAGTTAGGTGACAAACACACGTACAGAAGGGTAGATATATCTATAAAGATGAGACCTTAAATAGATAAAAGTACCAACGTATCTAAATCCATATACTCGTGTATAAAACATAAAAAATGTATGTCCATCATAGATTTTGAAACCATCTAACCGATGTGGCCCAAACTGTTAGTTCGTTATAAGGCAAGAAGGCGAAGATGGTTTTAGACCATTAAAAGAATGCATTTAAAAAAATGCAATTTTCTTTTTTTCCAACTAATTTTACTAAAATGTATTGCAATGACATTATCTGTCAAGTCACTTGTCACATAACTTCTCCGCAGGTAATTTCATTACTATACATTTTTCTTACGTTGAATTTGGCGAGAATGGTAACAGAAAAGTTATTCGCACCATAACACCATGGCGGAGCGACCAGTCGCCGCTACCAACAAAATGTATACAGCTCTATAGAGAGTTACTCACCTGGTGTTCGTTTGGTTGCGCAACCAATTTGGCGGCACGACCAACTTGGACGCGCACTTAAGGTCCATTTTGATACTGTCTCAGTGTGGTGTACCGACTCTGGTGTCTGTATGGTATCTAGTTTGGTAGCTTACGGACACCATGGCGGCGCAACTGGTCGCGCCGCCATGGTGTCCCGGTGAAATATAGCCCTAAAGGCGCAGAACAACCATGAGAATTTCCACACATTTCTGTGGTGGCACAAAATACTTCAATTGTATAATGACCTGTGTACCTGCCTTGATTGATAATGCTTTTTAGTGCTTGGTGTTTACATCATTTAGTGTTGTAATTACTTGCAATTTGGACAATTAATTAGGTGCTGTTAGATAATGGTGGGAGTTGCTCACACTAGGTCTGCTCGGGTTCCTTTTCCCTCAGCCTGGAGGGGGCTGTTATGTTGTCCACGGCAGCGTGGCATCCTGTCACTGGTATGTGACCTGTAAAATACAAAGCAGCACATTACATACACTAGTTTTAACTTTGACTTTATAATATTTAAAACGTTCGCTTCTCAACATACCCACTGTTTCTGGCCTATTTGCTTGCGACAGGCACGCGGTGTCTGGATGGCGCCTTTCATTCCCCTTCCACATGGAAGTGTGAGAGCCTCAGGTTGGCTAGGAACGTACATCTCCATACTGAAACATTACTGTAAAATTAAATGGAAAATTAGATAATGTACCACAGATTTAAATGACTCAATATTTTATTTTGAATTATTATGATTATACCAATTATTAAATTTGCGCTTACCTTCCGTACTTGTCATCCTTTTTTATCTATAAAATACTGCACAACTCTACATTTGAACTTTTATAATTTATGTATATTTTTATTGCACCTTCAATGAAACTCGCAGCAAGAATAATTGTGAAACCTCGTTCATAATCGCTCCATCGCGCACAGCTGCATACAACGTACTAGTGTGGGGGGAGTGAGTGAATACACAGATTGCATCCTCAAGTGAGCACTACATTAGACCGACGCACACGTGTAACACGCCTGATTTGTACGTAGAACGTACGACGTCGCGTGGCGTGGATTTAATGTAGCTCTACAAGTCTAGTTTCCATATAAAATGTATGGAGACCGACGCGCCCAGATCGGCGTGTGTGGCACACGTGTGCGCAGTGTAGTTCTAGCTGAACTCGTTCGAGATTTATCTACTTTTTGTGTCTTTATTCTTCCGTTTTATTTCTTTCTTTTCTCTCTTGTTACATTTTTGTTTTATTCGTCTATTAATTATTTTCACACCGTAAACAAACACACTCTATCTTACACATATTTATCACACTTATCACATTTCGCTAATTATTAAAACCCTATTTTGATGGTTTATATTATTTAAGTACGCACCACCGTTACATTTATATTACACTCCAAAACTGTTTTACATCCGCTGCGTCACAGCCACAGGTTCAGTTGAAAACCAGCGTCAGGCACTAGTTGTCTGACACTCAGGCTGAATTGGACCTATTTTGGTGCAGCCGTGAGGCACACAACTAGGTATATTTTTTGCTTCTTTTTTTTGTTTTGTGTTACCTAAATATTGTGTTTGTGCTTTGTACTGTACTAAATAAATTCATTTTCTTTCTTTCACACGAAAAATAGGGATCGGTCGTTATGGCGACACTTGGGGGAGGCCTATGTCCAACGGTGGACGCCTTTCGGCTGAAATGATGATGATGATGATGAAAACAGGGATACATAAACTTGGAACTACTTAGCCCCCTGTAGAGGTAAAAACGGGAACACCCAAATACTCCGAAATATTTTATTCCGAATTTCGATATTCCGATTTTCAAAAGTCCGAATTTCATAATACCTAAAAATTATAATGTCTATTATTAAAAATCACGAAATTTATTTTACCGAAAGTCGTAAATGCGATTTGTTAGTTTTCCGATTTTCATACGTTCGAAGAATCAAATGCTCGAAGGGTTCTCGGTCCGAAAAACGATATTCCGATTTTCAATACTTCGAATAAACTAAAAGTCAACATGTTGTGGTACAAAATTTAGTGTCAGAAACGAATCGCTGCAAAACCGAGTTCACGCAGTCTTGTTTGCCCTACCCCTAGAGTGTAATTTAAAACCGCGTAGGCGCGGAGGGGTAGGGCGGCCCGCGAGCTGAGGAGCAGGTGGTTTGAAGGCCCGCAGCTTCGGCTTGCTGGCCGGCTTTGCCGGCCAGCCTCAGCCGCGGCGGTGAGCGTTAAAACCATCTGCGACGATAAGCTCGCGTGGGGCCGCCCAAACCCCGCAGCGCCGGAGCCGTGACAGAAACAATGCTTGCTGCATTTTGCATGCCTGCTGCATGCCTGCTTTCATGCTGCATGCCTGCTTGCATGTTGCATGCTTGCTTGCATGTTGCATGCCTGCTTACATGTCGCATGCTTGCTTGCATGCTGCATGTCTGCTTGCACGCTGCATGCCTGCTTGCGTGCTGCAATAAATCCCCTGTATGCTGGAAAACGCATCTGTCATTAGTTTTTTAATTCTACCCCCTCATACTACGACCTCTGACGAGCATTTATGTGTTTATTTGTCTTGCTGTACAGTTTTATGAGGCGTTTTTATTTCGAAATTTTATTAATCGGTATTTTAATGTTTCGAATTATCATTAAATCGGACTTTTCGTTATTCGATCTACTGAAACTCGGTATTTTGAGAATAGTAATTATAAAAGTTAGGAAAATTGAAATTTAGGAATTATAAAAATAGGAATAATGATTAGTCGGAGTTGTTATGTTCGGAATTTTGAACCATTCGGAATTATGAAAATCGGTATTTTGAAATTCGTATTTGTGACTGTCGGAATAAAGTTTTTCGTATTTATGTAGTGTACCCGGTAAAAACGGATATATTACGATAAAATTTAAAAAAAAAAAAATTGTTAAAATAAAACCAAAACTTGACACAAGACACCTTTATTATTGTAAAAAATGGGTCGTTTTGATATTACAGTGTCTTAACAAAATCATACCGAAGGAATGTCAATCTTTTAATTACAAATATTTATTTTTATTGAAGTACAACTTTACGGACATGTCACCGATAACTTAAGTAAATATTATCTTACATTGAAATATTTATATACGTATAAGAATAACAAGGATAAGAAGCTAAATATGCGCGAAGCTTTATCTTTTTTATGGATAGTATAATAATAATATATAGTGTATAAAAAATGACAATTATTGCTTGTTAGCACAAAGCAAAGGCAGACAAGTTTGTACAATAATTTACGACTGATTAACAATTACTTATAATTAATACAGATTCTACTATTAGAGATGTACTATGAAGTTGTGCATTATAAACCGTCGGTAGTATTGTTCATTAAACTTCACGCAAGACAAAGTTACAAAGGCGGACTTAATGCATTAGGCATTGTTTGCACGCCTTTTTTAATATTATAAACCAGTATTTGAACACTGAATCATAGATATAATTTACATATCTGCCTAGCCTTTCCCAAAATTGTTACTCTCTCAGTCTAAGAGAATGCAGCTGAATACTGTGGCGACCATGGAGGTCACACTAATACTACTAACTTGCAAACTGGCATATTGTACTTTTAAGGTTTATTGTAAGAAAAGCAGTTGTAGACATTCGAAACAGAATTGATTAGCGATTTTCAAACTAGAAAAGTTTAAGCTAATGAGATATTTTATTTAGATAATGTAATAAGAGCGCTTCTAATAATATAATCATAGTAAATTGAAATAGAAGCCTTTTCATTTGCGTCCCCCTATCACAATACAAAGTCGAAATAGCTACCTGATCTATCTCCACGACCCAGTTACATAACACGCAACACGATACCCCCTATTTTCTTTTAAGGTGACCACCAGGCTTCCACCCTAAAGCGACTTCTACCGCTTACCCCTGGATGATTTCCCCCATTGTAAAAAAAAAAAAATAACCCCTCAGTCACATTAATTTGGTGCTGCGCAGCAACTTGCCTCGTATTCTAAGGCGCTATTAAATTTTAATCTACCTGTATGACAAGTTATGAATTCTTACAACTTCATAGCACAACCCCAGTTTAAATGAATAGATTTCAAAGTGCGATCTACGCCTAACATCTAAGGCATTCACATACAACAAACAAAATACAAAGTAAGCACTAGTGAAGAGTTACCTTTTGCCATTTCAGACAATAGCAAATACACTATTAAACATAATATGCATTGCATTAAATTCCCAAATACAACAACGCTGTTAACTGTTAAAGGTAAGGAGCTATATAGGGTGACTGGTAATTAGTGACCGATACTTAAACACGTGATTCTAGTCATGATTACAAACAACTTTCCCAAAGTAACTTTTTTTTATATTCTCATTAAGTTTTATCACAATAACAAAACAGCTGTTTAAATACGCACGCGCGCCTGCTACACACCTATGGGTTTGCAAGCCGCGCGGGTGTTCTATCTATCTATTGTAGGTACAATGGCGGTGAAGTCACGCGGCTAACTAAGCGGTCGCCGGTTGCAGGCGCGCGCGTATTACAAACAGATGTTTTGTTATTGTGATAAAACTTTTGAGTATATAAAAAAGTTTCTTTGGGAAAGTTGTTGTTTTTTTTTATTATTAATAATAGGCTCGCGTTTGACCACCATCTCACCTGATTGTAAGCGATGATGTGGTCGACGATGGAGCACGCTTGCATAGAAGTAGCCTATTCACTCTTGACTTAAAGACCCCTAAGTTGTAGCTATCAGGAAACACAGACTCCGGCAAGGAATTCCACTCCTTGGCTGTTCGCATAATAAATGTGTTCTCAAAACGTTTTGTGCGTATGGGTGGGATGTCTACCATGTACCGGTGGCGCAACGCCGTACGTCTAGTGGTCCGATGATGGAACGGACTTGGCGGAATTAGATTGTGCAATTCCAGTGCACACTCCCCGAAATGTAAACGATAGAAAACCGACAGGCTAGCAACTCGGCGGCGATGTCCAAGGCTTTGGAGCTTCGACTCAACAAACGCATCATTGCCGATGATCCTCTTGGCTCGCCTCTCAATCGACTCTAGCGCATCAAGCTGGTATTTGGCAGACCCGTCCCAAAGATGAGAGCAGTACTCCATACACGATCGAACTTGCGCTTGATAAAATTTTAGCAGCTGTTCCGGCGTGAAGTACTGTGTGACCTTCGCGAGGATTCCCAGCTTTTTTGCTGCCAGTTGAGCCTTTGCTTCGATGTATGGCCCAAAAAAATAATCATGAGTACAATCACGTGTTTAAGTATCGGTCACTAATTACCAGTCACCCTATATAAGGTGTATAGCTCCATCCCTTTTTCTCGCTCGCTTGCCTGACAGTTTAACATGTCACGGTAAGGTGCCTGTTTTTGTGAATGGGACATTTTTAATTTTATCGTCAATCGATGAGTACATACCAATGCGACGGAGGCGTAATTCATACACCCCTAATGACAACAAATTAAAAAAATACCGGGCAAGTGCGAGTCAGACTCACGCACTGAGGGTTCCGTATAAACTTACCTATGAAAACAGTTCAATTTCCGAATCGAGTCTCAAAGATTTTTATGAATCACAAAAAGGTTTTTTTGTGACGTTACTATAAATTTAGTTTCAGATTTTTTCCTATACTTATGATATGAGACCTTGCTTCATGGCAAATTTCAGAATTCTAGGACAACGGAAAGTACCCTATGAATTTTGATTCCCTTGAGAGTGTCGAAATATACGTTTTTTGCAACATAAACGGCCTTATCTTTTTTTTCCGTTAACTTACTGATTTTTCACAGCTTTAAGGGACCGCAGACTTGAGTATATGGTTTTAATTTCAACTTGATACCACCCCGTATCCTCGAGATAAAGGGTCTTGACAGACAGACAGACAGACGGACGGACAACAAAGTGATCCTATAAGGGTTCCGTTTTTTTTCCTTTTGAGGTACGGAACCCTAAAAAGGACATAATTATTACATTATCAGTTATTAGCATAATTTTTGTGATACTAATTTCGGTTTTAAATATTGTCGTTATTTTACAAACGTAATTGTAATATCTAAAACTTGAAAGGTTGACTGGTACAGAATGCCTTGGTACATTAAGCCCGCCTATGTGTTATCTGTACATAAAAATGAAATAAATAAACAGCTCATTTGCTGTCGTTATCGCTATGTATAAGGCGGCGTTTCCACTTGCAAGTAAACTGCATGCAAGTTACATTACATTGCGGACTACCGAAGTTAAATAGAATAAACTTTATTGTACACCAAAAAAGTAACACAACTTATACGTAAACTTAAATCTATGGGTACAATGGCGGTCTTATCGCTGACAGCGATATCTACCAGACAACCTTATATATAGGTATGGTATAGGTATGATGTAATCAAGCGGTCGTTCATACCACACAATGTTATTCGACTTGTATGCAATTTGCTTGCAGGTGAAAACGCAGTCTTATATGATTTTGAATAAAATCGTAGCAGCACCTCATTTGGAGAGCTTAATTATTTGAAAAGTTGTCAACTGGATGTTTGTGAAAACTGACAAAATTACAGCAATAGTGCTAAAAAACGCTGCAACATCGAAATGCTGAGTGTCGGCCAATAAGTGTTGTAAGTTATTTTCTGTCTCATACTTTCCATTATTCAATGTACACATTAGTAATTTCTATTCAGGCCTCACTCTGAAAACCACGTTCAAATGTTTCGAAGAATCAAATTTGTACTATAAAATATTTTGGAATATCGAAATCTAACAACGAACCGAAACTGCCGTTCAAAATGAGGCCTACAGAAATAAAACAAGCAATAATAACGCTTTCAAAATTGTGCTAATTGTGTATTCTTGATGCACTAATGTGAATTCTATAGACACGTAAATAAATGCTAAAACTGTGTGAAGTTGCAGTTATTTATGCGACTGTGAAGCTGGCTTGTAATAATAATAATAAATATGACGGTAAACACGAACTGTTCGTTTTGAAATATGAATAAACATGTCAATTCTTCGGCTAAGAGCTTTAGCAGACATTATAGTTTCAGCACCGACTCGATAACACGCGATGCCGCATCGAAGCAGTCGCTGATTTATCGATTTTGCCACCGCAGTCGAATACAGAGAATTCAGACTTCACCCAAGTGTATTGCAGCCATTGATTTATATCATTAGAATCATCCTAATTCGCACTTTTCTGTTTCTCGACAAACACAATGTCACAAAAACTTGCCAGTGGTAACGGCTTCGACTAACATGGTCGTACGACGCGGATTAAAACTCAGCAGCATTACTTTGTGTAATCAGTTTATTTCATCATCACTACTCGTGAGGAAACCGACATGTTCTAGAATCTAAACATCGAAGACACGTGACATCCACCAACTCGCATTGAGCCCGCGTGGTGGATTATGGCCTATTCCCTCTCCTAGAGAGGAGATCCGAGTCTTAGCAGCTTAACATGGACCCCGTTTAGCTCGACTTAGTACGCTGACGAGAGATTTATACTCCATTAAGATTAGACATATCAATAAACCTTTTTTTTACTGCCCCTTCAACCGATTTTGACTTTTATTGCATGATAAATGGCGGCTGCAGTAAATAGTTGGTATTGTAACCAATTTTTGCTTTTAATGCCATCCTTACATCTACGGAATAGAAGTCAAAATCGGTTAAACGGACAGTAAAAAAGGTTTGTCTAAATGTCTAATCTTAACGCGAATGGAGTATAAATCTTTAGATGGCGTATAAATCATTAGACGGAATATAAATCTTTAGATGGAGTATAAATCTTTAGACGGAGTATAAATCTTTAGTTGCAGTATTAATGATGCTGCGATATCGGTGATCGCCGCCGAAATTATCACATCTGCTAAACCGTAATTAAAAAGTTCTTTAAGTTTCCTTACTTCAACGATTAAGCTACGACGATAAATCATTCTAGATAACTATTCAAGAAAATCTAATCTAAACCTTAGGAAAACTACAGTCAAAATTCTTATCGAATTTCAAACGAAGGATGTAACAATGAGACAGTACATAAAACTTTTATAATATGCAACTCTAACAAGTTTAATTGAAACCTATCTATATTAAATTACTATTACAGCCCTAAATACAATTGCTTCGGAAACATGGAAGATCCAGGAGGTTAAATATTATTCTAGAATTCTAGATTATAAATTTTTCGTTTAATATGAATAGTGGTACGATTAAAGTATAATAATAATAATTCATTTATTTTCAAACAAGTGTCACTGTTACATAAAAGCTGTGCCTTCTGAACTAGGTACTTAACCTGTATCTCAGGACACAGTTCCCTTCTTATTTACATATTACAATTTGTTTACATGCTGGGTACATTATTAATTGTAACATTAAAAAAAAATTACTCACTTTATAAAGCATATAATACAAAAACTCTACACAAGACAGCGGCCTTCCAGTGGTTTGGAAGCTCTCCCACAAGATAGACCGATGACCTGGTGAGGGTCGTGGGAATCCGATGGATGCGAAAGGTACAGGACCGGTCGTTATGGCGACACTTGTGGGAAGCTTATGTCTAGCAGTGGATGTCTTTCGGCTGAAATGATGATGTTGATGATCTTACACAAGTCTCTAGACGAAGTGAAATCTTGATGGCACGGTGGGCGCAGTACAATGCGTTCCAAAAAGAATAGGATCGATTGACAGGTAGTGACGTCACGCCATACTGTCAAATCGAAGAATTATTATGGTGAGCAAAAAAAGAAAATTTTAAAATTTAATTGTGAACTCCAGTTCTTCAATTTTGCTCATCTCTGAGTTCTTCAATTTTGCCCAATTTCTTGCGATTTGACAGTATGACGTGACGTCACAACATGGCGTCGATCCTATTCTTAATTAGGAACGCATTGTAGTTGAGAAATTGGCTGCTGCGCTGCGTGTCGCGCAGCATATTTTTACGTACGGAACATATTTTTGAATGGCCTACAGATTCTGGGTATAGGCGAAAATTTTACGTCAGTCAAAATATCGAAAATGTATGGGATAGACAAACGCTACCCAGATGTCTCGTGATCAATCCCATACATTTTGGGATGTCGACAAACGCTAGCACCACTACTAGACTTCTCTTTGTCGAGAGCCCAGCATAGTTGCCAGGCGCATTTATTTTTCTTTTAAAAAAATCATAAGCGATTTTCTCGTAAATTTTAAATAAATGATAATATTGATTCAGTTGGCCGGTTGTGGGTCGGTGGCCGAGTGGTAACGGCCCCGACTTACGAGTTGTAGGTCGCAAGTTCAAACCCAGCCAGGCGTATAACTTTGTGTAATTTATTTCATCACCACTGCTCTCAAAACGGTGAAGGAAAACATCGTGAGGAAACCGGCATGTCCTAGAACCAAAAATTCGAAGACATGTGACATTCACCAATCCGCACTGGGCCGGCGTGGTGGATTACGGCCCATTCCATCTCCTAGAGAGAAGAGGCCTGAGTCCCTGCAGTGGGAACATTAAAAGGCTGATTATGCTTATGATTATGCTATTGATTCAGTTCACAATTCCATATTTGAAAAAAATAAAAGTTTACAATTTTTACATCCATATTACAACAATACCACTATTCGTACCAAGCGACGACACATTATTAACTATGAGAAAAATGTTTAGCTAGTTAACAATTCAGTAACACTTTTACATCCTTCGTATTTAATATGAAAAACAAATAATTAGGATTACCGCTAACTAGAGACATTTTGTCGCTAAAATAACATTTACAATCACGAAATATGAGCCAAAAAGTTTCGCAGCAATCAAATAGTCGTGCGACAAAAAAATCGTGCGACAAAGTCTCAAGTGCCCAGCCCTATAATACTTTCCCTCATTGGACTTGCTGCATAGTTGTTCTTGTGAAGAGTTCCATGGTTAAAGCACTTAGGAACAACGGGATAGAGCGGTGCTGGTGTAGGTGCAGCTCTACTAGCTCGCCTAGGGTGGAAGAATAGTCGGTATGCACCATCTCTATACCATCGTCGTCCAGAGTAAAAGATAGATATTCTTCAGACGACTCGGCGTACATGTTTGATATTCTGTAAATAATTAAATGCACGTTTAAAATAAAAAAGGGTACATAATAAAAGTCGGGAGGGCCAAAATTTTCATTGGAACTATCCAACGGGTGAACGGATATCGATGAAACTTAACACACCGGTAGACCATATCTTGTAATAACACATAGGGTACTTTTTATACACGTTTTCTCTTCAGATAATTTTAAACAAAAAAAAAACACAAATAAACAAAACAAACAGAAAAAAAAACAAATAAACAAACAGAAAAAAATCAAAAAACAGACAAACAAAAAAATACAAATGTGTTTATTTGTGTTTCAAATAAACAGTTCCTCTAAATGTCCTTATATTTATCATGTATTTTTATATATTACTGTGTCCCTGTCTGTACAGAAATAATAAAATAAATATGAGATAACCAAGCTTATGGCTAAACATCAACTGCACTAGAAAAAACAATTATTTTTATTCATATATTTTTTTAATAATTATTATTTATTTATTATTTATATACTTTTATACTTTATTGCACACCAAAATTAAAAATTTACAAAAAAAAAAACATACAATAAAAAAAACATACAATGAGGATCAATCACATAATAGCAAATCCGATTTTTACTAAGTACATTTAATTTTTTTAAATTATTAAAATCCGTCAAGAAATGGTGGATTTATTAGTTTTTCTGAACGGCTACTTAGAACCGCGCGCTCTCGCTGGACTGTTTACGATGACGTCATCTGTCGTGATCCGTGCGACGAAAGGCTTGATCGTATTCATTCGCCGGTGGAGTCCGATCATGACAGATGACGTCACAGCGAGTCACTTCATTCTTGGGTGCGTTTCTGGAACTAATACACTAAAATTGCTGTATCTTCGTAATTTTTGGTCCGATTTAAATAATTTCTTCACAGTATTTACTCTTTTTTTTGACGCTATAAGTCTGCATACTCCACAAAATCATGACTGATCCTCATTGGCGGCCTTATCGCACTGGGCGATTTTATTTCTATTTTTTTAATTGTGTGTATAAATAAATTATTATTATTAGATTATAGTTATATGTGTGACTCACCTGTAATTCTTAGAGCCAGTTCTATCAATTTTATAACCTAATAGCATGTAACATACATTTCTGTACTCCTGAGCGGAAGACGTGAACTCTTCTTTCAACCTGAAACAGAAAATGACATTCAATACTGGGTTTTAACTTTGTAAACTTCTTCCGTACACGAAGGAACAACGCCCCAACGAAACGTTAAAAGGATGACCAGATGGTTGCAAACTAGCGTTCCAACCAAGGTCACCTTGGTTTATGTGTTTGGTTTGTGTTGCGGCTACATGGATGTAAACCTCGCGCTAACATGTTCGGTGGTTGGGAAAACGCGCCTCCCAACCAAGGGTTTAAGGTCATAGATTACAATTGCTGTCTACACGGATTAAAACTAACAAGGTCAGCTTGGTTGGGACGTTTGTTTGCAACCATCTGGTCATCCCTTAAACCTCCGCTGTCCTTCCGTTCTGTCAGTCAGCAGTACGGCATTAAGTGGTCCTTTTTCCTACAAGCGGTTTTACTAGGAGCTGAGAATAAAAAGAGATAATGCTTTTCATCCTGTATAGCTCCGTCTCTCTCCTACAGCAGTATCATGATAATTGACACGTAGTACAAACCAAGTTTACAAAAGTAGATTATTCTTACCTTTTAAGTTTAATACGACTACTCTCCAATTGCTGCTTTAGCTGTTGCGTTTCTTCCGGGCATGCGCGTGCCACATTCCCGTCTCGCAACGTTGCCTTTAGTCTTTTCAACTGGAAACGACACATACAAATAATATAATATAATGGGGGACGTTCAAAGAAATAGTACATTTTGATACAAGTGGAGAAAATTTGTCATTGCGACCGAGGTAGAATTCGCCGGAGCCGCAGGCAAGAGTGTTATGGAGCCGAGTGCTGTAGCGACAAATTTTCACGTGTATCAAACGACGTTTTTCAATACACTTACGAAGAAATAAATAAACGGGGGTTGATCGGCGACTATTGGGGGATGCCCGGCGCCCAGCCCGGTACGATAAACACGATAAATTGTGGCGAGGGCGAACTCCCGCACTTTTTCGCTCTAGTGTGGAAAACAGTAAATTTAGTGCCTAAAAGCAGTAGGGATAGGAGAAGGTTTTCGAGTAAGTGTATTGAAAAATATTTTGTAGTATCCCATACATTAACAAAATTAAATTGAGCAAATTTTGTCGCATTTGCATGAATGATACTAAATATTGTGTCATGTCATGGTTTTGTTAGTAATGTGATCATGAAGGCATTTCCTGTGAGGTGCTGTTTATTTTGACGGCTGGCCAAATTCTAGGCTGTCTTGTTGAGTTTTATCACAGGAAAGTAAAAGATTATACAAATATTATAGATAGAATCTAAGCTGTTCAGGTCAGTTAGCTGAGCTATGACATATCTGGGGGTCTAAAAACCCCATTCTAGTATTTTCCTTTAATTAGATTTCTTAGTGTAAATCAAGACGATTTTGATTCAGTTCTAAAAAGTGTACAGTGTACTTTATAGTAAAAGTAAAAACTAAATAATAAACATTCCGTCTACATTGATTCCTGTTTCAGAGTCAACCATAGTTTCCTGAGTTTCTTTACTTCTACGTCGAGATTATGGCTCGTCCTTTGTTCACGTCTATTTATGTACAGTAGCATTCTCTATCAGTACACCTTTGGGTTAAAAACGACTACCTACGCTATGGTAGGCATGCACGATTCATAAACAATATTTGAAATAGAATTACGTTTATTTACGACACTGGGTGGGAATAGTTACGGGAAGGTTGTAAGGTTATATGATACTATTACAAGACAATGTTAGATTATGTACCTACTAACATAGATCTTGATCCAAACTAAAATGGAACTCTGCCGCATGTCGCAAACAAAATTGGGCGAAGGCAACTACTGACTGGATTCCGAACAGCAGGAGCCGGCGACGCGGTAGGCCCAGAAGGAGATGGCGTGACGATTTGGTCTCCTATCTTAAGGATTGGCCAGAAGTAGCTAAGGACAGAAAAGAATGGAATAACGGAAGGGAGGCCTTTGCTCTGCAGTGGGACACAACGGGCTCATAATAATAATAACATAGATCTTAAGAATATTGTTACTAACACTCATATGGATCTCAGTCCGAAATAAATGGATATTATTATTATTATTTGAACATTGACGATTCCGATGGATGCGAGACGCACAGGACCGGTCGATGTGGCGAAAATTGGGGGAGGACTATGTCCAACAGCGGACGTCTTTGGGCTGAAATGATGATGACAATGAACATTGACGTCGACTGCCTACAGAAAAGTCAGAACTAAAAGTGAAATACGGGTATAGCGACATTTTTGTCAGCACATGGAAACTAAAATGCAAAATTCTGCATCGCGCTATTAGAGATCTCCGAGCCAGTAAAACAAGTACAACAGCCCGAAATTAACTATCGGGCAGTAGCCTGGACCAGAACATAAAATCCATGTGGTCGGAGGAAGCTGCCTTTACAACGGTGGTATGTGTGACTTTACTCCATGTTAGACTAGTAAGATAACAACCTCGCCGCAATATCCTTCTTACTTATATCTAAAAAAATAATTTAAAGAAAAACAATAAACCCGACTGCGTAAAAACTAATTTTAAAAAATACGTGATAAAATTAACTTAAATAAAAACTAAAAAGAAAGAAACAAGCCCAGACTGTGAGTCGTTCTGTTCTGCATTAGAATTTATGATTTGTTTTATGTGTGTATCGATTATAAAACTATTTCAATTGTGTAGTTATTTAGTATTACTTTACAGAATTCTAAACTACTTTCCTTTTTTTTAAAAAAAAAAAAAAACTACTGGGCTTGTTTCTTTCTTTTTAGTTTTTATTTAAGTTAATTTTATCACGTATTTTTTTAAATTAGTTTTTACGCAGTTCGGTTTATTGCTTTTCTTTAAATTATTTTATTTTATTTTATACTTTTTAGTTACGATTCATTGACTTCGTTATAAGATGGTAAATTTCGCAATCTAGTCATTTCATTGAGGGAATTAACATCGTGGGGATAAAACGCACTTTCTTGAACTATCGCGTAACTTCAACTGACAGAGACGATACGCACATTCTGTCGCTGACACTTCGCGATGGGTCAAGGCGATGAATAAAAGTTACTTTTTTACCAAAAATATTTGATCTTCATGCTTTTTCACTGTTTTTTTTTTTTTTGTTTATATATCGTTTATACTTGAAATAAAAACTTAAATCAATAAATAAGAAAATTAGCAACAATGATTGTTTTGTTAAACAACTTTAAATCGTTATATATCCTAAACTATTATTTAAATTGAAAAATGATAAAAGGAACCTAAATATGATTTTAAAATACCTATTCAACGATACCCCACTTGACATAGTTCATTGCTTTTTTTTTTTTCATTTTGACAATATGGCGTCTGATTGTCGCTGTGGTGAATTTTGATTACTGTCATGTCTTTAGTGACACTCGCAAGGTTAAGACAAATCGATTGACGTAAGAATTATCAAAATCGGCCTACGCATTTGGTCTCTAGAACGCCACATAGAAACAAACATACATACATAGACTGATAAACACATTACCCTCCTTTGCATCGCGCAGTCGGGTAAAAAAGAGCTTTACGTTTTATTTTGAGTGTATTTTAACAAACTCCAGAGTGAACCTTTCTAAACAAGTGTTTGACGTTTTGAAATTACAGGAATTAACGTAGACGGAAGACAAAAAATACATCACCGTTCGCAAAAGTTGAAAAACTTACGTGAGACGCATAGCATCGCAAAAACTACGGCCTAAATTGATTCATCCATTTTAGAGGAAAAGGTAGACATGGTCAACAAAAAAAAAACACAATATAGCTTGTCGGTGCGGTGGACTATATTAGACAAAAAATCGACCTAAGCCTTATAAGGACTGGCGCAGACTTGACGAAGCACAGTTGTCGCTACGAAATAAATATCAACATCTTAGCATAGCCTCCTGAGTCCTACCATCCTTTAAAAAGAACAATTTGCTCGACGCCATTAAGTCCCGACTTTTATCGGATTACTGTGGTATAATGACCGCATGTACTTTTTAACACACAAATTCGTTTTTAGTTTTGAATTCCGCGCTCGCTTTTGAAAACTTTTATGTCATTGTCAAAACGTAACGTCCAATCTGTAAACTATTTGATTAGCCAATCAGGAAACAGTTATTCATTCAGTTGGCCAGTGTACGAGTTCAAAAATGGAGCGTCACCGAACTACAGGTAACTAAATTACTTATTTTTTGTATTATTTTTGTACAATTTGTGCTAAATTTACATTTAATAGTATGATATAATTACGATTTTTACGTAAACATTAAAATTGTGTCTATAATCGAATGTTTAGTGTTGAAAATACGCCATAATTGTATATGTTCTTTTCAAAGTACTTTCGGCTATAACTAATAAAAAGGGCAACTACAATTTGTACTTGAAAGAGTACATTCGGTTATAAACTCATAAAGTTTCTCTGTTGTGCTGATAAAAATCTGCTTATAATCTTATTGTATTTACTTTTATTATTTAGATTTGACTGAGGATCAACTTCGGGATACTCTAAACCAGTCAGACTTTGAGGATGATGATGATTCTGATATTTTCGAAGTACCCACAGAAGAGTTAAATCGTGCTTCTTCATCGTCGGAATCTGAAACTGAACCAGAAGGCACTCCGCAGTCAATGCCTAGTTCATCATCTACAACTAGCCAAAAAAGAGCGCGCACTAGAGGTACCTATGTAGTTATTACTTGACTCATTTAAAGATAGGTATCTAAATTATTTTGGTGAAACTATTTCCTAAATATTAATTTCATATCTTTTGTTAAATAGGTGGATTTTGTCGTCGTGGAGTACGTACTCGGGGTGGCAGAGGCAGAGGTAGAGGTTTTCGATCTAATGATTTGATTACTCTGGAATCTGAAGGACTTTGGAGTAGGAATACTTTTAATACGTTGATGCCACATCTGCAAGAGCCTTCATATTTACCTAATGATATAAACTCCGAGGATTTTCTACAATATTTTATTGAATATATAGACGATGATTTAATAAATATTATGGTACAATATACAAATCAATCGTCTATTGAAAGAACTGGTAGAGTGTTAAATTTTACAAAAGCAGAGTGTAAAATATATATTGGAATAACGATGATGATGGCATGTTTATCTCTGTCACAAATAAGACTGTACTGGAACCAAAAATTTGCATTACCCATAATCGCACAATCCATGACACGAGATAGGTATTTTTTACTTAGGAATTCAATCAAAATAGTTTTTGATAACGATATCACTGATGACATGAGGCGTGAAGATAAACTATGGAAAGTTCGTCCTATATTAAACAGGATTCTAAGAGGCTGCCGTGCCCAAGGAAGGCAACAAAAAATTTCCGTAGATGAAATGATCATCCCATTTACAGGGGCCTGTCCCATACGACAGTATTGCCCGGGAAAGCCCAACCCCACAGGCATTAAAGCGTTTATATTGGCAAATCCAAATGGGCTTGTTTGCGACATTATAGTTTACCAAGGAAAAGAAACGTTTACAAATGAAAATGAATTCCATTTAGGAGAAAAAGTGGTCCTCCAATTAACCGAATCACTAGTACCAGGACATGTAATATATTTCGACAGATATTTTACGACGCTCAGATTGGCTGATGAACTTGCAAATAGAGGCTTTAGATGTACTGGGACAATTATGAAGAATCGGGTTCCTAAAGAAGTAACTGATAAAATTGATGATGACAAGGCTTTGACTAGAAAAGGGAGAGGGAGTTGTGACATGTTAGTACGAAATGATGGCGGAGTTGCGTTTACAAAGTGGATGGACAATAAGTCGGTATTAATGCTATCTACTATTCATGCTGCTGATAACCTTGATAACTGCAGAAGATACAATAGAGCAACAAAACAATATATCAATATTTCACGACCAGAAGTTATCAAAGAATATAATAGCAATATGGGTGGAGTAGATTTGGCAGATAGGTTGCTGGCGGTATGTCCTAGTAGAGCACGGACACGTAAATGGACAGTTAGGTTCATTTCACATTGCTTGGACTTGGCTGTAACGAATTCTTGGATAAAGTACAAGCAAGAACAGTTAGGCAAAGGAATACGTCTCCACAAAATTGTTCAGCTGCGAGAATTTAAAAGACTGATTGCTGAAAGACTAATTGAAGAGAATATTTACGCAGATGAAGATAACTTACTTATAAATGACAATGAAGAACCTGAAGAAAGAAACGGCAGAAAAAGGCGTCCCCCTATTGTACCTTTGCCTTCAAAAATTAGACGCAAGCATGGAATTGACCACATGCCAGAAATGGTATCAACTCAAAGTCGTTGTAGAAATCTTAGATGTTCCAAAAAAACATCGGTTAAATGTTTAGGTTGCAATTTAGCACTTTGCATGACGGCAAATAGAAATTGCTTCAAACAGTTTCATATTTCCAACTAATTTTTATTTCACAACTTAAGTTTTCATTTTGTTTTGTACGTTCATGTAAGTTTGAGTTTCTGCATATTTTGCATTTTTTTTTAGACTGATAGAAGTATAATTTAAGTTTATGTTATTTTATTATTTGTTTTTAATTTAATTATTAGGCAACCACAATACTTACTTTTGTGCTGTTTGTAATAAAAAGATAAATATTTAATATTTTTGTTTGAGTTAATGTTGCCATTTTTAAAAGTCTATAGTCCCAAAATCCTTTGTAAAGAACAAATTCCAGCCTACCTTGGACATCGCCGCCGAGTTGCTGGCCTGTCGGTTTTCTATCGTTTACATTTCGGGGAGTGTGCACTGGAATTGCACAATCTAATTCCGCCAAGTCCGTTCCATCATCGGACCACTAGACGTACGGCGTTGCGCCACCGGTACATGGTGGACATCCCACCCATACGCACAAAACGTTTTAAGAACACATTTATTATGCGTACAGCCAAGGAGTGGAATTCCTTGCCGGAGTCTGTGTTTCCTGATAGCTACAACTTAGGGGTCTTTAAGTCAAGAGTGAATAGGCTACTTCTAGGCAAGCGTGCTCCATCGTCGACCACATCATCGCTTACCATCAGGTGAGATGGTGGTCAAACGCGAGCCTATCATTAATAAAAAAAAAAAAAAAAAAAAAAAAAAAAAAAAAAAAACCATTTTTGTTATTAAGACCCGATGTCCTACAAAAAGAACAAATTATAGTGCAGTAAAGTTCATTCTAAAATAATCTTTGTGTCTATACAAATAACGATTTTTCTATCAAAAAAGAAAAAATCTGCTTCAAAACTTATTTCAAGGCCGTTAAAGTGCCAGGACTTTAACCCTTCTTCGTAATTGTTCTTTAAAAAGGACATCAGGTCATTTTTTTTAAATAAAAAAAAAAATATGGCGGACTCAGGAGGATAGCATAGTCGGCCTTATAATGTTCCCAACAATATCATCCTTACTATAATGAAAATACAATTAAAAATGTATAAACTTCGTCAAGTGACATTAATAACAACTGAGGTGCGTGTCTCAGATTAGGTTAGGTTATATAGGGTATATTTTCAACTTTATTTTAAGGAACACAATGTTGATATTTGCTTGGCAGTGACAGCTGCACTATTCTGCTCTTTGCCAGGTTTGTATCGGTCCTTAGTCTAGTCGCTAGCGTAACTACTGAGCCTGGGGAACCTCCAAGTTTTATTTATTTAATCATAGCCACCAACAGCTATAACCAAAGAATAACAATAGTATAAGAGACATTGAGCCAATTACAGGTTCCCACGGGTAGAAACAGGTAAAGTAATAGAAAACTTATGATCACTAAACTAAGCACGATAAAAAAGAACATAATTAAACATCCAATTAATAATAAAATAAGTGAAGAGGTAACAAACAGACAGACAGAGTTACTTTCACTTTTATAATATTATATACATATACATAATATTTAACAATTTGAGATTATAGTATGGATTAGATGAAATATGAAAAAGATTCAAGTTAACATAAAAGTTGACATACCTCTTCTTGAGCAGCTTCTAGTTCTGCTGTGATTTGTTTCTGGGCTTCAGCAGCTGGGTTGTTAGCCAAATGGAGAACCTTGAATATAGAAATCGAACAAAGATTAATTTCCATTTGCAAATTCAAATCTATTTAAATAAAAATGAATAGCTGTTCGTTAGTATCGCTATAATTCGAGAACAGCTATACCGATTTGGATAATTTTGCTCTTGAAATATTCGTAATAGTCCAGGGAAGGTTTGAACGGTGAGATAAAATGGAAAAATAAAAATCAGAATACAACGCCATCTCTAATTAAAATGTCATTTAAATGAATTAAGTTGGTTCTGCCAGTAGTATAATAGTAATGCCAGTAGATGGCGTTATAAATTGACAGGCTAAAAGGTATCACAACATTAATTGACTATTATGATGCGCAAACGACAAAGCGTCTGCCGTGAAACGACAAAATGTCGTCGCGACCTAATGGGAACAGGATACGAGAGTTGCTAAACGATAAAAAATGTGGACAATAAAAAGTCGTAATAGTGGGAACAGCTAGATTCGATAGTCGTCCGACAATAAATTAACCGTTACGACATAGTGGGAACGCAGCCTTAACAAAGTTACTGGGTTGTTGAATTCAGGTAGGCTATCATTCCATGTAAAACACTGGCTTTCAGCTGTATCCGACTAGGATTGGTCCGGATAGGGCTGGAAGCCGACTCCACCATAGTTGAAGAGTTAATTGATTGAATTCAAATCTTTAACACAGATAAAATATATCTGAATAAAGTGGTGAAAAATTCAGCCCTTATTCACAGGTCAAAAGAAATGCTGATTCGTGGGTGTACGCAAGATTCAGGCGAAAAACGGATAACAATTTGAAATTCGGCTAGTGCATTTTATGGGATTGACAAGTCATTAGAAAAATAGGACAAAGCGAGTCGTCCTTTAAAAGGAAGGTTTGCAATATATCTGGTAGTCCTCGTCATAGCTCAGCACGCACGATGACACAGTTTTCAACACGCAAACCCCAAACTCAATAGCACTCAAATTTCGAATTTTGTTGAAAGCACGCGACACGCACAGAAGTCATTAGACATAAAAAAAATTTGCCAATAAAGAATTGCGGGGTTCACGTCGAAATGTCATTCCATATTCGATTACGCGCTTTCGCTCACACAAGGGCGATAAGAATGTGCAGGAAAAGAATGGAAATAGGAATGCAACAACCCGCCGAAAACATGTATCTATCGCGCATAGAATCAGCATAACCAGTGGGTGTAAAGATAAGTAAAGTAGAATGGTACCTTAGTCTGTGACTGTGCACCAATACGTTCCAGGTTGGCGTGCAGCGTGTCCCGCTGCGCACGCAACTTGGCGACGTCACGTTTCAGTGTTTCAGCCTCTTCGCGCCATTTGCTCGACTCCGCACGAAGACTTTCTACAACTAAGAATGTAATAGCGTCTTAGTTGATAATACTCTATATTGCACACTCTACAAAGACATGAAATAATAGAAACTAATATATAATTTTCAACCTTTGGATGAAAAGGATAGTTTGAGCTGGTTTTCTAAACTTATATGGGGGGAATTTTACGGTTTTATATGCTTCCAGACCCATAGAAGCATACTCCATTTCGTTATTATTTTAAAGGCTGGTTAACTAGCTACATTGTCGGTTGAGACTTTTCTGTATTTACATCTTTAAGGTCTTGGTACCCCTGCAGCGCTTTCTCCAGCTGCTCCACGCGCGCTGACAGCAGTGCAGCGCTGTATAGTTGTGAGTGTATAGTTACGTTTGGTGTGCGCGGTCTGGTCGTGCGTGGCCAGCAGGTCGCGGTACCCCTGCAGCGCCTTCTCCAGCTGCTCCACGCGCGCTGACAGCAGTGCAGCGCTGTATAGTTGTGAGAGTAACGTTTGGTGTGCGCGGTCTGGTCGTGCGTGGCCAGCAGGTCGCGGTACCCCTGCAGCGCCTTCTCCAGCTGCTCCACGCGCGCTGACAGCAGTGCAGCGCTGTATAGTTGTGAGAGTATAGTTACGTTTGGTGTGCGCGGTCTGGTCTTGCGTGGCCAGCAGGTCGCGGTACCCCTGCAGCGCCTTCTCCAGCTGCTCCACGCGCGCTGACAGCAGTGCAGCGCTGTATAGTTGTGAGAGTATAGTTACGTTTGGTGTGCGCGGTCTCGTCGTGCGTGGCCAGCAGGTCGCGGTACCCCTGCAGCGCCTTCTCCAGCTGCTCCACGCGCGCTGACAGCAGTGCAGCGCTGTATAGTTGTGAGAGTATAGTTACGTTTGGTGTGCGCGGTCTCGTCGTGCGTGGCCAGCAGGTCGCGGTACCCCTGCAGCGCCTTCTCCAGCTGCTCCACGCGCGCTGACAGCAGTGCAGCGCTGTATAGTTGTGAGAGTATAGTTACGTTTGGTGTGCGCGGTCTCGTCGTGCGTGGCCAGCAGGTCGCGGTACCCCTGCAGCGCCTTCTCCAGCTGCTCCACGCGCGCTGACAGCAGTGCAGCGCTGTATAGTTGTGAGAGTATAGTTACGTTTGGTGTGCGCGGTCTGGTCGTGCGTGGCCAGCAGGTCGCGGTACCCCTGCAGCACTTTCTCCAGCTGCTCCACGCGCGCTGACAGCAGTGCAGCGCTGTATAGTTGTGAGTGTATAGTTACGTTTGGTGTGCGCGGTCTGGTCGTGCGTGGCCAGCAGGTCGCGGTACCCCTGCAGCGCTTTCTCCAGCTGCTCCACGCGCGCTGACAGCAGTGCAGCGCTGCCGGCTCCCGGCTCGCCACAAAGCGTTACTGTCAGCTCCTTCTCATAGCAGTCTAGTTGTTGTCTGTGAACAAAATGAACTCATTTTAATAGATCACTAGCGACCTGCCCCCGTTTCGCTCAATTACAAATTACACACAAAACTTGTTCATCACTTGAACTATAGATTCATTAGTTCTACTGTTTACGAGAATTTAGCGAATAAACTGAAAGCCACATTCAGAAAACGACTTTGTATTTTACTATGTAGAGATGGTACACAGCGAAGCTTATGGAAGATCCCTTTAGGCCGCTATCCCACTGGCGTTTTACGAGCGTTGGCGCTTCTCTAACGTCTGCGCAGCGCCAACGTTAAGCAGACGCGACGTTTACGTTGCAAGTGTCTTGCGTACACCTCTAACCGCGACGTTAACGTCGCGTCTGGTCAACGTTGGCGCTTTACCACTACAAAAACGCGACGCTAACGTCGCGCCTGCTCAACGTTGGCGCTGCGTAGACGTAGGAGAAGTGCCAACGCTCGTAAAACGTCAGTGGGATAGCGGCCTTACAGTCCCTGGGGCCAGGGTATGCCTGAACATACGTTGCACCTACGTTGTTAGGTATCAAGCTAGACACGGTCCCTCTCTTCTTGTGGCACTAGTAAGGATCCTGTGATCGCAGGGCTTATTCTTCCATGCCATGCCATACAATATTTTTATTCTTTTTTATACTGGGAAAATTTCTGAGAAATTCCCTCAAAAAAAAAATGGTATCCATCCAAGGTAGGACAACAAGGCAAGGTATGACAGGTTGTCATACACCTAAGTAGAGGCCTTAGGCCGCGTTCCTACTTTGTCGTGAAGACAGATAATTATGTTGTTTTTAGTGTCGTGGCTTAAATATTTGAATGGAAGTGTTCACATATAGGACGACACGATTAATTGTGGTCTACAACTTTTTTGTAGTGACATCAGCTTGTCATTATAGTGGGAACGGCTACGACAGTCGCAAAACGATAAATATTTATCAAGACTAAACAGTGACAGTAAATTACGTGCGTTGTTGCGACTATCCGTCGTGGCCACGACAAACAGATGTTATAATGGGAACAGCTAGAGACGATAACCGTCCGACGATAAATTAACCGTTACGACATAGTGGGAACGCGGCCTTAGAACGATAACGAGGTCATATAATTATAGAAATTCGTGTTAATGTAAATAAATGTTACACGCTGTTGCCGCTCTTACCTATAACTATCTCTCTCGCGGGTCACGAGCAGCAGTCTCTTCTGTAGCCGATGAATAAGACTCTCCTGGTTCTTGCGAACTATGACCAGTTCGTTCAACTTGCCCGTCGCCTTGTCGCGTTCAAACTTTACCGCTGCTACTTCCTACGAACAAATAAGACAGTTTTTAATGTACCTATATTATAACTTACAGGCACAAACAACATTTATCTACATTTTTTAAATTTTTGCAATATATTAGATATTTTATGAAAGGTTCATACAAATCACATTTTTGTTTATTAAGCTATTTTTATAATAGGCATTTCTTTGATTTAACTTGTATAAAACGGTCCGGAGCGGTACTGGCGTTCAGCTGGCTGTTGACCGAGTCCAGTAAACTAGATGAAGTCTTCTAGACATGACTCCAACATCCTAATGAAGATACTAAGGCCTTATCTTATCTTGTTGTGGGGCTGGCCCTAGGCCAGAGCACTTCGACCCTTCTGGATCTTTTGTGCTATTCCCCTCCTGTCTAATCAACCCCTAGCACTCCGTGCACCTTCTTCATCAGTCCCAGTATGGCCTTGATGGGGCTGAGCCTGCAGTCCTCTGGTCTTGGAAATGGTTGGCCCAGATACTTTAGTCTTTTGGAGCCTAGTGCTGCACAGTTGCACAGCAAGTGTAGCATATTCTCCTCTGCATCTCCACAGATCCTGCAAGTCGGGTCAAACTAGAACTAAACTAAACTAAGGCCTACTATCCACAGACGCGTAGCGTAGTCATAGTTTTGTATCTAAGGTTTTTTTTTTTTGGGTGGGAAAATCATCTAATGACATCGTATCGTGGCTCTTGGGCGGAGCGGGAGATAGTGTAGTCTGACTTTTAGTAACTAAAAACCCACCCCTGTTCCTTCTTTGCCATTGTTCCAGGACCCCGGGGATCTCTTTCGCATCACCCATGGCCCCAGTAGGCTTCGACCCTACTGGGCCCCTACGCCGGCGTTCAATAGATTGTTGAGCGCAGACTTCAGCGTGTTAGACCAAGATCTCGCGTTTCCTACGCTTTCTGTTCTTCTAGGGAAGTATTTCATTTTAATAAACAACGTAACCTACCTCGGTAAGTTGCGTTAGTTGTGACTGCGCCTGCGACGAAGCGGCGGTGGCGTTGAGCTGCCCGTTGAGCGCAGAGTCCAGCGTGCTCGACAAGGAACTAGGGTTCTCTATGCCGTGCGCGCGCGCTGCCGCCTTCCATTCTTCAACAGATGTCTCGAGAGAAGCCAATTTGACCTGTCACAATATTAATTTATTATTAACGGTTTTAAGAATCAATTTAATTTTGGAGATCGATATATCTTTACTGACGCATCATTTAAATAACAATTTCATTTCAAAATTAAACCAACATAAAATAGAGAGGGCGTTGACTCTTGACATACAGGCCCGCCTAGTATAAATTGTAGCTACCTTATAATTATGTCATTAAAGAATTATTATTTAAAATATCCCGCGTAATACGACCTTGTGAAAGTAGAAAATTATCCTAAGGGCCGACGCTGCGTTAAGCGGGCGCCCGCACGGTCCCATACAAAAGTGCTCCGTCGCGCCCCGCGCCCGTTTTATACGTAATAATACATTAAAGTAGGAGAATATATATTATATATTAATATTCCCCTCCGCGTCCGTAGGAGAATACCCATAGATAGGCCCTACACGTGGTCCCCGGGTGGTGCTAATCAGGTGACATTAACTGGTGGTAGGTTTCGACCGATGGCTTGTGACCACCCACTGGGCAAAGACGTACCGCCAAGCGGCCTAGCCGTGTTCCAGTACGATGCCCAGTGTAGCCAATTTTGAGGAGTTGGGTCGAAGTGGCGGTTCTACTGTATGCAGACCAGCCGGACCAGCGCTGGTATTGACATATCGGGAGACTAGTCGCGGAGGGTAGCGGGATCCGAGGCACGGTGCACCGCTGGCCGACCGCAGTTAGTTGGGGGCCCAAGTAATGTGCTAGCCACACATGAAAGGCTGCCCCGCCAACTGACGAAAAATCCCGAAATGCACCATCGTGCTGGTTGGCGACCAGATGAGAGGGCCCGATGGTCATTTCCGGGGGGGCTCGGGCGTCCCCGCAGTCTCCAGACTAGTGCCCCAATGATGTTGTCCTGCCAGTGCGTGACGAAGGTTAGCAGCATGGGACTCCATTTCACTTCCTTCTCCTCTCCTACCTCACTCACAATATGCCAAGGTTGAAAAAGAGAAAAGTTAAACAGCGGCTGCACTCCCTCTCACTTAAAGTGCACCTCAGCAATATTAGAGGTCTGCACTCAAATCTCGCAGCAGTCCATCATCACCTGGAGACTGAAAAACCTTCCCTCTTTTTCCTTTCGGAGACGCAGATAAGAAGTCCGTCAGACGTGTCGTACCTGTCTTACCCAGGGTTTACCCTGGAGCACAATTTTAAACCACACGCTGGTGTGTGTTTGTACGTCAGGGACGACATCTGCTATCGGCGTCTCCGTAACCTTGAAGATACCAGGTTCTCAACGCTTTGGGCTCTGGTGGACACAGGCATGGATAAAATTATCTATGCTTGTGTCTACCGTTCGCACAGTGGTGATCAGGAGACGACCAGGCTCACACAGTACCTTAGTGAGGCGGCGGATGCGGCTCAGCAGAGGTACCCTTCCGCACAACTGGTGTTACTGGGGGATTTTAATGCCCACCATCAGGAGTGGCTTTTCCCATACCGGTGCACAGACCATGCTGGTCGAGAGATGCAAAAGCTTGCGCTAGCGTTAAATCTCACCCAGCTGGTCCAGGGAGCTACGAGGGTGCCGGATGTTGATTCGCACACGGCCAACTGCTTGGACCTTCTGCTGACAACAGATCCAGACCGCTATTCAGTGTCGATATCATCACCGTTAGGTAGTTCCGACCACTGTCTGGTGAAATCTGTATCAGTCTACTCTCCGCCTGATCCCTGCCTTAGAGGCACCAGGCGGGTTTGGCGATATAGGTCAGCAGATTGGGATGGCATGCGATCTTTCTTCGCATGTTATCCTTGGCAGCCTACTTGCTTTTCTTCGGATGATCCATCGTCGTGCGCAGATGCTGTGACAGATGTTTTGCGGCGGGGGATGGAGTATTACATTCCATTCTCTGACGTAACAATGTCTGGCCATGCTCGCCCTTGGTTTGGTGCGGAGTGTGATCGCGCTAACGCGCTTAAGCACACGGCATACCAGGCATGGGCCGACGCTCGTATGCATAAGGCGAGTGACGTGAGTCAGAAGAAGAGAGCCTTCAACAGAGCTGCCAAGTCTTGCAAGAAGGTGATGCGGAGGTCTCGGTTCGACCACATTAGCCGCATCGGGAACAAACTCGCTGCATACCCTGCTGGTAGTAAGGCGTTTTGGTCCCTGGCTAAGTCGGTTGAATCGAACTTCTGCCGTCCCTCACTACCGCCACTGCTGAAACCCGACGGGTCGCTGGCCCATACCACTGAGGAGAAAGCAAATTTGTTTGCCTCTCTCTTCGCGGAATCTTCGCGTCTAGATTCTGGTGACGCGCGGCCCCCTGTTAATCCTGATGGTTGCGAGACGAGTATGTCGGATATTCGCATCCATCAGAAGGACGTCCGTAGGGTGCTGCGTAACCTTGACGTGAACAAGGCTAGCGGTCCAGACGGGATACCGGCAATTGTTCTAAGAACGTGTGCGCCTGAACTGTCTCCGATCCTGACACGCCTATTTCGGCTTTCATTTGAGGCTGGAAAAGTGCCGATTGCATGGAAGCAAGCTAACGTACAGCCCGTGCCCAAAAAGGGTAGTCGGGCTGACCCAGCTAACTACAGGCCAATCTCAGTAACGTCCATTCTCTGTAAGACAATGGAACGTGTACTCAACAGTAAGCTCCTGGCATACCTAGAAGCTAATGACATCCTAAGTGACCGACAATACGGCTTTCGCCGAAATCGGTCAACTGGTGATCTTCTAGCGTATGCCATCCACATCTGGAGTGAGGCCATCGAGAGACACGGGGAAGCTCTTGCCGTCTCCCTCGATATCTCGAAGGCTTTCGATAGGGTCTGGCACGAAAGCCTTATTAGTAAGCTTCCTTCTTTCGGATTACCTGCTGGTTTGTGTGCTTGGATTGCAGATTTCCTGAGTGACCGGTCCATCCGAGTGGTCATCGATGGTTGCTCGTCCGGTCAAATGGCCATTAATGCCGGGGTCCCTCAGGGGTCAGTGCTCTCGGCAACATTGTTCTTGCTGCACATAAATGATCTGCTTAAGCCCGGTACCTTTGGGTATGCAGACGACAGCACTGTTGCTGAGAGTTACATATCCAGCGCGCAGGCTAGTGGGTCACAGATCCAGTCTCTCCGAGAGGCTATGGTCGAGCGCTTGAACTTGTCCTTGGAGGCAGTCTCTGAATGGGGCGATGCTAATTTTGTCAAGTTCAATGCTGCTAAAACCCAGGCGTGTCTATTTTCCGCTAAAAGGAGCCAATTCAGCCCTGCTCCAACTTTCCGGGGCGTAACCGTGCCAATAACCGACCATCTTGATCTCCTTGGTGTTACGCTGACGTCAACACTCAACTTTGGGCCAGACATCGAAGCAAAGGCTCAACTGGCAGCAAAAAAGCTGGGAATCCTCGCGAAAGTCAGACGGTACTTCACGCCGAAACAGCTGCTCAAACTTTATCAAGCGCAAGTTCGATCGTGTATGGAGTACTGCTCTCATCTTTGGGACGGATCTGCCCGATACCAGCTTGATGCACTTGAGGCAATTGAGAGGCGAGCCAAGAGGATCATTGGCAATGATGCACTCGTTGAGTCGAGGCTTCAAAGTCTTGAGCATCGACGCAGAGTTGCTAGCCTGTCGGTTTTCTACCGGTTGCATTTCGGGGAGTGTGCGTCGGAATTGCATAACCTAATTCCGCCTAGCCCGTTCCATCATCGGACGACCAGGCGTACGGCAATGCGCCACCGGTACATGGTGGACATCCCACCTATACGCACAAAACGTTTTGCGAACACATTCATAGTGCGTACAGCTAAGGAGTGGAATTCCTTGCCGGAATCTGTTTTTCCTGATGGCTACAACCCGGGAATCTTTAAGTCAAGAGTGAATAGGTTACTTCTAGGTAAGCGCGTTCCATCGTCGACCGCATCGTCGCTTTCCATCAGGTGAGTTAGCGGTCAAGCGCGAACCTATCAAGAATAAAAAAAAAAAAAAAAAAAAGTTCTCCATCGACACGACTACATGCACAACGTAAAGTAGAAATAGCGACACTGCGCAGATAATAATCTGGTTTCCGCTAAGGGGACCGTCGCACACGAAACAAGCGCGATGTCTTTTGGTTTTTTTACTTTTTTTTATGTTGCAATGAATATTCATTATTTATTTATTTTTTATTTTTTTTGTTGGCATTATGTACCCGCAACTGCAAGAACAAAAATATACATATTTTAACTTAATTCTAAAATAAACATACGTACTTGATCCTTGCTAGGAATAAGCGACACTTACCTTTTGCCATTTATATCTTCACTATTTTAGGTTCACTTTACTGATAACGTTAAACAACACATACTAATCCGATCGAGAATATATATATATATATATATATTTATTTATTTTTATTTTTTTTATCAAATACCCGACGTCGAATCACTTTCTGTTTTTATATAATATTTTTCGCTGCTTTGCTACTCGTCTGCCGCGCTCAGCCGCCAAATGCATAGTAAATGTAACTGGCACTGTATTGACGGCGCGGCGGTGGCTCGAGACCGGTTAACTTTTATCGTAATATACAATTATACTTACTAAAAGCTTTATTGAAGTTGGCGATATTTACTCATAAACATACCTACCTACACATCTAACACTAAACATCTATTTATGATTTATCCCTTTGAATACAGTAATATATGCATAATTATATACTTATATATTTATTTATTTAATTCCCTTATAAAAAACTGATTTGCATCCGTAACTACACTCTAAGGTTCAGTTGAAAACCAGCGTCAGGCAACTGCTACGTAGTTGTCTGGCATTATGCTGAACTGAACCTATTTGGCGTAGCCGTGAGACATTTTGATATCGTTAATTTTATTTCTACTTATTTTTTTTTATTTTTTTTATGTTTAATTTTAGTTTTTAAATCAATTATTTGTTGAATAATGAATCATGGTGTACCAAATAAACATATTTTCTTTCTTTTTCTATTTTCTTTCGATGTCACGCGAAGGGTGCTTAACGCAGCATTGTTCCTTAGGGATATGCCTTTAATTGTATTGTATAAACACAACTGACTGCTGTCGGCGGCTTTGCCGGCGTGATAATAGACAATTTATCTCAAGGGAACATACTCCCGGGATAAAAAGATTAAAAAATCCGATGTTCTATTCCAGGACATGGTCTACCCGTGTACCAAGTTTCATCGAAATCCGTTCCACCCTTCGAGGCGTATTTACATTCTGTACATGGCTAGAACGCATCCATAGGAAACTGCTCGCGTATACATTGTAGTGCAGTTTTTAAATTTGCGATTACAATGTATATAAGAGTAATACGCAAATACTCGCATATACCTACTTTGTAGTAGCCAAAGTAACTAGCTTTGTTCCATAATATACAGTGCTACAGCACCATGCAAACTAATCGTGTATATGTAGATCGGAATAGGCGCGAAAAGCTCTAGATTCCAAACTATACGCGAGCAGTTGCATGCTCACCATTTTGATTTGTTGACCTCTCTTTCTATTATATGGTAATCATATCTGCGTATCTATTCTAAACATTGCATAATCTTTCGGCACGTGCTGTTTGTTTTGATTAGCGGTTTTTTGTTGTCTCTGCATAATTTATTATAAAAAAACTGGTAAATACGTTTGTTTATTTAACACAAATGTGAAAAATGATTACCAAAGACACTGCAAGAGTTTTTACTGAGTAAATGTTGTGAATACAAAGAAAAACTGTTTGAATTTGAATCTTCGGAAAAGTTTGAAGTAATTATGAAGTGCAAGCTGGGAGCCCAAATGATTCATTAACATTAGAAGGGAATCTGGCTTTAATGGTCACTGTTCTAACCTAACCTAACCCACATGATCGCTTCATTAGCTCACCATCGTGTTCTAATGGTCACTATTCTAACATGACCTAATCCAGGCGCGATTATTCCGATCTACGTACGATTAGTCCATATTCGTACTGGTACTGTATATTATGGAATAAGGTTACGTAGTTAGGTCACTACGAAGTATACGCGAGAATTTGCGTACTACTCTTGTATACATTGTAATCGCAAATTTAAAAACTGCACTACAATGAATACTCGAGCAGTTTCCTATGGATGCGTTCTAGCCATGTACAGAATGTAAATACGCCCCTTCGAGCGTGAAGAAGTATCAAACATACGTGCACACACACTCACAAACTTTAAAATATTAGTGTGATACATCAGGTGACCATGACAGTCGCGGCTTTATCGCTAAAAGCAATATTCTAGAGACGACCTTTACATGAAAATGATAGAGAAGATCATTATTGCAGGCAGACCATGGTCCTATCCATGGTCATGGACCATTTACTAAACTTTTCGAGTGTGTGTCTTTACAATTTGAACCTTATAACACTAACATTAAGTTGTATGCCGTTTGATTTGCAGCAGCTAACTAATAAATACTCCAACTCACATAAGTACTAGAACAGTTACTAGTTCTTCTAAGTCATAATCTGAGAGGCATGTAGAATTGAATCTTATTCTTACAGCATTAAGAACACATTACCTTGGCTTCGTGTAGCTCATTCTGAACTGGCTGCAAGGCGTCGACCCGGGACTGCAACAGATGCACTTGTTCTTCCAGCAGCAGTTTGTTGCATATGGAGTCCCGTAGAGATCGCTCTTGCGCACGTAACCGTGCTACTTCCTTTTCTAACTCTGCCATGTTGGTTAAGCGTTTTTGTGCAGTCTGTGATAAAACAAAGGTTAAAATACATTGATATTAACCCATCAGCGAGTTCGAGCCTGCGACTAGTTCAGCCTTAAGTTCTCCATCGACACGACTTCGGCCCTTACAGGACGGCCAGACAGGAAGCTACCCATTGATTGTTGTCCCTAAACCCACAAAAGCTTACATAGTGTAATTATAAACCAATGCTGTAGTAATCAAACATTACCTTAGCCTGTTGCTGCCAGTCTTTGTAAGAGTCTCTCTCATACTCCAATTCCTTGAGTTTGTTTGTCACACTCTGAAGCTCAAATGTCTGCTTCTCCATTTGAGTCCTGAGGGTTGTGCACTGTTCAGCTCTACTGGTCTGTTTCGCTACTTCTGTCTTCAAAATTTCTACTTCGGATTGAGAACCTTCTAAAGCCTATTAAAGAGAAATGAACAATTAATGATACTATATAAATCTTTTGTTTTGTTTAATGTCACAGCTTGGTGAAGTGTTGATGAATCATAAGGCTGGGAGTAAAAACTGGTCTCCTTATACCTAAATAAAGTCTTGGAACACCCAAAAAATGTGTCAATCCTTGAAATATATTGAAAAAAATATAGTGGGAATGCAAAACCATGCAACTTTATGGTAAAAGCATTTTTAAAATTGGTCCAGTAGCTTTGACTTTATTCATTACAAACAATAATACAACACACAAATAATAAAAATCTTTCCTCTGTATAATAATTGAGTAGGGTTACACTTCAAATTGAAAATTGTGGGCACACAAAGACACACAGAAATGCTAATTGATAAAGATATGTAAAATTTCTAGTTATACCCTAGGCAGATTCTCTGATAAACACCAGTTTTATTCATAGATTCTATGATTTTTCTCTTCACAAACACAAAACTATTAAATTATTACAAACTAGCTTTTGCCCGCGGCTTCACTCCTGTCAACTGACCACTGTATTCTGCTCTACCCAACTCTACCTTACTCGACCCTACTCTACGCTACTCTACCCTACTCTAAGCTACTACCAATTTTTTAAATTTTTTCTTTCATAAGAACCTTCTCCTGATAATAACAAAAACAACAAAAAATAGTTAAATCGGTCCAGCCATTCACGCGTGATGGTGTGACCAAGGGAAAAAATATGGATTTGTTTTTATATATATATAGATAAAACAACTATCATTTGTTTCAACTTCAACAATAATTTACATACAGTTTTTAGTATCACCTTAGCTGTATTATCACAATGCATACCTGCAGCAGTTCATCCATATCCTTCTTCATCTCCGACAGCTGATCCTTGCAGCTGACACTACATTCAAGGAGTTTGTCTCTCATGTCAGCTATCTGCTTCTGAAGCTCCCCCTTTTCTTTGTCCCACAATGCTTTGCGCTCTTTGTGTTCTTTTATTGCCTAAATATTAAAATAAAATGTGAAACAACCACAGAGCAATTTATTTTTTTACATTAGGAATGTTACTTTATATGCATAAAATCCACACTCTTCAGTTGGAGATAAATCTTTTGAGCATGACTATTCATAAGATATACCTATATTTTTTTTTACTTTATTTAAACTTACTGAATACTGAATTTTTAAGATATATGTGAGGCAAGGTGCCAGAATTTAGATTATAAATCATAGATTATGAATCCAGAGAGTCATTTCAGTTGTGAGGTCAGCCTCAATATAAATAATTATGATTACCTTATTCTAATTTCAAATTTTGTATAGAAAATTTTGAATTAAGAACAGTTAAATGAGAGCTCTCAACTTTTTTTTTAACTCAAACTGTGAGTAATTTCTTTTCTTTCATTTTACATAACATACCTTGTTGACCATCATTGTTGGTTTGTGGTTAGCTAATTGTAAATAAAATTAATAACATTGTAACCTGATTGTACTCATCCTTTAGCTCCTGTTCTCTCCTTCTTATCAACTGCAGTCTATCTTCCATATCAGAGACAGCTCTCTCATCTCTCTTGTGTTGCTCCATAAGAGACCCCTTCTCCTCTTCAAATAAAATCTGCATCTCCTTGCAAATTGTGTGCTGATGGTTTATGCGGGATTCTAACTTGGTGATCTAGAAATAAATTAGCTGTTTTAATTATAGTGAAATTTAGCAATATCTCAATGATAGGTGTCTCAGACTAAATTGTTTGCTGCTTAAGGATGAAGATCCTCCAATATGTGTCAAAATATCCATGTCCAACAAAATAAGAAAGCCTTCTTTGTTCTTAAAAACAGGAATTCTATCTATTGTTGTGTCTGACAAACGGAAGACTGTTACAGGTACTTGTTACATGGAAGTATGGTAGACGATAATAATTATCATCTTATTAATACATAATTATTATGGAAGCATTGAAATATAAATGACCAAACTCAAGACTCAACATCCTTCTTACAAGTCCAGACCTAGCACTATTTGAGATTGGTTAACCAATTCTTAAACATTGCATAAACTTAAGCTGAGTCTGGTTCCACCTGAAAATATTGTCGCTTGATGGCTTTTTAACAATGTACCTAACTTTTATCAAGAAGTGAAAGCATAATGTTTACCTGAGCTTTAGCAGCTATCAGATCTATCTTCAGCCTCTTTGTCTCCCACGGCGAAGGTGGTGCAGTCGGCGTGGAGCCCGACTCCGTCCTGACACGTTTTTCAGGTGTGCTAACATCGTTCATGCAAATGCTGGACTTTCTTTTGCCTGACAATAGGTTATTGAGTCCTGCAAATTATTAAATCAATAATAACGGAATTCTAACAAATGTATGGTGGGCATACAATATAAGAAACCGTTCAATATATTACCATCCTTCAGGGACTGATTACTATCAGAAAAATTCAGTTTCGTAGCAGACGACAATTTATCTTTCGGCGGGTCCGTATTTATTACTCGTCTAAATGGCTCTAAGACATCATTGAACAGTGACATATCCCCTTCCTTAGCCATTTTTTCACAATTACTACACTTAAAAATTGTGTTAAACTCAATGAGGAACCATTATCTATAGAAAAACTTAATTAATTTCCGTTTAATTCTTTACAACAACGCACGCGAATAAAACGGGAACAGATTGAAAAATAAAGCTTTGTGTCAGTCAATAATGTCAAAACTATGCCACAGAGTACAAAAATATGTGTTTAGTCGATTTTAAAAGAAGATATTCACGTAATGTACGATGATAAGTCCGTAAGGTATACAAGATCCTTGGATAATTCTTACATTTATTGCGTTCGTGGAACAGAGTGTTTTTCAAAAGATGCCAACGCATAAAACTTTTCCCTGATAAAAGGGATTTTTGCATAAAATTAGCTCACAGATTATCTTTTTAACTAGCTCAAACTGCGTCTCTATTACCTGTATACAGTATTTAGAATAGAAAAAGATAAATCATTGAATTTAAAATTTTTACTTATTTTCGTAACCTACAGCTACACCTAACCCAATTGAAGGAAAAGGGAAAACTCTAAAATCGTTACTAGTGTCGGGTAAATCTTTTCACTGAGCCGTCAACACTCCAATGAAGTCCAATGCAGGGGCTATAATCTCAGTACAAAAAACTGGGAACAGCGATGGGTACAATGATACAAAATTACGAAGTATATATAGCCCCTGCACAAAATAGGTAACAGTGTGTTTTTTAATTTTACCGGATAATAATCGTACTTAGTACATACACCAATTATCAGGTGGCAGTTTTGACGCCATGTTCACAAAAACTAGAATAGATGGCGTTAAACAAAATCTATCATATGTGCATAAAATTTTGAAATTAATTTATCATCGATGGATTTTCATTACATTTATCATATTGTTTTTGAAAGTTTGAATAAATTTAGTTAGCAAATATCACTGGGCTGGTAGTAGAATTGGTAGAATTCACTTGGTGGTTTTATTACCAATAAACGGGTAACCCCATCACATATTTACAAATATCTGCAAATGGCTGACATTTGTGCCGGTTATTGCGATATTTTGTTTATTTTGTGATCTTTCTGTGTTGTTATGCGTTGATTGCTGAGTTGAGCGAAAGTTCTTCGCAACCAAACCATATTTGTGACCAGAAAGTTCCAGAAAGTTATTTTGTGAAGTGTTAAAAGATTTTGAGACAGGACTTGTGTAGTGATAAGTTTGAGATAGGACTTCTTTAGTGCATCATGCCATCGGATAGGCTTTGCTGTGTTCCTGGGTGCAAGAACAGCAGAGGTATGTAATATTATCAGAGCCAGATCATCCAATATAGGTTTTCTTTAGTCAGTCTAGCTCAACGACCATACAGCCCATAAACGCCTCATAACAGGCGACCGATGTCTCAACACATATGACTTATAGGTTTTATACAGGTCGCCGCACTACAATTTCTATTAGATTCTACCACTTTTGTGAGCCATAAACACCTCCGCGTTAGTCAATATAAAATAAGACAATAAATATAATAATGGCCCCCTGTTCAATATGTTGGTGTGATATCTTCAGCCAGACTTCGACTAGATCGATCCGAAAAGATGGCATGGTATTGTATAAACAAGTTAAAATTTACATACATCATATTTCATTAATTTTCTGATATTTTTGTCAGAGTTCATAATAACTTGTCATAAAGGAAGGCCTGTGAGTGATGTCTTGTTTGCATCTCTTTCTTCTGTAAGTAATTTTTTCACTTTCTCTTTTCCTCTATTATTTGGTAAACATAAATAATGATGTACTATTTAACCTTTCGAATAGCGAACGCCGGCGTTCACTTGGGGTTTAATGAATTAAAATGACCGTTTCTATGTATGTTTAAACAAAATATGAGGATCTTTTTTTACTAACTAGAATTTAATTGTGCATCGGTTGTTGATTATGGAATAATTTTTTTTCACATTTCATGTTATCACTTACAATTTATTAATATGTTTAAACAGTATCAAGAAATAGGAAGGTCAAAAAGAGCATACATGTGAATGGATGGAGAGGGAGAGGAAGGCGAAAGAAAAGATGGATGGATTGTGTGAAGAGTGATATGAAAGAAAAGGAAGTTAGTGATAGTATGACGAGTGACAGGGCAGATTGGAAGAAAAAAACGTATTGAAACGGCAGGAAGGTCAAAAAGCCAATTAATAATTGTAAGAATCAATAAAAAAATATCAATACTTTCAAGATTTATTTAAACCTGTATCATCTCTAATGTGCCGTAATGACCTTGGTAGGGCCAAACGGAATGCTGTACCCCACTTCCTCAGATAGTGAACGAATTGTTTTGGTGCATTCAATCAAACATAGGGTGTCTATAGGCTGTATGATTGTTGGTCTAGCTAGTCCAATACTTTTTTTTTCCTTACTCCTTGTTTTTACCAACCACCAAGTAAAGTAAAGTGGTTTTGTAAGTACCATTTTGTAGAATCTGTGCAGTTTTAGAAAAACTAAAGCTGAAGAGATTCTATAAAATAAATCAATTTATTTCAAAATCTTTATGAAATGTTTATAACCTACTATTAACTTAATATTTATTTATAATATGTACTCTCAAAGAGTAGTAAGTACTCCACACTCAATTTACTTGGGTACTTAAAACCCCATGTCTCTTACACTATGATAGAGCAATCAAAAAGTTGATAATGTGGCAGATAGCTATATTTTTTTTATTGTTTTGATTAATTTAACAATATTACAGAATGGAAATATGAAATATTATCTATAGCGCACCAAAATATTGACGTATGAATTGCAATAATTAATATTGCTAAATATTTAGTTGTATGTGTAAATCAAACATATGGAAACATTCCATTTAACATTATGTACATTTTTGTGTGAGTTGGATAATCCTTGCCAACAATGTAATAGCAAGTGCGGTAATATTGACAAATTAATGAAAACATCAAAATCACAGAGTACTATTTTATAGCTGAAAATCAAGATGTTTGAAAGCTATTTGTCAAACTGCTACAATATTGTATATACCTTGAAGAAATTTTTGTTAGTTAACTTATCCAAAAGCCTGTCAGTGGGTACATTTCTTAATTCTTAGTTTGTCTTTTTCAGTTAAACTTCTGTTTATCTTCAGAGTATTCTAACATTGTAAATTCATTACCTAATATAGGAAAGGTAATAGGAATATATTGCATAATAAATGCATGATAATTGTTTTAGACAAGCATGGAGTTCTTCATAAATTCCCAATTCCTGAAAAAGATAGAGTACAATTCAATACCTGGCTGTACTCTATTGGAGGTGATATTTTGGGACTTGAAAATGCACACTTATTAAAAAACCGTCGAGTGTGTTCCCTACACTTTCAGGATAAATATATGTGTCGCAACAACAGACTGAGCAATATTGCAGTTCCAACATTAAATTTACCAGGTTAGTTGATTACATTTATGTTTTTGTATATTACAATAAAATTTACTGACATTGGTTGACTGGTAGAGAATGCTTTGTTTCATTAAGCCCACCTATGTACCACTACTGTATATGAAGTTTAAATAAATAAAATTAAATACTGATATTGAAATTTGACTGAAATTTTAAATTAATTGAAACAAACCACCCAAATTGTTCATATAAATACTTACATCTCATAAAAACAGTAGTTATTTAAAATTATACTAGTTTTTAATCAATTCCTTGATTAAATTGTCATAATCTTTCATAATCATAACTGAAAATGAATGTGATTCATTCAATAGTAAAATTGCATAAATAAAGTTATATGAGCAAAATAAGTTTTCGATATAAGTACCTAATTCAATTTTTATAATTTTTTCAGGACTTAATTTAGTAACAGTAAGAAAACGATTGTGAGGACTGAAAATCTGCCAATGCCATTAACATCTACAGGTATTTAGATAAATAGAATAATCATTCTGATTTGAAAATTAACTTCCCATGAGGCAATTAACTCACGCTTCTTCATATTTTATTTTAGCTAAGTCTAGTCTAGCTAAATCAGATAAAATAAGGCTTAACTAGTATATGAGTATTTAGTAATAGATTTCTTAGAGTAGAAACTACCTGGAACTAAAATTTCACTAGTTCTACTATTCTAGAATAAATCGAAATGTAGTAGGTACTAGTGACAATGAAAATTCCCATTAGTTCGATCGTAGAACTGTTTAATAGAATAAGTTAGAACGAGTGGAAATAAAGACTTATAGTTCTACTACACTCGCGAGCTACCAAATCAACTCAATATACAAGTGTACACTTGCAGACGTGATCTTTAAAGAATACTGAATTGTTTAAAAAAAGCTGATATAGGTACCGTTGGAAAAGCTAAAAGTTCGGCTTTATATTGGTATCATTATTATGAAAATTGATTCAGGGTTTTTTTATTAATTAATTTCGTTGGGCGTATAAGAAAATGTACTCACTACGGTACCTACGAGTTGTGGCCAAACTACTTCATAAAAACCCTACGCAATCGTTTCTCCTTATTAATCGCTTATCAGAAGTTGACCTGTACATATCTTCGTAAATACAATTCATTATTTTGTTGAAATTATGGATAGGACACCAGAAAAAGCCGCTCAAGTTGATGCTCTACTGCAACAGGGACTTCGTCGTCGGATAAGCGATTAATAAGGAGAAACGATTGCGTAGAATTTGTATAAGTGTAGTTTGTGCCCCTATTTATAGGTACCATAGTAAGCAAATTTTCTTGTACGCCCAATAATAAATAATTATAAAAAAGTAATTTCCAGAATAATGATACCAATTTAAAGCTGAAGTTTTAGGCTTTCTAACTGTATGTGCGTTTTTTTTTAAACAGTTCAGTATTCTTTTGAGGAAACCTCTTTAAGTGCACACTTGTAAATTGAGTCGATTTTGTTGCTCGCAAGTGTAGTTTTGTAAATACCTTATACTGTAGTATTATTGAGAGATGAAATCCCATTAGTTCTACCATAGAACTGCTTTATAGAACAAGTGGAAACAAATCGGCCATTGGCTAGTTTTTACCTAATGACCTCTATCCTAATAGCCCAAGGGCCACAACTGCCAGATCTTCGTTATTTTATAAAAGCTGACAGTTTCTCAGCGCAGGCTTACAACAGGTAGGAATGATGGCCTACTATGAAGTTTGGGTCATCGTTGTTTTAGCAGGTAATCCTATATGCTTGTCTGACCAAGTGTTAGAACTATCAAAACTGTCTGGCTACTGGAGGAACATCTTCTAATAGCAAAACTTCTAATAACTCAAGTAAAATGTATAAAATTCTGATTTTATACTGTAACGCAAGTAAAGTTACGATTTATTTAAGTTTGATGAACTGAAACTTTAATCCAAATATTTTATTAAAGTGCCAGTTCATTAAACTAATATATTATAACTATAGTTACGTTAGTATAAAAACTGACTTTTATATAAGTTACTTGAGTAATATACCATTAGAAGATGTTCTCCCAGTAGCCAGACAGTTTTGACAGTTGTAAAATCTGACCAGACAAGCATATAGGGTTACCTGCCAACGTCCCGATGACCCAAACTTCATAGTAGGCCATCATTCCTGTTTTTTTGAAGGGTGGAAATCATCCAATGGTATCTCCCGCTCTGGGTGGAGCGAGAGGGCGTGTCAGGCTTTTACTGACTAAAACCACACCTGTGTCCTTCAGTTGCCCCTTGAGTTCTAGGACTACGGGTTTCCTTTCCAGAAATTCCCCGCGGTCCTAGCTAGCGGGTATCGGCCCTGCTGGGCCCCTACACTTTGCTGACATCTTTTTGAGGAGCGCGTGGATAGCTACGCGCTGTTGACGACTGGGCTCGGTCCGGTTAATTAGGACGGCCGGACGGCGAGCTACCCATTGCTCGACGTCAGCAAGCCCGCGTCTACCGTGGCCGGTAGTCAGGGTCGGAATTTCGGCGGCTGGGGCGTGAGGACTTTCGTTCCCTCACGCGTGCGACCTCCTCCTTCGCTAGCATTACTGCTTCGCAGAAGGAGGTGGCCGCCTGCCATTCCTCTTCGCTCCGGACTATAACCCGAACCAGAGATCGCTGCCGCCAATTACCTCCACGAGGATACGGCGGTGCTCCCTAGCGGGGCACATCTCCACCGTGCTCCACCGTGTCCTCCGGGCGGTCCACGCAATGGTGACACCCGGGCGTTTCTTCCGCCTGAATCCGATGCAGGAGCCTTTCGAACTTGCCATGTCCGGTGAGGACCTGCGTCATGCGGAAGCTGAGGATGCCGTTTTTGTCGCTCCAGCCACTCAAAGAGAGGACTTACCGCCGTGATTATGGCGTGCCCAATTCCTACGTGTTGTTGGAAGCATGCACTGAGAAACTGTCAGCTATCATAAAATAACGAAGATCTGTTAGTCGCGGGCTCTTGATCTATAAGTGTTACGGTAATAGAGATATTGTCCCTTTATTTTTTTTATAATTATCTAAAATCTCGCCTTGTAAGTTACAATTGTTTTGTTTGTGGTTGTTATTGCACTAAATAACTTCTTGTATTTTGGAATGTATCTTGCTACTAAATGAATTAATCTGAAAGAAAAAAGAAATAAATTAAACTGATTTCTAGTTTTTTATACCCTTTCCAACGGTATGCTAAATGTCCTAGAAGTCACATTATGTACTTAAATTACGAGGTGTGATGTAGTCCGGATAAAAAAGACATTTGTGTTTAAGATTTTTTAGTTACCTACAAATCTCGCTCAAATTAACTTCCTATTTAGCTATCATCAGTTTTTAAAATCTGATAACAAAACGGGAAAGTAGGCACTGGAACTCTAAAACACATAATATGTCCTTTCTTACCCCCAACTACGTCATGTCTCGTATTTTGACCACTTAATCACTTCTACGACATTAATATACTTTACATACTTATGAAAATACTTAGTGATAAACGCATAATAAGTTTGTAAAAAGTAGAATTTCTTTTAGTTTTTTGTACATTCTGTAAACCAGTTTCCATATCCGGCTTAAGAGTGGCTTTTCAAAAACCTATTGATATAGTTATTCTCAAAATCGGGCTCATTGTTTTTTTCCTCTAATTTTGTACTACAAATGAATTATAAAATGTCTAACCACAATATCTCAGTACCCAATCATGTAATAAACATAATTTTATAAATAAACAGTAAAGATAACTAAATTGTATTTCATTAATTCTACCATGCCTACAAAATAAAGAATAATAATAATTTTTATATAGCTACAGCAGTACCTACACGCACGCACACATGCACACATACACGCACACACGTACTACAGGTATCCGTAGCAAAGATTTAGTTTTTAAACCGTCTTTCAGATGGCGCTAGTTTCTGTGATCCGTTCTTACCATAGAAGATTGTTCTCTATTCCTGTATATTACCAAAGTACTCTGTGGTCCAATGTTTTGATTCAATTTTTAGGTTAGGTATCGTGTTTACAGTTTTTCAAAGAATTATTTTTGTTATTTATGTGTTATTGTTTATAGCATTGCATTAAATTAATTTAATATTATATAATGGAAGTGGATTCGGAGCAATATTTTTCAAGCTATGAAGATTTAGAAGTAATTCTGTCTAACCAAAAATATGATCAAACAAAAATCTAAAACTGCCTGCGATACTCATAAAATATTTGTTTTAGGTGCATAGATTAATGCTTGAAGATGAGCCAAGAACCTTAGCTTATAAGAATGCCATTTTGAATAATAAGGCATATTTTAAAGACAAAGTTGTTATGGACGTTGGATGTGGCACAGGGATTTTGTCTATATTTTGTGCTCAAGCCGGAGCAAAGAAAGTATTTGCTGTTGAAGCTAGTAATTTGGCAAATTTAGCTAAAGAAATAGTGAAGGAAAATAAATTTGAAAACATTATAGAGGTAAGAAAACTTAAACATTTTTTGTAGCTTATCATTGCAGACTATACTTTGTTGATTACCTCCTCCTTTCTTCTATCCTCTGGTTTTTGTGGCAAGGTTAATCTTTCAAGCAGATGTTGAGGTTTCCACTACAAACAAACTAAAAAAATAAAAATATTTAAAGAAAAACAAAAAACCCGACTGCGTCGAAACTAATTTTAAAAAATACGTGAAAAAATTAACTTAAATAAAAACTAAAAAGAAACAAACAAGCCCAGTAGTTTAGAATTCTGTTATGTACTACTAAATAACTACACAATTTAAATAGTTTTATAATCGATACACACATAAAACAAATCATACATTCTAATGCAGAACAGAACGACTCACAGTCGGGGCCCCTTGGGAAGATTTGATTGGTAAAATTTGAATGGGCCCCGACTGTGAGTCGGTCTGTTCTGCATTAGAATGTATGTTTTGTTTTATGTGTGTATCGATTATAAAACTATTTAAATTGTGTAGTTATTTAGTAGTACATAACAGAATTCTAAACTACTGGGCTTGTTTGTTTCTTTTTAGTTTTTATTTAAGTTAATTTTTACACGTATTTTTTAAAATTAGTTTCGACGCAGTCGGGTTTTTTGTTTTTCTTTAAATATTTTTATTTTATTTTATACTTTTTAGTTACGATTCATTGACTTCGTTATAAGACGGTAAATTTCGCAATCTAGTCATTTCATTGAGGGAGTTAATATCGTGGGGATTATTAAGTAACTTGCGGTGGTCTAAACTACTGATGATTAGTCCCTCTAGAGACCTAACTCGGCTCAAAGCTACATAGGCTTGACCTTTAGCAAAAATGCGTGAACTTAAGTCAACCACAGCTCGGTCCAAAAGTCCAAAGTAGTTCCTTGGAGCTTGTGTACAGTTGCACCCCAGGACAATATCAATGGCAACATTTTTCGCTCTATTTTACCCTGTCCGCGAAGTGCAACGAATTCTGTCGCCGATGGTTCGATTCTGACTCCTACTCCAGGAACATTGTTTTTAATTGCTTTGTCGTCAAATTCTATATAATCAGCTTGTGGCAATTCTCCGGGTTCCAATTGGTCCCTCCAAAGAGCTGGCTACTCAATTGTCCTTATAACACCCATTGCTCTGTTAACAAGACCATGAGTAACATTCAAATTTCTTCGTAACATAACTCGTGATCCTAAACCAATTGTTAAATATTTAACGATTCCTCCAGTTTTGTTAGGATCATCAGAAACATATTATACATCTTTCGGTTTTTGACCATATGTTTTCGATTCTACTGATATGTCAACTGCATGTAATTTATACAACCTAGTAGTTTTTGCCAATATAGTTGTCATCTTTTGATTATGTTCATCGACCTGTCTAGTAGATGGGAAAACTCCAATGATTTGATTTACAAACATGCATCAAATGAACAACGCCATCTATCGAGTTTGGTGGTAAACTTTTTTTTACCAAAAATATTTGTTCTTCATGCTGTTTTCACTGTTTTTTTTATTTGTGTATCGTTTATACTTGAAATAAAAACTTAAATCAATAAGTAAGAAAATTAGCAAGAATTATTGTTTTGTTAAACAACTTTAAATCGTTATATATCCTAAACTATTATTTAAAATGAAAAATGATAAAAGGAACTTAAAGATGATTTTAAAATACCTATTCAACGACACCCCACTTGACATAGTTCATCGACTTTTTTTTTTTAATTTTGACAATATGGCGTCTGGTTGTAGCTGTGGTGAATTTTGATTACTGTCATGTCTTTAGTGACACTCGCAAGGTTAAGACGAATCGATTGACGTAAGAATTATCAAAATCGGCCTACGCATTTGGTCTCTAGAACGCCACATAGAAACAAACATACATACATACATACATACATACATACATAGACTGATAAACACATTACCCTCCTTTGCGTCGCGCAGTCGGGTAAAAAGTAATTAATTTTTTCAGGTTATACACAGCAGAGTTGAAGATGTGGTTTTACCCAACTATATGAAGGTAGATGCCATAGTATCAGAATGGATGGGGTTCTATCTACTCCATGAGGGTATGTTAGACTCAGTCCTGTTTGCCAGAGACAGGTTCCTCAAAGATGGAGGAGAAATATTCCCTGAGAGTGCTGCTATTTATATTGCACCATGTAGGTAAGCTATCTCTCTTACCAACATTTATTTTAACCTTTTGAGTAGCGTAATTAGAGACACAATAGAAAGACAATGACCAAGCTACTGCCGGCGTTCGCTTGGGGTTTAATGAACTAAAACCATAATCAGACTATAATTTATTTGATGTTACTTCATGTTTACTACTTCCATTTTAGTATGAAGGCATGTAACAAACAAATACTTGTATGAAATTGATAAGTTCACATACATGAACTTATTAACCTTTTGAGTACTGTAATTAGAGACACAATAGAAAGACAATGAGCGAGCGAACGCCAGCGTTTGCTTGGTGTTTAATGAATTAATTTATCCATATGAATAAAGTATGCTCATCAACTTTTCTGTTAGTTATTGTTAAGAAAAAGAAAGGGGGATGTCAGATGATTTTCCAACCAAAAAAAAATGGGGTGGGGGTAAGAGTGTAAAAAATACAAGCCATAGCCTACAACCTATTGTCAGATCTACCAAATATACACAAAAAAAAAACATTAAATCTGGTCAAGCTGTTTCAGGAGAATTTGCAAGATTTTTATACATTAGATATATTTTGCAGCATTAGGTGTCATACAATAATTTTATTTTCCAGTGTTCCATCATTATACAACAACTGGGATAGCCTACATGGTGTATCTATGTCATCATTTGCCAGAGAGCTGAGGGCAAGTAAAGGCAGCAAGCCAGAGATCCTCACTGTAAAGCCTGAAGACTTGTTGGGGGCTGATGTAGCCCTCTGCTGGGTCAACTTGAGAGAAGATGAATCACATGATTTAAATGCATACAGCATAGAACATGTTGTTGGTAAGTATTCATATAATTACCACTAGATGTAGCATGTTTATTACACTTTTGAAGTATGAGATAATAATATGATACTAACAAAATTAGTATTTTCCAAACTGCACATCACTACACAGTACTTTGAGTGAAGTTCAGTGGTTGTTTGAATTATTCGCAAATTAATTCCTATTGTGATGTAAAATTGGTATAGTTTTGTATCTCAAGTCATCTGCACAACTGGGCCATAAGTCAGAGGAATCATTAAAACAGGCATGATCTTGGTCAAATGGAGCAGGATTTTTTTTTAGTGTTGGCTACCTCAGTGAAGCTGAATCATGAAGACTGACTCAATAATTTGCTGTTAAATTCTAAAAAAAAAACCATCAGAATGTGGTACATCCGTATTCTAATGGTGAACTAAGTATTTTATATTCAATGAAAATAAAGACGAGCTAAAGGTCTCAGTTACCAGATCATAAACTCCCAAAAAAAAACCAAAACAACGACTTGTCAAAAATGCCAAAACATATAGTAACTGTCAAAATACAACAACAAAAGCAAACAAATGTGTGTAAAACAGAAAATTAAATATTCAAATTATGAGAAATCAAATGAAATAAATACATTTGTATAGGTTTCACTGTCTTGTACACAGACAGTTGTCTTAGAAAATAATGTTTGAGTTATGTGCAAGATATAAAAATGCTGTTTCATTATGAGATGTTCTGTTTCCCCCTCCAAGAAATACTCAAATTAAGAAAAAAGCTGAAAATTGCTCTAATAACAAAACTAAAACACATATTAAAAGGACTGGTAAAGTTGTTTTAAACTTGAGTTCAGATTGTTACTGTATGTAGGTACAATCATAAAATTAAACTTTATCCATCATTATTATTTAATCATAAATCTATAGTTATAATTTCTCAATTTTTGTATTTTTATTTTTTGTACTGGTATCACAGTCATGTGTGTGGTAATTTGATTCTCAACTACTAGTTTCCATAAATATTTAACACATCTTTCTAACTATGCAAACTTTGATCTCAATTAAAATAATGAAACTTTAAACGTGTTTTTCTTAAAATATTCCATGTTCCACCCTTTATAATATACTCCACACTAACAGCAAATGCTCACATGTGCTGTCTCAATAAACAAACAAAATCTGTTTTGCTTTTTAATTCCAGGTGCAAGCAAAAATGGTTACTACCAAGGCCTCTGCATATGGTTCGAGTGTAATTTCCCCAAGCTTCCTGACGGTACAGGAGACAGTCACACAGTTCTGGACACAAGTCCACAGAGTCCGGCAACACATTGGAAACAAACGGTGATAGTGTTGCCGCAGCAACAGGAGGTGGAAGAAGGGGAACCTATTGCCTTCCAGTTGGATATGACTAGAGCTGAGGCTACTAGCAGAAGGTAGAATATTGTTCACATATTTTGTATGATCTCATAAATTACAGCATAGTTTTTCCAATCCCAATGTTTATTATGGACTTATGGTGCTAATTTATCAATTTGTATGGTATTTCTATGCTTATGTCAAGGCTATCTGTTTGTTATGGCGTGGGCATGATCATCTAGTACAGGGGTGACCAACTTGATACGATCCACAATGTACTGTTTCCTAACTATATGGACCGTGATATTATATTTGTGCCCTTATCAAAAAATTTGAGCAAACTTCATCGAATATGTTCGATTTTCTTTTGACAAACAAGTTACGGAGCAACAAGGTTAAATAGAATATACTACCACCAGAAAACAGTCCCGCAAATCCACCACTCGTCACCACCGTCTAGCATTGCTGAGAAGCAGTGACGCAACAAACTCCCCAGCAACAAATCTGTCTGTTAAATTAGAAGGATTTGAAGCAAGACTATGCAATACACCAGTCGACAACACTCATTTCCCAGATACTACACAATCCTTTTTTCTTACAGGTACAATCTACAAATGACAATGCTAGACCCAGAAGCTGTTGAACACCCACTACCATGTTCATGCCACATGACCAAGTGTATACTAACTAAAGCCTTTATGATGCAACATGCTGAACATGAGATAAACCAAAACAGTAAAGGAAATGATACCAATATTCTACAAGATGAAGAGATTAATGATGATGATGACGATGAATAATAAAAACAAAATAATGCAAGTTTAGTGGTTTTATTTAAAAAGATAACATGTTAATCAGGGTTTTCATTCAATCATATTAAGGGCCGAGTCACACTGGAATGGCAGCGACGCGGCGAACACTTTCAGTGTGAAATAATTTTAAACTTTATCTACATACTTAAAAGACCAGTATCGCTTGAAAAGCATGAAAAGGTCGAGCGGCCGCGGCCACGCGCTTCTTGACGGTAGTTCTAGCCTAGCCAGCCGCTGCCATTCCGGTGTGACTCGCTCGGCCCATAAACAATTCGAGTGATATTGAAATGAATTCAAATGTTATTGTTAAATAATAACAACAAGGTTTACAAAAAATTATAAAAATATTTAATTTGATTTATGTGACACTGTTAAGTCACTTGTGCTTCCTATTTCATGTAAATTTGCCTTGCCTTATAATTTTAAAAAATGGCCACATCATTTTCATCTTTTAAAGACTCCTCCTCTCTCAAAACTCCAGCCTGTCTGGCTTCACGCGTGAAAGATCCAAAAGAATCATACTCACTAGATAAAAATATCCTGTTCACTGCATTATTTCAGGACATGGTCTACCTGTATAGCGTAACAAACTCACATTCGCCATCTTTACTTAGTATTATAAAACATAACCCTTCTTGCAGTCGGGTAAAAAGTCGCATTCTGCGAATAAGACTAATAGAATCGATTTTTACGCCATGTTGTGACGTCATGCGTCATACTGTCAAATCGAAGAAATTGGATAGGGTGAGCAAAAAAGAAATTTTTAAAATTCAATTTATTTACGATTCATGAACGAAAATGTTTAAACAGACTCCAGTTCTTCAATTTTGCTCATCTCTGCGTCACTGTGTGAAGTGTCTGAGTAGTGGCAAATGGAAGAAGAAGATTGTTCCTAACAATGAAAATAAAGGAAATATTTTCTTTTTTAAACTAAATAAGACTTAAACAATATATTTAGCTAATTTAGATTTAACAATAACGGTTTTACTTCATCTAGATTTAACCAAGACTCAGTAATACAAAGCAAAAAATAACCGTTATTGATACGCAAATAAGTTTTCTTTGCAAACCGTACTTTTCAATCAACATCTGACAGATCGAGGACTTTCGTATTCTTATTTGGAACTCATGTATCCACCAACTCCTAAACCACGCAACGGATTTTGATACGGTTTTCACTAAAGAAAGAGCAATAAATGAGGAAACTTTATGTATATTATTTGCACACGAGCGAATCCGGGCTGGGTCACTAGTTAATAATATTAGGTCTTTCTCATCCAGAGCAAGAATTACATATGTCAACTGGCTCAAACCATTTCTAGATCATAAAATCCCAGGGTATCTTTACCATCTTCAGTGTTCATCAACATCGCAACATGTTAGTAACAGACTGTGTAAGCTGTGCCTCTCCGCTAAGCCATCGGTTGTAGTCGAGTCTCATCAGTAGCCGTGCCAGGTAAACACCACAAGGACGGTCGCGTAATGATACTAATAGTTGCATCAATTGCTTCACTAGCTTGCTGAATCTGAAATATTGCAAAGAAATTGTCAGTCAGTGTGAAAAATGTATTTATTATCTGTGAGATCAAATAACTTAAACCAGGGGGGAAAACAGCAATATGTACAAACTATTTAGAAAAGGGGCACGAAGTATAAAAACGTAATTGTGCCTGTTGTCCGGCGACACAGTAGGCCTAGGAGATACGAGTGGCGAGTTGGACTGAATGGATGAGAGGACTTAGCCCTGCAGTGATCGTGGGCTTGCGGACGGCAAGCAATGGGTAACTCGCTGTCCGGCCGTCCGGTAACCGTCCGTAACGTGGGCGGAGCCAGAGATAGTGACAGACTTTTACTGACTAAAAACCCACTTCTGTTCCTTCGTTGCCTTTCGTACCGGGCCGAGTCTTCCTTTCAGAATCAGACCCTTGGCCCCATTAGGCTTCGACCCTGCTGTGGGCCCGGTTGCTACATCTCCTTGAGGCGCGCGTGGAACACTACGCCGTCGACGACTTGGGCTCGGTCCGGACGATCACCAGCACGCGCGGCCCGGCGCGAGAGATCGCCGCCGCCGATCGCCCCCACGAGGACACGGCGGTGCTCTGCCCAGGCGGGGCACACCTCTACCGTATGCTCCACCGTGTCCTCGTTTCTTCCGCACGAACGTCCGGTGAGGACCTGCGTCATGCGGAAGGTGAGGACGCCGTGAGGTCTTTCCAGCCACGCCTCAAAGAAGGGACTTACCGCCATAATTATGGCATGCCCAAGCCTTGCAGTGGTGTCTAATCGCGCGGAGAGCTCAGATACCGCGATACAGGTTAATTCCTACGTGGCAACATAGATCAAACGCTAGAAAGATTTCTTGATGCAAGAATTTTAATAATTGACTCCCACGAATTTACTAGGCCGTTGATCTACGGGCTTCAAATAAAAAATAATACCAACCGATCAGAATATCCTCTAATATAGTAATCCTCTGCTTCTCTATCGGCGACATTGTCGCTCATTCCGCAGAAGGAGTGGCACAGCTTCAGTAGTTCCATGATGTTGCAGAACACCGGGTTGTTCAGCGAGTCCGTCGTGTCGCCCGAACAGTCACTTTCACAAGACTGAAATATTAAAAACATTATTAGGTTGAGTAGATGGTTCACATTGTTATGTATATAAAAAAGTATTAAGCAAAGTATTTAGTGTGTTTTGGTAGCTGTAACTCCTCCATGTTTTATTTTTTTATTCTTGATAGGTTCGCGCTTGACCGCTATCTCACCTGATGGAAAGCGACGATGGAGCGCGCTTACCTAGAAGTAACCTAATTGTATTCACTCTTAACTTAAAGATTCTCCATGTACTAAATAAATAAAATTAAAAGTATTTTTTTTAAATATGTAGTGTTTTTTTTTGAGTTGGGATATCATCCAGACTTCACGCGCTCTAGGGTGGGGCGCGAGGGCATGTCAGACTTTTACTGACTAAAAGTACACCTTTGTCCTTAAGTTGCCTTTTGCGTTTTAGGACCGCGGGTTTCCTTTTCAGAAATTCCCCGCGGTCCTAGCGGGCATCGACCCTGCCGGCTTCTATGGTTTTGCTGACATCTCCTTGAGGCGTGCGTGGAACACTACGCACCGTCTACGACTTGGGCTCTTTCTGGATGGTTACCGGACGGCCGGACGACGAACTACCCATTGCTCGTCGTCCGCAAGAACTCCTAAAAAATAGTTGTGAAATCATCCAATGACTTCTCTCGCTCTAGGGCGGGGCGCGAGGGCGTGTTCCAGTCCTATGTTCCTTCTTTCCCTTCGTTCATGCTACGCTTATGCTATGAAGCCCCAAATAGTGCATGATACGCATATCTGTGTAATAATCTCAACTTACCGAAGTAACAGTCAAGAACGACTGGCTAAGTATATCAGCGAGGAAGTTAGCGTGTGCCTTCTTCAGCTTCTCGAAGTCATTCGTCTTGTGCACGGCGTCCATCAGCCGCGAGAAGTTGGTCTCCAGCACGTCGGCCTGCATGTAGTGCTGTAGGTTGTCCATCAGGAACATTAGCTTGTTGTGTAGTTGACACATCGAGAAACTGGAGAAAAAAAAAGGGCAAGTGTGAGTCGGACTCGCGCACTGAGGGTTCCGCAAAAAGTAACCTATCAAAACAGTTCGATTCCCGAATGAGTTACGAAGATTTTTCCGAATTGTAAAAAATGATTTTTTTTTTGTGACGTAACTACAAATTTACAGTTTTCAGATTTATTCTTATATCTTTACTATAAGAAATTGCTTTATGCCAAGTTTCAGGATTCTGGGTTAACGGGAAGTACCCTATGAATTTTGATTCGTTGTTGAAATGTACGTTTTTTGCGACATAAACGGCCGTATCTTTTTTCTTTTTAACTTAGAAGTTTGATTTTTTCACAGCTTCAAGGGACCGCAGACTTGAGTATACGGTTTTAATTTTAACTCGATACCTCCACACGTTTCTAAAATAAAGGGTCTTGACAGACAGACAGCCAGACGGACAACACAACAAAGTGATCCTACAAGGGTTCCGTTTTTTCCTTTTGAGGTACGGAACCCTGAAAAAAAGAAGTGATAGCTAACTCAAAGTAGGATTCAGTTGAAAACCAGCGTCAGGCAAATGCTACGTAGCATTATACTGAACTGGGGCCTTACCATGACGTGTTAAAATGTCAGGAGCGAGCGAGAAAGAGAGATGGAGATATACCCCCACCACCACCCACCCCTGGTGCAATTAGTGTACGATACTGAAACACGTGATTGTGCTCATGATCACAAACAATTTTTATTATGGGAGCAAAGCGGAAATCGCGAAAAAAATATCAGCTGTTCAGTACATTAGGCAAACATAAATGTACTGAACAGCTGTTTTTTTTTTCGCGATTTTTAGTTTGTTCCCATAGTAAAAGTTGTTGGTTATCACGAGCACAATCACGTGTTTAAGTATCGTACACTAATTACCAGTCACCCTATATAGGGTGTAAACTGAACTGTTACAGGGATGAAGCTATCTCCATCCCTGTAACAGTCCAGTTTATGTCGTAAAATGGAACTCGTTAAGAGCTCGGGCCTCTGGACCTATTTGGCACAGCCGTGAGATACACAATGACACAATGTTGTATTTTTTAGGGTTCCGTACCTCAAAAGGAAAAAGCGGAACCCTTATAGGATCACTTTGCTGTCTGTCTGTCTGTCAAGACCCTTTATCTCGAGAATGCGTGGAGGTATCGAGTTGAAATCCTGAAATTTGGCATAAAGCAAGATGTATAGGAATAAACGTGTGCTATAATAAATACCTACGTCACAAAAAAAATACTAAAAAATCAAATAAATTCCGAAAAAATCGAAAGAACCCTCAGTGCGCGAGTCCGACTCGCACTTGCCCAGTTTTTTTTATGTTTTTATATAGCACTTGTTTCTTCATTTATTTATTTATTTATTATTATATATTTATTAATTCTTTATGCACACAAAAGTACAGAGGCGGACTTAATAGGCATTTTCTACCAGTTATTGTATGTGTTGTGCTAAATAAACGTATTTTCTTTCTTTATTCTTCTTTCTAATGTTTCCGAATGAAGTTGTGGAGGAAACAGAAGCACGGAGATCAGGAGTGGTAAAGACTGACAAACTACCAGACTACCAGAATCATGAAGAAATGTAAGTTATGAAATCAGCATGATTTAATCGATATCCTTTTGTCTGCGACTTTTCCCGCGTGAATATCAAAAATTAGACTGCTTCATGATTGTGGCCATCACTTCTGTGAACCCAATTATGATGTCCATGCAGACGAAGTCGCGGGTTAAAGCTAGTAGTAGATAAATGTGCCCACAGTGTGAGGGGTATTTTATATTGAAAGTATTTATGCTTGTCCAAAATACTGATTTTGATAGTAGTTCTACATTGCAAAGCAGTTCTTGGGACACCGAGACAAGACGCGGCGGGACGATTCTTAAAGAGGTCAATTGTGAGCTGCCTTTCGAACGGCAGCATAACGTTATAGAGCGTGTTCAAATTATCCCACTGAATTTTATACCTTTTTATGTAGTAGACAAAGTTCTAAATTGTATGTGTTGACTGCTGACCCTAAGGCTGAAATCTTAAACGTGTAACTTAGTAAAGAAACCAAGTTTAAGTACAGTAAGAGAGAATTCCAATAATTAACTGCTGGACCTATTGACATTATTAACTTTTATTTTTTGAATCTTTTCTTTTTTTAAATTTCTAAATTACTTATATGTTTTTTATTTTTATTTTCTTCAATGTGTATGGATTTGTTATTAGGTTATTATTGTTTTTATTAAATGTAAGTATTTTTCTAGTTTGTAAGATTCTACTGTACAACGCCTTGGACATCCTCCGTAAAGTTGCACAAGTGTTTGTAGCGACATCTATGGCGTCACATAGGAACTAATCCTGCATCGCGCAATCAAAGTTCTCCGCTCGATTAGAACATATAGAACAGCCCGAAATCATCTATCGGGCAGTAGCCCACCAGACATAACATCCCGTCTGGTTGGAGGATCCTCCCTTTTAAACGGAGGTATGTGGGGCTTTACTCTCTGTTCCACCCCCAAAATGGTGACCCTCGACAATGAACGTCAGCGCAGCCTTCGTGCAGCTACTGCTTCGTGACGTCATCATCACTTCCTCAAGCTTTCGAGCAGCGAGCCATACAGCCAGCACCCACGGCTTTAAAAAAAGGGTATCCTGACCACCAACATGCCTACCTGATCATACCTGGTCATCACCCTCAGCCTCATCAGCGACCTTGGCGAAGCACACTGCACCTTCGGCCAGTCACATGAAGAGCAATGAAGAACCTCTCCTGGTCGACGCCTGCAATCAAGCCCTACGTCGCACAGCACCGCTCCGACTCACTGGAGCCAGCAGCACTACTCCGACTCACTGGAGCCTGCAACATCATCCCGACTCACTGGGACATCATCACCCCGACTCACTGGGGCATCATCCCGACTCACTGGGATAGCAACACCCCGACTCACTGGGGCATCACCGCAGACAGTTCCGACTCACCGAGAACTATGCGGCATTCGGTTCCGACCCACTGGAACCATCCTATCACTGGCCTGGCACGCATCAAGAAGCATCAAGAACCATCGATCTCCGATCTCCGGAGGGGAGTGATGTAGCGACATCTATGGCGTCACATAGGAACTAATCCTGCATCGCGCAATCAAAGTTCTCCGCTCGATTAGAACATATAGAACAGCCCGAAATCATCTATCGGGCAGTAGCCCACCAGACATAACATCCCGTCTGGTTGGAGGATCCTCCCTTTTAAACGGAGGTATGTGGGGCTTTACTCTCTGTTCCACCCCCAAATGTTTGTAAATAAATAAATAAATAAACTTACCTAGTAGACTGTTTATAAGTTTTCCAAAGTGCATGCAGATCATGCTGTGTCTTCTTGATTCTTAACAGTAGTCGAAACATATCGTTATACCGCGCCAGCACTTCCGGCGTAAATAACAGGTGGAGTGGCCATTTGAAATCGTATTTCAGGATTATACTGGACCAGCCATCCGCTACTGCAATGGAATAAAGGGCGCTATCACCAAATTGCATTATTTCGTACATTCGAAATTCCAACGGCTGTAAGGCGAAACGAGTAAATTTGAGTGGAATCCGGGGAAATCAGCGAGGGAACAATGCTTTATGAGCACAATTGAAGCGAATTGGTTATTATTTTTATAATAACTTTAATTGTTGTATCCTATACTATAGAACTTGCACACTTTCAAGTTTAGCTAAGGGATACAACAAAAACTGTAAAATAAAATATTATATTTACATACCATGCCAGTGTCTCAAGACGAAAGTATGACCAGCGCGTGTTGCCAGTGATGACATATGGCTCCGAGACGTGGTCGCATACAATGGGCCTTATCAGAAGACTTAGTCACCCAAAGGGCAATAGAAAGGGCTATGCTCGGAGTTTCCTTGAGTGATCGAATCAGGAATGAGGATTTCCGCAGGAGAACCAAGGTTACCGACATAGCACGAAGAATCGCCAAACTTAAGAGGCAATGGGCAGGGCACATTGCTCGACCTGGTAAGGGTTGCGAGAACCCGATGGATGCGAGAAGCACAGGACCGTTCATTGTGGCGACACTTGGGGGAGGCCTATGTCCAACAGTGGACGTCTTTCGACTGAAATTATGATTTACATAGTTATACATGCCGTATGCTACACCGTATATTAGCGAAATTGGTCCCGGTGGTAATTCGTAGATCTTTGTCAGTCGATATAGGCAGTAACACGCAAGAAAGTCTGACCATCAGTCTTATCCTCCGAGTTTTTCTTTTTTAATTGATATAAACCAGTACTTGTCTGCGATCCCACCTGAGTTTCGATCACGATCAAGTACGCAGAAAATATTATAACGCACAAGCGTGTGCGCAATCACAGGTGTACTCTAACACCTGTGATTGCGCACACGCATGTAAATCATAATTTCAGCCGAAAGACGTCCACTGTTGGACATAGGCCTCCCCCAAGTGTCGCCACAATGAACGCTCCTTTACTCTCATAGTCCGATGTGACGGCACTCCGACTCGACCGGAGAGAGATCAGACGCAGGATTAACGGCTTTACGTGCTTTCCTAGGCACGGGGGTGTCACACCACCAACTTCCAAACTCTGGGCTGTTACAGAGTAATTCCTAATGGAAAAAACCAATACCACTTATTGCCCGATCCGGAATCGAATCCAGGAACCCATACTCGGCAGTCACGCTTGCGACCACGAAACCAACGAGACCATCAGCCTATCCAAGGAGTATCGTATAGAAGGGAACTTAAAGACGTGTTGTGTGAAAAATGTTATTATAATATAAAAGAATATTTGAATGATACTTTGACATCCTAATCAAATTGTAATTTTATAAACTTTGATATCTCTCTCTAATTGTTTGACATTGAATAGGTGCTTTGAATTTAATCACAATCACATAATATTTTTAGATGACATGCCATAAATTGTAAATTTTATTCGTACTAACCTAAAATTTTTGTTTTAAAAATGATTCGAAGATTGAAGGACTTCGGTCTAAAATCGTCAATCCGCATTGAGCAAGCGTGATGATTCAGCTCATGGGAAGTACGACTTGCATGTGGTCCGTTATAAAAATTATTTATGTACCAAGTATTTGCACGCCCTATGTGGCAGAATGTGATGAGACTATTAATTTAATTCAAGACTATAATAATTATGTACCATATTCTGACAAAATAAATGAATCTGAATAGAACTAATAGGCAGAGTGAGCACACTAACGCACAAGCGGAAAGGTGGTGGTCCCTGGCACCGGGTTGCAGGCAGGCTAAAGAAGCCATGCCATACTTAAATAAAACCCTAACCAGCAACCTTTTGCGTTTGGACAGAGATAGCCTGTGTCTGGTGGCTGGGACCATCACCGGACACTGCTCACTGAAAAAACACTTCTTCACAATGAATATCACGGATAGTCCTCTGTGCAGAGGATGTATGGAGTCAGAGGAAACTGTTGCGCACGTGCTCCTCGAGTGCACAGCCATCAACGAAATAAGAACTCGAACCTTGGGAGCACCGAATTCACTCATTGATGCCCTGAGCAAACTGAAAAGACTCATCTGTTTCTGGAGTGAGGTGGGCTGGTTGGAGTGAATGCCGCCATGGCTCACGCACAATTATCCGCCAAGGACTAAGTGCGGAAACCAGACCACAATAGATAGATAGAACTAATAGGCAGTCAGTATTCAGCCGTACTGGAGCCCTTGGGGTCGGCTTCCAATCAAACCGCGATTCGCTTGAATACGTGAATACGTCAGCTAGTTAGGAAAACGCTAGGGAGATGAGTTATACATACCAGTAGTACTGTCGTCATCACCAGTGGTATTGTTGGAAATATTTGGTTTCACATAAGGCAATTCGAAGCAAAATTTTTCTATATCAGCACTGTTACTAAGGAAAACCGCTCTTGCTGCTAACTGGAAGGCATGGTTCATATCTGAAAAAAAAAGAACACCGCACCGGTACATAAGGACTTCGTTTCTTATTTAAGTGGTTAAGTTTTAAAATTAAATAATTCTCTTCAAGGGGTGTTCACATCTTAGCTATAAAGACTATGCAAAAGAACACCGGTAAGGAATCCATTTCTTATTTAAATAGTTGTTTCAAAATTAAACAATCCTTTAATGGTTCTCCACATTCTAGCCTTTAAAGACTGCAAAAGGCTGTAAAAAACGCCAATAGTTCTTTTTTCATTATAGACTGGCTAAATTTTACAGTTTAGTGCCGAAAATCGAATTTTTTTACAGAAATGAAGCTTATTTACTGTGTGATGTTTACATGTAGTAAACATCGATAGTAAATATTATTATGTAAACTTGAACTATACTTAAAATTAAATCGGACACCCAATGTGTTACTACCTAATCAGCTGATGGTGCTGTTTTGTACCAACCCGCACTGGGCCCGCATGGTGGATTACGGCCCATTCCCTCTCCTAGAGAGGAGGCCTGAGTCTCAGCAGTGGGAACATTATAAGGCCGACTATGCTACTATGCTATGCTGTTTTGTATATTTGACTAAATATAGATAAATCAGGTGTGTGCGTACGCGCAGCGGAATGTTGTTGAATTTAAAGATTTTAATTATGCAGATATTTAGTGTATGACGTCGTATAATTGTGTATGGTAAAAAAAAATTTGTGCACGCAACCATTGTGGAGAAATTCACCAAAAACTGATTCCGCTGGGCGAACGTTGTCCTGGCGGAACTTTTTTTAATCCATAGACTTTAGAAGAAAAGAGATGTGTCCAAAAATTAGTGTGTATTTGTGTGTAATTGTGTATGTATGAATAAAACTAGTGCATGCATAAACTTCGGAGAAATTCAAGTTTCCGCTACGCGAACGTTTGGCCATTAGCTAGTTTTCATATAAAGCGCTTACATAGAGAGCTGTAGATTTTTACATACGTTGTTTTGAATTTGTTTATATTTGTTTAAAAAACAGATTTAGAAAAAATCGTAGGGCTTAAAAGATAAAAATATAAACGTAAAATAAGCTTATTAGGTCTTAGTTCTTAAAGTATGCACTTTGGGGTCTAGATTTTCACGTTTATACAAACCTTGTAAGTGTCAGCAATATGTTGCCAAGTATCAATGATGTTCCGTTAGTAACTAAAGAGTTATAGGACAAATTTACCATGAACAGATCACTGTTTACAAAGCAGTCAAATATCACGACGTTCTGAAGGAATTGCATGGTAATATGTATGTCAATAATTAGTGTATTCATTCAACTATTCTTATGCAAAATTTCATGTCATTAAATTCAGTAATTAAAGAAAAACAATTATAATACTGACGAAGCATCGAAAACCTACATAACCCGACCAAGTTCGGATGGCTACCAAAAAGCGGCCGTGCCATATATCTAAGAAACGTTCTTAACCTTCCAATATAGTATTTATTAATATGGTACAGTTGCGTACACAAGCGTTAGGAAAAAATAAAACAATTGCATTTCTTGAATGAAAAATATTTTTTTAATAATAACGCCACTATCTACGATAAAAACAAATCTTCAATTAACAAGTACTTCTCTATTTAAATATCCGCGTAAAAAATATTTTTAATTACATATAATACTTAATTATGTAATTATAATAACGTTAACAAACGCTTGCAATGACAGCAATAGACTTAAATGTGTTTTAACTAAAATAGATTATGAACTAACTTTTGCCCGCGACTTCGTTCGCGTGGATGACGAAACTTAGGGTAAGTATAATATTTCGAGCTTCAATAAAAATTAAAATCACATCACATAACTAACCTATTCAGTTGTTTAGATTTGATCAACATTAAAAAAGTGCTTATAAACTAAAACATTGGTATAAAAAAGGTATTTTCAAGAAAATATTAAATATTTAGCGCATACTTAAATAAAGTACCTACGTAAATAGTATCTACTTTCTGTCATAGTCAAATACATTTAAAAAAGTAGGTGTACAAAAATAAATGACCTATAAATTATATCGAAACAACAATTGTGTTATCACCTATACCAATTCAATACCGGTATTATACTGTAAATTTTGGGATGTTACCTAAATATATTGCACGGCCGCTTTTTTGTAGCCTTCCGAACTTGGTCGGGTTATGTAGGTTTTCGATGCTTCGTCAGTATTATAATTGTTTTTCTTTAATTACTGAATTTAATGACATGAAATTTTGCATAAGAATAGTTGAATGAATACACTAATTATTGACATACATATTACCATGCAATTCCTTCAGAACGTCGTGATATTTGACTGCTTTGTAAACAGTGATCTGTTCATGGTAAATTTGTCCTATAACTCTTTAGTTACTAACGGAACATCATTGATACTTGGCAACATGTTGCTGACACTTACAAGGTTTGTATAAACTTGAAAATCTAGACCCCAAAGTGCATACTTTAAGAACTAAGACCTAATAAGCGTATTTTACGTTTATATTTTTATCTTTTAAGCCCTACGATTTTTTCTAAATCTGTTTTTTAAACAAATATAAACAAATTCAAAACAACATATGTAAAAATCTACAGCTCTCTATGTAAGCGCTTTATATGAAAACTAGCTAATGGCCAAACGTTCGCGTAGCGGAACCTTGAATTTCTCCGAAGTTTATGCATGCACTAGTTTTATTCATACATACACAATTACACACTAATTTTTGGACACATCTCTTTTCTTCTAAAGTCTATGGATTAAAAAAAGTTCCGCCAGGACAACGTTCGCCCAGCGGAATCAGTTTTTGGTGAATTTCTCCACAATGGTTGCGTGCACAATTTTTTTTTTACCATACACAATTATACGACGTCATACACTAAATATCTGCATAATTAAAATCTTTAAATTCAACAACATTCCGCTGCGCGTACGCACACAAATCAGGGACCATTGTAAATGATAACTAGCTGATTGGGTAAACATTGTTCTGCCACAATAATATAAATTATATTATCGAAGAAACAAATGGGGGTAGGAAGTTAAAAATTAGCCTACCGATTTTATAAAAATCGGCCTAACCTTTTTAGAAGGTAGGAAAATCTGTGTGGTTCTTTCTTCAAAAGACCATCTGAGACAATTTGCATGGTTCTCATACGATTTGACCATTACATGTTTACTGTATGGACTTTAAAATAGACTCTGACCCTTGAGTTTGTTTCGGTATTTCTTCTCAGGGTAGTCAGCAAGGAAATACCGGGCTCATCTAGTTTAAACTGACGAAAAAAAATTGACGTGTAAAAGTATTTTTTTAAAACCTTTTGGTAAAATAAATAGTATTTACAGATGGAGTTTGATAACAAACACTGTGGCACAAGATTTTTATATATTAGAAGTGTGATGTTACCTCTAGTAGACGTTCTAGCAGTAGGTTTATCAAGCATGTGTGCAGTCAGTCTCAATAGTTCCAGGAACAGTTCACCGCGACCCAGCAGGTAGAAATCCTTCATTAGTCGCAGTTCATGGATCAACTGAGCCTCTTCCACGGCTACTGTCCATAGATGCTAGAAGGTGTTTTTTTAAACAATATAACAGAAGTAAAATAGAATTCAATGAAATCAAGCAAGAGATTGTTTCGGCTACTGATAGACTCCACTCAGTCTATAGTCAGGTGCATAGGCGTAGGTTTAAAGGGAGGGGGGAGTGGTCATGCCCCCCCCCATGGTCTAGCGCCCACCCGAGGATATTGGGTTACCTATTTGAAATTCTATGTTGGACACTAAAATAATGATAACTTCATACAAAAATCATATATGCCATACCATCATGCCAGGTGATAAAAAACTTTTTACAAAAAAAAATACAACCGACTTCAAAGTAAAAAAAAAACACTGAAAAGTGCAAAATAACTTTAATTTCGGAAGTCGGTGTTTCTATAATAGTTTTGTCTTTTCGTTATTTAACACCGACTTCCGAAATTAAAGTTATTTTGCACTTTTCAGTGTTTTTTTTTACTTTGAAGTCGGTTGTATTTTTTTTTGTAAAAAGTTTTTTATTTTACACTTTTTAGTTATGGTACCACCACTAAAAAGTACCCCTCAGCCAAACTTAAATACCTTATAGCCAGAGTGCATCTCATGACAATTCTAATAATCCCAAACACGGTTAGATTACATTAATTTATTACAGAGTTCCGGTGCCTAACTTCAGGCTTCATCATCAGATCAGTTCGATATATTCCCCCTCTACTTTCAGTCAGTCATCGACTACACGTTTAAACAAAGCAATTTTACTTATTACGACGGTTTTGCTGTGATCCTATGAGGAGTTCTGTTCCATATCTTCGAAGTTCATGATCAGATCATAACAATATTTCTATGGGACCAACTCGGAAGTATAACCTTCCAATCAAAAAAAAAATTTTTTTAATCGGTCCACAATTGACCGAGAAATCGGTGAACATACATAAAAAAAAAAAAAAAAAACATACATTCAACCGAACATATAACCTCCTCCTTTTTGAAGTCGGTTAAAAATAACCCTTGATACCGTATATCAACGGAACGCCGCGTGAACGCAATAACTCGTCGCGAGTTTTGAGTTGACAGATTGCCGCGTGCTTATCGTTGTAGGTTCGTTTATGTTGTTGAAAAACTCATTGCATCGCTGAGATATATCGCCGTTTGTAAATGAAGGGGCGGAACGATAATATTGCCGAGACACTCGCTTGTGGATGAGACGCCATAGGCTCTCAGTTGTTGAAATTCTAGTAATTTTGAAGGAAATGGAAGGTAGAGTTTTGGTCTTTTATTTTATCAAATGACTCCACCCGCTCTGGGTAGAGCGAGAGGGAGTGTCAGACGATTATTTACAAAAACCCACATGTGTTACTTCAGTTGCCTTATAATCGGTTTGTAATCCCTCCACCCTGGCAGGCATCGGCCCTAGTAGGCCCGTCAAGGGTAGGGCCAATAATGCTTATTTTTCCTTTTTTTTTAAGCTAATCATCTGATTCTCCCATTCTAGGGCGGAAAAACGAAACTGTGTACTTTAGTTACCTTTTGCGTTCCAGGATCTTGGTATCCCTTGAACAAGTTCCACGTGGCCCTAGCGGGCATCAGTCCTACTGGGATACTACGGTTTTGCTGACATATCTTTGAGGGGCGCGTGGAACACACGCGAGTATAATATGCTTTTTATATTTACCTTAGTAACACATTCCTTGATTTCCCTGATGACTCCTCTAAGGTTACAAACTTCAAACACTTCAGGATTCTTCAGCTTCTGTAACTTCTCATGGAACTCAGCTTCTTTGTCTTCCCAAATCGTGAATCTTAAAATTTTACAGTAGACACGAGTATGAGCTAAGCATAGGTTTGTTGAAAAATGTATGCTGGGTCTTAGATTACCAATCAGATAACAGGGCCTCTACTATGACGTGACAATTCCAACATAATTCCGTTGTGAGAGAGAGAGAGGGAGCTATACAAGACGAATAGCACTAACTCTTTTTAACAATACAATCATTATGATATTGGCTATGTGTTATTTAAAAGTAAAAATGCCAGGTTATATTAATAATAATATTTATAATAATAATAATATATGACGTAACATATCACGATTCATAAGTGTCTGTTTTTGTATCTTTTGAGCCGATGTTCCAAATGATACATATCAGTGTTCCGGAACATTTCAGTGATTCAGATGTTCCAATCGCAAAGAGCACACACTTTGCCCACGCCTAGCGTATACTAAAGACAGAAAGAGATGTTTGAGAGGCGCGCGCGCTGTGACGGTTACCTACCTCCTACCTCTTTCCGAACCACCTCGCTCGCTCGCTCAATTCCTACGTTTTGCTAGGTGACCACGCAAATTACTAGATCTCGTTCAAACCAATTTTCGGTGGAAGTTTGCATGGTAATGTACTTACATCATATATTTTTTTTTAGTTTTATCATTCTCTTATTTTAGAAGTTTTACCACTTTGGAAGTGTCTCTCGCGCAAACTATTCAGTTTAGAAAACAATGATATTAGAAACCTCAATATCTTTTTTGAAGACCTATCCATAGATACCACACCACTACCACACATATGGGTTTGATGAAAAAAAAATTTTTGAATTTCAGTTTTAAGTCCTCTTTCGTCCAAGCTCTTACCAAAAGCAGACGTGTTGCCGATTGCTCTTGATAACCATTTATTACCTTCAAGCCGTATCAGTCCATATTCTAAAGTGAATAGTTATCTTTCTCGCGCAAAATCTACAACAGCTGGCTACCTGTGTATCGGAGGTGCGCCCGTACGCCCGCGACCCGCGAGGAAAAGAAACAGTCGCCATAATTGCTGTCCTGCTCCCGCGCCGCTGTTGGACGCCGTCGCCGGTACAAGTGCACTACTTAACTCGGCTTACTCGTACCAAACGGGTTTCCGTGATCAGCGCTGTGAGTAACTTGCTTTGTTTGTTTATATTTGCGACTTTTCTACTAAGAAATGAAGCGCACACCACCGCCTAAGAGCCTATCTGCATCGGATCCTAGCATTAATAAACCAGATGAAGTGCCACTACTTCCTAATGTCACAGTAAGAAGTGGCAAAAGAGTGCGCCTGGAGGAGGATGTCGTAACGGATTTCGAAAAATTTAAGTCTGAGGTTATGGAAATGCTCACAACGATGAGCCCCCTTTGAGCTCAAGACTACAGGGTGTGGAAAAAACCTTATCAGACATCCTCTTGCAAAATTCTGAGATAAAGTCGTCAAATATTGAAATAGAAAGGTCGACTGACTTTATAAAACATCAGATCTTTGAGTTCGAAAGGAAAATAAGTGGGCTGGAAAAGGAACAACGTGCTACCAACCTTATGCTGGCGGAACTAGACGAAAAGTCGGAAAATCTCGAGCGTATTCTGAAGAAAACTTCAGTGGAAATTAGAGGAGTACCAAAAGTAAAGAAGGAAAACAAACAGAATATCCTTAAATTAGCCACCAATCTCATGAATACAATAAGTCTTGAGACATCCTCTTCTGACGTAAGGGATGTATATCGTCTCCCTTCTAAAGAAAGCGCCCTATCGTCGACTGTTGTCGTCGAGTTCTCCAATACCTTCATAAAGGAAAGATTTCTAAAAGGCACGAAGCTGTACAACTCGGAACATAAAACAGCATCGCTTAACTCTTCACATTTGGGACTGGAAGGCACAAGTCCTCTCTACTTTTCTGATCATCTTACAAATAGAACAAAACGACTTCACTTTCTTGCACGGGATTTTGCTTCATCTGAAAAATATCGTTTTTGTTGGATTGGGAACGGCAGAATTTTCCTTCGTAAGGACGAAGGAGAAAAATACATCCTCGTCAAAAATGAAAACACCCTTCTACAGCTGCGCGGAAAATAACCAACTCCTTGTATTTTGTTTTTTGTTTCACTTCATTTTGTTTTGTTTTCTGCTTATAGAAATATTACTGACTTTTACAGCGTTAATCAAACTCACACTCATCTACAGGCCGATCCCAGTTATTATACATGACACATACACTAACACTCACATAAATATTTTTTACACTACACAATACAAGTTCAAGCATATTACATGTTCAACAGTTCATACTTTACTTTTCCTAGCTACATTGCGCCCTAAATACTTTTTAATTGAAGTGCAAATTATTAACAGAACCCTATGTCCCCCTTACAGTGTAAATGGCTAATCAGATTGATCTTATCGATGAAATCGATAGCACAGAAATATTCTCTAGCATTAAGCACAGTATTCCTGAACAATGCATGGTAGACCTCGGAATTGTTAAAAATCAATTTTCCATTGTACATCAAAACATTCGAAGCATTCAAAAAAACTTTGATAACTTTACGCTATTTTTAGCCAGACTGAATTTCTTGCCTGATATAATAATACTTTCAGAATGCAGACTTAGTGATACTACTCCTAAAGTATTTCTACAAGGCTATGTTTGTCATTACTCCCTAAACTACCTGAATCAAAACGATGGTCTTGCAATCCTCCACAAAAATGACTTAAATGTCACAATTACCGAACCACCTTTTAAAGATGCTAACTGCTTATTGATTAGTATAAACGCAGAACTTACAATCTGTGCAATATATAGGTCACCTTCTTTTTTTAATATTAATAATTTTTGCGATTCTTTGGATACTACTCTCCAAACTTGTACTACATCAACCGTTGTTATTATTGGTGACATGAATATTGACATCAAAATTGGAACGGAAGACAGACGCGCAGGCGAATACCTTGCTGTCACAAGCCATCACGGCTTCTACCCGGGTCACCAATTTCCGACACGTGAACGTAATTGTCTCGATCACGCTATTTTTAAAACAAATAAAGTCACTAAAACCGTAATCTGCGAATCTGGTTTGACAGACCATGACACAGTCTTAGTTAGCATATCGATGGAAACTCCAAAACTACTGTCTTCTATACGCAAAAGAAAATACAAGACTACGATCGACTATGCTAGCGTCATATCAGATATTGAAGACGCAGACTGGAGCACAATAATATATATATATATTCATTTTATTTTCAGACATAGTCCATAGAATACACACAAAATCAAAATCAAATAAAACCTTAAAATAATCAAATCACGTAGGTACATAAGATGTCATTATACACATAAAATTAAAATACAAATAAAATAACACATTATGTATGTCATAAATCAAAAAATAAAAATAAATTAAGATACAATAATTATCTACAATAAATTTCACACACACAATGTCACAAAGTCAAATTATACGAGGAGAGCCGCTAACATGAAGTTGCATCCACCTCTGTATCAGGGACAGGTCCCACCGCTCGGACAACACCCTCAGGAGACTGTTCGAGCTGCTTCGTAGGCGACTTAATAGTGAAGCGCTCCGCTTCCTTATGATTGCGAAAAAATCATCCGTCCGTGCCTCAGCAAACATCGTCGAAGCACTACAAAACCGCGGAAGCCCTAACAGTATCCTGAAAGCATTGTTGTACTGCACACGCAGTGCACTGTACGCCCGCTGCGTAAAGTTGGTCCACAGGCTGCACGTGTAAAACGACTGGCAATATGCCTTAAATAGAGTCACCTTCACAGGTCTAGTACATCGCGCAAACCTGCGAGCCAACATATTACACCGGACCGACAGCGCCCTGCGTTCTCGCTCAATGTCCAGATTGTCACATAAGTCGTCCGAGACCCAGTGGCCCAAGTATTTGAATTGCGACACCCTTTTTAAAGGAATGCCGCAAAGAGTGATAGGAGGTACAGAAGAGTAACATTTGGTACCGGCTTTGAAGATGATGAATTCACTCTTTTTAGCATTATACCTGAGCCCATGGGCCTCCGCATACGACTCACAAATGCGCAAAAGTTTACGTAAGCCACTGACCGATGGACTCAGCAACACCATATCATCTGCGTAACTTATATTGTTCATACAAACTCCGTCAATGGAACAACCAACATTAGTGCTGCTGAGTTCACCGATCAGCTGGTTCATGTACAGGTTGAAAAGGCGAGGCGAGGTTAAACCCCCTTGCCTCACTCCGCAATCCAACCTGTATACGTCCGACTGCGCATCCATCCATCTCACGGTATTCTGCTGCTCACTGTACCAGTACCGGAGCAAGGATACTATCTCATGTGGCACATCTGTTTCACATTGCAGCTTCTGCCACAGCTTGTCATAACACACCAGATCAAAAGCTTTTGAAAGATCTAAGAAGCATGCATATACTGGTGTGTTTCTGTCCGTGTAGTACTGCACAGTCTGCTTGAGACAGAGGATAGCACTCTCAGTCGACAACCCGGGTCTGAATCCAAACTGAGCGTCATGCAAATGTAGGTGCCTTCCCAACTGTTGGTTAAGCAAACTGTCCAGCACCTTAGCTATGACAGTCGCAAGCGAGATCGGTCTGTAATTAGACAGATCCGATGAGTCACCCGTCTTATCTTTGATAATCGGCACTACGACTGTGTGCATTAAATCATCGGGCAAATACCCATGACTAACACACAAGTTAAATAATAGTGCAAGGACTCTTGGCAGATGCACGCCCGCGTACTTCAAATGCTCGATGCTAAGGCTATCGTGACCTGGGGACTTGCCTCTCACCATCTTCCTTATTATTTGGGCCACATCCTTGGCAGAGAATCTGACGTTAACATGACCAGACCGGTCCTCGGCAGCGAGCACCTGCGACGCGGACCCGAGCGGTGACACCACACTAAAATGCCGTTGAAAGGCACAGGCTATGTCCCGTGGTTCATGCGCACCACCGACACTCGCCGGAGAGCCCGGCCTTGGATTAAGTTTGTGAGTATTTTTCCAAAAATCACCAAAGTTCTTACTCGAGTGATTTTCTGCCATGATGTCCATCTTTATCTGATATTCATTATTTTGGCAGTATTTTAATTTTTCTTTAAATAATTTTCTAGACTGACACATATTATTATAATGATACCCTGATCTAGGACGTCCATAAGATACCCACATCTGAAAACAAAGCCTGGCCCCCCGATGAGCGTCACTAACGTACCTATTCCACCCAGTCACATATTTAAAATTGCTGCACTTAGGCATAATACAGCTCCTCTTAGCGGCTTCAGTCAAAATATTTACAATGTCATTATAAATTTTATTTATCGTCAATTTATGGTTCTGATCACTACACATTCCATCCGCACAATTACCAAACTCAGATGGGAAGTCAATCTGTTTTAGTTTTAAATTACAGTAACTAGTATAATCTTGGATCTGTTTACTGTCCCTAAGTCCCCACTTGATACAATTGAAAATATTTGGACTAGTTGTAACTTTAGGTTTTACAATATTTACATCACACTCAATCAGTAGCGGATAGTGATCAGACCAATATGTGTCATACAGTACGCACATATCCACAACTGCGCGCCGCGCCGCACCCGTCACTACGCAGTGATCAAGCCATCGCTGACACCCGTGCGCGTCGCTCACAAATGTATAAGTATCGCGGGGCAGCCACTCAATGTCTAGACACGACCACGATTGTTCCGTACAAAAAGTTAATAACTCATTAGAGAACAACTCACCTGGGTGCGCGTTAAAGTCTCCCAGAATGAACACAGATTCCACATCACAACTTTCAATAATCGCGTTCAACTCACTCAGGCACTCTGTAAATTCAGCCAAATTATCGACCGAGTCAGTGGGCATGTACACGGATATCACTAGCATAGACCGGTCATGAAGGGCCACCTTTATCGCAGCGAGACGCACACTAGAACACGCGACCACAGACACCGTTGGAAACATCGTCTTCCTCCACAGCAAAGCGACGCCACCATACGGCCTTCCTCTAAGTACTCCAGCGGTTGTATCAACAGCAGACTTCCCAGTAAAGGAAAACGCGTCATCAATGCTGCCCAGGAACTGTACGTCGTGAGGCAAAAGCCAGGTCTCCTGTAGTGCCACAATGTCCGCCGTTTGACAGAGTCGCTTCACACAACTCACCGACCTAGTGACACTCTTGCAGTTGAATGTAACAAGCTTAATTGTACTATCCATTAACTGCCGATAATTCTCCATTTATCTCCCGGTAGGTAGGTCTGTCCGCGTTGCGATTGTAATCAATAAAGCGGCGATATAATACCCCGTCGGGCCAAAAGTCATCTGTCATAAACATGCCGAGCTGGTGTTTAGGCACAAAAACAATGAAACCATTATAATTCCTATTCGATTTCATTTTAATTTTTTCTAATTTTATTTCTAAATTCGTTTTCTTGAGTAAATAAGATTTTATATCATTCTCAGAAGTCTCTTTAGATACATTGTAAACATAGATCGGAACTTGAGTACTCGCAGCCTTGAAATTATTATCTGACTCAACGATAGCTTTTCCTGTATTTCCTACTAAGCGGTTTCTCAATCTATGTTTCTTTTTCTGTACCAACGTCCATTCCTCACTAGACATTGGCTTTTTGGACTGTGATTTAGAAACTCCATCCTGGACAATAACAGAAAAACTCTTTCTATTTTCGACGTTTATTTGTTGACCGGTTTGCTGATAAGAACTTTGCGTACAGTTTACCGCAGAGGTCGGCAACGTTGTGTGACTCACCATCGCACTAGACAGAGCGCGATCAGCTGATAACTTCCCACACGCAGGCGACGTTCCGTTCACTCTTACGCGCAGTGCTTTTTCCGCGCTACCCACATCTGACGAATTATTAAATGGTTTTTTCAAGGGCCTTGTCGTATGCAGTTTTTCTGTCGATTCATCCACGCCACATAAGGGTGATAAACCCATTGGCCCACTTTCGTGCTCAAAGCTCGACAATGCACAAGCACCCCGTTTCATGTTAATGTTTCGAGAAACATTGTTTACAATCGACGCATTCTTAAGGGCTTCCAATTCTACTGCTAGGTCCTTAACTTGAGTCACTGTAGCGTACTCCTCAGAGATACGATCCATCTCGCTTCGCAACTGTAACAGATCTTTGAGAAGTCTTGTCACATCAACATGGTCAAACAAAATGGGGGGTAGTTTCTGTAAATCCCTTGCGACAAAAATAGGGATTTCTTCGGGATCTGTTTCCTTTAAAAGGCAGACAATATCGTCTATGTCACGCAACGTTTTCCCCTGCCTCTTTCTTATCTTCTTGCGCTTTGCTGTTGGAATAGATTCATACAGCAAGTTTTTAGCGTTCAAAATTTCACTTTCCGAAAATGCACTAACACAAATGCGGGCGATACTTTGCTCGTCCATCACGTCCAGTTTATTGCAGATAAATGCCAATGTCTCATTTATGACGACATTGCAACTAGCACATTTTACAATATTAGTAGCCATTGTTTACACAACGACGTCTAAAACCCGAGCAGACGAGCAACACACAGCGCGACCAATCGACGGCGCGTGCGACGCAAGACTCTAATGCATCACCATGATGTGAATGAGGCGACAAATGAACTTACAACAAACCTGCAAGAAATCATAAAACGACATACAAAAAAGGAAATAGTGCGAAACTCTAAGTCGATTAGAAGGCCTTGGATGACAGCAAACCTATTGAAATGTGTAAGGAAAAGAGATGCCCTCCATAGTGAAACAAGGAAAAGTGATAATATTGACAACCACGCCCTACATCAACAGTACAAAGCATACAGGAACACTTGTAACAATATTATACAGAACTTAAAAATCGCTCATGAAAAACACCTACTGGACAGCTCTAAAGGCAACAGCAAAAATACTTGGGTGGCATTAAAATCTATTTGTAACTTGAACAATAAGACATTGTCTAATATGGCCCTCCTAAATGCCAATCCTGATCCAGTGGCCGCGTTGGACATGGCTAATAATTTCTTTGCTAATGTAGGAGAACAATTAGCTAAGGAAAATTTACTGCGTCTAAAAAAATCGGAAACAGATCTAGCTAAATTAGTCAAAACAACTGGCAACAGGGATGCCTCATCAATTAATTCCTTTTTCATGAACCCTACCGATGAGATGGAAGTGAAAGCAGTTCTGTCAGGCCTAAAAAATGACTCAGCTCCTGGATGGGATGGAATATCAAATCGGGTCCTCAAACTCGCCCAGCACTGTCTTGCGGCTCCCATTGCGCACATTTGTAACTTAAGCATGTTTAATGGAAAAGTCCCACCCCAAATGAAGACTGCAAATGTGTGTCCGATTCATAAAGGAGGAGATGCAACTATAGTGTCAAACTACAGACCAATATCCCTGCTCACGTCTTTGTCGAAGATACTGGAGAAACTGGTGAATAGGAGGCTGTTGACATATCTGGAAGATATGAAGTTGCTTTCCACAAACCAGTACGGCTTTCGCAAGGGCAGGTCCACGGAGGACGCTGTCACTAATTTAGTAGACTTTGTTGTTGGCCAACTTGACAAGGGACTAAGATGTGGAGGCGTCTTCCTGGACCTTGCGAAGGCTTTTGATACTGTGTCGAAACCGATCCTTGTCCAGAAAATGGAATACATTGGCATTAGGGGCACTGCACTGGATTGGTTTATTTCGTATCTGACAGAACGCAATCAAAGGATCTGCGTTGGAGATTTTCAGAGTTCCCTCGTTCCCAGTGTTGGGTATGGAGTGCCTCAGGGCAGTGTCCTGGGCCCTACTTTGTTCTTGCTGTATGTCGACGGTCTCTGCTCATTAGACCTCAACAATGCACAGATCTTTGCGTATGCCGATGATACGGCTGTCATCTTTTACGGAAAATCTTGGGAAGAAGTCTACAGAGCCGCAGAGAGTGGGATGTTGACTATCTCTAATTGGCTACAGCACAATTTGTTGACACTTAACGTTTCAAAAACAAAAATGGTTAATTTTTCAATCAACAAAAAATCATCTGCCCCTTCGGAACCTTCACTCAAGTTTCATAGCTGTGACTTCTACCCGGGATGTACCTGCAATTGTCCCACATTTGATCAGATCGAATGCATTAAGTATCTTGGCATTAACATTGATAAACACTTGACTTGGAGTAGGCATATTGACTCCCTGAACACACGTGTGAGAAAGCTTTTATACATATTCAGGAAACTGAGATCGATAGCAGACGACCACACTTTGAAAACAACCTACTACGCACTGTGTCAGACAATCCTGGGGTATTGTGTAGTGGCTTGGGGCTCTGCTGGCAAGAGTATCCTTATTACTGCTGAACGAGCGCAAAGAGCTATTCTGAAAACATCTTTTAAAAAGCAGTTACGTTACGCTACAGATGTACTGTACCGCGAAACTGGTATGCTAACAGTTCGTCAGCTGTACATCAGGGCAGTCATCCTTAGGTTCCATTCCGCAGCACCAACTACCATGGTACAAGATAAACGTTCGCGTAGACTACCTAAGTGGGAACAAACGTATTGTCATCGGGTGTTTGGACATAAAGCATTCTCTTACATGGGGCCACACTTATACAGCAAAGCAAATAAGCATCTGAACTTGTTTTCCATGTCCAAGTTCTCATGCAAAAAAATAGTAACGGAATGGCTTCAAGGTTTAAACTATAATGAAACTGAACATGTGATATCAGCTACTAGCTAACTCAATCATACACACACACACACATACACACACACATACACACACACACACACACACTCACACACACACACAACTTCTTACCTTCACCTGTACCCTATACACGCACACTCTCACGATAAGCGCTTCAACTGCTGTTACTTTTTTTATTTTTGTTATTATACTTAGTTTTTATTTTTTCATTTTACTTTTTTGTTTTAAAATGTTCAGAATCTGTATATAAAGCTCAGTATTGTACACTGTTTTTTGGACGAAAGAGACTGAACCCCACAACACAGGGTATCCTAGTGTGGGGTTTAGTGTCATTTAAATGATTGATATGTACTTTTTATGAACAATAAAAATTATTATTATTATTATTAAATTATTATTATTAAGTATGTCCCTGGAACACTCAAATTTTTTTTTTTCTATTTTTGTGTGAAAATCTTAATGCGGTTCACAGAATACATCTACTTACCAAGTTTCAACAGTATAGTTTTTATAGTTTCGGAAAAAGTGGCTGTGACATACGGATGGACAGACAGACAGACATGACGAATCTATAAGGGTTACGTTTTTTGCCATTTGGCTACGGAACCCTAAAAAAATATCTAAGTATCTGTGAAAGTGAAATCTAGGAAAACTGAGCTACTTGATACATCGTTAAAATTTTACTAGTTACGTACACTACGAGATTCATTGTTTTCAGTCCCCCTAGCCAAGTTCATTTTGAACCGAAAAACAAAAAAAAAAAGTAAAAAAACTAAAACCCGACTACGACAAAAAAAAAGACGCTGAAAAAGTATGAAACAAGATTTTCAAGATGCTGAAATAAACAAAGTAACTGGATAAACAAGAATAGAACAAAAAGAAAAGCCGTAGTCACACGTTATAGGTAGGTAATAATCGAAACACTTTAATAGCGTGTGACTACGGCTTTTCTTTTTGTTCTATTCTTGTTTTTCCAGTTACTTTGTTTATTTCAGCATCTTGAAAATCTTGTTTCATACTTTTTCAGCGTCTTTTTTTTTGTCGTAGTCGGGTTTTAGTTTTTTACTTTTTTTTATTTAAAAGATTTTGGTGTTAAATCACTATGCTTCTATACTATTTATTTTGGTATGAACAAGTGAAGTCCTTTCAAATGATACCAAAACGACGTATTTATCTTATTTTTTTTAACACAATACTTTTTGTCCACTAGAATTGTGGCGCCCCCACATTGAATTTTGATGATATTTTTTTATAAGTACCAGTGAAGCCCTTTCAAATGATATGAAACACTGTGTATTTATATTTTTTTTTTTAAACATGACTTTTTGTCCGCTAGAGGGCGTCACTTTAAATTTGAGCAATATTTTGGAAATGTACAAGTGAAGCCCTTTCAAATAATACCAAACACGGCGTATTTATCTCCTTTTTTATTTTTAACGCATTACTTTTTATCCGCTAGAGGGCGCCATATCGATACCTCATACGTCGAGTTCCGATAAGTAGATTAGGAGCTATGAGGGAACAGATGAACATACTCACATACATACATAGCCTGTCAAAATCATAACCCTCTGTAGTCGGGTAAAAATCATCCTAATTTGATCAATCCGGCCGGATACGACCGGAAGCGGCCGGATCGATGGGAATCCGGTAGGATCCGGCCGGATTGAAAATGACGCCGGATTGTGTATGATAATATGACTGATGATAAGTCCTGAAATGACTAAAAGTAGGTATGCCAGACAGACAACTCTTGGGTTCATCTAAATGCACTTTACAGACAGATTAGTTGCTTACTATGCAATGTGCATACAACAGTAAAATGAATTCACTGACAATATCTACTCATAATTAAAAATCAAGTGTTCAGTTCATCTTGTTGGGTAACGCAAAAACAAATGTATGAGGCAATTGATTAATTTTTCATCATTCCCAGTTTTCATTTGTTTTCAATATGAAAAAAGTAAATCATGATAAAATTACCTTCTAGATTCCACACCTAACTTCTGCAAAGGCATCAAAGTTCTGTTGGCGACAAAAGAGCTATTTTTCTTCACCTTTTTAGGATCAAAACCAAACAATATAATAGTCTTGCCAATAAACAGGATCTCTTGTGCGAGTGAGAGAGGCATAAAGTATGGGATCATGTTTGCATTAAGGGTGTATCCACATTCTAGACTTGTGTCTTGGAGCTGCAATAAAAAAAAGATTTGCACTCAATAACTTCTCCTGTTCTAGGTGGAGGGAGAGGGTATGTCAGACTTACTGACTAAAAAACAACCTGTTTTCCATCTGAATTGCAGGGCAGGTTTGAACATTCTCGCAGCCCATATTATGAATGATCATAATATGGGGGGTGAGAATGTTCTTTGTGTACCACAGGTATGAACATAAATACATAAAACACACATAACACACACATAAATTGATTGATTGATTGATTGATCATCGAAAGAAAGAACCTGTGGTCCACATAGGAAGTTGCATATAACAGGGAGTCAGGGCTTTTCTTCTTTGGTATTTGGAAATACTACACTAAATTACCTCTCCTACTCTGGATGGAGCAAGGGAATGTCACACTTTTACTGACAAAACAGATTGGAAAATGAGTTTTTTTGGGACAATTATTTATCAAATAACTCCTCCTGCTGTGATTGGAGCACAAGCAAATGTCAGACTTTTATAACTAAAACCCACCTAAGTTCTTTCAGTTGCCCTATGTATTCCAGAGCCACAGTAACACTTTCAAACAATACCACCCTGGCAACAGAGTCTAGTTTAAATGCAACTTTCATACTTACAGTGGACACAAGAGATTTTTCACATGTAGATGTTGGAGAAGTTAGGAAAGTATCTGATGCGCTGGGATGAGTCTGGTTGTGCAGTATGATGAACTCTTCATACGGATCCTTTAGTTCGCCATACAAAAGCCATGTGCATAGTTGGTTTACAAATACCTTGTTCACACATGAAAACATTCTGGAAAAAAAATAATTTATACTTTTTAGTAAATAAAAAAAAAACAATAATATCAATTTATTGCATTTTTGTTTTATTTATTACAATTTAAAAAAAATATTTACTTAACAACAGCTTCATGTACTCTTTCATTGCCTGTTAAAATATACTGATGCAGTAAACTCAGTATCTGACACCCAGTGAGTTTCCTCTGCTCAATGGTGTCTATAATCTTATTCAATGTGGTGAACAGCCCACGGTACTTCTCTACGTAACTATACACAAATGAGAGTGTGTAGTTATGATTGCCTATCACTAGGCTCTCCACTTCCATCAAATCTTGCTTATATGACTGTAAAACTTCCGAAAAACCTTCGCTGAGTGCTTGAGAGTATAGACCACACATCTTGAGTCCTGCTAGAAAGTTTATAAAAAAAAGGTTTTACACCATGACTCCAATTTAAAAAAGAAATACCTATGTACACATATTGTCTTTGAAATTTATTGAGTTAGCTATAGCCTAATGTCTATTTGTATATATCTTTTACTTAGCAATTTACCTGCATGGGTCTTCCTGGAGCGAAACCCTGTGGCTTCAACAAAACGTTGAATTCTATGGTGACTCTTAGCTATATCATTTATTCTGACAAAAATTTCTGGATCTCCCTGGTTGGCGTATTCTACTAGCTCGCTCTGAAAAGTTATGAAATAGCAAGAGTATTTTATCAACCACCATCATTAGCTCTTACGAGTCCATAACTAGACACCGAAAAGTAATAAGCGCTTAGTTTACTTACAGCTTGTTCCGCTTCAGTAGTATGAGAACAATCCCAAAGAATTAGTAAAGCATCGTGAATCATTTTTTAGTTTTTAATAATGACCTGTTTTGAAGTATTACATTAAATATTTGCAATAATTATATATGTCGCTTGATCGCTTCTCAGTTTTAAAATGTTATTTATTTAAAATTAAATGTGACATTTCAAAACTTTTACAAATAAAAACAACCTGTAACAACCACAGACAACATCAGACATACAGATACAGCAGATCAATATTGACTCAGTAATTTTAGTCGATTTTCATATTTTTAATATTTTTACCATAAACACTCACTCAAAAATGTAAATGCTTTACTTTTATTGTGAGTGTTTTTTTTTTTATTTTTGTTCATATTATATGTTCTTGAATATGATATAAATTTTGTAGGCATTACTGAAATGACTGAAGTCCCAAAGCTGTCATTGAAGTATTTAAATCTATATTATCTGTACGGTGGCGAGCCCGAGTCGCCCTACAAAGCGTGAACAAAAGTTTACCTGTATTATGCGCCCACGCTGCGCTGTGACTTACAGCATTCAACTAGTATTGTATTGATTGTATTGGTTTGCTGAATTTGACATAATAGTGATCTTGATACTGCAAAGATTTCGTTAAATGGAATAACAGTATATTCTAACATAGTAGTAATGACAATAAGACAGAATAAGCTGAAGTTTATTTGTTTGTTTTCAATATGTGTTTATGAATGAATTTTTAGAATGGCGGAGGCTTGTAGATTTGGAAACCATAACATAGAAAGTAAAACATCAAACAATCAAGATGAAAATTTTTGTATCATTCATGTTTTATGTGTATTTATTTCACTAGTTACTATATTAGCTGATTTGACGACAGGTGAGCATTTTTATGTTTGTAAAATTGAAGTTAATTAAGTACTTAAACTTACCGATTATTTTTTCTGTTATCATTTGAATTGAAGCCGGTTAATCATTATTGCGAATTGTAATAACGTTTTTTTTTTATTATTATTACAGATGTAATAGTTTTTGCCGAATATTGTAAAGATGGACATCTTTACTGGGCATTTGGTACATTAATTTTTATAGTAACTCCAAATATTCTTATAAATATATTTTCAATTAGGTGGTTTGTAACTGATCAAAAATCAAGTTTGCGTCATTGGATAACTCATATTTGCCTTGTTGGTTTATTAGAAAGGTAAAGTATCAATAATTACAAACTTTTTGAGATTTTGTTTTTTTTACTTTATTTAATTTGTGTATTTTTGTTACAGATATATCATATTTCTGCGTAAAGTATTTGTGTGTAAAAATCTAGAATCTATAAAAACTCACAAATTAATTTCTCAAAGAAATGATTTGAGTTTGTTGCATTTTTTATATATTTTTATTGGTACTGTACCACAAATAATATTACAAACGTATGCCATTGTCACTTTAGATGAAAATTACTATACGAAAGGTAAATTAATTTGTAATTCATATATTTTTGAAGTCCTAAAACTTTGCTTACTTTTTCAGAGAACAAAAGCAATCTGTTACTTATGTACTGTTATTTAATAAACAGCTACCTCATATTAATTGCAAATATAATATCCGTTTCATTCCATAAAACCTTTTTTATTTTCAGTGTTTGCTTTATCTGCATCGATTGCGTCGGTTATTTGGGGTTGCGCAACATACATCTACAGTATAACAGCATTCTCCAATGAGAATTTTAGTTGGAATTCATTACTGCTGAAATTAATATGGCACTTTGGGATGTTGATTGGAAGAATTCCGGGAATTTTGTTATTTGCTGTAATTTTTGGTATCTGGACATTAATACCTTTAGGTGAGTAATTTCCTTTATTACTTTTTTTTCGTAATAGCATTTAGGCAAACAAAATGTTAGATTTGTCACTTTGAGTTCCATTAGAATGCAGATGTAACATATCCTAATTTTTTTGCAGTATTTGGCAACAAATGTATCGTCAGCTCGGCAAGCTTCACTGAGTCAATACCACAATAAAGTTCTCAGCCCCTTTTTATCAAGATCACGCCTATTTCAATGATTCCACATTGTAGATACAGTTGTGTAGATACTTGAGATACAGGACTACACTGATATATGTCTGAATTAATATTAATACTGTCACAACACTTATATAAATACCTTAGGTATACCTAATATATAAAGTATAATAAGCGTAATATCTTTTATTAATTTTTCAGGATTACATTGGTTTGCAATGACCTTTTGGATTGTCGTTCAAAAAACTACGTTTTGTCCAAATAAATTGGAAGAAACTCTATACAATGTTGTCATGGGCTTCGTTTATTGTTTTTGTTATATTAACTTGCGAGAAGGACATACACGATATCGTTTGATGTTGTTTTATACGTTGATGATATCTCAAAACTTTGGAAGCTTATTCTTGTACGTGCTTATTTCTGAAACTGAGCGTCAAAAGAAATCATGGTCTATTGCTGCAGCTATATGTATTTTATTTGGTACAATCGTAGGTAAGTTAACATAATCAGTCATTAATTAGAAAATACATATTTTGTTACATCGCACTATGATTTTTTTTATAATTTTCAGGTATTCTTTCTATGATATTATACTACAGATATTTTCATTCAACGGGACCAATTTCATGGAAGAATGACGACATCGAATTAAATAATAAAGTTGACATACAAGAATCAAATAATAAAAGAGACCAAGGTAGCAGTCTGAACCATGTCAGGTCATTTAAAAGTTCTCGAAAAGAAGAAGAAACCGACGCCAGCGCTAGGTAATTGCATACAAGTTATTCTTCGGGTATATATGTATAACAAACTATATAAATGCTATAAAATAATATTTTATTTTTACAGTAAAGATGTATCAACTGAGCAAGCTCAGAGACAGGAAAGTGAAAACGCCGACAAAAAGTTTTTATTGGAACACTGGATAGCTAGATCTGGTACACCTACATTTACATCTGCGCCTATCGGAAATAATAGCCTAGAGGTATCAAGCGTAGAATTTTACACGGTTGAAAATACACCTCAATCAATTTTGCACGAAGATGAATACAAACACAAAAACAACAAAAAAATTGCTATTTGCTCACCAACTGAGTTAACATTAAAGCTAAGTTCCATGGATAATTTAGAAAGTTCGATAGACGAAATAACTTCCAGCAATTTAAACTTGCACAAACGTAGAGGTATATGTTCCTCAGATGCATTAAGAGACGACTTAACTAATTTAAACCTAGACGTTTGTAATTTAATTAATGCAGAATTTATGAAAATGTTAAAAACGGACAGCTCGGAAATCAGCCACGATACAGATGGTTCTAATAAAAAAACTTCTTCAGACTCCATTGATATGGATTTAGACTTAAGTTTTAGCGATATCAATAGCTCCGATATAAACACATTTAACGAAAATATTGTCCAAAAATTATGTTTGAGTGCACTCAAGAATATTAAAGTTGGAAATCAAGATGCTGATATTGAAAACATTCAAAGAATAGCTTTAGATATCCTCAAAGAAATGTATGCTAAAAAGGATAAAAATAAGAATGGCATAGGAACTGACTTGTTTCCTTCGAAACCACGAGAATTAGACACTCCGACGGAGGTATTGTCAGTTCATGATTATGAAAATATATGCGCCGTGAATATAGCTCGAGAAGCTTGGGGACTGAGATCCTGGAATGGCTATTCGGACATAGAAAACTGGCTTCATGATGGAAGTGTAGTAAGAGACCGAAGAAGAGATACGTTAACATCAGGCAGCTCTGAGATAAGTAGTTGTGTTTCTCAAGATCTCAAGAATGCCATTCTGGCTGCACCACCTTTCCCAAAAAAGCCACACACTTACTCAAATGTATTTGTGAAGTTTGACAGAACAAATCAGGATGATTATGCTAATACATTAGTTTCTCATGATGATACTTTCTTAGCTAAACCATGCATAGCTGATGTGAGCAAAGATCCAAACCACTTAGAACCTATAATGGAAGAGTTAGATGACCTGGGCGACATTGATCCCTCAAGTAAAAAAAGACTGAATTCTGAGAGCTCTCTGGTGGCAACAATAGATGAAATTCGTAAGTCGACCGTAACAAACTCTCCAAGAAATTTATACTACAGGCGAGACCATTTATGGGACTCGCCTCAATTCAACACTTCTACGAAAATTGATTTAAAGCAAGCACTATGGAAAGAACCTTCCAAATTTGATTCAAGCAATATAATGGAATCTTTACCAGAAAAGGAAAACTGCATGAATATTACCCAAAGATCAAAATTTGAGATGATTAAAAAAGAACTAAACGTTTCTAATATATCATCAACATCCACAGAATTACACAGTATAGAAAATGTCACTGCTTACAATAAAAATACGAGACGTCGTCAAAAATCAAATTCTAGTAATATTAAACTACAAGGCAAAAAAATTAATACGAAACCTGAACAAAACCAACACGACTTTTCAAATAAGGATATTGATTTTTTGTGGCAACTAGTTTCTGAAAGCTCTGCTCCAACTAACTCTAGTGAGGACTGTTCTTCAAATAAAATATCGACATCTTTACAGTCACTGATACAAAAAGATACTGCTATTCCAGTAGTAAACACTTCAACATCGAAAATATCAAATGTGAAAAAAGGAGCAAGAAGTCGACCACGCCGAAAGTTTTCTATTTTGAGAGAAAGGTTTGAGCCAAGGCTTAATTTAAACTCTGATGAAGAAATTTTATACCGCTCATGTGAAACAATTCAGCCGCAAACTGACCCTAGCGTTGTTCATGTAAAAAATCAATTCGAAATAGATCAAGGAATAAGGACAAATCAACGAAAACAAAATTATGATAATTCATCTTTTGAAACTAGTGAAAATCTTCCAAGTGCTACTGGATGTGACTTGATAATGTCTAAAAATATAAAGGAAAAACGGTCCTTATTTATGAAACAAGTTTTAAGCCCACCAAAATTCAACACGAAATTAAGACATAAGGTGTAAATCGGTAGTTATATTATGTGATTATCTTGTTCCTAGTTTTTTCTATATTATCGCTACAAGGAATGAAGTCAAATGTGAACATGGATCTCAAAATCAGTGTAGTCATTTTATACTACCATAATATTACAATTTAGGAAAGGACATTGACTATTTAAGTATAACAATTAGTCAGGACACAGTGCCCATAGAATATATTGATGTTCTATGGGCTAGTTCAGTATTTAAAGGTGCGCCTTACGAACTTTGTAAACAATTAATATTTTGTCGGACGATGAGGCGAATAGCGAGTAAAATACGTCTCAGCCTTACTGGCCGCATGTCGACTGTATTTCTCTATTTTCAAATCGAATTATACATTTACATTACTCTAAAAAATTGCCAGAAATATTTTCCGCAGCCTACATTCTGTAATAAGGTGGAATCTGTTTGAAAAAATAATATACATATTAAATTACCTGAAAAACCTTAAAAATATCTTTTTAACCCTGCGTTTTTTTTTTTGCTTTGATGTGTAAGGATCCATTTGGAAGTACCTACTCTCACGTATGGGCAGCATTTGACCCAAACCCGGTCAATGTCCTTTCCATTGATATAAAATGTTGTGTGTCGTTTAAAGTTTTTAGTAAGATAAGAATAATATAGTAATACTGATGACCACGGTTATAGTCTTCCATAATGTGATATTAATATCGGATAAATAAATTGCTGCTAATAAGTGTGTTTAGAAAAATCTGAACTGATGATTGTATTTTGACTGTTTTTATAATGTATTTGTGATAATATTTAAGTAATATTGTGAAATTATGGAACTAAGACATATCGAAAACTTGCCTTTTTTATGATTAAGCCAGTATTGTAAACTATAATTAGTTATAGTCAATTTTATAGAAGTAAAATAAATTCGATTAAATATACTAAGGTTGCTATTATTTTAAAATGAAATGATACAAAGTTAAGTCAAATATAATATTTATTATTTAATAAAAATAACATGCTGCCACAAAAATAGATTACAGAAGTAAATACACTTATTCATCTATATACCTAAATGATTTTATAGCATTTATAATGCTTCATAAATAGAAGATACACAACAATATTGTCTTAATTATCACATTATGCAGTTATAATAAAAACCAATTAAATTATTTTCCATTATCCACTAACATTACAATAAAATTGACAAATATTACTCTGATAACAGTCTTCTTATAGAATACAATGGCTCAAAATATACATATAAATAGGAATAACTACTGTAGTACTTAGGACATATCACTAGAACATTATTTATGTATTACCAGCTAAAATTATCAAAATATAGCTGCCTACTTCTAGAAAAATCTTCTAAGAAATATAAAAATATATTAGATAAATTATTAAATGATGAGTTACACTTCGTGATAAGTATTAAAAATGGAACAAAATAATAAATTGAGTATGAAAAAGATATTGCTTTAGTTAAATTTTAACGAGCAAAATGTTTAAAGATCAGTCGTCATAACATTTGTGAGGAGACGGATGCGATGAGCGTTACAGTTTCGACAAAGAATATGATCATCAAGTGGGTAACATCCTCGGCCTTCTGATTCCGAAGACAGTAAGAGCCCACAGTCTTCACACCGGTAACATCTCACATGGAAACTGCGATCCAATGCCACCACTCTGACAGTTTCTTCTTCGCCTTCTTCTGGCATAATAGGTAATTCACAAACACAACAGCGTGGGGCAAATTTCTTATGAAAATCCTCAATACAATGAATTTGATTCATGGCATCTACAGTGAATGGTATTCCATCCAGACTTTTACCACACACAACACAAGTGAAACAGTTAGGGTGGTAAGGTTTCCCAGTAGCTCGCAAAATCCTATCTAGGATTGGCATGTCACACACAGAACATTTCTCTAAGGTTTCATAGTAATCAGTTTCACAATATGGCTGACCTTCCACGGCATAAAAGGGTTTCCCTTGCAAGTTTATGTTGCAGCGGTGACAACAAAAGCATGTCACATGATACATGTTTCCCATTGCTGTACATCCAGAACTCTCACCTATCACTTTTCCATCGCATTTGATACATGTTCCAAAAACATCTAAATCCTGACTGTCAGAGATAGACTTCACAAGAAGATTAGTAAGTGCATCCACCTCTTCTTCTTTATGCAATGGTGACTTGCTTGCATTAGACATGTTATTGCGATAATTGTGCAAGGAATTTGACTGCGATGACATGTTGCTATGTGGACGTGGGTTAATAGGCTCATAAAGTGACTCATAAGTTGATGATTGTGAAACCCCATATTCAGGAAACTCATTTTGATAAATAGGTGGGTAAGTTGGCCTTTCTTGATTGTAGTTCAAGTTTGCAGTGGCTCTGACCAACTCACTGTAGTTAGAGCTAACAGGCGATGGTGGAGGTAAATATTCATCATTATTTTGAGTCACATGATATGGTTTTGATGATGCGATAGAAATAGATGGAGGCGGAGGCGGCGGCGGCGGCGGTGGTACCGGTGGCAAGGTATCATTGCTTCTGTATGGAGGTATATTGCTGTACGTTGCATTGTAACTCTTAGGCGACGTAGGTAAGTTTTGTCTATATGAATGGTTAAACGTTGCCAGATTCAATTGATTTACATTTGCGTAATCTTTATGAATATGAGGTCGTGCATTGCCTGGAAGTGTGTTGCTATATGTTGTGTTATTATTTGCAGTCGGCATGATCATCGCAGAATACGACGGCTCACAAATAGTGCTTACTACAGCACTGTGTGGAACTTGAGGCTGAGCCTTCTTTTTTGGCGGTACGGCTGGTGGTATCTTTTTAACTTTACCAGAGTTATTTAAATCCTTAGCCATTTGCAATTCAGCTAATTGCTTTTCCAATGCGTCAATGTTATCAAGTCGTGACATTTCTGCGATATTATTGACCTGATAATGTGAGAATGGCAAGCAAACGTTAAGAATATTAATTACCTTATGCTTTTTGAAGATGTCCTTTTATAAATATATGTCTGTTTTTAATGTAAGAACCACATTCTTTTATGAGTATCACATTCACTTTACACATTTGAAGAAAATGCTTTTGTTATCTTATAATCCACTTGTCTTGCCTTGCTTTGGTTCGATGATGACTTGATGACATGTTCTTCGCTCACACGTCATAGTTAGCCATAGAGTGCAAATGCAAAAATGCAATTTTATATCCACAGATTAAATTAGTATATTATATGTCATGCGCCAGCGCATGTAAACTTTCGTAAAAAAAATCACGTCATTGCTTAATAATTACTTTAGCTGCATTATAATATTTGTTTTGTATAATAAAATTAAACTAGTCGTATAGAAAAAAAGACATGGTACTACATAATGTCTCAATGTTTTTTTGTCTTATTTTAGTCGATTAATCACAGCGGCATATCTATAGTCTATGATTCCCATTAGAGTTTTATTAAGGTATACGCATGCTTAATTTATTTTCATCACCACTGCTCTCAAAAACGGTGAAGGAAAACATCGTGAGGAAACCGGCATGTCCTAGAACCATAAATTCGAAGACGTGACATCCACCAACCCGGACTGGTGGACTACGGCCCATTCCCTCTCCTAGAGAGGAGGCCTGAGTCCCAACATTGGGAACATTATAAGGCCGACAATGCAATGCAATACACGTGCTGCTGAATAAAAAAACAAAACGAGTAATTTATGCGTTTTAACTGTATACATTTCATTGTGAAAAGAACACTTGTTTTAAACAAATGTTCTTCATTAAGCATACTCATAGTAAATATTATACACACAAACCAACCATTTAGTAGCTATAGCAAACTTTGCCAGTGCAGCATGTAATCAAAAATAGAAAACACGGTTCTGTTTAGCATATTGAAAATGAGCATGCTTATTTCTAGCAAAGTGCGATACATGTTACTAGATTAGTAGCAATTGCTCATACTTGAGTGGCATGCTTTTGTGCTAGTAATGAGCAGGTCTATCTGTGCCTTTATCGTGAGTCTAAACGCGGTGATAATTGTCCACTGACCTCTATTATCTATATATCTAAAGTTTGTATGGAGAAAACTGCTTACACAGGCGAAACCACTGGCAAAAACGAACAGTGTAGCGAACGAATGAACCACTGGCAAAAGCTAGTTAGCACTATTAGTGTAATTGTCCCTGCGTTCTAAAAAACGACAAAACCTATAATTTTGCGAATCCGACCAACGTACAACGTAACAATGATTAGGTACCTACTCAATAGCCCTTACAAATTGTGACTACTAAATTTGGTCGGATTCGCAACATTATCACTTTTATCACACTTCGGAACTACGACTTCGAAGTTCTGAATTGCGACAAAGTAATTATTTAGCGAATCCAACCAAATTTAATAGTCGCAAAATACAAGAGCTATTACGTAATAATTGTAACGTTGCGCGTTGGTAGGATTCGCAATATATCGCTTTTGTCGCATTTCGGAACGCAGGGAGTGACGTTTTAAAAAAAAACTACATTGAAACCATAGAGGAAAAATTGACATATTGACACTGACAGTGCCAGTTGTGTTTTCTGTTTCGCGTGGTTTAGTTTGAGAAGCGAGCGAGGGACGCTTTTTGTTATTGTGGAAATCCATTAAATCATTAATTTAGTCTCCATATTAAAAAAGTTTCAGTTGTAATCATGGCTATGCAGTGCCAACTATGGATGGGCAGCGTTAGTATTAGAAACTAAAATTTTAATAGTATTTTTAGGCTTTATTGATACCTATATTGTGCAATCTTAGTGTTTTATTTATATATATTCCATGATAATATAAATGTAGAGACATATAATTATTAACAATTTTTAATTTTACTTGCTAGTCCTTCATGCATTAATAAATCAAAATAGATTCCAGATTCAAATGTTCATTTATGCCAACCATTACAAAATGATAGAGTTTTATGTAGGAAATATGATCGTAGAAGTTTTTCCTCTACAAATAATCAATTTATTTATAGTTGGAGCCCAATATGACTGAGAGCTTCATCATGGCTGCTTTCAACCGGATGGGGCAGCGTCCACTGGCAGTAAAAGTCATGAGAAATAAATTCACCGGAGAACCAGCTGGATATGCTTTTGTACATTTTCAGGTATGTTACAGAATCTTACAATATTTAGTTGATTTTATTCAAAATAGACCGTATGGTGTCCGGACGTGTTCCGTATGGTGTCCGGACGTAAAGAATAACACCATCCCATTTCTTCCCGTGGGTGTCGTAAGAGGCGACTAAGGGACATACCAGAGAATGGGCAGCAGCATCCTTTGTGAATTGCAACAACCAAACTGCGATCGCCAACCCACAAGCCAAGCGTGGCGATTATGGCAAAACCCCCCAATGATAAGCACAACCAAAAAATGGCCCCTAGTGCCCGGCAGCCCGTCTACCCTTGACTCCGGTTGGCTACGGTGAGGCAAGGGGTGCGAAGAATCTCCGGATGGGATCCGGCTACGCCTTTAGAAAACGACAACTGGACTTGGCAACATATAACACGCGTACACTCCGGTCCAACGAGAAGATCACCGAACTTGAGGAAGAATTGAGCAGGTTACGATGGAGTATTGTGGGATTATCTGAAGTCCGAAGACAGGGGGAGGACACGATAATTCTCAAATCTGGTAACCTGCTTTATTTCCGGGAGGGTGACCAGCAGTCCCAGGGTGGTGTCGGGTTTATCGTCCACAAGTCCCTTGTGAACAATGTGGTGAAGATCGAGAGTGTGTCGACCAGGGTGGCGTATCTTATACTCAGAATATCATCAAGATATTCGCTGAAGGTCATACAGGTTTACGCCGCGACCTCGACACACCCCGACGACGAAGTAGAGTCCATGTATGAGTATATATCCAGAGCCATGCATGGTTGTAAGACTCACTTCACCGTGGTCATGGGGGGCTTTAACGCGAAACTGGGTAAACGAGAACAATTTGGATTTGGACATTGGAACCGCCGGGGACACCTATTGGCTAGTTTTATGGAGAAGGAGGGCCTCTATATGATGAACTCCTTCTTCAAAAAACGTGACCGTAGGAAGTGGACCTGGCAAAGCCCTGATGGTGCGACCAGAAACGAGATTGACTTCATCATGTCGACGAAGAAGCAAATATTCAATGATGTCTCTGTGATCAACGCGGTGAAAACTGGAAGTGATCACCGCATGGTAAGAGGCACATTAAATATCAATATCAAGCTTGAAAGATCTCGACTGATGAAGTCTACGCTCCGTCCAGCACAGATCCAGATTCAAAACTCCGAGAGCTTTCAGCTCGAACTTCACAATCGTTTCGAGTGCCTAGGTGGCTCTGTGGACGAATACAAGGATGGGTTCGTGGAAACTGTCCATACGGTCGGGTCTAAGTTTTTTAAGACTCGTCGTACAAGGAAGAAAAGGCTCTCTGATCAAACTCTCGAACTTTTGAAAGAGAGGCGTGACATGATTCTGCAGTCTTCAGACGATGCGTGCATCTACCGGCAGCTTAATAGACGGATCTCAAAGTCCTTAATACGCGATCTCCGCCTCTTTTACCTTTCGACCGTTCCCCGCGCGCCATTCGGAAATGACTGCAGGGGCACCGCCATAAATAAAATGGCGGCGGAAATAACTTTTTGTGATGTCAAACCGAAAAAAAAAAGCAGAGCATAGACTATAAAATATTGTTGCGTTCAATTTATAGGAAATTTATCCAAGAACGTAAATAATCAAACTTGTTCATACAAAAGTAGTCTCTAAATATTGAAAATAGGGCCTACAATGAAGTGGGAGAGAGCGAACCGGCATTCGCTTGGCTTTCGACCGTGTGGCGCGATGACTTCACGCCGCGAACGCCGGCGTTCGCGTGACTTTGAGCAGGAAACCAACGACCGAACGACCGGAACGAACCGAACGGATTAAGGATGCGATTGAGCGGAATAAGGGCTCCAAGGTTTTTGCAAGGGATCTGTTTATAGGGCAGTGCCAGCTCACGAAACTGAAGACCGACGGTGGCAGAGTCATGTCCGCCAAATCGGAGCTTCTGGGAGAGATCGAGGCATTCTATGGACATCTGTACACATCTATCACAAAACCCACAACGAATCTAGCAAACGACCCAAGAGTAAGATTAACCCGGCACTATACCGAAGATATTCCGGACGTCAGCCTGTACGAGATTAGGATGGCTCTGAAGCAGCTTAAAAACAACAAGGCGTCTGGTGACGACGGAATTACAGCCGAACTCCTGAAGGCGGGTGGAAAACCGGTCCTAAAGGCCCTTCAGAGGTTGTTCGATTCCGTCATACTTGAGGGAAAGAGCAGAGCAGAGCAGAGGTGTGGTGGTACTATTCTTTAAGAAAGGCGACAATGCCCTGCTTAAGAATTACAGGCCCATCTCACTTCTGAGCCATGTCTACAAGCTGTTTTCCAGAGTCATCACGAATCGTCTCGCGCGCAGGTTCGACGACTTCCAGCCTCCCGAACAAGCCGGTTTTCGAAAAGGTTTCAGCACCGTAGACCACATACATACGCTTCGGCAGGTTATATAGAAGACCGAGGAGTATAACCTGCCTTTATGCTTAGCGTTCGTGGACTACGAGAAAGCTTTTGATTCGATCGAGACTTGGGCTGTACTGCAGTCTCTCCAACGGTGCCAGATTGACTATCGGTACATCGAAGTGCTGAAGTGTTTGTACGAAAACGCCACAATGTCCCAAAATAGACCTACCCAACTGGATTGTCTGTCCCAGGTAACGTAATCGTCTACAACTTCGAGTGCAGAGTCTTCGATCTTGATCGGAGTGGGTGCTACATGGTTATTTACCATGACTTTGGTTTTGTCCATGTTCATTTTAAGACCCACTCTTTCGGAAGCTCTACTAAGGTCATCGAGCATTGTACTGAGCTCCTCCGCAGTTTCAGCCATGACTACTATATCATCGGCAAACCGAAGGTGAGTGATGTACTCGCCATTGACATTAATGCCTAGTCCACTCCAGTCCAGAACCTTGAAGACATCCTCCATTGCAGCCGTGAACAATTTCGGAGAGATGACATCTCCCTGCCTCACGCCCCGCTGCAGAAGGATAGGTTTCGAGGTCCGGTCCTGAAGTCGGACTGACATTGTGGCGTTTTTGTACAAACACTTCAGCACTTCGATGACGACTTTGAGAAAGAGGTCAATCGTCGAATCCGACTCGGCTGGGCAGCGTTCGGGAAGCTGCGCGGTATCTTCTCGTCCAACATACAACATTGTCTCAAGACGAATGTCTATGACCAGTGCGTGTTGCCAGTGATGACATATGGCTCTGAAACATGGTCGCTTACAATGGGCCTCATCAGAAGGCTTACAGTCACCCAAAGGGCAATGGAAAGGGCTATGCTCGGAGTTTCCTTGCGTGATCGCATAAAGAAAGAAGATATCCGCAGGAGAACCAAGGTCGCCGACATAGCCCGAAGAATCGCCAAACTAAAGTGGCAGTGGGCAGGGCACATTGCTCGTAGAACGGATGGTCGATGGGGCCGAAAGGTTCTAGAGTGGCGACCGCGCACCGGAAAACGCAGCGTTGGAAGGCCTCCCACAAGGTGGACCGACGACCTGGTGAGGGTCGCGGGAGTGCGGTGGATGCGAGAAGCACAGGATCGGTCGTTGTGGCGACGCTTGGGGGAGGCCTATGTCCAGCAGTGGACGTCTTTCGGCTGAAATTATGATGATGATGATGATTCAAAATAGTATCCAAAATAATATTCAAAATAATTAATAAATGCCTGAAAAAATTCCTTAAATATTTAATGTTAAAACTTTAAATTACAGACTGATGAAGAAGCAATAGATGCCATGCATAAATTGAATGGTAAACCAATCCCAGGAACATTTCCAGTAGTAAGATTCCGCCTTAACACAGCATCTCGGGAAGCACGTGCTAACATGCAGACAGAAAGAGAGTTCTCCGTGTGGGTGGGGGACTTGAGCCCTGATGTTGACGACTATTCACTCTATAGAATCTTTGCATCTAAGTATTCTTCAATAAAAACTGCAAAAGGTATCCTCTAACATTTACATTTATACCTAGAAATCTTTTTAAATTAGTTGTTAATTCTAATTATCATCATTCCAGTTATCTTGGACAGCTCAGGATATACAAAAGGCTATGGATTTGTTAGGTTCGGCAATGAAGAGGAACAAAGAAATGCATTGTATGCAATGAATGGTTATACGGGACTCGGTTCAAAACCTTTGAAAATTTGTACTGCAGTGCCCAAGCCTAAGTGCACCATAGGCTCGGCAAACCAACATGCTCCGACAACAGCAAACTCCACATTTAGCGGTGGAACGGTAAGTAACTCTTTCTTAAAAAAATTACTTTTACTTAATTGGCTTGTGTTCTTCACTTCTAAGTGTGGATGCTACATGTGCTGCTGGCGCCAGATGACTGAAATTTCACCTTCAATTTAAAGAAATCTTTCATTCTATAGCTTGCTTTTCAGCGTTACAAACGGTCATGCAGATGGCTTGGGAAATAAACATTTGTGCAACATGAAAAAGATGCCGAATTAAATTAAAATCGTTGGCATCTACCTTCAGAGCTCATGAAGTCATATATTTTTTATGCAAGATAAACTACTACTCAATTGTTCATTTAAAGTTCAACACGTTTTGACTGAATTTTTGAACAATTACCTACTATAACAAATAAAACAAATACAATATGCCAAAGTTTTTAATTTTCAACACTGACAATATCTGTAGGCCAACCGCTTATTGCTTATCAAATGAGTCAAGAAGAATTCAGCTTCAGAACAAGCTTGCATCTTATGAAACTTCATCAACTGAAACTAAAGAAAAAGCGGACCCTGGATTTTGGCTTGAGGGATGACTGTCAGGATGTTGTACATATAAAGTAACATTTTACTTTATAGGAGTACAATCAATACTATGATCCGTCAACATACTGGCAGAACTACTCTGCGTGGTCTGGCTACTACGGGCAGGGGGAGCCGGGCGGCGCGCCTGCGCAGACCGTGCCAGTCACCGACCCTGCGCAAGCGCCCGCCGCCAAGGCGCAGCCGGACGAGCTGGCGCTAGTTGGTAAGTCGACTATACGTATGGATGGATAAATTCTTGTAGAATAGACTTAACTTTGTACACCAAAATAAAATCAGTATTAATCTTTTATAAAATCAGTTTGTAATGTTTCAAACCCTGAGTTTCAGGCCTACCCTCTGTGAAAGGGAATTGGCCGTGTGTGGTTTGGTGGACGCCATGTGTCTTCGATGTTGTTGTAGGGTATACTGGATTTTATAGTGTTTTCAGTAAAGATCGCGCATTTTCAGTCAAGGATGTCGTAGATATGTAACAAATAATTAGGTAGGTACAAAGTGTACTGCACGCTGTGAACGTATGTCACCTTAGTGGATACGACTAGACCACCGCTGCTCCATTGGACCTGGCTTATATCATAGAAACATTTTACCACAAAATCTTAGGTAGGTACCTACTTTAGTTTTAACAAATAAATCAGTTGTTATTTATCTAAATCTAAAAGTAAATACAAATACTTGTGTATTGCAAGTACAATTTTAGTAAATTTTAAACCAGGAAAGAGGTGTCCTATGCTCACGTAAACATTAGTAGACCTTTATCCAGGATTAATTTTTACGTGGCGTGTTAAAATGTCAGTCGTGCGAGCGAGAAAGAGGGATGGAGCTATACACCCTATATACCTCCATCCCTTTTAATTCAGTGCGCTAAGTGCGAGTAGAACGTTTATCTCATTTGTCTCTCTGGTTGGTTAAGAGCTTGGAGCGGGCCAATCGGAGCGACGAACGTCATAAAGGTGTCGATCGCGTTAACGTAAAACAAACTCGCACTAGGCACTCAGTTTAGGTTGTAAAATGGATCGCGTTAATAGCTCGTGGTAGCACAGCAGGAAGTGTTCTTATTCTAATACGTATACCGTTTGTTTTACAGAACACAAGAAAGTTCTCGACGTTGACCTACTGAACCAAGAGTTTCTGGACCCTGAGTTGTCACTGTGGGACAGCCTCGAAGACTCGCAGTGGTTCCCCCACGAGGTTGTGGAATGCTGAGTGAGCATTATAGGAGTTAATGACGTTTAAATTAAGTCTCTTATAAAATTGTAAATAAATGACTTTGCATTTATGTTTCTTGCTTTTATTTGTAGCAGCAACTTCAAAATTATACACACGAATAAACTGCAAAATAAACTCATCTGAAAATTACATTACGGCTGAAATATCTTGACTGCTTCGAACAATTAGCTGCGTTGTAATTCTTTTTACAAATCGTTAAGGCGCGTATGCGCAATGGTTCGGAATGCCAACGTCACAGTGAAGCAGTGGTCAATAAAAGGTCTACGGGACTTCATTAGGGACGATAAAGTTTTAGTTATGGTAACTTTGGCAAGTAACAGGTAACAAAGGTGTGTAATATAATACCTTAATTCATTTAATTATAAAGCTCCATTTTTTTTATTTGTTCTTCTGGATGGTATTGGTAATCATGGTCATCCATTGCCAGACAGTGTTGTGGCAATCTCTATATAGCACACCTTTGTTACCTGCCAAAGTCACCATAACTGAAACTCCATCGTTCCTACCTGTGTTGGAAACGTGCACTGACAAACTATCAGCTTTTTATAAAATTACGAGTCTGGCAGCCACGGCCACAGCTTACGGCCTGTTCACAATTTCGGTCAGCAACATGCGGCGCGGCGGGCGGGGCGGCAGCGACGTCTCATGGCGTGCTTCAAACATTTTCATACTTTTTGATTCTTACCGCTCGTTGCCGCGTATTTCCATTGTATACAAGGCCAGAACGCAGCCATAGGAAACTGCTCGCGTATACTTTATATTGCTATTTTTAAATCTGCAATTACAATGTATACACGAATTCTGCGCACTGGTCTTGTATAGTTTGTAACGTGTACGCGCGCGTCCTGGTTCCAAACTATACTACAGTTAACATCACTTACGCCTGACAAAAGCTGCGATATAGTATAATAAAATCGTTTATGAATATAATGGAATGAAGTTTTAACATTACTAATGTAGAATTAGATAAAAAATAATGGCTTCTAACTGAACCAAACCCAAATGATTCACTAACATTAGAAGGGGATCTGGATTTAATGGTCACTGTTCTAACCTAACCCACATGATCGCTTCGTTAGCTCGCCACCACGTTCTAATGGTCACTATTCTAACCTGACCTTATCCAGGCGCGATTTTTAACCTAACCTAACCCAAATGATTCACTAACATTAGAAGGGGATCTGGCGCTCGGCGGCCGCTGCCACGGCACGCTCGCCTTCACGCTTTAATGGTCACTGTTCTAACCTAACCCACTTGATCGCTTCGTTAGCTCACCATCGTATTCTAATGGTCACTATTCTAACATGACCTAATCCAGCCGCGATTATTCCGATCTACGTACGATTAGTCCATATTCGTACTGGTACTGTATTTATGAATAAGGTTAGGTAGCTAGGTCACTACGAAATATACGCGAGTATTTGCGTACTATTGTATAGATTGGAAGACCTCGATTAAAAAGTGATTTCCAGACTAGTTTCACATCCTTGCGTTCTGGCCATTTACAGAATGTAAATACGCCTCGTCGCCCCGCGCTTAACTGTCGCTCACAGCGGCAAGGTCGTGAACGAGCCGTTACGCTATAATCACTACTACACACGATTGTCGCCGCATAGTACTTTTGTATAGAGGGATGGTCGCCCTGAAGGCTAACTCGCGTTCTTCATGATAATGGCTTTACGAACCAGACATAATATACATACCCGTCTGATCAGAGGATCCTGAATTTTCAGCGGAGGATCCTGTTCTACCTACCTTTAAAAGACCTGCGGTAAGTAGTCGACTATTCATGGACATGGACAGGCCTGAAACACAGGTTTTCATTAACCTAGATCAGGCAGGTCTACATTACTTTTAGAATTACTTTTTTTCTCGTTACTTACTTTATACTTGGCCTTGGACGCTACCTGTGTCGCGACTCTTGCGCCATCCTATCTTCCTAGCTCGTCGCGCTGTGCTGGTGCTGCCGCGGCGGCTGCGGAGAACCTCAAGCGGCGGAAATATAACAACCTCGTCGGTAGTTATATTTTTGAGCCGTTTGGGGTTGTGACTTTTGGGCCGTGGGGTCCGAGTGCTCATGCCCTTTTTAAAGAATTATCCAAACGGCTAGTTGACACTTCGCGTGACCAAAGGGCTGGCTTTTACCTCGGTCAGAGATTAAGCATTGCCATACAACGTGGCAATGCCGCCAGTCTTTTGGGCACACTTCCAGTCGACAGCGATGCGGAGGAATTTTTTGACGCCATATTTTAGTTATGAGTTATTGTGTATATATTATGTAATTTTAATTAGTTAGTGTTTTTATTTTTCATGTATAAATAGTCCTATTTGCAAAATAAATAACAATACTTGAATAAAATTTTATTATTTTTATTATGTCTAGGGATATTTCAAAGCTACATAGATGGGGTCTACATTTCGCTCGTATTTGTCGAAAGATTACGCAAAGCTCAGACCAGCAAAAAAAAGGATACAAAGCTGTACCTTTAGAACGCCCACATTTAGCCAGGTCCCATGTGTGTGTACAAAGTAAAACTAATATTTTTTATCAGAACTCATTTATTATTTGGAACAATACTTCATAACATAGTTGACGGGTCTACTGTAATACAAATATTCATGTATTTCGATGTATATTGCTTATCAGATTTGCATTATGTCCTAAAACATTATTAAAATACGTAATTGTAATGCTAAAAGTTCTCTCTATTGAATATATTTTGTATACAATTTACTGTCAAAACATTAAAAAGCTTTATATTTGTAAATATAAAATTTATCTGAGATCGCACAAGATTCCAATATTATTAATATAATTATTCAATATCACATAGCTACGTTCGAACCTATTAATTTATTGCTACACAATAATATACTCAGTTTTGACTCCATTGTAAGTAGTTTTAAAACTATACTATTTTAAGGCGATATTACATATTTTGGAGCCGATAAAACAAGACGGCGCACCTTTTCTGATTATCTATATTCGTTTTTGGGACAAAGTACTTAGGACATTTTGTTACACGTGGAGAAAATTTGTCACTGTGACCGAGGCGGCATTCACCCGAGCCTCGGCGAGGGGTAGTGACAAATTTCCACGTGTATCAAACGACGTTTTTCAATACACTTACGAAGATTACGCGCGCCTCGTGGGGGTCGCGCCGCGCCCCGCCTGATACGATACATGTAATAAAATTACGGCGGAGGTGAGTACGCGCACTATTGCAAAAACCTTCAATTGCGTGCCTAAAAGCGGTGGGATAAGAGCGGGCTTTCGAGTAAGTGTATTGAAAAGATTTTCCTATCTGAGCTGACCCCTATGGTCTGAACTTTCGTGGCACTGGTGCCACTAGCTATATGGATATAGATAGACGCCTTTAGAACAAGCATGAGGTGTCTATGGGCTGTATGGTCGTTGGATCTACCGTAAAAGATAAGGCACACTACGAATAGACTTGTCTCAAAAATCACTCGCAAAAAAAACCGATAATGATGAAGGGCTGCACGGGATACAGGTCACGGTATCTATACTTATACTACTATATTATAAAGCTGAAGAGTTTGTTTGTTTGGTTGAACGAGCTAATCTTAGGAACAACTGATTCGAATCGAAAAATTCTGTGTTGGATAGCCCCAGGCTATATAAAATCACGCTGCGACCAAGAGGAGAGGAGCAGTAACCAAAGGCGTGGGTGAAACTGCGGGGGACAGTTAGTTTCATATATGAACTATAAAAAGTTCAAAATCTTGTATATAGGGTGACTGGTAATTAGTGACCGATACTTAAACACGTGATTGTAATCATGATTACAAACAACTTTCCTAAAGAAACTTTTTTTAGATACTCACTAGTTTGTAGGTACATTCACTGATTTAGGTACGTACACTTATGGGTTTGCAAGCTGCGCGGGTGTTCTGTCACTATTGTAGGTACGACGGCGTACGCGGCTAACAGCTGAGCGGTCGCCAGTCGCAGGCGCGCGCGCGTATTTAAACAGCTGTTTTATTATTGTGATAAAACTAATGAGAAATTAAAAAAAGTTTCTTTGGGAAAGTTGTTTGTAATCATGAGTACAATCATGTGTTTAAGTATCGGTCACTAATTACCAGTCACCCTATATAAATTAACTCCTTCCTGCTCTACTATTTTAGCAACGGTTTATTCATTCTCATATTCAGAATCTTGACTTCAACACATAAAAAAAACTTGAACTGTCCCATTTTGTATAGACTTCTATAAAAATACTGATTACTAGACTTCCGATCCTACCCGCGCGCGTACTCGTATGTATTTTGCAGTTTAGTGATTCATATACAAAGCTACTTGAACAGCTACTAATTAAAATGGAATTATTGCGACTCTATTTTAGTAGCTAATAAGCCGCTAGCTAGGTTTCCCTTCAAAATTCATTTTTACAGTATTTTGTTGTAAAATGCACGCCGTCTATATTAAACACTACAAATGGTTAGTTATAATGTAAACCTTGAGGATGAATGTGAAAGATAGTTTCACAATTAAAATGCAAAAATACAATAAAGTAAGTAAAATAATTTAACAGCCTTACGTCTATAACTTACATCTAAAACATAACATACAACAAAGGTATTTAATTCAGCGGTAAACACATTAAGGTGAAAACTATAGTCTCGAGCGTGGCTGTGTTGTCGCTAGATGGCGCTGAACTCAACATTTTATTTTATTTATAGACCTTCGGAAAAACGAAAATATTATGGACCAAATGTCAGCCGATCAATTTTGTACATCCGGGTGTACGAACGACGCTTGGAGCGTTTTCAAGGATATTCAAGTTGTTCACCCGTGTAACAAGCTGTACTACATGAATAGTCAGAATTAGATGGATTTTGAGGTAATCATTTGACAAAGTTTAATAAAGTGGTATGTACGATTTTAGCAAATATCATTTCCTTGACTAAATAATGCTCCCATACACAAAAACAAAATAAACTAAAAATATTGAGATCAACGCCATCTAGTGAAAATTTGGCCAAGTCTGGGACCGTAACATTCACCTTACCATAGAAAATATCACTAGTCGTGTTACACCCACGGGATCAACGTCGCATCGATGTTTTGTTCAACTTCAATCGTAAAAGTAATCGAACAAGAATCCATTAGCCATGTGCTAAGGATCAACCAAAGACAACCTTAAACTTATATTTCCGATCAGCATTAGAAAATCGATTATTCGGCAGCGAAGGGTAAGATTTACAGACATTGATTTTACTTTGCAAAGTTAGCGTTTTATACTAATATGAACCTTATACTTTAGCTCATAAAAGTAATATTCGTAAAACGAACTTGTTCATATTAGCTTAAACGAATATGAAAACATATTTGCTGATTCACATAATATGTAAATATGAAACTGTAACTTAATATAGTATTATAATATTATAATTGATGTAGCTAAATACATCGATCAAAATCGACCCTGTGGATGTAATACTAATAACAATGAAACTCTAATATTAAAACTAATGATAAAACATCTGGCTACTTGCATTAGCAGGGCAGTGAATAATTATCTATATTACACTAATTTAGTAAAAGTTGAACATGATTTTATTGCTTCAAGCATAAACAATTCACTTAGCATATTATTATGACATTATGAATAATGTTTTTTTTTTCGTTTACAGTACCTGACCGTGTTCATGGTAAATTAAATTAGCGTAACACGTTGCTAGCAAGACTGCCAAGAGTATGTATAAGCAACATGTTTCTAGCAACTAGTGATGCAACGGAAGTGTCTTAAACGAAGCGGAAACCGATGTCAAAAGTAAATCTTTGCGGATGCGGAAGCGGAAACGGAAGCGTTAATACTAGATTTTTTTTAAATAACAGAAGGTTTATGTCGTAATCACCACACGAGGCGCGGTGATGCGCAGAATGAACCAAAAAAATATAATAATTAAGAAACTCGTTGCGACACGTTTGTGTACCGCGGAAACGGAAGTGCAAAAAAGCTTGCAGAACTTCTGCAAAAGCGGAAGCGGAAGCAGAGTTGTGTTGCAACACTACTAGCAACACAGTTATGTTGCTGCAACAATGTTGAATAACTTTGTTTACCATGAATACGGGACTAAATGAGATAAATCAGGCAGAAGAAAAAAGGTCTTGCGCTCGTTAAAGTACTTATACACGGTGCAAAAGTAATTTGAACATGTTAGGGACGTAATACAGGCAGTCGACCGCTATTAGCGGTCATTTGACGGCCGTTCGTGCGATGGCATGCGCGATCATTTTTGTTGCGAAATATTTTGGACCCTTGTTTTTTTAACCACTGGTTATCTCTTAACTTTTGACTATGTTACAAGCATCGTGTAACAGCATCATAAGGCTTGGTATAGCACTATCTCTGTCAAATAAAGTGAAGCAGATAGCAGTATCCAAATCAGCTCAATAGTGCCTGAGTCTCATACTTCAGAAGTCAAGGGCCGTAAGTCAACAATTTTGTGAGAGGGAGAAAGGGGGGTAAACTTTATACGTAATGTATAGATCGATGATGTCTGAGCCTACTCTATTTCATGACATTAGAATAAAAAGCAAGCTTTTTAGAAAGAAAACACGTGGTTTTCATTTTGATTGCTTAACAACAAAGACGGTGTACTCTCGCTTAGCAAAACAAAGTTTCGAAAGCGACCGCTTTTTGAATATCTCTGCTTTGAACATGTTCTTTATAGGTTCCCGCTCCATGATGACTTCCCTATACGGCCCCAGGACAAACATAAGGTTTTCTATTTTATACATGCATACCACGTAACGGCATTACTTTATTTGATCAGCCAGAGTACAAAAAAGGTAAATTTGTACCCTCGCTAAGCAAAAAAAAAAGACCATCTTTTCATTCTGCCTGATGTACTGTACGCTAGTCTTAAAGCTGTGTGATGGTGTACGAACTATGTCGCTTCCTTTTAGCAGGACTACTGTTCATCTGAATAACACCTGGAGTTGAGCAGGGTCTGCTATCCTGGCTAGCTACACTGCTAGGAGACGTCAGATGAGGCGAAGATCCCGCATTGCTTTTAGGAGTACCACCCTTCTTCATATAAGTAACGACGGAGTTCAAGAACGATGTTGGTAAAGCTACAGGAGTCAATCTTCCCCCTCCGCTTGCTATGTAAGTCTGTAACATCTTTTTGGAAGGAGAGTTGGGGTCATTGACCGTGAGTACGACTAAGGAACCGTTTTCGATATTAGAAGGCACTATTGGTGTGGTCGGCGGTTGTTTGTCGACCTGTGGTTTAGAAGAATCGATTTTGCGTATAGTGGCCATGTCATTGGGCGTCTTGGCCGGTGCGATGCGTGTGATGGTCGCGAATTGGGCAGAGGGCGTTGACACGGGTCGGCTTCTAGTGGGTCTTTGACGGGATTTCTCGTTGTTCAATTTGGCCTCGTGGTGTCTTTGAATAATTTCGTCAGCCGTGAGACCGCTGCTTGCCGAAGGTAAAATAGAAGACCCCAAGGCTTTTGAACTTCGACCTGTAATAGACAAGAATGGTCATTAAAGTGTAATTCGTACAAGATGTTTACGAAGCAGGATCAAACACAAAACTGACACGTTAATTTGATCTTTGCCATAAACTAGCGCATGGTTAGTAGAGCACATCTATATGTTTTTATTTTTTATCGTAGGGTCGTACCAGCTTGTTGCATCGATTATTATTTCCCACAAGGGATTATGCAGCGTTTTCGATGAAAGCTTGGAAACGGCTTGACTTTTTTGACATTTTCAACAATTATCGTCGTATTTCAACTAATTTACACAAAACGTAAGGTTTTGTGTACATTAGTGAAATTAAACTCCTAAAATTTCCTCAAGAATCTCTGTCTCTTGGTGACAACCGCATGAAAATCCATTCAGTAGTTTTTGAGTTATTCGCGAATCGACAGACAGACGTAGCAGAGGACTTTGTTGATTTTATAAATTGTAGCAATACTGAAAGTTAAGACTCAAAGCTTTTGCATTGGTTAGATTGAATGATTGATGCGCGATCAGCAGTGAGTACTGTGACGACTATGAAGGTCACAATTATTATTACTTGCTAACTGGCATGTTGCAATTTTTAAGGTTTAAGTATAACCTGCCTATTACCTAACACAGATGTCCCTACCTGTGGAGGAACTGCTTGGTCCCTACTTGTCGCACTCTGCGACGGTATCGGGATCTTTATTACTTCTTGAAATAAAAAACTTATCTTGATTGAATACTTTGTTTTTTTCTGGACTTCAATATTATCACCATGTAAATTACTTTCCTCCACAGGTAGGGACATCTGTGTTAGGTAATAGGCAGGTTACCAATACTTAAACCTAAGTTTTTTTTGCCTGAATAGAATTGCTTTGCGGTCCTCAGCATTTCTATTCGTAAGGGCGTAGCTCATGTGACGACTATGAAGGTCACAATTATTATTACTTGCTAACTGGCATGTTGCAACTTTTAAGGTTTATGTTATGAAAAGTTTAGTTATGATTGATGTTCAATCAATAAGATGGAAGACGTCATGTAAAAGAGTCAGGACATAATTTGTATAAAAAAATATATATGAAAGTGCTTTAATACTATATAATAACAGTCTATAAAACAATATAAAGCCTTTCATTGCGCTCCCAGCGTGACAATACTTACTCATCCGCACCCTAGCGTCCCTGGCGTCCCTGTGCCGCTGGCGCTGCTCGCTGGCGCGGCGCTGCAGCTCGGCGGCCTCGGCGCGCGCGGCTCGCTCGGCCTCCTCGCGCTCCGCCTGGAACTCGTCCACCAGGCGCGCCGCGTCCCACTTGCACGTCATGCGGAGCGCCTTGTCTACTTGCGCCATGTTTACGCGCTCCTCTTTTTTGAACTAAAAGGAAATTTTTGCCTAAGGTTAGATTTTCCAAACACTGGTAAGTAAAAAAAGAATAACCGATATTGCACGAAGAATAATAATTAATCAATCTTGAAGTGGACGTGGTTTGGACACATTGCTCTCAGAACGAATGGACGAAGGGGGCCGCCAGTGCTGCCGGTGCCTGTTTGATTACCTTGAGCTTCAGATCCCTCCTAGTCCGACCCGGGAACAGGTTCTCCATCAGCATGAAGTCAGTGCCCAGTGCGGCTAGCGCGCGGTAGAAGCGCACGGTCTCCGCGTCGCTCCAGTCGGCCGTGCGCGGCGTGCGGCGGTAGCGGCCGCTAGTGCTGCCGGTGGCCCACGCGCCCTCGTGCACTACACTCGATGATACCTTACGCTTTTCTGATTGTTTGATCACCTAGAGAAGAAGGGTACGAGTAATCAGTAAAGGTATATTGGGTTAAGCTGCTATAAATATATAGATATACTGTTAAGGTCCCTCCTCTCAATATCGCCGCGCGCTAGCGTGAGTGAACGAGGAGTGCGATGACAGCGGGGGGTCAGTCGCGGGACCCCGCACGTCCCCAGTCAGCTGTTGCACGGCTGCACTTACTCGTTCTTTTAACGTCCATATTTTCTTTTTTACACTTTAACCGACTGTTGTAATTTCGTCGATACTAATACTTTTGATGAGAGCAGTATTCCATACACGACCGAACTTGCGCTTAAATTGAGTGGCTGTTCCGGCGTGAAGTATCGTTTCACCTTTGCTAAAATCCCCAATTTTAAGCAGCTATTTGAGCTTTTGCCTCGATGTATGAGTCGAAATTGAGGGTAGATGACAACGTTACCCCAAGATGGTCGGTTATCGGCACAGTTACACCTCGGAAAGATGAAGCCAGGTGACTTGGGTAGCCTAGAGGTTAGCAAGTCACCTGGCGAGTAGCGAAGTAACGAGAAGAACAAACGTTTTAAAATGTTCGTGACCATCCGAACTTACACACTTGGTCCCTAGTGCTCTTTGGCAAAGGTTATCTTTACAACGTGTAACAGAAGCGAAGAAGCCATGCCACATTTAAATAGAACCCTAACCAGAAACCTTCTGCGACTGGGCAGAGGTAGCCTGCGCCTACTGACGGGGACCATCACCAGATAGCATAATAGCATAATCAGCCTTTTAATGTTCCCACTGCTGGGACTCAGGCCTTCTCTCTAGGAGAGGGAATGGGCCGTAATCCACCACGCGGGCCCAGTGCGGGTTGGTGAAGTCACATGTCTTCGAATTTTTAGTTCTAGGACATGCCGGTTTCCTCACGATGTTTTCTTTCACCGTTTCGAGAGCAGTGGTGATGAAATAAATTACATTTAAAGTAATGCGCCTGGCTGGGTTTGAACCCGCAACCTACAACTCGTAAGTCGGGGCCGTTACCACTCGGCCACCACTGCTCTATCACCGGATACTGTTCACTAAATAAACATTTCCACACAATGAATATTGCGGACAGTCCTCTGTGTAGAGCAGTGGTTCTTAACCTTATAGGCATGAGGGACCATATGACAAAATTTTTGTCTTGCCATGGACCACCAAGTTGGTAAATTAGTTTGTAGTTAATATAAAGTACCTAAATGTAAATAAATATTTCAATTCATGTATAAATAAAACACGCATAAAATTATTTAAAGCCCTCAGTACTTTAATTTTCTTTACGGTAAATTATCTACAATAAAGTTACGATTTTAATGCAATTTTTGTGACTACATACTTTTTACTAACTTCTGAATCCTTGGTTCAGTGCTACCCAAAGCCAAACGCATATCGCCGAGTGGCATCCAACCGATTTAGGTACTTGTTTTTAATAATCAGAAGCGCCGAGAACCGCTGCTTACATATATATGTCGATGAAAATAAAGGTAGGTAACGAATATCAACGTCTCGAAGATTTGTAAAGAAATTGCCTTTTGGCTTCAAATTTCCTCAAGATTTATTCCCGACTATTCTTATTTTATAGGATGGCTCCGCGGACCACTTGGGATGCTTCCAGGGACCACCAGTGGTCCGCGGACCACCGGTTAAGAACCACTGGTGTAGAGCATGCATGGAGTCAGATGAAACGATCGCGCACGTGCTCCCTGAGTACACAGCAGTCAGCGAAATACGCACATCAATCCTGGAGCACCGAATTCGCTTAAAGACGGCCTCCAAAAGCAATAGGTTACATTTTGCTTTTGGAGAGAGGTGGCCCGGTTGGAATAAAAGCCGATGTGGCCCACGTACAATGGTCCACCAAGGACTTAGTGCGTAAACTAGACCACAAAGATAATATAACGTGTAACAGAATAAACGCAAAACCTGAAAGGGGGTCATTGTACCTACTGATCATTACGAACAACTTTCACTATGGGACCAGAACGGAAATCGCGTAAAAATGGACTATCATGTCCATTTGTGTCTGTAAAACTCGACAAAATATACTGAACAGTTGATGACGGCTTTGAGGTTTTATGTTTATTCTGTAACACATTGTACATAGGGTCAATTTTTATAAGTAAAGCTGTATTTAATGACTTCCAAGATTATTAGCAACACTATCGAATACAGTACGTGTTTTTTTCTAAAATCAATGGGTCTGATTCCTGGCTAGGAATATGATTTATCAAAAATCGATTGTTTTAGTTCTCATAAAAATCTGCTATTTCGTCTTAACCTTTCAGTCATTAGGCTATAGATATTTGTACAATTCGTGTGAAACCGGGTCAAGTCGCTAGTTTAAAAAAATTGCGCATAATTCCGTACATATCAAGCTCTGATCATCCAGCATGATGGCACCGTTAGGATCCAGTTTGATCTGACGCACAGACGTGGCGTTGCCTATGTCGCGGACTGATCTTACACCTTGTCCTCACTATGTTGTAACAAACGGCTGCTATTTCTCAATGACATAGATAAGGCCTGGACCCAAAAACTATGGAGGTACAGCAGATCACAGCTCCGAACAATTACAGGAGTCTTCACGGGGCACTATGCCACCAACAAACAGCTCCACAACATGGGACTAGCAAGCGACCTGACTTGCAGGATCTGTGGAGAGGCAGAGGAGAATATGCTACACGTACTGTGCGACTGTGCAGCACTAGGCTCCAAAAGACTAGAGTATCTGGGCCAACCATTTCCTAGACCAGAAGACTACAAGGCTTAGCCCCATCAAGGCCATACTGGGACTCATGAAGAAGGTGCACGGAGGGCTAGGGGTTGAGTAGACAGGAGGGGTATAACACAAAAGATCCAGAAGGGTCGAAGTGCTCTGGCCTAGGGCCAGCCCTACAACAAGATAAGATAAGAACAAATGGGTGTGCATACATACCAAGCTCTGCTCATCCAATATGATCTCCCCGTTGGGCCCCAGTTTGATCTGTGGCACAGGCGCGGCTTCGGTTTCCGGTTCAGAGTGATCTTCCACCTTGTCTTCAGTTTTCTTGGCGGCTTTGCGAGCTGCCTCTTCTGTGGCTTCCTTGTTGGCTTCCTGGGCTTTTATTTCGTCTTTGTCCGGACTGGGGATATAATGTGAAAGGTTATAATGTATGTTGCTATCGTGTGTAAAGATTTGTGAAGTTCCAGAATTTCGTTCGAGATAAAAAGGAAAATCTGTTTGATGCAGTAAGATCATTCTGATGTATTTTTGATATATGTCAACTGGTCAAACACTAAGCGAACGCCGGCGTCCGCGAAGATTATAAAATATTTGAGCGTTCTATTTGTACCCTACAAATAGAACGCTCAAATATTTATCCAAGAACGTAAATAAAAAGTTCTTCATAAAGTGATTTGTGAATATCGAAAATAAAGTCTATAATGAAGTCTAGAAAACGCTAGGCGATTAATCTCAAGTGGGACTATATTTTCCCAATCGCCCCGGACTTCATTACCAAAAACTTTTAAGAATCAAGGGCCGATTTTACAATCGCCTGATTACTTTAAACCGCCATTTTTATTTTTCAGATAGAACAAGTATATTTTTAAAATTAGCCCTGAAGAAAAATAATTTAGGTATGTCCAGAATGTACTCGCTTTATTGTGTTTTGGGTTATAGAAAACTCCATAAAATATGTTAGTATATTTTTTATAATTATTTAAAAAAAAAAACTTGTCGTGTTTACGCCCAGGTAAAGTATGATAAAAACAATGAAGTGACCACATACTCACATAATAGGGTTGCTGGTAGGGTTGTAGAAGATGAGGTCGTACATAGTCATCGTGTCCTTCTTGACGGTCTCGCGGCGCCTGCGCATCGCGGCCGTGCGCCGGGACATGTCCAGGCGGCGGGATCTGGATGTTAATAAAAATAATAAGTATAATATTATTCTGTTTGATGTGGCCTATAGTTTATTGAAGCCGTTTATAAAGAAATGTTTTCCATTACTGTGACAAAATATCTATATACAATATTTTTTTTACAGATTTTGTTAGAAATTCCGATAAAAAGCTAACAGCAGTTGTGAAATGAATGCTCAATTACATAAGACAATTGTGTTGTTCAAAAACACCAGTAGTTGTACTAGCAAAGATTATTTTTTATCAGTACCACCAGTAGCCTTCATAAACAATTTTCACCGTTTTTCTCACTTGACAATGATAAAACATACTTTTAGAGTCTGATTAGGAATAAAATAATGTTTTTTTTTTTTTACTGAAAGCAGTAGCAGAGCTAAAGGTTATTAGACTTTCAGTCAGTAAATCATACTTAGATACGTGTTTTTCCTTAACGGGAGACGAGGCTGGCGCTGGTTGCGTCGTTGCCTGACTGACACTTGAGCACACGGAGTCATTTCGGATACGATTGATTTCCCTGAAACAAATAAAACGAGATTCAGTTTACATCGAGGTGGGATGCGACACGACGCGATGCGGACTTCTTAGATAGCAATACAATAATAAAGAACTTTTATGTACTACGCAAAAAGGGACACATTTCAGTGAAAGAAATCGAATACGCCACGCGGCTTCACAATGCGATAATGTTATTTTCGACACACTTGCTCAGAAAGTGACTATAATTGCACTACACTTAGGTATATAATGACGCTTATAACCAAACTGTGACTTTTTAATTACCATTATGCACTAGTGTGATAATGTAGTTAAAACCTTTTTGTTAATCCTGTTCCCATTTTTTTTTTGGATTTTAATGACCTGGTCACTTGGAGCTTTAAGTCAAGCCTCTGTTCTCAAAACAAATTTTTAATTTGAAAAAAAAAATCACATTAGGTAAGTATTGCGTTCAATAGTAAATATTAGTGTCTTGCTTATTTTATGCAATTTTTTGTTTAAATAAACTTTTAACTTTTACATGTTTAATAAATAAATATTTCATTCCAAAAAATATTTTTTCAACCTCATTCTTATTTTTAAACTCTCTAGCTAGAGTAGCTAGTCTATGGCCGCCATTATGAATGCGCGCGCATAAGAAAACAGAACAATTTTTTTGCCGCCATATTACAAAAAAAAAATACAATAGTTAATTATTATTTTATAAAAATGTCTACAACTACTTACTATTTATGAGGAAAGTGATTTGTGCTGTACACCTCCCGATATAAGATGTGAAGCCCTTAACGTTATGGAAAGTTTACTACCAGAATACTCAAAGGAAAAATATCTGTTGGCGTAGGTACCAAAATTTCATACAATGGAGAATCAATAAAAATACACAGTCTTTTTCCGAAAATGTATTCATGGCGTACTTTAAAGAATTATCGTCCAGGTACAAACCTAGCTCTTTATGGTGTATTTACTCAATGTTAAAAAGTACAGTGCGAACAAAACATGGAGTGGACTTAAAAACCTACTGCAATTTAACAGTTTATCTAAAGAGACTGTCCGATGGATTTCGAAGTAAAAAATCTAAGGTTTTAACACCTGATGACATTGAAAAATTCATAAAGGATGCTCCAGATAACCAATATTTGGCTACTAAGGTTAGTTAAATTCGTTTTCGGTATACTCTGTGTAAAGTACGCGACTCCAGTTTATGTTGTGTGATAAAAAACTTAATGATTGTTCCTTCTTTTCAGGTTGCTTTAATATTGGGTATAACTGGTGCATGTAGAAGACAAGAATTAACAAATTTAATATATCTGTAAAGGACATAGAGAATCACGGCCAGATGCTTTTAGTGAAAATACATAACACAAAAAATAAAATACCGAGATCATTCACTATACATGGTCAATTCTATCCAATTGTTAAGAAGTATGAAAGTTTGCGTTCTAAAAAAGCAAAAACTGACCGTTTTTTCCTAAATTACTAGAATGGAAAATGAACCTGTCAGCCTATAGGTGTAAACAAGTTTGGTTCTATGCCTAAAACAATTGCTAAGTTTCTAGGTTTAGCAGAAGCTGAGACTTACACTGGACATAGTTTTAGAAGGACTTCAGCTACATTACTGGCTGATTCAGGAGCTGATATACTTTAAAGCGTCATGGTGGGTGGCGATCTAGTAATGTAGCAGAATCATACGTTGAAAATTCCATACAAAACAAGAACGAAATTTGTGCCAAAATTACAAAAAGAATACGACTTGAGTCTGAGGCGCATCCTATAGTACCGAAGCACCAAGTACATCGAATGATTGGGTTTCACCCACCTACACTGTTAATGAACTATCTCAAATAATAGAAAATGACAGTGTTTCAGTAGAGAATCTATCTCATGCGACCGCTATACCGTCAAAAATAGTCAATTATAATTTTACTAACTGCACATTTACTAATTGTTTCTCTAAATAAACTTTATACTAAATAAAACTGATTTTTCATTTATTTTTCTTCTCAAGTGTGCCGAAAAACGTCGTATGATACACGTGAATATTGGCGATTACCGTCCTCGGCTCTCTTAAGATCCTCGCCTTCGGCTCGGATCTAAATACCGCCTCAGCGGTAATCACCAACATTATACACTTGTATCATAATGTACTATTTCAACACACTAGCTCAGAAAGTGACTCTTATTGCACTGAACTTAGGTATATAATGGCACTCGTTACCAAACTGTGACATTTTGGTTACTATTACGCACTAGTGGTATAATGTAGTTAAAACCTTTTTGTTCAACCTCTTTGTTCGTAAAACAAATATTAAATTCTAATAAAATTCCCATTAAGTTATTGCGTTCAATAGTATATAAATTAGTGTCGTACTTACTTATTTCATCCAATTTACAAGTTAAAATGGACAAATTTAACTTGTACAAACAATTTATTTAAAAAAAAAAACATTTAGTTATTAAATCCTACATTCAAATAAAATTTGTTTTTTTTTTTTTGTAGTCTATGGCCGCTATTTTAAGATGCGCGCGGTTTTTGGCGTGTTTTTTTTTATTCCAGTGAATTTCAGTGGCTTTATTAATTAAATTAAATTAAATACTACAAAATCATTAGAAAATGTTACATCCGTATTCTATTGTCACTACGAAAGACATTATCGCAAAAACTTTTCACGCAAGAAAACCTAAACGTAAGACTAGGCTGTATGATCAAAATACATTAGCCTTCCTCTAGGGAAAAATAAAAAAAAATGATGCGCGCGCGTTATGAAAACAGTTTTTTACCGCCATATCACAGAAAATTTTACTAGTTTTATTTTACTGTTGTTTTCTTCACAAGTGTATTGAAAAACATCGTATGACACACGTGAGTAATTAATGATTACCGTTCTTGGCTCTCTTAAGACCCTCGCCACGGCTCGGGTCTAAATACCGCCTCGACGGTAATCAATAACATTACAAACTTATATCATAATGTACTATTTCAACACACTTGCTCAGAAAGTGACTCTTATTGCACTGAACTTAGGTATATAATGGCACTCGTTACCAAACTGTGAAATTTTGATTACCATTACGCACTAGTGGTATAATGTAGTTAAAACCTTTTTGTTCAACCTCTTTGTTCGCAAAACAAATATTGAATTCGAATAAAATTCCCATTAAGTAATTGCGTTCAATAGTAGGATATAAATTAGTGTCTTGCTTACTTATTTCATCCAATTTACAAGTTAAAATGGACAAATTTAACTTTTACAAACGATTTATTCAATAAAAACCTTTAGTAACTAAATCGTACATTCAAATATTTGTTTTCTTTTTTGTGGACTATGGCCGCCATTTTAAGATGCGCGCGGTTTTTGGCATGATTTTTTTTATTCCAGTAAAGTTCAGTGGCTGTATTAATGAAATAAAATTAAATACTATACAATCATTAGAAAATGTTACATCCGTATTCTATTGTCACTACGAAAAACATTATCGTAAAAAAATTTCACGCAAGAAAACATAAATGTAAGACTAGGCAGTATGATCAAAATACCTTAGTCTAGTGCCAAATAAAAAAAAAATGACGCACGCGCTTTTGAAAACAGATTTTTACCGCCATGTTACAGGAAATTTTACTAGTTTTACTGTTGTTTTCTTCACAAGTGTATTGAAAAACGTCGTATGACACACGTGAGTAAATAATGATTACCGTTCTTGGCTCTCTTAAGACCCTCGCCACGGCTCGGGTCTAAATACCGCCTCGACGGTAATCACTAACATTACACACTTATAACATAATGTACTATTATTGCACAGTTGCAAATCCACATCTGAGTGCGTATTTTATATTATTATTATTTCGAAAGATTTTTTTGGAACACTGATCTTTAGCTAACTATACTATAGTCATAGTCATAGTAATTTATTGGTAAGGGATTCTTACAAGTCATTTATAGAATGTTACATAAAATATGAAAACAAATGATTATGTACATAACAATGTTAAATAATAAAAAATGTCAAACAAATAAAAGAAAATACAAGAAATAAAAATAAAAATAAAATAATAATAATCGAAGTCAAATTACAAATTAAAATAAAAGTCAAAATAATTTTCATTCAAATTAACATTCGCGTCAAAGTTAAATTAAATTAAATCATAAATTCGTCAAAAGAATAAAAAGCTTGCTCGATAAGCCATTTTTTCAAACGAGCTTTGAAGCTCCTTATAGTTGGGGCACCAGAAATAGCTACAGGCAGCTGATTATAAACTGTCGGGCCCATAACATGAGCCGTCTTGGAAGATTTGGTGAGCGTTCTTGAGACCGTCGTCGTCGATAACTGACCCCTGCTTCTGGTGCAATATGTATAATCAGTATTATAATTTTCGGGACTCAGGCCTCCTCTCTAGGAGAGGGAATGGGCCGTAACCCACCACACGGCTGTGGGTTGGTCGATGTCACTTTTCTAAGCCATGCCATGCCGGTTTTCTCACGATGTTTTCTTAAATCGTTTTGAGAGCAGTGGCAATGAAATAAATCACACAATGTTGGCTGGGTTTGTACCTAAGACGTACAATGCGTAAGTCGGGGCTTTTACCACTACATTGGGATGATATTTCCAGCGTAAGATTCGTCTTCGACTGAATTGTCTTATGTTATGTTAATTTAATTCGACAAATAGAAGATGCCTGACTTACCCCGGATTTCTGATTCAAATATTTAAAGTTGATTAGGTATTTCTCAAACTCTAGTCTGAAAATTTGTCCGAAAATTGTACAAATTTTCAGACTAGAGTTGAATTCTTAAATCAAACTAATAAGTTTGATTTAAGCATGGTTTGAGACATTCTTAATACTTAGACGCCAGATGTATGGCGATGCGCTACCAGTATATGGTGAACCCGTACGCACAAAACGTTTCGGGAACACATTCATCGTGCATACAGCTAAGGAGTGGGCTTCCCTGCCGGAGTCTGTTTCCTGATAGCTATAACCTAGGGGTCTCATATCGTCGCTTGCCATCAGGTGTGATAGTGCTCAAACGTGAGCCTTCCATAGTAAAAAAAGAAACAGTTTTAGCAAATAGTCGCAAAAAGTATATTATATTATTTATTTGAAAAGTACGAATAATTAACCTTCGCTCGTTTGACAGGTTATAACTAAAACAGGACAACGTCTGTCGGGTTAACATATAATAATAGATCAAAGTACAAAGTAACCTGTTAGGCAATGACTGCATGGTACTGTGCGAGGTGTGGGAGTCTTGTCTCTGTCGGGGTGGCGCCGGTGTGCTGGCCCCGCCGCCGCTCAGCAACGCACGACGACTCTCATCCTCTGACTCTGATGCACTACCCTGAAGATGTAAAGACAAAATATTCAAGAAAATGTTTAGGATTCAAACGGTAATTAATTTCTTCTAAGAGGAAGTGTGTATAATTGTATATAACACTAATATGTGGGCGAGAGTTTCGTCAAGTCATTGGCCATACTGGCCCCCTACTGTTTGCTGACATCTCTTGAAGAATGCGTCGAACACTACGCGTAGTCGACGACTTGTGCTCAGTCCGGACGATTACCGGACGGCGAGATAGCCATTACTCGTCATCCACAAGCCCGCGCCATTGTGGCTGGTAGTAGGGGTCGGGGTCACGGACGCTGGGGCGTGAGGATGTCCGTTTCCTCACGGCTGTGGCCGTCTCCTTCACTAGCATTTCTGCTACGCAGAAGAACCAGGCCTTCCTGTGTCCTGCAGTGGGACTCTGTGGGCTAACTAAGTGTTTATCTAAAACTGTTTAAAGTGATAATTGAACCCTCACCTGCACACTGTTCCTTCTCAAAGGTGCTAGTCTCGGTACAGGACGCAGTTTCGGCCGTACTTTACTTGGTGATGGCAGGGGTACAATAGGGTCAAACAAGACTTCAGCATTTTCTGATATGATCTCATTCTTCAACAAGGCCAGGGGTTTCGGGGCACTAGACACTGCTTGGAGGGGCACAATGCCATCCATAACAGTATCTTCAATGATGCTTTCTGGTACACTGGGAACACTATAATCTGAAAAACAAAAACAAAACATATTTGTGGTATTTGCTATGGTACTGAAGGAAAACAATAATACATAATTATGTTATTGGATTGTTTAAGTTTAAAAAAGATATATATATATATATAATATGTCTTAGCCAGATCTTAGAATTGATCACTTTATGATATGGTCAACTAAAATTGTCCGGACCGTTTAAGCGTTATTTATAACACATTTGATGATAATTATGTCAATCCTCGTTTGCCCATATCATTGATGTAGGATTTCAATGATATAAAAAGTCTAAAGAAACTATGCCAAACAAAGATTGAAATATCATCAAACTTTAAAGTTTAAAACGATCTGGTTAGTTTTACTTGGCTGGAAGGCAGTTTTAATTGATCACTTCATGAAGTGATTGATTACTAAGATCTGGCCACGGCATATATACTAGCTGACTCGACAAACATTGCTTTACCATATAAATTATCAAGTTAAGTCAATTATAAAATTGAGGGTTGGGGGCAGAAGGGTACAAATAGCCTACAAACTATTCTCAGTCCTACCAAATATATGCAATAAATATCATAAAAAATTATTAAGTTGTTTCAGAGGAGGTTGATAACATAGGTACACTGTGAAAATTTCGAAAATATATATTTCTTGTGTTGAAAGTGTGATTGATGGTTTTCAAAGAGATTAGAATTTTTCTTTTTGAAATGGCTACCACCTGTTGATGAAGCCATTTCAAAAAAAAAAAATTCAAAATTTAAAAGTTTTGATTTCACATAGGCCTACATGGGCACTTATAAAACGTCAGAAGCTAGTGCACGGTTCCAAATTGGTTGTTTCCTATGGAGAAGAACCGCCAAGAAACTCCATGGTTATTTTTTAAAAAAAAATTGTTGTTCTTACAATATTTCCATATTACATTATTGTAGATATTATGTAAGGGCAGTGACAGGACATTTACTATGGTACCATGGTGGTGGTTGCTACAAGATCAGAATCTCTGATGCACAATAAGAGGTACAAAAGGTTTTGGTCATCAATTCACTAGTGTGATACATTTATTTATACACGATTGAATTATTAAAACATTAATTATGTTTGTACAGATTTTAATAATATAAGTTATTATCTTTTTATAAAGAATATTACAAGCAAATTATATTTAATTTATAAATCCTAATGTTTGTGGTTTGTAATAAATTAATCACTTATCATCATGAAAAACTCAGTGTTTACAGAATAAGTAAGGTAAAGTCACTAATGCCAGACAGTGACCTAAAGGATGACACCTACGAGAAAATGACGTTCTTGTATTAAAAACAATTTTAGTAAAATGACTCTTATTACAATATCATAGGACACCTAGCACTATCTATGAATTGTTCTCAAAAACTCCCAACAGTTTCTAAACGAAATTTCAAAATGTCGTCAGTCGTTGTCGATCATGTAACGGAGTGAGCACGCGTTCCGCATTTTCTTAGTTTTTATGTTAAGGACGCCGAAATTTGATGGTGAGTTTTGAATCGATATTTATATTTAAAATACTTTTTACTCATTTGTCAACGTATCAATGATAAGTGGTGATAGTAATAAACATGCTTTTCTTGTGTTTGTTAATATTTTTCTGACAAATTATGATATGTCTACTATTAGTTCCAAAAATTAATGAATATCTAATAGATGACAGGCGTGTCATCCATTGGTGTTTCAAGATATTAAACTCTTATGTTAGGTTCGGTACGATTTTGAACTCTATTCCCAATGAAAAGATTACTGTAGAGATATCATCAATTTTGGATCACTTTAACTAAAGGTAGACATGGTGTCTATTATTGGGGTAATCATGTATACCCCAATAATAGACACCATGTCTACCTTTAGTTAAAGTGTCAATTATTGGTTCTATTGTTCCAGACTGATAATTATGCCGCCAAATAAAAGGACAGATGTTTCGTTACTCTGAGGCTGATATGGAAGCCGCTATTCAAGAATGCAGACGAGGAGTTCCGACGTCAACTGCGGCAAAAAAATTTGGGGTACCTAGGGTAACTCTGCTGAATAAAGTAAAGGGTAAGACACCAATGAAACGAAAAATGGAAAGAACATGCTACATCTCAGATGATACTGAAGCTTTGCTTGTAAAGTGGGCTAAAGCAATCGTGAAACAAGGATTCCCAATAGGGAAAGAGAATTTACAAGATAGTGTGAAAAAAATTGTTGATGATTTGAATTTAGAAACTCCTTTTAAGGATACCATGAAAAGATGATAAGTTACCATGAAAACAAAGAGAAAAAAAAAGACTGAATTAGAGGATGAGAAAAAAAATATTTAAAGAAAAACAAAAAACCCGACTGCGTCGAAATTAATTTAAAAAAATACGTATAAAAATTAATTTAAATAAAAACTAAAAAGAAACAAACAAGCCCAGTAGTTTAGAATTCTGTTATGTAATACTAAATAACTACACAATTTAAATAGTTTTATAATCGATACACACATAAAACAAATCATACATTCTAATGCAGAACAGAATGACTCACAGTCGGGGCCCCTTGGGAAGATTTGATTGGTAAAATTTGAATGGCCCCCGACTGTGAGTCGGTCTGTTCTGCATTAGAATGTATGATTTGTTTTATGTGTGTATCGATTATAAAACTATTTAAATTGTGTAGTTATTTAGTATTACATAACAGAATTCTAAACTACTGGGCTTGTTTGTTTCTTTTTAGTTTTTATTTAAATTAATTTTTATACGTATTTTTTAAAATTAATTTCGACGCAGTCGGGTTTTTTGTTTTTCTTTAAATATTTTTATTTTATTTTATACTTTTTAGTTACGATTCATTGACTTCGTTATAAGATGGTAAATTTCGCAATCTAGTCATTTCATTGAGGGAGTTAATATCGTGGGGATTATTAAGTAACTTGCTGTGGTCTAAACTACTGATGATTAGTCCCTCTAGAGACCTGACTCGGCTCAAAGCTACATTTGCTTGACCTTTAGCAAAAATGCGTGAACATAAGTCAACCACAGCTCGGTCCAAAAGTCCAAAGTAGTTCTTTGGAGCTTGTGTACAGTTACACCCCAGCACAATATCAATGGCAACATTTTTCGCTCTATTTTACCCTGTCCGCGAAGTGCATCGAATTCTGTCGTCGATGGTTCGATTCTGACTCCTACTCCAGGAACATTGTTTTTAATTGCTTTGTCGTCAAATTCTATATAAACAGCTTGTGGCAATTCTCCGGGTTCCAATTGGTCCCTCCGAAGAGCTGGCCACTCAATTGTCCTTATAACACCTATTGCTCCGTTAACAAGACCATGGGTAACATTCAAATTTCTTCGTAACATAACTCGTGATCCTAAACCGATTGTTAAATATTTAACGATTCCTCCAGTTTTGTTAGGATCATCAGATACATATACCTACATCTTTCGGTTTTTTACCATATGTTTTCGATTCTACTGATATATCAACTGCATGTAATTTATACAACCTAGTAGTTTTTGCCATTATAGTTGTCATCTTTTGCTTATGTTCATCGACCTGTCTAGTAGATGGGAAAACTCGAATGATTTGATTTACAAACGTGCATCAAATGAACAACGCCATCTATCGAGTTTGGTGGTAAACTTTTTTTTACCAAAAATATTTGTTCGTCATGCTTTTTCACTGTTTTTTTCATTTGTGTATCGTTTATACTTGAAATGAAAACTTAAATCAATAAGTAAGAAAATTAGCGAGAATGATTGTTTTGTTAAACAACTTTAAATCGTTATATATCCTAAACTATTATTTAAAATGAAAAATGATAAAAGGAACCTAAAGATGATTTTAAAATACCTATTGAACGACACCCCACTTGACATAGTTCATCGACCTTTTTTTTTTCATTTTGACAATATGGCGTCTGGTTGTAGCTGTGGTGAATTTTGATTACTGTCATGTCTTTAGTGACACTCGCAAGGTTAAGACGAATCGATTGACGTAAGAATTATCAAAATCGGCCTACGCATTTGGTCTCTAGAACGCCACATAGAAACAAACATACATACATAGACTGATAAACACATTACCCTCCTTTGCGTCGCGCAGTCGGGTAAAAAGAAGAGCTTAGGAAAGGAAAAAAAAGAAAGAAGAGACTGAAAAACCACGAAAACTTAAGACTGTTAAGAAGTTATTAAAGAAAAGTAAAAATATTATAAAATTCAAACTTAAAAAGAGTGACGATATTAGCTCAACTACCGAAGAAGAATGTGTAGATTCTGGAGACAGCGTGAATGATATTTCTCATGAAGTCACTGATGACAAAAACGAAGAAGAAAGAAATGAGGAAGAGAGTAGAATTAAGCAAGGTGACTATGTTATCGTTAAGTTTCCTGGCAAAAAGAGATATTACAAATATGTTTGTATTGTCCAAAAAGTAACTAAAACAGAAATTGAAGTTATGGCAATGGTAGCATGTGATGAGTCTAAAACAGTATTCAAAGAAAATGATAGTGCTATAACTGAATCTCAAATAATTAAAGTCCTTGATGTACCAAATATAACTGGTGATAGAATTAAGTACAAATTTGATAGTGCCTTAGAGGTTGATGGATAAGTAATTATTATCTAAGTTAATTTAGTATATCAAGCACACTGATGCCCAATTCCAACTGTATTAATTAAATATTATGTCAACTATTAGTGCATTTGACTGTCTACTTAAGGTGATTTTCTTTTTTTGTGATGTTATCTATTAGTACTTAAGACAAAATAAAAAAAATAATTAATAATAATTAAAAGTATGTTGATTATTGGAAATTTTATTACTTAAGATAATTTTCTAAGACACAGTGCATTCATATAAAAAAGCTGTGATTGTTTTGTTTGATAAATATATAGTTATTTTTATATAATAATAATAATAATAATAAATCATTTATTTTCAGGCATCTTGGCCCATAGATAAATACCTTATAAACTAACATATATATAAAGTAAATTAAATACAATTTATTGTTAATAAATACGACTTATGACTATGTTAGTAACACTTCACTGCACTTGTTCACTTTGTGCTGTTCTGTGGCACTTGTCCGCGGAAGCGACGGAACACCACGCCCTGCGGCCAAAAGTCTTCCTTCAACATGAGGGGCAGAAAAGTGTTCGGGACTCGCACCACGAACGCCTTGAAATTGACGTTACGGTGCGACTCCAGAAGCTGTACCCTCAGTGCGAACTTCGTCTTATGGCGCACGTACTCCACGATGTCTTCCACCCTTGTGGTGTGATGCAGGCGGGAGATGTACACGGGAGTGTTCGGCTGAGCAGCACGCAGTCCTACGCTAGGAGTTGCAGGTGCTATGCCGCAGCGATTCTTGTTGGTTTGCGTTCGACGCTTCCTCCTTTGCACTATAACGAAACCATCACTATCATCGACCTTGTTCTTTGCCTTGTCAAGCACAGGTTTCGGATTAGGAGCGCCAGGGGCGCTCGCGGTGACGCTAGCGAAATCCTTTCGGATCGGATTCGCTGGGGCTGCAAGAACAGGCAGCGGGACGGGGCGAAGGGCTCGTGCGGTGCATGGAAGAACCGCGGTGACCGGCACGGAGTTGCGGGGCACACGAGTGGGGCACTCTGCAACCTCAGCAATCGACGTATGCGCCGGCGACGAAACTGCTGACGCGAAGTTCGGCGACAATATATTGAGGCCGGCTCCATGACGCATGTTTACGTTCGATGCATCGACTGATGACCTAGTTGCCGCCGCGTTATTGCGAAATTCATTAAACTCCTTGCGCAAATCGGCGACGGTTTTCTGAGATGCATCCAACTTTGCTAGCACATCCGCAAGACTGGCCCTCAGAAAGACAATATCTTTCAAAAGGCTTGTTACATCGACGTGGTCGAAGGTGACTGGAGGGAGCTTATGCAGCTCCTTTGCCACAAACGTCGGCACGTCGTCAGGGTCGGTCTCCTTGAACAGCGTGATAATATCCTGTAGGCTTTTCTTAGTCCCGTCACGCCGGCGGGATGGCATCTGGTCGCGCTTATTAAGCACGCTGAACAACAACAGCTTCGCAGCAGCTATATCTTCCTCGCTGAAGTTCGTTGCGCAGATTTGGATTGCAGACACCTCGTCCATCACATCCAGCTTCTGCTGTAGGAACGCCAACAGCTCGTTTGCCACTAGATTGTCTGTCATGGCCAGTACTTACGAGCGACAGCTTGCGCTGCGCTAATCGATGTAAATAAAACTCAAATAACACGTCCACATCGGCACGCGGCACAAGCGAGACTGTAACTACTGACTGTATATAAACACAGTGTTTTCATTAGAGTGTCGAGCATTAGTGACTTTACCTTAATACAATTACAATTAAAATATTATCGGGTTTTTTACCCAATAATATACTTAATTGTATTATGCATCAGTTTTCAATACTATTTAATGAAGAGATAAAACGGTCCACACAAGATATTGTACCCAACGTGACATTGTCAGTATAGTCAAAACGGGCTCAATGGCCGTAACAAAAATAAAAAGGTATTGAATAATTATACTATACCATCTGGAACATCTGATGAAACAGCACTGGCCACATCCTTTCTGGCTTCCTTAGATTTGCCGTCATTAACATCTTCCACAGGTCTTCTCTCTACACTCTTTTGTTTTGGTTTTTCAGGGACCTTCTCAGATATGACTGGTGTCAATCTTTGCACATTCACCTCTACCCTAGAGCCATGTACCAGAGGAGAAACCATATGCCTCCTGAGAGGACTCCCGACATTTCGCGGTGACACAAACACATTATTAGACTTAGCACTATAAACACTTGTAATTACTGAAACTTTTTCAGACCTTATTGGAGTCACTGAAACCTCTTTTGTGACCTCAGTTTGTGCTAAAGGCGATGGTACTCTTTCTGCTTGATATTTAAACACATTATTTACAGAGCGTGGTGATTTTAATGGAGAACCTGGCTTCGGGGAACGTCTGTCAAAGTTATCTTGAGGTCTAATAGAACCTCGTGGCGTTCTAGGACTTCTAATCGGCTTTTCAATAGATTCTTTCTCAAGATTTTTGGCCTTGGTGTCGTTGGTGACAACGTTATTTTTTCTACGAGGCGGTAAAGAGGTAACAGCTTTAATTCTTGCTCGTCTTGTCGACATTGTGGTAGTAAAATAACCACACGAACTATTGTAGAGAAACAGCTATTTAGTCTATATAAACCTAATTATTAAAGTGCACTTGTATATTTGTACGTATAGATTATTCACTGAAATATACGGTCAAGAAATATTTATTCCCCAATCCATACTGAATTATGGAGCACCACACACCACACACAATCAAAATAATATAATAATAGTACGACACAAGGAAGACAAGACTCTGTTTATTAGTTATAGTCTATGGACAAGACAAGACTAGGGATGAAACGATACCGTTGAGGTATCGCCACTTTTACTCGATACAGAATCGGAGGTCAAGTATCGATACTTACTCGTATCGCATCGTTTTGGGAAAATTTTGGGGGCCGAGTCACCCACGTCCGTAGGAGAATACCTGAAGCAAGTCCCTACACGTGGTCCCCGGGTGGTGCTAATCAGGTGACACTAACTGGTGGTAGGTTTCGACCGTTGGCTTGCGACCACCCACTGAGCAAAGACGTATCGCCAAACGGCCTGGCCGTGTTCCGGTATGATGCTCAGTGTAGCCAGTCTAGAGGAGTTGGGTCGAAATAGCTGTTCCAGTACAAGCAGACCATCCTGGCTCGTGCTGATATGGAGGAATCGGGAGGCTAGTCGCGGAGGGTAGCGGGATCCGAGGCACGGTTGCCGCTGGCCGACCGCAGGTAGCTGGGGGCCCAAGTAATATGCTAGCCACACATGAAAGGCTGAACCGCCAACTGTCGAAAAATCCCGGAATGCGCCATCGTGCTGGTTGACGACCAGACGAGAGGGCCCGATGGACATTCCCGGGGGGGCTCGGGCGTCCCCGCAGTCTCCAGACTAGTCCCCCAATGATGTCGTCCTTTCAGTGCGTGCCTGAGGGTTAGCTGCATGGAACCTCATTTCACTTCCTTCTCCTCTCCTCCCTACACTCAAATAAAAAAAATAATGAAAAGGAAAAGTAATAGACAAGTTAAACAGCGGCTGCACTCCCTCTCTCACAAAGTGCACCTCACTAACATACAAGGTCTGCACTCCACTCTCGTCGCAGTCCACCACCACCTCGAGACTGAAAAACCAGCTCTCTTCTTCCTTTCGGAGACGCACAATTTCAAACCACGTGCGGGTGTATGTATGTACGCCCGGGATGACATCTGCTATCGGTGTCTCCGTAACCTTGAGGACTCCAGGTTCTCGACGCTTTGGACTTTGGTGGACACAGGCCTAGATAAAATAATCTACGCTTGTGTCTACCGCTCGCACAGCGGAGATCAAGAGACATCCGGGCTCACACAACATCTGAGTGAGGCGGCGGATGCGGCTCAGCAGCGGTACCCTTCTGCCCAATTGGTGTTACTGGGGGATTTTAATGCCCACCACCAAGAGTGGCTTTTCCCGTACCAGTCCACAGACCACGCTGGGCGAGAGATGCGAAAGCTAGCACTAGCATTAAATCTCGCCCAGCTGGTCCAAGGGGCAACGAGGGTGCCGGATGTGGATTCGCACACAGCCAATCGCCTGGACCTTTTGCTGACAAAAGATCCAGACAGCTACTCTGTTTCGATATGTTCGCCTTTAGGCAGTTCCGACCACTGTCTGGTTAAGTCTGTGTCTGTCTACTCCCCGCCCGATCCCAGCCCTAGGGGCACCCGGCGGGTTTGGCGATACAGGTCAGCAGATTGGGATGGCTTGCGGTCTTTCTTCGCATGCTATCCTTGGCAGCCCACTTGCTTTTCTTCAGATGATGCTTCGTCGTGCGTAGATGCCGTGACGGATGTGTTGCGGCAAGGGATGGAGTACTTCATCCCATTCTCTGACGTAACAATGTCTGGCCAAGCTCGTCCATGGTTTGGCGCCGAATGTGATCGCGCAGACGAGCTTAAGCACGCGGCGTATCGAGCTTGGCAAAGCAAGCGACGTGGCTCAAAAGAAGAAGGCCTTTAACAGGGCTGCCAAGTCCTGCAAGAAAGTGATGCAGAGGTCTCGGTTTGATCACATAAGCCGAATTGGGAGCAAATTTGCTTCATACCCCGCAGGTAGTAAAGGGTTTTGGTCCCTGGCTAAGTCGGTTGAATCGAACTTCTGCCGTCCCTCACTTCCGCCATTGCTGAAACCCGATGGGTCGCTGGCTCACACCGCTGAGGAGAAAGCAAACTTGTTTGCCTCTCTTTTTGCGGAATCTTCTCGTCTGAATTCTGGTAACGCACGGCCACCTGTTTCTCCTGATGGATGCGCGACGAGGATGTCAGACGTTCGTATCCATCAAAAGGACGTTCGTAGGGTCCTGCGTAACCTCGATGTGAACAAAGCTAGTGGCCCCGACGGGATACCAGCAATTGTGCTTAAAATTTGTGCGCCTGAATTGTCTCCGATCTTGACACGCCTATTTCGCATCTCATATGAGACTGGAAAAGTGCCGATTGCTTGGAAGCAAGCTAACGTGCAGCCTGTGCCCAAGAAGGGCAGTCGAGCTGACCCAGCAAATTACAGACCCATCTCTGTTACGTCCATCCTCTGTAAGAGTATGGAACGGGTGCTAAACAAGAAACTTCTGGCATACCTAGAAGCTAACGACATCCTCAGTGACCGGCAATACGGTTTTCGCCAAAATCGGTCCACTGGGGACCTTCTAGCGTATGCCATTCACATATGGAGCGAGGCCATCGAGAAGCATGGGGAAGCGCTTGCCGTCTTCCTTGATATCTCGAAGGCTTTCGATAGGGTCTGGCAAGAAAGCCTTATTGCTAAGCTTCCTTCCTTCGGTCTACCCACTGGTCTGTGTGATTGGATCGCAGACTTCTTGAGGGATCGATCCATCCGAGTTGTCGTTGATGGCTGCTCGTCCGGTCAAATGGATATTAACGCCGGGGTCCCTCAGGGGTCGGTACTCTCGGCAACACTGTTTTTGCTGCACATAAATGACTTACTTAAACCCGGTATCTTTGAGTATGCAGACGACAGCACTGTTGCCGAGAGATATGTGGCTGACGCACGCGCTAGTGGGTCACAGATCCAGTCATCCTGAGAGGCTATGGTTGAACGCTTGAACTCGTCCTTGAAGGCGGTCTCCGATTGGGGCGATGCCAATCTGGTCAAGTTCAATGCAACTAAAACCCAAGCGTGTCTTTTTTCCGCTAAACGGAGTCAATTCCACCCGGCTCCATCTTTCCGAGGTGTGACCGTGCTAATAACCGACCATCTTGATCTTCTTGACTTTGGGCCATACATCGAAGCAAAGGCTCAACTGGCAGCAAAAAAGCTGGGAATCCTCGCGAAGGTCAGACAGTACTTCACGCCGGAACAGCTGCTAAAACTTTATCAAGCGCAAGTTCGATCGTGTATGGAGTACTGCTCTCATCTTTGGGACGGGTCTGCCAAATACCAGCTTATATAATAATAATATATAATAATAATAATAATATATTTATTCAGAGATAAAATTTGGTAAAATAGTAACATAAAATCTTAGGAATAATTACAAAGGTATAACTATGTTAAATGCCTGTACTAGGATAAACCTGTATCACAGGCGGTAGAAGCTCTTACACTATGGTTTGGTAGGACAATAAAATTCATAACAATATTTAACATTCAGTCTCTAAATAGGGAAAAATATAATTTAAAAATATAATGTTATATACCTAGTTTACTTAAACACTAAAAGTCACAAATGTGGTATTTCGTATTTTTAAAACTGTTTCTTGCACTTTATTCTCTAGTTACACACACATGATTTTGCGTCAGCAGAATTGGTAATTGGGTTAAAGTCGAGGTTGCGTTAATACTAAAAAGTTATGTTTACATTGGACAAATATGTTTAAATATAAAGAAAAACGATGGTTTGTAGGTCAGCACACTAGAATTTTGAATCAGCAGTAAGCGTTACACGGAAGTCTGGCCTTGAGTATGGCGCTCTAGGCGCCCTCATAATCGATAGAGTTAATATATCGATATTCCGCTATTTTCCTAGCAGGACACTCAGCGTCTCCTGTTTTATGGTTGGAGGGCTTTTTGAAGCGACAGCAAGTTGCACATTTCGGTGAGTCCGCTTTCTTTGAGCACTTGGACATCGAGTGTCCTGTCTCGCTGCAGTGGCCACACGTCGAATTGACCTCTTTACAGGTTTTTGCTGCATGTCCATACTGCTGGCATTTATAGCATCTCGTAACCAGGGTGAAATCCCTGACTGGGCAGGAAGTCCAATTTACGATCGTGTGTGGAGTACTGCAGTCACATATGGGCTGGTGCTGCAAAATGCCATCTAGCAGCTTTGGACTCAGTGGAAAGGCGTGCGAAGAGGCTAATTGGGGATCCATATTTGGTTAAGTCCAATCTACAAAGCCTCGAGCACAGGCGCAGGGTAGCCAGCCTATCGGTATTTTACAGGTTGCATTTTGGAGAGTGTGCGCGGGAATTGCATGACTTGATTCCGCCATCTCCTTTCTACCATCGGACAACCCGACGTACGGCGAGTATCCACCCTTACGTTGTTGAAACTTCAACGGTCCGGACTAAGCGTTTCGCTTCGTCGTTTATACCGCGTACATCGAAGGACTGGAACAATTTGCCTGCTGCGGTCTTCCCGTCCAACTATAATTTAGGTGTCTTCAAGGCTAGAGTGAATAGGCTCTTAATAAACTAGTGCGCCTCACCATCAATGATTGCATCGCTGCTTACCATCAGGTGGGATCGCAGTCAAGCACTGGTTTATATGAATTAAAAAAAAAAAAAAAAAAATGAAAAATCCTTGACTGGGAAATTAGAGCTCTTCGTATATTGGCTGGAACTTCAACCACGTAGTTACAAGTCTGCGAATCTTTTTTTCCCGATTTATGGCTTAATTTAACCATGGTCAAAAAGGACTCCATGGAAATCGTGGGAAATTTTTCGGCTACATTTTGTTCATAAATGCACCTGAAGACTTCAGTTTCAGTCAAAGAGGATGGCACTCCTACAACCACGATCCGGGGTTTGCGCTTGCTGGGTTCGTCGGCGGTAAGGCCGGATGCAGACTGCTGGACTGCGTACTTGATTTTATCCGCGTCATCCTTTGTCTCTGTACTGATTATAACGCCTCCGTTTTTAGTCTTACGGACACCACGTATATGCAGCTTGACTTGATCTGGTCGTATCATCTTTTGCACAAGGACTTTTGTTTCGTCACTGGACTTTAATTTGTTGTTGGGATATATGGCCACGGAGTTTAAATTGGATGGTCGAACGAAATCATTTGACCCCTTCTTCACCATGACGGCAAATGAAACAGTGCCAGAGTCCTTAATCGTCTTTGTGAGGTCCAAGATGTGGTCCGTCAAGTTGCATTTTTCCATTAGATCTTCATTGAGGATGCGCACTTGGACTGCTTTCTGCTTTAACGATTGATATAGGACTGCCATCTGTGAGGTCCCAGATCCTATTTTACGGCACAAGGTTGAAATTTTCAATTTCTGCTCCGAGTTAAGTTTGCCATCCGAGGCAATAAAACAAACCTCGTTTAGATGCTGCTCAATGGTTGACATCCATCTTTGTATCTCGGGTTTTGAAACCGCTTCGATTGAGAGATCAGATTGGGCTGGATTTTGCGTCATCGTCTTTGCTGGAGATGCGGAGAGATTCACTCGATCTCTTGAGGAGGGGCTGTTGTCCATTTTATATAAAACTAGTTCACTTATTCTAGGTTTCCATTGTATTTACTAAACTACACACTAGGCAAAAATTACTGCAAAAAGAAGGTCACTGATCAATATTATTTTATGAAATTAAATATTGCTACTGAGCACGTCTGTATGCTACGAGTGCAGACTAATCAATCATGCGATCGACATTAGCTTGATGCGCTAATGTCGATTGAGAGGCGAGCCAAGAGGATCATCGGCAATGATGCACTTGTTGAGTCGAAGCTCCAAAGCCTTGGACATCGCCGCCGAGTTGCTAGCCTGTCGGTTTTCTATCGTTTACATTTCGGGGAGTGTGCACTGGAATTGCACAATCTAATTCCGCCAAGTCCGTTCCATCATCGGACCACTAGACGTATGGCGTTGCGCCACCGGTACATGGTAGACATCCCACCCATACGCACAAAACGTTTTGAGAACATATTTATTATGCGTACAGCCAAGGAGTGGAATTCCTTGCCGGAGTCTGTGTTTCCTGATAGCTACAACTTAGGGGTCTTTAAGTCAAGAGTGAATAGGCTACTTCTAGGCAAGCGTGCTCCATCGTCGACCACATCATCGCTTACCATCAGGTGAGATGGTGCTCAAACGTGAGCCTATAATTAATAAAAAAAAAAAATTAAAGTAAAAAGCGTAAGAAATATTGTATTCTTTATTGATAAGTACAAAATGATAAGAATTTTTGAAAAAGTCTGTTTTTGTACTGCTTCCCAAAAATGTTAATTTGTCCAAATGTTTGCGCGTTAGGCGATTTCTGGAAGCAGTGACTGTTACGCCAGCTTTGGAAAACAACTTTTCACAAGGTACATTTATACATACATATTTTGCAGACTGATATGAGTACTTTTGACCAATACCTACATGATACTTAATTTCAAAGAATCGATACTAAAAGTACTTGGTATCGGAGAAAAGTATCGAGTATTTACTCGTATCGTTTCATTCCTAGACAAGACCACTATAGGCTAGGGATGGCGATCTGAGTGCGATTTATTGAAGAATCGATCTTAAGATCGATTTAAGAAAATCAATGTTCTATACCTACAAGATCGATTTTTCAATTAATTGATCTTTCAGAATGGATTGGTTCTATAAATCGATCTTAGAAACGTGAAATCGTGATTCAATCATTTTCGTGCGGAATGCAACCTTATTATTATTAAAAAACGTTCGAAGCATCTATTTAACTCAAGTTCATTTTTATGTGAATATTGTACACCCGATTATACACTCACATGTGCATCGTAGTATCATCTATACTCTACTATTTATGATTCAGTGTCTGTAGAGTAACCAACGTGCAATGGATCGATTTTTAGTAAATTGACCTTTTATAACTCGACATATCACTAAATCGATTTTTCGGGATTCGATTCGAATAGATACAAAAATCAATCTTCTCTAAGTAGAATAGCATCCCTACTACAGACCAATCGCTTGTCACGTTGACAAGTTGACATTGACAACTACAAGAAGAGATTCGACCATAGACTACATAAATTATTTATAATCAGATACACGACGCCGACACAGTATAGATATATGGAATAGTACAGAAACTACCTACAAATGTTCGAAACGTCTCACTCACACAAACATACGCATCGACGAGACTGCTAAGCGGCATTCGCTACTGACAGGACCGCGAGAAACGCTTAGGAGTCTCGTCGATGCGTTAGTATGTATAATGTTTGTGTGAGTGTGCCGTTCCGAACATTTGTAGGTAGTTTCCGTACTGTTCCATATATCTATACTGTGACGCCGACGTGTTGCCGTTGATATTTGACAATAATTTGCACCTTTCAAACTAAAGTGGCACTATACCTACTGAACTTGTTTTTAGCCGCCTTCAAAAAGGAGGAGGTTATATGTTCGGTTGAATGTATGTTTTTTAATTGCCACTTTTAAGTAAACCGCTGTAAACCTTTAACTTTTCCATCTAACTAACACAACCCATTTGTAATCTGATTGTCAAAATCTTTGTTCCAATATTTGATGTTTCGCAACTTCTTATCGAGTAAATAAGTACCTACATTGAAAACTATAAGTACCTATGACTGCTGAAAAATCACCTTTTTGGTATAGTCCCACTTTTGTTTTTTCAAGGTTGCCCAAAATGAATATTTGATAACAGATTATGATATTCTTTTTCACATTTACTACTATTTGACAAGTTGCTATAGATCCACAGTAGGTACTTACTCAGTAATTTTTCAGGCTAATAAAAATCAGTAGTCAAGGTCTACACTTGTAGGGATTGTCAGCATCTAGCAGGTTTGTTTGAAGGAGTTACCGCAGCCGTCGCAAAAAAGGACAACATAAAAAGCACTGGGTTTTATTCAGTACAAGTCTGACACTCCCTTTCGCTCCGCACCCAGTGCGCGAGTAGTATTTCTTATTTCCCGAGTAATTTGCTAATAATAATAATAACCCCATCGCCGTATCTCTACGTTGACGTCGTGGTGGGGCTTGCGCGCTCCAATAAATCCTAGGTCTGTGTCGGTAGAGTATGCTTTGCCGTAACATGCCTAGGGTGTGGGGCCAGACTAAGAGAGATACAATCCGCAGGGCAGTTTTGTGGCGAACTGTTGGGCATTAGCGACCCCACGGACCCGATCTCCCGGGAGAATTCTTGTTCTTCATCTCCGCTTGCCTTTATTGGCCGGCCGTATTGAACACTGACGAGGAACAGAGCTCCCTTGGCTGGCTTATGTGGAGATTCGCAAGAGCAAACGTGCTCGGGAGAAGGATGTATAATACAGTAAGGTGCTGGTAGGGATCTTGAGCGTACTTCCGGGATTGTCCTGATAGCCGTGGTATACCTCTTCACTCCTCAAGCACTTCTAGATATGTTGCCCTCTTAGTCCTACGTCACTTCGTGCTAGTGACCGTTTTTGGGGGCCCATTTGTTGAGTGTGCAAGTCACCCCCTTCCTTTTTAACGATGTTAATTAAAAACATTATTCAGGCAGGGGCCATAGTCTTAACATAGTTCCTGGTAACCAGTCCATTTAAGAACCCTAAAACCATAGCCCTATTGTTTCTGTTTTCCATATAATTATTGCAATATTTTCGCATTAACCGGGGGTTGTTCTTGGATGCACTAGCACAGCGCGTAAAGTGATAATCGCCGGTTGATACCACGTTCCATTAAAAGCGTCAAAGGGGCCTCTGCGAGTTGGTTTCGACTCCTCGTACGCCTTCCAAAGGTCCAGGATCCCAGGGTTCTGAGATGTAATAACCCATATCAGGGGCGCCGGCTTTTAGAAAACCTCATGGGTGCTCATGCTCTTTTGATGACTCGAAAAATTGGCGAAGTGTGAGAAGAAATGCACACTGATCGACCGACAAATAAATAAATGTCCTACTTACATACTGCGTACCTACTTAATTACTAATTATTTTGATAAAAATATAATATGAAACTAGTTTTTATTAACAAGAAATATTATAATTTATACGTAACCTAAAAGTCGATAACTGATCTGTTTCTTGATGTCTATTCTCAGGGGTGCTCGGCACCTACTGTTTATTTCTCATGGGTGCTCGAGCCCCCGAGCACCCACGGAGTCGGCGCCCCTGAACTATATAATAGATAATAATAATAAAAATTTTCGAGGCGGGACAAAAACTTAAAAATGCCGCTCCCACCCACCTATATCATCATTTCAACCATTAGACGCGCACTGATGGGTACGACACAATCGCAGTGGTAACTCTCCTCTTTTAGGAGTGGCTGGAGAGGCACCACAGCATCCTCACCTTCCGCATGACGCGGGTCCTTACTGGATATGGCAAGTTCAGAAAGTTTTTGTTTCGTATTCTCAAACTCAAACTCAAAATTATTTATTTCACATAGGCCTACATGGGCACTTATAAAACGTCAGAAGCTAGCGCACGGTTCCAATTGGTCGTTTCCTAAGGAGAAGAACCGGCAAGAATCTCCATAGTTAATATTTAAAAAAATATATTGTTTCTTCAATATTTCCGTATTACAATAATAATAGATATGAGAGGACAATGTAGACCGGACTCAGGCAGAAGAAACGCCCGAGTGTCACCAATGTTCGGACCGCCCGGAGGACACGGTGGAGCGTGGAGCAAACGGTGGAGGTGTACCCCACTTGGGCAAAGCACCGCCGTGTCTACGTGAAGGCGATCGACGATGGTGACCCCTCGCGTCGAGCCTAGGTACAGGCCATTTTTTTTTAATTTATAGGAACTAGTGCTTGACTGCGATTCCACCTGATAGTAACAAATAATGCAATCATTGATATTAAGGCAAACTATTACTATACTATTTATTAAGAGCCTATTCACTGTAGCCTTGGAGACACCTAAGTTAAAACCGGACAGGAAGACCGCAGCAGGTCAATTGTTCCAGTCCTTCGATGTACGCGGTATAAACGTCGAGGCGAAACGCTTAGTCTGGCCCGTAGAGGTTTCAACAATGTAAGGGTGGATACTCACCGTACGTCGGGTTGTCCGATGGTTGAAAGAAGCTGATGTCGGAATCAAGCCATGCAATTCCCGCGCACACTCTCTAAAATGCATTCCGTAAAATACCGAAAGGCTGGCTACCCTACGCGGTGTGAAGTACCGCCGGACCTTTGCAACAAAGCCGAGTTTTCATACAGCTACCTTGGCTTTGTACCTACTCAATGAACCACTCAAAGTTAAGGTCTGAGGAAATTTCAACTCCCAAGAGCTGAAGGCGGTCGGTGCACTCCAGAGAAACAGAACGATGAGATACATAGATATATATAGACTAAGACTGTCTGAATATCGAGTAGTGTAATAGGCCCATTACCGTCTTTAGGCTTCACCGTCCCCGCGCTAACATCATGTCACTGGCGCATACCTAGCTCAGCAACAGTCAATTAAACAGTGCAACGCCCAGCTGTTAGCACGGTGATGCTTAGCCCTAGCCTGGTTAATGTACGGAGGCGCTGTACATGCTTGCGTAAGATTGACTGCGAGTTGATATGCGAGATGGTGAAGATACGTTTCAGAGTTGATAAATGTGCGATAACCTATAGGGGTAAATAAGAATGGAACGGGCCTAAAATAAAGCCTTGCGGTACACCTAATGGAACTGAGCAAACTGAACGCTTTTTAATTTAGGTAATTATTTTCAGGCAATATTCTACTACATAATTGAGTGTTGTGATGTTGTCTAATGATATAAATTGGTAGGGAATTGGGGTGGTCGATGATTCCAGGTGTGGAATATGTTAAATAGTATAAGGTAGAATGGTAGATAATAGGAAATATATTCGGTAAGGTAAATCATAGTCAGTAATTCAAACAACGAAGCGGTTTTCTTCATTCTTTAATGCATTTTTTCTCTAATTTTCTTGACAGCGATGAGCACTTTTGGTGACAATAGTTACCAGAAATTATTAAAATATGTAACAAATAACAGTTCAGATTAAAAAGAAATAAATTTTATATAGGTTTTTACTTACATCCAGTAGATCAACTTCACAATAAAAATAGATCTCTTCTATAAAATTTATATAATTTACAAAAGCGGTAATGTTAAGTAGATAAAACAACAACAAATAAATGCTTCTGGGAATGAAACGCAATTATATTTCTCTTTGTAGATAAATTGACAGATAGTCACTCTGCTAAGACCAATGTATAAATATCTTACGAGTACAAAGTATCTATTGGTGTTAGTCGCCAAAACTGAGAACTAGGCTGCGTTCATCTACAAGTAAGCTACTGCGTATTGGTTCGTCATTCATTAACTATATTTGGCTAAAAAGTCAACATTTGCAAAACCGTCTTCACAAATTGTCATGACACTATAAGAATTAGTCAACGATGATTCGTGCCAAAATTTGCGACGCCGACGCGGCCGCGGCTCGGCGACAGATCTGTGGACTGAGCCTCGCTAGGATATGTCGCTCATTATTATATAGTACCTAAGTTAGTCTAAGTTATTCAAAAATTAATAAGCATTTGCAGTAAGCCATATTTATTGCCAGAAGTAACTAAAGTGGCTATCGAAAGAATCAAACGATAGATAGGTTGCAAGTCAAAGAATCAACGTGTCATGCAGTACCTGCGCTATCTACTCACTACTAGATAATGTACGTCCGTCTGTCGCCGAGCCGGCCGCGGGCGCGCGCAGCCGACCGCTGCTCTATCACATAATGTAATTCGTCCGAATTTGTTAACGCTCCGGCCTACTTACTCCTACGAAATGATCACTATCGACAATAAATTATTTTCACCTACAATTAAAAACAAGGTATGAAGTGTAGTAGTGCATCGAGAACCGAGACGTCCGTCGTAAGGCGAGCGCTCGGATAATTGACTGGACCGCTCGAACGAACGCCCGCTAACACTTCGCTCAACGAACCGCACTAAGGCAAATCCTCGATATTACAATATTTACATACAGAAACGACTCTCAAAAGATTCGAAGCGCTACTGATCCACCTCTACTTAAGAAACTGAGAGACTTGTTTGCGCTAATTATGCCGATTATCGGTAAATACTACTTATAATTAAATGAAGAAAGCAACCGTGTGCTATTGGAATCGCGCGTGAGGCTCTGTTCAGTTGTGCGTCGCTTGTGCAGTGGCGGGGGCCTTCCGCTCCGCGGCCGGCGAGTGCGGCGCTTGGACCTTGCATAGCATGGCTGTAGCAGTCAGCGATGGAACAGGGTTTACGGAAGGGGCATTTCCTTTCAGTAATATCTGTTACGTCGATGGCCACTATTCCAATGCTGAAGTGCAACAGGTGTATCCGCCGCTCAAGCCGGCCGCCGAAGCTGGGCGTGGCCGCCGTGCCGTGCGCAGTGACACGGGCGAGCCGCGCCCTCTCGCCCTCCTCCACGTGTACCCTCCCACGATCCAACTTTATAATTAAAGAGCTTCCAATATAATAATCTCTGAATCGTGATAATCAGGAACGTTTATACACTTCGTACTTAACTTCGCGATCGAATATTCCGCATCAACAATAGAGGTCTATTTCATACGCCAACAAAGCATAAAATAGTGATATCTTTACATTTCAGTCTAGTCTATATAATTATTTCCTCTTTTAATGGCAAGGTATCTCTATAAAGATTCAATAGTATCATTCTTCAATATATAACAGGTATATCTATACAATCGAAATACGTCACGTATTCGTCGATTCCTCACAGCGTCAATGATATAAAATTTAACCTAAATTATAACACAGGAGAATTAAGTATAAGATCACAAAATGAGATTCAACGGGCGGCGCTCGTCCGCCCGGCGAAGTCGCAGCTATAATACTCGTGTCTACGCTACAACTAGCGAGCGTGCCGCGGGACGCTCGCACTAAGCCTAGTATTGCTATGTCGCGGGGCGCCTAGCACGTGGTGCGGCGTCAGGGCGCGATGCCCGCGTCCGACTTGTGGAAGGCGGCGCTGCCGGCCGCCAGCGGCGCGGCCGCGCTGAAGTCGTGCTCGGACTTGGGCCGCGGCAGCTGCGCCGCCACGCCCAGCCCCGGCAGCGCCACGCCTGCCATGCGGCACGACGCCGCCTGCAGCGGCTGCAGCGCCAGCCCCAGCGAGCGCTCCGACAGGCGCGCCACGCTGTCGTCCGACAGCGACACGTGCTCGGCCTCGGCCGCCAGCGCGTTCACCACGGCGTTGATGGTGTTGCCCTCGGACGTGGTGTCGTCCTCCCGGTGCGCCACTAGGTTGGGGTTCTTCCCTATCTTGTTTAGTCGTTCGGCCGCCACGCTCTCCATGGTCCGCCGCATGAGCGGATACTGGTCGAGCACGGCGTTGAAGTGGTCCACGGACAGGGAGAACAGGTTGCAGTACGTCTCGGCGCGGACGGAGGCCACTCTACGAGCGTTCGTTAGAAGACAGATTTCACCAAAGTAGGAACCGTCTGACAAACTCGTGGCCACCTCGCCGTTAGCCATGACGATGTCCACGATGCCTTCTTGGATGAAATACATTTTGCTCCCAATGGTTCCTTCCTTGATGATGATATCACCTGAAATCATAAAATTGAATACATTAGTATTTTTGTAATAGTGATAGATATAGATACAATAGGATGATAGCATACTTGATTAAAAATCACTTGTGTTCGGCATTGAAACTTACCAGGTTGGAAGACTTCGTAACGTAATTTGGTCACCACGTCAGACACGAAGTTTGAGTCGGCGTTGGCGAAGAAGGGCACGGAGGCGACGAGCGAGCGACAGTTATAGTTGATGACGTCTTCCCGCAGCTTCTCACTAAGCTCGCCCAGGATCAGCTCCTCATCGAAGAACTTGCCCTGGTATCGGTGCTCGAAGTACTCCGTGATCCGCTGTCGCATCTCCCGAGGCAGCTTCCGGTACGCCATGTACTCTTCTACTTGTTTCACCTAGAATACGTACACAAGAAGCCTTTAAACGTGGAACAATGGAATGCCGCGAGCCACACACGCCTATAGCAACTACATATAAAATCATGCAGCTTCAAAACCACTGACTGTTAGCGACAACTTCACTTTACACTGAAGGACAAACTACACACCTGCAAACAACCTTCATCAACAATACACGTATGTATACATATGTATAACCCTAACGAACAGAGTCCAGCAGTTAGTACCCATGGAAGTAAACAGTTATGAACACCCGTTAATATTTGTGAAACGAAATAATGACTTTGTTATTTTGATGGGAGACATGAGTATTGGTGCAGATGATTGAATCTGTAATAACAACCAGTGAAACACTAAACAAACATTCTCTTTGTACTCACGTCTAATCTCTGAAACAGGCAATGAAGGCTTTAGTGATCGATTTATTAGATGGGGATATTATATAGAAAATTTAGTCAAACACATGCATGTACGGTTCTGATGTAATGGTATAAGTTCGAGACTTAACATAGAATACTTATTCATAAGTTTCATAAGTTCTTTTATAGGACCTTCGTCCGATTTATGTCCTTAAAGTTGATTCTGCAGGTGTTCATAACGATTTATCTCCAACAATAGGAAAGAGGTTAGGAGGAGCAATCCACTAAAAAGGTTTGTATGCAAATGATGCTGTAAAAAAGTTGTAAGTATACCTTTTCTCGGTACTGTCTTCGTGAGGAGTCAAGACTCTGGATGAGATTGGTAGCATGACCGAGGAACAAGGCGTAGCAGGTGGCGCCGGAGATCATGGACAGCATGGTGAGCCACATGTCGGTGAGCGATTGCGGTGGGAAGCGACCGTAGCCAATGCACAGCATGTGCGACATGGCCTTGAACAGCGCCCACGAGTACTGCTCTAGCCAGAACGCCTCCTGGAAAGTCAACGCAATTTACGGTTATTTTATGGGGTTAAGTAAGAGTGGTTGCTAAGTCTGCATTCGGTCTAACTGATTGTAGATATAACTAGTTTGTAATGTAAGACTTTCTGTTGTATCACGGTTCCATCCCTTTTGTATTCACACAAGTATGTATTGACTGTATTGTACGCAGTCTATTGTATGTCAGGCTGGTGTCCGTAACACCACATCCAAAGTGCATATTTTGTGTACCTACGGGTGGGACAAGTATGCCATTCGATTCACTTCAGCTCCACAAGGAGTGCAAGGGTATAAAATCGAGCACCGTCGTAAAACCAGTTATTACGAAGAGCAATCCTATAAAGATAAATTTTGGTGCTTTGTAAAAAGAGCAAATCCAATTGTGCATACAGAGAATGACTGAGAATTTTTGCCAAAGAAACAATATTATTTATAATAGTTTGAAGATAACGTTGAAAACTGACCTGTAGTTCATTTATTGCAACCCAGGAGTTAGGTGGGAACCCTTGCAGCATAGGAACGAGGAACTGTAGACAACCGGACCAGTGTCCGATCAACAACATCATGCAGATCAGGTTGAATATCCGCATGAAAACCGATGCCATGTTGAGGAACTGGAAAGAGAAGAAAATATATTAACGAGATCAGCAACTGAGGTGATGTCGCCTCTAAAGGAAGCCGTGCGGACTGCGCGCGACAAGGACGCTCGAGGTCAAGCATCGCGATGATTCTCTACCGATGGAGTCGTAAACAAGTGAGAAATAAAATATGAACGCGTGAGACGAGTCGTCGAGCGAGCATGCGTGGTGGCGGCGTGAGGTCGCGCGGCCGCGGCCGCCGCGCGGTCGCGCGACCCACCCCTGCGCGCCTCAGCCCGCGCGGCTGTCGGCGGGACGAGGGTTAGAAAAAGAAACGCCAAAGAAAGAGAGAAAGCGAAGCGAACGCAGCGGACTAAGGGACGCCGGGCGGCGCCGCCGGCAACATGCTAAGCGGGCGAACGAGCACATGCGCGCCGGCTCGTGCCGACCCTGGTTACCTTGAAGATTAGATTGCTTTTGGTGCCACGCTTCTTTTTGTTGGCAAAGTCGGAGCTGAGACGTCCCCTCCGTTCCGTGCGCTTTTTTTGAAGATTCTGCAAGATCTAGAAAACAAGCGAGAAACACGAGATAGTAGGAAGAGAGCCAGGCGCGCCCGAAGCGCGGAGGGGTCGGCGGGCAAAGATCGACGCGAGTTGTGCGGGGCGGGGCTGGGGCGCGTGCAGGCATACACAGGATGCACTAACACCGAGACGAGCGGACGCGGGCTAGTCCCCTACAAATGCGCTAGCGCGCGGCATTAGGCGGGGCATGCTGCACCTGCGAGGCGAGGTCGCGGGAGCCGCCGTCCGCGTCGCCCGGCTCGTCGCGCGGCTGCGGGGCGGGGCTCATCTGCACACAACAGCGTCACTGCGACGGCGTCACCACCACCCTCCCCGTACTCCACTTCTCACTGACTCTCCGCTTCGTTACCGTTGGTTGTACGTTGTCGGACGTAACCACTACCTACTCTTTGTATTGCCAACTCTAACTTTCTAATGTTATGCAACAGTTGCGAGTAATGATTTATTTCATTAGCTTCTTATGAGGCGAGGCGTCATTCTCAGAATGCGAGTTGCTTTTTCCTCTAAAGGTCTACATATTATTCGGAAACTACGTGCTCACTTTCACTGAACAGGCAGGTATTTGGATCGGAAGGCATTCGAATTTAATAGTCGCGTAAGATTACTCATGGAGGTTCTATGTTATGTGACGTTTATTGATTTTTGTTATGTTTTGCAGAACGTCAGCTTCAGCGTACCATTTTTTACTAGAGGCTTTGAAAAGCGGCAACATAATAATAATATGAACATTTTGGCAAAAAATATAATATGTTATGTTGGCAAGTGTGGGACGGTTCGGGTCGGCGGACACGTCGCGTTCGCGTGGCGGTCACGTGGCGTTCACGTGGCGGACACGTCACGGGCGTGGTTCGCGGCGCGGGCGCAGAAATAAGAAATAGATCAGACTTCACGAGTGAGAGCGTGCTCAGGCAGAAAGAAGCTTGCAGAGAAGCAGTAGAGAAGTGCAGAGCGGGACGTGGGGCTCACATACAGTGGGGGCGGGATTAATGGTATAATACAGGATTACAACAAAACTCCATGTAACGTCATTAGGATCACTACGCTAAAACAGTTAACATTGTTACTCATCATTATCACAACAATTTCATCAAAATCACGTAAAGTAGCCAATTTTAAGGTATTATATTCGATAAAATTTAGAAAAATCTTCATTATTGCAATCAATTAATCCAATATTATAGTAATTTTTAGTAGCGTATTTAGTCATGTCGTGTTAGTAAATGTGAGCGTAATGTATATTAGAGCAGTGTTAGTGGCAAGTGGTTAGGGTAACCCAGGGTATGTGGGTCAGAAGAGCATGATGGCTTACATATACTTCCTCCCATTGCGATACATATCGGACGAGCCTCGACAGCCGCAACAACCGCACCAGGGAGAGGAGCTTTGCTAACCGAAGTATCCTTAGTGCACGACCCGCGTGAAGAATTTGAAAGCTTTCACTAAAGTCCTGTCAACACAAAAACACACAATTTAAATGGAGGTGATTAGCCTAATGATGCTCTAAAATAAAACGTTCAGAGCATCGCAACTAACTTCTATTCCTATTGATTTTATACAGACGAAGTGTTGAAGACATGCATAATTGCAGTATTTGAAAGATTTTATCAGCCAAAGAAAAGTGCTGAAGCATAATAAACATGTTATAATTATGTTTTGTAAATTTACAATTTTAGTAGAGTTCAAGTGGGGAATTCTGTCTATTTATTAGTGAAAGCTGTATAAGTATGTACAGAATTAGGCTTGTAAATATCCTTCAGTGGCTAATCTATCATATTAAGCTTCAGTACTAATGCAATTCAAAGTTATATAGAGGGCCATTAAGACTTGTCAGTGTAGATTGTTAATATTACAATTTGGTCGTGTTGTAGCTGTTATAAAGTTAAAACTAAAAGACAAATAAAAATATATACGTATATAAAATCAAACCCAAGAAATGTTATAAATATGATAAATAGGAAACCAAAAATATTCAGAAGTGGTAATTGTTACATTAGGAAGCTTTGAGACCATGCTGTAGACAACTCGAAGGTAGGAAACCAAATATTAGGAGGCAGAAAGAAGACGACGTGCATGTGACCAAAGTAGAGCTTAGAATAGGAAATACAATTGTATATACCTAAGTACCAAAATATAAAGATATACAATAAACACCTTCGGATCAACAGAGTGCAATTTAGTGGAAGCATTTTAGAATAGCTCGTGCAATAAGTTGGAAAGTGCTGATTAAAATCTTCAAAAATTTTAGAAAAGGATTGAGTATCCCATACGATCACATAATCGGATACGTAAGGTCGCTTTCACAGCGGAGAGTAGAACAACATCGAGAAATCATATGGGTTACTGATGATGACGTGCAGGTGATATTCTGAGTGTGTTGAAATTATACTAAATTATAATAGAAAAGACTTCAATGAGAATGATAGTGGTGTGCTTTAATCAAACCTTTGCATGTTTTCTTAGACCCTGATAATACAAATACTAAATTGAATACACGATGACGCACAGGTTCTCGTGGCGGTTGGGTAAAAGTTCACAATGAGAAACAAAAACAAAACGGAAACAATAATAACATATTGTCTATAAAACAAATGAACACCCAAGCTGAAACAGAATATCAATAACATAAAAGACAGTTTAAAACTATAGTATATAAGAACAACACGGCCAAATTGCAACGTACGTTTACCTGATTGAAGATCAAAAATATATAATCTAGTGGTATACTAGAGATGAGGTCAAGGAAGAACCATGTCCTCAAATAGTGCTTCGCTATTAACTTGGGATCTAATATCACTTGTTCTGCATTATCTTGCTGCATTATTCCTGGAAAGATGAGAGAATAATTTCATGAAACTTTTTGCTCTAAATACATCAAACTGGGGATTTAGAGTGAATACTGAACAAATACGTACCTGTTCTAAAATTAACAACGATATCTATAAGAAATATGGTGTCAGAAAGACAATTAAAGGCGATCCAGCGCGTGCTGAGGTCATCGTTGAAGAAGGAGATGGCGACTGGCAGGATGATCAGGTTGGCTACGAGCAGCAGTAACATACATAGATCCCAGTAGAATCTGCAGACAAAGAAAACATAAATATTTATGAAAGTTTTTAAAAGATGCACGATTGTAAAGTTGGTTTAGAAAATATAATTGGGAGGCATTTCCATATATGTATGCAGTATTTGCTACGGAAACATTTTAAATGAAAGTAAAACCGCCACAGAGTTTCTTTGATGGTGTTTATTTTGAATTTGACGATGGTTTTTTAGATACGAGACTACGATTGTATTCTGACACATGGCGTTAAGGTGTTTGTCATAAAATATGCCAAACTTCTCCAATAAATCTTGAGACCGAACACGCTCAGGCTAGCCAATGTCCATTAAGGAGTCTTTCCTTCAGATCTCCACTTCAAGCAGTTTTGAGTCATTTGCTATCTTTTACAGTTATTTAGCTATGACACCAGCTAATCCGTTTCAGCAGGTGAGTAATGGAGCAGTAAGCAGTTACATTGTTGTCAGTTGAAGGCGGGCAGGACGCGTAGCGTGCTCATAACCACAATTACCTAATTGAGAGGCGATTGAGCCAGCAATTGGCCTTAGAATGATCTCATCTGGCTTATAATCTGACCGCACCTGGGCTGCCCCCCGCGACCGATCTACACTTGTGATACGAGAAGACCCGCATCATTTTAGTATGGGATAAAAGAGAGGTTATTTTGTAGATGTTTTTTTAGACTATTAACCGCTGAATAATTTCCCTAGTAACCGTAGTTTCTCAGTGTTTTTGAGGAATGTTTTGAAAAATAATTTTGCTATATCAACTAATTAGGTATTTAGGGGATGTGGAACAGAGAGTAAAGCCCCACATACCTCCGTTGAAAAGGGAGGATCCTCCAACCAGACGGGATGTTATGTCTGGTGGGCTACTGCCCGATAGATGATTTCGGGCTGTTCTATATGTTACAATCGCGCGGAGAACTTTGATTGCGCGATGCAGGATTAGTTCTTATGTGACGCCATAGATGTCGCTACATCACTCCCCTCCCGAGATCGGAGATCGATGGTTCTTGATGCTTCTTGATGCGTGCCAGACCAGTGGTAGGTTGGTTCCAGTTGGTCGGAACCGAATGCCGCATAGTTCTCGGTGAGTCGGAACTGTCTGCGGTGATGATGGCCCAGTGAGTCGGGGTGTTACTATCCCAGTGAGTCGGGGTGTTGCTATCCCAGTGAGTCGGGATGATGCCCCAGTGAGTCGGGGTGATGATGTCCCAGTGAGTCGGGATGATGCTGCAGGCTCCAGTGAGTCGGAGTAGTGCTGCTGGCTCCAGTGAGTCGGAGTAGTGCTACTGGCTCCAGTGAGTCGGAGCGGTGCTGTGCGACGTAGTGGCTTGACTGCTGGCGTCGACCAGGAGAGGTTCTTCGTGGCTCTTCATATGACTGGCCGAAGGTGCAGTGTGATTCGCCAAGGTCGCTGATGAGGCTGAGGGTGATGACCAGGTATGACCAGGTAGGCATGCTGGTGGTCAGGATACCCTTTTAAAGCCGTGGGTGCTGGCTGTATGGCTCGCTGCTCGAAAGCTTGAGGAAGTGATGATGACGTCACGAAGTGGTAGCTGCACGAAGGCTGCGCTGACGTTCTTTGTCGAGGGTCACCAGTTTTAGGGGTATGTGGAACAGAGAGTAAAGCCCCACATACCACCGTTGAAAAGGGAGGATCCTCCAACCAGACGGGTGTTATGTCTGGTGGGCTATTGCCCCATAGATGATTTCGGGCTGTTCTATATGTTACAATCGCGCGGAGAACTTTGATTGCGCGATGCAGAATTAGTTCTTATGTGACGCCATAGATGTCGCTACAGGTACCTACTCGTATTTATATACCCACCAAAGTAACTATCTGATTTATGTACTTTTTATATCATTACGATCCTCAAAATCCACTTTAATAATAACGCGCAGTTTGCCTTAAAGCTCACTGAAATTACAAAAATCAGACGGTCGAGCAGTCGGCCGCAGTTCGCAGAAATATAAAGAGGTAAATGACGGCAATTTCCAACAATAAGCTAGAAAAATCACCACTATAACTCCGGTTTCAAGAGATCTGTGGAGCTAGGAAAGCCGACTTGAAATGCTTGAAACTTTTAATGACGCGTATAAGTGAAACTGATTCATAAAGAGATGAAAATTACTTTTATTTTGTGCCTTGAGTGATTTAATTTTAAGTTCTTTATGACAGCTCTTAACTAGTCAGTTTTATTCTTCACAATGGAATTATGAAGAAGTTGAAATATACACTTAACAATTAAAAAAAAAAAATTGTTTATCTATGAAGTTTGTTCATAACTAATTTATTAGTCTTCCGTTCTTCTTTTCTTAACCTTATTTTAGAACATCAGATGATGAGAATATTAAAATTTAACGCTGCCATGTTGCGTTGTTTACATGTGATACCTAATTATTATTAATATACCTACATTTGAGCTTCTTTAGTTCCTGATTAATGAACAACGTCAAATTGTTTACAAACATGACTTACAAATGGGAATGGTGTCAAAGTTCTAATAAGCAGTTTAACAACATTCCTTTCAAATGTATTGCGACCTTTGCCTTGCTCCAATTCGAAGTATTTGGTACAATGCAGTCTAATGTACCATGTGTCATGTGATTTTATCTTATGACTGAATTAATGGTGACTTATTTTGACATAAAGACACGTAGGAAAAACAAATCTACTTTTGACATTTCGCGTGACACAAGGGTTGACTTTTACCTTAGTCAGAGGATATGTCAGAGGATAATATATGCATTTTTTGTATAACAGCATTTTTTAATGCCGACCGACAGTCTGTTGGGCATATTATCAGTCAACAGCGATGCAAAAGAATTTTAATGTCTTACACCACTTACTATGAAAGAATTGTAAGGAAAAAGTTTCCTAACCTATAAACATTATCGCAAGTTCTTCTTTGCGTATGGATTATTGACACAATTATTCAGGGTACACCTATTACAGATGTTAGGACCTTGACGTGTGTTGAGAGGAAGGCCGCCCGTCACAGGGTGAGATAATAAGGGATGACACCTAAGCATTAAAGGAATTACGAATATGCATTATCCTATACACATTGTCTCTTGATACTCCAAACAATACCTTATTTAGCTCTAAACAAGTACATTGTGTATTCAACGTTGTTCCAACAACGCTGTTAACTTAGAAGATTTATTATATAGAACAGTAGTAATTCACTGTTAAATTTGGCAGTATGTTGTTAGAGCAGTATTGCTGTAATCCGCTTTCTACAGCTTAGCTTCTATCTAGGTTTAGTAGATGTTCATAAATAGGTCAGTTGTCAAAAAATATAGTTCAGAACTGATATAAACCATAGCTAAAATGTATTAGATATCATTTTCAAAAAGGTTAACGACATAGCCCAAAGAATCGCCAAACATGTGTGCCAACAAAGTGGCAGTGGGCAGGGCATATTGCTCGCAGAACAGATGGTCGATGGGGATGAAAGGTTCTGGAGTGGCGACCACGTACTGGAAGACAAAGCGTTGGAATGCCTCCCACAAGGTGGACCGATGACCAGGTGAGGGTCGCGGGAATCCGATGAATGCGAGACGCACAAGATCGGTCATTATGGCGACACTTGGGGGAGGACTATGTCCAACAGTGGATGTTTTTCGGTTGAAATAATGATGATGATGATGGTCATTTTCAAACCAATATTTACCTTGGACTACATCTTTACGGTATCTATATAAGGAGACTTTGCTTCCAAATACTACAAAACATAAGAATGTGTATATCCCTATTCTAATGCTAAAAAAATTAACTAGGTATTCATATGAACTTAAAATAAAAATAAAACTGTTGTTGACTATAAATAGACAGAAAACATGTCTGCCAATATGAGAAAAAAAGAAATCTAACGTTCGTCAGTAACGTTCCCGAGATTCCACAACGTTATTACAGTATTAATGTTGTGCAAACAACTGTACCATATTTATGGCCGCTTAACTTCTGCAGTATACGTCCCAGTCTGATCCATAATGGATGCAGTACGTATCTACAATGACCGATGTTAGCAACACGAACATGGTTTAATGACTACTTTGATGGACCGATGCAGGATTGAGATTGAAGCCAACGTGAAATATTGTACTCTTTACTGCTGTAATGTTCTGCTATCCTGGTATTTGGGCCTTAACATGACTCGTAGTACCAAGCAGTACTTTTCTGATCGTAGTATAAATAATCGTAAGCATAATCGGCCTTTTTTATTGTTCCCACTGTTAGGACTCAGGCCTTCTCTCTAGGAGAGGGAATGGGCCGTAATCCACCACGCGGGCCCAGTGCGGGTTGGTGGGTGGATGTCACATATCTTCGAATTTTTAGTTCTTGGACATGCCGGTTTCCTCACGATGTTTTCCTTCATCGTTTTGATGGCAGTGGTGATGAAATAAATTACACAAAGTAAAGCGCCTGGCTGAGTTTGAACCCGCAACCTACAATTCGTAAGTTGGGGCCGCCGGCCGTTACCACTTGGCCACCACTGCTTTCAAGGTTTCTGATCGTACAGTAATACAGTTTAGTCAGTAAACAAATGAATACCATGCTTTTTGATTATTTTTTTCTATTATCAAATAACTTCTCCAGCTCTGGGTGGAGCGAGAGAGAGTGTCAGACTTTTACTGACTTTCAGGGGATCACTGAATATTATATATACCTGTATTCGTTGTAGGAGTGGACAGAGGTGTATTCAGCAGATTAACATTGATCATATTGATATGTAATGAAGTTATAAAAGTAGATACGTACTAGAAATACCTATTACTAGATCGCAGTCAAGCACTAGTTTATATCAATTTAAAAAAAAATGGTAGATTAAATAAAAATTTAATGAAAGTTTATTTGTCTTGCTCTTGGAGTTTAACCCTACATTCATTTTCCATCTAGACATTTGAGAAATTTTCTTTCTACGTGACTGAATTTGATGATCAAGAAAAGGGAGGGTTATCTATGTGTTTTAGTACAATAAAGCTTATAAATAGTTACTTTGTTATCACTATTATAAAAGTTTTGATTTATCATGATTTCAAAAGCCCAAACCAATGTGTGATAAACAGTTTTTTTTTTAAATTTCAATGCAAAAAGCAAATGAAAAGCTTTCGGCAATCTTGTACTGGTAAAAATACATCTTTTGCTTTATGTTAGTCATCAAATTTATACAGAAATTAATCATTCAGTATTTACAATAATTGTTACGGAATGGTAATAAGATATATGTTGTAATGTGATAATAATAACCACTCCCTTATATCTATTTTTCATAATTAACGTAGATATCTCGTAAGTCAGCTTAAAAGCACTTCTTCTGTTCTTACATCACTCTCATCTCACCGAAGGCATTATCCAATCTTCGTCTTTTGTTGAGCTTACAAAAGATGATTATTACCGACACAAAACAACGGGCATCCTCGCTAAAATTAGCTCTTCTGTAACGATGTATAACTAGCCTTACCTCCTTTGTGCTTCTCTAATGTCATCTTAATAAACATTCCTAATTAGACTGAAATTGTTTACTAAATTATTTATGTGAAATTAATTGGAAAAGGGAATTTGTAGGAGGGACGGTGAATAATTTTGTTAAAGGATGACGTTTCAGGGTTGCGTTTTGGTTCCTTCGAAATATGTTTTTCGGTTAATGCTTTTGATAGATAGATAGAAAATAGTAGATTATGTGACTAAGGAATAAAGAAGTGGCATGTTGAATTCCGAACGAAACGAAGGTTGCTAAGTTTAAATCCCGAACGCCAGTGAGGGATTTATGTAATTAACTCCGAGCATTGCGAGGGAGTAAATCTAGAAACCTGAGTGAAGTGAGGAATTCAAGCCGCCCAAGACAAAGACAGTGTACTCTACTTTTAACACCATCTGTGACATAATTAAAAGACAATTAATTAAAACAAATCATATATTAGAGAAATATAAGTATCATTTACAAGTTAATCTTAACTACCACTTGACATGTTTTGAGATTTGAAACAAATAAAATTCACTAAATACTCTAAGATTCTATACTTTTATTACTTTTTTTAGAGACTTGTTAGTAACCACATTTTAGTCTTTTTTATTGTAACTCTAAGTTTAGTTGCAAATAAACTACTAAGAATAACGTGTAGTAAAGTTGAAAATATTTATTTCTGGTGTCTAATATGTAGCAGAAAATCGTAGGTCGGAACCCCGCCGTAAAGCTCGTACAAGAGTTACGGCCGACCGATAGAAAAAGGCTGTTAAAATATCAGTGTTTATGGACATTACGGCGTGGGAGCTCCATAATAACATTTTATATTAAATTATAAATAACATTCCGATGTCGAACGTCAATTTTTATTTTATTATAGTTTTATCGACGAGTTGTAACAACAAAACATGGCGCTTATTTTCCCGCGATAAAATGTCGGGACGGACGAATGAAGAGCTCATAAAAATCGCAACATTATACAGCTAATATGCGTACGTTTAACTAGAGTATAGCTATCAATTTACGTGATTGCAGGCACATTAGTTCGTCCGGTGTACTCTCTATTAGGTAGGCGATAGAGTTGAGATTGTTGTGTCCATCGTATTCATTGTGAACATTAATAGTAATTGGTTTAATTAACCTTAATTCTATGCACTTACCTATTATTGTATATTCAAATAGCGCAATCGTATGAGGAACTAACTGTAATGATTCAGATTTCGATTTAAATTCAATGATTACATCTAAAAGCAGTCTCATATTTTTTTAAAGTTCAGGAGTGCTACTACGTGTTCTTAACGCAATCCATTTTACGACCTAAATTGAACTGTCAAAGGGATAGGAAGATAAGGGAAGGGATGGAGCTATATAGGTTGTACACTGTATAGCTTCATCCTTCTTTCTCTTTCGAACGATTGACATTCTAACACATCCTGGTAAGTCCCCAGAACTCCTCATTAATAGGAAACAGTTGTATATGTAATATATAGGTATAGTAGCGCCTGAAGTCCCTCACTGGAATGAAGTGGATAGTGAATTATATAATAAAAGTTACACAGACGCCGAGAAAAAACTGGACGACTCAGAAATTCATGAAATGTAGACAATATTCGGCCCGAGGCCTGCTTTTAGTGGCAGTTTTACATATTTAAATAAACATGTTTTGTTTCATCAGTTTTATGCGGTAGTATTTTTAATATCTAGGGCGAGAAGAACTTTAAGCTGCATTAATACACTACTAATGCCTTTTTTAAATTTATACTTTAAAAAACTAACTAATGATTTTTTTTATATAGGCGAATGTAGCAGCTTAATAAACCAGTGCGCTTCACCATCATCGATTTCATCACTGCTTACCATCAGGTGGGATCGCAGTCAAACACTAGTTTATATCGTTTAAAAAAAGTTTACGCTAATATCTACTGGGCCTACCTTACGAGGCAGAGTGTGTAGAAACTTAGAAAAAAATATATACAAAACACCAAATTGTACGCATTTGTTAATAAAGGTGGTAAGAGCTCTCACTCTCTATACTGCGCCGATAAAAGCTCAAACAAAGGTAAGATTAACGATCACATCACGTGAGACAACGACCCTAATCAGTACTCGTATATACCAGAAAGTATACGTAACTGATACCTACAGTCAGCGTCATAAAATTTCAGGAGGAAAATACCAGAACAACCATGGTAATTAAACAAAATCTCTTTGGCACAAAGGTTATAGAGTACATAATCAGTACTCGTTTATACCAGAAAGTATATGTATACATACAGCCAGCGTCATTTTCAGGAGGAAAATACCATAACAACCATGGTAATTAAACAAAATCTCTTTGGCACAAGGGTTATGGAGTACATAATCAGTACTCGTTTTTATCAGAAAGTATATGTATACCTACGGTCAGCGTCATTTTCCGGAGGAAATACCAGAACAACCATGGAAATTAAACAAAATCTCTTTGGTACAAGGAATATAGAGTATATAATATATAATAAATGACAAGTTATTTAAAAAAGAAAATTTAAATGCTATTGAAATAAAGTTTAATTTCATTAAATGTTAAGATATGAATCATGTGTTCGTCCCAACATTTTTGACACTGCCTATACCTGCGAAAGTACCTGTAGCACCTTAATCCTTAATAAAAGGTATCCCTGTGGTCGTGAGGACGGAAAGTTTCAAGTTCGATGCGACCCTTAGATAAATCGTGGGTGTAGCACATAATATTTGAATTAGTTAGCAGGTTGAAGAGTGTACCAGTGATCCTTTGGGATGTTTTTCCGTGGAAGTTAATAAAACCTATACCTTAGATTGTTGGTAAAGATAGCAGTTTATGTAAATCGTGTAAACCGTTTTACATCAATGAATATTTGAATATAGATATACACCATTCTGAACGCCTATAAATATTTTTTTTGCATTTCTTCAACTTCGTACGTACAGGTTGCCTGGAAGAAATCGCCGAGTGCAATAAGGCCGCCGATTGTATGTTTTTTATTATAAGATTTCCTTTTATAATATTGTAATCTTGGTGTACAATAAAGTGTGTATAAATAAATAAATGTACTGCGTACATTCTAGACGTACGGCAATGCACCACCGGTACCTGGAGATCCCACCCATACCTAAGCACAAAACGTTTTAGGAACACATTAATTGTGCGAACAGCCAGCTAAGGAGTAGAATTTCCTGCCGTTGTTTATGTTTCCTGGTAGGCTGATAAACTAGGGGTATTTAAGTCAAGAGTGAATAGGTTACTTCTTGGCAGGCGTACTCCACCATCGACCACATCATCACACCATCAGGTGATATCTCACCGTGGTGAAGCGCGAGCCTATCAATAATAATAATAAAAAAAACTTCTTATTACACAACGAAACAACACTATAATGCGGAAATGTAATCAGAACATCAAGCAGTGACTACACCCATTAAATCATTACGAGGGAATTTTTAACACATATTCGGTTCCCTACGAAGCCATTTTAAGAGATCGTTAAACGGAATGGACTATAACTGAGGACCATAACACAATCATGATGGCTTATTTTGTGGCACTAGCTCCTCAATTACTGCTTAGGTAAATCAATACATAGGAGATGATGTAACATACAATGTTAATGTAAGTTTAGATCTATGTAATCTACAGGATATGATACAGGTTGTTGATTTATTCATCGGTCTGTATGAATTGATTTTGAGTAGTTAATCTATTACAGGGGAAGCTGTTCGGTTTGACGAGTAAAAGTTACCTATTTAATTAACTAAATGACAGGTTGACATTCTTTTTCGTCCTATCGGTGATTCCAAAATTACCGGAATTCAGAACTTATCTTGACAGTATTAGCATTTGCCTCATAAAGGTCTTTTATTATTTTTTCTTTTTTAGCATTTAGTAGTGTCAAGTTTAAAAAGTATTTAGTTTTTGCGGATGTAACACATTCTAATGTTTTTACAGTCTTTGGCAGCAAATGTGTCAACCAACTCGGCAAGCTTCGGTGAGTCTACAATCTGTTTTTTAATTAAAGATAATGATTTGACAATTCGAATGTTGCATGTTTTTTCCATTTCATAAATAGTGAGGTACCGCAACCGATATTGAACAAAAAACCGAAAATATTCGTAAAAATATTTTCGTTTTTTTATGGAACTAATTATGGTCGTTTTTTTTGTTTTCTGAAGGTAATTTGATACATGCAAATGTCTAACTCATAAAATAAAATATAATTTAAGCCTTAGAATTGAAAGACTAGCAAAAGCTGCGTCATTTTATTTTTTCGTCTCGATTTATTATCACCAAACCCAGATAAAAATATAGAATTACTCAAAGTTATATTTTTGCTGACACTTTGTTACAACTTTACTAGGTTAGAGATTAATACTAGGTTAATCTCTTCTAAAATTGTAGCGATAAACGAATCTAGTGTCGATTTCTTGCAATGCAGACATGTGAATTCACAGCTTGACGAGCAATGGGCACGCTATAATCATGACGGTTGGGGACTAACCGTCATGATTACGGTGTGCCCATTCTTTGAGGAGTGGCTAAGCAAGTCCTCACCGGACATGGTCAGTTCGGGAAGTTTCTACATCGGATTGAGGAGGTCACCACAGTGTGGACCGCCCGGAGTACACGGTGGAGCATACGGTGTGTCCCACTTGGGCGGAGCACCGCCGTGTCCTCGTGAAGGCAATAGGTGGCAGCGACCTCTCGCGCTGGGTCCTGGTACAGGCCATGGTCTGGAGCGAGGAGGATTGGCAGTTGCCGCCTCCTTCTGCGAAGCAGTAATTCTAGCGAAGGAGGAGGCTGTACGAGTAAGAAAACGAACATTTTTACGCCCCGGTCGCCGAGACCCCAACCCCGACTGCCACAATGTCAATACTGACGTCGAGCAATGGGTAGCTTGCCGTCGGGCAGTCCGGTAATCGCCGGGACTGAGCCCCAGTCGTCGACAGCGCTTCTCAAAGAGATGTCAACAAACCGTAGGGGCACAGTAGAGCCGATGTGGTTTTAAGCAGTAAAAGTCTGACAAGCCCTCCTGCTCCACCCAAACCGGGAGAAGTCATTCGATGAATTCCCATCTTGATAAATATCTTGACGACCAATGATGATAACTTTTTTAATTCTAAAGCATAAACTGTGACTGTCTCGTCCCGCTCTTGTAAACAAGATATAGAATTGTGTTGGGACGCCCATATACTGGAGCTCCCTGGTAAAAGGTACTAGCTAAGAACTCATGAAGCGGTTTTCAACCGCGCCCGCTACATTGGAGGAAACAGCTGTTTTATTTCTAAACCCACGGGACCGGAGTTTTGTGTGGTTACACAGCCGTCGCGGTTGCGGTTATCGCTCGCAAACATGGCAGATGACAATCGCAAGCCGCGCGGTTAATTACCAGTTGAGCTCCAGACCGCCGTGGACATACACCAGAAACGAGCTGTTGAGCTATACTTACTTCACAGAAGAATTAAAAAAGAAGGCCTATAAAGTTCTGGGTGCATCAATCGATTTTCGGATTTCGCATCGAATTTCTCTATCCCCTGAAGGCCACTGCGGGTGTTAAGCGACCGCAGAGAGTGCGGGCGCAACCCGCCGAGGCTGCGGGTGACCGTGGCCTGCACGATTCTACTAGTTGCCGGCCGGTAAAAACGGTTTTGTGAGTTCTTAGTGTAAGTAAAAGTCCGAGTGTAAAAAAATATGTTAATATTTTTGAATATTTTAATCTTCAATTGATATTAAACTCTATTATAAACAAACAATATTTTATCTTGGTCCTTCTTTCCTTAAAGGTTGTATTATTAAAAGAATCGGTATAAAAAATCGAATTTGGAGACATCACTTTTATCAAAAAGCAGGCAACATATTTCTGGAGTTTGACATTTGCACTTGTCAAATCATTATCTGGGATTAAAAAACGAACTTTACATTAAAATTCTTAACTTCATTTTACCGAGGTCGCGCCTGTTTCAATAGTTTCACATTTTGTTCAGTTGTGTAAAATTAGCGAATAATTAAAACAGCCATTGAACTTATCTCGATAAAATTCCGCCAAACAGTAAAGATCTTTCAAAGTGCAAGTGAGGCTGACAGTCCTGGTCCTATCAGTACTGGTCTTGGTAAGTAGCATGTAATGGCTTCTACAAGATAAGGTAAGATATAAAAGAACCGGTAAAAGCTGATGGATAAATTTATTTCTAGTTGACATATTATTAAATTATGCTCTATTAACGATTTGCAATGGTCAAATAAATTAAGATTATGAAACACTTTTTAAAAAGGACAAGGTAACAGTCAATTTTAAAATGAAATCGATCGATAAATACATTTTATTGGATTAAATCTAAACGTGCATCAAAACTTGGAAAGCGATTGAATTCTTAAATGGATTGTAAATTGATAGCAGTAGCAGCCATAAGGTCAGCGATGATGAATGGTATAGTCGACCTTGGAATGTTGGGAGTAAACTGAAGCACAAGAACTCATGCAGAAAATTATTGTGGTTTATAGCAGATTAGATCAATTTAAGCATGTTTAACTCTAGTTATAGGTATTTCCCTAAAACACCTGAGTTCGACAGCCCCTATTATTCAGTTCAGCTGAAATTGTCAAATGAGGTGTAATTCATAAGCAGGTAACGGATAATTCCGTATATTTCCGTGTCAAATTAGACTCAGACAGGCGTACAGAGATACGCGTGTGCGGTGACCTGACCAAATTGGCAATATTGCTAATTATATCGTAGTTCATGTGAGCTCGCTGTATTGATCAGATTACACTCCGATGTTTATCGTGTAGGAACGGTTTTATTCAGTCGAGTACGGTGTTTCGGCTGCAGAAATCGACTATACGACTAGAACTAGGGTAATGTCAGCCCGCGGGGAAGAGCAGCTACATAAGTACATTCTGTTATGAGTCTTGTTTATGCACGTTGCACAGTTTATGATCGAATTATAAACCGTAACTGTTGACTAATCGACTACAGCTCTATCATATTGCACATCACTAGTTAAGTGGCTAATGATGCGTTCATTGTAAATTAAGCACACTTCAAATTATACACGTGACGTTTGATCATTAATTTATTCACAATGAAACGCTTTTGATGTAATAAATGATTTACTTTATAAATGAATGGGCTTATTTACATTTGAATAAAAGGAAAATGTGATTGCCTTTAATGGTACCTGATGAAAAAATGATTTGAAAAGGTACTTATACACAAAGAACAAGATACAATTCCTTTGCTATAGAAGTTATTGTTTTGCTATAAAGGAAATTGTAGAGAGATAGCGTTTTTTAGGTTTCATAATATTATTTTACGAACGAACGAATACAACTTCGATTTCTTTAGAATAGATTGTTATTATTTTCTTTCAAAAAGCACTTGGAACGCATTTCAGAACACATTTTAAGCATTTTTCCTGTGGCCATAGAAAGTTACATCTACCAAGGACAACACAATGTTGTTTGCCAAAAAAGGTTTCAACAATATTAAATTTTCTGCAATATCCATTAAAGGTGAAATATGCAACATAATACTTGAACATAATACTTGAGAGTATTTGCGTTCTTAACTAGATAAAAAGGCTTTACGTAAGAATTTGCTTTTTGTTAATCAGAATAAAAGCAAAATGCTACGTAAACCATTTATCGATGTGAAAGTCATAAGTAACACTAGCAATTGTCACAAATGGAGCCCTATTTAAACAAAATTTAAAATCATCTCCATATATATTCCTCGTTTAATCCATTGTAAGTCTATACTGCTATCAGCAATAGGACTACTAGGGGTACTTATTATAAGTTTTGAAAACAATTTTGGTGTATCAATCAATCTGCCTAATCTCAACTGTTTTGTGGTCTGCTTCCAGTCTAACCAGAGGAGCACTCCTCCTTTCTATCTGACCTCCACAATCCTGTAAGAATGAACACGACGACCCTTGGTAAGAATTTGTTTCGTGATAGCTACAACCTGAGGGTATTCAAGAGTGAATAGGTTACTTCTAGGCAAGGGTGCTCTGACATCGTCCGTATGATCACTGGTGATACCAGATGGTGAAAAAAGTCTGTTGTTAGAATTTCTAGCTTTTGATTGTCGTAATGACTGGCATAGATCTACGAATGATTCCATCCATCATCGTCATCTTCCTGCCTTTGTCGATGTTACTTAGGGTCAGCGCATCACATTTTTTTCTTCTATTCTGTTTTGTCTACCGTCACGCTATCACTGATTCCCTTTTCTTTCATATCACTCCTCACCAATCATAAACCATCTTTTCTTTGGCCTCCCTTGCCCTCTCTATCTTTTCACATGTATACTCATAACTGTTAAATGTTAATTGTAGGTATATATTTCAATGTTATATACTCTATCCTCCTTTTTACCCGACTGCAAGAAGGGTTATGTTTTTAATTATTTATTTTTATATTTTAGTTTACTTTATTTGTATAATTTATTGTATGTGTGTGTTATTTTCATTTTGTATGTTTAATTTTGCGGTAATAATCATTTCATCTCATATCATACTAATAGATATTGTGTAAGCTGTGCATACCTATAATAGGCATGCATACAGTGTCCAGATTTTTATATTGTTTTACATAATAATCTTGTATGTAATGCCAACAGCATTGTGTGCCAATAAATAAATAAATATCTCTTTTAGTAACTTGCATTTTATATATCCATGATGAGATAGATATCAAAGCTTATCTCATCATCAACATAACTTGGCAAAAATATAACTTGTGATGTAAGCAAGTTAATTCTTCTAGGTTTGTGGCTCGTTGGCCCTGGTTTGTGGCTTACTTATCAAGTTAAAGTCTGTCGAGTAGTGGCGGCCGCCTGATTATTCTGGCAACGGCCTTAACGCGTCCGTTATTATAACCTTTGTTGTTTGATGTCAGATAACAGATCTACAACATAATTACGAGTAACAGTTGCTGTTTAATTTTTAGTTGCAGGTACTTACTGTTATTGTTTGAGTTATGATTTTGTTATTAAATTGTGAAGATGTGATTATCTATTGCTTTTTTTTCGTTTGTGGGAAATAAAATAAAATACTAAGTGCAGACGACAATAGATACGACATTATAGTATAATAAAACTATCGAAGCTAAAAATAATTTCAATTTCGCGGCGAATAAAGAATATCATATGGAGGAGGCAAGCTATCGAGATGCAAAAGCGGAAAAAATCTGTAGAATTATAATGTTGAGTAGGTAAGGTTTCGAAACTCTTTTTTTACCCGACTGCGCGACGCAAAGGAGGGTAATGTGTTTATCAGTCTATGTATGTATGTATGTATGTATGTATGTTTGTTTCTATGTGGCGTTCTAGAGACCAAATGCGTAGGCCGATTTTGATAATTCTTACGTCAATCGATTCGTCTTAACCTTGCGAGTGTCACTAAGGACATGAAAGTAATCAAAATTCACCACAGCTACAACCAGACGCCATATTGTCAAAATGAAAAAAAAAAAGTCGATGAACTATGTCAAGTGGGGTGTCGTTGAATAGGTATTTTAAAATCATCTTTAGGTTCGTTTTATCATTTTTCATTTTAAATAATAGTTTAGGATATATAACGATTTAAAGTTGTTTAACAAAACAATCATTCTCGCTAATTTTCTTACTTATTGATTTAAGTTTTCATTTCAAGTATAAACGATACACAAATAAAAAAAAACAGTGAAAAAGCATGAAGAACAAATATTTTTGGTAAAAAAAAGTTTACCACCAAACTCGATAAATGGCGTTGTTCATTTGATGCACGTTTGTAAATCAAATCATTCGAGTTTTCCCATCTACTAGACAGGTCGATGAACATAAGCAAAAGATGACAACTATATTGGCAAAAACTACTAGGTTGTATAAATTACATGCAGTTGATATATCAGTAGAATCGAAAACATATGGTCAAAAACCGAAAGATGTAGGTATATGTTTCTGATGATCCTAACAAAACTGGAGGAATCGTTAAATATTTAACAATCGGTTTAGGATCACGAGTTATGTTACGAAGAAATTTGAATGTTACCCATGGTCTTGTTAACGGAGCAATGGGTGTTATAAGGACAATTGAGTGGCCAGCTCTTCGGAGGGACCAATTGGAACCCGGAGAATTGCCACAAGCTGTTTATATAAAATTTGACGACAAAGCAATTAAAAACAATGTTCCTGGAGTAGGAGTCAGAATCGAACCATCGACGACAGAATTCGATGCACTTCGCGGACAGGGTAAAATAGAGCGAAAAATGTTGCCATTGATATTGTGCTGGGGTGTAACTGTACACAAGCTCCAAGGAACTACTTTGGACCGAGCTTTGGTTGCCTTAAGTTCACGCATTTTTGCAAAAGGTCAAGGATATGTAGCTTTGAGCCGAGTTAGGTCTCTAGAGGGACTAATCATCAGTAGTTTAGACCACCGCAAGTTACTTAATAATCCCCACGATATTAACTCTATTAACTCCCTCAATGAAATGACTAGATTGCGAAATTTACTATCTTATAACGAAGTCAATGAATCGTAACTAAAAAGTATAAAATAAAATAAAAACATTTAAAGAAAAACAAAAAACCCGACTGCGTCGAAACTAATTTTAAAAAATACGTAAAAAAATTAACTTAAATAAAAACTAAAAAGAAACAAACAAGCCCAGTAGTTTAGAATTCTGTTATGTAATACTAAATAGTACTACGACTCACAGTCGGGGCCCCTTGGGAAGATTTGATTGCTAAAATTTGAATGGGCCCCGACTGTGAGTCGTAGTACTATTTAGTATTACATAACAGAATTCTAAACTACTGGGCTTGTTTGTTTCTTTTTAGTTTTTATTTAAGTTAATTTTTTACGTATTTTTTAAAATTAGTTTCGACGCAGTCGGGTTTTTTGTTTTTCTTTAAATGTTTTTATTTTTTAACTTGGAAAATCTTCAAATAACTCCTCCTAGCTTTGAGTGGGGCGTGAGGGAGTGTTCGACTTTCTCTGTCTAAAACCCATCTATGTCCTTCAGTTGCCATTTGCATTCCAGAGCCACGATAAGTGTTTCGAACAATCCCGCAACCGCAATCTACAAGGTTTTGAAACCTGAAACCTGAAGTGAGTTTTAGTAGCATATTGTCTGAAGATATTAATTATGAAAAGTTAGTTATGATGCTACAGACTATTGTGATGTAATATTTACGAAGAAACATAAAAAAATAACGATGAACAACAATAACATAGATTAGTATTATCTACTTAGTTATGGCGTTTCAGGCCATACAATTTTTTGCTTTTGAAATATATCAATAGGAAGGTAGGTACGTATTGAGGATATCACGGTTAGGTTAGGTTAGGTTAGCGAAGATTAGACACATTCGCCCCCATAGGTGTAACTACCTATGGGGGCGAATGTGTCTAATCTTCGCTTGACGATGTAAAATAAAACTCTTGACTTGGGTAATTATTTCAGCCCCCCCTAGCCAAGTTACGACCGTTTCGTTTCGATTCTCTTGCGTCGAACGCCTCGAGTAGGCCACGCCTCCGATTCCTTTGTTCTGACGTCATCTCAACGCTCAGTCACGTGGTCAGAACAAAGGAATCGGAGGCGTGGCCTACTCGAGCCGTTCGATGCAAGAGAATCGAAACGAAACGGTCGTAACTTGGCTAGGGGGCTGTTCGCTGAGTGCGAGTTGTTTTCACGTTAACGCGATTGAAACGTTCACCGCGTTTGGCTTTCTGATTGGTTAAGAGCTTGAAGTGAGCCAATCGGAGCGCCCAACGTCATAAAGTCGAATGCGTTAACGAGCAAACTCGTACTAAGCACTCTGAGGATTATATTTCACGAATCACATTCAAGCGTATTTTTGCCGTTACAATACGAATTCTCTAGGCAAATCATAGACAAGGGATAACGTTGTTCTTATTACCAGAGATAAAAATAACCATAATAGTGAGGATCGCCACATACGTATTTAAAAGCAATGATTAGTGTTGTGACGACTTATTTTATATTTCCAGGAGATTTGCTCATAAACTTGTTTACGTGGATCAGAGAGAAACGCCATTAAATCGTCTTGTTTATTTCCTCATTATATATAAATCCGGCGTCGTAGTTATTTAGGTACATGGTATTTAGGTACTTTTAAGATTATTCATAGTTATTTTTTAGCCAATAAAATCTATATTTTCTACTTTAATTAACCTTTAAAGTAATATTATATATGTTAATCTACGACTTGTTACCTTACATAATTCTTTAATGTTTACAATGAGATTTGACACGGTCATTAGTTTCTTAATCCTCGTTTTTTTTATAATTCATAAAACTGATGTAATATAAATACAAAATATCTGTAAAACATGTCACAACATAATATATCTGAATGAAAAATTTCTAGATGGGAATCTAACATGCTCATTTCAAATAAATCTCGTACTAATAAATAATCTTAAAAAAAAATAAGTTGAAAGAAAAAATTAAGTAAAAGTTTCAACCTTTGAAAGGCAGGGACAGAAGCTAACTCACAGAAGCCCCGTTATACATATTTACAGGAATTGACCATGTTATTATTAAGTATTATAATTAGGTATATTATTAAGTCTCTGAGTCCCTTTTGAGGCAGCAATAAAATATTAAAATTTTACTATAAATTTAATATTGCAGGAAATTAAAAAATAGTAATATTTTTTCTTTCTTTATGTACCAAATATTCGGAATACATTTACACATTTTGAGTTTAAATTAATTAATTAATTGGCAATTGTTTAGGGGGAAAGAAAGTAAATAAGGATTATTTGGAAGATGGTAGGTACTATACACCACGGTATCAGCAGGTAGGCACGAAGTATCGAGAGTCAATAGGTTACTTCTAAGTAATCGTGCTCCATCGTCGGCCATATTATTGCTTACCATCAGGTGAGATAGTTGTCAAACGCGAGCTATCCATAATTAAAAAAAGGCTAGTGTGAGTCTGACTCGCGCGCATCGGTTCCGCACAAACTTACCTATGAAAACGTTTCGATTCCTGAATTGAGTTACGAAGATTTTTCCGATTTGTAAAAAAAGATTTTTTTGTGACGTAACTACAAATTTACAGTTTTCAGATTTATTCCTTTAAGTATACTATAAGACCTTGCTGTATGTCAAATTTCAGAATTCTGGGTCAACGGGAAGTACCCTATGAATTAATACTAAAATAATTCCAGAATACAATCGTTAAGGAATTTTAGTGCCAAGTTACAGATTGTCTTATTTACGGATAGTATATTACCTAAATACCAGGTTATGGAGATCAGATAGGCTGTCACTCCATGCAGAATACTGGTATCCTGGTAAATACTGGATGTACTTTTAAACACTTTTATTTTACTGTAGGATCTATACTCCCTGTTCATACTTCTTTATTATCCATAAGCTTATACCTACAACCAGAATTAGCTTTCTATTTTTCTACATAGGTACATACATAAGGCATGTTGAATGTGGCCAGTCATATTTGCCGACGGCTCGACGACCAATGTTGCGTTCAGCAAACATTGCGCCCTGTCTACACAATGTCTATATGTAGAATCCATATGTGTGCATCGATGGATAGCTTCCTATTGTAAAATGTTGGTATAACTGTGACTTAGCGGATATCAATAAAGATATAATTTATTGGACATTTCTTTTGTTTCCGGTAAACGGAAATGAGTTTTCCTTAAGGGTATATTATTTTATGGTAAGAAGGTGTTATTAGTTATTATTTATTCTTAGGGCCGGTTTCTGAATTAAGTATTTTGAGTTAACCCTATGTCAAGCCCAATATTAATAGGTTCTCAGATTAAAGTTTTAAAAATACTCAACTTCAAATGATTTTATAATAAACTAGCATTTTACATATTTTAAAAAATAACCACTTTACTATCATTTTTTACACTAAATTAAAATAAAAGCCCTAAAGAACTAACTAAAAGTAATCTAAAGTATGGCGTCGAAAAACTCCTCCGCAACACTTCGAATGTTTAATTCAAAAATCGGGGGTTATTTATTTACTGATTTTAATGAAAAACTCGAGAGTTTTGATTTATTAGGTACTGTTTATTAATGAAATATTCTGTAGTAATGTTCATTTTTTATTTCTTCAGTAGGTACACTATGCACACTCCATAAAAAATAACAGCAAACTATAAATCATAATTTAAATTAAAAACTTTGCTATAGGTGTAAATAGGAAAATAATAGAACACTATGTCATTATTAAAAATAACTAAGTAAACAGTTTTAACCGTATTTGGGTGCATAAACACTATTCATAGTCCAACCTGTTAGTTAATGGCAATTGGTGACTATTCATAGTCGTGTCAGTTAGTGATGAACAATTACAATGGAAGTGCAAATAACATTCATCAAATACACTGAATGGTTATTAAGTAGGTATAGGTAGAATTGGTAGGTACTTAGTTAGATTTTATTTAAACACAGGTACAGCCACATTACATACATCTAACATCCACAGAACCGCGATCTTAAAACAAAAGGACTAATGCACATGAAAAACATAATCTAACATTTGACATAACTAACAGTACAACCAAATTAAACATAAAATAACAGACACAAAAAAACAAGTAAAATTAAATTATAGATTCATCATCATTTCAACTGAAAGACGTCCACTGTTGGAATTAGGCCTCCCCAAGTGTCATTGTGGCGACAAAATTCGTTTAGTATTTTTTGAGTTTATTGCGAACAGATAGACCGTCGCGGTGGGGCTCTGTGTTTTCTGTACATTTAGGAGAAGAAACGAAAGGAAAGGATTTGACCAAAATTCACACATTAAGGGGATGTAATGGGTGAAGCCGGTGGCAAAAGCTAGTATAATACATACGAGTATGTAAGAAGAAAGAATTGCTATTAAAAACCAGTAGACAAATATCTAAACGAAGAAAATTAAATTATTATAATAGTAATTTATTTAAGCTGTTGATCCCCGCATTAACCGGCGTTCACGCGCCATTGTCTTTCTATTGTGTCTCTAATTACTTTATTTTATTTTATTTTTATAAAAAGGAACAGCAAACAGCTACAATATAAGAATTAGGTACTACAGGTATACAAAACATATAAACAATATTGTAGCCCACAGCGCTGCTCACAGATTAACAGTGGGATACTTAAATAAAATCACTAGGATGACTAAATTTAAACTAACTTAACTATCAGGCATGATTAAAAACAAACACAAAGAGAAGTAATAAAACAAACTCAAATATGTGGAGTGAGAGAGAGAAAATAAAAAATAAAACAAGAAATTATAATAATTACGCACTGAAAAGGTTAAAGACAACTTTTGGTCCACATTATTTGTAAGTATCAATTATATTGGTACTACTTTATTAAACATCGACGTGACCTGAAAATCTCAACCTAATTTTCGTCCTAGACTGATAAAATCGCAGTCTATCTAGATTCAAGCAGCGAACCTAGTGCCAAGTCCTATCCTTTACGACAATGTCACAGTTCATCCTCAAGAGGCGCATACATTTACAGCGGCATATAATTTTACATTTATGATGCTCTTTACTTCAGAATGGCACTTGCTTTGAAATTTGAAATGAAAGCTAATTTGTGCGGGCTTGCGACAAGTACGGTCTTTGTTACTGCCTACTTTCAAAGGGCAGATGCTGTATTATATAAGAGAGGCTATGTAATATAAGTACTTACATAAAAAACCTAGTGGCTTATCTCGAGCGAATGTTGGATTTAGGTATCTCAACGTGCTGAAAAGTGTTTCATGACCTAGTCCGAATCAAGGCTTCCGCGTGTGACAAGTGTTATAGACATCCTGTTGTTCAGCCGTTTAGGGGTCATTGATAAACAAACATTCGAACCAATTACACAGACTTTAATATAAAAGTAGATACGCATATGCGTATTACCTATTATGTACAAACTACTTCCAGCGGCTTCGCTCCGAGAGTTAAAGCATTATGTCCTATTCCAGGAGATGTTCTACTCGTGTGCCAAATTTCATCCGAATTCTTTCAGCCGTTCGAGTGAAAAGGAGTAACAAACATTTTTGTCTTTATGATATTAGTGCGATAGGAGACTATAGGCGAGTTTCTGAAAGGAGTATTTTGAGTTAAGCACGTCTAAAACCCTATTTTAGTGCCAAAATTTTGACAGGTATTCTGGCTAAAGTAGAGTATGAGAAATACTCAACTTATTTGAAGTAAAAAAAAAGCTTAAATTAGAAATCGAGGAAAAACTTTTAAAGTCTAAGAAAATTTTTAACAAAGAAAAACTATTTCATGTTAGGCACGATTTTAAAAGCGACTCGAGAATGTTAAAGAACTAGAATCGCATTTCAGTAACTTCTTTTGTGTACTAAAAAGATAAAAGGCTTAAAATTATGAGACCTTCAATAGGTACGACTATGGCATGGCGGGTTCCACCATATCTCACAGCCAAGCGAGGTTTACTCCGCTCCCAATGCTAACATAGCGTGATAGGCTACTATACAAGTGCCTAGACCACTTCAAGTGTTATTCAGAAACAGGAAACCCATCGGAAATCCTTAACTGTGTAGCGTGATATTGTCAAAGATTCACGTACTCTTTGCTTATAAGATAAACGATTAACCATAAAGAGCCTATTACACTACTCGATATTCAGACAGTCTTAGTCGATGTCGCGTAGTGTAATAAGGGTTAGACCGGTTTTACTCGAAACAAAAAATAAGACTATATAGTCTGAATATCGTGTGCAGAATATCGCGTAGTGTAATAGGCCCTTTAGTAGGATGTGGTTAAAAGTTTTGAAGATTAAAGTAAGTCTTGTTGATTTGATGAGATTGTAAATTATAATAAAGCTTTTTTATTTCCTATAAAACTTAACATTTACATTATATTAAATCTTAGTTTAGTGTTAGTTGAAACTTATAAGTAATAATTATTTTTATAAAAACTCCTGGTTAGGGTATGAGCTTCCTCTAATTTCTTACATTTTTCTCTGTCCTGAGCTGTTCTCCGCCACCGATATTATATCATCCACCCATCGCATTACGAAACGTATGCAGAGATTATAAATATGAGATCATAAATAATTATTTCTAAGGAAACAAACACGTTGAGTCGAAGTGGCTACTGAAATTGCTAGGAAGATAGGTACTTATCATAATCTATCTGATTTGAAATATTACATCTTGCAGTCATTAGTAAAGTGCTAACCAGCATGTTAATAACAAGCTGACTCAGCCATTATCTTACTATCTTTTTTAGAAATTAATAAATGACTTCTCTCGCTTTGAGTGGAGTATGAGGGAGTGTTAGACATTTACTGATTAAACCTACCTTTGTTTCTTTAGATGGTCTTTGCGTTCCTGGGTCACGGTGTCTCTTTCGAACAATTTCGCAACCCTGGCAGGTACCTATCATCTCCAACGAGCCCCGTCAATGTAGCCATTATCTTACTACCTGCAATATTTAAAAAGTGCATATTCCTAGACGAATCAGCTTCAAGAGTTAAATATACCTACCTAATGAATTATGACGTGGTTAGATCAATATCGTGGCAAAATTGCCATAACTTCACGCCTATTTTCCTGAAAATGATAAGCTCTTCACTTATCAGATCGACCCCATAATTTTATTTTAACAGGCAAAAACCTAGCTTCCAGTTATTATAATTTACTAACTACCCGCCTTCCTCGATAAATTAGCTATCCAACACTAAAAGTTTAAATTTTTCAATTCGAAGCAGTAGTTTTTAACATTAGCGCATCTTTAGTCAAACAAACTCTTCAGTTTTGTAATATTAGTATAGAAAAGATAGTAATTATAATATGTAACAAGTTCATATGTAGCCGTAGACCGTACTGTGGCCGTTAAGGGATTTGTTAATCAAAGTCTTAGCTGTCTAACCGGCACAGCTTGGTAGCATCCTCGTGGGATGCCACGTCTCAGATATATACGAGATCTGGCTTACGTGTGGCTGAGATTAGTTGTGGATGTACATAGAAGCTAGGCAGGCACTAGAGAATCGAAGAGGAAAACGATGGATTAAACTGTTGAATAAGTTCAAATGTTATTTGCTATACAATGTAAATGACATCATAGAGTTAATGATATTAATGATATATATAGTTATTTAGGTAAAACAAACTGATGATTGAATTGGCATGTATAGGGAAATACTGAACAATTCTAAATATTAATATTTCAACAGAGGATTGCAAGGAAACCATCAAGGGATTTGCTAATCAAAGTCACCTGGCTGCCTGTCGTGGTGGCGTAACAGCTTCGTAGCATCCTCCAGGGATGCTACAACTCAGAACAACTAGTTCAAAGTAATAATGCCTGGTTTAGACGATACTGGATTGTATACCTTAGCGCTGATTAAATACGGTTTTAATTAAAAAGGAAAACAATGGATCGAACGGTAGTTTATGGACTGACGGGATAGATTAAAAAAAAAAAAAAATATTTATTGAAGATGTACGTAATATAAGTAAACAGTGTGGTTAAGTCAAATTAGAAATCACAGATATAGTGTTTGTGCTCGTTTCAATCAGTTCTTAGAAATGATCTTTCTCAGTAATGACATAATATCATAGTAGAAATCGTGTTATTCTGTGTTACAGTGTCTTTTTCCTTTCCTTATAAATTTTGCGTAACTATATAGGTAGGTACGAGATTATTTAAAACTATAGAATTTGTTCTGCATGTATACGCCACAATTTTATTTTTTTTCTTTATTTCCCGAAAGTAGAGTAAAAAGTTAAGACAAATGCGGAACAAATTACTTATATTTCTACTTATTGATTTATAAGCCCCATATCATTATCTGAAGGCAATTTGAAATACGATTCTTTATATTCTATTCATGGTCTTTGAATTTAGAACACTACTATCACCCAGTATTTCCATGAAAAAACGTAACTAGATTTCAATTCGTCCCTCACATTTCAGTGTGGCGAAAGTAAAGGAAATGTCAAAGCTGACCTTTATGTGGCTAGGGAGCTAGGTGGTTAGGGGGATAGGGGGTTACGCAGCCGGAACGTCGTCCAAATTACCCTCGCAAATATGCAAATGTTGATAAATTGTTTCTCTAAAAATATTTGTCGTGACAGCTGTTTGATTTGACGACATAGGGTTGGGTTATAAGTTAGATCGTCCCACGGTCGTAGGTATGGTGATGAATGGTTCCGGAATTGTGAAAAGTATTGTCGTTTCGGAGTTGCACGTAATAGACAGAATATAACCGATTTCTTTGTGATTTCTGGGAGAATAACTACTCAATTAACTTTAAAATATAGTTGTTAGAGTGCTAACAAAATTAGCACCTATCCAATTATTTAATGTTTAACTATACTTAACACAAGAGGTTTGTTAGCATTTTCTCAAGTACAAATTACATTTCAATTATAAAGTAATCTTCAAACCCGAAGGAAAATGGCGTCTGGGACAAATAGAGGGAACTCGTGTAATTGCAGCTTGAATTTGAATGTAAATCTGCTAAATTACAACAATTTATCTCTCTTAGTGTGCTAGTGACAGCACAGATATTCTCTAAAAGAAATACAACAAGCAGTTTATACCTCCTTTGTGTGATACAGCTGAAATTTGCATCACCTCGTTAAGCTTGCAGTAAGCGACTGGACCGTAACGGACTTAGTGCTATCCCTTTCACTCATATAGCTTCTATCTGTAGATGAAGCAAGATGCAATACCTGTATACAGTGTACACAACGATTCCGGAAAATTGTGTCATGCTAGCCTGAGCTTTCAGGCTTTTGCATAATAGGATAATGCCTAACTGTCATCTCCTGTACAACGGATTACACAGAGTTATTTAGTTTTGAGAGACACCAAACTTTGTTACAGAGTCTGTTTCAGTGAGTTTCCGCAGTAAAAGGTAGATTTATAAAATGTTACGTAAAAGTACCTATGGTTGTGGACTTTTGTGAACAATTTTGTTATTCTAATGTTACGAATTCGGATTCTCTTGCAATTAGACCTTAACTTATAAAATAAAATCAAATTGCATTTAATGTGGATACTTATGTAGATGCTCTATGTTTCTGTTTTACATAAATCAGTCTAAATTAATTTTATTTTTGTTAGACTTCTAGTCGTTAATGTTAAGACAGACAAAAGCTCTAAGGATAGACAAAAAAATTAAAGTCGATACAAATTGGCGAACCCTCTGAATCTTAACTACTCTACATTTCGACCTCAGACCAATACTGACCTCTGTGTTTCTATTCTACTACATTGTTCATTCAGCACCCAATCCTAAATAAATCTAAAACCGTTCGGATAACCGATCACTCAGCACTCCCATCCTCGAAACACTCGTAGACATTGAACCAGATTCTGGTTACGTAAATCAATAAGACGATCAGATTCACAGGTAACTTGAGTACCTAGTACCTACCTACAGAGGTCGGTAGGTAGCCTCAATACTCTTTGATTATTTAATACGTACCTGCCTACTGTTTTATTCAACACTTTATCCCGGGCACAACGCCCTTGGATTACTTATAAGAAAAATGACTATGGAATTACTTTGGTGAGGATTCTAATCTCAATGAAAGATGAGTATGTTTATATTTATTTTATTTAGATGATCTGAAATTTGAATGTGACTGAAATAACCTACGTATGTTTTTGGATAAGCCTTCGATCTGTTTTAAAAGCTTAAAGTCTGATTTGTTACTGGTATTAAATTTGGCAATATTTTTATAATGTTAAATACAAAACTGAACTCGTTCGCGCGCGCTCGTGTTTATTTGTTTATTCACATGACCTTACGAGAGGTACGGACAGCTTTATCAATTGGCTACCCCCTATTCGAAGGTATTTTAATGTGAGAAAAAAATTAATTGATGCAGCAGTATGTACTACCTATACCTCTATTCTCTTTGTTTTCTCTTCTATTTACTTATTTCATTTAGGTAGCCTACAACTAACAATTTAAAAAAAATAACCATATGCAACGAGCTTTAACCGCTGCTATATGATATCGGTGAGCTACTATTTTTTAAATGTAAATAATAAGAGTGAAGATAATAAATTTAAGGAATAATAATATATTACGACAGGGACGAGCTATTTACAAACCTCCACATATTTTAGTACAAGAGTATTTGTGACATAATCATAATACAAAAAATTATGTTACACGTAGTTAGAACTAATATAAGATGACATAGCAGATAACTCTTAAATACATAATTATATAAAAATACATGGACAATACAATGCTTTTAGACAAATCATATTTATTGGCTGCTAAGTTCCATGATCTTTAAAAGATAAGTAAAATTAAGAAGACTTAGAAACGAAAAACATCCGATATTTAGGATGCAGCCTCCGTTTTTAGGGTTTCGTACCTCAAAAGGAAAAAATGGAACCCTTATAGGATCACTTTGTTGTCCGTCTGTCTGTCAAGACCCTTTATTTCTTAAATTAAAAGCATATACTCAAGTTTGCGGTCCCTTAAAGCTGTGAAAAAATCAAACTACTGAATTAACGAAAAAAAAGATACGGCCATTATATCGCAAAAAAACTTATATTTCGACACCCTGGAGGGAATCAAAATTCAAAGGGTACTTTCCGTTGATCTAGAATCCTGAAAATTGGCATAAAGCAAGGTCTTATAACACAAGTATAGGAAAAAATCTAAAAACTGTAAATATTCAGTTACGTCACAAAAAAAAAACTTTTTTTCCGATTAGGAAAAATCATCGTAACTCAATTTGGCAATTGAACTGTTTTCATAGATCAAGTAAGTTTGTACGGAACCCTTAGTACGTGAGTCCGACTCGCATTTGCCCGGTTTTTTTTAATATAAAACAATTTCTCAAGCCAACATAAATCTTGTCTACTCGTACATAAAGCAAATATATTCTCTGTAAAGTTTAAGGTACATTTCCTACGTTACCAACACAGAACCTGCGATATCTTTATCACGCTGTGGAGGGCTCTTGTCTCGTGTCCATGAAAGTGCTGGCTTCGCATAGGCATGATCAAAAGGCTGTCAGTCGTGCTTCGACTGTTGCCTTTGGGGAACACAATTTATGAATGAAATGCTTTTAATTAGGATTTTTTTTAATGACATAAACTAGTGCTTGACTGCGTTTCAACCCGATGGTAAGCAGTAATGCAATCGTTGATGGTCAATCGCATTAATTTGTTAAGAGCCTATTCACTTTAGCCATGAAGACACGAAAATTATAATCGGTCGAGAAGACCGCTGCAGGCATATTGTTATCTTCTTTATCTGATTGCTTTATAAAAGTAATTAACGTAGCGTGTTTGAACTGTTTGTAGGATTAAAATAACTGGCTAAATAATTATGAGATAGATAGATACCTAAAAAGAATTTATAAGAATATCTATTTTTTCAGGACCTTATGTTATTAGTAATGACGTAAGAAACCGATCTTGCAACTGGGTTTAACCGCGAAGTAGTTCTCGTAATTCTCTTATAAAGTCACGATCTAGTCTGACACAAGGAAACAAGGCAAGAAAATGCACGTAAGTGTAACTACCGTAATCTTAATGTAGATATCATTTGCAAGTGAAATGAAAAACAACACTGAAAAATAAGTCGCGCAGCACCCACCACCTGCCATAGCGCTACCTACCTAAATCGTTGCCTAGTTATCTTAATACATATCTACATCTAAATAAAACACCACACTTCCATAACTAGCCTGGATAATTTCATCTGCCTACTCAAGATATCGAAGTTTGATTATATGAAATATCCAATCTTATAACGGAAATAGGTATCGAGAGTAAGGAGAATTTTGACGTCGACGTCGGCAAAGCTTGAAGTGGCCTCGACAGGGCCAAGTGGACGAGAGTCACTTGTTTGAGGGTACTAGGGAGCCACCTGAACGTGTCACAACCGCCTTTTTACTCTGGCAACCCAATTCTACACTATTGTTTGGGCACGACCAAAGAGTATTTCTTCATTTATTCTGTTCTTTGCTCTATGGTAAGATGGAATGGGTTATTGGCGGGATTTATTTGAGTGAAAGTCAGTGTCTGTTTTAATTATTCGTAAATTGATTCCTTATGGATATTGTGATGTAAAATCGGTGTAGTTTTGTATTTCAAGGGTATGCGCAACTTGACAATGTGTGGAATCATTGAAACAGGCGCGATCTCGGTAAAATAGAGCTGAGAATTATTGTAGTATTGACTATCACAGTGAAGCTTACCGAGAAGGTTGACCCGACACATTTGCTGTAAAATACTGCAAAAACATTAGAATGTGTTACATCCGCGTTTAAATAGATTTCAAAGTAACATAAAGTGACTGAAAACTTAATGCTTTCTAAACTTGACACTGGCTAAATGCACAAACCGTGCTAAGACAAAATTTAAAAATAAAAAGTGGAATGATTTGATTTCTGGTATCGCTTTCCAGCCAGTAATATATACTGGCTAGTTTATGGAAAACTGAGTTGGTTGCAAAAAAGGCAATTAAACGAATTAACATTTGTTAGTTGAGGTTGAGCCACACACAATGAGCTGTGAAGTTAGTGCTTGTGTACCGTAGAAACGTACACAAGCAAAGTTTCTGAAACTTGGGACAGTTCAGGTTTGTTTCATGTGAGGGTCAAACTTTTTATAGAAGTTAGCTTGAAATGCCAACAGCCAGTAGTTATTCAAGGAATTCCAAGTACCTACTCATAGATTATTTAGCTATACCTAAAGAAGAATTTATTTATATTTAACTTTGCAGTCCCCGCTTCTTGTTTCTGTTGACCTAATTTAGAGTAAAATATAAAATAATAATATTTTATCTTTCATGTATCATTATATACGCTGCCTAGTTAGCATATAGAATGTTTATGTTTTTTTTTGTGGTCGTCCGGTAACTGTCCGGACCGAGCCCAAGTCGTCGACGGCGCGTAGTGTCACACGCGCGCCTCAAGCCCAAGACCTCAAGATGTCAGCAAATCGTAGGGGCCCAGCCATCCGGTCGAAGCCTATTGGGACCCTGGGTTAAGCGGAAATGAATCCCCGGGGCCCTGGAACGCAAAGCAAAGAAGGAACAAACGAGTGGGTTTTAGTCAGTATAAGTCTGACACGCCCTCTCGCTCCGCCCAAGGGCGGGAGATGACATTGGATGATTTCCCACCTAATAAAAGAAATGTGTCATATATACACCCCGCCTAATTAGCATATACAATGTTTAGAATGGCACGAGAGGATAAGGCAGAGTAGGTATGTACCTACAAGTCAAATATTTTATGATAAAATATAGGAAGGAATACTCCAAACTAATTCTAATTAGTCCAAGATAGAGTGATATGAGCTCGGGGATTAGAAACACCCTTTTTATTATGAAGTGTCAAGGGTGAAGCGTGAGGGCGGATTTTATTGACTTAAACCCTCCTGTGTACTTCAGTTGCCTTTTGGTTCTAGGGCCACAGTAACACTTTCGAATGTTCCCTGTAACCCTAGCGGGCATCAGCTCTATTGGGCCAGTAAAGTTTTGCGGGCGCACATGCAATGGAACATTATGCGCCGCCGACTTGGACTCTGTCCTTACGAGGCGAGCCAAACTATGGGCCCCTGACTCAGACAGTTTAGGCTCAAAAGAAAGGAAAATATTTCACATGTTGTCTGAATATTTTAGGCATTCTATACAATATATAATTGGGTGCCCGATATCTTGCTAATTACAATACTAATGTATTAATGGACTGATATTTAGATTTGTTGGTATTTGTCACGTGAATCGTGATACCGTACTTAGAGATGAAACGCTAAATGATGGTTCAACAAAATGTGTCAAGGAGTTGAATGAATCTTTTTTTTTTAATACGTTAATATGATATTTAATACTGAGTACATCGAGATATTTTCGGAAATGATTTAAAGTAAATTAAATTTACACGTGTAAATACATAATTATTAGGTGAAGATCACGAATTGATCTTAGGCTAGAAGGTTTCTGAGGGATTGTTCGAAAGAGTTACCGTAACCCTGAACCACAAAGGGCAACTGAAGGAACTCAAATTGTGGAGGTTTCAGTCAGTTAAATTCTGACACTGTCTCTCTCTAATCATAGTGCTTCTTCCTAACTACTTCGAGTTATTTGGTGATTTCACACCTCAAAAAAAGGTTTGAAGGTCTAAGAAAGAATCAAGAAGGCGGCTGGAATAGACTCAATGCAGAAAGAAGGGGGTACTCAATGTTATGGCCGTGTATTGCAACAAGCTAAACTGCCAGCAATAGACACATTAAAATTTAATTGAGATTTAAACTGCCAATGTCCAGTGCCGGATCAGCCATATATCAAGAGTAGCAAACGCTACGGGCCCTGCGCATTGGTGTGGGCCCCGGACTTACAAAAACTAGTCAAGAATTCAAGATACGTGTCATCATCATCATCATTTCAGCCGAAAGACGTCCACTGTTGGACATAGGCCTCCCCAAGTGTCGCCACAATGAACGGTCCTGTGCGTCTCGCATCCATCGGACGCCCGCAACCGTTACCCACGGGGTTACCATGACGTTCAAAGTAAGATTGTTTCATTCTTATTTCAGTGTGGGTAAGAGACAGAGCTATACAAGTTGTCTAGCGCCATCTCTTACCCACACTGGAAATAAGAATGAAACAATCTTATTTTAAACGTCATGGTACAGGGGCAAGTCATCGGTCCACCTAGTAGGAGGCCTTCCAAGCAACGCTACGTCTTCCGGTACGTGGTATGAAATCTAACCAATTGCAGATTTTCTATAAAGACATTGTATGGTGCCTAAGGACCCAACGCTACATAACGGCCTCACGGACTATTTGAAAATTTAGTTAAAAGTTTTAATTCGTTATCTAATATAGGGTGACTGCCAATTAGTGTACGATACTTAAACACGTGATTGTGCTCATGATAACCAACAATTTTTATTATGGGAGCGACCCGAAATCGCGAAAAAAATATCAGCTGTTCAGTACATTAGGCAAACATAAATGTACTGAACAGCTGATTTTTTTTTCGCGATTTCAGGTTTGTTCCCATAGTAAAAGTTGTTGGTTATCATGAGCACAGTCACGTGTTTAAGTATCGTACACTAATTACCAGTCGCCCTATATATTTATAAAAAAATCGTGTGTGTTCGTTACTCTTCTACCCTCACACCCCATTTTTTCTTTGATAATTTATAAGGCAGATCTACGATTACGGGACCAGTAATTGATAAAGATCTAGGGAGGCCCTTGTAGAATTTGCTCCAGGCCCAACGCTGGCTTAAACCGGTTCTGCAATGTCTATACAAATCACTCATAATAAAGCATGTTAGTCTGAAGTTGGTCAATAACGAACAGGGGTAGTAAAACCAATCTTGAATATCTAGTTCTTCAGCAACATGTATTTTATTTACGTTGGATGTAGGTTCTAGCAATAAATCTAGCAAGTTTGAAGGTGACACATGGGATAAAGTAAGACTAATGGCTAAATAATCTCGATATGTACCTACAACCACGATGTTGTGAGATAAATGGCTAATATATTGTTCTCTAACTTATTTCGCTGCGGTTGTACGAGGAAATGTATGTCTATAATAAGTTTTGTTTATTGTTTAGACTTATTTAAACGGGTCCTATTAAATGGTTTTGTTTCAGTTTTTTTTTAACATACACTGCTAGGCCACAAAGAAGCTTTCGGAAACAGCTTTTTTATCTCGATGCTAAATCATAAAATGACTCCTCCCGCTCTCTGTGTGTTAGACTATTACCTTCATATATTGCTAAAACCGACCTGTTTTCCTTAAATTACCCTTTGCATTCTAGGGCAGGGTAATTCTTTCAAACAATTGACTTTGAAAATTTATGAAAACCTAATAAAACTATCATGAAAATGTTTCACTACTTCATTTCACTTAAAAAGGAAATCAAAAGTAAATCAAAAACCAAAACTACCTAGCTACGTAACGTTTGGTGAAGCATTACCTATCCCGGCAATATTTTGAATGTCGGTCGTAAAAAGCACAAGGAATGCATAATGTGCCCCAGTCTGCGAGTTCTTCCAATAAAAAAATAACTTATTTTGCTTCAGTGAGCTTGGCCCGTGACTTACTATGTGTTTTCCTAGAGCAAAAATGCACATTGCATATCACACTGAAATTTTCCAAAATGGGCGACTCAATAAAAACGAAACCGTGTTCGAAATTCAAAATTTACGCGGTCGTTATCATAGACAACAATAGATTTTATTTGCAAACGTCATTACTCAATTTTATGATTCGATTTCAAATCGATTAGGTACTTAGATATTTTAAATTCAAAACATCTTTAGAGGCTTACGTGTCGTGATGCTATTCTTCATACGAACTAGTTAGGTGTTCCGATACTAGGTATTTCGGTAACTTATGTTCTAAATTCTGTACACGGATATTTTTGACTTAACATGTACTGGGTGGTACCGATTGGTATGTTATAATCGATTTTGGCGGTTCTTAAAATTCGAATGGAGTGTCAGTTTTTGCTGGAGTAAACATAGTTTTACAATGTCGTTTATTTTAATTTAGTTTTTATGACAGTTGTAAATTATTTAAAGTTAAAGAAAGATTTGTAGTCACTTGATAGTTGATTTGGTCAGATTAAAAATATACTAATCGAAGAAATATATATGTCGTGGCCAGATCATAGAAATTGTTAACTTAATGATATGGCCAACTAAAACTGGCCAGATCGTTCTAAAAGTTAAAGTTTGATAATATTTCAATCCTCGATTGGCCTGCTTTCTTTAGACCGTATAAACGTTTAAACGATCTGGCCAGTTTTAGTTGGCCATATTATGAAGTGATCAATTTCTATGATATGGCCACGACATATTATTTATAAGGAGAAACGGGCTGATATACCTAATTATCAACACACAGCTGCAACTACTGGGTCTAAGAACGTAAAATTTTGCACAATATTTCCTTTTAGGACGAAACGGGAGAAGGCGACCATTAAGAGAGGATTTTTAATTCGCTCCTTAATGGGATGAAACGGGGGTCCAAAGTTTGTATGGAGAAACCTATTTTCATGCGGGCGAAGCTGCTGGCAGAAAGTAGTATCCTAATAATCATCCACTACCTACATATTATTTTGGTTTCAATTATACTTTAAGTAGTATTTAAGAACGTTCTTTTCTATCTGTAACAGAAAGATACTTTAAGACCTTTTTTGAAACCTTTACCTTTTTTTTTGTGCGAAAATTGTCCAAGTTTACGTCTCAAAGGACCTTGGAAAAGTAACAAAAACTAATGAAACAAGCCTTCTTTAAGTTCAGACTAACACATAAAAAAGTTTATTGTAAAGGATACTTGTTCGGTTTAGGATCAATATTTACAGACAGCTTCTCGTGACTACTTCATTAACATTCAACTGAAAGCGCCCGAATATGGCTGGTAATATTTAAACAAAGACGGGTTTTAGAAATGTATGTAGAAATATGCATATCCCTTGAGAACCGTCCTTTTTCAGGCAGATTTGTGAACCTACCCCACCTACAAGTATTAAAATAAGTACATAGGTACCTAATACGTACGTATGTACACGTACGTAGTAAGTAGATAAAATTATTATCCTTTCAGCTATAAACATATCTATATATATATAAAAGCAAAATACCACTCACTGATTAATCACGAAATCTAAGAAACTATAACACCTACAAACTTAAAATTTGGCAGATAGGTTCCTTACAAGGTGTAGACATCCGTTAAGAAGTAGGCTTCGACCCTGCTGGGCCCCTACGATTTGCTGACATCTCCCTGAGGCGCGCGTGGAGCAATACGCACCGTCGACGACTTGGGCTCGGTCCGGACGGTTACCGGACGGTCGGACGGCGAGCTACCCATTGTTCGCTGTCCGCAAGCCCGCGCCTACGGTGGCCGGAAACGACGTGCTCAGATCGGCGTGTGTGGCACACGTGTACACAGTGTAGTTTACCTTTACTCTGGCGTAGAGTCCGAAATGATTTTATTTTTTTATTAAAACTTTATGCAACACAAAGGTACAAAGGCGAACTTAATGCCATAGGCATTCTCTACAAGTCAACCAAGCGTGGTGGACAGGCAACATGGCAAGTGCCTAAAAAAAAAAAGAAAAAATATATCACTCCATCCCCAATCCTTTAAGTAGATGCCATTTATATCATCCACGAATCTATCTTTTGCTTACACACGATACCAAAAATCTTTAGCACATATCCCGGCATTTAATCAACTAGTTTTTCCGTGGCTTCATTTACGAGACCATTCAAGTGGTGGTTCTGATGGTCCCATGGGTCATCCCGTAGGCACCGGGCATTATTTCGGCATTAAAAGAAGCCTTTGGTACTGATGGTTAATGGAGCTTTCTATAAGTAACAAATAATCATATTTGTAAGTACTTACGTGCTATATTTTATCATCAAATAACTCCTTCCGCTCTGGAAGGAGCGAGAGAGGGAGTGTCAGACTTTTACTGACTAAAACTTTGCGTTTCAGGGTGCGCTCTTTCAAACAATCCCACAGTACTTATGTGGTACATACAAACTCAAATTTGTCTATATATGTATGTACTTATAAAATTAGTTCAGAATGAGTGGTCACTTAACCTAATACCATATCGGAATACAAAGTTTACTCACGAATGAAATCACCTATTTAGTGCAAACGCAATCCTCTCTCGTCGATACGTTTAATCCTCTTAGTGCAGTTTATATCAATTGAGTGAGTTCCGCACGAAATGGATGTGTCCACGAAATTTACTACGCATATACTCTGCGTATAGAACGACAGATTGTACCAACAATAACATAAAGACAGCGTTGATTGTTTTGACGGGGCGTTTTAAGTAATTAGTCAAAAAGTTAAGGCCAGTCTTAATTGCAGAACGACTCCCTATAGTGATTATGGTTAACGTAACCAGCGCTTACGGCCCCATCTAAAACCATCCATCCTGTATGCCTAGAAACTACCAGTATTGTTTTTGAAATACATAATATAGTTTAGAAGTCTTTGGAACGGTAACCGGTCATCATCATCATCATCACATAATTTCAGCCAAAAGACGTCCAATTTTTACATAGGCCTGCCACAAGAGTCGGCACAATGACCGGTCCTTGGCTTCTCGTATACATCGGATTCCCACGACACTCACCAGGTTATTGGTCCAGCTTGTGGAAGGCCTTCTAATATAGCATCTTCCGGTACTTCTAGAACCATTTAGCCACATCGACATCTGTTCTGCGAGCAATGTTCTCTGCCCACTACAACTTCAGTTTGTACAATTTTCTGGCTATGTTGGAAACCTTGGTTCTTCTGCGAATATCTTCATTCCTAATTCAATCACGCAAGGATTGCAAGGAAACTCTGAACATAGCTCTTTGCATTGCCCTTTGAGTGACTTTAAGCTGTTTTCAGCCAATCTGAGTGACGAAGATTCAGAGACATATTATTATGTCATGTGTCGACGGCATGAAATAAATTTACATAGTACCTACTCGGACACCAAGGTAAGTCGGTATGGGCACGCCACAATCGCGGCTATAAGTCCTTTCTTTGAGGAGTGGTTAGAGGGGCGCCACAGTGGACATGGCTTAATAGGTACATCCAAATAAACCGCAGAATACCTACCTACTTTTTACTAATGAATCTTGAGAGCGTAAAGATGCAAAAGAACTTAATTAAGATTAGACATCTACTATTAGGGTTTAAATTACTTTGATTGACCTATGAATCAATGTCTAAATACCTATTCATGAGTAGACATAAAATGATAATAGTCGGTCGATTAACTAAACATGGTTCTGGATATGCCTGCCAGAGGAAAATGACGATAAACATAGAAAAAAAAAATACACTGGTCAATAAACAGAAACGACCATGATGCTAGTGCACTGTTCCAATAGTGCATTAACATCTGACGTTTTACAAATACGTAGGCCTACATGGGCATACATTTTTTTTTATTCATTTTTAAATTTTTGACGTAGCTTAAATAACTGGAAATAAATTGTGATGAACATGTATTGTCATAATATATATCTCTTCATAAAATAAGCCGATATTGAATGTTGATTATCGATAGATAAACTTCATAGTGTCAACATTAATATGTTCCAGTAACTTTTCTGTTTGCTGCTTCGATCGGAAATTATCATAAGTGAACGTACTCCCCCGAAAAAAACATACTATATCCTTCTACAAAATCCAATGTACTTTTATACCAAAATTAAACAAAATCTGTTCAGTGGTTCACGCGCGAAAACTGAACAAACTGTCAGAGCAATTTTCCCATCACACTAAATAACTCATTTATAATATTACTACGTTCTGCCCGCGGCTTCACCCGCGTGAAAGATAATACATAAAAAATATAGAAAGTTTGTAGAAAAAATTATACTAGCATATAAAAAGTGAACTTTTCCAGGACATTGTCTACCCTTGTGCCAAGTTTCATCCAAATTCATTCTGACGGTAAGACGTGAAAGCGTGACAAACAAACCTACTCACATTCACATTTATAATGTTATATATTTTTATACATTCAAAATAAGTTAAGCTATAATAAGTAATAATAAAAAAAAACCGCCTTTATTAGTTAAACAAAGGCTTAAAATAATTAGGTCATTTTTTACTTACTCCTAAACTGTCCCTGTGGTTTAGGAGTCAGATATTGCATTTGATGAACTTAATAAAAAGGTTAGCTAATGTGAAACGTAACAGCATTATCTGAGAACACAGACTAACAAAAGTTGGCGTTTAAACTGTGAACTAAATTGGTGAACTGCACAACTGCACTAACATTTTGATTATTCGTACTAGACTGTGGTTTATCAGTTTGGATCTGCTAAAATGGGTTGCTGAACCTAATAAAGATTCGTCCTAAAATGGTAGGATGAAACTTTCAAAGAGAGAACACTATAGGATGATATCGCTGATATTATAATAAGATGCATTTGATGTGAAGGCCAATTTTCATATTTGAAAAAGATTTAAATTCAAATCGCAATATATTTAAGTCACAATCGAAGTCAAAAACTTTTCAAAATGTTGATAAATTAGAGATGTTTTTGAAAGACTACGACTGAGATGCGAAGATTAGTATATTCTATACATACCTTTATACATCTAACAAAAATGTAATTATTAAATTATGTCTGTTTGTTCCGGCTAATCTCCGAAACAGTGGGACCAATTTTGACGAGACTTTCAATGAGATACAGTTAATGTTATTAAGAATAACTTTACCTATTTTACCACGGGAACGGGACTTAATTCACTAGATGGGAGGGAGGCATTTTTATGTGGGGGGGGGGGTATCTCCGAATTGGATAACATTTTTTACACGATTGTCCTAAAAAAGGAGAGTAATGTTCTTAAACTTCTCGCGAACGAAGTTGCGGGTAATTGCTAGTAAAGAGATAAAATAGTTTATTTAATGGAGAAATCTCTGGAACACTAATCGGATTATGAAGATGCTTCTACTGAAAGAAAGCATACAATATTGTTGAGTGCTATTACTGCTGATACAAAATTCCAAACAAATATTTTCCCACTAATGATCCAAGTTACAAATACGCCAAACTATAGTCAAGACTACTGCTAGTCTAATAAAAATACTAACTACAGTTTAGATCCGCAAACACTTTGCATTTTTAAGGTAGATAGCAGAATTTAACTAGGAACGCTACAAACATCCATTATCAAAGTAACAATTGGAACAAAGCGAACAATGGCTGTTCGTGTAAATCCTGAACTGTTACTGGGGACCGCAGAAACCTTTACATTTTGCACGATACTGCGGTTTTTCTTTCTCTAAACAACTGAAACAGTTCCGGTATTCGCTCGCGTAGCTGTGAACTAGTATTTAGGTTCCGTTAAGTTTTGTAAATACCTGTTATATGGCATGCTTTATATTTTGGTATGCTTTTTGCTGCCCTTCAAAGGGTTATTAGGTGTTAGTAAAAGCTTGATAATCATGGATAATGTAAATAACTAAGGGGTTTAACTAGTTTCAGGAAATAGGTTGATAAATTAGAATCATAAAATTGAAATTATATAGGTATGTTTTCAGCAGTTACCTCAAAGAGATGTCAGTAAAGTTGACGGGGCCAGTAGGGTTGATGCCTGCTAGGGCTGCGGGATTGTTCGAAAAAGTTACCGTGACACGGGAACAAGGCAACTAAAGTAACACAGGTCGGTTGTAATTAGTAAATTCTGACAAGCCTTCCCGCGTTATTGATGATTTCCTTCCTAAAAAAAAAACATGTTTTCAGCAGTTATATACTCGTAAACATAACACAGTCTTTCATCCAGATTTAAGAACTCCACTCTCATAAACTTCCACAGCTTCAAAGCTGGAAATCCATAGACTATCTAACAGACCTATCCAACCTATCCCACATTTTTTCATAGACATAACAGTCTATCATAGAAGCCGCAGCGGCCATAAATTGAGTCAAGAGTGATTTGAAGTGGACGTTCGTAATCTTCGCAGTAAACTGTTCTCGCCGACATTAAAAATAAACTTTATGAGTGAGCTTAAATAGACTTCACAGTTTTATATCTTTTAAATTAAATTTCTAATAATGCATCTTTGAAATTGTGACAATGTAACGTCGAGGGCTTAAGTTCTTCCGGTTTTTATCTTTTGTAATATTGTCGTCTAATTTCTTTTCGTCTATTTTTTTAAATTAAGATTCGAGCTTCTGATTAAACTCCTTTATTTCTAGTCACTTTCAATAGGTTTTTTTTTTTTTTTTCGGGTGGGAAAATCATCTAATGACATCCCCCGCTCTTGGGCGGAGCGCGAGATAGTGTCAGACTTTTACTGACTAAAAACCCACTCCTGTTCCTTCTTTGCCATTTTTTTCCCAGGGCCCCGGGGGTCACTTTCGCATCACCCATGGCCCCAGTAGGCCTCGACCCTGCTGGGCCCCTACGGTTGCTGACATCTCCCTGAGGCGCGCGTGGAACACTACGCGCCGTCGACGACCTGGGCTCGGTCCGGACAGTCACCGGACGATCGGACGGCGAGCCACCCATTGCTCGCCGTCCGCAAGCCCGCGCCTACGGTGGCCGGAAATCGGGATCGGAATCCCGGCGGCGGTTGGGGCGTGAGGACCGTTGCCTCACGCGATCGGCCGCCTCCTTTGCTAGCATTACTGCTTCGCAGAAGGAGGCGACCGCCTGCCACTCCTCCTCGCTCTGGACCATGGCCTGTACCAAGGCCCGGCGCGAGAGATCGCTGCCGCCGATCGCCCCCACGAGGACACGGCGGTGCTCTGCCCAAGCGGGGCACACCTCTACTGTATGCTCCACCGTGTCCTCCGGGCGGTCCACACAATGGTGGCACCCGGGCGTCTCTTCTGCACGAATCCGGTGCAGGAACCTCCCGAACTTACCATGTCCGGTGAGGACCTGCGTCATGCGGTAGGTAAGGACGCCGTGAGGTCTTTCCAGCCACTCCTCAAAGAGGGGACTTATCGCCATAATTATGGCGTGCCCAGCACTGGGTTGCAACAGTCGCTGTCGCCATTCCACCATGAGATCTCGCCGGAAGTCTTCCCGCCATGCCGCGACATGGCGCGGCAGCGGAGTTTCGCCCCGGCGTTGCATCTCCATGCGCAGATCGTGCACTTTCAATAGGTAAGTATTTATGTGAGTTTATGATATACAGCCAATTCGCACGAGAAAAGTGTAAACTTCAAAAGTACAAAAGTAGCTATTGCATCAACGTAACCCAATTTTTTTTATTGATTTAAATTAGTGCTTGACTGCGATCGCACCTGATGGCAAGCAGTGATGTAATCGTTGATGGTAAAGCGCACTAGTTTATAATTAAGACCCTATTCGCTCTAGTCTTGAAGACACCAAATTGCATAATCACAATTTAAATTACGAACTGAAGGATTTTGATCAAAATCCAATACTTAATAAGTTTCAGTATAAGTCAACGTACGTAAATATTTTGTTGAATGGTTAAAATAAAGGCCTTTGATTGTATGTTACGGAATTTCTAGTTTCGTAACATAGTCTGTGGTTCATGCATCGTTTAGAACGCTGGCAGCCCTAGAGACACTTGAAGCCAGTAAGTGCACGCCAACTTGCTTCAAGTTGCTTTGGGTAAAGTTCAGATGTAAGACCTTGGCGTCTTTTGTAACTACGTCCATACTATCTGTGACGCATTGATCATGGCAATGCACTTTTGTGACGTCATAATGTGCTAGCGTGCTAGCGAAATAGTGGGATGGAGCTATACAGCCTATATAGCTCCGTCCCTTTAACAGTTCAGTGTAGGTCATAAAATGGATCGCATTAAGGGCTCGTGGTAGGGCTTTTGGAGCCTTACCATCATCATCATCTTCCTGCCCTTGTCCCGTGTTATTTGGGGTCGGCGCAATACGTTTTTTTCTTCCATGCTGCCCTGTCACTCGTCATGCTACTACTAACTTCCTTTTCTTTCATATCACTCTTCACACAATCCATCTATCTTTTTTTTGGCCTCCCTCTCCCTCTCCATCCATCCACATGTATACTCATAACTCTTTTAGTAACATACGTTTCATAACTCCTCTTTACATGACCATACCAAGACAAACGATTCCCCTTCAACTTTTCAGTCACTGGCGCCACTTTCAAACTTCCTCTAATATACTCATTTCTCACTTTATCCATTCTCGTCACACCACACATCCATCTCAACATTCTCATCTCCTTTGGAGCCTTACCATGACGTGTTAAAATATCAAGCGTGCGAGCGAGAAAGAGGGATGGAGCTATACAACCTATATAGCTCCATCCCTTTAACAACTCAGTTTAGGTCGTCAATAGGATCGCGTTAAGAGCTCGTGGTAGGGCTTCTGTAGTTAATATTGGTTACATACGCAATATTAACTACAGTACTTGTATTTTATTTATTCCTCAGAGGTGAGCCACCATATGTCTCGTGCCTCTGTATATTTTCCATTTCATTTTGTTTTCATCTATATAAATAAAAGGCGAAACTGACTAACTGACATTTCAACGCACAGCCGAAACTACTGGGACTAGAAGCGTGAAATTTTGCACAAGGTTTCCTTTTATGACGTAGGCGAGCAGTAAGAGAGGATTTTCCAAAATTCACACCCTAAAGGGATAAAACAGGGTTCAAAGTTGTATGAAGAATTCTATTTTCACGCGGACGAAGCCGCTGGCAGTAACTGCGCACACGTGTGCCACACACGCCGATCTGAGCGCGTCGGTCTCCATACATTTTATATGGCAACTAGACTTGTAGAGCTACACTAGATCCACGCCACGCGACGTCATTCTACGTACAAATCAGGCGTGTGAAACGTGTGCGTCGGTCTAATGTAGTTCTAGCTTTATTTGTTACGCAAGTAGAAATATTGTTTATTCACAATTAAAGTACCCATGTTTAATTATCAATATGACTTTAGTTATGTCTGGGTTTTAATGAAACTAGTTGCTGCCAGTGGCCTTGCCCTCGTGAAAGTAGAAAATTGTTCCATGGGAACATACTCCCGGGGTAAAAAGTAGATAACCTATGTGCTATTCCAAGACATGGTCTACCCATGTGTCACATTTTATTGAAATCCGTTCAGACATTCGAGCGTAAAGAAGTAACAAACATACAGACACATATTCATAAACGTTCACCTTTATTACATTTGTGTGATGCATTAAATTTAAATAGTAGGTACTCGTACAGCTGAGTAAATGGTTTACTAGTGCCGTTATAAGATGTAATAGTTACCTATAATGAAAATAAATAGGTAAATAGCTAACTGGTATGTTAATTTGTAACAGATGTATGTACCGTATTATGATAATATCGACTGACAATATGTTCACAAAAAATTATAATCGCCGTTCATTTCTCGTGACGAGCTCAATGTGTCATTGCACTTAATTCTTCAAACATTTATTCACACACAGTGTTTGTAACTAAACTCCTCCGAAACGGCTTGACTAATTCTAATGAAATTTTGTTTGTATATTCAGTAGGTCTGAGAATAGGATGTAAACTTTTTTACCCTCCCACCCCCGCCTTTTTTTCTTTAATAATTTATATAGCAGAACAACGTTTGTCGAGTCAGCTAGTATTATATATACAAATCTCGTGACACAATGTTTGTTATCGAACTAGTCGGAAACGGCTTGACCGATTTTTATGAAATTTTTGGTATAATTTGGTAGGTCCGTGAATAAGTCGTAGGCTATTTTTTACCCTTCTACACTCACCTCCCATTTTTTCTTTGATAATTTATATGCAAAATAACGTTTGCCGGGTCAGTTAGTAGATACAGATATAGACAAGGTTAGTAATCATTTTCTACCATAGAGTTGACTCCTAACTAATTTTTTTGTGACAGCTCAACCAAGCTCTTTTCTTAGAAGATGTCGGTGTAATATCAGCAGTCAATGAATCGCGTCCAGCTTGATGAAAATTGAAAATAGGTAGTTGGTTTTCAGAGAAAATGCCATAACTATGGGACCGATAAACAAACGGATCATTTTAGATTTTATTAGCAAACAAGATAACACATAAATAATCGCAAGATTTGAAACAATTTCAATGTAGTTAGTATTTTGGCATTGATATCACTCAAATACACCTAATGATGAATAGAACATTCATGACAGGTGAACCGTTTTACCCGGGCTGGCCGGTTTGTACACGGAATAACTGTATGAATTTTACCAACCACACGTACAAAGTTATGTGTGAGGTAGGCCGATAATATTTTTTTAAATTTAGTAATATAATATTCCTCAATTCGCGTACTATGAGGCGAAATTGTAGCAAAACGCGAACACGAGCCCACTGAGACTGAGAGCACAGAGCGCGATATTAAAAAAAAAAAAATATGTCGCAACTTATGGAAGGTTGGGACATATTTTTTTTGCTTCCATAACCATATAATAGACTCGTCTCTTGAAATTAACATTGGAAGTCACGAGCATATCCCTGTTACGATGGGTGTATTTAAAGGCAGATTGCAGTCAATATTTCACCCCCACTACTGACGTCACTGTTGAAGTTTTCGCGGGTAAAAGTGACCTTTCCCTTGCCTCCTTATGTTTCATTCAGCGTTTTAGACACGCACGCATCGATAAACATAACTTTTTAGTTAAATTACAAATTTAGACATAAGATAACTCTTTTGAGGTTAGAATTGAACGTGGAACGCCAATAGCAAGGCAATCTATTATCGCTATTCATCAGGTGTGGTCTACTACATTAATAGATTTTCTCAAAGAAAATGTAATAACATTTGCAGGAAAAATGGACCATAGACTACTGAAGCGATAAATGTTTTATTTGTAGTTATTTCAATTCGCACCGGAGCGTAGGACATTTTATTGTAAAATTACTGGCGGTCCGCCGCGGCTTCACCCGCGTCTTTGGTTACTACTCCGCTCCTTCTGGTTGTACCGTGACGTTACATAGTCTATAGCTTTCCTCGATAAAAAGGCAAACCAACACTAATACGCGTTCAATCAAACAAATGTATATGTATGTCGTGGGCAGATCTTAGAATTGATCACTTCATGATATGGCCAACTAAAACTGGCCAGATCGTTTAAACGTTAACATTTGATGATGTGTTAAACCTCGTTTAGCCATATCATTGATGTAGGATTTCTATGATAATAAAAAGTCTAAAGAAAGTAGGCCAAACGAGGATTGAAATATAATCAAACTTTAAAGTTTAATTTCGATCTGGCCAGTTTTAGTTGGCCATATCATGAAGTGATCTCATTCTCATTGGAAAACGTCATTCGGACATTTTTGGTGTTACTGGAGTCTTCATCTAGGGGTGCGATATAGTAAGCATAGACATTGAAAGTATTTGATGTTTTTTTATAAATACATACCTAGCAAGTTAAATTATCTTGCTTTATAAACTTTTGTTTAATAAATCGCAATCCAGTGTTCCATAATAAACTTTGTAAAGAAAGTTAATTAATTTAAAACAATCACGTAACGACTCGGGGAAGTTTGTAAAACATTTAATCTTCTTCAGTTTTAGACATTTATTTTTTGTTCAGACTTTGGTTATATAAGAATGTTTTTCAGCCTAAAGATTAGGTATGGAGAACGGGGAGATTTAGCGAAGTTGTTATGAAAAAGACTAGGGTAGTATTTTATAGTGTAGCATTAGCTCGGTCGGGTACCCAGCTACCCGGGTACCCGGTTTGCCTGCCTAGTATTATAAGGTCGTTAGAGAAAAGTTCCGACATTGCTCAAGTTTTTAATTGGTGAGTTATGTCGTTCGTGCATTATTAGGTCAAAGTTGACTTATTTTCCGACGCATTCTTGTTAGAATAATTTATACGTTAATCGTAGTTTTTACGGTTTCCTAATGCATGAATTGAACGTGGAATTCTGTGGTCCCACTCATAGGTCCCACTATTCTTTGTTCCGATTTCGTTTTCAGATAAAATTGTGTAACATTTTTTTTTTTGGAATTTCCTGAATCCGACTGGTTGTATAAGGAAGGTATTTGATTTAATTAAAGTTTCTATATAATTGTTAAATTCTTTCAGGTCAAAGCTAAAGGTGGCTAGAGGGCCCGAGCACAAGCAAAGTATCAGCCGAGCAAGAATCAAATTCGTGTGGTATCACTCGTGCTCGGCTCGAGTCGGTCTACACTACACGAATTTGAGCTCGGCTCGTGCTCCGCTTATGCTTGGTTCCTCTACCGTAAACCCATCTTAAAGTTTCAACCGGTCATTGAACCCCTTTCAATACGTTCTCAGCGAAAAGCTCTCATAAACACGTTTTCACAGCAAGTTGTGTCTGAAAATGAGGATTTCTAAAAGGTCAGACCCATTGGTGCCCTTGTGTTTCCAACTTCCAGTCCATAAGACAAAGATATCTGTAGTGTGTATCATCTTTAATTAAAACTTTGTCAGAACAGTCGATTGGGATGTTTGGTATAGTGTTATGTTGCTTTACGAGTTTGTGTACTTCAGGTACGTAATAATATTTATTAGCAATCGTCTAGGTCTTGATAGGTTCGTTGAACCTTTCGATAAGCGATTGTATTGAATGTATTGATTGCTAGATGACGGCTGGGTTGACACCAGGGACTGAAAGCGGTTACGGTAAAAGGTTAAGATACCTCAAAAATGAACAGGTACCGATTTCAAATAAAGGTTGAGCTATACCGGTACCTTTACAAATAAAGGTTGGACTAAATAGTTATTTAACCTTTAAACGATTTCGGTACCGAAAAAATGCGAGAGGCCTGGCGCGGGTGCACGGGGGTGTCGAACACGTTAGAACTAGTGTAGGTATTTGTACATTTTGTTTACTGTAGGTTCTCTTTTACTTATATCTTTGTTTGTTCCTGACTGTGTACCGGGTAGTAGGGTTTTTTTTTTCGTCAGCCGCTGATTTTTCATCAACGTGATTTTTATAATTATTAATAATAAAATGAGAAGAAAGCATCGAAACGCAGTTTACGCATTTTTTTCATTTTCAAAGGAAAATAATGCCTCGACTTACCTAGTGATTGGATGTTCTGCTGTTATAAAAGTAGAATAGAATAAACTTTATTGTACCTACACCAAAAAAGTAACACAACGTATCATCATCATTTCAGCCGAAAAACGTCCACTGTTGGACATAGGCCTCCCCCAAATGTCGCCATAATGACCGGTCCTGTGCGTCTCGCATCCATCGGATTCCCGCGACCCTCACCAGGTCGTCGGTCCACCTTGTGGGAAGCCTTCCAACGCTGCGTTTTCCGGTACGTGGTCGCCATTCCAGAACCTTTCGTCCCCATCGGCCATCAGTTCTGCTATCAATGTGCCCTGCCCACTGCCACTTAAGTTTGGCGATTCTTCGGGCTATGTCTGTAACCTTGGTTCTCCTGCGGATATCTTCATTTCTGACGCGATCAAGCAAGGAAACTCCGAGCATAGCCCTTTCCATTGCCCTTTGAGTGACTTTAAGCCTTCTGATGAGGCCCATTGTAAGCGACCACGTATCGGAGCCATATGTCATCACTGGCAACACGCACTGGCCAAAGACTTTCGTCTTGAGACACTGTGTTATATTGGACGAGAAGACACCGCGCAGCTTCCCGAACGCTGCCCAGCCGAGTCGGATTCGACGATTGACCTCTTTCGCGAAGTTAGACCTACCCAGCTGGACTGTCTGTCTCAGGTAAACGTAGTCGTCCACAACTTCGAGCGTAGAGTCTCCGATCTTGGTAGGAGTGGGTGCTACATGGCTGTTTACCATGACTTTGGTTTTGTCCATGTTCATTTTAAGTCCCACTCTTTCGAAAGCTTTACTGAGGTCACCGAGCATTGTACTGAGTTCCTGCGTAGTCTCAGCCATGACTACTATGTCGTCGGCAAATCGAAAATGAGTGATGACATTGACATTATTTTATGCCTAGCCCCCTCCATTCCAGAACCTTGAAGACATCCTCCATTGCGGCCATGAACAGTTTCGGAGAAATGACGTCTCCTTGCCTCACACCCCGCTGCAAGAGGATAGGTTTCGAGGTCTGGTCCTAAATTCGGACTGACATGGTGGCGTTTTTGTATAAACACTTCAGCATTTCGATGATCCGAGACCGATAGTCAATCTGGCACCGTTGGAGAGACTGCAGTACAGCCCAAGTCTCGATCGAATCAAAGGCTTTCTCATAGTCCACAAACGCTAAGCAGAGAGGTTGATTATATTCCTCAGTCTTCTATATAACCTGCCGCAGCGTATGTATGTGGTCCACGGTGCTGAAGCCTTTTCGAAATCCGGCTTGTTCGGAAGGCTGGAAGTTATCGAACCTGCGCGCGAGACGGTTCGTGATGACTCTGGAAAACAGCTTGTAGTCATGGCTCAAAAGTGAGATGGGCGTGTAATTCTTAAGCAAGGTATTGTCACCCTTCTTAAAGAAGAGTACCACCACACCTCTGCTCCATGCCTGTGGCGTTTTTCCGTCGAGTATGACGGAATCGAACAACTTCTGAAGGGCCTTTAGGACCGGTTTTCCACTCGCCTTCAGGAACTCGGCCGTAATTCCGTCCTCACCCGACACCTTGTTGTTCTTCAACTGCTTCAGAGCCATCCTAATCTCGTACAGGCTGACGTCCGGGATATCTTCGGTATAGTGTCGAGTCAATCTAGCTCTTGGGTCGTTTGCTAGATTTACAGTGGGTTCGGAGTTTGACGTGTACAACTGTCCATAAAAAGCCTCGATCTCTCCTAGAAGCTCCGATTTGGCGGATATGACTCTGCCACCGTCGGTCTTCAGTTTCGTGAGCTGGCTCTGCCCAATAGACAGATCTCGTGCAAATACTTTAGAGCCCTTATTCCGCTCAATCACATCCTTAATCCTCTCGGTATTAAATCGGCGAAGGTCGGGTTTCAGAGACTTTGAGATCCGTTTATTGAGCTGTTGGTATGTGCATCATCTGAAGACTGCAAAGTAATCTCACGCCTCTTCTTCATAAGCTCGAGAGTTTGATCTGACAGCTTCTTGTTCTTATTTGTACAGTGAGGCTTGAAAAATTTAGACTCGACCGTATGGACAGTTCCCACGAACCCATCGTTATATTCGGCTACGCACTTGGGTCTTCATAGGATTTACCTGCAGATCGTAGGCTACACTCCATTCAGATATACGAGCTAAATCTTTATTGACCATGTTAACTGCCTCGGATAGTCCATCTAACAGAGCTTGCGAATATATTTGAAGATTGTAAGCGTAAAGGTCGTAGGATGAGAGAAGTTCATTGGAAATTGAGTTTATAAAGATAGCGAAAAGAAGAGGAGAAAGAACGCCACCCTGCGGTACGCCGGCAGAGGTATTGCACCATGACGAGGACGAACCGTCAAAGCGAATACGTTGCCGACGGCAACACAGGTAACTACGAAACCAATCAATTGCCGTTGGAGATATGATAAGAGAGCTTAATATGCCAAGTAAGATATCAAAATCGACGGTATTATAAGCGTTGCTAAAGTCTAACAAGGCAAGGACCGTCAGGTTTCTGTTTTCCATACCAAGTCTAAGATCGTCTGTAATCTAATGAAAGCTATAGTAGTGCTATGACCTGGACGAAACCCGGATTGGAAAAGATTAAGGAGGCAGTTTTGCAAAGGAAAGTACTAAATTGGTTATGGATAAGGCGTTCTAGGACTTTGAATAGAAACGGTAGTATGGAGATAAGACGGAATTCAGAGGGAGAAACAGGATTACACTTTTTCGGAAGAGGGATAATTTTTGGAGGCGTGGTTAGTACTCTTCTTTAAGAAAGGCGATAATGCCCTGCTTAAGAATTACAGGCCCATCTCGCTTCGGAGCCATGTCTACAAACTGTTTTCCAGAGTCATCACGAATCGTCTCCTCGCGCGCAGGTTCGAAGACTTCCAGACTCCCAAACAAGCCGGATTCCGAAAAGGCTTCAGCACCGTGGACTACATACATACGATACAGCAGGTTATACAGAAGACTGAGGAGTATATTCAGCCTCTCTCCTTAGCGTTTGTGGACTACGAGAAAGCCTTTGATTCGATCGAGACTTGGGCTGTACTGCAGTCTCTCCAACGCCAGTGCCGATAGTCAAGTGCCAAATTGACTATCGGTATCGAAGTGTTGAAGTGTTTGTACAAAAACGCCACCATGTCAGTCCGACTACAAGACCAGACCTCGAAACCAAACAACGGTTTCTTGCAGCGGGGCGTGAGGCAGGGAGACGTTATTTCTCCGAAACTGTTCACGGCAGCAATGGAGGATGTCTTCAAGATGCATTAATGTCATTGGCGAGTACATCACTCACCTTCGGTTTGCCGACGACATAGTAGTACTCATGGCTGAGACTACGGAGGAGCTCAGTACAATGCTTGGTGACCTCAGTAGAGCTTCTGAACTGAAAGAGTTGGACTTAAAATGAACATGGACAAAACGAAAGTCATGGTAAACAGCCATGTAGCACCCACTCCTACCAAGATCGGCGACTCTACACTCAAAGTTGTGGACGACTACGTTTACCTGGGACAGACGGTCCAGTTGGGTAGGTCTAACTTCGAGAAAGAGGTCAATCGTCTAATCCGACTCGGCTGGGCAGCGTTCGGGAAGCTGCGCGGTATGTTCTCATCCAATATACCACAGTGTCTCAAGACGAAAGTCTATGACTAGTGCGTGTTGCCAGTGATGACATATGGCTCCGAAACGTGGTCGCTTACAATAGGTTTCACCAGAAGACTTAAAGTCACCTAAAGGGCTGGATGGAAAGGGCTATGCTCGGAGTTTCCTTGCGTGATCGAATCAGGAATGAGGATATCCGCAGGAGAACCAAGTTTACCGACATAGCACGAAGAATCTCCAAACTTAAGTGGCAATGGGCAGGGCACATTGCTCGCTGAATGGATGGCCGTTGGGGCCGAAAGGTTCTGGAATGGCGATCACGTACCGGAAGACGTAGCGTTGGAAGGCCTCCTTCAAGGTGAACCGATGACCTGGTTAGGGTTGCGGGAATCTGACGGATGCGAGACGCACAGAACCGTTCCTTGTGGCGACATTTGGGGGAGGCCTACATATGGCCAACAGTGGACGTCTTTTGGCTGAAATGATGATGATAGTCCCTTGAACATCTAGCCGGAGTTAAATGCACACCATTTTCTTTGTGAAATATTGATTGATTTACATAATGTACATTCTGAAGATAAGTGTTCTTCTTCTGTACCAGTATTTTTTTTGTGTAAACATATTTCTGAAGATCAAAGTTTGAAAGGAGTAGTCACACAGTCACAGTCATAGTCTTTCCGATCGGAAATAAAAACCAATATTGAGTTACACAACGTGCAACAATCAGGAAGTGACAGAGTGACGAGGCGGTGCATCAAAGAAAACCCCTATTTATTAAGGTTTAGGTACTGCTACCGATTCATTTATAAAGGTTATGGTATTGCTACCGAAATCATTATAAAGGTTATAGTACTTGTACCGAAATATACCGGTATGTATTTCCAACCTTAAAATTCCGGTAATATACCTATGCTACGGTATCGAAATATTTCGGTAACCCTTATTTAACGGTATGACGTCATACCGAAATTTAAAGGTATCTTAATTTTTGGGTAATTCAGTCCCTGGTTGACACACTCGTATACTGATTGGCTGCAGCACTGCGTGTTGTGGGTTCGATTCCTTCGCGAAAAAATATTTGCAAGTATGACCTACAGGAAGTGGTTTTACGCCTCAGTGTCTTATGTATGTGAGTTCACATGTGAAATCACCACGTTATAGGAGTAAACTCTAGTGTAGAGCATAAGCATAGTAATCAGTCTTATAATGTTAATTTTTTTTTTTTACAACAACAATACAACTTTCACACAACGCCGTCTAGTCCCAAGCTAAGCAGAGCTTGTGTTATGGGTACTAGACAACTGATAAACATACTTTTGTATTTCTAAATACATATTATAGATTAATTACACCCAGACACAGAACAAATGATCGTGCTCATCACACAAACATTTGTCCTGGGTGGGAATCGAACCAACGACCTGCGGCATAACAGTCAGGGCCACTAACCACTAGACCAACAGGCCAGTCACTTTATATTGCTGGGTCTCAGGCCTTTTCTCCAGGAGAGGCGATGGGCCGTAAGCTAAAGCCTCTTCTACTGTTCTAGGGTGGGCGAGAGGGCGGTTCGGACTTTTGCTGATTAAAACCCTGTGTGCTTCAGTTGCTCTTTGCATTCCAGGACTACGGTAACTCTTTTAAAAATTTCTACAGCCCTAGCGGGTATCGGCCCTACTCACGGATATCTATGGCCCTACTGGACATCTCACTCGGACTAGATCCTTCGATGCGGTCGGCGAGCTACCCATTACTCGTCGTCCGCGAGCTCGCGCCTACGGTACACCTTGGGCGTGAGGATGTCTGTCCCCTCACGGTTGCAGCTATCTCCTTCCCATTCACTCTCGCTCCGGACCAAGACCTGAACTATTAAGGCCGGGCGTGGGAGGACACCACCGTGACTTGAATATGTGAGATTCCAAGAAAGTTAACTATTTACGCGTGACAGCGAGTGAAACCATTCGGCAGAGGGAATGCGATGCAATCCTGAACAAAGTTCTGCGTTGTTGGCAAGTTGGCACTAACAGACTTATCTGCTTCGAAATTTATTTAGTTCGCTGCACCAACTTTCAATTGCTTGCAATCCTATTTGTTTACGAGAACGACTTCTGAATTTTCTCTGAAGACGACGTCGAATTAAAGTAAAGAGATTATGCCGTTTTACGTTAACAACTATTTCTTTTTGTATGTTACTTTATGGCTATCTGTTTTGCAAACCATAAGCCAACCTTTGGTCGGTTACTAATCGAAAAAAAAAAGTGTTGGTGTGTGAAATAAAACTTCGAAGTTAAAATAAAAAATGACATTAGCTACCGATCTTTTAATTTACTAGCCCTTAAACAAATTCCTTGATTATGAAAAAATTATTGAGAGCACTTAAACAATATTGACTTAAATTGTAAAAACTATTTTTTATGGAAACTCTTAATTCATTTAAGTTTTACCGAGTAACTTTTATTTTCTCTAAGAATTCAATTAATTTAAAACTATTTAAGGACATAAAAGTTTATCTCATTGCAACCTGAATATAACCTAAACATTCTTCTTTATAAGCTCGTGCTTGACCACTATCTTACCTGTTAGAAAGCGACGATGTGGTTGACGATGGAGAACGCTTGCCTAGAAGTAACCTACTCTAACTCTAGACTTACAGACACCCAAGTTGTAGCTACCAAGAAACAGAGTCCGGTAGGTAATTCCACTCTTTAACTGTACGCATAATGAATGAAATTGAAATGAATTTCGGTGGCTACGCGATCGTTAATTATATCGAGCAAGATTAATAGCCCTGATAAATATTGTATTTAAATGTTCTATTTTTATTTTTCAGCTCAGCGTAGGTAGGTGTATACTTAGGAGCTTACTGTACAGCAGGTTTAAACAAATGATTTTTCTGCAATGACATTACCTGTCATGTCACTTGTCACGTGACTTCTCCGCAGGTAATGTCATTAACATACATTTTGTACTTAGCGTTTAGCGGGAACGCTAACAGAGAAGTCATTTGTCTATGCCTGCAGGTAATTTTAGGTTCATCTTATCTTCTTTACATACTATAAATAAAATTTGCTTTCCGCATTTGCCCGTTTATCCGCTAACTCTTCCTAAACGACGCAACGAATTTTGATGCAGTTTTCAATAACAGAAAGAGCAATAAACGAGGAAGGTTAATGTATATAATTTGCACTCTTGCAAAACCGGGGCGGGTCACTAGAACTTTACACATATTGTTAATATACAAGTCTAAAGCATCAAATACATTAAGGGACAAAATGTCCCACAACATGACGTGCAATGCTCGATCTACGAGACGCAGCAACGTTGCTTAGTATCCTGCAACTTGTCCCCCAATATTTTACAACGCGTTCACATGACGACGCGGTACATGTTGTTGGAGAATTTGACAGCGTTGCACGTCATGTTAGGGGACACTTTGTCCCCTAATGTATCTGAGGCTTTAATTACCTCAAAAAAAAGTGGCCCATTAACTAGTGCGCCCGAATGACTGCTAGCAAGCAAAAGTGGCAGGAAGTAGTGCGGCGTATCGTAACAGCTTCCAGAAAGCTAGGTACCTTCGTGATAACCACGGGCAAGAGTGAAACGATCAAGAAGAAGATGACAACAAAATAAGTATAGCCATAACTAGATATTTAACGACAGAACGGATTATCTTCTTTTATTAGCACTGTACAAGATAATGAAATACATCTTTACGTAAATTTTATAGTAAACAGAGTAGCAGAATGTCATTTTAATTGTACCATTCCTTGGATGCAAGTGCACAATGATGAATAAATTACCTAACGTCGTCATGTAAATCACCGTTCATACAGTAAAGAGTAGGTATTTTTAAGTGCACATAATGATACAAAAACATGTCACTTAAGATCTTTTAAGTTATTATGTTGTTAACGATTTGTGTCGCTTGTAGTTTGTTTGTTTGGGGTCTTGTCGTCTCAACCAGAGTTGTGGCATTGTTCGAAAGAGTTACCGCGGCCCTGGTTACGTTAAGGGCAACTGAAGGAATACAGCACGATTTGTGTCGCTTGTAGTTTGTTTGTTTGGCGTCTTGTCGTCTCAACCAGAGCTGCGGAATTGTTCGAAAGAGTTACCGCGGCCCTGGTTACGTTAAGGGCAACTGAAGGAATACAGCACGATTTGTGTCGCTTGTAGTTTGTTTGTTTGGCGTCTTGTCGTCTCAACCAGAGCTGCGGAATTGTTCGAAAGAGTTACCGCGGCCCTGGTTACGTTAAGGGCAACTGAAGGAATACAGCACGATTTGTGTCGCTTGTAGTTTGTTTGTTTGGCGTCTTGTCGTCTCAACCAGAGCTGCGGAATTGTTCGAAAGAGTTACCGCGGCCCTGGTTACGTTAAGGGCAACTGAAGGAATACAGCACGATTTGTGTCGCTTGTAGTTTGTTTGTTTGGGGTCTTGTCGTGTCAACCAGAGCTGCGGAATTGTTCGAAAGAGTTACCGCGGCCCTGGTTACGTTAAGGGCAACTGAAGGAACACAGCTGTGAGTTTTAGTCAGTAAATATACTCTCTCTCGCTCTACACTCATCGGGAGAAGTCATTTGTGCCTTTAATATTTTAGCAAAACACGTCTTAAAAGAGCTACCGGGATGAGTAAGTACGCAGGGGTGAATAGGATCAAAACTCTGTTTAGGATATCACTTTGGTATATATTTAGGTATATTATTGATTTCTATTGAGACATCGATTGTATTTGAATGAATAGGAGTACTGGAATGCTAAGAATTTTTTTTAAATAACGGGAAAAATTGTCCTTATACGTTGGTTCCTGCTGCGAAGCAGTCACGCTAGTAAAGGAGACGGCCCCATGCGTGAGGGAACGAACATCCTCACGCCCCAGCCGCCGGGACCCCGACTCCGACTACCAGCCACCAGACAAGAGTCTCCGAGTCGTCGACAGCGCGTAGTATTCCACGCGCGCCTCAAAGAGATATCAGCAAAACCGTAGAGGGCCCAGCAGGGCCTATGCTTACTAGGGCCATGGGATGACTTCAGAAAAGCTGACCCATGATCCTAGAACGCAAAGGACTACTAAACCAACATAGGTGTGGTTTTAGCCACCCTAGAACGGGAGACGTAATTAGATGATATTCCATCTAAAACAAAAAATGTAACTTATTTGTATACACTGTGTCTACATCTCTCATCCAACTCTCCTGTCGCAGGTCTGCTGGAAGAAATTTCATTTGAAATAAGCAGTACCTTTATGCTCTTCTATCTGCTTTTGTTCTTTTCATTTTTAAGTGTTTGTGTGTACATAAATAAATAAATAAATAAAAAACCCCTGTATTCTTATTCACTCCCTTTCTTTTTATTCAAAGAAAACCCTTAATTGATCATAAGGGAAAGATGATTAACCGTTTAAGTCGCTGATTGGCCATAATTACAACCCGCTGACCAGTGTTACAAGCATTACACTAATGAAAGCCAACTAGACAGAACCAAGCTACGTCATTAAGAAGGTTCCAAAATGCATTCAGAGATTGGCCACATTTAATTGATGTTAGCAAAAAAATAAAAGCTTTTCTGTGTTCACAAACAAATGGCTGTTCTGAAACGGTTGCTTAAAATGTAATTATTGCTGAGTAGGGAATTTAACAGGCAAATGGATTTTTGTTCAATAGTATTATCGTTTAGTTTTCTTTTCAGTCAACTGACCATTTGGAAAGTGAATTCACACTAATATTATAAAGGCGAAACTTTGTTTGTTACTTCTATGTAGAAGTGAGCATAAGCTCAAACATCATCATCATCATCATTTCAGCCGAAAGACGTCCGGTGTTGGACATAGGCCGCCCCCAAGTGTCGCCACAACGACCGGTCCTGTGCGTCTTGCATCCATCGGATTCCCGCGATTCTCTCAGGTCATCAGTCCATCTTGTGGGCGGCCTTCAAACGCTGCGTTTTCCGATGCGCGGTCGCCTCTCTAGAACCTTTCGGCCCCATCGACCATCTGTTCTGCGAGCAAAGTGCCCTGCCTACTGCCAATTAAGTTTCACGATCAAACGGCTGGATTCTTTTGGTACATGGGTAGACATAATTATGTCTGGAATTGGAATAGCACATAGAATGCTTTTTACCCCAGAAGTACTCCCAGGATAGAACGTATGCTATGTGGAACTGTACCTATATGTTTTCTTAGGATAATTTTCTATTTTCATGCTAGCGAAGCCGTTGACAGGAGCTAGTATTTCAAATAACGTCAGGGCATAGACCTCATTGTAAACATTTGATTTGCTTTGCGGTAGATAAAGTAATGGATTTTTATCTGTCAATAACGTGAGAGACTTTTCCTCTGTGAAAGTGAATTTTTAATTTAGTTTATTTTACTTCAAAGGCCCATGCATTTAGCACGTATATTTGTTTTGTGGTTACGCTTGTGCGATACGCAGTGGTCTACTCCACTCTTATATATTTGTCTGTTATGTATTTACTTAACTGTTTACACAACTTGTGTTATAATGTAAGTATACAAATTCGTGTAATTGTGGTTTGGTTTTCGGAAATCACACGATTTCACAAAATTCTGCATGAGTCAGAAAATAATCTATAGGCTGTTTCGATTTTAATGGTGTGGAGATACCATTAAAACCTTTTTTTTTTCTTTTGTGGGGGTTGCGGTTTTTCTCTGGGCGGAGTGGGAGGTTCAGATATATACTGACCAAAAACTCACCATGTTCTTTCAGTTCAGACTCTTGCGAACAATGCCGTACCTGCAATATATTCGAAGTTTTAAGTAGGTAAGCATTTCCTCCACTTAAGTAATTCAATTTATTATTTATTATTTATTGACATTAATAGAGAGTTTATAAGTTGTCATGACGACAGAGTTAATTAAAGTGGAGGAAGTTTCCTTTAAAAAATTTCAAATAGTCTTAATTTACTTAGTTTCGTTCGACAGTCACTTATTTTTTCCTACTAAAACTACCATCGAAGCCTATTAGCTACTTTGTGGTAAACATAATTAAATAAACGAAATATGTCACTTATTCTGCCTTTCAAAGAAAAACGGGCACATCTGTGTTTTTCGAAGAAAATTGAGTTATTCACATCGTCAGAATCAGCAAATGGCGCATCTAGTACCCTCCTATTTTGTTACATTTTTATACGAGTTTCCTTTCATGCTTGAGTTACTCGTGAAAAGTTCAGTCTCGCCGAACACACGTTCAACATTTCAATTCTCTTTGATTTTCCCTCGGTTTTTAGTATTGGTCAGATGTGCCCTTTTTGCTTATGGTGACAGTATTATGTGCACACGAGTTGTTTACAAGTCATAGTAGAATTTAATCAGCTTATGAGTAAACAAAGTCCTTAATATAATAAACTTAAGTAATGAACCTGTTTACACAGAGACAAGCTGCTAATATGTATTTATTGGCGTTTCGCTGTACTCATTACGAATAAAGTCTAGTGTAATATACAGTCCAGAAGTTCTACTACAAGCTTTTGACGCGATACATTTCACGACCTAAACTGAACTGTTAAAGGGATAGAGATATACCTATAGGGTACGAGTTCATGAATAGCTCCATCTCTCTTTTTTGCTCACACACTTGGCCCCAGAGTAGCTTATTCGAAAGAGTCACCGCGAGAAACTGAAAAAACACAGGTGGGTTTTGGTCAGTAAAAGTCTGACATTCCCACTCGCTTCACCCTAAGCGGGGGGAGTTATTTGAAGATTTCCCGCCCAAAAAAAAGAGAAAAATATACTATAGTATTTTAAATTCTAAATGAATTCTGGTTGAAATCGTCGCAGCCTAGTCATCTTAAGGAGTTTGAATGAAGCAAAATAATGTGCACAAAACGTGTAATGTAAAATAATGGAAACATTTATTATACTCAAGGAGAATATAATATATATATTTATAATAAATTTTGCAAAATTTTGGCAAAAAATAAATAAATTGAAAATGCACAAAGTTAGCGGTGCAAAAGAAAGCAATATTTAGTCATTTCGTAAAAGAGAAACCCCAAGTGTATTAAAAGGCAGCTTATAAGGAAATAATATCTCAATAGTTTTGTGGTTTCAAGATGAGTTGGGAATATTACGTTCCGTGACTTCTTAGAATCAAGACTTTTGGGTAACTTCGGTAAATAACTTTCTACGACAAATTCATCCGAATATATTGGCTATAAGAAACATCTAGAGTTGAGCACACATACACAACAAACTCTATACAAGTGGACAATCCGTGGTTTATAAAACTATTGTTATATAACAATTTCTTGGTACATGTACATGCTTGTATAATTCTAAATTGATCGCATAAATAAATAATAAGGTCTATGATTGGATTATTAGTGAGGTACTAGACGCTATGTTAACCCAGTTAACCCATTGAATGGGTTAATATTTGATTTGACTTGCATTATTTATAATTTCTGATAGAATTTAGCTTTGTTGGTGATTAAATTACCAAGTAGGTATGTACACCAGCACGTTGCGTCATTTCACAAACTAAATTCTAGGTCTCTTTAGTGTAGTTAAGCTATATCTCTACCTAAATTCTAGGTCTCTTTAGTGTGTAATTAACTCATATCTGTACCTAAATCTGATGATAAACTATTTCTTAGTAGATACGCCTATAAAGTTGGTCCTCATCTTCATCGTTGCAGATTAAGGGGTTGTTTGGATCCAGTAATAAGTTTGCAAACTTTATTAAACGCCATATACCTACTATAATGTTCTTTATTGACTTTAAAAGGGGAATTAATTTTTTGCCATACATAGCTGGCATGTTTTTTTTCTTTTCGTCGATAGTGAAACCTAGGCCATTTCTTAAAAGACTGTATGAGAAATCAAAAGCAAAAAGAATTATGTCTACCTACCGTAACCGAACGAATGAGACTATTTAGTGGACCGCTATTGCTTTTTATCAGGCGTTATTTTTCTTAAATAAAAATACTCCGTGTTTGATATTTTAAGTTTCTCATTGTTAAATATACCACATGGTTTCTCTAATGAGTTATTCTGCATCCCTCGCTTCAGCATGTCACTCCGGGAGTGGTAGAAGGCATTTAGTATTGTAAAGAATTCGAGTCCTCAAGTCGTTTTAATTATAATATAAGAAAAAACTTTTTAGAAAAAAAAAACCGACTTCACTAAAAAAAAACACTAAAAGGATCAAAATAACTTTAATTTCGGAAGTCGGTGTTTCTCGGTATTGTTTGTTTCTTATTTAACACCGACTTCCGAAATTAAAGTTATTTTGATCCTTTTAGTGTTTTTTTTTAGTGAAGTCGGTTTTTTTTTTTCTAAAAAGTTTTTATTTCACACTTTTTAGTTGCGATACACTTATAACCAGAGTGCCTATTTCTCATGACAATTCCGATTAACCCAAATACTGCTAGGTTACATTGTTTTATTATAAAGTTCCTGTGTCTACCTTCCTCCTTCCGGCTCCATCATCAGATCAGTTCGATAGTACCTTATAGCCAAAGAGCATCTCACGACAATTCTAATAAGCCCAAACACGGCTAGGATACATTGATTACCCTTTTGAGTGCGTAATTAGAGACACAATAGTAAGACAATGGCGCGTGAACGCCGGCGTTAATGCGGGGATCAACAGCTTAATTACGGAGTTCCTGTGCCTACCTTCCAGCTCCACCATCAGATCAGTTCGATAGTACCTTATAGCCAAAGTGCATCTCATGACAATTCTAATAAGTCCAAACACGGCTAGGTTACATTGATTAATTACGGAGTTCCAGTGCCTACCTTCCGGCTCCATCATCTTCATCAGATCACTTCGATGATACCATTTTCAACGTAACTATTCAGAATCATTCATTTATTTGTATTGTCATAGTCGCTTAACTATATCTTCACTGTGATATCTATTTGAGTATGAAGTTCCGTTGACCATTTCTGGTCTTCTTCATCAGTTCCACTTCATCAAATGTTACTTTTTGACTGTAAATGCTTAAGTTCTTGATGAAAATACTAAAATTACCATAGGGTTGCCTATAATTTTTGAGGAGTTCCCTCGATTCCTCATGGATTCCATCATCAGAACTGGATTTTGAAAAAAATGGGACCAATCTGGAAGCAGAGATATCCTATAGAGGGAAAAAAAAAATTTGCAAATCGGTCCATAAACGATGGAGTTCTGAGGTAACAAACATAAAAAAAAATAAAAAAAATAATAATGATAAAAAAAAAATACAACCGAATTGATAACCTCCTCCTTTTTTTTGAAGTCGGTTAAAAAAGGTAAAACTTTTTCATCAGGTAACGCCTGACAAAAAAGTATTAGCAATGCTTCTATAGGTATCTTCGTTCGGTTACGGTTTAAAGACCTGGTTCTTTTTGCTATTGCTTCCTCGTATTGTCCTCTAACTTATAACCTAGGTTGCATTTCTGGCGAAAAGAAAAAAGTAAATCATGCCAATATTTTGCTTTGGCTTTTATCAATTCAAATGAAAAATAAAAACAAAAGTAAAATATAACTGATCGTTAACAAAATTAAACGCGATTCCAAATTCAAATTCAATTACATTAGTTCGAGTCAGCATTGTTCAGCGGTCCACACACAGCACTGAGAGCATGAACCGTGCACGGCGCACACGATATTGATCCACAAGGTTTGTATTATGCAGGCTACATTTCCTTGCTGTGTTCGCTGGCTGGATAGAGTTATTAACTGGCTACCGGCTTTGTAGGTACCTTAGCTGCGAATACATTGTCAATTGCCAAAGTGTACAAGTAGTTTGCAGGACATAAGGCTCCGAATGACGTGACAAAATGTGTGACGTGACCAATTTTTCATGAAGGTATCGAATTTTCAGCAGTCAATATTATAGACAGAATGTCACAATTTCTATTTTGGATTAGATTGGTGAATGTCGCAATGGTATGTTGCTTGCCTAGTTTCGTAGAAGTAACAGTCAACTATCGTACAGTGTCTGTAGGGAATTTTATGAAGATGAGGTCTGAAATCATGCTATAATTTCCTGGTATGTTATGACAAACATAAATACGTAACGTCCGTCCAGCCGTTCGGCAACTGTCTGGACCGAGCCCAAGTCATCGAAAGCGTGTAGTGTTCCACGCGTTCTTCAGAGAGAATATGTCAGTAAACCGGGACTCAGCAGGGCCGATTCCTATTAGGGCCACGAGGATTTTCTGAAAAGGAAACTCGTGGTTCTAGAACGCCAAGGGCAAGTGAAGGACACAGGAGTGGTTTAAGTCAGTAAAAGTCTGAAACGCCCTCCCGCTTTACTTCTAGAGTAAAGCGGGAGGGCGTGTCAGACTTGGATGATTTTCCACTTGAAAAATACTACTTTCGTAACGACGTATCTTAGTGTTGTTTGCATTTTTAGGGTTCCGTACCTCAAAAAGAAAAACGGAACCCTTATAGGATCACTTCGTTGTCTGTCCGTCTGTCAAGACCCTATATCTCAGGAACGCGTGGAGGTATCGAGTTGAAATTAAAACCATTACTCAAATCGGCGGCGGTCCCTTAAAGCTGTGAAAAAATTAAACTTTTAAGTTAAAGAAAAATAAAGATACGGCCGATTATGACGTGTATTTCGACACTCTCAAGGGAATCAAAATTCATAGACGAAGGAACAGGAGTGGGTTTTTAGTCAGTAAAAGTCTGACACCATCTCCCGCCTCGCCCAAGAGAGGGGGATGTCATAAGTAGTAAGTACTTCCCGTGGACCCAGAATCTTGAAATTTGGCATAAAGTAAGGTATTGTAGCACAGATATAGGAATAAATCTGAAAACCGTAATTTTTTTGTTACGTCACAAATAAAAAATCTTTTGTGATTCGGAAAAATCTTTGAGACTCCATTCGGGAATTGAACTATTTACATAGATAAGTTTGTACGGAACCCTCAGTGCGCGAACCCGACTCGCACTTGCCCGGTTTTTTTGAGTTTAGAATGTGTTAACAAGCAACAACAGGCTTTAACAAGCTTCTATATATTTATTATATAATTTTGTGAAATCAAAGTGCTTACTTATTTATTTTATTTAAACTTTTACTACAGTAGTGGTACATAAGCGGACTTAATTTGCATTAGTCCGCCTATGTACCGCTACTATAAGGCACTTTCTACCATTAAACCTTGTAGTTACAAAATACACTGTGATAAGTGTGGACAATAAATAAATAATTACTTAATAGATATTTGAAGTAGAATGAAGTATTATTAAAAAAAAAAATGTAAATAGGATTGTTTTATTATTGAAGAGTTATGTTTTACTTAGGTAAATACTTATGTTTTTTGTTTACTTACAGTTTGTCTCGGCGATTAACAAGTTTTTTTTTTAGTTTTACAAATTCATATTGAATGAGATTAAAATGAATCTTAGTGCAATCGAACGACGAAGGGTTTTTGTTGATAAAATTATTTATCGACTCTTACTGTGTTGGAAATATTATACGTTATTAAATATTGTAATTCACAGATTATAAAGTCATTTAAAAAAAGAATATTATAATATTTTCTTATAAACAGTAAGCGCGAAAAATCATATGTGACATTTTTTATACAGTTTATAAATTATTATATACTAGACTAGCGGCTACCCGGTGAGTATTATCACGCTAAAAAAGAAATACATTTTGGTTGTTTATTGAAAATAAAAACATAACACTTCTTGCAGTCGGGTAAAAAGGAAATTTGCATTTTTTTAATGCAATCGTTGATGGTGAGGCGCACTAGATTAAGAGCCTATTCACTCTAGCCTTGAAGACACCTAAATTATAATCGGACGGGAAGACCGCAGCAGGCAAGTAGTTCCAGTCCTTCGATGTACGTGGTATAAACGACGACGCGAAACTCTGGGTCCGGACCGTAGAGGTTTCAACAACGTAAGGGTGGATACTCGCCATTCGTCGCGTTGTCCGGTGGTAGAAATGAGATGTTGAATGGTTTCAATTTTGTCTAATTATATAATTATATTGTAATAAGTATTATATTATACCTATATAACCTTTTGAGTAGCGTAATTAGAGACACAATAGAAAGACAATGGCGCGTGAACGCCCCCCGCATTAACGCCGGCGTTCACGCGCCATTGTCTTTCTATTGTGTCTCTAATTACGCTACTCAAAAGTATATAAGTGAACTATCCCTTAATTAGCTAGCAATCAAATCATGTACATGACGCAGTACCCAATGACTGTGACGTCAGCATTCGATACTTTTAATCAATCTGCGCTCGCGCACGTGCAGTGCAATATAAAGGTCGATGTCTATGTTTACCTAGGCATTAGGCATGCATTGCTTCACGCTCATTTTCTCAATAGGTACCTCTTAAATCCACGTGCACTATGAGTAGGTCGACAAGTACGTAAATGTGCGTAGAAACTGACACATTGACACTTATTCTTGGAAATTAAACTAATGTAAACTCTAAACGCCTTATTGACACTTATTACGACCCAAGGACTGGCTTTTACCTGGGACAGAGGATAAGAATTGCCATACAGTGTGGCAATCAATACCGCCATTCTTTTGGGTGCATTATCAGTCAACAGCGATGTGGAGAAATTTTTAGTCGCCATATTTTAGATTGTTTTCAATTAGGGGTTTTTATTATTATTTGTTTTAGGTTATTATAGTTAGGCAAGTGTTTTAAATATGTAAATAGTATGTTGCAAGAAATATTAAACAATGTAAGCTCTTAATTACAGCATTGACTGATTATAGTGTCCTTACGTGGATCACGAAAATTATGATGCAAGTTTTACTAATTCTCTATAATGTTTATGAATATATACAGTAGAGTTTTAATTTTAACTTATGACACGTCTCAGCTACGCACGCGTGTTATAAATCTTTAAACTTTAAACCGTGTAAATGTATTGTATACCTAAACCTTCCTCATGAATCACTACGTCTACAAATTGGTGAAAACTGCATGAGAATATGTGCACTAGTTTTTGAGTTTATCATGAATCAGACAGACGTGGCGGGAGACTTTGATTTATAATATGTACGAAAAAGATAATAATATTAAACATGAAAGTAGAAAAGCTTCACCAACTTCTTGAATCATCGGGATACGAGAAAAAGAAAAAAATACTCACTATACCTATATGGTATAGTGAGTTTTTTCTTGACCTAATCTATACTATAATAATATTATAATGAAGAAAGCTTTTGGTAGTAAGTACTAACACGCGAGCGAAGCCGCTGGCAGAAGCTAGTAACTCATATACATTAAAGTCTAGAGCCATGTAAACGGACCCTTTTTTATCAAAAACCGCATCTCCCGCACCAGGTAGAGTTAGGGCGTGTCAGACATTAAGAGCGGCCAACTCGAGGTACATTTTCATACAGCCACTCTTATGTGATTATGATCTTTTACACATATTTCTCCAGATATTTTGGATATGCAGATATCTTGTGGATATTATCTAGGCTTCTATGGAAATCAAAATATAAATTTGTGTAAAACCAATCCAGTAAAGACCTCTTAAAATCTGCTATTTTACGTGAACTTTGGCCCTCCATAATATACTCGTATATTAAAAATATAAAAAAGTACATTCATAGAAGCCTTGCACATTTAATCGAGATTCTGAATGGAGACAATTTTTTCTCAAAAACTTTTATAGGTTTAAAAAAAAACACGTATTTTCTGAAACAAGTTTTTTGAAATATTCGAGTAAATCACGGAATTACCGAATGCTGACAGAGTTTTCAGGCGTTATCTCTCTTTTCGCGTTGCGCCTTCGTCAAACATGGCATTGGATTGCGTTAGATGAAGCAGCAAGCTTTTAAACCATGCACGATGTTGACTATAGGCTAGTGGAAAAGGACCCTCTTAATGACTAAAACACACCTGTGATCCCTTTGCGTTCCAGGACTACGGTAACTTTTTTGGACATTCCCGCAGTCCTGTGTAAACGTACCGTAACTCGTGTAATTGAAACAAGCTTTAAAAAATCACTGAACGGAATGGCCAGTAATAAGACATTGCGTATCTACTTTTTGTTGTAGGATAGAAAAAACAGGATTGTTCCGGTCTTGAAAAGGATTATCTTGGTCGCCAGCTTGTCAAGGAGCGTGCGACCATTTCTTTTATTCATGAGATGAACTTTCTGATTTTATGTATTATGCTTGTTACAAGTGTGCAATCCTTGGGGAGAGAATGTAACGGATGAGTGGAAAGTTCTTGGTTGGAAGCTGTGCAGCATAAGAAAGAGGTATGATAGTTTGTTTGTAGGAGGTCAAATCTTGAAGTAATGTTAAGATTACGATGATTGGTACAATAATAGAATGCTGCGTCAGTATCTATATGGGTTTTTACTTTTTAGCCGAAAAAACAATCAAGGTTTTTGTGAGATATGCCCGAGAGCGCAGCCGCAGGATAACCCTAGTAGGTGATTGGTAGAGAACACCTTGTTACATTAAGCCTCAGATACATTATGGGACAAAATGTCGCCCAACTTGATCAGCAACGCTCAATCTACGCGCTCAATCTACGTGACGTTGCAAAGTTGCACAATGTCCCGCAACTTGCCCCCCTACATTTTACAACGCATGCGTTGACGTCACGCGGGACATGTTTGACAGCGTTCGAAGTTCAAAGTTCGGCTATGTTTGTTAGTTACGTTAGCGTTTGGTGTGAACGCTTACAGAAAAGTCATTTGTGTAACCCCCTGGGCCGCAGTAACTTTTCGAATATTCCCGCATCCCTGACGTTTACATAAACCCTGTAAAAGCAATCACCAGTATATCCAAAATGTTCGATCCACGATTAATTTCCACTGTTCACCAATCATCGTCTGTCTCTTTGGCGTTTAATTAAATATTCATCAATGTGGCGCAGCACAGGATGTAGAATCGAACTCCGGATATGAATAGTGCAATAGCAATCACGCCACCAGTGATCTGTCCGTATGTCATGGAGGAAACTTCCACTAAATATCTTGTTTATTTACATACAGAAGCCGTTATTTATGATTTGATGGCGGTGGATTGTAAATACTGGTAGACTAGCCAGCAGCGGTTTCGTCCACGTGAAAGTAGAAAATTATCGTAAGGTTTTTTTATATATCGTTTCATCGGTTCTGTCTGTCGCGTAGCATCTGTGTGCGGGCCCTCTATTTCATACGTTATAGGTTATAGCGGTGAATTTATCTGTATTACTAAACCACCCGTAATGTAGCACACACATGTGATGGCCTATTGGATTTTTTTTTAAAGTGGGGAATCATCCAATGACTTGTCCCGCCGGATGGAGTGTCAGACTTTTACTGACTAAAACCCACTCCTGTTCCTTCTTTGCCTTCGTTCCAGAGCCTCGTAGGCTTCGACCCTGCTGGGCTCCTACGATTTGCTGACATCTCCTTGAGGCGCGCGTGGAACATTAAGCGCTGTCAACGACTTGGGCTCGGTCCGGACGGTTACCGGACGGTCGGACGGCGAGCTACCCATTGCTCATCGTCCGCCAGCTCGCGCCTACGGTGGCTGGAAATCGGCATCAGGATCCTGGCGGCTGGGGCGTGAGGGCCGTTTCCTCGAGCATGCCGCCACCTCCTTTGCTAGCATTACTAAGCTGTTTCGCAGACGGAGGCGATCGCCTGCCATTCCTATTCACTTCGGACCATGGCCTGTACCAAGGCCCGGCGCGAGAGGTCATTGCCGCCGAACGCCCCCACGAGGACACGTCGGTGCTCTGCCTCTACCGTATGCTTCACCGTGTCCTCCGGGCGGTCCACACAACACGAATCCGGTACAAGAACCTCCCGAACTTACCATGTCCGGTGAGAACCTGTGTTATGCGGAAGGTGAGGATGCCAGGTTGTCTTTCCAGCCACTCCTCAAAGAGGGGACTTACCGCCATAATTATGGCGTGCCCAGTACTGGGATGGCCTATTGGTTACGCCGACTTACGAGTCGTAGTGCGTCGGCAGTTCAAACCCGGGTAGGAGCTTCACTTTGTGTAGTTTATTTCATCTCCACTGCTCTCAAAATGGTGAAGGAAAACACCGTGAGGAAACGGCATGTCCAAGAGCCAAAAATTCGAAGACGTGATAAAAAAATATCACATATCAATAAAGTTTATTCTATTCTATTCTATCTACCAATCCTTACTGGGCCCGTGTGGTAGATTACGAGCCATTCCTCTTTCCTTGAGAGGAGGCCTAAGTAAAAGCACTGGGAACATTAAAAGGCTGATTATGCTAAAGTAACACATAAAAATAATATACGAGCACTGATTGTGAAACAATGGTTAATAATGTAACCATAAGTAAGTAACACATAAGTTCAAAATATTATATACCCATAACATACACAGGTGGTCAGGTTATGGCTCATTATGAAGTTCCTGGTTCCCCTGGTACCCTGGTACCTACGTGACCCATAAGGCTTCATTGTACAAGGAAGTCATGAATCAGGAGCCCCATAAACTTTGATAACAGTTTATGTTCTGCCGTGACTTCCATTTTAGATAAGAATTAAGATTTCCTCGTCAGAAAGTTTCCCAGGAAAATCTTGAATGCAGATTATTGCGTAATGTATACTTAAATACTCATGATATTATAAAGCTGAAGAGTTTTTTGTTTGTTTGTTTTTTTTAGGTGGGAAATCATCCAATGACTTCTCTTGCCCTTGGGCGGAGCGAGAGGGCATGTCAGACTTTTACTGACTAAAACTCACTCCTATGTTCCTTCTTTACCTTGTTTTCCAGGGCTCCGGGGTTCACTTTCACTTAACCCATGGCCCCAGTAGGCTTCGACCCTGCTGGGCCCCTACGATTTGCTGACATCTCCTTTGTTTGTTTGGTTGAACGCACTAATCTCAGGAGCAACTGGTTCGAATTAAAAAAAATCTTTAAGTGTTGCATAGCCCATTTATCGAGGAAGGCTCTAGGTTGCAAAACATTACGCTGTGACCAATAGCAGCGGAGCAGTAACCAAAGACTCGGGTGAAACCGTAGGAGACAACTAGACGTATTTCTATTTTGATTTGAGGATTAGTAAGAAACTTCAAGACTTCCTCGTCAGAAAGTTTCCCAGGAAAATCCTGAACGCAGATTAGTGTGTAATCATTTCTATTTTGATTTGAGAATTAGTCAATGATCTAGCAAGATGAGTACACAGAGTCATAATCATAATGAATGATTTCCGTCGGTTTGTTCCAGTTCTGCAAACAATGACTAACTACATACACATGGTTATACGATTGAGTCTAATTGTCCTGCAAACATACGTATAAACATATAAGGTACCTATAGTGCTTGAAATTCTTAAGATTCCTCCCACACGCTTTCTTGAGGCAATCTTGAAACCGTGAAAAGGCATCATAAACGTGGAAGCATGATAATTTGGCAGATTTTCCTGTGTTACGTAACATGCACTGCGGGTTTCAGACTCCGTGCCTTAATATTTTAAGCCCCTGTACAATGAGAACAAACACATTATGTACTGTATTGTACCCTTGTATTCTTTCGTTTTCTAGAGAAAATACACGACATAAGTACAGTCGAGTCATAGAGCTTTGTACCGTTCTCATTGTCCATGCTTCTCAGACGGCTAATGTTTATAAAACATAATTCGCGATACGGTCCGTGTAGGAAACAATATTGATAAGCAATTTCTTCATTTCCTAGTAGCGCCATTTGTTATTGCGGCTGCCCTTGATTCTGTAGCAACCCGATAGTGTGATGTTTCAATTGTTTTGCATAGAGGTTTGAAACAAAAGACATTGAGGACGAAATCGGCTTGTGAAGACATCGATAGCATGACGTAACTTTGTAAGAACAAAGCGATCATCCATAGTTTTTGTGTGGACTATTAAAACTTTACTCTTGTACATACTACAACCTAGGATAATTCCCCAGAGACTCAATTGCGAGTATTATTACAAAATTAATAAAATTATGTTTAAAATACTCTCAATACTTTTTATCCAACTAATTTAGTCTGTGTATTCAGCCAGCAATATAATAACAAACGGAAGATCCCGCGCCGGGAGCCATATTTTTGTCTGAAACAGACATGAATTGCAGTTTTTATACGAATCGTCCGTGTTTTTGGACTCGTTAAACAATCTGATGAAAAATCAATAGCTATTTACTGTGGCCCATTCAAATGGCTGTATGGGTGTTTTTAAATATGAAAACGCATTTTTGCTTTAAAGCTTTCTACTTTTGCCCGTAGATTTTCTTTACATTAGTTTTTAACTTACTTTATCAAGAGAGTGCCTTGTACTTTTAATAATAATTATATATACCCTTTTTTTAGGGTACTATTTAGGGTAGGTCCACTTAACTAATTAAAACTATATTTATACATAAGTCAAAACAAAAACTCCTATCTAAAATATGGCGTCAAAAAATTCCTCCACATCGCTGTCGACTGAAAGTGTGCCCAAAAGACTGGCGGCATTGCCACGTTGTATGGAATCCGAAGTAAAAGCCAGCTATTGGGTAAATTTTTGCTTGGTATTTAAATGCATCATAGTAATTTCTTCATTGCTCTTCGCGTTCATCTTGCGGTCATGTGCCTGAGTGAACAATATAACAAAGTACATGATATTGAGTTAATTATAGTGTTACATCACTAGTCACTAGCCAGAAGTGTAGTAAGTTTATGTTCGTGTTTTACGATCCATTTGCTTAAAGAAATTACTTTGAACTACTTTCCAATCTCCTGTATTATTATGTGTATATTTCAGAGCTAATCCATCATACTTATTTGCTTAAAGGTTATGTAAAGTAGCTACCGTATCCGGTCGTTTATATGGCACTTCGAGTGTTAGAAAAAGTTCGGCTTAATGCGTCGTTTCTGTCATTGGATGGGTTCTCTTTGTTTCATATTTGCAATTTAGTTTATTGCAAAAATGCTGTTCCGATATTAGTCATTGCAACACAATAAATACAATCTTTCATAACTTGATTGTCAGTGAGAATTCATCAAATATTTTTTCCGCTCATGGGGGAGCGAGAGCGTCTGTTAGACTTTTGTTGACTAAAACCCACCTTTGTCCCTTCATTTGTCCTTTGTGTTTCAGGGCTGCGGTGACTCTTTGAAACAATTTTACAGCCTTGGTGGATACCATGATTGCCCTTACGAATATATTTCGAAGTTCAGTTACGCTCTCACTCACACCAGTGTTATGGTCTCCATTTAAAGCTGTCATATTAAGGTCGAGTTACAGAACTTAGTATTTTAAACGGTGTAGGGGTTATTACAGCTACTAACTAGCCAGACCTTTATAGGTATGAAATGATCTCGTCAGGGTGTCGTATGAAGGTGTCTTAAGCAATCATGTGCTAATGGCAGCCAGAGGCGGAACTTGAGCGCTATTGACCGATTCAGTTGTAACCAGACTCCACCAGGTGCGATCCAATTTGTGGCTAAACGATGTAGCGATCCCTCTGACGGTTGACGTTTGTTAGAAAAACGTAATGGGAGACCACTGTTTACTTGTCGATCTCGGTATTGATGAATTTGTTTCATTGGTTATTTTTCGTTTACGTTGTAAATTCAATCATAAAATAATAAGAGGACATTGACAAACTGACATTGTATCAGCGATAATGATTGTCAAAAAGTATTTTTGTAACTATTTCTTTTGGGGACGGGATGTCATCAAATAACATCTCCTGATTTCCGTAGAGAAAAATCATATAAATATATCAATAAGATTGACAGTTCCGAAATGGTATTTGGTCAATCCTATTTGGAGTTTTGACATTTGATAGTCTGATAGGACTTCACGTTTTGTAACAACTAAAGTTGATTAAATTATTCAAGTACCTATAGTATTTGAATCATTTTGGACCAGAATAAAGAATTGCACCTGTCTTAGATATCTAAGTTATTTCTATTCCGGAAAAACCGCGGCGGCACAGTTCTAAGTGGACACAGAACTTGTGTCAATGAACTTCAATGCTAAGAGAAAAGTTCCAAGAACGTGTCAGAAAGAAAGTTTGTACCTTTTTGCATTTTTTCTTACACTTGTTGAAGCATTCTTTCTTTGGAAAGCTTCACAAGTTCACGCATCTTAAAGTTCGGGTTATTACTCACAGTACAAGCGTGGGTGTTTCTGTTCAGTTTCAAGTGACTGTATCAAATAAGTTCTTATAGTATCTACAAGTCTTATTAAGTGGTTCTGCTTTGCATTCGTATCAAGTTGAGCAAGGACAATTATTTAAAGTATTCATTTAAATTAACAGACCGTATATTAAAGGGGAAGGCAAAACTGTATAAGAGCTGACTCAAGTCACTGAAAGGACAAAAAGGACTTAACGAATTATCAGAAAGAAAACTCAGTGCCATAAATCGGGTATAAGGTCAACATCCACATTGCTACAGAGAACTCGTGTTTGAAACAAGATCCCTTTTTTAAAGGTGGGAAACCATCAAATTACTTTTTCCGCTCTGAGTGAAGCGAGAGGACGCCAGACTTTAATTTCTTCTTCTTCTTCTTCCCTTTCGTGTTGCGATGGATTCAAACAAAATTTTTTCTGACTTGTATTATTGGCCTCGTATGAATTTTGCAGGAAGGGCAGCATAGCAGGTGACACATGTCATGATGGGTCGAGGAAGCCTGATTTAGCCAGATTGTCTTTACGGCGACCAACCTGGGTTTGCAGTCGGTTAAGAGATTACCAGACTGGACACTGCAGTTCTCGTCCAGGCTGTGATGTTCTGATGGGGTGGTGAAATGTGGAGAAGTTGGCAGACTTTAACTGACAAAACCTACCAGTGTTCCTTTTGTTGCCTTTTGCGTTCTAGGGCCGCGGTAACTCTTTTGAACAAATCTGCAACCCTAGCAAACATGCCTAGCAAGCCTTACTGGGCATCTTCAGTTTTGCAAACAAGACCTCCACGCTCAGCAGAACCTAAATATTGCGACCACTACATATATACACGAGGTATTCTTGACCTAAGTCAATTGGTTGGAACTGACCAACAGAAACAATTACCCAGAAGCTTCAAGGGTAGTGAAGGAGTCATTTTACGTCGATGATCTCGTTCACGGATCACATACTCGGATTATGTCGAATCACTGAAGAACTCGCGAGAACTACCTATCTTACAGGAACTCTTAAACCCGGGGCCCTGGGACGAAGGCAACGAAGGAACAGGAGTGGGTTTTTAGCTAGTAAAAGTCTGACACTATCTCCCGCTCCGCCAAAGAGCGGGATTTGTCATTAGAGGATTTTCCCACCTAAAAAAAAAGACTACTGAGAGAGGCGAAGTTTACTTCAATAGAAGAGTTGCAGCGCAAAAAAGATCACTATCAGAAAACACAGCTCTATAAATCATGTCATTCGAACAGTCGCATTGATACGTAGAGCATTGAACTTTACAGCTCGAACATTAGACTCGAAACATAACAAATTACCTTACGTTGCAAGAACTGAACAGCGTAACTAAGGCAATTGTGAAACAAACACAAGAAAATACAAAACGTCACAATTGAATGTTTGCACGCCATCAAGAACTTAGGAGTGGATGTCGGAACCTGGGATCCACTACGAGTGCACATTGAGTTGGTCTCTGGTCTTACAAGCACGGCATTTTTGGCAGCCCTTAACAGAATGGCAGCAAAGAGAGGCGCCCCCCGCCATATACCCCCTCGCGCGTATAGGGGTATTATTATTATTTCCACAACTATCACAGAACGCCGTCTAGTCCCAAGCTAAGCAGAGCTTGTGTTATGGGTACTAGACAACTGATAAGCATATTTATATATTTCTAAATACATTACATTATTATTATTACGTAATTGCGTGTTTTTACGTAAAAACACCAAAAAAATAAAAAATAAATTAAAAAAAACTTTTTCAGGATTTTTCTACGAAAAACGAAGATAAAAACTAAAATTTTCGGCCGAATAAATTTCGTACACCCGTGTGTACAAAACGATAATTAAGTGTTTTTCAAGGTCACTCAAGTTGTACAGACGTATGTACAATCGGCCCTCGAGGGGATACCATGTAATCAGAAATAAACGATTCTATTCTATTCTACTAGACTGATACTAGTTTTTTAATAAATAACTATTCATTCTTGATCTTGTTTGTTTTTGATATATAAAGAACATCACCTTATACTTGCGTAGTCTATAATTTATGAACCCTTGACATTGGAGCTGAGATTTGCTCCCCCTAACCGGTTGCATCTTCTTTCAATGAGATCGTTTCCTCTCAACATACCGGTCAACCACAGAATACCAAACGAACCAGAATGCGCATACGATCATAGTTGTATGTCCCAAAATAAAATAATTATCAAGAAAAAATACTCCTACTACCAGCAGTTTGGAATTTTTATTGAAATTCTTAGTGTAAAAAATAATAATGAAGTTTTGTGCACGTCTTGTATTGATATATAAACTCTAGTACAAGACCTCATAAAAGGTAATATTGTCCATGTTTGTGCTGATTGATTGCGTCATTTACCGTAAATAACCTGTTTTTCTTTCTTTCATTTCTTTATAAATAAATCCTATCAGAAAGCTGGTTTTTTGTCAGAAAAAAATAGGCAACTCGATTGCAGCGCCACCTACCGAATTCAATTTTATTTTCAAACCATCCAGGATCTCAATTTCATCCAAATCGGTCAAACCGTTTGGGAAGAGTAAGGTGATAAACACACGTACAGAAGAATTATATATAATAAAGATTATCACAATAAAAAATATTATTTTTATCTCTGAAAATCGGTGAAAAATAGTTACGCCCTGCTGATTTATTTTTATTGTTATATATCTTTTATCTGTGTGTTGGCGACTTAAAGTTTTTATATTGTGGATTTGTGTTTTTCTCATAAAATAAACCTGTTCTCGAAAATATCAGCCTTTAACCCTTGAACCGCCTACGTCGGATATATCCGCCAGGGTCACACATCCACGACCAAATACTACATCTCGTCAACTCTTCTGTCATCTATGGGGATTGAAGAGCTCAACACAATCTTGGCGAATAGGACGCGAAAACACCAGTCGGACCAATCCGTTATATTTGTGCGGCTTCTGGTTAGCTCTGCATTCTCAGTGGTCAACGTGGATACAGTCATTCTCATGTATTGTCCGGTCATTACGCGAAGCGCACGCTGCCATTGTTCTGCCAATGGCTTTTGATGAACATTGTTACTTTGTTGATTTTATTAATGGCGTTGAACTGATTGTACTCGTGTTCGCTAGTCTGTATTCTTTGGGTTTTTTTGGGATGAAAAGGATTGTAGTTTTTCTGCGTCTGTTGTAATCTAATGGCTGTGGTTGAAATATTACTTGCAATTTAATGAAAGTTGTTCATAGACTCAAGTTTTTCTAAGGAGTGGGTTCACGTCATGTTGTGGTAGAACTTTGACATATATATAGTCGGTTTTGAGCGTTTACCGCTTCTTTGTTTGATTTACTATGATTTTCCTTCTTCTATACATCTAATCTTTATCTTCAAATAGACTAAAACAAAGTCGCTCGCTTTCTACGTCTGTCCGTTTATCTGCCAATTCCTCCTAAACCAAAATGAACAAGGAAGGTTTGTGTGTATAATTTGCACTCGTGTGAAGCCAGGGCGGGTCACTAGTTACATATACAACAGTACACCCTTGCTTTGGATGAAACAACAAGCATTTAAACCATGTTCACGTCGATGATAGATGGATCGGGAAGGTCCCTCTTAAGTTACATGTAAACAGGGGCAAGCCGATTGGTACCAACCAAGTACAAATTCAAACAGTCTGTTACTGAGTAATGGAAGATGGAAAAACCATAAAATACGGGTTTTTTCCGTTATTTGTTTTCAATTGCAACCAATTCATTTCAGAAATCAATGAAGCCTCATAGTTCTGAGACATCACTCGAATAACATCGTCTGTTACATTTTCATGCGGCATTTGTTTCGTTCAATCGTCCTTTGTTTTACTGTTGGCATGTCGCGAAACGACACTGTGATACAATAAACATACCAACGCTCAATATAACATCGATTGACTGATATACTATTTTGTATTGTAGGTTTTTGTATTCTATTCTTCATGTGTGTTAGTGATTTATTGGCTGTCTCGATTATACAGTTGAGCACTTTGGGAATTGCACAAACTGCCTGGGTTTATGTGATTCACAGGCTAAGCCTGTGTTATATGAGTTTTTTCAAATCTTTTTAATGGGTTCTAATTGAACAGTCTTCTTTTTAATAGCATTATTCGCCTCTAAAAATCTACATTGCCATCTAAATTAATAAGTCAGCCATAATTAAAGAGTGTCTGAATGTCACTTTTCTGGGTGGTTATAAAAAAAGTTATCCGTGTCGGAGTGCCCAACCAATCCGAGCTCGCTTCGCTCGCTCTTGGACTAAGAATTGACATTGGAGTTGACATTGTAAAAAAGGCGAATTGGTTTATTATAGGCTATCTCATTTTCCCGTTGTTTAGTCATAAAATTAGAAGTTTGATCCCGTGGCCAATAAAGAAATGTGTGGCTTAACTCATAATATCTCCTTTTTAATTCGTAGCCTAAAGGTGAATATGTGCCTTGTGGATGATAATATATGGCTAGGGTCGAGGCTTAGGGCTGCAGGATTGTGCGAACTAATTACCGTTGCCTTAAAGGGGAACTAATGGAACATGGGTGGGTTTTAGTTAGTAAAAAATCTGACACTCTCTCTTGCTCCACGCAGAGGGAATTTTTTTTTGATGATATCCTACCTTAAAAAAGGGATTCCTTTATCACTGCTTACTTCTTTAGCAAATACGTTAAGATTGTAATACAAAAAGAAGAAACGTATAATTCTGAAGCAGTGAATTTTATTGAGAAAAGTGGGTTATTCGGCGCGAATGGATGAATTACGGGTGCCAAGGTCATTGGTTTGATCTTTACCGTCAGCAAAGGTTGGCTGACAAGTACTTATTCAATGAAATGATGAAGTTGATCTCAAATGAACCGAGTACGAGAAGGTAGAAACACAACATCAAGTTTGTAATATCTGTAGTGGTAGGGACGAGTGTAATTTACTTCCATATTTTGTCAGCATAGCCGTTAACCAAATGAGCTTTATGACTTTGTTATTGAAAAACCCAATGATGTTTTTTTGCTCAATTTGGAATAATAATAATAATATTCCACAACTATCGCACAACGCCATCTAGTCTCAAACTAAGCAGAGCTAGTGGTATGAGTACTAGACAACTGATAAACATAATTATATATTTCTAAATATATACATATTATAGATAAATTACACCCAGACACAGAACAAATGATCATGCTCATCACACAAACATTTGTCATGGGTGGGAATCGAACCCACGACCTCCGGCATAGCAGTCAGAGCCACTAACCAATAGACCAACAGGCTTGTCAATATAGTCTAGGCACGACATTGGCAGAGCCTGCTAGGGCCGATGTCTGCTAGGGCTGCCGAATGGATGCAAAGAATCATCTCTGCCCTGAAACGCCAAGGGCAACTGAAGGAATATGGGTGGGTTTTAGTTAGTAAAAGTCTGTCTCTCTCCCTCGTTCAATCCAGAGTAAGAGAAGTTGTTTGATGATTGTCCAAAACACCCCCGCCACCCAACAAAAAGATTTTGCCAAGATTAATCGCGCTTGCAAATACTTATAGTGACTATACCAACAAGGCGGTCGAAATAAAATGATTAAAAAAAAAATTAAAGTCAATCCCGAGTGTCTATAGAATTCGATATCAAGTAACAAATCGCTCGATCGATTGACGGTATCTAATCGAGACAGCGACTCGGCCGGAAGCTTTCCGATGTCGGACGGACACCGTCCGATAAACGACTAACTGATTTCACTTTACAGAACCCAACGACTTACAATATTATAGACTAGTTTTTACCAGCGGCTGCACCCGCGTCAAACCAAAAACTGTCCCGGGAACATGTTCTTCCTATAATTTTTATCTATTCCAGCTATATTCTGGAATTTGGGCCAATAGGTGGTCTTCTGAAAGAGAAACCCGTGGTCCTAGAATGCAAAGGGCAACTTAAGGAACATAGTTATGGTTTTAGACAGTAAATGTCTGACACACTCTCACGCTCACGGTGGAAGTGTGCCCCGCTTGGGCAGAGCAACGCCGTGTCCTCGCGGGGGCAATCGGCGGCGGCTACCTCTCGCGCGCGGTCGGCTTCATCTGCGAAGCACTAATGCTAGCAGAAGAGGCGGCCGATCGCGTTAGGCAACGGTCCTCACGCCCCAACCGCCGCCGGGATTCCGATCCCGATTTCCGGCCACCGTAGTCGCGGGCTTGGCGAACAATGGTTAGTTCGCCGTCCGACCGTCCGGTAACCGTCCGGACCGGGCCCAAGTCGTCGACGGCGCGTACTGTTCCGCGCGCGCCTCAATGAGATGTCAGCAAATGTAGGGGCCCAGCAGAGTCGAAGCCTACTGGGGCCAAGGCTCTGATTCTGAAAGGAAGACTCGGCCCTGGTACGAAAGGCGACGAAGGAACAGGAGTGGGTTTTTAGTCAGTAAAAGTCTGACACTATCTCCCGCTCCGCCCAAGATTGGGGGATGTCATAAGATGATTTTCCCACCGAAAAAAAAACACGCTCTGACGTTCCGTCCTAGAGCGAGAAAAATCATTAGATGATTTACCACCTTAAAAATAAAGCTGTATGCTGGAATGTTTATACTATGCCATATTTCATTTGTCAACGCGTGAGCCAAATTTCATATAAATCCAGCGCAATACAGCTAAGGAGTGGAATTCTCTGCTGGAGTCTGTGTTTCCTGATATCTACAACCTAGGAGTCTAGTGAATAGCTTACTTTTAGGCAAGCGTGCTTCATCGTCGAACACACCATTGCTTAACGTCAGGTAGTATAGTGGTCAAGCGCGAGCCTATCAATAATTAAAAAAAAACGATCAGCCGTTTGAGCGTGAAGGTAAACGATAAAATAAGTAAACTATAAAATAATTATAACTATTCTGCAAATCGATTAGATGGTTAATCGAGAAATGATGTTCAATGAGCCTTCGCGTTGCCGGTGATTCGACCTTATAGTTTTCGAGATTAAGATGCATTGAGGTAGTGAATTGTCGTGCTATAATTTGTCGATTTCAAATTAAAGTTTACGAGCAAGTTATTTGAGCTAACGTCATTCGATTTCAAGTATCCCAACCCGTAACAAACGTACACACACAGACAAACAACTTTCGCCTTTATAATATTAGTGCGATAATGGACTAATAGAAAGCTTACATGTTACCTTTCACTAAACCATAAGACAAACGTCAATTTAAATTATTAACATTTTTAAGAACGCCATGCACTTGTCACACATGTCAATGCACTTGCGATCAAAAAATCGCTCAACTTTTTATTTTTTATCTGCAACGCAGAACTGAGCAGAAAAATATTGCTGGCATAAATACAGTGACATAGATATTGGAATGATTGCTAATTGTATGAATGATTAATGCTTATCACGTGGAGGCATTACAGTAAATATTTATGCATGACAATGTTTTGAATTTTTAATCTAGTTACAATATGTTGTGTTAAAATTGAGTGATAAACTTTGACAGACATATTTTTTTTTCCTGATGATATACTAAATAACCCTGTATATTTTTAAATAAGTTCTATTTTTGGTATAGAGCCGTTAAAAATACCGACGATAAACTTCTTTATATGATATTACCGGGTATCAGCCGTGTCTAAGGTTAAAAAAAACATTTTCTGATAAAAAGGTCAATTTACTTTTTAACATTATTGTTTAAATGGTTTGACCAGGAATTAAGTCTCATTTCTGCGGAATAATAAAAAGTAGCTTAAGTTACTTACATTATAACATTAGCTTGATCCCAGTGAAAGTGTCGTCAAATTTTGTTTAACCGTTTCAAAGATGTATTCTGTAGTTTGAAATCACGTTCCCACTGGAAGATGAATAGTAGTCTAAGATACTCGTACTCCTTGTAACATCAGTTCCTTCCATCCGTCAGTGAAAGTACCGTCAAAATTTGTCCAGCCGTTTCAGTGATTAGCCAAAACAAACAGGCAGACAGAAAACAATTTCAAATATGCATTTTTATTATAGGTAACAAATATACTTTCATAATTATGCATTTGGTTAACAAAAGAAACGGACACTTCAATTTTATTTATATGTACAGATTAGTATAAGAGACTATGTTAAGTCTGTTTCAAAGCTTAACCTTTTGACGTGCGTAATTAGAGACACAATAGTAAGACAATGGCTTCCGGGCGCCGGCTACCGCCTGAGCGTTAATGAATTAATAACAAAATAAAATGCATAAAGCAGTCCTCAAACAAGTATTGCCCACTAGTCTAGCAAGATGGATTTAAATTGTATTTGCCAGAAGCTCGTTAACGGCTTTAATTGCGAAGTTTCCTTAGCATAGTTAAAAGGCTTTTCTCCTTTATAGGAATTTGCAATAGCGGCCTAATTACTAGGCCTACAATTCTGCCTTTGTGAGGACAGCTCTTGCAACACTCAATTTAAAGTTCATGCTGAGTTTAATACCTAAATTAAAACATATTGCCTACAATACATAGGATGACAGTTAAACTAGCTTCATTTGGTCTATTTTACTGTACGGATCGTTAATGCAATCGTTGTGTTTAAAAACTTGGTGCAATGACTGCCGAAGTAGCTGGGTGTTTATTTCTGAACGATTGTGTTTTTTTTACGATATATTAGGTATTTTCAGTGTTGGTTGAGTGTTTCTATTGTTTAAGAATTGATTTATTTTAATGCGTAGCAGTAATAATGTTTTTATCCATTAACCTATATTGGGGCTTCCCTTTTTGTGGTCATAAACGAGGGTAAATAATATATGATATAATTAGAATATCTCTCACATTTATTAGATATAACAACTAAACTAATTAAAACTATATATACACTAAAGGCAAAAACTACTAGCTAAAATATGGCGTCATAAAACTCCTCCGCATCGCTGTCGACTGGAAGTGTGCCCAAAAGGCTGGCGGCATTGCCACGTTGTATGGCAATGCTTAATCTCTGACCGAGGTAAAAGCCAGCCCTTGGGTCACGCGAAGTGTCAACTAAGCGTTTGGATAATTCTTTAAAAAGCGTATGAGCACTCGGACTCCACGGCCTAAGAGTTTCAACCTCAAACGGCTCAAAAATATAACTGCCAACGAGGTTGTTATATATCCGCCATTGAGGTTCTCCGCAGCCGCAGTGGCAGCGGCAGCACCAGCACAGCACGAAGAGCTAGGAAGATGGGATGGCGCAAGAATGTCGACACAGGTAGCGTCCCATACTAAAGACCTGGGTCCCATCTTCCACGGAAATAAAGACATACCGTCCGGTCTCTTACCATCGTCGCGTGCCAGGCCATGAGGTTCCAAAACAACCCGAACGCCGACGGTGACAAGAGCTCTTCAGATGATGTCGTTAATATTCACGTGCCGTGCTATTCGTCTCGCGCTTCGACTGCATGACAGGCCGTGGTGACTGAGGCTGTTGACAACTTTGCCACAGTGGCAACGATGAGGAGAACAGCAAGGAGTACCTAGGCGTAGGGCAACAGCTAGGCGGAAAGTAGTATCGTCGAACAAGGTGCCAATATTCGACGAAAACTACATATAATTTATATAATTTTATATCTATAATTTCGTTTGATAACGATCAGTTAATACAATAAACGATTGATATAATTTTCAATTAAGTATTTTTTATAAACATAACCTACCTAGATGGAATATAAAATCTTTAGATATGAGGTATATCTCTATACTCAAAAGACACAAAACCTATTTATATTGATAGTTGTGGAATATTTAATGTAATATGATAGAACAAAAGTATTTACAGAATATTAAAAAAAAAAAATCCGTTCACGGATATGACGCGTATAAAATATCAGCAACACTGAGCTTAACAATTTTAAAGGTAACCGAATGATTCAGTAAGCTGACACAGACCCTTACATATTTTAAAAAGTATTTTGATTAGGCCATTTATATCAACTCTAACTGGTTTAAAAAACAGATGTGAGTGAGTCACAAACTTTTAGTTGCTATGAAAATATGAACTCCGTTTAATGTAACGGATTGCTAAACCATACAGTGAAGGTCGGCAGGCGGAGTCGGCGCAACCACCTATGGAAATGACTTCCTATATCAGTTGCCACACTATTAGGTGTGTTTTTATATAATGGCATTGCAATTTTATATTTATACCGTAATAGGTTAAAGGTTTCCGAAACTTGCTTTTCCTAAACGAAATTATTAGGTTGGATAATATTTTATTTCACCATCATCATCTTCAGACGTCCACTGCTGGACGTAGGCCTCCCCCAAGTGTCGCCACAATTAACGGTCCTGTGCGTCTCGCATCCATTGGACTCCCGCAATCGTTACCAAGTCATCGGTCCACCTTGTAGGAATAAATATTTTATTTATTTTCTTTATTTTCAGGTGTAACTGAAACAGCTGATCATATAAACAAACAATTTTCTTGACGGTAGTACACATTAATATTGTTAAGGCGAAAGTTTGTAAGTTTGAGTATATTTGTTACTACATCACGCTCAAATGGCTGAACGGAAATCGATAAAACTTGGTACTCGGGTAGACCTTGTCTTAGAATAGCACATAGAATATTTTTATTCTCGGAGTATATTTCCTTGGGATCATTTTCTACTCGGGCGAAGCCGCCAGCACGAATAAACGCCTTTTCTTTCTTCTTTTAATTTGTATGATCAAAAATAGTATTTTAACATGAACACCCATTTCCATTACACCCTGTATAGTTTTAGTCATCAAAATAGCGGTTATTTTTTATTCAGTTACATAATTTTTGAAAAGATTTTTGTCATCAAATTAAAAAAAAAAATAGTTTGTCTTTTAATCAAGTAAATTATTTTTCCAATTTATATTATGTACCAATTTATTGTAAATGGTCCTTATATTGGCGCCTTCGTACTTACACCATGTAAGGTCCAAAGATGAACTTAAATTACAGGATCATAAATTACTCCGTCTTTCAGTACTTTCAAAAGGAATGCAGAGCGTTACTTAACCCTTTCCATTATGTTACCCGTTGGAATATAATAATAGAATACAAATGTTAAGACAGCTATAATACATAAAAGCAGGGAAATTTAGAGTATATTGCAACAAATTAGAGTAATTAACAATTGACTGGCCTGTTGGTCGAGTGGTTAGTGGCCCTGACTGCTATGCCGGTAGGTCGTGGGTTCGATTCCCACCCAGGACCAATGTTTGTGTGATGAGCACGATCATTTGTTCTGTGTTTGGGTGTAGATTATCTATAATATGTATGTATTTAGAATATATAAGTATGTTTATCAGTTGTCTAGTACTCATAACACAAGCTCTGCTTAGCTTGGGACTAGAAGGCGTTGTATTGTTTTTTATTTTTTTATTCCACAACTATCAAAATGCAAAATGTTGGTACACAGATAGACCAGAAGCCGACCTGATCATAGTTGGAAAAAGGCTAAGCAGATATTTTGAGTACTTCGCGGAATGGTCGCGAGTTCGATTCCCGCACGGAACATATTTGTATGGCTATAGATTGATGTTCCTGGTCTGGGTGTCATGTGTGAGCTTACATGTTTGTGAAGGCACCCACGATACAGGAGTAATTCCTAGTATTTTATTAAACTAAGAATTCATCCATTGCCTGCTCCCACTCTAGGGCAGAGCGCGAGGGCATGTCAGGCTTTTACTGACTAAAACTACACCTATGTTCCTTCTTTGTCTAGCGTTCCAGGACCCTGGGTCTCGTTTCAAAAGTCAACTCATGGTTCTAGTAGGCTTCGGCCCTACTGGGCCCCTACGGGATCCAGCCGGCTGGGGCGCGAGGATGTCCGTTACCACACGCGTGCGGCCGCTTCCTTCGCTAGCATTACTGCTTCGCAGAAGGAGGGGACCACCTGCTATTCCTCCTTGCTCCGGACTATGGCTTGTATCAGGGAGTAATTCCTAGTGCTGAGCAACGTTTCTATTTAAAAAATAAAAACCGGGCAAGTGCGTGTCGGACACGCACACTGAGGGTTCCGTACAAACTTACCTATGAAAACAGTTCAATTCCCGATTTGAGTTCCGAAGATTTTTTCGAATCGCAAAAAAAGTTTTATTTTATTTTATAATTTTTGTACACACATTATATTGGAAGAAGATACAGTATTATGTAAAAAAATATATAATTGTAAAATTAATTTTTGTGACGAATGAATGATATTATACTTTTCAGATTTTTTCCAACACTTATGCTATGAGACCTTGCTTCATGCCAAATTTCAGGATTCTAGGTCAACGGGAAGTACCCTATGAATTTTGAGTTCCTTGAAGGTGTCAAAATATACGTTTTTTGCGACATAAGTTTGATTTTTTACAGCTCTAAGGGCCTAAGATTATGATTTTAATTTCTACTCAATACCTCAACGTGTCCCCAAGATAAAGGGTCTTGACAGACAGACAGACAGACGGACAACAAATTGATCCTATAAGGGTTCCGTTTTTTCCTTTTGAGGTACGGAACCCTAAAAAAGTCAACTGCCTCGTACAGTCAGCTCCACATGTGGACTGACAATGAGCTAACAGCCCCATATAATTACTCATTCAACACCACTTCTTAACGGTTCGCTGAACAAAATGATCGGCAGGTGACTAACTGCTACGTTTACCTGTAAAATAACCTACATGCTTTTGTGATAGGTTTCTATGATCGGCCGTATTGTGAAATAGAAGTACCTATTATAATCATACAGGGACTAAGAGATGGAAGTAATCATAAAGGAATAAATTAAATTAATTATCGATATCGATACCCATCACATCTGCAAATAATTTGCTGTTGTCAATATTTGGGACGTTCTTCTTTTTATCGACAGTTTGTTTGTCAAAGAATAATATAAATATCGTAATAAACTTGAAATGTGAGCATATGTTTCTCAATTTTATTAAAATTTTATTAATTAAACACATCCTTTTATTTAGTCGTGATTACGTGGTACATAAATAATTAAAACTTCACGATTTTTTAATTTCGTTTTTACTACTTATTTATTTTGTAAAATTGTTTAATTTCACTTAATTAAATAAAAAAAACATTGCTTGGATAAATATAAACTGTCTCGATATGATCTAATGAAGAATAATGAATATGAATGTAAGATAAAAAAACAATATTTGTTTATAAAAGGTCAAACCTTGAAGATACGGATAAAAATTCAATTTTTTCCCATTGATTGTTTTAGTTATCGTTTTGAAAAAAAAAACGCATTGTTCCCCTAGGACAGGCAGCTAGGCCGACATAGCGGGAAAAGCTAATAAAACATAAGAAGATTTTTTTCACAGACATCTATATTTACAAACGCACACAGTAATTAAACCTTAAACAAAACGCATCAAGCTGAAAATATAATTAATTCATTACAAAACAAAAAGTATCCTTGAAAGAATACTTGACATTGAACGAGACGAACGAACGGTACGCACATGCCTGAGTTTACGTCAGAATTACGATCTTTCATCAAAGATGGCGGGAGTAAAACCGTTAAACTATAGTTAAACTTACCAATGCTAAACTAGTGTAAACAATAAACCGTGCGTTGTTAGTTAATCGCTCGTTAATACGTATTATATGAAGAGCTTTATTCGCGAAACGATATTAATTACAATATTAAAGTATCTCATTGATGGTTTTTTAATATAGAAGCAATTAATTGACAGAAGTGGCGTTTATAATACGGATTTAAAGTACGGTCTATCGGAAACTCTTTATGCGTAGCGTTACGTATTGATTAATGGTTATTTTATTATAATTAGGAACGGTGATTAACATAATTAATTATTTTTAAAGCGTAATAAATATTGACCTACCTTACTCATTTAATTTAAATATAAGATATAATTCCTATTTTAATGTGTACGAAACATCATGATGAATCATCTAAATAAACTCGTATATTACATTATCTGATTCACTATATATGGAACACGACGTGAACCTAGAAAAACGCTTCAGCTTAACAACATTCACTTTAACAACATTCGTAAAACAATAATCACTCACCTGAAACTACTGCACGGATGTATGACCCAGTGGCCCGCAGCCTTCTGCCTGATGCGCTCCTTCATCAGCGCCTTCTTCGAGCCAAACAGTTTCATGGCTAGTTTGTTGTCGGTGGGCTGGAAGAGTGCCTGCAGCTGATTTCGCAGAAAGCCTTGCTTGGCGTCCGTTGCCGGGGGCGCAGGTTCCACTGGCGTGCCGTACAAGGACACATCGTCCAAACCACCGAAGTGGACTTTGCCGGTGCCGCTGCCCTGCTTCAGCGACATATCGGCGTCGCCTGTGGACAAAATGTCGCATTAGAAATTGCATAGAAAATGTTTGTCTCCTCTGTACCTCAATCCGAAGAAATCATGGACAGTAAATGTTTTCGTTCACTGAACCTGAGTCAAAGAGCGTATAAAGAAAACGTGTGGCATGAATCAGCTTATTCAAATTCAGATTTTTAGCTCTCTCAAACAAATATTAACTTGGCTATCCAGTCAGTTCAATGTCTGTTAAGGTTTCCTTCTTCTCCGAAAGACCCTGACATTATATTCTATCACTAAATTCAAGTACATAAATCCCATTTGCAGTTTCCTGTCTGTACCAGAAACGTGACAATAATAAATGATGAATAACTTCGATGCGGATCGGTTCCGGCTTTCGGGCGCAGAAACATATGTTGAGGACCGTGTACATGTGCATTCTCTTGTGCATCCCGTATTGGCGGATGTTAGTGAGAATACAGGATGAACATTTGTACCTAATTGTCAACAAAACAGAGTACCTACTTTGCAATTGCAGTGTGTGGAATGTAATTACACCTTTCTTATCAAGCAAATGTTGACTCATATTATGACTGCATTTATCACAAAAACACATTTTCGCAATTTTTTTTTCACTCTTCTCATTTCAGTAAGCAGAAAAAAAAATAAAGTAAATAAGACCACACACATGATAACAAATTCTATTCAAATTCAACATTTATGACCGACAATGGTAGACGTAACGGCAACCCCGAAATGGTGCAATAGTACAATTCACATGTTCCAACAAAGCGGCAGGGTCAGTGACGTTTGTGCACAATTGTTCCAAAATCAATAGAGATGTGAGCAAGCGCGGCGGTGTGACCCACAGAAGCGACGCCCGAGGCGCGCCAATCAAGCCAGTGGTATTGTTCTTTTAATGCATTCGCTTCCACCGAACTGTTTCACATACAATATAATTTGCAGATCTTTGTATGGAAGGATAGTTTATTATTAAACGGCTTTGGGAATCATGGCTTGCGGGACTACGTTCTCGAAACGATGAGCCTGAGGTTCCAATAGTAACTCAATTGAACCACACAGAGTCCTTTATAAAAATAATATTGATTTTTATAAAGGTCGGACAAAAAAATACCGTCTGTGGTCATATTATGTATGTTTTCGACTAAATTACGCATGATATTGCGGGGACAGGTGGCAGGGTTGCTAAAAGAAAAGCAATCTCAATACGGGGGAACGATTACGAAATCAGAAAAGCTAAAACTGTATGTAATCCTCAGGAATTTAATTAGCTAAACAGTTGCGTTAGTTCAGACATCAAAATAAACAAATTCTTGGAAATTGGCGTAAAAAATCGCACGTAAGAACTACGAACAATACGTAGGCACGCTGAATGTCGATGTATCATGATTGGGTTCCTTAACGAGTAGCTTGCACGGACATCTCAGCTACATTCATTACAGCTGATAAAACAGACGATTAAACAATGAGCCAATGGCACTTCATTGATACAAGTGGCGTCAACATGAAACGGGAGACGGCCAATCAAGCGGTGCGTGAGACACTGCCCTAATAGCAAAATCGTTTCACTTATCAAATATTTTGTCGTTTCTAACAAGCCTACGAGTAGCTGCTTAGTCCATGAACCCATCCTGTTCCTCTTCAAATTATCTGTTATGAGGTAAACTTGGTTATTCCTCTATAAATTGTTTTATGAAGACAGAAGTAGAATGTGTGTGTTGTGTATCTCAATTTTTATTTTTATTTTTCTAAGCTCCTTTCATTATCTTCACTCACTATATTTTTCCAAGCTGTTCCAGATAGTAAAATAAAACTACTAGAACATGTACTTTTCCGTTTGAATTTTTTATTCTCTGCAGTGTGTCACTGCAACACTGCACACACTGCACGTATATTGCAATGTATACATATTAAATAAATGCATACATACAAACAAACGATTATCAACTTCATCTTGTTTTATGATGAGTTTGAGTATAGGTGAAATAAAAACATAATAATCTTGATATACGTGACCTCAAAGTATCAGACTGAGAGATGAAAAGACGAAGCAGATATTGCTATAAAGACTATAAACAATAGTGATTCATTATGGCTGGAACAATAAGCAGTAGTCAGATTTATGCCTTCTGGTAATATTACTTGGTATTGCGTTACTTTATTTGTTTGAGAGCTCAAATACTTTAATTAAATATAAAGTTATATTCGAAATGAACGTCTTAAGAAGCAGGTGCGTCGTAGCGGATTGATGCACTGAAAGTTTCTGTGGAAGCACTGAAACAATTATAAACTTGGGAATTGATTGCTTATTGCATGAAGCGAGGCAACATAGACATGTGATTGATTAGTTATTTTAATATTGACTTTATTAGATTAGTTGCGTTTGTTGATTTTATTATTGCCAACCTTGAAATCAGTAGCTGACGATACAGTTTAGTGGCGGTGATGTCACGAGATGAGGACACGTGAGCCACAACCAGGGAATTGTAAACATTCCACGAATGAGTATAGTTGGGAAGCGATGTTTCCTTAAAATCTATGTCAACTAATTAATAATGTAAACATGTGATCACAGCATTTCCTTTAACAATTAACATAATTTCGAAATGGCAATTAATGCAAGTTTCAACTTCATGTCATAACGAGAATCTTAAGGAAAATACCTCGATGGAAGTGACTCATATAATGATTAATGGATCTGCGATATTCGTGAACGTTGCTGTGTGAAGGCTTCCGAAGACAGGCGCGAAGCGTCAACGATGCGCCTGTCCGTGGGAGCCTTAAAGCGACACTTACCTTTAGGCATCTTTACAGATTTTAGTTTCCAGTAAACGTGACGATTTGTGGTTAGCGGTTAGTTATAAATATAATCCACGTGGCGCTCGCACTCCATGCAGATCTCAAGCGCATCACATATAACACACATTGGAAACAGCACAATCAGCACGGAGACACTTTGTAATCATTATTAGTTGTATTTACACTATTCTTCCACTAAGCTTTACTTAATCCCAATGACTATGTATAATTGACTAATTTTGTTTTGGCTTTATATTTTGGCTGAAATAAAAAAAATAAAAATATTGACTGTGTAAAAATTTGTTTGACATTATCGCATTCGAAAAATTAGAATTTTTCGCTGTCCACTACTGCATTTCGACAGTATGAATGGTGGGTCGTTTGTTGGTTAGGTCAATGTATCGTGATTAGTTTTTTCATTCAATTTGTCGTATCGTGGTGAGGTGACGCATAATAAGTTTTGACGTGGAGTTACAGTTAAGGTGCAATTTGACAGCACAGTAAGTGCAAATTGTATCTGAGAATAGAACAGAAGACGTCCCCAGCAATTACGGGCCAATTGAGACAAAAGGATAATGTTTGGCCGCCTGGTCAAGGTCAGCGCGCTTTATTCGTTCAATTGGAAATAAAAATTGACACGCTAGATTTATTAATTAAATTTTATTTTTATTTTATCAATAAATAATTTATGTGAACCTCTGATTAAATACCTTTGAATCTATAGTTATTTGAGTTAATTAATTTTACTATTTTTTATTTTTATTTTATACTTAATGAAGTTTAGGGTAATCCCCACACGAGGAATTACTTCGTCATCGTGGGTGCGTTCACAAATGTATAAACTCACATACATGAGACACCCACACTCGGAACATCTATCTGTAGGCTATACTAATATATGTTCCGAGCGGGAATCGAACCCGCTATACGCAGCACAGCAGCAGATCGCTCAACCACTGTAACAATCATGCCATCAGACAACCGTTTTCTGGTCTCAAATTTTACAAGGCACTATACCTATGTCATATCATACTCCTTACTCATTGATCAGTTTTCCTTAGTAGTTATTAATCATATAAAAGTACCAATGTCTGTGTGCAACTAATATTATTTTCCTTATGATTTGTTCTGATAAATAACCTTTGAGTTTATTCCTATAAAACGTGTAAGTACTACCCAACATCTGTTTGAAGTTACCACATCATCATCATCATCATTTCAGCCGAAAGAAGTCCACTGCTGGACATAGGCCTCCCCCAAGTGTCGCCAAAATGAACGGTCTTGTGCGTCTCGCATCCATCGGACTCCCGCAATCATTACCAAGTTTAAGTCATCGGTCCACCTTGTAGGAGGCCTTCCAACACTACCACAATACCACAGTGTTCAATATACCACAGTGTCTCAAGACGAAAGTCTATGACCAGTGTGTGTTGCCAGTGATAACATATGGCTTCAAAACATGGTAACGTTTTGGAGCCATATGCCAAAGATGATGGTGATGTGGTAACATCACATTAATATACAGGTGAAAGTTTACATGTATGTAAATGTGTGTATGTTTGTTACATCTTCACGCTCAAACGGCTGAAGGAATTTGGATGAAATTTGCCACATGTACAAATAGGACTTTTATTTTTTCTCTATTTTTTTCATCTATGTATAGTCTAATATATATTTTTAATGTAAAATTTAATTTGCAGTACACCGCAGACTACCCCCTTTTTATTATGTTAAGTTCTTACAGTCCATCCTAAGGTTGTCTGGTAGATATCGCTGTCAGCGATAAGACCGCCTTTGTACCCATAGATTAAGTTAGTTTAAAAGTTTTTGTTACTATTTTGGTATACAATAAAGTTTTATTCTATTCTGTTCTATTCTACTTTTTATCCCGGAATACGTTTCTTTGCGACCATTTCCGACATTCACACGGGTGATGTCGCTAGCCGAAGGTCCTACGGCCCTACAAGTATTTACCTTATGAAATAATTACAGGTAAGAAGACAGTAATTAGCAAGTTGCAATATAGACACAAACAGGTATCAGTAAGTATACACTTAATGAAGTAGGTAAATGGCGACAAGGTATTGATTAGAAAGATCAACTACATAATATGCTCCGGTTATTCTAAACAGAGCATTTGATCTGAACAGCCTTACCATGACATACAATGTTAAAATGTCAGGCGTGCGAGCGTAAGAGAGGGATGGAGCTATATACTCTATATATCTCTATCCCTTTAACAGTTCAGTTTAGGTCCCCTAAATGGATCGCGTTAAGAGGTCGTCCTATAAACAGGGATAATTATTAGATATCTTTAAGGACTTTAATTACAACTCAAGTACTACTTAGTTTTTCTCTGTTAAAGGTAAACTGCATCTTCCAATTACACACTTAATTTATTTACGATTTTAACGAGGTAACAAAGAAATAAATTGGATTCTTAAGTATCACCGTAAAATATTGTACAATTATTTGTTATTTTGTTACGGAACCATTCAGTGTGCTTCAAATAGCTATTGTATAGAAACTTTCATTATAATGCGACATGCAATAATAAATGACATAGTGGACCTTGACTCCTGAACTATTATCGCGGCCGACATTGGCGTATGATTTTTACTTTACTTATAATTTATATTATAAAGAAATTTAGTACGTATATGTATAAAACAATGTAATGTTTGTTGTTCAATACTTATAAAGTCTTTGTTATTATTGACGTGAATATTTTCTTCTCATGTGTGTGTATGGTTTCAAGCATGGATATTGTAAGAATGTAAACATTAACTTATAAACTCAGTTTTATCATGACAGTCTGCATTCACCAATACTTCGGTGCGTCAATCATTTCACGTGACTTCATGTAGCAGTTTGATTACCACGTATTCGTTTAATTTTCGCGATGCACCCACTCATGGTTTCCGAGTGTCACCGATGCATGTTTCAGCTCCACATACCAGCGGTTTGTTATGACCAGGCTTCAGCTTACACAATGTGTCCGCACACATTAGTCTGTGCTTATTCTCATAACTTAGTTCTCAGAAACATTCTAGAAAGTTGCCTTGACAACGTGTGGAGATTGTGCATTAAACTCGCCTATCTGCACCGCACTAGGACGCAAGCAAAAACGATTTGCACCTCGAAAAATCTTAATAGTTTCGTAATTTGACGACAGACGTCAATAAAAACAAGCATTAAACTGACATAAACACAACACAATGTAGTAAATTTTATGTGCCCTCGCCGTTGATAAGTTACAATGAATTTTGTAGTCACATATAGGTAATTATAATGTACAGAACGTTATCGGGTTTAATTTTAGCGTCGGGAACACTGCAGATTGAGTCTCGTGTGGGACGTAGACGCAGTTCTACTTACTTTCGCGGCTGGCTAGTCCACATGTGTATTTCACTACACTTCGGAACAGGTAGTTGGTGAACCTGGCACAACACATGTTCAATGTTTTTAATTTAACGTCAATGTATTGAGAATGTCATTTTGATGAGCGGTCGGCGCGGGAGGCGCGGGCGGCGGCGACGGGCGGAGAGGCGAGCGCGACTGAGCGACGCACATAGCACTGTACAATTGACCGGCGGTGGTGGCAGGGCTCGCTGTTGATGAGATACACAGCGCCCCCCAAATATACACTCTGAGCTTATAATACCATGTATTGTAAACGAGCTGACGAACTGACGAACAGAGCGCCCGCCCGAGTCCGCAATCTACCATGCACTGATATTTTTTTCAATACAGAGACCAATTAATGCCAATGACTGACGAAACCAGAAGCAGATCAGTGGTATTTCTCAGCTAATAGGTTTAATGTTTACAACAGTTTTATGGGCCGATAGCTTTTCAGCGTATTTTATCTACTGTGCGAGTATCTCGGGATATAATTTATGGCATCTTTGTTGCGCGGGTGAGTGACGATCGAGTGACATTAATAACTTGTAAGAGACTCATTAAACATAGATCGTGGTTTAAAGTGTTTATGGAAAGTAATATGTAACTAGTGTCATTTTGTTACCTAGTGGCTGATTCTTAGCAGCTGAGTGGCTAATCCGTAAACTGCAACTTTCGAAACGATTTGACTGTTCCTAGACTATCTCATAACTAAAACCAATGTTAGCTTCAAGTGTCAAAAGTCATTCTCAGTCCGAAGGTTAATAAAGTTAAAAATTATTTTTTAGCTTTTGAACTTTGAAGGTATAATTCATATTAATCAGATGAAGTTAATTAGAATACTTGGAGAAAGTGTTTCTTGGGTTCTTTAGAAGTTATGATAAATTTTAGAAAAAGTGTTGTTTGTTGTGGAATGTAGAGAATGCCTCGTTGTTATATCTTTGGCATCTGTTTGTTATGACATTGTTAGAGGATGTGTCTTACTAAAAAATAATTACCATTGTTTTTGTGATTTGTGTACCTATGTAATATCGAGGTGAGGTAAAGTATTTAGAATAGGAATGTTTTTTTTTTTAAATCAATTTTATATTAAATTATATTGGGTAATTTTTATTTTATTTAAGCAATAATTATAAACCTAATTAAAATAACTATACTGTATGCACTTAAAACAAACACTCCTAACTTTTGAAATATGTAGTTAAAATAATTCTTCCACATTGCAGTTGATTGAAAGTGATGAAACTACAGATGAATGGTGGCATTGCCACGTTGTATGGCAATACTTAATCGCTGGTGGAGGTAAACGCCAGCACATGGGTCACAAGTGTTAACTAGGCGTTGACACTTTAGGGTTAGACGTTGACACTTTAGGGTTAGACGTTGACACTTTAGGGTTAGACGTTGACACTTTAGGCGTTGCAACTGTAGACGTAGATAGACACTTGCATAACTATTTAAGTTCACCGGCTCAGTTGTCAAAACGAAAAAAAAAACTATTTAAGTTTACTGCAAATAATACGCTGTCTAATTAGAATCAGTTTTGTGATAGGTACCCAACGGTGTTTTAACTCTCTAGTTAATCTAAAGTAGAAAGTACATCTGACCAACCTTTATTTAGTATGCAAATATAAGCAACGCAGAGGCAACCCTTCTGTGGACTTGTTTAAATTCGGAGACTGTTTTAAATAATATAATTTAAACTGTTTTATTAGCTATTTGTAGAGTTTATACGATGCGTAAATTAGGAAAACATTATTTATTTATTTTTTACTTTATTGTACATCAAGATACAATTAAAACAGAATTGGCGGCCTTATCTCACTTGGCGATTACTTCCAGGCATCCTGGAATAGACAGAGATTACCTGGATACAAAATGGAGTTGTACTTGGTGGTAATAGGTACACTTATACATACATATAAAATAAATATAGGCAAGAAAATAAGTGGTAAGACGAAAACAAGATCACAGTGACAAGTAATGTTCCTTCACAAGCCTTTTTAACACAGGCAGTGTTTGCGCATATTTTATTGTCACAGGCTATGAATTCTTTAGACGAGCGGTGGACAGTGAATGACTTATCCAGGCAAGTAGTTGAATTCATTAGCATTTTAAGGCCATATCTTCCGAGTACTGCTATAAAACAGTGACTTTCTGAAGCCTACATCTCGGTAACGGCTAGGACAATAGGTTTGAAAAAAAATATATGTTTATTATAGATTCATGTACAACATTTTTCAACATTAATTTTTTCGTAAGACAAATACTTTAGCCAAAAAAAAAAAAATTAACCACATGATATTTTTTCGCTTGTTTTCCCTACTCTTTTCAAACGGATTTGATGTTTTAGAAATATGTTTACACAAAAAAAGTGGTTGTTAAGTGTTCTGCAGAATGTACATGATAGCGTATGTAAATCAATCGATATTTCGCTAGGAAAATGGGCTTAAAGGTCAGCGGGGCTCTAATACGGCCAGATGTTCAAGGGATTATACGCCTTAAATTTCCAGTTATTTGATTGTGGTGGTTCGAAAGAAACACTGTGGTCCTGGGATGCAAAAGGGCAACTGAAGAAACACAGGTGGGTTTTAGTCAGAAAAGTCTTACACTCCCTCGCCCTCCACCCAGAGCGGGCGGAGTTATAGAATGATAATCAAAAAAAGCGAATGCTTCGAGTGGACCAACGTATAATACTGGTTATATGGCGCAGTTGTGGTTTTAGTGATGCTATTTAAATATTCCAATAATAATCAGTCATCACGATTTGATTGATAAAACCAGTGTTTTTCAATCTTTATGAATACGTGACCCTTTTTTGTGTGAATCCCTAGGACCGTAACATTGCGGTGAGCGAACGGACTCACTGCGCTCTTGTGACCACTTTTTTCATTTAGATATTTGCGTGACAAAAATAAAACGAACATCTGAAATAGTATTCAAGCATAAACAGGCATAGCTTTATTACTGAATTGTTATACTTTTTTGTAGCGTAGGGTCACTATTACGTGGCTGGCGACCCCGACCCCCCATCTATCTATTTAGGTATGGTTTCCGCACTTAGTCCTATGTGGACCTTTGTATGTGGGCCATGGCGGCCATAACCTTAGGTGGGCTTATTCCAACCAGCCCACCTCTCTCCAAAAACAGATTAGGCTTCTTAGGTTTTTCAGGGCATCAATAAGGGAGTTCGGGGGTCCTAAGGTTCGTGCGCGTATTTCAGTGACACCTGTGCAATCTAGGAGCACATGTGCAATTGTCTCTTCTCCCTCCAAACATGCTCTGCACAGGGGACCGTCTGTGATACCTATTGTATGGAGGTGCTTATTCAGTGTGCAGTGTCCGGTGATGGTCCCCGTCGCCAGGCGCAGGCCGGCTCTGCCCAGTCTTATGAGTTTTTTGGTGAGGGCTTTATTGAGATGTGGCAGGGCCTCCTTGGCCTGACTGCATCCTGGTGTCGAGGACCACCAGCACTCTGCTTGTATATGCGTGTGTTCACGTAGTCAACTATGCAGCAACAATTGGTTTGGGCTCGAAGACCATCGCTCCAGATCCTCTCCTGGCCAGTTCATCCGCCGCGTCGTTGCCCAGTGAGCAGCTATGTCCTTTGATCCACTGTAGTGTCACAGTGTTAGTGCCCCGACCCCCCTATGCAAGAATATGTGACCCATCTGGGGGTCGCGCCCCATAGATGGAAAACACTGGATAAAACTATTGATTAGTTTTAAGGTGTTATTTTGGTCCACAAAAAGAACGTCTCTTCTGTGAACTGTGGAAAAATTTTAACCGCAATAAATGTGCTTAGGTACTATTTTAGCATTTCTGTATTGCATATTTCTTGAATCATGCAATAAGTGGATTAAGGAAAATGGATTATTGCGGTCCCGTAGTACCTTCAATCTTTTAAGCGGGTTATAGTGAACGAAACTGTATCTACAAAATAATTTTAAGCTACAGCTACTGTGAATACCTTTCAAAGGTATATTAATCAGGGGTATAGGAATAATATTACACCGGTTTCGGATACGGTTACGGATATAAAATGATTTCGGATTATCCACTAGTTTCGGAGATTTTTGGTTATGGATATTAGAATTTTTTCAATTATAAAAGTAAAACTTCAAATAGCATGGTTTGACTTTTGTTTCTCGTTTAGATGGTCATTTGTTTATTTATTAAAACTTCATGCAACACAAAAGTGCAAAGGCGGACTTAATGCCTTAGGCATTCTCTAACAGTCAACCCTAGGGTGGTGAAAAGAAAATATGGCCGGTGCATAAAAAAATAAAAGATCATTAAGAAAATAAGGGTTCAAAAGTATTTACATATACAAAATGAACATACATATATAATTTAACATAATATATTAGCCGGGCAAAACTAATAAAAACCTGTTGTAGTCTGCTATTTAGACTTCGACTTTACTCGAAACTTTTATATCGGTTACGGATATTTTTTTATTTCGGATATACGATTGTTTCGGTTATAGTTACGGAACTCCATAACATTCCTGATATTAATTGTTATGGAAGTTTTTTTTTAAATTAATCTTCATTTTTATGACCAGTGCGTGTTGCCAGTGATGACATATGGCTCCGAAACGTGGTCGCTTACAATGGGCCTCATCAGAAGGCTTTAAGTCACTCAAAGGGCAATGGAAAGGGCTATGCTCGGAGTTTCCTTGCGTGATTGCGTCAGAAATGAAGATATCCGCAGGAGAACCGCCCGAAGAATCGCCAAACTTAAGTGGCAGTGGGCAGGGCACATTGCTCGTAGAGCAGATGGTCGATGGGGACGAAAGGTTCTGGAATGGCGACCACGTACCGGAAGACGCAGCGTTGGAAGGCCTCCCACAAGGTGGACCGATGTTCTGGTGAGGGTCGCGGGAATCCAATGGATGCGAGACGCACAGGACCGGCCATTGTGGCGACATTTGGGGGAGGCCTATGTCCAACAGTGGACGTCTTTCGGCTGATGATGATGATGAATCTTAATTTCTAATCATATTGTTTAATGATTCATCATCTTCCTGCCCTTGCATATTGTTTAATGATTGTAGGCATCATTTATTCAAAAACTTATGCCTGCTAACCTAGTCAATTTAGTGTCACTTTCCACTTATACGTATACTAGCGACCTGCCCCAGCTTTGCACGGGTGTTAGAAATGTTAAAATACTCAGCTTTTCTCTATTATGATATGCATATTTTTTTTTTTATTTGATATAAACCAATACTTGACTGCGAACCCACCTGATGGTAAGCAGTGATACAATCGTTGATGGTGAGGTGCACTAGTTTATTAAGAGCCTATTCACTCTAGCCTTATATACAACTAAAACTTCCTAATTAATCACTCTGTCTATTTGTGGAAACAGATCCCTTCAGTAGTTTTTGAGTTTACCGAGAAAAGACAGACAAACTCGGTGGAGGACTTTATTTTATAATATGTAAGGAAAAGGAGATATATATATGTATAAACAGAATGAGGATATCATGCAGCTGCATATTCAAACAGCAGTACCCTTCGAGAAAGTAGTTTAACCATTCTGCTCATCCTATAAGGATAACAAGCGTGAATATGTACCTACTTAGTTCTGAATCCATTGTTAATAAGACGAACAATCACTTACCTACACTGTGTGCTATAAAAACATAATTCATAATAACATTCAGTGAACACTTGGACAATTTGAATCTGTTAGTGGGAAACGATTTGTTTTCGTAACTATAACTTAAATTGTTTATGAAACTGTGATTCATAACTATTGTCTACATGACTATAAAGTATTGTCTTTCATTTGTTTCGAATTGAGAATCGATATTCAGTTCTAGAGATGAATAATTGCATACAATCGCATGTTATTTCGGTCGTCAACCACATCGGCTCTTAGCATCGAAGAGTGATAGTGGTCAAACGCGAGCTTTTTACTGGTAAGAAAAAAAAAACAGTTAAAAAAAGCAGTGGCTGTATGTATCTACTTATACTTTTACTAAAAGTAAAAACTTTACTTATTATAAAAGGTGTTCTAATTTTTAATACTTTTCATTAAATTAATAAATTAAAAAAAGACAAAACGTATATACATACAGCTGTAGTTATATCTATTTTTTTTACTTAATACTGCTATGTATAAATTTTCATTTTGATTAATTATCCTTCTACAAAACCTCTATAATTAACTTTTACATGTTGTAAGTGTCCGAAACTAAAAAAAGGTCTTTCCTGTGGACAATGTGATATTGTGACATCACAAATTTATTTATACCATGTTATATTCATAATATTGCGCAAGAGGAAATTATTTGTGTTAATATATAAGGACGTTCCTGTCCTTAACTTTTTACTACTATAAAACAACTATTTTAAATATATATCGTGAAAACTCAGACTAAATACAAACACTGACAGTTCAAGCTATTTCAGAATCTCGCAAGATTTTTGCTGAAGTCTCAAGGTAGTGTAATTACGTTTAGTATTAGCTAGTTTCACGCGACCGGGTGATTTTGCGATGTCTCAACTTCTCATGTCATAATGTTTATTAATAATGGAGTAAGCAGTAATAAACTTCATTTTGTTTTATTTCGTAGTTGGGAAACTCCCACGGTTTTTGCTCTGAGAGGACGTATTATGTTTGTCTAGTAAATAATGATGTGTCAGTGATTCGATTTGTTCCCATCGGATACTATGCAATATATGAACTTGACTAGTTCCTGAACCAACCGAGGTTTACCAAATATTACCGAAATTCAGAAATAAAAGTGACCGTTAATATTATCTGTCTGTCTGTTTGAATTTGTATGAAATTTGGCACATGGCAGTCCATGTCTTGGAATAAAGAAAGTAAAGTAGAAAATCATTTATTTTCCACACTAATGAAACACAGAATAGACGTCATTCAAATAAATGGAGTGGACTATGTTAACTAGAGATAGAATAAGACAATATACCTTCATTTTTTTATTCTGGGGTAGGTTAGGTTAGATTAGCGGGCGCAGGCGAAGGTACTGGCAGTAAGTACCTAGGCTAGTTGATAAAAATAAATCACTAACAGACAACACGTAGCCTATGCGAAATAACCACGGCTAAATAGCTTGTCAAAACATAAATGGCTGATAAAAATAGATTTAATAAAGCAATAAACATGTCACCATTTTATATTCTATTTTGTCTTGTTTTTTGAATTTCTACTTTGTCTTGTTTTGGCGGGTTCAAACCCAGCCAAGCGCATTACTTTGTGTAATTTATTTCATCACCACTGCTCTCAAAACGGTGAAGGAAAACATCGTGAGGAAACCGGCATGTCCTAGAACCAAAAATATGAAGACATGTGACATTCACCAATCCGCACTGGGCCCGCGTGGTGGATTACGGCCCATTCCCTCTCCTAGAGAGGAGGCCTAAGTCCCAGCAGTGGGAACATTAAAAAAGGCTGATTATGCTTGCTTATGCTTTATGCTTGTTTTCAGTAGGTAATTGTTTGTTTGAGAAACAAAAGCATTATATTTGTTTAAATAAACTTGTTCTGTGATATGAAAAATGCGTCCCACAATCGAGGAAAAGTATAGAATTTTTGACTTTTAATTTCAAGAATTTTATATTTTCCAGACCGCCAAGTATTGTAGGTATTTACATATTTTTATGTATTTTATGTGGGTAGTTACAGGAACACATTAATTGTACGTAGGTACAACTAAGGTGTGGAATTCCCTGTCGGAGTCTGTGTTTTCAAGTCAAGATTGAATAAGTTATTTCTAGGCAAGCGTGTTCTATTATCGACCATATCTTCACTTAACAAGTGAGATAGTGACTAAGCGCGAGCCTATCAATAATAATTAACGATAAGTCCTGGCCTAAGAAAAGTCCTAGCCCTAGGCTATGATTTACTTTTTTTTTGGGCCATGGAATAGTTCTCATAGGTCCCCCATCTGTTAAAACAGTTTAACGGACAAGTCAGCTGATTCAGATGTATGTTTATTTACTTTCTCTTCATATTTAGCATAATGAAATAAAATTTGATTGTAAATCCTCAAATGCTTGCCCGAGTTCGATGACTCTTTACCTAATCGCTACTGAGAACAAAAATGACTAAAATACGGGAAGCTACTAAGTAGTGTAGTGACCTTGTGAATGAATAACGTGTAAAAATAGATGTACGAGCTATAATTATCGATTTGGAATCTAATACGTATTGATAAATGGACACTATCGATTTCATCAATTGACCAATTTAATTAAAGGATTAATAAGTTCCGTAAAAAAAAGTTCCAAAAGTATCGATGGTCGCGTTTAATGTGATTCTATATTTGAATTAAAAAGATTGCACTATACTCTATACTTTTTATACTACTCTTTTTTTAATGTAATTCTTGTTAGGTTTTTTGTAATCCTATTTTTAAATGATTTTTTTCTTATGTTTTGTGTAATTCTATTTTTAAATCAAAAGCTCGTTGAATGCAGTTTTTTTAAAGGAAAAAGATAAACCATGACTTCGTTTCGTAAAACGTTACTAGACGAATAAATAATACACGTTAAAAGTCTTCGTAGACACGCAAAAAATATAAAATTTAGAAACATCATCCTGACCCATGGGTACAGATTATACAAACTTTACAGTTAGCATACATGATAATTTAAATATGTAAATAAAAACTGATCTGAAAGTATTATACTATACAATGGGTACTCCAAAACAGAGGCTTCAATGTATTGTATTATTGGTATAAAAATAACTTCTCAGTCTTATACTTAAGTATATTTTTACAATTTCGTTATTAAGGCGTCCATATTCATAGCTTTTATAAATATACTCTGTGTTTCTGCTGATTTTAATAGCTAATATCACGCTATGGACTTCCTTCTCAATAAAGTAGGTAGGTATATCCATCTAGAGAAGCACGGGACTGATCGATCTGGCAAATTACTTACTTATAACAAGCTGCCAAAGGCGGTATCTGAACTTAGCGAGGGAAAATTCAAAACTCATATTAAGCGTGTCCTAACCAAAAAAGCGTATTATAAGGTTAAAGACTATGTCGAAGACACGCTTGTTTGGCAATGACTTACTTCTGCCCATGTGGCCCTGGTAACTCTAGATATTGTGTCTATTAACTGCTCCATCTTTGTTTTAATATATACATTTTTTTCTTTGCTTTTGCTATATTTTTTAAATTATTTAGACTTCAACTACCTTAAATTCGTTAGTAATTTATTTTTATTTTTACTGTGCATTTGGGTACAATATTGACTGGTCTACACTGTTCTTACATAATATCTATTTATATTGTAGTATGGAAATATTGTAACATCAACAACTTGTTTTAAAAGAGTAACCATGGAGTTTCTTGCCGGTTCTTTTCCATAGGAAACGACCAATTTGGAACCGTGCACTAGCTTCTGACGTTTTTTAAGTGCCCATGTAGGCCTATGTGAAATAAAAATATTTAAATTTTGTTTTTTTTTTTAAACTGATTGTGGTCGTTTATCGGCTGAAATGATGGTCAAGTCCCATTTACTTTTCAGTCCACATTGCCCTAAAACCGAACAGCAAAAGCGACCAATGCACTACCTCCGACGATGACGTGAAAGTTCTAGGAGTTAAGTCTCAGAAAGAGTCAGTCAGAGTGTAAGTCGTGAAGACCTAAGTCTTATCGCCCTTAAACTTCGCTACTATCTAAGTGTATAACCATAGACAAGAAAAAAAAAAAAGACTGAGGCGATGATACCCACGCGTCTACCTGGAGACCGGGAAGTTTATGTCAAAGTAGGTACAAGTTTTGTTTCTTCCCTGTTTAGTGCGGCAAAACTCACTAATTACTAGATAAAGTGATGAAGAAAATACCTTTTTATTGTGTATGGTCAGCAACAAAACTTAATAAACACTTTTGTTTTCTTTTGTGTCATTTGTGTTAAACTAGCTTGTGCCAGCAGCTTCACCCGCGTAAAATTAGAAAATTACATATTATTATAAATATATTCTTCGGATAAAAAGCAAAAACCCGTGTGCCCAATTTCATTCCAATCCGATCAGCCGTTTGAGCGTAAAGGAGTAACAAACATACATATATAAACAAACGCCTTTATAATAATTATCAGTGTTATAATGTTAATATATAAGTATATCGAATACCTACCAATAAGACATGTGAGTGAAATTAAAGTATCTTTGGAGGTAGGCTGAACAGAGAGTAAAGCAGTGGCGTAACTATAGGATGGCAAGACTGGCAAAATGCCACGGGCCCCTGGCCTGGTGGGGCCCCCAGTAGAAGAAGCCTTGAGCTCAGAAGAAATAAAATAATGTTTTTTTTTATTAAGTATTGATATAAACCAGTGCTTGACTGCGATCCCACCTGATGGTAAGCAGTGATTATTAATTAACAAGATTTATTAAACGCATTCATAAGAAAAGGATCAATTTTCCGTGGTATGTTGCCAGCCAGGTGGGCTTCCCAGTGGCGTATTTATAAGGTGGTAAACCTTATAGATACGCCACTGGGAAGCCCACCTTCAGAGACAAAATATACAAATCCTCGTGTATTAGAGAACTTGCCGATTTATTAATAATAAATAATATTTTATGCCTGCACTTCAGTGATTTATCAAAATTAAATGATAAAGTTGACGATTTTTCTGGGGCCCCGTCTAATGATTTTGCCGCGGGCCTCAGATGGTATAGTTACGCCACTGGAGTAAAGTCCAGCTTCCCTCCCTCCCTAACTAACCTCCCTTTTCAACGGAAGTTTTTGGAATCTTCCGTTGAAAAGGGAGGATCCTCCGACCAGACGGGTGTTATGTCTGGTGGGCAACTGCCCGATAGATGATTTCGGGCTGTTATATATGTTCCGATCGCGCGGAGAACTTTAATTGCGCGATGCAGGATTAGTTCATATGTGACGCCATAGAAGTCGCTACATATCCATCCGCCATTGTCTAATTTACCCAAAATTGTCCTTCTTGTATAGATAGGCCCTATACGTAAAAAGCGAACGAGGGGTAAAATTGTTTGATTGTTTATGAAATCTTATCTATGTAAAGACAACCTACGATAAATCACTGATAGATAGTTAGGTATATATAGTATCGCTTAAGTATCTATTTTTAAGCTTTGATAATACAAAGTTTCGGTAGAATTGGTCACAGGGGCGAAGTCACCAAAGAAAGAACTGAAGTAATTTAATCATTTTTATTAACCTTTAAGCGGTCGAGCGGCGTCGAAACGACCGCACTCGATATATTTACGATCATAATTTCAAAATTTCTCTTCAAAATAACGTATCATCTCTAGTAGCTTGTCATCAGTTCACTACTGACGAAAATAACTCCATTTCCTCTTTCTACACTTCTGAAAGACACAGAATGTGTGTGTTAGATAGAACGCGGCGCAGGCGTCGAAAAGACTACACGTGCCTGCCTTGCATTTTTAAATTGACGAGAAGACTGATTCTGAAGAAAATTAGACCTAAGTAGATGAAAACTATTTGTTGCCAATTATTCGATTTCGAGAATATAAAAAAAATACAAACTAATTGGAGATATAATCAAGACTTACAATAGACCTCTTGTTATGTCGGGCAGAATTGATTCCTAATCCGAAGAAACCAGTTTAACTTCAAAATTTTATTTTGAATTTAAACAAATTATTGTTTAGTTGAAAAATAGGCAATATCTGAATATAAACAAAGTATCATTAATTAATCAGTTTTCAAAGTTCCTGAAATCTCCCATCGGTCTTTTAGGTTACGCGCGACCGCTACTGTTTCAAATAGTCGCACGCCTGCTTGAAGGTTAAATATTATTATTATGAGCATATTGTCACACTGTGGGGCAAAAACATCCCCTCCCTTTCTTCCTGTTTTCTCTGTTCCTAGCTACCTCTGGCCAATCCTTTAAGTAGGAGTCGAATACAATAGTCTTGAAATTGAAACAGCACGACGTAGAACAATTAGTAACCGCTTGTGTTAACGGTACAAGATTGTTACAAGATAATTGATAGCCTTTCGTTGTTGCAAGGTGGAAATAATCATTGTTGACTAAACGATCGATAGGACAAATAATATGATTCATTATAGTGCTTTGTTTTCTTAAATGTCTTAATTACAATAGGAATGTCAATGTCAATGTTGGAGTTTAAAAAAAAAAACTAGTTTTACCAGCGACTTCACACGCGTGAAACTAGAAAATATAAAGCATATGTCACTTTTGATAAAGTAGCATACTACTGTGATATCGAAAGGAGATCGCTTGAGGTAAGTTAACGAACTGGCATGTAAAATATACTTCTAAGGATTTTGTTGTTTTTTAAACCTATTCTAGAGGTTTAAAAATTGAATAGAACAAAGAAATGTCTAGTTTTTTCAGTCCGGACGCAACCGTTGTAGTGCGATGTGATAATATTGAAATCCAGTAAAAATATTCAATCAAGATAAAAGTACTTTTTTATTTGAAGAAGTGATAAAGATCCCGATACCGTCGCAGACTGCGACACTACCTACTAGTGAGAGAATTTTTTAAATCGTTCCATTGGTTTTTGAATTTATTGATTACAGACAAAAATCCATTATTTTTCTCATTATAATATTTGTAGAAAAATAAAAATATATATCAATACTACCATACCATACCGTAACATTTTCCTAGCTGCAGCCCGTGAATCGGCCCGAGTGATGTTAGTTCTTCCTGCTTTATAAATTATTGCCTGTGTGTTAATCCAGGATATGAGCTATCCTGGTAACAAGTTTCATCCATATCCATTCAGCTGTTTGAGTGTGAAGGAATAACAAACAAACAAACATACAACATTAGTGTGTTTAGGTAAACTTATGACGTCTGCTAAAGTTGCAGGTTTGCTTGAAAAAGTTTCCACCACCCTAAAACGCTTTAGTCAGTAGAAGTCTGACACTCCATCTCGCTGCTCCCGAGCGGTAGAAGGTATTTTAAAATTTACCAACTAAAAAAAGTGAACAAATTTTGTATCAATGTAGTTTCTCATGGGATTGCAAAGGTCCAGCAATCGGTTGGGCAACATGAACTTTGATTATGAAAAAGATCGCTAAAGGATTAGATCTATTCACAATTTTAAAAAAAGATTTAAAATAATAAAAAGAAAATGAAACCTTTTAAAAAACAAAATTAATCAGTTCATAAACAGGAAGTTGAAACAAAGGAACATCGGTAAACCCAGGAAGACAATGAATAAAGATAGCAAGAAATTATTTCTAAGACCTTGGTATCAAAATATCTTCATTCAAACATCCTATTACAAGAATTGACGCAGTCTCTCATTACAGTTATTATCAAAATAGTTAAATTACCAACTTAAAGAAACTTTAATAATAAATTAGTTTTCGAGTAAATTCCACCGAGTTACCGACAGATACTTCAGTCACGCCAGTATTCTTAGGCCATAATAATTCAGAAAACTTGCGTACAATGGAGTATTCAATTTTGACAAGTCATTAATAGCATGTTATGTGTGTACATGTAATTAAATGAGGCGTGGAAAACGTTGTCTGCCTTTTGAAATTGTCGAAACACGCAAATGACGTGCGGAACTGATCCTACTGTGTACAATCATTTCAAATGAGTTTCTTCGTATTCCAATGTTTTAAATATATATTCCCTTATCTCGTTATCGCCCATGTCAATTAAATAATTATGATATACTTGAATAAATTGTGGGATTATTTAACAAACCAATAGTAACCAATGAGTTATTTCATCAATTTGCCTAATTTCATGAAATTAAATTACATAACTGGTCTGTTGGTCTAGTGGTTTGTGGCCCTGACTGCTATGCCGGAGGTCGTGGGTTCGATTCCCACCCAGTACAAATGTTTGTGTGATGAGCACGATCATTTGTTCTGTGTCTGGGTGTAATTTATCTATAATATGTATGTATTTAGAAATATATAAGTATGTTTATCAGTTGTCTAGTACTCATAACACATGCTCTGCTTAGCTTGGGGCTTAGACGGCGTTGTGTGATAGTTGTGTGAATAAAAAATAAAGACAAGATAAAGTTGAATTAAGTCCCATTTTCTGCTCACTGCAGTGACACCAAAAAAAACGAGGTGGTAAAAAACCGATTTTATGTTAATATTAGTGCAAAAACTATCTAGATTAGTAAGGATGAACTATTTAATATGCTGTGATAGAATACACCAGATCTATCCACGACATTGAACTATTTACTTGTGAACCTATTCAGGCATTCTGCATTGTGTCCTGTCCATACATCGATATGATTTAAACCAGTACATGGCTGGCCAGTACTGGTCACCATTGTGTGATGGTGATATCATACATTGTCGTATAAACACATCCACATACAAGCCATCAAAGAGTTTAATTCTGTTGAGACTGCTATTGATGGATGGGAGGCGCCTACGCAATGTTAATCGTTTTACAAAGATTTCTAAATAGGTACTGATTACGTGTTTTTCAGGTCGTTAGGAACAATGTGAGGGGCATTGGAACATTGTAAAGCGGGTTTTTAGTCTGTTCATCGAAAGAAACTACTTCGTATAGAATCGTAACTTTTGTTCCAAATTCAAATTATTTTATTTCACGAGTCAGAAGTTTTGATTTTATATAATGGTCAGAAGCTCAGTTTCAATAGGTCGTTTCCGAACTGCAAAGAATTTCTATGCTCTATTACTTTGAAAAATTGCGATCAATATTACGGCTAAAGTTCCAATTCACGTGAAAAGTACAATTTTGATTCATTTATGAAGTATAATTTTACTTTTTGTAAAATAGCTAAGCACGTTAAGTTTTACTTCGTAAGCAACACAGATAAGGTTTTGGCATAACTTGTATTAATATCTGCTTCGTTGCTTTGGTTCTGGAGGAGTCAGTTCGTAGCTCCTATATAGAACGAACTATGTAGTTCGCTTTTTTAGTTCATCATCTCCTGTCTCGAACTTTAGAAAAGCAGATCATATGCAAGCGATCTTTTGTTTATTAAATAATTTATTACTCTGAATACTTATATTGTACTCATAGTAACTTACTACAGAAATATTTTTTTCTATGTTAAAAATGTAGAAATAATCTATAGAATAGAATAAATTATCATACTCAGGTTTGTAAGCATAATAAGCATAAGAATAATCAGCCTTTTAATGTTCCCACTGCTGAGACTCAGGCCTCCTCTCTCTAGGAGAGGGAATGGGCCGTTATCCACCACGCGGGCCCAGTGCGGATTGGTGTGAATGGATGTCGAATGTCCCATGTCTTCGAATTTTTGGTTCCAGGACATGTCGGTTTCCTCACGATGTTTTTCTTCACCGTTTTGAGTGCAGTGGTGATGAAATAAATTACAAAAAGTAATGCGCCTGGCTGGGTTTGAACCCGCGACCTACAACTCGTAAGTCGGGGCCGTTACCACTCGGCCACCACTGCTCTCTGGTTTGTAATAACTGAAATAGCAGCAGATTTACAGTATTTAATTCGCTCGCTGTATTAAATAATCATAATACTGGAATATATTTTAAAGGAAATTTTCCGTCATTTGGAATTGCTGAATATGCAAGAGAAAAATAAAATAGCTAGGACATAGGTATTGCGCTCACGAATTATTTTAAGAATAAAATTATCACTACATTTACTGTACAGTTTTAAAATAATATTCCTCTGTGTAAGTAATATTTCAAATGAGCAGCTGTAATATTCGTAGTTAAGTAAACGAAGACATAACTGTTTTAAGTTAGCTAATTACTTAAGTGTGTTCTACACTTAAGTATTGTTACTAATTGGTTCTTTTCACTAAGAAATGAAAACAAACATAAGTAATGCAGTAATGTAAATCTTGTTTTCTTAGTTGTTGTTTTTTGAAACATATATTATATGGCATAAATGTAAAGTTTTTAAAATATGTTTATAAAAAAAAATAACTTACATTTATGCACAATTGAAAAGAAAATTGTGTCTCTAAGAGAAAAAAAAACTGGAGCAGGTCATTATGGCATATTTCTGATAGGGTATTATTTCTCCCTAGGGTACTGTTCCTCAATTTATTCCTTTTTTTACTACATAATATGCCTTTATTCCATCAAAAAATACTAATAGTGCAGTAAAATATGCTCTTCTGGGTGGTTAAAAAAAAATAATCACGTAGGGGATGGCGGGGTCTGTGTTCGCTCGGTTCGTTCGCTCACTAGACCCCGCCATCCCCTTCTAACCTTACTTGTCCGAGTAGGGGTGCCTCTAATCCCTTAATAACTGTAAGAAATTTTTAGTGCAGAATAATTGGGCACGCCACAATTATGGCGGTAAGTCCCCTCTTTGAGGCGTGGTTGGCCTCACGGCGTCCTCACCTTCCGCATGACGCAGGTTCTCACCGAACACGGTAAGTTCGGGAAGTTCCTGCACTGGATTCGTGCGGAAGCGACGCCCGGGTGTCGCCACTGTGTGGAACGCCCGGAGGACATGGTGGAGCACACGGTGGAGGTGTGCCCCGCTTGGGCAGAGCAACGCCGTGTCCTCGTGGGGGCGATCGGCGGCGGTAATCTCTCGCGCCGGGCCTTGGTACAGGCCATGGTCCAGAGTGAGGAGGAGTGGCAGGCGGTCGCCTCCTTCTGCGAAGCAGTAATGCTAGCAAAGGAGGCGGCCGATCGCGTGAGGCAACGGTCCTCACGGCCTAACCGCCGCCGGGATTCCGATCCCGATTTCCGGCCACCGTAGGCGCGGGCTTGCGGACGGTGAGTAATGGGTGGCTCGCCGTCCGACCGTCCGGTAACTGTCCGGACCGAGCCCAAGTCGTCGACGGCGCGTACTGTTCCGCGCGCGCCTCAAAGAGATGTCAGCAACTGTAGGGGCCCAGCAGAGTCGAAGCCTACTGGGGCCACGGGTAGTGTGAAAGCGAAGCCTGGGGCCCCGGGATGAAAGCAAAGAAGAAACAGGAGTGGGTTTTTAGTCAGTAAAAGTCTGACACTATCTCCCGCTCCGCCCAAGAGCGATTTGTCATAAGATGATTTTTCCACCTAAAAAAAAAAAGTGCAGAATGTTTGATGCACAGTTAAAAGTATCCCTGAATTAGGTACCTTTGTAATACCGTAGAACTAATTAATGCTTGAAGAGACATTTATACATTTTACTTTTCAATACATAAATAAATAAATATTGAAAATGTACTTCGTTGTACTGAAAGATTTAGTACTAAGACTGACGTTACCCAAGAGAGCCAAACCTAGGACGAATGTCAGTCTTCGTCTCAAATACGTGTTTTTAAAAGGACGTCTCGTTTCATAAATATATTTCAAGGTGTACCTATGGACGTACAGCAAAGTGACGTTGAACTTAAAAACAAGTTCAGTAAGCAACTGACACGAACAAAATAATTGCCTGCTCCGTCACGCCAAAATATTGTTTTTAATTTTGATAATTTAATCAACGAAATACAATTTATGTTCGTAAGGATCACGTGTTGGAGAGGGACCGTCTTTAGCTTGGACGATGAAACAGAAATGTTCAAAAATGAAAATGGAAATATGAATATGGAATGGAAATGTCATGAAATGTGTGTTTGTGTTTTGAGGTGGGATATCACCAAATAATTTCTCCAGCTCTTGGTGGAGCGAGAGGCTTATGCTGACTGGAACCCACCTATGTTCTTTCAGTTACCCTTTGCACGGCCACGGTAAATTTTTTGAACAATCCCACAGCCCTAGCAGGCATCGGTCCTAGCCGGCTGGCTTTTTAATTTGTAATGATTAGGATTGCATGAACGATTTATTTTAGAAAATCTATTGGAAAAATACCGACGCGTGTCGCTAAATCTACTCTAATATTATAAAGAGGTAAAGTTTTTTTTGTATGTTTGAGGTAATCTCTTCAGAGAATTGAACATGAAGAAAAAATTTTAGCAATCGGACCAGTACTTCAGTACTGGTCCGATTGCTAAAATTTTTTCACCGATAGAAAGCTGCTTTATTCCTTAGTGACATAGGCTATCATATAGGTACGCGGGCCAAGCCACAGGCAAAAACTAGTTGTAAATAAATAAACGAAGTACGAAACAAATTATTTGCAGTGTATATGTCCCGCACGACGCCTTCGTTCTTGAAACTCTTCCGCAAGTGTGCAACATACAGGTGTCGTATGTATAGTGATGCCTAATTTGCATTATGACTTTAGGCGACCGTTAACCTGCATGCAAATATCTATGAATACGACACCGTCTAAACGTTTGTCTGGTACATGCAGTTACCATTACGAGTGAGCACACATTACCTAGCTAGCTAGCAACTGCCTTTTGTACATACAAGCGTTGAGTAGGTTGTATATACATTAAATGCAAGGTTGAATATTAGATAACGATCAGTATAGGTCATAAAAATACTATGGTTATCGAGAAATATATAAGTACTAGCTGTACCCTGCGTCTTCACCCACGTCTTTGGTTACTGCTCTTCTCCCGTGTTTTGTAGCGTGATGTTTTATAGCCTTTAACCTTCCTCGATAAATGGGCTATCCCACACTAAAAGGCTTTTTCAATTCGAACCAGCAGTTCTTGAGATTAGCTTGTTCAAATAAAGAAACTGTTTAGCTTTCTAATATTATTAATATAATACTCGTATATAATAAGTTACATATTTATATAATATAGTATACTAGCAACCCGCTCCAGGTTCACACGGGTGTAAGAAGTCTTTGAAATTCTCAGCTTTTGTCTGTTATAATATGCATATATTACTGACTTAGACCTTCCTCATAAAACACTCTTTCTATTGGCGAAAATTGCATGAAAATCCGTTTCTTAGTTTTTGAGTTTACCGCGAAGATTAAAGACACACACAGACGCGGTTGGGAACTTTATTTTAAATAATACTAGACGGCGTTGTGTGATAGTTGTGTATTATTATTATATAAACCTTCCTCTCGAGTCACTCTATCTATTTAAAAAAACGCATCAAAATCCGTTGCGTAGTTTTAAAGATCTAAGCATACATAGGGACAGACAGCGCGAAGCGACTTTGTTTTATACTATGTAGTGATAGTGATGTATAAGGTTATCCTACACTCCATATCTATACACTACTATATTTTAATTAGTACAAAAAAAAAATGGGGCTCTATGCGTACACGTTTCTGATCATATTTGTGTAGTCAAAAATAAAAAAAAAACGAAATCGAAAAATTGTCCACGAAAATTTGTCATAATTGGTAAATTCATAATTGAATCAAGAATTCATAACAATTGCTACTAGAAAATACTACTCGCAGTGTTTTGCCATTCATTCATTCCTAATCAATAGTTCAATGTACAATATTTCAATAAATTGAGTGACATTTTGGGATTTAAACAAATGTTAATTACTTTGCTGTTTATGAATATTATTTATTGAAACTTAAATAATAACAAGACCTTTTATAATAAGCCCTTTAAGTATTTGTACCTACTAATTAAAAATTTGTGGTGTATATAGGGCGTCAAATGAGATATAAACATTATGTTAGTTTGAGGTGAAAGGTTCGATCGTTTAGCCGATCTTATCCCTAATGAGATGTTTATTTAACCCACGACTTAGGTATATGTAAATGATCAACAGATGTGTTATTTATGACTAGTCGTTTCTAACCTTCTCATCCAGCGATTGCGGTATCTTCTCATCCAATATACCACAGTGTCTCAAGACGAAAGTCTATGACTAGTGCGTGTTGCCAGTGATGACATATGGTTCCGAAACGAGGTCGCTCACAATGGGCGTCATCAGAAGGCTCAAAGTCACCCAAAGGGCAATGGAAAGGGCTATGCTCGGAGTTTTCTTGCGTGATCGAATCAGAAATGAAGATATCCGCAGGAGAACCAAGGTTGCCGACATAGCACGAAGAATCGCCAAACTTAAGTGGCAATGGGCAGGGCACATTGCTCGCAAAACAGACGGCCGTTGGGGCCGAAAGGTTCTGGAGTGGCGACCGCGTACCGGAAGACGCAGTGTTGGAAGGCCCCCTACAAGGTGGACCGATGACCTGGTGAAGGTTGCGGGAATCCGATGGATGCGAGACGCACAGGACCGTTAGTTGTGGCGACATTTAGGGGAGGCCTATGTCCAGCAGTGGACGTCTATCGGCTGAAATGATGTTTCTAACCTAGAGGTTAGGCAGTTTTATAGAATGAGTAGCACTTTGTCAGTGACTTCATTTGTGGGAATGGTTTTCATAAAAACTTTAATACCACTTAAACCATATTTTAAGGGTAGTTTTGGAAAAACTAATAATGATGGTTTTTAATAAGTTTGTTTGAAATCGAATTTGTGCCATACTAGCTTTAACACCCCCTAAATCGTTTTAAAGAAGTAGTTTTGAAAAACGAATAATGAAAACTTTTTTTGTTTACTTGAATTACTTACTATATATGTTAAGTTTCAAATATACCTAAGGGCCCAAGAAATAAAATTTTGCATACAAACGAATCTTTCCCCTTTTCGCACCCTTAAAAGTTAAATTTTCAAAATCCCCTTTTTAGTGCAAGCTTACATCATATAAGAAAGCTTTTTGCAAAATTACACGTTCCTAGGCGCAGTAGTTTTGGCTGTGCGTTGATGTCAGTCAGTCAGTCAGATTCTCCTTTTATATGTTTAAAGAAGTGGTCTAGCAACAACTGTATCTTAGCTACTGCCCCCCTAGTCAAGTTACAACCGTTTCGTTTCGATTCTCTTTTCGTTGATCGCCTCGAGTCGGCCACGCCTCCTATTCCTTTGTTCTGACCACGTGACTAAGCGTTGAGATGACGTCAGAACAAAGGAATCGCAGGCGTGGCCGACTCGAGGCGATCAACGAAAAGAGAATCGAAACGAAACGGTTGTAACTTGGCTAGAGGGGCTGGGGCCTTGTAGGTTCTGTGAATGTACTGTCAAGGGTCAAAAGTACAGTTGCACTCTTTCAATGCTAAAGCATCTATAATTTATTTATAGAATTGCAGAATGTGTTATATCCACATTTTAATGGAAATCAAACCCAACAAACATTTTAGCCGTATAAGTAAGAGTTACGCGACTCGAAGTGCTTTAAACATTGTATTGAAGTATTTTTATCGTGTAATAAGACTTAGTGCCTCTTATCTTTACACAACTTATAGTCGTATATGGACATCGTATAAACTTCTATACGACTATTTTATACGACTGATAATTTTCAGTGGTATTGCCGATGCTGTCGTCTTAGTAACATGTACACGACTTTTATAGCGTCATTAATCGTATTAGAGTCGCGAAAACTGCTTTTAAGTGATAATCGTGTAAGAGTGATAAATTGCACTCTTAAACAATTTTCAGTCAATATGAACACTTTTATACTACTATTCAATGACTAGATGACCTATTAGTGTATAAAAAATGTCAACATTACAACCACAGTCAGAACAAATCAATTGTAATGAAACTGGAATTGGTTCCGCACAACATTTTGTTTAAAACTCAAAATAATTGAGTTCGCTGCAAAGTCTAAATGATTTGATGTTGCTCGAACCGCAAAAAGTAGATCTAGTGGTTCTATAAAAGTAGAGTCGGGTTATAAAGGTAGATTTGATAAATTATATTTTAATGATAGTTCCGATTATGAAAGCGCAAGCGAAACTAATAAAAATGATATACTACGTGATAATGTAAATAGGCAATTGGAAAATTAATTTTTGAATTAACATTACTAAAATGTCATCCGTCTCTGGCACAGTTTAAAGTGATCTCTAACTTTCATGAACATAAACGTGCCTCAGAAGATATAGAAGATATCAATAGCCATCTCAAATACATACTTTATCTATATATTAAAAACTTATCAATGTCCATTATATTTATTATATATCATTTTTTATTACCGCTGAAATCAACAATAAATAAGTCACTAGTTTAATTATATATTTAAAAATGGTTTTTTCTTTAAGTGAACCCTAATTATTTAGTTAATATGGCTTATGATTTACAAATACAGATTTAAAAAAAGTGCATGGAACGAAAAGTCGTCTAGATATTGTATTACGGTTGTGTCTTAAACCTTAAGTCGTACAAAGGTAATTTTTAACACTTTCGTTAAAATAAATTTTAAAATGTTGCTTAATTTAAAGAATTTATAAGGCGCGTTCATTATATTTAGAAAACTAGTGCATATTACTCAATAAAATTAATTTCCCAATAGATTGATGTACTTGAACACGACTTTCGACGATAAATAAAATACCTAATGAATAAATAAAATGGCTGTACTCCTCTTTCAATGATAAAAAAATATATTATTCTTACACAGTATAAGATTATTAGTCTGGTTTTTAAGTTTCAATTCACTACATTTATCTCATCACTTTACATCAAAATTTCTTATAAAAGTCAAGATGAACTCTAGTTATTCGATAAAATGCCTCAAAAAGGCGCTAATAAACACCATAACTCGATGGAAAGAGGTCCTTATGACATCTATACGACCACTACATGATCAAATAGTGATTAATACGACTGCTGTGTAACTCTATTACGACACTGATTCGTATAAAATGGGCCTATTTTTGGTCATATCAACGTGATAGCCACGTATTTACGACCAGCGTATAGGACCAAAAGTTAAAATCGGCACGTCGTGGCGACCGATCAAATGTTTGTTGGGAAGTGACTGTTTGCCACTGACTGTGTCGAAAACGAAATAAAAAAATCTATACGAAATAAAAGGTTCTTGTAAAGTACCTAAAATATCATTCCCAAAAAATTTAAGTACTAAGTAGCCATTTTTCCATCAAGTATCAAATTTTTTTTTTTTTTTTTTAATTGATATAAACTAGTGCTTGACTGCGATCCCACCTGATGGTAAGTAGTAATGCAATCGTAGATGGTGAGGCCAAATTCCTTTACTTTGATGTAAACATCTACTAACAGACAGACAGAGTAACTTTTTGAATTTAAAATACGAATGTATAAAATCAATGGGTGTGTCATGTGGCAATTTAAAGTACGAGAAGCTATCATACGTAATATATTCAATTAACCGCAACAAAAAATGGCGATTACTAATCGCTTGTGTAATAAATAAGATTCGGAAGTACTTCCGATCCATATATTACATTTTATGAAATTATCGACAAACTGGTTTTAATTTTTATTTAAAGGTCGTTCATATCTATTTGAAGCTATTAGCGTGCGTTCATCTTAAGTCTCACGTTTTTAGACAGGGTTATCAAAGTTTTTATAATTGACTTATATAAGCAGAAACATATCTATTTGCTGATATTTACCTACTCAATTTTCACGTGTGTCTGAATTTGTGTTACGTGATTATATTAAGTGGCTGTTTTTAATCAGTTTTTATAATATTGAATGGGTATTGATTATATGGGTATTAAATTATTCATAATAATAAATAGGTAATAATAAAACCTGTTTTAACGTTCTTTAACTATTCTGTGTGGTTATTTTGGTCTGCACCTAGTAGAAAGATCCGAATAACAGTGATGAATCTTAATACTATACGATTTGATATTTGATTTTTTTTTATTAACTTATTAAGCTATTGTTATTACATAACAAATTGCTTTGAAAAAAAAACAATCCAACAACTAAACACGTGTATACTCGTATGTCACAGCCAAAACTGTTAATTGGTTAAAATAACTTTTAACTGCAAGAAATGGTCAGAAGTACTTTTAACCAGTTTACAGTAGGTATTTTTTTTTTGACGGTTAAAAATTACAGCATAGTATAACATTTTTGAGAGCAGTGGTGGCCGAGTGGTAACGGCCCCGACTTACGAATTGTAGGTTGCGGGTTCAAACCCAGCCAGGCGCATTACTTTGTGTAATTTATTTCATCACCACTGCTCTCAAATCGGTGAAGAAAAACATCATGAGGAAACCGGCATGTCCTAGAACCAAAAATTCGAAGACATGTGACATCCACCAACCCGCACTGGGCCCGCGTTGTGGATTACAGCCCCTTCCCTCTCCTAGAGAGGAGGCCTGAGTCCTAACAGTGGGAACATTATAAGGCTGACTATGCTATAACATTTTTGTAAATATCGTAGCATTTTTACTGGTTCAATCAAAACTGTATTATTCTTATTATTGTTTAAAAAAAAACTGAAACGTTTTTGTTATCTATAACTAGAATCTCCACATTTTTTTTATTGTTTCAAAAAAACCTACCTACCTAAATATTAGTAATTTTAAAGTATTGTTATCTGTTTTAACTGTAACATGCATTAATAAATTATAATAGTAGTTTGAAGTGATCAATTTCGAATCCGTTTGGCATCTAAAACATTTTATTACAGTATTTATTATTGACATACATTTTATAAACCACCTATTAACGTACTCTCATATGTGCATAATCATATTTCGTTAACGTTCGCTCAGAACAGAGCAGGAAGGAAGGAACCTTGCGCACGCGCGGCCCTGGCCTTTAGCGGCTAAATACTGCAGTCGTGGGAATGACCGCCCTCTGAACCGATTGTCCAATGTTTTGGCAAAGCGAATTATGTACAAACACGGTTATAGTATACTGATATATCATAGTTATATTGGGAGTAATAGGTACTAATTATTAACATTGAAACTATGACAGACGCTCTGCAAAAATCAAAATGCTAACGTAGGTTGGGCTGTACCACACGTAAGCGGTTTATTGTACGAGTACTTGATTATTTGTGTAAGGTATTATAAAACTTTACTTCTTGTTTGCAAATGAATAGCAATCAATAAAACTGTCTTTAAAATTCAATGTTAATGTTCTTAACCGTTTGATTTATTTACTACAATTTGGGTGTGCTTGAAGAGCTTTTGTTTATTGGTTAGGTTACGGTAAGTACATGAACCTGCCAGTGAAATATTTATGAGTAAAATAGAGAACATAGACAAACTATTTGTAAGAGCAAGTAGAGACCTGGCTTTGCACGTGTGCAAATTATATGCAACAATAATAAGTTGTACTTACTTTAAATGATTTATTATTATCATTTTTGTAATAATTTAAAATTGTTATTATATCATGTTTATTGTTTTTTCTATCATTGAAAACCGCATAAAGAACCGTTGCTTGATTTGGAAAGAGCTAGCGGATGAACTGACAGACAGCGACTATCTAAAGATCAAATCTTACACTGAGCTCCTGCACCCCTAGCCAAGTTGATAATCTGCAATCGTTAACGCTAGTCGTAAACTAATCAAATGTATGGGAATGACATCATCTCAACGTTAAGTCACGTGGTCAGAACAAACGAATAGAAAATTCGTAGCCAAGTTCACATCGTTCAAAATGATAGAATGAATCGTTATCGATTCTACAATGTTCAACGCTACATCCTTTGTCATTGTAGAACCACATTGTAGAACGAGCGGCCGACTCAGGTGAGTCAACATGGCTACCAACTTATCGTTTTCTACAATTGCTGACACCGAGGCGTTAACGATTGGAGAACGGAATTCGACACGAAACGGTTGTAACTTGGCTAGGGGGGCTAGGCTAGATGCGTGGCGTCAACTGCGCAAAGTCACATCTGACTGCAAATATGTAACTGCATGCAGTTGAATATCTCGGCTGCGCGCGGTTGCTGCGATGCAGTCCGTCTGATGGCGGCCTTAATATCATGAAGGTAAGGATGATTAAGCGATGTCACAAGGAACATTCTGTAACCAGAAGTTTTTATCCAATTTATGTGCCGAGCATACATACTACCGTGTTCAAGAGTAATGCTCCAAAGTTATGCCCTGCAGTGGAGTATTAACCGAGGCTATATTGTCAGTTGATCGTCTAGCAAACTTTATGTTTACTGCTTGCAAGGTGAAGTGAAATCGATAGTCTGCATTCCGCTTTAGGCATCTTCGCGACTTTATTAAACTTCAAAGGAGTAGGCAGAATCGTAAGTGTCATTTATTTATTTATTTAATTTAAACAGAACGGCCGAAGTCAATTACACCATTTAAACATACACAGAAAAAATATAAAACAATAATTGAAATTAAAACCAGACAAGTCTAAAGTTGCGCAGGACTTTTAGGGGGACCTATTTAATTATACACAGTCATACATTCATCTCACAAAATTTCATACATTCTGACAGTATCATCTTCCATTCTTTACCAAACATATCAAAATCTGTGTTTTTGTCTAGGAGAGCATTAAACGCAGGGAGTGTCCGCGGTATGGGTGATGTTCTATATCTCGTAGTTAATCATTAGGTTGAAAACAAAAGCACACATTCAAGAAATTCCCTGTCGGAGTGTGTATTTCCTGATTGCTACATCATAATCATCATTTTAGCCGAGAGACGTCCAGTGTTGGACATAGGCAACGAACTTACAGCCACTAGACGTCTAATGACAGGCGACGCATGTACCTAACGTCGTTGGACATAGGCCTCCCCAAAGAGTTGCCATAACGACCGGTATTGTGCGTCTCGCATCCATCGGATTACATCGGAACGCGACACTCACCAGGTCATCGTCGGTCCACCTTGTGGGAGGCCTTCCATCGCTGCGTCTGTTCCGCTATCAATGAACCCTGCCCACTGCCATTTAAGTTTGCCGATTGCTACAACCTAGTGGTTTTTAAGTCATGTGTGAATCCATCGCCGACCACATCATTGCTTACCATCAAGTGAGATAGCGGTCAAACATGAGCCAATAATGATGAAATAATAAGGTTTGTGCTTCTAAAGGTGTCATTCACCAAGTAGGTATGTATCTGCCTAATTACATAGAACCTTGAGATTTTATTTGTACTCGTACGGCAGGAAAAGGAGTCCCGTCCATACATCTTTTATCAAATTGAAAGTGGTTATTGAATACCGCGCTTGAGTACTTCGTTTCAGAAAGTGTACGAAACTTATCAGTCTATTCATGGGAAAAGTTTAATTGTTGTTCGACCTCCGGGTATGGGATAGAAAGTTTTGAGGCCCTACTATGAGTTCTTAACGCGATCCATTTGGGGGCCAAACTGACCTGTTAAAGGGATGGAGCTATATAGCAAACTATCAAGAATCGCTGCGGCATAGCACCTGCAACTCCTAACGTGAGCCTGCGTGCCGCCCAGCCGAACACTCCAGTGTACATCTCCCGCCTGCATCACGCCACAAGGGTGGAAGACATCGTGGAGTACGTGCGTCAAAAGACGAAGTTCGTACTGAGGGTACAGCTGTTGGAGTCGCACCGAAACGTCAATTTAAAGGCGTTCGTTGTGCGAGTCTCGAACACTTTCCTGTCCCTCATGCTGAAGGAAGACTTTTGGCCGCAAGGCGTGGTGTTCCGTCGCTTCCGCGGGCAGGTGCCACAGAACAGCACAAAGTGAACATAGTGCAATGTGAAATGTTACTAACATAGTCCTAAGTCTTATTTACTAACGATAAATTGTATTTACTTTATATATGTTAGTCTGTAAGGTATGTATCTATGGGCCGAGATGCCTGATAATAAATGATTTATTATTATTATTATAGCGTGTGTAGCACCAATCCTCTTTCTCCCTCGCATTCATGACATTTTATGACGTCATGGTGAGGTCCCAGTTCTATGTTTTTCAAACACTAGCGGCCCGCCCCAGCTTCTTACCTACTACGGTGTGAGAAATCTTTGAAATTCACGGCATTCTCTAATGTTTTTAAGTTAGCCGTGAACAGATAGACGTGGCGGGAGACTGTTTTATAGTAATGTACCTATGTAAAGAAGTATTTTTATTCTAAGTTCTCCCAGTACTTTCAAAGGTTGTATGGTAAATGTCACTGTCAGGGATGGGACCGCCATTGTACCCTTTTTTTGAGGTGGGAAATTATCAGACGAGGGATTTTTGCTGACTAAAACTGATGGCAACTGATGTTGTTCAGTTGTCCTTTGGTGTCTATGGCCACAGTCATTCTTTCAAGTATTCCTGCAGCCGTATTTAGGTGTACAATAAAGTTTATTCTTTTCTATTCTTACAATAGTTTGAGGTCATTGAAATCTCACTGTAAATATTTTTTCTTTGATATGAGAACCTGTGACAAGAATAATGCGAGAGAAATATGTTAGATCAAAATACCTCAGAATGTCACAAAAAGCAACGTAAATAAGTCTGGCTAGGAAACGCTAAATAATTGTCTAACGCACGCCACATAAGTCTAATTGTTTTTTGACATAATTTTTCTTATTTCAATTCAAGTACCAGGTACTGTCACTAAGTAAATTACGTCTAATCTTTGAAATGTGACCCTGGGACTACACACTAAAATATGCTTATTTATATCTATATATATAAAAGGAGAAACTGACTGACAAATCAACAAACAGCCAAAATTACTGGGACTAGGAGCGTGAAATTTTGCACAAGGTTTTCTTTTATGACATAGGTGAGTAGTAAGAGAGGATTCAAAATTCACCCCCTAAGGGGATGAAACGGGGTTCTAACGTTTGTATGGAAACTCATTCTCACGCGGGCAAAGCCGCTGGTAGAAGCTACTAAATATATAAAAGGAGAAACTGACTGACTGACATATCAACGCACAGCCGAAACTACTGGGTCTAGGAGCGTGAAATTATGCACAAGGCTTCCTTTTACAAAGACGCTCGCCTATGTTGTAAAAGAAAGCCGGAAGAACGGATAAATTTTGGAAATTTTGATTTTTTCAAAATTCATCCGTTAAGAGAATGAAACGGGGGTCCAAAGTTTGTATGAAGAAACCTACTTTGATAGCTTGCGAGGCCGCTGACAGAAACTAGTTTTAGAATATAAAATGTCATGGCAGCTCACATTATCTTATGAAAGTGTTCCATTTAACCCAATTAGACCTTTTTTGTTTTTCATGCCCAATATCTAACGCACATTAAATTTTTAAACAGCTGCCTTCTTCGTCCTTACTTAAATATCTACGTAGGCATATTATTACTTATTCGTGAGGTACAGATCTCGACGTTACTCTGCGCAAACAATACACTTTAATTATTCAAGGATTGAAGAAGTGGGGAATGGTTATGCAGATTTGGGTGAGGTGTACCTACCTGGCTACGGTGCTACGAGGCTACGGGGCTACGATGCTACGGAGCTACGGAATATTCAGACCCCATAATATTTCAAGCCAATTTTAAATGAAAATCCTCCACACTACTCAACATAGTCGCCATGACAATGGTGAAAAAACAAGAGAGAGGATAGAATAGAATAAACTTTATTGTTCACCAAAATAGTACCATTTTTTTTTACAAAAACCTAAATCTAAGGCTACAATGCTGAGCAGTGGTGGCCGCGAGTGGTAGGTTGCGGGTTCAAACCCAGCCAGGCGCATTACTTTGTGTAATTTATTTCATCACCACTGCTCTCAAAACGGTGAAGGAAAACATCGTGAGGAAACCGGCATGTCTTAGAACCAAAAATTCGAAGACATGTGACATCTACGAACCACGCACTAGGCCCACGTGGTGGATTACGGCCCATTCCCTCTCTTAGAGAGGAGGCCTGAGTCCCAACAGTGGGAACATTATAAGGCCGACTTATGCTATGCTAAGGCTACAATGCTGACGGACAGTGATATTAACCCGACGCCTTTGGATGGACTGTGAGAACTTAAAATCTCTATTTTATTTTAAATAACAATAAATAACATGCTATAGCTGTCAATTTGATTGAGAGAGGGTGAGTCGAGGTTGAGTCGAGTAAAGGAAGTGAGTTAAAAAAAGTCAGCCAAGTGCGAGTCGGACTATATATTTTACACACACATATTTATTTTATTCCTTATTTGATTTTTTGGTATTTGCTGAGTGACAACAGAAATTAATTATTTGTAAAAATTTCAACTGTCTAGCTATCACGGTTCATGAGATACAGCCTGGTGACAGACAGACGGACAGCAGAGTCTTAGTAATAGGTGCCCGTTTTTACGCTTTGGGTTCGGAATACTAACCAGGTGACTGTGACGTCATGACATGACTATTGGTTTACGACATATCGTAGTAAAGGAGTTAGCGACAGTCATTAGTTACCATAAACAATTTATGGAAATTCATACGACACACTCAATTCGGTGTCTATGCGGTAGCGCGTACATTGGAAATTCGGTTATGTGCGTTTGTTTAGAACAAGTCTTGAACTCAGATAAACATAAATTCAACTAGCGCGTAATCTAAGTAAATAAAATAACGTGTTCAGTTTACTATTCACTAGTTCTATTCGTACCATTTTTTTAAAGAAGACCTTATTTTCTAAAATAACATAATATTTTCTAAAAATTCAAACAAATTTTATGATTACTCCAATTGTACCGAAGATTCACGGGATATTATTTGGAACAAGAACAATACTATAGAAGCTTGGATGTCTGACTGTAATTTGTTTGCTTTATTAATATTTCATTTCAAAATCCATTTTATTAATGCCATATATACTCCAAACTCTACTAAAATAATTTTAATTTAATTCTAGAGCTTTGTTCTGTACCTACATACAATGAGAAAGAGTAAAGAATTGCATACAAAATTGGCACCCCAAAAATTCGTGCGACACTGGTTGCCAAATTGAAGCAAAAATTATAATGTAGTAAAAAGTTCAAGGTGCCCGTTGTTTTGTATTATTTTATCAGTTACCATTGAATAACTGAATTTTTCAATTAGGTTTAACCAGTAGCGTAGCTAGGCGTGGGCGAAGTGGGCCCTCGCCCACGGCCTCACACCCAAAGGGGCCTCGCGTGTGCGGACGGCGAGCGATTGGTAACTCGTTGTCCGCTTTTGTTTCACGCGCGCCTTAAAGAGATGTCAGCAAAATTGATGGGGCTAGTTAAAGCCGACATCTGCTAGGGCTGCGAGAGGAATTACCGCAGCTCTCGCAAAAAAGCGCAAGTGAAGGTACACTGTGGGTTTTAGTTAGTATAAGTCTGACTAAAACAAGAAAATAGAAAATTTTCACAAGGCTTTTTCTTATGACGTAAGCGAGCACTAAGATCAAAATTCAAACCCTAAAGGAATAAACCGGGGTTCTAAAATTTGAATGAAGAAACACTTTCACGTGGGTGAAGCCGCTGGCAGAAGCTAGTTCTTCATAACTCATTTTCAACAGAATAATTTAGTCGATAAGCCCAATTTATTGCCAGATTACATTTAAATAAATATTTTTTATTTAATTTTAATGGACAGGGCACATTGCTCGTAGAACGGATGGTCGATGGGGCGCTTAAGGTTCTAGAGTGGCGACCGCGTACCGGTAAACGCAGCGTTGGAAGGCCTCCCTATAAGGTGGACCGATGACCTGGTGAGAGTCGCGGGAATGCGGTGGATGCGAGACGCACAGGGTCGGTCGTTGTGGAAACGCTTGGGGGAAGCCTATGTCCAACAGTGGACGTCTTTCGGCTGAAATGATGATGATGACATTTAAATAACTGAATGCATCTTTTTCATAATAATTTTCCCACATTCGTATAGTCAATGAGTCCAACTGATTGTTGGCTCCTACAGGGTAATCTTTTGACCACTGCATCAGTACTTAGTTCTATGTTGTATAGAAGACGCGACGAAACAGCAGAAGAATTGCTACAAAAACATTTTTCGTATGGTGTTTTTGCTATTGGCAATTTTTTTTTATAATGACGATCGCGATTTTGAACTGTTCATCCAAAATTTTGTTGTCTAATATATTCATTACATACATTTTCTAATGTTTTTTATTCTAAGTACTTAGTGTCCAGTCGTCTGTATGCGGGCGCCCTAAATCGCCGCGACCTTCGAGCACGTTTGACGTGTTCTCTTCTCGAAGGGAATTACAGTTGCTGCCGGACACTTGATAAGTTTCATTACAGAACAATACATAAATAGCCGCACGATGCAACTGGACCGCACAATTAATGAACTTGTAGGTACTAATCGAGGATGCTTTTATTATGTGTTTTTTTTTTGCCTTCGTTCCAGAGCCCCGGGGTTCTCTTTCGCACAACCCATGGTCCCAGTAGGCTTCGCCCCTGCTTGGCTCCTACGGTTTTGCTTACATCTCCTTGAGGCGTGCGTTGAACATTGGCTCGTTCTGGACGGTTACCGGATGGCTAGACGGCGAACTACCCAATTTTATTATGCGTTAATATGAGGAAAATTTAAAACTTTAGCAAAGTTTAGAAGTCACGTTTTACTATATCGGATGATCAGTTTAATAGCTTTATCCTCAAACGAGAATGAATATTCTTCCATCTTATAATAAGATGACGAAGTCGATGACGTTAACAAGAACTTCTTACGACAGCGAATGCGATATTGATGCTCGAAATAAGAAACGGATGTCGAAAGGTTTTCCCGCCGACATTCATAATTCGAACGAACAACTTTAAAAGAAGAAAATAACCATTTCAAGTTCGAAATTTAAAAATGCATGGAAACAGAAAGTGCAGCGCATTCGTACATGAAAAATAAAAGCTTTTGTATTATAATTCGCGACAGTGCTTTGGTCCCGAGCGAGAATCAAAATCGATACTTTCTTGTAGTCAAACTTACGACTGGCTTCCGACCTTCCTCGCTGCGGTGAATGCTATAGGAACCTACCTACATGTTATATTTATATGTATTACGCTATAGTTTCGTTTATCTACCATAGTTTATAAAGGAAACACCGGATTAAGGAGCTTTATGTGAGTTCCGTTCAAAATAAATTTCAGCGAAACATATTTTTAGTGGCAGCGTAAAATTGTTTTATTTTGATATGGTTCAAAGAGTTTCATGTACTAGTAATGTCGTAAAAACCTATGAAGCAACCATTGAATACATCTTTTGTTAGTTTTATCTTATTTTTTGTAACCATATTGAAAGGCAAGTGCATTAGTTTGGGTTAGCAAAAAATACTAAGATCTACAAAAAAAGTTAACAGTCATATTATTGTTCCTAGCTTAAACTCTAACATAAACTTGACTCGTCTAGTGAATAAACATTCATTCATTCTCTTATTTATAATTGACACTTTGAAAGGGACTTACCACGTGTAGCTGTGGCCTAAAACAACAAGAACTTTACAAAAGAAAAGATGCATATGGTTAAACGCTAACGATGTATTTTTCATTATTTTTGTGTCTCAAAGAGGACCTTCATTAATAATAACTTAAGGTAGACCGTACATACTGTTGTTTAGATGCACAAAAACATTATGTACCTACTTATATACTAAGTAGGTATAGGTATACTATGCAGATTTTAAATATGGTATGAACTGTCGATAAATTAAATCATTGATCGGTCATTGACCTTTGATATTGAACCTAGTACGTAATGACTTTAGACCTCCCTGTCATACGACAATGATCTACTTAACAAGCAGTTAAATTTTGTTTAATTAATGATCTTGCTGTGATTTGTAAACAAAAAAAGGTTTGACCATAAATCGAATTCAATACCCATGTAGATGTGATAAAAAAAAACTAAATTTGAATTTAGAATCAAGGGGTAAAGCACCTTTTTCCACTTCAGTGTGGTCCAATACAATAATATATTATGTAACAAACATAGGAAGGAAACGTTACACGGTATGTGCCCAAAAGGTCATGACTTAAATGATGGAGTGTTAAACCTTTCCGTTGAGGGTTAAAACAAATTGTAAACACTTTGAAAAGGTGTTGTCTCGCACGCAAAAAATATGATTCATTTGATATTAAATATTTACGATGAGGCCGCAATATGCTATTAAAAGTCCATGTGAGTTTGTGGATTTTCTACTTAAATGAGTATTTACCCAGTTGAATTAAACACACAATCTTTATTTCAATAATTTGCTCCATTTAGACTACTTTCCTCGATGTCACTAGCTTGCTTCTTACGTACAGTTAACTTAATTATTATGAGAAAATAAATTGCGATCCATGGCTCTACATCAAAATTATCATCTGAAATTTCAGTAAGGAATTTCATGATATTTGTAGGTACCTCTCGACAGCTGATAGCTGACTGCCATGCTATATACATTTCAATTTCTACTCAAATGTCCACCGCACCGCTAGCTACCTTGCTAGCTCCAAATTCTGCTATAACGGATTGAGGATGTACCAATCCCATTTAGCAAAACTGGACTCTGGCAATATGCCAGGCTGTGCAAAAGGTATAATACCTATCTCGACAAGTACCTCTACTAGGCATACCTACGAAAAACATTCATAGAAATGGCAGAGGACGAACGAAAAGATTACAATAATATGAGTATTAAATTTATATAATATATGTATAAAAGGAGAAACTGACCGATTGACATATCAACGCACAGCCAAAACTACTGGGAATACGAGTGTGAAATTTTGCACAAGGTTTTCTTTTATGACGTAGGAGAGCACTGGAAAGGATTTCCCAAAATTCACTTCCTGAGGGGATAAAGCGAGGGTCTAAAGTTTGTATGGAGAAACCTACTTTTACCCGCTGGCAGAAGCTTGTAATGTCATAACTTTAAATTGAAAATGTAAAAAAAATGTTGTGCAACCCTGTCAAAGTTCATCTCATTGACTCATCTGAATGACATGATGTAAACATGTGACGTCTAACGAATTCGTGATTAATAAATTATTCGGCAATTATTCGAAATTCTATTTTTAACAAGGAAAGTTTAAAACATAACATGTTTATGGTTTATTCATGTATTTTGCTATTATGAATGTGGGCCATTGAGGTCATAATTAAAAAAAAAAAAAACGAACGTCATTCTGCGTGTATCATAAAAGAGGTCTACAAGGTTATGAGTATGACGTCCGGACAGTACAGGGAAAGCTACCAAATCCTGTATAATTTTTATTCTCTAATTCTGAAGACAGTTGTGATACAGTTCTTTATCCTTGAGATTTTTTTCCTAACCAAACAAATTCAAAATAATTTTTAAGCTTGGTCCATATGTAAGTTTGTAGTTCCTCTCAATCTTGGAATGTTGTCTGTCAAAAATCGCTTTTAGTAATAAAACCGCAGATTGTTACACCGTATTAATTTTAAGCTCCTACTGTATTTTTATGGTGAAAAATAAAGAGTATATCAATACGTATCCTATTATTTGATTATTATATATAAAAGCCAAACCTAAGTGGCACATTGCTCGCAGAACAGATGGTCGATGTGGACGAAAGGTTCTGGAATGGCGACCACGTACCGGAAGACGCAGCGTTGGAAGGCCTCCTACAAGGTGGACCGATGACCTAGTGAGGGTCGCGGGAATCTGATGGATGCGAGACGCACATGACCGGTCATTGTGACGACATTTGGGGGAGGCCTATGTCCAACAGTGAACGTCTTTCGGCTGAAATGATGATGATGATGATGATGATGATGATGATATAAAAGCCTTACCATCAACGATAGCATCACTGCTTGCCATCAGGCGGGATAGCAGTCAAGCACTTAGTTTATATTATATAAAAAAAGACATCTATTTATTTTGATCGATTTTAACTAAGTATTGTCACATTACGAAAAACAAGCGCAAAACTTGTTAGTTAAATATCGTTACAATGTATATAAACAAATATTGTCTTGTATATCGATTAATTATCATATCAAGCTATTTGTTATCTCTGTCGGTAGTGACTGGGGGTCACAGAGGTGCGATGTGGGGGTCATCTGTGCACACATTATCACTTACATGTTTGTTCTGCTCTCTCGAAACTGTCCTTTCTTCAAATTGTTGGAAGTAACTTAGCAAATGTTAGGGTAAACTCTACATTATAATTTAGGATTTACCTTTAGGTAGGCACATATATTTCTTCTTAGCGAAATTCCACTTTGTGAGTCAACTTTGCTTTTTTTGGAAAATAATAATAAATATAAAAAACGGAGTTTTTTTTTATATTATATTAAAAAAAGCTGAGACAGTGAGTAATTACTACTTTTGCGGTTCACAGTTTTTCCCCGTTTTTATCTGTTATTTTAATCGAGCTACGAATCCAAAACTCTTGAGAGTTGGAATTTTTCAAATAATTATAATAATAAATTCATTTATTTCAGGCTTGGAATACCCATAGTTACATTACAATTACAATAAAACTTGAAAAATTAAAAAAAGTTAAAATAAAAATAATAATACCTACTTGATCAATTTGTTTGGGTTTTTCGCAGTGTTATTACCTATAACTATTATTTAAAAAGAGGCTCTGAAATATGCCTAATAGCATTCGTATATATTTTTTCGGAAACGACAAACAATTCTAAGAAAACAGCTTCTGTCCTCTCACATTCTGTAACTTTACAGGGTCAGCAGTTTCACAGATGACCTTGAAAAAAACCGACTAACATAAAACAGCTGTTTACTCTGTCATGTAATACGAAATTGTATGCTGTGATTTTTTTTAAGAGAATATTCACCGTCAGATCTAACGTCAATTATAAATTAATAAGATAAGGAAGTTATAAATGCCATACTGTGAAGTGACTCATCATCGACATCTTTTACTTTGAGTGTTCAAAAAAAATTTTTGATTGTTGTTAAACAAGTTCAATTGTTTGATTCGATTCGCTAAGAAAGAAATTAATGAGTGACATCTGAAATTATAATCCGAAGTCATATACTTTTTTTTTTTTTTTTTTCGGTGGGAAAATCATCTTATGACATCCCCCGCCCTTGGGCGGGGCGGGAGATAGTGTCAGACTTTTACTGACTAAAAACCCACTCCTGTTCCTTCATTGCCTTTCGTACCAGGGCCGAGTCTTCCTTTCAGAATCAGACCCTTGGCCCCAGTAGGCTTCGACCCTGCTAGGCCCCTACAGTTGCTGACATCTCCTTGAGGCGCGCGTAGAACAGCACGCGCCGTCGACGACCTGGGCTCGGTCCGGACGGTTACCGGACGGTCGGAAGGCGAGCCACCCATTGCTCGCCGTCCGCAAGCCCGCGCCTACGATGGCCGGAAATCGGGATCGGAATCCCGGCGGCGATTGGGGCGTGAGGACCGTTGCCTCACGCGATCGGCCGCCTCCTTTGCTAGCATTACTGCTTCGCAGAAGGAGGCGACCGCCTGCCACTCCTCCTCGCTCCGGACCATGGCCTGTACCAAGGCCCGGCGCGAGAGATCGCCGCCACCGATAGCCCCCACGAGGACACGGCGTTGCTCTGCCCAAGCGGGACACACCTCCACCGTGTGCTCCACCGTGTCCTCCGGGTGGTCCACACAATGGTGACACCCGGGCGTTTCTTCCGCACGAATAAGTCATATACTTCGGATTATAATTTAATAAACATCGAAATTTGATTGACGATGAAAAACAATAAAGTTTAAATCCAGCAATTACAAGAAAGACAGTCACAACAACAAACATAACATCCAAACCATCCAAACACAAGCTTGACAGATATCGTACAATCAGATTACGTCCGTCGGCGCTAAGATCAAGGCCCGGCAAATACGTCCGAACATTACCGAGCGTATGATGCGCGGACAATGTAGGCGGACGGTAGTGGCTTTAACGCTGTCACGCAAAACGAAAGCTATCAGTCAAATTCTTCACGATTGTCAGACAATTTGCAACATAATAAAAACTTTGCACGGAAAGTGTTCGGAAATTGTTGATCGTTATGGCTTGGGACCGTGGATAAAACTTCTCGCATATGTAGCAAGAAAGGATACATTAGATCAGTGAGCGATCGGATACAAGAAGATATGTATAAAAAAATATCTCCGGTATACTACGTGATGTCTTTCTTAGGAATAGAGAAGAAGTGGCTCAGAGCCGGGAACAAAGGAAGGAATGTAGGGAGGCCTTTGCCCAGCAGTGGGACAGTATAGGCTAGATATAATAATAATATTACTTGAACTGTATAAACATCCAATTTCTAGAATGGAACAATGCCATAACATTCAATGAATTTTAATAGTTCTGATTCCTCGAACTGTAAAGACAATATTATGACAGAAGCTTAACCAGACGCAACGTGCATGAATGCCGTCAAGGGCGTAGAAAAATATCGTCGTTTTCAATGTAACTCAAACTAGATTCACGGCAAGTGCGACCATACTACATCATACTATTCAAGAGCACTTTACTGTGATTTGCTAAATTGCATATACTGATGTACCAAGTCGAATTATGGAAGAAAATAGAAACTTTAAAATAGTTCTCAACCATAATCTCAATATTATGCAGATGAAAGTTTATCGTAAACTGTAAGTAGTTTGTGAAGGCAATCAAGCCCTTTCCATGTCACTTAAAATGACCTGCGGCGGTAATATTAACGAGTTAACCGTTCTAAATGTATCGCACAATCTAGATCACAATTGGATAAGAGGCGGTTAATGTGGACATGAGATGTTAAAAGTGCTTGAACTGCAGAACAATATCAACGCGTTAGTAGTCATGACCAGTGTGGCGAATGAAATTAGATGAATGAATGAATGCGTGGCAGGAACGGATTAGGATCGCGAATGCTGTGATACTGATGATTTAGGAGAACGAATGAAAACATTGACCGCTACTAGCAAATAAAAAGGTTTTCAATCGATTATTTAGCGAGTTATGTGAGAAAAGCAGGATTGTATTGAAAGTCAAATCAAATTTCAATAAAAATGTAGTGTGAAAAAAATTATTGATGAAATATGTGAGGGATTTCAGCCTGTGAGTGTGAGAGTCTACGTGATTTCAATTCAAGACGTAACGTCTAGGCCTCAGAATTTAACTCACATGAAAGCACACGTGTCTTAGTAACGTAGCCATTGATTGTGGATTAGCAAACTGTGACTAAAGAGCCAACTTGAACAGAAAGGTCGTCAGCGATAAGACGTTCGAAATCAATTCTGTGAACATTGTATACATAATGGTTAGCTATAGTCTGCCTACGTTTATTTGTGGTCCAACTCCTTTGTTTCTCTCGACTTCTAGACCTGTGCCATCGTCTATACAGTTTTCAGCCTATAGTGTCCATCGAATCGATTAATTGTTGGTGAATTCGAATAGGTCGGTGTGGCGATTGGCACGAATATTGCTTGTTTCTACAATAAATGTTGTGGCCATTTCCCGCAATTTATCTGGTTGTACATTTGTTTTATCTAGCTAATGTTTATTTTTGCAGCCAAACGCTCAGGTTGAAGATGTGAAATAAAGTTAAAAACTAGAGATAATGTTATATTTTGGGGGTTATCGCTATTAGTCTATGGCGTGAGTGTTTATTTTAAAACGGTTTTAAAGAATTTGCAGACGTTGTTTTACGATTCCAAAAACGTAATAAAATCTGATACATATTATGTATTTCGATATATATAAAATACTACATTGAAAAATTCAGTTACATTCGATTGAGCAAATTCCACATCAGACCAATTTGTCAAAATAATATTTGAGTAATAGAGCGAACCTCCAGCCTCTAGTTGCTTTTCTAGTGGAAAGAATGAAAACAGATAGATTGAGTGTAAAAACATGCCAGTTTTTTGGCGTCAGGCAACACATGTGGCGCTTCATTCGTTATGGTTTTTGCTGCTGGCTGGATACACAGAATTTGGACGAAAATTCACAATTGGAACTGGCGAAACTAAATATTTTTATACTATTCCAAGATCGAAAACAAAACTGTTACGTTTTGTTCTCTGTTGTGTCAATTTTTCAAAGGTCAATGAACGGATTATAACTGCATAATTATGTAAGAAGGTATCTAGGGGAAAAAATATTGTCACTGAAATACTACAGAAGCAATGTGTGTTTAACTGTATTATTAAATAATGACAACGTTACAACATTAGCCTTCCTTATTTCATGCGTTCTTCAAATATGGAAATTGAATGATGAATACGAACGAGAACTGTGAAGCGTGTTTTTATTTCATTCAACTGACACCATTTTTCAGTGGTGGATCGCGCTTTTTGTCCATGTATGTTTACTCATTCATTTTTAGTTTAGTGTTCATGTACGAGACGAATTAATTCTGTTGGGTTTGCACCGTTTTGGTCTTACAAGTAGAAGATACGTTTTATGAGAATTCAATAGCCTCGTTACATATGAAATATGAGTTTTTGTTGTATTTTATTGGATTCTCACGATCTTCATCGCCTCTTCCTTCGTGTATCTCATTTTTCATTATTCTTTAACAAAAGGTGGAACAGATACATATGTGCGACATATATTTAACAACGCGGTAACCGTGTCAACGTTTACAGTTAGTTCACAGACAAAAAACTTTAAGTCTGTCTGTATATTATCTGTGTATTCTGTACCATATTTCACTTTTATTATCAAGGTAATAACAATTGTGAGTAATCGATAATTTTAAATATAAGAATGCAGTTCGTACAATTATGTAGAACGAATTGTAGCGCACCAGATAAAAACTGATATAACTTAAAACAAACACTATAAATTCTGCAACTGACCTACGTGATTACAACAAAGTCACACTTTGAATTATAGTTTGGTATAGAATTTAACTTTATAGATATAAAATTATTCGTTACTAACAACTGAAAATCCAAAAATAAATCGTACTTATCGTATATCCGCAGTCACTTTGCGGAAGGTGTGATAAATAAACTGCGTTCCTCATCGCTTTACGGAAAGTCAAACCAATTCTCTTCAAAAAATCCATATTTGTCAACTTTTGCGAGTAAATAATATAAAACACGAACACCAAAGGATTACGCGATCAAATGTGACGTCACATACACACAACATACTTGCTGTGAGGCTTAAAGAAAACTGGCATATAAAGAGAATTCACTTAATTTTATTAGTTTGTTTTATAAATAACGAATATATTAAAAGAACAGGAAACCGGTCCGGAGTCGCGGCACGTGGTGCGACGGATCACGACGTTTCTTACTCGCACCTTGATAACGACCAATCAAATTAAAATAATTAGTCGACAATTAATGACGTCACGGCCTCTTTTGACATTAAATCAAGTCATTAACGCAATATTAATTAAACGAATACTCGTGTTCAAATTCGTACTGCTTGATGAGTTCCATTGTTTACATATGTAAATTAAAAAGTGGATTACAAAATTCTTTACATAATAATAAATACTAATGAAGTAAAGCATTATGATATGCAAGACGCAGCTGAGCAAATAACGGTTCAAAGTGACATTTACTTTTGAACCTTTTGGAAAGGTAACATAAACGGTATATGACAACTGAAAATACATTCCCAAAAGTATACTACAGCAATCGTATTTAACTGCTACAATAAACAAAAGAACAGCTGAGTAATAAATTGTAGTTGTCACAGTAACTGCACACGTTCAATAAATAGAGAATAAAGTCATCATTTGTCAAAATATTAAATCTAACGCTGCAATAAAAACAAAACTGGATGGCACAAAGTCTACGATTCATATCTAGCTAATGATACTAATCAATTTGGACATCAGTAAAAATGCTTAATGTGTGAATTATAATAAATTAATTGAATTTGGCATACAACGATAGGCGCCGCTCTGTCTGCGTAATTGTCGCAGAAGGCATATAGCAAAAAAAGTTTTAACTTTTTTGACCAAACTCTGAATTTGATTGAGCTTTGGACAGTATTTGAAGAATTGGATAATAAGAAGTTAAATATGTGTTAAAACAACGATAGATCACTATTTCAGACCAGGGTTTGTTTTACTAAAGCAAACTAAATCTAACATCAGATACAAAGAAAGATAATTTTCAATTGGATCTTAAATCAGTTACAAATTATAGAAATTAACATCAGATTTTGTACTGCTCGTAATCGTTTTGGGAGATATGATAACCATTTTACTCATGCTTTACAATTTACTTATCAATCAGCTAAGACACGATTGTGCTGATCACAAATCCAATCAGAATGGACAAAAGATATAGCAGTAGAATTTTCCTATCACACACTACTGATGATGATGAAATTCATATGGAACTTAAAGGTCTATTCCAAAACATTTCAAAACCATGAGAAAATTCAATGTAACATGACCCAAAACTTGATGATTTCACATGGAATTTACTAGCCCATGCTTTCATAGGTGCACGCCCATTGCACAAATGAATTGATCCAGACACAATTTCTATTGTCACTATGAATGAATGCAGTGAATGGTGCTACTACAAACTATTCGTATACAGCTGTTTTGTGATGTCTATGTGATAAGAGGACGTTTGTCATTTCACAATGATTTGGTACCTCTAAGCTTCTCATTACAGAATTCGGTCGAGCCTCGTTCTATGTCAATTACAAAATGCGGTTTCTGACTGACGTTATTCACAGTTTATTGGCATGCAAAACAGTTTGACGCCGAATCAGCTTAACATGACACCACTGGAATATATTATCTTCTGTACGTATTTATTACCTATATGGGGAACACGAACGGAAAAATCGAATATTATATCATCTTAAAAGATACGGATGATGTTGAACAAAAAGGTGTATATAAATATGTTTCTTCAGATGTTAGAGGCGGTGACGAAAGCTTTAAATAAAATGTTCTGTAATATGTGAGGAAAATTAACAATGGTTTGAATCGGTTTGACGATGAAGAATTTGTCATTGGCGAATGTTACACGTGTGTATAGCCATCAATCTTAGGAAAAGACTCCGTAATTTAGTGTAGGCGTTCTATTATATGTGTAGGCAGCATTCTTACAGAAGCATTTAACCAACTTTATAGGAAATCAATTGAAGCTATTATTAACAAAAAACGTTGTTTTTCATTCATCTTACAAAACCTGAAGATTTTAAAATTTTAACTGGTTTCTTCAAGTTTTTATTATTAGTACGGTTCCGTTTGAGGTGACAACTGATTCGCGTCGCTGAGTGTAAACTATTCCCAATTCCAACCTGAATGACAGAAATTACGTTTTTATGATCGCGTCGTCACAATCATTCCGGCGCCGATACCGTTCCGGTTTCATGGCTTCAACCTTTCGCAATGTAGTCTATGAGGTTTTTTTCTCATCGTCACTTCAGTGTTCTCGGCAATTAGTCGACGCGTATCTAATGCCACACTGGTATCGTTAATTTGTTTAATAAACATGAATTAATCGTCATCGTGCGACGTTCTCGCCACGTGACTGCGAATGGTAAATAATATAGTTACAATGTCAAGACTCAAGTGGTTGTAAGCAATATGTGTTGGTAGTTCGAAATCTTGGATTATATCAATTGAACTGGGGTATCGGGTGCGTCGATATCAAGTGTACCAGCTGCTGCGGGTACTCCTGAGGGCAATCACGATGGGATTGCGATAGTCTTCGTAACACGTTAGAGTGTGCCACAAATATTGTCGGTTGTTATTGCATGTTATTTTGATTCTCTACGCAGCTAATATAACATCTGCGATATTTCTGGGATTCGAGCACTTTGTACTGTGGTTTAATCGATTTGTTGTATGCGATTTCTAATCGGGTATACTTTATCGAAGTTTGTTGTTACGATTAGTTTTTATTCAAGGCGGTGCGCACCGCGGTATGGCAAATTGTTATGGGTAACCTGTGTTTTATTGTAAATATTGCTTTTAGTATATGAGTAGGTGTCGGTTTCTTTTAAACTCCTAATTGCTTTCTCTGTTTATCTTTCAGTGTTTTCTTGTAGGTAACTCTCACCACATACTTTTATGTTTTCTACGATTGTAAAATTGATATCTAGGTTAATAGTTCACATTGGAAAAATTAATGGTACTTTATTAATATCTGTTATGTACTCGTATTTGAGGATCTCTTCTATTCTCAGTATTGCAATAATCGGGGCGCCCTGTAGCGATCGCGATGGTGTGGCAATCCGTTTGGCACTAAGCACGAACTATGTGTTAACCCACTTTTACATTTATTTCTGTTAGTTATACTTCTTTTCTATGGTTTCAGCGATGAATGATGTTTTTTTCAATGTTGATAAATGTGACATTTAGGTTTGTTACACAAGGTTAGGACATGCGATAACGTCGTTACAAAAATTACTTTGAAGCTATATTTAAATTACACAGTTTTAATTTGTTTATTTGCTGAGGCAGTACATCCTATTTTGAACTCAAATTATTTTTCACTGAACTGAATGATTTTTTAGATAAAGTTTTTTTTAGATTTTATTTTTGAGCACAAAATAAGACAGTTTAGCTAAGATTAATAAGTTTTATTAACTTGATTAATACTTGGTTGAATTGTCGAGTCTTTATTTAGGTTGTAATATTTGTATCAGAGTATCAAACAATATTACCTAATTGTTCCCCATGAATTCATAATTTTTAACATTCAATTTCATTGTTAGTCCCTTAGTTAGACCCCAGCTGACGAGACAAAACAAACCCGAACATTTAGACATGTACAACATTTATAAGCTTTGACACTGAAATTCAAATTATCTACGAACGTGACAAAATCCCCTTCGCGACATTTTGCTTGAATAATTTCGTTCACGTTGAGATAAATCCTTTGATATTGGTTTTAATCACTGCACACGCGATATACGGTTTTGTTTGGTATGGTCGTCGAGCTTGTTTCGCGTATGTATGGAGCTTTAGTTGTGGGGGTGAGCGCGGCATGTCATCGCGCTTGGCTGGGCGGCGTAGGACTGCTTGCTGCTCGGAGCGAGTACTCGGCGCGGAAGCGAGCGCCATGCGCGCCGCCTCCTGTGCGAGCCCACCGTGCCCGCTGCCCGCACATCTCACATACCCAACATTCATGGTCAATGCTAACTGCTTGATAGCCGATAGCCCCGCGACACCGATGTTCCTCCTGCCCAAATCGCCACCGAATTTCAATACAATGCCAAACAAACAAATTGCACCAATTATACGCACGTTAAGTCCGGGTAATTAAAGATGGAACTATTGCTAATTGGAAAATTACAGTTGTTTCTGTCTAAATTGGGCTTTTAAAACTTACAAGAATGACAAGATTCTATGGCGGGCCAATTAGTTGATAATAAACATACAACACTGTAATGACATGGAGCACGGTTGTTTTCCTAGATGCCCACTCAGATGTGCGAGTGTTTCAGTGATTGTTTGAGCTCGATCTATTTCGCGTGGTTTTCCCTGGAGCTTCCTGTACCTATGGGTTGTATTTATTAGCTGGTCCATATTCTATAAGTATAATTTTTGACCGTTTGAAGAGGGAGGGAGCCAGCAGTATCGCTGAATGTTTAATCGTTCGGATGGAGAGCGGCGTCAACATTGCAATATTAATGTCGTTGCTCCTTAATTGTTTCAGGAAATGTGTTTCGTATCCGCGCGTGTTACCATCATCGCGGGCCCAATCTTCGCTTTACACTGGTTTGTTCTGGTGTGTGTGTGAGTTAGATAAAATTAAATTGTGATTGGTGACCGAGTTCCGGGGCGTTATGATGTTTCCCCGGCATCTCTGTGATTCACCCGCGGCGGTAAAAACTCCTAACTGTAGACGGAAGTTTAATCGGTGACCTTTGACTTGGTTTCAGCAAACATTTCAGTAACCTTTCTTATGTAATCGATTCATGCAGCCTTTATTGTGTTGCGTAGGGTATTTTGGTACCTACGTCATTCCCGTAATTCTTGGAATAAATAGCTGAGTAACTAAATTAAGAAGGTACTTCCCATCGTGACGAACACGGATTACTTTTACCTGCTGCGTTACAGATAAATTTATCATTACGACTACAATGACGCATTGGGTAAACTGGTACTTTTTTTTAGTAATTTCATCTTTGTTGAAATTCCAAGGCATCATAATGTCTAGATAAATCGATTCAAAAGAATGAGTATCTACCATCTTAAGTGTAAAAAAATCGTCGGTCATTTTATCTTGGAAAGAACAAATACTTAAAGTGTAGGCTCTGTATTGAGTGGTGCCCGGCGGATAGTGGTGAAATGAAAAAAAAAAACGAAAGAGATCAAGGCGATTCGTGGCTATTATGGAAACGTCACTGGGGGAGTTCAAGTACTAACTTTTAAAGGAAATGCAATGTCATGTGTCACACAGCTATTGAGAATTGAGATTGATCCTTCGGAAACTATGTATATATATAGTGCAGATAGATACTTATAACAGGTACTTTCCTTTTTCATAGAGTCTGATCAAAATGGTTAGCAAATAGTAACAAATAAGCAAGCAATTTGAGAGCAGTGGTGGCCGAGTGGTAACGGCCCCGACTTACGAGTTGTAGGTCGCAGGTTCAAACCCAGCCAGGCGCATTACTTTGTGTGATTTATTTCATCACCACTGCTCTCAAAACGGTGAAGGAAAACATCGTGAGGAAACCGGCATGTCCTAGAACCAAAAATTCAAAGACATGTGACATCCACCAACCCGCACTGGGCCCGCGTGGTGGTTTACGGCCCATTCCCTCTCCTAGAGAGGAGGCCTGAGTCCCAACAGTGGGAACATTATATGGCCGACTATGCTATGCTATGCTAAGCAAGCAATAGCAATAGTACAAGTAGTAGTAAACAAGTAGATTTTACGATATCGATAGATACTAGAACATTTATCGATTTTAGCCACAGCGGCTGCATTTATATATTTTCCAGCCATTAGGTTAGGAGGGCTAGGAGCAAACTGCAACGCTGCAAGTTAATTTACCGACAAACAGATCGTTCGGGCAATGATTCAGTACGATCAGGATCATACTCGTTTTCGATCTAAGAAGAATCTGTTTGCACAGGATGCGCAGTTTTGTGTCGACCTTACTGCTGGTGACTGACAGTAACCTAGTGATATTAATGTGGGTTCTCAAAGTCCGATATTGACACAGCTTACCTGTATTCAATAAAAGGTCATCGAACACCATTTTGCTGATTCAGCAATCCGTGTAGTCACACATAGATTAGCATTTTAGCGTAGTTATAATAACATTAGCTTCTGCCAGCGGTTTTGTCCACGTGTAAATAGAAAATTATCTCAAGGAAACAATCTCCCGCGACAAAAACAGACCCTTAGTGCTAATACATGATATGTTCTACCCGTGTGCCAAATCCGTTTAGCCGTTTGAGCTTCAAGGAGTCTAAACATACATAAAAGCTCACATATATTCAAACTTTCGTCTCTAATATACTAGCGACCCGCCCCAGCTTCGCACGGGTGTTACAAGTCTTTGAAATTCTCGGCTTTTCCCTACTATAATATGCGTGTATTAAACTTTACTCAAACTTTCCTTATGAATCACTCTGTCTATTGCTGAAAACTGCACAAAAATTCGTTCAGTATTTTTTAGTTTAGTTTTTAGTGCATACAGACAGACGCGGTGGCGAACTTTGTTTTATTATTATTCGAAAATGTAAGGCCGCGTTCCCACTATGTCGTAACGGTTAATTTGTCGTCGAACGACTATATCGTTTATAACTGCTCCCATTATAACATTTGTTTGTCGTGGCCACGTCAGAACATCGCACTCACGTCACAAGATTAACCGTCATGGTTTAGGTGTGACAATTTTTTATCGTTTTACGACTGTCGTACTAGCCGTTCCCATTATACAATATGACAATTTGTTGTCACTGCAATAAAAGTCGTAGATGACAGTTAATCGTGTCGTCCTATACGTGAACACCTCCATTTAAATATATAAGCCACGACACTTAAAACTACACGATTATATTTCGTCACGACAAAGTGGGAACGCGGCCTTACTGTGTCCTTACGTATTTGTAAGGATGGAGGAAGTGCCCATGTGTGAAATAACAAACAATTTGGTTTTGTTTTTTAATTTTGTACATTAACCAATACTTATTATTTTTCTTATCATCATTTAAATAACTTCTATGATTATTTCAAACCCCAAAAAAAAAAAAACGTAAGTATAAGCACTATGCGAATCACCACAGAATGTCTTGGGACTTATGAAGTTCTAGTAGTCTGAGGTTTCTATTCTACATGTGTTCTTGCTTAATTGCTTCTGTCATTGAACTTGACGCAGATGGTTTTAATCAATGAGTCAGCGGTTTCAGTTCCGATTTAAGAATTCCAGTGTATTTTTTGCTATTGATTCGGCTACCGAAATAACTAGTAACTGGAACGGGAAACGTTATTTTTTAAACTTTTTTATGAGTTACTGACATTCCGGAAGCGCCCTAAAAACATTAATCAAGACCTAATTATTTTTTTAGAGAAAGTGTAGAACTGTTACCTAAGACTCTAGTCAAAGGGAGAACCTATAAACGATTAAAATATAATTTAAATTAATATAATAATGAATTTTTGCATTACATTTAATAATGTGACTTAATAATTTCATGATTAATTTTATTTTTATTTAATTTAAATTTTGACATTTTATGTGTAATTTGATTGGTATCTATGGTAATGTTTATTTGTATTTGTTTATGTAAATTTTGTTATTAACATAATTTTAAGTGCCTACTAAAATATGGATCTTGTATCTGAAGCAAATAAATAATAATAATAAGCAATCATTGTGCCGATAGTCGTAACGGCCAATGGCTTAATAGCTAAGAGCCTCGAACAACATCTAACGAGAGCCCGTTAAGCAGCTGGATTAAGAGCTTGATCCAGAAAGCAGTACTCCTGGACACGGCGCGCATTGTTAAGAGATTCCTCTCTCAGGAGCCCTGACCACCGGTAGCTTGGACCCTGTTCCCGATGCCGGTGGGCTACTATTTTTATATTTTTAAATGTTTTTTTATTACGTTTTTTTAAAGAAATATTTAAAAATGTAAATAATATGTGTATATAGAAAATAAATGGAATAATAATAAAAAAATTGAAAATTTCAAATTTATACTAAAATTATGATTTACATTAGTTACAATCAAGAAAAAAATTATTCTAATGCTCTGCCTGATGGCTAGTGAAAATCTGTGTTTCAGAATTGTTGAAATGCTGAAATGTAATTGATTGATAGCGTGTCATTTCGGTAATGCATTCCAATCGGATACATTATAGACTTTTTGATTACCATTATCGCTGATAGAATTCCTAGACCAGAGGTTCTCAACCTTTTTGACTCAGGACCACTTCAATAATTATTTCTTTTTAGTAGAGACCAAAACAACAGAAAATATATAAACTTTGTCAATCTAAAACTTACTTATGTAAATTAAAGCTTACAGCATACCTATGTTCTTATTCGTTAAACTCAAAAGTAATAACGACATTATGTTCAAATAAAACACAACATTTCTAATTGAAACTTAGAATCAGTTTACATGAATGTTAACATTTGGTTAAGTCCAATCTACAAAGCCTCGAGCACAGGCGCAGGGTAGCCAGCCTATCGGTATTTTACAGGTTGCATTTTGGAGAGTGTGCGCGGGAATTGCATGACTTGATTCCGCCATCTCCTTTCTACCATCGGACAACCCGACGTACGGCGAGTATCCACCCTTACGTTGTTGAAACTTCAACGGTCCGGACTAAGCGTTTCGCTTCGTCGTTTATACCGCGTACATCGAAGGACTGGAACAATTTGCCTGCTGCGGTCTTCCCGTCCAACTATAATTTAGGTGTCTTCAAGGCTAGAGTGAATAGGCTCTTAATAAACTAGTGCGCCTCACCATCAATGATTGCATCGCTGCTTACCATCAGGTGGGATCGCAGTCAAGCACTGGTTTATATGAATTTAAAAAAAAAAAATGTTATTTTTGAAAAAATGTTGTTTTTAGAAATTTGCGGACCATATTTTAGCTCTTACGGACCACAGGTTGGGAAACACTGGTCTAGACTAGACTGATCTATCGGACTGATGATTTAGTGACCACCACATGTTCACCGTGACGTCTTGGGTGTGTCGGGTAAAGTGTTTTCGGGTTTTTTCGTTAATTCTAGGTCGTGGTTTGGTGGCAATGGGAACCAGGAATTCAGCACCGTCACAAAGGTTGCGGTGACTGCAGTGATGGTCATTATGTTTTGGTACTTACCAGGATCGATATTAATACGTTTAACTGCACGATGGCGTGATAACATTGTTCTATTTTTTATTTAAATTATTTTTATTGCGATACTTGAGGGTAGGGTTAATGAGTGAAATGTTTAGATTAAATTGACTTTCCTAATACGGGTTTGCAATTGTTTTGAATGACACATCAAAATAGTTTTACAGCTGTTTCCGGTCGATATCGTTTATTTTTGCGGTAGCATTAATTTTTTTTTAGTCTATAACGATTGTCTAATTGACAGTCTGCACAAGAAAGGGCTTTGACAAAGTGATATATTATTAAATATTTCGTTGGTCAAAACAAATATACGAGGTCAACTACATGAAATTAAAAAAAATCTTCCTACACTAGGAGTGAATCCTGTGCCGTGGGTGCATTCACAAACTTTCGAACTCAAATGTACAAGACACCTGCCCCCCTAGCCAAGTTACGACCGTTTCGTTTTTCTCTTGCGTCGAACGCCTCGAGTAGGCCACGTCTCCGATTCCTTTGTTCTGACGTCATCTTAACGCTCAGTCACGTGGTCAGAACAAAAGAATCGGAGGCGTGGCCTACTCGAGGCGTTTGATGCAAGATTTGCATCATGCTTTCGATAGACCATGTTATTTTGGCCTTTCCGAATTCTGTATCGCTATGTTACTTTTCAGTTTTTTTTGGCCCTTAGGTTTGCGGAAAGCCAAACAAATATCGCCTGTAATACCTTTTTCTTAAGTGGGAAATCATCCAATGGCTTCTCTCGCTCTCGTAGGTGGAGCGAGAGGGCGCGTCAAATTTAAAAAAAAATCCTGTCAGAAAATATTGAAAATTCTCGTGACCCTAGCGGGGCCTGGTATCCACTGACACTTAAATTCGATAATAGAATCTAAATATTATAAATTTGACTCATCTCGTAACCAATAGAAAGAAATACTAAATGGGTCAAGACAATTACGTACAGGGTTGCACTGTGTACGTCACTTGTAGTATTGTGCAAGGAGGCACGTGCCAACGTATCCGACCTTTGCATACTTCAGGAGGTCGTAGGCGCTGGCACTTGATTTAAAACTGCCTCTGCCTGCCCTACTAGCCAATATAAAGCGGGGTGAATACCGTCACAACTAGATTACCTAGAATCAGGCTGGTGTAAGGCAAGGAGGCATCTGCATGAGTCATGCGTTTTAGTGTAGTTATCATACTACTTGTAGTAAGACAAATGGTTTTTAACAAAGAGAACGAGAACTTTAACTCATTTGTTTAGGGGTATTTCAGAGATGACGTAGTTTTTGCAAAAAAAATAATTGTTTTTTTTTTTAATTCATATAAACCAGTGCTTGACTGCGATCCCACCTGATGGTAAGCAGAGATGCAATCATTGATGGTGAGGCGCACTAGTTTATTAAGAGCCTATTCACTCTAGCCTTGAAGACACCTAAATTATAGTTGGACGGGAAAATCGCAGCAGGCAAATTGTTCCAGTCCTTCGATGTACGCGGTATAAACGACGAAGCGAAACGCTTAGTCCGGACCGTTGAAGTTTCAACAACGTAAGGTTGGATACTCGCCGTACGTCGGGTTGTCCGATGGTAGAAAGGAGATGGCGGAATCAAGTCACGCAATTCCCGCGCACACTCTCCAAAATTCAAACTGTAAAATACCGATAGGCTGGCTACCCTGCGCCTGTGCTCGAGGCTTTGTAGATTGGACTTAACCAAATCTGGATCCCCAATTGTAATTGTAAAATTTCTTTTGGTGTTTTTTTTAATAAACTATGATTATAAGGAGATACTAAATTGACTGTCAGTACATCCAATGACTATTGTGTTGCCCAGTAACTGGTTTGTATAAGTCTGATAGGCAGTCGCATGTAAAATACGGGAATCCAGCCGCATCCTGTTAGACCGGAAGCCGACCTAAGCTAGTTGGAAAAAAGCTACGGAGATGATTCTAAGGTGACTGATCATCAAAAAACTCCGGGCTAAAATAATAACAGCTTCACGGGGCGATCTCCAAGGTTAAGCAACACTTTCTGAGATCGGTTTGTGGATTTGTGACCATCTTAACATATCGAGAGTCCTCGGTGGCTCGCAAAGCACGTTAAGCGGTTGGTCCCGGTCGTCCTGGCTGTCATTTGTAGAACTTTGACAGTTGTTAAGGATCTTATCTTATCTTATCTTGTCTTATAGTGGGGCTGGCCCTAAACCAGAGCACTTCGACCCTTCTGGATCTTTTGTACTCAACCCCCAGCCCTCCGTGCACCTTCTTCATGAGTCCCAGTATGGCCTTGATGGGGCTGAGCCTGTAGTCCTCTGGTCTTGGAAATTTAAAAAGTTGTTAAGGATAGTCAGTAGCCACGAAATCTAACGCCAGTCCCGCCAAGGGTGATCGTTTTACCCAATTACCGGGTTGTGGAGCTCAGATATACAGTCATTCCATGTAAAACATTGATATCCAGCTGCATCTGGTTACATTGAAAGCCGACCCCAATATAGTTAGCATTAGCTTGGCAGATTCATTTGACATGACTAATATCGTAATTCTTTTGTCCTTTATCCAAGTTGTTTGTGGTAGCTACGTCTTGTGACATACTTCTTTATTATTTATTTTAATCATCCTCTCGAGCCATATCATCTTAACTGAGTTGACTATAAAGTTATCGCCGCTTTTTTGATGCAGAACTATAATAATCTTTGGAGCACAGACATGCGGAATGAAGATGTCAACGACCCACTTCCGTAGCTTGTTAGTGCACGCGTCATTCAACAAGCTTGCACTGACCAAGATGGCGAGATATCCAAATTAACACCTGAAATGCAGGCATGTGACGTACCTGACTAAATAGCAAGTGTATTTGCATTTTGCAACAAAGATGCAGGGTATAAACCGCTTAGTAATAATTATAATGAGTATGCAAATTTGTCATCTAACTGATACAGAATAAAGGATAATTTGCAATCAGCGATCAAAATCATACTCGTCATAACTTTTTTTTAAATGGTATAAACTAGTGCTTGATTGCAATCCCACCTGTTGGTAAGCAGTGATGCAATCGTTGATGGTTTATTAAGAGCCTTGTCACCCTAGCCTTGAAGGCACCTAAATTAAAATCGGACGGGAAGACCGCAACAGGCAAATTGTTCCAGTCCTTCGATGTACCTGGTTTTATGTCACATACATCGACGAGGCGAAACTATTACTACTATTTTTTTTTTTTTTTATTTATTTATAAATACTAGTACTTGACTGTGATCCTACCTGATGTGAAGCAGTGATGCAATCGTTGATGGTGAGGCGCACTAGTTTATTAAGAGCCTATTCACTCTAGTTTTGAAGACACCCAAATTATAATCGTATGGGAAGACCGCAGCAGGCAAATTGTTCCAGTCCTTCGATATACGCGGTATAAACGACGAGGCGAAACGCTTAGTCCGGACCATAACGTAACGTAACAACGTAAGGGTGGATACTAGCCGTACGTCCTACCAGTGATCCGTCTGGAGCAAAGCGAGGAAGGCGATAATGCTTCAGTCATTACGTGGTTTTTTGGAAAGATCCATACCTCTGTTATATATTATAGATAACAAGGCCCATGCTTTTAACTCTATTCTCTAGAGATTATATAACATTCATCACGTCCACGAAAGATCTGTCAAGAGCGAAACGAAGAAGGCGATAATGCAGCAGTCATGACGTGTTTTTTTGTAAAGACCCATCCATGTCTACTTATGTAAGGTGATAAGGACCATACTTTTAGCTCTTTCCCCTTTCTTAATCTTATTCAGACCGTTCTGAAGGACCAATATTGTGTCCCTCAGCACATTCAGACACTACGAAGAGTCTTAGACTAGAGCTGTTTATTTTACTCAGCTTATGTTACCCCTGCTGTGCAGATAACTCCCCATTTTTGTTCTCCTTTATTTCTCTGGACGACCTGCCTGTGACAAGTTTAGGTCGACATGCCAGTGTTTTTTTCGGCCTGCCATGGTGACGATACCCTAGGTAAGTAGCTACTTGACCTATGAAAGACGTAGGATGAAAAATTCTAGTTCCTTACCTAACAGCAGTGTCTCGTCGTCGAGGGCGGTGACGAGCGAGTCGGTGCAGCAGGTGTTGGTGTTGTCCATGCTGACGCGCACGGAGGCGCAGTCGGCCGGCGAGTGCGGCAGCTGCTCCGCCGACTGCGCCGCCACGCGCCCGTTGGCGAGCCGCAGCGACGCCGCCCGTCCGCCTGTGCCTGTCGCCGCGCCGCCTCCACCATCCTCGCATCTGGAGACAACAGGAAAGGGTATAAGTAAACATAAAAAGTCAGTCAAGTGCGAGTCGGACTCGCTCACCGGTGCTTCTGTACAAATTTACCTTTATATAATTGTTCAATTCCCGAATTGAGTCTCGAAATATTTTCCGAATCTCAAAGTAGTCATTACTTTGTGATGTAACTATAAATTTACATCCCCCGCTCTTGGGCGGAGCGAGAGATAGTGTCAGACTTTTACTGACTAAAAACCCACTCTTGTTCCTTCGTTGCCTTTCGTACCAGGGCCGAGTCTTCCGTCCGGACGGTTACCGGGCGGTCGAACGGCAAGCTACCCATTGCTCGCCATCCATAAGCTCGCGCTACGGTGGCCGAAAATCGGGATCGGACCGTTGCCTCACGCGATCAGCCGCCTCCTTTGCTAGCATTACTGCTTCGCAGAAGGAGACGACCGCCCGCCACTCCTCCTCGCTCCGGACCATGGCCTGTACCAAGCTTTTGATTTCGTTACGAGCGTCAAAATATGAGCCATAAAGAGAGCATAAACGGCCTTATCTTTAAATTGCTTTGATTTAGAAGTTAGAAGCAAACAAAACAAAAGTAAAGTAAAGGAAATGGCAGCAGCCTTGAGTATTTGATATTAATTTCAGCTTAATAACAAAAAAATGGTCTTGACACACGGACAATAAAGTGATTCTATAATAGGTAGTTTCATTTTTACGAGGTACGGAACTCTAAAAGATGAACAGTGCTACCTAAAACAGACACTTCCAGGCAAGTAAGTTATCTTACCCACCCGGTGTAAACGTAGTCGTTAGACGCATACAGTTTGCAACCGAAGTAACTCATCGAAGCCGGAACATCGAATTATGATAATCGTACCATTATGTATGGTTCAAACTTTCAAGTGTAAGTAACCGTTTCTTTTTCACATAAGAATATTGTATAGTTGGTCTTTGAAACTTATATCAAGGCGATGATTGCAGACAAGGCTATAGAAACTAGTGACAGTAGTTACGGGCGCTGATTTGGAGGTCAGAGGACAGAGTAAGAAAGAGTGTTATGAGGAAATACAGAAAGCAAATCTTACAAAAAAACCGCAGAATCATACTAATACACCTTTACTACTAGTATATTTTTTAAAATGTTTTGCATGTTATATTATTTCATTGTTAACTATGTATTTTGTATGTACCAATTTTCCTTTTACTTCTACACACAGTGTCTAGACATCTCTATTTTCTCCAACTCTCCTTTCGCAGGTATGCTAGAAGAGATTTCTTTAGAAATAAGCATCACCTTTGTACTATTCTTCTGTTTCTTTCTTCTTTTCTTTTATTATTGTGTGTACAAAAATTGTTAAATAAATAAATAATATTATAAAGGCGAATGTTTGAAAGTGTGTGTGTATGTTTGTTACTTCTTTACGCTCCAACGCTTGAACGGATTTCGATGAAACTTGGTACACGGGTAGACCATGTCATGGCACTTAATAGCACATAGGATACTTCTTTTCCCAGGAGTATGTTCCCTTGGGATAAATTTCTACTATCACAGAAACTCTTGGCACCAACCAATACGGCTCAAACGAGTGTACTTTGAAGCCATCTTTGTGGTAACGGCCCCGACTTACGAATTGTAGGTCGCGGATTCAAACCCAGCCAGACGCATTACTTTGTGTAATTTATTACATCACCACTGCTCTCAAAACGGTGAAGGAAAACATCGTGAGGAAACCGGCATGTCCTAGAACCAAAAATTCGAAGACATGTGTCATTCACCAACCCGTACTGGGTCCACGTGGTGGATTATGTCCCATTTCCTCTCCTAGAGAGGAGGCCTGAGCCCCAGCAGTGGGAACATTAAAAGGCTGATTATGCTATTATGCTACAGATTACATAGCACACAACAAAACACAGTTTGCAAACCACTACGTAAATGCATTATCACATCATTACACTCAACTGAAAGTAGGTATTCGCGACTTGGTAAGTAGTTATTCAGTTATATCTTGTTCAATATTGTTATTAATGGGTCAACACATGCCTTTCTTCAAATATCCAGCAATAACATCAGAGATTCTCTCAAACTGTCCGGTATTTGGGTCGGGTATAAAACTATATCTATGTCTTTCATTGATCATTGTGTTCAGTTTATTTCTTGCTCACCTACGTCATAAAAGGAAGCTTTGTGCATAATTTCACGCTCCTAGTCCCAGTAAGTTTCGGTTGTGCGTTGATATGTCAGTCAGTTTCTCCTTTTATACATCGCGTGCTAGTAGAAAATAATCCCAAGGGAACATACTACAAGGGTCTGATTCTGAAAGGAAGACTCGGCCCTGGTACGAAAGGTAACGAAGGAACAGGAGTGGGTTTTTAGTCAGTAAAAGTCTGACACTATCTCCCGCCCCGCCCAAGATCGGGGGATGTCCTAAGATGATTTTCCCACCGGAAAAAAGGGAACATTCTACCGAGATAAAAAGTATCCTATGTGCTAGTCCAGGACATGGTCCACCCGTATCCAAATTTCGTCCAAATCCCATCAGCTGTTCGAACGTGAAGAAGTAATGAACATATACATACATACACAATCACAAACTTTTACCTTTATAATATTAGTGTGACTAGTAACTAGACATAAACGGCCGTATTTTTTTTTCGATAACTAAGAAGTTTGATTTTTTTACAGCTTCAAGGGACTGTAGATTTGAGTATATGCTTTTAATTTCAACTCGATACCTCCACGTGTTCCCGAGATAAAGGGTCTTGACAGAGAGACGGACAACAAAGTGATCCTATAAGGGTTCCGCTTTTTCCTTTTGAGGTACGGAACCCTAAAAATATGTCAAGGCTGAAGGAAACAGTTGGGTTTTAGTTAGTAAAATTCAAACATGCCCGCCCTCTCACTCTACCCAGAGTGGATAAGTCAATCGATGATCTCCCACCCAAAAAAAAGTGCAACGGTCTGTATTGACGTTTGAACGTCTAATAGTATAATCCTTCGTCTGAAATGATAATGATGATGATAAATAATTATGTAAACCTCACAGTTATTAACGGAAACATGTTTGTATGTTTGTGTAGCCCTCACACCTAAACCTGGTCCCCTAATTAACTGAATTGTTACAAAGAACTGTCGTGACAGCCGCATAACTCATAATGTTCAAGTTTGTGAAGCATTTTAGCAAATGCTTTATGCTCCTATTAGCGTACAGGTGAATACATACTTCTGCGCATCGCCTTGGTATGGAATATAATACCTTCATAGCCTTGTACGACATTAAGTTTAAGAGTTAACCATACCTACACACAAAAGGGAAGCGTTAACGATCTACAATAAAGCTAATTGGTTAGGTTCTCCTCACGGAATGCGGATACATTTTGAAGACATCTGTGACAAACAATGCTTTCCTGATACTGAGTCAATAGCTGATGAAGTTGAAATGAACCTGAAATGTGACATGTAAACCTCACGGTGTCATGTAACCTTTTTTTTACGTGGGAAATCATCAAATGCCTTCTTGCGCTCTAGGGTGGAGCAAGAGGGCAAGTCAGACTTTTAGATTGAGATGTCCGTTCCCTCACGGTTACGGTCATCTCCTTCGCTCGCATTAGTGCCTCGCAAAAGGAGGCGCCCGGTTCCCATGCCCTCTTGCTCCGGACCACGGTCAAGGGCGCGAGAGATCGCCGCCGCCACCGATCGCCTCTACAAGGATACGACAGACTTCTACCGTATGCTCCATCGTGACACCCGTTCGATTCGCACAATGATGACACCCGCGTGTTTCTTCCGCTTGAATTCGAAAATGGAACTTCCCGAACTGGCCATGCCCGGTGAGGACCTGCATCAGGCAGTAAGTGAGGACTCTAGGCACTCCGAGGGAACTTGCCACCACGATTGTGTCATTTTATACATTGGCAGAAATCAAATCGGATGAAGATCAAATTCGGATCGTTTCTCGAAAAAGTTCTTTACTAACTATTACCACTGCAAATATTATATTATTTCACACATCAGAATCACGTTTTCCAAAAATGCTTCAGGTAAAGATCTTCGCGATTTAGCACGTAGGAAGCTAAATCCTTCCCTAGAGTGTTGTATAACATATAATAGAGTGAAGTGCCCTCTACTGGGCTGTAGGTATACTATGTGCTCGCAGATTTTCGAGATCAGGAGAAGTCGATTGATGATTCACACCTCAAAAAAAAAGAAAGAAAATCTGTGTGGGAGTGATGCCGTGTTGAATCGTGACCTTACTACTGGTTGAAGAAACCTAGGTGTGGACTGGTTTTAGTCAGTAAAAGTCTGACACGCCCTCCTGCTCCGTCCTAGAGCTAACTCTTTTAGTTTTTTTATGTGTGAAACCACCTAATGACTCCCAAGTTATTAGGTTTCACACATAAATCGCATAAAAGTAGGTTTTTCCATACAAACTTTGGACCCCCGTTTCATACCCTTAGGGGCGCCTACGTCACTTGTGCAAAATTTTACGTTCCTAGTTCCAATAGTTTCGGCTGTGCGTTGATATGTCAGTCAGTCAGTTTCTCCTTTTATATATATAGATAATAAGTGGAAACAGTTGTGCAAAACATTCAATGAATGAATGACTTCATATAAACTCTGCTATGAAAATTAACGACTTATTACGGGACTTTCGTCTTTATGTATATTTCACATTAAAAACTCTGCATATTAATTTGTATGTTTTCCCATAAGTCTTCATTGGCTGTGATTGTGTAAGAAGAAAATTTTCCTAAGGGAACATACTTCCGGAATGAAAAGTATCCTATGTCTATTCCAGAACATAGTCTATCCGAGCACCAAGTTCCATCGAAATCCGCTCAGCCGTTCCAGCATGAATAAGTAATAAACGTATACACTCACAAACTTTCGTCTCTATAATATTAGTGTCATGTGATGAATTGTTTATTATAACGTTTAATTGAGCTACAGTGATCTGCCGTACAAAGGCTTCTAAATTTACATTTATTTTTTTATTTTTTTATCCTCACATCGAAACGCCTTGCAGCAATTACACCAATGGAGAAGCCTAAATCCTAATTACACCAATGGAGAAGCCAACATCTTGAGTGCAGTGGAATGATAATCATCAAAGGAGCGGCGCAGCGGAGGCTCACGTCGTAGCTCGCTTACGCAGCATCAATATTAGCGAATTTACTAATAATCAACCGCTCACTGCGTATTTCAGTTAGGAAGTGCACTTCGATTATCTTTAGGTACTAGTTACATACTCTTAAAGTTTGATCTAGCAGGAAAAACCTTGAGGGCTTTAGGCTTCCTGGTATATATAATTTGTACTATCAAATTAGTTTAAATGTATGTATACATACTCTAAAAATACATTAGCAACGTGTGAATATAGTTAGTTTGCGCGCCGGTCGCAAAATAGACTATTATTATTTAAGTACTTCTACTGGTAGGTGCGTCGCAGATTAACTATCTAAATTATTTTATGATTTATTATCTATTATCTTTGATTACTGCTTCGTTCCTGTTAATTGTAGTGTGATGTATTGCCTTCCTCGATAAATTGATTATCCAACACTAAAACATTTTTTTTTCAATTCGAACCAGTATTTCTTGAGATTAACGCTTTTAACCAAACAACAAACTTTCAGCTTTATAACATTGTAAATATACTAGTGAAATTAAAAAATAAATAACCTACGTCACTCAGTGATAAAGTAGCATTCTACTGGTGAAACAATTTTTAAAATCAGTCCAGTAGTTTTTTAATTTATTCATTACAAACAAACATACAAATCTTTCCTCTTTAAAACATTGTACATATAAATTATCTCACAGTTAGTGTAAAAAGTAGAGCATCCAACATAGGGATAAAATTGTCTTTGTCTTGGGCGGCTTGAATTCCTCACTTCACTCAGGTTTCTATATTAACTCCCTCGCAATGCTCGGGAGTTAATTATATGAATAAAACTTAGCAATTTACCGCCCACGACTTAAAGACACTGCTTTATCCCCTAGTCATATAATCTACTATTTCATTGTCAGATACCAACGTCTACAAAAATTCAGTCTTGGAACTCGATACTTTGTGATTAAAGAAAGAAACAAAAGAAATAATGTAGGCTTTGACAGGCTTTCGGGTGCCTTGAAAAGTGGGACACAATCTTTCGGGCAGGGTTTCATCAATGAACTTCCAATGGCTTCAGTACGTGATCCCGAATAAAAAGGTGTTGGCTTTTGTGTTTGTTTAATAGAATAATGGTAATTTTCCGTCCTAGTAGTTAATTAGCAATATAGTTTGGTTAGTAATAGGATTATGCTAATTCAGTTTGTAGTTTCATTTATTTTGGTAGCGTTGCTAATTTTCAGATTTGTTAACGTTAGATGCCCATATTGTAACTATTTTGAATTGCTGGCCTAGTAGTTGTAAGGGCGACTGCTGAGGATGGATTTCTCGTTCTATCACAGTGTAATTGGATTTTGCATTTGGGACATTCATCCTTTTTACCGACAGTTGAATTGTCCCCTAAAGATGATTACTTTTACATCATAATTTATTGTTATTATATATCAGTAGCTATTATTTTGCACGTCGCACTTCATGATGCTAAGAGCCGTCAGAGATGGCGAGACACCATCAACAAGAAGCGAATCCAGTGGGAATTTCACGATCCTCAGTAATGAGGAATATGTCTCGAGGAGGAAGATTATTTCGTTATGAAAACCATATGTTTCATTATAGCGTTATTATGACATAAAATTTTACAATCATAATTAAAAAAAGAAACCATGACAGAGCGGTAAAATGAGTGGTATTTTACTGCGTAACAATTAATTAGTATGGAGTAATTGCAGGTTAAAAAAAGAACAACTTATTTAGATTTGTTTAGAAACAAATCCGTGATTAAATTTGTTTTTTTTTTTTGGAAGGGAAATCACCAAATAATTTCTCCTGCCTTGGATGAGTGAGAGAGAAGGACAATAAGCTCACCTCTATTTTCGGTACATACTAGGTAAAGGTTTCCGACATAGGCCGAAGAATCATCAAACTTAAGTGGCAGTGAGCAGGACACATTGCTCGCAGAACAGGGGCTTTACCATGACTGTTAAAATGGCAAGCATGCGTGCGAGAAAAAGAGATGGAGGTTTGGGTCGTAAAATGGATCCCATTAAGAGTTCATGGTAGGGCCTCAGATGGTCGATGGGGCCGAAAAGTTCTGGAGTGGCGACTGCACACCGGAAGATGCAGCGTTGGAAGCTTTCTCACAAGGTGGACCGATGACCTGGTGAATTTTGCGGGAGTCCGATGGATGGGAGACTCGCAGAACACTTGGGGAAGGCTTATGTCCAAAAGTGGGCGTCTTTCTGCTAAAATGATGATGATGATGACTAGGTAACTGGCGACAAATGAGACATTTTATCAGCATCATTTCAGCCGATAGACGTCCACTGCTGGACATAGGCCTCCCCCAAATGTCGCCACAACGAACGGTCCTGTGCGTCTCGCATCCATCGGATTCCCGCAACCTTCGCCAGGTCATCGGTCCACCTTGTAGGGGGCCTTCCAATACTGCGTCTTCCGGTACGCGGTCGCCACTCCAGAACCTCCAGACATTTTATATTTAGATTTGTTTCTTGACATATACCTTCCCCTGCGGGATATTCAATGTGATGTAAGGTTTGTGTAGGTATGTTGTTCAAAGTTCATTTATTTTAGTTGCGTTTCTAATTCCAGATTTGTAAACAGTGGATTCCTGAAATGTGATTATTTTGGTTCAGATTTAGCCTGGCTTTGCCTTTTACAAAGTAATTAACAAGATAAACATAATTCAGGTGTTATTTGTTTTACGATATTATGGGTTTTTAATTAACTGTTTAGTAAAATATTGGGTAATTTCAATAAAGTCATTATAATTATGATGATGAAGGTACAATAAATAAATTATTTTTATGGACTATTGTTATAGAAATTAATTAATTTCTTATGACTTAGCTAACATCAATTTTCTCATATTTACCTGAACAAGAGGAATATGTTCTTGTTTATTTTTAATGTTTTGCCCAGAACTCGTATTTTTTTAATCAATTTTAAAATAAATGACATATTTTATCTTGGCATGCGCACTATATGACTAGTATTTTTACATTGTTTGACTATAAATACAGTTTAGTATTCAATTAAGTTACTACGACTGGCCTATTGGTTCAATTCCCACCCAAGATAAATGTTTTTGTGATGAGCATGATCATTTGTTCTGTGTCTGGGTGTAATCTATATATATAAAAGGAGAAACTGGCTGACTGACATATCAACGCACAGCCGAAACTACTGGGACTAGGAGCGTGAAATTTTGCACAAGGTTTCCTTTTATGACGTAGGCGAGCACTAAGACAGGATTTTCCAAAATTCACTCCCTAAGGGGATGAAGCGGGGGTCCAAAGTTTGTATGGAGAAACCTACGTTTACGCGAGCGAAGCCGCGGGCGGAAGCTAGTTTATCTATAATATCCTAACTAAACCTGTAGTATAGTACTCATACCACCAGCTCTGTTTAGTTGGGACTAGATGACGTTGTGTGAAAGTTGCGGAATATTATTATTAATTTAAGGCTCATGTAAACGAAAAATATCTAGCTACACTAAAAAATGGATATTTTTCTGGGAACGACTCTTCCGTCGTTATCTTTAAAAATATCTTTATAACTAGGGACGAGTACATATGAAGATATTTTTCAGTGGTATCCCCTCAAATTTATTTGTTTTAAAGTACATATTTACTTGGGCAGTTACGGGCGCGAACCACAGAAATAAATCAGTTTAAACATCTGCATTTTCATGCGCAGTCGTTTAACAGGGTTTTAAAAATATCATGGAGTTTAACGACACGTATTCATTTCGTTACTGTCGAATGAAAATGAAAATTATGTTTCTTTTTATACTGACCTTTGGATATGAAAAGTGAATGATTTTTAACCGACTTCCAAAAAATGAGGGGATTCTTAAGACGTCTGATTTTATTTATACAAAATTTTCTTCTTGATTAATGAAAAGGGGCACATTGCTCGTAGAACAGATGGTTGATGGGGCCGAAAGGTTCTGGAGTGGCCACCGCGCACCGGAATACGCAGTGTTGGAAGGCCTCCCACAAAGTGGACCGATGACCTAGTGAGAGTCCCGGGAATACGATGGATGCGAGATGCACAGGGCAGTTCGTTGTGGCGACATTTGGGGAGGCCTATAATATGTCTTTCGGCTGAAATGATGACGATAATTAATTAAAAGGGAGATAGCGTTACGGTCAACAAGAAAGTATTTTTATTTTTGAATTCGTCAAATATATGACTTCTCCCGCACTGGGTAAAGCGAGAGGAAGTGTCAGACTTCTACTGGCTGAAGACCACATGTGTTCCTTCAGTTAGCCTTGGCATTTCAGGGTCACGCTAATTCTTTCAAAGAATATTGCTAACAGGGTGGCATGAAGGACGGTTGACGAGTAGAAAATGTGATGCACTGATCACAAAGAACATGGGAAAAGAAAAGTTTCTTTGTTTGCGCGTTAATCTCAGAAACTACTAGTTCGATTTGAACAATTATTTTAGAGATGGATAGCCCATTTACCGAGGAAGACTATAGGCTACATAACACCACGCTTGGACTCATAGGAGCAGTGCAGTTAATAAAAACGCAGGTAAAACTGCGGGGATCGGTTAGTACTTATTACAATAAATCTACATCAATTAAAAAACCATCAATAATTATCTGCTTATTACTTGATTGGTCATTAACTATGCAACGAGGAAGAGTTGTACCTTCTTAGGCTATTACCTAACTAGTGGACCAATAAGGAAAATTATTTCCAAACGAAACCAATTATTTTTTTATTGTTTTTTTTACCTTGTGTTAGGAAATTATAAACAAAAAAAAAAAAATAAAAAAAATATTTTTCTAAGAATTCGAACATCGTTTTTTCAACTTTTCTGTAACATTATTTTATGTAAGTACCATATAAAAAAACCAAAAGTCCATCCAAAGGTTGTCTGTAAGAGATTGCCCTGTGCGATAAGACCGCCCATTGTACACTTATTTTTAATTATGTTTGTCCTTATTTTTGTTTATGTGGTGTACAATAAAGAATATAATAAATAAATAAATAAATAATATAAAATAATTAATTTTCAATAATGCATGTACCACAATTTGTCATTCACACAAAGGTTCACTGGTAGAAAAGACCAGACTATACACCCCTAGTTTTTAATTAGTACAAATACTTTAAGGGCTTATTAGAAAAGGTCTTGTTATTATTTAAGAAAAGTCTCAAAAAATTATGTTCATAAACAGCAAAGTTATTAGCGTTTTTTAACATCCCAAAATGTCACTCAACGTATGAAAATATTGTACAGGGTATTGATTTATGAATTAATAAATGACGATTAAAATGGAAAAACATTGCGCGTAGTATTTTCTAGTAGCAATTGGTATGAATGTTGATTCTATTATGAATTTACCAGTTATGAAAAAACTCCGTGGACAATTTTAGGATTCTATTTTTTTACTTTTGACTACACAAATATGATCAGTAACGGGTACGGAAAGAGCCCTATTTTTTTTTTTGTACTAATAAAAAACTAGGGTTGTATAAGAATAAATAAAACACAGAATAATGAAAAAGTTTGTAGGTGTTATAGTTTCTGAGATTTCGTGATTAATCAGTGAGTGGTATTTCGCTTTTATATATATAGATATAATCTTTCGGCTTATTTTCCAGTCAGTCATTGTCATAAACTGTATGAATATTGACCATAGCGAACGCGTCCGTACGTTGCCATAGACAACGCAGCGCCGCATTGTTTTCTTCAATTTGTAGCAAGACAAAGGACGTCATGTTACTAATTATTATGTGTGGACACAAAGCGCAACAGATAAAAGTTTGTTTTTATAATTTTATTCAGAATTTGTTGACTTATTTAGTATTTATGCGGTTTTTACTCTACTTGTACCTGAAATGATGCAATACATAAGTCCCTATACGAGTTTTTGGCGGGATTTTTTCAATTGAAGTTCCGTGGCTGTTTTAATTATTCGCAAATTGATTCCTAGTGGACATTGTCGATACCAGAAGTATGAATTAACGTAAGGGACATTTTTACGTTTTGCGTAAAATACCCTTACATTAATCATCGTAAGGTTAATTTTTACATTTTAGGTAAATATCCCTTACGTTATTTCATAATTGGTGTAGTTTTTTAACTCTACGCAGCTGGACAATATGTGGAACCATTTTGAAACAGGCGCGATTTCGGTAAAATGGAGCTTAGAATTTTGTTGTATTGACTACCATAGCAAAGCTTGCCGAGATAGCCGACTCGATACATGTGCTGCCAAATACTGCATTATCATTTGAATGTGTTACATCCGCATTGTAATGGAACTCAAAGTAACTTAAAGTGACTGCAAACTTAATACTGTCTAAACTTCATACTGGCTAAACTTCATACTGGCTAAATGCACGATAAATGCGAAGCTATAAAAAAGTCCCTATAATTAACTATGGTGTACCCAGATGACGAAGAAACTTTTTTAAAATTCGAAACACAGAATATCAAAATCAATCGATTCTCCAGTGTGACCGTTCAAGGACGTTTCAGTGGCGGGAAAATTCCGGAAATCAGTAAATATCGAAAGTAATGAACATAAACCTGTCATCATCATCATCATTTCAGCCGAAAGGCGTTCATTGCTGGACATAGGCCTTTCTGAACAAAAAACATCACTTCAAATTACCTGTTACTGACATTTTCCTCTAAACTAATCGAGGAGACACTACGGCGATTTAACGTTTTTAAACGACACAATTCAGTCCAAGTGATTACAATTGGATAAAGTGAATCGATTTCCAACGCCACAGGGGCGGTCGGTTTCACGTACGCGACATGCATACAGTGCAGTGCATATCTCGATTTAAGCCGACCACCCGAAACTTCTGCTGAACTAGTTCAGCCTCTGGGCCATGATCAATAAAATACTTATTCAAGTGAGTGACTCAATCTGGGGCATTTTCTTTTCACGGGTGTGTATTAAAATGATCCATGAAACATCACACTGAAATTATAAAGGCGAAAGCTTGTGAATGTGTGTATGTATGTTTGTAACTTCATGTTCGAATGGCTAAACGAATTTGGATACAATTTGGCACACGGGTAGACCGTGTCCTGGATGAGCACATAGAATACCTACTTTGTATCCCGGTCGATCATGTTCCGTAGCAGCTAGATAATTAATATTACCAATTTAGATTTTGGCAATAAATAATGCCTTAATTGTCGCAAGAAACAAAAAACCCAAACCAATGAATCTAGATATCTCTGATTAATTCTGCTACGTTTTTTGTCCGTCTACGTACTAACTTTTAGGATAAAAGACAGTATTAGACCCATCGATAACAATTCGAGGAGACACCGCAATAAATTACCTTTTTTTGTTTACGAAGAAGAAAAACTGAAATGTGATTGTGATATAATGACATAGTACCACGCGAGGATGCGGCTAACATTACTTACATCACAGTGACTGCTAACGGTACAACGCTAGCGATTCCCAGAATTCTGAAACCCCAGGCATTACAGGTTTCCGTAGAATTTGAGGCTGCACTAGAAATATATCAAGAAATCATATTCATCCCACGCTTAGCTGAACTAAAACGCTACCGGGAACCGTTTCTTTTCAAAATTTTCTCGGAACAAATAAATATTCGCTGGCGTTCGTACGCCACATTATTCATATGAAGACTTAGCTTTGGTAAAAACTCTCGGTAGAAAACTTAGGTGCTCGAACCGAACTGAACTTTACCTACTTTATAATTGCTAGTGGAAGTTTGCACTTGTTACATTATGTTTCATTGCCATTGGGAACTTTCTTAATGGCGTTATACGACTATAATGTAACCTTTGGAAACGGCTTCAAGGCGACGCTTAATACAATCAAGATTGAAGATAGCTGAAATCGTGCATGCGATACTCTCTTTTGTTGTTTAGGAACTAAGGTTTAGGCTGGAAATGACGAAGTATAAGGCTAAAATAGACATGATTTAGCCAGGGAAGGTTGTTCCTTAGATCATCAACACGAAACCAAAGGACTAAACCGAATAATCTGCTACAGATCTACACTAAAAACATCACAATTTTTGATGTATTTGATCTAAGGTTTAGGCTACAAATGACGAAGTATAAGACTAAAATAGACATGATTTAGCAAGAGAAGGTTGTTCCTTAGATCATCAAACGAATTTGTTGCAGATCTACACTAAAAATACTACAGTGTCAGATGTACTTGATGGGACATCACGCTTTACTAATGCCAAAACATTTACTAAAACCACGTACGGCACAGTTCGTGATAAGTTTCAGTAAGATATTTCTGTTCGAAGGTCGGCGTATAATTTCAACGGTTGGATTACTGAATGTTTCCGCTCCATCCCCGTGGGACAGCTACTGAGTGTCGGGCATGACGTATGGCCACCGCATGCCCCCGACCGGGGGAGGTTTCATACCGGGAATTCCTCTCAGAATCACCAGAATGACTTGGTCTCCCACCCCCCTCGCAAACAAGGCCGCCCAACAATGGGAGATGAAGCCTAATGAAGCGTCGCAGCTCAATTTTCAATGGACGTCGCTCAAATGGACGTTTACACAAATTGTATAATATGTTTGTTACTGAAACTGCGGTTGTGTCCATATCTGTATGTCGTTTTATTGTTATATTTGTTGTACTGTTAATTGAAAAAAATGCACTGCGTATATTTTTTGTTCGTTTCCGAATTTAATCATGTAAGAGAATTTTATTTTTTGGATAGTTGTTCACTTGGGTATTAAAGTTTTACTTGAAAATATACTTTTGTTATGCCTTAAAAGTCACTATTCAAAGTTATTAGGGAATAATTTAATCCATTATATCTTAGAGGAGGCCTGTTTGGTTGCGGTATTGTTCGTAAAAGTTACCGCGTCCTGGAAGGCAAAGGGCAACTGAAGGAACACGGGTGGGTTTTAGTCAGTAAAAGTCTGATATTCCCTCTCGCCCCTCCCAGAGTGGGAGAAGTTATTTGATGATTTTCTACAAAAAGGTGGCTCTTTATTTAGCAGTGAACGTCTATTGGCTTAAAGCAATATAATGTTACCTCTAAGTCTACCTTAACTTAAGTTGCCTACTTGGAAACCTAAATAAACAGAACCTTCAAATGACATTTCAGCGTCCTCAGCGAGGATATAACACAAAGTACCGCCACTTATCTTTAATCCGGTTGCCAAAAAACGTTTGGTGTCACACAATGTTGGAGTGGACGAAAAAATCTAAAGGGCTGCTCTTGACACGCTTAAGTACGAGCTGTTGTAAGTGCCTATCTACCTACCTACCCCATATAAGTAGACTAATGGGCCTACCACATGCAGAAGCTTCACCACAGTTTTGTCTGCGACCCGTGGATCGATGACCTGGTGAGGGTCGTGGGAATCCGATGGATGCGAAACACACAGGACCGTTCGTTATGGTGATACTTGGGGGAAGTCTATGTCTAAAATTGAACGACTTTCTGCTGAAATGATTATGATGATGACGTATTTTTAGGGTTCCGTACCTCAAAAGGAAAAAGCGGAACCCTTATAGGATTGCTTTTTTGTCTGTCAATCTGTCTTCTCGGGATCGCGTGGAGGTATTGAGTTCGAATTAAAACCATATACTCAGGTTTACGGTCCCTTAAAACTGTGAAAAAAAAATCAAAATTTTGGGTTAACGAAAAAAAAAATACAGGCTTTTATTTCGCAAAAAACTTATCATAAGGGAATCAAAATTCATAGGGTATTCCCGTTGACCTAGAATCCTGAAATTTGGCATGAAGCAAGGTCACATAAGGCATGAAACAAGGCACAAGTATAGGAAAAAAATCTAAAAACTGTAAATTTGTAGAACTGTCACAAAAAAAAAAAATATTTTGCAATTCGGAAGAATCTTCGTAACTCAATTCGGGAATTGAACTGTTTACTTAGGTCAGTTTGTACAAGTTTAGGGAAGTCCTTGCGTAGTCTGAACTGTAAAACAATTTCAAACTTGAACCCTAACTTTACTGCAGTCTAACTTTTATTCTGTTAGTTCTGAGCTGCTTATGACAGATTTGTTCTAGAAGACCACCTTCTGGGTCTGCACTAGGACTGGTCCGTGATACCAAGGGCGGATTTGCCCCAGATGTCATTTTTGTGTACTATGGAGATTCCATCACACAGTACACAAAAATACACCCGGCGACGCGGTTGGCCCAGGAAGAAATGGCGTGACGAATTGGACTTCTACCTAAAGGATTGGTCGGATGTAGCTATAGACAGACAAAAGTGGAGTGGAAAAGAAAGCCACGGAGGTCTTTGGCGTGGGTGGGACACAACAGTCTTATAATAAGTATGGCCTATATTTTGTTCTAAAGGAGTGTCGAATGGAAAGCTGGCACCAAGCATTAGTAATTGCTTTTTTTCCAATTTTTTCTTTCCCAAGTTCTTTTTAATAACAACGAGAAGAAAGATTCGACGACGCGTCACTGTTACTTACAAAGTAGACATATTAGACATCATACCCATACGCACAAAACGTTCCTAAATTATTTTCATTTTGCGTACAGCTAAAGATTGACACCAGTGTTTTCTGATAGCTATTGTATAACCTTAGGGTCTTTAGCCAGTAAAAGTCCAACACTCTCTCTCGCACCATCCAGAGGAGGAGGAATCATTTTGACGATTTCCCACGTAAATGTGTATGTATATGTTACTTTTCTGGAAGCGAGCTTCATTAACCTCCCATCAAGTGAGAAGGTAGTCAAACGTGAGCCAAGCCGTAAAAAACCTTCAACAAAGAGAAAATACTATCACAGGAAATTCAATAGTCATACTGTGGTGATGGGAGCGTCACTATCCAATATTTCAATGTAGATATTTGGGGTCTACCTGCTAGGGCCACGGGAACCTTTGAAAAAGCGACCGTTGTGTTAAGACACAAGTGGGTTTTAGTAAGTAAAAGTCTGATACGCCTTCTCTTTCCACCCTAGAGCGGGCGAAGTCATTCTATAATAATATCATTGGATAATTTCCTCCAACAAAAAAGAAATGTATTTGGGGTAGGCGCAGCGCCTTACATCATCGTACCATATAAAAGCGGTACTGACCTACCCCTTCATATCCAAGTTAAACCCTGACATGGTGTAACACGGCCGTGAAAGAAATGTATTCCAACCCCACACATTACTGCATCAAGGCCAGTAATAACATCGTGAACGCTACTGTACAAAACAGTTTCAATATTTGCATTCAAGCATACGCATAATAGGAGAATAGTAGGCCCAGTCATAACAGCCCCGACTTAGGAGCATGTAGGTCGCGGGTTCAAACCCAGCCAGGTGCATTACTTTGTGTAACTTATTCCATCACTGTTGGTCTCAAAACGGTGAAGGAAAACATCGTGAGGAAACCAGCATGTCCTAGAACCTAAAAATTCGAAGACATGTGACATCCACCAACCCGCACTGGGCCCGCGTGGTGGATTACGGCCCATTCCCGCTCCTAGAGGGGAGGGAACATTTTAAGTCCGATTATGATATGTTACTATGAAAGTAGAAGGATGTTTTTATTCATTGATAATTTTCTTCGTAATTCATTAAACCCCAAGCCAACGCCGAAGTTCACTCTCTCATTGTATTTCTCTTGTGTCTCTAATTACGGTATTAAATAACGAAAAGACAAAACTATTATAGAAACACCGACTTCCGAAATAAAAGTTATTTTGCACTTTTCAGTGTTTTTTTTACATTGAAATCGGTGCTATTTTTTTTTTTTGTAAAAAGTTATTTATTTTTATTTGAATTTTGTGCTTGCAATACGACGCATATATATCTCAGCAAACATTACCGATAGTTATGACGTTTCATACAGCTATCATCTTCACATGATATCAGTTTTCAGTGTGATTGTAAATCGAATGCAACGCTAAGGTCAGCGGGCCAATAGCGTTATGTAGAACAAGCTCGTGAGACGAGATCATCAAATCGTTATCTATGCGGATACAAATTGATGCAATTAAGCTAAGACCCTATATGTTATCTCTTCACCCTATGTCATGTAGATAATATAAATACACGAGTATTGTAGAGGCAAAAGTTTGTATAATAATAATATTCCACAACTATCACACAACGCCATCTGGTCTCAAACTAAGCAGAGCTTGTGCTAGGAGTACTAGACAACTGATAAACATACTTACCTATATATTTCTAAATACATACATATTATAGATAAATTACACCCAGACATAGAACAAATGATCGTGCTCATCACACAAACATTTGTCCTGGGTGGGAATCGAACCCACGACCTCCGGCCTAGCAGTCAGGACCACTAGACCAACAGGCTAGTCTTACCAACAGGCTAGTCAAATGTATGTATGTGTATTTGTTACTACTTGTCGGTAAAACCCCTTGACGGATTTCAAATTCGGCATATGAGTAGATACAACATGTCCTGGAAAAGGAGATAGGAATACCCACCAGCGGGTACACTACATAAATACGAAAAACTTTATTCCGACAGTCACAAATACGAATTTCAAAATACCGATATTCATAATTCCGAATGGTTCAAAATTCCGAATATAACAACTCCGACTTATCATTACTCCTATTTTTATAATTCCTAAATTTCAATTTTCCTAACTTTTTTAATTACTATTCTCAAAATACCGAGTTTCAATAGATCGAATAACGAAAAGTCCGACTTAATGATAATTCGAAACATCAAAAATACGAAATCCGATTATTAAAATACCGATTAATAAAATTCCGAAATAAAAACGCCTCATAAAACTGTATAGCAAGACAAATAAACACATAAATGCTCGTCAGAGGTCGTAGTATGAGGGGGTAGAATTAAAAAACTAATGACAGATGCGTTTTCCAGCATGCAGGGGATTTATTGCAGCATGCAAGCAGGCATGCAGCGTGCAAGCAGACATGCAGCATGCAAGCAAGCATGCGACATGCAAGCATGCATGCAACATGCAAGCAAGCATGCAACATGCAAGCAAGCATGCAACATGCAAGCAGGCATGCAGCATGAAAGCAGGCATGCAAAATGCAGCAAGCATTGTTTCTGTCACGGCTCCGGCGCTGCGGGGTTTGGGCGGCCCCACGCGAGCTTATCGTTGCAGATGGTTTTAACGCTCACCACCGCAGCTTCGGCTTGCTGCCCGGCTTCGCCGGCCAGCCTCAGCCGCGGCGGCGGGCCTTCAAACCACCTGCTCCTCAGCTCGCGGGCCGCCCTACCCCTCCGCGCCTACGCGGATTTAAATTACACTCTAGGGGTAGGGCAAACAAGACTGCATGAAGTCGGTTTTGCAGCGATTCGTTTCTGACACTAAATTTTGTAGCACAACATGTTGACTTTTAGTTTATTCGAAGTATTGAAAATCGGAATATCGTTTTTCGGACCGAGAACCCTTCGAGCATTTGATTCTTCGAACGTATGAAAATCGGAGAACTAACAAATTGCATTTACGACTTTCGGTAAAATAAATTTCGTGATTTTTAATAATAGACATTATAATTTTTAGGTATTATGAAATTCGGACTTTTGAAAATCGGAATATCGAAATTCGGAATAAAATATTTCGGAGTATTTGGGTGTTCCCCCCACCAGCATCTTTTTATTGCCCTTTGCTTTCCAGGGCCACGATAACTATTTCAAACGTTCCCGCAGCCCTAGAAAAACAATTGAAGATCGCATAGGTCAAGTACATTCATTAACATATACGATCTTCAATTGTTTCTCTCTCCTTAGTATCCCCTGAGCCACAACTTTAGCTAATCTAGGTGTAATGGTATAATTGATGAGCTAATCAGCAGTTACTGAACCAGTCACTCACTCCGTCTTAATTAGGACTGAGGTTACTTTCTGTCACACGACACATGTCACTCAAGGAAAGTCCCGAGATTGACTACAGATGTGTAGATACGCGTGTTACTAGATGTTTGAGGAAAATTAAAGTAAAAAGTATTGCGAATGTAATCTTAACTCATATTAGTCATATTATAAAAAGATAAACTTGTTTGTTTAGATAAAGTCATGTATGCTTGCAATGGTGAGAACATTTGGTGGTTCAGTAGTATGGGGCACAGTATTGGCGTTCCGATCAAACCCGGACTGGCGCATTACCACTACTCTCAAACCGATGAAGGAAGAAGGTCCTTGAATTGAACCAAAACTTCTGACAAAGGAAGAATGTTAAATCATTCAAATCTTATTTCAAGCTTGAATTGTGTTCTTCCCCTTACACGCCAGAACATACCTAAAAGATTCATTGTTTCAAATGACGTCACGGTAAAGAACATTAAGTATCTATAGTTCTTACGTGTCCATCATCAGCAATGTACCAGGAACACAATACATATGTACGTGTAGGTACTTAATGCAATACTGCTCTTTAAACTCGAAACATACGCGATATTGCCCAACGTGACTCTGAACAAAATATATCCCGACCAACTTGTACGAAATATACATTTCCATACCGACATTGTTTGTTATTAATTTCGACAATGAGGCTAACTGACGAAACAAGACACGAACACACAATTTTGTAGTCTTTTAGCCTTAACTAGGTTGAGTCTAAATCTCATTTAGAATTGAAATGGGTACGCTCCGTGTTTTAGCTTGGGTTTGCTTACAATTATTCCTTAGTGTTGTGCAAAATTAAAGACCTTGTTTAGACTTTAGGCTTGGATTTCGGTGTCTTCGTAATTCTGAGCGGTTTCTTTATGATACTAAAGTGTTGGCGTTTTGTAGCGGTACGCGGAAATTTATTAATTAGTTTTAGTTGATATTAATTGTAAGTCTTAATTGTTGGCTCTGATTTATGTTTTTGTCTTGGTTTTACTTATTTTTCTTTAAACAAGTTTTGGTGGATAATTTTTAACCGACCAAAAAAGGAGGAGATTCGAAATCGTATTTCCAAATAAAACCCAGGATAAGGTTGACCCCGGAGTTTTAAAAATACCTGCCAGTTTTACAAATTTTTTATTTTTTTGGTACATTGATATAAAGTTAGAAAAAATCAAAGAAACAAGTACCGCCCTGCAGGGTGGGTATCTTCTCAGAAATAAAAGGAATGGACGACTTCAAATACCTGGTGCAATCCCATCAGCGACGTTTGAATAGGTGTGACCTACCGGTGTCGTGGGCTGACCACACAACCGTCAAACACGCCTGGTCCAAGTTTGACCAAGATCAAACTCGGACACGCACCAGGGCATCACGTCTTGTCAACGTTCTTGACCTTAGGCCAGCAATTTTCACCCCCGGTCAGAATTTTCACCAGAAGAACTCGGAAGCTTCGAGGTGAAGCAACATAGAATGTAAAATATACTCATAGGAATTACAGTCAAAACACCACTTGGTGATTATGATCCAGGGAGTTCATGGAATACACGCTGGAATATCTCAGGACCGGGAATTTCTCTATGCGTGAGGTGATTTCGCACCGAGTGACAATAGTAGTGCACTTGTAAGTGCAGAAAGTTTGTCATTGCGACCGAGGCGGAATTCGCACGAGCCGTAGGCGAGTGTGTTATGGAGCCGAGGGCTGCAGTGGCAAATTTGCACGTGTATCAAACGACTTTTTTCAAGACACTTACGAAGAAATGAATAAACGGGGGTTGACCGGCGACTCGTGGAGGTCGACGCACGCCCAGCCTGATACGATATATGTAATAACATTGTGGCGGGGGAGAGCACGCGCATTTATCTGCACTAGTGCGGAAAATAGTCTATTGCTTGCCTAAAAGTGGTGGGATAAGAGCGGGTTTTCGAGTAAGTGTATTGAAAAATACATTTTCTATTCACTTCCTCAAAAACTGACTTTTATCGTACTACGATTAGGTTTAAAACATGCTATATATATCAACCAAGTGTTTTTATTCTTTTATCACACAAAAGGATTTTATTAGTCCGATTTTGTCACAGGTCACACGAAGAAAGGTGTTTCCACCTACAAACTTTTCAGCTTTATAATATTAGTATAGACATTTCCAAATAAATAATCGGAATATTTTAATAAAATGATTGATCGATTTGCCACTAGGGAGAGCCTACAGAGCGTCTAGGGAGGTTTCCACATGAATACATAGTAGCGTACAGTTATGCATTTGCATGATACACGGTTATTAATTATATCAGCCGTGTAGGCTACACGACTTCATGTACAATGTAGCTACTGGCTTATATATGTGGGTGTTAAGGTAGGCCTAGACTACGGGGTGGCAGTTGGGCATTTTCCACTGTTTACTTTTACAACATTTTATACTAAACATCAAATTAGCTGCTGAGTTGCGCGTCACGAGGTCGACTCCCAGATTTGAAAGGTTTCTAACTTACTTTTTTTTTTATTATTAATGATAGGCTCGCGTTTGACCACCATCTCACCTGATGGTAAGCGATGATGTGGTCGACGATGGAGCACGCTTGCCTAGAAGTAGCCTATTCACTCTTGACTTAAAGACCCCTAAGTTGTAGCTATCTGGAAACACTACTTAATTTGAACGAAATAAATTACTGCGCCTCACCATCAACGATTGCATTACTACTTACCATCAGGTGGGATCGCAGTCAAGCACTAGTTTATACCAATTAAAAAAAAAAAAACTAAAAAAAAACAACAATTCTTTCGTTTTTTAATTTTGGATAAAGTTACTTTTGATATAATTTAAGAGAGGTTAAATGATTTAAAACAGTAAATTATAAGAATACATCCTAGTTACACCAATAAACCCTTTTTATTATCTCTGATCTCTTTACTTGCACACTAGTCGGATGTAGTCCATTGTACGCTTAATAATAAAAAGACCTAACTCGAAAAAAAAACCTACGAATCGTAAAACCTTAATATTGAAACAAATGTGTTTCAATTTTCAAATACCCTCTTCACTCTTGATATTACGGCTTTGTCTTTCTATGTAGTCAGCTAGTCTAAACCAATCTTTACAGATGCAAACTCACTTCAGTCGCATCCGATCGATCTGCTGCAGTACGGATGTCTGAAACTATACTCTGTAGCAGGGATGTCTTGGAGTTCCGAAACTATCGGGTATCCGAAATAAAAAAATATCCGTATAATCGACTAAAAGACAATCGAAACGAAACGGTTGCAACTTGGCTAGGGGGGCTGATCCAAAATTTCATATCTATAACATCCCTGCAGGCCTAGCCAAGTTACGACCGTTTTGTTTCGAATCTCTTTTTACAGTCGGTAACGCCTCCGATTCCTTTGTTCTGACCACGTGACTTCACGTTGAGATGATGTCATTCCCATACATTTGAAGTTTTCTACTAGCGTTAACGATTGTAGACTATCAACTTGGTTAAGCCCTCTGTTCTATATCTGTATCTATAACATCACGTACCTCTGCTAGTCTACAGCTCCACATGTTACTCCAACTGAGCAGAACATTGGAAGACTTTGAACGGGTTTATTCAATTTGTTCCGTTGCTTGTTTCACAGTTTGCGAACACAATTTTAAAAAGTAAGGCAAGATTTTTGTATGCTGTTTGATATACCTACAATATGTAACATATTAAATGTACATCCTGAAAGTATTATGTTCAAGATCGGCTGCTGAATCGATTTCAGCTTCCAAATTTTTTAAATAGGTATACTTTTTTCTTAAAATTAATAATAATAATAATATTCCACAACCATCAGACAACGCCGTCTAGTCCCAAGCTAAGCAGAACTTATGTTATGAGTACTAGACAACTGATAAACATACTTATATATTTCTAAATATAGATAAATTACACCCAGAGACAGAACAAATGATCGTGCTCATCACACAAACATTTGTCTTGGGTGGGAATCGAACCCACGACCTCCGGCATAGCAGTCAGGGCCACTAACCACTAGACCAACAGGCCACTCAAATAATTAATTCTATAATTAGTTTAGGAAAAATACTAAAATTCATAGCGTATTTGTGTTCTTTAAAAAAAACACTATCCAAGTGTATTTAAGTAAACTTCCAGTGTTTAAATTATGATTCTAATTTAATTTTCTAATAGGAGTGTATAAGGGAGATTATTATTTTAGTTACATGTTGTAAATTGTTCTTAAAGGTTTGGTCATCAGTGAGATACTTTGATACCACGGTCACTTGGAGCAAAAAGGAGTGTAGCACACGCTCTAGCACAAGGGGTCGTCAGGTCGGGGGAGGGGGGGGGGGGGGGGTTGGCTCGTTACGTCACCAGCAGGGGCGCCGGCTTTTAGAAAACCTCATGAGTGCTCATGCTCATTTCATGACTCGAAAAAGTGCAATGGCGAAGTGTGAGAAGAGAAATGCACAGTGATAGACCGACAAATAAATAAATATCCTACTTACATATTGCGGAATAACGAAGGTACAACAAACACCCAGCTAACGCAACTAACCCAACACAAATATCTGTTTCATCAACAAACATTTGTGTTGGTGCGGGAATCGAACCCGCGACCCTTGTGTCTCAAATGGTGTTATAAACCGCTGCGCTAAACGGGTCGTCGGGTAATGAAAAAAACTACCATCCCTAAAAGGCGATTACTGATCTGTTTCTTGATGTCTATTCTCAGGGGTGCTCGGCACCCACTGTTTATTTCTCATGGGTGCCCGGGCCCCCGAGCACCCACGGAGTCGGCGCCTCTGGTCACCAGCAGTTAAACTGTACACGTGCACCTCGGTCAACCAACGGCATGCAACTGTCAACTGTCATTGCCCGTGTACTCGAGACAATTACACAAACACTACAAGGAGCAAAATTAAGCGCATGTCAAATAATACGATTGGCTGTTGAAAATTAATTCAAACAACCACCGCAATCTTTGGCTCAGTCATTCTGTACGCGATCATTTTCCTTCTAGAAATTAAGCTTTTCCATGATGTGCTATCTTATCTGTTTTTAGATTTTGATTAATCATACCTTATTACACTAATTTTCACAGAGGAGCGGAAGGCGAAAGTTTACATATAAGTGTGTGTGTATGTTTGTTATACCTTTACGCACAAACGTCTGATGGCGGCGCCATTTCGCGGGGTTCACACGCGTCCACGCCTGTTCCCCGATCAGAGTCGGTATTTTGTCCCGTGACAAAGGGCTCGCACACATCCACATTCACGGCCCCGTGCCAGTTTACTACATACTACAAAGGCGTACGGACGTATATAATAAATAATTGGAAAAATTTTGCTTTCTGAAGCAAATATTGAAAGTCCACTGTTTACATAGTTAAATTCGCCACTGGGTTCAGAATGTAATACTGCTTCTCCATAGAAAGTCTGAAACGAATTTTATATGATTATGTATTTCAGTCATCCACCATCTTTTTTTCCAACGCTTTCTAATAACTTTCTTGTTTTGAACGTCTTAATAGTGATAGGTTGCCACAGCAAACAAAGTTATTGCAGCAGCAGCTTTTACGTCCATTTCACGGCGGGTTTCACGAACGATTGTGAGCATGTCGTGAATGTGGAGGGCAGGACTTTTACCGTGAATCCATGGCGTGAATTCGCGCGTGAATTCACGGCACTAATGTGGAGCCCCCATGACCGGATTTGGATGTTTGTCTTAAGTAAACCATGTCCTGGGATAGGACATAAGATACTTTTTTATCCAGGTTGTATGTTCTCTTGAGATATTTTTTTTATTTTCACGCAGAACTATTTTAAGTATAAATTCCATAAGTAGGTAGCTACTAAGGTGTTTTTCAAATGTAAGATTATCTTGATAATATGTTATTCAGGGAAAAAAAAATCACGGAAAAGTATAGTAACATAGAGAAATTTAAACTGATTACTGAAAGACACGGAATCTCTATTTCAAAATGAAAGCTGTACATGTGTAACTTCATTAAAAAGTCATAGACTCACGAGTGCCAACACTGCAAACATCTAGTAACCTCATCATACAAGTTACGACACCTCTATAACAAAGTTAACACCAACGCATTTAAATTTCGAAACACCTCGTGCTACCATAGACAAGGTAAAAAGCTTTTACCAACCTGATACGGTATGACGGGCAAAGATAATGAAACACGCAGCCTTTGGCTTCCACATCTATGTGGGTTAAGGCTGTGATAGGCAAACTACAAAGGTTAATTGGTACGTTTCTACTTATTTCAGGAAGAATAATTTATGAACAGGCTGATTAGCTGCTTTCTTGATGATGTGATATGAATTTTCCTTGACGCCTGAAAGGAAAAATGCGACTGTTATATTTCGTTTCATATGAATGATGATGATCATCACTATTTCAGCCGAAAGATGTTCACTGTTGGACATAGGCCTCCCCCAAGTGTTGCCATGACCGGTACTGTGCGTCTCGCATCCGTCGAATTCCTGTAATTTTCATCAGGTCATCAGCCCCCCTAGCCAAGTTACAATCGTATCGTTCGGCGCGAACGCCTCGAGTAGGCCACGTCTCCGATTCCTTTGTTCTGACGTCATCTCAACGCTCAGTCACGTGGTCAGAACAAAGGATTCGGAGGCGTGGCCTACTCGAGGCGTTCGCGCCGAACGAAACGATTGTAACTTGGCTAGGGGGGCAGTTTACTTTTTTCGAGACCTTCAACCGAAAGAGCTGCCGTTGCCGTCGAATGTAAAGGGCTACTGAAGTAAAACAGGTGAGTTTAAGTCAGTAAAAGTCTGATACGTTCCTCTCAGAGCGGGAGATGTCATTAGATGATTTCTCTCCTCAAAAAAAAATAGCCTGTCTTATGTATCGGCTAATAATGTATCGCCTATGCTAGGTCACATCACGGCAAACCAAAAATGAAGAGACAAATTTGACTCCTACTGAAAAGACGGGCCCAAAGACAGGAGACACTCGAGTGTGACTTTGCATAGCCGTGGGATATCAAAAGCTAATCAGATAGATGGAATCTGAGCCCATTGAAACTGTGCCATAATTGAATTTCACAAAACTTGTTCCAGAATATACGTTTTTTTTTTCTTAAACCTTAAAAGTTTCTACAATCAGAATCTCGATTATATGTGCAAGGTTTCTACAGGTGCGATCATTTGTTCTGTGTCTGGGTATAATTTGTCTATAATATGTGCGTATTTAGAAATATATAAGTATGTGTAAAGCGCAATACACATTGAGCCCGCCGGGCCGCCGACATATGTCGGCAACTTTTTGTTTTTCATACATTTCATACAACATTCTTTTCATACAGGCCGCCGGGTTGTGTCGCCGGGCTTTGTCGGCGGCCCGGCGGGCTCAGTGTGTATTGCGCTTATCAGTTGTCTAGTACTCATAACACAAGTGCTGCTTAGCTTGGGACTAGACAGCGTTGTGTGATAGTTGTGGAATATTATTATTATTATAGATTTATTTTTTTAATATTTTTGAAACCTGAATAATATATATAATTAGAAAGATGTGTAATAACGTCATTATCCCGTAAGAGCGGTTCTATGGAAATGTATCTGGGGTTGGTCGCTTTTAAGACCATTCCACTCATTTTAATTTTTTTTTGAACCTCTTTAAATCCACAAATATAAAAGAGAACACCATGAAAAATTATTTTATTAAAATTGACTATATGACCAACCGCCGGGCAAAAATCAAAACATGATACAAAATAGTAGGCTCGATAAAAAAAAATCGCTAATCTGACCCTAACGTACTATTTTAAACGTGTGTGTGATGTCTATGAGATTACGTCACGGAAATATTTGAAAGTTACAAAAAATAATAAAGCTTCTTTTTTAAAAGGGCCTCGCAAAAACAAAAATCTTGAATAGTTTTTTTTTTATATATAAAAATAAAACCGCTGTTACGGGGTCGCGAAATCCACTTAGACCCGGGCGGTGTTCATACAAAATACTTCGTGACTACAAGGGACTGTCCTTAAGCATCATCTTGCGACCGTAAATCAAACTGCTCAAGTGACAGTGGATTGTTTGTTTAGTTAAAACAAACAGTACGGAATACCCCTGAAACTAATATTTGTTTTGTAACTGGTTTATTAATAAATATGCTAAATAGAATGTATAATTATTGATAAACTAGCTGTTGCCAGCGGCTTCGCCTGCGTGCTAGTAAAAAATTATCCCAAGGAAACATACTCCCAGGATAAAAAAATGCTATTCTAGTTTCTTCGAAATCCGTTCAGCCGTTCGAAGGTGAAGAAGTTAGAAACAAAATCATATAAGTCTGGGTGTGTCACCCAAACTTTCGCCTATATATAATTTCGGATAACACATGAACTTATGCGGTTGCTTGTAAAGTGAAACAATAAAAAAAATGTGGTTACTGACTTTTCTAACCGATATCAAAAAAGAGGAGGTTCTTAATTCGTCACATTTTTTTAATATGAAATAATCTATGAACAAAACGAAACTAAAAAAATATATATTATTAATCTTGTGTTACTAACTGTACCAAACGTTGATAAGGTTTAAAGTTCCATACAAAAAGAAACGTTGGACGAGTTGACCAATGAAAATATAATTTAATTTTATTTTCTGCAACTCGTACCATATGGGCCGTAGGTAAGCGGTACGAGTTGACGAAATACTCATATTAGTGTGTTATGCAAAACTAGCTTCTGCCAGCGGTTTCGCTCGCGTAAATGTAGGTTTCTCCATACAAACTTTGGACCCCCGTTTCATCCCCTTAGGGGGTGAATTTTGGAAAATCCTCTCTTAGTGCTCGCCTACGTTCTAGAAGGAAACTGTGCAAAATTTCACGCTCCTAGTCCCAGTATTTTCGGCTGAGCGTTGATATGTCAGCCAGTCAGTTTCTTCTTTTATATATATAAAATAGATAAAAGGTAACTGTAAAAAAACAAAATTGATCGAAAAACAAACGAGATATAATGATTTTTTATAATAGTAGATTATGTGACTAGGGGATAAAGCAGTGTCTTTAAGTCGCGGGCGGCATGTTGAATTCCGAACGAAACGAAGGTTTCTAATTTTAATCCCGAACGACAGTGAGGGATTTATGCGGTAATGAAGAAACCTGAGTGAAGTGAGGAATTCAAGCCACCCAAGATAAAGACAGCTTTATCCCCGTGTTGGATACTCTACTTTTTACAGCATCTGTGAGATAATTATTTTAATAATTTATTGACTGGCCTGTTGGTCTAGTGGTTAGTGGCCCTGACTGCTATGCCGGAGGTCGTGGGTTCGATTCCCACCCAGGACAAATGTTTGTGTGATGAGCACGATCATTTGTTCTGTGTCTGGGTGTAATTTATCTATATATGTATTTAGAAATATATAAGTATGTTTATCAGTTGTCTAGTACCCATAACACAAGCTCTGCTTAGCTTGGGACTAGACGGCGTTGTGTCATAGTTGTGGGGAATATTATTATATTATTAAAAGACAATTTAGTAAAACAAATCAAATATTAGAGAAATATAAGTATTATGTACAAGTTAATCTTAACTATCACTCAACATGTTTTGAGATTTGAAACAAACAAAATTCACTACTCTAAGATTCTATAGTTTCAATTTACTTTATCGCTCCCGCTTTTTCATTACTTTTTTTTTCGAACCTCGTCAGTAACCACGACCACGTTTTATTCTGTTTTTTTTTTTGTTAGTGGCCAGTTTGAATTTTGAATAAACTTGTTTGATGCACGTACATTTTAGTTCGCTTAATGTTGACGGTTTTTGACGTTCCAAATTCAAATCTCATTATTCCCTAGGGATCGCCCATACTGCATTATCTCCCTAGGGACATAATGACTTGCTTTAAGTGATGGTTGTATGACGTATAAACGGGCATTATCGAGCAGGTGGTGTAAAAATATATTATATCTATCTCTCATTATCGCCGTTTTCTATGGCGGCCATAAGGGTGTCATGGATTTCGACGTCAGTGTTCATATCGGACTTCACTTTTTAATCATCAGCTTAGAAGCTTCATAACTTCGTCGAAGATATTTTTAAAATTTTTGTTTTAAAAATTTACCAGAGGTAATAATATTTTTTTTGAGCACATTTATAAAAAAAAAACATACATATTCTTTATTATCTATATATATAAAAACTGAATAGCTGTTTGTTAGTCTCGCTAAAACTCGGAACGGCTGATCCGATTTGGCTAATTTAGGTATCTATGGAAATATTCGTGATACTCCAGGGAAGGCTTAAACGGTGAGAAAAACGGAAAAATTAACGAAAAAAAATCCGACTACAACGCCATCTCTAATTAAAATGTCATTTTAAAATGAATTATGCTGTTCTGGTAATGCCAGTAGATGGCGTTATCCTTACTATTAGGCGGCATGAAGTTCGCCGGGTCAGCTAGTTGTATACAGTTCTTCTATACGTGTGCTTGTCACCTAACTTCTTCTAAACGGCTTGACCGATTTGAATGTAATTTGGTGTATTTATTTGAGTTAGTCCTGGATCGTTTGAAAATACAAATGAACCCGGTAGGTTTTTTTTTTTTTTTCTAAGGTGGCGCTGCAATCGGGTTCTCATTTTTTTTTCTAACGAAAACCCAGTTTTCGGACAGGACAACGTCTGTCGGGACCCCTAATTATATTATAAAACCGTTTAATAATACCAAAGTTTAGCTTTCTAAGTAAGTATTGTGCACTGTGAAATACATTTGCGTTCAAAGCACACTAGTGCATAAAATCCACCAAAACTACATGAATAATTGAAACGCTTCTCTTGGAATAATATAGTTTGAGTCAGAACCTAACCCGTTCTCCATTAGCAGTGATTAAATACAGCATGCGATCTCAAAATTACGTTTCCAATTTATTATTTAATTCTATTGCGGACGTAACTAAATGGTGGGCTCATCAAATTTGTCATTATGATATAATGTTGCTGCTATTTTTGGATTGGGACAGGTTGTAATCGCGGTTTTGTGTCTTTGTTTGATTTCGGAATTTTATAAAATTAATAATTGTGGAAGGAATTTAGGAAGGGTACAATTTAAATGCTCACCAAAATATTTTTTAGACCCTAAGACTAAGTACCAAGTAAAATATGTTTTTTTTTCATTCTTGATAGGGGCTTGATAGGTGGGTTCTTGTTAACTTCAAATAAAATAATCTCACTCTAAGTATACCGAGGTGCTTAAAGAACAACGTTTTATGTTGCAAAATACACTCATCAGAATAATTGTACGTGTTGTATTTATATTCTTTTTGCCTACCTACCAAAAATGGATAAATGCTTACCAAATCTTGTTTCCCTGAAATAGTAACATTAATACCGAAAATGAATTCAAAATTTATTATTGTCAAACTAAAATTACAGTCGTTTACCTTTATTTATTCCCCCCGCAACCCGCACAGCCGCCACCGGCACGTGACGCACATTAATACGTACGTACATTAGTTGTCATTAATTGCCGAAGCGATCACCACTCATCACTCACTTCACTTCGGGACTTGGGGCACCCCAACTCGGACAGGTTAGGTTTGAAGGGAATTGCGGGGTCTATTGAGCGAGCGAAGCGTGCGAACACAGTCCCCGTCATTCCCTTCTTGGTTATTTTATTTTAAACCACCCAGAAGTAGGAGCAAGGCGGGGCGGTCCTCCGGCAACATTGGAGTTTATTTACTACTTTTTTTATATAATTATTTATCTGGAAATAATTGGCTATTTTCATAATTACGATTTATTTTATTTACCTTAGTCATTTGATGCAGTAATATTGAGAGTGAAATATTTATTTGGATATTTTAATCAACTTCATAAAACAATAAACAAGAAACATTTGTTTGGGATACGCAATATTATATTTGATATTCAAAAAAATTGTACGATCGAGCTTTTTTGCCTCAGCCAAACTGACTTAATTGAAAGTTGTGAAATAAAATATTGGTAACATCTATTTAGCGATAATATAAAATATTTGGTCTGAAATTAACTTTAAAGGCGTTAAATATTTATGGCATAGAATAAAAAGGAAAATAGGTTCATTTCTACAATACTTTACGAAACACAAATTGGCGAGCATTTGTCCGCAGGTATTTCGAATTTTTTGGTACCTAGTAAAATAGGTACTTTTCTGGTAGGCGTTTAAACACAAGCCATTTAGGAAGGCCTTTGGCCTGTAAAGTGTCAGTATAAGTTAGATACTGAATATCGAGTGGTGTAATAGGCCCGAGTCTTTGTTGTGCGAAACGTGTCCGTACTGAGAAGAGTGAGTTCACAAAACCTGACGCGGTACGTCGCAAGCAGCGATTTAAAGCGTTGCTATTTAACAGTAGCTTTTCATGACATAGAGCAGTGGTGGCCGAGTGGTAAGGGCCCCGACTTACGAGTTGTAGGTCGCGGGTTCAAACCCAGCCAGGCGCATTACTTTGTGTAATTTATTTCATCACCACTGCTCTCAAAACGGTGAAGGAAAACATCGTGAGGGAACCGGTATGTCCTAGAACCAAAAATTCGAAGACATGTGACATCCACCAACCCGCACTGGGCCCGCGTGGTGGATTACAGCCCATTCCCTCTCCTAAAGAGGAGGCCTGAGTCCCAACAGTGGGAACATTATAAGGCCGACTATGCTATGCTATGCTTTCATGACATGTGGAAATGTGGTAAATTTTAACGATTTTTGAAAGATATGCCGCATTTTCCGTTACATATATAGTAAAAAGAGTCCAGACAGTAACTTCTTTCACTATCTGTAAAGTTTTTTGAGAAAGGCCAAATTACGAGTATATCGCTTAGTTGTTGAATATTATCATCTAAATATTTTTAGACAGAAAAAAAGTACAGGTTAGATATAAAGCTGCATTTCCTGTCATAAGCATGAGCACTTTCAACCGTCGTGTCCTTTATTAGATTGTCATTAAGACTGTAGGGTTGTAGGTACTAGGTACTCTAATAAATAATTATAGCTATTATTATTGATAGGACTAATGTAGTGATCTAGTTCCTACTAGGGAGGCCGTTTCCGTAGAGTATAAAGATAAACAAGTATATTATAAGCCATTTGCATATCGCCCGCGGTTACATTTTATTTATGTATTGACGTATTCTGTTTATTCTTATCTGTTCTATTATATGTTTATATTTGACTAACTGTGTAAACAAATCACTCAATTAGGATGTAATACTGAAACAAAACAGATAAACATATAACATACAAAATAGATACGAGAAGTATGGGACTAAGCGATGTGATAACGCTTGACGTCTTGAAACTGATAACTTATATTAAATCGGTATGCATACTTTTTTTTTCATATATATTATATTTATATGCATAATAGCTTCTATCAGAGGCTTCGCCCGAGTGAAAAAAGAAAATTCTCCCAAGGGAACATACTCTCAGGATAAATATATTGTATGTGCTATTTTAGGACACAGTCTTCTCTAAATTTTATCTAAATCTGTTCAGACGTTTGAGAGTAAAGGAGTAACAAAGATACATACAAGACACATGTGTAAGTATCCACGTATAGATATTATACATATGTATATATATATATGATAGCAGTGGTGGCCAAGTTGTAACAGCCCCGACTTACGAGTTGTAGGTTGCGGGTTCAAACCCAGCCAGGCGCATTACTTTGTGTAATTTATTTCATCACCACTGCTCACAAAACGGTGAAGGAAAACATCGTGAGGAAACCGGCATGTCCAAGAACCAAAAATTCGAAGACATGTGACATCCGCGTGGTGGATTACGGTTCATACCCTCTCCTAGAGAGGAGGCCTGAGTCCCAACAGTGGGAACATTATAAGGCCGACTATGCTATGCTATGCTATATATATATAATATATGATCTTTGTAATATCCGAAGGGGTTGGCATAAATGTAGGGGCAGTAGACCTACATGTTAGTTACGTGAAAGAGGTCTTATGTAATAGTAGCAAGCATGCCATGTACTTCCTATTGTAGGTCCGAAATATTTTGGGATGGATACGGTTTTCCGTTAATAGTGCAAAGTCCAAATGAAGCGGAGAACGAGCCTTTCAACGCGCACATTTGCAATTCCTAATGGTACGGAAAGCTAAAATTACGGATTGCATCTGAAAACCTACAGTTGCCAGAGTATAAACCAGTATTCGCTAAAATAATGTTTAAATGAAAGACAGGACAGAACAATATAAACAGTTATGGATGCATTTTATTTTCAAGGCAAAGATTGTCAACGAATAAATATGTAGTAATCTCACGATTCACATAAGTGACGTATTTTGTTTTATTTAAAAAAAAAATATTTTCTTGTTTTTTGATAGATACGTTATACTTTATAACTAAATTATTTTAATTAGTAAGGTACAAATATCTTTAATGTTTAACAAATATTATTTCGAACGGTACCAACACAATCTAAAACCACATACCGGTAAACAATATTTGTATACCCAGCAAGTCAGCACATAGTGAATCGATATTTTAATCTAATCGATATTTAACACCATGTACCATAGCATTATACCTATGTGTAACAAATAAATACTTTGACACTACCATTATAAAGGCGAAAGTTTGTGACTATTTTTTTTTAAAGTAGGAAATGGGAATCATCAAATGACTTCTCACGCTCTAGGGCGGGCGGGAAGGCCTATCAGATTTTTACTGACTAAAACCACACCTGTGTGGTCTGCTCTTTGCGATCCAGGACCACGGGTTTTCTTTTTCGGAGGTAAACCCATGGCCCGTGTAGGCTTCGCGGTCCTGCTTGGCCCCTACAAAATCCTATGACCCGTGTAGGCTTCGGCCTTGCTGGGCCCCTACAAAAACCTATGGCCCGTGTAGGCTTCGGCCTTGCTGGGCCCCTACAAAAATCTATGGCCCGTGTAGGTTTCGGTCCTGCTGGGCCCCTACAAAAACCTATGGCCCGTGTAGGTTTCGGTCCTGCTGGGCCCCTACAAAAACCTATGGCCCGTGTAGGCTTCGACCCTGCTGGGTCCCTACAAAAACCTATGGCCCGTGTAGGTTTCGGTCCTGCTTGGCCCCTACAAAAACCTATGGCCCGTGTAGGCTTCGACCCTGCTGGGCCCCTACAAAAACCTATGGCCCGTGTAGGTTTCGGTCCTGCTGGGCCCCTACAAAAACCTATGGCCCGTGTAGGCTTCGGCCCTGCTGAGTCCCTACAAAAACCTATGGCCTGTGTAGGTTTCGGTCCTGCTTGGCCCCTACAAAAACCTATGGCCCATGTAGGCTTCGGCCCTGCTGGGCCCCTACAAAAACCTCTGGCCCGTGTAGGCTTCGGTCCTGCTGGGCCCCTACAAAAACCTATGGCCCATGTAGGCTTCGGTCCTGCTGGGCCCCTACAAAAACCTATGGCCCGTGTAGGTTTCCGTCCTGCTGGCCCCCTAAAAAAAGTTTGTGACTGTGTGTTTGTTACTTTTTCACGCTCAAAAGACTGAACGGATTTGGGTAGGCAAACGAATAACACATAGGATAATTTTTAATCCGGGAACATGTTCCGTTGAGACAATTGTCAACTGTCACGCAGGTGAAGCTGTGGCAATTAATAACTCATACATGAAAATGGTACACCATTTTCAGCATAGAAACCACCTTGAAGATGAGAAAACAAATTACCCTACATTAGAAGTTTCATATACGAGTACATTAACAATGAGCGTCCTACGATTCTAAAAGCTACATTTTTCTTTTTATAGATATAAATGTATACGTACAGCTAAGGAGTGGAATTATTTATAAATTCACTGCCTACTTTAAGTAGAAACGCCCGGGTGTCACCATTATTTGGACCGTCCGGAGGACAAAGTGGAGCATACGGTAGAAGTGTGTCCCGCTTGGGCAGAGAACCGCCGATCACCTGATCGGCGGCAACGACCTCTTGCGCCGGGCGGACGGCGCGAAGTGTTCTACGAGCGTCGAGCGCCTCAAGGAGATGTCAGTAAATTGTAGGGGCCTAGCAGGGTCGTACCCTACTGGGGCCATGGGTTAAGTGAAAATGAACCCCCGAGGCCCTTGAATGCAAGGCAAAGAAGGAACAAACGAGTGGGTTTTAGTTAGTAAAATTCTGACATGCCCTCCTACTCCGCTCAAGAGCGGGAGAAGTCATTGGATAATTTCCCACCTTAAAAAAAGGGGTCTTTAAGTCAAGAGTGAATAAGTTACTTCTAGGCAAGCGTGATCCATCGTCGACCAAATCATCGCTTTCCATCAGGTGAGATAGAAACCAGCGCTGTGGAAGTAAGGGCTCGTCGCATTTTGCGTGTGGACACGACATTATGCAGAGCGTACGGCCGTTTTGCTCGAACGTGGCGCATATATTTTGTTTTTAATTATGTTTTTGTCATGGAAAATGTTTGCAATATGTTAGTTTTAAGTTTGCGCCTTTTCCGGTAAATAAAAAGTTTTTCTTTCTGAATAGGGTTCAAACGCGAACCTATCAATAACAATTAAAAAAAGGTATATTGATTTTCTCTCGCAAATATGTAAGTAACAAAACTACGACTCTAAACCCAGACTAGAATTGGAAATTGGCGAGCTGGGTTAATATTATTTTAACAATCCTTTTACCTTATCTCTACTGCACTTTAATGGACTATGCTGGCCACCAATTTATGGACAATGATGTGCACAAGTGATGCACGTGGATACCAGTGATATTATTTCTAGGTAATGTTGCCACGTGGTGTATCAATCGAAAATGTTGCCAGAATAGAAATACAGAATGTCTGTTTTATCGCTCAATTTAAATCCCCGCGTAGGTAGGTCCTAATATTAGTAAGATTGCATTGAATCATTTGGATTCAATATGTAATATCTATGTAGGTATTTCAACAAATATGATTACGAATGATGCAAATAATTTCAAAACACGTCATTTTGTAAAATTGTATGTAATCTACATGTATAGAATCGTATCGAATAGAATAATTTATATACATATTATATGTGGGAAAAACTGACTGACATATCAATGCACAGCCAAAACTGCTGGGTTTAGGATCATGAAATTTTGCAATAGCTTCCTTTTATGATGTAGGTGAGCATTAAGAAGAGGTTTTTAAAAATTCAACTTTTAAGAGGGTGAAATGGAAGAAATTCGTCTGTATGCAAAATTTTGTTACTTGGGCCCAAATACTTAAAACTTAGCATGAAAAGTAAGACAAATAAATAAAAAGGTATTCGTTATTCGTTTCTCAAAACTACCCCTATAAAATGTTTTAAGGGGTGTTAAAGTTTGTAATGGATGGGTGAATTTTATTCCTTGGGTTAATAAACTGATAACTTGGTTTAAATTCTAACCAAAATATATAATAAAGACCGTTTATGGAATAATAAAGACCGGATAGTTTTAAAAAACTAATAATGATACTCGTAGTATCATTATTAGTTTTTTAAAACTATCCTCCACGGTAATATTATCTATCCTAACGGTTTTTATAAAAATATTCTCGCGAGCGAATTCGCGAGTAAAGTCCTAGTGCTTGCATATACTCTAATCATTTCTCTGTTACGTAAACTAATAGAGTTAGAAATCCCCAGGTCAAGAAATAAAGGTAAATAAATAAAAATGTATTGCTCATTAGGTATGCACTGTGTACGAGTTGCATAAAATTTAACAAGATGACGAAGCAAGATATTACTAAATCAAATTATGGAATAACGGATTGATGTACAGGCTGTCAAATTTGCATAACATATAAAGCATAATCAGCCTTTTAATGTTCCCACTGCTGGGACTCAGGTCTCCTTTTTTGGAGAGGGAACGGGGTGGAATCCACCACGCGGGCCCGGTGCGGATTGGCGGATGAAACTTGCATACAAAATATTTTTTTTTGTTTTTTCCTTAACCAGGGTTTCCACGCGAGTAAAACAAAATTTTGGATTCTACGAAATTGCAAATTATATAATAGACTATAAATTGCCTATATCACTGTGAAAAATATATCTAATTAACGCATTAGCTGATTTGGAAACGTGGTTCTGCCATATAAATTATCGAAGTGAAAAAATAGGTTAGGAGAGTAAAAAATAGTCTACGATCTATTCTCAGGTCTAACAAATATATATAAAAAAAACATAAAAATCAGTCTAGCACTTTTGGAGAAGCTCAATAATAAACATGGTGAAATTAGATTTTCGTATATTAGATTTCCAGTGCGTGTACTGGATTGTTAGTAGAAAAGTCCTTTAGTAAAATAATAACAATAAGTTAGTTATTTAGCAAATTAACCTGGCCTTAAGCATTTTCGTTAATTTGAACTAGATGAGGCCGAATGCCTCATCTAGTTGAAATTAACGAAAAATTTACGTGTTTTTTTAAACTTATTTGCAAAATAAATATAATTATATAATATATAATTCATTAAAAACTATAGCTACTATAGGTTCCCTCTCCTAGAGAGGAGGCCTGAGTCCCAACAGTGGGAAACTTATAAGGCCGACTATGCTATGCTATGCTATAGGTACTAACTATCACCTGACAGGTGTTAGAATGACGGGTGACAGGACAGAATGAAAGTAAAAAACGTGTTGTGCCGACCACAAATAACACGGAACAACGGCAGGAAGATGATAATGATGATGATGAATTCAATAATAACTATATTACCAAAAATAATTCTTGAATTTTAAAGGACTTCTGTTTTCATTTTCCAGTTTGTCATTGGCCATAGCTACCCATAAATTACTATAATTCATGCATGCAGTTTGTGCATTTTCCCCATAAGCTAGAAGTGATGCGGTACCATTCCGTGCTGGTACCGGTAAGAACCCAGTGTTCCGTCATACATAGCTTTCAAAATACTAGCTGCAGCCAGCGGCATCATCCGTGTGAATGTAAAAAATATCCTAAGGAAACATACTTTCGGGATAGAAACTGTCATATAGCACTTACACCACTCGATATTCAGACGGTCTTAGTCTATTTTTATCTATTTATCTCATCGGGTTTATTTTTTTTGAGGTAGCATACATAGACAACAACGAGACAGTAGCACTATGGATGGTATGGCATTAAGCTGTTGATCCCCGCACGAACGCCGGCGGTCGTGCGCTATTGTCTTACTATTGTGTCTCTAATTACGCTACTCAAGCAGTTAAGGACTATAGTAATGTGGTTTGCGATTAATAATCGATTCATTTTAACAATTCCTTTACACGACATCGGCGTAAGTTGCTCTTTTAGAACTTGACTTGAGCAGAGAAACTACAATCAATAATCACCTGAGCAGTGTCACTTTAAAATGACATTTTTTACGTATTATAGAACAGTGCTTGAGTGAGCTCCACTCAATATGTCCTTATTTTAAAATCACAATCAGCTCAGAATCTCTGCTTGAGGCGAGATTTGATCTTTGTTTTCGCAAGTGTAGTCGAAACCATGCTTGAGCATAGAATCTCATGGAAATTGTGGATTTAAATCAGAGATCAAAATCTCTACTCAAGCGTAGTTTCGTTTGATTTGAACTTGAGGATAGTTCTTAAATAAACTGAACGCCTAAGTCGAGATTCTTCACTCAAGCAGTAATCGGTTGAACGCAGTTTAAGTAGTACTTGAGTAAGGTTCTGTAATACGGGCCTAAGACTATCTGAATATCGAGTGGTGTAATAGGCGCGTAAGTCCTCGCCGACCGTTCGGTAACCGTCCAGATCGAGCCCGACTCGTCTACAGTGCGTGGTGTTCCACGCGCGGCTCAAAGAGATGTCAGCAAAACCGTAGGGGCCCAGCTTGGCGGAAGCCTAATGGGGCCATAGGTCGACTTCTGAAAGGGTTACCCGTGGTCCTGGGACGGAAAGGGCAACTTAAGGAATATAGGTGTGATTTTAGTCAGTAAAAATCTGACGTGCTGTCTCGCTAGCCCTAGAGCAGGAGAAGTCATGGTCTACCAGCGTGCCATCCATATCTGTTCAGCCGTTTGAGCGTGAAAGAGTAACAAACATACACAAAAACACATACTTACAAACTTTAGTTTTTTGTTATATACGTAAAATATAAACTAACTCAGAACAATAGATAAGTATCTAGGTTTTATTTCGATTCATATTTTATTGACTGCCATTTTCCTGGAAAATTTATTACCTAGATGTTATTTATTAGCCATTCATGTCTATATATCATTACCCTATTCTCCTTCAGTAGATAAATATATAAAACATAACACAATGTTTAAATACCTGTAAAAATCTTCTGTACGTGTGTTTGTCACCTAACTCCTAAACGGCTTGACCGATTTGGATGAAATTTTGTGTGTATATTTGAGTAGATCCTTAGATGGTTTAAAAATACAATTGCACCTGGTTGATGGCGCTGCAATCGGGTTCTCAATTTTTTCTGGCTATAACCCAGCTTTCAGACAAGACCAAGTCTGTCGGGAACGGTAGCAATTTATAAAAACTGGGTAGGTGTTTATCTTCCTAAAATTACTTTTTAGGGTTCCGTACCTCAAAAGGAAAAAACCGAACCCTTAAACCACTTTGTTGTCCGTCTGTCTGTCTATACCCTTTGTCTCGGGAACGCGTCGAGGTATCGAGTTGAAATTAAAACCATTTGCAGGTCTGCGGTCCCTTGAAGCTGTGAAAAAATCAAACTTCTGAGTTAACGAAAAAAAAAGATACGGTCGTTTATGTCGCAAAAAACGTATATTTCGACACTCTTAAAATAATCGAAATTCATAGGGTAGGTACTTCCCGTTGACCCAGAATATTGAAAATTGGCATTAAGCAAAGTCTTATAGCACAGATAAATAAATCCGAAAACCGAAAATTTGTTGTTACATCACCTTTTTTTTTGCGATTCGGAAAAATCTCCGAGAATTCATTCAGGAATTGAACTGTTTACATATGTAAGTTTGTACAGAACCCTCAGTGCGCGAGTTCGACTCGCATTTGCCCTGTTTTTTTTTTTTGAGATGGAAAACCATCAAATAACTTCTACCGGTCTGGGCGGAGCAAGAGGGGTGTCAGATTTTGACTGCCCTTTACGTTCCAGGGTGACTCTTTCAAACAATTTTGCAAACCTTGACTGGCCTGTTGGTCTAGTTGTCAGTGGCCCTGATTGCTACGCCGGAGGTCGCGGGTTCGATTCCGACATTCGTGATGAGCACGATAATTTGTCAGTTTCTTAAATAAATAAGACGAATTCTTGAAAGTGTAGTACATATTAACACAACATCGCAATGACTGATTAAAACATAAAACAAAATGTCTGACACGTTAAATTTGTACGCTACCTATATCATTTTAAATAAATACATATAAAACTTTAACTTGTGACAGTAAAAACACACATCGCAGTTTATCTTTTAAAAGATAACTTTGTGCTTTTATTATACTTTGTATATCATTTATTCCATGAGCCCGTATCAATACATTGAGACTTTGTGCCATGCAATAAACAAAATTTTTAACATGATTGGGCACGCCACAATTATGGCGGTAAGTCCCCTCTTTGAGGCGTGGTTGGAAGACCACGGCGAAGAAGACCTCACGGCGTCCTCACTTTCCGCATGACGCAGGTTCTCACCGAACACGGTAAGTTCGGGAAGTTCCTGCACCGGATTCGTGCGGAAGCGACGCCCGGGTGTCGCCACTGTGTGGACCGCCCGGAGGACACGGTGGAGCACACGGTGGAGGTGTGCCCCGCTTGGGCAGAGCAACGCCGTGTCCTCGTGGGAGCGATCGGCGGCGGCGATCTCTCGCGCCGGGCCTTGGTACAGGCCATGGTCCGGAGCGAGGAGGAGTGGCAGGCGGTCGCCTCCTTCTGCGAAGCAGTAATGCTAGCAAAGGAGGCGGCCGATCGCGTGAGGCAACGGTCCTCACGCCCCAACCGCCGCCGGGTTTCCGATCCCGATTTCCGGCCACCGTAGGCGAGGGCTTGCGGACGGCGAGCAATGGGTGGCTCGCCGTCCGATCGTCCGGTAACCGTCCGGACCGAGCCCAAGTCGTCGACGGCGCGTATTGTTCCACGCGCGCCTCAGGGAGATGTCAGCAAATCGTAGGGGCCCAACAGGGTCGAAGCCTACTGGGGCCACGGGTAGTGTGAAAGCGAAACCCGGGGCCCTGGGACGAAGGCAAAGAAGGAACAGGAGTGGGTTTTTAGTCAGTAAAAGTCTGACACTACTTTCCGCTCCGCCCAAGACCGGGATTTGTCATAAGATGATTTTCCCACCTAAAAAAAAAAAAAAAAAAAACATGATTTCCGTTTACATTTGATTATTCTTCCACTAGCGCACTCTTTTATTCGTGTAAATTAGCTGGAGTTGGACAGCGTTGTCTAAAGTGCCATGCATGTTCTTTGAGATAAATCCCAAGCTTAAAAACTTGGGCTAGCTGGCCACGCCATGCATCTTCAATACAAATCTTGTACATTCACCAAATAGTGCATAATTACCAAATGAGTAGGCTAAGAAGGTATAAAATAAAATTAGTAATAATAACTGAGGTAGGCAACGAAAAAGAAACGCGTAAAAGTTAATTTTATCCATTTCGTTTGTAAAAACTAAAACAGGCTTTCTCTACTAACCCAGACAGTTTTTAAATTAGAGATTCCACTAAAATCTCCCAACAGCTTTAATCTAACCATCAAAGAAATTGCGGCGCTCAAAACTAAATCGCAAAATTGTCCACTCGATAAAAAGTAAGTCGGCCACCCCTCTAGATATTGGTAGACGATGTAACCCTGGAGACTCAGGTAGCACGCGACCTCGGGGTCAGGGTCGATACTGTACCACTTTACGGGTGTATGTTGTGCCGACATCGATGACTTTCGCAAACAGCTGCCGTGTTCACCCCGCCGCCGTCGGCCGTTACGTCACTGACCCATTTTAGGGTTGAAAATTGAAGAAATTATATTAAAGTTTCAAAAAAATATATGTTTCATTCATTTAATAAGATTGAAGTGCTCTTATCTATACATATAATAAAACAGTAAAATGGTGGAGCGTTGGTATTAGTTGGCGAAAAAACTACTGAACCAATCCTGTTCAAATTTTGCATACATAATCCTTATAGGCCGGGTCAACTGTTAGGCTACATATTATCACGCTATTTGCTATGGGGGGTGAGCAATAATCCAAAATGTCGACATTAAACGACATTTGCCACGTTCGATCCCCAGCTACAGTTAAAAATTTTGTCATTATTTTATCTTCTTTTTTGTAATAAAATAACTTTTACCATTTTTTCAAAATAAAATTGACATTTCTATTCGATATCTTCTAAATATTTTGTAAAAACTAATCAAAACACATAATAAAATCAAAGCGGCGAGTAAAATCACGTACTAAAATGTAAATATGGCACCACACGCAATTCAAATACTCGCAACGCCATCTAAAGGCTGAAAGTAGAAATAATGATGACAATGATAGTTGAACGTCATATTTGATAGATGGCATTGTGTATTTTACGTAATTTTCTGAGTGGCGGAAGAATGACCATCGCCCAAGTTTGCAGACAGTTTTATTGTTTAAAATTGGACGAAAACCGTTATGATTAAACTGGAGTTATACGGAGACATTTTTAATCCTAATGCTTTTTTTCCCCGTGGTTGTAACAAACTAATTGACCGTGATTATTCAAGGGATACCAACCAAAGGCGATAAAAATAAATACTTATATGTATTTAATTATTGACTTTAAAATGACATGGCCAAATTTTCGGAAGGAGTAGCATGGCACCTTGCGTTGGAAGGCCCCCAGGTGGACCGATGACCTGGTGAGGGTCGCGGGAATCCGATGGATGCGAGACGCACAGGACCGGTAATTATGGTGATACTTGGGGAGGCCTATGTCCAACAGTGGACGTCTTTCGGCTGAAATGATAATGATAATGATGGCACCTTTATTTTTCTTTTTTTAAGGGTGGAAGTCATCCAAAGACTTTTCCCACTCTGGTTGGAGCGGGAAGGCGTGTCAAACTTTTACTGACTAAAACCACACCTGTGTCCTTCAGTTGCCTTTTGCGACATCTCTTTGAGGAGCGCGTGGATCACTACGCGCTGTTGACGACTGGGCTCGGTCCGGTCAATTACCGGACGGCCGGACGGCTGTGGACGACCGATTGCTGGATGTCCGCGAGCCCGCGTCTACCGTGGCTGGTCGTCGGGGTCAGAATCTCGGCTCGGCGTGAGGACGTTCGTTCCCTCACGCGTGCGGCCTCCTCCTTCACTAGCATTACGGCTTTGCAGAAGGAGGCGACCGCCTGCCATTCCTCCTCGCTCTGGACCATAGCCCAAAGTCACAAGGCCCGGCGCGAGAGGTGACTGACGCCGATTGCCTCCACGAGGACAACACACACCTCTGTGTGCTCCACTGTGTCATCCGGGATGATGGCACCTTGCGGCCTAATAATGGTGTGTTTTATTATTAGCAGTCACTGCTTCATATAAAACTGGGTCGAAAGGTTTGCGTTCCTGATCACAGTTCGACAACGTATGATGTATCTCAGATTCCTTGCAGCCTTACGTCGACATCCGTACGTTACCTCCTTGCAGTGAGTGGTGACCAACACTGGAACCACCCTCTGAGAGAGGCCAGTCTCAGGGATAACACTAATCGGCTGCTACATTTGTTCACCAGAATTTAATTGTTTTATGGATACACAAGCTCAGGACTGTTGAGGGTGTTTCACGCGGTTTCTGTTCCGGATTCGGTTGGAAGTACTCTGATATTACCATTTTACAAATCGCCCGGAGGACCCGTTGTAGCATGCGGTGGAGGTCTATCCTGCTTGGGTGAACCGCCGTGTCTTCATAGAGGCAATCAGCGTCAGTGACCTCTCGGTTTGGCCATCAATATGCGAGTTCGATTGGACAGGGATACACGCGTTCAAGATTTCACCGAAATTCATTCAAAAGTTGGAGACTCTTCATAGGGTAGTTCCCACTATGGAATAACATTTGTCTGATATACGAGGACGTCAGTCAAATACACACCAAAAAATCCTAGGTAAATGAACAAGTAATTTTTACGCCCCAAATGATCAAGCTGCAACAATCAATTCAAGCATGCTCTCGCAAATTCTTCATAAGTACTGTTGTGGAGGAAGATAGTTGATGATGATGGTAATTTTTGGATTCACTGGCTTTTTGGCTTTGCACCATCAGTGCAAACGTTATCCAGCTGAAGGTCGGTGTCCCGATTATGTTCCTTCGTTTACCTCTACCAAAGCTGTCTGACGGCTTAAACTCTTCAGTGAAACATTATTGAGGCGAAAATTTTACAGGAGGTAACTCTTTCGAACAATCTCGCAGCCTTAGCAGACATTGGCCCTAGAGGGCCTTATCCATTTGCTGACATCATTATGAGTCGCGCGTAGATTACTACGCGCCGCCGATTCAGGATTGCTTTGACCAGATGACCGGACGGCTCCACCGCAATCGCCCTGCGGTTTTCAACACCTGGAGCATCACTTCCCTCATCATCCTTCATAGTTTCAGCCACCTTCTTCGATCGTAGTGCTTCACTGAAGGAGGCTACTGGTTGGCATTTTTTCCACTAATCGCCTCCATGAGGACACGGTGGCGCCGGCGCTCCTACCAAGCGGGAATGACTTCCACCGTAAGTTCCATCGTATTCTCCGGGCGATCCGCACAATGGTGAGACTCGAGTGTTTCTTTTCGCTGAATTCGATACAGATACCTCCCGAAACACCCACATCCGGTGAGTCCTGCTCAAAGAGAGGATGCCGTGACGCCTCTGTAGCCACTCCTCAAAGACAGGCATTACCGCTGCGATTGTGACGTGCTCACTGTGACAATGTTGTTTTACCGGAACATAAACCAGAAACATACATAAACTAGTGCCTTTTCCCTTGGGGTAGGCAGAAATGCCAACTGCTACGACCCTTACATACTCTTTCTATTCATTGACGTTCATACATCTGGATCTGGACGAGTACATAACATGTATCCTGAAGGTAATTTGCGTTTTTACCTTTAACAGTTTTATGTGAAAGTACAATAAATAATTACGATGCTTTCAGAATGAATTGCAAGCACAGAATGATTGTACAGTTTTACCAACTTAACGTAGACGAAGTCGCGGGCAACAGCTAGTTTTGTAAAATAAGTCTTAAATGGCTTTTGTCATAAAACAACAAAACACATGCAAAAAGAAAAGTTTTGCGCCATCTAGCGGCAAGTAGCTAAACTAAAACGTTCAAGTGCAGCGCCATCTGTACTGCTCAGCTGGTACTAAGTATTGCACAACTTGTACACCGCTGAAAATGAATGGCGCTACTGAGCTGTGGTTGCCCGCTACTCCAACTTTTTTGTGCTTGTTACGCTTAAGTGCACTTCAAAAAGCTTTTGCAGTGATAAATTTACTTTAACTTCAAAGCTAAAAGTACTTGTCTACTGGTAACATTTTTTATTCAGTACCTACAAATTAAGTTCATCAAAAGGAGCGCTGTCGAGTGAGACTCAGCGAGAAAATATGCCTCATAAAATTATTTTGTAAAAATTACGCTTCGTTATTTTGAAAAGTGAGTCGATTTTACTTATTATATTTTATTTCAATAGGTATTTTAAGCCACAAATTTGTGTTCTACTATAAATTAATATGGGTAAGATTATACCATGAAAAACTGGGTTACCTGTAAATTAATTTCCATTACATAATTACCTTCTTTTCAAAGAATAGTGAAGGCTATTTCGTGATAATTTTAAGGTTAAGTAATTAAAATAATGTGCTATCACGATGAGTAATGTTATATAGTTCGTCATTCTGCCGACAGATGGCGAAAGATAAGGACTAACACGGGTGAATACATATTCTGTCATAAAAGAAATCACTAAAATGATTAATTGTTAGCTGTATGAATAACTTTTAATTTGTGCAAACGAGGTTAATATTTAAAAGGTGGGTTTCCAATTCAGACCAACTGTATAAGTTTAATGTGAAGCAAAAACCTAGGTAATTTTATTTATTTAAATATACTTTTGATAATAATAAATAATAAAGATAATAAATGTTACTATTTGAGTCTTAAATTAAAAAAATATACAATTGGCGGCCTTATCGTATTCCGCGATCTTTTCCAGGCAAACTGTTTTGAGACCAATTTTTAACTCGAGAAATAAAGTTATCTTAAGACAAGATACGATAAGATAACTCGAGAAAGAATTTATAAGTACAAAGAGTTTTTAATCAGTCGCTCATAAAATATGAGTGCAATAGTAGTTTGTGGGAGTGCGATCTAAAGGAAATTTCCATCACGCTTTCAAAAACTTCAAATACAAATCACGTCGAGCCGATGGCGTGGTAAAATGCTGCAAAAAGCCGCATGCATTCGTTTTGCATGGACTATCGAACGTAATAGATGGATTTGGCGACTCGATTCGATCTATCAGACACATGCCGTAGTGCATAAAGTGCATGGAAATAATAGTTTTGGAGAAAGAATTTACTATAGGCAAGCTTTCCTCAGCCAACCTCTCTACTGTTTTAATTTATGAAGGTAATAATTCATACTAATATTATAAGGGTTGTAGTTTGTAAGCGTGTGTGTATGTTTGTTACTTCACGCTGGAACTTACGGCTGAACGGATTTTGGCGTGTTACGGGTCTACCCATACCATGTATAGGAATAGTACCAACGATACTTTTTATCCAAGGAGTCAGAGTAGAGTAGTCTAGGAGTAGGGGAGTCTGGGAGTAGGAGTAGAGTGGAGTACTATGACATGGGCAAAGTTTATTCTATTCTATTTTTTGTTAATGCCAAATAGAGCCGATGTCGACTATTCTGCACATGTCCAAGTAAATTAGAAAAGCAAGTAGTGTATAATATTAATATAGAAAATGAAAAGGGTCAGTAACTGAAGACTGAAAATTCTTCGAGTGATACAGTTGCACTTGATGTGTGGACAAAGTCGCTAGCAGCAGTTATTAATAAATAAAAATAACGTAGTTCATGACAGTATTTGTGTGGAAATTCTACACGCCTTTTGCCATTTATTACCCGAATTAAAAAAATAAAAGATGAAAATTAAGACCTAACTAATCTAAGATCTATTAAGTTTAAACACAGTCTGTAAGGCAGAACAAAGATTTTGCATAAGAACTTCGTTGTGAAGGCAAAATAAAACCACCTTATGGGTGATTTTTCAATAGTCAGATTAGTTTTATTTGAGGAATACATATGGCGGTTTGACAGCTTTTGTATGACAATATTTATTCTTCAACTAAATGTTATCGGTCGATTGAAAAATCCGCCCTGAGTAAACTAAAAATTACATAGTAATCAAAAGAAAGATACTGTCAGAACTAAACTGACAATATAGCTCATCGATCCGATACCAAATGCCAATCGTGTTGATAATGCGAAGGTAAAGCCATTCCTCGAATCGGAAGCTAGGCCCATATTTACTGCTATTATGGTCTGTTATAATAGTTTCACCATTAACTTTTTCCATGCAAAAAGGTGAAAGTATTCACGAGAAAGCAAAATTATCGACACTATACGATTATATATATCATGCGATTTATACGAAAGTGAATTTGTCTTTTGTTTTCCTACATTAAAAAACCGGGCAAGTGGGAGTCGGACTCGCGTATTGAGGGTTCCGTACAAAATACCTGTGAAAACAGTTCAATTCCTGAATTTAGTTACGAAAATTTTTCCGAATTTACAGTTTTCAGACCTTGCTTCATGAAAAATTTCAGGATTCTAGGTCAACGGGAAGTAACCCTATAAATTTTGATTCCCTTGAGAGTGACGAAATATACGTTTTTTGCAACATAAATGGCCGTATCTTTTTTGTTCGTTTACTCAGAAGTTTGATTTTTTCACAGCTTTAAGGGACCGCATACCTGAGTATAATATGGTTTTAATTTCAACTTGATACCTCCACGCGTTCCCGAGATAAGGGGTATTGACAGACAAACAGAGAGACAGACAGACGGACAACAAAGTGATCCTATAAGGGTTCGTTTTTCCTTTTGAGGTACGGAACCCTAAAATTACTTTCCAGAAAATTAAATGTTTTTCTTTCAAAACCAATTGCGGACAATAAAGTGATCCTATAAGGGTTCCGATTTTTCCTTTTGAGGTACGGAACCCTAAAATTACTTTCCAGAAAATTAAATGTTTTTCTTTCAAAGCCAATTACGTAATTATAGTAGCAGATTATGTTTTGCAGGTTTTGTCTATACCCACGAAAAAAAGGCTTGAGTTTATATACCTACATAAACTCAAACATTTTTCTAGAACATACTACACAATATGTAAGGACCTCATATATACTTACGTTCGTGAATATATTTTTAAAGAAGGACATTAGGGCTACAAGAATGTTCGAAAGAGTAACCGTGGCCTTGGAACTCAAAGGGCAACTGAAGGAACACAGGTGGGTTTTATTCAGTAAAAATCGGACACGCCCAGCTCCACGCAGAGCGGGAGATGTTATTTAATGATTTGTCAATTAAAAAAAATGGGATTATCTAACTCATACAATTAAGCAGAAGAGAAGCTGAATGATTAACACACAACACAGCCAATAAGAAAGTACATTGTAACAGATCAGTTGCATGATCAATCATACACTGTCTTCCGGAACGAAGCATCGTCGTATATGACACGTCCCAGCAGGGCCAGAGCCTACTGCGGCCATGGGCTTACTTCCGAAAGGAAACCCGTGGTCCTGGGACGCAAAGGGCAAAGAAGGAACACAGGTGTGGTTTTAGTCAGTAAAAGTCAGACATACCCTCTCGCTCCACCATAGAGCGCGATAAGTCTTTGAAAGATTTCCATTATCATAATCATCATCATTTCAGCCGATAGACGTCCACTGCTGGACATAGGCCTCCCCCAAATGTCGCCACAATGAACGGCCCTGTGCGTTTCAGTTTTCCAGCCTAAAAAAAATCGTGTCAATTACCGTTTCACAAAAGATACAGTTGAGTTTTGACAAGGTAACCCCAACAAAGTTTTACCTACGCATTCTAAGCAACGGATTACACAAAATATGACTTAATCATATAACTGTTTAAAAGCTAACAGACCACTATCCGATTTATCGTAATCGAAAAAGTTTCAACAGACAAAATAATAGGATTTATTCGAGACACGGTAAATTAGCCGGGCCAGCAGCGGAGGCGGCATTCCGTGGGCGAACCGCCCCTAATTGTAAGGGTTCTCTCCGGTTTATGGCAGGTTTTATTAGCCTGACTCGCTTGTTGCTCTCAAATACGCGGCTAATAGCTTACGATGTCGGTAGGTTGGTACTATGATTGTGTTTGGGCTATCATTTCAGATTATTGGCAGTGGTTGAAGTGTTAAGGCGTGGGAGCTTAGGGCAGTTTATGAATGGGGTTGGAAGCAATGTTGTTTATTAGTTAGGAACATTTTGTGTAAAACAAGATGGTAATAAATATTAATAGCTTTTAGTATATTGAATCAGTTAGGTCAAAGTACTTCATCATTTCAGCCGATAGACGTTCACCGTTGGACATAGGCTCCCCCAAGTATTGCCATTACTACCGGTTCTGTGCGTCTCGCGTCTATCGGATTTTCGCAAACCTCACCAGGTCTTCGGTCCACCTTGTGGGAGACCTTCCAACGCTACGTCTTCCGTTACGCGTTCACCACTCCAGAACCTTTCGGCCATATTGACCTTCTTTTCTGCAAGCAATGTGCCCTGCCTACGGCAGAAGAAGCCAAACATAAGGGGCAACTTAAGTTTGGCTTCTAAAGTACTTCTATTTTAATTTTACTGTAAATTGTTAACATAAAGCAAACTGATTACAAAGACACAAACCTCAATAAAACAAACTCGAACGAATTAAATTCTATGTTAACAACTCGACAACATTGACTGTCAATTACATTATCACCCAGCCAATCAAATCATAATCGCAATAGTAATAAAGTCGGTAACGCAGTAGTCGAGACAGCGTGTCGCTCGTTGCTAATCACGCGAGCATAAACATTGAAAGCGATAAAAGCGATCGCCCGATCGCTTAGATTCGCAGAATGTTCGCTTCTAAATATAGACGGGTCAATATCACGACCGCCGCCGCCGGCGTTGCGTCTCGTCGCCCGCTCGAAACACCCTATGTGTGCCTTGTTTCTATTTACCGCCCCTGTTTCATTTTCAGCTGAAAGTATGAGGTTTAAACTGGTTTGAGTGCTGAGTTATTTTCATTTTGGGTATTATTATTGTGGTTAACGTTGAAAGCGAAAGGTCGAAAACCTTTTAGCAATATTTTTTTCTGCGTACAAAATAAGTGACTGAACTTTAATGTGGTTTAAAATATATTCTTGTTATTAACCATGAGTCATATAAAGTAAGTTAATCGTAACCTCTGACCTACCCAAACATTGGCAAGGACATTGCAAGCCCGAATAAAATAAAGCTATATTTCTGGCACAGCATTTAATGTGTAAAACTGATTGTGAAAGAGAAAATGTATAACAAAGGCGACCTAGATGGGTCAGTTATGTCATTAGGTCTTGAAAAACTCTTGTAGCTTTGTCACGAACGATGTCAGTGGGTCGGAACAAATGTATATGTCGAGACAAAGCCATCTTACAAGATAGGAATGCTACTACCGTGATGTCATGTTACAATTGGCAGGGAAAATTATCTACTTTAAATTCGAAATTTGGAGCAGACCGAGAAAATATATTGCTACGATTTAAAATGTCATTAGTTTGAGCTTTACTCTACATATTTGTGTCGTAAATGGCGATAAATTCTTGATATAAATGTCGTCGATGTTGAAAACACTTCAACCTTTTGCCTTTGTTTTTGAACGAATTAAGTAAGGCAGGAGACGGGTTCGGACTTACCATTCGCTAGTACTAAGCTCGTTGAGCCCTAATTTCTTGCAGGCACTCTGAATACTAAACAGAACCTTTTCAGTAGCTTGATCTAGACATCCCTTTGTTATAGACGTATTCTAACTTAATCTAACCTTTTTAGTAGTGGACCTGTTAGCTTTTATCTTATCGAGGCGTTCAGATCTTTTTAATGACGTCAACCTTACAAGGAATGACTAATATGGGGGAGGTCTGGAGAAATGAGCCATAGTGGTTTGTTCCAACAGTGAATCATGGAGTAATTGAGTGGGTAGGTTACACACTTAAAGCGATTGTCACGCACATTAATTGCGTAGGAAGCTGCCTTTTGTTTTATTGTAGTGGTAACCCCCCTTTTTAGGGTGGGAATTTGTTAAATAGCTTCTCCCGCTCTGAGTAGAATGAGAAGGAGTGTCAGACTTTTACTGGCTTATACCACCCGTGTCCGTTCTGCGTACATGCGTCATTACTTCACAAAAATCACCGTAGATTTTTAAATGGTTCGTCTGTAGTTTTAGAAATACTACTTTAAATTTTAGTGCCATATTTTCCTCTACAACAATATAATAATAATAATATTCCGCAACTATCTAGTCCCAAGTTAAACAGAGATTGTGTTATGAGTACTAGACAACTGATAAACATACTTATATATATATTTCTAAGTACATACATATTATAGATAAATTACACCTGGACACAGAACAAATGATCATGCTCATCACACAAACATTTCTTCTGGGTGGAAATCGAAGCCACGACCTCCGGCATAGCAGTCAGGGCCACTAACCACTAGACCAACAGGCCAGTCATACAATAAATAATATCTGTAACTGTTACTATTCTTTCTTTTTTATCATTCATGGTACAGACTAAACATAATTTGGTATTTTTGACGCCATATTTTAGTTTTAGTTGGTTGTAATTAGATTAGGGTTTTTATTATTATTTATTTTATTTTATTGTAATTATAGTTAGTATTTTTAAATGTAAATAAAGTACCATACCAGATCTGGAAAAAAAAAACTAATTGTAACTATTAACTAAATTTAAATTATAAAAAAATTTGGTATTTGCCTGTTCTGAAAACACCTAAATTGGTAGCATCAAAGTTGGTTATTAAATGAAGCAGCAATTAGCATTCCAAATATTGGTTTGAGGAAGAGTGGGGGCTTAGAAGGAATATCTCTCTATCTGTTTTGAGCATACGTAATCCAATGGCGGTGACGTCACATTTCAGTATCTGCATCCTTATACTGTTATTTGACAGTTTGCCCCTTCCACCATATTTGAAAGGTTTCTAACTTGATTAATATTGAACTAATTTGAAAATTTCTATCTATTTGTTATTTTGAATAACATTAATGTTTGATTAAAAACAATTAAAGAGGCTATAAATCCACCACGGCAGTGCAATACGATAGTTCATTGTTAAAGTTTCAACCACAGCCACTACAACATCAGAACCAGTACCAGTTACTATACAAGCTTTGTACAAATATACAACCTAAATGTTTGGCAATGTTCACCAACATATAGTTGGGCCCCATTGTCAAACATTTGATACGTAAACGCGTGACGTCACATTATGTATTTACACCAGTGGTCAGATTGGCATCCTCCCTCAATGTTTATTTACGACGTGTCCACTGCCTAATGAAACTGAATGACCCGTTTGTTGCTTGTTTCGTCCACTGCTAACGATGTGGTTGAGAGGTGTGTCTGGTGCAATATATGAGAGTTAAATTGATAGTATAAGACATTTTTTGGTTGACTGGCCTGTTGGTCTAGTGGTTAGTGATCCTGACTGTTATGGGTTCGATTCCCACCCAAGACCAATGTTTGCGTGATGAGCACAATCATTTGTTTTTAGTCTGGGTGTAATTTATCTATAATGTGTATGTACTTAGAAATATAAGTAGGTATGTATCAGCTGTCTAGTACTCATAGCACACAAGCTCTGCTTAGTTTGGGACTAGATAGCGTTGTGTGAAAGTTGGGGAATACTATTATTATCATTTCTTTATTAGTCATTTTAATGAAATATATTTTTAAAAAACAATATAAAAATAGTATTGGGAACAGGGTCCCGGCTACCGGGGCTCCAGAGAAAAGAATTTAACTATACGAGTCGTGTCTAGAAGTACCACTTTCTGAATGAAGCTCTTGATTCAGTCGTGTAACGAGAGCCTCTGGGTTCCAAATTTTAGTCACCCAACTACCTAACACCCCACTGCCACCACCACCAACCCACTTGTGTCCTTACACAGGTGGGTTTTAGACAGTAAAAGTTGTGTGAAAGAGAGCCCCTGGGTCCTCTAACGAAGGCAAAGAAGGAACATAGCAGTGGATTTTAGTCAGTAGAAGTCTGATGCGCTCTCCCGCCCTAGACCGGGAGAAGTCATTGGATGATTTTCCAACTAAAAAAGGAAACAGGTGGGTTTTGGACAGTAAAAGTCTGACACGCCTTCTCACTCCACCCTTTTCAAATTAAAAAAAAAGGTTATACATCTGTCTAGTTTTTTAAGCGATAAGCGTAATGTGTTTTTAATATATGGCATTAAAACATGTAAGACTCTAATCAAGAAAAAGCAAACAAGTGAGCATGATTAAAAGGAATTTTGCAGACTTAATTTAAATTTTCCTTTAGCTCCGTGAACCCTCTTTGAGTAAGAAATCAAATAGAAAAATGGCCGTAATTTATTTCACTTTAAGCACGCGTGTGTGAGTTGTGTGAATTCCAATTTATTACGAGTCTTAAACACGGTAGACCCTTCGCTTGTGAATAAGTGATGGGGACCATTTGTTTCAGCTGGCAAGGCTTCGAGGAACTGTCCGTTGAAGTACAAGAAGGCTAATTTTAGCTTGGAAGTGTTGAGAAGATGATTGAGTAGGCTAATATTGAATTTTGTATTAGTAGTGTACGTTGTAAACTTGAGTGATGCTACGAAGTCGATAATCGTAGGTCAGAGTGCTACGCTGTCCGTGCTACGGCGTAGCACTTTGAGTTACGATTATACGGTCGCCACTACAATGAAATGTTTAGATGGTTATTTTAGCTTGGAAGTGTTGAGAAGATGATTGAGTAGACTAACATTGAATTTTGTAATTAGGTACGTTGTAAACTTAAGTGATGCTACGAAGTTTGCTATGATAATCGTAGGTCAGAGTGCTACGCTGTCCGTGCTACGGCGTAGCACTTTGAGCTACGATTATACGGTCGCCTCTACAATGAAATGTTTAGATAAGTAGTTTCCCTAATTATTTTTATGCAGCGTCTAATTTGTGCAATGAAATACGTTTTAAGCGGGTAATTATCAAATAACTTCTCCTGCTCTAGGTGGAGCGAGACAGTGACAAAACCCACCATGTTTCTTCAGTTTTGCACTCCAGGGCCACGGTAACTCTTTCGAATAATTGCTTCTGAGGACCTAAAAGTCGCATTGCATCAGTGATAGCAAAAATCGAAATGCCGAAGTGTTCAAAGTGGCATTGTATCAGTGATAGCGAATATCAAAATGCCGAAGTGTCTTGCGTGAAATCGAGATTATGGATACAGTGTCTCTTTGAATAGAGCTCACATCTGTATGACACTCATCACAGTCAGTCAGAAGAGGCAGAATAGGGATTCTGATCACATAACCAAGCAAGTGTTGGACTGAAATCCCCAACCAGACTTGGCGTTGCACCGTGTTGGCGGAAACGATGAACAACTAAATGAATGACGTGAAGCGAGGTGAAGCGTGAAGCTCAAAACCGTTTACAATGGAGGACTATTGTGGACGTCTTCGGCCCCTTCTAGGGGTCACAGGACATTAGGTAAAGTCATAGAATAGGCACACGACTTCTAAGAGATCTAAGACAAAGAAGAAATTGCCGTAAATTCTTATAATATAATATTCACACAAATATCACACAATGCCGTCTAGACCTAAGCTAAGCAGAGCTGGTGTTATGAGTACTAGACAACTGATAAACATACTTAAATATTTCTAAATGCATACATATTATAGATAAATTACACCCAGATATAGAACAAATGATCGTGCTCATCAAACAAACATTTGTCCTGGATGGGAATCGAACCCACGACCTCCGGCATAGCAGACAGGGCCACTAACCACAAGACCAACAGTCCAGTCAATATATCCTCATAGCACATTTGCGTTCTTCTATCTGTATTTGATCTTTTCGTATTTGTATATACATTAATAAACGCCTACCAGAACTGCACCTATTTTTTCTAATTCAAAATACCTGCCAGAATGGATAAATGTTCACTAAAATAAGTTTCATGAAGTATTGTAGATACAAAGCTACTTTCTCTTTTATGCGATATCATTAAAATATATAAACGCCTTTAAAGTTAATTTTAGACGGCTTGGGTAAGATCGACGGAGACCCTCTGCGGACACCTCCTCCTATTTCTGTCTGTGAGGCTTAAAAGTAACCTAACACGAAGGGGATAACGTTATCCCCTTTAACGTAACCTGTCCGCGTTGGGGTGCCCTAAAATAATAAGCTCGCTCGCTGTTGAACATATTTGTTAAGCATTTATACATTTTGATAAGTAAAAAGAATTTAAATACAAAACGTACAATTTTTCTGATGAGTATATATTTATTTTGAACTTAAAACGTTGTTTTTTAGGTACCTCGGTATAAAGAGGGTTTGTTTTATATGAAATTAATATATTTTACTTTGCATTTACTTTTACCCGCCAATTAATAAATAAATATATCATTTGTGACTTTCAATGAACTGTCATCAACTTATCACTTAAGCCAAGGTCTATGCATAAAAAAATACTTGTATAAAATATAAACCTATGTTTTAACGTACTTGACATGGCGACTTTCAAGGTTTTACCAAGAACAATTTCCATTCGACATTCATTTTATGAATATTTATGTAAAACATGCTGTTCGCCGACAGGTTTAATGCTTCTAAGAATTACTTGACGAGTTAAATTAGGTGAACTTTAAATTAAAAGCTGATTCTATACTGCAATGCAATCATCATCATCATTTCAGCCGAGTGCCATCATAACGACTGCTATTGTACTTATCGCATCCATCGGATTCCCGTGACGTGATGAAATATCTTCTAATATATATTACAATACATAGTTGAGAGCAGTGATGGTCCAATGGTATTGGTCCCAATTTACGTGTTCAAAATGTGGTTGAAACCCAGTCAGGCGCATTACATTGTGTATTTTATTTCATCATCACTGCTCTCAAAACCGGTGGAAGAAATTTCGTGAGGAAACTGGCATATCCTAGAACCAAAAATTCGAAGACATGTGCCCTCCACCAATATGAATTGGGTCCGCGTGGTGGCTCATTTCTTCGCCTAGAGAGGGGGCCTAGACTATGACTCGAGAACGAAAGTCGACAAAAAAACTTACTTTTCAAAGATTAGATATAGGTAAGTAGTTATTTTATATTTTTTTTTAAGAACTGTCGCAGTCTCAACTTATTTGCAATAATTTAAAGTTAATCTACGTTTCCGTCAAGTTTTTGACATTGGCGTCGATCGTTCTTCACGATAGCGACAAAGATTTTGACATTTTTATATACGGAAATTGGAGTTCCAGATGTAATCTTTACATCAAATGCCGACTTGCTTATGTAAAGTAACTTTTTATAATGTCAACGATTAAGCTCTATAAGTCTACAGCAATTATAAACCTTTTCCCGCTATAAGGTGGAGTCAAAGAGCGTGTCAGACTTTTACTGACTAAAATCTACCAATGTCCTTCAGTTGCCCTTTGGGTTCAAGGGCCCACAGTCTCTCTTTCGAACTTTTCCACAAATCTAACTGATCGATACTACACAATAATACTTAGTCATCCACAGTAGCAATAAAACGTGTAAGAAGTCAGTGTTGATAGTAGAACAGACTGTCCAAAGAACTCCGGACAATCATAACACTGCCGAACAACAAACGACAATATAGCAAATATTGCTGCCCCCTAATCAAAAGTTAGCCAACACTCGTGTCCAACACACGTAACACAAAGTCTGCTCAACAAACTCATCGGCCTCCTTTCCCTTTCATCGCGTGCCTACCTCCGTGTAATTACTAAATCAATACAAACACCTTACACGCAACCTTGCGATCCATTGCAAGAAGTCTGGAAGGAAAATTAGTAGGCTTTGCATCGATAAGGGCTGATTAGAAGGTGAAGACGTCCAAGGTTACGTAGTTAGTTGAGTGCCCCTCGGTTATTTTTGGATAGCGAGTCAGCGACTTTTCACACGCTCCGCTCTCACGCAGTCGACGGTTGGTAGAAGGTGTATCTGGCTGAATAAGAAAGCTTTCACACTTATGGGCAAAAAGAATCTCTCTTTTCTACTTATATGTCTTCTTAAGGTTGCCGACATAACCCGAAGAATCACCAAACTTAGGTGGCACTGGGCAGGTCACATTGCTCGCAGAACAGATGATGTATGGGGCCGAAAGGTTCTGGAGTGGCGACCGCGCACCGGAATACGCAGCGTTAGAAGGCCTCCCACAAGGACGGATGACCTAGTAAGAGTCACGGGAATCCAATGAATGCGAGACGCATAGGACCGTTCGTTGTTGCGACGCTTGGTTTCTGGCCTATGTTCAACAGTGGACGTCTTTCGGATGAAATGATGATGATGTCTCTGTGACTACCTAGCAGCTGGAACGTGTGCTCAGTATAGATGTTTTCGACGTTTGTTCAAGGAACACCCAATGAAATTGTTTAAAAATATCCTACGATATCGAAGAGCTTAAACCTATTCTCAAATATGTCCCATTGGGTATCTCAACAACGTAGGTACATCATGCCCTAGAAAAGGTTCTAGCAAACGGTCTACCCGTGTGCCAAATTTTACACCTGTGGTATCCTATAGTTTAGAAAAAGATATAGGATACTTTTTCCCTTGGTTTAATTTTCTACTTTCATACAAGCGAACCCCTGGCAGGAAGAAGAATAAAAAAAAAAATAAGTGTGGCACTCGGGGACTGCCGCGGTAAAGCTATTGCATAGCATTTTGTATCAACTTATGCAATTATAATTATTTATTTATTTTATTTATGCAGTATTTCTTTTTCTTTGATATTAATTCAAGTTACACTTTTTGAGCGTGGTGACCGATAAGAAAACAAATTTTTTTCTTTTATTAAATAAATAAACGAGCTTCGTAGAGTCGTACAATACGGCTAGTTGCACGCACACAAACAATACGGCTAGTTGCAAGCACACAAACACCCTTCAAGCCACACCTCCGTGCCCGTCGGAGTGGGGAGCGTGAGGTTTTTTTCGTTACGGAATTTCTGGATTCGGTCCCCGCGCTCAAGGCCCTCGATAGAAGCTATGCAATAGCTTAAAAATCATTCAATGTTCCAGCGTTTACAGCCATTTGTGCATACTACCATAATATTATGGGACATTACCGTACCATTATTATCATAAACTTACTTTCGTCCATGCTGTACACTGATCGATATTGTAGCCTTATCTCACGGTTGAATCAACATGCAAAGATCTTGAAGGAAAAGCGAAAGAGTTTTTACTTAAATATGATGAATTTACCCCATTTTTGGGCGGTAGCCAATAAAATGGCGAGTGCATTGTACATAAAAGTGAAACATAATATCAAAAAGTTTACCATGATTTTAAGTATATTTTTTGGTAGCTGAACGAGGAGTAATAGTTTGTCTTTTTAGTCGAATGTTGGGAATAAGTAATGTTTCGCCGTTTTGGTACACAGTCAAATGGTAAAAAATATATTATCTGTGGGGTTTGAATCGGTGCCGGTACGGTTTCAGTAGAAAAATAAAGTAAAACCATAAATAAGTCTTCGAAGTACAAAACCTTTCATTCAGTAGAAGCAAAACTTCAATGGAAATACTCTATGGTGGCATGTAGAAGTGACAGTACTTTCAAAATTTTAGATTGTTTTGATTTTAACAAATTAATATTTACAAATTGAATACCTTGGTTGTAAATAACATATTATTATATATCAAAACTTACAATATCGAAGGATACGAGTGTTTTGACATAAAAATATTTAATTAATTGAATTTTATTATACATAAATAAATGAGTTGTTTATTTATGTATATGAAACAAATAAATACGGAGGTACAAAGGACAGATTTTTAAAATCAGCTTGTTTGACATATTTTTGTGAAAAACCTGTCCTCCATTTTGATTCCAGACATAATAACAGTGATTTATGAATTGAAAAATCTAGCATTAAGGTAGCACTAGTCGGCGGCTCGAACTCGTTAATTGGCAACGTTACGATGCATACTGTCTCATCCAACATTATACGATGATTTATAACGTTATCAGAGCGTAAAATTATATGAATAATTTTATTGAATTTATCTGGTCAAAATTAAATTGTTGATTTTTTAAATTAGCAATATCTATCCCTGTATGGAACCTATATTGCCATATTTATACTCCTTAAATTATTTATTTACGCCTAAACATAACATGCGTAAAATAGTGTCAACATATGGAAGTTATGACGTACATAACTTTAAAATTTATATTTTTACACTGTTTTGCTTTCATACAGGGCTAGATAATGATGAATAAAAATCGATATAATGTTTTGTTTTGATCACCATCGAACAATGAAGTTATCGCCAGACTACGTTTGTTTGGAAGAATGATCGACTAGAGCACCCTTAAACTGACCTTTAAATCACGAATTGAAACTTTTCCAAAGCCATTTAAAAATCACGTATTGAGTGAAAGAGCCAAGTATTAAATCTAGAAGCGTCTGAACTTCCTCTCCAAAGTAATATAACTTCATAACGCGAAAGTTGAACGTCATATGAATAAAATATCGCGCTCTACTTTCCATAGTTACGCTTACGCCTACTGCCCACGGACGCGTAGCTTCATAGACGCGACTGTGGGCAGTAGGCCTTACACTGGATCGTGATATACATAATCCATCCAAAGGTTGTCATCGCTTTTAGCAATAAGACCGCCCATTATGACACCCTATTAATTTTTTTCTGGCCACCGTAGGCGCGGGCTTGCGGACGGCGAGCAATGGCGGGCTCGCCGTCCGACCGTCCGGTAACCGTCCGGACCGAGCCCAAGTCGTCGACGGCGCGTATTGTTCCACGCGCGCCTCATGGAGATGTCAGCAAATCGTAGGGGCCCAGCAGGGTCGAAGCCTACTGGGGCCATGGGTAATGTGAAAACGAAACCCGGGGCCCTTGGACGAAGGCAACAAAGGAACAGGAGTGGGTTTTTAGTCAGTAAAAGTCTGACACTATCTCCTGCTCCGCCAAAGAGCTCCTAATTTTTTTTTTTTTTTTTTCTGTTTTATATCCTGCATCGCAGCAATCTGTTTAATAAACATTTAGCCGCTTCTTTGGCTGACTTATCGTCTGGGTGTGGCAAATTGCATACTAGAAATTTCCCAGAGGGGCATAAACTACCAGAAAAAGTTATCCAAGCATGTAAATGCCCTGGCCTCTAAGCTGTCTGGATCTGGAAGTATTAAATTCGCAAGATTGAAGAGAAATAGTATACCTAATCTCACAGACCGATTCATCAGCCAGTAGGAAGAGAAATTCTTTGGAAAGAGCTCCTAATGTCATTTTTATTTTTGGTATACAATAAAGAATATATCTATCTAATATTAGCTGTCCTTCGAGCTATCACCCGCGTCTTTGATCACTGCTTCGCTTCCGTAGGTCGTAGCGTGATGTTATATGAATCTATACTGTTTTCCGCACTTGTGTGGAAAAGTGCGTGAGCTCGCCCCTGCCACAATTTATTGTATTTATCATTTCGGGCTAGGCCCCGGGCAGGCCCCACGAGCCTCTAGTCAACCCCCGTTTATTTATATATTCGTAAGTGTAAAGTGTTTAATACACGTGGAAATTTGTCAACCCTTGTTTATTTATTACTTCGTAAGTGTATATCAATAGCCATTGTTTATATCAATTAAAAAAAAGTGTATTGAAAAACGTCGTTTGATACATTTGGAAAGTCACCGCAACATTTGGCCCCATAATAACCTCGCCTGCGGCTCGGGCTAATTGCGCTACTGTCGCAATGTCAAACTGTCTCCACTTGTATCAAAATGTACTATTTCAATTCGACTGGCAGTTCCAGATATTAGTGGGTTTAAACAATTAAAACTTTCTTCCAATTTATTACATTTTTAGAGATAATACCCGTTACCTATTCATACTTGTCAAATTATGTTACCCCATAATTTTAATAAGCTCATGAAATATTTAAGGCATTTGGAAGGTATCAATACTAATATTCTGTTAGCGTATTCTATCAAAATAAAGCGTGGATGATACTAATCAAAGTTTATGGATTGGTTTATTATTATTGGTATTTAAAGAGAGTGCTTCGTAGATTTTGTTATTTATGTATATTATGTCGAAATGAAATGGCCAACTAAAACTGGCCAGATGATTTCAAACGTTAAAGTATGATAATTTGTCAATCCTCGTTTGGCCTACTTTCCTTAGAATTTTTATATATGATATAAATTCCACGTCAATGATATGGCCAAACGAGGATTGACATATCATCAAATGTTAACATTTATACGATCTGGTCAGTTTTAGTTGGCCATTTCATGAAGTGATCAATTCTAAGATCTGGCCACGACATATTTAAGTAAAAGGAGAAACTGATTGACTGACATATCAACGTACATCCAAAACTACTAGGACAAGGTTTCTTTTATTGAAATTTTGCACAAGGTTTCTTTATTGAAATTTTGCACAAGGTTTCTTTTATTGAAATTTTGCACAAGGTTTCTTTTATTGAAATTTTGCACAAGGTTTCATTTATTGACGTAGGCGGGCTAAGGCTTGATTTCCTTCTACATTGACATCAGTCGCTGACGTTGGTAGAGCGTACAAATAAACAATGTTCTAGGGGCCATCTGACAGCAACGCTGACGTCTGCGGCTGATTTATTGCTACTTTTCTTTGTCATACGCGATTGACGGTACGCTTGACCGACATCAGCGACCGATGTCAGCGTAGCGTAGGAAATCAAGCCTATGGGAGGATTTTTCAAAATTCACACCCTAAGGGGATGAAATAGGTATCTCAAGTTTGTATGGACAAAAGTACTTTAATTCGGGGGAAACCGCTAGCAAAAGTTAGTTTATTCATATGTGCACAAAAAGAATAGCATAAATACAGAAAAAAGAATTGTTCAATACAGAAAGGAAATCTTCTCGAATAATTGAAAAGAAGAAAATGTGCACAATTCCAAACGTCTTTCCTTCAATGCTATTCAAACGACGTACTATATCTAGCTGCGTATGAGTCGCTACGCTCGTAGACGCTGCTACGTGCCCGGCCTACGTGCGTGGATGTCGTAGCACTCGTAGCCAAATCATTTTTCAATTCCGTCCATAACCCTCATCTACATGAGTTCCTTAAAGGTATATTATTTATGTTTACTAGATTTTTCCAGCGGTTTCGCTCGCGTGAAAATAAAAAAAAACCGGCCAAGTGCGAGTAGGACTCGCGCAGTGAGGATTCCGTACAAACTTATCTATGAAAACAGTTAAATTCCCGAATTGAGTTACGAAGATTTTTCCGAATGACAATTTTTTTTTTATGACGTAAATACAAATTTACAGTCTTCAGACTTTTTTCCTATACTTGTGCTATAAGACCTTGCTTCATGCCAAATTTCAGGATTCTAGGTCAACGGGAAGTACCCTATGAATTTTGATTCCCTCGCGGGTTTCGAAATATACGTTTTTTGCGGTATAAACGGCCGTTTCTTTTTTTTTCGTTAACTCAGAAGTTCGATTTTTTCAAAGTTTCAAGTGACTGCAGACCTGTATATGGTTTTAATTTCAACTCGATATCTTCATGCGTTCTCGAGATAAAGGGTCTTGACAGACAGATATACAGACAGACGGACGGACAACAAAGTGATCCTATAAGGGTCTCGTTTTTTTCGTTTTGAGGTACAGTCAAATGGGGTGAATAGAAACTCAGGGGAAAATAGAAACAAAACTTCAAAGGTACTTATTTTCACGATATTTGAATATTTTTTGCAGCATTTAACTATATCAATTTATTAATGAATTTTTTTTTCTAAAAAGTCGATGCTTTGTTCGAAGCCGATAATATGGTATCAAAGTGGAAAACCAAACCAAAGTTTTGTTTCTATTTACCCCTGCGTTTCTATTCACCCTGTTTTACCGGAAACCTGAAAATTATCCCAAGGGAACCTACCCATCCATCTATCCATATAAAAAGTCTTATGTCCTATTCAAGGATATGGTCTGCCCGTGTGCCAAGTTTCTTCCAATGCCGTTATGACTTCACTTGAGACTGGTCGTCTCTTAGCTGCCAAGAAATATGTCACCAAGATTTCTGTAATTCATAACATGATTTATAACAGTGTCCATTGAATGTGCAATAGCCTCATTTTTCTGACTGACTGACTTCTTGACATTTCAAAAGTGACTGTAATATTTAATCTATATTTATAATAGCGAAATACCACTCACTGATTAATCACGAAATCTTAGAAACTATAACACCTACAAACTTAAAATTTGGCTGGTATTTTAGATTATTTGTGAGGTTGTTTGGTTGGTTTGGGTGGTTTGGTTTGGTTGGTTTGGGTGGTTTGGTTTGGGTGGTTTGGTTTGGGTGGTTTGGTTTGGTTGGTTTGGTTGGTTTGGATGGTTTGGTTTGGTTGGTGGTGGGCGAAGCCGCAGGTAGAAGCTAGTAAATTAATATAATACAAGTCTGAATACGGGGCCAAAGGAACCTATGTTTTTTTTATTATGGATCGCGTTTAACTACTATCTCACCTGATGGTAAGCGATGATGTGGTCTACGATGGAGCCCGTTAGCCTAGATGTAACCTATTCACTCTTGACTTTATAAAGACCCCCAGGTTGTAGCTGTCAGGAAACACAGACTCTGGCAGGGAATTCCACTGCTTAGCTGTACGTACAATGAATGTGTTCCCAAAATGTTTTGTACATACGGGTGGGATGTCCACCAAGTGCCAGCGTAACGCCTTACGTCTAGTAGTCCGATGATGGACGGGTGATATTAAAGTACTTGGCGGTTTTATCACGGCTCCTATTGGCTGGCGGTTTTTTTTTATCACGGCAGTTTTTATCGTCCCATAAAGAGAAAGTATTTATTTTCATTGTTTTTCTTATTATCTCTCGTGTTTATGTAGCTCGTTCGTTGAACAAACATAATCATAAAAAGATCTGTTATTTTGAGTCGTAAGCATTAGTGTGTATTAATTTTAATTAAAATACTTATAATGTTCCCACTGCTGGAACTCAAGCCTCCTCTACAGGAGAGGGAATGAGCCGTAATCCACTACGCGGGCCCAGTGCGGGTTGGTGGATGTCACATGTCTTCGAATTTTTGGTTCTAGGACATGCCGGTTTCCTCACGATGTTTTCTTTCACCGTTTTGAGAGCAGTGGTGATGAAATAAATTACACAAAGTAATGCGCCTGGCTGGATTTGAACTCCCGTCCTACAACTCATAAGTCGGGGCCGTTACCACTGGACTACCACTGGTGTCATTACAATGATTACGTTTAATAAAATCGGTAACTCATGTGGAGTCTGATTGGAGAACGATCTAAATATAAATTGACCTAATTTCGATGTTGTAACAAATTGTATAACTTGGTCGAGAAGCTGTCTCAGCAGAACCAAAGAAATAATATTGGCTTGTTATATTTTGAAAGCTGCGTCAATTCCATCTTCGTATAACAATAAATTAGTCCAGTGCCATCCACAAAGAAACCCACGCGAAAATTAATAAAACAATTACGGGTGCCTTACGTAAAAGTAAAAATGTATTTCATAGTAACTAGATGCTGAAGTCTGGAGCCGGGGCTGCTTGTACGTGAGACGATTGTGAATACAACCCCCCTCCTCCCACCCACCTTATTTCTTACACCCCTTCGCCCACGTCCGTCTAAAAGGTTTTTATAAGAACTTTTATATAACCTTCAGTAGTCTAAGGCATATTGACTGGCTTGACTGACACCTTATTAAATAATGATGTTTGTGTATTAATATTGCTAATATTTGCCTCTTTGGTCGCTTGGTCGCAAGCGCCTGCCTGCTGAGTGTGGGGCTAAAAGTGCTACCCCCCTAGCGAAGTTACGACCGTTTCGTTTCGATTCTGTTGCGTCAAACGCCTCGAGTAGACTCGCCGCGTGACTTGGCTTAGCTTGGCTTGGCGCGTGGCTTGGGTTGGGGGGGGGGGGGGGTTGGTTGGGTTTTTCCATCATGAATTTCTTTGTAGCAGCCCGGATTTTGGAAGGTGGACGGTGGTGTGACACCCCCTTGCCTCGGAAAGCACGTAAAGCCGTTGCTCATACGCCTGATCTCTTTCTGGTCGTGTCGAGTTACCGTCACATCGGACTATGAGAGTGAAGGAACAGAGACTGTACCTGTGTATGCGCACGTACTTGTGCACTATAATATCTTCTGCGTACTTGGCTCATCGCTGTTGAGAGTGGCCATCGTGATCGAAATACGATCAGGAGGATTATTTTTTAGGGTTCCGTACCTCAAAAAGAAAAAACGGAACCCTTATAGCATCACTTTGTTGTCCGTCCGTCTGTTTGTTAAGACCCTTTATCTCGAGAACGCGTGGAGGTATTTAGGTGAAATTAAAACTATATAGTCAAGTCTGCGTTCCCTTAAAGCTGTGAACAAATCAAATTTCTAAGTTAATGGGAAAAAAAGATATGGCCGTTTATGTCGCAAAAAACGTACATTTCGACACTCTCAAGGGAATCAAAATTCATAGGGTACTTTCCGTTGACCTAGAATCCTGAAATTTGGCATGAAGAAAGGTCTCATAGCACAAGTATAGGAATAAATCTATAAAAAGTAAATTTATTGTGACAACTAAAAAAAAAAATTGCGATTCGGAAAAATCTTCGAGACTCCATTCGGGAATTGAACTGTTTACATATGTAAGTTTGTACGGAACCCTCAGGGCGCGAGTCCAACTCGTACTGGCCCAGTTTTTTTTTTAATTAATAAGATTGTAATGGTTTTTGACGGTTTGAGGTTATTTCAGGCGTGTTTATTAACGTTATCACTGTTGTTGCTTGAAAGTTTATTTTTAGAGTTGCGTGGGTAGTGTTGGTATTAATAGTTAATTACTTTAATGGTTCTGAATATAATTATTTTAATCGATTGTTTTTTAGTCGTACCAAAGCTACATCATACTGAGCGGTTTGTAATGCTTAGGTGACCCATATTATTTAGATTAATGGTTGGGTAAGGTGGCCTGCTGTAGATCGATGACCTGGTGAGAGTCGCGGGAATGCGATGGATGTGAGACGAACAGGACTGTTCGTTGTGGCGACACTTGGAGAGAAGCCTATGTCCAACAGTGGACGTCCTTCTGCTGAAATGATGATGATGAGTCGGTATAACCATAATTTTGTAATTATTCACTTATTTAAAGGTGTCATAGAGTTTTTTTGCACGTTCTTTTCCATAGAAATCAACGCTTTAGAACGTGCAAATAGCTTCACCTTTTTTGTGGTATGCCAATGGTTCCAATTTAAATATCTCTACTTAATGTAAAACAAAATCGCTTTCCGCGTCAGTCTGTTTATCCATTAACTTTTTCTGAACCTTGCAATGGATTTTGATACGGTTTTAGCTCAAAGGAACAGCAATAAACGAGAAAGGTTTAAATATGGATAGTTTGTAGTGCGAAGTTGGGGTCACTAGTTAAACACAAAATGCTTAGTGAACATAAATTAGGAGCTGAATTAATAACGAATAATAAAATTCTCAACTGATTTGAATTAGGCTCTAAACGCTTTAAGTCCAACAGAGCCGTTGTTTACGACGCCCACGAGAAATAGGTGCTGGGTTATTTTTAGCCGAGTCTAGAGTCACCTTATCTATTATTAATAGACTCATGAATCACTTGAACTTGAATAACTAGCAAGAATTAGTAGCTACATTGACACATTCGATTTGACTCACAATTGAATAACTTTCATTTGGTCCCTGCTGGGCGCCAATAATGATTTAGAACATTTGCGGAACACGGAACAGTTTATTGAATTAATCATTCCGACTGTGTTAGCAACTCATGCGAGACACATCGCGTTTCTGAAAGCTCGTAATCCAAACGCGTTCAGTTGAAATTTCTGGTCAAGGTCGGGACAAGGACTTTCTTTTATAACATTACAGTTTTTGGCTCGGAAGTAACGAAACTGTCGTGTTGCATCTCATGATAATAACTGCCTTTGGCCTATTTTCTCCTTTTATTTGGCTGTAGTCAATGGGAACGAGGTTGTAACACAATTTTAAAATGTATTACATGTTCATTGTTTATTATTAACATGGATTAATATCATGGACATTATTATGTTGAACTAAACCATCTCCACAACAACATTTGTTTATGTTAGCTATTGTAGGTATGGGATTTGTGTTCTTTATTAATTTGTAAAAATACCTATATAATATTCCCCAAGGAAACCACCCACACTAAAGAAACAGTTATTTAAAAGACTTCTTTATTCTGTTTCAATAATGATTTTCATTTTACTACTATTCCTGACAAAAGTGCTGTGTCATTATTCTGTGTCCCTGAAAAGTAATCAAATAAAACAGCGAGTCAAAAGTAGTACAAAATAGACCCGCGTCGGGCGCCATTACGTAACGAAATCGACTGGGGCATGAGTGAATTTGATGAACGTGTGTTTTATACTGAACATGTAACATTGATCAACGTGCGTCTACATAATACTTACTTCATCTAAACATCAACAGCTCCTTTCTATACATAAAGCTACAATAAGCACGAATGGGGTTCCAAACATTGCTGACATTAAAACGCAAAATAAAACAACAATTGTGGGAATAACATTTATTATAGCAGGCATTGCATTATGACCAACGATGCATACAACAGACTGGGACCGCAACTCCAACGTGACATGGGAAATATGAAAACTGGAAATGTAAAGCGGGTGAGCAGCTGGCAGCCGGAGCAAAACAAACTTAATGTGAAAGAGTCGCCGCGGAAATAGGTTTGACCGGACTCTTTGCACAGACGCTTTGCTTATTTACCCATTTTTACAAAACGAGTGGCACTCTTTGAGTTGCGTACATAAGCGTCACTTTCAGAATAGCGTTAGTTCCTTTTGAAACTTTACTGATTTGAAAACATAAAAAGGTTAGAATTAAAAAATAACATAGTGAAGGCAATGATGGTTCATGGTTACAGAAGCTTGCAAGACAGACATTGAGAATTGAAGATAGAGGAAGAAACGTACAGATGGTTGGTCTGTTCATGGTCATTATTTTCTTGCGCCGGCTGCGAGCCGGAGCGCCGCAACCGCCAGATGGCGTGGCGGGCCGCCACCAGCCGTGCGAATCCGTGACGAGCCACACTCGGAAGCGCTACGCGCGCATTATCACCCCGCGATCAACAAGTCCCGCGCGAACACCGACCGAGTACCCACCCAGTGCTCACCTTGCGACCAGGAACACGGGAACAAGGAATCGGATAGGACAAAACAAAATCAACAAGTTACAGGAACGGACCAAGAGGATGCAATTTCCACAACGTCAGAACGGCGGCTTTGACGTACACGACTCCGTTACACGATCATACTTAACAGTGCAATATTATCAACAAATCACTAGCCCTATGATACTACCTACGAGCAAAAAGCTAGCCTAAACGAATATATCACAACCGAATATCACAATAAAGCGGTGGCAAGCGAAGCTTCGTGGACGGCAGCGGCTTACGTAACGCTAACCTAAACTACGCGTGTAAAACGTGCTAAAATCTATTGATCACAGAAAGAAGCCTTAACACTATGAGGTTTTTAATGTGCCTTTCGGGTTCTTATGTAACGGAGTCGCGTTGTGTGGAAATTGTATTGAAGGGGTATGTCGTGGGGACATGCGCGCGGGATGGGGGCCGGGCGAGCACTGGCGGCGGGTGGCGTGCGCCGCCGCGCCCCGCACCTGATACGACCCCTTCCCTTCCGCGTCCTACTCCCACTTTGACATTTGTGCGTTCTGTCCAGCTGATCGCAATTATACTAAGCTCTCGGGATAAACATCTTACATTCAGTATTCGTGTGAAAAATAAAAGGAGCACGTACATAATTGCTCAGCGATCCTTCAACATGCGCCCACTTAACCACTTGTATTAAAAATGATACTCTTGAGATTACAGAGCGATAAATTTCATTTTCTTGGTTTAGTACCGGTTGTGAGAATTGGGATAAACATTTTGTTGGAGTGCCTACTAATGAATTGGCTGTACCTTCCCTATAACATTATTCATACATCTAATATGTATGTGGTATAATAAACGTTACATTTATTATTTATGGATTTATCCTCTACATTCCGAATTGGTTTTATGTCGTAGGGATATCTATAACTCAATTTGAAATAGACTAGAACAATGGATATTGAAAGCAAGGTAGTCTAGTCTCCAAAAAATATTGAATTCCTTATTCTTGTTTTTTTTAATCTGGGCTCATTTATTTCTTACCTAAAAAAATTGGTCTTACGTTTAAAATTACTCCAGCTTTCAGGCTAAAAACTAAATTAAGTAAAGAAATTGCGTACCGCGCTGATGTGCCATTCCAGACGAATAAAGTAAATGAGTGTGGTAGGAAAGACGAATGGCGTGCATTTAAGTTTCATCAATCGGAATATATTTTAATAGTACTTTTACAACCTTTGGCCTTTAGTACATACGATAAAGTCTTAAGTATAAGATTAAAGAGAATAATAGAAAGACCGTAAACTGAGATTTTCTGATCACTAAGCAGGATTTTAAGCATCTAGCTAAGGGCGGTAGACAGTCGTTTATACTTAGCCCGTTTTGAAGACTGAAGGTCTAAAGACCGGGCTTACCTTGAGATTTGATATCTCAAGGTAATCCCGGCTGAATTGATTATCTAGAAATAGCTTGTGTTTTGGTTTTGGCAAGCTGAAGGTATCTGGCATTCGTTCCGTTTGTTACACAGACATATGACTGTAGGTAGGTATAGGACAAAATTATTGGAAGTTGATTTAATAGAACAGTTGAGGTAGTAAAGTTATCTAAAAAAGGCAAAAAGTGGAATGCAAGAAGTGATGGTACATGTGGTACATCACACTCATCACGCTAAAGATGAAAGTTTGTATGTATGTATACCTGTATATGTGTGTATGTTTGTCACTCTTTGACGGCTGAACGGATTAGGGTAAAATTTGGCACATGCAGAGAGTTTGGTCTGGACTTGTTTGGACTAGAACTTTTTATTTCAAAAATAAATGCCTGCTGGAAATGGAATGGTCTGCTGGAAGGAATTTCTTTTAGAAATAAGCAGTACATTTGTACAAATTTTAATTATACTGTATCTCCTTCCTGTTTATATGTGTGTACAAAAATTATAAAATAAATTAATTAATTAATTCCTTTGGGATATAATTTTCTAATTTCACGCGAGTAAAGTCACTGGCAGAAGCTAGTGTATACATATACACACATATATACATATATTTATATATGTGTGTGATGCTAGTGTATGACACAAGTAGAAAATATTTCATTTAAAGTGAGCATTTTTAACTAGATAAATATTATATGTCTATCGTTATTCGTAATTAGTGATAGCAATTTGGAAGCCTGTACAAAATTGTACCTACGATTTTTTCATAATCTAAAGTGTTTCAAAAGGCAGGTTTCGTAATTTGATTTAAATAGAAAAGTTTCAGAGAAAAACTCAAGGATAAAAAGAAACCCCACGGGTAGGTACAATTGAATAATTGAAGATCAAGATGAAGAATTATATAGATACCTACCTGCGACCTACTAAAGAAATCTAAATGATACTTACTTTAATCTAATTATTTCTTTATACAAGTAAAATATTTTTTTTTAATGTTACTAACAAATCATTTCAGTATTTAACATACAGAAACTTAATAGCGCCATCTATCGGCAGACAATGGAACTACAACGACAGCCAGCTTTGAATGTTATGTTTCATATAGACACTTCAGGTAAGCGGGCGAAATGTGGATCACGACCTAATCCGCAATATCAGTCGCTAAACAAACATACAGCCTTCAGAGTGCCCTTGAACACTGCCCTTTGTGACCGACACAAAAGAAAATGGTTTCTTTGTAAAGCTACTAACAATCGTACGATTTTATAGCTATGTTTCTTGCATTGTGTTGATGACATCCGGCTCACTTTAAATGTTACAAGGGCTTTAGAATGAAAAATAATACGAAATGATAATGTTTTTTTTTTGTTGATTCCTTTAATGTTCTGGGTTTTAGGTTACTTTTACTCTCTCTAATACTTACACTAGATAACAGCTTCATAACAACGGTCAATAGTTTCAATAAAATTATTCAGTAAATAAAATTATAAATGCGAATAAAATAATCATAGTAATTACAGTGTACCTACGAGTTGTAACTGTTTTATTAAGTAAGTTTTTATGTTTCACATTGGAGCAATACGGTACTACATCAAGTGACACTGTAGGCTTTTACGGTAGACTGAGGAACTAACAGCTTTTGAGCTTTTGCGCAAAACTATTCGCTACTCGACAATAGATGGCGCTATTAGTGAGTAGTGTAATTATTTAGAATAATTAGGATGTTTTTTTTTGTAAAATATTATAGAAATAAGGCCAATAATCGTTAATTAATTCCTTGAAACTGTTAAGTTAGGCGAGTCAAATTTTATCAAAATAATATTGAAATTAACATTAAGATACAAATAGTGAAAATTAAAAAAAAAAACACCCTTCTTTGACCACTTATGTGAACTAAAATGACATTTAAAAAAGACAATAAAATAGTCCTAAAACAAACTGCTTCTTCATTTCTTAAAAAAAAATATAGATTTTTTTTATTTTAGCAACATCTGGCAGTAGTAAAAGGTTTTATAAAACAATAAAAAATCAAGCTCCGTGTTTTAAGACTGTGATAATTTTAAATCAGTTAGTTCAGCCACGGATTCCGGGAATTATAAATATAAAATATTTTATTAAGTGCTTTTTAATTACTTACACAATTTTCCTGTTACAGCTTTACCCGCGGGTGTTGTATCGGGGCGATTAAAGGATTATAATATTAGGACCATATTTTATAAAATAATATTCTAAACCTTTGAAAGTCGTTTTTTAGGGTTCCGTATTTAAGTCGTCCAAAACAGAATCCTTATAGGAACACTTTGTTGACCGTCTGTCCGTTTGTCAAGACCCTTTTTCTCGGGAACGCGTGAAGGTATGAAGCGAAAATTAATATCAAATACGTCTCCTACCCAAGCAGTAGTAGTGAAAAAATCAAACTTCTAAGTTGACACAATCTAAAGATAAGGCCGTTTATGTTCCGTTTAGGCGCATATTTTGACACTTGCTAGGAAATCAAAACCGGAGTAGGTATTTCCCATTGACCTAGAATCCTGAAATTGGCACGAAGCAAGCTCTCATAGCACAAGTATAGGAAAAAGCCTGAAAACTGTTTTGTATATACGTCACAATAAAAAAAAAACTTTTTTGCAATTTAGAAAACACTTTGGGACTCGATTCGGGAATTGAACTGTTTACATAAGTTAGTTTGTAAGGAACCCTCGGTGCGCGAGTTTGACTCGCACTTGACCGGTTTTTTTGTAGATTGTACTGTTTATGACACAATTTTCAATTATGTCTAGAAATAGAAACTTAGATAAAAAAACTAAGACCAGTTTTAAATATTATTTTTGTTAGGCAATTTGTACGAAAATGTCAGAAGAAAACTTATGTGCGTTAATTTAAATCAACTAAAAACTTGACATGTAAAAGTATTTTCCTTAATTTTACAAATACTAAATAAATATAATTTATTAATAATTCTTTTAATATATTAAAATCTCGTGATGCAGTGTTCGTTAGCGAACTCCTCCGAAACGGCTTGATCGATTTTTATGACTTTTTTTTTTGTATATTTGGTAGGTCTGAGAATAGATTGTAGGCTATTTATACCCTCCTACACCTTGCCGAGTCAGCTAGTATATATCTATCTTATATATATAAAAGAAAAAACTGACTGACATATCAACGTACAGCCGAAACTACTGGGACTAGGAGCGTGAAATTTTCAAGGTTTCCTTTTATGACATAGATGAGCACTAAGAAAGGAATTTTCCAAAATTCACCCCCTAAGAGCAGGAAACGGGGGTCCAAAGTTTGTATGGAGAAACATACTTTCGCTAATAAATAATAATTAATTTATTAGACTTAAGCATTTTGTACGAGCAAACATTTACAAACAACACGAAAAACAAAGACACATTAGAAAATAACAACAGTTAGTGTCAAAAGTATTAGTAAAATCATTCTGGTACCCAAAGAAGGATTTAACATGTGTTATGGGTATTCTCAAAATATGTTTTAGTACGTTATAACTTGGGCAGTAAAGGGACCACCTCGAAGTGTGGGCGTAGGTAGGTATTATCAACGTAAACATTCCCCTAATCCTTTATGATTATAGGCATTTTCCTGTAAATCATGAAAAACAATGTGTCGTCAATACTAATTCTAAAAAACCGGTCAAGCGAGAGTTGGACTCGCTCACGAAGGGTTCCGTACCGTCCATAGCAAAAAAACTGGGCAAGTGCGAGTCGGACTCGCACACAGAGGGTTCCGCAAAATTTCAGAATTTTGGGTCAACGGGAAGTATTGAATTTTGATATCTTTGAGAGTCGAAATATACGTTTTTTGCGACATAACGATCGTAACTTTTTTTAGTAAACTTAGAAGTTTGATTTTTACACAGGTTCAAGGGACCGCAGACTTGTGTATATGGTTTTAATTTCAAATTGAGGTACGGAACCCTAAAAATGGCAAAAACATCACGTTTGTTGTCTGGGAGCCCCACAACAATATTAATTTTATTCTGTATTTGTTGTTATAGCGGCAACAGAAAGAAAGAAAGAAAGAAAGAAAATGAATTTATTTTGTCACAACGCAAGGCACACAAACAATAGGTATATGTAAACACGAAACCATACAAAAGAGAATAAAAAATAATAATAATTATAATATAGATATACAATTGTGCGCCTCACGGCTGCGCCAAAATAGGTCCAGTTCAGCATGATTGCCAGACAACTAGTGCCTGACGCTGGTTTTCAAACAACAACAAATACATTTCAACAGAAATACATTATCTGTTAAAATTTTAGCGGTCTAGCTATCACGGTTCATGAGAGCTTGGTGACAGACAGACGGACAGTGGAGTCTTAGTAAAAGAGTCCCGTTTTTTGGTACGGAACTCTAAAAAGTGCTCTATAAGACCGTAGCCATTCTCAACGGCTATATTTAAGGTCTGTTAAGTCCATATTAACCAGTTCATTTTTATGAACTCGTATAGCCATTTTTACGTACCAATATAGCAACTTTGCCTTTACACCGAAAAAGTGAAATCGTTGTAAACGTCAATATTGTTCATTGTAGCAGTTTATAGGGGGCGCTCAGGGATAATGGCTGGTTTTTACGGCCTGTTATGATGACTGATTGACTGAATGGCTGAAGGGCTCGGTAATTTGATACGTTTAAGAATAAAGGGTGTCTTGCCCGCTTTGTAGCTAGTTAGGAGCAAGCTGGATGTAATATTATTAAGCAATCATTAAACAATTTGTTTTATTGTTTGTTTTTATGTTATTTTTTTTTAAAACTTGACTGTTACTTTTTATTTTATTTTTCAATTCTTTCAATTTTTTAACTTTCTTTTAACTTTTTGACATTTGATTAATATTTGTTTTTTTTTTCTTGACATAATTTATTGTTTTCGTTTTCAAATAATTAGTTTTTTTTTTTTTGTAATCAGGACTTGTTCATGTACTTTTTGTGTTTTTAAGGATTATTAATTTTAATTTTTAAAGGCTGTATGATGGATCTAAGTGGTCTGAAATAAAGGTTTATTATTATTATTATTATTTATGTCACCAAAACCTACGTTCATAAAACATTTGTGCCAAATTGGGGGTAGCCACATATTAAAATTAAGTAATTTAATGCGTGCAAGTCTGGTGTAATGTGTGAGAAAATATGCGAGAGTGTCCATTTTTCTATTTTATATTTAAATAGTTTAAATTTGATGATTGATAGGTTTCCTTTTTATGCTTTTTTAAATTTTTATGTTAATTAATGTAGGAACTTGACGGTAACTTGAAGTACCATTTTAATTAACTATAAATAAAATTCTTGAAATTTCTTCAGGTTGTAGTCTCGATATTATCTTATTCGCAATAGGTTTGTAGATACTGCTCATACACCCCAGACAACACTAGAGAACTGATCTCTACAAGTTAAAAGTAAAATGCATTTTTTGTGATCCTTATTTCGTAACCATTAAAGTAGAGATTGCTAAAATACCTTTTACAGGTTGTTAAGTCAGTTAAGAATTCCCCAAAGAGCTTGTAAGACCGTAATTGTTCAGTATTCTCTTTGTATGCTATTGTTAAATCCCTGGCTTGCTACTCTCAAAGCGAAATGTTGATTGGATTTGATTGCTTCTCAAAAGATTTTACGTTTTGAGGTTTAGGATTTTTTTGCCACCAGAAATGTGCTATGCAGCTATGGTGCGAGAATGTGAAAGCTAAGTTACGAAACTATGTGATCGTTTATTTGACTGGCCTGTTGGTCTAGTGGTTAGTGGCCCTGACTGCTATGCCGGAGGTCGTGAGTTCGATTCCCACCCAGGACAAATGTTTGTGCGATGAGCACGATCATTTGTTCTGTGTCTTGGTGTAATTTATCTATAATATGTATGTATTTAGAAATATATAAGTAGGTTTATCAGTTGTCTAGTACTCATAACACAAGCTCTGCTTAGCTTGGGACTAGACGGCGTTGTGTGATAGTTGTGTTATTATTTATTTATTCTTTATTATACATTTTATTATACACTTAATAATTTAGGTAGGATAAACATTTGTAAAAACAAAATGTAAAACGGGCGGTCTTATCGCACAGGGCAATCTCTTACAGACAACGTTAGGATGGACTGAACGAAAGGAGACAGATTTGGGGCAGTCAGTGTACAAATATCATAAATAATATTAATTAGACATAATAATATACAAACATAAAATATCAATTAATATACTAACAAATATCAAATATAAAATTGAGAACGGAGAATAAAGAAATATTATAGTGAAAGGTAATGGTCCTGGTCCTCCATCATTGTTTTAAAGGTCGATAGCGTTTGTGCACGCCTTCCATCGTTTGACCGTTTCCACTAACACTAAGCTATGTAGCGGGGCAAGTAAGATGTGCTATGAAGATAAACCACCGCGAGGTAGCTTTGTGAGGAAGAGGTCGCAGGTCTCTCGAGTAATAAGTGCAGTAGGGAAGCACGGAGGCCATCATAGTACGCATCCAGAGCGCGCATACCGCTACCTCTACCATCTACAGCACGCATCCTTGCATATAAAAAACAGCTTAATTAAACCCGTTTCCACTAGTGCCAAGCTATGTGGAGCAATGAATATGGTTGGTGGATATCAAACGCATCTATAGCAACGTAGTATATCTCATCTCTGTTGGAAAAGCACCCTTAGGGGCCTTTACTAAAGATATAGCACTCATAGCAATGTAGTATAGCTCATCTCTGGTGGAAAAGCAGCCTTAGGGGCCTTACTAAAGATATAGTGAGAGGTGTTTAAAGGATTAGGCTGAAGGAGTTGAGCAGTAGCACTCACTTGTCCCTAAAAACAATGTCTTGGGTATAAATCCCTCCGCGTAACGTGTTATTTCAGAAAATATGCCATACTAGTTGCTACCAGCGGCTCCGTTTTGCACGAAAGTAAAAAATTGCCCCAAGGGAAAATATTCCCGGGATAAAAAGTATTCTATGTGCTATTTCAGGACATGTTCTATCTGTGTACCAATTTTCATCTAAATACGTTTGTACGTGAAGGAGTAGCAAACATACAAACTCAACCACACTCACAGACTTTCATCTTTATTATATTAGTATGATACGATGGTTTGGATTGTGAGAGAGAAGTTATCGAGAGAGGCGTAGCGAGGACTAATTAAGACGTGGGCAAAGGCACATCAACGAGGCCTTTTTCTTTCATAAATACGAAAACGAGACCGCCACAGCGACTGTCGCAACCCAGTGTTCGGCCACATCGTCGCTTACCATCGAAATAGTGTAGCAATTATAATAAAACCCTCGTTTTTAAAGAGCCCTCGCTTGTGCGAAGCTCCTTTCGGTGCGAGGCTGTGGGCGAGGGCCCAGTACACCCACGCCTGGCTACGCTTCTGGTTATAGAGTTCATGATAACCTGCGGAAGTTTTTGGGCTAACTTCATTTTTAATAAACGAAGGATGCTTATGGAACATCAGTGGGTATTCACTTATCAGGAAGGTAACTGTTTAACCTTCAAAGTTAAAGTCCGCGAGTAAATTCATAAGAAGTTGACAGTATTGTCGTCATAGCATTAATTTGTTTGTTACTGTTTGTTCCAAATGTTATTGTATATTATTATAAATATTTAATTTATTCATTTGAGCATGTTTACATATCTACACTTATATTACAAAGAGGTAAAGTTTGCAAGCTTGTAATTATTTTGATTGTAGGAGATAATCTCTGAAAGTACTAGTTAATACAGTCCCCCACCGCATCTGTATGTCTGTATTTTCGCAATAAACTCAACAAGTACTGAACGGATTTTTATGCGGATTTCACCAATAGATAGATTGATTCATAAGAAAGATTTAGGTGTATAATACATGCATCTTACAGTTGAGAAAAGCCGAGAATTTCAAGGATTTCTAAGACCCGTGCGAAGCTGGGCGGTTCGCTAGTATATTATATAATTACATTAATATAATTGCCATACAACGTGGAAACGCCGCAAGCTTTTTGGGCACACTTCCAGTTGACAGCGATGCGTAGGAGTTTTATGACACCATATTTTAGTTAGGAGTAGCCTTTAGTTTTAGTGTATTTTAGTTAAGTGTTTATAATATTGATTGGATATAATATTCTATGTTGATTACATTATACATTTTTTTTGCATTTCTCTGTAAGTAAATGAATCGTTTAATATTCAAAATTGCATATACAACAATTCGTTTCTGCGTCACCTAAAGGTTGACTGGTATAAAATGCTTCGCTACTGTACTTTTGTGTGAATAAAGAGTTAAATAAATATATATTATGTTGGTATGTTATTTTGAATTTATAAATATAATTTTAATAGTAGGCTTTTACCCTAAGAAAAATGTTAAGATTGTATTAGAAGCACGAAGAATCGCCAAACTAAAGTGGCAATGGGCAGGGCACATTGCTCGCAGAACAGATGGCCGTTGGGCCCGAAAGGTTCTGGAATGGCGACCACGTACCGGAAGACGTAGCGTTGGAAGGCCTCCTACAAGGTGGACCGATGACTTGGTAACGGTTGCGGGAGTCCGATGGATGCGAGACGCACAGGACCGTTCGCTGTGGCGACGCTTGGGGGAGGCCTTTGTCCAGCAGTGGACGTCTTTCGGCTGAAATGATGATGATGATGATGATGATGATGATGAAGATTGTATTTAGAAATCTTATAACAAAACCTAAATCGCTTTATGAAGATAATCTTCAATTAACAGCCTACAATGCTACAGTGGAACAGATTACGTTAAGCCCCGACTAGGTTTATATTTAGATTTCTGCAGACGTAACGTGAAGTCCTTGCGTGTTGAGTAAATATACGTTTGAGCGATTAGAACGTTTGATTACTTTAGTAGTTTCACAGACAGTTTAGTTCTGTCGAATTATTTTATGAGAGTTGTCGATTATTCGGGGTTTGTAGCAATTCGGTAGATGTGTGCTTTGTAGAGTACGGAGAATTTTTTTTAGGGTTCCGTACCCTAAAGGTAAAAACGGGACCCTATTACTAAGACTCCGCTGTCGGTCTGTCTGTCATCAAGCTGTATCTCATGAACCGTGATAGCAAGACAATTTTCACAAATGATGTATTTCTGTTACCGCTGTAACAATAAATAGCATAATCAACCTTTTAATGTTCCCACTGCTGGGACTCAGGCCTCCTCTATCTAGGAGAGGGAATGGGCCGTAATCCACCACGCGGGCCCAGTGCGGATTGGTGAATGTCACATGTCTTCGAATGTTTGGTTCTAGGACATGCCGGTTTCGTCACGGTGTTTTCCTTCACCGTTTTGAGAGCAGTGGTGATGAAATAAATTACACAAAGTAATACGCCTGGCTGGGTTTGAACCCGCGACCTACAACTCGTAAGTCGGGGCCGTTACCGCTCGGCCACCACCGCTCCACTAACAATAAATACTATAAACAGAATATTATAGTGGGGTAATATTTATAAACAACAAACGTGATTTTTCAACAAACAAATACCGGGACAGGTGAGTGTTTAATGTTGTATAGATAATGGTACGGAACCTTTGTGCGCGAGTCCGACTTGGACTTGGTTTTTGCTAATTTTGTAATGTGAGTTCCATTTTGACTGGCTTGTTGGTCTAGTGGTTAGTGGCCCTGACTGCTATGCCAGAGGTAGTGGGTTCGATTCCCACACAGCACAAATGTTTGTGTGATGAGCACGACCATTGTTTCTGTGTCTGGGTGTAATTTATCTATAATAATTATGTATATATTTAGAAATATATAAGTATGTTTATTAGTTGTCTAGTACTCATAATACAAGCTCTGCTTAGCTTGGGACTAGACGGCCTTGTGTGATAGTTGTAGAATATTATTATGCATTTATATAACTCAGGACCCTGAGGTCCTGGACCTTTGGAAGGCGTACGAGGGGTCGAAGCCAACTCGCAGAGGCCCTTTAATTTTTTTTAATGGAATGTGATACCAACCGACGATTATCTCTGTACGCGCTATGCTAGTGCACCCAAGGACAACCCCCGGTTGGTGAAAAACTATTGCGAAATATGGAAAACAAAGATAATAGGGCTATGGTTTTTAGAATCTTAAGTGGAGTGGTAACTTGGAACTATGTTAAGATTAGGCTCCAGCCTGAACAATGTTATTAACATCCATCGATAAAAGGCACGTGTGCAAGTCATCTGACTTGCACACTCAATAAACACTTATTATTATTATTTAGGGATGGGAAATCATCAAATAATTCCTCCCACTCTGGGTGGAGTAAGAGGGAGTATCAGACTTTAACAAACTAAACTCACCTACGTTCCTTCAGTTAATTTACGTATTTTTATATATTTTCCTATAATTAACAGGCTGTCAGGAAGAAGTAACGGATTAGATTAGATTTAATATAGCATGTAGATTGCAAGCACTCTTGGTAATGTGATTGCTGATTGTGTTATCAATGGTACAAGTTGACATTACGCTAATGAAGCTGTGTGTCCAAAATGGCGACTAGGACATAGGATGTTCATGTTAACTAATAACAAGGTAATTGCAACCAATTTGCTTTAAAACTATCAACCTTTTAATGTTCCTATTGCTGGGACTCAGGCGTCGTCTCTAGGTAAGGGAATGGGCCGTAATCTACCACGCGGAACCAGTCCGAAGTTGGTGGAAGTCTTCGAATTTTTGTTCTTGGACGTGCCAGTGTCCTTAATAAGTTTTCCTTCACCGTTTTGAAAGCAGCGGTGATGAAATAAATTGCACAAAGTAATGCGCCTGGCTGGGTTTGAACCTACGACCTACAACTCGTAAGTCGGGCCGTCACTGGGCCACCACTGCTCTCCACCAACCAATTTGTTTAGCTCATGTTATTATTGTGATATTTTTTTACTATTATTTAATTTATTTATCTTTATTTCAGGTAGGTTATCTAATATATAATATATAATTCTTAACGTACGTCCTACCCTTTGTTAGTAAAGAAACTTATCAATATACGTAATACTTAATTATGCCACCTTCTAGAAACACCTGGCAACGGTACATGCACTGCACGATGGCGCGATTCGAGTTCATTCAAGTTTTCCTATTTTATTCTCTTTAGGGTTCCGTACCTCAAAAGGAAAAAACGGAACCCTTATAGGATCACTTTGTTATCCGTCTGTCTATCTGTCAAGACCCTTTATCTCGAGAACGCGTGGAGATACCTCCACGCGTTTTCGAGTTGAAATTAAAACCATATACTCAAGTTTGAGGTCTCTTGAAGTTGTGAAAAAATCAAACTTCTAAGTTAACGAAAAAAAAAGATACGGCCGTTTATGTGGCAAAAAACGTATATTTCGACACTCTCAACGGAGTCAAAATTCATAGGGTACTTCCCGTTGACCTAGAATCCTGAAATTTGGCATGAAGCAAGGTCTCATAGCACAAGTATAGGAAATTTCCTGAAAACTGTAAATTTGTAGTTAGGTACGTCACAAAAAAAACCTTAATTTGCGATTCGGAAAAATCTTCGTAACTAAATTTGGGAATTTAACTGTTTTCATAGGTAAGTTAGTACGGAAACCTCTGTGCGCGGGTCCGACTCGCACTTGCCCGGTTTTTTTATTTATTATGTGGCCTTCAGTCAACAATGCTCAGAAAAATGCTGTCGTTACTCTGCATTCGACACAGAAGTGAAGCGGATCTTTTTTGTATGAATACAAAGACGTCATCTATATGCGTACCTACATACCATAATTATGATAGTATAACTATACATTTAAATTTATTATTTTGTTTGCGCTTATTTTTCTTACTCCTCTAACTAACACTCGCTATCTACTGATAACATCTCTTTTTTCCAACTCTTCCTTCGTAAGTATACCTACTGTAAGAGATATCTTTAGAAATAAGCATCACCTTTGTAACTATTTTTCAACTTTCTTTTTTACATATACGTTTACATTAAAAAAATACTAAAAAACCCTGACACTGCCTCTAGTACGACACAGAGCGGCATAATTTACATAATGATTATCCACCTCTAAAAAAGAATCTACTATATCTTCCATTTTTTCTTTATTTAAAAAAGAATTCTAGCTACATAGCAACAGCTCACGCTCCCCACCACGAGCCAGCGCTCGATTACATAGCTTTAATAAACGCACAATCGATCCGCACGCACGATGAATAGCAATCGATTAGATAGTGCGGGGCATATCTAATCGAGCCGCCACTGGGGCTTCTATTGAAAAAATATGGAAGTTCAAGGAAAAAGAGGAGGACAATGATATTGATGAAGGTTGTTTGGTGGAAAAGTTTTAAATGAAGATAATATTAATGCTTAAGCATGGCATATTCAGCCTTATAATGTTCCTACTGCTGGGACTCAGATTTCTTCTATAGAGGGGTAATCCACCACGCAGGTCCAGTGCGGGTTGGTTATATAGCTAGAATTGCATAATTTAGTGCCGTCAAGCCCGTCGCGTTCCATCATAGGACCACTATACATACGGCGTGGTGCCATCAGTACATGGTAGACATCTCACGCATACTTACAAAACATTTTTACTTACAGAGCATGTTTTATTGTACGTACAGCTAAGGAGTGGAATTCCCTGCCGGAGTCTGTGTTTCCTGATAAATACAAACTGGGGATATTTACGTCAAGAGTGAATAGGTTAACTGGAAGCCGATGCTAATGTCAGTTTTCTGTTTACCTGGAAGCATCTTGATATCTGCATTTGACATGGAGCGACTACCTCCACAACCCAGTAATTGGGTTACACGAAATTTCTTTTTGATGAGAAATCAAGAAACTCCTCCAGTTCTGCCCCCCTAGCCAAGTTGCAACCGTTTCGTTTCGATTCTCTTTTCGTTGATTGCCTCGAATCGGCCACGCCCCCGATTCCTTTGTTCGTTTTTGTCTCAACGCTCAGTCACGTGGCGATCAACGAAAAGAGAATCGAAACGAAACGGTTGTAACTTCCTGAAAAAATTCCACCTTTGTTTATTACTTGTGTTCCAGGGCCACGGTGACTTTTGCGAGCAATGCCACAATCCTGATAGTTATCCGACACGACCACCCTTGACATTAAAACAAGAAATCTTTTAGGTAATACTTTTTTTTTTAATGTGTGAATGCATCTAATGACTTCTCTCGCTCTAGGCTGGAGCGAGAGGATATGTGCTTTTACTGACTAAAACCACACTCATGTTCCTTCAGTTGCCCTTTGCGTTCTAGGACTACGAGTTACCTCTTCAGAAGTCCCCCCATTGCCTTAGTAGGTATTTTGGCAATGTCGACAGCATTTCAAAAGGTCCTTGATATTGATGTTTAATTAAGCATTTTCAACGTATCGCAAGCGATTCTAAACACTCTTTGTAGTTGAGGCCCCATTTACGAGATAGGCTTTAAACCCTTAAGTGTATATACTAAATTAAACACACTGGTCTCAAGCGGTATAAGTTTAGGTCTATTTATTGGACTCGAGGGATTCTTTAACAGTTCAACAAACTCTCTATGTACGAGTTAGAATATAATATGTGACCTACGATAACCTAGCTACCCTGGTTTATATGATTTATATTTTTACAGCTTTAGGTCTAAACGTGCGCTTACATGGGTTATTTCAATTGCTTTTTAGAGCTCCGTACCTCAAAAGGAAAAACTGAACCCTTATAGGATCAATTTGTTGTCCGTCTGTTTGTCTGTCTGTCAAGACCCTCTATCTCGGGAATGCGTGGAGGTATATACTCAGGTCAGCAGTCCCTTGAAGCTGTGAAAAAATTAATTCTGAGTTAACAAAAAAAAAGTATGTCGTAAAAAACGTTTATTTCAACATTCTCAAGGAAATCAAAATTCAAAGGGTACTTCCCGTTGACCTAAAATCCTGAAATTGTTGAGCAAGTGCGAGTTGAACTGGCGCGCTGAGGGTGCACCCTCAGTGCGCTAATCCGACTCGCACTTGCCCGGTTTTTAGGGTTCCGTAGCCAAATGGCAAAAAACGGAACCCTTATGGATTCGTCATGTCTGTCTGTTTGTCCGTCCGTATGTCACAGCCACTTTTTTCTGAAACTATAAGAACTATACTGTTGAAACTTGGTAAGTAGATGTATTCTGTGAACCGCATTAAGATTTTCACACAAAAATAGAAAAAAAAACCAATCATTTTTTTTTTCTTCAAACCCTATAAATAATGTGTGGATAGGTCTTCAAAAATTATATTAAGATTTCTAATATCATTTTTTTCTAAACTGAATAGTTTGCGCGAGAGAAACTTCCAAAGTGGTAAAATGGGTAAAATGTGTCCCCCCCCCTGTAACTTCTAAATTCAGAGAATGATAAAACTAAAAAAAATATACCATGCACATTACCATGCAAACTTCCACCGAAAATTGGTTTGAACGAGATCTAGTAAGTAGTTTTTTTTTTAATACGTCATAAATCGTAAACCGCAATTTACCTTTCAAGTTTGTACGGAACCCTCAGTGCGCGAGTCCGACTCGTACTTGCCCAGTTTGTTCATGGGTGATGCGAAAGTGACCCCTGGGGCCCTGGAAAAAAATGGCAAAGAAGGAACAGGAGTGGGTTTTTAGTCAGTAAAAGTCTGACACTATCTCGCACTTCGCCCAAGAGCGGGGGATGTCATTAGATGATTTTCCCACCCGAAAAAAAAAAAAAAAAAAGGTACACAAGCAGTTTCATTTTGATTTCATTTATTCAACAGAAAATTAGAAAGCATCTGACTGTTTTAAAAATGTGTGTATCGTGATGGCGCAGTGGTTAAGGCACCCGCCTCTCATGCAGGAGTTTGCAGGTGCAAAACAAATAAAGTAGGTACTTACCAATGTGAAGTTTTCAATTCAAATGTACTTCTCTAAGTTTATCAAAGACATTAGATAAACCCAGAGAAGTACATATGGATTTGGCCTCGCGTTGGTCCCGGATGACATTCGTAAATTTTATTTACTTTTATTTACTAGTAGTATAATTAAATTTTACCTATGTTGCTGTATCCCCTGAATTTGTTATTTTTGTTTTTTTATTTAAACACTCTGGAAGCAATTCTAAAAACGTATTCATATTCACATCAAAATGCCCATGTAAGAGCAGTGGTGGCCGAGTGGTAACGGCCCCGACTTACGAGTTGTAGGTCGCGAGTTCAAACCCAGCCAGGCGCATTACTTTGTGTAAGTTATTTCATCACCACTGCTCTAAAAACGGTGAAGGAAAACATCGTGAGGAAACTGGCATGTCCTAGAACCAAAAATTCGAAGACATGTGACATCCACCAACCCGCACTGGGCCCGCATGGTGCATTACGGCCCATTCCCTCTCCTAGAGAGGAGGCCTGAGTCCTAACAGTGGGAACATTATAAGGCCGACTATGCTATGCTATGTTATGCCCATGTAAACTAAGGGTTACAGAAGATATAACACATCTACCCGGGAGATATGATCTGATATTGTACCCCTCCCCCTCTTCACCACCCCTCACCCCGCAGTCGTCAATCATTTCAACTGAGATCTGGACCAAGTATTTTTTGCTCAGTATTGTTTCAACGATTCCGCCGAATTGATGGCGTCGGCCGAAGAAAAGGGTACCCTTTGTTATTCCTCACGAATCATCGGTGACTGATTGAAAAATATAGTTTTACGTGGGTTTATGTCGTCAATGGTTGTTTTTGCGGGGTTATGTTGAGCTGGGTTTCTCGATTTCTTTGATCGTCAGGCGATGTTTGTACAACGTGATTGTTCCCATTTAGTTTTCATTGAAATCACGCTGTTTTCATTATTTAGAGTTATTCATTATCAGTTTAAAAAAAACGTTTTGACTTTGTGCTAATGGTTTTGCCCGAGTGAAAAAAAAAAAAAATACCCCCAGTATCATAAGTGCTATTCCAGAACAAAGTTTACCCACTTGCCAATTTTCATTCAAATCCGTTCAGGCTTAAACATGAATGAGAAACAAACATACACACACACATATAAAATTACACAAAACACACACAAACAAAATACAAAATTTTATATTTTCAATATTATTGTGATTATGGAATTTCAGTTACTCTTTTTAGGTTTCCGTACCTCAAAAGGAACAAACGGAACCCTTACAGGATCACTTTGTTGTCCGTCTGTCTGTCTGTCTGTCAAGACCTTTTATCTTGGGAACACGTGGAGGTATTGAGTTGAAATTAAAACCACATACTCAGGTCTGCGGTCCCTTAAAGCTGTGAAAAAATTAAATCAAACTTCTGAGTTAACGGAAAAAATATACGGTCGTTTATGTCGCTAAAAACGTATATTTCGTATCATTCATAGGGTACTTCCCGTTGACCTGGAATCCTGAAATTTGGCATGAAGCAAGGTCTCCTAGCACAAGTAAAGGCAAAAATCTGAAAACTGTAAATTTGTAGTTACGTAACAAAAAAAAAATTGCGAATCGGAAAAATCTTCGTAACTCAATTCGCGAATTGACCTGTTTTCATAGGTAAGTTTGTACGGAACTCACAGTGCGCGAGTCCGACTCGTTTTGAGTTGGGCAATCATCATCCCGCTCTGAGTAGCTTATGGTGTAAAAGTCTAATATGCCCTGTTAGACTTTTATTGACTTTAACCCACCTGTGTCCTGCTGCAGCTGCCCTTTGCGTTCCAGGACGACGGTAACCTTTTCAAAAATTCCCTTGACCCTAGCCAGCATCAGCCATGCTTGGCCGCTGTGCATGTTGGATGCTGGAGACGCGAGTGGGACATCATGTAACGACTCGGGTACGGTCTTTACCGGATGGCCGGACGGCGAGTTGCCCATTACTCGTCATCGGTACGGACGGCGCGGGTTTGCGGACGGCGAGCAATGGGTAGCTCGCCGTCTGACCGTCCGATAGCCGTCCGGACCGAGCTCAAATCGTCGACGGCGCGTAGTGTTCCACGCGCGCCTTAAGGAGATGTCAGCAAAACCGTATGGGCCCAGCAGGGTTGAAGCCTACTGGGGCCATAGGTTAAGTGAAAATGAACCCCCGGGGCCCTGGAACACAAGGCAAAGGAAACAAACGAGTGGGTTTCAGTCAGTAAAGTCTATCACGCCCTTCCGCTCCGCCCAAGGGCAGGAGAAGTCATTGGATGATTTCCCACCTAAAAAAATAAAAATCTACGATGGCCGGGGATCGTCTTGTGGCGTTTCTTGTGGCGGTGGTCAGAACGTGAGGTGGTCCGTTCCTTCACGTTTGAAGCCCTCTTCGTCGTTAGCATTACTGCTTCGCTGAAGGAGGCGACCGCTTCCCATTCCCTCTTGCTCCGCAACACGGTCAAAAACAGGGCCGGGCGCGAGAGGTCGCTGTCGCCGATCGCCTCCACGAGGACACGGTGAGGCGGCACTCCACCTAAGTGGGGCACACCTCCACTGTTTGCTCCATCGTGTTTTCCGGGTGTTCCACACAATGTTTTTTCTGCTTGAATTCGAAAAAGGAACCTCAAGAACTAGCCGTTCGGTGAGGACCGGTGTCCGTGGCGCTTCTTAGATATTCCTCAATGGGTCTTATCGCTGCGATAGTATCGTGTCAGTGCTGGGTTCTGACAGTCGCTGTCTCCATTCCGCCATGAGATCCCACCGAAACTAAGTCCGCCATGGCAAAACCCGCAGCTCTAAAAGGTATACTTACTCTTAAAATTTTGCCACAAAAAAATGTCATCTACACATAGAAGCTATGTACACACAACTTCTTGTGTTAATTAGAAATAAAACAAGAGAGTCCCAATAATTAACAGTGCTCTGATGTTAATCATAAAACAAAACCTCTCTTCTTGGTATTCATTAATATTCTTTTGTGTTCCATTGATACTCAAGAAATCGTGAAGATGGTATATTCTGTATTTTTCCTTTATAAGCTTGTACAGTCGACGCACAACGGTTTTTTTTAAAGGTGAGAAATCATGTAATGACTTCGCCCGCTCTCAGTTGCCTTTTGGGTTCTAGGACCACGAGTATCCCTTTCATTCTTTTCCCCATGGTCCTAGCAGGCATCAACCCTGCTGGGCCTCTACGGTTTGCTGACATCTCTTTGAGGCGCGCGTGGAAAGTGTTCCACGTGCAAGCTTGGTCCTTATAGAACGTGTGGACGGTGAGCTACCCACTGCTCTTCGTCGGCAAGCCCGCGCCTACGGTGGCCGCGCCTACTGTGGCCGGGGATCGTTTTGCGATTCCCGACGCTCGGAGCGTTTTTCGTCGCGGCAGCTCCTCTCACTCTTGCGGCCCATTCTCTCTCACTCCGGACCAGGGCCCGGCGCGTGAGGTTACTGATTGCCTCCACGCACATCGGTGCAAAACCTTACCAGCTTACCAATGATTTTTGTGCTTGTTACCAATAATTAGCAGTTTCTGTACGTCACATTGAGGATTTGTAGGAACCTACCAGTTTTTGTTTTAATGCATTGAATTTATGCAGAATGCATTTGATTTTTCATTGTTTCTGTCCTTTTTATTTTTATTTAAATTGCAATATTTGTATCGAAATCTTGAAAATGTGATTGAATTAACAAGTTTAGATAATCTTAAATGCATCAAAATAACATACATATAGGCTAAAAAAAATGGGCGAAAGACTAATTCCACGCTCGGAGCCGTTGACAAAAACTAGTTAACAATACACTTATAATTATTACAATCCATTATCCACTAAATAAAAACATTTAAAACAAACATTACGAACCAACATTTCGAGCTTTTACAAAGCCAGGTGCCAATTAGAAAGAAGTATGGTACAAGTAATTTAAAACGGCGCGAGTAATATTCATAGTTGGGCCACGTTCGGCCATGTTTGTAGACTTGTAGTACGAGAGTCATTAGCGACATACTTCTGCATTAACGGCAAACACACTCCACCTGATATTACTGCTTCTGTTAAGAGTTATACTATACATAAAAATTAAATTGTAGTGTTTGTTTGTGATTATTTTTTTTTATACTAGATGCATATAGGAAAGTATATCCGATACCTATAACAAAAAAAAAAAAATTTGTTCGATCTAATATCCGAAAAGGCTGGACTGACTTTGAAGGGACTGCCACTTTTTTTAAAATTTGGTATAAACCAGTGCTTGACTGCGATCCCACCTGATGGTAAGCAGTGATGCAATCATCGATGGTGAGGCGCACTAGTTTATTAAGAGCCTATTCACTCTAACCTTGAAGACACCTAAATTATAGTTGGACGGGAAGACCGCAGTAGGCAAATTGTTCCAGTCCATCGATGTCTGGCACTGTTAGATAGCTGATGCTCTAAGGTACTCCATAAGTAACCCAACCTAGTAGTTTAGGTAGCCTAATTTACTACTTAGGCAACTTTCATTTTTGAAAAAACTTTTGGTTCAACTAAAAAAAAACTTAAACTAAAGTACTTGAAAGTGTGGCCAAATGGCAACGTGCACTTTTACGATTCTGACGGGAACGAAGTCGCGGGCAACACCTAGTATCTACTAAATATTAAACTACATTTAATTTGTTCTGTATTGAACCAGCTGTGCTGTGTTTGGATGGCCGAGTTTTGAATGTGAGAGAGAAAGGTGGAGCGAAAATTGTGTCTATTTTCTCTCTACTTCGGGAACCAGCCCCCCTAGCCAAGTTACAACCGTTTCGTTTCTCTTTTCGTTGATCGCCTCGAGTCAGCCACGCCTCCGATTCCTTTGTTCTGACGTCATCTCAACGCTCAGTCACGTGGTCAGAACAAAGGATTAGGAGGCGTGGCCGACTCGAGGCGATCAACGAAAAGAGAATCGAAACTAAACGGTTGTAACTTGGCTAGGGGGGCAGGCTCCCTATCTTATGTGAAATATAAAAAATTCTCTCACAAAAATGATCAAATCGCAGTTCACTGCTAGTTCTCGACATACACCTCACCCAAGGCACCTGAGGAATTGTTCGTAAGAGTAACCGTACTCCTGGAACGCTAAGGTTAACTGAAGGAATACAGGTGGGTTATAACCGGTAAAAATCTGATACTCGCTCTCGTTTCGCCCTAGAGTAGGAAAAGTCATTGGTTGTTTTCCTAACTCAAAAAAAAAAACACTCAAGGTGCACCACATCCATTCTAGTCGGTACCACCAAGCCACATTTTTTAGTCCGCCAATCGATCCAGCTGGGGCAAAAACCGTGTCTTAAATTAATATTTCCGTAGATATAAAACCTACAATACATTGCTTTGCCCAGGAAGTCCAAGGGATACCATGTCAAAAATTTTCAGCTTTTCTGTGACTTGAATTGTAAGCTTAGCTTCTCATAACTCAGGAATTGAGTGAAGATCCAAAGGTCAGTCCTAGAGGCATAAGGGCGTAATATCCGAAATTATGGAACGGCCACCCCAACTCTTGAATAAATGAATGACGATGGCGCCTTAAGCGAGGAATTAAAATTAGACTATTATAAGGGAACATTTTCCTAAAAACCAATTAGCTATCATCGTTTGAAATTGAATCTGTGTCGATCAAAAAATCATTTTCATTAGCCTTATTTTTTTTTTTGTTTTACGTGTGTTGTATTTATTATCTCATAAATAATTACGACAATTTCGTCCTATCAAAAGAAGATCCCAGAGCCTCCAGACATTGCTTGTTTTCTGATTTACAAAATGTGTGGGAATAATTAGTGTTATTATTGAACGTACTCATACCTGCTAGCTTGGACCGGCGGCTAATTTACCATTATTCACTTTTCTCAAAGTTTGGGTGTTGATTTACTAAGTATGTTGTAAAGAATGGGAAGGTTTTTTTAAACAATTAAATACTATAATGCCTAATTAGTAATAATACCTAATAGTCCTTGAATGAAATCCTATCTACGAGGCTGAAATTGGGCATTTGGGAGGGTGCAATAATATAATGCTCTTTGGTTTTTCAAATATGATATATACACATGCAAAAAAAAAATGGCCGTCGGCCTAAGTTTGAGGGCAAATGTATATTCAAAGTAAAGAGTGTGGTTTTTTTTTAGAGACTGTCCAAAAACTTTAGAAAAATTTTGATCTATTTTCATAGTCGGCAAGATGGCGATGAAAAATATAGAGATACAGAGTTAAAAAATACATAAACTAGTTATTTGAATATAAGTGCCGCCTAATTGGAAATTGAATTCAAAAAACCCATACAATAAATCACAATTCTTGAACAATGTACCTATACTCTCATAAATTATGTCATGGTTCTTTTTCGACTAGTATCATCCACATCATACCCATCGCACCCCTAGTTAATCAGCTAACATTTCTTTTACGGTTTACAAAAGCGTATTTTCAGTTTGAAATATTAGAAATAAAAAGTTTCGATAGGGATATTTGATTGTCACTTATATTTAATAAGGATGGGTATGTTGTACCCATATCGTAGAATTGGCTATTTCAAAATGCCGGCCATAACATTGAATGCTCAACGTTTTATGATTTGTTCTTGGAAGTTAAGCCAGGTCGTTAATTATGTTAGTGTAGAAAAAAAATTATATGATTTTAGCGCCATTCTTCTACCGTTGCAACATTTGACCAAACTTTCTTTCTCAGTTATCACATTGTTATTCACTTTTAAAGTTAGGGAGTTTTTTTTACCACCGTCACGTCACGACGCTTCGCACCAACAACGTATTAAAATGTTGTCAGCGTTACAAGTGGTAGATAGTAACTATGTTATGATACAAATATAATATGATACAAATTTCGCTAATATCTCTTTGAGATACACTTAGAACACAATATGTCGTTGACTCAGGCTTGTTCGTAAGCCCGCGGCGTACGGTGGCCAGAAATCGAGACTCGCCATCAGCTTTGTCTACCAATTTTGGCATGAACATTCAATGTGAAGCCCGGTCACTTCTCCAAGTGACGAATTCAGCGATCTGGCTACGACAGTTACATATTGAGCCAAGTTGAAATTATTTTTATTGTAAATTGCAAAAACAAAGAAAGAAAGAAAAGAAAGAAAAACGAATTTAATTATTTTTTGTTTACTAAAGGATGATATGAGACTAACTTTTAATCACTTTTCGCTCTCGTCGTAATTGGTAGATATTCATTGTATTATAGGAACTTTGTATAAATTTGTATGTACTTATTCTAAAAACGTTATTTATCGACATTAATATTATTAAGAGGTAGTTTTTTTTTTGTTTGTAGGAGGTAATCTCTAAAAGTACTGGTCCGATTGCAAAAATTTTTTTACCGATAGAAAGCTGCTTTATTCCTGAGTGACAATGCTATATTTTACGTACTTACGCGAAGAAGCTGCGGGAAAAAGCTAGTTTTAAATAAATTCTTAACATTCTTACGCTGTTTTCTGAATGTGCTTCCCTTTACCATATCAAAAACTGAGAGTAAATTTTCCTTCAAGCTTATAAATTTTAAAAAAAAATCTGAACTGCATAAAACTTTAAATAAAAACTGAAAAGAAAAAAAACAAGTTCAGTCCAGTAGTGTAGAAACCAATTCAATTGCATTAATTTAAATACACGTACATAAAATAAAACAAATAATAAATTATAATACGGAATATATTATTGACTACAACTTTTAATTTTTTATTATTGATAGGCTCGCGTTTATTTTTTATTTAGTCCGGATTTTTTTATCTCAATTGTTGACTAATAGAGAATGCCTTGTTGAATTAAGTCCGCCTATGCACAACTACTGTACCTACGTAAACTTTCAAAATCATAAAATGAAGTCGTGCTTCACTCTCACTTTCGACCATCCCCGTCGCAATCCCCCAAGTTAATCAGCTAACGTGCCATTAACAGGGTGTTCCTTTATCAAACAACGTTTTCAATAGGAGAATGAAAGTATCATCCTCTTATCTGTTGTAGGTGAAACAGAGATAGAACACGTTCTGAAAGCTTGTGTACGTTTGAGTTTTATTTAGGTTTAAAAGTAAAACATAACGATGTCCTTCATTTCACTAGAATCGAGACAAGTTTTCAAGCTTACTAGAACTACAGAAAGTGTGATTGTATGCCAAAGTTTATTTATTACTCTTATTTTTCAAGTCTAACTCCAAGATGATTCAAATTACACTGATAATGGACTTGTTATTTACTGATTTTAATCATTGCCTTTTTTATTTGTCATGGCGACTGAATTGTTTGGAGTGGTTCTAGATTATAGACCTTAATTGATGAGTTTCAAACAAATCGAAAATGTTAGAATAATAAAAAATACACCTACATTAATTCGGATATTATTATTATAATACAATGGATCAAACAGTCACAACAATCTCTCAATCTACTCCACTCATAAGCAGTAGTTAACTCACTTCCTCCTTCATTTCGATCTCAGCATAGATGGCAGAATGCATGTAAATTAAGTAGACCGCGTCGTGTACTCCCGCAAAGAAACTCTTTTGCCTTAGAGCGAGGGCCCTCGGGTGAAGTGGCTCCGTCTAATTAGTACGACGACAGACCAGACACTATCACGCTAGAATACCGGTTTATATTTCTCCCGAAAAAAAAAACGGGATGTTTTTTTGAACAACCTGTATGTAGAGTTGTTGTTTGTTAGTTTGTGATTTGTTTGAATTATAGTAATTTTAATCGACATTAAGTAGTTGTGAAATGAATTTGAAAAATATACCTATAGGTAAAGCTGATTTGTTCATAATTACTCGAGCTGAGGAGACAGTGGATGGGATATTAGGAAAAAATTAAGAATGCTTTTATTAAACACGCGTATGTAGGTGAAGGACGTTCTTTCTAAACATGTTCCACTTCCCTGGTATTACGTCAAAAACACAGAAAACTTTTTTATAGATAAAACAGTAGCCTAGATGACACTCAGCGATACAGCGGAACCCGATCAAGAGGTTAACTTCCACAAACGTGAACTAAAAAAACCTGCCTCTTTGTAATGTAACCTTAAATACTTATTCATGGGCTTGCTGACGACGAGCAATGGGTTGCTCGCCGTCCGGCCGTCCGGTAACTGTCCGGATATCAGTAAAACCATAGGGGCCCAGCAGGGCAAGCCTACTGTGGCCATGGGTTCGCTTCTGAAAGGAAAACCCGGGGTCCTGGAACGTAAAGCAAAGAAAGTACATAGGTGTGGTTATAGTCAGTAAAAGTCTGACACGCCCTCTCGCTCCGCCCTAGAGCGGGAGCAGTCATTGGATAATTTCCTATCATAAAAAAACACTTATTCAAATTTTGTCCTAATAAAATTATAGGTAGTATACACAGTAATCCGTCTTATAATAATAGAACCTACAAACGAAATTTTCCATCTCATAAAATGTATTATCCTTGCTACAGACACAGTTGTAGAAAATTACCCAAATACAATCGTGCCCTTTATCCCTTCACCGGACAATAGGTAAATAATATATCGTGTAGACCAACTTCCTACCCGGTTCATGATTGAGCCGGGTTCATATTTTGTATTAACCTTACATTATTATCCATCCTCGGGATAAGAGGATCACAGAGAAAATGTCAAAACATAAATATTTGAAAGATATTTTTTGTTGTTGTCATTAGCTAAGCTCAGATTTCGATTGGGTGGATTTGATACAGAATCTTTGAGATTTGCTGTCTCTTGGGATTTTTTTATAAGGAAACAAAACAAAATTGAAGAGATTTTAACCAATTTTTTTTTTCATTTATTTGTTTTCTGAATTTATACAAGTGATACATTACAGATGATGCAAATCATAAACTTATTAGAGTTTTCCTGTGCATCATAATCATCGCCCCAAAATTTAACTTGACTAAAACAACAAAAATATCACATTCCAAATCAAAAACATATCCGAGTAGGAAAACAGGGAGGGGGCGGTCTGAAGGGGGAGGGAATTAAAATTAATGATCATTGTACTCCTATATTCTAAGTCGTTCCTTCCACTCCAATCAATCAAACTGATTTTTTATCTCATTAGTGACATTTATCTAGGGATTTTGTAGTTGTCATGGCGACTAATTCGATTGAGGTGGAGATTTAGGCCTAAACCATCAGCGTCTGTTGAATATACTTCTATGGACAGTTTAACATCTCGAGTACCGCGTGGTTAGGTTAGGTTAGGTTAGACCAATAACAGCCGCACGGGTTGATATCCAAGGATAAGCATCACTTGACGAGGTCAGTCTGAAGATGGGTGACCATCTCGACATACTGAGACACCTTTGTGCTTCGGAAAGCACGTTATGTAGTTGGTCCTGGCCGTCATTTTTAGATATTTGACAGTCGTTACGTATAGTCAGAAGCTATGAAATCTGACGCCAGTCTTGCCAAGGGGTATCATGTTACCCAATTACTGGGTGGTTTTTTTAAGGTGGGAAATCGTCTAATGACTTCTCACTCTCTAAAATGACACCTATGTTCCTTTTTGCCTTGCGTTCCGGGACCCCGGGTTTCCTTTCGGTAGTCAACCCATGGAATTACTGGGTGGTGGATGTCAGGTAAGCAGTCGTTCCATATTAAATACTGATACCCAGCTGCATTTGGTTAGACTGGAAGCCGACCCGAACATAATGACTGGCCTCGCTTTAATCGCTTTTAGCGATAAGACCGCCCATTGTGACACCCTATTAATTTTAAGTTTCTAATGTAATTTGTATTTTTGGTGTACAATAAAGAATATATCTATCTACGAGTATCTATCTATCTGGTCTGTTGGTGTAGTGGTTAGTGGCCCTGACTGCTATGCCGGAGGGTTCGATTCCCATCCAATACAAATGTTTGTGTGATGAGCACGATCATTTGTTCTGCGTCTGGGTGTAATTATTTATCTATAATATGTATGTATTTAGAAATTTAAAAGACAAGTAAGTTTATCAGTTATCTAGTACTCATAGCACAAGCTCTGCTTAGTTTGGGACTCCATGGCGTTGTGTGAAAGTTGTGGAATATTATTATTATTCCGTTTACTAATTTATATACATATAAATTATATTTTTAAATATTTCAATGTACTTATTAATTAATAATATATTTCAAAAAACATTTAAAAATATAAAAAATAGTAGCCCACCGGTATTGGGAACAGGGTCCAAGCTACCGGCGGTCAGGGCTCCAGAGAGAGGAACCTCCTAACTATACGAGCCGTGGCCAGAAGTACAGCTTATTATTATTGTTATTATATTATAATTTGGAAAAGGCTAGGTAGATTGATTATTTATTTAATTAAATAAAAGGTACTCTTTATATACCTACGAATATATATATATATATATATCTTAACTAATAAATATTATAGCTTAATAGGTATATATACAAACTAAAAATAATATTATGTACAAACGGGTAAATTGATTGGACAATTAGCAGAGATGCGATTTATTTGAAATACTTCTATTTAAAATGCAAATACAAAATGCAAAATACCTATTTTGTATTTAAATGCCTTTTAGTAAAAAAGAAATTGTATTTTATTTGAAATACCTTTCGAGATGTATTTTGCATTTTTAATATTCATTTCAAAATGCAAAATACTTTGTGATTAAGTTTATCTAACATCACCAGTTAAACAAAATGAAATGAACGAATGCCGCTTGTATTGCCGAATTTGACAGATAGAGGCGCCTGCTAGCCATGCGCGCCCTTTTTAACCAAATTCAAAAAAAAGGAGGAGGTTATCAATTCGGTTGTATTTTTTTTTTAATTTTTTTTTATCATCATTTTTTTTTTTTTTTTATGTTTGTTACCTCAGAACTCCGTCGTTTATGGACCGATTTGCAAATTTTTTTATTCCCTTTATAGGATATGCTTCCAGATTGGTCACATTTTTTTCAAAATCCATATAGTAATTTTAGTATTTTCATCAAGAACTTAAGCATTTACAGTCAAAAAGTTACATTTGATGAAGTGGAACTGATGAAGAAGACCAGAAATGGTCAACGGAACTTCATACACAAATAGATATCACAATGAAGATATACATAGTTAAGCGACTATGACAATACAAATAAATGAATGATTCTGAATAGTTACGTTGAAAATGGTATCATCGAAGTGATCTGATGATGATGATGGATCCGGAAGGTAGGCACTGGAACTCCGTAATTAATCAATGTAACCTAGCCGTGTTTGGACTTATTAGAATTGTCGTGAGATGCTCTTTGGCTATAAGGTACTATCGAACTGATCTGATGATGGAGCCGGAAGGTAGGCACAGGAACTCCGTAATTAATCAATGTTTCCTAGCCGTGTTTGGCTTATTAGAATTGTCGTGAGATGCTCTTTGGCTATAAGGTACTATCGAACTGATCTGATGATGGAGCCGGAAGGAGGAAGGTAGACACAGGAACTTTATAATAAAACAATGTAACCTAGCAGTATTTGGGTTAATTGGAATTGTCATGAGAAATAGGTACTCTGTTTATAAGTGTATCGCAACTAAAAAGTGTGAAATAAAAACTTTTTATCAAAAAAAAATAACCGACTTCACAAAAAAAAAACACTAAAAGGATCAAAATAACTTTAATTTCGGAAGTCGGTGTTAAATAACAAACAAACAATACCGAGAAACACCGACTTCACAAATTAAAGTTATTTTGATCCTTTTAGTGTTTTTTTTTTAGTGAAGTCGGTTATTTTTTTTTTCTAAAAAGTTTTTTTTCTTCTTTGGTCAGAGTGCGTGCCTTACAATGCGTTCCAAATAAGAATAGGATCGATTGCCATGTTGTGACGTCACGTCAATACTGTCAAATCGCAAGAAATTGAGCAAAATTGAAGAACTCAGAGATGAGCAAAATTGAAGAACTGGATTCTGATTAAACTATTTTCGTTCACAGTTCGTAAATAAATTAAATTTAAAAAAAATCTTGTTTTGCTCACCATAATAATTCTTCGATTTGATAGTATGACGTGACGTCACTACCGGGCAATCGATCCTATTCTTATTTGGAACGCATTGTACAAAGCCAACTTTCATTTTTAGTTGGAAGGTAAAATATTGTATTTTGTGTCTCTATTTCCCATAATAAATACCTAAAATAAATAAAAATATCTGAAATTTGGTAAAAAGGTATTTTATTTTGAAAAAGTATTTTGAAAATACCTTTTTTGCATTTAGCATTTGAAATACAAAACACAAAACTATTTGGTATTTTGCATTTGAAATCGTTTCTGAAAAGTATTTTGCATTTTGTATTTAAATGCTTTTTTAAAACAATTTTGTACATCTCTGACAATTAGTTACACCTCGATAATGGCAACACCATTTCTATACGTCAAATCTCCTCATATAAGTCAAAATTAACATGTAAAATAAAAATACTCGTACCCGTGAATCCATTCGAAGTTAATCTATAAAAATGTACAAGAGCTTAGCCGTTGTCAATGTTGGAATGTTCGGCTTTACTAAGTAATTAATGTGGGACACTACGTGTTCCATTATCGTAAGCCGCTGCCGACCGTAGTTCGGCTCAACGTAGTTTTGTGTAAGTTACCGGCACATAGGAAATATATATTGATTTTTAGTGTAATTTCTTTGTGAATGGGTCCTTAATTGGTAATATCACACTGACACTGTAAAGGCGAAACTATGCTTGTACATGTACGTGTGTATGTTTCTTACTTTTTCACGCTCAAACGGCTTGACGGATTTGGATGAACTTTAGCACATGTGTAGAACATGGCCTGGAATAGGACTTAGGATATTTTAAGGGTTCCGTACCTAAGACGGTAAAAACGGAACCCGTATAGGATCACTTTGGTGTTCGTCTGTCCGTCAGTCAAGACCCTTTGTTTCAGGAACGCATAGGGGTACGAAGCTTAATATGAAGTTAAATCTGTATGGAACCCTTAGTGTGTGAGTCCGACTTGCTCTTACCCTGTTTTTATTCTAGTATGTTCGTATGTTCCCTTGGGATAATTTTCGACTTTTACGTGGGTGAAACTGCTGTCAGCTGTTAGAATCCTGTTAAAAGGTAATAGGAATATCACCCTAAGTGAAAAAAAATAACAGTCAACATGTGGTGGTCCCCATGTCATACATTATTTATCTACCTACCTTTTTATGAAAACGAGCTGAAATTATTACGTAAAATAAAATAAATATCGTAAACCGTTTCCATTAAAAAAAAAACTCCCCCGAAATACCACATTTGTCTTATACATTGTATTAAGTATTTACTGAATAAATACCATTTACACAGGTAGGTTATTATATAGGTAGCTATACAGCTACCTACAATATATAACCTACCTTTGTTCCTGAAACCGTAGCACTCAAGGTCAGTGTTTCGTAGTACTATTGTTTACTATCATGTCTGAGGATTAAAAGCAATTAACTGAGACACACTTCACTTTTCATACGAAAAGTGAAGTGCTAGGGTCAGTGCATGGTCAGTGCCGTTCTGTCTGCGCGCGCCCGTGCCCGGTGGCTGCCCGTGCATTTTAACAGTTTAGCAAGATTATTGAACACTAGGCTTAAATTTCAATAAATACCTACAAATATAAATTGGAAAAATATTATAAATTGGAAAAATATTATAAATTGGAAAAATATTACAATATAAATATAAATTGTAAAAATATTACATGGTCACAAAGTCTTGTTCGCTTTCTCGAGCGCGCTTTGTATGTAGATTGACTTTTGTACCTATCTTTTGTGTGACTGGGACCTGATTCTGCCATTTTCCCGACATAGTAATTCCAGGTATTGACATTACAAACTATGTAGTACAGACATAACGTAGCAGCGCGACCGTTGCTGCAGATGGCAGTGTCACTATTTGCTGTACAAACCAATTGAGTCAATGAGTGTCACAGATTTCCCCTACAAACTGACGGCTTGTGATAAAGGCATTTGACCGTTTTGTTTGATTGTATTAATATTGGTCACAACTGAAAAATACATAAGATACGTATAGAAAAAAATACTTCAAAAACTGTGTTTTTGGTTTTGTATCTTCATTCTCCACAAATGTTACAGGCATACATATAAAGATTTTGGTATTTTCATCAGCATATCATATTGATGAAGAGGAACTGATGATGAACAACACAATTGGCCAACGGAACTAAACAATTGTTATGAGATGCCCTCTGGTTAAAAGATACCATTGAACTGATCTGATGACGAAATCGGAGCTAAGGTAGGCACGGGAACTCCATAATAAATTAATGTATCCTAGTCGTATTTTGGCTTATTAGAATTATTGTCATGAGATGCACTACTACACGTTACTATACAACTCTATTGAAACGGCAAGTTGCGTGTCTAAAAGACGTAGAGATAGGAGTGGGTTTTTGAGAAAGTGTATTAAAAGAAAATTTTAAAGGATAATGGGCAAAAGAGATTGCCCAAATTTGTATGTGGATCCGTACCAACTTGCGTCAAACCAAATTTACTCTCAAGAGTAAATTTTATTATTGAAATTTTCTCTATCTAAAATTTTTTTGTTAATGTTTAACCACATTTCTGAGATATTAAAAAAAGTTCTAAAACGCCTGATCATAATTCATAGCAATTTTTTACCGTAGTGATTATTATAATTTGCATTCTATCTATACTATAGGTATGCGTTTTAGGCCAAATTGATGAGTAGTGTATTGCATTATTACTGATATTTAAGCGACAAGTCAGGACCCGGATTCCTTCGCTCCTATGTTGTGGCGTTACTTACGCTCAGGCTTTTATCGCGCATGGGTAATATTTTTACGCTATATCTAGGTCTATACACTGAAGAACACGATCTTAAGACTGTTAAAAATCGTAATGGTTTAGTCTTTTATTTATTTATAAAGTTATCAAGACCTAAACAAACTTACTACGTGTTTTAGTTCGATTTCTCGAATCAAAAAACGCAATACATCACTTACAGGTTGTGGGTTCTACATTCAGCTACCGAAATGTACAATAAGGGGGTTGACTGTAGCCTATCAACAACCTAAACCTAACCTAACCTAGCCCTAATTATATAGCTACAATATATACGTATATAAATAATAGTGCGGGAAGCCTGTTGCCATGAGACCTAAGGCAACAGACGGAAGGTGGGAAGAATGAAGGGTGTATAGGACGGGATTTTATCACTGCCGATCCGCAACCTCACGGACCGACCAATAACTAAGGCTGGATAAGGCCAGAGCTATCGGCAACCATTTATAGGCGCAGTAACAGTGAGAGGAGTCGATGGTTTCGTCGTAATGAAACAGCGTTGCTCGTAGCGTAGAAAGAGACTTTATGACATATTTACATAGTATTTATATTAATCTATTTACATTAGTTATTAATATTTGTTAGAAACAACTGATGTACCTAGTCGAATTATTTTAGTGACTAATAATTAATATTGAACTCAATTCGGCTTCACCGCCACTTTCTCGCGTGAACATAGGTACTTAACAAGGTAACACAAATAAAGAATTTGTAATTGTTAGTCAGTTAAAACATTTACTTTTAGGGTACATTAGTATCAAATCATCGTCATCTTCCTGCCCTTGGCCCATGTTGCTTGAGGTAGGCCCAAAACATTTTTTTCTTCCATTATATCCCCCTCTCCATATATTCACAAGTTTATTCTTTGGCTATATTCTATATAAGTATAACTCTTTGGGTGTGTTCACATCTGGCGAATACGCCGCTAGCGAGCTGCGTGCATGCATTTCAAGTTAACGCGCCGTTTCCAAGCCATCACCGTGCCCTTCGCGCCGTGCGCGAGCGGCCGGCGCGCTGCTCCTCACGCCCGCAGAAAGCAAAATGGAAATGTATGCCCGCGAATTGCGCGCCCCGAACGTGTGCCGCGCGCGTATGAGGTGACTATGAGTCACTATCTCAACATTGTCAATAATTATTATAGACGTATTGAATTAATTATTATTCAATAAAACTACCAGAGCTACTCAAATACAGTACAAAATCATCAAACGATATAAACTGTATATTACCAAAGTACTCTGTGGATATAAACGTCAGTTTAGCAACAAAATACCAAAATGTCCTAATCAAATTGACAGTGTCAAGTTTTGAGTTTCTAATATACGCAATGTTTACTTTAGAAAATGGTGAGCTAAAATAAGATAATTTAACAGAATTCATTTTTAGCAGTTTAATTATTTTCTACTATATAATCTTATTTACTTAGGTAGCAGCTAAAATTAATTAGGCGAACCATTTATTTATGATCATTGTAAGATTAAAAGCGTTAGCTTTACATACTCTTTGGTCAGATTACGAAAATAACTGGCAATTGTAATCGGAACGTAAAGATTTATGAAATGACGTTTTTTTTTTCGGAAGTAGGAATTGTTAATCATTTAATATCATTTTCACGATATTTTTTAATGTGGTTAAAAAAAGCGGTTAAAAATCAGTACATTGTACACAAAAATAAAACATTATTTTTGGTATTAATATACTTGTGACGCAATATGGTACGGGAAATGAACATTCTTCTTTGTATTGAAGGCGGTCCATGTTACCAATACACGTCGTGGGTGTCTATCTATCTATCTATTTATGTGTGGTTTCCGCACTTGGCCCTATGTGGACCATTGTACGTGGGCCATAGCAGCCACAACCTTAGATGGGCTTATTCCAACTAGCCCACTTCTCTCCAAAAACAGATAAGGCCTCTTCGGTTTTTCAGGGCATCAATAAGGGAGTTCGGGGATCCTAAGGTTCGTGTGCGTATTTCAGTGACACCTGTGCAGTCCAGGAGCACATGTGCAATCGTCTCCTCCCCCTCCAAATATGCTCTGCACAGGGGACTGCCTGTCATGCCTGTTGTGTGAAGGTGTTTATTCAGTGTGCAGTGTCCGGTGATGGTCCCCGTCGCCAGGCGCATGCCGCCTCTGTCCAGTCTTATGAGTTTTTTGGTGAGGGCTTTATTGAGATGGGTGTCTTTTTAGGTAGGTCTTGTCATAAAATCCATGAAAAGAAATGTTTTTATTTTATTTTAATGAACCGGGTATTAGTGCAGCCCAGTTCATAAGAATTAATTATCATCAAGACTTAAATTCTTTTGTTATGATACCTACATATATTCTACGAATTATATACTTATATAAATGTGAGCATGTTAATAACTTCGTATTTCTATATTTTAGTAGAAAAACACAAAAATCTATTGAAAAATAATGAAAACTTTTCGATTTTAGTGTACATGTATTACCCGGCTACTTATTTTTTTTTTAATATTTTCTATTTAGGGGCTATGACCAACCATAAAAAAATATTTCTGGAGTATTGGTTACTTGGACCACTTTGACACATTGTCCTTTACGGGCTACCCTGGCGCTTTCACATTATTTAAAAATAATTATAAATACACTCGTGCGGACAAAAATATAATTTATTTACGATGGCATCTCTATTTGCTGCTATGTTCTGTGCAACAGACAGATTACAGCAGTGCAGACAAAATTCCAGGAACTACACTTTCATTCTATCGAGTCTCGTCGCTAGTAATACGTCATTCAACGTTGGTTTTATGAATAAAACAGAAGCCTTTATTTCCCGAAGGGACAAACTGTTGTTGGTAGGTAACTACTGTATTTTTTTGTTTAGATGATTAGCAAGACGGAGTGTGTTTATTTATTTTATGTCTGTTACCATGAACACCTGGAAACATCTTTCAGAAGTATGCAGAACAGAGTGTAAAACATATCACCGTTGAAAAGGGAGGATCTTCCGACCAGACAGATTTTATGTCTAATCCAGGTAACTGCTCGATCGTTGATCGTTCGTCGGGCTGTTGTATATTATGTTCTAGTCGTGCGGAGAACTCTAACACTGCGATGTAAGATTTCGAAGTTTTTAGTTCCAGTGTTGCTTCATAGATGTCGCTATAACCTAATTGCATAGTTTAATATTATTGAACTCATACATTTTCCACGAAGGAAATCGATGGATGCTAGACGCACTAAGCTATTTATACACACTGTATACACACGGTACATCTCTCACCCTATTTTTCTTCTGAAGTGTACGCGCGAGGGCCCTCACGTCCAAGCTGCCCCGGATCCCGATCCCGATTTACAGCTACCGTAGGCGTTGGCTTGCAGACAGCAAACTTTGGGTAGCTCGACGTCTAAACGTCCGGTAACCGTCGAGGCCAAGCCCAAGTCGTCGACGTGTTCCACGTGCGCCTCAAGGAGATGTCAGTAAAACCGTAGGGGCCCAGCAGGGTCGAAGCCTACTGGGGCCACGGGTAGTGTGAAAGTGAAACCCGGGGCCCTGGGAAGAAGGCAAAGAAGGAACAGGAGTAGGGTTTTAGTCAGTATAAGTCTGACATTATCTCCTGCTCCGCCCATGAGCGCGATTTGTCATTAGATGATTTTCCCACCTAAAAAAAACCGTACCGTTTATATGAACGCAAATTAATAGATAAATAAATCTATTACTAATAATATATGCCTAAAGCAAATGGATGAAGGTCTTTTATTGATTTTGAAACCAGGTAAAACTCGATCCCTATGTTATAAGTGCTTTATTCTTTAATATTATGTTATTCTGACAAATTGCTGCTCTTTGGCGTTTTCAGTGCAAAGTGGCAAAGTTCACTAAGACGGTGAGGCCAAGTCGTGTAAGCCGGAAATCTCTTAAGGACCTCCGAGTAATCTTTAAGACTTATCTCCCGTAGGTAGGTAGCGGACGAAGTGAGCCCATGGAAAAAATGGTGACTAGAAACTCTCAATATTAGATCGTTTACTTAGATTGCGTTCATTTTCACATTCTACCACAGTGTTGCCTTTTTTAACCCAAAGAAACCCGGGGGGGGGGGGGGGCTGGGACGAAGGCAACGAAGGAACAGGAGTGGGTTTTTAGTCAGTAAAAGTCTGACACTATCTCACGCTCCGCCCAAGAGCGCGATTTGTCATAAGATGATTTTCCTACCTAAAAAAAATAACCCAAAGGTTGAGTGGTAGAGCATGCCTTGTTACATTGCTTAAGTAGCACTACTATACATGAAGTTTAATTAAATAAATATTTTTAAAAACTAGTTGCCCCTGCTTTCAACCGCATCTTTGCTCGCTTTGCTGCGCACCCGTGGGTCGTAGCGTAATGTTTATAGCCTTCCGATGCCCATTTATTTTTCGATAAATGGGCTATCCAATACTACTTCACTAAAGATTTTTTCACTTCGAAGCAGTTTCCTGAAATTAGCGCGATGAACAAACAAACTTCAGTTTTATATTATTATAGTATAGATTTATTAGAATAGAATAGAATAGAATAAAACATTATTGTACACCAAAATATGTAGTAACAAAAACTTATAAACTAACTTAATCTATGGGTACAATGGCGGTCTTATCGCTAACAGCGATATCTACCAGACAACCTTAGGCCTTACCTTATTTATAATTTGTTTTATATTATTATAGTATAAATTTATTATTTGTTTTACTTATTTTTATGACTAGCGCTGGCGCCCCAGCTTCGCACGGGTGTTACAAATCTTTGAAATTCTCGGCTTTTTCTAATATAATATGCACATAACCACATACCAGTGTCTTAAGACATCTATTCTGCAATTTTTGAGTTTATCGTTCGTTTACCCTTTTTATTTATTCAAAATTCTTTCAAACTTCATGTAATACCAACGCACAAAGGTGGATTTAATGCCTTAGGCATTCTTTACCATTTAACCAAGAGTGGTAGAAAGACAATGAGGCAGGTGCATAAAAAAAAAACAATAAAAAAAAACGTTGGTACAAAAGCATTTATACGTAGTAAAAAAATAAACATGGTATGTAGGTGCTTTGTGTATATATAGTACTAGCTTGTGCCAGCGGCTTAGCCCGCGTAAAAGTAGGTTTCTCTGTTCAAACTTCCAACGCCCGTTCTATTCCCTTAGGGGTGGAGTTTCGTAAAATTCGTTCTTAACGGATGTCTACACCTTATAAGAAACCTACCTGCCTAATTTTAAGTTTGTAGGTGTTATAGTTTTGGGTATTTCGCTTTTATACAGATTCTATAATAGATTCTAAATACTACGTCCAAGTTCATTTCCTTTTTTTCAGTTTTTCAAGACTTTTTCAATTATAATATTTTTGTTCTAACTCCGTTAAGATGCTATATAGGTACCGTATTTTGGCGAGATTCCGCATTTACTTACAGATACACTGTAAAGATAATCTGGAACAATGTCTATGAGTACACTTGTTTTAAATTGGGTGTTGATAGCTGCGCTACAGTATTTTACTTTTGTCGCTATCTTCGTTTTTCCTGTAATCTGTAACCAACCAACCCTATTTACTAGCACAAATCAACATCTATTACAAGTTTCTATTGATCCTTTTATGTACCTACGACGTTCTATTGTTGGTCGTAATAGTAACGAATACAGTGGGATTTTATTGCTGTCATATTAATATTCCGCTGGGAACCTCGTGTCGAGGAAAACGTAGATACAATAATATAATGATAATATACCTATATACCAACTTCCACGTTTCGAATGTTAGGGTTGGGCGTTGTTTCTAAGCCTTTTTCAGGATAACCGGGTATTAACCGGGTAGTACCCGGGTATTAACCGGGTAGTACCCGGGTATTACCCGGGTAGTAACCGAGTATTGACTGGGTAGTAACCGGGTAATAACGTCCTTGACGTTATGGAATTCTGTAACCGGAATTGTCGGATATCGTAACCGAAATCGATATAAAAGTTTCGGATAGTTTCCAAGTCTAAATGACATGTCACATCTTTTTGTTTGTTTTGCCCGCCAAAATAAATGAGAAAAGCGAATAGACTAGAAGCAAAAGTCAAATGTTGCTATTTCTGTAGTCGTCCAGCCGACTGGTAAGGACCGAGCCCGATTGTAGACGGTGCGTATCTAGTGTTCTACGCACGCCTCAAAGAGATGTCAGCAAACCGTAGGGGCCCAGCAGGGCCGATACCCGCTAGGGTCAGGGGATTTTTTGAGAGAGTTACCGTGGCCCTGGAACACAAAGGATGACTGAAGAAGACAGGGGGGTTTTAGTTACTAAAAGTTATGTTGTTTATGAGCAGTGGTGGTCGAGTGGTAACGGCCCCGACTTACGATTTGTAGGTCGCGAGTTCAAACCGAGCCAAGCGCATTACTTTGTGTAATTTATTTCATCACCACTGCTCTCAAAACGTGCCCGTGCGTTTCCTCGCATCGTGAGGAAACCAGCATGTCCTAGAACCAAAATTTCGAAGACATGTGACATCCACCACACCCGCACTGAGCCCGCGTGGTTGATTACGGTCCATTCCCTCTCCTAGAGAGGAGGCCTGAGTCCCAATAGTGGGAACATTATAAGGCCGACTATGCTATACTATGCTATATGTTTAAAACAGTAAAACATTCAATCTATATTAATCTAATTTCCTATTGAACGTTCATCAAAACTTATTACTTTCATAACTTAATCAATCTTAATACATTTTCTCATTTCTCTGGACATCGACCCAATATTTCTCAGTCACCTGGCGACCCATTTTCGGCTGAACCTCCGCGACCTCGCTAGTCTTATATTCGGAGGGCAATTTTGTCGGATAATAGGTAATTGTGAGCGATTTAAGTAAAACACTGTCGACTTTGGAAAGTTGTTTTGGGGTGAAATTGTATTTTTCCATTTATCTTTCGGGGAGAAATACAGGTGAGTACCTACTGTAACATCATTCAGGCTGGCAGAAAAATGGATGTGACTGGATTTGAATATCAGCGATTATCAGTACTACTAATTTATTGATCTTTTTTTATTGTTTTTTGTATTAATCGTTTTATGTTTCACTGATATTTTTATTTTTTGACATTTTAATTTATTTTATTCTTTCTGGTAACCATTTTAAGTTTCATTTACATTTTTAATTTTGACATTATAATTTATTGACGATTATTAAGTTTCAGCTGATTTTAATTTTTCATAGAATACGGAAAGTTTTTATCCTAGGGTTATTATATATTTTTATACCTATGTACTAATATAGAAAATAGAGCTACTAACAAATATTGTGGACCTAAAGTTGTCTTATTAATAATAAATTATATTATTTCTATAACAACTGAAATCCTAAGATCCGACCCTTTCCGGATATTACAGGACCATATTATAAAAAAATGCGTGCTTACTTAAGATAAGGCATAACCTTATACTAACCGTAACTGAAAAGAATAAGCCAAGGTACATAATTCGGTAAATCATGTCTTATTTTCCAAAAAATATTAATAAAAAAACGTCTACATCATATTTTTTGTTTGATTAGAATCTAATTAGAACTGAATAGGATTAAGATGAAATAAAGTTAATTTTGGCTACCTAGTAATTAAAATAACAAAAATTCTGTTAGCGCAATATACGTGAATTGAAATAAACGTTATTTTAATGAAACGTTCATTTAACAGTTGTTTTAATGAATCATATTTTTTGTGTCAAGTTTTTATATAAGACACTTTTATATGATTGACATTTGCATAGATAGATGTTTGAATTTAGAACCATCTATTTCTTCAGCCAATCACGCGCTAGATCGTGTCCCACTACTCTACATACCACACTACCTCAGCCTGTGTTGCGAGCCCGACCTTACTTCCTTGCCTCTCCATCACCCGTGACATTTTCTACCCACTTCACCTGGCTCACCCTATTGATAACCTCAACCTAAATCTATTGTGTCCCTTTATGTAACTAGGTGGATATTTATATGGATTGCTTCATCTCTATTTAATTATCCGTGAGGCAACATTATATTCCGCGCTGAGTTTTCTTAGCTATCACTACTGGCTTTGCTTTTATTTTCGGTATTATCTTGGTTTCTGAAACTTGACTTTTGAAAAGGAAACCCGTGGTTCTAAAACGCAAAAGACAACTGAAGGAACAACAACATAGTTTTAGTCAGTAAAAGTCTGACACGCCCTCTCGCTCCATTAGATGACTTCCCTCCTTTAAAAAAGGGTGAGTATTTATATGGATTGCTTCGTCCTAATTTAATTATCCGTCAGACTACATTATATTTGATTGTTCTTAGTTATCACTGCTGGCTTTGTATTTTCTTTCTTTAGGTTCTTGGTTTCGATCAAGGATTCGTGATATGCCCATGGCAATCGATATTACGAAAGGTGCTATGATACGGAAAATTACGAATATTCGTCTTTCCATCCTGACATGATTGAATCAGATTCATTTCGACCCAGAAATCGTCAAACGTATCATGGACGGGAATGGAATATTCAATATTTGCCGGGATTTTAGGGTATTATTTATTATTACCATTCAAGTTACCCTTGCTATCCTCATTTCCGAGTGATAAGTTTATATACAACATTAGTATATGCGAAACCCGAAACATGTGCCTAGTATTTTTATGTAAAGAATCTATGTACAAAACTGTATCATTAAAAACCACAAAGTTATAAGCCTGTTGTGTTACCTGGTTGTGCGCAGAAATACATGGTCACCGGGCCATAAAGGCGACTGAGGGGTTGTTTTGCTCCCACACCCAGCTGAGCGCTGGTGCCTAATGCCCGCTATGAACTGGCGTGACCTTTATTGTAGTTAGTATCGGTGGTATCCAACTTGTGACCTTTTTAAATATTTTTGGGAAAAAAATATAACGTGGTGTAAAAATGATTGGAATCGAGTCAGTTACTTGACTCTGAACAAACTATATTCAGGTTTCGCATGAACTAAAAATAATGTTGTATACCAATAGTAAAAAATATAATTTACTAGCTTTAGCTTTTATAATTTACTAGCGGTTTTACTAGCTTAAGCTTTTATAATTTACTAGCGGTTTTACTAGCTTAAGCTTTTATAATTTACTAGCGATTTTACTAGCTTTAGCTTTTATAATTTACTAGCGATTTTACTAGCTTTAGCTTTTATAATTTACTAGCGGTTTTACTAGCTTAAGCTTTTATAATTTACTAGCGATTTTACTAGCTTTAGCTTTTATAATTTGCTAGCGGTTTTACTAGCTTTAGCTTTTATAATTTACTAGCGATTTTGCTCGCGTGAATTAGATTTTTATCTTTCTTTGTGTAAACATTGTATAGGTACATACAAGAGCATGCAAGATATTATATCTGAATGATGATGATGATGAAAACAAATGTGAAAGTAAAGAAATATAGCAATCGAATTTACCGCTGGGATAAAAAGTTATATATAATATCTTTTGAGCTATTTCAAAAAAATTGTTGGCATTTTTACCGTTAATACAAAATTTTATAGATTAATTTCTTGAACAATTTTGTCTTATATTATTAGAAGTCAGGAATTAAAGATATTCCAGTTTAAAGTTGGGAATGGTATGTATATTACGCCATACACATTCTTGAATATTCTTGAAATTGTCAACATACGATTTCCGTTGATATTATTTGCCAGACTTTAATTTAAGTGATTTAAGTTTAAAAAAATATTATGATTTTATTTTATTTTTTAATTACTATCATTACTATAATGATTGGATATAAACTATTAAAATGTACATATAATTACAAAATATATAAATACCAAAAAGGCTGACAAGTCTTTTCAGATTAAAAAATACTTAATAGCACTATTTATATTGAAAGTACAATAGTAATAAATGAAATACAATTTATTATAATTCACAGTGTATTCAGACTTACTCAGATCTTGAAAATAATTGAAAAAATCTTACGAAATTATTTTGTCTTCATTCATAATGAATACTTTTCTAGGCGCTTAAAAATTCCATCAACAATTATTTCGCCATTGTGTTTTAAATCAAAACTTAAATGGTTTGTTGAGAATGACGGAGTAACAAACATATGTACATACGAACTTTTACTTGTATATGTACATATATATAAAAAAGAGAAACTAACTGACTGACATATCAACGCACAGCCGAAACTACTGGAACTAGGAGTGTGAAATTTTGATAAGGTTTCCTTTTCTGACATAGGCGAGCACTAAGAGAAGGTTTTCCAAAATTCACCCCCTGAAGGGATGAAACGGGGGTCCAAAGTTTTGTATGGAGAAACTATTTGTGGCTAATCATAGTTATATAAATGTGTGATAGAATAGAATAAACTTTATTGTACACTAAAACAGTAACAATTTCACAGAAATTTAAATCTATGGGTACAAAGGCGGTCTTATCGCTGACAGCGATATCTACCAAACAACCTTAGAATGGACTATAAGATAGATAGATAGATAGATAAAACATTTATTTGATGCAACGCAGAAAATTAACAAATAGTACCTTCACAAAAGCACAACAAAATTACAAACATAAAACTAAGCACTTAAATTAACAAAAAAATAAAAATAAAAAATGAACAAGAACTTAAACTGAACAAGTTTTCAATGAAAATAATTTTTCATAGCAAGCTTTTATAGCGCGGTATATATCTATATAATTAATATTCGCCAAGACCATTCCAAAAAGTTCAAACACGATAGGGTTATCTGAGTTATTATGGCCACCTTTCAGTTCCATCATCAGATCAGCTCCATCCCATAATAATGTTACATTGTCATCTGATTTACACATGCATGCAAAATTTCAGCTCAATCAGTAACCGAGAAGTAGATCAAATTTAATTTGAAAGATTTGATTACAGACACAAGCATCGGGACAGGCGAAGCTAAATAAAAGCTTTTAAAAAGAAAGATATGATATTATTGAAAGTCCAATAAATAAATATTAAATAGGTTCTAAGCTGGTATTGGCAATTTAGTTTACAAGCTCTAATAGTGAAGTGATAAAACTTGATAGCGTAGCAATTATCAAGCTAATTGGACTGTACGGGACATGGTGTTAATTTGTGGTTAGTATTCCACCGGGACTTCATTCCCATTGATTTTATTACAATAACTATGCCATTTTAACCGATTTGTTTGATAACTAAACATAAACAGTACAATTGTGACACTTATTCCACATTTTATCGACTATAATGTACGTCAAGATAATAATACAATGAGTTGAATTTCTTTCTTACTTTTTAGTTGATTCTTTCGTTCTGGGTGGAGCAAGAGACATTAAAACGCACCGTATTACTTCATTTGTTTTTTTTTGATGAGACACCTTACCATCTTTTTTTAGTGGGTAACCATTCAATGATTTCTCCCGCTATAGGGTGGAGCAGAAGGGCATAACAGATTTTACGGACTAAAACCCACTCCTGTGTTCCTTCTTTGTCTTGCGTCCATGACCACGGGTTTTACCTTACCCCCTTAAGTACTTTAAGACAACACCATAATAATATAGGTATGTGGTAAGTTAGGAGCTGGTACCCTAAGCCGTCGGTGTCAGTCCAATGCCAAAAAAAGTATTTCAATGTCTGGCAAAGATAAATAAATATAAATTATTGGTACTTTTTTTGAAATGGATAGGCTCGCGTTTAACCACTATCTCACCTGATGATAAGCGATGATGTGGCCGACGGTGGAGCACGTTTGCCTTAAAGTAACCTATTTACTTTTGACTTACAGATCCCTAGGTTGTAGCTATTAAGAAACACAGACTCCCGCAGAGAATTCCAATGAAATGTAAAAGAAAATTAAACCCATTCAAACTCTACAAGCTCTATTAACCATAAACCTTTCTTTTGTTATTTTAACATGTTTAATAAACACAACAAAACTCGACATTCAGAGGGAAAAGCATAAAAAGTAGGCGCCGCACAAACTTGTATGCGACACATTCACACAATGGTGGTACAGTCGGCGGCGCGTAAAAGTGCTCCACAAACATACTTTTGTGTGTTTTGTTACATGTTGTACTGCACCCATTTTGTAACTGAATTAATCGGTAGGCTGTGGTCTAAGTTAGCGGAGATCGTAGCAAGTTCGAATCTTACATTTAATTTTTAAGGGTTTTTTATTTGAGCTAGGAAATCATCTAATGTCATCTCCCGTTCTAGAACGGAACGGGAGGGGTGTCAAACTTATACTGACTAAAAACACATCTATTTTCTTTCAGTTGCTCTTTGCCTCGGGTTATCTTTTCAAAAGTCCTCCTATGGCCCTAGCAGGCATCGGCCCTGCTGGGTCCCTACGGTTTCGCTGACATCTCTTTGAGACGCGCGTGGAACGCTACGCGCTGTTGACGATAGGCGTGGGCAAAATCTTTGCGATTGGAACATTTGCATCTGAATCACTGAAATGTTTCCGAACAGTGATGTGTACAATTTGGAACATTGGCTCAAAAGATACACTGATACAAACACAGACACTGACCGTTATGAATTGTGATCTGTAACGTCGCGTCATAGTCACACTGAGACAGAAAAATGTAAGATGATATTTATGTATCATTGCATTGATGCATTAAAAACATTACTGACGATTAGTATGTTTATCAGTTGTCTAGTACTCATAACATAAGCTCTGCTTATCTTGGGCAACTCAAGGAACACAGTGGGTGTTATTCATTAAAAAGTCATAAAAGTTTGACTTTCCTCGTTCCACTCAGAGCGGAAGTATTTCATGATTTCTTACCTAGACAAAAAGCTGTGGTCTAACCGCCTGTTCATGACTTGCGCGCGGTGCGGCATCGGTACGCGGGCACGCGGCGCTATGAGCGGCGTCTTGTGGTGTACTTCAAACATTTTCATAGATCTTACCGCTTGCCGCCCCGCGCTTACTCGTAGCTTCCGCTCATAGCGGCAAGGTCGTGAACCGGCCGTAAGTTATAACCGGTAAAAGGTAGATCTAGCATCGTTTTGATGTAATATAATTTTGTTATTAAGAAATTCCGCCATTCCGTGCCTTAAAAAAGAACATTAATCTTGTAAATATAAACTTGTATTATTAAATAAACCATTTTATTTAAGGTAGTATATAACACATAACAATTTTACAAAATGCTTACTAACATAAACTCCATTTTTTGGTGGTGAGCAATCACCAAATCACTCCTCCTACTCAGAGTGGACCGAAAGGACGTGTCAAACTTTTACTAACTACACCCATTCGAGTCCCATCAGTTTCCCTTTGCGTTCCAGGACCACGGTGACTGTTTAGAACCATTTTGTGACAAAAATGCGCCGTCGACTGGGCCCTGGTCCTTATCAGATGGTGAGCTGCTTATTGCTCGCCGTCCGCAAGCCGAGAATCGCACTGAAGTCCTGACGACCAGGGCGTCTCCTGCTGTAGCTGGGGTGTCAGCATTACCTCTCTCTCACGCTTTTGACCTCCGCCTTTACAGAAGAAGCCGATTGCCCCCTGTCAATGTAATTCAAGCTGAAAAGATCCCTGTAGCAATCTTCGTATTTCAGGACTATTTTTAATGTATTTATTTGACAAGAAAACAGATTATTTCATTTACCTGTTTTCAACAGAGACCTCTACTTGGATACTTCCATGCAATTTTATGAATAATATTAAAGATTCAAGATCTAAGTATCTTCTTTATGAAAAATTTAATAGCAAAGATGCTCAGAGATAACAATATTAGGTGTATCAAATTCACGGGCCATTCGTCTTCATGATAAATATTTATTTAGTCGTAGCTATTCCAGTTGAAGTTCACAATATTATAAAAAAATTACAACTTAGAAACTAAAAGGTTATAAGTCAGACGAAATTAGTGAAGGTAGGTAACGTGACCTTCTCACACATCATCATCATCATCTCTTAGCCTTTTTCCAACCAGATTGGGGTCAATTGTCGCCAAACTTAAGTGGCAGAGGGCAGGGCACATTGCTCGCAGAACAGATGGTCGATGGGGACGAAAGGTTCTGGAATGGGGACCACGTATCGGAAGACGTAGCGTTGAAAGGCCTCCCTCAAGGTGGATCGCGAGAATCCGATGGATGCGAGGCGCACAGGACCGATCGTTGTGGCGACACTTGGGGGAGGCCTATCTCCAACAGTGGACGTCTTTTAGCTGAAATGATGATGATGGGGTCAACTTCCAGCCTAACTCGATGCGGCTGAATACCCGTGTTTTACATGGAGCTACTGCCTTGCCTATCAGACGACGACGAAGTTATTGAGCAACATGATACTCCTTGGACAGACTTTCTGACATCTGACTACCTGTCACGATTGTCAAAGATCTACAAATGCCAATCGGGATCAACGGCTCTACGTGCTTTCCCGGCACGGGGTGTCGTGACATTCTCATAAAATAAACTAATAATTTGATAGTTCTAGACAACACAAGACAAGACAAGACAAGACTAGTCTAGTAGTAGTAGTAGTCTAGTGTAGTAGTCTAGTCTAGTCTAGGGCAAGACGTATGATAGATATTATTTAAAAAGTCACACATTCTCATAGAACAAACAAATATTTTGATAGTCAAGTGCGTATACTGTTGTATAGACTTCTGAATGAGGCGTTGGCAACGGAATGAATTCAGAATTACCCTGGCTTCACATACAACTTTATGATGGAAATAAAATTGAGTTTCAGGAAATTATTCTAACTTAGTCATGCGTATCGCGTATTGCTTGTAGATTTGTTTGTTTTATGGACTTTTAATTGTTTAAACTGGATAAAGTCTACTACTTAAACCTGGATGTTAATGAATTAAGACCAATAAAAACTGGGTGCCTACAACTTCTTAAAAATGATTGCGAATGGCAAACATGGATTTCTTTTCGATTTAAGTATTTGAAGTCGAATATTTCTCATATTCTACTTAGCCTGAAAATCTAGCGTAGAGCAGTGGTGGCCGAGTGGTAACGGCCTCGACTTACAAGTTGTAGGTCGCGAGTTCAAACCCAGCCAGGCGCAATATTTTGTGTAATTTATTTCATCACCATTGCTTAGAGCAATGGTGATGAAATAAATTACTATTTAAAAAAAAAACGGTGAAGGAAAACATCGTGAGGAAACCGGCATGTCCTAGAACCAAAAATTCGAAGACATGTGACATCCACCAACCCGCACTGGGCCCGCGTGGTGGATTACGGCCCATTCCCTCTCCAAGAGAGGAGGCCTGAGTCCCAACAGTGGGAACATTATAAGGCCGACTATGCTATGCTATGCTGAAAATCTGTCAAAAACAGGCATTAAAGTAGGGTTTGAGATATGCTCAACTCAAAATACTCGATTTAGAAACCCGTCCATCTTTAATTAAGTATAGATCTTACGCTTTTATTGAAAAACAGACGTTGTCTTTTCTGATTTCACGCAAAAATCACACAAAAATAATTGCTGTTTTTTTCGAACTTTGCTATAGGTAATCTATTCCATATTTTTCCGCTAAAAACCTTATTCGGATATTTTAAAATAAAATCCTTATATATTAACTAGCTGATCCCCGCGGTTTCACCCGCGGTTTCACCCGCGCTTTCGGTTAATGCTCCGCTACCGTTTGTCGTAGCGTAGTGTTATATGTATAGCCTTGCTCGAATTCGAACCATTAGTTTTTATAATATTATATAATATAAAATTATCTATGATCTTTAAAAATAAACTAACAAAATTTGGTTACAGACAGATAGACATCGAGACAGTTGAAACTAAATAAACACTTGTAAAATAGCTAAAAAAATAAATCTAGCTATTCTAAAGTGATGCACTTACCAACGATCAGCATTATCACAGATACAGATATAGGCAGGTCCTGTGCGTCTCGCATCCATCGGTTTCCCACGATCCTCACCAAATTATCGGTACACCTTGTGAGAGGCCTTTTAACTATGCGTCTGGTCAATGACCAGCACTTTAATTCATTTAGAAGACTAGCCGCTGGCAGAGACTTCACCCACGTGAAAGTTGGTTTCTTTATTTTTCGGCCTACTTTTGTGTACTTTTTGGAAGAATAAAGAATTAATATTATTATTTCTCCATACAAACTTTGGACCCCCGTGTCACTTAGGGGGTGAATTTTAGAAAATCCTTTCTTAGTATTCCTCTATATCATAAAAGAAAACCTTGTACAAAATTTCACGCTCCAGTCCCTTTCGGTTGTACGTTGATATGTCAGTCAGTTTCTCCTTTTATTTATATATTACAGACTGATTCAAGTATCATGAATGCTATTATATCATTTGTGGTAAAAATGGTAAACAATGAAACCATAATTAAGTACTCAGAATACCACAGCAAAACATCAAATAAATTGATTAACATTCGTTTATTTACAGTAAGTACCTTAGCATAACAAATGTTTTAATTGTTACAATTATATTTTGAAATGATCCTATATTATTACAATGAATTCTTTAATTAAGTTTCGATAGCAGTTTGGATGAAAGAAAAACAGGACCATTGAATTGGTTTTTTTTACGTGCATTGACTACTTGACCAGTCATAGAAATGTATCTTTGTGCATTTAATTTATGAACTCGGTAGCAATTAATTTAATAAAAACATTACTCATTCATCTTCGCCTACGTGAATGTCGGTTATTGCGGACGCGCACACGAAGCCAGATAAAAAGTTACCTATGTCCTTTCTTGGGGTTCAAGCTTACTTCGTACAAAATTTCATCAAAATTGGTTCAGTAATTTTATAGTAAAAGCGTAACAAACAGACAGAGTTACATTCAATTTTTTACCCTGCTACCCTATCCCCATTTTTTTCTTTGCTTTTTTTTTAAATGATAATTATAAGCTAGTGCTTGACTGCGATCCCACCATTAGTTTATTAAGAGCCTATTCACGCTAGTCTTAATAATATTAAAATAGATTGTATCACACAAGCTATCCGAGACCCACCACCTAAAGGAAGGACACTACCTACCACCATACTTCTTGAAACTCCAGGAATATCTGCCACCTGGATGTGAATTGCAGTGGTCTATATGGAAAACACTAAATCGGTTGCGCAGCCAGGTAATGGGTTTTTATAGATCCATCGGATACCAAATGTGACTGTGAAGTTCTTATTCAGAACATGAGCCACGTTGGAATGCCCCAAGTGCTTATACACCTGCACTTTGAAGGAATTAATAAGCGCCACCAATAATGTAGTTAACGCCGGGCCCAAAAAAATTAAGAAGTTTGCCATCGACTCCAAAAGAAGAAAAAGAAGTATCGATTGTAACTTACTGGGGCTGCCTCAATTTATGTAAGTTCACATAAATTGAGATTGCCTATAGAAAAAATAAATATTTTTGTATATTGTATTTATAAAAAAAAATCAGCCTTTTGGGCTCATTATCATTCGATTGAAATGCGGAGGAGTATTTAGACGTTATTTTCAGATTGTTTTTTAAGTTCGTTTTAATTACTTAAGGGTTTTTATTTTATTCTTTATTTTAGTTGTATAATGATTTTTAGTTGTTTTTTTTTTAATATATAAATAGTGTGAATAAATGGTAACGTACAAAAAGAAGTTATGAAAAATTTACTTAGAATGTGCTTGAATTACATTTACTTAAGTTAAATCCTGAAATCAAGCAGCATAACGCAAGTTAAGCTCTTTGCAGCAGTGCAGCTTAATTCGCGTGTTCACCTCTAGCTTATACTTGAAGGCAGCTTAAATTTTATTTCATCTTCATTAAGTCGTTAGAGTGCAGTGTTAGTGTTACTTATTAAGTTGACTGTCCATCCACTAATATTATAAAGAGGAAAAATTTTTACCTATTTTATTTGTAATAATAAACTCAAAAACTACTAGACCGATACCAATCCGAATACCGTAATTAGATACACAATAGGAAGACAATGAGAGAGCGAACGCGTTCGGTTGGGGTTTAATGAATTAAAAATTCTTTCACTGTTTACAACCTTATTTTTAATATATGCGAAACCTGAATATAGTTTGTCCAGAATCAGTAACTGAATAGATTCCAATAATTTTTATTTTACACCATGTTATATTTTTTAAAATATCAGGTCACGGCAGGTCATAGCGGTCATAGCGAGCGCACAGCTGGGTGCGGGAGCAAAACAATCCCTCAGTCACCCAGATTGCCCGGTGACCATGTATTTGAGCGGACAACCAGGTAAAATAACAAGTTTATAACTTTGTGATTTTGAATTATACGGTTATGACATTTTGTACATAGATTCTTTACATAAAAATACTAGACACATGCTTCGGGTTTCGCATATGGTGCCGACCCCAAACAATATGGGACAATACGTTTTTTTTTCCATTTTCTCTTGTCAGCAGTCACGCTATCACTGGCTCTCTTTTCTTTCATATCACTCCTCACACAATCCATCCATCTTTTCATTTGCCTCCCTTAGACCATACTAAGACAAACGGTCCCTTTCAACTTTTCAGTAAGTGGCGCTGTAACAGAGAGATCGTTTGATGAAATAATCTTTAAAGACGTCGTGGCTTTCCCTGACGTATAGAAGCATTTAATCTGGTGTTTATAGAAGCATTTAATCTGATGGTTTTTTTTTTTCTCTGGGTTAAATCTGCGATCAGTGTTTGACACTATGAGCAAATTTGGTGAGTGCGCTATGTCAGTTTGAGTGCGTCCTCCATTGGGAACGTTTCCTCATCGTCTATCTATATGATATCCTTTCGCTTAAGACGCTTTACGTAGCTACGCATCGTGAGCTGTGCTGCTAACGTATTCGGGTGCTTCTTTAGCTTCTCCCGGTATTTCATGGTTACGTTTTGGATTTCCTTCTTTATCGTGGGCATTTTCAGATGTTTGTGAATTTCTTGGTTGGTCATGTAGCGACATCTAGGACGTCACATAAGAACTAATCCTGCATCGCGCAATCAAAGTTCCCCGCGCGATTAGAACATATAGAACAGCCCGTAATCATCTATCGGGCAGCTGCCCACCAGACATAACACCCGTCTGGCCGGAGGATCCTCCCTTTTCAGCGCAGGTTTGCGGGACTTTACTCTCTGTTCCGCATACCTCTAAAATGGTGACCCCGACGTCCAACCCGACGTCGTCGTCATCGTGGGATATCTGTTGTTTATAAAGCAACTATGTTATAATTGACACTCATCTTCATTATCATCATCTCCTGAGACTTTTTCCAACTAGCTTCCAGTCTAACCGGATGTGGTTAAATACCCATGTTTTACATGGAGCGACAGCCTATCAGACCTCCACCACTCAGTTACTGGGAAACACGATACTCTTTGGATAGACTGATGGTCAAACTTTCTGGCGTCCGACTACTTATAAGGACTGTTATTTTCATTTATTATGCGTACAGCCAAGGAGTGGAATTCCTTGCCGGAGTCTGTGTTTCCTGATAGCTACAACTTAGGGATCTTTAAGTCAAGAGTGAATAGGCTACTTCTAGGCAAGCGTGCTCCATCGTCGACCACATCATCGCTTACCATCAGGTGAGATGGTGGTCAAACGCGAGCATATCATTAATAAAAAAAAAAAACTGTTAAAAATCTACGAAGGACAACCAGGACCAACGTCCTTGTGCAATGTTCTCAGTCTCAGCGTGTCGCAGTGTCAATACGTATGCAAAAATTACAGGAAAACGCCTATGAATAAAATGTTTGTTCCTACTTAGGTATGAATTTGCTGTCGACGTGTGAGAATCTAACCGTATTACAAAGCTTTCAACACGTCCTGCTTATATTAAACCTATCTCAGAATCTATTTGAATTTCGTTTCGTTATCATAACCACGTACGATGTTATTTTATGACTCTGAATTACCTAATTCTGCCTCTAGAGGTGGCATACAAAAACATTTAGTCTTCAAATCTTAATCGTGAACCTCTCATCGCTTACGGCGGTACAGTGTTGGTGTATATTTCATAGCAATCGCGTGACAAGCGTTTTGAACCTTGCGTGTCTCTGGTACTCTGCTTACACCACGATATGGCTATCACACCGTCAAACTTACACTTTTTACCTTTCTACAACATTACAGTCACCATTCATTCACCAGGGAATAAGTGATAAAATCAACGAAATTGTCAACTCAATTGCTACAACCTTCTGGGGGCACTTCGGGCACATTGAGAATGGTATTAATGTAAAAACTACTGAATTATTTACAGATTTACGTACGAATGCAGGGCGCGTCTCCAGGGTGTGTCATTACACAACGTTTACGTTTAAAAATTGTATAAGGTGGAGCCTTTTTCACTGTCATGATAGTTACGTTCTTTTTTATTGTTGGTATATTTATTTATTTATTAAAACTTCATGAAAACACAAAGGTACAAAGGCGGACTTAATGCTTTAGGCATTCTCTACCCGTCAACCAAGGGCAGTGAAGAGAAAACATGGTAGGTGCATAAAAAAAAGAAAACTTAGTTTAGTTTAATTTTTTCAACACTCCCCTTACCCTGATACATGAAACATAAGCTTATACCGTTTTTTGTTTCTAATATGAAACAAAAAAATAAGTTGCGTTTAATTTTAGACACACGGATAAATGTAGCAGTGATTCTATAATTAAAAGTAACTTACAAAAATGTATGTCACTTATATTATGTAACTTATATTTATTTAAGCTACTTACATTAATTTGAGCAGTGGTGGCCGAGTGGTAACGGCCCCGACTTACGAGTTGTAGGTCACGGATTCAAACCCAGCCAAGTGCATTACTTTGTGTAATTTATTTCATCACCATTGCTCTCAAAACAGTGAAGAAAATCATCGTGAGGAAACCGGCATGTCCTAGAACCAAAAATTCAAAGACAACTGACATCCACCAACCCTCACTGGGCCCGCGTGGTGGATTACGGCCCATTCCCTCTCCTAGAGAGAGGAGGCCAGACTCCCAGCAGTGGGAACTGCTCTCACGTTTATTATTTAACAATATAATAATGATGACATCATTTTTAATCATATGTAGCCTGGTCTTGCTCTAAGTCATCTGCATAGCGAACATAGTCAACAAGTCATAACAAGTCTGACACGCCCTCTCGCCCCGCCCTAGATCAAGAAAAGTCATTGCCCACCTAAAAAAAAACAACCACATAAAGACCTGGCTTCAGTGACATCACTGAAGCCAGGAAAAAATGAAACTGATATTCCACAACTACGTCGTGCTTGTGGTGACGACAAAATTGTAAATATACTTTAGTTTTAAACATCAAGGAACTTAATTGTTACTGTGGGCGTTGGTTTTCAGAGTACATTTTTCTATATATATAACTTTATCCGGGCTTTCTCTGTCGTATGAAACGAAACGTGATGTGACTACAAATTATGTTGCTATTGAGTGATGTATAGTATTTGTTCAAGTATTTATGTATGTTAAATGCCTGGGTTTTGCTATAATAATGTAGTCCAAACATATAGAACTCACTAGGACAAATAATGAATTTATTTGAATAATAAGTTGTATTTGTTATTATTTATTTTTATTTATTCATATTTCAGAGTATAGCAAAAGTGTTTGACATTCATGAGCACTTTGAAACATTAAAATTTTGCCAGTAAATTAAAAGAAGAGATGTTGTGATGTGAAACAGGATGATGTTTCACATCACAACATCTCTTCTCTATACCATGTAAGTCGTAAAATAACCCAATTCGAAAATAAAATTTAAATAATATTTTACTTAATTGCAGTTAACCAGTTTTCTTTAAAGAAATTAGTTATCTCAATTGTAAGCAAATAATATGGCTTCGACGCATTACATTGGTAGCGCATCGTTATTGGTATCTACCATTGATATCCGTGGTATCTACGCACGCACACACAAACACGCTAATGACGCAATCAATCAAGATTTATCAAGAATTTATCATAATAGGTAATTTTTTGTCCTGGAATTATTCTTGATTATATTATATTATTATATTATATCTTGATTATATATTATTCTTCATATATTACTAGCTACTGCCAGTGGCTCCACCTGCTTGAAACTAGAAAGTAGTCCCTAGGAAATATTCTCCCGGGATGAAAGTATTCTATAATAACGCTATCCTGGTTCTACTTAATTTAATTTCTTCCACCAACCCTACTTAATTTTTTTCGTTTTTCAATGAAATTTTGTAACATATTATAATATGTATATGTTACGGCTAATACCCGAAGTGCGGCTACACCTAGTTTTAGCCGGTTAGAACTAGGTGTAGCCACTTACTCTTGGTTAAACCTAGTACGAGCCGATTGTTTTCGGGTAAAAACTAGGTCTAGCCTTCATCATGCCGGCTACAACTAGGTCCAGCCATTCCCTGTTGTATACAACTAGGTCTATCCGATATCATTCCGGCTAGAACTAGGTCCAGACAATTTCTGTTGGATAAAACTTAGATGCGTGTCCCGCCAAGCCTTCCGCCCCGCGTCACACTCATGACTCACAGCATCTGCAGCAGCGGCGCGGGGTGGAGGGCATAGCGAGGCAGGCGCCTCTGCAGGTTGTGAGCGCCAGGTGCTGCTGATCTACTGCAGGTCTACTAGCGAGTGTGACTCACAGCGTCTGCAGCAGCAGCGCGTGTCTTAGTTTTATCTAACAGGGATTGGCTGTACATAGTTGTAGCTGGCATGCTATCGGCCAATGCACAATCGACCTCTGGTGGGCAAGGCTATAAAAGATGCCACTGCAAAACCAAATGTGGCAACAAAAAGTGCCTCTGCAAAATAAATGTCATTTACCATTCCAGGACACGGTCTACCCGTGTGCCAATGTTCATTCTAATCCGTTCAGCCGTTCAAGCGCTAAGAAGTAACAAACATACACACACCCTTTTTTGTTATGGATAGGCTCGCGTTTATCCACAAAGTGGGTACCTGAAGATGGACGACGCCGCCGAGGTCGATCTGGGAAGAGGTGGCGAGACGACCTAGATGCCTACCGCAAGGACTGGTTCGAGGTGGCTCAAGAAAAGAATAAGTAGCTGGAAGAAGTTGGGGGAGGCCTTTTCCCAGTAGTGGGACAGTATAGGCTATTAAAAAAAAAAGGCTCTCACCTGAAGGTAAGCGATGATGTGATCGACGATGACACATACACTCACAAAGGTTGCGGTACGTAGGTACATTTTTTATTAATGATAGGCTCGCGTTTGACCACCATCTCACCTGATGGTAAGCGATGATGTGGTGGACGGTGGAGCACGCTTGCCTAGAAGTATTATTGTATTTGTATTGCCTATTCACTCTATTTTTTAAAAATTTCTAGTACCTATTTTTACCCGACTACGGAGGGTTATGATTTTGACAGGCTATGTATGTATGTGAGTATGTTCATCTGTTCCCTCATAGCTCCTAATCTACTAATCGGAACTCGACATATGATGTATCGTTAGAACTGTTTTCATTGTCCGCTAAACATAGGCTACTTGACGTGTCACAAAAGTCGACATGGCGCCCTCTAGCGGACAAAAAGTATGTGTTAAAAAATAAAAATAGATATAAATACGCCGTGTTTGGTATCATTTGAAAGGGCTACATTTGTAAATTTCGAAGATATTGCTCAAATTTAAAGTGACGCCCTCTAGCGGACAAAAAGTCATGTGTTAAGTTTAACACCAAAATTGTTTAAATAAAAATAAAGTAAAAAACTAAAACCCGACTACGACAAAAAAAAAAACGACGCTGAAAAAGTATGAAACAAGATTTTCATACTTCGAACAGGGTTTTAGTTTTTTACTTTATTTTTTAAAAATAGCTGAAATCGTTTTAATAACTGATTCTGTACATATTACTTTAGAATGTGTGTCTAATATGTTGTATTTATTTTAATTATCTACCTTTAAAAATCCTAAACTCTATTTTGATAACTAAGTTCAAGAAACGACATTCGAACTAAACTTTATCCAAGTTCTCTCCATCAGTTCGTTCCCAATATAGCTACCTAACTATTAGTTTTGCCAATTAACACCTCATACATATACAAGACAACCCTTTCTGTGCTCGATATTAAGAGATCCTTCACAATAATGTTAAGATCTCTCTCGGAATTTATAGGGATGGGACAACATTTTTTCAGCTGTCGATGTTTAATTATTTTCTGATAAAGCATTTTAATAAATAAACTACTAAACTATCAAACAGCTAGTCGACTATTGACGTTACTATAGGGCTGGGCTTTTTTGGTCAATGAATTGCTATTCAAGGTTGCCACGTATGCTGCCAGTGATCTGGGCACTTTTTCCATTCATAGCGACGTGGATGAATGCCCAATGAATACGTTTACACTCGTTTGTAAGTACATTTTATGGTTTTCAAATTTGTATACATATATTGATTTATGTTATTTATTAGTTTAGTTGTTTATTATAAAGGCAAAAGTTTGTGAGTGTGTATGTTTATTACTCCTTCACGCTAAAGCTACTGAAGGAATTTAGATAAAATTTGGCACATGGGTAGATTAGTAGATTAGATAGAGTATGATCTCCTAGGACAATATCCTACTTCCACGACGACTTCCAGGACGAAACCATTGGCAGCAGCTAGTCACAATATAATTAAAAGTTTAACAAACAAAAATAAATATCGGATTACATCACGCTATGCTTTAGTAATAATGACTCCATGCGTGCACGTATAACCAACATTTATTAAGAATTCCACACTCGTTACGTAAATACATATGTAGGTTAAATAAAGTGTAAACATAGTTCCATAAACTCAGCGAACCGCTGAACTACACGCTGTTTCATATTTTGTTACAAAATATACGTGATATCAAATAATATTTCATTGTGAACAGTTTAGCCACAACGTTCAACGTTTCATATTACGGTACTACAGCTGTTTATTGATAATTATTGTTAAAGCTCGTGTAACATTTCATAAATCGCTGTAAAATTGTGCTTTAGGTTTCAGCTGTTACGGATAATTTATAACCTAAATAAATTAAAAAAAAAAATTTATTACTTAAAGGTGGGAAAATTGTGTTTTGGTTTATTCCATCCTCGTTAAGTGGAATGAGGTGTAAGGTCATCGATAAACAGATACATAGAAATGCACATCACTACTGAATAAAGAGTCGTCGCGTCGTTGGCGTCGTAGTAACCACACTTTATCTACGTGCCGATAATGATAAAAACACTAGAAGAAGTTGTGTTGTCGGGCAGGAGTGTTATGTTACAGCCAACCGATTCCAGTATCGTTTGCAATATCATGATAGCGACATACGGTAAATAATGTTGATTTAAGTACGAATTAATATAATTAAATAAAATTACTTAAATAATTAAAACTAAAGGCAAAAACTACTAGCTAAAATATGGCGTTATAAAACTCCTTCGTATCGAGGAGGGTCCTGGCGCCATATTTTAGATTGTTTTTAGTTAGTTTCAATTAGTAAAGGGTTTTATTTTTTCTCTGTTTTAGGGTACATATTACTAGTTTGTTTAGTAGCAATTAAATGAGCGGATATTACCAATGTAATTTATCTTATTATCCATTAGTAGCCATAACAATCTCCAAATTTAATTAGCAGATGGCAGGGCACATTGCTCGCAGAACAGATGGTCGATGGGGACGAAAACTTCTGGACTGGTAACCGCGTACAGGAGGATGCACGATTGGAAAACCCACCACAAGATGGACCGATGACCTGGATTGTGATGACACTTGGGGGCCTAGATAACCAACAGTAAACGTCTTTCGGCTGAAATGATAATCCAATAGTATTTAGTTGCAAATATTGAGATTATAATGTAAATATACTTATTCGTCTACATAAAACAGTTAGTAATTTATTAATTCCGACCGTCCAAAACTGCAGATAACGACCAAAAATAAGATGACACAAATTATATTGATAAACATTTCCTCGCAGCACTTTCTTCCTAAGCCGTTTATTTACTTAACTTTAAAATTCATAGAATTGAAAACACAAGAAGCCAAAAAGTAAAGTCTTAAAGCATTTTAAAGTACATAAATAAACTTTACAAAACACTTTGTCTTGTGCCACCAACATAATTCTTAGTCAAGAACATTAAAAATATTCTCACGACAAATAAAGCCGTACTAAGGAGGAAATTTCAGTTTCCCGAAACCGTTCTGCATTAAGTATAGGTAATTACCCGAACAATAGGTCTTTTGCCCCTTCGTTTTTTTTCCCGTCATGAATCGTTGCTTTTCTTTCGCGTTCTTTATATTTACTTTTCACGATAAAATCTCATCTTCTATTACTCCGCAGCATAATAGAGATATTGCTTTCGTTAATCAGCGTTTATTATCACCCTAATATAATACAAAAGTGGAAGTTTGTATTTATGTATGTATGTCGGTTACTTCATAACGCTCGATCTGCTGATCAGCATAAAGAAAGCTTTTACTTTTATATTTATAATTTTATATTAAAGTATGAATCAGTAAGTAGATTTTGACTAACAGAAGTGGCTCAGTAGTAATATTAATATCTAATTATTTTGTTTCAGCTAACGGTACCAATATCACAATTACCTTATAAACTAACATACATTATATCCATAACTATATTAAATTATTTTGTTAGTAAATATGATTTATAACTATGTTAGTTACACTTCACTTTGCACGTCAAGGGATCGTGTACCTTGTGCGTTTAAACCCAGACGGGCGCTTTCATCTTTCATCAATATCTTGATTCGAAACCAGAAATTCGAAGACTTTGTGAGATCCAACATTTTTTTGTTTTATGTGACATCCGCCAACCTCGAGAGAAGGTATGAGTCCCAGCAGTAGGAACATTATAAGATTATATTATGGTACGATCTCTGATTTGACTAAAAATTGTCTCAATGCATGATCTATTTCAAACTTTTTATTTTGTAAACTCATGCACTTATCCAGCTATAAGCTACTATTAAGTTCTGAGTGTCTCAAGATTTGCCTCGTTTAGATGAAGGAACCACGAGTGACCCTTACCTTAGTCCGTATTAAGAGTTATGAATGGAAACCTGTCTTGTTTACGTTTTGAACCTACTACCTACATGTAAGTTATCTTGTGGGCACTGGTAAAGAGGATTAAGGAATTATATCAGGCTGAGTAGATAGGTAGGAGCGTTCTCCAGTAATTTACTGATTTGATATAGTGATTAGGGCTAGCTGATTTCGTCTTTGACATGATTGAAGCTCATTGACATAAATAAGTAGATGCTTATTGTGGTGGAGTTATTATGGTTTTGTTGACATAATTTTATTGGGTTTTTTGAGGTGGGTTATCATCTAATGACTTCTTCAGCTCTAGGGTGGAGCAAATTACAAAATGTAATATAAAAGTGACCCACCCAGGCTTTGCACGAAATGAACCATAACTCTAACCTTTCTCGCTTATCTATTTTTATAATATGTCGGTGAAGTCAATAGTACGGAAGCTTGAGGACGAATGAACAAGGTAAGTGAAAAGTGACAGATGTCACTTTGACAGAATCCGCGCTGACGTTTGCACGAACCGAGCAGATAAAAGTGTCGACCGCAGAGGTCCGTGGCTCTTTCCTCTGTCGGCAGCCGTGCGTACAACGTCTAGTCTAGGGGAATGTCTCACTGCTCGTTGTGTGAAGTGAGTACCTAAAGCTTGCATCATAATAAATCAGTTGTGTGTGTGATCTGGAATAGTTTGTTTATTGCTCGATACCCAGCCATCGCCCATAAAACAGAGTACCTGGACAGAGCTTCAATAAGGATCGGCATCCTGCGCCGACATATATATGTATAAAAAGAGAAACTGACTGACTGACATATCAACGCAAAGGCGAAAGGTTTTCTTTTATGACGTAGGCGAGCACTAAGAGAGGTTTTCCAAAATTCACCTACAAGGGGGGGTGGAAGGTGGTTCAAAGTTAGTATGGAGAAACTTTCTTTCACGCGGGCGAAGCAGCTGATAGAAGCTAGTTGTTCTATATTAGTGAAAACCGCTTCAAAATGCATTTATTTATTTACAAGCACTTTTACAACGTTACACAGGATGTCCAAGGCGTTGTACTGTGGAAACTTACAAACTAAAAAATCATTTAATAAAACAATAATAACCTAATAACAAATCTACATTGAAGAAAAAAAAACTAACATATAATTTAGAAATTAAAAAGAAAAAAAAATAAATCAATTACATTGCGTGGTTAAGGAGTCAGCGGATAAACAGACGGATGCAGAAAGCGAGTTTTGATTACACTATGTAAAGATATAAACAGATTCTCATTATACAGCAAATAAACTAACCTTAAAGTAAACACACAGGCAAATAACACTCACAAGAATTCCCCCGAACCCAAAGCTTTAAAGGCGTAAGACACCACTAATTCAATAAGTGCTGGGAATTGTGTGAACAATCTACAAACAGCGTGCTCGCTTACCCACTAACCCTACAATTTCACCCTTCCTTTGTTTACCCACGGATCTAAATTCCAGTAAAAAGCAGGTGGAATGTTCGAACCAATTGATTTCTAAAAGCCCACGTTTAATTCTACCCTTAACAATTTCAAAGCTTTCATTATTTTTTTCTGTAACATATCCGGGCTCCATAAATAGGAACAGACCAACTTTTGATCGAGCGAAGTTGTGAAATTTTTATTTTTAGACTCTGAAGTTTGAGCGTTGTTGGAACGAGGAAGAAATGTTTCATACAAGACTCATAAAAGTGATAAATGTAAGTGTTGCATGATCAGTATACTCAAGCAAAATGAATACCTCACAGATATTCTTGGCAGTAGGTAATAATAATAATAATAATAATAACCCCATCGCCGTATCTCTACGTTGACGTCGTGGTGGGGCTTGCGTGCTCCAATATACCCTAGGTCTGTATCGGTAAAGTTTGCTTTGCCGTAATATGCCTAGGGTGAGGGGCCAGACTAAGAGAGATACAATCCGCAGTGCGGTTTTGTGGCGAACTGTTGGGCATTAGCGACCCCACGGACCCGATCTCCCGGGAGAATTCTTGTTCTTCATCTCCGGCTTGCCTTTATTGGCCGGCCGTAGTGAACACTGACGAGGAACTGAGCTCCCACCTCTCTCTTGCCTTTATTGGCTGGCTTGAGTGGAGATTCGCAAGAGCAAACGTGCTCGGGAGAAGGATGTATAATCCAGTAAGGTGCTGGTAGGGATCTTGACCGTACTTCCGGGATTGTCCTGATAGCCGTGGTATACCTCTCCACTCCTCAAGCACCTCAGGATATGTTGCCCTCTTGTTGCTACGTCACTTCGTGCTAGCGGCCGTTTTTGGGGGCCCATTTATTGAGTGTGCAAGTCACCCCCTGCCTTTTTTCGATGCATATTAATAACGTTGTTCAGGCAGGGGCCATAGTCTTAACATAGTTCCTGGTAACCAGTCCACTTAAGACTCCAAAAACCATAGCCTTATATCTTAGTTTTCCATATGTCGCAATAGTTTCCCACCAACCGGGGGTTGTCCTTGGATGCACTAGCATAGTGCGTACAGGGATAATCACCGGTTCGTACCACTTTCCATTAAAAGCGTCTAAAAGGGCCTCTGCGAGTTGGTTTCGGCTCCTCGTACGCCTTCCAAAGGTCCAGGACCTTAGGGTGCTGAGACAAATAAATGTATAAAAATAAATACCATGATTTGTTACCAGTGGCGGATTAGTCATGTAGCAAAAGTAGCAAATGCTCCAGGCCCCGCGCATTCGGGGGCCCTGCACGTTCGGGGATCTTGCATTTCATCGCAAAAAAAAAAATCTAGTTAAAGCAAATAATATATATTGTAATCCGAATACACCTGATTATTTAATTGAATATGATAAATCTTAGATTGGGATCATTATCGTAATTTCCACGTATCTTAACCAATCTTAAAATCCACTGGGTTATTCAGAATAAGGATGAGAATAATAGTACTAAATAGGTTTACACAGGGGCCCTTTGGTCGAATTAGCTACAAGCCCCGCGCTGGCTTAATCCGCCACTGTTTGTTACCAACTAACAAAATTGACACTAAAACGAACGAAAACAACAATAACAACAAAACAACACACACACCCAGTAACAATGTTCTAATATACTAGTAAGTGATGTGACATAAATATATTAGATAGGAATTATCGCAGCCCTTGCAAAAAAGGGCAACCGAAGAAACACTGTGGGTTTTAGTCAGTAAAAGTCTGGCATTCCCTCCCGCTCCACACAGAGCGGGAGAAGTTATTTGATGACATCCCACGTCAAAAAAGGCATATCTCTTCCACCCCTTTCTACCCATCCCCCTATACCATCTTCCACAGTCCATCCATCGTTTAAGATGAGATATATATTTGAAATAGTAAAACTTTCATTCTGTAATAAACTTAGTTAATCAAAACCTGTTATTTTTCTAACCTCATTAATCATAACACATTTTCTCATTTTTCTGGTCATCGACCCAATATTTCTCAGTCACCTAGCGACCCATATTCGGGTGAACCTCCGCGACCTCGCTAGTCTCTCTCGCTCCGCCAAGTGCGAGAGAAATTATTTGATAATTTCTCACGTAAAAAGGGTATAGGTACTTGTAGATATCTATAAAGTTGTCAGATTGGGTTGATGTAACCTAGAAGGTGAGCAGTGGCGGCCCGTCCAGGCGCATCATCATCATCATTATCACCCGACTACGGCAAAGCCAAAGGAGGGTTATGATTTTGACAGGCTATGTACGAGTATGTATGTACCTATGTTTGTATGTACATATGTGAGTATGTTCATCTGTTCCCTCATAACTCATAATCTACTTATCGGAACTCGACGTATGAGGTATCGTTAGAACCGTCTTAATTGTCCGCTGAATATAAGATAAGTAACGTGTCACAAAACTCGATATGGCGCCCTCTAGCGGTCAAAAAGTAATATGTAAAAAAATAAAAATAGAGATAAATACGCCGTGTTTGGTATCATTTGAAAGGGCTTCACTTGTACATTTCCAAAATATTGCTCAAATTTAAGCTGTTGATCCCCGCATTAACGCCGGCGTTCACGCGCCATTGTCTTACTATTGTGTCTCTAATTACGCACTCAAAAGGTTAAAGTGACGCCCTCTAGCGGACCAAAAGTCATGTGTTAAATTTAACACCAAAATTGTTTAATAAAGTAAAAAACTAAAACTCGACTACGACAAAAAAAACGACGCTGAAAAAGTATGAAACAAGATTTTCATACTTCGAACAGAACAAAAAGAAAAACCGTAGTCACGCGCTATTAAAGTATTTCGGTTGGTACCTATAACGTGTGACTGCGGCTTTTCTTTTTGTTCTGTATCGAGGAAAGCTATAAAAATCAGGTTATGACCGACGGAAGCGGAGCAGAGACCAAAGACAGTTAGTTAAAAATAAGACCAAAAAAATAATAATACCTATATCGCGACAAAAAATGGTACACGTTTACATTATATTCTACCATAGTTATTATCGCTTAGATCGTATAGTTATACTTTCCAATACAAGGAAAAACAAGTAGGTGAAAGGTAGGGTTGCCAACCGTACTCTAAAATTGAGTATTGTATCTATATCATGTAGGCGTACTCTATAATCTAAAACACTAATAGAGGACGCTAAAATACAATTTTTTACACAATGGTTACTATACCTACTAGTGCCAGTCAAGCATATATGATACATATCTATTATCGTAACCCAAAATGACGATTTTACTGAGAGTCTTTTAGGATGAATGTGAAGTGGCGGAATGAAAGGAACAAGGCTTCATTGAAATTGATTAAAAATGAGGTACTGATCTATGTAAACTTAGAAAAGAATGTTTGGAATCGTACAATTCTTTTAAAAACAATGAAAATTATTATGTGCTGCAAAAAGTTCAAAAAATACTTTTTTAAATTATACTCTTTTTTATACGTCCGTACTCTTTATTTAACTCCTTTGAAATCAGATATACTCTATTTCTTCTAATAAAATTTGGCAACCCTAGTGCCAGGTGTGACTGTGACCAATGGCGAGCTTACCCAAGCGCTAAAATAATACCTTTCTTGTTGAATCTGGCAATTGTCTCAACATCTAATGCGCCAACAGGTCCCATTTCGCAGAAAATACGGTATATTGGTTTTAAAGTTTTCCAAATTGCCCGAACAGATGGTGCTGGTTGCCAAGAAGACTCTTACAAGTTTTATACACTACGGGTGCTTCGTGGTTTACTACTACTGCTTTTGGACGTAAATAAGACTTTGATCGTTGATATATGGCTGGGAAAATGGGCGATATATGTTTGTGGTCGGTTTTCTAAAAATTACTGCTCAGTCCTTATGATTTTTGCGTTTTATATAATTATGATCATTTCGATAATTTCTGTGTTTTTATTGGAATTTACTCGATGCGATGGATGCGAGACGCACAGGACCGTTCGTTGTGGAAACACTTGAGGGAGGCCTATGTCTAACAGTGGACGCCCTTCAGATGATGATTACTCGATAACTGTACTAAAAATGAAATTGGCTAGTGGGTCTAGTTGATTTGTTCAAAATGTGATGAGTTGAGTGATTTTGCGGGTTCATTTCAAGTGGATCCAGTTGACCAAAGACTCTAAAGGAATCAATAGCATCAACAAGGTTTTGTATGTTCACTATTTTCTCCTTATAGACGTTCATTACGTGTTATTGGGAGATCTATTTTTGTTAGGGCTAATTATAATGATTGAGTGCACTAATATAGATTTTGGACAAGGCCATTGAAGTGTCGGCTTTAGACAGTAAAATCTACAAGACAGTTTTCTTGTAGATTTTACTGTCTAAAGCCTACACTTCAATTTCCCTTTTTGTTCCAGGGCCGCGGTGATCTAAATTAGTGCTTTGAATTTTCTACTAATTCAGAAAATTGAAAGGTCCTAGTCTAATTCAATATGTCTAGTCTTTATGAATACGTTTCGTTAGTTTGTGGTGTAAAACCTCATTTCTCGTAAATTATTCAACTTGACACGACACTCTGTGGTTTTGGTCGAACGTGTTAAAAACTATGAATATTTTAAAGAATCGGTCAGAAAAGTTATTGTAATTTTAACTGCGTTTTTTATATTTATGATGAATTTGGAAGTGTGATAGTGTTACAGGTTTTAATTTTAAACGAAATAAAACTGTTATGCAATGTGCAGACGACGGATTTGGTTACTATATAGTTGGTAGTTCAATAATAGCAAAGAACCACCAGGTGGTTATTATAATAACATTTTTTATTAAGGCCAAAGTTTGCATGTATTTTAATACTGCTTCACGCTCCAATGTTGGACAGATTTAGATGAAACTAAACCGTAATTAATAGTTAATTAGTCATATGTTTTATGTTGAGGTTGTAGAAGAAATCCTTTCGAAAAAACAAAAGAGATATTAATACAGTAGTATCTTATAATATAAGCTAAAGATTTAAAACATTAGTGAAGACATCCACGTTTCAACACGATTTTAAATATAAATATTTTGCAATTAGCTTAATCATTACGCGAGCAGATCAAATTATATCGATATTATACCACACTAGGTATCCCCTGCGGTCGCACCAGTGTTTTTGGTTAGGTACTGTTCCGCTCCTTTGGCTCGACAAATGGGCTATTCAACACTTAAAGAAATTTTCAATTCGAACCAGTACCTATTTCAGATGATATTTAGAGATGCACTTTGGTTATAAGGTACTATCGAACTGATGTGATGATGGAGCTAGAAGGAGGAAGGTAGACACTTCATAATAAAACAATGTATCTTAGCTGTGTTTGGGTTAATTGGATTTGTCATGAGAAATAGGTATCCGGCTATAAATGTATCACCACTAAAAAGTGTGAAATAAAAAACATTTTACAAAAAAAAAAAAAACAGACTTCCCTACAAAAAAAACTGGGCAAATGCGAGTCGGACTCGTGCGTTATGACACCTTGCATCATGCCAAATTTCAGGTTTCTAGGTCAACGGGAACTACCCTATGAATTTTGATTCCCTTCAGAGTGTCGAAATACACGTTTTTTGCGACATAAACGGCAGTATCTTTTTTTTCGTTAACTTAGAAGTTTAATTTTTTACAGCTTCAAGGGACCGCAGACTTGAGTATATGATTTTAATTTCAACTCGATACTTCCACGCGTTCACTCAGAATCGCGAGGAGATAATTACTTCTAAGTTAACGAAAAAAAAAAAGATTCGGCCGTTTCACAACACTCCCAAAGGAATCAAAATTCATAGGGTACTTCCCGTTGACCCAGAATCCTGAAATTTGGCATAAAGCAAGGTCTTATAGTATAGATATAGGAATGAATCTGAAAACAGATAATTTGTTGTTACGTCACTAAAAAAAATAAACTTTTTGCGATTCGAAAAAATCTTCGAGACTTCATTCGAGAATTGAACTATTCACATAAGTAAGTTTGTACGGAACCCTCAGTGCGCGAGTCCGACTCGCACTTGCCCAGTTTCTTTTTTTGTAGTGAAGTTGGTTATTATTTTTTTGTAAAAAGTTTTTTATTGTAGTTTCAACACGAGTGCGCTTACAAATATATATTAGCAAACGGAGCTCTAAGACCACTTTGATCCGTATTTCTTTTGAGTAACTTCCTCAGTTCTCAAAAACAAATATAAAAAAGATTTCTAAGCCAATGCATGACCATCTAGAAATAAGTACTGGCCATAAACGATGCGGATGCCAGCCAAAAACAATATTCTCTCACAACTTGGAACATTTTAAGATTTTTACGAACATTCTAAGCAACACACTCGCAGACACAGCTCGCCAAGAGGCCTCAAATGATCGTAGCAAGTGTGCCTTCGACAGTAATGTGTGTCGTATGTCGTCGGAGCTGGAATCGCGCCACGCCACAGCCACGCCACGACCGCGCATCGCCCCATATAAAGCTGAGGTCACATGGATTTGAAGGGGATGCCACAGATTAACAAAATTGAGGGAACAAGACGCCAAGTATTTAAAAAGTTATTGCTATTGTTTATTAGGTGCAGTAGTTTTTTCTGTTATTGTGGAAAGTAAAAACAGTTTTCGCTCAAAGTGGCAAATTAAAGGACTAGACCCTTAGGTTGTAGCTATCAGGAAAATCAGACTCCGGCAGGGAATTCCACTGCTTATTGGTACACTTAATTAATGCAACTATGTAACCATAGAGGAACGAAAATCTCGTTTCTTGATAAGAACGGCCGCACAGTTCCATCTTCGAGTTTACTCCGTGCCTTGGAAAACACGTTAAGCTATACGAATATTCAGAAGCCAGAAATCTGTCACCAGGAAATCCAGTAACTGGGATATACAGGTCAGTTAGGCATTTGCTGCATGTATACTACTGGCACATACTATGCTGGCTATGGATAGACTGAAAACTGACCCCAACAAAGTTGGGAAAAAGCTACACAGACTAATTGAATTGTTACAACAATACCACCCAACTTCAGTTCAATAGAAACTGCAGCTATGCATGAAAATATCGACAAATATTCTAACAAAACAAAGAATGTGATTTTATTTCCAACAGAGAACTAGATAAAAATGCAAAATGCCCACCGATTGGTGGACAAGCGAGTAAATAAAATAAATTCAAAAGATTGACTGTCGCGTTAAGCCAACCCCCGGGGTCGAGTCCCAGCCTAACAAATCCAACGTCGAAATATTTTCAGGCTGAAATACCTACACTGTGACAAATATTAGCGAAATACTCGTAGAACGATTCATGCAGAACAGGTATTTGTACTTCTCATTTTACTAACATAAATATTTTGGTAAGCTTTTGTTATTGTATTGTCACCTTTCATACAAAATGTAACAATGTTACATTACTTTTATGTTACTTTGAGAAGGTTTTTTTTTAGATGGAAAATCATTCAATAACTTCTCGTGCTCTAGGGCGGAGCGAGAGGGCGTGTCAGACTTTTACTGACTAAAACCCACTCATATGTTCCTTCTCCCTTTGCCTTGCGTTCCAGGACGCCGTCGGGTTTCCCTTTCGTAACCTATGGCCCCAGTAGGCATCGGCCCTACTGGGCCCCTACGGTTTTGTTGACAACCTTAAGAAGGTACGCGAAACAGGATTGAATGGTCTGTTGGTCTTGGGGATTCCCACCCAGGACAAATGTTTGTGTGATGAGCACAATCATTTGTTCTGTGTCTGGGTGTAATTTATCTATAATATGTATGTATTTAGAAATATATAAGTAAGTAAGTTTATCAGTTATCTAGTACTCATAGCACAAGCTCTGCTTAGTTTGGGACTAAATGGCGTTGTGTAACTGTGATAGTTGTGGAATGTGGGATGAATGTGGAATGTGGATGTAAAATCCCCCAAATCTCCATTGAAAAAGGAGGATTCTCCGACCAGGCGGGTGTTGTGTCTGGTGCGGTCAACTGTCCCATAGTTAATTTCAGGCTGTTGTATTATGTCGTGGCTAGATCTCAAAAATTGACCACTTCATGATATGGCCAAGTAAAACTGGCCAGATTGTTTTAAACGTTAAAGTTTGATGATATTTCAATCCTCGTTTGGCCTACTTTCCTTAGATCTTTTATTATCATAGAAATCCTACATCAAAGATCTGGCCACGACATATATATGTTTTATAACCGAATCATTTAACCAAAGATGCAGTACTGAATCCAACATAGCCCGAAGAATCGCCAAACTAAAGTGGCAGTGGGCAGAGCACATTGCTCGTAGAACGGATGGTCGATGGGGCCGAAAGGTTCTAGAGTGGCGACCGCGCACCAGAAAACGCAGTGTTGGAAGGTCTCCCACAAGGTGGACCGACGACCTGGTGAGAGTCGCGGGAATGCGGTGGATGCGAGACGCACAGGATCGGTCGTTGTGGAGACGCTTGGGGGAGGCCTATGTCCAGCAGTGGACGTCTATCGGCTGAAATGATGATGATGATGATGATGGTAGGGCCTCTGTAAATCACACTGCTTCATATTACCCGCCTTGACAGCCTGAATCCTCCATAAATCATGACATCTCGGTAAACTGTCACAGATTTTAGATAAACTAAAACGGGGCCAAACGACATACAAATCAAACTATCACTTACTCAAATTCAGACAACAATCTCGAGTTTGGAAAGCAAGCATCTATAAATTGGAGCCTCGTAGACATCTAGGTACTAAACGTATGTATACAGTTAATAACTATTCCCCGGAGTTTGCTCCAGTTCAAGAATCAAGAGACAATAGTTACCGACCCCAGGGTATGAATTAGACAAGCTACAGCACGTTCACGGAAGCGTGACCTGCTAAAATGTAGCAGCCGTGCGCTGTTAGCTGTCAATTTAGTTCTAAATTTTCTCTAGGTTTAGGTAACATTTATGGCTATGGATAGTAGTGACTGTCAAGTTCCTGCCCTTATCCCGTGTTATTTGGGGTCGGCGCAACACGTTTTTTTCTTCCATTCTGTCCTGTCACCCGTCATGCTATCACTAACTCCTTTCCTCCTTTCATATCACTCTTCACACAATCCATCTATCTTTTCTTTGGCCTCCCTTTCTCTATCTCTATCCATGTATGTACGAGTAAATAAAACAAATAAAGTATCACTAATTTATAAAACAACGGTCAAAGATAAAACACGGGTTAGCTTTAGTCAGTAAAATTCTGACACTCCCTCTCCTTACGCTTAGAACAGGAGAACTTATTTGATGATTTCCCACCTAAAAAAAGATCGGCACCTACGTCGTCCGAGAATCGAGAGGACCCAAAAATGTTTGCTAATAAAATATCCTCAAAGTTTAATTTGTATCTTCTGCTAATTTTACAGGCAGCTGCATCAAAAAAAGAAGACAGAAACTGTTTAACGACACCGTGCGGACACATTGTCTGATAAAGCTCAGCAAATTATTTGCATGTTAAACTAGCGCTGTATTTGTATTGTTCATACTCACAGGTGCCGAGAGCAACACTGCAGCTAATTGTAATCGTGCTCAGGTGACATTTGTACTCACATGTTGCTAACAAAGTAGGCTGCCTCCCGCCCATTGCGTGGCACAATACTGTCCAAATTATCGCACTAGTGCGAAAACTAAACAAAAATTCATTGAAATACGATTGCTTTTACCTTTTCTTGTTATTTAAGGTTTTTATGTGATCGGTACCTTGTCTATTTTAAACAGTGCTAGGTACTACACTAAAAAAAGAAATAAGTACATTTTGTTTGTTGGAAATACAAGAAGTTTCCTTTTTTTAATGAAACAATTTTAATAGTCTTTTTTCGGTGGGAAATAATCTAATGACTTCTTCCACTCTAGAGTGGAGCGAGAGAGTGTGTCCGACTTTTACTGGCTAAAACCACACCTATGTTCCTTCAGTGGCCCTTTGCATTCTAGGACCAAGGGTTTCCCTTTCAGAAGTCAACCCATGGCCCCAGGATGCTTCGGCCCTGCTGGGCCCCTACTGTTTTGCTGACATCTCTTTGAGGCAGCTTGGTCCGGACGGTTACCGGGCGGCCAGACGGCAAGCCACCCATTGCTCGTCATCCACGAGCCCGAGCCTACAGTGGCTAGTGGTTGGGGTCGGGGTCCCGGCAGCTGAGGCGTGAGGATGTCTGTTCCCTCACGAATGCGGCCGCTTCGCTAAAGGAGGCGACCGCTGCCCACTCCCCTTCACTTTGGACCATGCCCTGAACCAGGGATCGCCGCGCCGCTGACCCCACGAGAATTTTAATGGTCTAAAACCGTCTTCGTATTATTACCATTCTAATATTATTATTGAATTCTAATCGGTTAGATGGTTTCATAGTATATAATGGCCATTGGTAAAAACCACTTTTGTGTTTTAATACCTTTTTTTTTCAGTGGGAAAGTCATCCAATAACATACCCCGCTCTTTTTGTGTCAGACTTTTACTGACTAAAAACCCACCCCTTCCTTTGTTCCAAGGCCGAGTCTTCCTTTCAGAAGCAGACCCCAGTAGGCTGCGACTCTGTTGGGCCCCTACGTTTTGCTGACATCTTGAGGCGCGTGTGGAACAGTACGCCCCGTCGATGACGGTCCGGAGTGTTTTAATACCTAAATACTAAATCGCAATATTTCTTGGAATTCTAAATTTAGATGGCAGATAATTTTATTTAGATAAATACGATGCTTTAACAATTCGCAAGATTAAACTGCTGAAATTAAGTTTGTATTTATCTACCTCCCGTTTAAGAATACAAAGAAATTGTGGGAGTAACTTCAATTTTAGTTTTTTACCTTCTTAGCTAAAATGTTTACGTTGGTGGGTACTATGTAGACACTAAGTTTCTTATAAAAAATCGTAGGATGTGAATGGTAAAGTTAAGTTAATTGCGAAATTTTTTTGGCATTTCTTGGGTTATATTATTCTTCAATTCAGTATGCTTACTAAGTATTGCCAAGCTAGAGGAAGGATTGTTCTATTCGCAATATGTAGGTGGTTACATCTACTGTTTCTTAGGTTTAACGAATTTAAGCCGAATTTAGGTTTTACTTATAGTGATCGAGCAATTCATAGTAAATTATATCATAAAATTATTGTTTTCATTTTTGTTTAAACAGTATAAGCAATTTACTATCCTTAATATTATTTGGTAGATTATTATATAATTGTGCTCTTTCATATGTGATGGCCTTTTTGTCGTAGTTAGTTCTTTGCCTTCGCAATTTAATATGTTTAGTGTTGTACTTATGACTTTATTTTGTGAAACGACTTGATATTCAAGTCGTTTGACAAAATAAAGAATCCTGCTATCAGTCGTTTCACTAGTTCTTGTGATACAAGTCAGTTGTGGAGGTCAGGAAAGTAGCCGCGCTTTCACTCAGCTGTAGTTTTATTTTTAGTTGGAGTAAGAGCAAGAGAGAGTAACAAACTTCAAATCCAGGGTATCAGTAACTCATTTGAATATTTCGACAGCTCTGACAGATATCGGCCCTAGTGGGCCACGTCACATTTACTCAACTGCATTAAGTTACTCCAACATAAAAGACACTAACACATTGGGTAGCAGTTAGTAGGCAGCCTACTTGATGGTGAATCGTCACTGCTAAGTATTTTTACAAATATCCCTAGACGAAGATCACAACCGAGAGAATGACGACAAAGCTGTTTGTTCAAAGAAATGTTTGTTGTGTCTAAAATTTTATCGGCGACCATGCCTTTTAAATCATAACACAGCACTGCAATTGTTAAAAAAGTAATTTAAAAAATACTTCCTGTACCTAATACATTTACCTAGACAGCATAGTTAGTGACAGCCCTAATGTCAGTTGTGACCACTTGCATATTCAGCTACCGACAACGTGCGCTCATTGGCTGGCTTCCAAATTGGCCTCACGCTCGCTATACGGCCGTATGGACTTTATAATTGTTCTACGGCGCTAGCCTAGTAAACATGACTGTTGTTGGATATTTTCACTTTCTGGAGTCTAGATTAATTAAATTAACGGCAAGGATGAGCGGGTCAGTGAAATATAACTCGATTAGCGGTTTATAGCTGTTTAAGTGTTCGGAAATGTTGCGTTTTTTTCTGGTTCTTAATTGTTTTGATCGCAAGGAGCTTTTGTACCTACAAGGTAAAAAGACGATTGACTTACATACAAAATCCAGGCTGAAGACAAGCAGGACTTACCTGAAAAGATAAATAAAAAAAACATAAGTCACATACGCATAACATTACAATTATTAAACTAAACACAATATAAAAATCACTCCTCCTACACTATAATTGCTAAAGGATGGTGCGGGTGACAGCTGTCGGATTCACACAATGTAGCTACCTATCCTTTTCTCTCATCTCAAAGATTCATATTTTCGTCCTGCTGTCATTCTGCCCATGCTATGTAAAAAGAGACCTTAGGTCCTTTATTAAAAATCGCTATCAAAAAATGGATCATTATAAAAATCAGAGACAAGTGAAGTGCTCTACAATTAAGCGCTTCAGCCGCTGAACCGAGCGCTTCCTCGAAAAAGAGGAATAATGAGGAGCCTGCCCTCAAGGCGGGCTGGCGAGCCGGCGGGTCATCGATACCGGCGCACAGCGAACATTACTAACGATGCTTTATGGCCTCATTAAAAAGGTCAATGTGTCCGAATATTACATTTACTGCCGAAACTCATAAGCCTCAACTCTGGGTCAGTATTGAGTTATGTATATATTTTTTATTTTCGTTTCATATAGTGAATGCCAAACCATATAATATTTTCTATTGTTGTTATGATATGCTATAAACTGTAGCTGTTATTTTGTACTTCATTATGAACCTTTTTCTTGTTGTTTTTTTTTAGCATGATTTGATTGTCCCTCAGAATTTTTTTGTAAATGTTTCGCTGAAATTTTTCAGTTCCTAAATCTTCTTTTAGTTTAAGACTATTAGTAAAATACATACTATTATCACTATTATTTACATTTAGGGCTTACAATTGGATAATAATATTTTACATTTTCTAATCTACACTAATATTATAAAGAAGCAAAGTTTGTTTTTTTGTTTGTAGGAGGTTATCTCTGAAAGTACTGGTCCAATTGCTGAAATTTTTTCACCGATAGAAAGCTGCTTTATTCCTGAGTGACATAGGCTATATTTTATGTACGTGGGTGAAGCCACGGGCACAACCTAGTTATATAATAATTAAAAGAGCGTCCATGAGTGGTGATTTGCCGTTGCTTATTTTAGTTCAATCATAGATTTGACACCATCAAGTATCAACTGCATCAGACTTAAATTAACTTGTTTAGTCGTTTTTATTCGTGTTTTTTGACACTATCAGTCGTTTTTTGAGCCCTTCATTTTGATAACCTAATGACTATGTAACAAAAAAAATAAAATCTATAATTTGGCGCCAGAAATCAGCCAATTAGTTTTGTACACTAATATTATAATGAGGTAAAGTTGTTTTTTTTTGTTTTTTTTTGTTTCTAGAAGGTAATCTCTGGAAGTACTGGTCCGATTGCTAAAATTTTTTCACCGATAGAAAGCTGCTTTATTCCTGAGTGACATAGGCTATAATTTTTGTACGTAATTTTGGTGTATATTTCAGTGTCACTTTCAAGCTAAAAGGCTAAAGGCCACCTTCTGGCGCAGTTGGGTTAAAATCTTTAATAAGACATTGTTGTCTATAAGAAACTAATAAGCTACTAGACTAACAGACATCAATTCCCCATCAATACAACGCAATACAATCTCACTACTGATCGGAAATCACACATACGACACCACAAATAGACTTTTTTTCCCTCAATCCTCGCTCCTGGCACGAGGTGTCGAGATCTACCCTCGGGATCTGTCGCCTCTATTTTAAATCACACCGTATCTCTAAGGATATGTCACAATCGTGCGAGATAACATGGAGGTACCGAAGGTTTCAGAATACGCTTTTTCTGTTTTACGATTTTGGCGTAAATCGGTCGTGGATAATGTTAGATTGGATTTATGTTTGTCTGGATTATGGATTTATGTACATTTTCGGAAGAACTGACGTCTTCTATTGTAAGGAAGTAGATTTCATTAATTATGATACATTGTGTGATGTCGCGATGTACAGTCAGCCCCTCTAGCCAAGATACAACCGTTTCGTTTCGATTCTCTTTTCGTTGATCGCCTCGAGTCGTCCACGCCTCCTATTCCTTTGTTCTGACCACGTGACTGAGCGTTGAGATGACGTCAGAATACAGAAAATGGAGGCGTGACCTACTCGAGGCGATCGACGAAAAGGGAATCGAAACGAAACGGTTGTAACTTGGCTAGGGGGGCAGGTGTATAAAGAGTTCATACGCACAAGCGGCATGTTGCTAACGGCAGAGGTAATTGTAACCGTGGACGCGTTGGCGGCAGCCGTCGACCTATAGTGACACTTGACACATACGACGGCTGGCACTGATCTTCAAAGTTGGAAAGTCGACGGCCGCTGTCGACACGTTAACAGCTGCCACCGACGTCGACGGCCGCCATCGACACGTTAACCGCCGCCCCGTGTCGACGGCTGCAGTTACCTCTGCCGTTGGCATTTTGCCGCTTGTGCGTATGAACTCTAAAGTGAGGTTGCACTCTACCAATAATAAAGTGAGGTTGCACTCTACCAATAATAAAGTGAGGTTGCATTCTACTAATAATAAAGTGTCTAAAAATTGTCTGTAGAAAAGGGTCCATGGTTCATGGCTGATTTCATTTATAGCATAGAATCTAAAGTATTGAATAAACTAGTTGTGCAATATTGAACTTATATTACAAAGAAATTGACACTTTAGTATTGGTACACTTTATCATTCATTGGTAGAGTGCAGCAGCACTTTTGACCTCTGGCTATATATTTATGGAAGCATTTTCACTTTTATTGCAGAGTTGGTTTGTGGGGCCAACTTTTATAAATATTAGTTTGAGCTTAAAATACGGGTAAATAAATATCGGTGCCTTTTTTGAAGTGGGATCATCATGTCCTCTCTCTCTGGGCGAAACAAATAAACTATCCTTTTTTGACAAATCGTTTACTGTTCAAGCAGCTCGTCTGTGGAATGCATTACGCATAGAAGTAAGGTGTGCTCAAACGCTATCGACCTTTTAAACAATGGTGAAGGAGCAATACCTTTCAATGTAATATTTCTTTATTCTCCTTGCTCAATTTTATATTTGATATTTATTAGGATATTTATTGATATTGTATATTGATATTGTATTTTTATTATTATGTGTAATTAATATTATTTATATATTTTTTGTACACCGACCGCCCTAATCTATCTCCTTTCGTTCAATCCATCCTAAGGTTGTCTGTAAGAGATTGCCCTGTGCGATAAGACCGCCCTTTGTACACTTTATTTTTATATATGTTTATCCTGTCCACATTATGAGGTGTACGATAAAGTAAATAATAAATAAATAAAGAAATACATAAAACCCACCTTTGTTTCTTCAGTGGCCCTGAAACGCAAAAGGCAACTGAAGGAACAAGGGTAGCTTTGAACCAGTAAAAGCCTGACACTCTCTCTCACTCCACCCAGAGTGAGAGTAGTAATTCGATGATTAATTAGGTGCCTTTTTGGCCTCGCACTTGATTATAACTTTCTTTTATCATTGTGTGATTGTGTAAGAGGCACGAAGAAAAGGATTTTTCGTTTTTTCTATCTTTCTTTCTGTAAAAAAATAAGTATAACAAAGGCAGATAACTTATGATCTAGGTAATACTAGTGGTGGAACACAGACGATGGCACAAAGTGATTGATTGTTAGGGAACAACTCAACTACGTTAAAATGTCAAGGACAAGGTATCAAGTTTAAATAAATAGAGGGTAAAAATACAAAGGTAAATTTATCGATAAAACCGTTCAGACAACAACTTACTTTATAATTACTCGTTAAAAAGGTTAACGGTTTGCAATATTGGAGTAAAAAAGTTCTAGGAATATTTTTTTATTATTATTATTTTGTTGCCTATTATGTATAGTGTTCGTTCATCATCATCATTTTATTTATTTATTTTTCACATTTTAGGAAAGCTTACAGACTAATAACAACATAATGACAATAGTAAATAACTAAATTGCTAATTACAAGCTTCCACAAAAGTCGAAAGACGTCCACTGTTGGACATAGGCCTCCCCAAGTGTCACCACAACGAACGGTCCTGTGCATCTCACATCCATCGCATTCCCACGACTCTCACCAGGCCATCAGTCCACCTTGTAGGAGATACCTTTCAACGCTGCCTCTTCCGGTGCGCAGTCGCCACTCTAGAACCTTTCGGCCCCATCGACTATCCGATCTACGAGCAATGATTTATTTATTTATTAAAACTTCAGGCAACATAAAGATACAAAGGCGGCCTTGATGCCTTAGGCAATCCTTCGGGCTATGTCGGTGACCTTGGTTCTTCTGCGGATATCTTCATTCCTGATGCGATTACTCCGAGCATAGCCCTTTCCACTGCCCTTTGGGTGACTTTAAAACTTCTGATGAGGCCCATTGTAAGCGACCACGTTTCAGTGCCATATATCATTACCGGCAACACGCACTGGTCTTGAGTTAAGTCATAGACTTCGTCTTGAGACACTTAGGTGTGTTGGATGATAAGTAATGTTCGTTGGAATGATTCAATCAAGGCTGGGCAGCCTTTTTCCAACTATATTGGGGTCGGCTTTCAGTCTGTAGTCTTTATAATATGTTTAGTAATTATCACGCAATTATTATTAAGGCGAAATTGTGTGAGTATGTATGCTTGTTACTTCTTGCCATGTCCTAGGATTACTTATTATCCTGGGAGCTTATTCCCTTTCCCAAGGGACACACTAGGGTCTACTTTCACGCAGAAGAAGCCGCTGGCAGCAGCTAGTTCAACAATAAAACCATTTAAAACGATTGCCCCTGACTGCTTACTGGAGGTTTTTGGGTTCGATTCTTACCCAAGAAAAATGTTTGTGTGCTGAGCTTCTTCTTCCTGCCCTTAACCCATATTATTTGGAGTCGGCGTAACACGTTTTTTTCTTCCATTCTGTCCTGTCACCCGTCACACTATCACTAATTTCCTTTTCTTTCATATCACCCTCAAACAATCCATCCATCTTTTCTTTGGCCTCCCTCTCTCTCTCCATCCATCTTCATGTATACTCAGAACTTTTTTAGTAACATGCGTTTCATCCCTCCTCTTCACATGACCATACCAAGACAAACAATTGCCTTACAACTTTTCAGTCACTGGCGCCACTTTCAAACTTCCTCTAACATACTCATTTCTCACCTTATCCATTCGCTCGTCACACCACACATCCATGTCAACATTATCATCTCCGCTACATGCAATCTTTTTTCATCCATCTTTTTCACAGCCCAACATTCTGATCCATACAGTATGACAGGTCTTATCATGGACTTGTAAATTTACCCTTCAACTTGAGGGGCATCCGTGGGTCACAAATTGTTCCCGTGACCTGTCGCCATTTCATCCATGTGTGATGAGCACGATCATTAAAATTTGTTCTGTGTCTAGGTGTAACTGATGGATGTACTTAGAAATATATAATTTATCAGTTGTTCAGGTACTCATAGCACAAGTTCTGCTTAGTTTGGGACTAGATGGCGTTGTGTGAAAGTTGGAGAAAAAAAATGTTGAAGTCACAATTCCTGTAACGTAAACCATCCTGGAAACCAAGATTCAATCGTCTTAAGATGAGCACCAGTGAAGACTTGCAGAACACTATTTTGTTGTTACATTAGTGTCGTTCCAATGACCCGGAAATTTATTTCTTTGATCGATGAGCTAAGGAAATGATTTCAATGCTTATAATCTCAATTGTAAATAAATGGAAAACTCTACAAAGGGAGGAAGGAATGCTTTTTTCGACGGCTTTTTAGGCGCAACAGCTGATCGCTTTGTACGGCACAATGCGGGTTCTGTACCTGCGGAATAACTGGCAAAGTAAAGACCATTTTTTTTTTTAGATTTTCACTACGTTCATGAAAAAAACTCTGCAAAACAAGTTCTTCTACCGCGTTCAAAACCTTTACATACTATTATTTTTTTTACCAATAGAGACAGTAATTCATGACGAAGGTTTACATGTATAATACGTGCACATTATGGTAGAATAATAAAAAGTATAAGAACTAAAACCCGACTACGACAAAAAAAAAACGACACTGAAAAAGTATGAATCAACATTTTCAGGATCCTGAAATAAACAAGGTTACTGAAGAAACAAGAACAGAACAAAAAGAAAGCCTTTAATAACGCTTTAATAACGTGTGACTACAGCTTTTCTTTTTGTTCAGTACGGTTCTAACAGAAGGTACCTCATTTGTTGAGTTCCGATAAGTAGTTTAGGAGCTATGAGAAAACAGATGAACATACATACATAAATACAGACATACATAGCTGGTCAAAATCGTAACCCTCCTTTGGCTTTGCCATAGTCAGGTAAAAATGCTAAGAATTCCAAAGATCTGTATGTTTGTACACCCGTGCAAAGCTGGGGCGGGCCAATTGTAAATAAACCATAATTACAAGTATATAATAAATGTGAAAGTAACTATGTCAGTTTGTTACGCTGTCACGGTTAAATTACTGAACCGATGTTGATGAAATTTGTTACTAATTAAGCTTAAACCCCAAGGAAGGACATTTATGCTACTTTTTATCTACCTTCGACTTCGATTTCGCGTCCGCAACAACTGATATGCATGCGAATAAAGTCGCGGGCAAATGCTAGTTACAAATAATTATCTAATAATATTATTATCCGTGTAAGGAACACAATACTGTGCGCCAAAACTGAGATAAAAAACGTTACCCTAAAACTGATGTTATTCTAAATTGCCGAACATGTCTACCGCATGTCAAATGAGCTGTAGGCTAAAAGAGCCACTTATTGGGTCCCATTAAACGCAAGGCGGCATCACGGCAGACCAAGTGGAAGGTGGAGAAGAACTTGACAACTACTGGAGGGACAGACCGGCAATGCCAGAGGATAGACGTGTATGGAAAAGGGAGAGGGAAGCTTTCGCCCAGTACTGGGACATAATAGGTTAACTACTACTTCTTCTTCCTGCCCTTATCTCATATTACTTGGGGTCGGCGCAACACGTTTTTTTCTTCTATTCTGTCCTGTCCGTCACTCATCTAACTATCACTAACTACCTTTTCTTTCATATCACTCCTCACACAATCCATTTTTCTTTTCTTTGGCCTCCCTCTCCATCCATCTACATGTATACTCAGAATTCTTTTAGTAATATGCGCTTCATCCCTCCTCTTCATATGACCATACCAAGACAACCGATTTCTTTTCAACTTTTCAGTCACTTAATTACTATTACTAATTATATTATCTACTACTGAAAAACATAAATTTGTACTTATCCACCTTTATAAGTTTCAAGTAGTATATATTTAAACAAAAGCTTTCAATTATGATCCTACGTTATTGCCTCTTTGATGATCCTATGTTATTTCAGCTTTAATACAGCCTATTTAGTGAAAACGATTAATCACTTCAGCACTATTGGCGCCTAAACTTTGCACACATCTAATTTCATCTAATAAAACAACTAATTGCTCTACAACGTTATTAAAGGCCTCGAATTAAAGTTAATTAGACATTGAAGCAGTCAGAATAGTCAAAAAGTTTCAGAGTCAGGCTAGTCATGTTTGTTATAATCAGGTTTAGTAATATAAACCCAAGGACTCGAGTGAGTACACATACTAATCTGTTAGCGGTTTAAGTGTGTGATGATAACGTGCGGTTTACGAGATTCTGAAGTGTAGCTTACTAAAGGCGTGTATGTAGCTTCAATATAAAGTTCACATTTAATTTATCTAATGCCTCGGAAAAGAAACATCAACGCCCCTTACTATATTGCACCTTGTCCGTCATGATATATTAATAAAATAAAATAAACCGGGCAAGTGCGAGTCGGACTCGCGCACTGAGGGTTTCGTACAAACTTACCTATGAAAACAGTTCAATTCCCAAAATGAGTTGAATGAGAATGAAGATATTTCCGAATCGAAAAAAGTTTTTTTTTTGTGACGTAACCACAAATTTATAGTTTCCAGATTTTTTCTACTTGTGCTATGAGACCTTGCTCCAGATGCAAATTTCGGGATTCTAGGTCAACGGGAAATACCCTATGAATTTTGGTTCCCTTGAGAGTGTCGAAATACACGTTTTTTGCGTCATAAACGGCCGTATCTTTTTTTTCGTTAACTCAGTAGTTTGATTTTTTCACAGCTTCAAGGGACCGCAGACCTGAGTATATGGTTTTAATTTCATCTCAAAGAGATAAAGCGTCTTGACAGACAGACAGACAGACAGACAGACGGACAACAAAGTGATACTATAAGGGTTTTTTTCCTTTTGAGGTACGGAACCCTAAAAAGGATAGTATTCTGTGTACATGGTAATAAATTTAAGTTTATTTTAATAATTTGTTGATTAGTAGAATTGATGCCATACGTGGTGGCTCATTAATTTTTGTAAGCAACAGCCTTAAGTTCAAAGAACGAAAGGATATTGTGAGCCTATCTGTTGAGCGGTCAGTTGAAATAGCCTGTATTGAATTGGAGCAGTTTATTATATTAAGTGTGTACAAACCCCCTTCTGGATTGTATGACTGCTTTGAAAAGGTAATGGATGAAGTATTCCACAAGATTTGTAATTCAAACAAGTACATAATCACTTGTGGTGATTTTAATGTTAATTTATTAGAAAACTCAGGTTTACGTAGTAAAATTTTAAGTCTATTTCAGTCCTACAATCTTGTTAACTTATTTTTGGAGCCCACAAGATTAACTCCTACTAGTGCCACATGCATAGATAATATTTATACGGATGTTGTACCAACTCACAAAGAAATTATAAATTTATTAGATTCTGATCATTGTGGACAGTTAATTACTTTTCAAAACCAAAAAAACATAGTGGCTAAAAAGAATATCACTGTTAACCCTAAAACTGCAAGTCGTTTAGAAACTTTTAAAACTAAACTCATTAATAATTTACCAGACTTGTCTACATATGATGATCTCAATAACCAATATGAAGGTTTCTTTAACATGTACTGTAATCAATTTAATTCTACTTTTATACCTAAGACTATTTCGGTTAATAGTAACGTTTCGTTCTGTGAATGCCTACGACTGGTATTCATAAAAGTAGAACTCGGCTTTACGAATTGTATGATGAAAGAGTTCTTGTTAATACTGCTGAATTTAGTTCATATGTGCGAAATTATTCAAAATTATTTAAAAAAATTTGTTCTGTAGCGAAATCGCGTTATTTGAGTTCCAAAATTAAAAACAGTAATAATATAATTAAAACTACTTGGAATGTTATAAATAGTGAAACTGGAAGGTCTACAAGACCATCTAGTGACTATAAACTTGTAATTAATGACAACGTGATCACATCGGACTCACAGGTTGCCGCGGCTTTTGAGAACTTCTTTTCAGAGATCCCCATATCGACAACAAAATCTCTGAACTCGTCACCCACTGCTGCAGAGTCTCTGCTTAAAGAAAATGTTAAAGTTTGCGATTCTGATTTTAATTTCGAACATGTGACTTATGTAGATATTATTAAGACGTTTAACTCCCTGAATGTAAAAAAGACTGCAGATTTATGGGGTAATTCTGTGGAAGTTGTTAAGTCTATAATCCACATTATAGCTCCTTCTTTAGCTTTTATTTTTAATAATTGTATTGATCGCGGTGAGTTTCCTGATCTAATGAAGAATAGTAAAATAATTCCATTGTTCAAAACGGGTAGTACATCTGACCCCACGAATTACAGACCCATTTCAGTGCTACCCACTTTTAGTAAAATATTTGAGAAACTTATTTTAAAGCAACTACAAAGATTTTTTAACAGACATAAATTATTACATACCAAACAATTTGGTTTTACAAGGGGTCGTTCAACAACCGATGCCGGTGTTGAACTTTTAGGACATATTTATAATGCATGGGAAGACAAATGCGATGCCCTGGGCATTTTTTGCGATTTGTCAAAGGCCTTCGATTGCGTTCTCCATGAAACATTAATCAGGAAACTACACCATTACGGAATCCGGAACTCCTCCCTGGATCTTCTTACATCATATCTGAGTGAAAGGATTCAGAGAGTTGATGTAAACGGAAAGAGATCTCCTGGATCTGTAGTAAAAATGGGTGTCCCCCAGGGCTCAATTCTTGGCCCATTTTTGTTTCTTATTTATATAAACGATTTACCTTACCTCATAGAGGATAACCATAACATAGTGTTGTTTGCAGACGACACTTCACTTTTGTTTAAACTTAAACGTCAGCAGCCGGTTACTGACGATATAAATATAACACTTTATCAGTTGCTTTGTCATTTTTATCAGTTGTCTAGTACCCATAACACAAGCTCTGCTTAGCTTGGGACTAGGCGGCGTTGTGTGTTAGTTGTGGAATATTTATTTATTATTATTATTATTATTATTATTACTTTCAAAAATAGTACACTGGTTTGATGTAAATAACCTTCTACTTAATGAAAAAAAAACTAAATGTATAAAGTTTACCATGCCTCATGTTAGGCAAGTAGAAACTAGTGTGCTAATAAAAGGTAAAGAGTTGAGTCCTGAAGATAATACAGTGTTCTTGGGCATAACTCTAGATGCTAAGCTTCAGTGGGGCCCACATATAGACAAATTATCAAAAAAACTTAGCTCTGCAGCATACGCTGTTAGACAAATTCGAAATTTAACTGATGTAGAGACTGCCCGTTTAGTTTACTTTAGCTATTTCCATAGTGTCATGTCGTACGGTATTCTACTGTGGGGAAATGCCGCCGAAATACAGTCAATTTTTTGTTTTGCAAAAAAGGGCTATTCGTTCGATTTATAAATTAAGTCCCAGATACTCCCTCAGAGATAAATTTAAAGAAATTAATATAATGACTGTACCGTCACAGTATATTTACGAGAATATTTTGTATGTACATAAAAATATAAACATGTTTAAAAAATACAGTGATGTTCATAATTTTAATACTAGGAACAAACACAAATTTGTGGTTCCTACAACCAGGCTGAAAAAAATAGGGGGCTCATTTAGATGCCAATGCATACACTTCTATAATAAACTTCCTAGTAATATTCAACAACTAAGCCTTAATAAATTCAAATTATTTGTAAAGCGAAAACTTTGCCAAAAGGCTTTTTATACTATAAAGGACTATGTTGAGGACCAAAAGGCTTGGGATTGACCTGCTCCAGTACGCACTGCAACTGTTGTCTTATTATTATTATTTTTTTTCCTTTGTTTTTAATTTCAATTTTGCTTTTTATTATTATTATTTATTACAATTTGATATTGTAGATAATTTTTAATTTGCAATTTGACTTTTTTTTTTCTCTTTCTCTATTAATCTTTGACATCAATGTTTACTTAGTATTGTAAACAATATTTTTCTTTTTATTATTGTGAACGTGAGGACTATGTTGATTGCTTTTTTTTTTCCTTTTCAGTAATTTTAACGTATGTCTGGGAATTTGAGTATTTTCTGCGGCCTACCCAAATGTCCTTTCCTTGGTATTGTTCGTCAAGTAGTTGCGCTCCTTAGTAGTCCTGAGTTGAGCTTTACGAATACTGACAAATGCTTGCACTGACTGGACAGGTCCACTCAAATCTGTAAGGTTCTTTCTTCAAAAGACCATTTCAGACAAATCTGCATGGTTCTCATGTGATTTGACCATTACATATTTACTGTATGGACTTTAAAAGAGACTTTGACCCCTGAGTTTGTTTCGGTGTTTCTTCTCAGGGTAGTCAGCTAGGAAACACCGGCCTCATCTAGTTTAAAAATGACGAAAAAAAAATTGACGTGTAAAAGTGTTTTTTTAAACCTATTTACAAAATAAATATCATTTATCATTTATATTGGTCTATACTCTATAGGTTCAGTAATGGATACAATATAATTTACATAAAATATTATGTCCTGGCTCCCACACTAGGTTTATAGTCTGTGACTTGGGGACCAGTAATTCCTTAAGGGTAGAAACAATAAAATAAATCTGTTTTCACCAATAACATGGCTAACAACAGTATAATACTTGTTTTTGATTAAAAGAAGAAAAAAAGTAAAATAAAAATATAATTAATAATAAAAACTGTGTCATTCTGTATGAATTACAATTATTTCTAAATCCGTTCAGCCGTCAGGAGTAGAAAAACATACACACACACTCATAAAGACTACATTTAGCTATTTAAATAGAAAAAAAAAACGAATAAATTTTCCCTGTACTCATTAATTTCTCTTGTTCTTCCAGCGATGCCTTAAGCCGAGACCCGTATCCCACAAAGGGTGCCCTTAGTGTGTAGTCGAATAGTTTTTACATATTCTATTCTAGGCATTAAGTCCGCCTTTGTACAATGTTTCATTAGTGCATAAAGTTTTAAATAAATAAATAAATAAATAATATTCCAAAAAATATTATGTCCAGGACATGGTCTCCCCATTTACCTAATTGAATCCAAATCCGTCCAGCCGTTTGAGTGTAAAGGAGTAACAAACATACACACACACGCATACATAACATATTCATAGAAACTTGCACCATGGGATCCTTGGGTCTCTTACCTCTGTACCTACTGCTTATTTTTATAGTTTTTTTATTCACCAAACCTGCAGCAGGAAAGCGCAATTTAAAACGAAAAGAAAAGAAAGAAAAAAATAAACATAATATTTAGGTAATAGGTCAAGTTCAGCATGAATGCCAGACAACTAGTGCCTGACACTGGTTTTTAACTGAACCTGTGGCTGTGACGCAACGGACGTAAAACAGTTTTGGAGTGCAATATATATGTATTGGTGGTGTTGTAGACCTATAGATATGTTTCTTGTTGCAATTATATTTCGATTATTAAAACAGTGTGTCTAATTTTAAAATAAATGTTGCTCCTACAACTTCTGATCTAATCTTTCTGATGCAAACAGAATATGAGACTCGTTTCAAGCTCAACAGTAATTTTGTTAAAATAAACACAGAAGGTAATGGTAATAACGAGATATGCTCGCTTATTGTGTAAACTTAGCATTAGGAGCGCTGCATACGTGTTTTGATAACAAATCCAGCGCAGTATAAACACACTGAGTATTATTATTTATTTTATGTAATTAGTTACCTAATGAGATCGAAATTAAATGGCCGTTGAGTTCAAACTCCAAGACAGGCAAAATTTTATTGAATTTTACATCAGAAGTTTTTTTTTTTACGTAGGAAATCATCTAATGACTTCTTTCGCTCTGGGTGGAGCGCGAGGGGTGTTAGAGTTTTACTAACTAAAACCCTCAGTGTTCCTTCAGTTACCCTTTTTACGAGGGCTACGGTAACACCTTCGAATAATCCGCAGCCTAAGCAGGCATCAGCCCTAACTGGCCCTATCAAACACTATGGAGTATAGATTTGTAGTCGAAAAAGCAATAAGTTCGCCCAGAATATACCTAACTATTCTTAACTAGATAATCCCTGCCACTGCTACTGATAACATACATAAATTTTATTTAAAATTATGTATCTTTTGCAGCAGTTTCTAACACTTTCTCCCAAAATCTCCTAGCTTTTAAAAACCCATTTTTTTAAGGTGGAAAATCATCAAATTACTTGTCTCGCTCTGGGGTGGAACGACAGGGCCAGTGCCAGACTTTTACTGAATAAAACCCACCTGTGTCCTACAGTTGCATGCTCACTTTTTCAAACGTCTCCATAGCCCTCCAGTTTTGTTGACAATAACTTTCTCTTTGAGGCACGCGTGAAACACTATTGATCCTTACCAGACAGCCGGATGGCGAGTTAATTATTAATTTGTTACCCCCAATACCGTTCATAGGATCTGAATATAGAATAATCGAGACCGTTGCCTATAAGACTCATTAGGTGACAATATACTCGTATTATTTATGGCCGAGCACTAAAATATAATATAAAACACATAACTAAAACGTAATTTACTTTAAGGGGAAGTGGGATCATTACTAACTTTGACTGAAATATTTCTAGTATTTTGCTAAAATTCAACAACATGGAAATGAATAGCGTAGACCTTTGGACATTTTATATAAATGTCAACATCATCATCATTTCAGCCGAAAGACGTCCTCTACTGGACATAGGCCTCCCCCAAGTGTCGCCACAATGAACGGTCCTGTGCGTCTCGCATCCATCGGACTCCCGCAACCGTTACTAAGTCATCGGTCCACCTTGTAGGAGGCCTTCCAACGCTACGTCTTTCGGTACGTGGTCGTCATACAAGTCACCCAAAGGGCAATGGAGAGGACTATGCTCGGAGTTTCCTTGCGTGATCGAATCAGGAATGAGGATATCCGCAGGAGAACCAAGGATACCGAATGTCAACATATGGCATTATAATTCATTTACACTAAGTAGCAGTATTTGAAGCTCGTGTATTTTACCATTATTTAAAATAACATACATAGGTTTGAACAAAACATAAACATAAATTAAATTATAGATAAATTAAACAGCCGTCATTTTCAACTGTTTGGGAATAATTTAGTACAATATCATGGAAATTATATTTCATGGAAACAAAATTAATCATGAAACAAAAAAATTTCCTTTCATGTGCAAATAAATAACACTTTACAGATTTGCTCTAATTTAATGTTGAAACTCCTCGTCGTCATCATTCTTTATTCTTTGTTGTACACACAATTTTAAATAGACAATAAAATCATTTCAGCCCAAAGACGTCCACTGTTGAACATATGCCTTCCCAAAGTGTCGCCATAACTCACGGTCCTGTGCGTCTTGCATCCATGGGGTTCCCGCAACCCTCGCTAGGTCATCGGTCCATCTTGGGGGAGGCCTTCCAACGCTGCGTCTTCCAGTGCTCGGCCGCCACCTTTCGACCCCATCGATCATCTGTTCTGCGAGCAATATTCCCTGACCATACCACTTAAGTTTATTGATTCGTCGGGTTATGTCAGTAACCTTGGTTCTCCTGCGGATATCCTCATTCCTGATTCGATCACTTGGATATGGGGTGACTTTAAGCCTTCTGATGAGGCTCATTTAGAAATACCTACGAATATTAATTTCTGTTCTACATATATTTTTAAGCAACATCTCCTCCGCATTAAAAGTTAAATATGTCTCACGCTTGAATTCTCACCAATGAGGCATGACGTTACAGTTTTCAAGTTACTTACCTTGTTTCTAGTTTAACTAAATAGAAACAATTCGTAAGTTTGTAATCGTTTGTGAGTTTCTATAACATCTGCTCGTGTTGTTTCATAAGTTTTTAGTGTTTAAACAATAATATTGAGTTTCACTTCTGGGTTAGAAAAAATTGTGATATGCAAAAATGTTTTTGCGAATTTATAGTTTATTATTGCCCAATTATTTTTAGCTTGAACTGAGTAAAAGTATGAAAGAAGCAAAAATTTAATACTTTTTTACCAGCCGATTCACCTGCGTGTTATATTATCCCAAGTTGACATACCTCCGGGATTAAAAATTATCCTGTGCTATTCATGTGCCAAATCCGTTCTACCACGTGAGCGTAAAGTAGTAAAAAACATACAGACACATACAAACTACATTTAAAATAAAATAAAAATGGATGAGTTTTCCCCTGTTCTCATTAATGATTGCGTATTGTAAAGGTAGATTAATCTCTAAGGAGAGTAAGGCCTGAAACTGCATAAAGCGAACGCCCGCGCGGTTCCATACAAAAATTCCCACGCGGGTCCCCGTAAAGGTGCACTTTTGTGTTTTCAGGCCTAAGGAATAAGCTAGATTTAATTCCACCAAGTCCATTCCATCATCGGACCACTAGACGTACGGCGTTGCGCCATCGGTACATGGTGGACATCCCACCCATACGTACAAAGCGTTTTGGGAACACATTCATAATGCGTACAGCTAAGGAGTGGAATTCCCTGCCGGAGTCTGTGTTCCCTGATAGCTACAACCTAGGGGTCTTTAAGTCAAGAGTGAATAGGTTACTTCTAGGCAAGCGTGCTCCATCGTCGGCCACATCATCGCTTACCATCAGGTGAGATGGTGGTCAAACGCGAGCCTATCAATAATAAAAAAAAATAGATATTTTTTAACATGTTAGACTATATTTCTGTCCGCTCCTCCAAAGTAGCTCCTGAGATAGATTTCAAATAATATGTTCTTTATGTTAATTTTACCAATAACGACTTGGAATAATTACCATGGGTCACAGCCTGGGATTCTCGGGTTCATTCTAATGGGGCTCAAAGGTTCGACCACCATTAGAATACAATATGGGAGGAATAAAATTACAATCAATGTAAAAGATTCAGATAATTATCCCGAGGGTTTTTTTTTCGGTGGGATAATCATCCAAAGACATCCCCTGCTCTTGGGCGGAGCGAGAGAGTGTGTCAGACTTTTACTGACTAAAAACCCACTCCTGTTCCTTCGTTTCCTTTCATACCAGCGCCGAGTCTTCCTTTTAAAAGCAAGATATGGTTTACCCGTGTACTAAGTTTCATTGAAATTTGTTTAGCCATTCGTTCTAGAACCATGGTCACTCTTCTAAATATTCTCGCAACCCTAGAAGCCATCGCCCCTACAGTTTTGCTGACATCTCATTGAGACGCGCGTGAAACACTACGCGCCACCGAATCGGACCTGATCCTTACCGAACGGCCGGACGTCGAGCTACCCATTGCTCGTCGTCCGCAAGCCCGTTCTTACGGTAGGTGGCGGCGTCCTTTGGCGGCGGCTGCGGCGTGTGAATGTCCATTCCCTTATGGTACCGGCTTATCTCCATCGCTCGCATTACTGCTTCACTGAAGGACTGCTTCTTTTTTTTTGCCCTTTCTGCTCCGGACCACTACCTGAACCAGAGCCGGATGCGAGCGGTCACCTCAGCCGATCACCTTTACAAGTATACAGGAGATAGACCCTTGCTGCTGGTATTATGAAACCCTGATACTGTTCTAGTACGACAGAAAACTATAAAAATCTACCGAACTAAATATATCCGCGACTGAAGCACAGACCCCCGGGAAATCTTAATTTCATAAATTAGAAACGTCCTAGAAACATCGTGAATAAAATATTATCATTTTCATGATGTTCTGTATTTTTTAATACGAGTACGATGCCTGCAGGCTTTCCGCAAACCAGTTGAATTAACCGAGTTCCGCTGTTCTTTTGATTAGAGCTGTGTATTTTATTTTCTGAGCGGACGGAAAGTGTTCTACAGAGGCTTAATTTGTTTGGGAGACCGAATAATAAGAACGATTGTTTTTTTTTAATGATATGAACTTTTTTTATTTTTCGGGTGGAAAAATCATCTAATGACATCCCGCGCTCTTGGGCGGAGCGGGAGATAGTGTCAGACTTTTACTGACTAAAAACCCACTCCTGTTCTTTCTTTGCCATTTTTTCCAGGGCCCCGGGGGTCACTTTTGCATCACCCATGGCCCCAGTAGGCCTCGACCCCGCTGGGCCCCTACGGTTGCTGACATCTCCTTGAGGCGCGCGTGGAACACTACGCGCCGTCGACGACTTGGGCTCGGTCCGGACAGTTACCGGACGATCGGACGGCGAGCCACCCATTGCTCGCCGTCCGCAAGCCCGCGCCTACGGTGGCCGGAAATCGGGATCGGAATCCCGGTGGCGGTTGGGGCGTGAGGACCGTTGCCTCACGCGGTCGGCCGCCTCCTTTGCTAGCATTACTGCTTCGCAGAAGGAGGCAACCTCCTGCCACTCCTCCTCGCTCCAGACCATGGCCTGTACCAAGGCCCGGCGCCAGAGATCGCTGCCGCCGATCGCCCCCACGAGGACACGGCGGTGCTCTGCCCAAGCGGGGCACACCTCTACCGTATGCTCCACCGTGTCCTCCGGGCGGTCCACACAATGGTGGCACCCGGGCTGATGAAATGAACTAAGTTTTGATTGCGTTCCCACCAGATGGTGAGCAGTGACGCAATCGATGATAGTGAATCACACTCATTTATTAAGAGCCTATTCACTCTAACCTTGAACACTCCCAAATTATAATCGGACGGGAAGGCCGCTGCAGGCAAATTGTTCCAGTCCTTCATTGTAGGCGGTATAGAGGTGAAATGCTTAGTCTAGCACGTAGAAGTGTAAACAACGTAAGGGTGGAAACTCGCCGTTAACATTATTATATTACAATGGCAACATAAACATTTTTTTTGAGGTAGGAAATCATCAAATGACTTCTCTCGCTCTCTCATCAATGAGCGAATTGGCGTATCAGACTTTTATTGATTAAAACCCACCTGTGTTTCGTTATTTGCCCTTTGCATTGTAGAGCCACGGTAACTCTTTCAAATGTTCAACAACTTACACATAAAACCGTCTTCTGAACTGAAAATTAGGAGTTGGAAACATGGCAAATCCAGTGGTAACGGCCCCGACTTACGAGTCGTGGGTTCAAAACAATGAAGGAAAACATCGTGAGGAAACCAGCATGTCCTAGAACCAAAAATCCGAACACATAGTACATTCACCCCGGTCCCGCCTGGTCGATTACAGCCTATTCCCTCTTCTAGAGAGGAGGCTTGAGTCCCAGCAGTGGGAACATTATAAGGCTGATCATACTATACATAATATGGTAATAATAATTATTATTATGTTATTGCTGGCCACTAACCACTACTCCTACTACCCCTGCCCCCCCCCCTATCCCTAACCCCCCCCCCACCCCTACCCCTGACTGCTATGCCGGAGGTAGTGGGTTCGGTTCCTACCCAAGGCAAATGTTTGTGTGATGAGCACGATAATTTTGTTCTGTATCTGGGTGTAATTAATCTGTAATATGTATTTAGAAATATGTAAGTATGTTTATCAGTTGTCTAATACTCATAGCATCAACTCTACTTAGTTTGGGACTAGATGGCGTTGTGTGAAATTTGTTGAATATTATTATCGTTGAGTTTTCAGGCATTCCACATTCATGAAAAGCGTAACACATAAATTGAGGTTATATCTCTATGTATGAAGTTAACTTATATTCCTGAAGTCATGTTAAAGTCACAGATACCACTGTTTTATTCATATAAACGACAACACGGGCATAAAAGCATTGCATGCACGCATGTAACGACAGCTTTGAATAACTTTAAATTTTCCACGAACGTGTGCATAGACGTTCGTGGAAAATTTAAACAGTAAATAAAACCATGTTTTTGTACGATATTATTGCCTACATACACGCAATGCGCCCAAAATAGGGAACAAACAAAATTAATCCTACCTACCACGAAATATTTAATATGAAGCCATTTTTTTTAAACATTAAGAAAGAAATAAAAGTTTAACCATTAGTCTATCCAAGGAGTATCGCGTTTCCCAGTAACTGGGTTGTGGAGGTCTGATAATTATAATTATGCAGTCGCTCCATATAAAACACAGGTATTCAGCCACATCCGGTTAGACTGGAAGCCGACCCCTAGCTAGTTGGGAAAATACTAGGGAGATGATGAGGAATTACTCCCGTATCGAGGATGACATCACAAACATATAAACTCACATACACAAGACACCTGGGTGTCTTGTGTATGTGAGTTACCTGACCTGGAACAACTATCCAACTATCTGTAGGTCATACAAATATTTGCTCGATGATGTAAACTATATATAAAGTTTATGTAATTTTAAATGCGTGTCTTATTTTGGCAAACAGGGCACATTACCGACTGGGGCACGTATGGCCGGTTTACTCTACACTTACTCGGAAATACACTTCTATTATAATTTACTGTTTTCCGCACTAGTGCGGAAAAGTAAGCGAGCTCACCGCCGCGACAATTTAATGTATTTATCGTACCGGTCTGATCAGTAAGCAGACCCCGCGCGTTTATTTATTTCTTCGTAAATGTATTGAAAAACGTCATTTGATACACGCGGAAGTTTGTCATTGCAGCACTAGGCTCCATAAAACCCTCGCCTGCGGCTCGGGCAGATTTTACCTCGGTCGTAATGACAAATTTTCTCCACTTCTATCAAAATGTATCTACTATTATATTACACTTCAGTGCACTAAAAGTAACAAACTTTATATTAATAACAGTGAGAATTAAAAAGACAAAATGTTCTTAAGAACGCGTGATGTTTTCATTTAAAATACGAGTGCTTGGCCTGGATTCCTCGGTTGCCAGTGTAATACTATCTTTTTGTGGTGATAAAAACTTTCCAGACACCAGAACAGTCTGTTGCTATAAAAAGTATTTTTAATAGTTAAATGCTTCCTTTGGTTTTCTCGTAAAATACTGTATTAAAATTTGACTTACTTTATATCGTACTTGATACGGAATTGTTTTTAAAAGAACTCAATAGAAAATTTCGCCTTCAGAGCTATTTAAATTGCAAGATTTTCGGGGAAATGGATGAATGGATTTCTTGGGAAATAATTTTATTATCATTAAGTTATTTAACCAATTTTTGCACACGTGTGACCTATGGGTCAACTCCAAAAGCTCGAATAATGCTCTATGAGTTCAACAACGCTTTCAGGATGATTTTAGGGCTACCACGCTTTTGTAGCGCATCAGGGATGTTCACGGAGTAAGGTGTGCCTGATTATTACGTTGTTATGGACATGAGTAGCATCCCTGATGTGCAATACCCTGATGGCTGTTGTGGCCGGCAGGAGTCGGTATCACACTAATATTACGAAGGCGAAAGTTTGTTGTGAGTGTATCTGTGTATGTTTGTTAACTCTTCACGCTCTAACAGCTGAACGGATTTCGAAGAAACTTGGTACACGGGTAAACTATGTCCTGTTATATATAGGGTGACTGGCAATTAGTGTACGATACTTAAACACGTGATTGTGCTCATGATAACAAACAATTTTTACTATGGGAGCAAAGCCGAACTCGCGAAAAAAATATCAGCTGTTCAGTACATTAGGCAAACATAAACTTACTGAACAGCTGATTTTTTTTCGCGATTTCAGGTTTTTTCCCATAGTAAAAGTTGTTGGTTATCATGAGCACAATCACGTGTTTAAGTATCGTACACTAATTACCAGTTACCCTATATATATGCTATAACAGGACATAGTCTACCCGTGTACCAAATACTAAGTAAGTAGTAGTATATCTTTTATTCCGAGAGTGTGTTTCCTTAGGATATTTTTTTTACTTTCACTCGGGTGAAGCCGCTAGTACCAGCTAGTTAATAATATTTATCAAGGGCATCCAACTCGACATAAATTTCCACTGTTTTTCATACAAACGCTTTTACGTGATTATGACGTTATTACACATTTTTCATTAGATATTTTGGAAACACAGTATTTTCTGGATATTATCTAGGCTTCTATTGAAATCAATTTATGAATTTGTGTAAAACTAATCCAGTAAAGACCTCTGTAAATCTGCTTTTTTTGCATAAATTTTGACACTTCATAATTTACTGAAAAATTAAAAAAGACAAAATAATGTGTAACAGTGGAATCCTTGCAAATTTAATCAAGATTCTGAATGACGACAATTTTTTTCAAAAACTTTTAAGGGTTAAAAAAATACGTTATCCTGGAACAAGTTTTGTAAAATATTCGAGTAAATCATGGAATTACTGAATGCTAACAGAGTTTTCAGGCATTTTCTCTCTTTTTTCACGTTGCCTTTTCGTCAAACATCGCGATGGATTGTGTTAGATGAAGTACGAGTAACAAGATTTTGAACCATGCTTGATGTTGACGACAGGCGAGTGAAAAAGGGGTTCTTAAAACACGTTACTAAAGTTAAATATATGAAAAGAAAATTCAAAATAAGTATATAATTTGTCACGAAGTTTTACATACAAATCTAACAGAAAATAATAAAAAGCAATTCTTATTACATCAAAACAGACACAGGTACAATAAAATAAGGAAATTAATAGTACGTGATATACGTATGTTTGTCTAAAAAGTGCTCAGGGTAAAATATCTGCAAATACTCGTATATTTGTAATGCAAATTCTCCTGTATACGAAACAACTTCATATTATTTAAATTATTTCTTCTCTCCTTAGCTACAAAGAACAATTTTACATTTCAATCGAATTTGCAAGTTAGAATCTACATTTATGGAGTGTTAAGAAATTCTAACTTGCCAATACACTTTACGATGTGTACAGTTTTCAAAGAATTATTTTATTACATTATTAAAATTGAGATAGTACATTAAGATATTAAGTAGTCTCATAAATACACATAGAGACAGAAGCACTGTCATCCTTAGAAAGTTTTTTTTTGGTTGCAAATCATCCAATGACTTCTATGAAATCCTATCAAAACATTCTTGACTGATAGAAAGTTGTACTATCACTGAGCAGCATAAGTTACGTGATATATCTTTTTATTTTGGAAAGAAATGTACGTTGGCTATGCAATAGACCACGAGAGCAAAGCCATAGAACCAAGCTAGTGAAAAACTTAGAGCTACTAGCATCACCAAACCATTAACCACGCATACTGACTTTTCAAATATATGACTATCAGTTACCCAGTTATTAACTTAATTTATCTCGCAAACTCGCAACTCTTTGCGCAACTACATTCAAAATAAATATTGGCTAAACGTTTGAAATAAAAACATACGATTTTATTTCGCTTTTTAGATTTTTTTTTGTTCTAAACAAACTAGAGAGTCAATGTTCAGAATAAAAAAGTGGTTTTAAAATTTACATGATAATGTCGAAACGCAAACGGTTAGTTTGATTATGTATAGCTACGAGGTCGCTACGAATCGCTATGCTACGAACGTAGCGCGTAGCAGCGGAGGCGCGTAGCACTTTTGCTACGCAAGAGAAATTATGATTTTATTTCGTTGTTACATTCAATTCAAAATATCTTTGACTGACTGACTGAATGACTTCCTAAAGGAGATGCTTACTATGACTGGGAACCGAACGGGTGCTGTCAGTTGTGACTGGTCATCTGTTAGTATCTGCCAGTGGCTTTAATGTCTATTCTTACAATTTTTTTTTTTACTTTATTTATATTGTTCTCACATAAGTAATAGTAGTGACAAAAACATGTAACCGAGATATTTGTAATACATAACATGATTGAAAAGAGTATCCATTGAGTTTCTTGCATATTCTTCTCCTTAGAGATCTACGCTTTGGAATATGCAATTATCATCATTTTTTTGACATCTTGACATTTCCAAAGGCCTGTTGTTGCCTGTAAATGGTATATTTGAGATAAAATGCTTTGAAACTTTGAATATAATATGAACCCTGAATGGAAATATAGGAAGAATTGTTGAAAATATACCCATTTTAAGTACAGAAAAATAGGAATTATTTTATTCACAATCTGAATTAATGTTTAGTTAAACAAGATTGTATAAATTTTTTTAACAGTTTCAACAGCCATTTTGATATTTGCAATATGATGTTGAAGGACAGAAATGAATTGACAATATTAACGAATACCACCAAAGTTGTTTGAAGCGATATATCATAAATTCTGCTTCATGGCTGCTTGACCGCGACCTTAGAATGGAAAAGTTTAGTGAACAAACACAGGTTAATTTTGGTCTGTAAAAGTCTGATACTCCCCCTCGCTCCACCCAGGGCAGGAGGAGTTATTTCATGATTTCCTATCTCAAAAAAATCTTTACCTTCAATTTCATGCTGACTACAGAGGAAGAGCTTAGTAACACCGTGTATCTTCCAGTGCAACAGTAATATGTCTTGCGGGCGACATTAACGACTTGTTACTTTGTACTCTTCTCTTAAATGGAACACTAACACCGGACTTTTTGCGAGACTACCGAGCTTAGCCTCTAATCGTCCGTTTCAAACATACAACTGAAGCCATTTAGCAAGAAACAAAATAGTTTAAAATAGTAAATTACGTGTTTCTGTTACTATTTCAGTTGTTTACTCATAAAACCTTTAATTTAAGAACAGTATTTTTTGTGTAGTATGTTATTTTTAATGTAACGATAAAATTATATAGTTAATGATTGATATAATTTCATTTAATCTAGTTTTATGTGGTTTAATCAACATTTTCTATAATGTACACTTCAATTAATATAATATTTAGTTACTATTATATTCAAAATCTATAAGTAACTTTTAATTTTTTTTTTCGGTAAAAATAGAACAGTGACTATTAGCAAAGGAGATTATTCCTCAAAGGAGAGTTTTGGCAGAAGGGTGTCGTGTGTCGATGATTTCGTGGAAGGATACCGACCTCATAGTGAAACACGACGCCGTCACTTCGTGTATAATACTTTATAAAAATAAATAGATTAGTTGTTGTATGTTCTTAATATGTATTAGTTTATTATTTTTAAGATTATTCTATATATTTTGTCTATGGGTCTTAGTTGCCGAATATAAACGTATAATACACGCAGGCACGCTCGCTTCGCTCGTTGCCACAGAGCGGCCAGTGAGTGGTACATCCCCTCTATTGTCGGTGAATCATTTGGTTTAGATAAGGATATAACAGCATGATGTTTCCTGACATTTATTTTTCCATTACAGAACTTTCACAGAATAAGTAAATATAAAAATTAGGTCAAAAGAAGATGGTATGATTTTTTTTAATTGATATAAACTAGTGATAAAACTAGATCACATGAAAATAGATTATTTATTTTTATGTCGTATAAAAATTATATAATTTGAGCGTAATTTCTTGTTATTATGCCCTATATTACATTCCTATCTAGTATATGCCCAAAAAATCATAAGGTAACCTCTATTCTGAAACCCCTATGTTCAAGTGACAGGAGTTATAATAAAACTAAGCGCAAGCACTGTTCGTATCGGGCGATCGAATATCAATTTTGTGCAACAAGCTTGCCTCTGTCGACATAATAAGTTTCAAAGCTCTGCAGATGTGACACACACGCAAAATTTTAAATTGCATTATAAGAGTGCAGAGGTATCTTTTGAGTGGTGTAGTCATGTTTATGTTTCGCCATGCTGGCGTGAATCTCTCGGCGTTTTTTTTTAGGTGGGAAATCATCCAATGATTTCTCTCGCTTTTGGACGGAGCGCGAAGGCGTGTCAGACTTTTACTGACTAAAACCCACTCCTGTTCCTTCGTTCCCTTCGTTCCAGAGCCCCGGGATACACTTTCGCACAACCCACTCTCGGCGTGTCTTTAGCTAGGATCCGCCACTTTTCGTAACCAGTTGAATCTTTGCCTCGAAGAACTAGCAAAAATTAAGGGTGGATTGCAACATTACCTACACCAAAAAAAGTTCAAGATGGTCGGTTATTGGTACCTAGAAGAGTATCAGAATTGGTTCTTTTTACAGAAAAACAGATACCCTTACGTTTTAACAACATTCAACAAACTCATGCAGCGACAACCTTCAAGGACAAGTTCATGGGCTCAACTATAACCTCTCGGAGACTGGATCTGATTATTTTAGGATAAAAAAAAAATACTCATGTTAAAAATAGCTGAAATCGATTCAGTAGCCGATTCTGAATCTATACTGCTTTTAGGATGTGTGTTTATATATCACGTTTGTAAAGTTTAATTTTGTTAGTCACCTAAAATAGTCGATAAAAAAGAAGATATTTATAAACATTTCGTTTTATCGTAGATTTAATCGAACAATAAGCGAATTGTACCATTGGACTCGATCGGTTTCGGTCTAAGGAACAAAACGTGCGATCATTAGGTACCGCACGGGTGCCTCGACGTCTATAACATTACGCGGACGGGGAGGTGGTCGCCTGACTCAGACATTATTCTAGAAAGAATAAAGGAATTGTTCGGTAATTTATATAGATGGAACGTCTTCTAACTGGTTTCTATGTAACGGAGAGATATTATTGTGAGTAGAAAAATCATAAAAAAATATGTAAAATAATAGCTCATCTGTAGGTATATATAAAAATGAATAGCTGTTCCTTGTCTCGCTAAAACTCAAAAATGGCTGGACCGATTTGGCTAATTTTGGTCTTGAAATGTTCGAGATAGTCCAGGGAAGGTTTAAACGGTGAGAAAAATACGAAAAAATATCCTAATACAACGCCAGCTCTAATTAAAATGTCATTATAAAATGAATGATCTGCTAATGCCAGTAGATGGCGTTATCCTTACTATTAGGCGGTACGAAGTTCGTCGGGTCAGCTAGTTTTTATATATATAATTTTTCTATACGTGTTAGTCACCTAACTCCTCCTAAATGGCTTAGCCGATTTGGATGACAGTTTATGTGTATATTTGAGTAGGTCCCTGGATTATTTGAAAATACATTTGGACCCGGTAGGTGGCGCGACAATCGGTTTCTCATTTTTTTTTCGGACATGTCAACTTTCGGACAGGACTTCAGTCGTGACCTCTAGTTTTTCTATATAAGAGCGATGAAGGTATCACTGTAATTTTGTAAAGATGAAAGGTTGTAAGTGTGTATGTTTGAATATGAATTATTGAACGAATAGCACATAGAATAATTCTTATCTCGGGAGTATGTTTCCTTGGACCGTTCATTGTGGTGGCACTTGAGGGAGGCCTATGTCCAACAGTGGACGTCTTTCGGCTGAAATGATGATGATGATGATGATGATGTTTCCTTGGGACAATTTTCTACTTTCATGCCGACGAAGACGCTGGCAGCAGCTATAGTTTATTTTAAACGTCTTTGACCACGTGAGAGTAGGCAATAATCCCAAGGGAACATATTTCCGGGTTTCTTTATTACAGAAAACAATAAATACCTAATTTTTAAAAAAGAATAATGTGCCTTTAATATAAAGTTTATTTGAACTTATAATTCCAAGTTAAACCAAAGATATAACACTTCAAGCAACCCGTTTTAAAAAACGCCAATTTCATACTTTAACCCCTATTATTAGTGTGATAATTTGATTAAAAAAAACACAAATTTTTTTCTTCAATAATTCCGCCCTGTGAAGCGATGTCAAGGCCTTGTGCCACATGGGGCTTGCCCTTTACTTGGTATTTAGAGAGCATTGTAGTCGCACAGAGGGCTATTAATATCTTCGAGAGGCATAAACTTTAATATCCTGATAACGGTGCAATATATCAAAGTTTATGGGAGTTGGGGTTGACATAAACAATGTATTTGGAAGGGATTTTAGCAAGCTGAAGGTGACATTTTTGTGTAATACTTTGCCCTGAACTTGTGGGCACCCTCGCCTAATATATAAAAAATCGCGTATTAATAACAGTTTTTGTTATCGAGCTTTTCCGAAACGACTTGACTTGGGTTTGAAATTAAGAAGGCTATTTTATACCACCCCCAATTTTTTCTTTGATAATTTATATGGTATACCAACATTTTCTACTATAGTAATCTTTGTATCTATATAGCTTTAAACATCCACATTTGGTTGATATCTCTACCGGTCATACTAAACGCTTCTCTTCCACATTTATCGTACGCACAGCCAAATTGTGGAAATCTGTGCCAGTATATTAATCTAGCCCGGAGGACATGGTGAAGGATACGATGGAAATCTGCCCTGGTTAGGCAGAGCACCACCGTGTTTTCATGGAGGCGATCGGCGGCGGTGACATTCCGCGTCCGGTTCATGCCATGGCCTGGGGCGAGGGGGAATGGGAAGCGGTATTCTCTTCTGCGAAGTAGTAAAATGAGTGAAAGAGATGACCGCAACGGTGAGGGAGAGAACGTCCTCAAGCCGCAGCCACTGCGGCGACGGGAGACTCTTCAGGCGTCAGGAGTCAGGGCACTTCCCGGTTATGGTAGGTGCGGGCTTGCGAACGATGACCAACGGGTAAGCTTACTGTCCAGCCATCTGGTAAAGATCGAGCCCGAGTCGATGACCAGTAGTGGTCTATTTATACCACCATACAAGCATCTTCTAGCGCGTTTGTGTCATCCTAGCCCAAGTTCATCACTTGCCATTAGTCATAATAAATTGAAATGAAAGAACTCTCATACTCTCATTTAAAATCTATCTATAGTTTAAATGAAGCTCTAATTTGAATTAATATTTACTCACTAATACGAGTATAATCAGCACCCACATCACTATAATATTCACGGTACCTACCTAAACTAATTTCCGGAAACGTTATGTAGCATGGTATGGCATAGTGTATCAATTAAGATATGAATCCATCATCGTTCCATTAAATCGGCGGTAATTATAACCACCGACTAATTAACAAAACGGAATATGGATTTTCAGTTTAAAACTAGACTCCGCAGTATTTAGAACACATTTCAACTTTTTAAATAGGATATTTTTATTTAAAATAGAAGGTACCTACATTTTGATACAAGTGGAGAAAGTTTAACATTGCAACCGAGGCGGAATTCATCCGAGCTGCAGGCGAGGGTGTAATGGAGCCAAGTGCTCCAGTGAAAAACCACCTGTATGAAACAATTTTCAATACACTTACTAAGAAATACATAAACGGGGGTGTCTCGTGAAGATCTCTTAGTGCTCAGCCTGATACGATAAATTCAATCAATGATGGCGCGGGCGAGCACGCACACTTTTTCGTACTAGTGCGGAAAACCGTAAATTGCGTGCTTAAAAGCGGTAGGGATAAGAGCGGAGTTTCGAGTAAACGTCATATCAGACGAACAATAAAATACAAGATTGAGAACCAAAAGAACTATAAAAACAGCCCTCAAAATAATAGATGATTTTTACCCCCGATTTCTAAGCAATATCCGCGAAAAATCTTCAACTCCACTCAACGTCGATCAAAGTGCCTATTGTCAAAAATCACAACTCGATGACGTTTTTGACAACGCTATTTTGATTCGAGATTTTTTTCTAGAATTCGAATTTCATTCCATAAAATTCAAGTTCAATTTTAAAATAGAACGTTTGACGTTTTCAACCCAGATATCAAATATAGATCACAGCGCTACACCCGCTGTTCTATTATTCTTAATTCAAAAGTCAAGCTAAAACATTTCCAGTGTCGACAACTATATAAACACGCACACAATCTAAACTTGTCCCTTTCAGTAAACTTAGATGCAACTGTACCGAGCGAGCTCCCAACTCTACCGCTTCAGCCAGCTTCATTCATCAGTGCAAAGACACTCGGTTTCGTAGCGGTTGACTTGAATGAATCGCACTTGTCTATGGCTCCAACATACGTCACAACATGGCCACCACGTCACTGGAATCGACAGAGACAGAGGGCGCGTTTACTTTTTGAACTAGCTGGTAAGTACTAGCACATAGTAGAGAGGTGGAATAGAAATCGTGTATTATTTTAAATTTTAATTTATTCTAGAATTTCAAATATCGAATGGTCTATTGCTAGCAATAGGAAGCAAAAGAAAGAAATTAAGGTTTACTAGGCTATTTTAATTCAAAAAACCAGTGTTAGTAGATCATCTCTGCATTTTATTAAAGTTTTTCATATTTTTTACAGATTTCTGGTTTTAATGAAATTGTCAAACGGATAAAAAAAAATGACAATAGCGTTAAGGTGCTAATCGAACTTCGGCTGCAGGCTGCGGATGCAGGCAGCACATGCCGCGGCTGCACGAAGCCGGTTGCAGCTGCACGACTGGTTTTCTATGTAGTAGTATGGATTTTTGTGAAAACCATTCCGAACGCGGTTACAGCCGCACGTGCTGCCGAGCTTCGGCTGCGAGTGCTGCCACGACCTGCAACCGCAGCCGATCGCAGACCAGTAGTGCTGCGGCTGCAATTCGATGCGCACGTAGTTACGTCACTCCAACCTGTTTAGACAAGTCCGAAATAATCGTTACTCGGAGCCGATAGCGGTCATATTGGATTGAATCGTAGATTTGCGACTGGCAGCACGCGCAGCCAGCCTCGAAATCACTCCCAGCTGCGAGGCAGGCAACGGCTGCGTTTCATGCGTGTGCTCTCTGCATTCGCAGCCTGCATCCGCAGCCTGCAGCTGATGTTCGAATGGCACCTTTATAGAGGTGAAAGTTTGTAAATACGAGTATGGGAGGATGTGTGTATGTTTGTTACTTTGGATGTTTTGAAAATGGGTAGGCCATGTCCTGAAATAGCATAAAGGATTTATTCGGTTTTATACTAGCTTTTTATCCCGGGAGTATGTTTCCTTGGGATAATTGACCACTTTTAAGCGGGTGAAGCCGCTGACAGAAGTTATGTTATAAAATCTAATGGTCGTCAATCTATTTCTATCATAAATTTAAACTATTTATAAAGCTGGCGTTGATTTACAACAGCACATTTTCTCAAAATATATTGTTGAAATGATAACCATTTACCATCTAATAAAATGTAATGCAAAAGTCGCGATAACTGTTTGGCGGACTGCCTAATATGACAGTTAGATGAATTTAATGTTCTAGTTATAACCAGTTATAACTGATGTGTATGCCGTTGTCGGCGTTTTTATTTCTATTTGCCTTACTTAGAGATAAAACATGTTATGTTTGTCTTTATCATCATAAACAGCATGTTTCTAATCACTGATACAGGCTACAAGAAAGAAAACAAAACGTAAGAAATGATAACATTTAAAAATCCCTATAGGAACCAAAGTGCACTACATGAGCTCGACAAATGGATGTTTTTTTTTAATTGTTATAAACTAGTGCTTGACTGCGATCCCACCTGATGGTAAGTAGTGATGCAATCGTTGATGTGCGTTTAACGCTTGTGCGACACACATAAAAGCTCGACATTACTCTATATTATCATCTAGACATTAATCTATATTTTAGGGCACCCCGACATGGACAGTTTAGGTTAGTAGGCCAAGGCGGGAGCAAAATGTAGTGGAGCTCCCGCCTTAGCCTTCCTGGTTATGTTTTTTTTAACCACCCAGATCCAAGCTATCTTGGCAGGTAGGGTAGTGTCAAACTACTGTAATACTGCAACAACGTACTGTTGAAATACAGTACTCACACAAGCCGACATAGCACGAAGAATCGCCAAACTAAAGTGGCAATGGGCAGGGCACATTGCTCGCAGAACGGATGGCCGTTGGGGCCGAAAAGTTCTGGAGTGGCGACCGCGTACCGGAAGACGCAGTGTTGGAAGGCCCCCTACAAGGTGGACCGATGACCTGGTGAAGGTTGCGGGAATCCGATGGATGCGAGACGCACAGGATCGTTCGTTGTGGCGACATTTGGGGGAGGCCTATGTCCAGCAGTGAACGTCTATCGGCTGAAATGATGATGATGATAACTCACACAAGTAGTAGTCATACAATTGTTTGTTGCACTACCGTGGTGTTAAACAACCGTAATGTCGAACTACTGTCGCACAATCGTTTTTCACACCAGCGTGATGTCGAGCTTCGGTGTGTAACATAAGCGTGCATTCGAAATGAAGTGAGTCGCAGTACAGTTTTGTCGCTCAAGAGAACTGTAGCGGAGAGCTATAGCTCTCCGATTGTAAAATTTCTTATGCAAAGGGTAATGGGTATAACTAACACTAGATAATAAGTTATTTATTAAGTTACTAACACTGTATGGATCTATTTGTGTCCGAAATAAAATAAATTCTATTTTATTCTATTAATGGTACATCCATTTGTCGAGCTCACGTAGTACACTCTAGGACATTAGAACTGATTTTCACAAAATAAAACCTAGAAAAATTCTAAATAAAGAACGAGAAACGGAGCCATGTATATAAATTTAAGGCAAAAGAATACGTGTATATCTAACCAAATTCCTCTTTCAAAAATCAACGTTGCATAAACCTTTTCAAAAATATCGTCTCTCATAAGTCCTCATTTTTATAACTATCTCAGACCATCCAGCTCCTCTCAAGCCTCGTAACGATAACGTAGGAAGGTACGCTTGGTCAGAATATATCGAAAGTTTTTTTTTCCATAAGGTAAGCAATATTTATCGTCAATATTTTTAATTCCGATACATCAAAATACGACATTATTTTTCCAGTACCCAACAAATAAAGCATTAAATTCGCTATTTTTATTCAAACGTGCTCAATTATTGTTTTTTTTTTAATACACTTTGTGAATAGTTCTAAGTCAGTCATGATAAAAATATCGATAAATTTAAATACAAGTCTTTTATTTGTTTGAGAATGGGTAAAACCTGAGGTGGTAAAATAAAACGGTCGATATATTGACCATGCATGCATTATCTTTAGAGGTGTACCTACAAATATTACACCCTTAAAAATAACATTTTATTAGTAAATAACACGCATGTATTTCCTTTTCGCTTTTGTAAAGCGATATTAAGCCGATAAACAACAAAACTGTCTGTAAATATCAATTCGATATTAATTTATCGATACTGTTTGCCCATCCCTAGTTGCAGGTGGGCAATATGGCCAGTATCAACTATGCAGAGCACGCCGACATTGACTGATGGCTGGCCGGTATATAACATTCTAAAACGTTATGTGCTCGTTTAGAAGAATAGCTTCAAGCCTCACGGGATAAATTTGCTGGATAGTTTGCGGCAAATTAGTTTGATGAAGGTTTAGGACTGTTCATTTGTAGGGTAGTTTATTGTTGAAATTATAAGCTTGTTATGGGCAGAAGTGTGTTAAAATAGTACGAAGTGTGTGTATAGTAGTTATGGTAGTAGTAGTAGTGTGTGTTGTTTTGTGTCGCCGCATCGATCGCTTCTCGCAAGCAACGGATCCACTGTGTATCTGTTTGGTTTGGTTTGTGTTTTATCTTTGTAAGTAATTTCGGCGGGCTTTAGTTGTTAAGTTGTTAGTAACCATTGGACCTACGTAGTCTTTTAAATAAATATTATAATTATTATTATAAAACTAGTTTTCAACTTGTTAGCTACATCTTACTGATTACATGTTCATGTAATGTACGTGTGTTTATTACCTAAGTTCTCCTAAACAGCTTGACCGATTTGGATGAAATGTTGTGTGTATTTTTGAGTGTGTCCCTGGTCGGTTTGGAAATACAATTAAAGTCGGTAGGTAGCGCTGCATTCGGGTTCTCAATTTTTTTTTTCTGATAAAAACCCTACTTTCAGGGAGAACAACGTCTGACGGGACCGTTAGTATAAAAAAATATAGCCTGATGAGCGCAAACTTTCCATTTGTACTCAAATAAAGAACAAAAGGAAATAAAGAAACAATTTTTAAATCATTTCACACGAAATTTCAATCAGCGAAGAGAGAGTACAGTCATTATGAAAATGTTTTCTGTACTTCAATTTATAACAGATAAAATATTATATGAAAGCGATGTTGTCATCCGCGTGTATTAACGAGAAAACAATTTTGTTCCCTCCCCTACATCCGAACCAACGGAACGTTATTTTTCTTCATTCCACTGCATCTTCATTCGCATTTATCTTTTTATATGTCTCTTCGTAAAGGCTCACTTATATGGTTCCGATCTTACGTGGATTTTCTTGACGACTTTATTTTTTTCAATTTGCGTCATTTTTATCAGTTCTAATTTCAAATTCTTGGCCACTATATGTCAATGTAATGGGGAAATGCCATTAAAATTTAGTTTTTTGTATTTTCTTTTTAAATAAAATGGATTTGAAAATTTTTTTTTCACTGCTAAAGGTCGTTTATTTTTAAAATAGTATATCATTTTGGTTGAAAAAAAAAGACTATATTTAAAGGAGGTTTTATACTATTTGAATATTGTAGAACAATTCAAAATAAAGAGGCTTGCTAGAAATAAAGATATAAGGGCCTAAGGACCAGTTTCACGATGTCCGAATAACTACTACTTTGTGGATAAATTAAAAAATGGAACAGAATTTCTGTGAAAGTATTAGGTGGTGAAACAGTATCTAAATATGAGTAATTCAACCTATTTATTCTTAACTGACCTCAAAAAAGGAGGAGGTTCTAAATTCGGTTGTATTTTTTTATGATCCTCAGAACTATTTCAACTCATTTATAAAAATATTTGGGAAAAAATATCAAATGATATACTTCCAGGTTAGTCCCATTTTTATCAAACCATAGTTCTGATTATGAGGAATTGATGGAACTCCTTAAATATTATAAGTACACTTTTTTATAGTGGGAAATCATCCATTGACTTCCCCCGCTCTTGGGCGGAGCGCGAGGGCGTGTAAGGCTTTTACTAACTAAAACCCACTCCTTTTCCTTCTTTGCAGGGCCCCGGGGTTCACTTTCACTTAACCCATGGCCCTGCTGGGCCCCTATTATAAGTACACATGTAACTATTTTGGTATTTTCAACAACAATTCAAGTATTATTTTTGTAGCAAGTTAAAAAATGTTCAACACAGTGTTCCTTGGTGTAAGCAACCCTTTATTTTTCATACATATTTCGCGGAACAAATAAGCCGAGTTCCCCACGATCTTATGAAGCGACGAAATGGAGAGGAAACTTCTACCTTTTTGCAAATTGAGGCTCAGGCTTCGAGTCACCGAGATTAGATAGAGATGGTTCTGTCTGTATATTTTACTAGAAGTCTGCCGTGGGAAAGATAAATACAAATAAGGCCATAGTAGTTGTAGCAAATGTACCAACCAGGCATTTTGTGTTGTTCATATTTTATATGACATTTTTGGCTCAGTTTTCTGCTGTCTTTAGGCTTCAATATCAGTTTTCACTTGGTTTTCACACACACAATGAGACTAGTTAATTTAACCGCCAAATATTTTATTAATGTGTCTATCTATATATACATATATTAATGAATAGCTGTTCGTTAGTCTCGCTAGAACGGCTGGACCGATTTGGCTAGTGATAATCCAGGAAATGTTTAAACGGTGAGAAAATATGGAAAAAATCACGAAAAAAAAAATCGATTACAACGCCATCTCTAATTAAAATGTCATTTTAAAATGAATTATGCTCTTTTGGTAATGCCGGTGGATGGCATTATCCTTACTATTAGGCGGTACGAAGTTCGCTGGGTCAACTACTATAATATAATAATAGGTCTGAGTATAAAGAATAGATGCTAACTTGGTAAATTATGCGTATTAGTGTAGACCGGAATCTGAATTCAACATCACTAGGCAAAATTCAAATGGTTAAAGGTAGCGGTCTTCATATCCGTTCCAAACTGTTGCTACAAAACAACATTCATGTTTATTTCACTAACCACCTAAAAATAGCTTGAAAACAACTCATTGGCTCTTAAAATTAAATAGCCAGTGGAGTACCGACACAACAACTAATTTCGTAATTATGAGGGTGGAACATTTTCGACGGTAGTTCGTCAAATGTTTGCGGCTATCGTAAACAGGAGAGCCACTGGGAAAATACTCAAATACGGCCGCAAACATAACGATGTGGCCGTGCTTTAGTTTCACATAGCTGTCAAACAGGGGAAAAGTTACAGAGCATTGAATCAATTTGGTGGCAGCGACTAGAGACAACACCTTCTGTACGTCTATTTGCCAAACTCCTCCTAAAAGGCTTGATCGATTAAGAAGAACAGACATGGCAGGATCCTTCCCTTAGAATCAATTCATGTTTCAGTGAGTCCGTGCTTGGTTTGAAAATACAATTGATCGCGATAGGTGGCGGCGCGATGGGGTTCTCATTTTTTTTTTTAAGAAAAGCCAGCTTTCGAGCAGGGCAACGTTTGTCGGGATTCCTAGTTATCTATAGATAATAATATCTGTAGTTCTGCAATGTGCACTGAGCACATGGCAGGTATCAGAAACATCATTATTTATAAATAAAAATATCCGTGAAAATGGCCTTAACGGGCTTCACAAATTCTCCTGACATCTCCTTAAGGCACGCAGGAACACTTGGATACGCTTGGTTTTTATCGGACAGTGAACTACCTATTGCTCACCGTCCGAAAGCTAGTATCAGTATAAAATGCCCATTCAGGGTCCATGATGTTTTTAGGGTTTCGTACCTCAAAAGGAAAAAACGGAACCGTTATAGGATCAATTTGCTGTCTGTCCGTCAGTCTGTCTACCTGTCAAGACCCTTTATCTCGAGAACGCATAGAGCTATAGAGTTGAAATTAAAACCATATACTCAAGTCTGCAGTCCCTTGATGCTGTGAAAAATTAAAACTTCTGAGTTAACGAAAAAAAAAGATTCCTATATTTCGACACTCTCAAGGGAATCAAAATTTACAGGGTACTTCCCATTAACCTAGAGTCCTGAAATGTGGTATGAAGCAAGGTGCAAAAGTATAGGAAAAAATCTGAAGACTAAAAATTTGTAGTTACATCAACAAAAAACTTTTTTTGCGATTCGGAAAAATCTTCGTAACTCAATTCGGGAATTGAACTGTTTTCATAGGTAAATTTGTACGGAACCTTCAGAGCGCGAGCATGACTCGCACTTGCCCGGTTTTTTTAATACTACAAGCACAGTCATTTAATGTATACATACATATGCGTAAGTGATAACATAATTCAATTTAGTAGAAACCAGAAAAGATTTTCGTAAACAGCCAGGAAAGCTACTATGAAAATACGAACGAGAACAAACCGATGTTGTCGTGTTTTATTTTGACACCGGTGTCAAAGAGGGGAAAAATGATGGATAGCCCAGCTGTAGTGTAAAACGGCCACGGTCCATGTTGGCACACTTGATGCGTTTTTGTTTTTGTAAATCGTTTCCCTGCTAGATTTGTTTGAGAGCAACCGTGATTGTTTATTTTTTGGACGAAGTGTAATAGAGTTGTTTGGACTATCAATTGGATTTTGCACCAGTTAAATGGCGCGGTTTCAAAAGTGGTTTTGGTGACGCATCTGCGTGTAGTGTGTGTATACATCACTTTTTTTAAGCGACATGTAATATAATAGACGCACAATCTGAAAGTAGTGTGTTCTAAATCGGTTACTGAATCGATTTTAGCTGTTTTTAAAATAGGTATTTTTATCAAAAAATAACCAAGTGTTAATTTATTTAGATTAAAAAAAATATCAATTATTTTTTGATGAATTCTTGACAAATATTGGTTTTTGTTCACACACATACTAAGATTTTTCAAGAATTTATTCGTACTCACGTACGTAGATGTCAATACCAATGCGCTATCAAATGAGTTGATGCTCATTTTATTTGTCTACAATTAGGATAACTAATTTATTAAAAAAACTACCTAAGTGCATTAAAGTAAAATTTCAGTTTTTAAATTATAACTTCGACTTAATTTTCTAACTATTAATTTTTAAATTATACACCCCATAAGGATGTCCATTATCCCAGTTACATGATGTAAATCGAATTTATTGAATATGTAGTAGATACAAGTGTCAATTTATTTATTTTTTCGAATACGTTGGAATATAAAAACACAATGTCGAAACACCCGATAGCTGTTTCCCTTTCCCCTTTATAAAATCAGTCATAAAATTTTACACAAGAATAAGCCCAATTGAAGATCACACGCTAAATATGAAGCATCGTTACACAAAATACTTATAATATATTTGACAGCGTTCATAAAATTCATCGTTAATTTTCCTCACGATTATGCACGGGTAATATAACACTGTGGAAATGACCATGCTCCCCAAAGTCCACTCGTTCATTCAATCAATCATTTCATTCATTCCATTCATTCGCGAGGATCCTCCCACCTCGTAACTTAATTTAGCTGATTTTATTAAAATATGCTCTCATTATTATGTATCCTGTGTGATTTTTGATATTTATTTATTTTTTTAACTTTTTGTGATTTTAATAACATTGCTGAACCGGATTCGGGGTATTTATATAATGTGGTCGAATTCGACGATTGACCTCTTTCTCGAAGTTTGACCTACTTAACTAGATCATCTGTCCCAGGTAAACGTAGTCGTCCACAACTTCGAGTGTAGTCTCCGACCATGGTTTTTTTTTTAGGTGGGAAAATCATCTTATGACAAATCCCGCCTTGGGCGGAGCGAGAGATAGTGTCAGACTTTTACTGACTAAAACCCACTCCTGTTCCTTCATTGCCTTCGTCCCAGGGCCCCGGTTTTCGTTTTCACACTACCCATGGCCCTAGTAGGCTTCGACCCTGCTGGGCCCCTACGATTTGCTGACATCTCCCTGAGGCGCACGTGGGACCTTGGTAGGAATGGGTGCTACTTGGTTGTTTTATTTTAATACTAGCTTTTGCCCGCGGCTTCGCTCCCGTCAACTGACTACTATATCCTACTCTACCCAACTCTGCCCTACTCTAACCTACTCTAAAAAAAAAAAAAAAAGTATCCTATGTCCGTCTCCTGGTTCTAAGCTACCTCCCCACCAACTTTCAGCCAAATCGGTTCAGCCGTTCTTGAGTTATAAATAGTGTAACTAACACGACTTTCTTTTATATATATAGATTACAAGTTCTATACTCGTCGATTAAACAACCTCCTCCTTTTTTTCCGTCGATAAAAAAAAGGTTAAAAAAAATGTTTTTTCTTTTGTAATATTCGTAATCAACTCAATCAATCTATAAGCAACTGCTAAACTAATCAGGTACGATAATTCTTTCACTAATAAAAAGCACAACTCGTATAGAGAAGCTATTAGTAAATATTTCTAATATCCTTTGTATGTTAGCTAAACCAAAAACAAACACATACGTACCGCCACAGTTTCCGGCCACCGTAGGCGCGGGCTTGCGGACGGTGAGTAATGGGTGGCTCGCCGTCCGACCGTCCGGTAACTGTCCGGACCGAGCCCAAGTCGTCGACGGCGCGTATTGTTCCACGCGCGCCTCAGGGAGATGTCAGCAAATCGTAGGGGCCCAGCAGGGCCGAAGCCTACTGGGGCCACGGGTAGTGTGAAAGCGAAGCCCGGGGCCCCGGGATGAAGGCAAAGAAGGAACAGGAGTGGGTTTTTAGTCAGTAAAAGTCTGACACTATCTCTCGCGCCGCCCAAGAGCGGGATTTGTCATTAGATGATTTACCATAAATTCCGTATATTCTCTAACTCTATTTTGTCCATACAACCACACTGCTAGCTTATTCGCACATTCCATGAATTTTAAAATATTATTTGCAAATTGCAATTTATTGCAGTTGTGTTTCGAAAGCTACTAGTGGCGTTAGAGTTTAGATCTTACTTATGAGTATAATTCTGCATCCCTGATCTGGGATTTGAGTGAAAATATGAGGTAATATTGCTAAGTTTATGATGCTCTCTGGTATAGTAAACTTTACATAATTCGCTAACGGGCAACGGAAACAAGATTACCGTTGACTTGCATTATCTACTCTAATATTATAAAGAGGTAAAGATTGTTTTTATGTTTTTTTGTTTGTAGGAGGTAATCTCTGAAAATACTGGTCCGATTGCTAAAATTTTTTCACCGATAAAAAGCTGCTTTATTCCTGAGTGACATAGGCTATATTTCATGTACGCGGGTGAAGCTGCGGGCAAAAGCTGGTCTTTTAATAAACCGTACACCCGATAAGATCATCCACAATTTTTATTTTGAGGTGCAGGTCATCAAATGACTTATCCCGCTCTAGAGTGGAGCGAGATGTCAGACTTTTACCGACTAAAACCCACCTGTGTCCTTCAGTTATCCTTTGCGTTTCAGGGCCACGGTAACCCTTTCAAAAAATCCTGTGGCCCTAGCCGGCATCGGTCCTGTTGGGCCCCTATGGTTTTGCTGACATGTCTTTTTGGTACACTAAGCGCCGTCGAAGACTGAGGGCCCGGTTCTTACCGGACGGCCGGACGGCGAGATACCTAAACGGGAATCGTCTCTCGACGCCCAGAGCGTATCCTGTAAGAGCCAGGGCATGAGGATTGTCTCCTCACTCTCCGCCACCTCCTTCGCTCAAATTACTGCTAAGAAACAATCGTGTCTGGTGAGGACCTGCTTCAGGTGGATAGTAAAGCCATTAATCACACCTCAAAGCTGGAGTGATTATCTTCATACAAATTGTTTAAACTAATAAGAAAGATAATTATGTGTAAGTGCTTGTTCAAAAACAATTCAGCGCAGAATTATTCGTCAGTCATTTGTTTTATTGCTAGTGCAGCAATAAACAACGCTAATCTCATCAACCGAAACACCCAGAGCACCTCCATTCATTGTAAAGTGTTCACATTGTTCGTAGAACAACTGTGGCCGCTTGTCATACAACCATTGTCTAACAGATTTTACAAAAGGCTGGATCAACCGGGATCGCTTTATTACATTAGCACTTTAACCAAGTAAAACAATAGTGTTACAGATGTAAATGGTCACACTTGACACTAATATTATAAAGGTGACACTGTTTGTGTGTATGTTTATTACTTCTTCACCGTCGAACGGTTCAACGGATTTGGATGAGACTTGGCACACGGGTAGATCATGTCCTGGAATAGAAGTAATACTTTTTATCACCGATTTTTTCTCTTGGGATGATTTCCTTGCCTAGAGTAATTCGTCAACTCGTACCGCATACCTACGGCCCATTTGGTACGAGTTGCAGAAAATAAAAATAAATTATATTTTCATTGGTCAACTCGTCTAACGTTTCTTTTTGTATGGAACTTTAAACCTTATCAACGTTTGGTACAGTTAGTAACACAAAATTTATAATAATATTTTTTTTAGTTTCGTTTTGTCCACGAATTATTTGTATAAATATTTGTGCTAGCTCCAAATTGTTATGAATTGTCCAGAAATTAGGAGAAATATCCTTTATAGAGCAATCAACTAATAATCACACTAATATTATAAAGTCAAAAGTTTATGAGTGTACTAGCATCTGCCAGCGACTTCGCTCACGTGAAAGTAGGTTTCTCCATACGAACTTTGGACACCCGTTTCAACCCCTTAGGGGGTGAATTTTGGGAAATCCTCTCTTAGTGCTCGCCTACGGCATAAAATGAAACCATGTGCAAAATTTTACGGTCCTAGTCTCAGTAGTTTCGGCTGTGCGTTGATATGTCAGTAAGTCAGTTTCTCCTTTTATATATATTTCCTCCTTTTATATAGATTTGTATGTTTGTTACTTCTTAACGATCTTACGGCTTAATAGATTTCGATAAAACTTGGTACCTACACGAGTAGACCATGTCCTGGCACTTAAGATACTTTGTATCTCGAGAATATGTTCCCTTGGAGTAATGTTCTACTATTAATAAATAAAGCTTTTTCTTTGCAACTTTAGTGCCTACCTAGAATTCTGAAATTAAAAATATTTAGTCCATTTATAGTACCTTTAACGACATGAAGCTGAAGCGTGGGCACTGAGGCCTGTTTACGTAGGGACCTAATGACACCATCAGCGGACGCCATTACCGTGGCCGAATACTGGGCCAGGCAAGGAATTTAACTAGTTTTGCCATCGATACGCTAAGAAGAACAATAGAACACTCTGATCCAACCTGATTTGTTACTTTCACATATTCGTTTACAATAATATTTTTCTTGGTAAAATGAGTGGCTGTAAACGCTCTGAAAGTCCACGATATCAATTAAACCAGATCAACAAGATATTTGAGTTGAATCGTGAACTCTCGTGCCTCAGTGAGAGCCCATGTGTCCGCAGAATCGATTGCACTCGATACGTCAGCACTCAGCTCTGACCATTCGACCTCTCCGTCAGTTTTCCCCCACCTGAGCAGACTTTGTATTGCTCTAGTGGCAGGAAGTAACGTTAGCTTTTGTAGTTCATCTCTATTTCATTGAATCAAGAGTTTTAAAGTGTTTATTTGTAAAGATGCTTCTGCCAGCAGCTTCGTCGGCGTAAAAATTAAAAATTAGCTTATGTCATTTTAATGGATAAAGAATTTAAAAAAATCGTTTCAGTAGGTTATGAATTTATTCATTACAAATTTAAATACAAATCTTTCCACTATATAATATTAGCATAGATGCCTATTATGCCTATATTGCCTATTATGCCTATAGTCCTTTAGTCAATAGCTACTTTCGAATTTTTCTACATAATTATGTGGAATATCCAAAAAATTAAACACATTCAAAACCATACAACTATTATAATCAAAATGCTCAGAATTAACTGTAAATTTATAATTTCTATATTAATATTAATAACTAAAATTGATAGCAGAATATACGTTAGTTTATAAGGAATAAAAATATTATACTTTTTAAATAATACATCTTTTAGTAAACTAATTACAACTGCAGAAATGGAATATCTTGTTCGAAAAAGTCACCACGGCCCTGGAACGCAAAGAGACTGAAGAAACACAGACACAGGTTCACCCTCTATTTCGCTTTCATCATCATCATTTCAGCCGAAAGACGTCCACTGCTGGACATAGGCCTCCCCCAAGCGTCGCCACAACGACCGGTCCTGTGCGTCTCGCATCCATCGGATTCCCGCGACCCTCACCAGGTCATCGGTCCACCTTGTGAGAGCCGTGGGAGGCCTTCCAACGCTGCGTCGTCCGGCGTCGACCATCTGTTCTGCATGCAATGTGCCCTGGTCATTGTTTCGTTCATATTTGATGATTTCGCACCCAACAAAACTTTGCATGTACAAAAAAAACGTTTTTTTTGTAATAGCGCCCTTAATAAAGCAACGGAAAAATCTGAACTAAAAAAAAAACTAAATAATGATTGTTATCAGTTTGGGTGTTTTTACTCAAGTTATGAAATTGCAGGGCAAACAAAACTGTATAATTGACGATCAAAATGAAGGCGGTTCACCGCTAATGTGTATGACCGGCACAATTATGAGGTTCATGGGCGATTGGCGAAACCAGTAATTATCTACAGAGCATATACACATAAATTATATTTGGTACAGATATTAGGTATGTAAGGTTGAACTACGTTTTAAATCAAATCATAGGATGAGTCTAGAACCAGGGATGCGGGGTTCTTAGAAAGAGTTTTGGAGACCCTCGCAAATAGCAACTGACTAAAGGAACACAGGTGGGTTTAAGTCAGTAAAAGTCTGACGAAGTCATTTGATTATTTCTCACGTTCAAAAAAGGGTGAGTCTAAAGCACAGAGTAGGTACATTTTATAGTCTAATTCCATCGATACTTAATACTATAGGTAAATAAGAAAGATTCGTGTTTATGTTTGTAAGGTATAAACTCAAAAACGACTAAAACTATTTTAAAAATTCTTTCACCAGTAGAAAGATACTTTATCACTGAGTAACATAGGCAGACATTTTCCTCTTTCACGCCGGCAAAACCACTGGCAGAAGCTAGTTTTTAGGGTTCCGAACCTCAAAAGGAAAAACGGAACCCTTATAGGATCACTTTGTTGTCAGTCCGTCTGTCTGTCAAGACCCGTGAAAGGTATCGAGTTGATTACCATATTAAACCATATACTCAGGTCTGCGGTCCCTTGAAGCTGTGAAAAAAAAAACTTCTGAGTTAACGAAAAAAAAAGATACGACCGTTTATGTCCCAAAAAACGTAGGTATATTTTGACACTCTCAAGGAAATCAAAATTCATAGGGTACTTCCCGTTGATCTGGAACCCTGAAATTTGGCATGAAGCAAGGTCTCATAGCACAAGTATAGGAAAAAATCTAAAAACCGTAAATTTATAGTTACGTCGTCACAAAAAAAAAAACTTTTTTTGCGATTCGGAAAAATCTTCGTAAATCAGTTCGAGAATTGAACTGCTTTCATAGGTAAGTTTGTACGGAACCCTCAGTGCGCGAGTCCAAGTCGCACTTGCCCGGTTTTTTTTATAATTAAGTATTGGGCCTGCCTCGATCAACGAGCTTACCTACTCTGAAGATGCCTGCAGCATTTATGAAAACTAGCCCAAAACAAAAGGCGACCGCTAAAGTTATAGTATAGCATAATCAGCCTTCTAAAGGTCCCACTGTTGGGACTTAGGCTTCCTCACTAGGAAAGGGAATTGGCCATAAACCACCACACGAGCCCAGTGCGGATTGGTGGATATCACAGTCTTCGAATTTTTTGGTTCTAGGACATGCCGGTTTCCTCACGATGTTTTTCTTCACCGTTTTGAGAGCAGTGTCGATGAAATTATACAAAGTAATGTTCTTGGGTGGGTTCGAACCCGCGACCCACTACTCGTAAGTTGAGGCCATTACCACAGTGCCGCCACTGCTCTCAGCCGGCCTACTAAAAGTTACTCTATCTTTAACAGAATCCAAGGAAAGGCCAATAAATTAACCCAAAAATATCAAGGAACAATGACCCTCAATAACCATGTAGGCACAACACAACACAACATAAATCGATCCAGCAGTTAATAGAAAGGGAGGAAGCAGCGGACCACATAACAACAATATGGGGCTCTCAGGCTTGTCAGTAATTTGTCAGCCACATCATTCGGAGCAGTAATTAAACGCTGCTCGGGCGTTCGACCGTCTTTATGGGCCGTTATATTGACGATGCGGGTACATCGTAAACTTAATTTTTATGATTGCCTGGTACTCGTGGTCTGTGTTTTTTTTTTAATTTTAGGTTTTTTATGGAAGCTAATGTGGTGATAGGGTTGTTTATGTCGGTGTTTGGTTAGAGACAGGAATTTTAAGTAGGAGTGTGAATTTCACTTTGGTAACCGGTTTTTTTTCGTTGAAGTTGTGTCACTTTTTTTTATACGAGAGGTTGAGAGCATATGTGGGAAATCATCAAATTACTTCTCCCGCAGAGATGGATGGATGGGATCGTAGTCAAGCACTAGTTTATATAAATAAAAAAACTCATCTGTGTTCCTTCAGTCTCCCTTTGTGTTAAAGGGCCACAGTTACTCTTTTAAACAATCCCGCAGTCCACGGCAACATTTTTTATTAACCAGATTCTCTAAAAAATAAGCATTTAAAGAAGAATGGCGAACTTGTATGTAAATTGGGACCCACTGATATTAGAACCGTACATTATTGAAACTTAGTACTACTTCTAGATCTATACAAAACTAGCAAAAATGCAAATGCATAGTCAATTTTATAAGTTAGGAGAAAAAAGTTATGCGAGGTAGAAGATTATAACCTAAAAATCTTATAGATGAAAATATTTGTGAACTAGGGACTTGGTGGTAGGTAGTGACTTGGCTAAAACTATAGATGAATGATGTCTTTAAGCATAGCCTAGATTAATCGCAGCAAGCAAGACTTTTCTGTTAGCGTTCCCGCCAAACGCCAAGTACAAAATGTACGGCAATGACATTACCTGTCACGTCACACACAAGTGACGGCCCGGGGTGAAAGTCCGCTGTCGCGACAGGTCACGGCATGGCGGACAGAGCTCCGGCGGGATCTCATGGTGAAATGGCGTCAACGACTATCGCAACCCAGTGCTGGGCACGCCACAATCATGGCGGTAAGTAAGTGGCTGGAAAGACCTCACGGCGTCCTTACCTTCCGCATGACGCAGGTACTCACCGGACATGGTTCGTTCGGGAGTTTCCTGCACTCGATTCATGCGGAAGTGACGCCCGGTAACGCCCGGAGGACACGGTGGAGCACACAGTCGAGGTGTGCCCTGCTTGGGCGGAGCATCGCCGTGCCCTCGTGGGGGCGATCGGCGGCGGAGACCTCTCGCGCCTGGCCTTGGTTGAGGCCATGGTCCGGAGTGAGGAGGAGTGGCAGGCGGTCGCCGACTTCTGCGAAGCAGTAATGCTCGCAAAGGAGGAGGCCGAACGCATCAGGCAACGGCGTTATCGCCGCCGCCGCCGCCGGGATTCTGATCCCGATTTCCGGCCAACGTAGGCGCGGGCTTGCGGACAGTGAGCAATGGGTAGCTCACTGTCCGGCCGTCCGGTAACTGTCCGGACCAAGCCCAAGTCGTCGACGGCGCGCACTGTTCCCGCGCGCCTCAAGGAGTTGTCAGCAACAGCAGGGACCCAGCCGGGTCGAAGCCTACTGGGGCCAGGGTTATCCGAAAGGGCGCTCGAGCCCCGGTATGAAGGCTAGAAGGAACGGGGTGGGTCTTTTAGTCAGTAAGAGTCTGACACTATCTCCCGCTCCGCCCAAGGGCGGGGGGATATCAATGCATGATTTTTCCCACCATAAAAAAAAAAGGTGACAGACGGCAAGTTGAAACAAAATGGCCTTCAATGCGCAGTAACAGATTTTCGGGTCAGCAGCACAGGGGGGTTGCGCGTAACCATAGCAACGACGGCAATTTTGGTTCAACTTATATGCCGCACACTATACCTAATGGTACAAACAAAAATGCCATCCAGTTATTTTGTACTTAGGTAGTGTTTGGTGAGAACGCTAACAGAAAAGTCATTTATCTTAGCCTGCTGGTAAAACTATAGGTAGGTACCTACTTCCTTATTGGGTAAAAACAATGAAGCATATGGTACCAAATAGATGGCGTTACTTACACTATTAAATAAAAAGATGTTCTTTGCTGAATGAAACAATATACTTCGCTATTAAGAAATCATTTATTTAATTTATTATCACAACATAGTAGCACGAAGATAATGAATTTATCAGTACAATAATTTGTATTATCACATACCAGAACTATGTATGTTTCAGAACCAGCTTCATTTTTTTTTAGACAACTTTTTAAAACATTATTTACCTAACTAAAAGATTGTCTAAGAATGAGGCTGGTGCAGAAACATAGTTCTGGTGTCTGGCATAACCCATGTACCATAATATGCTCATAACGTGAGAGCAACAGCCTACTGTCCGTGTTCCTACAGGGCAGTGGCAGTAATAGCCTACTATAGCACTTCGCCCCTCCAGCCTTCTATCAAATGCAATGTATGTAAAGTAAGACTTACTTCCTATATGCCTAGATTTAATTCTACCACGTATAATAGATGGCTGGCTGTCATTAAATATCCCTTGTAGAGGTGCATTATCCTGGCATACTTCTAAAGTGTACATTCCGTGGACTCTTAGATGCTCCCCAATATATGATTTTGCTTGCCTTATTTGATATGTACCTAGAGCAATTAATTCCAAGTCATTTATGGTCAATTTAGGGAATTCTATATTTGTTTGTGAGATATTTTGAAACAGTGTAGATCTCATATTTAAATTATGTTGTCGTACAACTTCACAGAGTTCATTGTTTTCAAATATTTTTTCATCTATTATTTCGATAACTTCACGTACATTAGCTCTTTCCCTGAATTGGACAGCAAAATGGTTCAAAAATGCAGCAGCAATTCGAAAGTCTTCCATAATATGAGGACATCTTTTATTTAAATAATCTTCACGGAATATTTTAAAATCTCTACTAAACCTTCAACCATCCATCGATTCATGGTAACACATCTCGAGATATTGGCTTGGAGAGTAGAAAGTTGCCTTTCCCCTGTTGAAACAGTTTCAGGCATATGTGTTAAAAAACCTTTAGCTGTCATGTTGTCTGCACAGTCTCTAAACCCACGATCTAAAATAAAAACATCATCCTCTCTAAACAAGTATGTAAACGCACCTCCCTGTGATATAAGGTCATTCATTATAGACGCATCATTTTTAGTGGCTGGATATGGTCCCACAGCTTCTATAATATACCCATCGCAGCAAACTATTAGAAAAGGTTTCACTAAGTTATAATACTTGTGAAGGGAATAAGTTGCTTTTTGGAATGAGTAGTTGCTACTTTTTTGGGTACTTAAGTAAGTTCCATCAGCAATTACAATTAAACGCCTTTCTTCAATGGGCGTTTCAGGATTTCCAAAAAGGTGTTCAGCCAGAGCAGTATTTCTGGCCACAAATTCATGCCTAGGTTTGTGTGCCCATCCCAAATGCCTAGGCACATAGTGTTGGCAAAGGATAACTCGTACTTTATTCATATATTCCTCGAGTGTTCTTCTAGGTATTTGAAATAATGCTGAGATTCTCCGCATTTTGCACAGAAGTGCACTAAAACCGCTTTTCATTTTAGGGTCATTTAATTGATGTACTTCTACTAATACTTCATTAAATTCAGCTTTTGTCCGTCCAAACCAGTACTTAAAAAGATGATCATCAATATTTTCATGATTTTGAAAATCTAATTTAGTTTCATCTGCTAGCAAAAACACGATTTCTTCTATTTGTGCTGCACTAAATGTTGATATTGCATTTTCAGCAGCATATAATTCATGAAATAGGTTGGCACCTAAATGAAAACTGCAACTTCGGGCATTTCTGGGAATATAAAAATTGAAATCCCTAATAATTTGTTTTCTCAGCCCATCCGGCACACGTCGCTTTTCACTATCATTGCACTCCAAAAACAGGCAATGACGTGCCGTGTCTGCTGCTCTTCTCAATGTAGGTAATGTGATTTGTTCAGTACCAGTTACCTGCAATGGAGGACTGGTAATTGACAAGCCAACCTCTTCAACTTCTGCGGTGTCATCTGTTAATGTTGCTGGCAATATTTGCTCAGCAGATATTTCATGCAATGGAATTCCAGATGTAGATGGAACAACCTCTGTTTGTTGCTCTGGCTGTATAGTATCACTTGGAACAAGAGTGGAAGGGGCAGCAGGGGTAGAACTTCTCTGAGAGCTGTCTAACACTCTTTGAGCGCGTAAATAACAAGGTACACAAATCTCATCACTGTTTGTCAGCTGAAACAATAAAAATTACAGGTTGAAAAAAAAAAAAACAAAAATAATAAATATATGTGGGTAGGATTTATAAACTAGCAGAAGGAATTAAAAATAAACACATTGACTCACAATCATACACAATTATAAAACTAAAAAGTCAATTTCTATAGAGTAATTGAGGTGAAATTAATCATTATAATATTATCTTTAATGGTTACACCTTATTAACCTTACCAATTACAATTATTAAAGAACAATTTTATTAGAGAATAGTTTTTCTTTTATATTTTGCGCCACATTAGGAATATCTCTTGTATCATGGGGGCATTCATAAACATGTAAACTCACCTACACTAACACCCAGATCCAGAACAAATATCTGTAGGCCATACAAAATATTTTTTTTTTTATTATTGATATGCTTGTGTTTGACCACCATCTCACCTGATCGTAACCAATGATGTGGTTGATGATGGAGCACGCTTGCCTATAAGAGTAACCTATTCACTCTTCACTCGAATACCCCTAAGTTGTAGCTATCAGAAACAGTGACTCCGGTATGGAATTCCACTCCTTGGCTGTACGCACAATAACTGTGTTCCTAAAACGTTTTGTGCGTAGGGGTGGGATGTCTACCATGTACCGGTGGCGCAATGCCACATGTCTAGTGGTCCTATGATGGAACTTCAGAAATATTGGTTCCACATGGAAATTGAATCTGGGATATGCGGCGCAGCAGCCAATTGCTTAACTACAGCACCAACAATTCAGTCTTAGAAAACATAAAAAATATTGTACCTATTATGATTTTTATATGAAATATGATTTACCTGACGGGGTCTTATCCATTCAGCCACAACATTTCCTATTTGGATTTCTCTTTCAGACATTTCTGGTCTAATTACCAATCTGCTCCTAATTCTCAATATGGATCTCCCACATCCAGCACATACATTGCGATGGCCAAGTTGCTGGAGGTTAGCATCTTGATCCGGGTTGTGATTTATCAACTCCCAACAGGAATGACAAATATAGCTGTCTCGAGTTATCTAAAAAAAATATAATATATATAATACATATTTTTGTTAATTTCGTGAAAAAAAAACAGTTTTTAAGTCTTTGTTTATGCTCAAATAATAATAATGTTATAGTCATTAAATACACCAGCTGCAGTAACAGTAGATCTATGCAATTTGCCTGTGCTGCTACCATGTAAAATAGCTGTAAAAATCGGATTGAGACCACCAACGTGCAGTCGAATGTTCTACCCTCTAACAGCTATTGACATAAATATGTAGGTAGGTTTAACTCGTTTCTTGCAATAGGAAAACGAGTTTACTATTATAACCAACAGACACAGACAAATATAAATAAGTACATATTATTATTAGAATACTTACATCACGTGGATAAACCCATCTCTGTACTTTCTCAATTAACTGAGCGTTTTCATCGAATACACGATGTCTTCGTAATCGTGCAATGCGTAATTGACAATTAACACAACGCATTTTGCAGGGTAAATAAATCGAAATCACTTGCAAATCGGAATCCAAAGGCAAAAACGGTAGTCGTTATTGCAGAATCGTCAGTCCAAATAGAAAGCCAAGTCGTCAAAAATACTCCACAAAATCGCATTGAAATCCCAAGTTAGCCGTTAAAAACAAACGATGGAATGACAATGACATCACACAGACTGACAGCAGTCTCAAATAGCAAACGTTCCAATTTACGTTCGCATAACAAAGGTTAGCAATTAAACATGCTAGCGTTGTAATTATTTTTTATTAAAAATGTGTATTTTTGCATATTCACTTTTGTAATATTTTTTTTACTTTACGTTTTAAGTAAAACAAGAAAAGAAAAACCGCCAAACGTGAACGTTCACAAGTGTAAGTAGGTGATGAATTTATTTAATTATGAAGATTGGAATGCAATCAGAGACACGCGATGCGTTCGTAAATTGCATGACAACTTATTTTTATTAGATTTAATTTATTTGTAACTTTTAATTCCTATGAGCTAAAAACTCAATATTTTTTATATAATCCTTTATCAAGTTCGTAATTTAAATTCACAAAGACTTGCAAGTGAACGACGCCTCCTTTATTTTTAAATCAAGTGGGTCCATTCTCGCCAGTCTTCTTTTCAGCTTTCTACACTAAAAAAAAAATCCCGAGAAAATAAAACAAATTCAGGACGTTATGAGTCACTAAACTATGAATAACGCGCCGACAGAATGAAGAAAAAAATAATGCCCTTATGAATTTATAGAGCGTTAACTTTATGGGTAAAGAATTTCGTAATTTATTTCTAATTCAGTTATAAAGGATTTGCTCGTACGCTGTCGTAGACAAGTGATTCTGTGTAAAACTGTACAATGTTGTACACAAGTGTTTTCATATTTCTCAATTAGAATTACAAAATTAATTTTGAAATTGGAGCTCTAAGATGCATATAATCAACCTTATAATGTTACCACTGCTGGCACACAGGCCTCCTCTCTAGGAGAGGGAATGGCCCGTAATGCACCACGCGGGCCCAGTGCAGGTTGGTGGATATCACATGTCTTCAAGTTTTTGGTTTTAGGACATGCCGATGATTTCCTCACGATGTTTTCCTTCACCATTTTGAAAGCAGTGGTGATGAAATAAATTACACAAAGTAATACGCCCGGGGATTAAATAATTTATTCGTCCAATGCTGATTATAACAAAAACACATCAGAAGAAAAGCTGGTCCAGTGCGGACTCGCTTAGTGAGGGCTCCACAAACTTACCCCTTTTGAGAGCATTGGTGATGAAATAAATTACACAAAGTAATGCGCCTGGCTGGGTTTGAACCCGCGACTACAACTCTTAAGTCGGAGCCGTTACAACTCGGCCATCACTGCTCTCACTCGGCCATCACTGCTCTCGTGTAAGTAATTAATTTGTGATATTGTAACGAAATATTTACGGTTTTCGAAATTTCCCCTTTCTATCTGCTTCATTAAATTGGCTATTGCCAAATTTCATGATTTTAGATCTACGGAAACTCCTATAAAAGTTTTGATTTCCTTGTGAATAAAGTGAGCGTCAAAGTGTGTACCATAAATGAAGCATAAAAGGTCATATCTTTAGACTGCGTTTATTTAATTTTTTTTTTTCATTGCTTTAGTAGACCTGTGTATTTGATATTAATTTCAGTTTGTTATCTACGCGTTTTTGACAATCTAGAAGCTCCTGACAGACGGACAACAAAGTGATCCGTTTTTGCTGACTGAAGTACAGAGCTCTAAAAAGCTTTGTAAATGACCAATCAAACTTGGCTAGACAGAGAGATAGATAGACAGATTGATATATTCTTTATTGTACACCAAAAATAAAAATTACATTAGGAACTTAAAGTTAATAGGGTGTCACAATGGGCGGTCTTATCGCTAAAAGCGATTAGAGAGCGAAGAGAGATTTGTAATGAGAGTGAAGAGACCTTTTCCAATTTAAGCTAGCAATATAAAACTAGTCTCGATTTCTTGAAAATGCCAATAATCTCATAAACAGGAAAGGTATGTCTTTAAGAAAATACTCTACATACCAGCAGTACACTGCCCCACAAAAACGTTTCACAAAATATAATAATGAGCACGCAAGCTATCGCTTCATTACAGAGAGAACTGGATCGAGGGACACGATATCATTTTGTGAGAACAGCGCCTAACATATTGTATGGCCCACTGGCGCCTCGCCGTCTTTATGAACAAGAAACTTCTGCTCGTGCGTATTTTATTTTATATGATACGCGTATAAAGGTGGTATACGTAGGTAGACGCTTTCAATCTGGATCATTATGTCACAGAACTTTTTACGATGAGCGACGATGGAGATACGTCTTTTTGATGGTATTTTAAATCGATTATTGGTTTGTTAATGGTCTTTTCGGCAAGCGATAGGACTTTAAATTATCATACAAATATTATAAATTGTGAAGTCTGGATGTTATAGATATTAGGTCTTTATCTATAAAATTACCGTTTTTTAAAACGGGTTGCTTTGAAGTGTTATATCTTTGGATTGACTTGGAATTATAAGTTCAAATCAACTTTATATTAACTTCTTGAGTAGCGTAATTAGAGACACAATAGTAAGACAATGGCGCACGACCGCCGGCGTTCGTGCGGGGATCAACAGCTTAAAGATACGTTATTCTTTTTCCGAAATTAGATATTTATTGGATTCTTTGTGTTTTGTATTTACTGTAATATCGCAGTACTTGTAACTATTTTCTTTAATTTAATTATTATCACACTAATATTATAAAGACGAAAGTTTGGATGTATGATTGTTAATACTTTACGCTCAAACGGCTGACCCGATTTGAATGTTTGGCACACAGGTTGTCCATGTCCAGGAATAGGACATTGGATACAGATTTCTATCTCAGGAGTGTTTTCGCTTGGAAAAAAATCTATATTTAAAGCCGGTGAAGCCGCTGGGAAAACCTAGTTTGTTAAAATCTCATACAGCATACTAGTTAATAATGAGCCCGATCAAGACATAAGACAATAAATACGTCCTGCTCTCTGGACTTAGGCGAAGAAGCGTGCTAAAGCTAGTGTACAAATGGGACCGGCAACGACAGTAATTAGGTAAACCGGGCATACATGCTCACGTCGGTAACGTGCCGCACTTCAAAACTAAGACACGCATTTAAAAATACATAAACTATACAACGTCAGTTAAACTTGTGTTGTATAGTTTACATCGCCGCCATACTTATAAACTAACCAGATTGGTTCGAATAAGCACCGCATTTGGGACACTTTACTGACTGGGGCATGTATGCCTGCCCCCCTAGCCAAGTTACAACCATTTCGTTTCAAATTTCTTTTCGTTGATCGCCTCGATTCGGTCACGCCTCATAATCCTTTGTTCTGACCACCTGACTGAGCGTTGAGATGACGTCAGAATAAAGGAATCGAAGGCGTAGCCTACTCGAGGCGATCGACGAAAAGAGAATCGAAACGAAACGGTTGTAACTTGGCTAGGGGGGCTGTTTTACCATACATTAATTTATTCAAGAGAGATCATGAATGCATCGCCACCACATGAAGTATTGACTTCGTTTTGACTAAGTTTAAAAAACGATTTGTTGCCATAAAATTCAAATTTGATTCTGCATACCATAGAGTTTGTTGTTCCGAAATTTGGTAATCACCTTAAATTTTGAATGAAAATATAACTGACTAGTTTTTGTTTCTGCTTTGTTAGCAGCTATTTCAATAAAAGGTATAGATTTTTACTGCAATTTGTTTCTGAATAAGTAATGACATAATAAGCCATCAACAAATGACGTGACGTACTGATTAGGTATTCCAAGGCTAAGCACACATACTGTTGTTCTAATAAAATCGATCAACAGCGCCATTGAAGGTATATAAATACCGGCGATTGATGGCTATCTAAATCGGTTGTTTTATTTAAAGCCACAAGCTAGATAGTTATTTTTATTCAAACTGTGATGTCCCACTTCTGGGAAAATTGAAAAATATACCCAGTAGTTCTACTCTTCCATCATCATCATCATCATCTGACAGGCCTGTTGGTCTAGTTGTCAGTGGCCCTGACTGCTATACCGGAAGTCGTGGGTTTGATTCCCACTCAGGACAAATGTTTTTGTGATCAGCACGATCATTTGTTCTGTGTCTGGGTGTAATTTATCTATACATATAATAAAACAGTAAAATTATTTTGCGATGGTATTAATTGGCGCAAAAACTACTGAACCGATCCTGTTCAAATTTTGCATACATAATCCTTATAGGTCAGTGCATCTGTTAGGCTATAAATTATCACGCTATTTGCTATGGGGGTGAGCAATAATCCAAAACGTCGGTGTTGAACGACATTTGCCGCGAGTTCGATTCCCAGCTACAGCTAAAATTTTTGTCATTATTTTATCTTCTTTTTGTAATAAAATAACTTTTACCATTTTTTTAAAATAAAATTGACATGTCTATTCGATATCTTCTAAATATATTGTAAAAACTAATCAAAACACATAATAAAATCGAATTAGTAAAATATGGCACCACACGCAATTCAGATACTCGCAACGCCATCTAAAGACTCAAAGTAGAAATAATGATGACAATGACAGTTGAACTTCATTTTTGATAGATGGCATTGTGTATTTTACGTAATTTTCTGAATGGTGGAAGAATGACCATCGCCCACGTTTGCAGACAGTTCTATTGTTCAAAATTGGAGGAAAATAGTTATGGTTAAACTGGTGTTAGACGGAGGCATTTTTACAATCCTACTGCTTTTTTTTCCATGATTGTAACAAGATAATTGACCATGATTATTCAAGGGATACCAACCAAAAAAGGCGATAAAAGTAAACAAGTATATGTATTTAATTATTGATTTTAAAATGACACGGCCAAATTTTCGGAAGGGGTTGCATGGCACCTTGTGTTGGAAGGCCCCCAGGTAGACCGATGACCTGGTGAAGGTCGCGGGAATCCGATGGATGCGAGACACACAGGACCAGTCATTATGGCGACACTTGGGGAGGCCTATGACCATGATAATGATAATGATGGTACTTTTTTTTCTTTTTTTTACGAGTGGAAATCATCCAATGACTTCTCTGGTTGGAGCGAGAGGGCGTGTCAAACTTTTACTGACTAAAACCACACTTGTGCCCTTCAGTTGCGCTTTGAAACATCTCTTTGAGGAGCGCGTGGATCACTACGTGCTGTTGACGACTGTTAATTACCGGACGGCCGGACGGCTAGCTACCCATTGTTCGATGTCTGCAAGCCTGCGTCTACCATGGCTGGTCGTCGGGGTCGGAATCTCGGCTCGGCGTGAAGACTTTCGTTCCCTGACGCGTGCGGCCTCCTCCTTCGCTAGCATTGCGGCTTAGCAGAAGGAGGCGACCGCCTACCATTCCTCCTCGCTCTGGACTATAGCCCAAACCAGGCCCCGGCGCGAGAGGTGACTGACGCCGATTGCCTCCACGAGGACACGGCGGTGATCCGCCCTTGCGGGACACACCTCTGTATGCTCCACTATGTCCTCCGGGATGGCACCTTGCGGCCTAATAATGGCGTGATTTATTGTTTGCAGTTTCTGCTCCATATAAAACGGGGTCGAAAGTGGTTTACGTTCCTGATCACTGATGTATCTCAGATTCCTGGCAGCCTTACGTCGACATCTGGACGTTACCTCCTTACAGTGAGTGGTGACCAACACTGGAACAGCCCTCTGAGGGAGGCCAGTCTCAGGGATAACACTAATCGGCTGCTACATTTGTTTACCGTAATTTCATTGTTTTATGGATACACAAGCTCAGGATTGTTGAGGGTGTTTCGAGCGGTTTCTGTTCCGGATTCGGTTGGAAGTATCCTGATATTACCATTTTGCGAATCGCCCGGAGGACCCGGCGTAACATGCGGTGGAGGTCTATCACATTTGGGTGAACCGCCGTGTCCTCATAGAGGCAATCGGTGACAGTGACCTCTCGGTTTGGCCATCAATATGCGAGTTTGATTGGGCGGGGATACACGCGCTCAAGATTTCGTCGAAATTCATTCAACGGGGACGTCAGTTAAATACACACCAAAAAATCCTAGGTAAATGAACAAGTAATTTTTACGCCCAAAATGATCAAGCTACAACAATCAATGCAAGCATGCTCTCGCAAATTCTTCATAAGTACTGTTGTGGAGGAAGATAGTTGATGATGATGATGGTAGTTTTTGGATTCACTGGCTTTTTGGCTTTGCACTATCAGTGCACTTTATTCAGCTGAAGGTCGGTGTCCCGATTATGCTCCTTCATTTACCTCTACCAAAGCTGTCTAACGGCTTAAACTCTTCAGTGAAAAATTATTGAGGCGAAAATTTTACGGGAGGTAACTCTTTCGAACAATCTCGCAGACATCGGCCCTAGAGGGCCCTATCCATTTGCTGAGATCTCTTTGAGTCCGGTGTAGAATACAACGCTCCGTCGATTCAGGATTGCTTTGACCAGACGGCCGGACGGCACCACCGCAATCCCGGTTTGCGATGGCTGGTAATCGCCCTGCGGCTTTCAACACCCGGAGCATCACTTGCAGCGACAGTTAAGGAGTCAGAATGTCCTATCCCTCATAGTTTCAGCCACCTTCTTCGATCGTAGTGCTTCACTGAAGGAGGCTACTGGTTGACATTTTCTCCACCAATCGCCTCCATGAGGACACAGCGGTGCTGGCGCTCCGACCAAGCGGGACCGACTTCCACCGTATGCTCCATCGTATTCTCCAGGCGATACGCACAATGGTGATACCCGAGTGTTTCTTCCCATTGAATTCGATACAGATACCTCCCAAAACACCCACATCCGGTGAGTCCTGCACAAAGAGAGGATGCCGTGACGCCTCTGTAGATACTCTTCAAAGGCAGGCATTACCGCTGCGATTGTGACGTGCTCACTGTGGCGAGGGGTTAAAATCATACAATGTTGTTTCACCAGAACATAAACCAGAAACATACATAAACTAATTTCTTTTCTTTTGGGGGACCCTTACATACTCTTTCTATTCATTGACATTCATACATTTGGATCTGGACGAGTACATAACATGTTTCCTGAAGGTAATTTGCGTTTTTACTTTTAACCGTTTTATGTTAAAGTACCTACAATAAATAATTGCGTTGCTTTCAGAATGAATTGCAAGCTCAGAATGATTGTACGTTTTTACAAACTTAACGCAGACGAAGTCGCGGGCAACAGCTAGTCTATAATATGTATGTATTATATGTTATTGAGCAGTGGTGGCCGAGTGAGCAGTGGTGGCCGAGTGGTAACGGCCCCGACTTACGAATTGTTGGTCGCGGGTTCAAACCCAGCCAGGCGCATTACTTTGTGTAATTTATTTCATCACCACTGCTCTCAAAACGGTGAAGGAAAACATCGTGAGGAAACCGGCATGTCCTAGAACCAAAAATTCGAAGACATGTGACATCCACCAACCCGCACTGGGCCCGCGTGGTAGATTACGGCCCATTCCCTCTCCTAGAGAGAGGAGGCCTGAGTCCCAGCAGTGGGAACATTAAATGGCTGAATATGTATGTATGTATATGTATGTATGTATTTAGAAATATATAAGTATGTTCATCAGTTGTCACCATACACAACACAATACAAAGCACAAGCTCTGCTTAGTTTGGCACTAGATGGCGTCGTGTAAAAGTTGTGGGATATTATTATTATTATTTTCATCGTCTTTCTAGACTTTTCCTAACTAACGGGGTCGGCATCCAGTCCAACCGGATTTTACATAGAACCCGTGTTTTACATAGACCAACTGCTTATCATACCTCCACGACCCAATTACTGGGCATCTCGATACTCCTTGGATCTTGGATAGACTGATGGTCAAACTTTCTAGTGTGACTACCTGTAAAGACTGTCAAAGATCTACTAATGACAAACGGGACCAACAGGTTTGCGTACTTTCTGAGACACGGGGTGTCAGTTAAGTCCAGTAATCGTTACACAAATTTAAAATCTGTCAATTTCATTAAAAAGCTAAAAGTATATTTTCTTACAAACTTTTATTTAGCTTGCAATATTTGTATGTTTGTTTAGGACAAATCTTTAATATAGTGGAGCTGGTTTACGGATAGAATCAGATAATAGCCATAGGAACTACTGAGTGTAGCAAGATAACCTCATCGTGTTTGTTTCTTTGGAATGGTCTTGTTGTGTACTGTGCGATAAAAGCTTGTTAAGAAATAGTACACTTTGATACAAGTGGAGAAAGTTTGTCGTTGTGACCGAGGTGGAATTGACATTGCTGCATTGACAAACCACGTGTATCAAACGATGTTTTTCAATACCTACACTTACGAAGAAAAAAATAAACGGAGGCTCCGTTTATTTTTTTCTTCGTAAGTGTCGTGGACCGGGCGAGTCGTGGGTGCTGCTTAGCGCCGATACGATAAATATAATAAATTGTAGCGGGTGCGAGCTCGCGCACTTTTCCACACTAGTGCAGAAAATCAGTCAATTGCGTGCCGAAAAGTGGTAAAGATAAGAGCGGGTTTTTAAGTAAGTGTATTAGGTTTAGGTTATGCATTTTAAGCGAAGAGATTACCCAACTATTCAGCTGTACTCAGAATCCCAAGTCCTCACCGTGCGGCAACTGTTTGTTTTGCGTGTAGTCTTACGCCGTCATTCCATGCTTCCACTAGACTCTAGCATTCTTCTTAGACGTCGAGGTTTTCCGGTCAGTGACTCTCTATATAGTCGGACCGCTTTCGCAGGTCGGCAATTCGTTATCTTAAGCGCTCGCATTTATAATAAGATTCACCATCTGATCAATATTTATACATTAAACAAATATTCACTTAAAACTAAGCTATCTAATTGGTTGCAAAAACTGTCTTATGATATGATCGTTAGTAATGATTCGGTATAAATACCGAATCATTACTAACGATCATCGTATAACTATTCCCCTATACTGTTACACGTCTATACAAAGGCTATCTTAATTGTACCTAACATCAAATTTTTGATCATCTCTAAGGAGGAACTGGCTCCTGAGATACAAGTATTTATTTTACTTAGTTTAGGAGTCAAATGTTCATTTTATTTCTACTGATCAGTGTTTGTACAACTATTATATCTGTTCATGTACTGTTACTGTGTGTGTTAAACGTACAAAATAAAGATTATTATTATTTTTTTTTTTTTTTTTTTTTTTATTTATCTCAGGACCCTGAGGTCCTGGACCTTTGGGAGGCGTACGAGGAGCCGAAGCCAACTCGCAGAGGCCCTTTAGACAATTATAATGGAACATGATACCAACCGACGATTATCCCTGTACGCGCTATGCTAGTGCACCCAAGGACAACCCCCGGTTATTGAAAAACTGTTGCGACATATGGAGAACAAAGATAATAGGGCTATGGTTTTTGGAGTCTTAAGTGGACTGGTAACATGGAACTATGTCAAGACTATGGCCCCTGCCTGAACAACGTTATTAATATGCATCGAAAAAAGGCAGGGGGTGACTTGCACACTCAATAAATGGGCCCCCAAAAACGGCCGCTAGCACGAAGTGACGTAGCAACAAAAGGGCAACATATCCTGAGGTGCTTAAGGAGTGGAGAGGTATACCACGGCTACCAGGACAATCCCGGAAGTACGGTCAAGATCCCTACCAGCACCTTACTGGATTATACATCCTTCTCCCGAGCACGTTTGCTCTTGCGAATCTCCACTCAAGCCAGCCAATAAAGGCAAGAGAGAGGTGGGAGCTCAGTTCCTCGTCAGTGTTCACTACGGCCGGCCAATAAAGGCAAGCCGGAGATGAAGAACAAGAATTCTCCCGGGAGATCGGGTCCGTGGGGTCGCTAATGCCCAACAGTTCGCCACAAAACTGCACTGCGGATTGTATCTCTCTTAGTCTGGCCCCTCACCCTAGGCATATTACGGCAAAGCAAACTTTACCGATACAGACCTAGGGTATATTGGAGCACGCAAGCCCCACCACGACGTCAACGTAGAGATACGGCGATGGGGTTATTATTATTATCTCCTTTATTTACTTTATATACATATTTTGTACATTTTTAAATATTTCTTAAAACATAAATAAAAAAAAAAAAACATTTAAAAATATAAAAAATAGTACCCCACCGGTATCGGGAACAGGGTCCAAGCTACCGGCGGTCAGGGCTCCAGAGAAAGGAACCTCCTAACGATACGAGCCGTGTCCAGGAGTACCGCTTTCTGAATCAAGGCCTTGATCCAGCCGCCTAACGCGAGCCTCCTAAGGTGTTGGTCGAGGCTCTTGGCTATTAAGCCATTGGCTGACACGACTATCGGTACAATGATCGCTGAGTCCACATCCCACATGTCGACAACCTCGCGAGCCAAGTCAATATACTTGATTTGTTTATCTTTCTCGGCTTTCACGAGGTTCTCGTCATGCGGAACGGATATGTCAACAATTATTATTATTATTATTATTATTATTGAAAAATATTAGTATGTATAATATGATTATATATTGGACTTATGTATAATATACTTAATTATATATTAGACTTAGTATATAAGTTTATATTGTGCACTGGATCCTACCCTCGAATATGTTCTCTCTCTACAATTCAAAGGTTTGCTGGGAGAAAACTCATTGCTGAGTTAAGCTCGCCTTTGTACATGAACTGTTTGTATGTCAATATATTATATTATGTTTTTGTGTACAATAAAGAATTAAGAATTAAGAAAAATCTTTTTCATCGAAAACTTATTTCAATTTTAGTTTACACAAACCTCCACGTCACACTTGAATTTGTTGTCAGTACAGTGACACTTGTTCTTCACGAAACATTTCCCAACTACGAGGGTTAGAACAGCTGACAACCTTTAGCTGCACATGACTGTGTCTGCTCGGGTGATTGATGTACGGTTCATAAAGACGCTGCCACAGATGACCGTGTCGAGCTTGTACAAAATGTTGCACCCGCAACGTTTAAAATTAGGTTTATACAACATGTGACTGGAACAATGCTCATCCTTATACACCCCAATTAGAAAATTAAGTTAGAATTATAATTTAAGACTGACTTTATACTTAATATTAGTGTAATTAATCACTAACTGGTGTCAGCGGCTTCGCCTGCCTGATAGTAGAAAATTATCCCAAGGGAACGTACCCCCGGGATAAAAAGTATCCTATGTGCTACTCCAGGACATGGTCTATCCCTGTACCAAATTTCATCAAAATCTGTTCCGCCTTTCGACCGTGAAGAAGGAACAAATATACACACACTCACAATCTCCTTTATAGTATTAGTGTGATGAAATTCAGTCCACATAGTCTAATTCTTTTATACATACATACAATTGATGTCATTTATACTTATATTATTTGTTATTATTTTTGTCATTAAGAGGGTCCTTTTCTACTCGCCTATCGTCAACTTTGAGCATGGTTTAAAAGCTTGTTGCTTCATCTAACGCAATCCAACGTAATGTTTGATGAAGAGGAATTCAAAAAAAGAGGGATAACGCCTGAAAACTCTGTTGCCATTCGGTAATTCCGTGATTTACTCGAATATTTCACAAAACTTGTTCCAGGAAATACGTGTTTTTATAAACCCTTAAAAGTTTTTCAAAAAAATTGTCGTCATTCAGAATCTCGATTAAATGTGCAAGGCTTCTTTGATGTACTTTTTTTATATTTTTAATAAATATATAAGTACATTATGGAGGGCCAAAGTTCACGTAAAATAGTAGATTTTCAGGGGTTTTTACTGGATTAGTTTTATAAAAATTTATATTTTTATTTCTATAGAAGCCTAGATAATATCCACAAGATAGCAGTGTATCCAAAATATCTAGAGAAATATGTGTAATAACATCATAATCACGTAAGAGCGGTTGTATGAAAATGTACCTCGAAAAGGACGCTCTTAAGAAAGTCATTGAGTAGTATACCTACTTTACTAATTGAAAAGAGATTACGAAAACATTCAAACCCTACTATAGTGCAAGCTTACGGCAGGAAATACGTTATGATTTATTAGAAACCTCAAAGGTTCCAGCTCAACTTGCAACTGTTGACAGCATTCAGGAGCACACGACTGTGTGTGCTGGAGTGATTGATGTGTGGATCATAAGCTGCTTGAGCGGTCTGTAAATTGCTTCCTGACTACCGCAGCCGCAGATGACAGTGTGGAGGCGGCCTTACATTGTTGCATTGAATTCTATACACATGTTGGCGAGAAAGGGTTGATACTGGACGATGCTGTATGTATACTGGATAGGATTTTTCATTTTATTAGGGAATGTAAACAAAACAAATGTGTAAGTGTATTTCAGGAAATACACTTTTTTTTTAACCGCGCTTACGTCGGATTAATTAGACAAGTTTTTTTGTAGGTATACATTTCGTATTATACGCGGCCAAATACTCGAGCTCTTCTGTAACCCCAAGGAAATTGGAGAGTTAAACAAAATGGAGTATTTGTCGGATTAATCCGACGTAAGCGGTTAAAGGGTTAAAACTAAAACCGTACTATGACAGTCTAAATTTTAAAATCGCTCGCTTTTGCTAGCGGCTTTGTCCACGTCAAAATTTATATCTATAGCATTCCACTGGTGAAAGGGTTTTCAAAATCGGTCAAGTAGTTTTTGAGTTTAGTAATAACAAACAATTTAAAAATACAAATCTTTGTTCCATACCAGTATATCAGTACGTGGGTCACACTGATAGTTTTTAGAATAGGCCAGTAAGAAAAACAGCCGATTAAAATATATATTTTAACTTCAAATTAGGAAGTCTTTGAAAATCTGTAAATGTATAAAGTCATTTGTGGAGTTTTTGGCGGTATTTCTTCGAGTGAAGTTCAGTGTCTGTTTTAATTATTCGCAAATTGATTTCTAGTGGATTTTATTATCCAAAATGGTGTAGTTTTGTGTCTGTACAACTGAACAATATGCGGAATCAATCAATCAGGCGCAATTTCGGTAAAACTGGAGCTGAGAATTTTATTATAGTATCAGCGAAGTTTGCCGAGAAGGTTGACTAGATACACTAAAAAATACTACAATAAGTATAAGTCAAACACAAAAAGTCTTACATGAACATTTAGGCAAAAATAATGCCGTCGTTTACAAAGTACTTCTAGGCTACTTCTAGGCAAGCGTGCTCCATCGTCGACCACATGATTGCTTACCATCAGGTGAGATGGTGGTCAAACGCGAGCCTATTATTAATAAAAAAAAAAAAAAAGTTCTTAGTTTTATAATATCTAAAAAAGTACATGTATCTAAAGATAAGGATTTTAGGATCCTATGGTTATCTACCTACATGACATCATTACTAATTTAGTTTAGATAAGGTAAATATTTATTTATCTATTAGTCATTCAGTAAGGGGAGTGAAAGTACCAATCCCATACATAATACATGACCCAGCGCCTATAAGCAGGTTACGCGTATTCAGACTCATGAATGCCAATACATAGTGCATTCTAATAATAGAAATACTCGTTCCCAATCGTTTCTAGTAAATACAAGAGATTTTCTCGAAGGATATCTCTGAGCAGTGATGACCCAATGGTAACGGCCCCGACTTCTGAATCGGTTTGGTCGTGAGTTTTTTTATATATATAAATGAACTAGTGTTTGACTGCTATCCCACCTGTGGGTAAGGCACACTAGTTTTTTAAGATCCTATTCACTCTGGACTTGAAGACACTTAAATTATGATCAGGCGAGAAGTCCGTAGCAAGCAAATTCGAAACGCTTAGTCCGGACCGTAGAGGTTTCAACAACGTAAGGGTGGATACTCGCCGTACGCTCAAAGCTAGCCATGCACATTACTTTGTGTTACTTATTTCATCACCGCTACTCTCAAAACTGTAAAGGAAAACATCGTGAGGAAACCGGCATGTTCTAGAACCAAAACTTCGAAGATATGTGACATCCACTAATCCGCACTGGGCCCGCGTGGTGGATTACATTCCATTTCCTCTTCTAGGAAGGAGGCCTGAGTCCCAGTATTGGTAACATTAAAAGGCTGATTATGGTTATACTATGCTTTAAGGATAACTCTGGGAAAGATCTATAAATTGAATATTTGGCTAGGTACTTATTTAAATGTTGCGTTACTCATAGGTACAATCTTGTGACTTAGGAAGAATAAAACCGAGCTGTAAATAGTCACACTAACACACTATTATTATATAGGCAATAGTTTGTACGTGTTTGTGTATGTTTGTTACTCCTTCACTTCACTCCTGAAAGTATATTCCCCTGGGATAATATTCTACTTAAATGCAGGCGGAGCCGCTGGCAGAAGCTAGTACATTATAATTATCTAGTGAAAATTAATGACAATTTCAAACTCTGTTTTTTTTTTTTTGTTTTATTTGCCTTGTCACACTGTTAGGTGATGGAATTTTCATAGCCTTCTTTTATACAAATGTGGTTTTTTTTTTGGCAAAATCATGTAAGTACTATAATAATAGATATACTCCGTTTCTTGAAACAAAAAAATTGAATTAAAAATTGTTTGTTCGTACAGAAAACGTACACATTTAAACATAATAGGTACTTAATAATGCTCAATGTTTCTCTTTTAAAAAATTTAGGTTCTTCATTTACAACGCAGCTAAGATAAACTCCTAAGAAAATACCTAGGCAAGGTATGCTGCCAGAACTTTATAAATTATGGCAACTTAATATTATGACTTAAAACGAACAGCAATTATTCTGTAAACACAAAGAGTTACTTAAAACAAGCGACCATTGTTGTAAAATAATTAAGTCATTGCGACGGGAAACTTTTCAAATATATTTTTCTTGGAAGACAACGGTTTTTTGAATGCTCTTGAACAAAAATACGCATTTAATGAAATATTGTATTAAACCGGCTATCCGCGAGGCAACAGATAACGTTGCAAAAATTTGAATAAAGAATGTGGCACAATGTCGTGCAACGTTGCCACTCTTCTTTGCCTTAGGCATCAAGTGCCAATGCTTCGTCCATTGCAACAAAGACTTCTTCGTCATAAAGAGTCTCGACGATGACTTGCAAATTTTTCACTACAGTATACAGTTATTTTAGTGAGGACCAAGAACAAGATGAAAATAGAGTCGTGCCAAAGCATTTCCAGTTGTAACAGCTGGTAGACACCTAGATCCTACTTCGTCTAATTTATTTCATCACGACTATTGCTCAAATCAATGCACAAAAACAACGTGAGGAAACTATCATACCTACGGTCCTTTTTTTGAGGAGGGAAATCATCAAACAACTTCTTCCGCTCTGGATGGAGCGAGAAAGAGTGTCAGACTTTTGCAGACTAAAACCCACCTTTATTCTTTCAGTCGCCTTATCCGATCTAGGACCACAGAAACTCTTTCGAACAATCCTTCAGCCCTAGCAGACATCGGCCCTGCAAGGCCACGTCTATTTTGCTGACATCTCTTTGAGGCGCGTGTGGAATACAACGCGTCCTTACCGGACGGTGGCCTACTGTCCTAAACATAAAAAAATTTGGGCCCACATAGTTGATTATGGCATCTCATATAGAGGTCTGCATACACGCAGGGTGACGTTATCTATAGGCTGATTCTGTAATAGATTCATACAATGTACCTATTATAGTTTCTAACTTTTCTATAATCAATTGTAAAATAATTTTCCGTTGCCAAACGCTAAGGAATTCGGATGACTTTACAGCAAGTTATTTCTCAACATCACAAATGTGACGTGTGAAGTATCCAAAACAGCCTTTAGAAAATGCTTGCAGTTACTTGTCACCCGCCTCTAGGAATGTAAACAAAAGAAGCTCGCTTCTAAAAATTTGGTAGGTACAGATAATAATAATAATAATAAGTTTATTTTCAGACTTAATTTGTATTTATAATATATTACATATTTATTTATATACTAAGATCCCAGAGCTGTCAGACATAACTTATTTTCACATGGATGAAACCTTTGGTTCTCAGTAGCGTCTCGTGTGCTTTGAATACCTGTGTACTTGTGGAGCTCCCCCTTGGGGAACTTTGGCAGGTACGAGGTGAGAAAGGCAACTAAAAATAACGAGTTACTTAACTTAATGTTTTATGGCTGATTTTTATATATGTTTTGTAGAATAGGATTCTAAAGTAGTATCATAAGTGTCAGACACTTTCCATGGACCAAAACTTCTGTCAGACGCTTTTAAGCTCCACAAAAAGTAAATACACTTTATTTCTTTTTACATGTCTGATTTTAAATATGTTATTAAGGTAACTATTACAAAGTTATATTTCATTAGTCAGAGAAATTGTAGTGACCAAACATGTTAAGTAACTCGTTATTTTTAGTTCCCTTTCTCACCTCGTACCTGCCAAAGTTCCTCAAGGGGGAGCTCCACAAGTACACAGGTATTCAAAGCACATGAGACGCTACTGAGAACCTAAGGTTTCATCCATGTGAAAATGAGTTATGTCTGACAGCTCTAGGATCTTGGTCTATTATGACAACGAGTGCTCCAACCTGACGCACACATAAAATAAAGAAGAGTAAGTGAACCTACACACGTATCGCTAGTGCCACGAGGAACCACTAGGGCCACAAATAATTTCTGAAAGGGATACCATAGTCCTGGAACGCAAAGGACGCCTGATGGACACACTGTCGCTCCACCCTAGAATGGAAAGAGTCATTAGCAGATATCCCACCCAAAAAAAAACCTACACACGGATCTTAACACCATGCCACATTGATGAGACAGAACAACCACAAACAAGCAACACCGTAAGCAACAAATAGTCGCTCACTAACCAGCAGGCTTTAAAAGAATCAGTTTCAGTAAATATCAGAAGTCACGTAAGTTAAAATATTAAACTGTACGTGTTCCGGACATTGTGATATTATCGGTGGTGTTAAAATCGTTCTCGTTTTACCAGTTCATTTTTCACTGCTAGTCAGTTTTATCGTACTTGTACAGTTATAAATGGCACGATTATATTTCAACATAAAAATAAAATATAGTTTCTGTTATTTATTGTTGGTAGAGTTAGATTAGATAAGAGTTACTGGCAGTATTCAGTCACGGACACTCAAAGTAGTATAGAGATTTAAAATTCAAAGCGAAGCCAAAAATAAAACACCATTTTGTGTCAGTACGCAGGGTTAAAAAGTGGGCTGCGGGATTATTCGAGAGAGTATAGAGGTGCGGAACGGGATGTTAAATCCCACAAACCTCTGTTGAAAAGGGAGGATCCTCCGACCAGACGGGTTTTATGTCTGATCTGGGCAACTGCCCGATAGATGATTTCAGGCTGTTGTATAATATGTTAAATGATAAATGATAAATGAATGATAAATGATATTTATTTTGTAAATAGGTTTAAAAAACACTTTTACACGTCAATTTTTTTTTTTCGTCATTTTAAACTAGATGAGGCCGGTGTTTCCTAGCTAACTACCCTGAGAAGAAACACCGAAACAAACTCAGGGGTCAAAGTCTCTTTTAAAGTCCATACAGTAAATATGTAATGGTCAAATCACATGAGAACCATGCAGATTTGTCTGAAATGGTCTTTTGAAGAAAGAACCATACAGATTTGAGTGGACCTGTCCAGTCAGTGCAAGCATTTGTCAGTATTCGTAAAGCTCAACTCAGGACTACTAAGGAGCTCAACGACTTGACGAACAATACCAAGGAAAGGACATTTGGGTAGGCCGCAGAAAATACTCAAATTGCCAGACATACATTAAAATTACTGAAAAGGAAAAAAAATACAATCAACATAGTCCTCACGTTCACAATAATAAAAGGAAAAATATAGTTTACATTGCTTGTTCAAATTGCTTGGAGAACTCTAATTGCTCGATTCAGGATTTCGTGTTTTTTGTAGATCTTATGTAGTGCCATAGATATCGCTACATCGTTATCATGGCCCTGGAATACGAAGGGCAACTGAAGCAACACAGTAAAAGTCTGATATTCACTTTCGCTCCGCCCAAAGCGAGGGGTGCTTAGTTGATGATTTCCCATCTTAAAAAGAGTTGTACCGTCAAAACTGGTAGGTTTGAAAAATAAACCTTGTCGGTGCATATTGCACTGTGGACAATTTTCAGAAGATAAAATCGAGATTTAAATATACACATGCTTGTTCAAAACCAATCCACAGAAAACGTCTCAATCTCCTTTTTTTTATTTTGGTGATCATATAATCATCAAATAACTTCTCCCACTCTGAGTGGAGCAAGAAGTAGTGTCAGACTTTAACTGACCAAAACCTACCCGAGTTCTATCAGTTGCCCTTTGCATTGCAGGGCCACTGTAACTCTTTTACACTCGTAAGTTCACTTCAATCGTCCCCCAAATCGAAGTACCTACATTCTGGTCACATGAAGTGTCCTCCAATCCTACATTAGGCACGTCCAAGTTCCCCCCATTTGCCGCTAACTGAAATTACCGAACTTAAAGGCAGCGGAACCGGAGGCCATCCATTTCTTCGGCCCCCGCCGCCCCTGGCCGTAATTAAGGTTCGCTTATCCCACTGGCTAGTTGAACAGACCTATTAACAGCCTGTTTCCTCTGTTATGTACCCCTGGATAGGTTTTGTGCTGATAATGGGGTATTCTTGTGTTTGAAGGGCTTTTGTTGCTAACCATACTAGCACTTTTTTTACCATCAGTACTTTTGCGCCTTCTAGCTATATACTCAATTTCTCAATTTTATATTTATTAGTGTAATATTTGATATTGTATATGTATATAATTATATATTTTTATTATTATGTCTAATTAATACTTTTTTTATGATTTTTGTACCCTGACCACCCCAAATCTATCTCCTTTCGTTCAGTCCATCCTAAGGTTGTCTTTTTTTTTAAATTGATATAAACCAGTGCTTAACTGCGATCCCACCTGATGGTAAGCAGTGATGCAATCATTGATGGTGAGGTGCACTAGTTTATTAAGAGCCTATTTACTCTAGCCTTGAAGATACCTAAATCATAGTTGGACGGGAAGACCACCGCAGGCAAATTGTTCCAGTCCTTCGATGTACGCGGTATAAACGACGAAGCGAAACGCTTAGTCCGGACCGTTGAAGTTTCAACAACGTAAGGGTGGATACTCGCCGTACGTCGGGTTGTCCGATGATAGAAAGGAGAAAGCGGAACAAGAGATTGCCCTGTGCGATAAGATCGCCCATTATAAACTTAGTTTTAGCAAATGTTTATACTGTCCAGTGTCCACATTATGTACAATAAAGTATATAATAATTATAATTTTATACAGACCGGGCTAGTTAGGACTCGGGATGAGTACGGACAAAGCCGCTAAGTTGTTGAAGTCAGGTGGAATTTGAAATTAATTTTATCTCAGTTTTGTAACAGTCAATTAGGAATGTTTTTAAACTGACGAGAAAAAGTGTCGTGAGGGGTTATATTCGCCAATAAGCATCAAAGAAGATAAGAAAGAAAAGATCCAAAGCGTGATCGGGTTGTTAAAAAAAAAAAAACTGGGCAAGCGCGAGTCGGACTCGCGCACCGAGGGTTCCGTTCAAACTTACCTATGAAAAGAGTTTAATTCCCGAATTAACATACGAAATTCTTTCTGAAACGCAAAAAAAGTTTTTTTTTCTGATTTTTTCCTATTCTTTTGAAATGAGACCTTGCTTCATGCCAAATTTCAGGATATAATCCTGAAATTCAACGTCAACGGGAAGAACCCTATGAATTTTGATTCCCTTGAGAGTGTCGAAATATACGTTTTTTGCAACATAAACGGCTGTATCTTTTTTTCGTTAACTCAGAAGTTTGATTTTTTCACAGCTTCAAGGACCGCAGACCTGAGTATATGGTTTTAATTTTAACTCCATACCTCCACGCGTTCCCGAGATAAAGGGTCTTGACAGACAGACAGACGGACAACAAAGTGATCCTATAAGGGTTCCGTTTTTCCTTTTGAGGTACGGAACCCAAAAAATAAACAAAATTTTTAGAACCAAAAAAATATCATTTTTTCCATCGACACGGCGACCACCATAATTAAATTACGGACCCAAAAACATCAAACAAAATGTTGGAAATGTTGTACAAAGCCAAATGAAATTGTGCGCAAAAAGTCCTGACACGTCGTTGTCGTAATTGAGTAAACATTGTTAAATATCACTTTGACATTCGCGTATGAAAATTAGTCTTCCGTTTCTGTTTTATCTTAAAAATTATGAAAGTTTAGAATAAAACATAAATATACCTAGTGAAATCAGTTTAAAAAATCATCTCTACAAAATGGGGGGTAACCTATAGATATACATACTACACTGTGATACCCCCGATGATATTTATAGTAAAAAAGGAAAAAAAAATAATTAAAAAGTCATCGGGGTAGATAAAATCGTTACTCTAATCAACTCCGATGACATATTTGATTTTAAAAGTAATTCATTCGGTTTTTTTTTTACTAAAAATGTTAGAATAACTATATTATACAGTTTAAAAATAATCTTTACGTTTTTTAATCGTAAAGATTTTTATAATTAGAAAAAAACCGTCGAAAACTTCCACCACTGGGGGATAAAAAATCATGTACTGAATCCATGGTATTCGTTTGTGCGTCAATGTCAATGACACCCTGTATACAAGATTTAAAATAGGCATGATTTTTAAAGAAAACCTACCATGAAATGATAGCAGATTTTCGAAAAAGCCTGTTGCATTCCCGATGCGTTGCTAAGAAGCCGAAGCAAATAGAGTTGACACCGTTCGGAATTTGCTTAGAATTTATATCCGAAACCTGCGGATCTACCTCCGTTTCCTAAAGAATTTCGTTCAGAAATGTATCAGTTGGGAAATAGCTACATTACAATTTCAAAGTGATACGTAACTTTGTGACTTATATTTCGAGGAGACATATGAATGCAGTTCAGAAAAAAAAATCCTCGAACCACGATCACCAACCTTTAGTCTTTTAGTAGATAGTATTTGTTGTTAAAAATGAGAGCAAATACGAGGGCAGACAAATCAAGCCTTTTAAAACCAGGAATAAAATTCCTCATTCTTTAAACACCAAATGAGACACAAGGCGCACTTACACTTACCACTTACTTTCTTTAACATAAAACGGTATACGTAACAACGATAAAAATGCAAAGCATTGTCAACGACTGCTCGAAGCCCCTTTAATGGTTATAACACACGTTATCTTCCAATAACACTGGCAATAATAGCACAACGACAAGGCAGCGTTCAAGGCAGTGCCAAAATGGTGCGACGCGATTTCGCGTCAAGACTGTGACAATCAATCCTTAAATACAAGAGCGACTTGTGTAGGTGCGGATCGAGAAGGAATTGCATTGTGCGTAGGCACACATGATCAGTGTAGTCATGAGCAGTAGTGGCCTAGTGGTAATGGCTCCGACTCACAAGTCGTACGTTTCAACCCAGGGGGTTTATTTCATCACCACTGCTCTCAAAACGGTGAAAGAAAACATCGTGAGGAAACCGACATGTCCTAGAACCAAAAATTCAAAGACATACGGGTTATGACATCCATCAACTCGCACTGGGCCCGCGTGATGTATTACAGTCCATTCTCCTTTTCCTACAGAGGAGGCGTCAGTCTCAGTAGTAGGAACATTGTAAGGCTGATTATGCATCAGTTCTACCTTCAAGTCTTGCTTGCTTGATTTCTAATCTTTGAGGAAGTGGGAAGTTACAGCATCAATGGAATGCTAACTACTTTCGACTATTTCATACTGAAGAAATTGTTTAAGTATCGTTCCTGTTTAGATGGATCTCTCCATTTACAGTTGCCTCTCATATCACGTGTAGTAAGCAGCTTTAAGATCTACTCGCCTCGACGTCTCAATAAAGCGAAACATTACAGCTTACGAGATTGCTACAAGCATCGTCTCTGTTCGGATTGATATCCCCATGTACGGCAACGTTTCAAGTGTCAGAGTCTTGGGAGAACGCTATTTGACGCACATCAAGCCGCACCATTATGGACAAGTGTTAAAAAAAGCCGTCGATGGTGTTGAAGACAATCGTTGTGAATCTTAACACGCCTCGACAGCCGGCGTAACTACTTTCCTGATCGAATCGTTAAAGTTAATTAGATTGTTAGAAGTATCGTGTTCGTTCAAATTGAACTCTTCGTTTATGATAGTCTTAAAATCGCATTGCGATTTGTCGCGCGTAAGTCGCGCCTGTATGGAAGAGTCTTTAAACGTCTCGATGGTGCCTCAAACAATCGCGATGGGTAAGTGTACGCGCCCACTTACCTACGCGCTATCATGATTGGATTGGAATCAAGTGTCTTCTTTCATTTTGCCGTAAATTGAGTTGTGATCGGTTGTTTTCGTCTTTTTTCGTCGTCTCTGGGCGTCGCAACGTCTCGCAGCTGTTTTACTTTTTTGCTGCCTTTAAATATAAAACTTTGTGGGAAGATTTTTTTCAGGCTGTCGTAATCGTTATTTGAATTCTTGAATTTAGTAAAGTCTGTCTTTGTTTTCTAAAGTTTTTTTCATTTTTTTAACATTTCTAAAAGGCAAGTATGCTCCATCGTAGCCGTCAATGCCATCATCGCTTACCATCAGGTTAGATAGTGGTCCAACGCGAGCATATGCATAATAAAAAAAAAGAATTTTCTTGATCATAGTTTGCTGTCGATAAAAATATCGAGTCGAAAAAGTGTCCGTGGAGTTTCCAGAGCATTTTTCATCATAGTATTCAAAAATGTCGTTAATACTTTAATTGATGTACGACGATACTTGACGTTACGGTTGATAAAATAGCTGCTGCGTTCTCACAGGTTCGATACAATTGTTTTGTTCCGGGTCTGGGTGTCTTGTGTATGAAAATTACATATTTTACACCAAGCAATACAAGAGTAATTCCTAATATACGGCAACGTTTAAAAAAAATGCTTTGAGTTTGAAGCTAGAACTACATTAGGCTGACGCACACGTGGACCACGCCTGATTTTTACGTAGAATGACGTCGCGTGGCGTCGCGTGGCGTGGACCTAGTGTAGCTCTACAAGTCTAGTTTCCATATGAAATGTATGGAGACCGACGCGCCCAGATCGGCGTACATGGCACACGTGTGCGCAGTGTAGTTCTACCTTGAGTAAGACGTAAGTACAGACAGCGTACCTTGAATTTACTTCACCAACGCGGTGATGATATACTTAAATGAATCAATTTCTAATTAATAACCCTCTCATATCCTGCTGTAAAATGTGGACCTTTTCTCAATAAAGAGCTGATAGTCATAATCACCGGTCATTGCCACATATAGACAGTACATACTCTCTAATTACCATGGACAAAAACAGGAAGTATTGCCATTACCAACCAGTAAATTATCCTGCTTATACCACACCGCCATAAACATAATGATCCCAAGCCATAAACAATAAGTTATGATGCTGGTCAGCATAAATCTATAAATTTTGAAATCGGCAGTTCGTAACATTAGCAGTAGGTACGTTTAACCATTCAATATTATTACCTACTGAAAAATATTTTAGTGTAACGACCCTAGAATATTTTTATTTTAAATGACATAAGCTAATGCTTAACTGCGATCCCACCTGATGGTAAACAGTGATGCAATCGTTGATGGTGAAGTGCACTAGTTTATAAAAGCTTATTCACTCTAGCCTATGAAAGACACCTAAATTATAATCAGACGGGAAGACTGCCACAGGCAAATTGTTCCAGTCCTTCAAAGTCTATTGTCAAGAAATGGATCTTGTGAGGAGTTTATTCTCAATGTTAAGCAAAGTTTGCTGAGGTCGGTTTATGGATGGGGGATCTTAAAATCACACTCGACTCAGCTGGGCAGCGTTCGGGAAGCTGCGCGGTATCTTCCCGTCCAATATACCACATTGTCTCAAGACGAAAGACTATGACCAGTGCGTGTTGCCAGTGATGACATATGGCTCCGAAACGTGATCGCTTACAATGGGTCTCATCAGAAGACTTAAAGTCACCCAAAGGGCAATGGAAAGGACTATGCCCGGAGTTTCCTTGCGTGATCGAATCAGGAATGAGGATATCCACAGGAGAACCAAGGTTACCGACATAGCACGAAGAATCGCCAAACTTAAGTGGCAATGGGCAGGGCACATTGCTCGCAAAACGGATGGCCGTTGGGGCCGAAAGGTTCTGGAATGGCGACCACGTACTGGAAGACGTAGCGTTGGAAGGCCTCATACAAGGTAGACCGATGACTTGTGAACGGTTGCGGGAGTCCAATGGCTGCGAGACGTACAGGACCGTTCATTGTGGCAACACTTGGGGGAGACCTATGTCCAGCAGTGGTTGTCTTTCGGCTGAAATGATGATGATGATGATGATCTTAAAATACTGCTCTCTGTGCCTCAGAAAGCACATTAAGCCGTTGGACCTGGCTGTTATAATATGACCTTTGACCGTCCGAGAATATTCTACTACCGGCCTTATCAAGGAGTATCGTATTATATAGTTACTGGGTTGTGGAAGTTTGATTACTCAAGAATCAAGCACCTATAAACATTTTACACCTTCCCCCCTAGCCAAGTTACAACCGTTTCGATTCGATTCTCTTTTCCTTGATCGCCTCGAGTCGGCCACGCTGCCTATTCCTTTGTTCTAACCACGAGACTGAGCGTTGAGATGACGTCAGAATAAAGTAATCGGAGGCGTGGCGTACTCGAGGCGATCGACGAAAAGAGAATCGAAACGAAACGGTTGTAACTTGGCAAGGGGGGACTTGTCTATTTCATACCCCAGCCGTGTACAAGGCGGTGAGCGGTATTGGCTCAAGCATATTTACCAATATTATTGCATTGTATTCCCGGGCTCTTCACAGATAGTACGCAGCCAATCTGTCCCAATTTGTATTGATCCTTTTAATCTCTCTAGAGACCGACTTCTGTTAGTAGTAAGTTGACTATGATCTGATGGGAGTAAATTGAGCTTACTGCAGCTTGATAGTGCGAGGAGAATATTAGAGTGTGCTTTTAGAATAACATCGAGCGAGAAGCTTTCTGTAGGGTTAAATGTACAATCAACAAAGGCGATAAGTAAGCAGGGTTGTCAGACATAATTAAAGTTTTCATGGTAACCTATGGATATAAATGAATTTTAATTTTATTTTTTTATTTTTTAAATATCCATATTACACATCTACATATATAGGGTGACTGGTAATTAGTGTACGATACTTAAACACGTGATTGTGCTCATGATAACAAACAATTTTTATTAAAGTCGGAATCGTGAAAAAAATATCAGCTGTTCAGTACATTAGGCAAACATAAATGTACTGAACAGCTGATTTTTTTTTTTTGGCGATTTCAGGTTTGTTCCCATAGTAAAAGTTGTTGGTTATCATGAGCACAATCACGTGTTTAAGTATCGTACACTAATTACCAGTCACCCTATATATGTGGATCTACATATACTATAAAGGAAATACCACTCAATATTTATACTTAACCTTATTATGTACAAATAATACAAAAACACAAAATACACTCAGGCGTCGAAGTACTCCTCCACATCGCTGCGTCATCCGGAAGTGTGCCCAGAAGACTGGCAGCATTGCCACGCTGAATGGCAATGCTAATTCTTTGGGCGAAGATCGAGTCAGCCCTCTGGTCACGCAAAGTATCGATCAGTCGGTGTGAAATTTCCTTGAATATGAGATGCGCATTTTAATTTGATTAATGAGTTGTTTATTATTTACTATGAATTTAATTATGTTTTATTCATATCTCTCCATCGGTGTCCATGGAAACTTCAACTATATCTGACGAGCCTAGTCCATTATCTCCTTACTGTACGACACACTTGTTTCTTCAGTTAAAAACTACACACTGAAGTAGTTTTTGTAGTGTAATTACAGTATTGAGCATTAGGTAATGTGGTATTTCAGCGGTGATATAGAGCGATTGTCGACTAGCTGATCGCGCGGTGTCATCTGCGTCTTTGGTTATTGCTCCGCTACCGTGGATCGTACCGTGATGTTATATAGCCTTGCCTGTCTAGCCTTGGCCTTACGTGGGCCACTCAGAAAGTTTTGAGAAAAAAAGTTTTTATGTATAAGGCACTGGCCACTTGTAATTATTTTGAAAACTTTGGTTATATAAAAGTAAAAATGCCATTGTTCGAATTTTGAATTTCCCTCCAAATTTTTTCGAGAGCCAAATCAAATTATCGTGCCTCATTTAAAAATGGATCTGAATCGAAAACATTTTCACATTTTCTACGATTTAAAGAAAGAGAAAGGGATTGCCTAAATACAAAATAGGGTTAGGTACGTTCATCTCAGCACTCAACCAGGATCTTTCCATCAACAGAATAAGGGTGACAATTTCCTTTGTCTTTTTCCACAGATATTCTACAATATTTTCTTCGCAGGGTATCCCTTTCCGACTAATTGGATAAAATGTATAACGTTGATTTGTGCCCGGTTTGGGGCGAAATGTCAGACCAAAGAGGCAAACGTTTTAATTTTCCTAAGTAGGCCAGCCGCCTTGCTATATTTAACTAAACATTATTTTGTTGAAATATTGGGGGGCTAATGGCGAAAAGGGTTAGGTGAAGAATGTATGTAGTTCAATCATTTTTATTACGTGATGAGACTTTTTTCGACCTAGATCTTTCACTAAGGAATGCGAATGGATGAGGTCTATGATTGAACGACCGATCAAAGAAGATGCTTGGTCTCTCTGGTTTTGTTCGTGACTCTGGAATGGAATTTCCCGGTGGTTATTAGAGTTCCGTACCTCAGCTCAGACAGCAAAACCGGAACCCTTAGAGGATAACTATTTTTGCCCGTCTATTCGTCTGTCTGTCAAGACCCTTTTTTTCAGGCCAGCTACTCCTTGAAACAGTGAAAAAATCAAACTTCTAAATCAACGCAATCTAAAGGTAAAGCTGTCTATGGTGCTTATAGATAGATAGATATATTATTTATTGTACACCAATAATAAAATTACATAGGATTATATTGACGCTTGCAAGGGAATCAAAACCAATAGGTGACTTCCCGTTGACGTTGAATCATGAAATTTGGCAAGAAGCAATGCTTTGTGGCATACATATAGGAAAAACGTCCGAATAAAGTAATTTTACAGTTACATCAGAAAATAATCACTTTTTTGCGATTATAAGCTTAAATTTGTACGGAACCCTCAGTGCACTAGTGCGACTCGCACTTTACCGGTTTTTTTTTAGTAAAGCGATTGGCCCCATATTTATTTAATTTTGTATCAACTTTTCATAAAATCTATTTTGGCTTTGACAACAGATTAAATAAGTTCTCAGAAATCAAAGAAGGTCTAAGCTAAACAAATATTGTGTTGTGTAACTGATACATTCTATCAAAGGTTTTTATAGGAAAGTAACTACTCTGTGCACCCTTATGGTAAGGTTTGGATGGTAAAGGGATTGTTCGAAAGAGTTAACGTAGTTATTCATCTAATAACTTCTCTCGCTCTAGGGCGGAGCGAGAGGGCATGTCAGACTTTTACTGACTAAACCAACACCTATGTTCCTTCAGTTACCCTTTGCGTTCAAGGCCCATGGGTTTCCCTTTCAGAAGTTAACTCATGACCCCAATAGGCTTCGGCCCTAGGGACCATGGCTCTGAACCACAAAAATCAATTGAAGGAACTCAGCTGGGTTTTGCTGCCGTCGACTACTCGAGCCCTCACCTACAGTGGCTTCGCTTGTAATAGTAGTAATCGCTTTGCCAATTGGCTGCTGTTCGATACTGTTGTTGTATACTTGAAATACTTCCAAAAATATGTAAGTACTTAAAATCTTTTTCGGATAGTCGATGGGGCCGAAAGGTTCTAGAGTGGCGACCGCACACCCTAAAACGCAGCGTTGGAAGGCCTCCCGCAAGGTGGCCCGACGACCTGGTGAGAGTTGCGGGAGTGCGGTGGATGCGACACGCGCAGGATCGGTCGTTGTGGCGACGCTTGGGGGAGGCCTATGTCCAACAGTGGATGTCTTTTGGCTGAAATGATGATGATGAAAATCTTATAGGTACATATTTTTAGTTATTCTATATTTTGCTTTATGAGTAAAGGTAAATTATTTGGCTGTAAAAAATATAAATAAAAGTTCTTTCATCAGAGTAAAGATGAAAGAGGCTATTCTTAGCCCACAATTTATGTACAGCCAGCCTCCTCTAACATCGACTGTCAGCAACAGCAATGCCATACGCACAAAATACAAGTATACTAAGAAAAAAAAAACAATTTCCGGCCCAATGAACACGTCGGAAACATCGCAGAGTATCTCCACATAAGACTTTATCATTTAATTCAGTTACAGCTTGTCATTTGCAGATATCGTTAATATAATGTAGAGGCGAAAGGAATTGTAAGTAGGTCAACCGTTCTACCCTGTTTACACCTAGACCCCTACCTGAGTTCACTTCGAATCCCGTAAATAAACAAGAAGACTACAAAACTATGTATATCATAACTTAACTACACTACTGTTGTATATATTTTTAGTAGGCTGTAGTACATAATTATGATACAAAGGCTGAATGACTTCAAGACCTTTGCGTTGAAAAAAAAAACTAGTGACATTTATTCAGTCAAATTATACTGTTTTTTAATTTATTTCTTGACCATGGATACAAAGTCCTTCAGTCTGAATAATAGAGATTACATAGGATTTTCTATTATTTTTTTTTACCATTTGGATATGGATACACACATTTATTTATTTTTTTGTGTAGTATTTGGCAGCAAATGTATCAAGTCAGCCTTCTCGGAAAACTTCGCCGAGGTAGTCAATACTACAATAAAATTCTCATCTCCATTTTTACCGAGATCACACCTGTTTCAATTATTCCACGTCTTGTTGCGCAGAGACTTGAGATAAAAAACCGAAATCTGTGTTTCCTGATAGCTACTACCTAGATATCTTTAAGTCAAGAGTGAAAAGGATTAAACCCCGAGCGAACGCCGGCGTTCGAATGTCATTGTCTTTCTATTGTGTCTCTAATTAGATACGCTACTCAATAGGTTAAATTATAAAAGACAAAAAATGGAGGGTGGGGGTAGAAGGGTAAAAAGTAGCCTCTACGAAATAAATTCACAAAAAAAAAAAAACATAAAAATCGGTCAAGCAGTTTCGGAAGAGTTCGATAACAAATACTTGTGACACGAGATTTTTATATTTTAGAAAATAATGTGATCATAAACCTTTTTTTCGGTGGGGAATCATCAAATAATCCTGCTCTGGGTAGAACGAGAGGGAGGGCCAGACTTTTACTGACTAAAAATCACCCATTTTCTTTCAGTTGCCCTTTGCGTACTAGGGCCATGGTAATTATTTCGAATAATCCCGCAGGTCGCGATCTTTTTACCTAAATTAAATAAGGAGAAACTGACTGACTGACATATCAACGCACAGCCGAAACTACATCACTCCTAGCCAAGTTGATAATCTGCAATCGTTAACGCTAGTCGAAAACTAATCAAATGTTGGGAATGACATCATCTCAACGTTAAGTCACGTGGTCAGAACAAACGAATAGAAAATTCGTAGCCAAATTCACATCGTTCAAAATGATAGAATGAATTGTTATCGATATATTTTTATCTATTCTACAATGTTCAACGCTACATCCTTTGTTTATTGTAGAACGAAATTGAAGAACGAGTGGCCGACTCAGGCGTCAATATGGCTACCAACTTATCGTTTTCTACAATTGCTGACACCGAGGCGTTACCAATTGGAGAACGGAATCCGACACGAAACGGAGATGACTTGGCTAGGGGGGCTTTTTTTTTTTTTTTTTTCCGGTGGGAAAATCATCTTATGACATCCCCCGCTCTTGGGCAAGGCGGGAGATAGTGTCAGACTTTTACTGACTAAAAACCCACTCCTGTTCCTTCGTTGCCTTTCGTACCAGGGCCGAGTCTTCCTTTCAGAATCAGACCCTTGGCCCCGGTAGGCTTCGACCCTGCTGGGCCCCTACAGTTGCTGACAACTCCTTGAGGCGCGCGTGGAACAACACGCGCCGTCGACGACTTGGGCTCGGTCCAGACGGTTACCGGACGGTCGGACGGCGAGCCACCCATTGCTCGCCGTCCGCAAGCCCGCGCCTACGGTGGCCGGAAATCGGGATCGGAATCCCGGCGGCGGTTGGGGCGTGAGGACCGTTGCCTCACGCGATCGACCGCCTCCTTCGCTAGCATTACTGCTTCGCAGAAGGAGGCGACCGCCTGCCACTCCTCCTCGCTCCGGACCATGGCCTGTACCAAGGCCCGGCGCGAGAGATCGCCGCTGCCGATCGCCCCCACGAGGACACGGCGTTGCTCTGCCCAAGCGGGGCACACCTCCACCGTATGCTCCACCGTGTCCTCCGGGCGGTCCACACAGTGGCGACACCCGGGCGTCGCTTCCACACGAATTCGGTGCAGGAACTTCCCGAACTTACCGTGTCCGGTGAGGACCTGCGTCATACGGAAGGTAATGACGCCGTGTTGCCTTTCCAGCCACTCCTCAAAGAGGGGACTTACCGCCATAATTACGGCGTGCCCAGCACTGGGTTGCGATAGTCGCTGTCGCCATTCCGCCATGAGATCCCGCCGGAACTCTTTCCGCCATGCCGCGACTTGTCGCGGCAGCGGAGTTTCGCCCCGGCGTTGCAACTCCACGCGCAGGTCGTGCATGCGTGCAAGGCCTGTTGCCTCCAGATCCCATGGTGGCTGGCCAGCAAGGAGGCTCGCCGCTTCGCGGGAAACCGTGCGGTATCCCCGCACCATCCGAATGGCCATGACCCTCTGGCACGCGTTCAGCTGGGCCGCCGGTCGCTTTCGCAGTGACGGCGCCCACACCGGCGCCCCATAAAGGGCCATGGACCGAACGATGCCTGCGTAGAGCCTCCGGCAGGAGGCGTCAGGACCCCCGAGGTTGGGCAGGAGCCGCTTGAGGGCAGCCCCATTCCGATTCAGTTTGGGAGCCAGACGTCGGAAGTGCTCCTCGAAATTCCACCGGCTGTCGAGGACGAGTCCCAGGTACTTCATCGTCGACCCGACGCCGGTGTGAACTCCTCCTACCGTTAATTGGGAACGCCGAGGCGGCGCGCTCCGAGGGCCGTGAAAACACATGGCCTCGGACTTGTGAAGCGCCACCTCGAGTCCCAAATGCTGGATCCTATCAACGACTATCGCAACCCCGCGTGTCGCTAATTCGACCGCCGCCTGGTACGACTCTCCCTGCGCCAGGACCAGCGTGTCGTCTGCGTAGCAGACCACGCTGACCCCGTCAGGGAGGTCGCCGCGCAGCACGTAGTCGTAGCCGATGTTCCACAAGGGCGGTCTTAGTACCGATCCCTGCGGAACGCTGCACGACATCTCTCGCCGTTTCCACTCTCCCTGGTGACCAGGGTAGATGATGTACCTGTCCGACAGGTAGGCCTCGATCACACGAAAGAGGTAGTCGGGCACCCGGTGATACCGGAGTGCCCTCTTAATGCTACTCCAAGGCAGGGAGTTGAAGGCGTTGGCGATGTCCAAAGACACCGCCACGACACACCTGCCCTGGGACACGGCATCCCCCGTCGTGAGAGCTCGCACGCGCATGATGGCGTCCACCGTGGAGCGCCTCCTGCGAAAGTCAAACTGGCCGTCCGCCAGATCCGGCCCCACCCGTGTTAGGTGCGCGACGAGGCGGTCTGCAATTACTCTTTCAAAGAGCTTGCCCACCTCGTCGAGCAGCACAATGGGCCGGTACGCGGACGGAGAGTCCGCAGGGCGCCCTGGCTTCGCGATAAGGACCAGTTTCCCCGTCTTCCAGCAAAGTGGGAACTGGCCCCTCTCCATGCATGCGCTGAAGAGCCCTCTTAATCGAGACCCGAGAGCCTCCATGGCCAGGACCCAGGCTTTACCAGGCAAGCCGTCGGGTCCTGGGGCGGTATTTTTGGCACTCAACCTTCGTACCGCCACACTCATCTCTACCTCGGTCACCTCTGGAGCAATGTCGTCGTCGTCGCCATCGTAATCCGCGTTAGACACTGCTGGTGGCGGAGCCATGAGCGGGGGAGAGTGTTCCCCTCGCGCAGGGAACAAAGTGCTCACCACACCCTCCACAATCTGGGGCCGGAGACTCTGCGTGAGTGGGGGAGCCCAGGGGCGGAGTTTGTCCCGCACCACCTTGTAGGGGCGTCCCCACGGGTCTCCGTTCAGAGTCCCCAGCCACACGTTGCGGGCCTCCAACTTGGCCCGCTTTATTTCCGCTCGGAGGGTGCGCTTCGCCACTCTGTATCCCTCATACAGCTCCGCCTCTCTGGCCTCCGCATCCGGCGGGCGGATGCGGCGACTGCAGTGTCTGGCGTACCGGCGCCGCGCGGCATTGCACGCATTGCGCAGTGCCGCAATTTCCGGCGACCACCAGTACACCTGGCGCCGGGCACGTCCTGGCCGGACTCGGGGCATTGCCGCGTCGCAGATTTGCGACATGGCCTCCCGGAACCACTCTGCCTCAACGTCGATGTCGACAGGCCTGTCCGGTGCTTGCACCAAGGCCTGTACCATTGCGGCTTCCAGGAAGAGCTCCCGGTCCAGCTGCTTCAGCGCCCAACGCGGACCACACGGGGTCTGTTGGACCGGCGCGATGGAGGTCTGGCCGGAGACGTCAAACCGAATGTACTGGTGGTCTGAGTACGTCTCCACCCCCTCCATGACGCGCCAGTCGACGACACGCGGTGACAGAGCAGGGCTGGCGAACGATATGTCCACCACTGACTCGCCCTGCATCCGCACACACGTGGGGACAGAACCCCGGTTTAGGACGACCAGGCCTGTCTCCAGAGCCCAGTCCTCCACCATCCGACCCCGCTGGTTCGTGTACCGGGAACCCCAAGCCAAGTTCTTGGCATTGAAGTCCCCGCACACGACCACGGGGAGGGAACCAAACTCAGCGACGACGGCATTCAGCTCCATAAGGGAGATGTGGAGATCGGCGAGAGTTCTGTTCGGGGACAGGTAGACGCCTACCACTGCAATGTCCCCGAACCGTGCTGCCACGCAACCCCGTCCTCTCTTGACAGCCTCGGGGGACGGAGTACCGGCGGCGGCCGACGAAATTAAGGTCACCGAGCCGTTCAGGTCCTGAACCCAGTCTCCCCTGGGCAGGACATAGTACGGCTCGGAGACCACGGCGATATTAAGGGAGAATTTTCCAAAATTCACCACCTAAGGAGATGAAACGAGGTCCAAAGTTTGTACAGAGAAACTGACTTTCACGCGGGCAAAGCCGCTGGCAAAAGCTAGTTAGGTATAAACCTACAGGTATTATCTCGCATCTTTTTTTCCCTTCAAACTTATCATCATCATCTTCCTGCCCTTGTTCCGTGTTATTTGGGGTCGGCGCAACATGTTTTTCTTCCATTCCGTCCTGTTACCCGTCATGCCATCACCAACTCCCTTTTCTTTCGTATTACTTCTCACACAATCCATCCATCTTTTATTTAGCCTCCCTCCATCCATCCACATGTATACTCATAAATTAAACTATTGTAACACAATTATTATTTTCTACTTATCTACTATTAATGAGTTGCTGACGATTCCATTCGGACAGTGTCCAAATTGGCACATTTTTATTTCAATATTTTTTTCACTTACGACTCCGACACACACTGTTTAGTACAGTCAGATAAAAAGTTTTTAAATATAATATATAGGGGAAAAGCGTTACCATAACTATTTTAGGGTGGATTTAAGGCGGCAACTTTGGGTAATAAATTTCTACATATTATATTTTAAACTTTTTTTATCTGACTGTACTAAACAGCTTGAATTTTGCCCGAATCGTTAGTGAAAAAATATTGAAAACAAAATGTTTATGTCCGAATCATCAGCAACTCTTTTTAATACACAGCATTGTGCCTTGCCCAGCCTGACTATCATTAAAACCCGACGAGGGGAGTATGTCAAGAAGATGGGCTGTGTTCCTGTATCTGCTAATAACAACAAACTGCCAACGGGGTGATTAAGGCAATTTCCCCTTTGTCCGTTCATTGGCAGTGGACATTTATGCCTTTAGACGAGAATATTTGACGGCACGGTTGGCGCACTGCTTGAGCAATTGCCTGCTGCCCTGCGTGTAGCGGATTCGATTCCCACCCGGAATAAATATTTGTATGGCCTACAGATTTGCAACGAAGTGAATGTAAATTTTAATTTTTTGTAAACGCGCTGCAATACAAAAGTAGGCAAAGCTTTTTTCAAAAAAATAATTTAAAAAAAAGCATTCGTTTTTTTTTCTCCCATTCCATCGATAGGAGAATATGGCTTAGCACTCTTGTGCATCCGCCATCGTCAAGTTGTAAAAACATTAGTTACTTATTTTCAAATCCAAAAAGTGCAATGCAATGACTAATCATTATGATTCAAATTCAGTTCAAACTTGTTGATCGAAGAGCTCAAAGTCCTAAATATGTTATAATTCATATTAGACCTACCTATGGACATACAAAAAAAACATCAGAAGCTAGGGCACGGTTATGATTGTTCGTTTACTATGGAGAAGAACCGCCAAGAAACAACATGGTTCGATTTCAATTGATTTATTTTCATAAAATAATGCATGTGACGTTTATAGGTAGACAAAAGTAGAGAAGACGCTAAACGTACAGTAAGGACTTTGAAAGGTGGTTGGTAAAACCTGGATGAGAGTAGCCGAGGATCGAATAAACGAGCGGGTGTCCGTGTGGAAGACCTATGTTCAAGACATCATCATCATCATTTCAGCCGAAAGACGTCCACCGTTGGACATAGGCCTGGGACCGAGTGTCGCCACAATGGCCGGTCCTGTGCGTTTCGCATCCAAGGTTCTGGAATGGCGACCACGTACCGGAAGACGCAGCGTTGGAAGGCTTCCCACAAGGTGGACCGATGACCTGGTGAGGGTCGCTGGAATCCAATGGATGCGAGACGCACAGGATAAGACATAGCTTGATGATAATGATGCATATAGGGTTGCAGCTTTAGACTGAAGAAACGCGGTGTCAACATAATGCGGACAGCCCGACGGACACGGTGGAGAATACGGTGGAGGTGTGCCCCACTAGGGCGGAGCACCGCCGTGTCCTAGTGGGAGCGATCGACGGCGGCGGCCTTTCGCACCTGCTTTGTTTCTGGCCATGGTCCGGAGTGAGGGGAAATGGGAGGCAGTCGTCTCTTTCTAAGGAAACAGCCGCACGCGTGAGGGCACGGATATCCTTACATCCTATCTGCCGCGACCCCGATCAAGTCTACCAGCCACCGTAGGCGTGGGCTTGCGGACGACGAGCAATTGATAGCTCACGGTCCGGCCATCCGGTAACCGTCCAAACTGAGCCCAAATTGTCGACAGCGCGTAGTGTTTCAAGCGCTCCTCAAAGAGATGTCAGCAAAATTGTAGGGTTCAGAGCGGCCATGGGTTGACTCGTGAAAGGGAAACCTACGGGTTTCCCTTTCTTACGGCTCTTAGAACGCAGAGGGCAACTGAAGGAACATAGGTGTGGTTTTAATCAGTAAAAGTCTGACACGCCCTCACGCTCCACCTTAGAGCGAGAGAAGTAACTAGATTTCTCACCGTAAAAAATATACAGGGTTGCAGTCATAGATATCAGAAAGAAGTATTTTATATTTCTAAGGTTGCAGCAATGGTGAGCATTCAGCTTTTTAAGTGGGACCGTATCTACTGTATTAAGCTGTATTAAGTACACCGCAAAGAATACACAGTATCTTTACCCAAGTACAAAACTGTAGGGGTATCTCAACAACGACAACAAAAACTGAAGCAACACTTTTTACTAAAAAATGCTTAATAAAAGTCAAGATTTGGTTTAAGTGCAGTAACAAGATTAGGGGAGAATTCTCGGCATATTCTTGATTTTTGATGGGACATTTTGTAAGCAAAATGGGACTCGAGACGCGGAAAATGTTGTAAAGAGAGGAAAAATGTTTAACAATTACAGAAACGGTTTCACGCCACGTTTTTACCAATATTTTTTTCTTCCGGGACTGTAAATTTTTTGATAATTTTTTTTTGTCAAGGATGATACTGAGTTCGAGACAATGACGCCTTGCAACAATGTAATGGTTGCTAAATTATTCTTGTTACCAAGAAGGTAACAAGAATAAAGGTTTTAAAACTGAGATAATTTAAGAAAAGAAAGAAAAACATTTATTTGTAACTTGCACACGACAAACAACAATAAAATTAGTGTTTTTCCATTTTTATCGCCAATTATTCATTCTTAATTAATAGCCTGGACAATATATCTATAAATTGAGTGTCATTTTGGGATATAAACAAACGCTAATAACTTTGCTATTTATGAATATTATTTATTGAGACTTTACTTAAATAATAACAAGACCTTTGCGAATAAGCTCTTTAAGTATTTGTACTAATTAAAAACTAATGGTGTATAACCAATTAGGTACATAGCTTCTGTAAGTGGCTGTGTCCACAATTAGAATTCTAACGGTGGTAGAATTCCCTGACGGAGTCTGTGTTTCCTGAGAGCTCTTTAAATCAAGAGAGAATAGATTATTTAGGTTATTTTTAGATTATTAGACTATCGTGCTCCATAGTCGACCACATCATCACTTACCATCAGGTGAGATAATGGTACGCGAGCCTACCAATAAAGAATCTTGATCTAAAATCTTTATATATTTAATTATTTATAATTCTACTGTCTCCTCCGTAATGGCATGACCGATTTGGATGATATTTTGTGTATATATTTGAGTGGGTCCCTGGATGGTTTGAAAATACAATTTGACCCGGTAGGTAGCGCTGTAAAGGTGCTTAATTTTTTTTTCTGACAGTAGACCAGTTTTTACACAGGACAACGTCTGTCGGGACAGCTAGTAAGAAAATAAATAAAAACTTTAGTCAGCAAAAAGATCATATCGGATTAACAAAACACTGGCATCAAAATTAAATTACACCCTGATTTCCAACATCAATTTACAAGGTAATATTTAATATGACATTGTTCACTGAACCCGTATTTACCTAGTTAATAACCCACATAGGTAACAAAATCATATTCATACGCCCGCTGCCCATTAACTGATTAATTCATTAATTTAATTACATGCTGGTCGACTGTTACAGCATGCAACATTGTTTCCGACATTGTTACATAGTTTTGTACTCGTATATTGTAATGTTCATATACCATAACCTCATGCTTTTGTTCCGCGAAGAGTTAAGCAGAGATGTCCCTTTAAAACGTCGTCATTCATACCGCGTAATCGAAGGATTGCAACAATTTGCCTGCATCGGTTTTCTCATCCAATTATAATTTAGTTGTCTTCAATGCGCGATTATGACGTTATTACACATTTTCCATTAGATATTTTGGAAACACAGTATCTTGTGGATATTATCTAGGTTTCTATTGAAATCCATTTATTTTGTTTAAAATTATTCCAGTAAAGAACTCTGAAAATCTGCAATTTTGCATACATGCATTTGCGTACTTCATAATTTACTCAAAAATTTAAAAAGTAAAAAAAAAAATTAACAATAGAAGCCTTGCAAATTTAATCAAGATTCTGAATGACGAAATTTTTTTCAAAAACTTTTAAGGGTTTAAAAAAACAAGTATTTCCTGGAACAACTTTTGTGAAATTTATTTTTTTTTTTTTTAAATTACCGAATGGTAATTCCATGATTTACTCGAATATTAAAACTCGGTTGGCACTCGCCGACAGACGCCCCGGGTGTTGGGAGTCGCATGGCAATCCCCAGGTACCGCAGGCACGGGCTTGCGGACGAGGAGCAATAGGTAGCTCGCCGTTCAGCTGTCCGGTAAGGAACTAGCTAGAGTCGCGCCTAAAAGAGAAGTCGGCAAAACCGTAGGGCCCTAGCAGGGCTGATGCCTGCTAGGGCCACGGGGAACTTCTGAAAAGGAAACCTGTGGTCCTAGAACGTTAAGGGCAACTGAAGAATCGGTCAGGTAGTGTCACTACATGTAAAATACTGGTATTGATTTATTCATTTTGTGTATTCAGTTCTAGCACGATGCAATCACACCTAATCTGTTTTTTTTAGGTGAGATATCATCCAATAACTTTTCGCGCTCTAGAGCGGAGCGAGAGGCCTGAAATACTTTTACTGACTAAAACCACACCTGTGTCTTTCAGTTGCCCATTGCAATCTAGAACCTCGAATCTAATAAAATTTAGAAAACGCTACGCAGACTGAAAGATACAATCACATTTACGCAGATGACCTCTACATTTCGTAGCGTATTTTCGTCCTAACCCGTTGAAACACAAAATACAAACTGTTACAGCTCAGAATTTAATTAATCCATCGTGTCACGGTTAAAATGCTTACCCCGTTACCCCGCGTTACCGCGTCAGGGATGATCCCAATCCGAGTAGGCTAATGAAGTAAAATAATTGATTAATTGCGAGCCACCCGCGGGTCGCGACCCTGACTAATTACGACTTATGACTGCTTTGATTTATGATTCGTCTGACTTGTAACTATAAATTGCTTTAGAGGTGTGACATAGACGGTAAGTATGTGATCTTTTAAAAGATTTTTTTAAATGATATAAACTTCGACTGGCCTGTTGGTCTAGTGGTTAGTGGCCCTGACTGCTATGCCAGAGGTGGTGGGTTCGATTCTCCCCCAGGACAAATGTTTGTGTGATGAGCACGATCAATTGTTCTGTGTCTGGGTGTAATTTATCTATAATATGAAACACCCTTGCATATTTCATCGAGATTCTAAGTAACGATTTTTTTTTCCAAAATCTTTCAAAGTTTGTTAAAAAAAACACGTATTTCCTGGAACAAGTTTTGTGAAGAATCAAGTGAGCGACGGAAGTTACCGAATACCTACTGAGCGTTCAGGCACTATATCTTTCTTTTCTCGAATTGCCTCTTTATCAAACATTGCGTTAGATGAAACAGCAAGCTTTTCATCCATGCTTACGTTGACGATAGACGGACCAAGAAGAGCCCTCTTAACCGAGTTCTTTAGACCCTCAGCACCACAGACTACATCATAACTATACTTATACAGACATATCTTTATATATTTAATTCTTTGGTACGTGTGTTTGTCACTTAACCCCTCCTAAACGGCTAGACTGATTCGGATGAAACTTTATGTGTAAATTGGATTAGATTCCTGGATGATTTGAAAATGCAATTGAACCCGGTAAGTGGCTCTGCAATCATGATCTAAATTTTTTTTTCTATCGTAAAGCCAGCTTTCGGCCAGGACAATGCTTGCCGGGCTCGCTAGTAAATTATATATAAAGAATCACTCAGAATCTCGAGATAAACGAATCTGTATTTATGGTATATTTATACGTACGTTGTAATCGTGTTCATTGTATAAATAGGGATACAACTAACACGAGATCTAAACAAACAACAACATAAATAAATGATTCTTCTAATAAATATGTCCGTTAAGGTTAACTGGCGTATTTTGTGAGTCAAGGCCAAACGCGATACTAATCTTAAATCTCCGAAACAAATTATATTAGTCAGCGAGACTCTTTTGCGGAGTTTCGGTAGCAATAATATAAATAATAATATTCCACAACTATCACACAACGCCGTCTAGTCCCAAGCTAAGCAGAGCTTTTTTGTGAGTAGAAAAAATCTACATCCTGTATCTTTTTTATAATTTTTACTAGATTGGTACTGATGAGTCCTTGCGTTAGACATGCAATTTATGGTTGTTTATTGGGTGTGTTGAAGATAATATTAAGTTTTACGATTTATTTTTTTCTCAAATCATAACTTTTTATTTACTTCGGACCCCACTGTGAAAAAAAAATACTCTACCGAAAAGTGACCCTGTATTACAAGTCTTGGCGCATTTAATAGGGATTCTGAAAAGGTATTACACATGGCCATGAGTGGCTCTAATATCTTTCTAGGACGAAAAAACAAAACAACGATTGTGAAATAATTGTTTTATTAAGCAAAACATTTTACAATAAATACTCAAAATTCCTGCCTCTGACCATAATACATAATCTGCACCGCCTAATAAAATTCCTACGTAACCTACGGAATGCACCTCTGTTGTTAGTAACTTGTACCCTAGCAAATTCGAGCTTTTGTCGTAGTTCTTGTTCGCTATTGTTCTCTCCTTGGTAAACTATTTCTTTAAAATAGCCCCAAAGAAAAAAATCTAATGGATTTAAATCGGGCGACCGGGGTGGGAACCATAAAACTCGGTTAGGCTTATTTAAAAATAATACAATTAATGACAAAGACTCTCTGCTTCTCTTCTACACTAACCATTTAATCCTTTGTCAATAAAAGGCCGGTTCGCCCGTCAGCTCGAATTTGCTAGGGTACAAGTTACTAACAACAGAGGTGCATTCCGTAGGTTACGTAGGAATTTTATTAGGCGGTGCAGATTATGTATTATGGTCAGAGGCAGGAATTTTGAGCATTTATTGTAAAATGTTTTGCTTAATAAAACAATTATTTCACAATCGTTGTTTTGTTTTTTCGTCCTAGAAAGATATTAGAGCCACTCATGGCCATGTGTAATACCTTTTCAGAATCCCTATTAAATGCGCCAAAACTTGTAATACAGGGTCACTTTTCGGTAGAGTATTTTTTTTTCACAGTGGGGTCCGAAGTAAATAAAAAGTTATGATTTGAGAAAAAAATAAATCGTAAAACTTAATATTATCTTCAACACACCCAATAAACAACCATAAATTGCATGTCTAACGCAAGGACTCATCAGTACCAATCTAGTAAAAATTATAAAAAAGATACAGGATGTAGATTTTTTCGAATTTTAATAACAATTAGTTAAAAAAAGTCATATTTCCCATAAAAACACAAAATAAATTATAACTCTGCAGGGGTTGACCCCATCTAACCCGTAGTTGCGTTTGATCCACGACTTTTGGGCCACCCTGTATAACAACATGCTACGACCTATGAGAGCAGATCAGTAACCAAAGACATGGGTGAAACCGCAGGAGACATCTAGTGTAAAATCAATTCCAAACTTGCAGCACCACCTATTTCTTTAAAATTAAGAGTTTATAACATTTCTGTTAGAAACTTGAAATCGCATTAAAGTCGCATTCCAATTTGAAAGCTTGAAATATTTTGTTATTTACATGGACCATATTTTAAAACTCAAGGGGTCCAGAAGGCCAAAGACCGCTAGGGCTGCGGAACCGTTAGAAAGAGTGATCGTAGCCCTTGAACACAAAGTGCAAGTGAAGGATACAGGTGGGTTTAATTCAGTAAAAATCTCACACGCACTACAAGTAAAATAAATTTATTTTAATAAGAAAAGTAAATCCACGGGGACAGCTTGTAGATATATTATTAAAAAAATCAAAACCTGTAGCACCACTTTTTCTTTAAAAAAAAGTAACGAACGTTTCCATGGAAAACACAACATTTTTGATAGAAACTAAAAATCGCATTAACGTCAAATTCCAATTTGAAAGCTTGAAATTTTTAGTCTTTTCATGACCATATTTTTGCTCTTGCGGTCCACCAGTGTTCTTTGGACCCCAGCTAGGAAACCACTCGACGGGTGGCAACGACATCTCGGGCCGGGCCTTGGTACACAGGCCATGGTCCGGAGCGAGGAGGAATGGCAGGCGATCGCCTCATTCTGCGAAGCAGTAATGCTAGCAAAGGAGGCAGCCGCACGCTTGAACAGCACGTAGTGTTCCACGCGCGCCTTAAGAAGATGTCTGCAAATCGTAAAGGGGCAGCAGGGTCGAAGCCTACTGGGACCATGGGTTAAGTGATGAATGATTTCCCATCATAAACAAAAAAAAAAGCTTGGGAACCACTGACCTAGAGCTTTATCTTCGTCGCAGATCTTAGAAATAGACTCCGAACGTAGCAATGTATTTTTTATTACTACCGATTTGCGCCTGTCTTGACTTCCTACGCACGCCATCACAACTCCATTAGACGTGTTCTACAACTCTTTGTGTCATCGCTTCCCTCTGAAAACGATCTTAGGGAGTTGAAGCTTAAACAGTATAGCTCTTCTACGGTATAAACATAAAAAAAGAAATATTCTAAATCAACAATCAATCATTCAATTGCTCTAAATTACACTTTTTAGGTTGTATTTTGCACACCTTGGTTTGCAACCGTCTGGTCACCCCTTAACACTAGTCTATAAGAACATTGTTACTAACAAAATAGACACCATGTTCTGAAAGAAAGTATTTATTTTTATTATATTTTTATGTATATATTTGCGATTCATGTCAACATTCTTATTTACAAAACACGTGTATCTATGTTATCGTTTTCAACGTTAGGAAATTGGATACAAACAACATTTTCCTTAACCAAACGAGACTAGACGTTACCTTTATAGTCCTCTAACAAGCTAGTTATATCTTGAATGGATTCAGCGCTGTGTAGGATGAAATTGATTGAAATACTATTATCCATCCTTTAATGTTAGAAATGTGACGCGCATCTGTCTGCCTGCTTCGCTTTCAAGGCTAACCTTCTCAAATAATGTTTGTTTATTTTGACAGAAAGTAGTTTGTTTCCTAGGCCTAATATCTTGAATACGGATAGCTTTTACACGGTCATGAAATTTAGAGAAGCAGCCCCCTTAGCCAAGTTACAACCGTTTCGTTTCGATTCTCTTTTCGTCGATCGCCTCGAGTCGGCAACGCCTCCGATTCCTTTGCTCTGACGTCATATCAACGCTCAATCACGTGGTCAGAACAAAGGAATAGGAGGCGTGGCTGACTCGAGGCGTTCAACGAAAAGATAATCTAAACGAAACGGTTGTAACTTGGCTAGGGGGGCTGGTATAGCAACGTTTTGTTTAAACATTTTGTTAAAATCTATTGGCAATTTCCACAAAATAAAATGTTGTAATAAAAAGCGGGGGTGATTGCAATTCGGTAAACCAGTCACTGAGGCTTAACTAGAATACTCTTATTATTATTTATTGTAAAACTTATTAAATTACAATTAAGAAATTACATATTATCTATCCTCTAAAAAAGCAGGTAACGTGGTGAACTGTTTACAATAAATTTTCTGATAACTAAAATAAAAATATTAGATAGACAACTTTAATTGACTACCCTTTTTTTGAAGAGTCATCAAATGTCTTCTTCAGCCTTTCACCGTATGCTCCACCATGGCCTCCGGGCGGTACAAGTGACCAGCCTTATAACCGTCTCTATCAGTATCCTTAAATTCTGTTAAACTATTTAGAAGACCTCACCCTAACTATCTGAGCCAATTCAAAAAAACCTTTTCAAATAGCACCTACCTAGATTCAAAGATATTTTCAAACCGATTTGCATAATTGAGTTATTCGGGTAGTCGAGGTAAAGGTTTTTGAAGTTATTGTCTTCAATTACTAAGCAGCGTCTTCGGACGAAATGAAATAAAACGGATGAAAAAATGTCGTTATATTCGCTCGGCAGCGAAACTCCCGGAGCGCAGTTAAAGCTCCCGAAAGGAAAGAGTCGGTAGTGAACCTAACTAGATTTTGATTCCTTTGATCCTTTGGCTTGCAATGCAGTTACGTCATTGAACAGATCGTTTTTCTTTTTTAGAATAAAACTTAAAAAACAAATGTGTAGTTTCAGAAGCTGCTACAATTAGCACTACGAATAGATGCTATTCAAATATATGAGATTAATGTTATTTCTATAGGCTCTTAATAAACTAGTGCGCCTCACCATCAATGATTGCATCGCTGCTTACCATCAGGTGGGATCGCAGTCAAGCACTGGTTTATATGAATTAAAAAAAAACAAAAATCTAAGAAATCCACAAGAGAAAATGTATTTAGAAAACCTTATTGGACCAAAAAAATCATTACTAAACAAAAAACAATGCTTCAAAAAAACAGTCAAACTCAGAGCCTTCTTTCAAAAGTCGATAAAAAGAAAAAAAACCTTTTAAATTATATAGGCGTCTTTAATATTCTATCTCCAATGTTTGTTATCGTTGTGTTCAAATCTCATTTTGTGTTTTAATTTATTAAATCAAGTTGGCTGAGGCAGGGAAATTGAAGGCGCCTGCCATTTTGCCATAATAGCACCCTTTGTCTTCATTATTTCTGCCCCGCCCTGGCTCTGTCAAAAATGCTTCTTCACTTCGCCTGAAGGCGCATTACGGTGTTGTAAATCAGCCGATATTGTTTTGAACGGTTAGCTAATTATGAGTATTTGTTAATGTTGTAATTTATTAGCTATGTGTTCATAGAACAGATTAGAATAGAAATACTTTTATTCGGGACGGACACAGCACAACGGTTAGGTACAAACACAAAGTAAAAAGAACAAAAGTATAGAATGCGCCGAGCGTGCCGTACCGAAAGGGTGACCACCTCAGCATTTGCTGGGCGTCAGACACCCAGCGGTGGTTTTCAGTTGGCACCCCGCAGTTACACACGAACGAGGGTAAAAAAATGATAAGTAATTGAATTAAATATTGATATTGTGTACCTACTGGTGTATAATTTTATTGAAATAAAATATATAATTGATAAATAACAACATAATATCTATCTTCTTTAAACTATAATAAATCTGTAGAAGTTTTTAGTTGTGCGCGCATCACGTAAAATGTATGAAATCGATGTAGATAACTTTTATACATTAAAATTGTGTGTTACTTGATATATTACTAAGGCTTTGTTTCATCGCAACCGGTTGACTATATCGAAAGATATACTATATTCATTGACTTAGACGGTACGAAGTTCGTTATATAATAAAATTAGTACCACATTGGATTTATCGAAAGCTTTAGGGCTATTTATACTAGACTACATCATAAACATTTCCTAGAACTGTAAAAAAATTATACTCCAATTGGTTCACAATCATGGCAACCGTGTGCAATGATAAACACTTACCTAAAATGAAATTCAATTCAATACTATATTGTTTAATTTATTGAGTAGCGTAATTAGAGACACAATAGAAAGACAATGGCGCGTTAACGCCGGCGTTATTGCGGGGATCAACAGCTTACATCGGAAATGCAAGTTCTGTATTATATTATCAAATAGGAAATCTACTAATTAATTCTGAAGCATTTGCGTATAAGATACCTAGTCATTCATTTCTAGTCAGTCAGACGCTTTATAAGTGACCATGTAAGCCTATGTGAAATAAACAAAAAAAAAGCGTTTGTTTTTGAAAAGAACAATAACCACATAGTACCTACATCCGAGTTTTTTTTTTTGTTTAACATGAAACTGCATTGGATTTTGCTGCCTGAATATGTTTCGAATTCCAATACATGGTTGAGAATAAGGTTGAAGTTTGAAACCAACAATCAACCACTCAAATGCAGTCGTGTTCAATTCTATATCTTCTCGATCAAATCGTTCACACAAAGAAATCTCTTTTTCCGCGTTTTATTCGACAAACTGGGTTCAAACATGTCGAGTTTGAAAACTTGTTTATTGCAAGTTACGTCTTCGTCTACCGCGAACTTCGGAGCAATCGATTGATGCTTTGTATCGCATCGAGATCGTTGATAATCGAGATGTACCGGATCTGAAAGAGACTATTTTTTTTTTTCATTTGTTGCTTTATAATTCTCATTTCAGTTATAAAAAGCTTTGATATTAGATACTATCAATTTTATCGCCCCTAATATCTAATCCAAATAATTTATAGTTACATAAGAAAGAGGTGTTTGAAAAAATAAAATTGTAGATATTCTTGAAAACAAAAAAAAATATTTGGTTACAGAAGAATAATTAACATCTTAACCTTAAACCACAATTCAAAGAAGCAGTGAATTGAATCTTAAACTTCTGACAAAATAATATCATGAAGAAGTAAGCCAACTAACTCCTCATTCTCTGCCAAAAAGGGTTCACAAATTAGTAGTAATTTATAATACTGTCACATATGTTTATAAACTGAGTCGTAATTATTTGTCATCGTATTACACGAATGGTTTTAATACCTAAGTATGTGCACTTCATACACTACTTTATCACATTTCATTAAAAACACAGTAATAAAAAAATAATATCTAAAATTTGTCAGCTGGGTTAAGGGCAGGTGCACACATATTTTAACAGAAAAAAAAAAATAGCATTATTTTGTTAGGGATTGGGTATCTTATCATAGTTATTTGTTGTACAAGAGTGCAAAGTTGCTTTTTAACCGCGTGCTCAATTTTGATGACCGAGCAAGCGAAGGATTCAAAAATTAGAATCCTGAGCGTTAGCGAGAGAATCAAAAGAGCACGAGGTGAAAAATCTTTTCAATACAATTACTCGAAAACCCGCTCTTATCCTTCCGCTTTTAGGCACGCAATAGACTGTTTTCCGCACTAGTGCAGAAAAGAGCGCGTGCCCTCCCCCGCCACAATGTTATTGCATTTATCGTATTTGGCTGGGCGCGCGTCGACCCCCACGCGTCGCGGGTCAAGCCCTGTTTATTAATTTCTTCGTAAGTGTATTGAAAAAAGTCGTTTAATACACGTGCAAATTTGTCAAGCAGCCCTCGGCTCCATAACACAAAATGTATTGAGCTCGGATAATTCAATAAAATATGCCAGCAAAACATTTTCTGAGAAAGTTTTGGCTCCTTTAGCTAGTTGCTACGTGTTAAACATAACGTACTGTTTCAAATACTTCTCGCGTGATTGTTGAGGGAGAAAGCTCATTTGCGCATTATTAAAAGTTTCAGTCAATTCTGTTTGCGACAAATAAACTTCTTCGTCGCTAGAATCACTCATTTTAGGTTTTTCACTTGTTTTCAAGTTTCTTGTTTTCAACCTAAGGTTGTAACAATATGACTTGAAAAGAAAATGGCGCGCGCAAAGGAAATTAAAAAAAAGTACACCAAGGAGGTTCCTAGTCTGAGTTTTTAACTAATTAAAAAAAGTTGTATGATCAATTTGGCACCATGGAGAATAAATAGGTTTGATGATGTTTTGAATTCACAAACTTAGTGCACATGATGTTCTAAATTCAATTTACTTTATCTCCTAGCGGATAAAAACGGCTTTTGCACTCAGATATCGAAGAGCAAAAATGGATTTCTATTTTAGATATAATTTTAATATTTTATTTGTACTTAATTTCAATTTTAATTTTAGTTCCTAATGTTTTGCTCTTGTTTTAGTTTTATTAATGTAGTATTATGTAGGTACTCGTAGCATGTAGTTTCTACTTTTATGGGGCATGTGGTGCTAACCTATAAGAAATTGTAACACTAACCTAGATTGTGAATATCTTTTTTTTTTGTATGTTTCAGTGTATACGATTGTTGGTTGGCCAATAAATAAAATAAATAAATAAAAATAACTTTTTTAATTTTATTTAAATTTAATTATATTGTATTACTTTTATAAAAATAATACAATATTTAAACTTTACAATATGAGAGTAAATAAAGTATCTTTTTAATTTTATTGGGCTTGTCGATGGATAACTTAAGTCTATAAGATCTAGTTTTGATTTTATAATTGAAACTTTACTATATGAGATTAGATAAATTAATTACTGCCAAGGCTGTTGCCATCATCTGTTGTTGCACTACTCCGATCGACGTTCAAGATGTGGTCGAGGGAGTCTTCAACTTTGGACCCCCGCCCTCTGGCGTCCGTCCAAAGAGTCCAAACCAGAACAGGGTAGAACTTGGTAACCCAACTGTTTTGGTTTCATATTAAATTTAAAAGCCATGAAGGTGGCCCATGTGTTTTGCAAATTGCTGCATTGTTTTTTTTTTTTTTGCGTTTTCTATATTTCAAATAAAACATGCAGCAATTAAAACATAATACCTACCTAACTACAAAATTATATAGCTTTCATGATTACCACCTTTGTACCACCTAACAGTCAATGAATATAGTGATTACCTTTTAGCTAAACTTATTGACCGAATGATTGACACGTACAGATATTTGACAGTTGCTGTCATTTTTCGATGTATTTGAATATTCTTTCATTTTTTTTTTGCTTTAATTTTTCCGACATTTTTATAGTCATTCCGCTATTCGGGGCCGAGACGAACGTAAAAAAGCAAAGATCATTAAAATCGGTCCATTCTTGACTTATAATTAAAATTAATGCAGTAAATAAGACGACTTTGTTTTATGTAAATAGTTGACGACTTCCTGTGAATATAATTTCGAGAGCTAAATTGTTGAATGAAATATTAAATATAGTGGTTATTTAATCATAATTGTTGAAATCAAGTGACATATAAATCTCCCATATAAAACAGCGGTGCCATTTAAAAATAAAACTTGGCATGCTACATTGAAGAAATCAACTTAGTCTAGTCTAAAGTGAAAGGGATGCTATTTAGGTACCTGCTGGCTGGTAAAGTAATTTAATTTCTAGTTTGTTGTCGACTGTACTGCTGTGCGGCGTGGTCTGCATTCTTTACGGTCTCGTATTTTCCTCAATGGGGAAAAATGTGAAAGTGTTGGGAAGAAAATAAATATATTGTTGTCAGTATATTTTCCTGTCAGGACCAAATCAATCACTCACTTATTTTTTATGTTCTTTATTTATTATAAGTTTTTTTGTGTAATAACAATGTATCATCGACTCAACTTGACTGATTGTTAATTATTATTCTATCCCACCAAGGGAAAAACTTCCTATATGACTATTTTCCTTGATAGGGTAGAATGGTAGAATTTTATCATTATGGGTAATTAATTTGGCATTAAACTCTATATAAAAAAGAATAAGCTGACTGGCTGACATATCATAGCATAATAGCATAATCAGCCTTTTAATTTTCCCACTGCTGGGACTCAGGCCTCCTCTCTCTTAGAGAGAGAATGTGCCGTAATCCACAACGCGGGCCCAGTGCGGATTGGTGAATATCACATATTATGTCTTCGAATTTTTAGTTCTAGGACATGTCGGTTTCCTCACGATGTTATCCTTCACCATTTTGAGAGCAGTGGTGATGAAATAAATTACACAAAGTAATACGCCTGGCTGGGTTTGAACCCGCGACCTACTCGACCTTAAATGTAAAATCGTCCTATCGACTCGTAAGTCGGGGCCGTTACCACTCGGCCACCACTGACATATCAACACACAGCCGAAACTACTGGGACAATAAATGTAAAATTCTGCTTCTATGATATAGGCGAGCACTAAGAACGGGGTTTTTGAAATTTCAACTTTTAAGGGAATGAAAAGGGGGAAATTCATTCGAATGCAAAATTTTATTCCTTTGGCCCATATAATTAAAACTTAGCATAAGTAGTAACATAAGTAGATATAAAAGGTTTCTATTATTCGTTCTTCAAAACTACCCCTTTAAAACGATTTAGGGGGTGTTAACCTTTCGTATGCCGTAATTAGAGACACAATTAAAAGCCATTGTATCCCGCGTAGATCTGCGTTAAGCATATAAAATATAACGGGTTGTATGGGAGAATCATATTCCGTAGGTACTTAAAACTTGGCACCGATTCTAATCAAAATGTGTAGTAAAGACCGTGATTATTAGTTTTTCAAAACTACCTTCAAAATACGGTTTAAGGAGTTTTAAAGTTTTTACGAAAACTTTCTCGCGAACATTGTCTCTGGAAAAGTGCTAGTCCCTAATAAATAGATTCAAAAGACATAATATTCTTATGATAAGTAAAGCCGAGAGGACATATCAAAATCGTAGCTGCTTGCAAGTTGCACTAACCGCCGTTTTAATCGGGAGAGCTAAAACTCAGATCACCAGTATCAAGTCGTCCATCTATTACGCTATACATACTAAGTAGGTACCTATATGTAGGCGTATGTAAGTCAATTAATCTAACAGTTTCGATGCCGACCCGGCAAGATATCGAGCCGATCAGTGAAGGTTGAGTTGTTGATATATACCCGCTTAACTAAAATGGGTCATGATGAATTTTTAAAGCAGTTTCCTCAGTAAAACTTTGACTGAAAACTCAAAGCTTTACAAAGATGTATTCTGAAACAAAAAGAGCGTAAGATGTCTTTATTGTCAATAGGCTTTTTTTTTGAGGTACGAAATCATCAAATATTGTCGCTCTGTGTAGACTGAGAGAGAGTTTCAGACTTTAACTGACTACGCAGGAGTCTACTGGGGCCATGAGTTAGGCGAAAGAGAACCCTGGAACGAAGGTAAAACAAGAGTTGGTTTTAGTCAGTAAAAGTCTGTCACACCCTCTCGCCCGTCCAAGGGCGGGATATGTCATTAGATGATTTTCCCCATAAAAAAAACTTTAACTGACTAAAACCCACTTGTGGACAGTGAGCTAAGAAGCCAAAGCCTGAATCACAAAAGAAAAAAAAAAAACAAGTTCATATCAGTTTCTAGGATCCTACCCAATAGTACCATCCGGCCGTCCGGTAACCGTCCAGACCGAATCCGAGTCATCGACAGCGCGTAGCGCCTCAAACAGATGTCAGCAAACCGTAGGGGCCCCAGCAGGGCCGAAGCCCACTGGGGCCATGGGTTGACTATCGAAAGGGAAAACCAGGGTCCTGAAACGCAAGACAAAGGAAGGAACATAAGTGTGGTTTTAGTCAGCCAAAGTCTGACACTCCGTCCCGCCCCGGGAGGCTCCATAGAGCATGAAAAGTAAATGGATTATTACCCACCTTAAAAAAAAACCCATAGTACCAAGACCAGTCGCAAAAACACTGAAAACATCCAGAAATTTTAATACAGTCGGTATATTTTAATTCGAGCTCTCTATATGCGGATGGGGGTACCATCAGTATACTGTGTATGTTGTTGCATCATTTTCCGTAATTGCAAAACTCTAAAGGGTGGAACACGAAGGGCGTCTATGTAGGTCAGTCAGTATGCCCGTGTGGCTATGGATTACTGTTGGCGGGAACTGGTAAGCTTTTGAAGCTCTGTTGTTTTAATAAGTTAAGTATCTAACGTAGAATGGAATATACATGGATAAAGTGAGTACCTACATTCGGTTTTATAGATAGATAGATAGATATATTCTTTATTGTATATCAATAATAAAAAATATATTAGTAACTTAAAATTATACCTAACTTTAACGTTTTTTTTTTTAGTTTTGAGTTCCGTACCCAAAGGGTAAAATACGAGTAGGGTCCCGCTATTACTAAAACTCCACTGTCCTTATATATCTCTGTCACCAGGCTGTATCTCATGAACCGTGATAGCTAGACAGTTGAAATTTTCACAGATAATGCATTTCTGTGCAATGCAACAAACACTAAAAATAGAATAAAATAAATATTTAAGTAGGGCTCCCATCATAAAACAAACGTGATTTTTCAACAAACAAACACCGGAATAGGTGCAACTAAAAAAGGGGTTATAATATAGTGTCTAATGTTGTATAGATAATAATACGGAACCCTTCGTGCGCGTGTCCGAATCGGACTTGGCTGATTTTTTATTTTTGTTATTTTATACAGTCAGTGCTACTCGTACATATTTGTATAATCTCTTTAATTTGACAGGCCTGTTGGTCTAGTGTAGGTTCTATTCCCACCCAGGACAAATGTTTGTGTGATCAGCACGATCATTTGTTCTGTGTCTGGGTGTAATTTATCTATTGAAGTGTGTGTATGTTCCTTTATATTATTTAGTAAGTATGCTCCTTAAGAATTGTGTCTCATGTTATAGCTTACGTTGCGCTATGCATTGTATGTATATTTTAGATTCATTATACTACTCTTATGGGAACCGAGCAGTAGCCTTTTATTTTACACCCGAACCTTGTACATCTCATGGCGACCCTGCCACGGGCTATGTTATTCGGTACCTAACTTTAAAAGAAAATATATATATATAAACGCGACTACCAAAGAAAAATGTGTCGGTCAACGGTACAAAAAGACGAAGTCTTCATCACCCAGAACACGGCTGGGAACAACGAAGCAACATTGAAGGGTGTCGGTGAACACGTGGAGCGAATGAGCATCGTCGTATACGTAATGCTGGCTGTGTTTATCGCGGCAGTCTGCTATTTTTTGGTACGTATCTACAAACGGTGCCATCAGCGGTGGATCCAGGACGAAATAGGTCTACAGGCTATCCAACGTATTCGCGCATCTCTACGGGGACGACAGACTGCAGAAGCTGCGGCATAATGCTCAGTGCCATCCATCTAAACAGTGAGTTACCATCAATAGACTTAAGTGAAAAATAAAAAAGTGAAATAATCGATAAAATGCATCAGTGAGTTTAAAATATCGCGAGTGAACGTTTAAAAAAAAAAAATAATATACGGCTATAAGTACGAACTTTTAAGTTAATTTAAATACCAAGTTCTAAAAATAGAATCAAAATGTGCGATTAATGTTATTACGTTCTACAGTTAATTGTCTAGAATCGTGCACAAACACTCATGCAATTTGATACTGTGCTGCAAATATGGAAACGTATGACATTCTTTCGCCGGTGCATGTAATTTTACACTTTTGTTTTTACTTATTTAATATAATAATGTAATTGGTTTAATTAACGAAATATATTTTTAGATTATGATTGAGACATTGGTAGAAAATTGTAACAAATTGACGGAAATAAGAAAATATTTAGTTAAAAAGGGAAAATCTAGGTATATAGGAAAAGCTATAGAAATTAAGTTAGGTGAAGCGAAAATTATTTTTGATAAATGCAGCGAATTGTTTTTGCTTTTGAAATCAAAACAGGATACCAAGATTATAGCATCAGCATCAGATATTTTCAAAAATATTAGACAACTTTACGAGGAGATTAATAATTTGTGTACGTATCCAAATATTAAAATAGAAAAAATGGAATTCGACTTAAAAACGGCTTGTAGTTTGTTGCCAGTTATGGACGGAACGGAGAGTGTAACGAAACGATTGATTGATGGAATTGAGATGTATTCAGAAATGATTAACGCGACGGATAACGATTTATTAATAAAATTCGTTTTGAAAAATAGGATCACAGAAAATGCAAAATTACGAATGGCTGCGACTTATACATCTATTTCAGAACTTGTCAAGGACATGCGAACTCATCTTATTACAAAAAAAATCGTTCACGGCAATTCAGTCACGACTTCAAAATATTTCACAAGGATATAGAACAATTGACGAATATGGGACTGAACTTGAACAACTATTTACGGACTTGACAATTTCTCAAGCAGATGGTGAGTCAACTAAGTATGACATTTTAAAGCCAATTAATGAAAAATTTGCAATTAGAAAGTTTGCAGACGGATTAAAAAATTCTAGGTTAAGCACTATAGTTGCAGCTCGCAATTATAGCTCGTTAAAGGATGCTATACAGGCTGCAAAGGATGAAGAGTGTATAATTTCATCAAATTCAGGTGATGTCATGCATTTTACTAATAAGTCAAATAACAGAGGACAACGAGGTAACTATTCCAATCATTCGAGATACCAGCAAGGATATGGAGGAAGAGGTGCTCAAGGACGAGGACAACCATCAAATAGGTATGTACGAGGACAATATTATTCTAAACACCATAATTTTCGCGGTAACCCTAATTCAGGGGGAAATCATACTCCCAGGGGATCACAACAATCTTATAGAGGCAGAAATTTTCGAAATAATAACTATAGAGGTAATACACGCAGAATTTATTCGGCACAAGTAACTGAGAAAACGAAAAATACTGGTCAAGAAACAGAACACAAGGACCAATCAAAATTTTTTCGAGAATAAAAGTGAAATTTTTGCTTTTAATGGATTAACGAAATTAATTTCATTTAAATTAGGAAATAATGCATATTACTGGTTATTAGATACGGGAGCTTCTTTGTCAATTATACGAAAAGAAAGTTTGCCGCAAAATATAGATATATATAAAAATGATGTTTTAGTCAATGGCATAGGCGGACAAATTCACTCACAAGGCCATGTTTATCTTACATTGTCATCAGATAATGGTGAATCATTTCAACACAAGTTCCATATATTTAATAACTTACCTCTTAAGGCCGATGGTATTATCGGGTTAGACTTTTTAAGTACTTACCTAGCGAAAATAAATTTAGAAACGAGGGTTTTGACATTAAAAATAAATAGAAAAGAAATAACAACGCAAATATTTGATAATTCTGAAAAAACTCATAATTGCGAATTTTTAACTATTCCGGCGCGATGCGAATCTATCCATTTCATAAGAATAGAATCATGCCCAAAAGAAGACAGTATTGTTTGCGCAGAAGATTTAGGGAATAATTTATTTTTAGCTAGTGCTATTGTGGAAGCAAATAAAGATAAAATACCAATTAAAATTTTAAATGTCAGTGAAAATGATATACGAATACCAATATTTAAACCAAACTTACAACCATTATCTTTATACGAGTGCTATAAGTGTGATAAAAATAAAGCAAATGCTACTAGAGCAGAAACATTAAAAACATTATTAAAATTACAACATCTTAATTCTGAGGAAAAAACGTCTATCGAGGACATTTGTCAAAAGTATTCAGATGTTTTTCATTTGCCAAACGATAAATTAACAACAACTAATATTTATGAACAAACAATAACATTAAAACCTAACACAAATCCTGTATACACAAAACCATACAGATTACCACAAAGCTTAAAGAAAGAACTAAATGAAAAAATACAAAATATGATAAAAGATGATATTATTGAGGAAACACAAAGTGAATGGTCTAGTCCAATATTACTAGTGCCAAAGAAAAATAATGAAAATAATGATAAGAGGTGGCGTTTGGTAGTAGACTATCGTAAACTTAACGAGAAAATTCAAGATGACAAGTTCCCATTACCAAATATAACTGAAATTTTAGATTCTCTCTCAGGAGCTATTTTATTTAGCCATCTTGATTTACATTCAGGGTATTATCAGGTACCTTTAGAACCTTCAAGCAGGAAATGTACAGCATTTAGTACAAATTCAGGACAGTTTCAAATGAAACGTTTACCAATGGGTTTAAAAATTTCTCCAAGTGCTTTTAGTAGAGTAATGACTGTGGCTTTATCTGGTTTAACTTTTGACAAATGTTTTGTATATCTTGACGATTTAATCGTTTTCGGTCGTAATTTAGAATCTCACAATCGTAATCTTATAGACATATTTGAAAGATTGAGAAAAGTTAATTTAAAATTAAATCCTACTAAGTGTCAATTCTTAAAAAAAGAACTTTGACTGAAAACTCAAAGCTTTACAAAGATGTATTCTGAAACAAAAAGAGCGTAAGATGTCTTTATTGTCAATAGGCTTTTTTTTTGAGGTACGAAATCATCAAATATTGTCGCTCTGTGTAGACTGAGAGAGAGTTTCAGACTTTAACTGACTACGCAGGAGTCTACTGGGGCCATGAGTTAGGCGAAAGAGAACCCTGGAACGAAGGTAAAACAAGAGTTGGTTTTAGTCAGTAAAAGTCTGTCACACCCTCTCGCCCGTCCAAGGGCGGGATATGTCATTAGATGATTTTCCCCATAAAAAAAACTTTAACTGACTAAAACCCACTTGTGGACAGTGAGCTAAGAAGCCAAAGCCTGAATCACAAAAGAAAAAAAAAAAACAAGTTCATATCAGTTTCTAGGATCCTACCCAATAGTACCATCCGGCCGTCCGGTAACCGTCCAGACCGAATCCGAGTCATCGACAGCGCGTAGCGCCTCAAACAGATGTCAGCAAACCGTAGGGGCCCCAGCAGGGCCGAAGCCCACTGGGGCCATGGGTTGACTATCGAAAGGGAAAACCAGGGTCCTGAAACGCAAGACAAAGGAAGGAACATAAGTGTGGTTTTAGTCAGCCAAAGTCTGACACTCCGTCCCGCCCCGGGAGGCTCCATAGAGCATGAAAAGTAAATGGATTATTACCCACCTTAAAAAAAAACCCATAGTACCAAGACCAGTCGCAAAAACACTGAAAACATCCAGAAATTTTAATACAGTCGGTATATTTTAATTCGAGCTCTCTATATGCGGATGGGGGTACCATCAGTATACTGTGTATGTTGTTGCATCATTTTCCGTAATTGCAAAACTCTAAAGGGTGGAACACGAAGGGCGTCTATGTAGGTCAGTCAGTATGCCCGTGTGGCTATGGATTACTGTTGGCGGGAACTGGTAAGCTTTTGAAGCTCTGTTGTTTTAATAAGTTAAGTATCTAACGTAGAATGGAATATACATGGATAAAGTGAGTACCTACATTCGGTTTTATAGATAGATAGATAGATATATTCTTTATTGTATATCAATAATAAAAAATATATTAGTAACTTAAAATTATACCTAACTTTAACGTTTTTTTTTTTAGTTTTGAGTTCCGTACCCAAAGGGTAAAATACGAGTAGGGTCCCGCTATTACTAAAACTCCACTGTCCTTATATATCTCTGTCACCAGGCTGTATCTCATGAACCGTGATAGCTAGACAGTTGAAATTTTCACAGATAATGCATTTCTGTGCAATGCAACAAACACTAAAAATAGAATAAAATAAATATTTAAGTAGGGCTCCCATCATAAAACAAACGTGATTTTTCAACAAACAAACACCGGAATAGGTGCAACTAAAAAAGGGGTTATAATATAGTGTCTAATGTTGTATAGATAATAATACGGAACCCTTCGTGCGCGTGTCCGAATCGGACTTGGCTGATTTTTTATTTTTGTTATTTTATACAGTCAGTGCTACTCGTACATATTTGTATAATCTCTTTAATTTGACAGGCCTGTTGGTCTAGTGTAGGTTCTATTCCCACCCAGGACAAATGTTTGTGTGATCAGCACGATCATTTGTTCTGTGTCTGGGTGTAATTTATCTATAATATGTATGTATTTAGAAATATATAAGTATGTTCATCAGTTGTCTAAAACTCATATCAAAAGCTCTGCTTAGTTTGGGACTAGATGGCGTTGTGTGAAAGTTGTGGAATATTATTATTATTTATTTTTGAGGTGGTAAATCATCAAATAATTTTTAAGCGATAACTTTTAAGATGGAGTGTCAGAATTACAACTAAAACCTACCTGTGTTCCTTCAGTTGTCCTCTGCCTTCCAAGGCTACGGTAATACTTTGAAGAAACCCGCATCCTACATATTATTTTAAGGTTATATTAAGGTATAATATTTTTTGTACTTATTACACTTTACACATTTTTTAAGTCAACTACAAAACAACTGGGCGCCAATAACGACTTGTCGACTGGTAGAAAATGCCTAAGGCATTAAGTCCGCCTTTGTCCTGCTGTGCCTACGACGCAGCTATACATTTCGCGCCTGCATCACTACACGAAGGTTGAGGAAGTCGTGGAGTATTTGAAGGCGAAGACCAACTGGACTCTGAGGGTCGTAAGGTTGGAAGCTCGCCACGACGTCAACTTCAAGTCGTTCGTGGTACGAGTTCCAACCCAACAGCTACAGACCTTCTTGAAAGAGGACTTCTGGCCGAAAGGTGTCGTATACCGACGTTTCCGAGGACTGTTATGCGATACCACGCAGCGCAACACGACGCCGACTAGATTACGTGTTTAATAATAGTTAAATAAGTTTTGTATTTATAATATGTATTAGTTTATTATTGTTTAAGATTATTGTATGTATTTTGTCTATGGGCCTCAGATGCCTGAAAATAAAATGATTATTATTATTATTATTATTTATACAGTGTTTCTTACAAGTGCATACATATCTATCTATATATAAGTATAATAAATCTTTACAAGATTTTTGTTGTGCGCGCATCACGTAAAATGTACGAAATTGATGTAGATAACTTTTATAAATTAAAACTGTGTGTAACTTGATATATTACTTACGCTTTGTTTCATCCCAATCGGTTGACTATATCGAAAGATATACTACATGCATTGACTGTTATACGGTACGAAGTTCGCTGGGTCAGCTAGTAAATAAATAAATAAATACCACTTTCTTTCAATTTATTATACTAGATAGTAAATAGTGCTGAGTATTAGGAATTTTAAGCCCACCTATTTACATCTAAATGATACTGTACTAATTTCCTAAACGTATATATCTAAACTAGTTCTGTCATGTGAAAGTACGAAACATATATGTCTATGTCACTCAGTGATGAAGTAGCAAAAGTACTCAACTGATTTTAAAAATTCTTTCACGAATAAAAACTGGTAAAAGAATTTTTAAAATCAGTTGAGTAGTTTTTGAATTTATTAATTACAAACAAAAATATATTTTTTTTTCTCTTTGTTATATCAGTATAGATATATATAACTAGCTTCTGTCAGAAAATATATAGCCTCAGTTACTCAACAATAAAGCAGAATTATACTTGTAAAAGATTTTTTTAAATCAGTCCAATGGTTTTTGAGTTTATTAATAAAACAAAAAAAAAAATTAAATAATGATGCTCATTTAGTAGCACTGTTTATCATATATTTTTTTGATAATTTGCGGATGATGCAGTGGGCTGCAATATTGTTACCACTCAAATGATTGATATTTGTACATATTATAGGTATATTGTGACTGTTAATTGTCCCTAAATAAATAAAATAAAATAAAATACCAATATTTTTTCTTTATATTATCAGTATAGATGAAAAATACCTATGAAAAACCAAAAAAGAAACTTCATCATTTATTTCCGTATCGTTCCATAAAAGTCTTCTCAAACTCCACACAAGAGTTTTGTTTGGGACCCAAATCTTATTGCTTACGCGTGACAGGTGCTGATGAAATTCTGCACAAAGAAATAACGCCGCGAGAAAAGAAATAAGTAACCTTGTATGCCGAATAGCGCGATGCTCCACCAGGGTTATGAAATACAACAGTATCCTTCAGTATCGCTCAAATGTACGAATATCTATTGAATTAGATGTTGAACAATAGATTTTCTGCTGGTCATATATATAAAAGGAGAAATTGCCTGATTGACATATCAACGCACAGCCGAAACTGACAGAGGCGAGTGCTAAAAAGGGTTTTTTGAAAATATAGCTTTTATGAAGGTGAAAGGGGGAAATTCGTTTGTCTGTAAATTTATTATATAGCATAAATTAAGTATTTACCCATTCATTATTTGTTTTGTAAGCCTACTGGGGCCAAGGGTCTGATTCTGAAAGGAAGACTCGGCCCTGGTATGAAAGGAAACGAAGAAACAGGAGTGGGTTTTTAGTCAGTAAAAGTCTGACACTATCTATGTTCGAATATTAGTTTCCAATGAGTCCACGTCATTTTAAAATATAAAATATTTTCTTTCCCTACGAGTCCATGAGAATGTTTGGTACAGTCAGCAGTAAAAGCTTTGATAAGGGATATGTTTATTATTTCTATTTCTATAAAATAAAAGACATTTTTTTTTATTTCATATATGCAGTACTTATGAAACGGTAAACATTACATGCATGTCTCCGAAGAGGTGAATGGTCATAACCATGAAAAAAAAGTTTTATAACAATTACAGTAAATAACTTACATCTTACACTAAAATTAGCATTATAAATCACAGTTTCAGAATTGTCACAGTAAATCAAAATAATCGTAGTTAGTAACTATTTCTTTTTCTTAAGGCATTACTGTTTAAAACAGACAAAAAATGGTTTTTACTGACTGTACTTCGGACAAATTTCATAGACTCGTTGGGAATTGATGTAGGAACATTTAAAACTTTTTTTTTTCATGGACTCGGTAGGAAATGAGGAACAATAGAATTATGGACCTCTGGGAACCACCCCTAGTTTATTAATAAACTGGTTGGATAACAATTATTTTTTGCATACATATTCGCCATGGACAATAAATCATTTTTCCCATTGTAATAATCGAATATCAAGTTCGATACCCTTTATACATGTATGAAATGCAAATCCATGTAATGAATAGTCGAGGAAGCGCGAGTGTATCGCGACTGATTAATGGATGGCTTGCAGAACACGTCAGTGCGCGACACAATATCTATTAGTCATAGATCAAGGACACGACTATAAAGTTCACATTTTTTTTTTTTTTTTTTTTTAATTGATATAAACCAGCGCTTGACTGCGATCCCACCTGATGGTAAGCAGTGATGCAATCATTGATGGTGAGGCGCACTAGTTTATCAAGAGCCTATTCACTCTAGCCTTGAAGACACCTAAATTATAGTTGGACGGGAAGATCGCAGCAGGCAAATTGTTCCAGTCCTTCGATGTACGCGGTATAAACGACGAAGCGAAACGCTTAGTCCGGACCGTTGAAGTTTCAACAACGTAAGGGTGGATACTCGCCGTACGTCGGGTTGTCCGATGATAGAAAGGAGATGGCGGAATCAAGTCATGCAATTCCCGCGCACACTCTCCAAAATGCAACCTGTAAAATACCGATAGGCTGGCTACCCTGCGCCTGTGCTCGAGGCTTTGTAGACTGGACTTAACCAAATCAGGATCCCCAATTAGCCTTTTCGCACGCCTTTCCATTGAGTCCAAAGCTGCTAGATGGCATTTTGCAGCACCAGCCCATATGTGACTGCAGTACTCCACACACGATCGAACCTGTGCTTTGTATAACATTAGAAGCTGTCCCGGTGTGAAGTACCGTCGGACCTTTGCAAGAACGCCTAGTTTTCTAGCAGCTACCTTGGCTTTGGACTCAATGAACCGCCCAAAATTGAGGTCTGGTTGGTGAATTCAACTAGATTGGTTTCGCCCCACATTGAACTTGTTGGGATATTCTGTAGCGTTTTCGAACAATATTTGAATGTTCCAGTAAGATTTGAAAGCGAATTGGTTCGTTTTTTAAATATCAAAAAATCACGGTTGAAATCACCGTGACTTGAATTCAAATTTCGAAGTATCTAGAATTTTCAAACACGCCATGGTAACGTGTTAAAATCTCAGTCGTGCGAGAGACATAGAGAGATGGAGCTATACAGCTTATATAGCTTCATCCTTTTTAATTAATAATTCAGTTTTAAGTCACCAAAGGTATCGCGTTAAGAGCTCGTGGTAGGGCCTCAGAACTGCTATATTTCCTACTTAACCTTTGTGACTAGTCATCATCAAAATAAAATTTTTGACTTGTCCCTAGATCTCTGGAGCAGTGGTGGCCGAATGGTAACGGCCCCGACATACGAGTTGTAGGTTGTGAGTTCAAACCCAGCCAAGCGCATTACTTTGTGTAATTTATTTCATCACCACTGCTCCCAAAACGGTGAAGGAAAACATCGTGAGGAAACCGGCATGTCTTAGAACCTAAAATTCGAAGACATGTGACATCCACCAACCCGCACTGGGCCAGCGTGGTGGATTACGGCCTATTCCCTCTCCTAGAGAGGAGGCCTGAGTCCCAACAGTGGGAACATTATAAGGCCGACTATGCTACTACGTCACTAGATCTCTAACCATTCGTAAAAATTACGAGCAATATAGCACGATCTAGAGCCTAGAGCGGGCAAAGTCATTTGATTTCCATTCTCAAAAAAATACATAATTTATAGATAATCAGTATCTCACGGAGATAATATAAACAATACTAATCGAAGCAGCTTACTTACCGCTCCACAAGAGAATCAGGATAAAATAGATTGGAAAGATATTACGGTAAGTAGGTACCCATAAACCAATAAATAAATAAAACAAGGTGACCGGTTTTGTTTAAGTAAGTAGAAGTTGTGTAGGAAGACAAAATCATATATTCATTTATGCAAATTGGGTTTTATTGTAATAAGATGGAGTACCCACGTGAGTCATCGCGGGTCAGTGCCTCCACCAGGATTTGCGAAAAAACGGTCCTAAGTATCTTGGATTTTTATCGAAAGTCTTGAAACGAAATCTCAAGTAGGTATTGAAACAAAAAAGTTTACAAAATGGCTGTACTCTGTCATATAGAGGATCCTGACAAAAGATTGAAGTGTTGAGTGAAACAATTGGGGTGGTGTAAGCACGTCCAATTTTTAAAACGCCGGGAGTCAAGTACCTTTTGACGATCGCAACCCAAAAAGAAATCTGGGTCGCCAAGTCGTGAGCACAATTTATAAATTTGACTGTACCCGAGAAGGTCCATAATTGTTTCACTTTATTAATTTTAACACCTGTATGTACAACTAGCTAGCTTCTGCCATCGTCTTGGCCCACGTGAAAGTAACTTTCTCCATACAAACTTTGGAACCCCGTTTTTCCCCCTTTAGGTGTGGAGTTTCGTAAAATCCGTTCTTTGAGATGTCTATACCCTATAAGGAACCTGTCTGCCATATTTTAAGTTTGTAGGTGTTATAGATTCTGAGATTTCGTGATTAATCAGTGAGTGGTATTTCGCTTTTATAGATATAGATATAATAAAGAATGTGAGATTAAAAACTTTCAAAAGTTTCCATGTTAACAGCCGGTCTGTGTAAGCTTTTTTTAGTTAGGAATACTTTAAATAGCTCTTTCCTAGGAGTGAAAGGGAGTGTTAGACTTTCACTGACTACAACTCACCAGTGATCCTTCAGTTGCGCTTTGCTTTCCAGGGCCATGGTAACTCTCTTTTCAAACAAAAAGTTTTGGTATTTCTATAACGTTAAGAGCACCCAACTACAACCGTTCTTATGTGATTATAACATTATTACACATCTTTCTCTAGATATTTTGGAAACACAGATATCTCGTGGTTATTATCTAGGTTTTTGTTGAAAACCAAACTTATTTTGTGTAAAACAAGTCCAGTAAATACCTCTTAAAATATGCTATATTACACAAATTTTACATGAACTGCCATTTTAAAAGCTTGCTCATAAATTTGAAAAAAGTAAAGAAAATATATTAATGGAAACCGTGCACCTTAAATTGATATTCTGAATGACGAAAATATTTTCCATAAACTTTTAAGGTTAAAAAAAACACATATTTTCTGAAAAAAGTTTTGTGAAATATGTCTATCTTTTTCGCGTTGTCTCTTTATCAAACATTGCGTTGGAAGAAATGACAAGCTTTTTAAACACGCTAACATTGACGATAGACGAACCAGGAAGGGTCCTCTTAACTTAGGTGAAGTTATTCTCTTTACTAATATCGCCGAAGAATACTGATTATATTGATCAATAAAATCTATTTATCGATCAACAAAATTAATGTTGCGAATCTAACCCGTAGGTAATCTAGATTCCATTGACTTTTAAAAGAACTTTTTTAATCTGTGCTATAAAATGAAACGTCACTTTAAAACGTGCTGGCTATTGTGTTAAACGGAGCTAAAAGTGATGCTAGAATGACAAAGTTGGCAATAGCGTGTAAGCCCATCTCTTCGAGTACCGTATTAACCTATTTTCTTCGGAACACTCAAGCTACTTGCTGGGGAAATACCAGCGATATTTTTCTTTCAATCCTGTAATATAAAGCTATTGAGGAGTGTGAAAAGACTTGAAGGTTACTTACGTAGGTATATTGTGGTCTGAGTACCTTGTGTAAATACCTAAGTTTATATGTGAACGCAAACACGATACTGGAGTAATTCCTAGTGTGGGACAACGCATGTACAAAGCGTTTTGTGAACACATTTCTCCATTGATAGCTATAACCTAGGGGTATTTAAGTCAAGAGTGAATAGGTTACTTCTAGGCAAGCGTGCTCCATCGTCGGCCACATCATCGTTTACCATTAGGTGAGATAGTGGTCAAACGCGAGCCTGTCCATAATAAAAAAAAAGTGCAAGTGCGAGTCGGACTCGCGCCCTGAGGGTTCCGTATATATAATGGAGTCTCGAAGATTTTTCCGAACAGCAATTTTTTTTTTTTTGTGTCGTAACAACAAATTTATAGTTTCCAGATGTATTCCTATACCTGTGCTATAAGACCTTGCTTTATGCCAAATTTAAGGATTCTGGGTCAAAAGGAAAGTACCCTATGAATTTTGATTCCCTCGAGAGTGTCAAAATATACGTTGTTTGTGACATAAACGGCCGTATTTTATTTTTTCTATAACTTAGAAGTTTGATTTTTTCACAACTTCAAGGGACCGCATGCTTGAGTACACGGTTTTAATTTCAACTCGATACCTCCACGTATTCCCGAGATAAAGAGATAAAGACCATCTCAGACACTGATTTGCGTGGTTCTGATATGATTTGACCATTACTTGTTTGCTGTATGAACTTTAAAAGAGACTATGACCTCCGACTGGCCCCATCTAGTTCAAATTAATTTGCTTTTCTCTCTCTCAATATTAAACAAAGTTTCCATTTCAAATCAGCAAAATAACAATTGAAGAGCTAAAAACACTTCAAGCTGTACAGAATAGAGAAAGCTGATATTTTCTGTGAAACCTCGTGATTTAAAAGACAACAGCTAAGGGGAAGTTGCGCAATAATAAATTTATATACAGATAGAGCTCAGCCGACGATGGATTTTGATTCCGTGGAAAGAAGCAATATACCGCCCCTGCCCTATTTCCCCATTTTATTTTTTCCGCATTTTTATTCATTTGAACACACCTAGGCCCGTTTTGGGAACGTTTCCGAATGTGTGTATGTAGCTTATGAATAAACGTGTTTATACGGGATTCAGATCCGCAATTGTGTCATGAATATCGAATAATAACGGGCTTACGGAAAACTTTTATTGGTGTACCTCTAGTTACAAGGTTATGCTATTAATGGTATAGGTGTTTTGCCTATCGTTTCATATTTTAAGTATTTCGCGATATACATTTTGAATACTAAACGAAAATAGATACTAAGGTCTATAAATTTAAGTACCTAGACCAATTTGATAAGTGTCTGACTGAAATTCTAACAAAGAATGCCTAAAATAGACTCCTTTGTGATAAAAATTGACAAAAAGCTTTTTGTGTGAGATTCATAACAAGAGTCTACACATTTTCCATTTTCTGATAGGTATAAAAAATAGGTTCAAAATTTTCGGGTATTTTTAATCCATTTTGTGTAACCCCGTACTACATAGGCATAAGTATAACCAGCCTTATAATGTTCCCACTGCCACCCAGGCCTCCTTTCTAGAAGAGGGAATGGACTGTAATCCACCACGTGGACCCAGTGTGGATTGGTGGATGTCACATGTCTTCTGTAGACTCCATGAATTCTTATATTACTTCCTATTACTACTCACTTTTTTTTTAATATGATTAATTTTATTATGCTTTTGGGTACAATATTGACTGGTCTATACTCATCGACTTATATTCTATACATATATATCGATGTCTACACTGTTCTTATATAATAACTATTAATATTGTAAAATGAAAAATATTGTAAACAACCACTTTTTTTAAAAGAGTAACCATGGAGTTTCTTGCCGGTTCTTCTCCATAAGAAAATACCAATTCGGAATCGTGCACTAGCTTCTGACGTTTTATAAGTGCTCAATATGTAGGCCTATGTGAAATAAAAATATTTTTGATTTTTTTTTCTTTGAATTTTTGGTCCTAGGACATGCCGGTTTCCTCAGGATGTTTTCCTTCACCGTTTTGAGAGCAGTGATGATGAAATAAATTTTATAAAGTAATGCGCCTGGCTAGTGAAATCCATGACCTAAACGCAAAAGTCGAGATCGGGGTCGTTACCACCACCACTGCTCTCGTCCCCCCGTACTAGTCGACATAAAAATCAAAACCGAAGTCTTCAGTGAAGCGGCAATTTAAAATTTGGTGATTAAATGGGTCAAGTAGTTACACCACCAAAAAAAAAAAATATCTACAATGCACCGATTTTAAACATCAACATCAAAGTCAAGAGTTTGGTAATTAAAAAGTGAAAATTGGGAACGGCTAGTATTTCACTCTGTAGTAGATAACACATTCTGGCTGGCCGCCAACTTTTGACATTTGGGTCATAGCGTAGGTCATCAGAATTTTTAAGTTTTTTTTTTTTGTTATAATTTAACCGTTTTGGCCGCTGTTATGACTCAATCAGTTTTCAGTTTTGATTGCTGAATATGTTATTGACATAACGAATATTTAAGAGGGTTCTTCTTGAGCTGTCTGTCGTCAATGTGAACATGGTTTAGAAGCTTGTTGTTACATCCAACTTAATCCAACGCAATGCTTGATCAAGAGGCAACGCGAAAAAAAGAGAGATAACGCCTGAACGCTCTGTTGGCATTACTACATATTTCACAAAACTGTTTTTTTTTGTATTGATATAACCTAGTGCTTGACTGCGATCCCACCAATGGTAAGCAGTGATGCAATGGTTGATGTTGAGGTGCACTAGTTTCCAGCAAACACGTGTTCTTTTTAAACCTTAAAAGTTCTTAGAAAAAAATCTTCGTCATTTAGAATCTCGATTGAATTGCAAGGTTTCTATAGATTTTTTTTTTACGCAATATAGCAGGTTTGCAAAGGTCTTTATTGGATTAGTTTAACACAAATTCCTGGTTTTGGTTTAAGTAGAAACCTAGATAATATTCATAAAATATATAATAGAATTAAATATGATAACGTCATAACCACGTAAGAGTGGTTGTACCGTTGTATGGTATGTATCTCGGATTGGCCGCTCTTAATAACTGTATTCAATGAACAAAACAAAAGATTACAAAGGAGAATGGATGCAATCGCAAAAGCTGTGTAAAGAACTACCCATTGACCCGATTACAAAAATATTATCGGTTATTCTTTAAATGCACCGTAATTTACTGACACTATATAAAATGTTGATGAATAATGATGTTGTCCGGTCCGAGCCCAAGTCGTCGACGGCGCGTACTCTTCCACGCGCGCCTCAAGGAGATGTCCGAAGCCTACTTGGGCCAAGGGTCTGCCTCTGAAAGAAAGACTCGGGCCTGGTACGAAAGGCAACGAAGGAACAGGAGTGTGTTTTAGTCAGTAAAAGTCTGACACTATCTCCCGCTCTGCCCAAGATCGAGGGATGTCATTAGATGATTTTCCCACAGAAAAAAAATCTAATTGTTATAATGATATTGTATCAATTGGATATTGGTAAATGAATATTATTACTACACCAATATTTAAATTAAGAGTATTAATTTTACATATAAGAGCAGTGGTGGCCTAGTGGTAACTGCCCCGAATCACAAGTTGTAGGTCGCGAGTTCAAACCCAGCCAGAGGCTTTACTTTGTGTAATTTATTTCATCATCACAGCTCTCAAAACGGTAAAGGAAAACATCGTGAGGAAACCGGCATGTCCTAGAACCAAAAATTTGAAGACATGTGACATCCACCAATCCACACTGGGCCCGCGTGGTGGATTGCGGCCCATTCCCTCTCTTTGAGAGGAGACCTGATTCCCAGCAGTGGGAACATTACAAGGACGATTATGATATATTATATTAATATTTAAATGAACCAATAACAAAATCCCAGTACAAAACGGTGACATATTGATTGAATAAGAAGCTCTGGCCCGGCGCCAACTGGAGCCGGTCGCGTATGAAATCTAGTGGCTGTTTTACACTCCTACTATAACGACCAACTTTTTTTTTTTTTTTTTAGGTGGGAAAATCATCTTATGACAAATCTCGCTCTTGGGCGGAGCGAGAGATAGTGTCAGACTTTTACTGACTAAAAACCCACTCCTGTTCCTTCGTTGCCTTCGTCCCAGGGCCCCGGTTTCGTTTTCACACTACCCATAGCCCCAGTAGGCTTCGACCCTGCTGGGCCCCTACGATTTGCTGACATCTCCCTGAGGCGCGCGCGGAACAATACGCGCCGTCGACGACTTGGGCTCGGTCCGGATGGTTACCGGACGGTCGGACGGCGGGCCACCCATTGCCCGCCTTCCGCAAGCCCGCGCCTACGGTGGCCGGAAATCAGGATCGGAATCCCGGCGGCGGCTGGGGCGTGAGGACCGTTGCCGTTGCCTCACGCGATCGGCCGCCTCCTTTGCCAGCATTACTGCTTCGCAGAAGGAGGCGACCGCCTGCCACTCCTCCTCACTCCGGACCATGGCCTGTACCAAGGCCCGGCGCGAGAGATCGCCGCCGCCGATCGCCCCCACGAGGACACGGCGTTGCTCTTCCCAAGCGGGGCACACCTCCACCGTGTGCTCCACCGTGTCCTCCGGGCGGTCCACACAGTGGCGACACCCGGGCGTCTCTTCCGCACGAATCCGGTGCAGGAACTTCCCGAACTTCCCGTGTTCGGTGAGAACCTGCGTCATGCGGAAGGTGAGGACGCCGTGAGGTCTTTCCAACCACGCCTCAAAGAAGGGACTTACTGCCATAATTGTGGCGTGCCCAGCACTGGGTCGCGACAGTCGCTGTCGCCATTTCTCTATGAGATCCCGCCGGAGCTCTGTCCGCCATGCTGCGACTTGTCGCGGCAGCGGAGTTTCGCCCCGGCGTTGCATCTCCATGCGCAGATCGTGCATGTGAGCAAGGCCTGTTGCTACCAGATCCCATGGTGGCTGTCCAGCAAGGAGGCTCGCCGCTTCGCGGGAAATCGTCCGGTATCCTCGCACCATCCGTATGGCCATGACCCTCTGGCATGCGTTCAGCCGGGCCGCCGGCTGCTTCCGCAGCGCCGGCGCCCATATCGGTGCGCCATAAAGGGCCATGGACCGAACGATTCCCGCGTAGAGCCTCCGGCAGGAGGCGTCTGGACCCCCAAGGTTGGGCAGGAGCCGCCCGAGGGCAGCCCCAGTCCGATTTAGTTTGGGAGCCAGACGTCGGAAGTGCTCCTCGAAATCCCATCGGCTGTCGAGAACGAGTCCCAGGTACTTCATCGTTGACCCGACGCCGATGTGGACTCCTCCTACCGTCAGTTGGGAACCCGGTGGTGGCGCGTTCCGAGGGCCGTGAAAGCACATTGCCTCGGACTTGTGCAATGCCACCTCGAGTCCCAACTCCTGGATCCTGCCCACGACTGTCGCAACCCCGCGTGTCGCTAGTTCGACCGCCGCCTGGTACGACTCTCCCTGCGCCAGGACCAGCGTGTCGTCTGCGTAGCAGACCACGCTGACCCCGCCAGGAAGGTCGCCGCGCAGCACGTAGTCGTATCCGATGTTCCACAAGGGCGGCCCTAGTACCGATCCCTGTGGAACACCGCACGACATCTCTCGACGTTCCCACTCTCCCTGGTGACCAGGGTAGATTATGTACCTGTCCGACAGGTACGCCTCGACCACACGACAGAGGTAGTCGGGCGTCCGGTGATACCGGAGTGCCCTCCTAATGCTACTCCAAGGCAGGGAGTTGAAGGCGTTGGCGATGTCCAAAGACACCGCCACGACACACCTGCCCTGGGACACTGCAGCCCCCGTCGTGAGAGCTCGCACGCGCATGATGGCGTCCACCGTGGAGCGCCTCCTGCGAAAGCCGAACTGGCCGTCCGCCAGATCCGGCCCCACCCGTGTTAGGTGCGCGACGAGGCGGTCTGCAATTACTCTTTCAAAGAGCTTGCCCACCTCGTCGAGCAGCACAATGGGCCGGTACGCGGACGGAGAGTCCGCAGGGCGCCCCGGCTTTGCGATGAGGACTAGTTTCCCTGTCTTCCAGCGAAGTGGGAACTGGCCCCTCTCCATGCATGCGCTGAAAAGCCCTCTTAGTCGAGGCCCGAGAGCCTCCATGGCCAGGACCCAGGCCTTCCCAGGCAAGCCGTCGGGTCCTGGGGCGGTATTTTTGGCACTCAGCCTTCGTACCGCCACTCTCATCTCTACCTCGGTCACCTCTGAAGCGTTGTCGTCGTCGTCGCCATCGTGGTCCGCGTCGGACACCGCTGGTGGCGGAGCCATGGGCGGGGGAGAGTGTTCCCCACGCGCAGGGAACAGAGTACTCACCACACCCTCCACAAGCTGGGGCCGGAGACTCTGCGTCAGCGGGGGAGCCCAGGCCCGCCTTATCTCCGCTCGGAGGGTGCGCTTTGCCTCTCTGTATCCCTCGTACAGCTCCGCCTCTCTGGCCTCCGCATCCGGTGGACGGATGCGGCACTATAACGACCAACTGTGATAATTTGGACATGCCATCATTGTTGGACCATTGTATGGATGAAATCTCTGCCGAAATCTGTTTCCTTTTTTCAAATGGAAAATCATCAAATAACTTCTCTCGCTCTGGGTGGAGCGGGAGGAAGTGTAACACTTTTACTGACACCTGTCCTTTAGTTGCTCTTTGCGTCCTAGGACCACGAGTTCCCGTGGCCCCAGTAGGCTTTGACCCTGCTGGGCCCCTACGGTTTTCTGACATCTCTTTGAGGCGCGCGTGGGACATTTCGCGCCGTCAACGACTCGAGCTCGGTCCGGACGGTTACTGGACGGTGAGCAAAGGGTAGCTCGCCATCCGCAAGCCCACGCCTACTGTGGGGTGTGAGGGCCGTTCCCTCGCGCGTGCGATCGCCTCCTTCGCTAGCATTACGGCTTCGCAGAAGAAGGCAACCGCCTTCCATTCCTCCTTCTCCTCTGGACCATCGCTTGTACCAGGGACCGGCGCGAGAGGTCGTTGCCGTCTATCGTCCCCACGAGGACACGGCGGTGCTCTGCCCAAGCGGCACACCTCTACCATAAGCTCCACCGTGTCCTCCGGGTGGCCCAAACAATGGTGACAACCGGGAAGAGTTTTGACTGATGGGAATCAAAACTATGTAGCTTTGACTAATAAATAACATTGACTGTAACATATATAGCTATATAATAACTAGGCCGTCAATTTTCGTTACAAAAACGTCTACTCTAAGACTATCATAAATTCTCCTAGTTAAAAATTCTAGTCAGGCCAACAACTCCCTTGATATATTAAGGACAAAGCCCTAATGATTTGTCCAAAACCTACCGAACACCGACCCTCATCAAGTTCGGAAAAGGCTAAAGCTGAAGAATTAGTTTATCATTTAAAAATAGTTTTCTTTATAATGTTTTTGGTTTGGATACTAAGTCTTTTAAGCCATGTTTTTGTATGATATAATTATTCAACTTGTTTTCCGTTAGCATGCGAATGTAACACATTATAATGCGTAAATTGATCCGATAAGTTACAACTGTAAAACAGTATGAAGCGATCTAAACGACGTGTTTAGGCAAGTTCTAGGGGTAAGAATGACATAGTCATTTAAAGAGAAACTGATAAACAAAGTCAATGAAATATTCAACAAAAATGTGAACATTTTGGGAACACATTCATAATACCTACAGCTAAAGAGTGGAATTACCTACCGGAGTTTGTGTTTTCTGATAGCTACAACCTAAGGGCCTTTAAGTTAGGAGTGAATAGGTTACTTATTTACTTCTAGGCAAGCGTGCTCCATCGTCGATCACAACATTACAAGCCGAAACGCGAGCTTATCATAACGAATATCATAAATGAATGAATAATCATCGGATCACTAGACGTACGGCGTTGCACCATCGGTACATGGTGGACGTCCCACCCATACGTACAAAGCGTTTTGGGAACACATTCATAATGCGTACAGCTAAGGAGTGGAATTCCCTGCCGGAGTCTGATAGCTACAACCTAGGGGTCTTTAATGTAAGAGTGAATAGGTTACTTCTAGGCAAGCGTGCTCCATCGTCGGCCACATCATCGCTTACTATCAGGTGAGATAGTGGTCAAACGCAAGCCTATCAATAATAAAAAAATGAATAAAATAACATAAACACAAAAGAGAATTTATGTCGATATACGTGAAAGTCGCTTACAAAGTTCCATAAAATATTATTTTATACATTCAAATACTTTATTGATAAACGAAAGCTCGTTGCAAATCCCACCGTTTTAATGTGGTTTTTTTTACCGTCGTGTGTGTAAGTGGACCTCGTTAACTTTTGCGAGCGATCACGGTCTCGCAACCCGCCTGCACTTTCATAAATTTATGGTTTTCATTCGCCGGACCCATGAATATTTAGAAGCTATATGCGGCCTGCCGCTGGCGTTCAATTCATTCACAAACCCACCAAATATTAAACGAGAGTTCCGTACAAATATGTTAAATACGATTCGTATCATAACCGAGGTTAACTTTGCTGAACACACTTCCTAATTTTGAATCAGACTAATTTATGCTAGGTATATGAATTTTAAATACAAAAGTAATTAAAATACATATAGCAATGACTATGATATGTCTGTCTGTTTGTTTGTTTTTAAAATACTGAGCCAATTTGGGCGAATTTTGGTCCAGAGTCTAGATATAAATAAATTGGAACTTTTTTTTGGGAGATGGTAAATCATCTAATGACTTCTTCTCCCACTCTAGTGTGGAGCGAGAGAGCGTGTCAAACTTTATCTGACTAAAACTTACCTATGTTCCCTTAGTTAGTCTTTGCGTTCCAGGACCACTGGTTTCCTTTCAGATATTTCCATGGCCCTAGCGGGCAACGGCCCTATAAGGTGACCCCTACGGTTTTGCTGACTGCGACGTCGACGTTTGGGGTAAGGTCCTTTCCTATTAATCACATTTAACACATTTCGATAATAATTAAAACTCTATTTTGATGGTTTATATTATTTACGTATGCATCACCGCTATAAACATATATTTTTATATATTACACTCCAAAACTGTTTTACGTAAGTTGCGTCACAGCCACAGGTTCAGTTGAAAACCAGCGTCAGGCACTAGTTGAATGGCATTCATGGTGAACTAGACCTATTTTGGTGCAGCCGGGACGCTATATTTTTTTCTTCTTTTTTTTGTTTCGTGGTACCTAAATATTGTGTTTGTGCCTTGTGCTGTACCAAATAAATTATTTTTTATTTCTTTCTTTCCGAACGGCGGGACGGTGATCTACCAATTGCTCGTCGTCCGCAAGCCCGCGCCTTTGCTGACTGAAAATCGCTCTGCGACTCTAAATAACTACGGCTGCTACTAAATAAATAGGAGCTAGGAAAACGACATAGGAAAGTTACCGACTATAACGCGGGCGAAATCAAAGATAGAAGAAGCTAGTAAATACAAACAAAAGAACTCCAATTACTCCTATTAAAACATTAACAGTCACAAATACTCATGAATGAATAATTTAAACTGTTGAAAACTTTAGCGTTCATCTAATTTCTGTAGGGATCCCCAAAACTCGTAACTGAATATTAAAAGGAGGTTCTCTAAGAGTACGTCCGTTGTTTTTAACCGACTTCAAAAAAAAGGAGGAGGTTATCAATTCGGTTGTATTTTTTTTTTTTTTTTTTTTTTTATCATCATTTTTTTTTTTTTTTTTTTTTTTATGTGTGTTACCTCAGAACTCCGTCGTTTATGGACCGATTTGCAAAATTTTTTTTTCCCTTTATAGGATATGCTTCCAGATTGGTCCCATTTTTTTCAAAATCCAGTTCTGATGATGGAATCCATGAGGAATCGAGGGAACTCCTCAAAAATTATAGGCAACCCTATGGTAATTTTAGTATTTTCATCAAGAACTTAAGCATTTACAGTCAAAAAGTAACATTTGATGAAGTGGAACTGATGAAGAAGACCAGAAATGGTCAACGGAACTTCATACTCAAATAGATATCACATTGAAGATATAGTTAAGCGACTATGACAATACAAATAAATGAATGATTCTGAATAGTTACGTTGAAAATGGTATCATCGAAGTGATCTGATGATGATGATGGAGCCGGAAGGTAGGCACTGGAACTCCGTAATTAATCAATGTAACCTAGCCGTGTTTGGACTCATTAGAATTGTCATGAGATGCACTTTGGCTATAAGGTACTATCGAACTGATCTGATGATGGAGCCGGAAGGTAGGCACAGGAACTCCGTAATTAATCAATGTATCCTAGCCGTGTTTGGGCTTATTAGAATTGTCGTGAGATGCTCTTTGGCTATAAGGTACTATCGAACTGATCTGATGATGGAGCCGGAAGGAGGAAGGTAGGCACAGCAACTTTATAATAAAACAATGTAACCTAGCAGTATTTGGGTTAATTGGAATTGTCATTAGAAATAGGCACTCTGTTTATAAGTGTATCGCAACTAAAAAGTGTGAAATAAAAACTTTTTAGAAAAAAAAAATAACCGACTTCACTAAAAAAAAACACTAAAAGGATCAAAATAACTTTAATTTCGGAAGTCGGTGTTAAATAAGAAACAAACAATACCGAGAAACACCGACATCCGAAATTAAAGTTATTTTGATCCTTTTAGTGTTTTTTTTTAGTGAAGTCGGTTATTTTTTTTTTCTAAAAAGTTTTTATTGTCCTCCGATTACGGTGGAATCGGATCTAATTGATTTTTCCCGCCCGGTTGCTATAATAAGCTGTTTGTAATCTAAACGTGCCTTCATTGCTACTATTTATAATTGGAATTTTAACACGTTCCACGGGTAAATTGTTTTAGATTCGATTTTTATATATAAAAATAGTTTTGCTATACTTGACTCTAGAGCAGTGGTGGCCGAGTGGTAACGGCCCCGATTTACGAGTTGTAGGTCCCGAGATCAAAACCCAGCCAGGCGCATTACTTTGTGTAATTTATTTGATCACCACTGCTCTCAAAACGGAAAAGGAAAACATCGTGAGGAAACCGACATGTCATAGAACAAAAAAATTCGAAGACATGTGACATTCACCAACCCGCACTGGGCCTGTGTGGTGGATTACGGCCCATTCCCTCTCCTAGAAAGGAGGCCTGAGTCCCAGCAGTGGGAACATTATGCTTATGCTTATACTTGACTCTTGAAAGGGCTGCGGAATTATTTGAAATAGTTACCGCGACATTGTATGGTAAGGTTAACTGAAGGAACACAGGGTGAGTTTTAGTCAGTAAAAGTTTGACACTCCCTCTCGCTCCACCTAAGAAGAAGGAGAAGTTATGATGATTTCTTACGCCAAAAATAAAATCTCAGACTGAATAGACCCACTTTATGGCACCTGATAACAGACGGCTATCGTCAATCAAGTGTCGATCATATAGATTTAGAGAGTTATGCTAATGTTTTTAATTAGTATAATTGTGTAAACACATACATGTCACTACCTCAAAACTACTTTTTATACCATATTATCATTCGATAATGAACTGTAGATTGCAATAAAACGTACAGAAATTTGAATTCTGCGGCTTACCCTGGACCATAATTTTTTCTCAGCATTAAGAAGTTCAGACTGGCACCACATAATTAGGAAATTGGTATTCGACAGACAAATCTTTATGTTGCCAACAGTGGTACATCGCTGGCCCCGATTTTTGGTTTTCCGCCCCGTAAACCAACAAGCGGGTTACACCATAGGTAAACACATCCAAGCATAAGCATGAACTATGCATTCCCTCTCTTTCTAACAAGCCAATAATGCAATTAATTATAAGGTTAAAAGTTTTGTTTAATAATTAGTATAGTGTGACGTGGCCACCGGTGGAACACTGGTGTACGTTGGCCTGAAAGTGTTAAGCATGGCCATACGACATGTCAATGACGCCAGTCTTTTGACCACACTTCTAATCGACAGCGATGGTGGATGGAGGACATCCCATCCATACGTACAAAAGCGTTTTGGGAACACATTCATTGTGCGTACAGCTAAGGAGTGGAATTCCCTGTCTGTGTTGTGTTTGTCTGTGTTTCCTGATGGCTGATAGCTACAACCTAGGGGTCTTTAAGTCAAGAGTGAATAGGTTACTTCTGCAAGGCGGCGTACTCCATCGCCGGCCACGTCATTGCTTACCATCAGGTGAGATAGTGCTCAAACGCAAGTTTATCTATAATACAAAAAAATTAATAAAAGAGCTTTTGATCTTTAAATAACAAAATAACTGTTTTATCTTTAAATTGTCTACGAAGCTCATCTATTTTGATTTAACCTTTAATTCACCAAATTACTTTTGTATCGTTTTATCCCATCCGTCCTAAATCCAGCCTTGGAATCGATATAAATCCTGTAATACGTATGTATTATGAAATAACCTCAGCGTACCAAGATCGAGCGCTTACCTCAAGATGTCCTCTCAACCTTGCTTGCCAAATAATACTACCTATCTTGCTCTAACACGTGGATTTTTATATGTATTCGTGTCTCTTTCTCTGTTTGCTTCTTGCCGAACCCTCTACATACACCTTTATATAATTTTGTTGGTAGATTACTCCTCGAGGAGCGTGTTTTTACGTGTGATGTAACGATTTTCATTAACTTTTTATTGTGGGAAGCAAATCGAAAACGACGCGTTCGGCAGTTACTTTTTAAATCCTCGTCGTTTTGGCAAATATTGTGTGCTTATGGGAGTTGATTACACATGTGTGAGGTTTTATTATTTGTTTTGTGAGTTTTTGTTTATTAAAATGTTTTCCTGGTTGTGTCAATGTTAGATTACTGATTCAACGAATCACATTAATGTTATAAAAGCGGAAGTTTGTGAGTGTGTTTGTTACCTCTTCTCGCTCGGATGTGTTCAGACATCCGAGCGTGAAGAGGTAACAAGAGGATTTGCTATGTCCTGGAATAGCACATATGATACTGTTTTATCCAGTGGCGTAACTATAGGGTGGCAAGGCTGGCAAAATGACACGGGCCCCTGGCCTAGTGGGGCCCCCGGTCCAAGAGGCTTTGAGCTCAGAACAACCACAAAACATACAAATTCAAGTAAATTATTAAGATTTATTAAACGCATTCATAAGAAAAGGATTAATTTCCAGCGGTATGTTGCGAGCCTTACCACCTTATAGTTACGTCACTGGGAAGCCCACCTTCATAGACATAATATAAAATTCTTCGTGTATTATAAAACTTGCTGATTTGTTAATAATAAAGTATATTTTATGTCTCACTTCAGTGATTTATCCAAATTAAATTACAAAGTTGACGATTTTCCTGGGGGCCCCATCCAATGATTTTGCCACGGGCCTTAGATGGTTTAGTTACGCCACTGGTTTTATCCCAGGAGTATATTCCCTTGGGACAATTTTCTAATTCCGCTGGCAGCAGCTTTTTTTTTAAGGTGGGAAATCATCTAAAGACTTTTTTAGAATTAGACTTTTACTGACTAAAACAACACCTATGTTACTTCAGTTGCCCTTTGCGTAGTACTAACATAATGCCAAACTTGTGTTTTACTTAAAATGTTTCAAATTAGTTTTCATATCACTTTCAAATATTAAGGTAGAACTACACAACGCATACGTGTGCCACAGATCTGGGCGCGTCGGTCTCCATACATTTCATAAGGAAACTAGACTTGTAGAGCTACACTAGATCCACGCCACGCGACGTCGTTCTACGTACAAATCAGGCGTGGTCCACGTGTGCGTCGGTCTAATGTAGTTCTAACTTTAATGTTCTAAGGTGCTGCCAGAACTTGTAAATAGAGAAAGTTATGAAAACTCATTAAAACTACCATAATTTTCACTCACAGCATTATTATGTTATCTACAATCTAGAAGGTAGAAATTATCTGATTGTTTTATAATTATAAAACTTCCATTTTGGAAAAGGCTATGGACTCTGCGGAGGGCGAATTTTTAGACATGCCATTCTAAATCTAATTTTCCTAACGACGTTCACGATATTTTTCGAATACAAATTCTATTGCCCGTGGCTTCGCCCGCATACATAAAATATAGCCTATGTCACTCAGGAATAAAGCAGCTTTCTATCGGTGAAAAAATATTCGGAATCGGACCAGTACTCTCAGAGATTACCTCTAACAAACAAAAAATCATAAAAACAAAAAGGTGGTTTTAGTAAATAATATTATATATATTGTGTTTGTGATTTTGTACACATACCACTGTGTAGTTTTTATACTCGAAGGTTGAATGGTATGCCTTGTTGCATTAAGTCCACCTATGTGCCACTACAGTATATAAAGTTTCGATATTATAATCACTGGGTAAGTAATATATGGTATAATTCTCAAAATCATTCGCAAAATCTCTAATATTTATAAGATATAACAACTGAATCTATCATTTTATTCCATATAACGATCAGTTAATATAGTAAACGATTGATATAATTTTCAAACAACTAATTTTTATAAGCATAACATACATTGATTATAAAATCTTTAGATATATCACTTAAAAAATATAAAACTTATTTAGTCTAATATGAAAGAATGAAAGCTTATTATAAATCATAATGGCTTTTAACTTAACCTAATCCAAACGATTTACTAACATTAGAAGGGGATTTTTAGTCACTGTTCTAGCCTAAACTAACCCACATGATCCCTTCGTTTGCTCACCATTGCGTTCTAATGATCACTATTCTAATCTGACCAATCCAGGCGCGATTTTTAACTTAACCTAACCCAAATGATTAATTAACAATAGAAGGGGATCTGGCGCACGGCGGCCGCTGCCGCGGCACGCTCGCTTCGCTCGCTCGACTTCTTGCTTCAATGGTCACTATTCTAATCTTACATAATCCACAAGATCGCTTCGTTCGCTCGCCATCGCGTTCTAATGGTCACTATTCTAACCTGATCTAGATCCGCAGTCGCATTATATTACAGTAACGTTTTTCAATACGCTGCGCCAACTTGTAATACTAACAGTGTGTTAAACGATACAGCTGCGACCAATATATTATTTAAACGATAGACCTAATGATTTTCGATGAAATAAACTTTATATCCAATAACTTTATACGAAATAAGTTTTAGAGTATATAAATTTTATATGTAAAGAAATTATATCAACAGTTGGTATACGAGTATCTCACGTTTATTATATCTTGTGAATGTTATTGAAATGAAAATATACCAAATCTATATAGTATGTATAAAAGCGAAATACCACTCACTGATTAATTACGAAATCTCAGAAACTATAGTGTTATAGTTTGTAGGTGTCTACAAACTTATAGGGTGTAGATATCCGCTAAGAACGGATTTGCCGAAATTCACCACATATGGGATCCAAAGTTTGTGTGTAGAAACCGACTTTCACGCGGGCGAAGCCGCTGGCAGAAGCTAGTAACTTTTTATAATATAAGACGCACCCATAATCACCGATTCCAATAGAACAGGATTGCCTAGTTTCGGAATGACAAGTATTATTTTAAAGAGCCATACTTTGCTCTTTCATCGATTTTCAATAACCTATCTAATATACAAAAATCTCGTGTCACAGTGATGGTTATCGAACTACTCCGTAACGGCTTTTTTGTGCTTGGTAGGTCTGAGAATAGGTTGTAATCTATTTTTATACACATGGGTGATAAGTTTACAATTTAATTAATAAAAATTCATGCGTTACGCTTGTGGAGAATGTAATTATTGTGTTTTATTAATTAATTCAATATTTGAGGCAATTTTATTTATTTATTATTATTAAGTAGTCTTATTAGGTTAGTACTTAGTGTTGTGTTATTTAATGATATGGGTGTAACTTACCTGAATAAAGATGTTTATTATTATTTTTATTATTAAAGCCGCATGCGTGATGAAATCCGCACGATATTAAAAACAACTTAGGGTCTCTATTATTACCCTAAGTATTGTACAGCAGCATCATCTTCCTGCCCTTGTTCCGTATTATTCGAGGTTGGCCTCCCTCTCCCTCTCCACCTATCCACATTGTACAGTAACATAAGAAATAAATAAATAAAATAAATACCTACACCCACATAATACAATTTCGTCTTAAATATTAGTTAAAGAAAACTTTCTGCCTCAGTAAGCAAGCCTTGATGGTCTTCTAATTAATAGTTTTATGCGAATATAATAACTAGTGTACAGTTTCGAAGTTTTTGTTTCGTCCTCAGGGCATGTACAACTCACTAATTAGATCCATGTAGGTACGTAAGTTATCCGGCTAGTGGAAATGTACCTGTGTTGATATGACGACCATTGTTTATTGACGATAGATACAAAGTTGTATCAAATTACACCAATATTTTTTAATTAGTACAAAAAAATGGGGCTCTACGCGCAGTGTTTTTCCATTTTTATCACCATTCATTTATTCATAATAAAAAGCCTGTGCAATATTTCCATAAATTAAATGACTTTTTAAGATATAAACAAACGCTCATAACTTTGCTGTTTATGAATATTATTTATTGAGACTTTACTTAAATAATAACAAGACCATTTTTAATGAGCCCTTTAACTATTTGTACTAATTAAAAATTAGTGGTGTTTATGCAATGTTCTAAATTATGTGTTTTTTTTTTAGGTGGGAAATCATCCAATGGCTTCTCTCACACTAGGGCTGAGTGCTAGAGCATGTCAGACTTTTACTGACTAAAACCCACTCCTGGATGCAAAGCAAAGAAGGAATGTTCCATCTTTGCCTTGCATCCAGGAACCCGGGGTTTCCTTTCGGACAACCCATACGCGCCGTCGACGACTCGGGCTCGGTCCGGACAGTTACCGGACAGTCGGACGGTGAGCTACCCATTGCTGTTCGTGCCAGGTGTCTGTTAGTTAGTGACTCGTAGGTTAGGTCCAATGAAATTCAGGAGCTTAACATTGGTCCTGAATTTCCACCAAATCAGCGCGCGCAATCTGTGCACCCTCAGTCTACTTATATCCATTTTGCTTAAACGATATAAAGGATTCTTATATTGGTCTATCCTTAGTATATTCAGAAATAAATCCTTATGTTCTTGTTGAGGTTCTATGTGCATTAGTTTAGGTTAATCTGACCCAAACTTATCTATGACAAACCTTTTAGGATATTACCTGAATCACATGTCAAGTGGAAAAAAATATCCTCAAGATTCTCTACCCTGCACTTAAGAGGGTCTTTCTCAGTCCATCTACTGTCAACGTGAGCATGGTTTATAAGTTTTATTGTTTTGTCCAATAAAATCTAACGCAATTTATGATAAAGCAACGTGAAAAAACAGAGCTAATACCTGCATGCTTGGTCGGCATTCTGTAACTTCCGTCTCTCACTCGAATTTTTTAAAACTTGCACCAGAAAATAGGTTTTTTTTTAAACAATTTCGTTTTTCATAATCTTGATTAAATACGCAACGTTTCTTTATATAGGTATATAAATTTTTGACATTTTTATATTTATAACTAGAGGTACATTATGAAGAACTAAAGTTCAAGTAGTGCAAAATAGCAGATTTTCAGAGGTCAATTTATCATAGATTAGTTTCACACTAGTTCATTTTTACCAAGGTCCACAAAATGTCTGTTTCCAAAATATTTAGAGAAAAATATGTAATTACATCATATTCACTTAAGAGTGGTTGTACGGAAATAGTATCACGGGTTGGGCGCTCTTAAATACAACAAAGTACTATTAAGGGATTACCATTACATATTCTCATCACATAGCCCAGCGCTTCTTTGCAAAGGACATGCACGATCGACCACCTTACTTCCTTCCCCCTCCTGAGATTACAATCAATATTATAATACGAGATATTCAAACACGAACCTTTTGGGTCCAAGCCAAGGTCGGGTGACGTCAGTGCCATGACGTCAGCAAACATCTCTCTATTTCAGTTCAAGTTCCCTTTGGGGCTATTTGAAGAATTGTCACAGAATAATTCGATACAGAAGATCGACTCTATGTACAGCTGCGCACGGAAGTCTGCGTCGTCGCATCTAGTTATCCAATTACTAAATTCGCTACTGAAGCCGACCAAGTACCGCATTAAGCGATACGGACTCTTCCAAGCAGAAGCCTTCAGTCACCTCTACACAAGTAACGCCTAGATCGAGACACTTTCAGCACGCCGAAGTGGTCTATCGAAGTCAGCCCAATATAAATAAGCCATTAAACTGTCCGAAACTAGTCGCAGTCGCAAGTACGCTTTCAGTCACTGTACGTGAAGCGTGTCTATGTGTGCGTTTGTATTCGCTCGTTGTATGGAATGAACCTTCTGCGTTTATCTTATGTTTTGTTGGTATTTCAAGATTTGCCCTATGACGTAGACTAAGTTCAGCGTTCACTTGGCCTCAGTGGATTGATTTTACGTGGAATTTCGTCGGTATTTTTTAGGTTGAGCAGGCAGGGATAATTGTGAATCGTATTAATACTGGCACAACATTCCATTTAGATGTCAAAGAATAGAAGTAATTGTTTTTTTAACAAGGTTTCAGCTTTCTTTAAATACGTTCAAGATCTGCAAAATGATCAAAGCAAGATCAAATCATTTTCTTGCATTAAGTTTGCGAAATCGCGGTACAATTCGTCCTAAGCATTCCTACGTCAAACTCATTCGTCTTTACAAAATCCCTCAAAATATTCTTCCTGTGAGTTGCGGGTGTCATTTTTATTCGCTGTTCTCAACAAATCCTTTTACGAAAAACATTTTTTCGTTTTCCTGCACAAATTCTCATTATTTATTTTTACGTTTTTCGAGCTCAAGCCAGGGTTATTTCTACGCTAGGCTATTTCTCATTTTATTTTTTCAATTACAAAGTGCTAGTTTTATTCTTGTATTTAAAATTGGGATTGTCTACTTTTATTAACATTATAATAGGTATTTTTCAAAACGCTTTTTTCCTGTTTTTTTCCTAAATTTCAATTCTGTCTGCCATATCCGATTGACGTTGTATGAACGCAGATCTAAGCGGGACACAATGGCTTTTTAATTGTGTCTCTAATTAGCCGCATACGAAAGGTTAAATACAAATAAAATGCTATTCGCCTCACGTGAGAACAGTTTGACCGATTTTTGTAATGTTTATCATAGCCTACACAAAAAAAAACAAGTGAGAAAACCGGAAAAAAACGCCTATAAAACCTAAAAGTATTTTTTTTTCGTAATTTTTGTATAAACTATTTATTTAACTTTATCAATCAGATAAACCTGCAAAATAAATTTCGCTTATCAAATATTAATAAAAAATATCCCTCCAACATTAATATTTTTTTTATTCAATTCAATTTTAATTTGCGTAAAAGTTTCAGCGGCGACCACGTGTCTTTCGTGTATTATTTAGCGAGTAATGAAGTAGGCATCGTCATGAAAACCGCTGAATTTTGCTGTCATTCGAGAGAGCTATATTTATAAAGCTATTAAAAATATGCTGCAGCATGACAGATAGGTTTCATTAAGTATTGTCATAGTGATGAAATGACAACATTTCATGTTTATATTTTTTCTTTTTTTTTCTTTCTTTCCATCACAGCATGATGAGCATGACGAACAGTGGTGGTCGAGTGGTAAAGGCCCCGACTTACGAGTCGTAGGTCACGGGTTCAAACCCAGCCAGGTGCATTACTTTGTGTAATTTATATCATCACCACTGCTCTCAAAACGGTGAAGTAAAACATCGTGAGGAAACCGGCATGTCCTAGAACCATAAATTCGAAGACATGTGACATCCACCAACTCGCACTGGGCCCGCGTGGTGGATTACGGTCCTTTCCCTCTCCTAGAGAGGAGGCCTGAGTCCCAGCAGTAGGAAAATTATAAGGCTGAGTATGCTATGCTATACTATGCTATATGCTATACATATTATAGATAAATTACACCCAGACACAGAACAAATGAGGTATATAGTATAGATATATCTACAATTCGGCCAGCTTAGACATATAAATTAAATCGTATCAGATGAAAAGGAAAGACCTAACTCTAGCCTTAGATTCCTCTCACGTTTTCACTAGCCGTAGTTAGGCGCGTTTCATCCAAGCAAAAACAAATGTCGCTATTTTTCCTCTACTGTCCAGCATATTTGTTTTACAATATATTACCGGCGTACAGCCTCTGCCTCCACAATATATCACCTCCAACAATTCCGCTTGTGTCTCTAAATCTCGTTCATACACAAACACTATTAAACTCGTGTTAATATAAAAAAAAACCGGCCAAGTGCGAGTCGGGCTAGCGCACGAAGGGTTCCGTACCATTATCTATAATATCGAGCAAAAACAAGCAAAAAAAAAAATCACGTTTGTTGTATGGGAGACCCCTTAATTTTTTTTTTTTATATTTGTTGTTATAGCGGCAACAGAAATCCATCATCTGTAAAAAAATCAACTGTCTTACTATCACGGCTCATTATATACAGCCTGGTGATAGACGGACAGCGGAGTCTTAGTAATAAGGTCGCGTTTTACCCTATGGGTACGGAACCCTAAAAATAAAGCCCTATATTAACTCCAGCTCCGATATTCACAACAAATGCAGTGTTGTTTTTATATTATTGCAAATATTTGTTCTGTTGAATCAAGAGCACTTAACTTTCATTGTAAATTTGTAAATTGTACACAACGTTAAAATAAAAGGGAACAATGATCAGAGGTTTTAATTATAGCTAAGTGGGTTAAACAATAGCACTTCTGTAGCATCAGACTACACACATGCCCAGACTATGTCCGTAAAGGGCGGAAATACATTCTACGCGGTTTGAAATCCACTTTGTGGTGTGACCCTTGTACGTGCCTACGCTGGCCACAGACCTATAAGCAAACGCAATATGTTATGCAATTTTCAACCGTCTTATAATAATCATAAGACTAAAATTAGATAGATAATTATAGCAGTCCAGTGTCTACGCCGTAGAACGTTGCTACGAAATTCAACGGAGTTCCGAGCTACGCCAAATTCTTGTGTGCTACGCCATGTAATATCTGATTATATTATCCGACAGCGTAAAAACTGATATTTGTTGATATGAAAGAATAATATTGGCTTATAATATTCTTGACGATTTCTAATCAGTGATCTAGTGATCGAGTTTTAAAGAACAAACCAAAAAAATCAATTACTTAAAATGTTTTGACAAGCTAGATTATCGGTTAACCTTATCAATAGTAATTCTGTACCTATCTACATGATAAATACTTTTAAGTACGTTCAAAATTGTAGAAAACACAAAATACACTGTGTTTTATGTGTTCAGTATTATAAGCAAGAAAATTGCGCTGCAAAACAAAAAGAATAATATAAGGTAGTATTTAACAGTTCCTCAATTTATTTCTTTTCTCTACTACAAAATATGCTTTTAACCGACCAAAAATATCAAATATGTAGTTTAAAAAAAATAACCAAAGGGATGATGGACTCTGTATTCACTGGCATGGCTCACTAGACCCCGCCTCCCAAAATCTAGACTCTAAATTATATAAATCAATGATTTAATAGAACAAACGAAAAAACCACTAACGCAAAACAAAATATTTCATTTCATATACTGTAAACAAAGTACTAACATTTTCACTTCAAATACTCCTCATAAAAAGTATAAATAATAAAATAAATAATCCTTCCCGCCCCATAAACCAGTAGCTTCCAACATAAAAGCCTATCAATGTTTTCTTTGGATTACCCATAAAAAGGGGAACAATGATTTACCCGAGGATTGGGGAAATTTGCGTCCTTTATGTGGGTACGAACTTCATACGTTTAAGGAATATTAGGATTGAAAAATGTTTTGAAATGTTAATGAGAGGCAGTGGTGGCGCAGTGGTAATCGCCCTCCTGGTTCAGGCCATGGTCCGGAGCGAGGGAACAGCTCACACGCCCCAGCCTCCGGAATCCCGATCCCGATTTCCAGCCACCGTAGGCGTAGGTTTGCGGACTGTGAGCTATGGATAGCACACCGTCCGGTCGTCCGATAACCGTCCGGACCGAGCCCAAAAGTTGTTGACGGCACGTAGAGTTCCAAGCACGCCACAAGGAGATGTCAGCAAATCTTAGGGGCCAGCAGGGTCGAAGCCTACTGGGGCTATGGGTTAAGTGAAAATGAACCCCCAGGGCCCTGGAATGCAAGGCAAAGAAGGAACAAACGAGTGGGTTTTAGTCAGTAAAAGTCTGACATGCCCTCGCGCTCCGCCTAATACTGGGAAAAGTCATTGGATGATTTGCGACCTAGCCTTCTTTCGTCATCATTTGTTGTTCCAATAAAATTTTATTATTATTATTTCAGCCGATAGACGTCCACATATGGACATAGCCTTCCTCAAATGTCACCACAAGGACCGGTCCTGTATATCTCGCATGAATCGTAATCCCTTGACCTTCACCTATCATCGGTCTACCTTGTCGGAGGCTTTGCAACAGTGCATCTTACGGTACGCGGTCGCACTTCAGACCCTTTCAGCCATATCGACAATCTATTCTGCGAGCAATGTGCCCAGCCCACTGCTACTTAAAGGCAATGTCGGTAGCCTTGGTTCTCTTACGGACATCTTAATTTTTGATTCGGTCACGCAAGGAAACTCTAAACATAGCTCTCTCCATTGCTCTTTGGGTGGCCTTCTGATGAGGCCTATATTACCCATTGTGCCCACCACGTTTCAGAGCCATATGTCACTACTGGTAACACGTACTGGTCTAGGATCGGACGAGAAAATACCGCACAGCTTCCCGAACGCCGCCCAGCTGAGCCGAATTCGACGATTGACCTCTTTTTCGAAGTTTGACCTACCTAACTGGACCGTTTTGTCCCAAGTAAACGTAATCCTCCACAACTTCGAGTTTAGAATACAAAAGAAAAGAAAAGAAAGAAAACATGTTTATTCTGCCTGAATAGACGTACAATTCGTTACATAAATACAAAAACTAGTTTCCCTTCAGAATCTTCGACTTGATAGAATTGGGTGATACATGGTTATTTACCATGATCTTGATTTTGCCTATGATCTTGTTTTTTCCCATGTTATTATAGGTTAATATTTTTATTTTATTTTTGCTTAGGTTTCTGCAGTTAGCCAGTGTCAAGTTTGGAAATTATTTAATTGTTAATACAGAATACAGTCACTTTGTTTTCCATTAATAATATAATATTCTACAACTATCACACAACGCCGTCTAGTCCCAAGCTAAGCAGAGCTTGTGTTATAAGCACTAGACAACTGATATATTTCAAATTAAATACATATAATAGATAAATTACACCCAGACACCGAACAAATGATCGGGCTCAACACACAAACATTTGTCCTGGGTGGGAATCGAACCCATGACCTCCGGCATAGCAGTCACGGCCACTGACCACTAGACCGACAGACCAGGCAAACTAGAATGCAATTAAACACATTCTAATATTTTTGCAGTATTTGACAGCAAATGTACCGAGTCAACCTTCTCGGCAAGCTTCGCTGATATATTTAATACCACAATCAAATTCTCATCACCATTTTACCGTGATTGCGCTTGTTTGAATAATTTCACATATTGTCCAGTTGTTTCCACAAACTCATGAGATACAAAACTACAGCAATTTTACATGACAATATCCACTCTGAATAAATTTGCGCATAATTAAAACGGTCACTGAACTTCAGCCGAAAAAAAAATCTGCTAAAAAAAAACCGAAAGAATGTTATAGCAAAATAATGTACCTAACAAATTGCCAAGCGAACGTGGGTAAACTCGCTGTGATAGGTTGAGTGAATAAATCAACAGCCAATCGCGTCACTTGATTTGCGTTTAATTTTTGACGCGCCAATAATTTTGTACGAGAGACGGGTGACAGCCTTTATGGTGAATGCTCCGGGTAGACCGAGAAATTCTAATTTCCTTAAGTTTTATTTTAGCATTTTATAGGTCAATGTAAAATTGCATTTTGATTAAAGTATGATTGGAGGCCATGACACGTATTTGTTTACGGAAATATAATCATTAAATATTCTACACAGCTATATGACTATGACTTTTACTGCCTAACACTCTACCTGATTTCCTTCAGTTGCTCTTTACGTTCCAGGGCCAAGGCAACCCTTTCAAACAACCCCGCAGCCCTGGCAAGAGTAGGTACCCTACTGTCCTTTGTAAGTCACAAATCAACAATTTACTCGTACTTTCTTTCAATTAACTATAGTTTTTTTTTCGATGGGAAAATCATGTAATGACAAATCCCACTCTTGGGCGGATCGAGAGATAGTGTCAGACTTTTACTGACTAAAAACCTACTCATTTCCCTTCTTTGCCTTCGTCCTGGGTTTCTCTTTCACACTACCCGTGGCCTCAGTAGGCTTCGACCCTGCTGGGCCCCTACGATTTGCTGACATCTCCCTGAGAAATTAACTATAATAAAAATTTTCTAACAGCATGGCAGACCTTTTGAAAGAGATACCGTGGTCCTAGAACACAAAGGGCTACTAAAGGACGCAGGTGGGATTTTAGTCAGTAAAAGTCTGACACGCTCTCTCGCTCCACCCTAGAGCCGCCGCTCTCAAGCGATTCATTGGATGATTTCCCACATCGAAAACAAACTGCGGACTTCATAACGCAAAAAATCTACACTTCCTCCTATCTCCTATATTCTCTTTCTTTACACATCCAAGCAAACGTATCTTAAAGCTATTTTCCCAACATCAATACGGCAAGAAACACACAACACACACATCTAATTGAAACCGGCAAATCATAACACAATAGCTTCCGATACATCAATGATGAATACAAACTATTGCAAGTGTCCAGCCCATTGAGCGGCCACAGTGCGTGCCAATAGCCGGACCATAGACCACATAGGTGCATCGGTGGCAATACTTGAGTCATTTAGTGACGATTCTGTCTATATGACAATCGGAAGTTATGCTCAGCGAACATTGTGCGGTCATTAATATTATATAACAAAAAAGGGAAAAGATTTTTGGTATGGGAATTCATCAAATCTTTTCCGGAATGGGTGGAGCGAGAGGAAGTGTCGGACTTCTACTGACTAAATCCCACCTGTGTCCTTCAGTTTCCTTTGCGTTCTAGGGTCACGACCACTCTTTCAAAGGATCTCACAGCCCTAGCAGGCACCGGCCCTACTGGGCCCTTTCAGATTTGCTGACGTCACCGTTGAGCTTGAGCTTGAGCCCAAGGGCTTGGTCCTTACCGGACGGCCGGACGGCGAGCTAACCATTACTCATCGTAGGTGAAGAATGAGATGACATAGATACTATAAATAATTACACCAAGAAATAGTTACATCGATGATGAATTTAAACTATTGCAAATGCCCGGCCCAGCGACCAGTCCACAGTGCGTGTAAAACATGTCATAGTAATGGGATTACCATCACTCACTGCCGCCGCATCCATTCCGAACTCTATACGCCGCGCCGTCCGCTTTCCCATACGATGTATTAGCATCGGACGTCCAATAGCGCGCCGGCACAATCGTGCCCCATGACCTTGCGCACGTCACCACCCTTTCATACGTCCATCAACATGATTTATGTAGCTTTGGACGCTTTGGTATCGATGCCGAATCTTTTTTTTTTTGGATTTCCTGCTATTTGGCCAGTGATTTTGCTAACTCTTTGGAATAAACACAGATAATCAGGGATGACCCATTAAATATAACGATCTAGCTTATACCCCCGGGTTCGCTCGCCTTAAACCACTTTTCACTCCCCTAAGAGTTGAATTTTGAAAAATCCGTTCTTAATCCTCATCTACGTCTTAAAAACAAAATCTGTAAAAAAAACAGCTTTCTAGGTCCATGTTCAGGCTGGGCGTTGATTAGTTAGTGAGTCAGGCCTTCTCAAATTACGAACTTGATACAGAATAATGAAGGAAATGTAGTGAGGAAAGCTTCAATGTTAATGTGAATGGAAAAAAATGTCTCCACTGCTGGGACTCAGGTCTCCTCTCTAGGAGATGGAATGAGAAGTAATCCATCACGCGGACCCAGTGCGGGTTGGTGAATGTTAGAAGTTTTGATTCTAGGACATATCGGTTTCCTCACTGTGTTATCCTTCACCGTTTTGAGAGCAGTGGTGATGAATTCATTACACAAAGTAAAGCGTCTGCCTGGTTTTGAAATCCACGACATACAACTCGTAAGTCAGAGCCGTCACCATTGGGCGAGCACAGATCCTGGGCAACTACTGTTTCAATTAAATATAGTCTTGTTTAGATCAATGAAAGCGGCCATTGTCGTCCGCAAAACCGACATTACTTATAGCCTATGCACTGACAAATTTGCATAAATTATACCACGATTATCACCCCCTAATTGTGCCCGCTAGAAGTAATAACCATTTAAGGCCCCATCACGTACTAAAACCATTCTAGTTGGAACATCATAGGGTTCATTTTCGCTCGGTTCCGTTAGATTTATGGCTGTGCGCTCGGGATTTAGGTTCGGTAATTGAATATTCAGATCCCGATGGTCGACCGTTCGACATTTTGATGACTTGTCCGTAGATTACGTTTGAGCATCTTTTGGATTGGAATAAATATGAATGGGTTAGCTTCTAAATTGACCCGTAGTATGATTTGGTCTGAGCACCCAATCAGTGCAATTATGTGTATGTCCATTTGGCTAAGTCAATAAAGATGGAGGTTGGTTTCCGTTAGCTAAATGCTGTATCGACTGTCATGCGCTTATGTTCTAGGTATCTATGAATGTTGCCTCGTTACAGACGGACTATCAAGCGCCCGTCGCGTCGTATGAGAAGTCATACGACGGGCGCTTGATTGTCTGACTGGAAGCAGTTTCAGAACGCAACTCATAGTTTAGTCACAACCGAATTCATTCCATATAGGCTTACCATATCTCAGGATTTATCCTGAGATTTCAGGATTTTTGGACTCTTCTCAGGGTTGCGGATGGATTTTGCAAATCTCATGAAATTTTAGGATTTTTAGAATTTCCAACAAAATACCGCTTACTTATTTATTTGATAAAAAGTTAAACAAGCTAAAATTAAACTTCCTTTTTTAAAGGGGGGAGGGGGGCTGCAGCACCCCCTCTCCCCTGAGTGCGATGTGCAACTCGTAAGCGAGTTCCTCAGTGTATAAAATCGATAATATTACGGGTTTTCGAAAATTCTCAAACTGTTTAAAGTCTCAGGATTTTTCAACATCAGGCCTTTTTTCCGGACTTTTGATTTTTTGATCTGGTAACTCTACGATATATCTCTAGATTTAGTTAATGTAAGTACCTGCTACATAAGTAATGAAAAAACAACTCACGTGTTATTGGCGGATGATAGCCGCCGGTGCAGGCTGCGCAGCGACATGGCGTACCCCTAGCAGGTGGGACTGCCGCTTCCTTTGCCGCGCGGCCGGCGCAGCGCGCGCGCCCCGAAGAACGCGCCCTCCTCGTTGCAGGACTGCGAGCGCTGCGACGCCAGCATCACCCCGGCCGCGCGGCCCAGCGCGTGCAGCGGACGCACGCGCGCGCGCCGTCCCCACCCGCACCCGGCCACCACCTCAATCTTGCCGGCCCACGCGCACACGCGCGACAACTTCACGCCGACACCCGCCCGACAAGCGCGACACCACACACTAACATCGATCCCTGCGACACTGGCGACCGACACGCGCGACAATTCGCGCCTCACAACCACTTTCTCTATCTCCTAAACCTACACTATCTTCTTATTAAGCTTATGCGTAATTGGAAAATTGAAGGCGCTTCGTCGTTTATTCGATAATTTTTAATTATTTAATATTATTATACTAATTAATTATTAATTTTGTGCGGTTAGCGCTGCTGCCCGTCGTTATCGTATCTGAAACAAATAAAATTCATAATTAGAGCAGCGACTCAGTTCGATCGAGAGGAAATTACGATTGATCGACCCCGCGGTAATCAAATCAGTGCGCCCAAATTAATTTTACGAAACGTACAACGTTGGTGTAATACGAGATATACGCATGTTAGTCGCTATGTTGATGAATTCTTAGGACTGTTCTGTGTTTAATTTTATTAATGATAATATTGAGAGATGCGCGCTGTGGAAGCAGAAGCACCTAACTCCTACACATTTCATCACCCCGTCAGAACATCTCCCCCTGGACGCGAATTGCAGTGCCCAATCTGGAAATCTCTTAACCGACTGCGGACTCAGGTTAGCTGCTGTAAAAACAATTTGGCCAAATGGGGCTTCCTCGACCCATCTCTAACACAGTGCCAGTGTGGAACCGCTGCACAGGACATGCGTCATTTGCTATGCTGTCCATCCTGCACAACCACCTGCAGTTTTCAGGATCTATACGAGGCCAATAACAGAGACGTAGAGGTTGCCAAATACTGGTCAGATAAAATTTAGTTAGAGTACATCGACACGAAAAGAAGAAGAATGATAATATTTCAAATAAATAATCAGATTTAATTAGTTTATTGTTTATAGTTCGCGCCTAAACGCTCTAAGCCACGACAAACTACTATCAAACTGTCAGTCAAAGGCGTAGGTCGTAGGTGTTGGTCCGAGTGGCGTTTGCAGTCACATATTTTTTTATTAATTTATCTACACCAATATTATAAAGACGTAAAGTTTGTTTTTTTTTTGTTTGTAGGAGTAATCTCTGAAAGTACTGGTCTGATTGCAAAATTTTTTCACCTATAAAGCTGCTTTATTCCTGAGTGACATAGACTATATTTTATGTCGCGAGCGAAGCCGCGGACAAAAGCTACGTATATTTACAATTATATTCTCGGTATTATTGTTTAAGGTGGGAAATCATCCAATGACGTTTTGTTTAATCGATATAAACAAGTGCTTGACTGCGATCCGACTTCTCCCCCTCTAGGGTAGAGCGGGGGGGAGTGTGGGACTTTTGTGTTATACTTTTACTGACCTATGTTCCTTTTTTGCCTTGCATTCCTGCAGGACCCCATGGTTCACTTTGGAAAGAAGAAAGAATCCAATAAATACCTTATTTCGAAAAAAGAATAACGTACCTTTAATAAAAAGTTTATTTGAACTTATAATTCCAAGTCAATTCAAATATATAACACTTCAAAGCAACCCGTTTTAAAAAATAGCAATTTCATAGTTAAAGACCTAATATTTTATACATATTTGCGATTAATGTCAACATCCCTACTATGTAAGTATACGTATAGAACATACCAAGTATCATAATAAATCCGTAGGTACATTTGGACGAGCCATGAACTCATGACTAACACGTACATTTAATTGAGCCACGGAATGATTTTTGTTTTGCATATAATTAGGGTGCTGGCGGGAGGAAGTTTTAATGAAATGGTCAGATGGAGGTCTGGCCCAGTTAATCTTTTGAAAGCTTCTAATCCGGATACTTCGAACAAGCGTGCACTGTTTATAATGTATCTCGTGAGGTTATAAGTGTTATAACAACGAAATCCGTTGGAGCTTTTTTTTTAGGTTGGATAACCATCTTATGACAAATCCCGCCCTTGGGCGGAGCGTGAAATAGTGTCATGTTTTTGCTGACTAAAAACCCACACCTGTTCCTTCTTTTTCACACTACCAATGGCCCCAGTAGGCTTTGACCCTGCTGGGCCCCTACGATTTGCTGACATCTGCCTGAGGCACGCGTGGAACAGTACGCGCCGTCGACGACTTGGGCTCGGTCCGGACGGTTACCGGACGGTCGGACGGCAGAGCTTTTTTAGTTGGGAAATCATCCAATGACTTCTCCCGCTTTTGGACATGTCAGACTTTTACTGACTAAAACCCACTCCACTCACACACACACACACACTCACTTCACTCTCTCTCTTATGTTCCTTCTTTGCCTTTGTTCCAGGGCACCGGGGAAATCCTTTGTTTTTTTTTTAATGACATACTTACCGTAAATCCGTAGGAGTTACGGAGTTAGGAGTTACTTTTTAAGTAGATTAAGAGTTTTCAAATAGACGTAAGAGCAGTGGCAGCCCAGTGATAACGGTCCCGACTTACGAGTTGTAGGGCGCGGGTTCAAACCCAGCCAGGCACATTACTTTGTGTAATTTATTTCATCATCACTGCTATAAGGTAAACATTATAAGGTTGATTATGCTCCGCTATGCTTTCAGGTAGACAGGGTGGCAGCAGTGGTTGAGCGATATTGGCTTCTGCGTTGCATATCGCATTCCCGCTTGGAACAAATATTTGTATGGCCTACATATAGTTGATCCAGGTCTGGTTATCTTCGGTAGGTAAGTCCCCTCTTTGAGGAGTGACTGGAAAGACCTCGCAGCGTCCTCACCTTCCGCATGATGCAGGTTCTCACCGAACATGGTCAGTTTGGAAAGTTCCTGCACTGGATTCGTGCGGAAGTAACGCCCGGGTGTCACCACTGTGTGGACCGCTCGGAGGGCACAGTGGAGCATACGATAGAGGTGTGCCCCGCTTGGGCAGAGCCTACCACCGTGTCCTCGTGTGGGCGATCTGCGGCAACGATCTATCGTGCCAGGCCTTGGTGCAGGCCATGGTCCGAAGCGAGGAGGAATGGCAGGCGGTCGCCTCCTTCTGCGAAGCAGTAATGCTAGCAAAGGAGGAGGCCGCCCGTGCACGCGCGAGTAAGCGGCTCTCACGCCCCAGCCACCGGGACCCCGATTCCAATTTCCGGTCACCGTAAGCGCGGGTTGCGGACGGCAATAAGTAGCTCGCCGTCCGACCGTTCGGTAACCGTCCGGACCGAGCCCAAATCGTCGACGGCGCGTATTGTTCCACGCGCGCTTCAAGGAGATATCAGCAAATCGTAGGGGCCCAACAGGGTCGGAGCCTACTGGGGCCACGGGTACCTAGTGTGAAAGTGAAACCCAGGGCCCTGGGACAAAGGCAAAGAAGGAACAGGAGAGTTTGTTAACGCACCCACGATACAAGTGCGGTGCAAAGTTTTTTAAAACAGAAACAGAAAAACTTTTCAAGTAGATATTTATCAGTACGGAAAAGTTAATTTATTTGAAACTACGGGAGACTACAAAGTACTTCACGAAAGAAGTCTCGACCTAAATCTTGTGGCTTATACATCTCGGTATATCCTTGATTATGAACTGAGACGAACGCCGGATAATAAAGAAACTTTGAGATAACCGGCGGCAGAAAAAACGAAAAAAAATAACATCAAAACAAAAAAGTCTAATATTTTCGTGATATTTTTAACAAGTGTTCGAGACAGCAGCTTGCCAGATCAGCGACGAGTCCATTATTTCATTAAAACTTGAGCCGAGACTTAATTTTTTTCTAATTTCAAGTGGCAAGGCAACACTGCCATTGACGGTTTAACACGCGCGTCTCACAATGATTTCGACATTTTTACGTTTTATTTATCAATTTCCTTTTTAGGGTTCCGTACCTAAAGGGTAAACTGGACTCTATTACTAAAACAATATAATCAGTGAGAGCAGTGGTGGCCGAGTGGTAACGGCCCTGACCTACGAGTTGTAGGTCGCAGGTTCAAACCCAGCCTGGCGCATTACTTTGTATAATTTATTTCATCACCACTGCTCCCAAAACGGTGAAGGAAAACATCGTGAGGAAACCGGCATGTCCTAGAAAACTTCGAAGACATGTGACATTCACCAACCCGCACTGGGCCCGCGTGGTGGATTACGGCCCACTCCCTCTCCTAGAGAGGATGCCTGAGTCCCAGCAGTGGGAACATTAAAAGGCTGATAATGCTAATGCTAAAATGATACTTAGACAGTTCAAATTTTCACAGAACAAAATAAATATTTAAGGGGGCTATATAGATACAACAAACGTGATTTTTTTTGCCGTTTTTTGCTACGGGACCCTTCGTGTGCGAGTGCGACTCGCACTTACCCGGTTTTTTTAATTATTACTGTTCCTGTCATGAACACTTAATTATTTTAATTAATCTTTGATTCCGTGCAATTAATTCTTAATTATTGCCGTAGCGATAACTTTTCTCATTTATATTTAAATATAAAATGGTTTAATATTGAAACGCGGGGGCGTGTATGGAACTAAGGTAGGTAGGGAATGAGATTGAGAGTTGTTCATTTGTTACGACTTTAAATTATTTTCCGTCTCTCTCGCTATTCTCTGTCCTAATTACGAGTATGAAGTAGGACGTTTTATTGTGAGTCTAATGGCATTTTTGTATTTCTTGAAAAAACTTTCGGTACTTTAAACAGCCAACGACGTCATCTCAACGCTCAGTCACGTGGTCAGAACAAAGGAATCGGAGGCGTGGCCTACTCAAGGCGTTCGACGCAAACGAAACGATCGTAACTTGGCTAGGGGGGCAGGTATATTGTGACTTGTATATATACTGTGTAAACGGAATTCAATGCTATTTTACACAAAGTTTAATGTAAGTAGACATGGCATAATTATCCTAGCTTTACATCAAGCAAACTTATTGCTCGGTACCATCGGGCATTATTAATAATATTCCCACCCGTATAATGGGGAATATGCATAAAATATAAATTTGTTAACTAACCAGTTTATAAAGAAGAAAAAATCTGATAACTGTAAATTTGTAGTTACGTCACAAAAAAAAACTTTTTTGCGATTCGGAAAAATCTTCGTAACTCAATTCGGGAATCGAACTGTTTTCATAGGTAAGTTTATACGGAACCCTCAGTGCGCGACTTCTACTCGCACTTGCCCTGTTTTTGTGTAGGAAATCACCAGATATCTTCTCTCTGGGTGGAGCGAGAGGAAGTGTCAGAACTTTTACTGACTAAAACTCATCCGGGTTCCTTCAGTTGCTCTTTGCGTTTCAGGGCTGCAGTGACTTTTTCGAATAATTCCAAAGCCCTGGCTATGAAATCTATCTGTTCCATGGTTTGTATGTTTGTATCGAAAGTTTAGACCATACCGCAGCTAATAACAATTGCCACCTAAGCGTTTAGGTGCTCGATACACATAATTCATAAACATATAATCTTAAAATTCCTTAAAACATTCCTTATTTTGTACCAATAAATAAGGATTATTATGTTTAAAATCACATTCATAATGCTCGAAATTTAAAATTAAAATTAGGTTGGCATCGACACGGGAATACTAACAGGCGGTTTGTGATGTAAAGCCGATCACGGTTTACGTTCGTGAACCCTCGCTCAGAGTTCGGCCAGGGTGATGAGCCTTCGCGACTGCTGACGCGAGCGCGTACTATCAAACATAGGTTCATAAGGAGAACCTACTGAATAACTATTACATAGTTATTCAGTAGATTCCCTTTAAGACTCTCAACCAATGCCTTTCTTAATTATTATTATCATCATCCTATTTTTTTAGGCGTTATGTATCAATCAAAGACATAATCATGCCAAAATCAATTGTCAAAAAAGAAAACAGACGTTCCCAACATTTTATTAAGATAGGCGGCACAAATTTTAAATTAAATATGATAATGAAAAATCAAAGTTTCATCACAATGTGATCAATGGTCTAGGCACGCATAGACTACAAACATACAAACATTGATTTAATTATATTGAAGACTAACTTCTGCCCGCGGCTTCGCCCGCGTAAAAGTCGATTTCTCCATACAAACTTCCAACCCTCGTTTTACCCCCTTAGGGGTGGAGTTTCATAAAATCCGTTCTTAGCGGATGTCTACACCCTATAAGAAACCTACCTGCCAAATTTTAAGTTACTAGGTGTTATAGTTTTTGAGATTTCGTGATTAATCAGTGAATGACATTTCACTTTTATTTAAATAGATTTAATTGAAAGCATGGTGCCTTGCAGCCCCCTTCCGGAGTCCAAGCACCGTTGTCATCTAATCGCGCCCGCGTCCGCCCTAGTCAACGCGTATTCACTCTGAACAAAACATTAAAGTGTCCTACATATTAGTTACAATTTCCCCTGATGCTACCATGACAAAATTATTAAGGTAATAGTCTTAAAATTAATGTCCTAAGTCTCAAACATATGCTACGAAAACTAGTAGGTGATCGTTTTACCGGCAAGAGGAAATTGGTTTATTTTCGGTCTTATTAATAATATAGCTTAGTTTTAAGTGTAGCGGCAAAATGTAGTTGATCCTCATAGAGTTGAAGAGAATCACGCGCGCTTCAAAGACGTGTCAGAAAAATCCTTTATCACGGTATCAGAGATCTCTGCACGATTAGAACGGAGGTTTGTGGAAATTTACTCCCTGTTCCGCATGCTTCTAAACTTGCTTTAACTTTTATAATGCTGTTATTTTTAACCCGCCTTGATTCTGTTACGTGCCTTCTCTGCCCGAGAAGAGGCATAATGTCCTACAGTGTAGCGGTTATAAGTGTAGTTTTAATTTGGACATTTAAACGTATATGTGAAGACAGATTATAAAATGCCTACGATAATACATTCGCATTTTTGTTAGATAACTTCTCAGTTGATACGGCCCCGAGGTCAATACAGATTTGATTTAAGATAAAAAAAGGTTTTTACAAAAAAATATAACCAACTTTAAAAGAAAAAACTACCTCCAAAGTATGACCTGCGGGCAAAACTCTTCCTAAAATAAAAAGAATCACGGTTAACATTTTCTCAAAAACAATAGACGACTTGAGAACCTCCTTCGTTTTTGGAAATTGGTAAAAAAAGACGAAACAAGGCTATTTTTATTGATATAAACTAGTGCTTGACTGCGATCCCACCTGGTAATTTAAGCAGTGATGCAATCGTTGATGGTGAGGTGCACTAGTTTATTAAGAGCTTTAAGCCTTGAAGACAACTAAACTATAATAAATAAATAATAATAATAATAATCATCATTTTATTTTCAGGCATCAGAGGCCCATAGACAAAAAACATACAATAATCTTAAACAATAATAAACTAATACATATTATAAAAACAAAACTTATTTGACTATTATTAAACACGTAATCTAGTCGGCGTCGTGTTGCGCTACGTGGTATCGCATAACCGTCCTCGGAAACGTCGGTATACGACACCTTTCGGCCAGAAGTCCTCTTTCAAGAAGGTCTATAATCGGACGGGAAGACCGCAGCAGGCAAATTGTTCCAGTCCTTCGATGTACGCGGTATAAACGACGAGACTTTCTTTCTTAGACGATGGATCACTAAACCACCGCTATCACAGGAGTACATCGTAAAATGTGTCTTCCCCAACATGTGAAGAGTATTAAGTTTAATATTACTATGTCATACGTCCAAGGAGACAGATTGCTTGGTCCGGCCATCGCTAAGTCCCGCTTGGCCGCCGGGCTGCTCAGATTGAACCGCTCAAATTGAACGACCGACGTCTAATTCATCAAACTTACTTACAATATAGTTTAGGAAATGAAATTTTGTGATGTTAATTTCATTAGCCGTTGGTAGTCAGGAAGATAATTTGATTTTCTTTCAAACAGGAAATTCCATTTTCTATTCTTGTTTCTATTTCAGGGTTTTTGTAGTTTAGTTTTAATTTTTAGGATTCCGTACCTCAAAAAGAAAAAACGGAACCCTTATAGGATCACTTTGTTGTCCGTCTGTATGTCTGTCTATCTGTTAAGACCCTTTATCTCGGGAACGCGTGGCGGTATCGAGTTGAAATTAAAACCATATACTTAAATCTGCGGTCCCTTGCAGCTGTGAAAAAATCAAACTTCTGAGTTAACGAAAAAAAAGATACGGCCGTGTATGTCGCAAAAAAACGTGCATTTCGACACTCTTGGGAATCAAAATTCATAGCATACTTCCCGTTGACCTAGAATTCTGAAAGGAATAAAGCAAGGTCTAATAGCCCAAGTATAGTAAAAAATCTGAAAACTATAAATTTGTAGTTACGACACTTTTTTTGCGATTCGGATCTTCGTAATTCAATTCGGGAATCGAACTGTTTTCATAGGTAAGTTTGTACGGAACCCTCAGTGCGCGAGTCCGACTCGCACTTGCACGGTTTTTAGTAACTAACTCGCTTCTGCCAGTGTTTTCGCCCACGTAAAAGTAGAAAATTATTAGAAGGGAACATAGTCCCGGGATGAAGTTTCTTATGTGCTAATTTTTGGGCATGATCTACCCGTGTATAAAATAGCATCCTAATCCGCTGTTTCCATTAAACCCCGTGCGAACGCCGGCGTTCGCTCGGTCATTGTCTTTCTATTGTGTCTCTAATTACGCTACTCAATAGGTTAAGCGTGAAGAAGTAACAAACATATACATCTACAAACATTCGCCTTTAAATAGTATTGTGAAAATTATATTTCTTAACATTGTTTTTTTTTTTTTAATAGCCTATACTGTCCCGCTGCTGGGCAAAGGCCTCCCCCAATTTCTTCCAGGTACCTATTCTTTTCTTGAGCCTTGCGGTAGGTATCTAGGTCGTCTCGCCACCTCTTCCTAGGTCGACCTCGGCGGCGTCGTCCATTTTCAGGTTATATTTTTATTCTTTATATATTTTTTTATAATATATTTTTCTTATTCTTTATTTATTTTAAGGAGTTTTATCACTTAGTGATAATGTCAGTCCTGTTACAGAAATCACTTATAATAATTATACACTAAGCTCTGGACTACAAAAATAACTTAATAGTTAAGTATAATTACGTCAGTCACTTATCAATAGTAACCGACACAACATTAGCCTCCTTCGACAATGGGGACGATAAGATGCTGTTTCATGCCTCGACCTCAAAACCTACACCAAGCAGACTTTGTCTTTCCTGCCCCCCTAGCCAAGTTAAAAACTTTTCGTTTCGATTCTCTTTTCGTCGATCGCCTCGAGCCGGCCACGCCCTCGATCCCATTGTTCTGACGTCATATCAACGCTCAGTCACGTGGTCAGAACAAAAGAATAGGAGGCGTGGCCGACTCGAGGCGATCAACGAAAAGAGAATCGAAACGAAACGGTTTTAACTTAGCTAGGTGGGCTGTATTTTCCGGTCACATTTATCTATTTCACAAATGAGGTCAAGAGGCGCTACCACGAGCTTTCAACGCGATCCAATTGACAACCTAAACTGAACTGTTAAAGGGTGTATAGCTCCATCCATCCATGAGGGGCACGGTAAGCGGGTATTATTTGCACTGCAGTCTAGTTTAATAATTGAGCTCATTATACGCTATAATTACCCACATTTGAGCAACTGCATTGTTCTCAAGGATTTGTTTTGTTTCACGCTCGTTATTTACGACGGGTTGAGCAAAACTCTGAGTTGTATAAAAACTAGAGCTGACAGTACAAAAGCGTTTCATTTAGCAGCGAGCTTAAGATAAATGCTATAATTTCAATTCTAGGAAGATGAAAATCTTGGTATGAGAACAAATTATTTGTTTTTCCTGTTGAAGTTAAGAGTACTTCAAAATCAGCAACGCCACACGCGGGCTTGCGGACTTCGAGCAATGGGTAGCTTGCCGTCCGGCCGTCCTGTAATTGACCGGACCGAGCCCTGTCGTCAACAGCACGCAGTGATCCACGCGCTCCTCAAATAGATGTCAGCACACCGTAGGGGCCCAGCAGGGCCGATCCAAGCTAGGATCGCGGGGAATTTCTAAGGGAAAACCATAGGGACCCAGTAGAGCCGATGCCCGCCTATTCCATGGAATTTTTAAAAGAAATATTGTGGTCTTGGAACGCAAAGGGTAACTGAAGGATGCAGGTGGGTTTTAGTCAGTAAAAGTCTGTCAAACTCTCTAGCTACACCCTAAAGCGGGATAAGCTATTGGATGATTTTCCACCACAAAAAAAAGTGATCTATCCATCGAAAAATGTCGTTGGTTAAAAAGATTAATTTCTTTGAGACTACTATTAATTTAACTTTTTCTTTTCGTTTCAGGTATCCAAAGAGTTAGCGTTATAAACAAAGTAGCGGGTTTTTGGCGGATTTTTTTTTTATGTTAGTTCAGTGACTTTTTTAATTACCTTCTCGTTACTAGCTTCTGCCTGAATGTTGGTTTTTGCAGATACAAAATCGAAGTTGAAGACGGATAAAAAGTAGCCGTGCATAGTAGTGGCGACCGCGCACCGGAAAACGCAGCGTTGGAAGGCCTCCCACAAGGTGGACCGACGACCTGGTGAGAGTCGCGGGAATGCGGTGGATGCGAGACGCACAAGATCGGTCGTTGTGGAGCCGCTTGGGGGAGGCCTATGTCCAACAGTGGACTTCTTTCGACTGAAATGATCTCAGCGAATCATACCAAGAAGGCTCAATACATTTGCTGCCAAATACGAAAAAGAAACAAAGTCGGGAAGCAAAGTTGCATCTCATTTTTCGTTAGTAAAGTTACTTTGGCATAGAATTCCCTAAAGTGTTCGGAGCATAACATGAATATCTTATTTATAATATTCAAAACATTACTAAACTTTGTTGAAAATTGTTTGCGTGAATGTGGTTCCTGGTTATGAAAGGTTAACCCTCCCCTACCCCTCTTTCTGCTCTTCAAAGGTGTATATCAACAAAGGGTTATCCTCACTAGGATGGCAACATTCCCCGACAATCTTGCTATCACATATTATGATTTGTCTGTGTGATTCTGAATCTAATCTATGGCATCAATCACCATCTGATTCGATCCTTGTTTTATCAGAGGCTTCTCGATTATCATTTTTAGGGTTCCGTACCTCAGTAGGCAAAAACTTAATGTTAAATACTCAGGTCGTCATCAAAGCAAAAGTGTTATAAAATGTGTACCCGTTTTGGCCGTCTTTTTTGCTAATTTTTTTTATTATTCTTGTCTTTCTTCAAAGCTTACATTACGTACTTTTACTTGGTTTGCTTTTAGACCTATAGCCTAACAAACAGACTCCGGCAGAGAATTCCACTCCTTAGCTGTACGCACAACGTTGAATCAGTCACAATGGTGGCAACCGGGAGTCGGCTCCAGATCTGTCCGCCCCCGCCTCCTTCTGCGAAGCACACGGTAGAGGTGTGCCCCGCTTGGGCAGAGCACCGCCGTGTCCTCGTGGGGGCGATCAGCGGCAACGATCTTTCGTGCCGGGCCTTGGTACAGGCCATGGTCCGAAGCGAAGAGGAGTAGCAGGTGGTCGCCTCCTTCTGCGAGACAGTAATGCTAGCGAAGGAAGTGGCAGCTCGCGCAATGAAACTGCTGTCACGCCCCAGCCACCGAGATTCCGACCCCGATTTCCCGCCACCGTAGGCGCGGGCTTGCGGACGGCGAACAATGGGTAGCTCGCCGTCCGGCCGTCCGTTAACCGTCCGGATCGAGCCCAAGTCGTTTATGGCACGTAGTGTTCACGAGATGTCAGCAAAACAAAATAATATTTAGATTTAAAATGTTACGTTTAAATCTAAATATAAATATTATTTTGTTTCTAATTTGTCAGTAGTTTTTCTTATAATCTAAGTAAGTACGTTCTTTGGGATATGAAGGTCCTCCAGTTTCTTTCATTTGTCCCTGTCACTTAAAATTCCTATTCCTAAGAATAGGAATTTTCAAGGAATGATCGTCCCACTTATTCCCCAGCTGAAAGGTACATAAGATTCACGTGACCTTTACCTAATTCGTCACAAAAAGCAATCCCTGATAAATGTCATGATCACCGAATATGTCGGACGGGTAACCGAATTCTATATGACATGTTAACCCAGTTAGATCGTCTGTCTGTCAGGGATGTGACACCTACATAATGCTACATCGGAGGCTTGTGCTCCGTAAGGAAAAACTTTACCCTCTTTCTGGGGCAGTGGAGTAAAAAGTATATACACTTGAATTCGTATTATAAGATAATTTCAGAACTTTTTTATATTGTTGACTAGCTGACCCGGCGAACTTCGTACCACCTAATAGTAAGGATAACGCCATCTACTGGCATTACCAAAACAGCATAATTCATTTAATAATAACATTTTAATTAGAGATGGCATTGTAGTCGGACTTTTTTATCGTGATATTTTTTATTTTTTTCTCACCGTTTAAACCTTCCCTGGACTATCACGAATGTTTCAAGACCAAAATTAGCCAAATCCGTCCAGCCATTCTCGAGTTTTAGCGAGACTAACGAACAACGGCTCACGTTGGACCGCTATCTTAACTGATGGTAAGAAATGATGTGGTCCATGATTTAGCATTGTATATTTGTATAAGTGAGCATTTGTATATATTTTGCTCTTAAAAAAACCGGTCACGTGCGAGTTGGACTCGCACACCGAGGGTCCCGTACAAACTTACCTATTTATGATAATACTCGTAGTTCAATTCCCGTAACGAGTCTCACAAGAAAGTAAATTTTTGTGACGTAACAACAAATTTATTGTGTTCAAACTTTTTCTTAAGCTTATGCTATGAGACCTTGCTCCATGCCAAATTTCAGGATTCTAGATCAACGGAAAGTACCTTAAAGGATTTGATTTCCTAGCGAGTATCAAAATATGCGCCTAAACGGAGTATAAACGGCATTACCTTTAGATTACGTTGACTTAAAAGTTAGATTTTTTCATTGCAGATTTAGGTAGCAAACCTTAGTATTAGAAATTAATTTCAGCTTAATACCTCCACGCGTTCCTGAGAAAAAGGGTCTTGACAACCGGACAGACGAACAATAAAGAGATCCTATAAGGGTTCAGTTTTTGCGGACTTTGATACGAAATCCTAAAAAGGTATGTCATAGTGTGTGTATGCCAGGGTTACGGAATTGTTCGAAAGAGTCACCGCGACCCTGGAACAGAAAGAGCAACTGAAAGAACACAGGTAGGTTTTAGTCAATAAAATTCTGACACTTCTTCTCGCCCCACCCAGAGCGTGAGAAGTTATTTGAGGAATTCTCACCAAAAAAAAGATACCCCTTACATAACGGTAAGGATGTTCGTCGTTCCATTGATACGTATTTCGAATTCCAAATCTAAATATGTATAAATGCCACATCGGAGGATTGCGTTGCGTAAGGGAAAAGTACCGAGTATCCTGCCGTCTCGTCATGTCGCACGTTTTGCACGTCGGGTGCAAAAACTTCGCTACATTTAAAATTCGAACCTACTGGAGTGAAAGCGTTTTGCTTTTTTTAACACGTAGTGGTGGCCAGTAACCAAGAATAGAATTTAAAAAAAGAAAATTTGAAGTTTGAAACCGTCACAGTTATGTTCCAAAAATGATTTCTTAAAAACAAATATTATGTGATAAAAAGTAGATAACTATAATTGTTGGTGGATAAACATTTTTTTCTAGTTTACGAAAAAAATCGTTTTTCAAAATTACAACTTATATTTTTTTAGGTGAGAAATCATCAATTAACTTCTCCCGTCTAGGTGGTGCGAATTGTCCCACTTTTACTGGCTAAAACCCGCCTGTGCACCTTCAGTTGTCCTACATTCAAGGCCATGGTGGCTCTTTTAAATAATGTTGCAAAAATTATAACATCCCAAAAGTGAGATTGTCACACAGGCGTTCATTATTTACCCAAACCAGTTATCAAAGACGTCCACTGCTGGACATCAACCTCCGCCAAGCGTCGCCACAACGATGATAATGGCCGGTCATTGAAGAGTTAAGCAGCGGGAACTACTTTAGACCGACGCACACGTGGGCCACGCCTGATTTGTAGATACGTAGAGTTACGTCGCGTGGCGACGCGTGGCGTGGATCTAATGTAGCTCTACAAGCCTAGTTGCCATGTAAAATGTATGTAGACTGACGCGCCAAGATTGGCGTACGTGGCACACGTGTGCACAGTATAGTTCAACCTTTAAGCCCTGCGTTCAAAAATAACCAGATTAGGGTAGGGTCGTTACTCTAACCGTAAAAAATGCTTCGAGTTGCAACCCAGAGTCGTTCTTTTATAACTCGAGTATCTACCCTAGAGTTAACCCAACTAACTCTAACTCCGAGCAGGGTAGGTTGACGTAAGCGGCAGGAATGACAGTTGCTTGGCATTGACAGTTGAACTCTACGTTCGCGTTCAAAAATGCGAGCCTAGAGTATCTACCCTGATGACGTCATTATAGTTAACTCTAACCTCATTTTTGAACGCAGGGCTGCGGGAACTACATTAGACCGACGCACACGTGGGCCACGCCTGATTTGTACGTAGAACGACGTCGCGTGGCGTGCATCTAATGTAGCTCTACAAGTCTAGTTGCCATATAAAATGCATGGAGAGCCACGCGCTCAGATCGGTGTACGTGGCCCACGTGTGCCCAATGTAGTTCTACCTTTAATCAACATCAAATGTCATACATATACGGAAATATTAAAGTGTAATTATCAAACTTGTAAAACGAACAACCTCATTAAGCCCCGTTCATCCCGTGTACGACTGATATCGAACATTAATTAACTTTTTGTTTAAAACAACTGTAAACTCCACGCATTAATAACCAACAATTTTGCATGTAACATGTGGGCCGGTACTTTGAGGAACTTTGGAAAACAATTCAATAATGCAGTGGAAATAACGTTCAGTGTTTTATATTAAACTAGCTTCTGCCAGCGGTTTTGCCTGCGCGAAAGTAGAAAAATATCCCAAGGGAACATATTCCCAGGGTTAACTTTCCTATCCTATGTGCTCGGAGTTTCCTTACGTGGTTGCATCAGGAATGAAGATATCCGCAGGAGAACCAAGGTTGCCGACATAGCCCGAAGAATCGCCAAACTAAAGTGGCAGTGGGCAGGGCACATTGCTTGAAGAACTGATTGTCGATTGGGCCGAAAGGTTCTGGAGTGGTGACCGCGCACCGTAAGATGAAGCGTTGGAAAGACTCGCACAAGGCGGACTGATGATCTGGTGAGAGTCGCGGGAATCCGATGGATGCGAGACACACAGAGACGTTCGTTGTGGCGACATTTGGAGGAGGCCCATGTCCAACAGTGGATGCCTTTCGGTTGAAATGATGAACCATAGGGGCCCAGCAGGGTCGAAGCCTGCTGGGGCCAAGGGTCTGCTTCTGAAAGGAAAACTCGGCCCTGGTACGAAAAGCAACGAAGGAACAGGAGTGGGTTTTCAGTAAAAGTCGGACACTATCTCTCACTCCGCCCAAGAGCGGGGATGTCATTGGATGATTTTCACACCGGAAAAAAAAAGTGCTATTCCAGCACCTGATCTATCCGTGAGCCAAATCCGTTCAGCCGTTTGAGCGTGAAAGAGTAACAAAGAAATACACATTCAATCATTCGCCTTTTTATGGATTGCTTACTCTCATTCAACATTCTTTACTCATTAAAAATATTTACAACTAGCTGACCCGGAAAATTTCGTACCGCCTAACAGTCAATGAATGTAGTATCATCATCATATCATCATCTTCCTGCCCTTGTCCCATCTTATTTGGGGTCGGCGCAACATGTTTTTTTCTTTTCTTTCATATCACTGTTCACATAATCCATCCATCTTTTCTTTGGCCTCCCTCTCCCTCTCCACCCATCCACATGTATAATCATAACTCAATGCAATGAATGTATCTTTCGATATAGTCAACCGATTGCGATGAAACAAAGCCTAAGTAATATATCAAGTTACAATTTTAATGTATAAAAGTTATCTTCATCAATTTCGTACATTTTACGTGATGCGCGCACAACTAAAAACTACTACCTAATATGTTACGCTGTTGACACGCTCTAGTGGGCATAGTAGACTGTGTCATGGTTCTTTCCAAGCTTCATACGTTCCTTGCACGGTCTTGGTATAATACGGTGTCTCTATTTCTAAGCTGATAAAAAATAAAAAATAATACTATTTATTTAAACTTCACGTACAGTAGTGGTACATAGGCGGATTTAATGCAACAAGGCATTCTCTACCAGTCAACCTTTGGGTTAAAAAAGACAACACTGTGGCAGGTTTGCACAATAAACAAATACTTCAAACAGAACAAATAAAATAAGCTAAAATTATAAACTAATAAATATTATGAAAAATATCAAATCATTAAGAAAAGAAAACTTAAAATATAACAATTATGACGAAGACCGAACTAAGGTTGAGAGGACTTCAAGTAGTAGTTCCGAATTTTACGCTTGAACGAAAATTTACTTTTTTTTATTATCTAACCATTATTTCAATAAATAAACAAAAATAGAATATGAACTATGAAAACAATATCAAAGTTGGTAGGAAAGTAAACGAGATATAACAATTTTAAACCAATATAGTTAATGTCTCTTTCGCCAAGACAACGCTTCTATGGCGGCCGTATCGGAATGATAAACTCAAAGTTTAATTCTAATTCTATTTTTTTTTTTTTAATGATATAAACTAATGCTCAACTGCGACCCCACGTGATGGTTAGCAGTGATGCAATCGTTGATGGTGAATCGCACTAGTTTATTAATAGTACATTTTGATACAAGTGCAGAAAGTTTGTCATTGCGACCGAGGCGGAATTCGTGCGAGCCGTAGGCGAGTGTGTTATGGAGCCGAGGGCTGCAGTGACAAATTTGCACGTGTATCAAACGACTTTTTTCAATACACTTACAAAGAAATGAATAAACGGGAGTTGACCGGCGATTCGTGGGGGTTGACGCGCGCCCAGTCTGATACGATAAATGTACCTAATAAAATTGTGGCGGGGGAGAGCACGCGCACTTTTCTGCACTAGTGTGGAAAACAATCTATTCCGTGCCTAAAAGCGGTGGGATAAGAGCGGGTTTTCGAGTAAGTGTATTGAAAAAGTCTATTCATTCTAGCCTTGAATCTTATATCGAACTTCTCTTTCTTATTAGCAGCATTGAAGCTTTGTTATTGACGAAGATTTTTTAAAAAATCTTACATATTTGTTTACTAGAGCTGAGAGAAAATTACTTAATGTAACAAAAAAAAAATTGGATGCATATTTCTTATTAGTAAAAGCTGGGCACAGACCCAGACTCCAAGCAACTACTGAAATATTGCTATTACCTTCTAATGTACAAGGTGAAGGCATTGACAGAACCCGTCAACGTAAACCTGCTCATAATTTATTCCAAAGCAATTAGTTTTGATTTACTTAAGCAAATCACAATCAAATATTAACGATAACTATAATAAATTTACATATAAACAACTAAATTCATAGTAATATCAACTGAAAAAGAAGAGAAAAAGAGTATCCATGATCTGTTTGTAGACAAATGTTACTACTCAATAAAAGACTTCTTATTGGACCAATTTATAGTCCCCCTCAGTCATGATGTGTTCAGTAACTAACTGATGTGTCATCATCATCATCATCATTTCAGCCGAAAGACATCCACTGTTGGACATAGGCCTCCCCCAAGTGTCGCCGCAATGAACGGTCACTGTCATAGGCAGGTCAGGCTGGTAAGGGCCAAACCCAGGTCGACGGCACTATGAGGCGCGGGTGAGACACAATGTCTCACCCGCGCCTCATAGAGATGTCAGCAAAACTGACGGGAACAGTTAGAGCTGACGCCTGCCAGGGCTGCGGATTGTTCGATAGAGTTACTGTAGCCTTCGCAAAAAGGGTAACTGAAGGTACACTATGGGTTTCAGTTTTTTTTTTTAATTGATATAAACCAGTGCTTGACTGCGATCCCACCAACCACGAAGGCAGAATTCTGAGAGTTCGCCGATATGCTCACCAAGAAAATATGCCTTTACAAGGCCAGGGATGAGTTTCCAGCCTTCATTGATAAATTCATGAGGAATACTGTAGTTCAATTGCCATCAGCAGACATAAAAAGGATAAAATTGACAGTAGACCATCTGTATATTGAAAAGCAGAAATCTGAGAAAATGGACAAGTCTAAGAAGCCAACCAACAAGGGAAAGGCTAAATTAATAGTTGAAGGCGATAATGCTCATCTCAATCAATACGACACATACGGCAATTTCGACGATGACTACGACGATTTCAAGTAGGTAAAGGATCACACTTCTCGTTTCTAAGTCGGTACCTGGTAAAACTAACAACACTTTCCTTGTTACACAAACCGTTTTGTGTCTTTATCTCCTAGTTAGTAAAAATCTGAAACTCCCTTTCGCTCCAACCAAAACAGAAGAAGTTTATTGATGACGAAAAAAAACAAGCCACACCAACACAACACCACTTTGAATATCAATGCTGATTAATTTCTAAGATAAACAGTTTACAAGCAATTGAATATTATTCAAATATCTTGATGAAACTGAATCATGAATTCAGACGTATTATGAAGTTAAGGATGGTTTAACCGCAATAACTAGTTACGGGTTCACTTAAACTGATTAACAGCTCTGACACTTCGAAATGAATTGCTCTAGTAGTATGAAAATTCCCGTTAAATGAAAATTAGGTAGCAGACCAAAGTATCAACTGTCAGTCTCATTGCAATGTTCACTTTTAAGTAGTTTCTGCTTTTTGATTCTAAGTTGATTTTAATTTAAGTGAAACCTGGGTCCCTGGGACGAAGGCAAAGAAGTAACAGGAGTGGATTTTTAGTCAGTAAAAGTCTGACACACCCTTCCGTTCCGCCCAAGAGCCGGAGTTGTCATTGGATGATTTTCCCAACTAAAAAAAAAAGATCTGGTTGTTACTTCACAAGAGTATCATCACCTGCCTATCCTTTTCCCACATTTGAAATTCGAACCTACTGGAGTGAAAGTGTTTTGATTTATTTAACACTTATACTTGGTGGCCAGTAACCAAGAATGGATTCCAAAAAAAAGTAAATTCTAAGTTTGAAATCGCGGACTACTGTCTCGCGGGTTCCACGCGCTTAGTTTTTTTTTCGAACGGCTTGTAGTGTTCCACGCGCAGCGTACAACAGTAAGCAGTACGCGTGGAACACCACGCGTGTCTCTCATAGATTTATAGAGGAATTAACACCTCGCTGCCCACTACAAGATGAGCCCCGCAGAGGATAGGCCTAATAAAAAGCTCTAATCCAAGGCAGCGAATGTCACACCGCAACAGCAGTCCCCGAAGCAAGTGTGCAAGAGAACATTGAGGTGGATTTAGTCAGTATGAATCTGACATAACCCTCCGCCTACCGCAGGGCGGAGGACATCCAAGAAGATTTCCAAACCAAAAATAACAAAAGGCTTCCAGTCTCGTCGGGTGTAGCGGCAGCGGAATACCAGTACTCACTGTAAGCAAAACGCATACGCTATATGAATAAAATAAAAAGAGCCAATTTTTCGAAATTCAAAGCGGTCAAGATATTTCGGACGTACTGATAAATGATATTTATTTTGCAAGTAGGTTTTAATTTTTTTAAACCTATCTGAGATTAGATGCAACTACTACCCGTTTTGAACAATGGTATTATTTTACTATTCTTCATTAGGTCGGGAAACTTACCGCGATCGATACAATTATTAAAAATAAAAGCTAAAGTAGAAGCTACAATGTGGATTGTAGAATTAACAACGTCCACAGAATTGCCCCATAAATCAGTCTTTTTTAAATTAAAGGTCTTGATAATATCTACATAAGTCACATGTTCGAAATTAAAATCGGAATCGCAATCTTTAACATTTTCTTTAAACAGAGACTGTGTTGCATACAAAGAGATTTAAAGAGATCCTGTCTATTGGTAGTATATATTTAATGTCTTTGGTTTCATACCATTTCCAAACCTATAAGGCGTCCATTACACGGTCATGCAAGCGTCAATCAAAACCATCAATCATGAGTGATGGAATTTTATCGCCATACGTTTTTCGTCATGCAAACGTCAGTCATCGCATTACACGGTAGGTTTTACGTCAGTCAAAATATTTGACTGTGGCAAAACTGACAGCAAAACCTATCGTGTAATGGACGCCTAAGACATTGTTACTGAAATTTCGATGAAAGACTAGCTTCGATTTTCATATTGTCTTACCTAATCCTACTTTCTACTTAATCTTATGCTAGTACCAATTAAAAAATAAAACATCTGACCAACCATCCGCAGCCGTGTGAATCAACGGCGATCCCCGATGATTGATTCGCGCCAACCCTGATTGATTAATGACCCAGCGACGGCGACGCCCACATGAACTACACTTCAAAATTCACTTAACGCTGTGTACTTACTTAGCGGCTTCGGTAAACTTCACGCAACTTCACTCAACTTCACGCTAACTAGTTCGCATTGACGACTATATAATTTATTTGCGATTTTAGAGAAGGTAATTTAGATTAGGTAACGTTATATGCGAGGCATTTCTTTGATGTTTCGGGGTTGTTCGATATAGTTACCATGAGCCTAGAACGCAAAACGCAACTGAAGGAATATTGATGGGTTTGAATCAGTAGGTCTGACACTCTCTCTCACTCTACCCAGAGCGGGAGAGGTTATTTGACGATTGCACACCTTCAAAAAAATAGCTTTGATCTGTAAATCAATTAGTCTTATAATGTCTTTGGAGTCTTTTATTCAATTAGAAATCATAACTATGTAACTACTTACTTTATAATGTCTTTTGAAAACACTGATGACACAGTGGTAATGGCAGTGACTTACGTGTTATAAATCGTATGTTTGAACCTCCATCCGGGAAAAACGGTGAAGAAAAATATAGTGAGGCAATCGACAAGTTCTAGAACTATAAATTCAGAGACATTTCTCATCTATCAATCCGCACATGCTCACCCCCTCTCACAGAGTTGAGACCTGTGTCCCAGCAACAAAACGTTCGAGAGTCACAAAATGTTCCCCGGCCACCGTAGGCGCGGGCTTGAGGACAACGAGCAATGCGTAGCTCGTCATCCGGCCGTACAGTAGGGACCAACCCCGAGTCGTCGACGGCAGGTAGTGTTCCACATGCGCCTCAAAGAGATACACAGCAATAACTGGGTCCTCACGCCCCAACCGCCGCCGGGATTCCGATCCCGATTTCCGGTAACCGTCCGGACCGAGTCCAAGTCGTCGACGGCGCGTACTGTTCCAAGCGCGCCTCAAGGAAAATGTCAGCAACTGCAGGGGCCAGCAAGGTCAAAACCTACTGGGGCCAAAAGTCTGATTCTGAAAGGAAGACTCGGCCCTGGTATGAAAGGCAACGAAGGAACAGGAGTGGGTTTTAAGTCAGTAAAAGTCAGACACTATCTCCCGCTCCGCCCAAGACCGGGGGATGTTATAAGATGATTTTCCCACAGAAAAAAAAAAGTGGCCCAGTGAACTGAAGGGGAAAATGCCACGACGATAACTAATTTTTGAAAAAAATACCGTTGTCCTGGAATGCAAAAGCCAACTGAAGGACACAGGTAAGTTTTAATCAGTAAAAATCTGACTCGTCTTCTCGCTCCAACATAGAGCGAGAGAAGTTATAGGATAATTTCGAACCTCAAAACAAAAAGCACGAAAACAGTATAGATTGATTACATTTATTCTATATATTTAAGAATAAACGTTGTAAATACATCATTCACCATGCGTATTGCCAATCTGGTCAGGCGCAACGCTTACAATACAAAGCCGAATTATAACCTCTCAGCATGAAAATCACCTTAATAATTTCGTAACAAATCGACTCCAACTTAACATTTAACATCTACTTCAAACCAACAAATATCACGATTTATTAAAGGGGAATTCTTTTGCCTAATAAGGCTGCTATGTCTAACAGTGGACGTCTTTCGGCAGAAATGATGATGTGATGAATAAGTCTGCCTTATCTATCGATGTCCCGTTCCGTAAATTCTAATTCTACAAAATTTGGATAACCCAAACATAATCAATCAAAAAAGGATCAGATCCAAAGCATTTATTTCAAACTAGCTGACCTGGCGAACTTCGTACCACCTAACAGTCAATGAATATAGTATATCTTTCGATATAGTCAACAAATTGCGATGAAACAAAGCCTTAGTAATATATCAAGTTACACACAATTTTAATGTATAAAAGTTATCTATATCGATTTCGTATATTTTACGTGATGCGCGCAGAACTAAAACCTTCTACAGATATATTGTATGTATAGATCGATAGATATACCATTTAAAGGCACTTTTGAATTGTCAATCAGTCAGAAAACTGATGTTAATTGCACATTCCAAAGCGTAGATCTATATGGAGAAGAATGTGCAAGAAACTCCATGGAAACTCTTTTATTCATGTTATGGCATCATCATCAAAACCCGTCTGTCATATTTCATATTTAAATTGTAAGATTTCACTACTCTATCTTATTTTCTACACACTATTTCGTCTTTTTAACCGACTTCAAAAAGGAGGAGGTTATATGTTCGGTTGAATGTATGTTTTTTTTTTTATGTTTGTTCACCGATTTCTCGGTCAATTGTGGACCGATTTTGAAAATTTTTTTTTGATTGAAAGGTTATGCTTCCGAGTTGGTCCCATAGAAATATTGTTATGATCTGATCATGAACTTCGAAGATATGGAACAGAACTCCTCATAGGATCACAGCAGAACCGTCGTAACAAGTAAAATTGCTTTGTTTATACGTGTAGTCGATGACTGACTGAAAGTAGAGGGGGAATATATCGAACTGATCTGAGGATGAAGCCTGAAGTTAGGCACCGGAACTCTGTAATAAATTAATGTAATCTAACCGTGTTTGGGATTATTAGAATTGTCATGAGATGCACTCTGGCTATAAGGTATTTAAGTTTGGCTGAGGGGTACTTTTTAGTGGTGGTACCATAACTAAAAAGTGTAAAATAAAAAACTTTTTACAAAAAAAATACAACCGACTTCAAAGTAAAAAAAAAACACTGAAAAGTGCAAAATAACTTTAATTTCGGAAGTCGGTGTTAAATAACGAAGAAACAAAACTATTATAGAAATACCGAACACCGAAATTAAAGTTATTTTGCACTTTTCAGTGTTTTTTTTTTACTTTGAAGTCGGTTGTATTTTTTTTGTAAAAAGTTTTTTATTAATCTCTTCTTTCATAGGTCTGCTGTAAGAAACATTTGAAAAAGCAGCACCTAACTTTGTACCAATATTTATAGTATACAATTTTTTTTTTCGTTATATTTTATTGATATATATTTATAATAAAATAAATAAATCATTTCAAGTAAACCTTGTTAAAATTGATAAATTCTTGAAACCTTTTTTTTTTTTTTTTTTTTTTTTTTTTTTATTCTTGATAGGTTCGCGCTTGACCGCTAACTCACCTGATGGAAAGCGACGATGCGGTCGACGATGGAACGCGCTTACCTAGAAGTAACCTATTCACTCTTGACTTAAAGATTCCCGGGTTGTAGCCATCAGGAAAAACAGATTCCGGCAAGGAATTCCACTCCTTAGCTGTACGCACTATGAATGTGTTCGCAAAACGTTTTGTGCGTATAGGTGGGATGTCCACCATGTACCGGTGGCGCATTGCCGTACGCCTGGTGGTCCGATGATGGAACGGGCTAGGCGGAATTAGGTTATGCAATTCCGACGCACACTCCCCGAAATGCAACCGATAGAAAACCGACAGGCTAGCAACTCTGCGTCGATGCTCAAGACTTTGAAGCCTCGACTCAACGAGTGCATCATTGCCAATGATCCTCTTGGCTCGCCTCTCAATTGCCTCAAGTGCATCAAGCTGATATCGGGCAGATCCGTCCCAAAGATGAGAGCAGTACTCCATACACGATCGAACTTGCGCTTGATAAAGTTTGAGCAGCTGTTCCGGCGTGAAGTACTGTCTGACCTTCGCGAGGATTCCCAGCTTTTTTGCTGCCAGTTGAGCCTTTGCTTCGATGTATGGCCCAAAGTTGAGTGTTGACGTCAGCGTAACACCAAGGAGATCAAGATGGTCGGTTATTGGCACGGTTACGCCCCGGAAAGTTGGAGCAGGGCTGAATTGGCTCCTTTTAGCGGAAAATAGACACGCCTGGGTTTTAGCAGCATTGAACTTGACCAAATTGGCATTGCCCCATTCAGAGACTGCCTCCAAGGACAAGTTCAAGCGCTCGACCATAGCCTCTCGGAGAGACTGGATCTGTGACCCACTAGCCTGCGCGCTGGATATGTAACTCTCAGCAACAGTGCTGTCGTCTGCATACCCAAAGGTACCGGGCTTAAGCAGATCATTTATGTGCAGCAAGAACAATGTTGCCGAGAGCACTGACCCCTGAGGGACCCCGGCATTAATGGCCATTTGACCGGACGAGCAACCATCGATGACCACTCGGATGGACCGGTCACTCAGGAAATCTGCAATCCAAGCACACAAACCAGCAGGTAATCCGAAAGAAGGAAGCTTACTAATAAGGCTTTCGTGCCAGACCCTATCGAAAGCCTTCGAGATATCGAGGGAGACGGCAAGAGCTTCCCCGTGTTTCTCGATGGCCTCACTCCAGATGTGGATGGCATACGCTAGAAGATCACCAGTTGACCGATTTCGGCGAAAGCCGTATTGACGGTCACTTAGGATGTCATTAGCTTCTAGGTATGCCAGGAGCTTACTGTTGAGTACACGTTCCATTGTCTTACAGAGAATGGACGTTACTGAGATTGGCCTGTAGTTAGCTGGGTCAGCCCGACTACCCTTTTTGGGTACGGGCTGTACGTTAGCTTGCTTCCATGCAATCGGCACTTTTCCAGCCTCAAATGAAAGCCGAAATAGGCGTGTCAGGATCGGAGACAGTTCAGGCGCACACGTTCTCAGAACAATTGCCGGTATCCCGTCTGGACCGCTAGCCTTGTTCACGTCAAGGTTACGCAGCACCCTACGGACGTCCTTCTGATGGATGCGAATATCCGACATACTCGTCTCGCAACCATCAGGATTAACAGGGGGCCGCGCGTCACCAGAATCTAGACGCGAAGATTCCGCGAAGAGAGAGGCAAACAAATTTGCTTTCTCCTCAGCGGTATGGGCCAGCGACCCGTCGGGTGTCAGCAGTGGCGGTAGTGAGGGACGGCAGAAGTTCGATTCAACCGACTTAGCCAGGGACCAAAACGCCTTACTACCAGCAGGGTATGATGCGAGTTTGTTCCCGATGCGGCTAATGTGGTCGAACCGAGACCTCCGCATCACCTTCTTACAAGACTTGGCAGCTCTGTTGAAGGCTCTCTTCTTCTGACTCATGTCACTCGCCTTGTGCATACGAGCGTCGGCCCATGCCTGGTATGCCGTGTGCTTAAGCGCGTTAGCGCGATCACACTCCGCACCAAACCAAGGGCGAGCATGGCCAGACATTGTTACGTCAGAGAATGGAATGTAATACTCCATCCCCCGCCGCAAAACATCTGTCACAGCATCTGCGCACGACGATGGATCATCCGAAGAAAAGCAAGTAGGCTGCCAAGGATAACATGCGAAGAAAGATCGCATGCCATCCCAATCTGCTGACCTATATCGCCAAACCCGCCTGGTGCCTCTAAGGCAGGGATCAGGCGGAGAGTAGACTGATACAGATTTCACCAGACAGTGGTCGGAACTACCTAACGGTGATGATATCGACACTGAATAGCGGTCTGGATCTGTTGTCAGCAGAAGGTCCAAGCAGTTGGCCGTGTGCGAATCAACATCCGGCACCCTCGTAGCTCCCTGGACCAGCTGGGTGAGATTTAACGCTAGCGCAAGCTTTCGCATCTCTCGACCAGCATGGTCTGTGCACCGGTATGGGAAAAGCCACTCCTGATGGTGGGCATTAAAATCCCCCAGTAACACCAGTTGTGCGGAAGGGTACCTCTGCTGAGCCGCATCCGCTGCCTCACTAAGGTACTGTGTGAGCCTGGTCGTCTCCTGATCACCACTGTGCGAACGGTAGACACAAGCATAGATAATTTTATCCATGCCTGTGTCCACCAGAGCCCAAAGCGTTGAGAACCCGGTATCTTCAAGGTTACGGAGACGCCGATAGCAGATGTCGTCCCTGACGTACAAACACACACCAGCGTGTGGTTTAAAATTGTGCTCCAGGGTAAACCCTGGGTAAGACAGGTACGACACGTCTGACGGACTTCTTATCTGCGTCTCCGAAAGGAAAAAGAGGGAAGGTTTTTCAGTCTCCAGGTGATGATGGACTGCTGCGAGATTTGAGTGCAGACCTCTAATATTGCTGAGGTGCACTTTAAGTGAGAGGGAGTGCAGCCGCTGTTTAACTTTTCTCTTTTTCAACCTTGGCATATTGTGAGTGAGGTAGGAGAGGAGAAGGAAGTGAAATGGAGTCCCATGCTGCTAACCTTCGTCACGCACTGGCAGGACAACATCATTGGGGCACTAGTCTGGAGACTGCGGGGACGCCCGAGCCCCCCCGGAAATGACCATCGGGCCCTCTCATCTGGTCGCCAACCAGCACGATGGTGCATTCCGGGATTTTTCGTCAGTTGGCGGGGCAGCCTTTCATGTGTGGCTAGCACATTACTTGGGCCCCCAACTAACTGCGGTCGGCCAGCGGTGCACCGTGCCTCGGATCCCGCTACCCTCCGCGACTAGTCTCCCGATATGTCAATACCAGCGCGGGTCCGGCTGGTCTGCATACATTAGAACCGCCACTTCGACCCAACTCCTCAAAATTGGCTACACTGGGCATCGTACCGGAACACGGCTAGGCCGCTTGGCGGTACGTCTTTGCCCAGTGGGTGGTCACAAGCCATCGGTCGAAACCTACCACCAGTTAATGTCACCTGATTAGCACCACCCGGGGACCACGTGTAGGGCCTATCTATGGGTATTCTCCTACGGACGCGGGTGACTCAGCCCCCAAAACCTAGATACCAACCTAGATACTTTTTAAACCGGTAAAAAGTTGCCGCAAGTTAATTTTCAATATTTCACAACGCGTGCAAAGCCACTGGCTAAAGCTTGTCTGTAAATAAAATATTTAAAGAAATATCTGTATCGGAATATAGAATCGGAGAAACCAGGCGTGCCATTTTCAAAGTTCACGGCATCGACTTGATGCTTCATAGATGTTTCTCGGATATTTATAGGAGGCTAGAACCGGACCATTTATATCTGATCGGGGTCCGGAAAAGAATGTCAGTTTGAGTCATAGCAAATGGGTTAGTAGTCCGGTTTACCCACTTTTTCTGATACTGTGTTATTTTATGCCTTGGCCTAAGTTTCTTTAGGAGGTATAAGTATGAGTACTGGGGGTTATGCAACAAGGATCCTTAGTCTATTGAAAATAAAGGGATAAATTGATTGCTTTGATTTTGTTGTCAATTTTCTTTTTTGTTTTACGCTTATATCAAGTGCCTGGTAGTTGTTGACCTACCTATACTTCTACATACTCCACTATCCTCTCATAGCATATCTTTGAATGACTAACCATAAAGTTTCTTGCGGTTCTTCTCGATAGGAAACAAGCAATTAAAACCGTGCACATGCCTTTTGGCGTTTGATAAGCAGGTGGAGATGATTAAAATGATCCTCAAATTCAAGAGCCATATTTGCAAAGTAATTAAATTGTGTTTTTTTTTTTTAATATTTTGCAGGCAGAAAATTTTATTTGGTCAGGTGGATTGTTTCATGCGGAAACTAAAGGCACTTAGACATTGCCAAGTTAGATTGGGTTAAATTAGGTTAATGTCAATTGAAAAGTCGGCATTGTTTAAACTAGATATATATAAAAAAAAACCGGGCAAGTGCGAGACGGACTCGCGCACTAAGGATTCCGCACAAACTTACCTATGATAAATGAGTAACAAAGATTTATCCCAATCGCAAAAATTTTTTTTTGGGATGTAGGTAACTACAAATTTACAGTTTTCAGATTTTTTCCTATACTTGTGCTATGAGACCTTACTCTATGAATTTTTATTCCCTTGAGAGTGTCGAAATATATACCTTTTTTACGACATAAACCGCCGCACCGTTTTTTTTGTTAGCTCATAAGTTTGATTTTGTTACAGCTTCAAGGGACCGCAAACCTAGTATTAGTAGGTATATGGTTTTAATTTCAACTCCATACCTCCACGCGTTCCTGAGATAAAGGGTCATAAGAGACAGACAGACCGACAACAAAGTGATCCTTATAGAATCACTTTTCCGTTCTGTTTTTTCCTTTTGAGGTACGCTAAAAAAACCAAAGCTTACCTGAATCACAATTTTATTATTTATTTATTAAATGCTTTACGCACGCAAAAGCACAGAGGTGGACTTAATGCCTTAGGCATTTTCTACCAGTCAACGTTTGGGTGGTGCAGAGAAAAATAATGGTAGGTGCAATAAACGAGAGAGAGAGAAGACGAATAAGTACTAATAAACCATATACGAGGTATAATACAATTATACAATATATTTTATTAAGCTATTGCATAGCTTCTATCGAGGGCTTTGAGCGCGGGGACCGAATCCAGAAATTCCGTAACGAAAAAAACCTCACGCTCCCCAATCCGACGGGCACGGAGGTGTGGCTTGAAGGCCGTGCATTGTCTAACGTCGTTTCTTTTCAGCAGTCTTCGACACGGTGTTTGTGTGCGTGCAACTAGCCGTATTGTACGACTCTACATGCTATGCAATAGCTTTACCGCGGCAGTCCCCGAGTGCCACACGTATTTTTTTTATACTCAAATTAATGAACTAAATACCTAACTAATATAGTTAAACAATTAATCCAAATCGACAATTGGAAAACATTAACGATGTGATGATACTACTGCCAACTTCTTACGAATTAGCTCTCGAACTTTAGTTTTGAATGTTAATCGGCTTGTTGTCATCCTGATCTAAATGTCTAAAGTTCTGAATTGTCTGCTATATTACTATTATTGCTCTATTACTTTTATTTAATTTCCTATATGACATTAACATAAACATTACCCAATATTAAATAATATACCGCTGATCCTTTATTTATTTATTTATTTATTTAACGATTTACGAAAGTAAATAGATATAGATTTACGATTTAATCGTTTATTACCGACTAGCTTCTTGCCCGCTACTTCGCCCGCATGAAATTCGGTTTCTCCATACAAATTTTGGACACCGATTTCATCCCCTTAGGAGATGAAATTTGGAAAATCCTTTCTTAGAACTCGCTTGCGTCATATAAGGAAACCTTGAGCAAATTTTACGTTCCTAGTCCCAGTAGTTTCGGCTGTGCGTTGATATGTCAGTCAGTTTTTCCTTATATATACATAGCTAGCTTCTGCCAGCGGCTTCACCAGTGTGAAAGTATGTTTCTCCATACAAACTTTGAACCCCCGTTTCATCCGCTTATTGGGTAAATTTTGGAAAATCCTCTCTTAGAGCTCGCCTACGTCATAAAAGGAAAACTTGTGCAAAATTTTACATTCCTAGACCCAGTAGTTTCGGCTGTGCGTTGATATGTCAGTCAGTCAGTTTCTTCTTACATAATACATAAATAGCTTCTGCCAGCGGCTTCACCCGCATGAAAGTATTGTTTCTCCATACAAACTTTGAACCCCCGTTTCATCCGCTTATTGGGTGAATTTTAAAAAATCCTCTCTTAGTTCTCGGCTACGTCATAAAAGGAAACTTGTGCAAAATTTCACGCTCCTAGTCATAGTAGTTTCGGCTGTGCGTTGATATGTCAGTCAGTTTCTTTTTTTATATATATAGATTAATAGAAGTAATTCAATTCTAAGTGTTTACTAGTAAAATACATTTTGGAGTAGAATTACAAATCTTCATTTTTAGCTGACCCGTTAAATGTACAACCATAATCTTTTGCTCCATGACATATCAAAACTTCACGCTAGCAATGGTCTAGTGAACTACAAAAGGGCAAGATGATTGATTACCTACTCAAAATGATACAATTCTGTCTTCAACGATGACGGCATCCCGACTGTTCTTAAGGCACTGACACCGACCTTCGCCCCAAGTTCATTTGCATCACAATGGACACAATCACACGTAATTATTTGATTACAATGCACTGTTATATAAGCAGCTATTGTATGTTCTTAATGTGACATGCATTTATTTAGATCCTTGTGCTACACTTGATTATGTTGTTCAACATTCTGAGGCCTCGTTAGGCATGTGTGACAACTAACAAGCTTTTCAACGTTGACTATCGTTTTCAGAGTGAAAACGGGACCTTATTGCTAAGACTTCACTGTCCGTCTGTCTGTTATCAGGCTTTATCTCATGAACCGTAATAGCTAGACAGTTGAAATGTTCACAGATAATGTATTTCTGTTGCTATAACAACAAATACTAAAAACAAAATAAAATGAATATTTAAGTGTAGCTCGAAATTAATATTGTAGTATGGAACCCTTCATGTGCGAGTACGACTCGCACTTAGCCAATTTTTTCAAAGTTTTCTGGCCAGTGAACACGCTAGTATTATTTACTTGCCAGAAAACTTTCTTTCTCCGCATAGTTATACTTTTTATCACAATCCGAAGGATTTTACGCGTAAATAATGCAATGTATAATAACAAAAACATTACTTAGATATATTAAATGATGCCTTTTATTTTATTTGACTCATATCATTACATTACATTTTAAAAAACGAAGTCAAATCAAATCGCATGATGAGGTCGTGGCAGAGCATGAAGGAGATGCCAGGACGACTTAGATGTCCTCCTTAGGAACTGGCAAAAAGTGGCAGAGCCGGGAACAGTGGAAGGAATGAAGGAAGATATTTGCCCAGCAGTGGGAAGTGGGACTGAACTAGATATGTCTGCCGCATGTCGATCGAGTCGAGGGCCTGCAAATCTTAAAATTAGTGCCCAGCCCCCCCTAGCCAAGTTACGATCGTTTCGTTCGCGTCGAACGTGTGGTCAGAACAAAGGAATCGGAGGCGCGGCCTACTCGAGGCGTTCGACGCTAACGAAACGTTCATAACTTGGCTAGGGAGTCTGATATCGTACGACGGGGTCGCGACAGGAAGGAGATGCGGGAAGTCTTAAATGTCTACCTTAGAAATAGGCAAGAAGTAGCTCAGAGCCGGGGACAATGGAAGGAACGGAGAGAGACCTTTATCCAGCTGTAGGACAATATAGGCTAGATATAACAATAATAATTAATTTTTGCAAGGGTGATTGTGCGTTGTCTACTCTATTCAAATAAAATCTTACTATGCTCATTCTGTTCATTAAGTCAATGGTGTCTTTTTTTGTAAATCTCCAATAATCAAATAACACTCCTGCCCTTCTAGCCAAGTTACGACCGATTCCTTTGTTCTGACGTCATCTCAACGCTCAGTCACGTGGTCAGAACAAAGGAATCGGAGGCGTGGCCTACTACTCGAGGCGTTCGACGCAAGAGAATCGAAACGAAACGGTCGTAACTTGGCTAAGGGGCTGTTTTGCGTGTAGCGAGAAGAAATGTGAGAGTTTTACTGACTAAACCCATCCTTGTTCCTTGAGTTGCCCTTGTTGTTCTAAGGCCATGGTGACTCTTTCAAATAATCCCGTAGGCAGCATCTTACATTGCATGTTTTAAAAATATTTCATTTCTAGTGAAATATTGGCAAATGGAAGATGAAAATGAACGAAAAATAAATTGTCTGATTCCGCCTGTTGTCGCTTGTTGGATTAATTCACTAATGAATTCATTCATCACTTTCTTCCATTTCATGATGAAAGGTGCCGAATGAAAGACGCGTATGCACGAAAAATGAATCGTCTGATTCCCCCAAAAGTAAGTGTTGTCTTACATCAACATTATGTTATTGAAGCACAGGCGCTCATTAAGTAAAACTCTTATTTACCGTAAACTTGTGTGATAAGGCTCAAGTTACTTAATTATCGCAAGTCTCTATGTACTTAGCTGCCGTGGATTAATCAATATTTTCACTATTTACTTGGAAAGTTGCTGAGTTCGAAGTTCTTCACCTATAGCCCTAAGGTGAGTTGGTTCGTGGTTCTTGTAGGTACTAGGTAACAGCAAAACTTTGACGGCCTAAGAAAGGGCTGCTAAAGACAGATTATTTTAAAAAAAACTTCATCTAATAACGTCAGTTTAAAATACTAGAGAGATAATACTATTCTTAATAATGCCCACTTGCTCTTTTTGTTATTTTAGGACTCAGTGAGACCAGTCAATCTATATAAAATGTGACTGGGTTTAGGGGGGATCACCCGCGGGTCCATTTCCAACGGGTCCAGTTGACCAAAGTCTTTGGTTTTATTTAATTTATGTACACACAACACTTAAAAAATTAAAAGAACAAATACAAATAGAAAAGCACAAGGGAACTGCTTATTACAAATGAAATTTCTTCCAGCAGACCTGCGACAGGAGAGTTGGATGAGAGATGTAGATACAGTGTATACAAATAAGTTAGAAAATTAAAAATATACTATATTATCTAAATTAAATCAAATAAAACACACACACACACACACACATATATATATATATACATATAATGTTAGTAAATAAAACACATAAATATATACTTAAATTATAAATTAAATTATAACTTTAACCAAATCACAAACCATCTCGGTTATTGATTTGGTTTGATCATAGTTAGGGTTATTTTGATTTCTTGTGTACACAATATTTTATTACGATTTATTGGCAATATTACTTCGCATTTCAAATTTTTAATTTTTTTATTTTATTTTCGTCAAATCTATGCCATCAATTTCCAATCCCCAGCCCTACCCAGAGGACAGCCAGCCTCGAACTGACAGTGTGGTCAGGTGATAACAAAGTTGAAGTGCCACCCGTCCCAACTACTCCATCCTAATCAAACTTGTCCGACATTTGCTTTGAACTTTTACAAAAATTCACAAAAGTCTTAAGTTCACTGAGGACTAATTTTGGGGCTCTTTGAACTAACGTTATTTTTTTGTATCCTTTAATTTGTATATATTTGATAACTTCTAATCTGTGTTTTCTTTGTACTTTAAGCCACATACATCAATAACAGTACTATATTTTTTATGTTCATATATAAACCCAAACACCATATAAAGTGGGCGATGTCCTTTATTTCTAACTGTAGAAAAATTAAATCTCTTGACACATCTCAATAATAGGCTCAAAACGATGTTTTCACAAAAAAAAAAACATTATAAAAAACAAAACAACAAACATTATAGGCAAAAAGCAAAATAAGAGCAAAATTTTAACTAAATTGTAGATTATACTAGCTATTATGCAACTATTTGTCAAGACCTTTTATCTCAAGAACGCGTGGAGGTACTTAGGTCTGCGGTCCATTGAAGCTGTGAAAAAATCAAACTTCTAAGTTAACGAAAAAAAAGATAGGGCCGTTTATATCGCAAAAAACGTGTATTTCCTGTCGGTTTTCTACCGGTTGCATTTCGGGGAGTGTGCGTCGGAGTTGCATAACCTAATTCCGCCTAGCCCGTTCCATCATCGGACCACCAGGCGTACGGCAATGCGCCACCGGTACATGGTGGACATCCCACCTATACGCACAAAACGTTTTGGGAACACATCCATAGTGCGTACAGCTAAGGAGTGGAATTCCTCGCCGGAATCTGTTTTTCCTGATGGCTACAACCCGGGAATTTTTAAGTCAAGAGTGAATAGGTTACTTCTAGGTAAGCGCGCTCCATCGTCGACCGCATCGTCGCTTTCCATCAGGTGAGTTAGCGGTCAAGCGCGAACCTATCAAGAAAAAAAAATTAAAAAAAAATTTTCGACACTCTCAAGGGAATTAAAATTAGGGTACTTTCCGTTGACCTAGAATCCTGAAATTTGTCATGAAGCAAGGACAAGTATAGGAAAAAATCTGAAAACTGTAAATTTGTAATTACGTCGCAAAAAAAACTTTTTATGCGATTCGGAAAAATCTTCGTAACTCAATTCGAGAATTGAACTGTTTTCATAGGTAAGTTTGTACGGTACCCACAGTGCGTGAGTCCGATTCGCACTTGCCTGGTTTTTTTTTCGGATTTGATCATGACTTTCATATTACAAAACAAAGTCCCCACCGCGTCTATCTGTCTGTATGAACACGATAAACTCAAAAATTACTGAGCAGAATTTCAGGTAGTTTTCACTAATAGACAGATACTCTTGTTAGAGGTTTGTGTGTAGAATACATGCATATTGTAGTAGAGAAAGCCGAGAAAAGCAAAGATTTCTAACACCCATGCGAAACTGCGGAGCGCGGGCCGGTAGTAGGTGTACATAAATAATTTCAATTAACTTTTGACAGTACCTAATGTAATTCAATACTGCAGCAACAGTGGGAAAATACCGTAATTAAATTGTTTATCTACTGTTATTTAGTAAACAATTGAGTTAAGAGGAAAATATTTCAAGTCTGAAGACTCGTCTCGTCTAACTTAATGAACCACAATTGAGATAAATGTTCCACTAACCATGTGGGTGATAGATACTCAGCTGCTTAGTATTTAGTAGTTGGAAACCCTTTCAACAGCGTGAGGTCCTTATTTAGGGTTCCGTTTAGAATAGAATAAACTTTATTGTGCTCCAAAATAGTAACAAAACTCAAACAACAAAGTTTTTGCCTTAGGTACGGATCACTTTGTTGTCTACGTCAGTCTGTCCATCAGTCTGTCTGTCAAGATCCTTTTTAGGGTTCCGTAACCAAAGAGTAAAATGGGACCCTATTACTAAGACTCCGCTGTTCGTCCGTTTGTCTATCCGTCTGTCACCAGGCTGTATCTCATGAACCGTGATAGTTAGACTGTTGTTTGTTTGTTGTTGTTATAGCGGCAACAGAAATACATCATCTGTGAAAATTTTAACCGTCTATCTATCACGGTTCATGAGATACAGCCTGGTTACAGACAGATTGACAGCGGAATGATAGCAATAGTGGGACCCTATCGCTATTCCACTGTCAGTCTATATCTATACCCTTTGAGTACGGAACCATAAAAAAGACCATCTGCAACCAAACCAATAAAATATATTCTGCCCTGCTAATTGTAAATGCAGTAATCGACATTTTTAGGATTATCACTTTTTTTGCAAAAATTGCATCTCAAGGGGCTAATGTATACATAAAAATATTATTTTCTTATTCTTTTGGTACACTTTTAAAATTATATAACTAAGACTTGTTGTTTGGATATAAAAAAAACATGTTTACCGCGTTTATCTCCAAAACAAGTACTGCATTTGCAATAAGCAGGGCAGTATTGTCACCTCCACTGTTAATATTTCCCAAACTGTACCAGTCAAATCCGAGCTAAATAAATAGTCTGCCATTACCCTCCATTTACGGCAGTACGTTATTACGATATACGTCGAGTATGTGGCTAGGCTGGTGCCAACTCCCATGTTATATTTATTCCCTAAGCTAAAAGCCTGCATAATTACGTACTCCTGGTTTATTTTAACGAACGTTAAACTGTGTAGGCAGGCTTAAGGCTATATAGAGTGTATTTGAACTCGTGTGAACTTAGACTGAGTCTTAGGGCAAAGGAAATATTATGTTTTCTTCTTGAGAGTATTAAGTAGAGCAGTGGTGGTCAAGTGGTAACGGCCCCGACTTCAAGTAGGTTGTAGGTTCAAACCCAGCCAGGCGCATTACTTTGTGTAATTTATTTTATCACCACTGCTCTCAAAACAGTGAAGGAAAACATGATGAGGAAGTTGGCATGTCCTATAACTAAAAATTCTAAGATACGTGACATCCACCAACTCGCACCGGGGCCATGTGATAGATTACAGCCCGTTCCCTCTCCTAGAGAAGGAGATCTGAGTCCCAACAGTGGGAACATTAAAAGGCTGATTATGCTTACGCCAGGTAAAGCTGGGTTGAGTTGTAGCGACATCTATGACGCCATATAGAAACTAAAATTCTCTGCGCGATTAGAACATAATTATACAACAGCTCGAAATCGTCAAAAAAAAAATCACGTTTGTTGTACGGGAGCCCCTTAAATATTTAATTGATTCTATTAATTAGTATTTATTGTTATAGCGGCAACAGAAATACAAGTCATCTGTGAGAATTTCAACTGTCTAGCTATCATGAGATGTTGCCTGGTGATAGACGGACAATGGAGTCTTAGCGATAGTCCCAGTTTTACCCTTTAGGTATGAAACCCTAAAAAATTACGTAGCTATATACGAATCATAAATGTATACAGACTAAAACACCAGCAAATAAGACTTAATGGGTTCTCTAAAGATATAGAATGCACTAAAAACCGAATCAAAGGAAGAGCGTGAATAAAAAAAAAACAAAATCAAGCTGCACTTCGATGGCAAGAAATAACCTTTTAACGGAACGAAAGTGAAAAAGAATTAACAAAGCTTTTAAATGAAAAGAATACAAAGCCAAACAGCAAATCCGCTTATCTGAAGCTCATAATTTTAACATTGTTAATTAAGACAGATATTGAAAAACAACAGCCAACAATTTTAACCGAAAATTGGAAAACATTTTGATGAAAAATTCTCTAAAATTCTTTCGATTTTTATGGGCCAGCTTTTGCCGGCCGGCTTGGGCCGGCTTTGCCCGTGTGAAAGATGGAAGTTATTGCAAGGGAACGTAGTACTGAAATATAAAGTGTCAAATGTCCTAATTCAGGACATCGTCTTTCCGTATGCCAAGTAATCTTGACGAAAAGGCAATGCGAAAACAGAGAGATAACGCCTTAATACTCTGTTAGAATTCGGCAATTCCGTGATTTACTCGAATATTTTACAAAACTTGTTCCAGGAAATACGAGTTTTTTTTTAGAACCTTAAAAGTTTTTGAAAAAAGTTGTCATCATTTCTAAATCTTGATTAAATTTGCAAGGCTTCTATTGTTATACTTTTTGATTTTTTAAATTTTTGAGTAAATTATGAAGTGTCAAATTTCATGCAAAATAGCAGATTTTCAGAGGTCTTTACTGGATTAGTTTTACACAAACTTATTAATTGATTTCAATAGAAGCCTAGATAATATCCACAAGATACTGTGTTTTCAAAATATCTAATGAAAAATGTGTAATAACGTCTTAATCGCGTAAGAGCGGTTGTATGAAAAACAGTGAAAATTTATGTCGAGTTGCATCCCCTTAAGAGCTCACAGTAGGCCACTGATCACCTTCAGAGCATAACCTTGAGGCCTACTATAGCACTCACTAACTGGAAGTTGTGACGGATCGCATGATTCGATGTCCAATGAAGGCTAATTTGTCAAATTCAGTGATTTATCTTTAAATGGCATGAAAGACGAGACCTATCGAAAGTCGTGAAAATTCTCAGTAGACAGAAGTTTATTTTTCTGAAGGCTTTTGATGTGGTTAATTGCTTTTAAAAGTTTACGGATCAGTAGGTACTCAACATTTTTTTTTTTGGATTTTAATCCAAATCAAATCGTAAATTTTTTTTTTACGTCTCAATAACGTCACGCCGGTTCTAGATCATGCTGGTTTCCTTCATTAAGATATTTTCCTTCATCGTTTTAAGAGCAGTGGTGATGAAATAAATTCCACAAAGTAATGCAGTGGCTAGGTTTAAACCTGCGACCTACAACTCGTAAGTCACGGCCGTTACCACTGGGCCACCACTGCTCCCAATAACAAATCGTCTGACCCTAAAATCGTCCGACCCTAAAATCGTCTGACCCTAAAATCGTCTGACCCTAAAATCGTCTGACCGTAAAATTATCTGACCCTAAAATCATCTGACCCAAAAATCGTCTGACCCTAAAATCGTACACAGGACCTCATGCTCAACAGAGTAGGGCCTCTGTTGAGCATGAGGTCCTGTGTACGATTTTAGGGTCAGACGATTTTTGGCTCTTAACACGATCCATTTGACGACCTAAACTGAACTGATAAAGGGATAGAGCTATACAGGGTGTATGGCTCCATCCCTCTTTCTCGCTCGCACGCCTGACATTCTTACACGTCATGGTAAGACCCCTGAATATTGTAGCGACATCTATGACGTCACATAGGAACTAAACCACGAAATCCAGCATCGCGCAATTAGAGTTTTCCGCGCGATTTGAGCATATACAACAGCCCGAAATTATCTCTCGGGCAGTTGCCCAAACCAGACATAACACCCGTCAGGTCGGAGGATCTTCCCTTTTCAACGGAGTTTTGCGGGACTTTACACTCTATTCCACATACCTCTAAAACACATTAGAAACACATCTATATATAATACTATCCTTCATACACACCTAATCTTTCCGACTTCGTCTCGCTATAATTAAGACCGCAGCCTCCGATTCTAATTAGCGGATCAATTTTGACAAGGCTAGCTTGAGATTGGATCTCATCCCACACCTGTATATCAGACGGGGCCTAATTTACAAAGTTCTAGTAGAAACCTTACTAGGAGACGATTACTATTACATTAGTATTATAAAGGCGAAAGTTTGTGAGTGTGTGTGTGTGCGTGCGTGTATGGGCGGGTTTTAGAATTAAGAGGGCGCTTCTCCAGTCGTCAATCGTCGACGTGAGCGTGGTTTAAAAGCTTGTTGCTTCATTCAACCTTATGTTTGATGAATTAGCAACGTGAATAAAGAAAAATAATGCCTGAAAACTGTGTTCGCATTCGGTAATTCGAATATTTCTGAAAACTTGTTCCAAGAAATACGTGATTTTTTAAAAACCTTTAAAGATTTTGGAAAAATGTCATCATTCAGAATCTTGATTAAATGTGCAAAGTTTCTGTACTTGTATTTTTTATTCATGAGTTCATTAAAGTAAGTAAATTGTTTTTGTTATGTTTCATAAAAGTAACTACAATAAAGTATATAATTAATAAATAATATATTATGAAGGCCCAAAGTTCACGCAAAATAGCAGATTTTCAGAAGTCTTTACTGGATTAGTCTAACACAAATTTATGATTTGATCTCTACAGAACCTAAATAATATCCACAAGATATCTGTGTTACCAAAATATTTAGACAAAGATGTGTAATAACGTCATAATCACGTAAGAGCGGTTGTATGAATATGTACCTATTTTGGTGCAGCTGTGAGGCACATAACTACATTTTTGCTTCTTTTTTTATTTTTGTTTCGTGTTTACCCTTTATTGTGTTTGTGCCTTGTACTGTACCAAATAAATTATTTTTCTTTCTTTCTTTCTTTACCTCGGGAAGGACGTAGCTAGGACCGCGGAGAATTTCTGAAAGGGAAACCCGTAGTCCTAGAACGCAAAGGGTAATCGAAGGATACAGGTGTGGTTTTAGTCAGTAATAGTCTGACACGCCCTCCCGCTCCACCCAGAGCGCGAGAAGTTTTGATGATTTCCCACCTAAAAAAAAAAAAACAAGAACCTCGGGAAGGACACTCTTAACTTCAAATGCTTATAGATATCAGAAATCAGTGGTATGTTTGATACTTCTTCACGCCTTGATGACTGAATTGGTTTGAATGAAATTCGGTACACGAGTAGGTAGACTATATCCTATAATAGCTCATAGGATACCTTCGTGCCGGGAGTATGTTTCTTTGTGAGAATTTTCTATCATATATTATATATATATATTAATATTATAAAGAGGTAAAGTTTGTTTTTTTTTTTGTAGGAGGTGATCTCTGAAAGTACTGGTCCGATTACTAAATTTTTTTCACCGATAGGTAGCTGTTTCATTCCTGAGTAACATAGGCTACATTTTATGTACGCGGGTGAAGCTGCGGGCAAAAGGTAGTGTATGATAATTTTGACGAGACGCTTGGTGCAGTGGTTAAGCTATTGGATTGGACTGGCCTGTTGGTCTAGTGGTTAGTAGCCCTGACTGCTATGCCGGAGGTCGTGGGTTCGATTCCCACCCAGGACAAATGTTTGTGTGATGAGCACGATCATTTGTTCTCTGTCTGGGTGTAATTTATCTATATATGTATGTATTTAGAAATATATAAGTATGTTTATCAGTTGTCTAGTACCCATAACACAAGCTTTGCTTAGCTTGGGACTAGACGGCGTTGTGTGATAGTTGTGGAATATTATATTATTATTATTATTGTTGGCTGCTGCGCTGCGTGTCGCGATTTCAACCCCGCACGGAACAATTTTTTTTTTAATAATAATAATAATCTTTATTTTGTACGTTTAACACACACAGTAACAGCATATAATGACATGAACAGATATATAGATACAAACACTCAACATCAATGGAACTAAAATAAACATTTGACTCCTAAACTAAGCAAAATAAATACTTGTATCTCAGGAGCCAGTTCCTCCTTAGACTTGATCAAAAGTATGATGTTAGGTACAATTAAGATAGCCTTTATATAGACGTGTAACAGTATAGGGGAATAGTTATGCGATGGTTGTTAGTAATGTTACGGTATAAGACAGTTTTTGCAACCAATTAGATAATTTAGTTTGAAGTGTATATTGGTTTAATGTATAAATACCGATCAGATGGTGAATCTTATTATAAATGCGAGCGCTTAAGATAACGAACTGACGACCTGCGAAAGCGGTCTGACTATGTAGGGAGTCACTGACCGGAAAACCTCGACGTCTAAGAAGGATGCTTGAGTCTAGTGGCAGCATGGAATGACGGCGTAAGACTACATGCAAAACAAACAGTTGCCGCACGGTGAGGACTTGGGATTCTGAGTTAAGCTGGGAAGTTGAGTAATCTCTTAAAGCTTAAAATGCATAACCTTAAGAATTGCCCTTTGTGCGCGCTTTGCTTGAAGCAGAAGGCTTTTATAGGTGCCTCCCCACACAGGAATGCAATACATGAGGATCGATGCACATAAGCTTTAGTAAACTAAGTCATATGCCCTTCAAATAGTTGTCCCTGGTCTGGGTGTTTTGTATGTGTCGGTTTACATGTTTGTGAACATACCCACGATACATTAGCTTAAGCATAATAGCATAATAATTAGCCTTTTAATGTTCCCACTGCTGGGACTCAGGCCTCCTATCTAGGAGAGGGAACAGGCCATAATCCACCACGCGGGCCCAGTACGGTTGGGTGAATGTCACATGTCTTCGAATTTTTATTTCTAGGACATGTCGGTTTCCTCACGATGTTTTCCTTCACCGTTACATTAGTAATTCTTATTGGGGGAGAACGTTTTTTTTACCGCTTCCCCCGCGAACGTCCCCCGCGCGATCTTCTCGCCTATCTGAATTACAGCGTGCACCGAAGTAACGTTGGTCCAAATTAGCGAGGCCCTACTGTATTTTTTTTTAAATAATTTAGTTGTTATAAATTGGTGTTATTAAACGATGGACTCTTTATCGCAGTTTTTCTGTTTCAGACTGCATCATTAAAACGAAAAATAAAGCTTGTGAAAATGGCTAATTTTCTTTATTCGAGCTTTGTAAATGTGTGGTAACGCTACATAAACGGATTTAACCTTTTGAGTGCGTAATTAGAGACACAATAGTAAGACAATGGCGCGTGAACGCCGGCGTTAATACGGGGATCAACAGCTTAATATAAAAAGGCATTACCTGTCAATTTATGGTATAAAAAGACTGCACTGATCCAAAATTCGATATCAGCCATAATAATTGCGGATACGAAACTATACTAATAACGTAATGCAATTAAATATAATCAATTATCCTGATCTATACCCGTCCTATTCTCAAAACGACCCTAAAACGGAATACGAGAGACATTTCCCTTATTTAAGAAAGTTAATATCATTGCTACTTTCAAAAATGGCTGCCACAGGGTCCCTTTCGGGCCCTTCCGAGATTAGGATTGGCCTAATAACTAAGATCTTTTGCTAACATTCAATAAATGTTTCAACTTTTAATTTCGTGTATGTAGTATGTAGTAAATGAATTCTTATTTATTTACTAGCTGACTTAGCAAATGTTGTTTTGCCATATAAATTACTATCTTCTGCCAGCGGTTTCGCCTGCGCGAAAGTTGGTTTTCCCATACAAATTTCCAACCCCCGTTATACCCCCTTAGGGGTTGAGTTTCGTAAAATCCTTTCTTAGCGAATATCTACACCCTATAAGGAATCTACTTGCCAAATTTTAAGTTTGTAGGTGTTATAGTTTCTGAGATTTCGTGATTAATCAGTGAGTGGCATTTCGCTTTTATAAATATCGATTATCAAAGAAAAAATTGGGTGTTCGGGGTAGGACGGTGAAAAAGGACCAAGGATCTATTCTCAGAACTACCGAATATAAAGAAAAAAAAAAAATCGGGCCAGCCGTTTCGGAGTAGCGACATAAGATTTTTATTTTAAAATTAAAATTTTATGCACCATGCAACACTGTACAAAGGTAAATTTAATGCCTTGGGCATTTTCTGCCAGTCGACCTTAGGGTGTTGCAGAAACATAACATGGTAGGTGCAACTTAGTAGAAGACAAACAGAAAATAAATAGGTATAACAATAAATATATACTTAGATACAAATAAAGAATGACATTGTAAAAAAACCGGTCAAGTGCGAGTCGGACTCGCGCACCGAGTGTTCCGTACAAACTTACCTATGAAAACAGTTCAATTCGCGAATTGAGTTACGAAGTCTTTTCCGAATCGCAAAAAAAGAATTTTTATTGTGACGTAAGTACTAATTTACAGTTTTCATATTTGTTTTCTATATTTATGCTATGAGACCTTGCTTCAAGCCAAATTTCAGGATTCTAGGTCAACAGGAAGTACTTTTTTTCGTTAACTCAGAAGTTTGGTTATTACAGCTTCAAGGGACCGCAGACCTGAGTATATGGTCTTAATTTCAACTCGATACCACCAAGTGTTCCCGAGATAAAGGGTCTTGACAGACAGACAGACAGACGGACAACAAAGCGCTCCTATATGGGTTCCGTTTTTTTTCTTCTGAGGTACGGAACCCTAAAACAAAGCCCAACCAATCAATACTGCGTAGTTCTAGGTTATTCTAGAAAAAAAAATACTAATAAAGGAACTATTAGAGACATGTGCGACAGTACTTATATTGTTTCTTAGAACATAAACATGAATTATATCTACAGCCTTTAGTCACTTTGGTCACTTTAAGAGCTTTTTAATATAATTAAAATCTAGAAAACTTCAAAATAATCTTCCAAGAAACGTTCTCTTTAGGTTGCTCTACCAACAATCTTGGTAGCTTGTTTGAGAGAGACTGTATGTTTAACATAATGTTAGTCGGTAAGTAATATATACAATGTCTGCAAACGCTTGTCTCACTGGTTTGTATTTTTTTTCCTTAACTTCATTATATCGCCAGCCCCCCTAGCCAAGTTACAACCGTTTCGTTTCGGTTCTCTTTTTGTCGATCGCCTCTAGTAGGCCACGCCACCGATTCCTTTGTTCTGACGTCATCTTAACGCTCAGTCACGTGGTCAGAACAAAGGAATAGGAGGCGTGGTCGACTCGAAGCGATCAACGAAAAGAGAAACGAAACGAAACGGTTGTAACTTGGCTAGGGGGTCAGTTATCTTAAGGCACATTACAATATCCTCCCTCCTCCTATAGTCGTTTGCTCATTTGGCCTTTTGTAGTGCATCTTAAAGCTTGATACCTCTATACCTGTGGTTCTCAACCTGTAGTTTGTGGACCAACTGGCGGTCTGCAAGAGATCCAAAAACGTTCCAACTGAAAAGTGACATATTGATGCGAATAAATTTCAATTTTCTATTAAAAATGTTGTTTTCTATGACAATGCATAACTTTGTTTTTATAGAATATGTGTATAGGTCTGCTAGTTTTGGTTAAGTAGCATAAGCGTAAGCATAATCTGTCCTTTAATATTCCCACTGCTGGGAAGCAAACTTCCTCTCTAAGAGAGGCAAAAGTTGTTTTTAGGGTTCCGTACCTCAAAAGGAAAAAACGGAACCCTTATAGGATCACTTTGTTGTCCGTCTGTCTGTCTGTCTGTTTGTCAAGCCTCTTTATCTCGAGAACGCGTGGAGGTATCGAGTTGAAATTAAAACCATATACTTAGGTCTGCGGTCCCTTGAAACTGTGAAAATATCAAACCTCTGAATTAACGAAAAAAAAAGATACGGCCGTTATCGTTACGTGCGACATAAAGTCGCAAAAAACGTATATTTCGACACTCTCAAAGGAAAAAAAAACATAGGGTACTCTTCCCGTTGACCTTGAATCCTGAAATTTGGCTTGAAGCAAGGTCTCACAGCACATGTATAGAAAAAATTTGAAAACTGTAAATTTGTTGTTAAGTCAGAAAAAAAAACTTTTTGCGATTTGGAAAAATCTTCGTAACTCAATTCGGTAATTGAACTGTTTTCATAGATAAGTTTGTACGGAACCCTCGGTGCGCGAGTCCGACTCCCACTTGCCCGGTTTTTTAAATTTTCTTTTCAATCACTTTCATGGGAGCTCGAACATTATACTTCGTGTTTTTACAGATACTTTTGTGGTCTTGATAGTGTGCGCCGTGACGTAGACAAAACAGTCTTGTCGCAGACGTCGTAGACCAGTCTGCGACGTCGTAGACAATTCTGTCTAAGACAGTTTTGTCTCAGGTATGCGCGTACGTTAGTGATTGTCGAAACGTCAAAAATGTATTAGACCACACATTTTACTTTAGCTAAACCCGTCAATATTGCTTCTCTTCGTCAGGCTATCGTACAAGGCTACATGCCTCTTCGGTCCATCTAACCGTTATGAAAAAGTTTTTCCAGGTTTCAGCACCCTAAACTTGTGGCATGAGCTATTGTTACGTAAAACTATCTCCAACTCTCGCTGTGTTACTATACTTATACACCTACACTCAGGGGCGCCGACTTTTAGAAAACCTCATGGGTGCTCATGCTCATTTGATGACTCGAAAAAGTGGCGAAGTGTGAGAAGAGAAATGTACACTGATCGACCAACAAATAAATAAATGTCCTACTTACATACTGCGTACTTAATTACTAGTTGTGTTTGATAAAAATATAAAATGAAACCATTATATAAAAATTAAACTAGTTTTTATTATCAAGAAATATTATAATTTATACGTAACGTAAAAGGCGATTACTGATCTGTTTCTTGATGTCTATTCTCAGGGGTGCTCAGCGCCCACTATTTATTTCTTATAGGTGCTCGAGCCCCCGAGCACCCACGGAGTCGGCGCCCCTGCCTACACTTGAACTTATGTTTATGCAAAGTTTAATACTACTCACAACCGCTAAGACTCAGGTTCACACGAAAATATTTCAAACGGTAACAAAAGCAGATTTAATTTGTTCACCTAACTAGAACAAGAGACAAATAACAACAGCATTTAATATTAACAGGAAGGTACTTCATAGAAATGGTGTTCACTCGATATATATTAGGGGATAAACTATGAAATTGCCATTTTTTTAAAACGGATTGCTTTGAAGTGTTATTATTTCTTGGGATTAACTTGGAATCGTTATTCTTTTTTCGAAATAAACACCTAATTTATTGGTTTCTTTATGTTTTCTATTTTCTGTAACACTTCAAAGCAACTCGTTTTATAAAACGGCAATTTCATACTTTAACCCCTATTATTAAAACCAGGGTTGTTACAGAGATCTGTAACCGTACCCGAAACTATCTACCGATACTATATTATGTAACCGAGTTATTTATAATACTTTTTTTTAAATGATACTTACAAAGCAGTACTCGATTCCACCTGATGGTAAGCAGTGATGAAATCGGTGATTGTGAATCGCACTAGTTTATTAAGAGCCTATACACTCTAGCCTTGAAGATACCTAAATTATAAACGGACGGGAAGACCGCAGCAAGCAAATTGTTCCAATCCTTCGATGTACGCGGTATAAACGACGCGACGAGGCGAAACGCTTAGTCCTGATCGTAGAGGTGTTAAAAAGCCTTGAGGTATAGTAAGTTTTGTAACACATAATAACATTGGCAGCAGTTAATACAGGGTGTCTCAAAAGAAAGTTTATATTTTATGAGTCGATAATATAACGTAAGGGTGAACACTCGCCGTACATAACATGATTAAAATTAAAAGAGTGTCCATGGAGTTTCTTGCACATTCTTCTCCATAGAGATCTACGCTTTGGAATGTGCAATTAGCATCATTTTTCTAACTGACTGAATTCTGGATAATCCAAAAGTGTTTTTAAATGGTTTGTTTGAAATAAATGCTTTAAATCTCTGAATCTATCAGATATCCGAAATTAAAAAAAATATCCGTAACCCTAACCGAAATCAATATAAAAAAATTATAAAAAGGCTTAGTCTAAATGACAGGTTTTTGTTAGTTTTGCCCAACCAAACAGATAACAACCAAGACAAGAAATAAAAGTCAAATCTTACTATTTATATTTTACTTTTACAATTTGAAAATTCTATTATCCGTAACTGAAACTATCCGAAACTAGCGGAAAATCAGAAATAATTGACTGGCCTGTTGGTTTAATGGTTAGTGGCCCTGACTGCTATGCCGGAGATCGCGAGTTCAATTCTCTCCCAAGACAAAATGTTTGTGTGAGCATGATCATTTATTCTGTGTCTGGGTGTAATTTTATCTATGTGTATATGTATTTAGAAATATGTAAGTATGTTTATCAATTGTTTAGCACAAGCCCTGCTTAGTTTTTTTTTTTTCGGTGGGAAAATCATCTTATGACATCCCCCGCTCTTGGGCGGAGCGGAAGATAGTGTCAGACTTTTACTGACTAAAAACCCACTCCTGTTCCTTCGTTGCCTTTCGTACCAGGGCCGAGTCTTCCTTTCAGAATCAGACCCTTGGCCCCAGTAGGCTTCGACCCTGATGGCCCCTACAATTGCTGACATCTCCTTGAGGCGCGCGCGAAACAGTACGCGCCATCGACGACCTGGGCTCGGTCCGGACGGTTACCGGACGGTCGGGCGGCGAGCCACCCATTGCTCGCCGTCCGCAAACCCGCGCCTACGGTGGCCGGAAATCGGGATCAGAATCCCGGCGGCGGTTGGGGCGTGAGGACCGTTGCCTCATGCGATCGGCCGCCTCCTTTGCTAGCATTACTGCTTCGCAGGAGGCGACCGCCTGCCACTCCTCCTCGCTCCGGACCATGGCCTGTACCAAGGCCCGGTGCCCTGCTTAGTTAGGGACTATTATAGATAGCGTTGTGTGACAGTTGTGGAATATTATTATTAAAAAAAAATCATATCCTTAACTGTGTCCGGAACCAGTATAATATAATATAATAATTCACTACTATCACACAACGCCGTTTATTCCCAAGCTAAGCAGAGCTTGTGTTATGAGTACTAGACAACTGAAAAACATACTTATTTATTTCTAAATACATACATACATACTATTTTTATTGGTCTGAGCATACTATACATAATACACCCAGACACAGAACAAATGATCGTGCTCATCGCACAAACATTTATCCTGGGTGGGAATCGAACCCACGACCTCCGGCATAGCAGTCAGGGTCACTAAATACTAGACCAACAGGCCAGTCAAAATCATAATATTATTCCTATATTCGTATCCGAATCCGAAACATATCCATAACATTACTGATTATATAACTTTAATACTTATATTCATTAAGCGAAAAAAGCGCTACAGCAAAATTTCACGTGATCGCTGGATTTTTTTGCTTTTAAATGCAGCAACTGGTAATGTAATAATGGATTTTCTGGCGAATTTCAGCTTTAGAGAACCAGTCGTACGAACTAGCATTGGAAACGTTACCGGCTTTTAGAGCTGTTACAACGTAAGCCTTTGACTTTCAAGCAGACGAAATCGACACGTTACAAATGGTTTCTCATGAACTCACGACTTCTTCTTAACGGGCTTGGCAGGGCCAGGCTGGGTAGGTATGGTACCTTTGGTTTTATATTGTTCCGTACCCAAGGGTATATGGGACTCTATTAATAAGACTCCGCTATCCGTCTGTCTGTCTGTATGTCTGTCTGTCCGTTTATCACCAGGCTGTATCTCATGAACCGTGATAGTTAGACATGTGTTTTCACAGATGGTGTATTTCTATTGCCGCTATAACAACATGTACTAAAAAGCAGAATAACATAAATATTTAAGGGGGCTCCCAAACCACAAACGTGTTTTTTTTTTGCCGTTTTTTTAGATAATGGTACGGAACCCTAAGTGCCCGAGTCTGACTCGCACTTGACCGATTTTTTTATTAGTCGACGCTAATCGGTTGATTTACAGCCTAATAACCCAGATGAAATAAACTCAAGCATACACACTAATCTCACAGCGTTAGAAAGCCTCCAACAAGGTGGACCGATGACCTGATGAGGGTCGCGGGAACGCGATGGATGCGAGTCACACAGGACCGTTCGTTGTGACGACACTTGGGGAGGCCTATATCCAACAGTGGACGTCTTTCGGCTGAAATTTATTTATTATTTACTTATTTATTTAATACTTCATGCACATAAAGGTACAGAGGCGGACTTACTACCAGTCCGTCCGTCGTTCGTCGTTTTCTGTCAGTCCGTTTGAAATGACGATGATGATGATAGACACAAATATGCATACACACTTCACACGCAAAGTAAGTTTGTGAGTGATGCTGGGTACGTGTATGTTTGTTACTTCTTCACGCCCTAACAGCTGAACAGATTTCGATGAAACTTGGTACACGGATAGACCATGACCTGAAAGACCCGAGAGTACGTTCCCTTGGGATAATTTTCTATTTGATAAGCCACTGGCAACAGCTACTGTGGTTATAATATTCAAAAAAAATATTGTCTTGTAGTATGATAGTAATTCCGAAGCGTAGCCTAGACATTCTGGTTTGGTCCAATCAGGTTTTGAAACAGGCTATGTGAAGGTGCTAACGATATAATTAGTCACACGCATGCCTGTTTAAAAACGGGTTTCTTAGCAAATCAAGCACTGGATATGAAACTGGAATATACTATGCAACGAATACATGCATTTTAACTGTTTACGAGAGAAATTATAGCTTTTTTCTGGGTGGGAAATCATCTAATAGATCTTCCCACTCTGGATGGAGCGAGAGGAAATATCAGACTTTTAGTGACTAATGCCAGCCGATCCAGTTTACCGTCAAGTTTGCAGCGCGCTTAAGGCATATGATCAAAGCCGTTTGAAAGGAGTAGGAAAAACAAGCGAAAAAATATCATGTCATTAATTTTTTAAGCTATTGCATAGCTTCTATCGCGGGCCTTGAGCGCGGGGATCGAATCCAGAAATTCCGTAACGAAAAATATACCTCACGCTCCCCACTCCGACGGGCACGGAGGTGTGGCTTTAAGGCCGACAGAGACCGAACACCTATTTTAGAAAAGTCGTTAACGACCTGTGTGGCGCATTGGTACAGCGTTCTACCTATGTTATCATCGTGCCTCGAATTCAAATCTCGGTCAAACAAAATAGTCCCTTTGTATTATAATAGATTATAGTAATGTTCTATGATAACAACTGAACATACTTATAGCAATTTATGAAGTAAACAAGAAAGAAAAAAATTTGTTTTCTTATCGGTCACCACGCTCAAAAAGTGTAACTTGAATTAATATAATATAATATATATATATAATATAATATTCCACCACTATCACACAACGCCGTCTAGTCCCAAGCTAAGCAGAGCTTGTGTTATGGGTACTAGACAACTGATAAACCTACTTATATATTTCTAAATACATACATATTATAGATAAATTACACCCAGACACAGAACAAATGATCGTGCTCATCACACAAACATTTGTCCTGGGTGGGAATCGAACCCACGACCTCCGGCATAGCAGTCAGGGCCACTAACCACTAGACCAACAGGCCAGTCACTTGAATTAATATCAAAGAAAAAGAAATACTGCATAAATAAAATAAATAAATAATTATAATTGCATAAGTTGATACAAAATGCTATGCAATAGCTTTACCGCGGCAGTCCCCGAGTGCCGCACTTATTTATTTTTTTGGTCAGTATCTACATATGATTTTTTCGTATAGCTAACCATACGAAAAAAACATATGTTGATAATTTTATATATGAATCAATCGTCTATTTTTTTTTCAAACCTACTAACCTAGCTGTTACCGAGGAGTAGGCCTCAGAAAATCACTGTTTTATGGCACTGCTCGGGAGGTAGAGCTTTAAGGGGATGGAACTCGACATACATTTTCACTGTTTTTTTATGACGTTATTACACATTTTTAGATATTTTGGAAACACAGTATCTTGTGGATATTATCTAGGCTTCTGTTGGAATCAATTTATAAATTTTTGTAAAACTAATCCAGTAAAGACCTCTGAAAATCTGCAATTTTGCACGAACACTTCATAATTTACTCAAAAATTAAGCAAATTTAATCAAGATTTGACGACAATTTGTTCCAAAAACTTTTAAGGGTTTTTTCGGCTTCTCATCAGTCCATGTGATGCATATTTCGTCGCAAACTCTTAGAACACTGTACAAAACAATAAAACACAAACATATTCAACGATCTCGCATCTCATCTTTTTGAAATTTTGAATTTCAATTTCTATTTCCGTAGAAACACTCGTCAAAATGGCGTAGCGTCATAGCATGCATCATATCCTTTTCACGCTTTCTTTACGTCATTGCGTCCATAGACTATAGGTACACTGAAAACAGAACCGCGTCCTTTGGCACAGACGCAACGTAATGTTGCCACTTTATATATATTATGATATAATATTTCCTATTTATTTATTAATTTTTTTTTTCCTTTCCCTATAATTTATTTATATTTATCTATTTTATTCAAATCTATTAGCACACAATACCATTCCGACGTCTTTATACCGTTACCGGCCCACGCTGAAAACCAGCGCCGTAGACTCATCGCATTTTGCGTGTGGTCACGGCTTTATGCTGAGCATTCGGCCGTTTTGCGCGGATGTGGCGCATATTTCTTTCACATAATATACTTACTTATAATTTGTTAGTTCTAAATTTGCGCCTTGTTCCGCCAAATAAAAAGTTTTTCTTTCTAAAAAAAACACGTATTTCTTGGAACAAGTTTTGTAAAATATTCGAGTAAATCACGGAATTACTGAATGCTCACAGAGTTTTCAGGCGTTATCTCTCTTTTATCGCGTTGCTTTACGTCAAACATCGCGTTGGATTGCGTTAGAAGAAGTAACATGCTTTTAAACCATGCTCGATGTTGACGATAGTGGCCTATCGTGAAAAAGGACCCTCTTAAGGCGGCGTCCAGTAAATTTGACGGTGTGGTGCTATCAGTACTCGTGACAAGTTTATTGTGTGTATAAGCGGTCAAGTAAGCATAAAGTTCATCATCACCATTTTAACCAAAAGACGTCCACTGTTGGGCATAGGCCTCCCCCAAGTGTTGCCACAACTAACGGCCCTGTGCGTCTCGCATCCATCGGATTCCCGCCACCAGATTATCGGTCCACCTTGTGGGAGGCCTTCAACGCTGACTCTTTCGGTGCGCGGTTGCCACTCTAGAACTTTTCAGCCCCATCGACCATCTGTTCTGCGAGCAGACTGCCGACTGCCAACCTTAGTTCTTTTACAGGTATCTTCATTTCTGATGCGATCACACAAGGAAACTCCGAGCATAGCTCTTTCTATTGCCCTTTGAATGACTTGAAGCCTTTTGCATGACGTTAGTAGGCTGCAAACTTGACGGTAAACTGGATCGTGTATGGCTTGCATAAAACCCACCTGTGTTTCTTCAGTTGCCCTTTGCGTTCCAGGGCTGCGGTAACTTTTTCGTACAATCCGGCAACCCTGGCAGAAATTATAACATAAATAGAACTAATTAATTAATCATTAATTAACTAATTAAATAGAACTAATAAATTAATTATAGCTTAAATAGAACTTAACGTCAGTCAAAGATTCATTTTCCACGAACACCGCTTCTCAAAAGCAAAAAAAAAACGTAGAATTCACTTAACTTCATTCTACAAAAAAAGAAGACAGAGGAAATTCTTAGAAATTAACAGAAATTTCAGTGAAGACTGAGTAAATTCTCTGAGTAAATTTAATTAAAATTAAATGCAAAATTAGTTGGTCCTTATATTTAGTATCTGCTAGCTTGTAGGTTTCTCCTTAGAAAATTTATACTCCTATTTGATTCCCTTGATGGGTGAATTTCTGAATATCCTTTCTTATTCTTTGTATAAGTGGTGGCCAGATCTTAAAATGGCCGGTCAGTCCATGAAGTGATCAGTATCACTTCATGAACTGACCGGCCATTTCATGAAATGGTTTGATTTTATGATTTGGTCAACTAAAACTGATCAGATCGTTTAAACGTTAACGTTTGATGATATATGTCAATCCACGTTTGGCCATAACAATGTAGGATTTTTATGACAGTAAAAGGTATAATAAAGTAGGAACTTATGACATGTATTCCTCTTGTAAGAACAAACATAAGCTTAAAATTTAAATAAAAAAAACTTGGCGTTCAAATAAAAAGCCAATTGCAATTAAAATTGATATTTTTAAATGTGCATCAAAAATCTTATTCTTCATTAAAAAATACTAATTGTACACCAAACTGGACTTTTTACAATCGGTTTGGTCAGAAGGGGAAGACGGGGTCTAGAGAGCGAGCGAAGCGAGAGAACACATCCATTTGTCATTTTTGGATCCATTCATCCAAAAAACCATTTCATGAAATGGCCGGTCATATCATGAAATGATCAATTCTAAAATCTGGCCACGACATATACTTACATCATAAAACGCTTTGTACAAAATTTCGGCATTCAAGTCCAAGGGCTTGGGTTGGGCATTGATGAGTCAGTGAGTGAGTCATTAATTTGCTGTTTATACATACAGGTATCCCAACTATCGCCCAAGTGATCATTTAAAATAACCTTAAGAATAAGTAGGAAGTGAAATTACGAACCTACGTTTCTAAAGAGCCACATCATTGTATGTTTCTATTAACAACGCCTTGGACATTCTTTGTGTAACGTTTTACAAGTGCTTGTAAATAAATAAATAAATAAATAGCGGCCCTGGAACGTCAAGGGTAACTAAAGAATGGGTTGATGACGGTCAGTTAAAGGGTGACGCTCTCTCATGCTACATCCAGAATGTAAGAAATCATTTGATGATCTCCCAATTCAAATAAAAAAGGCCAATCATCTACGTCATTTTCATGAAACATTTTCCATACCCAGCAGTTGACAATGACGCAGGAAACAAAGCTTCAAATAGTAAGAACACGAAAGTACTTGAAAAGACGGCCAGCCGCAAAAAGCCGTGTACCGGAAAACGTTTAGCCGCACAAGTCTCAACCCTTCCTAACGACTCTGGAAAGTATAGCTGCACTACGCTTGCGCCCCGGAGATGCTCGTAAACGGGTTTCCTATGGGAAATGGTGTTTGTTTAATATTGAGAGAGATAAGGTTTGTAGCTGTAGAGTTTGTAGTTTGTTTTTGATATTGAAATATAAAGGGTAGATTTTAAATGAAATTATGGTAGACATCTTATTTTGCCGTAGTCAGTTTGGTAAGAACCTACCTACACCTGTTTTTTTTTCTTTTAACTGTGTAAAATAAAAACGTTTTTTACAAAAAAATAACAACTGATTTCAAACAAAAAAAAACCACTAAAAAAGTTTCTAATAACTCGGTATCAAAACTATGGACACAACTATGAAGTCTGAAAATAAACTTATTATTTTCATGAAGAAACAAAACCAGAAACACCGAATTTCGAAATGTAGTTATTTTCACTTTTTAATGTTTTTAGGGTTCCGTACCTTAAAAGGAAAAAACGAAACCCTTATACGATCACTTTTTGTGTGTCCGTCTGTCTGTCTGTCTATCAAGGCCCTTTATCTCGGAAACGCGTGGTGATATCGAGGTCTTATAGCACTGGTATATAAATAAATCAGAAAACAGTAAATTTGTAGATACGTCACAAAAAAAAACACGTTGTTTGTGATTCGGAAAAATCTTCGAGACCCCATTCGGAAATTTAACAATTTACAAAGGTAAATTTTTACGGAACCCTCAGTGCGCGAGTCCGACTCGTACTTGGCCTTTTTTTGTATTGAGATCAATAATATTTTTTTGGAATAAGTTTTATTTTGTATCAGAGGAATAACAACATTTATTCCCATAACATAAACATCGCCTATTCGTTTATAAATTAATAAAAAGCAAATTGTCATAAATACTATCCATCCACGCAATAGTGTTATTAGAACTAAGTAGATAAAAACTAATAACATCACCTAACAAGAACATACGAGTATTAATCAGACTTATCAGCTTATAAACACAAATGCAATAAAAAAGTGCTAAATGAAACTGGCATAAAATAACGTACCTTATTCACATTGCGAAGTGTCAAAGAAAAAAAAAAGTTAGGAAAAAATATGGCGCCGTACAGGTTGGTAACCTACGCGACCTGCTTCGCTCCTAGGGAATGTTAAAAGTTTTTATTTTTTATTCGAGTTCCTTTGCCTTCTTGTAGGTACGTTTTTAACGTATTATGTGTGGTAGCACCTATTGACGGAGTATAATCAGTTTGCAAAAATGTCTAAAAGAATTTTTGAAGAAAGGTACGATTTTTTAATAAAATAATGATGAGTAGAAATAATAAGGGTTAAAGTATGAAATTGCCGTTTTTTAAAACGGGTTGCTTTGAAGTGTTATATCTTTGGATTGACTTGGAATTATAAGTTCAAATAAACTTTATATTAAAGGTCGTTATTTTTTTTCCGAAATTAGGTATTTATTAGATTCTTTGTGTTTTGTATTTTCTGTAATATCGCAGAACAGCCTCTGTACTTATTTTTCTGTTCATTTCTTATTGTCTAGGTATTTGATATTATACGTAGATATATTAGTTGTTAAATAAATAAACATCTTTATGTTAGAAATAGATGATATTTAAGCGTTTACGATCTTAATTGAAAAATAACTGCTTCTAAAATCTAACGTAAATTTATTTATAGGTATTGATAATTTAAGGAACCTAACTCTTAGTTACTTTAGCAAGTCAGGAGGTTTCTCGTAAAAAAACATTAATTACACTTATATAGAGGTATGCGCAACAGAGTGTAAACCGCCGCAAACCTCCATTTAAAAGCGAGGATCCTCTAACCGGACAAAAGTCGTGTCTGGTCTGGGCTACTGCCCGATATTTGTATTTCGAACTGTTGTACCTATATGTTCAAATCGTACGGAGAATTTCGATACCGCGATGTAGAATTTCTGTGACATCAGATCTTTAGTTTGTACTTGTTGAGATAGATGTCGCTACACACCTACCAAAGCAAGCTACAGCCATCGATATATATGTACTACGGCTACAGCACACATTCGCCTCATAACCTTTAAAGACATTATTTACAAAGCGGGCAATGCCCCGACAGCAAACACAATATGTATTAAGTTCTGCATAATGACATACAGAACGAGCAAGACAAAATAATCATACTTTAAAGTAGCGGCATTTTATTAAAACCAGTTTTCCCGGACACATAATAACATGTCCTGTCTTACGGTCTTCGAGAATACTTCGGAAACACATAAATCTATTATAAAGATGGCGACAAAGTCTAACTTTGGCTAGCTTTTATGAGTCTGTAACTCTCTGAAAGACTTTCCTTTGTTAGCATGTAGGTCACAAGAAATGTTTATCTGGTTTAGAAGTTAGCTTTTTATTTAGATCAGCTCTTTTGTGTTCTGTGATATCAATGAATGAAGAATATGAGAATGTGTAGGTATGTGAGAATAGAACATTTTGATACTTAGTTTTGATAGCTAGAGAGGTCATTCCTCTCTTGACTGCCAAAAGTGCAGCCCCCCTAGCCAAGTTATGACCGTTTCCGATTCCTTTGTTCTGACGTCATCTCAACGTTTAGTCACGTGGTCAGAACAAAGGAAACGGAGGCGTGGCCTATTCGAGGCGTTCGACGCAAGAGAATCGAAACGAAACGGTCGTAACTTGGCTAGGGGGGCTGTTCTTCATCTTCTTTTCGATTATATTGTAAACTCGTTAAACTGTTTGGTCCCAGTGTAGGTGGTTAACTGCAGCATCAGTGGCCATCAAGTCATCCAAAGCTGCGTGTCACTGGTTCGATTTCCGCATGGAACAAAGATTTGTATGGCCTACCGTTAGTTGTTCCAGGTGTGTGTGTGTCTTGTGTATGTGAGCTTACATGTTTATGAACGAACTCACTATATATATTTATTATTATATACTTTATTGTACACATCATAATGTGAACAGGATAAACATATACAAAAACAAAGTGTACAAAAAGCGGTCTTATCGCACAGGGCAATCTCTTACAGACAACCTTAGGATGGACTGAACGAAAGGAGATAGATTAGGGCGGTCAGTGTACAAAAAAAAACATAAACATATATACAATATCAATAAATATACGTAAAGTGGGGTTACTTTTGGCTCTGAGGTACAACTTTGACCTGAACTCATTAACCAATAGAAACACAGTAAACATAGTTTCTCATGTTCCTATTGGTTAATAAGCTTGTGCCAAAGTTATACCCCAGGGCCAAAGTTACCCCACTTTACTCGGTACTAATAAATAACAAATACAAAATCCACCACCTCCACTATACGGACATACGGAACCCTAAAAACATATTTTATCCCAAAAATCCCATTAAAAACTAATAACCAAGAACCGATAAAACCCTGTCCACTAGAATAACAACTTGATAAAAAATAAAACAGCTCTCCTGTGACGAGAAAGGAAGCTGCCATTAATCATTTCAAACAAACGTAGGTACTCCTTCAGCAAAATTCCGAATAAAAATGACAGTAAAATAACGAATATTATTAGAGTAGGTACTAACCTTTTTATTATTTGTTTGGGTCTGGTGTACGGGGTCAATAACAGAAATAGCCAACATAAAGAAAATGGAATGTCCCACGTTTGTACTGAGATTTCTGTCTCCATACCTTCCCGGGAAAGGTATTCGTGGAATTCTTGGAACATGCGGAAAACGACTTTAATCAGCAAATTATATGACTGTAATTTCGCTGCATGTGATACGTTCTAAGAACTCACTCGATTCCTCTAATTAAACCTACTTATAACTTGATTAAATGAGTGACTATGGAGTTTCTTGCACGTTCCTCTCGATAGAGATCTTTTTTAGGGTTCCGTACCTCAAAAGGAAAAAACGGAACCCTTACTTGTACCGGAACACTTTGTTGTCCGTCCGTCTGTCTGTCTATCTGTCTGTTTGTCTGTCTGTCTGTGTCTGTCTGTCTGTCTGTCAAGACCCTTTATCTCAAGAACGCGTAGACGTATCGAGTTGAAATTAAAACCATATAATTAAATCTGCGGTCCCTTGAAGCTGTGAAAAAATCAAACTTCTAAGTTAACGGAAAAAAAAGATATGTCCGTTAATGTCGCAAAAAAAGTATATTTCAACACTCCAGAGAACTAAAATTCTAGAATACTTCCCGTTGACCCAGAATCCTGAAATTTTGCATAAAGCAAGGTTTTATAATACAAATATAGGAATAAATCTGAAAACAGAAAATTAGTTGTCACATGACAAAAAAAAAATTTTTGCGATTTGAAAAAAACTTCGGGACATTGAACTCTTTACATAGGTAAGTTTGTACGGAACCCTCAGGGCGCGAGTCCAACTCGAACTTGCCCAGTTTTTTATTATGGTTAGGCTTGCGTTTGGCCGCTACCTCACTCACCTGATGGTAAGCGATGATATTGTCGATAATGGAGCACGCTTGCATAGAAGTAACGTATTCATTCACTCTAAACTTTAAGATCACTAGACACAGACAGACTCCAGCAGGGAATTCCACTCCTTAGCTGAAATTCATTCAAGTGTTCCCTAAAGGTCTAGTGCGTATGGGTGGGATGTCCACCATATACCGGTGGCGGTGGTGGTCTGATGATGGAATGGGCATGAAAGGGAATTAAATAACTCAATTCCGATGCACACCCCCCGAAATGTATACGATGGAAAACTGACAGGCTAGCTAACTCGACGTCGATGCTTTGATCATCTTGGCTCGTTTCTCAATTGACTAGCGCATCAAGCTGGTATTCGCCAGATCGATCCCAAAGATGAGTGCAGTACTCAATATACTATCGACCTTGTGCTTGATAAGGTTTGATCTACGCTTTCATCATCATCATCATCATCATTTCAGCCGAAAGACGTCCACTGTTGAACACAGGCCTCCCCCAAGTGTCGTCATAATGACCAGTCCTGTTCCATTGGATTCCCGCGACCGTCACCAGGTCATCGGTCCACCCTGTGGGAAGCCTTCCAACGCTGCATCTTCCGGTACGTAGTGCCTCTCCAGAATCTTTCGTCTCCATCGTTTGCGAGCAATGTGCCCAGCCCATCTGATCTACGCTTTGGAAGGTGCAATTAGCTTCACTTTTCTGACCGATACTTTGACAATTCAGAAGTAATGTTTTTGATTTGATTTGATTAGATTCGACATTATAAAGACCAATTTATACTAGACGACCATACTATAGTACCGAAATAAACCGCTTTATCGGTCCCAATCTCAAAGATCGAAGGGTCTGCCAATGACCTTTTGACGCCAACGCCATCCGGCTCTCGGCCACCAGAGCGTTTATATCACCATAAGGATAATTTATTCGCACATTCCACGATAACGAACGACCCGTTTCCGCAAACATTGTCAGTGATCACAATTCACTTCGGTATGTAGGAATCGGTCCTTGTTTGCCTTCCAACGATTCACTACCCTTTTGTACCCAACAAAAAGCTCAAAGTGAAAGTCTATCGTTTCCAAATGCCACTTTAGTTTGATGAAATAAACAGAAACAAAAGCAAATCAGACCTTTTCTTTGATAAGTAATGATCAAATGACTCCTCGCGCTCTGTCTGGAGCGAGAGAGAGTGTTACTTTTACTGACTAAAAAACCCACCAAAAAATTCAAAAGTTTTTGTTTCACGTAGGCCTACATGGTCACATATAAAACGTCAAAAGCTAGTGCACGGTTCCAAATTGGTCGATTGTACACCTGTATTGCTTCAGTTGCCCTCTGCGTTCCAAGGTTACCGTAACTCTTGCAAACAATACTGCATGGCAAATCAGATCTAGTATTTCGATAAAATATTTTTTAAGTGTATCAAAAACAAAAGCCATTTTTCATCAGACTAATTTACCACAATACTAGTGGCCAGCGGCTTTGCCAGCGTAATGGTAGAAAATTATCCCAAGGTAACATATTCCCGGGATAAAAAGTATAGCAAGTTTCATCGAAATTCGTTCAGCCGTTCAAACGTGAAGAAGTAACAAACATACCCACACACAAACTTACATCTTTATGATATTAAAACGTTTCGTATCACTTTGTTGAAATAAAAAAGTGGCCAATTATAATATGGATTACAAATTAGTAGAATTTTGTTTAATAATTTTTTTATTATTATTAATTTCAAGGATTTCTAAAAATATAATTAATAGGTCTTTACCAATGAAATTGCCGTTTTTTAAAACAGGTTGCTTTGAAGTGTTAATGTGATTAGAATTAATATATGTAATATCAGTAACATTTATCGGAACTTTTTTCCAAAACAGACTCGAAATAACAGTGCGTAGTAAAACGTGGTAATAACAAGAGGAACATCGGTCGCTACTGGTCGTAACGAGGGCCGGGCTCGCCAAATTGGCAGGGAAGGTGTACACGGGGGTGCGATACATCTGGAAGCGCCACGTCATTGGCGGAAATTTGATGCGACACCTTATGTAAGTCAACGCTAGGAAAGGGTTTTAAAGCTACACGGAGACGTTTTAATAGCATACTGTAAGCGTAGCAATATAATACAATAAAAAAAACCAGGCAAGTGCGAGTCGGGCGCGCGCACTGAGGGTTCCGTACAAACTTACCTATGAAAGCAGTTCAATTTCCGAATCGAGTTTATTTTTTGTGAAGTAACTACAAATTTTGAGTTTTCAGATTTTTTCCTATACTTATACTATGAGACCTTGCTTCATGCCAAATTTCAGGATTCTAGGACAACGGGAAGTACTCTATAAATTTTGATTCTCTTAAGAGTGTCGAAATATACGTTTTTTGCAACATAAACAGCCGTATCTTTTTTTTCGTTAACTTATAAGTTTGATTTTTTCTCAGCTTCATGGGACCGCAGACCTAAGTATATGGTTTTAATTTCAACTCGGTTCTTCAGTTCCCGAGATAAAGGGTCTTGACAGACAAACAGACAGACAGACGGACGAACAACAAAGTGATCCTATAAGGGTTCCGTTTTTTCCTTTTGAGGTACGGAACCCTAAAAAAAGAAACTTTAAATATACAAGAAAAATACCTTCTAAAAGTTTCCCGTTATGAAACTCTTAATTAAGATGCTTTTCAACCAGAAATGTGATACGATACCGTATGCTGCTATAGTACGAGGATGTGAAAACTAAAGTACGAAACTATGTGACCGTATCTAATGATACTAAGCTAACCTAGCGGGGCAAGCAAGATGTACTATGAAGATGCGCCGCCAGAAAGTAGCTGTGCGAAGGAGAAGCACAGCTCGAGTTATACGAAGTACCGACAGTAGGGAAAGCGCGCGCCTACTATAACAAATATCATTGGTGGATAACAAACGCATCCGTAGCAACGTAGCATAGCACATCTCTAATGGAAAAAGCACCCTTTCCGTAAAGCTAAAATTTTAACAAAATAGAAAGTAATATTAGCATACTTATTACAACATAAGCCTGTAAACACTACAAACTTGAAACGCTGAAAACCTTGAAAGTTTAAATTTCAAAGCCGTAACCGTGTAAGGGAGAATCCTTGCCAGGCAAGTTTAAGCAAGTAAACAATACACAACATTACTGATTTTCTTGTGCAAGAACACACAGGGACTGGCGCACGAGCTATAGGATTGTTCGAGTTACCGAGGCCCCGTAATGCAAAGGCAAACTAAAAGAACAAGGGTGGGTTTTAGTCAGTAAAAGTCAGACTACTCTCGACTACCTCTCGCTCCAACAAGGAGTGGAATGCCTTGTCGGAATCTGTGTTTCCTGATGGCTACAACCCGGGAATCTTTAAGTCAAGAGTGAATAGGTTACTTCTAGGTAAGCGCGCTCCATCGTCGGCCGCATCGTCGCTTTCCATCAGGTGAGATAGTGGTCAAGCGCGAACCTATCAAGAATAAAAAAAAAACCAGAGCGAGAGAAGTTATTTGATTTACTACCGTGAAAAAAAATAAAAAAAGAACATGTACACCGGCGGCGATGGCGAGACAAATGATTTTAATATGAGTTCCGAATACCAGAGCTCTGAAATAATAAACTACCGGCTACTTCGGTTTTACGTCAGAATTCGGGCTGTGGCTGTATATTTGCGGGATATGGTTTAAATTCCGGTTCTAGCGTAATTTTCTGCTCGTCAGCATAAAACCACTATTCCCCGGGTTAATATCGGAATGCTGATTTTGGTCACGCTTTCTCACATCTAGCGTGATATGAAACTCGTTTAACTACACATTTTTAAATACTGCAATTTCAAAAACACGCTTCTAAAAAACCTTTTTTTTCATTTTTCATCAAAGTTAGAGTATAGAACGAGTTACAGAAATGCCTCGCTAGTCTCCCGGGCATTTCCAGTGAGTCGGAGTAATGCGTAGTGCACACAAGCACGCCGAGTGGGCAAAATCAATCCACGTCGGGCCCGGGGCGAGGCCACTAAGTGCCGTAATACCCGCTGCTCAACCTCACAACCTTCGAACACAGAAACATGGAAATTGGCTCACATTCTGAGAATAACAGCCGAAATACGACGATTACAGTGCCTGTTTGTGACCATTTTGTGATATAAAAGGACTGATTGTTAAATTCGGATCAGACCATGTTTCTCTAATAAATTACAAGCTTTGACTTTTTTCCCAGAACACCGTGGATTGTGGAAGTAGGTACTTTTTTTTTTTTTTACTTATCTACATTGTGCTCACATATTAGAAGCGACAAGAAATATGTAACCAGGATTTATGTAATATGATTTAAAAGAGTGCCCATGGAGTTTCTTGCACGTTCTTCTCCATAGAGATCTACGCTTTGGAACGTGCAATTTAGCTTCACTTGTTTTTTTTTTGGCTGACTGACATTTTGACAATTTCAATAGTGCCTGTAATTGGTCTATTTGAAATAAACGTTTCTGATTTCTGATTTCTTACTTTCTACTTTTCTAATTCATTTAGGGAGTTTTCTAGAGTTCTGTGTAAGTAGAAGGTACGCAAATAATATATTCATTACTTAATATCTAAAAAGTAAAAATTCTTGGCAACTGGTGATTGTTAGAATTTGATGAAGGCCGGTAAATTATAATAATAATACCTTCATAATACTCACACAACGCCGCCTAGTCCCAAGCTAAGCAGAGCTTGTGTTATGAGTACTAGACAACTGATAAACATACTTAAATATTTCTGAATACATACACATTATAGGTAAATTACACTCAGACACAGCACAAATGATTGTGCTCATCACACAAACATTTGTCGTGGGTGGGAATTCGAACCCACGACCTCCGGCTTAGCAGTCAGGGCCACTAACCACTAGACCAGTAAGCCAGTCTAATAATTGGTGTAACCAAGAAGAGACCAGAAGACGGTGGACCGATGATTAAAATAGGACTGACTGTTGTAGCAACGCTTGGGGGAGGCCTATGTCCAGCAGTGGACTTCTTTCGGCTGATAATGAAGTGATTGAAGCAAGAAGAGACCCATGATCAGTAATGTACTGAGATAGACATAGCTGATATTGAATTGAGATTATTTTCCGACTTCAACAACTATCAAAATCATTACTAAACGTTTACTAAAGAACCGTTGAAGATACTGTCTACCGTCATGTACACGTTCGAATCAATATGTTTAAGCTCATCTACCTTTTAATGCAGTGCACTGAATTCCTCGTGGTATCAACACTAGCCGAGTTGGCAGAACTCCAAGCCACGTGCACGTTCAGTGCTTGAGTCCAAATAAATAACTATATCATAGCTGATATGATTGGTACCTAATTCTAGGAGGCAATGTCGGTCGAAAACCGGCCAATGCCTCCCCAGGCGGAAGAGGAAAAATTAGTTTCAATAATATAATTATACCGGGTGGATCAAATCTGTTTTCCATGAAAAATTCACGAGAAAATGGCGGCTACCTTTTTGCTGGAGAATACAATTTAGGTTGAGAAAGTACCTACTTAATGAAATCCTTCGATTTTGATATCCTAATAAAGATTGTGAAAGTGATTGGTTTAGAAGAAACAATTTCATTGATATTTAATGCAACAACTTATGTACAGTCAGGGGTCAAAATTGCAGTTGCACCCTGCCAATGCTAAAGTGTCTAAAATTTCTTTGTAGTAGAAGTTCATTGGTCCGCTACTAGTTGATTCAATACTTTACATTGTATGCTACAAACTGAACATACAGTCATAAACCATTGACTCTTTTCTACAATGAAATTTTAGACTCTAACATTAGTAGAATGCAACTGCACTTTTGACCCCTGACTGTACATGATTGATACCTAGTTCTTGGATGCAATTGTGTTATTAAATTGCATGAGTTATTTGTTCTTATTAGCTGGTGGACCAACTAAATATACTCGTATATACTTTTTAAGGATTATGCAAATTTAGAATAGGTTTTGAAATTGATTTTAAATTAATTGATTTTTGCTTAGCAATGTGAGTAGTTTTGCGTAAAAATATAAATGATTAAATCGATGTGCGGATAATTTGATTTCTTCAAGAACACGTTTAGAAGCGGAGCCTATGAACCTGAGCTGGATTCCCACACAGTGTCAGTCAAAAACCTAGGGCCTCCCCGTGCAGAAGCGAGAAAAAAATTTTCAACAATATAAATCTATTGGGTGGATCTGTCGCGGTCAAAACTGTTTCCCGTGAAAATTCCTAGGCCACCTTTTTAATGAACAATAAAATATAGAGAAAGTTATTTCATGGTTTTTGAGAGCCAGTGAAAGTTTCTGAATGTGACTAGTTTTTTATTTACAAGATTTCATAATAATGATTTATAGGCTTGTCGCGAAATTGTTTGTCCATAACACAGAAAAATCTCCCGACAACCTTTTATATCACTTAAATTGTAAATAATGTAATAAATCCGAGTTAATTAATGAGTTTGATTTAGCTTAAAGATTTTTTCTTCTTTTAAATAAAAGATTCTCTAAAAAAAACACAAACTTTGCCAGCGACTTACGCGAGAATATTTTCGTAAAAACTTTAACACTCCGTATAGCATATTTCGAGGGTAGTTTTGAAAAATAAATAATCATAGCCTTTATTAGATAATCATTTTTATTAGAATTTTTGCCAAGTTTCAAGCATATTAACCCAAGGAATAAGTAGTTTCGAAAAAAGAATAATGAAAACCATTTTTATTTGGGTTACTAATTATGCTAAGTGACAAGTTTATTAGACCAATGATTAAAATATTGCATACAAACTAATTTCTACCTTTTCACCCCCTTAAAAGATGAATTTTAAAAAACCCCTTCTTAATGCTAGCCTATACCATGAAGGAAAGCCTTGTACAAAATATCATGTTCATAAATGTAATAGTTTTGGTTATGCATTGATATGTCAGTCAGTCAGTTTCTCCTTTTAAATAGATATACGTTTCTGGATTGTAATAACATAAAGACTTTCATTAACCGAGCATAGTGGCAATTTCCAAACTATTTTAACTTGTTATTAATAATGTTTATGACAAGTGAAGAAGAAGTAGGAAGAAGTATCGAAAACGAGATAATAAAAATATGTAACGTAACCCCCAAAGATACGTATATTGGGACATTGAACAGAGTCTGAGCATGATGACGTAAAAAGGACTATGAATTGACACCTAACCATAGACTGTATATAAAATCCATGACACACACATTAACGATCAAACGCATCCGATATCAAAACGTTTGAATTGGGAATATTTGCCAGAGCTGTCATCGGTATGAATGGGACGCGAGCAGGCTTTTGTCGCGCAGCCTTTGTGCCAAAATGCTCGTATCCAAGCCACGACACTATACTGACACTTTAGGCGGCAAATGATTTATTGCCGAACAAAGATGCAAGGATGCCATGTGTTCTATAACTCTTTGGTACACTAGTTAGGTAGTGTTACCATTACTCAATATATTATTAGGGGACCGTTTCATGGTTCGACTAATACGACAATTTCAAGGGCTAGCAAACATTTTTTTTGTATTGTTTAATAATATAAATGTTTTTGTTATGTAAATATAAATTTAAGGCTTCGCCCAGCAGTTAAACAGCAAAATCTAGACAGAATAAAACTAAACAAAAATGTTTCCGGCTCATTTCGAAACAAGACACGAGGAAAATAACGGAGTATGATTTTTCTCATGTCTTTCATTCGAATCCATTCTCACGTAAAAATGACTAGCTTCTGTCAGCGGCTCCGCCTGCGCGAAAGTAAGTTTCTCTGTACAAACTCTGAAACCCCGTTTCATCCCCTTAGGGTACGGCGCGTAGAGTTCCACGCGCGCCTCAAGAACATGTCAGCAACCGTAGGGGCCCAGCAGGGTCGAAGCCTACCGGGGCCATGGGTGATGCGAAAGAGAACCCTGGGGCCCTGGAACAAAGGTAAAGAAGGAACAGGAGTGGGTTTTAATCAGTAAAAGTCTGACACGCCCTTCCGCCCTGCCCAAGGGTGGCAGATGTCATTGGATGATTTCCCACCTTATTAAAAAAAAAAACTCTTTTTGTAAAATCCTCTTAGTGCTTGCTTACGTCATAAAAGAAAGCCTTATGCAAAATTTCACGCCCTTAGACTCTGTAGTTTCCGCTGTGTGTTGATGGCGTCAGTCAGTTTCTCCTTTATAATATATAGATAAACGGTACCTACACCTATTTTTCACACTTCCAGCCGACAGTGATGCGGAGGAATTTTCTGACGCCATATTTTAGCTAGGAGTTATTTATTGTCTTTAGTGCGTATATAGTTTTAATTAGTTATGTGTTTTTGAACAAATATAAAAAATGAATATAAATGAAAAATGCCTAAAACAACATAATCAAGATCAATTTCAACTTAATCGTCTAGTTAATTACAAAAATAACATACATATCATGAGCTTACATTTTTTGTTTGTAAAGAAGTAAGGTATTCCAACAATTACGGCGGTCCATTTATTATGTAATGAATCATACGTAGCCTTGGGACGTCTAAACAAAACTAATTATGGTATACATGAGTACGATAAATGATTGGGTTAAATGTACCTAAAGGATTGTTTTATTAAATTGCAGTTAATTGCTGATTTCTCTTATAGATACATAGTAAGCGCATAATCTGTAGCTATTGTGCATGATACCATGAAGTTTGCACGTTTTAACCACGTGAATTATCTTATATGTTTCTAATAAACGATAAATATATTTTTAGACTAAAAGTCGATGAGTGAGCGCATCCCTACGTCACCACGTCCCATCGCCCCGCACTAGCATCTTTGACAACCGGGACACAGAGAATTTGCGCGCCATTTTTCGTAACGTTGTACTTTTTCTAATTAGAAGTAATAAGATAAAGCTGCATTTATCATTATCAATATGTAGGTACGCGCGTGTGTTCTACTTAATCGTCGGAAGACGCAGTGTTGGAAGTCCCCCTACAAGGTAGACCGATGACCTGGTGAAGGTTGCGGGACTCCGATGCATGCGAGACGCACAGGACCGTTCATTGTGCCGACATTTGGGGGAGGCCTATGTCCAGCAGTGGACGTCTATCGGCTGAAATGATGATGATGACGCGCGTGTGTTGGATCTTTCGGTTCCCTTCAATGTTTGAGCTGAGTGGTGCTGATATACGCGTCATGTCCGTGAACGGGCACTGTCAGTTGAGACTGGTCATCTCTTAACTACCAGTGGCTTATTTTAATTTCTATAGGTACCTACTTAGAATGGTTTTATTTTTACTTTATTTGAATTGTTCTCACATAATAGTAGCGACAAGAAACTTGTAACCGAGACATGTGTAATAAGAAGAGGTCGGAATTAGGTAGAGTTATTCATGTACTTATACTGATTACATACAGCGAAAGAATAAAGTGGATATGCCTCAAAACCCTAAATTAATTTTAAAGAGAGTTATGTTTCGGCGATCGGAAATTACGTTAAAAAAAATTATTTATTTATTATTACAAAGATTTAATTATAAAAATACAGGATATTACTACGATGGCGGATACCAGCCTGAATATAATGCAATAAAAACAATTATGTCCGATTTCAAAGTAAATGCATAGTTGCAATTACGACGCATGCGGAGACTGCGAACTCAGCGTAAACATGTCGGTTATGATGAGTTAACTCCTCCCTCCATAAGATGGAAGCAACTCTTGCTTCTGGCGGCGTCCGCGCTGCCTTTGGTGTCCTCTGGGATGTTCTTTGTTTTCCATTGATACAGCTTCCAGGATGCTGTTGCGACCAGTAGGATATATAGGATGATTGTGGTCCAGCTAGGTGTGGCTGCTATGATTGACCAACTATCTTCTTCTGGCACGGAGATGTCGCCTGCTCTGTTGACAAGTTCATGGATGCTGTCTAGTGAAATGTCTTCTAATTGGAGTTCGTATTGTATTGATTGTTCTAAGACTTGATGCTGCTCTGGTAGTGGTATGACCTCGTTGATGACGATCGTGTCGGTGTGAGACCGCAGTGTCTTGTTCATGACGTTCATCTGGCAGTCTTCTGTTAGTGAAACGAGATGAATTCCAGATAACTTCTTGTAATCGGTCTTGGTGTTGCATTGCGTTTTGGTGACTTCGTCTTCTCTGAGTACAAGTAACCAGTTGTTGTCTCCGATCTTCTGAACTTTTCCTCTTCTTAAATTCATCTTAGCGTGAGTGCAGTTTGCTGGGCGATGCTGAATAAGTGATAGTATGCAGTCATCTGTGTCTTCGATTCTCCTGGTGTCGAGGAGCTTGCAGAGCTGGGTGCTGTCGGTCAGCGGCTGACAATCTTCTTCCAGGTAAGCGTACTCATCGTTACCAAGTGCTAGGTATTTGGATTTAGGGATGATAGTAAGGTTATTTTTATTTGGGATAGAATAAAGATGGATAAGGTCATAGGTGTTTGAGGTAATTGAAGGGATTTCGAGAATAAAATTAACAGAGTGTTCTGTACTATAAGCTTTGACTTTAATTGACTTCTCTATCTTGTATATGTTACTAATGCTAATACTAGCTACTGGTTTAAACATAAACATAGTCTCTAAGTTTCTTAACTCTTCTATTAAATTCTGAGGACTTATAATACTAGGATGCATAGTGCCCATTTGAGCAAACGTCATAGCATCTTCTAATAACATTAACCTATCTAAGATTATCTGTAAACTAAAATCTATCTGTACGTAAATATCTAAGAAGTGTAGATGGTTAGATATATCGTTGGAACTACTAGTAATATTTTGTAATAAACTAGCCAAATGTTTCTGGTTATTATTTAATTTTGTTAACTGTTTACTGAACTCATCGATTGTATTATGTGCTAATACTAAGGATTTCCTTTGTGAATCCTGAATGTTTCTAACTCTGTTTTTAATGTTCGAGATTTCTTCTTCATTCATGTGATCTGTACGGATTTTCTGAAGGTTTTCGTTTAAAATATGGTCAATGTTAGTTTGAGCCTGTATGTTATTTATATTGTGACTATCGTTTTTATTGATATCAGAAAATGTCTCTAATTCGATCGACGGGTTACATGGGATGCACTTCTTTTGATCGCTACTATTAATTACCGATGTTTTAAACGAACCGTTTGTAACGTTAACTATGGCTGCTGGGGACATTAAACCATCTGACCAGATTAAATCTTCGTGAAGGTATTGTCCGTCTAAGTAGTTGGTTTTTACCTTGATAACCTTTTGGCATCTAGGTTCGATACTAATCTTTTGAGGTGGGGAACTAAAGTGTATTGGTATTTCTGCTGTAGATGTACGTAAAACATTATTATTTAAATCAATGTTACTCTTTAATTTTTGCAGAAGGTCAATTCCGATAAGACCTTTATATTTAGGGTCAAAGTCAAATATTAGAAACTTATGTGTTATATCGCTATTAAACGCGGGAGGTAAGGGAATATATACTACTTTATCATGAACTGATGAACTGTGAGCCGTATTAATTTGGAAAGGTTCTGTCTCTACGCAATACTCAAATATAGTACCTGCGATAACGTCAGTTGCTATTGTTGAATGGCTGGCCCCTGTGTCTAATAGAAACTTACCGTCAAACTCTGGTAATATTATGTACGGTAAATATTTCTTGGTCTGGAAATTTATTGAAACTAGGTCTGGCTGTCTCTGTTGGTGTCCAAGGTAAAATCCTGGTCACCACTTACCTCTGGTACTTCCAAGGTTACATTTGGTTCAAGCGTTGTGCCATTACCGTCTGTAATAGTGTTATAGAGCCCCATGTCACCGGCCTCTGGTTGATCTTGAGTGGCCATCTGAATCGGGATATAGAACAACTGCTGTGCGAACTGTGGTTTTTCTGGCTTACCTGCCGTACGCATTGTGACGTCCGATGATACTGGCGTGGGAACCGATGGTTTTGGTATGTTAGGCTGATTCCTAAAGTTACTTGAACCATTTGGTCTAGAGTTACCTGATGCTGGTCTGGATTTCCAGGGCAATACGGATTGTACCCATTGTTGACGCTGTTCGGGTGTCATATTATTTTGTTGGGGAACAAAGTTTTGTGAAGGGACAATAAAACCTGGCACAAACGGGTTTACTGTGTTACGAATGGGATTATTGTTGACTGGTTGCTTAGATAACTCCTTTGGCTTTGCTTGTGAAGTTGAAGGGTTATTATTATTGTAATTAACTCTGTTATATGAAAGCCTAGCTTCTTCTTGTCTAGCCGCTATGATGGCTTCTTCGAAGGTGTCTGGTTTAGCGATTCGAACGCCCAACGAGACGTGGAAGTCTAACTGGTTTATATACTGCTCAATAACCATCTTTTCGTAGTACGATTTGTTACCATGCTCTCCTACGGAATATAGAGTATCTAACAGCTCACGGAGGCGTTTGCCGAAGGTTTCAGCGTCTTCCGTCTTAGACTTACGCACTCGCGTTAGCTCCTGCATTACTTGTATTTCGTTCCGCGGTTCGCCAAGGCGCCTAATTAACGCGTTCTTAATTGATAACCATGAGTTTAAGTAGCCTTCATACGCTATTGCGTCTATGGCAAGACCACTAAGCCTACTTTTAATTAAACAGATGAACGCTGGGTGCGAGCGATCTGCTTCTGAAGTTAACTGTAATAAGTTTTCTACTTCCCTAATATAATAATTCAACAATTTAGGATTGCCATCATATCTAGGCATTAAATCTGCGATTAGTTTATAAGGTTTATAGTTAGCATCATAATCCCTGAGCGACATTGTTTTTCTGTAGCTTACCTGTCTAGTGGCGCTTGACGTAAAACAATAGAGGTATCGAATTAAACACTTGGAATTTACTCGTGAGATACTTAACGCTACTTATTATGGCTTTATGGTTGCCTACTGCGATTTTAGCTTAAAGACAGACACACAAACATTAATATAAAATACACAAATTAAAATAAGACAGGAAATATAGCAAGGACACTTGGTAGAACAAGAGCACTTACCAAAGCAGCCACTGCATCTCCTGTCGAGTCGAGCCTCCACCAACACAGCTTCCTCCAATTCTCCGGAGAACTATCCTGATGACCGTAGAGGTGTCCGACCGCGCGATAGGTTCTTTGTAGATCACGAAGGAACGATTTGAGAACCGTCACTCATAAGATGAAGAGTTGGATTCGATCTTAGAGCGTCGCGATCCTACCGACTGCGCCAGTTATGTTTCGGCGATCGGAAATTACGTTAAAAAAAATTATTTATTTATTATTACAAAGATTTAATTATAAAAATACAGGATATTACTACGATGGCGGATACCAGCCTGAATATAATGCAATAAAAACAATTATGTCCGATTTCAAAGTAAATGCATAGTTGCAATTACGACGCATGCGGAGACTGCGAACTCAGCGTAAACATGTCGGTTATGATGAGTTAACTAGAGCAGAATCTTTTTTATGACACTATCAGATTATAGCAAAACAAAAATCTTCCTGCATTATTATGAGGAGGAAGTGTATAAATTTGTTAACCTCACCTTAGTTGACGTAGAGAGATCTTTCTCAATGAAAAATACTAATAAAAATTGTATGTTAACTATCTTTGTTTTATTTGTCTTATCTATCTCTGAGGTTTTTATTATTATTTATTTGTATTACAAAGTTTGCAGTATTGTTGGCCACACGGGATTTTTCATTAGAAATCCCGGGAAGATTCATATTAATATCAACATTTTGATGCAAGTACATGAATAACTCTCCCTAATTCCGACCCCTGATAATAAGCACATAGCATGATTTAAAAGAGTGTTTTGTCTTGAATATTTGCTTCATAGAGATCTACGCTTTGAAAAGTGCCATTAGCATCATTTTCTGACTGATTGACTTCTTGACTATTCAAAAGTGCCTGTGAATAGTTTATTTTGAAAAGCATTTGCTTTGATTCTTCTATATATATAAAAGAAAAGTCGTGTTAGTTACACTATTTATAACTCAAGAACGGCTGAACCGATTTGGCTGAAAGTTGGTGGGGAGGTAGCTTAGAACCAGGAGACGGACATAGGATATATTTTTTCTTTGAGTAGGGTAGAGTAGGGTAGAGTAGGGTAGAGTAGGGTAGAGTAGGGTAGAGTAGGGTAGAGTAGGGTAGAGTAGGGTAGAGTAGGGTAGAGTAGGGTAGAGTAGGGTAGAGTAGGGTAGAGTAGGGTAGAGTAGGGTAGAGTAGGGTAGAGTAGGGTAGAGTAGGGTAGAGTAGGGTAGAGTAGGGTAGAGTAGGGTAGAGTAGGGTAGAGTAGGGTAGAGTAGGGTAGAGTAGGGTAGAGTAGGGTAGAGTAGGGTAGAGTAGGGTAGAGTAGGGTAGAGTAGGGTAGAGTAGGGTAGAGTAGGGTAGAGTAGGGTAGAGTAGGGTAGAGTAGGGTAGAGTAGGGTAGAGTAGGGTAGAGTAGGGTAGAGTAGGGTAGAGTAGGGTAGAGTAGGGTAGAGTAGGGTAGAGTAGGGTAGGGTAGAGTAGGGTAGAGTAGGGTGAATAAATATGCTATTCCAGGACATGGTCTACCAGTATACCAAATTAAATCTGTTCAACCGTTTGAACGTGAAGTAGTAACAAACATATGTTAACACACATGCAACCTTTCATAATTTCGATATTAGTGTAACAATCACCAACAATACGTAAAATCTAAACCAAGTTTAGGAAATTGATTAATTTTTAGGGTTCCGTACTTCAAAAGGAAAAAATGGAACGCTTATAGGATCACTTTGTTGCCTGTCTGTCTGTCTGTCTTTCAAGACCCTTTATCTCGGGAACGCGTGGAGGTATCAAGTTTAAATTAAAACTATATAATCAGGTCTGCGGTGTCTTGAAGCTGTGAAAAAATTAAACTTCTAAGTTGGGGAAAAAAAAGATACGGCCTTTTATGTCGTATATTTCGACACTCAAGGGAATCAAAATTCATAGGGTACTTCCCGTTGAACCAGAATCCTGAAATTTGACATAAAGCAAGGTCTTATAGCTTAGATAGGTATAGGAATAAATCTGAAAACAGTAATTTTTTCGTTATAAATAGTTGTTACGTCACAAAAAAGAATACTTTTTTGTGATTCGGAAAAATCTTCAAGAGATACCGGAATTGAACTATTTTCATAAGTGAGTTTGTTGTACGGAACCCTCAGAGCGCGAGTCCGACTCGCACTTGCCCAGTTTAGTATGGTAACCCTCGTATTACTTTTAGATCGTCCTCATTATCAACGAAAAATGACAACGAAAAATACATGCTGTACCGTTCAATCCTGTCTGAATGAGATTTTAATAATAACATATTGACTATCGATAAATGAGAAATATAACACGCGGTTACTTTTCGGTTTCAATAATTACATTTTCGGTTTTAATACACACAACGAAAATGCATCAGTTGAAACGCACAAAAATACATTTCCATATTTCACTTCACTTTCTCGTTATAAGCAAAGGCAATATAGACTATTATATTTAAAAAGAGAACAGTGACATAAAAAAGAAAAATAAACTTTAAACCGACCATAAAGTCGGAGGTAAAATAGATTTTATTCTAATGGGTAATGTTTCTGTGAAAGGCAGTGAATGGAGCCATAGAGATATAGCTCACTTCATGTGAAGTAATGAAATGAAAACTCTCAATAGACCAGAGTTTAAACTACTTTTAAAATAAACACGTATCGAAATAGCATGTTCTGAGAATCAGGGATGTTAGCGTTTTTGCTAGAATTAGAAAACTTGACGGGTTGATTGAATGATGGCCTGAAAAAGGCGGCGGAAACAGACTGGATGCCGAAGGCCGAAGGCCAAAAACCTGGTCTCCTTAAATTAAATTCGGATCAGAGAAGTCATGTCCAGTATAGTGTATTGTAAAAAACGGTTTTAGTTAATTTCTGAAAATAAATGTTCGATCTTTAAATTCGTCAGAAAAATATTTTTCAATACACTAACTCGAAAACCAGCTGTTATCCCTTCCGTTTTTGGCACACAATTTACTGTTTCTCGCACTAGTGCAGAAAAGTGCGCGAGCTCGCTCCCGCCACAATGGATTACATGTATCGTATCAGGCTGGGCGCGGCGCGACCCCCACGTGTTGCGCGTCAACCCCGTATACTCTTCGTTAGTGTATTGAAAACTGCAACACTCGACTCCAGAACATCCTCGCCTATGGCTCGGGCGAATTCCACCTCGGTCGCAATGACAAACTTCCTCCACTTGTATCAAAAGGTGCTATATTTTATGAGCTAGTGATTTAAAATATGTACTTGTTAAACACTTAAACTGTGATTAAATGCAAATCCATCCAGATTACACTTTGATATAGAAAAGTTTTTAGCTAAGAAAAAATGTATTTTAATACATTTTAAGCCACAAAAAAATACAGAGAAGTTGTGAAAAGAAGTTTGATTCATTGGTATATAATTAGCAAGTTGTGTTGATTATTTAATTCCATTACTTAACAAAAATAAGAGCAGCGTACCTAAAGCTTTATTTTATAAGTTCCTTAATGATACTTCGAAAAAGAACAGTGTCTTAGTTATGCTGTCAAAGCAGATTTTGTCCAAAACATATTTATTTTTTGTTATTTTCTATTCGGGTGACCAACAGCAAGTTACAGTAAGGCAGGCAATATTCAATTGATGTCTTACCAGCAAAGTAGGTATAGGCAGTGGTGGCCGAGTGGTAACGGCCCCGACTTACGAGTTTTAGGCTGCGGGTTCACCCAGCCAGGCGCATTACTTTGTGTAATTTATTTCATCACCACTGCTCTCTCAAAACGGTGAAGGAAAACATCGTGAAGGAACCGGCATGTCCTAGAACCAAAAATTCGAAGACGTGTGACATTCACCAATCCGCACTGTGCCCACGTGGTGGATTACGGCCCATTCACTCTCCTAGAGAGAGGAAGCCTGAGTCCCAGCAGTGGGAACATTAAAAGGCTGATTATGCTATGCTATAAACTAGGTATAGAATTTAGGCATTATAGAATGCCTAGATACGGCAAAGTACAAATAAAGGTTCCTTAAAACCCTGCAGACAGAAATATTACACCAGTTTATGTTATTTACGACCATCATTAGTTACATTGCCGGCTTAACAGCAGTTATCAGCATTGTATAGAATGCCTAGGCAAATTATTATAGAATAAATATTAAATATTGCCTAAACGTTTTAAGCATTATATTCTATTGAACGATTATACAGTTTGCCGGTTGTTACCGACAAACACATTGCCAATGATTGATAGAGCACACTTAGCTTGAAAATGCACAAAACGTTTTGGGAACACATTATCTTTGCGTACAGCTAAGGAGTGGAATTCCCTCCCGGACTCGGTTTCCTGATAGCTATCCTAATCAAGAGTGAATAGTTTCGGAAAAAAGTGGCTGTGACCTAAGGATGGACAGACAGACAGACATGACGAATCCATAAGGGTTCCGTTTTTTGCCATTTGGCTACGGAACCCTAAAAAGGACTACTGATGGAACACAGGTGGGTTTTAGTTCGTAAAAGTCTGACACTCCCTCCCACCCCACCGGTGTGGTGTCAAGTTATTTAATTAGCATATTTATAGGGTGACTGGTAATTAATGTACGATACTTAAACACGTGATTGTACTCATAATAACCAACAACTTTTACTATGGGAACAAACCTGAAATCGCGAAAAAAAAATCAGATGTTCAGTACATTTATGTTTGCCTAATGTACTGAACAGCTGATATTTTTTTCGCGATTTCGGCTTTGCTCCCATAATGAAAATTGTTTGTTATCATGAGCACAATCACGTGTTTAAGTATCGTACACTAATTGCCAGTCAACCTATATATATAGCATATATAATATTTGGTATGTCTGAGTTAAGCAAACGTCTCAAACCCTACTTTAATGCCAAATTTTGACAAAGGTTTAACCTTTATAATAATGTAGAGTTTGAGAAATACTCAACTTCAAATGCTTAAATCTGAAATCTGGGGTTAGGTTAGGTTACATAATATGTTAACAGGAGCAGTAATAACAAATAAAATATTCAAAATCTACTGATTATAATAATAGGTACGATAATGACTACTAAATATTCATGATAGTAACAGGTGTGGATTTTTTACAACTTCTAGCTATGAGTCACAAAACTATATTTAGAATTTTAAACGCTTAGTAAATAATAATAGCACTGACAGTGACCATATTGCTATATTAATGGATAGCCTTAAAAGCCTATGTTTCAGTAAAACTTTAAAAAAAAAACTGGGCAAGTGCAAGTCGGACTCGCGCCCTGAATTCCCGTATCTCTCAAAGATTTTCCGAATCCGAATTTAATAAGTACCTACTGTTGGGAAAAAGCGTCGTCACATCACCCGGTCCTATGTTTCTCGTATCCAGTGATCTCCAGAATGTACGAATGCTATATTTAACTCTCCGACAAACTGTGGGCCAAAGCAGCAAGAAATTGGGTGCCCTGACACAATGAGGCGGAGCCTAGTCGCGGCAGACAACGAAGGAGATGACGGGACGAACTAGACAGGTTTCGCCAAAACTGGAAAGAGTGGATAGGAGGTCATTGCCTAGGAGTGGGCTAACAAAAAAAATTTACAAGTGTTTTGATACAAGTGGAGAAAGTCTGTTACTGCATCCGAGGCGGAATTCGACCTAGCCGCAGGCGAGGGTGTTTTGGAGCTGAGTTGAGCGAGCTGCAGTGATACATTTTCACGTGTATTGAACGACACTTTTCAATATACTTACGAAGAAATAAATAAACGGGGGTTGCCCAAGAGGGCTGCTTGGCGACCAACCTGATGCGATAAATACAATAAATTGTGGCGGGGGCGAGCTGACGCACTTTTCCGCACTAGTGTGAAAAACCGTAAATTGCGTGCCTATAAGCGGTAGGGAGGGTCCCTGGTAAGGGTCGCGGGAATCCGATGGATGCGAGACGCTCAGGACCGGTCGTTATGGCGACACTTGGGGAGGCCTATGTCCAACAGTGGATGTCTTTCGGCTGTAATGATGATGGGGTAGGCGGGATTTCAAGTAAGTTTGTTGAAAAATTCTTTAAATTGAAGTAAGTCTACAAAGTTATAAGAAGGATTAGCAATTTGATTACGTACCTAAATTACGACCTGATAATCTCTGTATACTAAAATATATATCATAAAACGGGACCGAGAATTAAATAAATATCTACCAAACAGTCGCAGAGTACAATCAAAGTTCCATTACGTGTTTAAATATATTAGTTTCAAAGTCAATAATAATCAGTGAAACGAGCTGTTAAACGATCTCAATAATAAACGCTTTGTAAATAATACGTTTTGATTTTGAACTCAAAGAAACATGACGTACAGACGATATTATTGATTCGGAATAATTTAGCGGAAAATCTGTTTAATGGTCAGGAAGAAAATGTTGCAAAATGTTTCGCGCCCCTGGGAAAGGTATTCGCGGTGACAGACTTTATAGGCGCTATTTTATCGAAACCTTTTTCGTTTTAGATCTTTAGTTTATGTCGAGAGAGACCTGTTTCTGCCTCAAAGAACTTTTACTTTTAGTAATTTTCGACTATTTGGGAGTTTCTTTCTTTATGCATGGTAATAATACCTGCATAAAGCCGGGTCGTGCGTATTTTTTTTTTTGAGTAATATTTTGGGACCACAAGGAAAAAGGCATTAAAGTACCTACAGTTACCAAAAAAACTTTATTTATTTTATTTGTGGTCCCAAAATATTACTCAAAAAAAATAGTTTTTATCTGTGGGAAGTTGGGACCGCGGTCCCGGTCCAAGGAGCCCCACGACCCATACCTGCTTTTGGACCCTAGAGCCGATGCCTGCCAGGGCTGCGGGATTATTTGAAAAAGTTACCGTGGGCCTGGAACTCAAACGGTAATTGAAGAAGAAAAACGTCCACTGTTGGACATAGGCCTCCCCCAAGTGTCGCCACAATGACCGGTCCTGTGCGTCTCGCATCCATCGGATTCCCGCGATCCTCACCAGGTCATCGGTCCATCTTGTGGGAGGCCTTCCAACGCTGCGTCTTCCGGTACGTGGTCGCCATTCCAGAACCTTTCATCCCCATCGACCATCTGTTCTGCGAGCAATGTACCCTGCCCACTGCCACTTAATTTTGGCGATTCTTTGGGCTATGTCTGTAACCTTGGTTCTCCTGCGGATATTTTCATTTCTGATGTGATCACGCAAGGAAGCTCTGAGCATAGCCCTTTCCATTGCCCTTTGAGTGACTTTAAGCCTTCTGATGAGGCCCAATGTAAGCGACCACGCCACAGAGCCATATGTCATCACTGGCAACACGCACTGGTCATAGACTTTCATTTGCATACTTAATAGGTTTATTCAATCCTGTTACATGAGACTATTTAAAGGTAGAATTACATTTCGCACACGTGGGCCACGTACGCCGATCTGGGCGCGTCGGTCTCCATACATTTTATATGGAAACTAGACTTGCAGAGCTACATTAGATCCACGCCATGCGACGCTACGCAACGCGCCGTACTACGCTACGTACAAATCAGGCGTGGTCCACATGTTCGTCGGTCTAGTGTAGTTCTCGCTTTAACACAACTGATAAAATGTCCGTCCTCTGTCAGAGCCGCGGAATGGTTCGAAAGAGTTACCGTGGCTCTGGAACTCAAAGGACAACTAAAGGAAAACAGGTAGGTTTTAGTCAGTAAAAGTCTGACACTCTCTTTCGCTCCCCTCAGAGCTGCGATTTTAAATGACAAATGCCCTAAAAAAAATATATAATAGGTATTTTCTTCTCAAAAACTATCGATAAAATACGCGTTTACCAAAATCGTTAAAAATTTGTTAATATTGAAGCTGATATGAGATGGCTTTAAAAGGTTAAACAATTTAAAAGAATTTGTTAAGGGTATTGCCCTTCTGATTGTTATCACATCACCCCGCAGACGGTCATTACAAAACATGAGCCTTCTAATAGCGGATTGTCATCGTAGTGTATAGTCAAATAGGTACATAATTATACCTACATGACGCACCTACAAACTCGCACATGACGTTATGAATACAAATCGCTTTATTGAAAAAATCGTGACCTTGTTAGTCCAGCAGAATAAACAATGCACCGATTATACAGAGTTCACACGATCGGATATAGTTTAAAAAAAACCGTAACAAGTTAGAATCGAACTCGAATATATTACGTTTCTTTTATGAGGACCTCCTTTAATTTGATTTCACTTTTATTATTTACTGTTATAGCGCCAAAAGAAATACATACTCGGTGAAAATTTCAAGTCTAAGGCCCGTGCCTCACTGACGCCATGGCGGTGGTGCCAGTTCGCGCAGCCAAGTAAATGAACCTGCAAACCATAGAGCTACATGGTGTGCAGGTACCTCACCTGGCATAATACATATTTTTTTGTGTTATGACCTGGCTACGCCATCATGGCGTCCCAGTGTGGCACGACCCTTACTCTTACGGTTCGTGAGATACAGCTCGCTGACAGACAGACAGACGAACAGATGGGCAGCGAATGTTTAGTAATGGGGTTCTGTTAGTTACTCTGCAGATATGTACAGAACCTTAAAAAAGAAGTGTTTTGAATATAGAACTTGCTCTGTTTGGCTGTGAAATAGTTACTTTACCCCATCCATGTTTTTGTGCCCCTAGCGTTATTACCGCATATTTTTGCCGCGACATTTAAATATGGAACAGTATCAGTTTTGTTTTGCGAACGATCTCTTTGAAATAGTATTTTATATGAAGGTTGGTAGCTCTTTTATTTTACATTCAAGTTAATTTTAGATTGCCAGAAAGTTATATTGCAGTCTACCAACATTAATCTAATAACGTAGTTCTATATTGGCGTGAATCGCGTGGGAGGAAGAATGAATAACGTACCTGTGCTTACCTAATTATAAGTTGGCTTGAAGTGCCAGTTTAAGCGAATTATTTTTAATTTACTTGAATCGAGGCAGGTGTTGGAAGCGTTCTAACTTTGTCTTAGTTTGTTTTTAGTTTTACGGTACCAATTTTATTGTTGAGTGAATTCACAAATATTGTGTCGTAGAAAAGTTAATTTATTTACTTTGCAAAACTGCTTTAAAATGTTTAAAAAGACACAATACAATTATCTACCTACTTATTATGGATTAAAAATATAAAAATAATTTCGCATGGTTTGATTATACTACCTTCTGCCATTGGCTTTACCCGCGTCCAAAGTAACATTCTATTGGTGAAAGAATTTTTAATATCGGTCCAGTAGTTTATGAATTTATTTATTACAAAACCAAATGCAAACATACAAAAATAAAAATAAACAAACACACAAAGATTATCAGAAGACGAAGAATTAGAATCTTTCCCACGTGTGTTTGTCACGTAACTCTCTTATACGGCTTGACCGATTTGGACAAAATGTTGTGTGTACATATAAATTTGAATGAGTCTCTGAATGGTTTGAAAATACAATTGAACTCGGTAGGTGGCGCTGCAATCAGGTTTTCAATTTTTTAATTTGACGAAAATCTAGCTTACGGACAAGACAACGTCTGTTGAGACCACTATACAACGTATTAGTATAGATATGAATAACACGAGTTATTCAAACGATATTTTTTTTACTTCTTATTAAGCCTATAAAGGTCCTTTTCATGTTATTGTTGGTAAACACACATAGAATATTGATTAAAGACGACCAATACGCTCGCTAACTCAAGTATTTATGACGCTACGATCACAACAACCATTTGACATGATTCACAGAAAATACTATTTTTCTTTTGTGATAATGTGATTCTTCACTTTCGATTTAACAACGTTATTAGGGTTCCTTAGTCGAAAGTTGCTAACGAGACCCTATTACTAAACCTACGCTGTTTGTCCGTCCGTCTGTCTATTTATCTGTCCGCATATCAACGGGCTGTATCTCATGAACCGTAAGAGATATAAGTTGAAATTTTCACAGAATATGTATTTCTTTAGCCGAGTTTAGCCAATACAACGACAAATAAAACTAATAAAATTAATATACCGCTGACAAAATAACATTTCTCGTATGAGAAACCCCTCATACGAGAAATGTTATTTTGTCAGCAATTTTTTGGTCGATTGTCTTTCTTTCTCTTTTTTCACACAAAGAATTCCGTCCTACAATATTAAGTAGGCCGGAATCCTTTGTGTGAAAAAAGAGAAAGAAAGACACTTGGCCAGTTATTAAGTTGGTACCAATGATCCAAAGAGAATTAATCTTCCTAGCCTTTTCCCAACTGTGTTGAGGTCGCCTTCTAGTCTCACCTACTAAGCAAAACACTAGTGTCCAGCTTATACCAATGGGTCGTGGGGCTCTTTGGACAGGGATCGCGGTCCCAAATTCCACCTATAAAAATGATTTTTGTTTTTGAGTAGTATTTTGGGACCACAAATAAAGTAAATACAGTTTTTTTTTTGGTAACGGTCACAGGTAACGGTCCTTACTGCCTTTTTCCTTGTGGTCCCCAAAATACTACTAAAAAAAATATTATTTTTATATGTGTTATTTTTTAGGTTGTTAGGTTGGAAAAAGAATTATTAGGGTTTCGAACAAAATCAAATTCCTTGAAATTATAACCACTCAAAGATAGCTTCTTTGAACTTCTTTAACTGTCAAAATCGGAACTGCGATTTCGGAGATGAGCTGGAACAAACAGATAGTCAGACAGACTGACAAAAATTTAAAAAATTGTATTTTGATTATCGAACACACTTTTATATGCGTTTAGAAAAAAAAATTGATATTACAAACAGAAACTTCAATTTTAAGTATAAATAGCGCCAAACCAAATATAACTTTTTTTAGGGAAGTAATATGAAAGAAAGAAAAGAAGAAAGAAAAACAGTTTATTTGCACAAACATGACACATAACTTAAAAATAATAATAATAACATACATATATAACAAATTATATAAAAAAGTTAAATTATGCGACACATCCATGCAAAACGGCCAGCGCTCAGCAAAATGCTGGGGCTCATGTGCTGGACAGAGCCACAGCGCTGATTTTCAGCGCCAGCCGTCGTCGACGAGTCGTTGAACGGCTAGCAACATCTTATGAACTATATCATCAAATAAGTTCTCTCACTCAGGGTGGAGACAGAGGGAACTGTAAAATTTTTACTGATTAAAACCTACCTGTTCCTTTAGTTGCTTTTTGGGTTCCAGAGCCACGGTAACTCTTATACAACGAAAAGTGTTTTTCCTTTTATATAAAAACTATATGAAATGCACATAAGTAACAAATAACATTATTCTGTTCATTGACCTGACTAACAATGTAGGTGACGGTGTTATTTTTAACTATCCTAAACTTTGCGGAACTATTCGAAGGAGTTACCATAGCTCTTGAAAAGGGCAAGTGAAGGAATACAGATGAGTATTAGTCAGTAAAAGTCTGTTATAACATAGCTGCTGACAGAGGCTTCAACTTTTTTTTTATTCTTGATAGGTTCGCACTTGACCGCTATCTCACCTGCCCCCTAGCCAAGTTACAACCGTTTCGTTTCGATTCTCTTTTCGTCGATCGCCTCGAGTCGGCCTCGCCTCCGACGATGGAGCGCGCTTACCTAGAAGCAACCTATTCACTCTTGACTTAAAGATTTCCGGATTGTAGCCATCAGGAAACACAGATTAAAAAAATATCCTATGTCCTATCCTATTCCGTATCCAGGGGCGCCGACTCCGTAGGTTCTCGGGGGCTCGAGCACCCATGAGAAATAAATAGTGGGTGCCGAGCGCCCCTGAGAATAGACATCAAGAAACAGATCAGTAATCGTCTTTTAGGGATGGGCGTTTTTTCATTACTCGACGACCTGTTTAGCGCAGTGATTTAGAGCACCGATTGAGACGCAGGGTTGCGGGTTCAATTTCCGCACCAACACAAAGGTTTGTTGATGAAACAGATATTTGTGTTGGGTCTGGGTGTTTGTGGTATCTTCGTTGTTTCTGGTTTCTATGGTACAAGGGAAAAACCTTAGTTTGGGACCAGGACAATAATGTGATGTTGTCTCAATTTGTTATTTATTATTATTACGCATTCTATGCACGCAGTATGTAAGTAGGACATTTATTTATTTGTCGGTCGATCAGTGTGCATTTCTCTTCTTACACTTCGCCACTTTTTCGAGTCATCAAATGAGTATGGGCACCCATGAGGTTTTCTAAAAGCCCCTGCCCGTATCCATCTTTTTGTTAATCTGATAACTTCTAAACCACGCAATAAATTTTGTACTGGTTCTAATAGAAAGAGCGAAAAATGAAGAATAATGAAAAAAGAAGGTTTGTACAAAAAATTGGTATCCGTGCAAAATCGGGACGGGGCGCTGTCGTGTAAAATAAAATTAATGAATAAAGAAACTTTAATTCAGTGACCAGGTGGTTTTTTTTAAGGTGGGAAATCACCCAATGTCTTCTCCCGCTCTGGGTAGAGCGGGAGGGCTGTCGGACTTTTACTGACTAAAACCACACCTGTGTCCTGCAGTTGCCCTTTGCGTTCTAGGACTACGGCGGCTTTCCGTTTCAGAAATTCCCCGCGGTCCTAGCGGGCTGGTGCTGGGCTCCTAGGTTATTTGACATCTCTTTGCGGAGCAGCTGGATCACTACGCGCTGTTGACGACTGGGCTTGGTCTGATCGTTTACCCATCGGACGGCGAGCTACCCATCGCTCGACGTCCACTAGCCCGCGTCTATTGTGGCTGGTAGTCGGGGTCAGAATCTCAGCGGCTGGGGCGTGAGGACAAGTAACCAGGTGGTATGCGGTCAACATAATAATAACATTCCACAACTTTCACATAACGCCTTCTAGTCCCAAACTAAGCAGAGCTTATAGTAGGACAGCAGGGTCGAAGCCTACTGGGGCCATGTGTAGTGTGAAACCGGGGCCCTGGGACGAAGGCAACGAAGGAACAGGAGTGGGTTTTTAGTCAGTAAAAGTCTGACACTATCTCCCACTCCGCCCAAGAGCGGGATTTGTCATAAGATGATTTCCCCACCTATAAAAAAATAAATAAAAAAAAAGGCCTGCCAATGCTAAAGTGTCTAAAATTTCTTTGTAGTAGAAGTTCATTGGTCCGCTACTAGTTGATTCAATACTTTAGATTGTATGCTACAAACTGAACATTCAGTCATGAACCATTGACCCTTTTTTACAATGAAATTTTAGACACTGATAACAAAAAAAAAACTAGACAATTGATAAACCTACTATATATTTCTAAATACATACATATTATATATAAATTACACCCATATACAGAAGAAATGGGCGTGCTCATCACAAAAAAAATGGTCTTGGGTGGGAATCGAGCCCACCACCTACCGGCCACGGCATAGCAGTCAGGGCCACTAACCACTAGACCAACAGGCCAGTCATCCACATAGCATAATCAATGTAACAATTATCAAGAAAACAGCATCAAATAACGGACAATATTTGTTACATTCACAGGTCGATTTATGAATGTTACGCATTGCCGTCCGTCCATAATTCAATGTCCGTCCGTATATTGGAACTTGCAAAGCTAATAGTTCCTTCAATTACGGCCAATTTCAATTAAATTTCACAGCAGAATGCTTTTTGTGTGCCCAAAGCAGCGTAAAGCGAATTCACCCAATGAGTAAAGACGGCTTCAATTTGAAAATTTGAAGTTCGAATTGCATAGAACTATGAGCGCGTTTCTTTTTTCTTTAGTTATTTTGAAAATGGAAAAGACGAAAATCCATAATTCGATACTATATTAAATGTGAAAGTAACTCTGTCTATCCATCTGTTACCTCTTTACATCTCAATAGCTGAATGGTTTCGGATAAAATTTCTACATAGGATACTTTTTATCCCGAGTTCTGACTATAACGCGGTCGAAGCCACTGGCACAAACTAGTCTTAAAATTTTTAAATTACGTCATAAAGAGGAAAATAAAAACTGTAATTTTTGGTTTAATCTAGAATAGATTGTACTTGCGTACAAAGTTTATAAGTTTATATAAGACAGAAAAAGAAATGAAAATGTCAAATTCTATTCTTTGACTTTGGAAAACCCAATTCAGTTAGTTTAAAACCGTCGTATCCACAATCAAAAACTTTTCCTATTCAAATATTATTAAGATTAAATTAAATACTCTTTGATAAATCTATTGTCTTTTAATCACTTCTGATGTACAGGATGATTTTTATTTCAGTCTTTTAATTTTCAGTTTCAGGACTTACTGAAAAGTAAAAATAACTTTGTCTATGGGACTAACCCAGAAATAACATCAATAGATTTTGTCAGGTTATGTGAACAAAAAAAAATATTAAGCAATTTTTTTAGATTCTATTCTTCAAATTAAATCAGTCACGAACTATTGACCCTCTTCAACAAAGAAATTTTAGACACTTTAGCATTGGTAGAGTGTAACTACACTTTTGACCCCTGACTTTACTATCACAACTTGAAAGATTGCCAAAGAATAAAAAACCAACCTGTAAAGCAATATTATGTCTCTGTATGTCACAAAACACTGTTCAAATATTGTACACATCAATAGGTAGGTCAGGCATTACCTCGACGACTTGATTGATTCGTTTTATGACGACAACAAATAGGTAGTTAATAGAAGAAAGTAAACAAACACGACTAATACATAATACAGAAAATAGGCTTATTTATCAAAAGGGCAATTTTAGAATAATTGATGAAATTACGGATAAACGTATGTACATAGGTGAACGTCTTTACTGAATTTCAGTAATAACATGTTTTTTTCTCGTCCAAAACTTATCTACAATATCAAGTCTTGAGATAAAACGCTTTTGCCCAAATGTCACAAGCAGTATCATGATAAATGGTCATCTACTTGACAGATTTTTTTGTCTCCAACGACGTTCTCTCAAGAAAAGATCAGTATCTTAGCGCTTTCAATTGTCCCCTCGAGGCTCTGTTTATACAATATTTATATCGCAGACTATAAACGTTATAGATTTCTTTTTAACGATATTGCGATTGAAAACCATTCAGGCAATTTCATTCAATACAAATTTAGAAAAGGTCTAATATAATGTTTTCGTTCTCCAATAACGTAACCATTAAGTAATATAGATTCCATAGAATATATTCCATAAATCAAGAGCTATAGAACGCTTATCCCCGCTACGAATTTTCCACGATTGAATGGTTTTTTTATGTGGTTCCGACCTTCCAATTAGGCGGCCTACATAGGTACCTCTTAACTCACGTTCTTATTATACTCCTGCCTAAGGAAGTTAAGAACGCGCCTATTTAAGCACAAGAACGTAATTGGCTAATACATAATTTCCAGTTACAGTTTGGTATAATGAGGCTGGAGATATAACCATATCGCGCTTTCCGTGAGATTGTCGAAACCGTTTAAGATGAGAAATCATTCGTGACAACGAGTGTCATTAGGGAGGCATGCGAGCGACGATTTCTGCGAAGCCTTTTAACAGCGTCACATCCTGGCGCGCAAACTTTTCCTCACGAGCGGTCTGTCTGGAGGAAGCGCCAGCGCCAGCGACACTCCCGTTACATAACGCACCTGCATTCCGCGAATACTCGCACTCACCGGACACCGGTACTTACTGCATCGATTATGTCACCTCTCAGCTGACGGTAACGGGTAACACTACGTACGAGCGTGTACTCGGTGAGTCGCGCGGTGCTCGCTCGCGGCGGCGACGAGTGACAGTCGCGTGGGTTCGAGCGCGGGGTCGATGGCGGGGAGGAAGGGGCACGGAGGCTGCGGACTCACCGTGCGGATGGTTACATAAGTCGGTGGCGGGAGCGAGGACACGTGCAGCCCCTCCGGGGCTCGTGGCGCGACTGGCGTCGGGCGCCGCCCCGCGCTCCGGCCCGCCGCCGCCTACCCAGACACGATTAAACAGCCTTCACGTGCGACTCACGCTTTAAAAGCGCCTAATAAACCTCACCAGTATAAGTATCCTATACTTGGATTTAGAGCTTATGGCGCACAGATTTCTTGCAATTATTCATCCTGCTTATTAACTCCTTGGATTAACATAGGAGTGTTGAAGAGGTTGATACTGTTAGTCGGTCTAGACTAGTCTTAATGGCTGTTGAATATGCAAACGTATCGCTTTATTCGAGCGCGGTAATCTACACTTTAAGTAGGTAGGGTATTATTTACCTCGGCGACTCTACTATCTAGAGTAATTGTAATAGGTTCCCACTTAGTATATATATATCTGGTAGATAATAGACACAACACGGAATATTATCTTTAAAAAAGCTTAGAACTTTACCTCACCTCAACTTTGGTAGACCTTTAAACAATAAGTAGGTAAGTAGGTAACCCTAGCAGAATTCCAACAGTTCCAAACTATTCGAAAGAGTTACCGCGGCCCTAGTGCAACTAAAGGAAGACAGGTGGGCTTTCGTCAGTCTGACTCTCCCTCTCGCTCCACCCAGAGCAGGAGAAGCTATTTTTTATTATTATTGATAGACTATCTCACCTCATGGTAAGCGATGATGTGGTCGACAATGGAGCACGCTTGCCCTTTTTCATCTGCCTGTACAAATTTGGTTTGACCTCTCTTTTCAGCCACGCTTTTGATAAAAATATTGACGGTAATATGTATCTATCAGCAGCCAGCATCTATAAATTTGATGGTGTCCGAGTCGTCAGTGAAAAAATCTTGAAAATATAATGCAGCAACAACAACAATATACAGCAACTCGCTGCCCATATTCGTCGTAACAGGCGGCTACAGCGATCGCTCGTTAGAGACTATTGCCTAATTACGGCATACAGAGCGCTCGCCAACGTAGCTGATCGTACCCATGTTATAATGAAATTGTGTGGGAGTAATAGGATTTGTATCCTTCAGTTTAACAACAGTTTCTGTGTGAACTTACAAGGCTTTGATTACCTAATAGTGGTGACTTAACTCAAAAACCGGGCAAGTGCGAGTCGGACTCGCGCACTGAGGATTCCGCACAAACTTACCTATGAAAACAGTTCGATTCCCTAATTGAGTTACGAAGAATTTTTCGAATTGTAAATAAAGTGTTTTTTTGTGACGTAACTACAAATTTACAGTTTTCAGATTTATTCCTATAACTATACTATAAGACCTTGCTTTATGCCAAATTTCAGGATTCTGGGTCAACGGGAAGTACCCTATGAATTTTGATTCCTTTGAGAGTGTTGAAATGTACGTTTTTTGCGACATAAATAGCCGAATCTTTTTTTCCGTTAACTTAGAAGTTTGATTTTTTCTCAGCTTCAAGGGACCGCAGACTTGAGTATACGGTTATAATTTCAACTCGATGCCTCCACGCGTTTCTGAGATAAAGGGTCTTGACAAACAGACAGGCAGGCAGACAGACAGACAGACAGACAGACAGACAGACAGACGGACGGACAACAAAATGATCCTATTTATTCCTTTTGAGGTACGGAACCCTAACTAGTACACTATATCCATATGACTGGCCTGTTGGTCTAGCGGTTAGTGGCCCTATCTGCTATGCCGCAGGTCGTGAGCTCGATTCCCACCCAAGACAAAATGTTTGTGTGATGAGTACATAAGTTCGGAAGGTTCTTGCACCTAAGTCAGGCGGAAGAAACGCCCAGGTGTCTTTTTAATGGGATTCGTCGCGTTCTAGGGCGGAACGGAAGGACGTGCCAGACTTTTACTGACTAAAACCACACCTATGTTTCTTCAGTTGCCCTTTGCGTTCCAGGACCACGGGTTTCCCATTCAGAAGTCAACTCCATGGCCCCAGTAGGTTTCGGCCCTGCCACTAAGATAGCGTCTACATACTAGAGTTTACATATAATTATATCTTTTTTTTATTATTATTATTGATAGGCTCGCGTTTGACCACTATCTCACCTGATGGTAAGCGATGATGTGGTCGACGATTTTTTGATAAATATGGAGCACGCTTACCTAGAAGTAACTTATTCACTCTTGACTTAAAGACCCCTAGGTTGTAGCTATCAGGAAACACAGACTCCGGCAGGGAATTCCACTCCTTAGCTGTGCGCATTATGAATGTGTTCCCAAAACGCTTTGTACGTATGGGTGGGATGTACACCATGTACCGATGGCGCAATGCCGTACGTTTAGTGGTCCGATGATGGAACGGACTTGGTGGAATTAAATTGTGCAATTCCAACGCACACTCCCCGAAATGTAATCTACTTACCACTGCACATAACATAACATCACGCTGGTTACCAAAAGGATCAAGATAAAGTAGGTACACCATTGCCTGACACCATATGGTGTAAGGGTGGTGCTAAGGGTACCTACATACCCTTAGCCATACTCCAAGGGTGGAAGCTGAAATAATCCTTCAGTTTGTACTAACAACACTATTTATAATTATAATTTATTACAAATGAACCCATTGTAAGATTAAACTTGTATTTAGGATGCCAGCGTCCTCGCCTAATATTTGAACTTAACCTAACAGTAGTTATAAGATGAGCACAGTAGGTATAAATATACAAACTACTAATCCAAAGGAAATTATAGATTATATATTAATATATTACAGCATGCAAATTGACGGAAATATTTATTTTGAAGTGACTTGCGAAGGAGCAGTGGCGGCCCAAAGGTAACGGCCCCGACTTACAAATCGTACGTCGCGGGTTCAAACTCAGGCAGACCCTTTACTTTGTGTAGTTGTGTACTGGTATAATACTGATTTTGCATTAAAGAATTCAATTTGAATCAATTTATGTCATCAGATCCTCAGGCTTAGACAAATGATTTTTCTGATAGCCTTTCCGTCAAAAGCTAAGTGCTAAATGTATGGCAATGACATTACCTGTCACGCCACTTGTCACGTGACTTCTCCGTAGGTAATGTGTATGTGTGTGTATATTTAATTTATTTAAACTGATTATAGTTTGTTTGATTCGATTTTAATTTATTGACTTTGTTTTATTCATTTTGATTTTAATGTATTTAATTGCGTTTTATTTTGATTTTATTTTAGGTGCCGCAAAATACCGCGCGATGTAAGCGCGGCTGCAGTATTGCAGCCGCGCTGCTTCATTATTCCATGTAAATAACAAAGTAGCGTAGTGCAGCGCGACTGCAGCGCGGGAGTAGCGCGGCACTTTGCGGCTAATTTGAAGGCGCCCTTATTCTATTTTATTGTGACGTCGTGATATTTCATATGAAAATGGAAATGGGTATATTAGACCTGAATTAAAATGATTAGGTATTATTATAATTTTTTATGTCGCGCTACCGACGCTAATGCTAACAAAAAAGGCATTTGTCTAAGCCTGCAGCTCTCAAAACGGTGAAGGAAGACGTAATTGTGAGGATACTGCCACGTCCTAAAACCAAAAATTCCAAGATATGTGACATCCGCATGGTGGTTACGGGCCTTCCCCACTCCTAGACAGAAAGACTGAGTGCCAGCTGAGGGAATTTTATAGCATAGCATAATCAGCCTTTTTTAATGTCCCCACTGCTGGGACTCAAGCCTCCTCTCTTTAGAAGAGGGAATGGGCCGTAATCCACCCCGCGGGCCCAGTGCGGATTGGTGAATGTCACGTGTCTTCGAATTTTTGGTTCTAGGACATGCCGGTTTCCTCACGATGTTTTCCTTCACCGTTTTGAGAGCTGTGGTGATGAAATAAATTACACAAAGTAATGCGCCTGGCTGGGTTTGAACCGGCGACCTACAACTCGTAAGTCGGGGCTGTTACCATTCGGCCACCACTGCTCTACAACAACTCTTCAACATTATAGACTGAATATGATTACTTATAGGTACTGCTTTTCTTTGTAGTATCTATACTACATGCACAATTCGTCAAGTTATATTCAAATCCCATGAAACAGGAGCCAGCAATTTGCCATCCAGTGATTACAAATCGATCGCCGTACAAATTTCAAGAACCCACGATTAATCGTTGCTTTTGTTGAAACCTAAATAAGCCTTTGTAATTCTTTACATAGGACCAGTCAAGCAAAAAATTCAGAGCTATCTGAAAGCCTAACTTACAAAAGAAGAACCTTTGAACGCCTTTTCTTCTTTTTTTACATTTATTGACGTACCTACTGTAGGAGTAGACTAGGTTTAGGCTGTAAGATATCTACAAGGAAACACAAATAAACCTAAAAAGTCTTATTTAACCAATAATGAAAGTATAATATTTAGAAAACAGAGACAATTCGTAAAAAAGCTCGTCCATTTCGGACATCACATCATTTACAACCAGTCGACTGCGGTGTGGAAGAGTTTTTTGACGCCATATTTAAGTTGTAATTAGTTTAGGATTTTTTATTTTTATTTTACTGTAATTACATCACTTTTGAATTGTCAAGAAGTCAGCCAGTCAAAAAAATGATGCTAATAGCACATTCCAAAGCGTAGATCTCTATGGAGAAGAATATACACATTTTTAATGCCTTTTTTTGAGGTGAGATAACTTGAAATAACTTCTCCCGCTTTTGGTGAAGCGAGAGAGCGTGTAAGACTTTTACTGACTACAACCCACCTGTGTTCCTTCAGTTGCCTATTATGTTCCAGGGCCACTGTAACTTACGCATAGGCCCGCGTGTGACCTATATCTCTTGTCTTAACCACCTCTATTTATTTATCTCACCTGATGGTAAACGATGATGTGGTTGACAGTGGAGCACGTTTGTCTAGAAATAACCTATTCACTCTCGACCTTGCATGTTGCACTAGTCAACACGTGTAAAAGATGGTTTACAGATTCCCCGCTCTGAAGAGGATTTGTTGATGTTACGACTCCATTGTTCTTGCGACGACCTACCAGCCACCCGCGAGCCAGCCAAGCTGTTTCTGATGTGATGCCGGGGTATTTTTGTCGGTAGTTTGTAAGACCTCTAGGTTATATTTAATGATTTTTAATGCCCTTAAAGTCTGAACATCCAGTCTAAAGCCTTTAGTTACCTAGGAAAAACTGCTTTTTAATAACATTTTTCCCTCAGGCACTACCTACAATAAGCAAATGTGCCTCGAGTCGGGGCCTCGGGTGTCAAGCCCACGCTTCTGAAACTGGGAACAGACACAATTGCCCCGATTTACTTCTCCTTTGTTTTCGCTACGACGAACTTAATCATAGAAACGTGCCTCGAGTGCTTTCTTTCCCGATATTATGAGACTACTAGAGCTATTTTTCTACCCGTGACACAGAATTGTCGTCAGCGCCATCTGTTGTCGAGTAGCGGTAGTAGAAAAAGTTGTTTTTCCTCTAGGAAAATTAAACAACACAGTTTCACAGTTTCGAAAGGTGCCAACTAGTGTAGTTATTGAGAACTTCTTAAGATTTCAATTTGTTCGCATACTTAAAGGCGACGTTGATTTACAGCTAAAATATGAAAAATCTTGAACCTTGGATTACTTACATCCGTTGACATCAAAATTTTTAAAATCTGTACTGGCCCTATTACGATCTCTTAATTCCAGTCAATATACGCCCTAAACTGAACTGCCTTGCTTATCCGTATTATGAAATCTTATTGCCAGCCAGTCAGTAGTCTCGTGACACTTGACCGACACTGGTCTGTACAGTCCCGCACTAGGCCTGTGTAACTTTTTACTGAACCGACTCACTGTTCCGAAATAGTTTTAGTGTTCCGAAATATTGTAACGTCAGTAATGTTTTAAATGCATCGTTTGAAACATTTGGAATACTAAAACACTCTTTACTTTAAGTGACCGGCAGTCTTTTTAAAATTTAAATTAAAATAAATATAAAAAATAAATAGTGTAAATATAATTAATAACCTGAACTAAAAACATATGCTTAAAATTATTCTTAAATCAAAATTAAATAAAACTGTTAGTGTTAATGACGCGACGTAAAAGATCACGATTCATAACAGTCTGTGTTTGTATTTTTTGAGCCGTTGTTCCAAATGTTCCAAATTATATATTATATCATGTAACATTTCTCCGTCTCAGTGTGAGTATGACGCGACGTAACAGATCACGATTCATTTGATCCGATGTTCCAAATAATATATATCACTGTTCCGGAACATTTCAGTGATTCAGATGCAAATGTTCCAATCGCAAAGATGACACACTTTGCCCACGCCTATCCCTCACCCACACATCGTCTGTAGCGCTTTGACCTTATGTTAACCCTACTAGCACAGCTTGATTAGGACATTTTATTTGAATGCAGTTTACAGGTACCATTGTTACTACTTACAAAATTCTCTGTGCAAAGCCTGTTCAGGCACATCCCTGAAGAGACGCTCAAGGGGCTCTGAGCCTATTTTGTTCCTAGAGCTTACACCATGGTACCCAGGTGACAAGGAAAGTGATTACCTAGATCACGAAAAGACAGACTATACAGACTGTTCATATAACTAAGTAAGGTTCATTCAAGCCGTCGACGGCGCGTAGTATTCCACGCACGCCTCAAGGCGATGTCAGAAAACCGTAGGGGCTCAGCAGGGTCGAAGCCCGGGGCCATGGGTTGACTTCCGAAAGGGAAGCCCGTGGTCCTGGAATGCAAAGCAAAAAAGGAATATAGGAGTGGGTTTTAGTGGGTTTATGCCCTCTGGCTCCGCCGAAGAATGGGAGAAGTCATTGGCTAATATCCCATCTAAAAAAAAATCTGCTAATAAAATTAAGGTATAGTAATAATACACGTACTCGACGAAGACTGATCAAAGCACAATTCACAATTCTTTTGCAATATGGTACCGAACGCATAAATAATTAACTGTGTAAACGATTTATGTCCGACATAGCCCAAAGAATTACAAACTCAAGTGACAGTGGGCAGGGCACATTGCTCGCAGAACAGATGGTCGATAGGGCCGAAAATTTCTAGAGTGGTGACCGCGTTTTCCGGAACGCGGTCACCACTCTAGAAATTTGCAGCGTTGGCAGGCCTCCTACAAGTTAAACCGATGACCCTGTGAGGGTTGCAGGAATCCGATGGATGCGTGACGCACAGGACCGTTCGTCGTGGCGACACTAGAGGGACGCCTGTGTCCTACAGTAGACGTGTTTCGGCTGAAATGATAATAAGATTTATGTTCAAAATAAAACCAATAGTGAACGTTATTTATTAAAGATAAAACGTGAGGATAGATGGCACTATCCACAATTCACAATCCACATCAATATTTAGACCTTTATTGCAATTAACTTACGACTTTATGTTTAGACCAAAAAGTTTTTCGTTACTTTGTAAAATAAAGAAAATTCTCTTTTAATATTGTGTTCACATACTACCTAGACTCTTTTTCTTTTATATCTTTCTTTATTTATCTGTAGGCCGACACCTACTTACATACGTTGAAATTTAGAATTTCGAATATATTCGTAGATGAATATTATTACATACAATAAAAATATTCACTTGTGTAAATATTAAACAATAAATACAAACCTAGTCATTATATTCTACTCTAATACATTTAAATGAAGAAAATATTTATAAAATATTAGTACTTATCTACCTACCTATAACTTACAAAAATACAATTTTAATGAAATTCATAACACACATTTTTCTTCATTAAATAATAAAAATTAAAGCTACACAATGTACTGTAATATTAAAAATAAAAAAGTAAATATTTAAAACATGAAAGTTTTGCTTATTTCTATTTTAGCAAATTGGCAACGCATTGTATTCATCAGTCTTCATTGTACAGGGTCTCTTTGCAAGTAAATTAATTAGCAATGGCACCCGGTTTCTAAAAAGCTGATCACGAAATCTGCTAAGTATCAAAAATATCATACCGATAGTAGTGAGTTTGCTACTTAAGAAAAGTTCCCATGTATGTCGAGAAAAGTATAAGAAAGTAAATGAATAAGACCACATGACTATTAAAATACAATAATATCTGAACAATTTTACGCAACTCCGGCCCCCAAGATACAGGCACTGCCGACTTTGGGGACCACCGTTCAAATTCATGTTAATTTAATCAGTTACTGTAAGAATATAACATAATATGTTCATTAATAAGATACATTCTGTGTGTGTGTGTAACACTGCATCAATAAATTATTATTATTATTATTTAGTAAGTGAGTTTAATTTTTTATGAACACTCCCGCGATACTGGAGTAGATAATTCCTAATGTGGGGTATATATTATTATATTTTAATAAAAATCGTTACAATATTGTTTGTATCCTTTTCATACTGAAAACAATCATAGACTCAATCATCTATTAGCCCACTGTCGTGTTTCATGGTACATTTATTGGCAAAATTGTTATTAGTTATGCTTATATTAATAGTAGTGTAACTAACAATATATTTTTATAAACTTGAATACAAAAAAAAACAACATCTTATATTGAATTAAATACACAGTAAACAAGTATTTTCTACCACTGTAATGCCTACTTAATTGACCAATACATTTCCAATTATTTGAATTACGATGATACAAAATAATAAATTGACTTTTTAGGTTTTTAGAACTGAAATCAAATTCTGATAGGGAATATGCATTAAACAATTGTTTATTAACTAACCAGTTTATGAATAAATATACAAAAATAGAATAGGTACTAATTTATCGTGAAAAACAATATGAAAATCGGTAGGAAAGCAAACAAAGATATAACAATTTTAAACAAATATATTGCCTCTCTTGCCAAGACATTTTCATGGCAGTGTTCAGCCTTTGACGTCACAGACCATGTCGTACTTCTCTTTCGTAACAGCAGCTTTGAAGCTTTATAACTTCGTTATTGAGGATTTTTTTTATTTTCATATTTGTTTACCAGAGCTAAAAAGTATTTAATTAATTAAATAAAAAAATTGCATGCATTTTCCCTATTACAAAATAGCTTCATCATAGTGTAATTATCCCTATGGTGACATAAACATGGCCCGTAGTACGACTAACTCAAATTTCTCGGTTTTTCTTCCTCGACTAAAATTAAAATAATTAGGCTTTTATATCTATATATAATAATCAATCCCTATTTCCCTTGGTCACGCCATAACTTGAGAACAGCTTCACTGATTTCATTATGTTTTTTCAAAGTTTTCTAATACTTTGTAAAATGCTCAATAATTAAAGAAAAATTTAAGAATATTATTATTGAAATTTTGTATGGGACAAATTTCGCCAGTAAGAACTTTTAATTTCAAAGAGCGGGACCAAGGGTGGCAGTTAATATCTATTTATGTAAATAAGTAAGGGTGTTATAATTAATTCGATTATTACTATCCAATCAATGAAGAGTATTATGCATATCGCTTCTTAAATATGAATAGTATAGTATAGCGAGACATACATACATACAAATAATTTTGTCGCACCGACAGCGTCATTGGTGTAACGGTCGCAAGCATTACTGCAGAGCATATGGATCAGGGTTCGATGGCCGGGTCGGACAGAGTTTATAGGTTTAAAGGTTTTTAGGTAAAATGTAGACTTCAGCCTGAAGTCTACATTTTACCCGGTTTGAACATTACTTGGGAAATGATGGTGTAGGAGAGTGATTCCCTGCCACCGTAGGCGCGGGCTTACAAAGGGCAACTGAAAGACATATATGAGTTCAGGTCAGTAAAAGTCTCACACGCCCTCTCGCCCCTCTCTAGAGCATGAGAAGTCATTAGATGATTTCCCACCCTATAAAAAAGGTACTTTATGTATACCCCTGTCTTACTGTGGGAATTACAGCCGTGATGGTTTGAAAGTTATATAGTTATGTTGTAAAACAGTTGTTGTGAGTTCAGTTTAAACCTGACTTCTACAACAGTCTCAATTTTGACGTAAAGATAATCTAATGCTCTAAACATTACAGCTGCATTACATTGAAGCAGGGTACAGCTGTTAGAGTCGCACCGAAACGTTAATTTCAAGGCGTTCGTTGTGCGAGTCCCGAACACTTTCCTGTCCCTCATGCTGAAGGAAAACTTTTGGCCGCAGGGCGTGGTGTTTCGTCGCTTTCGCGGACAGGCGCCACAGAACAGCACGAAGAGAACATAGTGCAATGTGAAATGTTACTAACATAGTCCTAAGTCTTATTTACTAACCATAAATTGTATTTACTCTATATATGTTAGTCTGTAAGGTATGTATCTATGGGCCGAGATACCTGATAATAAATGATTTATTATTATTATTACGATCGCCATATTTTGGGGACAATGGCGGTCTTTTGAGACCTTATGTGACGTTGTAAACATGGGCCTGTATGGTGGCATAAATTAAGTTTTGAAAAGGCCTGGACCTTAACCATGACGCATTAAAATGTCAGCCATGCGATTGAGAAAGACGGATGGAGCTATAAACCCTATAGTACCATTCTTTTAACAGTTCAGCCCCCCTAGCCAAGTTACAACCGTTTCGTTTCGAGTCTCTTTTCGTTGATCGCCTCGAGTCGGCCACGCCTCCTATTTCTTTGTTCTGACCACGAGACTGAGCGTTGAGATGGCGTCAGAATAAAGGAATCGGAGGCGTGGCCTACTCGAGGCGATCGACGAAAAGAGAATCGAAATGAAACAGTTGTAACTTGGCTAGGGGGGCAGTTTAGGTCGTGAAATGGATCGCGTCAGGAGCTCGTGCTAGGGCCTCTGAGTTTCAGCCAATTCTGATATTTCCAATACTCCTCAATGATTTTACATAATATACAGTAACAACATCATTAAATCGAATTATAAGCATAATCAAGTATACAAAGTGAGAACGACAATACGATAATAATTTAAACTTCGAAAATCTGACTTTCCACGTCTATTTACAAAATTCACTTAACCAATATTTTTTTTCAGCATGGCTAGTCAAAAATTTGTATACCTACCCGGATTTGTAGTAACTCTGCTACAAATATTTAAAAAGCTATAAATTTTTTTTTTTAAATCGTATGTCAAGATTCTTCTTTCATCCAAAGTCTTTTTTAATCCAAAGGTTGACTGGTAGAGAATAATAATAATAATATTCCACAACTATCACATAACGCCGTCTAGTCCCAAGCTAAGCAGAGCTTGTGTTATGAGTACTAGACAACTGATAAACATACTTATATATTTCTAAATACATACATATTATAGATAAATTACACCCAGACACAGAAAAAATGATCGTGCTCATCACACAAACATTTGTCCTGGATGGGAATCGAACCCACGACCTCCGGAATAGCAGTCAGGGCCACTAACCACTAGACCAACAGGCCAGTCAACAGAATGCCTCGTTGCATTAAGTCCGCCTATATACCACTGCTGTACGTGAAGTTTAAATAAATAAATAAGATATATTTGACAGTTTCAAATTATTCCTATCCACTAGTATCACCATTACTTTGGCTGCGGTATTGTTCTTATGAGTTACCGTGGCCCTGAAACGCAAAGGACGACTGAAGAAACTCAGGTAGGTTTTAGTCGGTAAACGTCTGACACTACCTCTCGCTCCACATAGAGCGGGAGGAGTTATTTGATGATTTTCCATGCCAAAAATAAAACCATTACTTTCATTTAATGTCGTCTTGTGATATTGAAGAAGATCGCATGAGCTATTGCCCTTATTATCTTGCGAACAGACTGGGTATTTACCTAGTAAGTACTTTCAACTTTTACTTACTGGTAATTCCAGTTTTTAACCGTTTTCAAGGAAATTTCGCACCCACTGGGCGACACTTTGCGTGTCCAGAGGCGCTAGCTCGTTGTTTATCCAAAGAATTAGAATTGTTATTCAACGTGCCAATGCGGCCAGTCTTCTGGATTCATTTCCAGATTAAAGCGATGTGTGTATTTTGTGTTTTTATAATATTATGTATATACTCGTAGTTAGGTTTAGTAAAAATGCTTAGTTAATTGCTTTTTAAGTCAATTGATTTTTTGGATTGCTATTTGATCTGATTACGAAAAAATATAAATTACTAGCCGTCCCTACAAATGTTATTCTGCCATACAAATTATCAACGATAAAAATGGGTGGCGGAGTAGGAGAGTAAAAAATAGCTTACAATGCGTTCCAAATAAGAATAAGATCGATTGCCATGGCATGTTGTGACGTCACGTCGTACTGTCAAATCGCAAGAAATTGGGCAAAATTGAAGAATTCAGAGATGAGCAAAATTAAAGAACTGGATTCTGATTAAACTTATATCGTTCACAGTTCGTAAATAAATTTAAAAATTTCTTGTTTTGCTCACCATAATAATTCTTCGATTTGACAGTATGACGTGACCTCACAACATGTCAATCGATCCTATTCTTATTTGGAACGCATTGTACGACTTATTGTCAAACATCGGTCAAGCCGTTTCGGAGGCGATAACAAACACTGTGACACGAGTTTTTTATATATTCGATTAAAATGACGTGCGACGTTATTTCTTAAAGAGCATTCCCGGAACCTGAGTGTACATCCCTGCTCCCCTAGCCTAGACCACATGACTGAACGTTGAGATGACGTCAGAACAAAGGAATCGGAGGCGTGGCCTACTCGAGGCGTTCGACGCAAACGAAACGATCGTAACTTGGCTAGAGGGACTGAGCTAGGTCCTATCAGTATTGTAGTCCTCACATTGTATATCAACAAACTTTCATAATTATTACGTTTAAAGTGATAACATCAAGATCATAAAACTTATCTACTTACGTCCACAGCAGATCATGCTGCAGAAATATCTTTTCACGACCTTTGGCTTAGTTTTCTTAGGAGAAGATGTCGGTACTCTCTGGTACCTTGACGAGTGCATCGGTATGACCAGCTCTAGGACCGAACCATCGTCGTCTTCGTCCGAAGCAGTCAGTTCCACTTCGTAGAGAGGTGGCGAGGACCGATCGGGGCTGGACTCTCGCGTCGCACTCTGGTCTTTCGTGTACTGGTCCTGAGGCCACTGCATGATGACCAGGTTGTGATCCTCGTCGACGTTCTTCTGTAATTTTAATACAGTTTGTTTAAGTTATGCGATGAGTAGTGACCTAGTACCTTTTAAATATAAAAAATAAAAATATGTTTAAGTACTTATTTATTTTTTACACCACCTGCTCGATAATGCCTTTTTATCTATCTATATATATAAAAGCGAACCACACCTACAAATTTAAAATTTGCCAGGTAGGTTCCTTATAGGGTGTAGAAATCTACAAAGAATTTACGAAACTCCACCTCTAAGGGGATGAAACGGGGGTCCAATCTTTTTTTTTTTTTAATTGATATAAACTAGTGCTTGACTGCGATCCCACCTGATGGTAAGCAGTAATGCAATCGTAGATGGTGAGGCGCACTAATTTATTGAGAGCCTATTCACTCTAAGTTTGTATGGTAAAAACCTACTTTCACGCGGGCGAAGCCGCTGGCAGAAGCTAGTATGTCTTAAAACTATCACCTAAAGCAAGTCATTCTGTCCCTAGGGATGTATGGGTGTTCCTTAGGGAGTAATGAGATTTGAATTTGGAACGTCAAAAACCATTATTTAAATAAAAAGCACATAAAGTGAATTAAAATGTAACTGGATACTAAAAAAAACCGACAAAAAGGCTTTGCTGACGAGTCTCCAAAAAAAACGCAATGAAGGAGCTGTACCGTTATATAAAATCAAATTTAGTTCAATCTTAGAGTACCTAGTGAATTTTGTTTGTTTCAAATCTCAAAACGAGTTAATTATATAAATCTCTCACTGGCGTTCGGGATTAAAACTTAGCAACCTTCATTTCGTTCGGAATTCAACATACCGCTCGCGACTTAAAGACACTGCTTTAACCCCAAGTCACATAATCTACTATTCAAAGGCTCAAAGGCCTTCACACTGGGCATCCAGACAATAACAATGGCCAGTCTTTATGGGTTTAAAAACAGTAATTAGGCCACCGATCTCTGGTTGAGGCTGTTATGAAGTCTATCTTAGTTATGGTGTACAACAAACTGTATTCTATCCATCAACATATATAATAAAAGAATATAAGAAGAATCTTTATTATCGCAAGGTTACAGTTCACAAGGTGACTTATAATAAATTAGACACAAGTAAATGTAATGTGCTATAGGTACTGGCACTGTCTCCTAAACTAAGCGAATGCTTGTGTTTTGGGGTTTTTTTTTTAATTCTTGATAGGTTCGCGCTTGACCACTATCTCACCTGATGGAAAGCGACGATGCGGTCGACGATGGAGCGCGCTTACCTAGAAGTAACCTATTCACTCTTGACTTAAAGATTCCTGGGTTATAGCCATCAGGAAACACAGATTCCGGCAAGGCATTCCACTCCTTAGCTGTACGCACAATGAATGTGTTCCCAAAACGTTTTGTAACGTATAGGTGGGATGTCCACCATGTACCGGTGGCGCATTGCCGTACGCCTGGTGGTCCGATGATGGAACGGGCTAGGCGGAATTAGGTCATGCAATTGGGTGGCAGTGTTCAGTCGTTTAGTGTGGCTCTATGGTTATGATTTACATTATTGGTGCTAGTAAATGAACGTAGTCGCTGGGTACATGTACATGAGAAAAACAGTGTGAAAAAATATACTTTTGGATAATTGATGCTGCTTGAACTATGGCACTTGTTTTGTTTAAGCTGTTGATCCCCGCATTAACGCCGGCGTTCACGCGCCATTGTCTTACTATTGTGTCTCTAATTACGCACTCAAAAGGTTAAGTGTGGGAAATCATCAAATAACTTCTTCCGCTCTGGGAGGAGCGAGAAGGAATGTCAGACTTTTACTGACTAACATCCACCCGTGTTCCTTCAGTTGCCCTTTGTGAAATCTTTCGAAGTATCCCGGAGCCCTAACAGGCTGAACTAATGGCACATGGAAAATGAATATATTTACCAAGCTAGCCCTTCGCTCGTTTCTATGCCTGTTTGTGGTTGGTGATGGGATCTGCAGCTCGTCATCGCTACTGCTTTCATCACTGAACTGGAATTAGAAATATGTAACGTGATTCTTCTAGTTCAGCTTATAAAAAATTATTACTCAATTATAGCCAGCGAATCTGTCGGCGCAAAAGAATTTTAAAAAATCCCAAAGGATATGCTCCTTTGGGATTTTTAATTGTGCCAAGTCATGGTCTACCCGTGTGCCAAATTTTATGTAAATCCGTACAGCAGTTTCAGCGTGAAGGAGTCACAAACGTACCTACACACATACATGCAAACGTTCGCCTTTATAATATAAGTGTGATACCTAGACTATCCCGCTATAGTTCACTTCCTGCATTGCTAACTAAAGGGCTACTATCAGAATGACCAGATAAACATCTACATCTCACATGTGTTGCCCACCAGAGTGCCCAGTGCCTTTGAGACATATTTTATTTTATGAGTTATTAGAGCCGGTTCACACCAGCGTGGTAACGGTCGGCAGCAACACAAAGAGGCCAGCGGAACCGGCCACGAGCAGCCTTGCGGTACCGCATCCTTTTTGAACCTTTCAAGCGATACAGCCCCCGTAGCCAAGTTACAACCGTTTCGTGTCGAATTCCGTTCTCCAATCGGTAATGCCTCGGTGTCAGCAATTGTAGAAAACGATAAGTTGGTAGCCATGTTGACGCGCCTGAGACGGCCGTCTACAATATCGTTCTACAACAACAAAGGATGTAGCGTTGAATATTGTAGAAATTATAACAATTCATTCTATTATTTTGAACGATGTGAACTTGGTTACTACGAATTTTCTATTCGTTTGTTTTGACCACGTGACTTAACGTTGAGATGATGTCATTCCCATACATTTGATTAGTTTTCAATTAACATTAGCGTTAACGATTGCAGATTATCAACTTGGCTAGGGGTGCTGCCCCCCTAGCCAAGTTACAATCGTATCGTTCGCGCCGAACGCTCGAGTAGGCCACGCCTCCGATTCCTTTGTTCTGACGTCATCTCAACGCTCAGTCACGTGGTCAGAACAAAGGAATCGGAGGCGTGGCCTACTCGAGGCGTTCGACGCGAACGAAACGATTGTAACTTGGCTAGGGGGGCTGGTCTTTTATGAATATAAATAAAGTTCAAAACTATTTAATTCTAAAAGTGCTCACCGCGTCACTAGCGGCCGTTGGCATTTCGGTATGAATCGGCCCATTTTTTAATTTTTTTCAATTTTAAGTTTTTTTCAATCATTCAGGGGGACTACTCTTGAACATAAACTGCTTTTAAAATGAGAAGAACTCTTTTCATGAGGTGGAAATCCTCAAAAACTCCTCCCGCTCTGAGTTGAGCGAGAGGGTCCCGTATCAGAATTTTACTGGCTATAAACCACCCGTGTTCTTTCAGTTGACCTTTGTATTTCAGGACCACGATAACTGTTTCGAACAATTCCCAAGAGCAACAATGAGACGAACCCTAAAATCACAATAATAAAACCACATTTTATCGAAATATCTAAAATCTTTCTCGCACAGGTATATTAATTTATTGTTCTTTTTAAATGTTGTTGTTATTGTTTTTGTTTTTATGTTAGTTTAATGTGTTCTGTTAACATTTTTTTTTTCTATTGTTTATCCTGCACGAGTCTCAAATTTTTTTTTTTTCTTTTCTAATTATGTGGTTTGTACAAATATTTGTACTAAATGCACTAACTGGGAGTAAATGTGAACAGCAGACGTTTTATATTTCTTAGTCCTTTCCACATTAAACGTTGTTTACACGAGTACTTTTACATCCTGAAAGGTTGTCCAATAAATGAAGGTTTAAAAAAAGTCATAGTCACCGGCAGCCTCTGATGAGCCAGGATCAGTCTCCGCACGGCATCGTCGCTGTCGATGCCACTGTCATCTGGCTCTCGGGCAGGGATCAGCAACCCACCGCCCCGGTCACCTTCTGCCGCCAGTTTGAGAGCTTTGACTAGTAACTCGGTTGAACACACCTGGAATCGAGAAGAAATATTAAATGTATTACTAGCTGACCTAGCAAACGTTGTTCAGCCATAAAAAATATCAAAGAAATCCAACGTGTGTATAAATCGAAATATTATTTTTTAATCGATTAAAAATGGGGGTTGGAGGTAGGAGGGTGAAAAATACTTTGCGAACGAAAAATATATAAAAAAAAGGAATTGAAATCGATCGAAGTGTTTCGGAGGAGTGCGACCACAAATACCGTGACACGAGATATTTATATATTAAATTTTAAATTGATTTTCAAGTATTGGTCCAATTATTTTAATTTCTTTTCATTTCTGTTTCTTCCTTATTTAATCAAGGTCATGCCAACATACATACATACATATACTTATACTGCATATACTTTTTTATTATTTAATCCTATTTTATTTATAGCAGTGTACAATACGTACCGTTGGTTTGAAAAACCATGAAGAAACGCGTTTTATCTTATAAACTGTACGCCGAAATAAACTTTTAGTTCCAGCCCTCATTTTACAAGATCGTATACTAGCACTCACAAGTCTCACCGACAGGACTTTAGTAACCCAGTCACTAAAACTTGTTGCCAAACGCAAATAAATTTCGTGATGATATAAATTATTGGAAACAATAATAGCAAAACACAATAGATGGGTCTTAACCCAGATAAGCCAAATTAATAATCTTTGTCTAGACTGTGACCCCAAACGACATTTGAAGGGCTTCAGCGAATAATGCTATACAAAAACTATAGCACATGTTCATACACAGTTTCATTTCATCGTACAATTTGACGTTTGTATTCGATGACCGTGATTTCCTCGGACACTTGCCAAACCACAATTTTAACTCCTAATCATTACGAACAGTTGTAAACAACTCAATAATACAAGATAGACAATAACAAGAATCAGAGTGTAAACACAAATAGGACCACTTCATCCAGCTTAGCTAGAAGCTGCAATATGCAACGGTTCTAAAAATATACAAATCAGATTTAGTGAACGTTGAAAACGATTCGGATCGGAATGCGCGGACTATAAACGGATTTATAAAGGTCAGACACTCAGGAGAGATGAAAATAACACGAAAACGAAGCAATTAGGATAATTCTGTTGGTACTATATGCAAAAATAAATGCGCAGTTTGTTAATAGATTTACTTAGAGAAAGAATAAAAATAAACACCTCAAAATACGAAATGTTATTTTCAAGCTAGATCTATTAATAAAATTCATCCAGATCAACATAAAGAAATTATTCAATTTAACACAATGAAACTATGCATGAATAATTCTCATAGCCTGGAAAATGTGTCCCTAAGGTCATTCATGGAAAATTAACAACAAATTCTACCAGCTTTTATCCGTCCATTGTTTTGCTTAAACCATTGTTCCCGATAATTATTATCTCAATGAATTGTTGCCACAGTTATATTTTGCACTAAGAATTAGTCTTCATTTATTGTAATGCGTTATTAATCCGACCCCTGTGGTTCTAAAACTACACACAGTTCAACTAATTGGACACCTACGCTGCTCGTAAAGTACAGAACGATATCTATTACGGCACTATCAAACATATTGTGACCGCAGCCGCGCAGTCTATATACATTATAATTGACGACTTGATAACAAGCCATAATGCCGTAACTATAAGGATAATAATATCAAGTATTATACAGGGAAGGATAATGTACCTTATGTAGGGGTAGAGCACCAGATGATACCGGTAGGAGGCAAAACACGTCAAAACCACACGATACTGCAGCCCAACTAGGGCTGAGGGGCGCTCCACCCGTTCCCATGACAACAGGGGTCTGCGCGCGCAGCTGAATAACTCACTACTCACTGTCAAATTTATTTACGTTTTGTCAAACTTTTCTTCGCGTCCAGATTTTTAAATAATAACTAATTTATTTTATTAATAATTTGTTTAGTTTTATCTATGTGGGCGTCTTAGCATGGCTCCTAAAAAGGTAAGCAAATTATTGATTCGTTATTCAAAATTTGAAATAAGTTTTCCAAACATGAACTCACAGAAACTTGTAAATGTTCAATATAATTTACGCTCAATTTATTCTGTAAACATAATTGAAACTGTGTTCAAATTACAATTTTACGAGCTCATCTCCATAATGATTGACTGATTGATAAGTGTATTCTACGAATAATGTTTTGTATATTATGTAAGGAGTAGCAACATTGATCAAACACAGCCTAACAACCCATCAACGGATATTTGCTCTTCACAAACAGTCCCTACTATTTACATTTTGTTTTGAATAACATTAACATATCTCGAGTTCAGACTGATTTACATGTCAAATAATATCTATATACAGAACTACAGAAACGATTCTGAGACTAGAACGATCTCAAGAACTTATCTGCAAGTTGTCAGTTCAATGCCAAAGGAATATTTGAACTAGTAAAACAGTCGTGAAATAGAAACTGTTCTAGATTCCAAAACATGATATCACATTGCTAAGCTATGCATAAAAAAGTCTCCTTGAACTGCATCAGAATATTAATATTTACAGAAACGATTCAGTATCAGCATATACAACTTTGATCTACTTTTTAACTGAATTTTATAAGATTGTTTCACAGAGTTCAGCGTAAGTATTAAACCAATTATAAACACGACATTCACAAAGGTTTACCTAACGGAGACCAACATCACAAACTACAGGTACAGGCATATCATATAACAAACACAGAACATACATTCACATTTACAGTGAATATTTCTAATAATCCTTTGCTGCCTGATTTAGATCCCTAGCCCGAAAGGGTTGAAAAAGAAATTGCCAGAACTCTGGCGAAGTAAGTCCAAGGAGAAATCCATAGGATTGGCACTACTAAAGCGGCTGCGAGTGAGTAACGGTCCTTAGGATCAGCATGCGTGTGCGTCACTCCATTGTAAATACGACCTTGTACCTGTGTTTGTGTCTGTCTTGGCCAATATTGGCTGCCGTTTGTCTTCGCCTACTTTATTGGTTTTAGCATATCGAAATGTTGGGGCCAACTGTGCTTCGATATCAGCGATATGCTGAAGCCAAAGCCGATCATATTTGTACATACTATGTGTTCAGGCACCTCACAGGATAAATCACAGCATTATCTTCGAATATATGATTTATTCGTATTACAATACTCATATTGTGTACATCCATCGCACGCCTTGTGACCCTGTCTTCGTCTAAATCCCATGCTTCGCTATGTTTCGTGAGGTATTAATATGAAGTTGCAATTTTGCTTTGAACGCTAAAAGCAATGCTTTAACAACTGTAGTTTAGTTATAACATGCTCATTGAAGTGCGTTTTATCTGTCACGAATTGGAAAATTTGGTGATCAATAATCTGGCGCTGTGTGTGACAGCATCAAACACAGACCTTTAGGTAACCGCCGGAATAAATATTGAAATCTATTATAGGCCTTTCATAAACTATTTTTAGCTTGTATTAAAATTGGCTTCAATTGAGGCGTACTGAAGATACTATGTATAATTTCAAAAGCAAAGTTCATAAAATAGATAATGTTAAAATAAAAATAAAACTGCATTGGTTTATATTAAAATAGAACAGTCTTACCCAAAATCTGCCATCAACTCTGCCTTAAAGCAAAACTTCCAAATATGTATAACAATCTTCATAAATGTATAAATCAATTTCTATTCGCTAAAACTCAAAAACAGCACGACCGATTTGAATAATTTTTATTTTGTTTTGTTCACTTTTAATATAAGGTTGGTTGAAAAGAAAAAACAAACATTTGAAAAAACAATTTGAGAAATTTAAAACTGATTATATGGTGGGAAGTAATTCACGGGAGCGTAGCCGCGGGACGGCAGTATATTTCACCAAGAGCGACGATTCAAAATAATTATGTCTCACTTTAAGCGACAATTCAAAATAAAATAATTAAATACAAACGACAACTCATCCCGACATCTAACTCATCACTGCGGCTCCCCTAATACTAATAAGAATTAACAAAGAGAGAGTCAAAACTGTTGGTTATCACGATAACCGCTTTCAGACTCTGTCCTACGACAGTCCAATCGATCGAACATCATCGTTCCAAATCCATCACGCAATCTCGATGCATAGCGGAAATAATCGTCGTAAAATTTGATGTTTATGACTCTTTACAAAATTATAATAGCCGATATTCCGTGTAATTTAAATTTTGAAAGCTTTAAGGGCCGTACCTCACTAGCACATCATGGCGGCCTAGCCAGGTCATGTCATCAAAAATATGTATAATTGACTGCATGACTAACAGCGGGCAGGGATAGAGCTGCTTACATTTTCTTGCCTGTGCAAACTGTCGGCACCGCCATGGCGTCCCAGTGAGGTATGGGTCTTAATTATGGGTTTATGTCGATACCGTTACCGGCCCACGCTGAAAACTAGCGCCGTAGACTCATCGCATTTTGCGTGTTGTGGTCACGGCATTATGCTGAGCGTTCGCCGTTTTGCGCGGATGTGGCGCATATTTCTTTCACATAATATACTTATAATTTGTTAGTTCTAAATTTGCGCCTTGTTCCGCCGAATTAAATCTTTCTTTCTTTCTAAATAGTACACAAATCAGTTAATTCCGTAAGAAATTCAGAAGATATGCAACCTTAGTTCTGATTTGCCACGATAAATAATACGGGTTGCAAAAAATTTTTAGCAACATTGTCATTTTCAACATGGCAAAGTGACCCTATTTTTCCGCAGATCACATTAATATGGTAACGCGACCAATTTACTTGTTCTTTGTCATCGGAAACTTTGAATCCTGAAACATTTTGCACACAACCATTTGCATTTATTTCTACCTTCTAGAATCTGAATGATTTGCGTGTCGTACATGTTATTCTGTTGCGTGACACTTATGGCACGCGTGCCAAGGGCTCTCAATCCCAGGGTTTCGACGTATGATGTAGATTTACAATAATATTATTGCCCTTGTTCAGAGGTATACCTGAGGCGGACATAAAATGTTATATGAGGTATAAGAATAGATTTGAGGTAACATTTTGGGAGTACTTTCGTTGTGTGTACAGCTAAAGAATGGGTTTCCCTGCCGAAGACTGTGTTTCCTGATAACTACTACATCATCGCTTACCATCAGGTGAGATTTAAACGTTGTTTAAACGCGAGCCTATCTTCTTATATACCTAATAATTAATAATAATTAAAAGCCGGTTGTAGTCATAGAATATTTTGTAGATTTTGCCTGTTCTATGTCGACTTCTCGGCCCCGTAACAGCGATTTTATTTATATACACCACTAATTTTTAATTAGTAAAAATACTTAGGGCTTATTAGAAAAGGTCTTGTTATTATTTAAGTAAAGTCTCTATAAATAATATTCACAAACAGCAATGTTTGTAGCATTTATACTCCAAAATGTCACTCAATTTATGGAAATATTGTACAGGCTTTTATTTTAGGTGGGAAAATCATCAAATGATATCCCTCGCTCTTGGGCGGAGCGTAGTAACATTTCAGTAGTCAGACAAATTTTAGTGACCAAACATCCCCTACACACAAAAATCAGCTGAGAGTATGAGCGTGAGAGCACGTATTCGTTTCAGAGCGAGTGAGACGATTTCATGCGCTGACTGGATGTTTGGTCACTACAATTTGTCTGGCTACTGAAATATAACTTTGTAATAGTTACCTTAGTAAAAAAATTAAAAATCAGACATGTAAAAATAAGGAAAGTTTATTTATTTTTTGTTGAGCTTTAAAGCGTCTGACAGAAGTTTTGGTCTATGGAAAGTGTCTGGCACTTATGATACTACTTTAGAATAATATTCTACAAAACATGTATAAAAATCAGCCATAAAAATTTAAGTTAAGTAATTCTTATTTTTAGTACCCTTTCTCACCTGGTACCTGCCCAGGGGCCCCAAGGGGGAACTCCACAAGCACACAAGTTCATGAGACGCTACTGAGAACCTAAGGTTTCATCCATGTGAAAATAAGTTATGTCAAATCGCTCTGCGATCTTAGCATATAGTAGCAATTGTTATGAATGATTGATTCTATTATGAATTTACCAATTATGACAAATTATCGTGGACAATTTTGAGATTTCGTTTTTTTTACTTTTGACTACAAAAATATGATCAGTAACGGGTACGGATAGAACCCCATTTTTTTGTAAGTACTAATTAAAAAATTGGGGTGTATAAAAAAACATAACTATTTAAGATTTTTGTTTTAGAAAGACCTTTTTAAAAAACAAGCTTTATTTTTTTATACGAGTATGTATAACTTTAAAATGTTTCCGTGACGTAATTCTGTAAATTATACACAATATACACGTTTGAAATCGTAAGTTAGTTTCAGCTTTGTGATTTTTTTTTATCGAATATACAAATTTATTTCATGTTTTAATTTTTACCCAGAGGTTGGTCATATGGTCAATTTTAATAAAATAATTTTTCATGGTGTTCTTTTTTTTATTCTTGATAGGTTTGCGCTTGACCGCTATCTCACCTGATGGAAAGCGACGATGTGGTCGACGTTGGAGCGCGCTTACCTAGAAGTAACCTATTCACTCTTGACTTAAAGATTCCCGGGTTGTAGCCATCAGGAAAAACAGATTCCGGCAAGGAATTCCACTCCTTAGCTGTTCTCTTATTTGTGGATTTCCAGAGGTTTAAAAAAGTTCAAAATTAGTACAACCTCGCCTTAATTGCTGTTCGTTAGTCACGCTACAAGTCAAAAACGGCTTGACAGATTTCAATAATTTTTGTTCACTCTATTATAGGAGTGGCTTAAAAAAATGGGAAAACCCATTACAGTAGTTGAAAATTTTACAAAAAAAAAAAACAAAGTCATTTTGTACGGAATCGCTTGGTAAAGGCGGCAGCTGCACAATAATAAATACTACAAAAGTTTGCACAGGTGTGTGTTTCTTCAAATTGATAAAATAGTCGACGATTACAGAATCCGACTGGAAATGATTAAACTTGGTTTTGATCTGTGAAAACGTGGATTCGACTTGATAACAAACTGAAGGTAATAGCAATTTCAGCTGTGTCGGAAGTCATTTATATTGATTAACTAGCTTCTGTCGGCGGATTCGCACGCGTGGTAGTTGGAATTATATATCTTATGTCACTCAGTGATAACGTAACATTCTACTGGTTTTTTTTTTTTTAATCGATGCAGTAGTTTTTGAGTTTATTAATCACAAAACAAAAATTCAATTAAATTTATAGTTATAGTATAAATTAATTAGAAGCCTTGAACTTTTTTGAAGCGACACCCCCAGTTCTTAAAAAGTGACACGAACTGATTATTGAATTTTTCGGTATAGAATTTAGACGTCTTTTTAAAATAATTATGGCTACCTAGCCTAAAAACTTACATGATAGATGACTTAAGCTAGCATGATGTAAAAATTTATCCACGCTTACTTACTATCAGAGTACTAAATCTATGTAGGTACTCCATAAAACCTAACCAAAGCATTGTACTCAAAACAATAAAGCTCTGCCCCAAATACATCATATAATTTATACGAAGGTTCTTAATTTTTAATTCTAACAGATTTCGTTTTCGAAATCTGTTAGAAATAACAAATAGATTGCTTTTGAAGAATTAATTAAACCTAACGTCATAAAATCAAACAATAACTTATTAATTTAGTGAGTTACGATATATTGAGGAAAATTTAGTGAGTTACGATATATTGAGGAAAATTCAGTTGGTATATATAAAGTTGGTAAGTTTGGTATATATAATTTCTAATTCACAAATAGTTAATTAGAAATTCTTACCTTGCTATATGCAGGTATATACACTTCTCATCAGAAAAATCGAAACACTCCGTTTTTATGGTTTCTGTCCTAATATATCACAAAAGAGTTTTCATTCCATGAAAACAATCACATGATTGTATAGCTGGCAGTTTAGCCATTACAGTGATAAGCGAAAATTCTAAATTCAAAATTAGAATTACATTTGTTTATCCTATAAATGAAATGATTCACTGTTTTGAGACAAATGTGCGTTTAGAGTACATTTTTTTTAATTTTAATTTTTTTTTTATTTATGATAGGCTCGCGTTTGACCACCATCTCACCTGATGGTAAGCGATGATGTGGCCGACGATGGAGCACGCTTGCCTAGAAGTAACCTATTCACTCTTGACTTAAAGACCCCTAGGTTGTAGCTATCAGGGAACACAGACTCAGGCAGGGAATTCCACTCCTTAGCTGTACGCATTATGAATGAATGAACATTTCACCCAATTTGAATTTAGAACATTAACATTAGAATTTGAAAACCTCATATTATTCAGTATTAAACGAAAATTGACTATTCCTAAATATACCTACACATTTTTCTGATAATCCTTACAAAACATAAAATTGCAGTGTTTCGATTTTTCTGATGAGAAGTGTAAATAAAATATATAGGTAACATAATGAACGCACACCCTGAAAGTAGTAGCTATAGTTCAAAGTCGGCTACAGAATCGATTTTAGCTACGTTTATAGCACGTAATTTTTTTATCCCAAAATAATTCTTGATTATAAAAAAAAACCTATTTCGATAATTTCTTGATAAATATTGATTGAATCACTGGTGTTTCTATGTGCGTGCGTAGATACCAATACAGAAGCGCTACCTGAGTAGTGCGTCGATTCCATAGATATCCGTGGTCGATTCCCATATTATTTTTTTACAATTAGGATAACTAATTTCTTAAAAGAAAACACATACATATGTGCATTTAAGTAAAATTTCAGTGCTTGTATTATGATTGTAACATAATTTCCAAATTGGGGGGTACATCATGTAACTGAAATAATGCAATGCAATTTCAGTTACATGTTACAACAAACAATGTACAATTAATTTATTTGAAAAAAGTGTCATTTTTTTTCAAATTTATATTAATTTAAGTAATTGTAAATATCAAAAACTTACCGTAACCTTTTGATACTATGCAGAAGCATTATGGTGCAAACCCAAGGAGGCTAGCTCAAAATGTCCACCTAGGACTCACTGTGCAAAGAGAACTGAATGTTAATCTACCCTCACCATTGTCGCGATGTCGTGATTCAACCCCCTGTACTAGCTAATGCCAGACACGGAGACTAATTAGAATTTGGTGACACGCCCTGCCTAGGGAAGTAATTTGCAAACTTTGTACCGATTGCACAAAAATTTAGAAAACAAATTTTCTAAAACATGAGATTTGCTTTTACTGGTAGAGATGATACGAGATAACGAAAAATCTTAATAATATAATCAAGGAAGTACGAGTAGTGATGATAAAGTAATGATGACCAATAATGTGAAAAAAATTTAGAACAAACAAAAAAAAATATAAGCCTACATGAATGATTATCGTGTATCGGTTGTCTATTTGTACGAGTAACAATAACAAATATCAATAAGAAATCTAACAGTCACTAGTAAACATAAAAAAATACAAAGCGGAGGAATTTGAATATATTATATATCAAACATACATCACTTTGAAATAGGAAAGTCCTTGAAAGACAAAGTCGTAAATTATCCGTATATCCAACAATTTCATCGCAATGAAACATTGTATCCGTATTTAAATCTAAAATAAGCTCCACCCTGACGTAAACGACCATACATATATTTTAAGGCCGATTAAAACGAGTGCCTTTAATTTATTTCCCATTCATAACTTGAGAATTAGCCATATAAAAGGTTATGGCTAAGGAGGATTTACGGCTGTACAATGTTATCCATCTCTGGAACCTAATTCGCATTATCAATGTCGCATGTGACTTTTTCGTGGAAAAGTACAAACTCATACGTAAAATGGCGGGGAGCTATTCTGGTTATATTGCTTCGCAGAAAAATCTTGCAAAATGCTGATTGATTTCAACGCGAAATGCTAAACATGGTTGCCTGGTTGGGACCGATCGATATGCTACACCAAACAGCTCTTACATCATTTACTATTAAGTGAATTTGCGTAAGTAAATACGTAAATATATTTTAACTAAATGTGTGACGAGTTCGTGGTTGACTTCGTGCAAAACATTTTACACTGCGATTGTTTCAACAAGGGAACTACGAAGAACTTTATGCCTCTGTTCTCAAGCAACCACTGATTCATAGATGCTGATTTTGTCACTGCTGGGATTCAGGCCTCCTCTCTATGAGAGGGGGAGGGGATGTCACATGTCTTCAAATATTTTTTTCTAGATCTTGCCGAATTTTAATATGAAGAAAAACAATAATTGTATGAAGACGAGAGACAATTTCACTTTTTTCTTATCTGAGAATCAGGCTCCTGAAATCTTATAAACTGTTACGAATTTTGTAGATAGGAAACCGATAATGATGAAATAAAAATAAAGATTATTTTTTTAGAATTTCTTTATGTTTCAATACCATTTCCAATAAAAGTGCAATTCAATACTAATAACAAACTCATTATGTACTAACTTGCAGGTTTCGCGTGCTACAAGTAATATTATCCATATTTTTGCTCAGCATTGGTAGTTAGCTTGTACTAGGCACATTAGTAGACTATGAATACTAATGCAATTTAGTTCATTCTTCGGTCATAGTTCATTTAGTATCCGAGTGAGAACTATAGGCCATAAGACACTGCAGTACCGATTAGCGCTTCCAATGCTAAAGGCGATTTTTAAACCGCGTATTTTGGTACAATTATCTATGTGTTCTGAATCAGGTTTACAGCCTAAAGCTACCGAATCGGTAATATCAGATATATCTACTAAATCAGATGATGATGTTGACGTAAGTAATATCAACGATGAACTTTTGCGTGGACCATAAACTTGGGCCTTAAACACAAATTATTGTGTATAAAGATACAACCCAGCATTCTTCAGGCACGCAACGGTTTAATCGTTTGTTTACGCTTACTTCGCTTAACTAAAAGTGCCTCGAATTATTTATAGTCGAATTACATGATCGTCCCCAATAAAGACCTATCAAACAATATGCAAATGTCTCTAGAATATTTAGTCGTAAATCCGCTCGGAGTTCTCAAACGTTTAGAAAACTAAGCAGTGTTTCATTTGCTGCCAGACATCGCTTGCGTGCTTGCGTATTTCTTTGTTTCTGAAGTAAATCAAAAAATTAAGCAAAATGCTGAAGGCTATGATAAAACGCGCTCTTGACATCACAGAAGAAAAAGTGCTTATAAATAAGGCATTGCAGTGCTTGGATGTACGTTACCGCATATTTCCGAGGTGTCAGAGGATGTTTGTGTGTTTTTTATTAATGTTTGTTGGTGTAATTTAACAGAAAGATATAGGAGCAGCGTCACGCGCGAAGCTAGGCGATGATGAAGCCCTGGACTGGCTCAAACCTCGCACGCTCATCAAACCTGATGATCAGGAGGATGTGCCCGAAGCAGTAAGAGTCTCTTACAAATTTACATTAAAATTTAAAGTTTATTAGTGGACATATAGTCTATTCTACTGCCTGCTTCCAGTTAGGATCGGTGCTAAATATTTTCTATTTAGCTATCAGTCTTTATAATCAGTCCCTTCTTGTTAAAATTAGCCTCAGAGATTCGCGGATATAAAATTTAAATATAAAGGTAAAATCTGAAAAGATACTGGCGCACGCGTACAGTGTACGAATACGTAATATAGTCGGATGAACCTCTAGGGGACAATAAACTGTTATTGCCAACAACTGCCGCTAATAAACTTTCATTTAATTTGTAATACTGTTGCTATAAATTGCGATTAGTGTAATTTAATTCTAAAACTGGGTTAATTCATCCTGGGTTTTTGACTAGAGTCACATCTGCCTCTCTTTGCAAGAAATGCAGACGTGGAATTTTAATAGAACCCATTATTAGTTTGTCTTACAACAAGTTTACCCCGCTTCCTGAATTGGTACTTAATTTAAAGTTCATAACTTATAAAACATTACTTTAACACTAAGTTTAACAAGATTCCAGGCTAATGTAGATTCTCAACTTCGAACTCTGAATTCAAAAATACATATTTTATTCATAAACAAAATCAATTCATTCAATTTTCCAAGGATCTTGAAGAAGAGGTTGGTCGCATCCTGACTACGATCAACTCACAGTGGATAGCTGATGAAGTGGCGTACCACTATGGCAAAGGAATGTTTGTGACGAAGCCAAAACCGACCTTCGGGAAGGCGTACCCGCTATATGTATACCAGGGCACTGCTATACGCAAAGATTCCGATGAAGCCAAGGCGCAAATAGCTGCTGGATATGGTAAGTGGCCATTTTCTGAAACATTATAGCATAACATTGGCATCTATGCCATAACATAAGAACTGAAAAACAAAATCTTACTTCGCGATATTAGAGTTCTCCGTGCGATTTCAACATAGGTACACACTAGTGCGAAAACAGCTGCTATTACAATAGTATCAGAATGGTCTATCATTGATTTCATAATTGTTGATTTTGACAAGTTTGGTAATCTACTAATATAATGGCGTCATTATGACTTTCCAATAGTCAACCACTGACGCTCCATTGAAAGAAATGGCGTAGAACGGTAATCTCGTACATAATGACAAATAAACGTCTGACGTATTTTTTTTTTTTTCGGGTTGGAAAATCATCTAATGACACCCCCCACTCTTGGGCGGAGCGGGAGATAGTGTCAGACTTTTACTGACTTTTAGTCAGTAAAAGTCCGAGTGCGCCCCAGCCGGGATTCCGATCCCGATTTCCGGCCACCGTAGGCGCGGGCTTGCAGACGGCGAGCAAGCGGCGGCAGCTCGCCGTCCGACCGTCCAGTAACCGTCCGGACCGAGCCCAAGTCATCGACGGCGCGTAGGGACGGTACTGAGGCCAAAAGTCTGATTCTGAAAGGAAGACTCGGCCCTGGTATGAAAGGTAACGAAGGAACAGGAGTGGGTTTTTAGTCAGTAAAAGTCTGACACTATCTCCCGCTCCGCCCAAGAGCGAGGGATGTCATTGAATGATTTCCCCACCGAAAAAAAAGGGCATCATGGAAATAAAATAGTATAAAACAAATGAAGACTTAATGTATGAATAGTCTCAAATCACTTTGTATCATTTTAATTAAACGAAGAGAAAAATAAATTATTTTGATGACATCAAATGGTAATACGGTGGATATACCAAAGCACAGATCGGTTACAAATTTAATTTTTTTTAAATGTCAATTAAACCATTGCTAGTTGAGAATGCATGGTTTTTGTGAAATAGGCCACATTTTCAATAAAATGCTTTGGTTTAGTGGTCTTGGTTAGTTAACAGTACAAGTTTATTTTAAATCTGACTCCAGTACACTTGAAATCGTCTTCTTACAGGCATGGTTGGTTTTGATGACGCTGGACCGAAGCGTGTGAAGGTCAAGAAAACTAAAACTGAGGAAGAGGAAGAAGAGGAACCAGAACCTGACCAGCCTCCAGCTGATGAGACTAAAGCTGAAGGTATAACAGACTTTTGATCAATTACTACAGTGCTTGCAATACGCGAGCGTAAATCAAGAGATTCTTATGTCAACTACTACTAGAATCATCCTGATTATTATGTAAAACCTTTCTGTGTGCAATAATCTAGGTTTTTAGACATGCAGACCATAAGGATATCTATACAATAATAATACCAGTCTTTAGCATAGACTTATACAAACAAGGTGAGAGCTTTGATCAAATATTATTATTTATTTATAAATTTGATAACACTGGACCATTTGATAAAAAAAATCTACGAGTATTTAAATTACACAACAAACCACATACAAAAGACAGACACATTATGGACGGTAAGGTTTCTCTTGTCGCACCAAAATTCTTACATAATGCCTTAGCATTGGGGCATGCACTTGTTCAGATAGTGCTTTCAAATTCAATATATGACATGTAAGAAATTTTATTTACCTTTTCTTTAACACGTGACATACACAAGGTTGAAGTTTTTTTTTTTTTGTAAATGTTTAACATATCTAAAGTTCTGTTGTCTAATTAATCAATCTGATTTTAGCCAATAAATATTGTAGCGAGCACATGGTTTATAAGACAGATTAAAAACACACACTCTGTATTAAAATTTACAAATATACGAGTTGCTACTGGCTCATTCCCGTGGGTTTTATCACCTTGACAAATACAACTGTTATAAGAATATAAAATAGTAATATTTTATTTATCTCAGGACCCTGAGGTCCTGGACCTTTGGGAGGCGTACGAGGAGCCGAAGCCAACTCGCAGAGGCCCTTTAGATAATTATAAAGGAACATGATATCAACCGACGATTATCCCTGTACGCGCTATGCTAGTGCACCCAAGGACAACCCCCGGTTATTGAAAAACTGTTGCGACATATGGAGAACAAAGATAATAGGGCTATGGTTTTTGGAGTCTTAAGTGGACTGGTAACATGGAACTATGTCAAGACTATGGCCCCTGCCTGAACAACGTTATTAATATGCATCGAAAAAAGGCAGGGGGTGACTTGCACACTCAATAAATGGGCCCCCAAAAACGGCCGCTAGCACGAAGTGACGTAGCAACAAGAGTAATATAATTATTATGTTTACTGATTCTTGTACAATTTAGTGGGAGGGAATTTCCGGTTGGTTTCTCATCGTTTATCTGATCGTTTGGATGAAATTGTTTAGCATACACAGTCTTCATTTTAGTTAATTGGTCTTCACGATTATTGGCACTTATATTAACGTTTAAAGAGGAAATACCTTGAACATCAGGCTTGGCAGAAGTGGATTCGTTGTAGGATTTGATTATTACTTAAAGAACACTGTTCCATTTATTATTTGCCAAGCCTCTTTCCAACTATGTTCCAGTTCCAGCCAAGCGACTCCAAGTTGACTTCCAGATTTACCGAATAAGCCTTTTTCTTCTTCCTTCGAGTCGCTGGTAAATTTTTTAAATTCTTTGGGCCCACATTCGTAGCAACGTCAGTGGCGTTCATCAGGTCCTCTAAAGTGCAGATTTTTGGCAGTTGGGGCATTCCAGCGAGTGATTATGTTCTAGATAGGGGCACTGCACTCACATTAGGTATCAGACGGGTATATAAAACCCCAGCTGAATATCAGTACCGAGTAAAGTAGGGTAACTTTGGCCTTGAGGAATAACTTTGGCATAAGCTTATTATCCAATAGGAATATGAAAAACTGTGTTAAGTTAAAGTTAGTTTATGCAAAACTTTATGGTATTTAACATGAAGCAACTGCCTATTTCAACTTTCTTATTTTTTTATTAATTTATGTACACACAAGGAAACAAGGAAAGTACAAATAAACTGCTAACTCCATAAAAAAAAAAAATTCAGCAGACTTTTTCCGAGAGGCGATATTATATTTTCCTGATATTATAGCTACCAATCTACCATTTTAGTATTAAAGGGTTATGATAGTGTCATTATCTTTATAGCCCTGGAACGAATCGGAATGTTCTTTCAGCTAAATACACAAAAAAGAAACAGATCCTCCCAAATCTAATAAACAACAAGCCACTTTTACTACTCGTGTTTCTTCTATTCACAACACAAATGTAACGATCTTCTTATGATAAAACAGTACGTGGAAACTGAACTCTATTTAACACTTTTTATATCAGAGGACCGTGCAGCAGAGGAGGAGAAGCCAGCAGAAGCAGAACCTGAGAAACCAACAGAAGAGCAGAAGCCTGCAGATGAACAAGGAGAAGTTGCAGAACAGAAGGCAGAAGGGGAAGGCGGTGTAGGCGAGGAGGTGCAAGAAACAGAAGTCAGTAAGTTCAGTAGTCCATATTATCCATCGACTAACTGAAGTATCGACTTTAGTGTTGTGTAAGTATTTAAATTAAAATTCATTTTTAACTAACCTTTTGTATTAAAATGGTGCTAAAAAAAGTATGAGTTGAATTTAACAATTATCACAAATCGAGAAGAAGATATTTAACGCAACTCAAGAAAAAAAACATAAATATATCGATAAAATAGTATTTAGAGTAGGTACATATATATCAAAACTTATTAAAAACCTTTCAATAAACGACAAGATCTGATTGTGTATATGCGGCTTCAATTTGAACGTTTTTATATTGATACGAGGATTTTCCACCAGATTTAACTAAAATATCAGAGATGTTATGTTTAGATTCGAACCTTTGATTATACTAAGGTATTTAAGTACCCTCATGACTATCCCATCGTTGTGGTTTGTATATATATCCCTACGTAGTACCTCTAGTATGCCGTGCCAACGCCATCATAATTTCATCGTTAGAGAGAGATAGTCTATATATGACAATCAGTAGCAAGGATATTATGGGAACTCCATAATCGTAACCGAAACAATCGGATATCCGAAATTAAACAAATATCCGTAATCGTAACTGAAACCGATTTAAAGTTTTGGATAGTTTCGGAGTCTAAATGACAGGTTATGACAGCGTTGTGTTTGTGTTGGCCGGCCAAATAAAAAAATATTTTAGACAAGAATTAAAACTCAAATCTTGCTATTTGTATTTTACTTTATAATTTTAAAATTCTAATATTCGTAACTGAAACTATCCGAAAATAGCGGATAATCTGAAATAATTTCATATCCGTAACCGGTATAACATTATTTCTATATCCGTATCAGTATCCAGTTTTGAAATTTGATGTCCATAACATCTCTGATTAGTAGCACTATCCCTTTTAACAAGGAAACCATGATGGCATTGACGTCATAGCAGCGGCGCCGTCTTTTAGAAAACTTCATGGGTGCTCATGCTCATTTGGTGACTCGAAAAAGTGGCGAAGTGTGAGAAGAGAAATGCACACTGATCGACAGACTGATTGACTGATTTAATAAATAATAATAATATAATATAATATAATATAATATAATATAATATAATATAATATAATATAATATAATATAATATAATATAATATAATATAATATAATATAATATAATATAATATAATATAATATAATATAATATAATATAATATAATATAATATAATATAATATAATATAATATAATATAATATAATATAATATAATATAATATAATATAACATAATATAATATAATAGGAGTGGGTGCTACATGGCTGTTTACCATGACTTTGGTTTTGTCCATGTTCATTTTAAGTCCCACTCTTTCGGAAGCTCTACTGAGGTCACCAAGCATTGTACTGAGCTCCTCCGTAGTCTCAGCCATGACTACTATGTCGTCGGCAAACCGAAGGTGAGTGATGTACTCGCCATTGACATTAATGCCTAGCCCTCTCCATTCCAAAACCTTGAAGACATCCTCCATTGCTGCCGTGAACAGTTTCGGAGAAATAACGTCTCCCTGCCTCACACCCCGCTGCAAGAGGATAGGTTTCGAGGTCTGGTCTTGTAGTCGGACTGACATAGTGGCGTTTTTGTACAAACACTTCAGCACTTCGATATACCGATAGTCAATTTGGCACCGTTGGAGAGACTGCAGTACAGCCCAAGTTTCAATCGAATCAAAGGCTTTCTCGTAGTCCACAAACGCTAAGCAGAGAGGCTGGTTATACTCCTCAGTCTTCTGTATAACCTGCCGCAGCGTATGTATGTGGTCTACGGTGCTGAAGCCTTTTCGAAATCCGGCTTGTTCGGGAGGCTGGAAGTCGTCGAACCTGCGCGCGAGACGATTCGTGATGACTCTGGAAAACAGCTTGTAGACATGGCTCAGAAGCGAGATGGGCCTATAATTCTTAAGCAGGGCATTATCGCCCTTCTTAAAGAAGAGTACCACCACGCCTCTGCTCCACGCCTGTGGCGTTTTTCCCTCGAGTATGACGGAATCAAATAGCTTCTGAAGGGCCTTAAGGACCGGTTTTCCACCCGCCTTCAGGAGTTCGGCCGTAATTCCGTCCTCACCCGACGCCTTGTTGTTTTTCAGCTGCTTCAGAGCCATCCTAATCTCGTACAGGCTGACGTCCGGGATATCTTCGGTATAGTATCCTATCAAGGTCGGGGACTCTACACTCGAAGTTGTAGACGACTACGTTTACCTGGGACAGACGGTCCAGTTGGGAAGGTCTAACTTCGAGAAAGAGATCAATCGTCGAATCCGACTCGGCTGGGCAGCGTTCGGGAAGCTGCGCGGTGTCTTCTCGTCCAATATACCACAGTGTCTCAAGACGAAAGTCTATGACCAGTGCGTGTTGCCAGTGATGACATATGGCTCCGAAACGTGGTCGCTTACAATGGGCCTCATTAGAAGGCTTAAAGTCACCCAAAGGGCAATGGAGAGGGCTATGCTCGGAGTTTCATTGCGTGATCGAATCAGGAATGAGGATATCCGCAGGAGAACCAAGGTTGCCGACATAGCACGAAGAATCGCCAAACTAAAGTGGCAATGGGCAGGGCACATTGCTCGCAGAACAGATGGCCGTTGGGGCCGAAAGGTTCTGGAATGGCGACCACGTACCGGAAGACGTAGCGTTGGAAGGCCTCCTACAAGGTGGACCGATGACTTGGTAACGGTTGCGGGGGTCCGATGGATGCGAGACGCACAGGACCGTTCGCTGTGGCGACGCTTGGGGGAGGCCTATGTCCAGCAGTGGACGTCTTTCGGCTGAAATGATGAATATAATATAATATAATATAATATAATATAATATAATATAATATAATATAATATAATATAATATAATATAATATAATATAATATAATATAATATAATATAATATAATATAATATAATATAATATAATATAATATAATATAATATAATATAATATAATATAATATAATATAATATAATATAATATAATATAATATTCACAGAACTATCACACAACGCCGTCTAGTCCCAAGCTAAGCAGAGCTTAGCGTGTTATGAGTACTAGACAACTGATAAACACACTTAAATATTTCTAAATACATACAATAATGAATTGAGAAAACATACCATACATTATCCTGGTTCCAAACTAAAGTTTTCTCTTGTACTGTGGAAACCAGGAACAACGAAGGTACCACAAACACCCAGACCCAACACAAATATCAGTTTCATCAACAAACATTTGTGTTGGTGCGGGAATCGAACCCGGGACCCTTGCGTCTCAACCGGCGCTCTAAACCACTGTGCTAAACGAGTTGTGGTAATGAAAAAACGGCCAACCCTAAAAGGCGATTACTGATCTGTTTCTTGATGTCTAATCTCAGGGGTGCTCGAAACCCAATGTTTATTTCTCATGGGTGCTCGAGCCCCGAAGCACCCACGGAGTCGGCGCCCCTGCGTCATAATAGAGCGATAAGCGATAAACCTCAACTTGCTAGGACTTAAAAATAAAACAAAGGCGCCACTAGCTCTTACGACCTAAACTGAACTGTTAAAGGGACCGAGCTACATAAGGAAAATATTATTATTCATTTAATTCAGACGTAGTCCATACATTATAAATTAAATAACATGAGATGTCATCATGTACATAAAATAAAATTACCACAATAAATCACAAAATTAGACATACACAATAATTACAATTATTTTCACACACACAATGTCTATAACTCCATTCCTCTTTCTCGCTCACACTATTGAAATTTTAACACGTTATTTATGGCAACCGTAGGGGCCCAGCAGGGTCGAGGCCTACTGGGGCCATGGGTGATGCGAAAGTGACCCTCGGGGCCCTGGAAAAAATGGCAAAGAAGGAACAGGAGTGGGTTTTTCAGTCAGTAAAAGTCTGACACTATCTCCCGCTCCGCCCAAGAGCGCGGGATGTCATTAGATGATTTTCCCACCCGAAAAAAAAAACGCGTTAAGTAAGGATGAATGAGTTAAAAATTACAAGCTAGTTTGAAATAGTTTTAGAATAAAATAGAATTTGAACGTTATCGTACACCAAAAAAACAACAACATTTTTACAACCGATGGATTGTAAGAACTTGAAATAGAAAAAACTTTTTACAAAAAAAAAAAAACCGACTTCAATGTAAAACAAAAAAGTGCAAAATAACTTTAATTTCGGAAGTCGGTGTTTCTATAATAGTTTTGTCTCTTCGTTATTTAACACCGATTTCCGAAATTAAAGTTATTTTGCTTTTTTTTGTTTTTTTTTTTACATTGAAGTCGGTTGTATTTTTTATTTTGTAAAAAGTTTTTTTTTATTTACACTTTTTAGTTATGGTACCACCACTAAAAAGTACCCCTCAGCCAAACTTAAATACCGTAAAGCCAGAGTGCATCTCATAACAATTCCAATAATCACAAATACGGTTAGATTACATTAATTTGCCTTCCAGCTTCATCATCAGATCAGTTCGATATATCCCCTCCCCCATTTCTTTCAGTCAGTCATCGACTACACGTATAAACAAAGCAATTTTACTAGTTACGACAGTTCTGCTGTGATCCTATGAAAAGTTCTGTTCCATATCTTCGAATTTCATGATCAAATCATAACAATATTTCCATGGAACCAACTTGGAAGCATAAAAAATAATTTACAAAATCGGTTCACAATTGACCGAGATATCGGTGAACATACAAGAAAAAAAAAACATTCAGCCGAACATAGAACCTCCTTCTTTTTGAGGTCGGTTAAAAAGGGGGGTAGTCTGCGGTGTACTGCAAATTAATAAAGTAAATATTAGATTAAAATTATATACTAGACTATACATAGATATAATATAGCTATACACCGTGTCCTTGACATCGACGCACAAACGAACACCACGGATCCAGTACATGACTCCGGACTACTCCTCTACTTATTTGACAGTTCTATATTTAGCAATCAATAAGAAAAGTTAGTCAACAACTGCGTAATGGAAATATTATGTAAATTAAAGCAAAAGATTCCAGGATTGAGCACGAAATTAATTTGAAAAGTTGTACGTATAACATTGCGTGTTTTCATGTTCTATTTACGATTCGTAAGTATTGATATTTCTTGTAATGTTTCGTTGTTGTCATTAATATACGGTAACATAAGCGTAACGATCCTCCACAGTCATATCTTATTTAAGTCATCATCATCAGTGTCATCATTACCAGCATCTTCATCAGCTTCATCATGAGCTTCGTCATCAACATCATCATCGTCATCATAAGCCTATAGCAATCTAGTACTGGTCCTCTGTATTAGATGCCAACTTATAATAGTAAAGTCCTCTTCACAGTATCCGATTGTAGCGACCCAGGTTAATTTGCTTTCCTTTCGTAACCTCATTGATAAAGCCTGTCCACCACATACTCTTGTCCATCTTCTACCAGCCATTGATAAAATGATCGATCTATTCTCATCTCTCGATGTCATAGATCTATCGGCGAGCGAAACCATCATCGGAACACCAGACCTACGGTTTTATACCACGGGTACATGGTAGACATCCTACCCATACGTACAAAACTTTTGGGAACACATTCATTGTACGCTCAGCTAAGGAGAGGAATTCCCTGCCGGAGTCTGTGTTTCTTGATAGCTACAACATAGGGTCTTTAAGTCAAGAGTGCCAACATTGTGTGGACCGCCCGGAGGACACGGTTGAGCATACGGTAGAGGTGTGCCCCGCTTGGGCAGAGCACCGCCGTGTCCTCGTGGGGGCGATCGGTGGCAGCGATCTCTCGCGCCGGGCCTTGGTACAGGCCATGGTCCGGAGCGAGGAGGAGTGGCAGGCAGTTGCCTCCTTCTGCGAAGCAGTAATGCTAGCAAAGGAGGCGGCCGATCGCGTGAGGCAACGGTCCTCACGCCCCAAACGCCGCCGGGATTCCGATCCCGATTTCCGGCCACCGTAGGCGCGGGCTTGCGGACGGTGAGCAATGGGTGGCTCGCCGTCCGATCGTCCGGTAACCGTCCGGACCGAGCCCAAGTCGTCGACGGCGCGTAGCGTTCCACGCGCGCCTCAAGGAGATGTCAGCAACCGTAGGGGCCCAGCAGGGTCGAAGCCTACTGGGGCCATGGGTGATGCGAAAGAGATCCCCGGGGCCCTGGAAAAAAAATGGCAAAGAAGGAACAGGAGTGGGTTTTTAGTCAGTAAAAGTCTGACACTATCTCGCGCTCCGCCCAAGAGCGGGGGATGTCATTAGATGATTTTCCCAGCCAAAAAAAAAAAAGTCAAGAGTGTAGGTTACTTCTAGGCAAGCGTGCTCCATCATCAACCACATCGTGGCTTACCTACAGTGTAGGTGAGATAGTGGTCAAACGCGAGTCTATAAACTATAAAAAAAAAAACGATCGCTATGTTATGCTTTTCATAAACCTGTCATAAGATAGTTCGCGACTATGAACAACGATCGTTGTACAGATCTTAAGCGACAAACAGCTTAGTTCCAATCCAAATGAAAATGCGCAGGAGTGAATGATGTAGTGATATGAGCCAAGCTGCGCAATGCCAATGAAGCTATTGTACTCTCTTTAACGTCAGGGTCTTATTCAAAACAGCAAACATCTATTATATAGGACATTTTTAGTGATTTTTTTATGAGTCGGGTATTATGCATGGTCCTGTAATACCTATAGGGTGGGTATAAAGGCCTACGTAACACCATAAATTCGCTCTATTAACAATTTCGACATTATACCTATAGTCCAGTCAAATTAGACCAAAAAATAGGGGTAAGGTTACAATAAGTCGCACCCAGCTGAAAATTGGTAGGATTGTTCAAAACACCGTCATAAATAAAATCTAAAAAGTCTTCATCGATCCGACACCTGGAAAAAAATACTCGGGGTCAAAGGTCACAAAAACGAGTTTTTCGCAATTTTCAGTAAAACGGTAAGTTTTATCATAAAACTAGCTTCTGCCAGCGGCTTCGCCCGCGTGAGAGAAGGTTTTCATCATACAAACTTTGGACCCCCGTTTCCTCCCCTTAGGGTGTGAATTTTGAAAAATCCTCTCTTAGTGCTCGCCTACGTCATAAAAGGAAGCTTTTTGCAAAATTTTACGCTTCTAGTCCCAGTAATTTCGGCTGTGTGTTGATATGTCAGTCAGTCAATTTCGCCTTTTATATACATATATAGATTAGCTCAGACGAAAATTGTAGATCAGATAATTATCTACAAATATGTCTTAATTCTTTTTTTCCTAAGAGCCACCGTTTCTTGAGATATAATGATTCATAAAGTTGAAAGAAGTCATCGTCATAATATGCACCCGTTTTCACGCCACCTTTGAGGTAGTGTACTTAGCGCGTTTTTAGTGTTCCGTACCTCAAAAGGATAAAACGGAACCCTTATAGGATCACTTTGTAGTCTGTCAGTCTGTGTCTGTTTGTCTGTCTGCCTGTATGTCTATCTGTCTGTCAAGAGCCTTTATCTCGAGAACACGTAAAATTATCGATTTGAAATTAAAACTATATACTTACTCAAGTTTGCGCTCCCTTGAAGCTGTGAAAAAATCAAACGGCCGTTTATGTTCAATTTCCGAATCGAGTCTCAAAGATTTTTACGAAACGCTACATTATTTTTTGTGACGTAATTACAAATTTACAGTTTTCAGAATTTTTCCTATACTTATGCTATGAGACCTTACTTCATGGCAAATTTCAGGATTCTAGGACAACGGGAAGTACCGAAGTACCTTATGAATTTTGATTCCCTTGAATCGAAATCGATATTTTGACGATGACCTCTCTCTACTTTTTGAATCATTGTATCTCAAAAACGGTGGCTCTTAGGAAAAAAAGTACTGAGACATTTATGTAGATAATTATCTGATCTACAATTTTTTCTGTACTTATTTTATAATAAAACTTACCGTTTTGCTGATAATCGCGAAAAACTCGTTTTTGTGACCTTTTACCCCGAGTTTTTTTTTCCAGGTGTTGGATCGATGAGGACTTTTTAGGTTTCATTTATGATGGTGTTTTGAACAATCCTATCAATTTTCAGTTGGGTGCGAATTATTGTAACCTTGGTTGTCTAAATTGACCGGACTACCATTGAAATCGTATCTACAATAAATATCGACACAATCATTCTGACAACATATTATTATAACAACCAACAAAAAATACATAAAAGAAAATTAATTATTTCAAATTACATAGGCAAGCGTGCTCCATCGTCGACCACATCATCGCTTACCATCAGGTGAGTTGGTGGTCAAACGCGAGCCTATCATTAATAAAAAAAAAAAAAAAAAAAAAAACATAAATTTGGTAATTTCTCTGTTATAAAGTGTATGCCAAATAAAATAACAAAAACAATTAAATTCAGATCCCACCATTACAAAATTGGAAAGTAAAAATATTAAGTTACCAACTTTTCCTTGAGGAAACATTTTAAACTATTTTGAGAAGTATTCCAGAATCGAACTAACCCAAATTTGTAAAAAAAAAAATCTTCTAATAAATAAACATGTATTAATGGGAGTTTTCAAAACGACTCTGCATAAGGATAAAATCTCAGTAAAATAAAATCATGACAATTAATTGAAAGAAAATCATGACATTTAATTGAAAGAAAATCATGATATTTAATTGAAAGAAAATCATGATATTTAATTGAAAGAAAATCATGACCATAATTTCTTTCTTTCAAATATTTCTTGTATATATTCAGAAGAGGAGGAGGCCGAAGAAGACCAGTTTCTAGACGAGACGTTCAATATCAAACCTCGCGTCAAGAAACTGGCCAACCAGTTCAACTTCTGCGAGCGAGCGGCACTCACCTACAACTATCCTAGACGAGTAAGTGGTTGTTTTATTATTTCCTTTATTTATTTCTTCTCTTAGATACATATATACATTATTAAATTTGTATCTGATATTTTGTTCTTCTAAGCAAAATGTGTTTAAAAAAGGCATCCCAATTAATGTAGAAATGGACAGGCTACATATCGGATGAGAGGTGGTCGTTCAGCAAATCTGTTGTGAGTAATGGCCGAAATAATAGAAAGCGACTCCATGGAAGATCTGGGTGAAGATAGCGAGACGAACTAAAATGTTTCATGAGGTATTTTGCCACGTGCCAAGAGCAAACCCGTGAAAAGAGAAAAACGGGGAGGAAAACCTTTGTCCAGCATGAGGTCAGTATGAAACGATTTAATAAAAATAAAAAAACAAAAAAAATCTCACCTAAACGTAGTAATTTACTACTACGTTGAGGTCAACATTTTTTGTTTTTTTTTTTTTTATTAGTGTATCCCTGATTTCATACACAAAATATAGTTTTTTCCAGTTCTTTCAGACAACTTTTGTTTTTTTTCTTTTCTTAAAATCTTTTACGGACACAAAAACATGTCATAGTTATTGCGTATATGAGTGCGGTGTCTTGTGTATATGAATTTACATGTTTGTGAACGCACCCACGATACAGGAGTAAGTCTTAATGTGGGACAACGTTTTAGGAAAAAAAATTGATCTTGGCGGGGGCACTACCGTGCCCCCAGATAAACAGCAAATGAGAGCCAATCCTTTCAAAATCTTCGCTCTTTCTTCTGGACCTATTTTTACTTTTTTTATAAGCTTTTTAGGGTTCCGTAACCGAAACTTGCCAACGGGACCCTATTACGGAACCTCCTCTGTCTGTCCGTCCCTCTGTCAGCGGGTTGTATCTCATACACCGTAAGAGGTAGAGAGTTGAAATTTTCACAGAATGTGTATTTCTATAGCTACTATAACAACAAATAATAAAATTAATATAAAGTTAAAAAAAAAACTGGGCAAGTGCGAGTCGGACTCGCGCTCTGAGAGTTTCGTACAAACTTACCTTTGTAAATAGTTCAATTCCCGAATGGAGTTTTCATAATCGGAATCGGAATTTTTTTATGACCTACTGTTTTCAGATTTTTTCCTATATCTGTGCTATATGACCTTGCATTATGCCAATTGTCAGGTTTCTGGGTCAACGGGAAGTACCCTATGAATTTTGATTCACTTGAGAGCGTCGAAATATACAAACGACCGTATGATTTGTTTTCGTTAACTTAGAAGTTTGATTTTTTTCACAACTTTAAGGGACCTCAGATCTGAGTATATGGTTTTAATTTCAACTCGATACTTCGACGCATTCCCGAGATAAAGGGTCTTGACAGACAGACAGACATACAGACAGACGGACAACAAAGTGATCCTATAAGGGTTCAATTTTTTCCTTTTGAGGTATGGAACCCTAATTAAACCGGGTTCCCATACAAGAAACGTTATTTTGTCGGAGTTTTTTTACTCGACTTTAATATTGTAGTACGGAACCCTTCGAGTATGAGTCCGACCCGCACTTGGCCAGGTTTTTTTTATTCGGTCATTCGCTATTTGACTCAACCGAAGTAGGTAACGATAAACAAGTCTGTTTAGCAGGAAACATTTCGAAGAAATGCGCATAAAGTTTTTTTATGAGCTTTTCACTATTCATTATTTTTGTGTGCGTTTTTCTGGCACCATTCTGTATATTATTTAAAGCGAAAATAGATATTGCTTATCGTTACAATTGCAGGATTATAGTAGTTATATTCTACTTTATAATCTAACTAGCGTCTGCCAGCGGCTTCGCCCGCGTGATAATAGTTTGTTTTTTTTTTTTGAGATTTAAACTATCCTATCTCTCAAGTTGGATCGAACTGCACATGGTGTGCGAATTTTATTATAATCGGTTATGTGGTTTAGGAGTCCATTGAGGACAAACATTGTGACACGAGATTTATATATATTAAGATTTTTATTTGATTTTTCAGATTTTTGGCTTGCTACTCTACATATACTGTATTAAGTGCTACATTTGACTACAGACACAGAGTAAATTAGAAACATACTTTATACAACAACTACATTTTTTTTTTTTGAGGTAACAAGTCATCTAGTGACGTCTCCCGCTCTAGAGCGGAGCGAAAAGTCTGACATAGCCGACTTTTACTGACTAAAACCACAACTATGTTCCCTCAGTTGCCCTTTGCGTTTTAGGACCACGAGTAACCTTTTCAGAAGTCCTCCCATAGCCCTAGTAGGCATCGGCCCTGCTGGTACCGGTTTTGCAGACATCAACTCACTACGAACCACAGAAAACTACGCGTCGTCGTCGATTCGGGCTCGGTCCGGACGGTTACCGGACGCCCGGACGGCGAGCTACACATTGTTACACCAACTACCTAACAATGACCACAAACATCTCCAAATATTATCCACGACATGTGTTCTAGTTACATGACCCTCTTTTTATCGTATGTACGTACGAAATGATATTGTTATTACAAGGGGAAAAATAACTACGGAACCACAGACTGTTTACTAATACGCATTATCTATATTTTTCATTTCCACGCCACTCACAGCGAAAAGTAATTATCTTTTTCTAATACTACGCCGCTTTTTTTAATATATTTATAAAACCTTATCTTCTAACTTCATTTTCATTAGATAAGTACCGAAATTACACACAAAAGATAGCATTATCTCTAGTTATACGGATCGAAATGCATATTGCGTATTTATTATTAACACACACAACGCTACGTAGATAGAAAACTATCATACAAAATACATTCACGAAAATACACTAACAATAATTGAAATCATAATTCGAGATAATTTAAATCCATCACCACCGACTCAAGTACCTATTGACTTTAGCGTTGTGAATTTTAATTCGATTTTTAAGTGGCCATTGAAGTCTCAAAAAAAGCATGAGCTGCAATAGAGTTTGAACTTTGTCACCTAAAACATAGAGTCTGTTGTTCGAAAATTTGATCATTATCTCGAATATTCTGAATTCAAATATGAACCATATTTATGAATAGTTTATACTCACGTTTAATTAAAAACTCTTCACCACTTCATTACAGTAGCTATGGAACACCACAAACACTAAAAACTCCTTTCTATTCTCAAAATTTACTTCCCGAATCTACTTCGAACCGGGAACTTCGTACTGTTTGTAGACGGGCGGCCGCCGCGCACGCTAGTCTACAAATACATCTGCACGAGACGTAATCTGTGTGTTTGTATGTAGTCGGTGGACACACAGACCGTCCCACCTCCCAGAGCCAACTTTGGAGCCACGGCGCTGCAGTGCATCATCTTCGACTACTATCAGGAAGATTACGCCAGGAAAATGAAGGAAAAGGAGGATGAAAAGCCTAAAAGGGTAAAAACTATTCTGCATATTTTTATATTCCACATTTCTTCTTTATTGATAGGCTCGCGTTTGACCACAATCATGCCTGATGGATGCGATGATGTGGTCGACGATAAAGCCCGCTTACGTAAAAGTAACCAATTAACTCTAGACCTGAAGACCCCTAGGTTGTAGCTATCAGGATATTTTATAATTTACAATTCTGAATATTATCAAAAAGAACAATTTTAACTATAGAAAGTGTGGTGTGTAAAATAGTTGTCCCCATTAGCATTTTCAAACCTCATTGGACTGTATATCCTGATAAACAGTCCAACGAGGTTTGAGAAAGGAACCTTAATGTATTTCCAATAGTGGCACAATTTAAAGAAAAGAAGTGTGGTACGTGAAATTGTTGCTGGTTTTCAAACTTAAGTTACCAACATTTTTGCATGTCCTATCGCCTTGAATCGTATCCCATACTCCATAGTAGCCATCTCCACGACATGACACCGACGCGACTGGCCCCGAAAATATCTCGAAAAATAATTAAATAAAAATCTCAAGCAATCCATAGATAACGAATCCTTATATCTAAAATATGAGCAGTGGTGGCTGAGTGGTAACGGTCCCGGCTTACGAGTTGTAGATCGCGGGTTCAAACCCAGCTAGATGCATTACTTAGTGTAATTTATTACATCACCACTGCTCTCAAAACAGTAAAGGAAAACATCGTGAGGAAACGGCATGTTCTAGAACCAAAATTCGAAAACATGTGAAATCCACCAATCCGCACTGGGCCCATGTGGTAGATTACGGCCCATTCCCTCTCCTAGAGAGGAGGCCTGAGTCCCAGCAGTGGGAACATTATAAGGCTGATTATGATATGCTTATTATTATCTAAAATATGATTATTTCAAAGAAGGCATCTATTGTGTTCCATTTAAACTATAATAGAAAATAAGAACAACAAGTAGTTTTCCACGATCCGCTTACAACTACAAACTATTAGTATCAATAATACATTTAAATAAATATTAGTTCAACGTCTACTTGTTAGTGTATTTGCTCGTTCTGTTTATCTTATGTTGAATGCAGACCAGCGCATGCGCACGATGCAAAGTAATCAATTGTATAATGCAGAGAAATTTAGTTTGTTTTTGGAAAACCAGCATGTTTAACGCAAAATAAAATGCGCCTCATCGCTTTCTTTGGGGTTATATCTCTCGTATCAATTTTTATTTTATTTTTTCAATATTTACGTATCCACACTCCGTTTCGAAAACCCACCTTTTTAAAAATAGAATGATTTGTTAATTTAAACATGGTCTAATTTAAAAAAAATCGATCTCTTTGAAAGCAATATGATCACGTACTTATTAGAACTGAAGCCCTATTAAGTCAATTCCTAATCTATACACCTTTATATGTACCTAAATAAAATTGAAGTGTTTGTTTGTAAAATAACATTTTTTTTTTACCAAATGCATATGGAAGTATATTCATACCTACATATAACTACAATTTAATTTTTTAATTTTAGGCTACGTTTATTTAAAAAAAAAATGAGTTACGCGCAAAAAAAATCTTGATATTGTGATCAAATGGTATGGTGCTGTTTTCGAGTATTCACTGTTATTGAATTGTTATGGGAGTCTCAACTTCAATATCTTTATTGTGGATCAAAGGTTTGTACATAAAACAGGTCTTAAATAATTAAATTGATCAGCTACATCCCGCCCTTAGGGTATTCAATAATCATAAATAAATATACATTATTTTTACAAATAGAAAGACAAAACTAAACGAAACGAATTAGGATAGGTACACATCGGTGGGCTACTGAACACATAATGACTGAGGGGGACGATATTGTAGCATTGATTTGTCCAATAATATTTTTATAGAGTGAGTAGTAGCACATGTTTACTATCAGATCATGGAGACACTTTTTATTTTTTTTCATTTCCGTAATTATTCTGATAAACCCTGGAATATTATTATATACTCCATTCGCTTTAAGATTAGACATTTAAATAAATCTTTTTTAATGTTCGTTCAAACGATTTTGATTTTTATTGCGTTGGTGGCATGATAAATGGCGGCTGCAGTAAATAGTTGGTACTGTAACCACTTTTTTTTACTTTTAATGCCATCCTTATTACTTACGGAATAGAAGTAAAAATCCGTTGAACGGACAGTAAAAAAGATTTTTTAAATGTCTAATCTTAACGCGAATGGAGTATAGTTGCGTGTAGCCATATAAAAGATACTTTTATGAATTAGATGAGTCTTACTAGCTACCAGGGTTGGCATGATTAAAACAAGATGTTTTAAAACAAACGTTTAAAACAGTTTGAATTCGTGTTTTTATCACATGTTTAAAAACACAGATTAAAACAAATTTTAAGCATTGTATAAAACAATAAGGAAAAAACAAGCTAACGTAACCGTGGTAGGCTGTTAGTAAAGTAGTCTGATTTGCTATTTTTCCCAATCTGTGTTTTAATGCACTTGCATATGAAAACTGTCCCAGCTTTTTGGTTGCATACCTACATGGTCAATATTTATTTATTTATTAATCTTCATGCAACATAAAGTACAAAGGCGGACTTAATTCCTTAGGCATTCTCTACCAGTCAACCTAGGGTGGTAAAGAGACAATATGGTAGATGCATAAAAAGAAAATTTTATACAAAAAACAAGAGTAAAAAAAAATAAATGATGTTTCCAACTAAGTTTGTTGTCAATAGAAATTTGGTTACTTCAGTTTCTTCAATGTCGCTATCGTGGTAACTAACTTTAAACTTACTCGTGTGTTGAGTTTGTATTTTGAAATTAATTATTTTAGTTTTGTCAATGTTAATCATTGAATTATTTATTTCAAGCCGTCTATTATTGATAATTTTGTTTCGTTAATGTCAGAATCTTCAACCTTATACTTTTTTTTTGTAACACAGCTGCGAAAGAAGAAGGCGAAACATGCAAAGACGGATCAGCAGATACATGATGAGAAACTGGCGCAGAGGATCCGAGAGGCGTGGGCCATCCTCGAGAGACTCGTCAACCAGAACATTTATGATGACATTGGTATGACAGTTTGCAGGGTACCGTACCCGAAGCGTACCAACGGGACCCTATTACTATGCCTCCGCTTTCCGACTGTCTGTCAATGGGCTGTATCTCATAAACCGTGAGAGGTAGAGATTTGAAATTTTTATCAGAATGTGTATTTCTATTGCCGCTACAACAACAAAATTAAAATAAAAGGCTTGCTCGATTTTAATATTGTATTACGGAACCAGTGATTGCCTTTAGGGTTCCGTACCTCAAAAGGAAAAAATGGAACCCTTATCATGATGATCACTTTGTTGTCCGTCTATCTGTCAAGACCCTTTATCTCGGGAACGTGTGGAGGTATCGAGTTGAAATTAAAACCATATACTCAGGTCTGCAGTCCCTTGAAGCTGTGAAAAAATCAAACTTCTGAGTTAACGAAAAAAAAAAGATACGGCTGTTTATGTCGCAAAAAAAGTATATTTCGACACTCTCAAGGGAATTAAAATTCATAGGGTACTTCTTGTTGACCTAGAATCCTGAAATTTGGCATGAAGCAAGGTCTCATAGCACAATTATAGGAAAAAAACTGAAAACTGTAAGTTTGCAGTTACGTCACAAAAAAAACTTTTTTTGCGATTCGGAAAAATCTTCGTAACTCAATTCGGGAATACAACTGTTTTCATAGGTAAGTTTGTACGGAACTCTCAGTGCGCGAGTCCGAGTCACACTTGCCCGGTTTCTTTTTATTTAATTTTTAGACCACGTTTTTTTTTAAATCGTTTTAAATTTAAGGCCCACTGACCTAGCTTCTAATTTTCACCGAAAAAAACTTTCTAAAATTCTCCGTTTCATTCCCAGCTCAAGACTACCGATACTGGGACGACCCATCTGACGAGTTCCGTGAAGGCATGGGCTCGTTGCTGCCTCTGTGGAAGTTCCAGTTCGATCCCATGAGGATTCATGCTGTATGCGACGTGCAATGGAACCCTCACTATCAAGACCTCTTTGCCGTCGCCTATGGATCGTGTAAGTCGAAAATCACACTAGATTAAAACAAAATATTCTAATATTATGAAGGCGAAAGTTTGTGAGTGTGTTTGTTACTTCTTCAAGCTCGAACGTCTTAACGGATTTCGATGAAACTTGATAAACGGGTAGACCATGTCCTGGAATAGCACATAGGATACTTTTTATCCAGAAAGTATGTTTCCTTGGGATAATTTTCTACTATCACGCGGACGAAGCCACTAGTAGCAGCTAGTACAATATAAAAAAAAGAAAGAAGGAAAATACTTTTTCAATACACTTACTCGGGTTTTCGAGTAAGTGTATTGAAAAAGTATCCCATCTCTTTTATCCCATCGCTTTAAGGCACGCAATAAATTTCCGCACAAGTGCAGAAAAGTGCGCGTGCTCTTCCCCGCCACAACGTTATCACATTTATCGTATCAGGCTGGGCGCGCGTCGTCCCCCACGAGTCGCCGGTCAACCCCCGTTTATTCATCGGTCGATGTGGTAACGCTTCGGTGAAGGCCTATGGGCAGCAGTGGACGTACCTTTCGACTGAAATGATGATGATGATGATGAACTTCAAGGCGACTTGATTCATTGCCAATATTTCAAGAGACTCGAGGCCCTACCACGAGCTCTTAACGCGTTCCATTTGACGACCTGAACTGAACTGTTAAGGGATGGAGCTATAAAACATTAGTTTTAGTATATGCGAAACCTGAATATAGTTTGTTTAGAATCGGTAACTGAATCGATTCCAATAATTTTTACACCATATTATATTATTTCCCCAAAATATTTAAAAAGGTCACAAGTTGGACACCACCGACACTAAGTATAACACAGGTCAGTAAGTCATTAAGCGCCAGCGCACAGCTGGGTGGGGGAGAAAAACAACCCCTCAGCCGCCCGGATGGCCCTGTGACCATGTATTTGTGCGGACAACCAGGTAACATAACAAGCTTATAACTTTGTGATTTTTCATGATACAGTTATGAAATTTTGTACATAGGTTCTTTACATAAAAATACGAGACATGTGTTTCGGGTAAAATTAATGTCGTATAGGATGTATAACTCCATCCCTCTCTCTCGCTTGCACGACTGACATTTTAACAAGTCATGGTTAAGGCCCCTGGTGACAGTGAGTAGGTAACTCATGAATACGAAAAGTTTTACAATGGCTCCTTACATTTTGGCAAGTTATGTGGAAACTGAACAGTGCAGTTTTTTTTTCAGAGTTGACCCCACATTAAAAGATTCATCATCATCATCATTTCAGCCGATAGACGTCCACTGCTGGACATAGGCCTCCCCCAAATGTCGCCACAACGAACGATCTTGTGCGACTCGCATTCATCGGATTCCCGCAACCTTCACCAGGTCATCGGTCCACCTTGTAGGGGGCCTTCCAACACGGCGTCTTCCGGTACGCGGTCGCCACTCCAGAACTTTACGGCCCCAACAGCCATCCGTTCTGCGAGCAATGTGCCCTGCCCATTGCCACTTTAGTTTGGCGATTCTTCGTGCTATGTCGGCAACCTTGGTTCTCCTGCGGATATCTTCATTTCTGATTCGATCACGCAAGGAAACTCCGAGCATAGCCCTTTCCATTGCCCTTTGGGTGACTTTGAGCCTTCTGATGAGGCCCATTGTGAGCGTCCACGTTTCGGAACCATATGTCATCACTGGCAACACGCACAAAAGATTAAACTTTACTAATTGATAAGTCACCGTATAGCATACTCAAGTTGTTTTCGAATTCAAATTTTCCAATTTGCAATCATTCACATTGGAAAGGCAAATATATTTTTACTTTTCATTCATACATTTTCTATCAGAGAAGTTCAATTTGTGTTTTTTTCAATTCACTCGAAAACCCGGCAATTTACTGTTTTTCGTTCTAGTGCTGAAAACTGCTGGAGCTCGACCCCACCACAAGTTATTACATTTATCGTATCTGTCTGGGCGTTAAGCGACCCGAGTCGCACGTCAACCCCCGTTTATTTATTTCTTCCTAAGTGTATTGAATAACGTCGTTTGATGCGTACGTGGCTTGTTACTGCAGCACTCGTCTCCATAACACCCTCGCCTACGGTTCGGGCGAATTCTGACTTAGTCACAATGTCAAACTTTCTCGACTTGTATCAAAATGTACTAGGTATTCTTATCTTGCCCCCAGCTCATCGACGGATGAACTCGTGCATTCATATATAAATCATTTGTAACCTTCTCAAGCCCATTTGTCTCTCACATTGTCCCAAAACAGTTTCGCCTCACAATTTGAATAGGAAGCAATTGAGATGACGACGGTTAGTCAATATAGGTGCTGAATACCGGCACTCGAGTCCATTGGGAACGTCGCGTCGTTTTGGCAACAATGAGAGCCGAAGGTGCCCGAAGATTGCCGATCTCACACGATTCTGCGTCGCACGTTACACCAGACTTATAATGCAAACATGTTGTATTTTTGGCTCTTCGTACGTTTGGGCAAGTTTTTACACACCTCTTAGGGCGGAATTCACCAATAAAACTAATCGCGTTTTAACGTTTAGCTCGTATAATCGCGTTTAGCAGCTGTCACTAGTGTCACTTGTAAAAATACAACAAAAGAAAAATACAGACAAGTGACACTAGTGACAGCGGCTAAACGCGATTATGCGAGCCAAACGTTAAAACGCGATTAGTTTTATTGGCGAATTCCGCCCTTAGATATACACTCAGTATAGTACTACCTACGTTCTATTTAATGCAGACTGTCAACGCTCTTAAAATGTACACGGTACTCTTGAATAGAATCACTCAATGTTTTCTAAGCTACTCTAAAACAAAACCAAAAATGTCCCATAAAAAGTTGCTTTCTTGTATCAGATAAATCTTATTATAGGTATAAATCCAACTTAATCAATAAAATTATTATCCTTCTTGCCTTATTTATTTATTTTATTATTTTTTGCACACACATAGAAAAAGAAAAAGATAATACATTATGACTAATTATATGGAAAAGTTGTTCTGCCATATATGTACATTAAAAAAATGGGGGGTGAGAGTAGGAGAGTAAAAAGTAGCCAACTCTCAGAACTACCAAATATACACGAAAAAAACTTTTACGAAATATTCGATAACAAACACAGTGACACGAGATTTTTATACATAATATATGTTAGACAAATATCATTGCAAAGGTAAAAAAAAAAAAACTTCTTTTAGACCTGCGAAAGGAGATTAAAAGATATGTAGGCAATAGTATGCAAAAAAAAAAAGTCGTAAAAAGCATACAACCGAATTGAGAACTTCCCAAGGTACACTCTTGTGTAGGTATGTGACATCTTAAAATAAAGAATAAAATAACACATGCACTTTATTTATTAATAAATACCAATATAACTATATATACCTTATTACTATAAATAAATACAAAATATAATCCTTACCTATACATTATAAAACAAAATCACAATAAAAATCCAAGGGCGTTTTATAATACGGGCTTTAGCCTAACAAATTGGTGGAGAGTTGTGGCACATTTTCCTCAATTGAATGTAACTGCTTGTCGAAAGAGTAATCATCTAATTGAGTGTAGTGGTTGAGGCGTTTCTACCACTAGAGGATAGGGTTCCGACGAGAAAAGTGGTGTGGCATTAAGTTCAGTTCACATGACGATGCGACGTAAAACAATACCTCTACATTCCTATTTTCTAAATTAATATTCGTTTTTATGCAATAAAAGAAAAAAAAGGAAGCAAAACTACCGTGTAACCAAAAATTATAGGTAACTTGACTCTGAACTAAAATAAACCAGTTTAAAATCAAAACAACTTTTTGAAAAACATACGAATAAGTTTACATTAACTTTTTTAAATGCTCTGTAGAGCTTGTATGATATTTTTTTAAACGCCTTTATAGGACCTACCATACGCACAACCTTTACCACAGTTTTGCCTGCGCAGGCCGGTTTGTATGTGCAACACCGTGTAAAACTGTATCAGTTTTACCAACCACACACACGGTATTCCGTACCAAACATGTCGCACACGTCGCCGCGTCGTTCGTTAGCGTTTCGTGTAGGAAGAGAGAGTGCACGGTGTCTGCGCACACGCTTGCTCCAAGTACCCCGATCTGGGCGTGTCGGTCTCCATACATTTTATATAGAAACTAGACTTGTAGAGCTATAAGTATTAGATCCACGCCACGCGACGACGTTCTACGTACAAATCAGGCGTGGTCCAAGTGTGCGTCGGTCTAATGTAGTTCTAACTTAATATCTCCTGCGTACTTGGCTAATCTCTATTAAGATTGGCCACCGTGATCGAAATTTGGTCGAGACGATTCTTCCGTGTACAAACCGGCCTGCGCAGGCGAAGCTTGTGCGTGTGGTAGGCCCATTAATCTTTATATATAAAAGGAGAAACTGACTGACTGACATATCAACGCAAAGCCGAAACTACTGGGACTAGGAACATAAAATCTTACACAAGGCTTCCTTTTATGACGTAGGCCATCACTAAGAGAGGATTTTTCAAAATTCACCCCCTAAGGGGATGGGGTAACGGGGGTCTAAAGTTTGTATAGAACAACCTATTTTCACGCGGGCAAAACCGCTGGCAGAAGATAGTGTACCATAAACTTTTTGAAATCGCCAGTTTTTGACGAGAAGAGCTTCTTGACAGGCAATATGTGGACCAAGATCAGTTCTGTAATCTGCAATTTTTTCTTCAACAGTGGACTTCACGTGCCAGCAGAAGGTGGGCTGCCTGTGCCTGTACAGCATCAAGAACCCGGCGTACCCTGAGTACGCTGTGATCACGGAGTCGCCTGTCATCTGCCTTGACGTGTACAGGGAAATACCGTACCTAATTTGTGTTGGTAAGTAACTAATCTACCTAAATTTGTATCTACTTAACATTATATTGCTGAAGGATTTGTTTGGTAGAACGCGCTAATCTTAGGCACTAGTGGTTCAAATAAAAAAATATTTTAGTGAGCGCTGCCCATTTTGCTGAGCGCTGGCCGTTTTGCATGAATGTGCCGCATAATTTAACTTTTTTGTATAATTTGTTATCTATGTATGTTATTATTATTATTTTTTAAGTTATGTGTCATGTTTGTGCAAATAAACTGTTTTTCTTTCTTTCTTTCTAGTGTTTTTCTTTTCAGTGGGAAAATCATCCAATGACATCCCACGCTCTTAGGCGGAGCGGGAGCGTGTGTCAGACTTTTACTGACTTAAAACGCACTCCTGTTCCTTCGTTGCCTTTCATACCAGGGCCGAGTCTTCCATTCAGAAGCAGACCCGTTGCCCCGGTAGGCCTCGACCCTTCTGGGCCCCTACGGTTTGCTGACATCTCCTTGAGGCGCGCGTGGAATAGTACGCGCCGTCGACGACTTGGGCTCGGCCCGAACTGATACCGGACGGTCGGACGGCGAGCTACCCATTTTAGTGTTAGATAGCCCATTTATAGAGAAAGACTTTAAAATATCACACTAGGACCAATACGAGCGGATCAGTAAGCAGCAGTTAGCGTGATTATAATCCATCACAGTAGAGACTTACATTATGGCTGAAATCATCATCAGCCTCTTACCTTTATAATTTTATGAAGGTTTGACGCATAGATATCCGTGGTTTGACGCAATATGTATTTCCTGTATTTTCTTCTTCTTTAATCTACTTATACTGGGGCCAGTATAAGTAGATTAAATAAGAAGAAACTCGGCATTTTGGTTTTTTATGCATCAATAGAGCACTGTACGCAATTGCAAAGCGACTGAATGACGCGTACAGCCGCCGTTCGATCATACAACCAATTTGGTTCTATAGAGGCGGCACGTGCCACGCCATACGTGCATATCCCTCGATATCCGTGGTTTGACGCAATATAGGTACCTGTATTTTCTTCTTCTTTAATCTACTTATACTGGCCCCTCACAGATAGATTCTGTTATGGTTGTGCTTCGATCAACAATGTGTTGATCAAAGTGTTTGTGCAAAAGATTATTGTGTATAATATTGTACATCGTAGGTTCAAACCCAGGCAGCCGATTTACTTTGTGTAATTTATATGTGTATCGATTTATATGCGCAAGTTACGATCAGTATTATTTTTATGTATTCCGAGCGTAATAAAACCGTATGCGCCACTGGATAGATGAGTCGGTTAATTGTTTTTTCTATCAAAATAGTTGAGGTACATTAGACAAACAAAACATTGCCACTAGTTTTTTCGGTCTAGCTCGAGTGGCCCCGGTAGATTAATACACATAAATTATTTCACCACCACTGCTCGAAAAATAGTGAAAGAAAATATCGTGAGGAAACCGGCGTATCCTAGAAACGAAAATCCGAAGACATGTGACATCCGCCACCCTCACCGGCTCGCGTGATGGATTACAGCCGTAATCTCTATCAATCAATCTCAATAGTCAGACATTACCCTCTCCAGCCTTATTCGTCTTTGACAAAATTCGTCCATCTTTTCCTTGATTTCCTCTAATCATCCACATTCATTCATAGCATAGTCGGCCTTATAATGTTCCCACTGTTGGGACTCAAGCCTCCTCTCTAGGAGAGGGAATGGGCCGTTATCCACCACGCGGGCCCAGTGCGGGTCACATGTCTTCGAATTTTTTGGTTCTAGGACATGCCGGTTTCCTAACGATGACGAAATAAATTACACAAAGTAATGCGCCTGGCTGGGTTTGAACCCGTAACCTACAACTCGTAAGTCGGGGCCGTAACCACTCGGCCACCACTGCTCATTCATACATCACACTAATATTATAAAGGCGAAAGTTTGTGAGTGTGTGTGTATGTTTTTATTACTTCTTTACGTTCGAATGGCTGAACGGATTTGGATGAAGATTGGCACATATTTGGGTAGACCATGTCCTGGAATAGCACATAGCATAGGTACTTCTTATCCCGGGAGTATGTTCACTTAGGAGAATTTTCTACTTTCACTCGGGCAATGACGCTGACAGGAACTAGTGTTCCATACGTATATAATAATATTCACACAACTATCACACAACGCCGTTTAGTCCCAAGCTAAGCAGAACTTGTGTTATGAGTACTAGACAACTGATAACAGTTGAAACCTCTACGGTCCGGACCAAGCGTTTCGCCTTGTCGTTTATACCGCGTACATCGAGGGACTTTTTTTTTTAGGTGGGAAAATCATCTTATGACAAATCCCGCTCTTGGGCGGAGCGTAAAATAGTGTCAGACTTTTACTGACTAAAAACCCACTCCTGTTCCTTCTTTGCCTTCGTCCCAGGGCCCCGGGTTTCACTTTCACACTACCCGTGGCCCCAGTAGGCTTCGACCCTGTTGGGCCCCTACGATTTGCTGACATCTCCCTGAGGCGCGCGTGGAACAATACGCGCCGTCGACGACTTGGGCTCGGTCCGGACGGTTACCGGACGATCGGACGGCGAGCCACCCATTGCTCGCCGTCCGCAAGCCCTCGCCTACGGTGGCCGGAAATCGGGATCGGAATCCCGGCGGCGGTTAGGACGTGAGGACCGTTGCCTCACGCGATCGGCCGCCTCCTTTGCTAGCATTACTGCTTCGCAGAAGGAGGCGACCGCCTGCCACTCCTCCTCGCTCCGGACCATGGCCTGTACCAAGGCCCGGCGCGAGAGATCGCCGCCGCCGATCGCCCCCACGAGGACACGGCGTTGCTCTGCCCAAGCGGGGCACACCTCCACCGTGTGCTCCACCGTGTCCTCCGGGCGGTCCGCACAGTGGCGACACCCGGGCGTCTCTTCCGCACGAATCCGGTGCAGGAACTTCCCGAACTTACCGTGTTCGGTGAGAACCTGCGTCATGCGGAAGGTGAGGACGCCGTGAGGTCTTTCCAACCACGCCTCAAAGAGGGGACTTATCGCCATAATTGTGGCGTGCCCAGCACTGGGTCGCGACAGTCGTCGCCATTTCTCCATGAGAAATCAGAAATCAGAAATCAGAAATCAGAAACGTTTATTTCAAATAGACCAATTACAGGCACTTTTGAATTGTCAAAATGTCAGTCAGTCAAAAAAAAACAAGTGAAGCTAAATTGCACGTTCCAAAGCGTAGATCTCTATGGAGAAGAACGTGCAAGAAACTCCATGGACACTCTTTTAAATCATGTTATGAGTTACATAAATCTTGGTTACATATTTCTTGTCGCTTCTAATATGTGAGCACAATGTAGATAAGTAATAATAATTAAAATAAAAAAATATACTTAAAAAAGACTAATTAAAAAAAAAAATAGAAATTGAATTAAGTCACTGGCAGCTAAGAGATGACCAGTCTCAACTGACGGCACCCGTTCACGAGCATGACGCGTGCATCAGCCCCACTCAGCTCAACCATTTTTAAGGGAACTGAATGACCCAATAACACGTGCCACCATCAGCAAGACATTTGAGTGAGCATGACAAACTCTCAACTGCCATGCTCGTAATGTCAAACAAGTTGTAACCTAATAAAAATGCTCCATGGTACTTCACATTCACAAAACTTGAAAAACAAAGTGCTTCTACATTATACAATGCTACTGTTTCCAAATACAAAAGATAATAAATTATCATAAGCTCTATTGAAATAAAAAAAAAAAAAAAAACATTTCTAAAACAACAATACAAAAAGGGGAACAGTATCTCTTCCAAAATTATAAAAAAACTAATTTGAAGGTAAAAGTGGCTGTGGCTGCGGAGCAGGACCGGCATTTAGCCAAGCGCTTTTATCAAGGATATAATCTTCCAGTTTATAATACGCTTGTCTACATAGTGTGCGTTTAATGCATGCTTTAAATTTGGACTCATTTAGTTGTAGAATCTCAACTGGTATTTTATTATAAAATTTTACACAGTACCCCATGAAAGAACTATGTACTTTAGCCAATCTGAACCGAGGTTGATCTAATTTGTTCCTGTTCCTAGTATTAAAATTGTGCCTGTCACTTATCTTAGTAAAAAGATGAATATTTTTCCGAACATACATAATGTTTTCATAAATGTATTGACAAGGGACCGTCAGGATGTTTATTTCCTTAAATAGTTCCTTAAGAGAATCGCGTCTGCGAAGATTATATATGGCTCTGATAGCTCTTTTCTGCAGAATAAAAATAGACTCTATATCTGCAGCCCGTCCCCATAGCAAAATACCGTAAGACATGATACTATGAAAGTAACTAAAATAAACTAGTCGCGCAGTATCCACATCAGTAAATTGACGGATTTTTCTGACAGCATATGCTGCTGAACTAAGCCGACCTGCCAGAGATGTTAAATGAGGACCCCATTGTAGCCTCGAGTCAAGCGTGATCCCTAGGAAAACCGTATTCTCGACGAATTCAAGTTTCTCCTTGTTCAATACTATGTCGGAGTAATTACTTTTAACATTCGGTAACGCAAATCTTATGCACTTAGTTTTTTTTCCATTTAACACTAAATTATTAACAGTAAACCAGTTTTGGACTTGCTGTAAAGCATCGTTTACGTCATCAAGATTAGTGGAACGTCTATTGATCTTAAAAATTAACGACGTATCGTCAGCAAACAATACAATATGTGGTTGTTTTTTTAATACCCGAAGAAGAGAACCCGCCAGAGCTCTGTGTCCAGTTTCGCCCCGGCGTTGCATCTCCATGCGCAGATCGTGCATGTGAGCAAGGCCTGTTGCTACCAGATCCCATGGTGGCTGTCCAGCAAGGAGGCTCGCCGCTTCGCGGGAAATCGTCCGGTATCCTCGCACCATCCGTATGGCCATGACCCTCTGGCATGCGTTCAGCCGGGCCGCTGGCTGCTTCCGCAGCGCCGGCGACCATACCGGTGCGCCATAAAGGGCCATGGACCGAACGATTCCTGCGTAGAGCCTCCGGCAGGAGGCGTCTGGACCCCCCAGGTTGGGCAGGAGCCGCCCGAGGGCAGCCCCAGTCCGATTTAGTTTGGGAGCCAGACGTCGGAAGTGCTCCTCGAAATCCCATCGGCTGTCGAGAACGAGTCCCAGGTACTTCATCGTCGACCCGACGCCGATGTGGACTCCTCCTACCGTTAGTTGGGAACCCGGTGGTGGCGCGTTCCGAGGACCGTGAAAGCACATGGCCTCGGACTTGTGCAATGCCACCTCGAGTCCCAACTCCTGGATCCTGCCCACGACTGTCGCAACCCCGTGTGTCGCTAGTTCGACCGCCGCCTGGTACGACTCTCCCCGCGCCAGGACCAGCGTGTCGTCTGCGTAGCAGACCACGCTGACCCCGTCAGGGAGGTCGCCGCGCAGCACGTAGTCGTATCCGATGTTCCACAAGGGCGGCCCTAGTACCAATCCCTGCAGAACACCGCACGACATCTCTCGGCGTTCCCACTCTCCCTGGTGACCAGGGTAGATGATGTACCTGTCCGACAGGTACGCCTCGACCACACGACAGAGGTAGTCGGGCGTCCGGTGATACCGGAGTGCCCTCCTAATGCTACTCCAAGGCATCGAGTTGAAGGCGTTGGCGATGTCCAGAGACACCGCCACGACACACCTGCCCTGGGCCACCGCATCCCCCGTCGTGAGGGCTCGCACGCGCATGATGGCGTCCACCGTGGAGCGCCTCCTGCGAAAACCAAACTGGCCGTCCGCCAGATCCGGCCCCGCCCGTGTTAGGTGCGCGACAAGGCGGTCTGCAATTACTCTTTCAAAGAGCTTGCCCACCTCGTCGAGTAGCACAATGGGCCGGTACGCGGACGGAGAGTCCGCAGGGCGCCCCGGCTTCGCGATGAGGACCAGTTTCCAAGTCTTCCAGCGAAGTGGGAACTGGCCCCTCTCCATGCATGCGCTGAAGAGCCCTCTTAGTCGAGGCCCGAGAGCCTCCATGGCCAGGACCCAGGCCTTCCCAGGCAAGCCATCGGGTCCTGGGGCGGTATTTTTGGCACTCAGCCTTCGTACCGCCACTCTCATCTCTACCTCGGTCACCTCGTACATCGAGGGACTGGAATTATCTGCCTGCTACGGTTTTCCCGTCCGATTATAATTTAGGTGTCTTCAAGGCTAGAGTGAATAGGCTCTCAATAAATTAGTGCGCCTCACCATCAACGATTGCATTACTGCTTACCATCAGGTGGGATCGCAGTCAAGCATAGTTTATATCAATTAAAAAAAAAGATCACACAAACATTTGTCCTGGGTGGGAATCGAACCCACGACCTCCGTCATAGCAGTCAGGGCCACTAACCACTGGACCAACAGGCCAGTCTTATATTATGTATTCGGTAGGCTGCCCTATATTTTTAAGTTTGCTTCAACTACTAAAGTTATGATCAAAAAACTAAAATTGAAAGTAGGTAAAACGGATGAAACAATTGTTTTTCACATAAGTCATATCTGCTCCCGTTATGTAAAATACATTCATATTTTATACGAAATTTCGCCTAGTCAAAGCAAGAATTATTGCACCTGATTCACGCATTCTGCTGCGCCTCATATAAAACCATATGTTACTACTCTCTAGAAAGTATTTTCATATTTTGTAAAAGGAGGTAAGCATACAAATAAAAATGGTTCTAAATGTTCACATTATTGGCCCGAACAACTATCTGCTCCCCTAGCCAAGTTACAATCGTATCGTTCGCGCCGAACGCCTCGAGTAGGCCACGCCTCCGATTCCTTTGTTCTGACGTCATCTCAACGCTCAGTCACGTGGTCAGAACAAAGGAATTGGAGGCGTGGCCTACTCGAGGCGTTCGGCGCGAACGAAACGATTGTAAGTTGGCTAGGGGGGCTGACATGATGGTAAGCGATGATATGGTCGACGATGGAGCACACTTGCCTAGAAGTAACCTATTCACATATGACTTTGAGTCCCTTAGGTTGAGTTATCAGGAAACAGACTCCGACAGAGAATTTCAGTTCTAATTGCTGTACGCACAATGAATATGTTACCAACTCGTTTTGTCAAGTACGTAAGATGGGTGGGATGTCCATCATGTACCGGTGGCGCAACACCGTACGTAGAGTGATCCGATGATGGACTAGATAGTGACGCTGTCATTTTCGATAATTGAGTTAGCAATAATAAAAGAATAATGCCCAAATTAGTATCTCTTCCCCAAGCAATACCTAGAATGCAGATCTATGTCATAAGATATGCCAATTGTATTTTTAAAATAACTAGATTTAATCTATACATATAATAAAACAGTAAAATGGTGGAGCGTTGGTATTAGTTGGCGAAAAAACTACTGAACCAATCCTGTTCAAATTTTGCATACATAATCCTTATAGGCCGGGTCAACTGTTAGGCTACATATTATCACGCTATTTGCTATGGGGGGTGAGCAATAATCCAAAATGTCGACATTGAACGACATTTGCCACGAGTTCGATCCCCAGCTACAGTTAAAAATTTTGTCATTATTTTATCTTCTTTTTTGTAATAAAATAACTTTTACCATTTTTTCAAAATAAAATTGCCATTTCTATTCGATATCTTCTAAATATTTTGTAAAAACTAATCAAAACACATAATAAAATCAAAGCGGCGAGTAAAATCACGTACTAAAATGTTGTAAATATGGCACCACACGCAATTCAGATACTCGCAACGCCATCTAAAGACTGAAAGTAGAAATAATGATGACAATGATAGTTGAACGTCATATTTGATAGATGGCATTGTGTATTTTACGTAATTTTCTGAGTGGCGGAAGAATGACCATCGCCCAAGTTTGCAGACAGTTTTATTGTTTAAAATTGGACGAAAACCGTTATGGTTAAACTGGAGTTAGACGGAGACATTTTTAATCCTACTGCTTTTTTCCCCCGTGGTTGTAACAAGCTAATTGACCGTGATTATTCAAGGGATACCAACCAAAGGCGATAAAAGTAAATACTTATATGTATTTAATTATTGACTTTAAAATAACACGGCCAAATTTTCGGAAGGGGTAGCATGGCACCTTGCGTTGGAAGGCCCGCAGGTGGACCGATGACCTGGTGAGGGTCGCGGGAATCCGATGGATGCGAGACGCACAGGACCGGTAATTATGGTGACACTTGGGGAGGCCTATGTCAAACAGTGGACGTCTTTCGGCTGAAATGATAATGATAATGATGGCACCTTTATTTTTCTTTTTTTAAGGGTGGAAGTCATCCAATGATTTCTCCCACTCTGGTTGGAGCGGGAAGGCGTGTCAAACTTTTACTAACTAAAACCACACCTGTGTCCTTCAGTTGCCCTTTGCGACATCTCTTTGAGGAGCGTGTGGATCACTACGCGCTGTTGACGACTGGGCTCGGTCCGGTCAATTACCGGACGGCCGGACGGCTGTGGATGACCCATTGCTGGATGTCCGCGAGCCCGCGTCTACCGTGGCTGGTCGTCGGGGTCAGAATCTCGGCTCGGCGTGAGGACGTTCGTTCCCTCACGCGTGCGGCCTCCTCCTTCACTAGCATTACGGCTTTGCAGAAGGAGGCGACCGCCTGCCATTCCTCCTCGCTCTGGACCATAGCCCAAAGTCAGAAGGCCCGGCGCGAGAGGTGACTGACGCCGATTGCCTCCACGAGGACAACACACACCTCTGTGCTCCGGGATGATAGCACCTTGCGGCCTAATAATGGTGTGTTTTATTATTAGCAGTCACTGCTTCATATAAAACTGGGTCGAAAGGTTTGCGTTCCTGATCACTGTTCGACAACGTATGATGTATCTCAGATTCCTTGCAGCCTTACGTCGACATCCGTACGTTACCTCCTTGCAATGAATGGTGACCAACACTGGAACCACCCTCTGAAGGAGGCCAGTCTCAGGGATAACACTAATCGGCTGCTACATTTGTTTACCGGAATTTCATTGTTTTATGGATACACAAGCTCAGGACTGTTGAGGGTGTTTCACGCGGTTTCTGTTCCGGATTCGGTTGGAAGTACCCTGATATTACCATTTTACAAATCGCCCGGAGGACCCGTTGTAGCATGCGGTGGAGGTTTATCCTGCTTAGGTGAACCGCCGCGCCGTGTCTTCATAGAGGCAATCGGCGTCAGTGACCTCTCGGTTTGACCATCAATATGCGAGTTCGATTGGACAGGGATACACGCGTTCAAAATTTCACCGAAATTCATTCAAAAGTTGGAGACTCTTCATAGGGTAGTTCCCACTATGGAATAACATTTGTCTGATATACGAGGACGTCAGTCAAATACACACCAAAAAATCCTAGGTAAATGAACAAGTAATTTTTACGCCCCAAATGATCAAGCTGCAACAATCAATTCAAGCATGCTCTCGCAAATTCTTCATAAGTACTGTTGTGGAGGAAGATAGTTGATGATGATGGTAATTTTTGGATTCACTGGCTTTTTGGCTTTTCACCATCAGTGCAAACGTTATCCAGCTGAAGGTCGGTGTCCCGATTATGTTCCTTCGTTTACCTCTACCAAAGCTGTCTGACGGCTTAAACTCTTCAGTGAAACATTATTGAGGCGAAAATTTTACAGGAGGTAACTCTTTCGAACAATCTCGCAGCCTTAGCAGACATTGGCCCTAGAGGGCCCTATCCATTTGCTGACATCATTATGAGTCGCGCGTACATTACTACGCACCGTCGATTCAGGATTGCTTTGACCAGATGACCGGACGGCTCCACCGCAATCGCCCTGCGGCTTTCAACACCTGCAACATCCTTCATAGTTTCAGCCACCTTCTTCGATCGTAGTGCTTCACTGAAGGAGGCTACTGGTTGGCATTTTTTTCACTAATCGCCTCCATGAGGACACGGCGGCGCCGGCGCTCCTACCAAGCGGGACTGACTTCCACCGTAAGTTCCGTCGTATTCTCCGGGCGATCCGCACAATGGTGAGACTCGAGTGTTTCTTTTCGCTGAATTCGATACAGATACCTCCCGAAACACCCACATCCGGTGAGTCCTGCACAAAGAGAGGATGCCGTGACACCTCTGTAGCCACTCCTCAAAGACAGGCATTACCGCTTTGATTGTGACGTGCTCATTGTGACAATGTTGTTTTACCAGAACATAAACCAGAAACATACATAAACTAGTGCCTTTTCCGTTGGGGTAGGCAGAAATGCCAACTGCTACGACCCTTACATGCTCTTTCTATTCATTGACGTTCATACATCTGGATCTGGACGAGTACATAACATGTATCCTGCAGGTAATTTGCGTTTTTACCATTAACAGTTTTATGTGAAAGTACAATAAATAATTACGATGCTTTCAGAATGAATTGCAAGCACAGAATGATTGTACAGTTTTACGAACTTAAGTCTATTTATATAAAAGGAGAAACTGACTGACTGACATATCAACGTACAGCCGAAACTACAGGGACTAGGAGCGTAAATTTTGCACAAAGCTTCCTTTCATAACGTAGGTAAGCACTAAGAGAGTATTTCCCAAAATTCACCCCCAAAAACGGGGGTTCAAAGTTTGTATGGAAAAACCTACTTTGACGCGGGCGAAGCCGCTGGCAGAAGCTAGTTTCATTATAAAGCACGGGTTCAAAAGTTATTGGACGCTATACATGTTAGCTTCCTACTGATATTTTTCATAATATCTTATAGTTTTCAGGCAACTTTATTATTAGTTATTCAATAGGCGCGTTTTCATTTTACCAAAAAAAGAAAATACCAAATTCATTGCATCTCCTCGAACCGTCAACATAATAACGTCAAAAGGAAAGACTCGGACATGGAACTGATGCAGGGAACTAGTCAGTACGCGCCGTATAATTATGGTCAAATTGCCGTAAAAAAAAAAAACACAAATTGTATATACATGCGTAATCTGTACATTTTAGGCTTTTTCTTTGATAGTACTAAAATGTATCTACAATTTATCGTCAAAATAGCATAGCATAGTCGGCCTTATAATGTTCCCACTGTTGGGAATCTGGCCTCCTCTCTAGAAGAGGGAATGGGCCGTAATCCACCACGCGGGCCCAGTGCGGGTTGGTGGATGTCACGTGTCTTCGAATTTTTGGTTCTAGGACATGCCGGTTTCCTCACGATGTTTTCCTTCACCGTTTTGAGAGCAGTGGTGATGAAATACATTACGCAAAGTAATGCGCGCCTGGCTGGGTTTGAAGCCGCAACCTACAACTCGTAAGTCGGGGCCATTACCACTCGGCCACCACTGCTCTCAATATCGTCAAAATAATCGGTCTAAATATTAAAATCCGATCGATTTACATATGTATCAACAGTTATCTAAAAATAATCGCAACACCATTGCAATAGATGAAAATGGGAATTTAGGCTGGATTTGAGGCATGGCTGTTGTGATTTGTATTTTTTTCTATAAAAGAGTTCATCGCAGACTGCTGTATAATTTTGTTGTTATTTTAATCAATAAACAGCAGTAGTAATATGGGCTTGAAAGGAAACGTAAAATAAACACTTTGAAGTAAGTTTCTGCCGAGAAAACACTGTTATTAACCATTGCAATGTATTGTACAAAACACATTGCCAAGGAATAATAATAAGTAAAAATAATTATACTATGAAGACATGACTCAAAAGACTATATCCGAGCAACAAGCATTAATAAAAAAAAAAGCTAATGAATGAAACCTAAACTGAAATATAGTAAACAAAAAGTCCTGTTTTTTCATTTTATTAACGACTTCTTATAAAAGATTTCAAATTAATATCATAATTCTAATCATAATTATTTAGGATAGTTAGGTAGTTTAGGTACTTTTCTGCATTTTCTGGGTAACAAACGAGCATTATTCTTTTGGTATTGCTGTCCTGTGCACGTATGTGAGGCATCAGATGCTGCTATCTCTTTCATTTGAAAAGAAAGAAAGAAAAACAGTTTATTCACGCGAAATGACGTTATCTTAAATTTGCTCTTATACATAGACCTGGTCCGTGTAAAACTAGAATCAACTAGTAAAGGCAGCAGAAACTTCGACCGAAGATAATAATGACAGGCATTAGGGTGCTTTTCCACCACAGGAATGCTATGCAGCTATACTCCGAGGATGTGAAAGCTAACCTACGAAACTAGATAAGTATGTGACCGTTTCCACCGATACTAAACCAAGTAAAGGAGCGAGTAAAATGTGCTTTAAAGATGCGCCGCCGCGAGGTAGCTATGCGAGGAAGATGCGTAGCTCGAGCGATGAAGCGATGTATCGACAATAGGATATAAGGAAAGGCATCAATTGCACACATCCATAGCACGCATCGCGTTGCAAGACCTTCGCTATTGGCATACATTTTACTCTGTAATTCCTCGGGAATATATTTTTCAATACACTTACCCAAAAACCCGCTCCTTCCTACCGCTTTTAGGCACGCAATTTACTATTTTTCGTACTAGTGGGGAAAAGTGGTCGAGCTCGCCCCCGACACAATTTATTACATTTATCGTATGAGACTGGGCGCTAAGTGACCCCAACGAATCGCGCGTCAACCCCCGTTCATTTATATGATCTGCGTAAGTGTATTGAAAAACGTCGTTTTATACACGGGGTTATTTGTCGCTGCAGCACTCCTTCACAACACACCCTCGCGTACGGCTCGGGCTAATTCCGCCTCGGTCGCAATGATAAACTTTTTTCACTACAAAAGTATTTTCAGTTGCGTCACAACACAGGTTCAGTTGAAAACCAGCGTCAAGCACTAGTTATCTGGCATTCATGCTGAACTGGACCTATTACGGTGCAGCCATGAGGCACACAAATGTATTTTTTGCTTTTTTTTTTGTTTTGTGTTACCTAAATATTGCGGGCCTTGTGTTGTGCCAAATAAATTATTTTTATTTCTTCTTTCTTTCTTTCAAACTTGTAACGAAATGTACTATATTAGTTGACCTTCTGAATATTATTTATCTCTCACACACATAATCCAGAACACACAAAAAATCCTAATTTAGTTGAACCCGATTCCACCAATGCTAAGCTATGTGGACCAACAAATATGATAGTGGATATCAAACGCTTCCATAGCAACGTAGCTTAACACATCCACAGTGGGAAAGCACCCTTAACATTGAGTGTATGTAAGTTCCCATACGTAATTTACGATATCTGTTTAATGTATGTGATTCCAAGAATAACCCTGTATTACTTTGCTGAAGTGATAAAAAACAGTTGTCAGATTAAAATAACTTCGCATTACTGTTTTACGCGTTTATACAAAACATGCTGCGGTGATTTGTTTATCTCGTAATTTTAATCGATTTTGTTTATCGTTTCTCGTAATTTTAATCTAATATGTTTTGTCGATGATTCACTAGTTGTCTATGTTGTTGTTTATCTTCGAAATTTGAACTTTTTGACAGGGAGAATGTTCTGTTTACTTTTTTTATTTAATGGAAGATTACAGATACCGGCATGGATCTCGAGCGCTGACTTCCACTTGCGCAGAAGTGAAATATCAGGTCTCTTTAGTGGTATGAAGTGAGACGCGGGGGCGGGGAGTGCAATTCTTGTACAGTGATTGTCTCGCCGATGTCTACGATGCCCAAAGCGATCCCCACTCTTTCGCCGAGCGCTCAAGATTCGTGCCGGTATCCGTATCTAATAACTTCTCTTGCTCTGGGTGTAGTGGGAAGGAGTCCCAGACTGTTACTGACTAAAACCCACCTGTGTTCTTATAATTGCCCTTTGCGTTCCCGGGCTACGATAGCTCTTTCAAACAATCTGATCGAATCGACGTAGGAAAGTATTGAAAAGAGTGTGAGCGCCCCCACAAGGGCCCACAACTATACATACTTTAGTAATAGGTCACAATGCCTGTCTTATTTGATTACAAATACAAAGGTCAAGTTCGCAGCGTAATATATAAGTAGGTATTGTTTATGCCAATGAACTGATTAAGTATCTTTCCGTATTTCCCAGGACTGTACGACGGCAACGTTTGCGTGTACAACGCTCAGTTATCACTGGAGTCTCAGTACCAGTACAAATCTAACTCCGTGAGGGACAAACACAGCAACATTGTGTGGGAGGTGAGAGCATTCAACAGTTATTAATGCCTCAGCGATAGTAAGCGGGGGCGGCCTTAACTATTACGAGGTCCTGGGTGGCAGAGCTTAACGAAGCCCTTGCCTTTTTTGCAATGTATGTGAATCTTAACTGATATTTCTTATAGAAGGAAAATATAAAAATGTAAGTACCTACTACAAAAATTTGTAGTTTAAATATTATTTTAAAAGATTTATAAAAATGGACCATCATAAATATACAACAACGTTGATAAACCTATAGTCTATTCCCGTTAGGAAAATAGTGACTCATCAGTGCTACTGTAAAGTAAAGACTTAATTATTCATACTGGGGTAAATATTATAGCATTCCCAACCAGTCAAATTTTGGGTTAAAAAGTCTTAAACTGTAGTATTTTGGGGAGTGATGTACTCGCCAATAATTAATGTTATCGGCATAGTCCTCTCCAGTTCGGAACCTTGAAGACATCCTCCTTTGCGGCCGTGAACAGTTTCTGAGAACCTGCCTCACGCCCTGCTGTAGAAGGATAGGTTTCGAGGTCTTGTAGTCAAGTCGGACTGACACAGTGGCGTTTTCGTACAAACACTGCAGCACTTCGTTGTACCGATAGGGAATCTGGCACCGTTGGAGAGACTGCAAGATCTCGATCGAATCAAAGGATTTCTCGTAGTCCACAAATGCTAAGCATAGAGGCAGATTATACTCTTCGGCCTTTTGTATAACCTGCCGTAGCGTAGGTATGTATGTGGTCTACAGTGCTGAAGCTTTTTCGGTACTTTTGAAACAAATAATTTAAAAAAATGATTGACTCATTTTTTTCGTACCTAATTGTGTGGAAAAAAGAAAGGGTCTTCCGTAGTGCGACAATATTAAGGCTAGTTAGTTTACATTAATTTCCCAAAAAAACACTGTTTTAAACTACATCATCATTTTTCCATCTCCCAAAGATCCGTTGGGGTCGTCGATTAATTGACGGGGAGCCATCATTCTTCTCCATCTCCGGTGATGGTCGGGTGGTGCAGTGGGCCGTGATGCCAGGAGAGCTGCAAGCCACAACCATCATTACTCTGACTTCCAACGTGCCGCCCATTCCGGGACCTGATGGCACCATGCTCACTGTCAACAGTAAGTATTCTAACCCTCGATTTCTGATTTAAGTATTTGAAGTTGAGTATTGCTCAAACTGTACTTTGCCTGAAAATCTGTCATAATTTGGCATTTAAATAGGGTTTGAAATACAATTCAGAAACCCGCCGTAAGTATCGGAAAAAAGAACTAACATAAAAACAATTGCTTATCTCTGCAACAATAAAAACAATAAAAAGCTGTAAGTAAATTTTCCAGCTGTCAATCCCCGCATTAACGCCGGCGTTAACGCGCCATTGTCTTTCTATTGTGTCTCTAATTACGCTACTCAAAAGGTTAAGCGTAAAATTCAGAACTACTACTTGAAGTCCTCTCAACCTTAGTTCGGTCTTCGTCATAATTGTTATACCTACTCGTATTTTAAGTTCTCCTAATTATGATGATTTGATATTCATCAAAGTATTTATTAGTTTATAATATCAGCATATACAATTATATGTATATGTCATCATCATCATCTTCCTGCCCTTGTCCCGTTTTATTTGGGGTCGGCGCAACACGTTTTTTTCTTCCATTCTGTCCTGTCACTCGTCACGCTATCACTAACTCCCTTTTCTTTCATATCACTTTTCACACAATCCATCCATCATCCATATATGTATATGTATTCTATTATTATAAGTATCTTAATTTAGTGATAGGTAGGTACTACATTCTACTTGATATATCTGTTATTTATTTATTGTGCACACCTACCAGTGTTGTCTTTTTAACCCAAAGGTTGACTGGTAGAGAATGCCTTGTTGTACCACTACTGTACATGAAGTTTGAATAAATAAACAATTTTGTGCCACATTAATGCAAATCGTTGATGTGGCTCAAAAGGCTGCCCAAGTTAAATGGGACTGGGCAGGACATGTCTGCCGTATGTCTAACGAGCTGTAGGCCCGTATAACACAGGATTGATGCCCGAACACAGCGACGCGGGGCCATCGCAGACCACGAAGGAGATGGCGGGGCGACCTGGATGTCTTCCTTAAGAATTGGAAAGAGAATGCGAGGAACCGTGGCAAGAGTGGAAGGGGACGCTTTTGCCCAGCAGTGGGATAACACTGACCACTATAATAATACCTGTACCTCATTTTCTGATGTTATCTAAGTATGTCAAAAATAGAAAAAAGGAAACGCGGAGTCGTAAAAGATGGAAAGAGTGGAGGGAGGTCTTTGCCCATAAGAGGACAGAACAGCTGCTGCATTTAAAAAGTTAATCTTTCAGCGTGTTTAATTTTGCTAATCCTGCTCATAAATGTAAACAAAAATTACGCCTTACATGTTGAAACTAGATAAAAACTCTGTTAAATTTTCCCCGATTAGAGAGAGAAAAGAGGATCCCACCAAAAACATTTTGTAAAAAATAGTTAATGTTGTGTGACTTGGCCGTTGAACAATACGTTTTCCAAGTGGCAATTTTCCATCGTCAATGGGTTGCGGTTCTGGCGACAGATTGGTGCAAAGGTGTCATGGAGCACCTGGTTTTGTACCCTTGTGTACCCTTCAACGGCCAAGTCACACAACATTAACTATAATAATAAAGAAATCGCAGTAAGGAACCTTAGACTTGGCACGACTTTGTCCAGATTTCATTACTTTTTAGAGATAAACAAGCAGCTCCATCGAGACTTGGCTAGTTTTTTACAAAATGTTTTTGGTGGGATTTCACTTCTTTTTGTAGAAAGAAACGTATTGATTTTTGCAATGACAGTCGATTTTTTTATGTAACAATAGTAGAAGGGGGCATTACCATATCTCTAATACAGCTGAGACCAGCTGAGGGTTCTTCATCAGATACTTCAGACCTTCGATTTTTGACATCAAATGAAGCGACCCACCAAGTTGAATATTTTTTGTAAAGGCGGTATGTCGATCTCTAATAGTTTGGTTGGGCTCTTGTGTTTTCTAATCAGGGTCACCAGGTACTCCAGATCTTCGATTATCCTAGTTTTTATAGTTTTCCCTTTATGTGGCCATTAAACCCTAACTCTGTACCAAATTTCAGCTCTCTGAGTTTATGGGAAGTACTAGTTCTATTCTGATGATCATGAGTGAGTGAGTGTCTTAGATGCGAAACTTTGCTTTCGCTTAACTTTGGAACTAAATGACCTACAGACTTGAAATTTTAGGTTTTAAATATGTGATTATAGCTTACTGGATGACGAAAATTTCTGCGTTCTGGTCTTATCTAGAGGTTCTCAAATAGGGGCCTGAAAATGCGGCGAAATGGTTCCAGTAAAGGATGGTACGGCAGTGTTTGCTTCGCGCTCGGCTTGGCGGAGTGCCCCCCGATTTGAATTTACAAATACAAAATGTTTATTTTTCAAAACCAAATATTTTCTAACAATAAATTGTGATTAGAGCCTCCTTTTAGGCAAATAATGCCTATATTAGGAGACTCCGCTCTTCCATAACTTAGCAATTAAACTACACTACTACTTAATGTGCTTATAATTTGTTAGTTCTAAATTTGCGCCTTGTTCCGCCAAATAAAATGTTTTTCTTTCTTCTTTCTTTCTTTTCAATTTGAGATGGTTATATCGGAACCAATTTTAAATGCGGAGTTTTTAAATTTGGTTCTTCGGAATCTGAACCAGAATCGGAGGCAGAGGCAGAAGCGTCAAATTAAACCCTCTATTGAAACTAATCAAAAACTCGAATAAGTGTAAATTAAGCGCAAACTTACAATAAGTATGCCAAATACGAAACAAAACCACAAGTGAAAAGTAAAAGTACCAGGAGGCACGAGAGGAGGGAGGGAAGGGTTTTCCGTGCGAAAAATATTAACATGTTTGTACGGCCGCATACCGCCGTAGCCGCTGTGCTTCGACCTCCGATATAACAATAGATTACAATTTATCGGAACCAATATAGGAATCGAAGGTGCAAAATCAATCAGAAGTTCTGAACTTTCGGATTGTGAGTACCTCCGCTTTTTTTTTTAATGTGGCAGTGGCTGGGGCGTGAGCATCAATACCTCTGTAACTTCTCTACACTAGACTAAGTCTTGCTAGACTTTAAATATATACCTAGCTAAATCTAAGCGTTTACTCAACCTAATGTTCTACATCAGAATAAAGCTTTGCCACAGTAATCCATCTTCCATCACTTTAATAATACTGTTTCCCTCAACCCAGGTTGCGGCAGTTGCATCTGCTTCCACCCCGAGAAGTCGGAGATCTTTATGGTGGGCACAGAAGACGGCATGATCCACACGTGCTCACTGAAGTACAACAGGAACTACGTGCGATCCATACAGGGCCATCACATGCCCGTGTATAGGATCAACTATAACAAGTACAACAACAGTATCTACGCATCCTGCTCAGGAGACTGGAGGGTTAAGATATGGGAGGATGGAAGGGAGTGAGTATTTGAGCTTCACTTTAATTACCTACCTGCCTTTCTTTAGGATCAGAAACTAATCTTGACAAATAAAGATAAACTTACAGGTGCATAAAAAAGCATAGGGTAAACCAGCCATACGTGCCCCAGTCGGTAACTTGCCAAACTAAGACGCGCATTTAAAATTACATATACTTGTATAGTTTACGTCGCTGTCATACTTATAAAGTAACCAGATCGGCTCAAATAAGTACCAAATTTTAAAAATGTGTCTTAGTTTTGCCAGTGGGGCACATTACCTACTGGGGCATATTTGCCTGGTTTACCATAATCAACCTTATAATGTTCCCTCTACTGGAACTCTGGCATCCCCTCTATAATTATGGTGACAGGCCTACAGGTGACCCAAACCTATTCTAGGTATTAATAGTCTACTTTTGTACAGTGATTTTTACTAGTGTTTTAATTAATTAAAAATCTTAGATAGGAGGCTGTATTATTATGAAGTTAATACCCTTACGACGGAAAAATGCTATAATTATGATACTCATCCAAAAATGTGTTAATCGTTTTGAAAAAAATATATATTTCTAAACTGAGTTTTTTCGTCAGCAACAAAAAAAATACTGAAAACCCTATACTTTTCGGGATGTTACTTCCGATATATTACTATCTTACCTACCCTATAACCCACGGGTAGTATGAAAGTGAAACCCGGGGCCCTGGGACGAAGGCAAAGAAGGAACAGGAGTGGGTTTTTAGTCAGTAAAAGTCAACAACACTATCTCCGCTCCGCCCAAGAGCGGGATTTGTCATTAGATGATTTTCCCACCTAAAAAAAAAACCTACCCTGTAACGCCTAGCCCACAATCACGATAAGATTAAAATCGACACAATAGGTAAAATAATCGTAAAAAAGTACAATATAATACAAGTCATTAGACTAACAATAACCCTTACTTACTATCATAATAACCCTTCCTTTTGATTTTGCTGCAGTCTTGTTAAAAAGCCTTCTATTGCTGGATACTGGACAGCCTTCCCCAAAATATGATACCAAATCTTCGCTGGTAATGCAAAACATGATTATGGTTTTAATGCTTTCTTCCTCTTTTTTCCCAGTGAACCCCTATTCATGTTTGAGCTGGGCTCCCCCGTGGGCGACGTGAAGTGGGCGCCCTACTCCAGCACCGTGTTCGCAGCTTGCACTGCTGATGGAAAGGTATTTACAATAATACAGCGGCATATTTTAATATAGCCACCACGAGGAACTGAGGAATGCGATCGCTGGGACCAAAATCGGCTAGATAACATCGACATCATTCACAAAAATACCTTCCCCTCCTCCTGACTGAATTTCTACCACGGCGGTGGCCAATTTCAGCAAAGTGCACAACACCATGACGTGTTAAGTCAGTCCTGCGAGCGAGATTCAAAGATTCAACGATTCAAAGCATTTTTAACCGACTTCAAAAAGGAGGAGGTTATAATATATTATATTCGGTTGAATGTATGTTTTTTATTTTATTTTTTTATGTATGTTGACCGATTTCTTGGTCAATAGTGGACCGATTTTGAAAAATTTTTTTTTTATTGGATGGTTATACTTCCAAGTTGGTCCCATAGAAATATTGTTACGATCTGATCATGAACTTCGAAGATATGAAACAGAACTCCTCATAGGATCACAGCAGAACCGTCGTAACAAGTAAAATTGCTTTGTTTATACGTGTAGTCGATGACTGACTGAAAGTAGAGGGGGAATATATCGAACTGATCTGATGATGAAGCCTAAAGTTAGGCACCGGAACTCTGTAATAAATTAATGTAATCTAATCGATTATTAGAATTGTCATGAGATGCACTCTGGCTATAAGGTATTTAATTTTGGCTGAGGGGTACTTTTTAGTGGTGGTACCATAAACAAAAAGTGTAAAATAAAAAACTTTTTCGACACACTTGCTCAGAAAGTGACTATTATTGCACTACACTTAGGTATATAATCACGCTTATAACCAAACTGTGACTTTTTGATTACCATTATGCACTAGTGTGATAATGTAGTTAAAACCTTTTTGTTAAACCTCTGTTCCCATTTTTTTTTTGGATATTAATGACCTGGTCACTTGGAGCTTTAAGTCAAGCCTCTGTTATCAAAACAAATTTTTAATTTGAAAAAAAAAAACACATTAGGTAAGTATTGCGTTCAATAGTAAATATTAGTGTCTTGCTTATTTTATGCAATTTTGTGTTTAAATAAACTATTTTAACTTTTACATGTTTAATAAATAAATATTTCATTCCAAAAAATATTTTTTATTTAAGCAACCTCATTCTTATTTTTAAACATTCTAGCTAGAGTAGCTAGTCTATGGCCGCCATTATGAATGCGCGCGCATAAGAAAACAGAACAATTTTTTTGCCGCCATATTACAAAAAAAATACAATAGTTAATTATTATTTTATAAAAATGTCTACAACTACTATTTATGAGGAAAGTGATTTGTGCTGTACACCTCCCGATATAAGATGTGAAGCCCTTAACGTTATGGAAAGTTTACTACCAGAATACTCAAAGCAAAAATATCTGTTGGCATACCAAAATTTCATACAATGGAAAATCAATAAAAATACACAGTCTTTTTCCGAAAATGTATTCATGGCGTACTTTAAAGAATTATCGTCCAGGTACAAACCTAGCTCTATAAGGTGTATTTACTCAATGTTAAAAAGTACAGTGCGAACAAAAAATGAAGTGGACTTAAAAACATACTGCAATTTAACAGTTTATCTAAAGAGACTGTCCGATGGATTTCGAAGTAAAAAATCTAAGGTTTTAACACCTGATGACATTGAAAAATTCATAAAGGATGCTCCAGATAACCAATATTTGGCTACTAAGGTTAGTTAAATTCGTTTTCGGTATACTCTGTGTAAAGTACGCGACTCCAGTCTATGTTGTGTGATAAAAAACTTATTTAATGATTGTTCCTTCTTTATACTAAATAAAACTGATTTTTCATTTTTTTTTCTTCTCAAGTGTGCCGAAAAACGTCGTATGATACACGTGAATATTGGCGATTACCGTCCTCGGCTCTCTTAAGATCCTCGCCTTCGGCTCGGATCTAAATACCGCCTCAGCGGTAATCACCAACATTATACACTTGTATCATAATGTACTATTTACAAAAAAAAAGTACAAAGTAAAAAAAAAATCACTGAAAAGTGCAAAATAACTTTAATTTCGGAAGTCGGTGTTAAATAACGAAGAGACCAAACTATTATAGAAACACCGACTTCCGAAATTAAAGTTATTTTGCACTTTTCAGTGTTTTTTTTTTACTTTGAAGTCGGTTGTACTTTTTTTTGTAAAAAGTTTTTTATATTTCAAATAAACCATGGCATAAACTTTTGTAATATCAAGAAGTCAGAAAAAAACAGGGCAAGTGCGAGTTAGACCCGCGCACTGAGAATTCCGTACAAACTTACCTATGAATACAGTTCAATTCCCGAATTGAGTTACGAAGATTTTTCCGAATCGCAAAAAATGTTTTTTTTTTTGTGACGTAGCTACAAATTTACAGTTTTCAGTTTTTTTTCCTATATTTGTGCTATGAGACCTTGCTTCATGCCAAATTTCAGGATTCTAGATCAACAGGAAGTGCCCTATAAATTTTAATTCCCTTGACAGTGTCGAAATACACGTTTTTTGCGACATAAACGGCCGTATCTATTTTTAACTCAGTAGTTTGATTTTTTCACAGCTTCAAGGAACCGGAGACCTGATGGTTTCAATTTGAACTCGATACCTACACGCGTTCCCGAGACAAAGGGTCTTGACAAACAAACAGACAGACAGACAGTCATACGGACGGACAACAAAGTGATCCTATAAGGGTTCCGCTTTTTCCTCTTGTGGTACGGAACCCTAAAAATTATGCTAATTGCACATTCCAAAGCGTAGATCTCTATGGAGAAGAATGTGCAAGAAACTCCATGGACACTGGAGAAAGAAGGATGGAGCTATACACCCTATACACCCTATATAGCTATACCCCTTTAAACAGTTGGAGCTATACCCCTTTAACAGTTCAGTTTAGGTCGAGAAAGGGATCGCTTTAAAAACTCGTGGCACTAGGGCCTTTGGTCTCTTTCCGTCGCTCTCATAGCTAATCCGATATGAGTGGAGAGAGATTAGGCGCAGGAGATAGGATAGCCATTTTCTGTAAAGTGGAAGAGTTCTAACCACAGTCTTTATCTGTGTAGGTACCAATTTAATAGAGACATACTTACAAACATTGTATAAACTATACATTGCTTTTGGTCTAGTAGTTAGTGGTCCTGACTGCTATACCGGAGTTCGTGGGTTCGATTCCCACCCAGGACAAGTGTTTGTGTGATGAGCATGATCATTAAAATTTGTCCTGGGTGTAATTTATCTATAATATGTATTTATTTAGAAATACATACGTAAGTATGTGTATCAGCTGTCTAGTACTCATAACACAAGCTTTGCTTAGCTTGGGACTAGACGGTGTTGTGTGATAGTTGTGGAATATTATTATATACCAACATTGTATCATACATCAACGTAGGTACGCTATCAATGTACACAAAGAATATAAATAATGACGCGTTGGTAGTTTGATCACCTGAACAAATATCTAGATGCTGTAGCAAGTAATAGGCACCTATTAATAATAATAACTTTATTTCGAGTGGCACAGACCCATAGAAATGTTAACCTAGTACAAAGGAGAGGTCAAAAATGGGCTATTATTCCGAAAAAATTTGAACACCAATGTGATATACCTATGCTTATTTATTGCGCTACTCGATAATGATTAAATATGAATTTTTCAGTCCTCCGTTTTTATAAAAAGCCTAAAAATGTTTCAGTAAAAACAAAACTCACATTTTTTTTGTTCATTCGTTCCTACGCAATAGAAATATTTGAAATGTAGCTAAAATTGCCGTATTTACAAATACCTTAAGTTTTTATAATGATTTCAGCTGCCGTTTTATGAAATATAGACAAAACTTATGTATTATCATCATAATGCAATATTAAAACGTGTTGAAAGAAGGTGAAATCCGTAAAAATGTCAGATTGACGATTTGTCAACTTGACGTTAAAATAAACACAGATACACTGTACGTCATAGAGATACACACACACAGATACAAAGTTTATACAGTCACGTCAATTACCACAGGGTTGCTAAAAAACGAAGGACTGTACAATTTTATTTAGTGCTCAAAAAATTCAAGATAATTACTAGCTTTTTCAGCCGGCATAAATCAGATTGCTGTATATCAGAAACGCGTGGAGGCAACGAGTTAAAATTAAAACCGTAGGTATACTCAAGTCTGCGGTCCCTTGAAGCTGTGAAAAAATCAAACTTCTAAGTTAACGGAAAAAAATATACGGCCGTTTATGTCGCAAAAAACGTACATTTCAACACTCTCAAAGGAAACAAAATTCATAGGGTAGGTACTTCCCGTTGACCCAGAATCCTGAAATTTGACATAAAGCAAGGTCTTTTATTATAGATTACATCATAAAAAAACTTTTTTTACAATTCGAAAACATCTTCGAACTCAATTCAGGAGTCGAAATGTTTTCGTAAGTTTGTGCGGAACCCTCAGTGCGTGAGTCCTACTCGCACTTGCCCTGTTTTTTAATTATTTTTAGCCGAAGCTCCATACATTTATTGAACGTCTCTTACGTCTCCTTTTATTTATTACATTTTATTAGCCATGACTACACAAGACATGACCCTGATTGTGAAAGCTATTATTTACTTGCAACTATTTCAACAATTGTCGACTTTTTAGCACAATATCTCTTCTTACACTGCATTGTTCAATAAAATCACTCCGATGTTATGAATACATACAATGATTCATTTGGAAATCTACCCGACGCGCGACGTCTAAAATTAAAACATTCCATTCAGCGTTGCCATTAAACTGAAGATCGCGTCCAATCCAATATCCGGCCATACTGATCGATTTATGTCTCACAATGTAGGTTAATATGCTCTTCATTTAACGGCAGGTGATTCTACTTTTACAACGGACCCCTCCTTTCGTTCGTAAGGTCAGTTGTCGCTTTGCAAATGTCGGGGCTCTTTTAACAACCATGATGAATTTAAGAACCATAAACAAACGCGTAGAAAACTAAGAAGCTGTCGAGGATATTATAGGTTCTCAGAAACCCGAAAGTACCTGAAACTTGGAATAGGCAAACTTGGAAACTTGGCATAGTCTGACAGACCCCTTCGCCTGCCCCAGGCGAGAAGGACATCCATGAGGATTTTCCACCTCGGCAACAAAAAGGTCTAGCACCCACCCCAGGATAGTGTGCTACCGATTTGAAATTCTATGATGGACGCCAATATACTGTTAACCTGACACAAAAATCAGGCATAATTATGCTTTTAATAAACAAGTGCGATTCTCCATCAACGATTGCATAACTGCTTACCGTCAGGTGGGATCGCAGTGAAGCATTGGGTTATATCATTTAAAAAAAAAAGAACGCATATCGAGAGCCAGGCCCTCTCCTGAAAAATAACCCTAGTTACGCCAATGGATAGTAACACGCCTGCGCAGTAGGTAGATAGATTATGGACACTTCATTGATTTGACAAAACTTGCAGCACCTATCTGAGTTAATCCAGAATAATCAGCGTAGATCGATCGATTTGGCAACATTTTGATGACTATAGTAACTAATTATCTTAACAGAAATTTTGAAAGGAGGAACGACTCTTAAGTATTCCACAAACAGACGCGATGTGACCACACAACACTGATTTTTTTTTGTAGTTACCTCTTCATCAAATAACTCCTTCCGCGAGAGCGATAGGGAGTGTTTTTCATGACATCCGCGCTCTTGGATGGGGCGTGATATAGTGTCCGACTTTTCATCATCATCAGTGTCAGACTTTTACTGACTAAAAACCCACTCCTGTTCCTTTGTTGCCTTTCGTACCAGGGCCGAGTCTTCTTTTCAGGATCAGACCCGCGAGAGGGAGTGTTTAATTTTTACTGACTAATACCCACCAGTGTTCCTTCAATTGCCCTTCGCGTTCCTGACTCGCGGTAACTCTTTCGAATAATCCCACAGCCCTGACAGGCATCAGCCCTAGCCAGCCCCGGCAATTTTGCTGACATCGAAGCGACACTGGTGTGAATGACTGGCCTGTTGGTCCAGTGGTTAGTGGCCCTGGCTACCATGTCGAAGGCCGTGGGTTCGATTCCCACCCAAGACAATTATTTGTGTGATGAACACGATCATTTGTTCTGTGCACAGAAATCTTAATAGTAGGTAATAAGTTTTCTGTGGGAATGTTTATCAGTTTTCTAATACTTATAGCTCAAGCTCTGCTTAGTTTGGGACTAGATGGCGTTGTGTGAAAGTTATGAAATATTATTATTATGTGATGGCAATTTTGTCAGAAAAGACCTGTACAGATAATAAATATCAATCCGCTTTTCCCCAGGTTTATGTGTACGACCTGAACGTGGACAAGTACCGTCCAATATGCGTGCAGGCGGTGGTCTCCAAGAAGACGAAGAAGCTCTCCAGGCTCGACTTTAACTCCAAGCTGCCCGTCATCGTTTGCGGTGATACCAAGTAATGATTTAATCTAAACTAATAATAATTATAATGAGCGGTTTCTAGACTTATGGACACGGCTCGTTTTGTTAGGATTTTCTCTGGAGCCCTGACAGCCGGTAGCTTGGAACCTGTTCTCGTTACTATTAATATTTTTATATATTATTTAAATACTAGCTCCCGACAGACGTTGTCCTGGCCGAAAACTGGCTTTTTGAAAGAAAAAAACAATGAGAATCCGCTTGCAACGCCACCTACCGACACCTACCTACAGCCAGAGACCCACTCTAATATACACACAGTTTCATCTAAATCAGTGGAGCCGTTTAGACGGAGATAGGTGACAAACACACATACAGAAGAACTAAGTAGATAAAAATTTAATAATGCGTTTGGTTGTCACATTTAAATAATAAACGCAGATTAATTAAAACAAGCAGATACAGAATTGTTTGTTTAGGTATTTATTAATTTAATTTTGTTGAATTCTTTCAGTTGCTATAAATATACTTGGTATAAAAAGCCACGCTATTAGATACTGGCGCTATAGGATATGTTTTATGTCAAAACGCGACTAGTCATGGACATTAGCTGCTTTTTCTTATTTGGCAACATTGCTTTTGTTATCTAAAGGTAGATGTCGCCTTTGTTTTCTTGTTTTTTATTCAGAATCAACTGACAAAGGCAAAGCCCATTATACGGAGTAAGTAGCTAATCAAATGTGAACATGACTCATCATTACTGTTAGTTTTACTCATCATTACACACTTAACAGTAAAAATCAATTTATTTAATTATAATTCTTTATCTTATCTACTAAACTTGAGTACTTAGACACTGTATTTAAGAGCATACAAATGACGTTTTACCACTTGTTTTCGACTGTAAAACTGTGTAGTATTTTTTTTAATTAAATAATTAACATTATTAACACAAATAAATTAATTTAAAAAAAATGAATCTATCAAATATTGCTGTTCTGCTCTAGCATTCTGGTCGCAACATGTGATTACCTATTTCGCACAAATTCTCGTCGCCTCCATAGCTCAGGGGTTAGAGCACTGGTCTTGTAAACCAGGGGTCGAGAGTTCAAATCTCTCTGGGGGCATTGGCTAATAAACTTTTTTGTTTTCATGAATAATTACTTTTTATGGTTTTTCCCTATTTTTTGTGCAATTTTTAATAGTAATATCGTTCTTTTTAGGGGAACTTGCCATGTTCTGAAGTTATCGCCGAATTTAAGAGTGATGTGTAAGCCACCCAAAAAAGCTCAAGGAATTGAACAACGGACATTACAGGTATTGTCCATATTAGTTATTTTTAATTAGAAGACTCCGTTTTTTTATGATTATGTTTTGTCTTTGACCTGTAATTTCGAATTGATATGAGTCATGAAAATAAATATAACTATTTAATTATGAACTCACGACTCCCAACACAACCAAACTGTAAAATGTATTACGTTTTACATAGTTTGGTATTATACATAAATTACAATATTATTGGGTACATAATATTATCGTTTGTAAATAAGATTCTGACTTTAGAAACTTTATCTCACAGGTATAAGTGACAGAGACAATTCTCTAAGGCCAAACAATCTTCGAATGAGTGTCAAAACCAATGTTCATTATATTCATGCTGAATATGCTTCGCACGGGTGTTACAAATTAGTACTTGAAATTCTCGGTTTTTTTTGTACTAAAACATATTATATACTATACATCTAAAACTTCCTCATGAATAGCTGTCTATTGGCGAAAATCGCATGAAAATCTGTTCAGTTTTTTGGGTTTATTGCGAACAGACAGATAGATTGATCAAAAAGATTTTTTTTTCTTGTCCTGTTCCTTCCCACTCTTGGGTAAAAGCCCCCATTCCTTCTTAGTGCAACAATTATTTTCTTGAATATATTTTTGTCAGATTTAGAGAATTAGTAAGAAATGGCTCAGAGCCGGGAACATTGCAAGGAATGGAGGAAGGTCTTTGGGGCACACACTTGCCAATGGGGCACTACCTCCACCTTCCCATGGCCCGACCAACAAACAAAGGTTATACGGGCTGAATCGTGGGGCGGCTGCGGACATAGGACCCTTGGCCATCTTTCTTTTGTTGCGCTTTTGATCTTAGCCACGTGTGTCCCGGTTTGCATTCTCCCTAATGGGCTTGCACAACCACACACTACAAATGTTGTAGGTACCTACTTCGTCGCCGGCGCGCCGTATGGACCGTGATGGTATCGGTGGGTGACTCTGTTACTCCACTCGCTCCATCCTGCTCCGGGCGGCATATTATGCCACGCGTGGGACAATATAGATTAGATTAGATATTATAATATTTTTGTTTGTTTACTAGATCATGAAACTGGACAAGCTGTTAAGCTTGGTTCGAGATCCGCCATTCCAAACTGGCGTTGTGGATGAAAAGTTTGAAGACGACTGAATAAGAGAAAGCAACCTGAAGATAACGCTCCCGCCGACAACTAATTTTAGTGTAAAGCCCAGTTTCTTGAACGAAACTTATCGCAAAATAAATGTCAACTGTCAAAAGCGCATTGCAGTTGCTCTGATTACAAAGTTGAAAGAATTTTTAACAGCAAAATATCATTTGGCTAGCGTTTATTTCGTGATCTGACGATAATTTCTCTCTTGAAACCGGGTGTTAATGTTACTTATTATTATAATATTTTAAATAAAACACATTTTTACTCGTAATTGTATAATTATTCTAATAAAGCTTTGAAATAAAAAATATAAATGACTTATTCTAATACAATGAAAGGTGCCCAGGAAGCTAAAGGCACGTAATACAAAATGCATATTTTTATAAACTCTTAAAAACAAAACAACTCCATTTTAAATGGTCGCCATGTTTATAATATGGCCTGTACACAAAAGCATATCATTTGTGACTTTAAAGGTCATTAGAGCCAACCGACACCCGTCCGAGCGGTTAGTATGCTTTGTATGGAGTACTATGGGTATGGTTATGGGCTCACTACATCAAATCCGGAGCGCGTCACCCGCGCGCTTATCACGTGTGGACGGCGAGTGGACCAATCGGTGATCACCCGTTGCTCGCCCGTTTGCCTTGCGTTGCCCTCGCACTTGATCGCACGCGGTCCAAGAGTGGTTTACGCGCGAGGACGATGCATCGGCGGCACATCGCTCCTCCTCTCTTCATTCCTAGCCCCTAGCCTTGATAAACTACTTATCTATTCGCGGACAAAGCAATCTTCACTCGTTACCCATGCTACGTTTGCTGGTTACCTACGTGGCATTCAACCGTGGACAACGTGTCGACACTCGACCAGCACCACCACAGATTCAAGGTCGTAACTCATTAGACTCTAATGAGTGACCTTGAATCTTTTCAGAGAAACATTTTCAAACATGTCAATATGTCGTATTGCGACGCACTTCTGACGCGGCGGGCTAAGTGGGCGACTCAACGATGCGATCCGATGCGGTTCGCGTGAATTCAACGCGACCAGGCTGTTGCGTCCTAGTTGCGTGCGCGCGAAGTCACCGCTTTAGCCGTCATTTATATGAAACAAGTCGCCACACCCCAAGAGTTCGCGCATAAATATTAAACCAACGGTTCGCAATCGCTTCGCTTCGCTCGTCGCCGCACTGCACCCACGTACGGTTGGTCACGTTGGCCACCCCAATAGAGTATCAATAATTTGTTTCTGGGACAACCCAACAAAGTTAGTTTGACAGCTGTCAGGCGTCGACATCATTTTCAATATTTGACAGTTTTACAGGATTTGAGGCAGTAAGATGGCAGGTCCACCCAGTTCACCCAGTTATGGAGAAATCTACGGGCTCAAGTGTGGCCATGTTGTCGCTAGATGGCACTGAACTCAACATTTTTAGTTTATTTTGGTTTTAGTGTATAGTAGTATTATTGAATAGAGGAAATACTATTTCCTTTTTTCATTTAATGGCAAAGCCACCTAATTCTGACTGTTCATGTAGTATAGCTCGTGCTTCAGTAACGCGCAATACTTAAAAACTATAGTTAGAAACATATAATAAAGTAACTCAAAGGTTTGCTGGGAGAAAACTCATTGTTAAGCAAGCCTTTGTACATGAATTGTCAAGTCACTGAGTACTATGTAATATTTTTTGTGTTAAATACACCTTACCAGACACCATTTCCTTGATTTAATAATTCTCCCATCTCATTGTTTTGTTGCAAAAGAGTGTTATTCGTCCCGTAAGTAAACTTACACGCGGACAATCACGGATCTAAATATATATTAGGTATTGATTGGCCATTATGGACCATTCTTTATATGACCATAAGCCAGGTCGCAAACAAGCCACACGCGACAGCCACAAATATCGCTACCTGAAGCTAGAAGCGGCTGCAAACGAAGCCGACGGGCGCAACAGCCAGTTTTGGTGGTAGACACTTGCGCTCGATGGCCGCTGTCCGTCTGTCACCAAGCTGTATCTCATGAACCATAATAGCTAGACAATTGAAATTTTGTTGATTTTATTTGATGTATTTCTGTTGCCACTTTAACAAAAAATACTAAAAACAGAATAAAATATACATGTAGGTCCCATACAATAAACGCGATTTTTTGCCGTTTTTTTTGCTACGGATGGTACGGAACCCTTCGTGCGCGAGTCCGAATAGCATTTGGTCGGTTTTTTTTAACCCACGCTTGACGGAATTGAATTTCTGATATAAATAACTATATCCATGTCCATTATTCCAAAGTTAAAAAGAACCATGTGCAAGCGTTGCCTTGGTTCGAAATGGTTAACTGAAGCGAAGAGGGGGGTGGCGCGCGTGGCGTGTAGCGAGCAGCGACAATTTGTAACGTGACGTGTGGCAACCATCGTCATCGTGTGCGGCAAGCCCATATAAAATGTATGAAAACAGGAAATAGATCGATGGCGGCATTTTGTGGTTGTCGTCGGTGGTCCGTTTGCGGCCGGGCGAAGAAGTGAATAGGTACTTTCAAGACTAGAACATTGTGAGATCACTATAGTACATTTTGATACAAGTGGTGTAAGTTTGTCATTGCGACCGAGGCGGCATTAACCCGAGCCATAGGCGAGTGTGTTATGGAGCCGAGGGCTGCTGTGATAAATTTCCACGTGTATCAAACGACGTTTTTCAATACACTTCCGAAGACATAAATAAACGGGGGCTGACGCGCGCCTCGTGGGGGTCGCGCCGCGCCCAGCTAGATACGATACGTGTAATAAAATTGTAGCGGGGTGAAAACGCGCACTTTTCCGCACTAGTACGAAAAACGGTGAATTGCGTGCCTAAAAGTGGTAGGGATAAGAGCGGGTTTTCAAGGAAGTGTATTGAAAAATTCTTATTTGTTACGATTTAACAAGCAATTGGACTAGTCTAAAAGATCACATGAATATTCAAAATTTGCTTATCATTAAAATTACAATGAAAACTATATTCATAGATACTTTATGCAATAATTATTACTTAGTTTTAGATGATTTCTGATCCTTATTACTGATATAATATCTCTTTGATTCCTTATTCTAAATCTAATTTATTGATATCTCAAAAGTATTTAATAAGAATTTATTTCTTTCAAAATTTTTGATTACTAATTTCAATCTGTATTTACATAAAAAAGATTATCGACTAAATAGAAAAAAGTCGACTAGTTTGATCATATGAGATCCGATTTAGGATTTTAAATCGTTCGGAATAAATATTAACAAACAATAAACCTCCACATCCCTTAAATAACTAATGGTGCATCCACGCAGAAGTTATTTTTTGTGTAACAACATTTTGTAAAATTAAAAACATCTGCCATCATGACCAAGAATTATATTAATATAATTCTTTTGAACGTGTTTGTCCCCTAACTCCTTCTAAACGGCTTGACCGATTTAGATGAAATTTTGTGTTTATTTTAGTCCCTGGATGGGTTGAAAATGCAATCGGACCCGGTAGGTGCTGCAATCGGGTTCTCCATTTTCTCAATTCTGTATGCACTCGGGTTCTCAATTCTGATAAAAAGCCAGCTTTCTGACAGGACCACGCCTGTCGGGACATTTATTATTTTTATAAAATCTTGCTCCACAAAACACAAATAAAATGTGGATGCACCATAACAAATAAAAAATAAAAACAAAACACTGCTAACAAATTATTGACTTAATAAATATTGACTAGTATGTTTGTGCTATTGCTCTAAACGACTCGAAAATGCATGTTCACAGCTAATAAAAGCGTTTCACTTATTCAAATAAAATTAGGTATTTTCCTTCATAACATTCACATCCTTAAAAGTATCAAGGATTAGATTCTATCAGCGGCTTCGCCCGCTAATAAGTAAGAAATATATAACCATAAAGATTATACAAAAATACAAATCTTTTCTTTTTCAATACTGTCTATACTAATACATATTATAAAGAGAAAAGTCTTGTATTTTTGGATGTTTGTTCGTAATTAATAAACTCGAAAACCACTTGACCGATTTCAAAAATTCTTTCTCCAGTACAATGCTACTTTATCACTAAGTGACATAGGGAATATCGTAATCTTAATGCAAAAACCAACTAAATGCACCAATATTTTTGTATTATTTTATATTAGATCAAATCTGTAGGTTATTTACTTTTTGCTGAAGCTATCTTTGTAAATAATTGTCTTAACTAATAACCGGTTTTACCTGTAGATTCGTCTTGATGAGACGAATCGATAGCTATATTTAACTTAATTTGGGTAAAAAATTGCAGATAGTTGGTTTTTGCAATAAGGGTACGATATATTTTTTACTTTCACGTGAGTGGAGCCGCAAGCAGAAGCTAGTTATTTGTAATATTAGTTTAAATAAAAACAGTGTACGATTGAAGCCGCGGAAAACATAATCTTTGCGTGGGAAAACTTAAAATAAACTACTTCATGTTTCATCTTACACGACCGAAAAAATCAACGACACGTCAAAATTAAACGCCTAACAAGTGATCAAATTGACTGTTAATTCAGTCAAGTAATCACAGTAGTTGACACGCAGTTAAACATTTTGATTGGTCTGAATTAAATTCTAGAAAAAGGTAGGTGCAGCGAAATTATTGAGCATCAATAGTAAAATATAAAAAATTATAAGTGTGGTGGTATGTGATAAATAATTACCACCTATTCTTCTTGTAATTCCAGGGCCTATATCAACCTGCTAAGGCTGTGGGATATTTAGAAAGATTTACTGCTGCCCTGAAATATAAAGGGCAACTGAAAGCTGATAGAACACAGGTGGTTTTAGTTAGTAAAATCTGACACTTAACGCTATCTCCACCTCGAGTAGGAGAGATTATTTGGTGACTTCCCACATAGATAAAAACCCATATCAAAATAGGTTTGGCTAAACAAGATAGAACTTAAGGGTAGAGTAGTTTAGGTCCAAGTTTGTCGCACCGCTCCACTGCGTTGGCGCCTAGTTTCAGGTCTAGGAAGGCTCGAGCGTCGTTGGGAGCCGGCGCTTGGCGACCAGCAAAGGTAATCTGTGAAAACAAACAGGTGATTAAGGGTTTGCACCCACTATACTACGCTCCAAAACACAGATCGTTGACGTGGCTCAGGCAGCTGCACAGCTAACACTAGAAGCACGGGTGTCCCAATTTCGATCCATTCCTATGTTCTTCTTGTTCTAGAATCGCAAAGTACACCAAAATATGTGTGTAATACATGTTAAAAATATACTCAGTCCCCAGTATCACTTGTATACCATCTCTCAATATTACTGTAGCAAAAATAAAATGCCTTAATTGATATTGATATTTCGCGCTTCTAGTGTTACGTGGGACTGGGTTGGATATGTCTTCCGCATGCAGATCGAGCGGTGAGCCTTTAAAACACAAAATAGGTGACCTGAAATCGCACGACAGAATTGCGGCAGACCAAGAAGGTGATGGCTGGACGACTTAGATGTCTTCCTTAGGAATTAACAAGAAGTGGCTCAGAGCCGGGGACAATGGAAGGAATCGAAGTAGGCCTTTGACCAGCAATGGGACAGTGTAGAAAATATATAATTTATTTATTTATTTAAACTTCATGTACCTACAGTAGTGGTACGTAGGCGGAATGCAACAAGGCATTCTCTACCAGTCAACCTTTGGGTTAAAAAAGACAACACTGTGGTAGGTTTGTACAATTAACAAATAACAGATACTTCAAACAGAAAAAAAAGTTTATTTAGTTGTTTTTTAGTTAGTTGTTGTTTAGTTGTTTTTTGTTTGTTGTTTTTGTTTTTTTTTTTATAATATATTGAATGAGCTACATACACAGAGCGTGTTGCCGCCCGCCTCGTCGTTGCTGCCGCATGCGATCGCACTCCCACTCTCTTTCTCACTCTAGTCAATGACGGTTTTAAGTGACGGAAAAAGATAGAAGTATAGGAAAGTGCGATTCCGTGCGACCGAAGCCCTACCACGAGCTTTTAAGGATGGCGTTAAGAGTTTTGACGACCTAAACTACTGTTAAAGGGATGGAGCTATATACGATGTATAGCTCCATCCCTCTTTCTCGCTCGCATGAGTGACATTTTAACACATCATAGTAAGGCCCCAGATGTAGCTCAAACCTAAGCATTCTTCTAATGAATTGGTTTTTTTTTTAGTTTTTGTTTAACTTGCATTTGTATGTTTTGTAGGCCAAATCTTCCAAATGGATGTTAAAACAATTACTTATAATCGGTTGAGCTGAAATTTGGTAAGTATATGTAACTGGGAAGTCAATGTCAAAATGTCAATGCATTAATAATATGGAAACGGAACTGGTCTGATGATGAAGTTGGATAGTGGCCATAGATATTACTGAGCGTAATAACAAAAAGATAACTCCATCGTGTTTGAGCACTTTGGAGTGGTCTTACTATATTATATATCAGTACTATACCGCGCGCTAAAAACTTATTAATTATTAAAAAAAAAAAAAAAAACGTTTTTACAGGTAAGTAAAAGCAAACAGAAATGGACAAAATAAATTAGCTAAACAGATTTTTTGTTTGATTAGTTTAGGAAGTATCAGTGCATTTGTGATTGAAATTCCAAACATGTAAACAAATTATAATGAATACAGATACAGGTCGTAATATAGGTATATGTAATTGAAAAAGCTAAAAAATCTTAGTATGCACCTTACTTGAGAGTTGAAGTCGCTTGTCAAATCCTGGGCATGAACACAAGTCAACAATAGCTACGCATATTTAGAAATCAGCTGAATTTATACTAGCATAAAGTTCATATTCGTTTAAATGGAAATGAACAAGAATTTGAATTGACTTCACTTTACCTGCGCAAGAGGATGCAAGTGCCTCTCAGGAAACTCCCTCTGATGTGCCAAAACCCAGTCTGCTGGCCACATGGTCCCATTCCTGGCCGTAAAGGGCAGTATCAGCACATACACTCTATTGGTAGCAGAGTAGGCTACTCTGTAGTAATGTCCCTTGGTCGCTCGCTCCCATACGAAGCCATCGGCATCCGCTCCGCCCCGCTGTAGCCATGAGACGCGAGAGACGTCGCTAGCGTGGATGCCGATCTCTACGTATTCAGCCCACGGGAGGATGTCGCCTCTGAAATAATTTATGTGGATGTAATAAAAATGGGAACTGCTAAGGTTACATGTATGCTAAGTAATAGTCGTAATCTAACTACTTATGCTTTCAGTATGAACTTTTAGAGGTATGCGGAATAGGGTGTACCTCCGTTGAAAAAGGAGGATTCTCCGACCAGATGGATATCATGTCTGGTCTGGACAACTGCTTGATAGTTGATTTCGGGCTGTTGTATAATTATGTTCTAATCGCGCGGAGAACTCTAATACCACGATGCAGGATTTCGAATTTTAATTCCTTTGTGGCATCATAGATGTAGTCGCTACATCACACCCCTCCCGAGATCGGAGATCGATGGTTTTTGATGCGTCTTGATGCGTGCCAGACTAGTGGTAGGTTGGTTCCAGTACGTCAAAACAAGAAGTCGCATAGTACTCGGTAAGTCAGAACTGTCTGCGGTAATGCTGATGTGTCGAATGTTGATTCGTGGATAGGTGAATGGTGTTTTTTGTTGTTCAGTGAAAAGAACCGCAGTACAAATAGACTGTGTAGTTGTAGATGGATTGCACCCAGTTTACTATACCTTTTCTTCGTGTGTATGTTTTCCTTTCTGGGGTTAGCCTATGTTGCATTAAAGCTACGTAAACACTGTTTTGGTGTTGGATAGAGATAGACGCCCAGTGCAAAGTGGTCTCGAGCCAGCAAAATGCAACCACGCGCGCAACTTGCAGTATGTTGCGACCTAGCATCTATGATGGCTGTAACATTACAAAGTGTAACCTCATAGTGTGTCCTCATATCAGGGTCCAGGAGCAAGGTGGTCTAAAGCCAGCAGCACGCGATGGCTTGCAACAACCCGCGCAACACGCAACACGTTAACCTGTTACTATAACATTACAAGTGTACCTCATAACAGCGCCCAGTAGCGAGGTGGTCTCGAGCCAACAGCGTGCGCCGGCTTGCAACAATGCGCGCAACACATGCCCGGCAACACGTCGCATGTTGCGGCGACAACATGGCGGTGTGTTGCGGCCCGATAGCATGTAGGATGGCGTGCCCTGCACTGAAGGGTAGCAGCGCTGGAAAGAGATGTGATTTCTTAAGGGGACGCAACTCGACAAACATTTTCAGTTTTTCATACAACCGCTCTTACGCGATTATGACTTTATTACACATTTTTCATTAGATATTTTGAAAACACAGTATCTTGTGGATATTATTTAGGCTTCTATTGAAATCAATTTATAAATTTGTGTAAAATTAATCCAGTAAAGACCTCTGAAAATCTGCTATATTATTGCATGAGCTTTGACACTTTATAATTTACTCAAAAAATTGTCACATAAGTTAAGAATATAAAAAAAAAAAAACAAGATTCTAAATGACGACAATTTTTTTCAAAAACTTTTAAGGGTTTAAAAAAAACACGTATTTCCTGGAACAAGTTTTGTAAAATATTCGAGTAAATCACGGAATTACCTAATGCTAACAGAGTTTTCATGCATATCTCTCTTTTTTATAGATGTATTCTGTGAACCGCATTAAGATTTTCACACAAAAATAGAAAAAATCAAACAATAAATTTTGGGGGTTCTCCATACTTAGAACTGAAACTCAAAAATTTTTTTTTCATCAAACCCTTATGTGTGGGGTATCTATGGATAGGTCTTCAAAAATGGTTTCTAATACATTTTTTTTCTAAACTGAATAGTTTGCGCGAGAGACACTTCCAAAGTGGTAAAATGTGTGTGTGTGTGTGTCTCTGTAACTTCTAAAATAAGAGAATGATAAAACTAAAAAAAATACATGATGTACATTAACCATGCAAACTTTCACCGAAAATTGGTTTGAACGAGATCTAGTAAGTAGTTTTTTTAATACGTCATAAATCGTAAACCGCAATTTACCTTTCAAGTTTGTACAGAACCCTCAGTGCGCGAGTCCGACTCGCACGTGCCCAGTTTTTTCGCGTTGCCTTTTCGTCAAACATCGCGTTGGATTGCGTTAGATAAAGTAACAAGCTTTTAAACCATGCTCAATGTTGACGATAGGCGAGTGAAAAAGGACCCTCTTAAGCGAAATTGACAACAATTAAAAAAATATATAATAAAAAAAAAACATTTTTATGGTATTATTTGGTGCAGTGCTTAAGCGATTAGCTGCTATGCTACGTGTTGCGGGTTCAATTCCTGCAAACCTACAAATTTGATTGAATATAATAGTAATAACATAATATGATAATACAAAAATGTTTGTGCATTTAGTTGGTTTTTGCAATAAGGGTATGATATGTGAGTTTACATATTTGTGAATGCATCTACGATACAGGAGTCATTCATAGTCTAGGGCAAAGTTTTTTTAATTAAAAAAAAACATCAGCTGTAAGATACTATTTGACAATTAGTACCATCACAACAAACTGTTTTTACTCTAATAATTTTGCTAAACCCTTGCTGCTATGGTTAATGTATCCATGCAAGCTCTTTAGCTTTCAAATTATTACACAGAAAACCAATGTTATTGAATAAATCTACACCCGCATCGAACAAGGCGGTATCTCGGATTACAGTCCAAACAAAATTCAAACATGGCACTATCACTTTTAGGTTCATTTTGAAAAATTACTGAAATAATGTTACAACCTTGTTTGTTGCGGGTGTCGAAATTTTTTATTAGATCAGTTGGTTTTATAAGTTGTTTCACATCATAAAATAAACCTTTCTTGAGATCTACCTGTGTCTCTCTCTTGCACCCAAACCACTGCACTCTGCCATCCTCCCTGATTACAGCTTTCACTCCCAACTGTTTGTATAGAGCCAATCTGTATTCCCGCATGTGACGAGATGCTCTCTGCTTTGCTCCTGGAGTCTTCAGCACTCCTCTGCCTGGACCAAGTTTACCATCCGATATTTGCACCTAAAACAGATACATAGTAAAAAAATATTATTACTTAGAAAACACTAGCAGCTATTAGCCGATTATGTTTCTACTAATTTGGAGACTAGCAAGTGATTTTTGAAGCAGTTCATTTAATCCTACTAATATTATAAATGTGACAGTTTGTATGTATGGATGGATGTTTGGTACTTTTTCTTGTAAAAACTACTGAATGGATTTAGATGAAAATGAGTGCATGGATACTTTTTATTCTGGGAGTATATTCCCTTGGGATCATTTTCTACTATATATGCGGGCGAAGTTGCTGGCAGCAGCTAGTCTTAAATAATTTCCGATAAAAGAAATATTTGTAAGTAGTTTAGTTACAATAAACTAACTCACCTTCACATTTTTAACTGCCGTTTGCAGATACAGAGATTCAGGGAATGGCATTGCAAAGGGCTGTGGTACTTTCTGCAGGACAGCAGTTTTTATCAGCAGGGCATGTTGTCCATGTACAGCATCACAGATCTTGCCAGACGCGTCTTTACTGTAGTGCAGGGTCCAGTCTGCATAGTTCCACTGCACATGCTGGCATATTAAGTGCGAGTTGCCTACACCTATAGCTACAGCTTGTGTAGGACTCGCAGCCGCCGCCCCCATCGCCAGCTGCAGCACCCGACGTGACACTCGCGTCGAGTCAGGCACAAATAACACATACTCAGTAAAAATTTGCGTCAATGGATTGAAATCTTGGGGTGAAGCACTCAATTTCAGCTCTAAAGATAATACTTTGACATTTCGCAGAGTCTCGTTCGTTACAGAGAACGGGAACGGTGGATAGGGGGTATTCTCACACACTACCACCACAGGCATATTAGGAAACGCTGACACAAACGACTGTACGCTATCAGCGATGTCATTTTCGAAATCCTCAAACTGGCGGAACACTACAGTCATTAACTTAGATAAGTGGCGAGAAGAACGTGGCTGCAGAGGATTTGGCGGCACAGTCACTGGGGAAATAGGATAAATCGGCGGAAAAAAGTAACAACATAGCGAAGCTATTATTAGTATTGCGAACACTATGTAGAACTTGAATGTTAGACGACCCCGGAAAAGACGATAGAGCATTATTTTCATTTATATACTTGCACATTTCAGTTATTACACTACATAAATTATTTATTTTGGTCGAAAATCGAATTCATAGTTTTACAATAATATTTGACAGATACCGAAATAGCACTTTGTTTTGACATTTAGTTAATAATGTTACTATTGAAAAGAATTATATTGTTAAATGTTACCTTTGTAAAATAATATAATTTATAACATAAGAACGGCTGGACCAATTTTAATCATTCTTTTTTGTTTTGTTCAACTGCATCACAGAGTACCTTTTTATGAACAGCATACAAGAAAGTTTGTAGGGTAGGTAGTTAGGTAGGTAGGTAAGTAGCGTAGGGTAGGTAAGTAGCGTAGGGTCAGTATATTCAATGTACTCTGTGGCGTAGGGTAGATAGGTAGCGTAGGGTAGGTAACTAGGTAGGGTATGGTAGGGTAGAGTAGGGTAGAGTAGAGCAGAGTAGGGTAGGGTAGGGCAGGGTAGAGTTGGGTAGAGTAGTCAGTTGACGGGAGCGAAGCCGCGGGCAAAAGCTAGTATAATTATATTTCCGTTCGTGACTTCTTTGACCATGAACTTTTTTTTGCTCCACAAAATTACAATCTGCGGGGTTACCATGACGTTCAAAGTAAGATTGTTTCATTCTTATTCCAGTGTGGGTAAGAGACAGAGCTATACAGGTTGTCTATCATGCATCTTTCTGGGAATAAGAATGAAACAATCTTACTTTAAACGTCATGGTACAGGTCCAGTACTACTTTTATTGTGCAGCTTTTCGTTTTTATACATGTGTGTATTTTACCTAAAGCATACAGAAGGTTATTGATTCATTCATCATAGAGATTCTAGAGACAGAAGTAAAATATTCACTCATTTTGGACAGTGACAGTAACATCACATCACATCAATCAACATCATCCGATTCGATTTGCGCATGTCACTGGACGTCACGCATGTCACGTTAACGATACGTCAAAAAAATTTACGTTTACGATTTTCGAGTCGAGCTGTTTTGGAGTTTATTTAATTCGTTAAATTAATAACTTTGTAAAAATGGAAGAAAACAAAGACTTGGACATCTTAGAACCTTCCTTGAAAAATGTAGTTGACCAGAAATCGCTGAGATGGATCTTTGTTGGGGGGAAAGGTGGAGTTGGTAAAACTACGTGCAGGTATGCAATTTAACACAAAAATAAGTTATATCAGCGAGATCCAATTAAATCTAATAGTGAATTGTTTGTAGCTGCAGTTTGGCCGTTCAATTGGCCAAGGTCCGGGAGTCTGTCCTCATAATTTCTACTGATCCAGCTCATAACATTTCTGATGCATTTGATCAAAAGTTTTCTAAGGTAGGTTATGTACTTCTATCAGTATCTTTATTTCAATGGAAAAAATATCGAAGCAACAATGTCCGCACATACACCAAAGTGGCTGATGAAATAGTTGTCTATGTTAACCTGCTCTTTGTGATTCACACAAATCAAATTGTTTACAATCTAATATTTTATTGACTATAGTACTCAACACGCATTAATGAACTAGGTCACATGCAATGTTAAGCGTAGGCTATGAAACAAAAAAAAAATCAAATTAGAGTGCCCAATAAAATAATACAAACCAGCTTTTTTTACAAAATCTTGGTCAGTGGGTAGCCTTAGGGGCGGTTTTTTTTCTTTTATGCAAACAACTGATAATATTTAAGTACTGCAAAATCATCGCAAGATATACTTTTAGAATTCAACTAATTTTATTTGCCACTAAGGGTCACATGATTGTAATTAGAATAAATTTAAAAAAAAACTTGTTGCTCTATATAAACTTTTAAGTATGTCAAATCTCACACTCTTTTGAGCACAGAATATGCTTTAAATCAGTCACAACGTTTTCTCTACGCATAATACTATAAATATCTTTCATTTTTCAGGTGCCAACCAAAGTGAAAGGGTTCAATAATCTATTTGCTATGGAAATTGACCCCAATGTGGGGCTCACGGAGTTGCCTGAGGAATACTTTGAGGGAGAGACAGAGGCTATGAGACTTGGCAAGGGTGTGATGCAGGAAATAGTGGGAGCCTTCCCTGGCATTGATGAGGCTATGAGTTATGCAGAGGTAAGATAATCAAGAATGAAGTATTATTTGCAAACCAGTCTTGATCTATGCATGCATCTTTCTGGGATAATCTCTACCTGTGAAGTCTGTTGTATTCAGATGTATTTCCAGACATTATCATTTCTAGCCAGTACTGTACCACTGCTGAACAAAAACCTTGATCCCGTTATGCAATTTCAGAACACCAGTTTCTTTTACAAGTACATTACTTGATCTGCATGTGGCAATCATACCCAAACATCAATACCTTTTACAAATACATAGAAATCAAATAATGTTACCTGTTTAAAATATTAGCTTAGGTATGGATAAAAGTGGCTTTATGGGCAGTACCTACTACTATCATTAACACATTTTACCTTTGTCTATGATATAGCAATACCAGAGAAGGCTATGACCACTTGGTAGCATCTGAATAGATTATTTTCTACCAAAAACCACAAAATAAAATTGAATTTTGTAACAGGATTGTAATAACATATGATTTTAGAATCATAATTATGATAACAAATGTTTATCAAACATGATTCACTGCGTTTATTATCTAGGAACAAGTGTTATGAGGTGTATTAATTTATTAGTCAAGTGGACAGCATTCAAATGGTGTGAAGAAATTACTATACAAAAGATTGTGTAGTCAGTCCTGCACCTTGACCATGTTTACATACATACCATTTTAGAATAATTATTACCTGGTATAATCAGCCTTGCTGCAATATCCCACTGCTGGGAATCAAGCCTCCTCTAAAAGAGTGAATGGGTAGAAAAAAAAATAGGTTATATTATAATTGTAACTAGGGAATCCAATCCCGCATCAAAATTGCGATCCCGCAAGCCTGCAGGATTAAAGTCCCAAAGATCCCGGGGGAATTGCGAGATTGGGATTTTTAAACGTTCGTTTGTTTAAAGTAGTAAAATACAAAAAAAATATCCGGGCCCTGGTTCTGGCCATGGTCCGGAGCGAGAGGGAATGCGATGCGGTCGCCTCCGTTTGCGAAGCACTAATGCTAGCGAAGGAGACGGCCGCACGCGTGAGGGAATGGGCATCATCACGCCTCAGCCGCCGCGACCGTGACCGTGAGCTTGCTGACGACTAGCAATGGTAAGCTCACCGTCCGGCCGTCCGGTAACCGTTCGCACCGAGCCCGAATCGTTAACGGCCCGTAGTATTTTATGCGCGCCTCAAAGAGAAAAAAAAAAACTTTTTAGAAAAAAAAAATAACCGACTTCACTAAAACAAAAACACTAAAAGGATCAAAATAACTTTAATTTCGGATGTCGGTGTTTCTCGGTATTGTTTGTTTCTTATTTAACACCGACTTCCGAAATTAAAGTTATTTTGATCCTTTTAGTGTTTTTACACGACTGCCCCAAAAAGGAGTGTTATGTTTTCAGGGTTCATGTATGTATGTATGTATGTATGTATGTATGTGAGTTTCTTTATTCCACCATAACTTCTAAATGACTGAACTGATTTACATGTATGAGGTATCGTTAGAATCCTTGCATCGTCCCGAGTAACATAGGCTATTGAAAAAATGTAGAAATGCAATATGGTGGGTATGATAATTAAATGAACACCCACCCAATTTTTTTTTAATTTTTAATCTGTTAATGCATGTGATTATCATCTAGGATTTGACGAGTGGATTCCAAAAATATAAATATGTTATACTGTTAATCGAAACTATCGAGTACAAAAAAAAACATTTTTGACATTTGGTTACGAAACCCCAACTAATATTATTAATTAATATAAGAAATCAGCCAAGTACAAGTCGGTCATGTGCGTGAAAGATTTTCGAACCATTGTACAATGAACACTAAGTACATGTAAACAAGAACCAACTTTGTCGATTAAAAAAAAATGATAACATAAACTATATACAAATTAAGCCAACCGAGTGTTTGAAAGTTTAGTGAATCAATTGTACTTTATCTACTTAATAGAACATTAACGTTGGTCACGGCTTAGTAAATGGCGCTATCCCACAAAGGGAACAACCAGGTATGGTTCACGGATGGCTCTAAAATGAACACCGGTACAGGAGCGGGGGGTACACAGCGACAACTGCAATCTTAGCCTAAGCATGGGCAAAAAGGTGATGGTCTTCCAAGCAGAGACCTATGCTATAATCGGGTGCGCGCAGGAAATACTAGACAGTGGCACCGAAGGGGACACTGTCTACATTTTAAGTGACAGCCAAGCAACACTTAAGGCACTCACATCCAATAGAGTGGATTCTGGGCCGATACCGATGGCCGATAGTTTAATATTTAATACAGTTTACTGTATTAAATATTAAACTGGATAGGAAGGCGCAACAAGGTCAGATTGATCTAGGTGCCAGGTCATACAGGAGTAGAAGGTAATGAAAGAGCCGACACTCTGGCAAGGAAAAGATCCGAGACACCCCTATACGGACCGAAACCCTTCATAGGACTTTCACCAAGGGTCATCAACCAAGGTTTGAAAAGGGCTGCGTTAGAGGTACACAGCACACACTGGCGCAATACAACAGGCCAGAAGCATGTAAAACTATTTCTCAATGACATAGATAAGGGCTGGAAACAAAAACTATGGAGGTACAGCAGATCACAGCTCCGAACAATCACAGGAGTCTTCAAGGGGCACTATGCCACCAACAAACAGCTCCACACATGGGACTAGCAAGCGACCCGGCTTGCAGGATCGGTGGAGATGCAGAGGAGACAATGCAACACTTGCTGTGCGACTGTGCAGCACTAGGCTCCAAAAGACTAGAGTATCTGGGCCAACCATTTCCAAGACCAAGACCAAAATAAGACTACATGCTCAGCCCCATCAAGGCCATACTGGGACTCATGAAGAAGGTGTACGGAGGGATAGGGGTTGAGTAGACGGGAGGGGCATATCACAAAAGATCCAGAAGGGTCGAAGTGCTCTGGCCTAGGGCCAGCCCGAAAACAAGATAAGATAAATGGCGCTATGGTGATCGTTCAAAAATTCGAATGGCCATTGCTACTCCGTGACCAACTAGAACCAGAAGAATTACCACAAGCCGTCTTCGTAGAGTTCGACGACAAGTCAGTACGTGGCAACACTATTGGTATGGGTGTCAAAATTGAACAGTACAGTCGAATTTGACGGGCTAAGGAGTCATGGAACGCAGGTCCTCACCGGACATGGTAAGTTCGGGAGGTTGCTGCACCGGATTCGTGCGGAAGAAACGCCCGGGTGTCCCCGCGTGACACGGTGGAGGTGTGTCCCGCTTGGGCAGGGCAACGCCGTGTCCTCGTGGGGGCGATCGGCGGCGGCGATCTCTCGCGCCGGGCCTTGGTACAGGCCATGGTCCGGAGCGAGGAGCAGTGGCAGGTCGCCTCCTTCTGCGAAGCAGTAATGCTACCAAAGGAGGCGGCCGATCGCGTGAGGCAACGGTCCTCACGCCCCAATCGCCGCCGGGATTCCGATCCCGATTTCCGGCCATCGTAGGCGCAGGCTTGCGGACGGCGAGCAATGGGTGGCTCGCCGTCCGACCGTCCGGTAACCGTCCGGACCGAGCCCAAGTCGTCGACGGCGCGTGCTGTTCCACGCGCGCCTCAAGGAGATGTCAGCAACTGTAGGGGCCTAGCAGGGTCGAAGTCTATTGGGGCCAAGGGTCTGATTTTGAAAGGAAAACTCGACCCTGGTGCGAAAGGCAACGAAGGAACAGGAGTGGGTTTTTAGTCAGTAAAAGTCTGACACTATCTCCCGCGCCCGCCCCGCCCTAGGGCGGGGGATGTCATAAGATGATTTTCCCACCGAAAAAATAAAAAAAGGAGTCATGGAAAAGTAGAGCGCCGCATGCTACCGCTTATATTATGTTGGGCCGTGACAGTCCACAAGTTACAATGGACAACACTGGACAGAGCCTTCGAGGACCTAGGCCCAAAAATTTTAGCCAAAGGGCAAGCTTATGTTGCGCTTAGTCGCGTGAGGCAACTAGAAGGTTTGGCAACCAGCGTTTTGGATCCACGTAAAGTGAATCACGAGCCACACGACAGGAAGTCTCTTGATGAATTTCATCGCCTCAGAAATCTTCAACAATTCTATATGAAGCGATTAATCTTCATCTCTTCTTGTGATCGTATAAATGCTTAGAAACTATATTGTGAAGCATGACATGTTTTAAAATTAAAGTTATCACTAAAAGGTTTAAAATAAAAATAAATAATTAAAAAAATTAAAAAACACGACTGCCATGTCAAAAAAACGAACTAAAAAGCAAAAAACAAGATGTTAGTTAAACTATATATATAAAAATGAAAGTTGTCACTCATTCACTCACTGACTAAACACGATGTCTCGAAAGTACTTGATCTACAAAACAAAATTTTTCATCGCAGTCGGGGGACTTTTTATATAAGAAAGTATTCTACAGACTGGTCCCCCGACGGCGATGAAAAATTTTGTTCTGTAGATCAAGTACTTTCGAGACATCGTGTTTAGTCAGTGAGTGAATGAGTGACAACTTTCATTTTTATATATATAGTTTAACTAACATCTTGTTTTTTGCTTTTTAGTTCGTTTTTTTGACATGGCAGTCGTGTTTTTTAATTTTTTTAATTATTTATTTTTTTGTTTTAGTGAAGTCGGTTATTTTTTTTTTCTAAAAAGTTTTTATTTCACACTTTTTAGTTACGATACACTTATAAACAGAGTGCCTATTTCTCATGACAATTCCAATTAACCCAAATACTGCTAGGTTACATTGTTTTATTATAAAGTTCCTGTGTCTACCTTCCTCCTTCCGGCTCCATCATCAGATCAGTTCGATAGTACCTTATAGCCAAAGAGCATCTCACGACAATTCTAATAAGCCCAAACACGGCTAGGATACATTGATTAATTACGGAGTTCCTGTGCCTACCTTCCGGCTCCATCATCAGATCAGTTCGATAGCACCTTATAGCCAAAGTGCATCTCATGACAATTCTAATAAGTCCAAACACGGCTAGGTTACATTGATTAATTACGGAGTTCCAGTGCCTACCTTCCGGCTCCATCATCATCATCAGATCACTTCGATGATACCATTTTCAACGTAACTATTCAGAATCATTCATTTATTTGTATTGTCATAGTCGCATAACTATATCTTCATTGTGATATCTATTTGAGTATGAAGTTCCGTTGACCATTTCTGGTCTTCTTCATCAGTTCCACTTCATCAAATGTTACTTTTTGACTGTAAGTGCTTAAGTTCTTGATGAAAATACTAAAATTACCATAGGGTTGCCTATAATTTTTGAGGAGTTCCCTCGATTCCTCATGGAATCCATCATCAGAACTGGATTTTGAAAAAAATGGGACCAATCTGGAAGCATATCCTATAAAGAGAAAAAAAAATTTGCAAATCGGTCCATAAACGACGGAGTTCTGAGGTAACAAACATAAAAAAAAAAAATGATGATAAAAAAAAAAATACAACCGAATTGATAACCTCCTCCTTTTTTTTGAAGTCGGTTAAAAAACCAGCCAAACCGTAACCAGTAAAACCGTGGGCCTAGCAGGGCCGATGCCTGCTGCGGTCGCAAGGAATTTCTGAATAGGAAGCCTGGGGTCCCAGATCGCAAGGGCAACTGAAGGACACAGGACTGGTTTTAATCAGTAAAAGTCTGATACGTCCCCCCGTCCAACCTAGAGCGGGAGAAGTCATTTTATGATTTACGACCTCAAAAAAAAATGTAATTGAGTAGGTACCTACATAAACTGATTACGTTCCGTTCACCTTACGTCAAGACTTTCGTGTGTCTTTGTGTATGAGGGTTGATAAGAGGCATTTTTCGCCCATCACACACTCAAAAACTCAGACTAATAAAAAAGTATAGACAGAACATTGCGCTCCTAAAAGTGAAACACGTAATATGAAGCCAATCGGCAATATGAAGCCGGCCGCTCGGTAGTCTGCCGCCAGCAAGCGAGTGCGTGAGACGTTTTTTTGTTGACACAATAATTACGAAATTATGCCGTCCTGTGTCATAAACTGCTGCAAAAACAATTCCAGTTTGCAAAAAAAGGCTTCTGGGATTACTTTTCACAAGTAAGTAACGTTTTTGCTGGATAAATTAAATAAAATCGTAAAAATATCTGAAATAATTTCTCGGAACACGCCATTTTGTCGGTGTTGCAAGTTAAGAACATTATTTTTTCCCAAAAATAAGGGAAATCGTATTTTTTACGGACATTACAACAAAGTGTTTTTTTATTTACAAGTACGGCGTCATCCAACATACGGTAACGCTGGATGACCCGCACCTAATCCGATAGTCGTTGGATATATATTATTATTTTTATATGTAAGTTTTGTGTGTTTTTAAAATTAATAATTTCACTTAATATGAAAATAAATGATTTTCATTAAATTAAATTATCTTTCATTTTATATAACCAAGATAAAAACTATACTACCTACACAATAATAAAACTTAACCAAAGTATATCTCTCGTACTTGGGAGTCGCAGCGCAACGCTTGCAACATTTTTCTCTAGCACACATGTGCAAATCTACGATGTCATACACCAAGTTACGCACACAAAGCCAAAACTAGTCCTCACTTATTTCGTCGATTTTGTTTACGACGGCTCCGTCTTTACTTTTTTATTGGTCTGAGCTCAAAAATAAAAGTGTCTGTTTCCGACTATTTTTAAATGCATTTGTATAGTTATAGATATATATTTTTTATTCAATGACAACGCGATAAATAATGTAGTCAAAGCAATTATTGCCTAAATAGTGTTTCACTTTTTTTTGTAATTTCCTACTTTTGCTGTTAGATAAAAATAAAAATTGAAAAGAAAATTATTTTCCATACGAATTTTATAGAAAAGTCACGAAATCCATGTGACTAGGTACATCGCTGTACTCAGTCTAATAAATAAAATTAAATAAATAGTCAGAACGGCGAAACGTCAGAATTCAACAAAAAAATTCAATCCCGCATTTGCGGGATTGAATTCCCTATTTGTATCTCTACAATTTGATTACAATAATAACTGTTGTAAATTATTTTGATCAAGATAAAGTAGGAATTTGAAAAATAAAAAATGATAAAACAGCCATCTTTTATTTATCTTCTATGGTTCAAATTGAAGATACCAATGGGCCCTATATTTTTTTATCAAATTAAAATTATTGACTTGTTTCTAGGTGATGAAGTTGGTGAAGGGCATGAACTTCAGTGCAGTTGTGTTCGACACTGCGCCCACAGGACATACACTGCGTCTACTGTCCTTCCCACAAGTCGTCGAGCGGGGTCTTGGAAAACTGATGCGATTGAAGTCTAAGGTATGTTCTTTTCAATAGCAAAAACAACACAAACGCGCCACCTCCACGAACGAGTAGGTACCTATCGCTACAAGTCCACCCTGTCATCGGTAATTGCAACTTGCGACGGTTCGCTGCATGAACCGCAACGATATGCCAGTTATCCTGACGAAATAGTACATTTTGATACGGTAAGTGGAGAAAATTTGTTATTGCGACCTAGGTGGAATTCTCCCGAGCCTTAGGCGAGGGTGATATGGAGCTGAGTGCTGCAGTGACAAATTTCCACGTGTATCAAACGACATTTTTCAATACACAGACGAAGATATAAATAAACGGGGGTGGGGGGGGGGGGTAGACGTGCGCCTCGTGTATGTCGCGCCGCGTCCCGCTAGATACGATACATGTAATAAATTATGGCGGGGGCGAGCTCGCACACTTTTCCACTAGTGTGAAAAACAGTAAATTGTGTGCCTAAAAGCAAGTCGTTGACGTTTTACTCGTCAATGCCACTTGATAATCGATAGTATTGAAGTGTGAAGACACGTTCATAGAGTGGTTATAGACTAAAATACCAGGACGATCAAATATGTGAACGATAGAAGGTGGCTTGTTACACTAATCTCCAAAACTCACGGTAATCGTGGTCATAACACGTGTAAGTAGGATAATGCATATTGGTAACATTCTGCTCCTCCATTTCATGTCTTCGTCCATCATGCTGCAGTTATTGCAAGTTTTCGTAACTTACAATGTACAACAAATAATGTATTATTTTGAACAAAACTTCACACCAATTAGCAATTTAAATAACCGATTCAATTAATGTCATTGTGTTAAGGTCACTTGTTTCTGTTTCACATTTCACTCTTGTTGTTTCAGGTGGCCCCATTCATCAACCAAGTAGCAACACTATTTGGTCTGGCAGAGTTCAACTCAGATATCTTCAGCAATAAAATGGACGAAATGCTTTCAGTTATCAGACAAGTCAACGCCCAGTTCAAGGACCCCAATCAGACCACTTTTGTATGTGTGTGCATTGCAGAGTTTCTGTCGCTGTATGAGACCGAGCGTTTAGTGCAGGAACTGACGCGGTGCGGCATCGACACGCACAATATTATCGTCAACCAGCTATTAATGAGGACATCAGCACCGTGTGACCTCTGCGCAGCGAGGCATAAAGTTCAAGAAAAGTATCTGGAACAAATCGCAGACTTGTACGAGGACTTCCACGTTACCAAACTACCTCTTTTAGACAAGGAGGTTCGCGGCGCGGCCGCCGTCAACTCGTTCTCCGAGCACCTCCTCAACCCTTACCAGCCGCCCGCGCCAGCCACGTGATCTGTCCACTTCCACACCAAACTAATATGTGCGTGTTTCAGAGTGCAATGAATTTTATATCCAGATCCAATAATTCGTTTCAAAATTAGTTATAATGGTGAGTGAAGGTGCTATTCGTCACAAGCTTAAGTTTTAGAGTATGCTAGCTTTGTGACCACAACTCTACACTAATGGGGGTTTCCAAGATTTGATTATATATCTTACTTTAAACTATATTCTCCTCATAATGACATTAAAAAGTCATAGTATTCTAGCAAATAAATGTTATACTATATACGTTTCAATGTATTTTTTTATTAAAACCTAATTGTGTGCTAAAAATCTTTATTGTTATAAAAAAATCATACTTATCGTAAACCAAAATCATATTGCCACTGGAATAAGTAATAAATATCTATTCTATTCTTCATATCATGGTGATTTATAATTAATCATTAGATACATATGTAATTGCTAAAACTATAATTTAATGTATGTATACTAAAACAAAATACTGATCATGTGAATCTTCAAAAATTTCATTTAAATTCCAATCAAAGAAATAACATTTCTTAACATTATTTTGAATAACAACTAGGTAACAGCCTATGGCAGTTTTTGTTCAAATACAATAAATTACATTCAAGTTCACTTGCACTACAATTGCATACAATAAATTCAGCCAAGAAAAAATAATCGAAACAGAAAGATAATTTGAATTCGTTTAGAACTAAAGGCATATAATTATAATTAGTGACTTGTGGTGCAAGTGAGCCTCAAAATACATCTTTAATAGCTATATTAAAATGCTTTGGGCAGACATCACGTCATAATAAAAAACAATTAAAATTAATACAACCATTAAGCACAAAATTAACCCGTAACTTCGTAAAAGAACATCGCAACTCACGCATTAAAACATTCCAATAAAAATAACATTATAATAATGTCTTTCACATTCGTATGCATTATAAATATCTCGATAATCTCATCCGAAACGGCACAGTAAGATACTTTAGTTTACAACAGTCTGTCCAAGCTTTAACCTTTGATCGCCACAGTCATGAATACATGACAAAGCAAAATGTGTCCAGCACGCCCGCCGTCACGACTGCATGACAGATTAGGATAAAATCGTAGCTTGGCGCCGAGAGCACGTTTTTGCTGTTTTGACGTGGCAATCAAAAGGTTAATAATGTAAGGGCCTCGTAATCTACACAGTTAATCTCAGCACATAGTTTTGGCTTATAAAAATTTAGGAAAAATACTTGGTCATTAGCCAGTAGGTACTTACCTACAGTACAGCTTCAAAGGACTGATCCACACTGAACATAGATGGCAGTGGTATGAGTGAACTAGTTGACAATACAATAAAATTAAATACTTAGTGTGGGCCAGTCCTACGAGAAATGTAACTCGAAATCAAAGCAGATGATATACTTACGAACAGCAGCAAATATTGGCGAAAGTGAGCTCTAAATACATTTAGTGCTAAATGTATTTAAAATAGCGTTCTTTTTGTCATGTATGTATTTTGTTGTCAATCATCATAATCTGGTCTCTGTCACTTCATGACAGAAAACTAGACTATTAAATATTTGTAGCACTAGACGCATACATAACAAAACGATACCTATTTATGAATAACAGTCGCATTGGTCTGTTAGCCACCTCATTCACTCAAAACCCGAGGCCCCCACTAGTCCATATAAAACTAGGGTCTAATGTACGCGCTTGTGTCAACTGGAGCGGTGCTGCGTGGGCACGTGCCACGCCACCAGTCCGGCGCCCAGCACCGTGCCCAGCAGCGCCGCCGCGCACGCGCCGCCCTCGAACAGCAGCTTGGGAGTGAACACGCCCCAGATCATCAGGTGGCGGCAGTGGATTGTAGCTGAGATCGCGCACGCGAATACCTAAAGCATAATGAGTGGTATTATAATTTGCTGAAGCGATATAAATTATTCTGAAACTTTATCATAGAGAAAAATAAAGTGTAAGAACAGACAAAGTACGAAACACCACGCTGTGCTCCAATGCAGGCCTTATAGACGTGGGCATAAAGGCTGTCAAGCTCAAATGGGATTGGGTGGATCTCGTCAGTCGCATCAATGATGACCGCTAGGCCAAAGACTCCACGAAATGGATTCCAGAGAGAGAACTTTGTCGCAGACACCCAGAAAGCGAGAAGAAAAGAGTGTCTGGAAAAGTATGGAGAGGCATAGGCCTAGCAGTTGAAAATTCAAGGTCAGAAAAAAAAAAATGGGTAGCCTGTACTTTGGAACAAGTTTCGAAAATAGCATTAAAGAGTCGATAAAGTCTATTGTTAGCCCAGTCATGCAACTTGCAACACTAGAATATATTAACATGAGCAAGAAACAGATTGATCTATCATGATAGATGAAAAACACTTCACATGATGCTGGAAAAAGCAACGTTTTCATACATCTTCATATTTTATGCGGTTTTGTCTATGTCGGGTGTAGCTTACATCTGGCATACCGCAAGTCGACCTCGACACCTCATTTCTATAATAATCACAAGTGGCGTATGAACTTCGGGTACCTACTTGCCACAAAACCAAGGAATTTTAAGGGTTTCTTATATTTTATTTAGCATGTAATTGTTTTATGTCCTCTATAAATGAAATAAAATAACATCTACGACGATGTCTTTCATTTTGACAGTTCAACACATTGCAACAATATTTTATAATTCCTCCCTCTCTGGGTGGAGCGTGATGGACTATCAAACTATTATCGTTGTCTCTTTCGAACAGCCCCGTAGAAGTATACATACCCTAATAGCAAAGCATAGCATAAACTTGAGGCACAATGAGAAGACGGCTGCTAGCTGCGTGCGGGGACCAACTCGACCTGCTCCATTCTCACCCCATAACGCTAGCAGTGGGACCGCCGCGCCGAACGCCAATAAAGTACCTAGAAAACAAAAGGAGATCATAGCATTAAACTAGGTGTAAGTAGATATTCCAATACCAAAAAAGGTCAGTTAATTTTGGTTGAGTGTGTACATTCACACACACACAGAAAAAAGTGTATGTGAACTGTTCAAGACCAATCCGCTTTGTTGAGATAGAACAACTAGGTATAGCAGGTAAATGGAAGACAATGTGACATCTGCCAGAAGGATACCTACCTGTGTCACAGCAGTGGAAAGGTAATTATGATGTAGTAAGTCAAAATACGGTCAATTTTAACCAACTTAAAAGACTCAATTTATTATAATTTGACTGCTATGTTTTTAACGTTTATGTTATCACGTACCTATTTCCTGCATTTTAGTGAGCCGAGCTGGTATTAATAATATTTTTGTTAACGGGAATAGGTACATAAGGTCATAAGGTTCAGTTTATTTCTTACCAAATAATTCTAGTGAGACTAATGAAACAGTGATAGGAGGTCCAATATCCAAATAGTTAGGGTCACCAGCATGGAACGCAGGGGCCCATCGCACATGACCCAGCGTGGCGTGATGGCCCGTGGCATAGAACGCGTATGATGCCAATAACGCCCACATACAAGCCACGCTTGAATTGCATCGGGTAGCCAGCGCTAAAAAAAAAGGTTTACAGTAGAGTAAAAATGAAAGATATTCTTATTTTAAAAATCTAAGAAATAAATACTTACAAAACTTCGTTGATCCTTCGCTTTTCAAATTCGCAACAATATTCAGAGCTAAACAACCCAGTATAAATGTTAAGACTGCGCCCGGAGCGTACGAAACACCCAGTACCAGTGTGTTCGCGACAAACAACATAAGACCAGTCGCCATCAGCGGTAGGGTAGCACCACGACCTTCACGCTTCCAAACTAGGCACATCATCACTGCTAGGACTAGCCATGCGGCCCGCGCTAGTAATTTCGCGCGGCTAGGAGATCCTAATGACCCATAACCCGTAGCCCAGTGAGAACAAGCCAATAATCCTGCTACTACGGTACAGTATCCCCGCCAGCCTACATGTCTCCTGCAAATTGCTACTACAGCAGCCACAGTCCCCATACCAAGTACTAGCGCAGGACGAGATGACTGCCCCGTGGGCACCCCCAATCCTGCTGTCCAACAATCCCCTTGTTCCTCCCTACATCCGCGATAAGACCTCGTCCCAGCAAATACAACCCCACAGGCGATCCAATATAATAACGCGTTTAGGCTAGCAGCATTCCAAGCCATCAAACCTAAGACACTCATAGACAAGAACGCGAGAGTAGCACCCTCCTCTATGATGTAGCTATTCGATACCAAAATGGCCGCAGAAGCCGCTAAGGCCGCGCGTGCGAAACGTTCGTAAAACTGCGAACGTCCTTCGTACCACCTTTGAGCAATCCCATCCCAGTGCATGATTATTAAAACACAAGTTATACTGGCCGATATCAAACCAGTACTTAAAATAATGGCGTGTTCGAGATCTTCTAAAAATTTAAAGTAGAAAGCTGTATAGCAGACACCGATGCAAACAGCCATAGAAATTAGTCCAGTCGGGACAAATGTGCTAGCAAATACAGCCGGAAGCCTTTCCATGGGAAGACCCTCTGTTATCAACCAGTTGAAGAAAATTGCCAAAAGAAGAAGTAGGAGAGCTCTGAGCATAGACAGCGAATCAAATTCGACCCAGACTTCACGGAAGACATTGCGGATATTGTCAACGAGCGCACTGAAACAAAAAATTAAACTTTATTTCGTTAGATTCTACATTTGAATTTATAATTGGAGGTAATATTTGAATCTACTCTCACCAACTTAAATATATAGGGTGACTGGTAATTAGTGTACGATACTTAAACACGTGATTGTGCTCATGATAACCAACAACTTATAGTATGGGTACAAACCTGAAATCGCGAAAAAAAATCAGCTGTTCAGTACATTTATGTTTGCCTAATGTACTGAACAGCTGATATTTTTTCGCGATTTCGGCTTTGCTACCATAATAAAAATTGTTTGTTTCGTCGAAAGAGTTTCATTGTTTTATATGTAAGCTTCACGCAGGCGTACACCAAGCATAAATGACGAATACATGTCTACAGATACCGGCACGGATCTTGAGCGCTGACTTCTACAGTTCTACTTGTGCAGAAGCACGCAGAAGTGAAATATCGGGTCTCCTTAGTGGTATGAAAAGAGATGCGGGGGCGGAGAGTGCAATCCTTGTACAGTGATTGGCTCGCCGATGTGTACGATACGCAAAGCGCTCGGCGAAAGAGCGGGAGGGATCGCCTCCCGCTCTTTCGCCGAGCGCTCAAGATTCATGAGATGAAGCTACGCGTCTATAGATAGTAGTCCTTACCCAATTCCGAATTCAAAATACAATTCGTTTGTTTTCCTAGTTTTCGCATTACCTGACATCCTTAACGTAATTGTTGAGTTCGTCATCAGTTTCGATGGAGGAGGCTTTGTATAACTGCTCCCTCGTGGCGTTGATAAGATTCGCTAGTCGGTCGAGCGACACTTGTTGCGATTCTTCTCCGTAACGAATCAGGTATTGTGTTATCTGCAGGTATTATGTTGTTTAAATATGCTGAATATACTACACTGGGCCGCAAAAATAAAGTGTCACATGGAAAAACTGCGATATCTCCCAAACTTACGTACATAATACATAACATAATAATTTATTGCAAGTACTCATATAAAAGAATAATAATCAAAACATTAGTACGTACATTTATACGTTCCAAATAAGAATAGGAAAGTCAATAACCTCGATCTGTCAAATGTTGATTGAAAAGTACGGTTTGCAAAGAAAACTTATTTGCGTATCAATAACGGTCTTTTTAGGGTTCCGTACCTCAAAAGGGAAAAACGGAACCCTTATAGGATCACTTTGTTGTCTGTCTGTCTGTCAAGAAGACCCTTTACCTTGGGAACGAGCGGAGGTATTGAGTTGAAATTAAAACCATATACTTAGATCTGCGGTCTCTTGAAGCTGTGAAAAAATCAAACTTCTGAGTTAACGAAAAAAAAGATACGGCCATTTATGTCGCAAAAAACGTATATTTTGACACCCTCAAGGGAATCAAAATTCATAGGGTACTTCCCGTTGACCTAGAATCCTGAAATTTTTCATAAAGCACAAGTTAGGTAAGTTTGTACGGAACCCTCAGTGCGCGAATCCGACTCGCACTTGCCCGGTTTTTTTTTTCCTTGTCTTAGTTAAATCTAGGTGAAGTAAAAACGTTACTGTTTAATCTAAATGAACTAAATTACTGTTTAAGACATAATTAGTTAAAAAAAAAAAAACTATTTTCTTTCTTATTTTCATTGTTAGGAACAATTTGCTTTCTTCTTCCATTTGCAAAAAAGTTTAATCAGAATCTAGTACTTCTCTGCGTCACTACTCAGACACTTCAACAGTGACGCAGATTAAACTTTTTTCGTTCATGATTTGTAAATAAATATTATTTTAAAAAATCTTGTTTTGCTCACCCTACCCAATTTTTCGATTTGACATCTATGACGTCACAACATGGCGTAAAAATCGATCCTATTATTATTTGGAACGCGTTGTAACAGTCACAAATAAAATTAAAATTTGTAAAATTAAATTATTTAAAAAATCATATAAAGTACAATTAATTAAATGAAATTACTTATATAGATCACTCATCATCATCATCATCATCATCATTTCAGCCGAAAGACGTCCACTGCTGGACATAGGCCTCCCCCAAGCGTCGCCACAGCGAACGGTCCTGTGCGTCTCGCATCCATCGGCCTCCCGCAACCGTTACCAATTCATCGGTCCACCTTGTAGGAGGCCTTCCAACGCTACGTCTTCCGGTACGTGGTCGCCATTCCAGAACCTTTCGGCCCCAACGGCTATCTGTTCTGCGAGCAATGTGCCCTGCCCATTGCCACTTTAGTTTGGCGATTCTTCGTGCTATGTCGGCAACCTTGGTTCTCCTGCGGATATCCTCATTCCTGATTCGATCACGCAAGGAAACTCCGAGCATAGTCCTCTCCATTGCCCTTTGGGTGACTTTAAGCCTTCTAATGAGGCCCATTGTAAGCGACCACGTTTCGGAGCCATATGTCATCACTGGCAACACGCACTGGTCATAGACTTTCGTCTTGAGACACTGTGGTATATTGGACGAGAAGATACCGCGCAGCTTCCCGAACGCTGCCCAGCCGAGTCGGATTCGACGATTGATCTCTTTCTCGAAGTTAGACCTTCCCAACTGGACCGTCTGTCCCAGGTAAACGTAGTCGTCTACAACTTCGATCACTCATATAAATAATATTTTATTAGCAATAGAGATTTTCAAAATTTTGTTCTGGCTTCTGCCAGCGGCTTCGCCCGCGTGATAGTAGAAAATTATTCCAAGGGAACATAATCACGGCATAAAAAGTATCCTATGTGCTATTTCAGGACATGGTCTACCCGTGTACCATGCTTCATCGAAATCCATTCAGTAATTTTTATGTGAAAGAGTAACAAACATACATACATACAAACTTTCGTGTTTATAATATTAGTAAGATAATAAGAAATTATTACACTTTTTATAAGAGACCTCGATTTTTTGCAGCCCAGTGTATTATTCAGAAAATGTGTTAATTTTATTTAGAATTAGAATGTGACTGTTCATAGTCAGAACTTTTTATCTTGTGACGATAGTCACACAAGATAAAATTCTAACAATCAAAATGGGTTGAAAAAATAAAACTAGCTATTCTTTAGATTTCAAGGAGAGATAAAACGTAAACTGACCTGTTTCAAATTATTACTAATGTGTAGCAATGTATAACTTTTGCTGGACGGAGGCAGGACGGGCAACAGCAGATGTCCTAGTGAGGGCGCGGGCGGCGGCCTTCCTAACGCCGCACTTAGGGTAGGTGCTAGGTCCGTCTGCTGTACCTCCTTGCCAGTCATTATGTCCTCTCCTGTTCCAGCCAAGCCTGCGCCACGGTACGCGAAGAACGCCGCTGTACGTTCGGCTTTACTTTCACCGCCATGATCGCCTGGTCAATGGAAGGGAGAATATTTATATGGTTTTTGATATGCCTAAAGACTTACTTTCATGCATTAGTCCAGCTGATACAAAAATTAACATAATTTTCACATTATTTAAAAAATCTAAATACTATTCCATATAAATTAATTTTAAAATCACATGACTATTCACAAAAATAATAGAACTAACTACTATCTATTATAGACACAAATTCGAACAAAAATGCTTTAGAATCACACACATAGCAGCAAATTTAGCCTAAAGAAAACAGCATTAACAACACACAAAAATCTTCTACAGTATAAGCAATGCTATTAAATACCTACCATCTGAGTTGGTCCATTCATGTGAGTCTAAAACAATGTGAAAAATTTGCACCTTTACTTAACATTACAAATACAATAATACTTGGTGAAAATATCTGTAGACCTGAGGCCCTATTATGAGCTTTTAAAGCTATCCATTTGCCGACGCTGCGTTAAGTGGGCGCCCGCACGGTCCCATACATAAGTGCTCCGTCGCGGCTCGCCGTCCGAGCACACGTCGCGGGCAGCCGCGCCCCGCGCCCCTTTTGCTACGTAATAATACATTAAAGTTCTCCATCGACACGACTACATACACACCGTCAAAGTTGAACTAGCAACACTGCGCAGGTAATAATCCGGTTTCCGCTACAGGGATCGCCGCACACGACACACTCGCGACGTCACGCGACGGGTGTCCGCGCGGGCCTCCGCTTAACGCAGTGTTGGCCCTTAAAGGGAAGCTATATAAGGTGTATAGCTCCATCCCTCTTTCTCACTTGCACGCCTGACATTTTAACACGTCATACATAGTAAGGCCCCTGTCCCCCATTTTCTCCTTTTGCCTAGTCTTCAGATATTTCCACAAAATCTTACATGATACATATATCATTAAATTACTATACAATTATTACTTCTGAATATTTCATGTTTACAGAATTATTATATGAATAATATTATTCTAACAAATTAATTACAGGTCTCATAAAAGTTCTTAGTCTATGATTTTTTATGATTGCCACAACAATAAATAAATATGCTGATATTAATGTGTTCAGTTAAGCCTATAACATACCGTTCTCAGTCATTCCATGGTCTCCCACCACAAAGAGCAGTACATCCGGTGGCAGCATAGCTATTATTTTCTTCAGTCTTACGTTGGTTTCGTCCAGCTTTCGTGACATCTCGGCATGGTTGGGCCCATACCTGTGGCCAGCATGGTCCACTCCCAAGTAGTGGGCCACTAGTAGGTTCCAATCATCTCTTCTTAATTCGTCATATATTTTCGAATCAACTTCTGCAAGGAAAGAATGCAAGTTGATGGATTATAAATTATACTTTTAAGGAACATTCTCTCATTTTGTATTTGTGAAAGACATTAATGGGGACTTTTACCCTCTGAAAGATTGTCAACAAAGGGTATTCTTTTTTATCTACCAAAGTGGCTGTAATCTACCTTTTAAGGAATATGCATGATTTGCAATAGTAATAAGTGTGTTATGCATATATAATAAAATTACAGTAGTACAGGCAGTAGGCATAAATTATAATAGTACAGTCACATATAGTTTATACCCAAAACAAGACAGACAATAGCATACCTGCAGTGCTATTGACTAAGAAAACATCCTTGAACACAATGCTGGCCACAGCAATGAAATCCAAATACGCACATAGGATTAACAACCCAATGTATAGGTACATTGGTCCAGCGCTGCGCTCAAGGCTGTTTTCTTAGAGAATAGCATAAATGAAGTTTTACAATTTTGTAAAACCTTTCATTATTTATTGCAGTGATTCAAAATTAGTATTGTATGAACTTGATAGAAGATAAGTAATGTCTTATGCCTTTTATTAAAATATATATAATTTTTAGGAATCAACCCATCACTGGGCTGGGCAAGGAATTTTATTTTTACCATTGGCATGCTAAGAAAATCAACCCATTGCAGTTTTCCTTCTTGAGCCTATTATAATTTACAAAACTTTAAGTTGTACCAGTTTTTTATTTAATAAAAACTACAGTCATAATCTGTCATAATATACAGTAATAATAAAAATAAGTGTAATAATTTTAATATTTACCTGTATCAACTGTATCCAGGTCCCAGGTATGGAATGAGTACATAGCATGAGATCGTAGCCAGCGTTTTGGTAGGAGACGAGACCATGTGTCATCTCCAAGAAGAACTGCATGCCCTTTGTTCTTATTCACCTAATTTGAAATAATCTAATCAATTACTGGTGCTAACACAATTATTAGTACCTACAGATAATTATTGAGGACATGGATAGGACTTACTATGTTATTTGAGTAAAGAAATATACAATTTGAAATGTTAGATTACCTGGTCAATGATATTGTCTTCCTGCAATTCCATAGCAGCAAAGTTAGCACTGGCATCAATGAAGGTAGGTAGCGAACCAGTGGCGAGGGCCTTTACACGCTGGAAGGTAGTGGTCGGCGGATCCGCCATGAACCGGTAGAGCCGTGCGCTCTCTGGCCAACGGTCCAGTATCTCACGCATTATGGGCAACCTGTTCTGATACGGCAACGGCTTCTCAATACTATCATCATACTCTGTGAAGTCGTACCGTAGCGCATCCACTAATAAAAACACTACTCGAGACTTCTGTGGGACGCACGCCAGCGGTCCACCAGGCACAGACAAAATTCGACGAATCTTCGCATCCTCGTCACAAAAACCTCCCACTGTAGAATTTTCATGTCCATCACATCCAAATTTATCGAGCGGCACACATTCAGTAACATCACTCAGAGTTTTACGGGATAACAGGAATCCATGCCCGAACATGAGAGCTGCTGACAGAACCAAGTAGGCAAACCAAACTAAATACAAAACAAAATTCCATTTTTCTTTCATTGTTGTAACTGTTTAAATAAAATAATTATTTTTATATTCCATCTATATAATAAAATTAAACGAAATCGGCGAGCGAACCATCGCTTTTACAAGATTTGCATTGATTAACAGACACTGACAGACAATTTGTGGTTTTGACAGTGGATGACAGCAAGTTTTTGACAAACGCAGAAAAGCCATTGCCAGGCATAAAATCTTTACCTATTTTGTTTTTCATTTATTTATTTCTTTATTGCAAGGATGTAAAAGGTTTTTTACAAGAACCCTCAAAATAACTGCTTATGGTAGTAGGGATACTGTGAGGGTACAAAAGCATTTGGAAAAATGCTTTTGTTAGATCAAATCGCGATTGATACTAAATACTAAATAAATATAAAATACGTAGGTAGGTTGTAATAAGTGTTTTATACCACGACTTCGTTCACGTGAATGTCGGTTATAGCGAACACGATGTTGGAGCCAGATAATAAGTATAGTTAATTAATGTCCTTCCTTGGGATTTAAGCTTACCCCGAACCATAATTATTATTGTGACGCATAGTGTTTTATGAAGACCATTTTTCGGACATTGTTTTTTTATATAAAAAAGTAATTTAAATGCAATATTTCGTATCCCCATTTCACCAGCATGTTTAGTTTTTGAGATTAAATTTTTTGAAAATCGTCTTTTTTTCAACCGGGTATTTAGAAAAAAAATCATTTCTCTGAAACTAAATATGATACGCAAATGTGACCTTAAAAACATCGACGGCGTTTTTTATGCTGCATATTTTAAAGTATAAATAAAGATCGGAACTTCAGACTTATACGAGATTTTTAGTTTTTAGTTTTTATTTTTTTTCTCGGTAATTCCGTCGTATTTGGAAAAGTTATTTATACTGAAATTATGCCCTTTATCTGCCCTATATACCACAAAAATGACACATCCTAATTGCGTGGAATCTAGAAGTTATTCCAAATTAACTGTTTTTGCTAGGGTTGTCACTTTCGAATCTGAATTTTGATGACTGAATTTTTATTTAATGGTGCGTATTGGTTATTAAAATTTCGACTATTAAACCTAGGAACTTTGTTATATCCAGACTTATACAAGGTTTTTAGGGTTTATTTATTTTGTTCTCAATAATTCCGTAGTATTGGGATAAGTTATTTATACTGAAACTAGCACTTTGCCAGCAACTTCGTTCGCGAATGTTTTCATAAGGACTTTGTCACCCTTTAAAACTGTATTTTGAGGGTAGTTTTGAAATACGAATAATGACAATCTTTATTTTGATAAAAATTTGTGCTAAGTTTTAAGTTTATTAACCTAAGAAATAAGATTCCTCCATACAATCTTTAAAAACCCCTAAATTGATTAATTGGAGGTAGGAAGATCCTAAGCAAGGAATTTTTTGGAGACAATCATAGATACTTAATTAGTTGTTATTTAAGAAAACGTTATGTAGTCTTTTTCTTCATTTTTGATGTCACATGATTCGATTCAATTCTTATTATACCTACTTAAATTATATTTTAACTTTATCATTAACCTAAAATATGTCAATACAATCTGTAGCTAGATATATATATATATACTAGCTGTGCCCCGCGGTTTCACCCGCGTTTTTCTCGTTTCCGTGGAAATACCGAGATAAATATAGCCTCCCTCAATAAATGGACTATTGAATATTTAAACAGTTTTCATATCAGATCAGTATTTCCCGAGATTACCGCGTTCATAATAAACAATCAAACTTTTCAGCTTTATAATATTAAGAAAAATATAGATTAAGTTAAATTGTATAAGTCGCAGGCAATAGCTGTCTATCTGTTCGACATTCAGCCAGACACATAAGAATTACGACTATAGGCGGGAGTGTCCGTCCACTTTAAACCGGGTTAAAATATTATTTTAAAGTACTTCTGAGTAAATTATATTTTTCGTTTTATTTTCTTGTGGCAAAAGAATATATTGATTGTTTCCGCAACCTGATCTTGACAACGCGACATATAGTTGGCCGTGCGAAGAACAGTCTTGCCGTAAATCTAATCCTACATATTTAAATGTTTGCCTCTGTGATTTATTTATCGTTACGGCAAAAGATAATTTAATTGGGAATTGGACTCTTTTAAAATGAAAAGGCAAATCATTTGGAATCATTGGGATCCGAGGTATAAGTACTGTTTGACCAACCGCTGGAGCAGTCAAAACTGTTGCAACGATCACGTTATTGCGAAGAAATATAACCTGAAGTCGAGTCCCGTTACATAAATTTGGTGGCTTAAGATTTCTAAGTAAAATAATTGGGGCACCAATTTTTAACTTGAGAGAATGTGGGGGGAGGCCACTCGGGTTTAAAGAATTAAGAAATTCCTGTGGATAATGGACTGCATCTTCTTGATCTCATCAACAAATATATTTCGAAAAAGATTATTACAGGATTTTATGTTGATAAAAAACTCTATGGCCCATAACTCATTAATAGGTACCAACTCTTAACATCTTACACACGTGATAACTTTTAAACGAAATATCCGATTGAGATGAAACAAAAAGTATTTTACTTCTACATAAATACTCTTGATAACATAATGCTTAATTTCGATAAAGATTAATATTACGATACATATTTAACGTAGTTTTTTTTTCTTCAGACGATTTAATAATTATTTTGAACACAAAATCGGTTATTGTGATTAAACCATGATAGCTAGATATATGTTCTCGCGGACTTTTTTGTAGGTCTTAATGGGATCTACAAACCCGTAGTACATCATTTTGTTCTATTGTCAATAGTTTTTGCAGCGCACGCAAAAATAGGTTTTCGATTTTACACCTTGTGTTACAAAATAGCAATTTTATTACGAATCCCTAATTTTGAAAAAAAAAAACATAGCCTATAGCCTTCCTCAATAAATGGACTACCCAACACTGAAAGAAACATTCAAATCGGACCAGTAGTTCCAGAGATTAGCGCGTTCAAACAAACAAACAAACAAACAAACAAACAAACAAACTCTGCAGCTTTATAATATTAGTATAGATATGTGGAAACTTGATAATAGCAATTTTCATTACCTATGTAAAAAAATATAATTGTTATTAGCCTGTAAGCTTTCTTTAAAAATAAATAAATAAATAGTTCTGAAAATCAAAAATGACATCAAAATGTAAATGTGGAAAAAAAATTTGAATGTGTGTGGATGTGAATGTGTGTTGTGTGTGAAATGTGTGTGCAATAAAGTTTATTCTATTTTATGTGCTCTGCCGTTAAGTTTGGCGCAGGGTTGTTGCTGATGCAGGATTTTGTCACATCAGCGGATGCTGATGCTGGTGCTGATTTTTTGTAATTTACATCAGCTGATGCTGATGCTGATTTAAAGTTTTTTTTTTAATACTGATTTTCATAGTTTTTAGGTAAATATTATACCTAATAAAAGATATATTTTAATGATTCTGTCTGTAAAATATTGTCTTTATTTCTGTTTTTGAATAATGCAGGTACGTAAACCGCTTACAGATTTTGCGCCATTAAATTAAGTTCAATAGATAGGTAGCCAACGAGAAAAATGACTGTGATAAACAGACTGATAGACGGGAGACGGAGACAAAAACAAATACGTGTATCGAACCCTAAAAAACTAAACTATGGTAAGTAAATTTACTAAAACTTTTTTGTTTCTATGAAGGTTAAAATAATAAATAATTACAAAAAAATTTAGGCATTATTTACACTACTTACTTACATTCTTTAGTCGAATTTATTTCAGATTCGCTTCTGGTTAAAAACTTGTCGTACTCTTCGGGATGTATTGATCTCAGATGATTTTTTAGTGACGTATTTGTACGTCCTTTGTGTGAAAATTCTTCTTGCATATTATACAGTTTGCGGTATCTTGATCCACTAATTTAAAGTACTGCCAAATTCCGCTTTTTAATATGGGAGGCATTTTAAAAATTTACCATCAGCATCTAACATCAGCAGCAATCAATGCGGATGGTGATGCTGATATTTGCAACCCAGATGAATCGCCAAACCCTGGTTTGGCTATTCATCTGATTGTGTGGATAACTTTGGTTCTCCTACAGATATCTCGGATTCTTCATTCGATCATGCTAGGAAACTCCTAGCATATAGTCTTTTGCATTCCCGCCAAACAGACTAAAGCACAAGACTAGGAAAACAACATAAGCCCGAAGGTATTTAAACATACAGAAGTACGCAGGTCAAGAATATATACTATTGGGTGTTTTAGCCAGTAAAAACTGTTGCCGCGTTCACCGCTTGGAAGTACTCCCAGCTTATGTTATTATTATTTCGAACATATATTTTAGCTATCATGTTAGCAAGTAGGTGCTACAAATTTAAATAGATGATGTTTACTAGTGCGTTTCTCCATCAACGATTGCATCACTGCTTACCATCAGGTGAGGTTGCAGTCAAGCACTTTAGTACTTTTTTATATTGAAGTCGGTTATATTTTTTTAGTAAAGAGTTTTTTTTTTAACTTTTTAGTGGCGGTTCCACAACTAAAAAGTATCCCTCAGCCTAACTTAAATAGTGTGCAATTTTTATAGTAAGGTACCTGTATAATTTAATCATTAAAACATTGCATGACAAGTTTTCGTGCTTCCATCATCAGATTAGCTCGATATATTTTTTTTTTTAATTCATATAAACCAGTGCTTGACTGCGATCCCACCTGATGGTAAGCAGCGATGCAATCATTGATGGTGAGGCGCACTAGTTTATTAAGCCTTCGATGGTACCTTATAGCCAGAGTGCATCTCATGACAATGCTAATAATCCCAAACGCGGTTAGGTTACATTGATTTATTACAGAGTTCCGATACCTACCTTCCGGCTTCATCATAAGATCAGTTCGATATATCCCCCTCTTCCTTCAGTCAGTTATCGACTACACGTATAAACAAAGCAATTTTACTTGATAAGACAGTTGTGCTGTGATCCTATAAGGAGTTCCGTTCCATATCTTTGAAGTTCATGATTAGATCATAACTGTATTTCTATGGGACCAATTCGGAAGCATAACCTTTCAAATAAAAAATATAATTTTCCAAATCGGTCCACAATTGACAGAAAAATTGGTGTACATAAAAAATAAAAAAATACATCCAGCTGAACATATGCATAAGCATAAGCATAAGCATAATCAGCCTTTTAATGTTCCCACTGCTGGGACTCAGGCCTCCTCTCTCTAGGAGAGGGGATGGGCCGTAATCCACCACGCGGGCCCAGTGCGGATTGGTGAATGTCACATGTCTTCGAATTTTTGGTTCTTGGACATGCCGGTTTCCTCACGATGTTTTCCTTCACCGTTTTGAGAGCAGTGGTGATGAACATATGACCTCCTTCTTTTTGAAGTCGGTTAAAAACGAAACTCGATTCAATCTCGAAAACTAAACATGCTAGTGAAATGGGGATACGAAATATTGCATTTAAATAACTTAAACTAACAGTTTTTTACACAAAAACGCAATGTCCGAAAAAGTGTCTTCATAAAACACTGTGTGACGTGCAAAACACCACAGCTCTTCAAGCAATTTCATGCTGTCCACCTTTACATGAACAAGTCTTTATTTTTTAAATTCTGTCATATTCGGCCAAAGACAAGATAGAACAAGGATTCATTTGACTTTGACATTTCTCATTACTTCTTTAATTTTGCTGATATTCAACGTAGTTTTTAGCGAATCTTTAGAGCAATAATATTACATATCTTATAATTAGCTCTACTTCTACTCTATTCAAATTTAGGCTAGTCTATTTGTTCATTATCCATACTTTAGTTGCGGTAAGCATTTGTATCTTCAGTACTTTCAAACTTTTATAACCTTGAAGAGAATTTGTGATTGCAAGTAAATAAATATAGTGCGATTATCTTTCTGATGCATATCGCACATGAAAGTAAGTAACTAATAGTATGTGTTGTATGAGCTGGAATCTAAAATGTCTGCACCTTCCAAAGTCAACAAGGAAAACTTCCGTCTTTTGGACTTGTCTAGCGACGAAGAGTCAGAAGACTTGCAGCTAGAAATAATTCCCAGCAGAAAGAAGAAAATTACAAGGTTCGTAGTAGTGTTATTATCAGCTAAATAGTACCTATTGCTAAACAAGATGCTTGTATTGAAAATAGGTTATGAATTAGCTAAAGGAACTAAGTACATTTCTATGGAAAACTAACTTTAGCCAGTGGCAAAATTATATCCTATTCCAGGACATGGGCCTTCCCATGTGCCAAGTTTCATTCAAATCTATTGAGCAGTTAAGACCTGAAAAGGTCAGATAAGAACAGTCAGATAGACAGAGTTACTTTCCCATTTAAATTAAAGTGTAAAGTATGGATAATGCTGTGATTTTGAATAAAGATAGTTATCCATTCCATTCAAGGGAAGCTTTAAAGGCCTAACTGAAGCACATTACTTGAATTAATAGCTTGCAATTTTTTCTAGTTAGTATTCTCATGTTTATTAATTATTGATTGTGATTAGAACAAACCATTTACTATGTAACAATTTTTTTATTTTTATTATTAACATTGTATTGAATACTGTGCACTATCGCATATTGTAACTTTGGAGAGTCACATACCCCATATAGAATGCAGTTTATTTTATTACACAATTTTTTTTAACAATTTCCAAACTTTTAGGCGTGAACGCAGCCGCAGCTCTGCACCTGCAACACTAGAGCACAACTTAGGTGCTGAAGTGCAATGTGCTCTCCGTTGGGCTGTGAGAGGTACTCTCATACTATGGCTGCTGATGCTCACGTGGATATGTGCGGCTCTCTATGACCAAGTATCTACTATGCGTGCCGACATCGGACACGGTATGTAACTATTTATGTATATTATAATAATAATAAACGATTATTTCGGACCTTTCCATCCATATGTAACACTTACAGCATATTTACAACACATACAATATTAAAAACAACACACAACAGAAAAAAAAAAGAAACAGTTTACAATACACAATGAAACAAAAAGAAACACATACAAAAAAAAAAAAGTCTCTGTAGTTTGTCTTTTGAATCAAACTGTATGAAGTGAGCTTAGGCTGTTAACAAAATGACATTTTCTTAGTGATAATGTTCATTTTCAGTTTCAGTTGACCATATCATAATTTTGTGGCACTTGTCAGTCTTAATATAATTTGTACTTTTGACAATAATAATCACTAATAGAATGCAGTTTGTTCTTCATGTCTCTTGTGCATGTTAAAGATTTGGTAGGAAGAAAAAGTATTTTTTAAGGTGGGAATTCATCTAATGACTTCTCTCGCTCTAGGGCGGAGCGCAAGGGCGTGTCAGACTTTTACTGACTAAACACAGCTATGTTCCTTCTTTGCCCTCTATGTTCCAGGACCATGGGTTACCGTTTCGGAAGTAAACCCTTGGCCTAAGTAAGTTTCGGCCCTCTTGGGCCCCCCATACAGTTTTGCTGACGGCTCTTTGAGGCTCGCATGGAACACTACGCGCCGTCGAGGACTCGGACTTGGTCCGGGTGGTTACCGGAAGTCCGGACGACGAGCTACCCATAGCTCGTCGTCCGTGAGCCCACGCCTACGGTAGCTGGAAATCAGGGTCGGGACCCGATGACTGGGGCGTGATCCCGATGACGGGGGCGTGATCCCGACGACTGAGGCTTGAGGACGTCTCGTCTGCTCCCTCACGCATGTTGCCGCCTCCTTCGCTAGTATTATTGCTTGGCAGAAGGAGGCGACCGCGGGCCACCCATTCCTCTTCGCTCGCGCAGCAGGTAGTAGATACATGTCGAGGCACTTATAAAATACAACATAATTTTGTAATCATATTTGTAATTTAAAATTGCGCATGTTCGAAATACGCCATTTATAACAAAAATAAATAATGATACAAATTATTTATGTCCAGGCAAGGACAGCAATTAATTTTGAAATTGGAACATGTTTAATGCAAAAGCTTTTGTGCAACCATGTGTTGCTTGAGGATTTACTTGATAGACGATTATCTCTATGATCTCAACGGCAGAACGACTTAAAAAAGAAATTATACTACAGCAAAAAATAACTTGTTTGTGGCATGTTTTTCTGTAAACAAGTCAGCATGTCTGTAGGAATGAAGAGGTAAGATAATAATATCTAATCTTGGACAAAGGCAAAAACAATAAATAATGGAAGATATAGTTAAATAATCATAATGTCAATTAATCAATACTTGTGTATTGATGCACAGGAAAATATTTTTGTGCAATGCACAGGAAAATAGTTTAGCAGAATTTTTTAGAAAGAACTTCTTATCGAACAAGCATTTAATATGCTACATATTTTTAATTAAGACCACATGTTTTACATATCTATGTGTGTATAACAAGTGATATTAGACTCGTAAAATGACGTGTAACGCGACACAAGATATCGCTGTTTACACTTTGCACTACTGTAAAAGAAATGTCGGAATTTCCATTGCCAATCGTAACTTTATATTATAAATGCAAACGTATGTTCGTTTGTTTCTTACGCTTGCACGCCTTAACAGCCATTCAGCCGTTAAGGCTGAAATTTTGGGCACGCCATAATTATGGCGGTAAGCCCCCTCTTTGAGGAGTGGCTGGAAAGACCTCACGGCGTCCTCACCTTCCGCGTGACGCAGGTTCTCACCGGACATGGTAAGTTTGGGTGTTCCTGCACCGGATTCGAGCGGAAGAATCGCCCGGATGTCACCACTGTGTAGACCGCCCGCAGGACACGGTGGAGCATACGGTAGAGGTGTGCCCCGCTTGTGAAGAGCACCGCCGTGTCCACTTGGGGGCGATCGTCGGCAACGATCTCTCGCGCCCGGCCTTGATACAGGTCATGGTCCGAAGCGAGGAGGAGTGGCAGGCGGTCGGGAATGGAAAAGGACCCTCTTAAGACCAAAACAATATTTAAAACTCAAGTTTACTTAACACCAAAACACAATTATACTGATTCTCGAGTTTTTATACTCCTTCGTTTTGTGAACAAACTTGCCGCAAACTATACCGGGATACGACGCAGATAGTTTCTTTTCAATACTGAAGAAACTATCTTCGTCGCTTCCCTCGCTTGACAATGAGAGAACTTTTCGCTCGATGCTTGCAAATTTTAAGCCACCAGCAACGCAGTGACATAAGCCAAAAAATTATTCGTTTAGAGATTAGCTTCGCCTGACATTCGAACCTAGTACATGTGCATATGCCAGGAAAGGTGAAATCGTTGGTGGGGGCCACTCCTAGTTCCAATGTAGAACCACCATCTCACAAAACATCTCACTAACTCACCACTAACATAAAATGAGGATAGTTCCCGAATACTTGAAAAGAAAAAAAAACAAGTCTGTTCGAAAAAAAAGAGTTACTATCTTGGCTTGAAAAATTAGCCTCGGGCTTAAGCTTCGCTCCAATTCAGTAAATCTTAGTCCACTTGTGCATGTGGACTTGTCGTCTCCTAAGTCTAAACACCTGTGCCGCTCCAATTATTTTAAACGATGCCAGTGACGCTCTTTGCGTGACCGTTGTAACTCATATTATAATACTACTACAATCTAGATTCTTTGACGGGTCTTGCACACGTAAACCCATATCCATTCACTAGTTTTGACCCAAAGTAACCCTTTATAAATCATACGCTGCCTTTGGGTATCTATTTAGTTTTTTTGCTCGAAGCGCCTAGGGTTAACCACGGTTTTGGCTTAATTCAAATGGATAATTAATTCAAAAGGAAATAACCACGGTTATGGCTTTGTTAATTTCCAAGAATGAATAGGTTACTACTAGGCAAGCGTGCTCCACCGTCAACCACTACATCACTTACTATAAGTTGAGATAGTGGTCAAGCGCGAGCCTATGAATAATAATTATAAAAAAAAAACGAAAAAGTACAAACACATCTCCTGGCGTTATCAAACATAGTAAAGGACTGCCATCATCTAACCGTCCGTTACATATGAAGAATGCGATAATTTTCGCCCACTAGTGTTTATTTTTAACATTCTAAATATTGCCAACTTTCAGGAGACGTCTGGCGACTGATAAAAACGACGTAAATAAATTTATAAAAACAGTTTTGACGATAAATGGGACATGGCTACCACAATTCCGGGCCAGTTCACCGAAGTAATAAAATATTGTTCAATTTACGGCTACCACGTTCTTGAGTAATTAATGCAGAACAAATTAGGACACCAGTTACGCTACCGTAGTAAACACGGATGTATAATAGTGGCTGAAAATTATATCTAGAATGTTTTTTCGTCTAAAATTGTTATGAAAACGTGAATCCTAATTTTATATGAATTGTTTATTGAAATCTAAACTAGTCTCCGTATAACACCACACATTTTTGTGTGATGTACGTTACAAGGATAGAAAAATAACATTAGCATCATAAAACTGAGGAATGTTTGTCTCAAATCTTACCATAAAACTTTGGAAGAATAAAAAAATAGGTGCTGAGATCCTACGACAGAATTCCCGAAACCTTTGAAAATTTGATGTATTTCACACGCACACATTTGTGCATAGTGCTATTGGAACTACAGCCTGAGTTACTGGTGGGATTCTTGGAGAAATAAAAGATGAGACGGTATCGGAGATATTCGTGAATTTGGAAGTTTTTCGTCAATCAAGGTTTGGGTCTGTAAAATATCTGTGCAAAGTTAACCAGCTCCTTGAAAAGTAATTTTGCGTTGACGGAGCTTTTCTTTTTTCTTTAATTCCACAATTGCCGTATCCATCCAGTGTCTCTCTATATCATATGCGGTGTTTCCAGTACGCATGCGTCGTCGCCGCGCCTGGGTGACGTCACGAGCAGTGTTAGCCCCACCGTCGCCCTGGACCCTTCTCCGTTATACATAGTTTTACAACACCCTACTTGAATTTGTGAAAATTTTCCATTTCCCCCGCGTACAGTGTCTTATGAGAATATAGCTATTGTGGATTTGTTTTTTAATTCTTTTGTGAGCTTTATTGATCTGTGTACAGTGAGTTTGTGTAGCAAGATAAATAATTTATCTTATTGTCTGTTTGTCTATGTGTTTTGGTGTTAAATTTTGTAACGAGTTTCTCATCTTTTTTCCTGTATACATCTTAGTATGTTATCCCCTTTAATATTAATATTTCAGTATTGTTTCGAATACAATGGTGTCGCAAATCGCGGGCAGTTCTGCGCATGCTCGGCTTTCATTCAGCGCGTCCGGCCGGCCCGTAGGTCGATAATGCCACGGTGTTGTCTCGTAAATAATGTTATCACACCTCTATGCTCTTGTCTTGACTTCTGACGTCACTGGCCAGTTTAAAAAAAAAAGGAAAGAAAAGAGAATACGCACTCTAATCAGATACTAGTTTTAAATAGGAGAAGAAAAAATAGGACGGAACTCAACGGGCATTAATATTAAAATAATTTGTGGTTTAAAAAAAACCGTGCTCCAGTTTTTCTCGATTTCCTGCGATTTCCTTAATTGTTCGAAAAGGGAGTCAAACCGCTGACCAATAAATCGTAATCGTGTATTAATTACTTATATCGATTTCGATGAACGGTGTTAGGTAATTATCAGTTCTACAATTAGTTACTAAAGATTTTAAAGGAAAAACTCCATAATTTTGAATTTTTTTTATCCACCGAATCGATTGATGTACTTAATAAGGAAATCGCAATACACCGAGGAAATCGATACTAAAACTTTTTTTTTTTAAACTGAAATGTATCAACCCAGGGGAATTTAAGAATGTAGACACATCATAGACCCTAGATCTAAGACGTGTGTAGAGATAAAAATAAAAATTGTTACTGCTATATTCATTTACATATTTAAAAACAAGTAGCGAATTAGCTAATATCGTATTAAAAAATATAATCTTTACCTGGTTTTAGTTTCTAGAGATCAAATATTTTTTTATTATTATTTATAGGCTCGCGTTTGACCGCTATCTCACCTGATAGTAAACGATGATGTGGCTAAATAGAGCTAAATCTGAACTTGGAAAAACTAGGTCTATTAATACGCTCATAACAGTTAATGTAATCTTTACAAATCTGCATTAGATTGTCATTATGTTAATAAATTTCCATTAGCAGACTCGATTTGCAAGATCAGGGTCGCCAGCATAAGACATGACTTGATACCAGTCCAATGTCAATGTGTAAACGACCTTAAACGTTCGAGTTATTATGCTGATCGTACTTCACACGTATCACATCTGAGTCTAGACTTTAAGGTCTTAGGCTCAGCTCACACTAACGCAGAATCGAAGCGTCGCCGCGTCGCGACGCGTCATGTTTTTGCTTCTATCATATTCATCTCTATTTTCCTTGCTTCTTCTTCTTCCTAGCTTCTGCCAGCGGCTTCGCCCGCGTGTAAGTAGTTTTCTCCATACAATCTTTGGACCCCCGTTTCATCTCCTTATTTTTCGTAATCTTCTCTTAGTGCTCAACTACGTCATGAAAGGAAAACTTGTGCAAAATTTCACACTCCTAGTCTCAGTAGTTTCGGCTGTGCGTTGATATGTCAGTCAGTCAACTCCTTTTATATAGTTAAACATATATATAAACTAGCTATTGTCAGCGGCTTAGGCCGCGTGAAAGTAGGTTTCTCCATACTAACTTTGGATCCCTGTTTCATCCCCTTGGGTTGAATTTTGAAATCCTCTCTTAGTCAGTCAGTTTCTCCTTTTATATATGTATATATTGAATTGAGCCAACGTTTAGGCGGCTACGCGCGTCATCGTGCGTTACTCGCGCGCCAACTCTCGAGCACGGGTGGGCGTCATTCATGAATGTTCAAAAGTTGATCTCTACTGAGGCCCTATTACAAGCTCTTATCGCGATCCATTTGACGACCTAAACTGAACTGTTAAATATATGGGGCTTTAAAGGGTGTATAACTCTATCCCTCTTTCTCGCTCGCACGCGTGACATGACACTTGATCCAGCACTGCGATTGGAACGTGTTCATGCGATTGACGCGGCACGGCGGTGTTGCGCGACGGTGCCCGTAGCCACGCGTTGTAGTTGAAAAACTGGAGGCGACGCGACGCCTTGATTCTGCGTCAGTGCGAGATGAGCTTTAGTCTAGAATTCTGGAACATTGTCTTTAAATCGCGGTCGTCACAATCCAGTAGATGAAAAAAAAACACTTGAAAAATGTATTCAGATTTTATGACAAACTAACTTTGTCCTGCGTCTTCGCTCTTTGCCATGCACTTTTCTACAAAAAAAAAAAAACGGTGTAGCCATAGATATTCAGTGATATTTAGTATCAGAGATTACATGCCCTACCCATCATAAAATGTACGCGAGTATAGAATTATTTCAAGGAGTACCTATGATGGGATAAAAAGTATCGTATGTCCTGTTCCAACACATGTTCTACCCGTGTGCCAAATTTTATCCAAATCCATTCAGACGTTCAAGAAGTATCACACGAATGCATACAAACTTTCGCCTTTTTGATATTGGTGGGATGAATCAGCATGAAACGCAACTGAATTGGTTTTAGTCCGAATTAGGTCCGGTTTCTTAGAGTTAGGTGTCACGATAATAATACCGACACAAAAAATAGACCTATTTTTCTCGCGCGCTTAACGATAAGTAACCTCATACTTTGATAAAAACATTAGTCAACCATCAAGGTCGTATTTCTAATTGTGACTTTGTGAGGCCTATTTAAATGCACTTTTTAACCACCGACGCAAAAAAGAAGTGTTATGTTATGGAGGTGTCTGTCTGTGGCACCGTAGCTCTTAAACGAATAACCCGATTTGGAGTCGTTTTTTATTTGAAAACAGGTTTTCTAACGATGTTCTTTAGACATGTTTTATCAAAATCGGTTCAACCGTTTACAAGTTATGGATGGGTGAAAAAAAGGTGTACTTGACATTAAAAATGGAGATTTTTTAATTAAAGTTTTATCGGAAGTTATCGGAAGCTAATTACAAACAATGATTTTTATACTGGAGCCAAAAAATAAAACTAAGGTCGATTACCAGTTTTCGAGGAAACTTCCTCTCGTCTAGTCTAGAAGGAAACAGAGTTGCCCTAGACGTCTAGGTTCGATCGTGATTATACACTTAGATTAATAGCACTTATGTACTTGAATATGCGATCAAACTGTACAAACACATTATCAACGTGATCACGTATTATCCGCCTCCTAATCAAACACAAAAGTGCCTATAAATACTGCTCTGACATGGCTCTTACGTCATTCTGTTAATTAATCGTGTAAATCTGGAGTTTTACTTTTTCGCCAGATTAAACAGCTGGTTTATGAATAGCTATTTGTCAAATAAATCACAAGTGAATCAACGTTCTCAAGGCTATGGCACAGCTTTAAATTATGTGTTTTATAAACTCTTGAATAAGATTCAAGGTAAAATTTGTCAAAATATTTGCATCGGTATCGCAGGGTAGGAGGTATTACGCATGAATTAGCAACATAAACATTCGGTTGTTATCGGTCGTTATGAATGAATCGTTACTGAAAAACGATAAAATTAAGCCGAGACTCGTTTCGCAAGCATACGATAAACTACCGGGTTTCAGCATAGCACCTAACTTGAAAGTTTTCAAATTAAACGTAAGCAAGCACCTTGTAAACACACAGACAAACAGTAGTTGCAATTTACAACAATGCACCTTTGATTATATCGAACAGCTCTTGATATCCAGTGTGTGAGAAACAAGTAGACTACAAATCGTAATTTCATATGCTGAGTATCATTTACGGTCATTCGGCAAGTCGCCGCGGTGCGGATCACACGTGTCAGACCTTTCAGAGTTTGCGATCGTCTCTGGCGTGAAAGTGAGTGCGTGGTGCGGGTGTGTGCGGATGCGTTTGCGGTAGCGTTGTGGTGCGTTATGGAGAGTGCGGTGCACGCGGCCGTGCCGCTGCGGGTGGGAAAGAAGATGAGGAAGAGGCGGGAGCTCGATGCTTTAGTCGGAGGCGGAGGTTCCCGAGGAGGTCGCCTCTTATCGGCCTCTAGTGATGAAGGAGAACCATGGGGCCGCAGGACTTCCCGCCGTCGTCGCTCCAGGCCCTTTGTCCGCTTGGCTGCAGCACTAGCCTTCTGTGTTTGCGTTGTCTCAGCTGCCACCGTCCTCTGGCTCTTCGTGGACGTCCGGCGACAGATTGCTTCACTACGCATCGAAATGGACAGAGGTTCGGATTTAGAACTGTTATTTAATGCTTGTTTAACTAAGTACGCTAACTCAACATTATTATTCATGAAGTCTTTACATGCTAATGTGCATCTAAATTGAGGCTCCATCTTCAAAATTCAGCACGGTCTAGACTTAATTTTCATCTAGGCAATAAGCTGTATCTACATTAATCAAAGTGTCGTAAATATAATTATGATTCAGTAGTATCAAATAAACATTATCGGACTTGATACCGTTAATGTGGTCGTTGAATTCGTTCACCTTGGTTATATAGACAATCAACATAATTAAGTTTGAAGGTCTAACCTTTCTTAGAAAAAGCTTTCGAATTGCGTCAGGCCCTATAATGGGCCATTAGCTGGAACAGGCTATAAACACGTATATAGGAAGGCACGCTAATAGATTAATTTGTAGTAGGTATTCCATCTATTTTTATATTTGTTCTGAATTTTCTTAAATATAAAACGAATTTATTTCGAGTTTACAAAATTTAAATTGCTTTTCATCCTACAGCCCTTTTTCTAGTATCGCAGTCTGTCTTCTTCCATACATCTTTATCCTATCATCTAGTCATACATCAGTATTCACCCTCTTTCTACCCATTACGTCTTTCATTTCACACAATTCCTTTTTCATAGACATTTTAATCAAATTCAACTTAAAATGATTCTGACACATAACAACAGCGGTGAACGCCAGAGCGTGGGTGGAAACTCATCTCGTTATGTAAAGTCAACTTCGCATGTTATACTTGTATTGTTATACAATGCTAATATAATTTAACAATGTAGTCACACCTACACAGTTGATGTCTATTTTGCATTCACAATTATCTTCCTTTCATATCGTGAGGTACTAGTTACTTCAATTATGACTATATTTTGTGGTAAGGTCTTTGTTGTTCAAGTGTATTGATGTCTTTCAAATAGGACATTTTAAAGGCATTGAATGTAATGTGTAATAAATCATGCTGTCATAATAGGAGCAGTATCAGACTGCAGTACTATGTAATGGATGATATAATACCTCTACCTATAACTTAGTCTGATACAATAAAATTCGCTATTGTATTGGAACCAATATCTTATTACTGTTGTTATTCAATGAATTCCTCTTCAATACTTACTGCTTTTTTATTTTTTTTTATTTTAAGTTCTTTCAGTCCATCATCAGTCATCGGGTTATGTGGTAGATATCGCTGTCAACGATATGACTGCCATTGTACCCATAGAAAGTTCGTTTAAAAGTTGTGTTACTATTTTGGTGTACAATAAAGTTTATTCTATTTAATTCTATTGACATTCGTACATCATAGAATGCCCTAATTATTCTTCATTTAATTGACCTCGTGTGTCATTGTCAAATTGGAGACCATTTTAACACAATCTGACACAGTGTCATATCATCTCTTTTAGTAGCATTCATATAGGTACAATGTTTCATACCTTTGACATGAAACGGTGCAAACTTGCAACAGTTGCAAAGAACAAAGCTATGTATTTACTTAGTTATCAATTAGTCTACAACGTTAGTTATAGATGGCGTAAAACTACTAAGTTTATTGCAGATCATGCCGTGTAGGTTTATTAATGATTACCATGCTGTATATGGCCGTAAATGACGTCCCTTTCATAATGATTGCCTGAGAAGAAATTATAGCAATCTATGTGCCAGCCACTCCAATCATCTTGCCTTGACATTGAATCAAGTTAAGTGGACAAACAAATAAGGAACTAACAATACCTTTACGTCCACTAATAATTAATTATTTAGTTGCGACTTTGTACAACTTCCTGGTCAAAGGGTACACGTTGTTGAATTAATAAAGCCTGTTTATTTATTTACCACTTAAAAGACGAGAAAAGTTTTAAATAACAGGAAACGACAATTAACAATATTAAGGTCAGATTAGTACCTAATATAGGACCTTGTGGTACACCTGTGATTTACGCTTCAATGTTATTAATATTATTATTGTTTATATCGATATTATAATGGCTCAAAGAAAGTTAATGATTTTTTTTACAAATCGTGTTATATTATATGCCACAACTAATTGAATAGAAGTCTAAACATGCAAGCAAGTCTTGATCTTGGTTGTAAACTTTTAACAAATGTTTTGAAGTATTTTAATAACTGAGCTAAAAGTCATTAGAAAGTGTTCACGGGCAGGAGGCCATTCGATTTATGATTTGCTATATTTTACTATCGGCGGGAAATCGTTAAAAGGCCACCTCAAAACAACCTCTGCACAACACCTGTTAGAGCACAGCCTTGAGGAGACTGTAAACGGTCTCACAGAAGCTGCATGGCAGCATGTGATCGCTGTCTTCGTCTTCCTTGGGGTCACTAAGAGAACAGAGTCCCTACTGTGAGCTCACGACTCCATAGTCCGGTCTGCCTTAAGTGATGCAGGATGGATTTCGGCGTTTTAGGCATCGAGGCGAGATGGTTGTCATCTTCGAGCGCGATCGGTCCTCGCACGATCTCACTCGGCTGCTTACTTCTGGACCCCCACGGTCACACAGAAGGAGGCCATTTCCCTTCAGTTTTCTGTCCCTATAATCATAAACTTCACTACTGCTGGCAGAGACAGATCTCGCTCAACCGTGATGACCACGACCCGCCGCTCACACGCATGGCTCTCCTCGTTCGTGTGCTATACAGAATCAAGGTTGCCTCAGATAAGATAGCAGTTAGCCGTGGCATCTCGTCCAGTCCTATACAGATACTCACTGAAGGAACCTCGGTCAGCTCCTGGGTTAGTCTATAGGAGATCCGTTCCCCTCTTTTCAGGCAGTCTTCGAAGTGCGACAGGACGGCATCGACAAACATACACATAGTCTCGATTAAACTATAAAAAATTGTTGCTTTGATAAATTACTTGCGCGCCATGTGAAGAATTTCCCGTACTGTTCATACCGTGGTGCTTCAAAAGGATTCTTTGTATAGTCCCCATGGGAACATGTCGAGCTCTTAACTCGTACCACTGACATGGCAATCGATAGTTTCGAAAAGATATTTAAAAATGCATTTTCGAAAGATATCGCTACGATCTATGTTAAGTCAGTGGCTTACCACTGCCCTAAGCTCTGAGCCCTTAGGCTCAATATTTACGGATTTATTATTGGGTACCTAAATATCGCGTTAGAGTTTTTCTGCTGTCTGGGCTAGGTCGATAGGTTATTTGGGGCAGATTATAGATAAAAAGTGGTTATAAATAAGACATGTTTTTCGGTCTGAAAATAGACTCCAATTTAATTAAGGCTATCTGCAAAGTTTACCTATTTGATTCAAGAGATATCTTGGCTATTTGAACAATCTATCAGCCAAAGTTTTTAATTTTAATTTGAAATTATCTAGCAGTCGGTAATGTCTGCTATCGATTATTTACTACTAGGAAACATATCAAAGGATGTTTATAATAATTCCTTCAGTTGAGTCTTATTGCGTGTGTGTGAATTTTCGTAATGTGTAGACTATGGACGGGATCCGTTAAAAACATTGACTGTTGTTTCACTGAAATTGTATCCGCTTGTATGTTTCTACTTACTGAATCGAGTTATCATTTATGCTTACCGTAAACCATTCATTCCTAGCTATTGTTTATTTCCTGCTTCTTTAAAGTTGTTTTTTGATAAATTTTGAGACGGGTTTTAAGCCACTTCACTCACTGGGACTACGAGCTTCATTGTCTTGATGCTGTCTAGTTTGGGCGTCATTGTAGCTCCCAGAAGATGCAATGATTGGAATTAGTATGGGCTTATTCCAACTTATAAACATATCGTTAACATTCACTTGGTTAATATACATATATTTACGACTGAGCAAAAGAGAGGCGGCCTTAACTCGTTGAGTAGTGTAATTAGAGACACAATAGTAAGACAATGGCGCCCGAGAGCCGGCGTTCGTGCGGGGATCAACAGCTTAAGGTTCATAAATATGTCTGAACTCAATAATTATATCATCAACATTCAATTTTCTTTCTGCAAGACGCAATAATCCACGTATTGCAAGACATGTTGCCAATCTTACACACATGTGATCTGCATTAAGAAACTTGCTTCCTTTGAACACGTGTTTCCGTCAACTGTCGTGTCCAGTTCTGTTAAACTATAAACAGCAGAGGCACATTGTTTTTTTTTTTTGTTCCTTAGTTACCAAGACAGGAATACAAATAATTTTATGGCCTATGTAGATATTTCTTGGCTGAATGATTTTTAAACATGATTTGCAAACGCATTGACTACGTATCGCTTGAACAGCACTTCGGACCAACGTATCTTGCGAGAACTCAAAATCTCTCGGTTGTCCGAGTGTCTTCGCAAGATTCTGCAATGCTTCGGTCAAATTGCAAGGAAAGACTGGGGCAACCTCGAAAAGCTCATTGTAGCCGATAAAGTAGATAGGAAAAGGCCTCGTGGACGCAGCCCAATACGTTGGTCCGACTGGATCTGCACCGCTCTTGACTCTTTTTTTTTTTTTTTTTTTCGGTGGGAAAATCATCTTATGACATCCCCCGCCCTTGGGCGGGGCGGGAGATAGTGTCAGACTTTTACTGACTAAAAACCCACTCCTGTTCCTTCATTGCCTTTCGTACCAGGGCCGAGTCTTCCTTTCAGAATCAGACCCTTGGCCCCAGTAGGCTTCGACCCTGCTAGGCCCCTACAGTTGCTGACATCTCCTTGAGGCGCGCGTGGAACAGCACGCGCCGTCGACGACTTGGGCTCGGTCCGGACGGTTACCGGACGGTCGGAAGGCGAGCCACCCATTGCTCGCCGTCCGCAAGCCCGCGCCTACGATGGCCGGAAATCGGGATCGGAATCCCGGCGGCGATTGGGGCGTGAGGACCGTTGCCTCACGCGATCGGCCGCCTCCTTTGCTAGCATTACTGCTTCGCAGAAGGAGGCGACCGCCTGCCACTCCTCCTCGCTCCGGACCATGGCCTGTACCAAGGCCCGGCGCGAGAGATCGCCGCCACCGATAGCCCCCACGAGGACACGGCGTTGCTCTGCCCAAGCGGGACACACCTCCACCGTGTGCTCCACCGTGTCCTCCGGGTGGTCCACACAATGGTGACACCCGGGCGTTTCTTCCGCACGAATCCGGTGCAGGAACCTCCCGAACTTACCATGTCCGGTGAGGACCTGCGTCATGCGGAAGGTAAGGACGCCGTGTTGCCTTTCCAGCCACTCCTCAAAGAGGGGACTTACCGCCATAATTATGGCGTGCCCAACCGCTCTTGACTCTACGGTATACAATGCCTTGCACACCGCCGGAGACAGAAACAAATGGAGGAATATCATAAAAGTGAAAATGATGAAGCATTGAGGAATACGACGCAAGGAAGAGGAGGGATGATTTATAGTTGACTGTTACGTATTATCTTTGCTCTTTTAAACCATTTTTTGGAAGATTTACGAAGCGTTCCCAAGATAACCTTCTTGCTCCGCAACTGCCGCTCTGTCATCTTTTCCCCTCCTCCCTACCCTTCCCTCGTCCTTTTCTCCCCACTTCCAGTTTTCCCTTCCCCTACTCTTGCTAATCTTCATGATGAAATTCATGACACTAAAATTGCTATCCTTCATTGACAAACTAAACGTGGACTTACATGTTACAAAGGTTTTTAGGTTATAATATTGTTATCATACCATGCAGCATGTTGTAGTGTATTCTAACAACCAGTCTTACCAAGCAGTATCGAGTTACCCAGTAACTGGGATGTGGAGGTCAGACAGGAAATCGCTCTATGTAAAATAAAATTGTATCCAGCTGCATTCAGTAACAGTGGGAACCGCTCCCAAAATAGTGTAGGTTATGTGGTCCAATAAGGGGTTTTACGAAACTTTATGCCACCAGGTGGCGCTACTGGAGTCAATGTTAATTTAATTTTGACGGTACGGTTGGTTGTGGTTGGTTTTAAAGTCCATACAGTAAATATGTAATGGTCAAATCACATGAGAACCATGCAGATTTGTCTGAGATGGTCTTTTGAAGAAAATAATATCCATACAGATTTGAATGGACCTGTCCAGTCAGTGCAAGCATTTGTCAGTATTCGCAAAGCTCAACTCATGACTACTAAGGAGCTCAACGACTTGAAGAACAATACCAAGGAAAAGACATTTGGGTAGGCCGCAGAAAACACTCAAATTGCCAGGCATACGTTAAAATTACTGAGAAGGAAAAAAAAAACAATCAACATAGTCCTCACGTTCATAATAATAAAAAGTAATCAACATAGTCCTCACGTTCACAATAATAAGATACAGATAGGTGTTATGGGTCTGGGTGTCTTGTACTTGTGACTTTACATGTTTGTGAACGCATCCTTGACACAGAAGTTATTCCTAGTGTGGGGAAACGTTTGTTTGAACTAATAGCTATTTAATCGGATAAACGTTATACAAAGCGATTTACCGAATTCGTTGGACTACTAAGCCTCTGTACTGCCACCTGGCTCACCTCATTACCAAAACCCTTCTTCACACAGAATAATTTAAGGCTGTTCAGTGTTTAAATAAAAGACCACCACCATTTTCTACTTCAACAGTATCAAGAAGCAGCAACAGCGTCGACGACGCATTACAAGTATGCCACACGACTGCCAAAGAGTTGCGAGCGAACGCCAGCGACCTGAGCGCGAAGTTCGCTGCGTTAGACCAGGAACACAAAGAGTTGACGCAGCGGGTGGCGGCGGCGGCGCAGGAGTTGGCCGCCGTCTCCGAACAGCTGTCCGCCGCGCCCAAGTTAGCTGACACGCCGAGGAGACTCGCGGAGTTACAGAGAACTGTCGCTACATTTGGTTCACAGGTTAGTTTTGAATAAGTATTATTTATTGATATGTGTACATGCATAATATTACAGGTTAGAAACCTAAGAGCTCAGACACACGAGCGTTTCGACGGCTGCCGCCGCCCCGTGTCGTCGGCTGCAGTTACCTCTGCCGTTGGCGATGTCGTGGCCAGATCATAGAAATTGATCACTTCATGATATGGCCAACTAAAACTGGCCAGATCATATAATCGTTAACATTAGATGATATGTCGATCCTCGTTTGGCCTTATCATTGATGTAGGATTTCTATGATAGTAAAAAGTCTAAAGAAAGTAGGCCAAACGAGGATTGAAATATCGTCAAACTTTAACGTTTAAAATGATCTGGCCAGTTTTAGTTGGCCATATCATGAAGTGATCAGTTTCTATGATCTGGCCACGACATGTACATGCATAATATTACAGGTTAGAAACCTAAGAGCTCAGACACACGAGCGTGTCGACGGCTGTCGCCGCCCCGTGTCGTCGGCTGCAGTTACCTCTACCGTTTGGCGACTTACCGCTCGTGTGTATAAGCTCTAAGACGTTATACAATGCAATTGAAAGAAATGCGCTCAATGAAAAAATAAATAGAATAAAACAATAAAATTAATACATAAACAAAACAACACTTGACGTAAACAAACAAGGAATGCTTTCATAAAAACCCAGCCTGTTTCTGAATTGACTACTATATGTTGAGAACGTCTCAAGCCCTACTTTAATTCATTTAACCACCTTTGGTTGACTGGTAGAGAATGCCTAAGGCATTTAAGTCCGCTTTTGTACCTTTGTGTTGCATCAAGTTTTAATAAAATAAATCTAAATTTCGATAGGTTTGCGGGTGAAAGTTTGAGTAATGCTCAACTTCAAATGCTTCATTCAGAAATTATGTGTATATAAATAAGCGTGCAAGTATTTACTTATCAATCTTTCGTCTATCTTCACACAATATCTCAACAAGAAACACAACTATTCACTTCCTAGCAATCAGATCACAGTCAGCAGCAGTAAACATGTTTGGTAATATCCGTAATCATAAAGTTGTAAACACCTGTTTACTCGAACAAGACTTATTCAATTCAAGAATATTTTATTTCATATGTCTTTTATGGCTATTGTCACTAAAAAAACGTCAGAAGCTAGATTCTAATTGTTCGTTTCCTGTGGAGAAGAATCAGTAAGGAACTCCACTCCATTCCTCTGCCACGTATAAGTTTCAAACATATCTCTATGTACCTAGTATAAAACAGTCACTTACCTCGTTTGTCTATGTCTCCGTTAACTCCTGAAACACGCAATGGATTTTGATGCGGTTTTCGCTAACAGGAAGAGCGATAAACGACGAAGGGCTGTGTATATATTTAATTAACCGTACCCGTTACTGATCATACTTTTGTAGTCAAAAGTAAAAAAAAAACTAAATCCCAAAATTGACCGCAAAAATTTGTCCTAATTGGTAAATTCATATTAGAATCAATCATTCATAACAACTGCTACTAGAAAATACTACGCGCAGTGTTTTTTCATTTTGAATGTCATTCATTCATTCATAATCAATAGCCTGTACAACATTTCCATAAGTTAAGTGACATTTTGGGATTTAAACAAACACTAATAACTTAGCTGTTTATGAATATTATTTATTGAGACTTTACTTAAAAAATAACAAGATCTTTTCATAAAAGCCCTTTAAGTATTTGTACTAATTAATATTAGTGGTGTAGAATAATGGTAAAAGATATAAGTAGTTGCAACTTAGGGGCATTTATACCAAATATTTATTTATTTATTTAATACTTCATGCACATAAAGGTACGGAGGCGAAATATAAATCTGGGATGGAATTTCGGCTCCTGGATACGAATACGGACATAGAATTAATATTATACTGGTTTCGGATACGGTTACTGATATGAAATTATTTCGGATTATCCGCTGGTTTCTATTAGGTTTGGTTATTAGAATTTTAAAATTAGAAAAGTAAAATACAAATATGTACCAAAATTTCTTCTAGTCAATGAATCTTGCTATTTATATTTCATAATTTGTTTGGCCTGGCAAAACAAACCAAAATAGGTCGTGACCTGTCGTTTAGACTCCGCCTTTAGCTTTTTTTTTTTTTTTTTTTTTATTCTTGATAGGTTCGCGCTTGACCGCTAACTCACCTGATGGAAAGCGACGATGCGGTCGACGATGGAACGCGCTTACCTAGAAGTAACCTATTCACTCTTGACTTAAAGATTCCCGGGTTGTAGCCATCAGGAAAAACAGATTTCGGCAAGGAATTCCACTCCTTAGCTGTACGCACTATGAATGTGTTCGCAAAACGTTTTGTGCGTATAGGTGGGATGTCCACCATGTACCGGTGGCGCATTGCCGTACGCCTGGTGGTCCGATGATGGAACGGGCTAGGCGGAATTAGGTTATGCAATTCCGACGCACACTCCCCGAAATGCAACCGGTAGAAAACCGACAGGCTAGCAACTCTGCGTCGATGCTCAAGACTTTGAAGCCTCGACTCAACGAGTGCATCATTGCCAATGATCCTCTTGGCTCGCCTCTCAATTGCCTCAAGTGCATCAAGCTGGTATCGGGCAGATCCGTCCCAAAGATGAGAGCAGTACTCCATACACGATCGAACTTGCGCTTGATAAAGTTTGAGCAGCTGTTCCGGCGTGAAGTACTGTCTGACCTTCGCGAGGATTCCCAGCTTTTTTGCTGCCAGTTGAGCCTTTGCTTCGATGTATGGCCCAAAGTTGAGTGTTGACGTTGACGAGCTGAAACTTTTATGTCGGTTTTGGTAACGGTTACGGATATTTTTTGATTTTGGATATCGGATAGTTTCGGTTACAGTTACGGAGCTCCATAATATCCCTGATATAAAATTGATTTCCATAGAACTCTAAATAAAGGGGTGACCAGACGGTTGCAAACTAGCGTTCCAATTCCAACCAACTGAACTTGGTTTATGTGTTTGGTTTGTGTTGCCGCTACATGGATGTAAACCACGCGCCAACACGTTCGGTGGTTGGGAAAACACGCCTCCCAACCAAGGGTGTTGAAGGTCATGGATTACAACTGCTGTCTACACATATTGAAACTAAAAAGGTCACCTTGGTTGGGACGTTGGTTTGCAACCATCTGGTCACCCCTTAATTATGAGACGTAAAGACATAGCTATGCGTCAGCGCATTGTATTTAGACAAATGTGCACGATCTTTGATTACATTATGTGATTGATGTGAAACAATAGTCTATTCAACATAATCAAAATGAGAGAGCCTATAAATACATAAACAAATGCATCATTCTATGAACACCGTCGTAGCAAACCCTTCGAGGGTTCTATTCTATTATTAGCGACAGATAATAAAGATCAATACGGTACACTATCAAGTCCTAACTATAGACATAAAACGGCGCGCTCTATGATGAAACTGGATTCTATTATTCTTCTCTTGTTGACTATAAAAATAGCAAATTCTGTAGTAAAAATTTTGTCAGAGATGTATTGTCCACGGTTATTTGTAGCAAATCACCGGTATATCTTACAGATAGCGGCACGAATCTTGAGCGCTCGGCGAAAGGGCGGGGATCGCTTTGCGCATCGTACACAACGGCGAGCCAATCACTGTACAAGGATTGCACTCCCCGCCCCCGCGATTGCACTCCCCGCCCCCGCGTCTCTTTTCATACCACTAAAGAGACCCGATATTTCACTTCTGTGTACTTCTGCGCAAGCAGAACTGTAGAAGTCAGCTCTCAAGATCCGTGCCGGTATCTGTACCTGTATTCCATGCAAATCTATATTAATCTATATCTATCTATATAAAGGAACCTAGCATATTAGCGCACAGCCGAACCTACTGGGACTAGAAACATGAAATTTGGCACAAGGCTTCGTTTTATGACGTAGGCGAGCACTAAGACGGGGTTTCTAGAAATGCAACCTTTAAGGGGGTGAAAAAGGGGAATTTCGTTTGTATGCAAAATCTCATTCAGTGTACCATACTTTAAAGTTAGCACAATTATTAAGTTAAGTTGTTATTGTAAACTTAGGTTAGGTTACGATGGGGCTGACATGCTTTTTGAGATTAAAGTCCCTAAAAAATAAAGAGAAAAAAAGAGTACATAAAGGTTGTCATTATTTGTTTTCAAAACTACCCCCAATAGAACAAAATAAGGGGGTTTTAAAGATTGTATGGAGGATATCCTTGAAAGAAATAGAAAAAAAAGAAAGATTGACTTTATTAGTTTTTCAAAACTACCTTCAAAACACGGTTTAAAGGGCGTGAAATTTTTTATGAAAATATTCGAATAACGAAGTCGCTGGCAAAGTGCTAGTGTGTATTATAAAACTGAAGAGTTTGTTTGATCGCTCTTATCTCAGGAACTTATTAATAGAAATGAAAAAACTATTTCAGTGTTGGATAGCCCTTTTATCAAGAAAGACTTATAAGCTATAGGTTAGGTTAGGGTTACCACCCACGGGAGCGGAGCAGTAACCAAAGACACGGGTGAAATCGCAGGAGACAGCTAGCCTTATTATATTTTTACTGTAAGCTGTACTTGCTTGAGCCTTTTCAAGCTGAACCTGTACTGCGGAAATATTCGAAAGTCACTGCGGCCCTGGAACGCAAAGGGCAACTGAAGGAACATATGTGGGCTTTAGTCTGTAAAAGTCTGACACGCCCTCTTGCTACACCCAGACCGGGAATAGTTAAGCGAGAACTACTCTAGAACGACGCACACGTGGCCCACGCCTGATTTGTACGTAGCGGCGCGTTGCGTGGCGTGGATCTAATGTAGCTCTGCAAGTCTAGTTGCCATATAAAATGTATGGACACCGACGCGCACAGATCGGCGTACGTGGCCCACGTGTGCGCAATGGAGTTTACCTTTATTTGATGATTTTGCACCGTCAAACAAAATAAGTTTCATACTTTAAAATATTAGCTTTTTTGACCCTTCATACATCAGTATGTCGACTCAAAACAACGAAGAATAAAGACTTTGTAAAGCTAATCATACAAGGAGTTCCTTATCCTTTGTCTGAGGAGCCAGAACAGTAGTAAACAGTTTCAAAGAATAAACACGCGCAGAAAGTGACAGATACGTCGATAACGGTCACCGACTTCGGTTGTAAGGTTCAATTAGTTATCAGCTCATTATAAACTCTTCAATAAACTCTCATAAAAAATGACAAAATAAGTTATCGATTAATTTGTCAAGTTATTTAAAGCCTTGAACCTAATGTTTGTTTTGATCTACATTAAATAGATTGTCGGGAAAACCGAGGATTTTAATATTGTGAAATGGTTTGGTAACACAAGAAACTTACCTTAATTTGTACTCTATCGGCGAGTAATTTTAATTAAATACTAAAAGCGCGAGCATTTCAAAGACCCATTCCTATGTTCTTTCTGCTCTAGTTTTTTTATGTGTAGAATCGCAAAATACACCTAAATATGTGTAATCTATATATAAAAGCGAAATACCACTCACTGATTAATCACGAAATATCCGAAACTATAACACCTACAAACTTAAAATTTGGCAGGTAGGTTCCTTATAAGGTGTAGACATCCGCTAAGCACGGATTTTGCGAAACCTCCACCCTTAAGGCGGTAAAACGGGGGTTGGAAGTTTGTATGGAGAAACCAACTTTCGCGCGGGCGAAGCCGCTGGCAGACGCTAGTGTATAATAAAAATATTTTGTTTTATCAGTTACCAGTGTCAGTTATATACCACCTCTCCATATTACTGCAGCAAAAATAAAATGGCCAAAATTGACATTGATGCCGCGCTCCTAGTGTTAAAACATAAATGCGGTTTTTAGTTAGTAGTAGATGGGTATCATCAAGCATGATGGAGCAAGAGGCAATGTCAGACTTTTACTGACTAAAATGCACCTGTGTTCCTTCAGTTGTCCACGGGCGCGGTGATTCTCTCGAACAATTCTGCAGCCTACCTAAATGCGGCCTGGGATCAGAATCTGTAAACATTAGAATTTTACACCATTTTCAATTTTATTTAGGGTCAAAATAGTCTTTCGAAATGATCGTACTTGCTGTCTAAAGAATACTATCGAAGTTATTTTTGATCATCCGAATTAATGTAGGTCAAAACATTAATCTAATCTCTATCACGCATGCAACGATGCGGCCCTAGTAGTGTCTTAAAGCGGATTATCTTCAGTTATCAGTATCAACAGTAAACATTGTCTATACTCCATTCGCGTTAAGAGTAGACTTTTAAACAAACCTTCTTTACTGTCCTTTCAACCGATTGTGACTTCTATTCCTTAAGCATAAGGATGGCATTAAAAGCAAAAAAGTGGTTATAATACCAACTATTTACTGCAGCCGCCATTTATCATGCCACCAACGCAATAAAAGTCAAATTCGGTTGAACAGACAGTAAAAAAGGTTTGTTTAAATGTCTATTCTTAATGCGGATGGAGTATAGAGTGAACGCGAAGTAACAAGGAGTCACGCTAACGCATTATCCTACGTAGACAGGCGATCTAAAGCAAACGCGATTGCGAAGCGAAGCAGTGCAATTGGAATAAATAATTAATAATAATAATATTTCACAACGACATCTAGTTCCAAACTAAGCTGAGCTTGTGCTATAAGTACTAGAAAACTAATAAACATACTTATATATTTCTAAATACATACATGTTATAGATGTATTTATATGTAGATAAGTTGCTACTGTATTGCGGTGGCCTAACGTGGCAACCGCACGTGGGTGCGGTGCGGCGACGAGCGAAGCAAAGCGGACGCGTTTAGTGGGTTTGGTATTTTCGCGCGAACTCTAGCGGAGCGGTGGCTTGTTTTAAATAAAGTTCGGAGATTTTGTTTGTTGTATCACCACGCGAACCACGCCACGCAATCGTCACTACGTAGGACGGCGCGTAAGATGGATGCGATCAGGGTAGATTAGAATAGACGTTTTTCCTCAGGGAAAACAATAAACAATCGCTCGTTACCAAGGCCGCTCCTTCAGGACGCGCTAGGCACACGCCATTTCGTATGGACGCGAACGGCAGCATGACGTTTGATAATACGCGCCCACTGTAGCACCAGTAAGCTCCTCACCCTGCCCGGGCCTTAAAAGAAGCGGTTTTTTAATTCTTTCTGACTCTGATAATGTGGGATTTGGGCCTTTGTTGTCTTTGCAAATGAAAAACGTAATAAGAGATAACACTTTATCGTGTGGAACAAAATCGTTAAGAGATAAGACTACGCATGATAACAATGTCATGGGGACATTTTAAAATAAAAACCAATATTTGCTTGATCTCTTAGACTCTTACCTATCTTCTATATATATAAAAATAAAAATGAATAGCTGTTCGTTAGTCTCGCTAAAATTCGAGAACGGTTGGACCGATTTGGCTAAGGGTTTAAACGGTGAGAAAAAATGGAAAAAATCACGAAAGAAAAAAATTCGAATACAACGCCATCTCTAATTAAAATGTCATTATAAAATGAATTATGCTTTTCTGGTAATGCCGTAGTCGACCGTAGTCTTGGTCGTAACGACTAGTCAGAGGCTTGAAAATTTGTCACTGGTCCTGCAAAGTGTATTGTGTTACTCAGTTACTGGGTTATTTTGGTGTGGGCTGACGCTTGATGTAAATTACTGGTACTTAACACAGCATCCAGTTAGACTGGAAGCCGATACCAACATGGGAAAAAGCTAGGCAGATGAATCTATTTAGAACACAAAGGCCTATTGTATACGGACGCGTAGCTTCAGAGACGCGTATTCGTCATTATACGCTTGGTGTAGTATGAAACTCTGCCGACGAAGCTGCAACGACACGACGGCACGATGTTGCCTGCCGCTTAGTCGACAGAGTTTCATAGTTTTGTATGTAAGCTTCACGCAGGCGTACACCACGCGTATAATGACTCATACGCGTCTATGAAGCTACGCGTCTATGAAGCTACGCGTCAGTGGATAGTAGGCCTAAAAGACGTTTTTTTTTTGGATTTTAATGACCTGGGTCACTTGGACCTTTAAGTCAAGTCTTATTTTATTTTTCAAAACACTGCACTATGTATCACATTAGAGTGCGGGTGCAACACATTCTAATGTTTTTGTAGTATTTGGCAGCAAATGTATCGAGTCAGCCTTATCGGCAAACTTCGCTGAGGTAGCCAAAACAACAATAAAATTCTCAACTCCATTTTACCGAGAACGCGCCTGTTTCAAAGATTCCACATATTGTCCAGTTGCGCAGACACTTGAGATACAAAACGAAACCAATTTTACATCACAATATCCACTTAGGAATCAATTTGCGAATAATTAAAACAGCCACTGAACTTCACTCAAAGAAATCCCGCCAAAAAACTCCTAAGTGACGTAATTGATCATACTAATCAAACTAGACTCAAATTAATCCATCTTTTCTCATTCTCCAGATCAACGGTTTCGACAGTTCGATAAGTTCGACCCACAAGCAGGCCTTAGCAGCTGTAGCAGGGGTCGAGGAAGTGAAGACTCTTCTGCACCAGCTCGACGCCAAGGCGAACGAGACGATCGCGAACGTCTCGGCGAACACGAAGAGGCACGAAGACATCCGAACGGATCTCGGGACAGTTAACAGTACACTCACAACTAAACTTGAAACCTTGCAGAATAGGATACAAGAAATGACTGTAAGTAGTCAACACTTTACGAACGTTATAATTTACATAAAGACAGTTTCAAAAATGGCCGCCTGTCACCTCTTCCCAGTGTTTTTAGTTGGGGTTAAATGGTGCAACAACCTTGAAAATAACCCATCTACTGATACACTGTCAGCAAAACCGTAGGGCCCGGGTCGAAGCTTGCTGGGGCCATGAGTTCGCTTCTGAAACGAAAACCCGGGGCCCTGGAATGCAAGGCAAAGAAGGAATATAGGAGTGGGTTTTAAACAGTAAAAGTCTGACACGCCCTTTCGTCCGCCCTAGAGCGTGAGAAGTCATTGGATCAATTCCCACCTAAAGAAATCTACTGAAAAATAAAAACAAAATAAACAGAAAATTTTGAGTTAGCGCCATCTAGCGAGAACTTGGCCACTGGTAGCTTTCACTTTAAGTTTGAAGAATTTGAATTTATAATACCTAGGTTCTAAATTTAACACTTGAGTACTCGCACGATGAGCAATTTGCCGTCGCCCGCAACCTGAAGGTAAAAATACTCAAACTTTCAATACAAGTAGATGAAGGATGGGGGCCAGATACAGAGTGCCTAGTGCAAGTTTGTTTTCGTGATCGACACGTTTATGACGTTCAGCGCTCCGATTGGCCCGCTCCAAGTTCTTAACCAATCAGAGAGCCAAACGCGGGTTTCGACCACGTTTACGTAAAAACAACTCGAACTCAACGCACTGGTCGCTACGTTTGACCATAAATCTAAATTAATATTATAAAGAGGAAAGAATGATTTTTTGTTTGTTTGTATGTTACGATTTAACTCAAAAACTACTGAACCGATTTTAAAAATTCTTTCATTATTAGAGAGCTACATTTTAACTGAGTAACATAGGTATATATTTACTATTTCTACGCGGGCGAAGCCGCTGGCAAAAGCTAGTCTTGTATATTTTTGAAAATACTAACGTCTGTTTTCTGAGGGCGGGAAAATACTCATAACACGACTATTCCAGGGTTAGGGATTGTTAACATAACAAAATAACACGCCTGTATGGGCCGAAGGTTTTTGCCAATTATATTTAAGGATAACAAATAATAATATACCCTTATTATCCTTAATTTGAGATATCAATGCAGGTATTTCTGGTGCATCTTGGCACCTTGGATTTCAATGTGAAGGGAACATTTACATTCAATAAAGGCGAATGGATAATATTCAGTACCTGCTTAAATTAAATTATCGATGTTGGCATTACCGGGTCATTTTATACCTTGAATTTTAATGTACGGTGAATTTGCATTGAATAAAGTGAGTCTGTAAATCTGTATGCCTAGATTCTGAACTTATTGGCTCCTTTTTCACTCGTCTATCGTCAACATCGAGCATGGTTTAAAAGCTTGTTGCTTCATCTAACGCAATCCAACGCGTTGCTTGACGAAAAGGCAACGCGAAAAAAGAGAGATAACGCCTGAAAACTCTGTTAGCATTCGCTAATTCCGTGATTTATTCCAATATTTTACAAAACTTGTTTTAGGAAATACGTGTCTTTTTTTAAACCCTTAATAGTTTTTGATAAAAATTGTCGTCATTCAGAATCTTGATTAAATTTGCAAGGCTTCTATTGTTATACTTTTTTGACTTTTTCATTTTTGAATAAATTATGAAGTGTCAAAGTTCATGCAAAATAGCAGATTTTCGGAGGTCTTTACTGGATTAGTTTTACACAAATTTATAAATATAACTCTCAATAAATTAGTGCGCCTCACCATCTACGATTGCATTACTACTTACCATCAGGTGGGATCGCAGTCAAGCACTGGTTTATATCAATTAAAAAAAAAAAAATGATTTCAATAGAAGCCTAGATAATATCCACAAGATACTGTGTTTCCAAAATATCAAATGAAAAATGTGTAATAAAGTTATAATCGCGTAAAAGCGGTTGTATGAAAAACAGTGAAAATGTATGTCGACTTGCATGCCCTTAAAGATAATAAGTACCCACGCTTTGATTATATACTTGTCTAGATAGAGCAATGCAAACAAACGACGCGCTAAAAGTGTCTCCAATTGCGTGACATGTGTGAGTACCTCACGTGTACTTATTGTCGTCAAACTGTCAAGGTGTGCGTGTTGAGGGATGCCTGCTCCAAATTATTAACTTTCCTTTTCTCCATTATTTATTATGACGAAAGTTTAACAAAATTGGTTGAAGAAATAATTATTTTGTAGATTAAAGAGAGAAAGAAAATATATTTATTTAGCACAGACTTAAAGACACACAATACTCCAGTTACATGTAATTACATAAAACCAACAAATAAAAAGTATAAAGTCCGATGTAAGGATATAGTAGGAATGTGTGCCTCACGGCTGCACCAAACAGGCCCAATTCAGCAAAAATCTGAAACCCAAAATATTAGAAAAAACTAAAAAAAATACTATTTAGTGCATGACGTCATGAGTTTCAATTTTTGGTAGGTATAGATAAGTTATCATTTACTGATCAAATAAATAATGTAATTTTTAAAATAATAATGTTCTCCTGATCGAAAGATGATGTAATGATATTAGTATTTTGTCTCCCATAGTTTCGCCAAATCTCCCTAGTAATAAACTGACAACACTGGCTAATCGGAATGACATACAAAAAAACGAATTAAAAAATCGTGTTTTCTATAATAATAGTGGTTAAATAACAAAACTTACCGATGAAAAGTGATCTTAGTGTTATTATATTGTTTTTCCACATAATTACGGCACAGTCTGACAGCACAAACCGGCATAATTAATTATTTTTCGTGAGCACATTATCCTTAGTTGTTTCAAATGACACTGACGTAAGGGAGAAGCGAGTCTACCAATTTTAGTAGACTTTATTTGGGCCGTTTTGTACGGTCAATGTGGCATCTAGACAAGTATATAATCAAAGACACTGACGTAAGGGAGAAGCGAGTCTACCAATTTTAGTAGACTTTATTTGGGCCGTTTTGTACGGTCAATGTGGCATCTAGACAAGTATATAATCAAAGTACCCACGATATCAATGCTGGTTTTTCCGGGACATTTTGGCACCTTGAATTCAATGTAAAGTGTACTTGTATTGAATAAAGGAATTAATCTGCAAGTCTAAATATCTAGGTTCTGAATTTAAGGAAAAAGCACTGAAGTATCGACGCTGGTATTTCTAGGACATTTCGGTACCTTGACAAGTGCGAGTCGGACTCGCGCCCTGAGGGTTCCGTACAAAATTACATAAGTAATTTAAACAGTTCAATTCCCGAATGGAATCTTGAAGATTTTTCCGAATCGCAATTTTTTTTTTTGTTGTTACTTCGATACCTCCACGCGTTCCCGAGATAAAGGGTCTTGACAGACAGACAGGCTGACGCAGACGGACGGACAAAAAAGTGATCCTATAAGGGTTCCGTTTTTCCTTTTGACGTACGGAACCCTAATTAACAGAAGAGAGTTTCTGTTTAAGGATATTAAGTAAGTACTTAAAGTGTAGGTATTTGTGGAACATTTCGGTATTATGAATTCGGATGGAAAAATTACAATGAATAAAAGTGAATAGGTGATTGGAATAATAAAATTACCGAAATTGAAGACTCGTTGACATTTTATTGAAGTAGGCAATTGAAATTGGGAATCTAGACTGTTACATTAGGTACTATATGGTACAAATTAGTCTGACGAGAGCCTTTGATGAGATACAAATGTGAAACGATTAGTTTGGCTGCTACTTTACAACTGAACACGTTATTGATGTTAGATATCTACATCTATAATAATATAATCCTTTTGAGAATAGTGAGATTTTTTTTTGAAGTGGAAAGTTATCCAATGACTTTTACCACTCTAAGGTGGAACGAGAGGGCGTGTCTGACTTTTACTGATTAAAACCCACTTGTGTCCTTCAGTTGCTTTTGTTCTAGGACCACAGGTTTCTTTTTCATGAATTCCCTGTGATCTTAGCGGGCTTCGGCCCTACTGTGCCCCCACGTTAATTTCTCTTTCGGATAAAATCCACTTGTGTTCTTCAGCCCTTCGCATTCTAGGGCCACGGTCTCTCGCAAGAATGGAAGGAATGAATGGAGATATAGGTACACACAATTTCAATAACAACATACATTTAAAAATAGCGGTATTAACGATAATAAGATTGAATTTGAGAATATTTTCAACGAACATTAAATTACTGAGAACAATTCAATACATAACCTAAATCTGTGTTCATTTAAAGTCAATTTAAACTAATCTCAACATCGATTAAGTGTAACGTGTTTGATTATAATCAGGGCCCTCTCATTATCGGCCTACGTGTTAACTCATTGAATGCCCGGTGCGCGGATCCACGCGAGACACAATCGCTTTTTAATTGTGTCTTTAATTACGGCATACGGAAGGTTAATTGGAATTACACCCACGTGTATAAATATCAAACGGAGACAAAAAAATATTTGCAGGAATCACAGTACAAAAAATAAATATTTGTGTCACGAAAATTTGAAAGTCTTTTTACACAGCGTAGGTAAATTAAGATTAGCTAAGTTCACTAGCATCATTTTTCTGACTGACTTCTTGACATTGACATTTCAAAAGTGCCTGTAAATGGTTTATTTGAAATAAAATGCTTTGTAATCTGAATTAATTATTTTTCTAGTCCATGACATGATACCAGAAGTATGAATTAACGTAAGGGACTTTTTAGGTTTTGCGCAAAATAACCTTAAATCAATCATCGTAAGGTATATTTTTACATTTTAGGTAAATATCCCTTACGTTATTTCATATTTCCAGTATCAATATTCCTGCAGGTATTATATTTTAAATATAATATTTAGTATACAGTATTTCTGCAGTTATTGGGTAAGCCTCCTCTAGGATGACTGGTAGAGAATGCCTAAGGCATTAAGTAGGCCTTTGGTTTTAAAAAAAACCAAAGGCCTACCCTTTGGTTTTTTTTGTTTGTTATATTTTTAGCCTGGTTTTTAGACTAAGTCCTTTAAGCCATGTCTTCGTATAGCCTTCGCATTTAGAGGTACCGCCTTTGTACTTTTGTGTTGCATGAAGATTAGATAAATAAATAAATATAAAATCGGCCTCTCCATACAAAATTATAAACTTGATTGGACAGTTTGTATGGGGAGACCGATTTTTTTGCCCCGGCGTATACTTTCGCACAACCCATAGGTGATGATACTACTGCCAACATCTTACGAATATGAAATGAAATTCTGAAGCAAAAGTGGAAGGGACCTAAAGTCTAAATACGGCGACACAACTTTTGTCATACAAAATCTCCCGATTTCCTGGTAGCCAATTACAAGACTTGACTAATCAATTCATGTTTGTATTTTTGCAGAAGCCTGTGAGCACAGCGGCGCCGTCGGTGGCGACGGTCCCGACCGTGACAAGCACGGCAGCGGCCGCCACTAACGCCACCTCCACTAGCACAACCACGTTACCGCCAGGTAAATATTCTTAGTTTTTACTTTTACTTTTGAAACACTAACTTTTGTTACGTTGTTGCGATCAATGTACAGTCAGGGGTCAAAAGTACAGTTGCACTCTACCAATGCTAGTGTCTAAAATTTCTTTGTAGTAGAAGTTTCATAGTACTACTAAGTTTCAACTAGTAATCAATACTATAGATTCTATGCTACAAATCAAATCAGGCATGAACCATTGAACCTCTTCTACAAAGACATTTTAGACCCTTTAGCATTGATGGAGTGCAACTGCACTTTTGACCACTGACTGTACATTGTTCCGGGATAATAGCTTGCCTAGTGAGCAGGATCATGGTACTCTATGGTGTAGCTTTCTGTCAGTGATAATTTTCATAATTGGACCAGTACTTTCGAAGATTATACTTCCTACAATTTATCAATGTCATCTCTTCACAATATTACTTTGAATTGAATACTTGATTTTTTTTTGTCAAAAATTAAGTCGGTTCTAAATTAAATAAACTTATTAATTTTGAACTGACCTTTTGAGTCTGGTGGAAGGGAAACTGTCAAGGATCAGAAAAATGATGCACAAAATGAAATGTGTCTTTATTACTATGAGGTTGCGTGCATATAAAAGAGATAGCAAATTGTTTGCACCTCGCCCCCACTCATCCTTATTTCAATACTTGAAATAAAGCAGCATTTAATGCTACTTCATTGTAAAAAAAATAGGGTTTTTTTTTACATATATAAAAATAATAAGTATGTATTTGTCACCCCCATTAAAAATACAGACATTGGAGACATGCATACAATTATAGTTGTGACAATATCCTAGTTTATTGTGGGAGACTGGCACCTAAGCTAGGCTTTATGGGCTTGTATTTTAGGTCACCAGGTTTACATTCAAACAGAACTATACATTTGTAGTAATAGTTATATGTACTAGATTTTTAATTACATCCTTTGTAATCTGTGGTTTTAATATCAAATAATAAATCACCTAGTTTTTTTAATGTTTTTTGACTCTGGGCTTCAGAATCGTGATCGTGCTGATTATCCCGCTTTGTTACACAATACTAATCCAGGTCTTCGTTGCAGGGAAACCCGCTGTGCTACAATGAGGGACATACTCATCCATCATTCCTCCAAACTCGTGCACCGAACTCGGATGACGAGAGAAACGCTCAGTCTTGATCTCAATACGTCCACACGACAAATACATGTAGCGACGTAACCGAGAGACATAGGGAACGGATACCCTCCAAATATAAATAAGGATTTAAATGTCGCATTCGACGACTACCCTCCGGGCGGGACGGACGTTTAGACTCAGCCATAAAATTCAGTCAGTATTTTTAACAATTTTTCTTTTTTGACTCAACCATAATGTATATAAATTCAAACAATAATGACATTCTAATTTTCAAATATTGTACTATATTTAGTGTTTTTATGTACTTATATTACGTGTTTTATTGGACTTGAGATAATTTAATTTTATTTATGGACAATTACTTTTATGTTTTAATGTTTAATTGTGTACGTCTTGCATGAGTTGCGTTTGTGTCAATGAAGGGTGTGGTACACCAATGCAATATCGTCGAGTGAGAGTTGACTAAGATGTAATGTAAATATTTAATTGTAATAATAGTTTAAATGAGCGTAGTTATACACGCGCCCGCACTGTGTGTCATGTTGTCAGTACGAGTGCAAGTTTTATTAATTGTAATAAATTATTGTTAATAGATCAGTTATTATTACACTGTATTGTTTTATTGACCGCTTAAACCCCACTATTTATCGTTTGTAGCTACAGAACCGCCTTCGGAAGCCAATCAGCGGTAACTCAATCAATCGAGAAGACAGGGATTTTGTAGAAAAAATATTTCTGACTTCAAAATTGCCCGCGTGGAATGCTGATACAAATCTATATTATATCCTGAGATCTCAAGGTCCAATACTATATCTGTCTTAAATTTCATTTAAATTAATTTCACTGCTAAGACATACTTTCGTGCTTATGGGTTATCCGAAGAGCTTGCCTGATGCGGAAAGTTTCAAGTTTCCTGATGTTAAAAAGAATCTTAGAAAACAAAAGAACTGTTTAAATGCTGCTTTAAATAGCCATGTCTTAAACATGCGGCCCACTGAGCATTTTTATGCAACCCAAATGAATTTAATAAAAAAAAAAACAGAAACAGCCAGATAATGCGACCTGCGAGCTTTTTAAAAATCTTGCAAATTTAAGCGATTGAAATTCAGTGTCGAACCCATTTACAAAACAAAAAAACCGGGCAAGTGCGTGTCGGACTCGCGCACTGAGGGTTCCGTACAAACTTACCTATAGAAACAGTTCAATTTCCGAATTGAGTTACGAAGATTTTTCCAGATATTATTATTTTTTATGACATAACTATAAATTTACAGTTTTCAGATTTTTTCGTATACTTATGCTATGAGACCTTGCTTCATGAAAAATTTCAGGATTCTAGGTCAACGGGAAGTACCCTATGAATTTTGATTCCCTTGAGGGTGTCAAAATATACGTTTTTTGCGACATAAACGGCCGTATCTTTTTTTTTTCGTTAACTTAGAAGTTTGATTTTTTCACAGCTTTAAAGGGGCCGCAGACTTGATTATATGGTTTTAATTTCAACTCGATACCTCCACGCGTTTCCGAGACAAAGGGTCTTGACAGACAGACAGACAGGCGGGCAACAAAGTGATCCTATAAGGGTTCCGTTTTTTCCTTTTGAGGTACGGAATCCTAAAAAAAAATAGTGTTTGGTACATTCGAATTTTTAAGTAGGAGTAAGAAATGAGAAAATAGTTTTGTAAAATCCTATCAATTTCTTTCATGAACATTTTTAGTAGTTTGTCTTATTTAAGGTTAGGTTTTGAGGCCCACCTAGTCTACGGTCTTCATATTTTTGGTCCACCAGTGACTGAGTTTGACATGGCTGGCTTAAAGGGTTTCCCAGGGCAGAAAATAGGCTGTATGGAATCTGCACACAAAATTATAAAAATATATTTGAAATGCAAAAACATTTATTGATTCAGTCCTCTTATTTCATTCATACACAAACATTAAGTAATCGATTAAGATATTTACAAATATTACAAAAGAAATCATACTCGGTTACCAAAGATGCAAGGTACAGATCTCAGAAACAATCGCTGAAGCTCACTTTTTATTTTGCGTAAAAAAAAATGATCTGGTGGCTGCTACGGAACCATACATAGGTACTATTTTGAAACTACCATTAGTTTGATGCGAAAAATGGTTATTAAATACTCCTGTACAGATCTAAAAATGATGTTTAAAGCATTACTGTATTTGACAGAATGACGAAGCTTTAAAATATGTACCTTTAAGCGCCACTTTCATATATAGAAGACAAACGTTTTCGGGCCCTCCACGCCATGTCTTTATTAGACGACAATATCCAAAATACATAAAAAAATGCTTTGTTTTGTTTTGCCCAAAACCCTAACCTTCGATTTTTATTTCAATAGGGCCTTTGTTTATTTTAAAAACAGTAAAATTACAGTAGTAGGTATTCGTTAAACATTTATAGCTTAGTGCTGGAGGACACATCGCGTTCGGCACAGGTTGACGCTCAAAAGTTTGAACATTTTAGTAAACGGTTCAGGAGTTTTCGAATGGTACAATAGTACCATTTTTTTAAAGTACTATGAAGTCTACTTCTTAACGATGCCGATCTCCCTTGCAACCTCTCCGAAGGCGTGCACCGCGCGTTGCACGTCGTCCGGCGAGTGCGCCGCGCTCAGTTGCACGCGCACGCGCGCGGCCCCCTTCGGTACTACCGGGTAACTGAAGGCTACCACGTAGATGCCACGTTCTGGAAGAGGAGAATTATTGGTATAAATTATTTGAATACTTAAATAAAAAATGAGAAAAGAAAATTTTGGACTCCGGGCTTGTTTGAAAGGGCCACCACGCTCTTGAAAGCAAAGGGCAACTGATGAATCACGGTCGGGATTTAGTCAGTGAAAGCCTGAACCTCCCTCTTGCTCCGCTTAGAGCGGAAGAAGCTAATTGATGATTTCCTACCTCAAAAAAAAACTAGGCAAGTGCGAGTCGAACTCGTGCGCTGAGGGCTCCGTACAAACTACAATTCCCGAATTGCAAAAAAAGTATTATTTTTTTTGTTACGTAGGTAACAACAAATTTACTTTTTTCAGATTTATTTCTATGCCTGTGCTATAAGATCTTGCTTTATGCCAAATTTCAGGATTCTGGGTCAACGGGAACAGTACCCTACGAATTTTGATTTCTTTGAAAGTATCGAAATAATAATATACTTTTTTTGCTACATAAACGGCCGTATCTTTTTTATTCGTAAACTTAGAAGTTTGATTTTTCCACAGCTTCAAGGGACCGCAGACCTCGGTAAATGGTTTTAATTTCAACTCGATATCTTCTCGCGTCCCCGAGATAAAAGGTCTCGACAGACATACAGACAGACGGACGGACAACAAATCCTATAAGGGTTCCCTTTTTTCCTTTTGAGGTACGGAACCCTAAATAGAAAACCACAACTTCGTTAGAACTTAGGAACATATATCTTTGTGTAAGATCTGTTGTGATCATAACCCAACAATCAACCAGTTAGGATGCACTGCTACTGCAGTGCTTATTGGTCAGGTCATGCCCCGATAGCTGGAGAAACCTAAGTTTCCATTCACTAACCATTTGACCATTTAAAGAATGCTAATGATACTGCAATCGGATGGCCACTTTGTTTTTTTTTTTGTGTTGGGAATTCTAACACGAGATAAGGGCAGAAAGATGATGAAATCATCAAATACCTTCTCCCGCTCTGGGTGCAGAAGGTGTGTCAGACTTTTACTAAGGGCCGACGCTGCGTCTGTTTGTCCGCTCGCTTATGCACGGGTCTTGTGACTATGTGTGTGTGTCGTGTGCTCGGGTCCCCGTCACGGAAACCGGATTATTACCTGCGCAGTGTCGCTAGTTCAACTTTAACGATATGCATGTAGTCGTGTCGATGGAGAACTTAAATGTATTATTACGTAGCAAAAAGAGCGCGCGAGTCGCGACGGAGCACTGCAGTATGGGACCGCGCGGGCGACCGCGTAACGCAGTTTCGGCCCTAAAACCCACTTGTTCTATCAGTTGCCCTTTATGTTCCAGGTCCACGGTAACTCATTCGAACAATCCCGCAGCTTCCTGAGCTCATCAACAACACCACAGTTAGATGGTGGAGGACTTTTTACAGATTAGATACTTACTAAGCATGTTGGTAGCCAGTTCCACAGCTAGCGGCGCCTCGCCCACCATGACAGGACAGATGGGATGCTCATCCCCTGCTACTGTAAGACCAGCTGACTTCAAGCCTTCACGGAAAGCTTTGGTGTTTTCTCGGAGACGCTGGCGAAGCTCTCCGCTTTGTTCTACTAGGTCTAGAGACTGAAAAAAAGAAGGTAAGGTCTTCAATCTATTATACACTAGATCAGTGGTTCTTAACCTTATGGTCATGAGGGACCATATGACAAAATTTTTGTCTTGCCGTGGACCACCAAGTTGGTTAATTAGTTTGTAGTTAATATAAAGTACTGAAATGTAAATAAATGAACGGTTGTTCCAATTCATATATAAATAATACACGCATAAAATTATTTAAAGCCCTCAGTATTTTCATTTTCTTTACGACATTACAATTACGATTTTAACCTTTTGAGTGCGTAATTAGAGACACAATAGAAAGACAATGGCGCGTGAACGCCGGCGTTAATGCGGGGATCAACAGCTTAATGCAATTTTTGTGACTGCATACTCTTTACTAACTTCTGAATCCTTGGTTCAGTGCTACTCCAAGCCAAACGCATATCGGCAGTGGTATCAAACCGATTTAGGTGGTTGTTTTTGATAATCAGAAGCGCCAAGAAAAACTAAAGGTAGGTAACGAATATCAACGTCTCGAAGTTTTGTAAAGAAATTGCCTTTTGGCTCCAAAATTCCTCAAGATTTATTTTCGACCATTCTTATTTATTAGGATGGCTCCGCGGACCACTTGGGATGCTTCCAGGGACCGCGTGAAAGTAGAAAATTGTCCCAAGGGAAGATAATCTTGGTACGAAAGGTATTCCAGGATATGTTCTACCCGTCAGCCAAATTTCATCCAAATCCGTTCAGCCGTTCGAGCGTGAAGAAGTAATAAACACACACACTCACAAACTTTTGTCTTTATAATATACCTAAGTGTGATTCCACTAGCGACCCGCCCCAGCTTTGCGGGTGTTAAGGGCCTATTACACTACTCGATATTCAGACAGTCTTAGTCGATGTCGCGTAGGTAGTGTAGGTAATTAATAAGGGTTAGGCCAGTCTTACTCGAAACAAAAAATAAGACTCTGAATATCGTGTGCTGAATATCGCGTAGTGTACCTAATAGGCCCTTTATACCTAAATCTTTGAAATTCTCGACTTTTCTCTACTATAATATCTATGCATGTTTTATACCTTTTTTTTTTTTTTTTTTAAGGTGGGAAATCATCCAAATGACTTCTCGCACTCTGGGTGGAGCGCGAGGGCGTGTCAGACTTTTACTGACTAAAACCACACCTGTATCCTTCAATTACCCTTTGCGTTCTAGGACTACGGGTTTCCCTTTCAGAAATTCTCCGCGGTCCTAGCTGGCGGGCATCGGCCCTGCTGGGCCCCTACGGTTTGCTGACATCTCTTTGAGGAGCGCGAGGATCACTACGCGCCGTTGACGACTGGGCTCGGTCCGGTTAATCACCGAACAGCCGGACGGCGAGCTACCCAGTGCTCGACGTCCGCAAGCCCGATGTTTTATACACCTACATCTTATGAAGCACTCTGTCTATTAGTCAAAACCGCATGAAAATCCTTGCTATAGTTTTTGAAATGTCATGGTGTAACGATGGTAGTGTCATGTTTCATAATTAGTAGATAGGTCCATACAATATTAGTAGCTACATAGGTCCAATATTAGTAGCTAGGTCCATACAATATTTGTATGGCCTACAGATAGTTGTTCCAGGTCTGGGTGTCTTTTTGTATGTGAGTTTATATGTTTGAGAAAGCACCTACGATACAGAAGTTTGTAATTCCTAGAGTTACTTACGTAACTTTTTTTTTAATAAATAACGTTTCATGAAATACTTTCTACTATTAAACTAACGATTGATGCCTCTTAAGTAACCCTGAATTCTTCACATCATTAAATCCTAAAGATGATTGCTGAAAGCCCAGAGTCATCACCAGTGTGGGATAGGTTTATAAAACTGCATGTTTTATAAACTATTTATTTTTTGTTATTATATTTGACAAATATTATGATTATTGTGTTTTTGAAATGATTTATTTTAATTTACTTTAATTTCTTGTAAACTAATTGACTAATTTAATGCATTTCAATATTATACTAACGTAGTTTTGAGTTTCAGTCACTAATATGATATATGGACATTGAAATTAATCTGGAATATTTTTTTATTATTATTATTAAGCTCGTCATAAAGTACCTAAGTATTTTCACAAATGTGAAGACCGCGCGGACTTTGGTAAAAAATCTAGTCAGAAAACGGGTTTACTGTTTTAGTGTTTTATCGAATTCGACACGAGATCGACATCATTATTTGTACCGTTTGTTTATAGGTATATACCTACCTATCTAAGTAATCGATAAAGCTGGAATTGTAAGTTTTTTAATTATTATTCGAATACAATTTTTTTAAAAGAATTATAAATACATTCATAAACATTTTTTAGGTGGTCATCCAACGACTTTTCTCGCTCTAGGGTGGGACGGGAGAGCACGTCAGACTTTTACTGACTAAAACCACAGCTGTGTATTCCAGGTGGCCTTTGCGTTTTAGGACCATAGGTTTCCTTTTCAGAAATTCCCCGTGACCCTAGGGGGTACTTACATACACTCGAAAAACATAACCCTCCTGGCACAATCGGGTAAAAAAGAGAAAGAGATTCACCTTAATCGCAGCACACACCACGGGCGGCGGCGGTGCATTCGAGAACAGGTATGGTCTGGACACGTTCCTCAGCAACGTTATGAGTTCTTTGGGCCCGGTAGTGTATCCACCGGCGGCCCCGCTCACCGCCTTGCCCAAGGTCGAGCAGATGATGTCAGCTGCGCCCAGGACACCGCAGTATTCTTCTGTGCCCCTGAAATAAAGGAAATTGATATTTCAGAAGATGCGCATCTCGAGCTATGCAATGTATCGGCATTAGGAAAGAAAGGCACGTCTATCTCTGTACCTACTACTACACCATTCGCGACCGTCCATAGTGTGCAACGATCTATATAAAAATAACTTAGTTGAAACCGTTCCCACTAATATTTAAGGCTATATTTTATGTACCAATGAATTTGACTGGTGGACATCAAACGCAGTCAAATTATAGCAACGTAGCTTATCACATCTCTGGTGAAAGGGCACCCTTAACCGGCAGAACTTATGGGATATTGTCCACTTTACCATATCCATCCATATCTAGAGGTACCTATCTTACTTTTAATTTATGTTGCACTGAGATTGCATTTATAACACTAAAAAAGTACCTAATAAAAAAAAAACATATTTTTATTTATTTATAAATTTATATAAGACAAAAATACAGCCGAGGACACGAAAATATTAATTGTAATAAGGAAAACGTATTCGTTTTTAATGACAAGAACGAATTCCTTATTTAGATAATGCCACGGTCTCCAACAGACCTTGAATTAAGTTCAAAATGAACAGAAACAAAAACAACCGTGCAATTTTGTATAAACGGTCATTAAATGTTATTACGTACGACTACCACAACAAAGTACGGGGACTCATTGTTTGTATATCTACTACCCGCAAATTACGTTGTTACAATACTTATTTATTTATTTATTTATTTATATATACTTAGAAGTAACATCGCTACCGGTTCCGGCCGTTCAAATCAATAAGGAAAATCGCTGTGTGCCCCAATTCCATATCAACTTTATTCGTCATTTATTAAGCAGTTATAATTAACCTTAGGAACTTAGGATAAGGATTCAGCGATTGCCAGTCGACCTTGATGCAATATGCAGATTTAGAATTCATAATACGAATAAAATGCTATGCAATTTTTGCGATAAGAACTCATTGACCCTAACTAATAAGTTTCTTATATCATCACAAATTGAAAACATCCGAAACGTGCAATTGCAGTTTTGTGAAAAAAATATAAATTAAGCTAACAAACAAAGCGCATGAACATGGATTGTATAGTTAAAATCTAATCTAGTGATTAGGAGTCTTTGGCGTCTCCGGAGGCTCCAAACTGCCAGAGCTGCGGTAATGTTTGAAAGAATCACCACGGCTCTGCAACGCAAAGGGCAACTGAAGGAACACAGGTGGGTTTTCGTCAGTAAAAGTCTGACAGTCCGTCTCACTCCATCCAGAGCGGTAGGAGTCATTTGACGATTTCCCACCTCAAAAAGTCGAGTTTCAATTCAGATATTGGGAATTAAAGAATTAACGAGATGTTTTTCAAAAATTACATTTATGTACTTTTATTTTTTTATTCAGTCCAGTAAATTCTTCGATTGATACAGTCGAACTTTATGGGTTAGCCATCAAGTTCGACTGTATCAATCGAAGAATTTTATGTCTACAGCAGCATCGTCCTTTTAATTACTTATTATGTAACGCACACTTGCTTTTCCAATTAGATATTGGTAGAATAGTCGACATCGGCTCTACTTGTCGTTAATAAAAAATAGAATAGAGATATTTTCCTTCTGAGCATTGAAGGTTACGATCTCACCGTCCAGTATCCCCGAAGAATCCAGTCGCATGGCTGTCATCGACCGCCAGTAGAGTACGGTACTTGTCAGCTAAATCCCGGAGACCCTTTATCGGTGCCACGGTACCATCCATGGAGAACACGCCGTCAGTCACGATCAGCTTGATCCGAGCTTCGCTGTGGGCTAGGAGGTGCTCTAGTTCTGTAGAAAAAAGATACTGTGATGTTAGGCAGTGTAACGGATAATCTAATCTAATATTAATCATCATGGTCCACTTCATCCTCTGCTGAGAATAGGCATTTCTATTTGTGCCTAAATAGGCACTCGTATCTTATAATACATACACTACACATAGACCTAAGTATGTGGATATCCACGGTCATTTGAACTGGTTGGTATTCTGGTTTACCAAAAACACCAGCTAACGTAGACTTGGACGCCAGAGTTCTAATCGATCGTTTCGTTTCGAATCTCTTTCTACAGTCGGCAACGCCTCCGATTCCTTTGCGCTGACCACATGACTTAACGTTGAGATGATGTCATTCCCATACAATTGAAGTTTTATACTAGCGTCCTCTGACATATTGACTCTTTTTTTAATGAGAATACGGCGCTGGGATGGGAAGGACATGGACTTATAGTGAAGGACCTCCAATAACTTGAGAGCGAGCAGTGGTGTCCCAGTGGTAACGGCCCCGACCTACTAGTTGTAGGTCGCGGGTTCAGAGCCAGCCAGGCGCGTTACTTTGTGAAATTTATTTCATTAACACATTCACCACTGTTTTCAAAACGGTGAAGGAAAACATCGTGAGGAAACTGGCCTGCACTAGAACCAAAAATTCGAAGGCATCATCCACCAACCCGCACTGGGCCCGCATGGTGGATTACGGCCCATTCCCATCCCCCTAGAGAGTAGGCCTAAGTTCTAGCAGTGGGAATATTATGAGGCTGATTATGCTTGTGTTCCAATAACTTAAAGTTACGGATTAACGTGGAATTTTGTTTCAAAGACGAGTACAGTTAAGTTGAATAACTCAATTTCTTGGCAAGAATTAATAGATAGGCACGTAGCGACATCTATGTCGCCACATAGGAACAAACTTAAAAATCCTTCGTCACGATTTAAGAGTTCTTTGCGTTATTAGAACACATAAAACAGTCCTAAATCAACTATGATCGGGCATTTACCCGAACCAGACACCACACCCGTCTGGTCGGAAGATCCTCCCTTTTCGATGGTTTTTTTTTTTTTTTTTTTGTGTGTGGCCTCTCGCAGGTCAACCTAGGAGGTTGTCGGCTGCTTAACCGGTCTTGCCTGTGGCGGCCTCGATTTGAGAATCAAAGCCTCCAGCCAGGGCTTACTTAACTAACTTAAAAACTAAGCGACTACACGCTAAGGGCACCCCCTGTGGGGTACGGACCTCGGCTTAGGGCGTCGCTGGGGGGGGGCAGCAAGGGACGGGCTGGATCGCACAAAGATATTATTATTATTAACGGGGAATTTTAAAACTACGGCTCAGCGGCGCGGGCTGGCTCGAGCAAAGGACGGGGAGGACGTTGACGGGTCTGTCGCGGCGGGCCTCGGCGGCGAGGACGGAATGACGGCGGTCTGTAATGTCTACGAACTGTACTGGTTTCCTTACGGCTCTCTTGGAGCAGGGTAATGGGGTCGTCGGGGGTGACAAGAGTATGCCTAGGACGGCGAATCTTTGAGATGAGGGAGGGTTCATATCGGGCGGCCGATACGATAAGGGGGTTGCGGTGTTTCACAGCAGTATCGAAGAAACGCTTGCACAGGCGTTTCATGAACAGCTGGATGGTGGGGATTTTGAGATCTAAGTGTAGATTCTCATTTCGGACGTAATAAGGGGCACCGAGGATTTTACGGAGGGTCCGATTTTGGAGGGTCTGCATCCTATGGAGGAAACGGGGCTTGGCGTGTGCGAAGATAGCACAGGCATATGTCATGATCGGGCGGATTACTGCTGTAAAGAGGCGCAGCTTGCACTTAAGTGATAATTTGCTGCGAGCAGTCATGAGATAGTGGTGCCTACCTTGAGCGAAAGCGGCTCGCGAGCGAGCCTGCTTTATGTGCTCGGCGAAGGTCAAGTGCTGATCTAGGATCACTCCGAGGTACTTGGCTTGCTTCTCCCAGGGGATTGGCTTGCCGTACATGGTGATCGGAGGGGGAGGGAGGACGGACTTCCGCTGTCTCGAGTAGAGAACAGCTTGACTCTTATCAGGGTTAACCTCTATTCTCCATTTCCGGAACCATTTGCCCAAAATGTTTGCGGAGGTTTGGAGATTGCGAGCGATAACTCTGGGGTCACGACCGGTGTAGTAAATTGCCGTGTCGTCGGCGAATAGAGCCAACTGGGCCTTTTTACTCTGGGGAATGTCGCTGGTGAACAGCGTGAAGGCTAAGGGGGATACTACGGAGCCTTGCGGGACTCCTGCTCGGATGGGGTGGGGGGTGGAGAGGGCACCCTCAATTCGATAGCGGAAGGTGCGATTCGACAGAAAGTCTCGCATGATGAGCACGAGACGGTCTGGCACTCCGAGTTGGTATAGCTTATATAATAAGCCATTGTGCCAGACCTTGTCGAATGCTTTCGCTATATCGAAATACAAGATACCCGTCATCGTATTACGCTGGAAGCCAGCGCTTAGGTGCTCTACGATGCGGTGGACTTGGTGGATGCATGAGTGCTCGGTACGAAACCCGAACTGCTCATTAGGAATGAGACCCTTGGATTCGGCAAAATCTTTGAGTCGCTTATAAATAAGCCGCTCGTAGACTTTACCGAGAACATTGAGGAGACTGATGGGGCGGTAGCTGGAAGGGTCAGACTTGGGCTTGCCTGGTTTGGGGATACCGATAACGGTGGCCTGCTTCCATGCTTGGGGGAAGATATTATTGCTTAATGCGCCATTGAAGATGGCGGTCATTAGCATTATAAGTTGGGGAGGGAAGAGTTTGAACACTCTGTTCGTGATACCGTCGGCGCCGGGGGCTTTCCGGGGTTGAAGTTTTTTGATGATATCCTCCACCTCGTCGGGAGTGACGGGGGGTAGAGGGTTATCAGGGTCTTCAACGGGAGGGAGGGAGGCTCTACGTTCGACTTCAGCGTCCACCATGTCGATGTGAGCTTGGTCTACTAGTTGAGAGCTAGGCGAGCATTGGGCTTCGAGGCTGTCGGCTAGGCATTCCGCTTTTTCAGAGTTGTCGAAAGCGACACTCTTATCAGGACGGGTGAGCGGAGGGATAGAGGACTCTTCAGTGGAACGTAATTTCCTCTGAAGTTGCCAGAAGGCGAGGTGAGTAGGCTCGAGTTCGCTAAGCGTCTTGTCCCAGCGGGCGGAACGCAGCTCGGTCATGCGTTTCTTAACAGCACGCTGTAATCTACGCATGTGAGCCTTGTTAGCGTCGCAGGGAAAAGCGCTGTACGCACGGATGGCTGCGTTCTTCTCGGTCATCAGAGCCCGTACATCGTCCGGAATTTTCCAGTGACGGTCCTCCGTCGCTGGAATCTCCCTTGAACATTCGTTCAGGACGGATTGTACGTGATCCGTGAGCGAGTCGATCGCAGCCGTCGTGTCAGCGACTGAGTCGATGTGGTCAGGGATAGAATCCAATTGAGGTGACGTGGTAGATTTCAGTCTTTCGCTTACTTTCTTCCAGTCAGTGATCAATTGGGACGGGGAGGCTGGCCGGGGTCGAGATTACCCGAGCGGGAGCCTAGGTGCATGATCACGGGGCGATGATCGGAGTTAAGCTCGTGTATTGCTTCTATAGATTGTAAACGGAGGTTTACATTCTTCAGGAGCGCTACATCGAGGACGTCGGGGCTATGGTTGGGATTTAGGGGGAAGTGAGTGTGACACATCGGGGCGATGATGTCAAAGTTAAGGGATGCACCAAGGTTGAACACGACCTTTCCTCTAGGGTTGGTCGTACTACTGTTCCAGGCGGGATGTTTAGCATTGAGATCGCCCGCTAGTATAACGGAGTCACTCAAGCCAAAGAGGGCGGTGAGGTCTCTAGTGAGAGCGATGGACTCGTCTGGCATACGAGACGAGGAAGTCGGAGGGGGATAGTAGGCGGAGATGACAGTGATCGGTTGATGACCAGTCATGCCTACTCGACAGGCTGAGTATTCTAAGAAAGAACAGGGCGCGGGTGGAGTTAGGGGGATACAGTACAGTTCCTTCCTGTAGTAGATGAGGGTGCCACCACCGTGGCAGCGAGATCTATCGTAGCGAACTATGCGATAGTTGGCAATTTTAGGATCTTTACGGTGGGGTTTGAGGAATGTTTCCTGGATAAGGAGAATGTCTAACTGATGGTCGCGGAGAAAAGTGGCGATCTCATCTCTCTGATTGATAATGCCGTTGGCATTAAAGAAGCCTAATTTAAGGGATCGCGGTTTGGAAGAACAAATTTTTTGATGTCTATCCATCAAGAGTTATTGAGGGTAACTTGTCGAGTTCGGCCGTGACCGACTCATATTTTGAGAATAGCGCAGCTCGCTTAGCGAAGTCGAGCTGGCCATTTATTTCAGCTAGGGTTAGCTCATCAGCTAAATCCCTAGCATCCTGCGTCATAAAGATGCGGTAGTTGTCCAGAATGATCTGGCCAACGGTTCTGCGTGGGAACGCAGCCGCTCTTTGGGGAGTTTTTGCGGCCACGGGGGCCACAGAAGCGGAGGCAGGCGCTGGAATGGGCTTGGCCATTAGCGCTGGGATGGGCTGTGAGACCGCCAAAGCCGGGAAGGCTTTGTGATGGTTCAACAGATTCCATGGGGATGGTCTCTGGGGCGCGAGACGTTCGGGGAGTTGGGAAGAGGGGGCTTTCCCAGATGAAACTTCCCTCTGTTGGCGAGCAGCAGCACGCTTTGCCAGCTTGGGAGGGATTTTAGGGGCTTTAGGGCAGCCACGGTAGTTAGCCGGGTGCCCGGCTTGACCGCACAGTACACAGCTGGGTGGCTCTGTGTGGAGTGTGCGGTCCTTGGGACGAGGGCAGTCGCTCGTGCCATGCTCGCCCAGACACTTAACGCATCTGGGTGTAGCGTAGCAGTTACGCTGCGAGTGGCCATATAATTGGCAGCGGTGACACTGACCAACTATCGTCGGTCTGAAAGGCTTCTCAATGGAGATGCCGGAAAGGGAACACACCGACTTGACTTTAAAGATGGGGTGATGCCCTTCGGTGGGGTCGCATACGACAAGCACCATGTCGTAGAGCTCGCTTCCTCTCGCCTTATGAAGGCGGTGGACAGCGGACACGGGGATGTTCTGCGCCAGGAGGTCGGACTTGATGTCCTCGGGTGGCGATCTCTTTAGGGACACGTCTTATAACCACTCGGGTTGGCGTGTCTTCGGGGAGGGAATACGTATGAAAGGAGATTTTCCTATCACGGAGGACTTTGGTTAGTTCCCGATAGTCATTTGACGTCGGGACCTGAACCTTTATGCCTTGTTGGCAAGAGCGGGCGTTCGTGTAGTTGATCTTGCGATCACTACACATTTTGGACACATCTGTCCACTTCGCCTTGTCCTGGATGTACAAGGGCGGAGGGGGGCGCTGCTTCTTTGGCTGAGTGCCAGAAGCGGACGGAGGGCAGCTAGCCTGCGAAACGGGGGCGGGCTGGGTAACAGGGGCGGGCTGGGTAGCGGGGGCGGGAGAAGACACTACGGTCTTCTTAGCTTTGGAGGCCTGCGCGGCCTTTCGGGCTTTCCTCTTGCCCCCTAGGACGACTTGGAAGTCGTCCTCGGAGGAGGAGGAATCAGAGGACTGCTCGGAGTCCGAGGCGGAGGATTGCGACGTTGAGTCGCTGGCGGGGACTGACGTGTCCATAGCCTCATTGGCAAAATGGGCTACTAAAAGGGGAGGCATAGAAGCCTTTCCCGGTAAGGGGCGGGGACAGGGGGACGGCGGGGACGGACCTGAGTCCGTGTTGGCCGGGAAGGGCGACAATACGTCACTAAAATCGGTGACGCTCGTCGGAACGGGAGGAGGGGCGCTTTTAATTAAAGCGATTTTCTCGCCATATTTGGCGAGAAAATCGGGGTCCTTAAAAAGGACCTCTTTGACGAACGCTAAGATAATAGCGTCCGTCATGACTACGTTGGGATTGGGTTTTGTTACATGAGTTGTAACACTCCTATACCTAATACCCTACGTCCCCGGGTGGACGGGCCCGGGGGTGTGTGACCCTCCCAGTAAGGGTTTGCTAACTGGGAGGTGTGTACCTAATGGTGAGCCCTAAGCTTGAAACCGATCGCCAATCTTAATGTGCGATCGGGCCCTACCAGGGTCTGGTGCGAAGGGATAGACACCCCAACCGACACCAGGTGAGTAGCTGAAAGAGAACTCGGAGTATTAGGTTTGACTAGGAGATCCCCCAAGGCCAAAACCTAGCTCCCGACTCCAAATGACTGCCTAGCCCTGAAGGGGTTCGGCGGGTGTATTGGGGCAACACCCCCTTGACGTTGTTGACACCGTTAGGTTTCCCGTCAAGGACCACGAAAATGTGGATTTTCCCTGAAGGGGCACACGTTTATCGACTGTTTCCGTAAGGAAAAGTCTATCCTCCACTGCCTTGAAAAAGGCGGCTTCGGATCGCTGGTGCGGTCGGCGACCACGATGACGTCACGCGGGGTGACGTAACACGACACAGAGCACGGAGCGGGCGCGGAGCACAGAGCGGCACGACCGTTCGGGGCGAGCGTCGGGCGAGAATGATGCCTTTTCGATGGAGGCATGTGGGACTTTATATCCTGTTCCACATACATCCAAACTGGTGACCCCGAAGTGATATGAACACGCAATCTTTTGATGTCATGTTTTTTAGCCATACGAGTACCCACCCACCCACTTACTTACCCAGTGCTTTACCGAGATATTTAAAGCGTTTTTAGCCTCGCACTGATTATGACTCTTTTTTCATTGTGTACTTTTAGTTTATACGATTGTGTAAGGCACGAATAAACGTTTTTCTGTCTTGCTTAAAGTTTTTGAACTTTCACTGTTCATCTAATTCGCAGTATAATTAATGAAGGAACTCACCATTCAAATCCCTATGAGGATACCGGAACTTCTGCGCCTTAGAAAGTCTGATGCCATCGATGATGGAGGCATGGTTGAGGGTGTCAGAGAATACGGCGTCTTCATTCGTCAGCATGGACTCGAACAGTCCAGCATTGGCGTCGAAGCACGACCCGTACAGGATCGCATCCTCGCGGTCGTGGAACTTGGCCAGGCGGTTCTCTAGCTCCTGTGGAAATATCATGAAGGTAAGTGGAATTATTACAACAGTACATTTTGATACAAGTAGAAGAATTTTGTCATTGCGATCGAGGCGGAATTCGCCCGAGTCGCAGGCGAGGCTGTTATAGAGCCGAGTGCTGCAGTGACAAATTTCCTCGTGTACCAACGACGTTTTTCAATACACTTACGAAGAAATAAATAAATGGGGGTTGACGCGCGACTCGAGAGAGTCGCTTAGCGTCCAGCCTGATACAATAAATGTAAAAAATTGTGACAGGGGTGAACTCGTGTACTTTTCCGCTCTAGTAAGAAAAACAGTAAATTGCGTGCCTTGCGGTAGGGATAAGAGCGGTTTTTTGAGTAAGTGTATCGAAAAAATATTTTTTCAACTCGTAAACTGGCTCCTTCAACCTCAATGAATTTTATTAGGCTGGAAGCCGGGCAGCCACGAAGGGGGTTTTTTCGAGGGTGTGTAGTGTAGGTAAACGAAGTCATTGTAGTCGAGAGACTGCAGAAAATATTGTATTTTTTATTGTTAGTAAATCTTTGAACTTTATTACGACCTCAAATTATTTTATAAATAGACGTTTTTATTTATATAACCTTGGCGTTAGATCACAGTTTTTTGTTGAACAAAATAATTAAAACGGTTGTTGTGACGATCGTTGCAAGGAGTTTTCGAGTGACCTCGTTTAACCAATAACGAGATGACTTAATCGCATGCAAATTACAAAATGAAGGAGTGCCTTCATTTCTTACTTTGGCGCCTTTTTTACCCTCTTCACCACTCACATTTTAATTTCTGCAATTTTCGACAAATGTGCCCTTATTCTAACATGGGTGCGAACGTACAGAAGTCACACTGTGTCCAAACAAGGCAGTCACAGAATAGAAGTTTCTAAACATATCCCTTACCTTATGTATAGTTTGGGTGCCGCAAATAAACCGGACAGAACTGAGTCCCGCTCCGTATTTCTTCAAGCCTTCCCTAGCAGCTTCTACCACCTCCGGATGGTTCTGTTGGATTAAAAATATATACCTTTTGAGTGCGTAATTAGAGACACAATAGTAAAACAATGGCGCGTGAACGCCGGCGTTAATGCGGGGATCAACAGCTTAATAATATTCGTATGAACCCAGATAGAGGTGCATAGATGTAAGTCGGACTATCGACAAGCTACCATTTTACTAAATATACATAGTTGTCAATTCTTTTTTTATAGAAAAGAACAGTAACGAAACTTACAGAAAGTCCTAAATAGTTGTTAGCGCAGAAATTCAGGAACTCTCCTTCGACGCCTTGAACTGTCACCTGAAAATATTAAATGTGGACCACAAAGTAAATAATTATAGTCGAATATTTCTGTCGGCTTTTTTAAACTTTCGGCGCCATTAGCCTCGCTGGTAATCATTGTCTGTAAGGCCAAACTTTTGCATGTTCAAATAGTCGAATATTTACTGAAAGATAAATAGGAAGACACGACTTTCTAAATTAAGTTGCCAGACGACAAGAGTTGACTGGACTGTATATTATAGAAGCGGACACGCAAAAACCACAAATTCACACTACTGTTCAAATTATAGTTTAGACACCGGTTTTCAAACACTTAAAATCATAAATCGTCTAGAATTGAGTCGAATCTTATGGCTCGTCTTAGAACACTATGAACACTTAGGACTTAAGGGTTCCATCATCCCTCATCATCCATTTAAAACTTAGAGATCTTATCATCAAGATCTGTGCGATTGGTTTTATTTTATTGGTGAATTCCGCTCTTATTAGACTGCTACTTAAAACTATTGTATTTAGTTAAGAATCCAGAACCAGGAATATTATGGGCTCCGTAACCGTGACCGAAAATATCGGTAATCCGATTATTTAAATCGGATTATCGATACAAAAGTTTCGGATAGTTACGGATAAGGGTGGAGTCTAAATGACCTGTCATTTAGACTCCACCGTTATCCAAGCGGTTTTACGAAAAGTTTTTGCACGGTTTTTATTTGTTTTACTCGGCCAAACAAATGATAATAGCTACTTACTTTTAAAATTCTAATGTCCGTAACCGAAACTAGCGGATACTCCGAAAAAATTTAATATCTGTAACCGTGTCCAAAAGCGGTATATTATTCCTATATCTGTATCCAGATCCAAAATTTCATGTCTATAACATACCTAGTCAGAACAATGAAGTTTTTGTTATTATTAGTCTAGCTCCTGAACGGCCGCGGGAAAATAAAGAAAATGTTGGGTATGTACTCGGTTCGCCAAAACACATCTACAAACTATAAACTAACGTACTTGATCACACGATGTGTTATTCTGTGTACCTACACAATATTCCGACCGGGTGGACGCGATAAGTGAATCTGTTTATTTCGCAATCGCTGCTTGTGTGCGCAAAAATAACCGTGCCCACGTGTTTTCCCTGAACTTTATTCAAATTTATGTTAATTCGAGACTGCTCCTGAATATTTTGCTATCGATCGAGATCATTAACATATTCATCCATATACATGTTTTGCCCTTATTCTATACTAGCTTCTGTCAGCGGTTTCGCCTCCGTGAAAGTAGAAATTTATTCCAAGGAAAGCTACTCCCGGGATATACATTCGTAAAGTAGGTACATGTTATTCTAGGATGTGATCTACCCGTTGGTCAATTTCATTCAAATCAGTTCAACCGTTTGAGCGTAAAGGAGTAACAGACATGCATATACCTACATGGAAACTTTCGCCTTTATAATATTAGTGTAATTTTATGGTCAATTCAGCATAATTATTTCCTGTATCTTCAACTTGTAATTAGTATATTTCACCGACATCAACAACTTTCACAGAATTTATCGCTCAATTTCTTGGCCTTCCACTTGGCCACTCTTCTAAGAACCTATGCATAGCATTCATTCTTAGAAGACTGGCTTTATAGTCTAATGGCGGCGGTGGCGGCGGTTTCTGAGTTGATTATTTTGAGTTAAGAACGTGTCAAACCTGACAAGTTTTCGTTTTAATACTTAATTTAGTAATCTGGTGTCTTGTCTAGCTATCGAATCAATTGTCAAAGAAATTATCGTGGGGCTTGAAACCCACGAGGTCGCTGGTCAATGTTGCTTTTAAAATTAACAAGATATCGTGTACAACTTAGGTTAGGTAAGTAAGGTGTCATCTTCAAGGCTAGAGTGAGTAAGATCTTAATAAACTAGTGTGATGCGCCATCAATGCTTATCATCAGGTGGGATCGCAGTCAAGCACTAGTTTAGTATCATTAAAAAAAACATATCTTGAAGAAAGCGAAATTTAACTAAGTGAAAAAATGGTGAAGGAGCATACTCTTCACTTTGATTTTTCTTCTACGGACTCAATTAGGTATATGTTTGATGTTTGTATGTATTTTCTTTTATTATGTCTTATTTGTATCATTCAGATGTTTGTACACTGACAACCCTAAATATATCTCCTTTCTTTCAGTCCATCCAAAGGTTGTCTGTAAGAAATTGCCCTATGCGATAAGACCGCCCATTGTACACTTATTTTTATAAATGTTTTTCCTGTATTTTTTGTTTATGCGGTGTACAATAAAGAACATAATAATAATAATAAATTAAGCGCGAAAATCTATTATTAACACAACATCACAGTTCACAGTCAAGTTTTCGACACTCGAGACCGAAGAAGCTACGTCTACCTAATTAAATTAGCATACGATGTGCTGTATGCTAGCCTAATGTAGGTATTCAAACAACGTGTTTGGAATTTTTTAGCTATGTTATTGAAGTCAACAGAAATACATATTTTACGGTATTATTTTCGGTTACGATAAGTTCTTCGTGAATTGGAATTGTCCGATAAAATTTGAGTGCGTTTCACAAAACTTGTTGCACGTGTTATTGTACGTGTTTATTTTAAACCCTTAAAAGTTTTTGAAAAAAAAATCGTAATTCAGAATCTTGATTAAATTTGCAAGGCTTCTATTGTTTTATTTTTTTTACTTTTTAAATTTTTGAGTAATTTACTGAAGTGTTAAAATTCATGCAAAATAGCAGATTTTCAGAAGTCTTTACTGGATTAGTATTACACAAATTTATAAATTGATTTCAATAGAAGTCTAGATAATATCCACAAGATACTGTGTTTCCAAAATATCTAATGAAAAATGTGTAATAACGTCATAATCGCGTAAGAGCGGTTGTATGAAAAACAGTTTGGAATTTTTTAGCTATGTTATTGAAGTCAACAGAAATACTTATATATTTTACGGTATTGTTTTCGGTTACGGTAAGTTCTTCGTGAATTGGAATTGTCCGATAAAATTTGAGTGCATATAGGTATTGTGTCTTATTTACTGACTTAAGAGGCTCCTTTTCCACTCGCCTATCGTCATCATCGAGCATTGTTTAAAAGCTTGTTACTTCATCTAACGCAATCCAACGCGACGTTTGATGAAGAGGCAATGCAAAAAAAGAGAGATATCGCCTGAAAATTCTTTTGGCATTTGGTGATTCCGTGATTTACTTACTCGAATATTTCACAAAACTTGTTGCACGTGTTATTGTACGTGTTTATTTTAAACCCTTAAAAGTTTTTGAAAAAAAAATCGTAATTCAGAATCTTGATTAAATTTGCAAGGCTTCTATTGTTTTATTTTTTTTACTTTTTAAATTTTTGAGTAATTTACTGAAGTGTTAAAATTCATGCAAAATAGCAGATTTTCAGAAGTCTTTACTGGATTAGTATTACACAAATTTATAAATTGATTTCAATAGAAGTCTAGATAATATCCACAAGATACTGTGTTTCCAAAATATCTAATGAAAAATGTGTAATAACGTCATAATCGCGTAAGAGCGGTTGTATGAAAAACAGTGAAATGTATGTCGAGTTGTATCCCCTTAATTAGCATTATGGCATAGTCAAGTAAGGAATTCGCACTTAGATCTGTGGGTATTTGGGCATGGGCACTTAGGTACCTTAGTATCTTGCGGGGAAGTGAGAACCCTCTCATGTTTCCAAGTCTTGGCTCGCTTGATGTCTCTCAGGCGGTCCTCTAGAATGTCCCGCAGGTTCGCTACCCCTGCGCGTTCCTTGTGTAGCTCGTGCAGTTGACGAGTCTGGGTGCCATTGATACCTGGAAGAAGTAGAATAGTTACTGTGGTTCGTTGAGTGAACCTTAAGAAACAATTACTTTGGATTGAACCAACACGATCTTTTGTGAATGAGATCTAGAGGACTTGCCCTATGGATTGGGATGGTCCAACCAAATTAAACAACACTAAACACGAATATCACTGATAGACTACAAGAAAAAGTAAAGTCAGGCCGCGATTGCAGAAATTGAGAGTGATGTGATCACTGCTGTACTTACAGCACAATGGTACAAGCCTACTGTGTAACCAAGAATAGGCAGGTAATGGTACTCAGTAAAATTTACTACAGGTGTTTTTTTTTTGTTACTATTGCGTGATGCAGGTAACATTAAGATTGGCTAACCTAGAGTAATTTTCTTATCGAATTTACATTGAGCTTATTTAGATAACATAACTAGTTCCCATGGCCATTTTCCTTGTAGGATACATCCAGTCAACCTACAAACTATTGGGATGATTATAATTATAAGTAGGATAACTAGACACTGGGACACACATGCAGCGTAATCGGTCGTACCTAGGTACTTATCTGACAATAATCATATCGTGCTCATCACTCAGTACCTACCAATATAAATGTAGTATTGCATTGACATTTAATGCCACACTTGTACAACAGCAAACAAGCAAATAACTGTTATCTATTTTCATACAGCTCAGCCATTTATAATGCAATTTCTTTGTACAAGGTCTGCCTAGATAAACAGCGTATTATGGCACATACTGACAAATACAGATGTGTGTGATGACACACACACACACACCACAGACAGAAGTGGAGAATGAATACAAAAACAATCCATTATTGAAAAACATCGAGCCTCAGTATCGAATGAACAAACAGTCTGTTTCAGACATACGTTTTTTATTATACAATATTATCGGCTCTACCTACTCAATGGAAACACTAATTAATTGTGCACGTGATCCCTCATTACGAAGACCTTTCATATTTTAATTAAGACTAAAAATATCAATATTAAGAGCTTTAGATGAAGACTCTCTAAGATATCGTCTATCAAAAACCTGTAATCCTTAGCTCTTAAAAAAAGACGCCACAAGGTCGGTGACAAAATAAAAATCCTTCGATGACTTTTTTGGACAAAATGCAATTTTCACTGAACTATACACTCAGTTATTGGCACTTTTACCGGATAAAAACAATTAAAAAATATGGAAAAAAAATTACATTGTTTTTAAATTATTTAATTTTGTTTGTACTCACAGTTGCGCAGGAGTTGCGAGCGTAGCGCCATCGCGTCGAATGGGGGCGCGGTTGCCGGCCGGCGCGGCGCGGGCGTCGAGCAACTCTTTAGCAGACCAGTCACGCAGGTTGCTCTGTTTCGTGTGCTCAAACATAATTTTGTTTTCATTGCACTGCGGTTATACTTGACTGGAGTGACTAGTGATTTCATGTAGAGTTTTGTTGTTTTTTGCGCTGCGCTCCGATGGCGTGGTTTTGTTTCAATATGAATTGTTTCACCTGTTTTATGACTGTTATAGGTACCTACCTGAAGGAATCAGGTGTAGACAAGGTACAATGTAGTCTGGCACGAAAGGATTTTTTTAATGGTGATAAAAGGTCACTTCGTATTTCGCTACACGGTGTTGACGATTTTTTTTTAACCGACTTCAAAAAAAAGGAGGAGGTTATCAATTCGGTTGTATTTTTTTTTTTTTTTTTTATCATATTTTTTTTTTTTTTTTTTATGTGTGTTACCTCAGAACTCCGTCGTTTATGGACCGATTTGCAAAATTTTTTTTCCCTGTACAGGATATGCTTCCAGATTGGTCCCATTTTTTTCAAAATCCATTTCTGATGATGGAATCCATGAGGAATCGAGGGAACTCCTCAAAAATTATAGGCAACCCTATGGTAATTTTAGTATTTTCATCAAGAACTTAAGCATTTACAGTCAAAAAGTAACATTTGATGAAGTGGAACTGATGAAGAAGACCAGAAATGGTCAACGGAACTTCATACACAAATAGATATTACAATGAAGATATACATAGTTAAGCGACTATCACAATACAAATAAATGAATGATTCTGAATAGTTACGTTGAAAATGGTATCATCGAAGTGATCTGATGATGATGATGGAGCCGGAAGGTAGGCACTGGAACTCCGTAATTAATCAATGTAACCTAGCCGTGTTTGGACTTATTAGAATTGTCATGAGATGCACTTTGGCTACAACGTACTATCGAACTGATCTGATGATGGAGCCGAAAGGTAGGCACAGGAACTCCGTAATTAATCAATGTATCCTAGCCGTGTTTGGGCTTATTAGAATTGTCGTGAGATGCTCTTTGGCTATAAGGTACTATCGAACTGATCTGATGATGGAGCCGGAAGGAGGAAGGTAGACACAGGAACTTTATAATAAAACAATGTAACCTAGCAGTATTTGGGTTAATTGGAATTGTCATGAGAAATAGGCACTCTGTTTATAAGTGTATCGCAACTAAAAAGTGTGAAATAAAAACTTTTTAGAAAAAAAAAATAACCGACTTCACTAAAAAAAACACTAAAAGGATCAAAATAACTTTAATTTCGGAAGTCGGTGTTAAATAAGAAACAAACAATACCTAGAAACACCGACTTCCAAAATTAAAGTTATTTTGATCCTTTTAGTGTTTTTTTTAGTGAAGTCGGTTATTTTTTTTTTCTAAAAAGTTTTTTTTGTAATTTGGAGTTTTTAGACGAGACATGTAACACAGACACCTGTCGCTTCTTGTAGTGAAGTAGCCCACATATTTGCCAAATACGTTCACGGCTCACGCTGCGCTGACGTTTTAGTTTCTTCAGTCAAGTCAACGTTCCACTAGCGCAGCGTCAAAGCAATATCAAGACATCAACGAACCCCGATGACTAGACACGATCGCGCGATAATTATCTCAATATCACTTTCTTTTTTTAAACAAAGCACAATCGAACCAAACTTACACATTCGTCAGTCGAGTATACCAATCAAAGAGGACGTTTTATTATCAATTGTTAATAAAACGTCCTCTAGGAATTCCTCACATATGTAATACCAAAGTAATATCTGTATAACATAAATTATATATGTTATATAGCCAAACCGTCTCGCGCGTTACGTCATACCTACCTAGTGAATAAATAAAACGATTCAACCATACCAAATCCTTCGTACCTACATCGATAGATGTCATCATCTTACTTTTGGGCCATTCGCAGATCCAAAACCCAAGGGTGTTTTTTAATATCGTGCGGATTTCATCACGCATGCGGGTTTGCTCCGCATCATCCGCATGCAGAAAATTACCAAATGCAAAACAAACGCGTTGTAGTTGTCACTTGTTTCCTTGCCTATATAATTATTTAGTATGTATGTATTTAAGTATGTATTTTACTGTTAAGTATGTACTTTGTTTCTTTTCTTTTTTCTCTCCAATTGTTTGTCTTATATTGTAATGCACCAAGTGCAACCCCATTTAATGTCCAGACAATCTCTTTCCATACCAGGTTGCCTGGAAGAGATCGCGGAATGCGATAAGGCCGCCAATTGTATGTTTTTTTTTTAATATAAGGCTCATATGTATAATTTATTATCTTGGTGTACAATAAAGTATATATAAATAAATAAATAAATAAATGCATCCCGCGTGCGTATTCCACGCATTACAATAAATACTTGCATGAAATGGACATTTGCGGGGGTTAGGTACGCGTGTGGAACAATCCCGCATGCATGATCTAAACCGCACGATATTAAAAATACTCTAAAAATGGCTGCGGTCACAGCACAGCTGACAGCCACCTGAAAATCAGTCAAGTCTTGTGCGAGTCGAAGTATGAACTCGCTTATGATCGACTAGCTTCCGCCAGCGGTTTCGTCCGCGTGAAAGTAGGTTTCTCCATACAAAATTTGGATCCCGTTTAATTCCCGGGGAGAATTTTGGAAAATCCTCTCTTAGTGCTCACCTACGTCATTTATTTATTTATTTATATTAAGGTACTCCAACGACTTATTCACTAATTACATATTACAAAAAAATAGCTTACATATATATCTGTTATTATGGTGAACTTGTCACTTAAAGATGTACACAGCTTACACATAAATAAAAATTTCATACAATTAGTGATAGTGCTTTTAAAATAAACTAATTACCTACTTATTATTTTGTGTTACAAATTGAAATAAAAATTAAAAATTAAAAATGACATTTGTAATAAAAAAATATAAATACTCTATCATATGGAAATAAAATAAATAATTAATAATACTCGGTTTAATTAAGGCGAGATTAAAATACGGGAAACGATTGCAATAAACGTGATCAAAATGTTATATTATTATTAAGGGTCATAAGATTCTTACGGAACTGGTAAAAACTGTCGGCAAAGATGTCATTGTGGATTATATTATAATTAGCCATAAATCGGTTCATAGGGGCACTGCGACCAAGGTTTGTTCTCGATGAGGATAAAGCAAGTATATCTGTTTTGCGTACAGATCTAGTTCTGGTGCGCCTGGGCACTGTGATATTAACTTCAGATAATAGCTCTGGGACATCGGACTGACTATGAATAATTTTGTAAAGAAATATTTGGTCGGTGAAACGTCGACGTTGTTCCAAAGTTATCATATTAAAATGTTTCAGTCTTTGTGGATAATTAGTTTCCCGATCGTTGAAACGTAGATACCTAGTAAAAGCACTCTGTATACGTTCTATCCTATTAACATGGACGCGATATGTAGGATTCCATGCCGGAGATGCATAATCCAGTACACTTCTAATAAGCGTGTTGAAGAGAAGTTTCAGGGTCGATATGGACCGAAACTCCGAGCAAGTTCTCTTCACAAAACCTGCCATTTTTGTAGCCTTGGATACAATTTGGTTGATGTGATGAATGAAAGAAAGTTTACTGTCGAGCTGGACTCCCAAATCACGGATAGTATCAACCTTTTGCAAAGAAACTCCATTTAATCTGTAAGACGAAGGTATTACTTTTTTGTTAGATACGCGTAAAAGTCATGTTATAGCACTTACTAACGTTAAGAGTCATCATGTTTAACCGACACCATTCATGTATTGCATCCAGATCTTTCTGAAGATGTGATGCATCCAAGTCCGTTTTAATTTCTTTGTACAGTTTTAAATCGTCTGCAAACATGGAACATTTGCTGTGTCGGACTGCATGAACTATGTCGTTTACAAATATAAGAAATGAGATCGGCCCCAGGTGCGATCCTTGTGGTACTCCGGAAGTGGAAGAGTAAAAGAATGATTCGTATCCTCTCACAACCACTCTCTGCTTTCGCCCCGTCAAGTAGGAGGCGAACCATTTGTGTAGTTGACCGGTTATGCCAAAATGTGCCAGCTTCATTAAAAGTATATTATGATTAACTTTATCAAAAGCACTGCTGAAATCTGTGTAGATGGAATCAACCTGAAGGGAATCCAGAGATTTAGCAATGCCGTTGATGCAGTGGACTAAATTAGTAGTAGTAGATTTTCGACCTCGGAAGCCGTGCTGTTCAGAGGCCAACTGCACATTAGCATGCGAAGATCATAAAAGATCATAAAAGGAAACTGTGAGCAAAATTTCATGCTCCTGTTCCCAGTCCCAGTAGTTTCAGCTATGCGTTGATATGTCAGTCAGTCAGTTTCTCCGTTTCATATAAATAGCTACAGAGCATTTTGACAAAAGTAATGTTTACGAAATGTACCTATGACGCCCAAACTAAGTTTTGTACAGTGAGTTTTCCAAGTAGGCAAAACAGTGGGGGCAAACACTACTAAATTAATATAAATGTGTGAAAAGTTAGGTACGTACTTTGTTTGTTCACGAAATTAAAACAATAGCATCATCAGAACAACCGTGAAAGTGTGACGTCACAAGCCTATTAGGGTTGTGGGCATGCTTAACGTGCCCATAAAAGTGGATCCGTGCTTGGTTTGGCCACATTGGCAAATACTTTACTATCTATTCAACGTTCTACGACATTGGCTTCGTCCATTAATCATTTAGGTATCTTACTAACCAGACCCAGATAGACATTCAGTCTCATTTATTACATTTTCAGTTTCATTTACTCCTACATTGGCGTAACTAGATTGGGGCAAAAAACAACTGTTTTTTTTACATAGAAAATCATCAAATAAGTTCTTTTGCTGTGGGTGGAGCTAATAATAATAATACAATCCGCAGTGCAGTTTTGTGGCGAACTGTTGGGCATTAGCGACCCCACGGACCCGATCTCCCGGGAGAATTCTTGTTCTTCATCTCCGGTTTGCCTTTATTGGCCGGCCGTAGTGAACACTGACGAGGAACTGAGCTCCCACCTCTCTCTTGCCTTTATTGGCTGGCTTGAGTGGAGATTCGCAAGAGCAAACGTGCTCGGGAGAAGGATGTATAATCCAGTAAGGTGCTGGTAGGGATCTTGACCGTACTTCCGGGATTGTCCTGATAGCCGTGGTATACCTCTCCACTCCTCAAGCACCTCAGAATATGTTGCCCTCTTGTTGCTACGTCACTTCGTGCTAGCGGCCGTTTTTTGGGGGCCTATTTATTGAGTGTGCAAGTCACCCCCTGCCTTTTTTCGATGGATATTAATAACGTTGTTCAGGCAGGGGCCATAGTCTTGACATAGTTCCATGTTACCAGTCCACTTAAGACTCCAAAAACCATAGCCCTATTATCTTTGTTCTCCATATGTCGCAATAGTTTTTCAACAACCGGGGATTGTCCTTGGGTGCACTAGCATAGCGCGTACAGGGATAATCGTCGGTTGGTATCATGTTCCATTATAATTATCTAAAGGGCCTCTGCGAGTTGGCTTCGGCTCCTCGTACGCCTTCCAAAGTTCCAGGACCTCAGGGTCCTGAGATAAATATTGAAAATGAAAATAATAATAATAATATCGATTTATTTCTCTCAAAAGGTACAGACATTGGTTCATAACATATTATTTCAATCAAATTTGTAACCTTTGTGAGAGCTGGAGTCTGTAGTGGGTTCGAGACCTGTATAACAGATCTCCAGGCTCTCACCCTCTTAAAACAATACTATAAAGTACTAATTTGTAAACATCAAAGCCTTCACGTACAGAGAGGAATATTTATATTTAAAAAATAAAACAGGAAAGATGCTAAAACTAAAAAAGCTGGAGGGAGTGTTTAAATTCTACTGACCAAATTGAGGTAACCACGGATATCTATGGAGGTGTGGAGGTATGCTGAACAGAGAGTAAAGTCCCGCAAACCTCCGTTGAAAAGGGAGGATCCTCCAACCAGACGGGATGTTATGTCTGGTGGGCTATTGCCCGATAGATGATTTCGGGCTGTTCTATATGTTCTAATCGCGCGGAGAACTTTGATTGCGCGATGCAGGATTAGTTCTTATGTGACGCCATAGATGTCGCTACATCACTCCCCTCCGGAGATCGGAGATCGATGGTTCTTGATGCTTCTTGATGCGTGCCAGGCCAGTGGTAGGTTGGTTCCAGTGGGTCGGAACCGAATGCCGCATAGTTCTCGGTGAGTCGGAACTGTCTGCGGTGATGCCCCAGTGAGTCGGGGTGTTGCTGTCCCAGTGAGTCGGGATGATGCCCCAGTGAGTCGGGGTAATGATGTCCCAGTGAGTCGGGATGATGCCCCAGTGATTCGGGGTGATGATGTCCCAGTGAGTCGGGATGATGCTGCAGGCTCCAGTGAGTCGGAGTAGTGCTGCTGGCTCCAGTGAGTCGGAGCGGTGCTGTGCGATGTAGTGGCTTGACTGCTTGCGTCGACCAGGAGAGGTTCTTCATAGCTCTTCATGTGACCAGGTAGGCATGCTGGTGGTCAGGATACCCTTTATAGCCGTGGGTGCTGGCTGTATGGCTCGCTGCTCGAAAGCTTGAGGAAGTGATGATGACGTCACGAAGTAGTGGCTGCACGAAGGCTGCGCTGACGTTCTTTGTCGAGGGTCACCATTTTAGAGGTATGTGGAACAGAGAGTAAAGCCCCACAAACCTCCATTGAAAAGGGAGGATCCTCCGACCAGACGGGTGTTATGTCTGGTGGGCAGCTGCCCGCACTCACACAGAATCACTTTCCAACGAACTAAAGAGGTAATACTAATTAATGTTGCAACCTATTTTATTTAGATTACGAAGGTGAGAATTTTTTTCTCTAGTTCAATATGAGGGTTATCAATCAGGTTTGACCCCCCCCCCCTTCCGAGGTTGGCCCCAGGGCACTGCCCCGTGGTGGCTACGCCAGTGCCACCTTACCGTACCACACCACCAACCTACCGCTTCTATCTAAGCATTGAAGTGCAGTGGACACAGCATCCGTTCCGAATTGTAGAAATAAAAAAAATAATATTAAATATCAACAATAAAAAAAAATCGAGACTCGAAGTAGCCATAATACCTATTACTCTTAGGAAAGGTAGCGCACTAGATCTCAGTGGGCCCCAATTAGTGTTGCAACAGAACTCTGCTTCCGCTTCCGCTTCTGCAGAAGTGCCGCAAGCTTTTCCACTTCCGTTTCCGTTTCTGCTTCCTCAAAATTTATAACAGAACTCTAAACGGAAGAATACGAGTTCTTTCTACAACGAGTTTCTTTAATATAATATTTTTTTGGTTCATTCTGCGCATCACCGCCGTGACGTCATTACGACGTAAACCTTCTGTTGTTTTTATTAGGGTTCCGTAGCCAAATGGCAAAAAACGGAACCCTTATAGATTCGTCATGTCTGTCTGTCTGTCTGTCTGTCTGTCTGTCTGTCTGTCTGTCCGTCTGTCCGTCCGTATGTCACAGCCACTTTTTTCCGAAACTATAAGAGCTATACTGTTGAAACTTTGTAAGTAGATGTATTCTGTGAACCGCATTAAGATTTTCATACAAAAATAGAAAAAAAGCAATAAATTTTGGGGGTCCCCATACTTAGAACTGAAACTCAAAATTTTTTTTTTCATCAAACCCATGCGTGTGGGGTATCTATGGATAGGTCTTCAAAAATGATACTGAGGTTTCTAATATCATTTTTTTCTAAACTGAATAGTTTGCGCGAGAGACACTTCCAAAGTGGTAAAATGTGTGTCCCCCCCCCTCTAACTTCTAAAATAAGAGAATGATAAAACTAAAAAAATATATGATGTACATTACTATAAAAACTGCCAACGAAAATTGGTTTGAACGAGATCTGGTCAGTAGTTTTTTTTTAGTACGTCATAAATCGTAAACCGCATTTTACCTTTCATTCAATCAACTCAAATATAAAAAAAAAATGGAGGGTTCCGTAGCAGCAAGTAACATAATACTTGCTGCTACGGAACCCTCCATGGGCGAGTCCGACTCGCACTTGGCCGGTTTTTTTAAAAAAATAAAATTGTGCTTTTTCTTCATGGTATTAACACTTCCGCTTCCGTTTCCGCTTCCGTCCCAATTCAAAAAATGTTCAGCTCGGATAGAATTGAACTCAAATTCGGTTTCGGATCGGCAAGAGTTTCTGCACATGTGCTTATGTTGTGTTTATGGAATATGGGTAGGTATGTTATCGCTTGTATGATATCATAATTTGCAATTGTTTCGTTCGAGTATGGGCCTACCCGACCCGGCTGTCCGTTACCATACATACGTGATAGTTATGTAACCTCCGCCATTTTTTTAATCGATTTAATTAGATCAGGCAATATGGCCAGCTAGACTGAGCACTGAATAAACAAAGCTCATACTTTAATCTTTAAATAGAGCTGTCCCCTGCGGTTTCACCCGTGTCTTTGATTACTGGTCCGCTCCCGTGGGTTGCGTGGGTTGCGTGGGTTGCGTGGGTTGCGTGTGTTAAAGAACCTAACTTAAGTTAGGTTTAGCCAACACTAACATTTTTCATTTCAAACCAGTAAGTTCCTGAGATTAGCGCATTCAAACAAACTCTTTAGCTTTATATTTATTATTATGAATATAATACTTTTAATAAAAATCTCGTGTCACAGTGTTTGTTATCGAACTCTCCCGAAACGTCGTGACCGATTTATATGAAATATTTGTCTATTTGGTAGGTCTAAGAATAGGTCGGAGGCTATTTTTTTACCCCATCCCTCATTTTTTCTTAGATAATTTAAATTACATAACAACTTTGCCGGGTCAGTTACTATTACTATAGATATAATTTATTAATCTTTAGTTTAAATAATAAACAGAAATGATTTAAACATAATAGTGGTGACCTAATCATCAGGTAAAGACAATGGGGATGCAAATTAAAAACTTTTATAAGTTACTCAGCCTTTTTAGGGTTCCGTAGCCAAATGGCAAAAAACGGAACCCTTATAGATTCGTCATGTCTGTCTGTCTGTCTGTCTGTCTGTCTGTCTGTCTGTCTGTCCGTCTGTCCGTCCGTATGTCACAGCCACTTTTTTCCGAAACTATAAGAGCTATACTGTTGAAACTTTGTAAGTAGATGTATTCTGTGAACCGCATTAAGATTTTCATACAAAAATAGAAAAAAAGCAATAAATTTTGGGGGTCCCCATACTTAGAACTGAAACTCAAAATTTTTTTTTTCATCAAACCCATGCGTGTGGGGTATCTATGGATAGGTCTTCAAAAATGATACTGAGGTTTCTAATATCATTTTTTTCTAAACTGAATAGTTTGCGCGAGAGACACTTCCAAAGTGGTAAAATGTGTGTCCCCCCCCCTCTAACTTCTAAAATAAGAGAATGATAAAACTAAAAAACCGGCCAAGTGCGAGTCGGACTCGCCCATGGAGGGTTCCGTAGCAGCAAGTAACATAATAATAATCTTTGTATCAGGTTCATATTTGGCTTGCGCAAGTATGACCACATTTCTGAATTTCGTACTTCGGTTTACGATTTATGACGTACTAAAAAAAAACTACTGACCAGATCTCGTTCAAACCAATTTTCGTTGGCAGTTTTTATAGTAATGTACATCATATATTTTTTTTAGTTTTATCATTCTCTTATTTTAGAAGTTAGAGGGGGGGGGGACACACATTTTACCACTTTGGAAGTGTCTCTCGCGCAAACTATTCAGTTTAGAAAAAAATGATATTAGAAACCTCAGTATCATTTTTGAAGACCTATCCATAGATACCCCACACGCATGGGTTTGATGAAAAAAAAAATTTTGAGTTTCAGTTCTAAGTATGGGGACCCCCAAAATTTATTGCTTTTTTTCTATTTTTGTATGAAAATCTTAATGCGGTTCACAGAATACATCTACTTACAAAGTTTCAACAGTATAGCTCTTATAGTTTCGGAAAAAAGTGGCTGTGACATACGGACGGACAGACGGACAGACAGACAGACAGACAGACAGACAGACAGACAGACAGACAGACATGACGAATCTATAAGGGTTCCGTTTTTTGCCATTTGGCTACGGAACCCTAAAAAAATATATGATGTACATTACTATAAAAACTGCCAACGAAAATTGGTTTGAACGAGATCTGGTCAGTAGTTTTTTTTTAGTACGTCATAAATCGTAAACCGCATTTTACCTTTCATTCAATCAACTCAAATATAAAAAAAACCATTTAATTTCATAAACATAAACCTTATAATTATGTACATACACCGTGAACCATTATTATGTTACTTGCTGCTACGGAACCCTCCATGGGCGAGTCCGACTCGCACTTGGCCGGTTTTTATTTAAAGTCCATGTCCAAAAATATACCAATGGATCCCTATTATAAAGACGTACAGTGCGCTCTTTAGTCTTGTTTCTTTTGTGCGATTTACAGTCGACTCTGAAACAAATAAGACAATTTTTAATGAAAAATAAACTGAAATTAAAGCACAGTAACTAAAAACTAAGGCGCCACCACCACGAGCGAGTGAATCGCGGCGAGTTGACATTTTGCTCGTCGATGTCACTCGACAAATCGCCGCGATATCGCCGTGTGGTGACACGTTCATAGAATCGTTGCACTACACACCCGCTTGTGCATAATTATCTTTTATTATCTTTTATATAAATTAAATTATCTGAATATCACAAAAAATATCTAGGTTTTTTTTTTTTTAATTGATATAAACTAGTGCTTGACTGGCGATCCCACCGTTGATGGTGAGGCGCACTAGTTTATTAAGAGCCTACTCACTCTAGCCTTAAAGACACCTAAATTATAATCGGACGGGAAGACCGCAGTATGTAAATGATGTACGCGATATAAACGACGCGCGACGAGGCGAAACGCTTAGTCCAGACCGTAGAGGTTTCAACAACCTAAGGGTGGATACTCGCCGTACGTCAGGTTGTCCGATGGTAGAAATGAGATGACAGAATAAAGACAAGCAATTCCCGCGCACACTCTCCAAAATGCATCCTGTAAAATACCGAAAGGCTGGCTACCCTACGTCTGTGCTCAAGGCTTTGTAGATTGGACTTAACAATCTGGATCACCAATTAGCCTCTTCGCACGCCTTTCCACCGAGTCCAAAGGTGCTAGTTGGCATTTTGCAGCACCAGCCCATATGTTGAAATTTCAACTTCCACCAACTGAAGGCGGTCGGTGCATTCAATGAATTTCTGTCACATTTACCTCTGGTCCCATGCATGACCAGCATCTTGTCATAGCCATTCGCCTCCATAGTGGTCACGGTCACAGTGTTGTTCTGCCTTTTGCTTGCATTAAAACTACCTAGTTTGACAGTAAAATGTAGCACATTTTCCTCCCCACATCATGCATGCATATGCATGGCCAGCATTATGTCGTAATAATTATTTATTTATGGGGACAAATATATATGGCGACCATCAGTGCCCATTTGTCCACGGTCACAGTCTTGACATGAAAGGATGTGCCCACCTTATTGTTTGAATTAAAACCAGTTTGACAGTAAAATTAATCATGTTTACCTCAGGTGCCACATGTATGGTCAGCATCATGTCAATCATTGCTCAAGATCACAATATTACCATGGCAGGATTAGCTCTTCTTATTGTTTGAATAAAAACAAGTTTGATAGTAAAATTAAGCACATTTACCTCAGGTCCTACATGTATGGCCAGCATCATGTCGTAGTCATTCGCCCCCACAGATATATTCGCGCGTCCGTCATTGCCCACGGTGACCGTCTTGCCCTGGCACGATGAGCCCACCTTGTTGCCTGATATCACGTCGCAGTATCTGCCCGCGGGTAAGCAAGTCTGGAAGAAGATATTATTTATTTATCGGTCTGTTGTGTGTCTGATAGGATTTTCCATCGATAAAACTAACTTCCATATAAACTTTAGTTCCCTATTGCTCTCATGAGGTTGTCTGTTACTGAATTTAAGATTTTTACTAAGTAGATTTACAAGTCAAGTCAAGGTCAGTTTTTGTAACGCAAGCCACGTTATAAAAAACTGACCTTCAAGATATATTATAAAAGGTCGCGAAGGTTAAACGAATAGTGTTAAGTCAGCAGGAGCGCATCTATAAAAAAAAATAGCGGACTCTCGCGACATTCACTTAGATGGAGAGAGGTTCGTCTTGTCATGTCCACCTGTGCTTCAAACTTTTACTTTTTCGGAAGGATTCAATTGTTATTTTTTTTTTCTCAAATTGTTTCTCCACTCTAGGAATTACTCCTGTATCATGGGTGTGTTCACAAACATATAAACCCATCATCATCATCATCTTCCTGCCCTTGTCCCGTGTTATTTAGGATCGGCGCAACACGTTTAAACCCATACAAACCCATATGATACACAATACACCCAGACCTGATACAACTTTCTGTAGGCCAAACAAATAAAATTGAATTACATTTTCAAAACTATCCTTGATATTAAATATCAAATACATCCTTGGATTTCACCAGTATCAGTAATACACAGACCATCAGTCAGCAGAACGTTGAAAATCTAAATACAGAGGATCATCTCTAACCTGTAAAGTCTGGTTAAGATCCCAATAATCATTATTGATGGCGATGAAAGCATTGCCTCCCCTGCAGAAGGCGATCTGGTTAGAGCCGTTGTCCCACCAGTCGTTAAGGCCGGTGCTGCCAGCCGCATTCCTGAACGCGACCATCGCGTAGATCTGACGCCAGCGGTGTTGGCAAACCCAGCCGTTGCCGCAGGAACCATCCTGATGAGAAAAGACACGAATATTATTGATGGATGAAAATGAAACACATCGATCCTACAACTGTAGAGAGAAGAGAGATGATAACATAAAAAGTTATATAAAAACTTGTGACCCACTGATACGGAAATTTGTGACCGAAGAATGAAGGCAGAGTGTAAGAAAAAAAAAACAAAAAAAAAACAGTTGTATATCTTCTTTATTTGTTGAAGACATTCGTTGAAAAGTCACAAGTCGATTACGGATCGGTTGAGCTGGAGCTCAGCCCCCCTAGCCAAGTTACTACCGTTTCGTTTCGATTCTCTTTCGTCGATTGCCTCGAGTCGGCCACGCCTCCTATTCCTTTGTTCTGACCACATGACTGAGCGTTGAGATGACGTTAGAACAAAGGAATCGGAGGCGTGGCCGACTCTGAGGGGGGCTGTTATATCTCACTAAAAAGTGCAATCTTTTTTTTTATTAGAATAATTATATTCTAATAAAAAAAGGCAGAAACTTCAGAATGTCATCTGCTACGACCCAAATCATACATATTATCCTTTTGCTTAGTTCAGGTCATACCCGCTTCGCGTTTGTGACCTAATACGCTTTACGCTTTTTATAAATAGGAAATGAAAAATACTTACAGAATTAATAGAAGGCGAAATAATATTTCCATTATTATCCATAGGTGGTCCTGTTTCAGAGTCCCAGAAATCGAAACTGCTCATAACTTGAGGTTCTCCATACGGATGAGCAAGTAAGAACGCAATAGCTCCCTTATACTGACGGGGCTGTTTATAAGTCAGGATACCACCACCACCGCCGTGGCCTCTTTCGTTATCGTGGTTGTCTACGAAGGTAAGAGAGTCTTCGTGAGCGAGTAGACCCCATTGCGGACCCCAAGTGGATAACCATCTAAGTTGATTATTCCCTCTGAAGGCATTACTAAGTTCCAATCCCACTTTGAACTCTGTAACAGCTCCTATAGGAGTGTATTCGTCTCGGCTGATGGCTTCGGTGCCATAGTCGATGACTTCTTGGTAGATATAAGGCCTGGCGTTGGCAGGGAAGCCGTGTTGTGTGTTTAGGTTCTTGAGACGGTTGTAGATGACGCGGAGGTCTTCGGGCCACATGTGTTTGGCTGCGTCAATTCTGAAGGTAATTGAGAAATGGTTTTAAATAAAATGAGCACAATAAAAGAAGAATTTTTGATCTCTTAAAATAGATTACTTTTATTATATTGGATTTTATTATTTTATACTAGTTGGTGCTAACGATGTATAAACAAAGAAGGAGGTCACGGGAATAAACTGGTTAGGGAAAGCACAAATTCCGTACTGTTTGGGCAAACGCCTATACGTACGGCAGTGGACGTTTCTCGATATCCTTCAGATGAGAATATTCTCTTGCAGATAGCTCACCTGAACCCAGCAACGCCCAGATCGATGAGTTCGTTCATGAAGTCGACGATCATGTTCCTCACATGTTCGTCTCTTTGGTTCAAGTCTTTCAGTCCGACGAGCTCGCAGTTTCGCACCTAAAAATTATTGCATTGATTATTTAGGAATCCTTATGTTTTATTTTAAAGCTAGTTGTCGACTAAAAGCTACCATAGCTAAGTTAAATATTAGTTCTTATAGTTGAAGTAATTTTCATACTTGCTACACAGGCTGTCCAATAATTATTAAGCCTTCGCATTTTTGTATGGTTCTCAACATATACTAAATCTTTAGCCGTTTGCTGCCGAAAATACTCGTACTTACATATTAGGTGTTCCAATTACATCAAAGTAAGAAATATTCTGTTTTTGTATTTTAATCCCAACAAGACTTTTTAGAATAAATGAACTCATTGAAAAATTTAGAAGAAAATGTGGTGTCTTCAGGAAATGCCCAAGTTTTAAGTTGACCAGTTGATATTTCAATCTAAGTTAATTGAGTTAGCAATTTTACATATTCAGTTCCCTCTACTCTATCAAATTCTGATGAAGCGCATAATTCACACACCAAGTACTCTTGAACTGATATATCAGTAGCAGCTACTCACCCTCCAGGCGTTATTACCGTAGTCACTGCCATCGATGACGCAATGTGGCCAGTTGAAGTGCTCGCGAGTGAAGGGCACGCCGGGGTAGTCCCACTGGTTGAAGACCGCTGTGCTGCCGGCTGTACCGACGTTCTCTGGGGGTTCGCCTGTCATATGGTTTATTACGGCGTCTACGTAGATCCTAGAAAAATTAAAAACAAAATTCTTATCCATGAGCCCGTACCTATCATGGTTTATGCTTATGACGCTACTGCTATAGTTTCTCTTTTTTGAATTGACGTGTAAGGTTATCTTGGATTACGGCGAGTAATCGGTAGCTCGCCGTCCGATAAGGACCAGGTCCGGGTCGAAATCGTGTTCCACACGCGCCTCTAGGAGGTGTCAGTAAAATGGACGACGCGCACTAAGGGCCGATGCCTGCCAGGACTGTAGGATTGTTTGAAAGATTTACCGAGCCCTAGAACGCAATAGGCAAGGATCACAGGTGGGTTTTATTCAATTAAGGCCTGACCCTCCTCCTGGTACCACCCAGAGCGAGAGGGATTATTTATCTACACTAATATTATAAAGAGGTAAAGTTTTTGTTTTTTTGTTTGTAGGAGGTAATCTCTGGAAGTATGGGTCCGATTGCTAAAATTTTTTCACCGATAGAAAGCTGCTTTATTCCTAAATAACGTAGGTTATATTTTATGTAGATTTTCGGGCGAAGCCGCAGGCAAAAGCTAGTAATATAATAATAATATTCCACAACTTTCACACAACGCCATCTAGTCCCAAGCTAAGCAGAGCTTGTGATATGAGTACTAACAACTGATAAACATACTTGTATATTTCTAAATACATACATATTATAGATAAATATACCGAGACACAGAACAAATGATCGTGCTCATCACACAAACGTTTGTCTTGAGTGGGAATCGAACCCACGACCTCTGGCATAGCAGTCAGAACCACTAGACCAACAGGTCAGTCTATTTGATGGTAGAGCATCAGAGAAAAACATGATCCATGTTCGATGAAATTACTTTTAAATTGGTCTACCATAAAGCTCTGAGTACCTATTTTTTTTTATTGTTATAAACTAGTGCTTGATTGCGATCCCACCTGATGGTAAGTAGTGGTGCAATCGTTGATGGTGAGGGGCAAAGTTTATTAATTAAGAGTCTATTCACTCGATAACTAATTGAACATTTATTTGGTAATTGAACATTTTAACTGTTCTTGTGTTTACAGAAGGTTTTCTTCTTCTTTTTTTTATTATTGATAGGCTCGCTATTATTTATAGGCCCACTATCTCGCTTACCTGATGGTAAGCGATGATGTGGCCGACGATGGAACACGCTTGCCTAGAAGTAACCTATTCACTCTTGACTTAAAGACCCCTAGGTTGTAGCTATCAGGAAACAGACTCCGGCAGGGAATTCCACTCCTTAGCTGTACGCATTATGAATGTGTTCTCAAAACGCTTTGTACGTATGGGTGGGATTTCCACCATATACCGATGGCGCAACGCCGTATGTCTAGTGGTCCGGTGATGGAACGGACTTGGTGGAATTAAATTGTGCAATTCCAACGCTTCTTTTCGAGTCAATGGTAAACTAGGCTCCTTAAATTAATTTTTTAAGCCATACTCGGTGACTACGTTACTTGCAGCATCGGTGGCATTAATTAAGTCCTCCAAAGTGCAAGCATACAGGCACTTAGAGCTTATACACATGAGCGGCAAGTTGCCAACGGCAGAGGTAACTACAGCCGTCGACAGGACGTGGTGACAGTCGTCGACACGCCGATAGAGGCCGTCGACATTCCAACTTTGAAAATCAGCGGCATCCGTCGTATGTGTCAAGTGTCACTATATAGGTCGATGGCTACAGATACCTCTGCTGTTGACAACATGCCGGTCGTGTGATATCAGCTCTAAGTGCCCCAGAGCTCTTAGGGCGCTTCAACGTGTGGCTCATATTCTGAACAGGGGCACCGCACTCACATAGGGTATTTGATAGGTCTATAAAACCCCATTTCGCCAAGTTGTGTTTGCCTACCAGATGCTTAACCGATTTAAAGATGGTCACTGCAATTTACGTCCAAAGAAGTCGAATGGTGTAGGTGTAGTGTCGGATTAGTCACGTAGTAAAAGTAGCAAAGGCTACGGGCCCGGTCGGACATACAAAAACAGGTCAGTCAGTCAGGATAGGTATCCTGACTCGATCCTACCAATTTCGGGATATCTATATAGACAACGTAAGCAATTGCAATGGGGCTATCGCTATCTAAGGGTCCTGTGGTATGTGAGAAAAATAAGTTGAAAGAGTTTTAATTTGTTTCCATTTGACAAAAATTTAGTGGGCCCCTTGGTAGAATTTTCTACAGGCCCCGCACTGGCTGAATCTGCCACTGTGTAGGTGACGTTCTTCCCACAGCCTGATTCTTCCTTTAGAAGGGCTACTTACATCTGATAATACTTTCATACAGAAAGGTTAGTACGAAAGTAGATACTAGATACTGCTATAATTTATTCGCATAGCACCTCGTTCTGTTAGGTGATGAAAATATCTTTAGGGGAACGGTTATCCTCACGCCCCAGTTGCCGCGACAGGAGAGGCTTCAGACGTCGGGGGTCACAGGCAAGAGCTTGCAGACGACGAGCAATGGATAGCTCGCCGGCCGGCCATCTGGTAAGGTCCAAGCCCGAATCGTGGACGGCGCGTTGTGTTCCACGCGCGTTTCAAATAAATGTCAGCAAAACCGTAGAAACCCAGTAAGGCTGATGCCCGCTAGGACTACGGGGAATTCCTGAAAGGGATGCCGTGGTCCTGGAACGCTAAGGCAGCTGAAGGACACAGGTGGGTTTAAGTCGGCAAAGCTCTGACGCACCCTTTCGTCCACCCTAGTGCGCGAGAAGAAATCAGAAATCAGAAATCAGAAAGGTTTATTTCAAATAGACCAATTACAGGCACTTTTGAATTGTCAAAATGTCAGTCAGTAAAAAAAAAAACACGTGAAGCTAAATTGCACGTTCCAAAGCGTAGATCTCTATGGAGAAGAACGTGCAAGAAACTCCATGGACACTCTTTTAAATCATGTTATGAGTTACATAAATCTTGGTTACATATTTCTTGTCGCTTCTAATATGTGAGCACAATGTAGATAAGTAATAATAATTAAAATAAAAAAAATATACTTAAAAAAGACTAATTAAAAAAAAAAAAAATAGAAATTGAATTAAGTCACTGGCAGCTAAGAGATGACCAGTCTCAACTGACGGCACCCGTTCACGAGCATGACGCGTGCATCAGCCCCACTCAGCTCAACCATTTTTAAGGGAACCGAATGACCCAATAACACGTGCCACCATCAGCGAGACATTTGAGTGAGCATGACAAACTCTCAACTGCCATGCTCGTAATGTCAAACAAGTTGTAACCTAATAAAAATGCTCCATGGTACTTCACATTCACAAAACTTGAAAAACAAAGTGCTTCTACATTATACAATGCTACTGTTTCCAAATACAAAAGATAATAAATTATCATAAGCTCTATTGAAATAAAATAAAAAAAAAAAAAAACATTTCTAAAACAACAATACAAAAAGGGGAACAGTATCTCTTCCAAAATTATAAAAAAAAAAAAACTAATTTGAAGGTAAAAGTGGCTGTGGCTGCGGAGCAGGACCGGCATTTAGCCAAGCGCTTTTATCAAGGATATAATCTTCCATTTTATAATACGCTTGTCTACATAGTGTGCGTTTAATGCATGCTTTAAATTTGGACTCATTTAGTTGTAGAATCTCAACTGGTATTTTATTATAAAATTTTACACAGTACCCCATGAAAGAACTATGTACTTTAGCCAATCTGAACCGAGGTTGATCTAATTTGTTCCTGTTCCTAGTATTAAAATTGTGCCTGTCACTTATCTGTATATATAAAAGGAGAAACTGACTGACTGACATATCAACGCACAGCCGAAACTACTGAGACTAGAAACATGAAATTAGGCACAAGGTTTCCTTTTATGATGTAGGCGAGCACTAAGAGAGGATTTTCCAAAATTCACTACCTAAAGGGATGAAACGGGGGTCCAAAGTTTGTATGGAGAAATCTATTTTCACGCGGGCGAAGCCGCTGGCAGAAGCTAGTCTTAGTAAAAAGATGAATATTTTTCCGAACATACATAATGTTTTCATAAATGTATTGACAAGGGACCGTCAGGATGTTTATTTCCTTAAATAGTTCCCTAAGAGAATCGCGTCTGCGAAGATTATATATGGCTCTGATAGCTCTTTTCTGCAGAATAAAAATAGACTCTATATCTGCAGCCCGTCCCCATAGCAAAATACCGTAAGACATGATACTATGAAAGTAACTAAAATAAACTAGTCGCGCAGTATCCACATCAGTAAATTGACGGATTTTTCTAACAGCATATGCTGCTGAACTAAGCCGACCTGCCAGAGATGTTAAATGAGGACCCCATTGTAGCCTCGAGTCAAGCGTGATCCCTAGGAAAACCGTATTCTCGACGAATTCAAGTTTCTCCTTGTTCAATACTATGTCGGAGTTATTACTTTTAACATTCGGTAACGCAAATCTTATGCACTTAGTTTTTTTTCCATTTAACACTAAATTATTAACAGTAAACCAGTTTTGGACTTGCTGTAAAGCATCGTTTACGTCATCAAGATTAGTGGAACGTCTATTGATCTTAAAAATTAACGACGTATCGTCAGCAAACAATACAATATGTGGTTGTTTTTTTAATAGATGCGGTAGATCATTTATATATACTAAAAAGAGGAAAGGACCTAATATTGAGCCTTGTGGTACACCCATTTTGACTTTCAAACCCGGAAGTCATTGAATGATGTCGCAACAAAAGAAAAAAATGTAACACACCTGACGCCTACAGCGTTACATCTGCGCAACATATCGGCGAACTGCTGCTCGTTGCCGGACCGGGTCACCAGTTTGTACGACATCGGCTGGTAGCGCTCCCACCACGGACGGTTGTACGTCCATAGCACCACATTCTCGTTGGGTGGCGAAATCTGAAAGAAAATGTTAACTCTCAAGTATTTTTTTGCATAAAAATTACATACAGGTACCCGCTGTAAATACGTATTATGTATTATACATATACAAGAGCGGGTTTTCATTATAGAGATTTAGGAATGCTACAAATTGTTGTTTTAATTTATGAAATATAAAAAGTTGTAGGTATTTGACTGGCCTGTTGGTCTAGTGGTTAGTGGCCCTGACTGCTACGCCGGAGGTCGTGGGTTCGATTCCCACCCAGGACAAATGTTTGTGTGATGAGCACGATCATTTGTTCTGTGTCTGGGTGTAATTTATCTATAATATGTATGTATTTAGAAATATATAAGTATGTTTATCAGTTGTCTAGTACTCATAACACAAGCTCTGCTTAGCTTGATACTAGACGGCGTTGTGTGATGGTTGTGGATTATTATTATTATTATTAGTAGTAGGTATGGTCAGCAGTGAAAGTAAGGTCAGTAAGGAAATTTTCAAGGCTGCTGCCTTGATAAGGCGTATAAATAAGAAAGAACGGCTTTAGATGCTAACTGTACCTACACACAAACACCGTATCGCGGGAAATGTCATTGCATAATTTAAATATTTTCTTTGTTTTGACGTGAAGATTGTTAATACAAGAAACCATCTTACCTGAATTCCTCCATAACCCCTAGGCGCCAGGAACCTCTCGCACTCAGCAGCAATGTCATCCCACTTCCACTCAAAGAGGTGCACGTTCACAGACCTGCCGGGCGCGTAGTACGGGTTCTTGTAACCGTTAGCTACCGTGGCTATGGCCACTAGGCATAGGAGGAACTGCCAACCCTGGAAAATTTAACAAGTTGAGCTGAAGGCCGAATTGTTGACCTTGTTTAAGGTCACAGATCAACAATCAGACCGATGACAAGCAATTTGTTGGAAAGAGATAGTAGCCACCTGGATACCCAGCACTACGTCAACATTCCTGATTGACGCATTGGCGAATTTCGAATCGTTATGTTCATCAATATGTATAAGTTTGATACTCTCTCTTGCGCTATCTAGAACGAGAGAAGATTCGACCTATCTAGTTTTCGGGTGTTAGCTATTTTAACACCCAAAAATTAAATGAGGTAAAAAGGGCTAAAGTATTTAAAAATAATTTTAATGGTGATTTTTTAGCTCATTAGCAGTCCTGGTAGATGAAAGTAACTAGGTACCTTCTCAAGAATACGAATATCTTTAACCACGAAATCAATACCCTCATCATTTCAGCCGAAAGATGTTCACATGTTGGACATAGGCCTCCCCCAAGTGTCGCCATAACGACCGGTCCTGTGCGTCTAGCATCCATCGGATTCCCTTGACCCTCACCAGGTCATCGGTCCAATGGGAGGCCTTACAATGCTGCGTCTTCTGGTACAAAATAAAAAAAAGAATTGCCGATTTTTACATGGTCAACAATTGCAACTTTTTTAATTGCTTAAATTAAATGTTACCCTAGTCATTAAGTTAGAAATGTATATGTGTAAACAATTGTTGGTTAACCTAAATAAATAAATTGCAACCATATAAAAATCGGCAATTTTTTTTTCGAAACAAAATAAAATGTGTTTATTGACGAGTCTCAAAAAAAAAGTTATGTAAGAGCGGGACAGTTAAAGGAATTAAAACTATATATATATAAGAGTGTTTGTTTCAAATCTCAAAACATGTCGAGTGACATTAACTATCACACACATGTTTACTTGTAAATAATATATCTACCTACTTATATTTCTCTAATATATTATTTGTTAAAATAAATTGTCTTTTAATTATCTCACAGATCGTGTAAAAAGTATAATATAGTGAGTTGAGTATAGTTTCTTAAATTCCTCACTTCACTCAGGTTTACATTAATTTATATGAATCCCTCACTGGCGTTCGGGATTAAAACTTAGCAACCTTCGCTTCGTTCAAAATTCAACTTGCTGCTTGCGACTTAAAGACACTGCTTTATCCCCTAGTCAAATTACTCCTTACATAAGCGTGTCCGTATCTACCTGCTTATAAGGTTTTCAAAAACTATCAATAACAATCTTTCTGCCCTTGTTCCATAGTTCCATGTCTTATCCGAAGTATGTATGGGATCGGTGAAACAAGTTTATTTAATAACAACTGATAAATTAAAAATATATTTCTATAATATAATATATTATAAACTATAAAATGTAATTAAAAAGTGGACAATCGAACTTACCATCTTGCCACGACCTTATCAAATTAGTTACAACCGATAACTAACTGCCTCGTTTGAAAATAATCGTGTACCAATAGCTTATGCAAGTACCTAATTATTATTTATTGATAAACAGGGCAAAGTAATTATCCTACTCCATATCATAATATCTTCTACCTCCTGAATAAGTATTATCACGATAAGCCCAAAATCCGAAATAGTAGATATTTAATTTGCCTATCAATCTTATATATTGTCTAGATTATGAGGTTAATCGGTCCCTGCTGACTATAGGGTATTATTTATCAGCTTTGTCAGATTTTGTTATTGATCAATGGCTAAAAGTAAAAATAGCTTAGGTACTTAATACCTATTTTAACCGACTTCAAAAAGAAAGGTTCTATATTCGGCTGTATGTATTTTTTTTTAGAAAGAAGAGGGGGAGGGTATACATGGATCTGATTTGATGATGAAGCCGGAAGGCAGGCACCGAAACTTTATAATAAATCAACGTAACCTAACCGTGTTTGGGATTATTAGAATTGTCATGAGATGCACTCTGGCCATAAGGTACCATCGAGCTAATCTGATGATGGAAGGTGGGCACGAAAACTCCGTAATAAAACAATGTACCTATCCTAGCCGATGCTTGGCTTATTGTAATTTTCACGCAATGTTTTAATGATTAAATTCTATAGGTACCTGACTATAGAACTTGCACACTATTTAAGTTTGGCTCAGGGGTAATTTTTACTTGTACCTAGTATCACAATTGAAAATTGTAAAATAAAAAACTTTTTACAAAAAATACAACCGACTTCTATGTAAAAAAAAAAACACTAAAAAGTGCAAATTAACTTTAATTTCGGAAGTAGATTTTAAATAACGAAGAGACAAAACTATTATACCTACTCTTAGAAACGCCGACGTCCGAAATTACACAGTAGGTACAGACGTACAGTATAATGTATAGCGTCGTTGATAGACCAACCAATACCACATGAGTAGATCTACTCATGTGCCAATACCGCGTAACTAACATTGTTAAATACCTATTATGTACAAAAAAGCAATAATGAGATTTCGCATTAGGTTGCTGATTGTGATTGGCGTCGACTTATACTATATGACAATTTTTTGAATCGACCCATAAGAAGAGGAGCAAAAATAACAATACTGCAGATCTATCGATTTATGGGTGTTAAAATAGCTTTAACAACCGGAAACTAATTGAGGCTTTTTTTGGATAGGTCAAATTAACTTCTTTCGAGGTTCTGAAGTGTTGGGTTGAATATTTTAAGCTGTTGATCCCCGCATTAACGCCGGCGTTCACGCGCCATTGTCTTACTATTGTGTCTCTAATTACGCACTCAAAAGGTGTAATACCTTTCACAACGTCGATCGATCAGCAGTTCTTTATATATCAGCCATACCTGCGCTTCCTCGAGTCACAGCATTAGATAACCCTCTGTCTCTTAAAGAAGTAATTGATACCATAAACTAGCAACGTAACAAAAAAGCAGCAAGCGGTAATGGAATGGGAGACCTCTTTGCATTGAATTTGCCACGAATGTGCCCCATGAGTGTATAAAGGTAGTCAGTGCTTTTTGGGGCATGAAGCCGTACTGGCGTGTAGTCATCCTGGGTAAATTTGAGTCGGGCCACGAGTATCTTCTCGTACATCTTGCCGAGTACAGGCAAAAGACCAATCGGCCTGTATGATTTCGGAGTTGTGTAGTCTTCTTTCGCGGGCTTGCGGAGCACAACGACAGTTGCCTCTTTCCAGGACCGTGGAAAGTATCCATGCGCCAGGCACTTGTTCATCAAGCGCAGAACTAGGTCTGGGTCTTGATGGATCGCGTGGTCCGCAGGCAAAAAAAGTCCCCGGGGCTTTTTTGGGGATGAACGAGGAGACTGCTTGCCTTGCCTTGCTCATCAAGAGTGAACGGAAGGTCCCAGGGTTCAATTTTCCGCTTGTTGCCGCACCTTTTTGTGCTCCGCAATGTCCCCCTCCGGACGGTCTTCCGGGTAGAACGTTTGTGCTAGAAACCTCGCTTTGTACTAGAAGACTCTTCGGGGTCTAGTGTTTTCGCATCCCCTCACCATCGGTAAGTCCTCCTGTCTCTTTTCTATCCTCCGGATCACCCTGTAGGTATATTCCTTCCCACAGGCCTTTTTTGTCTTGCTTCTCACAGAAACCCTTCCAGCTCTCGACCTGTGCCTTGACTACTTCCTGTTCATACTCAGCCTTCTGTTTCAGGTAATCCAAAACAACCTTTCGTCTACGGACTGGCGCTGCGTATCGGATCCTACGCTTTGTGACCACCTGCCTCTTCAGGCTGGCGAGTTCATCAGACTACCACGGTTAACTTCTCTGCTGTCTTCTTCTTAGGCATCACTTTGGTACGGGCGTCTTGTACCGCGGTCATCAGTTCCTCGACTCCCAGGTCTAACTTGTGCACGCTGTCGATCAGATCGAGCAGGCTTACAGTAATATTGCTGTTTAGCATAATTTGGCCCAGGGGTAGAATAAGGTTTTTTTATTACACTTTTCCTCCGACGTTAACGGAGTCATTGCTATGCCTTATAATATATTTATACTCATTCAAAATGGGTGTCCCCCAGGGCTCAATTCTTGGCCCATTTTTGTTTCTTATTTATATAAACGATTTACCTTACCTCATAGAGGATAACCATAACATAGTGTTGTTTGCAGACGACACTTCACTTTTGTTTAAACTTAAACGTCAACAGCCGGTTACTGACGATATAAATATAACACTTTCAAAAATAGTACACTGGTTTGATGTAAATAACCTTCTACTTAATGAAAAAAAAACTAAATGTATAAAGTTTACCATGCCTCATGTTAGGCAAGTAGAAACTAGTGTGCTAATAAAAGGTAAAGAGTTGAGTCCTGAAGATAATACAGTGTTCTTGGGCATAACTCTAGATGCTAAGCTTCAGTGGGGCCCACATATAGACAAATTATCAAAAAAACTTAGCTCTGCAGCATACGCTGTTAGACAAATTCGAAATTTAACTGATGTAGAGACTGCCCGTTTAGTTTACTTTAGCTATTTCCATAGTGTCATGTCGTACGGTATTCTACTGTGGGGAAATGCCGCCGAGATACAGTCAATTTTTGTTTTGCAAAAAGGGCTATTCGTTCGATTTATAAATTAAGTCCCAGATACTCCCTCAGAGACAAATTTAAAGAAATTAATATAATGACTGTACCGTCACAGTATATTTACGAGAATATTTTGTATGTACATAAAAATTATAAACATGTTTAAAAAATACAGTGATGTTCATAATTTTAATACTAGGAACAAACAAAAATTTGTGGTTCCTACAACCAGGCTGAAAAAAATAGGGGGCTCATTTAGATGCCAATGCATACACTTCTATAATAAACTTCCTAGTCATATTCAACAACTAAGCCTTAATAAATTCAAATTATTTGTAAAGCGAAAACTTTGCCAAAAGGCTTTTTACACTATAAAGGACTATGTTGAGGACCAAAAGGCTTGGGATTGACCTGCTCCAGTACGCACTGCAACTGTTGTCTTATTATTATTTTTTTGTTCTATTGTTTTTAATTTCAATTTTGCTTTTTATTATTATTATTTATTGCAATTTGATATTGTAGATTATTTTTATTTTGCAATTTGACTTTTTTTTCTCTTTCTCTATTAATTTTTGACATCAATGTTTACTTTGCTAAGTATTACATTTTGTAAACAATATTTTTCTTTTTATTATTGTGAACGTGAGGACTATGTTGATTGCTTTTTTTTTTTCCTTTTCAGTAATTTTTACGTATGTCTGGCAATTTGAGTATTTTCTGCGGCCTACCCAAATGTCCTTTCCTTGGTATTGTTCGTCAAGTAGTTGAGCTCCTTAGTAGTCCTGAGTTGAGCTTTACGAATACTGACAAATGCTTGCACTGACTGGACAGGTCCACTCAAATCTGTAAGGTTCTTTCTTCAAAAGACCATTTCAGACAAATCTGCATGGTTCTCATGTGATTTGACCATTACATATTTACTGTATGGACTTTAAAAGAGACTTTGACCCCTGAGTTTGTTTCGGTGTTTCTTCTCAGGGTAGTCAGCTAGGAAACACCGGCCTCATCTAGTTTAAAAATGACGAAAAAAAAAATTGACGTGTAAAAGTGTTTTTTTTAAACCTATTTACAAAATAAATATCATTTATCATTTATTCATTCCAGTTCTCGCTCGCATGCCTCTCGAACTTTTATTCTTCATACTATATTTTTCTTTTATGCATCATATCTTTCTTGCTCGAGGTCGGGATAGCCCATCTAGCCTCTAACTTATTAGATCTTTATTTTTCATACGACACAGGGTAAATATTTTTTTTAACGCAATATACAATTTAACTCACGTTATTATAATACAAATACACACAAAACAAATATATTTTCAAAAAAAAAAAGCAGCCCTCACTGGGCGGGCGCGCGTCTATAACTCTACAGCTACTATCCATACACGTTGTCTTGGCTCCTTATTTCTGACAATGCATCTTTTGGCCATTGCTTTGCAGTAAGGCTTTGTAAGACCTCCTCCATTGCGGCCGTGAACAGTTTCAGAGAAATGACGTCTCCTTGCCTCACATTCTGCCGCAAGAGGATAGGTTCTGAGGTCTGGTCTTGAAGTCGGACTGACATGGTAGCGTTTTTGTACAAACATTTTAGCACGTCGATGTACTGATAATCTGCATCACCCAAAGGTTGACTAGTAGAAAATGCCTTAAGGCATTAAGTCCGCCTCTGTACTTTTGTGTGCATAAAGAATTAATAAATAAATAAATAATCAATTTGGCACCGTTGGAGAGACTGCAATACAGCCCAAGTCTCGATCAAATCAAAGGTTTTCTCGTAGCCAACAAACGCTAAGCAGAGAGGCTGATTATACTCCTCAGTCTTCTGTATAACCTGCCGTAGCGTATGTATTTGGTCAACGGTGCTGAAGCTTGTCGGAGTCCGGCTTGTTCGGGAGGCTGCTTGGGGGAGAGTCGTCGAACCTGCGCGCGAGACGGTTCGTGCTGAATCTGGAAAACAGCTTGTAGACATGGCTCAGAAGCTAGATAGGCCTGTAATTCTTAAGCAGGATATGGTCGCCCTTCTTAAAGAAGAGTACCACCACACCACTGATCTATGCCTGTGGCGTTTTTCCCTCGAGTATGACTTATATTACCATATTTTAGTTAATATAGATGTTATTGGTCATAGTTAATTTTTGGTGGTCATTATATTTTATCCCAAATAAATGAAAAAAATGGATTCACCGTAGCGGATTCTAGATTGAATGAAAGAATAGCAATCGGCATCCACAAAAACCCATTAATCAAAACACAGATTATAATGTATTAAAAAATAATGCGTTAAATTGTACGGTTGACAATCTTTCGATAGTTTACAATCTCTCGAGAAAAATATATAATCTTACGGTATTTCCAATTTTACGGTGACATATTATACCTACTGAGAAACTGAGTTTTCGATCGGCGTATGTTGAGTATGATTAAAAACAGCGCGTCAATTAAGCAAAAAAAAAACTTTTTACAAAAAAATACAACCGACTTTAATGTAATAAAACTGGGCAAGTGTGAGTCGGAGCCGCGCACTGAGGGTTCCGTATAAACTTACTTATGTAAAACTAGCTGTTGCCCGCGACTTCGTCCGCGTAAGTTCGTAAAACTGTACAATCATTCTATGCTTGCAATACATTCCGAAAGTATCGCAATTATTTATTGTACTATAACATAAAACGGTTAAAGGTAAAAACGCAAGTTACCTTCAAGAAACATGTTATGTACTCGTCCAGATCCAGATGTATGAACGTCAATGAATAGAAAGAGTATGTATGGGTCGTAGCAGTTGGTATTTCTGCCTACCCCAAGGGAAAAGGCATTAGTTTATGTATGTTTCTGGTTTATGTTCTGGTAAAACAACATTGTATGATTTTAACCCCTCGCCACAGTGAGCACGTCACAATCGCAGCGGTAATACCTGTCTTTGAGGAGTGACTACAGAGGCGTCACGGCATCCTCTCTTTGTGCATGACTTACCGGATGTGGGTAGAGGTATTTGTATCGAATTCAGCGGGAAGAAACACTCGGATCTCACGGGAGAATATGATGGAGCATACGGTGGAAGTCAGTCCCGTTTGGTCGGAGCGCCGGTGCCGCCGTGTCCTCATGCAGGCGATTGGTGGAGAAAATGTTAACCAGTAGCCTCCTTCAGTGAAGCACTACGATCGAAGAAGGTGGCTGAAACTATGAGGGATAGTACATCCTGACTCCTCAGCTGTCGTTGCAAGTGACGCTCCGGGTGTTGAAAGCCGCAGGGAGATTACCAGCTAGCGCAAACACGGCATTTCGGTAGTGCCGTCCGGCCGTCTGGTCAAAGCAATCCAGAATCGATGGCGCGTTGTATTCTACACGCGACTCAAAGAGATATCAGCAAATGGATAGGGCCCTCTAGAGCCGATGTCTGCTAGGGCTTCGAGATTGTTCGAAAGAGTTACCTCCCGTAAAATTTTCGCCTCAATAACGTTTCACTGAAGAGTTTAAGTCGTCAGACAGTTTTGGTAGAGGTAAACGAAGGAGCATAATCGGGACACCGACCGTCAGCTGGATAACGTGCGCTGATAGTGCAAAGCTAATAAGCCAGTGAATCCAAAAACTACCATCATCATCATCTACATTTTATATAAGTACTTACGTGTCTTATTTCATTACATTTTTTTTTTTGGACTCTTGATTTGAGTACCAATTGGCATTGTTTGTTTGTAAACAGATTGTAATATGTATAGGGAAGGAACTGTCTCCTGAGATACAGGTTCACTACCTAGTTCAGGAGGCAGAGCATTTATGTAATTAGTGTCACTTGTTTGCAAATAAATGATTATTATTATTATTATAACTATCTTCCGCCACAACAGTACTTATGAAGAATTTGCGAGAGCATGCTTGCATTGATTGTTGCAGCTTGATCATTTTGGGCGTAAAAAATACTTGTTCATTTACCTAGGATTTTTTGGTGTGTATTTGACTGACGTCCCCGTATATCAGACAAATGTTTTTCCGTAGTGGGAACTACCCTATGAAGAGTCTCCAACTTTTGAATGAATTTCGGCGAAATGAATCCCCGCCCAATTGAACTCGCATATTGATGGCCAAACCGAGAGGTCACTGTCACCGATTGCCTCTATGAGGACACGGCGGTTCACCCAAATGGGATAGACTTCCACCGCATACTACACCGGGTCCTTCGGGCGATTCGCAAAATGGTAATCAGGGTACTTCCAATCGAATCCGGAACAGAAACCGCTCGAAACACCCTCAACAGTCCTGAGCTTGTGTACAGTGTATCCATAAAACAATGAAATTACGGTAAACAAATGTAGCAGCCGATTAGTGTTATCCCTGAGACTGGCCTCCCTCAGAGGGTTGTTCGAGTGTTGGTCACCACTCACTGGAAGGAGGTAACGACCAGATGTCAACGTAAGGCTGCAAGGAATCTGAGATACATCATACGTTGTCGAACTGTGATCAGAAACGCAAACCACTTTCGACCCCGTTTTATATGAAGCAGTGACTGCAAATAATAAAACACGCCATTATTAGACTGAAAGGTACCATCCCGGAGGACGTAGTGGAGCATACAGAGGTGTATCCCGCAAGGGCGGAGCACCGCCGTGTCCTCGTATAGGCAATCGGCGTCAGTCACCTCTCGCACCGGGCCCTGGTTCGGGCTATGGTCCAGAGCGAGGAGGAATGGCAGGCGGTCGCCTCTTTCTGCAAAGCCGTAATGCTAGCGAAGGAGCAGGCCGTACGCGTGAGGGAACGAACGTCCTCACGCCGAGCCGAGATTTTGACCCCGACGACCAGCCACGGTAGACACGGGCTTGCGAACATCGAGCAATGGGTAGCTAGCCGCCCGGCCGTCCGGTAATTGACCGGACTGAGCCCAGTCGTCAACAGCGCTTAGTGATCCACGCGCTCCTCAAAGAGATGTTGCAAAGGGCAACTGAAGGACTCAGGTGCGGTTTTAGTCAGTAAAAGTTTGAAACGCCCTGCCGCTCCAACCAGAGAAGTCATTGGATAATTACCACCCTTAAAAAAAGAAAAAAGATACCATCATTATCATTATCATTTCAGCCGAAAGACGTCCACTGTTGGACATAGGCCTCCCCAAGTGTCGGCATAATGACCGGTCCGGTGTGCGTCTGGCATCCATCTGATTCCCGCGACCCTCACCAGGTCTTCGGTCCACCTGGGGGCCTTCCAACACAAGGTGCCATGCAATCCCTTCCAAAAATTTGGCCGTGTTATTTTAAAGTCAATAATTAAATACATATAAGTATTTACTATTATCGCCTTTGGTTGGTATCCCTTGAATAATCACGGTCAATTAGCTTGTTACAACCACGGGGAAAAAAAGCAGGAGGATTGTTAAAAATGCCTCCATCTAACACCAGTTTAACCATTATTATCGTCTAATTTTAAAGAATAAAACTGTCTGCAAACGTGGGCGATGGTTATTCTTCCGCCATTCAGAAAATTACGTTAAATACACAATGCCATCTATCAAATATGAAGTTCAACTGTCATTGTCATCATTATTTCTACTTTGAGTCTTTAGATGGCGTTGCGAGTATCTGAATAATGTAACATTATATACGTGGTTTATGTCGCCGCTTTGATTTTATTATGTGTTTTGATTAGTTTTTACAAAATATTTAGAAGATATCGAATAGAAATGTCGATTTTATTTTGAAAAAATGGTAAAAGTTATTTTATTACAAAAAAGAAGATAAAATAATGACAAAATTTTAACTGTAGCTGGGGATCGAACTCGCGGCAAATGTCGTGCAACACCGACATTTTGGTTTATTGCTCACCCCCCATAGCAAATAGCGTGATAATTTATAGCCTATAAGTTGCCCTGACCTATAAGGATTATGTATGCAAAATTTGAACAGGATCGGTTCAGTAGTTTTTGTGCCAACTAATACCATCGCAAAATAATTTTACTGTTTTATTATATGTATAGATTAAATAATTCAATTCCCGAATGGAGTCTTAAGGATTTTCCGAATCGCATTTTTTTTTGTGACGCAACAATAAATTTACTGTTTTCAGATTTATTCCTATATCTGTGCTATAAGACCTTGCTTTATGCCAAATTTTAGGGTCAACGGGAAGTAGCCTATGAATTTTGATTTCCCTGAGAGTGTCGGAATATATTATAGGTTTTTTTTTTTTTTTAGGTGGGAAAATCATCTTATGACAAATCCCGCTCTTGGGCGGAGCGGAAAGTAGTGTCAGACTGTTACTGACTAAAAACCCACTCCTGTTCCTTCTTTGCCTTCGTCCCAGGGCCCCGGGTTTCGCTTTCACACTACCCGTGGCCCCAGTAGGCTTCGACCCTGTTGGGCCCCTACGATTTGCTGACATCTCCCTGAGGCGCGCGTGGAACAATACGCGCCGTCGACGACTTGGGCTTGGTCCGGACGGTTACCGGACGATCGGACGGCGAGCCACCCATTGCTCGCCGTCCGCAAGCCCTCGCCTACGGTGGCCGGAAATCGGGATCGGAATCCCGGCGGCGGTTGGGGCGTGAGGACCGTTGCCTCACGCGAGTTTATTGCGATATAAACGGTCGTATCTTTTTTTCGTCAACTTATATGTTTGATTTTTTCAAAGTTTCATGTTTTTTCTTTTTTCTGTTTTCAGGTCAGGTGGTTTCCTTGAGACCACCTTTAGGGACCCCAACATTACATGGCGACCCTGCCTTGGGACTCTGCCAAGGGGATTTTTAGTACCTAATTTAAGTAGAAGGCTACTGCTATAATGTGTCGGTCAACCGTGGAAAAGGAAGAGGTTTTCCTCAGTCAAAACGCGGCTGGAGGCAACAATGACGCCACGTTGAAGGAAATCGGAGGACACGTGGAACGTCTTAGCATCGTGACCTACATTGTTCTGGCCATCATTGGAGTCATAGCAGTATATGTTGGCTTGCGAATGTACAAAAGCTGCCATCGCACATGGATCCAGCATGAAATTGGGATGAGTACCATGCAGAGGATAAGGTCATCCATCAGAGGGCGCAGTGAAGGTACCCAAAATCAATCATAATTCAGTGAATAGTGGTTTAGTGTTGTGTAATTTATTTTTCATCTATTTGTTGAACTATCATATTTCATAACGCAAAAATAAAAAGGCGCAAGAATCATGCACGGACAACTTGTCATAAGACACCAAACGGAAACAAACTGCTACGTCGGACTTTACTTCTTTTTTTAGTTTCTTCGCATTTATGTAGAATGTGTTTATGTATGCAATTCTATTATTAGATTAAGAAATCTGTATGCTATGATTGATATTCTAGAACAAAATTATAACTATTTAGTAGAGATACGAAATTATTTTGTAAAAAAAGGACAATCTAGATTTAAAGGTAATGTTATTCCAACAAAGTTGGAACAAGCAAAAAGTGCTTATGAAAACTGCTGTAAAATATTTTAAAAAATTGAAAAAAGCAAAGATACTCATCTATCATCGGCGATAGAACTATATGAGAAAATAAAACAAAAATACGAGGAAATAGAAAAATTGTGTATTTTTCCCGTAGCAAAAGAATTAGATAAAATGGATTTCGACTTAAAGGTGGCGTGTAGTTTGATTCCAGTAATGGACGGCGTTGAGGGCACCACCAAGCGGTTGATAGACTCCGTGGAGTTGTATGCTGGCATGCTCGACGACCCAGGTAAGGCATTATTAATTACTTTCGTTCTAAAAAGTAGGCTGGATGAGAACGCAAAGCTAAGAATCTCAGGCTCACACAAAAGTGTACAAGATTTAATTGATGAATTGAGGAAATATCTTTTACCCAAGAAATCATTTATAGCCATTCAGACGCAGCTTCAAAACATTCAACAAGGTTCGAGATCCATTGAAGAATATAGATCTGAGGTAGAAAAATTATTTACGGAGCTGACGATTACACAGGCGGATGGAAAACCTGAGGCATTTTATATTTTAAAACCGATCAATGAAAGTTTTGCTATAAAACGGTTTTCAGATGGCCTGCGTAGCTCGAAGCTGAGCACCATCGTCTCGGCACGTGGCTTCAGCAGCTTAAAAGATGCCATACAAGCAGCGAAAGACGAAGAGTGCACGTCTTTCCAACCATCAGGTAATATTTTGCATGTATCTAGAAATGGACGAGTTTCACATAATAATAAGCGATCACAAAGTACTTTCCGTGGGCGTTTCCATAGGGGTACTTTCCGTGGTCAATATGCTAACAAATACCCTCGTGGACACCAATCTCATAATAGTTACAACCGAGGACAAGGTTCTCGTGGAAATAATAGAGCAAATTATCACTCATCATTTAATAATAACCGGGGTAATAGAGGTTCGAGATATGCTAGGAACCGGGGACGAGGACAAAATACGTTCCCAGCAGAGCAAGTAGCAGACACGCGTCAAGGCAATAAAGACGAAAATACAGATACACCACACCAGTTTTTTCGATCCTAAACATTTTATGTTATCATACCAAGGAAATGCGAAGTACATAACCTTTTATATTAATAATACTAAATATTATTGGCTTATTGATACGGGAGCAACATTGTCCATTATTAGAAATGAAGTGTTACCAAGTGACATTGTTGTTCATAAAGATAATACCCTAATAAATGGAATAGGTGGTCAGCGACGATCTCAAGGGTCTGTAAATTTATTATTAAAATACGATAATTTAGCGTTCCGGCATAACTTTCTAGTGTTTAATTCAATACCACTAAGGGCTGACGGTATCATAGGTTTAGATTTTTTAGAAAAATTTCAAGCAAAAATTGATATAGTTTCAAATAAGTTAACACTCTTTAACAATAATAAACAACATTATCTACATTTTGTTGATGAACTTGATAGGATAAAAAATGCAATAATTATTCCGGCGCGATCGGAATCAATTCATTTTATTATTGTGAATGATAATGTAAATGGAGAAGTTGTAGTTTGTAGTAGAGAGATAGCGAAAGATGTGTTTATAGCAAACGCAATAGCAAGGGTTAGTAATAATAGAATTCCAGTCAGGATACTTAATGTTAGTGATAAAGAAATGCGCTTGCCATCTTTAACACCAGATTTAAGAAATTTGGGTAACTATAATATTTGTCAATTTAATAAGACCAAAATCGACGTTACTAAAGTTAAAACTTTGTTGTCTGAATTAAATCTAAATTATTTAGACGGAGAAGAGAAACAATCAATAGAAGCAATATGTACAAAGTATTCAGACGTTTTCATTTAAAGGGAGATAAGTTAAAAACAACGAATATTTATGAGCAATCTAAGTATAGTTGTGAAACAAAACTCTACTCCAGTTTACGTCAAGCCATACAGGTTACCACAGGCACTAAACCCAGAAATATCTAAGCAAGTTGATAATATGTTAGAAAATGATATTATAAGAGACAAATAGTGAATGGTCCAGTCCAATTTTATTAGTACCTAAGAAAGGTAGCGAGGGTCAAGAGAAAAAATGGCGTTTAGTTATAGATTATAGAAAAGTAAACCAAGTTATTTGTGACGATAAATTCCCATTGCCAAATATTAATGAAATTTTAGATACGCTAACTGGAGCCATTTATTTTACTCACCTTGACCTTCACCAAGGTTATTATCAAGTAAGTTTGGAACCTAATAGTCGTAAATTAACAGCATTCACTACAAATACAGGCCAATATTGCATGAAACGGCTACCGATGGGCTTAAAGATAAGTCCTAGTGCTTTTAGTCGTATGATGTCAGTAGCAATGAGTGGTTTAACTTTTGATAAATGTCTAGTATATCAGGACGATCTCATTGTATTCGGAAGAAATCTTTCTAGCCATAATCAAAATTTAATAAGTGTAATGGAAAGATTGAGAAAAGTAAATTTAAAATTAAATCCTAAGAAATGTGAATTTTTAAAGAAAGAAATTCTTTATTTGGGACATTTGGTTATAGAAAAAGGTGTATTACCAGATCCGGAAAAAACTAGAGTATTAAAAAATTACCCTACTCCCAAAAATGCAGATGAAGTAAACCGTTTCGTAGCTATCTGTAATTATTACCGTAAATTTATAAGACATTTCTCGGAAATTGCGATGCCCTTGAATAAGTTAAGTAGGAAAAATGAACCATTTATATGGTCTAATGAATGCCAGTATGCTTTTGATTTCCTTAAAAATGCTCTAGTGTCGTCACCCATTCTCCAGTATCCCGATTTTTCAGAGAATCATGAATTTATTTTACAAACAGATGCTTCGGATACTGCTATTGGTTCAGTATTATGTAATAAAGATCTTAGACCAGTTGCATATGCGAGTAGACCCTTGAATAAAGCGGAAAAGAACTATCCGACTATACAAAAAGAACTTTTGGCAATAGTGTGGTCTGTTAAATATTTTAGACCATATTTGTATGGAAACAAATTTACCATAATGACAGATCACAAACCTTTGATATATCTATTTGGCATGAAAGATCCATCAAGTAGATTACTTAAATTTCGGTTAACTCTAGAAGAATATAACTTTAAAATACTCTATGTGAAAGGAAAAGACAATGTTGTGGCAGATGCTTTATCTAGAGTTCATATAACGTCTGATGAACTTAAAAGTATGAATGAGCAAGTAATGGCTGTAACAACTAGGATGCAAAAGAGAAAGATGAATGAATTAAATAAGAGTAAAGAAAAAGATGAAAAGAAGGTTCTTAATAAATCCATTAACAACTGGACTGATCAACCAAGAGTTGTGGATATATTAAGAAAACCGCGTGAGTCAGTGGAAATGTGTTTGATTGAAGGTAACAAATTAAAAATATTTAAGGATGATGACATGATAACTGAAGAAATAGAATGTTTTGCATTTGTAGAGATTAAAAAGACATTATACATTAATCTTGATTTCAAGGCGCAATTCTCGCGAGCCGAATTTGTGCAGAAATTAAGTTATTTTTGCAAAAAGATACGTATCAACGAAGTATGTATAATTAAAAACAATGATAATATAGAATTCATTAAAAGTATTTGTGAAGAGATAACAACACTTCCTAATTGGTACGGACCACGAATATGTATATTACGAGGCGTAAAAAGAATAATCGATGATAATGAAAAGACAATAATTATGAATGACTTTCATTTATTGCCATCCAGTGGACATGCTGGAGTGCGTAGAATGGTCAATACCATCAAAAGACGATACTATTGGCCAAGTATTGACAAGGATGTTCAAGAATATGTAAAAAAATGTACGAAATGTCAAAAATCTAAACATTTTCGTTACATTAAAGAACCGATGGAAATTACCACAACGGCTTCCTCGGCATTCGAAAAGATTTATTTAGATGTTGTGGGTCCATTAGACAGAGACGAAAGTGGTAATTGTTATATATTGACTATGCAGTGCGAATTAACAAAATTTGTACAAGCTATTCCATTACAAAACAAAGAAACGGTGTCCATTGCAGATGCATTTGTTAGACAGTTCATATTAAGATTTGGAATTCCGGAAACAATAGCTACGGATCGAGGCACAGAATTTATTTCTGCAACAATGGAACAGGTTTGTAAAATCCTTAATATTGAAAAATTATCTTCTACAGCCTATCACCATCAGTCCATTAGAGCACTAGAAAATGCTCACAAAACATTGGGTGCATTTTTAAGGATCCAGTGTGGAAAGCATACGAATACATGGAGCCATTGGTTACCATTTTGGTGCTTTAGCTTTAACAACACAGTCCATTCAGAAACAAAATATACGCCATAAGAACTTGTTTTTGGAAAACTTTGTCAGATACCAGATAGCATTAGCGATACCGTAGACCCATTAAACAATATAGATAACTATCCATTACAATTAAAATACAGATTACAGTTAGCACATGTCGACGCAAAGAACAATTTGTTGTCAAATAAGCATAAACGTAAGGAAATACATGATAGATCAGTTAATTCAACAACGTATGAGAAAGACGATTTGATTTTATTAAAAAGTGAAACAGGTAGTAAACTAGATATCCTATTTGAAGGTCCCTATACAGTAGTGGAAGATATAGGTTGTAATGTAAAAATAAATAAATATAATAAAATTGAATTAGTAGGTACATAAGAATAGGACTAGGCCTTATTGTCAATAGATTAGATATAATATAAGATTTGATTTTAGATAACATTGCAATGTATAACGATAAGAATAAATAGGTACCCATTTATTTTGTATACCTAATATCTATAATAAGCTAACAACTAGTATAATTGTATTTTTTTTAAAAAAAAAGGTAACAAAATTAAAAGTAAGTTAAATTTAAAAGTAATTATTAATTAAAATAATTATGGTAAAAAAAAAATGTTGTAAAATCTTTTTTCCGGCAGACCTGAGTATATCGCTCACCTAGTAAAATATTGGCACATCTACAATAAATACAAAATTGAGTTTTTACGGCCTAAGTGTTTAAAAGTGGATAATTTATATACTTAAATATCTATTACGGTCTATACTAGTAGCCAATATCACAATTTGTGATATAGAATGTAAAATAAAATGAACTCAAAACTTCGTTTTAAATATTTGTACAGTCTTTGATCCTAGTTTCTGTAAAACATAAAAAATGTAGATGTGCCAATATATTGCCAGGTGAGCGATATGGTTTTAATTTCAACTTGATACCTCTACGCGTTCCCGAGATAAAGGGTCTTGACAGACAGACAGACGGATAGACAACAAAGTGATCCTCTTATAGGTTCTGTTTTTCCTTTTGAGGTACGGAACGAAAATAAATGAAAAACTTTAATAAGTTACTTAACCTTTTTAATTATTCCTTGTACAAAAATACATATACCAATGGAAGCCTATTATAAAGATATACAGTGCGCTCTTTGCTCTTGTTCCTTTTGTGCCATTTACAGTCGACTCTGAAACAAATAAGACAATATTTAATAAAAACTGAAATCAAAGTAACCAAAATAAAAATCTTTTTACAAAAAAAAAAATATAACCGACTTCACTAAAAAAAAACACTAAAGGGATCAAAATAACTTTAATTTCGGAAGTCGGTGTTAAATAAGAAACAAACAATACTGAGAAACACCGACTTCCGCAATTAAAGTTATTTTGATCCTTTTAGTGTTTTTTTTTTTAGTGGTCGGTGATTTTTTTTTTTAAATAGTTTTTATCAACCATTGCAAAGGTGTTGCGATTATTTTTAGATAATCGCAACACCTTTGCAATGGTTGATACATAAATCGATCGGATTTGTAATATTTAGACCGATTATTTTGACGATGACTTGTACATTTTAGTATTATCAAAGAAAAAGCCTAAAATATACAGATTACGCATGTATCTACAATCTGTGAATATTTTTTTTTTATTTTTACGACAGCATAGCCATAATTATACGGCGCGTAGTAATTAGTTCCATGCATCAGTTCCATGCTCGAGTCTTTCCTTTTGACAGTCATGTTGACGATTCGAGGAGATGCAATGAATTTGACATTTTCAACTTTTGAACCCGTGCTTTATATGACGTTAAACGCCATCTCCACGAGCGAGTGAATCTCGTCGAGTTGACGTTTCAATGTCACTCTGATATAGGTATATCTACATATTTATTATGTGACCAAAGAGTAATTGACGTGTAAAAGTGTTTTTAAAAAACCTACTTGCAAAATAAATATCATTTAGTATAGTAAATATCTCAGATATATACGCGCGTCCGTCATTGCCCCCGTCTGTCTTGCCATGACAGGATGAGTTTGAATTAAAACCAGTTTGACAGTAAAATTAAGCACGTTTGCCTCCCACATGTATGGTCAGCATCATGTCGTTGTCATTCGCCCCCACAAAATGCGTGCATCCGTCATTGCCCTCGGTCAATCTTGCCATGGCAGGATGAGCCCTCCTTATTGTTTGAATTAAAACAAGTTTGACATTAAAATTAAGCATATTTACCTGAGGTCCTATATGTATGGCCAGCACCATGTCGTAATCATGCGCCCCTACAAATATATGCCCGCGTCCATTATTGCCCACGGTGACCGTCTTGCCCTGACACGATGAGCCCACCTTGTTGCCTGATATCACGTCGCAGTATCTGCCCGCGGGCAAGCAAGTCTGGAAGAGGAGATTATAGCTAAGTAACGTTGTGTAGTATGCCCGATAGGATCTCATCGATAAAATTAACTTCAAGCATAATAAATATATCTATATAATTCCATAATATTTCCATTAAGAGGCTGTCTGTTAGTGATCGAATTAAAGATTTTTATTTTTATTAGATTTACAATTCAAGTCAATGTTAGTTTTTGTAACACAAACCACGTTACAAAAAACTGACCTTCAAAATATATCAAAAAAGGCCGCGAAGGTTAAACGAATAGGTCATAAAATTACAGACTTCAGAACTCTAAAGAAATCTAATAAATAATCTATTAATTAGTACATAATTTCGGCCAAAATATTTCCATTACCTTCTGGACAATCTCTAAAGCAACAAAATAATTAACGATACTATCCTACTAGCATCTAGCGGACTCGAGACCTTCACTAGGTTACCGGTTCGCCTTGCCAGGTCCACATTTTCAAAAGGATTAAACTTTTTTCCCCAAATTATTTCTCTACTCTAGCACAGAATAAGAAATATGACTCTAGGAACTACTTCTGTATCGAGGGTGCGTTCACAAACCTAAAGGGCCTATTACACTACGCGATGTTCAGCACACGATATTTCCGAGTAAGACCGGTCTAACCATTATTACACTTACGCGACATCGACTTAGACTGTCTGAATATCGAGTAGTGTAATAGGCCCTTAAGAACCCACATACAACCAGACCCAAAACAACTTTCTTAAGCCATACAAATAAATTAGAATTAGATTTTCAAAACTCAAATACATTCTTAGATTCTACCAGTATCAATAATAGACCAATCAGCAGAACGCTGAATACAGTCAAAAGGGGTGAATAGGAACGCAGGGGGTGAATAGGAATAAAAGTTTGAAGGGGATCTTCGTGTTAATTAACAATTAACAATTATTCCCAGCATTCAATTGGGTGTAATTTATCTATATATGTATGTACATATTTAGAAATATATAAGTATGTTTATCAGTTGTCTAGTACCCATAACACAAGCTCTGCTTAGCTTGGGACTAGACGGCGTTGTGTGATAGTTGTGGAATATTATTATATTATATTATTATAATCAAGTACTCTTGTTTATTTATTAATTGCAAAAAAAACAGATGTTTTGATAGAAATATAAATATATACCAAAATGAGTAACCTAACCTAACCAAAGTTTTGTTCCTATTCCCCCTGCGTTCTTATTACCCCGTTTGACGGTATCTATACTCCATCTGTTTAGGTAATTAACTAAATTTAAACAATCTTGGCATGTCTTTTATCTAAAAGTTGTCTCAAATTTTTATATAAAAATGTTTATAATTTGTTATTTACCTATACCACGACCTATAACCGATGTTTGGTAATTAACTAAATTTAAATAATCTTTGTATGTCTTCTATACGATTTGTTTTTAATAAAAAGACATAGGTATCAAGATTGTTTACGTTTAGTTAACTATCTACCTAAACAAATAGAGTATAAATACAGTGGATCATGTCTAACCTGTAAAGTCTGGTTTAAATCCCAATAATCATTATTGATAGCGATGAAAGCATTGCCTCCCCTGCAGAAGGCGATCTGGTTGGAGCCGTTGTCCCACCAGTCATTAAGGACGGTGTTGCCTGCTACGTTCCTGAACGCGACCATCGCGTGGATCTGACGCCAGCGGTGTTGGCAGATCCAGCCGTTGCCGCAGTTACCATCCTGTTGAAGAAAGACCCGAATGTTATTGATTGACTATAATTATGGAAAGCACTAAATCGTTTGCGAGCCCAGGTAGGCCGCTGTAAACTTGGCAAAATTGGGTTTTATAGACCCGTCGGATACTCAATGTGAGTGCGGTGCTCCTGTTCAAAACATGAGTCACATTGAATAAATGCCCCAAGTGCCCATACACCTGCACTTTGGAGGATTTGATGAGTGCCACCGATGCTGCTATTAATGTAGCCACCTATTGGGCCCAAACAGTTTGACGAGTTTACCATCGAATCGATAATCGATATATGTATAAAAACTTGTGGCCTACTGATATAGAAACTTGTGGAAGAATGTAGGCAGAATTTTTAGAAAAAAAAAACAAAAACAAACCAGTTATATATATCTTCGTTATTAAAATTTGTTGAAGGCATTCGTCGAAAATGTCACAATTAAGTCGGTCACAGTTCGGTTGAGCGAGAGCTCTACGTTATAATTTTATTATCTCATTAAAAAGTGCAGTCTTTTTTGTTATGAATCAGAAACTTTAGAATGCCATCTACTATGATCCAAATATCATACTAAGTCCTTTTTTCTTAGTTCAGGTCATACCCGGTCAGCACTTGTGACCTAATACGGTTTACACTTTTTTATAAAAAGGCAATGAGAAATACTCACAGAAGTAATAGGCGAAATAATATTCCCATTATTATCCTGAGGAGGTCCGATGTCAAAGTCCCAGAAATCATAGCCGCTCATAATTTGAGGCTCTCCATACGGATGAGCAAGTAAGAATGCGATAGCACCCTTATACTGACGTGGCTCTTTGTAAGTCAGCACCTCACGACCATCGTGTTCTCTCTCTTTATCGTGGTTGTCAATGAAGGTAAGAGCGTCTCCGTGGGCGAGTAGACCCCTTTGTGGACCCCAATTGGATAACCATCTAAGTTGATTATTCCCTCTGAAGGCATTAGTAAGTTCCAATCCCACTTTGAACTCTGTAACAGCTGCTAAAGGAGTGTATTCGTCTCGGCTGATGATTTCTGCAGGGCCATAGCTTACTTCTTGATAGATATAAGGCCTTGCGTTGGCGGGGAAGCCATGTTGTGTGTTTAGGTTATTGAGACGGTCGTAGATGACGCGAAGGTCTTCGGGCCACATGTGTTTGGCTGCATCAATTCTGAAGGAAATTGAGAAATGGTTTCGAATAACATAAGCATTGAGCATAGTAAAAGCAGAATTTTTGATCAATTAAAATAGAGTTTTGATGCTTGCGTTGTGTAAGAAAGAAGAAGGTTACGAATAAGCTGTTTGAAAAAAACATGAATTTCGTACTATAGGGAATGTCTATAAGTCCAGCAGTGCTATTATCTAAGAAAACAGCCTTGAGCACAGCGCTGGCCGCAGCGACGAAATTCAAATATGTACATTGGATTAACAATCCAATGATTCTATACATTAGATTGTTAATCCAATGTACGTTTTTCGCACGCTGCAATGGGCGTTTTTCGACTGACGGATGATGATGACAATATTCTCTACCTAGTAGATAGCCGACCTGAATCCAGCAACGCCCAAATGGATGAGTTCGTTCATGAAGTTGACGATCATGTTCCTCACGTGTTCATCTCTTTGGTTTAAGTCTTTCAGTCCGACGAGCTCGCAGTTGCGCACCTGAAAATAATGAATTATATTATTTGCTCTTTATATTAGATTGGGCCTTGATTATTTAGGTATATATATTTTAAAACTATATACTATATTAAAACTGGTTGCCGACTAAAAACTAATTTAAATATTAGTTCTAATAGCTGAAGAAATTTTTCTGACTTGAAACACAGGACACCCTGTTTAATGTAATTCGAATTATTACAATTTTAAATTTATTTATTTTTAGCCAACAAAATGAATGATCCAGATATTTTTTCATAGTTGTATTCCTAGGTATGGCTTCGCATTTTTGTGTAATGCTTCTAGCTTTGGTTGTGACTTTCATCAAATTTTCGCACCTTAATTATTAAGTTCCACTATCAAAAAAAGAAGTAAAGTTTGTTTTTTTGTTTGTAGGAGGTAATCTCTAAAGTACTGGTCCGATTGCTAAAATTATTTCTAAGCTGCTTTATTTCTGTGTGACATAGGCTACATTTTAAGTACCTACGCAAAATGTCCAAGTCTTGAGTTGGTCAGTTATAATATTTGAATGTGAGGTAGGAATTTGGACTGGTCTGTTACATATTCCCTTTTCCATATATGTATTATAGAGTAGACTCTGTGATACATATCTGGTTTCTGAGATGAATTGCGTAATTTTCACACCAAATTTTCTTGAAATGAGCTGCGAGATTGTTCGAAAGGAACACAGATGGGTTTTAGTCAGTAACTTGACTCTCCCTCTCCCTCCATTAAGTAAAGTTATTTGATGATTTCCCAACTAAAAAAAGAAGTATTCTTAAATTTATAGATCAGTTGCAGCTACTCACCCTCCAAGCGTTAGTAGTGTAGTCAATGTCATCAATGACGCAGTGTGGCCAGTTGAAGTGCTGGGAGTTATAAGGCACGGCGGGGTAGTACCACTGATTGAAGACCGCTGTACTGCCAGCTGTACCGACGTTCTCTGAGGGTTCGCCTGTCATGTGGTTTATTACGGCGTCTACGTAGATCCTGGAAAAATTAAAAACTGGTACTGGCTACTTATTTATAAGCGCGTACCTATTATGGTTTAGATATCCTAATTACGCCTCGGCTATAATATGTTCATTTTAAACTGACGTGTTGGACTACGGCGAGCCACGGCGAGCACATTACTATGCTGCACGCCACGCGCACTCCTCGCGCGCTTCTAAAGGTAGAATTACATTGGGAATACGTGGGCCACGTATGCCGATCTGGGGGGTTATTGGCTAACTTTTTCAATAACAGTTGACAACTAGCATTCGTTGCACACTAAACTTAGTTGTCAACTGCCAATTTTATAAAATTGGTATTACGTATCACACAAGTGACTAACAAACTACGGTGGAAATGTGGTGAATTATAAAAAATTACGGTGCCTATTGTGACCACTCTAAAATTTTATCGACTATTATACAGCTTCAAAAGCTTACACAATCGCAATTTTAAAAGTATCGATACAACAACATCTGTCAAAACGTGTTACGGTGGCTATCAAAGGCACCAGTGGCTAATGACGTCACTGCAGTTGGTCACTGAAGATAGGCAATACGAAACTAGCTGTTTGACAGTTCAATGATGCACATTGTTAACAAGTGATCATCACTTGAACTGTCAACAGAGTTACGCAATAGCCCCGCTGGGCGCGTCGGTCTCCATACATTTTATAAAAACTGGTACTGGCTAGTTATTTATGAGCTCGTACCTATTATGAATGTAGAATTACATTGGGCACACGTGGGCCACGTACGCCGATCTGGGCGCGTCGGTCTCCATGCATTTTATATGGAAATAATTAAAGAAAAAACGAAATTCATACCTCACACATACAATAGAAATTAAATAGGTATGGAAAAATAACATTAAAATCTGTGCAAGGCCAAAAAGGCAACTAGACTTGTAGAGCTCTACATTAGATTCACGCCATGCGATGCGACTCTATGTACAAATCAGGCGTGGCCCACGTGTGCGTCGGTCGGTCTAATGTAGTTCCCACATAAAGGCCTATTAGGTACACTACGCGATATTCAGCACACGATATTCAGGCTGTCTTATTCTTTGTTCCCAGTAAGACCGGTCTAACCTTTATAACATTAATTAAGCGACATCGACTAAGACTGTCTGAATATCGAGTAGTGTAATAGGTCCTTTAGGAGATGTCAGCAAAATAGGCGGTGCCTATTAGGGTCCATACCTGTTAGGGCTGCGGGATCATTTGAAAGAGTTATTGCGGTCCTGACCCTGAGTGGAGTTATTTGACGGTAGAGCAGCAAAACATGCATGTTCGATGAAATTGCACTTGAATTGGTCTTTCTTAAAGTTCTAAGTAATTGAACATTTTAACTGTTCTTGTCTTTACAGAAGGGCTTCAACTTCTTTTCGATTCAATGGTAAACTCTTTTAAATTGCTTGGGCCCAGTACGTGGCTACGTTAATTGCAGCATCAGTGGCATTCATTAACTCCTCTAAAGTGCAAGGCAACGGCAAGTGGCAAAGTGTAAGGGCACTTGGAAACAGAATAATAAGATTTGGGGCACTTGTGGCTCATGTTCTGAACAGGGGCACCGCTCTCACATTGGGTATCTGACGGGTTTTTAAGTTGCAGCAGCCTACAGGGACATGATATCGAATAGAAACTACTGTACTGAGTACTCATGAGTAGTATCTTCAATGTTTCGAGTTCTTTTCTTAGGAACTTCTGCGTACACAACTAAAACGCAAGAAGACGCAAATATATAAATTGAAAGTATAGATACTTTAAATTTATATATTTGCGTCTTCTAGTTCCCATGCACCTCCCGGCTCCATCATCAGGCCTGTTCGATAGTACCTTATAGCCAAAGTGCATCTCATGACAATTCTAATAAGCCAGGTTACATTGGTTAATTACGGAGTTCCAGTGCCTACCTTTCGGCTCCATCATCATCATCAGACCACTACGATGATACAATTTTCAACGTAACTATCCAGAACCATGAATTTATTTGTATTGTCATAGTCGCTAAACTATCTTCATTGTGATATCTATACGAGTATGAAGTACCGTTGACAATTTCTGGTCTTCTTCATCAGTTCCACTTCATCAAATGTTACTTTTTGACTGTAAATGCTTAAGTTCTCGATGAAAATACCAAAATCACTATACGGTTGCCATAATATTTGCGTAGTTCCCTCGATTTCGCCAAGATTCCATCATCAGATCCCGACTTGGTGACTATGGGACTATTTGGGAAGTATACCCTTTCCAACAAAAAAATATTTTTTCAAATCGGTTGGCAAGCGACGAAGTTATGCGGGAACAAACATTAAAAAAAAATACAAACATCTGAATTGAGAACCTCCTCTTTTTTAGAAGTCGGTTAATAAAAATATCGATACTTTTTTCGTATCCCAGGGCCTACCTGGGTGTGTAATCGATTTAGTGCTTTTCATCTAAGTAGGCATCTGCAATTCACGTCCAAGTGGCAAATATTTCAGGCGGTTTGAAAAAGTCGGATGGTGGTTGGTGACGTGATGACGTCTTTCTCACAGCTTGATTCTGGCTCTATAAGGGCTACTTACATCTGATACTTTCGTACAACAAAGTTAACTTAGTACGGTAGATACTGCTATAACTTATTCGCATAGCACCACGTTCTGTTAGGTGATGAAAATATCTGTAGGGTAGGTAACGGACATCCTCAAGCCCCAGTCACCGCGTCAGGAGCCGCAGGGTTATCCCGACCCCCGTAGGCGCGGGCTTGCCGACGACGAGTAATGGGTAGCTCGCCGTCCGGCCGTCCGGTAAGGACCGAGCCCGAGTTGTCGACGGCGCATAGTGTTTGTGTTCCATGCTTGCCTCCAAGAGGTGTCAGCAAAACCGTAGAGGCCCAATAAGGCTGATGCCCGCTAGAGCTAAGGGGATCCCTGAAAGGGATGCCGTGGTCGTGGAACGCAATAGCCAACTGAAGGACACGTGGGTTTTAGTCAGTAAAACTCTGACGCGCTCGATCCACCCTAGGCGGGAGAAGTCATTGAATGATGTCACAACGAAAGAAAAAATGTAACACACCTGACGCCTACAGCGTTACATCTGCGCACCATGTCTGCGAACTGCCGCTCGTTGCCGGACCGGGTCACCAGTTTGTACGACATCACCTGGTAGCGCTCCCACCACGGACGGTTGTCAGACCATATCACCACGTTCTCATTGGGTGGTGAAATCTGAAAGAAAACGTTGACTAAGTATTTTTTTTTTTACAAGATGTTCCTACCAGTATAAGTACATCTTGCATAAAAATTACATTGTAAATAAATACTATGTACACGAGCCAGTTTTCATTATAGAGATTTTTAATAAAATGAAAACAGAAAACACGTTCACGATCGCGGTGCTCGTGATGTATTAAATATTTTCTTTGCTTAATTGACACAAACATTGGAACCATCTTACCTGAATTCCTGCATAACCCATAGGCGCCAGGAACCTCTCGCACTCATCAGCAATGTCATCCCACTTCCACTCAAAGAGGTGCACGTTCACAGACCTGCCGGGCGCGTAGTACGGGTTCTTGTAACCATTAGCTACCGTGGCTATGGCCACTAGGCACAGTAGGGACTGCCAGCCCTGGAAAATGAAACAAGTTTAACTTGAGCTGAAGGCTGAGTTGTCGACCTTGTTTAAGGTACAGATCGACATTACAGTCTGATGACATGCAACTTTATGAAAAGCGATAGTAGCCTCCTGAATATTTCCTTTCACTTTTACACAACAATTTTCCTTTCGCAGGTATGCTGGAACAGATTTCCGTAGAAATAAGCATCACCTATGTATATATTTTTCTGTTTTCGTCTTCTTTTCTTTTATTATATAAGTGTGTACATGAATTGTAAATACGCAGTACCAGGAGTATTGGCGTATGTAGCGTTTATTTTTCATGGGGAAGCCTGACACCTGATTTTGTGTAAAGCTATCAGTATTTTGGCGTCCATCATCTCGGGATCAGCGCTGTAGCATACTGGGGTAACACGGGCTACTCGCCAGACCCTCCCCTCCCTATATACGCCTGTGACCAGGAGTTTTAATTTTAACCGGTAGAAAAGGTCATTGCCAATCTTTGTATGGATGTTAGACCAAATGCTGTCCATAATGAATAAAGTGCATTTGGTCTGTTCCAGGAGTCAAGAGAAAAAAGTGTTTTGTTGTGAATTACAGTGGCTGAGGTCTAAATAATATAAAAAAACGCTGCAAAAACAATGTTATAAAAAGAAAAACATATTTATATAATTAAATAAAGAAGCAATGGCGCAGTTAATGAGTTACCAGGGAAGCCACCCCTGTCATGTGCAGAAGCAGTCATTGCTAAACAAGCGTGTCTTCTAATTTTTAATAATGTAATAAACTTTCTTGGCAATAACACGCTTGATGTGGGTTTTGAACCTTTTTTTCGCTAAGTTCTGCAACCGATTTGCTTGCTGCCGATTTTGATTCAGCTTTTTATAAAAGCGTATGCTGTTTATGAGAAATGACTTTCTTATATCAGTTACTCCACTTGGGTATTACAATTTTCAAAAGCGTATTTATTTTAAGAAAATAGCTTGTATTTTAAAACTCTTAAAGTTAAAGTTTTTGCGAACATATGTACCTACATAATATTTTCTAAAATATAAAGCGAAAGCAGAGTCAGTATATCTATGAGTGTGTTTCTAATGGACTCGCCAGGACCCATTTTATAATTAGCCCGGATTGCTCTCTTTTGCGATATGAAAATTGATTCTACATCAGCTGCAGACTCTCAGAACAATATACCATAAACCATAATGCTGTGAAAATAAGCATAGTAAACTAACCTAGCTGTGGCTATTTCTGTCAACTGTTCCCTTAATTTTTTTTACTGCCTATTATGCAGCTTAGTTCCGTATGGTGTCCGGACGTAAAGAATAACACCCTCCCATCTCTTCCCGAGGGTGTCGTAAGAGGCGACTAAGGGACATACCAGAGAATGGGCAGCAGCATCCTCTGTGCATTACAACAACCAAACTGCGATCGCCAACCCGTTTGCCAAGCGTGGCGATTATGGCAACCCCCCCCCCCCCCCAAATGAAAAGCAGAATGAAAAAATGGCCCCTAGTGCCCGGCAGCCCGTCTACCCTTGACTCCGGTAGCGGTCAAGGCCACGACGAGGCAAGGGGTGATCTCCGGATGAGATCTGGCTACCCATCTATAAAACGACTCGACCTGGTAACTTTAACATGCGTACACTGAGGACTGACGAGAAGATCACCGAACTTGAGGAGGAATTGAGCAGGTTGCGATGGAGTATTGTGGGATTGTCTGAAGTCCGAAGACAGGGGGAGGATACGATAATTCTCAAATCCGGTAACCTGCTCTATTTCCGGGAGGGTGACCAGCAGTCCCAGGGTGGTGTCGGGTTTATCGTCCACAAGTCCCTTGTGAACAATGTGGTGAAGATCGAGAGTGTGTCGACCAGGGTGGCGTACCTTATACTCAGAATATCATCAAGATATTCGCTGAAAGTCATACAGGTCTACGCCCCGACCTCGACACATCCCGACGACGAAGTAGAATCCATGTATGAGGATATATCAAGAGCCATGCATGGTTCTAAGACTCACTTCACCGTGGTCATGGGGGACTTTAACGCGAAACTGGGCAAACGAGACGGTGACGAGCTGCGAGTGGGGCAATTTGGATTTGGACGTCGGAATCACCGGGGACACCTACTGGCTAGCTTTATGGAGAAGGAGGGCCTCTATATGATGAAGTCCTTCTTCAAAAAGCGTGATCATAGAAGGTGGACCTGGCAAAGTTCTGACGGTGCAACTAGAAATGAGATTGACTTCATCCTGTCGACGAAAAAGCAAATATTCAATGATGTCTCTGTGATCAATCCATAACCCCGAGAGCTTTCAGCTGGAACTCCACAATCGTTTCGAGTGCCTAGGAAGCTCCGTGGATGAATATAACGATGGGTTCGTGGAAACTGTCCATACGGTCGGGTCTAAGTTTTTCAAGACTCACCGTACAAATAAGAACAAAAAGCTCTCTGATCCGACCCTCGAGCTAATGAAGAAGAGTCGCATCGTCTTCAGACGATGCGTGCATATACCGGAGCTCAATAGACAAATCTCGAAGTCCCTGAAACGCGACCTTCGCCGCTTTAATACCGCAAGGATTAAGGATGCGATTGAGCGGAATAAGGGCTCTAAAGTATTTGCACGAGATCTGTCTATTGGGCAAAGCCAGCTCACGAAACTGAAGACCGACGATGGCAGAGTCATATCCGCCAAATCGGAGCTTCTGGGAGAGATCGAGGCTTTTTATGGACAGTTATACACGTCTATCGCTAAACACGCTGCAAAGCTGATTGCACGCTGATTGAAACTTGGGCTGTACTGCAGTCTCTCCAACGGTACCAAATTGACTATCGGTATATCGAAGTGCTGAAGTGTTTGTACAAAAACGCCACTATGTCAGTCCGACTACAAGACCAGACCTCGAAACCGATCCTCTTGCAGCGGGGCGTGAGGCAGGGAGACGTTATTTCTCCGAAACTGTTCACGGCAGCAATGGAGCATGTCTTCAAGGTTTTGGAATGGAGAGGGCTAGGCATTAATGTCAATGGCGAGTACATCACTCACCTTCGGTTTGCCGACGACAAAGTAGTCATGGCTGAGACTACGGAGGAGCTCAGTACAATGCTTGGTGACCTCAGTAGAGTTTCCGAAAGAGTGGGACTTAAAATGAACATGGACAAAACCAAAGTCATGGTAAACATCCATGTAGCACGCACTCCTATCAAGATCGGGGACTCTACACTCGAAGTTGTAGACGACTACGTTTACCTGGGACAGACGGTCCAGTTGGGAAGGTCTAACTTTGAGAAAGAGATCAATCGTCGAATCCGACTCGGCTGGGCAGCGTTCGGGAAGCTGCGCGGTATCTTCTCGTCCAATATACCACAGTGTCTCAAGACGAAAGTCTATGACCAGTGCGTGTTGCCAGTGATGACATATGGCTCCGAAACGTGGTCGCTTACAATGGGCCTCATCAGAAGACTTAAAGTCACCCAAAGGGCAATGGAGAGGGCTATGCTCGGAGTTTCCTTGCGTGATCGAATCAGGAATGAGGATATCCGCAGGAGAACCAAGGTTGCCGACATAGCACGAAGAATCGCCAAACTAAAGTGGCAATGGGCAGGGCACATTGCTCGCAGAACAGATGGCCGTTGGGGCCGAAAGGTGATGGAATGGCGACCACGTACCGGAAGACGTAGCGTTGGAAGGCCTCCTACAAGGTGGACCGATGACTTGGTGACGGTTGCGGGAGTCCGATGGATGCGAGACGCACAGGACCGTTCGTTGTGGCGACGCTTGGGGGAGGCCTATGTCCAGCAGTGGACGCCTTTCGGCTGAAATGATGATGATGATGATGATGATATTATGCAGCTGAGTTTAATCTACCTGAGAGAGTTCTAATATGAGCGCTCCACTGCTATTTTCAATCGAAAGTTATTACCAACCTAAAAATACTGTTTCCGCAATAACATCGTTTTCTGCCGTCAAGTAAATTGAGGCTAAAGGTAGAAAGAACTACACTGCGCACACATGTGCTACGTACGCCGATCTGGGCGCGTCGGTCTTCAATACATTTCATAAGGAAACTAGACTTGTAGAGCTACACTAGATCCACGCCACGCGACGTCGTTCTACGTAGTACAATTCAGGCGTGGTCCACGTGTGCGTCGGCCTAATGTAGTTCTAGCTTTGCTTGAGGGATATTCGGCTACATTAAGGTCGATTTACATCAAACGAACACAGAGCTAGACCTAGAACAAGAGCATTCGTTCGTGGTCTTTTAGTGTAAACTAAAAATCGTATTCAGCGTTTACATCAAACGAACAAAGAGCTAGAGCTTAGAACAAGAACATTCTTTCGTAATCTTTTAGTGTAAACGATAGCTAGATCATCTGAACGAATATTCTTTGCTCATTCGTCAATTCTGTGGTTGATATTGGTTGTGCTTCGCTATGACTGACTCTGACAGCGATATCTTAATTACAAGTGCTGCATTTATTATTTTGTCGCAAAAACTCAAAAATAAAAGAAGGAAGAGACGTTGGTGGTTTACAAATTTAATGCAACGAAGGACACTGGATAATGTAAGTGAAACAATGACGGATATGCAACAAAAACAAGAAGAAAGTTGTCAATTCCAAAACTTTTGTAGATTGGCGCCAGAGGATTTTGATCATTTACTATCTCTGATCTATCTTTTCTTGAGACCAATCCATAATTTAATCGATAAGATATGTATACAATCGCTAGAACACAAGAACGCTTTGAAGAGACCGCTCAGAGGCGCGAGCACATCCGAACACGCAAGAACGCTTTAAGCAACTGTTCGCGCGCTCTAGCGCCGTTTACATCGAGCGAACGAGTATTCTTAGAATATTCCATAGAATCTTTGCGAACGCACTAAGAACAACGAAAGAATGCTCTACGCCTGTTTACACTAAAAGAATTTGATATAGTGGGGATAGAATGAGCATTCGCTCGTCTGATGTAAATCGACCTTTAGACTATTCACTACCCCTAAACACTAACTCAAACGGTTTTGATACATGAAACAAGATTTAATAAAAAATATTATTAAAAACAAAACTTGTTTTTATATGTTTTTCCTGGGACTAATTTTTTAAACATATACCACTGGAGCTACTTTCATTCCTGGACAGCACTTGGTCCAGACCCTGTCAATATCCTTTGGTAGACTTAGGGATGGTAGGTACAGTGTTTTTGAAAAAAAAGTTGTTCCTTTTCCCTGGAAATTCTGTCTCCCCAAATGCTTTAAAAACTTCTCTTGGGGCCAAACTACATTGCCAGGGCTGCGAGATTGTTTGATACTGACTGATTGACTACTTAATATCTTTAATTAAACTTAAATAACTCCTTACATTAGCGTGTAAGCACATACTTATAAGAAAGTTTTAAAATAACTCGCTCAAAAACTAATAATAATTTATCATAATCTTCCCCTTGTTCCATGTTACTTGGTATCGGTGCAACAAGTTTAATTAACAACTAATAAGTTAAAAATATATTTAAAGAAAGAAAGAAAGAAAACATTTATTTGAGACTATTTCTATTATTTATTATAAACTAAATGTTATTTATGAGTGGACAAGCGAACTTACCATCTTGCCACGACCTTATCAAAATATTTACAACTGAGAACTAAATGCTTCTCTTGAATACATAGCTATATGATAATCTAATAATAGCTATATCTAATCTAATAGCTATACAATATGCCCATCGCCGTATCTCTACGTTGACGTCGTGGTGGGGCTTCCGCGCTCCAATAAACCCTGGGTCTGTACCGGTAGAGTTTGCAGAGAAAAACGGAACCCTTTTAGGATCACTTTGTTGTCTGTCTGTCTGTCGGTCTATCTGTCTGTCTGTCTGTCAAGACCCTCTATTTCGAGAACGCGTGGAGGTATCGAATTAAAATTAAAACTATATGCTCGGGTTTGCTGTCCCTTGAAGCTGTGAAAAAAATCAAATTTCTAAGTTAACGAATAAAACAGATACGGCCGTTTTTTTTTCGTAAAAAACGTACATTTCGAATTTCGATACTCAAAATTCAATAGGGTACTTCCCGTTGACCCAGAATCCTGCATGAAGCAAGGTCTTATAACACAGGTATAGGAATAAATCTGAAAATCGTATAATTTTTGTTACCTACGTCACAAAAAAAAAACATAATTTCAGCCGATAGACGTCCACTGCTGGATATAGACCTCCCAAAATGTCGCCACAATGAAAGGTCCTGTGCGTCCCGCAACCATCGGATTCCCGCAACCTCCACCAGGTCATCGGTCCACCTTGGGCCTTCCAACACTGCGTCTTCCGGTACGTGGTCGCCACTCCAGAACGTTTCGGCCCCAACTGCCATCTGCTGTGCGAGCAATGTGCCCTGCCCAATGCCACTTAAGTTTGGTGATTCTTCGTGCTATGTCGGCAACCTTGGTTCTCCTGCGGATATCTTCATTTCTGATTCGATCACGCAAGGAAACTCCGAGCCCTTTCCATTGCCCTTCCCATTGATGAAGCCCATTGTGAGGTGAGCGACCACGTTTCGGAACCATATATGTTGTCACTGGCAACACGCACTGGTCATAGACTTTCGTCTTGAGACACTGTGGTATATTGGATGAGAAGATACCGCGCAGCTTCCCGAACGCTGCCCAGCCGAGTCGGATTCGACAGTTGACCTCTTTCTCGAAATTAGATCTACCCAACCGGACTGTCTGTCCAAGGTAGACGTAATCGTCCACAACTTCGAGTATAGAATCTCCAATCTTGATAGGAGTGGGTGCTACATGGTTGTTTATCATGACTTTAGTTTTGTCCATGTTCATTTTAAGACCCACTCTTTCGGAAGCTCTACTGAGGTCATTGAGCATTGTGCTGAGCTCTTCCGTAGTTTCAGCCATGACTACTACATCGTCGGCAAACCGAAGATGAGTGATGTACTTGCCATTGACATTAATGCCTAATCCACTCCCGACCAGAAATTTGAAGACATCCTCCATTGCGGCCGTGAACAGTTTCGGAGAAATGACGTCTCCCTGACTCACGAGGTCTGGTCCTGCAGTCTGACTGAAATAGTGGCGTTTTCTTACAAATACTTCAGCACCTCGATAAACCGATAGTCAATCTGGCACTGTTGGAGAGACTGCAGGACAGCCCAAGTCGATCGAATATCGGCTTTCTCGTAGTCCACAAACTCTAGGTACTCCTCGGTCTTCTGTATAACCAGCCGTAGCGTAGGTATGTCTATGGTGCTGAAGCCTTTTCGGAATCCGGCTTGTTCGGGAGGCTGGAAGTCGTCAAACCAGCGCGCAAGACGGTTCGTGATGACTCTGGAAAACAGCTTGTAAACATGGGTCAGAAGTGAGATGGGCCTTATTCTTGAGCAGGGCCTTGTCGCCCTTCTTAAAGAAGAGTACCACCACACCTTCGCTCCATGCCTGTGGTATTTTTCCCTCGTATATGACAGAATTAAACAGCTTCTGAAGGGTCTTAAGGATCGGTTTCCCACCCGCCTTCAGGAGTTCGGCCGTAATTCCGTCATCACCCGATGCCTTATTGTTATTAAGCTGCTTCAGAGCCATCCTAATCTCGTACAGGCTGACGTCCGGGATATCTTCGGTATAGTGTCTGGTCAATCTAGGTCGTTTGTTAGATTCGCAGTGGGTTTTGTGATTGACGTGTACAACTGTCCATAAAAAGCCTCGATCGCTTCCAGAAGCACTGATTTAGCGGATATGAAAAAAAAACTTTTTTGCAATTCGGAATAATCTTCGAGAATCCATTCAGGAATTATAGTTTGTACGGAACCCTCAGTGCGTGAGTCTGACTCGCACTTGCCCAGTTTTTTTCTAGTAAACCCTTTGAATTATTATGTAAGCAGTACAAAGCATCACTACTTCATCGAGGGCAACATCCTAGCAACAACTGACAAGTGTGGACGGCTAAGTTTCAGAACAGTGTTTACGATAAACTTGGTGATGAACACGTCGTAAACAATTTATCAACAAATGTTGCTTATGAATACCCGGCTTAAACAGGGCAAAATAATTATCCTACTCCAGATCATAATATCTTCCACTTCATAACTATGTATTTTCACGATAAGTCTAAAATCCGTAATAGCAAATATTTAATTTGTCTATTAATCTTATATTATATATATTGTTAATCGATTCCTTGCTGGCTGTAGGGTATTATTTATCAGATTTAATTGTCAGATTTTGTAATTGATCAATGACCAAAAATAAAAATAACTTAGATAATATCTATTTTCTTCATAAACAGTACCTACCCAGGTCGAATCCATTGACGTATATTCTAGCGATAGATAAGAAACACAAAATAGATAGCGATATATACTAATAGATAGGATACTTACGTGGATCAAGGTGAGAACCGAACCAAAAGAGCTGTACAGAAATCAATCTACATAAAAAAGCGCGCTCCAGCAATGCACACATAGACACCGCTCACAGACACGTTATCTCAGTCCGGTTGAGACCAATGCGAGCGCGAGTGCCATCCGCTTGAGACACGCGTCTGTGAACGTTTTTGTGCAATAATGGAGCTACAATAAAAAAAAAGTTATTATAATTATATCTAATTGATCAGTGGACGGTTGTTTAAATTCAACATTAAATGGTGAATTATTGTTTTTTAAGCTACCATTTGTTTCAGAGACGTAAGTAGGTATTTGCTTCAAGTATTTTGATGGTTACAGAAAAATTAGGCCCGAGTTCCGAAATACGATATCATCTGATGTACCTACGTGTTTACGTTAATTCGGAACGGCTGTTGGCGCGTAAATATCGTATTTCGGAACGCGGGGTAGGTAAGTACCCGCACCGAGAAAATGACTTCGTGGCCATCATGTAATATTTTTACAATTTATATTAGGCATTTATTCTTTAATTCTTTATTGTACACAAAAACACAACATATTGAGATACAGACAGTTCATGTACAAAGGCGAGCATGAGTATTATAGTGGTATTTATTGTAGTTTATGCTATACATATGTAAGCCTTGTGTTCTGCGAAAAGTGAAGTGCCTACTTAAATACTGTTACATACATGAGATTAAGGACCTGCGCACACTTGAGACAAGACTGTCTTAGACAGACTTGTCTACGACGTCGCAGACTTGTCTGCGTCAAGACTGTTTTGTCTACGATACGGCGCACACCATCAAGACAAAACAGTCTAACGGCGTACGGCCAGTGTTGCCAACTTATTGGATTTTCCACTAAAACTGGTGGTTTTAACCCCCCATTTAATTGCGAAATATTGATTTTAGTGGCTAGTGGATTTTTCTAGTGCTTTAGTAAAATTCAATTTCTTCGGGTGTAAATCAGCACCATAGAATCCATACTTAATTATCAATCTGATACCAACGATGATGAAGCCTCAGACCAATAAAAAAGTATTGGTCTGAGGATGGAGCAAACAAAAATGATTCGTCTGAAGACGAATTAACACATAGCTGTTATTGAATAATTTGTATGTGTGATATACCTACTTACTAATGTTAATTTACCCACAAATGGTATTTTTTTTGATAAACTGATTGTTAATTTTTATCACTTATTATTAAAGGAAACTAATAACCTATATGCCTACTTATTTTATTTCGTACAACACACATTTTTATGTGGGAAATTTTGCGATTTTGTGAGTGGAATAATTTTTTGTTAGGGGTTTTCTGGTGGTTTTAAAAGTTGACTCTAGTGGTAAGTTAGTGTAACTGTTGGCAATACTGGACGTCTCAAAATAGTCTTGTCGCAGACAAGTCTGCGGTGTCGTAGACAAGTCCGCGACGTCGTAGACATGTCTGTCTAAGACAGTCTTGTCTCAAGTGTGCGCAGGCCCTAACTTCTGTACCTATCTGTTTTGTAAGAACATTCATGGGAACTACTTATTTGTTATAATAGGTACTGATAAGTTGATCCAAAAGTTCGTCGGCAAAAACAAAAATCGGTGACAGGGCTGATCGCTCCAGCCTAGAACGAGAGGAGTCATTGGAAAATTTTCCACCATAAAAAAAAATTGCCTAAATGAGATTTGGTATTTTTTATGTGCAATTGGTTTTCATTTCGAACAGCTTTTTTGTCAAAACGGAATGCCTTCAGAGGATGGATTTTATATACAGTCCATAGGTTGATCTACATTTTTTCCGTGTGTCTAATATTTTTGAGAGGCGTTTGAGGGGACCTTGTTTTTTCGAGACACACCAACTAATCACCACGGTACACCAGTGTGCCGCGGCACACCCATTGCGGAACACTGGTTTAGACAATGCTATCTAGCCTAAAGAGAGAGTTCTTTTTCCACGGCCAAATAGTTTGTTTTAGGTGATTTTAATGCTCACCCTCATTCGGACCAGTCATGGATCGGTGTGGACTTGGAAAACTTAGGCCTAAAATTACGTCACCTCCCTCCCTGCTCTCGTCTTTTTTCATATTACCCGCTGCGCATTCGGTGTTGGAAAGAATACCTAGGCAAAGTATACATTAGATAATATTTCATACATTACCTACACGTTTTAGGTATTCTATACATTGCTTAGGTATTGTATAGAATACCGGAATAGACAGATTTCCAGTACCTAACATATATTATATCGATGATGGTCGAATCAAATTTGTCCTCGTGGAGGCGATTGGCGGGCGGCGGCGACCTCTAATGCAGATAAGTGTTTCACTCTAGCAGGGCCACTCGAGCTAGACTGGAAAAACTAGTGGTATTGCTTTGTTTGTTCAATGTAACTCACGAATTTACTAACAAGATCAATATTGTACCAACTATTTGCAATGGCGACAAATTGTAAAGTATTCTAAGGTACATTGGTAGTACATAACATTGGTATGCACGTATGAACTCCAATTACAAAGGGCCCTGCTGGGCAGACCAATTTTTCTTGCTGAATTTCTCCTATTTTGTTAAGAGGGCCCTTCCCTACTCGTTTATCGTCAACCTGAACATGGTTTAAAAGCTTGTTGGTTCATCCAACGCAATGTTTGATAAAAAGTCAATGCGAAAAAAGAGACATAACACCTGAGCGCTCTGCTGGCTCTCGGTAATTCCGTCATTCACTGGAATAATTCACATAACTTCTTCAATGAAATGCGAGATTTTTAAAAAACTGTAAAAGTTTTTGGAAAACATGTCATTCAGAATCTTGATTTTGCAAGGCTTCTATAGTTATATCTTTTGTTTTTTTTTTTATATTACGAGTACATTATGAAGAGTTAAAATTCTTGTAAATTTGCAGATTTTCAGAAGTCTTTACTGGTTTGGATTTACAAAAATTTAAAAATTGATTTAAATAGAAGCCTAGATAATATCTACATGATATCTGTGTTTTCAAAATATCTAATGAAAAATATGTAATCACGTCATAATCACGTAAGAGCGATAGTATGAAAAACAGTAAAAATGTATGTCTGGTTGGACGCTCTCTCTCGAATCTAGAGGTACATTGGCACAAGTTATGATCAGTATTTTTTTTTTGCATTCCGAGCGTAATAGAAACGCAGACCCCGCTGGATGGACGAGGTGATTAATTGTAATTTCAATCAAAATAGTTGAGGTGGTGGATCTTGTTAGTAAATTCGTGAGATACATTGAACAAAAAAAGCAATGCCACTAGATTTTTTGATTAAGCTCGAGTGGCCTCGTTAGATCAAAACACATGCCCTGGTTCAGGCCGTGGTCCGGAGCAAGAGGGCATGGAAGGCTAGGCTAGGCTCAGGTTACCCTTCTTCTGCGAAGCAGATTTATGCTTACGCCCCAGCCGCCCTGCCGCGAACCCGACTACCGGCTATGGCAGGCGCGTGCTTGCGGACTACGCGCAGCGGGTAGCTCCGCTAACCGTCCGGACCGAGCCCGTTGACGGCGCAGTGTTCCACGTGCACCTCAAAGACATGTCAGCAATACCGTAAGTTCCCAACAAAGCCGATTCCCGCTAAGGCCGCGTGGAATTTTTGAAAAAGAATCCCGCTGTCCTATATCGCAAGGGGCAAGTGAAGAACAAAAGTGTGGCTGTAGTCAGTAAAATCCTGACCGGCCTTGGCGCTCCACCATAGAGCGTGAGAAGTCATCGGATAATTTCCCTCCTCGTAAACAAGGTCGAATCAAATTAACGGATCATCATTATATTACAGTTTAATATGTACCTACTTAATTATCAGAGATTATTTTTTTTTTTTTAGACAGTGATTTATTCGGGATTTGATATAATTTCTTATCGTGTTGTTGATGATTTGATGTACAAATACGCACCTTATTCTATTTTCTCATAGAAAAGACATTTCGGTCTTAGCTGCAGGCGGGCACATTATTACTGGACTACTATCCTTTTACTGGAATGATATAACCTTCTTGTTATTTTATTAATTTAGCCCGTTTTCTGCGTTAACTGTCTTTCTTTTTGTTGCGAGAGAAATTGCTTTTATTTGAATCTAATCACCTTTTGCCAAAAAAAAACCGTTATTTGGTGAAAATCATCTATTTATTTCTATGCTAGTAACATTTTTTTTTTCTCCCAGCCCTTCGACAAGTTATGGCTAGCACTCTTGTGCATCCGTGAGCGTCAATTTGTTTATAGATAGGTTTTTTTTTTAGATGGGAAAATCATCTTATGACAAATCTCGCTCTTGGGTGGAGCAGGAGATAGTGTCAGACTTTTACTGACTAAAAACCCACTCCTCTTCCTTCGTTGTCTTCGTCCCAGGGCCCCGGGTTTCGTTTTCACACTAAGTACCCATGGCCCCAGTAGGCTTCGACCCTGCTGGGCCCCTACGATTTGCTGACATCTCCCTGAGGCACGCGTGGAACAATACGCGCCGTCAACGACTTGGGCTCGGTCCGGACGGTTACCGGACGGTCGGACGGCGGACTACCCATTGCTCGCCGTCCGCAAGCCCGCGCCTACGGTGGCTAGAAATCGGGATCGGAATCCCAGCGGCGGTTGGGGCATGAGGACCGTTGCCTCACGCGATCGGTCGCCTCCTTTGCTAGCATTACTGCTTCGCAGAAGGAGACGACCGCCTGCCACTTCTCCTCGCTCCGGACCATGGCCTGTACCAAGGCACGGCGCGAGAGATCGCCGCCGCCGATCGCCCCCACGAGGACACGGTGTTGCTCTGCCCAAGCGGGGCACAGCTCCACCGTGCGCTCAACCGTGTCCTCCGGGCGGTCCACACAGTGGCGACACCCAGGCGTCGCTTACGCACGAATCCGGTGCAGGAACTTCCCAAACTTACCGTGTTCGGTGAGAACCTGCGTCATGCGGAAGGTGAGGACGCCGCCATAATTATGGCGTGCCCATGCTCTGGAACAGATGGCGGGGCTAGACGATTAAGAAACGAAAAGAGTTCCTTAAATTTGGGGAAATGCCAGAAGAAACAATAAAAGGAGTAACATCATAATAGTACAGGTATTGGCACGGATCTTGAGCGCTCGGCGAAAGAGTGGGGATCGCTTTGCGTACGCGTTTTTTTTTTTTTTTAAATGTACACCTATTTTATTTTATTTATTTTTTTACCTACTAGGTACTAAAAGAAAAAATAAAATAGGTTTACATTAAAAAAATAAAATAAAACGCGTACGCAAAGCGATCCCCACTCTTTCAATTCAATCACATTGTTGTAATACCTATACATATACTTTTTTTTTCTTCTAAACATTGCTCTTGCAATATTTTTTTTATTATTAGAATCCATCCACCATAAATTCGTTAGTAATTTATTTTGTTAACATGTCATTTATTGTTTATTGTAATTATTTATTTTTCTTGCTTTTTTTTATCTAAGTAGCCTCTTTTTTTATAATGTGAATGTGAGAACACTGTAGACTCCGCGAATTCTTAGGTTACTTCCTATTACGACTCAATTTTTATTATGATTATTTTTATTGTACTTTTTAGTAACAATATTGACCGGTCTACACTGTCCTTACATAATATCTACATATACTGTAATATAGAAGTATTGTAAGAACTACAATTTTTTTAAAAGAGTAACCATGGAGTTTCTTGCCGGTTCTTCTCCATAGGAAACGACCAATTTGGAACCGTGCACTAGCTTCTGACGTTTTACAAGTGCCCATGTAGGCCTATGTGAAATAAAAACTTTGACTTTGACTTTTCAATTATTTCTTCAGGCGATCAATCAGATGGAACACCACGTACAAGGCCCATTCGTGTTATATGAAAGCTTGGTATGAATGGTTTTGGATTACTATTTGACAACTCAATATTGTTGTAAATAAAAGAATTAACATTGCAAAAGTCTGAGAACGCTAAAGAAATTCTATTTCTGCCTGTCCTCTTAACAGATCCACAATGTTTTTTTCTCTTGAGTAACTTGCACTGTGACTGGGTGTAAGGTGGTATTATCATTAGGCGACTTAATCTCTTTTTGGACGTGTACTAATAAACGGCCTGATGTCAGTATTCTCATACTTGTTTCTAGCAACACCAGATACTGAACCCTGGGAGCTCGGACCACTACTCGGTGTGACAGTGCTAACTGAACTGTTATCAGCAGGAGTAGAGCACAGCAACAGCCTGTATTACCACCAAGAGCCTGACTCTAGATCTGTTTCCTTTTTTTTTTTGTTGTTCCACACTTTACATATTAAACGTAGCCTGTTTCTTTTAAGCCCACGTTGCGTTGGGCATTGGAACCATCCGTCTCTATTCCAGATTCGTTAGATAAAGTTGACGAAGCAACAGTTAAAAAGTTAGTAGCCGTGGGTACAAAGACCCTCGGGTCCGCCGAGTCAAGTGGCTCGTTCATTGAAAAATATGAAAAAACTTACCGAATCCGGCAAACTATACTCTAAATCTAATGTATATAATAATATAGGTACACTAAATATTCATAAAATTTACAATATAATACAAAACTGATCCTTAAATTAAGATAAATTAAAATTGAAATTTTTGTCAAAAAAAAATGCTCCGGCCCTCCCAAAGTGTTTTTTTTTCCGGCCCGTAGGACTAGATCACTAGAGGTTATGGCTAGCACTCTTGTGCATCCGCCAGCGCGCGTCAAGTTGTTTATCCATAGGACTTTATTTTGTGTGGGGTTTGAACTTTGAACTCACAAAGTTTCCCGCGCTTTTTCGCTAGTAACACAGATTCACTGTCAAGGATTTTCTTTTCATTTTTTATCTGTGGCGAATTTAGAAATCAATCGTCAAGGCAGTCGTTCAATCGTTCACCCTCCCTAGTCTAGTCTGTGAATTGAATCGTTCTTTCAACATTTTTCCTTCATTCACTAAAGTAAACTTTCTGGGTGGTTGACGCTAAACTTGTTTCTAAAAGAAAATGTTTTCAATTTATTTTACTTTGTAATAAATTCGTGAATAAGTAGTACGTGTGACATAAGAATTAGTAAAATACCAATTCTTTCTTACGAGTTACCTTCAAGTACTCTTCGTACTGAAGAAATTAAAACGTATTTTTGTTGTTTATTTTTATAACTTTGTAAATTCCTCAAGGGTCTTGTTTATAATTTATCTAAAATTGTGGCAATGGCTGGGAAACTCTACTTCGTCGTAGCGCTTATATGTATAGTACCAATAGTGTACGCTTGTAACGAAGCTATTTGTGCCAGTGTGGTATCAAAATGTATGCTAACTCAGTCCTGTAAGTGCGACTTGAAGGATTGTTCGTGTTGCAAGGACTGTTTCAACTGCCTCAGCTACTTGTACAGTGAGTGCTGCAGTTGTGTTGGTAAGTACATTCAATTAGCAAGTTCTAAGACACTTCTTCCAAGTATAAAGTAACCATCTGGTCGAGGTCTCAGTATAAAGAAGGACCTAGGTAGTTTAAAAAGATAAATCAATTTCTCTCACACACATATAGCAGTTGAAAATAATACTCCTTCACTGTATGCAATAATCAGGAAAACAAGATTACAGAAAATAGTCGTTTCATTCTCAAATACATTGTATATATCTCTAAACCTGATAACATAGTAATAATATCATTTTCCTTCTAGACATGTGTCCGAAACCAAATGACACGCAAACAGAATTATCAAAGACGTCATATGTGGAAGAGTTAGCAGATGGTGTTCCCGGATTGTTTGCTGCCCTCACCAGTGACCCAGACCCCCAGCAGAGATGGCTGTCCATAACTTACCCAGTAGACATTGATCTGTCAGCGTACAGAGCAGTACCAGAGAAGACAGTAGTTTTCCATTTACGTAAGTAATTTTTCATAATCATAAAAAGTCTGAAATAATAATTAAAGAACATATTTATTAAAGACATATCACATACACATATGTACATAATAATATGTAACATATTAAAGTTGTCCAAAAATAAAAGGCCCTTTTTGATATCTATCAAAAACAATTACTTAATTAAATATGCAAAAAGAATACTTTTATAAAACACTGTAATTCATTATTATTATATTGTTTCTTTCAGTTTCGTTCCAAGTTACATTCTAAGGTATTTCTCAAATGTCAAAACGGGCCTTTCATTTTTAACAAGCTTATATATTTATTATTTCCTGATAGCTACAACCTAGGGGTCCATAAGTCAAGAGTGAATTAGGTTACTTCTAGGCAAGCATGCTCCACCATCAATCACTTCATTCATCACTTACCATCAGATGATATAGTGGTCAAGTTCAAGTCTATCAACAATAAAAAAAAAGATATAGTAGTACTGTTTTTCACAGAAATGATACAATAACTATTTTTTAAATCATTGCTTTGTTTTGTCCAAAAGATCGTTGACTAGAGTTTCTTGCGACCTCTCCATCAGAAATAATAGAACTGTCCATCCAGCTTCATAAAACTCATTAGTAACCTTGTAGTGGTATTCTAACTTCAAAATTTTGTCATTTAGATCAAAATTTACCCTTAATTAGCAAAGCTTGAAGATTCAATAAAACTATATAAGATCAAGTAAACAAGTCATATGAGTCACAGAACAAGATTTTAATTTATTTATGAACTTCATCTGCATTAGCACTCCTCGATAATTTACATTAGATATTAAAATATTGCTCATATCCGATTACTTAAGTGTTTGCCATGTATTATGTTTCTTCAAATCTGTGTTTAATTAGTTTGGCACAATGGGAGGTCACCAGGTGGCTTGGTAAAATATTATAATATCTGCTTAGTGAAATGAAATGGGCAGGTGTTGTACCATTGTGTACTGAACTCTCAGCAAGAGGCAAATCAGGAATTTTGTTCTGTTTACATTCAGTAGCAGAAGTTTACTAACACTACCCAAAGTTTCAGAAGACATATTTTCAGTACTTACTGTTTATTTATATTCTTATGATACAAATTATTCATAGTGCATTTTTCTTGGAGATTAGTGTTAAGAGTCCCCAAAACGGTTGATTATGATCACGTAAATATTGTCAATCTCAATTGACTGTGTTGGGGGTCCCTGAAACAGTACTAGCAATATATTTTTAGTTATGATTCAAAATCCGATTTAATAAAAAAAAAATACAATATTTCAAGAGTTTTTTTTTTTATTAGGGCTATTATGACGCCGCCGCCGCCTCCGTCTACTTCTATTTTTTGTAAATACATAAAAGCAAGTATGCATGACTCATAAAACTTCCCAGTAAAATCCAGTAGACTATAGAAATAACCAGTAGAGACAAAAAGTTCAAGTACTGTTAGGTTAACACAAGACAATTACTTAATCTTCCTGGCCGACAATAACGTCTCATTCAATTTTCGAACCAGCACTTAAAAAAGAAAAGAAAAAAGCGTACCCGGTACACGCGTCATGGCATCCGACGGAGAGATGAGCATGATTCATTAGCGAGGAATGTAAACATCTACCTGCACCTGAGATAGCTTTATTAGCTTACGATCGATTCGACGAGTACCTACCTATTGGGCATTGGGTGGTCTGTCTTTCGTCCTTTATTTCTGGAACTTTGTACCTATTTAATACGAGTTATTTATGGTTATTACAAAATCCATAATTACCGTGAAAGTCCGAATCTCGTTCCACGTTCAAATTAGAGTCATATCAACCAGGGCCGGTTTCTGAATTGAGTATTTTGAGCTAAGAACGTGTCAAACCCTATTTAAATGCCATATTTTGACGGGTTTTCAGACTTAAATAGAGTTTAAGAAATACTCAACTTCAAATGTTTACAACAGAAATCTGGGCTCAGTCATAATTAGAAACCGACCCAAAGTTCGGTTTGAGCCAGTTTCGGCCAAAACTTCTGGTTTCGGCTGGAGTGTCGGTTTTGGCCAAAAAGGGGTATTCGGTTCGACCGAAACTGACGTCTTTGAGCTCTGATGATTGTGATAGATACCTAAAAACTGACCAACTCATTCGTCACGGTTCGTCTATGTATGTACGTTATAATTTTTATTTAATCGTCAATTTATTAATAAATTGTTAGTGGGTCAACTCAAGCCCACTAAACGTGCAGAGCGTAGTCGGTGGAACACACAGGAAATGCTTATAGTGGTAATGGAATAAAATAATATAGTTTTGGTAAAACTTAACTTGATTTAATTCCTCATGACACACAGAAACACGAGAACGCAATGACAGGTAAAATAAAAAACAAGTAGAAAAATAAACTTACTTAGAAAAAAGATCGTATTAAAAAATTACCGACTCTTTTATTCTAACATAAATCAATTGACTTGAATAAAGTTAGAAATTACTTTAACGAAATGCTTTTTTTAAAAACTGGAAGACGAGCAGGACATTCGGTTAAGTACGGTTTCGGCTACAAATCGTGTTTAGGTCGGTCATTAGTCTTAATCATTGTGAAAGAGTTGTCAAAATATGTATAGAGAAATTAGTGGTATTTTGACAGATTGCAACTGATCATTCCCTAAAAATACGTGAATTGACTTCTCAGTTACAAGCATCTAAATGTACCAGAAATCTAGAAATTATTCAAGCGTCGCTGGTTGATAATCCACGTTTTGTATAAAACTTAGATATTACGTCTTATTTATATATTATCTACGTAGTTATCTATTAATGAACTAGCGTCACTAAAGTTTCCCGTTAGCATAGCTGCATAATATCCTGTTGTTAACTCCATTCCAAGAATTCAATCCCGTTATTCGTCATTCTACAAATATTTTTTTACAAATATTTTTTTTTTTATTTTTTTTTATTTGGGAAAATAGAAAATTACATTACATAACGTATTTGGAGCCTGCATTTAAGCAAACAATGCCTGTATTAGAATTCTGTGTTCAGTAAACACTTCTAACAGATACAAGACAAAGATGGGTAAGGTTCGATTCGGGTCTCTAGAAACCACTTCAGATAGGAACCGTGGGACAACGATAAAGGACGGATTTCTTGAATTGATTATGACCCGTTAAATGAGGAAGCAAGAAAGGTTTTAAAAATCCATATTCGAAATTTCAGGTAAAAAGCTTTTTGCAAACTAGAATACTCAAAAATATTTTTTGGCAAAACTTTTGGCGTTTTTAAATCCATTCCAAATATCATTTTTTTTTTGTCTGTTCACGGTTGTGATGTCACACCTATCATGATGCCACATATGAACTAAAACTAAAAATCCTGCATCGCAGGATCGCGTGATTAGAACATTTTATACAACAGCCTGAAATCAACTGTCGGGTAGCTGCCCGGACCAGACACAACACCTGTCTGGTCGGAGGATTCTCCCATTTCAGTAGAGGTTAGCGGGACTTAATACCCTGTTCCGCATACACTAAATCTCCGTTCATTTAATCCACAGAAAGCGTAGAACAAGAATCGGAGCCAGTTAGCCGCGATGTGGTGACCCTTAACTGCACGGTTGCCTACATGTCGCAGTGTATGTCCTGCGACAAATGCCGTGCTTCATGCCGGTCTATGGGCGCTAACAGCTTGAGGTAAGATACTTCGCTTCGAGTCATTCACTCCACAGAGAGCGTAGAACAAGGTGAGGTAACTGCATGGTGGCTCTCATGTCACTATATACAGGGTGACTGGTAATTAGTGTACAATACTTAAACACGTGATTGTGCTCGTGGTAACCAACAACTTTTACTATGGGAACAAACCTGAAATCGCGAAAAAAAATCAGCTGTTCAGTACATTTATGTTAGCCTAATGTACTGAACAGCTGATATTTTTTTCGCGATTTCGGCTTTGCTCCCATAATAAAAATTGTTTGTTATCATGAGCATAATCAGGTGTTTAAGTATCGTACACTAATTGCCAGTCACCCTATATAACCTCGTGCTTCCTGCCGATCTATGGGCGCTAACGCTAAGCTTTAGGTAAGGTACTTCTCTACTAATCATTCACTCTACAGAGTATCATGTATATTACTTGCGAAAAGTGCCATGCTTCCTGCCGGCCTTCCTGCCAGCTTGAGGTAAGATACTTCGCTGCACGCTATACACTCCACAAGAAGCATCGATCATGAATCAACTGCTTGAACAGGAACTCAGCTTAGCTATGAGTCATCTGACCCCGGGGGTTACCATGACGTTTAAAGTAAGATTGTTTTATTCCTATTCCATTGTGGGTAAGAGATGGCGCTAGACAACCTGTATAACTCTGTCTCTTACCCACACAGAAATAAGAATGAAACAATCTTACTTTGGAACGTCATGGTACAGGGGTATGACTGACGTTCCTGTAAACGATCTTCAATTCTGATGAATTTTATATCCCTAAAATATTTTTGGTAATCAGTTTTGATGGAAGCAAGTATCAGCGTAGTGACAGAAACGATATTCGTATCTAGCAGCTTGCAAAAATGATCAAGATTGGCTTGTCATATTTTAAACTTAAATTAAGTTTGGTAGCCTGTGCCTAAAAGCGAAACGATACGGCCTTAGTCGTTAGTAGTATTATTAGTAGTAGTGCAGTCAAGAAATGAAAAGATGAACATAATAATAATAATATTAGACGGCGTTGTGTGATAATTCACAACTATCACACAACGCCGTCTAGTCTCAAGCTAAGTAGAGCTTGTGTTATGAGTACTAGACAACTGATAAACATACATAAATATTTCTAAATACATACATAATCATAGATAAATTACACCCAGACACAGAAAAAATGATCGTGCTCATCGCACAAACATTTGTCCTGGGTGGGAATCGAACTCACGACCTCCGGCATAGCAGTCAGGGTCACTAACTACTAGACCAACAGGCCAGTCATGTATCATGTATGTATGACAAAAGTTTTTTTTTTTTGGTTGGAAATCATCATTCATTGGTTGGAGCGAGTGGGGCCGTCAGACTTATAGTGACTAAAACCCACCTATTGGGTTCCTTCTGTGTTTCTTCAGGCCCTTGAGCTCCAGGGCCCCGGTAACTCTTTCGAATAATCCAGCAACCCTAAGTGTGGCCGAATATAATTTCATAACTTATTTTTTTTATATACTTTATGTTCCAGATGGTTCCACGATGGATGCTGTGAATGTGTTGGAGACAAGTGTTTATCTTACGGGATTAATGAGAGCAGGTAATTATTGATTAATAATAATAATAATAATAAGTGCAGTTTTGTGGCGAACTGTTGGGCATTAGCGACCCCACGGACCCGATCTCCCGGGAGAATTCTTGTACTTCATCTCCGGCTTGCCTTTATTGGCCGGCCGTAGTGAACACTGACGAGGAACTGAGCTCCCACCTCTCTCTTGCCTTTATTGGCTGGCTTGAGTGGAGATTCGCAAGAGCAAACGTGCTCGGGAGAAGGATGTATAATCCAGTAAGGTGCTGGTAGGGATCTTGACCGTACTTCCGGGATTGTCCTGATAGCCGTGGTATACCTCTCCACTCCTTAAGCACGTCAGGATATGTTCTTACGTTCTCGTGTTGCTACGTCACTTCGTGCTAGCGGCCGTTTTTGGGGGCCCATTTATTGAGTGTGCAAGTCACCCCCTGCCTTTTTTCGATGCATATTAATAACGTTGTTCAGGCAGGGGCCATAGTCTTGACATAGTTCCATATTACCAGTCCACTTAAGACTCCAAAAACCATAGCCCTATTATCTTTGTTCTCCATATGTCGCAACAGTTTTTCAATAACCGGGGGTTGTCCTTGGGTGCACTAGCATAGCGCGTACAGGGATAATCGTCGGTTGGTATCATGTTCCATTATAATTGTCTAAAGGGCCTCTGCGAGTTGGCTTCGGCTCCTCGTACGCCTCCCAAAGGTCCAGGACCTCAGGGTCCTGAGATAAATAAAATTTTAAAAAATAATAATAATAATAATAATATTTATTTCATAAAATAGGAACACATTGCACTGTATACATAGTAGAATATTAATGTTAACATTATCACATTTTAGCACAATATTATTGGCTCTATCCCTTAAACTAGGTCTAGCCTGTATCTTATGAGATAGGGTTCAACCATGTGGGTACAATATTTACATATAGCATTCTGTAGCAAGTAAAACAGTGTTGGTGTCACATAAGCAAAATTAAAACTGTGGAAGAAGTGTAGTTAGTGTGTTGAGTATATAAGTAAGAGTGTATGTGTGTGTGTGTGTGTGTGTGCGAGGGTGTGTGCATGAGTGTAATGTGTATGTGTGTGGATTTTGGAACTGTTTTTTACGAGATGAATGTTAGGAGATTCTCCGTTGTAAGGTAATCCTGTTGTAGTAGCCATTGAGTGATAATGACTTTCAGCGTGTGTCTGTTTACATCAAGAATGTTTAGTATTTTGTGTAGTTTCTTGTATATATAAGTACCTAGGACGTAATATTGGCGTTTGGCAAATGTAGTTTTATGAGTTACACCTGATGGGACATTTGTGCGTTTTTCTGGGTTGGATCTGGGCATGCTTCTATGAGTTCTGAGGACAGACTGCAAGATGAAGAGCTGTCTAACTGTAAGTACCTTACATTCATCATAAAGTTGTTTGGTTGGATAGAAGTACGGTTTCTTGGTCATTACTTTGAGAACAGCTCTTTGAGCTCGCTCTATCTTCAGGAAATTTGTTTTAAAAGTACCACCCCATGCAGTAATGCAGTATCCGATAATCGATTGACACAGTGCGAGGTATACCATTTTTAATGTGTCCACGTCAGCCGATTCTCTAAGGGATTTAAAAACATATATAAGACGCAGTGTTCTGCTGGTTATCGTTTCTACCTGCTTATCCCATCGTAGGCCGTCGTCTATTTGCAAACCTAGGTACTTTACACAGTCACTTCTAACTAGAGTAGGACAGAGACACGGTGTTGCCGAGTTGAGGCAGGAGTGAGGAGGAGTGATTAAAAGCAACCTACTCTATACTGTAAAGAGGTTGAGTTTGTAAGTTTCAATGTTGAAGGTATGCTCACCTGCCCCTCATTAGATTAATAAAATGTCTTTCACGGATAGAAAGTTACAATATCGCTAAGAGTCTGAGCACACTGTTTTTTTTTCTGGTCGTTTATAACAATATATACTTACATCTTGGATATAGAAGGAGAAACTGACTGACATATCAACGCACAGCCGAAACTACTGAGTCTAGGAACGTGATATTTTGCACAAGGCTTCCTTTTATATTGTAGGCAAGCACTAAGAAGGAGTTTTTGAAAATTCGAATTTTAAGGGGGTGAAAAGGGGAAATTCGTTTTTAGGCAAAATGTTATTCCTTGGTTCCATATAATTGAAACTTAGCATAAATAGTAACCCAAGTAAATAAAAAAGGTGGTCATTATTCGTTTTTTAAAACTACCCCTATAAAAAGATTTAGGGGGTGTTAGAGGTTGTATGGGAGAATCTTATTCGTTGGGTTAATAAACTTGGAACTTGGCACAAATTTTAATCAAAATAAATAATAATTACTGTCATGTTACTTTTTCAAAAGTATTTTCAAAATAAGGTTTGAGGGGTGTTAAAGTTTTTGTGAAAACTCTCGCGAGCGAAGTCGCTAGTGCTAGAACAAATATTACAGATATTTGTTCGTAATTAATTTTAAAATAGTTAATTACATAGTAGCCGATGGACTTATTTTGTTGCGAAAATCATTTTCTCGAAACCTAGGCTCATTAAGTCATTATGAACACCCATATTTTTGTGGATTCTTTTATGCTTCTCGAATTTCCTTATAAACCCCTCATACAAACAATACATAATCTAATCATACATAGGTTTTGTTATTATTTATTTTATGTGTTTACCTTTAACCTTTCGTATGCCGTAATTAGCGACACAATTAAAAAGCGATTGTGTCTCGCTTGGATCCGCGCACCGGGCATTCAATGAGTTAAGATCACGAAACTTTAAGATAAAAAGTATACTAAATTCAAACTTGGGGGTTCTACTCACGTATTTGTAATGTCCTATTGATTTGAAATCTTTAATAAAAGTCGGATATTATTTTTTAGGGCAGAAAAAACGAATGTTTTAATCAAGCTCATACGCTTTACACATGATAAATCGCAAACCAATCTAATAAGAACTTAAATAAATTATAAACACTCCTAACAAAAACAATACGCTTCTCCTCGGCTTCGACGCAGTCGGGTAAACATTCAGATAAAATCTAAAATTAGCAAGAAATTGTATGAAAGGTGGATACTCGACAGTGCGCACACTGGACAAGATTGCAAAGGCACACCTGCGTAACGAGGTCGCCTCGACATTAGCATATTATAATATTGAGCGGTGACCTGCGCAAGCGCAGACGCCGAAGACGTATCGAGTTACTGACAGGTGTTGCCAATCAATTATTATTTTTTAATTGATAGGAACTGTTTGCGATGGTATTATGTGAATTATGTTTTCATAATTTATTAGATAATTAAATGTGGATATTGTGTGTGGTATTGCGAGTTACGTAAACTTTGATCCTTTTGTTTTGACTTGGCTGACCAGTAGTTACGCATTGTGACGTTGTCTTACTTTTCTTGATAAATTATAAAGTTGCTTCTTAGCCATAAAAAATTGTAATTATAGTTTATTAACTATTATTGTTAACAATCTATTTTCGGTAAATTAGATAAAATTATTAACCATAACTACAAAATTAATATGTACGTATAAACACAAGATCCATTTTTTAATTGGAAAGTTTTTAAATAACTCGCAAAATCGCTCCAACCAGAGCGAGAGGGTGAGACTTTTTCTGACTAAAACTAGACTTTCAATTTGCGATCCAGGGCCGCGGTAACTCTTTCGAACAACTCTTCGCTCAAAACACAAGATCCTACGTTTCATAAATAAATTGGTTTATTTTTATATAAAAAAATTCTTAACTAACTATAATTACACTAAAACCAAATAATGATAATAATAAAAACCCTAAACTGATTAAAATATGGCGTCAAAAAACTGCTCCACATCGCTGTTGTCTGGTATGTATGGCAATGCTTATCCTCTGTCCAAGGGAAAAGTCCACCCTTGGGTCACGCGAAGTGTCAACTAGATGTTTAGACAGATCTATAAAAAAATAAATAATCTACTATGTGCTATCCACTGTGAACTTTCTTAAAAAGAACTTCTATCGTAATCGTGAGATGCTAACCATCTTTATGCATTTAGAACAACAAAACACACACTAAATATATATATATATGTCGTCGCCAGATCATAGAAATTTATCACTTCATGATATATCATGAAGTAATAAATTTCTATGATATGATATGGCCAAGTTATACTGGCCAGATCGTTTTAAACGTTAAACTTTGATGATATGCAAATCCTCGTTTGGCCTACTTTCTTTGGACTTTTCGTTATCATAGAAATCCTACATCAATGATATGGCTAAACGACGAGGATCGACATGTCATCAAATGTTAACGTTTAAACGATCTGGCCAGATTTAGTTGGCCATATCATGAAGTGATCAATTTCTATGATCTGGCCACGACATATATGCCTTACATACCTTATCGTTATATATTTTGTATTGTTATCTGTAAGCCAACCAAATAAAATAAAATAAATAATATGTATATATTCACCCTCCATATTTACAGATGCCTGGCGTGTCCCGGCGGCAAAGAGACAACGGTGAACTCTCTCGACGAGGACCTGACGTACGATGATCTCGACTATGGCGAGGAGGTGGAGACGCAGTCCGTATAACTCGTGTTTTCATGTAGTGGGTACTGTAGTATAGGCTGAAAACTTAGTTTACATGAACATGTTTTTTACAAAGAGGAGGGCTCGAAATTCAAATTTTTTTTTAAACTGACATAAGGTAATCTTATATTTGTATTCAGATTTTGGAAAAACGAACTCTATTTCATACATGACAAAGTTCAAATTCTATTGCGATCCATGCTTTTTAAGGGCCTTTTATACATGGTCTCTTAAACATAGTTAACGCTGTAGTCGATGCTGGAGTTGGCGTTGGATACGCGTTTTTTTTTCATTTTATGAACCATGGCAGTGCCCCTTTATCCTCTGATTTTGACTTGAGTCACATAGACGCAAAATTTTGCTGAAAAATCTTCCAAATTGTTTGATCAATTTTTTTTATTAGTCTCGGCTAAAACCTATTCCAGTTTTTGTGGGACTGACTGGTGGATTTTATTCGGCTGCACTTTTGTTCATGCTGGCCACCCGTAAAAGCGAATTCATGTTGACGTGTGTTTTGAGCCAAAAACTTTAAATGCTTCCAGACTGTATATTAAATTAGAAATATTATGTTTTATGCCTTGATTGGACATTTCAATAAGAAGAAAACGAAGTAAACGTCTTTTACTGCAGTTTATGAAAAAAAAATCACTCGAGTTCGAAATTTAATATATTATATCTACGCCGACAGCTACAGACTGGCTGGTTATAAAACTAACCTTACGTAACATGCTCTCTGCATTACTCGGATAAAAATATATTCGGATAATAGTATATTTTCAATTCTGAGAGCGCAATGTTTTTTTATCTGATTTTTAAGGCGTTTACATGGGAGTAAATAGTGTAATGACCCCAGACTTTTGCCTGTTAACACTTACGACAAATAAATTGGTCACCATCGAAAAAGAATTGGTTGTTTGCATGCCGTTAGTAAAGTTTGGGAAATTAACTGCGTCCCACTTTTGACTACAATTCAGTAAATTGAAAAAGCTTCATTAAGGTTGAAACATATATCATAGTGTTGGTGGTGTCCAACTTGTGACCTTTTTAAAATATTTTTAGGAAAAAAATTTAACATTGTGTAAAAATTATTGGAATCGATTCAGTTACTGATTCTGAACAAACTATATTGAGGTTTCGCATATACTTACTAAAAATAATGTATAAGCAAATAAGTCAATTTTAACGTGCAAATGACATACGAACTTAATCAAGGTGATATTCAATTAATTTTCATGACTGTCTAAGAGTTCATTGAGGGATAGATTTTAGTATCTTACGTACCTTCGTACATTTATTTCCAGTGGTAATATATTTATGACTACTCTAAGCTTTACACTGTGTAACAATTTATTATTTAAAACATTCGATCAAATCAAGTTAGGTATACTGTTTGCCACAAAAAGATTCTCAATCTTTTCTAAGTGTTATTATTATAATCTTCCGTCCCTAACAATTTAAGTAGTGAATTAGTGAAGCCATGTAATCATGGTGAACAAAATATGTAAAGAAATATTATTGCTCGGAACAACCTATTGCAGTATTGCAAGCCTCAGAGAGACAAGTCCCGTAAACATTGTCTGTTTGACCCTTAAACTGCTTGCGTCGGAATAGTCTGACGAGTGTTTTTGTGTCCTATTCGCCAGGGTCGTGTGTTTGCGACTGGGTACTCCATCTCGTTTAGCTGAAAGTGAACCACGGGCCCCTGGAACGAAGGCAAAGAAGAAACAGGAGTGGGTTTTAGTCAGTAAAAGTCTGACACGCCCTCCGACTCCGCCCAAGGGCGGGAGATGTCATTAAATGATTTCCCACCAAAAAAAAATCTGGTTAAGCTCTTCAATCCCCATAGGTGACAGAAGAGCTGACGAGATGGAGTATTTGGTCGTGAATGTGCGACCTTGAGGGAATATAAGTACGCGAGTGTGTCGGATATATCCGACGTAGGCAATTAAAAGATTAAATACGAATGATGACTATGCAAGTGTTGCCAGCAACATGAAATTGACATAATCATTGAGCGACTACTCAAAAATGTTCAGTTGCTATCAACTATTCTCTGCAAATAGCATAGCATAGTCGGCCTCTCTAGGAGAGGGAATGGGCCGTAATCCACCACGCGGGCCCAGTGCGGGTTGGTGGATGTCACGTGTCTTCGAATTTTTGGTTCTAGGACATGCCGGTTTCCTCACGATGTTTTCCTTCACCGTTTTGAGAGCAGTGGTGATGAAATAAATTACATAAAGTAATGCGCCTAACTGGGTTTGAACCCGCGACCTACAAGTGGTAAGTCGGGGCCGTTACCACTCGGCCACCACTGCTCCTCATACTCGGCCACCACTGCTCCTCATACTCGGCCACCACTGCTCCCCCTCGGCCACCACTGCTCCTCTCTGCAAATGTTTCTCAATATTTTGTTCACCCTGAATGCTTTATTGATAAAATTAACAACGCCTATATTGTTTACTTAGTACGTAGATGTATGTAAGCTATTTTATATTTTTATACTGTTGAGAGAAGGAATCTCAAAGTGCCAAATGTATTGCTTGTACAAAAAATGCCATTACTTTTTAATATTTACGTAATTTGGAATAGGAATCTTAGGCGATATTTATTTATTGTGACTTGAGAGGTATTGTTGCCACTTTTCTCGATTTTGTTAATATCTGTGGACATATTAATTATTTAATAAATGGAATGCTAGATGGCACTGAACTCAACATTTTTAGTTTATTTTGTTTTTAGTGTATGGGAGTATTCTTAAGTCAAGAAAATTGTGTTTATTAAAATCGGACTCACCACTTTATTGAAAGTCAGAATGTTACTTCTAAATACTCTGTTCATGTCTGTAACTAATACTGTTTAAGTATATCGTTGAGCACTATACATAAGAGTCATGAACAGTCACGACTTAGCATTCACCTTTTGTCTGAGTTTTGTTAATAACTTTCTTCCATGATGGAGAATGAAAGTATTTAAGGGTGGAATTCACCAATAATACTAATCGCGTTTTAACGTTTGGATTTTGTTAAGCGGCTTTTAGGTTGGAATTCACCAATTTAACGTTTTGCTCGCATAATCGCGTTTACCCGCTGTCACTAGTGTCACTTGTAAAAATACAACAAAAGAAAAATACAGACAAGTGACACTAGTGACAGCGGCTAAACGCGATTATGCGAGCAAAACGTTAAATTGGTGAATTCCAACCTAAAAGCCGCTTAACAAAATCCATGGGCCGAAAGAATCTCAATCTCTTAGTAGCAAATATTAAGGATATTAACTTTTGAAATTCTCCCATAAACATGTAACGAATTAAACTGCTTACGGTTTTAAATATTGCAATGAAAAAATAAGCCCATATTGTTTGCCATTCACAAAAAAAAACGTTGCAACTATTTATGTTAAAAGTTTTTGTGGAAACATTGCCTCAATCAATTTTTATTCTTATATTTTTGCCGCCATAATTAGTACTTTTAATTATTGTAAGTGCCTTTTCGATGTATTTTTAAAAAAGATTATACACAGTTTATACTTGATGTCAATATTGTGAATCATAATAAACAATATTTTTTTATATAGAACATGAATATTTTATTACATAGGTACTTACTAACTTTTTTGACCTTCGTTTCGATCTTGATGTTGATTTAGGTCATGTTCGTGAACGGACACTCAGTTGAGACTGGCCAACTCTTAACTGCCACTGGCTTATTACAGTATAATATGATTTAAAAGAGTGTCCATGGAGTTTCTTGCACATTCTTCTCTATAGAGATCTGCGCTTTGGAATGTGCAATTAGCATCATTCTTCTGACTGATTTCTTGACAATTCAATAGTACCTAAAAATATTGTATTTGAAATAAATGCTTTGACAGATTAATAGTAGGTACTCTCTTACAATATCAAATATCGCAAGAGTTGGAAGTGCGGAACCAAATATATCATGCAATTAAGAACCTTATTACAAAGTACACGATGTCATTAACTAACAGTAAGAAAACAAAGTAAAGAAACAATAAATTACCTAGTAGTGAAAACGTGAATTAAAAAAAAAAATGTTAATTGGCATACATACCTCGGTACTTATGTCAGTACTTCAGTAGTATCCACGAAATACGTCCTCTGCTAGACCTAGACCCCCAAGCCCAAGCGTCAAAGCATCGACTGATGTGTGTACCTATCGCATGCAGCGTCATCGATAACTATATTATCTCCGCTCTATAGTATAATATCTGATGCGTGAGAGCACAAGATGTTACCACCCAAAGCTGTCTTTCAGAGACGTAGCGTGGACTAATCTAGACGTGGGCGAAAGTCAATGACATTTATTAATAGTCTAACAAAATTTACGATAAATACCAATAATTTTAAATTCTGTTAATAATGATATATTATAAATATTTACCTATTCATAAAAACTTATAATTTTGAGTAATAGTTTGGGTACTTGAAATTTAACCTCCTACGGCCGGCCACTCAATTAAAGTGGGCCTACCATCGAGATATAAGTACTGTACGTTAGTACTTATATCTCGATGGGGCCTACACTTTAATTGAGTGGCCGGCCGTAGGCGAAGGGTCGCTTCGCCCACGCCTAGCTGCGCTGCTCCTGCCTTTTTCCTCAGACTTCACAAGGCATATCAACATACAAACATCCTCTATTAGCATTAAAAAAACAAACATAAAATCAATTGCAAATGCACTTATTAAAATTCTACTTTCAGTTTATATTACCTCTACAACGGTGAAGCGACCGACTAGTTGTTTGCATTTAAAATATATTGGAGGATATACCTCCAATATATTTTAAATGCAAACAACTAGTCGGTCGCCACAAAATATTCTAATGAAGAATTTAAATACTAATGTGTAAATTCTTCATTAGAATATCTTGAGGAGACCGGGAGGTAGTTTTATATCCTTTTACATACCTATACAACTTTTTTTTTTGTAAAACTGACCTAAATTTTTGTTAGGTCAGTTTTACAAAAAAAAAGTGCTGATCTGCTGAGCTGATCAATTCAAGTTGATAAAGAAATAAAAAAATATTTTAATAGAAACTTTCGTATGTTAACAAACGTTAATTGCGTAACGGCCGGGCCTTTGTACTGGCCATGGTCTGCAGCGAGGAGGAGTGACAGGCGGTCGCCTCCTCTCAAGCCCGGCGGATCCCGATCTCGATTTCCAGCCACCGTAGGCGCGGGCTAACGGACGACGAGCAATGGGTAGCTCGCCGTTCAACCGTAAGGTAACCGTTCGGACCGAGCCCACGGCGACGTCGTCGACGGCGCGTAGTGTTCCACGCGCGCCTCAAGGAGATGTCAGCAAAACCGTAGAGGTCCAACAGGGTCGAAGCCTACTGGAGCATTCGCATTCGTAAGGCAACGAAGGAACGAAGGAGTGGGTTTTCGTCAGTCAAAGTCTGACACGCCCTCCCTCTCCGCCCAAGGGCGGGAGAAGTCATTGGAGGATTTCCCACCTAAAAAAAAAAGTAAAAATAAAAATATTACATTTCGATACAAGTGGAGATATATTTTCACACAAATTCACCCGAACCGTACAGGCACGGTAATATTATCTATATACCGTGGTACAGGCGAGGGTGATATGTAACCGAGTGTTGCAGTGACAAATCTCCACGTTTTTAAATACACTTACGAAGAAATACTTTCTCTGAAAATTTCGACGCATTTTTGTTCATTGAAAAATACTGAAGAAAATTTTCCAAAGTTGCCATACATTTTAGTTGTGATTTAGATGGCAGCAGGTTATCGCAAGTAGGTATTTTTTAACTCAATCACAATATCTGGCGGCCTTCAAATCTTAAATTCGTCATTTTTTTTTCACAAATAACACAAATGAATAAGTTTTTTAGGGTTCCGCCCAACCAGCAAAACAGTCTCAGAACTCGCACTTTTTAAGAGTGGTAGGCTTAAAGCGCTCTTATATTTGTTTTAGAACATACCATCCCAAGGGGGGGACCCAGGGGGGGGGGGAGGGGGTTTCCTATATTACTTTTAGACAAGCCGGTATGGCCTCAAGAACGCTCAGTCTCATAATCAAGTCTCATATATGTATATATAAGAGCATTTACTAAGACTAGTTGCACTTGAGAAAAACTTGGTTTTATATGGGTTTTTTCTAAGCTCGTTTGATTTTATATTAGACTTGCTAAATGCTATTGTAAGATGTCAGACTAATATCAGCATAGCTTAAGAGTACTGTGAATACGTGCATTTCTGATCTTATTTGAAACTAATATAAGATCAATAGCACTGGATAAGTATGATATTAGAGTGATTTTTATGATATTAGTGCGAACTTCGTGTCCGTATAGCCTTAAGATTAAGTTCTTTTTTTTTCTCTGTCGATTTAAGGTTTTATGTAAAATTGCGAGGAAACATAATTTATTCCAATATGGAGTTATCTTGAGTATACCAAATGCTAAAATTAGAGTAAACAATCTTACATTAGTCTAATAGTGCGCTTGTAAAATACAGCTATACTAATGGCGACACTATCACAACAACACAACAACAACAAGCTCTGCTTAGCTTGAGACTAGTCGGCGTTGTGTGATGGTTGTGGAATATTATTATTATTTTCATTTTCAATATTTATCTCAGGACCCTGAGGTCCTGGACCTTTGGAAGGCGTACGAGGAGCCGAAGCCAACTCGCAGAGGCCCTTTAGATAATTATAATGGAACATGATACCAACCGACGATTATCCCTGTACGCGCTATGCTAGTGCACCCAAGGACAACCCCCGGTTGTTGAAAAACTATTGCGACATATGGAGAACAAAGATAATAGGGCTATGGTTTTTGGAGTCTTAAGTGAACTGGTAACATGGAACTATGTTAAGACTGTGGCCCCTGCCTGAACAACGTTATTAATATCCATCGAAAAAAGGCAGGGGGTGACTTGCACACTCAATAAATGGGCCCCCAAAAAACGGCCGCTAGCACGAAGTGACGTAGCAACAAGAGGGCAACATATTCTGAGGTGCTTGAGGAGTGGAGAGGTATACCACGGCTATCAGGACAATCCCGGAAGTACGGTCAAGATCCCTACCAGCACCTTACTGGATTATACATCCTTCTCCCGAGCACGTTTGCTCTTGCGAATCTCCACTCAAGCCAGCCAATAAAGGCAAGAGAGAGGTGGGAGCTCAGTTCCTCGTCAGTGTTCACTACGGCCGGCCAATAAAGGCAAGCCGGAGATGAAGTACAAGAATTCTCCCGGGAGATCGGGTCCGTGGGGTCGCGAATGCCCAACAGTTCGCCAAAAAACTGCACTGCGCATTGTATCTCTCTTAGTCTGGCCCCTCACCCTAGGCATATTACAGCAAAGCAAACTTCACCGATACAGACCTAGGGTATATTGGAGCACGCAAGCCCCACCACGACGTCAACGTAGAGATACGGCGATGGGGTTATTATTATCAATGTTTATCTCAGGACCCTGAGGTCCTGGACCTTTGGAAGGCGTACGAGGAGCCGAAGCCAACTTGCAGAGGCCCTTTAGATAATTATAATGGAACATGATACCAACCGACGATTATCCCTGTACGCGCTATGCTAGTGCACCCAAGGACAACCCCCGGTTATTGAAAAACTGTTGCGACATATGGAGAACAAAGATAAGATAATAGGGCTATGGTTTTTGGAATCTTAAGTGGACTGGTAACATGGAACTATGTCAAGACTATGGCCCCTGCCTGAACAACGTTATTAATATGCATCGAAAAAAGGCAGGGGGTGACTTGCACACTCAATAAATGGGCCCCCAAAAACGGCCGCTTGCACGAAGTGACGTAGCAACAAGAGGGCAACATATCCTGAGGTGCTTGAGGAGTGGAGAGGTATACCACGGCTATCAGGACAATCCCGGAAGTACGGTCAAGATCCCTACCAGCACCTTACTGGATTATACATCCTTCTCCCGAGCACGTTTGCTCTTGCGAATCTCCACTCAAGCCAGCCAATAAAGGCAAGAGAGAGGTGGGAGCTCAGTTCTTCGTCAGTGTTCACTACGGCCGGCCAATAAAGGCAAGCCGGAGATGAAGAACAAGAATTCTCCCGGGAGATCGGGTCCGTGGGGTCGCTAATGCCCAACAGTTCGCCACAAAACTGCGCTGCGGATTGTATCTCTCTTAGTCTGGCCCCTCACCCTAGGCATATTACGGCAAAGCAAACTTTACCGATACAGACCTAGGGTATATTGGAGTACGCAAGCCCCACCACGACGTCAACGTAGAGATACGGCGATGGGGTTATTATTATTATTATTACTATTACTATAAATACAAATTAACAAATAAAATAATTAAACGAGAACAGGAAATACCTTATTTAACAAAGCGCATGAATTTTGAAGCGTAAAATGAGGTCTAATTAACAGTAAATAATAAATTCCAATACGATTACTTACCGTAAAACTACTTTTACTTTTATACTAAAATAATATAATATAAACATTAACTTCACGAATTTTAATTTGTTTACATTTAATTTGAAACCAACACGAACTTTTAAGTTCGATCTGACGTAAAATTCTCAAAATATTCTAACCTTAGACCAATAAAAGCCTATGCAGGCTTACAAGATACTTACGTAAAAGCAATATTAGCCTAAGTCGGCTTAAATTAATTTTGGCTAAATTTCAGTAAGTGCAAACAGCATTCAATTAGACTGATATTAGAACGATATTAAACTAAATATGCTTATAATTAGTGCCCAAACCCAGGCTTATATCATTATATAGGAGTGATGTAAGAGCAAAAAAACAGTAGTCTTGAGATTGTTGTAAGCCTAGTTTTTGCTGGTTGGGCGTACCTCAAAAGGAAAAAACGGAACCCTTAAAGGATCACTTTGTTGTCCGTCTGTCTGTCAAGGGAACGCGTGGTGGTATCGAGTTGAAATTAAAACCATATACTCAGGTCTGCGGTCCCTTGAAGCTGTGAAAAAAAACAAACTTCTAAGTTAACGGAAAAAAAGATACGGCCGTTTATAACGCAAAAAAAAAACGTTTATTTCGACACTTTCATCATTCATCATTATCGTCATCATTTCAGCCAAAAGACGTCCACTGTTAAACATAGGCCTCCTCCAAGCGTCGCCAGAACGACCGGTCCTGTGCCTCTCGGATCCATCAGATTCCCGCAACCCTGACCATGTCATCGGTCCACCTTGTGGGAGGCCTTCTAACGCTACGTCTTCCGGTACGCGGTCGCCACTCGAGCATCTGTTCTGCGTGCAATGTGCCCTGCCCATTGCCACTTAAGTTTGGCGATTCTTCGAGCTATGTCGGTAACCTTGGTTCTCCTGCGGATATCTTCATTTCTGATGTGATCACGCAAGGAAACTCCGAGCATAGCCCTTTCCATTGCCCTTTGGGTGGCTTTATTTATTTACTTATGTATACACAAACACTTAAAAATGAAAAGAACAAAAGCAGATAGAAGAGCACAAAGGTACTGCTTATACTAGGACTTTAAGTCTTCTTATGAGACCCATTCCCAAGTAACAAAGTTCTCCTGTAGCGCACAGTTTACAGGCTCACAGCACTAGTACTTCTCTCTTAGTAGTTCCAGGTTTTACTACCAAGCTTATAACAGGTTACACGGAGTTCATTTGGGTTTATAGTACATCTGTTCTTATAAGTTGACTTATACTCGTGTATAGAACAAAATTATAGGCACAGTAAAGGCTAAGATGGCCTATAAAAGTGTTGCATAGGTGTAAATACACTTGAGAAAACTTGGTCCAGTAAGATACACTTATAATCGCCTACAAGAAGTAATTATAAATCCGCTATAAGTGTCATACGCCAGTAATAGTAATTTATAGAACTAAATGCACTTAGAACCATTTGCATTTGTAACTTGACCTTATAGGGGTGTATAAGTCAACTTTATGTGCCAATTTTAAGTGAATTAGTTCTACAGTGGTTTCTTTTAAGAGTAAGTGTACTTGGTATTATTGTGGACTCTCGAATGCTGTTATAGTCTTAATTTATATATAAAGGTTTCTTATAAAACCATTCTTGTAAATCCTAACTCGTCACAATATGGCGCAACAATGCTGTCACCTTAGAACTAATATTATTTTTAAACACAACTTAGTAAATACGCCGTGTTCAAAAGGCGAACAAAAATTGAGATGTAAAACATAATATACTTCACCGAAAATACTTACGCGTTTGCCGTGCAAACATATATGTACATATAATATTACGTGCGAAATACTTGTTAATACATTTTATATAAAATAGATGATTACTTTTAATTTTTTTTTATTTTTCTTCACAATCGCACAACACAACAAAAATTCATAAATGTTTGAAGTAGCTAGTAATAGAAGCGCGGAGTACGTTACACGCCTGCCTGGTTCTATTAAATGCTCATAGTGAGCTTCGCGGGAGCAGATAGTTCTGCGTAGTCCAACTATAAGTGTATTATTGGTCTAAGTGGTGCTTGTCAAGTCTACCATAAGTGTTTTATTAGCAAAAGTACGCGTATAAAATGGGCCCTTTTCCGTGGTTATAAACTTTTACTAGCCTGTTATAGACCTGGCTCCAGAACCACTACAAGACCACATTTTGTTACTTGGGTTGTAAGCGACCGTGTTTCGTAGCCAATATGTCATCACTGGCAATAGACACTGATCATAGACTTTCGTCTTGTGACACTGTGGTATATGACGAGAAGATACTGTGCAGCTTCCCGAACGCTGCCCAACAACAATTCGATGATTGACCTCTTTCTCGAAGTTAGATCTACCTACAGGTAAACATAGTCGTCCACAACTTCGTGTGTAGAGAATCTCCGATCTTGATAGGAGTGGGTGCTACATGGATGTTAACCATGACTTTGGTTTTGTCCATGTTCATTTTAACTTTTAAGTCCCACTCTTTCGGAAGCTCTACTGAGGTCACCGAGCATTGTACTGATCTCCTCCGTAGCTTCAGCCATGACTACTAGGTCGTCGGCAAACCTATAGCCTAACCCTAGCAATGCCTAGCCCTCTCCATTCCAGAACCTTGAAGACATCCTCCATTGCGGCCGTGAACAGTTTCGGAGAAATAACATCTCAATGCCTCACACCTCGCTGCAAGAGGATAGGTTTCGAGGTCTGGTCCTGAAGTCGGACTGACATGGTGGCGTTTTTGTACAAACACTTCAGCACTTTGATGTACAGTCACCCATCAAAAGTGCTTAGATACCTTAACGCCTATTTTCCCTTGCACGTTAGAGTTCAAGTTTTCGAAAATTAAACTAGATGGAGTTGGTTTCTTCACAGCTAAGTGGCGAGCAAAGGCAATCTCACAAAGTATAAACTTGACTTTTAGTTTAACAAATAATAGACACATGCGTCATCATTGTCGTCAACAACTGATTGTAGTTCATAATTTCATCGTTCAAATTAGAGTCATGTTGACCTAGCGGTTTAGCATGTGCAGATAGATGCGTAAATCAATGAGCCATGAGTTCAAATCTCACGTAGTACTCACACTTTTTGTAAGTCTTTTTGTAAGTAACAAAAGAAGTTGGAAGGAATATTAAATCAAAGCTAACAAGTGGATATTTATTTGTAATATAATATTCAAGTGGGTAGTTACTCAGCAAAATGAAAAAAATGCAGGTAAACAGTTGACAAAAGGCACTATTAAAAATAATATGTTTATTTCTTACAATTTCTTAATCAAATTTAACAATCACTGTTTATTAATCACCGAATAAGATTATAATATTATATATAATTTCTTATTGAGGCCATAGCTTAAGTATTCGTTTCCAAAATTGGAAAGAGGTTTGAAGCTTATGTAACCTTAACAAAAACAAACAAAATACCAGATAATTTTATCACAAAGGTCAAAAGGATTAAAAATGTAGGCTAAAAACTATAAAATTGCACAACAACACATCAAGTGTTCATAACTTTTTTAAGTTGTTTTAAATACGGATATTAAGTTAAACACACATAACAAGGTCTCCAGTTAATACAGAAAATAAGTATATATGTAGCATAGTGGTTCGTCGACCGACGTCCGTTTTCTTCGTATTCCCTTATCATGGTTTGATGCTGCAACATGTTTATTAGTTTTAGTCTGCCAGCTCTTTGATGGTGTTTCAAAGAACCCTCTTCTTCAAATCATCATATCCATAGAACAACTGTTTTTCTCTGCAACAATAAAACAGAAATATATAATATCCAATAATGATTATTATATAGGAGTTTTTTGTTTAAAAGCGTTAAAAAAAACTACTTACGTTTACACCGGTCTCTCTGGTTACTTCTCACAAGTTTTTACCTTGATTATGCATAGCAATTATTTGAGTTCTTTTTACTAAATCTATATAACAATGCATATTTACTCATTTTCGTAAAATAAGTAGACAATACACCTGGTTAAAAATAAAATTGAACGAAAGGCATAACTCTTTGGTCTAAGTATTATTTATACTACCTACTAGTTATTTTTTATAAGTAAATCCATATTCAACCTACCCTCTCAAGTTTGAAAACTAACACATAGATAATCAAATATTTATAAATTGATACTTATTCAATTTTAATATCTTCATCTGTTTAAAAGAAATTATAAATTATTTCAATGTTTGAAGAAACAAAAAGAAAGTACAAAAATAAGCATTAATTAAGCATTAATCATTTGAAGCACAGCGGCGCCATCTATTAACAGTATAATGTAATGTTGTCGATAGCAACATTTCAATCAGGTTTTACGCTAGATGGCGTCATTTCTCGCTTCACACGATTTTATTTCTGTACTTCCTATGCACTTTTGCAGCAGACTTTACCGATGTCAAAGTCAATCTGGCACCGTTGGAGAGACTACAGTACAGCCCAGGTCTCAATCGAATTTTGCTTTCTCTTAGTCTACAAACGCTAAGCAGAGAGGCTGATTATACTCCTCAGTCTTCTGTATAAACTGGCTCTTATTGCACTACGATTGGGTCCCAAAATGGTCTTCCCTCAACAGTGATATAAACATTTAGGTACATTACCATTTTATACAACTGTTAGGGCTATTTTTCACCGGGACACCATGGCGGCGCAACTGGTCGCGCCGAACCTAATCGTAATGCGATACGAGCCAGTTTTCGAGAAAGTAGTGTATTGAAAAATCTATATTTTATTCCACTTACGTATAATATTCTCCAATAATTCAGTTAGGCCTACAGATTTATTCTTCCTCTGTATTAGTCCTGTATTCATATTTGTCGCTTTGTGAGAGCGCCACTGGATCATGCTTTGGCAACAGCTGAAACTAAAGACGCTAGAAAAAGACAATCCCGCTGATTGGCATTGGTTTGTAGCGGTATACAACTTAATTTACCTATTTACGAAAATTTTGACATTAAGAAACACTCCACATTCCACCACATCTCAGTATTGTTATTTTCACATCTGTAACATTGAATTTAACTTCATATAGAACAAAATCAATTACAATGCGTTCCAAATAAGAATAGGATCGATTGCCATGTTGTGACATCACGTCATACTGTCAAATCGCAAGAAATTGGGCAAAATTGAAGAACTCGGAGATGAGCAAAATTGAAAACTGGATTCTGATTAAACTTTTTTCATCTACAGTTCGTAAATGAATAAGAATTTCTTGTTTTGCTCACCATAATAATTCTTCGATTTGACAGTATGACGTGACGTCACAACATGGCAATCGATCCTATTCTTATTTGGAACGCATTGTAGATAATGTGCTTCCTACTCCCTTATCGATCTTTCTCTGTTCAAATGCTAGACTTTCGCGAAGGCCATAATCCGTAATTATTGTTCGTCTTGTCTCCAAAACTAATTTATTCAATAAAATGAAGTGTTTGCATATATAAAATATTTATTGTAACTATAAATGTGAAGAAGAGACGCGATGATTTAAAATATATTTAGCTTCACTCGCCTTAAATTTATTTTAGATACCCTTTCAGTTTCTTAGAGTTAGGTAAGAGTTAAGCTAGCTAATCTTGCTAAGATTAGATAGGTATTTATTATGCCTCTTACCTTGTATTAGATTAGATCTAGAAGCACCAAAGACAGATGATATCACAAAAGTGATAGAAAATATCACCTAAAACATATAACAACTTCGTAGTTAATATTATCTAACGGATAACGAAAACACGTACATTCTAATTCCACTAAGGCTAGGGCTTAAAAACATCTTTATCAATACTATCGCTATATGACTTGCAATTACTGTCAATATCTATCATAAAAATAGAATGGATGGAATAAAAAATCAAACAAGTGCGAGTACCTAGGATTCGTGTGTTATGGGTTTTGTCGGCTACCCGCAATTTTCCAATAGGAAAAAACTAGCCAAAAGCGTGTCCGACTCGTGTGCGAAAAAAGGAGTTCCAAAAAAAAACATAGAATCCTTAATATGTTTTTCTGCAATATGTGTATTTTTTTCAAAATTGTAGACTAATAACTTTTGTAATTTTAGGGCTCTGTACCCAAAGGGTAAAAATGGGACGCTATTGCTAAGACTCCGCTGTCCGTCTGTCACCAGGCTGTATCTCATGAACCGTGATAGCTACAGTTGAAATTTTCACACACAGATGTATTTTTGTTGCCGCTATAACAACAACTACTAACTAAAAACAGAATAAAATAAATAGTGTAAAACAAAGTTTAGTTAGAGAAGGAGTATCAGAATTTTACGGACTAAAACACACCGTTCCACCAGCCCTGCCAGGCCTTTTCTGTACCCCTGACGTTTCATGCCAATACGCAGTTGATCGAGTAGTTCATGTCTTGTGAAACAAATAATGCGATAACAAACAAACAAACTAATATTCGCAAATATAAAATTCATCATTTCAGCCGAATGACGTCCACTGTTGGACATAGGCATCCCCCAAGCGTCGCCACAACGACCGATCCTGTGCGTCTCGCATCCATCGTATTCCAGCGACCCTGACCAGGTTATCGGTCCACCGTGTGGGAGGCCTTCCAACGCTGCGTCTTCCGGTACGCAATCGCCACTCCAGAACCTTTCGGCCCCAACGGCCATCTGTTCTGCGTGCAATGTGCCCTGCCTATTGCCACTTGTTTTGCACTTGTTTTGCACCACTTGCCGATTCTTCGTGCTATGTCGGCAACCTTGGTTCTCCTGCTGATATTTTCATTTCTGATTCAATCACACAAGGAAACTCCGAGCATAGCCCTTTCCATTGCCCTTTGGGTGAAAAGTAGTTACGATTTATTATCCCATCCAGATAACAGATTCTGTACTTACCTAATTCAGACTAGGGGTCTTACCATGAGGTGTACCATGATGTGTTAAAATGGCAGTCATGCGAGCGAGAAAGAGTTTAACATTTCAGTTTATATCGTAAAATGGATCGTGTTAAGAGCTCGTGGTAGGGCTTCAGTTCTTTTTTCAATCAATATCAAATAAATTCAGTGCATCTTATTTGCAGCTAGCAACTAGCATAGCATAGCATAGTCGGCCTTATAATATTCCCACTGCTGGGACTCAGGCCTCCTCTCTAAGAGAGGGAATGGGCTGGCTGTAATCCACCACGTGGGCCCAGAGCGGGTTGGTGGATGTCACATGTCTTCGAATTTTTGGTTCTAAGACATGCCGGTTCCCTCACGATGTTTTCCTTCACCGTTTTGAGAGCAATGGTGATGAAATAAATTACACAAAGTAATGTGCCTGGCTGGGTTTGAACCCGCAACCTACAACTCGTAAGTCGGGTCCGTTACTACTCGGCCACCACTGCTCAGCACTGCAGTTGCAGTTACTAATCAGGGGTAATCAGATAATTACTTATTCGTCTACTCATATTATCATAATTTCAGCCGAAAGACGTCCACTACTGGATATAGGCCTCCCCAAGTGTCATCACAACGAACGGTCCTGTGCGTCTCGCATCCATCGGATTCCCGCGACCCTCATCAACTCATCGTACCAACTTGTAGGAGACCTACGAAATCTATGCCTACGAACGCTGTGTCTTCCAGTACCCGTCTAGAACCTTTTGGCTCCACCGACCATCTGTTCTGCGAGCAATCTATCCTGCCCACTGCTGCTTAAGTTTGGCGATTCTCTGGGCTACCTATGTATGTCGGTAACTATGGTTCTCCTGCGGATATCATTCCGGATTCGATCACGCAAGGAAACTCCGAGCTTAGCTCCATTGTTCTTTGGGTGACTTTAAGTCAATGAGGTACATTGTGAGTAACCATGTTTCAAAGCCATTCATCACTGGTAACACGCACTGATCACACTCTTTTCTACCTATGTACTGGAACCAGACTCACGTAGGTACAATAATTTTAGTTCGCTAATAATGATTCTGATGCGATCTAGAGTTCTTGAATCAGTATCTACTGCTTGTCCATCTATTCTCAGATAACCTATGTTTAGCCCTAGACCACGCGGCAACGTTATGCAATGCATTCTATGTCTAAAGAAAAAGCGGCGCCCATATTCTGTCATTGAAATACAACGCCTAACAATAGTAGTTTCAAATATTTTCAGGTGTGTGACTGTGATCTTGAATATGAACCATTTTTACCTAGTACGAACGAATACATACATACTATATGTATATGTCACCGCCGTATTGTATAACACGCCGTATTACAAGAAGGCGGACCGGATTGAGAAACATCGCTGTAATGTATATATAAATATAGGTAATGCGGCTACCTCACGTTCAGCTGCATTCTGGTGGCGATACGTCCTACAAAGCGACGTCCAACGATAAGCTTTATTGTCAGTGTAGGGTGACTTTTTTTTTTTTTTAATTGATATAAACCAGTGCTTGACTGCGATCCCACCTGATGGTAAGCAGTGATGCAATCATTGATGGTGACGCGCACTAGTTTATTAAGAGCCTATTCACTCTAGCCTTGAAGGCACCTAAATTATAGTTGGACGGGAAGACCGCAGCAGGCAAATTGTTCCAGTCCTTCGATGTACGCGGTATAAACGACGAAGCGAAACGCTTAGTCCGGACCGTTGAAGTTTCAACAACGTAAGGGTGGATACTCGCCGTACGTCGGGTTGTCCGATGGTAGAAATGAGATGGCGGAATCAAGTCATGCAATTCCCGCGCACACTCTCCAAAATGCAACCTGTAGAATACCGATAGGCTGGCTACCCTGCGCCTGTGCTCGAGGCTTTGTAGATTGGACTTAACCAAATCTGGATCCCCAATTAGCCTCTTCGCACGCCTTTCCACTGAGTCCAAAGCTGCTAGATGCAGCACCAGCCCATATGTGACTGCAGTACTCCACACACGATCGGACCTGTGCTTTGTATAACATTAGAAGCTGTCCCGGTGTGAAGTACCGTCGGACCTTTGCAAGAACGCCTAGTTTTCTAGCAGCTACCTTGGCTTTGGACTCAATGAACTGCCCAAAATTTAGGTCAGAGGTAATTTCAACTCCCAAGAGCTGAAGGCGGTCGGTGCACTCTAAGGATACATTCCGAAAAGCAGGAGCCAAGGTGAACGGGCTCCTTTTGGCGGTGAACAGACACGCTTGTATTTTGGTGGCGTTGAATTCTACCAGATTGGTTTCGCCCCACTTGGAGACTGCCTGAAGTGAGACATTCGCACGCTCTACCATAGCCTCTCGTTCGGACCGGATTAGTTCCTTACTAGCCCGAGCACCTGGAAGGTATCTCTCTACAACTGTGCTATCATCTGCATACCCATATATACCGGGCATCAGCAGATCGTTAATATGCAGCAGAAAAAGAGTTGCAGAGAGAACTGACCCCTGAGGAACTCCGGCATTAGTGGTCATGGGCTCTGATGAGCATCCATCGACAACAACTCGGAGAGACCGTTCACTCAGGAAGTCTTTTACCCAGTTAATCAGACCAGGGGAAATGCCGTACGCTGGAAGCTTACTCAGAAGGCTGGCGTGCCATACCCTGTCGAAGGCATTCGAGACGTCTAAGGAGACAGCAATCGCTTCTCCATTCTTCTCGAGGGCCTCGCCCCACATGTGAGTGGTATACACTAGTAGGTCCCCAGTAGACCGATTGTGGCGAAACCCGTACTGTCGGTCACTGAGGAGATCGTTACCTTCCAGGTATGCCATGAGGCGCGAGTTCAATACACGCTCCATAATCTTGCAGAGTATGGAGGTTATTGAAATCGGCCGATAGTTGGCAGGATCGGTACGACTGCCCTTTTTGGGCACGGGTTGCACGTTGGCAAGCTTCCAGGACTTGGGCACTATACCAGTCCTAAATGAGAGGCGGTACAAGCGCGTCAATACAGGAGACAACTCGGGGTGACTATAAATTATGAAGAACTGATCCAAAAAAGCTTGAGTAGAGTTAACGGAGGTCCCCTACGGGGGGCGAAGGTAACTGTCTGTCTATAACATCACTGAACGGATCTAAATGAAAATTATATAATACAGGTAGCCGGTGTCCAGGAATAGGACATAGGATTTTTTATAACCGAGGAATATCTTTGGGATATGCGGGCGAAGCCGCTGTCAGAACCTAGTAGTGATATGCTGATCAAAATAAAAGTGCTTTGTAACACACTTTTTTATCAAGTAGATATTGTTTAATGACATATCAGTTTATTAATATCTATACATATATCTATTTAATTCCAAATATCAGTTTATCTATCTATCAGTTATATATTCCGAGATAGATATTATCTGTTTAACCTGTTATGTCCCACTGCTGGTCTTTTTCCAGCAGTTTATTTATTTATGTAAACACAAACTTGAAAATGAAAAGAACAAATACAGATAGAAGAGCACAAAGGTGCTGCTTATTTCAAATGAAAGTGCAAACTGAAATGATGATGCTGTTTATGTAAATAACAGACATAATTAGATTAATAATGGCGTAGTATTTTTCTTCCTCATGTCATGTTATTTCATTTGCATTTACTAGGGTTTCACTCAATGATATTTTTCCTTAAAAATGACACCCTATCACTGGTGTAGCTACCGAAGGGCTAGGCGGGGCAGTGTCCCGGGGCCTCCAAGGGGGGCCCCGAAACCTGATTATTAAACCTCTTTTTGAACTAGTGATAAATACTCCAACCAAAGTCAAAATGAAACAGTGTGACACTCACTCTCGCTCCACTAAGAGCAGGAGAAGTTATTTCCTTCCCTCGTTTACACGTAAAAAAGGGGCCTCGACTTCTTTTTGCCCTAGGGCCGTTGGTCGATCACCTAGCTACGCCACTGCACCCTATAATTGTTAGACCTTAAAATATACTTGACACGGGGGCCAACGTGACCAGAAATAAGAAGGGTAATAAACACACCTAGGCTTAATATCTATGTACATTTTAATCGCAGTGCAATAAAATGATATCACTAAGTAATCAAAATCCACAAGTTCCGCGGTTTTTCGTACTTATACCTACCTAATGTATGATTCTGGCCACTGTTTAGGCGAAATAAAGTATGTTTTTGATTGGAATACGCGTGCGAGTAACACATAGATTATGGTATTATCTACAAATATTTCATTTAATTTTTTTTTTTTTTCCTTACAAGTACAGTTGGGTACAGAAGTAAACTCTCCAGGCAAAATAATTCTTGCACTTGCACCAAACAACATATTTTTTGCAATTGCACCAAGTACAAATAATTCTTGGGCCAGCACCCAGCAACAATCCTGGTGTTTCCTTCTTCTTTTATTTTATTATAATATGTGTGTACTAGATTTTTTAAATAAATAAATAAACATTTTTTTGCAATTGCACCAAACTTGCTAAACTTGGCTAAATAATTCTTGAAATAGCACCAAGTAACTTATATTTGCAATTGAACCAAGGAAGATAATTATTGCAATTGTACCAGGCAAAAAAAAGTACCTAAATGGTTTGATTTAACTGATATATGATGTTGAAGACGGAACACCTTAATTAAACAATGTAGTTATCCTAGCCGTTACACCGACGTGATTTATTGGAAATCGGTTGTATTTTTTTGATAAATTAAAAAAGTGAAAAGTTTTTTTGTCTGAATTTATCTGAATGATGAATTTAGATTCTTAGCACCTTAGCGTTTTATTGTACCATTTAAAAAAAAGAAGTAGTTCTGTGCCTGTTTTTAAGGTAAGTACCTACTTATAAGATTAATAATAATAAATAAATTTATTTCACAGAAAAAACAGCATTTACATTATGAAATTATGAATATAGAAGCTTATTACAATTATACAATGTACCTGCCTATTGTTATTGTAAAAAAACCCACATTTTTTTCTAACGGTACACACTGGAGCAGTAAGTGAATTCCCTTTCAATATTATTATCTTAAGCGCTGACCAAAAAATAGGTACAGTAGGATTACCGGATCAGACATTATCTAAACTCGCCTATAATCTACCAACACTCAATGGCGCAGCGTTCTTAATCTAATAGACGTTAACATAGTGATAGGGGGTCGTAAAATCGTACCTAAAGATTATAACGTTGATGGCTACACAAGAGAGCGTATTGCATACAATCCAGTATTATTTATAGTGGAGTAGTGGATCAGCTGATGGAGGCGCGTGGCGCGCGAGTCGCGGGCGCGCGCGCGACCACTCCGCACATCGGCACATCCAGCGCGAACGCCGCCCTGGCACTATCTGCGTTATCACAACATAATATACACGTGAACTACAAATAAACCGGTCCGAGTCTTGTTTACTGGACTGCTCATCGCACAATTACAAGGCACGTCAAACGGAACTGACTGCAAATATCAGCATCTCAACCAAAAAGTGCCTCAAGCAATATATCTACCTTATAGTGATTTTATTGTGCTTCAACCAAAAAAAACAACATAAAACCAAACATTTGTTACGCAACAACTGAACGCGTGTGAACGAAGATACAGTGCAGTGTACCATCAAGGAAATAATTCATAGGATATAAACAAATTATGGCTCCTTTTTAGGAACTCGGGTTGTTGTAATTTGAACTCTGTGCAGTGTTGATAAGGTGAAAATGAGGAGCGACGTGTTGGCACCGAGTGAGCTGGAGGGGACCGACTACCTTCTCTCGTCCACGATGAGGCTTGAGGACAGCTTTCTGCAAATACTCGGTAAGTGCCTACTCGTACCTGGAAGTGCTAACTTGACACACAATTATGGCTGTAATTTTTTACCCTAGAAAGCGTTTTGATAATAGTATGTATAAAACGGATAGTAACTACTACTCGTAGACGTTGTCTAAGGTAAGGCGATCAAGAAACATACAAATTTCAGCACAATAATCTGCATAGTAATAAAACCTGAAGGTCATTTAAGCGTTTATACATAAGTACATTACATAGATTTGCTAATAAATTATTAAATACTTACGGATAACACTAGTGAAGAGGTCAAACGACAGACGACCGGAATGCGAACGGTAACTAATAAAAATAATTTGCATACCTATACCTACCTCACAGCAAAATAAAATAAAGAAATGGGTGTGTTAAGTAAATAGGTACAACCCGTACAACACTAAGATAAAAAAATGCGTGAGTATCTACAAACATAGTACCTACATTATTTGTAATAAAATACTCGATCATGTTGATAACAAAAATGAAAAGTCATAAAGTGACTGTGTTAGAACGACAAAAGAAGCCGATTATAAAGTCGAATGAATATATTACAAATTACTAGTAGCTATAAACTGTACATATTAAATTGTGTATCAAGTCCCTATTAGTGTAATTTTATTAGCCCGCTCCTTAGTTTTTTGTATAAGGCGTAAGACACACCAGAAAACTAGCCAATTACGGCAGTGTTCGAATGAGTTATCGCGGACTTGGAACGCAAAGGGTATCTGAAGAAACACAGGTTTTTTTTCGGTGGGAAAATCATCCAATGACATCCCGCGCTCTTGGGCGGTGCGGGAAATAGTGTCAGACTTTTGCTGACTAAAAACCCACTCCTGTTCCTTCGTTGCCTTTCGTACCAGGGCCGAACCTTCCTTTCAGAAATAGATCTTTGACCCCAGTAGGCTTCGACCCTGCTGGGCCCCTACGGTTTGCTGACAACTCCTCGAGGCGCGTGTCATACAGTACGCGCCGTCGACGTCTTGGGCTCGGTCCGGACAGTTACCGGACGGTCGGACGGCGAGCTACCCATTGCTCGCCGTCCGCAAGCCCGCGCCTACGGTGGCCGGAAATCGGCATCCCGGCGGCGGCTGTAGCGTGAGAACTGTTGCTTCACGCGTGCGGCCTCCTCCTACTGCTTCGCAGAAAGAGGCGACCGCCTAACACTCCTCCTCGCTTCGGACCATAGCCGGCATATACAAAGGCCCGGCGCAAGAGATCGCTACCGCCGATCGCCCCCATGAGGAGACGGCGATGCTCTGCCCAAGCGGGGCACACCTCAACCGTGTGCTCCACCGTGTCGAGTTTTAACAGTTGACTCGGTACAGCGGGGCTACTGCGTAACTCTGTTGACAGTTCAAGTGATGATCACTTGTTAAAAATGTGCATCATTGAACTGTCAAACAGCTAGTTTCGTATTGCCTATCTTCAGTGACCAACTGCAGTGACATCATTAGCCACTGGTGCCTTTGATAGCCACCGTAACACGTTTTGACAGATGTTATTGTATCGATACTTTTAAAATTGCGATTGTGTAAGCTTTTGAAGCTGTATAATAGTCGATAAAATTTTAGAGTGGTCACAATAGGCACCGTCAATTTTTATAATTCACCACATTTCCACCGTAGTTTGTTAGTCACTTGTGTGATACGTAATACCAATTTTATGAAATTATCAGTTGACAACTAAGTTTAGTGTGCAACGAATGCTAGTTGACAACTGTTATTGAAAAAGTTAGCCAATAGCCCCCCTGGTACAGTCAACAACCGAATTTATTTTGTGCACATAAATTATGCATTTACTAGTTCTGAAAAAGAAAATAAGCACCTAACCACACCTCACCTACATGATAATTTTATGCGCAACAACAAATTTTATGTAGTAAAGGGGTGTTTTTTAATGTAAAAATAGGCGTGTGTTTCTTGAATAGGTGTGTAAATAGTTTGTAACTTTTGTACTCACTAGTATTATTTGTAAACTTACTTGTTGTAAGTACCTCCGACTTTTGATTTAAGCATTTGAAGTTGAGTATTTCTCAAGCTCTACCTTAGCCTAAAAACCTGACAAAATTTGACACTTAAGTAGATTTTGATACGTTCTAAACTCAAAATACTCTATTTAGAAACCAGCTTATACACTATAGTTACTACCTATTACAACTTACCAGTGGTCTATTTAAAAAAAATGAGGGTTTGTTTATTTTGTACAAAATAGGCCCTACTAGTAGAGAATGTTGTCCTGAGACACGGAGTCGCGATAGATCATGGAGATACCCAGACATAGGATACGTACATACTGCCTGATCTGAACTAAGATAGGTTTAGTTTTTTATTGATCATAAGCGTAGAATGCTAGAACGAATGAAGTGAGCTATAAAATTGGACTAGATATGATAGCATATCATAATAATATCTAGTCGTTATTCATTCACCACCGGCCCTCGTTTTTGCGCACGTCGCGTCGGGGCCCCCTGTGGGCTAAGGGCCACGTACCTATCATTGCTACGGCTACTTTATCGGTAGCTACGCCCCTGTGCAGTAAAAAACCTATTCATTTTGTGCAAAATTAAAAAAAAATAGATAAACAGCATGTTGTTTTATGTAGTAGCGACTTCAAATGCATTTCCTTGAACACATTAACACGAGAAGGGCAACGGGTGCATGCGCAACTCCTTGAACTTGGGGCGCCCTGCAATTATGCACATGCACTACAATGGCAACATGCATTATTTTCTGTTACGTCTATTATGTACATACAGCGATTAATAATGTAATTATTGTTTTTATGAACATTAAAAATGATTGTGACAATTTATTTCTGTGTGACAAACGTTTTAAAAAAGTTAATGTGAAAAAAAATACAGAAAATAAAGGTACCTATTTATTTACATATTTCAAATAAGGCACAGAAAAGCTATAGGTACCTATACCTACTACCTATTACGTTTATTTAAATTCTGTCTTATTAGAATTCAAATTAAAATCGCACATCGACGTGTAGGTTTATGAGTCTATTGACCTTACTTATTCGATATTCTACCAAATTCTATCAACATAACGACAGACTAGTATTTTAAATATAGTCACGTTTCATTCAGGCGAATATTTCATTTTATTTGTTTATTTTCTTTAAATATTTTTAATTTAAATTAATAAGTAAATGGTTCAAAAAATACCTATCTAAACACCTATATTTTGTTTTGATGATTAAACATATTATTATTTAAATTTAGTTACTTGTAACGATATCTATTTATCTATTTACTAGCTTTTACTCGCAGCTTCGCTCTCGTCATCTGACTACCTACCCCACTTACCTAACCACCCACCCATCCTGCTTTACCCAACCCACCAATTTTTTTTTCTTTTAAACCTTTCTTGAGTTTCTTGTAGGTATGCTAGTGACCAAAATTTAAAAAAAGAATTAACTATTAAAATCGGTCCAGCCGTTCTCGAGTTTTAACGAGATTACGAGACTAACGAACAAGAATTGATTTTTATGTATTTAGATGTACAAAACTACATTTTACTAATGGTCATATGACAGTCATTGTACCTTTTCCAAATTACGATGATATCTGTAAAACGTTTGCCCCTCGCCTCGTAAGTACTGTATGGACCGAAGATAAAGAAAAAAAAAATAAAGGGTTATGCGCGTTAAAAAAAATATTTATAAAAAAAAAAATAACCGACTACATTAAAAAAAACACTAAAATTGATTTTGGTTACATTGTTTTACTATGAAGTTCCTGTGTCTACCTTCCACCTTCCGGTTCCATCATCAGAACAGTTCGATAGTATCTTATAGCCAAAGTGAATCTCATGACAATTCTAATAAGCCCAAACACGGCTAAGATACATTGATTAATTACTGAGTTCCGGTGCCTATCTTCCGGCTCCATCATCATCATCACGATAATATACCATTTTCAACATAACTATTCAGAACCATTTATTTATTTGTATTGTCATAGTCGCTTAACTATCTTCATTGTGATATCTATGTGAGTATAAAGTTCCGTTGGCCATTTCTGGTCTTCTTCATCAGTTCCACTTCATCAAATGTTACTTTTTGACTGTAAATGCTTAAGTTCTCGTTGAAAATACCAAAATCACTTTATGGTTGCCTATAATATTTGAGGAGTTCCCTCGATTCCTCATGGATCCCATCATCAGAACTGGATTTTGAAAAAAGTGGGACCAATCTGGAAGCATAATAAAAATATTTTGATATTACAAACAGACACTTCAACTTTATTTATTTGTATAGATATACATAGATGTGCCAGTTCTAAGCCTTCTAAAGAGTTACTGATGAAAGAAGTCCTACAATATGTACAGATTGCTATAGACAGTAGGCTCTACTTACTACTCTTTCATCAGCACACAAACCTATCGAGGTTTTCTCAAACTTAATGATAAAGACATAGGTATGTCTTTATCATTAAGTATAAAATATGGGTAGGTTTAGGAAAATTCACTGTTCGTACCAATAAGTAAAAGACGATGCGCTCGTACATTTTCCGTGATATGACACGCGTCGACAACAAGGCTAATAGACACTCGTTGTAGCTGATATAAACAGACAAGATTTATTTACCTATATTTATAGGAACAACCAGAATCGAGAAACGAAACATTGCATTGTAGAGATTCTAGGGACTAAAATAAGATTATTTTACAAAAGAAAAGAACTACACTTAGATTCTGCGACCAGCTACAAAATATAGATTGTTATGAAAATCACAAGCCATACAATGTACCTAACATGACATATTCAAGTAAACTAAAATAGAGAATAGATACCTACTAATGTATTTAAATCTTCAAACTAAAAAGAATGAAAGATAGAAAAGGTGGCTCTGAAACGCAAAGGGCGTCTGAAAGAACATGTGTGGGTTTTAGTCATTAAAAGTCCGAGACTCCCTCTCGCTTCATCCAAAGCGGTGGAAGTTATTTTGATTATCACTCCAAAAAAAGGCCACAGACTGGAACACCGTTTTTTTATCTGTAAGTAGTAATGCAATCGTTGATGATGAGGCGCACTAATTTATTATGAGCCTATTCACTCTAGCCTTGAACTGGAACTTAGTCACATTAGTGCATTCATGAAACGACAGATACTTAATTATCCAAACCACGACGGTAACCTGCGTTGTACAGAATATCGAGAACTTGGCCAGTAACTTAGCAAACTGTCCTTGTAATTGTTATCTTCTGTTCCTATAGGGAAGAATATTTATCTGATTGCATAAGGTAAATAGGAAAATGCGACAAAAGATTACGTAAGATCTGTCTGCTTGTAATTGTATAAACAAGTGCACTTAGCAGACAATTGGCTGTGACAGCAGCTAGCAGTTAGCAATACGAATAAATGATAAAGAGCTGCAACACTTTAGGAGGACCTCCTTTAAAGGCTGCGTTTCCACTGACACAGAGGTGGAGGAATGGAGAGGAGCGGACCGTGAATTGGCCAATCACAGTGCTCGAAATCTCCACTCCTCATCAGTGAAAGTGTAAGTGGAGCTGAGCGGATTTTCAAATAAAACAAATGAACACCCGCCCCTGAGCCCCATTGAACGGAGTCGGCTGTGGTGCTGAGTGGAAAGCACGAAGTGGAGGGTAGCTCAACTCCGCTCAACTCTACTATGCCCCGCAACAATTGCTACTTTTCACTGCTCTTCTCTGCTCCATTCCGCCCAGCTCCACTTCAGTGGGAACGCCCCCTAATGTCTATTTTTCTTCCGCATAAGTGTTTGACAGCTTGTATAATCAGTAATCACACTAATATTATAAAAGTGAAAGGTTTGATTGTGTATATTTGCTACTCCGATTTGCCTGAAATTTGGCACACGGGTCTGTAGTAGACAGATGTCCTGGAATAGCACAATGAATACTTTCCATGTGATAATTATCTACTTTATTTCGGGCGAAGTCGCCGGCAGAAACTAGCATAGCTATCCATATTCTGTTGACAAGATTCATTGATAAAATTAGTGACCACATCATGAGGACTATAAGCTATAACGGCTATGTTGTAGCTTACAGGTATAAATATAATTGGTTAAGAATTTAGTAATCATTCCACCAGGTGGAGAAAGACAGGTGGGTTTTAGTCAGAAAAAGACTGACTCTACCACTTGCTCCACTCCAGTCCAGAGCATTAGGAGTTTTTATGATGAGCTACCATTCATAATCATAATATTTCATTCAAAAATACAAAATGAAAGTAGTCGGACGGCAATTCTCGATTCTCCAAGATACCAAGTCGGAAGCTTGTCAGACGTGTTTTGATTGTAATTGTATAACCAAATATCTGACCGCGAGTCTATATTTGCCTTGCAAATTAACAAAAAGTCTTCGCACCTTTACGGCCTTACCTATAATGGTAAATGGATAAAATATTACGTATTTTTCCTGTTCGTGTTTTATCAGACTACTTCTTGCTTCCCAAAGCCTGAATATACACATCTTAATAATAACATAAGCAGGGTCAGCTGCTTTTGTTGTTCAGGCAGGGCCATAGTCTCTACACAGTTCTGGGTAACCATTGCAGCCAAAACCATAAGCCCAAAACCATAGCTCTAGGTATATATTTATACAAACGGGGGCTGTCCTCGGTAGCGTGCACTAGCACAGCAGGTACAGAGATAATCGTCAGTTCGTACCACGTTCTATGAAAAGTGCTTCAGCCCGTCATACGCCTACGAAAGGTTCCAGAGAGAAAAATAAGAGTTTTAAGATAAATAATTACATAAGCAGGGTCAGCTGTATAAATAATATGGGAAATATGCAGATGTTTATACCTGAAACGATTCGAAAATCTTCTGGGCCCTGGCATTCTGAGATAACGTAACTCTGGGTTTCATTATAAGTAAGTACTTGGGTTTTCATTGTCTTTTTATTCTACCAAGATTTAAATGACAATTTATTTTTAAAACTAATGAAATGCAAATTTTAATGATCTTATCGTAAATCGTAACCTTATAATAATTACCTTTTGTATAATTAAAAAATAATGAATTCTTTCATAACAAAACTTCGAAATCTTCGTTTTGCTTTGTACATGTGTATTTTGACGGCATTAGGTGTGTAATTATATTACATAGTAAATATATGAACGACTTTTGCTACCTATGAGATTTTTCGAGTAAAGTTCAGTGGTTTTAATTATTCACAAATTTATCAAATTTATTTTAGTGAATATTATGATGTAAAGTTGGTGTAGTTTTGGTTCTCAAGAAGTGTCTACATAACTGGAAATTAAGTGTAATCATTGAAACTGGCATGGCGCGATCGAAAAGCTGTGAAATTGACTGTATTAATGACTAATTCTGCGAAGCTTACTGAGAAGGTAGAATCGACACATTTGCAACCAAATATTGCAAAAACTCTAAATCAATCAATCTGCCATATAGTATAGTGCCTAGTGTGAGATCGTTCTTTAAATTATGACGTGTGGCCAGTTTATGACGAGGCAAACGTTTGAATCGCAGAAACGTAAAAACAACTCGCACTCAGGCACAGGTAAACTGAAATAACACGAGTAGGTTTTAATCGGTAATAGTTCAGGCAACTGGATATCAGTATTTTACATGAAGCGACTGCACTGACCTCCACAACCCAATAGCTGCTTAAACGATATTTTCCCTGTTTATATTTATGCTATCATGTCACATTTATTGGTATATTTCAGATAAAAAATATTCGCGTAATCTAGATTTATAACGCGTTAGATAGGTACGCAAAATTTTCTGCAGATAAGCCTGACATGGCGTCCAATATCATTCAACTTTATAACATACTAAGTATTTGATTAATACAAGTACGTTTTAAAGTTGACAGTTAAGTAGACATTTCATTTGTTGTAGCTTATCACACACAAAGACGATTTTGTTGTGAACATTTTTGACAATGGTTATTGTCTTTATGTCGTAACACTCGTAACTAATGTCGTTGTAAATAAATATTATAAAGTAGGTAATTAGTAATAAATAATACGTATCACTAATTATTTCATAATATTTAGATATTTATTGACAACTACAATTTAACAGTGTTATGGAACATATGTACAGTCAGGGGTCAAAAGTGAAGTCATCATCATCATCATCATTTCAGCCGATAGACGTCCACTGCTGGACATAGGCCTCCCCCAAATGTCGCCACAATGTACGGTTCTGTGCGTTTCGCATCCATCGGATTCCCGCAACCTTCACCAGGCCATCGGTCCACCTTGTAGGGGACCTTCCAACACTGCGTTTTTCGGTACGCGGCACATTGCTCGCAGCACGAAATTGGGGCCGAAAGGTTCTTGAGTGGCGAAAAGTGAAGTTGCAGTCTAAAAATTCTAGTATCTAAAATTTTTTTATACAACTAGTTTATTTAATACTTTAGATACTATGCTACGAATTGAATCAGTCCTGAACCATTGATCCTCTTCTATATGTAAAGAAATTTTAAGCACTTTAGCAATGGCAGAGTGCAACTGCACTTTTGACCCCTGACTGTACGTACAAATATGGATTAATGAAGTCTAAACATATTAGGTAGATACATTTACAAAGTATTCAATAGTCTCCTAAATACCAAATTTTGTTAGATTTTCTCCATTTAATTAGCTTAGCTTTAGCTTTTCCAAGCTGAACTTCCCAGCCATCATTCCGTTGTCTCTACTTCTTCTGACTCAAGATTTGTCTTCTACTTCTCCAAGACTGCAGTCAGAATTACTATTGATACTCATCCCTTTCTTTATGTTTTCTAGTTATTAGCACCTATTACTATATCATAGTCTTTATAATTGCTCAATAAATTTTAAGGGACAACAAATTGTATTGTTCTTCAGAATTTCCCAAGTAAAATTTCTCATGTACAATCTTGATCATCTACTTAAATGTTAGTTGTTTCGAAACATGACAAATCGTACTCTGTAAACGAGGAAGCAGTAAAGATTAGGGCCCTAAGTTCACACTGCCGCCACCGCCGCGGCCGGCCGCCCACTGCTCAAATTGCCCCTGACCTGCCTAATGTGATGTAATGACACCTCAAATGATGACGAGGGGACACACGTCAAGTATGCAGCCACCTCACGTAGTACCACTAGTACCCACTACGAATCATAACCAGATCTTTTGTGAGATTTGATAATAATGATCATTTTTTAAGAACGATCGCATTTAGGTACCTACATCTTATTTGCAATCTGTCAAAAACATCTTTATTATCATTTTGAAAAGGATTTTCACATTGATTTTTGCCGAAATGACATTGTCACTTGAATTCGACCTTTTTAGGGTTCCGTACCTCAAAAGGAAAAAACAGAAACATTATAGGATTACTTTGTTGTCCGTCTGTCTGTCCGTCTGTTTGTCAAGATCCTTTATCTCGGGGACGCGTGGAGGTACTTATTGAGTTGAAATTAAAATTATATACTTACGGTTTGTGGTCCCTTGAAGTTGCCAAAAAATCAAACTTCTGAGTCAACGGAAAAAAAAATACGGCCGTTGATGTCGCAAAAAACGTATATTTCGACACTCCTCTCAAGGTGCTTCCCGTTGACCTAGAAGCCTGAAATTTGGCAAAAATAAAAGGTCTAATAGCAGAAGTATAGGAAAAAACTCTGAAAACTGTTTTGTAGTTACGTCACAAAAAAAAACTTTTTTGCGATTCGTAACTCAATTCGGGAATTGAACTGTTTTCATAGGTAAGTTTGTACGGAACCCTCAATGCGCAAGTCCAACTAACACTTGCCCGGTTTTTTTAAGGTAGGTTCGAGAATGGGCATTCTCCTTTTGGTATATTAATAAGATTCTATATTTTTTACCCGACTGCAAGAAGGGTTATCTTCTTGTAGGTATTTATTGATAGATTGGAATAAAACATATTATCTGTTGTTCTCACCTTCATCAATTCTATCAAAATAAATGATGCGCATAGTTTATGTTATTGTTATTGTCTTCAGAAATAATAAATTCCACACAAAAAGCAATGTCTAGAAGTGGTAAGCGTAACATTATGAAATAGCATAAGTCGGTCGCGTCATTTATTTTTAATAGTTCTTCGTCTATTTTAGTTTCGTCTGACAAGATAACTTGTTTATCGCTGATTGTAATTTGTTTACTTCACGACATCATCTTAAATTATTTCAGATGTCTTTAACTAGAGGTTATACGGAGTTTTATTATTATTTTGTAAATATGTATTGATAAACAATGGCAATACAAAAAGTTTTTGAAATGAGGTAGGAACTAGAATTAGCGCACCGATAGCAGATGCCTACCTATACTCTATTTGGCAAATATTCTGTAAGTACATCAATGGTCTAGGCTTTTTTGGGGGGACGGGGGGGGGGGGGGAATCATCAAATAACTGCTCCCGCACTGGGTGGAGCGACTGGGAGTGAATAGTACAATGCGTTCCATATAAGAATAGGATCGAATGCTATGTTGTGACGTATCGTCATACTGTCAAATCACAAGAAAATGGGCAAAATTGAAGAACTCGGAGATGAGCAAAATTGAAGAACTGGATTCTGATTAAACTATTTTCGTTCACAGTTCGTAAATACAAGAAACCCAGACCCGGAACACCTATTTATAAGCCATAAAAATATTCGTTTAGCATGCGGAAATCAAACCCGCGACACAGCGCAGCAGACAATCGCTCAACCACTACACCAACTGTGTCTTCAATAATTATATTTGTGATTATTGCGTAAAGTTTTAATTAAAGTTTAATACTTATATTTAATAGGGCCCCCAGGGTACCATATAACCTTCGCCAAATGTCATGTTGTCTTTATTATTTTGAAGAAAACATGTTTTTTGTTAATTTTGTGGTTATTTTATTTGTTCTACATAAAGATACGCAAAGGGCAGTAGGTAAAGAACACTGTAACGTACTTACTTGATTTATAAATATAGTATTTTTTATTTACATGAAGTCTCAAAAACAAAGTACAGTCAAATCGGGTGAATAGAAACAATACTTCAATGGGTATTTTCACGATATTTGAATATTTTTTGCAGCATTTAACTATATCAATTTTTTAATGAATGGATATTCTAGAAAGTCGATGCTTTCTTAGAAGCCGATAATATGGTATCAAAGTGAGAAACCAAACCAAAATTTTGTTTCTATTCACCCCTGCTTTTCTATTCACCCCGTTTTACGATAGGGGGTCACATTACCACTTTTTCCTCTATTAGTAAATATATGCCAACTTAAGAAAAGAGAAGAAAAATTACAGTCAAAGATAATGCTCCTTTACCAGTTTTAGCGTTCGAGCACGCTTCACAGAAGTGAAGGTAGAAACCTTATAGGTCATACATTCCTCAAACGAGCAGCTGAAAGATTTGTCAAAGAAAGAAGTGGTGCATGCGAGTACTCAATCATCAGTATGTCCTCCTCCTTATGCAGACATCGGCCGGCGCCCCCAGGTGGCAGTGTAAACACATTTGATAGATTAGATAGTGATATCACCTGTAAGTAGAAGATAAAAATCATAGTTAAAAAATAAGATAGTGCAGTTATCTTTACCAACTGTGCGAGGTGTTATACTAAGTACAAGTGAAGAACAGATTATTTATTTAGAACTATGTCGACCCAGGCAGGCCGGTCACACTTCGGAGTGATGACATAGTTGCCACGACTCGAATAACTTGGAACAGAATGGCAAGGGATAGAGACAAATGGAGGAGGCTTTCACCGCCAGAGCGGTCCTTACAACAGAAGACAATACTAACAAACTAGGATAAGCAAATAGGTACCTACTAAGACAACCAAAAATTATTAGATATCTAAAATCTGTGTAAGGAATGCATCAACCATTTTTTAATTATAAAGAACATCGTAAGCGACGTTTTGTGTTTTTTGCAGAAATGAGTTTTCTCTTCCATAATTAAAAAGTATTAAATTTGTAAAATAGTAGTAGTAAGTACATTTTTATACAAGTGGATAAACTTTGTCATTGTGGCCGAGGTAGAATTCGCCCAAGCCGCAGGCGAGGGTGTTATGGAACCGAGAGCTGCAAGAAGCAGATAGGTACCTATTCTATGTTGGATAAAGTTTCTACACTTAGTTATTGGAAAATGGTGGACCATTGTACGTGGGCCATGTCAATGCTCGGTGTCCTAACTAAGGCCGTTTGTATGTAATTCAGTGACGCATGCTCACTCGAAGAATACGTGTGCGACATTTTTCTCTGCCTCTATCTATGGGCGTAGTAGACTGCTTTACGTGGGAAATCATTAAACGTCGCCTCCCGCTCTAGGTGGAGCGACTGTCGAGACGTTCACTGACTAAAACCCACCTGTGTTCCTTCAGTTGCACTTTGCGAAGGCCACTGTGACTCTAATGCCGCAGTCCTATTGTTAAGAAGCACATAGATGTTGCTATAGGTTCAGAGCTCTTCAAGTTTCTTGTTTTATTTCAAACAAAGGCGTAATAATAACTACAAGCACAGAATAAGTAATGCTAGAGGCCGCAGGGTCTAGTACTTTAGAGCTACGCAACCCAATAAGCAAACAACAGCATTTAATTCAAGTTTTTCCTTGTTAACTTAATATTTTTAGAGAGAAGCAATAAGCTTATTTAATATAGATAGCGGCACGAATCTTGAGCGCTCGACGAAAGAGCGGGGATCGCTTTGCGCATCGTACAACATCGGCGAGCCAATCACTGTACAAGGATTGCATTCCCCGCCCCCGCATTTCTTTTCATACCCCTAAAGAGACCCGATATTTCACTTCTGCGTGCTTCTGCGCAAGTAGAACTTTAAAAGTCAGCGCTCAAGATCCGTGCCGGTATCTGTAATTAGGTAATTCGAAAAATTTAGAAGCGTAGTTTCTTTCCCTGTTTCAATCGATAATTTATTTTTTATAGAGAAATAAGTATAAGTAGGTACACATTATTAAGAGCAGTGGGTCAGTGGTAATGGTCCCGACATATAAAGGGCTGGCTTTTACCTCGGCCGAAGACTAAGCATTGCCATACGACGTAGGTACTGGCAATGCCGCCAGAGTTTTAGGCACACTTCTAGTCAACAACAATGCGGAGGAAGTTTTTGACGATATTTTTTTAGAGATTTGGTGAGGAGTTTTTGTTTTAAGTGTATACGAGTAGGTAGACTTATAGTGAAGCGTTTTTAGGTAAAATCGATTTGGTACCTATTATAAACCTGTCTTGCATGCACCTAAATATGATTGATATACAAATCGAGAAATGCTTTACTAAAAAGCCAAAACGTCAGTGCTTATTGTTGGAGTTTTCTCATGTTAATATATAAATAACTGCTTTATAATTATGTTACTTAATGAGTAATTTCATTACATATATGTTAGCGTTAGCCGGAACTAAATGTCTGAAGATAAGCCCTACCTCATCTCATATCTCCTACTTTAAATAAGTCTCGTGGATAAATATAAAGTAGATTAAAGACCTTGAGTGCCAATTAATTGTGCTATTAATGTCTCGACCGACTAATTAGTCGCTTAGAAAAACAGTGTATTTTGATAAGAAATAAATAAAGGATTGATGCGCAGTTATGTCATAACTTTAGTCTGTCTAGCAACGCAGTCTTTCCAGCTGTTGTCGACTTTTTGTAAACATAATTATAATTAAAAAATAAATATACAAAATCTTAATCAGCCTTGTAATATTTCCATTGCTGGGTCTCAGGCCTTCTCTCTAGGAGAGGGAATGGGGCGTCGTAATCGACCATGCAGCTTTAGTGATGGATAAGCTGCAGGATTTTTCAAGAGTCACTGTGCGGCCCTAAACCGCAAAGGGCTACTTTTGGAACAAGAATGGGTTTTAGTCAGTTAAAAGTATAACACTCCCTTTTGCCCCACCCAGAGCAAAAGTTTTTTTTTAGCTCTAGCACATGCCGATTTCAACACGATGTTTTTTACGGTATAAGAATTTTAACTACCGTCGATCGGCCCACGAGGACACAGCGGAGCTTCGCCCAAGCGGGGTACCTACACCTCCAACGTATGCTCCACTGTGTCCTCCGGGAAATCAGCACAATAGTGACACCCGGGCGTCTTCCGCACGAATCAGGTGCTGGAATCTCCCGAACCTACCATGTCCCGTGAGGACCTGTGTCATGCGGAAGGTGAGGACACCGTGACGTCTTTCCAGCCACTCCTCAAAGAGGGGATTTGCCACCATGATTATGGCGTGCACAGCAGCTGCACTTGGTTGCGACAGCGTTATCACCATATATGGCGATAACGCTGTCGCAACCAAGTGCATATATCGCGCCATAAGATCCCCCTTGTCGCGGCAGCGGAGTTTCGCTCCGGCGCGGCGGTTTTGCAAGGACTGTCGTCTCCAGATCTCATGGCGGCAGGCCGGCAAAGAGGCTCGCCGCTTTACGGGATTCCTTGATGCCCATGAGTTCCATTCAGCAAGACCGAGATCAAACAGCTTATTTTAATACCTATTGAGAAGAAATCGGTGTCTAATGTGACTGTATAATACGCGTCTGTCATCTGACCTATAAGTCATATAACTCAGTAACTCAGTAGGTAGTCATTATTTAAAGTAGCTTGCCAGACTATTTGGGCTTCTGATAGGGTTGCCAACTTTTTTGAATAAGAAATAGAGTATGTCTGATGTTCGGTGGATGAAATTAAGAGTACCTATATTGATAGAAAATCGTTGTTCTTTTTGCGAACAAACATTTCATTAGTTTAAAATAATTAAATAATTGAAGAGAATAATTGATGGAATAAGCGAATAGTTCTAATAAAACCATGGATTTCTTTTACCGCAACTTTAGAATTTATGAGAAGACGAGAAATATTTTAGTTAATTAATAATAATAATAATTTAATATACTTAATGATTATTTCTGAAAGGATGGAATTTGATTCACTTTAATTCAAAATCAGAGATTATAAACTCCTTCGCAAAATAGAGTAGGTACAATATTCAATATTAGAATAGTACGGTTGGCAACCCTGCAATCTGATGTAATCACGATCGTAGCAGGCTTGGTTCTTTCAGAGCCACATTAGAAGTTGGTTCTGTCTAATGTTTAGCAAATATTACAGAAGGCAGTTTCAGAGATCCTTCAAATTGAAAGAAGACGTCGAAAACTTTTTGGCAAAAGTGCAACATACCTGCAATAATCACTGGTTACATTGTTGGCATTTGGCACTTTCATTTTTGTTCTATGAATTATGGGTGCAATGGAATACTAGTACTTACTGTGATTTCGGTTCTCTATCGAAGAGTACTTGTATCATGATGATTGCTAGGTTGGACATACAAAATTCTTTCTTAGCCTTGTTTTGGGTCGGAAATTATCACTAACTTCTCTCGCTCTGGTTGGAGCGGGAGGGAGTATCATACTTTACTAACTAAAATCTCCTCTACTCCTATTCCTTCAGTTGCCCTTTGCGTTTCGGGGCTGCGGTATGTTACTTGGTTGTAAGCACAAATACATGGTCACCGGGTCATCCGGACGACTAAGGGGCTGTTTTGTTCCCACACCCAGCTGTGCGCTGGTGCCTAATGCTCACTATGACCTGCCGTGACCTGTGTTGTACTTAGTGTCGGTGGTGTGCAACTTGTGACCTTTTTTATTTATTTTTTTACGAAAAATGATTGAAATCGATTCAGTTACTGATTCTGAACAAACTATAAAAATAATGTTGTATAACACAGGTACCACCCAAAACACTCATGTCCGGTGAAGACCTACCATAGGTAGATTACATTTACCTAGCGTACTTTTAGGGGTGCGGTTTCAGAAACTAGAAACGGGCGTATAAAAAAGGCTACATAAGGCACTGATAGGTTTTTTATACCCATCCGTAGTTCTGCCACGAGTTGACCAGCCAGAACCCCGATATTACAAGTTTATAATTACTTTTAGTTATTATATCTTAAACAAATCCGGGTCGTTGCGCCCTATTATCAGTGTTATCAGTACTCACGGATGTCGTAATCGTGTTTGTAAATGTTCTATATGCCTAGTACCTGCTCAAGAATATCTTTAGAGAAATAATAACCTATTTGATGTACCTACGTAGAAGGATCTGGCAAGCTCTCTTGTTAACCTATTGCAAAACACGAGGGATTCATTAATTTGTTCACTTCAAAGATAGATAATACTTAATTAACTTTCAATAAAGAAATTTCTTTATTCAACTTTATTATTAGTTGATCTTGTGAATGGCTGAACTTATAGGTCTATGGCCTTAGGACTAAAGTTTTCACTGTGCAATGATGGCCACGGTTGGCCCAGGGAAATTAGGGTGGTCCAAAAGCGCGGCCATTAAGGCGCGGGAAACTCTTGGACGAGGGTCCCACGGTACCTCTCCCATTTAATCTGCATGCCAGAATGTAAATAATATGTCAGAAGAATTTTTAATATTCTGCAGGGCAGAAAGGGTAGCCCACCTATATCCCGCAGTGACTGATTATGGGCTGATATGATGGTGATGCATCTTAGGGATCTTTACATCCTTCTTCCTTACATTGCGTCTGTTCGTCTGATTGAGATAATCTCAAAAACTACTGAACGGATGTTTATGCGGTTTTCACCAACATACAGTCATAGAGTTATTTATGAGAAAGGTACAAGTGTATAATATCTGGATATTATAACAGAAATAAGAAAATAATTAATTTCAAAGATTTCTAATACCCGTGAAAAGCTGGGGTGTGGATCGCTGGTAGTGAAAAATCGAGGGAAACGGAAAATACCGACATAACTAATATATCAGACGTTTCCGTAGCTTACGGTTATAGTGTCGCTGTAATTCCACTAATAATAATGAAATAATTACATATAATTATGTTGATTCTCTACGTTTAATTACCTACGTTAGATAATCAACCGTTGCTGTTGTAATTCGATAGAAATGTCTTACTATGCTATCTAATGAATAGGACTGACCTTGTGGGGTCGTAATAACTGTAATTTGATGAATCAGCAGTATTACAAATCGATTCAAATGAAAAATAAATTAGTATGACAGATAAATAAAATACCTATGGTGGAAAAGTTCTAGCTTGTTTATGGTCACCTTGTATTTGGTTTTATTTTTGCTTGGGGAATCCAAGCAATGATAATCAACCGTTGCTGTTGTAATTCGATAGAAATGTCTTACTATGCTATCTAATGAATAGGACTGACCTTGTGGGGTCGTAATAACTGTAATTTGATGAATCAGCAGTATTACAAATCGATTCAAATGAAAAATAAATTAGTATGACAGATAAATAAAATACCTATGGCGGAAAAGTTCTAGCTTGTTTATGGTCACCTTGTATTTGGTTTTATTTTTGCTTGGATTCCTACTAAGTCCTATAGACCATGTCTTTGTATGAATAGTTCATTTGTTTACCATTAGAATATGGATGTACACATTCTAATGTTTTTGTAGTATTTGTTAGCAAATGTATCGAGTCAACCTTCTCGGCAAACTTCGCTGAGGTAGCCAAAACTAGAATAAAATTCTCAGTTCCATTTTAATGAGATCGCATTGAAACAGGCGCGATCTCGGTATTGTACAGTTGCGCAGACACTTGAGATACAAAACTACACTAATTTTACATCACAATATCCGCTAGGAATCAATTTGCGAATAATTAAAACAGTCGCTGAACATCGCTCGAAAAATCCTGTCAAATCTCCCTTGTATTGGGATCAAATCCGTTAGAACTGGAGTATCTAACTAGATTTTTTTTTTGTAAATCATCAAATAACTTCTCTTGCTCTGGAGCCAGAGGGAGTTTCAGACTTTCATTGACTAAAAACTCCTTCAGTTACCTTATGCGTTCCTAAGGGCCGCGGTAACTCTTTCGATCAATCCCGCAGCACTAGGGGTCTTCTTTTTTAGGTGGGAAATCAACCATTGTCTGCTCTCGCTCTGGGGTGGAGCGAGAGTGCGTGTCAGACTTTTACTGACCAAAACCCATTCCTAAGTTCCTTCTTTGCCTTGCCTCCAGGGGCCCAGGGGTTCCCAGGGGTAAGTAGACCATAAATAAAAGTAGGTACTTATAAGTTACAACAGATATATTGTATTTACATACTTCGTGCATGGAAATTAAATGCTTTCCAATCACAAGTAAGAATAAACATAAGTCTGAAACGAGCAGAATGAATAATCAAATTGGTAGAACAATGAGGGTCAGAACCCCATGAACTCTCGACTAACTGGAAATGCTAAACAGTGAATTTTATACATAATGGTATCGTGTAATAAGTAATAACTATCTACATACCTGCTTACCTACCTATTGAAGCTACGTAAAGGTACGTCCAAACAAGCGCGTACACGATACAACACACGAAAAAAAATGTCAATCGCTTGACGTACGAGTGTTTGTCACCTAATTCCTCCTAAACGGCTTGAACGATTTGGATGAAATTTTGTGTGAATATTTGAGTGGTTCCCTAGATGGTTTGAAGATACAATTAGATATTGAATCCAGTAGGTGGCGCTGTAATCGGGTCTCAATTTATTTTCTTATAAAAGTAACCTTTCGGGCAGAACAACGTCTGTCGGGACCGCTAATATTATGTATATATTTTTTAATGATATAACTTAGTGCTTGACTGCAATCCCACCTGATTATATTGACATCAAGCCTATTTCTTTGTCGTTTTTTATCGTACTATGCATCGTGCACTCGCTTGGTAGGACGTACAGCAAGTTGGACCGTGAGTACGGCCAGTGGCGGATTTACCAGCAGGCTGAGTAGGCTTGAGCCTAGGGCGGCAGATTTTTGGGGCGGCAAATTTGGGGACCGATTTTTTTTTTGCTACCACCTCATAGAAATCAAAAAGATTTTTGCATGACGGTTTTCTGATAAAGAAACCTTGAACAGTGATAGTGAGGTAGTCAGGATAGTCTTAAGTCAAAAATTTTTTTTTCCCGAATGCGGTATTTCTTTAACGCTACAATGTTATCTATGACGTCAATATTGCATGTGCACTTAGCGAGGCTGTACATGACTGAGCTTTGATTAGCTCAAAAATATACCCAAAAATTATTTCACGTGTAATTTCAACAAAATTTTTGGATTGTAAAAATAATGCAGGAGACTTCGATCATTAATAACAACAATGATCGCAGGCAGGAGATGACAATTGTAGAGGCAAGGGCGGCAAAAACTGTATAGCCGCGTATTTCTTGAAAATTTGTAAATCCGCCACTGAGTACGGCGCTTAAGGCCCTAGCGCCCGAGCAGTGCCATAAAACAGTGACTTTAGGTTTGAAAAAAATATACGTTTTTTATAAACTCATGTACTTACAACATTATCAACTTAAATGATTTTTCCGTATGATTATTACTTTTGCCAAAAAAAATAATTTAACCACATGATATTTTTTCACTTGTTTTCCCTACTTCTTTCAAATGGCTTTGATCTTTAGAAATATGTTTACAGAAAAAAAAATTGCTGGTTAAGTGTTATTCAGAATGTATTATATGTAAATCCATTTTCTAAATTAAATCCATTTGATTTAAAGGTCAGCGGGGCTCTATCCGGGCGCAGCTGGGCGGAATTAAATACACACATACTGCCAAATGTTCAAGGGACTATACGCCTTAAGTCTGCTGGAAATTATTTGACTGTTCCTAGTTCCAAATCAAATTTAGATATCGTTTTTTTGGATGAAATCATCAAATAACTTAAAATTGTCAAAAGGGCATAAATAGCGTGAGAGTTTTCGAATAAATGTGTAGAAAAAACAAAAACATTAACCATGTAGTGAGTGTTACATTGTTATAAAACATGGTTGAGTTATAAAAAAATATTGACTGCTTGAGATGATGACGTAGGTACAGTTATTTGAGAAAATGTAGTCCTGCCCATATTTTAGAGAAGTTAGTATTGGCACGTATTGGTGGGTTACGGCTAGGGTTGCCAACTTTTTTTTTCGGCCATAAGGGACAAATGGTCATAAATCTTAAAAAATACGAGATTTCATTTTTTCACGCGGGACAAATAAAAATCATTGAGTTTTTAGTCAAAATTTGTTTTATGTGGTCTTAAAACTATACTTTGTTACAGATTTTACTGCACATAACATACCATTTTGTCTTTTGACATGATTATAAAAAGAAACGCAGTCAAAATCGTAGTTAAACATGGTCATCAATTCGGCTTTAATCAAATTCGGTGTGCATTTTATTACGTACGATTTTCGTAAAATACGGGACATTAGCTGTGCCGGCGGGACATAGAAAATGCATGAAATACGGGACGTCCCGTAAAATACGGGACGGTTGGCAACGCTACGAGTTACGGCCCATTCCTTCTCCTAGAGAGGAGACCTAAGTCCCAGCCGTGGGACCATTATAAAGCTAATAAAATTATGCTTAGGCTACGTACCTATAGTTTTGAATTTACATTATTTATTGCGAAACTGCACTGCGTTATTTAACTGCATTCAATATTCTAAAGAATAAATTACGAAGATAAACAATTTAAAAGTTTTCTTGTTTATTTTTAATACCTTGAGACGTGAGATGACGTATTTAAGGTCAGTGTTGGGAATTTTGACCAAAAAAACTTAGTACAAGTAATAAATAATTGTACCTAAATAATATAAAGTAAATAAATGCGGAAGAGTCATACAACTGGTTAAAAATAATGAATGGTAACTATTGATAAAATATGTTGTTGATTATTTATTTGTGATGATAAAAAAAACTTGTAAAAACTTCCTCTTCATCAAATTATGGTCGATTCAAACAGGTATGTGTAAATAATGTCCGTGTGTAAAGTTGTACTTTTTTTAAGTTACGGTATAATTAGAGCTTAGAGCCTGTGGGTTAAATCAGGTGCCGCTAAACTTGTAATAAGTAAGGGTACCAATACATAAGGGTTTCGTTCGTGACGTCGCTGCGTATTTACATTCTGTACATGGCCAGAACGCAACCATAGGAAACTGCTCGCGTATACATTGTAGTGCAGTTTTTAAATTTGCGATTACAATGTATACAAGAGTAGTACGCAAATACTCGCGTATACTTTATAGTAGCAAAAGTAACTAGCTTTGTTCCAAAATATACAGTGCTAGTCCGCATGCAAACTAATCGTGTATAGATCGGAATAGGTGCGAAAAACTCTAGATTCCAAACTATAGATCACAACCCAACCCAATACGATCGCGTGGTTGTGATGTGTGAAGTGAATCGTAACACCTGTCGATATGATGCAGACATAAAAGAAGGTTATACAGTGGTGCTCAAAATTAATTACTTCCACACTCATTTGACCAATGTAGCCAAGTCGTATAGCTACTTGCACAGCACAGAAGAAACTGATGATTGTTTTCAGAAATATTTTGATTCCGGTATGAGTCCAGCAGCTGCAATGGATGTTGACTCTGATTGAGAAGTACGAAAAAGAAAGTTCTGTTTATTTGGCGAATTCTCAGATTACCTAACCCAAGTGAAAGACATGTTTATTGCCTGTATAATAAGTGGAGTAAATTCAATTTTGGTGGCAAATCTGGCTTAAATATCGATGAAGTACTGGAACGAAAACTTACGGAACTGGAAACGAAGTTTCCTGAGTACAGAAAAAATCCAAAAATTATTGCAGTTATAAGCCCTATCATGCAAAGAATATACCTATAACTCGGATTTTATAGATGACATGTTTTTTATTGACACTACGTCGTCCTGCGATCAAAGCATAGTGCTGCATATTGCTGTAAATGTTATACGAAAAGCTTGTCTTTTTAACATAAGGAACGTTAAACGTACAATCCAAAATGTGTCAGAGTAATCTTAGTTCTGTTCTCCTAGCTTGCACTTTATGATTACTTCAAACTTTTCCGAAGATTCAAATCAGTAAAAACTCTTCTCAGTAAAAGCTCTCGTATCTTTGGTAATCATTTTTCACATTTGTCCTCCTTCTCTCTCACATTTGTCACCTATTAAGCAAACAAACGTATTTACCACTTTTTTATAATAAATTATGCAGAGACAACAAAAAACCGCTAATCGAAACAAACAGCACGTGCCGAAAGATTATGCAATGTTTAGAATAGATATGACTACCATATAATCGAAAGAGAGGTCAACAAATCAAAATGGCGAGCATGCAACTGCTCGCGTATTGTTTGGAATCGTAGTTTTTCGCGCCTATTCCGATCTATACACGATTAGTTTGCATGCGGACTAGCACTGTATATTTTGGAACAAAGCTAGTTACTTTGGCTACTACAAAGTATACGCGAGTATTTGCGTACTACTCTAGTATACATTGTAATCGCAAATTTAAAAACAGCACTACAATGTATACGCGAGCAGTTTCCTATGGATGCGTTCTGGCCATGTACAGAATGTAAATACGCGACGTCGCCATCAAAGAAATCAAGTAAGGGCAAGTACCAAAATGAATTTTTCAATTCATATATACTTTTCTAAATAGGTACTTTTATCTAGGACATAGGACATTACTTGACACCCCGTGCCTCGGAAAACACGTATGTTGGACTCGGTGGTCATCCGTAGATCTTTGACAGTCGTTACAGGTAGTGAGACGCCAGAAAGTCTGACCATCTGTCTATCCAAGGAGTATCGTGATGCCTAGCAAATGGGTTGTGGAGGTCTGCCCCCTAGCCAAGTTACGACCGTTTCGTTTCGATTTTCTTACGTCGAACGCCTTGAGTAGGCCACGCCTCCGATTCCTTTGTTTTGACCACGTGTCTGAGCGTTGAGATAAAGTACAAAAACACAAAGAAACACACACACACAACACACACACACACAAAAAAAACACACACACACACACAGAACACACACACAATACAGAAAGGCAGTCGCTCCATGTAAAACACGGGTATTCAGCCGCATTCGGTTAGACTGGAAGCTGACCCCAAGCTAGTTGGGAAAAGGCTAAAGAGATAATGACCGTCAAAGTAATCCCATTGAAGGATAAAACTGTGGAACCTAAACATAGATTTAAAAAAATACTTAAAGTAAAAAACTAAAACCCGACTACGACAAAAAAAAAACGACGCTGAAAAAGTATGAAACAAGATTTTCATACTTCGAACAGAACAAAAAGAAAAGCCGCAGTCAAACGTTATAGGTACAAACCGAAACACTTTAATAACGTGTGACTACGGTTTTTCTTTTTGTTATGTTCGAAGTATGAAAATCTTGCACGGATATTGTTTCATACTTTTTCAGCGTCGTTTTTTTTTTTTTTGTCGTAGTCGGGTTTTAGTTTTTTACTTTATTTTTATTTAAACAATTTTGGTGTTAAACTTAACACATAACTTTTTGTCCGCTAGAGGGCGTCACTTTAAATTTGAGCAATATTTTCGAAATTTACAAATGTAGCCCTTTCAAATGATACCAAACACGGCGTATTTATCTCCATTTTTATTTTTTAACACATACTTTTTGTCCGCTAGAGGGCGCCATGTCGAGTTTTGTGACCGTCACGTAGCCTATGTTCAGCGGACAATGAAGACGGTTCTAACGATACCTCATAATATGTCGAGTTCCGATTGGTAGATTAGGAGCTATGAGGGAACAGAAGAACATACTCACATACATACATAGCCTGTCAAAATCATAACCCTCCGTAGTCGGGTAAAAATAAACCTTGAAAACTGCAAAAACAAAAAAAAAACTGTTTCGTCTACGATGTACAAAACAATTTGAATCATAAATTACCTATTTTTTTTATAATTATTTCAACCATTAAATAGAATAGCAGCTGATCGCGTGGCTGTAATAAAAATAAACTGTTTTCATTGATAGAGCTATCTCGCGGCGCCGCGTGTTTCCAACACACGTGTTATATTTTCCACTACTACTGCATAATTACAAGTTAATATAGGCTGAACATTATAATTTACGTATAACTTGATGTTTAACGCAGCCCTGGAATGCAACTGAATTAAAGTTAGTTAATTAAAGTTAGTAACAATCTGTCCCTCTCTCTCGTACCACCCAGAGCGGGAGAAATTATTTGATGATTTCTTACACCGTTCGAATCTGAACAGATTAGGAAATAAACAGTATTTTGAGAGCAGTGGTGGCCGAGTGGTAATGGCTCCGACTTACGAGTTCAAAGTCAAACCCTGCCCGGCGCATTACTTTGTGTAATTTATTTCAACACTACTGCTTTCAAAAACGGTGAAGGATAACATCGCGAGGAAACTGGCATGTCTTAGAAGCATAAATTCGAAAACATGTGACATTCACCAACCCGCACTGGGCCCGCGTGGTGGATTAAGGCCCATTCCCTCTCCTAGAGAGGAGGCCTGAGTCCCAGCAGTGGGAACATTAAAAAAAAACCGGCCAAGTGCGAGTCGGACTCGCCCATGGAGGGTTCCGTAGCAGCAAGTAACATAATAATGGTTCACGGTGTATGTACATAATTATAAGGTTTATGTTTATGAAATTAAATGTTTTTTTTTTATATTTGAGTTGATTGAATGAAAGGTAAAATGCGGTTTACGATTTATGACGTACTAAAAAAAAACTACTGACCAGATCTCGTTCAAACCAATTTTCGTTGGCAGTTTTTATAGTAATGTACATCATATATTTTTTTTAGTTTTATCATTCTCTTATTTTAGAAGTTAGAGGGGGGGGGACACACATTTTACCACTTTGGAAGTGTCTCTCGCGCAAACTATTCAGTTTAGAAAAAAATGATATTAGAAACCTCAGTATCATTTTTGAAGACCTATCCATAGATACCCCACACGCATGGGTTTGATGAAAAAAAAAATTTTGAGTTTCAGTTCTAAGTATGGGGACCCCCAAAATTTATTGCTTTTTTTCTATTTTTGTATGAAAATCTTAATGCGGTTCACAGAATACATCTACTTACAAAGTTTCAACAGTATAGCTCTTATAGTTTCGGAAAAAAGTGGCTGTGACATACGGACGGACAGACGGACAGACAGACAGACAGACAGACAGACAGACAGACAGACAGACAGACAGACATGACGAATCTATAAGGGTTCCGTTTTTTGCCATTTGGCTACGGAACCCTAAAAAGGCTGGAATCCGACTCGGTTGGGCAGCGTTCAGAAAGCTGCACGGTATCTTGTCCAGCATACCAGAGTGTTTCAACAAGACGAAAGTTTGACCAGCGCGTGTTGCCAGGAATGACATGGCATACAATGAGCCTTATTGGTAGGGTTTAAAGTCACTGAAAAGGGCAATGGAGAGGACTAAGCTCGGAGTTTCCTTGCGTAATCGGAAATGTAGATATCCGCAGGAGAACTAAAGTTCCGTCTAGTAACCGGTCCGGAACCGAGCCCAAGTCGTCGACGGCGCGTAGTTTTCCACGCGCGCCATAAGGAGATCTCAGCAGGGTCGAAGCCTACTGGGGCCAAGGGTCTGATTCTGAAAGGAAGACTCGGCCCTGGCATGAAAGGCAACGAAGGAACAGGAGTGGGTTTTTAGTCAGTAAAATTCTGACACTCTCTCTCGCTCAACTCAAGAGCGGGGGATGTCATTGGATGATTTTCCCATCGAAAAAAAAAGGAGAACTAAAGTTACCGTTAAGTTAACTAAAGTTACAGCCGAAGAATCGCCAAATTTAAATGGCAGTGGGCAGGGCACGTTGCTGGGAGCAGGATGGCTGGGGGATGCAGCGTTGGAAGGACTCCTACAAGATAGACCGAGGGCGATGCGAGACTAGGACCGGTCGTTGTGGCGACACTTGGGGGAGGCCTATATCCAGAAGTGAACAGCTTTCGGCTGAAATGATGATATTTTTGTTTGCACCGAAGACATCATGAGAACTAAATGTCATAATTTTTATCGTCAAATTTGTTGTGAAAACTATGATGTGGTAATCTTAACAGAAACATGGTTAAACGATTCTGTAATGAGCTCAGAGCTATTTGATAGTAGATATGTAGTCTATAGACGTGATAGAGATAACAGGAAAAAAGATGGGGGGGGTGTTCTGATTGCTGTGCTGAAGGGAATAAATTCAAAACGTATGACCCAATGGGAAAGCAATTGTGAGGATTTGTGGGTTATCATAGATATTTCGATTACAAAGTCTGTCCGCCAAGTAGCTCTGTGTGCAGTTTATTTGCCTCCGCCTGTACTTCGCTCAGCCCTTGAACACTTCTTGGACTCGTGTAATACCATATTTGAACAGTCAGGTTTGAAATCGTGTATAGTCGGCGACTTTAATTTAAGTAATATTGACTGGAACCTAGTAAGTGAGTTGGACAGTGGTTATGTAGCGCCAGGTTTTGGTCATTTGTTAACTGATTTTATTCACGTAAACAAATTATTCCAGCTGAACAACATAATAAATAAATCAGGTCGTATTCTTGACCTTGCGTTGACTAACTTAACATCCGGTATTGCATGCTCTGCTCTAAATCCCCTAAGTATAATTGACCCTTTGCATCCACCGATCGAAATTATTTTAAAATCATATAAAGACTCAAGACTTCCATATAATAGTAACAAAAGAATAAATTTTTACAAATTAGATTATGTCATTATTTGCAAACACTTACATGAGATAGATTGGAACTTATTGTTTGATGAGACTAATGATGTGAACCATATGCTTTGTATATTCTACGAAAAAATTAAAAATGTTATTAAAATGCAAGCCACGCCTACTACCCGTAAGCATAAGACACGACCTCCTTGGTTCGATAAAAATTTAATACGAACTTTGAGAGAAAAGGAAAAGGTGCGTCAGCGATACAAAACCTATAAAAACCCCATGGATGAGCTTGAGCTGAAGCTACTGAGTAAACGGTGTTCAGTTATGGCTGCCTCCTGTTACAATAAATATATTAACGACCTAGAAGCAGTTCTAACTAAGGATCCAAAGCGATTTTGGGCTTATGTTAAGGGCAAGCGTGGTGGTACTAGTTCTTATCCTCTGACAATGACTGATGGCATAACCTCGTCTTCAGATGGCATAAATATTTCGGAAATGTTCGCAACTCACTTTTCTTCCATGTACAGCCAGCAAAGCGCGACTGATCTTTTATCTCCATCAGAATATATGCGGAACATGTTAGCTTACAGTTTGCCTTTGACAATACCAATGATTGAAATTGATACCTTGCTCAATAAATTAAAATCTCTGGATGTTCGAAAAGGAGCGGGACCTGATGGAATACCTCCTTATTTTATCTCCATGTGTGCTTTGCCTCTGGCATATCCCTTATCACTGATATTTAATTGCTCGCTTGCCTCCGGTGTATTCCCGGATATTTGGAAGGTGGCAAAGGTGGTCCCAATTCATAAGTGCAGTGATCTCAATTATGTCGGTAACTATAGACCAATTTCAATTTTGTCTACCTTTGCCAAAGTTTTTGAATCTTTTATTTGTCCCTACATACAGTCTCATTTAAAACTTTACCTTAGCGATGCACAGCATGGCTTTGTGAGTTCCAGGTCTACTTGCACAAACCTAGTAGCTTTCACGGAGACCCTTACAAGTGCTATTGACTCTGGAAAACAAGTTGACGTGATATACACCGATTTCAGCAGGGCCTTCGACCGTGTCCCCCATAATTTGCTCCTGCATAAGTTAATGACTTACGGCATCACTGGCCCTCTCCTCAATTGGTTTAAATCTTATCTTGATGGTCGTTCCTTCTTTGTTGCCCTCAATGGTTACCAATCAAGTTCCTACAAAGTCACATCTGGCGTCCCACAAGGAACACACGTTGGCCCAGTCTTGTATAACTTGTTTGGTAACGATCTTGCCAATGAGTTTAAATTTTCCGAGTGTTATATGTATGCTGATGATTTAAAGTTTTGCAGATTGATTGAATCAGACCTTGATGTTGAGTTGTTGCAGAGAGATATTGACATGTTGGTGAAATGGTGTGATGATAATGATATGAAATTAAACATTAATAAGTGCTACCATGTAAAATTCACCAGGAAAACTAAATTAACGCTATCGAATTATTACATCAGTGGCAACTTGGTGCAGGAAGTAGAACAGATAAGGGACCTGGGAATTCTATTCGACAGACAGTTGACATTTGTACCCCACATTGAAAATGTTGTTAAAAAAGCCTCAAGAATGCTTGGGTTTGTCTTGAGAAATATTACTTGTTTTCGGCACAATAAAACTAAAACTCTGCTGTATAATTGTTTAGTCCGCAGCTCGTTAGAGTATTGCAGTACTGTGTGGAGACCACATTATGCCACTCACACGCTAAGATTAGAAAGGGTCCAAAAAAGATTTCTGTGGCACTTAGCATACTCTTCTGGGATAGCTAAAAAGAAGCAATCGTACAGAGATAGACTCTCGCATTTTAATATGATATCACTACAGAAGAGGAGAGATTTACTGGATTTATTGTTTATATTTAAAATGTTGAGGTGTAAAATTGACTGTCCCCAATTGTTGAGCTGCATCCAATTTCGTGTGCCTACGAAAAGCCCACGAACTCCTATAACCCCCTTGCGTCCTCCTCTTCGTAGAACCGTTCTTGGTGCTAATTCTCCCATCCCGCGTCTATGCAAATTATTAAACAACTACAGTGATCTTATCGATGTACACTCTGACTCACTTGGTAGGTTTAAAAGTATTGTATATAAAACAATTAAGAAACCATGAGATGGTCAGGCTGGCTTGTTAACTTAGTTTTTAATGTTCAAATAATTTAGTTTTTTAGTTATAAGCGGTAATTATTGTGTTTAGTGAGTAAGTTACTTTTAAGTAGGCAACTAACAGTAAAGTTACGCATGTTGTGCTTACCTGTAAGGAATTGCTGCACTAATCTATAAGTTTATTCCGTGTATTTCATATCTTTGTATGTGTGTAGTCAATTGTTGGTGAGCCAAATAAATAAAATAAAAATAAAATAAATAAATAAATAAATAAACTAGATACAACAGTTTTATCTCTGACTAGGTTTTGCCCGCGGCTTCGCCCGCGTACTTAAAATATAGCCCATGTCACTCAGGAATAAAGCAGCTTTCTATCGGTGAAAAAAATTTAGCAATCGGACCAGTACTTCCAGAGATTACCTCCTACAAACAAAAAAACAAACTACCTCTTTTTAATATTAGTGTAGATAGTTTGATACTGTGGTGGAAAAATCTATATATCGAGATGTCAGTCATTAATTTTAATCGTTACCCATTTGATTATATACCTAAGTAGAGATTAATAAAATAGGTAAGTACCTACGTAACCTACATACCTATCTGTATGCCTGAAGCAGAATTATACTGGCCAAGAGCATGAGCAACATACATACATATAAAATATTTTTTTGGTTTATAACTTAGCACGAAAAGAAGGCTGGGTTGAGCTGTTTGCCTTGACTACACTTCCATAAAAAGTTTAATATCACCATTTCAAGTGTAGACTATGGGGTCCATTACACGGTCATGCAAGCGTCAATCAAAACCATCAATCATGAATGAAGCTTGACTGACGGAATTTTATCGCTATACATTTTTCGTATGCAAACATCAGTCATCGCATTACACGGTAGGTTTTTCATCAGTCGAGATATTTGACTGTGGCAAAACTGACAGCAAAACCTATCGTGTAATGGACCCCTAAGGGCTATATTTCGCCGAGGCACCATGGCGTCGCGACCGGTCGCCGCTACCGTGCCGCTACCAACAAAATGTATACAGCTGAGAGAGTTACTCACCTGGTGTCCGTTTCGTTGCGCAACCAATTTGGCGGCGTGACCAGCTCGGAGGCGTGCACTTAAGGTTCATTTTGATACTGTCTCAGTGTGGTGTGGCGACTCTGGTGTCTGTATGGTGTCTAGTTTGGTAGCTTACGGACACCACGGCGGCGCAACTGGTCGCGCCGCCGTGGTGTCCCGGTGAAATATAGCCCTTAAGGGCCTCAATTAAATTCGTCAAAGCTATGACAGATTTAACGTGTTTAATTAACTTCTGTTGCCTTTCAATTTTAAAGAAATAATAAACTGTAAACAAGAAAATGGAAAATTCAAAGTGAGCATAATCGGTCACAGTCAATTAATTTGGTTTAATTTTGCCATCGTTCGTCTTTTTTTTTGTGAAACAGTGAGCCAGGTGTAGACTGGATCTTGTTGGATAAAACAGTAAATTTTGATACAAGTGGAGAAAATTAATTTGTCATTGCATTATGGAGCCGAGTGCTGCAGTGACAAATGTCCACGTATGTCAAAACGTAATTTTTCCATCCACTTACACTTAACACTATAAATAAACGGGGGTTCACTTGTGGGGGTCGCTTAGCGAATGTAAGTAATAATTTGTGGCGAGGGCGAGTTCCTTTTCCGCACCAGTGCGAAAATCTGTAAATTGTGTGTCTAAAAGGGGTAGGGATAAGAGCGGCTTTTCGAGTAAGTGCATTGAAAAATATTTCTTTAGCCTCAAGAACCAAATTCCTGTTAATTTATTCTTACCTGTTAGTTCGTCATTATCTAACATGATTATTAACTTTCAGTAAAGCTTTAGATGTCGACTCTACAATATATACTTGTACAAATAATCATGCAACCTCAGACCATGTCTGAGCATGCAACGGAGTGCGCTTAATATTGTAGTGTTCAGTTCTGACCAAGGCCGGGCCGATGACTTATTTTTGGACTCGGCCGTTAACGAATCATGACGGGATGAGTTCTGTGACCGTATAACTTTGATCTTACATGACTACTTGTAGCACGGATTAATTCATTACATGCAGGGTTCATTTTAATTGGCAATTTGTCGTGTTGCTGGACGGATGTTCAAAATGTTTTCTTTGTCTTTGCTGAAAGGCCTGCGCTCTGCTGAATCTGAAAACACTTTTTAAGGACATCATATGCCAAACTATTGAAAGTACTTACTTATTAGGCACACTTAGTTGTTATGTTGTAAAAGCATTTATGATTTTCAGTAAAAACTGTACGTTTGGCTAATTAACACAGCCTTAAGTCAAGCCATCTTCATTCTTCCGTGATTTTCTACTTTGGTACACCAATTTAATTACTTATCTGGCGTAGACGATTCGATGCATGTCTGTGCTTCTAAACATAGAATTTGTATAATACATAACAGGCAGATCCAATCATAGTAAATAAACGTAGAGTAAGAGGAATCTTTCATTTATTAAACATTTTAAAAACAATGTTGTGTGAATAAGACAGTGTGCAGCTGCAATAAAATGTGGCTAATGATCTGTTAAAAAACATCCAGAGAGTTGAACGACTTTTAGTGGCATACAAAGTACAAAAATTATTATTGTGCATACAGCTAAGGAGTGGAATTCGCTGCCGGAGTATGTTTCCTGATAGCTACAACCTAGGGGTATTTAAATCAACAGTGTTAAGTTACTTCTGGGCAAACGTGCTTCATTGTCGGCCACATCATCGCTTACCATCTGGTAAGATAGTAGTCAAACGCCAGCCTATCCACAATAAAAAAAAAACCGAATTATTACCCATCAAATTCCACAATAGTGCATCGATCACTCGGGGTAGTATAATCTGGCATTATAGTCCTTCAGTGAGATGGGCAGATGGCATTGTTGTCACTTGTCACTACTGGTAGTACCCGAATGTTGATGGCACAGATGCGTGTGGGATTGCCATAAGACAACAGAGGCCTATGGCCGAACAGTGCAAAATTCTGGCGTTTTCATTTCAGCTTTATTTACAGTAGGGATTATCTCAGCTGACATTATGTTCATTGATGCATAAATCGGTGTCAGCGGAAAAAGCCAAGCCAGTTGAAAGCGGCAAAGGCACGCCGTAGCGCTGCCAGTGGGTTCCTAACCTATGCCAACGCATCGGTTGGCGCGGAGACGCGGGCGATGGTGGAGGCGCGACGAATAACGCTCAAATGCGTTTGCGCTCACGCATTTGAGCGTTGTTGGAAAAGGGCACGAAACAAGCGGGCAGGAGCATTAGGTTTGACTGGATATCTCAAATTCAATTTAGAGTGTAGAGGATGATAAGGCACAGTAAAGTAGCTTATTTGTAAACGTTTTAAAATTTTTGGTAAACAGAGACAGTACTTTTTTTTTTTTTTTTTTTTATTCTTGATAGGTTTGCGCTTGACCGCTAACTCACCTGATGGAAAGCGACGATGCGGTCGACGATGGAGCGCGCTTACCTAGAAGTAACCTATTCACTCTTGACTTAAAGATTCCCGGGTTGTAGCCATCAGGAAAAACAGATTCCGGCAAGGAATTCCACTCCTTAGCTGTACGCACTATGAATGTGTTCCCAAAACGTTTTGTGCGTATAGGAGGGATGTCCACCATGTACCGGTGGCGCATTGCCGTACGCCTGGTGGTCCGATGATGGAACGGGCTAGGCGGAATTAGGTTATGCAATTCCGACGCACACTCCCCGAAATGCAACCGGTAGAAAACCGACAGGCTAGCAACTCTGCGTCGATGCTCAAGACTTTGAAGCCTCGACTCAACGAGTGCATCATTGCCAATGATCCTCTTGGCTCGCCTCTCAATTGCCTCAAGTGCATCAAGCTGGTATCGGGCAGATCCGTCCCAAAGATGAGAGCAGTACTCCATACACGATCGAACTTGCGCTTGATAAAGTTTGAGCAGCTGTTCCGGCGTGAAGTACTGTCTGACCTTCGCGAGGATTCCCAGCTTTTTTGCTGCCAGTTGAGCCTTTGCTTCGATGTATGGCCCAAAGTTGAGTGTTGACGTCAGCGTAACACCAAGGAGATCAAGATGGTCGGTTATTGGCACGGTTACGCCCCGGAAAGTTGGAGCAGGGCTGAATTGGCTCCTTTTAGCGGAAAATAGACACGCCTGGGTTTTAGCAGCATTGAACTTGACCAAATTGGCATCGCCCCATTCAGAGACTGCCTCCAAGGACAAGTTCAAGCGCTCGACCATAGCCTCTCGTAGAGACTGGATCCGTGACCCACTAGCCTGCGCGCTGGATATGTAACTCTCAGCAACAGTGCTGTCGTCTGCATACCCAAAGGTACCGGGCTTAAGCAGATCATTTATGTGCAGCAAGAACAATGTTGCCGAGAGCACTGACCCCTGAGGGACCCCGGCATTAATGGCCATTTGACCAGTATGGAAGTACTACATGCGTCTGACTTCACATACGCAACTTCAAAAGCGTGTTACTTTTTCGTTCTATTTGTATTTTTACAAATTGTATTTTTAATGTAGGTACCTATTTTTAGTAACATCTTTAAAATAAGTATTTATTTATTAACCTTTTTGATGGTAAACAAATACTTACTCTATTCTGTGCGTCGCACGTCGCCACCGCGCCGCTCGGTCATCGATCGTTTCGTGGCCGCAAACTCGGGACACACTATTTATGTAACGCAATATTTAAAGCCGAATGCACTTCCGGATTGCGTTAATATAATGACAGAAATTTGGATGGCAACGTCCCAACTCTCGAGACGGGAGAATAGTTTTATTAGATGTTTATGGGAGATTCCTGACCGAATGGCAGTGGCAGTGATATGTCTTAATCTGCGGGATTTATCGAAAGAGTTAGCGGCCCTAGAATGCAAAGGTCAACTGAAGAAACAGGTGGGTTTTAGTCTAATAGGCTCACTCCACCCACCGGGAGAGGAGATTCGATACTTGATGATATCACACTCAAAAAAAAAGCGGTATGTCATAGTTAACTTGAATAACCAACATCTGCCACAGTGGATTACTGTGCTAACTGGTTAAACCTTTGAATCTCATGGTGTATATGGTTCTCCTCCATCTTGCGAATTATATGAACTCTACTAAGATTCAAAATGGACAAAGGCATGATTTACTGCTTGTCTAATTAAAGCAAGATAGATAGGTACCTACCGGAATATCAGGCAGTAGTAGTGTTAGGAAAACGAATGCCTAAACCACAAACAAAATCATGAAATTAATAATAATTGAGATACTCAATACCCATGAAAAAACTTGTTGCAGTCAAGGTCGTGTGAAGGTTTATGATTATTTTTAATGTTACATCCACACTGCATCTTTACAAGACGTTCATCATAAATCATAGAGACCGATAATAAGATTTGCACTTCTGTTTCCAATCGTTAATAAATAGATAAAGGTCACAAACATCAGGGGCGCGCCGACTCCGTGGGTGCTCGGGGGCTCGAGCAGGTCGAGCACCCATGAGTAATAAACAGTGGGTGCCGAGCACCCCTGAAAATAGACATCAAGAAACAGATCAGTAATCGCCTTTTAGGGATGGGCGTTTTTTCATTACCCGACGATCCGTTTAGCGCAGTGGTTTATAGCGCCAGTTGAGACGCAAAGGTCGCGGGTTCGATTCACGCACCAACACAAATGTTTGTTGATGGAACAGATATTTGTGTTGGGTCTGGGTGTTTGTGGTACCTTCGTTGTTCCGCAGTATGTAAGTAGGACATTTATTTATTTGTCGGTCGATCACTGTGCATTTCTCTTCTCACACTTCGCCACTTTTTCGAGTCAAATGAGCATGAGCACCCATGAGGTTTTCTAAAAGCCGGCGCCCCTGACAAACATGATGGAGTTGTTTTGATGGTCAGAGACTCAAAGCTCCTAGCACTAGCAACGCAGTCATTGGACTTTGGTTTAGGTCGAAATTACCTACATCCACCCCATTCTCCATCCTTCATCCATTCTTCTTATTTCCTTCCTCATCGTTTCCACCATTTCTAAACTGTGACACAGAATCGGTACACAGCGGATTAGTAAATGTGCGAGTAAATAGTAAAAATATATTGCATTTTCATGCCGCCTGTTGCCAACTTGCCAACAAATTCATTCAGTTTTTTTTTCAGTGCCCAGTTTATTGCATAGGAGTTATGTAGAATTGTATTGTTTTGACGTTCATTCATAATGATGTTAGGTACGTCCTTGTAGCCCGTTTGACTCAAGTGCAATGTCACGGCTTGTGTCAAGCTTGTGTTTATCTTTACTTAAGATTATACCGGTACGTACTCACGTAGGAACAGTTTTATTTACATCCGTAAGATCAGCTTGCCGTAGCGTGATTCTAAGTATGTATTAGCATAGGGACAAACGCGGATATTAATATAAGCGATAAAGTGTTATTTATCACAGATTACCTACACCACCTAAATCTCCATAGTTTAAGACAAATGTATTAAGAATTTAAGACATCGATAACGCGAAGCCCGTCGCTATGCAACTGTCAAACTCTAGTGATTCATTAAAAAAATAACTAGTACATTTTGATACAAGTGGAGAAACTGTCATTGCAACTGAGGCGAAATTCGTACGAGCAGGGGCCGAGGGTATTATGGAGTCGAAATATGTATAGTATTTCTTCTTACGAAGAAATACTTTCTCTGAAAATGACGACGCATTTTTCTTCATTTTCCACTGAAGAAAAATTTCCAAAGTTGCCATACGCTTTAATTTTGATTTAGATAGCAACAGGCTATCGCAAGTATTTTCTCACAATATCCAACTTACATTTCAATTTTTTTTTTACAAAGAACACAATTTAATAAGATTTGATTTGCTTTTTTCCCGTACTTATCTTTTCAGGTTCAAGGAGAAGCAAAAGGTATGAAACCAAAACCACTATACTTACCTACATCCTAATAATAAAAATAAATTTTATTGTAGGTTTATATAATTATAATCATGTTGAATTACGATATTCTGTTCATAAACACAATTTAAATTTTCTACCTTTTTATTGTTACCTGTTATGAAATCACTGAAATAAAACCATTGTTGTGTTAAATTAACAAAAACACGAGGGTGATATACCTACATTGCATATTAAACCTAAAACAGTAGTAAGATAAGAGTCAGTTTTCGAGGAAATGTATTGAAAATAATTTTCTATTCCAATTAAAGCATTGAGAGTTGTTCCTTTTTCACTTTTCTTTTTTTTTACATTCAGAAATATAGGAAAGTATCATTCATATTTTAAATATTTGAGAACATAGCGTATCTGAGGCGAGGTTCAAAATTTTTCGAGCTCGCTTCGCTCGCTCTTACGTTCTTCTTTGTTGCCAATCTTTTCTGCACAAATTGTCAATGCTATTTCCATCTCTGTATGGGTAAAAGAAAACCTATAATTTTTAAGAAGAGGTACTGAAGCCGTGGCTTAGCTAGGTGACAAAGCGCCCTGGTCAAAAAAAAAAACTGGTGCCTCTATACCTACTGTTTTTGTTTTATCAAAATATCGCACCTCTGCTTTGTAGTGGCCGATTTTTAAGTTGAGACACTAGTACTATTTGTCAAAACAAAAAACCTAATGATCGAGAAAAGGGTGTTTAAAATGCCAGAAAGAATTTGGGGTGGCAACAACACTGCACAAACAACAGAAATAAAATATGGGGTTAAATATAATGACCACCATAATAGTAGATTATGTGACTAGGGGATAAAGCAGTGTCTTTAAGTCGCGGGCGGCATGTTGAATTCCGAACGAAACGAAGGTTACTAATTTTAATCCCGAACTTCAGTGAGGGATTTATATAATTAACTCCCGAGCACTGCGAGGGAGTTAATAAAGAAACCTGAGTGAAGTGAGGAATTCAAGCCGCCCAAGACAAAGACAGCTTTATCCCCGTGTTGGATACTCTACTTTTTACACCATCTGTGAGATAAATATAAAAGACAATAAAAATACAATACAATAAAAATAAAAATAAAAGACAATTTAGTCAAACAAATCATACATTAGAGAAATACAAGTATTATGTACAAGTTAATCTTAACTATCACTCAACATGTTTTGAGATTTGAAACAAACAAAATTCACTACTCTAAGATTCTATAGTTTCAATTTTCTTTATCGCTCCCGCTTTTTCATTACTTTTTTTTTTCGAACCTCGTCAGTAACCACGACCACGTTTTATTCAGTTTTTTTTTTTTGTTAGTGGCCAGTTTGAATTTTGAATAAACTTGTTTGATGCACTACATTTTAATTCACATAATGCTGACGGTTTTTCACGTTCCAAATTCAAATCTCATTATTCCCTAGGGATCGCCAAAAGGGCATTTTTTACATCACCTGCTCGATAATACCCGTTTATATGCCATACAACCATCACTTAAAGCAAGTCATTATGTCCCTAGGAAGATAATGCAGTATGGGCGATCCCTAGGGAATAATGAGATTTGAATTTGGAACGTCAAAAACCTTCAACATTAAATGAACTAAAATTTACGTGCATCAAACAAGTTTATTCAAAATTCAAACTGGCCACTAACAAAAAAAAAACAGAATAAAACGTGGTCGTGGTTACTGACGAGGTTCGAAAAAAAGTAATGAAAAAGCGGGGGCGATAAAGAAAATTGAAACTATAGAATCTTAGAGTAGTGAATTTTGTTTGTTTCAAATCTTAAAACATGTGTGAGTGATAGTTAAGATTAACTTTTACATAATACTTATATTTCTCTAATATTTCATTTTTTTTACTAAATTGTCTTTTAATTATCTCACAGATGGTGTAAAAAGTAGAGTATCCAACACGGGGATAAAGCTGTCTTTATCTTGGGTGGCTTGAATTCCTCACTTCACTCAGGTTTCTTTATTAACTCCCTCGCAATGCTCGGGAGTTAATTATGTAAATCCCTCACTGTCGTTCGGGATTAAATTTAGAAACCTTCGTTTCGTTCGAAATTCAACTTGCCGCCCGCGACTTAAAGACACTGCTTTATCCCCTAGTCACATAATCTACTATTGATACCCTTAGTTCTTTTACCAAAATATATATACTTGACACCAGAAAAATAAAGTCTAAAATTACAATAGTACTAGCTATTTTAGTCACGACTGCACTTCAAATTGTATTCGAACACCAAATGTAGTAAATGATCACCAAATCTTAGCGAGCAAATTACTGCGCTATTTCTGCCGGTATACCGTCGTTTGCCCGAATTTGACATTGGGTATGTAACGGTTGTTATATCAGGAGAAACTGAATACAATCGGGACTTTAGGGCACTCCAACTCGGATAGGTTAGGTTAGAAGGGGATGGCGGGGTCGTGTGAGCGAGCGAAGCGAGCGAATAGACCCCGCCATCCCTTTCGTGGTTATTTTTTTATAAACCACACAGAAGTAGGAGCCCCGCGAAGCGGGGTTCCGTCAACCAAGCCCACCATCCACCATGCATAGAATTTTGGTGATCATTTACTACTTTTGGGTTAACAATGATTTATTTGGAGTCATTTTGCTTAAATAGGATAGCGAGATGTTAAAACTTTGGTTATAATTTTACATTAAAGTGTGGGTTTAATTTTGGTGATCATTTACTATTTCTGTCTGTTACATGTTACTATATCTGGTGGTAAGTTAAACATAAGCCATAAAATATTTATGAGAATTCCCGTCAAACGAATAGTAGCTGAAACTTGTCGAGAATTTCTCTGTGTTTTTAAATTACATGATTAAAGTCGTCTTGCAACCTATTTTAGATTCCGAAGTTAGGAGAAGTTTTGGCTAGTTCAATTAGAGGTTTGCTAATCAGGTTTCGGGGCCCTCAAGCTTGGGGGTCTCTGCCCCGCCTAGCCTCCTGGTAGCTACGCTAGTGTACTGAAGATAAGTGTAAGGTAGAACTACACTGCGCACACGTGGGCCACGTACGCCGATCTGGGCGCGTCGGTCTCTATACATTTTCTATGGCAACTAGACTTGCAGAGCCACGCCACGCAACGCGCCGCTACGTACAAATCAGGCGTGGTCCACGTGTGCGTCGGTCTAGTGTAGTTCTCGCTTTAGGCTATTGTAAATTTTTTCACCGGCGCCCCTGGCTACTCTTGAAGAGCTCACGCATTTAATTCTCTATCAAACTATATTGTAACCTACAATGTAGTTATACAGTTGCCGAGATGTGTTGAGAGCACTGAGCCGTCAATTTCTTTGACACTGCGCCAATAGTCATGTTTGAAACTGTGCAACAGTTTATGTGGTCCACTAGTGTTCAGACAAATGATGTTCGTCATCAGACAGAAAGACGCTGTTGACCCTTGAGAAGTTTCTGAAGTTTAGACAGTGTATAGTCAAGAACTTGGGTTACCCAAAGTTTGAATCCTTATGGCCTCCATATGCTTATTTATGACTTAATTATGACTGTCTTTTTCTACAGAACTTTGTCTGTGCTACATAGCAGTGCAGATAAATGTCGTATCAGGGCTGCGGATTGTCCGAAAGAGTTACCGTGGACCTCGCAAAGGGTTTTAATCAGTAAAAGTCTGATCTTCCCTCTCGCCCCACCCAGAGTGGGGGAAGTCATTTGATGATGTCCCACGTAAAGAAAGAAAAAGATAAATTTTCTATAAAATATGTATTAGAAAAGTCAAAGGTATCTAAGTGTTCAGACTTAGATACCTTTGACTTATACACTTGACACAGGCTAATAGTGCGTCCACATCACGGATATCTATGGTCCACATGGTACACCATGTGGACGCACTATTAGCATGTGTTCAATCATAGATATAAGTCAATCTGTACGTCGTCGATTCTTTTTCAGATCAGTCTTTCAGCAGGACTTCATATTGGTTATCGCGGTTCGAAAAGAAACTCGTCTGAGTTTAGTTTTTAAAAGAAACAATATTAATTGCCACAAAACCTAGACAACTACTATAACATCATACCATACCACTTTACCTACCACACCACCACCGCCCATCCGTCGATGTCGGTACCTACTACATCTCCTTAGTTTTTTTTTTAAATTATTGTTTTTGGCTTGGATACTAAATACTTTAAGCCATGTCTTCGTATGAGTGGTTAATTTATTTAGGTACCTTTAGAATATTGATATATATATATATATAATATGAGATATCTATATCTTTATCTATTGCTTTATTGACTAGACTAAACCTCATAGATTAACGCAAAGTAGATCAAGATTTCTTACTATTTTTTAACTAAATTTTAACGTATCATCCGTTCTTCTAAATAGAAAATTGATTTTAAATTTTGTATAGGAGAAAATTTGGTAGGGTGACCACAATGTTCATCGTATCTGTACATTTTGTAAAGCGTAAACTAAAATTCATATATTTGCATATAAAAGCATTATACATATATCTCATTGTGTATATAGACAAAGATAATGAGGGATTCTAAACACTATTGATGTCCATTTTATCAGCACAAAAGTTCCTGTATTGTTAACAGCTCATTACAGAGAACAAGAGGCGAATGTTATCGACCGCGTTAATTATTATTGACTCAACACCCTCTTTGAATAATATCTACCGATAAGAAGAAAGCTATGTTAGATATTTGGTTCTTTGATAACCTTAGCAAACACGTCTTCTATGACAAAAACTATTGACATAGGAGATGTCAGATAAACCATAGGGGCCGAGCACCACGGGTAGTGTGAAAGTGAAACCGGGGCCCTGGGACGAAGGCAAAGAAGGAACAGGAGTGGGTTTTTAGTCAGTAAAAGTCTGACACTATCTCCCGCTCCGCCCAAGGGCGGGATTTGTCATAAGATGATTCTCCCACCCAATAAAAAAGGGGCCGAGCAGGGTCGAAGCCTACGGGGGCGATGGGTTTTGCGAAAGAAAACCCTCGGGCCCTGGAGCGAAGGCAAAAAAGGAACAGGAGTGGGTTTTAGTCAATAAAAGCCTGACACGCCTTCCCGCTTCGCCCAAGAGCGGATATTTTTATATATTTATTGATACAATAGGTAACAAATATTTTTTCATGCATTCCCTATTCTTACTTCTAACTTAAAATCATACCTACTTAACCGTTGTTACAACGTTTTTGCAGTTTTGCAATAAAATAAAATTGACGTAATACTTAGACTGATATGAAATCGGAAAGCTTTTTCTCTATTTTTTGGTAAATTCCGGATCATCGTGAAATAAGCAGGTAACTAATTAAATGTGTTGCGTCGACCCCAGGTAATATGGGATAACAGCAAGAAGATGATGAAGTAGGTACATACATAATTATACGTGTTGCACCAACCCCAATTAATATGGGACAACAGCAGAAGATGATGAAGTACCTAATTAAACGTGTTGCGCCGAACCCAAGTAATAGGTATGGGACAACGGCAGGAAGATGATTAAGTATCGAACTAAACGCTTCTGTCTTTTATTTATCCTTGTGCATTTCTAAATTTATTTATTTATGTAGCTAATTGAAAATTATTCGTCGTCAACGTCAATGGCGAACTAATGACGTTAATTTCTAATTTGTATGTCAATTACTTACGTGCCAATTCTATTTACTTACATAATTATTTACATACAGTACGGCCGACGTATCTTGGTTTGCCCGAACTTTTTTAGGAACCAAATGGTGGCATGAGGCGACGTGCGCGGGGCGAAGGTGTAGTCAAACCTATTACGTACTGTATTTTCTTTTACTAAATCTAATATTCAATCCTGAATTATTTTGGCCCTATCCTAATCCTATCATAGATCTAGGTTAGAGATTGACTCTATGTAAACACCTATGTTCAATCAAATATCGCAATCGATTTTTATCGATTTGGATTTTTTATTTATTTATAGGCTCGCGTTTGACCACTATCTCACCTGATGGTAAGCGATGATGTGATGTGACTATTGACTTAATTTAACTCTATTGTTTTTGTAATTTGAAACAAAGACTTCGGCAGGGAATTCCACTTCTTAGCTGTACGCATAATGAATGTGTTCCCAAGACGCAATGTACCTACTTATGGGTGGGATGTCCACCATGTACCGATGGCGCCACGCCGTACATCTAGTGGTACGATGATGGAACGGACTTGGTGGAATAAAATTGTAATTGTAATTTAATTGAATTAATTTTTGTTTGAATGAGATATTGAACGAAATAGATTTACAAACATAGTGAATGTTGTCGTAAACGAGATTTCGACTTTAATTCATTAAACCCCAAGCGAACGCCGGCGTTCGCTCTCTCATTGTTTTTCTATTGTGTCTCTAATTATGGTAATAAAAATTTATTTTCTTGGTTGAAGGACATGATTTAGTTAAATATCAGTTATTTTTAGACAACTACTGAATAACGACTGTTTGAGAGTATTTTAAACCTCCATACAAAATTGAACATATTTTTGTAACTTAATTTCAATCGATTTGAAAAAAAATCGATTAAACAACACCAATGTCCAATACGCGTGTCTGAGCACGCGTACTGGACATCCCTCTTCGGTAACTTCGTAAAGATTCGTGCTTATTCGGCAATGTTCGGTACGCAGTAATATGTCTCACTCACAAGTCACACGTTAACATTGGTGTTATTTTCGTGTCGCCGCTGTCTCTGTCTTGAGCACAGGCGGTGACAAAAGTTTTCGTTGGTTGTTATTATTTTAATGTTAAGTTTTTTGTATATATTGTTGGGTTGGTTTCTTTAGTTCATAAGTTATTTTTGTAGCTTTCTGTCTTAAAGTGTTTTAATATTTATTTTATTTGTACTTGGGCCCTGTATTAGTAGAATTTTATTCGTATCTTATTCGTATATTGGTTTAAAAAAAATAATGTCAACAGTTTTTTTTACGAGTGTACATGCGCTAAAGTTCGCTGAGCCTATGTTCAGGCTTTTACTTCTAGAAACTTTTATTTCTCAAATTTAACCACTCTAGAGAACGAAGTTTTGAAAAACCCTAAATGAAGATAAACAATAGGTAATCTAATTGATGTTGAATTGCAGTACCTATGTGAAAAAAATAAGGTAAAATCATTTTAAATAGTGTCTGTGTTTTCTATACAATACTTACAAATAAATGAATACAAAATAAAATTTTTTACATAGGCTGGATCTTTAAAAAACAATGGTTGAACGACGAAAATATTGAGAATGAGTTCAGTGACCTCATGATTGCATTGATCCTGACTTATTTCCTGAAACTGAATACTTTTAAGGCAACGTGGTTTTAGTAGAATAGTAGTATTGCAGCTATGATTCTTTGAAATTGGAGTATAGTATCTTCAACACTCTAGGCCACTATGTGAAAATTGCCAAAAAAAATACAACTTTCGCGCCTTAACTTATGACTGCACCAGATTGAACCAAGAACCAACAAATATTGCTTCCTATTGTAAGTCTGATTAGCTGTGATGTTATCTTTATTCTAAAAAAAGTTAACTATTATTTTGATATTTTTCTTCATTTTTCCACCATGTATTTTTCGACACTCATTTCAGTCAACATCTATAAATGTTTCATTTTTCGAAAATGTACTAATTTTAAATAATCCATATTAATATTATAAAGAGCAGTGGTGGCCGAGTGGTAACAGCCCCGACTTACGAATTGTTGGTCGCGGGTTCAAACCCAGCCAGGTGCATTACTTTGTGTAATTTATTTCATCACCACTGCTCTCAAAACGGTGAAGGAAAACATCGTGAGGAAACCGGCATGTCCTAGAACCAAAAATTGGAAGACATGTGACATCCACCAACCCGCACTGGGCCCGCGTGGTGGATTACGGCCCATTCCCTCTCCTAGAGAGAGGAGGCCTGAGTCCCAGCAGTGGGAACATTAAAAGGCTGAATATGTAATATTATAAATGTGAAAGTAACTCAGTGTTACGCTTTCAGGATTACACTACTGAACCAATTTTGACGATATTTTGTACGGAGTAAGCTTGAACCCAAAGAAGAACATTAGCTAGGTACCTACTTTTTATCTGACTTCTACTTGGCTTCCACCACAGAACAGTGAAACCTCTCTCATCTATTCTGTGGCTTCCACAATAACCAACATTCAACTTCACACTGATGAAATCGCCGGAAAAAGCTAATAATATATATTTTAATGTTCAAAATTAGCAAGAAAATAGTCATCAAAAAAACTTTTTACAAAAAAATACAACCGACATCAATGTAAAAAAAAAAACACTGAAAAGTGCAAAATAACTTTAATTTCGGAAGTCAGTGTTAAATAACGAAGACGCAAAAAACTATTAGGTATAGAAACACCGACTTCCGCAATTAAAGTTATTTTGTATTGTTCAGTGTTTTTTTTTTTACATTGAAGTCGGTTGTATTTTTTTGTAAAATATTTTTATTTTACACTTTTTAGTTATGGTACCAACACTAAAAAGTACTCCTCAGCCATACTTAAATACCTTATAGCCAGAGTGCATCTCATGACAATTTTAATAATACCAAACACGGTTAGATTAAATTAATTTATTACAGAGTTCCGGTGCCTAGCTTCAGGCTTCATCATGAGATCAGTTCGATATATTCTCCGTTTTCTTTCAGTCAGTCATCGACTACACGAATAAATAAAGCAATTTTACTTGTTACGACAGTTCTGCTGTGATCCTATGAGGAGTTCTGTTCCATATTTTCGAATTCATGATCAGATCATCAATATTTCTATGGCTATCAAAATCGGTTCACAATTGACCAAGAAATCGGTGAACATACTTAAAAATAACATACATTCAGCCGAACATACAACGTGTCCCAGAAATCAACGTCAAGCCGAAAACGGGCAATAGGCCAAGTCGTGACAGTTATTATAAAAATATAAAAAAACATCTTAGTCATGTACTTTTCAAATTTTAAGGATTCAAAAATAAATCTCAAAAAGTGACACCCTGTGATGGTCTTTCAAGTCCTGTGACCACAAATATTAACTTTTCGTCAGTTTTTTTTCTGTGAAGTAACCCTTCTGTAAATTACAGTTAAAAGTTAAAACATAACTACCTCAGTTTTAAATAAAATTTTAGATTTTTGCCCAACATTGAATTCAAAATTATTACATCACCCAACTTTAACCGCGTGTAGTGTAAAAAAAATGTACTACACTATTTTGGCAAGTAACTTTAAAAGATGGCGCGTTTAATCTGGATTCCAAAATGGTATGCCACTTACTAATTTACTACTTCTTAATTGAGAAAAAAAAATTTTGTTAGTTTTAGGTGCGTTTGAAATAAAATTCAGTTGTTGGATTTCTTTAGTTATAATTTTTATTAAATCAGATTTACCATATTAAATGTTCGAACTGTGCCTTCAGCTGAAATGCAAGCTCGACATCTCTTTAAAAATGATCGCGTAATAAGACGGGCATATCGTCTCGAGTTGACGTATTCTGCGGATTCTGCAATTCTTTGACCATAGACTTTTTGTACCCCAGTAAAAAAAGTCTATGGGGTTTAAATCGGGTGAACGAGCAGGCCACGAAATTGTACCACCCCGCCCAATCCACCTATCGGGGTATTCATGATTGAGATACTCACGTACTGTTCGAGCATAATGCGCTGGGCAGCCATCATGTTGGTACTACATGCTGCCGTAAATGTTCAGTGGCACTTATTCCAATAACTCTGGTAATTGGTTTTGTAAAAAGTCCAAATACCGCTGGGCATTTAAGTTCTCCGGCAGCTCGATTGGACCAATAACTTTACCATTTAAAATTCCCGTCCACATGTTCATTTTTTTACTGGGGTACGATAAAGGATATCGTGTACTCTAAACCAATACAAAATTTAGACGAGCTGCGTCAAAGAATTGCAGAATCCTCTGAATACGTCAACTCGAGACGATATACCCGTCTTATTACGCGATCATTTTTAAAGAGATGTAGAGCTTGCATTTCAGCTGAAGGCAAACAGTTCGAACATTTAATATGGTAAATCTGATTTAATAAAAATTATAACTAAAGAAATCCAACAACTGAATTTTATTTCAAACGCACCTAAAACTAACAAAAATTTTTTTTTTCCTCAATTAAGAAGTAGTAAATTAGTAAGTGGCATACCATTTTGGAATTTAGACTAAACGCGCCATCTTTTAAAGTTACTTGCCAAAATACTGTAGTACATTTTTTTACACTACACGCGGTTAAAGTTGGGTGATGTAATAATTTTGAATTCAATGTTGGGCAAAAATCTAACATTTTATTTAAAACTGAGGTAGTTATGTTTTAACTTTTAACTGTAATTTACAGAAGGTTTATTCCTGGTTACGTCACAGAAAAAAAACTGACGAAAAGTTAATATTTGTAGTCACAGGACTTGAAAGATCATCACAGGGTGTCACTTTTTGAGATTTATTTTTGAATCCATATAATTTGAAAAGTACATGACTAAGATGTTTTTTTATATTTTTCTAATAACTGTCACGACTTGGCCTATTGCCCGTTTTCTGCTTGACGTTGATTTCTGGGACACGTTGTATATAAAGAACCTCCTCCTTTTTGAAGTCGATTAAAAATGGTGTCATGTATACAACCACATCTAAGAATTACTAACTTAGGGCACGCACGTAAATCGCATAACCTCGTTAGCAGCTCATTATTTCACACTACCGGGCCACCACCACGAGCTCTTAAAACGATCCATTTGACGACCTAAACTGAACTGTTAAAGGCATGAAGCTATATATATATATAGGGTAACAGGTAATTAGTGTACGATACTTAAACACGTGATTGTGCTCATGATAACCAACAACTTTTACTATGGGAACAAACCTGAAATCGCGAAAAAAAATTAGCTGTTCAGTACATTTATGTTTGCCTAATGTACTGAACAGCTGATATTTTTTTCGCGATTTCGGCTTTGCTAAAACATGATAACAAAAATAAAAATTGTTTGTTATCATGAGCACAATCACGTGTTTAAGTATCGTACACTAATTGCCAGTCACCCTATATAACTCCATCCCTCTTTCTCGCTCGTGCGAGTGATACTACTGAAACCTCATCGCCTTCAAAGTATTCAGTTTCCCGTCTGCCCTACTTCCGCAGGCCAGCTAGAGTTATATCACGTGTATCCATCCGGCAGTTTGTAGACAGGAGTCGTATAATCTTGATAAATTACCTAAATAAAGCGTTACTTGACAACGTCGGCAACACATAATATAATTTAAAAATGTGACCATGGCGCTTGCACGTTCTTCTCAATAGAGATCTACGCTTTGTACTGTGCAGTTTAGCTTCACTTTTTTGACTGACCGACATTTTGACAATGCAAAAGTGCCTGTAAATGATTTATAATATTTGAAATAAAAGTTTTTGATTTCATTTGATTTGACTAGACCATTGCAGAATCAAAAAAATGCAGTCAATAAATTAGATGCTGCAAAAATAAAGAGAGAGCGAACAGGTGTCGTCGACAATTATTTTTTTTGAGATTGGAATTCATGAAATAACTTCTCAGACCAGGTGGATCGAGAGGGCGTGACAGATTTTTACTGACTAAAACCCATATGAGTTCTCTCCACCCGTGTATTACTCATAACTCTTTTAGTAACATGCGTTTCATCCCTCCTCTTCACATGACCATACGATAGGGTTGCCCAAGGGTTGCCTATCGTACTCTAAAATAGAGTATTGTACTCTATATCATGTAGGCGTAGGTACTCTATAAACTACAACATTAATAGAGGACTATTAAATACTAGTGTCAGTCACAAATATTATGATGCATACCTATAATCGTAGCCAAATAAAGTCAATTATTTTCATGAATATAAAGAGGTGGGAAGAGAGGAACAAGGCTTCATTGAAATTGATTAAAAATGAGCTCCTGTTTTGTAAACTAAGAGTTTCTGTAAACTAGAAATTTCTTTTAAAAACAATGAAAAATTTTCATGTGCTGCAAAAAGTACCAAAAATACCTTTTTAAAAATTTAAATAAATGATGCTCTCATTTATAACTCTGTACTCTTTATTTACCGCCTTTGAAATGAGATATACTCTATTTCTTCTAATAAAAGTTGGCAACCCTACCATACGAAGATAAACGATTCCCTTTCAACTTTTCAGTCACTAGCGCCACTTTAACTTCCTCTAATATGCTAATTTCTAACTTTAACCATTCTCGTCACACCATACAAAGTGTCAAAGTCAAGAATGCAAGTAAAATACTGAAAATAATAAGTCCACTATGACAAAAGCTAGGACACGTTTCTTTATACCAAGTGTTTGTTTCTTGACGAATAGGTTTATTACTTACCGATATTAAAATGCTATCGTACGTTACCGACTTACCTTACCATACTAATTAGTTAGAATTATTATTAGATAATCGTCAAGGCCCAAGACAAGAACTTACGTTTACCTACGATCAAACTGGTTTTAACCTTGATTCAAGTACTTACGTAAGTGCGGATGGCGGTGAAGAACACAGTAATTACCTTAAGTAGACAAATCAGCTGTGCTTCGTTTTATCCTTAGAGATGGACAAGATAGAGCTGAGTAAATTCCTAGGTAAAGCTGGGTTAGGTTCACTTCACGGCAGAAAAAGAAAAGGAGAGTACAATTTCTATTTTGCCCCGTACCAGACGCACCGAGCGTCGAGGAAAGGCGTACAACGCCCTCTTCATACTCCCCTAAAAAGCTCCAGGGTCGACGGATTAGGGGACATCCGTCGGCCCATCAATCATGACAGTAGAAGTCCGGATGCAAGTGTGTGTGAGGGTACACCGGGGTGTTCAGTAACAGTCCGACAGACCCCTCCTCCTCATCCTCATGGAGGTCCTCCCTAGGCGGAGGATATCTATGAGGATTTCCACGCCTATAAAAGGCTGCTGACTAGTATTTTACAGCATTCTACAGCTGAGTATTAGTATTTTACATAGATTGATTATCTTCCCTCGACAATCCAGTAACTGAGTACCACGGTTCCCCTTGGGAACACTCTTGTTAGATTTATTAGTTTTTGACTATCCGTACCGACTATTAAAGGGCCTATTACACCATTCGATATTCAGACAGTTTTAGTCTATGATTCGACATATCGCGTAGTGTAATAAGAGTTAGACCGGTCTTACTCGGAACAAAAATTAAGACAGTCTGAATATCGTGTGCTGAATATCGCGTAGTGTAATAGGCCATTTAAGCCCTACGAGTGACAGCCAGGAAGTCAGGACCAACGGCTGAGCGTGCGGAGAAGCCTCGTATCCACGGGCTGACCTCGCAACACGTTGCTTAATTTTTTTTCAATATTTTTAATGACAACATACTTATCATTAGTATACGTTGTGATCAGCAGTAGGTATTAATAATAATTAAAGACCAAAACATCATCGTTAGGATTATAAAAATCATTTTCAAGAACATTGAATATTCTAGCTATTTCGTAATTGTAGCTAATAATAAATCGTAGATTAGAAACCTTTTTTCGTAGATAACGTTTTGATTGACAGCGTTATAATAAGCAGAATATTGTGAGTATTATAAAGTAATTTAACCAAAATGTTTCTTATGAACTAAAAAAAACTATTAAGTATGGTTATGGTTTACAAAAAACGTTCTTTTACAATATTGAATTTCGCAGCCTAATATTTATTCATGATGAAGCGGATTTTTTTTTTCTGGTTTTTATTAGGAAATAAGTTTACTTTGAACAATGTAGATACCTATAGTCACATTATAAAAGCTCAAACTATTTACAATAAATCATGTTCAGAGCAGTGGTGGCCTAGTGGTAACAGCCCCGACTTACGAGTGGTAGGTTGCGGGTTTAAACCCAGCCAGGCGCATTACTTTGTGTAATTTATTTCATCACCACTGTTCTCAAAACGGTGAAGGAAAACGAGGAAACCGGCATGTCCTAGAACCAAAAATTCGAAGACATGTGACATCCACCAACCCGCACTGGGCCGGCGTGGTGGATTACGGCCCATTCCCTCTCCTAGAGAGGAGGCCTGAGTCCCAACAGTGAGAACATTATAAGGCCGACTATGCTATGCTATGCAGAACGCTGAATTTAGTCGATAGTGTAATAATCTAGTCTAATATTTCGAAACGTAGCAATTATTCATGAGACCGGGCAATTTGATCCAGCAGGCTAATTTGCGTAGGACCATAGGGGCGGGTTTATGGACGGCGTGCAATGGGTAGCTGTCCGATAAGGACCAGAGGTCGTCAGCCCCCCTAGCCAAGTCACAAACGATAAACGTAAACTCTCAGTAGTCTTTAATAGATTTTCAACTTTATGTTATTGGATATAAAGTTGAAAATCTATTGAAGATTACATAGTGTTTTCGTTCGTTCCGGTCGCTAACACTCAGTAGTAGCTTTAATAGATTTTCAACTTTATGCTCTTAGGTATAAAGTTGAAAATCTATTGGAGATTACTAAGCGTTCACGTTTATCGTTTGCAACTTGGCTAGGGGGGCAGGTTTGAGTGAACGTGCCGCAAAGAAACGTCAGCTTGATTGACGGGGCCTGCTAGGGCCGAACAGTTACCGTGGCCCGGGAACGCAAAGGGCAACTGAAGGAATGCAGGTGGGTATAAAGTCAGTAAAAGTCTGAGAATCTCTCTCGCTCCACCCAAGCAAGAGAAGTTGTTTGACAATTTTCCAACAAAAAAATGCTAGTTTGTGTGCGTAGAAATCTAACCTTGATGTTCAGCAGAGTTGTGTTGTCATCTAGTAAAGTAGTACTATAGCCTAAAAATAAAACAATTATACAGATTATGTTTATTACTTGTGCAAACAGATGGTTTATTAACTTTATCTTTACACACTAATGCTCAGTTATCGTGGTTTTATAATGTTTTATTTATTTGAAGTAAAGGGGGAGTTTTTTTTGAGGTATGAAATAATCTAATGACTTCTCGCGCACTTCGTGTCAGACTTTCGCCGACTAAAACCACACGGTCTATATTCCTTCAGTTGAATTTTGCGTTCTAGGACCACGGATTTCCTTTTAGAAGTGTTCCCATAGCCCTAACAAGGGTCAGCCCTGCTGGGCCCCTACGGTTTGCTGACATTTCTATGAGGCGCGCGAGGAACACTACGCGCCGTCGGCGACTCAGTGCTCGGTCCCAGTAGATTGGGTAGGAGCCGCTTGAGGCAACCTCGGCCCGCTCCAGTTTGGGAGCCAGGCGTCGAAAGTGCTCTTCGAAATTCAGGTTAATAGCGTAATATAGGCATAATAACATATACTTTCTTCATCCACTGCTGGCCCGGGAATATGTTCACACACACTACGATGACGCGGCGGGCGGCGCCGCCGCCGGCGCGACGCTGGGACCAAGCACGCTGCACACAAGCAGTAGCAAGCAACAGGCAATAGGCACAGGCATTGCATCGTCCGATACGACCACAGAGTACCTTTTTATATAGGGTGACTGGCAATTAGTGTACGATACTTAAACACGTGATTGTGCTCATGATAACAAACAATTTTTACTATGGGAGCAAAGCCGAAATCGCGAAAAAAAATCAGCTGTTCAGTACATTTATGTTAGCCTAATGTACTGAACAGCTGATATTTTTTTCGCGATTTCGGCTTTGCTCCCATAGTAAAAATTGTTTGTTATCATGAGCACAATCACGTGTTTAAGTATCGTACACTAATTACCAGTCACCCTCTATAGAGGATACGACCGCGCGTAGACGTAGAATAGAATAAACCTCTTTGATACAGTCCACTTGCCTATAATAATTATTTACCTACTATCTGGATCTATACAACTATGTATCCTGGGAATATGTTCCCTTAGGATAATTTTCTACTTTCACACAGGCCGAGTCACTGGCAGAAGCTAGTTATAGGTAAAGTAATATAATGTAAGCATAGCATAGTCGGCCTTATAATGTTCCCACTGTTGGGACTCAGGCCTCCTCTCTAGGAGAGGGAATGGGCCGTAATCCACCACACGGGCCCAGTGCGGGTTGGTGGATGTCACAATGTCTTCGAATTTTTGGTTCTAGGACATGCCGGTTTCCTCACGATGTTTTCCTTTACCGTTTTGAGAGCAGTGGTGATGAAGTAAATTACACAAAGTAATGCGCCTGGCTGGGTTTGAACCCGCGACCTACAACTCCGTAAGTTGGGGCTATTACCACTCGGCCACCACTGCTCTAATATATATAATGTAAGTACATATAGGTATTATTCAATTTAACTACTTATACTATAATTGATTATTGAGGGATATTTGCTTCTGTCAAGTCCCTGAGACAATTACCTAACTTTCTGCCTACTGCCACTAAAATTGCACTTGCTCAATCCCTTTTACTCCCCATCCTTGACTACGCTGATGTCAGTTATCTCGATCTCACTGAGGCACCACTAGATAAACTTGAGCGACTTCAAAATGTTTGCATACGATTTATATTTGGCTTGCGCAAGTATGATCACATTTCAGATTTTCGTACCAAACTCAAGTGGCTTCCAATACGTCTTCGCCGAAACGCACACATCTTGTCTCTGCTCTATAGTGTTCTGTTCAATCCTAGAACCCCTGCTTATCTTAAAGATAGTTTCAAGTTCCTTCATGAGTCATGACACACATAATAGATATCTTAGGTCATCGGAAAACTTGAGGCTGGAGATGCCAAGCCACTCCACCAATTTCTATGACAATTCGTTTGCAGTTCAAGCAGTGCGGCTGTGGAATGCTTTGCCCGTGTCAGTAAGGCAAGCTCAAACACTGTCAATTTTCAAAAATATGGTTAAGTAAGGATCACTACCTCTCCTCTTAATACATTATTTATCTGCTTTCGTATATATGTATGTAAATGTATTTTTTACACCACCTGCTCGATAATGCCCTTTTATACGTCATACAACCATCACTTAAAGCAAGTCATTATGTCCCTAGGGAGATAATGGAGTATGGGCGATCCCTAGGGAATAATGAGATTCGAATTTGGAACGTGAAAAACCGTCAGCATTATGTGAATTAAAATGTAGTGCATCAAACAAGTTTATTCAAATTTCAAACTGGCCACTAACAAAAAAAAAAAAACAATAAAAAAGTTTCTAAAAAAAAAGTAATGAACAAGCGGTTGCGTTATAGAAAATTTAAACTATAGAATCTTTGAGTAGTGAATTTTGTTTGTTTCAAATCTCAAAACATTTTGAGTGATAGGTAGTTAAGATTAACTCGTAAATAATACTTATATTTCTGTATTATATGATTTCTTTTACTAAATTGTCTTTTAATTATCTCACAGATGGTGTAAAAAGTAGAGTATCCAACACGGGGATAAAGCTGTCTTTGTCTTGGGCGGCTTGAATTCCTCACTTCACTCAGGTTTCTTTATTAACTCCCTCGCAATGCTCGGGAGTTAATTATATAAATCCCTCACTATCGTTCGGGATTAAAATTAGCAACCTTCGTTTCGTTCGGAATTCAACATCCGCCACCCGCGACTTAAAGACACTGCTTTATCCCCTAGTCACATAATCTACTATTATTAGTTATGTGTTTTATATATATATAAATAGTACCTACACCAAGCACTACCTGCTGCGTATCTTTTTTCCTTCTCTGACAAATCCATCCAAAGGTAGTCTGTAAAAAATCGCTTTTAGCGATAAGACCGCCCATTGTGACACCTTTTTAATTTTAAGTTCCTTTGTAATTTTATTATTGGTGTACAATAAAGAATATATAATCTATCTATTAACGGATTACCTAAACTTTAAAATGTTTGATCTTATCTACATAAACATAAAACATTAGATACTATTTATTAGATTTATCTAGTCACTTCTATCGATGCCGCCTTGTCCACCTCAAAATTATTGATAAAGAAGTTACCCTCGGTCTTTAAAAGCCATTCTTTACACGAGTCACAACACCGTCAGCCTTCAGCAGTCTACTGCTGCCTGCCAGGGCTGCAGCTGCAGTTTGTTCGAAGGAGTTTTCTTATTGTTGTTGCTACTTATATCCTGGCAAGGGATAGAGCGAAATGAAGGAAAATGGAGGAGGCTTTCACCGCCGCCAGAGCGGTCCTTACAACTGAACACGATACTAATTAACTAGAATAAGCAATATACTAATTCAACCAATGTATGGAAATGTAAAATCTATGTAAGGAATAAATAAAGTTATTATTATTATTCGATTCTGGAGTCTACCAGCGGTTTCTCCCGTGTGAAAGTATACTAATTTCATTTACATTTCATTTGAATTCGTAGTTTCGTAGCCCTCGCAAAAAGGGCAACTGAAGGCACACTGGGTTTTAATTTAAATAATAAATCATTTATTTTATTATTAAAGATTTATTAATAAAATTAAATAATTAAATTTATTCAATTACTTAAGTAATTAAAATATTTTTTTATTTATTTTTTTATTTTATTTTTAGGGCAGAGTCACGGGTGGAAGCTAGTAATCTATAGCAGCCGGAGTGTTGCTACCAGCTATCGTCGAAAATTGTAGCTCAATTAAACCACTTAGCCCAAAAACGTCCCATACTACGTTTGCCAATACGCGGACTGCATTCAAAAAACGTCTACCCCAACGGCATCGGGTAGCGTCCTCTTGCCTTTGTCGTGGCCAGATCTTAGAGTTGATCACTTCATAATATGGCCAACTAAAGCTGGCCAGATCGTTTAAACGTTAACATTTAATTATATGTCAATCCTCGTTTGGCCATATCATTGATGTAGGATTTCAATGATAATAAAAGGTCTAGAGAAAGTAGGGCAAACGAAGATTGAAATATCATCAAAATTTAACGTTTCGATCTGGTCAGTTTTACTTGGCCATATCATGAAGTGATCAATTTCTAAGATCTGGCCACGACATCTGCATAAAAACATACATACAGGCACCAAATCGTCTGCCAAATGAATTTCTAAGACTTCAATAGAAGAACTATCAGTAGCCAACTTTCTTTTCAGAAAAGTAAGTCAGAGAACCCACGGCCAAGGACGGTTATGGCTATTCGCTATTTGTCTAATCACATTATATATGGTTATGGATTATTCGCTATTTGTCTAAACACACACACACACACATTTTCATCTTAATAGAACTGTTGCTTAGACATTACGGATCGCAAAAAACCAAACTTGCGCGGGAAAGTAGGTTTGTAATCAAGTTTTACGCATGTGTTTGTAGCACCATAATCAAACAAAATTGTGGAACATGGGGGCTATTGGCTAACTTTTTCAATAACAGTTGACAACTAGCATGCGTTGCACACTAAACTTAGTTGTCAACTGACAATTTCATAAAATTGGTATTACTTACGTATCACACAAGTGACTAACAAACTACGGTGGAAATGTGGTGAATTATAAAAATTTACGGTGCCTATTGTAACCACTCTAAAATTTTATCGACTATTATAATTATACAGCTTCAAAAGCTTACACAATCGCAATTTTAAAAGTATCAATACAATAACATCTGTCAAAACGTGTTACGGTGGCTATCAAAGGCACCAGTGCCTAATGACGTCACTGCAGTTGGTCATAGGCAATACGAAACTACAGTTCAATGATGCACATTGTTAACAAGTGATCATCACTTGAACTTTCAACAGAGTTACGGAATAGCCCCGCTGGACGGAAAACCAGCACAATCACCCTAGTAACTTTTAGTAAGTCAAAATTGACTTAGTTTTAAATATGCTTAGGGGGTGTTATTTTAAACTATGGGGAATTTTATTACTTATAATATACCTATGATAGGGCCCATTTACATTATACTCTTTCACAATAGTGCTGTTTTGTATTTTCCTGTATGTAATAATTTATTATATTGTAGTCTATAGGACTTGAGCGTAATCTAATGCTAGCTAGAGTTGGAAACAAATTTAAATTCGACCTAACAAAAATGGACACTTCTAAAATGTAAAGAGACGGGAAGGTTAGTGTTTTCAATGACCTAACTAAACACAGGCTCACAGAAGCCAGAAGCCAGAGGACGTATCACATATTTACTGACTAAAACCCACATGTCTGTGTTTTTTCAGTTACCCTTTTGCGTTCTAGGGCCACGGTAACTCGTTCGAACATTCCCGTAACCCTACAAAAAATCGAGGTATGAATGGATCGCGTCATTCTGAACTATGACATGGTTCTGTCAAAGAGAACCATGTCATTGAACGAGCAAAGTACTGCTGCCAACTCGATGTCCACAGCCTGCCAACTTCAGCGTGACGCGGCGGTGTAAATCATGATTCATTATAATTAGACTGTTGCATAATTACCACATGATGCGCCGGTTACTATTGGATATTTTTGTAAGTGTTAGAATTTCCATTTTTAGTTCTACATTGACGCGGACGCTTTGCCAACCGACAAAAGTGTTACTATTTCAAAAAGATTATTATGTAAGTATACATTGAAGATTAACTTTTAGACTAAGCTGTGGTTAAGCGCACTACTAGTGGGTACCTACCATAAATCATTTAAAGTACAAGGTTTGAGATTGTATTAAGTGTTGTTAAGGTAGAACTACATTGCGATGTGTGCCACGCTACCTACGCTGATCTGGGCGCGTCGGTCTCCATACATTTTAGGTTTATGGAAACTAGACTTGTAGAGCTACACTTGATCCACGCCACGCGACACCGTTCGACGTACAAATCAGGCGTGTTACACGGGTGCGTCGGTCTAATGTAGTTCTAGCTTTAAAAGAAACCTTTTTCAGGATCGTTCGAAAAAGTAACCTCACCCATTGAAACGCAAAGGGTAGGTAACTGAAGGAACACAGTGGGCTTTTTTTCAGTCAAAGTCGGACACTCCCTCTTGCCCTCTCACCGCCCTGAGCGGGAGAAGCAGCTTGATGATTTCCCACTTAAAAAACACCTACTGTTTAGGTACTACTCGTAAACACCACTGACATTCCTTTGAGGAAACAAGCAAGATGAAAATAATCCATAGGCTTGAACGGACTCGTGAATTTTACAACCGGTGCTAATAATAATTCATGTTTTTTCTATTGTTTGTGTCGCACAGAGAATCGTGTCCGGTGTATCGTAAATTAGTCATGACAGTCAGTGCCGTAACTATGTCTTCTAAACGCCTGGTGCCAGTATCTGAAACTGCGTCCCTAAAAAAGGTTGAGCTTTTTGTCAAACTGACGCAGGTACTCAGGACATGAGTGTTTCGGGAGGTACCTGTTTCGGATTTTGGATCTGGCAGGAAGAAACGCTTGGGTGTGATCCCCGAGCGTTTCGAGTCGTGTGCATGCACATGGTGCATACACAATGCACACCACGCACCGAGCACACGGTTTAGCATGTGGTGGAAGTTCACCCCGCTTAGATGGAGCCCTGCCGTATCCTCGTGGAGGCGATCAACGGTGGCGACTTGAGCATCCGGCTCTGGTTCAGGTCATGATACAGAGCGAGAGGAAATGGGAATCAGTAACCTACTTCTGATGAAATTAATGATACAAAACTTGTTCTTGGTTTAATCATTTCTGCTCCTCATCAGGGTCTGCGCCCTGTACCTCTGCACCGCCGGCACCGCCCTAATTACCGCACTAATGACAGTGAGCCAGTTTTAGTGTATATTTTTAACACATTTGTGCCGCATAACGACATGTGGTTCAAAACACGTAAATATTATCACGCTGAATTCTAAAATGCCTGTCCCATGTGTTCAAGTGTCACAATGTTCAACATGTGTCGTTGTAAGATTATGTACCTGTACCTGTACGGTTTGTGTTCAGTTCTGAGAATGACTAAGACAAATTGAAAAGGCGGGGAGGTAAAGAATTCGAAATTTTTCATCTGAATCACATCATCATCATCATTTCAGCCGAAAGAAGTCCACTGTTGGATATAGGCCTCCCTCAACTCAAATGTCACCACAACGACTGGACCTGTATGTCTCGCAGCCATCGGATTTCCGCGACCCTCACCAGACCATCGGTGCACCTAGAGGGGCCTTCTAAAGCATGTCCAAAGCATTTTACTTCGTGGACCACTATCACCTAATTAATAAAAGTGAAAAAATAGCTAGGTTTCTAGGTTCTAGGTTTAATTCGGTGACCGGTTGCTGTTGAATCTTTCAGTGCGCGGTCACTTTAGATAATCTATCGGCTCCATCAACCATCTGTTCTGCGAGCAATGTACCCTGTCCACTGGCTGCCACTTTAGTTTGGCAATCTTAATCACGGTAAATCATCAAATAACTTCTTGCGCTTTCACTGACTATAACCCACATGTGTTCCTTCAGTTGCCGCAGTTTTGTGATCCAGCCCGTGGTAACTCTCTCAAAAAATCCCGCAGCCTAATTTCTCTATCCATCTACATGGCTTGACGTGATGATAAACAAACCACAGATTGGGTAATGTAATTACTGTAATAATTATAATAGTCATCATTACGTGCTGACCTTCATCTGGGAGGCGCAAAAAGTCGTGTATTGCCATTAGAGTCAAAATCTAATCTAACAAATTCGTCTACAACGCCACCGTACTTGACACCATTTCAATATCTATAAATGTTTTTTTTGCTCCACTGTTTGTCTGTTATTTCAATTTTAATAATACCTTCAGTTATATAATCATCAATGGGAACTAGCATTGGAAATAGACTCTTCTATCTATTTTCGATTCAAAGTCGCCCGATTTCTCAGTGTAACATTTTCTTCTAATTTAAACCAACTATAGGAATTTTCTGCGACACCTCTCTTGCAAAAATAAATTTAAAAACTTAGATATTTATTTTATTCTGTTTTTAGTATTTGTAGTTATAGCGGCAACAAAAATAAAGAATCTGTGAAAATTTCGTCTATCATATATTATGGTTCATGAGATAAAGCGCCTGGTGAACCCTTTTTTTGTACGTGGGACAATCTTCTTATGACAAATCCCGCTCTTGGGTGAACGGGAGATAGTGTCAGACTTTTACTGACTAAAAACCCACTCCTGTTCCTTCTTTACCTTCGTCCCAGGGGGGTTTCATGAGTGTTTTTTAGCTAAAAGTGTAGTTCAAATTAAATTACGACGTTCACAGGCTATTGACGGATGACTATCGCAACCCAGTGCTGGGCACGCCATAATTATGGCGATAAGTCCCCTCCTCGTGGAGTGGCTGGAAAGGCAACACGGCGTCCTTACCTTCCGCATGACGCAGGTCCTCACCATGGTAAGTTCGGGAGGTTCCTGCACCGGATTCGTGCGGAAGAAACGCCCGGGTGTCACCATTGTGTGGACCGCCCGGAGGACACGGTGGAGCACACGGTGGAGGTGTGCCCCGCTTGGGCAGAGCAACGCCGTGTCCTCGTGGGGGCGATCGGCGCCGGGCCTTGGTACAGGCCATGGTCCGGAGCGAGGGGGAGTGGCAGGCGGTTGCCTCCTTCTGCGAAGCAGTAATGCTAGCAAAGGAGGCGGCCGATCGCGTGAGGCAACGGTCCTCACGCCCCAATCGCCGCCGGGATTCCGATCCCGATTTCCGGCCATCGTAGGCGCAGGCTTGCGGACGACGAGCAATGGGTGGCTCGCCGTCCGACCGTCCGGTAACCGTCCGGACCGAGCCCAAGTCGTCGACGGCGCGTGCTGTACCACGCGCGCCTCAAGTAGATGTCAGCAACTGTAGGGGCCTAGCAGGGTCGAAGCCTACCGGGGCCAAGGGTCTGATTCTGAAAGGAAGACTCGGCCCTGGTACGAAAGGCAACGAAGGAACAGGAGTGGGTTTTTAGTCAGTAAAAGTCTGACACTATCTCCCGCCCCGCCCAAGGGCGGGGGATGTCATAAGATGACTTTCCCATCGAAAAAAAAAAGGCTATTGACGGATAAAGGTTTATATTTTAAGTAGGTAGGTACACTGCTAGCGGTAATCGACCCAGTATTAGCTAGCTGAAGCGAATTCATTGAAAAGTCTAAACCTATAATTTTAAGAAGAGTTTTGGTTTTTATCATCATTAGAACTTTCGATTCTCTACGTCTGCGGAATTTTTATTACTTTTTATTTTATCTGGACATAATATAGGTAGGTTTGTTCTAAAAGCCTTTGAAAACTGGTTTATAATAAGTACTTAAATTGACAATCTATATGCCTAGTCGTGACCGGAGGCAGCTGGATACAATATTATCATTTATTATACTGCAATCTTCGTTCGAAGACATATTCTATTTAACCATGCAGCTCCTTCCGCATGCTAGGAACCAATCGCAGCTTTTCAGAGCCTAAAAGCAAAGACAAAACGCACCGTATCCTGCGAGTACTTATCTGACAGGTGTCAGTTGTCAAATGTCATTCCATACGTTTGCGCGGCAACCAATACGTTTTACGTTGTGTTATATTTGCTTTTTTTACCAATTTAAGTAATTAAATAAGAGCATAGTGCTTGTATAATTTGTAATGAAGTATGCCAAAACGAAAAGATATGAAATACTATCTTCATATTATAAAAAGTTTGAAAAAAGGACGAAACGACGATAACATAGTACGTCACCTGTCCTATCGCTATTTAATTCTTTGATTCCAGGTGAAGTAATAGATTTATCTATTAGATTATTCAGTGAAGTAAGAGTTTCACGTACTTAACCCAAATAATTGTATGCATTGACACGATCAAACTCCTCGGGGTGTTTACGAGATGAACACACGAGCTGGTTTCCTTGTTCCATAACTCTAAAGGCTTTGCCATGGTACATTATACAGTGTAAGACTGTAAATCAAATGGGTTTCGAAATATGAATATACCTACTGACGCGGGTTGTGTACGTGATGCATTGACGCGTTCAGCTGACTCGGGATGTTTACGAGATAAACATACGAGATTGTTTTTTGCCCCACACCTTTGGGGTAACCTGAAAAGCTTCGTCAGGAAAGTTATCTACAGTGCAAGTGAAATGGATTTTGAATATTGTACCTATGGACGCGAGTGATGTACGAGATACATTGGCGCGATCCGCTGACTCGTGGTGTTTACGAGATGAACACACGATGATCTTTACCCTTCGGTACATGGACACGGGTGATGTACGAGATGCATTGACGTGATCCGCTTACTCGTGGTGTTTACGAGATGAATGCACAATGGTCATTACCTTTTGATAAAATCCGAAAGGCTTTGCCTAGGTACACTTTGGTACCATTATCAGGGTCAATAGTTTTAGGTTTTTAGACCTTGTATTTAGGATGATCCTCAAGAAGTGGACATTAAACTAGATATCTGTTGTATCATCATCGGCTCCAACAGGCACAACCCCAACTGTTACAGACTTGAGTATAACATTTCCTGAACTAGCATCTGAGCTAGTCGTTGAACCAGTTACTATATTTCCTGAAGTATTACAGTATTTATATCTACAAAACCAAATGATTTAATGGCCTGACTTAATGAATGACTTAACCCACATCTAGAATACCATTTTTGGAAATACTCAAGGAATATGAACAAAAACTAGATAAAAATGTGTGTAATAACTGTTTAAAATAATATAGAGATTATTGCCTCAGTCAGTAATTCACTGATAATACAAGAATATACTGATACAAAAAGATTAAATCAGAACAGAATCAGTTGGGATTGGGAATCAGACCCTATCTAAGCTTCACAGCAATGATGGCATAAATAGGCTGAAACTAATTTTCCCAGTTGATTGATACTGGAAGAGTTTTAATAGATTTGCACTTCACATAAACAAAGATATTGTCAAAGATGTTGATAGAGACGACTACCTGCATGGGAATACTTCAACAGAGAACATTTAAAGTCCTAAAGACATGCCACAGAAGCGGCAAGCTTATTATGAAGCCAGCCTAATCTTCAACTGTAACCCGTCAGGGAAACGGGAATGGTCCATCTTGGTACAACCAGCAAAGAATAATACCTAGGCCTGGACGAAAGTATCTGCAGTCCTCATATTAAACTATAACCAAGCAATTCTCGCAACACATCCAGTGTATGCTAGAACACAAAAAGTTTCACCACAGGCTCATGGTTGAAATTAGAGGTTAGTCATGCTTACAGATTAGCCCATTCCCTTCCTCGTTGATAGAGGATTTGTGGTAATGCCCCAATTTTGAAACACATCTGTGGATGTTCGGTAAGTGCATTTTTTCTTCCATAACTTATCAACCAAAATTCAACGGTTCAAAACAAAAATGGTTTTACAAGTGATCAATCAGGATCTTCAAGATCAGGGGCCAAGATGAATGCATATTTATGTATAAAACCATTCATAATTTACTGCTATTGAGCACAAATTCCCCATGGAAACCGTGTGGGAATCAACTTATATCCAAGATATTTTTTGGTTTCCCAACAGGGATGGAGAAGGGAGGTTTATTGAAACCTATATACCCCTGAACAAATTGGTTCACACATCCAAATTTATAAGATGTAAGATCACTGCGGTAGCTCTAGTGTACCCAGGAGATCTTATGGCAAAATTTGAATCCAGATCACAGGAGATACCTATTATTTCATTATGTTAAAAAGAGTCTATTGCTGTCCCAAATGGGATTTGTTTTACACATTATGCATTTTTGATAGTGGTAGTTACATGTATATCTATGATCAAAAGTTCACAAATCAGTATGTACATCATCATCTTGATGACCTTTTGTGTATTAGTTCAGACTATATAGTCTACTACTATACACACTACACTATTCATACTAGCCTACTATTATATAATAAAAGGTTGAAAAATATTCAAGGAACAATTACTCCTTTTACAAAATACGCCATCCCAATCATGTTAATTATTTAGATTTTATATATGACACACAATGACTGATGTCACATACAAAAAATGTTGTTTCTGTAAATCCCTTAAAAATATTTACAGAAACAAGTTTCTTAGCTTATGAGAGATTACTCACTTAATAGGTACATCAACTGTTGCATTATTTTGTTGCAACAACATTTGTTGTTGGTTGGTTCTATACTAAAATTAGAACATAAATACTTAGTTATAAGTAAAGGCAACTAAGATACAAAATAAAAATTCATCCAATCATCAAACTAGACCTACAATGATGCAACAAGAACTGGGGGGGGCGCAATTGTAGTGATAACAGAAGCCCATGGGTTCTGGAAAAAGGATAAAAAATTATAATTATCACATAAATTATTTAGAACTGCTTCACATTTTTTACCTTTAAAAATTCTATTTTGTTAAACATGAGCACTTACACATTTTGTGTGAGATTGATAATAGTTTGCTGTATCTTAAATAAACCGAATGGGAGGAATACGGTATCAACAATTAAATAATATAGCCAGAATTATGGAGCAATGGTGTGAAAATAATTAGATTTGTCTATTTGCTTCATATATGGATTCAAAAGACAACAAAGAGACCAATTAACAATCTCATACATCTAACATAGAGTGGGAACAGAATATCTCTACATTTTAGTAGGTATATTGTGTCTCAGTTTGGTCAAACTGATTGATCTTTTCCCTTCTACAAGTACCTAATACATAAATGTGATGCCTGTGTTTCCTGGATACCAGATTCAAAATACATTTAATTAGATGTTTTTTACTGCCCTTGAACATGATAATTTATTTCTTTTATGTGTTCTTTCCTCCATTTAGCCCAATATTGAGGAGGCTACAAAAATCAAAAATGAAAAGGTGATGTCATATTGACCTTCACAAGCTTGTCCACCATTGAAAACAATGTTAGTTTTTTCAAGCTGTTAGTCTTTATAGGTACTCAATAAAAAACTATTGCATTCCTCTTTTAAAGAGTGTCATCTTACACACCTCCTTACACTAATTTCCAGAATATTTACATGATGTTCTTCCATCAGCCATAGAGGTTACATTAGGTTACCTTCCAAATAATGCCTCAATTCAATGTTACTTAAAGGATCTCACTTATTCACACAGTCTATACCAATTAATAAATTAATAGACTCATAAATTGGTCGTAATGATCACATCCAGAGATTATGTTAAGGTTTCTATAAAAATCAAATTGTCTAAAAAGTTAGTGAATTTGTTTGCACTTAGCAAAGCCCAAGTAGCACAGATTTATCATTTATAAAAATACTCAATATTATAGTTAATGAAACCGGTGTAAATATTTCTATCCTAGACACTATAAAAACATCTGGTTCTGGTTGCAGCGGACCGAACCTCTTATTTACCTTTATTTTAGTTTTTATTTTATTATTTTTATTGTTTTAGTCAACATACAAAAATAGAGCCATTTTCTGTAACGAAAATGGACGGCAAATCCTGAAATCTTCCCTGACACTACTTTATTTTATTACATTAGATACACTCAAGAGTATTAGGGAAGATAATAGGTACTCATTTAATACTTTCTTTGAATAACCCACACAAGCCAATTTCTTCGTCTACCATTAGTAGATGGATAATAATAATAATAAAATATATATATACTTTCTCTATGTGTGGCATATTAGCGTTTTTTCAAGGCATAGTACAAGACATGCATCCATGTCGACTGCTAAAGCTAGGGGAGTATCATTAGATGTAATTAGGCAAACGGCTGAACAAACAGTTCTTCAACTTTTGCAAAATTTTATAATATACCTATTTCCAACAATTCATCTGAATTTGCTCATGCTGTGCTTAATGCTGAACAAAATATTTGCTTATAAATGCCTTAATATGTTTAAAATAATTATAAAAAATATAGACATATATACTTATATAATATAAAATGTATAAGTATGTCAAAAAGACTGATTGTCTCATATTACCATTATATTAAGAGCCTAATAAGTGCCTAAGAGATTTTGGTTCCTGAAATATATTTGTTTGATATTAAAAATCTTAATTTTGCTTTAAGTTGACTCTTAACATCTGCATGGTTAAATAGAATATGTCTTCGAACGAAGATTGCAGTATAATAGATGATCAAACGAACTTACCTGTGATGTTCGATCATTATTATACGTAGCTTCGTTCGAAGACATAGGGAACCCTCCCTACCCTACCCAGCAAAACTTAAGATTTATCTCTAACTCTGAAAGAATGACATTTGACAACTGACACCTGTCAGATAAGTACTCGCAGGATACGGTGCGTTTTGTCTTTGCTTTTAGGCTCTGAAAAGCTGCGATTGGTTCCTAGCATGCGGAAGGAGCTGCATGGTTAAATAGAATATGTCTTCGAACGAAGCTACGTATAATAATGATCGAACATCACAGGTAAGTTCGTTTGATCATCTATTATATCTACAGGTTTCACAAAACTGTCAGAGTGCATAGAAACCTATAGCTAAGTAGAACAGGCGTAAACTGTGTAATCAGTCCGCCATAAGAACATCTCTGGAAGTTGCAGCAGCTGATTAGAAGGGGGGTGCAAGGGTGCTCTTATTCTTACTTCTGTATAAATGGTCAGTTACTTAATATATTTTTATCAATAAAAGAAATAAGTTTTCATTAGGTAGGTACCGTAAAGCCGGGTTACTTTGGCTCTAAGGTATAACTTTGGCCCCAACTCCATAACCGTTAGAAACACAGTAAGCACAGTGTCCAGAGTTCCAATTGGATAATAAGCTTGGGCCAAAGTTATAACTCCAGGGCCAAATTAACCCGAATTTACAGTACCTACTAGTTTTCAGAGCAGCCATCATGAGGTCAAATTAAGTCAAATAATTTATTTGCCTCGATTCGCCAAAAAAATATTCCATTATTTTGTTGCATTTCAAAGTTTCAAACCAAAATACGAGGTTTTTTTTTTAAATCGGACAGTTACCAAATTGATGGTTAGCAGCTTGCTCGATCTAGTGGTGAGAATGTAAAACAACGTTTTGGAGTTTGACATGTATAAACATAGATGTCGCTTTATTAAGTTATTATGTTATCGTTCATTCGTTCTTCCACCATTACGTATGTCCCGTTCTGTCAATTGAGTTTGACACTTTGACAGCTGTCATAATTGTTAAAAATTAATCATCAATGAAATTTTAATAAAAGTGAAAAAACAGAGAATTATCTATTTTATTCAAGGATTTTCATAAAAACGTAAAGATTGACTCGACAATGGGACTCTGCGATGAAGGTAGGAATCTTATATGTATCACATTACCGAGATATTCATAAGAACATGATAGTAGTAAACAAATTAATTGCTATCAATATAACTTACTGATTCTAGAGCACATGCGGGGTATGTTCTGTATAATTTCTTGCGTTAATCGATTCTATGATGGCATAGAAAGAATTTGAACATGTTATTGATAAACGCCATGTGCAGTACTACGCCGTTATTCAAGCTAATTTCTTCGCGACGTATTTTCCGTTTGTTAAAGCAAATGTGTTTGTCTTAACACTTACGAATTTTACGAAGTTACGATATTTGTGTACGTGATTGCGGATATGTGCGAGAACAGGTTTGACCTCTAAATGTTACCTAATGTTTATATTTAAAGGCTTATCTATCACTGAAATATATAGGTCAATAAAGTACTTTTAACATACTTGGGAATTCATAAATTACTTAAGTTTAACAAGTGCATGCTTACAACATAATTAAAAATAAAATAATACTTAGCTATAACTCATTAACAGAGGTGGCGAGACAACCTGGATGTGTACAGTAAAGGCTGCTACGAAGTGGTGCGGTAAAGAAATCCTGGAAGGATTTGAGGGAGGCCTTAGCTCAGCAGCGGGACAGTTTAGGCTGATATAAAAACATAGCTTATTATCTTGATTTGATACTAATAATTAAATTACCCATACTTATATGCATTTTAACCAACAATAGTAACAGTGAAGATGACAAAGGAATTTCTCTTTATGCAGCATGTAATTATTTACATATTAATATGCTTTATTGTATGTATGTATGATAATGTTGTTTATCAGTCTCACCGCCTGCATCCTACTCGATATTAGGTATTGGTAAACATGTGATGCAACTAAAATATTAATTTTACACAACAATGTTTTAAATTATCTACTTATCTGACATGATATGTGATTGAATATCTAACCAAGCAGCCATTATGTTTATATTTGTTGATAAAAATGTAACTTGTGATAATTTTTTGTCAAAGATAGAGATAATTGAATGTTCAAAATTTCTTTTTGAACAGCTAATTATTATCTAGTGATCTGGGTTAAATACAATTTCTTTAAAATGAAGTTAAATTATCTTAGTTTTTTAATAAAAACTTGAAAATTAATAATATTGATGTCACTTTTTGATCTATCAACTATATAAATAATTATAGCCAATTAAGAGGCGATGTGGTCACTGGAGGACACACTCGAACTTGCATAAAATACAGTGCATCTGCAACCAAAACAAAAAAAAAAACAAAAAAAAAATTGTGGTTGGCATCATATAGCTAAAATGTAATGTGTGGATGGCATTGACTTTATGGTCCAGTCATCTATCAGCAATCAGTTGGATATTAGATAATTCACTTTTTTTAATAATTTTATGTAATGCCTTATTCACCTTGACTTGATTTCTGATAAAGCTCATGTTTTTCATAATAATACAACTGAGAACTTACTGGCTCTGTCTTTATTTTTGTAGTAAAGAACAAATAAAAACATTTTTTTTTTTTTCTAAAAACTGCATCACAATTGTGTATTCAATGAAGCAGCAATTAGCATTACAAATATTGGCATGAAAAAGAGTGAGAGCAAGGTGAGGACATACCTCTTTTATTTATACACACGTAACGTAATGTCGGTGACGTCACATTTCAGTATTCGGTTCAAGTATTCTGTTGCTTGACAATTTCCCCTTCCACCAGATTTGAATGGTTTCTATCTTACTAAAGGGGGGGGATGCTTAAAGGTAGCCCGCAAAATTTGAATTTTAGAATGGATTTTTTTTGCATTGAGCAGGTCAAGTTGTATGTTGATCAAAATACGATTCACGGGCGTAATACGTATTATAATCCAGTTCATCTTACAACATGGAATGGCTATTTTAGGAAAAACAATAATAATAATAATAATAATATTCCACAACTATCACACAACGCCGTCTAGTCTCAAGCTAAGCAGAGCTTGTATTATGGGTACTAGACAACTGATAAACATACTTATATATTTCTAAATACATACATATATAGATAAATGACACCCAGACACAGAACGAATGAACGTGCTCATCACACAAACATTTGTCCTGGGTGGGAATCGAACCCACGACCTCCGGCATAGCAGTCAGGGCCACTAACCACTAGACTAACAGGTCAGTCTTTTACTGATTAAGACAATGTCAGACTTTTACTGATTAAAACTGTTTCCTTCAGTTGAATTTTGCGAGGGCCATGGTAACTTTCGAACAATCCGCAACCCTGGTAGTCTAACGGAGGTTATCCATTACCCTACTAATATTTATTGAATATTCTTTCTTATGTTTTTACCCACACAACAATTATTATAAAAAGTAAGATAAAAAGCTCTTTACAAAAAAAAAAAAATACCAGCAACTTCAATGTAAAAAAAAAACACTAAAAAGTGCAAAATAACTAATTTCGGAAATCGTAGTAGTTATGTCTCTTCGTTATTTATTATTTCGAGAACGCGTGAAGGTATCGAGCTGAAATCAAAACCATGTACTCAGGTCTGCGGAGTCTGAGTTAAAGAAAAAAAAAGATACGGCCGTTTATTACGCAAAAAAGTCTATTTCGACACTCCTAAGGGAACCAAAACTCATAGGGTACCTACTTCCCGTTGATCTAGAATCCTGAAATTTGGCATGAAGCAAGGTCTCATAGCACAAGTATAGGAAAAAATCTGAAAAATGTAATTTTGTAGTTACGTCACAAAATACACTTCTGGACACATCTGTTGGCCCACCTTAGAGTTTAGGTTTCGATGGCCCCTACCGAAATATGATTGCTAGATTGAACAAAAACTGTTGATGCAGTTTTAAACCTGATACATTTTACCATCTTTTTCGATCGTATCGTGTTTTAAATTTGAATTCAGAATACCATACAACATGGAGCTACGCCTAACAAGTCGGATATGCGCCTTGTTAAAGGCAATTGATTTTTGAATAAAAAACATGTTTTATCAAATAAAGGTTTAATTTAATAACGCGTGTTGCCTCCATGGGCATCTACCACAGCTCTCATACGATTAGGCATAGAGTTTATCAACCGCTCTATGAAATTTTGAGGGATCATCTCCCATTCCTCTTCTATGGCAGTTTTCAACTCCTGCATCGTCTGGGCAACTGGCTGACGAGCCCTAACACGTCTTTTTAGCTCGTCCCACATGTGCTCAATGGGTTTCATGTCTGGGCTTCTGGCTGGCCAGTCCATAACTGTGATGTTCACATCCCGAAGATATTCCCTGACGATGCCGGCCGCATGGGCTCTTGCATTATCATGCATAAAAAGGAAATTTGGGCCCACATAGTCCGCGTATGGTATCACGTGAGGTTCTAAGCACTCACGAATGTACCTTTCAGCATTTAATGTTGGCAGCCGTGGTCCTGTAACAACCTCAAGTTGAGTTTTGCCGCTCGCGGATATACCGCCCCAGACAGTCCATGAGCCACCGCCATAAGCAACCCTCTCTTCAAAGCAGCATTGTGCGAAACGCTCTCCCTTACGTCGGTAGACCTTCTTCCTTCCATCATTGCCATGTAACACAATTTTAGACTCATCAGAAAAGAGTACACGGCTCCAATCTTGCTGTGTCCAATTTAAATGACTGCGTGCGAAATGAAGGCGCGCTGTTCGGTGGGCTCGCGTTAGTTTTTGCCCATTAGCTGGCTTGTGTGGTACCATATCGCGTTCTTTTAACCTTCTCCGAACAGTTCGAGCGCTCACAGATACTCCATGGAAGTCGCGAAGTTGGTTTTGTATCTCAATGGAGGTAAGGTGACGATTTCTCAAGCTGGTCGTCACGATGAATCGATCCTGCCTTTCAGTTGTGACTCGAGATCGTGGCCTTCCTTGGCGACGAACAAAGCCGCCAGTCTCTAGGTACCTCCGATAAACATTTCGGACCGCAGATCGACTTAAATTAAGTTGAGCACTCACGTTTCTTTGGCTGTGTCCGGCCTGAATAAGTGCCACAGCTTGGGCGGCGACTTCAGGTGAAGTATCCATAGATTATTGATAGAACCTCACCTTAATGTTAAGAATAAGTAATGTTTGTTGCAAAACCAAAGATATCAATCACTTTTTCAAGAATTAAATCCAAGTAAACCAATAAAACCAAGTTTTCTTAGTATTCGATTGTTTGATAATAACAAACAGGCTCCAAATTGTCTTTTGTTTCTTTAAATTCTGTGTTCGAAATTCAAAAAAAGACTATTGAATGAAATTATGAATGTGCCAGGTTCAAAACTGCATAAAAACTTTTTGCTCCACCTAATATAAAATTTTAGGACCAAACGAAACTGAAAATACAAGGTGGGCCAATAGATGTGTCCAGAAGTGTAAAAGTACGATTCGAAAAAATCTTCGTAACTCATTTCGGGAAATGAACTGTTTCACTGAATCCTCAGTGCGCGAGTTGGAGTCGCACTTGCCTGCTTTTTTTTACATTGAAGTCGGTTGTATTTTTTTTTGTAGATAGTTTTTTATTGGCGATTACAAGAAAGACATTTGGCAACGGATAGTCACCGTAGATGAAACATGGATTCTCCAATATGATCTGGAGTCCAAATGAGAGTCTATACAATGGATAAAAAAACCAAGGGGTTCTTAGAGATTGACCACCCTCCTTATAGCCCAGACCTAGCACCTAGCGATTTTTTCGTGTTTTCCAATTTAAAAAAGGACTTACTAGGCCGGAGATTTGCAGATGACAACGAAATGAAAGCTGCGGTTGATCGTCATTTTGAAGAGAAAGATACAGAATATTGTTCTTTGAGTGAATTTACAATAAATGCCTTATTTGTAATAAGTTATAAACTAGTTTGAATAATATATATATAAATGGATGTATGTTATATAAATAAGCAGAAAAAACAAAAAATACTCTATCGCATTAGGTTACCCTGTAAAGATAGAAGTTGAAAAAAGAAAATTTGTATGCGAGATGTGAGAAATGTATTTCACTTGAGGGAGAATAAGTATATTGAAAAATAAAAAATAGAAACCATATATTTTCTTTCATTAAGTACGTTAGATGGCGGACTTATCAGCCGTCCCTCGTACATAAATAAAAATGAAAAATACATACAGCCGAACATAAAACCTCCTGCTTTTTGAAGTCGGTTAAAAAAGAACCTAAAGCTATATATAGATTTTCGTTTAGCATTATCAGTTTTGTGCACAAAAATCCTTATCAACTACTTAGCGTATTACATAACACGAAGATAAACAGGTATTATTTACCTATACTGGTAAAAAAGTTATTGTTCACCATGACTCAGCTAATTAAACAATCAAATAGATTTCCATAAGGAAAACTAAACTACTGGGTTTAATCCTGTACCTTTTCCAAGAAAGGAATTGCCTAGTATTGCTTATTAACACTGATGGAAGGAAGTATGGTCATAAACATTATATCAAGACAAACCGTACATGTTGATGTGTGAATAGGGTATTACACTCATTTTTGAAATGTGTCTCAATTAGATTCTATAGTGCTAATAAATCACTAGAAAATCACGAAATTTTTATTCAATCGCTAAGTACCCTATGCATTTAAAATTTACATTTTCAAATTTCGCGCGTAATTTGACTTAAATGTAGAACATAGTGGACACCATATTAACTCTGTGGTCGTGAGTTCGTGACGTCAGTTGGCTGTGTAGACAAATACGCTGATATTCACTCAGCCCTGCGTTCAAAAATGAGGTTAGAGTTAACTCTAATGACGTCATCGGGTAGATACTCTACGCTCGCATTTTTGAACGCGAACGTAGAGCTCCATTGTCAATGCCAAGCAACTGTCATTCTTGCCGCTTACACCAACCTACCCTGCTCGGAGTTAGAGTTACTTGGGTTAACTCTAGGGTAGCTACTCGAGTAATAAAAGAACGACCCTGGGTTGCAACTCGAAGCATTTTTGAACGGTTAGAGTAACGACCCTACCCTACTCTGGTTATTTTTGAACGCAGGGCAGTATGGCCGATTAGTTGACAGTTGACAGCTGTCACTTTAGTTTACACAGCCGAATGACGTAATAACATGGTGGCTACTGAATTGAAATGAATTTTAAAATTTATTTTGTTATTTTATGAACTAAAACTAACACTTACCGACTACCTTTGCCTAAGCTATCTTAATAATATATTATTAGATTTTTTCTCATGGAGAGTAAAATACCCTATTCTCCATCGACAAAATTACGAACTCCATGAAAAATTTCATCTCAACCCAGTGTGCTTAAGTTTTGTTGTGCATTTATAATTCATGTGCAAAATTTCTCTCTCATTTATTAAAGTTTGCTTTAAGTGGAGGCTTTACTACGCAACACACACATATTTAAAAAAAAATAACCATACTAATTTGAAATGCGGTAAACCCAATTATGGAGCTCGCCTCAGCTGTCCTATTTTTATTGTTTTTTTTTTTGAAGTTGTGTGTACGATAGACAATATGAACCCCTTTAGCACCGTATAGATATGGAACAGTACGGAAACTACGTACAAATGTTTGAAACGGCACACTCACACAAACATACGCATCGACGAGACTCCTAAGCGTTTCTTTCTACTGACAGCACCGCGACAAACGCTTAGGTTAGGAGTCTCGTCGATGCGTATGTTTGTGTGAGTGTGTCGTTTCAAACATTTGTACGTAGTTTCCGCACTGTTCCATATCTATACTGTGCCTTTAGGGATTTTTAGCAAAAATCGTTCTTAGGTTTTCTTTTTTGTATATATGTGGGACCCTAGAGTAAAATTTCGTGATTCAAGTTACTTACTGCAGGCGAGTATTTTTTACTAGTGAATCATATCATTTTTATTGAAAAGATGTTTTGGAGCTTTGGAATAATAATATAATTTAAGAAGTATCAGCAGTCACAGTTCGGCTAACTCCTCCCAAACACAAAGAATTTTGACGAGGTTTTCACCAATAGAAAGAGCAAAAAAAACGGAGAAGGATTACGTGCATAATTTCACCCGAGCAAAGTCGGGGCGCGTCACTAGCTTACAAATATAACACTGGCGCCACTTTATAATATTTCTTTTTAATACCAGCTTGTACGTTAAAATGAAGCTCAAATAGGTAATTGCAGTGATGTATGAGCATTGTGCATTTAGCAGAGGCCTAAGGACACAATTAGTCTCAATTGTAAGCTTGCACCGCTAGACCCAATTGAATGCCAGCCCATTTATTGTTGCTATCACAAATATAGTTACGTAAATGCTTTATAGGTCCACTATATCAATTACTAGCTTCTGCCAGCGGCTTCGCCCGTGATTTGGAAAACCCTTTCTTAGTGCTAAATTGCTAACCTATATTATAAAAGGAAACCTTGTGTAAAATTTCATGCTCTTAGTCCTAATAGGTACTTTCGGCTGTGTGTTGATATGTCAGTTTGTCTTTAATTCTTTATTCTTTAATTCTTTATTGTACACAAAAACATAACATAATATATTGACATACAAACAGTTCATGTACAAAGGCGAGCTTAACTCAGCAATGAGTTTTCTCCCAGCAAACCTTTGAATTGTAGAGAGAGAACATATTCGAGGGTAGGATCCAGTGCATAATATAAACCTATATACTAAGTCTAATATATAATTATATTATACTTACTAATACATACTATATATACTAATATTATGTCAATACTGAAAGGAAGTGCTCTTTAAGTTTCCTTTTATATTTATGTAAATAGATTATATTGATTGATTGTTTTTGGTTTATTAGAAGTCTAGGAACTTACCATGATGTGTTAAAATGTCAGACATTCGAGCGAGAAAGAGGGATGGAGTTATACACCCTATAAAGCTCCATACCTTTTTTGCGCCTGGCTGGGTTTGAACCCGCGACCTACAACTCGTAAGTCGGGTGTATTACTTTGTGTAATTTATTTCATCACCACTGCTCTCAAAACGGTGAAGGAAAACATTGTAAGAAAACCGGCATGTCCTAGAACCAAAAATTCAAAGACATCCACACTGGGCTCACGTGGTGGATTACGGCCCATTCCCTCTCCTAGAGAGGAGGCCTGAGTCCCAGCAGTGGGAACATTGTAAGGTTGGTTATGCTATGCTTTTATGCCATTACATTTCTTATATCAGTGCGTCGCGCCTGTTTGCCGGGGATTTTAGTTTGCAAGCTACACAAAATGTTTAATGCATACTTCTTAATTTAATTCTAGCATTATAAAACAAAGTTTCCCACCACGTCTGTCTGTTCGCGACAAACTCAAAAACTACTGAACGGATTTTCGTGCGATTTTCAGCAATAGTTCGAATAATTCAGAGTTATTTAGGTACCTATATAATATAAGCATAATATTATAGTACAGAAAAAACAAAAAATTAAATGATTTATAAAACCCGTTCGAAGCTGGGGCGGATCGCTAGTATTTCATAAATACATGTTTTCGAAGAATGCGTCTATCATTAGCATTTTCTATAATTAACTGCAAATATTGACACATTGTTTTCTGACCATTAATTTATTATCCCTTGGTCGTATCTTAATAACTCCTAATGACAAACAACTGATAATGACTCACTGGATTATAAATATGTAAAATTTTCCAATAGTATTTCTTACTTACATCATTTATGTGTTATTTTTAACCGAATTCAAAAAGGCGAAGGTTCTCAATTCGTAGGAACGATTTTATTTTTATGTATGTTTTCCGATTACTCGTAAACGCCTGGACCAATTTGGAATATTTTATTTTGTTTGTTAAGGTACCTATACTTCTCAGGTGGTCCCATGGTCAGGATCTGATTTACTTACACCAAGAAACATAAGAAAGAAAAACTTATATCTAAAACACATACAATGGGCGGCCTTATCGCATTCCGCGATCTCTCCCAGGCAACCTGGATGTTGGGATCCTGGAGAAATCTAACTCTTTAATTCTTTATTGTACACAAAAACATAATATATTGAGAAACAGACAGTTCATGTACAAAGGCGAGCTTAACTCAGCAATGAGTTTTCTCCCAGCAAACCTTTGAATTATAGAGAGAGAACATATTCGAGGGTAGGATCCAGTGCACAATATAAACCTACATACTAAGTCTAATATATAATTATATTTATCTAAGGTTTTCTTTTGTTTTTCCCTAACTAATAAATTAAGCAAAACTTTTCACAAATAAAATTTTGGCAGTAAGTTTTAAATATCGAAGAAACTAAACCAGAAACAAACTTCCGAATTATAAAGTTTTTTTTTATTCTGTCTTCACAAAAGCACAGCCAATTAAAAAAATCTAAAGTTTGCAATTTTTAGTATTATTTTATTTTTTGTATAAAGTTTTACTTAATATAGTCAGGGAACAACAAAAGAAATATGTGGACAATTTGAATTTTCAATATCTATGTAAAAATTTTAAGGGCATTATCACATAAATTCGTTCTTTCATATTATTTCGTACATTTGATGATCGAACGGCCGATGTATCGCATAATGCAGCATTTTTGCAGTTATTTATTTTTACGTTTATGTATGGAATTATAATCTATTACATTTCACACAAAGTATAATATTTTAATGTAACAATATGCCACGTTAGTTCATCTGACGTGGCTCTGAGACACTCAAAATCTTGACAAGTCCAAAATCATCTTCCAAAACAGTCACAATATTTTTTACTTCTTACAATTGTAAATAAACATTGTTAACTCTTTTGGGTTTCCTCGCTTATTCGGCATATTTTTTATTATTCAATATCAGGTAGGAATTTTCCAATAAAAAGTCAGAGCTATCAGTAATTATGGCTGGTTTCTTAGTAGTAAATAATTACAGAGGATTTTTGCTTAGTCATCATGACAGTGTTGCTATTACTAAAAAAGATAATTGGTCCTGTATCGAACTAGTTAAGCATTTATACATAGATTATCTTAGGCTGACTAATGACTGACTCAAATAGGCATACGTTGTTCTGAAACCACAAAGTATTTTTATTATTGTATATTGCTCTAATTTTGCATGATAGGCGTTTTGCACTTGATGGACCTACCTACTTATTTATAATACAATATTATTATATACCTTGTCTGTGGTCATTGAGAGGTATAGGTCGTTGACGTTGATAATTGTGTGTATATTAGGTAGATACCTAGTTAGGAGCTGAATCATAAAAAAACCTTAAAAAGTACTGAGTCATAAAAGTAGTAACTATCTATTTTAAAGTGACTCATCACATTGTTCTGAAATTAATCCAAAAAATGTCTGGAGGTCAAGGTCACTTTTGTTTTCAATTTTTTATTATTTATTTGGACTGGACCCTTGAAACTGTTGAAGTTATTAAAGTATACCAAAAGATATATTGCTTATAGATATAAGTCTGAACTTCAATTATGATGGTTATTATTGTACGTTACCTAAATTTGTGTTTTTATAAGCTGTAATTAAGTTATTTTTGGGCATCGTACGATCGGACCAGCAGACAGACCACTTGTACGTCCATTTTGTTTTTACTAAAAATTTGTTGTTGCTCGAGGTTTCACTCGCCTCTTATGTTTTGGACATTGCCTTTTAAACGAAACACTTTCACAATTTATAGTTGCAGAATTGCTAAAAAATGCTAAAATATTTTTTATAATCATTTGCCTTAATGACCAGACAACGTGGACATGTAAATAATAATTTAAGCAAGGCTTAAGTTAGTAAAACACGCCTTCCAATATATAAAGAAAATAAATCCTTAAAACGGTGTTCTTTTGGGAGTCCACCGATGCTTCGCGATTTCAAAGAATGGGTTATATTTTTAGTCAGTAGAAACAATTTTTTTTTCTTTGAGGTGGGATATCATCAAATAACTTCAACCCCTTCTACTCTGAGTGAAGTGAGAGGGTGTCTCAGACTATCACTGACTAAAATCCACCTGTGTTCCTTTAGTTGCCCTTTGCGTTCCAGGGACACGGTAACTCTCAAACATTTCTGCTGCGCAGGAACAGTATGTTGAACTAGACTTTGGACAGTAAATCGACCCAGTCCGCCAGTTGTTACTCAGTATTATGACATGCATATAAATTATTACTGTAAATTACCTAAGTGGGAGACTCATAACTGTTCTTTGCTTTTGTTTCTTCGTTACAAAACTAGGTTTACAACTGCAAAGTGACCTTTGGTTTGTGTCTATGAGAGTTCATTTTATAAGAAGAGGTCAAAGGTCAACTTTGTTAGCTATAGACATTATGGGCAACACCCTCTTTACACATTTGTTTTTAACATCATTTTTTATTTATTTATAGATTATAAAAAAAAAAATGAGGCAAATGGTAAAATATGCAAAATAAAGTCAACTAAAAATAAATGACTAATTTAATATTTATAAATCCGCAAACAGTTAAGCAAACATTTAGCACAGCTATCTATTGAATCTAGTTCGCCAGTGATTTCCCCACTTAGTTGGACTTTGTACTCTTGACATTTCTGTACATCGTTGAGGTCCAAAGTCCGAGGATTGGTTGCGTAAACTCCTAAAAAGTGGTCGTTCTCTGATTCGCAAGTCATCGTAATTCGGGGGCTTTAATTCGTGTGTGTGCTAATCCTAATTATGACTACATAATTATGTGCATATAGGTGTATATTAATATTATAAATGCGAATGTGTGTTTATTTGTTGGTTATGCTTTCACGCCTTTCATCTTTCACTACTCGACTGATCATCATAAAAATTCGTATATAAACGTTAACGTTTGATGATAAATGTCAATCCACTTTTGGATTTCTATGTTAATAAATATCTAAAGGAAATAGGAACTTATGTATTGTAAGAATAAACATAGGTTTAAAATTCATTAAAAACTGCGTTCAAATAAAAATCCAATTGCAATTAAAAGGGATATTTTCAACTGTGCATCAAAATATCTTATTCTTCATTAAAAATACTTATTTTACACCAAATATTAATGGACTTTTTACAATTATCAAGGTACTTGGGGCAACTTGACTCGGACAGATTAGGTTAGAAGGGGATGGCGGGGTCTAGTGAGCGAGAGAAGTTATTTTTCTTAAACCACCCAGAGGAGCATATTGTAGTGCACAATTAGTATTTTTGATGGAACAAAAGCACAAAAAGCTTTCTTTGTAGTAGAAAACACGAATACATTGAGGAACAGTGGACTCTACCGGTAGACAACGTATTTAACTAGATTTATGATATCTATGATCATTGATCAACCATGTTTGACGATATCATGAAATAATCATGCATTTAGCTGAAATAGTACCATTTCATGAAATGGCCGGTCATATCATGAAGTGATCAATTCTAAGATCTGGCCACGAGATTATACACAAGTTGTTAGGAGTTAAGAAAAGGATAAAAGGGCCTTTCATCCAAATAGAAATATCCTCTTATAATATAAACGTGAAGCTGCAGACAAAATCTAGTAATAATTCTAGTTTTAGCAACTGTCGTTATGGTGACCTTGGCTTTTTATGATAGATATTTTTTGTGATGAGGAAAATGCTTGTCAGATTTTTACCTTCGTTGGCGTACTTCATTGCTCATACGATAGACGACATACTTAAATATTATTAAGTACTTAACTATTTATATTAAACCTAACTATGTACCGGAAGAAGCAGCGTTAAAAGGCCTCCCACAAGGTGGACTGATGACCTGGTCAGGGTGACCTGAGAATCTGATGGATGCGAGACGCACAGGTCCGGTCATTATGGCGACACTTGGGGGAGGCCTATGTCCAATAGTAAACGTCTTTCGGCTGAAATGATGATGTACATAACAAAAACAGATTACACTCAGGCGTCAATATACTCCACATTGCTGTCATCCGCAAATGTGCCCTCAAGCCTGCCAGCACTACCACTTTGAATGGCAATGCTAAATTCTTTGGATAAAGAACGAACTAGCCCTCTGGTCACGCAGTATTGATCAATTGGTTATTTCCTAAAAAGGGGGGATGCGTACTCCGACACGCATACTAACCCTTAACAGCTCAAAACTGCATTTATCAATAAAGCATTTATGGCAGTTATAGCATTGTTTATGATATAAAATGTGCCATCCTAAATACTCCAGATAAATTTATGGAATAATGCTTGTTTATATTACGCCTTATGAAAATGTAAAATTAACGTGTAGATTTCAATTGCTAAATCCATTTTGATAGGGGAATAAAGCATTCTCCATCTAACTATAATTCGAAGAAAAATAAAATATTTAAAAACTTCAAGCAGCATCCTTTTAAATTAATATAGATAATAATCAATCAGAGAGCAGTGGTGGCCGAGTGGTAACGGCCCCGACTTACGAGTTGTAGGTCGCCGGTTCAAACCCAGCCAGGCGCATTACTTTGTGTAATTTATTTCATCACCACTGCTCTCAAAACGGTGAAGGAAAACATCGTGAGGAAATCGGCATGTCCTAGAACCAAAAATTCGAAGACATGTGACATTCACCAATCCGCACTGGGCCCGCGTGGTGGATTACTGCCCATTCCCTCTCCTAGAGAGGAGGCCTGAGTCCCAGCAGTGGGAACATTAAAAGGCTGATTATGCTTATGCTTATGCTAATAATCACTCTAAAATTATAAAGGCAAAGTTTGTATATATGTGTGTATATTTGTCTCTCCTTCACGCCCAAACGGCTAAACGAATTTTGATGAAATTTGACACACGGGTAGACCATGTCCTCAAATAGGGCATAATATTTTCTACTGTCACGCGGGCAAGGCCGCTGGCTGAAGTTAGTATGGAGTTAAAGAAGAGGCTGATGACCTTAGAAAACCAAAAATTGCTCGATGAAGAAAATAATCACCAAGCTAATTTCGACTTTCAAAACTTGAAGATAGATTTGAAGGTTCTTTGCTTGGTCTTATCTTTGAGTTACAGATATAATTAGATTACGTTTAATGAATTAGTGCCATGTGCACCTAGTAATTATCTTGGATTACGCAAGGTATGACCGAACTGTCTCGCCGGATTTACTTATAATTTGGAGCTAATAAATAACGTACACATCTGGAAATTTACTGCGCAATAATTAGATAAGGGAAATAATAATTTTCACTTATTTATCGTGTCCATTGCCTTTGTCTGTAAAGACAGATAATGTTATAGGTAGATAGATACGTGTTTTTGTCTCATAATACCCACTTACTGATTAATACAGGATGTATTTAAAATATGAATCAACATTCTCTATCTTGTGAAGGTTTCAAAGATGTCTATAATTTCAATTGATAAATATTCAGTATATTTAAGACCTGTATATGGTATTTTTTGTCCTCTACTTTTGTATAAAATTTTCTTTTACCTGATCTTGTCAATTATGAGCGGGCAACTCGAGGTACACTTTCATACAACCGCTCTTACGTGATTATGATGTTATTACACATCTTTCTCCAGATATTTTGGATACACAGATATCTTGTGGATATTATCCAGGCTCTTATAGAAATCAAAACATAAATTTGTGTAAAACTAATCCAGTAAAGACCTCTGAAAATCTGCTATTTTTCCGTGAACTTTGGCCCTCCGTAATCTAATCATATAATAAAAATATAAAAAAGTACCTACATCTATAGAAGCCTTGCACGTTTAATCGAGATTCTGAATGACGACAATTCCACTTAAAAACTTTTAAGGGTTTTAAAAAAACACATATTTCCTGGTACAAGTTTTGTGAAGTAAATCATGGAATTATTTCAGGCGTTCTCTCTCTTCTTTCGCGTTGCCTCTTCAAAAAACATCACGTTGGATTGCGTTAGATGAAGCAACAAGCTTTTAAACCATGCTCGACGTTGACGATAGGCGAGTGGAAAAGGACCCTCTTAAGTATTCAGTGAAAACTATAATGGTAGCCCTGCATATATGAGAAACCTCTACTTTTGTTAATTACAATGAAGTCTCGACACTTTTACTTTGTTTCCTCAGTAACAGAGCAAAAGTGATAAAATTCAATCTCAGTTATTAAGATTTATAATTCTCAATCAGATTAATTATTCAAATTTTTTCTCTATACTTCTTCAAAACCTCTCTATAAATTAGACAATTCTTCCTTAAATATTATAAAACAAAATCCCCACCGCGTCTATCTGCAATATGTAGCTTTATGCTTCAGTACTCTTAGCGATAATCTCAAAAAGTACTGAACGTATATTCACGCAGTTTTCACCAATATACAGAGGTTTCATGATTAAGGTTAAGATGCATGCATATTATAGTAGAGTAAAGCCGAAAAATCTTAGATAGTATAGCTACTTATTGAATGATTTATCATTTTGAATAATGATTAGCCCAGTTGCGGCACTTTTGTTTGCAAACATTCGATTTTCACGGGTTCCTCTCTGAGACAACATCACTATAGACCCGTATATTTGGGAAACTTGGTAAATGAAAAGCCTCCATAAGTCACAAAAACTCCTAGGCCTACCTTGAGATCGAAATTATCCAAGTTTCACTGTATTTGAATCAGCTTTTTCATAATATTTGCAAAACAGCACTATACTCGTAGCTACCTACAGTACAAGCATTTGATACTTCGAAGCCATTTACCGTTGTCTACTATATCATCATACCCATAGTACAGCCACTAACTACTTCATTTAGCTTACGCATTACCCTGTGAGCAGCGTCGTTAGATTGTAAACACCCGGGTGTCAGTCAAGACGTTTCCAGACACTTCATGAACCATCTACTCAATGGCTGTATAGTGTATTTATGTTTGTTGATGCGTTTGCGTCCGGTACATATCCGGCAATTCCTATCCACAGGCACAGAATAAGTAATATCCACACTTCAACAGGGTGATTTTGAAAGTGAAGACTTAATTTATTGGAAATCTTTCAGGGAGTGAAAGTAGTACTTATTATCAAGATTTAAAATAAAGATAGCTAGCACATCCAGTGGTAACATAAGAGTACATTTTTTATAAACCCCTTACTTGCCTAATAAGGATGGAATTCACCAATAAAACTAATCGCGTTTTAACGTTTGGGCTTAGCCGCTGCCACTAGTTTCACTTGTCTGTATTTTTCTTTTGTTGTATTTTTACAAGTGAAACTAGTGACAGCGGCTAAACGCGATTATGCGAGCCAAACGTTAAAACGCGATTCGTTTTATTGGTAAACTCCGCCCTAAGTGTCTAATGTCGTAATATTTATTCAAATTTTGCTTGGGGTTGCTGGGGAGATGCTTTACAGCAACCCATATTTCAGCTGCTTGTACTTCTTAACCTGTTAAGGTACTTATTTCCAAATCCATGGTGACACGATACCCCTCGGTTACCTTTTTGGGGTGGAAAATCATCAAATAACTTCTCCGGCTTTAGGTGGGGCAAGATGGAGTGTCAAACTTTTACTGACTGAAACCCGCCCGTGTTCCTTCAGTTGCCCTTTACGTTCCAGGGCCGCGGTGACTCTTAAGTTTGGGTTTTTTGACCCCCACGTCTACAAATGTCAGTCGAGTCTAGGTGTGCCACATTTTTTTGGTGAAATATAGTATTTTTCATAAATCATTGCAAACAACATTTAAATTCAGCTAAAAAATAGCACCAATTTATTTTAAATTTTTCGTTACTCATTTTAGACCTTTGAAGATTAACCAATGTCTACCAAAGGCTGTAGTGATTTGGCAGCTCTTCATCTCGCGTCGATGGTTTTCTTTTCCCTCAAAGTATTTGCGTCCAGTACCTAGAATCCCACGTTTCTAGCAGCGTCAGCGTTGCGTTTTTTTTTCATAGTATACTTTGGACACTCTAATGAGTCTATAATCCCCAATTTTGCCAGGTTGTGATTCTAACGGCATACGTTGATCCGCATTCTATTTTGCAGCCCTGACAAAGATAAACGCCAGACCAAGCGGAGCGACTTCAGCAAGTTTACATTTTTAAACTTTGATTCAAAAAAAGTAGGAGTTAAGTTGTGGACTCATACAGAAAAGATTGAGTAATATAGAGTTGAGCATAGATAGAGTTGAGGACGCTAGAACGAGCGCAAATACCCCTACCCCTCCAAACTGTGGTTTACTAACGTAGATGATTTTAGTAATTGCTTCTCAATATTTCAATTAACGAAAATTACAGTATTTTGTGTACTATATTATTTGTTAATAATATAAGGTAAAAATCTGGCAAGTGCGAGTCGGAATCGCACACTGAGGATTTCTTACACTTACCTATTAAAACAGTTCAATTCCCGAATTGAGTTACCAAGAGTTTTCCGAATTGCAAAAAATTTTTTTTTTTTGTGACGTGACGTAACTATTTACAGTTTTCAGATTTTTTCCTATACTTGTGCTATGAGACCTAGCTTCGCGCCAAATTTCAGGATTCTAGGTCAACGGGAAGCACCTTGAGAAGAGTGTCGAAATATACGTTTTTTGCGACATAAACTACCGTATCTTTTTTTTTCTTTAACTCAGAAGTTCGATTTTTTCACAGCTTCAAGGGACCGCAGACCTGAGTATATGGTTTTAATTTCAACTCGATACCTCCACGCGTTCCCGAGATAAAGCGTCTTGACAGACAGACGGACAACTAAGTGTTCCTATAAGGGTTCCGTTTTTTCCTTTTGAGGTACGGAACCCTAAAAATGACTAAAATACAGTACGATACTATATATTATAGTTGCTAGATGCATTTAGGACGCTGTTGCAAAGCTGTGCTTCGAAATAAAGCGGCCTCACTGCTGAACAGAATCCGTGGCAGACGCAACAGCATTCCACGTGCTATGGACGGAAGGCAAGATAGCCCGTTGGTAAGGGCACTTGTGGCACGTACACTGTCACGATTAGTAATTCAGTACCTACTAACATAGGATAAGAATATTTGTTTGTTGATGAAAATAAATTATTATTATTATAGTACTAATACTAGCTATCCTAGTTGAGACGGCTTACTGCTTTCACGAGAACAGAAGAGTCTCGATAATGCAATTGATGGACCCAGTGCCGGATTAACCACGTAGCAAGAATAGTAAATGCTACGGGCCCCGCGCAATAAAGGTGTATAGTCCCTTGAAAATCTGGCCGGAGTTAAATGCACACATACTCCGTACCGCCGCCGCCTGCGCCCGCGTAGAGCGCCGCTGAACTTTAAAACCATTTTCTTTGCAAAATATTTATTGATTTACATAATTATGCTATGTAAATGGAATGAAAGAATGGAAGAAAAAAACGTGTTGCGCCGACCCCAAATAAAACGGGACAAGGGCAGGAAGATGATGATGATATTGCTGGGTGTTCTGAGCCTTACCAGCAATTTTTTTGTGTAAACATATTTCTAAAGATCAAAGCCGTTTGAAAGGAGTATGGAAAACAAGTGAAAAAATATCATGTTGTTTAAAACTTTTTTTTGGCAAAAGTATTAGTCATACAAAAAATCACATGTTATACCTACATGAATCTATAATAAACATAATATATTTTTTTGGTCTATTGATTTAGCCGTTACCAAGGAGTAGGCTTCAGAAAGCCACTGTTTTATGGCACAGCTCGGGAGCTAGGGCCTTATAGTGAGCCTCGTGCTATGAGTCGAGTCCCACTTGGACATAAAAAAGAATTCGAACCACTTCTGGATTTTACATTAAGACAATTTACCCACCTAAGGGGGTTTAAAAAATAAATTAAAATAGAGCTTTAATTCGATGTCATCTATCTTTTATACATATAATATGTATATAAAAATGAATCCCTATTTCCCTTGGTCACGCCATCACGCGTGAACGGCTGAACCGATTTCACTATATTTTTTTTGTCAGGAGAAGGTTCTTATGAATGAAAAAAATAAAAAACACGGTAGTAGGGTAGAGTAGGGTAAAGTAGGGTAGAGCAGAATAGAGCAGTCAGTTGACGGGAGCGAAGCCGCGGGCAAAAGCTAGTTTATAATAAATTACGAGGCCACTTGGTAGAATTTGCTACAGACCCCATACTGGCTTAAACCGGCACCCATCCAAAGAATGATAACTCTATTAATATCTATTATGTTAGTAAAATGATTTACGTAAGTGAATTGTTCATATTATTGTTAGCTAGCCCAAGCACTTATGTGTTTAACAGCTGGATGTCAAGGTATGGGTCACAAAGTATATAACGTAATATGACGTAAGTAAGAAAACAGCAGATTATTATTATTCGCTCGTTACCAGCGTTTCATTTCATTTAAATAATAAACTGTGATTTAATTTTTATAGTACCTAGTTGAATGTTCATGTTTAAACAAAAAAGTACTTAACAATTTTTAATTATTCATGTATTAAGTAAAACTACCCACTGCATTGTATGGTATAGTTTTTAGGGTTCCGTACCTCAAAAGGAAAAAACGGAACCCTTATAAGATCACTTTGTTGTCCGTCAGTCGGTATCGGTAGTCGGGGGTCGGTCTGTCAAGACCATTTGTCTCGGGAACGCGTGGAGGTATTGAGTTGAAATTAAAACCATATACTCAGGTCTGCGGTCCCTTGAAGCTGTGAAAAAAAATCAAACTTCTGAGTTAACGGAAAAAAAGATACGGCCGTTTATGTCGCAAAAAACGTGTATTTCGACACTCTCAAGGGAATCCAAATTCATAGGGTACTTTAGGGTAGGGGATTCTAGGTCAACACCTGAAATCCTGAAATTTGGCATGAAGCAAGGTCTCATAGCTTAAGTATAGGAAGAAATCTGAAAACTGTAAATTTGTAGTGTCGTCACAAAAAAAGAAACTTTTTTTGCCAATCGGAAAAATCTTCGTAACTCAATTTCAACTCGATACCTCCACGCGTTCTCGAAATAAAAGGTCTTGACAGACAGACAGACAAAGTGATCCTATAAGGGTTCCGTTTTTTCCTTTTGAGGTACGGAACCCTAAAAAAACAGGAACGGCAGAAGTTATTTGATGATCGGGACTCTCCCACCTAAAACAAGGGTCGTCACTTTAAATTGGGTAAAAAGGGTTATTTTTTTAATAGGTAGGTAGTGTTTTAGTTTCTGAAATTAATCTTATGTCTACTTTTTTATCTTTAGATAAACTTGCCTGAAATGAAACGGTCACCAAGAAATTAAAACTTAAAAAAAATAATACCATAATACTCGTACTTTAATGGTGTTGAAATTGTACTATTTCTTTTATGAGCTCCTGTATTATTATTTTTTAATTATTTTGCTTTATGTGAATATATTAGACTGGACATAAATACTTCTATGTTAAGTAAATCGTAGCTAATGATACCTTAAGCACCGAGCTAGACCATAAGATTTCAATAATAACACGACTAATCATATAATTTTCTCAGCCTTAGTAAGAAACATTCAGTCCGAACCGGATTTTCCTCAATTTTTTAACACAATCTGATGTTTGTGGCATGGCAACTTTTTTATTATCTTGTAACTTTTTGTTTATCATCTAAACGAAGATATAAATCTTATGTCAATTGGAACGTGTAAGTTATTAATACATTAGCTCGAAATGAAGTAAAAAACATTATTTTCCGATGAAGATTAATTAGGAAAAAAATATACAGGGAGATGTGGTTAATGATTTAAAAAATAAAAACGTTGGCGAATTCAGAACACGCTGTTTGTTCATGAATGTTAGATCAATATGAATAGTAAAGAAATATTGTGCGAATATACATTTCAACAGAAATTAGCGTGTCTTGAATATCTTTGAATTGTAAAGTTGATAGCTTATGCAAGTTACATAACGTTTCAACACTAAGTAAACGACTTACATAACACTTACAAATTCCTCGTGGATACTATGACAGCTCATAAAGATATCAAATAAGTTGGTTAGAGACTAAAATACTTATTTACTTATTCAGTCGATGACTAACCTTCTCCATGATCTTGTAAAAATGAATTATTTCTACTGCGTCTGCGGTTGTTTGCCTTGAAAACCAATAGTTCATTAATTTATACATACATAATTATTATGTGACTAGGTACTTTACCTCTGATTTCCGTATAATATTTTTGTTTTAATATTAAGGGCACGTTTATTTTGGAAAATAAGGAACTGCAACCTTGACTCTTAAATAAATTGCCACCTCTATCTGTCCGTTATTTTTTATTGCTTCGTTGGTTGGATTTAATTTTTTCTTTAAAGTTATAATCAAACTTTTTTTACGGTTCGTACTAAAATATATGGTTTGTATATGGTAAGGTTCTGGGTTTGGGTTATACATACACATTCAGAACAGGGTGCTTTTTTTTGGGCTAGCACCAGAAGTTGCCGCTGCCAAACACCTCCACGAGGACACGGCGCGCGGCGGTGCTCCACCCAAACGGCGCACACCTCCACCGTATGCTCGACTGTGTCCTCCGGGAGTTCTGTACAATGGTGACACCCAGGCGTTCTTCTGCCTGAATCCGAAACAATGAACTTACCGAACTTGCCTTGGGCGGTGTGGACCCATGTCATGAGGAAGGTGAGAAAGCTGTAGCGTCTCTCCAGCCTCACCTCACCGATTGTGGAGTACCCAGAGAAGGGAAATCATCAAATGAGAAGTCATTCCTCTCATCTGCTCTAGAGTAGAGCGCAATCTTTTATTGACTAAAACTCATTACCCAACTATGTTCCTTCATTAGCTCTTTGCGTTTTAGGGCCATGGCCTAGAACGTATTAACTGTAATTAACAGCCTCTTCTGAACTGTTCAGAAGAGGCCGAGAATACTTTGTAGAGTTCGGCAGGGCTTATTGAAAGTTGTCATACAAACCTCTTCTGAACTGCAGGAACATTTGTAAGAGTTATAATGATAACTCTACAAAGCTTTCTTGAATGCTCATAAAAGTTTCCAAAACTAAATCTTCGTCTCTATCGAATATAATATGTAGGTACAAAGAATTCCTAAAACAAAAAGGAATTATCTCCTCGTTAGCTTGAAATTTAAGTTTCTCGGATGCTTACTAATGTTTTCGACATTTGTATAGTTTCTTTGCATGCTTACTTTTTTAAATGATATTTTCAACATTTGTCATTTTACAATCATTTCAACGAACTTGTTATCTAAAAAAACTGGTGTTTTACGATAGAAAGGGTTATTATGGCAGGAGTATCGGCATCGCTCGGCCGAGATATCGCGACCCCGACTTGCCCCGTCTGCCGATAACTCCAGAATGCCGCCACTGTTTACATCTTATTTATTACGTTTTAATACCAAATCACTGCATTAACCGTCGTTAGCATTGAGACGGCTATTAGCTCTGTCTGTCAAGGATCATAAGAACTTACAATATCATTTAGACTAATTAGCTCATGATTGCTTGCGAGTGGTTTTTGTGTTGACTAGTGTCTATTTTAATTTATTGTGCGTTTCAAACGTTTGTTTCACTTTAGTACAGCAGCGTTGAGAGAATAAAATATCAGATAACTTTGTGACATAACTGACAGTAAGGGAATTCGATGATAATATGTGTCGTGTCGGTCATTACTCCTTATCATCGTCGAGATAAATCATCTCCACGAACATTATCAGAATCCTGACAGATAGTACGCACACAATTGATGCACACATAGCAACAAAGGACCATGTGAACAAAGCCAGTGCGTGTGACAACTAATTAGTCACCCCGCAGTTTGTTTACTTACTGCTACATGACGGCTATGGCAAAAGGCTCTGTTCGTCAGCTGCTACCGAGTGACTCCTCAGGCGCCGCATTCGATTCCACATCCGCTGCATTTCCGATAACGGGTGAGTCAGCGACGGTGTCGGGTGCGCGCCGCGAATCGCTACCGTTTGCTGACTTGGACACATTGAGCGGGTCATTCATAGGTGCCGTCAGCAGATTGGCGAAGCGGATGTTAGGTGTGATCGCGACCGCGGCCGTCAGTCGCAGTTTCACCGCGAGCGCGGAAGGTCGCGTCGTGTCCATCAGCTAGTCACCCGAGGCCGGCGTGATTCTCTATAAACAACGCTATCGAGAATTGGTACACAATTACTGTGTGATAAAAACGAAAACATTACCCGGAAGCAATGCAGTAGCCGTCACCAAACTCATTATCGGATCAATATTTGCTGTGATTAACTGAATATTTGTAATGATCTACGTTTCGTAAAGTTTTCCGTGATAAGGGGTTGTGTTATTTGGTCTGGTTAAACCACCTGTTGATTAATCGTGTATATGTGAAGCATTATCGGGGTTATCGTCAGTTGCGTTACTTCGATTAGTGGATAACAGTTGGACGTGGGTGTCGTCGAGTGGTAGGCGGCTGGAAGATGCCGGTGCTCGGTTACGAGATGGCGTCACAGGAGTTGTGTCCGATGTACAACGCAGTGGATTACATGATGGGTGCGCAGCCGCAATGGGACAAGCACACCAACGCGTCGTACTACGGGCCCGTAGTGCGCAGTCCCCCGCTGGAGGCGCGGCCGGTCATGACATACAACGAAGGTTTGTTGACACCACACTCTACTGATCACGTTTTTATAAACAATTTCATATTGATGCGTCGATCATTTGCATACAATTAGGTAAAGAAATTTTGCAATTTTTCATCGTATAAAAATACTGATGACTGAATTTATTACGACGATTTTTACCATATCATCATTTTTTTCAGCTACTTACATATTGTAATCTATGCTGATAACAGTTAGACCTTATAGAGAATGATGTATTATTTATGTATTAGTAATTTGCTTCATGGTAATTACAGTTTTGTGCGTTATCATGTAGATGTAGTGAAGTGAAGTAATCACAACAATAGAATTCGATTTTTTTAATAGAACACTGCGTAATTATTCACTTTCTTTACAATGGTCGACAATAGAATGACGTTAAGTGTTTAACGAATGTAGTTGGAAAATAACTTACTTAATCCAGTTTTGTGGGTTTCACACGTTTTGAATTAAGTAATAAAAATCGGGAATTACAAAACGTACTTATTTTCAGACAGTCATTAACATTGGCAGCTTTGTTCCAACTTTTTTATTTGGAGTGGGATCATCAAATAACTTTTCTCGCTCTGGGTGGGGCGAGAGGGTGTGCTAGACTTAAAATTACTAAAACACACCTGTTTTCTTTCGGTTGCCCTTTGCGTTCCAGGGCCTCTGTAATTCTTTCGAACAATTCCGCAGCCTTGGCAGGACCATTGTTCTGCCTACTTGTTTTTATTATTGATAGGCTCGCGTTTGACCACTATCTCAACTGATGGTAAGCGATGATGTGGCCGACCATGGAGCACGCTTGCTTAGAAGTAACCTATTCACTCTTGACTCAAAGACCCGTTTTATTGTAGGTGGGAAATCATCTAATGACTTCTCTCGCTCTGCGGCAGAGCGAGAGGGCGTGTCAGACTTTTACTGACTAAAACCCACTCCTATGTTCCTTCTTTGCCTTGCATTCCAGGGCCACAGGTTTTGGCTTTGAAGAAACAGACTCCGACAGGGAATTCCACTCCTTGGCTGTATGTGTCACTACTGCTGAATGTATAAGTAACCTCTTCTTTTAGCCCAATGATTTTCAAACCATATCACCACGCATCGCAAACGTATTATTAGTTACCACAGTTTGTTGCTATGTACTAACTTGACCACGCGACCACCCATCTCTTTAACACGATTGCAACCAACACGTGGTGGGTGCAAAGGGGGTGACCTTTATTTTTTATCATGAACTATTTACAAACTACAGGTTTGATTGTAAATCTGAAATAGCTGCACTGATATGTCGAATTCTGATTGGTCAACAGCGTTATCAGTTGGGGTTAAAGAAAGATAAACCTCTTACTCTGAATAAACAATTGCAATAGGTATATCAATCGTTCTAGGTCACTATCTTTATACGTAGCGATGCACTTCGTTCATCACTTTAAGGGCCTATTACACTACTCGATATTCAGACAGTCTTAGTCGATGTCGCGTAGTGTAATAATGGTTAGACCGGACTTACTCGGAACAAAAAATAAGACAGTCTGAATATCGTGTGCTGAATATCGCGTAGTGTAATAGGCCCTTTAGGTGAAAGCGTAATGAATGGTAGTAAAATAATGAATCAATTTTGAAAATTTATTATTTATCAATTTGTTATCTGTCTCGATTGATAACGTAAAGTTAATCCTTTTATAAAAATAAAGGGCAATTGTCACATTTTCAGACATGCTCAGTTTGCATGTCACATGTCACTACATGAGGTATGCACTTTTGGTCGAACTGGTTTTTTCTAAAAACCATGCAACTGCGTTTTATGAATTAACGTTTTCGGAAAAAACACCCTGTATAACAAAAAAATATTATATCTAAGCTGTACTATCCCACTACTGGGCAAAGACCTCCCTCCATTCCTTTAATTGTTCCCGGCTACTGATTTTATACCAATTTCTAAAGAAGACATAAATAAACCAAAATACATTTTCATATATTATTTTTTCATTGACTGATTACAAGGACCTTTATTTACTAATGTCTTTCTACAGTTATATCAAAGTTGCTTCTAAAGTAAAACTTATTCATATTCATACTTAAGTACTTTCAGCTTCTGAAAGATTTCCCACAAAAAAACAATTAAAATCTGCATAGATATTATAATCTATATATATAAAAGAAAGTCGTGTTAGTTACTTCACTTATAACTCAAGAACGGCTGAACCGATTTAGCTGAAAATTGGCAGGGAGGTAGCTTAGAACCAGGAGACGGACATAGGATACTTTACTTTACTTTTTTTTTTTTTTTTTTTTTTAGAGTAGGGTAGAGTAGGGTAGAGTAGGGTAGAGTAGGGTAGAATAGGGTAGAGTAGGGTAGAGTAGGGTAGAGTAGGGTAGAGTAGGGTAGAGTAGGGTAGAGTAGGGTAGAGTAGGGTAGAGTAGGGTAGAGTAGGGTAGAGTAGGGTAGAGTAGGGTAGTGTAGGGTAGAGTTGGGTAGAGTTGGATATAGTAGTCAGTTGACGGGAGCGAAGCCGCGGGCAAAAGCTAGTACAAATATATAAGCTAAATGCCAATTAACTGACTAATAATAGTCAGCCTAAAAACAAACTTTTATTAACTACTCGTGTTTAATTAACTAAAATTGGGGTACTTTAAAAATTCTGAAGTTTATAGGTTTTTTTTTTTTACTTTTGAGGGTGGGAAATTATAATCAAATAATTTGTTTACACGTGTAACACGCCTGATTTGTACGTAGAACGACGTCGCGTGGCGTGGATCAATAGTGTAGCTCTACAAGTCTAGTTTCCATATAAAATGTATGGAGACCGACGCGCCGAGATCGGCGTGTGTGGCACACGTGTGCGCAGTGTAGTTCTTGCTTAACCCACCCGTGTTCGTTTTCAGGAGGGCATTTTCTAACAATCCCGCACCTACCTACCTAACCTAACCTAACCTAACTATATATTTTGTCGACAAACAACATGAGCTAGCATCATTTATCATACTTATATTATAAAGGCGTTACTCGTGTATGTATGTTTGTTACTTCTTTACGCGCTAACCGCTGAACGGATTTCGATGAAACTTGGTATACGGGAAGACTATGTCCTGGAATAGCATAATAAGACACTAATTGTATCCCGAGAGTATGTTTCCTTGGGATAATTTTCTACTTTCATGCGGGCGAAGCCGCTGGCAACAGCTAGTCTATAATCTCGAACTAGGTAAATAGACAGTACTAGACCACCATTTTTTCGTGTGGCCTCTCGCAGGTCAAGCTTTGCGGTTGCCGATTGCCTAACCGGACTAGCCTGTCCTTAGAAAATTAAAACCTCCAGCCATTGGTTACTAAAAGCAACTCAAAACTAAGCTACGGTAGGACCTACAGACTTGTCAATATAAGTCTGTGGTAGGACCTTAGTTACTGCATAATATATTGAACCACACGTATTCTATAACTTTTAGATATTTAAATTCACGATATAATTTCATTGTTTGCCTCAATAACTTACCAATACTTAGGACACACGTGCAACTGAATAATGTAACTCTGAATGACGTACAGCCACATCGTCTGACGTCTTTTTCCTCGCTTTGATGTGGTCATTTCTAGTCATAACCTGGTATTTTGGTTTTTACATGTTGTGAATGTTTTCTTTACGACATAATAACTTGAAAATATCGATGAGACCTATGGTAATGTTAAGCCAAGTAAACACTGTTAAGTAAGTTAAGTTTTATTTATATCAGCATTTTTCAAGATTAATCTAAGATTTTAAAAACACTTATTGAGACGGTACAACGAAGGGCATATATACTCTTGCAAGGTGCGCCCAAGTCCACGCTTGCAGACGTTACAAAGTGTATTTTAAGAGGATGGTCTTAGGAAACTCGTAAGACCAAATTTTGCTAGCTATGTTGTAGCCAATTAAATTACTTAAAACGAGTTATCAATAATGCTTTAAATGAGCTTCTGTAGCCTTATGGTAGCTTTTGTGGGTCTTTAAATATATACTCGTATAACACCGAGTATTCTAATTTGTATTATTAAATTATTAAATAAAGCAATTGAATTTAATTTTGAAGCAATTTCTACCTAATCAAGCCGTAACTGCATAAAACAGGCTCCCAGAAGAAAGTGTTGTGAAAACTCCCACATTGAACTGCTTTAAAAATCGATTGGACAGATTTAACGTTTCCAAACTATTTGAAACACAGCTGCTAATAGCTGCTAGTGTGTCTTACCAAATAATAATTATTATGAAAACTGCATACAAGAGCTAAACCTTCTATACAGTTGGAAATCATCAAATATCTTCTTCCGCTCTAGGTCACGAGCCCGCGCCGCGAGCCGCGAGGTGGGTTACGAGGGAGTGTTAGGCTTTTACTGACTTAAACCCACTTGTGAACCTTCGGTTGCCCTTTGCGATCCAGGGCCACGATAACTCGTCAAAAACAATCCTATAGCCCTTAAACCTGCTTGTCAAAGGATAAGGGCTCTCAAACTCTGGACATTATACCTACCAATTTAAATAAATAATAATAATAATAATCATTTATTTGCTAATAATGTAGGTATACAGATAAGGTGTTATAATTGTTGATTGTCCCAATACATTTTGCCTTACGGCATGCAAAATATTCATATTTTATAGTAAATAAGGAGAATATTAAAAAAAAAAGTTAAAAATTGTCAGCTCATTAACTTAATCGTTCAATTATGTGATATGTCGTACAAATTCAGATAAAATGTCATATAAATTCAAATTCAATGTCATAAAAAAATTTCAATACAATGTCATAAAAAAAAAATCGAATATAATGTCATAAAAATAATACAATGTCATACAAATAATAAAATGTCATACAAATGATAAAATGTCATCAAATAGAATACAATGTCATATGAAATGAAATAATAAAACACTAGTACTTAACATAATTATATATATATAACATAATACTAAACATAATTAGTACCAATACCAATAATCTAGCCTGTAACATCCCTCCGCTCTTCTTCTTAGCGTGCCCATGACAAATAGAGTTAAAATTGTAAAACATGTACTTTAGCCCTGTATTCATTCATTCAGTACTGAAATACTTCACTCAGTACTAAAGGCTTATTATTATTATCCTTGTTGCAGACAGCGACATGCAGCTGGAGACGAGTAGCAGCGAGGCGAGCGCGGCGTCCTCGGCGGCGCTTGCGCAGCACTGCGCCATCTGCGGTGACCGCGCCACCGGGAAACACTATGGCGCCTCCTCCTGCGACGGCTGCAAGGGTTTCTTTAGAAGGAGCGTCAGGAAAAATCATTTATATACGTGCAGGTGAATATCTCCTTACCTAACATGGTGGCATCACAAGACCTAGTGAAGATCACGGGAATATGTTGCATGCGAGAAGCAAGGGACCCGTTGGTGTGGCGACGCGTGGGAAAAACCTATGTCCAACAGTAGACGTCTTTCGCTTGGCAGTACTCGATGCAGAGGGTAACCTTAAGACGTAGTAAGAAGTCGGCAAAAAAACTGTTCTGCCTTTAAAAGCAGTAGAAGTATGACAACTAATGTTCACAATGGCATTACAAATAGGAACATTGTAATCCAAACTTATCCTAATCCTAACTATGAATGATCATAGATCGCATAGCTTATTAATATCGTAAACTAGATTCTGCCTAGTGGCTTCGCCCTCGTGATATTAGAAAATTGTCCCAAGGGAACATACACCCGGGATAAAAAGTATCCTATATGCCAAGTTTCATCGAAATCCCTCCAGCCGTTTAAGCATGAAGAAGTTACAAACATACATACACTCACAAACTTTCGCATTTATAGTAATACTAGCTGACCCGGCGAACTTCGTACCGCCTAATAGTAAGGATAACGCCATCTACTGGCATTACCAGAACAGCATAATTCATTTTATAATGACATTTTAATTAGAGATGGCGTTGTATTCGGATTTTTTTTCATGATTTTTTTCCATTTTTTTCTCACTGTTTAAACCTTCCCTTGACTATCACGAATATTTCAAGACCAAAATTAGCCAAATCGGTCCAGCCGTTCTCGAGTTTTAGCAAGACTAACGAACAGCTATTCATTTTTTTATATAATATGTATAGATATGTATAGTGTCAAATATGAATGCTTGTTTGTTTCGCTTTGACGTTATGATTCTAAAAAAGGACATAAATAATGACCCAGTAAAAAAGTAACTTAGATAAAATCTACATTAACGCAAATGAAGCCGCGGGCTAAAGTTGTAATGAAAAAATTACGTAGCGTATGGGCGACACGTGTATCTCGCATGTGATTGCCATACACTCGTTATGTTTAGTATCAAATACGCTCACACTTGTTTTGATGGTTTCAATACAAAATAGACTACCTACACAATTTTGCTTGATGCTCGATCTATGTTGACAGTAATGATAAAGTTTTAAAATACACGTCAACTTTTTCGTCAGTTTAAACTAAATGGTGGACATCCCACCCATACGTACAAAGCGTTTTGGGAACACATTCATAATGCGTAAAGCTAAAGAGTGGAATTCCCTGCCGGAGTCTGTGTTTCCTGATAGCTACGAGTACAACCTAGGGGTCTTTAAGTCAAGGGTGAATAGGTTACTTCTAGGCAAGCGTGCTCCATCGTCGGCCACATCATCGCTTACCATCAGGTTAGATAGTGGTCAAACGCGAGCCTATCAATAAAAAAAAAACAGTCGGGTAAAAAGATGAAGTTGGTGTTTCCTAGCTACCCTGAGAAGAAACATCGAAACAAACTTAGGGGTTAATGTATCTTTTGAAGTCCATACAGCAAATATGTAATAGTAAAATCATTATGAGAACCATGCAGTATCTAAGATGGTCTTTGAGGAAAGAACCACAGGATTTGAGTGGACCTGTAGTCAGTGCAAGCATTTGTCAGTATTCGTATCTAGCTCAACTCAGGAGTAACGGTAAATGGAGTGAGTAGCTATTTTGTATTTAATTGTGAATATTTTTATGAAGAATTCGACACAACCGTATATGATCATTTGCTGTAGTAGTGCGTGCTACACCAATACAATAATATTTACTACTAGCAAATTGTCATTAGGTCACAATTTCAAGAAGTATTTTTTTGCGCGAAACCCTAATTTTTTTCTAAAATATAAACTGCCCAGGTTACTCCTTATAACATCAGCTATCTACCAGTGAAAGTCCCGTCTAATATCGTTCCAGTCGTTTTGAACAACCATACAGATGAAAATCTTTAAAATTGCATTTTTGTTAAAGGTACCGAACGTACGCGCATTTAGCATTTAGTAAAAAAATATTATTTCAATATTACAAGCAGACACTTCAATTTTTATTTATATGTAGATATGTATAGATTATAGAGAAGACGGAAATGTGTAACAATTTTATGTCAAGGATCATAATCAACTCAAACCGTATGTTTTGATAAGTACTATTGGGCAAGGTCATGGTTTTATAACTACGGATTCATTCACAAATAGTTTGGTTAATAGACGCAGAGGAAAACATTGAAATTAATGTAGTTTACGACGGTCAATTGGTTAAGTCGGCACAGGCGCTTGTTGGAACTGTAATCCATCTTGATTTGTCACAGCCCATTAGAACAAGCGTCATTTGTCTTTGTCTACTGTTTCACACTCTGATAATAGAGTACCTACCTCCTTTAGTCCAGTGTCTTATTTCTTGTTGTTAACACACTTAAAAATGTTGCAAATATCTAGACTAGGCAGTAATCATATTTACTTGTTATTAGAATTTAAATGACATAATAAATAAATGCATTTTCTTTAATCTGAATTGATCATAATTTTTCTGTGTACAAAATACACAGTAATTTATAAAAAAAACACCTATATCTTTATGTATAATAGAGTTTTAATTAATTTTTGTTTGATTCCCACTAAAATCAGAAGAAAAAAACACATTTACTCACCAAAAGAACGTATAAATAATAAATATGTAGGTACCTAGTATGTCGCAAAATGCCCAAACGCTAAAGCTATGTAAAATTGACTCATACGGGATGTTGATCATAATATTGCAATATTTCGTATTCACACAAATTATCTGATTCACGATCCAACAAAAAAAATACAATATTATCCCAGATCCCACTATGTGTTGTCAGTGTTGACACTTGGGGATTCGTGAGTACACTTGTGAAACTGCTGAATGATAGGACTTGGCAAGCTTGTGGTATTCGCTCCATCTGTACGGTGGGAACACCACAACCTTAGTCGTATCTGGGAGCACGCCAAATAGGGACTACACACACTTATCAGGTATAATTCGCACGTTATTGTAGACAGTTCGGGGGTACGAAATCTTTTTTTTTTATTAGCCTGTTTTGTGTCTCGCTGATGGGCAAAGGCCTTTCTCCATCCAAACCTTTCTTGTCGAGGGCGATCTTCACACCTTCACTGTGGTCGACCTCTTCCCTCAGGCGTCCAATGACTGACAAGTGACAAACCTCACCCATCTGTCCGGGTGCATTTGTGCGACGTGACCAGCCCAGTCCCAGTCTGGCTGTTTTTTCCCCGACATCTGCTACTTGAGTTATGGAGCACAGCGTGGTGTTTCTAACCACCGAAATCTTTACATCGGTATCGTATAAAACAAAGTCCTTTTCCGCGTCTGTTTGTTTATTCGCTAACTCCTCCTAAACCCCGCAACAGATATTGATGCGGTTTTCACTAATAGAAAGAGCAAAAAAAAAGCGAGGTTTCTACAGTAAATTTTAAATGATGGGATTCTCGGCAAGATTCTCGAAGAAGAAGTCGTTTATAAAGCTATTAAAATTAACTAACTTTTATTTCCAACCACAAAGATTGAATTATATTATTAATTCGAAATTTGTGCATTTGGGTGTCCGATTAATATTTAAATGAAGTGTAGTCCTTCAGACGTCGATAGTTTATGATGTTTTTCATCACGTACAAATAATAATTACGTCACTGAAATAGTTTGTTGGTAGGCAGAATGCGGTCCACCATGACTGAGAAACTGGTTTCCTCTTAAATAAGCCCCGTGTTTTTGTGTAAGTTTCATTACGTCATTAATTATACCTATATGGTGGATGTTTATTACCTGTTCGAGAGTTTCAAGAATTCAATTCATAGGATGTTATGTCGTTGATGAACTTAATTGGTCAATTATAATAATAATTGCCGGGAATTATAAATATTACTAGGAAACTGAATTTATTTATGAAAAGTAAATAACTTTTTTTTTTAATGTTGCCTCACAGTAGGAATAACTCCTGTATCGTGAGTCCTTTCACAGACATGTAAACTCACATACACAAGACACCCAGACCTGGAACACTTATATAGGGTGACTGGTAATTAGTGACCGATACTTAAACACATGATTGTACTCATGATTTCAAACAACTTTCCCAAAGAAACTTTTTTTATATTCTCATTAGTTTTATCACAATAATAAAACAGCTAAACAAATAAAAAATCCGCGCGCGCGCCTGCGACCGGCGACCGCTCAGCTGTTAGCCGCGTGACGCCGTCGTACCTACATTCTACAATAGTGATAGAACACCCGCGCAGCTTGCAAACCCATAGGTGTACGTACCTAATCAGTGAATGTACCTATAAACTAGTGAGCATATAAAAAAGTTTCTTTGGGAAAGTTGTTTGTAATCATGAGTACAATCATGTGTTTAAGTATCGGTCACTAATTACCAGTCACCCTATATATATAGCCATACGAATATTTGTTCCGTGCGGGAACCGAATCCGCGACTCGCAGCGCAGCAGCCAATCGCTCAACCACTGCGCCAACCGTGCCAATATATGGTTGGAGTCTAGGTGGCAATGCCGCCAGTCTTCTGGGCATGTATCCGTCGTGCCCAGATGACAGCGATGTGGATAAGACTCATGTTCCCATGAGAGCAATGGTAACGGTCCCGACTTGTCTTGGGTTCAAACCCAAACAGGCGCATAACTTTGTATAATTTATTTTATCACCACTACTCTCAAAACGGTGAAGGAAAACATAGAGAGAAAACCGGCATGTCCTAAAACCAAAAATTCGAATGTGACATCCACCCGCACTAGGCCCGCGTGGTGGATTACGGCGCATTCCCTCTCCTAGAGAGGAGATCTGAGTACCAGCAGTGGGAATATTATAAGGCTGATTATTATGCTATTATACCCGTGTCCCAAACATCAAAGCACAGACCTGTACCATGGATGCAGTACATGATTCGGTAGTAATATGTTAGTCATTTATGTACAAGTTTTTGTTATTTCTAAAAATAGACGGAAGACAACATCCTCAATATTAATTGACATGGGAAAAAAATAAACAAATACATAATATGTATAACCTTGAGGGATTTTATTTAGATTCCTTTCTGGTATTAATAAAGTAGCTGCCGCCCGAATCTTCTCTCTCGTGTGATACGACTACCAACCAAAATGAAAATCAAAAATATTTTATTTCACATACGCCTACATGGGCACTTATAAAACGTCAGAAGCACGCGAAGTGCACGGTTCCAAATTGGTCGTTTCCTATGGAGAAGAACCAGCAAGAAACTACATGGTTACTCTTTTAAAAAAAGTGGTTGATTACAATATTTTCATATTACAGTATTAATAGATATTATGAGCAGTGTAGACCAGTCAATATTGTACCCAGAAGCACAATAAAAATAATCATATTTAAAAAAAAAGTGAGTCGTAATAGGAAGTAATCTAAGAATTCGTGGAGTCTACAGTGTTCTCACATTCACATTATAATAAGAGGTTAAATAAAAAAAAAACAAGAAAAATATGAATAATTACAACTATCAATAAATGAGATGTTAACAAAATAAATTACTAACGATTTTAAGGTAGTTGAAGCTCATTGAAGTCTAAATATTTAAAAAATATTGCAAAAGCAATGTGTTAAAAAAAAATTATATATTAAAACAAACCTTTATAAATTGTGTTAGTCCAGGATATAGGCAACCTATCCTGAGGCCCTACCACGAGCTCTTAACGCGACCCATCTGACGACCTGAACTGAATTGTTAAAGGGATGGAGCTATACGAACATAGTTTTAGTATAATTATGTGAAACCCGAAACACGTGTCTAGTATTTTTATGTAAAGATCTATGTATAAAATTTCATAACTATATCATGAAAACTTACAAAGATATAAGCTTGTTATGGTACCTGATTGTCAACATAAATACATGGTCACCGGGCCATCAGGGTGACTAACGGGTTGTTTTACTCCCGCAGTCGGCTGTGTACTGGCGCCTAATGCCCGCTATGAGCTGCCGTGACCTGTGTTGTACTTAGTGTACAATTTAACACGTCTCGGTAAGGCATCTGGTACCAAATCCGTTCAGCCGTTTGAGCGTGAGGGAGTAACAAACATATACAATTATACACATACTTACAAACTTTCGCTTTTATAATATAAGTGTCATTATAAATTTACGTACCTATACATAATTACATAAACCGGTTCAAGGTAACTTCGTATATTCATGAAACGTTCTCTTTGATTTAGAATAATTTTGGTTATTAGGGTTAAGCGGCATCTGTCAGCACCGAATCGTATTTCCCTATGCTTCTATCCTTTTCTGTCACTTAGAACTGTCATTAATTAGAGCGAGAAAGAGAGCATGTTGCCGACTGCCTGGTCGATTCCGCCGCATGCGATCGCACTCTCACGTTATTAACCTTTTTGTATTAATTGGTTCCAGGTTCAGCAGAAATTGCGTAGTGGACAAGGATAAAAGAAACCAGTGCCGATACTGCAGGCTAAGGAAATGCTTCAAGGCGGGAATGAAGAAAGAAGGTGAGAAATACAACATTAAGCCGATAGGTACCTACCGATGTTACCAACATGCATGCTTTCCTGTGTCATACTTACCTATATTTATTTATTAAAACTTGGTTTGTTTGGGATACAGTAAGACTGACTAGGAGCCATTCATTTATTGTGTAAGACGAATTAGGGGGGGGGAGGGGGTCGACCATATCTTATTTTTTCTTACAAGGGCCACCCCCTTGGGAGTCTTGTTACTTCTTACGTAAGATCACAAAAATACGCGAAGTTAAGATTTGAAAAAGTGCTGACAACAGCGCGACTGCCGATGTGCACTCAGATGCGTATAGGTAAACCATTTCCATGGCAATATCATTGCGCCTCCGCCCTTGTGAACTAGATGTTACTTGTTTTCGTAAACTTGTAAACGTTCCTAAAAACTTTTACTTTTAAAAATAAACATCAAAACCAACCAAACCTATTCATTTTTTCCTTTACATTCTTACGTACTTATAATAAATATTAAACAGGGAGGGGAAGGGTCGGCCTATTCTTATTTTTTCTTATTAAGAGGAGGGAGGGGGCAAAAACTAGTAAAAATCGTCTTACGTAATATATGAATGGCCCCCTAACGCAATGCATAAAAGCCCCTATAAACACATAAAGAGAAAAAAAGCATATTCACAAAAGTCGACCTTATTGTGGTGCAAGACAGGACAAGGCAAGTGCAATTTAAATAAAAGTCAGAGAAAAAAAATATATTATACTAACTACTAGTAAAATGTATTATTTTGTAACTTTGGCGTTTTCCTCTTTCGCTTTACGAAATAAAGAGAATTTTAATTAAAATAGGTAACGTGTGGCATATTTGAAATTATTGTTAATTTAAACTATTGTTGGTGTACAAAATATAAAAAACATCTGTAAAATTATACAGACTGAATTGTGTTTTGAGCCAGTATACTAGTATAGTTATTTCTAGGCATAGAGAAAACCGCTAACACACGCAGTGGCTTTAAATAATATAAAAACAGCTGTGTACACAAAAATTGCAAGACATGAGGCCCTACCACGAGATTTTAACGCGATCCATTCTACGACCTAAAGTGAACTGTTAAAGGAGAACACCCGCCCCCCTAGCCAAGTTACAACCGTTTCGTTTCGATTCTCTTTTCGTTGATCGCCTCGAGTCGGCCACACCTCCTATTCCTTTGTTCTGACCACGTGACTGAGCGTTGAGATGACGTCAGAATAAAGAAATCGGAGGCGTGGCCTACTCGAGGCGATCGACGAAAAGAGAATCTAAACGAAACGGTTGTAACTTGGCTAGGGGGGGGGCTGACATTTTAACACGTCATAGTAAGGCCCCTGGTAAATGAATTGAATCATTTCCATTATTATTTTTAGAATAATATAAACGTTTAAAATTTTTCAAAATAAGTAAATAAATAAAATTAATATCCTTATTTACAGCTTCAAAAAGTCCCTTTATAATACTAATACGATTTATTTCTTTGTCCTTATTGCTTCTTGGAACCGGTGGATAGGTCGCCAACCTGTATTATCTTCAGCGGATTCTTTAACTACCTCATTTATCGAACATTGTACTAGGTAGAAGTATACATAACATATTATAAATGTATAGGAACAATATGTCTCTTCTCTCTAAGCAACCAACTCCCCCACCGCGTCTGTCTGTCTGTTCGCGCATGCGGTTTTCACCAATAGACACAGTGATTCATGAGGAAGTTTTAGATGAATAATACATGCATATTATAATCGAGAATAACCGGGAATTTCAAAGATTTCTAACACGCATGCGAAGATGGGCCGGGTCGCTACTCTGAAATGAAAAATATTTTTAAGTGGTTGAAAGTCCACCTGTTCAAGTTCTTATAAAAATGTTCTCCAAATAAACTTTTTGGCCCATTCTCTCCCACTTTTGTGCAAAGGCCTAATCATCAGGTCCAGGAATTCTTTTCCCGCGCCTCCTCGTACCAGTTCTCACGATACGCGCCCGTCATGGTCACCTAGTCACCTCTTTTTGACCCTGCCTCGGCCATAATTATAATCTTAAAATATATACTTAAGTCTATTTCAAATATTATTTACTTGTTCTGCACACCTACCACAGTGTAGTCTTTTTTAACCCAAAAGTTGGCAGATAGAGATTGCATTAATGCATGAGGTTTGCTTATTAAATACAAACTTCAACTAAACCAAATCGCACTCTCGTCCATGCGCGTAATATGCTTTAAAATGGCTACAAAGTTTTCTCTTCACGTATAAAAACATAAAATTAAGATTCCAGTGTTAATTTAAAACCCTAAACAGAATGATAAACGCATAAAATCGTCAGACTCAACATAACAAACTTATTATTCACAGTACTATCGTCCTTACGTAAACAGATTCACTGGAAGCTAATCTAATGGTTATTTATACGTTTATTTAATTCAATTCAATTTAATTAATTCGAATTATTCATTTCTCGTCATAAGGTAACCGCATATTTCAAACTTAAAACCGATACCGAACTGTTCAGGAATAATTAGTGACGTTCAGGAAGATTTAATTTTATTATTTTTCCTGTCGATGCACGAATGTGTTTCAATTATGGAAATTGTTGTAATTGTTTTTGCTTATAAAAACAGAGGTCGGAATTAGGTAGAGATAAACATGTACTTCCACCGATTTCACACAGTAAAAGAATAAAGTGGATATGCCTCAAATCCCGAGATTCATTTTAAAGAGCAGAGTTTTTTATGACACTATCAGAAATATAGTAGAAAAAAATTCTTCCTGCAGGAGGAGGAAGTTTATAAATTAGTTAACCTTACCTTAGTTGACGTAGATATTTTTCAATGAAAAATACTAATAAAAAATTTATGTTAATTATCTTTGTTTTATTTGTCTTGTCTATCTCTGAGGTTTTTATTATTATTTATTTGTAATATTGTTGGCCACACGGGATTTTTCATTAGAAATCCGGGGAAGATCCATATTAATATCAGCATTTCGGTGCAATTACATGAATAACTCCACCTAATTTCGACTCCGGCTTATAAATTAAATTACGTTTTGTTTTTTATTAGAATGTGGGTGGGTAAAACGTAATTCCACACAGACATAAAAAAAAACAATAATAAAATTAAAATATTATTTTATATAATAAACAAATTAATAAGACGTCTGATATTCATTTCAAAAAAAAAAATGTATTACTTTTTAGGTATAAAAGCAAGCGAATAATTCGAAAGAGTTACCGCGGCCCTGGTTACGCAAAGGGCAACTGATGGTTTTAGCCAGTAAAAGTATAACACTCCATCTCGCTCCAACCAGAGTGGGAGGAGTTATTTGATAATTTCCCAGTAATCGTAATGTGTGAATAGACCGGCTGATCTTCTCGTAGTAACCAAGCCTAGTTCCAACGCCAGTTGGCCAGTTTGGGATCGAACTCACGACCTCCGGCATAGCAGTCAGGGCCACTAACCACTAGACCAACAGGCCAGTCCAAATTGAAAAGCTTTTTCCAGTGTGATAAGTAATGGTGTCTGTTTTCAGCGGTACAGAACGAGAGAGACCGCATCAACTGCAGACGGCCGTCTTACGAAGAGCCGACACAGGCGAACGGGCTGTCTGTCGTGTCGCTACTCAACGCAGAGCTGCTTAGCAGAAAGGTTATTGATGAGGTTAGTATTTATTTTAAAAAGCAGTTAAAATAAAGACATAATTTTTACCTTGACCTAAAACGGCTAGACATTTAATACTTTACGAAGTGGCGGAATAATGAAAATAAGTTCACTTTTATTTATTTCTAAAAACCTTAATTACTAGTAAGGGACACTGTTCAAAGGTTGACTTAATGCCTTAGGCATTTTCTTCGACCTTAATAAATACATTTGTATTTAGATAAATATATAAAAAATTATGTATAGTTATTAATTTTGTTACAAAAAAAACCTTTTAAAATAAAAAAAACACGGCATTAGAATTAATAATTAACGAAAAGAAGGAAGAAATTTCTTTATAAAAAAGCAGTTCTTTTGTACTCATATTAAATTTGTAAAGTTACTAACTGTCCCCCGCTACTTTGGTTACTGCTCAGCTCCTATTGATGGAGCGTGATTTCTTATAATATTAATAAAGGTCTATACTGTGTCTATACTAAAATATATTTTAAAACATAAGTTTGATTATTGAAGCACTTTTAAATACGCCCTGACGATGAGTAACAGATACGTAATACCTACTGCAAACACATTCGCAGTTACGAATAGTACCTAATATAAAAACCCGACCATTTAAACGGAACGTCACCAAACAAAGCGAATGTTTCTAATGTCTACTACCTACCTAAGTGCGTTTTCAGTCTGTGCCGAATAAATGACTCATCGTAAAAGTTTAGTTATCAATAATCAAAATCAGTCGAATTCACATTAATCTCTTGATGTTTTGATTTTTTTATCATTTAAAAACAATTTTATTTCCAAAATCTCAAACAGAAAGAATTTTTTAAATACGTTCAAATTTAAGCAAGTTGGAAACCATTTAAATCTGGTGCAAGGGGAATTGTCAAGTAACAGAATAAGGATGCACAAACTGAAATGTGACGTCACCGCCATTAGGTTACGCGTGTAGAAAAGAGATAGTTAGATGTTTCCACCACGCTTCCACTCTTCCTTATTCCAATATTTGAAATGCTAATTTCCGCTTCATTTTACAACCACTTTTGATGATGTTTTCAGAAAAAAGATTCATTTTAGTATTATTTATTGTTTAGTACAAAATATTGTATAGAAATAAATACAAAATTATACCTAATTCAATGATGTTCTTATCAACAGACGAACAACGTAACAGACGCAGAAATAAACAACCGTAAGCTAGCGAAGATCAACGACGTGTGCGACTCCATCAAGCAGCAGCTGCTCATACTGGTGGAGTGGGCCAAGTATATCCCCGCCTTCACTGAGCTGCACCTAGACGATCAGGTAAAGTGACACGCCTGAACCTTTCTTCTTCGGGTACTGTGAAAGTGAACCCACTTCCACGATATCATCGATATCACGGGCTGCCGAATTGTTTAAGAGTTACTGTGGTCTTTGCAAAGGGCAACAGAAGAAACACTGGGTTTTAGTTAGTAAAATTTTTACACTCCACATAAGAGAGACGGAGCTGAGCTGAGCTCTCCCGCTCTGGGTGGAGCGAGAGGCTCCAACCACAGCGGGAGAAGTTATTTGATGGTTTCCCAAGTTAAAAAAAGTAAAGCATAGGGCGCTTTAGCTGCAGGTTATGGGCCATAGAGAGCAGGAATGGAGGTAAACTTCTACTGTTAGGGTGTTTTTAATATCATGCGGATTTCATCACGCATGCGGGTTTGCTCCGCATGCAGAAAATTTCAAAATGCAAAACATTACAATAAATACTTGTATGAAATGGACATTTGCGGGGGTTACGCGTGCGGAGCAAACCCGCATGCGTGTTGAAAACCGCATGTTAAAAACACCCTTAGCTTTACTGGCTGTCATAGATAAGAGTGTCAGTACATACATCCACATTTCACACTTACATTTCCATGCAATAGAGGCGATATTCTGTTGACTTTTATTAAGTAACTAGCTTTTGCCCGCGGCTTCGCCCACGTACCTAAAATATAGCCTATGTTACTCAAAAATAAATCAGCTTTCTATCGGTGAAAACATTTTAGCAATCGGACCAGTACTTCCGGAGATTACCTCCTACAAACAAAAAAAGGAAAAAAAAAAACAAACTACCTCTTTATAATATTAATGTAGATGTGGACACAGAGTTGCTACTCAGAAATTACTAAAGGAAAAAAATCAATAACACTGGGCAGTGTTATTGATGTTATTGATCCAGTAATCGAATCAATTAATCCACGCTTAGCAATTTCTTATACGACCACTGGACCAACAAGGAAGCCTAGAAGAAAAAAATTCGAAAAATTAAATCTACAAGACAATCACTATTGCACATTTGACTCCCCCAAACCTCGCTGTAACAATCGATAGCGTACCTACTTCTTGTATTATGTCTTTATTTCACATAAACTGTATGTATAATAAAAGCTGTATCGTCCGCAGGTGGCGCTGCTGCGCGCGCACGCCGGCGAGCACTTGCTGCTGGGCTGCGCGCGACGCTCGCTGCACCTCAACGACATCCTGCTGCTCGGGAACAACTGCATCATCACCAAGCACAACATAGGTATGCACCAGCTACAACCTTGAGAATCTTGAAATCTAAAGAATCGTGAGGGCCTCAAAAGTCTGTGAATTCGATCATAAATCTGTCTTAATTAATAAATAATGAAAACGTAACATAGTTTTTAATTCAACTGCTAACAATAGTAGTATGGACCAAATTTGTCTGAAATAAAACGATTTAAATCTATGATTGAAATGAGAGCAGTAGTGGCCGAGTGGTAACGGCTCCTTCTTACGAGTTGTAGGTCGCGGGTTCAAACCCAGCCAGGCGCATTATTTTGTGTAATTTATTTCATCACCACTGCTCTCAAAACGCTGAAGGAAAACATCGTGAGGATGCCGGTTTGGCATGTCCTAGAACCAAAAAATTCGAAGACGTGACATCCACCAACCCGCACTGGGCCCGCGTGGTGGATTACGGCCCATTCCTTCTCCTAGAGAGGAGGCCTGAGTCCCAGCAGTGGGATTATGCTATGCTATGATTGAACTAAAATTAATTCTACCAACTGCATTAGACTGCTTAAAACTTTTGTGGTAGTTCAAAACATGTTTTCTCACAACCAACTTAACGTTTCTTTCATTTCCAGACGGTCGCATGGACATAGACATCAGCATGATTGGCATGCGCGTCATGGACGAGATCGTCAAGCCGCTGCGAGAGATTGACATCGACGACACCGAGTTCGCCTGTCTCAAGGCCATCGTGTTTTTCGACCCTAGTAAGTATACCCAACATTTTCTTACGCAAATATCTTTATGTAAAAATTAAATATTGACCATGGTCAAAAAGATTCTACCTGTCTCTTTTGAAATAAGCGCGAATTTAAGGATAAAAAAGGACAGGAGTCTTTTTCTATCGGCCTCTCAGAAGCCGGGTGTTTATAATGTTGTGGCATCAACGCCACTGGTCGTCATCTAACTTCCACGACCAGTGCTGTAAATAACTAATTCAAAGATTATCCCTCCTCTTTGGTATAATAGTAATTATATAGGTACGCAAAATATGGTATAAAGTTCCAAAAACCTCCAATGAAAAGGGAGGATCCACCAACCAGACTGGTTGTATGTTCTAATCGCGCAAAGAACGATAACGCGATGTAGGATTTTGTCTTTAACGCTACGTCCTAGGTAGGCGGTTCAAAGCGAACGCGATTATGAAGCGGTGACACGCGAATTAAATGCGATGCGGTGCGACGCAGCGGCTATGTCCTACGTGCACGCGAATCGTCGCGCACAGCCGCCACCGACGCAAAAACACGACGGCACCGCATCCAGTTCGCGCGAAAATATCAATCCAACTGATCGCGTTCGCTTCATTTCGCGCCGCTCCGCACCGCACCCCATGTGCGTTTGGTCACGTAGGCCACTTCAATAGGTTTCGACTGTTTGTTGTTTTCACACCGCGCCGCGCCGCTTCGCGTTCGCGTCTAGATCGCTCACGCAGGACGTAGCGTTAGTTCCTATGGGCCTATAGGTGCCGTTACATAAGCGATATTGCTAACCGTGGGCTTTGATTCAAGGGTCGGTTATTGACTTGTCACCGCACGAGTTATGAAACTGGCGATATCTGTATATATAAAAGCGAAATACCACTCACTGATTAATCACGAAATCTCAGAAACTATAACACCTACAAACTTAAAATTTGGCAGGTAGGTCCCCTATAGGGTGTAGACATCCGTTAAGAACGAATTTTACGAAACTCCACCCCTAACGGGGTAAAATGGGGGTTGGAAGTTTTTATGGAAAAACCTACTTTTACTGCGATATGCCTTCTACACTTCTTCTCAACAGTCGTGGTGTTATATTAATATGCAACTCTTTTTCTCTCCAGACGCGAAAGGCCTCTCCCAGCCGCAAAAGATCAAGCAGCTCCGCTACCAAATCCAGATCAACCTAGAGGACTACATCAGCGACCGACAGTACGACGGGCGCGGCCGCTTCGGGGAGCTGCTGCTGTGCCTGCCGCCGCTGCAGAGCATCACGTGGCAGATGATCGAGCAGATACAGTTCGCCAAGCTGTTCGGCGTCGCGCACGTCGATAGTCTGCTGCAGGAAATGCTGCTCGGAGGTCAGTCACCATGTGTTTAACGTGTAGTAGGAATGCTAGAAGAGTTATTAGTTTAGCTTGAATCGATAGATGGCGTTGTATCTAGCATCTAGCAAGTTTTGGGCCCGTAGGTTTCACTGTAAGCCCTGTACATTCGCAACTTGAAGTAATGTATCACGCAGGTGCGTCTACAGAAGCGGCGCTGGAGGAGGGCGCGGGCGCGGCCGCGTCGCCGCTGTCGGCCGCGTCGTCTCCGCCGCTCGTGCCGCAGCTGCCGCTGCCCGAGCCGAGCTTCCTGCAGCCGATGCCCTTCAAGCAGGAGCCCAACATGTGAGCTGCACACGGTGCCTTGCCATCGATACATTACTGCCTTATATCTTGTAACAGCTGTTATTTGATACGCTCTTCAGACTTGACGACAAATCTCGAGAAAAGTAAACGGGAATATCTTCTCGCCGACTCTTTACAAGTGACAATCGCTGTAGCTAATAGAACACGTTTCCTATAAGCATTCATTAAGTCATTAATTTTATATTCTCGCTGAGTTTGGAGGTAGCATCAAAGTTATAAAGAGAAAGCATACTATCGATTTTTGTCGGTGACCTATTTTTACACGACTGCCCAAAAAGGCATATTTTGACATATATCTGTTGGTGACCTATTTTTGTGAATATGTATATTTCGGCAGAAATCTGTCATATTATGTATGACAGATTTCTGTCGAAAGTCACCGTCGAAGTATTTAATGTTCTATTCTCTTTGACTTACGATCGTCTGCGTGCTCCCAAATGATTTGCATGACACATCTGAGCCAAGCTAAATTGAAGCAATTATTTCTTAAAAGATAATCGAGCTCTAATATTTTGTTATGTTTCATGCAAATCATCAGGAAATAAAAATGGACAAGGCGGTGTACTGCCTTTATATTTATAAAATGTAGTTGTTATAATATTACGTAGGACAATAAATTCGTGTCGGTATACCTTGTTGCCTTCCCGAGGAAATGTCTCGCCCATATAATTCAAGTTTCGCATTGCTAATAAATAGATCTCATAACATAAATAGGTTAGTCTTCTAAATACCAGGTAGCGACCTAAATATATTTTGAAACAGTTCTCTTATAATGTCCATCAACATTAGCTACAATCATTTGTACAAAAAGGTAACAAGGCAATGTTTCGTATGTGAACGATGCCGTAGTTTCGACAATTATCATCGTTTACTTTTAGTATTGCTGTGCGCAACACTAAGGCTTCCCCACTGGCGTTTTTCGAGCGTTCGCGCTTCTCCAAAGTCTGCGCAGACGCGACGTTAATGTCGTTAAAACGCCAGTGGGATAGCGCCTAAAATTTTATTAATTTTAATCAGTACATCACTAAACAAAATACAAGTTTCAAACCATAAAAAATCACATTTATAATAACTATGAGAATGTACGAAGTCATTGCAAATTGTGCTCTCTTTATACAAGTTTAAGAGCTAATCATTAAAATACTAACTTAGTTTAATAAATATCATAACTAACATGCGTAGTGTAAATCGTGGTGGTTCGGTTACGGTGGTCATTAGGCTAAGGTGTTGTAAAACATGTAGATAATGATTTATTATTGTTTGACCAGGAGCCCCGAACACGATTCGTCAATGCTGAAGACTGCCGACATTACATTGTTATAATATCTATAATCACGCACACACACACTACGCTTTTATGAGAGTGAAAACATCCTTGGATTATACTTGAAAAATGACAAATGAGAGGCGAAAGTTATATGCATTTTACAAAAGTCTAAAACTGAGATGAAATGTCTAAAGATATATGAATGTGTCGAAATGCATTATTGTTTAAAATTACAAATAAAACCTGGTGAAGATTTCAATAATAGTTCATTTAAATTGTGTAGGTATTTCCAGGAACCAAAGTTGTTGGTTCATTATTCGTCTCATTGTTTCGTAAATTAGATTAAGAATAATGCCTGAATTAAATAGGTCATTTGTAAATATGAATTCGTAACAAAAGAATCAAGCATATCGCTATATTGGGCAGAGTTAAAATTGCAGCTTTAAAGATAACTTTGTGGGAAATGCAATGATTTATGTAAGAGAAAATGTAGCCATAGATATTATATTGAATATGTGTATAAAATGAATAGGTACATAATGTATAACTTTTATAAAAGATCAAACAAGTTTTTATGAAATATTTATATACAAGATGTTTAGACTTAACCGTTTTGTGCCTGTATTTTATATAAATGTTTTTATGTCTAGGTGTAGGAAGAGCGTTTGCCAACTTTTATATAAACATTTTATAATTTTAAGAGTAGGTGTTGGATTCTACAAGTGCTGTATCCATCTGGCTGTGTAACTTTGTAGCAAACTTTATGAAATTATTTACATGCCTACACTTGTTGGATTTTTGTACTATTTACTAGATTATATCTTAATTTATTTGGTGTCAAGTCAAAATTGTTAAACATTACACTATGTATTTCGCTCTAGTATTTGGAATATGTAAGTTACCACGGTAGTAACAAGTAGGTGATGGTATTATAAGAATTCACTAGAAATTGTTATTGAAAGTAAAGGTAGGAGTGAAGATATGTTTTATAGGCATTTTTATCTCGATTATATTTAGACAGAATTATATATATACAAGTTAGAGAAGTGGTTTTTGTAATGTGCCTGCATATTATATTGTGTAGACAATTTATTGTAGATGAACCATTTGTTAATAAATGCTCAAAGTAGGTATGTTATATTTCTTTGTTACTCAATTGGTGTCTACCGTTATGTGGTGAAAGTTACTCTTGTGTATGAATTATTGTCATGATTTATTTTATGGGTTTAAAAAGTCGTAGATTTTATGTAATCTAAGTTAAAAAATAGGTGCCTTATTGTCCTATTGAGGTGTACTGTTGAAAATGTACATACTATGTTATGAATTTTAGTAGAATATATTTTAATAAATAATGTTACAAAAAAATGTATTTTTATTTATTTGTCCGTGCTACTCCCGGCCTCCGCTATGGACGTGCGCGGAGCGGCTGTAGCCAATAAGTCAGGAGCATGGGAAGCATAAATCTGTGCACAGATAACGTCACTCTAATCATACACACTAACATTGCAGATGATCATCATCATCATCATTTCAGCCGAATGACGTCCACTGTTGGACATAGGCCTCCCCCAAGCATCTCCACAACGACCGATCCTGTGCGTCTCGCATCCACCGCATTCCCGCGACTCTCACCAGGTCGTCGGTCCACCTTGTGGGAGGCCGCGCCAACGCTGCGTTTTCCGATACGCGGTCGCCACTCTAGAACCTTTCGGCCCCATCGACCATCCGTTCTACGAGCAATGTGCCCTGCCCACTGCCACTTTAGTTTGGCGATTCTTCGGGCTATGTCGGCGACCTTGGTTCTCCTGCGGATATCTTCATTGCAGATGATAGTATAACTGAATATCACTTGGATATACCAATTTAGCTCTTCTAAGAATACTTCCTGGAACATTTCTACCCAGATGAATCAGGTGAAATATACCGATATCATTTGTGAATAATATACGATTACAATGATACCTTACCGACGCAATCAGTTTATAACCAGCCTACATTTAGCAACAATCAAAGCTCCAAATCAAAAAGATAAACGCGTATAATTAGTTATAACTAAATAAAACGTAAGATAATCACTAAAGCAGTTCAGTCACCGTCCGAGGGCTTCTCCTGTACGTCCATATACCCCTGTCGGCTGTTGCCTCTGTTCTTGCAGTACAGGTAAACAACCGACGCCGCGGAGACAGCAGACATGACCAGCAGTGGCACGTACACCGGGAACATTTCCTAACGCACACGATTGGACTCGTCAGTAATTTTACAATATTCTTGTATATTTTTATTAAAATTCATACTCAATTCGTGTTATGAAAGCTGTTGACAATAATAATTTGCAAAGAGCACAGATCACTGCTGCAACGTGGTCTTTGGAAAAGAGTTCATGAAAGGTTTCAATAAAAAGTTTCAATTTGATACCAAAGAGTATAGTAATACATATATTTGATACTATATGGTCTATAAAGACTATACTATAAAATCTATCATAAATATAATAAAAATACATTCAGCCGAACATAGAACCTCCTCCTTGTGGAAGTCGGTTAAAAATGAATAGCTGTTCGTTAGTCTCGCTAAAACTCGAGAACGGCTGGACCAATTTGGCAAATTTCTTGAAATATTCGTAATAGTCCAGGGAAGGTTTAAACGGTAAGAAATGGAAAAAAAAAACACGAAAAAAAGAATCCAAATACAACGCCATCTCTAATTTAAATGTCATTATAAAATGAATTATGCTGTTCTGGTAATGTCAGTAGATGGCGTTATCCTTACTATCAGGCGGTACGAAGTTCGCCGGGTCAGCTAGTATTCAATATTTTTTTATTTGACCTCATTTCCTCAGGTCGCGCTTTCGATGGACAGCCTCTAGCATGAAGTAAACATGTTACCCCATCGGGAAAAGTAAAGTTAATACTTACACAAAGTTCATTTTTAATAAAAATGTTGGCTTACGTTTCTGAACCGCCCTGTATCAAAACCTGTGACCCATTTTAACTGTACGCGGCGCAGTCCAAAGTGAGGGTAATAAATTTACAAGGTTTTGGCATTGTGCTGGTTTACGAGTCTGACACGAACGAAGTCGCGAACATCAGCTAGTATAAAACATAAGTTTTTGTATACGCGAAACCCGAAACAGGTGTGGTAGTTTCATGTAAAGATCTATGTACACAATTTCATTACTGTATCAAAAAGTAAGAAAAACCACAAAGTTATAAGCTCGTTATGTTACCTGGTTGTCCACACAAATACATGGTCTCCGGGCGACTGAGGGGACTTCTATTTAAGAGATAGTTTCGAATCCATCATCTTTTTGTATTTTTTTTTCTATTGGCACTTATGAATTGTAAGCAGCTCGGAGCATCACTACCTCCTCGGGCGACATCCTAGCAACATTGTGCCAAGTCTGGACGGCTATGTAAGTTTCAGAAACAGTGTTTACGGTAAACTTGGATATAAACACGTCGTAAACAGTTTATCAACAAATGTTGCCTAATGAATACCCGGATTCTGAAAAAACTATATTCAGGTTTCGCATAATACTAAAAATAATGTTGGAAGTATAAATAAAAGTATGACGAGAAAAGTACGCCTAGCCCACGTGCTAGGCGTTAAAATGTCTGCTGATGTTGATTTCATTTATCTTGAACTAGCTTTTGCCCGCGGCTTCACTCCCGTCAACTGACTACTATATCCAACTCTATCCTACTCTACCCTACCAACCCTACTCTACCCTACTAAAAAAAAAAGTATCCTATGTCCGTCTCCTGGTTCTAAGCTACCTCCCCACCAACTTTCAGCCAAATCGGTTCAGCCGTTCTTGAGTTATAAATAGTGTAACTAACACGACTTTCTTTTATATATATAGATAGATAGATTACATTTTGACAAACATAATTAAGAATTTAAGTACGGTCCAATAGATATGCGCCATCATGTCTGGCACGGCTTGACGTACTTGGAGTAACCAGGGTGCACCTGGTTACTCCAGATTCTAGAGTTAAAAGATGCGAAGGCTCCGTGTACCACTGAATAATTCCGATTTATTGTCTACTAGTTTCTGCTAGCGACTTCGCCCGCGTGATAGTAAAAATTGTGAAATTGTCCCAAGAAAACATACTCCCGGGATAAAAAGTATCCCATGTGCTATTCCAGGGCATGGTCTAACCGTGTACCAAGTTTTATTAAAATCGAAAGATCGAAGAATCTAAGCAGTTCGAGTGTGAAGAAGTAGCAAACACACAAATATACATAAACCTTTCGCCTTTATAGAATAGTGTGATAACTCCAAAAAAACTGGGCAAGTGCGAGTCGGACTCGCACACTAAGGGTTCCGTACAATACTTACTTACCTTTGAAAACTGTTCAATTCCCGAATCGAGTTACGAACATTTTTCCAAATCGAGTTACGAACATTTTTCCGAATCGCAAGTTTTTTTTTGTGACGTAACTACAAATGTACAGTTTTCAGATTTTTCCTATACTTGTGCTACCTTGCTTCATCAATTTCAGGATTCTAGGTCAATGGCAAGTACCCTATGAATTTTGATTCCCTTGAGTGTCGAAATACACGTTTTTTGCGACATAAACGGCCGTATCTTTTTTTTTCGTTAACTCAGAAGTTTGATTTATTCACAGCTTCAAGGGACCGCAGACCTTAGTATATGGTTTTAATTTCAACTCGATACCTCTACGCGCTCCCAAGATAAAGGGTCTTGACAGACAGACGGACGGACAACAGTGATCCTATAAGGGTTCAGTTTTTTCCTTTGAGGTACGGAACCCTAAAAAATCAACGATTGCAACTATGCTTCAAGCAAAAATTTTTTATCATTTAAAAAAAATACAAAAAGTCGAGATGTCATTTTTTTTAACAGGATATCGTTGATGTAGATCAAATATCCTGTTAAAATGAAAGCTTTTGTAATTTTTTCATGTCTATTGGTTTCATACAATAAGTCCGAAGTTGTAAAGTACTATTGAGTATCAATTCAGTTAAATTAAACACAACATTATAAACATATATGTATTCATTTTTTTCATGCAATTAGCACCAATTCACATGTGACGAATTCCTAATTATTATCAATAGTCTAACTAATATATCTAATTAAACCTTATGTCTACTAATATAAGGTTTAATAGTCTAACTAATATATTTATTATAATGAGTAAGCCCCATTTTATTAGACATCTTACGACTTGAGACTTCCCAAATAATTTAGAGATCACAATATACAATAATTATTTTGATTAATACTTAGCTGCCTTGTCTGTAGTAATAATAAAACGTTTACAAAAAGATAAATCTAATAATAATATACGAATTAACGAAATACAGTATACCTTCATAGAAATTAATGTGATATGAGATAATACAGGTTAATAATATTCGCACATTTATCTTAGGTCTACTGTCCATGGACGCGTAGCTTCATAGACGCGTATTTGTCATTGTCAACGACACGACGTTGCCGCTTCGTCGACAGAGTTTCATAGTTTTGTATGTAAGCTTCACGCAGGCGTACACTAAGCGTATAATGACGAATACGCGTCTATAAAGCTACGCGTCCGTGGACAGTAAGCCTAAGGGTGTCACCAGGCCAATCGATCGTCAATTAGTGACATTTGATTTGATTTTGTAGGAACTGACGGTCGAAGTTGACTGATCTATTCTTTAATCGATCGACTATCAATCGATTGGTTTGGTGATACCGTTACTAATTTAGCATCGGATCGACTTATGTACGTCATAAAACAATACAAAACAAAAACTATCTCTATTTATAATGGCAAATTAAATCTTCTACAAGAAAACCATCACCATCGAAAGAAAGATCCTTTTTCGTCGTTCTCGACGTAACGAAAAGCAGATTATAAAATAATAATAATAAAAAATATACACAATCGGTAAGGATAATTGCAATGGAATTTGCACGGTCAGGAAGTCATTTAACAATTAGACTTTTAATAGACTTTATGTATGATAGCTTTTGTCAAAAATATCAGCAGTCGTTTCTCTATTACGTAAACTGCGAAATGCTCAGGTCAATCAAGGTGATTCTGACAAGAGAATCATAAATCCTAAACCTTAGCAGACCAAGCCAAAATATATTATTATGGTCATGTTAATTCTGTATATTTCCAGGAAAATTAATGATTAAGTAATTAAAATTGAGTGACGAAATAAATTATAATAACATTGTACATTCAAGAAGTAACAAAAAATATTTCGAATAAAAAGTAACAAAAGTATAGCTTAAATATAAAACAACGTCGAATTCGTAGAAGATTAATTTTTAATTAGACTAGAAATAATTTTTCATATATAGATTTGTGTTCCCGCACATAAATCGAGCTGCCTCGCCTGCCACTCTATGCCTCAACGGCTCGTCTTCAGCCAGACGCACCAAAAATAAGTCATCAGTCTTATGATAAAAGGTGAGAGCTACGGGCCCGAGCGTAGGGATACGAAAAAAAGTATCGATACTTTGAGGTATTTAGTATTTCCCTTTCGATACCGATACTTTTACTCAACGAGTACTTTTTGACTGGTATCGTATCGAATACATTTTAGAGGTAACGTAGATACTTCAAATTTATTATTAGGTACTGAAACAAAACTGACATTGACGTCATGTGTGCGCATAACGATCAAGAAAAGTGCTCGATACTTTTACGAGGTTCATACTTTTTTTTTCGATACTACTCATGAGTACAGTATCGATACTTTTTATTCGATATCGTGTCCCTACTCCAGCGTGGCCATGTTCTCGCTAGATGGCGCTGAACTCAACATTTCTTAGTCGTGATTTTTCAATAGTCAGATAGCTGTTTATCTAAAGAATAAATATGGCGGTTTGATATATTTTCTATACAAAAGCTGTGAAACTACAAATTTGATTCCTGAGTTAAAAAAAAAATACATTCAGCCGAACATAGAACCTCCTTCTTTTTGAAGTCGGTTAAAAATATCTGGCTATTGAAAAATCATCCCTAAGTCTAATTATTTTAAGACTAACTATAGTGTTAGTATAGCGCTATAAAAAAAAAATAAAAAAAAAATAAATCATTTATTTTCAGGCATCTTGGCCCATAGATAAATACCTTATAGACTAACATATTATATAAAGTAAATTAAATACAATTTATTGTTAATAAATACGACTTATGACTATGTTAGTAACACTTCACTGCACTTGTTCACTTTGTGCTGTTCTGTGGCACTTGTCCGCGGAAGCGACGGAACACCACGCCCTGCGGCCAAAAGTCTTCCTTCAACATGAGGGGCAGAAAAGTGTTCGGGACTCGCACCACGAACGCCTTGAAATTGACGTTACGGTGCGACTCCAGAAGCTGTACCCTCAGTGCGAACTTCGTCTTATGGCGCACGTACTCCACGATGTCTTCCACCCTTGTGGTGTGATGCAGGCGGGAGATGTACACGGGAGTGTTCGGCTGAGCAGCACGCAGTCCTACGCTAGGAGTTGCAGGTGCTATGCCGCAGCGATTCTTGTTGGTTTGCGTTCGACGCTTCCTCCTTTGCACCATAACGAAACCATCACTATCATCGACCTTGTTCTTACTATACTTAAGCACTATGGCAATTATAACTACAGCAGCTTCCCCGCATGAAAGTAGGTTTCTCCATACAAACTTTGGGCCCCCGTTACATGCCCTTAGGGGGTGAATTTTGGAAAATCCACTAAAAGGATCCAAATAACTTTAATTTCGGAAGTCGGTGTTAAATAAGAAGCAAACAATACCGAGAAACCAAAAAAAAAAAATAACCGACTTCACTAAAACAAACCAAAATTGTTTTAGTGAAGACGGTTATTTTTTTTTTTTGCAAAAAGATTATAAATATATATAGAAACAGTCAGAATTTGAAGTATTTCAAGACAATAATTTGATTAAGTTCTTTAAAGTTGATGTCCGATTTCAGCAAATACCACTTCCTTGACTTAATAATGCTCCTATAAACTAAAAACAAAATAAAATAGAAATATTGAGTTTAACGCCATCTACCGAGAAAATGACCACGCTCGGCTTTAGTGGCTTTCACGTTAGGGCTTCATAGTGAGGCCCCTGTACTTATAATCTACAATGCGTTCCAAATAAGAATAGGATCGATTGCCATGTTGTGACGTCACGTCATACTGTCAAATCGCAAGAAATTGGGCAAAATAGAAGAACCCAGAGATGAGCAAAATTGAAGAACTAGATTCTGATTAAACTTTTTTCGTTCACAGTTCGTAAATAAATTAAATTTTAAAACTTTCTTGTTTTGCTAACCCTATTAATTCTTCGATTTGACAGTATGACGTGACGTCACAACATGGTAATCGATCCTAATCTTATTTGGAACGCATTGTATTTATACTCCATTCACAATAATATTAAACATTTAAATGAACCTTTTTTATTGTCCGTTCAACCGATTTTGACGTCTATTCCGTAGACATAAGGATAGCATTCAAAGTAAAAAATTGGTTACAATACCAACTATTTACTGCAGCCGCCATTTATCATGCCATCACCGCAATAGAAGTCAAAATCGATCAAAAATGTAGTGTAAGTAATTAGCACATGTATTTGTACAGTACCTATGATTTATTTTTATGTATGTGTATATATGTGTTGTGGGTGAACCTAAATTAATTAATAAATAATCTTATTGCGAATGGAGTTTTATTGTCCATTTTTTTATAGCCTTTTTTAAAGACTATTCAGAGTGTGTGGGCCTGGCTCGCGAGCGTGTTGTGTTGACGCCTACGTAACAGAAGCCGGCGTCAACGCCGTTTTCTAATAGGTACTGCAGCCATTGTAGCTGCTTGATGGATGGCTTGTCTGCGTCGGTCTTTACTTCTACAAACTTTATCTGAAAATAGTAAATTAAACAGATCAGTACAGAGCCTCAAGCGGGGGAACTTGTCAATGATGCCAATTGGTATCTGTAGTACCAAAGGAATGATATCTTATCATCTACCCCCGAGACGAACTCTACTTCCTAATCCCAGCAAATAATGCCACTTAGTGGCAGTAATAGGTATAGTGGTGGTACAAAATTGGTCCAAGTACACACCAAATTTGTTTAGTTTCAAAGAGCTCTAATACTTGAGATACATTGAGATCTTCATTGAGCTTATTTTCGAAAAGCATAGTTTTGTAAGGATACCTAAAACAGCAAAAAGCTTTACAAAAAAAAAATCCATATAAACAAATTGATGATGATACTATTGAAATGTATATAATAATAATGAATATAATGATACCTTTTTAGTATGCACATTCCACAGCGTGAGGTCGGGGAAGCCACTCTTGGCGTACCCGTAGTGGCGCGCCAGGCGCCGGCACAGCGCGACCACGCCGCGAGTACGCAGGCATGACGTCACGTCGCGCACCTCCTCCCAGCCGCAGCTGCGCTGGACTTCGGATATCTCACCTATAAATACACACTTAATACACACCTGGCGCTTTCACATTAAGCCAGAGAAAAATAACCTATCTCACATCCTGTATGACCTGAACCCTGAACCTATTACATCATGGCAGTAAGAGCGACATTTTCTTCGTTTTAGTATTACTCTGATATATAAGAAAACTTACTCTCAGGTCTTCCATCCCAATTCGATTTCATGATAGCCAGCATCATTTCCTCGGTGCACTCCTGAATGAACATCAGCCTCTCTTCAATGACAGTCTTCCGGTTAAGGTAGAAGCTCTCGGAGAACATATCCAGTGGATAACGCTGGTAGTGGCTCAGGAAGATACCGTTGACGCCATAAGGCTTGCTGTAGATGATGTCCCAGAATAGTAGGAAGAATATTGTGGAGGCTATGCGACCTTCCCAGTGTTCACCTGTAATGGGAGGTTTATTTACTGTTATGGAGAATTGTTGACAAATTACTCCGTGCCACAGAGAGTAACTTAAATTGTTGGTCCTGGCTATCGTCCTACCTTTGAGTCATCACCATTTCAGCTGAAAGACGTCCACTATTGAACATAGGCCTCCCCCATGTGTCGGTACAATAACCCGTCCCTTGCGTCTCGCATACATCGGATTCCCGCGACCCTTACCAGGACATCGGATCACCTTGTGGGGGAGGCCATCTAACGTTGCGTTATCCGGTAGGCGGTCGCCAATCCAGAACCTTTCAGTACGGGTAGTAGACAGAAGTCAGGAAATCTGGCATCAGTCTTAAAGGTATAGTGTCACCCAGTTACTAGTTTACTTACTGGGTTGTGAAAAGTCAGCTGCATTAGATTAAGCCAAACCCAATAAGTCAATGGCCAAACCCAACATTTAGGAAAACGCTAGGCTAAATTGATTTTCAATATACATATCATTTCCATGAATAGTTGAAACTAATATTTGCATGTTTCACTGGCCCTAATAACAAGGGAAGAATGATGAATTCATTGGCCTTTATGAGAGTAATAAGTAAAGATCAAGAAACACAAAAAATCACGCATCTTTTTACTCATCGATTCTATGGTAACTTGTCCATATTTTGCTTGTGGTCTGACGACCGATTACAAGTCATGCTTGAATGAAGAAACAAGTTTGGTTGTCTTTAAAACAACTTTGTTATAAAGATAACCAAACTTTTTTCCGTCTTTTTCCATGAAAAACGACAACGACCAAATGGGCCTACCACACGCACAAGCTTCACCACAGTTTTGCCTCGCAGGCCGGTTAGTACACGGAACACCGTGCGTGTGGTTGGCAAAACTTATAGTTTTACACTCGACCTTGTTTTCACCCGACTGCCAAGAAAAGGCTATGTTTTTGACGGACTGAGAAGCGATAGATGATGTCCACGAAAGAACGAACAGCCCCCCTAGCCAAGTTACAATCGTTTCGTTCGCGCCGAACGCCTCGAGTAGGCCACGCCTCCGATTCCTTTGTTCTGACCACGTGACTAAGCATTGAGATTACGTCAGAACAAAGGAATCGGAAGCGTGGCCTACTCGAGGCGTTCGGCGCGAGCGATACGATTGTAACTTGGCTAGGGGGGCAGGTTACACTGAACGGTTTCTTATTGCCAGGTTACTTAGCCGCGCTCTCTTTAAGTCAGAGATCGGAAAAAATATTTAGACACTGTATGTTACTTACCATTTGTATACTGTCCATTATTGATATAATGTGCAATACAATATTCTTCACACGTCAAAGTAGATCGTCCTTCTTTAGTGTGTAGCTCAAATTTAAGTTTGCCTCTTTGGTTATAGTTACTGTAACATAACAGAACCAAAGTATTATGATTTGACTGGCCTGTTGGTCTAGTGGTTAGTGGCCCTGACTGCTACGCCGGAGGTCGTGGGTTCGATTCCCACCCAGGACAAATGTTTGTGTGATGAGAACGATCATTTGTTCTGTGTCTGGGTGTAACTTATCTATAATATGTATATATTTAGAAATATATAAGTATGTTTATCAGTTGTCTAGTACTCATAACACAAGCTCTGCTTAGCTTGAGACTAGGCGGCGTTGTGTGATGGTTGTGGAATATTATATATTATTATTATTATATTATTATATATAGCACGTGACATAAAATCACGCCTGCATTCACGTGTGTTAAATAGTACTCTCCCTCTCGCTCCACCCCGAGTGGGAGGAGTTATTTGATGATTTATGATATCAAAAAAAATAAAAAGGGGGGGGGTGACAAAATTGCCTCCACGGTGCTACTGAGTAAATCTAGATAGAAAAAAGCCATAAAACGGTTGGCGCAGTGGTTGAGCGATTGGCAGCTACCCCATGTGTCGCGGGTTCGATTCCCGCACGGAACAAATATTTGTATGGCTCACAGATAGTTGTTCCTGGTTTGGGTGTCTTGTGTATGTGATTTTAAATGTTTGTGAAGACAACCACAATACAGGAGTAATTTCTAGTGTGAGTTATTGCTCAGCTCGACCCGGAAATTGATACCAGGACTTCATGCTCAGCATGATGACATATTTGTCCGACAGAACAATAATGTTGATGTGTTGGTGTTTTAGGGAAAGGGAAATTGATCTTGATTGGATTTAAGAGTCTCTATACGTAAAAAGCTGCTTTATAATTTATTTAGAAATAACTTACTCCATTGGCTGTTTATGAATATGGTCTCCCGACAACGTCCTTTCAAGTATACTCTCTTTATCGGCGTAGCTTCGCAGTTGCTCCCTCAATGACTGTTTTAAGAGTATGTTCTGCTGGTTAGCTATCTTCAGAGCGCGAGGTCGCATGGCATCTTTCATCTCCTCTGTCATATCGTCTGATTCGAATCCTTCTAGCAAAATCTTTGCAGCCTGGAAAAAAAAAATTATGACGAAGATATTTTGATGTTTAAAACGACAAAGCCGACTTTACCTATCTTATAATCTAATGTGGAACGAATGTGTCTATTATGTTATTAGATTAAAATAACTAAGCTGTATTAGATATAAAAGTCTGCCGGATGCGATAAGATAAAATAAAATTGAACATGTTATTGCGTTTTTGATGCTCTCAAAACGGTGAAGGAAAACATCGTGAGGAAACCGGTATGTCCTAGAACCAAAAATTCGAAGACATGTGACATCCACCAACCCGCACTGGGCCCGCGTGGTGGATTACGGCCCATTCCCTCTTCTGGAGAGGAGGCCTGAGTCCCAGCAGTGGGAACATTATAAGGCCGACTATGCTACTATGCTATGCTATTGCGTTTTTATTAAAAAAATCAAAGGTTTACCGATTTAGCTAACTTAGTTTGCCAAAACCAGCACTAGTAGAAATATTAAAATAAACTAGCTGTATCCCGTGTCTTTGGTTACTGCTGTGCTCCTATTTGTCGAAGCGTTATGTTATATAGCCTATAGCCTTCCTCGATATAAAATGAGCTATCCAACACTAAAAGATTTTTGATTCCTGAGATAGGCTTGTTCAATCAAAAACTCTTCAGATCTATAATATCCGTATAGATTTAAAAAAGAATTGATTTTTTTTTATGTTTTGATACAATTCGCAAGTCGACTGATCACTACACAGTCTTCATCATTTAGGTCAGAAACAGCGCTTCATCAAATTGACCACAAGGGAACTCAGAGAGACAGGCTCACTGTACTCCCATAATCGCAAGAGCTTTATGCCACATCTTATCACTTCAACTATATGATATGATACATTCAGTATTACATTTCAATCGCTAGACTTTTATTGATCAAACAGAAAGGGATCATTTTCAGAAAATACAGTCTATATATATAACAGAACGGCAGAACCGATTTGGCTGAAAGTTGGTGGGGAGGTAGCTTAGAACCAGGAGACGTACATAGGATACTTTTTTTTTTGAGTAGGGTAGGTAGAGTAGGATAGAGTATTGTAGAATAGGGTAGAGTAAGGTAGAGTAGGATAGAGTTGAGTAAAGTAGGATATAGTAGTCAGTTGACGGGAGCGAAGCCGCGGGCAAAAGCTAGTTTCAAATAATTTACCTGTTCAGAGCTATCCAAATGGCTATGCAGTATCAGTGCTTTCTCTGCATACCAATTAGCTTTTTTATGTTGTCTGAAATCCATTTGACCAATCAAGGTGTCAAGCACGTCCACTGCAATTTTGTAATATTCTTCAGTCTTCTGTTTCTTTAATTCTTGTACTCCACTCTCCATGATTTTGACGTAAATGTTTGGGGGTGTGAATCTACGTAGCCAGATGGGCAATGATTTGTAACTACAAATGAAGGTAATGGTTAATGGAAGATAAGGAAATGCTTATACTAATGACATAAATACCACACAATCGGTAAACAGTGATGTGAAGAAAATTTAAGTAGGACCCAGTAAAGAAAATTATCGCAAAATTAATGTGACAGACGCACATTAGCTACCAAATTGTAATTGTGCTGTGTTTATAATCACTGATTGCTTGAAAGAATTTTCAACTAGGAATCACATTATTAACTTGAGTTAATTCTTTACGCGATTTACAATAAATCAGGGAAAACACTTTTGAAATCCATAACTGCAAAATTAATTATTTATCTTTACGGATCACGATTGCAATCTCTCACTGGAGAATGTCGTCATTTTACCTAAATGAACCTCATTTATTCGCATATCGCACGACAAATCATTCAAATGCACAAGAGTTACAAAGGCGCACGTGAGCTCTCGCGCTGTTTCTAGTTATTTTACAAACAACTCGCTTGTTTTTGATTTTTTAACCGACTTCAAAAAGGAGGAGGTTATATGTTCGGTTGAATGTATGTTTTTTTTTTTTTTTTTATGTATGTTCACCGATTTCTCGGTTAACTGTGGACCGATTTTGAAAATTTTTTTTTTTATTGTAAGGTTATGCTTCCGAGTTGGTCCCATAGAAATATTGTTATGATCTGATCATGATCTACGAAGATATGGAACAGAACTCCTCATAGGATCACAGCAGAACCGTCGTAATAAGTAAAATTGCTTTGTTTATACGTGTAGTCGATGACTGACTGAAAGTAGAGGGGGAATATATTGAACTGATCTGATGATGAAGCCTGAAGTTAGGCACCGGAACTCTGTAATAAATTAATGTAATCTAACCGTGTTTGGGATTATTAGAATTGTCATGAAATGCACTCTGGCTATAAGGTATTTAAGTTTGGCTGAGGGCTACTTTTTAGTGGTGGTACCATAACTAAAAAGTGTAAAATAAAAATTAAAAAAAAAAAAAATACAACCGACTTCAAAGTAAAAAAAAACACTGAAAAGTGCAAAATAACTTTAATTTCGGAAGTCGGTGTTAAATAACGAAGAGACTAACTATTATAGAAACACCGACTTCCGAAATTAAAGTTATTTTGCACTTTTCAGTGTTTTTTTTTACTTTGAAGTCGGTTGTATTTTTTTTTGAAAAAATTTTTATTGTTAGTGTTTTCTTTTATTTCACCACAATGGTAAAGGGTCAATGTGACGTCATACACAGAAGCGCCGTGTGAAACGAAATTATTCTTGCAAGCGCAACTTTAACATTGAATTATGTACCTACCTACTTTTTGATTTGTTGTGATATTTTAATTATTGTTTATTTTACTTAAATATTTTGTTGTTTCAGTTACAAACTAAACTTCTCCATTTAATAGAAAGCTTGAGGAGATAAATAATTTATTGTATACCTATCTCAAATATTATTGAAATAAAATAACTCAAACCTCATGGCATACCGTGAATATAGCAGCGATTCCACTGTATGTACAACATATATAATAACAAATCACTACTATTACCGTGACATATCCTTGTCTGCAATTCCTTTGAACAATTTGTGTGCTTCTTTGACTGCCTCACACTTTATATTCAGGTCTGTCTCTTCCACATACTTCTCGTAAACCACATGTGCCTGAAGATACCTGCAAAAAAACAAGTTGAGATTCCTCAAACAACGCGATCATTTTTAAGCTATTGCTTAGCTTCTATCGAGGGCCTTGAGCGCGGGGACCGAATCCAGAAATTCCGTAACGAAAAAAAACCTCACGCTCCCCACTCCGACGGGCACGGAGGTGTGGCTTGAAGGCCGTGCATTGTCTAACGTCGTTTCTTTTCGGCAGTCTTCGACACGGTGTTTGTGTGCGTGCAACTAGCCGTATTGTACGACTCTACATGCTATGCAATAGCTTTACCGCGGCAGTCCCCGAGTGCCACACGTATTTTTTTTCTATTGTTATAATTATTTTAGTACTAACTCCTGACAGTTACAAATTACGAGCAACAAAATCGACTCAACGTACAAGTGCATACTTGCAGATGTTTTCTTCAGAGAATACTGAACTATTTAAAAAAAAACTATATATCGTTGGAAAGCCTGAAACTTTAGCTTTAAATTGGTATCATTATTATAAAAATTGATACAGTATTTTTCTAAATAATAAATTCAATTTGACGCATTAGAAAATGTGCTCACTACCAGTTCGGGCACCCGCACAAGCTACCGCTAAAAACCTTACGCAACCATTTTTTCTATTCTCGGGCAACTTGAAGGCGTGCTTAACGGTGGCGTACCATCAATTTCAGGCCTGTAATAATTACCAATTTAAAGCTGAAGTTTTAGGCTTTCCAACGATATATCGTTTTTTAAAAACAATTCAGCATTCTTTGAAAAAAAATATCTGCAAGTGCGCACTTGTGCGTTGAGTCGATTTGGTTGCTCGCGAGTGTAGATGAGGCCGGTGCGACAGTAGCTTCGCTGGCGTAACTTTTATTCTTCACTAGCGATCCGCCCCGGCTTCGCACGGGTGCAATGCTGATACCACCGCAACCGCTATGTCCCTGCATTTTAAGGCCCTAACTCCCGAGCAGTGCTCTAAAACAGTGACTTTCTGAAGCCTACTAATCGGTAACGGCTAGGTCAATAGGTTTGAAAAAAATATATGTTTATTATAGATTCATGTACAACATTATTAACATATGATTTATTCGTAAGACTAATAATTTCGCCAAAAAAAAAATCACAGGCAGTACGAGTATGAATGATGTTCACGGGACTATACGCCTTAAACCTGTAATATCTTCGAAAATATTCATTTAAACTAAATGCTGTAAAGGGCCATATTGAACTATATTAAATGCACAATGTATTTAAGGTATTTAATTGGATAAGGATTAATACTGTATTGTTTAAAATCGCTTCGTACATAAGCCATTATTTCTCGTAAAAAGTAAAAGATAAAAAATGGTTATTATGGGTTATCCCTTAGAGATAGACATATACCATCGACCTTTTTGTAGACCTTTTTAAGGTGTACAATACTGTAGTACATTATTTTGATCTATGATTATGTGTTTATTTACGACATTACATTAGAAACCTCTAAAATTATCTGTTTCTCTACTATATTATGCTTGTATTATACATATAAACCTTCCTCTTGAATCACTCTCTCTACTAAAAAAACCGTATCAACATCCGTTGCGTAGTTTTAAAGAACTAAGCATAAATAGGGACAGACAGACGGCTGCGAATTTGTTTTATACTATGTAGTGATACTTCCCCTCATTAAAAAATATAGCCTATATTTGATTCTGATGTAAAAGCAATATTACTGTAAAGTTTCATCAAAATCCGTTCAGTTGTTTTTGTGTGAAAGAGTAGTATCCTCACAAATCACTTTCCCCACACAGTTTAGAGAGCAAGTACCTACATAATATCAAAGCAACGAAAAAAGCAATTCTCATAAATGCATTTTACTTACCTATCGAACTCTTCCCTGTTTTGGAAAACGACGCTGGCATCATCAACAACCATATCTTTCTCAATAGGAAAGGTCTCTCTATTAATTTTTTCGTTTATAAGCATTAACTCAAGCTTCTTTTCCCTTATGGTTGTATAGTCAATTCCCAAGTACATCAAGACATATAAATTGTAGAATGTCGTTCGCGCTAAATCTGACATCTTATAACAGTGCCCTGTTTTCGATTTAAATCTGAAATGATTAAATTTTTTGAAAAAAATCTCTAAAAGACGCACAAAGTTGTCGGCGCAGTAGGCGCAGCGGTTGAGCGATGGCTGCTGCACTGCGTGTCGCAGCTTCGATTCCCGTATAGGACAAATATTTTTATGGACTACAGATAGCTGTCTCAGATCCGGGTATTTTCATTATGTAACTTTACATATTATACAGGAGTATTTGCTGGTGTGGAGCACCGTTTAAAAAGAAAAGAGTGATCTGACAAAGGTTCCGCTTTCCTTTTGATTGTTCTCTTCACAGTTTTTACTTTAAGGCTCAGCGCAAACGGGCCACCGACCACGGCCACCGGTAGCTGTCGAGCGCAACCGCCACATTTGTAAGTTGGTGTTCGAAAGCCGCCACATTTTATAACCCGCTCACTGCTGCACAGTCATGGTGTCATGGCATGGTAACGCGTGCGATACGTAGAACATTTAACAGTTAACTGCGCGGCGATAATGGCGGGTGTCGGCGTTTTGTGTGCCACGTAGCAACCACAAGTGGTGACTCTGGGACACAGCCTGCTGTGGCGAGTCGCGGACACTGCTGTAGCGAGTGGCCGCCACCGGCTACACGTGTGCTGCGCCTCCATACAAAATATATGAACAGGTGTGTTTAACTCCCGATTTCTGATTTAAGCATTTGAAGTTGAGTATTTCTCAAACTCTACTTTAGTCTGCAAGCCTGTCAAAATTTGGCATTTAAGTATGGTTTGAAACATACTTAACTCATTCAGAAACCCGCCCTATGTCACTGTTGCTGGCCACCTTTGGCTGTGGTCGGTGCTCCGTTTGCGCCGAGCCTAAGGAGCTGCTCGTTTATGGATCACTCAAATACTTTTCTTACATAACTGTGTAAAAATAGCCCACAATTTACAAAACAATTAAAAAAAAATGTGCTGTGGAGAGGTAAGGTCGAAACTAAAAAGGTGTATGAGATAATTTTCATGGACAAGTACAGTTAAATATTCAGTTACTTATTATTTTTACATACTATTATGCCACTGTAACATTTTAGCAAAATACAATTCACTAGGAAGTCTGATTGATGGGATGAGTATGGTAGTATTAAAGTAGTGTCAACATGAAACAGGAACAATGAAAAGAATAAAAGGAGCCTTTTGCCCAGCCGTGGGACAGGCTAATTATAATAATAATGTTTTTTTAGGGTTCCGCATCCAAAGGTTAAAAACCAGACCCTATTGCTATCACTCAACTGTCCGTCTGTCTGTCACCAGGCTATATCTCTTGAACCTTGACAGCTAGACAGTAAAAATTTTCACAGACAATGTATTTCTGTTGCCACTATTAACAAAAAATACTAAAAACAGAATAAAATAAATATTGTGGGGTTTCCATACAACAATCGTGATTTTTTATGCCGTTTTTTACTAAGAACAGTAGATACGGAACCCTTCTTACGCGAGTTCGACTCACACTTGGCCGGGTTTTTTTTTATAAGGTAATAAAAACTAAAGAATACTTACATTTGCAAAACTCTGTTACTATTATTATTGACTTTGTTTCTACAAAAGAAGTTAGTGATGGGCGCGCACTTGGAGAATGTTCTCAATGCTTCTACAGCATCCTGTTTGGATTGTATCTTTAACTTTAACTCCTTGGCTATCTGGAGAATCTCTGGTCTCTTCAGGAGCTTTACATAGTCATCAAATTGTAGATTTGGTCCACCTAAAACAAATTTTCTATAATATGAAGTAGGTAATAATAGTTCTTTTTTAAATAAAAACTGTGTTCCACACTTCACTTTTGTATCAGGGATTGGTTCATAAACATCTAAACTCACATATACAAGAAAACTAAACTGAACTGAGAAAACTATCTGCAGGTCATATAAATATTTGTGCAGCAAGCAGCCAATTGCTTAAACAATGAGCCTATTTTTTATTAAGTGGGAAGTCGGCCTTACTGGACCCCTACGGTTTTGCGGACATCTCTTTGAGGCGCCCATGCAACACTAAGCGCAATCGACAACTGGAGATCGATCCTTATCAGGCGATGAGCTACCCATTGCTCGTTGTCTGTAAGCCCGCGCCTATGGTGGTCGGAAATCGCTTTACGACGCCCGACGCCCAGTGCGTCTGCTGTCGCGGTGGCTCCGGGTGAAGATGCACGTTCCCTCACGCGTGCGGCCGCCTTCGCTAGCATTACTCCTTCACAGAATGAGTTTTCTCTCGTTCCGGACCTTGGCCTACATCAGGGACGGGCGAGACAGGTCGAGGCCGTCGACCTTCTCGACGGCCTCAACCTGTCTCGCCGGTCCTTATCACCTGTGACCTGTCTCTACCACGAGGTCACAGTGGAGCTCCACCCAAGCGGAAACAATGAGCCTTTTGTACCATGAAATTAAATTATGTACTCCTTTGATGTTTAGGTTCAGAGGAACATGTAAAACTTAAAATGTACTATGGTAAACTCAATGAAGTATTCAACTAAAACTTGAGCAGCATAAGAAACTTACCATCAGATCCAGCCTCAGTGATCAAACCAAAACTTTTCAAACAGGCTAACATATTAATAAGGTCTGGGCTACTCATAACCTCCTTATCACCATCTTTTTTTTTCTCCAGGGCTATCTGTCCAAGTTCTTCAGTACGGAACCAGCCTGGCTGGCGCCAATACAAGCGGCACATCAGCCTCATGCCAGGCTTTGCCACTTCCATGCATTTTTCTAACAGCACTTGTGACCTTTCATCTAATAAAGGCTTCAGAGTTTCAGACCTGAGGTACTTGTCAATTATTGAGAGAAGAAATCCAGCTGTAAAGTTAGTGTGTGTTAGTATTGTTTTAACTAAATTGAAGATGTTTTTATATGTGAGCAACTAAATTTATTCGATTTAACAATAAAAGCGTGGGTGTCCCAAATTTTCACCCATTCCTATGTTCTTTCTGCTCTGGTTTTACTGTATGTAGAATCGCAAAGTGCACCAAAATATTTGTAATACATAATAAAAATATTATATTATCAGTTACTAGTTTCATTTGTATGCCATCTCTTCATTTTACTGTAACAAAAATAAAATGGCCAAAATTTACATCAATATTCCGCACTTCTAGTGTTAAAGTATTTGGTGATTACCAAATTTTTTTTCACACCTAAAGCAAATTCAGCCCTGTGAGTGTGGCCTAAATGGATATAAAATAAAATAACATTTACTTTTGTAAGACAAAAGTATTATATATAATAGTATACTTTCACTACACTTTGACAGTCATCATATCTAAGAAATAATATATTTATGACTTACTTTTGTCATCTCTGTCTTCAACATTATGCGAAAATTCTCTGTTTCCAATTATGGAGTTAGGTGAAAAATTTTCACCAAACTGTCTTGCTAAGTTCCTCTTAGCTGGAGATTTCTTTTTCACAACCCTTTTTTTAGTTGGAGAGTAGAACTCCTTGGTACTTGATCCTCGTGATGAAGGAGTTCTTGGTGACTGCCCCAACAAGGGCCCAGGAGACATATCATACTCCATTATTTCTACAGAAGAATTTGAAACACCAATACTGGTTCTTGATTCCTCTATGGGCTGCTGCTTATCAGTACATGCTGGTGTATGGTCTCTTAGGGATTCTATACTTCTAACAGAGATGCCAACATTTCTTTTCTTTGCTGGAGTCACTTCATGTTCACTATCACTTGACAATGTTACAACTTCATCATCCTTCTTCACCTCTATGCCTGGACTTGGTGTTGTGAGAGGCATTTTCGGTACTGTAGGTGACAATATCGGTGTTTTAGGAGACTTACCCGCTGTAGACTTGCTCGGAGTTCTCTTGAGGCTCAAACTACGCTTTTTAGTACTCATGGTCAATGGGATCGGTGAAGATTTTGATTGAAAATAGTTCGTCAAAGTAGATTGTCGACGCATTTTGTAAGCAACCGGACGACCCACTGACCAGTAGGTATATTTTGTATATGTGATAATACAAAATATACTTACGTTTAGAAAAAAATAAAGTGAAATAATGTACCAATGTTCACGTTGCGCCTTGTATGTATTGCGCCAGATGATAGCTACCGTTGAGTAGAATAAATAGAAGAAATCTTTGTTACTTGCACTGAAACCTGGACTGTACTTCTCTTGTGTTGGGTAACGTAGGTATGTGTGCTCTCACAGTTCACAGGCTAATTCCAAAACGATATTCTGACCAATTGCTTGATTTATTTTGGAACTAGATCACATTCACGAAATCACGACTTGAGTAGGGAAGTTGAATAATTATTACTTTTTCAGCATGTCGTTCACGGCATAACCGCGCGAATTTATTGTATAAGACAATGACAGTGACAGCAGAACAGATATAAACAAAAACATAATGGTGCGTTTACATGAGGGCCCAGCGATTACACAATGGCGATTGGCCGAGGCTGGACCCACATGTAAACGCACCATAAGATTAGACCAGCTGAGTGATAAGCATGGAACTATTAGTTACATAGATCACTACATTAGGTAACTCAGGTTTTTAAACATTCATTTGATTATTTCTTTCTACCAATTATATTCCAAGAATACACAATCACAATCTGTAGAGCAAACTCTAATATGCATAGTGCACCTCGATTCAACTTACTACTACTTTTAAATTATTAACATAATTATCTTAAAAAAAATAATTGGAATGATGTTCTTGTTTTAATTAGTATGATAAATGAAAAACGAGTTGGTTGCAAAACTAGGTATGTATCTACAAAAATGTCTCGGGAAGATAAAAGATATTCAGTTGGTAGAACAAGTGTTATAGGCAGATACGTAAGCTTTAGGAAACCCAAAGCGGTAAATTTACATTTGCAATAAATAAACTTAAGTGGAATATGTTATTGGTATCAATGATCACCAATAACATATTCCACTTAAGTAATAGTGTATTATTTAAGTGGAATATGTTATTGGTGATCATTAGCCACCACTGTCACCACACATAAGTAACCACCTGGGTATCTATGTGTGGTGGTGTGTCTATCTAGGATACCTACCCTAGATAGGCCCTGGCTCCTCTCCAGTAAGTAGTGTCTACATGTAGACTGCAATGATCGTGGACGAAGAATGCGAGGTTCGTCGCACAACCGCCTCTAGTCACCTTACGTACCTATTTTCTTTAGACAAATCAACAACGTTTTCTTTAATTTTGAAGAATATCCGTTAATATTTTTACCATAGTTATTTTTTTGGTAATTATGGGGAGTCATAAATATTTGGCGTGGGGGCACCGAATTTCTCGATACTTCACGAATGCATTAAATATTTGCAGTCATAGTTGCATTGCCAAATAATTAACATTGATGACACAAAGTTAAAATAGTTAATTTGTTTGAATACAAAGGGTCGTGACTCGTATAACTGTTGTAACTTGATCGGGTTTGAGTTCTAATACTGTTTGTCCCCAACTGAGAATGTAGCTGTAAATCTAGGAACACTATACTCCAGTAACCTCCTATAATAATTTCCCTATATCTAAATAAAACATGTTGCTATGTTCTCCCTTATATTTTGTATTGATCCAACAAAATGACTGAAAGCAATCCTAAACAGGTCCGAATTTATCAGCCTACCTACCGACTTAACCCAAAGAATCGTTTCGATGCTGAGAAAATACAAAAAATCCTTAAGAGAGTGGTAGACGCAGAGTTGGTTGAAATTGAATATAACGAGAAAGTAGTTCCAGATTTGTGTTTGAGCCTCGCAGAAACGTTGCGTAACGCCGTGAAAGAAGAAAACTATGACAGGTAAAGCATGACAGAAAACTTCATCATATCATTTCTATAAAAAGGTAGATTCATCAATAAAGACAGAAAATTTCACCATTATTTTGTAAAATATTTATCTTGGGGAAAATGTACACACAAATGTCATTACTATGATGTACATTTTGCCACTCTTGGCCGGCTGCTCGATATTCTCATGCTTTTACTGTTGCTGCTCTCGAAGAAGATGTTGACCTGTAAAATTATAAAATCATGTGTAACTGTGTTGTGTAATCAGCGTGGGACATCGCTAGGTCAGTGTTCATTGGATAACTGCTGTAATCGTTATTTCTGGAGAATCATAACTTCATAAAAAGTACGTAAGTATCTATAAAGTTTCTGCAAGTCGACGTTAGTAGCTGTAGGCGATCACATAAAGCTTAGTGAAATGCGTAAAATACCTTTGGGGGTAAGCGGAAGAGAGTAAAGTCCCGCAAACCTCCGTTGAAAAGGGAAGATCCTCCAACCAGACGGGTGTTATGTCTGGTGGGCAACTGCCCTTTTCAACGGAGGTTTGCGGGACTTCACTCTCTGTTCCGTTTACCCCCAAACTGGTGACCCCGACGTGATGAACGTCAGCGCAGCCTTCGTGCAGCCACTACTTCGTGACGTCATCATAACTTCCTCAAGCTTTCGAGCAGCGAGCCATACAGCCAGCACCCACGGCTATAAGGGTATCCTGACCACTAGCATGCCTGCTTGGTCATACCTGGTCATCACCCTCAGCCTCATCAGCGACCTTGGCGAAGCACACTGCACCTTCGGCCAGTCACATGAAGAGCCACGAAGAACCTCTCCTGGTCGACGCCAGCAGTCAAGCCCCTACGTCGCACAGCACCGCTCCGACTCACTGGAGCCAGCAGCACTACTCCGACTCACTAGAGCCTGCAGCATCATCCCGACTCACTTGGACATCATCACCCCGATTCGCTGGGTCATCATCCCGACTCACTGGGACAGCACCATCCCGACTAACTGGGGCATCACCGCAGACAGTTCCGACTCACCGAGAACTATGCGGCGCGGCGTTCGGTTCCGACCCACTGGAACCAACCTACCACTAGCCTGGCACGCATCAAGAAGCATCAAGAACAGCCGATCTCAGATCTCCGGAGGGGAGTGATGTAGCGACATCTATGACGTCACATAAGAACTAATCCTGGATCGCGCAATCAAAGTTCTCCGCACGATTAGACTATATACGACAGCCCGAAATCATCTAATGGCCCACCAGACATAACACCCGTCTGGTCGGAGGATCCTCCCTTTTCAACGGAGGTTTGTGGGACTTTACTCTCTGTTTCGCCTACCTCCAAATACCTACAGGAAAATCATATTATTTATAATATTATGGAGCGACAGAATCGTTTGTACATTGGAGTAGCACGCATTCTGAAGTTTCTGCCATGGGAAAAAGGCAGTTATTATATTTATTTAAATACAATGTTTTAATTCACTCTTCTATCAACGGCAAGGCAAAGGATATGGATAGTGCACTGGTATCTTACACCATCAAATTGGGAGTCGATCATGTTATTTTATTTTATCAAGAGCTTTGTTTTTATCATCATCATCTTCCTGCCCTTGTCCCGTGCTATTTGAGGTCGGCGCAATACGCCTTTTTCTTCCATTCTGCCCTGTCACTCGTCATGCTATCACTATCTGCTTTGTTTTCATATTTGGTGTTTTTTTTTTAAATATAATTTTATTTATTTTCAGGTACAGAATCATTGTGAGTGTTTGTATCGGACAACGACGGCAGCAGAGCGTTCACGTGTTCCATTCATTCTTATGGGATCACGAACGGGATGCCTTCGCCTCGTACAGTTATGAAAACCCCCATTTATTTGCAAATGTCGTGGTGTATGGAGTTTATTTAGACTAAAAATGTTATAAATAAATTGTAAAATTGAATCTCCAATATTGGGTATTCATTTCATTGGCGGTTGAACTTCATCAGTAATTCATAATGGCGTTAATACTTTGTAATATGCATTATTTACGTCCTATTGGAATTGGAATCTATAAGTAGTATATAGTACCTACCTATATCTACGCTGCCGACGACATCGCTGAAGAAAGAACACTATTTCTATCGGTTCTCGCAAAGCTTAGTTGCCTCCTCTCGCCCTTTTGATAAGACTATAATTTTCGAATACCATAATGTGTATTCGAAAGACTTTTCAACCTGTTTTCAACACACTCGCTCGGAAAATTGCGGCACCAGCCCCCGCTACAATCTATTATTTGTTACTCTAACCAAAAAAAAAAAAAACGTAGCTCCACGCACACTACGAATGAATCTTGTAGGTAAACTTAGTGCTTATATTCTCTTTGCCTATAGGTATCGTGGAGCGCACTAAACAACTGTCTGTGAGTCTGTAGGCCATACAAATATTTATTCCGAGCAGGAATCGAACCCGCGACACGCAGCAACCACTGAGCCAACCAAATTAAATAAGTATATTAGCTTAATTGATGGGTAGCGCCCACGAAAATCGAGCGTATATTAATAATTTGGTTCTAAAAGATTACTTCTTTTTTGGTTCGAAAATTGCTTGCAAAACGCTATTTGACGCATGTGATCTTTCCGCCTCGGCTGCAATCACGGATATCTATGGCTGCAATGGAAAAGTTTACCCTTACATCAAAATGCAATTTCCATTTGGAAAATAATTGAGTGTTTCATAAAAAGCTGTTCAACTTCAAGTCTTTGATAAAAGATATAATAAATATAATAGCATAGCATAATCAGCCTTTTAATGTTCCCACTGCTGGGACTCAGGCCTCCTCTCTAGGAGAGGGAATGGGCCGTAATCCACCACGCGGGCCCATTGCGGGTTGGTGAATGTTACATGTCTTCGAATTTTTGGTTCTAGGACATGCCGGTTTCCTCACGATGTTTTCCTTCACCATTTTGAGAGCAGTGGTGATGAAATAAATTACACAAAGTAATGCGCCTGGCTGGGTTTGAACCCGCGACCTACAACTCGTAAGTCGGGGCCATTACCACTCGGCCACCACTGCTCACTCGGCCACCACTGCAAATATAATAACTAAAACTTAATTACAAAAAAATATATTCTTAGTGAAGTTTAGAGGATAGCCGTGGTCGTATGTCTTTCCTTGCCATGAGATTGATTTTACTAATGTTATGTATGTAATGATAATAATAATGTATTGTCTTGTTAACAACCCGCAGGTGACGTACGACTAGGGGATCGTGATTTTGATGCGGGATTGGATTAATCCCGCATCAAACTCACGATCCCGCAAACCTGCGGGATTGAAGTCAGCAATCCCGCGAATCCCGCGGGATTTGCGGGATTGGGATATTTTAAATATTTTATTTTAAGGGGGATGCTTAAAGGCATTCCGCGAAATTCAAGTTTTCTTAAGATGCAAGAAACTTGAGACAATTCCAGAACAAAATCAGGAAAGGTTGTTTGTAAAAAATCGCTTTTAGCGATAAGACCGCCCATTGTGACACCCTATTAATTTTAAGTTCCTAATATAATTTGTATTTTTGGTGTACAATAAAGAATATATCTATCTAACGATAAAAAAAAATTTAACGTTTCATCTTTCAGATTTAAGAGTAGGTACTTTAACTGACATTGATTAATTATGTTCCTTTCCACTTCCGATTTAAGACTCGCACAACACAAAATATGAATTCAAAATTTATTTAGCTATAACATAAATAATTTAAAACCAAATTATTTTCCGGTACAAATTCTACAGAAAAGTCACGAGTTCCATGGACAGTTGTTAAATTTATTTAGTGATTTAACAACTGAGGCTGTGCTGGGTCTAAGTAATTGGTAATCAGAACGGCGCGTCGTTTAAACCCATGTTTTCTTAGAAAAATAATCGATCCTGTACGAGTAATCCCGCAAATAAGATGCGGGATCCCGCACTCGCGGGATTGGATTCCCTACGTACGACCATAGAAATATTCAGATATCTCTATGCGTACGATCATGTGTTGTGTTCTAACTTCGACCTGCGACATCGCTCTCGTAAAAGTAGGTAGGTTTTCTCCATACAAACTTCGGACCCCGGATTAATGAAAAGAAATGCACTTAGGGGTACATTTTGGGAAAATCGCCTTTCTTAGCGCATGACTAGGTCATGGTAACTATCTGCGTGCCGAATAACATCGCAATCCGTGCAGTGGTTTGAGCAGAGTTGGTAGACCAGTCAGTAGGTAAGTTGCTAACTGACTGACTGATCTGAATTATTATGAGTTTATAGTTTGTAAGAAAGTGTTGTAAAAATACAGTAAGGTTCTCCATCGACACGACTAAATGCACACCGTTAAAGTTGAACTAGCGACACTGCGCAGGTAATAATCCAGTTTCCGTGACGGGCACCCGAACACACGACACACGTGCGACGTCACGCGACGGTGCCCGTCGACGGAGGCACGCGCAGACGCAGCGTCGACCCTTAAAATGTGATTATTGGTTTTTTGATTTGATATCCAACACAGACTCATAATAAGGATTTTTTTTTATTATGACTGTCTTCTAGAAGTCTAGAGGGCGCTGTCATACATACTGGACAAAATGTAAACCTCCTTTTGGCTTCACCATAGTGGAGTCAAAAGCTTGCACGCCAACTGCACGGTTCGACTGAAGGGAGGGAGGAATTTCGAAATAAAAGACTTTAGTAAGCATTTTTACAGATCATACATATTTATTTATTTATTTCATAGTATAGATATCACACTGGCCCGCCCTTATAAAAATAAATGTGTAATACAATAACGACCCAGTCTGCTATGAGCCTGCTGGCGTGACCACGCGAGTTTCTCCTTCCTTCTCAACCCATACCATCCTCAAGTTTATAAATATTGGCATCAATTTCGATACTAACCTACAACAATTTGGACACAATCACAAACGGCGCAGTCACCCCAGCTCTATTACTATTGAATTTCATCAAATATCCTTATAGAAGAAAATTCAAAGATAATTCTAAACCATTATACAGGTTGATATACACAAGATTTAATTAATATAGGTTTACATTACAAGAAATTCGCACATATTTGACACACAAAGCGAAGAATATTACTGATAAGAAGACTAAAAGTAGCTTTTAAGATATTGGTCCGAGACACTGAAGCGAGATGTATCCGCATACGATACGAAACTAGCACCAAGCCACCGTACGATACACAAAGCAGCGTCATCACTCGTGTGCCACTGTGCCACTACTGATACAAAAGCTACTTGGAGAGAGTCCGAGTGCGTCGCCCCGGTGTTGCCATGCTGCGCGCAGACTAAACTACGGCGCTCGGTATTTCGCACCGGATGCCGGAAGCGGAACTATGTCGGATCACAACACGCGCTCATGTTAAACTATGCTTTTGCAAAAATTTTCAAAAAGGGTAAAAGTTTATAAAAATTCAAGTCTGTGAAACAAGTCGGCGGTAGTTGAACACACGTTAGAGCGTCGAGCGCGGTGACAGTGAGCAGTGGTTGCGCTGGATGCATGGTTGCACTGGATGCACGGATGCACGGATGCATGGATGCAGGTGATGCTTTACTCCGGAGCACCGGACTACGTTCAGCCTCTGAGAGTTACATTTTACATCCGCATGATATGTGTTTACAGATAAAATATTTAAGTAGTACTGGGTACATTTATCTACAACCATACTGTACATTTATATGGCCGAAAATGTTACAACCTTAAGAAATAAGGGGGTAGACAAATACAATATGCTAGTTATATCAAAAGAAATGCAGTGAATATTGGTATCAAAATATTAATCCTAATATACATCGTGTGAATGTGTATGTTCGAGTAGATATGTGATAATCGTGTGAAAGATATATAAAAAGCGTCATTATATGAGATGAGACCGCGGTACAGTCGTTATTATTGGAATATAAAAATATTACTTACATCATAGGTGACATCGATTATGTTGATTCGTATGAACTTAGCCATAAAAATATTTCACATTTGGGATTCTATAAGCTCGTCCTAAGTTAGGTTCAGGAGTACGAGTAGAAGACTCTAGCTAGGCGGACGATCGTGTCTGTCACACAATGACCGGTGCGTTGAAATAAACTCTGTGAAATCTCCTCTTAACTAGAAAATAATTTACAAAACGTTAAGTATAAAAATATAAAGTAAATCGTTTTTTTTTTAATCAAAGTAATAAAAATAATATGTCATGTAAAGGCAGCATAAAAATACCGCAAAACATCTAGCATACCTACCACAAAATATCACACGTAAGGTTTTACATTCGTTAGTCGCTGACAACAGACAGTCGGACATCGGACGAGTGCGGCCCGGGCGGGTGCGGCTGTTGCTCGAGTGGGCCAAATTTTAAACATTTACTAATAAAATATTAAAGCTTAACATACATAAAGATTAAGCATCTCTGCACCTTAGATATACAATAGCCATTCAAAATAACTGCAGATTAAAATATCTCATCTTAAAAATAAAGTCTTAAACATTAAACTATAATAAAAAAAAGACTGTATGTATTATCTGAGACGATTCTTAACTTAGGCCAAATTATGAAATTAATTTATAAAAGAAATAATTGATTAAAAAATAAATTCATTGTAGTTTCGCTGTCACATTTCCAACGATTAATTTCATAATAGTTTCAACAAAACTTCGAGCATGTGATGATAGGAAAAAAATCGAATAATTAAAAACTAAAATTAGCGTGCGACATCGTCCGATCGCGTGTTACAACGAGTACAATGATGGAAAACATTTATAAATAGGATGTTGCGATCGGAGGACGTCGGGTAATCAGACTTGTATAAGATAAGAAGGTGAGGCAACATATAGCAGCGCCGGCGAGCAAGCGAGGCGCGGCGTCCTCGGGACAGCTTCAACTCTAAAAATAATCAATTGGCGGTGGTTTATCTGGTTCAGTCCTCAGGGGAAGTAATTCAGCTAGATTCCTTTTCCTTCTCCTTTGACTCTGCAAGTTGAGAAACGATAACATCATGAGTACAGATGATGCAATAAGTTCCTACAGGTATAGTCAGTCGCTCGCATTACTAGAACTTGAACAGGGGCGCTGTCAAAGTCAAGCTCTTGTCATGCGTGCAGTTGACTGTACAGGATCGATCCCCTCTAAATATGTCGGTGTGGTATGCAAAACGCCTCTATACTTCCTTATACCTACTGCATCTCGCCATATCATGACTCATTAAAATGTAATAGGCGCCCACAAAGTTTCAAGAATAAATCAAACTAAACAATAGGTAGGTATCGATCCGACATAAGCAGAGCGCTCCGAGATTTCAATATATTAGATTGTTTTATTAGTTAGGTTTTGGAGCTAGCTTTTCAATAGTACTTTTGTAAAACTTGGAAGAGTCTACAATTTCTTGATGCCATCTAAGATCAAGCTATAGGAATTATGGAATTCTACACATAATTTTCAATCTATTTTAAAAGCATGCTCATGTACTCTAATCATCAAAACAATATAAATATAATAAGCATAATATCCTTAAAACCGCAGGCTCAAACAAATGCTATACCTGATATATAATAATGATTAGTACATATAGGGTGACTGGTAATTAGTGTACGATACTTATACACGTGATTGTGCTCATGATAACCAACAACTTTTACTATGGGAACAAACCTGAAATCGCGAAAAAAATTTAGCTGTTCAGTACATTTATGTTTGCCTAATGTACTGAACAGCTGATATTTTTTTCGCGATTTCAGCTTTGCTCCCATAATAAAAATTGTTTGTTATCATGAGCACACTCATGTGTTTAAGTATCGTACACTAATTGCCAGTCACCCTATATATTCCCTATATCTTAAATATGTTTCATGAAAACTCAGACCCGACTTTTTATGACCAGGCTGGCTAAACGTATATTTTCAGTGATTGAACAGCCCCTAAACATGGTTGAAGTTTGATACAATAATATGTTGTAGACTTTGATTATATAATGTCGTTGTAGATGTAATAAAGATGTGTTTGCAAAACGGGAAAAATAGGATTTGAACCCCAACACTTGGGAATGACTCGATTAAAAGCATGGACAAATTAAAAAAAATGTTTTTTTTTTACTGGTTCATGATTAGAAGTAAATATTTATCCTGTGTTAAGTTTTCCACGAGGAATGTTCAGGTAGATGGTGCAGCTACTTGAACGGTGCATACTGACCAGTTCAACTGTCCGTACTCCTAACCTACTGGTTGTATTGGATTTGAGACTTAGGAGTAATAACTTTAATTTGAAGATGTTTTTTTACTAACCAGTACTGTCAAAAAAAGAAAAAAATTTTTCTTAATTTTTCAAATACCTACCATAATAGACATTATAACTAATTTAGGGCTGATTTTTAAATAGGCATTTTTATTCGAAAATTAAATATTGCGGTTTGTCAACTTTCGTTACATTTACTCTTGAGATAAAAAGCAAAATTCAACTCTTACATGCCGCAGCTATAATGCATATAAATATCTAAGGAAGCACTAATTAAAACTAAAAGTTTTGTAAATATTTTTTGTGACTGCAATTAGCTAATATTTACTTTGCTGACGCGTGATAAATAACATAATAGATCCTAAAAAGCAAAATGTTTAAATAAATGCTACTGGCAAGTCTAAAGGCTGTATAAAATAGGTATGTACTCCACAAGAAGTCAACATATGCGTTTAGCCAATAAATGCGTGCGTAGTTATTAGGTAGGTACTTAATTAAAATAAAAGCTATCATAAAATAATAATAGGGTGAAACGCATAACTGCGGTCAACGAGCTTAAATTGGTTTCTGAACAAAAAATATATTCCTACAATTGATAGACAAATTAGAGACACAAAGGTCATCAATATCAATTTAGTAGGAAGGGTGCATTATAATTTCAGAGACCAAAAGCAAATATAAAACCAACAGATGTTTATTTCACCCGCATATATTGAATAAATACTCGTTACTTGTAGTTTCAAAATTGAATAGACTATGAAATATGTCTATTGTTCACACCACAGCCAGTTGAGGCGGTGTTGTTCACAAGTAATGACGTCACAGGCGGTTCAAAAATGGAACATTCAAACTGTCAAAGCGGTACGCATCTACGCATGCCTGGTCACAATAGTTCGAGACTGACCTTCGTCGCTGTTACCGTTAGTGAGCGGTTCTTCACCGTTCTTCTCACCATTCTTTTCTCCGTTCTTCTCACCGTTCTCAGCTGGTTTCTTCTCCTCCTCCTTGGTTTCCTTGTCCTTCTTATCTTCGGAGCTCTCTTTGGCTGGTTTCTTCTCCTTGCCGGATTTGCCCTTGGCTGGAGTGGCGGGTTTGGGCTTGGGTTCAAGTGATGGGTCGAGTACAAGCTTGCCGATGTTTTTGCGGTCGTGCATCTTCTGCATGGCTTCACCGACCTGGTGGTGGGATTTTGATGTTAGTTTTACAGTACAATCAAGAAATATTTTATAGAAAATTGGAAATAGAGCGGTTTTTCCACTATAGCTATAGCAGTTATGATGAGAATTTTGCATGGAAGCCAGAAAGTCGTCCAAATTTTAGAGTCCTGTGTTGCAGCTGCCTGTGATAAGTTTATCCTGCGCTGCCTGAACCTACGCTACGTCGGTGCTGCGGTGTCGCAGATATCGCGCCCGCCAGGCTCTTGTTCTACTATAACGTTACTTACATCCTCCAGCGCCCAGGTGGAGTCCACGAGCGGCTTGACCTTGCCCTCTCCCCACAGCGCGAACACGCGCTCGACGGCGCGGCGCACGTACTCGGCGCGGCCGTGTTGGAACAGCAGGTGTCGCAAGTTCAAGCCCGCCAGGCTCTTGTTTTCGTCGAACAGCTTGATCGGAGATACTTTGTCGACTTGCCACCACTGGAATAAATGAAGCGAAATTTATATAAAATATTTATTTATATGATTAGTACTAGCTTCTGTCAGCGACTTCGCCCGCATGAAAGTAAGTTTTTCCATACAAACTTTTGACTCCCGTTTCATCCCCCTAGTAGGGGGTGAATTTTGGAAAATCCTCTCTTAGTGTTCGCCTATGTCATAAAAGGAAAACTTGTGCAAAATTTCGCCCTCCTAGTCTCAGTAGTTTCGCCTGTACGTAGATATGTCAGTCAGTCAGTTTCTCTTAGTAGTAAGTAGTAGGTAACTGAATTGATTCCAATAATTTCTACACCACATTGTTATATTTTTTTTTCAAAAATATTTAAAAAAGTTCACAAGTTACAAAGATACAACCGACACTAGATAGATAAAATAATTAAGAGAGTAAAAAGATTTAATTATCTAGGTAATTTTACTTTCTCACGTCTATGTGGCAAAAAAAGGCTAAAAGTTTTAAACTATCCATAAAAGTTTTAACAAAAAGCGCACAACACTACAATCTCATTTAAACCAATCACAATATAATGTACTAGGGTTCCACACCTCAGCAGGTAGTAACCTAGCTACAATCAGATAATTAGTCATTGGATACTCACGGCACGCGCGGCGCTGAAGAAGCTCTTCGTCTCGCCGGTCACGATGTTAGATGATCCTGCGATACACACCATTGTTTACTAACACGCAGTTAGAAATATTGAATAGGTTATCACGTTTAATAAATTAAGTAACATTGTAGTCAAGCAAATCCTATTAAAGCTTAACTTAATTTCGAATCAAGAATCTACGTTCCTATAACATTCTTGACTGTAGAAAGCCCAGCTGTAACATTTTTGACTGTAGAAAGCCCAGCTGTAACATTTTTGACTGTAGAAAGCCCAGCTGTAACATTTTTGACTGTAGAAAGCCCAGCTGTAACATTTTTGACTGTAGAAAGCCCAGCTGTAACATTTTTGACTGTAGAAAGCCCAGCTGTAACATTTTTGACTGTAGAAAGCCCAGCTGTAACATTTTTGACTGTAGAAAGTCCAGCTCGTAGTAAGCCCATACATCTTGACCGAAAATTTCATAAATATTTTTGTAGTCACTAAGATAGGATGAGACTTGCAGAGATTTAGAATTTTATTACATACTTAGATAACATATCGACGGCGAAGTGCCAATAACTCCTAACTGTCGAAGTCAAAAATTTCCTGTCCCAAAAACGTTAGGAAGTAATACTACAAATTGACACGTTGGTTTAGTTAAGTGTTTCCACAATTTAATTTGATGCAATTGCAACAAAATACCCACTTCGGAGATTTCACTAAAACATGCGGAAATACACATTAAAATTATAAACGCTAAAAAGTAATTTTATTTTCTCGAAAAATTACAGTTGGAATTTATTGGTACTGCACCGACGATACCTAATAGGTATGTGTGTCAAGAATTAGCTCGCAAGATACTCGTTAAAAATTTAACTTCATCAAAAATCTTATAAAAATTAGTACACATACCATACAAGATGTATCGTCCCATCGGTTTCAGCAGCTGGTAGCCACGGTTGCACTCCTCACCGCAGAGACAGTCCAGGACGATGTCCACGCCATCGGCAGACACCCTGATGACATCACAAATGAAGTTAGCCACATGATTTTATTATAAGAACAGTTTAGATCACATCCACCTGCCGTCCTCTTATCCCCTACCCTTGTCCCATGTTACTTCTATACTTTTGTTTAGCGCATCATATTTTCATCTTAATCTCTTGTCAATCGTCACGGTCATTACCTTTCCTTTCCTTAAAATATACGACAACTCAATATCGTTAATTGTCAACCTCATTAAGTCCTCAGTCGTGTTTCATATTTGAAGTTAGCTGTTGCCTGCGACTCCGTTCGTGTGGAGTTTAAGAACATTATTTTCCTTTTTTTGCCAGTCATGTAAAAAATTGTTATCTACTCGTATTTCGGAGATGAGGAAATTACGCCTCGTTCCCGCGGGAAAGTAAAAACTAGCTTAATTTACTCCTTGTAATATCAGCTAACTGCCAGTGAAAGTCCCGAAAAATCACTCGAACTGTTTCGGAAATTAGCCGAAATATACAGAGTCTACGCATTTTTGTTATAAGTATTGAACATATACTTTCATACCCATTTAGTGCACTTATTTTGACATTACAAACAAACATACACTTTAATTTTATTTACATGACTGGCTCAGTACCTTTTTGATTCTTACGCCGAACGAATCTTCTTCAATTTATGTACTTACCAGAAATTATAATTTAGTTTACTGTCTAGCAGTAGCTTCTACCAACAAAGGACGGTGGGGAAAGGGTTCATAAACATTATTCAGTAAATCCACCAAAGATAGAAGGCAAAAATTATCACGCTTTTTCAGGAAGGTATTAAAAAAGAACCTTGGTAATTAAACTTTCTAATGGATGAGCCGTATTAATACTTTTACAGGAATCTATCAATCTCCTAAGCCAATTATTTGCAGGAAGTGTTTTTCTGATTGCTTATCCGTTATTTTATTACCTAATAAAATATTTAATTATTTTAAAGAAATGCAGAGCGTCTCCCAAGGTTCTCTACGATAGTAACAGATATAAGTTTTCTATTTGTTTTTAAGAAAACTTATGTGAAGTAAGGGTAGGGCCGTAGATACTTAAATTATACTTAATACGTACATATACACCACTAGTTTTTAATTAGTACAAATACTTAAAGGGCTTATTAGAAAAGATCTTGTAAAGTCTCAATAAATAATATTCATATACAGCAAAGTTATTAGCGTATGTTTATATCCCAAAATGTCACTCAATTTATGGAAATATTGTACAGGCTATTGATTATGAATGAAAAACAATGGACAAACACTGCGCGTAGTATATTCTAGTAGCAATTGTTATGAATAATTGATTCAATTATGAATTTACCAATTATGACATTTTTTTCAGTACTCATTAAAAAAATAGAGGTGTATGTAGGTATATCAAACTTAGGTAGGTACCTAATATAATTTTGGCGATAAAAAAAAAAAAAAAAAAAAATTACCAATTTTGAATTTTTCAACTGTTTTGTGTATTCTCTTTTTTTTTCTTTTATACCACCCCTGTATTAAAGCGAAGAAAACTTAATAAAAAAATATTCAAATCAGTCTAGCCATTTTTGAGTTTTAGGCCCCCGTTAAATTATTTCCTACCTTTTAATCAATTTTAAAATTTTCTACAGTTTTTTTTTTCTTTTAAACCATCCCTATATTAAAAAGAACAACAAAATAAAAAATAGGTTAGGTTAGCCGTTTTTCAGTTTTAGCGAGACTAAACGTACACCGGTTCATTTTTACATAATATATAGAAGAAGATTAGTTTTACTAAAATAAAAGATGTTAGTAATCATACATGTTGCCTCACTTTATATTGTAAATCAATATTGTTTTAAGAGCATTTCTACGCGCAGTAGATAACTGACTATTTATTTACACTGATCTTGTGTGGCTCTCTTGTTTACGCTGTAAAGTGCTCACCAGATATAAAAATATCTTTGTCTATTTACGAGAATTAAATGACGCGCTTGTTATGAAGCAGCTGCCCTAAGGAGCGGGTTAGAAACCGAACAATTAACGTGGTACAACACCAACTTATCCAGACCTCAAACTCCAGTTATTAAGTTCCCTCTTTGAACCGTTAATAAAAGCTCTAGGGGGGTGGGAGAGATCTTTGTAAACTGGTACTGCACATATCACACGAGCCAGGACTCGCACAGAAATATGTAACTGTAATAAGCGCCAATTAACTAAGCCTGGGATTGGGAACAACATACTTGAGCTGTGAAACGTCGGGAAGTAGATCATCAATGATTCAACTTTGAATTCTTTGACGACGAACTATGATTATAGCCCTAAAGAATCCGGACGAGATTTATGCAACGCCGTCATTAAATTAACCGACAAATCGCTCTAACTAAAAAGAATTTATTGAGACAATAATAGGAATACACGGGCATAAAAATCCTCGCATACCAAACATTTAGTGCGTGTAACGTAAACAAAGGTATTATTAGTAAGATGAAGGGCCGCTGAACGGGATATTTTTAGCTCAGTGATATCACGAATCCGATCTTTCCCTTCATTTTTAGAATTCTTCATGATTGCTGAAGAAATTAATTTATTCTTGTGATTCACAGTGGTTGGTTCAACATTCATTTTATCGCTGAATGCGACACTGTTTCAAGAAATGGAGATGGATTAAAGATTATTTACATGCAGAAGTAAGTACATTTACGACTGCTGATCAATAGTGTAAGACTGAGCACTCGTAAAGTCGTAATAAATAGGGCGGAATCAGATTGATTTTTTTTACTTTGGCACGTGTTCAAAGCACAATGAAGCATTCAAACTATATTGATGATCTCACCGAATTCTTGATATGAACTTTAAATTCGATTATCATACATGCGAGAGATCGTAGATCGTGTTGTGGAAGAACGCAAGGACGAGGAGGTACCTCAATGAGGGTATTAGCGGGCAACCAATAACAGTCCACTGCAGAGCAGGTATCTCCAGTACAACGCAATTTAATCAAGATCCTCAGCTACCTTCAATGTCTCAGTTTGCTATAGCCACCCCGCGATGGCCGTCAAGTCAGTCTACATAGCCAGAAGGTGTCGTGGCTGATAGATATAATGTTTAAAATATAATCAAGTTATTTAGACTTTCAAACAAAAAAAAAAACTAAATCATTTGCAGGTACTTTTGAACTGTCAAGAAAAACCGTGCGAGCTAAAATAAAAACAAACTCAAGAAGCTGGTTAGAAAGGGTTTTTTAGCGGGATTTTTTGTAGTGTTCAGCGGCTGTTTTAATTCGCTAATTGATTCCCAGTGGATACTGTGATGTAAAATTGGTGTAGTTTTGTATCTCAAGTGTCTGCGCAACTAGTAATTCATTTTGTGCAATCAGTGAAACAGGCAAAATCTAGGTAAAATGGAGCTACAGCTGAGAATTTTATTATAGTGTTGACTATCTCCGTGAAGAAGGCTGACTACATTTACTGCCAAAAACTACAAAAACGTTAGAACGTGTTACATCCGTATTCAAATGTCACTATGTTATCGTTAAAAACTTATAACGCAAGAAAACACTGACTTAAAACTAGGCAATATGGCTGATTGATTATAACCTTTCCTTAGGGGCAAATACAAAAATAATCGGTCTGAAAGTCAGTTAGTTGAAGTCGTTGATAAATAATTGAATATGATTGGTAGTTCAGACAAGCTTTTTTTTGGGGTAGGGAAAAATTAAATAACTTCTCCCGCTATGGGATTTCTTTTTAGGTAAGAAATCATCCAGCGACTTTTTCGCTCTAGGGAGTCGGAGCGAGAGGGCGTGTCAGACTTTTACTGACTAAAACCCACTCCTGTGTTCCTTCTTTGCCTTGCATTCTAGGACTCCGGGTATACCTTTCAGAAGCAAACCCATGGCCCCAGTAGGCTTCGACCCTGCTGGGCTTTCCCGCTATGGGTGGAGCGACAGGATGTGTCAGACTTTTACTGACTGAAACCCACCTGTGTTCCTTCATTTACCCTTTCCAGGCCCACGGTACTTAACTCTTTCGAACATTCCTGCAACGGAAAAGCTGTAAAGCTTTTTTTCTGTAGGTGTTATAGTGTGGGCGTATACATAACGGATAACTCTTGAAGGGCTGATACGTTAGATAAGGCGATACAGGCAAATTGAGATTAGCAATCTCATAATCCCAATTTGCAATAGGATCGAGTTTGTATCAATATTGGTGGTGTAAGTGCGGTGTGTCATAAAAATGGATCAATGACATAAATATATCCTGCATTATGTTTACCCTACGAAAGGTCTAATACAACATATATTTTTTTACTATCATTATAGGAAAGATTTGACTTTTTTGTTTGTTTGTTACGATGTAAACCACGCTGAAAATCAGCGCTGTTCCTCGTCGCATTTTGCGTGTGGACACGGCATTATGCTGAGCGTACGGCCGTTTTGCTCGGACGTGGCGCATATATGTTATTTTTTAATTATGTTTTTGTCATGCAAAATGTTTGCAATATGTTAGTTTTAAGTTGCGCCTTTTCCGGCAAATAAAAAGATTTTCTTTCTTTCTTTCTTCTATTTAACTCAAAAACTGCTTGACCGATTTCAAAAATTATTTCACCATTAGAAAGCTACATCTTCACTGAGTCGCATGGGCTATTTATTTCCTACATTCATGCGGGCGAAGCCGCTGGCAGAAGCTAGTAATACAACAATGATATATCTATCTATGCAAAGAAAGGATTGCACGATTTGATCTTTAACAGCCTTTCCAGCAACACAACTCCTGGGTTAAACTTTAAAGAGTGTTTTTTTTTTACACCTATAGATTATTTGTTTGTCAAACCTTTCAAAATCTAGCACATGGCTCCCTTCAATAGGTACAGACGTTAAGAAAAATATGGAAGGACTAACTGCTACCAGTGGCTTTGCCTACATGAAAGTAGAAAATGGTCCTAAGGCAACATACTCCTGGCATAAAAAGTATTCTATGTGGAATTCCAGGAGAATCCACCTGTTTGCCAAATCGTTTAATCGAAATCCCTTCATACCGTTTGAGCGAGCCGTTTAAAGAAGTAACATACACACAAAGACGCCTTTGTAATATTAGTGTGAAGATTCACAGAGGAAAAAAGGAAAATAAAACGTGTTGCGCCAACCCGAAGTAACATGGAACAGGGGCAGAAATAAAATGACAGTTCCACCCAGAAGTTCGAGTTCCTGTCTAAAGTAAATAAATATTGACTTACTTTCGCACTTCGCTGGTGTAGTCACTGCCGCGCTCGAGCAGATGGTCGATGTTGTTATTGTTGGCCTTCAGAGCTTCGTGCTTGGTCTTCGAGCAGACGCCGAACACCGTCACGTTTTCCACAGTCTTAGCTAACTGAGCTACTGCTTGGCCCTATAACGTTAAACAGAATTTTAGATATCGGTCCTATAAAACTATCAATGGTTAACTGTAAAAACCAAGATCATCATTTTCGTGTTAGGAGTTTTTAGCGGGATTTCTTCGAGAGAAGTTCAGTGGCTTTTTTAATTATTCGCAAATTGATTCCTAGTGGATATTGTGATGTAAAATTGCTGTAGTTTTGTATCTCAAGCGTCTGCGCAAGTGGACAATACATAGAATCATAGAAACAGACGCGATCTCGGTAAAATGAAGCTGAGAATTTTATTGTAGTTTTGGCTAGCTCAGCCAAGTTTGCCGAGAAAGTTGACTTGATACATTTGCTGCCAAATACTACAAATACATTAGAATGTTATTTCATATTCTAATGGTAAACAAATGAATTATTCATACGAAGCATTTTGTTGTGCTACATGCTACGAAGACATGGCTTAAAAGAAGTTAGTATCCAAGCCAAAAACATTAACAAAAAAAAAAAACATTTTCGTGCTGCACACAGCTTTGTAGCGTTCTCAATTCAAATGCCGTTATATTAGCAAGTCGATCGATTAGTCTTCCGATGTTCACATCGGACACAAAGACGCTATTGTGGGCATAGTCAATATCAATAGTCTCAGATTGTGTACAAACGATTGGTTTCCGGACGGTAAGCGTCCGTCCATTGTACCGAAGTTCTAAACAGACTTGCCGAAACTCAATCGACTATAAACTCAAGTTAATCGCCCCAAAAGTTACCCAAAGCTTTCAGCTACATTAAAACTAAAACACTATCCACATTTACCATCACATTTTCATCAATGGTTAGCATAGTCGTAGGTTATTTGCTTGTAAATTGGTTTCCCCTGTTAATAAATGTCAGCTAATTGATACTGTCACCCCGCCCAACGAACGCGCTTCATATTACCGGCCAGAGACACGCGAGGGTGTTCGGTAGTCACGTCATATGGAAACTAAAATTCCAGAGCAAACATGAATATTTTGTGAACTATTTAGAGCAACAATTAGACATCTCGTTAGTGTGTTTACTCACTAATTATCAACTACACAAGACTGTGAAGCGTGCTGTGTGCTCAGACGCAAGGGTCAATGCTACCGCGACTCCGCGAGTATTTTCGATTTCATTCGGTATTTGTCAAGTTCTGAATAAACTTAATTTTAGCTTTGCATTCATGAGTTTTGGGTGTGAGTCAGTTTTTATAGCCGACGTGCTCTTGAACTTCACTTTCATTTTCTGAAGATACGCTTACATAGTAGATCGTATTTTACAATGACTTTACATTTACAACGAGTGATGTTTTTATCTGTGGTCTAGAAATTCAATTCGTTTTTTTTTTTTCAAATGTATGGTTTTGCTATCTATAGCATTTGTTAGATGAGCCGGAAAACAAAGGAATCGGAGGCGTGGCAGACTCGAGGCGATCCACGAAAGAGAATCGAAACGAAACGGTCGGAACTTGGCTAGGCCTGCTGTACTATTTTACCCGACTGCGCGACGACGGATTATTGCCAACGGCTATCATTCTTTAGAAATTATTGATATGTGCTAAAGAGTAGGACTGCCCCGAAGTGTAATCACAAATATTAAAAGAAATAACTTACCACGCCGCCTCCAGCGGAGTGCACAAGCAGGCTCTTGCCAGGAGTCAAGTTAGCCATCTCGAAAAGTAGCAAATAAGCTACCACATAGTTGGTAGTGACTGCCACGGCGTCCAAGGCAGTCATGCCTTCTGGCAGCACATACACGTACTGGGCTGGCACGGACACGAGCTCGGCCCAGGCGCGGTACTCTGGGAGAGCCACGACTTGGTCGCCAACCTGGTTGTAAATAAGTAAAGTTATAAGTTGTTAACTTGTTAGCAAAAAATAGGCGAAACTCTGGATAATAACTCGTCACCGCCGCCACGCGATGTTTGTCGTTTCTATCGACAAGCGATCAATAAAGTGTGACAGAGGTGTATTCCATCCACTCTGTCAAGGCAATTTAAAAAAAAATTGAGTGTTAGTATTCACTAAGCTCTTGAATAATAGAGTGTATATTAATAATAATCTTTAAATAAAAGAGAATTTAGAAAATTACAATTTTAAACGTAAATACGATATAAACATTATTTTTTAAAAAGCACAAGCGATTGTCGATAAAAAAAGAAGGTCCCTTTATCAATATTATGAATAGCAATACTAGAGGATTTATAGATGCATTAAATTACTATTCAGTCATCAAGGCTGATGATCTGGCGTGGTTTCGAGATAATATATAGGTCTAGATAGTTCCTCATAGTAATCGTGACAAAGCTCAAAAGGTTACAGGCATTCAAGAACCCTTAAGTTCATTTTAAACCAAATATCCATTCCAGCCATAACACTAAATCGTATAAGAATGTATCACTAGTCGTGAAAACAAAGAGAAGTGTTTATAGTGCCGTCCATTATGAAACCTTTGATGTTAACTTCACATATTCGTAGAAGATTAATCGGCGGTCGATTTCGAACGATGAACTAAAATTCTGAGAAACGACCTGAAGAAGTTGAGATGGATAACGAAGGTGTAGATCAAGTTACTTTTTGAAAGGGGCACATTTATGGATAAGATAGCGGTAAATTAAACGATGAAGGGTCATGAGCTAAGGATATCACATCAATAAATGATAACATTAACGATGAAGTTCAAGCAGTGAAGTGTGAGTTAAAATATCTAGCTAGGTATTTTTACAACTATAGAAACGGAAGTTTTATTACCCACAGACATTGCAATTAAAACTAATTCAATTTAAATTAGAAATAGCGGCAGTTGCAATCCGTTGCGATATACCACAGGCCCATGACCGATTTACTTAGACTAAAACTATTAAACCAGGCATTAAACGAACTGTAATTAACATTGCAATAAAACATCAACAGAAAGGAAGAAATTTTAATTAAAATAATTTCCCAGCCAGTAGGGACTCTGGTTGGCACATTAATTGTATTATTCATTACCGAATTAATATTCTGAAGGCGTGAGAAATTTCACATAGTGATGGTGAGGAATCGCACGAGGAGACGTATCGGAGAAACCAATTAAGATTAGGGTTGCCCAAATGTCCCGAGAATTTCGTAAAATATGCGGCGGAATTGCAATGTCTCTGGTATTTTCTACAAAAGGGTAAATAACAAACCAAAGAAGGTAATCACTGCTTTGTACAAACTCACCCCTTTTGGGGCTGGGATCGTAATAACGGTTAGCGAAAACGAAAAACATAACAGTCATTTTGAAGCAATCGTACTTAAATAAACATCACGGTCACAGTAGATCGGTGTTACGATTACGACCATTTTTTTACTTCGTTTATTTCATATTTTGTCATTATCTCTTCCTAAACTAGCAGCTATAAGTATTTAGTTATTAAGGTCGTTTCCATGGTTACCTTGAAATTGGTGACTCCCTCGCCGACCTGTTCGATCTCTCCGGCGCATTCAAAGCCGAGGATGAACGGTGTTTTGGGAGGAGAGTCGATAGCTCCCTGTCGTACGATCAGATCTTGGAAATTCAGGCCACTGGAACAAGTAAAGGAAGTGTAAGTATTTTAAGATATTGGTATGACCGGAGTAGTGTGGCGGACCTTGAGGAAGGCATATGTCCATTACTGGATGTCGTTCGTTTGGTGATGATAAGCAATAAATACATATCTAGTAATTGTGGAGAACAAAGTGTGAAACTTCTAAAAATAAAAATACACTTTGAAGGCAGCAAAAGCTTTACAGAACATGGACTTAGCATCCATAATCCTGATTGTCTGTAATGAGCTAGTTGACTGAATACAGTTACAAACAATGTCTTAGTCCTGTTGAAACACCAATAGGATCGATCGAGCGAAACGATACGAATTTGAATTTATTAATCTCATTCAAGTAATCATTCAAGTTTATCGTGGTGAACGATATCAATAAACAAGTGGGTAGGTAGTTAATTATAAGGCTGGAGTCAGGAATGCGGTAGCCATTTGTTATTATGTTCTAGAACACGCGCACAGAATAAAGAAGCCTGCATTTAAATTTTAAACGTGTTGACGAATCAATCAATATGAATATGGTAGGATATAGGTGACCTCACTATTGTTACACATAAAGGACTTGATAATTTAGGTTACTTAATTTAGACACTACCCACTCTCAATGTCAAAGTTGGTGGTGTAGCGGCGTACGATATAAAAAGTTTTACTTTTATTATTCAAGCTCAATTTTACGAGGTCTCCCATCTGGACGAAAGATGAACGGCTAATGGAATGGGCCATAAAGATAGTTTGAGACTGCAGAACCACATAACGCACGTCAATGTAACTGACGAATGGTTCCCTACGCATAAACGTAAACGACAAACAGAATGAAAATATAAACATGTATGTATGATAGCTACAGACAAAGACGCTGATATTGTACTGAAAAACTATCCCACGGAAGTTTAAACAGATCAAGACCAGTAATATTGCCAGATAAGACCGTGTATAGAATAACAACACGTTGCTAAACCAGCAGAATAATGCGAAGATGTAAACACGTGTAACAATATTGCAAGCGGCCATACTGGATCCAGTCACTGCGGGCGTCCTACCCTACCCTGATCGATATGTCTCGATTGAGCTCCAAGTACCGAACTACCTATAGCTTCTGTCTACAATACACTGACAACAGTTTTATTTGCTTACATGTATAGGTCTTCTTGATTGAAAGTAATATTGGCTGCTGTATATTCTACATAAATAATTGGGTCGTTTTTCTTTTTTTTACCGACAAAAATATATGTAAATATCGTTTGATTACGCTTAATATTTTTAAATTTTTCAATACTCTTTTAGTTTACCTAAGTCATCCCAAAAAATTACAGTAGCTTGTAGAAAACGTAAGTATTAGTATGCATTTTACTAATATTAAAATTAAAAATAATAATTTAAGGTTTTAAATTGGATAGTAGGTACTAGGTAATTTCAGTTCCCAACTTTTTTTTTTAATTAGCTTGACAGAGTGGACGAAATACATCTCCGTTACACTATTCTGTACTGAACGGGCCACATGTATCCAAAAGCTGCGTTATATCTCCTGTAAAATCTTCAGTACCAAATTTTCAAACAATCAATATAAAAAACGTCCATTCGCTGTTCCCAGTACACTTCCAGAAACTCTGTTTATTGTAACAGTTTACAGTCGAAAGTAATAAACGTCTGCTGTGTTAAAACAACTGAATGCTTAATTTTCCAAAAGCCTATTGTACCTACGACTAAACAAGGAAATGCCATTGGTCGGCTAATAGAACTCCGAAAATATCCATAGTGCACGAAACAACAAACAATCAAAGCTGGAAAACTCCGAACTCGTATTACGGTAACGCAGTTTACCTAGCAACAGTATTATGTGGATACGAGAGGTTTCACACGTACAACACGGTTCTAATTTAAACAATTGTTTTGAATCAATTTTGTTGATTAAATCTAGCCAAATTGTAGCCCTAGCCGTAGGTAGGCAACCATTATAGATAGGTACATATACACGCAAACACTGTAATTTAGTGCTTAGCCCTCCCCTTGTCTGTGTCCCTCCAGGTTTTCCATGAGTCATCGTCTACCCCGTTCCCGGTATCGATGTATTGTGGTGAAAGCGGAAATTCGATATCATTTTTGTCATCGGCGCCGAGGGTATTAAACTACCCGCAAGTCGCAATTTATAATAACCTACACTTAGGATTGTGTAGATAATTATAATTGATACCTTTACGTAATTCCGAATTCTTTCCAGAATTCTGGACAAATATTTACGATTTCAATCACGGTTCAATGACTAGTCGGAAATTATACTTAAGTTTGAAGCGTTGATGTAAATATATATTGATCTATAGTTGCTGCTCTGGAGTGAGTAGGCGTCGCTATATTGTAACCCTCGCCTACTCTCTCTCTCTACGCAACGAATTTGTTAAATGTTGCTACATGCTCTAAGTTATTACCGTTCAAACTGCATAAGTAACCCTACATTTTAATGATCCTGAAAGGGTTAACGGACTTTTGCCCTTAGTTTGCTATCAATGGCTCATTGTAACTATAGTGCGTAGGTAGGCACTTTCCTCATTAATTAATTGAGCCGCCATTTATGTGTGCCCAGTAAACAAATAAGGAAATTAATCAACTCGATGAATAATATCTCTATAAATATTACGCCTTTGTTAAACATTCAAGTGATGATTCATACGCATCTCTGTATGCAGTTTAACTTTGTTTCACGCATGAAGGAGTTAAAGAAAAATGTTGGTGCCCCCAGCTTATCATATAATTGATGTATGTATATTAATGGACACTGAAGCCTTCAATTCGGGGTAATTACTGTAATTAGCGCGACATGGGAGTGGAATGAGTCGCAAGTCGCCACGGTGTCGGCTGTCGCACGTCTGTCACCCGCATACGTTTTATTGGGTAAATTGGGCGCGGGTACTACGGTTTCATTATGGAAAAGCTTTGTCCTACATTGGTCCTCCATAGACGACGATCCTGGGACCCAAGGGTCGGAATGTTAATCTGAGATAATCTCCGACGAGTCTCGCTTGTATCGAATTTTACGCACGCTACCTGACCTGACCGTTTATTCAACATTCATTGAATGGCTTCCTTCTATAACAATAGTTCGTTACGAGCATGTCATGCGCAGGTAGACTAGTTTTTGTTGATGCTTGCACTACCTGTAAATAAATAACGCGAATTCCACGTTCAGGACGATTAAGAATTCCCTGATGAAACATTCGTGGGGTCTACACACGGTAGTGTTTAAAGTTGCCAGGGTTTAATTGTTACACACTATTAAAGCTTGTAGGTAATAGCGTAAAGGGAGGCATCTGAATAAATTATTATGTTAGAACATTGTTTCCAAGTGTTGTTGCCAGTCGCGTGTTTCAAACTCCTTATGTCAAGGCCCCGAGGTCGATAAAACCGACGACGTCGCACAGCCAAACGGCCAAACTGCGAGTTATCAAACCCTGCCCTCCTTCGATTATCTTAATTACGGAGTCATTTCCACAAATTCGAAGATAAACGAGTTAGCATTGAATTTTAACTTCCAATACTTAGTTCAGCATGAGTCACGAAGTATTTATTAACGTAGGTTATTAACATTTATCATTGAAGTCTCTCGTAAAACCAGGAATTTAATGAGGAAATGTGCGTACAATATTGTCATATTATAGCATTGACAGCGACGTTGCTGCGGTAACTCCTGCGGCAATTAATTGGATCACGTACAAGTTCAGGATTACTGAAAGGTCTTCACTATTCGCACGTACACAACCCCAGCGAAGTGCTAATGCGATTAATGCGCTGCGTTGCATACAATTTCTATTCACGCAATTCAAATAACTTCACGGTTTATTGAACACTAGCAGAATGATATGTCGAGAATAATTTTGAATATGTTATTATTTGCGTTGCGTTCGCCCCCCTCACGTGTGCACGATCATTTAGAATGGACATTAAAATGAACGAATGAACACCCTCAGTGCGGGTAATTTTAAAATTGCATCGGGGTTGGTGGTGGTGTGACGCGACGGGCAGGCGACGCCGCCGCGCCGGCAGGCGTCGGGTCTCCGGCGACGGCGTCGGCGCGACGCCATCCAACATGCTATGCTATACCATGCTAGATACGTAGCCACTACGTAGTCTGTACTACAAATGGCTACCACCTAGGGAAAGTTTTGCCATAAGAAATTCATGTTCATTAACATTAGTGCGGCAACCATTTAGATGTCTAGACTGTAATTTTTATGGCTTGAGTGCTTGAGAGAAAACTTGCTTTGATAATGTTCTGCTTCTATGTAAACTCAAATTGATTGGTTTTCAGTAGGTCCCTACTGAAAACTAAGTAGTAAACAGAATGATGTTTCCAATCTGCAACGTTTCGTGGCTCGTTTAGTTCAGTGGAGGAACTTGCACAAGTCGGATGTCGGGCGTCACGTTCCACTGCACTTCGGCGAAATCCACGCCGCGCGCACTTAACTTACACGAACGAAATTGCTTTTCTGAACTTTGCACTTTCGTTTTCATCGTGCGACAGTGAAAACTACTGAACCGAACCGATTACTTGCACTGTCTGCAATTTTAGACATTCTGGTCGTAGAGTTTTTATGTCTAATCAGTTCATCACACCTGCCAAAAATGGCTAGCGATTGTCTAGACAGAACATTGTACGAGTTCGACGAATTGGTAAAACGGTAGTTGAGCAACAATTTGGCAAAAAAGACCAAAGGAGGCAAAAAATATTGAGGTATTCATCAATGCAGGCCACAGATACTTCCTTTTCAGATTTACGTTTAAGGAAACCCGCAGTAACTATTTCAGGGGGCAAAGTTTAAAATCCATTAAATAACGAACAAATAAGTACGAGCACACAAATATTCCTAGAAATCAAAGTAAAAATTAATAGTCAGGCTAAAACCGCTGAAACTTCCTTCCTTTTCAGATTTAGGGAAAACCGCAACAGTTTCAGGTGGCACTGAAGCACACGATACCGTTACCAACACATTCCTACAAAGCAAAGTCTTGTGTAGCGCGTTATCAAAACATCAAAGAACATATTACCACGACTGTACCACGTACAGTCGATTCGTCAGCGTCTAGCGTTTCCTACGAAAAGTTAAGGAGAGCGAACATCATTGTAATTCATCGTATGTACCGCGTATATGTTAGAGTCACCTTCCGCCCGTGCTCATGTTTCTTGTTCCGAACGTGTTCACGATACGATGGAAGTGACTGTTATCGCTGTTACAGCTCCGTCAACTTGTGTCTTTCACGTAAATGTTTATGGCTCGGTGTTATTATTGCGGGACGTTATTGGCGAGTTTCACTTGTTTTGTTATGGGCTGGCCAATTGTGTGCAATATCTGATGGAAAACTAAGCCGTTTTCCAAGAACAGTCGGCATTACTGGCCACACATGAAGTCTGTAGTGCCGCGCCAACTTTCAATCTTTAAAATTATTCTTTTAACTGGTGTTGTAATGGATCTTTCACAAAATGAATTTGATATAAAGTCTCTTACACTTCCTTTTCCAAAAACTGTTTCAGCATCGACTCAACAATAGGTAGGTAGGTACGTGTGTAATGATTTATTTTTGAAAGAACCTAAAAGGACAATAAATATGCTAATCTGGATTACGGTTTCCGGAAACATGGCAAGTTCACTAATTCAAAACACTGTCCCCGAATGGAACCGAAAACACAACAAAAACTAAATCCGGGGCTCGGGATCCCCAAGTCATATTTCTCAACATGCAACGAACTAGAAAAACTTACAACAAAAAGGCCTTCCTGAGAATTCAGCCTTCCAAAACGCTTCAGTATCTCCGATTACAAATTAAATCTTCATTACATACAAATGTGTTAATTAGGGGTGATATAACGTCTACGAGATTGTTTTTAAGAGTAGGTAACCGTGGCCTTGGAACGCAAATGGCAATTAATGGAACACGGGTGGGTTTTACTCAGTAAAAGTCTGACACGTTCTCTCGTTCCACCTAGAACGGGAGAAGCTGTTATTTGATGATATTCTTACTCAAAAAAAATAGGGTTGATACAGTGTAGACGTTTATGAGTGGTGACTCAGAACTATATAGCTTACAAAGACTACGATTTGTGAATAGGAATAGTACCTATTAATTTATCATACGTATGTGTTTACTAGTACAACTGCACCGAATGGAATTTCCTGATTCGCGTACTTTCTGATTCATTTGTATTCTACACCGACATGAATCGACTTCGAGTTGCCGACTTAAGGCTCTAGGTCTCGAGCAGTGCCATAAAACAGTGCTTTTCTGAAGCTTACTCCTTAGTAACGATTAGGTCAATAGGTTTGAAAAAATAATAATTGTAGATTCATAATATCATTCATTATCAACATATGTTTTTTTGTATGAGTAATACTTTTGCCAAAAAAATATTTACAACATGATATTTTATCACTTGTATTCCCTACTACTTACAAAAAGCTTTGATCTTTAGAAATATGTTTACACAAAATAAGTTTTTTTTCAAATTGTACATAGCATATGTAAATCAATCAATAATTCGCAAAGAAAATGGTTTTAAAGGTCAGCGGGGCTCTATGCGGCGCAGGCGACAGTGCGAGAATGTGTGGATCAAACTCCAGCCAGATTTTCAAGGGACTATACGCCTTAATACACTTAAGTATTATTGTGTTATGGGCTTATAAAATATGCACCGGAAGTTGAGCTGGCTGGATCGATCGCTCTGTGCAACCTATGTTCTGCTTCTGACGCATCATCTATGTGGTCGTGGACTCATTGCATGATAATTAAAAACAATTGTAGTTATTTTTTATGTACTAAGACAATGTAAATGTAGTAGGTAGTATATGGTGATGAATAAGCGATCTTTGAAATTCCAACGTTCTGTTCTGCTATTTTAAATAATTTTCGCTGTAGTATTTTCCCGTTTCAGCGCAAAGAAATGATCAGTTTAATTTCAGTGTTTCCCCGTTTTGCCGCGAAGACATGGCTTTTGATTAAGTGAAGGAGAAAAACATGGACCGTTTTGTTAAGTTGTGTAGGTAGTCAAACTTGTGAAAGTTTAATATATTCAGGATATCGTAGCACAGGGCTGCGGGATTGTTCGAAAGAGTTAGCGTGGCCCTGGAAAATACTGTAGGAACAGAGATCGGTTTTATACAATAAAAGCACAAAAGTCTGATATTCCCTCTCTCTCTGCCTGTATGATATTGGGGATATTGAAGACGATATTAGGAAGATTTGATGTATTTCCACTAAAAAAACAAAAACAACCATATGTAGGTACCGATAAAAACAAGACAGCGGAACAGTATTCAACTGATATTATAAATATAAAAATCTCTAAAAAGGATTTCGACCTTGCCAAACTAAAACCAGGTAGGGAAATATGGTATTATAATTCAATTTCGTGCTAAATACTTTATTTCACAGCCTTCATGAGCACTTACAAAACGCTAATGCATTTACGTCCGTACGCCGTTTGGGAATATAAGACTTACTTTCATGACTTATAAATAGAACCTAGATAATCAAATAGGGTCACACTATGGTATTTGTGCCACAATACATAAGTAGGTAAGTACCTAATGGTTTGCGTGACAAACAATAAGACCCTTACTTAACTAAATACCACATTTGATGTTTATTATAAATGTATAATTATACAGTTTTATCTACAACATGCAAGTGCAAAACATGCAGTTTAACGAAGGAAAAAGTTTCAATCATTCAATAATTACTGGACCACATTTACCTAGATGATGCATTGTGTTAGTCAATATATTGCTGTGTAAAATAAATGAGTATTTTCAACAGAACCGTTTCGTAAACTCGTAAAAGGAATCAGAGTCTGAGACTGCAACCTAACCAGATATAATATGTCGAAGAAATAAAAATCATAGACAACAAAGCATTGTGTCTAAATAACTGCAAAATAAATGAGTATTTTCAACAGAACCGTTTCGTAAACTCGTAAAAGGAATCAGAGTCCAGCGACTGCAACCCAACCAGATATAATATGTCGAAGAAATAAAAATCATAGACAACAAAGCATTGTGTCCAAATAACAGCAAAATTACATGGTGGAGGCGCTTGGTTTATCAAAGGCTCGGAAGGAATAATTGAGGTGGTTCAAAAAAGCGTTCATATCCGGTTAGCGGGCCCTGACGGTGACCAGAATGAATACACCATGACACGCGTGACGAGGCTATCGACTTCCGATCAGTGACGATGACGAGAATGCCAGCCAGCCGCGTGTGACACCCGCTTTATTATTAGGGCTGTAATTAACTGATGGTGATAATGCTAGGTACAGTGATAGATGCACCCCAAATTGAGTATAAATGACATTACTAATTAATGTTTACGTGTATTTGAATATAGAATTCTAATTGTCAAATTTTGGAACAGTGAACTATAATTATGTCATACATGACAAAGTTCAAATTCTATTGCAACCCATAGTTACTCTAGCAAGACCAAAGCAAGACTTTTTGAATACAAATGTTCAAATAAAAATAAACTTAAAATAGACATCGGTAAAGTCGATACTTTTGCAGGGCGATTTCCAGTCAGCATAGGCACGAACTTGAGGACAGCGTGCAATGGGTGGCTCGCTGTCCGGTAAGGCGCCTCAAAGAGATGTCAGCAAGATCAACAGGGCCCGTTAAGGCCCATGTCTACCAGGGCTGCGAGATTGTTCGAAAGAGTTAAACTGGCCTTCGCAAAGGCAACAGAAGGAACACTGTGGGCTTTAGTCAGTTAAAACTCTGACACTCCCTCTCGCTCCAACCAGACCGGGAGAAGACATGTGATGATCTCCCACATAAAAAAGAAACTATAGATACTTTTCGTTTTTAAACAAATAGTCTCACAAACGTTAATGAGAGAAAGTTTGTTGAAGCCGCAGGATTTGCTGAAGCGAAAATGCACATTTTGAGTTTAAAACGCTTTCTCTGACATGCATTTTCAATCTTCACCGTCTGTTCTGAAATCTGTTCGTACATTTGAAACATATTGAAATATAACCGCAACATGGCCAACATATGGGTACTAGTGGCAAATTACTTTGACTATAGATCGTTCACAAACTGAATGTTAATCCACAAAGGCAATATTGTCTTAACACTGAATAATAAAATTATTTAATAACAGCAAATACCCACAAGTATGCATAGTAAACAAGCGCTCAAAAATCTGTCCTGCATAAAATTACACGATGTTATGGTGCCCGGGGCTGATTGTAATGTGCAAGTAGTTGCAACCTCATTAGTCATACACGATGCTAATGGTGAACCATGTCAACGATGTTTCGGTCCGTCCGTCAGTCATCGGCTTTAATTGTCGACTCAGGAAGTGAACTTGCATTCCGCAGATGGCTGAGCGTCCAACGCTCAACTTTAGGGTGACTAAATAATTTCAATTGAGCCATCATTAAGCCGTTCCTCCGGTCTCGTACGTACTCGTAGCATCCATTTCATAAATTGTTGCCCACATCGCATTAAGCGCACGCATTAGCCACGCACTGCCGTGCTCTATAAAACAGACAAGAATTCGATTCATAACTGCAATTATCGCTTTCAAAATGTGTGTTACACAATTACTGATAATAGCTCTCGATTTTGTGCTTCCAACTACCTTAGCATCGCACCTACTGTTGCTTGGATAGGCAATTTTCATCGGGGCTACAGAAAAGCTACGTGAGCGAAAGTTGGCTTTCGCCTCAGTGTAAAGGAGCTTATACGTGCTTATTTATTTGTAAATACTCATTTTATTGTAATAGCCGATGAGAGAGTTCATCAGACACTACAACATCTCAATATTCACGTCCAAAAGAGAGTGCCCGTGCCCGTCTTGCTCTTACCTATTTGCTATCTACATTCTTTACTTGTTGCATTTAAGATAAATATAAGAACAACTTTCGAAGAAACATGGTGTGTTTGGAAAACTATCTTCTTCCTTGTCATCCTAACATCGAACGATAAAGAAAACAAACAAGGATAACTTCACGTTCAAAGAGCAGACATTTTTCGGATGTAACTAATAAAACTTGTTGCATGGGGCACCCCTCGCTGGCATTAACGCATTTGTAAGCATTGCCAACTGATTCTTAACCGAAAATCGCTTTAATGACGGAGAAAGAAAACTCGCATTCAAATAAAAATAAATGTTATAGTGTACGAATGTAAAAGCAAATAAACCGAGCCTCTAATATTACGGTAACAGTAAAACTTTTAACAAAGCTATAATAACCGAAATCAATGTAGCAGACCCTCATATGGAACATATGCGGGTCGGCAAAAAAGTCATCTAAACAGCGTGACGCGTCGCGCGGAGGGTAATAAACGAAATATCATATAGTGACCGAACTGAAAGTCGGTAAGCAAAAAGGTGTCGGAACGAAGCATATTAGGGCGTGCGTCGATTCTGTACGAGGGTGCCCTTACTGCTACCTATCTAAATATAGATCCGCAACGACTCCGGTACAGGAATTTGTACTCTAAACACGTCTGTGATGTACCCACGGCCCAGTAGCTTTGAGCAGATTACTTTGGAGCTACTACGGCTACTACCACTAACTCAGCCTTCTCTAGTCTATTGTTTTTTGGGATTTATAACGTTAAAAATGTATCAAGTCACTATCACTATTTCGATACATACACTGGCATTGCCTGGCTATCAATCTGATTTTATTCATCATGCATGATATACAAATAATTTAAAATCTTTGGGTTAAGGTCAATACCGAAATATAATTTGTATTAGGGTAACCATGATGTGGAAGTTTGATACTCAGGAATTGTCTTACGTGTAAGCGATATTTTTTAAGGAAATTGTTTTTTTTTTTCAAATTAATATTACTTTTATTTGCATACAATTGGCATACAATGAGAGTAAGTAAGCCTCTGCTTTGAAAACTTTATTAAGTTTATGTACCACGTGAAAATATAGATACTGAAAAAAGGCGACTGCGATAGTAGTACTCTTTTTTTTATTATTGATAGGCTCGCGTTTGACCACCATCTCACCTGATGGTAGCCACGCTTGCCTAGAAGTAGCCTATTCACTCTTGACTTAAAGACTCGTCAAATAAGTAAAAATAAGAACACTACAGTACCGCTAGTCGTAGTTAGAAAAAATACCAACACATGCTTTTATTCATTTATCGAAGAGCATGGTTAATGGGAGCTATAAAAAACAAGCATTGGCGTCGAAAGACGTAGGGCCTGCGGAGATTGGTCGGGCGGCGTGGCGCGGGTAGGGGACGCGCCGTATTGATCCGGCGCGCGCCCCGTACCCCCCTCCCTTTCCCCCGAGGCCCCGGGCTCGCCAGACATTACAGAAGCACTCGCAACCCTCGCCCCGTACCCTCTACCAACCCTGAACACGACGCCCGGGTATAACGCAACCACACCCCTTTTTCATGCAGAATCGAGTCACGGGATTTTCCAATTCAATTTACTTAGCAATCTAGACCATAAGCAGCGGCTGTCGAGATCATAATGGATAGAAAATGTGATAAATAACGAGACTGACTTTGACGGCAAAATCATGTACAAAAACCATAGAGGTGAAACTTTCTCGCCACAAGATTGATTGAGATTCAATAAGGAATTCACAAAGATTACGTATCTTCCAGAAAAATTTGGCGAATGTTCTGGAGTTGTGTATTTGTCACGAGTAGTAGGTATATTTATCAAAAAAGAAGAAAGTATGCTACATGTTTACTACCATATACAGTAGCGACTTGATTCGATTATGGGCACAATAAGCGAAGGAGCATTTTCGTAAGTTCGTTGACTCCGCGAACAATGTGCCCGCGGGCGGCGGTTGGGCCGGCGCGACCCCGCCTGCCGCATCTGCTGTCCGACGATGGATTTTATAGAGACAGCATATGTTATAGCTACAGCTTCCGACAAGCATAAGTTTTCGAGTAATATGAATATAATGGCCGAACATATGTGACAACACTGACGTTCAAGTAACTTCCCTGTTCACAAAATTAAAAGCAAACAGGAGTTACTCAAACCACGTAAATATGGGAATTAATAACATTGTTTACTTTATTTTGTTCTGATTTGATACTTTTCCTGGACATGTGCAAATACCTACATACCACACACTACCAACGATAGCACTAATGAATCCCACTACATTATACTTAATGGGATAATATTAGTTCAACATTGTCCTTATTCAAAACTGATCACATATTATAATGTACCTAGTTTGAATGAAATAGCATAAAAATACAAATATACAATAATTCAGTTCGGCTTACACTTCTGCAGAGGGTATAAGTACGTCAGAAATGACCAGAATCTGGTGAAGGTCAAAACTGTTTGTTGAATCAAGTGCCCTAATTGAAGGGATCACCCAAATCACTGGCATCGGTGTTGACTCTGTATTCATGTTGTTAGGTGAGTCAGTAGTGATAGCCTAACTTGCTCTGACTCATCTGTATAAGTTGGCTGTGCAAGTAATACGGGAATAAGGTCGTGACGCATCGCAGCACTCATACACACTAATTATTCAGCAAATGAAATAATGTTAAAACAACAAACTATTGAAGAATTAGCTCGATGTGAAGTTTTAACGTGCACGTGTAGCAACTCTGTCTCTCATCTTGTTTGATTGATGGATGGACCGTATCCCACAGGTCATCACTAACGATAACATGTTATTATAAAAATATGAATATAGATAATAATGGGCATTGTTACTATTATATTAAAAAAAAATACTTTGTGTAGAACGAACGAATTAGGTACGTTACAGAAATACTGAAACAGTGAAGAATCAAAAATCGATGGTAAATTAATCGAGATTAATAAATTATGAGGGCATTGAATTGAATGCAATGATCAATTGAAAAAGCTACCATTTATGATAATAACAACTTAATAAAATAACACAATATACCCCCATTATCAAATTAACTTCAATGGGCACATAATAACAATAAATTGTTCTTTTATATTACTCAACTTAAAATGTTAAAAGCAATGAAAATAACCTTTCCTGTTAATTTAATACAAGAGAGTTGTTAAACCAGAAGGCAAGACGTCTGAAAGCAGGGGGTAACAGAGGATACACACAAACAAGCCATAGTATCCAGTACAGTACTGAATCACAAGCGAATCCACCCACTCGCTCCCAGTCAGGTACCACAGCAAGTTATTTGAATCGAGTTAGCTCAAGAACATAACTTTCTAGTGACTCATAGGAAGAGAGCTATCTCGCGCAGACGCTCTCAATAAGGAAGAGGGTAATAAACAAATTCATCTCTCCCATCTTATGCGGCTTCGGAGCCCATTAAAATGCACAATACTGCACTTTATACCATAGAGCTCGGCCCCTGTACTCGAGGGGCAGATGTTATTTTTAGGCTTTAAATTGATACGCCAACAAAGGAAAGGATGTGAGCAATTAACACTGCACTTTCGATACAAAAAGTACCGCGATCTTATACTGATAAGTACACAGTGGAATCCTTGATATTTACGATATCCCTGACCCCAAAATAAACTTGTGTTCGAAATGATGTAGGCCAGACGCCCGGAGCACATGGATGGAACAAAAAATAAAAGTCCAGCCATCACATTTCCCATCATCTCCACATACAATTAAGCACTCTCCATATAAAAAGAAAGCCACTTATCCGAGGCGTGAGTACAACCATTGTTCTTGGAAGACATCTCTTCTGACGCTGGCTTGACCTAATTGAAAATAATGACGCGTTATTCATTGGATCCCTTATGAAGTCTTACAAAACGTATTAGCCGAAAAGGCGGCTGCACGAAAGCGATCCCTGTAGGCACTGGTGTCACTCACGTCCGTATCGTAATAAGATGGATTTCATAATTCTATAATTGTAACGTATCATTATTTTAGACCGCTGTTTATCAAACGGTTTTTGTGTACGGTAAACCTATCCACCTTCTGGGAATTAGGAACAACACCGTTGTTATTTTTGAACTAAACTTATGTCAAGGGATTTCCGCAATACAAGCAAATATTGTAAAACACCGTGTAAACCAAATCACTGTTAACATTTAGAGCTCATTATTAGCATTGGCAAATATTTATCATTACTTAACTGTGTTTAAACGGGATGTCTCTGCGGACTTGATTTGTGGTGGCCCTAGCGAGCGACGGCTGCGTGACTTTAATACAGGTATAGTTTTAAACTACTGATGTAATAATATAACGACTCCATAATTGCGGTTCAACACACTGACATAGCTACACCTCATAATGGTCCAACTTTTTAAAGTTCGGGACACAGCGAGTAACTATCAGACATAAATGAAATTGATGCGTCTACCTTCAAACAAAGTTTTGATATCCGTTTTTGGATTTGCTATCAGCTTGATTTATGATGGGTTTAACTTGCCCTTCTTTAGAAGTTACAGTCCTTCGTTTATTTACACGAAGTAGAATAGAACTCCTCGTACAATTAAATCCGTTGTAATTGCAACGAACTCAAACGCTTTCGAAGATATGACGATAACAAGGAATGTAGAAATTGGACCTCGGTTATCCGTGAAACGAGTTTGGTATCAAATCGCACGGGACTCTTAGAGTGCATTCATTTTGCTGACAACTTTGTTGTATCAAAGCTTTTGGTCCTATCCTGAATAAGGAATCAATGGTTTTCAGTATTTGGAATTTGTTTGTGCATTTCTTCAGATATAGTTTTTTTTTTCTTTTTATTTTTAACATTATTAAGTATAACACTTTATAAAAGTTTTTAAACTTCTAAGAATGTTTAGAAAGGTAAGAACAGTAAGAGGACCCTGGATTAATCTTCATTGACCGTTTTGCAGGATTCTACACATTTATGTGGTAATCAGTTACAAACGTTACAAATGACCAATTTATTTGCCAATCTTCACAAAGGAATGAACCAGAGTCGCCAGACTGCAGACCGCTTAACTTGGATTGTTCGCTCGCCATGTAGGCGGAACTCACACGTTTTTGCGGCTCAGAGCTAGAGAGCAAACTTGTACTGGTACCGGTCCGGGACTCAACCAGTCCGTTAATATTTTTGCGGCAGATGGCGTCGGCTATGTCGCGGTCATTTACATAGTAAGTCGACGATAAGCGCGCTATATTTAGCACGCGCGGGGATGCGCCCTGGCCGGCCCTGCCTCGCACCTCGCACTGCACCTACACAGTACACACCTCACCTCCATTCCTCCCTTGCCAAACTTGTACGCCTCTGTACCATTCTATTGCACATACGAGTAGTAACAACAATAATTATTTCTCGTGACCTATGATCTAACTTCAAATCCAAGCCTTGTTTTTTGCACATGTTTTACGATAATAACACAAAAAATGACAAAAAGATAGGCAACCTTAAAAGGTTTCTTAAACAGTTTGAATTCCACCCAAAAGCTTTCCTAGAATCCAAGAGTTTGTATTATCAATTCTTGATAAAATTCCTGATAACATTCGAAGCAAGCAAAACATAAAAAATTGGGCAAGTGCGAGTCGGACTCGCGCACTGAGGGTTCCGTACAAACTTAAAAGGTAAATTGCGGTTTACGATTTATGACGTATTAAAAAAAAACTACTGACCAGATCTCGTTCAAACCAATTTTCGTTGGCAGTTTTTATAGTAATGTACATCATATATTTTTTTTAGTTTTATCATTCTCTTATTTTAGAAGTTAGAGGGGGGGGGACACACATTTTACCACTTTGGAAGTGTCTCTCGCGCAAACTATTCAGTTTAGAAAAAAATGATATTAGAAACCTCAGTATCATTTTTGAAGACCTATCCATAGATACCCCACACGCATGGGTTTGATGAAAAAAAAAATTTTGAGTTTCAGTTCTAAGTATGGGGACCCCCAAAATTTATTGCTTTTTTTCTATTTTTGTATGAAAATCTTAATGCGGTTCACAGAATACATCTACTTACAAAGTTTCAACAGTATAGCTCTTATAGTTTCGGAAAAAAGTGGCTGTGACATACGGACGGACAGACGGACAGACAGACAGACAGACAGACAGACAGACAGACAGACAGACATGACGAATCTATAAGGGTTCCGTTTTTTGCCATTTGGCTACGGAACCCTAAAAACTGGCTACCTTATCAAACATCCTAAGCCGTTGAACGTCTGACCTTATCCCGAAGTAGCCTCTCATAAAAAAGTATCTCATTCATGACTAAACGTTTGTGGTGTAACGAAACAAATACTTCACAGTTAAGTGAGTGTTTTGTTAAGCCTCTAACGAAGCAGTTAACGTTAACGAGAAAAGTGGCAGATAACTCATGTGTCGCGGTTGCAAGTAGCACGTTGACGCGACTCGTCCGTTGCATTATCTGAAGCAGTGGAGCGATAAAAACGAACAAAGAACAATGTCAGTAGGCGCTCAACTCCCTTTCGCACGAACTCGGCTCGCTCGGGCTTCGGATGACAAAATAACATTAATTTGTTCAATCGTCGGCTACGCAGCGTCCACGCAGCGACGCGCTCCGGTGCGCATGCACATGCATGCAGTTATTCCGTTGTCGATTGAAAACAAATTTCCATAGCCTATTGAATAAATAATCTGGCGAAATCGAATGAAATAACACGGCTATGTAAACATTGTACATCAAGTAAGAGAGAGGCTAGACTAGAAGCACATGCACATCCACATAATAGTCTGTCGTCGCATCGACGGCAGGCGGTCGACGAAGTGTAAATCCGCTTTAGGGCGCGTCGCACGATCGGGAGTGGGTGCCAGTGTGCGTGCAGAAATTTCAATCGGTCGGGTGTATGAGCTGTGCATCTCGACGGAGGCAGATGTTAATGAGGCAACCGAGAACTCGAGACACGGCGAGCGACGAGTGACGAGCGAGCGAGACTCGTTCGCGCGGTAAGTGGGTACACTACACGACGAACATCGGCCTACCGAAGGTTTACCCAAAAAATATTGTATCACACGATAGAAAAAAAAAAAAATACAATAGGGCGTAAAAAATTGCACGTTCTTCAAGACCAACATGATTGTAGATTACAAGTCTACTACACTAAATGGCTGCCAAAGAAAAATTAATCTCAGATCGAAGAAATATTCAAACGCAACGTCTTTTGATCTGTCAGTGTCAATAAACTTGAAATTTCAATATGTTTTGAATTGATATTAAGTAAGGATATGTAAAGAGTACTCACCATGCCTTCACTCGAATGAGGACCTCGCCTTCTCCGACAGTGGGCTCTGGTTTCTTCAGAATCTTGACAGTTTTAAGTCCGCCGAAGCCGGTGAGGACGACAGCGCGCATCTCCTTGGGTGGAGGAGTCTCCTTTTCTTTTTCTTCAGTTGCCTTTTCTGGAGTCTCTTCGGGCGGGGTCTCGGTAGTTCCATTCTCAGTGGGGGTCTTTTCAGGCGCAGCTGCCGCGGGGGTATCTGTGCTCTCCGTCATGATGGTGAGGTGTTAGGCGAGGTGGTGCGATCGGAGCGGTGTGGCTAGCGGACGCGATGGGAATGAGCCCGGGCGAGTGCAGCGGAGGCCGGCCGGCAAGTCTACGCGTCGCGAACGGCGAAACGAATGATTCGAGAGAAGGGAGAAGCGCGCGCAGCGGCGGCGTCGAGGGTGCAGGGGCGCGGGCGGGGACGCGGGAGGGGGAGTGGACGGAGGGGGGCTCGCGCACGCCACCGCGCGGCGACAGGTGGCCACCGCGCCGGCCGGTTTACCCCCCCGCAGCCCCCGCCCGATATTACACTACACAGAACCTGGATTAACTTTATTGCACGGAGGTCGATATAAAAAGCTGTATTAGTTATGTTCTGGTCCACGAAGTAGACGCGCCGTAGCCTCGAAGTCAACACCTCCCAAAACTAGGTACACACCCTGAACGTGACTTGGCAGTGGGATCGATATTGTAATTTATTGCGAGTAAAGTTGCATATATGTCGGTGCTATTGAGCGGCCGCGGCCGAACAATGTGTATCGTGCATTCGAGGCCTGGCAGGAACAGACGTAGACGAAGCTAGCATTAACAAGATGGTCCGAGTAAAGCTACCCTCATTAGATGCCATACCTACATGAGTCTAAGGCAACCTGTTGATTACCGTTGATAAAGTGAGTCCAATAAAATCAAATATTTTCATTGTTTATTCAAGTCATATATCGGTTGATATACTTATTACAGTGGGCACGATATGCATGTGGACTGCTTCGCCTTTGTTTTATTGAAAATGTTATTAACGTATTGTTTATGTGATAAAAATGAGGTTGTTAATTTTATCAACGCGACCTTCGGCGATGAAAGCGTAAACATTGTAATTATGATATTATATTACAATGTGGAATATCATTTGTGAAAACAAGTAAACTGTTATATTATTTAGTACCTATATTATTATCACTGTTACTATTATTGACCATTTTAAGCTTTTTGATAGTCAATAAGTTTTTATTACATGGCGACAGCTAGACTTCTTCGAATAAGACACCCCATATTCGAAGAAGTGTGACTCATCAGTCAGGGTTGAAAAAACTACCGATCCTCATTCATGAAGGAGAAATCACCGTAAAATATCAATTTTTTAGTCTGGAAGATTTATTTTTCAACTCAAGCACGACCCGGCCATCGAACCAACATCGACACTTCAGCGAAAACACGACGTTCTAAACAGAACTAAGTTTTCAGCATGTTTTAAGTTAAATATAAATTCTTTGTTTACTTTTTTATTTTTCTTCCATCTCCCATTTCGATGGCGTGTAATGTTCCAGTTGCGCCTCAAAGATAAATCAGCAAAACCGTAGGGACTCAGTAGGGCCGATGCCCGCTAGGGCCAAAGGACACAAGTGGGTTTAGGTCACTAAAACTCTGACACTCCGTTTCGCTCCACCCTCCACCCATGGAGCGGCAGAAGTCATTTGATGATTTCCAACCACAAAAAAGTGCTCCACTGTATGCTTGCTGTAAAGGGATATTAGAGAGAAGGGTTGCTTATATTCAGTGGCGTAGCTAGAACCAGAACCACAGGGGCCCTGTATTAAACATTTTTGATACCTAGTTTTGATGTTTGTTTTTTTTAGGAAATAGGCCCTACTAGCATAGAACTGGAGTCCTGAAACGGCTGGATAGAGCCGCGATAGGCTATATAGGAGATAGTTAAACTAACTGCATAGGTAACTTTCATACTGACTATAAAACGTGCGGATTCGCAATAGATGAAATATGTTGTTTTGACATCATAGAAGTCTCGAAAATGGGATTACTTTCATTGAGACAGGACAAGACTTCATTGAAGATGAGCTCATTTATTGGAGCAATCTGGACTAGGATAGATTTCGTTTTTATTGTGATCTTATAGAGAGAACGCTAGAACAAGCGGACCGAGCTATACAATTGGAACCTCCTATCATGTATTCATTATTTATTCACAACAAACCTCCTATCATATAGTCATTATTTATTCACTACAAACCTTCTATCATATAGTCATTATTTATTCACTACAACCCTCCTATCAATAAGAATTTTTTTAGAGGTATGCGGAACAGAGAGCAAAGCCCCACATACCTTGATTTCGGGCTGTTCTATATGTTCAAATCACGCGGAGAACTTTAATTGCGCCATAGATGTCGCTACAAAAAGGTTGTAGATACTATGTTACGAATTTTTGCACAAATCGGGGCCCCTGTGGCCTTGGGGCCCCGTATCATCGATACGGCTGATGCGGCGGTAGCTACGCCCCTGCTTATATTAGGCACTACACCCCTGAAACTAGCAAACTTATTAAAAAAAAATATTTTTAAGCCTATTTATGTACCTATTACATCATGATCGCCTTTTGACACTTCACTCCGAATTATTTAAATATAAAATCACGCGTGTATCCCCCAAGGGTTTGGCCGAAGTCAAGTAGGGTACGCGACAAATGCCGTCCACCGAGGACATATGATTAGCCTTATGCTTCAACAGTAGCGTCAGAACTGGAATAACGTGGCTGTCAAAATAAAAACACAAAATTCTCAAAATACAAGATAAAGAGCAAGCATAGAAAGTTACTTACAACAGTTACTGCTACAATACTTACGAGAGTGCGTCCTACAGATTGACGGAGGCACTTACTTGATTGGACCAACTTGATTTACTTTGACCAGGCTAACTTGTGAAATCATGACTAGGCTAGTACTTCTTTTAAGAGGTAACGGCGCCCCTTCTATATGTGCTGATGGTGATCACCGGGGTGGTTTTAGTGAGGTAAAAATCCCACACTCCCCAGACATATCCCCAAAGTCCGGGCGCCTTTTGAAGGTTTCCCCTCGAAAAAACAAAAAAGGCTAAGTAGTACTTCTGGCTTTGTGTTGACAAAACTTATTTGCTTAGAAATGAAGCTAGTTTTATCTACACGAAGCCAGAATTACGAGCTTGCTATCTTAACTAGCGTTGAAAATGCAGGAAAAATTCTCGTTTCTTTCCAATTCCGTTGTTTTATTCAATGTTTCATTTAAAAGTTTCGAGAAAATATTTCAATATATATTTCATGTTTTTTTTTTTAAATAAAACCGAAAAAAAAACAGAATAATATGAAAAAACCGGGAAACTTCATGTTTTCTTTTTAGGGTTCCGTACCTCAAAAGGAAAAAACGGAACCCTTATAGGATCACTTTGTTGTCCGTCCGTCTGTCTGTCTGTCTGTCTGTCAAGACCGTTTATCTCAAAAACGCGTGGAAGTATCGAGTTGAAATTAAAACCGTATACTCAAGTCTGCGGTCCCTTGCAGCTGTGAAAAAATCAATTAACGGAAAAAAAGATACGGCCGTTTATGTCGCAAAAAACGTACATTTCAACACTCTCAAAGGAATCAAAATTCATAGAGTACTTCCCGTTGAACTAGAATCCTGCAATTTGGCATAAAGCAAGGTCTTATAGTATAGTTATAGGAATAAATCTGAAAACTGCAAATTTGTAGTTACGTCACAAAAAAAACTTCTTTTACAATTCGCAAACATTTTCCTGACTCAATTCGTGAATCGAACTGTTTTCATAGGTAAGTTTGTGCGGAACCCTCAGTGCGCGAATCCGACTCGCAGTTGCCCTGTTTTTTCAAATACGTAGGTACCTACTTACTTTAACTTTTTCCATAATAATACGTACTAATAAAATGGAGAGTAGAATGAAAAAAAAAATGAAATTGAGATTGTGCCTACTTAGATTTTTTTTCTTGGGAATCTAATGACATCTCCCGCCACCCGCCAATCGGGAGGGCGTACTGTCAGACTAGACGTACGGCGTTGCGCCATCGGTACATGGTGGACATCCCACCCATACGTACAAAGCGTTTTGGGAACACATTCATAATGCGTACAGCTAAGGAGTGGAATTCCCTGCCGGAGTCTGTGTTCCCTGATAGCTACAACCTAGGGGTCTTTAAGTCAAGAGTGAATAGGTTATTTCTAGGCAAGCGTGCTCCATCGTCGGCCACATCATCGCTTACCATCAGGTGAGATGGTGGTCAAACGCGAGACTATCAATAATAATAATAAAAAAAAAAAACGTGCGGCCGCCTCCTTTGCTAGCATTACTGCTTCGCAGAAGGAGGCGACTGCCTGCCACTCCTCCTCGCTCCGGACCATGGCCTGTACAAAGGCACGGCGCGAGAGGTCGTTGCCGCCAATCGCTTCCACGAGGACACGATGGTGCTCTGCCCAAGCGGGGCACACCTCTACCGTATGCTCCACCGTGTCCTCCAGGCGGTCCACACAATGGTGACATCCGGGCGTTTCTTCCGCACGAATCCGGTGCAGAAACTTTCCGAACTTACCATGTCCGGTTAGAACCTGTTTTTTTTTTCGGTTGTGTTTTTTCAATTTTTAAAAACATCAACCGAATCATTCGAAAGAATCCTGATTCTTTTCAAATGATTCCTTTAGTTAATTTTTCTAATTTTAATTGTGGTTTTTTCGTGAAAAAAAAAAAACAAATTGTTATTTTCGCAATGTTTAACGCTAATCTTCACTTGAAAAACTAGCCTTGTGTGCCATGGTATTATTTATAAAAAGCGCTAACGATAAGCTTAGTTTCCCTAAATACTGAATAGCGGATTCCACATTTAAATCACACTAATACATATTATAAAGCCGAAAGTTTATGTATTTGTATGTTTGTTACCTCTTCACGCTCGAACGTCTGAACGGATATCGATGAAACTTGGTAAACGCGTAGATCATATCCTGAATTAGCACATAGGCTTTTCACCTCGGAAGTACATTTCATTGGGATTAAATAAGCCGCTGGCAGCAGCTGATTCTAAGTTATTTTTTTAAAGTTAAGAATCTGCTAATTACGATGACTGACACGGTTAGCGCAGTGGTTGAGTGATTGACTGCTGCGCTACGTCGTGGGTTCGATTCCTGGAAGGAACAAATATTGGTATGGCCTACGGATAGGTCTTGCTCCGCGTCTGAATGTCCTGTGTAAGTATGTGAGTTTATATGTTTGTGAACGCACCCACGATACTGGACACTGGAGTAATTCCTGGTGTGATTCAACCATAGATATCCGTGAATTCAACCATTATTAAAAAAACCAAAATAACTTTAAATTCGGAACTCGGTTTTTCTGGTATTGCTTCTTCGTTTTTTGACATCGGCTTCCTAACTTAAAGTGAAATTGTTTTTTTCTTTTTTGGAATCGGTTGTTTTTTTTTTTTGATAGACTACATTTTGTTGAAATGAGGACATAATATATCAAGTGTGAACATTACACATGTGGCGTGATGTTATGTTATGAAATGGTGTTAAACAATAAACAGACATGCAATTGCAGCAATCCCGGACGGAAGATTTGCTATAATTTATTGAAGTGTTTCATGGTCTATCGCCAAAGTTCTTCATCAGAACTTCACCAAATTTAAATGGGACCAAACGCGCGTCTGGGGGCAAAACAAAATAATAATGTAAGAAAGATATCGCTGCACAAGATAAAAAAAAATTCAGACGACTTCAGAACCTCCTCCAGATGATTTTTCATAAAATCATTTGACAATAAATATAGCTTCTCCCGCGTGTTCAAGTCCCCGGGGCTAAAAAGTATCCTTTGTCCTTATCCAAGTCATGGTCTATCCTTGTGCCAGAGAATTAACTTGTACCAAATACATTCAAACATAGATTTTGGCATTTATTATTAGTCATGCGAACTGCGGTAGACATGTCCTGCCCAGTCCTTTTGAACCACATCAATGATTTACGTTTTGGAGCGCATAATAGTGTTTCGAACGTGATCTGTTAATTTAACACATTTACCCAGTAGGTAGGTCCGCTCCATAGCATGTTGACAAACCTTGAGTTTGGAATTTTGGATGTTAGTTAAAGACCAAAACTGTGCTCCATTGGTCAGAATGGGCAGGATTAGAAGACGAGCTGTGGTCCCGTAAAACACAGAATTGGTGCCCTAGTAAAGCGATTTGGGAACGAAGGAGATGTTATGACGTCCTGGATGTCTTCCATAAGAATGGAAAGAAGGGGCGAAAAATCGTGATCGTTGTAAGGAATGGAGGGAGTCCTTTGCCCAGCAGAGGAACGATACGTGCAAGTAATAAAAAAAAAATTGTCGGTCATGTCGATCTGTCTTAATGTCTGTAACTGTCTTGTTGGTCTATAAAGTCACTTTATTTTTCTCGGTTGGAAATCATCAAATAAATCTTCCAATTGGAATGAGAGGGAGTGTCAGACTTTTACTGACTAAAACCCACCTGTTTTCCTTCAGTTGCCTTTTAAGTTCCAGAGCCACGGTAACTCTATCTTACAAACCCGCAACCCTGCCTATATTGTCGCTGACGTGACTTCTAAGCAACACGAGGGTCGGACACTCCCGTTCCCCGACCCTCGGGTTGAGCAGTGTTGGGTTTTTCCATTAGAACATTCTCAGTAACAATCAGTATATCTAGATTTGTGTCTCGTTTATGACAATAGGGTCGCCGTGCTATTGTATTGGACTTACATGACTGGCGTGTGAGGGTGGCGCATTATACACTTCTCAACCTACCCCTCAGGGGGATATGGCCGTGATGTTATGTTCTAATTGCATTTATATGTAAATAAATTTTCTCAACGCAATATTATGTACGTATTTTAGAACAATGCCCAGTTTGATTTTCGATTCCCGACCACCGTAGGCGCGGGTTTATGGACGGCGAGCAATGGCTAACTCGCCGTCCAGCCTTTCGGAAAGGACCAAGCCCGAATCGAAGGCACATTGTGTCCCACACGCGCCTCATAGATATCAGCAAAATGTTCGAAAGGGTTAGCGTAGCCCTGGAACGCAAAAAGCAACTGAAGGCACACAAGGAAAGTCAGTAAAAGTCTGATAATCCCTCTCGCTCCAGCCAGAGTGGAAGAAGTTATTTGATGATTTCGTACCCTTCTTTGAGGAGTGGCTGGAAAGAGGTCACGGCGTCCTCACCTTCCGCATGACACAGGTCCTCACCAAACATGGTAAGTTCGGGAGGTTCCTGCACCAGATTCGTGCGGAAGAAACGCCGGGGTGTCACCACTGTGTGGACCGCCCGGAGGACATGGTGGAGCATACGGTAGAGGTGTGCCCCGCTTGAGCAGAGCACCGCCATGTCCTCGTGAGGGCGATCGGCGCCCACGACCTCTCGCGCCGGTCCCTGGTACAGGCCATGGTCCGGAGCGAGGAGGAATGGCAGACGATCGCCTCCTTCTGTGAAGCAGTAATGCTAGCGAAGGAGGCGGCCGTACGCGTGAGAGAACGGTCCTCACGCCCAAGCCGCTGGGATCCCGATTTCCAGCCACCGTAGCCCGTAGGCGTAGGCTTGCGGACGGCGAGCATTGGGTAGCTCGCCGTCCGGCCGTTCGGTAACCGTCCGGACCGAGCTCGAGTTGCCGACGGCGCAGTGTTCCACGCGCGCCTCAAAGAGATGTCAGCAAACCGTAGGGGCCCAGCAGAGTCGAAACCTACTTGAGCCATGGGTTGTGCGAAAGTGTACCCCGGGGTCCTGGAACGAAGGCAAAGAAAGAACAGGAGCGGGTTCTAGTCAGTCAGTAAAAGTCTGACACGCCCTCTCGCACCGCCCAAGAGCGAGAGAAGTCATTGGATGATTTTCCACCTAAAAAAAAAGCCGAGAATTTCAAACCGTGCGACGTTCGGAAAGGGTCGCTAGTTACCGATAAAGTAAGGCGGTATTGTTCCAGATCTACCGTGAAGTTTCAATTATACATTTGAAGACTATGACGTTACAGATCATGAGTGCATGAGTCACTAAACAATAGATCGAAGAATGCACAATACAAAGGCAATTTCTAATTTTCTAAAAGTTTATCGGAATTTGTGATAAGCAATCCACGTGGCTGTCAGATGCGTCACAAAAACGTAGTACGTTTTACGATGGAATGAAATCACCATGAAATTCCTGCCATTCTTATAATGCCATTTTTTTCCTGGAATAGTGCCAAATACTATCCATTTATTCAACGGAAGGAAATAGCAGCGGCATACTTCGGAAGTCACAGGCTTATTTTAGTGTTAAAAGTGCCTTGTTTTAAAATCTGTAAAGTGTTGGCAGAGTACTTTTCTTGTCTTGGGTTGTTATTTGGACAACAAAGCAGAAAAAAAGTCTCGGCATATTTTGCTTATCCAGTAGCCGTCGACTCCCGTGATAAACTATAGATACTTGAAATAAATGAGAAAAGGACCCTTGTTTTTACGTCCTTATGTGGGTGTTTTCACGAGAATACAAGTGGTTTTTTCTAGTATTTTTTCGCGAAACCCCGTGACTAATTGATACCCATCACAACTTTGAAGTTTTGCCCTCTTAAAATAGACTTACTTAATGTTTTAAATGATGACTAAATAAAATATATATATATATATATATTTCTCACTCATTCGTTTGCTGTAAGAAAACCTGTAGGTACATCAACTGCCCTATTTTTATTGTCTATATAAAATTGTGTGTACAATAAAGAATAAGAATAATGACTAGCTTCAGCCAGCGGTTTCGTCCGCGTGGAATTAGTACCTGCCCACTTTATATAAATTATAGCTTACTTAATTGTTATTCTGATGTAAAAGCTATATTACTGTAACGGATGGAAGGCGTGGAATTCCCTGCCGGAGCCTGTGTTTCCTGATAGCTTTAACCGAGTTTAACCTAGGGGTCTTTAGGGAATAGGATACTTCTAGGCAAGCGTACTCCATCGTCTGCCACATCATCACTTACCGTCCGGTGAGATAGTGGCGAAACGCGAGCCTATATATAATAAAAAAATTACGTTTTATCAAAATTAATTCAGTCGTTTGAGCGTGAACGAGTAACAAACATACACACACACATTTAGACTAGTCTTTATAATATTAGTGTGATGTGATAAAAGTGTTACGAAATCGCAGTAGGTATCCCACGGGTTTCTTCTACCAGTTAGTTCAATATACGAACGCCGGTGCATTAAAGATGAATCAACTCTCACTACTAAGTCGTAGGCATTTATGACATTGTCATCATCATAACAGCCAGGAAACGTCCTCCGCCAAGCATCGGGCTCCCTCGTAAGTTAATAAATGCTGGAACGAGGGAGTGATGTTATTATTGCGATGAGCGATCTTAAGTTCTAGGGATATTAAGGAGAAACCCGATGTTTGATAAACTTTTCAATAAAAAATTGAAAAAAAAAAAATCTCGTAAAGGTGGAATAGTGGTTTATGAAATCTAATTTTTTCAGCACCATGGGCACATAGTCTAATTTTCTAACCGACTTCAAAGAAGGAGGAGGTTCTCAATTCGGATCTATTTTTTTTTTACCTCAGAACTCCGTCGTTTATATGTAGATCGATTTGCAATATTTTTTTAACCTAAAAGGTATGCTTCCAGATTCCATCTATTTCAAAATCCATTTATGACGATGGAATATATGAGGAATCGTGCGAACTTCTCAAATATTATAGGCAACCATTTAACCATATACACCACTAGTTTTTAATTAAGTAGTACAAATACTTCAAAGGCCTTATTAGAAAAGGTCTTGTTATTATTTAAGGAAAGTCTCAATAAATAATATTCATAAACTGCAGAGTTATTAGCATTTGTTTATATCCCAAAATGTTACTCAATTTATGGAAATATTGTAGGTACAGGCTATTGATTATGAATGAAAAACAATGGAAAAAGACTGCGCGTAGTATTTTCTAGTAATAATTGTTATGATTAATTCATTCAATTATGAATTTACCAATTAAGTATGACAAATTTTCGTGGACAATTTTGGGATTTGGTTTTTTTTACTTTTGACTACGGTACGGGCGGTACGGGTATTTAAAATGGGCATAGAGACCATTTTTTTTTGTACTAAATAAAAGTTTGGTATTTTCATAACTCAAGCATTTACAGTCAAAAGTAACATTTGATGAAGTGAAACTGATGAAGACCAGAAATGGCCAAGGGAACTGCACACACATATAATCACAATAAAAATAGTAAAGCCACTGTTTCTGAATAGTTATGTTAAAAATCATCATCATCATCATCATTTCAGCCGATAGACGTCCACTGCTGGACATAGGCCTCCCCCAAACGTCGCCACAACGAACGATCCTGTGCGTCTCGCATCCATCGGATTCCCGCAACCTTCACCAGGTCATCGGTCCACCTTGTAGGGGGCCTTCCGACACCGCGTCTTCCGGTACGCGGTCGCTACTCCAGAACCTTTCGGCCCCAACGGCCATCCGTTCTGCGAGCAATGTGCCCTGCCCATTGCCACTTTAGTTTGGCGATTCTTCGCGCTATGTCGGCAACCTTGGTTCTCCTGCGGATATCTTCATTTCTGATTCGATCACGCAAGGAAACTCCGAGCATAGCCCTTTCCATTGCCCTTTGGGTGACTTTGAGCCTTCTGATGAGGCCCATTGTGAGCGTCCACGTTTCGGAACCATATGTCATTACTGGCAACACGCACTGGTCATAGACTTTCGTCTTGAGACACTGTGGTATATTGGATGAGAAGATACCGCGCAGCTTCCCGAACGCTGCCCAGCCGAGTTGGATTCGATGGTTGACCTCTTTCTCGAAATTAGATCTACCCAACTGGACTGTCTGTCCAAGGTAGACGTAATCGTCTACAACTTCGAGTGCAGAGTCTCCGATCTTGATCGGAGTGGGTGCTACATGGTTATTTACCATGACTTTGGTTTTGTCCATGTTCATTTTAAGACCCACTCTTTCGGAAGCTCTACTGAGGTCATTGAGCATTGTGCTGAGCTCTTCCTTAGTTTCAGCCATGACTACTATGTCGTCGGCAAACCGAAGATGAGTGATGTACTCGCCATTGACATTAATGCCCAATCCACTCCAGTCCAGAACCTTGAAGACATCCTCCATTGCGGCCGTGAACAGTTTCGGAGAAATGACGTCTCCCTGCCTCACACCCCGCTGCAGGAGGATAGGTTTCGAGGTCTGGTCCTGCAGTCTGACTGACATAGTGGCGTTTTCGTACAAACACTTCAGCACCTCGATGTACCGATAGTCAATCTGGCACCGTTGGAGAGACTGCAGCACAGCCCAAGTCTCGATCGAATCAAAGGCTTTCTCGTAATCCACAAACGCTAAGCAGAGAGGCAGATTATACTCCTCGGTCTTCTGTATAACCTGCCGTAGCGTGTGTATGTGGTCTATGGTGCTAAAGCCTTTTCGGAATCCGGCTTGTTCGGGAGTTAAAAATGGTATCATCAAACTGATCTGATGATGATGATGGAGCCGGAAGGTAGGCGGTCATTTCCCTGGCCTCAGCCATCGCAACCAGGGAAGTTTCACTCAATACGCATACTCTCGGACAGCTTGTCTGTACTGCAAGCGCTGAACAGCCACACAGTTAACTCTAGGGTGATTTAAGAGTGTCACCAACGCCTCAACCAGGTGGGTGAACACAACCAAGTAACCATCCAATGGATCAAAGGACACAGCGATTCCCGAGGCAACGATGCAACGGACTAACTCGCCATAAGGGGATTGAATATGGCAGCGATAAGGCCTGAGTCCGTTGTGCCGCTCCCCTTCGGATACCAACGCAATCTGGTAAGGAAACGAACTAGAGAGTAGAGACCTACATCACAGACTATGGATAGACCATAGTGAGTGCAGGCGGGCCAAGGAGGCACTTCCCTCCATTGATGGCCGCTTCACGAAACAGGCCCTACGACTGACTAATCCTCAGTTGCGAAAATTGACGGCCGTAACAACTGGCCACGGGACCTTTAATAAGCACTTCTCTGTCAAAGGAGTTACAGACAGCCCACTGTTCAGAGACCGCATGAAGGAGGACGTGACAGCAGCACATCTGCTTCTAAGCTGCCCAGTTGTCGCTGGATACAGAGCAAAATACTTCGGAAACCCAGGTAACCTCCACGAAAAGGTCAGTGACACCAAGGCGCTGCTGGCCTTCCTTGAGGAGCTGGGGTGGATCGAATCACGCATTTGTCCCACCCGTACGTTGCGGACACTAGCCCGAAATACAAATACAAAAGCTAGGCCCCGGAACTCCGTAATTAATCAATGTAGTCGTGTTTGGGCTTACCTATTAGAATTGTCATGATATGCACTTTGACTCTAAGGATAGTATTCAACTGACCTCATGATGGAGCTTTGGGCTAGTCTGAAATAAAAAGCATATTACAAAAAAAAAAACGACATCGCTATAAAAAAAAGCTCTAAAACAAAATTAACTTTAATTTCCGAAGTCAGTGTTAATTATAACAAACAAAAAACACCAGAATAACCTAGCCCAACATAGGCTAGTAAGTGACAATATGGTTTAATATTGAACACGCTTGCCAAGGCTAGACTAGAAGTAGCCTTTTAATTCGTGACTAAGACCCCAGGGTTGTACCTAAATAATGTAAAAGGGACCCCCTAAGTGCGACTTGTAGTAAGTAGGTATCCTCTCTACTGATCACTGAAACTACTGAACCGAATTTGAAAATCCCCTTGCCCAGGGAAATGGGCACGGGTCAGCTAGTGTAGGAAAATTTAAGACAGGACCGCCTAGGGTATTTTAGGAATCTTTAGGGCGTTATTTCACATAACGCCCTAAAGATTGTTTGAACCAAGATAACTCACCAATAAGTTGCCAATATTGGCACCACGGATATCTATGATTGGCACAGACTACGAAAACGATGCAATTTATATCAATCCTGTAACTTTCTTCCGCTTATAATGAAGTTAGCATAGCATAGTCGGCCTTATAATGTTCCCACTGTTGGGACTCAGGCCTCCTCTCTAGGAGAGGGAATGGGCCGTAATTCACCACGCGGGCCCAGTGCTGGTTGGTGGATGTCAATCTTCTGGTTCTTCAATCTTTTGGTTCTAGGACATACCGGTTTCCTCACAATGTTTTCCTTCACCGTTTTGAGAGCAGTGGTGATGAAATAAATTACACAAAGTAATACGCCTGGCTGGGTTTGAACCCGCGACCTACAACTTGTAAGTCGGGGCCGTTACCACTCGGCCACCACTGCTCTCATAATGGAGTTATTATATTATTATTATTTAAGCGTATACGCATATTTACATCTATGGCGAACAAAGAGTAGGCAGGATCTAACGGCACGCTATGGTTTGAGTATGTTTATACCCTTATTTTGTCCACGTTTAGTTAAATAAAACGTACGTTTATTAGGAGGGGGGGGGGGGCATGTATCTACCTCTAAGCTTCTCACTGTTTGAGAAGTCCCATACAATTCATCAATCCTCACGTTAAATTTGAAAAACCAGAAGCCTGTTGTGTCCGAATAGGTGTAACCTACCTACCGTGTACAGGACAAAGTTAAAACAATTTGAAGAGTATAGGTACCTACTCTCTAACGCAAAAAAAAACTGGAGCTTCATTCTCTCCAGCCGATAAATATCGTATCATCTTTTAACCCTTTGGTGTCTGCAAACAGTCTATGGCAATTGTTGCTTGACTAATATTGTCAAGAGGATTTATCCGTGACATTATGCTCCGCGACTGGCCATACTTAAGTGCATCCGGCGCACCAAGGGAGTCTGCTCAGATACTATTCTGCCTTGTTAATCTTTTTACCACAAAATGAGCTTATAATAATAGATGCAAAAGTAACAGGTTTTTCATTTAGCTGTAAACTGATATGTAACTTCGAAAACTACTATTCATCTTTTTTTTTTAGGTGGGAAAATCATCTAATGACAAATCTTGCTCTTGGGCGGAGCGGGAGATAGTGTCAGACTTTTACTGACTAAAAACCCACTCCTGTTCCTTCGTTGCCTTCGTCCCAGGGCCCCGGGTTTCGTTTTCACACTACCCATGGCCCCAGTAGGCTTCGACCCTGCTGGGCCCCTACGATTTGCTGACATCTCCCTGAGGCGCGCGTGGAACAATACGCGCCGTCAACGGCTTGGGCTCGGTCCGGACGGTTACCAGACGGTCGGACGGCGGGCTACCCATTGTTCGCCGTCCGAAACTACTTTTCATCTTTGGGTTTGACCGCAGGACATCCTGTTACTCTTTCACGGATAAAAAGATTAAAATGAAAATTTGCACACGGGGTATACCACGTCCTGAGGTCCTACCACGAGCTTTTAACGCGACCCATTTGACGACTGAAACTGGGATGGACCTATACAACATTAGTTTTAGTATAATTATGCGAAACCCGAAACACGTGTCTAGTATTTTTATGTAAAGAATCTATGTACGTACAAAATTTCATAACTATCATGAAAAATCACAAAGATAAATAGACCAAGATTCCAGAGCTGTCATCAAACATAACTTATTTTCACATGGATGAAACCTTAGGTTCTCAGTAGCGTCTCATGTGCTTTGAATACCTGTGTACTTGTTAAGGTAACTATTACAAAGGTATATTTCATTAGTCAGACAAATTATAGTGATCAAACATCCAGTCAGTGCATGAAATCGTTTCACTCGCTCTGAAACGCATGCGTGCTCTCGCGCTCATACTCTCGGCTGAATAATTTTTGTGTTTAGGGGATGTTTGGTCGAGACATGAGACGCTACTGAGAACCTAAGGTTTCATCCATGTGGAAATAAGTTATGTCAGACAACTCTGGGATCTTAGTATAATAAGCTTGTCAGCTAAAATACATATGTAGCGACATCTATGGCGTCACATAAGAACTAATCCTGCATCGCGCAATCAAAGTTCTCCGCGCGATTGGAACATATAGAACAGCCCGAAATCATCATCGGGCAGTTGCCCACCAGACATAACATCCCGTCTGGCCGGAGGATCCTCCCTTTTCAACGGAGGTTTGCGGGACTTTTTTTTTAATTAATGATAGGCTCGCGTTTTGACCACCATCTCACCTGATGATAAGCGATGATGTGGTCGTAGATGGAGCACGCTTGCCTAGAAGTAGCCTATTCACTCTTGACTTAAAGACCCCTAAGTTGTAGCTATCTGGAAACACAGACTCCGGCAAGGACGGACGAGTTTAAGCGTTCAACCATAGCCTCTCGGGATGACTAGATCTGTGACCCACTAGCACGTGCGTCAGACACATATCTCTCGGCAACAGTGCTGTCGTCTGCATACCCAAAGATACCGGGTTCAAGTAAGTCATTTATGTGCAGCAAAAACAGTGTTGCCGAGAGTACCGACCCCTGAGGGACCCCGGCATTAATATCCATTTGACCGGACGAGTAGCCATCAACAACCACTCGGATGGATCGATCCCTCAAGAAGTCTGCGATCCAATCACACAGACCAGTGGGTAGACCGAAGGAAGGAAGCTTAGCAATAAGGCTTTCGTGCCAGAACCTATCGAAAGCCTTCGAGATATCAAGGGAGAGAGCAAGCGCTTCCCCATGCTTCTCGATGGCCTCGCTCCAGATGTGAATGGCATACGCTAGACTTACTTTATTCTCTGTTTCGCATGTCTCCAAACATAGTCACCGGGCCATCCAGGCGACTGAGGGGTTGTTTTGCACTTACACCTAGCTGTTTGCTGGCGCCTAATAGCCGCTATGACCTGCCGTGACCTGTGTTGTACTTAGTGTCGGTGGTGTCCAACTTGTGACCATTTTAAATATTTTTGGGAAAAAAAGTTAACATGGTGTAAAACTATATTCAGGTTTCACATAAACTAAAAATAATGTTGTATAAGGTATATTAGCTCCATTCCTCTTTCTCACTTGCATGCTTGACATATTAACACGTCATGGTAACCCCTGGAATAAGACAGCGACTTTTTAAACGTGGAGTATGTCACCCCGGGACAATTTCCGACTTTTCCGCAGGCTAAGCCGTTGGCAGAAGCTATTAATATTGTAAATGAAAAAATACGTAACACTAGTCCACTTGTTACGTTTTCACGCCTTGAATAACTTCTCCCGCTCTGGGAGAATCTATTTATGTCTTTATCAAAATTCATCAAAATTGATTCAGCGATTTAAGCGTGAAAACACGTGTCCCGTGATCGCAGGGTGATTCCTGGTCATCGTAGACGCAGATTTATAGACGGCGAGCAACGGGTAGCTCGCCGTCCGGTAAGGACCGAGCCCGAGTCTACGGAGCGTTTTGTTACACGCGCGCCAACAAGACTGACGGGGACCACTAGAGTCGATGCTTGCTAAGGCTGCGGGATTTGTAGAGTTACTGTTTGCCCTTAGAATACAAAAGGTAACTGAAGGAACACAGTAGGGTTTCAGTCAGTAAAAGTCTGACACTCCCTCTCACTCTGCACCTAGGGCGGGAAGGTTCATTTGATGACTTCCCACCACAAAAAGGTAGAAAGAAGATGTTCATTAGTAAATTATGTAGTTATTTTATATTTGTTACGAGATGATGAATGCTTACAATAATATTATCATAATCAACTAACCCGGGGAAAAACATCCCACTTTTAATCTAAAGGCAGGATATGAGTTACACTATCAATGTGTCACTAATAAGTTTCATTGGTGTAAACAGATTCTGAAAATCCAGATGACTCGCTGCAGCTCTGAATGAACCTAGTAGGTAAGCCAAAGAGATTTAAAGATATACAAAGAGATTTAAAGATATACAAAGAGATTTAAATTTAATGTCTTTGATTTAACTATTGCTCGGTAGGTGGCCAGGGGCTTTACCATGATATGTTAAAATCTCATTCATACGAGCGAAAAAGAGTGATGGAGCTATACATGTAGCTATATGCAGATGGAGCTATAGCTCCAACCCCTGTAAAAGTTCGGTTTAAGTCGTAAAAGGTAGGGCCTTTGTGTGAGCCTAGGGAGGGCTAAGCTTTTCAGCAATCACAAAATCAGCAAATGTTCTAGAACTATTTATGAAAATTTCTAATTAATTACTGCGTAAATACCAAGAATATTTACGAAAATAAACCGAAGTTAAGTCCAGGCATTTTACCATAACAAGATTTGCAATAGCGTAATGCGCAGCACGGCATATTTTCACAGAAAATTGTTTTCTTTTAGTGCGTAGAGCGGATACAAACACGTCTTGACGTGTAGGAGTGTCGACTGAGCGACTCATAGCGGTGGGCGTTTCAACGACGAACAGTTTTCAAAGACCGTTTTTTGTTCTGCAACGTAACAACCGTTTTCCATCCTGTGACCAAACAGTCTTCGTTGCACAAACCAGTCTTCGAATTACTGTATGCGAATTGTTATCTTACCATTAAGAAAATAAGGTCGAGAATCCATTGCTTCAACTATCACACTCGTCGCGTTGTCGTTTCAAAACCAGTTATTGCAATGAAAAATGTATTTTATGTTTATAGTCATAAAGTTCATTTTTCATTGTAATAACTGGTTTTGAAACAACGACGCGACGAGTACAGATTTTATTACCGTCCTCAAACTAGTTGCGACGACGACCGTTTTCTGCAACCGTTTTTGTCGTCGCCAAAACGGTTACGTCTCGTCCGTCTAAAATTCGACAACGACCCACCACTGGCGACTTATGTTATGACCACTAGGTAACAAGTATCGGATTACGATTTTGTTCGCTTTGTCCTGTGTATTGGTAATTATGTATTTAATGTCTTTGAGGTAAGCAAACAGTGATCGTATTTTTAGTCAATCTGCTGTGCTACCACGAGCTCTTAACGCGATCCATTTTACGACCTAAACTAACTGTTAAAGGGATGGAGCTACAGGTGTATCTCCATCACTCTTTCTCGCTCGCTCGACTGACATTTTAACATTGTAATAACTCACTGCTGGGCATTCTAGGAGAAGCAGGAAGGGAGTGTCTTTCAGTTGCCTTTTGCGTTCCAGCCCCCCTAACCAAGTTACAACCATTTCGTTTCGATTCTCTTTTCGTTGATCGCCTCGAGTCGGCCACGCCTCCTATTCCTTTGTTCTGACCACGTGACTGAGCGTTGAGATGACGTCAGAACAAAGGAATCATAAACGTGGCCGACTCGAGGCGGTCGACGAAAAGAGAATAAAAAAACGTAACAGTTGTAACTTGGCTAGGGGGCAGTAGATAAATTACTTTTCTGTTAGCGTTCCCGCCAAACGCTAAATACAAAATGTCTGGCAATGACATCACTTGCGCAAAAGTCCCGTGACAAGTGGCATGACAGGTAATGTCACTGCCATACGTTTTGTATTTAGCGTTTTGCGGGAACGCTTACAGAAAAGTCATTTGTCAAAGCCTGGTGACTCTTTCGAACCATCCAGCAGCTAACTTATAGCCTTCCATTCTTCTCGGTGTGCTGCCTTCTCCAACCAATCTCTCACAAACACCGAGTCATATTATTTTTTTTTGTGTTTTTACAAAACCCCGCCTCTGTCCGAGCGTCTCTCTACCTACCCCTTTGGAAAACAAAAGCATCATTTTATGTTTGTTTAAAAACGTGGCAATGTTGCCAACGACGTGGAAGAGTTATCTGAGTTATACCGTGTAAGTACTTACATTGAAAGACTGGAACTATTTGCCTGCAGCGGTCTTCCCGTCAGATTATAATTTAGGTATCTTCAAGGCTAGAGTGAATAGGCTAGGTAAACTAGTGCTATTCACCATCATCGATTGCATTACTGCTTACCATTAGGTGGGATCGTAGTCAAGCGTCTTTTTTTTCGAGTGTTCTTGTTTTACTGTTCAGCAGCAAATTAAAAAAAAACCGCTCTGTGGTGTTGAAATCAAGCGATCAAAGTGAAGCAGGAATATGCGTTCGAAGAGAAATTATTTCAAGTGTTCAAAGAGAAGCTAGAATTAGCGTTTAAAGTGAAGTTAAAATTAGCGATTAAAGAGAAGTTAAAATTAGCGTTAAAACAGGATATAGAATAAGCAATTAAAGGCAAGCATTTCATTATAAGCGCTGAAAAACCGTTAAAATATGTACTTAGTAATAAAAAGCATCAAATCGTGTCTAACTTAATAAGCCCATAAAGAGAAGCAAAAACATATTATGTACCCTTGAGATGCAGATAAGCGTCTAAAAAGAAACGTCATAATAAGCACTAAAGAGAAATAAGTCGAAATAAGTGCTCAAAGAAAATATAGAATAAGTGCTCATAGACAAGCGTCATAGAGAAGTTAAAATTTGAGTTTCAAAAGAATTTTAAATAAGCATGATGTTAAAATTTGCGTTCAAAGAAGTACAAATTTGCGTTCAAAAAGAAGTTAAAATAAGCGTTCAAAGAGAAGTTAACCTTTAAAGAAAAGTTAAAATTAGTGTTCAAAGAGAAGTTAAATTTTGCGTTTAAAGAGAAGTTTAAATTAGCGATCAAAGAAGACAAATTTGAGTTTTAGCTTCCCAAGAGATGTTAAAATAAGAAAGCGCTTAAGACATTGGAGTTAAGGTCCAACGGAATCCTATTAATTAATAAACCCGCTGTTCGTCCGTCTTGTCTATCAACGCCGTGTATCTCGTGTATTGTAAAGTGGTATCGACCACTATGGTGTCGTTTACAATTTTTTTTTTGGTAATGACACCACTGCCGACTAGTGATATTATGATTTATTACATACTTGTAATAAATCCAAGGGCAGATCCGGGGGGGGGGTCATGGGGGTCATGACCCCCCCCTGGGTTGGGGCCAGGACCTAGGTGGACCACTGATTAAAATTGTTAAACATAATGTTTTTATGTAATTTTTTGTCGCAATATAGATTTTATGTAAGCACCTTCAATATTTAATATTTTATTTATATTATAACATAACACTATGTTATTAAAAATATTGAGTAGGCCACACAGGAAAATTATTATTGTAGGTTTTAATATCTTTAAATTTTAAGTAAAAACTGTAAAAATCATCAAAAAGTAGGATATACAGATTATTTATAGTAATAACTTTATACAATATATTAAAACGTACAATAATAATTTTCCTGTGTGGTCTAATCAATATTTATTAATAATATAGTGCTATGTAATAATATAAATAAAATAGATAAATAATAATAAACCGTCTGCACGAAATGTAACTGCAACTTTTTACCCGACTTATTTTTGGTCGTCAAATTGTTCAGGCGCAAAAAATGTCAAAAATAAAAATTATAAAGAAACTAATAATATCTTCGTCACTTATTGTTGATTTTCGGAGGTACTAAATCGCGTACTAAATACTAGTTTTATCAGAATGATGAAATTCGTTATAGTTTTGGCGTACAAGCATGGTCCCGCCATTATAACGCGTTATGATGGCGGGGCCAAGAATATAGTGAAATTCCGTTTACACAGTGTGAGGTACAAAAATTTCACGAAGGGTACAAAAATTTCACGAAGGGTACAAAATAGTACTAAAACGTACTAAATATACGTGGTAGAATCATTCGGATACAAGAGTTGGTCGCGCCATTATGACGTTTATGATGAAACGGGGGTCTAAAGTTTGTATGGAGAAACAGACTTTCACGCGGGCGAAGCCGCTGGCAGAAGCTATTAGAATTAGGTATAGGTTTTTTTAAAACTTAGTCCGATATATACCTACACAATAACTATTATTTTTTTAGTTAATGTATTGACGTAGATAAACATCGTTTTCCTAGGGGAAAATATCTACAGAAAGAGATCATCTATGTATGTCATAGTCGTGATCTTACCAATGAATGATAAATTATTAATAATAATGATTAATGCATTAGTTTTAGAACATCATTATGGAGGTGTGGTTGCCAAAAAAAATTGTGTACGATACCACAGTGGTGGGGTTCAGTAGTGTCGTTGACAATACATTGTTTCTATTGCAGCTGTGAAAAAAAAAATCGTACAGAACCGTATGCGAAGTCAAACTCGCACATCACCGGTTTATTACTTATTTTAATTAAGTATTATAAAAGAAACTTCTATCTCGCATGGTCTGTCTTGTCAAGCATCAGATACTCTGGGGGACAAAATATCCCACAACATAACGCGCAACGCAGTCTCAAATTGTCCAACATGTCCCACCTTATGTGAATGTGTTGTAAAATGTTGGGGGGCAAGTTTTGGGACACTGGGCAATCTTACAGTGTCACGTAAATTGAGCGCTGAGCGTCATATTGAGGGAAATTTTGTCCCCAAATGTATTTGAAGCTTATCTTTCGACACAAATCAATCTTTACGTCTAGCTTTCTTGCTTGTACACAGTTTCCAAAAATAAAGTAATGAAAAGTAAAATAAGTAGGATTATAGTTGGTTCTCCACTAAAATATAATGAGAATGTATTATGTGTAGGTGCATGTTCCAAAGGTGTAATTGCTTTACATGTGTTCAATTCACTAAATTCATTATTGTTTATTACGTAACCTCAATTTAAGCCTACTGATTATGCCTAAATGAGGTACCCCCATCACCATTGATTTTTCCCATAGTACTACATCAAAAAATGCAATCACATTTGCTTAATTTATCAATTGATTTTCCACATATTTTATACTAAATAAGTTGTGAAAAATAAGCAAATCTGTCAGCACTTAAATCTATATAGAAATCAAACTATAAACAAATTCTACAATAATTTATTTATCTACGTAACTAAGCTACAAAGGCGGCTGCCTATCAACAAGGTCGGATAGCTCCCTGGGTCCCGAGTAGTAGGTGTAGCTTTCCTCGTCGTCATCCTCGTAATACTCTTCATCATCTTCTTCAGCTTCGTCTACGCCTTCTGCGCGGTCGGCGAGCAGCCAGTCTTGGCGAGAGTCTTTCATTCGCTTCTGAAGACGCTTCTGCTCGATCTGGAAAATGAGCACGGAAATGTTTCATTTTTTTATTACGAGTGGTACATATGCGGACTTACACCCGGTTTCTGAAAGGCTGATCAATTTGTCGTTCAACTAACACAACTGTTAAAGCTGTTTCAAATCAATGCAAGAGTAGCGACATCTCTGACGCCACATAGGAACTAAAATTTAAAACCTTGCATCGCGCTCTAATACCGCGATTCTCAGCAGGATTAGACCGAGAGAGGGAGAGGGAGGCCACAAAAAAGATAGATGGATTGTGTGTGAGCAGTGACATGAAAGAAAAGGGAGTTAGTGATAACGTGACTGGTGACAGTACAGAATGGAAGAAAAAAATGTGTTGCGCCGACCCCAAATAAAACGGGAGAAGGGCAGGAAGATGAGTTCACAACAATCGTCTAGTCTGAGAATCCTCCTTATTCAATGAGGTTTGAGGGGCTTCATACCCTGTTTCACATACCACTAAAATAATAATAATTCAAAGCATTCTCTGCTAATCAACCTTTGAATTAAATAGGACTACAGTGTGGCACTGTGGTGTGGTTTTCGTAAAAACTTTGTTAAACAGACCAAAGTAGGCCGTATAAACGATTGATGCAAGTGAGATTTTACCAGCGATGAGACTGGCAGTATGAAAAGACCAGCGTTCGGTTAAATTATAATCACACGATAAAAATAATTTGAATCTTATTCCTCGCGAGATAGCAAATAATGGCGATGTAAAATCTTATTCGCAGTTTGGTGGAAAGGGTTTTCAAATGGAAGTAGCAGTTCAAAAACCGTTCAGCATCTGTTTAGGCACTGTGTGTGTGTTTAGCCTTCTTCCTACTCCTACGTTTCTTTTAGAACACACAACGTACAAATCGTAAGTCAGAGCAGTTACCACTGACTGGTCCACCACTGCTAATAAATAGCACCAGTGTAAATAGGTACAACATGCATATCAAATATCTAACCTGTCTCTTCTGCAAGAAATCAGCCAGTTCTTTCCTTTGGTTACCAACAACAGGTTCAACTACTTTATCGGGCGTCACTCGATACGATATGACGTCATCATTCGTGTTCAGGGTACTCCAAGCATCCCGAGTCTTCTTTCTAGCAGCCAAGAGCCTGCTCATTATCTTGGAATGATCCAGACCGAAGACATTGTTAGTCATTTCAGGTAGTGGCTCTTCAAATATGGGTAACTCTTCTTCTAGTTTCTTTATTTTTGCCTGAAGGAAACATTTTTTTCAGTTGGGGTCAGTATAAATATACATAACATTATGTGGTTGGTATAATGTGGTCTTAGAAAGCGGCGTTGGAACACTAAATTAAATACGTCAAAGATTTTCATTCAGAAGTGTTTCCAGTTACAAAGCAAGACAAAGAAAGTGAAACCCGGTTTCTGAATGGAGTATATTCGAGATAAAAATTGAGGTTAATCAACAACTTTTACTATGGGAACAAACCTGAAATCGCGAAAAAAAATCAGCTGTTCAGTACATTTATGTTTGCCTAATGTACTGAACAGCTGATATCAGAGTTTGAGAAACACTCATCTTCAAATGCTTAAACTAGAAATCGAGAGTTAATTGGGGTTTTAAATTAAATCAGCAGCAGACAAGCATAAAATGCTGCCGAAGACTTTCTGCATAATCAATATCCCCGGCCAAGTACATCAACACCACGGGTGCTGTACGTACCCTATCTGCTCATTAATTGCCTTGTTACCAGAAAGACTGTCTTGAGCCCCTAATACGTTAATATCCCCGAACATGACTAGCAACACTGTCAAATTGTCTAACAACATCACGTGAAAATATTGGGCAAGTGTGCAACATTGCAACATCACGTAGATTGAGCGTTGCGCGTCATGTTGGGGGACAGTTTGTCACCTAATGTATCTGAGGCTTTAACATAACGTCATTTTGTAGGTGCATTTTTATATATGTGGTCCTGGAGTGGTGTTGCAACACTAAATACATCAAAGACCTCCAGAAGTGTTTCCAGTTACAAAGCAAGACTGTCCAGTGAAAGTAAAACATAGGGTAGGTTTTTGATTGAGTATTTTAAGTTAAGAATGTGTTGAATGTGTGTTTTCAAGCTAAAGTAGAGTTTGATACCAAAAAACGGTCTGAATGATATGTGGAAATACAGAAAAAAAAAAACTGTTGGCCTTACCACTTATCAGCGTTTGTAATAGACAAGCTCCAATGCGTTGTCACCCATCCCATAGGCAATTTTTTACATTCTAATGAGTTATTATCTTACAATTCTTACCTTGACTTCAGGCGATAACTTTGTGTTTAAGGTGAACTCCGACTTTAGCAGGTGTCCTATATCAGTAGGGATATAGTCCTCGCCATAATCAGCTATTGCTAAACGACGATCCAAGTCTACGAGATTGGCTTCTTGCTTATCTGTGAATTATTTTTTTATGATTCTTTAAATATAATGTAATCATGTATAATGTAGTCAATCTCTTTCTTTTTTAAATAATAGTAGCTCTACACTAGGAATAACTCGCTGTATCGTGGGTTCGTTTACAATAGTGATGCAATGCAAGTGTCTTAACCGAAGCGGAAACGGAAACAGATTTCAAAAGTAAATCTTTGCGGATGCGGAAGCCGAAACGGAAGCGGAAGTGGATGTGTTAATACTATGAAGAAAAAGCACATTTTTTTTTTTTAAACAACAAGGTTACTTCGTAACACGTCAAGAGGCGCAGAATGAACCAAAAAAATATAACAAACTCGTTGCGACCCGTTTGTGCACCCCTCTTCCGATGTGTCTAGTCGTCCAAGCGCCCCCTACCCCCAGGAAGCAGAAGCGGAAACGGAAGTGAAAAAGCTTGCGGAACTTCTTCAGAAGCGGAAGCGGAAGCAGAGTTCTGTTGCAACACTAGTTTACTAACATATGTTTATATGTTTCTCACATACGCAAGACACCCAGACCCAAAACACCTATCTCTAGACCATGCAAATATTTGTTCCGTACAGGAATCGAACCCACGACACGCAGCGCAGCAGCGAATCGCTCAACCACTGATATCAGTTACGGAATAAGTATTATTTCTTAGTACCGTAAAACGGGGTGAATAGAAACGCAGGGGTGAATAGAAACAAAACTTTAATGGGTGTATTGTCACGTTATTGAAATTTTTTTTGCAGTATTTCAGTACTCAAAATTATAAAAATCGCATATTAAAACACATTACTTTATTGAAACTAAAAATATGATCATCTATGAAAGTAAAAATCTTAATCAAAGTTTTGTTTCCATTCGCCCCTGCACTTCTATTCACCCCGTTTGACTGTACATCATTATTAAAACCTGTACTATACCACTGCGTTTTGCTCCCAGTCCACTGCAATTCGTACCCTTAAAAATTTAAGCCCCTTCCTTTTTATCGATAGAAATTAAAAACATTGTTCAGGCAGGGGCCATGGTCTTGAAATAGTTCCTGGTAATCAGTCCATTTAAGAATCCTACGTTCTTTGACATCTAGTTAAAGAATTTCATAATCAGTGGCTAATAGAAAATTTCGCAAAAAGCTTTAGTATGCAAACCTCCAATAAGGACAAGGAAATGATAATGATTTTATTACCTTAAGATTATTATTTAATAATGAAACTGTTGCCAATATTCATAAAATGTTCAATCCAGCCTTGTTTCCTAATTGACTGAGGGATTGGGTGTTGTTTTTAAACCTCAGATTCATTAGGGGACCAAATGTCCCCCAACTATGGGTGGCGATTCTTCCTAGAAAACATCATTAATCGATTCGAATCGAAGCCCAAAGTATCGATTCAGTAATAAATTGAGTTCTAAAAGATCAATTTCGTAAAGATCGATAAAAATATAGGGCTATAGTTTTGGGAGGCTTAAGTAGACTGGTTGCCAAGAACTGTGGCTATGGCCCCTGCCTGAACGATACCTTGATTACCTTACAGCTACTGAGTGCTAAAAAGCATGGTGCAGATCGTCTTACAATGCTATGTGTTTCATGACTGGTGAGTAATCGGATGTACAACATTCACATAACAATCAGCTTGAGGAAAAGAGACGTTTTGAATGTTTTTGAATAACAATGGGGTTTTGTTACACAGAAAAAAAAAACGAATATCAATTCCAAGTTTCTGAAATCGATTTAAAGAATCGATCCACTGTATAAGATCGATTTAAAAATCGTTTTAAAAAGTTATAAAATCGATTATTCGATTAATGAATCTCAGATCGCCATCCCTACCCCCAACATAACGCGCAACGAATCTTACGTGACGCTCGCTGCACATTGCCCAGTATCTGGCAACTTGCCCCCAACATTCGTGACGCATTCACGTGACGCGGGACATGTTGCTGGTCAATTTGACCGCTTTGCATGTCATGTTGGGGGACTCTTCTCTTTTTTTGAAGTATGGTTTCTACACCTAATCCATGATGGACCATTGTGCATGCATGGGGGGGGGACATTAGACTACTAATCTACTTCAGAATTTACACAAGTGCTATTAAGCTGTTGATCCCCGCAATAACGCCGGCGTTAACGCGCCATTGTCTTTCTATTGTGTCTCTAATTGCGCTACTCAATAACTTAAATAATGATTATGTTTATCAGGTGATCAAGAGAATATAAAACCTGCTAGCAATAATGACATGTTTGAGCAATTCGGTCAAAGTTGGGATGTGGATGAATGCAAAAATCTGAGTCCACCAAATAAAAAAATGAAGAATTGCTCCAGCCAAACTGAAAAAGACGTAGCAGAAGTTTCTCACAAAACGGAAATATCAAATGGGGCTTTTGGCCTTTTCGTGGGAAGAGAACTGGCTACTGTTCCCCCAATAATACGGCGTTTCGTCATGTACGAAATAATTAAAATTTTCGAGCACTGCAGTAAGTGATCGGACCTGTTGTGTTATAAGAAAATAATTAAACTTGTTAAACCTTATTAGATCAACCTCGGTTCAGATTGTCTAAAGTACCTACATAGTTCTTTTATGGAGTACTGTGCTAATATCAAAACAACATTGCCTAAGGCAGAACAACCAGATCTTTAACAAAACTGTAAGGAGCTACCATTAACAAATAAGTATTGTGTATCCCATGACCCTGAGAGTAGAAAGCTCATGTCTCATTCTACTACCGCTACTTTGTTTAATACCTTCTCAATCTCAACATCAAAAACATCGCCTTTGGTAGAACAGCTAGATCCATACTAATATTATAAATGTGAAAGAAACTCTGTATGAGGTTGGAGTATCCACGTGGATAAAACCATTCAATAAATAGATAAATAAAAAACATACACTTTCACACTTAAACTAGCTTGAACTCCAAACAACATTTTATCTGATTAGACTTCAATTTTGTGTCTGCTCTAACCAACATTCACACAGTCTTTAACACACTGTAAGGACTTGCCTTTAACAAATACAATGTAGGGTATTTCTCCCATGACCCTCAGAGTGGACAGCTCGTGTCTCAGGCCACCAGCTACTTTATTTAGTACCTTCTCAGTCTCATCATCTGAAGCATTGCCTTTGCACACCCAAAACACATTCACTGTGTTCATATCTGGCGTCACATTTACCTGTAAATAGAAAATAGGTATAAGTTGTTGAAATTACTCTTGTTTTCCAGTCTATATTATAAAAGTTACAGAAAGAGTGGAAGAATAAATGTTTGTCTGATTGAATTATACCATCAACAATTTTATCACTACTTATCATCAGATGGGATTGCAGTCATGCACTATGATTTGCATAAATTATTTAATTTATTCATTAGACTATAGATATAAATTAAAATCTTAGCAATTCACAGTTGAGCCATAATTATATTCCGTGCAAGATTTGGTATTCAAAATTTAAATCAATTGGAATGTCCGAAAGCAGATGTGATATTGTTATGTATATTCTACACACAGTTACCACTATTACTTCTGATGCAAAATAAAATACAAGTTAATCAAGTTACACCCCATTAGGGCTTAGCTTATGCCTAAGGGAAACTTGCCCTAGCCCTACCAACTTAACCTTTTGAATACCGTAATTAGAGACAATAGAAAAACAATGACAGAGAGAACACCGGCGTTCAGTTGGGGTTTAATGAATTAAAGTAATCCACCACATAAATTAACCAGATCTTAATAACAGGTGTTTACTTACTTTAGAGATTTCTATGCCTCTTCCAACTATATCCATAGCAACAGTGCCAGTAGACATCAAGTCCGTGATCTGTTTCATAAACATTTTGTTCAGTACGGCAATTCTGCGCTGCCCACGCTTGTCAGGCTCATGCTTTTGCTGTGTCAGGCTCTTTACTGAAGGTAGAGCATTAAGTGCGAACGCCTGCGTTGGATGCCACTGCCTAAGAAAACATCAAAATAACAACAATATGATATAACCTCAAAATAATAGCATAACAAAAAAAAAACAAATAATGTAACAATACCTTTTACTCTTCGGATTTACCATTTTACACAATTTTAACCCTTGCTTTTTCAAACTGAGAGCCACGGAAGAAACATGGTAAGATCGGTGAAAAGATATCATTTTCTTCACAAAATATAAACTTCTACAATTAAAAATACGGAGAAAACACTTTCGACGTACGTACAATGCTAAAAATTCTATATAATTAATGTCTCTTGTCATCAAACAAATAAAAGAAAACACAAATTTTCAATTTCAAATTTGAATTAGGAACCAAATCCAAATAAATAAAGATTTTGATTTTTTGAAATAATGTCTTTGACAGTTTTGTTTGACATGCTATGTTTTTTTTAATCCTCTTGGCTTGGATACTAAGTCATTTCAGCCATGTCTTCGTATGGAGTAGTAAAGAAATAAAAACGTTAGTTCACTCTTTCAATTAAGTATTGTTTTTACCCGACTGTAAGAAGGGTTATTAGATACAAGATTCGGAGATCAGCTTGTAGGTAAGAAGATGCTTGTGTAAGGGGACTCCGCACGGATATTAAACATTAGTAACAATCATTTTAAGTTCCATTAGATTATGGATTTAATACAAAGATTTCTACTTGCACAGAAGTAAAATATCGGGTCTCTTTGGTGTACCTAACGACGACGAGTACACTTCCGTGCCATTAAATTGACTCGTGATTTTTAATCCATCGATTTTATTTTTCTTAGTGGTTATTATGTCACCATAAAGTTTTTTTAATTTTAATATTATAGTAATGACGAGATCTTTATAATTACTTATTATTATCACATTAATAATTATCGCCAAGTGGTGCGGACGGAGTCACGTGATAGGGGCAAGTGATGTAATACAAGTTTTTGCTAATGGCGAATTTTTCTCATATTTCCCGTATTTTCTCGTTGATCTGGTATTTATACAGCCTATATCTTTCCCCGCCTCTACATCTTCGTTTACCTCTAGGTATGTTAATTGTTATTATGATGGATAAAAATTGGTTTAGCCAAGAACGCGTAACAGGCACACAGGCAAAGTTCCTTTCGAAAGTAGGTAAAATATTAGGAATTTCTTTGTAGGGGTGTTACAAATATTCGTCTTTGCTACAATATGCATACCTTCCGGTAGAAATTCTCTAAGATATAATGAAAACTGTATAAAAATCTGTTGCATGGTTGAAAAGTAAACGGAAAAACAGACAGACGAACACAGCGACTATTTTTGACTTTTACCTTACCCAGAATCAAGAAGATAGAATAGCAGGTAGGTCAAAATGCATGGAAGTAGTAATTACGCTATTTGCAATAAAGTATTCAAGTCATTATCATTCCAGTAGTTGCGTTTGTATTTAGAGTAGTAGGATAAATACAAATAGAAGGGCCAGATTCAATCATTTATGTGAAAGGCGACCCAATGACCAAAGTTCTTTTTGTGATTGTCCATAGAGAAAGAAAGCTTTGGTGAGATCAACCCTTTTCGCAGCCATGTTTTCAAACCAAAGACAAAATTGCCGCGCGTGGGAGGAGTCGTACTATTCCCGCCAAATACCTGTCAAATTGTCAAAATCGGGATAAGTTTACGTGTGATAGGTTGTTTATTTTTATGTTTTATTTAAATCAATAGTGAATTTACTATCAAAATGTCTAAATTAAAAGACAATGAAGAAAACTGGATTGATAAAATGAACAGTCTTTGTTCAGATTTAAATGTCGACCCAGTTGCAGCACAAAAATCCAAGGAGTCCTTTTTAGAGATAAAACGAAATTATACTTTGGATGTAAGTATTTTAGTGCAGTCCATTCATTTTATTTGTGCCATTAGCAGCCCTCGCTTCTTAATTGTAGATACTTTTTAGAAAAAACACTCGAGCGTCATTACAGGGAGTGTTATGATCTGGCTACGTCGATTCATTAGTGCTTCCAAATGTTTTGATTTTATTCGGGGTCATTACATTATTTTTGCTTTATACGAGTTCTTTATTCTTTTTTTCGTATTCTGGATGTATTTCGTATATTTGTAATATGACTTCATGTGATTTTTGTTAACCTGCAACAACTTTCACCTGCCCAAATCCACACAAAGCCCTTATTTAAGGATGCTCAATGACTATAATCACTCGTCACGATGCAAAAGCTTTTCATAGATGACATAAACATTGAGACAATTTTTGTAGGAAGCATTTTCCATACCACCTTTGTTTACAATACTAATTATAAAAACGGTATTATCCTTACATTTTATATGTTGTCCTAGGGTGATTCATTACACTGGATGGCATGTGCCTTGTATGTGGCATGTAGAACTTCCATAACTCCTACAGTGCAATCTGGAAAGGCTGTAGAAGGAAACTGTGTTAGTCTTACTAAGCTGCTGAGACTATGCAACATAAGGTTAGTATGTTATCATTGTTAAAAATTTATGTTTTTCAATATTTATTTGGATGGTTACAAGAGAAGGATGGTGGAGTGATATTGTGAGATATGATATGCCTAGAAACTCTATTCTAGGCATGTCATATCTCACATGAGAAGACTTGCCAACCACAGATTTGACTTTTCGTTTTTGACTTTCTCCACAGTCTAATCCAGTTCTTCAAAAAAATCAAAAACTGGATGGAGATGGCTTCAATGTCAACTGAGTTTAGAGACAGGATATCCCATTTGGAGCACAAATTTGCAGTCTCCACTGTGCTGTACAGGAACTTCCAGCCAATCTTCCAGGAAATCTTCTCTGGGCTAACAAATGAGCCTATGAAAACCAGTTCTAAAAGAAGGCCTAAGTAAGTTATTCATTCATTATGTTCATATAGAATCTATATGTTTATTTTAGGCAGAAATATTTATTAATTCATTAACGCTCAGGCGGTAGCCGGCGCCCGCAAGCCATTGTCTTACTATTGTGTCTCTAATTACGCACGTCAAAAGGTTAATACTTTTTTGTACAGCAAAAAGACGGACAACAAGTAACAAAATATGTAAATGAAAATTTTGTTATAGTCACAATACATTAATTATCAGATATAACAGGTGAATCAAATGAAACAGATTGATCCCCAAATCATTCCAGTATTACTATAGTTTGCTTGTAACTCATAGAATACCAAAAACAGGTTTCCACATCAATAGGCAACAGGAAGTTCATCATTGCTTGTTTGCTGATTGTTGATTACTATTCAACTGAACCTAATGTCCCGACACACAAGTTAATATTTCCACAGATCTTTAAACATTTCCAACTTAAATTTACTTTTTTTATTTTACTGAAGCATTCAAAACATTGATTGGACCATGTGCTGCTTAGACATGAGTGTATTACTAAAGGTTTTCTTATGTTTCTACACATAAATATACAACTTTTTTAAATATTAGATAATAATGGGTAAAATAAAATTGATTATGAGGTTTTTTGGGTAGTTTTAAGTTAAATTGTTTTAATTTATTTTCATTAGCACATTTAAAAAACTCGCACCTAGTTATTACAGTGAACATCTTTGTGAACATGTTATACTGGAATGGATCATTTCTTGATAATTATATATTAGGTATACAAGTACACATGAAGAGTAGACATATTTTATATTGTCGAAAGTTTGTAAGAAACTATTGCTGGTAATGTTTAATGGGTCAGAAAATAATTAGCAGTTGTGCCCAATGGGGTAGGTACCAAGATGTCACGCTGCTGTTTCTGAATTTAATTATAATCAAATTGAGAAACAGCAACCATGTGTGTCACCAATAAATTATTATTGATGACCATGGCTAATAATAATTATTGGCAAACATGACTGCAACCTTATTATTGTAAATTGAAAATAAAAGTTAAATGTCACATTCATAAATAAATTATTATAATAATAATTTGTAATTTTTCCAAACAATTACTAAAATGAGGGTGAATTTAGTTTAAAAAAATAAATAATTAAAAATTGTAGTTGTCATTAGGTACTCATAAAAGAAAACTCAGTAAAAAAATAATTTTCTCACAAATTCTCAGATAGATTTAGAAGAGCTTTGATTTATAGGCTAGTATTATTAGCCCAAGGATAATAGTGGACTGTATGTACATTCTGGGCAGCACTTGGTCCAACTCCCATACATGGATGGTCAATGTCCTTTAAACCAAATAGAGAACCTGTTAAAGTAAACTTCATCTGACTTGCCTGAAAAATATCTTTGTTACAACCAAAGAGATTTAAAGTATTTATTTAATATAACTGATAGGCTCATGTTTCACCAATACTTAATTTTCACAGGACACAGCCATGTACCACAAATGCTCTGTTTGAGTTCACCTGGTGTTTGTACATCTGTGTGAAAGGCGAGCACCATAGGTCGGCTCATGATCTTGTGGACATGTACCATTTGCTGCTTGCATCTTTAGACTTCGTTTTTGCAAATGCCTTTTTGGACAGAAGGGTAGATTTAATTAACCCTGCATTTAAAGGTTTGTAGACAAATTATTTCAGACACAATAGCTATTGTTTTAGTCTATTTAATATATTTTTTATCTTGACAAAGCTCTAGTGCTTTCCTCGACTTCAAAATTTGTTAATCCTTTCAACACCGCTGATTTTCATTATAAAATACGCTCACCACATACCACAACCCAAAAATGCCAGTTTCAAAAACCAACACTTGCATAGTTGGCTGGGTATGTTGACATAAAATTGGAAATTTATTTTAAAAAACCCAAATAAGTGTGTATGGATATAACAAAATTGAAATAAAGAAATTTTAGACGATTTTTTCTAAAACAAAAACAATGTATTTTTGTGTTAGGTTTGCCAAGTGACTGGTTAAAAGAAGATTTCAAAATGCCTTCAACTGCACCCTGCATCATGTCGACTTTATGTGAAATCAAAAATGGCCTGCTAGTAGATGCTGCTGCATCTAAGGAATACACCTGGAAGCCAGCGATAAAGAAGTTTTTTGAAAAACAAGTAAGTTTTGACTTGATCCTTAGATATTAAATTAATTTTTATTAATAACAAAATTTACATAACTTTCCCTGCTTACTTGCTGGGTTCTAAAGAAAAAATGGATTTTCTAAAGTGACATAATTTTTAAATCTTCCCTTTTAATATTTTCTAGATATTGAAAGGCGATGTTGAAGAACTTTGTGGCGTCCTCGAAATTGGCACTTTTGACCAAAATCTAAAATCATTGAATAATTTATATGAAACCTATGTGCTAAGTGTTGGTGAATTTGATGAACGTATATTCTTAGGTGAGTTCCCTAACATTTTCTTGTAATAGTGACATCTGTATAGACTTTTCTACTGTATCTTGCACTCTTGCATATGGAGTCCTATTAAAATTGTATTGCTTATTCCCAAGATTTTGAAATACTCATGTTCAGCAGCATCTGGTTAGTTTGATTCCTTTATAGAAGAACTAACTTTTGCCAGTGGCTTCACCCGCGTGAAAATAGGTTCTCCTCCATACAAACTTTGAACCCCCCTGTTCATCCCTTTAGGGGGTGAATTTTGGAAAATCCCCTACGTACTTGTCTATGTCATAAAAGCAAAGACATTAAATATATACTACCAATAGACAGGACATAGCGAACAAAATCGTGCTCCGATACTTATTACCTAGTGGTCATAAGTCGCTCAGTCTAGTATGACGCCCCTACACGTCAAGTCGTGTTTGTATCCGCTCTATGCATTAAAAGAAAATCATTTTCTGAGAAAATATGCCGAACTGCGCATTACGCTATTGCAAATCCTGTTATGATAAAATGACTGGACCTAAGTTCGGTTTATTTTCGTAAATATTTTTGGTATTTACGAAGTAATTAATTAAAATTCAATATTTTTTATAAATAGTTCTAGAACATTTGCTGATTTTGTGATAATGCCATCTATTGCTGAAAAGCTTAACCTTACCTTTATCACACACTGACCCTCTACCACGAGCTCATAATGTGATCCATTTTACGACCTAAACCGAACTGTTACAGGGATGGAGCTATATAGCGTATATAGCTCCATCACACTTTTTCGCTCGTACGACTGACATTTTAACATTATCATGGTACGGGCCCTGGCCATCTACCGAGCGATAGTTAAATAATTATAAATTTTGACAAATTTAATTCGCGTGTTTGCTATTCAAAACCAGATGGCGTCACTGAGACATAGGATAACAGTTTTTCTAAGACATTTGTTCTGATAGCCGCTCTATTGTATCTCTTTAAATCTCTTTGCATAAAAGGAAACTGCAAAATTTCACATTCCTAGTCCCAATAGTTTCGATTGTGTGTTGATATGTCAATAGTTCAGTTTCTCCTTTTGTACATAAATAAGATTTGAACTTGGTGGAAACTGTGATGCATAAACAGTCTTATTTAAATAAATAATAGTCGATAAATTAAAATAGTGCAACAAAATACCCACAGCTTTATCCCCAGCACATTATACACTGTCAAAATTGATAAAAAGTTTTTATTATGTCTTACTGGCCACTAATAAAAATATTACCAACCAAAAATGGATTATTAAAAAAAGTAAGACTGGCATTTTTCAAAGCTTGTTTACTTGAAAGCTCTTGAAAGCAAACATGGCGAATATTTCAAATAATAATAGTTTTTATATAAATCCAATTTTAACTTGCTTTGTAGATTATGAAGGTAAAACTATGATATATATATGTACACAATTTATTATTATCTTGAACATTGTTTAAAAAAAAATATTATTTCATTCAGAATTTTCATTCTAAATGTGTATTTTTAGGTGAACATGCAAATGAACAAATTGGTACTTCAAATAAAGTGTCTGGAGATGAAATATCACAAGTTATTGCTACTTTTGGACCTGTGAGTATTTAACTCCTGTAATAAGTGTACTTTGATGCAAACAGGTGATGGGCAGTTACTGAGTACCTTTTTTCTTTAATTCTACCAGATTGATTTTATAAAATAAAATCAGTTACATCACCTAACTGGGCCATACCCTATATTTATATCACAAGACACATTTGCAAGTGCATTTTTATTAGTCATACTTTTAAACATAACCATGATTATTATTTTTTATTTATTTATTTATTATTATGGAACATCTTGCATGCCTTGCCTGCGTGAACTAATGCTTTACACAAATAAATGATGTATTGTTTATCTGTCACACAGTCACCTTCTGATATTGTCCTATATAAGTACATTGTTGCAACATGCAATAAAAACATTACAGGCGAAATTAAATTTACAATAAGTATTTAACTAAATACTTATATCTATTTAATTTTACTAAACTAAAACAATAGATTTTGATGTAAAGTATTTCTTCCAAAAGTAAGTAGTTTTATTTGAGTGGTACATGTTCTCAAATGAGGTGGTGAAGAAATGGAAATAAATTGAGCTGTGGTGAGTCAGTGACTACGTCTTATGAGATGGTCGTGGCATCGAACCGAAGTGGACTTGCTCTTTAATGTGCAGTTTATTTGATTACAGCAATCTGAAGGATAAAACATGAACAAACTTTTGCTCATGATACATGACCTAACCAGACCCAAAATGTTAATGAAATTTTAACGGCCCACGCCAAGCTCCCATGTTGGATGCTCCCAAGACATTACCAGGAGTGAGCAAACTGTACACATGTCCAGTTTAGAGTGACCTCTTATTTTATAGAATACCTAAACAATGCGAGGCCAGCTTATACAGCTTGATATATTATAGTTGTGTGAACATTATTGGCTGATTGTATATTTTTGTTCTTATTAGAGTGGTCGCGCATGCCACGAGACACCTCTTACTGGGCGACGTTACTTAGCGCGACGCGGAGAGGAACTGACGCCAGTTTCCGAAGCCAAAAACAGTCTTGCTCGCCTCGCTGCGTACTTGAGAAACGCCAAGCCGCAGCCCTCGAGGGACCTCTTGAAACTTTTCACGTAAGTAAACTTTAGAGCTCATACACACGATCGGCAGGTTCGCGTAGCCGTCGACACGGGTCGACGGTTGCTGCTGATCTTCAAAGTTAGAATTTCGACGGCCGCGACGTCCGTCGACGCGATAACAGCTGCCGCCCCGTGCCGTCGGCTGCAGTTACCTCAGCCGTTGGAACATGCCGCTCGATAATAGATGATGCAGTTTACAAGAACGTGTTGTATGACTCTTATGTCAGAGGAGTAAAGTATAAATTAGAATGATTGACGCGCGTTCGTGAAATGAACCATACTAAGCTGACGTTGATATGGGTTTGTGATTAGCGATTGTGCTGATGACGACTGAACGCGGCATATATTTTTAACTTGTGAAGTATTCGTTTTCTGCGCTTTTAATTTTTCTTTACTCCTACTTTTAATTTATCGAAACTTTCTTCCAAGTTTAAATACTACACTGTTTACTGGATGCAATTGACTATTGAAGTCTATTAAGTAATTTTTTTAACTAACTACTCATTGAGCTAATTCTCCGCCTTATAATAATAATAAAAGAGCTGCGGGAATGGTTGAAGGAGTTATGTTGGTCCTAGAACGCAGAGCGCAAAAGAAGGAACATGGTGGGTTTTAGTCAGTAAAAGTCTGACACATCCACAGAGCGGGAAAAGTCATTTAACGATTTCCCAACTCAAAAAAAAAATAACACCCCCGTTTTTTATCGTCGGTTATAACATCATTTCGACATTATTAAGTATTTGCTGCATTTTAAAGTCATAATTATTCTCCACAGTGACTGCAACGTGAACATGGACACAATAAACACAAACCTCGTCCAACCGTGCAACAACTGGATGGAACAATTCGCCAGCAGTTTGCGTGAAACCAACAGTACTTCTAGCAATGAAACCATCAGGTTTCGGTGCAATATGGTCACGTGTCTGTACTACAAAGTCTTTGAACACATCATCAGAGAGGAGCACAGGAAAAAACCGCAAGTGTCTTTGAATGTAAGTATATAAAGTACTAGCTTTTGCCCGCGGCTTCGGAAGGAATAAAGCGGCTTTCTATCGGTGAAAAAATTTTATCAATTGGACCAGTACGTTCAGACATTACCTCCTACAAACAAAAAAAACAGGGCAAGTGCGAGTCCGACTCGCGCACTGATGGTACCGCACAAATGCTTACCTATGAAAACAGTTCGATTCCCGAATTCAGTTCCGAAGATTTTTCCGAATTGTAAAAAAAGTTTTTTTTTGTGACGTAACTACAAATTTCAGATTTATTCCTATATCTATACTATAAGACCTGGCTTTATGCCAAATTTCAGGATTCTTGGTCAACGGGAAGTACACATTTTCGACTTAAACGGCCGTATCTTTTTTTCCGTTAACTTACAAGTTAGATTTTTTTCACAGCTTCAAGGGACCGCAGACATGAGTATACGGTTTTAATTTCATCTCGATGCCTCCACGCGTTTCTGAGATAAAGAGTCTTGATAGACAGACAGACGAACGGACAACAAAGTGATCCTATAAGGGTTCCGTTTTTTCCTTTTTAGGTACGGAACCCTAAAAACAAACTTTACCCCTTTATAATATTAGTGTAGATTGGCGCCGTCTTCTCTCAGCTGCCACTGTTTACCTGCACAACTTTCTACGTCATTCTAACTTATTATATGTACAATTTCAACATTAACAATGTAACCATAATTTTGTAATTATTTTCTGATGCACATTCCTCTCTCCATCGAGATCTACATTTTAGAACATGCAAATAGCTTCTTCTTTTTTTTTTCAACTTTGACTATTCAAAAGTGCCTGTTAATGTTTTATATAAAATAAGTACAATGAAATAAATCCTAAACTAGGTCGTGGTTTACCGGTGTGCTATGTTCACCCAAAACCACATGTGACTGATCTAAAAACATAAAAAATATGGACTTGTAAAGAAAGAAAACATTTTGATTTGGCACACAGACATACACAATGTAGAAACTTAGATTTAAAAAAGATAAAACAATAACATTGTTGGTCTCGCGGCTGAGCCAAATAGGTCTAGTTCAGCAAAATTCTAGTTAACTACATAGTAGTTGCCTGATGATTGTTTTCAACTGAACCTTACTTTAAAGGGTTGACCAGACAGTTGCAAATTAGCGTTCCGTCACCTTGGTTTATTTATGTGTTTGGTTTGTGTTGCGGCTACACGCGCCAACACGTTCGGTGGTTGGAAAAACGCGCCTCCCAACCAAGGGTGTTGAAGGTCATGGTTTACAACTGCTATTTACACGGATTGAATCTAGCAAGGTCACCGACGTTTGAAACAATCTGGTCACCCCTTAAGTGTAGAAGAGCATTGTTATCTCGGTTGCTATGTTAATGTGCAACCTACACTGCAAGTACTCCCAAGAAAACAAACAAAATAATAATATTAAAAATGTGTTAACTCAAAATGCATTGCACCAGCATTGGGCGTGCATATCATATCAGCTGTTTTTGCAAAATCGTTTGTTAAATGAAGGTGATAATGATAAGATATACAAATTTGCTTTGTCATTATCTGATTGTGTGCTATGTTTCTAACTGTGACCTAGGTTAGTCGACATTATCGACCCGTTTTTGATTTCATACTAGGTGCTGCTGTAAACAGTCTCCTATGTGTTATTCCAGGTCATTGTCTACCCGTGTACCAAGTTTTATCGAATTCTATTCAGTAATTTTTGCATGAAAGAGTAACAAACATCCATACACATACAAACTTTCGCGTTTATAATATTAGTAGGATGGGCTGCTACTGGACAGTTCTATATTCAAACCACAACTATCTTACCACACTGGTTATGTATTATACTGATAAAAGTCCTTGTTATACACATTGTATGACACCCAAAGCTGACATATTATTTGAAAGCCAGACTGATGACTTCTATATATTGCTAGATCTAAACTTTACAGTTTTTATTAAAAAATCAAACTCTAGGTTTGCCAACATGTTATGGAGCGCAGCATAACGGATCGCGTTCTTAAATCTTTACTGTGCTCCAAAACAGAGATTGTTGAGGTGGCTCAAAAGGCTGCTCAGCTTAAGTGAGACTGTTCTGAACTTGTCTGCCACATGCAGATCACACATATAAAACACTAAATTGGTGCCATGCAACGTTATATTTTGAGTTTCGATATGAACTGACCCTTAGATGTCTTTCTAAGGAATTTGCAAAAAGTGGCAGAGCCGGGGACAATAGAGGGTATGGAAAGAGGCCTTTACCTAGCAGTGGGACAGTACAGACTTCATATAATGTAATCCATGACACGGCTTCTGTTCTAACCTTGTTTCTTGTGGTACCATACGAACTGCCTTCCAAACGCAGGTAGCTCGTATCGCCCCTCCATCGTAGCGGCTTCGCGAGACCCTTTACAGAAATAGTCCTACAATACAAAACAATTTCTAATCAGAAAAAATATTCACTCAACAGATGCTGCTAAATCAAGAAACATACCAGTTAGCAGTATACGCCTGTTGCACAGAGATAGTCCTACACGCGTACGGCGTCCATTCTCTCAAGTTTCCGAGAGTCCTACAGATATACGGACTCAGTGCCTTCCATTTCTACAAGATTATCGAGCTCGTCGTACAGGCGGTCGTCGAGAAACTGAGTCGAGATGTTATTAAACATCTTAATGCTGTAAGTAAATTAATAACCGTACTTGTTAGTGGGTGGTAAACTCCAATACATGAGGGATCGAGTCACTGCGGCCATTTTTTTTCTTGGAGTGTAGAAAATCAAATAACCCCTCTGACTTTGATTGGAGCAGAAAAGAGTATCAGACTCCGACTAAAACCCCTATGTGTTCTTTTAGTAGCCCTTTGCTTTCCAGGACCATGGTTTCTCTTTCTAAGAATCCTGCATCCCAAGTCACGGTGGTATCATATATTCTTATCCAACTGGAATGCTGTTTAATGGCAAAAATATGTCTTTGCTGTGCGAGCTTTTTCATGAATAAAGCTAGAACTACATTAGACCGACTCACACGTGTAACAAGCCTGATTTGTACGTAGAACGACGTTGCGTAGCGTGGATCATGTGTAGCTCTACAAGTCTAGTTTCCATATAAAATGTATGGAGACCGACGCGCACAGATCGGCGTGTGTGGCACACGTGTGCGCAGTGTAGTTCTACCTTTACGCCATTACAATCGTTTTATTGAAGCTGTGCATTGTTTCTAAACAGTATCTCATTTGCTTAGGTTGAGGAGGAAGTTTTGGAGTCCCTGGTGTGGACGTCAGACAGCCCACTGTGGGAGCAACTCAGTAAAACGCCAGTGCCAGCGTCTAATGACGTCAAAGTTCACGACTCGCCACATCGTAGGAGCAGTAAGTAGTTTCCAAACAACCATTCTTATTAAACCAAACCCTAAAAGCAGCGAACTATCATTTAAGTCGAAGTAAAATTTTCATTTGCGTATTAATTTTTTATTTACTTTACAACAGTAATGCATGTACTTCTTTTACAGATGGTCTACAATCTCCCGTGTCGGCAGACATCGATCGTTACCTTTCACCTATGGCCGACCAGGCGAAAAAGCAGCTATTTAAAGACCCTATCAAACCTGGCCAGTCGTTATTAGGTAAGACACAATCTTAAATACCATTAAAACCTATACTTTTCAGGGTTCCATACCTCAGTCGACAAAAATAGAACCTTTCTAGGATCACTTTGTTATCCGTCTGTCAAAACCCTTTTTCTTAGGAACTCGTGGAAGTATCAAGCTGAAATTAATAACAAATATTCCGGTCTGCCACCTCTTGGAGCAGTGAAAGAATCAAACTTCTAAGTTAAGGTCGTTATGCTACGTTTATGGCGCATAGTTTGTCGCTCGCAAGGGGATCGAAACTTATAGGGTACTTTCAGTTGACCTAGAATCCTGAAATTTGTCAAGAAGCAAGGTCTCAGATAAATTAAGGTGAAATTGAATAACTGCAAAGTAGTTTTTAATACAAATAGTCGCGCAGAACTCGATTATTGAGTTGGGGTTGAATTCTAAATATCTCGAATTATAAATTCAAGTATTTGTGAAAATATCCTCAACAATGGAAGGTAAACAAGAAAAATAATTTAAAAAAAAACTTGTTTGTTATCGACACGCTAAGAAGAAGAATGGTGTACGCCTACCTAGCATGTACCCTATTCCTATTCACTTATCAAATTCCAGCTCTGTACGAATAGAGAATTCGGCATCTATAATCTTTTAGTTTTAAACAAGATTTGAATTATTCATGATCCTTTGTACCCAATTTCCAAACTACAAAACCATGTTGCAGTTCTGACTGAGTAAGTGGCAGTGAAGATGTAATGTTAAATTTTAATATTTTGTTTAAGTTGCCACAAACAACACGCCGGCGAGACAAGAGTCTAGCATATCGCATCCTTCACCAAGTTGTTCAAACGGCGAAACGAGCAGCAACTCGTCCACGCCTAAGAAAACGAATAACTCATTAATACTCTTCTTTAGAAAGGTAAGTTGTTTCAAGTCTTAATTAGGCTCAAGTACTACATAAATCGTCCCTGAGCTTGGGCATTTCCTCATTAAATAGCGCTGAGGTCTTGAATTATTTGATTTAAATAAATATTTGTATATGTGAGAACAATGTAAATAAACAAAGCAAAAAAAAGATACAATTCAAAATATACAAATGAAAGCAAGCCACTGGCAGTTAAGAGATCACAATAATAAAAGTACACAATTGCAGGTGATGATTTAGGGTACAATTGGCGATGTACAAGATACATGATCGATGACCCCTGCGCTAGGTGAACCTGTGTTACAGGTGTCATCCATCCGTTCATTATAATGTACTCTCAACCAGTCTCAACGGACAGCATACGTTCGCGGACATGACGCATTGATCAGCACCACACTCAGCTCAACCATTTTTAAAGGAACCGAACAATCCAACAGTGATACGTGCGAAAAAATACGTATTTTTTTTGTTCCAGTTCTACAGTCTAGCAGTAGTCCGTATAAATGACTTATGCACACGGCTTCGTCTTACTGACGAAGAACTAAAACGCAAGATTTGGACCTGTCTCGAATACTCCATCATGCACCAGACGCAGCTCATGAAAGATCGCCACCTTGACCAGATCCTCATGTGTGCCGTATATGTTATATGTAGAGTGAGTATAGCCTATTCATCACGATAATTTAGCTAGAAAGACTTCCACTGCTGAATGTAGACCTCCTTGAAGCATCTTCATGTCAACCGGTCCTGTGTTTCTGGGCATCTCTTATGACACATATCTTAGTGTGCGCAATGGGTAGCTCGTCGTCCGGACCGAGCCCGAGTCGTTAACGGTGCGCAGTGTTCCACGCGCGCGTCAAAGAGATGTCAGCAAAACCGTAGGGGCCCAGCAGGGCCGAAACCTACTTGGGACATGGGTCGACTTCTGAAAGGGAAACCTGTGTCCTGAAACGCAAAGGGCAAAGAAGGAACATAGATGTGATTTTAGTCAGTACACACGACCTCCAGCTCCGTTCTAGAGCGGGAGCAGTCATTAGATTACTTTCCACCTCCAAAAAAAGTCCTTTGTCCTAGCTGTTTTATTGAACGGCTCATCACTTGGGCGGTTTGTTGAATGACGCCATTTATATTCAACCATTCAGTTAACGGCATAGAGTTTTTAGTCTAAGCCGTAAACTAAATGGTTGAATAAGCTAGTTGGCTGCGACATAAACACTATAGATTCGCTCTTTTTGTTACAACTAAGTAAAATCCATTGGTTACCTACAACTTGAATGGAATCACATAATCTCTCATGAAAGTTATGTCCTTTTTCTAATAAAACTAGCTTTCACCCGCATCTGTTTACCGCTCCGTTTCCGTGGGTCGTATCGTGATGTTACATGGCCTATTCTATTCGTCATGCATTTGGTTATCCAATGCAGAAAGATTTTTTACAATATAACGAGAAGTCAGAGACAACACGTATAAAAGAACTCTTTGCTATATTATATTTCAAAGTTTAGATTGGTGACTTTATTTCCAGGTTTCAAACAATCCTACAAATCAAGTAGAGAGGACGTTTGCAGAAATCATGCGCTGTTATAGACAGCGACCTTTAGCTGACAATCATGTGTACAGATCTGTTCTTATCAAACAGAGTGAAGCAGAGAGTAAGTAGCTTTCTTTTATGTTAGTAGTGTTACTAATTTTTTTTCTATTTTTATCAAAATATTTATTGGAGCCGCTCCACCCACTCCAACTTAGTGGATACAGCACTTAATGAGACGTGCCGAATTGCCACTGGTTTTTTTTCTTTTAATTCATATAAACCAGTGCTTGACTGCGATCCCACCAGATGGTAAGCAGAGATGCAATCATTGATGGTGAGGCGCACTAGTTTATTAAGAGCCTATTCACTCTAGCCTTGAAGACACCTAAATTATAGTTGGTTGTCTTAAACCAACTCTGGTACGAATGTTGTATCCACTTATCGGAATTGCACCCCAGAAATTCGCAGGGCGTTGGCTAGCCGCATAGAAAGGGCGAAACAACAGAAGGACCCTCGCCATCCAACGCACAATTACAGTTTGGTGCCTCTGAGACTTAAAAGTCGTAAAAGTTTTGTTTCATGCGTGAGCCCATCTCAAAGTAACACTACCTCGTAGAGATGCGACCTCTGGCGAGAGAAGTTTAAACCTCATGATGATATTATCGAGCTGTCGGCGAACCTCTCTCCTGGACACGAGTTGCCATGGCCAACCTGGAAAACTCCAAACAGACTTCGCACCCAAGTTGGGTGCAGTAAAGACAATCTCCACAGGGAGGGGGGGTTTTCGGACGGTTCCGATCTTCAGTGTTTGTGCGGCGTCTCAGCGGAAACCATGTCCCACCTTCCATCCTGCATCACGTGCCCTGTTACCTGTTCACGTAGGGACCTAATGACAGCATCAGCGGACGGCATTGCCGTGGCCGAATTCTGGGCCAGGCAAGGAATTTAACTAGATCATTGATACGCTAAGAAGAAGAAAATATTTATTTCACATAGACCTACCTGGTCAGTTAAAAAACATCAGAGTTAGTGCATAGTTCTAGTTAGTTGTTTCCTATGGAAAAGAACCGTAAAGAAACTACATGGAATTTTTGTGAAAAAAAAAATAGTGCATATTATAGTCTTGTTTATATAGAAGTTTAGCACGAAAAAGAGATATAGCTATATAGTAATAATAATAATAATTTTTTTCCCCATCGCCGTATATCTACGTTGACGTCGTGGTGGGGCTTGCGTGCTCCAATATACCCTAGGTCTGTATCGGTAGTTTGCTTTGCTGTAATATGCCTAGGGTGAGGGGCCAGACTAAGAGAGATACAATCCGCAGCGCAGTTTTGTGGCGAACTGTTGGGCATTAGCGACCCCACGGACCCGATCTCCCGGGAGAATTCTTGTTCTTCATCTCCGGCTTGCCTTTATTGGCCGGCCGTAGTGAACACTGACGAGGAACTGAGCTCCCACCTCTCTCTTGCCTTTATTGGCTGGCTTGAGTGGAGATTCGCAAGAGCAAACGTGCTCGGGAGAAGGATGTATAATCTAGTAAGGTGCTGGTAGGGATCTTGACCGTACTTCCGGGATTGTCCTGATAGCCGTGGTATACCTCTCCACTCCTCAAGCACCTCAGGATATGTTGCCCTCTTGTTGCTACGTCACTTCGTGCTAGCGGCCTTTTTTGGGGGCCCATTTATTGAGTGTGCAAGTCACCCCCTGCCTTTTTTCGATGCATATTAATAACGTTGTTCAGGCAGGGGCCATAGTCTTGACATAGTTCCATGTTACCAGTCCACTTAAGATTCCAAAAACCATAGCCCTATTATCTTTGTTCTCCATATGTCGCAACAGTTTTTCAATAACCGGGGGTTGTTTTTGGGTGCACTAGCATAGCGCGTACAGGGATAATCGTCGGTTGGTATCATGTTCCATTATAATTATCTAAAGGGCCTCTGCGAGTTGGCTTCGGCTCCTCGTACGCCTCCCAAAGGTCCAGGACCTCAGGGTCCTGAGATAAATAAAATATAATAATAATAATTTATTCATACATAAGCCTAACACAGATGGAGCGATCATATAGGACAAATAGCGCCATCTTTTTTACACACATCATGACTTTGTTACTTCTCTGTAAATGTCCTAAACGATACTGATGAGTTTCAAAGGGATTTCATGTTTTTATTTTCCTTTGCAGGTTCACCAGAAAGAGGCGATTTGATTAATTTCTACAATAAAGTTTATGTTCAATGTATGCAAAACTTCGCATTGAGGTTTACTGGGAAACATAAAGATGTAAGTGTCTGACTTCATACATTTGGTATATTACATGCTTATTCTAAAGTCTTCATCTGACATCACATTATTTATTACATGTTTACCTATCAGTGATATAATATATAAGTTCCATTCTAAACGCTAACGCGGCGACCGACGTAGGCGATTAAACGCGAATGCGGTTACGAAGCGATCCTAAGCGGTTCACGAGAATCCAACGCGACGCGGTGCCTCTGTCCTACACCTCTGTCAGCCGCAATTTATTTAATACAAGCCACCGCACCGCAAGAGTTCGCGCGAAAATATCAAACCAACTGATCGCGTCCGCTTCGCTTGACGCCGCACCACACCCACGTGTTGAAGGTCACGTAGGCCACCGAAATAGAGTATCAATTGTTTGTTCCATTCGCACCAATTCGCTTTCACGTTGGCGTTAAATCGACAACGTAAGGACACCTCGCAAGACTCAGCAGCTGCAGAACAGTGTTTAGGAGTGAAATCCTAAACGTTTTGGAGTTTTTGTTTTATGACTGGCCTATTGGTCTAGTGGTCAGTGGCCCTGACTGCTATGCCGGAGGTTGTGGTTTCGATTCTCACCCAGGACAAATGTTTGTGTAATATGCACGATAATTTGTTCTGTGTCTGGGCACAGAATAAGTAATAGTACAAGCACAGAAATTACACTCTTCGAAAGAGAACATGCTAATATAAACCTACTAACAACTTTTCTAATGTTGATAATACATTGCACGGCACGAAAGAGACCTTGATTATATTTGCCTACTAGGGAATAATCGTGTAACGAATCAAAACGCACCTTAAGCCCACGTACCGAGAGTCTTTTTTATTATGCCCGTTAAGCACGTTTAAACAGGCCGCTCTTGCTATTGGGTTAGGAGTTGTGTGTTTTTGAAAAATGTGAAATAGGTATGTTTTATAACATAAAATATATTCAGATTTTCTAAAATTATGTGGTAGATAGGTGTGGGATTTGTTTCTATGTACTTATATCCATACTTTAAAATGTATTTATAAAATGTCATCTCATTGCTTAGAGAGATTTGTTACATTTAGTTAGGTATCTAAACAAATGAAATTAAAATGAAGTGGATATAATTTTGTTGGTTTTGTGTGTGCGTCAGCTTTGCGTTCATATGTAATTTTTACAAGGTGGCAAGCCATTTAAAGGTAGAACTACACTGCGCACACGTGTGCCTCACACGCCGATCTGGGCGCGTCGGTCTCCATAAATTTTATATGGAAACTAGACTTGTAGAGCTACACTTGATACACGCCACTTGACGTCGTTCTACTTACAAATCAGGCGTGTTATACGTGTGCGTAGATCTAATGTAGTTCTAGCCTAAGACGTTATTATACATAATAATTAACATTTTGTAAGATGTAATTCCAGTATATGTTCTTCTTCTTCTTTTCGATTCGATGGTAAACTCGTCAAACTGTTTGGGCCCAATAGGTGGCTGACCTTGCATTATTAAGGTACACAAGTACTGGGAGGTCTACTTATATTGAATGATCTTTAAGGTCATTGATTTTTTACGTGAAAAATGTCGCAAATATTTAAAATAAAAACTATAGAATATTCGATAGAGTTCGAAAATAATTTCTGTTAGCGCGTGTCAAGCGGCAGGTCGAACACGCGTGTGACACTCAACTGTACTACTAACCACGAGTAAGTGGTCGCGCAGCGTAGGTATAGATTTATGCCTACAGTATGAAGTGCGCCAGGCCCTGGTCAGGGTGTAATTTATCTAGGTATAATATTTATGTTGTCTAAAATTATTTGAGATAAACTTTTAGAGGTACGGTCATCTGATACATTATAGTATCCCAAAAATCGATCATGAATGTCATTACCATAATAATATCTAAAAATTATGCACAATTGCTCTCTGTTACTAATATCGGGAGTTTCGTCAACAATAACAGAAACAAATTTTGTGGTCTTAATCTCGAACTCAATGCGAGTTCTCATAACTTCATAAATAGAATGAATAATATCATTTTGAATTCTATTCGACAAGTAACTAGGCCCTGGTTTATTACATTCTTGTTGCTGCGTATGTTTCTCTAAGACAAAATCGTATTTAGAGAGCAAAGATACCAGCTCTAAGAAATTACCTTTATTTAATGAGGTTTTAGACTCATCGTGACTTCGAAAAGGAAGTTCCTGTTGCGCTAAAAAATACACAACATCAACTAATCTTTGAAAAACGGCGCGATTGTGACACGACACGCATATTGTACTTAAAAATTTCGTCACTTAATTGTCGAGAAAGTGAAGGTTCTATTCGTGTTTTACCAAAACTACAGAATGAAAGAACAGCATTCAAGTGCTTTTGAGAATTCTGATGTTTTTTCATAGTACCAGCGAAATCATTTAAGTCATTAAAACCTGATGTATTCCAAGCATTATTATCGTTTGAGAAAAATATGCAACACCAACAGAACAATTTGTTTAAATGCGAGCAGCCTGCAATCCAGTGAGTTTTGTAAACTGAGCAATGAAACTGCCTATTATGTGATTTAGTTTTCTGAGAAGTATTCAAATCGGGAGTAGGTTTAGGTAAAGTTACGAGATCATATTTATCTCTAAAAGTCAAAGTCTTTACCTGGCCAAGTATTTTTCCACACATTTTAATCCGTCACAAGGAACAATTGCATGTACATATTTCCGAATTCATTTAAAAGATAATAAACTTTAATCACTTCAAAACCAAGTAAGTTACAGTAATAACTAATCATAAAACTTTAAATGACAGAAATCAAAAATCTTTCTTAACAAAACTCTCACGTAAACGTAAACACGATAACCGCTCAAAGCAAATTTGAACTAATTTGTTTGCGGAACTGTTTTACGTGTCATAGACAGAAGGCGCCTCGTAGTTTGCGTAGTAAAAGTTTATTGATTAGAAGTACCAAGCTGGGCTTAATCGAGTACAATTTTAATAGAATAACGTCCCATCAGCTCGTGCACACAGTATCAAATTTTACTCACACAGACTCACATTTTTATGTTTTTATAGGGAAAAGTGAGATGGCAGATCAAGCCTCATAACAAGCCTTTGCGCCAGACAGAGGCAGCAACACACTAGTGTCCATCTCTTTTTTTTTGTTAAGTGTTAGTGTGAGATCGGAGAGATTGCGCTCAGAGCGGCAACATTGCATAATGTGCATACGTCCTCGGTCCTACGTATCGTGCGTGAATGAACACGAAATGTCAACAGCGCGTAACCGCGTAGGCGCGCGAAGTTTAAAAATTAGAGTTTTATTTAATTCATTTGTTGTGTTCTATGATATAGATGACTGTGGTGTGGTGAGGTATTATTTTCACATCAAGCCGGGCTTATTAACTTGTATTGCTCGCACGTCGCTGCCGTGACCTTGAGGTAATCTTTAATTACAATATGCGTATTTTATGTTCAGGAATGCAGCCTATCACCTTTACCAGCGGGTCGCGGAGACGCTACGTGGTCTCCAGCAGGCCAACGCGTGTCAGAGCGCCACCAGCTGTACGTCAAGCCGCTCACCACGCCGCCGCCGCCGCACCACCACCTCACGTACCGGTTCAGTCGCAGTCCTGCTAAGGTAACCTACCCATTGCACATAGTCTATTATTTTGCGCTAAGAAAGTAGTGACGTCGTGAGTGACAACGACGACTTTATAATAATGGCTTTTATTATTTCTGCAGGACCTGCACGCCATCAACACGATGGTGTCGTGCGAGGTGGGCGGGCTGACGTCGTCGCTGGGCGCGCTGGGCGTGAAGCGCGGCGCGGAGGCGGGCGGCGACGTGGTGAAGCGCGCGCGCCTGGCCAACGCGCACGTGGCGCGCAAGCTGCAGGGGCTCATGACCGACCGACAGGCTGTGTAGAGGTAAGTGAAGCGCGGCGCGGAGGCGGGCGGCGACGTGGTGAAGCGCGCGCGCCTGGCCAACGCGCACGTGGCGCGCAAGCTGCAGGGGCTCATGACCGACCGACAGGCTGTGTAGAGGTAAGTGAAGCGCGGCGCGGAGGCGGGCGGCGACGTGGTGAAGCGCGCGCGCCTGGCCAACGCGCACGTGGCGCGCAAGCTGCAGGGGCTCATGACCGACCGACAGGCTGTGTAGAGGTAAGTGAAGCGCGGCGCGGAGGCGGGCGGCGACGTGGTGAAGCGCGCGCGCCTGGCCAACGCGCACGTGGCGCGCAAGCTGCAGGGGCTCATGACCGACCGACAGGCTGTGTAGAGGTAAGTGAAGCGCGGCGCGGAGGCGGGCGGCGACAACTTACGACAATCTTATTAGGCACTGGATCACTGTTCCGACAGAACCATGAGAGATATGCGTTGGAAACAGTTGATACTGCCCCACACTCTGCATACTGTAGATGCACCAGTTTTATTCCTATTAATAATGTTGTTTTTCTCTTTGTTTCAGACTCAACCGACCAATCCATCCAAATTATCATTCGAGTCTATTTACGTTCTTAGTCATATTTATTTCGTTTCACTTAGTACCAAAAATCGCTTCTAGCTCTCTAGCCGTCGTCTTTCCCTTATAAAATGATTTGATTATTTGACGAATTTAATATGTAAATGTGAAATCAATTTTGTTAAGGTTGATCATAATGAGTAATGTTGAACTTGTCACAACTTGTATTACAAGTGGTGCTTGCCGCCCTGAGGCATGTCCCGCGTACTTAGCGCCCATAATGTTGAGAAAAATACATATTGATCTCATTTTTTATTTATGTTGATATACACATAGTATTGATATGCCATAACTTGAATTTTGCTCATCGCTTACGTAAGATTTAAGTTAAAATAAGAGTCTTCAAAGGCTGTGTCGGAATGAATTAGTGTTTCTGAGGCAAGAACACTTGTTTTATTTACCAGATTTCATAATGCAAGTAATGCAACAAACTTCGTCCTATTTATTATAATTGAGTTTTATTTTATTTTCCATCTTACAATATTATGACTGAATTGTTTTCTTGAAGCAAATGTTTTATTTTACCCCATAGTTTTTTCATATTGTAGGTATTGCACTGTACCTAAAACGCGAGTTCCTCATAAATTTTGTTTATAACAATCTGACATATTTTAGTTTCTTCCATTAATTGTATTATTATTCCTTAGTTTGTAAGTAATCAGAGAAAATTATAAAATCAATTTGTTTTAACTACCAATCAAAATTAAATGATTGTATATTTCGGACCTAAGCGCTATATATCATGTATTCTATTAGATTTTAACCTTAGATAGTAAATAAAAGATTGTATCCAATGCATTGTTTTAATTACACACCAATCATTGTTTATTTATAACCTTAAAACTAGCTTAGAATTAAAGATGAAGAAATTACATTCTATGAATCATACAATACTGTTTTACATGAATAAAATAGTCAAATACACAAACAATGCGTTCTTAGCAACATATTGCTACATAATCTATCAAGTTTTCAACACACATACTACAAGTAAAGAAATTCACATAGGGATCCATAAGTGGATTACTAATATTCTGCAGTACATATTCATACAAATAATATATCAAGCAGTCTGTTTTTGCATTTATTTACGTATCACAACATTACACTTTAGTAACGTTTCAATGCGCAAAGAAATATTGAACTTGCATAAATTCCACATTTCCTTCAGGGTCATCCACTTCAATTACCTTCACACTATACATTACCAAAGTACTCTGTGCTATACATAATACACCATACTAAATGACATTTTTGTCATAAAGTAAACTTGAATTTAGAATCTCATTATACAAGCTTCTTCATGTAACAAAAATCAAATTCCATTGCAACTATTCCTGGACCTTTTAGTAACAAAATAGTCATTCAAAAATCAAACTAGAGAAAAGTAAATGCCATCAAAAACATAACTTGAAAAAATAAAACAAATCTCGCAATTCCCTTCTCCTATCATAAAAAGTGAGATCTACTGCGTCCAGGGGCGGATCGTGTATTTGTGAGGCCCTGGGCTAATACTATTTGATGGCCTATATATTAGGATACTAGCTAGCTTGAAAATTAAAGTAGTTTTTTTTTTCATCTTATAAGGAAAAGTGAAGCAGTAAAAAACCTTTTTTTTCCTATTAAAAGTGCTTGTAAATCCTTTTACTACCTACTATGATATAATAATATGTCATACGCAATATTAGCAGTGTTGTGAAAAAACTGTCCCTTCCCCTGATTATCCAGAAGAGTATCTACTTGTTTCTAAAGTGTTGTATTCGACAAAGCTATATACATATTTTATTAGTTTCTATGGAGGCTGGGGGCCGCATAATAGCCATGGGACTTTCGTTCCTTCGTTGCCTTTCACCAGGGCCGAGTTTTCCTTTCAGAAACAAACCCTTGGTGGCCCCAGTAACCATGCGTCTCTGGGCTGTAGCCCGTTTAGCCGTGTGCGTACGCGCAGCGGAATGTTGTTGAATTTAAAGATTTTAATTATGCAGATATTTAGTGTATGACGTCGTATAATTGTGTATGGTAAAAAAAAATTGTGCACGCAACCATTGTGGAGAAATTCACCAAAAACTGATTCCGCTGGGCGAACGTTGTCCTGGCGGAACTTTTTTTAATCCATATTGTATGTAATATGTATCGTACGCTTGTGTACGTAACTGTACCATATTAATAAATACTATATTGGAAGGTTAAGAACGTTTCTTAGATATATGGCACGGCCGCTTTTTAGTAGCCATCCGAACTTGGTCTGAGTTTCGATGCTTCGTCAGTATTATAATTGTTTTTCTTTAATTACTGAATTTAATGACATGAAATTTTGCATAAGAATAGTTGAATGAATACACTAATTATTGACATACATATTTCCATGCAATTCCTTCAGAACGTCGTGATATTTGACTGCTTTTTAAACAGTGATCTGTTCATGGTAAATTTGTCCATAACTCTTTAGTTACTAACGGAACATCATTGATACTTGGCAACATGTTGCAGACACTTACAAGGTTTGTATAAACGTGAAAATCTAGACCCCAAAGTGCATACTATAAGAACTAAGACCTAATAAGCGTATTTTACGTTTATATTTTTATCTTTTAAGCCCTACGATTTTTTCTAAATCTGTTTTTTAAACAAATATAAACAAATTCAAAACAACGTATGTAAAAATCTACAGCTCTCTATGTAAGCGCTTTATATGAAAACTAGCTAATGGCCAAACGTTCGCGTAGCGGAAACTTGAATTTCTCCGAAGTTTATGCATGCACTAGTTTTATTCATACATACACAATTACACACAAATACTTACACACTAATTTTTGGACACATCTCTTTTCTTCTAAAGTCTATGGATTAAAAAAAGTTCCGCCAGGACAACGTTCGCCCAGCGGAATCAGTTTTTGGTGAATTTCTCCACAATGGTTGCGTGCACAAATTTTTTTTTACCATACACAATTATACGACGTCATACACTAAATATCTGCATAATTAAAATCTTTAAATTCAACAACATTCCGCTGCGCGTACGCACACGTTTAGCCATTAGATCCAGCGATGACTACGTCAAAACTTTGAAAGGCTATACGACAACACGATAATCTGAATTTGGCTTTATAGTTGAGGAAGTGGCAATGAATGTAAATCAGCTGAGATTCTGAATTGAAGCATACATGATGTTAGCTATCCCTTTCCTGCCGCACATTTTAAATGTCCATTGCAATATGCATGTTGTACCCTAGAGCTGGTCGTCGCTGGAGGTGAGGTCGGAGCGGCTGGAGGGCGCGCGCTCGGCGGCGGCGGGTCACGTGGCGCGGCCCTTGCCCTCCTTGATGGCGATCACGTAGCGCTGCGCCACGCGCTCGGGCGGCGAGTACCCGTCCGCGTACGACGAGTCCTGCAAACAATCTTATTATTACTTTTTTACGAACCAGCTACTAACGGCTAACCCGCGCGGAAATAATCTCAATAACCCAGTCACCGTAGTTCATAAAAGGGTGTTAACCTTGGAATGAAAGATTTGAGCAAACAAATAAATATCACGTGCGCGACTTAAAATATTCAAGATCAAAAGTCGCAAAAATAGGTTTTCGGAAACATCTTGTATTTTACGATTTAAATCGTATTTGCTCATCATTTCAGCCGATAGACGTCCACTGCTGGACATAGGTCTCCCCTAAATGTCGCCACAACGAACGGTCCTGTGCGTCTCACATCCATCGGATTCCCGCAACCTTCACCAGGTCATCGGTCCACCTTGTAGGGGGGCCTTCCAACACTACGTCTTCCGGTACGCGGTCGCCACTCCAGAACCTTTCGGCCCCAACGGCCATCTGTTCTGCGAGCAATGTGCCCTGCCCATTGCCACTTAAGTTTGGCGATTCTTCGTGCTATGTCGGCAACCTTGGTTCTCCTGCGGATATCTTCATTTCTGATTCGATCACGCAAGGAAACTCCGAGCATAGCCCTTTCCATTGCCCTTTGGGTGACTTTGAGCCTTCTGATGAGGCCCATTGTGAGCGACCACGTTTCGAAACCATATGTCATCACTGGCAACACGCACTGGTTATAGACTTTCGTCTTGAGACACTGTGGTATATTGGATGAGAAGATACCGTGCAGCTTCCCGAACGCTGCCCAGCCGAGTCGGATTCGACGGTTGACCTCTTTCTCGAAATTAGATCTACCCAACTGGACTGTCTGTCCAAGGTAGACGTAATCATCCACAACTTCGAGTATAGAGTCTCCAATCTTGATAGGAGTGGGTGCTACGTGGTTGTTTATCATGACTAGTTTTGTCCATGTTCATTTTAAGACCCACTCTTTCGGAAGCTCTACTGAGGTCATTGAGCATTGTGCTGAGCTCTTCCGTAGTCTCAGCCATGACTACTATGTCGTCGGTAAACCGAAGATGAGTGATGTACTCGCCATTGACATTAATGCCCAATCCACTCCAGTCCAGAACCTTGAAGACATCCTCCATTGCGGCCGTGAACAGTTTCGGAGAAATGACGTTTTCCTGCCTCACACCCCGCTGCAGGAGGATAGGTTTCGAGGTCTGGTCCTGCAGTCTGAGTGACATAGTGGCGTTTTCGTACAAACACTTCAGCACCTCGATGTACCGATAGTCAATCTGGCACCTTTGGAGAGACTGCAGCACAGCCCAAGTCTCGATCGAATCAAAAGCTTTCTCGTAGTCCAAAAACGCTAAGCAGAGAGGCAGATTATACTCCTCGGTCTTCTGTATAACCTGCCGTAGCGTGTGTATGTGGTCTATGGTGCTGAAGTCTTTTCGGAATCCGGCTTGTTCGGGAGGCTGGAAGTCGTCGAACCTGCGCGCAAGACGGTTCGTGATGACTCTGGAAAACAGCTTGTAGACATGGCTCAGAAGTAAGATGAGCCTATAATTCTTGAGCAGGGCCTTGTCGCCCTTCTTAAAGAAGAGTACCACTACACCGCGGAGGTGTAGTGGTACTCTCCATGCCTGTGGTGTTTTCCCTCGAATATGACTGAATCAAACAGCTTCTGAAGGGCCTTAAGGATTGGTTTCCTACCCGCCTTCAGGAGTTCGGCTGTAATTCCGTCATCACCCGGTGCCTTGTTGTTATTAAGCTGCTTCAGAGCCATCCTAATCTCGTACAGGCTGACGTCCGGGATATCTTCGGTATAGTGTCGGGTCAACCTAGCTCTTGAGTCGTTTGCTAGATTCGTAGTGGGTTTTGTGATTGACGTGTACAACTGTCCATAAAAAGCCTCGATCTCTCCCAGAAGCTCCGATTTGGCGGATATGACTCTGCCATCTTCGGTCTTCAGTTTCGTGAGCTGGCTCTGCCCAATAGGCAGATCTCTTGCAAAAACCTTAGAGCCCTTATTTCGCCCAATCGCGTCCTTGATTTTTCCAGTATTAAAGTGACGGATATCGCGTTTCAAGGACTTAGAGATCCGTTTATTGAGCTGCCGATATGTGCACGCATCTTCTGAAGACTGCAGAATCATCTCACGCCTTTCCTTCATTTTGTATTTGCTCATAAATCAGTCATCGTGACAAAAATTTTAGAGCATTGAATTTTCTACCTACTGTAGGTATACAAAACCGATAAATGTAAATTGGAAAAACAAGACACTTACCTCAAACAGCACTTCATAAGGATCAGCAGCATTAGCAGGTAGTCTATTGACCACAGCTCTATAGAAGCAGGTTGTCTGTGGGTACAGGGCCATCACGACGGCGCCCTTAGGGAACAAGGCATGCTCATCGACACGCGGGTCGGCACGCATTAGAGGAAGAGGGACTACCCGGCGTTTGCTCAGGATATGACGGTTCTTCTGTTCTTCGTCTATGTCGTCGACCTCATATTTACCTTGAGCTGGCAGCCAGCTCACTACCTGTAGAAAAGAAAAGCACTTATAGCACAGGTAAATTTTCCTTCCACCTGTCGGCATGGAAATAAAACTGCAATATCATCACACCGTAAAATGAGAACTTCATTCTGATTTTGATTGCAAAGATAGAAAGTTGACGCGGGATAGATTCCTTTTTCCGCCGAGGATCCTTGCCAAAGAGAGAGAAACCTTACCAGTCTCTTTCGATCAATCTTCGCCACAGAAATCCCTGACCAAGTGGTCCTGGCCGTTCCTCAACTATCTCTGTTAAAGTTGACAACAAAAAAAAATAATTTCTCAAATCACCTCAGCCAATATCCAATTCTCCTCCTTCTCAGACACCCTGACAAGTGCAGCAACAGCATCTCCCGCCTTAGCCACATGTCCAGGGTCAGGCGGCACGGCTCCGCACAGCGGCGGTGCGCGCTCGCCCACGCGTCCTACGTGTAGAGGTAGCGTCTGCGCTGCACTTAGTAACATCTTCATCAAGGCTCCACAACCGATTGTCTCTTTGTTGCCAGCATAGCGCGCCTGGAAACAATTTTATTTAAGGGTTTCAGAAAAATACTTTAACCTACCACAGTGTTGTCTTTTTTAACCCAAAGCTTGTTCTATTTCTTATTCTGTGCCCAAAGGTTGACTGGTAGAGAATGCCTTGTTGCATTAAGTCCGCCTATGTGCCACTACTGTACATGAAGTTTAAATAAATACTTTCGGTGACAAGGGCCTAACATTAGGGTCGTACAATAATTATTGAGAGTTGAACTCGCGAGTCGGGTCCTGCTCCTGGATATGATTACAAATTAATAATAGCAACAACTTGAGAAGCCGGTTGTGGGAACATGAAGGAATTATTGTATGTTCTTTCTGAGCACCGAAAGTGTTAAGCAATATTATCAGTATAGCATGAAAATACTACATCTTTTGTCGAGGATATATGATGATGAGGTTTTTGAATCTCACAACAAGTAAAATAAGGTTAATAAACAGCACAGTGAACTCTGATTTTTTTTTTTTTTTTTTTTTTTTTTTTTTTTTTTTCTTTCTCCTTCCATTTGCAATCGGTCGTCAGACCATAAGCGAATTAGTTGTTAAACAAGTGGCGTTGTGGTGGAGCAGCCAGTGCTGCTCCTCCCACTTATAGAAGGTGGTTTCTCTTCAGCCTTTTCACCACCGCAGTCGGGTTTAACAGTTCAGCAACTAGTGGGTTCGGATGCAAGGACATGCGTTCCTTGTGTTGCGTTTTATATCGCTCGATTTCAGAGGTCACTGATGGCATATTTAAATAGTCGTGGATTTCGTCGTTCCTAGCATACCAAGGCGCATTAACTATTGCTCTTAAGATGCTATTTTGAACTCTTTGCAGGCAGAGTATGTTGGATTTACTGGCTACGCCCCACAGCTGGATCCCGTATATCCATATTGGCTTCAGAACTGAGTTGTAGATAAGTAGTTTATTGTCCACAGAGAGTACAGAGTTTCTTCCCATTAGCCAATATAGGTTACGAAACTTGTGGTTTATCTCGTCTCTTTTATTTTTGATGTGATGCTTCCATGTTAGCCGCCTATCTAAATGGAAGCCAAGATATTTCACACAATCTGTGTGTGGAAGGGTTTCTGCTCCTAGTCTCACAGGAGGGGTGTTTCCTTGTCTAAGCGTAAACGTGATGTGTTTAGACTTAGTAGCGCTGGCGCGTATCCGCCACTTACAGAGCCATTTGTGCGTCTCATCAAGCTGTTTCTGTAATATTTTGCTAGCTACTTCAGGGTTGTGGTCAACAGATAAGTATGCTATATCATCAGCGTAAGTTGCTACAGTTATGCCATCGATTGTGGGCAGATCCGATGTAAATATATTATACAGCACTGGGCCAAGAACTGATCCCTGTGGTACTCCAGCTTCCACTTCAAACAATCTTGATCGTGCTTCGCCTTGTTTCACTTGAAAGAAACGATCAGCTAAATATGACTGGATGAGTAAAAACATAGAGTGGGGAAGCTTTTCCTTTACTTTACTTAGTAATCCTTTGTGCCAGACACGGTCAAAAGCTTGCTGCACATCAAGAAATGCCCCTGAGCAATACTTTTTGCATTCAAGAGCTTGTCTGCCTGTTTGGTACACGCGATGAACCTGTTCCGTTGTTGAGTGAGATTTCCGGAAGCCAAATTGGTGAGATGGGACAACATCATTATCGTCTATGCACGGTTTCAGCCGGTTTAGAAATATCCTTTCCCACAGTTTGGAGAGCACAGGCGTTAAGCTTATAGGGCGATAGGATGACGCTTCATGTTCGGGTTTACCTAATTTGTGGATCATGACAACTTGAGATATTTTCCAAAGATCAGGAAAGTGAGAAGTTCGGAAGATTGCGTTAAACAAACTTGCCAAGAAAGCAATGCATTTTCGGGGTAGATTCTTGAGTACAGCCGGCGTAATCAGGTCAAATCCCGGAGCTTTCCTAGAATCCAGAAGTCTAATTTCTCTTGCTATTTCCTTAGGTGATGTTGGTTTAATGGGCAGACACATCTGCAGGTCTTGTTTTAGTATCATGTCAATTTCATGCTCATCATCGATGCTTTCATTGGGTTTAAAGACAGCATGCAGGTGCTTTGCAAATGTTTCAGCTTTTTCCAAGTCTGTTCTTGCCCAGGAGTCTTGTGATCTGATTGGAGGGTATGATTGTTGAGGCTTATCCAGGTTTTTTGTTGCCTTCCAGAGCGAGTTTAGGCCAGCTTCTGTAGGTGACAACATCTGTAGGTGTGCTGTCAATGCCGAGTTGGTAGACTCGCGGACTATGGCCTTTAGTTCCTTAGCTGCCTTGTTATAAACAAGTTTATCAAATGGGTGACGCGATTGATGCCAGATTCTTCTAAGTCGCCGTTTTTCTAGGATCTTTTGCCTAATGTTTGGTGGATGCAACTCGATGACGTGACTTCTGGGTCGAGAAGGTGTGTTGGTCCAAGCAGCTACTTGAATGGCATTAGTAACATATCTGCAGGCGTCGTCCACGTCACTCTGATTTTTTAGCGGTATATTAGAAGTGAGATTTCTATCGAGGTAGGCCTTGAAACCATCCCAGTCTGTCCGAGAGTTTGTCAGAGATTCAGTTGCTTCCCGTGTAAGCTGACTAGCGCTAACAGTCAGAATTGCTGGTGTATGATCCGACGATCCATCTAGACTGGATGCGATAGTGGTATGTAAGCTGTCTATACCTTTATTTACGAAGAAATCCAGAAGATCCGGCAGTTTCTTTGGGTCACTGGGCCAGTAGGTAGCTTCACCTGTGGATACTGGTTTTAGACGAATGTCATCAACACAGCGTTTCAAATCACGTCCTCGGGTGGTGACGCAGCGAGATCCCCAAAACGTGTGTTTTGCATTCCAGTCTCCACCCGCAATGAATCTGGGTCCCAGAGTACTGAAATAGTCTTTGAACATATCTGTAGTTATTTTGTACTTTGGTGGACAGTAGATTGCAGAGAGAACTATTGGGCCTGCTCGGTCTTCTAGTCTAACAGAAGTTGCTTGTAAATGCGCAGTCGAATACGGTGAACTCTGATTGCACAAGATACGTTAACTTTGTATGCAGGGAGACCCAAGTATATTATAAAAGTGAGTAACTTTATTTTCAGTAGGAACATAAAGGATTTCTTTAGCAGACAATGGCTTTAGTTCCCCTCATGGTATTGGCCTCCCTTTTCAAGTCATTCAGTGATATATTATATAATATTTTATTTAGTAATTTAAGCCAATCTTTTTAGAAATTAGTACTACTAAGTATTCATAAGTTTGTTTTATGTATTTCTTTGTAAAAGTAATGAAATAAATTATTATTATTTTACCCATACCTGGGCTGTGGGATTATTCAAAAGAGTCATCATGACCCTGGAACGCAAAGGGTAACTGAAGGAATATAGGTGGGTTTTAGTTAGTAAAAGTCTCACACACCCTTTCGGTCCACCCAGAGCTAAACTTCCCTTTTTCTGGCAAGACCTAATGCCATTTATTTGGGATTGGTCCTCCTTGTCTTCATTTTCCATCAAGCACGATTTTGTGCAATGTCTATGTTGGGATGATTTCCCATCTCAAAAAAAAAAGATGCATATACCTGTATTCTTCTCTCATTCTTAATGCTGCGAATCTCATAGATACGAGACAACGCCTTTCGAAGTAGACTCTCTTCTTGTTCAGCCGCTGACAATCCAGATTTATACAAGTTTTTCAACTGCATCTGCTGCAGGATTACAAGATTTATTTGAATAAATATGCCAGTAATCTAGTAAAAGTTCAGTTCAGAAAAAGACATTTAGCAGCTGTTACTACAGTGTGAGTTGCAAATAGCTTCTGTGCAGTCATTTTAGTGAAGAAGATGGTGAACTGACCCTAAGCTTGAAAATATGAAGAATGCTGATGGCTATAAAAGAAAGGGGAGACCAAAGAATTTATGGATGGTCTGTGTGGAAGATCTATAATAAAAAAATTTGCTTTGTAAGCCCAAGGAGAAGTAATAGAGAAGTATGTAAAAGCTACTTTGTATGGAAGTATCTCCATATTTCATGCCTTGTTTGCATCTCTTCAACACAATGCACTAATTACAAATATACACAAAAAAATTAAATGATCAAACATAGTATACCTGTTGTGAAGAACTAGAAGAGTCTTCATTAGAGGGAGGTGACTCCACAGCCTTTTCTGCTCTCAATATTGAGTCAATACATTGCTCATTGCGAGACCTCTCTGCTTCAATGTCATAAATCAATCTGTGCAAAGATCTGAGACGCTCCTGTAATTAAAATATCAAATTGATCTTAAAAATTGACATTGCTTAGCCAAAATTATTAAGATCCAAACATTATACTACTATGAAACGGGTAAAATTGTATTGAACCAATAGCCAAATTATATATTCCCAGAATAAAAATGTAGTATGACACTTGATGAAACCATTTTCATAAGTGGATCCATACTTCAAGAAATAACTTTTTTCAAAGAAACTAGTTTACTTCTTTCTAATATTAATTTAGATTACATTTATCTTGTATTCTGTACCTGCACTTGCTGAGCAGCCACATCAGCTGTGAGCGGCATTTTTAAGTACTGTTGATAAACTCCAACTTAGATAGATCGCATGGAACCAACAGACACACACAAACACCTAAAATAATGAGTTAGAAAACAAACTTTAAAATTCTGAATTAAATAATATTTAGCCTCATTTGCTTCGACAACATAATAAAACTCACAATAATATTACTGGTCTTATCCTCAGATCAAATAAAAAAAAGGCTTTTTATCTGAGGTCTTATCACAATGTCGAAGCAGAGGCGATTTTATTTTACAAGGGAAACAGATTATTGTTTTCATACTTACTGCAAGCAATATTTTGTATATTAATCTAGAATACACCATCAGTGTATCATTAAATAAATAACTATATGTTCTATATGTTGTTATTTGTGATAACAGTCACAGACTAGGGAGGGTATTAATAACAGTGATAAGGTGCTGGGTCTTGTTAATTATCTGTTGATTTACCAAGTGTACACACGTATCGAAAAATCGAAACAATATACCTTAGACCTTACCAAAGTACTCCGTGAATATACCCAAAGTACTCTGTGAATATACCCTGCGTTCCGAATTACGTCAAAAGCGATAATATCGCGAATCCGACCAACGCGCAACGTCACAATTATTACTCAATAGCCCTTTTATTTTGTGACTATTAAATTTAGTCGGATTCGCGATATAATCGCTTTTGACGCAATTCGGAACACGGGGAATGACATATAATCATTTTTTTTTTTCTTCCTTTTGTTCCTTGTGGAACAGGCTAAGGTCAGAGACCATGCTGCCTAGTCATCAGTTTTTGTTTCTTTTTGTTTTACATTAGAATGCTGGTGTAACACATTCTAATGTTTTTTGAAGTATTTGGCAGCAAATGTATCGATTCAGCCTTCTCAGCAAACTTCGCTGAGGTAGCTAAAACTACATTAAAATTCTCAGCTCAATTTTACCGAGACCGCGCCTATTTCAATGATTCCACATATTATTCCAGTTGCGCAGACACTTGGGATACAAAACAACACCAATTTTACATCACAATATCCACTAGGAATCAATTTGCGAATAATTAAAACAGCCACTGAACTTCACTCGAAGAAATCCCGCCAAAAACCTCTGACATATAATCAATGTACTCTGTGGAATGACAGAATGTTTTCTATTTTTTAAGGAAGGCTATAATTCTTCGACGATATTGCCTAGTCTTACGTCTATGTATTCTTGCGTAATAATTCTTCTTGTTTCTAGACCTACGGGGCTATTGCGTAACTCTGTTGACAGTTCAAGTGATGATCACTTGTTAACAATGTGCATCATTGAACCAGGGGCTTTTCACTTAGTACTTTTTTATTTTGTATGGACCAAAAGGCTCGGGGTTTGGTTCGGTCGTTGCTCAACAGATGGCGTACCCGTACCCTTTTCATGGATGATAAAATTTTAAAAATTTCACAAAATATTTTCTGAAGATGTATATAATTTTAACTATATAAACTTAGTATAAACGAAATTAAATAAATTAATACGAATTTTACATTTATATATTTTTATAGCAATACTGCCAAATACCAAATAAGTATCCGTTTCATTACACGCATTTTAATATAACGCCAAAGAAAAGTGACATTGTTTAGTGAAATTATTTTTGTTTCTACCACCCGGAAAGAAAAAGTTGAGTTGTAATTAATATTACTTTCTTTAATTGAAGATTTTCCGTAAAATTATTACGTGGTTTGCAAATTATACTTCAAGTGAAATATTGGCACCCTATAAATTATTTTGGTAAAGGAACGTCATCGTCGGCCATTCCACAATTTGTTTATTTATGTCATTTATCTCTATTTAATTTTCTAGTTTTTAATAAAGTTAAAAAATGTAGTATGACTTACGAGTGCTGTGTTTATAAATCTACGTGTTATGACGCTATTTTGCTCCATTTGCCGTGTAAAAGACTCGCTAAGTGATGAAATGCAAAAACAATGAAAAGAGTCTTATCGGTTTATCGGTAGAGCCTATCTTTTCCTTTATTACTCAAGATGTGTGTGATTTGAAGATGATATTTTGAGTGGAATAGCATTTTAGCAAAAAGCTGGTAAATACACATCAAATTATTACTTCTTGCTTGGCTAATTTTCAAACTTCCTTCACTCTAGTCTTAGGTTCTACAACTCAAGTCCTAACTTTCAAATGGCCATAAAAGACCCTGTCACAGTAATTCAACACTACTAATAGGGTGCTTTTCCACCAGAGATGTGCTATGTGCTATGCTACATTGCTATGGATGCGTTTGATATCCACCAATCATATTGGTGCACATAGCTTAGCACTGGTGGAAACGGATTCAACTAAGTTATGTTTTTTATATGGAAGGATGCGTGCTATACCTACTGCTATGGATGCGTGCTATGAATGGTCGCGAGTGGTGTAGTTATGTGCCGCATCCCTGCTATAGATACATTGCTTAGTTCGAGCTAAGGGAGATCTTCATAGCACATTTTACTCGCTCTGCTACATAGCTTAGTATCAGTGGAAACGGTCACATAGTTTCACAGCATAGCTATTACATCCTTGCAGCATAGCTGCACATCTCTGGTGGAAAAGCAGCCTTAAACTACAAAAAGTTTAGCAATTGGAACAGGATTAAAGTATTTGCAATTGTAACATAAATTATCTTTTCAAACTGAAATCTAGTTTTATGGATACTGAAATTGATTTGTTTGTCTAATTTCAGAAAATGGGTTTCCTCAGAAGGAGTATTCAGAGTCCTGTTAAATGCCTCGAACCACTGAAAGGTTTGTTATTAGTAAATTTTTGTTTTGATACTATTATAATATTATTCTGTGTACAAGAAACTTGAAGTTGTTAGACACGCTTGCTTTATTTTTAAATGGTTTTTGCCATTTTGTTTTTCAGAAATTTGCATGCTTCCACTTCCAGTGAGTTTCCTCTATAGCAGCAAACGTGCCTACCACAACATATACAAAAACGTCAGGATTCAGGTAATAAAGATTTATGTAATGATGTTGGTCCCAGCTGTGATTTGTACATCTGATTTGTCTGATTGTTAGAAGTCAGAATTTCTGACACTACATCATGTTACCCAATTTATCTAAAACCCGTTAAACTGGAAGCGAGACCCAGTAAAATTGGGAAAAACCTCTCCTTTTTTCATGGCCTGATGTTCCAATAAAGTTGTCTGTATATTTTCAGATGTACCTATGTTACTTGCCAAATCCTGAAACATTTGCAGAAAAGTTCCAAGTTTGGGTGAAGAGTATTGGGGTGATATTGCGAGTCTAGACAGTGCTACTGTCCAAAACACTTGAAGATTTGCTGTTGGCACTATGAGAAGCAGTTTCTGTATGCAAATAATAGACTTAACAAATTGGCTGTTCCCACCTTGATTTTACCTACAGAAAATATTTCAGGTACCTACTTAAACAAATATTATAATAACTTTTGAAAGTCTTCACAAATCTGGTTTGACCTGTCCTTTATAGGTTAAAACATAAGTATGTTGTTTATTATGCTTTAATAAGTACAAATTGTTGGTTATGGGCTATGCCTCTACTTTGGGCAATTTATGGTTTCACCATGACTCTCAAGAGTGTGGGAAACTGTGAAATTCACCAACCACTTACTGGGCCAGAATGGTTGATTGCAGCCCACTGTCTTTTAAAGAGAGTATATCTATGTTCCAGCAGTGGTAACATTATCTTTTAATATTTAATTTCAGTTCATATTTTTTTTTTATGACAATCTCGTTCTTTGCTTTTCAGTACCTACAAGTTCATTGATTCCAGATAGCTCACTATCTACTCCAATCCCAAGAAGCTTCTTCTCTTATCGCGCTACAACAATAGGAACTGTTGAACACAGTCGTCTCAGTGGTATGTAACTAATTATATTTATCTACACTTCTTCTTCTTCTTAGCATATTGATGTCAAAACTAGTTAAATTCCTTGCGTGGCCCAGTATTCGGCCACGGCAGTGCCGTCCGCTGATGCTGTCATTAGGTCCCTAATATTTATATATCTACACCAATATTATAAAGAAGTAGAATTTGTTTTTTTATTTTTTTTTGTTTGTAGGAGGTAATCTCAGGAAGTACTGGTCCGATTGCTAGAATTTCTATTTGTGAAAATTTTTTATGCTGCTTTGTTCCTGAGTGACATAGGCTATATTTTATGTAAGTACGCGAAGCCGCGGACAGAAGCTAGTTCTTAATATTGTTGGGGATATCTTTTGGTGGGTGTTTTCGATCTGTAATTTGAGTAAAACGTTAAAAGTGGTGCATGCAAAGGAGGTGGCTTAAACACCCCAGCGGCTGTCTTCTCCTGCAGCAGCCAATGGAGCATGGGCAGTCGTGGGGGGATTCTTGATGTCACAATGGATTGAGAAACCACTTCTCGTATGTTAATGAAATTAATATGGTTACTAAGTAGTAACTTTAAAAACATTGTTCAATTGATTCTCGAATTTGTTGTTATAATATTTCAAAAGTTATATGAACATAAAGGTGGCATCTCAACCTACTTTGAGATGCCACCTTTATCATTCAGGATTTTTGGGAAAAGATATCATGGTCCTGAAACGCAAAGGGCAACTGGTTGATTTTAGTCAGTAAAACTCTGACACAACCTCTTGCTCCTCCCCAGAACAGAAGTCACTGGATCATATCCCACTTAAAAAACGTATCTAAAAATTAGTAATTAATATCTAGTAATTATTGACAACCTCGACAGCAACAGTAGTATAGGTTTAGACGATATCAGCACAAAAGCCATTAAATCCCTTAAAAATATAATTGCAGAAAGATTATCAGACTCTCATGGGGAAAATACCGTGAGTTAAGCACATTATTTTCCCCGACTCGCTTAAAGTTGCAAGGGTCAGTCCTATTTACAAATCTGGGAGTAGAACTGACCCCGGCAACTATCGACCGGTATCAGTCCTACCTGTGATATCGGAAATATTCGAACGTGTCATATACAACCGTTTAAACGCGTATTTAACTAAGAAAAAATTCCTGATTGATCAACAATATGGTTTCCGTCCTAAATCAAGTACCCTAACAGCCTCAATTGTTTTGATAACAAAAATAAAAACTAATATTGATCAGAAAAATTTTGCTGTAGGTATTTTCATTGACCTAAAAAAGGGGTCAGTGGGTAGCCTTAGGGGCGGATTTTTAGGAGTTGGAGTATATCCTTAGGGGCGCTATGAGAAGCAAAGAAAACGAAAAAAAAATTTTTTTGGTTAAAAAAATTTTTGGGACTTTTTTAATTTTTTCGCGTTGGTACCATACGCTTATAGGCACCATGAGCCGTGCAGAAAACAAAAAAAAAAATTAGGTAAAAAAAATTTTTGGGACAGAAAATTTCTCCTTACTTTTCACCTTGAGTATGGTTAGGGGCAAACACTTAGAAAATTTTTCAAAAAAAATTTTTTTTTTCGAATTGGTACCATACGCTTATAGGCACCATGAGCCGTGCAGAAAACAGAAAATAAAATAGGTAAAAAAAATTTTTGGGACTTAGAAAATTTCTCCTTACTTTTCACCGTGAGTATGTTTGTTTTCTGCACGGCTCATGGTGCCTATATGCGTATGGCATCAACTTCCAAAAAAGGCCTATGACACAGTTAGCCATAAAAAGCTACTACAAAAATAAAACAATATAGGTATTTCAGACAGCGCCCTTAGTATGTTCGCTTCTTATTTAGAAAACAGAAAACAAGTAGTTAAAATGGATAACTTCACAAGCACGATACAAAACATAACATATGGCTGTCCGCAAGGTTCAATTTTAAGTTCGTTAATATTTCTCATATACCTTAATAACATTGATAAAATATGTTTGAAAGGGCACCTAACACTATACGCAAACGATACTTGCCTCTTTTATTTCAACAAGTCATTACAAAACATTATATCTGACGCGCAAAAAGACCTCGATCTACTAAACGAATGGCTAAAATATAACTTGCTAACTAGTAACACGTCAAAAATATCATTTATGATCTTTTCCACAAAAAATAATCCACTACCCCATTTCTCACCTCTAACGAATGAAGTTAATAAGTTCATGGTTCTGCAAAATGCTCATAAGTCCAAAATGATTTATTTAATTTATTGGATATTATATATTTAAACTTTCATTAATTATCTTTTTGTTTTTTTTTTTCAGGTGTTTATTGGACTCCGATTTTCAATAATGTCGTCAGAAAAAAAATGCTGTGTACCGAACTGTGGTAAGTTTTTATTTTACTTTTCTCTAAATAATCGGGTTTGTTTAAGACTGTTGAGGGAAAAAGGATTCAAGTGAAAGACGTGCTTAATGTTCTTCTCGTTACGCTCATTTTACTGAATTAACGATTATGCGTCCTTGTTGTCAACAAACTATTAATAATTCAGCCTTAAATCCCTTTCTAAGTTATGTCCCGATTTACCCATGCATTCCTATTTACCCCGTTTGACCCGGTACTCATACACTTACGTCAGTCAAAAAGGCATAGCCCTAGGAAAACAGGAAAAGACATTATCCCATAAAATTAAAGATAATTTATATTATAATAATATAAAGTAGTTTATGCTCTATCCTTCCTGAAAACATTCTATATGGTAGTAAAAACTGCATTAAGTTGTTTAGATAACGATACTGACAAATGTGGATACTGACTTTATTTGTACTATTTGTCAATGATCATACAAAACTTAGTTCTGAAAATATATCTTATTAGTAACAAAATCTTTTTTTAGGCTCAGAAAAGGAAATCCTCCACAAATTTCCTAACCCCAACAAGGAACCTGAACGCTTTAGAACCTGGATTTACAATATTGGAGGATCAGTTCTGGCCTTGGATAATGACATGATTTTTAAACGCCGCCGTGTTTGTCATTTGCATTTCGAGGCTCACCACACGAGAAGCAAATTCTTAAGTGCTGATGCCATACCTCGACTCTGTTTACCAGGTAAAAGGCTGGTTGGAGTGTACGAAACGGGGCACTGAGAAAAAAAGACTTGGAAAATTTTGCTACAAAAAAGACTTAGAAAGATTAGAAAAATTTCACACAAAAACAATGCCTAATCAAGCCTTCGGGATCCGGTGGGATGTGAGAGTAGAAGGGTGGGGAAACATCGGGGGACACTGCATATGATCTTGACTTCAATGTTATCCCGAAGGCTTGATTAGGGGTTGTTTTTGGATGAAATTTTTCCAAGTCTTTTTTCCTCAGTGCCCCGTTTCGTATCCACTGACCAAAAGGCTTCTTCTAAAATAATAAGGTTAACTTTTAAAATATATTTCAATAATAACTAAAATTTAAATTCAATTATATTTTACTAGCTTTTGCCCTTGACTTTGTACATCCCATTTTTCCCGTTCCCATAGGAACTTCAGAATGAATTATACACCTAAACCATCCTCATGAATAACCCTATCCATTGATGAAAATCGCAAGAAAATTTGTTCAGTAGTTTTTGAGTTTATTGTGAACAGACAGACAGACACGGTGGGGGACTTTGTTTTATAATGTATAGTAATAGGGATTGTATGCTGGCTATGCTCCTTGACTAGTTAATGTTGTAATTTCTATCAAATATATTTAAAAAAAAACTTTACATTTACAGGATTCAGGCTCATTAGAAGACCACCTCTCATGAATGTAACAAACCAAGGAACCAGCAGCACTCCTTCTGAAATTCTTCTACCACCTCTCATGGATGTAACAACCCAAGGAACCAGCAGCACTTCTGCTGAAATTCTTCCACCACCTGTCATGGATGTAACAACCCAAGGAACCAGCAGCACTTCTGCTGAAATTCTTCCACCACCTGTCATGGATGTAACAACCCAAGGAAACAGCAAACCTGCTGAAATTCTTATATCTGAAAGACTGCCACGTGAGCAATCTGCTGCTAGTAGCAAAAGAAGTAAGTATTTAACATTCTATTTTGCATCAAAATTATCAAAATATAAACTTATGTTATTACATACAATAATAAATGGGTTAGAATAACGGTTTAAGGCGACGGCGAAAGCTGAATTATCCATACAAACGTAATACCAAAATCATTTGCAGATGGAGCATATTTCCACCATATTATGATGATATTCGGATTAAGACAATATTTACCTAGGTTCCTACATCTTTCTTTTTTTTAAATACTTACCTAAAACGAAATTCAAGCGTATTTTATTTCGCATATTTTTGTAGCGTAAATGGCATGTTTTCATTTTGTTTTTTCTATATTATAAACAACAATATTTCTAATATTCTTTCCGTAGGAACATAGTTTATATTATCAAGTTACAAATTATAGAAAAAAAAAAAAAAACATTAAGTTTTCATTCATCATTTTTGGTATTACGGAACACATCCAAATTTATCCTAAACTTTCAAGAGTTAGTAGTGCTATCGCGGCAAGCGAGAGTGTGTGTGTGTGCGTCAGTGTCAGTGTGTACGTGATGTCATTACTTCGGTCGCGTTGTAAATTTTACTGTAATATTTCTATTGACTTTCTGTATTCCTTTTACTTTTTTTTTGTTTTTTATGTGATGCAAATTATTTATATGCTTCTGAACATCAAAACTAGTAAATATATATATTCCTTTTACTAAACTTCAAATGCTTAGGTACTTTTTTTTGGGTGAGAAATCATCCAATGATTTCTCGCGCTCTTGGGCGGAGCGAAAGAGGGTGTCAGACTTTTACTTACTAAAATCGACTCCTATATTCCCTTTTTGTCTTGCGTTCCAGGGCCCCAGGTTTTCCTTTCAGAAGCGAACCGTAATAGGGATTGTATGCTGGCTATGCTCCTTGACTAGTTAATGTTGTAATTTCTATCAAATATATTTAAAAAAAAAACTTTACATTTACAGGATTCAGGCTCATTAGAAGACCACCTCTCATGGATGTAACAAACCAAGGAACCAGGAGCACTCCTGCTGAAATTCTTATATCTGAAAGACTGCCACGTGAGCAATCTGCAGCTAGTAGCAAAAGAAGTAAGTATTTAACATTCTATTTTGCATCAAAATTATCAAAATATAAACTTATGTTATTACATACAATAATAAATGGGTTAGAATAACGGTTTAATCATTTAAATTCAATCAAATTTTTTCACTGCTAATTTGGCTAGAATACAAACTCTTGGTGGAAATCAAGAATAGGTATGTTTTACTCTGAAGGTTTGTGTAAATATTTCAATCATTTCCTTTCAGACACAACCAAGAAAGTGGTCAGCAATGAACAACACTTGGCAAAACAAATTAAAAAGTTGATAGCTAAGAATAACTCCTACCAGATGAGATTGAAGAAAGCTCGGAAACTTTCCACAAATACTGCATTTCAAGCGGTATTAAAGAAATTTAAAACATTGGCTGCAATTTTCACAGTTATGCAGTTTCGAGAAATTAATAAACCTAAAATGGCACGACGGTTTTCAAAAGAGGAGAAAATTATGGCCCTCAGTATTTATAAAATGGGACCAAGAGCTTACAGATGGTTAAGCAAAATATTTGTATTGCCATCTCCTGTCACACTAAGCAGAATGATTTCTAGAGCTTCTCTGAAACCAGGGATTAATGAAAACATTTTCGAACAATTAAAAATAAAAGTTGAGAAAATGAAATATGATGATAGGTTGTGTATATTAATGTTCGATGAGATGGCACTCTCTCCACATTTTTATTATAATCAAAGGAAAGACAGAATATCAGGTTTTGTAAACCACACTGGTAAATCTACTAGAAAAATAGCAGATCATGTCCTAGTTTTTATGATTAGGGGTGTAACAAAGAACTATAAGCAGCCCATCTACTTCTCATTTTGCTCTGGGAGTACACCAAAAGAGATCTTGGCAGTACAAATAAAAGAAGTAGTAAAGAAGCTCCACTCCATTGGCTTTATTGTTTTAGCCACAGTGTGTGATCAAGGCACATCAAATACAAGTGCCATAAATTACCTGATTGAAGAAACAAGAAGAAATTATGCAAGAAGAAATATTGACTTTAATAATTCTGTATTTGAAATAGAAGGAAAGCAAATTATTCCACTGTATGATGTACCTCATCTCCTGAAAGGGATGAGAAATAATTTATTGACTAAAAATCTTAAATTTAAAATAGATGGTCAAGTAAAAGTGGCAAAATGGGAGCATATTATGCAGTTGTATGAAAATAATCCAATATACAAGGGATTAAGGATAATAAAAAACCTTACAGAAAATCACTGCAACAAGGATAAAATACCAAAAATGAAGGTTAAATATGCTTCACAACTGTTTAGCCAAACTGTTGGGAAAACCATGGGATATTTAGCTGGTAAGTCAATAATCTATATATGTATTTGCTTTTTTATTACAAACATCACATCCCGTTTGTTGTCTTAATTAAATGATGGTATATTGCTGGAGTGCAGTGGTGGCCGAGTGGTAATAGCCCCGACTTACGAGTTGTAGGTCGTGGGTTCAAACCCAGCCAGGTGCATTACTTTGTGTTATTTATTTCATCACCACTGCTCTCAAAACGGTGAAGGAAAACATCGTGAGGAAACCGGCATGTCTTAGAACCGAAAATTCAAAGACATGTGACATTCACCAATCCGCACTGGGCCCGCGTGGTGGATTACGGTCCATTCCCTCTCCTAGAGAGAGGAGGCCTGAGTCCCAGCAGTGGGAACATTAAAAGGCTGATTATGCTTATATTGCTGGAGGCAAATCTTTTAAGTATTTTTTCCCTGAGAACTACGACCCAATAAATCCCACAATGCATTTAATTTCAACTGATGAAATAAAGTTTTTATCTTTTTCAATACCCTACGAAGTGCATAACTCATATTTTTGTTTTCACTTTTCAGAGAATGGCATTCTACCTGAGGAGACAAAGGATACAGCTGATTTCATTATCTTTATTGATAATTTATTTGACTCCCTAAATGGAAGCATGAAAAACTCAGGTATTCGGTCTGCGAAAGATTTATTAAGAAATGTAACACCTAATTCAAAACACACAGAAATTTGGGTGCAAGCGAAAACTATCTTAAAATCAATGACATTTATGGCGTCAAAGGGGAGTGCTGGTACCGTACCATCAATAACTAATTGGATTAAAACAATTGAAAATATGGGCATTTTAAGAGACAAAATATTTAACGATTTTAAAATTAAATCTTTTTGGTGCAGATATTTTAATCAAGATCCTCTTGAAAACTTTTTTGGGAGCATACGTAGTCATGGGGTGAGAAATATCTCACCCACCTGTGCTGGGTTTGAAGCTGCATTTGCTTCTTTGCTTGTAAATAATATGAGCAGCAATTATTCTGTGGGGTCCAACTGTGAAGAAGATTTTTGTTTCATATTTGAATCATTTGATGAGTTATTTTTCACAAAAAATAAGAAAGAAGAAGCGCATACCTGCGAAGTTGATTTGAATGATTTAAATGATGATATAATAATTAATTTTGAAACAAAGAAAAGGGACCCCAGAATAATTGGCCAGCTCGAATATGTGACTGGTTACATATTGCGGAAAGCAAAAAAAAATTACAGAAATTGCAAAGACTGCAAAGTATCTTTGTATACAGATGACCCAGCTAAAAACAGGTACCTGCAACACAGGGAATATATAAAAGGCAAAAGATACCTATGCTACCCTAACGAAAATTTAACAAAAAGTTTTTCAGAGATCCAGGATATTCTGCACCATATATTAAGAAATAAAAGTCATATTGAAAATTTAAAAAACTATATGAAAACCATATTGTATATCAACGTAGATACACAATTTATTCAGTGTAGTCGCCACAAAAAAATCTTAATAGAATTTATATTTGATTTTTCAAGTAGGTTCTTTGCCCACAATTGGTGTAAGTAGACCAACAAATTATTAAATGGTACCAGCACAACCAAAGATGTTGATTCGAGTGATGAGATTCAGAATCAGGCTTTAATGTATTACAGCAAGAGACGAAAAAATAAGCTAATTAAGTAATAATATAATATCATTTTCTTTCTAATGATCATTATAAATAAAATATGCCGTGGATAATAATGTGATTTGCACGTTTGTAGCATGTACATAAGTTAATTTATAAGATGTAATGTAAACTGTTAGTTATTCCTAAATAAATAAATGTTTGTACTAAATAAACATTGCAAGTTAATTTTATTTAACTTGCAATGTTTTTTAGTACAAACATTTAGCTTACTTATAGGTTTGTTTTCATATCAACATTATTTTGTTTAGAAGACATTATTGTTGCCTTCTTTGCAATTGCAATAATTTCCTCCAAACAATTTTAAAACATTGTTATAAAATTATATCAACAAGTTTTCATTTTGTAGTATTGTGCTGTGATACTCAAAATTACTTATTTTGTGAGATATAGTTGCATTGATTTTCTGTTGGTTAGTTTCTGTAATTATTATCTACACTTATTATGCTTTATGTAATTCTAAGTATGTATTGTTTGTATAAACTTAATAAAGCTTTGTAATATTCGATTTTGTGTTTCATTATAACGAAATTAAACAATAAAACTGAAGAAACAAAAGGAACTGCTATATATAGGTATAGCTATACATGCTATACCTACATACGCATAGCTATAGACGCGTCGCGTACAAATTTCAATTAGTTGTGTCGTTAGTCACCAGATGGCGCATGACGTTGAAGTCAGCTGAATACTCTATACCCCTATATTCAATGTACTCTGTGCATTGAACTGTCAAACAGCTAGTTTCGTATTGCCTATCTTCAGTGACCAACTGCAGTGACGTCATTAGCCATTGGTGCCTTTGATAGCCACCGTACGTAACACGTTTTGACAGATGTTATTGTATCGATACTTTTAAAATTGCGATTGTGTAAGCTTTTGAAACTGTATAATAGTTAATACAATTTTATTTTATAGATTTAACTGTATATGCTTTGTATCAGCAAGCCTTTTAGTGACAGAGAAAGATTTTCTTTCGAAGTCATTCACATTCAAGGGCAGTGATGGGCGGTGGGTAAAAATAATAAACGTTTTCTTGTGTTCAGTGTTTAAAACACTGAATGACATTTTACATAATAAGGTTTAGTAAATTAGTTCACTTAAATAGTTTTAACGCAAATGAAAATATATAAAACAAGTCGTATTTAAAGGGTGCGTTTCATATCATATAAAGTTATTTGTTATAATTATAATCATTTCAATAATATTTACAAGATTTAATAATCGTGAGATATACCAACTGTTGATATAATTTCTTTAAATATATTTGTATACCTACTCTAAAACTTATTTTGTATAACGTTATTGGATATAAAGGTGTCATCCTGACGGTCTGCACAATGGTGGCCGGACCCAGGTGTTTCTTTCACCCGAATCTAGTGCATGAACCTCCCGAACTTACCATCGTCAACCTGCGTCATGCGTAAGGCAAAGACGCCGTGATGCCTCTCCAACCACTTTTCAAGGAGGAGATTTACCGCAATGACTATGACTATGGCTTGCCCAGCGCTGGGTTGCGAAAGTTACTATCGCCATGTCGCCATGAGATGCCGCAGGAACCAGGAACTCTGTCCGCCATGCCAAAACTTGTCACTGTAGCGGATTTTCGCCCCGGAGTACCTGCAGGTTAACCAATAGATCGATGTTTATGAAATCAATATTCTAGAACTCGATTTATTACTTAATCGTTTCTTTAGTCGAATTAAAAGCCATTCAATCAATCCAATGGAGGAAAAATTAGCATCCCTAGTGTCGTTATCGAAGAATTTTGGGTTGCGAGACTTACTTGCTTGAATCCTGCTATATTATAACAAAAACGGACTATTGGATAATATTATAAATATTTCCGGAAAAGCAACATGATATTTAAAATTTGATATTTTAAATTCATAATACAGTAATAAAAATTTAGTTTTGAAAGTAAGACATTTTTTCACTTAAAAATATTTTTTTTTGTTATGGTCACATTGTCAGTTGTTTGGTTGGTTTGGCGTTTAATTTTTTGGTATTTTAGCCGAAACGAATCTGTAAATATCAAAGGAATATTAGGATGTTCATGAAATTACCACATTTACAGTGAAAGCCAATGACCCTAAGTGGTCAATGTGAATAGTATTTTAAAAGTAGGCCATTTGCCTTCTAACGGATTTGGTTACCGGTACGTCAGAGTAACTTCGTAATCATCAGAATTATTTCAACGTTGAGTTTCACTAATTACGAGTTGTTTCAGGGATTCAGTGAAGTGTGAAGTTTAAAGTGTTGAATTCATGAAAGAAGCAGTTAGTGGCCATGGCAGAAAATGATGATTATTTAGAGACGATTGACAACAATCATTTGGACGGGACCAACGGTTCCCTAAACATGACTGACAATAGTCTTGGGGTGAGTATTTCTTGATTTAGTTTTATTTAAAGTAACATATTGCTACTGAATAATTATATACAAACATGGTCTGTTAGTAAGCAGGAGAAGATAACGGTTATTCTGTGGTGAAATGTTACACTTACTGAGTTTTAACGGTAATCGGCCTTTACACGACTGGTTTGCAAAGCTAACCTGTAAATCATCGATTACACGTACGCGTAACATAACTTTCATGTAAACATAATTGAACAATTTAATGAGGATTCGTTAACTTTGAAGAGTGCAAGATCACAAATCTGTGGCATTTATTATTATAGTAGTCAATAGTCAATGACAAACAGATGATAAAATACATAATTTGTCTTAATGACTGTGATAAGACATAAACTATATTGTATTAAATCATGTTGACTGGGGGATTTTAAATGTATTCATTTGTTTATCAATTCATTTTATATCAATTTTATATTGTACTTTTAATGTTTTGGTATTAAAATCTGTATTCAGCTAACTTCTTGTGAAGGCTTAGATTTATTAATTTGCTGCCTAACTTTCTGTTAAGTAAACAAATTCAAATTCTAGGATTACCTAAAGCTGTTGTGTTATTGAGCTGTTGATCCCCGCAACGCCGGCGTTCACGCGCCATTGTTTTACTATTGTGTCTCTAATTACGCACTCAAAAGGTTAATATAGGTATTGCATTAATATAGTACCCACATACATTTATTGATGTTCTTATTTCTAAAATAGATGTATCTACTATTGCCAAGCTCATAGGAAACAACTAACATAACTACCAAAGCTAACATTTCTGCATTCTAGAATATTAGATAAGAAAAACATAACCCTTCTTGCAGTCGGCTAAAAACAGCACTTCATTAACTGCAACAACACTTTTTCACCTTTTTGTGTGAGGAATACTATTCAGAATACTGCTAAAGAAAATTATGAATTGTTACTCAGGGTGGTGATGAAGCTGCTGGTAGTGAAGTGCCAGACTTGGCAGCCATCAAAGCACGAGTTCGCGAAATGGAAGAAGAGGCTGAGAAATTAAAACAGATGCAAACTGAAGTAGACAAGCAGATGAGTATGGGTAGCCCACCGGGACTTAGTAAGTTTTTGTTTTACATCTCATTACAGCCCCTAGATCTCCTCTGCAGAATATAGGTTCTTATTGATAGGCAAGATAGGTTAGAAATAGGTTCTGTCCCATCTGGGCGGCACAACACAAAAAATTTACGTATCAAAAGATAAAAACTTAGCTTTTCATGAGTACTACATAATAACTGTGTGTTATTATTATTTATTGATTGGGGACAAACAAACAATTACATGCTAGAGATAATACAAGTTATTTCTTAAACTAGAATCACAAGCATGTAACCCGCTCCAGTAAAAAGAATAAAAGAAGTTAGTAACTGTGGTAAGACTTTACAGAGCCTTCTGTGGTAGTTTTATTTAAGGCGACTTGCACCTGTGTTTGAACTAAATTTTATTAAACTCAAATCACACATTAAGCTCGACTTAACTTAAAATATATTAGATATGTCTTGTAAATACAACAAAATCTATTCTAATCTACAGGATGTTTGGATCATTGTGTGCCAAATTGAAATGGTCGACGGGAGGGGTCATCTGCTATCCTTTCAGACCCCTAAACACTTCTCATGCCCTGTGGATTTTTTTTCATCGACTTTTTATTGTTTTATGAAAATAAGGCCCAAATTTTTCATTTAAGCTGTTGATCCCCGCACGAACGCCGGCTCTCGGGCGCCATTGTCTTACTATTGTGTCTCTAATTACACTACTCAACGAGTTAAATACAAATTTAAAAAAAATGTATAAAGCGTAGACTCTGAATTTTAATTTTATTTAGAAGTGCATTGTATTAGATTACTTTTAAATTTAAAATTAGTGACATTAGCTATCGACCGTTAAACTATTAAACTATTATAGAAACACCGACTTCAGAAATTAAAGTTATTTTGTACTTTTCAGTTTTTTTTTTACTTTGAAGTCAGTTGTATTTTTTTTTTCTAAAAAGTTTTTTATGAATATTAGTCTTAAGTGACTCGATTCACAATTCTAGCGAATTCACAAAGTTACAAAAAGATTTTTATGGCATGTGGCACATCACTAGCAAGAGGATAAACTAGAGAATTTTTGAGGAAGTTGGAAAAAATCGGTCGCTTTTGGTTTTTTTTTTATCGCCAAGTAAATAGCTGTAACATGGACAGCTTTAATTCAAGTCCAAAACTTTGCAAGTAAATTAAAAAAAACTAGATAGCTGATGTCGCTAATTTTAAAGGAGAGGTCAAAAATGGGCTATTATTCCGAAGAAATTTGAACACCAATGTGTTATACCTTATAAGAAAGCTTATTTATTGCGCTACTCGATCATGACTAAATATGAATTTTTAAGTCCTCCGTTTTTTTAAAAAGCTGGAAAATGTTTTAGTAAAAACAAAACGCACATTTTTTCGGTTATTCGTTCCTACGCAATATAATTATTTAAAATGTAGCTAAAATTGCCGTATCTATTAAATACCTTAAGTTTTATTATGATTTCAACTGCCGTTTTATGAAATAAAGACAAAACAAAAGTATTATCATGCTAATGCAATATCAAAATGTGTCGAAAGAAGATCAAATCCGTAAATGTCAGATTGACAATTTGTCAACTTGACGTTGAAATAAACACACACATATACACTATACGTCATTGAGATACACACACACTGATACAAAGTTATACTTTCACGTTAATTATCATAGAGTTGCTAACCCTATAAAATAATTTATAGAAATACAAGTTTTAAATCTTTTCCACATAACTTAAAAAAAACCGGAGGACTGAAAAATGTTATTTGAACCTCAAAAAAATCAAGATAATTACGCTCTTTCAGCTTGTATAAGTCAGATTGCTGTTAATTTTTTTGATTATTTTTAGCCCAAGCTCCATACATTTTTTGAATGTCTCCTTTAAAAGTATTCTAATACAATACACATCTAAATAAAATTAAAATTCAGAGTCTACGCCTTATAATTTTTTTTTTAATTTGTATTTGAATGATAATTTGGGCCTTATTTTCATAAAACAATAAAAAGTCGATGAAAAAAAACCACAGGGCATGAGAAGTGTTTAGGGGTCTGAAAGGATAGCAGATGACCCCTCCCGTCGACCATTTCAAATTGGCACACGATGCACCAAACACCCTGTATATCAGCTCCATAGGATATAACAATCCACCGGGTTTAAACCCGGTGCTTTGATAAAAACCCGATAAACACCCGCAAGCACCCATAAACACCCAGAAAATTGGGTGTTTATTTCATTTGATAATTAAATTAGTGATGTTAAAAAATATGTTTTAAAAGTGATTTTCATTCATTTCATTTCTTTGTAGGCAACATTAGTTAGATCAGGAAGGGTAAAATAAAATGGTACGAGATAAAAACTAAATTTCAAAAATCACATTTTCTATTATTTCAACTTTTGAATAGCTTATTTTATGTTGTAGTGTGTAATTAGCGTTGAAGACTCGAGCGTAAGCGTGTTAGTTGTCATTTTCTTCATTAGTAAGTTGATTTACATGATACCCCTTAGCTTCCTGTGAATACTTTAGGATTTGTTCATAGCATTTGGTGCGTACACATGGCTTAATATATTTAAATTCCTCCGCCACTAATTTTCCGAAGAGCTCATTTCTTTTGTCTTCTCCCTCTCCATATTTAAAGCACATTCTGAACAATTAGACTTCATAGCTGCGTTATCTTTTAATTCTTTCCTTCTTTATGTACCCGTGGGGACAGAAAGAATAGATGGAGAACTTGGTCTAAGTAGCTTTGTTGGTGACGGTAAATCAACCAAACATTGTGTCTCACTATCTAAAATGTTTGGCGACCGGTTCCTATAGCAAAGTCTGTTCTTTTTCTCTCCTACGATTACATAATAAAAATGAAATTAGATGGGCTATAATACCTACATAATGTTGCAGAAGAATTGATAAGTATGTATCAAATTTATTTATAATAAGTACTCACGTAGTTTTGTTTGCTTTAATGCAACATTTTTATCACTTTGGTTGCCTTCCATTCTGCTTAGCAACAAATTTTACGCTTAGCACGTTGATCGTATTCCTTTTACGCTTAACATCGAAACTATCTAGCTCTAGTCGTTTTTCTATATCGAACGAATGACATTTATTCGTTCATTCTGCTAGATAAATCTCCGAAGGCTGTTATTGAAGATGTGCTGATTGCAAGGGATATTAAAAATCTAATTTTAAATGACGATTTCTGGAGGAAGACCGATGAATGTATAAGTATTCCTATTACTGAAAGCATATTTAACTTGGAGGGAGATCAGTTTGGTATCCACAAAATATACATTACGTTTAAACATATACTGGCTAAAATACGTTTCGCATTGCCTCATACTTCAATGTTGAACGAAGAAGGCAAACAGCAAATTCTGACATCAGTCGCTGATAGGCGCAAAATGTCCATTAAACCAATTCATTTGGCAGCGTATATGCTGGATCCTTCAGCTCAGGGTGTTGAACTTACTCAAGATGAAGAACTTCAGGCTATGGAGTTCATCCACGATTTAGGCCAGCAACTAAGTTTACATAATGTAATGGCTGAACTGGCTTGTTACAAAGCTAAAGAAAACTTTTGGGCCACACAATTTATATGGAATTCAGTGCGTAGCATTGAGCCCATTGTGTGGTGGAAAGGAATCTGTAGTTCGACTGAGCTAAGCAAAGTAGCGGTAAGCATCCTGACAGCTCCGTGTACATAGCAGCAACCGAGCGTTCCTTCAGTATTCAAGGATATACACATAATAACAAAAGAAATCGACTTTCAACGGAAAGAGTCGCAAAAATTTCATATATTTGTTACAACTGGAATCTTAAACATAAACTAAATAATGAGAACACTCAGTTCATCATCATCATTCATCATTTCAGCCGAAAGACGTCCACTGTTGGACATAGGCCTCCCCCAATCGTCTCCACAATGACCGATCCTGTGCGTCTCGCATCCACTGCATTCCCGCGACTCTCACCAGGTCGTCGGTCCACCTTGTGGGAGGCCTTCCAACGCTGCGTTTTCCGGTGCGCGGTCGCCACTCTAGAACCTTTCGGCCCCATCGACCATCCGTTCTACGAGCAATGTGCCCTGCCCACTGCCACTTTAGTTTGGCGATTCTTCGGGCTATGTCGGCGACCTTGGTTCTCCTGCGGATATCTTCATTCTTTATGCGATCACGCAAGGAAACTCCGTGCATAGCCCTTTCCATTGCCCTTTGGGTGACTGTAAGCCTTCTGATGAGGCCCATTGTAAACGACCATGTTTCAGTGCCATATGTCATCACTGGCAACACGCACTGGTCTTCTTCAAGACTTTCGTCTTGAGACACTGTGGTATGTTGGACGAGAAGATACCGCGCAGCTTCCCGAACGCTGCCCAGCCGAGTCGGATTCGACAATTGACCTCTTTCTCAAAGTTAGATCTACCCAATTGGATTGTCTGTCCCAAGTAAACTTAATCATCTACAACTTCGAGGTCAGAGTCTCCGATCTTGATCGGAGTGGGTGCTACATGGTTATTTACCATGACTGGTTTTGTCCATATTCATTTTAAGACCCACTCTTTCGGAAGCTCTACTGAGGTCATCGAGCATTGTACTGAGCTCCTCCGTAGTCTTAGCCATGACTATAATATCGTCGGCAAACCGAAGGTGAGTGATGTACTCGCCATTGACATTAATGCCTAGTCCACTCCAGTCTAGAACCTTGAAGACCTCCATTGCAGCCGTAAACAGTTTCGGAGAAATGACGTCTCCCTGTCTCACACCTCGCTGCAGAAGGATAGGTTTCGAGGTCCGGTCCTGAAGTCGGACTGACATTGTGGAGTTTTCGTACAAACACTTGAGCACTTCGATGTATCGATAGTCAATCTGGCACCTTTGGAGAGATTGCAGTACAGTCCAAGTCTCGATTGAATCAAAATCTTTCTCGTAGTCCACGAACGCTAAGCATAGAGGCAGGTAATACTCCTCGGTCTTCTATATAACCGCTGCGCGCGCCGGAGCGTATGTATGTGGTTCAACACTCAGTTAGATGAAGAAAATGAAAACGAAAACATAATAGAGAGTTTTATAGACCAACTTAATGAGTGCTATGATGAAAGTGAAACCGGAATAAGGAGTTCTTTAGACTCGATATATTGGACGGCTACAACGAACCTACACCTTCAACGTCAGGGGAAGCCAGACGACAGCCTTTACATTTTGTCGTCTGTAACAATGATAATGGAGAATCCGATAGTGATTGATTGTTATGTAGGTCATTTGTTCTTGATTATTACCAGAAAAAAGATTTTTCTTCCATTATTTTATTTCACCTAATTATGTATATAATAAAAGAATAATAATTAAAAACTACATGTCATTTATGTATAAAAATCATTTACACCCGAAATTTGGGTGGAAATCTGGTGTTTACCCCAAAACACCCGGTTTAAATCTGGGTGGGTGGATTGCCCATCTCTAGATATAACATGCATTTAAAAATTTTTTGGTGGAAAGGAATAATAATAACATTCAACATTCCAATCGCAAAGACGACACACTTTTCCCACGCCTATGATAGATACATAAAAATACTTTTAACAAAAGGAAGGGATGATTCTTATCTTAGAGAGAGTAGGTATTGTCTAATTACCAGAACCCGCTTTAACAAAAGCACAATGCACGACTTAATTTTACGACTCTTTTGTTTGGACAAGTGCAGGCTTATTGTAAAACTAGGAATGAATTTATTATTTAATAACTAATAACTACTTACTTATTTGCATGAAATTAGGTAGGTTATTTTGTTAAAAATATATACCTAGGTATCATAATTATGTAGGAAACGATACAAATCAAATTTTTTACGCGATATTTATTTATTTTATACATCGTAGCACTTTTCCGAAAAAGTGTATCCTTGCAGCTAAAGGCATATAATTATTAAAGCGGGCGAGTTAGGACTGGGGATGAGTATGGACTTAGCCTCGGAGCTGTACTTCAGAGATTAACCTTTCAGGGTTGCGGGATTGTTAGAAAGAATTACCGTGGCTCTCGCAAAGGGCAACTGAAGAAACACAGTGGGTTTTAGTCAGTAAAAGTGACACTCTGTCCCGCTGACCGGGAGAAGTCATTTGAAAATTTTCCACGTACAAAAAGGTGTTTGAGAGGTTGGGGGCAAACAATTCTACCTCTTTAAAATATCACTAGCTCAAAAAATGTACAATTCCCATGAGAATATCTAAGGTTCGCCTCAACTAAAGAGCGCGTGTAGATCCTGACATCAATCACGCAACGGTGCCTACAAGCTTAGTTATATTTTTATGTTATAGCAGTTAGGCTTACTTTATTGACCTACATCACAAAGTACATACGAGACGCCACTTGGTGGGTTGAAAATCATCTTTCGTAGAAACTAGGCACCTACTTACTACCTGAACCGATTACTCGCGCATTTGGTTTCGATAAGCGTTGGTAGATCGACGCAGGTAGCCTGCTTTCGTTTTGTATACGGCTTTAGGAATTACAATAGGTAAATGCCGGATGTTTGACCTGAGTTAATTCTTAACAAAAACAAAGGAATTATATTTTTGTACGAGAAATTTGTACTTACCCGTGTGAAAAATCCGATTATCTCTGAAATGGCAAGGTAATCCGGAATATGATGGTTATTGCTAATTATACGTATACGACTTTTGGGCATACAGGCATACTCTCTAAAACGGTTATAGCCACCGATTTTTTTTTTTTAATCACCGCATTATTTTATCGAAACGGTTCCTTTTATATTATATTTACAAGGAATACCTAAGGAATTTTAATAACACGTGACTTAAATTACCATCACGCCTATATGCCCGAAGAAAAATGCAGAAGTTTATAGTACACTGACATTTCGACAGTTATGTTTGAGTAGGACATTTATGAACAACAAAAGTGTCTTAAAACAAGATGGCCATGTAACCACACTTTGCAGACAATTAAAAATACCAAATAACATTAATTTAATCTTATAATGAGTTAGAATAAGTGATTTAATAATTACAATTAATCAGTCTCCTAATGAGTCTGAATAGGTGATTTAGTAATTACAATGATTCAGGCTTCTAATGAGTCTGAATAGGTCATTTAGTAATTTAAATTTAATCTTCTAATGAGTCTGAATAGGTGATTAAGTAATTGCAAAGAGTATGTCTGATTTTTAAATATGCTCAATAACACATTTAATAAAAAACTTTTACAAAAAAAAAATACAACCGACTTCAAAGTAAAAAAAAAAAAACACTGAAAAGTGCAAAATAACTTTAATTTCGGAAGTCGGTGTTTCTATAATAGTTTTGTCTCTTCGTTATTTAACACCGACTTCCGAAATTAAAGTTATTCTGCACTTTTCAGTATTTTTTTTTTACTTTAAAGTCGGCTGTATTTTTTTTGTAAAAGTATTTTATTTTACACTTTTTAGTTATGATACCACCATTAAAAAGTACCCCTCAGCCAAACTTAAATACCTTATAGCCAGAGTGCATCTCATGACAATTCTAATAATCCCAAACACGGTTAGATTACATTAATTTATTACAGAGTTCCGGTGCCTAACTTCAGGCTTCATCATTAGATAAGTTCGATATATTCCCCCTCTACTTTCAGTCAGTCATCGACTACAGGTATAAACAAAGCAATTTTACTTGTTACGACGGTTCTGCTGTGATCCTATGAGGAGTTCTGTTCCATATCTTCGAAGTTCATGATCAGATCATAACAATATTTCTATGAGACCAACATGGAAGCATAACCTTTCAAAAAAAAAAAAAAAATTTCAAATAAAAAAATATTTTCTTTTTTAAAAAAAAAAAAAATATTTCAAAATCGGTCCACAATTGACCGAGAAAACCGAACATAGAACCTCCTCCTTTTTGAATTCGGTTAAAAATCAGACATAGTAGTACAACAGTAACTGTTACAAAGTTTTATTTCAGTAGTCAGACTAATTGTAGTGACCAAACATCCCCTAAACACAAAAATTATTCAGCCGAGAGTATAAGCGCGAGAGCACGCATGCGTTTCAGAGCGAGTGAGACGATTTCATGCACTGACTGGATGTTAAAATTAAAATTCAGAGTCTACGCCTTATAATTTTTTTTAAAATTTGTATTTGAATGAAAAATTTGGGCCTTATTTTCATAAAACAATAAAAAGTCGATGAAAAAAAAAACCACAGGGCATGAGAAGTGTTTAGGGGTCTGAAGGGATAGCAGATGACCATTTCAATTTGGCACCCGATGCACCAAACACCCTGTATATCAGCTCCATAGGATATAACATGCATTTAAATTTTTTTTTATTGGAAAGGAATAATAATAACATTCAACATTCCAATCGCAAAGACGACACACTTTTCCCACGCCTATGATAGATACATAAAAATACTTTTAACAAAAGGAAGGCATGATTCTTATCTTAGAGATATTCAAAAATAATATTTTTTTTTTTCATAATAAATGAATGAAAGAGAGTAGGTATTGTCTAATTACCAGAAACCGCATTAACAAAAGCATCAATGCCCCGACTTAATTTTACGACTCTTTTGTTTGGACAAGTGCAGGCTTATTGTAAAACTAGGAATGTATTTATTATTTAATAACTAATAGCTACTTAGTTATTTGCACGTAATTAGGAAGGTTATTCTGTTAAAAATATATATTTTAATTATGTAGGGATGCTTCTTATCTTAGAGATATTTAAAACATTTTTTTTTTTATAATAAATCAAAGAAATCGGTGAACGTACATAAAAAATAAGAAAACATACATTCAACCGAACATAGAACCTCCTCCTTTTTGAAGTCGGTTAAAAATCAGACTAATTGTAGTACATCCCCTAAACACAAAAATTATTCAGCCGAGAGTATGAGCGCGAGAGCACGCATGCGTTTCAGAGCGAGTGAGACGATTTCATGCACTGACTGGATGTTTCGTCACTACAATTTGTCTGACTAATGAAATATAACTTTGTAATAGTTACCTTAATAACATATTTAAAAATCAGACATGTAAAAATAAGTAAAGTTTATTTACTTTTTGTGGAGCTTTAAAGCGTCTGACAGAAGTTTCAGTCCATGGAAAGTGTCTGACGCTTATGATACTACTTTAGAATAATATTCTACAAAACATTATATAAAAATCAGTCATAAAAATTAAGTTAAGTAACTCGTTATTTTTAGTTCCCTTTCTCACCTTGTACCTGCTCAGGGGCCCCAAGGAGGAGCTCCACAAGTATTCAAAGCACATGAGACGCTACTGAGAACCTAAGGTTTCATCCATGTGAAAATAAGTTATGTCTGACAGATCTGGGATTTTATTATATAAAGTAAAACGGCAGCACTCTAACAAAAAATGGTAATTAAAGGTATGAATCGTTATATTAGACAACAAAATTCGACATTCACGAAATTGAGAGCAACTAAAACTACCTACTGTGCTGGTTTGAAATTTACATTTCTTTAAACATAGCTTTACTCTAAACCACGATCATGCTATGTGCTAAGTTCGACTAAAGTTTAAATCACACTAAATCGAGATTTAGTTCTTGCATGTGCAAGCCGCCCTTAATGTATTATAAAGTAATTTAATTTCACTAAAATAAGTTCAATAAATTTAATCAATGTTCTGGAACAATGCCATTTCTTTTCTTGCTATATTAATAAATTCCATTGGCTATCACATTGTGCTGTCCAGAATGGACACTCATACTTTTGAATTAGGTTTTTGCCAATAGATCATTGAACAGTCTCAGCATATTTCATTAAATTTAGTTCTAAGAAGTTTTTATATTTATCTATATATTCTAGACATTTTGGATGTTAATATAGACACCCAGCTTAGTTTCCTTGTAAAAATAAACTTCGTGTGCCTGTCACCAGACTGGAACTGTTCTTGTTATTTCCTTGCAAAATCTATTCACTAACAGATGCTTGAAACAGATTAAATCATTACAATTATTTAAAAAAAAAACTTGTCTCCAATATAAAACCAAAAATAAAAAAGAAAAATTTACAAAATCAAGTTAAGTTTGGGTCTGGATTCACATTGAGGCACACAAAAGGTTAATTTTTAGTAAAAAAAAAGTCATGTTTACTGTTACCATACTATGTACCCATACTTTTCAATTCGGTTTTTGCCAATATATCATTGTAAAGTCTCATCATAATTTTTTAAGTATTATATTAGTTATCCAGTTTACCGAGATATCTAGTTACTTTTACTTAAGCTATATAACTTAGTAAGTCCTTGTAAATATTATTGTTTAGTATAGAAAATACAGGTCTTCTCTTCCTTAGAGCTTAGCTTAGAACAGTTAGGAATGGTGTCAATAAAAACCTTTAGTGTACTTCAAGCTATTTGCTCTCATTTTTTTTTTATCCAAAGGTCTTGCTACAAAATATTAAGGATCTGTTCTGGTAAACTTTAAAATAACTTCTGGTAAAACAAGGTGCTCTGAGAAAGAAAAAAAATGGGTTTGCATGATTGATGTTATCTTTTTACAACATTCACACATGCGCCTTCTTTATTTTAATTCTTCATAATTTATAAAAACTTCATACAATATATTATAAATGTAAGTGCTTAAGTATAGTGCTTTCCATGCACTTGAGACACAAACAGTCAGAATTAGTGGATTTTGAATCAATACTTTTAATAAGTTCAAAAATGTGGTTTGGTTTAGCAAATACCATTTCCCTGCTGCTAATGCTCAACAAAATAAAAATAAAAAAATTGAGAGCGCCATCTAGCGAGAATATAGCCGCGTTCAGCTCCACCCCCTAGTGATGTGAACCGGTTCTTATAAAACTGATTACAAAATTTATACATCTAAAATAACAATTTGTGTGAATTAAATGTTGATCAGGGAAGTCTTAAGTATCTCTAAGGGAAACAAACATATTGGAAATATTTGACGGTCAAGCGCGAACCTATCAAGAATAAAAAAAAAGAGCTACAGACGGCTTGAGTCAGATCGGCGCTAACAATAGCGCCGCCCGATCAGTACCCGAGTAGTTCATTAAGGTCATCCCGATAATATATGTGGAATTTTGGAAAAACTAAACACCAATTAAAAATTCCTTCAAAAAGAATCAAGCTAAAACTGATTGTAGCCTGATTCTTCTTGACTTAGCATATTTAATCTACAGTGTCTGGATTAAATATGTTTTATTTAAATCTGAACTATAATTTGTTGGAAATGGAATTTCCAACAAAAATTTTGATTGAGCTTTGCTACTTAAAATACAACAACACTTAGAAAATAGTGATCAATATTTTCTAAAGTGTTGTTGTATTTTAAGTAAAGTAATTGAAACTAAATACCAATGTAATAATATTTTTTTTTAATTTAAGAAAACCGGTATTTTTATCTAATCAATCGGTAAAAACCGGTGTTGAAATTATAATCGGTTCACATCACTACCCCCCACCCTTTCCTTTCTTTTATAAAAGGGCTCGTAATTATCAGTGACGGCAGTTATTCATTGGTCATTGTTGAGTAAAGCTGTATTCCTCTTTGAAGGGATTTAACTATTAAGTCATGGCCAGTCTGATTCTGACTAATCAATTTCAAGTGATAAACTCTAATCAATATACCATGGGTAAGTTGAATATTAGACTTTTTTTTTAACCTTTTAATCGCCTATGTCGGGAATATCCGACAAACACTCTCGTGTTTATTTTGCCAGGGTCGCACATCCACGACCAAATACTCCATGTCGTCAGCTCTTCTGTCACTTTTGGGGATTGAAGAGCTAAACGAGATGGAGTACCTAGTCGCAAACACACGACACTGGCGAAAACACTCGTCAGATCAATCCGACGCGAGCGATTAATGGGTTCATGGGTTAGCATAATAGCATAGCATTATCAGCCTTTTAATGTTCTTACAACTGTGACTCGGGCCTCCTCTCTAGGTGAGGGAGTGGGCCGTAATCCACCACGCGGGCCCAGTACGGGTTGGTGAATGTCACGTCTTTGAATTTTTGGTTCTAGGACATGCCGGTTTCCTCACGATGTTTTCCTTTACCGTTTTGAGAGCAGTGGTGATGAAATAAATTACACAACGTAATGAGCCTGGCTGGGTTTGAACCCGCGACCTACAACTCTTAAGTCGGGGCAGTTACCACTCGAACACCACTGCTCTACATGTTCATGGGTTATTGAAAAGAAATTGCTAGTTTTCCCTCGGTGGTTAAGACATCTTGGCGCATCTGCGAATGTTGTATTACATGACATTGTGTACACTGTACAATACGCGATATTTTGGGAGATTAATTCACGTGAACTAGAGAATAATTTAAAGTAGGTTCTTACAGAATTGTTTATTACAATTATTAATCTGAATTTTTTTCCAAATTCCTTTTAAAAAAACTTTCTCATCATTCTCCCGATTCGTCGCCTACTGTACTTATTTGTTGTATTAAAAAGTGAATGTTCATATATTTTTTTTAGAAAATGAACTTTATCTCAACTAAATATTTCTGTTTCTGCAGCAAGTCCGCTAAACATGTCGATCGAGGAGAAAATCGAAGCAGACAACAGATCAGTTTACGTCGGCAACGTGGACTATGGTGCCACTGCTGAGGAACTGGAACAGCACTTCCATGGATGTGGATCTATTAATAGGTAAGAATTATGCTTAGTGCTTACCTATGATAATTTTCTGTTAACATTCGTAAACATTCCCTAAACTCGTCTGAAACTAGCAACGTGTATTACGCAAAATATAAAAAGGGGAGGCACAGAGAACCAAAACGACTCCTTTGGCGGTCACTGCTAGAGATAACTGGGAGTTTTTAATCCCCAACAGAGTTTAGTTTGACCGCTATGTGTGTAGGATTGATAATGAATGAATAGTAGAATGATTGCATCACTGCTTACCATCAGGTGGGATCGCAGTCAAGCGCTGGTTTATATCAATAAAAAAAAAAAAAAAAAAAAAAAAGGTCTGTCTGTGACACCGTAGGTCTTAAACGGGTGAACCGATTTGGATGCGGTTTTTTTTTATTAGAAACTAGTGTTTTCTGGTCGGTTTAGTCATTAACAATATATGGGGTGAAAGTGGCAATGAACAACCGAGTATCTAATGAAAGCCCTTTCATTAGATACTCGGTTGTTCATTTTTAAATTTTTAACTTAAGTTTTATAAAAGATGTGCTTACAAAAGATCATAATCGTCGAAATCATTTCTTAGAACTCATATGCTATGAGTTACCTAATTAACAAATTAACTTATCAAAAAAAGGTTAAGAGCATTCATCCGTTAAAACTACGCAGAAGCCAAAATCAATGATTTCCGACGGACAATATAACAATAATGTGTTTAATTTCTAGATAAGATATTGACGTCATATTATTGGGAATTTCATAATCTAGTGTAAAATCCAAAAACATTTTCAAATGATCGTATAGTTTTCCCATTAGAACAGTTCTTATCCAAGCCGTTTTTAAAACTAGCGGTCGACGGTCTACGCAGATGCGAGATAGTAGTTAAACCGTGTATGGTAAACTTACAACATTTTACTTAAAAAAAAAAATGATAACATTGACTAGTGCATGGCCCAAAAAAAAACACGATTGCTGTAAGTTTTCATTCAAGAAAAGTAATCTCAAAACTGTCATTTTTAGCCGTTTTTGGAGATATTAAACGTGTTAGTTTAGGATAATACCTATATGAGGCATTTTTGTTTTTTTTTTAGACTTATTAATTAAACGCATTTACGATCTATGACATGGTACAATATTTTTTTTAATAACTTATTTGTTTACACTACAATTAATTATTTAATATCACTATATAATAGACGCGAAATCGCGTCAGCGCTTTGTACCGACCGAGGTCTTTCAGATTTTTAGTCTTTCTATTCTACAGTGATACTAAATAATTAATTGTATTGTAGTGCACATTATTGTTATATTTTCCGTCGGAAATCATTGATTTTGGCTTGTGCGTGGTTTTAACGGATGAATGCTCTTAATGTAGTCCATAGATAGCATTGTTGTGTGAAATTGTAATTACTAACGATATTGGCATTGTTGTATTAAAATGATTAAATAACATATTTAGACTCATTAGAAGACTAAATCTTTGCAATTACTTAATCACCTATTCAGACTCATTAGAAGCCTGAATCATCGTAATGACTAAATCACCTATTCAGGCTCATTAGAAGACTATATATTTGCAATTATTAAATCACCTATTCAGACTCATTAGTAGACTAATTAATTGTAATTATTAAATAACTTATTCTAACTCATTATAAGATTAAATTAATGTTATTTGGTATTTTTAATTGTCTGCAAAATGTGGTTACATGGCATATTAAAATTCCGTATTCCTTATAAATATAATTTATGTAAAAGGAACCGTTTCAATAAAATAATGCGGTGATTAAAAAAAAAATATATAACCGTTTTAATTAGACAAAACTCTCTTTCATTCATTTAATATGAAAAAAGAAAAATGTTTTAAATAAGATAAGAAGCACCCCTACATAATTAAAATATATATTTTTAACAAAATAACCTTCCTAATTACGTGCAAATAACTAAGTAGCTATTAGTTATTAAATAATAAATACAATCCTAGTTTTACAATAAGCCTGCACTTGTCCAAACAAAAGAGTCGTAAAATTAAGTCGGGGCATTGATGCTTTTGTTAAAGCGAGTTCTGGTAATTAGACAATACCTACTCTCTTTCATTCATTTATTATGAAAAAAAAAATGTTTTGAATATCTCTAAGATAAGAATCATCCCTTCCTTTTGTTTAAAGTATTTTTATGTATCATAGGCGTGGGAAAAGTGTGTCATCTTTGCGATTGGAACATTTGCGTCTGAATCACTGAAATGTTCCGAAACAGTGATATGTATCATTTGGAACATAGGATCAAAAGATACAAACGAATCATTTGAAACATCGGCTCAAAAGATACAAACGGAACATTTGAAACATCGACTCACAAGATACAAACGGAACATTTGGAACAACGGCTCAAAAGATACAGACACTGACTGTTATGAATCGTGATCTGTACACACTAAATAAAAGTTTTATTTAATTGAATTTTGATTTGAGTATTTTGAGTATAATTTAAAGCAAATATTTTTAGTTCAGGTCATTAATTATAGTTACACTATTTACGTTAAAATTTGAATTTTAAAAAGACTGCTGGTCACTTAAAGTAAAGAGTGTTTCAGTGTTCCAATTGTTCCAAAGGATGCATTTAAAACATTACTGATGTTCCAATCTTTCTGAACACTAAAATGTTTCGGAACAGTGAGTCGGTTCAGTAAAGAGTTACCCACGCCTAATGTATCAGTTTGTTACCGAAATATGGCAGGGAAAGGATCGTCACGGGAAGTTTCGCGTAATTTTGAAGTTGTAAAGTTGTAATACGGACCTGGTGAGTTAGGACTGGAGATGAGTATGGACGAAGCCAGGTCGAAATAGTTACAACTATTGAATATTATTTGTATTAATCCAATATCATGGTATCTTACAGGGTTACAATTTTATGTAATAAGTTCGACGGTCACCCAAAAGGATTCGCCTACATAGAGTTTGGTGACAAAGACAGTGTACAGACTGCAATGGCAATGGACGAATCGTTATTTAGAGGGCGTCAAATTAAGGTAAGCTGTTGAATTATTTTTCAGAAGAAGACTAACTTATGGTGGAGGTTGAGTACTAATCTGCGTTTGACTCAGGAAATTATGTAATAGATATGAATATCACATTAAAATAATGTATAAACTAACATTTTATTAATGCTCGCATCCACTTGTACTGAAAAATCGTATGATTTAATACAGTTCTCAGTTTAGATTGGACACTGCATTTTCTTCGAGCTTATTTAATAATTTATTTTTTTATTTGGGAGTATACAAGACTTTCCTGCTTGGTGGTCGTTAATCTTCAAAGCAGCATAACTTACAATTGAGTTGTTTAGCAAGTACTAGAATAGCATATTGTTTTGTGCGCACAGGTGATGCCCAAGCGCACCAACAAGCCGGGGCTATCGACGACCAACCGGCCGCCGCGCGCCATGCGAGGCCGCGGCCGTTCGTTCCGAGGCGGGTTCTCCCCGTACTACTCCGGCTACCGGCCCGTACGCCGCGGCAGGTACAATCCATATTAACACTGTCTACATCTTCAACTTCTGTGGTTTTTTAATTCTGTTACATAATTTGCAACTGTTGTCATGTAAACAACACTTTGCTACACAAAGTGCTGTAGTTAATGATCTTTGTACAAAAAATATTGTTTAGATTGTCTCTATAAGAGCCTTGGATAAACTTATTCTTTAGTTTATTATAATTATGATATGTTATTTCTACAATACGATCTCAAGACATTGTCCCTGAAAAGCCCGCAAGGTACTATTATCATACGATAGTTTGTAAAAACCGACCCGGAAGAGATCTTTATAATTTTACTAAAAAACCATCACTGTTTATTTCTTGAAACTGATTGTAAAAATGGACTTCTATGAAAATAGATATATCAAAAAAAACTTGTGACCAATTTGGTATTTTATTACCAATATTTGTAGCTTAAATTCTGTCCAGCATATTAATTAATTTGTTTTATTGATTTGTACAAACAAACAAAATATTGTAAAATGCAAATATGTAGTTATTTACAATGGATAACTAAATTGTTTCACTTAGGATGACTTCCTGTCATTTCAATACTACATCCTTGAAGAAAATATTTTAGTTTTGTTAGGATTTATTTTTGTTATTTAGCCTATCAATCAAGTTAATAAGGTCAAGAAGATGATGAGCCTATCAAGTTAATGGTGGTTTTAATTGTTTTTTTTTTTTTCATCTCATCTTTATTTATTTAAATAAGTAAACAATGCATCTTATTACATCCACATAACATGTTGAAAGATTTTGTCATTACTATCATCAGTCATTAAGTCCTTTATGAGCAATCAACAAGTCTGAATTAAGTAAGGCTCCAAAATCAGTATAGTGGAACGAAGTATACACCATTTGGTGACTAATGAGAGACGAAGTTTGGTACCAATTATTGTAATACATTGACAGTTGCAAATTACACCACTTTCTACACTAATTTGTGGAAGATGTCACCTCTCCTCACTTGTTCTACTTCTGTTTTATAGATTTAGAAGTGGAAGAGATTTAGTCAATTAAATTTTGACACTAAACAAGATGTGACATCTTAAACAATGAATCACTCTGTAGACAGTAGACACTGTTGTAATATTCGGTACAAACTGTTGTAAATTGATCAAAAAGAAAGACAATATTTATACACACTTTTTACAAATAAAGTTTGTAATAGAAAATTGAGTATTTTCAATACGGCGCCCCTCCTCCGTCGTGACGTAGCTTGCATGGCAGTGCGTAGCGTGTAGCGGTAGCTTGGTATCTGTAACGTGTAGCACGTAGCTGTAGTGACTAACGGCGTGCCTTGTTTGCAGAGGTTACAGGCGCGGCACATATTACGCTCCGTACTGAGTGCGGTAGAGGCCCGGCCGCCGCGCGGTAGCTTTGTGCGAGTGTGCGGTATAGCTAAGTTAGTGTGTGGACGCCGACGGCGACTCGACTAGAGCTGCGAGCAGCGCCGTGTGCCACTGGACTCTAGCTCTACCCTTTTACCTTTACTTTCTAAACGTCGTCGGTTACGATTATGTAGGTAAGGAAAATTTATACGGACTCCGGTGTATTTATGACGGATCGCGTTAAGGAAATATGAATTTTATTTTTATTTGTATAAGATTACTGAGATGAAGTGACTGTTTGAAAATGTACTGTTTTTGATTGTGAACAAAAAAACTTCCTAGGACTCGTTTAGGGCGATGTGTATAAAATAAGTAGCGAATAGATATTTAAAATATACTATGTTAACTTACGTTGCTTACCGCCTTCGAATGTCTGATTATGTGTCTACACGACTTAGATAATGTTGAAATATATCCTTTGACACCAATTTTGTATTATATTCGCCTTAAATATGTCGTTAGTGATTTTGTGAATACTATTTTGGCAATCATTGTCCATATCGCGTTTAGGTGTTTAGATTGAAGTAAGGGTCTTATTGTAGCCATTGTGAGTGCTGCAGAGGATGATAGAAATGCTAGTTAGTACCTTTACGGTTAAGTCGCAATATTGTGTGAATAAGCCTGCACGGTTGATGAATGTTTTTAAATGTACGTGCAACTCGATCGCGTAGTGTTAGCGCCACCGGGCCCGGATCGCGCCTGTTCGCGCCCTCCGTAGGGACAGCTTCATTGTGAAAAGCTAAATTTAAGATGGCTGCTGTCTTATTTAAATAATATTATGTATTAAAATAGGTAGTTACATTTACAGTTCTGTCAAAGAATTGTTATAATTTTTAATATTTGACTACATTGTGTTTGTTGCTTTATGGATATGGATCCATAACTCAATTAAGTTTGTGTAAAATACAATTTTCGTGGTAGTATTAGTTCGTATTCGTCCACGCCACATAGGTAATGATTTCAAATATTGACCATTAGCTACGTTTATGAAGCATCTGAGTGGTAGTAAAAGTATTACTAATAACAATAGAAATGCAGAAATTAGTTAATGCTCGTTTTATACAAATCGAAATTCTGATTTTATCAATTTAATTATAAAGTACAATGTACGCGTATGATATAATTATAATAAAAATATGTAATTTTGTGTTCGTTTTCAAAAAATATTTATAAAATGGCACATTGAAAAGCTCGAAAGAAAGAAGTAAAAGGAAAAAGATAAAATAAGAGTAATTTAAGAATAATTTTAAGAATGATTCTGTTGTTTTATTTCATTTTCCTATGTTCAATTACTTTTTATGAAAACCACTCCTGAAACTAAATAAGCCAGTGGCCACTTCCTAGCATCCTGGAAGAATTATGTGCTGAATAAAGAAACTACATCTATCTTTGTGCTGAATCTCATAAGAATCTACTCGGGCGCAGTGAAAATCTGTGGAAGACAAACTTCCGTAGATCTTGATATATCCTACAAGCTTCTGCCAGCGGCTTTACCAGCGTGAAAACTCCTGAGTTAAAAATCGTCAGTACCCTGTGTCCTATTCCAGTTTATTGTCTACCCGTGTGCCAATTTCGTCCAAATCTCTTCAGCCTAGCGTAAAGAAGTAACAAATTACGCATAAACTTTCATCTTTATATTAATACTAGTTTTTGCTATCGGCTTCCTCCTCGCGAATGCTGGTCATTGCGGACGTGAATTCGAAGTCTAAAACAAATAGGTACCTAAAAAGTAGGTACTTAGCCTATATCCATTCGGAGTTCAAGCTTCCTCCGTACCAAGTTTTCTCAAATTCGGTTCAGTAGTTAAACCGTGAAAGCGTAACAGATAATTACTTTCAAATTTATAATATAGGTAATAAGTAAAAATTATTGTGATGAATAAAATAGGTAGTAGAGAAACTGATGCACAATAAGTACTTGTATTCACAAACCAAATGGGAAACTTCTATCATTACTTAGCCTAAGTAATGCAGGCCTAAGTAACTTAGGCCTGCAAAGAGGTAAAGCAGAAGTGGACTCTAAGGGCCGACGCCTGCGCGGTCCCATACAAGAATGCTCCGCCGCGCCCCGTACCCGTTTTGCTATCTAATATACAAGTTGTCCATCGACACACCACACCGCAGGGTCCGCAGGTAATAGTTCGGTTTCCGCTACGGGGACCGACACACGCGCGACGGGCGCCCGCTTAACGCAGCGTTGGCCCTTAGACTCGTCCTAATTAGGGCTAGGCAAAAAGGAAAAGCTTTTCCTGGTGTAAGTCAATCACAGTTCACTTAAGTCAATAAATACCAAATGGTTTTTTTTATGGTTCCGTAATTACCTAAAGGCCTTATAGTTTTTTAATTATTTCACAAAAACATTTCCTGCTGGGGTAACGTTACCCCAGCCAGACTTTTTTCTTTCTAATGGGAATATTTAAATAATTACTAGCTATAAAATTAGTTGTCTAGATCAGGGTTTTTCAACCTGTGGGTCGCGACCCCCAGGGGGGTCGCGATGCATCTCCAGGGGGGTCGCGAAGCTTATATAGTGGAGTTGCTAAAGGTTGGGAAAGCTACAGCAGTAAAAAAGAAACAATAACATTTATAAAGATTTATTAGGAAAAATGTTAACTGAAAGACATGCTTAATTAATTAATTTGTATGAAATAAACAAAAAATAATAACTTCTGAGATCTTTTCCATCATAATTGTTTATCTATCAGTAATCAAAAAATAAAAATAAACTTATGAGGACCGTTAATGCGACGGTTGCGCTTGTTTTTCATTCACCAATTTCTCCCATCGTGGATCCGTTTTTGCTACATTCAGAATTAAATCGTTTTCCAAATTTAACCGATTTCTATCCTTGCTTTTTATTTGGGCCATTGACGAAAATGTCAACTCGCACAAGTACGAGGTGGCAAATGGAATCAAACACTTCAAAGCTTCTGTTGTTAATTCTGGGTACTCACTTTTCCTTTTTAACCGAAAGGTATCCAAATTGACAGATTTAAATTCCAACTCCAGCATCCCATCGGCAGATAAATCAAGCAATTTTTCTTTGAGCTTAGTTGTCAAATTTGCCTCATTTATACATGCAACTAAAAACGGATTTAAGATCCACCTTTGTCCAGTGTTTTTCGATATCTCTTGCAATGAGAAATAACGACACAGTTCTTATTTTAACTTTTCCATCACCATTATCATACCAGGTATAAATTCCTTGATGTTTATCTCCGGCGCGACTGCGGCGAAGCGGCCCGCGCGGCGGTGACGGGACGGCGACGGGGCGGCTGGCATCGAAAACGCATTCGATATAAAAAAAAATATTAATTATGTATTTATCCGAACCGTAATTATGAAAATAAGTAAATGTATTGGATTCAATATTAGTTACAAAAAAGACAACGGGTAGGGGGGTCGCGACATATTTCTTCATACTAAAAGGGCCGTGGTATGAATAAGGTTGAAAAACCCTGGTCTAGATGAAGTAAATGTTGTGCCTTATTTTGTATTTGTTCTTTCATCGGTTGCGAAGTTATTCGAGATTATGCTGGGGTAACGTTTTTAGTTTTGCTAGATCTTTGAAATGGTTAAGCGGATTCTTATCATATTTTGTACATGGCTTCTTAGGAATTGGTTTAAATTTGTTCTGCAATAAAAAAACCAAAATAATACATAGCTTAAAGGTTATTTCATTAAATAGAAAAACACTTCAATTGGTCCCAGCACTCTCAATAAGAGCTCTAAAGACTTACTTTAAACGTTATTTTAAAGCTTGTAACTGCCTTCAAATGTATGTGAAGTTTCATTAGTATCCTGTAAGTATTTAACAAGTTATGATGATATTGACTTCTTCACGAGCACGGTCTTGATGCGCGCGGTGTTATTTGGCCACTGGATTGGATATATGAACTGAATGTTATGTCAATTATTAGTTTTTTAGTTCAGTTGTAAATCAGTAAAATTTCAGCTCAGTACATTGGATAATTAATGAGATAATACGATTAAAGTCATTAGGAAGTGAATGACCGTGGTAACCCGACCAAGTTTAGGTGGTTACGAAAAAGCGAAAACGCAAAACATTATGGTACCTTCTAAAATATGTAGGATAGTGTTACAAATTTAGTACAGACATGTACACAAGTTTTAAAAAAAACTACGTGATTATTAAATATTTTTTATTGACAGGTAATATAATCATTTCAATTGAACTTTTAAAGTATTATTAAACTTAATGGGGTTTCAATTGTAGTTTTGCTACCTACATATTTGAAACTCGAATCGTCATCTATAACGAGTTTATATCAACGCGAGTGTCGCAACAAGGTAATTATAGATTTCTTAAGTCTACGTGTCCAAGGAGTTTGTGGAAATAAATAAATACCTACCTGTTGCGGTAGTCCCGACTCCCGGTATTGATAACGATAAAAATCGATCGCTAAGTCATGAATTTCATTAATCAAGTTTCAAGTCATATGTTGACAATATACCTATACACAAAAACCTTCCACTTGAATCAATCTATCTATTAAAAAGACTGCTTCAGAATCCGTTGCGTAGTTTCAAAGATCTAAGCAAACAGGGACAGACAAACGGGAAGCGACTTTGTTTTATAGGTACTATGTAGCGAAGGATAAATATGTCGTTATCATTGTTGAGAATTCCAGTCTAGGTAATAACTAAGTACGAAAGAAAAGAAAATAATAAGTTCCTAAATTCAAATATTTAAGCCTTAAAAAAATACAGTTTTAGATAAGTACCTAACAACATGTACATATTAATAATAATTTTGCTACTATTTCTGTAGTTACATTATACAAGCTTACCTTGTTCGTGAATTCATCAAGCAGCCTGCACCATAACTATGATCATCAATAGAAGCACTCCACATTAGCAGTAATTCGCCACACTTATTACTTTATATTAGTTCTCACGCACTCTATAAATATTTGCAAAAACAGGAAACGGAATTGCCGAAACGCACGCGCACTCTACAAGATGAATTATGTGATTATGGAGCATGTTTAGTGCGATATGCAAACAATGCGCCCCTTCACCCCACCCCTTCCGCGTCCCACCGAACGACATGTTATATCAGTGATTTTTGATAAGTTTGTGCAACTGGAAGATAATAATAATGTTTTCATAGTACAGATATTATTATATTATTAATGTATTTAACAGTGTACGCGTCTGTACCGAAATTGTAAGGTGTGTTATACTAAACATTTCAAAAGATAGTATAATGTTCTGCGTTTTCGCTTTTTCGTAAGCACCTAAACTTGGTCGGGTTACCACGGTCATTCACTTCCTAATGACTTTAATCGTATTATCTCATTAATTATCCAATGTACTGAGCTGAAATTTTACTGATATACAACTGAACTAAAAAACTAATAATTGACATAACATTCAGTTCATATATCCAATCCAGTGGCCAAATAACACCGCGCGCATCAAGACCGTGCTCGTGAAGAAGTCAATATCATCATAACTTGTTAAATACTTACAGGATACTAATGAAACTTCACATACATTTGAAGGCAGTTACAAGCTTTAAAATAACGTTTAAAGTAAGTCTTTAGAGCTCTTATTTAGAGTGCTGGGACCAATTGAAGTGTTTTTCTATTTAATGAAATAACCTTTAAGCTATGTATTATTTTGTTTTTTTTTATTGCAGAACAAATTTAAACCAATTCCTAAGAAGCCATGTACAAAATATGATAAGAATCCGCTTAACCATTTCAAAGATCTAGCAAAACTAAAAACGTTACCCCAGCATAATCTCGAATAACTTCGCAACCGATGAAAGAACAAATACAAAATAAGGCACAACATTTACTTCATCTAGACAACTAATTTTATAGCTAGTAATTATTTAAATATTCCCATTAGAAAGAAAAAAGTCTGGCTGGGGTAACGTTACCCCAGCAGGAAATGTTTTTGTGAAATAATTAAAAAACTATAAGCGCAACAAATTTAAAAATGTGCGCAACAATTACAGAAGCCGCAAAACTAATTATCTATAAGATACAAATGACCATTTTCGACAACATCTGGCCTGGGTAACGCACACACAATACCGAGAAACACCGACATCCGAAATTAAAGTTATTTTGATCCTTTTAGTGTTTTTTTTAGTGAAGTCGGTTATTTTTTTTTTCTAAAAAGTTTTTTTTATGTGTGACCTCAGAACTCCATCGTTTATGGACCGATTTGCATTTTTTTTTCCTCTTAAAGGATATGCTTCCAGCTTGGTCCAATTCTTCAAAATCTAGTTCTGATGATGGGATCCATGAGGAATCGAGGGAACTCCTCACATATTATAGGCAACCATATGGTGATTTTGGTATTTTCATCGAGGCATTTACAGTCAAAAAGTAACATTTGATGAAGTGGAACTGGTGAAGAAGATCAGAAATGGCCAACGGAACTTCATACTCACATAGATATCACAATGAAGATAGTTAAGCAACTATGACAATAAACGTTGAAAATGGTATCATCAAAGTGAACTGATGATGATGGTGGAGCCGGAAGATAGGCACTGGAACTCCGTAATTAATAAATTAATAATGTAACCTAGCCGTGTTTGGGCTTATTAGAATTATTGTCATGAGATGCACTTTGGCTTTATGGTACCTACTATCGAACTGATCTGATGATGGAGCTGGAAGATAGACACAGGAACTTCATAAGAAAATAATGTAACCTAACAGCGTTTGGGTTAATTCGAATTGTCATGAGAAATAGGCACTCTGGTTATAAGTGTACCGCAAATAAAAAGTGTGAATTAAAGAAATTTTTACAAAAAAAAAAATAACTGTTTATTACCGAGATGGTAATATTGTACTTTTTGAACTTTTTGTGAACACTAATAGAGTTGAAAATAAAACCACTACTGTGTCCTGATCTGAGTAGAAATTTTTTATTCGAAAAATATCAATGCCCTTATACAAATGCCGGTAACGAAACCATAGCGACTTATAAATCGACGTTAACGCCATCTATCGAGATGGTTGGTACTAAAATAATGAAAATCAAGGTTTCATCGTCAACATACCGACCGCCAAGGACATTTAGTGACAGAATGTCCTTCTTATATTGTACCTTATATACTATAAGGTGAACTTTAACTAATAACAATTATTGTTGACAAACTTATCCTAAGAGGTATAAACAACGGTTAAGACTCTGCTAGACTAAAGAGACTTTGTAAAAAAATACATTTGAACTAAAAATATCCGAACTTAACATTTATATTAGTACCAGTGTGCAATATTACGAACATGAAATGAAAAAATAAATAAATGAAATAACAATTCATTGATCTGAAATGGGTAAAATGCATAATTTGGATGTTGGTCTCATAGTGATAGATGTTTTGGTTCGTAATGTGACCACACGGGTTACGTCATCATCACCTGGGTGTTTTTCCAGAACACGAGCCAACAACCAGTGACTAGGCGGCAAATGATCTTCCTTAATCATCTTTTGTTCTAAATCTATTTTTAAATTCTTAGGTCTTTTGTACTCAATTATTTGATTTTTTAGGAATGCAGATCCTGAAAACCATAACTCATTGCTAATTAATGAACTAGGTAAGACTCCCCTTGAAGCACAGTCGGCTGGATTTTCTTATCACTGCGTGATGTGGTAAGTACACTGCTTCATCTTTCTTACTATCCTCTTCTTTTACAGGTTTCATGTGGCCTAACTGTAAGTACTCATTCATTACCTCTTTATATTTTTAATTTAAACTACTATCTTTACTTAGTCTTTTTTCTAACGATTTAAATCTTGTTTCAGCTATCTCACGAGAACGCCCGCCTTTACAAATAGGATCTTCGTCTCGGAATGGTAGCCGCACAATGTATCTGCCTGTATCATCTCTTTTAGTTGTTTTAAGATAAAGTTCTTCACATTTTTGCTCTTCTGGATTCAATATTTTCTTTGTACTAACTTGTTCTTCTATTTCCCAAAATTTCTTGAGAATATTGTCTTCATTGAACTGTGCACAATGTACATTTATCTTTTTTGTATCATAATTTGGAATCTTGCTATTTGAGTGGACTAAGCCTGAAAGGATCCATCCTAAAGTGGTGTTTTGTGCGATCATAGTACCAGATGGACTCCTTTTTACACCTTCCTTCATTATGCCGCAGTAAGCATCTGCACCCAAGAGAATATCTATTTTATTGGGGGTATTGAAGTTAGGGTCTGCTAGACACAGACCTTTAATATCAACCCAATCCAACAAACTTTTACTAACAGTCCTCTCAGGTAAGTATGATGTTATTTTACTTAAGACGTAAGCACTAATATTAAGTTGGAAATCTGGTTCAACTGTGGACTTAAATGTCAAATTTACCATGTACTTCGCAAGAGTTGATCTATTGTCTCCTAAACCGGAGACTAGACCTCGGACTGGGATTTTCTTCAGCCCGAGATGTTGTACTGTGGCTTCTGTGATGAAACACGCCTGGGAGCCCTGATCTATCAAAGCTCGAATTGTATGAAATTCACCCGTCTTGGACTCGGCTTTTATTAACGCTGTGGTTAATAAAACCTGTCTGGGTTTGGAGGGCTGGCCGGAGCGGCCAGTAGACAAACATGCAACTATCTGACCATCACTAGTTGAAGAACTAGTGTTGTCGACAGCAGGCTTTACTGTAGCCTCTTGGCCTTGATTCTCTCCGTTAGACTCTCTGTTGAGGTGCAGTAACGAATGATGGCGTTTTTTGCAAACTCTACAAGAGGTCTGCTTTCTACAGTCACGTACGGTATGATTGCTGCCTAAACAATTAAAGCAGAATTTATTTATGGCGACGAACTCGCGTCTGCTTTCTGTAGATTGTTTTGCAAATTGCTTACAGAAACAGAGCTTGTGGGATTCCGTACAGTATTCGCACTGCATATTGGCTGAACTTGTCGCTGACATAGCCTTTAAACTACGAGCCTGTGAACTAGTATTGACCTGATGAGTCACTGCTTTCCTTGGTTCTATACATTCCAAGGCGCGGAAACGACTTTCAATAAAGGATTTAAATTGTTCAAAGGTGGGTAAGTCGTTACTAGAGTCGTTAGAAACGCTGAACTCCCATTGCTTATGCGTTTCGTTATCTAGCTTGAACGTAACTAAATGAATGATCATAACGTCCCATGTGCTCACATCAATTTCCAAATTTGCTAAGGCGTTGAGACAGTCATTTGTAGTATCTAATAGGTCTTTTAATGCAGAAGCTGATTCAGCATGCAGGCGTTTTTGGCTAAATAATCTTTTTAGAATGCAACTAGTTAAATATTTTTTATTTGCGTAACGCTTTTCTAATTGAGACCAGCATTGACTGTAGTTAGCATCTGTGATTGGCGTGTGCCTTATTAGCTGTTCAGCCTCCCCAGTAAGATGACTCTTGAGGTAGTGCAGCTTTTGCACATTATCCAAAGATGTATTATTGTGAACTAATGATGTGAACAGATTATAAAAGGTTGTCCATTCACTATATTTGCCAGAGAATGTTGGAATCGTAATTTTAGGCAACTTTACGAAACAATTATATGGCTTGGATGAGCTATTGTTAGCTCCACTATCCTGTGGTACTGGTGCTTTGACACAGATTTTATTTAGTGCTGATTTTATCAAACATTTACAGTTTATATAAACATCTTCGGTTGCATCGTACATGTCAACAACTTTTTGACTTATGTCTTCTATTTTAAACACGCCATAAAGTTGCGTTTTGGTATCCTTAAATAATGACCAATCCCTTTCCAATAATTCAAGCCTTGTCTCCAAATATTCTAAAGTAAGTCTATCTTTCGGACTCTTTTTAAAATTAGTATAAGCTTTTTGTATCACATTTTGAAGGTCTTTCAATATATTAACTTTACCTTCCATCTTGAACAAAAAACAAAACAATTTGAAACGTGCGTAAAATATAAACAATAGCCTGTAATAACCTCTGTATAATAGTAGTTAATTAAGTTAGTAGTTAATTAACTTACTTATTAATTAATAACAAATCAAAACCAGTTAAACTGACCAAATTGAGACGCTCAAATAAGTACAAGTCTTGATATCCAATTAGAACTAAGTCTCAAAAAAAGCGAAAAAAATTACAAGTGTTTGAAACAAATACACTTTGATAGAAATCGGGCATAGATTCCACGTTCCCTCGTTTTTTATAAAATTATTCTAAGTCCGTAAACTAACATGCAATTTTTGAAACTAAGTTAAAATTATCTTCTAAGAATGTTAAAGTTAAAATCTTCGTTAAAATAAAGTTCACAATCGTGTGGCAAAATGTTTCCTGGTCTCACTGCTCCAATGTATAAGTAAATAATTGTACTCACGTTTTCACTTCACTCACACAAACACAAGTTGATCTGGTGACGTAGTCCTGTGTCGTCACTGAAGTCTTCAACTCCCGGCCGCTACCGCTGGGCTCGTCAACCTTGCCGACGAAGCTTCCGCTGAGACTGGTGATTCAGGTACTACTGGTGGCGCCCTCTGCGGCGTCTCGTTGAACTACAAAATCCACAGCAGACGTCCTTACTGGACCATGCTTCTGCTGGGTGTCCGGTACTCTTGCTGCAGCGATCCACTGCGAGTACGACGGATGCGGCCAAAAGATGGCGCGCTGAGTCAAAAATATCAGACTGTTCTGGGTCTTATCCAGGGTCGATGGACCAATGTTTATTACCGAGATGGTAATATTGTACTTTTTGAACTTTTTGTGAACACTAATAGAGTTGAAAATAAAACCACTACTGTGTCCTGATCTGAGTAGAAATTTTTTATTCGTTTTTTTTTTTTTTTTTTTTTTTTTTTTTTTTTTTTGTGTGGCCTCTCGCAGGTCAACCTAGGAGGTTGTCGGCTGCTTAACCGGACTTGCCTGTGGCGGCCTCGATTCGAGAATCAAAGCCTCCAGCCAGGGCTTACTTAACTAACTTAAAAACTAAGCGACTACACGCTAAGGGCACCCCCTGTGGGGTACGGACCTCGGCTTAGGGCGTCGCTGGGGGGGGCAGCAAGGGACGGGCTGGATCGCACAAAGATATTATTATTATTAACGGGGAATTTTAAAACTACGGCTCAGCGGCGCGGGCTGGCTCGAGCAAAGGACGGGGAGGACGTTGACGGGTCTGTCGCGGCGGGCCTCGGCGGCGAGGACGGAATGACGGCGGTCTGTAATGTCTACGAACTGTACTGGTTTCCTTACGGCTCTCTTGGAGCAGGGTAATGGGGTCGTCGGGGGTGACAAGAGTATGCCTAGGACGGCGAATCTTTGAGATGAGGGAGGGTTCATATCGGGCGGCCGATACGATAAGGGGGTTGCGGTGTTTCACAGCAGTATCGAAGAAACGCTTGCACAGGCGTTTCATGAACTGCTGGATGGTGGGGATTTTGAGATCTAAGTGTAGATTCTCATTTCGGACGTAATAAGGGGCACCGAGGATTTTACGGAGGGTCCGATTTTGGAGGGTCTGCATCCTATGGAGGAAACGGGGCTTGGCGTGTGCGAAGATAGCACAGGCATATGTCATAATCGGGCGGATTACTGCTGTAAAGAGGCGCAGCTTGCACTTAAGTGATAATTTGCTGCGAGCAGTCATGAGATAGTGGAGCCTACCTTGAGCGAAAGCGGCTCGCGAGCGAGCCTGCTTTATGTGCTCGGCGAAGGTCAAGTGCTGATCTAGGATCACTCCGAGGTACTTGGCTTGCTTCTCCCAGGGGATTGGCTTGCCGTACATGGTGATCGGAGGGGGAGGGAGGACGGACTTCCGCTGTTTCGAGTAGAGAACAGCTTGACTCTTATCAGGGTTAACCTCAATTCTCCATTTCCGGAACCATTTGCCCAAAATGTTTGCGGAGGTTTGGAGATTGCGAGCGATAACTCTGGGGTCACGACCGGTGTAGTAAATTGCCGTGTCGTCGGCGAATAGAGCCAACTGGGCCTTTTTACTCTGGGGAATGTCGCTGGTGAACAGCGTGAAGGCTAAGGGGGATACTACGGAGCCTTGCGGGACTCCTGCTCGGATGGGGTGGGGGGTGGAGAGGGCACCCTCAATTCGATAGCGGAAGGTGCGATTCGACAGAAAGTCTCGCATGATGAGCACGAGACGGTCTGGCACTCCGAGTTGGTATAGCTTATATAATAAGCCATTGTGCCAGACCTTGTCGAATGCTTTCGCTATATCGAAATACAAGACACCCGTCATCGTATTACGCTGGAAGCCAGCGCTTAGGTGCTCTACGATGCGGTGGACCTGGTGGATGCATGAGTGCTCGGTACGGAACCCGAACTGCTCATTAGGAATGAGACCCTTGGATTCGGCAAAATCTTTGAGACGCTTATAAATAAGCCTCTCGTAGACTTTACCGAGAACATTGAGGAGACTGATGGGGCGGTAGCTGGAAGGGTCAGACTTGGGCTTGCCTGGTTTGGGGATACCGATAACGGTGGCCTGCTTCCATGCTTGGGGGAAGATATTATTGCTTAATGCGCCATTGAAGATGGCGGTCATTAGCATTATAAGTTGGGGAGGGAAGAGTTTGAACACTCTGTTCGTGATACCGTCGGCGCCGGGGGCTTTCCGGGGTTGAAGTTTTTTGATGATATCCTCCACCTCGTCGGGAGTGACGGGGGGTAGAGGGTTATCAGGGTCTTCAACGGGAGGGAGGGAGGCTCTACGTTCGACTTCAGCGTCCACCATGTCGATGTGAGCTTGGTCTACTAGTTGAGAGCTAGGCGAGCATTGGGCTTCGAGGCTGTCGGCTAGGCATTCCGCTTTTTCAGAGTTGTCGAAAGCGACACTCTTGTCAGGGCGGGTGAGCGGAGGGATAGAGGACTCTTCAGTGGAACGTAATTTCCTCTGAAGTTGCCAGAAGGCGTGATGAGTAGGCTCGAGTTCGCTAAGCGTCTTGTCCCAGCGGGCGGAACGCAGCTCGGTCATGCGTTTCTTAACAGCACGCTGTAATCTACGCATGTGAGCCTTGTTAGCGTCGCAGGGAAAAGCGCTGTACGCACGGATGGCTGCGTTCTTCTCGGTCATCAGAGCCCGTACATCGTCCGGAATTTTCCAGCGACGGTCCTCCGTCGCTGGAATCTCCCTTGAACATTCGTTCAGGACGGATTGTACGTGATCTGTGAGCGAGTCGATCGCAGCCGTCGTGTCAGCGACTGAGTCGATGTGGTCAGGGATAGAATCCAAAAGAGGTGACGTGGTAGATTTCAGTCTTTCGCTTACTTTCTTCCAATCAGTGATCAATTGGGACGGGGGAGGCTGGCCGGGGTCGAGATTACCCGAGCGGGAGCCTAGGTGCATGATCACGGGGCGATGATCGGAGTTAAGCTCGTGTATTGCTTCTATAGATTGTAAACGGAGGTTTACATTCTTCAGGAGCGCTACATCGAGGACGTCGGGGCTATGGTTGGGATTTAGGGGGAAGTGAGTGTGACACATCGGGGCGATGATGTCAAAGTTAAGGGATGCACCAAGGTTGAACACGACCTTACCTCTAGGGTTGGTCGTACTACTGTTCCAGGCGGGATGTTTAGCATTGAGATCGCCCGCTAGTATAACGGAGTCACTCAAGCCAAAGAGGGCGGTGAGGTCTCTAGTGAGAGCGATGGACTCGTCTGGCATACGAGACGAGGAGGTCGGAGGGGGATAGTAGGCGGAGATGACAGTGATCGGTTGATGACCAGTCATGCCTACTCGACAGGCTGCGTATTCTAAGAACGAACAGGGCGCGGGTGGGGTTAGGGGGATACAGTACAGTTCCTTCCTGTAATAAATGAGGGTGCCACCACCGTGGCAGCGAGATCTGTCGTTGCGAACTATGCGATAGTTGGCAATTTTAGGATCTTTACGGTGGGGTTTGAGGAATGTTTCCTGGATAAGGAGAATGTCTAACTGATGGTCGCGGAGAAAAGTGGCGATCTCATCTCTCTGATTGAAAATGCCGTTGGCATTAAAGAAGCCTAATTTAAGGGATCGCGGTTTGGAGGAACAAATTCTTTGATGTCTATCCATCAAGAGTTATTGCGGGTAACTTGTCAAGTTCGGCCGTGACCGACTCATATTTTGTGAATAGCTCAGCTCGCTTAGCGTAGTCGAGCTGGCCATTTATTTCTGCTAGGGTTAGCTCATCAGCTAAATCCCTAGCATCCTGCGTCATAAAGATGCGGTAGTTGTCCAGAATGATCTGGCCAACGGTTCTGCGTGGGAACGCAGCCGCTCTTTGGGGAGTTTTTGCGGCCACGGGGGCCACAGAAGCGGGGGCAGGCGCTGGAATGGGCTTGGCCATTAGCGCTGGGATGGGCTGTGAGACCGCCAAAGCCGGGAAGGCTTTGTGATGGTTCAACAGATTCCATGGGGATGGTCTCTGGGGTGCGAGACGTTCGGGGAGTTGGGAAGAGGGGGCTTTCCCAGATGGAACTTCTCTCTGTTGGCGAGCAGCAGCACGCTTTGCCAGCTTGGGAGGGATTTTGGGGGCTTTAGGGCAGCCACGGTAGTTAGCCGGGTGCCCGGCTTGACCGCACAGTACACAGCTGGGTGGCTCTGTGCAGAGTGTGCGGTCCTTGGGCCGAGGGCAGTCACTCGTGCCATGCTCGCCCAGACACTTAACGCATCTGGGTGTAGCGTAGCAGTTCCGCTGCGAGTGGCCATATAATTGGCAGCGGTGACACTGACCGACTATCGTCGGTCTGAAAGGCTTCTCAATGGAGATGCCAGAGAGGGAACACACCGACTTGACTTTGAAGATCGGGTGGTGCCCTTCGGTGGGGTCGCATACGACAAGTACCATGTCGTAGAGCTCGCTTCCTCTCGCCTTATGAAGGCGGTGGACAGCGGACACGGGGATGTTCTGCGCCAGGAGGTCGGACTTGATGTCCTCGGTGGCGATCTCTTTGGGGACACGTCTTATAACCACTCGGGTTGGCGTGTCTTCGGGGAGGGAATACGTGTGAAAGGAGATTTTCCTATCACGGAGGACTTTGGTTAGTTCCCGATAGTCATTTGACGTCGGGACTTGAACCTTAATGCCTTGTTGGCAAGAGCGGGCGTTTGTGTAGTTGATCTTGCGATCACTACACATTTTGGACACATCTGTCCACTTCGCCTTGTCCTGGATGTACAAGGGCGGAGGGGGGCGCTGCTTCTTTGGCTGAGTGCCAGAAGCGGACGGAGGGCAGCTAGCCTGCGAAACGGGGGCGGGCTGGGTAATAGGGGCGGGCTGGGTAGCGGGGGCGGGAGGAGACACTACGGTCTTCTTTGCTTTAGAGGCCTGCGCGGCCTTTCGGGCTTTCCTCTTGCCCCCTAGGACGACTTGGAAGTCGTCCTCGGAGGAGGAGGAATCAGTGGACTGCTCGGAGTCCGAGGCGGAGGAATGCGACGTTGAGTCGCTGGCGGGCACCGACGTGTCCATAGCCTCATTGGCAAAATGGGCTACTAAAAGGGGAGGCATAGAAGCCTTTCCCGGTAAGGGGCGGGGACAGGGGGACGGCGGGGACGGACCTGAGTCCGTGTTGGCCGGGAATGGCGACAATACGTCACTAAAATCGGTGACGCTCGTCGGAACGGGAGGAGGGGCGCTTTTAATTAAAGCGATTTTCTCGCCATATTTGGCGAGAAAATCGGGGTCCTTGAAAAGGACCTCTTTGACGAACGCTAAGATAATAGCGTCCGTCATGACTAGGGTGGGATTGGGCTTTGTTACATTAGTTGTAACTCTCCTATGCCTAATACCCTAAGTCCCCGGGTGGACGGGCCCGGGGGTGTGTGACCCTCCCAGTAAGGGTTTGCTAACTGGGAGGTGTGTACCTACTGGTGAGCCCTAAGCTTGAAACCGATCGCCAATCTTAATGTGCGATCGGGCCCTACCAGGGTCTGGTGCGAAGGGATAGACACCCCAACCGACACCAGGTGAGTAGCTGAAAGAGAACTCGGAGTAATAGGTTTGACTAGGAGATCCCCCAAGGCCAAAACCTAGCTCCCGACTCCAAATGACTGCCTAGCCCTGAAGGGGTTCGGCGGGTGTATTGGGGCAACACCCCCTTGACGTTGTTGACACCGTTAGGTTTCCCGTCAAGGACCACGAAACTGTGGATTTTCCCTGAAGGGGCACACGTTTATCGACTGTTTCCGTAAGGAAAAGTCTATCCTCCACTGCCTTGAAAAAGGCGGCTTCGGATCGCTGGTGCGGTCGGCGACCACGATGACGTCACGCGGGGTGACGTAACTCGACACAGAGCACGGAGCGGGCGCGGAGCACCACAGAGTACTTTGGTAATATACAGGAATAGAGAACAATCTTCTATGGTAAGAACGGATCACAGAAACTAGCGCCATCTGAAAGACGGTTTAAAAACTAAATCTTTGCTACGGATACCTGTAGTACGTGTGTGCGTGTATGTGTGCATGTGTGCGTGCGTGTAGGTACTGCTGTAGCTATATAAAAATTATTATTATTCTTTATTTTGTAGGCATGGTAGAATTAATGAAATACAATTTAGTTATCTTTACTGTTTATTTATAAAATTATGTTTATTACATGATTGGGTACTGAGATATTGTGGTTAGACATTTTATAATTCATTTGTAGTACAAAATTAGAGGAAAAAAACAATGAGCCCGATTTTGAGAATAACTATATCAATAGGTTTTTGAAAAGCCACTCTTAAGCCGGATATGGAAACTGGTTTACAGAATGTACAAAAAACTAAAAGAAATTCTACTTTTTACAAGCTTATTATGCGTTTATCACTAAGTATTTTCATAAGTATGTAAAGTATATTAATGTCGTAGAAGTGATTAAGTGGTCAAAATACGAGACATGACGTAGTTGGGGGTAAGAAAGGACATATTATGTGTTTTAGAGTTCCAGTGCCTACTTTCCCGTTTTGTTATCAGATTTTAAAAACTGATGATAGCTAAATAGGAAGTTAATTTGAGCGAGATTTGTAGGTAACTAAAAAATCTTAAACACAAATGTCTTTTTTATCCGGACTACATCACACCTCGTAATTTAAGTACATAATGTGACTTCTAGGACATTTAGCATACCGTTGGAAAGGGTATAAAAAACTAGAAATCAGTTTAATTTATTTCTTTTTTCTTTCAGATTAATTCATTTAGTAGCAAGATACATTCCAAAATACAAGAAGTTATTTAGTGCAATAACAACCACAAACAAAACAATTGTAACTTACAAGGCGAGATTTTAGATAATTATAAAAAAAATAAAGGGACAATATCTCTATTACCGTAACACTTATAGATCAAGAGCCCGCGACTAACAGATCTTCGTTATTTTATGATAGCTGACAGTTTCTCAGTGCATGCTTCCAACAACACGTAGGAATTGGGCACGCCATAATCACGGCGGTAAGTCCTCTCTTTGAGTGGCTGGAGCGACAAAAACGGCATCCTCAGCTTCCGCATGACGCAGGTCCTCACCGGACATGGCAAGTTCGAAAGGCTCCTGCATCGGATTCAGGCGGAAGAAACGCCCGGGTGTCACCATTGCGTGGACCGCCCGGAGGACACGGTGGAGCACGGTGGAGATGTGCCCCGCTAGGGAGCACCGCCGTATCCTCGTGGAGGTAATTGGCGGCAGCGATCTCTGGTTCGGGTTATAGTCCGGAGCGAAGAGGAATGGCAGGCGGCCACCTCCTTCTGCGAAGCAGTAATGCTAGCGAAGGAGGAGGTCGCACGCGTGAGGGAACGAAAGTCCTCACGCCCCAGCCGCCGAAATTCCGACCCTGACTACCGGCCACGGTAGACGCGGGCTTGCTGACGTCGAGCAATGGGTAGCTCGCCGTCCGGCCGTCCTAATTAACCGGACCGAGCCCAGTCGTCAACAGCGCGTAGCTATCCACGCGCTCCTCAAAAAGATGTCAGCAAAGTGTAGGGGCCCAGCAGGGCCGATACCCGCTAGCTAGGACCGCGGGGAATTTCTGGAAAGGAAACCCGTAGTCCTAGAACTCAAGGGGCAACTGAAGGACACAGGTGTGGTTTTAGTCAGTAAAAGCCTGACACGCCCTCTCGCTCCACCCAGAGCGGGAGATACCATTGGATGATTTCCACCCTTCAAAAAAACAGGAATGATGGCCTACTATGAAGTTTGGGTCATCGGGACGTTGGCAGGTAACCCTATATGCTTGTCTGGTCAGATTTTACAACTGTCAAAACTGTCTGGCTACTGGGAGAACATCTTCTAATGGTATATTACTCAAGTAACTTATATAAAAGTCAGTTTTTATACTAACGTAACTATAGTTATAATATATTAGTTTAATGAACTGGCACTTTAATAAAATATTTGGATTAAAGTTTCAGTTCATCAAACTTAAATAAATCGTAACTTTACTTGCGTTACAGTATAAAATCAGAATTTTATACATTTTACTTGAGTTATTAGAAGTTTTGCTATTAGAAGATGTTCCTCCAGTAGCCAGACAGTTTTGATAGTTCTAACACTTGGTCAGACAAGCATATAGGATTACCTGCTAAAACAACGATGACCCAAACTTCATAGTAGGCCATCATTCCTACCTGTTGTAAGCCTGCGCTGAGAAACTGTCAGCTTTTATAAAATAACGAAGATCTGGCAGTTGTGGGCCCTTGGGCTATTAGGATAGAGGTCATTAGGTAAAAACTAGCCAATGGCCGATTTGTTTCCACTTGTTCTATAAAGCAGTTCTATGGTAGAACTAATGGGATTTCATCTCTCAATAATACTACAGTATAAGGTATTTACAAAACTACACTTGCGAGCAACAAAATCGACTCAATTTACAAGTGTGCACTTTCCTCAAAAGAATACTGAACTGTTTAAAAAAAAACGCACATACAGTTAGAAAGCCTAAAACTTCAGCTTTAAATTGGTATCATTATTCTGGAAATTACTTTTTTATAATTATTTATTATTGGGCGTACAAGAAAATTTGCTTACTATGGTACCTATAAATAGGGGCACAAACTACACTTATACAAATTCTACGCAATCGTTTCTCCTTATTAATCGCTTATCCGACGACGAAGTCCCTGTTGCAGTAGAGCATCAACTTGAGCGGCTTTTTCTGGTGTCCTATCCATAATTTCAACAAAATAATGAATTGTATTTACGAAGATATGTACAGGTCAACTTCTGATAAGCGATTAATAAGGAGAAACGATTGCGTAGGGTTTTTATGAAGTAGTTTGGCCACAACTCGTAGGTACCGTAGTGAGTACATTTTCTTATACGCCCAACGAAATTAATTAATAAAAAAACCCTGAATCAATTTTCATAATAATGATACCAATATAAAGCCGAACTTTTAGCTTTTCCAACGGTACCTATATCAGCTTTTTTTAAACAATTCAGTATTCTTTAAAGATCACGTCTGCAAGTGTACACTTGTATATTGAGTTGATTTGGTAGCTCGCGAGTGTAGTAGAACTATAAGTCTTTATTTCCACTCGTTCTAACTTATTCTATTAAACAGTTCTACGATCGAACTAATGGGAATTTTCATTGTCACTAGTACCTACTACATTTCGATTTATTCTAGAATAGTAGAACTAGTGAAATTTTAGTTCCAGGTAGTTTCTACTCTAAGAAATCTATTACTAAATACTCATATACTAGTTAAGCCTTATTTTATCTGATTTACTGTTAACTAAAATATTATTTCTTAGAGTAGAACCACTTGGAACTAAAGTTTCACTTTTCTACTATTCTGGATATAATCCAAATGAAACGAAACGAAAATTCTCATTAGTTCGATCGTAAAACCGTGGAATAGATCAAATAGAACGAGTGGAAATAAAGACTCCCAATAGTTTTACTATTTTGTAATACCTTATATCATAGGAATATTGAGAAAAAAATCCCATTAGTTGCATTATAGAAGTCTTTAGTTGAACAAGTGGGAACATATCGGAGACGATAGTTCGTCCCCATAGAAGCCGTCGGACATAGGATCTTGAAAACCGAAATTGTGGAATTTAAAATCTTAACAATATACTGTCGAAAACTTTGTCCATAAACAACAGCAGATCTGCAGTTTCTCGGCATTCTTTGGGTAGAATTCCTTTATCTGAAAAGGAAAAGAAAATATGTTATTCATTCGTTCAGGACTCATCTAGGGTACAAAGTAAATATTCCATGATAAAAAAAACTTCCCAGCAACTAGTCTGTACTGTACAACAATTATCAATGGAAAAAAAAAATAGCAAAATGTAAATTACCTGCTAGGTATCCCATATTGGATGCCACAGTGCGACTAAAGACCCGAGATGCGAATTTCACTTTCATTTTATTAATTTTTTCGGGGTTTATGTGGTATTCAGTAAGTTTTCGTATTAATCTTATACCTTTATAACCAGGGTTTTCTTTAAGGAGTTGTAATAAGTGAGACCATTTAGCTGTTTTCTTCACACCATCTTTTTCATAATTTAATGTTTTAGATAGTTTTCTTTTCACTATATGTTATTTGTGCTTGTAATGATATTTCATCAAACAGCAAAACACACAATCGGTCTGTAATTTTCATCTTTTCAGCTTTCTTTTTTAACTGCAAAAATATATTTTTATTCAGTCCAGGTCGCAGGTTGCATTTCTGAATTACTTTTGAAAGTGTTTGAGTTGCGGGCAATATAAATATCTTCCTTAAAAATCTATATGCCTTTGGACTCTGTTTCAAAATAGAAAGTGCAGCAATTTTTTCTTGAAGTGTGAATCGGCGCCCTTTAACCTTTTCTTTGTCTTCTTTTTTGCCTTTATTTCTGCCATCTGCTTTCGGACTTTGTTTTTCAATTTATTTATTTTCCTTTTGGCAGTCATTAATTGATGTTGAAATTTTCTATCGGCACTGGAGAGCCCTAGTGTCCTAACAGATACTTTTCTGCCTGAAAAATAGAAAATGAAATGAAGTCAGTTGAGTCTCACTAAATTTTTTTGCTTGTGAATGAACATAATATATACATCTATGTACTTTCTCCAAATCGCAAAAAAGTTTTTTTTGTGATGTAACAACAAATTTACTGTTTTCAGATTTATTCCTATACCTGTCCTATAAGACCTTGCTTTATGCCAACTTTCAGGATGCGTCAACGGAAAGTACCCTATGAATTTTGATTCCCTTGAGAGTGTCGAAATATAAGTTTTTTGGGACATAAAAGGCCGTATCCTATTTTTTTCGTTAACTTGATGTTTTAAAACCATTCATTTCATTTAAAAAAAATGTGGGTTTAATTTCAACTCGATAGCTTCACGCATTCCCGATATAAAGGCATGTCTTGATAGACAGACAGTCGGACAACAAACTGATCCTATAAGGGTTCCGTTTTTCCTTTTGAGGTACGGAACCCTAAAAACCTTAAATCTAATATTATTATTTCATGCATTTATTTATCTCAGGACCCTGAGGTCCTACTGTCCTAGACCTTATTGAGGTGTATGAGCGGCCGAAGCCAACTCGCAGAGGCCCTTTATACAATTTTCATGGAATGTGATACCAACTGACTGCACGGTTGGCGCAGTGGTTGAGCGATTGGCTGCTGTGCTGCGTGTTACGGGTTAAATTCCCGCACGGAACAAATATTTGTATGGCCTACAAATAGGTGCCCTGGGTCTGGGTGTCTTGTGTATGTGAGTTTACATGTTTGTGAAGGCACCCACGATACACGAGTAATTCCTAGTGTGGTTTTATCCCATTACGTTCTATGCTAGTGCACCAAAGTACAATTCTCAGTTGGTGGGAAACTATTGCGATTTATGGAAAATAAAGATATAAAAGGCTATGACTCCCAAAAGCCTTAAGTGGACTGGTTACCAAGAAGTATGTTAAGACTCTGGCCACTGCCTGAACAATATTATTAATAGACAACAATAACAAAAATGCAGGGGGTCAATAAATGGGTCCCCAAAAACGGTCGCTAGCACAAAATGACGTAGCAACAAGAGGGCAACATATCCTGAGGTGTTTGAGGAGTAGAAAAGTATACCACGGCTATCAGGACCATCCAGGTAATAAGGTCAAGAGCCCTACTACTGGATTATACATACTTCACCCGAGCACTATTATTATTAAATACTTTATTGCACACCTTAACACAGGACAAACTTAACTAAAAAAATTTCTAAAACAAGTGGACAATAGGCCACGTATTAATCGGGAATCGCAAGATAAGAATCTCAAAACAAAACCAAAATGCTAAACCACATGAGGCCAGCTGCACCTAGTTGTAGCAGACTAAAACTAGGTGTAGCCGGCTTAAACTACGCGTAGCCACACTTCTGCTATTAGCTGTACATTTACATTTAAATGTTATATATTCATATAGGTACTTAAGATCTTTTTTGAAATAAATTTTCTAACATAAAAAGATAAAAAGCTTACCTAAGTTTTCTGAATAATCTTCTTGGGTTCATGAGGAGTTTGTGACTTATTCTGGCATATTGTGTCTGCAGTACTTTGAGAAGCAGGTGGTACTTGCTCACATGCAACTGTTTCTGGAGTTAAAATATTAATAAATGATTATCACTCAATGAAGATTCGAGTCCTGACTATATATGACACTAGCTTTTGCCCGCGGCTTCGCCCGCATACATAAAATATAGCCTATGTCACTCAGGAATAAAGCAGTTTTCTATTGGTGAAAAAATATTAGCAATCGGACCAGTACCTTTAGAGATTACCTCCTACAAACAAAAAAACAAACTTTACCTCTTTATAATATTAGTGTAGATATGGGTTTAATAACTGTAGTATCAAGTTTTGAGCTTTTTCATGAGCACAAAGAAGTCAGCAACGATATCTATAATTAACCAAAAACTACTTACCAATATTTTCTTCTACAATTGTTTCTTCTGTAAGGTTGGTAGATGTCACATACATTAACTGCTGAAGTGATTCAGGAGCTAAAATAAAATATGAAGAAGCGTGAGTTAATTGCCTCATGGGAAGTTAATTTTCAAATCAGAATGATTATTCTATTTATCTAAATACCTGTAGATGTTAATGGCATTGGCAGATTTTCAGTCCTCACAATCGTTTTCTTACTGTTACTAAATTAAGTCCTGAAAAAATTATAAAAATTGAATTAGGTACTTATATCGAAAACTTATTTTGCTCATATAACTTTATTTATGCAATTTTACTATTGAATGAATCACATTCATTTTCAGTTATGATTATGAAAGATTATGACAATTTAATCAAGGAATTGATTAAAAACTAGTATAATTTTAAATAACTACTGTTTTTATGAGATGTAAGTATTTATATGAACAATTTGGGTGGTTTGTTTCAATTAATTTAAAATTTCAGTCAAATTTCAATATCAGTATTTAATTTTATTTATTTAAACTTCATATACAGTAGTGGTACATAGGTGGGCTTAATGAAACAAAGCATTCTCTACCAGTCAACCAATGTCAGTAAATTTTATTGTAATATACAAAAACATAAATGTAATCAACTAACCTGGTAAATTTAATGTTGGAACTGCAATATTGCTTAGTCTGTTGTTGCGACACATATATTTATCCTGAAAGTGTAGGGAACACACTCGACGGTTTTTTAATAAGTGTGCATTTTCAAGTCCCAAAATATCACCTCCAATAGAGTACAGCCAGGTATTGAATTGTACTCTATCTTTTTCAGGAATTGGGAATTTATGAAGAACTCCATGCTTGTCTAAAACAATTATCATGCATTTATTATGCAATATATTCCTATTACCTTTCCTATATTAGGTAATGAATTTACAATGTTAGAATACTCTGAAGATAAACAGAAGTTTAACTGAAAAAGACAAACTAAGAATTAAGAAATGTACCCACTGACAGGCTTTTGGATAAGTTAACTAACAAAAATTTCTTCAAGGTATATACAATATTGTAGCAGTTTGACAAATAGCTTTCAAACATCTTGATTTTCAGCTATAAAATAGTACTCTGTGATTTTGATGTTTTCATTAATTTGTCAATATTACCGCACTTGCTATTACATTGTTGGCAAGGATTATCCAACTCACACAAAAATGTACATAATGTTAAATGGAATGTTTCCATATGTTTGATTTACACATACAACTAAATATTTAGCAATATTAATTATTGCAATTCATACGTCAATATTTTGGTGCGCTATAGATAATATTTCATATTTCCATTCTGTAATATTGTTAAATTAATCAAAACAATAAAAAAAATATAGCTATCTGCCACATTATCAACTTTTTGATTGCTCTATCATAGTGTAAGAGACATGGGGTTTTAAGTACCCAAGTAAATTGAGTGTGGAGTACTTACTACTCTTTGAGAGTACATATTATAAATAAATATTAAGTTAATAGTAGGTTATAAACATTTCATAAAGATTTTGAAATAAATTGATTTATTTTATAGAATCTCTTCAGCTTTAGTTTTTCTAAAACTGCACAGATTCTACAAAATGGTACTTACAAAACCACTTTACTTTACTTGGTGGTTGGTAAAAACAAGGAGTAAGGAAAAAAAAAGTATTGGACTAGCTAGACCAACAATCATACAGCCTATAGACACCCTATGTTTGATTGAATGCACCAAAACAATTCGTTCACTATCTGAGGAAGTGGGGTACAGCATTCCGTTTGGCCCTACCAAGGTCATTACGGCACATTAGAGATGATACAGGTTTAAATAAATCTTGAAAGTATTGATATTTTTTTATTGATTCTTACAATTATTAATTGGCTTTTTGACCTTCCTGCCGTTTCAATACGTTTTTTTCTTCCAATCTGCCCTGTCACTCGTCATACTATCACTAACTTCCTTTTCTTTCATATCACTCTTCACACAATCCATCCATCTTTTCTTTCGCCTTCCTCTCCCTCTCCATCCATTCACATGTATGCTCTTTTTGACCTTCCTATTTCTTGATACTGTTTAAACATATTAATAAATTGTAAGTGATAACATGAAATGTGAAAAAAAATTATTCCATAATCAACAACCGATGCACAATTAAATTCTAGTTAGTAAAAAAAGATCCTCATATTTTGTTTAAACATACATAGAAACGGTCATTTTAATTCATTAAACCCCAAGTGAACGCCGGCGTTCGCTATTCGAAAGGTTAAATAGTACATCATTATTTATGTTTACCAAATAATAGAGGAAAAGAGAAAGTGAAAAAATTACTTACAGAAGAAAGAGATGCAAACAAGACATCACTCACAGGCCTTCCTTTATGACCAGTTATTATGAACTCTGACAAAAATATCAGAAAATTAATGAAATATGATGTATGTAAATTTTAACTTGTTTATACAATACCATGCCATCTTTTCGGATCGATCTAGTCGAAGTCTGGCTGAAGATATCACACCAACATATTGAACAGGGGGCCATTATTATATTTATTGTCTTATTTTATATTGACTAACGCGGAGGTGTTTATGGCTCACAAAAGTGGTAGAATCTAATAGAAATTGTAGTGCGGCGACCTGTATAAAACCTATAAGTCATATGTGTTGAGACATCGGTCGCCTGTTATGAGGCGTTTATGGGCTGTATGGTCGTTGAGCTAGACTGACTAAAGAAAACCTATATTGGATGATCTGGCTCTGATAATATTACATACCTCTGCTGTTCTTGCACCCAGGAACACAGCAAAGCCTATCCGATGGCATGATGCACTAAAGAAGTCCTATCTCAAACTTATCACTACACAAGTCCTGTCTCAAAATCTTTTAACACTTCACAAAATAACTTTCTGGAACTTTCTGGTCACAAATATGGTTTGGTTGCGAAGAACTTTCGCTCAACTCAGCAATCAACGCATAACAACACAGAAAGATCACAAAATAAACAAAATATCGCAATAACCGGCACAAATGTCAGCCATTTGCAGATATTTGTAAATATGTGATGGGGTTACCCGTTTATTGGTAATAAAACCACCAAGTGAATTCTACCAATTCTACTACCAGCCCAGTGATATTTGCTAACTAAATTTATTCAAACTTTCAAAAACAATATGATAAATGTAATGAAAATCCATCGATGATAAATTAATTTCAAAATTTTATGCACATATGATAGATTTTGTTTAACGCCATCTATTCTAGTTTTTGTGAACATGGCGTCAAAACTGCCACCTGATAATTGGTGTATGTACTAAGTACGATTATTATCCGGTAAAATTAAAAAACACACTGTTACCTATTTTGTGCAGGGGCTATATATACTTCGTAATTTTGTATCATTGTACCCATCGCTGTTCCCAGTTTTTTGTACTGAGATTATAGCCCCTGCGGAGCACAGAGCGGCACGACCGTTCGGGGCGAGCGTCGGGCGAGAATGAATGAAATTTTTTATTCGAAAAATATCAATGCCCTTATACAAATGCCGGTAACGAAACCATAGCGACTTATAAATCGACGTTAACGCCATCTATCGAGATGGTTGGTACTAAAATAATGAAAATCAAGGTTTCATCGTCAACAATAACCGACCACTAAAAGGATCAAAATAACTTTAATTTCGGAAGTCGGTGTTTCTCGGTATTGTTTGTTTCATATTAGCCAGTATACTATAGTAGTCTTTGTTTCATATTTACCTCCGACTTCCGAAATAAAAGTTATTTTGATCTTTTTAGTGAAGTCGGTTATTTTTTTTTTGTTAACTGTTTTTTTTTTTCGATAGGTAAACACGTCGCACGTGCCTGCTTGCTAGATTTTTTTAAACCATTTTCCAATATTATGGACACTCCAGTGTGCAATCTGCGCGAGCACTTACCTACATAAATTAATTACTTTCTTTCGTCTTTGTCTCAAGATCAAACAACGCTGGCAAATGCGGATCATAAAATCTATGTCTCTCTTAACATCAAACAGCTTTTTGAATGTATGAAGAAACAGACAAGCAGCCGGGTGTCAGGTTTATTGCGCAATTCCTGTCGTAAACCCATTAGTGTAAATTCACGAAATATTCGCTCCGTCCTAAACTAAACGCATCCCGGTATTCAGGGCACAAACAAACACGCAGATAATTTGCAGTGAGCATTAAATGATGTGTTTAACTTAGATTGGCCTGTTGGTCTAGTGGTTAGTGGCCCTGACTGCCGGAGGTCGTGGGTACGATTCCCACCCTGGACAAATGTTTGTGTGATGAGTACGATCATTTGTTCTGTCTGGGTGTAATTTATATAAAATACGTACTTAAGTATTTAGAAATATATAAGTATGTTTATCAGGTGTCTAGTACTCATAGCACAAGCTTTGCTTAGTTTGGGACTAGATGGCGTTGTGTGAAAGTTGTGGAATATTGTCTAAACTAATTAACGAGAATTAGTCGAATAGCATGATTACGAGCGAGGTAGAAAACGATGTGAAATAATATACAAAATTATTTGACCTTCGATTATTAAAATTTTACTGCTGGCAACAATAAAATGTCAAAAAAGTAGGTATCAGTGATTTTTGCTGTCATATTTTGACAGTTGTTTTTTGATGTCAGTCGTAGCTAATGGTACACAAAAATTTTAATTTGTCTGTCTTGTCTTGTTCAAAGAGTAAAATAATATAAAGGGAAGTCTTGTTCATGTTCAAAGAAGAGAACATTGTCCTACAATACTCTTTGTTTGTTTTCGGACTCTGGAAATTTCTCATGTTAATCCTATTGTAACATTAATATTAGCTCTTAAACATTGCTTTGGTGTAACTAATTTTTGTGCTATGAGCTAATTAAAACTGTGGCTCATCTATTCATAATCAATCCAATAATCATACAAATTTTATAATAAATTATCAATAAATAAACAAACTGTTTACTAATAGTAAACATGTTTGCGATGGGTCCTGAGTTTTTTCAATTTATGAAAAAATTAGAAGAAAATGGGGACAAACTCATTTGTAGTACTCCTCCGTCTGAACAGCCTCTAGAGTTTGAGTTTGATGTACGTATGAAAACAATCTTTGAAATAGTGTAAAACCAAGTTACAAATATTCAGTTGTGATCGATTTGTTACAGAATTCTACTTGTCACGTGTGTAATGGGTACTATGGCCCTAGCTTTGGGGAGCCGGTTTGTGTCACTTGTCACGCTTTTCTCTTCCCGGATTTCCCGTCGTACTTGCCTTCTTCGTATTTCTACAGTGAAAAGACAGATGATGGTGATTCGGGGAATGATGAACCTTCAGACTTGAACTACAGTGCTGAGCGTAAAATAAACAGAGCCTGCGCTGCGGTACCCTCATGGTGGCATTACAGAGTAAGTCATAGCATTAAAGAACTGATTGATTAGTCCTTTTATTTATTATCTAAATTGGAATACACTGCTTTTCTTAAATAATCATAAAATATTAGTAGTTTGGTAAGTAATAATAGTTAAAACAAATTTAAGAGTTCATGATCCTTTATTGTATCAATATACTAATGTTTCAACAATAATAATACAAAGTATTAATGCACTTCAACACCTCTCACCTAGAGAGCACATTAAAATCATACTGAGAATATCAAACCCATAAACATTAGAGGTTTGAAACTATTGATTTATTTATTCTAAAGTGCGTTTTTTAATCCCAGATAATGATTTGACAAGTCCAAATGTCAAACTCCAGAAATATGTTGCCTGCTTTTTGATACAAGTGATGTCTCCAAATTCGATTTTTTTATACCGGTTCTTTTAATAATACAACCTCTAAGGAAAGTAGGCCCAAAATACGATACTGTTTGTTAATAGCAAAGTCTAATATGAATTGAAGATTGAAATAATTAGAAATATTCAAAAATATTACCAGATTTTTTTACAATCGGACTTTTACTTACACTGAGAACTCACAAAACCGTTTTTACCCGCATCCGCTGCGGTTGCGGGCCCGCAGCTTCTGTAGAATGCTAGAGATATATGTATCCCGCTCCCCGCTGCACCGGCGGGCAACTAGTAGAATGGTGTGGGCCACGGTCACCCGCAGACTCGGCAGGTTGCGCCCGCATTCTCTGCGGTCGGTTAACACCCGTAGTGGCCTTCAGGGGGTAGAAAAATCCGATGCGAAATCCAAAAATCGATTGATGCACCCAGAACTTTATAGGCCTTCTTTTTTTAATTTTTCTGTGAAGTAAGTACATATAACGCAACAGCTCGTTTCTGGTGTATGTCCACGGTGGTCTGGAGCTCAATTGATAATGAACCGCCCGTCTTGCGATTGTCATCTGCCAAGTTTTCAAGCGATAACCCCAACTGCGACGGCTGTATAACCACACAAAACTCTGGTCTCGTGAGTTTAGAAATAAACTAGCTCCACCGTGGCGGGCGCGGTTGAAAACCGGTTGAAAATCATGAATTCTTAGCTACTTTCTTTTACCAGGGAGCTCCAGTCACAACACAATTTTATATCCGGTTTACAAGAGCGGAACGAGACAGTCTCAGTTTATGCTTCAGAATTAAAAAAGTTATCATCATTGGTCGTCAATATTTTTTTAAGATGGGAATTCATCCAATGACTTCTCCCGGTATGGGCGGGGCAGGAGGGCGTGTCAGACTTTTACTGCCTAAAACCAGATCGGCTCTACTGAGCTCCTCCGGTTTGCTGACATCTCTTTGAAGAGCGAGTGGATCACTAAGCGCTGTCGACGAATGGGGCTCAGTCCTGGCAATTACCGGACTGCTGGACGGCAAGCTACCCATTGCTCGACGTTGGTATTGACATTGTGGTAGTCGGGATTGGGGTCTCGGCGACTGGAGCGAAAAGATGTTCGTTCCCTCACTCGTGCAGCCTCCTCCTTCGCTAGCATTACTGTTTCGCAGAAGGAGGCGACCCCCTTCCATTCCTCCTCGCTCTGGACCTTGGCCTGTACTAGAACCTGACCATGTCCGGTGAGGACTTGCTTCATGCGGAAGATGAGGACACCGTGACGCCTCTCCAGCCACTCCTCAAAGAGGGGACTGACCGTCATGATTATGGCGTGCCCATTGGTCGTCAAGCCAAGTCGTGAATTCACATGACTGCATTACAAGAAACGGACACTTGATTCGTTTATCGCTACAATTTTATAAGAGATCCATGCGAAAATAGTACAAAAAGAGGACTTATGATTGTTTAATTTTAACTATTATTAGTTTTCAAACCGAAGTCCTATCATTACCTATTATTAAAGTTGTAATAAAATGTCAGCAAAAATATCACTGAGTAATTCTATATTTTTGTCTGGGTTTGGTGATAACAAATCGAGACGTAAAAATAAAATGACGCAGCTTTTGCTAGTCTTTAATTCTTAGGCTTAAATTATATTTTAGTTTATGAGTTAGACATTTGCATCTTTCAAATTACCTTCAGAAAATACAAAAACTTACCATAATTAGTTGCATTTTTTTTTTTTTAATTGATATAAATTTGCATTTAAAATGAAACTATTTTTACGAATATTTTCGGTTTTTTTGTTCAATATCGGTTGCGGTACCTCACTATTTATGAAATGGAAAAAACATGCAACATTCGAATTGTCAAATCATTATCTCTAATTAAAAAACAGACTTTAATACAATTTACAATGTATACAAATATTAATTTTTAATTACCATTAATAAAATTGAATAATAAAACATTACAATTATAAAAATAATAAAAAGCAATATTAACAATGTCAAAAAATTTAAAAAAAAATAGAAATAACTATTAAATAAAACAATACAAAAAAAAAGAACAGTAAACAATGTCAATAGAAAAAAAAACAAATAGGTAAAATAACAGTGTCAATAATTTTAGTCTTCATCTTACAAATCGTCTAAAGCACTAGGGGTCTCCAAACCACGATTCGCGGGGCAAATCAGACCTCGACCTCAATGAGTTTTATCAAATCAAAGAACTGCAGGAAAACAAAATTAGTACTTAAAAACACCAAGCGTGTATACCAACTTGGTGTAGTGATGAAAAAACTAAACATTAAAATTGCGTTTTCAGTACAATAGAAACACAACTAGCACATGGGCATAACAAACTTTAGAAAACACACATTCTGCAAGCTCGCCGCAATTACCAAAGATGTTATGTACAATGAGTAATTGAGTATTATTGGATATGATATGGTTGTCCTCTTATTATGGTCCCTGTTTGAAAACACCATAATGGTAGCCAGAGGCCTTTATTTTTCATAAATTCGAAAAATATTCTGAGGCATTTTTTTTTTCTTGTAGGTGGCAAATCATCCAATGACTTTTTCTGCTCTAGGGCGGGGCATGTCAGACTTTTACTGAATAAAACCCACTTCTGTGTTCCTTCTTTACCTCGCGTTCCAGAACCCGGGTTTTCTTTTCAGAAGCGTACCCATGGCCCCAGTAGGCTTTGACTCTGCTGACATCTCCTTGAAGCGCGCGTGGAACACTATGCGCCGTCGACGACTCGAGCTCGGTCCTTACGGTTACCAGACGGCCGGAAGGCGAGGATCAGGATCCCGGCGGCTGGGGCGTAAGGGCAATTTGTTCGCGCGTGCGGTTGCCTCCTTCGCTAGCATTACTGCCTTGCAGGAGGAGGCGACCGCTTGCCATTACTCTTCGCTCCGGACCACGGCCTGTACCAGGGACCGGCACTAGGCAGAGGTGACTTACCGCCATAATTATGGCGTGACCAGCACTGTGTTGCGACCACGGTTGTGACAGTCGCTGTCGCCATTCCACCATGAGATGCCAACGGAACTCTCCGCCATAACTGGACACCCCTATATTTCGACGCACTGCGAACAGAGCTCCGGGACGGGATCTCATGGCGGGATTTATACAGTGACTGTCGTAACCCAGCGCTGGAGACATCACAATCGTGGCAGTAAGTTTCCGCTTTGAGATGTGGCTACAGAGGCATCACGAAGTCCTTACCTTCAGCCTGACGCAAGTCCTTACCATACATGGAAGTCTCGGGAGGTACCTGTTTCGGATGCGGTAGGAAGTAACGCCCGGGATATCATTGTGCGGATCGCTCGGAGGACATGATAGAGCATAAGGTAGATGTCTGCCCCGCTTTGGTGGAACATCGCCGTGTCCTTGTAGAGGCGATTGATGGTAGCGATTTCGCAAATCCGGCTCTGGTTCGGGCTACGTTTAAGTTTTGGTCCAGGCATAAAGATTGTCAGCTGTTGCATTGAACATTTTCTACTGCTTCTTCGTTACTATTTCCCACATCCATTAAGGCTACTTCACCAGCAAAGGTACATTGTGGGACCTTTATCAACTGCCGCGACGCCTGTTTTAAACATCTATAGCACGGTAATATTATCCGTGTCTATAGGCCATCATATTCTTTTTTTTCTTAATAAAATACAGATTTTTAGGCATTTGTTATTTTTTTTAAAATACCTATTATCCCCCTTTTACAGAGTTCGATGGACAGTGAAACTAGTCCAGAGGACGAAGCCAGCCGGGCAAGTAACTCAGGAGCTGGCGCAAGCAGTAGCGGAAACTGTAGTGGCGTTGGGGGTAATGGGGGATCGAGTCGCGCTGATGGGCCGGGGCGCGTCGATGGCCCAGGTCGCGCTGAGGGGCCAGGTCGTGCTGATGGCCCGCTGCGTATTGATCCACCGTTGCGCCCTCCTGATGGGCCAATTCGTGTTGATGGATCCATGCGTGTCGATTTTGCTGCCTTCGCCAATGATCCGCCACTTAATGATGCTCCAGTGCGCGCGGAGGGTTTCGCCACGGGATCTGCAGATGGGCCAGTAGAGGCGGGTGATGATCGAGCTGGGTTTGGACCTCCACCGCATCCGCCTTGCCTTGCGCGCTCGTTGCAGGCGCTATCAACGCCTAGACCACCTGATAATCTAGCTGCGGGACTTTTTGAGCAGTTGCCTTCTGAAGGTACTTTTACTTGAGTATTTCTTAACGAATTCATATTAGGTAGTGAAAAAGAAAAATTAAAACTGTAAATTGTCTCTTTAAGTTATGCAAAAACAGTACTAATCATAGATTTTAGAACACGTTAGAAAAATCAATGATTTCTTTGTTGATTGGTTAAAAAAAAATTCAACAGAAAATCATTAATTTGATTGTAGACGCAATCAAATGAATTATCTTCTACTGCCAGATGACAATCATAATAATTTACTGAAGTACACAATTAAAAACAGTCTTTATTATGACTTTCACTTGACTGTCTCCTTTCAATAGGTGCTTTAAGAGAGAGAAAATTCTTAAGAAATATAAATAAAACCTTTGTACAAGATCTCGGATCAATGTTCACTGTCTTGGTATGACGAGGGTATGACAAGCAATTTATCTGGTTTCAGTGCTACTGTGCATATTCAGCTACCTGGACGACCTGTCCTTATGTGCGTGCGCGTGCGTGTGCTCGCGCTGGTGGCGCCTGGTGCGCGCGCGCGTGGCCCCGCCGCGCTGGGCCGGCTTCACCACCAAGCGCTTCCCGCTCTTCCGGCCCCTGATGACCAACATCGACTGGCACAAGGTAGGATCATTAATTATTATTGGTCTAGTCGGTTTTATGTTAATTTCTTAGTTTGTGGCAGAGAGCAAACATTTTACTACAAGAATGCTATATAATGAGCAATATCTGTCTTCCCGACCCATTTTAAAATTTAGATGTATTCAAGGCTAGAATGAATAGGCTCTTAATAAACTACTGCGATTCACAAACGATTGCATCACTGCTTATTATCAGTTGGGATCGCAGTCAAGCACTCGTTTATAATTTCACCGGCAAATAATAATATTTACTTTACAACGAATGTTTTTTCAGAAATACCAATGCCTGGTAGAGTCGTGTTTCTGCCGCAACTGTTTGGTGCAGATGTGCATGCAGGCTCAGCCCGCCGGCGAAGAGAACGCCTGGCGCCGGAACCGGCTGAGGATCGAACTCAAGGTATACTAAATAAAAAAAAATAATCTTAGGGTTCCGTACCCCGATGATAAGGTGGGAAATCATTTTTAGGGTTCCATACCTCAAAAGGAAAGAACGGAACCCTTATAGGGTCACTTTGTTGTCCGTCCGTCTGTCTGTCAAGACCCTTTATCTCGGGAACGCGTGGAGGCATCGAGTTGAAATTAAAACCATACACTCAGGTCTCCAGTCCCATAAAGCTGTGAAAAATTCAAACTTCTGAGTTAAAGAAAAAAAAAGATACGGTTTATGTCGCAAAAAAACTTTTATTTCAAGACTCTCAGGGGAATCAAAATTCATAGAGTACTTCCCGTTGACCTAGAATCCTGAAATTTGGCATAAAGCAAGCTCTCATAGCACAAATATAGGAAAAAATTTGAAAACTGTAAATTTGTAGTTACGTCACAAAAAAAAACTGTTTTTGCGATTCGAAAAAATCTTCGTAACTCAATCCGGGAACGTTTTTCATAGGTAAGGTAATTTGTACGGAACCCTCAGTGCGCGAGTCTGGCTCGCACTTGCCCAGTTTTTTTTTGATGATTTCCCACTTTAAAAAAGAGTAACCAACGGATGACGGGCCAACCCCGTGGATGCCGAAATCAGGCTTCATTCAGGATCATTTCAGCCGAAAGACGTCCACTGCTAGACATAGGCCTCCCCCAAGTGTTGCCACAACGAACGTTCCTGTGCGTCTCGCATCGATCAGATTACCAGGTCATCGGTCCACCTTGTGGGAGGCCTTCCAACGCTGCATCTTCCAGTGCGCGGTCGCCACTCCAGAACCTTTCAGCCCCATCGACCATCTGTTCTGCGAGCAATGAGCCCTGCCCACTGCCACTTAAGTTTGGCGATTCTTCGAGCATGTCGACAACCTTGGTTCTCTTCATTCCTGATGCGATTACGCAAGGAAACTCCGAGGAAAGCCCAATTAGAAAGTATTCAATCGGACACTACAACAAATTAAAAGTAAAAAAAATAAAATAAAGCATGCCATACAAGTGTTTTTTTCTATCTAGTCGCAGGGCGAATATTACCGACCAGACTTGCGGACGGTGAGCAATGGGTAACTCGCTTTGCGATAGGGACCAAGTTCGGATCGATGGCACGTTAGGTTCCACGCGCGCCTTTAAGAGCTGTCAGTAAAATTGACGGGACACACCAGGATCAACGCCTGCTAGAGTTACAAGATTGTTTGAAAGAGTTATTGTAGTCCTGGACCGCAGGGGCAACTAAAAAGACACGGTGGGTTTTAGTTAGTGAAAATCCAACCTCTCGTTCCACCTAGAGCAGAAGGTTTTTGATTATTTCGTACTTAAAAAAAGTGTCGTAGCGTTCTATTACTATAGCATATTTTGTTTTGATTGCTAAAAGGAAAATAAAATATTTTTTTTATCTTCTTAGATGTTACGAAATGACCCCCCGGAAGGTATAGCGGCGACCCCGCTGGACTCCAAGTGTTGCCATTGGCAGGCGAGCGTCACCGGGCCCATCGGCTCGCCTTACGAGGGAGGCGTCTTTTATCTCTACATACAAGTGCCGTATGCGTAAGTGCAAACGTTTTACTACTATGTTGTTAAATGATTTAATGTCATAAGTAGACCTTTTACAGTCGCTATGGGTAGTCAAACCTCAATATGAAAACCAGTTTTGCAAACGAGTATCGTGATGTCAGTTACTGCGAGCAGACCTCCTCATAGGGCAGCCCCCCTAGCCAAGTTACAACCGTTTCGTGTCGAATTCCGTTCTCCAATCGGTAACGCAAACGCACTACAATTGCTGCCCCCCTAGCCAAGTCACAAACGATAAACGTAAACTCTCAGTAGTCTTTAATAGATTTTCAACTTTATGATATTGGATATAAAGTTGAAAATCTATTGAAGATTACATAGTGTTTTCGTTCGTTCCGGTCGCTAACGCTCAGTAGTCTTTAATAGATTTTCAACTTTATGCTCTTAGGTATAAAGTTGAAAATCTATTGGGGGCTGACACCGATTGTCAGCAATTGTAGAAAACGAAAAGTTGGTAGCCATGTTGACGCACCTGAGTCGGCCGCTTGTTCTGCAATGTCGTTCTACAATAACAAAAGATGTAGCGTTGAACATTGTGGAAACGATAACAATTCATTCCATCATTTTGAACGATGTGAACTTGGCTACGAATTTTCTATTGGTTTGTTCTGACCATGTCATTTCCATATATTTGATTAGTTTTCGACTAGCGTAAACTATTGCAGATTATCAACTTGGCTAGGGGTGCTGATCAGCAGTTCACACCGACGTTGTGTGTGGAAAATATGAGGACTGCAATCTACCGACAGATTTGTCATACGAATGTGCCACATTTTTTTTATTTTTTTTTATTAATGATTGGCTCGCGTTTGACCACCATCTCACCTGATGGTAAGCGATGATGTGGTCGACGATGGAGCACGCTTGCCTAGAAGTAGCCTATTCACTCTTGACTTAAAGACCCCTAAGTTGTAGCTATCTGGAAACAGATATACCTAAAGGATAGTGATGTTAGCGGCACAACTTTTTCTGAAACAAAGCATGTCCGGCCAAAAAATATTAATAAACGCTGTAGCTTGAACCTAAATCCGTGTATATGTCGTGGCCAGATCTTAGAAATTGATCACTTCACGAGTCACTGGCCAAGTAAAACTGGCCAGATCATTTTAAATGTTAAAGTTTGATGATATTTTAATCCTCGTTTGGCCATATCGTTGATGTAGGATTTCTATGATACTATAAGGTCTAAAGAAAGTAGGCCTAGGAAGTGATCAATTTTAAGATCTGGCCCTGTACCATGACATTTAAAGTAAGATTGTTTCATTCTTATTTCCAGTGTGGGTAAGAGATGGCGCTAGACAACCTGTATAGCTCTGTCTCTTACCCACACTGAAATAAGAATGAAACAATCTCACTCTGAACGTCATGGTAACCCCGCTTGCCACGACATAATCCACTGTTTAATATATTAATATTTCCTTCAAAATTCTGCATTATTTCAAGGATTGACTTTCAGGCAAAGAGTATAATAACTACAAGATTGCACTAATTGGATAGTTTCGAGTGAAGTTGGCCAGTTTTAAAAGAAGGACTTATGAAAGTAATACTTCATTCAGTAGCGAAAGTTCTGTTTTAAAAGCGTTCAAAATTGTGCTATTGGGGCGTTGAGTCCAGTTTTTCTCTTCTATGTGTTGTTACTAGCTAACTCGGCAAACGTTCTGCCATATAAATTATTAAAGAAAAAATTGAGGAGTAGTGGTGGGAGGGTAAAAAAATGGTTTCGTCTTATTCTTAGACCAACTGAATATACACACAAAATTTCATAAGAATCGGTCAAGTCGTTTCGGAGGAGTTTTGTTATAAACATTGTGACACGAGAATTTTCTGTATTAGATTTATTTTTCTATGTTAATTGATAATTATAATCCACAGCTCTTTTATATGACACTAGCTAATCCATACTTATTCATACATTCAAAAGAACTATGTCTGCTAGTTTGTGTGTGTTTGTTACCTCTTCACGTCTTAATGACTGAACGATTTAGATTAAACTTGGCACACGGATGGACTATAATCTGGAATAAGAATCGTAATCCCGGCAATAATATATGTTCCCTTGGGATATATTCCGCTGCTGACAAGCTAGAAAATAATTAAACAATATTCCTCCCCACAGATACCCGATGAGTCCTCCAGTGGTACGGTTCTTAACCCGTATCCTGCATCCGAACATCTCTCGGCATGGCGACGTGGGCATCGACTCCGTGCACCACAACTGGTCGCTGGCGCTCACCATCAGCAAGGTGCTCATCTCCATCCAGAGCCTGCTGACCGATCCATACACCGCGGTGAGTGTAAGGGAACTTGTACTTCTAGCATGGACGTAGCTAGATTTGATGTTTTAATACAATAATATAATATAATATTCCACAACTTTCAAACAACGCCATATAGTCCCAAACTAAGCAAAGCTTGTGCTATGAGTACTAGACAACTGATAAACATACTTTTAAATTTCTTAATAGTATTAAGAAATTTAAAAGTATTAAGTTAATACATACATATTATAGATAAATTACACCCAGACACAGAACAAATGATCGTGCTCATCACACAAACACATTATAAATAATGGAACAGTATAAGAACTAAGCCTAGTTAATAAAATAATTACCTACGCTCTATTGAAGCAATAGGGTTGTCACTTTTAATGTTTTTGAAATTGTTCCTATTTGAATTGAACCTAGGCTCATAAAAAGTGGTTTTCAGGTGTTTGCCACGCATTTTCGGTTTGACCGTACCGCTTTTCAACTCGAAAATGTGTTTGATAAGATAGGATGACCTATAATAAAAAAAAAAACCATTACATAAAATACTTTTATTCTTCATAAATTACAAATTATTTACTGAAAAATACTTTCGGCTGCCACGACACCTTCGAAATTCTTTATTATTAAATTTTATAGTGTAAAAAATTCTCATTCTTATGAACAGCTTTTTAAAATAAACTATTGAGAAACAAGGACAGGATACTACAAAACTGATTTTGTCTAATTCTTTGTAAATTAATTCAGCTACTTTGCAGTTTATGTGTTCTCTTAGCAACTACGAAAAACATCAATTTATTAAGAATTGCATTTTTATAAAGATCGCGGAAGTAAATTTAAACGTGACCACTCGTCTTGACGCGGCACTCGCGGGTCTCGTCGACGCGTATGTTTGTGTGAGTGTGCCGTTTCGAACATATGTAAGTAGTTTCCGTACTGTTCCATATATATACTGTGACACAAACATTTGTCTTGGGTGGGAATTGAACCCACGACCTCCGGCATAGCAGTCAGGGCCACTATCTACTAAGCCATTAGGCCAGTCAGTAGTTTTATTTGTTATTATAATAAATTTCACGATAGTTCGCGTTTACATTCGAAGTTTTGTAAAAAACGTGCATTCGTAGTCTGAAATCAATTTGCAGTCACAGACGCATGTTAGTGTATGCACTCTCGATACAGGAGTAATTCCTAGTGTGAGGTACATTAAAAAAAAAAGTGAGATCGCGTCGCCAGCGCTTTTTAGATTTTAACTCGCATATCACGTGATCACCGGTTTGAGTACCCCTCCTCAAGACTGTACATAATAATATCCTGTTAAGGTGAATGTTCCAAGGTAGCCCGCGAAATTTAAATTTTAGTTCAGTACCTATCGGTTAAACATATATTGGTTTTTTGAAGTTCATCCACAGTAACTGTAATCCGAGGATTTTATGATTGTCCCTCAGACACTAGACTATTAATGTAGTTGTAAATCTGTACATTTTTTTTTCCTTTATTTACATTCCATGTGATAGCCTAGCTTAAGTATATGTTTCTCTTTATAACCAGCCTGAGCTGTCATATCTTTGGAAAAGGGACTTTCCCTTAATGATTAGGTTAATATAAATTTTATTGAAAGTAAATCCTCTGTAATACTTTAATCTGACTGGTTAGATATCGTTATTATAAACTAATTAAAATGTCTCATTTGTTGTGATAATAATTTATACTGATAATGTTTTGATCACTCGGCTAATTGTAATGGTAATTAATTAATCATTCCTAATCCTTTTGCTGTTATACTAGTTTATTTGGAGTTTGGCGCAATATTTGTCCTATCTGATTATTATGATGGACATAATAATCATCATCATTTCAGCTGAAATACGTCCACTGTTGCCAGCAGTGGACGTATTTCGGCTTTCGCAGTCTGCGGTTCATGGGCTTCTCCAAGCGTCACAACAAAGACCGGTTTTGTGCGTCTCGCATCCATGGGACCCGCTAACCCCACGTGCGGGGCTATTGCGTAACTGTGTTGACAGTTCAAGTGATGATCACTTGTTTTGTTAACAATGTGCATTATTGAACTGTCAAACAGCTAGTTTCGTATTGCCTATCTTCAGTGACCAACTACAGTGACGTCATTAGCCACTGGTGCCTTTGATAGCCACCGTAACACGTTTTGACAGATGTTATTGTATCGATACTTTTAAAATTGCGATTGTGTAAGCTTTTGAAGCTGTATAATAGTCGATAAAATTTTAGAGTGGTCACAATAGGCACCGTAAATTTTTATAATTCACCACATTTCCACCGTAGTTTGTTGTCACTTGTGTGATACGTAATACCAATTTTATGAAATTGTCAGTTGACAACTAAGTTTAGTGTGCAACGAATGCTAGTTGTCAAAACTGTTATTGAAAAAGTTAGCCATTAATAGACACATTAGTCACCACGCTTTCTAAACATATTATATTTCAAATAGTGGAAACTACTACTCTGTCAAGAAAGTACCGGGAAAAGATCAATAATACACAAAATGTTTGTTATTCATCCAAATTTATTTTATCACCTTTAAAGTATGCTCCTTCAGAAACGATACACTTACGCCAACGAATAATCCAATCATCAAAACATTTTTTAAATGCTGTTTCCGGAATTGAGTTCAGTTCTCGCCGCGAATTCTCCTTTATGTCTTCTACCGATTGAAAACGGGTGCCACGAAGTGGTAATTTGAGTTTAGGAAAAAGAAAGAAGTCGGCTGGAGCTATATCTGGTGAATATGGTGGTTGCTCGATGGTATTTGTTGAGTGTTTGGTCAAAAATTCGTTCACAATAATAGCCTTGTGCGAAGGCGCATTATCGTAGTGCAAAATCCAAGAATTTTCTTTCCACAAATCTGGCCTTTTTCGTCGAATTTGCTGTCTTAAATGCCGCATAACGCTCAAATAATATTCTTTATTTACCGTTTGACCTTCCGGCAAGAATTCCGAGTGCACAACACCGCGATAATCAAAGAAAACAGTCAACATGACTTTGACTTTTGAGCGACTTTGGCGTGGTTTTTTCGTTTTCGGTTCAGTTGGAAGGCGCCACTTCGAAGCTTGTTGACTAGTTTGCATGTCAAACTCGTAAACCAACGTCTCGTCACCAGTAACAATGCGTTTCATGAATGTTGGGTCGGAATTGACTCGTTCTAGCATGTCCTCAGCGACTCTCATGCGATTGAGTTTTTGGAGAAAATTCAGGTCTTTTGGGACTAGCCGAGCGGTAACATGTTTCATACCCAAATGTTTAGTTAAAATGGTACGGATCGACTTGTGAGATACAGAAAGTTCGGCGGCTATCTCTCTCAAAGTTGGATGAGGAATTTCAGTCACTATTTCCTTCACTTTTGTGATGTTAACTTCAGTTGAAGACGTTGATCTGGTAGGCCCAGAGCGAGGCAAATCTTTCATCACATCTCGACAGCTTTTGAACGCTTTGTACCACTCATAAGCACGTGGTTTTGATAAAGTCGTTTCACCGTAAGCCTTCTGTAACATTTCCAGTGACTCCGAACACGAAATTCCATTTGCAATGCAAAATTTAAGACAAACTCTTTGTTCGATGTTTTTGTCCATTATGAAATTCGCAATACATACTAGATATGCTAAAACTAAAAACAACACTGTATTTAATATAAATGACAGATGCAACTCAAACTCCGCGCCAAAATGGAAAACAGTTTGTGCCAATCTAGCAACGACAAAAAAATAAATTTTTGAATTTGGAACCATAAACAAATCATCCATTCCCGATACTTTTCTGACTGAATGTATATCGTTTCTTCGGATAATTATTGACTATTATCTTGTGTTTATTTTTGTATAATATTTAGTACCAAACAAGAAATTTATAACACTTTTTCTGAAAACCGTATCAAAATTGGTTATAATATGAAGCAGCATTACATTTAGCATTTCAAATATTGGATTTGATAGGTTTTTAATTTACTTAATTTTAAACGGATATAAAAAATTCTTTTTATTTGTGATTTTGGATAAAATAGCTTTTTCATACAAATAATAGAAAGAAATGAGTCGAGTACCTAATTCCAATTATGTATAGGTGTTGTTGTAAGTATTACTCACAACTTAACTTGTTGTGAACAATAAGAACTGAAAAAATAAATTAATATACTAATAAATTCTCTAAAACGAATTTATTATATATTTTTTCCTAAAATGAATTCAACACTTATTCAAAGATGAGATTAGCGTAAACACCTTTTTTTCTGTTACTACAAGTACTATTTTTCACCAGGTATGCATGGAGCCCGAACTCGGCGAGATGTACGTGCGAGACCGCGCGCGCTTCGAGACGCTCGCCAGGAACTGGACCTGGCGCTACGCCATGCACGACATGATCACCTACTGAGGCAACACGCGGAGTTGCCCGAGCCAACGCTGTCACTCATGCATGAAAAGACAAGCTAGAGCGCTACTAGGATCTTTTGGCGTGAAAATAGGAATTAACACCCAGTGGCGTAGCTAGACCAACGGCCCTGGGGCAAAATAAAAAAACTTTGGCCCCTTTTTTATATAGGAAATCATCACATCTCTCGTGCTCTGGGTGGAGCGACAGGGAATGTCAGACTTATACTAACTAAAACGACTTGCTGTGATTAAAGTAGTGTTGCAACCTATTTTATTTAGAGTTCGAAGATGGGAGAATTTCTCGATATTTCAATAAGAGATACTAATGCAGTTTTGGGGGCCCCGGGGCACTGCCCCGCCTAGCTCTTCGGTAGCTATGCCAGTGCTAACACCGCCATAATGTTTTTACCTAACTACGGGCACAAGGTAGCGCTATTTCCTTAGCAATCTGTTCTACCGTAGCGTCTAACCTAGTTGGCCTATTTTAATGAATGAGGTCTATTGTAACTTATTATTAAAATGATCTCCAACAACGCCTGCCAGTATCATTTAAGCGCCGAAAGATCCATGTCGCGAAGTCAAATGGTGGTTAACTATATTTGTTACCCTTTTCTAATTGTTCTTTTATTTTCCGAGTCGGTTCAAGGAGTAAGGTATTATAATATACCTGTAGATAATAATAAATAATCTTACTTCAAATCATAAACAATTTATATTTTTATCCACTATCGATGTTTTATAAGACATATGAATGATGAACGCACTCAACAAATATCATTGTAAGAAGATTGTGTACGATTTTCAAATGAATGTAACGGCAATAAAAAGAATGTATGAAATTAAGTCTTTGTCTGTTTTACATGTTTGTGACCTTTCTTTTTGGTCCGTTTCGTCCCTTTTATTTTTAGATCTTTATTTTCTGCCTGTTTTATTTTTATAACTTTTTTTTTCGTCCGTTTTGTCTTTTTTGTTTTTACATCTTTATTTTCTGTCTGATTTATTTTTATACTTTTCTTTTCTAATTTTAGATTTTGATTTGACGCCACTTTCTGCAAGACTACCGAGTTCCATACTTCTTTAAGTTTCTGGCAGTTGCAAAGGGTTGGTATACATCGTGCACTGCCGGGTGCCCTACAATACCCTGGATAAGGCGCTTCTCCTTTAGGTAACCATCTTCTAGTATTCACAAAACGCAAAGGATCTGGCACAGGGTCGTCTATTAGCTCTCGTAGCCGGCCTAGAGGTACAGTGTAAACTTTGCTCTGGATTTTAAGACTGCCGGGCAAGAAATAGTGAACGTAAACAGCAAGCGTATAGATGCCCTGAAATTAAAGTACAATATTTTAGTCAGGTCATAGAACTGTATAAAATCATGCTTTGTGGAAAAACGCTTCGGTGAACTTGCATCATTGTTTGCATACTAAAAAGGTAGAATGTACAAAATATTTTAATATTATTTTTTATCATCTTATTGTAATTACCTGCTTTCTGAGCAAATCAATTAATATACTATTCCATTGAGCGTTCTGAACAAGTGCCAAATAAAATTGACACACGTTCTAGATGGAGGTAGACGAAGTACTACCTCCTTTTAGAATGTGTATCTTAGATCTATTTTTAAGTCAAGTTTAACTGAGATCAATGAGTATGTGTTCCGTACTAATTTGTAATAGAATAGGAACTATAAGAGTAGACAGCATTATCAAAGAAAAAAAAAGAGACAAAATAGGTAAGTAGTTGAAAACTGGAGGAGGGAAACTGGGAAGAGGGAGGTCACCTCCGGTGTGGGAGAGTGTATATTCTAGTCAGCTGTTTCAGGCGGGCTTCGTCAGTTATGTGACCCCACTAGGTATTCAGGTGGCTCCTCTTACTCTCTGTGACCACACTGTTCTACGGCTCTTTCTAAGAAGCGCGTGAACAGGCTCAGGCCCGAGACCATGGGCCTGAGCCTGTTCACGCAACAGACTACCAAAATCACACACAGACCTTTACCTACGTGGTGTGTTTATATGTCGTTGCCAGACCTTAAAAGTGATTACTTCATGATGTGACCAGCCCCTTCATGAAATGGTTGCATTTTGTAATATAAGTATATGGTATTGATGACAATAACATTTTATCTAATGGGCTATTGCCCTGTGCCACACGGATAGTTTCGTCAGCGTGCATTTGTGTCTTTGTGGGTGCTAGTGTCAGGGCGAGGAGGTTACGATGAAATATGGGTCACCTAAATTGTCTTTTCTTATGGCTGATAAGAAAGTTTGGATAACGTATGGGTTTGGTAATATGGCAACTAAAACTAACCATATCTAACGTTTGATGATATGTCAATCCACGTTTGGCCATATCATTAACTAGCTTCTGTCAGCGGCTTCACCCGCGTGAAAGTAGGTTACTCCATACAAACTTCCAACCCCCGTTTTACCCCTGCCCTCTTGGGAAGGAGTTTCGTAAAATCCGTCCTTAGCGGATGTCTACACCCTATGGAAGGAAGGAACCTACCTGTCAAATTTTAAGTTGGTAGGTGTAATGCCCCATTTACACGTGGGCCCAGCCTTGGCCAATCGCCATCCCTAGCCATAGTGTAAACGGGGAAACCCGTTTAAACAATGGCGGTTGGCCGAGGCTGGGCCCACGTGTTAACGCGGTGGAGCACACGGTGGAGGTGTGCCCCGCTTGGGCAGAGCAACGCCGTGTCCTCGTGGGGGCGATCGGCGGCGGCGATCTCTCGCGCCGGGCCGCGCTTACAGGCCATGGTCCGGAGCGAGGAGGAGTGGCAGGCGGTCGCCTCCTTCTGCGAAGCAGTAATGCTAGCAAAGGAGGCGGCCGATCGCGTGAGGCAACGGTCCTCACGCCCCAACCGCCGCCGGGATTCCGATCCCGATTTCCGGCCACCGTAGGCGCGGGCTTGCGGACGGCGAGCAATGGGTAGCCCGCCGTCCGACCGTCCAGTAACCGTCCGGACCGAGCCCAAGTCGTCGACGGCGCGTATTGTTCCACGCGCGCCTCAGGGAGATGTCAGCAAATCGTAGGGGCCCAGCAGGGTCGAAGCCTACTGGGGCCATGGGTAGTGTGAAAGTGCCCTGGGACGAAGGCAACGAAGGAACAGGAGTGGGTTTTTAGTCAGTAAAAGTCTGACACTATCTCCTGCTCCACCCAAGAGCGCGATTTGTCATTAGATGATTTTCCCACCAAAAAAAAAAAAAAAAACGCACCATTATAGTTTCTGAGATTGTATTTCGCTTTTAAATATATAGATTTAGGATTTCTATGATAATAACGTAAGATGGGTATATATACATTGATAGGACTTATGTATTGCTCTTGTACAAACATAGGCTTAAAATTAAAATAAAAAAAAACTCTTAATAATAAAAAAAACTTCGTACTTATTCGAATAAAATGCCAATTGCATTTAAAAGGGATATTTTATCGTTAAACGTAGTGTTCATTGATTTGGCTTGCCCATATCATGATGTGGCCAACGGGCATTGTTCTATAATCATGAAACGCCACCATTTCATGAATTGGTCATATTATGAAGTGGTCGATTGTAGGATCCTGGCCACGACATAGCTATACACGGTGTCTGACATCGACACACAAACGAATATCATGGATCCAGTACATGATTCTGGATCCCCCAGTAGTGGAATTTTTCGTCGGATTTTTACAAATTTAAAAAAAAAAAGTTTTTAGGGTTCCGTACCTCAAAAGGTAAGAAACGGAATCCTTATAGGATAACTTGTTGTCCGTCCGTCTGTCTGTCTGTCTGTCAAGACCCGAGGCGAACGACGCGAGGAGGTATCGAGTTGAAATTAAAATCAGATACTCAGGTCTGCGGTCCCTGTCATCTTCGTAACTCGATTCGGGTATTGAACTGTTTTCATAGGTAAGTTTGTACGGAACCCTCAATGCGCGAGTCTGACTCGCACTTCCCAGTTTATTTTTAGTGAAAAAAATGAATGAATTACTTTTAAAATTAAAAATGTCATCGTGGTTGATTAGAATAACGATTTTATCCCGATGACTTTTTAATTAATTTTTTTTTTTTGCTTTACTAAAAATATGATCGGGGTTGGTTAGAGTAACGATTTTACACAGTTTAAATTTAAAAAAGTACAGATTTTTTTTTTAAATTAGGAAAAGCCGACGAAAAATTCCACCACACACTGGGGGGTCCAGAATCATGTACTGGATCCGTGGTATTTGTTTGTGCTTCGATGTCCGACACGACACCGTGCATAAGAATGTTGAAGTGTACTTATCTTTTTAAGAATAAGAAATCAACAAATAACTTCTCCCGCTCTGGGTAAAGCGAGATGTGAGAAGAGTGTCAGATTTTTACTGACTATAAGCCACCCATGTTCCTTCAGTTTCCCTTGGCGTTCCAGGATAACTTTTTCGAACAATCCCGCAGACCTGACGAAGTACTTACTTGAACGTCAATAACTTCAGATTGAATTTTATGGATGGACATGATTGTTACCAGCACCTATAAAGTAGGTATACTGTTATCAGTCACGCTTATTTTAATATGCATTCAGTCATACCTACTAGGTATGTGATAGCGTTTTTATGTGATAACAACAAAACTATTGAATTGACTCTTATATTGATAAAACAATGAGTAATAGTGTTATTTCGGTACCGACTTGTATTACCAGAAAAAATATAGTTTTACCTACTTAGTAATTGTACTGTAATAAGGAAACTATATTTAATATAAAGCAAACACAACTTGGCGAAATGAGGTTTTATCGGATATCTATGGGTTGTATAGATCCGTCGGATACTCAATGTGAGTGCAGTGCTCCAGTTCAGAATATGAGCCACACGCTAGAAGTGCCCCAAGTGGTTATACACCTGTACCTTGGAGGATTTAATGAGTGCCACCGATGCCCCAGTTAACGTAGCCACCTAATGGGCTCAAACTGTTTAACGAATTTCTTTATTCCCATCTGCCCCTTTGATGTTTCATTTCAATTTCTATTGATAATGTCTAATACGAAATGCGAATAAACACCTGTACACTGTAAACTACGAAGGGAGCAGATGAAACTAAATAGTTACCATTGACCACCGGGGTGGTAAACGCTATCTATTAGTGCCAACCATCCCGATAGCAAGCTGAAAGGGGATGGGATTAAAGGTAACGAATTTACCATCGATTCGAAAAGAAGAAGATGAAAACTGTGGATGGACATAGAGGAAGGTTTTTTTTTAGGTGGGAAAATTATCTAATGACAAATCCCGCTCTTGGGTCTAGTGCTCTGAGATAATGTCAGACTTTTACTGACTAAAAACCCACTCCTGTTCCTTCGTTGCCTTCGTCCCAGGGCCCCGGGTTTCGTTTTCACATTACCCATGGCCCCAGTAAGCTTCGAACCTGCTGGGCCCCCTATGATTTGCTGACATCTCCCTGAGGCGCGCGTGGAACAATACGCACCGTCGACGACTTGGGCTCGGTCCGGACGGGTACCAGACGGTCGGACGGCGGACTACCCATTATTCGCCGTCCGCAAGCCCGCGCCTATGGTGGCCGGAAATCGGGATCGGAATCCCGGCGGTGGTTGGGGCGTGAGAAGTTGCCTCACGCGATCGGCCGCCTCCTTTGCTAGCATTACTGCTTCGCAGAAGGAGGTGACCGCCTGCCACTCCTTCTCGCTCCGGACCATGGCCTGTAGAGGTCGCCGCCGCCGATCGCACCCACGAGGACACGGCGTTGCTATGTCCAAGCGGGGCACACCTCCACCGTGTCCTTCGGGCGGTCCACACAGTGTCGCGGGTGTCGCTTCCGTACGGATCCGGTGCAGGAACTTCCCGTGTTCGGTACCGTGGGAACCTGCGTCATGCGGAAGGTGAGGACGCCGTGAGGTCTTTCCAACCACGCCTCAAAGAGAGGACTTACCGCCATAATTGTGGCGTGCCCACAAAGAGGAAGGTCAAAGAAAAGAGACAATAATAGACTGATGGTTGACTAGGTGGAAAGGAATGATATGATTATAATATAGGTAATCCGTCCCATAAATTATATTAGATATTGTATAGGAAGAGTAAACAGGAGATCGATTAATTTTATGTTATTTTTTATTATTTTCAGTAAGTATTAATTATAAATATTTACCAATAAACATTAGTTAAACGTACGTACCTAAGTAATCATAAAGACCTACTTATGTCAAAATACAGTATAGTTTAAATATCCTAAACTCATAATGAAGTTATGTTTTAGGACACATAAAAAGCTAAATAATTATTATTTGTTCTTGATGAAGGTACATAATCTAGATAAACATAATAATTATTTGGTGCTTGATTCTTTTTTTGATATTTTCAAGTTATTTATGTACCTAAATTTCTTTATACCACGCACATATCAAAGTCCTCCATAAAGATAACCGACTGAACTTAACAAACGTCGTTCTCCTCGTCACACACTTTACCTACGTTGTCACTGCGTGCTTCACTTTTCTTGGTTGTTTCACTACATCCACCACTTCAGAAGAACTTAACAAATCATTAGTAAAATAGTTAAATAAGCATAACCTGTACCTATGATAACTTTTTTAATCGTATATTTTTTGTGATTTTGTTGTTTCTTTTTTGTAGGAACTTAATTGATTTGGTTATAGGTATTCCCCATGTTTTTTTTTAAATATTATATTATTATATTCTGAAAAGGGGCCATTTCTCCTTATCCTTGGACCTGTAGGTACCTTCTTGGTCTTCTTTTTTAGTGAAACCTCTCCCTGGAACAGCTATGGGATCTTCCTCTGGAGTGGCCACGAGAATTCCCCCTGGAGTGGCTACGGGATCTTCCTCTGGAATGGCCACGAGATCGTCCCCTGGAGCGGCCACGAGATCGTCCTCTGGAATGACCACGAGATCGTCCCCTGGAGTGGCCACGAGATCGTCCTCTGGAATGACCACGAGATCGTCCCCTGGAGCGGCCACGAGATCGTCCCCTGGAGCGACCACGAGATCGTCCCCTGGAGCGGCCACGAGATCGCCCCCTGGAGCCACTGCGTGACCTTCTCCTAGACCGTGATCTACCGCATCTTCTCCCTCGGCTTCTACTGCGGTCCCTTTCAGGACGTGAATTAACTAGTGTTCCGTTACTTACTTCTTGAATCTCAGAACTTTCATTCCCAAGGGTGTGAACTTCGACGACGACTGCTTCCATCCTTGCGGTGTCTCCAACTTCTGTAACAGACTAAGCAGAACTGTTTGCTTTGTTAACGATTGTACTTGTAGTATCTCTTGGGCAGGTACCTTTCTTACTTGTGACGACTCTCCTGTACGAATGGTGACTGGGACACAAGCCATCCGCTTTTATTCACCTTATTTATCTAATATTCTGTTGCGCAAGAATTTCTTTAGTTGTGAAACTATTGCACAATAATTTCACAAATTGCATCAGTATTGCGCAATAGAAACATTTCTGAGTTTCTGAAGATTCCCATTTCCACTAATGTGAGTCATCCTCATCACAATAATTATGTTATCATGAGTCACCAAAATTCTAGGAATGTAGGATACCGGCCAGGCGGAGCATCGTGCTTCGGATCCCGCTACCCTCCACGATCAAACATCTGAGTGCATCATACCTGGCATACATTGCAACACAACTGCTCATCCATCCTCCACCATATTGCTTCACCAAACATCACGCCGGAACAGGACTGATCGGCAGCAGGAGTTTGTTTGATGGGTGGTAACTTTTAAGCAGGCAGCCGATGCTATGGTCGACCACCGCTTTTACTGCTAGTTTAGCACTATCCAGGGGACACGTGTAGGGTCGTCAGCACTTAAGTAGATCCTACAGATGCGACCAGTTCATACCCTAAAAGTGTATGTAGCAAACAAGTGTTATTAGGGTGCTTTTCCATAACAGATGTGCTATGCAGCTGTGATGCGAGGATGTGAAAGCTAAGCCACTAAACTTATGACCTTTTCACTGATGCTAAGCTATATAGCGCGGGCGCGGGCAAGTAAGATGTGCTATGAAGATCCGACGCCGCGCGGCAGCTATGTGAGGAAGATGCGCAACTCGCGCTATGCGATGTATCCAATGAATATGATTGACGGATATCAATCGCATCCGTAGCATTGCACATCTCTTATTCACATGGGAGTTCACTGTTTTCATAATCACGATTAATTTTTTTGTCCAGTTTTTCATGAGATTGTAGCGACGTCAGCGAGGAAATGTGATAATTATCATCGCTTAAAGGGTCAATAACTTGTACTAGTGGTTGTGGTGACCTAATGCTGTTGACAATGTAAGTAGATCTCGGGATGTTGATACTATACAGTCAGAAATCAGAAACGTTTATTTCAAATAGACCAATTACAGGCACTTTTGAATTGTCAAAATGTCGGTCAGTCAAAAAAAAGTGAAGCTAAATTGCACGTTCCAAGTTAATTCAATTTTGAAAAATTTAAAAAAAAACTTACGGTATTTGCTATGATATAGTTAGTTCATAACTCCTTCTATATTTAATGCATGCCGTGGCAGCCTTTAAGCTGTTGATCCCCGCAATAACGCCGGCGTTAACGCGCCATTGTCTTTCTATTGTGTCTCTAATTACGCTACTCAAAAAGTTAATTAAGACTACACTATATGTATAATGTAAGAATACCTACTGAATATTTAGCATGTATAATGGTGTATGCTTTGTTGGTTGTCCTTAACCCATTCATTGCCACTTAAATTTTAAAAACATCACCTGGGTGCCACTTGATATTTTTAATGATTACAATAGAAAATACGTAATAAAATGTGTTTTTAAATTTAAAAAAAATCCTAAATAAAAAAAAACCACCCAAAAATGGTAAACGCAACAAATGCGTTGGTGGCACTGGTAAAAGAATTTAAATCGTAAGTGCCATTGAACACACCGTTTGCGTTGACGTTTGGATAGTATTATGCAACATGTTCTGGGAGACTGTTGATGCCCGATATGTCAATATACTTGCCGATCGATGTAATCTTTATTCATATAATCTATGTTTATTTATAATTTTATATTAATATTTCCTACTAATATTATAAATGCAAAACATTGTGTTTGTTACCGTACGTTTGCACTGCCGAAACATTTATAGGAAAGTATGTTGTGAACGCAAAATGCCGACGCTGACAGAATACTTTCTTTTGATTTGATAGTTTCTAACAAGTACCCTTGGCCATCCTCTAAGCGGCCACCAAATTTCATCCAAATTCGTCCAGCCGTTTATGCATGAAGAACGTCTGGACGAATTTCCAAAGGTCATGCAGAATCGACGATTTTAATGGATTGCAGGTAAGTAAACAATATTTTAGTGGATAAATAGGTTAAAATTATAACAAAACAATATAAATGAAGATATATTTATTAATACAAAAAAAAAAAACACTATCATCCACGTCCAGAAGGATTACCATTGTAGATAATGTAATGATCTAGCAGTAAGTAAACCTCTGTATATTCTTCGTAATTTTCCGAAAATGACCTGTAAGCAAATAGAAAATAGCAGATAGTTAATTCGAATATTTGCTGTACTCAAAAAGTAGGTACAAATAGACAACATACTCGTACATTGGAAGAGAATCTGGATTTCTGATTTACATTCAAAGACAATTGTTTATTAAAAAAAAACATGCTTAACTAACACAGCCAGTATCTGTTTCATAATAGAATTATTCAAAATGCAGACATACAAAAAAAAAACTGGGCAAGTGCGAGTCGGTCTCGCGCACTGAGGGTTCCGTACAAACTTGAAAGGAAATTGCGGTTTACGATTTATGACGTATTAAAAAATACTACTTACTAGATCTCGTTCAAACCAATTTTCGGTGGAAGTTTGCATGGTAATGTACATCATATTTTTTTTTGAGTATTATCATTCTCTTATTTTAGAAGTTACAGGGGGGGGGGACACATTTTACTACTTTGGAAATGTCTCTCGCGCAAACTATTCAGTATAGAAAAAAGTGATATTAGAAACCTCAATATCATTTTTGAAGACCTATCCATAGATACCCCACACGTATGGGTTTGATGAAAATAATTTTTTTGAGTTTCAGTTCTAAGTATGGGGAACCCCCAAAATTTATTGCTTTTTTTCTATTTTTGTGTGAAAATCTTAATGCTGTTCACAGAATACACTTACTTACCAATTTTCAACAGTATAGTTCTTATAGTTTCGGAAAAAGTGGCTGTGACATACGGACGGACAGACAGACAGACATGACGAATCTATAAGGGTTCCGTTTTTTGCCATTTGGTTACGGAACCCTAAAAAAGTAGGTATAACCAGAAACTTTAAATGTTCGCACGAACTATGGAATGACCTGAGTGCAATTTTGTTTAAAGAAATATAAATTAAAAATCTGCTCTCCTACTCTTGACGGGATCAAGTTCACATCAGGATCGAATTAATGTCAAAAATTTGTTAGTTTGATACTTTGGAAATCATTTCCATAGTACCGTTTTGACGTTAATTCAATTCGAACACGATCTCGTCGGTTGTAAGTACTGTTTAAAAAGATTTTAGCCTAAGGATGAATAGTATTATAAATCCCACTGTGGTAGTTCCACATCAATAAGTTAAATAAAAATCCTGTGGGTTCATAATTTAATCTTACATTTTTCAATTTGTCAAATATCGGCCAGCTTTCAAAATATTTAGTATGTAAGTGAATGTGTATTAATTTATAATAGATTAAAAAATACGTGCATACATTTTGGCGTGATTTGTTATGCAGAAAACCATCCAAAAAAGATTTTCACTGCTATGCCAATGAACGCACCATATCCGTGCATGTGATTTCACTTTAAAAATACAAAATGAAACAGCGGAAAAAAATGATAAAATTAAGAACATTGCTTACCTTTATCTCCCAATTCACAAATATACAATAAACACTTAATAAAACTTCAGTTATTTCAAAATTAAATTAGACCTTCACAGCACCAACCGTTTTTTCCTTACCAAAGAGTATGTAATGTTCCTTACCAAAACAAGAATGACAGTTCGAAGCAAAAACCAACAGTATTTCCACATTTAAAAATTGTTTCTAGCCTTGAATGTTGCCAAATATTTAAATAAATTTCTATCATTTTTATGTAATGCCAATAAACTTCCTAAAGTACACTCAACGCATATGGTTCGTTGGTGGCATGAGGTACTTATCTTGATCAACGCAAATGGTACGTTGGTAGCAACGAATGGGTTAAATAAATAAATAAATGATCCGGTGATATGTATGAAATAACGAGATCTACTGGTCTATTTTGAGCAACATAGCAAGTGGTAGCGTGGCCGAGCGGTCTAAGGCGCTGGTTTAAGGCACCAGTCTCTTCGGAGGCGTGGGTTCGAATCCCACCGCTGCCAAATCTTTTTATTTCTTCAATATAAGTAGTTAATTAATAACGTACGTTTGCCCCACACGGCCCCTCAGAATCTGCGTTGTAGGTGTGCACCAAAGCAATGTACTCGCTTCTGGGAGTATATTTATGTACCGGTTTCTTTTTCATTGAAGAAATACGCAAAAAAAGGGGGCCGTGCCAGCCAAACGTTTTCAGCACGGCCCTTGTGTAACTTGAAAAATATATAGCGTATTAAAAAGTATCTTAAACTCAAGGAATGTACTCTAATAACACGTTATGTGTACCGCAACAGATATTATGAATTCGTAATAACAAATAATATATAGATGAGCATAAGGGGCCGTGCTGGAAAAACAAATAAAAGAAAATATCTAAAAAAGACAAAACAACCTGAGCGAAAAAAGTATTAAAAACTAATAGATGTTTGGTAAGTAACATATGTACCGCATTGATTTCTTAAACAAATTGCTAAATTTGAAAAATAAACCAATTTTAATTCATTCAGCACGGCCCTTTACAGTTGCCTATAGGTATATCTTTTTAATTAAGACATGCTTGTTTACAAAATTCGACTTCCTGAATGATGTGTAAGAGTACATTCGTTCCAAATAAATTGCGATTCTGCTTTAATAGTATTTTAAAAGATAAATTCTATCTAAAATATCTTACATTACAACTGATGGGGTGACCATGATTCCACGAGAAAATGGATAAAAAATCTGCTGCATCAGACTAACAACTCACAAAGCGGTTTTCACCCGAGTCCGCCGCGGTTCTATTACTTATTCTATGGCCGCGGTTGCGGGCCCGCAGCTTCTGAACAATGTAGGTACATATATACAAATACAAGGTTATTGGTAAAACACTGGCAACCTCTCAGGGCTATGTTAAGAACTTCATAAACAACAACTTTTGTTCAATGACTTTTCACAATGTATCGTACATCTATTCACCAGATTTTCATCTATACATATAATAAAACAGTAAAATTATTTTGCAATGGTATTAGTTGGCGCAAAAACTACTGAACCGATCCTGTTTAAATTTTGCATACATAATCCTTATAGGTCAGGGCAACTTATAGGCTATAAATTATCACGCTATTTTTGCGTTTACTATGGGGGGTGAGCAATAATCCAAAATGTCGATATTGAACGACATTTGCCACGAGTTCGATCCTCAGCTACAGTTAAAAATTTTGTCATTATTTTATCTTCTTTTTTGTAATAAAATAACTTTTACCATTTTTTCAAAGTAAAATTGACATTTCTATTCGATATCTTCTAAATATTTTGTAAAAACTAATCAAAACACATAATAAAATCAAAGCAGCGAGTAAAATCACGTACTAAAATGTTATGGCACCACACGCAATTCAGATACTCGCAACGCCATCTAAAGACTAAAAGTAGAAATAATGATGACAATGATAGTTGAACTTCATATTTGATAGATGGCATTGTGTATTTTACGTAATTTTCTGAGTGGCGGAAGAATGACCATCGGCCAAGTTTGCAGACAGTTTTATTGTTTAAAATTGGACGAAAACCGTTAAGGTTAAACTGGAGTTAGACGGAGGCATTTTTAATCCTACTGCTTTTTTTTCCGTGGTTGTAACAAGCTAATTGACCGTGTTTATTCAAGGGATACCAACCAAAGGCGATTAAAGTAAATACTTAGTATTTAATTATTGACTTTAAAATAACACGGTAAATTTTCGGAAGGGGTAGCAATATGGCACCTTGCGTTGGAAGGCCCCCAGGTGGACCGATGACCTGGTGAGGGTCACGAGAATCCGATGGATGCGAGACGCACAGGACCGGTAATTATGGTGACACTTGGGGAGGCCTATGTATAACAGTGGACGTCTTTCGGCTGAAATGATAATGATAATGATGGCACCTTTATTTTTCTTTTTTTAAGGGTCTAAGTCATCCAATGACTTTTCCGGTTGGAGCGGGAAGGCGTGTCAAACTTTTACTGACTAAAACCTCACCTGTGCCTTCAGTTGCCCTTTGCGACATCTCTTTGAGGAGAGCGTGGATCACTACGCGCTGTTGACGACTGGGCTTGTCCGGTCAATTACCGGACGGCCGGACGGCTGTGGACAACCCATTGCTGGATGTCCGCAAACCCGCGTCTACCGTGGCTTTTCGTCGGGGTCGGAATCTCAGCTCGGCGTGAGGACGTTCGTTCCCTCACGCGTGCGGCCTCCTCCTTCGCTAGCATTACGGCTTTGCAGAAGGAGGCGACCGCCTGCCATTCGGGATTGCCATTTCGATTGCCTTGCGGGGCACACCTCTGTGTGCTCCACTGTGTCCTCCGGGATGATGGCACCTTGCGGCCTAATAATGGTGTGTTTTTTTATATAAAACGGGGTCGAAAGGTTTGCGTTCCTGATCACAGTTCGCCAACGTATGATGTATCTCAGATTCCTTGCAACCTTACGTTGACATCCGTACGTTACTTCCTTGCAGTGAGTGGTGATCAACACTGGAACAACCCTCTGAGGGAGGCCAGTCTCAGGGATAACACTAATCGGCTGCTGCATTTGTTTACCGGAATTTAATTGTTGTATGGATACACAAGCTCAGGACTGTTGAGGGTGTTTCACGCGGTTTCTGTTTCGGATTCGGTTGGAAGTACCCTGATATTACCATTTTGCGAATCGCCCGGAGGACCCGTTGTAGCATGCGGTGGAGGTCTATCCTGCTTGGGTGAACCGCCGTGTCTTCATAGAAGCAATCGGCGTCAGTGAGCTCTCACTCACTATGGAATAACATTTGTCTGATATACGAGGACGTCAGTCAAATACACACTAAAAATCCTAGGTAAATGAACAAGTAATTTTTACGCCCCAAATGATCAAGCTGCAACAATAAATCAAGCATGCTCTCGCAAATTCTTCATAAGTACTGTTGTGGAGGAAGATAGTTGATGATGATGGTAATTTTTGGATTCACTGGCTTTTTGGCTTTGCACTATCAGTGCACGTTATCCAGCTGAAGGTCAGTGTCCCGATTATGCTCCTTCGTTTAACTCTACCAAAGCTGTCTGACGGCTTAAACTCTTCAGTGAAACATTATTGCGAAAATTTTACAGGAGGTAACTCTTTCGAACAATCTCGCAGCCATTGGCCATAGAGGGCCCTATCCATTTGCTGACATCTCTATGAGTCGCGCGTAGATTACTACGCACCGTCGATTCAGGATTGCTTTGACCAGATGACCGGACGGCTCCACCGCAATCGCCCTGCGGCTTTCAACATCTGGAGCATCACTTCCCTCATCATCCCTCATAGTTTCAGCCACCTTCTTCGATCGTAGTGCTTCACTGAAGGAGGCTACTGGTTGGCATTTTTTCCACTAATTGCCTTCATGAGGACACGGCGGCGCCGGCGCTCCTACCAAGCGGGACTGACTTCCACCGTAAGCTCCATCGTATTCTCCGGGCGATCCGCACCGCGATTGTGACGTGCTCACTGTGACAATTTTGTTTTACCAGAACATAAACCAGAAACATACATAGACTAGTGCCTTTTCCCTTGGGGTAGGCAGAAATGCCAACTGCTACGACCCTTACATACTCTTTCTATTCATTGACGTTCATACATCTGGATCTGGACGAGTACATAACATGTATCCTGAAGGTAATTTGCGTTTTTACCTTTAACCGTTTTATGTGAAAGTACAATAAATAATCACGATACTTTCAGAAAGAATTGCAAGCACAGAATGATTGTACAGTTTTACGAACTTAACGCAGACTAAGTCGCAGGCAACAGCTAGTACAAAAATAAAATTATTTCAATTGACCGTTCTAAATGTTAAGAAGTCTATGCGAAGCAAGCGATAGTACAATAGCGGAGAGGAGTGGGGATCGTGCGCGGGAGGCGTAGGTGGGTACAGCAAAATACAGAGTTGAAATGTGTTAGACAGTTAAACAGAACAACGAAATCTTGAAGGTTTGTTTTTGGTAAGTGTAATGTTTTGTAAAAAGTCATAAAACAAAAGTTGTTGTTTACGATGTCAGAATACAGTCCCGCAAGCATCGATATTTATACTACCCACTAGATTACGCGTGTCGAACACTCACTTCAATCGACTCAGGTGTAATGTAGTCCGTACACCTTGAACATTACACTATGTTGAACGAAACGCGTAAGTACCACGAAATTCATGGCGCTTAAGACACTTGGTCGCGAAAAAAGTATCCTCTAAAAGCTATTTAATGGCCCCCGCTCACGACCTGGCCACTGTGAGCGGCAGCGGCGAACGGCAGCGGCGAGCGGCAGCGGAGAGCAGTAAAAACAAATGTATGAAAATGTTTTAAGCACGCCACGACTCGCCGCTCATAGCGCTACGCACATTTGTACCGATGCCACCCCGCCCGCCGCGCCGCTCGCCGCTTAGACCGAATTCTTGAACAGGCCTTTAGCGCTGTAGTTCTGTTAGACGACATAATGCCTATGTAGCGCTGCAGCGAACTTTAGTTTTAAGTTTTCAGTATTTCGACAAATAATTTCCATGAACTCTGAATATAAGTCGATGCGTGCAAGGTTGTTAGTGTTTTACAAATAACCCTGTATATGTAAAAAAATAAGCTCATTTGACGTCGCGTTTTACGCCCGCGATGTGCCCGATTGTTTTTGTCTCCCGCTCCACCGACGGGCAACTAGTAGAATCGCATGGGCCACGGTCACCCGCACGCTCTGCGGTCGCTTGTCGACCGCAGTAGCCGGAGGGGGGCACAGACAATCGACAGTGTATGCACCCAGTAAAACGCCTGGGTGCATACACTGTCGGCCTCTTCTTTTTAATTCTTCTGTGAGGTAAGTATAACGTAAAAGCTCGTTTGTGGGGTGTGTCCATGGCGGTTTGGAGCTCTACTGATAATTAACCGCCCATCTTGCGATTGTAACTCGCCAAGTTTACATCATAATAAATCAGTTGTGTGATCTGGAATAGTTTGTTCAACTAATTGGTCTGTTGAAATAAACCAAATAAAGAAAATTAAATCATTATGGCCCCGTCTGCTTGTCAGCTTCCGGTGCATCAAACAATTAGTAAATTAAAGTTATTGATTGTACATTATTCTTTGATAAATATTGATGAATGAAAATGAACATGGTAGTTGAGAGTTTGTTATGCTCACTCAAATGTCTCACTTATGGTGTGTTAGACCATTCGGTTCCCTTCAAAATGGGTGAGCTGAGTGGTGCTAATATTCGAGTCATGTCCGTAAACGGGTGCTGTCAGTTGAGATTGGTCATCTCTTTTTGCCAGTTGCTATTTTAATATTATATTTAGTTTTTTTATGATTGAAAAGAGTGTCCATGGAGTTTTCTTGCACATTCTTCTTCATAGAGATCTACGCTTTGGAATTTGCAATTAGCATTTTTTTTTCTGACTGACTTCTTGATATTTCAAAAGTACCTGTAAATGGTTTATTTGAAATAAAATGCTTAGAATCTTGAATCTTACTAATTAATATTGAATGAGCCATTTTATCAGATAATTCAGTTGTACAGTCACCCATTAAAAGTGCTTAGATACCTTAACGCCTATTTTCCCTTGCACGTTAGAGTTCAAGTTTTCGAAAATTAAACTAGATGGCGTTGGTTTCTTCACAGCTAAGTGGCGAGCAAAGGCAATCTCACAAAGTATAAACTTGACTTTTAGTTTAACAAATAATAGACACATGCGTCATCATTGTCGTCAACAACTGATTGTAGTTCATAATTTCATCGTTCAAATTAGAGTGATGTTGACCTAGCGGTTTAGCATGTGCAGATAGATGCGTAAATCAATGAGCCATGAGTTCAAATCTCACGTAGTACTCACACTTTTTGTAAGTTTTTTTGCAAGTCTTTTTGTAAGTAACAAAAGAAGTTGGAAGGAATATTAACTTCTTGAGTAGCGTAATTAGAGACACAATAGTAAGACAATAGCGCACGACCGCCGGCGTTCGTGCGGGGATCAACAGCTTAAATCAAAGCTAACAAGTGGATATTTATTTGTAATATAATATTCAAGTGGGTAGTTACTCAGCAAAATGAAAAAAATGCAGGTAAACAGTTGACAAAAGGCACTATTAAAAAATAATATGTTTATTTCTTACAATTTCTTAATCAAATTTAACAATCACCGTTTATTAATCACCGAATAAGATTATAATATTATATATAATTTCTTATTGAGGCCATAGCTTAAGTATTCGTTTCCAAAATTGGAAAGAGGTTTGAAGCTTATGTAACCTTAACAAAAACAAACAAAATACCAGATAATTTTATCATAAAGGTCAAAAGGATTAAAAATATAGGCTAAAAACTATAAAATTGCACAACAACACATCAAGTGTTCATAACTTTTTTAAGTTGTTTTAAATACGGATATTAAGTTAAACACACATAACAAGGTCTCCAGTTAATACAGAAAATAAGTATATATATAGCATAGTGGTTCGTCGACCGACGTCTGTTTTCTTCGTACTCCCTTATCATGGTTTGATGCTGCAACATGTTTATTAGTTTTAGTCTGCCAGCTCTTTGATGGTGTTTCAAAGAACCCTCTTCTTCAAATCATCATATCCATAGAACAACTGTTTTTCTCTGCAACAATAAAACAGAAATATATAATATCCAATAATGATTATTATATAGGAGTTTTTTGTTTAAAAGCGTTAAAAAAAAACTACTTACGTTTACACCGGTCTCTCTGGTTACTTCTGACAAGTTTTTACCTTGATTATGCATAGCAATTATTTGAGTTCTTTTTACTAAATCTATAAAACAGTGCATATTTACTCATTTTCGTAAAATAAGTAGACAATACACCTGGTTAAAAATAAAATTGAACGAAAGGCGCTGGAACGATATAATCGAAATTAACTTAGCGAACAACCAATTGAGCTTAGTCATAACTCTTTGGTCTAAGTATTATTTATACTACCTACTAGTTATTTTTTATAAGTAAATCCATATTCAACCTACCCTCTCAAGTTTGAAAACTAACACATAGATAATCAAATATTTATAAATTGATACTTATTCAATTTTAATATCTTCATCTCTTTAAAAGAAATTATAAATTATTTCAATGTTTGAAGAAACAAAAAGAAAGTACAAAAATAAGCATTAATTAAGCATTAATCATTTGAAGCACAGCGGCGCCATCTATTAACAGTATAATGTAATGTTGTCGATAGCAACATTTCAATCAGGTTTTACGCTAGATGGCGTCATTTCTCGCTTCACACGATTTTATTTCTGTAGTTCCTATGCACTTTTGCAGCAGACTTTACAATAATAGTAATTTATTCGTGTAAACGTGTAAACTATAAAAGCCGATGTGTTGTCAGTTTTTTTTTTTCTATATAAGTAAGACTTCTTAGTTATCGTTACCAAGGAAATAACATTGTAAGAATACTTTCTCTGCTCGAGTATTACCCCCGATTTCTGATTTAAGCATTCGAAGTTGAGAATTACTCAAACTCTACTTTGCCCTGAAAACCTGTCAAAATTTGGCAGTTATGTATGGTTTGAGACGTTCTTATCTCAAAATACTCAATTCAGAAATCCGCCCTTAGTACCACAATTTTAGGTTTGTTTGTTATACAAAGTGCTCTTATTTCTGTGACCGTCCTGACCCAACCGCTGGTTCACAATGTTAAACAGTATTTAAGATTCTAGTAAAGGACTAGTTGCTAAAAATTTACTCATTAAACTGTAAAATGTTTAATAAGACATCAACACAGTTGTGACAGGGGCAAAGCAAGTAGGGGTGTAGCACCCACTCTTATCAAGACTTGGATGTCAACTGTTTCATAAACGCCTAAATGAGGGTTGTTGAAATAATGATTTGCAAATATTATATCTCGAAAACTAGACGTGATACCACATATGTATGTAACTTTTTATATGTAACTCATAACCTTTTCACTTCAGCTATCAGTTAAACGGGTACCAAAATCGTGTAACACAGTTTATCAGTTGAGCTCCAGACCACTATGGACACACATCGCAAGCGAGTTATTGCGTTATACTTACCTCACAGAAGAATTAAAAAGAAGAGGCCTAAAACGTTCTGGGTGCATCCACTGATTTTCGATTGTCTGGGTCCCCCGCCGGCTACTGCGGGCGCCAACCGACCGCAGAGCGTGCGGGCGCAACCTGCCGAGGCTGCGGATGACTCAAGTCAGGCACACCGCGGGCGTAAAACGCGACGTCAAATGAGCTTTATTTTTTTACATATATATGTACCTACATTCTTCAGAAGCTGCGGTCCCGCAACCACGGCCATAGAATAAGTAATAGTACCGCGGCGGACGCGTATGAGAACCGCTTCGTGAGTTGTGAGTCTGATTCAGCAGTTTTTTTTGCCATTTTCTCGTGGAATCATGGTCACCCCATCAGTTTTAATGTATGATATTTTGGATCGTATTTATCTGTTAAAGTACTAAAATAGCAGAATCGCAATTTGTTTGGAACGAATGTACTCTACTCCTACACATCTTTCAGGAAGTCGAATTTTGTAAACAAGCATGTCTTAATTAAAAAGATATAGGCAACTGTAAAGGGCCGTGCTGAATGAATTAAAATTGGTTTATTTTTCAAATTCAGCAATTTGTTTAAGAAATCAATGCGGTACATATGTTACTTACCAAACATCTATTAGTTTTTAATACTTTTTTGGCTCAGGTTGTTTTGTCTTTTTTAGATATTTTCTTACAATTGTTTTTCCAGCACGGCCCCTAATTATGCTCATCTATATTATTATTTGTTATTACGAATTCATAATATCTGTTGCGGTACACATCGTGTTATTAGAGTACATTCCTTGAGTTTAAGATACTTTTTAATACGCTATATATTTTTCAAGTTACACAGGGGCCGTGCTGAAAACGTTTGGCTGGCACGGCCCCCTTTTTTTGCGTATTTCTTCAAAAGTACAGAGGTACATTGAAAAAGAAACCGGTACATAAATATACTCCCAGAAGCGAGTACATTGCTTTGGTGCACACCTACAACGCAATTCTGAGGGGCCGTGCGGGGCAAACGTACGTAATTAATATAAGTAGGCCTTTGCCCAGCAGTGGGACAGTATAGGCTTTAAAAAAAAAAAGTAGTTACATGATAAAAATTGGGCTAAGTGTGCTGCTAACGACTACTTATTACTACATTATAGAAACTTGACGCCAGTACTAGAATTCAGTCGTGCAGTGGCAAGTGTGGCAACTTCAAAAACTTAATACCCCCATGCCGTTTTTGCAAGTTCCAAGCTCTATAGCGGACGGAAGTGCCGTGGCCGAATACTGGGCCAGGCAAGGAATTTAACTTGAAAAAAAAAAAAAAACTAGTTTTGCCATCGACCCGCTAAGAACAACGTTGTGCTGTTAACGTTTTGCTGCAGATAAAGATCAATGATCATAATAGGCATTGTTTCAACACTATAAAACTAACACGCCAAGTTGCAGCAACAATTTCTTTCATAGGCCAGAATTATTATTTTTTGGTGATCCAACTCTTGCCCGTTATCTCGCCTGTTGGATGAAAGCGATGGGCGAGGTCAATCAATCAATCCATCAATCATTTTATTCGCATACTAAGGATTTACAAAGATGTTTGCACAGGTACAGTTTCACCGTATTCAGCTTATTTTTGCATGCAAGTGTATAATAGTGTCATAATATGATCATGTCTTAAGAAAATATAAATAATTTTAAAAAATCTACGTTGGAATCCCAATCATTTTTTGACTAACATTAGAATCGAACCCAGCAGTCCCGCTTGAGTCTACACGACCAAACAAGGCTCATCATTGCATGAGTGTTGCGCAATAAGAAACACTCCAGTCGAGAGCTTTGGAATATTCCACTGTTATCATGAAGCAAATAATTGCTTCATGACTATTATTCTTGTTCAATGTTTTGAAATATCATAATCAACATAATCATATGAGTAACACGTTTTAACCGACTTCAAAAAGGAGGAGGTTCTATGTTCGGCTGAATGTATGTTTTTTTAACCGACTTCAAAAAAAAGGAGGAGGTTATCAATTCGGTTGTATTTTTTTTTTTTTTTTTTTTTTTATCATCATTTTTTTTTTTTTTTTTTTTTATGTGTGTTACCTCAGAACTCCGTCGTTTATGGACCGATTTGCAAAATTTTTTTTTCCCTTTATAGGATATGCTTCCAGATTGGTCCCATTTTTTTCAAAATCCAGTTCTGATGATGGAATCCATGAGGAATCGAGGGAACTCCTCAAAAATTATAGGCAACCCTATGGTAATTTTAGTATTTTCATCAAGAACTTAAGCATTTACAGTCAAAAAGTAACATTTGATGAAGTGGAACTGATGAAGAAGACCAGAAATGGTCAACGGAACTTCATACTCAAATAGATATCACATTGAAGATATGCGACTATGACAATACAAATAAATGAATGATTCTGAATAGTTACGTTGAAAATGGTATCATCGAAGTGATCTGATGATGATGATGGAGCCGGAAGGTAGGCACTGGAACTCCGTAATTAATCAATGTAACCTAGCCGTGTTTGGACTCATTAGATGAAACTGAAGCTAGCAGCCAAACAAGTCAGGGTGGATCTAGTGTGGGTCCCTAGGCCCAGAACCAAATTGTCAATGTAAAGTTAAATAGAGCTGTATGGTACTGTTTCAACAGCTAAAACAATAAATTTACGCAGATGGTAAGATTCCTGTAATAAGTCCAAACATTTTAATTGCAAATTAAATAATATTTTTAAAACTAATCCCCCGTAACTTTGGTTCTAAACATTCGAATCGGTTTAAATTTGATCCAACGTCTACTAAGAGTGTCATTGAGGTCTGATATTATTTTCAAGAGGGATACTCAATCCCTTCTATTTTTTTTTTTAATTTATCAATTTATGAATTTGGATTTTTATGATAACTTTTCTGTTACTTTTATCCTGAACACTCGAATCGATCCAAACTCGGTCCAACGTCTACTTACAGGGTCATTAAGGTCTGATATAATTTTCAAGAGGGATACTCTATCCCTTCTATTTTTTTTATAATTTATTATGTTACGAATTTTGGCTTTTATCATAAGTCTTCTGTAACTTTAGTCCTGAACACTCGAATCGGTTCAAACTTAATTCAACGTCTACTAATAATGTCATTGAGGTCTGATATTATTTTCAAGAGGAATACTCAATCGCTTCTATTTTTTTTTTAATTTATCAATTTATGAATTTGGATTTTTATGATAACTTTTCTGTTACTTTTATCCTGAACACTCGAATCGATCCAAACTCGGTCCAACGTCTACTTACAGGGTCATTAAGGTCTGATATAATTTACAAGAGGGATACTCTATCCCTTCTATTTTTTTTATAATTTATTATGTTACGAATTTTGGCTTTTATCATAAGTCTTCTGTAACTTTAGTCCTGAAAACTCGAATCGGGTCAAACTTAATTCAACGGCTATTAAGAATGTCATTGAGGTCTGATATTATTTTCAAGAGGGATACTCAATTCCTTCTATTTTTTTTAAATTTATTTATTTATGTATTTGGAATTTTATGATAACTCTTCTGTTACTTTTATCCTGAACACTCGAATCGATCCAAACTCGGTCCAACGTCTACTTGGAGTGTCCTTGAGGTCTGATATTATTTGCAAGAGGGATACTCAATTCCTTCTATTTTTTTTAAATTTATTAATTTATGTATTTGGAATTTTATGATAACTCTTTTGTTACTTTTATCCTGAACACTCGAATCGAACCAAACTCGGTCCAACGTCTACATGGAGTGTCCTTTAGGTCTAATATAATTTTCAAGAGGGATACTCTATCCCTTCTATTTTTTCATAATTTATTATGTTACGAATTTTGGCTTTTATCATAAGTCTTCTGTAACTTTAGTCCTGAACACTCGAATCGGGTCAAACTTAATTCAACGGCTACTAAGAATGTCATTGAGGTCTGATATTATTTTCAAGAGGGATACTCAATTCCTTCTATTTTTTTTAAATTTATTAATTTATGTATTTGGAATTTTATGATAACTCTTCTGTTACTTTTATCCTGAACACTCGAATCGATCCAAACTCGGTCCAACGTCTACTTGGAGTGTCCTTGAGGTCTGATATTATTTTCAAGAGGGATACTCAATTCCTTCTATTTTTTTTAAATTTATTAATTCATGAATTTGGATTTTTATGATAACTCTTCTTTAACTTTAGTTCTGAACACTCGAATCTGTTCAAACTTCTTAGTTCAACGTCTACTTGGAGTGTCCTTGAGGTCTGATATTATTTGCAAGAGGGATACTCAATTCCTTCTATTTTTTTTAAATTTATTAATTTATGTATTTGGAATTTTATGATAACTCTTTTGTTACTTTTATCCTGAACACTCGAATCGAACCAAACTCGGTCCAACGTCTACATGGAGTGTCCTTTAGGTCTAATATAATTTTCAAGAGGGATACTCTATCCCTTCTATTTTTTCATAATTTATTATGTTACGAATTTTGGCTTTTATCATAAGTCTTCTGTAACTTTAGTCCTGAACACTCGAATCGGGTCAAACTTAATTCAACGGCTACTAAGAATGTCATTGAGGTCTGATATTATTTTCAAGAGGGATACTCAATTCCTTCTATTTTTTTTAAATTTATTAATTTATGTATTTGGAATTTTATGATAACTCTTCTGTTACTTTTATCCTGAACACTCGAATCGATCCAAACTCGGTCCAACGTCTACTTGGAGTGTCCTTTAGGTCTGATATTATTTTCAAGAGGGATACTCCATCCCTTCTACTTTTTTTAAATTTATTAATTTATGTATTTGGATTTTTATGATAACTCTTCTGTAACTTTAGTTCTGAACACTCGAATCTATTCAAACTTAGTTCAACGGCTACTTGAAGTGTCCTTGAGGTCTGATATTATTTTCAAGAGGGATACTCAATTCCTTCTATTTTTTTTAAATTTATTAATTCATGAATTTGGATTTTTATGATAACTCTTCTTTAACTTTAGTTCTGAACACTCGAATCTGTTCAAACTTCTTAGTTCAACGTCTACTTGGAGTGTCCTTGAGGTCTGATATTATTTGCAAGAGGGATACTCAATTCCTTCTATTTTTTTTAAATTTATTAATTTATGTATTTGTAATTTTATGATAACTCTTCTGTTACTTTTATCCTGAACACTCGAATCGATCCAAACTCGGTCCAACGTCTACATGGAGTGTTCTTTAGGTCTGATATAATTTTCAAGAGGGATACTCTATCCCTTCTATTTTTTCTTTTTTTTTATAATTTATTATGTTACGAATTTTGGCTTTTATCATAAGTTTTCTGTAACTTTAGTCCTGAACACTCGAATCGGTTCAAACTTAATTCAACGTCTACTAAGAATGTCATTGAGGTCTGATATTATTTTCAAGAGGGATACTCAATCGCTTCTATTTTTTTTTTAAATTTATCAATTTATGAATTTGGATTTTTATGATAACTTTTCTGTTACTTTTATCCTGAACACTCGAATCGATCCAAACTCGGTCCAACGTCTACTTACAGGGTCATTAAGGTCTGATATAATTTACAAGAGGGATACTCTATCCCTTCTATTTTTTTTATAATTTATTATGTTACGAATTTTGGCTTTTATCATAAGTCTTTTGTAACTTTAGTCCTGAACACTCGAATCGGGTCAAACTTAATTCAACGGCTACTAAGAATGTCATTGAGGTCTGATATTATTTTCAAGAGGGATACTCAATTGCTTCTATTTTTTTTAAATTTATTAATTTATGTATTTGGAATTTTATGATAACTCTTCTGTTACTTTTATCCTGAACACTCGAATCGATCCAAACTCGGTCCAACGTCTACTTGGAGTGTCCTTTAGGTCTGATATTATTTTCAAGAGGGATACTCCATCCCTTCTACTTTTTTTAAATTTATTAATTTAAGTATTTGGATTTTTATGATAACTCTTCTGTAACTTTAGTTCTGAACACTCGAATCTGTTCAAACTTAGTTCAACGTCTACCTGGAGTGTCTTTGAGGTCTGATATTATTTGCAAGAGGGATACTCAATTCCTTCTATTTTTTTTTAAATTTGTTAATTCATGAATTTGAATTTTTATGATAACTCTTCTTTAACTTTAGTTCTGAATACTTGAATCTGTTCAAACTTAGTTCAACGTCTACTTGGAGTGTCCTTGAGGTCTGATATTATTTGCAAGAGGGATACTCAATTCCTTCTATTTTTTTTTTAAATGTATTAATTCATGAATTTGGATTTTTATGATAACTCTTCTGTAACTGTAGTTACGAACACTCGAATCTGTTCAAACTTAGTTCAACGTCTACTTGGAGTGTCCTTAAAGTCTGATATTATTTTCAAGAGGGATACTCAACCCCTTCTATTTTTTCATAATTTATTATATTGCGAATTTTGACTTTTATTATAACTCTTCTGTAACTTTAGTTACGAACACTCGAATCTGTTCAAACTTAGTTTAACGTCTACTTAGAATGTCATTGAGATCTGATATTATTTTCAAGAGGGATACTCAATTCCTTCTATTTTTTTTTAAATTTATTAATTCATGAATTTTGACTTTTATCATAACTCTTCTGTAACTTCAGTCTGAACACTCGAATCTGTTCAAACTAAGTTCAATGTCTACTAAGAATGTCATTGAGGTCTGATATTACTTTCAAGAGGGATACTCAATTCCTTCTATTTTTTTTAAATTTATTAATTTATGTATTTGGAATTTTATGATAACTCTTTTGTTACTTTTATCCTGAACACTCGAATCGAACCAAACTCGGTCCAACGTCTACATGGAGTGTCCTTTAGGTCTGATATAATTTTCAAGAGGGATACTCTATCCCTTCTATTTTTTCATAATTTATTATGTTACGAATTTTGGCTTTTATCATAAGTCTTCTGTAACTTTAGTCCTGAACACTCGAATCGGGTCAAACTTAATTCAACGGCTACTAAGAATGTCATTGAGGTCTGATATTATTTTCAAGAGGGATACTCAATTCCTTCTATTTTTTATAAATTTATTAATTTATGTATTTGGAATTTTATGATAACTCTTCTGTTACTTTTATCCTGAACACTCGAATCGATCCAAACTCGGTCCAACGTCTACTTGGAGTGTCCTTTAGGTCTGATATTATTTTCAAGAGGGATACTCCATCCCTTCTACTTTTTTTAAATTTATTAATTTATGTATTTGGATTTTTATGATAACTCTTCTGTAACTTTAGTTCTGAACACTCGAATCTATTCAAACTTAGTTCAACGGCTACTTGAAGTGTCCTTGAGGTCTGATATTATTTTCAAGAGGGATACTCAATTCCTTCTATTTTTTTTAAATTTATTAATTCATGAATTTGGATTTTTATGATAACTCTTCTTTAACTTTAGTTCTGAACACTCGAATCTGTTCAAACTTCTTAGTTCAACGTCTACTTGGAGTGTCCTTGAGGTCTGATATTATTTGCAAGAGGGATACTCAATTCCTTCTATTTTTTTTAAATTTATTAATTTATGTATTTGTAATTTTATGATAACTCTTCTGTTACTTTTATCCTGAACACTCGAATCGATCCAAACTCGGTCCAACGTCTACATGGAGTGTTCTTTAGGTCTGATATAATTTTCAAGAGGGATACTCTATCCCTTCTATTTTTTCTATTTTTTCATAATTTATTATGTTACGAATTTTGGCTTTTATCATAAGTCTTCTGTAACTTTAGTCCTGAACACTCGAATCGGGTCAAACTTAATTCAACGGCTACTAAGAATGTCATTGAGGTCTGATATTATTTTCAAGAGGGATACTCAATTCCTTCTATTTTTTTTAAATTTATTAATTTATGTATTTGGAATTTTATGATAACTCTTCTGTTACTTTTATCCTGAACACTCGAATCGATCCAAACTCGGTCCAACGTCTACTTGGAGTGTCCTTTAGGTCTGATATTATTTCAAGAGGGATACTCCATCCCTTCTACTTTTTTTAAATTTATTAATTTATGTATTTGGATTTTTATGATAACTCTTCTGTAACTTTAGTTCTGAACACTCGAATCTATTCAAACTTAGTTCAACGGCTACTTGAAGTGTCCTTGAGGTCTGGTATTATTTTCAAGAGGGATACTCAATTCCTTCTATTTTTTTTAAATTTATTAATTCATGAATTTGGATTTTTATGATAACTCTTCTTTAACTTTAGTTCTGAACACTCGAATCTGTTCAAACTTCTTAGTTCAACGTCTACTTGGAGTGTCCTTGAGGTCTGATATTATTTGCAAGAGGGATACTCAATTCCTTCTATTTTTTTTAAATTTATTAATTTATGTATTTGTAATTTTATGATAACTCTTCTGTTACTTTTATCCTGAACACTCGAATCGATCCAAACTCGGTCCAACGTCTACATGGAGTGTTCTTTAGGTCTGATATAATTTTCAAGAGGGATACTCTATCCCTTCCATTTTTTCTATTTTTTTATAATTTATTATGTTACGAATTTTGGCTTTTATCATAAGTCTTCTGTAACTTTAGTCCTGAACACTCGAATCGGTTCAAACTTAATTCAACGTCTACTAAGAATGTCATTGAGGTCTGATATTATTTTCAAGAGGGATACTCAATCGCTTCTATTTTTTTTTTAATTTATCAATTTATGAATTTGGATTTTTATGATAACTTTTCTGTTACTTTTATCCTGAACACTCGAATCGATCCAAACTCGGTCCAACGTCTACTTAAAGGGTCATTAAGGTCTGATATAATTTACAAGAGGGATACTCTATCCCTTCTATTTTTTTTATAATTTATTATGTTACGAATTTTGGCTTTTATCATAAGTCTTCTGTAACTTTAGTCCTGAACACTCGAATCGGGTCAAACTTAATTCAACGGCTACTAAGAATGTCATTGAGGTCTGATATTATTTTCAAGAGGGATACTCAATTCCTTCTATTTTTTTTAAATTTATTAATTTATGTATTTGGAATTTTATGATAACTCTTCTGTTACTTTTATCCTGAACACTCGAATCGATCCAAACTCGGTCCAACGTCTACTTGGAGTGTCCTTTAGGTCTGATATTATTTTCAAGAGGGATACTCCATCCCTTCTACTTTTTTTAAATTTATTAATTTAAGTATTTGGATTTTTATGATAACTCTTCTGTAACTTTAGTTCTGAACACTCGAATCTGTTCAAACTTAGTTCAACGTCTACCTGGAGTGTCTTTGAGGTCTGATATTATTTGCAAGAGGGATACTCAATTCCTTCTATTTTTTTTTAAATTTGTTAATTCATGAATTTGGATTTTTATGATAACTCTTCTGTAACTGTAGTTACGAACACTCGAATCTGTTCAAACTTAGTTCAACGTCTACTTGGAGTGTCCTTGAGGTCTGATATTATTTTCAAGAGGGATACTCAATTCCTTCTATTTTTTTTAAATTTATTAATTCATGAATTTTGACTTTTATCATAACTCTTCTGTAACTTCAGTCTGAACACTCGAATCTGTTCAAACTAAGTTCAATGTCTACTAAAAATGTCATTGAGGTCTGATATTACTTTCAAGAGGGATACTCAATTCCTTCTATTTTTTATAAATTTATTAATTTATGTATTTGGAATTTTATGATAACTCTTCTGTTACTTTTATCCTGAACACTCGAATCGATCCAAACTCGGTCCAACGTCTACTTGGAGTGTCCTTTAGGTCTGATATTATTTTCAAGAGGGATACTCCATCCCTTCTACTTTTTTTAAATTTATTAATTTATGTATTTGGATTTTTATGATAACTCTTCTGTAACTTTAGTTCTGAACACTCGAATCTATTCAAACTTAGTTCAACGGCTACTTGAAGTGTCCTTGAGGTCTGATATTATTTTCAAGAGGGATACTCAATTCCTTCTATTTTTTTTAAATTTATTAATTCATGAATTTGGATTTTTATGATAACTCTTCTTTAACTTTAGTTCTGAACACTCGAATCTGTTCAAACTTCTTAGTTCAACGTCTACTTGGAGTGTCCTTGAGGTCTGATATTATTTGCAAGAGGGATACTCAATTCCTTCTATTTTTTTTAAATTTATTAATTTATGTATTTGTAATTTTATGATAACTCTTCTGTTACTTTTATCCTGAACACTCGAATCGATCCAAACTCGGTCCAACGTCTACATGGAGTGTTCTTTAGGTCTAATATAATTTTCAAGAGGGATACTCTATCCCTTCTATTTTTTCTATTTTTTCATAATTTATTATGTTACGAATTTTGGCTTTTATCATAAGTCTTCTGTAACTTTAGTCCTGAACACTCGAATCGGGTCAAACTTAATTCAACGGCTACTAAGAATGTCATTGAGGTCTGATATTATTTTCAAGAGGGATACTCAATTCCTTCTATTTTTTTTAAATTTATTAATTTATGTATTTGGAATTTTATGATAACTCTTCTGTTACTTTTATCCTGAACACTCGAATCGATCCAAACTCGGTCCAACGTCTACTTGGAGTGTCCTTTAGGTCTGATATTATTTCAAGAGGGATACTCCATCCCTTCTACTTTTTTTAAATTTATTAATTTATGTATTTGGATTTTTATGATAACTCTTCTGTAACTTTAGTTCTGAACACTCGAATCTATTCAAACTTAGTTCAACGGCTACTTGAAGTGTCCTTGAGGTCTGGTATTATTTTCAAGAGGGATACTCAATTCCTTCTATTTTTTTTAAATTTATTAATTCATGAATTTGGATTTTTATGATAACTCTTCTTTAACTTTAGTTCTGAACACTCGAATCTGTTCAAACTTCTTAGTTCAACGTCTACTTGGAGTGTCCTTGAGGTCTGATATTATTTGCAAGAGGGATACTCAATTCCTTCTATTTTTTTTAAATTTATTAATTTATGTATTTGTAATTTTATGATAACTCTTCTGTTACTTTTATCCTGAACACTCGAATCGATCCAAACTCGGTCCAACGTCTACATGGAGTGTTCTTTAGGTCTGATATAATTTTCAAGAGGGATACTCTATCCCTTCCATTTTTTCTATTTTTTTATAATTTATTATGTTACGAATTTTGGCTTTTATCATAAGTCTTCTGTAACTTTAGTCCTGAACACTCGAATCGGTTCAAACTTAATTCAACGTCTACTAAGAATGTCATTGAGGTCTGATATTATTTTCAAGAGGGATACTCAATCGCTTCTATTTTTTTTTTAATTTATCAATTTATGAATTTGGATTTTTATGATAACTTTTCTGTTACTTTTATCCTGAACACTCGAATCGATCCAAACTCGGTCCAACGTCTACTTAAAGGGTCATTAAGGTCTGATATAATTTACAAGAGGGATACTCTATCCCTTCTATTTTTTTTATAATTTATTATGTTACGAATTTTGGCTTTTATCATAAGTCTTCTGTAACTTTAGTCCTGAACACTCGAATCGGGTCAAACTTAATTCAACGGCTACTAAGAATGTCATTGAGGTCTGATATTATTTTCAAGAGGGATACTCAATTCCTTCTATTTTTTTTAAATTTATTAATTTATGTATTTGGAATTTTATGATAACTCTTCTGTTACTTTTATCCTGAACACTCGAATCGATCCAAACTCGGTCCAACGTCTACTTGGAGTGTCCTTTAGGTCTGATATTATTTTCAAGAGGGATACTCCATCCCTTCTACTTTTTTTAAATTTATTAATTTAAGTATTTGGATTTTTATGATAACTCTTCTGTAACTTTAGTTCTGAACACTCGAATCTGTTCAAACTTAGTTCAACGTCTACCTGGAGTGTCTTTGAGGTCTGATATTATTTGCAAGAGGGATACTCAATTCCTTCTATTTTTTTTTAAATTTGTTAATTCATGAATTTGGATTTTTATGATAACTCTTCTGTAACTGTAGTTACGAACACTCGAATCTGTTCAAACTTAGTTCAACGTCTACTTGGAGTGTCCTTGAGGTCTGATATTATTTTCAAGAGGGATACTCAATTCCTTCTATTTTTTTTAAATTTATTAATTCATGAATTTTGACTTTTATCATAACTCTTCTGTAACTTCAGTCTGAACACTCGAATCTGTTCAAACTAAGTTCAATGTCTACTAAAAATGTCATTGAGGTCTGATATTACTTTCAAGAGGGATACTCAATTCCTTCTATTTTTTTTAAATTTATTAATTCATAAATTTGGATTTTTATGATAACTCTTCTGTAACTTTAGTTCTGAACACTCGAATCTGTTCAAACTTAGTTCGACGTCTACTTGGAGTGTCCTTGAGGTCTGATATTATTTTCAAGAGCAATACTTAATCCCTTCTATTTTTTTTATAATTTATTATATTATGAATTTTGACTATTATCATAACTCTTCTGTAACTTTAGTTCTGAACACTCGAATCTGTTCAAACTTAGTTCAACGTCTACTTGGAGTGTCCTTGAGGTCTGATATTATTTTCAAGAGGGATACTTAATCCCTTCTATTTTTTTATAATTTATTATATTACGAATTTTTACTTTTATCATAACTCTTCTGTGTATCCCTCTTGAAAATAATATCAGACTTTAAGGACACTCCAAGTAGACGTTGAACTAAGTTTGAACAGATTCGAGTGTTCAGAACTAAAGTTACAGAAGAGCTATGATAAAAGTCAAAATTCGTAAAATAATAAATCATAAAAAAATAGAAGGGGTTGAGTATCCTTCTTGAAAATAATATCAGACTTTAAGGACACTCCAATTAGACTTTGAACGAAGTTTGAACCGATTCGAGTATTCAGAATTAAAGTTACAGAAGAGTTATGATAAAAGTCAAAATTCGTAAAATAATAAATTATAAAAAAATAGAAGGGGTTGAGTATTCCTATTAAAAATAATGTCAGACTTTAAGGACACTCCAAGTAGACGTTGAACTAAGTTTGAACAGATTCGAGTGTTCAGAACTAAAGTTACAGAAGAATTATTATAAAAATCCAATTTCTTAAATTAATAAATTTAAAAAAATAGAAGGAATTGAGTATCCCTCTTGAAAATAATATCAGACCTTGAAGACACTCCAAGTAGACGTTGAACTTAGTTTGAACCGATTCGAGTGTTCAGAACTAAAGTTACAGAAGAGTTATGATAAAAGTCAAAATTCGTAAAATAATAAATTATAAAAAAATAGAAGGGGTTGAGTATCCCTCTTGAAAACAATATCAAAGCTCAATAACACTCTAAGTAGACGTTGCACTGAGTTTGGATCGATTCGAGTGTTCAGGACTAAAGTTACAGAAGAGTTATCATAAAAATACAAATTCATAAATTAATAAATTTAAAAAAAATAGAAGGAATTGAGTATCCCTCTTAAAAATAATATCAGACCTCAAGAACACTCCAAGTAGACGTTAAACTAAGTTTAAACAGATTCGAGTGTTCAGAACTAAAGTTACAGAAGAGTTATGATAAAAGTCAAAATTCGTAAAATAATAAATTATAAAAAAATAGAAGGGGTTGAGTATCCCTCTTGAAAACAATATCAAAGCTCAATAACACTCTAAGTAGACGTTGCACCGAGTTTGGATCGATTCGAGTGTTCAGGACTAAAGTTACAGAAGAGTTATCATAAAAATACAAATTCATAAATTAATAAATTTAAAAAAAATAGAAGGAATTGAGTATCCCTCTTAAAAATAATATCAGACCTCAAGAACACTCCAAGTAGACGTTGAACTAAGTTTAAACAGATTCGAGTGTTCAGAACTAAAGTTACAGAAGAGTTATGATAAAAGTCAAAATTCGTAAAATAATAAATTATAAAAAAATAGAAGGGGTTGAGTATCCCTCTTGAAAACAATATCAGAGCTCAATAACACTCTAAATAGACGTTGAACCAAGTTTGGATCGATTCGAGTGTTCAGGACTAAAGTTACAGAAGAGTTATCATAAAAATACAAATTCATAAATTTAAAAAAAATAGAAGGAATTGAGTATCCCTCTTGCAAATAATATCAGACCTTAAGGATACTCCAAGTAGACGTTGAAAGAAGTTTGAACCGATTCGAGTATTCAGAACTAAAGTTACAGAAGAGTTATGATAAAAGTCAAAATTCGTAAAATAATAAATTATAAAAAAATAGAAGGGGTTGAGTATCCCTCTTATAAATAATATCAGACTTTAAGGACACTCCAAGTAGACGTTGAACTAAGTTTGAACCGATTCGAGTGTTTAGAACTAAAGTCAAAATTCTTATATTAATAATTTAAAAAAAAATAGAAGGAATTGAGTATCCCTCTTGAAAATAATATCAGACCTTAAAGACACTCCAAGTAGACGTTCAACTAAGTTTGAACCGATTCGAGTGGTCAGAACTAAAGTTACAAAAGAGTTATGATAAAAGTCAAATTTCTTAACATAATAAATTATAAAAAAATAGAAGGGATTGAGTATCCCTCTTGAAAATAATATCAGAGCTCAATGACACTCCAAGTAGACGTTGAACTAAGTTTGAACAGATTCGAGTGTTCAGAACTAAAGTTACAGAAGAGTTATCATAAAAATCCAAATTTATGAATTAATAAATTTTAAAAAAATAGAAGGAATTGAGTATCCCTCTTGCAAATAATATCAGACCTTAAGGACACTCTAAGTAGACGTTGGACCGAGTTTGGATCGATTCGAGTGTTCAGAACTAAAGTTACAGAAGAGTTATGATAAAAGTCAAAATTCGTAAAATAATAAATTATAAAAAAATAGAAGGGGTTGAGTATCCCTCTTGAAAGCAATATCAGAGCTCAATAACACTCTAAGTAGACGTTGGACCGAGTTTGGATCGATTCGAGTGTTCAGGACTAAAGTTACAGAAGAGTTATCATAAAAATACAAATTCATAAATTAATAAATTTTAAAAAAACAGAAGGAATTGAGTATCCCTCTTGCAAATAATATTAGACCTTTAGGACACTCCAAGTAGACGTTGAACTAAGTTTGAACAGATTCGAGTGTTCAGAACTTAAGTTACAGAAGAGTTATTATAAAAATCCAAATTTATAAATTAATAAATTAAAAAAAAAAATTAAGGGATTGAGTATCACTCTTGAAAATAATATCAGAGCTCAATGACGCTCTATGTGGACGTTGGACCGAGTTTGGAGAGATTCGAGTATTTAGAATCGAAGTTAAAATATTCGATTTAAAATTCCACTTCAAAATTTTTAAGGTAGAATTTTATTAAAGTGTAATCTGTGTAATCTTTCTTCTCATCTTCGTAAATTTATCAATTTTAGATGACTTTTACTTTATAAATATTTTGTTGCCTAGGGCCCTTTTCACAAGATCCGTCCCTGGCGGCCGCTAGCTGCTAGCTGCTAATTTCAGTTTCGTACTCATTAGAATTGTCATGAGATGCACTTTGGCTATAAGGTACTATCGAACTGATCTGATGATGGAGCCGGAAGGTAGGCACAGGAACTCCGTAATTAATCAATGTATCCTAGCCGTGTTTGGGCTTATTAGAATTGTCGTGAGATGCTCTTTGGCTATAAGGTACTATCGAACTGATCTGATGATGGAGCCGGAAGGAGGAAGGTAGGCACAGCAACTTTATAATAAAACAATGTAACCTAGCAGTATTTGGGTTAATTGGAATTGTCATTAGAAATAGGCACTCTGTTTATAAGTGTATCGCAACTAAAAAGTGTGAAATAAAAACTTTTTAGAAAAAAAAAATAACCGACTTCACTAAAAAAAACACTAAAAGGATCAAAATAACTTTAATTTCGGAAGTCGGTGTTAAATAAGAAACAAACAATACCGAGAAACACCGACATCCGAAATTAAAGTTATTTTGATCCTTTTAGTGTTTTTTTTAGTGAAGTCGGTTATTTTTTTTTTCTAAAAAGTTTTTATTTTATATGTATGTTCACAGATTTCCCGGTCAATTGTGGACCGATTTTGAATTTTTTTTTTTTTTGACGGGTTATGCTTCTGAGTTAGTCCCATAGAAATATTGTAATGATCTGATCATGATTTTCAAAGATATGGAACAGAACTCTTCATAGGATCACAGCAGAACCGTCGTATTAAGTAAAATTGCTTTGTTTATACGTGTAGTCGATGACTGACTGAAAGAAGAGGGGGAATATATCCGTTACGTTACGTAACGGATATATTCCCCCTCTTCTCGTATACGTTTTAGTGGTGGTACCATAACTAAAAAGTGTTAAATAAAAAACTTTTCACTAAAAAAAAAATACAACCGACTTCAATGTAAAAAAAAACACTGAAAAGTGCAAAATAACTTTCATTTCGGAAGTCTGTGTTAAATAACGAAGAGACAAAACTATTATAGAAACACTGACTTCCGAAATTAAAGTTATTTTGCACTTTTCAGTGTTTTTGTTTACATTGAAGTCGATTGTATTTTTTGTTTGTGAAAAGTTTTTTATAGGTAACATGTATCACACTAATATTATAAAACCGAAAGTTTGAGAGCGTGTTTATTACTTCTTCACATTCGAACGGCTGAATGGATTTGGAAAAAATTCGGCACACGGGTAGATCATGTCTTTGATCAGCACACAGGATTTTATTGATCCCGAGAGTATGTTCCCTTGGGACAAATTTCTTTCACGCGGGCGAAGCCGCTGGCAGCAGCTAGTAATTATATGAGAGCGAGTCGTATTTTTCAGTTGTAATTATATAAGGGCTTACGATCTATGTAACATGGATGATTCACATAAACTATCTAGGGTGTCTATACACCCTATATAGCTCCATCCCGTTAACAGATCAGCTTAGGTCACAAAATGGATCGCGTTAAGAGCTCGTGGTATGACCTCTGTCCCTGGAAACTGCTTCTTAAACAATAATTGAAAGCAAAGCCTGATAAGATATACGACTGTAAGTACATATATGATAGAAGTCAAATATATATAAGCATAATCAGCCTTTCAATGTTCTTACTGTTGGGACTCGGACCTCCTGTCTAGGAGAGGGAATAGGCCGTAATTCACCACTCTGGCCCAGTGCGGGTTGGTGAATGTCACACGTCTTCGAATTTTTGGTTCTAGGACATGCCGGTTTCTTCACTACCATTTTGAGAGCAGTGGTGATGAAATAAATTACACGTGAACCCGCGACCTACAGCTCGTAAGTCGGGACATTACCACTAGGCAGCAACTGCTCTCACGTTTATTATTTTACAATTGAATACTGATGATATCATTTTTAATCATATGTAGCCTGGTCTTGCTCTAAGTCTTGTTCCAACTCATCTACACAGCGAACACAGTCAACAAGTCAAAGGAGATCAAATATAAGTTCTAAATTAAAAAAAAAAACCTAATAATGCATCATTCTTTATTGCTCCTTAAAAATAAACTATTACTAGAACACATTTTATTGTTGATAACACGTCGAGGCCCGAGACAATTGATCAAATAAAAGATGAGGCTAAGATTTAAACAGATTTTATACTTACAACAAATTAATATTAATATCTTGTGTCAAAATTAACATGTCTGCTGACGAATAATAAAATACGAAGTTGATTGGAATATGTTTTCGAATTACAGATGGAATTTAGAAACTGCTCTAAAAATACAGTTAAAAACAAATTGTTGAACTAACAAACTATGGAGAGTTGGAAATGTCCATGTTATCAGGAGAATTCTTTTCATCACACACATCAGGAATCTTATTTTCTAAAACAGAAATGTCCTTTTCTTCAATAATAGAAAGATTGGGAGTGTGATCTCGTGACTTTCGATCGTGGGGGGTTTTGGAGTCCCTGTGGGAGTGACTCTTAGAGCGACGACTGCCCGACCGGGAGCGCTTACGATCTCTTGATCGAGAGCGCTTTTTGTCTCTGGACCTAGACCGTTTCCTGTCCCGAGATCTGGTTCGTTTACGGTCTCTTGAACGAGTACGTTTGCGGTCCCGCGATCTCGACCTTTTCCGTTCCCTAGATCGAGATCTCTTCCCTCTGGAGCGCGACCTCCTGCGGGAGCGCGAACGTTTCCTGCGCGAGCGTGAGCGAGACCTGCGGCGGGAGCGGGAGCGCTCGCGCTTTCTATCTCGAGATCTGGTCCGTTCCCTCTTCTTTGACGGTGACCTGTCTTTATCTTTTTCTTTTTCAACTATATCCTTTTCTGGTTTGTCGTCGGCTGGCGTAGACGCTTTAGACTTCACGTCAGAAGAGTTGCCATTCGTTTCGACGATTACTGGTTCTGGTTTGATTTCGAGTTCCTTCTCCTCTTTTTCGACCTCTTTGGGAGGTGACTTAGATTTTTCTTTCTTCTCTTTCTCAGTGGATTCCTTCTTGTCTTTGCGGTCCTTGTCTTTGTCCTTGTCCTTATCCTTGTCCTTGTCCCGGGAGCGGTCGCGCTTGGAGCGCGAGGAGCGGTGGCGCGAGCGCGAGCGGGAGCGCCGCGAGCTGCGGTGCCGAGACCGAGATCTGTAATCACAACATATTTTTATTAGCAACAAAGAACAATAACGTTTGACATATGGTTGAAGTGGCAAAAAAACCTTTATTGCAATAACATCCTTTGAAAATATTTTAGTCAAACTACTCGGCTAATGTTATCACCATCACTTACCATTAGGTGAGATAGTGGTCAAAAGCAAGCTTATCAATATAATAATTATATATAATATAATAAAATAACTAAACCATGATTATTTATTATCGTAAAAAATCTAGTCAATTATGTTTTCAATTATGATTTGATAAAACTTAGTAAATAATTTTTTTATTATTATTATTATTATTATTTGCTAGTATAAAAACAAAAAACATGTTGCCGCCCTAAAACCCTTGATTTTTCTCCAAAAACTCAATCGCATAAGAGCCGCTGAGGGTGAGTCGATTCCGACCCAACATTCATTAAAAAATGTTTCGATGAGTCCCATTTAAGTTGGACAGCCTTTTGAACCACATCAACGATTTGCGTTTTGGAGCGCAGTGTAGTGTTTGTTTTTACAATTGACGTAAATCCAAAAAATACTCAAGTATCAAAACGTTTTTCTCCTACTATGTCAGTAATAGAACAATCGATATTTTTTTATTTGACCTCATTATCTTAGGTCGCGCTTTCATTAGACAGACTATAGTATGTAATAACTTTATTAAATACATGTATTAAAACGTATAATAATAATTATCCTATGTGGCCTACTCAATACACAACATAGACGAGATCTAATAACAAAATCGATCGAGATATAATAACATAGTGTTTTATAATAATATAAATAAAACATATATATTAATAATAAAGCGCCTGCACGAAATGTAACTACAACTACAGGCGTTGAAAAAGCAAAAAAATTAAAAATAAATTTTGTTTAAAAACTACTAATATCCCCGTCACCTACGTTGATTCTTGAAGGTACTAAATCAGGTACAAAATACTAGTTTGATCAGACTGATGAAATTCGTTATAGTTTTGGAGTACAAGCATGGTCCCGCCATTATAACGCGTCATAATGGCGGGGCCATGGTTCTCGTGAAATTCCGTTTATACTGTGTAAGGTACAAAAATTTTAGGATGGGTACAAAATAGTACTAGAACGTACTAAATATACGTGGTAGAATCGCAACCCGTAGTTGCACTAAATCAGAATCCAGTCACCGTAGCCGAAATCGGCTAGGGAGTATAAATATAGAATCATTTAAATATAAGATTTGGTCCCGCCATTATGACGTTTATTAGAAACACTACATGCCTACGGCCGAATACAGAAAGCAGGTAGCCAGCGCCGATCTACCAACGCAACCGGACTGCGCGGTAGGAGCCGAGTTATTTACAATACAGTGCCAAACCAGAGGCGTTACCATGACGTGTTAAAATGTCAGAAGCGAGCGAGAAACAGGGATTGAGCTACTATACACCCTATATAGCTCCATCCCTTTAACAATTCAGTTTAAGTCGTCAAATGGATCGCGTTAAGAGCTCGTGGTAGGGCTTGTGTACTGATAACCGCTGACCTGAGCGTGGTCGGAACCCGTCGGAAACATTCGACGCTTGCCTGCTTTCTCTCTGCATACGGCCTAAGGTATCATCAGCGGTGGGACAAAACTTGCTGTTACTATCCACCATCAAAATAACATTAAATACCCACAAACCAAGTAGTTTCAGCCATTTCAATAGCTTCAGTATACAGAAGACTATTGAAACAGTTAAAACTGACCTGGTCGAGCGGTGCTTGTGACGTGACCTGGAGCGACGGGAGCGGTGCCGGGAACGAGAGCGGGAGCGCTTGGAGCGGTGGCGCGAGCGAGAGCGACGAGAGCGAGAGCGCGACCGCCTTCGAGACCGGGAACGGGACCGCGTCCTGAAAACAATAGTAGTACAAGTTTAGATGACGGAATATAGCACCATCTTTATAAAGTTGACTGGATGGGAATGCCTGTTACATTGTCCATCTATATAAGTTATTAAATAACTCTTACTTCGTTACATCTAAATTTAAATAGGTATCGAAACAAATAACATTTAAGTGTCTGTGTTATCAAAATATTTTTTTTTTAAGTTTATAAAAGTTATTCAATACCTACTGTAAAAGTGCAATGTTTTATTTCTGACTACAGTACACTACAGTATGTTTGTTCCGGCTAATCTTCGAAACAGCTGGACCAATTTTGACTGTATTAATTAGCTATATGGTACGATTTTGATGCTGTAAGTAGTAACTTAGGCCACTTTTATTTTTGAAAAAAAAAAAAAAAACTTGAAAATGTCTTTGAATCCCAAATGGCATTGAGCTGTTTTACGAGTCTGACGCGGACGAAGTTGCGGGCACCAGCTAGTCTATACAAATATTATAAAGATAAACGATTACGTTTGTTTGTTTGAACGCGCCAAACTGAGGAATAACTGATTGGTTTGAATTAAAAAAAAACTAGTGATGGATAGCCCATTTAAAGCTTTAGGCTAACGCTCATTGGGAGAATTCAGAATACGTTGCACCGCGCAGCGCTGCGCCGCCCGGCGCCCGCGAGAAAATGTGTATCTTTTCGTGTAGTAAATAAAGTTATATTTTGAGTCACTCTCTTAAAACGTGCGCGTAGCGTCGCGTCGCTGCGCATTTCGTTGTGAACTGGCCCTAATAGAGAGGAAGAGCAACAAAAGAGGAAGGATTGTGTGTAAAATTAGGCACTAGCATAGGTAAACGGACATAATGCAAAGAGGCATTCTCTACCAGTCAGTAACTTTTCATGAGTTAAACAAACTGAGGTGTACACCCCAGTGAGCGAGGTTTTTTTCCTTTCACCTCTGCTCACCTCTTCGTATCATACAGCCATAATATAAAGCTTTTCTACAATCTCTATAAATATTAAACATTCAATTTCTGATTTAAGCATTTGAAGTTGAGTATTTCTCAAACTCAAGCCTGAAAACCTGTTATTTTGGCATTAGGGGTTCCCTAATGCCAAAATAACCTAAGAAATCTTAGACATATAAAATAGTTTTATTTTAGTAATGATCGCAAAACATTCTGATCTGACGCTCTATTGCTGAGTGCTACAGGCTGTTTCATCCTCAAAAATTATTTATTATAAATTCACAGGGAAGGAAAGTTACAGGAGAAACTAGGCTACAACAATCCAGTAAAACCTTACCTCCTTTTATCCTTAGACAGGAGTCCTATGACAGGATCGATTGCAGCTGAGATCAAGTTCTGTGCTTCCTTCACTCGGCACATTGCTTCCTCTATTTCCCTTTGAGCTGCCTCGTTGCTCTTTGTTTGTGGCTTGCATATAGCTTGTGTTGCATGGTGCACCTGTAATATTGTGAAATATTATTAAATTATAATAACCAGCACAGAGATAAATGAATTTGATAAAAAAAAATTGTTTTCTTTTCCTTATATATATATAAATATATAAATGAGGAATCTGACTGACTGACATATCAACGTACAGCTGAAACTACTGAGACTAGGACTGCAATTTTGCACAGTTTCTTTTTACAACATAGGGAAGCACTATGAGAGAATTTTCTAAAATTCACCCCCTAAAGGGATGAAATGGGGGTCCAAATTTTAAAAAGGGTAAAAGGTTTTCTTAATAAATGTCTGTCTGCCTTTTTCCAACTGTGTTGGGGTAAAGGGTAAAAGGTTTTCTTAATAAATATTAACCTTTTGAGTGCGTAATTAGAGACACAATAGTAAGACAATGGCGCGTTAATGCGGGGATCAACAGCTTAATAAAGGTCTGTCTGCTATTTTCCAACTGTGTTGGGGTTGGCTTCCAGTCTAACTGGATATAGCTGCACACCACTTTTGACATGGAACAACTGCACACAACACAATGGTATCACAATACCTAGGCAAGACTGGGGTCAGTTTTCCTGGTTTCTGATTATTAAGCTGTTGATCCCCGCATTAACGCCGGCGTTCACGCGTCATTGTCTTACTATTGTGTCTCTAATTACGCACTCAAAAGGTTAATTATCTATCCAAAACAACTATCAAAGATCTATAAATGACAGCCCAGACCCACAGCTTGAGCTGTTGATCCCCACATTAACGCCGGCGTTCACGCGCCATTGTCTTACTATTGTGTCTCTAATTACGCACTCAAAAGGTTAATTATCTATCCAAAACAACTATCAAAGATCTATAAATGACAGCCCAGACCCACAGCTTAAGCTGTTGATCCCCGCATTAACGCCGGCGTTCACGCGCCATTGTCTTACTATTGTGTCTCTAATTACGCAGTCAAAAGGTTAATGAGGCTTAACATGCTTTCTCAAGCTCAAATGTCTCACTGAAGGCACGTGTTGGATCATTTAGTTCCCTTCAGTATGGTAGAGCTGAGTGGTATCAACAGTACTCAGCTCGGCATACATGCATTATGTTCATGAATGGATGCTGTCAGTGAAGACTGGTCATCTCTTAACTCACATAATAAAAGTAACAAGAAGTATGTAACTATATTTGTAATATATAACATGATTGAAAAGAGTGTCCATGGAGTTTCTTTAACATTCTTCTCCATAAAGATCTATACTTTGGCATGTGCAGTTAGCATTATTTCTCTGACTGACTTCTTGACAATTCAAAATTGCCTGTCGGTTTATTTGAAATAAATGCTTTGATTGACTGAGATGTAGAGAAAAGTCAGTATGACAAGCAAAGATCAACCTAAGTAACTGTAGTTTAACCACATTCAACCCATGTGTGCTGTGTGTTATTTAGCCACATACAGATAATAATGCTATATGTTTAATTAACTTTTATTGTAATAATAAATTGCTATCATCACAAAGGTAAATCATTGAAAGTACAACTTAAAATCTTTGATTGTTTCAGAAGCTGAAGATGCTTCAAACTTTTTAAGTGTTCTAGATTAGATGGAACTACTTGAAAATTCATATCTTACCTTGATAGCCTGTCCTTCAACCAGGCTGCCGTTCAACTGCAGTGCTTTTATGATAGACTCCTGCTCAGTCATCTCAATCAGTGCATACCTCTGCTTGTCTATGTCCCGTTCACAAAACCTCATGTATTTGACCTCACCAGCTTGACAGAAGTGATCTATCAACTGCTGGGAAGTCAAATTGTCCACATCACCTACTAGGACTGTCCTCCTTATTTCCTCAATCTTTCTGGAGTCGTAGGTAGCAGGTAGCGGAGGGTATGGAGGCAACCCTAACGAAACTATCTTAGGGTCGTGTGTCTGGATTACCTGGTTGGGAGGAACACCATCCAGGGCATTGATTACATGCGCCGGTAAACGCGGCTCCACTGTGCTTAATCCCGGCACTAAAGTTCCGTTGCTAGACATTTCCAAAGCTTTGTGCTCATCCGGAATCTCTCCCGACTGCATAGGAATCACTATAAGTGCCCGATCAATGAACACAGTATTGGTCATGTGTTGGGCGACGTTTACAGTTGCCGAATCGTAATATTTTACATAACATATTCGAGACTGCACGGGGCAAGACACGTCTCTGATAGTTGGATACAATCGGATGTCGTCGATCTTCCCCAAGTAACCGAAGAGTGTCTGCATCTGATCTTTAGTAGCCTGGGGTGCGATGTTAGTGACTTGAATTACCCTCGTGCTGCCCGAAACCATTTTTGATGATTTGCACATTAACGATACAAATAATGAACACTTCTTAATTATTAACTGTATCTAGAAACCATTTTGTTTCTACATTTTGTGTAATTAATAAAGATGAAAGAAATTTCATGAAATATTTTTCGCAAAACCACCGCACGCTTTCTTTCCACAGATAAAACAGAAACAGAAACGTCAGACCACTAAACCACAGAGTAAAAAAAATGATTTTACAATCGATACAGATTAAAAATGAGTTATTTTGTGCTTTTCATGCCAGATTCAGACAGGCTAAGCGAACGAATGTTTATTTGAATCGCCTTATACAGTTACGTGAAAATACTCATAGATAAAGTGAACGCTAGCGAAAAAAAATTATACTAGACGAACGACAGTGCTCGCTTCTGAATGCAATCTGTTGATTAATAGGACATTCTTTACTTTCGAGTATTAAAAAATGAGAACAATTTGTTCGTCTAATCACTCCTTAATACTGTAAATGGGCTGCGAGATTGTTTAAAAAAAGTTGCCGAAGTCCTAGAACGCAAAGGGCAACTAACTAAGGGAATACAGGCGGCCTCCGGCCGTTCGATAATCGTCCGGACCGAGCCAGGAGTCGTTGACGGCGCGTAGTGTTGTAATGGAATTATACAGGCCTTATCTGCGTGGCAGGGGCGTAGCTACCGCCGCATCAATGATACGGGACCCCCAAGATCCAGGGGCCCCGTGTGAAAATTCGTAACATGTAATCCACAACCTGCAATTCTCTAATTGATAAGAGGTGCGTAGTTAATGAATAAAATAATTACTAAATCATAGAATGTTCCATTTTTGTAGCTCTGTTTTTGGCTAGGTCTTAAATGGACTAAATCTATCCGGTAAGTCTGTTCATCTCTGTCGTGGCCTATCGCGACTTCGTCTCATGTCTCTGTGCTAGACCTACGGTGTAAAAAATCTTCAAAAACTTTTGATACCCCTTTGAGACTAGCTACGCCACTGCTGCGTGGTATCTTTTTTTTTGAGGTGGGAAAGCATCCAATGACTTTTCCCCGTCTAGGTGGCGTGTGAGACTTTTACTGTTGCCCTTTGCATACTAGTACTACAAATGCGTTGCAATATGCGGCCGACTGCGGGGATTTTCTGAAAAAGAAACCCGTATCTTTTTCAGAAAATCCCCGCAGTCGGCCGCATATTGCAACGCATTTGTAGAACGTATGCAGTTTTTACCGCATTTATACAAAATATTTTGTCTGGACTTAGTCTTTGACATGACAATGATACAGGATCAATTGATTCTTTCTTTAGAACCTGGTTTTGAAAAAAAAGTCAGATCCATAGTTAATTCTGTTAACTATGGATCTGAAATTTTTGGCGGCAAAAACGATTTTGGCATATTTGTTTGAAAAGTTATACTCCCCTTGTAAGAAAATCGCGTCTCAAAGATGTTTAGTGACAATGATACGCTTGAGTCATTGAAATTGAGACTGAAGTCTGGTATGTACCTACAAATATATAGTCTATGTAGAATGCCGATGTGTTGGGTACGTACGCCACAAACGCGGCGGTAAATCCCCTCTTTGAGGAGTAGCTACAGAGGTGTCACGGCGTCCCCACTTCCGCCGGGTTTGGACACAGTTGTTTTGGGAGGTTACTGTGTCGAATTTGGAAGAAACGCCCAGGTTTGTCACGCGCAAATCTACCCCGCTTGGTTGGAGCACCACCGTGTCCTCGTGGAGGCGATCGGTGGTGGTGACCTCTGGGGTCGTAGGTACCCTAGTTTAGGCTATGGTACGGAGCGAGAGGGAATGGGAGGTAGGCACCTCCTTCTGCGCAGCAGTAATACGAGTAAAGGAGGTGGAGATAACGAAAAGAGGAGACCGCCCTCACGTCTCGGTCCCTGTTGGAGACGTCCTGGGCGCCGAGAGTCTTAAGGCGATTCCCAGCCTCCATAGGCGCGGGCTTACTGACGATGAGCAAAGGGCCAAGCAAACCTGGTTCGACGACACGTTGTGTTTCATGCGGGTCTTAAAGAGATGTTACCAAGATTGACGGGGCCAATATAGGTACTATATTATTACAGTGACTAAGCAGAAATTATCTAAAGAAAGAGAAGTATTAAAACTACGCAATAAAGAGCGATCGCTTATTGACGAACTCAATACGACCAAAGCCGAAGTGGAACATTTATCAGAACACCTTGAGGTAAATAGCTAAATCTATATAGGTATATAAAAGGAGAAACTACTGGGACTAGGAGCGTGAAATTTTGCACAAGGTTTCCTTTTATGACGTAGGCGAGCTCTAAGAAAGGATTTTACAAAATTCGATTCTATGGGGATGAAACAAGGCTCCAAAGTTTGTATGGAGAAACCTACTTTGACGCTGGCAAAAGTAAGAGATTAGGAATTAGAAATTTAAAATGTAGATCTAGCAGAAACGCAGTTCTCTCTCAATGCCTGCTCAAAACCTAAAAAAAGCTCGTATAGGTATTTCACTGGCGGGCTTTCACTTATATGCGCGTTAATACCTACCTAAGGGTGTTTTTAATATCGTGCGGTTTTGATCATACATGCGGGATTGCCCCGCGCGCATAACGTCCGCAAATGTCGTTTTTATGCAAGTATTTATTGTACCGCATGGAATACGCACGCGGGACACGGGGCGTGATCCCAGACAGCCGCGCGCGGGGCCCCCACGCGTTTGTCGTCCGTTGTACACAACCACAACGCTCAGCAGCAAGCAGAAAACTAGATCCTAGATCGTAGGTTCAGTTATAAAATAGTACTCTGTGATCGTAGGCAAGCGACCAAGCGTGTCTCACACTGGGAGACATTTTCTGCGTGTGGGGCAAGGAAAGACATTTTTAATTGTTTTGATTGTTTCCATTATTTTGACTATTTAATTATTCCGATTGTTTTAAATACTGTAATAGGTATGATTATTTTATGAATTTTTGCGTACTTTGATATTTTGACTATGTGGATTTTTTGACTATTTTGATTAAGTATATTGACTTCTCTAAATAATTATAATTATTTTATGATTTGAAAAAAAAATAAATGATTCTATATAGTAATATAATAATAGATAATGGCGACTGTGTAAGACTTAGGCCAATTGTTATCTTTACCTGTTAAATTCTCGCCACAATTATGGCGGTAAGTCCCCTCTTTGAGGCGTGGTTGGAAAGACCTCACGGCGTCCTCACCTTCCGCATGACGCAGGTTCTCACCGAACACGGTAAGTTCGGGAAGTTCCTGCACCGAATTCGTGCGGAAGAGACGCCCGGGTGTCGCCACTGTGCGGACCGCCCGGAGGACACGGTGGAGCACACGGTGGAGGTGTGCCCCGCTTGGGCAGAGCAACGCCGTGTCCTCGTGGGGGCGATCGGCGGCGGCGATCTCTCGCGCCGGGCCTTGGTACAGGCCATGGTCCGGAGCGAGGAAGAGTGGCAGGCGGTCGCCTCCTTCTGCGAAGCAGTAATGCTAGCAAAGGAGGCGGCCGATCGCGTGAGGCAACGGTCCTCACGCCCCAACCGCCGCCGGGATTCCGATCCCGATTTCCGGCCACCGTAGGCGAGGGCTTGCGGACGGCGAGCAATGGGTGGCTCGCCGTCCGATCGTCCGGTAACCGTCCGGACCAAGCCCAAGTCGTCGACGGCGCGTATTGTTCCACGCGCGCCTCATGGAGATGTCAGCAAATCGTAGGGGCCCAACAGGGTCGAAGCCTACTGGGGCCACGGGTAGTGTGAAAGCGAAACCCGGGGCCCTGGGACGAAGGCAAAGAAGGAACAGGAGTGGGTTTTTAGTCAGTAAAAGTCTGACACTACTTTCCGCTCCGCCCAAGAGCGGGATTTGTCATAAGATGATTTTCCCACCTAAAAAAAAAAAAAAAAAAAAAAACCTGTTAAATTCTGTACACAGATGCTGTTGGTTTGACTTTAATAAATAAATAAATAAAGGCAATCCCGCATGCGTGATGAAATTCGCACGATTTTAAAAACACCCTAAATACGACAAAAACGAAAGAAACCGTTAGGTACATCGTAGCACTACGAAAGCAGTGGCGTGGCTAGGTGACCAAAAAAATTTTACGTGAGAAATTTTGTAATAACTTCTCTCACCGTTAAAGTTGAACTAGCGACACTGCGCAGGTAATAATCCGGTTTTCGCTACGGGGACCTCCACACACGACTTGACACGACACACGCGTGAAGTCACGCGATGGGTGCCCGCGCGGGCGCCCGCTTAACGTAGCGTTGTCCCTTATTCTGAGTTGAGCGGGAAGGAGTGTCAGACTTTTACTGACTAAAACGAGTTCTCAAGATTAAATTAGTGTTGTAACCTATTTTATTTAAATTTCGAAGGTGGGAATTTTTTTTTGCTGATTCAAAAAGGATTGCTTTTCAGGTTTTGGGGGCCTCCCGAGCTTGGGAGCCCCGGAGCACTGCCCCGGGGCCCCCAGCTTTGGTATCTACGCAAGCTTTAGCAGTTAAGCCAGTATACGAAAGTCATCCTTACTGCTTCCTCACATAAGCTGTTGTTAAAATGATGCAATTTTTTTAATATATCTTTTTTGTTGCAAGTTACAAACTGCTCGTGAGAATGAGCTACAGTCTTTCTATTGACTATTTAATTTTAATAATATGGTAATCGTAACTTGTCCAGCATCTGAAGAATCAAATAACCCAGAGTAAGCACCAAATTTCAATGATCGATATGTGCATGGTTTCTGAAGATTTGAAAATAGAAACACATATTGGTATCCTAAATGAGCACCTAGGAGGATTTCAACAGCTGTTTGACAGAGGTTTGTGTAGCCTTATAATATGTATGCGTTTCAACATAGTGGCCGACGCTGCGTGAGTTGTAAGACTTTAGGCCTGTGGCCGCGCCATCGAAACTGTGAAGAACATATTATCGCAGATATCTCACTGAAAAAGCATCGCAGACGTCTGAGGTTTATGTAAAACCTAGATTTGAATTTGTTGAAACTACTAAAATACAACAAAAAATCCTAGGTTTATATTTCAGGAGCTGTAAGACTAAAACCATGGCCACGTCATTGCAACAGTGAAAAAAACATCATCGCCGATTTCTCGCTGAAAAAGCGTCGCAAAAGTCAGATTTTTTTGTAAAACGTAGATTTGAATTTGTTAAAACTTGTAAAAATACACAAAAAGTCCTAGGTTTATGTTTCAGGAGCTGTAGTACGGTATCACGTTGAAATAAATTGTGATTATCCAGGTATCGAAAAACTTAGATAGGTATTATTAAGATCTTTTTTCATAAACAACACCTATTAAAATGTAGGGCTACCGATAAGAGGTAAAAAACGTTATATTTGTTTCAATAGCATCAACACCCCGTGGCTTATTGTTTACAGAAAACTTTGCACCTATTACACAATAAAAACTTTTTACAAAATAAAAAATAACCGACTTCATTAAAAAAACACTAAAAGGATAAAAAAAATACTTTAATTTCGGAAGTCGGTGTTTCTCGGTATTGTTTGTTTCTTATTTAACACCGACTTCCGAAATTAAAGTTATTTTGATCCTTTTAGTGTTTTTTTAATGAAGTCGGTTATTTTTTTTTGTAAAAAGTTTTTATTTTACACTTTTTAGTTGTGATACACTTATAAACAGAGTACCTATTTCTCATGACGATTCCAATTAACCCAAACACTGCTAGGTTACATTATAAAGTTCCTGTGTCTACCTTCCACCTTCCGGCTCCATCACCAGATCAGTTTGATAGTAGATACCTTATAGCCAAAGTGCATCTCATGACAATTCTAAAAAGCCCAAACACGGCTAGGATACATTCATTAATTACGGAGTTCCTATGCCTACCTTCCGGCTCCATCATCAGATCAGTTCGATAGTACCTTATAGCCACAGTGCATCTCATGACAATTCTAATAAGCCCAAACACGGCTAGGTTACGTTGATTAATTGCGGAGTTCCAGTGCCTACCATCGGCTCCATCATCAGATCAGTTTGATGATGCCATTTTAAACGTAACTATTCAGAACCATTCATTTATTTGTATTGTCATAGTCGCTTAACTATCTTCATTGTGATATCAATGTGAGTATGAAGTTCCGTTGAACATTTCTGGTCTTCTTCATCAGTTCCACTTCATCAAATGTTACTTTTTGACTGTAAATGCTTAAGTTCTCGATGAAAATAACAAAATCACTATATGATTGCCTATAATATTTGAGGAGTTCCCTCGATACCTCATGGATCCCATCATCAGAACTGGATTTTGAAAAAAATGGGACCAATCTGGAAGCATATCCTATGGAGAGAAAAAAAAAATTTGCAAATCGGTCCATAAACGACAGAGTTCTGAGGTAACAAACATTAAAAAAAAAAATACAACCGAATTGAATAACCTCCTCCTTTTTTTGAAGTCGGTTAAAAAATGACATCTGAAGGGCTCTAAATTAAATTAAAATGAAAAAATAAGATATACAGCTGTCTAATGTGTGCGTTCTACAAGAGGGATGAAGAAAAGGAAGGCGGGATGCCTTCACGCCCCTTGATTTATGTGACTTTTAAAGAAAATAATAACAACATGTTTTTTTTTTACTTTATCGTTTGTTTCATTTGAAACGATAAAATAAAATAAAACTGCTATGAATTTTTTTTTTGTCTCATCGGTAGTCCTACATATTAATATGTGTTGTTTACAAAAAAGATCTCGCCAATACCTAATCACGACTTATTTCTAGGTTCTCTTACTAGAGCTGCTGAAATATAAACCTATGATTTTTTGTGTATATTTAAAAGTTTTGACACATTCAAATCTACGTTTTACAAAACAAATTCAGACTTCTGCGACGCTTTTTCAGCGAGAAATCGGCGATGATGTTTTTTTTCACCGTTGTAATGGCGCGGCCATGGGGTTTTAGTCTTATAGCTCCAGAAATGTAGACCTATGATTTTTTGTTGTATTTTTACAAGTTTCGACAAATTCGAATCTAGGTTTTTAACAAAAAACTTCAGACGTCTGCGATGCTTTTTCAGCCAGATATCGGCGATAATATGTTCTTCACCGCTTTGATGGCGCGGCCATGGGGTTTTAGTCTGCTCTTAAAATAGGATTTTTTTCTAAATTTTTTCAAAATTTTTCCAAATTAGATCTGTTATTCACCTAAATTTCAGGTCTCTGTAATGCTTAGTTTTATAGACCTCCGTAGCCACGCGGTTCTCCACGTTTCAATGGTGCGACCAGGTTCAAACCTTTATAACTTTTATAGTAACCATAACTTTGACAAATTTATGTGTTTTGGAATCGACTTTTACATTTTTTTTACAAAATGTTGGCATAGTTTTTCTTTTTAAATATTGTCATGGCCTGAAACGCATACTATAATATTGATTAATTAGTACAGGCACTAATAATCACCGAGTGAATAAAAAAAGAAATCATTTTTTATTAAATAATTAGGTGCAAAAGAATTTACAACTATAGAAGGAGGGAAAATATCTTCCCCTACTGGGATAGTGGGATCACTGGGAATATAGGTTTTCGTAGGTGGATAAAATTAAAAAGGCTCCTTTGCATTTTTAGATAAAAAATAACTATTTTTCAAATTAAAACTACACAAATAGAAATGTGATAATGGCAGTGACAGTCACACTCATTATAGCAGTGCTGCCATCGCACGGACGAGTTTCCAGTTAATCCCAAGACTCTAATCATAGATCGCAGAGAGATGGAGCAACGTTTGAAGGAACAAAGAGACAAGGAAGCTAAGATACAAGAAGATTTTCGTCAGAAAGAGAAGCAGATAGCAGAAGAAAACCAACGGCAAATGAAAGAAGCAGCCGCCATCGATGAAGAATGCGAGGTTATTGAACGAGAGTGCGCTGTGCTTAGAGTAAGTGCCAGAGAGTATGATCCCGCCGTATTTAAACCAAACATTCAGCTTTGGTTCGGTCACCCTTGGCCAAACTTTTTAGCTTCGGTTCGATCACTCGGTCAAACTTTTGGCTTTGGCCTAAGTCTCCCGAAGTTATAGCTAATGCCGAAAGTTCCCAGCTATCGAATAATATGGACGAAATCGACATTATTTAACTGGCCCGAGGTATTTTACATAGTACAGTCAAACTTTTATAAACCAAACTTGAACTGGTGTTCTCAGGGTTATTAGTATACCTATTAGGTAAGTAGATCTTCGGCTACGGTTTCGGTCTTAGAAATTTAAATTAGAAAAAATGATCTATAAATCCAAACACTAGAAACCTTGTAATTTAGATGTCTTCAAGGCTAGAGTGAATAGGCTCTTAACAAACTAGTGCGCTTCACCATCAACAATTGCATCACTACTTATCATCAGGTGGGATCGCAGTCAAGCATTAGTTATTATCATTAAAAAAAATCAAACTGACACGAGTTATTTTTTTTATATTTCAGAAAAGAAACAACGCGATAATGCTGAAACTAAGAAAGAGATTGCTCGAGGCGGAAAACGCTAGACGCGAAGCTATGAAGCGGAACGCTCCGCAGACGAGCAGCAACAATGACAATGAGACAAATTAAACATTTAAGGCTGTAAATGTTTATTTAATTAACAAAAAACATCTAACCATTAATATATTTAACATATTGATTAGCAGAATCACAATTCAAAAGGGAAATCGAATCTAAAATTGCTATACAAAGTTCAATAGATTACGTTTATATATTTTTATGTAAATAAGGTTGAATGTCGTATAGCAACGTGACAGGAGAATTTATTCCTTCTAGCGACCCACCATAGCTAAATCCTTTTGAATCACTATATATAGGTGAAAATTGCATGAAAATCCGTCGTATCTGTTGGTTTGTTATTACAGGCTGGATGAAACTGTGTAGATAGATCATGTCTTGGATGCTTTTTATTCCTAAGATGAGCATGTTCGTTTGGAATAATGGGATAATCTACGATTTTCACGCGGGCTTAACTACTGGCAAAAGCTAGTCCAAAATAGTAATATTAAATGACTAACACCTAAACGCAAATAATAACAAGTACGTTTACATAATTACTTTATTTCAATACCATGATTAACAGTTTAGATTGACATTAAACTTGTAGTTTCCCCTTAAGTTGCAACCAATATAGTATTTTTTTTAATAATAATATTAACTAGGCGTATTTTTCATTTGATTTCCAGTACCTAGCGGCTGACTTGACTGTCTGACTTTCCCGAGGCAACTTTAGACGAAACTAGAAATTTTATTTTAACTACAATAACACTGCATAATATTCAGTTAACTAATCCTACCTATAGCATAGGTAGGTATAAATTAAAACTTTTAAATATAAATAAAATCAAACCTATGTTCATGTAATAGGAGATGTATATTTCAATAAAAATAATTAATTATAAATAACCCTGTTACATACATAAACTGGTGCTTTCTAAGTACATTAAACATTCCTACTTATAAAACAAAGATTCAATTAGCTAAATCCCTAAACCCTAGTAGATTTCATAATAGAAGGTAATCAAACCAAAAATATTTTAAAGTTTAACAAAGAACGGTTACCATGACGTTCAAAGTAAGATTGTTTCATTCTTATTTCAGTGTGGGTCAGAGACAGAGCTGTACAGCACCATCTCTTACCCACAATGGAATAAGAATAAAACAGTGGTCCTGAGTCCTGACTACAACGTGTAAAAAAGTCAGTCGTGCGAGAGGGATGGAGCTATACACCCAATATAGCTCCACCCCTTTAACAGTTCATTATCGCAAAATGGATCGTGTTAAGAGCTCCTGGTAGGGCCTCTGGTGTACCTCAAGGCAGTATGTTCAGTCTTGTACTATTGTATTCGGTATTCGTCATTGGCGTGTGCCACCTTAGCTAATAGGTACATGAATACATCCTATCCATAAGTGTACGTCAGGGATGTTATGGATATGAAATTTCAGATCTGGATACGGATATAGTCATAGGAATAATAAGTATTATACTGGTTTCAGATACGGTTACGGATATGAAATTATTTTGTAAGTAGATATTATCCGCTAGTTTCGGATAGTTTCGGTTACGGATATTAGAATTTGAAACATTTAAATTAAAAATAGGAATAGCTATAGATTTGACTTTTATTTCTAGTTATTATTTATTATCATTATTATTCGATTATCATTTATTTGGCAGGGCAAAAAAAAGCCTTTATCCGAAACTTTTATTTTACGCACCATAACATTCCTGGTGCACATGGTCACGGTCCTACCCACATTGGTGACGTCACCGTTAAATCGGTTTTCAGTCACGACATAAAATATAGTAAGGTAGTAGTCGTAGCATCATGCATAGTACGTCAGTCACGTCACGACCGCCGCGTCTATAATAGGTATAATCTATGTCATTCACATACAATTAAATCCCAAAGTTGCACGTAGATGTGACTGATCGTTAATTTGACCGTGACATGAGTGATGTGTAATGAGGAACCTTATGCCCGATTTCTGATTTAATCTGTGAAGTATGGAGTGTCGGCCTTACGCGCACTGCCTTGCGGTGGAACGCGGTGCGTTTATTCTACCGTACGGTAGAATAAACGCATTCACAGGGACGCGCACTGCGGTGAAAAAAACGCACGTTTTAACCGACTTCAAAAAAAAGGAGGAGGTTATCAATTCGGTTGTATTTTTTATCATCATTTGATGGAATCCATGAGGAATCGAGGGAACTCCTCAAATATTATGCATTTACAGTCAAAAAGTAACATTTGATGAAGTGGAACTGATGAAGAAGACCAGAAATGGTCAACGGAACTTCATACTATGTAGATATCACAATGAAGATAGTTAAGCGACTATGACAATACAAATAAATCAATGGTTCTGAATAGTTACTTTGAAAATGATATCGTCGAAGTGATCTGATGATGATGATGCGGCGAAAAAAATGCACGTTTTTAACCGACTTCAAAAAAAAGGAGGAGGTTATCAATTCGGTTGTATTTTTTTTTATGTTTGTTACCTCAGAACTCCGTCGTTTATGGACCGATTTGCAAATTTTTTTTTACACCACCTGCTCGATGATGCCCTTTTATATGTCATACAACCATCACTTAAAGCAAGTCATTCTGTCCCTAGGGAGATAATGCAGTATGGGCGATCCCTAGGGAATAATGAGATTTGAATTTGGAACGTCAATAAAAACTTTTTACAAATAAAAAATAACCGACTTCACTAAAAAAAACACTAAAAGGATCAAAATAACTTTAATTTCGGAAGTCGATGTTTCTTGGTATTGTTTGTTTCTTATTTAACACCGACTTCCGAAATTAAAGTTATTTTGATCCTTTTAGTGTTTTTTTTAGTGAAGTCGGTTATTTTTTTTTGTAAAAAGTTTTTATTTTACACTTTTTAGTTGCGAACTACTTATAAACAGAGTGCCTATTTCTCATGACGATTCCAAATACTTAACCCAAAACACTGCAAGGTTACATTGTTTTATTAGAAAGTTCCTGTAATCTATCTTCCAGTTTCCGGCTGCATCACCAGATCAATTCGATAGTACCTTATAGCCAAAGTGCATCTCATGACAATTCTAATAAGCCCAAACACGGCTAGAATACATTGATTAATTACGGAGTCCCTATGCCTACCATCCGGCTCCATCATCAGATCAGTTCGATAGTACCTTATAGCCAAAGTGCATCTCATGACAATTCTAATAAGCCCAAACACGGCTAGAATACATTGATTAATTACGGAGTCCCTATGCCTACCATCCGGCTCCATCATCAGATCAGTTCGATAGTACCTTATAGCCAAAGTGCATCTCATGACAATTCTAATAAGCCCAAACACGGCTAGGACACATTGATTAATTACGGAGTTCCTATGCCTACCTTCCGGCTCCATCATCAGATCAGTTCGATAGTACCTTATAGCCAAAGTGCATCTCATGACGGTTCTAATAAGTCCAAACACGGCTAGGTTACATTGATTAATTACGGAGTTCCAGTGCCTACCTTCCGGCTCCATCATCATCATCAGATCACTTCAATGATACCATTTTCAACGTAACGTAACTATTCAGAACCATTCATTTATTTGTATTGTCATAGTCGCATAACTATTTTCATTGTGATATCAAAGTGAGTATGAAGTTCCGTTGACCATTTCTGGTCTTCTTCATCAGTCCACTTCATCAAATGTTACTTTTTGACTGTAAATGCTTACGTTCTCGATGAAAATACCAAAATCACTATATGGTTGCCTATAATATTTGAGGAGTTCCCTCGATTCCTCATGGATTCCATCATCAGAACTGGATTTTGAAAAAAATGGGACCAATTTGGAAGCATATCCTATAAAGGGGAAAAAACAAATTTGCAAATCGGTCTATAAACGACGGAGTTCTGAGGTAACAAACATAAAAAAAAAAATGATAAAAAAAATACAACCGAATTGAATAACCTCCTCCTTTTTTTGAAGTCGGTTAAAAACCGTCAACAATATGTGAACTAAAATGTATGTGCATCAACAAGTTTATTCAAAATTCAAATTGGCCACTAACAAAAAAAAAAAAAACAAAACGTGGTCGAAAAAGTACTCGTAGGTATTGAAAAAGCGGGAGCGATAAAGAAAATTGAAACTATAGAATCTTAGAGTAGTGAATGTTTGTTTCAAATCTCAAGACGTGTTGAATGATAGTTAAGTTTTACTTGTACATAGTACTTATATGCCTCTAATATATGATTTGTTTTACTAAATTATCTTTTAATTATCTCACAGATGGTGTAATAAGTAGAGTATCCAACACGGGGATAAAGCTGTCTTTGTCTTGGGTGGCTTGAATTCCTCACTTCACTCAGGCAACAGCAACCTTCGTTTCGTTCGGAATTTAACATGCCGCCCGCGACTTAAAGACACTGCTTTATCCCCTTGTCACATCACATAATCTACTATTTTTCCCCATAGAGGAAAAATCCAGTTCTGATGATGGGAACCATGAGGAATCGAGGGTACTCCTCAAAAATTATAGACCACCTTATAGTGATTTTGGTATTTTCATCGAGAACTTAAGCATTTACAGTCAAAAAGTAACATTTGATGAAGTGGACTTATGAAGAAGACCAGAAATGGTCAACGGAACTTCATACTCACATAGATATCACAATGAAGATGGTTAAGCGACTATGAAAATACAAATAAATGAATAGTTCTGAATAGTTACGTTGAAAATGGTATCATTGAAGTGATCTGATGATGATGATGGAGCCGGAAGGTGAAAGGTAGACACAGGAACTTCATAATAAAAAAATGTAACCTAGCAGTATTTGGGTTATTTGGAATTGTCATGAGAAATAGGTACTCTGTTTATAAGTGTATCGCAGCTAAAAAGTGTTTAATAAAAACTTTTAGGGAAATAAAATAACCGACTTCACTAAAAAAACACTAATAAAAATAAAAACACTAATAAAAATTTCGGAGAAACAAACAATACCGAGAAACCCCGACTTCCGAAATTAAAGTTATTTTGATCCTTTTAGTGATCTCTATGCGATAATAATAATAATAATAACCCCATCGCCGTATCTCTACGTTGACGTCGTGGTGGGGCTTGCGTGCTCCAATATACCCTAGGTCTGTATCGGTAAAGTTTGCTTTGCCGTAATATGCCTAGGGTGAGGGGCCAGACTAAGAGAGATACAATCCGCAGTGCAGTTTTGTGGCGAACTGTTGGGCATTAGCGACCCCACGGACCCGATCTCCCGGGAGAATTCTTGTTCTTCATCTCCGGCTTGCCTTTATTGGCCGGCCGTAGTGAACACTGACGAGGAACTGAGCTCTCTCTCTTGCCTTTATTGGCTGGCTTGAGTGGAGATTCGCAAGAGCAAACGTGCTCGGGAGAAGGATGTATAATCCAGTAAGGTGCTGGTAGGGATCTTGACCGTACTTCCGGGATTGTCCTGATAGCCGTGGTATACCTCTCCACTCCTTAAGCACGTCAGGATATGTTGCCCTCTTGTTGCTACGTCACTTCGTGCTAGCGGCCGTTTTTGGGGGCCCATTTATTGAGTGTGCAAGTCACCCCCTGCCTTTTTTCGATGCATATTAATAACGTTGTTCAGGCAGGGGCCATAGTCTTGACATAGTTCCATATTACCAGTCCACTTAAGACTCCAAAAACCATAGCCCTATTATCTTTGTTCTCCATATGTCGCAACAGTTTTTCAATAACCGGGGGTTGTCCTTGGGTGCACTAGCATAGCGCGTACAGGGATAATCGTCGGTTGGTATCATGTTCCATTATAATTGTCTAAAGGGCCTCTGCGAGTTGGCTTCGGCTCCTCGTACGCCTCCCAAAGGTCCAGGACCTCAGGGTCCTGAGATAAATAAAATATAAAAAAAATAATAATAATATTCCACAACTATCACACAACGCCGTCTAGTCCCAAGCTAAGCAGAGCTTGTGTTATGGGTACTAGACAACTGATAAACATACTTATATATTTCTAAATACATACATATATAGATAAATTAGACCCAGACACAGAACAAATGATCGTGCTCATCACACAAACATTTGTCCTGGGTGGGAATCGAACCCACGACCTCCGGCATAGCAGTCAGGGTCACTAACCACTAGACCAACAGGCCAGTCCGATACAAAAATATGTGCGGTAGTTTCACCGCAAATTTGCAGCTAGAGGCCAACGGTGATTCTACCGCATGCGTTTATTCCACCGCAGTGCGTGCACTTCTATGACACTCCATACTTCACAGATTATTCGTTAGAAAAACGCAAGGCAGTGCGCGCAAGGCCTAACCGCAGAAAAAAAAGTGTTTAAGTAACTCAAAGGTAAAACTTGTTTTGGAATAAGGCAGTTTTATAATTTTATTAAATTTTTGGGTTCGAAATGCATTCATTTCGTATCCAAAAATTTAATAAAATTATCCTACCTCCTCTTTCCTGCCTACTACCTACCTCTTTCATGATTAAATGCTATTTCTACATAACCTCTTAATCCCAATAACGATTTACTACTGAAGTTCATCGCACGGTGAACGCTGAGCAGGCAAAAGCTTTGATCGACTCAACGCGCGATTATTTAAAGACAAACTGTAGCAACTAAACAAAGAAAAACAACTATTTAAGCTGTTGATCCCCGCATTAACGCCGGCGTTCACGCGCCATTGTCTTACTATTGTGTCTCTAATTACGCACTCAAAAGGTTATAGCTCAGTACGATATAGTTTGCACGGACAAGAAAGACAACACAAAACGAAAAAACATATATTGGTAGTCTCCTCGTCCTCGCCCTCAATTGTCGAGTTGAAGCAGTAAAGCTACACTTCGTTTAATCCAATGAGCCGAGGGTTTATCAGACGGCAGATAAAACGCTAAGACGAAGTTAGATGAATGACCTGTTGTAGCTAATACTCCTTTCCTCTCTAAAGTCTTGTAAAGGGGGCATTTATATCTTGAGCCCTCTACAAAATCTTTTTTCATTTTGGGGAAAAGCCATATTACTGGCATATTATCATTTAATAATTTTGGGAATTGTTCGGCAATTGCGTGGACTTTCCGATCCCAACGCCCTCCATCCATAAACAGACCTTGCACGTACACTCCTGACTCTGGGGGAACATCTTCAAAATCAACCTCATGCACTTCAAAGTCAAATATTAGCAAATCTATAGGAATTTTCTTAGCTCTAGCATAATTTTGGACAGATCCGGTGAGGAACGCCTGAGTGAAAAAGAACCCTGACAGCCAAAATGTTGGTGGTTTCCCGTTCACATACCAATCGTTTAGCATATCCAATCGTTCTATGAAATCTGTTACATAACTCGGAAGTGGCTTCATACTAGGGTAGGAAACTTTACGCCAGTTATCTGGAATTTTTCCGAGCAGCATTGCATTGGATTGTAAATCTAATGATGCGGACATTACAATAAGACCTTTCACTGCTTTTTGCAAATCTTTTAAAGAAACCTTTATCTCATGTAACAATTTGTTAAAACGTTCCATCTCTTGTATTAAAACCGTATTCATAGATTCACTATAATCAACAGGATATTTTTTTTGAGCAGTTTCCAGATCGAATTTTTTTGGTAGCTTAGAAAGAATTTCTGTGGCCATGTGAACAAGAATAGTTTCTGTATTTCCACCTTCTCCACCACTCCCTCCACCTTCAACGAGAACCAAAGCTTGCGTTAATTCCATAGAAGTAGTATAATCACGGGTTATGCCTGCATTCATATGTAGTCCAAAAACTTCAGGTGGAGGATTTACAGGAACAGTTTCAATATGCTTCAGATAATCTTGATATTCACATCTTCGCGGCAAGCCATATTGTGGCCCAATGTCACAAAACGAATAATTGGGGTCATTTACGACGCCAGGATTGACAAAGTTATCTAGTATCGTAACTATTAAACGACGATCCCAATCATCTGTCACTCTACCACCGTAATTGCATTCACCAGTCAAATACTTAATAGCTACATATTGAATTTCTTCATATTGGTTTAAAAACATTTGCAACTGCATTACTGATATTTGAAAATCAGAGTCATTAAAGCCGTATTGAATATTCCATCCTAACGGACCAAATTTTTTTCTTTCTTGTAATACGGCATGGAAAAAACTAATACCGTATAAAAGCTTACTAAAAGTTTTATCTTTGCCTGGACATCCCTCGAAGAATTCAGCTTCTTTTACAGGCTCAGAAATATAAGATCGATTTAGATTATGTTGAAGTCCCGTGGGGGGCTCATTTGTCATTTTAACCGCTACTTGTAAAACAGCTTGAGGAAATTTATCAGACGGATAACTAGTTAGCCATAATCTAAAACTTAAATCTGTGTTAGTTAAATCGAAACCTTCAATAATTTTCTCAAGACTTGGGAGCCACGAAACCGCTAAGTGACAATTTTGCAAACATACCCAGCCGCCTTCAAGTTGGGCTATTTCAATCATTGCTTTCGCAATTGGGCCTTGTCCTTGTCCTAATGATATGGAGTTGAATCTATGTGAATATCCCATTCGTTCACAATATTTTATCAATGCTCCCATTGGGTCTGAGCCTGGAGACAATATGAATATTAAAGGTGCCAGACAGTTTGAATCTCCAAAAGATTTACCTATATCAAACGGCGGTGGCGTTATATATTTCCGCCCCATCTGCATTTCTACAAAATCTGATATTGCTATTGTCAATTTGTCAGGCCTTAAAACCCTCACAACTAATAGTTTTTGAAATTGAGACAATTTCGTGCCCCACACTCCAGGCAGAGGTCTATTGTGTGGTTCCATATCATCATAAACTTCTTGCCACTTAGTTACATTGTTTACAAAATATTCGCGAAACCCAGCATAATTGTGTAAATCACTAAGTCTACATATTTCATCCCAGCTTTTATCAGGTAACCATTCAACGGGTTTTTTAAAATGATTTTCAACAGCTATGCCTCCTGTTATTAAGAAGATATGTTCATCCAATTTTAATTCCCCTGTAGAAAGCATCATTTTACAACACATAACATAAGAAAACATCAACTTATCTTTGTCAAAGAGTGATCTACATACGTTACTGTATAAATTAAAAGTAAAAGTGTCTTTCAGAAACTTTAATCTTTTGTCCAAATCTTTAGACTTATTGGCATTCTCAATTGAAATTACGTAAAGATTGATAAACCAAATTAAGGAATATTGATACATAGGATCAACGTTAGGCAATTCTGTGACACAGTAATATAATACAGCAGAATGTGAAGCGATTGGTCTATAACCGTGACGGAATTTTTCTATTATAATTTCGGTCTCCACGCTAGCTTCCTGTTTTTTCATAATATCAACAGCTAAAGTTTTTGAGGAGTCTAGAACTTCAACAGCAGTTTCATCTTCCAAAATATCCCCTTTTGTTTCTTGTAAAGTACGTAAGATATCATCTTCTACTTGTTTTAAAGCGGCTCGATTATTAGCACTTTGAACGATTAATTTTTCCCTTTTCTCTTGCAAATCTGGCCTTTCTTTAGCGACAACTATACCCAACAACTGATCTTCTAATCCATCTTTAGTAAGCGCAAAGTTTATTAACGTCACTTTGTTGAAAATTTCGGGCAAATAATGCGGATTCCTTAATTTCGTTGTCATGTAAAGTCTGAAGTTTGGATGGTATTCTATTAAATTATCTCCAAGGGCGATAAATTCTTTACCACCTTGCATATAGGTATTTTTTAGAAGAACTGGGTCCAATGGCGCATCTATCTCTTCCAAAACGCACTCTATGAGGGCAGGTTTTCCGTATTCCAAGCAAGTTTCCATAACTTTCATGTAATTACCATCAGTGAATTTAAGTAATTGCAAATCGTTTGCTTTTTCCATTGTTTTTATCCATTTATTTGCTTGACCTTGCGGATCAATCATCAAAGACCATTTAATGGAATTGTCTTGAATGACACCGTTATCGACGGAAAATGAGTCTCTGGGTAATCCGGCTATACACCAATTTTGAATCTTGATATCTGTTCCTAATATATCTTTAAAAACGAACACTTCGGAATGCGGCATTTGTAATTTTATGACTAGGTCACGCCATTGATCAATCATTCTCGTTCTGATAGGTAACGTATAAGGTGCTAAATAAGCCATGATAGCACATGACACAAGAATATCTCCAGCTAGATGATCAAATAAGGTCTGTAAATTTTCAGCGGCTTGTGTCCAACGTACTCTTTCGCCACCTAAGCCACCAATTAACTTTTCAGCCCTAGCCAGTTTATCAATACACAACTGTACTTCGTCTTCTAATGCTTTCTTTTTAATGTTAGCTTCTTCTAATGCTTCGTTCAATTCTGCCAATCTGGCTTCTAATCTGGCTACTAATGCTTTCTTTTCTTCCAAAATAGCCATTGTTTGTGCGAATTCTTTTTCAGCTGCCTCTAATTTTGCTTTTTTAGGGGCTACGACCTTAGCTACCGCATCGTACATATCCATGGCAATAATCCATTTGCATAGACCTTCAGCGGCTGTCGAAGCTTTTGCAATAATATGAGGCTTAAAGTCTTTATGACTAAGATACTCTTTTCGAATTTTTTGCATTACAGGAATAGGAATATTATCCTTGTCAAAGTTTTTTAAAGACTCTAAGAAACTCATATCCCCTAGTATTCTTTTACTAGGACCCCAGTAATCTAATATTTTTTTCCCAGGATTGTCTGGATCTGGGATTTTATCAGGTTGAATACCTTTTATTACACATACTGCTGCCATGACTAGTTTTACAGTAAACGGGGGATTTTTCATAGATTTCACAATCGTTATATCTGCTGGTTTTAAAGTATTTAAAGCTGCAATAGCGTCTTCTAAAATTGGTAACGCGAGTGCTAAATCAGCTTCACAATCCTTTTTCAGTTCTTGTGCAGCCGCTGCTTGAACATTTGCAACTTTTTGATCCTCTCTTACTTGAGCGGCAGCTTTATCGGCAATCGCAGTTTCAACTTCTATTTCTTGCATCATCTTTGCTGATTTTGCAGCCATAACCATAAGTTGAGGCTTCAATTCGTTTAAATCACGTTGCATTATAGCTACTGCATCAGCTGCTTGGCCTAGTTTATCTAATCCATTGGTATATCTAAGTTTTGCTGCTCTTAGTTCTCTTTGCCTTTTGTTTGTCAACGAGGTAAAAGATTTTATTAAATCTAAATAAGACGCCGATGTAATATAGGTTTTCCTCCCAAGAGTATTGTAGAATTCAATCGATATGACTCGAGCGTCTACATGAAATTGTTTGCAAGCTATTACGGCAGATGCTTTAACTTTGTCTGGTACATTCACTTTAACCATATAATAGTGCGCAACCATTTCTAAAGCGTCCTCGGGCCAGCTATCGTACCAATCAATAGTACAACAATTAACCAACGACGGATAAAGTCGCAGTCTTGTTCTAAAAGCACCTCCTATCGGGCTAAAGCACAATACAATGTGTAACTTTGCTTTGCAGCGCCCAACAAAGAAAGCCATTATCTGTAACGGACTTATGTCAAGATTTCTGTTACCACCCTGTGCAGCCAAGCGTGTTATTTCAAGAATTTCTTGTTGTTCGTCTAATCCATATAAATTAGGTACTTCACCAGAGTTAAGTAGACTATCTAGATTCTGTATAAATACTTCTTCTTTTATTTGACCTTCAGTAAACAAGAAAGTAGTGTCTTTATTCAAGCCACCTGACTCACGAAGAACTAATTTTACGTCGTCGTGCCAATCTTTTACGCTGTAAGTTTTTGTAATCTCTGGCTGGAATACTTGCTGGCCAAATATAGTACTGGCTAAACGCGTAAGAGATTGTCGTCCAGAACCGCCAACACCAACAAGTAAAGCATTTCCTGAAGGCATGCATAAAAGCCTACAAATCTTTGATAAATGTTCCAGAGCATAGTCAAATAGTACAATAGTCATTTTTGCTTTATGCATTGTATTGTATTCAGCTAGCATTGAGTCCGCTACATTTAGAAAAGCTTCTTTTGTTGGCATTTCCTCATATCGTCGTTCACCTTCTAGACTGTCTGTGTCTAAGTAGGAACCAAACATCATTGCTTTAATAGTATCGCGAGTAACAACCTCATTATCATTTTGATAATTATCCAAAGCATTTTCAAATGTGTCTTTCATGAAATCTTTGGTGGATTTTTTTAGACTTTCGAAAAACCAAGAACGATCATCGTCATCGACAAGTCGATCATAAAATACGCGTAAAACTTCGTGAACCCAAACCCTTACAAATGTCTTTTTGTTATCAACCGATTCTTTCCTTAACAGTGCACATCCTTGAATAACTCTTGAAATGTCTCTTAAGTTAAAGGTGTAATGTGATTTAGCAGGCGTTGGTCTTAATCCTACTGTAGCATTATCATATACATCCATTGTAGCAGCTATAATGTTTACAATTACGGGCTGAACGTCTTGACTGAATCCATTTCTTCTCCAACCCAATTGTAACAAAGAAGTAAATATCTTACTCATACTTTCTTTTGAGAACTCGTTAATTGAGTAAATATTAAAATGTCTTAGCATTCTTGGGTAAATAAGTTGTCGACTACCACCAACCGGTCCAATAGCCGCATAGAAGAAGGTGTCATGTATGTATAATTTATCAGTTGTTTTAAGATCATACCAATGTCTCTGATCAAAAAATAATCTAAGTAATTCAATTGCTGGTTGAGCACCATATGTTTCTTTGGCAGGCATGTTCATGTCATCAATAAATATAATAGCTTGTTTCCCTTTTGATGGTCCGTAATTATTTTTTCTTCTCTTGTATAGTTTAGAAATAACAAGCTCTTGCGTTTGATTGGCAGAAGTTGTAGTTGTAAATGTTATGAATCCAGGAGTATAAAGATCCATTGAAATGCGATTCATCAAAAAATTTTGAACTATAAAACTTTTCCCGGTACCTGTAGGTCCAATAAAAAGCAAAGGCTGTTTAAATTGAGTGTGTAAATGTAACAGTGCATAGTATTTTTCAGTTTCCAGGGTTGGAATAACAGTTTGGAGTAAATTAATTTGCTCTTTCACAGCGACTGCTTTCACAGTATCCACCCACGGTTTCCAACAACCTTTTCCTTTAAACATATAGTAATGATCAACAAGCATTCCTTCTACGGGAACCGATACATCGATGCGATCAACTGACGGTGGCAAACCCCGTTCACCCCTAAAGTACTCTCTAACTAAAGTGTCGTATTTTTCACGGGAATCGGTATTAAGAATTCCGCCAACCCCCCAAATTAAACTACTCATAAATGCAGCGGTAAACCAAGTTCTAGTATATTTCGTGTCTTCTTCACCTTCTATCGCATTATCCATAAACATTACCACAAGTCTGAGCGTGCTAACTACTAAGTTAACGTCTCCACCTGTCACTAATTGAATGCATTTTTTTTTTACAAAATAAATTAATGGATCAAATAGCCAATCGCACATCGTGTAAATGTATTCTTCATTATCTTCATACCATATAGGATTTAGAGTGTTCACCCAGGACTTATAGAACGGCCTGAATCCCATTGATACTGATTCCATGTATATCATTCCACATCTAGAGACAGTAGCAGGAGAAGCTTGAGCTAAGTCCATAACTTCAAATATCATGGACATAACACTAGTCATAGCCATAACTTCACCAGACGTTAAACACAGTTTTTTATTATCGTCTAATACAGTATTCATATTTTCGATCCAGACAGCATCTACAGGACCGTCGAAGACGATCCATTTCTTGACTGGTGTATCCTCTGAAGCAAAATTTCTAAACATTGTTGCAACAATACCATCAGTCCACTCATACGAAATTGGATCAAACGCACCGTAAAGCTGACCCATGGTCACCGCTTTAGGGTTTAATACTTTGTACGTACATGAACATCCACCAGGTTGACCCCTCTCTTCCATCAATGTCAACGATTCTGCTAATATCTTTAATGTCATCGATTTCCCAGAAAAAGGATCACCTACTATCATAAATCCATGCCGCACGATCATCATTTCAAATATTTGTATCACTTTAAGAAGGAAACAATCCATTGGTTGAAGATTGTTTCGTTCACATGTGACGTGGCATGCATCCAAGAAGTTCACATAATCTGGTTTTGGCAGTGTAATCCCGGGGAATAAATCCGATATTATGCCTTCGAATAAAGTTACATCACAAGACAAGAATTTGGGTAAGTTGACGTCTGTAATAGACCGAAGGAGTAGAATGCTCTCACTTTCATTAGGGAAAGCTCTTTTCAAATTACCAGCCGCCGACAAAACAGTTTTCACAGCTCGCATTCCATAATCGTAGTGATTTTGCGAAGATAATTGTTCGGAACATAAACGATATGTCGTGACGATTTTTACTGACAAACTTCTGGCATCAACGAAGCCAAAAGAATACAAGGAAATTTCACCAATCATTGCATAATCCGGTACCATCATTGCAACTGTTCTAAATAGTACTTTAAGATTGTCAGGTAGCTCTGACCGTCCTGCGTAACCCGGATTCATGGTAATGCAAACATAACAAGCAGGATTTAGATTTAATGTTGTTCCTTCAAAAACAAAGATTTCAAGATGTTGTCTAATGGCTTGAACTATACATAAAATTTGTTGAGCAATGACAGAGAGTACTTCAACATCTATTCTGTTAAACTCATCAAAACATGCCCAGGCGCCACATGAAGCCAACCCTTTAAAAAACTTACCCATTGCTTTGTAATCTAATCCATCGGAACAGTTGAATACAACGCACTGCACGGCTAGTGCTTTGGCCAAGTCTTTTGCTGTTTCAGTTTTACCTGTTCCCGCGGGGCCCTCAGGAGCTCCATTTAAATGAAGATAGTAAGCACCTATAAGGGTTCGATAACATCGATCAGTCAAAGGTGTTATAACTAATCTATCGCTATTGCCTAAGTATTCATATGCATAATTCACTACGGCATTTATAATTTTAACAAAAACCCTTTCCTCCTCCCAATAGTAACGAAGTTGTGCTAGCCACTGAAAATCTGTTTCTTCAGTAACATTTTTACCTATTAAATCAAATATAACATCTTTGGCGTGCACATCGATTACAATGAGAGCTTTAATTGTAACACTTTGTAATTTACTTAAATCAGTACGTCGAATAACGGCAACAGTTTCGTTTAGTTGTTTGTTCAATGAACGATGAAATGCTTCCAATTCGCTCAATTTATGTGCTTGAAGAGCTTCATGTACATCATTAGCCCAATAAATTTGAGATATTGCTAGAACTACCATACCTTCCCACGAAAGTATCCATTCAGCACGGCTTATGTTCGGATAGTCATAATAAGATAGTTCGGTCTCTGATCTAACGGCTTTCAACATTTGATCTTCGACTTGGACCAACCACTTTTCCACAGAGCCCCTCGCAGCTTGTACATTAATTATTTCAAGGAATTCTATTTGTTCAGTTTCTTGAGATATCATTGCAGATATATTAAATTCTTCATCGAATACTAGTTTACTTATTCCTTCAAAACATTTCTTTAAATGAGGTTGCACTTTAAGAGGATTTTTTGTTTCGGATAAAATTTCCAACATCTCATCGTTAGATAAGAAGAAGAACCTTGGGAAAAATAATCGTTTCTTTTCTAGATAATTGTTAACGCCATCGTTAATTTTCTCTAGTAATCCTGAGCAAACTTGAAACGCTTCTAAGACACCGGCGCCACCTGCAAGCTCAAGCGCATGAGGGTCTTTTTCCACACAACCCATGTACCTTCGGTATGTATTATTTACTTCAATAAACATAACTCCTTCTTCGGGCATCTGGGCAACTATGTCTTTAGAAGAAAATATGGGTAATAAATACAACCACTGACTTTGTACTTTTCCCCATTCATCAATGGTTAGATTAGTCCTCACAATTTTTTCATACCATGCTTTTACTTGACTTTCGAAAGGTTTAACAAACGCAGAACCTCTCATACCAACAGTTTTGACGATATGATCGTCTAGAACACATTGAATATCGTCAAGTGCCGTGAGTATATTTATTCCGGTGTCTTTAAATGGATTCACTTTAAAACATATGTCTGTCCATTCAGCAATCATTTTATTGAGATTTGTTATCAAAGCAAGTTCTTTTGTCGCAGCTACACTTATTATTTCGTACTGATCAATATCATCCCAGAGATTGTAATTGATGATCTTTCGCAACGTAGTACCTGCTGTCGGAGTCAAATCAAAGCCTGCAATAAGAGACATTTCATCCCAATGCCTTTGCACTAAGGCTGGATTGCACATTATATGGGCCATCTGTACATTAGGCCGCCATTCTTTTAACTCGGCAATAGCTTGAGCGCACAACTTCATTGGAGCTGGAAGATTATTGACATCAGGGTCGTCTACCAGACCCTGAAAGCGTTTTTCCGTGCCTTCTGCAATTTGTTGCTTTATCTTATTTTTATAATTTTTAGATATCTTGAGAAACTCTTTATAATAAAAGTCATGATCAAATTCTATTTGGTGGTGATCCATATATTCAAAAGGTCCATCCATCCAAGTATAATAACTCCGTTTCCATCTATGAGCTAAGAATACAAGATTGTGAAATGGTTTAACGTAATCTTTTAATTCTTCTAAGTCTGGATAGTTCGTATTTGGAAACTTAAATGTTGTTTCTTCAGTATTAATCCAAGTTACAAGTTTATCACAATCGTCTAATCGGTGCACAAGTTTTCTCAAGTATTCGAGGTATTCAAGTGTGTGGTTAACATCGTCCATATTATCTAAAAGTTCCAAATACGGTATCATTTCAAAAACTTCTTTATTTAGAAATGCTATTTTTGAAAGTAGGGTTTCTTCCATTTCTGCTTTGTGGGATTCGTAAGCTGCAGCGTTTCTTTCAAATATGGGCTTTATGTCTTTGAGCCAGTTTACGGTTCGTGTATTAGATTCTACGTGTTCTTCAGTTAGTGAAGTCATCTCGAGTAGATTGGATATAATGTTAATTTGTGACAAAATTCTTTCTGTTAACGCTTCAACTAAAACTGTTTTCGCGTGTAAAATATAAATTCCTTGTTCAATTAACTCTCCCGCATTTTCTGGATCTTTTAGTGCTTTAGCTTTAATTTCTTCAAATGCTGCACAAATACTATCATTTTCTTTTAAATGAGCGCAGATAATACCTCCTATTAAGTCATTAACAAATTCCATAGCTTTACGTTTCAAACCATCCACCATTCTTAGTTGACGAACGGTTGCACAATTAAAATATTCATTTTCTACAACAGCTGTTATTTCAGAATCTATTTCTTGGAAATATTTAATCTTATCCCGGCACACTTCGAACTTTTCTTCTGCTTCAATAAATTTGAGCAATGCTTCCTTTGCTGGAGTCCCGTATAGCATACTGTAATCTAATCGTAACTTTTCTAAATAAAGACGTAGTGGTTCGAAAACCTCATCTAATTGATTTTGTAGTCTTTTATGACCATCTTGGTGTAGCCAATCGTTGTAATACATTGGTAAAGCGTCAAAGTCATATGGTATTCTAAGATACTGTTCTATAGGCATAAGCCTTTGCGACATTTTGCATATTGTATCTGCGATGTTATGAAAAACTTCATTAACATGTTCCAAAGTTGGATCGTAAATAAATTCTCCATCAAAATCTAGATCTAAATTCAGAATAAGAACCGTTTCTGGATCTTTAAGACCGTCTATAATGGCGTCAACAGATCTTCGCATAAGTTCTTGAATTTGCATTGCTATCATTTTAGTCGCACACCTCACAAAATCTGGTATTTTCTTACGATGCATTCCTCGGAGACATCTAGGGTTTTTGAGCCAGTTAACAAGGACTCCATACCAAGTACTAGACACGAGATAATCAGCGCGTTTGATTTCCTCCAAAACTTTTGTAAGAAAGTCGTTCAATTTTAAAGCACCCTGAGCCCGATACTTCGCCAAGTCAATGATATATTCGGGAAACATTTTTTCGGCAGACTCTAGCACTAGTCTTATAAAAGGATGTAATATAAGGGCACCATCAACAAGTTTTTTACGAAACGAGAGCATTTTCCCATAATTTTCTGTGATACCTTTATATTTAAAATTAGGCTCTTGATACCTTATCCTAGAGACTCCGGGTTCATCTCTAATGATGGTCTTGACCGCGAGGCCGTGAAGATTTTTGTTCCATTCGATTTTGCTCTCTTGAATCAATTCTTCCATCAAAATGGGAAATTGGTTTCGTAGTTTGGCGGGAACTAGGTTGCATATTTTTCGCTCCCAGTCCTTGGACATAGGTGGTGGTTGTATTTGCATTGCGCATTCTCGTAGCACGGCGATATGTCGGGATTGTGATACCTCTAACCTGTCTCGCTCCCTGCGCTGCGGCGGCGGCCGAGCTATCTCCACTTTCCTCTCGGTAGCCTTCTCCTCGAGGATCTTGCGGAAGCTTTGTTGTTTGTCCTGAAATGAATAATGCTTTTGAAAATTCTATTAAATCGTTCACGGTCCAAGCAGTGCATTTGTGGAACGCGTTGCTGATGCCAATTATGCAAGCCCAGTCACTAGTTTCTTTTAACCCTTAATAGGGCACAGGACAATAGTTTACCACCTCAGGTTTTTGACCATAGATCACGAGTATTTCTAAACTCACCTGCTTTTATTCATTATTTATAATGTGGGGAGACCCTTAAAACATTTATTAGTACTGGCAATTACGCTAACTACCAAAGTTTGCGAACTACCATCACTTGAAAAAAAAAAAAACGAAGTCTTGAAAATCGAGTGTTTTGTGCAAACAAATTTAAACTTTTTTTTTTTTTTTTTTATTATTGATAGGCTCGCGTTTGACCACCATCTCACCTGATGGTAAGCGATGATGTGGCCGACGATGGAGCACGCTTGCCTAGAAGTAACCTATTCACTCTTGACTTAAAGACCCCTAGGTTGTAGCTATCAGGGAACACAGACTCCGGCAGGGAATTCCACTCCTTAGCTGTACGCATTATAAATGTGTTCCCAAAACGCTTTGTACGTATGGGTGGGATGTCCACCATGTACCGATGGCGCAACGCCGTACGTCTAGTGGTCCGATGATGGAATGGACTTGGTGGAATTAAATTGTGCAATTCCAACGCACACTCCCCGAAGTGTAATCGATAGAAAACCGACAGGCAAGCAACTCGGCGTCGATGCTCAAGGCTTTGGAGTTTTGATTCGACAAGTGCATCATCACCGATGATCCTCTTGGCTCGCTTCTCAATCGATTCCAGAGCATCAAGCTGGTATTTGGCAGACCCATCCCAAAGATGAGAGCAGTATTCCATACACGACCGAACTTGCGCTTGATAAAGTTTGAGCAGCTGTTCCGGCGTGAAGTACCGTCTCACCTTGGCTAAGATCCCCAATTTTTTGGCAGCCTGTTGAGCTTTAGCCTCGATGAAAGAGCCGAAATTGAGGGTAGACGACAACGTTACCCCAAGAATGTCAAGGTCGCCGGTTATCGGCACGGTTACATCCCGGAATGATGGAGCCGGGTGGAATTGGCTCCGTTTGGCGGAAAAAAGACACGCCTGGGTTTTAGCAGCATTGAACTTGACTTGCCCCAATCGGATACTGCCTTCAAGGAAAAGTTCAAGCGTTCAACCATAGCCTCTCGGAAAGACTGGATCTGTGACCCACTAGCACGTGCATCGGACACGTATCTCTCAGCAACAGTGCTATCGTTTGCATACCCAAAGGTACCGGGTTTAAGAAGGTCGTTTATGTGCAGCAAGAACAGTGTTGCCGAGAGTACCGATCCCTGAGGGCCCCGGCATTAATTTCCTTTGACCGGACGAGCAGCCATCAATAACCACTCGGATGGATCGCCCCCTCAAGAAGTCTGCGATCCAGTCACACAGACCAGTGGGCAGACCGAAGGAAGGAAGCTTAGCAATAAGGCTATCATGCCAGACCCTGTCAAAGGCCTTCGAGATATCAAGGGAGACTGCAAGGGCTTCCCCATGCTTCTCGATGGCCTCGCTCCAGATGTGAATGGCATACGCTAGAAGATCCCCAGTTGACCGATTTCGGCGAAAGCCGTATTGACGATCACTGAGGATGTCATTAGCTTCTAGGTATGCCAGGAGCTTATTATTAATCACTCGTTCCATACTCTTGCAGAGAATGGACGTTACCGAGATAGGTCTGTAATTAGCAGGGTCAGCCCGACTACCCTTCTTGGGCACGGGTTGCACGTTAGCTTGCTTCCAAGCCATCGGTACTTTTCCAGCCTCAAACGAAAGACTAAATAGGCGTGTCAGGATCGGAGACAGTTCAGGCGCACAAGTTTTTAAAACAATTGCCGGTATCCCGTCGGGACCGCTGGCTTTGTTCACGTCAAGGTTACGTAGCACCCTACGGACGTCCTTCTGATGGATGCGTATGTCTGCCATAGTCGTCTCGCATCGCTCAGGAAAGGCAGGGGGCTGCGCGTTACCGGAATCAAAACGTGAAGATTCCGCAAAAAGAGAGGCAAATAGATTTGCTTTCTCCTCAGCAGTGTGGGCCAGCGACCCATCGGGTTTCAGCAGTGGTGGTAGTGAGGGACGGCAGAAGTTCGATTCAACAGATTTAGCCAGGGACCAAAACGCTTTACTACCTGCTGGGTATGAAGCAAGTTTGTTCCCAATTCGGCCAATGTGGTCAAACCGAGACCTCCGCATCACCTTCTTGCAGGATTTGGCAGCCCTATTATAGGCTCTCTTTTTCTGAGTGACGTCACTTGCCTTGCGCCTACGAGCGTCGACCCATTCTTGGTATGCCGTATGTTTTAGCGCTTCAGCGCGATTACATTCGGCGCCAAACCAAGGTCGAACTTTGTCAGATATTGTTACATCAGAGAATGGAATGTAATATTCCATCCCCCGACGCAACACATCCGACACTGCGTCCGCGCACAACGAAGGATCAGCGGAAGAGAAGCAAGTAGGCTGCCAAGGATAGCATGCGAAGAAAGAACGCATACCATCCCAATCTGCTGACTTGTATCGCCAAACCCGCCGGGTGCCTCTTGGGCTGGGATCGGGCGGGGAATAGACGGATACAGATTTCACCAGACAATGGTCGGAACTACCTATTGGTGAAGATATCGACACTGAGTACCGGTCCGGATCTGTAGTCAATAGAAGGTCCAAGCAATTGGCCATGTGTGACTCAACATCCGGCACCCTTGTAGCCCCCTGGACCAGCTGGGTGAGATTTAGCGCTAGCTTCCGCGTCTCACGCCCAGCATGGTCTGTGCACTGGTATGGGAAGAGCCACTCCTGATGGTGGGCATTGAAATCCCCCAGTATCACCAATTGGGCAGAAGGATACCGCTGCTGAGCCACATCCGCCGCCTCACTAAGGTGCTGTGTGAGCCTGGTTGTCTCCTGATCACCACTGTGCGAACGGTAGACACAAGCATAGACAATTTGATCTATGCCAGTGTCCACCAAAGCCCAAAGCGTGGAGTACCTGGAGTCCTCAAGATTGCGGAGACGCCGATAGCAGATGTCGTCCCGGGCATACATACATACACCCGCGCGTGGTTTAAAATGGTGCTCCAGGGTAAACCCTGGGTAAGATAAGTACGACACGTCTGACGGACTACTGATCTGCGTCTCCGAAAGAAAAAAAAGAGCAGGTTTCTCAGTCTCCAGATGGTGGTGGACTGCGACGAGATTGGAGTGCAGTCCTCGGATATTACTGAGATGCACTTTAAGAGAGAGGGAGTGCTGCCGCTGTTTAACTGTTCTCTTTTTATTCCTTGCCATTTTGTGTAATAAGAGTGAATGAAGGAGAGGAGAAGGAAGTGAGATGGGGTTCCACGCTGCTATCCTTCAGGCAAGCACTGATAGGACGGCATCATTGGGGTACTAGTCTGGAGACTGCGGGGACGCCCGAGCCCCCCCGGGAGTGTCCATCGGGCCCTCTCTTCTGGTCGCCAACTAGCACGATGGCGCATCCCGGGATTTTTCGACAGTTGGCGGGGCAGCCTTTCATGTGTGGCTGGTACATTACTTGGGCCCCCAACTACCTGCGGTCGGCCAGCGGCGCACCGTGCCTCGGATCCCGCTACCCTCCGCGACTAGTCTCCCGATACCTCCACACCAGTGTGGGCCTGGTCGGTCTGCCTGCAATGGAACCACCACTTCGACCCAACTCCTCTAAATTGGCTACACTGAGCATCGTACCGGAACACGGCTAGGCCGCTTGGCGGTACGTCTTTGCCCAGTGGGTGGTCGCAAGCCAACGGTCGAAACCTACCACCAGTAAAAACTTTGTTCTAACAAGATTTTTATAAGTGGTTTTATGATATTTGGTAAAATAATTGATTAAGTATATTACCCTGCATATCTTGTAGAACCAGATTTGAAATGAAACAAGTACTTATTGGAAAATCGTCGTAAACTCGATGCTAAAACTCTTACCATTGCCAGGTTAGATCAACTTAGTAGTTTTTAGTGGTAATATTTACCTTTACCCATTAGCGTACTTGTTATTTCAGGAGAATGTCGAAGACAAAGAAGATAACTGACTGTATTATCGCCAGTATTCTGGAAGATAATCTCTCTGCTAATGAAAATAGCGAACGAAAGTGTATCGGAAGAACCACTTTTGGGCGATTGCGTGATTCGAGAGGCCTTTCAAGAACATTTGGTAAAGATTTTGAGTTGGAGACGAGAGGATTAGATCATTTTCAAGATCCTCCTGGGCCACGTGTTTCGGTAGAATATCTAGAAAGCGTTGAACCAGTGATTGAATAATCGGTGAGGGAACGAAGTACCCGAAATGAATTAAATGAATATGAGTGGGATATTTTTGTTGTCGCTCTATCTGGACCTAACTCGGCTACAGCTCAGCGTGATGAATCTGAGAGTACAAACATTGTAAGCAGGCCTATTCGTTCGCCACTTGTTTCGGTGGAATATCCAGAAAGCGCTGAACCAGGGCTTGAAGAATCATAAAACCTGACTACAGCTTTTTTTTTTCGGGTGGGAAAATCATCTTATGACATCCCCCGCTCTTGGGCGGTACGGGAGATAGTGTCAGACTTTTACTGACTAAAAACCCACTCTTGTTCCTTCGTTGCCTTTCGTACCAGGGCCGACTCTTCCTTTCAGAATCAGACCCTTGGCCCCAGTAGGCTTCGACCCTGCTGGCCCCCTACGGTTTGCTGACATCTCCTTGAGGCGCGTGGAACACTACGCGCCGTCGACGACTTGGGCTCAATACGGACGGTCGGACGGCGAGCAACCCATTGCTCGCCGTCCGCAAGCCCGCGTCTACGGTGGCCGGAAATCGGGATCGGGATCCCGGCGGCGGTTGGGGCGTGAGGACCGTTGCCTCACGCGATCAGCCGCCTCCTTTGCTAGCATTACTGCTACGCAGATGGAGGCGACCGCCTGCCACTCCTCCTCGCTCCGGACCATGGCCTGTACCAAGGCCCGGCGCGAGAGATCGCCGCCGCTGATCGCCCTCACGAGGACACGGCGTTGTTCTTTCCAAGCGGGGCACACCTCCACCGTGTGCTCCACTGTGTCCTCCGGGCGGTCCACGCAATGGCCACCCGGGTGTTTCTTCCGCACGGATCCGGTGCAGGAACCTCCCGAACTTACCATGTCTGGTGAGGACCTGCGTCATGCGGTAGGTGTGCCAGCCACTCCTCAAAGAGGGGTCTTATCGCCATAATTACGGCGTGCCCAGCACTGGGTTGCGATAGTTGCTGTCGCCATTCCGCCATGAGATCCCGCCGGAACACTTTCCGCCATGCCGTGACTTGTCGCGGCAGCGGAGTTTCGCCCCGGCGTTGCATCTCCACGCGCAGGCATGCGTGCAAGGCCTGTTGCCTCCAGATCCCATGGTGGCTGGCCTGCAAGGAGGCTAGCCGCTTCGCGGGAAACTGTGCGGTATCCCCGCACCATCCGTATGGCCATGACCCTCTAGCACGCGTTCAGTTGAGCCGCCGGTCGCTTTCGCAGTGACGGCGCCCACACCGGCGCCCCATAAAGGGTCATGGACCGGACGATGCCTGCGTAGAGCCTCCGGCAGGAGGCGTCTGGACCCCCGAGGTTGGGCAGGAGCCGCTTGAGGGCAGCCCCAGTCCGATTCAGTTTGGGAGCCAGACGTTGGAAGTGCTCCTCGAAATTCCACCGGTTGTCGAGGACGAGTCCCAGGTACTTCATCGCTGACCTGACGCCGATGTGAACTCCTCCTACCGTTAGCTGGGAACGCCGAGGCTACGCGATCCGAGGGCCGTGAAAACACATGGCCTCGGACTTGTGCAGCGCCACCTCGAGTCCCAACTGCTGGATCCTATCAACGACTATCGCAACCCCGCGTGTCGCTAATTCAACCTCCACCTCGTACGACTCTCCCTGCGCCAGGACCAGCGTGTCGTCGCCGCGCAGCACGTAGTCATACCCGATGTTCCACAAGGGCGGTCCTGTACCGATCCCTGCGGAACACCGCACGACATCTCTCGCCGTTTCCACTCTCCTTGGTGACCAGGGTAGATGATGTACCTGTCCGACAGGTAGGCCTCGATCACACGACAGAGGTAGTCGGGCACCCGGTGGTACCGGAGTGCCCTCCTAATGCTACTCCAGGGTAAGGAGTTGCAGGCATTGATGTCCAAAGACACCGCCACCCCCGTCGTGAGGGCTCGCACGCGTACGATGTCGTCCACCGTGGAGCGCCCCCTGCGAAAGCCAAACTGGCCGTCCGCAAGGTTCGGCCCCACTCGTGCTAGGTGTGCGACGAGGCGGTCTGCAATTACTCTTTCAAAGAGCTTGCCCACCTCGTCGAGGAGCACAATGGGCCGATACGCGGAAGGAGAGTCCGTTGGGCGCCCCGGCTTCGCGATAAGGACCAGTTTCCCCGTCTTCCAGCGAAGTGGAAACTGGCCCCTCTATTTATTTCCACTCGGAGGGTGCGCTTCGCCACTCTGTATCCCTCGTACAGCTCCGCCTCTCTGGCCTCCGCATCCGGCGGGCGGATACGGCGACTGCAGTATCTGGCGTACCGGCGCCGTCGCGGCATTGCACGCATTGCGCAGTGCCGCAATTGCCGGCGACCACCAATACACCTGGCGCCGGGCACGCCCTAGCCGAACTCGGGACATTGCCACGTCGCAGATTTGCGACATGGCCTCCCGGAACCACTCTGGCCTTAGGCCTGCATTACTTAGGTAGTCCGGTCAATTTAGACATTCGAAGGTGCATAAAATCCCAACAAGCTGAAAATCAGTAAAATTGTTCAAAACATAATTATAAATAATATTTAAAAGTTCCCCATCATTCCCGTGTATGGAAAATTTTTTATTCAAGGTCAAAGTCGGCCGCCAGCCTGACACCAACCCTCCTTAGGAATGCTTTTGTTGGTAGTTTACCCGCCACCACGGGGTGACCTAAGGTGCTGTACTATGCACAGTCTCTAAGTATCTCTTAGTCGCCTCTTACGACACCCACGGAAGATATGTGGATGGATGGAGAGGGAGAGGGAGGCCAAAGAAAAGATGGATGGATTGTGTGAGAAGTGATATGAAAGAAAAGGAAGTTAGTGATAGCGTGACGAGTGACAGGACAGAATGGAAGAAAAAAATGTGTTGCGCCGACCCCAAATAAAACGGGACAAGGGCAGGAAGATGATGATGAATAAAGTTTTATTCTATTCTATTGATACAGAAGTGCGTTACATTCAGATCTCTTATTATGCGAAACAAAGTATGTAGGTACATGTACAACTTTAACTATCTATAGTTGGCTTTACCTGAGATTGAACCCAGAGCTTTTCAAAATATCACTCCCAATTTTTATTATAGCACGCGCTGATACCTACTGCATTTAACTTCTAACAGTTCGGTCCAATATGTAAATTAACCATAACCACATCTTTTTAGAACATAGCATTAATTTGTTCCTAAATTATTTATGTAATATTTAGGTAGGTAGGTTATAGTAATTGTTTATTGGGGGGAGGGGGGGGGGCGAATTGTATACTGGCCCGTCGACTCACGGTATCTATGGGAACTATGTAGGTGTCCTTTCCAGACGGGATCCATAGACAATTTCGTCACAAATAAAGGTGATATAGTTGTGAACGAACTTCGAACTAGGTAGCTCTAATGGATGTCTAATGGCTTTGGGTCCGCAATAGTGGATGTTATGTCGTGCCAGTGACACGAAAACGAAGAATAGCTACTAGACATGAAGTAGTTAAGTAGTGCAATATAATCAATACTTTTACCTTGATTCTATTATAAGGCGGTAGCGGTACAAAAGGCAGTTTGTCCATCTGATGTACATCAGGTACAGGCCGCATCAATGGCACACGACACCCATTTTTCGTTGTCAGCAGTTTCCTTAGATCGCTCTCGTCCATTTTGACAGTTTCTAAATGATTCTTGTTATTATTTGTAATAAAATATCGTTTTTAACAAATAAAAAGCATCATTTCAAAAGCCATTCTGACGTAGAAATTGACCAATAACCCAATGCAGTGTATTGATGTCACATTTGAATATGGAACTCAATAATAAATGCCATGGCAACCGTTTGGTTTTTATGCAGATAATAAACAACAAAATGAAAGAAAATATACGGCCATATTATAAAGCTCTATCTACACAGATCTAGGTTGGGGCAACCCGGGATCCAGGCCGTTAAAATGTTTGCAAGTAATAGGTATTTTTACCGGGATACAGCCCATTAGATAAACATGTAGTAAATTGGTATTAGGGAATCCAATCCCGCATCAAAATTGCGATCCCGCAAGCCTGCGCGATTAAACTCATAAATCCCGCGGTATTTGGATTTTTAAAATATTGGTTTGTTTTGTTACCTCCTTCTGCGAAGCTAGCGAAGGAGACGGCCGCACGCGTGAGGGAATGAACATCCTCACGCCTCAATCACCGCGACCGTGATCCCTGACTACCAGCCACGGCTGGCGCGGGTTTACGGACGACGAGCAATGGGTAACTCGCCGTTCGGTTGTCCTGTAACCGTCCGGACCGAGCCCGAATCGTCGACGGCGCGTAGTGTTCCACACGCGCCTTAAAAAGATGTCAGCAAAACCGTAGGGGCCCAGAAGGGCCGATGCCCGAAGCGGCCGCAGGGAATTTCTGAAAACAAAGCCTGCGGTGTTGTTTTAGTCAGAAATGTCTGACACGCCCTTCCAATCCACCCTAGAGCGGAAGAAGCCATTGGATGATTTCCCACCTCAAAAAAAAAAAAAACAGAGTAGGTACCTACCTAAACTGATAATGATTACGTTCCGTTCAACTTGCGACAAAGGATACACGAAATTTTAAAATTTTGCTGTAAGTTTAAAATTGAAAACAAAATTATTTTCCATACAAATTCTATAGAAAAGTCACGAATTCCATGTAAAGTTGTTACATCGCTGTGCTGGGTCTTAATAAATACATAGTCAGAACGATGCGTCGCGTCGTCTGAATCCAACAAAAAAAAATCAATCCCGCAGACATACGGGATCCCGCGTTTGCGGGATTGGGTTCCCTAGTTGGTATCATGCATTAGAATGTTTACTGATATGTACGTAAAGTATTTTTACCTGTTTTATTTCTATTCACCCCGTTTGCCTGTAACAATATGTTCGATTTTGCAATATTTATAATATATTGTTGTATTCCTGTATTGTAGGTGCGTTTAAAAATGTGTAAACCCACATACATATTTATAAATGAAAAAAATCAAATCAAAATTATTTTTATTTCACATAGGCCTACATGGGCACTTATAAAACGTCAGAAGCTAGTGCACAGTTCCAAATTGGTCGTTTCCTATGGAGAAACTCCATAACACATCCAGACCCGCAACAACTATATATAAACCTGACATCTAGTTCTATGTGAGAATGAAACCTGCGACAACCAGCACAGCAGCCACTCGATCAATCACTGCGCCAACTTTACCTTCAATTCGCATGCATGACTTTGACGAATTATAAAACCTTGGACATGGTATTTTTGGGGAGGTTTTTGCATCTGATTCGTGCTGAAGAAACGCCCTGCTGTCACCATTGTGCGGACCATCCGGAGCACAGGGTGGAACATATGGTGGAGATGTGACTCGCTTGGGCGGAGCAACGCCGTGTCTTCGTGGAGGTGATCGGCCGCAGCGACCTGTCGCGCTTTGGTATTGGCCATGGTTCGGAGCAAAGAGGAATGGCAGGCGGTCGCCTCCTTCTGCGAAGCAGTAGCAGTAGTAGCAGCAGGGCCGAAGCCTACTGGGCCATGGGTTTACCTCCGAAAGGGAAACTCGTGGTCCTGGAACGCAAAGGGTAAAGAAGGAACATAGTTGTGGTTTTAATCATTAAAATTCGCCCTTCCACCTCGCCCTAGAGCGGGCTTTAAAAAAATAATAATTAAACTCACTAGCGCATCGTTTCTGTATGAAAAGACCCTAAGTGCTCGGCCACACTGGCAGCGCGGTGCGGGGAGCGGCTCGGGTGCGCCAATGCGCGCGATCTGCTTGGCCACACTGGCAGCGCGGTGTGGCGAGCGGCTCGGGTACGCCAATGCGCGCGATCTGCTTGGCCACACTGGCAGCGCGGTGTGGGGAGCGGCGCGGGTGCAGGAACAGGTTTGTTGCTCGCCGCCCGCTCACTCACTGTGGACACTTGTATGAAGGAATTATGGCACGATTTGCCCGCGCGCGTCTCGCGTTGAGCAGCCCGCGCCACTTCCCGCGCCCTTCCACACTATGAATACTCAAATGAAGTTCTTATGCCCCGCCCCCGCACTTCCAGTGTAGCCGAGCTATAAGACCGAGTATGCTCGGTATGAACTGTACGTAAATAAGCATTTAAAATAAAACCACAATGAACACGTAGGTGAATTATATTCGCACAAACAATGAACAGATGCACAAATACATGTTATAATGGTTCAATATATACATCATAGTTTTCATAAAACTTGCCCTTATTATCAATCAATATTTACATTACATCACAATCATAGATGATTTTTGCTTTCATAAAAATAATGGTACACATTATTTGGTAAAGTAATATCATTTTGTTTGGTTTTTTTTTGTTGATTAAAATCAGATCGTAATCAGATAAGTGTTTTATGAATTTTAACAATGCGACTTATTATTTATCGAATCAATGATAAGTATGAAAATATTAATGAATTTGTTAGTAGTTTAATAATTTAACGATTCTGAAAGATATAAAATATGGGTTTTTGAGCTTTCGAACAAATACTTGATCGAAGAAATGAGCTCAGATTGCCAACTTAGAAAAGTCAACTAACACATTATTTATTTTAATCCAATCGGCGCATGCGCATGATGCTAGATAGATATTATATGTCTAGTGTAACGTAATGTAGATGTAATACTAAACAAGTGTAAATCTACCCTAAACAAGTGGAATTCAAATGGAATTTAATAGGAAGATATGATTCCCACGACTTTCTCAGTCTTTATTCGATGTTGGTGTACATAATATATAAAAAAATCAAAATACATGGCACTACTATGAGGATCTAAGTACTATACCGTGTAGGAACATTAAAATTATCATATTTTTCAAAAGTAAAACGTATAAAAATATTTATTTATTCAATATAAAATTTGTTTGGAGCAAAATGGCATATTTGTACATGATATAATTTCATTTTAGCGTTCAATTAGTAAAGCAATATCTCAATTCCATACAATATGTCATGTTTTATTCTGGAACTCTCTTTTAGTTATCTAACTTTAGTAGTCCCGAGATATTCACAAATACCTTACAGGGTACAAATACCACATTTTATACAACAACAAAAATATCTATTAAAAATTATGGCCACACTATACATAGCAAATATACTATGCTAGCAAAATCCTCCAAACTACCAAGTCTTGCCCTCAAAAAAAAAAGCAAAAATATCAATATAAAGTCTTTTTACAATCATTTTATACATATTTATTTATACAATAAGCATTTATAAAAACTAAAATAATTGTGATACGATATTACTAGAGGAAGTTTATATCATAGGTAATTTTGAAATGACTAAATATGTATTTTTGTAATAATAGGTGCCATGTTACATTGTAAATATATTATACACCATTTATAACTACCCACGCTGCTGTCAAAATTAAATAAGGGATTACTTCACCTGAGACCAACTTCACATGGATATGTTCGAGATTATTTATATGCTGAAGTTGTTTTGGCTGTTAGTCCGTTATCGTGATCGCGAAAATTCATTCTTATTATGACGGCACAGTACTACATAACTTGCCATAGCCACTAATATACTTATTAATTTACACAGTCATATATATACAAAAGATACAATTTTATTTTACATGTACCCATTACAATTCGAGTAAAATTGAAGTGAAAAATATAAAATCTATTAACGCTTATTTGATTAAAAGTCAAGTATGTCGTTAATTGATTTTGACTATTTCATAATCGAAAGCGGCCTACTGTCCGACTAGTTGGCCGGCCGGATACTCGTAGTCAATGATTGAGGACTTTGGCATGGCAAGTCAGTAGTTGACCAGTAGCTACTATAACTATCCAACCGATAAACAACTGAATGTGATGCTACGTTTTTCTTTAAGTGTTAACACACACTCAAACTTGGTACGATGAATCAAATCCGTCGTACCAAATTCGAGCATGTGTTAACACTATTAAATTTCGTCAAAGGAGGGGGAGGATGACGTCACAACATACAGTTGTCTAACAACGTGGTTGTCTAGTACTACTCTAAGAGTTTACTATTTAAGCCCGAAATACACTGGGCTTCCTGTAGGGTCATACACTGGCTCCTAATAAACGTTCGTCCGCAGAGTCCCTTTCTTCCTCAGAGCCTGACTTCTCCTTCTTGATGGACTGATATCTCACCTGTGGGATGGTTTGATAGAAATTAAACAATAACATTTTATTAGGACACGATTGAAGCATTAAATTGTTATTGGTCACGTATGAGGAAATTTTTGCATAAGGCAAATAGGTAGCACCTGAACATAAATATCTAAATAAATTGTATAATAATAAAATTATTATGAACCTTATACAGAGGAAATTAAAATCTATATTACCTTAGTCTTTAATTTCGAGCTTACTCCCCGCGGATGGTACATGAGGAAGTTGTCTGTCACCCAAAATATTAATATCTGAAACCACAAAATGTTTTGCAATAGTTTATTTTTCTTTTTTAAGGCGTGTTTTAAGATTATATCTATGGTAGGTCGATACTACCACTCTGCGTTCTGTCTGATTTGGTTAAGTTCAAAGTGCAAATCTTTACTCAACTGATATACATATTTTATCAATATTCTAATAAACAGACGATGCCGGAACCAATTAACCTACATCACAATGACGCGTCGACGTATATAATTTAGGAAAGAATAGTATAAAGAATATAAATAAGAAGATATTTAAGAGCATTCATCCGTTAAAACCACGCAGAAGCCAAAATCAATGATTTCCGACGGAAAATATAACAATAATGTGCACTACAATACAATTAATTATTTAGTATCACTGTAGAATAGAAAGACTAAAAATCTGAAATACCTCGGCCGGTACAAAGCGCTAACGCGATTTCTCGTCTATTATATTTGTAGTGTAAACAAATAAGTTATTAAAAAAATTATTGTACCATGTCATAGATCGTAAATGCGTTCAATTAATAAGTCTAAAAAAAACAAAAATGCCTCATATATTATCCTAAACTAACACGTTTAATATCTCCAAAAACGGCTAAAAATGACAGTTTTGAGATTACTTTTCTTGAATGAAAACTTACAGCAATCGTGTTTTTTTTTTGGGCCATGAACTAGTCAATGTAATCATTTTTTTTTTCAAGTAAAATGTTGTAAGTTTACCATACACGGTTTAACTACTATCTCGCATCTGCGTAGACCGTCGACCGCTAGTTTTAAAAACGGCTTGGATAAGAACTGTTCTAATGGGAAAACTATACGATCATTTGAAAATGTTTTTGGAACATACACTAGATTATGAATTCCCAATAATATGACGTCAATATCTTATCTAGAAATTAAACACATTATTGTTATATTGTCCGTCGGAAATCATTGATTTTGGCTTCTGCGTAGTTTTAACGGATGAATGCTCTTAAATACGAATTCACATAATTATCATCAGCATATAATTCATAGGCTGCCACACTGTTAGATCCCATAAATAGATAGATATATTCTTTATTGTAAACCAAAAATAAAAATTACATTAGGAACTTAAAATTAATAGGGTGTCACAACGGGCGGTCTTATTGCTAAAAGCGATTTTTTACAGACAACCTTTAGTAAAAGCCATAATCTATCTGGTATGATGGATTAAGCGTGGATATGACATGTTTTCGTATTTTTGGTTCCAGGATATGCCGGTTTCCTTATGTTTTCCTTTGCCGTTTTGAGAGAGCGCACAGTAGATATAATTTATAAAGTCAACAAAGGTAGGTATGTATATTTATTGAGAGACTACTGCCACATCAAATACAATTAAAAAAAACACTTCACATATGGTCTGATTTACGTGACGATTACCGCAGACATAACATTTGCAAATCGATAGCTGTGTGATAAACAGTATCTATATTTAAAAAATACAATACTTGAGTTATTTTTTAAATTCTAATTCAGACTACTTTTGATTTTGTTCCTAAACACACGCAGTTTATCGTGGAACAGGTTGAGACGGCACCTCTAGAAAAAACTATCTCAACAGTAAAGATCTCCGTATAAGCGAGTAGCGATCGACCGGCATTATTAAATACATCCATACTTTTCTTTGTCCCTTCATTTATTTAATTCTTTATACACACCAAAGTACAGAGGTGGTCGTAACACCTTAGGCATTTTCTACCAGTCAACCTTACATTCGTCCATTGTTCTCATATTATACCAACCTGTCTAGAAAAAATACTATTCTCTAAATGGAACCAAGCATTCCACGAAAAAAAAAACTGTTGATTTCTTAGCTGTAAATACATACCTATATAATTTTATGTACCAAGGTTTGATAGTAGGAATGCAAACTGAACCCAACGGAACATCATTAACAAACATTTAGCTAGATAAAATTTGTAAAGGCAGACTGTATTTTTATTTTCTAAAGATTTATTTTACAGACTGCCACACTGATATAATCAGTAGTTACATTGGAATTGGTAACATTACTTACTTACAAATTACAATGTTTCTTTTCACGATAACATTTTAATATTTTAACGATCACATTCATAACTTTTAAAACAAAACACGCAAATCTACTGTAGCTGAGTATAGCCTAATATAGAGATAACATGGTAATGGAAGGTAGGGTAAGGCAGTGACTGAGTGGCGTGTAAGGACTGAAAGAAGTGTCGACGAGATGTATAGACGAAAATGTTGCCATCGCGAGTATAACTTGGATGATGAAGGTACATTAGCACGGGGATTGGCTCAAAAAAAGAGGGGCTAATAAGTTTGACATGGCGTTCCACATGGGAGTGCAATTACGAAGCGATCCGTTGCGCTTCGGCTCTGTCCTACGTTTCACCGCGCCATAAGAGTTCACGCGATAATATTAAATCAATTGACGCATCCGCTGCGCTTCACTCGTCACCGCACCGCACCCACGTGCGGATGGTTACGTAGGCCACTAGATAATAATAGAGTATTAATTGTTTGTTCCAATCGCGCCGCTTCGCTTCGCGATCGCATTTCAACCTACGTAGGACATCGCGTAAACGATTTTTTTTTTGAGTTGGCAAATCATCATAATTATAACCTCCCGTTCTGGGTTTTGCCCACTCGTGTTCCTTCAGTTGCCCTTGGCGTTCCAGAGCTGCGGTAACTCTTTCGAACAATCCCGCAGCTCACGCTTAAAGCTACCCAAAGTGTCAACTTCGAATATAAGATGATCATTAATGAAACCAGAAGTTGGGCAACCCTCGAGTTTCATCTACTACGCCCAACAAAACTAATTTTCAATTAGTTAAATTATATTATTTAACACAGACCACAGGGTGTTGGCCTCATAAAGATAACGACGACAAGGCGAACATTAGTTGAAGATAATCTTATTTATTTTTTGTCATTTACGTAAGTACCTATTAAACTTAATTATGCATTGTGTGATGTAGACGTGTGTATATTAGCCTTGAAGTACGTACAAGCTTCAAGGCTGGCGTTGGGTGGGAACTCAACGCATGCACCACTTCCTTACGTAGTTCCTTTAATAATAAATGCGTGATTATAGAGTGCGCTGGGAAACAATGCATGTCCTACTACGTTAAAAAAGGGGTAACATTCAAGGGTTTTTTTTAGGACGGAAAACCGATCGGTACCAGGGGGGAAAATAAATTCTTTAGTTGATAAATTGGAGGTACCTGAAAAAAATGGAAGCTCGTGTGGTGGACATCGATCATGTCGCGCACGTTCCGGTAGTGAATACGAGTTTACGATTGTCAGGTGAACATGCTTATCTAAACTATTATCACACCATTATAACATACGTAACGTAATTAGCCTTATAATGTTCCCACTGCTGTGACTCCGACCACCTCTTTAGAAGAGGAAGTGGGCCGCAGGCAAAAGCGTGGATGTCACATGTCTTCGAATTTTTAGTTCTAAGACATATCGGTCTTCTCACAATGTTTTCCTTCACCGTTTTGAGAGCAATGGTGATGAAATAAATTACACAAAGTAATGCGCCTGGTTGGGTTTGAACCCGCAACCTACAACTCGTAAGTCGGGGCAGTTACCATTGAAAACTTATTCTGGTTAAAAAATTAGATAGGCTAGGGTGTTCAATTTAACTTTTGATCAGTTTAAAAATATATGGAGCCTGAATGGTGTCTATAAAGAGTTTGTGGAAAGATAGAGATAAGACCACACAAAGAAACCATTTTACGTTTCACTGTGGGGATATTCGTGGGGATTGGTTTATAAGTTACTAGCAACTCGCCCCGGCTTCGCAAAGGTGTTTAAAATTCTCTACTATAATATGTATGTTCTGATCTATGATGGATACAAGACGCACAGGACTGGTCGTTGTGGCGACACTATGTCCAGCAGTGGTCGTCATTTAAACCTTCCTCATGAATCACTCTGCCATTGCTGAAAACTGCATGAAATTCCGTTCAGCAGTTTTTGAATTTATCGCGATCATACAGATAGATAGACGCAGTGAGGGACTTTATAAAATATGTAAGGATTTATGTGATATTATGAAAAAAAAATGTCCAAGATACATTAATATGGAATTACTTAGCGACCGAGGCAATACGAGTATTACGTGTTGCCTATGAAGTTTTATTGACTCTCTCGTATTGGTTTTCTTAGTTTACCCACGTTGCATGTGACGGCTATTTATAAAGGAAAAGTAACTGTTTATTCAGGTGCCTACAAATATTACCTACTATGTTTCTGCATACTTGTTTACCGTTTTTATAGCCAATTTGTGTTTAATTAATTTTAGGTCACATTAGAAGCGCTTAAGTAGGCAGAAAGACACTTACAAAAAGTTAGAAGTTAGTGCAAGGTTCCAATTGGTCGTTTCCTATGGAGTAGCACCGGCGAGAAAAACCACAGTAACTCTTAAAAAAATTTTACATATAATTATGTTTTATGACAAGGTGTATCGTGTTATACAGTATTCTGTAGCAATAACGGGATTCTGGAGGTCTGATAAGTAGTCGATTCATGTAAAATACTACAAGCTTCTGGTAGACTAGAAGCCGACCCTAACATAGTTGAGAACCTACTGGGGCCAAGGGTCTGATTCTGAAAGGAAAACTCGGCCCTGGTACGAAAGGCAACGAAGGAACAGAAGTGGGTTTTTAGTCAGTAAAAGTCTGACACCATCTCTCGCTCCGCCCAAGAGCGCGGATGTCATAAGATGATTTTCCCACCGAAAAACAAACAAAAAAAACAGTTGAGAAAAGATCAATTCGACAATTTAGGTACTTACACCTACTAAATTAAAGCCTATTAGTGAGAAAAACATTTACGTATGTAGCTGTTATCGCTCGAGACGAGTAAATATAGCTTGATTACACGAATACTAAGTACACACACACTGTAATGAAAACGAACTGCTTCAAGATTATTTCAATGAAGAGTTTTTTTTAGTACCTAAGATCTCTCTCGTCTACTTACGATCTAATTTTCCACATATTTAAGAAGCCTTAAAAGTTTCCAAAGTAATTGATTTTTTTGACTTTGATTAAAAATGATGGACCAATTGAGTCATTAATTTTCCAATTCATTCGCAATGGAAATATTCCCATCGTCCCACGCTCGTAGTGTTGTTTGTTTGTCGGTTGTGACTGTACTGTATAGTGGAGATAATAAACGGATAATAACAGATGATAAAACGCAACATTGTCTAATAACCAATGTTGTCCATGTTGTTGTTAACCAACCTTCCAGTCGTATAAGTCCGCCGGACTAGACGGAATTTTCCCAGCCTTTCTACAATGGGGAGAAAACTCTCTGACACTATGGCTGCTGGTAATATACCGAGCCTGCATAGCACTCAAGTATGTACCACTTGCGTGGCGTGAGGTGAAGGTTATCTTCATTCCCAAACCCGGCAAGACTGACTACACGCAACCTAAAGCATACAGACCCGTAAGCCTGACATCCTCTTTCAGACAGACCACTTCACAAGCAGCAACACGCCTACTCCACGGGCAAATCAACAGAATCTGCACTACATAATGTGGTGTCAAAAATAGAATGCGCAATACACCACAAATGCTCCTCGTTAGTTGCTTTCATTGACATTGAAGGAGCTTTTGACAAAACCATGTTTCGAAGTATCAGCAAAGCCCTTGAGAGGAACGGCGTCGATCCGACCTTAAGTGGCTGGATCACGAACATGCTCAAACAAAGAGCAGTGCAAGTCACCATAAATAGCACAACAAGGGCCACTGTAGCAAAGGTCTGCCCTCAAGGGGGTGTTTTATCACCCTTGCCAGGAACCTAGTCGCAGATAGTCTCGTCACGAAACTCAACGATAAAGGTTACTTTACCGTGGGGTACGCCGATGACATAACCATAATAGTAAACGGCACTCATGAAAACACTTTATGCAACCTAATGAGCCAGGCTTTGAAGTTAGTAGAGGACTGGTGCAAAGAATACCAACTAACCGTGAATCCCACTAAAACCGAACTAGTTCTTTTCACAAAAAAATGGAAGCTACCTGTACTAAGACTACCGTGTTTCTTTGGAACTACCCTAAGCCTTTCAACTGAAGCCAAATACTTGGGCGTCTACCTAGACAAGCAGTTGAATTGGGCAAAACACATGGACTACGCAAACAAAAAAGCCAGTATATCCATGTGGCAATGCAGACGCATGTTGGGACGAAACTGGGGTATAAGCCCAAAAGTCACCCACTGGCTATATACCACAATCATCCGACCAATCATAACATATGGCTCCCTAGTCTGGTGGCCCAGGACAGATTTGAGCACAGCTCAAAAATAACTCGAAAAATTGCAGCGATACGCCTGCGTACTTGCGTAGCAATCACTACTAGCATGAGAACGGCACCCACTGCCGCTACAGGCTATGCTAGGACTGCCTCCACTGCATCTCATAGTGCGGGAGGAAGCAGTCCTGGCATTATTCAGACTTAAACTATCGGGTACACTGAAAACAGACTCTTGAATTAAACATACACGCATTATGGATGATGCCATTAAGCGACAGCCCATGATGACGGCCCCCAAAGCACTGCAATTCCAAAAACACTACAGCATCCAACTAGCAGAAGAACCGTACGATTGCTCAGGCCCCAAGGAACTGAGAATTTACACCGACGGATCAAACACGAACACCGGAACAGGAGTCGGAGTCTTCTCCAATGACCTTAACATAAAGATATCCAAACCGCTAAGAGCACTCAACTCGGTCTACCAGGCAGAATGTGTTGGCACTACTCTAGCGGCCAACGCTATAGAAGCCAGAAAAGTTACGGATACTCATATCCCCACAATCTCCGACAGTGCCTCAGTACTACAATCGCCAGAAAAACCCACAACAACCTCGAAACTTATACATGAATGCCACTCTGCACTAGAACGTATCACAGTGTTAAATAATAATACTGTGACACTGCAGTGGATAAAAGGACACAGCGGCTCACTGGGCAACGACGCAGCTGATAAGCTTGTAAGGCGGGGGTCTGACACGGTGGACTTCGGACCGGAGCCCATCGTGCCAATACCCTTTAGTCAGCTGCGTGGTTGGCTACGAGAGCACACAAATGCACAAGCTAGAAGGTGGTGGTCCCTGGCACCGGGCTGCAGGCAGGCTAAAGAAGCCATGCCAAGTTTAAATAGAACCCTAACCAGCAGCCTTCTGCGACTGGACAGAGGCAGCCTGCGTCTGGTGGCAGGGACCATCACCGGACACTGCTCCCTGAACAAACACTTTTTCACAATGAATATCACAGATAGCCCTCTGTGCAGAGGATGCAAGGAGTCAGAAGAAACTGTCGCGCATGTGCTCCTTGAGTGCACAGCCGTCAGCGAGATAAGAACTCGGACCTTGGGAGCACCGAATTCACTGATGGACGCCCTGAGCAAACTGAAGACTCATCTGTTTCTGGAATGAGGTGGGCTGGTTGGAGTAAAGGCCGCCATGGCCCACGCACAATGGTCCCATATGGACTAAGTGCGGAAACCAGACCACAAAGATAAGATAAGATAACCAATGTTGTCAAAAAATAAAAGGCCCGTTTTGACAGATGTCAAAACGAATGTACTTAAATACGCAAAAAGAATATTCGCAATATATTCCATCATATTATTTAAGGCACCATTAATTATTATTTTATTGTTTCTTTCAGTTTCGTTCAAACTTGTAATTCTCAAATGTCAAAACGGGCCTTTTATTTTTTAACGAGTTTACTAAAATTATTGACGACTTTTTTAACATTTTCGAATTTTCAATGCCAAGGACCATCACACCATCCATCAGGACCATCACATTGACCACCACTAGACGTACGGCGTTGCGCCATCGGCACATGGTGGACATCCCACCCATACGTACAAAGCGTTTTGGGAACACATTCATAATGCGTACAGCTAAGGAGTGGAATTCCCTGCCGGAGTCTGTGTTCCCTGATAGCTACAACCTAGGGGTCTTTAAGTCAAGAGTGAATAGGTTACTTCTAGGCAAGCGTGCTCCATCGTCGGCCACATCATCGCTTACCATCAGGTGAGATGGGAGTCAAACGCGAGCCTATCAATAATAAAAATAATAAAAAAAAAAACATTGGAAATAAATGAAAAATCTCAAAACATCTAAGTATGCTAGCATAATCAGGGTGCTTTGACACCAGTGATGTGCTATACTGCAATGATATAAAAGCTAAACTACGAAACTATGTGACCGTTTCCACTAATGCTAAGCTGTAGAGCGTGGCGCGTGAGATGCACCACCGTGAGGTACACGCGCCTACTCTGCACACAGCTAAACCACGCGCAACCCTCCATAGCAAGCATCCATCCATGTAAAAAACATAGCTTAGTTAATAGTTGAACCCTTTTCCACCAGTGCAAAGCTATATGGACCAGTGAATGTGATTGGTGGATATCAAATGCATCCATAGCAACGTAACATAGCACATCTCTGGTTGTAAAGTACCCTTAGAGTTGGTCCTGTTAGTTGGGTCATAGGCGTTGTGTGCCACCGCGTACGGGGCCTCGCAGTCCAGACTTGAAAATGCATTAATTAAAAGCCTAGTCTCCCTCTTACAGCCTAAGAATTCTTGGTTCTTAATCATTTTTGCGTGAGACAACAAAGTTACCTACTGTTATTACTTAGTGTATAAATGATAATTAAAAACAAGTTGACCTCTCCACTATTACATGTAATTTTTCAAGCTCACTTCAGGCCTGCAGTCTTGTGCTGTTCGGATGATATTTGAAAAAATCCGTCTACTTACGTCGCCAGAATGACCTGCCTCGCAGAATGTACCTTGCCCATATCAAATTTAGATCTTGCCCCACCACCGCTGGACATGAACACAAGTCAACAGCTAGCTATGTAGGTATAACAAAAACTCGGGAGGCATGTTAGCCACCGAAAATGTTAAACTCAAAGATATATTCTCGGTTGTTCTAGAAATCTAGACAGTAGCTCCACGTCACTCATTCAGCTGCATTAGGGTCGACTGATGGGTATACTATGGTGAACATGTTCTAGATTTTGTATTTTATTTATGTCAGGATTCAAAAGTTATGACTTGAGATTGGATATTCAGATGCTTATATTTCTCTCGCGCTCAATTAGATATGTCAATCTACCAGAACAATTATGGACATAATCCATTAGGGCCGACGTCTGTTAGAGGTGCGAGATTGTTCAAAACAGTTACTGTGGCCCTGGAACGCAAAAGGCAACTGAAGGGACGCAAAGATAGGTTATTATTAGAAAAAGTCTGAAAATCCCTCTCGCTCCACCAAGAACGGAAGGAGTTATTAAATGATTTCCCACCTCAAAAAAGAAATCCAAACACTTGACGATTAAAAATATTAAAATAATGCCTCCAACGCCGCAATAAATGTTGCAAACCGAGCAAACATCACTTAAATTTAAAGTTTAAAAATACTCACATTAACAAAGAAAGGTATAATAAGCATGACGACCGCCAACTCCAGTCGAGGGTCAGAGACGGGCGACAGTCTCAAGGTAGATAGCACCGCCACCACCGGCGGCAGCCGCAGCACCAGCGCTAGCACTGACTTTGCGAATGTAGCCAGCGCGGCGTATAATATACACTGGCATATCCATGCGGCACACATGGGTGGCTTACCTGGTAGATAAAAATTGTATTTTTTTTAAAGTCAAGGGTATAATAGAGTTGGTAAAATATGGGGCAAGCGTAGCAGTGAAACGTTTATATCGCACGGCCTGACGGGCTGTTTCGTACGCCCACTTGATGTTTTGCGTGCGGAATATTGAGCTATTTCGTGTGGGTCTGATGAATTATTTCGCTCGGCCTGTTGAGCAATTTTGCACGGCCTGTTGAGCCATATCGCTTGGGCTTTGGGCTGTACTGTGCGGCCAAGTTAGACAATCTTAGTGTCTGTTAAATATTATTTGATATATGTATCCGTGATATATGAATATTAAAAATAAAAGGCCCGTTTTGACATCTGTCAAAACGAATACTTAAATACGCAAAAAGATTACTCGCAATATATTCCATCATATTTTTTAACGCGCCAAAAAATGTGTGTATTTTTTTAAAACATTTTTTTACTTATGTAATTAATTATTATTTTATTGTTTATTTCAGTTTCGTACCAAGTTACATTCTAGGGTATTTCTGAAATGTCAAAACGGGCCTTTTAATTTTTAACGAGTTTATTACCTGTTGTATCAATCAAAATACTATAACATCTTCTTATCATGAAAGCTTATTCACTTAGTTACGTGATAAGACTTTTAGTAGAATTATAATGACGATATGGCAATGATTGAGGGAAATTATAGGCTTATGTGACTCTACTCTCCTTGACATATGGCTTAAATTGCAATAACAGGTGCATGCTTCTAAAATGAAACATTAACTATAAAATTAACTGCAATAAAAAGAGAGACTATTGCCACTTACCATATTCTCCAAAATTAATGAGTGGTATGTCATAAGCTCTTGCACAATACTGAGCTAGTCTAATGCCTGCCCATATTATTAGTAGACCAAGTGTGGAATCCAGCATGAAGTTTACTATATACCTGTTAAGACAATTACATTCACTTTAACAATAGCTATATACTTAGAACTTAGCAAAGAATAAAATATGTTGGTCACAGTACATTTAAGGCTTCAGTAAACATACATGGGATATTAGACCTTACTCATACAAGATAAGATTTGCAATTGATTGTTTGGAATTAATGTGCATATTGATGTGTTGATAGTAATTATAATTTGTGAGTCATGATCATATTATAATTTTAAATTATACATTTTACTCAATTTTTCTTTTGTAAAAAATTAAATGAAAATGTTTTCCATCACAGTTAAATCAATCATATTAAGTATTTCACTAATGAAACAAAACAATCTACTAGAATATTTAACTGGGCGTTTTTTTTTTTTTTGCAATATTGGATTATTTGTTATGTGCCAAGTAAATAAAAATGTTGCTGTTTATTAAGATGGATGGATTATTAAACACATTTTGACAAAAGTAATGAAGATGATCAGATTATTAAGTATTCTATTATCCATAGTAGAACCATTTTAATTTATCAGAATATGAACAGAATAAAAGACAGCAGATTTAAAAAAAAAAATATTTAAATAAAATAATACATTTTGTTCAGTAAAAAAACCATACCATGTGCATGGGTTTCCAGTGAGGTGTGGTGACAGCCACACATTGGCCGCATGTATGATCAATGCTCCCAATCCTTGTTTTGATGTATCATAGAACCAAATAAGCCATGGCCTCCGTGCATACCGCGGTTCACAAAATCGTTTACCTTAAATTAAAACATTTTATTATTTATTGACACATCAAGGAGTTATTCACTAGTTCAATACATTAAAAAGATGTTGTGCAAATGGAGGAAAAATTGTGTGCATACACTTGTATAGTTCTCATCAGTATTAACAAAAAAGTTATTGTTTAATAATATAGATAGGATAATGCAGTGCAACCAGATAATATAATTAATAATCTTTTGCTGCCTACCTATTCAGCATTCTGTGATAACTTATCTTAAAACTGTCAATATTATTTAATCAAATATTTTATTAGCGGGTGTTAGTAACTGACTAAAAAAATCGTGACCATGGAAAATGTACCGAGTCTAAAGCAACGTATTCTAGAAAAGTGCGCAATATTGTGGTATTGCTATCAAACTACCTTGAACTCTGGCCTGTATTCCACAACTTCTTACCTACTAAACAAGTAAACGCCAAGACCGCCAACAAGAACTGCATGAACCATCCATAGTTATCCGTAAGAGCATCTTTTGAGCAATGTAGCTCGGACCAGTAAATATAATCCGAGCTGTTATTCATTTTTCATTTCTTGTACTTTAGAAATCGTAATTTAATTAATGTATTTTAGTACTTTCACTAGGTTTTCGTCATGGTAAATATTCCTAAACAAACACTATATAAACTAAATTAGAGTGAATTTTAAACAGACACACAGGTAACAAATCGGAGTTATTATGAGAAATAAAAATTTAATCACATTTAATCGCAATCACACATTTTTGACAGTTTGTTTGACATTGGACATTGTTATTCTTACTTTTTTTGTACACATCACTGAGGAGGCAAAAGCATTAAAAATATACTCAGTGAGTAGCGCTAGTAAAACTAGGTATGTATTCTCGCTATACTCGCCTATCTATTATAACTTACAACCACCATGGTGAAACGGAGGAGTGTCCATCAATTAATTCAATTTACCTCAGTCATTTCTAGTTACTAATTAATAATTAACGGCGAGAAATAAAGAAAAATATTTGTTTTCTTATAAAATAATGTATCCTGTTCCTCTTCAATATAATTTAATACAGATTAACAAAATGGTAGAATATTATAGAGTGTGGTAATACAACGAGAAAACCTACCAAACATCTTTTTTTTACCATTGCCGCCATTTTTTTGTGGTTTTCCTGTTTCGCAATTTATTTGGTTATTATTATTCAAGTTAATTGAAAAACTATCGTTACACGTATATGAAGTATTTGTGCAGAAGATAAAAGTTGTTACATTTCGTCTACGGAAGGTACGTTAATTTTGTAATTCTAATCACCTCATAATTTTACGAATCATGACCGTCATGTCATGTTATCGATTAATTTGCAACCGGCGTTGACTTAATCGCAATTATTCATATTTATGCGTAAAAGGTTATTGGGTTTTTATACATTATTGTTATTTGCGAGCTAAAATAATGGTAAATATTATATGATGTAAGTTTCAAGCAATTGTTTACTTGTAACGTAACTGGGTTAGTTTAGTCATGTTCTGGATTAGAACAGCAGAAATATTCGAATCGTGTTCATAAATAATATTCTAATAATACACATACAAACAGGTAATAAAATCAAATGAGTGCTCATTAAAAAGTTCTATCACTACTGTTAGGTGGTTGATGAAGTCCAGAAGAAGCTATTTAAAAAATGTTTTATTGCTACTTGTGAAGCTCTATTACTTCTTAAATTTTTCCATAGCCTCTTTGGTCAGGCTCCATGAGTAGAATCTGAAACCTAATAGTGGTATTTTTCATTATTACACTAATGCTATCAAATAATGTAATTTGAAAAATAACACTATTAGGGGTTTCAGATTCTACTCATGGAGCCTGGCCAAAGAGGCTATGGAAGTATCATGAAGTAATAGAGCTTCACAAGTAGCAATTAAATACATTTTTATATAGCTTCTTCTGGACTTCATCAACCAACTAACAGTAGTGAGCACTTATTTCATTTTATTACCTGTGTATGTGTGTATTATTAGAATGTTATTTATGAACAAGATTTGAGTATTTCTGCTGTTCTAATCCAGAACATGACTAAAACATGTTATTTTTATCTACTTAGTCCCCAAGTAGCCAAAGTAAAAGAACTCATAACTGTTCTCATAATGGCAATAATTAATTATTGAAATAACCATAGCAATAGAACCGGTTCACTCAAATCTGTGTGGTTCTTTCCTCAAAATACCTATCTCAGACACTAAACTACATGGTTCTCATATGATTTGACCTTTTCATGTTCACTGTATGGACTTTAGATTGACCTCTGAGTTTGTTTTGAAGTTTCTTCTCGGAGCAGTCAGCTAGGCAACACCAGCCTCATAAATTAACGAAAAAATTAATGTGTAAAAGTTTTAATAATAACAGATTTGCAAAATAAACATCATTTACCGATGAAGGTATGTAGCAACTTATTTTCATGTAAGTAGTAATCCAAAACCAAATGTGTTATTTATACTAATACTTTTTCTCAAATTAAATGTAAAAAATACATTATTTTACAAAATCATTGGCAAGTATTCAAATATTCAAAATCACCATGCATGACGTATTCCCTGCAGGAACACATCAGCTTGACTGAGGCGCATCACATATATTTACCTAAACACATGATGTCATCTGTAATAGGGGTGAGGTCATTGCCATCAAAAGCTCTTCACGGCAGTCAAGTAAAGAAAAGTACTCTTTAAAATGTGTAAAATAATATTTTACAATGTTGAAATGCAATATTATTCAGTAAAATAGTAGATTTGATGGTACTATAATTATATACCTTGCAATATGTTATGCACAAAAATATAACACTTTTTGCTCTCTGTATTTATGCAAACTGTCAATGGTGCAGTCCGAATGAAAGTAAATTCAACCAATTTAAGAAAAATTTACTTTATGCACTACTTACTACTATCTCTTAAAATCTTTGGTCTCATTATCAACTTAACACGAATGTCACATTCAGGAATGATTAAACTCAATCATGATGAAATTCAACATACCCATAATCATATTTAACATTAAAGTATCATCAGATGTGCTGTTTATTAGCCTAATTACACCAGGTTACTTAGAGATTGCTGTTCATCCAACTAAGTAGAGTGACACACTCAAGCATATCTTAACCAATAGCCTGCCCCCCTAGCCAAGTTGCAAACGATAAACGTGAACGCTTAGTAATCTCCAATAGATTTTCAACTTTATACCTAAGGACATAAAGTTGAAAATCTATTAAAGACTACTGAGAGTTTATCGTTTGTGACTTGGCTAGGGGGACTGACTAGAGCCCAAGTCATATCTATGTAGAAAACATAGTCTTCTACAAGAAGCAGGTCAGACCAACTGGTCAATGACTACAAATTGTGACATGCTATAATTTAAAATACTTATTTTTGTACATAATTACCATTATCAATTGTGTGTCACAATTGCACATCTTCATCCTTGTTACATCAAATTTTTAATAATAATTCTTAATGCAAAATTATGAATGATACAAATGACTCATTCATGTTCAACAGAAACCTAATTCATTAACTTGTTAATAAATAGTTACAATGTTTGTATTCTGATAGACTTTAAAATTTAAAAAAGAAACAAACTCAGGGGTCAGTCTCTTTTAAAGTCCATACAGCAAACATGTAATCATTTGAGAACCATGCAGATTGGTGTTTAAGATGGTCTTTTGAGGAAAGAACCACACAGATTTGAGTGCACCTGTCCAGTCAGTGCAAGGATTTGTCAGTATTCATGTAGCTCAACTCAGAACTAATAAGGAAGTCACCAAAATGTATCTGAATGTAATCTATTTTAAAATTCGAACCTACCTACCCTACGCTACTTACCTACCTACCCTACAAACTGTATGCTGGTGAACAAAACAAAAAATGAATTATTAAAATTGGTGCACCCGTTCTTAAGTTATAGCATGACCAGGAGAAATAGGGTTTAATTTATATATATATATTATAGATGTGCCATGAGTTCTTAAACATTTAAAGAGGGCCCGATGAAAGAGTTTCTAATACCTATATAAAATTTTATTGATAAGCATTCTAAAGTTCCCTGCAACCAGTTCTAGGAATAGTCATAATTAACATTGCACCTGCTGCTGGTCAATCTTATCCTCTGCCCCATAAAGAATAAGACATCATGACCTGCTTGTGTACTGTATTCAAGCAGTCAAACTATACATATATCTGAACTCTTCATGTTTCTGGTTTATCTATAGATTAGACTCAATACATTGAAAGTCCTTATTTGTTGGGTCTCCCATTCTCTTTTAATGAATCTAATCACCATGTTGTTTGCAAAGAAATGGTCTCAAGCCTCCCATTGCTTAAGTAGACCTAGTTCAAATACACATTGAATTTGGACATTGTGGTCCTAAGTTGGAGTCCCATTTTGCATTCTGGCGATTTTATTTTCTAATAAGCATTTGATGATGGCAGGAAAAATAATTTCCTTTAAATGTAGTAAAACTAACATTATGGGATCAAATACCATCCAAATAACCGACTTCTCAGTCTACCCCTGGAGGAACAGCAGTCGTGCCGTGTAATTTTATTGAATAATTAATAACCAATCAAATAAAATACCAATATGATTAACAACTTCACCAGCAGGCAGTTATATCAAATTAATTTGTTTAATATCAAATATATTACATAGGCAACATATTGCTTGGTAAATATTAAAATATTTGTTCTATACTTGCGAAGACTCAAGTTATCATCGTATTGTACAATAACAAAATTAATCATACATGTTTTAATTTCAAATCATAAAAAAACTTGCATCTTTCCAAAAGAAATTATAGCAATTTCGATAACGTTATCTTTAGAGAAACCAAGTATAGAAATGCGTCGAATCTAACATAGCCATGTAAACGTAATAAAAGCTGCTAATAAAAATACCCTGCCAACGTAATATAAAAAAACTGTTGGCCCCGTTTTCTCTCAATACAGAGTAACTCTTTCTAACAGTAGTGGTTAATTAATGACTCTCCTCTCCCTCTCGCCCTTAAAACGTAGCGGGGTTGTGAGGCAATCCATCACAAAGTCAAACATCTATGAAATCTCCTAAGTAATCTATCTCAAGGAAAGCGATGGATCCGTCGGGGCTCGACTGTTATGTATCTATCAGTCTATACATCTTTTACATATAATTCAGTGTTAATAAAAATCTCCCGAAGTAACTAATTGACTCCGGCGAGAGTATTTAAGTAGGACATAAAAATGTTTAATGATTTTATTCAATAACCTACCCACGATGTTTGCCCACGGGGACATTAAATAGAGCCACGTTATTTATTGCCTCGCGTGCGCACACCGGACTTATGACTGCTTTTACGGTGGCTGCCATTTAATTTGAACGTACATGCAATACAGTATTGGTGAAAACGGGAATCTAATTGTCGCCTCATCCCTTGGTCGTGGTGGTGCGGCGTCGCGGCGCCACCACAGAGCGGCTAGGGTGGCGCCGATAGCTACCGGAATCGAAAGTAGAACGTAATAATTATCGGTGGTGGGCCTGGGCTGGGGGCCAGTGGTCGCGGTTCCCGCGGCTCGACCGTCAACAAACCGTCGCGCGGCAACTGCTCATGACATATGCATGAGAGCGGCACGGACGACGCCGCCGCTTAAATATACAAGGACGGACGGACGGGGAAATTACTAGAGAAGCAAATACATACAAGATGTCTCCCGCCCGACTGCGCTGCCCTAGCGTGCGGCACGCCCACGAACCTCTCCAATTATACTCACGAAACGTCCGTCCGATACCTTTCTTACTATTCTAGACTATTTTTACTTCGTAACCACCACGTCACCTCCATAAGTCATGAGGACAACCCCATTGCGCCCTTAAATGCATCATTTGATATTCCTTTTACCTTATTGACTTGCACGCAAATATCCAATACGGAATTGTACAAAGGGATATTATGGTTTAAATATTAAATGCAAGTATCTTTCTTGTCCGTCTGCTTCGAAAAGAAAATTGGAGCTCCGTCGCCACTTAATCGTAGGACGATTGGTCGGCAAGTGGGGAATATGATATTATGTAATTAGATCAGACTTGAAATGGAAAAATTACATTTCAACTGATCGCATAATGACTAACGGGATTCATTAAAGTTTTTTTTTTTTTTAGACACCAGCAATTAACAGAATCACAGAGTTAGACTTCATTAGTTGATTTTGATTAATCCATTTTGTTAAATAGTTATACCGGATGTTGTTTGAATTGATCAATCACCATTGTGATCAATTTGGCCAAATAATTTGTAGCGCATCTTCGCGAGATAAGCACGACAACAGTACGGTTACATAATTAAATTCGGTCGCGATAGACGTCTTGCTTGTTGTACCCTCAACAATATTGATTTCCATTGCAAAACATTAATTACAAACAACACTGACTAGAAAGAAAAATCAGATCCAATTGTCTCTTAGTAAAACACCTCATTCCTGGTAGAATGAAATAAATCCTGGGAATTCTGTTGGATGATAAATAATGGCGAATTCCTACAACCTATAATGTGAATATCATTGCTTTTTACAATTAAATGCAGTCTGATATAATTCTTTAACAACAGTAGCTAGTATAGAGGCTCTTCTTCGGTACCTCGTAGCCCCGCAAAGAAGTTATGATCGATAGAAACATCAAATATTCACGCACACCGGCCCACGAGGAAACGAAATGGATAACCGTTGTCTGAAAGGCCACAGGGGCCGACCGAGAGCCTCCACGCTGCCCCTTTCTCCTAATTACCTAAACGTTTTCTTCAAATAGAAACAATTCTTTAACTGCGCTCTTAACATTTTTAGGCAATAATTAAGAATTGGTAATGGGCTCGACAACTTCAAACGCTTTGGAACGTTCTTAGAACTTAATATGTTAAATTACAAACCATTGCACGCATCTAACTTCAGTGGAATCTGATTATAAACCTAAATGGGCGATTATATTGACTTCCCTACTGATTTCGTACACGTTGGGACCGGAGCAAATAAAATATTGTTACTGTGACAGTTAGTAAAAGCCGTAGTCACACGTTATTAAAGTGTTTCGGTTGTTACCTATAACGTGTGACTGCGGCTTTTCTTTTTACCTTGTTTATTTCAGCATCCTGGAAATCTTGTTTCATACTTTTAGTTTCGTCGTTTTTTTTTGTCGTAGTCGGGTTTTAGTTTTTTTACTTTTTTTTTGGAGTGAGCATTGCTTGGACAAATCGTTGTTTTTAAAACCAAAACTGTAGCTGCTTTGACTCAGTAATTAATACAACCATGTTTCTCCGATACGAATGTTTGGATTAAGTACTGAAACCTTCCAGTTCCTTTTCTATTATATTCATAACCTCTTCCTTTTTGAAGTCGGTTAAAAATTAGCTTCTAATGTTAGTTATGTTATATTACATGAAATACATATCCAAATTACAAGATCGTTTATCTTGCAGAGAGCTGTAAACGTAGCGAATATTAGCCTAGTAACGTCGTAAGTAAGGTTGTAATGCTTTCATGGTTTGTTGCACATTATACTAAGCCGGATACGGCAGACACGGGCGCCCAACGTGGGACCTCGAGCGTGAAATAAGTGCGATTGCTTTGTATGAAGTGGCAATCACGACATACTGAACACAACACTATGTAAAGATGATTTTGCCAAAATATTCAGGAGAATATTTTATTATGCGATGTATGTGAGCGCTTGGTGATGTTATGAATAATTGAATACTGTCGGATAAAATCTTAGTCGTCAATCTCAGAGGGTTAAGTGGATCCTTTCACGATTTGCAAAAAAAAAGTTAGAGTAATGTTAGCTAGGAGAAAAACAGCGATGCTTTTGTTCTGATGTTGCTACTTCATCTTATTTAACGTGTGGTATGCGTTAAACTTGATTCTCAACTTTGTTGTACAGACTACCATTGGAAAACATGGTTAAAAATAAACATTTTATCCTCGATGGTCAACATATTTTTCCTTAGTATGTATTGAATTACTAAAACTAAATAGTAACGTTTGTCACAACAGCATTCATAATCGAATTTCCCCTTGGCTTTCGCCAAATCCACTATCAATAATAGATTAGGTCCTTACGAACCCTTGGGCGGACCTCTTTCTCTAAACGTCTCTAAATTTATCGCGTAAGAATCACTTAAGCAAAATATATGAGACAGGCGTGTACTCCTTACTCACAACTACCTGCCGCATGCGTGCCATTTCAGAGAAAAGCCGCATGTTTTATTCCACGAATTATATATACACCTGTAGGTAATAAGTTTGTATACTGTAAACGCTGCCCATGATACCACGCAGTATTCGCTACGTACTTTGAATATGGTCCACGCTATTATCATATTAAAAATGCATGCACTGAGACATTTCCTTTGAAACAGTTCCAATCAGACAGTTTTACATCGTGCATTTTCTACTCTAAAATGCACAAGAAACATCGAGACTGGTAATTACGGCCGTTTGAATTATAAAGAAGTGGCCTCAAAGACACCTGCATATTCTCTAGAAGGAGGGAATTAATGATATGGGTGGCGGTGGTGTAGCTACAAAACATCACGTGTCCAGTCTCAGGGTAGGCGGACGGTGGCGCCTGGCAGGTTCCCATTGTCGCTGAATATTTCAGCAACCTGTGTCTGGTAAATTACAGACTTCACTTCAGCCCTCAGACCGTTACTACAATTACACATTTAAAATAATGTCGCTGGAAGATATGCCAGCCACAATTAGGTCAGCGTCGCATAATTGTCCCCACAGCCGTCCGTTCTCACAAGTGAACCGATAGTTCACCTTCGGAGCACATGGTTTATCTCACGTTAATATTTAATCAAAGACGGTGACAATTTTGTATTTTCTTTACAGGACTTTTTATTTCGAAAGGATGAATTCAATGTAATACAATATAATTTACTGGACTGTTGGTCTAGTGGTTAGTGGCCCTGACTGCTAGGCCGGAGGACGTGGGTTCGATTCCCACCCTGTCAAATGTTTGTGTGATGAGTATGATCATTTGTTCTGTGTCTGGGTGTAATTTATCTATTTAATAATATGTATATATTTTGAAATATATAAGTATGTTTATCAGTTGTCTAGCACTCATAACACAAGCTCTGCTTAGCTTGGGACTAGACGGCGTTGTGTGATAGTTGTGGAATATTATTAAAAAAAAGTTAAGATATCATCATCATCTTCCATCAGGCAGTTTCCCTTGTGAAGGTCGCTCTTCGCCACGTGCAAAGAATTTAATGAAAATTGCTCTCATTTCCCATCTTAAAAACAACGGTCTACATGAGGCTTTTCAATATTATGTAGTTCCCATTTTTTTTTTTGTTACTTTTTGGCTTTTCACTTTTCACCATTTGTCTATAATTATATCTTGCAAAAAAATGGTTACCATCATAGCCCACTGTCTATAGGATGAATCCTATAGACAGTGGGTTATTATATTATAGTGCGCATTTTTGTTGTCATTAGGTCGCCTAGGCAACGATTGTCTTCGATGTGGCTATTAGCTATTGACATATAACTACAAACATTAAATATAGGTATGCATACATACATTTATGAAATGTAGTCCAAACACACATATCGGACTTCGATCGCTCGAATATTGGGATGGTCTGATTGATCTTCTGTCCGCAGTGGAAGTAATTTACTATCCACTGTCATTAGGAACATTGAATTCTGTCATATCCAGATAATGTAAAGTATGTAACTATGAAAAATTCGTATCCCCATTTTTTCTATTTATCTGAATAAACGCTTCGTCATAATGGCATTTTTGTGCGAGATTGAGGGGATCCTCTTTATCCTGTAAATTGCAAGTAGATTAGGAGAAAGTTTTGAAAAAAGTAATATAGTTTTTGCAAATTAAGAAGGCTCGGGCCCAAATGCTAATCGCTTCACCAATCCCAAAGTGACTGATTTAGGAGTAACAGACTGCGTTTAACTAGGGTTATTAATGTTATTATTATTAAGGTGGACGTGTAACAACGAATTTAACGTCCATTTATTGTGGTCAATTTGTTAAGTGAAGTCGTAGGTGGACATTAGTGGCTCGTAACGACAGTGTCGCATGCAAGAGTTGCCACCTAGGATGTTTATTATGTAGATTGCTCTCTCATCACTCCGATAACAGCGTGTTACATAACGAAATAATATGATTTGACGCTTTTACTAACATTATATTAATTGGTTGGGTCTTCCTTATTCTCATTGGCGTACTTATTTGGGAAATAATATTTTCATTCAGTTTCCTCCTGTGTTCGATTTATATTCTGTGACAATTTAATCAATATGACTGTCTTATTTAATCCTACAGTTGTCAGTGAAGGGAAATGGTATCTGATTATCCAAAAACAAAACCTTTGTACAAGATTCAACCGCCTGATGCAAAAGCTCACACAAAGAAGTGGAGCAGTCGCATGGCACACTGACATACGAGAACAGAATGCTTTTGCTACAGATATCAACACACTAATCTTAGTTATATTGTTAAAGATATCTAGGTGGGTTTAGACATAGAACAGGGTGTCGTCTTGCGGCGTGACTCGTTAAGTCGTCGTTTCCGGGGCACAATGAGAGGCAGGGTGTTATTGACGGGGCGGCGGGTGGCGCGCATGTGCACCTCCGGCGCCCCGGCGTCTCGGGGGTGCTTTACTAAAGCCCGCCGGAACACAAACGATGTCAGTCTACCCGCAGACGTCTTCACAACTAGACGCGAATCAACCCTAACAACATGAAGCCACACGCGCTCTTTATTTTACTAAGTCGCTACATATAGTTCTAATTACTTCGCGATTATGTTTTGTAATATATAAAATCAATCAAGGCGTTAATCTTAATGGCTCATGTTGACTTTTACGTGTAAACCGCCGTGGCCCAGTCGCTCCTGAAAAAAATCGGTGAGTATGCTACGTTTCCGCGTTTTTTGTTGTTTTATTTTCCAGATATTCAGGATTTCGCCGAAGACTGTTCTTCATTTTCAGTTTCGAATTTTATTTCATTTTCCGTTGTTTTCAAAAGGTTTTTTTTTTAACTTTTTAAGTCACTTGACTGACAGTCACTGTTATTGGACCTGCAATTAATTTACAACTCTTTCAAAATTCAAAATTTTATGAAAGAAAATAAAATATTATAAAAGGTAACGATGACTTTAAGAATCCATTATGTTTATTAGGTTATTAAGTAAAGGCAGAGGGTTGGCTAGGTAGAGGAATGGTACACAGGTGAGGCGGGACAGCTGGTAGTGACATTTTGAGCGACGGTTGGCTGCGGGGTTTTATTTTATAATATTTTTTGCGCGAGTTGGTCTTTAGGTACCGGTATGTCGGTCTTTGTGCGCCGAACACCTGCCGGGCTCCAGGCCCCGTTTCACTCCCGCCGGTTCTATTCACGCATTCGATTATACTTTTGATCGTCCTTAACCTGGTTCTAATTCCAGAAACTCTTCTTTCTGTTCTTTGTACTTATAACAATCATTAACACTGTGTTTGCTGAGTTTTGCGATTTCTTTTTACGTTTATTTTCTATACTAGAATAGATACTTTTTATGTAGATATATTTTAGGAGCAGTTTCTGTATTGCATTTTAGCGAGATGAGAAAATTCGGGATTTGACCAGCAAAAAATAAATTGAATAGATTTCTTTTTAAATTCGATTTTACAAAATTAATTCTAATTGTAGTAACTCCACGAAATTCAATATTTCAGAACAATCGCATTTGGAACTAACATTTCAACTAAGCGGGTCTATTCTAATTTCGTACTAAAAGGCAAAGTCGCAGGAAATGAAGAAAGTTGAAGGCTTTGTTGATGGTTGATAGTTGGCAGGTTGGCACACTGGTACCCTTTGTGGCGCGAACGAGTCGCGAATGTAGGCGTGCACCTGCGGGAGTCAGTGACCTCGTTCACCTGCTGCCCGGCAGACGGTCACATTAGCATACGCTGGGCCAAACGTGCCATCTGCACCCTTGGACTAATTCTCAGACCTCCGTTTTTATTGCATCTATCCATTTATCTTCGCTTGCATAACGTTTTGGGATTTAATGCTGAGGCGTATATTTTTCCTCATCGTGTTTAATTTACGCAGATTTTTGTAATACATATTTAAATATAGGTAGGTACATTTATGATAAATGTCCTCAATATTATCATAATACAAAAAAAATAATAACTATCTTTTAGAAAATCACAGATTCTTTGGCAAGAGTTTTTATGTCCTGAAATAAAGGAGTACAGTTGCGAACGAAATGCAAAATGCATTATGATAAAACAATGATTTTGAACTTCCAAATTTCCACATCATCATTCAATCTCAGTATTGAATTCTCTTTATGTTCTGGCGTGTAGATCAATTTGGACGAAAGAGTGCACTCGACTGCAGTTTTATTTGTTTTAGGTGAACTAGAGTCCTCGGCACGCCAACTCCTGTTTCCAATAGTTCCCCAGCAAAATTGTAACACGAACTACAGTTAGCTTGAAAAATAGTCGAGTGCTTGCGACATGCAATAATGCTTTGTGAACTCAAATTCCATGTGGATGTAATGTCACCAATTACAATAAAATAGAAAATACGTCCCGCTTCGGTCATTTAAAAACAACTTCCTGCTTATAAATGAGTATTATCAGGTCATGAAAAGCTCTTATTACTGCATTCATATTTTCAAGTTTCCCAAGTTGCTCGTTATTTCGAAAATCATTAAGATGCTGTGTTGTTTAGGCGTGCAAATTAATTAACAGGTCGATAACGGCTTTTGTACATGTTTTTGATAATTAAGCAGAGTTTACAACTTTTATTGAAGTCGTAATTAATTGATATTTCAGTTTTTTAATTCTCAGAAAAGTTAACCCTTCAACGATGTAACACAGGAACTATGAAATGTTTAAAAAAAATCTTAAAATTAATCCACAATTTTAACAAGCCCTTTTTTATCCTACTCCTAAATAGTAACACAATAACTCAGGTTTTTTTTAAAGTAATATTTATTTAAAAGCGACAACAGATGACTAAATTCCATCGTAATGAAATCACCGTTCGCCGTCGACGGTTTCCGGTTTACGCACGCGCGACAAAACGGAAAAGCGGGAACGTAACTATAAGAGCGGCGGAAAATTATATTACCAAATGAGATCATACCGAAAATAAACATTCATTCAATTATACTTGATTTATATTATAACTAATTTGTTTTAGAAGCCATTTCAATAAATTATTCGAGAGGCAGGAAAAATACATTTTATTTTAAGCTTTCCTTAGGCGTGTAACAATGAGGCAGATTAAATTATGTTTCGCTTATGATTGAGTATTTTATGATTAATAATGATTTTATAGGTTTTCGGTGAGCTAATAATATTCGAGCCGCTCGCTGATTTGCCGCTTTGTGTTTGTATTTTAAATCTAGTTCGTAATTTTTTTATTCTTCTTATTTGTTTTCTATCAATATTCCACTAACAACAACCAGCTTTGTTAAAATGCAGTATGTAATAATAATGCACATTATTCTTTAAATTTTTAATTATTAGGAAATTTTCAGAATTTAAAACTTTTCCCAATCAGTTTGAAATGTGTTTTCATATTTAGATTATTAAACGTATGTATAGTATGTTCTTTCGTATTCTATAGGTAAAGGTTAAGTTAACAGGGTACCGAAAGGATGTAGGTAGTAGCTAGGTCGTCTGCTCGTCTTGGCAAGTCATGTCCACGTCCTATAGGACTCAGGTTGTAACAGTCTCTTATTATCCAGATAATCTAGTTAGAATAGAATAGTTATTTCGGAACCTTATTAAGTACACCTATGAACACTTACTAAGCACATATAAAAAATATCCTTGGGTTGTTAAGAAATGATGAATCCATCTACAATTTACAATTAGGACTGTTGCATAAATAAGTACCTACCTACTTAATTTATCGTAATCGTTTCGTTTCATATTACTAGCCATTAAAAACTCGAAGATCAATCAATAAGCACTTAAAAATCGATACGACCCCTCATAAACGATTTGTAGTTATTCAATTGGCACGTAGAAATGAACACGTGGAAAATTCTCGCAATGTAAACGAAGTAGCGTTTGATCAAATTCAAAGAACGTTTAAACGGAAGGCTGACTGGAGACAAAACAGCAATTCTCGAGCACGACATAAACATATGGATAAGTTTACACAACCGATAACCCAGCGTGGATACACCCGCTACGGTACGTTATTTAATTAATAATAATAATGTTTATTTTACCCAAAAAGATTGTACAAAAGAAACTTAAAATTTAGTCTATGCTATTATTATAAATACAATACAGTATAATAGGCGCATCTGTAACCGAACTAGGTAAAAACCTGTATCTCGGTATACAGCGCCAAACCTCTCGGAAAATTGAGTAGAGTACAGCATTATTTGGATTCAACAAGAAAATAAAAAAACAATAATAATAAAAATAAAGTTAGATAAGATAAACTACTAACTACTAAGTGAGTTGGAGTGTATGCATGATGAGAAGTGAGTCAGAGTGTAATGGGCGATGAATGTTGGTGTGTGTGTGTGTATGTGATGATGTATGAAATGTTATGTGCGGAGTAAGCTGGTGTGAGTGTATGTGTAGATATAGAGTAATTAGCGAAGAAAGAATTAGAATTTGCACAAAGGACCCTGCCTACCTCGGTACGATAAATAATTTTTCTGTGTCATCATAAGTTAATGTCAATAAGTACTTTTTTACCCTGTCTTTGCAACAGTTATGTATATGCAATTAGTTGTACACAGGGTTGGGCAAAATACATGCTTTGCTTTAATTGAAATACAAATTATAAAATACAGTATCGCAAGTAATTAAAATACAAAATACAAAATATCTTTAAGTAAGGTATTTGAAATATAAAATACAAAATACAGTATTTTAGCTATTTTTAATTGAAATACAAAATACAAATTACATATTAAAAAATAAATAATCTAGACCAGCATGGGCTGAAAAGTAGAGGAAAACGAGATTAATTAATCAGTAAAACCAGTTTCCTTTCATGAACACTAGATTTTTAAATGTACTGTCAGACAAACAGCCTCTTGTTGAGTGAATAAAACCTGCTAAAGAAAACAATCTTTCTTGAAGATTAAATGTATTTTAATGTTAAAATGTATTTTGAAGCCTCAAGTATTTGAAATACTAATTACAAAATACTTCGCCGTCAGGTATTTTAAATACGAATTACAAATTACATTTTAAGGAAGTAATTGAAATACAAATACCAAATACGTATTTGTATTTCAATTACGTATTTTAATTACAAGTAATTCAAATACTGCCCAACCCTGGTTGTACAGTGCGCAGTTAGGTAATTGAACTCAAATATATTTATGCCGTTCCTTAAAAATAATTTTGATATTGATTACACAATGTAAAAAAAACTTACAGCCCATTGAATTGAACCAAAAAATAGTTGAATCAAGGTTCAACTAAGAGTCCATGACCTGGTGTAAAGTTCGTGGGATAAACACAGGGTCATTCGTTGTGGCCATGCTTGGGAGAGGAGTATATCTTGACAAAAACAGTTTTTTCGACGTTTTACTACGATCCCCATAAAATGAACTGAAGACCTGGTGTCTGTGGGTCACGGGTCGACGCCGTGTTGTGTTGTGCTGCCACGAGCACCTCGAAGAGATTTAAACATAATGAACGGATCCCGTTAGGGTCGATGCCTGCCTGGACTGCCGGATTGTTTGAAACAGTCAGCGCGACCCTGGAAAACAAAGGACAGTTCTCGCTCTACCCAGAGCGGAAGAAGTTAATTGATGACCTCAGAAATAATAAGATCTAGAGACGTTTCTCGGAATCGCTGGATGCAGCAAGCATAGGATCGGTCGTTATACGATGCTTAGGAGAGGTCTATGTCTAGCAGTGGATGTCGCGTCGTTCCTCATAATGATAAAGATGACGAAACTTAACGATAAAATTAACTTCGAATTGTTTTGTTGTACAGGTAATATGAAGCGAGACGCATATGGAGAAGAGGGGGGCCCCATGCAGAAGCGGCCGCGGCAAACGGATGACGAAGTTACTTTTCTGATTCCGAGCAAGGTATGTCTATTAGTTTCATTGTTTTAGCTGGAAGAACTGCTGCTAAAGACTTGTAGGTCAGGGGCTGGTTTGAAGTGACTGACAAAGAGGATACCTGGAAGAAGAGAGTTTTTACTAACTAGACCAGGGATGGCGAACCTAAGGCACGCGTGCCAGTGGTGGCACGTGGCAAAATAATTTGGACACGCCTGTGTAAGATGTATAGCAAGCATCAAGGTTATTCGGAACAACATAAACAAACATTTGTAAACATTACGTTATACAAACGGGTTATAAAGTTGTAAATTTTAAATTACGAAGTCAAGATTCTTTTACGGCACGTCATGACCACCTATTTCTTTTTTTTTTTTTTCATATATTTAGTGGCACGTTCTCCAATAAGGGTTCGGCATCCCTGAACTAGACTAAGGGAATCTACCAATTACAAAATCAATTTAACAATAAGAATAAAAGAGCAAGCGATTTCAAAGATTTTAGTACAATGCTACGAAGAGGTTAAATACCTATGATAAACTTCCATAATAGGACAGGTAAACAAACTTCGACGAATTATGCTAAAAAATCAGGTAATCAAAGATGAAAGAACTAGCGAAGCGAGCCCAGTAGGACCTTTTGGCCTAAAAGTAAATACGCTACTGCCAAGATCGAAGTTTTGATGAACCTCCAAGATCGATCGGTCGATCGCGATCGATTGGCCTCCCCTGCTGTAGCATGACACCATGTATAAAGAAAACACAGCAAAGACTAGCAGTGCTACACCGTAATGTAATAGTATAGCGTAACACATTCAACACAGGAATTAAACTACTTTCATATTTTTACGACTACTTTACCTATATTATAATAGGTACCTATCCACTGGTTAATTTGTTTTGGTTCAGAATTTATCCAAAACGTAATTTTGTTGTATTGATGGGCTGGGTCAATTTAGGCTCACAAAGGTCTATTTCAATACTAATGACGTTGCTGAAAAAAAAATATACAACTTTTCAGTACTACATAATCATTATACAGAATTGAATTACATTTACATATCCCCAATATACACAACTTTAAAACAGGATTTCGTGTAAAGTTAACAGTTGGTTAGCCTTTAGCCAACCCTCACGCGGCCATGTCATTAAAATTGCATAAAATCAATTCAAGCCTTGTGAGGTTGCAGTTCGCACGGCTCGTGTTTATGTAGCGCTTGCTGAACATGTATTAGCATATTAGGGCCGGTTGTAATAGCTGCTATTTCCACTTGTAGCTATTTCAGGATTTCATTTATGAATGGAAACTATTGCTGAACATTTTGATGTGTAAAATAAATGTTAGAAGAGTAAAAGTGATCATCAGCAAATTAATATTAGGATTGTTTCCTTGAATAATGTTTTCTTGATTCTTCTGTAAGTTAATAAAATTTCGACGCCAACACAAACTTCCCTAAACTAAAAGTAGGTACTGGAAAAACTCCTTAGAAAATTATATTATAATTTCGATTCCAAATGATTTTTATGGGCTTTTTCCATTATGAGTACGTTGTCATCAGGTTGCCGGCTCGATCATCGGGAAGGGCGGCGCAAATATTTCCAAGCTCAGAAACCAGGTCAGTATTTACAGTAACGTCCGCAGCTACACGTGAAGTAAGTAGTGGATCGTTACGAGTAGACTCGTTCAATACTAAGCTTGAAACATTAAGTATTACTTTATAGGTACTCTAATTTAGTTCTTCTTTGAGTATTAATGTATTTTCGTAAGCTTTCAAGCAATAGCAGGTATTTATAAGGTATTAATTCAAGTTGCTTAGATCAATCTAAATAAAAAGTTCATTTTAAATATACAGTATAAGGTTATTCGTATCTATGTTTTGTTTTTATCATTGTATGCCTATCTGAATGTTTTTAGTTTATATATTTAACTTTTAACCATTTTTTCGCCACAGGTACGTCCACCAATCTTATAAACTCTAAAAACTGTACTGCTCAATAGAGGCAATTGAATGGGTAATGCAAAAACCTATCAGATCCGTATCTTCTATGCTTTAATCTACGCTATTCTAGTCTGTCTTGTAGATATCAAAGAGAACTATAATGAACGAAGAAGACTGTAAGATTCGATGGTTCATCTCGGCATCGAGTCTTGCGACAGCGGCGAGTCCGTAGACTTATAGACAGAATAACCCCCCGGCAGCCAGTTGCAGGTCATTAGCGCCCCCGAGCCGCCTCTGTGGCTAGTAGCGCGACGCGCCGCGCGCCTACACCCGTACCGACGCCCTTGGCCACTTTCAACTCGTCTTACTGGTAGTGTGACGTGAGTGGTAGTCAGAGTTGAAATTGGTCTTGGCGCGCCTGGTGTGAGCGAGTGTAGGCGCCCGGCGCGCCGCTACAGCTGTCTTGGTTGCCGGTCCCGCCCCGCCGGACGCCGCTGCCCCGCACCCGCCGCCCCGCCACGCAGTACAAAGCCTCTATAACAGTCCCAGATTGCCCCGGCCCCGAACGGTAAACTATATCGCCAACATCTACTCTCAAATCTTAATACAGCCCGAGTGGAGCTCTTGCACTCTGCTCGTCAACAGTCAGGAGTTGGAATCTTGTAAAACATCATTAGCTCCCGGCGTTAGGCGCTTAACTCCGAACTCGAGCTCCCGTCCTCATCACCTCCGCAGGATTGCACTGTGTCGCACTGGACGCCTTCTGATCTTATTTTCACGACCTCGGTGTCCTCGCATCTCGCTCATTAGCTGCTATAAGTCTGTTCCCTTAGGACTAAATCCTCTCACTCGACTTACTTCTGTCCACGCTGGAAGACATCTACTTACTGAGTACGACACGTACAGACATCAAGTTTCATCGCCATCATGCTTCAGTTTACTAATGAGTCCAGACCTCCCTGACCGTTGATACGTCTGTACCGTTGTTCAATATTGTGCTGTGATTTTATTATTCCGAACTGCAAAAATAGTTTGCGTTAATGATTCTTGTTTTTCAGGGTACTATCGATAACGGCGCCGGATGTCGACACGATTCTGGAAATCGTAAAAGAAATCCTGCCATGTCTGGCTGATGTAAGTATTATTGCGTGATTTTCGATTCTGAATACGATACTAAGTTGGAATAACTTTATTTTCGTAGCAACACGTAAGTTTTAAATCATTGTCACAACCGCATTTTCACGTTCAATTAATCTTTGCCTTTATGATCAAGACAACAGTTTTACCATTCATTAACCCATCATTTTTTAAATTTTATAACATACGTACCTACTTTGAGTTTTTATTGAAACTTTGTATTGAAATTATAAACTGAAATTATTCATTAGGGAGGTCCGAAGAGCAGCAACGAAGACTTGGACGTCCGCCTACTGATCCACCAGAGCCGCGCTGGCTGCGTCATCGGCAAGGCTGGGGCCAAAATTAAAGAATTGCGAGAGGTAAGTAAATACATAATTAACTAAAAAGTACTTAAAATTAATGTGAGTGCGTAAAACTCAAATTACACAAAATTTTACTGTCCGCATAAGAAATCTCCACTCATTGGCCAGTTGTATGTCTGAAAATCGAACTATCGAACCGTAAAATTCTATGTATTTCAAACTCCCTTACGAATAGTATTAGTTTCATAGCATTTCCCATGTTTGTCACGAAAAATACGGTTTATTTCGAAAGTCCTGAGTCTTCCATCAATCTGCTACAACAACGGCGCGGTCGAAAGTCAATAAGTCTCCCTGAAACAATCACTGGAATTGATCTCGCCCAAGTTCGGAACGAGACTTGTTTATATTCTAGCGAACCGAATATCGGAGACTTGATATTATCATTCCTGTAGTACTAATGTTAATAAACTTTGACGGCACGTGCAGTAGGGTTTATGATTGACCTTAAGTAAGGAATTTCTGCTCATGTCTATTATTGTCGTCCTCATATCTAATCATAGATTGAATGCATCCCGTTATTTTCGCTCAGTAATTGAGGTGAGCAGATGCGTCCAGCTTTTACTTGTTAGCTGTCATCTGCCGAAGGTGCAGTTATACCTACTTAGGATTTTTTACCGTGTAGACAGCGATGGCATTCTGGCCACGTGGTGCCGGTGCACGGGCTTCAAGGCAGATGTGCATGCAGCTGCCGACCCGAATCCCGAGCCTTTATCTCTTCATCGACAAAGTCATTTTTAGATCCACTTAATAATGTAACAGAAAATGGCGACTCCTTTTTCTGCATACCATCCTTTTAGATTGAATCGCGAACGACGTCGGAGATAGTTAAGTAACTTAAAATTGCGCACTCCACAAAAGCTACGACAGTAGACGCCATAATTTGTCGTCAAGTCGAACAAACACGGCAAAGCGTCTGCATAACTGTAGAGTGCATCGCGGAGGATCAATTACCACTCGAGCAACTTCGCTGAAAGTTATAAAACGTGTACGTGCCGGCGTTGTCTGGACGCGGGGCGGGCGGCACGCCGGCAACTTCGCAATCTAGCTATTAGCGGTGTTGCATTTCATAACTTGAGCTAGTTAGCTGGTGTTTGTCCGGAGATTTGAGTAACGAGGGCTGAAGCTTCAGACGTGGCTAGTAGGCGGCGCGATGCCTCAGGGTGTCATCTATGAACGAGTTTGTCTGTTCGTTGCGAACAATGAATTTGAATGCATCAATGTTATTCTTCTCCGGAAACAATTTATAAACTCGATCGTGATCTACCTGAGTCCATTTTACTCCCTTTTTCTTTGCGTTTTTTTTTTTTCTTTCGATCAGCTGTTCTCGCAACTCCTTTGTTCCATTTACATTTCAGCCTCAATTTAACAAGACACAGAATTCTTTATAACAAATACAATATCCCCATAGAAATACTGTCTAAATAAAAAAATACATTGTATGGGAATGTCTTTATGACAAAGGTAACATTGTGTTTTCGCGCAAAAGCTATTATTATTATTGGAGCTATTCAGAACGCAAGTGAATCGACATGTTCTGGAGTTGGAATTAATAAGAGGTTACCGACCTTCACGTATGGACGTACCTAGTCCAGTTCAGCAATTCTATAAGTGTGTAGCAGCGCGGCGACGGCGCGTGCGCGGGCGGCAGCTGGCGGCGGCGCGGGCGGCAGGTGCGCGCGCAGCCGCCGGAAGACCTCACAAAAAGCTCGCGCGCACCTGGGCTTCACCCAGCCTACCTACTTGCACAATGCTCCTCGCCCCTCGACTGCCTCCTTTCTTACATAAATAGAAATTTCGAACATATGCTACCGCATCCGCCGCTCCTATCTTTGAATCATGCAGGTAAAGTTTGTACAATGCGTTGCATATAAGGCAATGAGGACGGATTTATTTCCAACATCTTCCATTGAGTTCTTCTAATATAAATTATTGGCGCAAGTTCTGCCTTCTAGCTTACTCAGGTTGCGTAAACATTCAAACACGTAATAAAACTTTTGGCTTCACTTTAAAACTTGGAAGTTGTAACAAAACGTTTTGTTACTTATGTTGAAATGGCGGTTCTGGGTAGAGTTGTGAAACAACCGCAGGGTAATATCACATGTAGGGCTTCATCCGTCGGAAGCGCACGGCGCCGGCGTCGGGTTACCGGAGCTACGCGCACGTGACGCACGAACTTTTTGTACACCTCGTCCTCTTCCTCGACGTAGGTACACCACAAAAAATGTTACAGCGGATATGCGTTACCGTTCTCATGGCAGTACCACAATTATTTATATATGGTAATTGAACGTTAAAATTGGAATGAAACCAGTATAAAGGTATATAATTGGAATGCTATTTACGTTTAGACAAATAACAGATAGCAAGCGGCGCGCGGCGCGCATATGTCGTCGGTGTAATTAGGCGCGGTGATACCGGGCGGTGGCTGTCCCCGACAATTATGGGCCACGGCAGCACGCGAGCTGGCCGCTTCCGTTTCCGATCGAACCGCACCGGTTCAAATACGGCTTCTTTACTTTGAATAGCATCGCCCAGTTCTATTACTTTTTGTTTAAATAATAATTAAATGCCCCCCTTTGGCGATTTTGAAAGTTGTCCTAACTCTAGAAAAGCTCAACCCCAAAATATAAGCAACAGGTAATGTTGAGCCCACGGATCAATACTACAAGAGATCGATGGAGGGTTGTTGATCTGTATTGTAATTTCGAAGTTAAATGTGTCAACATTTTCGGAATTTCTCCCTATAATTCTACATTGTTTAGTAGTTCAGAAAATACTAGCGTTGATCTGAATAATGTTAACGCGGCATGTTTGGAAATATTACGACTTGCTCACTAGCTGATTAGCGGCTGGTTCCCGAGGGAAATATGCTGCCATCAACACATTTTAGGCTGTGTGTACTGAAACATCCTGTGAATAGCTTTTATTACTCCACTATTGAATAGCTTTTTAGTAACCTAGTTTAGCAACGTTATGACAATCTTCATCGTTTTAAAGCCCCAACTAAGCTAAATGAAATGTGCTACAGAACTGTTCCTCCAAATTGCATGAATATACTTAGACAAAGGTTAGAACGAAGTAAACCACCCTATCGGGTAGCGGTTTAGCTTCGTGCAAAGACGGCTTCACTTTTGATCAAGACAAATTGTGTTCAAATATTTGCAGCAGCTTTTACGGTTAGCCGAGCGAACTTTATGATTGATTGTAGGTGCAAAGTACAGTATGTTGTTATATTAGCCTGGCATGTTTATGATTTATAGTCAACTTTATTTTGTTACCGCCGCGCTCCAGCAAAAGTTTGAAAGTCGAGTCACGAACCAGTTTTGGTGACTATACTTCAACTTCCTAGTTTTCTTGCGGATATAGGCTCAGAGTAGAGTGTGCTGATAAATTATGTCGCGGACGTTTCGCCAGCGGATCCTTTTTCACAGTGAGTGACGTCTCGGACTCGCGTTCGTGACGAGGATCAGTAGCGCTTTACGTTTGTGATGGATACTGAATACGAGCGCGTACCACTAGACATTATGTGCAGAGAAGATCCTTTCTAGACACTACAATGAATAAGCAGATAGACGTCTAACGAATTGAAAGTAGGTTTAGTCAGAATTTCATAAATTCTAGTTGTATACGCTTCCGATTTCAAAGTGGTTCTGTCCGCCTAAGTGGGTTGATCCTAGTTGTTTGGAATGGGAGTTCTGTCTGTTCAGTACTCCAGTGGCATGTGGTAGGCGTGTCGCGTACGAGCTTTCCTTGGAGCCCCACAAGTGCAAGGAGGGGAGTCGGGCAGGTGTTGCACGCGCCGCCGGTCGCCCGCTCATTCCGCGTCCGACCACCCTCGAGGGATGGTTGTTCCGCTCGCTCCATGCTCCGCGTAACATTGTACGGTCGACTTTATACTTCGAGCGGTGTGTTCTGAATTATTTTTAATTTGATTTTTTTATTGGAAAAAATTGAGTTGAGATCGTTGAATAGTTTAGTTGAGGAAACAGTGTTGTGATCGGTAACAGAAGAAATGTGAAGTGAGTCGAGTTGAAGCTTGTCAGTATTGAGCAATGGGTCGCTGTAGGCGGTGCGTTGCGGTGCGTGGCTCGCATGTGCGGAGGGCGGGTGGCAGCGCTTGTTTGTGCGTGGCGGCCTGGCGGGGCGGCCACGTGCGCCGGTCGATGCTGCCGCGCATGCGCCCTGCGCGCTGTCAAACGTCATCGACACCACACAACGCACGTACGCTGACGTTATCTAATATTGGTAATTGATCACACATTGATTTCTCTTGCCACTCTATAGCACCCCGACTGTGTCGCGACAGATTACCGTAAACAACCCAACTAAAGATGTGTGTTATGTAATTTGTTTTGGAATTAGGGCGTTGGATTTAGACTTGTTCAGAATTGGGTTACCATTAATTTTTAAATAAATCGCTTTTGTTTAAATTAGTTTGAAGACTCGTACTAGTTTGCTACAGGACTTGACGTTTCGGTTTACCTAGGTACTACAAGTTTTCTGGCAGCTAACATGACATAATTATTTTTCTAAATATCTTGTGGTCAACATTAGTACTGCAGGAAAACAATAAATATAAACTATCTGTTTACTTGTCTAAAAGTGTCTGTGTCCAGTGTCTTCAATTAAATAATAAACATTAACTATTTGACTGCCCCTTTTAACTTTAGCAAATCAAGCCGTGTCTAAATATTTCGCTTAGAAAAGTGTTGGTCTCCTACAGAAAACGGGCGCTCGCCTGAAGATATTCTCGAACCCCGCGCCGCAAAGCACGGAGCGCGTCGTGCAGCTGGTGGGCAAGGCTGATGCCGTCGCCGCCGGCGTCAAGGAGGTGCTCGACCTTATAAGACAGGTGAATACAATTATTACACGTCGAAACACCCGAATTTTGAACAATGTCATAATTTTTCGAAATTATTATCGTTAGCCTAGTCCAATTTAAATTTTTTTACATTCGTCATTTCGGTTTGTAAAATTACAGGTTCCCGTCAAAGGCGCGGTACAAAACTACGATCCGCACAATTATGATGACTTCTACGCCGATGAATACGGAGGATTTGGTAGCGGACAGGGAGGAGGCGCCAGCGGCGGTGCGGGACCCCGCGGTGGTGGGCCTCGCGGACCGCCCCGCGGGCCCCCGCGTGGCATGCCGCCTATGGGCCCCGCTGGTCGGGGGCCCGCGCCTCGGGGACCACCCTTAGGCCGTAGCGGCCCGCCTGGTGGCCCAAGAGCCGCGTTCAATGACTTCGGTGGTCCCGGACCTCGAGCTAGCTTCAGCGGCCCCCCGCGCGGTGCCTTCGGAGGTGGCGGCGGCGGCGGCGGCGGCGGTGGCGGTGGCGGTGGCAGTAGCTTTGGAGGAGGAAACTTCGGTGGCGGTGGTGGTGGTGGTGGCGGCCGCGTCGAAGGCGGCGGAGGTGGAAACTTCAGCAACAACGGCGGTAACCAGCAGGACACCACCACGCAAGTCACCATTCCTAAAGACGTTAGTATTTTTCATGATTTTCAACCTTCCACTTAACATCTCGATTCAAGCACAATTTATCTAATGTTTCTAAATTAGGTCGGTACATCAAATATGACATTATTATTTCCGTTCCAGTTGGCCGGCGCGATAATCGGCAAGGCCGGGTCCCGCATACGTCGCATCCGCGCGGAGAGCGGCGCGGGCATCGAGATCGCCGAGCCGCTGCCCGGCTCCACCGACCGCATCATCACCATCACCGGCACCCCGCAGCGCATACAGATGGCGCAGTATCTCCTGCAGCAGAGGTCAGTTATAGCAGTACTAAGATGTCTGTCTCCATGTCTGTGAACACAACCAACTGAACTGACCTTACAGATGAGAGTTTACAAGATGAATAGAAACTAATTTTACTGATACCCACTTTCATCATGTTTTCTCAACATCATTTATGTAATGTTTCATACCAAAACAATTGAAAAGCATGACAACATTAATCTCAATAACTACCATACTGTAACATTGCTAATATTGCGAGTCAAACTGATTAATTTGTGCTGTTAACATTTTATTTGGTTGAGGACTTAACTGAGATCAATTGTGACAATAATTCAATATAATCACTAACACAATATTATTTTGACGATAGAATGTTTGAAGAGTTCCCTGAGTTGGCACCAAACCAAACTAAGATTAAGTAGAGTTTGTTGAACGGATTTGACTGTGTGACGTCGATGTTGTGATGCTAAGGTAATGTGCACACACTTGTTAGTAGAGGGAGCGTAGAGATTTCCAGAGTGTTCACACATGTACCTACCATTCTTGTATTATTCTCGCTGTTTAAATCTAATTCTAGTGTAACTTAGAAACAATCACTCATTACAACCATAATTATGTTCTAACCCATTTTAACCCATTTTTTGTGACTAACTCCTTTGGTAATTAACAATTTTAGGTGTTCATCGACTAACGGGCTTCAGCCACTGGCTGCACGTTGTATGGAAGACTAGTGATTTTGTTGTTTTGATTTGGATAACAAGAAATCACTAATCTCCCTGCAAAGTGCTGGCCTACTCTTCGGATCAAGATAATCTTCTGTGTTGCTGTTCTTTGTAATACTAACAACGTCTATTTTCTTGTGTGCTTTTGAATTGTACTGTTTGTATACCTTACTTCTACATCCTTAGGTCTAGCATATTAACGTTTCATTATTTTATTTTTAACCTCGTGTTCGAATACTGAAAATCAAAAACAAAGTTAACATAAAATGCTGCAACTAAAACTATATCTACCCATTTCTGACTAGCAGGGATCCATAAAATTACCGGTCGAAATCACATAGAGTTGATTTTTTACGCTATTTTTGTCTGTTTTGAGCTTCACTTTCGTGATGCCGCCAATGACTGTCTAAATTTAGGCGGTCACTACTAATCTTTGCATTGTACATTAATTACTAATGCGCCCTTTGTTTCCACAGTGTGCACGAGAGTAACCCGAATCTCGGAGGTCGTGGAAACTTCTGATTGCAGCCGCAATCTCGAAGTGCATTGTTATAATTATTCAAAGCTTTACTTTAGTCACCTCAGATCACGTCATTAATTTTATACAGTATACATTCTACGAGGCTCACCTTATTATCATATATCTGTACATAATGACTAAGCCTTACCAGGAAAATAAATACATCACCACGAATTAGTCGCACTAGTGGCATTTTAATGAATATCACGTTGTATTATTTTAATAATAGGCTATATTTTGTCTAAAATTTGCAATATCCTTTATGATTGCAATAAGAGTGTAATACAAAAATATTATTTCTCTGGTCGGGTTATAGCTATTTAAGAATGCATTTATCATTATTAATAATAATATTGTTAAAAGAGTTTTAACTAAGATTGTGTCAATGGATTTACCGATTTATTTGTTACATCGATGTATTTTTAAGTGATAGCAAATAGAAATGGAAAATAAATAGTTTATTTTGTGAAATATTTCTTTTACTATTAACTACGCTCCCCTGTTTTATTATGTTTATAAAAAGCGATAAGTTGATTTCATCACATGAAATCACAGTGGTCGCTCTTGTACTCAAACAGAATAAACGATTATACAAATCAGTCACAATCAATAATATAGCTTCTTTATAAAAACCATAATTATGTTGTGAAGGAGATAAAAAATTTAACATATTGATTGAAGACAAAACTGCAATTTATTTTTGTCGATCTAGCGATAATAATATGCAATTGATCTAGCAATAATATTGTGCAACTAATCTAGCAATATTAATGTGAAACACATATAGCAATAATAATATGCAACAATACTAATATGAAACTAGTCTAGCAATAACGATATACAACTGATAAATAAAATATGTGCAACTGATATAAAAAATATACTACAACGCAACAGTTTTAACAATAAGTTATGTACAGATGTAAAGATCTTCATCTCTCAGTGATACTGAACAATTAACACACAGCGATCAAGCTGAAATAATAGAACTGGAGGATGAAAACCATCAAGAAACGAGCCCTGGTGTAGAAAATGCTCAATATGCTGCTCCACCCCCCTGGCAACTTGTTCCCTCGCCTCGCCATAACAAGAAAAGGAAGATAACTGAGTCACCTCCACAGGCTGAAAGAACAGCAACAAGCAACAGGTTTGGAAACCTACCCTTAGATCCTGCTGACAAGTCAGGTTCTAATAAAATCCCTAAAAAGCCCAACAGACCTCCACCGATTGTGCTTTACGGCATACAAGATGTCAGAGAACTATCAAAACTAATTGAAACAGTATCCAATAAAGACCTATTTAAACTTAAGATACTGAATAAATCGGTCTTGCATGTACTTCCATGTAATGTGGAAGAATACAAAAAAAATATTTCAATTATTCGAACAAATGGGCTTATCGGCTATACATTCACTCCAAAGGATACCAAAAGCTACCGTATAGTCATCAAAAACCTCCATCACACTACTCCGCACGAAGCCATCATCGAAGCCTTGAAGCTTCTGGAAACAAAGTGAGGGGTGAAATAATTAATGCGCGTTTTGGGCCGGACAAAAAACCCACTTCCACGTTCTTCGTCAACCTGGAACCAGGTAATGACAATCCAGCAGTAAAGATTATCTTTTACATATATAACCAAAAAATAAAAATAGAAGATCCTCGTAAATCGAAGTGTTGTTCAATGTCAACGCTGCCAAGAATATGGACATTCAAAGAAAAATTGTATGAGGCCCTTTAGATGTGTTAAGTGCGGAGAAAATCATAAAACCTCTGATTGCGATAAAAAAGATTGAAACACACCTGCAAAATGTGCGTTATGCTCTTGCGATCACCCAGCAAATTATAAAGGTTGTCAAATTTATAAGGAGTTTGTTGCTCGGAGACAAAACCCTTTTTTTTTTTTTGTTGCCGAGGTGGAAAATCCTCATGAATGTCCTTCGCCTGGGGCAGGCGAAGGGGTCTGTCAGACTCTTACTGACTAAAAACCACCCCGGTGTTCCCTCCCACACTTGGACCGGGGATCGTGGGAGCTGATACGCCATCCATGATCCCCGGCTAGTGCCAGCCCGCCTACGCGGGCCACCTCAGGCCCGGGGGAGTGTGAGGTGTCCTCCCCCCGCGACGTCCAATAGGGGCGCGCGTGGAACACTACGCGCCGCCGCCTCGGGTCTTGCTGGATGGGGGACGGCGGACGACCCCGAGTCCACCGTCCCTCCGGACCTCTTTATGGGGGCTGGAAGAGGGCGTTGTCTGCCCTCCGCCGACGCCCGGCTCGCCTGCTGCGAAATTACGGCTTCACAGAAGGAGATCACCGCATCCCACGACTCAGCGCCCCCGACCATCGAACGAGCGACGGCCGGCAGCGACAGGTCGGGGCCCACTTCAGATACAAGGGCACGGCGCTGCTCCTCCCATGCGGCACACTCTGCCAGTGTGTGCTGCGCCGTGTCCTCCCGACAGTCGGTGCAGTGATGGCACCGAGCGTCCGGCTCCCTGTTTATGCGACACAAGTACTTCCCGAAGCAGCCATGCCCCGAGAGCACCTGGGAGACAAAACCCTAACCCAAGGTTAAGAAAACAAACCAGCCTAATACCAGATTACCAGTTATTTCAGTCAACGCTCCAGAACCACATCTGCCACATCGGATCGTCGAAGACCAAAAATCACACCACAAAACCTACGCTCAAGCTGTGGCTGAAAATACTAAAACATCAACATTAGCCTATGCTACGATAATCCTGATCATTACCGTATGAATCCTGCCCTAGAAAACATCCTTTTGAAATAAAGCGAAAAGATTGATCTTCTCATTCAACAAATAAGCTCCATGCTGGATCTTATAACCACACTTGTCTCTAAAATATCAAAATGACAATGCTTCATGTGGCAACTTGCAACATTAAAGGTCTGGCACCAAACACTCTTGAACTGGAAACTTTCCTCAATACTAACAAGCTTGATGCATGCCTCATATCTGAAGGACATACAACCGCAAAAAGTCGAATATCCATTCCGGGATACAGTGTGTACTTCACGTCACATCCTGATGGAGGTGCCCACGCAGGCTCAGCGATTGCTATTAAAAACAGCTTGAAGCACTGTCTATTACCATCTTATGCAACCAATTACTTGTAAGCTACTACAGTGCTAGTAGACGACAGCTCTGGCTACTTAAACCTCTCGGCGGTATACTGTCCACCGCAATACGCCATAAATGAAGCCATGTTCACGAAGTACTTCCATTCACTGGGTAATCGATTTATAGCTGGCGGGGACTGGAATACCAAACACGCTTACTGGGGAGCAAGGTTAAGTATAACGAGGGGTCGCGAGTTAAAAAGAAGCGAAGCGAGAATATAAATCTTAACTGTTCACTAAAATCTCCTGCAGATATTGATCAAGCGTGTTCATATATCACAAATCTTATTCAGGTGGCAGCCTGGAATAATACTCCTGTACTCGATATACCATCCCGTAGATTACCAATACCAGTCGAGATTCGAAATAAAATATGGGTAAAACGTAGACTGCGTAGGGTATGGCAGCTCTCTCGCAACAGAGAAGATAAAATCCGACTCAACCGTGCGATTGCTGATCTAAAGAAAACTCTTGCAGAAGTTGCTAACGAGTCTCATAAGAGGAAGCTTGAAATGCTCTCCAAATTCAAGCGGCCACCATTCTCTTTGGAAAGCCACAAAGGCAATGACTCAACCCCAACAATGTTTCCCTCCAGTATTCCCTTGTTTCCCAATGTTTTCCAGATCAGGCAACTCGTGGGCACGTACTGATTCAGAAAAAGCAGAAGTATTTGCAGCCCATCTAGCCAATGTATTCAAGCCTAATGAAAGTGATGGCCGTGATGACCCTGAAATTGATGCATTCCTGAATCAAACAACCCAACCGAATATTCCTTTACGACCGACATCTCCAAGAGAGTCAAGGAGATCTCTAATCTGGCATCAAATAAAGCCCCCGGTTTTGATTTAATCACACCAAAGATACTGAAGGAGTTGCCTAGGAAGTGCATTGTTTTTCTAACAAATCTTTTTAATGAAACTTGCGAGTTTTCTACTTCCCATCCCTCTGGAAAATATCGCAGATAGTGATGATCTACAAGCATGGCAAACCTATCAATGAAGTGTCTTCATACCGACCAATTAGCCTCACACCATTGTTGTCGAAGCTATGGGAATGAGTCTTCTTGACCAGGTTAAAACCGCATCTTGATGAAAACGATGTCATACCTAATCATCAATTCGGGTTTCGCAAAGATCATTCCACCGTGGAACAAGTGCATAGAGTCTACCACACGATCAGACAATGCCTTGAGAAGAAGGAGTATTGCTCAGCAGCTTTCATTGACGTCCAACAGGCCTTCGACCGAGTATGGCATAAAGGCCTGCTGTATAAAATTAAAAAAACCCTTCCACAATCGTTCTATCTTCTGATGAAGTCTTACTTAAATGAGAGAAAGTTTCAAGTTAAGCAACGTAGCGCGACATCTTCTCTGCATACCTGCCGCGCGGGGGTGCCTCAGGGCTCGGTCCTTGGTCCAATATTGTACAACATCTTCACTCATGACCTACCTCAAGCTTCAAACGTAACTGTTGCAACCTTCGCGGATGATGCCGCATTTCTTGCATCCAGTAGTGATCCAGACGAAGCCAGTAGATGCCTACAAAACCAGCTCAACCAAACCAACGTCTGGTTACGAAGATGGCGTGTAAAAGCGAGTGCCACTAAATCGCACCATATTACATTCACGTTAAGAAAGAAGCTGTGCCCAACAATCAAACTTGGCCCTTTACCACCTTGCAAATGTGTCAAATACTTGGGATTTTATTTGGATCAACGTATGACATGGAAAGACCATATTAAGCACAAACGGAATGAAGTAAATAATCGATACAAAAATCTCTTGTGGATGCTTGGCAAGCAATCAACTCTATCCCTAAGTAATAAACTAAGAGTCTATAGCTCAGTTATAAAACCGATTTGGACCTACGGGATTCAACTGTGGTCCTCAGCCAGCAAATCCAACATACTTTGCCTCCAAAGAGCCCAAAACAACATCCTAAGGACGGAGGATAAGTGGTGCAGCCTGGTTCACACGTAACTCTGAAATACATGAGTACCTAAATATGAAAACTGTCATTGAAGAAGCCAAACAATGCACAGATAACTAGGTACGCTGAACGATTAAAGCTCCATCCCAACCCATTGACAAGCATGCTTCTAATACGAAATCCAATCAATCGCCTGAAAAGAGCAAATGTGCTATATGACTAAGGAGAGTTAAAGCAGTGGCTTTAACCCACCAAAATTTCTAACTACTGCAACATACAACATATCTGATCAACTAGACTGATCGCAGATTACACAAGGGAAAAAAAAAGTTATGTACAGTCAGGGATCAAAAGTGCAGTTGCACTCTACAAATGCTAAAGTGTCTATAATTTCTTTGTTGTAGAAGTTCAATAGTCCACTACTAGTTTATTCAATACTTTAGATTCTATGCTAGGTACTAATTAAATCAGACATCAACCATTGACGCTCTTCTACAAAGAAATTTTAGACATTGGTAAGGCGGAACTGCACTTTTGACCACTGACTGTACAACAGACTCTGATCAATAGAATCAGAATGTTTATTTGTAACATTGGGAGAGACATTGTGTGAGATGTTTAGAATAGAATTTTATTTTGCAAATATGGGTAATACATGGTTCTTAAGATTACATTACAGCTCAGCCACATTTTACCATTCGGCATGCAAACATTTAAAATTATTTATATTATTGTTATTACACTTATAATTGTTTTTGATCAATTTATAAATCACTATTATTAAATGTTAAATCATCAAATTAATTAAATTAATATGTATTTAAAGGGAAAATATAAATTATTATCATTAGATTATACCTATATCATGTCATAACTATTACAATTCAAATGTCAATACCAAAATCAAAATGACAAAAAACCAAAATATCAAAAATCAAAATGTAACATCACATAACTTCTCTATGTTATGCCATTAGGCGTACAAATATTATCCAACTCAATCATCAACTAGCACTCCCAGCTGACATCGCCCTGCCCGAAAGCTAGCTTATCGTCAGAAAATAATTGAGAACCCGATTACAGCGGGCCAGCCTACCGGGTTCAATTGTATTTTCAAACCATCCAGGGATCCATTCAAATAGACTCACAAAATTTCATCTAAACCGGTCAAGCCGTTTAGGAGGAGTTCGGTGACAAACACACTTGCAGAAGAATTTTATAAATAAGGAAGATAGGCTTGACGTTCACCTCGTCTCCCAAAGAACAATACCGGCGTGATCGAACCAGATTTGAAGATATCAGCAGGACAACCAAAGTTACCGATATAGCCCGAAGAATTGTCAAATTTAGTAACAGTGGGCTGGGCATATTTTTTTTTAAGTTGATATAAACCAGTGCTTGACTGCGATCACACCTGATGGTAAGCAGTGATGCATTCATTGTATCATGCATATTGCTCGTAGAACAATATGATCGCCGATTGGCGACCGCTTACCGAAAGGCGCAGCGTTAGAAGACTGGATGGCATGGTAAAGCTAGAACTACATTAAACCGACGCACACGTGTAACACGTCTGATTTGTACGTAGAACGACGTTGCGTGTCGTGGATCAAGTGTAGCTCTACAAGTTTAGTTTTCATATAAAATGTATGAAGATCGGCGTGTGTGGTGGCACACGTGTGCGCAGTCGGGAATCCGATGAATGCCAGACGCACAGGACTACACGCAGGGTACACACAGTGAAACTTTAAAATTGTATAGGTACATTGGTAATTATCTTTCAGACTTCAGACCATCAAGGTAACAAATGAGACGGAAAGTATAAAAGTTATAGTCTAAAAGTAGTCTACGGCAAATATAAATTAATTAAAAGACCTATCAGTCATAAATCAATTAATTCTGACTGATTTATGATGTGGTCTGCAAAGAGGCTACAGCTTTCTTGGGTGTAGGTTTACCTTCCTTGAAGCTTTAGGGTATGTGGAACAGAGAGTAAAGCCCCACATACCGCCGTTGAAAAGGGAGGATCCTCCAACCAGACGGGTGTTATGTCTGGTGGGCTACTGCCCGATAGATGATTTCGGGCTGTTCTATATGTTCCAATCGCGCGGAGAACTTTGATTGCGCGATGCAGGATTAGTTCTTATGTGACGCCATAGATGTCGCTACATCACTCTCCTCCGGAGATCGGAGATCGATGGTTCTTGATGCTTCTTGATGCGTGCCAGGCCAGTGGTAGGGTGGTTCCAGTGGGTCGGAACCGAATGCCGCATAGTTCTCGGTGAGTCGGAACTGTCTGCGGTGATGCCCCAGTGAGTCGGGGTGGTGCTGTCCCAGTGAGTCGGGATGATGCCCCAGTGAGTCGGGGTGATGATGTCCCAGTGATTCGGGATGATGCTGCAGGCTCCAGTGAGTCGGAGTAGTGCTGCTGGCTCCAGTGAGTCGGAGCGGTGCTGTGCAACGTAGTGGCTTGACTGCTGGCGTCGACTAGGAGAGGTTCTTCGTGGCTCTTCATATGACTGGCCGAAGGTGCAGTGTGATTCGCCAAGGTCGCTGATGAGGCTGAGGGTGATGACCAGATATGACCAGGTAGGCATGCTGGTGGTCAGGATACCCTTTATAGCCGTGGGTGCTGGCTGTATGGCTCGCTGCTCGAAAGCTTGAGGAAGTGATGATGACGTCACGAAGCAGTAGCTGCACGAAGGCTGCGTTGACGTTCTTTGTCGAGGGTCACCAGTGTGGAGGTATGCGGAACAGAGAGTAAAGTCCCGCAAACCTCCGTTGAAAAGGGAGGATCCTCCGGCCAGACGGGATGTTATGTCTGGCGGGCTACTGCCCGATAGATGATTTCGGGCTGTTCTATATGTTCTAATCGAGTGGAGATCGGTAGGTAATCTTGGCTGATGGTGAGGTGTAGGTAATAGAACTTGATGTGGTTGGTGATAGACTACTGGTATCTTCTGTGATGACGTATGCAGGCTTCAGTCGGTCGATCGATATGTTTGCTTGCCGATTGGGTAGTTGTATGGTGTAAACTTTATCTGTTCGGCTTAGTACTTGATAGGGGCCTTCATACGGAGTCTGTAATGGTCTCTTAACTGCATCTGTTCTGATAAAAACGTGGCTGCACTTGAGTAGATCTTGATGCACGAATACGCTTTTATTGTTGCTGTGATGCCGGGTAGCGACTTGCAGTTTGTTTTGTTGAATGATGTCGCGAAGTTTACTGACGTAGATGTAGTCCATAGTAGGAGTGTTAGTGCTTGCGATGAAAAAGTCACCAGGTAAACGTAAATTGTGGCCGTAGGTAAGTTCGGCAGCGCTCACGCCGGTGTCTGTGTTTAGGGCGGCTCGTAGTCCTAGTAGGACGGTAGGTAACTCGTCAATCCATGAACTGGCGGTTGTGAGTTTCGCGCGTAATGCGGCTTTGTTTTAGAGGTATGCGGAACAGAGAGTAAAGTCCCGCAAACCTCCTTTGAAAAGGGAGGATCCTCCGGCCAGACGGGTGTTATGTCTGGTGGGCTACTGCCCGATAGATGATTTCGGGCTGTCGTATATATTCAAATCGCGCAGAGAACTTTGATTGCGCGATGCAGGATTAGTTCTTATGTGACGCCATAGATGTCGCTACATCACTCCCCTCCGGAGATCGGAGATCGATGGTTCTTGATGCTTCTTGATGCGTGCCAGGCCAGTGGTAGGTTGGTTCCAGTGGGTCGGAACCGAATGCCGCATAGTTCTCGGTGAGTCGGAACTGTCTGCGGTGATGCCCCAGTGAGTCGGGGTGGTGCTGTCCCAGTGAGTCGGGATGATGCCCCAGTGAGTCGGGGTGGTGCTGTCCCAGTGAGTCGGGATGATGCCCCAGTGAGTCGGGGTGATGATGTCCCAGTGAGTCGGGATGATGCTGCAGGCTCCAGTGAGTCGGAGTAGTGCTGCTGGCTCCAGTGAGTCGGAGCGGTGCTGTGCAACGTAGTGGCTTGACTGCTGGCGTCGACCAGGAGAGGTTCTTCGTAGCTCTTCATGTGACTGGCCAAAGGTGCAGTGTGCTTCGCCAAGGTCGCTGATGAGGCTGAGGGTGATGACCAGGTATGACCAGGTAGGCATGCTGGTGGTCAGGATACCCTTTATAGCCGTGGGTGCTGGCTGTATGGCTCGCTGCTCGAAAGCTTGAGGAAGTGATGATGACGTCACGAAGCAGTAGCTGCACGAAGGCTGCGCTGACGTTCATTGTCGAGGGTCACCATTTTAGAGGTATGTGGAACAGAGAGTAAAGCCCCACATACCGCCGTTGAAAAGGGAGGATCCTCCAACCAGACGGGTGTTATGTCTGGTGGGCTACTGCCCGATAGATGATTTCGGGTTGTTCTATATGTTCCAATCGCGCGGAGAACTTTGATTGCGCGATGCAGGATTAGTTCTTATGTGACGCCATAGATGTCGCTACAAAGCCATTGCCACAGCCATTGCGGAAACGCCTCACATTCTTCCTACGATTAGCCTGCACAGACTTGTGATAGGGACGTAGTGTATTCGCAATATGCACATTTGGATGTGGTGCGATGACCTGCCACACCTGCACAAGGTGTATGTCTTGTTATGACGCTTACCGAAGCTCGAAACACGTGCCCCGAAGGGCACCTACTTAGGACGAATTGTTGGTCATCTTGTCACAATTTGACAAGCTAAGAATTAGGTACCTACTTCTTATACAAGTACAGAGGTAGGTATTAGGTATAGTACATAATCATGCTTGTATAATGTAACTAATAGTTTAGGAAAGCGACTACCGATAAAGCAAAGTAATAAATACGGGTCAACCCATCGACCATCGGACAAGCCGACGAACGGCGAGTATCCACCCTTACGTTGTTGAAACCTCTACGGTCCGGACCAAGCGTTTCGCCTCGTCGTTTATACCGCGTACATCAAGGGACTGGAATAATTTGCCTGCTGCGGTTTTCCCGTCCGATTATAATTTGGGTCTCTTCAAGGCTAGAGTGAATAGGCTCTTAATAAATTAGTGCGCCTCACCATCTGCGATTGCATTACTACTTACCATCAGGTGGGATCGCAGTCAAGCACTAGTTTATATCAATTAAAAAAAAAAACAATAATACACGGGAGAGCCGAGGTTGCCGACATGGTCCGAAGAATCCCCAAAATTAAGTGGCAGTGGGCAGGGTACATCGCTCGCAGAACCCCCACTTGCCTTGCCTTTACCACTACTGTACATGATGTTTAATTAAATAATAGTCGTTGGGGCCGAAAGTTTCTGGAGTGGCGACCGCGTACTGGAAGACGCAGTGTTGGGCCCGCGGGATTGTTCGAAGGAACTTTTTTTTTAATATTTGATATAAACCAGTGCTTGACTGCGATCCCTACACCTGATGGTAGTAATGCAATCGTTGATGGTGAGGCGCACTAATTTATTGAGAGCCTATCACTACTACCGCGGTTTTGGAACGCAGGTGGGTCTTAGTAAAACTCTGGCATTCCTCGCTCTACCTAGAGCGAGAGAAGTTATTAAATGTAAAAAAAAGCGAGAGTAATTATTGAATGTTTTTTGAAAAAAAAAATAACCTTCTAACCGCCTACGTCAGATATAATAATATCAGACACTCTCGTGTTTATTCCGCCTAGCGAATAGGACGCGAAAACACTCGTCGGACCGTCGCGTCGCGTCGCCGCGTCGGACCAATACGACGCGGGCTGTTAAAGGGTTAATAGCATTTTTTTTTGGTAGGAAATCATCTAATGACTTCTCCCGCCCTAGGAAGGGAGTGTCAGACCTTTACTGACTAAAACCACACCTATGTTCCTTCAGTTACCCTTCGCGTTCTAGAACCACGGTTTTCTCTTTCAGATGTCAACCCATGGTCCCAGTAGACTTCAGCCCTACTGGGCTCCTACGGTTTGCTGACATCTCTTTGAGGCGCGAGGCATGACGGCAAGCTACCCATTGCTCATCGTCCGCAAGTCGACGCCTAAGGTGGTTGGTAGTCGGGTAGGTTTAGGGTCCCGGCGGCAGGGGCGTGAGGATGTCCGTTCCAACGCGTGCGCCATGGCCTGAACCTGAAGCATGCTAAATAGCATGCAAACATCATAGAATATGTTTGTTTGCTTGCCTATAGAATTTTTTTTTTTTTTTTTTAATGTAAATAAAAAAAGCATTGAATTGGTTCTTATAATTATAAATTTTATTAAAAGAATCGCATTGCGTCCCTTTACAGTGATATACAAAATTGATTTATAATGAATACCATTAAACTTAAAGCTTTTCCATCCATCATGTTATATCAGTCAGTCATCGATTTGAGTGTAATGGTGGAAGATCTGAAATTTCGGAATGTTCATGTTTGTCTAAATAAAACATAACATACACAAGAGGTATCACAACACCTAAGATAAGCATACAGCAAACTAAATGAAACCATTTCAGTCCAAAGTCAGCTCCATGTGAAGTTAGTTCCTTTACCACTACTGCTTCAACAGATATCTTCTCTTTGTTACTTGGCAAGAGTTTAGTGTCTTCTGTAGCTTGTTCATTCTGCTCAGAGTCCATGTATGGGACAACAGATGGCGCTAGTGTACTGTTCATCACAACTGAGTTACAATCTATAGCACACTGCACTTCCTTGGGAGGTGCATTTATTGAAACATTATTTTGGTTTATTAGTCCATTGTATTGATTAGTATCTAATAATTCATGTAGGACTGTATGAGATGCATTGTTTGATGTTGAAGGCACAGGCTCTGGGTGCTGCGATGGTATTAGCTCTGTCAGCACGGAGTAAGGAGTTACAGGCACCTTTATAGTCCGTCTTGCAAATATTTCATTATCTTTATGTATATGGTTGATCCTTTTCAGCTCTGATATCTGTAATATGTATTAAACACAATGTATCTATTAGCTAGATACAAGATAAAAATGATAAAAAGATAGTTACTGCAACACTTAGAAACATCAAAGTACAATATTGCATTACAAACTTAGTTATGGTTATTAAGTTTAGAATAAATTTATTATTAATTACCAAATAAAAATAAATAATTTCGAAACTTACAGAACAATAAAATCGCAACGCAATAGCTTGTAAGGTGTCCCCCTCCTGAACTTGCGCTTCTATAAAATGTTCTTGGGGTTTTATTCTATGCAGTTGTATTTCAGTGTTGTCACCAAGGTCATCAGCCTTCTTCCCCATGGCGTAAGCCACCAAGTCATCTCCGCCGTGCATTGGGCGAGCCCTTCACAAACAAACACCATTGTCAGTAACACGTAAACAACATCGTACCACGACTAACTGGTTCATCTTTTGCTACACTTACCTTTGTTTCATGTTCAAATACAAGACTAATTCTAATAAAATCTACCATGACCTGAATAAGGAACGCGAAGCTACCTGTTTATAACCCAGTTTTTATTAATTATATGATATAAAAATGTAAAACAGCTGTTGATTCACTCAACCCAGTCTTGCTTGACAAAAATTTTGACAATGACAACAGACAATGATGACAACTTTTGCCATTTCCAGTTAATATGACGTACTACATCTTAAAGTTGCCAAAACTAAGAAACTAATGTTTATTTTGTTTTTTTATAAATAAAAATGTTAACAAATGGTAGTTTTTTTTTGGAATACTTTACACCTTTTAGCAGTTTTATCCAAGAACACCGCAATCTCTGTTTGCGAGCCACCTTAGTCTGTGCAACTAATTAGTTTCTTACATCAATTCTACGGGTTTGTGCGAAAGTGCGCGCATGTATTCTAGCGACCAAGGATCTTATATTATAACGACGCAACAGTTGGTATTCTAACATTTTTGTGCGCAGGTTCGGTGACGCAAATATCACCCCTATTGATAGCAGCCGCATAGAAAAAAGTGGCCCAGCCACTTTTTTCTATTAATTTACTTGTGATTATATTCAACTAATTTACTTGTGAGCTTCCTTTACGCAAAGCATTCATGTCTAATACTATATAGGTCATAGAGTAGCTGTTCGTAATGACAAGTAAAATGCGTTTGAAGTATGAATAATGATCGACTTAGCGCCATGTTGTGACGTCATAACTGTCAAATGTAATAAATTGGGTAGGATGAGCAAAACAAAATAATTATATTTAAATAACATATTTTATTTACGAATTATGAATGAAGAATTTTCAATCAGACTTTAGCGCACCTATGCACTGGCGACCATGGCCACAGCGGCCACGTTCGTGGCCTGGCCGCCAAGATAGTGCGTATGTAGCCGCAATATGTCGAGCGGCCAACACTTGCAGTCAAAGACATTAAATATACCTATACTTTAAATCTCTTTGCTTGCAGTCAACTTCACCCTTGGAAGTCGACTGCAAGTTTTGGCCGCTCCACCATGTCGAGATGGACGTGCAGAAGATAAGGACAAGAAGATAGGAGCGGGAGGTCTTGTCAGACTGTTACTGACAAAACCCACACCATCGATATATAAATATAATATATACCCACACTATGTTCCTTTAACCACAGTTGCCCTTTGCGTTCTAGCACCATGGGTAACTTTTTCTGAAGAAACCCATGGCCCACTAGGGCCACCGGCCACTAGGGAAAAACTAAGCTAGGGTTTTGCTGGAATCTCTTTGAGGCGTGCGTGGAACACTACGCGCCGTCAACGACTCAAGGTCGGTCCGGACAGTTAACGGACGGCCGAACGGCGAGCTACCCATTGCTCATCGTCCGCAAGCCCCCCGCGCTTGTAGTGGCTGGTGGTCGGGGTATCGGTGGCTAGGACGTGAGGCTGTCTGTTGCCTCACACCTGCGGCCGTCTCCGTCGCTAGCATTACCTACTGTTTCGCAGAAAGAGGCGACCGCCGTTCATTCCCCTCGCTCCGGTCCATGGTCAGAAACTGGGCTCAGAGTGAGAGGTTGCCGCCGCCGATCCCCTCCACAAGGACACGGCAGTGCTCCGCTCAAACGGGGCACATCTCCACCGTATGGTCCACCATGTCCTCCGGGCGGCCCGCACAATGGTGAAATCCCGGCGTTTCTTACGACTGAAACGGAAAACAGGAACCTCCCGATTTTGGCATGTCCGATGAGGACCTGTGTCATGCAGAAGGTCCATCCACTCCTCTAAGTGTGGCCATATCGCTGTTATTGTGGCGTGCCAAGCACTGGGCTGTGACAGTCACTGTCGCCACTATGTGATCCCGTCGGAACTTTGTCCACCGTACCGCGATTTGTCGCGTCAGCGAAGTTTCGCCCAGGCAATACACCTCCATGCGTATGCGCGTAGAACCTCCGTCAGCAGGTGCACCTTAGATTAGGCAGGAGCCACCTGAGGGCAGTCTCGGTTTGATTTTTTTTTCAGTTTGATTGCCAGATGTTGGAGGCGCTTCTCAAAATTCAACCGGCTATCGAGGACAAGTGCTAGGTACTTCATCATTGACCCGACGCCGATGTTAACCTCTCATACCGTTGTTCAGGAATCCGGTTGTGGCGGTTGTGGTTGTGGCCATGAAAACACATGACCTCGGACTGTCTTCAGTGACGGATTAAGACTACTTGATGCCCTAAGCAATCTACGCCTGTGGGCCCCCCTATCCGCATGTCAACTAGAATCGGTCTTTAAACCTTTACCGCCTAAAAGCCTAAAAACATTGATAAGATGTAACGTACCTTAGACAACAATAAAAACCAAAGCATAATTTATTTATTAAGGGTTAAAGTATGAAATTGCCGATTTGTACTGAAATTCGTTTTTTTTTTTTCATTTAAAATTTAATCAAAATAATTACCATTATTATTTATACATTGCTTCCATTTAATAGGAAGGTCATTTAATTTTATGCCTTTGCGATAGAACTTTGGTGATCTAGATTCGACAAACTGTCTGAAAGCATTTTGTACTGCCTCCTGAGAAGAAAACTTTTTATCAAGTAGAAAATTGTCCAAATCACGAAAAAAATGGTAGTCCGTTGGAGCAAGGTCTGGCAAATACGGAGGGTAACGAATGGTTTCTAATTGCAGTTCCTGTAGAGTTAAAACGGTTTCACGTGCTGTATGAGGTCTCGCGTTATCATGGAGCAATAATGGTGAAGATTGATTCATGAGTCGGGGCTGTTTCACTTCTAGTTTTGCTATCATTGTCCGGAGTTCGGCACAGTAGACATCTGCCGTTATTGCTTGACCAGATCGGAGAAAGCTATAGTGAATAACACCATGCTGAGACCACTAAACAGTTAACATTACCTTTTTATTGGTAAGCTTTGCTTTAGGACACTGTTGCGGCATTTGACCTGAGGTCAGCCATTGCATTTTTCGCTTACGGTTATCGTAAAGAATCCACTTTTCATCACATGGCACAATTCGATCCAATATTCCTTCATTTTTGTATCGATTCAACAAGGCAACACAAATTTCAACACGCGTTTTTTTCTGCAGATCAGTCAAATCATGAGGCACCCATCATCATCATTTCAGCCGATAGACGTCCACTGCTGGACATAGGCCTCCCCCAAATGTCACCACAACGAACGGTCCTGTGCGTCTCACATCCACCGGATTCCCGCAACCTTCACCAGGTCATCGATCCACCTTGTAGGGGGCCTTCCAACACTGCGTATTCCGGTACGCGGTCGCCACTCTCAACGGCCATCTGTTCTGCGAGCAATGTGCCCTGCCCATTGCCACTTAAGTTTGGCGATTCTTCGTGCTATGTCGGCAACCTTGGTTCTCCTGCGGATATCTTCAAAAAAGCGCTTAAACCAAAATTGCACGGTGTGTTCATTAGCAGTCCCCTCTCCAAACGCAACATTGATATTGCGAGCTGTTTCTGCCACGTTAATTCCGCGTCGGAATTCGTATTCAAAAATCACTCGAATTTTCGAAGTATCCATCTTTCTTGCCTAAGCTGAATAAAAAACAACTGAAAGTCGATAATCGAATGTTGCACATTTTTTAAAAGAAGAACTTCATAGGTACCATGTGAAAAAAGCTTCACTCAAAAATCTCAAACCATGAAGGTTTTATGTCAATTCGAAGTACCTATTACAATAAAACGGCAATTTCATACTTTAATCCCTATTATTACGTATGCATAGAAGCCGGCCGGCACAATTACTCAAAAAACAAAACATTTGACTGACACAGATTTGCGGGGTCGCCAGGCGGGGGGGCCGCGTGGTAGGTGTGGTTTGTGATTGGCTGATCGCAATTCCGGTGCATTTGAATTGCCGAATACACCAGCGGGCAGCGAGTAGGCAAGCAGGAGCGGGGTTATGACTCTAGGCCGGACTCTATGTTAACTTAAAACGCGCGAATTTTCAAATTAGTCCTAGAAACTTTTTTTGGTGTGGTTTTTGATGACGCGATGACGTGAGAGTGAGACGTGTTGCCCTAAGGACGGATTTTTTTTGTGCTTCTTCTGGTGCCCCCCCAGACGTGATGCCCTAGGCAATTGCTTAATTTGATTAAGGGTTAATCCGTCACTGACTGTCTTGTGCAGTGCCACCTCGAGTCCTAACCGCTGGATCATCTCCACGACTGTCGCAACTCCACGTGTCGCTAGTTCGGCCACCGTCTGGTACGACTCTCCCTATGCCAAGACCAGCGTATCGTCTGTGTACTACTAATAGGCCTCTCTCTATTTCCCTGGTGACCGGATAACGAATCTGTCCTTCAAATAGGCCTCGATCTCACGACGGAGGTTGGTCGGCACTCGGTGATACCGGTGCCTCCGGATCTCACGACGGAGGTTCATTGAGTCCAAAGCCAAGGTAGTTGCTAGAAAACTACTCTTGCAAAGGTCCGACGGTACTTCACACCGGGATAGCTTCTAATGTTATACAAAGCACAGGTCCGATCGTGTGTGGAGTACTGCAGTCACATATGGGCTGGTGCTGCAAAATGCCATCTAGCAGCTTTGGACTCAGTGGAAAGGCGTGCGAAGAGGCTAATTGGGGATCCAGATTTGGTTAAGTCCAATCTACATAGCCTCGAGCACAGGCGCAGGGTAGCCAGCCTATCGGTATTTTACAGGTTGCATGTTGGAGAGTGTGCGTGTGAATTGCATGACTTGATTCCGCCATCTCCTTTCTACCATCGGACAACCCGACGTACGGCGAGTAGCCACCCTTACGTTGTTGAAACTTCAACGGACCGGACTAAGCGTTTCGCTTCGTCGTTTATATATATCGCGTACATCGAAGGACTGGAACAATTTGCCTGCTGCCGTCTTCCCATCCAACTATAATTTAGGTGCCTTCAAGGCTAGAGTGAATAGGCTCTTAATAAATTAGTGCGCCATGCGCCTCACCATCAATGATTGCATCACTGCTTACCATCAGGTCAAGAACTGGTTTATATAAATTAAAAAAAAAAAACGCCGGTGCCTCTATCGGAGATGTCCAAAGACATCGCCAAGACAATCCTGCCCCGGGGCACCGCATCCTCCGTCGTGTGGACTCGCACGCGCATAACGGCGTCCACCATGGAATTTACGGGGTAGGTAAACTTGAACCCCAAGGAAGGAAGGAAGGAAGAAAGAAAGAAAAAAGACAAAAAACTTGCACCAACTTCGCGTCTGCAATACCCGACATTTACCTACGCGAACGAAGTTGTGGGAAAAAGCTAGTGAATTATAAAACGACACCACTTTTATGAGTAGACGCCGTTTTTTGATTTCATTAAAAAATCATGCGCTTTATAGCTGACCCGGCGAACTTCGTACCGCAACAAAGCCTAAGTAATATATCAAGTTACAATTTAAATGCATAAAAGTTATCTACATCGATTTCGTACATTTTACGTGATGCGTGCACAACTAAAATCTTCTACAGATTTATTATAATTATGTATAGATTTCTATAAACTTTAACAACATAATTATAGGTGATGACTCACTGACGACACTGAAATTGATCTAGTCTCCTTTAGTTTAGGTACTTTGTGTGTAGATAACCATGAAGTTAATTTGACTCCTTATGACTCAATTGTGACAAAACCTGTTGTCATGGTATATTAAGGGTATGTGATGCAGAGGAATGGAAAATGTCGTGAGGTAAGTATAGAATATCAATGATAGATACGAGAGTGAAGAACAAAGAAACGATGGTGAGTACAGAGTTCATTGTTATAGGTAATCTGACTATCAGGTTTTATATGTTTACAGGCGCCAGGCAGCATGGGTAAATAAATTGGGCTGCGGGATTGTTCAAGAGTCGCCGTGGCTCTAGAACAAAGGACAAATGAAAAAACACAAGCGGGTGTTAGTCAGACACTCCCTTTTGCTGCACCCAGAGCGGGAGTATAAAAGCGGTAAATAAATTAAATAAAAACCAAGTAATCGTTTTCGATCATTTCGTTATAATTTTAATAACTCCGAGTATTTTACACAACAGTTACAGAACATAAATACCTTTGGTATTGCGCCATAGAGGTGGTAATAATTGCACATAATTAATTTCCTCTAGCTACATTATGTACAAAAAATACATTAATACAAAATCGACATCCTCACTAGTTTATAGGTAACATTAGTTTATATGAATACATTTGTTATAGTCGCTAGAAAATGATTATGGGTCGTTAGGTTTATATTGAAGGTACATTAATTATAATTATCAAATAACATTACATTCGTCTTTTTCAGAACAACAACAGATCAAATGATTCTTTCATTTCAGGGTTAAATTCAGTTACTCTGTTACATTTCTGATCGATTAATGCTATAGGTATTCAATATTTTAAGTCAACATTTTATCATGTTAGAAATAGACGTTTTTCATTTAAAATATTATTAGATTGCATTACGCTTACGCTGACTTTTACATAGAAACGAGTGCATAAAAAATTAAGTAAAAAAGACTTTCGGAAAATCACAATAAATTAAAATTATCACAGTAATCATTCCCTAAACATAAATTTCATAATAATATCTTAGAAGCACAATTGACGCTTAATATTATAGAAGGTCGCTGTTACATACCGAGTATTTCTACTATATTTTTTTATTAATAATTAAACTAAAATAAAAAGATACAAATGTATGATATTTTATTAAATAAATGAGATAGACAAACAATTCATAAAATGCATCAGACTTGGAAACATACAACATATTCATAAAATGCGTTTTTCTTTTCCTAACATCAAAAAGTGCGCAAATTTTTGACTACTTTAAAATACTGTAATGTATGTAAAATAATATTGCATTTTTTGTTTCTTTTTTTATACGATATAAATGACCAAAGTCTTAACAAAGGTACGAACAGCAAATTAATAATAACCAGTCATAAAAACTTGAGAACAATAATAATTAATTTTACAATTATGTATACAAAAATGTTCTAATATGTCGTGCTCAAAAATAGTTTAGCAGTACAGTTGTCAACGTTGATTATTTCAATTGATTTATATTAATTATTTACATTTGCACAGCGGCCCATGATCGCAATGAAACATTTTGATATGAAACATCTATTGGCGCGCCATGGCAGTAAACCCGAGTCGGATGCCGTGACGGCAAATGGCATGTTGTCCCAACTACGCCACTTGCTTGTGCGCGCGCGTTTACTACATAAATGTTTCACATCTGCCGAGCGTCCCACCTTTTTTTTTCTATTTGTAGCAAAATATTTACAATACCAATTAAATACTGTACAGTTTTGTGCCCTAACTTTCATTGGTGACGTCTTTTCATGCCTACAATTTTTTATTATTATTTCATTATTTTTCACTTAGCTGTCACAATTCAAAATATACGGTCACATGCTTAAAATAAATATCAATAGGCTAGCTGCAGACCGAAATAAACGCATAGTAGCGGTAGCGAGGTTTTAATGGCATTGAATAATAAACTTTAAGATAAGTGACATTAAGTTCTAATGAGACAGTGCGCGCATTCACGAAGACACCAGAGGCTAGGAACCGTCTGATAATACTGTTTCTAGAACTATGAACTTTATGCACTTATGAAATTAGGTGTATTTTAATGTCATCACTAAGGTCTACTATCAACGGACGCATAACTGCTCACAGCGGCAACGTCCCGTCGTCGTGACGTTACCCGCTTCGTCGACAGAGTTTCATAATTTTGTATATAAGCTGTGAGTAGGCGTACACCAAGCGTATAGTGACGGATACGCGTCTATGAAGCTACGCGTCCGGTGACAGTAGGCCTAAGTCTGTGTTATTGATATTGTATTTCAGACTGCGTTGAGCGTACAGAAAATCGGAATGATAGTTCCATTATTATTATTATCATCAGATATTTGATCCACTACGTCTACGAATATGTGCAGTCTTCTAAATAAAGGGTTTATAATACCACATATTTTTATGTACAGGTTAACTGTTTTTATTCACTAACACGAAATGTATTCGAAACTATTTTAATTTCAATTGGTTCATTTCATTCAATTAAAAAAGATATAATAATAAACGTTACGAATTACGAGTTTGATTCAGTTGCAAAAGAAGAAAAAAGCTTTACATATGTATAAAATGCATAGTAATGAATGTATTATAAAAACTTATATAACTAAACGACTATTTAGAAATATACACAAACACTAAAAGGACTTGTGACACTTATTTGAGGTTAAAAAAAGACAAGAATTACATATTAGGAAAGTGCAGAAATAATAAAATCATAAAGGGCGTTGCTTATATATATCACAGGTTGCGTCTAAAGACACATACACACACGAGGGACCTCTTGTCTGTACATGTCTCAACATATACATAATACTAGGACAACAATGGTCATTGGTTACATATTATACTAAGTATGTTACACTAGGTAATCGATAGCGGCATTAATCTTAAAGCTAAGGTATCTAACACAGAGTCTTTTCACACCACCACGCACCCCTTTGCAATACTTGCCCTATTCTTTAAGGTCATACATAAAAGTTCGACAGTTTTATAAAAAAGCATCACTAAAAATCGATGCGTAATGATGTGAAAAAACCCTGCAATTTGAGAACAATCGTGAGATAATTTTTTAGACACATATTTGGGACTCTATCGCACAGGGTATACGAGATCCATGGAAAACTACTTAATTTCTATGGCAAGACTCATTTCCTCATCTACCCCATTCTTACGACCTTCACGAAAACTATTCGACACCTCTATTTGCATTCTACTATATTCTAAAACTTCCAATTACGCATTTTTTTATTATTATAAGAATATTTGTCTTTAACAGTGAAATTGGCGACGCATCAGTTCAACCAGCTCTTCTCTCAAAACTATTAAAATTGGAAAGAACGTCATAAAAAAAATTATGCCTGCTTCACTTGACTTCATTTTAGGAAATTTTCAAAGCGTGTGAAAACTAGTACGATAGAGTGCAAATAGAGGTCATTAAAAGTGGAAACCGGGATGATTTGCTAGTTAATTTGTAGATATCCTACTAAACAGTTTGAGCCTGTCCCAAAATGTATAAAAAAAATCTTCTACCCCTTTCATTCATCCCCGTTCCCACTATGCAAGCCAAGAACTAGTCGACTTAGGCACAGATCAAACTTGGACTCACGCATTATCAAACCCTTGAAAGTCCCCCGGCCAATTCTCCCGCCTCGCTGCACGGTCGGACCCAGTACACGCGAAAAACGCATCTCCTTCAAACGGATCTGACTCTCTCGTGAAGATATTGATGGAGTCTGACTTACGTATATCCCTCGTGGTGGCGGGGGGCGGTCTGGGGCGCAGGGGGGGGAGCTCCCCCTCTTCCTCCTCGGCGATGGAGGCGGTGCGCGGGCGCGGCGCGCTGGCGAAGTCGTCCTCGAACATGGAGCGCGGGGACACGGAGTCCGAGTCGAAGCGGAAGCGAGCCGCGCTCTGCTCGCTGTCGCGTGCGCGTGCGCTGCTCACGGACACCGGGGACGCTGTTGCATCTTCTGGCTCGAAAACGAATCTGGAATAAAATTCATTATCATCATCATCTTCCTGCCCTTGTCCCATCTTATTTGGGGTCGGCGCAACATGTTTTTGATGTTTTTGGAATAAAATTCATATAAATGCATATAATGAGTGATGGAGATATTGTATCAGGTTTAACCAAGTCATTTTTAATTAGACCTAGAGTCAATTTTTTGATCCAATCTAAGATAATCAATGTCCAATGATATTTTTTATTTATTTTCAACTTACAACTATCATTACAGAGTAACATAATGCGATAGAGTATTTTTTTGTCTACTTATTTATTTAACATACATTTATGTATTTTATTATTTAAATTAGTTTATAACTTTTATATTATAGTAATATTAATGGCATAGGTACAAACTCAAATGGATGCAATCATTAGTATATAAAAAAAGTACCTAGTCCCCTCTAAGCTGGCATAGGGCGCCCTCTTCTTGGTCGTGGGTGTGGGCGTGTCGTGGAAGTCGTTATCGAAGGGCGAGGCGTGGTCCCTCTCGCGCGGCGAGAAGTCGTTGGAGAACCGATAGTCGCGCGGGCGCCGCGTGTCGTCGCGGCGCGCGCGGCGCCGACTGTCGCGCGGCGCGTCACGCTCGCGCGACGACTCGCGGCGCGGCGCGGCGCGGCGGGACGACCAGCCCAGCGTCGACCCGTACCTGAAACATTCTACACGTTATTCACTGTCTTCTTAATTATGAAGCGGTAATGCACAAGCTTGTAACTTGCATACTTTTTATGCAGGTTTCAGCCATGAGTATTTCAGGTTTTCAGTAAGTATCTTTGAGCGATTTGTCTGTGTCCTGAATGACTGTACAATTTGCCATTGCCAATGATAGAGCTGTATAAGTTGCTAAATACTGATCAGACTAAATTTTGTGTTAGTAGTCACACCAAAAGAAAGATACAGTTTATGGTGAAAGCTACGGCCCCGAGAATTTAGCTAGATGGCGCTGAACTCAACACTTTTTTTTTAATTGATATAAACCAGTGCTTGACTGCGATCCCACCTGATGGTAAGCAGTGATGCAATCATTGATGGTGAGGCGCACTAGTTTATTAAGAGCTTATTCACTCTAGCCTTGAAGGCACCTAAATTATAGTTGGACGGGAAGACCGCAGCAGGCAAATTGTTTCAGTCCTTCGATGTACGCGGTATAAACGAAGAAGCGAAACGCTTAGTTCGGACCGTAAGGGTGGATACTCGCCGTACGTCGGGTTGTCCGATGGTAGAAAGGAGATGGCGGAATCAAGTCATGCAATTCCCGCGCACACTCTCCAACATGCAACCTGTAAAATACCGATAGGCTGGCTACCCTGCGCCTGTGCTCGAGGCGAGGTAGATAACTTAACTAAATCTGAGGTAATTTTATTTCTAGCGTATGTAAGGATTTTTAAAATCTAATAAATACTTATTATTAACTAGCTGCTGTCAGCTGCTTCGCCCGCATGATGGTAGCAAAATTAATCCAAGAGAACATTCTCCTGAGATAAAAAGTATCATATATGCCAGGACATGGCCTACCCCTGTGCCAAAGAATGATTTATTTATTTATTTATTTAGGATCTCCAACAAAGGATGTACACAATATCTGTATCTTATAACTAGTGGTTCCGGTATCTTGTTGGTGTACTCCTTCACTTATAGGAGACCACAGCATGCACAAAAATAATTTAAGCAACTAAGCTAACAAGAATAAAATTAAATATACATTACAAACATGATATAAATGAATAAAGATAATAATACTGAAAATTGATTGAATAATAATAATTATTATGATAAAATTGGAATTCTAATAACAATTAATAAAAAATAATAAAATTAATCTATTATACATTAAATAAAATAAAATAAAATTAAATCTTGTAAACATTTCTTATACTTTGGCAGTGACTCGCAGATGTCTAAGCTTGTAGTTTTAGCCAATGCGTTATATTGCCTACAAAGTCTTGGCACAGCAGCGTAATGACCCAGGTTGGTTTTAGATCCAGGGGTACAAAATAATTCGTAGGTGTTATGCCTGGGGATACAAAATGGAATTTTTATAGCTAAAGAGCTCAAGAGTTCGTTGCAGTCTATTACTCCACTAAGGATTTTGTGGAGGGTGATGCAGTCTTGCTTCTTCCTACGATTGGTTAGCGTATCCATGTGATAGTGCTTTACCCTGGCGGCGTAACTAGTCAATTTTTTAGCTAACTGATCATTGTAACAGAGATGATAAAGGAACCGCTTTTGAACACTCTCTAATCGCTATGAGTAGACTTCGTAATGCGGGTTCCATACCACAGAACTGTATTCTAGGATTGGACGAACCAAGGTGTTGAAGAGCCTTATTTTTGTAGCTGGACTTTTAAATTCCTTACTATTTCGTGATACAAATCCTAGTGTCTTGAAAGATCTTGAGACAGTATTCAATATATGCACATCGAACTTAAGCGCCTGATCGAGTTGAACTCCTAGGTCGCGTATATTGATTCTCTACTACTTTTTTGTTACGAGTGAACTGGATGTAATGACACTTACCGATGTTTAAAAGCATCTTGTTTTGTTTACACCAAGTCGAAAGTCGGTCGAGATCATCCTGTAGCATTTTAGAGACTGATTTTATCTGAATTGGCCTCATAAACTTTAAATCATCAGCAAACAAATAGTAACCGGAGTGTTTGAAGCACTCAGTTACGTCATTGATAAAAACGTTAAAAAGATTTGGTCCCAGATGCGATCCTTGAGGTATTCCAGAGGTAGCCAGATAACTATCTGAAAAGTGACCGTTCACTACCACCTTTGATTCTCTCTTTTCCAAGTAAGATTTAAACCACCCTATCAACGTTCCGCCCACACCGAGTTAAACCAGCTTGTTAATGAGAAGGCAGTGATCCACCTTGTCAAATGCTTTGCTAAAATCAGTGTAGATTGGATCCACTGGAACACGATTGTCAAGGCACTTAGATAAAGCTGACGTAAAGCACAATAGGTTGGTGTTAGTAGATCTAGATCTTACAAAACCATGCTGAAATTCACTAATGTGTTGTTTAAGGTACCACATCAGATGTTTGCTGACAAGTTTCTCGAATACCTTTCCAAACGTAACCAGTATTGAAATTGGTCTATAATTAGCCACCAAGTGCTTCTCCCCCGATTTAAATATGGGGATCACGTTGGCTTCTTTCCAGGCATCTGGATAGACACCATCGCGTAATGACCTATTAAAAATAATTTGTAGGGGTGTTACTAACGCCTTGGCACAACGTTTGATAAATATAGGAGGAATACCATCACTACCTGCACCCTTAGTTTCATCCAATCCAATCAATTCGCGATAAAGATCCTTACTATCAAATTCCAAGTTAAGTAGTGACGCCGACGTGAGAGAATAACTAGTATTTAAGATATTTGTACTGTTCGTCGGGGCACTAAAGGTACTTGCAAAATGTTCTGCAAACATGTTGCAAATGTCCTTTCCATTTGATGCGTTTTGGTTGTTGTGTGACATTTGTGCCGGATAAGTACTACTACATTTTCTCTTACCTTTAATGTATGACCAGAATGTTTTAGGGTTTTTTAAAATGCTGTTTTCCACGTTCGTGATATATTTCTTATAGCATGTAGAAATTAAAATATTGCATTCGTCCCGTAATCTTTCAAAATACACTTGGTCTAGTGGATTCTTGTACTTTTTAAAACGAGTATGATATTTGTACTTTTCTCTCAGAAGTCGTATAAGATCACGTGAGTACCAAGGTGGATATTTTTTGCTGACCGTTTTTTTTAAAGGGATACATTCTGATATAGCTAGTCTTAACAAGTTATAAAAAACGGTTACCATTTCGTTAATGGATTCACAATTATTGAATTCACGTTCCCATTGTATCGCCAACAAATGATGTAGAATCTTTTCATAGTCTGCACGAAAATAGTTAGGTTTTTTAATGTCATTAGCCTCCAAGAAACGTTCTGCCAATACTGGTAGGTTAAATTCTAGTGGGAGGTGTAAGAGGTCTTCTTTTGATAAGCTGTGCTTAGAGCGAACCATATCCGTTAAAGAGGTATTACAGAGTATTAAGTCCAATATTTTTGATTTTATGTTTAAAACATTATTGTATTGATTTAGGCCATTTAGATTTAGAAATTCAGATAGTATTGTATTAAAATCCGACTTGCTGGGTTCTGGATATGAGGATATGGAGTCATTGTTTACAAGCCATGTTATGTTAGCAAGATTAAAGTCACCTAAAATCAATATTTGTTCATTTCCATTAAATACCCTGTGAACGTTTTTGGTAAACAGCTCCAATGAGTCACGGTGAATTGGTGGCGGTAGGTATACCCCACTGACATACAATATTTTTTCATTACTTTTTGATGAATTAAGATCAATACTTATCCATAAGTCTTCCAATTCGCTTTCAAATTGAGTTAATCTACGTGATTTCAAAGCTTTCGCGACGGCAATTAATACCCCTCCGCCGTCTTTACGAGATTTATACCTACTGGATTCACGGTCGCGTCTGTAAACTACATATCTATCGTCAAACAACTCAGAATCATAGACACCGCTGTTTAGCCAAGTCTCCGTGAGCACTACAATGTCGTGATTTTGTATAGATATGTTACGGTAAAAGTCTGTGGTTTTAGTTTTCAAGCCTCTTACATTTTGATAGTAAACATGAATTGGACGATTGAATGTGACTAGTATAATAACAATAGGAACCTTCAACTTATAACATACCTTAAAAAACTAATTAAGCCAAGGATTTTAACTCATCTAGGTTATTAATAATAATTCTTTGAGAAGACTCGTCTTTTTTCACAAAAACCTTGCCGTCTCTAACCCAAACAAACTTGAACCCAAGTTCCTTACCGCGAATACGAGCTGCTGCATGAATCGCTTTATTTTCAGCAGACAGGTGCTCCGTGACGTATATAGGCTGAGGTTTCTCTGCTGCAATGCCTAGGTGACTAGTGTTCAGCTTGTCTTGCTTGTTGTTCCTATTATGTTTTATTGACGATGATGCCAGGGTTTCTATGAAATCTGGGCCCACCTTTCAATAGCTATGTGTGTTATATTGTTGAATAGGTAATTTTGAGCTGAATAATAGTTACTTTGGCACCAAGCTCCAAATCTTAGTCCGTTTAGAGTTATTCAAATAATAATAACTAGCTTCTGCCAGCGGCTTCGCCCGCGTGAAAGAAGGTTTCTCCATACAAACTTTGGACCCCTGTTTCACCCCCTTAAAAGATTTTCCAAAAATCCTTTCTTAGTGCTCGCCTACGTCATGAAAGGAAACTTTGTGCAAAATTTCAAGTTCCTAGTCCCCGTAGTTTCGACTGTGCGTTGATATGTCAGTCAGTCAGTTTCTCCTTTTATATATATTACTAGCTGAGCCGGCAAACGTTGTTCTGCCATATAAATAAAAAAAAAAAAAAAAAAAAAAAAAAATAGATGTTGGCCGATTCTCAGACCTACTCAATATGCTCACAAAATTTCATGAGAATCGGTCGAGCCGTTTCGGAGGAGTTCAAGTTCGAACACCGTGACACGAGAATTTTATATATAAGAAGATATAGATAGACAATTATAATATTTATTCAAAATTCTTTACAGGATAAAGTAATACAGTCTTAAATATAAACTGAGTCTTACGTGCCTGAACTAGGAAATCCTGTGTTTCAGGCGAGAAGAGCTAAAATAATTTAAAATTAACAAATAGTCAAAAGGATTCTATAGCACAATACAAACGTGTAAAAAATCTGTAATGCAGACAATTTATCTACAAACTTAAAAATTGGCAGGTAGGTTCCTTATAGGATGTAGACATCCGTTAAGAACGGATTTTAAAATCCGTGCAAGGGTGTAAAGTGGGGGTTGGAAGTTTGTATGGAGAAACTTACTTACGGTTACTTGAAACCTCTGGCAGAAGCTAGTTACATATAAATAGAATTGCTTGGTTATTGGAAAAACTAACATGTTAAATAAAGAATAACTCTGAACGAACTAAGATTTGGAACTAGGTGCCATAGTAACTTTTATTCAGCTCATCCAACGATGTAACACATAGCTATCGGAATGTGGGTCCAGGATTTGCATCCTCCTTTCATCCAAACCCGTTCAAAAGAAGAGCTTGAAGTAACAAACGTACAAAATACACACTCACGAACTTTCGCCTTAATAATATTAGTATTTAGTACTAGACTATAATAGTAGTATGTGCCACTAACCTCCTTTCACTAGAATCTTCACTTTGTCTCAATTCAGCACGACGTCTCGTTTCCCGCCAGCCCAACGACCCGTAATTTCTCTCTAAAAATAAATAAATACAAATTTTTTAACGGTCCAAATTCTGGCAATTAAAACCACTCTTTAATTTTTCTACAGGCTTTTGGTTTTAAATATTCTAAAGTACTTAGTAAGAAATGTAAGTGTTTTACAACACTGACCATCTCTCCTCCACCGCTGCTCGGGCCAGCGCTCCCTGGGTGACGACCGGCCGGATCCACAACCATCACTGTAACTGAACAATACAATATCGTTAATTTACACCTTCCATTTTTAAACTCGCAACACGAAAATACACAGTCATGTATGTACACACATTTTTAAACTCTGTGTATGTATATAATTATGATAGTAAGTATATCTTTAGTTGCATATTATTTCATAGATATTTTGTGTCTTCTTATGTTCCTATTACTCTAACAAATCTCTAATATGCTGCTTATGATGCAATGTCGTGGCCAGATCTTAGAAATTGAACATTTCATGATATGGCCAAGTAAAACTGGCCAGATCGTCTTAAACGTTATAGTTTGATGATATTTCAAGTTTCGTTTGGCCTACTTTCTTTAGACCTTTTATCATCATAGAAATCCTACATCAATGATATGGTCAAACGGGGATTAGCATGTCCACAAATGTTAATGTTTAAACTATCTGGCCAGTTTTAGTTGGCCATTTGAAGTGACCAATTTTAAGATCTGGCCTCGACACATACATTAGCAGGAAGAGATTTCTATAGAAATAATCATCAACTTTGTGCTTATTTTTCTGTTTTCCTTCTCTTTCTTTCCTTGTCTCTTAGCTTATGTGTACATGAATTGTTAAATAAATAAAAATTAATAGTATCAACTCACTCCTCATCCTCATCATACGAGTGCCGGGGCTTCCTATGTCTATCCCTGTCTTTTTCTCTGTAGTCTTTGGGAAGTCTCTCTCTACTCCTCGAGTCTCTATACTCTCTCTCTCTGCTGTAGGTCCTGTCCCTGTCCCACGAATCATTCTCCCGATCCCGGGACCTTCTGTCCCGCCTATCTCTGTGGTCCCGCTCCTTGCTGACGTCGCGCCGGTCTCGACCGCTGCCGGAGTCCCGGGCTGAGTCCCGGCGGTCCCGCGCCGAGTCCCGGCTGTCGCGACTCATGTCTCTCTCTCTGTCTCTCATGTCCCGCTTATCCCGGAGTTTGTCTTTTTCTCGGCCGCTACCCGAATCCAGGCATTCTCTTGAGCCGGACGAGTTGTGCCTGTAAAGTGGAATAGAGTTTATTTTTTCTTAGAATTTGCTGTTGGGTTTATTTCTTGTTAATCTGTTGGGGACAACTGGCATGATGATATAGTAATTACTATAGTGTAATCATCGCGTTAAGAAAATAGTGACTCATCGTTATCGGGAGCTTATTAAATTAGAAATTCAATCAGAATTATTTGTTATAGGTAGAAATTCAGTTCTTATAATATAATTGCATTAGGGTCGCTGCTATACATACCTATATGGTGTACAATACTTTACTCATCTAAATTCGATTATCATTAATATTATTAGGAAGCCGTTTTTTAAGCTACATTGACCAGTTGAAGTAAGCTTGAAGGACTTCCTTCAACTGGTTAACGACAAGACACGACAGCACGAACGTGTCATTTATCAATTTTAAAAATGAAGAAAAGAAAAGACTGACGAAACTAAAAAATAAAACTTAATTTTGTCCGGTGGGAAAATCATCAGAAGTTTGAGTCGGAACGATTGTCTGGGAGTCTTGGTATAACAAACACATTGACGGAATCTAGGTCGATCAAAATGTAGGAATGTTTAAAGAATACTTAACAAAAAGTTTGTTTTAAAATTAACAACTAATTTTTACCGTAGTATGAATACACCTTTACTTTGCAGTTGAATTGATGAGTCAATATTTTCTTAACGCGAATAGACTAGAAACTCTTGGTGTAAAGATTTTGCCTTATTACTGCTATATACTCAATGAGTAATCGGGTAGTAGACTATTTTTTTAAATATTTGTTTCAAAAAGTAACTTTATCTAAAAATGAAAATAGAATTTTTCAAATCCTTTCAAAATTTATTTAATTAGGAAACTTTAAATCTGGTGGAAGGGGAAATCTCCAAAAACAGAAACAGAATGCCCAAACTGACATGTGACGTCACCGACATTAGATTACGTGTGTGCAAAAGAGATAAACGATGTTCCCAGTACGCTCACTCTTCCTCATACCAATATTTGAAATGCTAATTGCTATTTAGTATTATTTATTGTTTCGAATTTAATATTGTACAAAAAATAAACAACCTCTTCGGTCTAGTGATCGTCGCAATCGAAACTCAAGACTTTGAAGTTCGTGAATCGCGTAGTAATACTTTTTATTCCTGCATGCGCTTAAAATAACGATACGAGACGAACAATACGATCAAAAGCGCTTTCGAATGCAGGACCGATTCCCTTTTGTTTCTTTCGAGCACTATTTTACCGTCGAGATAATAGCGCCCAGGCGAATGAGGGCTTATAGTGATTAAACTCTTATATATTATTTTAAACTTCATGTACATTAACCGCAGATTTATACAAGGCATTCTCTACCAGTCAGTCACTTTTGCTTATCATGGGTTAAATAAACTACAGAGTACAGGTTGAAGTTTGTTTCCGTTCACCTCTGCTCACCACAGGTGAAATACAGGTAGTCTGAAATATAGGTACAAAGCTTACCTGGAGTCTCTATCTCGATGTGACGGCGGCCGTTGCAGTCTGGTCACGGGCGGCAGCTCCTCATCCCACGGAGATACGTCGCGGGAAGATGATGATGTTTGCACTGAAATAATGTATGAAACTTGGTAAGTAAATACGTAATTTCTTTGAGAACGCGGAACAGAGGGAGGGTGGCGCGTGAGTGAAACCTTCTACATACAAAAATTTCATTTTTGTGCCGTTACTGAATCGCGTTTGCATCGCGATTGAGAATCGTGATGTGGGCGAGGGCAAACAGCTAGCGACTGCATCGAGACTGTATTGATGCGAACGCGCGACAGCTTCGCTACTGCATCGCTACAAAAAGTCGCCGTGGGCGAGGGGACTTAACCATACTGTGCAGCCTACCACTGCAGCTAGGTAGATGATACGTCACCTATAGGCGCCCTGGGCGGTGGGTCATGGTGCCTAGCCCGCCTGACGCGCACGCGCGGCTCGGAGTCGCGGCTGTCGGAGGAGCCGGCGGACGCGCGCGGGGCCCCGAGCACGGCCCAGCGGCTGCCCAGTGCGCCGCCCGCGACTGTGCCGCCTACCACTGCAGCTAGGTAGATGATACGTCACCTATAGGCGCCCTGGGCGGTGGGTCATGGTGCCTAGCCCGCCTGACGCGCACGCGCGGCTCGGAGTCGCGGCTGTCGGAGGAGCCGGCGGACGCGCGCGGGGCCCCGAGCACGGCCCAGCGGCTGCCCAGTGCGCCGCCCGCGACTGTGCCGCCTACCACTGCAGCTAGGTAGATGATACGTCACCTATAGGCGCCCTGGGCGGTGGGTCATGGTGCCTAGCCCGCCTGACGCGCACGCGCGGCTCGGAGTCGCGGCTGTCGGAGGAGCCGGCGGACGCGCGCGGGGCCCCGAGCACGGCCCAGCGGCTGCCCAGTGCGCCGCCCGCGACTGTGCCGCCTACCACTGCAGCTAGGTAGATGATACGTCACCTATAGGCGCCCTGGGCGGTGGGTCATGGTGCCTAGCCCGCCTGACGCGCACGCGCGGCTCGGAGTCGCGGCTGTCGGAGGAGCCGGCGGACGCGCGCGGGGCCCCGAGCACGGCCCAGCGGCTGCCCAGTGCGCCGCCCGCGACTGTGCCGCCTACCACTGCAGCTAGGTAGATGATACGTCACCTATAGGCGCCCTGGGCGGTGGGTCATGGTGCCTAGCCCGCCTGACGCGCACGCGCGGCTCGGAGTCGCGGCTGTCGGAGGAGCCGGCGGACGCGCGCGGGGCCCCGAGCACGGCCCAGCGGCTGCCCAGTGCGCCGCCCGCGACTGTGCCGCCTACCACTGCAGCTAGGTAGATGATACGTCACCTATAGGCGCCCTGGGCGGTGGGTCATGGTGCCTAGCCCGCCTGACGCGCACGCGCGGCTCGGAGTCGCGGCTGTCGGAGGAGCCGGCGGACGCGCGCGGGGCCCCGAGCACGGCCCAGCGGCTGCCCAGTGCGCCGCCCGCGACTGTGCCGCCTACCACTGCAGCTAGGTAGATGATACGTCACCTATAGGCGCCCTGGGCGGTGGGTCATGGTGCCTAGCCCGCCTGACGCGCACGCGCGGCTCGGAGTCGCGGCTGTCGGAGGAGCCGGCGGACGCGCGCGGGGCCCCGAGCACGGCCCAGCGGCTGCCCAGTGCGCCGCCCGCGACTGTGCCGCCTACCACTGCAGCTAGGTAGATGATACGTCACCTATAGGCGCCCTGGGCGGTGGGTCATGGTGCCTAGCCCGCCTGACGCGCACGCGCGGCTCGGAGTCGCGGCTGTCGGAGGAGCCGGCGGACGCGCGCGGGGCCCCGAGCACGGCCCAGCGGCTGCCCAGTGCGCCGCCCGCGACTGACCCGACCACACCTGTGCATACTGTGCCGCCTACTACTACGCCGCCTATTTTTTCTGGAATATAAAAAAGATTTATGAGTTAGTTACACTGGCGTGAATTTAAAATGGGTACGGTGAGACTCACTGAGATTTTAGAACTAAAGAAGATGTTGAAATTTTTGAAATATTGGTTGGTAACCCTGTGGCAAATGACGCGATAGTATATTTGTGAGTATCCATTTGTGTATTCTAAGCCCCGTGTTCCGAGTCACGGTAACCTCGTTGTTAGCGAGCCAACAGTCGTTCCTTCTGAGAGACCGATTTTTTAAACCGCTAACAGCAACGTTATCGTGACTGTAAATCTCAACAATGATTTTCTTTGTCAATTTTTAAAAATGAGAATTAAACAATAATCCTAACGCGGTGTACTACGTAGGCGATTCAACGCGACGGCGATCGCGAAGAGATACGGCGTGAGTGGAGCAAACAATTAATACTTTATTGCGGTGGCCTACGTGACCTACCTGCCGCACGTGGATGAGTTGCGGCGACCAGCAAAGCGAAGCGATCGCGTTCAGTTGGTTTGAAATTATTGCTCTTACGGTGCGACTTGTTTTAAATATGTCGTAGCCAGATCTTAGAATTGATCACTTCACGATGTCACCGACCCTATCATGAAGTGGTTGCATTTCATTATATGTCCACCTAAAACTGGCCAGATCGTTTAAACGTCAACTTTTGATGATATTTCAATCCACGATTGGCCATATCATTAATTTAGAATTAATGGACTTTTTAAATTTATTGAGGAACTTGGGGCACCCCGACTCGGACAGGTAAAGTTAGAAGGAGATGACGGGGTCTAGTGAGCGAGCGAAGCGAGGGAACACAGACCCCGCCATCGCCTTCGTGGTTATTTTTTTTTAACATTTATATTTTAGTCAACAATTAGTATTTTTTTATGCAACAGAGGCATATTTTGAAGTAGAAAACAGAAATAAATTGAGGAACAGTTAAATACTACCCCCAATTATAATATAGCATAAGCATAATCAGCCTTTTAATGTTCCCACTGGTGGGACTCCTCTCTAGGAGAGGGAATGGGCTGTAATCCACCACGCCGGCCCAGTGCGGGTTGGTGAATGTCACATGTCTTCGAATTTTTAGTTCTAGGACATGCCGGTTTCCTCACGATGTTTTCCTTCACCGTTTTGAGAGCAGTGGTGATGAAATAAATTACACAAAGTAATGCGCCTGGCTGGGTTTGAACCCGCGAACACCAATTAAAATCGTATAATTATAATGTCATTGGCAAAACTGCATACTGCATTCAAACTGCTGATTGACTGCAACGAGCCTGCAGTTATTGATTAGTTAAATGAAGTAACGCAGCTTTGTATCGTAATAATATTTTATTTATCTTCCATTTGAAAATTGTTATTCGTTTTTAGTAAAAAAAAAAGTAAAAAAACTAAAACCCGACTACGACAAAAAAAACGACGAAACAAAGTATGAAACAAGATTTCCAGGATGCTGAAATAAACAAGGTAAAAAGAAAAGCCGCAGTCACACGTTATAGGTAACAACCGAAACACTTTAATAACGTGTGACTACGGCTTTTCTTTTTACCCTGTTTATTTCAGCATCCTGGAAATCTTGTTTCATACTTTTAGTTTCGTCGTTTTTTTTGTCGTAGTCGGGTTTTAGTTTTTTTACTTTTTTTTTATTTAAATTATTTTGGTGTTAAATCACTGTGCTTCTATACCATTTGCAAAAGCTAAATTTAAAATTTCTAATTAATAATGGTAAATTAATTTTTGTCCACCAGAGGGCGCCACATTGAATTTTGATGATATATTTTGTTAAGTACCAGTGAAGCCCTTTCAAATGATATCAAACATGGTGTATTTATCTTAACATTTTTTTTAACACATCACTTCTTGTCCGCTAGAGGGCGTCACTTTAAATTTGAACAATATTTTGGAAATGTACAAGTAAAGCCCTTTCAAATGATACCAAACACGGCCTTTTTATCTCCATTTTTATTTTTTACACATTACTTTTTGTCCGCAAGAGGGCGCCATATCAAGTTTTGTGACACGTCACGTAACCTATGTTCAGCGGACAATTAAGACGGTTCTAACGATACCTCATACGTCGAGTTCCGAACTCACATACATACATAGCCTGTCAAAATCATAACCCTCCGTAGTCGGGTAAAAAGATGTCTGTCGCCATATTACATTACGAAATCAAAGCGAAATCAGCATCTCTACTGGTGGACAACATAGCTATTTTACGATATGATCAGCCTTGTTTGACCATATCATGAAATAATCATGCGTTTAGCTATTCATATTGTTAAACGCAGAGTGTTTATTCATTTGAATAAACACTCTGCGTGCCACATCATGAGATCATGATGTGGCCCGGACAAGGTCCTATATCATGAAATGCCACCGTTCCATGATATGGTCGATCATATCATGAAGTGATCAATTTTAAGATCTGGCTGACGACCACATGGTGGCTGAAGCGGCGACTTCGTGCGCACGTAGGGCAGAGCTATAAAATTTACTAAATACTTTCACAAACATACCTTTAGTATCAGGCGACGATCCACTAACAACATCACTAATAGACCCTGTGGAGAGCCTCGTGGGCGGCACCAAGTCCCTCACAGGCAGCGGCACGATCTCCACTATAGGTTCCTTCTTCTCTTCCCGCAACTCCCTCTCAATTTTCTTCTCTTCCCTGTCCCTTTCTCTCTCCTTCACAATAGGGCTCTTCCTAAACGCGTCCTCCACGTGAGTGAAAGAGAGTGAGCTATTGTCAATGCAGTCAAAAAAGTCTGAATTATCAAATCCGTCTGATTTTTCATCGGACCTCTTTCGTTCTTTTGGCAACTCTGGCGGTAAGGATTCGAATTCATCCTGTGGTGGTTCCGTTATTGTTATTTCGCGGAGGGCTGCGTACCTGGAAGGATTGGAATATGTGCTGCAATTGAAGTAAATCAATTGAAGTATATTAATGTAACGAAATAAAAATAAAACAAAAAAATAAAACAACACATAAGAAAAAAACTAGCTAGTGTATTGATTGTCTAGCGATGCCTGCCGTACTTAAAGATTTGATCAAAGTTAGGCGGGATACGCCTCACTTTTTTTCTTGCTTTAAAATGATTCCCAGTTTAAACAAACTCATAAAAGTTGACACATTCGACGTAAACGAAATTCGTCTCGCATCCTGAGTTGGATTTGTCCATAAGTATAAATTACTGCAGTACATAAAGCCAAAGATTTTTATGAACCACTGTAAACTGTTCACAATCTCAGAGATGTACAGTCAGGGATCAAAAGTGCAGTTGCACTCTACCAATGTTAAAGTGTCTAAAATTTCTTTGTTGTAGAAGTTCAATAGTCCACTACTAGTTTATTCAATACTTTAGATCCTATGCTACACTCCTACCAACTTTTCTGTTAAATGGCGAAAATTGTAACTACGGCCGTCATGTTAAAATGTCATTCGATTGACAGTTTATACTACATTCGGGTTCTCTGGTTGTTTTGTCGTGATATGGCTGAATTTATAAAGTTAAATATGCCGAAAGCTATTAAAAGTGATGCTCGAAACATTATTCTAAAGGTTAAAACCTTTTTTGAAGAAGAAGCTCGAGCGGGGTCTCCGATTATTCAAATATACAAACGAATTTCGGCAGCGACAGGTTAGTGTTGTCAACTTTCTTGCTATAAATTACCCGATACTTAACTAATTATTTAAGTCCACGAAATATTCGTTTCTATTCTGCTGCAGGTTAGCGTAACGGTAATGTACAATACATCTAATAGGTAACCTGCTAAGTGAGTGAGCAAACTAACCTGCCGGATTTCCCACTAACATTTATTTTATTATCTTATATTTCAGGTGTGAGTCAAGGACTAATTTCAAAAATAGTTAAGGAAGGACACGCAGCGGAAGAAACTGGTACAAAAATTTGGGTTAGAAGGAGAATACTTAAAACATGATTTGTATTTAGATAAACCTTTTATTATAGAAGTGGTAAGTGACACTGAAACCGAAAGCGATAGTGATAAGTGGTACGGAAATAAGCGGAGTATGGCCTCACAACCAGAACCAGGATAAGTTGTGTATACAGGTTCATCTAAAGATCACAATTACTGTAAACCTGGTTTTCAATAAATCTTTGTAAAGCAATTTGTTTTTTTTATTACACTACACTACCACTAGGTACCACTGCTAATTATAATTAGTCATAATTAGCCAGGGGTTAGGTACGGTCATAACTAAATGCTAGTTATGACCGTACTTACTTAACCTACTTAACTTCGCATTAAATGAAAGTTGTATCCCCCCCCGTGGAACATTTTATCTGCTGAATTTCCAATTCATTGGATTACTTTTTAGATATAGCCATTGTTTATTGCTGAGAGACTAAACTGATAGCGTACCTACGTAACTGTAAATTATCAAATTCTTTTTATTTATTTTATTATTTTTATATAGGTATCATTGTTTTTAATTTGTAAAAACTGTAATTCTTAATAAAGGATTATGTCTAATGTAAAATTTCCTTCTTGAAAACTTACTCAATTTTGGGCACCTTATTAGCAACACTGAATTGACGGTGCCGTCCTCTTTCAGTTCACAGATAAGTTGGTAGGACTGTACCAATTAAATCAGTCATGAACCATTGAACCTCTTTTACAAAGAAATTATAGACATTTTATAGCATTGACCCCTGACATATTATTTGAATTCAGAATACGAGAGTTTATTAAATTTTTGGACAAAGAGTCCAAAATAACAAAGTTCATATTCCACTTATAATCCGCAAAAGTAAAGTTTATATTTGAGTTGATGGCGATGAGTTGAAAGTTATTATAAATATTAGAAGTTTAGTTTTAATTAAAGAGAAAAATAACATACAAATTCACATAAAAAAAGTAAAACGTACAAAAACAATATACATACCTATCATTGGTATCCTCGTGTTTAACATCGACATGTCCATTATCCCGTGGCGACACACTTCTCCTAGACTTGTCAATCTGTAGTGTCTTCATAACAGACTTGATATCCTCGATCTTCGCGTCGATCTGCGACGGCTTAGGGCTCACAGAATTCCTGAACATATTGAACGAATCTAACGTCAACTCGTCTAACGTCTTCAAAGGACTACGGGCCGTCTCTTTATTGTCGATGTCCCGTTCCTGATTGGCTCTTATTAGATTGTCTATAGCTGTTAGCTCTTTTTCATCTGAGTCTTGTTTAGGCTCGGATTCTAAAGCATCAATAGGGTCCAAAATAGACTTCGCTTTTAACTCTTCTTCCTGTATTTCTCTGAAAGCGGCATATCTATCATATGAAGGATTTGCTTTTTTGTCGAAATCATCGAAGTTAGCGACAAAAGTGTCACTTATGTCCGCGGGCGGTGTGAAGTTGTCTTCAAATTGCGGTTTAAAGTCATTCGTTTGTATTTTTTCTGGCTTGTCGAGTATGCCGCTTGGTGTTGTTAGCCCTGATAGCGCAGTAACCCCTGGTAAGGGTTTCTCTTTTTCGGTTTTTGTAACCGGTTCTACGTGTATATGCTGAAATTACAACTGAATATCAATAACCTATTAGGACGGCACATTAATTTGACTAAAGGATTATTTAATTTTAAAATATGACGTTTTATTTTCTGATAATCATCACCATTATTATTTCAATCGAAAGACTGCTGGATATAGGCCTCCCCAAGTTTCACCACAGCGACCGGTCCTGTGCGTCTCTCATCCATCATCAGGTCATCAGTTCATCTTATGGGCAACCTTTCACCGCTGCGTACGGGGTCGCCACTCCAAAACCTTCTGGGCCCATCGACCACCATCTGTTCTGTGAGCAACGTGCCCTGCCTACTGCCACTTAAGTTTGACGATCCTTCGAGCTACATCGGTAAACTTGGATTCTCTTGCAGATATCTTTATTTCTGATTCGATCACGCAAGGAAACTCCAAGCATAGCCCTGTCCATACCCCTTTAGGAGCCGTGAGCTTTCTGATGTGGCTCATTGTGAGTGACCACGTTTCAAAACCATTTTTTTCATCACTGGCAACACGCACTGGTATATAGGCTTTCATCTTGAGACACTGTGGTACGTTGGTTCTGCTAATATGTATAATAACAAACTACAATCTCCAATCTCTCTGTCAAGCATGATGATATTGATTCTTTACCAATTTTACGTACAAATGTTGGTACATAGTATACACATTATTTGGGGATATAATGCCAAGTCATGTATTAGTAATAATAAATAACATACCGCTCTATCATTATCAGCAGCTAAATACGATCTGAGGTAATCGGTCAGTTGAGGTAGAGTCATTGAAGACAGAGTTGCCGTAGGAACTCGTAACCTGGAAGAGGAAACATTCATCATACAATGTTTGTACATTTATCACACACTAGCTGTCCCCGCGATTCCACCTGTAGCTTTGGTTACTGCTCTACTTCCGTGGGTCGTAGCGTGATCCCTATGCCTATACTATTTGTCCAGAACCTGGCTATTCTATACCTACAGAAAGATTTCGTTCAATACAACTAGTACTTCCAGAGATTAACGCATATATTTAAATACGTACGTATACGTATTATTTTTTATGAATTTACAAAAGAGAGTTTTTCTAAGATACTGAATATTTAGTAAAGATTTGACCCACTTATTTCACGCGATCTAATACGATTGTAGAGCAAGCGAGTTCAAATACGAACAGAACGTTTTGATGGTATGGGTGGAGTGTCCACTGCCGGTGGCGCATCACACACACCGTGCATCTAGTGTTCCGATGATAGAACTGCGTTGTTTTTTTACTCGTTTTTTCAGTTTTCGGTCACCACTCGTTCGTAGTCCTGGCTCGCGCGTACCTGTGCGCCAGCTCGTCCATGGTGCAGGTGAGCAGCTGGCTGAGCGTGATGTCGAACCGCCGCGCAGTGGGCAGCGGCGGCGGCGCCGGTGTCAAGTATTCGTCTTCGCTGCTGTTGGTTGCCGCTGACGACAGGCGAGGCTTCATGCTGCGGTCCGCCTACACAGAAAATCATTTTCTAGGTAAAATTTTGCTAAACACAGACTTGAAGCCAAGAAGCCATCTCACAAGGTCGCGAGATAATTTAAAATATGATGATATACTTGGCACATCCGAGTCGAGTAGTGGAGAGGATGTAGTCAGCAAATAAGAGTCATTCCACCAAAAACATAAATGTGAAAATGGGAAGTACAATTTTATGATACGGTGTGGTTGTCGACTTCACGAACAACACTTCGCAAGCCGAATTTACATATTCGCGCGAGTGGCGAAGCAAATGACCAGCACCCATGTGTAAACAGCGCGCTCGCTATTCGAAATGTTACATCGTACGACGAGGCGAATGACGAGGTGAGTGGCAACTAAACATTTTGAACCGAACGAATGTGATGATGACGAGGATAAAGGAAAATTTATGTAAATTTCCCGTATTTACGATATTCCGGCTAGATCTAGCTCGTTTATTAAATATATGCAATTTTTCATGCGATATTTCTTTAAGCTCTATATAGACATAAGAACATCTTGATTGAACCCAGTTTTATGGCTGTTATGAATTTTATAGCTGTAAAGCTGCAAAATATCTCACCAATGGCTCTCTCCGCATTGCCGGCTTCGGCAGCGGTGGCCCCACATCGTCGTCGTCATGATCATGTGGCGGCCGAGGCGGAGGCCTGCTTATAGGCAGGTCTGCTATCTTCTTGGGGGGCAGGGGCGGCGGGGGAGACGCGTTGTCAGTGCTGAGCTTGTGTGCTTGAGGCCGCTGTCTGATTGTACTGCTCTCTGTGTTCTGTAAATAGAAGGTATAGTATTTGCAGCTCCCTTAACGAAACAGAAGTTTCATACTTCTGCCCCCCTAGCCAAGTTGCAAACGATAAATGTGAACGCTTAGTAATCTCCAATAGATTTTCAACTTTATTCCTAAGAGCATAAAGTTGAAAATCTATTAAAGACTACTGAGCGTTAGCGACCGGAACGAACGAAAACACTATGTAATCTTCAATAGATTTTCAACTTTATAACCAAGAACATAAAGTTGAAAATCTATTAAAGACTACTGAGAGTTTACGTTTATCGTTTGTGACTTGGCTAGGGGGGCTGTTTCGTTAAGGGAGCCGCTTAAAGATAGCCCGAGATTTTTTTAATTATTATTATTGATGAGCTCGCGTTTGACCATTATCTCACCTGATGGTAATGGTAAGAAATCAAAATTTTCTTAAGTTTTTTGCATTTTGCAGGAAAGAGTCAAGTTTTGTGTTAAATAAATTGTTGATTACCCCATTGAATGGCTATTTCACGAAAAAGTCATTCAATAAGGCAAGACGAACTGAACGGTTTGTTTTTGATGATTATAATAACGATGAACGGAATTTGTGAGGAGTGATATGAAAGATAGTGAGCAGTGGTGGCCGAGTGGTAATGACCCCGACTTACGAGTCGTAGGTCGCGGGTTCAAACCCAGCCAGGTGCATTACTTTGTGTAATTTATGTCATCACCACTGCTCTTAAAACGGTGAGGAAACCGGCATGCCTTAGAACCAAAAATTCGAAGATGTGATATCCACCAACCCGCACTGGGCCCGCGTGGTGGATTACGGCCCATTCCTTCTCCTAGAGAGGAGGCCTTAGTCCCAGCAGTGAGAATATTATAAGGCTGATTATGCTATAATAAAGAAAAGGGTGTAGCAACATCTATGGCGCCAAATATGAACTACGAAATTCTGCATCGCGCAATTTGAGCATATACAGCAGCCCGAAATTATTTATTGGGCAGTTGCCCATACCAGACATAACACCCGTCTCGTCGGAGGATCCTCCCTTTTCAACGGAGGTATGTGGGACTTTACACTCTGTTCTCTATGCCTCCAAAAGGGAGTTAGTGATAGCGTGACGGAAGACAGGACAGAATAGAAGAAAAAAAAACGTGTTGCGTCGACCCCAAGTAACAAATGTTTCTGTCAATCTTATGCAGATGACAGAAAGAATGTTTTTTAATAAGTGTTAAACCCATTCAGTAATTTGTGGCGTAAGTGGACCTAAAAGTTGGCGTACACTCGACAATTCCAACATTTGTAATTAACGTTCGGATAGTTGCCGCAATCGAATGTGGGATATAAACTAGCAAGGTAAGGTTAGGAGAATAAGCTCGATGGGGAGCAACACATACCTAAATAGACTTGCGAAAATAACTGAGTAAAAAGCCACCAATTTCTTGGTTTCCTATATTATAAACCTGGCCACACACGACAGCCACAAATTTACCAGCCGTTCGTGCCACCACCTGAAGGCTAAAAGCAGCTGCATAGGCAGCCGATGCGTGCAACAGTCACTTGTGGCCGGTGATAGACACTTGCGGTCGGTGGTCGCTTTTTTTAAACTATGCTTGCTTGACGGGATTGAAATTTCTGATATAAATAATTCTATAATTATCATATCCATTATTCCAATTTACGTTAAAAAGGACCATGTGCGTGCGTTTCCTTTGATCCGAAATGGTTAACTGAAGAGAAGAGAGAATATGGTGGGGTATAGTATAGCGCGAGTGGCGTGTGTCGGCGTTTTGTGTTGACGTGTAGTGGTCGGTGTTGGCCGCAAGAAGCGAGCTGCGACGATTTGTACCATTTGGCGTCCATTGGCGTTATCGTGTGCGGCGAGTCGATATAAAATGTATGAAAACAAAAAGAAAAAAGTCGGTGGTAGCGTGACGCACTAGTTTAAGAATCTATTCACTTGTGGTTGTGGTCGGAGGCCCGTGTGAGGCCAGGCTTAATGTCTTTTTGACCGTTTATGTAATCTTTTTAATTTCAGTCTTGAACAGATAAATGTTTTCGTATCTCAAGGTCGAGGGCTGCTTACCTGTCTTTGCAGCCTGGGAGACTTGGGTGCAGGCTCCGGCGGCAGGCTGACCTGCAGCGGTCCATTGAAAACACTCTTCCCGTTCTCCACCGGCTCAGGTTTCTCCACCGTCGCTTCCCTGCTCAACTTGCTCTTAAGCTCATCCACTCGCAATACACTCGACTTCGGGAACTCCTGCATGCTCGTAAACGGATCGTCCTTAAATGAATCCGAAAACGGATCAGTGTTATCGAAAGGATCCGTCTCCGCGAACGGATCCGACGAGAAAAAGTTCCCCGTGAACAGAGCGCTCTGCGTCGGCTTGACGATCGCTACGGACCCGCCCGAGTGCCGCGAGAGTGACGTCATCGTCGTCGCCGGCCCGTAATGCTCTATCTTAGTGTCTGTGGTGACGGGCATTATGTCTGATATTAGACTCTGTGTCGACACGAGGTCTTTGAGCACTTTCTTTGGTGGATTTTTGAGCTCCTGAAAGAAGAGTTTTTTGTCAACGTAAGGTTTACTCCGGCCGGTGCCGAGGGGGTCTAGTTCCGTGAATACGTCGTAACTGAGCGACTGCGTCGTGGACGCGCCGGCCTGGCAAACCTGTAACACAGCCGTCACCATAACACTAAGTATATGTAGACGTGGAGCGCATTTAGTTCAAAGAATTACTTGATCTCACTCGATGCAAGTAATCCAGGGATTTTAATAAAATTTTATAAAACAGAAAAGTTCGTTCTACAATGATGAAAGCGTGCGACTAAACAGATAACCGTAGATTGTGCGTTTCTTAGTGCGTAACGTAAACCGGGCGAGATTGAGACGTGCGGGGTATTTCGTTCAGCTTGGGGTACTCGACGATAGTTACGGCACCCAACTGGTACTGCGACTCGCGAGGTGGGTAGCTTCATGCTCAGGTAACGGTTCTCGGTAAAGTAAAGTTAAGCGTCACGTCCACATAATTCAGTCTTATAGCATACAGACCAAACGTCACAGCACAGGGAGCTACTACTGACTGTCAAATGTTATTGCGAACAATGGGTTTACGGAATACATTTCACTTCACACTAAACAAATACGATAATAAAAAATATACCCTGTTCGCCTTGAAATAAGGTTGATATTGTATTAGCTTAATAACGCAAACATATAAAGTAAGTGAACTATAGGCATAAGATACTGAACAAAACTGAATTTATTTTTGTATACAATTTCACGATTATAGGCTATGAAGAATTAAAAATCCTTTAACTACGTATTTTCGCAATAACATCCCACAGCAGTATTTTTCAAGCAATACCAGAGAAACCATGCACTATAAGGGTACTAAAACAGTAATCACTTACACATAACATTAACATAAAGTACACAGCGTTGCCAAAATAAGTACACAACTACAAGAAAAACTTTAATTGATAAATAAGTATTACATCTGTCCAAACGGCCGTTATACAACATAAATTAAGATATGTTTAGGTATCGATTATATCAGTTTATATAAATGTATTATACGATTATTCGTATCATTGTTCATGGGTTTCACCACTACTCAAATTAGTTTCATTTTAAGAATGTTTATCCTTTTGATGACGATCTGTTAATTTCAGAGTGCAAAGTTACTGCAATTCAAATAAGAATAGAATCAATTTAGCGCCATGTTCTGACGTCATAGCTGTCAAATCGAATAAATGAGGTAGGGTGAGCAAAAATATATCATAAACGAAAAAAGTTTAACCAGAATCTAGCTCTTTAATTCGGCTCATCTCTGCATCACTGTGTGAAGTGTCTGAGTAGTGGTATTAATTGTTTCCAACAATGAAAATAAAAAAACAAAATAATTTTTCTTTTAAACTAATTATGACAAATAATATATTTAGCTAATTTAGATTAAACAATAACGTTTTTACTACACTTAGATAACTAAGACTCGGTTAAACGTAGTAAAAAAAACCGTTATTGATATGCAAATAAGTTTTTTTGGAAACAGTACTTTTCAAGTAACATTTAATTTTGACAGATAGAGTTCATTGACGTTCCTATTCTTATTTGTAAATTTTGTTGATTATAAGAGCAAGTGGTGAAACAGGACCTACACACCTATGTCATGTTTGCGACCTCAAGTTACAAAAAATGTTGATGCTTTTGGCCGAAACAAAAGTCACTTCAGATCGCGAAACACATTATAACACAATGACTCCAATTAGATTATTTTTTAGCATAGAATCAGTCCAATAGGGTATAAATTAAATAACTAATAGCGTCACTGTCGTATTTACTTAAAAAAAATTAATAATGTGTATCTATTGCAAAAAAAAATATATCCAAAAGGTATTTGATAACAGTACGACAGTAACGCCATCTGTAATTTTGACACGCATAGTTATACACTCTATACAGGTGTTCATTATTTGAATTATAGTGATCATTTCAAAATTCGAAACATATTTTTAACTAACTGTATAGAGTTATCCACTTCTCATAGTCTTACAAACGTCTTATAACCAAAATGCCATCTTAAATCATTGACATGCAATTAACAATTAAGAGCAAAGAGTTATAAAACGTTCATAAACAAGTCTAATCAAAAAGAGGGACATAGAAAATGAAATACTACAGCGTATGAAAGCGAAACTCGTTTAGAACGCGTTGCGAATCGTACCATAGATAAAATAATATCACCTCTTTATTACACACAGAGCACTTGAACGCCTTGGCAGCCACTACTAGAGACGGTTTTGTCAAAAAAAAAATCATTAAAAAAAACTGCTATTAACTTGGCCAACCAAACTTGGGCCCCCAAGATTGGTACTTGCCTCATTTTTAAAAATAATTTCTTTCAAAAATTAACTTTACCAAAAATCTGAAATGGAAATATTTTTTCAAATTTGATCCAAATATAGTTAAGTTAGAAAAACTTTCTATCAAATGACAACAAGAAAAAAGATAGAACAACTGAAATGAGCCATTAGGTTACATGCGGACAAAAGTGATAGCGCTCACCACACTCTCCTCATTCCAATATTCGTAATGTTAATTGCTGCTTCATTTAATAACCAATTTTGATGTTGTTTTCAGGAAAAGATTTATTTATTTGTAGAGTTTTTTGTTGTTTACTATAAAATATTGCAAAAAATTACCTGAAACGTTATAATTTTGAATACGCCAGCCGAAACTTGTGCATAGTGCGCGGAGTGGAATATTATTATAATTAGAGTCTCTCTTTGCCCGCGCTACCAGGCGAACGTTTTTATGCATGTAAATAAGTGTGTGTGTTTGTTAATTTTTCAGGCTCAAACAACTGAACGAAATTGGATGAAATTTAAATGTTTTTTTTTTTTTTATCGTGGGATCCTTGGGATAATTTTCTACTTTCATTGTGGGTGAAGTCGCTGCTATAAGATGGTATATTAAAAACCACAATTAGAAAACTTAGAAAGTTACACAAAGTATTACGGGCGATCTTATCGCTTTGCAGTTTCGAAGCGTAAAAAACGGCTAGTTTCACTTCAATACAATGCAGCATTTCTTTTTCTATTTAAGACTAAATCTTAACATTATTTCCAAAGCTTGCTGTACTCACCGGTGTATCATTGAGATTGTCGACGAGTGCAGGTGTAGGTTCGAACTCAGCGGTAACGGTGGCCAGGTCGAAGGGCAGCGCGGGCGCAGGCTTGCCCGGGCTGAACACGCCGCGAGACGAAGTGGGCGCCGCGGGGGTGCTGCGCCCCCGGGTTGATGCGCCCGATGGGGGCGGAGGAAGGAGGCCCTTCTGGAAATAAAAAGAGAGGTTTATCTTACATTATGTGTAATGGTGTTACTTGTGTGTAATGGTGTCGAAAGAAACATTTTTTTAATGACAATGATAAGAACGTTGAATTAAATGGCATGTTGATGATGCATGATATTTATTCATGATAATTTTAGAATATACATATATTTACTTATGCCAAACCGGTCTATCGAAATATTTTTTTTGTAAAACAATCGCAAGAAATAAAATGTACTAATTATGGTTACAAATTACATTACCCGATAAGTTCTGTGCGTCATAATAGTGGCGTTATGCCAAAATCTCTGTAAGACCTAACAATAAAGGGAAAAGCCAAGTTTGAGCTGCGAAAAGTTACTACCAAAACTGCATCATATTGATCAATATTCAAAGGGCCTGTTTCACCACCTACGATTAACTTATTTGCCAGAAAAATTCCTTCAAATTCTGTTTCAATTTTTGATTTATTCAGGGACATTGTGAAACAGACCTTAGCACTACACTGAAGCCCAAGTTTACCTGCGAAGGCAATGCCGTGAAGGAGTCTCCGAACGGGTCGTTAGACGGGGTCAGACCCTCGACCTGGGTGAGTCCTCTCCTAAGGGAACTGAGCTCCTGTTCCAAATCCACCAGCTCGGCCACACCACCCTCGGCCCCGACATCCACGACCTTGGAGGTGGAAGAACTGGTCTCACCAGCTGTAGTGATGCTCTGAGGAAGATTGCGATACTATCTTTGAAATTATTTATGTCTTTGGAAAGTAGTTCAGTTCCTATAGTGGGACTTCGGATGAGTAATGAATAATACTTTTTTTATTGATATAAACTAGTGCTTGACTGCGATCCCACTTGATGGTAAGCAGTGATGCAATCGTTAATGAAGAGGCGCACTTGTTTATTAGGAGCCTATTCACTCTAGCCTTGAAGACACCTGAATTATAATCAGACGGGAAGACCGCTGCTGGCAAATTATTCCAGTCCTTCGATTTACGCGGTATAAACATCGAGGCGAAACGCTTAGTCCGGACCGTTGAGGTGTTAACAAAGTAAGGGTGGATACTCGCCGTACGTCGTGTTGTCCGATGGTAGAAAAGAGAAAAGGAGGGGGGGGGGAAGGAGTTCGTATAAAAATGGCATAAGAGCGCTAGTCTAAGTTGATATATTGAACCATTATTTTACAGTCGGTCTATGACTTTTCATAAGACCATTTTTTTTTTTGGCTTCGCATGGTTTTTCATTTAGCCAGTGTCAAGTTAAGAAAGTATTAAGTTTTCAGTCACTTTAAGTTACTTTGAGTTCCATTAGACCGCGGATGACACATTCGCTTCGTTGCAGTATTAACAGCAACGAAACGAATGTATCGGATCAACCTTCTCGGTAAGCTTCGCTATGGTAGCCAATACTACAATAATTCTCGCCTCTGTTTTACCAAAATCGCGCCTGTTTCAACGACTTCACATATTGTCCAGCTGCGTAGACGCTTGAGATACAAAACTACACCAATTTTACAACACAATGTCCACTAGGAATCAATTTGCGAATAATTAAAACAGCTACCGAACTTCACTCGAAAAATCGGTTTTATTCCAGAAATCTTCACCGACAAATCCCCACCAGTGGGGATTGTTACTTTTTTTCCAGGAATTCCCACTGGCTAAACAATATCAGCCTAGTGAGGATTTTTGGAAAAATAAGTAACAATCCCTACCAGATGTAGTTGTTTCTAAATTATTAAATCATTACATTTAATTACGTGAGTAATTATTTCAATACTAACTTCTGCCAGCGGTGTAAATTTTAGAAAATCCCCCCTTAGTGCTCGCCTAAATCGTAAAATGAAATCTTGTGCAAAATTTCACCCTCGTAGTCTCAGAGAGATTATCTTTCATTATAAGTTGTTTTAATTTTGTTATTAAGTTGAGTAACGCATTTTCTTTTATAATTTAAAAACAACTACATCTTGTGGGGATTGTCACTTATTTTTCCAAAAATCCCTATCTCCTCCAATAAAGAATATTTTATCAGCTTAGTGGGGACTAAGCTGATATTGTATAACTAGTGGGGTTTTCTGGAAAAAAAGTAACAATCCCCAATGCAGTGGCGTGCCTAAGGTTTCAAAATAAGGCAAGCCCAATAAAATTTTAACCGATTTCAAAAAAAGAAAGTTCAGTTTTCGACTGAGTATGTAGGTACCTACGTATGTATCATCGCAATTTTCTCACAAACTACTGATTAGGTACAATAAATTAAAAGCCCAAAAAACAGTCATGAATTTCATTTATAATTATATCTGAGAATCAAGCACAGTTGTTTTCTATGACCAACATCGGGGGTTTCGTCAATAATAATTGAAACAAATTTTGTTTGCCTAACTTCGTAATCGATGCAAGTTTGCATCACATCGGCTACGGAATGAATAATATCGTTTTGAATTTTGTTAGATAAATAACTCGGCCCCGGTTTGTCACTTTTCTAATGCTGCATATGCTTTTCTAAAACGACATCGTATTTTGAAATTAACGAGACCAGTTCTAAAAAATTGCCTTTATTTTTGAATATTTAATTTCGTTATTTTAAAAAGTCGCTAGTTTTTATTGTTGCTAAATCTTAAAAAAAAGTTTCCAAACTCGTTAAAAATCTCCAAGATCTCACAACGTCGCTAAAACGGCAACACTGCAGAGTTGGCAAGGTGACAAGGTCACGCATACGCGAGCAACTTCATACGAATGCCCGGCTTAAATCTTCCATACTGATCGATTTGTAGACGCATAAGGTCCTAACTCGTTATACGGCACATCGCTATAAGTGCGAAAGTGACAGAGATAGTATTTGAAAGCCCGGTAAAAGCCGGTACGTGTAAGCGAGATAGATATAGCTCTCGCGTAGATGCTGCCAATGCGAAACTCTGCGCGCGCTGTGTAGTAGTGTGGCATAGGTAGATACTTTGTGTTATTTTGATAAGAATTAAAGCGCGCGAACTTTTAAATAGTTCGGGTTTGATATTGATTCTCTATCGAGCATTTTAGTAAGGCATGCCTGGCTTTTCTGCTTGTATGAAGGTACCGCCACTGCCCCAATGGTGGGGATTTGCCGGTGGGGATTTCTGGAATTTACGAAAAATCCCGCCAAAAGCTCCATATTAGATGTTGGGTAGATTATAAATTACGAAACTAGTAACCCGCCTTGGCTTTGCACGAGTGCAAATTATACACACAAATCCCGTTTATATATTAAGAAAATTCGCATCAAAATCTGTTGTGTGATTTGGGAAAAGTTGCCGGATAAAAAGACAGACACGGAAAGCGATTTTGGGTTTTATAATATGTATAGACATAGATGAAAAAGGCGACTTTAAATTGTAACATAGCGAACTACAATTTTTTTTTTTGCTTTTTAGGTGGGATGTCTTCCGATGACTTCTCCCACTCTAGGGCGGAACAGGAGAGTGTGTCAGACTTTACTGACTAAAACCTATTCCTATGTTCCTTCTTTGCCTTCGTTCCAGGACCCCGGAGTTCTCTTTTGCACAACCCATGGCAGCAAACTTCTATATGTAGTGGTACCCTTTTTTGTTTTACGTCATCTTGGGAACACATTCATTGTGCGTAAAGCTTAGGAGTGGAATGTGGAGCCGGAGTCTGTTTGCTGACAGCTACAACCTGGGGGTCTTTAAGTCAAGAGTGAATAGAATAGGTTACTTCTAGGCAAGCATGCTCCTTCATCGCTTTCCATCAGGTGAGATAGTGGTCAAGCGTGAACCTATAAACAATAATAATGAATGAAAGAATCTAATCACTCCTTCCGAGTACAGCGAGAGGGAGTTTCAGACTTTTACTGACTAAGCCCTCCTGTGTTCCTTCAGTTGCCCCGGACCAAAGGTTCAATTATTTTCTCTAAGTTTACAAAGAGACTTTGTTGTCCCGGAAAGTTGTAAAATGATGGAAGCTCAAGTTTACACCTAGCTACACCGCAACGAAACAATTGCGATAAGCTCTAATAAAAGATACAACAAAGAGGCTAACACACAAGGACGGGGGCGGTCATTGGTACTTATCTTACACAATAATATCCTGAGCGGATATTATCGCGCCTTGACCATGACCTAAGGATACCACTTGAATATGTCGGATACAAAGAAATTGCTACAGATATAGATAACAGGGTGATCGCCTTTTGTTCTTTGTGCGTATCAACGAAGGACTTCTTGGGATAATAAATGATAAATCAAGGATCTATAACAACGACGTTTTCTTTTTATTACAAAACTAGTTCCTATCCGCGACTTCATTCGCGTGGAGTCCTTTTTTTTTTTGGGCAACCGTGAAAAAAAAAAATGGTTTGTTAGTTAGCAGATTAACGCCTCATGAAAGTCCCGTGCTTATCCATTTCGGAGATGTCCCCTCCCCGGGATTAAGTCCTGTTACCGCGGGAAAATAGAAAGTAGTTTAAATTACTCGTAATAACGAGTAATTGACTCGAGTGACAAAATCGAAATCTTGACAAAATCATTGGTAAAGCTAATTTAAAAGCTTATCGGTTATTATCTAACAGTTAAATACAGAAACCCCGTTTGCATGATGTCAACAGTTTAAAATAAATCGCGTGAGATACAAAAATTATCGTCAGAGAATACTAATGCACTGTTTAAGCGATACCTGCTCTTTGGTTTTTGTGGATTTTCATGACAATGCTTCGAATAGAATAAATTTTATTGTACACCAAAATAATAACAAAACTGCAACTGTAAATTCGTTTCTAAATAAATTCAGAAATGGAACCACTTTCGTTTCAGCAGTAAGTAGGTACCAGTTTTCTAAAATATTACTTTCAGCTTTTAGGGTTCTCATTTTTTTTTTTTTACCGTTTATTTACCATTCAATGCATGGTCTTTTTGCGGGGTGCCAGCTGAAAATCAGCGCTGGGTGTCTGACGCCCAGCAATTGCTGAGTTGGCGACCCTTTCGGTTCGGGCACGCTCAGCGCAGCTATATTGTAAATCTGTACTTTTTTTTTGTTGTTGTTGCCTATTGTATTGCCTGCATCGAATAAATACTATTCTATTCTATAAGTGAGTAATATAAAAACCAGTATATTTATTTATTAAAACTTTATGCACAAGTAATAAAAGCTGTACAAAGGCGGACTATTATATAGTATATTGAGACATTGGTTTAGATTTTGTTGTATTCATAGCTTGAGATTATCTCCATTTGAACTAGTCGGTACCCCGTATCTCAGACCATATTTATTATAAAGTAGCTTCTACCAGCGCCCAGCGGCAATGCCTGCGTGAAAGTAGAAAATATTAAATATAGCCTATCTCAACCAATGATAAAGTAGCATTATACTGGTGATTTTTAAGGTTCCGTACCTCAAAAGAAAAAACGGAACCCTTATAGGATCACTTTGTTGTTCGTCTGTCTGTCTGTCAAGACCCTTTATCTTGGAAACGCGTGGAGGTATGGAGTTGAAATTAAAATCATATAGTCAAATCTGCGGTACTTTGATGCTGTGAAAAAATTAAACTTATAAGTTAACTCAAAAAAAGATACGGTCGATTATGTCGTAAAAAACGTATATTTCGACACTTTCAAGGAAATCAAAATTCATAGGGTAGTTCCCGTTGACCTAGAATCGTGAAATTTGCTATAAAGCAAGGTCTTATAGGACAGATATAGGAATAAATCTGTTGTTATTACGTCACAAAAAAAAATTGCGATTCGGAAAAATCTTCGAAACTCCATTCATGAATTGAACTGTTTACTTAAGTAGGTTTGTATGGAACCCTCAGGGCGCGAGTCCGACTCGCACTTGCCCAGATTTTTTTTTAATCAGGCCAATAGTTTTTGAGTTTATTCATTAAAAACAAAAATCTTCTTTCCATTTATAAAATTAATAAAATAATAGAAGTATAGATATATTATGCACTTTAGTGTCCTTGTATTAAATGGAATAAATAGACATAATAATTTCCGCATGTTATTGTTACTATTTTTGTATACATGTGCAATATTACCTTGTCAAAAATTATCACAATTTCAATATATACTCAGACTTCAAACAAACAGTCTGTAGGTCACACAAGTAAGTTACATACCTACCTAGAACATGAATCCTGTGACCTTTAATATCAACATGAAGGCAGACAGCGCAGAATATATTAGTACCTAAGTCGAAGAAAACTGAATCAGAACGAGACGAACATTGAATTTTACTGCTTAAATCAATAGAGAAGAACTATTATTTCAAACTGTCTGAACTGAATAGAATAAAAAGAATATCTATTTTCCATTTCGGAAATGAATGATTCAACATACATAGGTTAGTGATGTATCCAAGATATAAATTGAAGGAGATTGACGATTAACTACTAATGATATATAAGATGTATTATTAAACTGAGGCCCTACCACGAGCTAATAACGCGATCTATTTTACGACCTAAACTGAACTGTTAAAGGGATGGAGCTATATAGGGTGTATAGCTGCATCCTTCTTTTTGGCTCGCATGCTCGACATTTTAACACGTTATGGTAAGGCCCCAGTACGTATTAAAAAGTATTTAGACAGTTTTTATAGATAATTATCTGATCTACAATTTTTGTCTGAGCTAATTTTATGATAAAACTTACTGTTTTGCTGAAAATCGCGAAAAACCCGTTTATGTGACCTTTGACCCCGAGTAAATTTTGTTCCAGTTCTCGGATCGGTGAGGACTTTTTATATATCAGCACAAAGTGAAACCGGTAGGAATGGAAAGAAGAAAAATAGGCCTTTGTCCAGCAGTGGGACAACATTTTTCCGCCTATCGGGATCAGTGGATAGGTAAAGTTTTCGCCCTTCTTTTTCCAAATCTCGTTGTCTTATGCGATCTCTGGCCATATTTACACCATGAACATGATCAGATTATCACACACCACATTGGTCGTGGTCGACCTCGAAGGCGATCCTCTCTCAGACGTCTATTAAGTTACGATCATCGCTCACAACATAGGACGAAAAAGTATTAAAAAAAAATTGGACGTAATAAATAAATTAAAAAAAAAAAAACTGTATTTATACAATGCAGCCTATTTTTCCCACTGCTAGGACTGAGACTAAGGAATAGACCGTAATCTACCATAGAAGCTGCCCACCCATTGCTGATTGGTAAATGTCGCAATACTACAAAAATTTTGCATGCTCCTTTTTTAGCCCTGTTATGTGAAGAACAATTATTAGTTGGCAATCGGAAAAAAAAAACTGCCACAAATATTTATATGGACACTATACAATTGTAATGTCTTCAAATAAAACAAACAATAGAAAACAATAGAATATCTATTGACAACGCGATTTTTAAATTATGAGCTTTAAAATAAAATATTGTGGCAAAATTATACCGTCTGACTTCAAAATAAGCGATGAAAAACAAAATGTGAAAGTGCATGCGAACTGCTCGTTACCATTAGGCCAGGATAACCAGAGATTAGGTAGTTATAGGTACCGCTTGTAGTTGATCCAGTGCGCTGAGTGCGAGATGTTTTAACGTTAACGCAATCGAAACATTTACCGCGTTTGGCTCTCTGATTGGTTAAGAGCATGAAGCGGGCCAATCGGAGCGCCGAACGTCATAAACGTGTCGATCGCATTAACGTAAAACAAACTCGCATTTAGCACTCTGTACAGTATTTGAGACGTTCTTTTTTTCTATCGACAATCGATCAATACAAAAAAATTGGTTTGATGGAAGCATATTTTGTCCCCTCTCGTCACATGAGCCCCAGCATTTTGCTGAGCGCTGGCCATTTTTCGCGGATGACTGTGTCGCATAACTTCACTCTTTCCACAACAACTTCTTTAAACAGCTACATCTGGTGGGAATTGTTACTTATTTTTCCAAAAATCCCCACTAGGCTGATATTGTTTAACTAGTGGGGATTTTTGGAAATACGTAACAATACCCTCTGGTGGGGATTTGTCGGTGGGAATTTCTGGAATAATCCGTATTTTACTACATAATAACCTTAAAATAAAAAAGAATTGACGACCTTAAAAGATTGGCGCAGTAGTTGAGAGACTGGCTGCTGCGCTGCGTTTCGCAGATTCGATACCCGCATGAAACAAATATTTGTATGGCCTACAGATAGTAGTTTCGGGTCTGTCTGGGTGTCTTGTATAATGTGAGCTTATACGTTTGAGGACCACGATACAGGAGTAATACCCGGAGTGGAGCAAAAACTAAAAAAAGTTGATAAACTTAAAAAAAATAAAGCGTAAAGAAGAAAGTCCCATTTATCATCGACCAACTATTTTTAGTCTCAAATAAAAAGCGTCTTCAAATTAGATCAATACGAACTGTTATATAAATAAATAGAGGTAGTTACGTCATTTGAGTCCTGAAAGACTGACCTTATTAGCTCATCTTGTTTTTATTCTCGCTCTAACTTGTAGTGTTTTCCTTTTTTCGCATTGTGACATTGATCGACCGTAACTGGTCTGTTTGTTTTGAAAATGAATATTTTTGATATCAGATTCTTATATCCAATATCAAGTTAATTCTGAATTTATTGAAGGTCGTCTCATGACCTTCACTTCGGCTTAGTTTTCGACGATTTGATTGGAAAACGAATAGAAGAATATTTGTTAAAGCACTGTCAAACAAAATAACATTTAAAACAAATCCAACGTGTAAACAAAAAAATAGTCGAATGTTTTAAACTGAGTGTTTGAATAAATACCCACAACCGCACGTAACCGTTCCACAAACAGCCTTAGAAACAAAATTGCTGTATGTGTATCCTCCTAAAATTGCAGGCGTAGTCAAAACACAGAAAATACAACTCAAAATATTGAGACAGTCACTAATATTGAAACAAACACAAAATATTGCGACAATCACAAAATATTGAGACTATCACAAAAACAGCAAAGAACCTTTTTCTTAAATTTCACATTTTCCACAGAACGCGTCGGTATAAGGAGCCACGTCTTCATATCCACATCGACCACTCATTCGATGCCGGCTATGCACATTATATTGTGACTTGTGAACTGGGCCGTATTGACTGTTCATTGACCAAGTTATTTGATGTTTTGACGATTTGATTCAACAAACGATTACGCGGCACTATACTTGATTATTGATGACAATTGCTAAAGGTTTAAAAATATGTTTTGTTTTTATTATTGATCGGCTTGCGTTCGACCAGTATCTCAACATTCTCAACTGATATGCTCGACGAAGGAGCACGTTTGACTAGAAGTAAACTTTTCGCTCTTGGCTTAAAAACCCTTGTATCAGTATAGAACAATATCTATCTTACCCTCACCCAGTGCCACTGCAGTGCTTCTGTTGAAGTGTCCGAAGTATCCATACACCTGCACTTCTAAGAGCCTAAAATACGCCACTTATGTCACAACTAGCTAAACACGACTTTTAAGGAAGAGGTGTTTTTTAGTAGATGATGAAGAGATGATATGAAGTTAGAAATACACCGCAAAATGTGAAGCACGTTATATTTAGCATTAGCAGTTTCCAAACACGTGAAAAGTCTAGTTATTTTCATTGTAAAATCCACAACTCCGGTCCTATTCCTTTGATAGCAACATTGTTTTCAAAACAGCCGCGTTTAGAAATCTATGGAACGTCAAATATGTTTATGAGTTTTAAATACTTTGCTGTGTGCGTGTGTGTGAATATTTCGGGGACGTCTGAATAGTTGAAAATTCGTCGTCTGAATAATACAAGGCTGCGGTCTCACGCCGAGAGAGTGAGCAAAGGAGCATTGGTTCATATAGAGCGAATGTTGGAGGAGGAGACAATTGCACATGTGCCCCTTGACTGCATACGTGTCACTGATACACGCATGCGAACCCTAGGATCCCTTACAGACGCTTGAAAAACCTGGTAGGCGTAATCAGTTTTTGAAAAAGTGGGCTGGTTGAAATAAACCAATAAAAGGTGGTCCGTATTGGACTAAATGCAGAAACCAGACTCCGATAGATAGAGCAAATGTTCACGATAATTCAGTTCGCTCGCGACAAAAAACGCTACTGTATAAGTGACAACATAGCCTTATGAGTTACACGAGGCAAACGTTCGGTTCGCGACCTTTTGATAGCATTTAAGGACTTAAGTTTACACGAGGAGAGTTCCTCGTGCGAGTAAGTCTGGGACCGAAAAGCGATTTATCAAACTCATTAGTCATATTATACGAGTCAATCCGAAATGCAATTTGATTAGTTTATATTAATAATCTTAAAACAGCGACAAATAACTGGAACAACTATTGCGACCCACGTATGTCCCTCACGTTAAAGGGTAAAATCTACAAGTACATGATAAGAGCTTGTAATACCGTATGGATTAGAGTAATGGACTGTGAAGAATACGGACGAAAAAGTATTGCATGTAGCGGAGAATATGTGGTGTGATGAGAATGGATGAAGTGAGAAATGAGTATATTAGAGGAAGATCAAAAGTGGCCCTACTGACTGAAAAAATGGGAATCTTTTGTCTTGGTACGGTCATGTAAAGAGAAGGTATGAAACACATGTTACTATAAGAGTTATGTGGGTGGATGGGGAGAGAGAGGAAGGTCAAAGAAAAGATGAATAGATTGTATGAGGAGTGATATGAAAGAAAAGTGAGTCAATGATAGCGGGACGGTTGACAGGACAGAATGGAAGAAAAAACGTGTTGCGCCAGCTACAAATATCGAGGAGAGGCGATACTTGCTAACTGTTTTAGCTCTTTACAACAATCGCTTATTCAAGTCGAGTTACTCGCATTATGTAAACGCAGCCTCATAAACACACACGTTACTTATAAAATATACCGAGACAAAACCAGCCATGCGATTTATGATTTAGTATGTCATCCGCAATATAATTTGGTGTTTACATTATCAATTGAAAAGGCGAGGCGAAACTGTATTATTCCCCCTGGGATAATAGCCTATTCCAGTCGAGCAATCTTCATAATGTAAACACAGCTTTATACACGAACGGCACTTAATATTTTACTATGAAATAATGCTAAGTATGTTCCCAATTCCAATAATTACCTTAGTTTTACTCTCAGTGGAGGCGTTGGTCGCGTGCCGGACTAAACTGCTGGTGACGGTCTTGCCTTCCAACTGCTGTTTGGCCATCTCCACTTCTTTCTTTTTGAGCTCGAAAACTACTTGGAATAAGTCTCTCATTGCTATTACTACCTATAACAGAAAGGATTTTTATTTATTCACCTGATTACTATCTTAAACTACTACTTTTAATGTGTGTTCAATTTTTAGTTTATATTACTTAAATCTTCCTCATGGATCATTCTGTCTAATGGTGAAAATCGCATAAAAACCGTTCAGTACTTTTCGCGAACAGACAGACAGACTCAGGGAAGGACTTTGTTTTATAATATGTAAGGATTTGAGTCAGCAGATGTGGCGGATATTGATATTTGATGATAGTTTTTCAAGTCGTGTAGTTAGGTATAACCAGCATTACATCTGGTTGTCACTTGCAGTTACTTGAGATTGAAGTAGATTGAGCAACGAAAAGATAAAAGTATTGTGCCATTGTCGTCATACTGAATCCTGATTGTAATAAGGAATCCCAGACTTAACTCCCGAGCACGGCGAGGGAGTTTAGAGTTTAACTCACGAGCATGGCGTTAATAGTATTAACGCCATCTCGAACGCAATGAGGGATTTAACTTAGCCCAAAGTAAAGACACCTTTATCTCCGAGGAGTCTCTACTTTTCACACCTACTGCAAATGCGGCTTTGGGGCAGCGAATACAATATTATTCTATATTCAGTTGGTTAGGAGAACGTCAGGTTCATCAAAGCTTTTCGTTTTCTTTCAAGTTGGCCGGATGAAAACCTCTTTTCAAAGGTCTATTTAGCAATATCGAATAGGCTGAGTTACACAGTCCACGTTTGACTTACTTGACTAGCAGCTTTATCAGTCTTGATGCCGAAGAAGCGGTGGCCGGTGTCGGGAGAGCCGAAGATGTACCCGAACGCTCTGGAGTCCGTCATATCTTGCGCGATGAAGGATATCTTGTGGACAGGGTGATGATACAAGGAGTCCTGGTAATATTGTGATACGGATTAATTTGGTTCTAAACATTGGTCTAAAATGGACCAACGTATGGATTGGCGAAACTGCAGAGTTTTAAACTACGGTACGGCACGGTTGGCGCAGTGGTTGAACGATTGGCTGCTGCGTTTACTGCTATTAGTCTGGCCTGAGGTGTTCCAGGTCTGGGTGCCTTGTGTATGTGACTTTACATTTTTGTGAACGCACTCATGATATAGGAGTTGGTAATTCCTAGTGTGGGGAAATGTTTTTTTTTTTTTTAAAAAGAAAAGAAACTCAAATCATTTATTTCAAATAAACCATTTAGACACTTTAAACCAGGCCAGTAAGTAAAACAGATAAAGCAATTGGCATGTTCCAAAACGTAGGCACATCTCTATAGAGAGAAAAGTGCAGAACCACCATAGGCACTCTTTAAAGCTAGTCTAACGTTTGAGCCAATATTTGCTCAGATTGACGAATCAGAGGTGAAGCCGAGATTACGTAAGTACTTGTATTCTCAAAGATGATATCAGATCTGACACAGACGCCAAAGTATCTACTTGAATATGTAATTTATGTTGGCAGTATTTGTATCGAGTTAATCATCAATTTCATAAAATTAAATGGCGAACGGATAACTCGCATTTTTTTTTAGTAGATCACACATGAATCCTACTTTATATCCTCATGACCTAATCCCTTAATAGCCTCGGCGCCACACGTGTTTCAGTCATCTATGTTACATCTAAATAGAACACAGGGTAAACAACATAGACATATGCTAACATTATAATGCTTTTAGTACACTGGCAGGCCAATGCGATTGCGAACATAAATTACAGAAAAAATCTTGCTGTGTGCCCAACAGGGTCCACGATTGTTTCTAAGAAGTATTTCACCTACCACCTAATGAATGCAATAAATAATTGAGTATTGAAAATATTTGAAAACGTGGGATTTTTTTCGGGTTTGGAATCGTGTCTCATGGTAGACTCGAGACCAGATCTGTATCTGGTCTCAGTAGGCTAATGATTGTGGAATCAGACTTCCTTTCAGTGCCTCTTAAATGTCGTAGGCATATCTTAGAATAGATCACTTCATGATATGACCGGCAATTGAAAATCCAATTAAAACTGGCCAAATCGTTTAAACGTTAACGTTTGATGATATGACATATCATCAAACAATAAACATCCACGTTTGGCCATATCATTAATGGAGGATTTTCGTGATAATAAAAGGTTTAAACAAAGTAGAAACTTATGTAGTTATGTATTGCTCTTGTAAGAACAAACCTAAGCTTAAAAATTAAAATTCATTATAGATTTTTAATTGAAACAAAATGCCGATTGCAATTAAAATCGTATGTATATCGTTGGCAAAACATAGCTGCATTCGAACTGCTGATTGACTGCAGGCCCGTATTCATTACATCAAATAAGGCAGCTTGGTATCGTAATCTACATATCTATCTATATAAATATAAAAGGAGAAACTGACTGACTGACATATCAACGCCCAGTCGAAACTACTGGGACTAGGAGCGTGAAATTTTGCACAATGCTTCCTTTTATGACGTAACCGAGCACTAAGAGAGGATTTTTCAAAATTCACCCCCTAAGGGGTTGAAACGGGGGATCCTTCCAAAGTTCGTATGGAGAAACCTACTTTCACGCGAGCGAAGCCGCTGGCAGAAGCTAGTTACGTATATCCATTTGAAATTTATTATTTGTTTTTAATAAAGACTGTCTGCCGCTATCCGCTGTTTCGCATCACGAAAATAAAGCGAAAGCAGTACATCTAACGCTGGACAACATAAATATTTTACGATACATATTTGACCATATCATGGAAATAACCGTGCTTAGCTGTACAAATTGTTAAACGCAGTGTTCATTGATTTGGCTAGTCCATATCATGTGGCCAGCGAGCAAGATTCTATATCATGAAATGCTAAAATTTCATGGATTGGTCGACCATATTATGAAATGATCAATTTTAAGATATGGCCACGACATACACACATATTAAATTATACACTTATAAAAGTATCGCGGTTTGTTTCCTTGTTTATAGGTGGAATTTACTAAACTTGTAAAATGTACAATGTAAAGTCAAATGCGTACCCACTTAGCCAGTCAGTCGACAATGCTAGTGCTACAATTAAAAATGCACTAACAGGAAGGCGTTGCTTCTTCATTATGTATCAAACAGACCACAGACATGTTAGCTTTGCACCCCGCTTGACCCGGTCAGCGGTGGAATTACGAAAATCCTGTGTTAAGGTTTTAACCCCCATTATAACGTAATTCTGTCACCGCATCACCGGTTTGGGAAGTGTATTTTGTTTTTTTAATGCGGATAGGCTCACCTTTGACCACTATCTCACCTGATGGCAAGCGATTATGTGGTCGACGATGGAGCACTCTTGCCTAGAAATAACCTATTCATTCTTGACTTAAAGTCCCGTAGGTTGTAGGGTTTTTCTTTAGCTTGGAAAAAATCTTGTTCTATAGATTTAGGGTCACCAGTCTCGGTGGTGCTTTGTTCCTCAGTCATGCACCAAACCGGTTTGAATGCGTGAGAAATCTGAATCTAGTGTTATTCAACTTTGAAAATGGACTACCAGGATAACATGTATCCTATGTCTTAGTCCAGGTTGAATGAATAGTTGTTACTAGGATTACTTACCCCAGTCTTATCATCGCGCAGCCTCAACCCATCTATAGCAACGTGGACCTGTATCCTCTGTTTATGCTCTCCAGCAGCTCTGATGGCCATTTTCAGGTCGGCCAGGGCTTCCTGGCACATCCTGTCACCCCGGGCCTCGGGTACCTCTAGTACACCGATCAGCTTCGCGCGGAACGATACACCTTCGCCTAAGAACCGGCCCGGCTCGTTCTTATCTGTTTGAAGACATATTAAAACATTATTAAGTAGAAGAAAATCGTTGTCAGGGAATATTGACCTGTAATGATGACGATCAGGGATGGTATGTCAAGAAATTTGAGCTAATTGAAACTGAAATCACTCATATCACTTCATGTTTGTTAAATCGTTTGACTCACGGTTTGGTCTACGCCTACGTGCTGACCTAAAAGAAGAGTCTATTTATGATAAGTTTTCGTCGTACACAAGAAACAGCCTTAAAGACACACACTCACACAAACACACACACTCATATTTTACAAGGGCCGATGACTTGAACTTTAATTCCAATGTCGTTCAACAGCATTGTTATCAGAATAAATCAGGACTTCACATAAATTACTTCGACAGTCGGCATAATCAGCTCGATTAACCATAGTTCGTGAAAGTAAAATCATCGTAAATACGATCGTAAACATTACCAGAGTTATTAACTAAGCGAGGTAACCAACAGTCTAAATATTAACAAAGCATATTAGTAGAGCACAAATGCACACACATAACAGTAATTTGCATATCACCTTTGCTAATTAGACTTTTTGATTCGATCTTTTTCAATGTCATGGTTTTAATTTTAAACTTTATTCCTCGATAGAGCACAACACTGGCTGAAGTTCAGCGCAAAATAAAAGTGAGCGCGGGTGTCCTATTTTGGCCCCTGTTTACGGTGCATCATTCCCTCTTAATTGAATATCCTGTTTTTAAATTTAGATCCATGATTGTCGCACTGGCGGGTACCTGTTGGATGTGACCTCTTTGAACTGAAGATTCACACTGATATTTTTTTTTAATCTTCTCTTTCACAAGTGTGAGGAAACAGAAATACTTCAAGAATGTTGTACGCAAACTGCGCAATCATTGCAAACATATACATAGATAGGTAAGTATGTATGTTATTTACGAAAGAGCATGCTTTGTTATTGAGGATAAGATGTTAGTCTAGTCGCGGAATTTGATGTTATATTGTTGAAGTCCTATTTACCGAATGTTACTAAACAGTAAAGCGATTTCTAAACCTTTCTGCTCAACTAGAACCGGCGAACCGGTAGTTAAAATGCGATATGACTGGTCATAAAGAGATGGAAGATAGAGAGCGTAGATACAGTTTACCCTGGTCATTAATTTTTGATTAAATATTAACCACATTGTTACATAGCGGTATACATATAAATATCGTACCGTTCACATTCGTTCAGATCCGTTAACATCGACCAAAAATCATCTAAAAAATGTGCTCTAAATTGTTTGGCGTAAAATATATTAGACGTACACAGAGTGCCTATTCTTTCTAAATTATCTAATTAAGATACTTTAGCGGACAAAGTTTTTAACGAATACAGTAGCGGCATTAATTAAAAATAATAAACGAAGCAGACAACAAGAATATTAAAAGAGTACATGCGATGACATTGATATACGAATAAGTACATACGTAGATACACGGCACACAAGCATGATGAAGTATCTAAGGACAGGAGTACTCACCGAACTGCCGTAAGAGATGCTGGAAATGACACACCTGCATAATTCCCGTACAAACCGACTAATAGCAAGCTATGGAGTTAGTCCCCCCGACGCACCGCCGCTCCACGTCCGCCACGGGCCCACAACACACCCTCTGTCCAAAACACCACGGGGGTCACTAATTATGACATGGACTAGCACGACACTCGGCTACACACTGCGAGTCCACCTCTTAGTTAGTAGGGTGATGGTAGAGCCGAACCATGCAGGTTACAACATAAACCGCAAAATATAATAAAGCTAAGATATGCGAATAACGTGGTCGGGAACATTTAGCGCTATCTAATAACACCGCATTACCGTAATATTAAAATTATAGAAAAACATGGTGATCGTGAAGCTGCTCGATCTAAACGTTACGACTCACATTTGCAAGGGCTGGTTTTCTTACGAAGGGTTTGCATTGGAAAATCAGTCGGTAACTTGTGATTGAACATCGGTAACTTTTTATATCTCCACTGAAATACAAATACACTATTGGAACACACTCCACACCGTTGCGCGACTACATATCAGCCACTGTTCATATATGAAATGCAATATACAAGTTTCACTAGGAGATTTATTGATTTTTACGTCGTAGCTCGCAATACGTGAAGATGCGTGAGGTCGCGGCCGCGGTCCGGCTCACATGGTGGAGTGGCTCGGTCGTGGGCGAATTAGGCAGGAATAGTTGATATTTGGTGGATTTTAACATTAGTGTATAATTGGGATGGCAATGGAGGGTCGCAGCGGTGGCACCACATGGGCGCACTCCGGCGGCGGCGCGCGCAGCTTACTCCCCGCGCCCGACAGCGGTCGCCCGCGCGCGCATCCACCCCTAATCAATATTCGCTCCCGATCTCCACTTCGTACAATTTTTATGGTTCCCTTCAATGAAAATGTACTCAATATTCTGTGTGGGGGCTTTTAAATACCAATGCAACTTTTATACTATTTGTAGAGAGCACTTTTGATGACGCAATTATAATTCTAAAAAGGTTCAAATGTCTCGACTATTATGCAATGTTCCATTTTATCATACTTGAATAATTTGTTACTTACAGAATGCTGGTTTAAATTTACTGTTTATCAGCCTCTAGATAAAATTCAAAATAATCCCTAGGATAATGGTGTCAACTCATTTAAGTATAGATAAGATAATACAAGACTTGAAAGGAAATGGGGTAGTGAATATTATTTTTAGGTATGACAACACAATTTACCACTGAAAAACGATAAAATGAAGTTCCTCCATAGGGAATATGGTAGTTTCATGCTTATTAGAAATACAATACTATAAAAAATATAAGCTGTTTTTTTTTAATGTTTGTAAATAATACCTTAATATATTGCTCTGTAATAAATCAGTGCCCCAATTTATATTTTTTTTTATTTTTATTTTTAGGCAAATTTATATAGTCTATATTTATTAAATTAATGTTAAGTATATTATAGTTTTTTTTTTTTTAATATTACCTAAAACCAATTTATCACAAACAAAAGCAAGAACCAGGACCAGACCACCACCAAACAGGACAGGAAACATTTCAGTCCTTACCTAATCTTAATAAATAAAATTCAGATTTTTGTATCTGTGAGTGGAAACAATCAGAGTTAGAAACTTATGACTGATAAGCTGAAATAATTTCTTAAAAAATTGTAAACATTTCTTGGATAAAATGACAATATTACCTAGTTACATAAACAGTAATCCTTGAGAATATGTATTATATAATTGATTGGTTTTAGTCAGTAAAAGTCTCACACCCCAACTTAGAGCGGGAGAAGTCATTGGGTGATTGCCCGTCTCCAAAAAAAAAGAGATGTATATAATTAAAATCTAATCTAACTAGCCCATATATTGTCCCCCAGCCCAGCTGAGTAAAGACCTTATAGATTTTATAACTCTTTATTGTATACTATTAACTTATTAAGCTGTCGATCCCCGCATTAACGCCGGCGTTCATGCGCCATTGTCTTACTATTGTGTCTCTAATTACGCACTCAAAAGGTTAAGTAAGTCATAAAAAAATCTGTAGTAGTAGTAGTCAATCACAAGTAAATCAATATTTCCTAGTTCTTATGCAATTAAATAATATCAATATAGGTTGATAAATAATGTATTAAAAGAACCAGAAAGTACTCTGGCAATATAATTTAATTAGGAAGTAATTATTCTAACTAAAAAAGAAAAATAATTTCAGTTGATCACAAGAAAGTGAATTTTGAAATAAGATTTAATACAGTGAGAGTTTTCTTAATCATATTCTTCTAGACAACCAAAAATAAACTAATATTTAATCAGTTAAATTACAAACATGAACCAGTGCACAAGTTCTAAGTATCAAAAGATTATGTAAAATATTAAGTTTGTAATATAATACAGCATTGTAAGTTAATGACAAACCGGTAAAACAGGAAGGCTGTATTTTTTTTTTGTAAAATATTGTTATTTACAAAACCAAGTCGGCGATCTTGAGTAGCAAGGCCGTCATACTGTGTTGAAGATTTTAATACTCAAATACACAGTAAAAAATTAAGTTACAGCAAATATATAAAAGAGAGTTACCTTTATTAGCAGCCATGACTTAAATAAAAGATCCTCGGATAAAAAACATCGTCATCAACTTCTTCAAAAAAATGATTGTTTCTATAACAAAACAAACTTCCAAGATCATTAACTATTCAGCGAATCTGATCACGTAATATGTGCGTGATTGCAATTTACAGAGTCTTATGATTCGTTTTAAGCTCAATGTACAAAAAACCGTTAAATTAGCGTAGGAAGAGATCGTGAATCTTCCGACTTGATTTGCTTTAGCTTTGAGATCAAGTCTTCCTTTTGATTTCTCGTTTTGTTTGACAGTTCTTTCTTGACAGCAACATAACGGGTCTTGGGCACAAAAAAAGAAAAAACTACCAAATTAAAAATAGTTTATCTGTTGGTATAAAGGGGAAAAATACATAAGCAACGTATATATTCGCACAGTGGAATTTATTAGATGTGAACAGAATATGACTTGGAACAAACATTGACAACCATAGTTAGATAAAATATTGCCTAGCAACTGTATCGCCATCGTAGACCAAGACAAGTCACACTATGGTATGACATATGTGATTAACCTTCTTGAACAACACCCCCACTTAATCCCATATGTCTCATACAAAACACATGCTTCTGAGTTTCTGACGCACTGTTGCTTTCGTTAGCATATCAGCAGGCATAACATCAGTCTGACAATAATGAATCCTGATTATCTTATCATCGGCTAACTCTCTAACAAAATGATATTTTATATTTATATGCTTAGACCTTTTTCCAATAGCAGGACTATAAACTAACATACTAGCACTTTGACTATCACTAAAAACAGTCACCGTGTCTGTCCAATCAGTTAATTCAGCATATAAACCTTTCATATTTACAACTTCTTTAGCAGCCTCACAAAGAGCAATGTATTCTGCTTCAGCAGTACTCAACGCTACGCATCGCTGTTTGCGAGCTTGCCAAGTCACAGCAGCACCACCAAACATTAGGAAATAGCCCGTAAACGAACGACCATCAGGTCCATTTCCCCAATCGGCATCAGCATAGGCAACCAACGGCTTGTTGCATTTTTTATAGCACAACGATATATCAATCGTCCCCTTCAGATACCTAAGCACTCGCTTCAATGCTGCCATATGAGTAGAATTATTGAAATTGTTGAATTGACTCAGCATGGTAACCGCATACGAGATGTCTGGTCTGCATGCTAAATACATTAGAGATCCTATAATCTCTTGATATTCAACATTTTCGTTCGTCTCTCCTGGCTTTAAGTGAATGTTTGTTTCTACTGGTGTGCTCACAGGTTTGCAGTCTTGCATACCATATTTATCTAAGATCTTCTCAATATAAGATCTCTGAGAAAGACGAATTTCTCGCCCTTTCTGTTTTTTTAAAATTCGGACCCCTAGACATTCTCTAGCTTCTCCAAGGTCTTTTATTTTAAATTTGTTTGCTATATGTCGCTTAACTTTCTCCGCCTCGACGATCTGATTTGTAAAAATATAGAAATCGTCGACATAAAGCGCTACAGCCAAGAAAACATTAGCAGTTTTCTTCGTATAAACGCACGGGTCATACTTGGAGCGAACAAAGCCCATTTTCAAAATATGGCCATGGATTTTTTCATTCCAACAACGAGCTGCTTGCTTGAGGCCATAAATAGCCTTCTTCAGCTTGCAAACTTTGCGCTCATCCTCAATGAAATGTTCTGGTTGCTCCATATATAAATCTTCTTGAAGGTCACCATTCAAGAAAGCTGTGGTAACATCTATGTGATGTATGTACAGATCCTTTTCAGCTGCAAGTGCCACCAGAAGACGGATTGAAGACATTCTCACCACAGGAGCGAAGGTTTCAAAATAATCTTCTCCTGGTTTCTGAGAGTAGCCTTTGGCTACCAATCTCGCCTTATGACGCTGCGCGCTGCCATCTGCACCAATTTTTAGTTTAAAAACCCACTTTGATTTTACCACGTTGATTTCCGGGGGTCGATCAACTAATTCCCAGGTTGAATTCGCCTTCAGGGAATCAAATTCATCCTTCATCGCTTGCAACCACAAGTTTTTGTCTGAACGTTGCATGGCATCTTTAAGAGATACAGGATCACCAACTACATGAAAATTATAGATCATATCCTCTTCACGTCAGAATGAAAGGTGTTTATGAAAGAGTACATGGGGGATGGGGTTTCGGTAGTCCGAACAGTGAAGGAGAGACCCTGCTGCAATCCGCTACTGCATTTGACCTAGCAGTAGCCAATACGTGGTTCCAAAAAAGAGACGAACACATGATCACGTACAAAAGTGGTAATCATAAGACCCAAATCGACTACTTTCTAGTTCGGCGCAACCACTTAAAGCACGTCAAAGATTGCAAAGTACTGCCAGGAGAAGACCTAGTCTCACAACACAGACTCCTGGTTATGACATCAGTGGTTAAAATACTGTCTACCAAATACAAAGAGCGTCCTCCCCCTAAAATAAAATGGCATATGTTAGAGAGGAATGATTGTGCGAAGAAGTTCAGGGAGCGAGTGGTGGACAGAATGATAGAGATGGGAGATATGAATGATCGAAGTATAAATGAAAGCTGGAATGAGATGGCTGAGTGTATCAGGCATGCAGCGAAAGATATTTTGGGAGAGACGAGAGGAAAGGGCATAATAGATAGGGATACATGGTGGTGGTCGACAGAAGTTCAGAGTGTATTGAAAGAAAAAAAGAGAAAATTCAAGGAATGGCAGCGTGTAGAGCCTGGAAACGCTAGTTTAAAAGCTGAAAAAAAGAGTGAGTATGACGTTTTAAAGAAGAAAGCCAAGAAAGCCGTGGCAATAGCAAAATCAAAAGCCCAGGACAAACTGTATGACGCACTGGACAGTCCTGCAGGCCAAAAAGAGCTATACCGGCTTACTAGAATAAGAGAGAGAAAGGCGAGGGATGTTTGTCATGTAAGATGTATAAGAGATGAAACTGGAATGGTTCTATCGGATGATGAAAAAATCAGAAAGAGGTGGAAGGAATATTTTGAAAGATTGATGAATGAGGAAAATAATTGGAGTGGGGTGTTAGAGAATAAACCAGTGAATGTGGGATTAGTGAGAATGGTTAGTATGGATGAAGTCAGAATAGCAGTAAATGGAATGAAGAATGGTAAAGCCATTGGTCCAGATGGAATACCAGTTGAAGTGTGGAAGTTATTGCGAGTGGATGGATGGACGTGGTTAGCTTTGTTCTTCAATAAGTTGTTGCTGGAAGAAGCCATACCTGATGAGTGGTGCAATAGCTCTTTGGTGCCGATTTTTAAAAACAAAGGTGATGTGCTTGAGTGCAACAATTATAGAGGAATAAAGCTAATGTCACATACTATGAAAGCCTGGGAGAAAGTTATTGAAAGGCGACTGAGAGAAGAGAGTGAAATTTCACAGAACCAATTCGGTTTTATGCCGGGTCGGGGTACAGCGGATGCCATTTTTGCTATACGCCAGCTGTGCGAGAAATACAGAGGTGCGCATAAAAACTTGCACATGGTATTCATTGACCTCGAAAAGGCATACGACCGGGTACCTCGTGAGGTTCTGTGGTGGGCCCTTAAGGAGAAAGGTGTGCCTGGGAAGTATGTGCAGTTGATCCGAGCGATGTACAATCGATGCAGTACCCAAGTCCGGTCTACAGTGGGCACCACTGGCATATTCAATGTGGCTGTCGGCTTACATCAAGGGTCGGCTCTCAGCCCTTACCTCTTCCTGATGATAATGGATGCTCTGACATCGGACTTTCAGGAAGAGGCTCCCTGGTGTATGCTGTTTGCCGATGACATTGTGTTGGTTGCCGAGAGTGGCCTAGAGGTCCAGAACAGATTGGAGGTGTGGTGGCACAGACTGGAGAGTGTTGGCCTGAAATTGAGTAGAACCAAAACGGAATACTTGTTCTGCGATTTCGGCGGTCTCTCCAATCCAATGCCCTTATCTCTCGCTGGAACACCCATACCGATCTGCTCCGACTTTCGGTACCTCGGGTCACTCGTCCAAGGGGATGGTGAGGTAGACCGGGACGTAACACATCGGATCAACGCTGGATGGATGAAATGGCGACAGGTCACGGGAACAACTTGTGACCCACGGATGCCCCTCAAGTTGAAGGGTAAAATCTACAAGTCCGTGATAAGGCCTGTCATACTGTATGGATCAGAATGTTGGGCTGTGAAAAAGACGGATGAAAAAAGATTGCACGTAGCGGAGATGAGAATGTTAAGATGGATGTGTGGTGTGACGAGAATGGATAAAGTGAGAAATGAGTATATTAGGGGAAGTTTGAAAGTGGCGCCAGTGACTGAAAAGTTGAAAGGGAATCGTTTGTCTTGGTATGGTCATGTGAAGAGGAGAGATGAAACGCATGTTACTAAAAGAGTTATGAGTTTACATGTGGATGGATGGAGAGGGAGGGGGAGACCAAAGAAAAGATGGATGGATTGTGTTAAGAGTGATATGAAAGAAAAGGAAGTTAGTGATAGTATGACGAGTGACAGGGCAGAATGGAAGAAAAAAACGTGTTGCGCCGACCCCAAATAACACGGGACAAGGGCAGGAAGATGATGATGATCCTCTTCACGTTTAGGACGTCTATTTCTAAGAGGATATCTTCGTTCAGGAACCACAACTTCATGAACATTTTCAGGATCAGGAGCATCGTAAAACTCTTCTTCCGCGCTTGACATCGGATTGCCCTCTTCGGAAGTGACTTCCTCTTCAATAGTTTCATTTTCGTCACAAACTTCATGAGAACTATTGATTGGACTTGGAATAGTCCACATGGGAACCCTTGGAACACAACTTTCTGTAGTACCAATCCCTTCACGAACGTCTTCCTCAGTAGCATTAATGGGAACCATCACAATAGACGGAGTTTTCTTAGGATAAACATTCGTAACTTTCAAATCAGGAACATCTGGCTGAGCCACTCTATCTGGCGTAGCAGTCCTTTCAATAAATGTTGCGTCTCGAGCGTAAATTACCCGCTTTGGATTATTCATGTTAATAAATCTATAAGCCTTTTGATTTTCACAATAGCCTGTCATAATCATTTCAACAGTCTTGGAATCAAACTTTCTTCGGCTGTGATCTTTCACCAGAACTTGAGCTTTGCATCCGAAAGTCCTCAAGTGTGAAAGATCCACTTTCTCTCCGGTAAACACTTCCTCGGGAACTTTATCCGGTAGAGCCATAGTCGGAGACCTATTTTTTAAATAAACAGCACATCCTACAGCTTCACCCCAGAACCTTTTATCCAACCCAGCATCATGGACCATACATCTCGCTTTCTCAACTACCGTGCGAATAGTGCGCTCAGATACCCCGTTTTGTTGTGGCGTGTGCGGCACTGATGTCTGATGGATTATTCCATGAACCTTTAAATAATTTTGAAATTCATTGCTGGTATATTCGGTTCCGTTATCGCTACGCAACTTCTTAATTTTCTTGCCAATTTGATTCTCAACTAGCGCCTTGAACTCTTTAAATTTAGTGAAAACTTCGGTTTTGGATTTCAACACATAACCGAATGTTTTTCGGCTGAAGTCATCCACAAAAATCAGATAATATCTGTTTCCGCCCCAAGATTCAACTTCCATAGGACCCGCTAAATCGGAATGCACTAGTTCCAACAAACCCTTAGCTCTTTTACTGTTTTTTCGTTTCGGAAACTTCTTCACACACTGTTTACCCTGGCAACATTCTACACATGGTTCCTTTTTCACTTCTCCAAACGAAAGACCATCAACCATGCCTTTCAATTTGACCATCAGAGGTCCACTCAAGTGACCTAATCTCCTATGCCATAAATCATATGCACTAAGAGCACTTGGAGTATCTGAAGGAGTAGTGAGAACCATCGCTGCCTCTTTGGGATCTAAAACATATAAACCCTGTCTTAGTGGTGCTGTTAACAATGGTTTACCAGCTAAGGTTACATCGTTTTTCATAAAAACCTGACAACATTTTTCATTAAAGACAACAATGCAACCATTACGACACATCTTACTCACCGATAGCAAATTAGTAATTAGATCTGGTAGCAACAACACATCCTCAAATTTAATTTTACGTCCCATGGCAAAAACATCCCCTTTTAATTTGGAAATAATTTTGTCATTACTTGCAGTAGTAATATACTTACTACTTCCTGCACTAACATTTTCCAAAATATGTTTTTGCGACGTCATATGTGAAGTTGCTCCAGAATCTATAACCCATTCCATGGGTGCTGCAGTCGTCGACAAAAGTGTAATAAAATCTTTATCAAAAACTAGTGACGCATTACCTGCAGTTCTCTTAATAGAACTATCTTGGGTGGTAGTTACATTGTCCTTACTGTTTTTAGATTTCCGCTGCTTGCACTGCCACTTATAATGACCTTTCCGTTTACAAAAATGGCATATAATTTCCTTTTTGCTAACAAGCGCAGAGTCTATTGTCTTCATAGTAGTTTTCTTCCGTTCACTTTCCTTCAGAAGCGCTGCCATCACTGTTTCCGAAGTGATTTTTATACTGGAGTGTTCTAGTGACATAACGAGAGGATTGAATTCTTCAGGTAGTCCAGCCAACATAATAATCGCTATAAACTCGTCATCCAGACCACTTTTAATTTTATGCAATGCGTGGCTTATGGCTTGGATCTCATTCATATAATCTTCTGTTGAGCTATAGTTTGTCAGCTTCACATTAAAGAGTTTTCGAAGTAAATTCAGCCTCCGCAGTAAACCTCCATCAGCATAAGCTCGTCGTAGCGCCTCCCAAGTATCTTTCGCCGTCTTATTGTTCATAATGAGGGGATAGATTTTCTCTGAACACATGAGGCAGATCTTGCTTCTGGCTTTGGCATCTTTTTTAATCGCCTCCGCCGTTTTCGCCTCAAAATCCTCACTCAAACAGTCCCATAGATCGAGGTCTGTTAAAAACATCTCCATTGAGAATGACCAAGTCCCATAGTTGGACTGACCTGACAATTTCTCAAATGTAACGGCTTGCATTTTCGTAATATTATGTTCGCGAAAATTTTAAAGATACTACTTTAAACCAAACAAGTCATGGTCTGGGCCCATAACCTGTTGGTATAAAGGGGAAAAATACATAAGCAACGTATATATTCGCACAGTGGAATTTATTAGATGTGAACAGAATATGACTTGGAACAAACATTGACAACCATAGTTAGAAAAAATATTGCCTAGCAACTGTATCGCCATCGTAGACCAAGACAAGTCACACTATGGTATGACATATGTGATTAACCTTCTTGAACAACATTATCATTAATCGACTTCAAAAAAAACGAGGAGGTTGAGTTATTTGTTTCTTTTTTTGTTTGATGCTTTCTATTCAATAATTGTTTTGGTCGATTCTATTTCTCATATATCTGACCCATATTTTATTTTAAATACAATTTGGTTTCTTGCTATGATTTTATAAGGCGTAATATAAAATAACAAAAATATGAAAGCATTTTATAGATTAAAAAAAAATAGAATTTGCAAAGAAAATGTTAAAGAAGCTACCTTATAGATTGTTCAAACTATTGTTGGCAATCCTATTGTTTGCTGTCATTTCTGGTTGTCAGCTCCAGCTGGTAGCAATGGGCCAACTCGGATTTTCGATAACTCTAGTTAATCGAATTGGATTGAATGAGTGATTCGGATTGCGATTCGATTCAACTCGACTCGGTGGGCATAAACCCAGCTCGGTCGGCCGAGTCAACTCGGTCCGCTGAATCAACTCGTTCCGTCGCCGTCGAATCAACTCAGTCCACCATCTCAACTCGTTCCACCGATACAACTCGGTCCGTCACGTCGCGCGTCGACTCAACTCGTTCCGTCAAGTCAACTAACCTTTTTGATTCGTAAGACTACCAAGTGAAACTGTTTTCAATCGTTTTATGTTAAAATAGCACTTTGCTATATTCATGTCATGTCAAGTTTATAAACACAAGGAATAAGATTATTTCGTATAAACTAAACTGTCCCTAAATCGTTTGGCGTCGATCGAGTCGAATCAAATCGAGTTCTACTGAGTTGATTCAATTCACGCGGAGCGTTGCTGCGACCAATATATTTACTATCTCTTTGGTTGCGACTCGCGACTCGTCGAGTTCGCGTTGCCGCGGCGCCGACTCGCGAATTGAAGACAAAAGCAACTCGAATTGAATCGTTTGTTGTTTGACTCGAATAACTCGATTAATATAAGTCGACTCACCCATCGCTACCAGCTGGCAAAAATGCTGTGAAAGAAATGTCAATCAAATAAACTATCTTGTGCTATCTATTTATTTGTTGTCATTTTCCAAAGGGTGTATTTTTTGTATTAATAAATTCTAACTGAAACTGTTAAAGTTTTGTGTTGGCAAGGGCCTCAAAGAAAAGTTCTACAAAAGTTCCAGGTTCCAGGTGTGCAACTGTGCACTTCCCAGACTAGAAAGTAAAATATGGCTGTAATCTATAAGAACCGTGATTTTTTTTTGATTGACCACAGAGAATTTATCACCAGCGTTTATAAAAATACTTTTACTACTGAAAATGGAACAAAATCATTTAGTATGATAGCAAAATTATTCTCTATTATAAATGTTGACAAACACCAAAGCAACAGGAAAAGACCTCGAAACTCTGAAAGTTTGCAAGAAGAGGTAAGTTGATTCAAATTCTATCTGAACTGTTTCTTTTAGTTTGTAATATACTAGCATAATGTTTGTCACCAATTAAGTACAGGATCAGAGTGGCTCAAAGCCCTACCCTTAAAGCTTCCTTCACACTGATTAAAGATAAATGGAACAGAACAAGTAACATTCCATTTCTGTATTAGAATTTTTTCTTTTTTCTGTTTGAGAATTCTCCACATATAACCTTTTGCCTGAATTCTGTTCAAATCTTTTTATTGTTGTACTTTTTATAAGAAAAGTAAAAAGTAAATAACAATATAATTGTGTACCTAAGAAACAACTATCTATTGGCCATAAAAATATATGTTTCATGGAAGAATTAAATCCCCGACACACAACACAGAAACCAATCGCTCAACAACTCTGCCAAATGTGTCGTGCAAATCACAATAATAACTCACTAAACTTTGTCTCACTTAGTATTTTATAAATGTTTTCAGACAGCCACAGTGAAAGGGATTTACCAAAGATTAATTGACGAAGTACCTTCAAAGATAAAAGGGAGTTTGATCAGTAATTACAAATTACTAGACACATCAGGTGTAAGGGATCTTTCTAAACAGTTGTTTGAAGCCACCATCTTTGATCTATTGGGTGTAAAGGGTGGTAATAATGCTGACACGGCTTTAAAATGTAGCCTGAAAGAGAGTAATTTCTTGATACCACCCAAATCAAGGTATAGTTCCAAAAGTAAGAGGTGTTTTGCTATTTTAATGGTTTTTTTTTTTGAATGAGCAAAATGTTTGGTGTTTTTAATAATAAATAAAATTTTAGTTTCTTCATCTCAATTAATTAATAAAATGTCTCATTAAAACTTTTATCTTTCAGTTTTTACTGTGGATGTGTGAAGGAACAATGCCTAAAATTAGATGGCTTTAAGTTTGACATCCTCATTGCTGATCCTCCTTGGTGGAACAAGTATATAAGAAGGCTAAAGAGTGCCAATGATAAGTTGAGGTAAAAAGAAAACATTTCCATCTAAAGTTTTTTACAGAAGGCAAAGTTGACAATGTTTTGTAATATATGAGCTAATGAAATTGGTTCTTCGTTTAAATGGTTAGATCCTTCTCTGTTGGGGTTGTCCAATTATTTGGTCTTCTCTGTTTTGATGAAACTATTGTGTTGATATCTACTATAATAATGTTTGATCCCATTTCTCTGGTGGGCCTTCTGACCCTGGCCCTTCAGTTCAAATATTTTAACCCTCATTTTTGTTGATAAATAAGTTGTCCGACACTATCAATCAGTTAGCTTACTTTCTTCTTCTTTTCATGTTGATGTACTCAAACTAATTTCTTTATGACCAGTATTTGGCAACCTATACAGATCTGTTATTGGCCTCGTATAAATTATGAAATGTGCAGGTGGTTGTTCAAGATGAGCAGAGATGGCAAGTGACACATATCCTGTGCAGCAGCTCCACACTGGCACTGTGTTAGAAATGGGTTGAGGGAGCCCCATTTGGCCAGATTGTTTTTACAGCGGCTAACCTGGATCTGGTTGAGAGATTTCCAGATTGGACACTGTAGTTCTTGTCCAGTACTTTTATAATGGATCCACAAAAGATAGCATTACATTTGTATTTTGTCTTTCAGCTACTCAATGATGTACAACGAAGACATAGCTGCAATACCAGTACAAAACCTCCTTTCTGAAAACTGTTTAGTAGCAGTTTGGTGCACAAACGCGCCAAGCAATGTTGCCGCTGTAAAAAAAATAATATTCCCCAAATGGGGTGTTGAGTATGTTGCAACTTGGTACTGGTTGAAAGTGACCGTGGATTTACAGCCATTGTGTGGATTTGGTACAGGTAGTAAGAAGCAACCGTATGAGAGGATAATATTGGGCAGAGTTGGTGACATCAATGATGTGCCAGATTGTCAGCTTGTTGTCAGCGTGCCCAGTGCTTTGCATTCGCATAAACCGCCATTGTTAGGTAAGATTATCATCCTACTAATATTATAAACAGGAAAGTTTGTATGTATGGATGTTTGTTACTCTTTCACGCAAAAACTACTGAACGGATTACGATGAAACTTGGTACACAGGTAGACCATGTCCTAGAATAGCACATGTTTTACTTTTTACCCTGAAATTATGTTCCCTTGGGTTAATTTTCTACTATCACGCGGGTGAAGCCTCTGGCAAACAGCTAGTAATCAATAATATGATATCATAGTTACAATCTGATGAGCTTGGTTATTAAGCCTCATACATTTGGACAAAATGTCCCCCAACTTGACGCGCAACGATCAGTCTATGTGACGTTCCCCAGTGTCCCGCAGGCCGGAACTTGACTCCCGCGTCACGTGAATGCATTGTAAAATGTCAGGGGACAAGTTACGGGACACTGGGCAAAGTTGCAGTGTAACATAGATTGAGCGTTGCGCGTCATGTTGGGGAATTTTAAGTCGTCCCGTAATGTATCTGAGCCAACAAGCGACGTAAGACTCTTGAAGGGGTAGATTGTAATTGTATCTCATATACTGGAGTAATTAAACTATTTTTTTTCATTCTTTTTTTTTGCGTGTATACGCTGTCCCATTCCTGGGAAATTACCTCCCTCTACTTCTTCTATTTTTTTATCTCCCTCACAAAAATGTTATATCATTAAGAGTTGACGGTAAACGTCCTTGCGATAAACATCGTATTTTTGCATTTAAACCGTTTCATATTTACCTATCCTGTTTCAGATATTCTAACACCCTTTGTGAAGATAGAAAACCCTCAGACTGTAGAACTGTTTGCAAGATATCTGCTACCAAACACAACTAGTGTCGGTTATGAACCATTGAAATGGCAACATCATTCTTTGTATGAAGAGGTTACATGAATAAAATATTTAAAAATACAGGTATCTTTTTTATTGAATTTTATTTAAAAAAAAAAAATGGGCCCCACACTAGGAATTACTCCTGTATCGTGGGTGTGCTCCCAAACATGTAAACTAACATATATACAAGATACCCAGACCCGGAATAACTAACTCTATGCCATACAAATTTTTGTTCCGAGCGGGAATCGAACCAGCGACTCGCAGCGCAGCAGCCAAACGCTCAATCACTGCATCAAGCGTGCGTTCGTCCATAGCAGTAGCCTGATATACAATTGCCGGGAAAAGTGACGACTGCGCAAGCAATCCTTGGCGTAAACAAAAGAAACTGGGGGTTTGATATTGATTGCTAGATGTTTGACATAATCTTTCTTTCCCTGAGCGTAGCGCATTTGGATTGCTTCAAATTAAAGTATAATTCATCAATCATTGAATATTTACTATGATTTATTATGAAAGAAAGCTTAGAGCGTTTTGTCCAAAAAGAGTAAAGATTACATAAACGCTCCACGCTTTCTTTCATAATAAATCATAGTAAATATTCATTATAAATAACCATTTCGCCTAAGTAATTATTTATCGTTCATCACGAACTGAAATTGTTTATGTTTACCTGCGATCTAATGAAGATTCGGCAAAGGGAAAACTCTTGAGTCATCAAACTAAATGTCCGAATTATTTTCTAATTTTTAGTGCGTGCTAAAAGCGTGTTTTTTAGTTTTTTAAACTATTATTTTGATTTAGGAACTAAGTACGCAGTATATAAGTAGGACATTTATTTGTCGGTCGATCAGTGTGCATTTCACGCTTCGCCACTTTTTCGAGTCCAAAAAGGTAGCAAATATTTAACTATAGGTAGTAAATAGTAGCAAATAGGTACCTATTAAATAGTGCACATGGTCTCAAGGACATACCTCGTTTGGTCCAGCCATCCTGACGCTGACCATCAAATGAGCATGATCACCCATGAGGTTTTCTAAAAGCCGGCGCCCCTGATTTGCTCAGTGTACAGACCTAATTAGAATCACTCTTTTCAAGGCCTACTGCCAGAGTCCAACATGGGTAATCTATTTGTCAATTACACTAAAAGATCGCTAGATGTCCTGTGCGTCCAATATAATACTGCTCTCAGGAATTAGGACTACCTCACTACAATGACCCAACCTGACTCATGAGTTTTAGTAGGTACACAAAGTTCTATGATTTATTTCTAGGGCAAAAAAAAAGTAAAAAAACTAAAACCCGACTACGACAAAAAAAAACGACGAAACTAAAAGTATGAAACAAGATTTCCAGGATGCTGAAATAAACAAGGTAAAAAGAAAAGCCGCAGTCACACGTTATAGGTAACAACCGAAACACTTTAATAACGTGTGACTACGGCTTTTCTTTTTACCTTGTTTATTTCAGCATCCTGGAAATCTTGTTTCATACTTTTAGTTTCGTCGTTTTTTTTTTGTCGTAGTCGGGTTTTAGTTTTTTTACTTTTTTTTATTTAAAAGATTTTGGTGTTAAATCACTGTGCTTCTATACCATTTGCAAAAGCTAAATTTAAAATTTCTAATTAATAATGGTAAATTAATTTTTGTCCACCAGAGGGCGCCACATTGAATTTTGATGATATATTTTGATAAGTACCAGTGAAGCCCTTTCAAATGATATCAAACACGGTGTATTTATCTTAACATTTTTTTTAACACATGACTTCTTGTCCGCTAGAGGGCGTCACTTTAAATTTGAACAATATTTTGGAAATGTACAAGTAAAGCCCTTTCAAATGATACCAAACACGGCCTTTTTATCTCCATTTTTATTTTTTACACATTACTTTTTGTCCGCTAGAGGGCGCCATATCAAGTTTTGTGACACGTCACGTAACCTATTTTCAGCGGACAATTAAGACGATTCTAACGATACCTCATACGTCGAGTTCCGATAAGCAGATTAGGAGCTATGTGGGAACAGATGAACAAACTCACATACATACATAGCTTGTCAAAATCATAACCCTCCGTAGTCGGGTAATAAAACAACGTGTCATAAATAGTAGGTGTATAAGTACTTATTTAATAATGAGCTATAAATATTAAGGATGGATATGAAATGCTTGTTAACTGTTGCCGTTGACGATGACGCTGGTCTTCTTGCTCTTCTTCGGATAGCCGTCGGGGTTCATCGTCTGCCATCGCCAGAAGTCGGTGCCTAGAAATTATGAAAATATTTTTAAAAAATCGGCCAAAAGCGAGTCGGACTCGCGCACGAACGGTTCCGTACCATCCTCCGGAGAAAAAAACGGCAATAAAGTTTACCTATTGTATAGGCCCCACTTAAATTTTTATTTTGTTTGTAGGGTTCCGTACCCAAAAGGTAAAACGGGACCATATTAAGACTCCACTGTTCGTCCGTCAGTCTCTTTGTCCGTCCGTCTGTCACCAGGCTGTATCTCACGAACCGTGATAGTTAGACAGGTTGATCACAGATGATGTATTTCTGTTGCCGCTATAAAAACAAAAACTAAAAATCGGCCAAGTGTGAGGCAGACTCGCGCTCGAAGGGTTCCGTACCGTCCGTAGCAAAAAATAGCAAAAAAAAAAATGAAAATTTCAACTGTCTAGCTATCACGGTTCATATCTTGAAACATTATCCTCAAATGTTCTTCCTTTAAAGAGTTAGAGCAGTGGTGGCCCAGTGGGCAGAGCAGTGGTGGCCCAGTGGTAACGGCCCCGACTTACGAGTTGTAGGTCGCGGGTTCAAACCCAGCCAGGTGCATTACTTTGTGTAATTTATTTCATCACCACTGCTCTCAAAACGGTGAGGAAACCGGCATGTACGAGAACCAAATATTCGAAGACATGTGACATTCACCAACCCACACTGGGCCCGCTTGGTGGATTACAGCCCATTCCCTCTCCTAGAGAGGAGGCCTGAGTCCCAACAGTGGGAACATTATAAGGCCGACTATGCTATGCTATGTTCTTCCTTTGACAAATTACAGTTTATTTTAGACCATTTTTTTTTGGATTGATTTGAAATATTCAAGATACGATCTCATTAGCTTGGTTTTACTCCGATCGCCGTAGCGTTGATATTTGGCATTCCATACCAACAAGTCCGATTTTCTCTCGATTTTATCATTACCAATGTTCGGGCAAACAAAGCAGGGTATTTGAGAATGTTACTGCTTCTCAAACCCCCTGCTTTAGAAGCAGCCACCATCTTCTGCGAAGCAGTTATGCGAGCGAAGAAGGAGGTGGAAAGTGAGTGAGAGGCAATCCTCACCCCCCAGCCGCCGCAGGGGACGCCCTAAGGAGTCAGGAGTCAATGTCCGATTCCCCGTCACCGTAGGCGCGGGCTTGCGGATGGTGAACAAAGCCCGTTGTCTTCCACCCGCGTCTTAAAGAGCTGTCAGCAAAAGTAGCAATTGCCCCAGCACTCCGATGCCTACCAGGGCTGTGGGGCTGTTCGAAAGAGATACCACGGCCCAGGAACGCAAAGGGCAACTGAAGAAACAGAGGTGGGCTTCTTCAGCTCCCTCTCGTTACTTGATGATTTCCCAACGCGGATAAAAGGGTATTTGAAAAAAATATTTTTATGTTATCCCAAGCCCAACTGACCAATATAGTCTTTTTGTAAATTGTAGAAAATTTTCTCTGTATTAATTCCTGGAATAACTGTTTGTTACAATCTGACAAAAAAATCTACAGACTAAAATACATACAATTTTAGATACTCACACATCTCCTCAACTGTCAACTTAGTAGACCAGCCCAGCTCCTCCTTAGCAAGTGTCGCATCCGCCCACATAGCTGTGATGTCCCCAAGTCTTCTGGCCACATACTTCAGAGGTATCTTAGTGCCGGTCACCTTTTCGAACACTTCCACTAGCTCTTTGACTGATACTCCTCTGCCGGTGCCCAAGTTGTACACCTAAGAATAAAAATCATTGTTATAAATTGGTACTTACACTTTGGTACAAGTAATTGAGAAACTGCACTAATAAATACCCACGTGTATCAAACGACGTTTTTCAACACAATTATTAAAAAAAAAAAATAAGTAAAAATTAAACATTTATGTGACAAATATGGGATTTTTTTTCGTGCTTTTTAGTGAAAGGCCACCGAGCTCGTAAATAGGTATAATAAATTGTGGCTGTAGTTTTATTCCGTTCTAGTGCGAAACATAGCTAAAAGCGGTAAGGGTAGGGGCGGGTTTTCGAGTACCTACCTAAGTGTGTTGAAAATACTTTTTTCAGCATACCTACTTACTTACACAACCATGTGTGCCTGTAGCGTCTATGAAATGTTTGGTGTCAACTTGTTTTTTTTTTGTATTAGTAGCGTGGCGAGTAATTATCTTATCGGTACGAACACCCAGGATATTCTGTTATTCACAGCTATAAAAATAAATTGGGGTGGAATTGGACCTCACAATCCTTTGTGAGGTCCTCGGGTAAGAGAACCGCTTCCGCAAATCCCGGGCAGCATTTGAAGGTGTCCAATCCAATAGCTATGTGTGTTATATTGTTGGATAGCTATTTTAGAGCTGAATAAAAGTTACTATGGCGCCACGTTCCAAATCTTAGTCCCTTCAAAGTTCCACGGGTAGTGTGAAAGGGAAACCCGAGACCCTGGGACGAAGGCAAAGAAGAAACAGGAGTGGGTTTTTAGTCAGTAAAAGTCTGACACATCCTTCCCAAGAGCGCGAGATGTCATTGGATGATTTTCCCATCTCAAAAAAAAAGTCTCTTCGAAGTTATTCTTTCTCAGCTCAAAATTACCTATGCAACGATATACACACATACCTACGAGTATTAGAAGGTGGTCCCAGATTTCACAAGGCATCATTCCTTACCTTTAGTTTAACGTGATTGTCGCCGAGCAAGTTCAGTGCAGCCACGTGTCCACTTGCGAGGTCCATTACGTGAATGTAGTCTCTGATACCTGGGACACAGATTTATTATTATTTATTTATTTAAACTTCATGTACAGTAGTGGCACATAGGCGGACTTAATAAAACTAAAACGTGACGGCGCGACGCGGCGGACTTAATGTAACTAATCGTGTCGTCAAGAGTATACTCGTAAGCACAGAATAGAATAGAAATACTTTTAATCGAGACAAACACAGCGCAACGGTTACAAATACAAACAGGGGCGCCGGCTTTTAGAAAACCTCATGGGTGCTCATGCTCATTTGATGACTCGAAAAACTGACGAAGTGTGAGAAGAGAAGTGCACATTGATCGACATTTTGATAACGGATACCGGCAACAATAACTGGCATCCGTTACCCGCATCGTTAATAAATAATAAATTGGGACAACATCACATACCCAGGAACAACGAAGATACCACAAACACCTAGACCGAACACAAACATCTGTTTCATCAACAAACATTTGTGTTGGTGCCAGAATCGAAGCCACGACCATTGCGTCTCAACCGGCGCTCTAAACCACTGCGCTAAACGGGTCGTCGGGCAATAAAAAACGCCCATCCATAAAAGGTGATTACTGATCTGTTTCTTGATGTCTATTCTCAGGGGTGCTCGGCACCCACTGTTTATTTTTCATGGGTGCTCGAGCCCCCGAGCACCCACGGAGTTGGCGCCCTTGAACACAAAGTAAAAACAAAAGTACAGAATGCGTCGAGCGTGCCCGTACCGCATAATGAATTTGTTTTCATTTACATCTTACATTTCGTCCGTTCATTGTTTTTAGTTCTTTTAATATTAAAACTCTCTGAATAACCGATCGATCGATTTTTAGGAGTTACTTAAGGCAATATAAAAAATCTGAGATAATATTGGTTGAATCTCTACCACCAAGCAAAGTCAGGACTCGCACTTATGCAAAGGAAGATGGCGCCATAACAAATGTCAGAACAGGTACACTGCAAGATTAAACAGTACTTTTTTCTACTTTATAACTTAACTTTTAATATTGTTTGAAAAGTATTACGTTAATGAATTTAATCCTGAATAATTTTTGAATAACAATATCTTTATGCATTTGTCTGAATAAAATTACGAAATAACAGCTGTGTAAAGGTGTCAGCTTTTTTTCAGATGGTACTAAGCTAAGACGCAGATTTTACCTCGATATTATACAGACTTAAGCATTTAAGTGTGCCCAAATTGCTTGAATAACTGTTGAATAGCTCTCAGTCTCAGACATTTAAACCAAGCTGAGTCATGACTCTCACCACTCATACAAAGGAAGATGGCGCCATAACTTATTCTTAGTTGCTTACCAGTTCCATCAGGCGTATTGTAATCGTTTCCGAAGACTGTGAGCACAGGTTTCTTGCCGAGGGCCACCTGTGCCATAAAGGGCATCAGGTTGGTGAACTCCTTTGTAGGATCCTCGCCGATCAGGCCGGATGGATGAGCACCCACTGGATTGAAGTACCGGAGGCATATTATGTTCCATTTCTGAGGAAGAAGAATAAACGTTTTGTGGCTTTGAAATCAGCTTTAGACTAAGGTCCGACCGAACCTTGTTTTTTTGTCTCGGCCGAGACCGAGACCGAGAACGAGAATAAAATAAATTCTCGGCCGAGACCGAGACCGAGACCGAGACATGGCGCTATAACATTTAGTATGTTAAATCTCGAAATAGTACGAAATAGTGCTTGTTTCAGCAATTATTTATTTTACGTATTCAAAACACTTAGAAATCAAAGTCGAACAGAACTATATTTTAACATAAAAAAAGTAATTTTTATTGTGAATATTAAAAACATTTAGTAACACTTAGTAATCAAAATCGAACTGAACTATATTTTAACATAAAAAAAGTATTTTTTTATTGTGAATATTAAAAACACTTCGTAATCAAAATCGAACAGAACTATATTTTAACATAGAAAAAAAAAATTGAGAATATTAAAAACACTTAGTAACACTTAGGCACCGAATAGGTACATAAGCATAAGTACATAGGTAAACGCACGATCGACGCGTGACGTGTTTAAAAAGTAAGTCTTTAATAAAAAAGCTGCGCATGTATTTCACATAATTATTAAATAATGCCGATCGACAGATGTAAATATGAAATAATGATACCATTCCGCTAATTACAACAACACAACAAGTAAAAAAGGAAGAAATGAAATAAAACTAGATACCTACTTACCAATTTAAACTCACATAAACCAAACCAATTCAATTCGCACGCAACTTTTTCACTTATCTATTAACAATAATTCTTGTCAAATAACAATCCGTGAATTATGTTTATTTAAATCACTATTCCAAATATTGACAATAAATTGACATACATGTAAAAAACAAATGAGATACGAAAGGTATTTCCCCGACAAGTCAGCGCTTGTTGACGTTAAGCCATTAGCCAATCAATCAGCAATCGTAAACAGAAACGCGAGTAACGTCAAACCTGCACCTAATTCGCCCATCCGTCGGTAGATGGAGCGATAAGCTCTAAATCTAGGGAAAATAAATGATTTGTTGGACCTCAAGAAGTCTCGGCCATGGCCGAGATTCTCGGCGTAAATCAGGCCGAGAACGAGACCGAGAATCTCGGCCTGATTTTTAGCCGAGAATGACTGGAACCGAGACCGAGACCGAGATCTCGGTCGGACCTTACTTTAGACGAGTGCAAAAGTTGTCTGGACCTATTTGGCGCAGCCGCAGCCGTCAGACACACAATGTTAGTTTACTTTTTTTTACCCGACTGCAAGAGGGGTTATGTTTTTTAAGATTTAGTTTCTACATACCTACTTGTTTCTACACTGTGTGTCTACAGATACGATACAATGTGTGTCTATACTCCATTCGTAATATAGACATTTATATGAAAAAGTTTTGTAGTGCAACCACTTTTTTTTTTTTGCTTTAAATCTGTTTAAATCCATCCTTATGCCTACGAAATAGAGGACAAAATCGGTTGAACGGGCAGTGAAAAGGGTTTATTGAAATGTCTAATCTTCTTGCGAATAGAGTATAATAAATGTATTTTCTTTTTTCCCTAAATTCTGCATAGTTTTTATATTATTGATTCTGCATGAGTAGATAGCACTGCCAGATAGCAGAAGCAAAAAAAATAATTTTAAAAATAAAAAAGCCCGACTGCGTTCACAAAAAAAAAACAAGTTCAAACAAGTTCAATCCAGAAACCAATTTAATTGCATTAAAAAAACAAATAAGTAATAAATTCTAATACGGAACATATTGACTGCAACAATCGGGACCCATATTAAGTGGAATGATTTTGGTCTATATTATTTTAATGGGTCCCGCAGTCGGGTTTTTTTTTAAAAACCCGACTGCGGGATACTAGGTAGGTTTGTGAACTTTAAAGTGGTAAATGTGCGCCTAAAATAGAGTGAATAAATAGCGATATTGGATATAACTAAAAAGTGTAAAATAAAAAAATAAAAAAAACGCGACTGCGGGACCCATTAAAATAATCTAGACCAAAATCATTCATAATGTCCTTTCAAACGCTTGTTTTGCGAAGATATAGTAGTCTATGAATATAGTTATCTAACCTAATTATTTCTCATCGATTGATCTTTACGAAAATAAAACGTGCATAATTTGTGGAGCCGGAAATTTAATAAAGGGACTAAAATATCAAAAAAGTATAGGCAATACCTAGGTATTAACAATAAATTAAATGCTACAGACAGATTAATTAAACGTATGCATTTTAATAGGACATTATTTAAAAAAAAAATTGGTGTCATTGGAATGACATAATTTCCGCGGATGATACGGTTATGTAGGCGACTGTCGACCTTGGCATTCGTGGTAGTAGGCCAGCGGGACCGGTATTGAATCACACCGGCTAGACTTGTCATTTAGAAAGTGTACTCATAGAACAGTTGACTCTTGGCTGGTTCATCTGCACTTAGGTACTCGTAATATTATAAAGAGGTAAAGTTTTTTTTTTTTTTTGTTTGTAGGACGTAGGTACCTAATCTCTGAAAGTACTGTAGAAAAGTAAAGTAAGATTGCTAAAAACTTTTCAACGATAGAAAGCTGCTTTATTCCTGAGTAACATAGGCTATAATTTTATGTATACGGGCAAAAGCTAGTAGAAAATATTTTCCTTCTAAAGTAGGTAAGTACCTAATAAGTACCTAAAAGCTGCTAAGTATGCGTTGCGAATCTACGGGAAAAAATGGTCCTTCGGGACAAATGGGGAATTGATTATTAGTATAAATATCTTTCATTTTAAAAGTATAAAACATACTTCCTCACCGCGTCTTTCTGTCTGTTCGCGATAAACTCAAAAACTATCTGTACAGATTTTCATGCGGTGTAGACATGCATAATAATTAATATACCTACTTAGTAGAGAAAACTCGTGCCTTTTTTTTTATTTCTTTACACAAACAAAACTTTTGACAAATATTTATAAAAATAAATGTAGAAACGTAGAAACGCGGTCTTATTGTACAGGGAAGGCACAGGGCAGTAAATGTTTAGTAAGACCCGTGCGAAGCAGGGGCAATTCGTTAGTCATAATATAAACCAAACCAATCACAAATAAGTTGAAAGATTTTCTTAACTAGCTGGTCTCAGCATTTTGCCGACACATCATCGTTTGAAAAACAATAGATCGAAAACAGTGATTTATACTAAAAAAAAAAACACTGGTTCTAGCTAAGACCCATTTGTAACAGACAATATTTACAGACATATCATTAAAATCTCGCGGCCTCCTCTTTCAGTTATCACATAGCCGTGCTTAAGGCCTCGGCATAGATCACCTGCATCATGTGCAAATGTTACCTAATACATATTGAAACTGCCCAAAATTAACCAACTCCTCGTAGGTCGCAATCAGTAAAGCTATATTACATAAGCGATTACACAGAACATTTACCTCATCAGCAGCACTAAGGTCCTTGAGCATCTCTTCGATGAAATATTTGGTCCTTCCGTACACGTTGGTGATGTTGCCGATAGGATGGCTCTCAGTGATGGGCAGGTATTCCGGCTCGCCGTAGACGGTGCAGGAAGAAGAAAACACCATTTGATAGCAGTCGTGTGATCGCATTATCTGGAAAAGTAATTTATCTATTTTAAGTTGACTTTTGGCATGGCTACTAGTGTTGCAACAGAACTCTGCTTCTGCAGAAGTTCCACAAGCTTTTTCACTTCCGTTTCCGTTTTTGCTTCCGCAAAATTTATAACAGAACCCTAAACATAAGAATACAGCGAGAGCCCGGAGGTGGGGGGCGCGTGGACGACTGGGACACATCGGAAAAGGCGGGGACGGTTCACAAACGTGTCGCAACGAGTTTCTTTATTATTATATTTGTTTGGTTCATTCTGCGCATCACCGCGCCTCGTGACGTGATTATGGTGTAAACCTTCTGTTGTTTTTTTTTTTAAAAAATAGTGCTTTTTCTTCATAATATTAACACTTCCGCTTCCGCTTCCGCAAAGATTTACTTTTGACATCTGTTTCCTTTCCGTTGCATCACTATGAGCTACCAAAGATTTTCATGGTGTGAAATTTTGTAATCGGCCTAGTTGTCAATTACGTTTGAGTCGGTTTCCAGTTTCCAATCTAATGGCGCATTACACTTGGTCGTTAGCCTGTATTCGAGTGCACGAAAGACGTTACTCGAATTCGGGCACCCGATGCATTAATTACATGGTTTTACTCACGTTCGGTTACTGGAACTGGCGTCGGGTAACCAAAACGAAAACTGTTCGAATACGGGCGTACTCGACTCCGTTCATTTACGCTAGTCGTTTGTCCGAATTCCATAGGCAATCGAATACGAGCTAACGACCAGGGCCATTCAAGTTTTACGTAAGTAGAATTAAAGGAATACCTTCCCCTCCCGCGAGAAAGCTAAAGTCCCCCGCGTCTATCTCTATACCTGTTCCCAATGAACTCTTAAAAACCTGAACAGATTTTCATGCGGTTTTCACCAATAGACAAAGTGATTCATGAGTATGAGGAAGGTTTAGGTTTAACGATAACGACGTTATAGTAAAAAGCCGAGAGTTTCAAAGATTCGTAACAGCTATGATATTTTTTTTTTATTGGGTGGGAAAATCATCTTATGACAAATCGCGCTCTTGGGCGGAGCGCGAGATAGTGTCAGACTTTTACTAACTAAAAACCCACTCCTGTTCCTTCTTTGCCTTCGTCCCAGGGCCCCGGGTTTCACTTTCACACTACCCGTGGCCCCCGACCCTGCTGGGCCCCTACAATTATTTTTTCTTTTTTTTTTTTTAATTGATATAAACCAGTGCTTGACTGCGATCCCACCTGATGGTAAGCAGTGATGCAATCATTGATGGTGACATCTCCCTGAGGCGCGCGTGGAACAGTACGCGCCGTCGACGACTTGGGCTCGGTCCGGACGGTTACCGGACGGTCGGACGGCGAGCCACCCATTGCTCGCCGTCCGCAAGCCCGCGCCTACGGTGGCCGGAAATCGGGATCGGAATCCCGGCGGCAACAGCTATGATATGCGAATCTGAGGCGTACATACATATACATATACATGCATACATACCTACTACATACATACATTACCTACATACATTTAAATAAAATTGAAGTGTTTGTTTGTAATATCAAAATATATTTTTTTTACTAAATGCATAATTATGAAAGTATATTCGATACCTGTAACAAAAGTGCAATTTTAAATATTTTTGTCTATCATTTTGATCCGGCTAATCTCCGAATCGTCTGGACTGATTTTGACGGGACTTTCATTGTTAAATAGTTGATATTATAAAGAGTTAATTAGGCTACTTTTATTTTAGAAGATATGATATCCGCGCAAAAAAAATCTTGAAATAGTAACCTAATAGCATTGCTGGCAGTTTTACAAGTTTGATGCGGACGAAGTCGCGGGCACTGGCTAGTAAATAATAAGAATAAGAACGACTTTCGGGTTTCTGATTACCCGTAACAACGATGTCGTGCAACATGAAATATAAATCAGATAAGTACAAGGTAAGAAAGTACCTATATCTGTTATGATGTGTTCTGCTTACAACCTTATCACCGATCATTCCAATTGTTGGTTTCATACAGAGACTTCGCAGTACTGGCTTCGGGTAACGGTAAGCGTCATAATATCTTATGGAGCATTGTAATATTGGTAACGGCTTCGCCGGAGTGTGAACGGTTGTTGAGATAAACCTAGCAAGCAATAACACTGGACCGGTATTCTTTGCCAAAATAGATTGTGCATGTAAGTTAGGTACTGTGTGGTGAAGTTTTTAAAAAGCCACGTGCAATTTAAGATTTAGGGCGGAATTCATCAATGAAACTAATTGCGTTTTAACGTTTGGCTCGCATAATCGCGTTTAGCTGCTGTCACTAGTATCACTTGTGACTTGTCTGTATTTTTCTTTTGTTGTATTTTTACAAGTGACACTAGTGTTAGTTTTATTGGTAAATAATTCCGCCCTTAGTGGGGTTGGGTTCATTAGAACTTTGTGTCGAAACCCTGAGATTTTTTTTTTATTTGTAATTAAAATTTAAAATACAGTCGGCTCATTTGTATAATAAAGGCACAAAAATCTAGCTTCACAAGATGATGAGACCTACTTACAATGTGCTTCAAATAAGAATATGATCGACTTAGCGCCATGTTATGACGTCATAGCTGTCAAATCGATCAGGTAGGGTAAGCAAAAAATATATTTTTTAAATTAAATTAATTGTACCTTTTTTGAGGCATTCCTTTCTCTTTGAAAAATGACAAACGTTGATGAAAATGATAACTAAATGAAAGTGGGAAAGATAATTACCTACTTTCATTTAATTATCATTTTTTTTACTTAATTATTAATCGGTAGGCATTTCCTGCTACCGCTGTTTATATAATTTTACATAAATTGTGTAAGATAAGAAATTCGAATACATTATAAATCAATTAAGAATCTCATCATTATCAATTTAAAAAATCTCGTTAGATAAGAATATTTCAACTGTATTACTCTGTCCTTATCAAAGCTACTAAACAAAACAAATTAATACTTAAATTAACTGACTGACTGGCCTGTTGGTCCAGTGGTTAGTGGCCCTGACTGCTATGCCGGAGGTCGTGGGTTCGATTCCCACCCAGGACAAATGTTTGTGTGATGAGCACGATCATTTGTTCTGTGTCTGGGTGTAATTTATCTATAATATATGTATGTTTTTAGAAATATATAAGTATGTTTATCAATTGTCTAGTACTCATAACACAAGCTCTGCTTAGCTTGAGACTAGATGGCGTTGTGTGATAGTTGTGGAATATTATATTATATTATTATATTATATTAAATTCGGTAAATATGCCACATTGCCACTTCATATCTATAGGTACTATACACATGATCACGCTAAAGATATGATGGAATTTTTCACCCATATCTACCATTTAAGTGCACGATGCTAAGTACTATAATATAAGTAGAAATTAAAATAACTTTCTTTAAGAAATCTCCGCAGAAAAATATCTAGTCCATACGTTTATGTTCGTAGGTATAACTTGCCAAAATTTAGGCGGTAACAGCGCAGCGTGGTAAGTCATCGACCACATCATCGTTTACCATCAAGTGAGATAGTGGTCAAACGAGAACCTATCAATAATAAACAAAAACTTTCACTTTAGTGGGCTCAGTGATCGTCCTACAGAAACAGTAGTTTACGAGTAGTTTTTAGGTTTTTAGTTAGGTATTTCAGCCATACCGAAATTGGACTGGTGTCGCTGATGATATGATTTTTGTATTATATAGGTTTGAGGACGCAATACATAAATAAATAAATAAGATACGGCAAGTTTTTTGAAGGCTTTGCATTCTTCGGCTATGCAGCCTCTATACTATGCGATTTAAATAAGAATACGATCGACTTGGCGCCATGTTGTGACGTCATAGCTGTCAAATCGAATTGGGTAGGGTGAGCAAAACAAGATAATATTTAAATAAATTAAATTAATTTATGAGAAAAGTGTGTGAAGTGTCTAAGTAGTGGAGAATGGAAGAAGGTGAATTGTGGCAATCGATGACAATAAGAAAGAAAACAGTTTTTTTTAACTAATTATGACTTAAATAACTTAGATTAGTTAATTTAGATTAAGGAATAACGTTTTTTCTTCATTTATTTAACTAAGACCCATTTAAACAAAGTAAAAAAAACCGTTATTGATACGCAAGTAAGTTTTCTTTGCAAACCGCACTTTTCAAGTAACATATTTGAAAGATTGTACTTTCGATGTATATAAGGATACTCCTTACCTCCAATAAATTGAGCATGCCAAGTAGATTGTTCTGGTAATACAGTAGCGGCTGCTGCATGGACTCCCCGACGGCCTTCAGCGCAGCGAAGTGTATGACACAGTCTATTGGGTGCTGCCAAACAAAAATATTTTAGTTATTTTACAATACTGAAGAGTTTGGAAGAGGATGGCAGTAGGCAGTACCGTAATTAGGGTGGTGCCAACAGTACCTTAGTACAGGGTATAACAGATCCTGATGGGGCGCAGAAATGATCAAACCAAGGCCAAGTTTTGTATAATTCATTTCATCAGAAAGAGATTACTGTTACTCATTCCCTCTCGCTCCGTACCATGGTCTGAACCAGGATTGGGCGTTCGGGTCGCCCCCACGAGTACATGCCGGGGCTCCGCCCAAGTGGGGCAAAATTCTACCATATGCTCCACCCCACCATGTGCTCTGGGTGATCTGCACAACAGTGACATCCGAGCGTTTCTTTCCGCTAGATCCGAAACATGTACCTCCCGAAATACTCACGTCCGGTGAGGACTTGCGTCTCGCAGATTAAAATTATCCAGCTCGGACTGTTTTTAGGGGCCCAGTTACAGAAACTGACACCGGGCGCAGAAAAGGCTAGTTACGGCACTGGTAGTAGGCTCAGATAGATATAGAGAATAAACGTTTATTAAAGAGGAGTTTATAGCGGCGTTAGAACCATGGAAAACAAAAGACTCTAGTAGACATCGACCCGAAGGATCGGTTTTGCTTTCGGCCAAAAAAACTGGTGTCGGCTGGGCTTTCGGTTTTTGATTTTTTACATTTTATGAAAGTCCATCATCATTTCAGTCGAAAGGCTTCCAATGCTGGACATAGGCCTCTCTCCCAAGTGTCGCCACAACGAAAGGTCTTGTGAATCCATCGGATTCCCGCGACCCTCACAAGGACCTTGTGGCTGGTCTTCCAACTCTGCGTCTTCCGGTGCGACGGAAAGTCGCATACGAAAGTTATAACTGAATAACTGTAGGCATCGAAATATTATTTTCATTTTTTGTCGGTTTTTCTGTTACCACGTCAATTTCGGTTTCAGTTATGCTCGGAAGTAGAAGCGGAGCCGAACGTTCGTTTCCGGTTTCGGTTCGGTTTCGGTTGTAAATCGTGTTTCAGTCAGTCATTACAAAATACTCTTTGTCTTCCATGGTTCTTTGGTTCATGGTTATTTTCTTGTGGGAACATTATTTGCCTCATTCTTACAATGAGGATCCTAAAACCACGCCTAGACTAAAGTGGAATACCATTAAATCCTTCGCGCGACCTATATTGTGGTCATTCTTGGCAGAAATATAGACAAAAAACCTCACGCCTGACAATCGGAAAAGGAATTCCTAAATCAAACTCACCTTATCAAATATGTCATTAATTTGAGGCTTATCCAGCAAATCAGCTCTGTAGAAATGTATCTTCTTTCCTGTGATCTGTTCCGCTCTCTGAAGAGCTGGTGACCCATCATCATCGCCCACTGCGTTAGCGAAGTTGTCTACGGCCACTACGTCATGGCCAGCTTGCAGGAGGTCGACCACACAATGGCTGCCAATGTAGCCTGCGCCTCCAGTTACTAGTATTGTCTTGAATCGCGCCATTTTGACTTGTTTGTTCTGTAAAAATGAAAAGTTGTTGTGTTTAGTTATAGTTTTAGGGTGGGTAATGTATTAATTTAACCCAGTTGGTTCTTAGTTTACTTATACATTAACTATGTTATTAATTCTACAAATAAAGTGTGCTTTTATTTTTAGCGCAATAAATTTTTTGATACGCCGCCGCGCCGTCGGTCGCCGCGTGTAAAAAAATCTGCACGCCAAAGTATTGTTGCGGTGGCAACAAGGGCCTTTGTTTATGGTTAGAAAAATAAGTGAGTTGTCTAATTTTTTTCATCACTGCGTTACTATTTACTAAGTTATACCTAATAGTACATGGAGCAGGTGAAAGATCGCTGGTAATAGTACCAATCTGCCTTGTACTTTTCAATGAAAGCAGCAAACATCACCTTGTAGTTATAATAATTATATCCTTTTAAACTTATTACAAAACAAAGTCCCCCACCGTGTCTGTTTGTCTGTTCGCGATAAAAACAACAACTACTGAACGGATAGGTACCTACTCGGTTTTTATTTTCACTGATTCATGAAGAAGGTTTAGAAATACAAGATACCACAGAAAAGATAAACTTTCATCCTTTCTGTGTGTATTACACAATCATATTATAGCAGAGGAAAGTTAAGAAATGCAGACTTGTAACACCCAAGCAAAGCTGGAGGGCGGGCACTAGTAGTTTATAATGACCATGTTTAAGAGCATATACTCGTAGAAATGTTTATTTCAAAGTCAGGTGCACGGTGCACGCAACTCTTTTAATTACATTATATGTAGACATGGACAGGTGAGGTAGGTATACATTCAGTTTGTCTTCTGAAGAATTTATTGGCTACATTTAAATATTTTTGCATTTTATTTAAACAATGGTAATGTAAAACTGGTTACATCTCGTGATGTTTGGCACACCATGTAGGCAACATTGAGTTCTCTTCTCTATAACTTCTCCCGCTCTGGGTGAAGTGAGAGGGTGTGTCAGACTTTTACCGACTAAAAACCACCTATGTTTCTTCAGTTGCCCTTTGCGTTCCAGGGCTACGAGGAAAAGTACAATGCAAATGCCTTCCACAATTTTTAGAAAAGTTGGAACATGTATCTACCTAAGCCCAAAAGGTATCTTACGGTGGATAATAATCTTTACGAGAGGAGAAAAGTGAATGGAGTATCGTGCACATTCTTCTCCATAGCTTTGAAATGTGCAATTAGCGTCATTTTTCTGACCGACTTCTTGACAATTTAAAAGTGTCTTTAAATTATTTCATAAATTTATAATTATCGATCGTTATCAAAAAAAAACTTGACAATATAATCTTAGTAAATGATCGAAATTTTCAATTATTGCCTTAAAATGGTTTATTTGAATCTTGAATCTTTAAATATTTTAATAACATGTTGGTATGGCTACTCACATGACTTCTAAACGATTTTAATTCATTAACGCTCAGGCGGTAGCCGGCGTCCGCAAGCCATTGTCTTACTATTGTGTCTCTAATTACGCACGTCAAAAGGTTAAATTCAATATCACGATTTGCAAGAATCTAAAGACAAGTCAGGATTTGCAATTTGCATCCTCAATCGACCCACTTCCTAATGCATTATGTACCTATTCTATTGATCTAAAACAATGGTCTATTAGCCAGCTGTGCCTTCATGCGTCAATCAAGAACATCCTAAAGGGGTGACCAGACGGTTGCAAACTAGCGTTCCAAGCGACCTTGGTTTATGTGTTTGGTTTGTGTTGCGGCTATATCGATGTAAACCACGCGCCAACACGTTCGGTGGTTGGAAAAACGCGCCTCCTAACCAAGGGCGTTGTAGGTCATGGATTACAACTGCTGTCTACACGGATTGAAACTAGCAAGGTCACCTTGGTTGGGACGTAGGTTTGCAACCGTCTGGTCACCCCTTTAGTCACGTCGCACTCCGATTCTTTACGTTGGATTGATTGAATGTTTGTTAATTAACATTTATTAAGGTCGACCCATTATTTGCGATTATCGGTCGTTGAGTGCAAATTGGAGCTTTTATTTTTTATGTTCCTTAATTAATCGACCTTAAAGGTGATTTTGTATATTTATAGCTGCTTTTTGAATGCAAAAATTCGTTTATTTTTAATTTTCACGGCCATTTGAACTTTATTGAGTAACACCTCTGCAACAACATAGCTAGCCCTTTTTTAGGTAGGAGGGAGTGTCAAGCTTTTACTGACTAGAACCCACGTCCTCCTACTTCGAATAAGCTGTAAACATAATTGCATAGAATCATGACGGTTGGCGCAATGGTCGAGCGTTTAGGGCGGAATTCACCAATAAAACTAATCGCGTTTTAACGTTTGGCTCGCATAATCGCGTTTAGCCGCTGTCACTAGTGTCACTTGTCTGTATTTTTCTTTTGTTGTATTTTTACAAGTGACACTAGTGACAGCGACTAAACGCGATTATGCGAGCCAAACGTTAAAACGCGATTAGTTTTATTGATGAATTCCGCCCTTAGACTGCTACGCTACATATCGCGGGTTCGATTCCCGCACGGAATAAATATTTGTGTGACCTACAGGTAGGTATTCCGGGTCTGGGTATCTTGTGTATGTACCTAAGTTTAAGTTTTTGTGAACGCACCCAGGATACAAGAGTACTAGGTAATTCCTAGTGTAGGGCAACTTTAAAAAAAAAATAACAACATTAAGATCGAGATGTTTAAGAGGCAAAATGTTGCTAGAACGCCAACTAACAATTAGACTGACGTTGCTAAACGTTCCTCAAAGAGCTGCGCTTGCACAAGTGCAAAGGACAAATCTACACCAAGATGGTCGTGTTTTGTTGCAATTCTAAGCCACGGTCGTGTTCAAATGAAAGGGTTTTTATGTTTTTACTGTCCGTTTGACCTTATAATATACACTATAAACAGTGATGTCGTGGTTAAACGTTACCGTGGCCTTAGAACGTAAAGGGAAAATAAAGGAACATAGGTGGGTTTAGTCAGTAAAAGTCTGACTCGCTCCACCCTAGAGCGAGAGGAGTGAGAGTCAGAGTTATTTCGATTTCATAATAGATAGAAGAAAGAAGAAGAATAAGAAGATAGAAGATTACAAAATTAATAACGTAAAAAAAAAACAATTAAAAATCCTATTAGAAACATTTTCGACTTTTTAATTTTATTATTTTAAATATTATTTTAATTTTTCGACTACGCGGACGAAGTCGCGGGCAAAAGCTAGTAAGTGTATAAAGGGAGAGGGGAGGGGGCGAGCGGGCCTTTGTTGCCCACCCCGGGTGGGATGTTGGGTTATCAATTCGTCGTATTGTGGATACCAAAATACTGGCAATATCACACAAAAATCAGGCACGTCAGGGGCCAGACCAATGACCGTACCTACAGACTACAGACTTCATTCAAACAAAGAATTTCATATCAAATTCTTGACGAAAGAACCTAGTAGAGTACCTACAGAATGCCTAGGAATCCCAGGAATATGGAAATCCATAAAAAGTTCCTAGATGAATCATCAGTCAATAAAGCTAAGGTAGGCAACAAACTAGGGATGTGACATTCTACATAAAAATCAATTATTCATTAATCGATTGTTTTTTTAGCAAATAAAAATTGGTGAATAAATAATCGATTTTTTTTTAATAATAATCGATTTTGTAATATTAATCGATCTTTTCCTTATCTGTCAATTTATTTCAAAATAAAAGCCAAAAATATTATATTAATCACTGTTTTATTAAACAGAAATAATAAGTTTTTAAATACAATCAAAACAAATTAGAGTTTTAGAATAATCAAACCCAAATTAACAAAATTAAACTTTCAAATAAAAAAAGAAATCCGTAGGCAATGAGTTCAGGAATAAAAGCTTAGGTAAGCGTTTGGACAATATTCGGCTCCTTGTCTTAGTTAATAATGGCGCCACCTTTCGCGAACAATCTCTCTGCTGGAGCCATAGAAGCCGGCAACAAAAATTGATTATTTGTAAAATTAAAATCGATTTTTATTTAAAAAAATATTTTTAATATATTTTTTCACATCCCTACAACAAACCAAAGAGGATGCTACGTGATAACCGAATCAAATTACGTCATGGTAAGGAGAATTACACAGAAATCATGATACCATCTGCATCATAGTCGTGATTAAAATATTGCTAAGTGAGTGTAATTACTTTATCGGAAATAAATACGGATTCGTTATGCCTCTTATGCGCTCATCAGCTGATCAATTAAAAAATGATGAGCCAAACAATTTATCAATCACGGCTTTAGCTTTATCTTTAGAAGCTTAAGTACCTATAAATAATATTATTTTTTCTTCGGATCTTTTCCGCATTAACGTCATTTTTAAAATAACCCTGCAGTACCTAAGTATACGTGCCTATGTGCAAGCAAGTACCTTGCTAAGACTATATTTCTATAGTTTTATCCGTATAATCGCAATAAAAAAAACTAAAACAACTATAAATAACTTATTTTTTATTTTATTTTTTCTGTTTGAAGTATCTGTTATTTGTTTATTGTGCAAGCCTACCACAATGTTGTCTTAACCCAAAGGTTGACTGGTAGAGATTCTTTACCAGTCAACCTTTGGTTTAATGTTGCATTAAGTCCGCCTATGTACCACTACTGTACATGAAGTTTAAATAAATAAATAAATCACCTAGGTAGTTAAGTCTATGTATCATGCGGGAACGTTAGTAAGAGTAGGTAACTGTGGCCCTAGATTGCAAAGTGCAACTAAAAGACACAGGTAAGAAAATGTGCGGGCGTAGCAAAAGATGGAAGAAGTAGTTTTGTCATCATGCAAGACAGAGTTCGAATATGAAAATACTCTGACTGGGATAGGACTTAGCCTTACCCGTGCGAGCGAGAAAGAGGGATGGGCACAGTATAGATATATGGAACAGTACGGAAACTACCTACAAATGTTCGAAACGGGTCACTCACGCAAACATACGCATCGACGAGACTAGCGGCATTCGCTACTGACAGGACCGCGAGAAACGCCTATGAGTCTCGTCGATGCGTATGTTTGTGTGAGTGACCCGTTTCGAATATTTGTAGGTAGTTTCCGTACTGTTCCATATATCTATACTGTGGGATGGAGCTGTACACCCTATATAGCTCCATCCTTTTAACAGTTCAGTTTCGGTCGTAGAATGGATCGCCTAAAGAGTTCGTGGTAGGGACCATTGGAGTATTCTTGACTATAATTTTATCAACAACTAAAAAAGATTCAAAAATAAACAACATAATATCGAGTAGATGCTATAGAAGAAAAAAGTGAAATAAACCGCAAAACTTAATAAACACGGAGCTTCTTGTTGGGCCAGCCACACATTAAATCCAGAAAAAATACGACTGCAAAAACAAACAGGAAGTTAAGAAACCAAATAAGACCCATATTATCCTAAAACAATCTCAGTGATCCCTCATTTTTCTCAGAAAACCATTCATCAAAATTCGAAGGAACGGCATTCGCTAAAAGTCTTTAAAATGCCGAAAGAACGGGAAAACCGATGATTTTAAGTTACGTTAACCATAATTACTAGCCACGCTTGCAAGGAGCAAGGGTTTAAAGACTCCATGTTGCTTTGCTCTTTTTACAACGTCCTGTCCTGCACTGTAATTGAGTTCATGCACCCCAAACGCATATAGAAATGCAGTCAGGAGCTAATGTTATGGAGGCATTACTATGCAGTTGTTTTTAATTATAAAGATACTTAAAAGCACTAAGGGAAAATTATTTTACAAAAAGATTTTTTTAATTAGGCACTATCCTTTTTACAGGCATTAAATCAAACAACGATTGTAATGCAAAAACAAGTCTTAGAAAGAACAAATTATCTTTTCTCGATGAAAAGATTTTGGCTCGAAGATGTTCACAGACAAAATGTTCAAACAGGTAACATTTTTAAAAATCTTCTCCCACAAAATTAAATTCGATTTATTTAAAACCGAACATTTTAGATTGTTATGCTGATCTCGTTTATTAGCATAATTTATTGAAAGGTTGATCCGACTCCGACACGTTTTGCCTAAATGTCTGATGGATTCTCAGACGTGATGTGACAAATCCGTTACTGCCAGGAACTTAACGGGCGTGAAAAACTTTTGTGTACTTATCTCTATTAAGGAAAATGCTTTAAACACGAGAATACGGATTTTGAGATAAATTAAACCAAGCGGTCAGCAGTAGCTTCACAGAGAGTAGATAAGTATGATAATGATAAATTTTTTGACTGGCCTGTTGGTCTAGTGGTTAGTGACCCTGACTGCTATGCCGGAGGTCGTGGGTTCGATTCCCACCCAAGGCAAATGTTTGTGTGATGAGCACGATCATTTGTTCTGTGTCTGGGTGTAATTTATCTATATATGTATGTATTTAGAAATATATAAGTATGTTTATCAGTTGTCTAGTACCCATAACACAAGCTCTGCTTAGCTTGGGACTAGACGGCGTTGTGTGATAGGTGTGGAATATTATTTATTAAAAAAAAAAAAAAAATGACAGGTATTAGTAATAAAGGAATGATTAACCCTATTTCCCAGGATAAGCAAAAACGGTTACAAGTTTAAACTGAAGTCTGGTTTTAGTGACATAAATAATAATTGTATAATCAAGGAGCTATAATAATATAGTATTCCACAAATTTCACACAACGCCATCTAGTCCCAAACTAAGCAGAGCTTGTGGTATGAGTACTAGACAACTGATAAACATACTTAAATATTACTAAATACATACATATTATAAATAAATTACACCCAGACTCAGACACATGATTGAGCTCATCACACGAACATTTGTCCTGGGTGGGAATCCAACCCACGACCTCGGGCACGCCACAATTATGGCGGTAAGTCCCTTCTTTGAGGCGTGGTTGGAAAGACCTCACGGCGTCCTCACCTTTCGCATGACGCAGGTTCTCACCGAACACGGTAAGTTCGGGAAGTTCCTGCACCGGATTCGTGCGGAAGCGACGCCCGGATGTCGCCACTGTGTGGACCGCCCGGAGGACACGGTGAAGCACACGGTGGAGGTGTGCCCCGCTTGGGCAGAGCAACGCCGTGTCCTCGTGGGGGCGATCGGCGGCGGCGATCTCTCGCGCCGTGCTTTGGTACAGGCCATGGTCCGGAGCGAGGAGGAGTGGCAGGCGGTCGCCTCCTTCTGCGAAGCAGTAATGCTAGCAAAGGAGGCGGCCGATCGCGTGAGGCAACGGTCCTCACGCCCCAACCGCCGCCGGGATTCCGATCCCGATTTCCGGCCACCGTAGGCGCGGGCTTGCGGACGGCGAGCAATGGGTAGCCCGCCGTCCGACTGTCCGGTAATCGTCCGGACCGAGCCCAAGTCGTCGACGGCGCGTATTGTTCCACGCGCGCCTCAGGGAGATGTCAGCAAATCGTAGGGGCCCAGCAGGGTCGAAGCCTACTGGGGCCATGGGTAGTGTGAAAACGAAACCCGGGGCCCTGGGACGAAGGCAACGAAGGAACAGGAGTGGGTTTTTAGTCAGTAAAAGTCTGACACTATCTCCTGCTCCACCCAAGAGCGGGATTTGTCATTAGATGATTTTCCCACCTAAAAAAAAAAACCCACGACCTCCGGCATAGCAGTCAGGGCCACTGACCACTAGACCAACAGGCCCAAGTGATCGAGTTACTTTCAGAAAGGAAGTTCATGAATTAAAGTAATAGAATCGATAGGTCTAAAAGACTCATGCAAATATTGACAGATATGTCAGATACGGAAAGCCACTACTTATATCATATTTATGTGTTTCACTCACATCTGTGAACAAATAACGTTGAAGGTTTATTTTGGCAGGTTTGGATGTTCGTAAATTGATTCCTATAGGTATGATTGTGATGTAAAATTGGTGTTGTATCATCTCAAGTATTCACACAACTGGACGAATTTCAATGATTTCACATACCGCGGTATGTGAAATCATTGAAATAGGCGCCGATTTTATTGTATTATCATCGACTACCTCATCAAAGTTAGCCGCGAAGGCCGATTCGATCCATTTGCTGCCTAATACTGCTAAAAGATTAGAATAATGTTACATCTGCATTCTAATGGAAAACAAAGTGACTGTATTCTGTGTCTAAAACTAAATACGATCTGAACTATCACTGGCTAAATGCATAAACCGTGCGAAACCAAAAGAAAAAAATAAATAAAACCAGACCTACTACAAAAAGAAGTCAAGAGCCCTTTCAAAAAACGGAATAGGATGAAAGAGTCTAAATCAAGGTCCATGTGACCATGCCTTTAAGGTATGAATAATTCATAACACATGGCAAGTTACTTAGATGCTTCCGTTCGGCTTGACGGCGAATACTGCAGTTTTTTATTGGACAAGCGTTTGTGGTTTTACACGATGCGATAATTATGACCGGGAAAATTAGATTTTAACCTCACAATATTCCTAACTCTGATTTTTATTCTTGAATCGTATATTACATAACAATAGAACTTAGCTTTTCTAAAAATAACAAAAACATAAATATTTTACAGAACACGTCATTTTGTTTTGAACTCATAAACTTTTTGTCTAAACAATAGGTAAAGAATTTTTATTTTTTTCTGAAAAAACATTTCAACGCTGGAAAATGTCGATAAACAGAAAAATACATTTGTTTAAATTTTATTTTTACCCTCAGCCTCAGACCAATAAAAAAGTAGGAACCTCTTTATTGATCTGAGTTTTTACCATTTGTTTAAATTTTATTTGTATTTGTTTATTTTACTAAGTACGTATTTGTTTAATTGCTTGTAGCAAAAAAGTTAACAGCGACATTAAACAATTTCTTTCAGCGCAAATAATGACAGTTTTTTGGAATAGTGATTCAGATAAAATATATTAGTTTAATTTTCATTTATCTGTATCTAACAAAAATTTTTAAGCGATTGTTTTATACAAAATATTTAATTCTGATGCGTGTGGTTCGGGTTTGTAGGAGCATAATTACAGTTTTAAACATTGAAATACTTTCTAGTACTTATCTATGGTTTTAGACCACTTTTAGACCAGTTACATTTATGCCTGAATAGATAATTGGTTTTTTTTTATCTCAGAGGTGCAAACTAGTACTTAATTTTATTGTTAATAATGTGTTGATTAAAAATTTAAAACCCATTTGGCATTATTTTGTCCAGTTCATATTTTTGCTGGCAGTAAATACAGTTAACAAAAAAGTTGTTTTAAGCTATGCAAGTGAAAAAGAAAAGAAGCAAGTTTACTTCAAAATACATGCTCCATTTTACAATCTTCTTTTTGCATGAGACTGGTTTACGTCGTGAGTTTAACTAGAAATAATACCTACCTAATGGTTTCTCTGAAAATAGACGTCTGAACTCGAATGCCTCTACAAACTAAAATTTTTAAATACTTACTACAATAATAATGTTTGCAAACAGTTGACTGTTGGAAACAGATATCGTAAACATTGGAATCCCATTTCAACAATATAATCTACCTCACATAATTGAACATGACCTTTCGCAGTTTAAAACCGAAAATATAAATTCGCTGCAAAAAGTCAATCACCTCGGCAGAAAATATTTACTTAGTACGAATGATGAATCAAATAAGGAAAACCTTTTAACTACTATAAGGGTCTACATAATTACAGGGATTCATTATGATATTTTTTAACTCGACTTGACCCTTATTATCTTCTCCCAGTGACAACAGCAGCTTTCTATCCATTCTGGGTTGCCTGGAAGAAATCGCCGAGTGCGATAAGGCCGCCAATTGTATATTTTTTGTATTAAAATATATACAATTGGCAGATTGTAAATTTGTAATCTTGGTATGCAATAAAGTTTAAAATTATAAATAAAAATAAATAAATAAACAGCCCTAAGCCGAGGTCCGTAGGTACCCCACCACAAGGGATGCCCTTAGCGTGTAGCCGGTTAGTTTTTAAGTGTTTTATAAGTCCTGGCTAAAGGTTTCAATTTATTAAGGCCTCTACAGGCAGGTCCAGTTAAGTAAACGACCACCTCCATAGGTTTGTCTGCGAGAGGAAACACACACAAAAAAAAAGAAAAGATATTTTAATGCAACAGTAGGCAGCCACTGATCAACTGATCACATCGCATGCATCGCACAAGAATCCCATCTAGCTAACTGTTTTCACAGAAATCGCCGTTCACTTTCGAGCACCGTTAGAAAAAAAAAAACTTCACACTCACCTTTGTTTAACTTATTCCCATTAAGTGATTGTTACACTAATTTAACATTAAAATTACGTTATAAACTAAGCTAAAACTAAATTAAGATTATTAGAATAAGCGGTGCGTTCAGTCCACGTCTGATCGCACGCGCATCTGATCTGACGGCTTGAGGGCCGTGGCCGCGCAATACTCGGTGTCTCTGGGCGACGTCACTTTAGTGAAGTTTGCAACCTGCTTGATTGCAATCACACCGAATTATCGTGGCGAATATTTGTTGACTGTAGTGATAATGAAAAGTACCTAATTATCTAATTAATTATAGGTATGGACACACAATTGGTAGTTTGACGAGTTTTAATGGTTTTTCTAGCGCATTACACAACGCATTATTTGTGTGTGGCCTTCTTGTCGTGAGTGATCGCAATTTATTTCCGTTATTTTTAAAGAATGCGCACGTCGGAGGGAGGTCTGTAGGTCAACTTTCTTCAAAGGCTGCGGGATTGTTTAAAGGGTTGGCGAGACCCTGCAATGCAAAGGGCAACTTAAAGAACACTGTAGGTTTTAATCGGTAAAAGTTGGGCCTTCCTTTCGCTTCACCAAGAAAAGAGCGGGAGAAGTTATTTGAAGATTTTCCACCTCAAAAACCAAAAGGTCTTTCGTAGCTGAGATTTAGTTAGTTCGTAACCTATATCTGTGGTATGTACATTTCCCAATAAAACTCTAATTTCGCCATACGAAAGGTAATATTTGTGGTAAACAAGCATGAATCAGGCAAGAAGATATGCTTACTTTACATACAGGAACTTAATCGTCAGACCATACTTCTTCTAACAGCAAGAGAGAGCTTTCTATTGGAGGTAGGTAAGTCTATTTACACTACATTATCATATATGTTTTATTCACCTTACACTGATTACTAAATATCGTTTGGTAAACTCATTTTCATCCGTAGTCCGCATACTCTTAATAACTTTCAGTTGAAAACCAGCGTCAGACAACTACCTCGTAGTTGGCGCAAACGTGAGACACGCGATGTTAGTTTTTTTTGTTATCTTAAGTTTCAAAATGTTTTTTCTACACTGTGCGCCAAATAAAATATTTTTCTTTCTTATACTTTCTAAGTTAAACCAACAATAATGTACTAATGTGAGACAAAGTGCAAACACACAGCCAGTGCTTTGCTATAGTGAGTCGTGGTCGCGGCATACTATGAAGGGAAGGCGATAAGAACTAAATAGCATGAAATCACTCACGAATGCTGGAAGCAGTAGAAGTGGCTCCTTTGTGTCCCCCCAGGATTGGGACAAAATAGGAAAAATAAAACCACTTGAGTAAGGATTTGATTAATCGGGAAGTTATACAATGTTTTCATACATATTACTTAACCGTACCTACGTAATTTTTTTTTTCATATATTCAGGATGCTGAGCGGCACAATGTTGTAGACGAGAAAAAGACACATGTTTTCATAGAATAGAATAAACTTTATTGTACACCAAAATAGTAACAAAACTTAATAAAATAATGAACATAAAAAAAACATTAACAAAATTAAAAAAAAAAACAAATAATAACAAATATAACTAGAAAAATTAGGATAAGTTTTCTCCTTAGTAAATAATTTAATAGCATCAGAAAAGGCTGTAAAATCCCTAAAATCCTTTACGAATTTGGATGTAACTTAAAACTTTACGTTCTAGTAAAGTCAAATAAGCAACCCCTACCAATACCCCAATAATTAAAATTAATAATCCAATTACAATTAAATAAATATCAAGTATATGCAATACTATCTATATAATTTAATTATAATGTTTTTTTATTCTTGCGAGACACGTTTAAATATCGTTCCGGCTGGAACCCAAAGACCGTACACTAAAGCTTAGCTTACTTAGCATAATTATGTACAATACAATAGTAGGTAGGTACAGGGACTCAAGCAAATTTTCCGCGAGCACGTCAATAAAGTTTACACTAAAAGAAAAGTCTCGCTCGTATCAGTGTGACTGCAGCCCACAACCAGTGACAGTGACCTCATAACAAGCTATAGGTACATACAATATATCTATGCTAATAGTATGAGAATACCGTAAGTTATCTAAAAACTTGGCATCTCATCGTTCTTACATATCGGAAAGCTTCCGTTACCCCAGTCATGGAACGGAACTGTACAAAAAAAAAACATGTTTTATGTAGCTATCATCACTCATCATTGGTTTTTCTGATCGCGGAACAAAAAAAGCCGCAGTATGGTGACATATATTTTGGATAAGTTTGTTTGTTTGTTTATGTCGATGACCTGGTGAAGGTCGTGGGAATCCGCTGGAGACGGAAACTGGACTGATTGATTTTACAAAGGCCTATGACAGGCCTGTTGGTCTAGTGGTCAGTGGCAAACCCATTATAAAAATTATAATCTCGGAAGTCGGTGTTAAATATTAAACAAAAAATTCCGAGAAACACCGACTTCCGAAATTAAAGTTATTTTGATACTATTAGTGTTTTTTTTAGTGATGTCAGTTATTTTTTTTTTGTAAGTGATAAGTTTTTTTTAAATTATTTGTGTGTACATGAATTGTTGTTTAATGGGTTTGTAATGTTAATTATGCAAAATTTTAAACCTGCATCAATTAAAAAAAGAAAAAGTATCTATCAATTTTGGAAAAGCGCATCCTTACGTATAATTGTATTGCAAGCATCATCTGATAAAAGTAAGTATGTAATTTATCGGAATAGGAAAGACAAAGTGAGGGGCCCTCCCTCATTTTTACAAGTCCTTGACCTCGATCGATCGACTCCTATGTTCTGACCCTGTAGACGTCATATTGTTAACTTTATGTTAGCGTTATTTATTTACGGTATGTGGTAGTTTTGGGAGCAGTGGCGGATTAGCCAAGAGCAGCAAATGCTACAGGCCCCGCGCATTCGGGGGCCCCGCGTGTTCGAGGATCCTGCACTTGGAACGCAAAAAAAATCTAATCTATATAAATATATCGAAATCCGAATATAGCTGATTATTATTTCATTGAATATGATTTTCAATCTCTTAGATTTCCCTCATTACCGTACTTTCCACGTACCTTACCCAATCTTAAAATCCACGGGGTTATTGGTGATTGAAATAAGAATGAAAAGTATTTAATAGGTCTACACAGGGGCCCCTTGGTCGAATTTGCTACAGGCCCCGCGCTGGGTTAATCCGCCACTGTTTGGGAGCTACCGATCAATTAAACTTTCAATGTAAATTGTTAATGAATAAATGAAATATGAAAACTTAAACTTAACAAATTGGTTATTTACAGTAGGTATAATACCTATTACTCGTAAGTCACGGTAAATATCATCAGTGGGAGTGTACCTACAGGTATCGGTAGCGGTAGGTTATCTAATCATGACCTTCCTGTTTTGAATTATAGTGATAAATAATCTGGATTTTATTACTATCTGATGTGCTATCTGTCCGCATTATCTTTCGACTATGATTTTTAAATTAAAGTTGTAGTAATCTAGCTTACTTATATGTAGATATCCGGCTGCCGGAGTTCCGGCTAAACACGTTAGGCATGTTAGGCTAATTATGAGTGTTTTTCCGTCTGAAAAGAAAATGTCAATTTTTTCCTTGTGTTAATCCGCTTTATATATGTTTAGATGATAATTATTTTGCAAACAGGTTTTTAAAAACACTTTTACACGTAAATTTTTTATAGTCCGTAGTAAATCATATGAGAACCATGCAGATTGGAGTCTGAGATGGTCTTTTGAGGAGAGAACCACACAGTCCTGAGTGGACCTGTCCAGTCAGTGCAAGCATTTGTCAGTATTCGTGTTGCTCAACTCAGGACTACTAAGGGCGGAATTCACCAATAAAACTAATCGCGTTTTAACGTTTGGCTCGCATAATCGCGTTTAGCCGCTGTCACTAGTGTCACTTGTCTGTATTTTTCTTTTGTTGTATTTTTACAAGTGACACTAGTGACATCAGCTAAACGCGATTATGCGAGCCAAACGTTAGAACGCGATTAGTTTTATTGGTGAATTCCGCCCTTAGGAGCTCAACGCTACAACGCGCTAACGCGGATTAATGATATCAAATAGGTACCATCGTGGTAATAGGATGGTTCTACTATTGCATCCTCAAACATAGGTACCTAAATAAAAAGATCTTCGGTTTGCCCATAACAACCGAGAAAACCTCATAAATGCGAAAGAGGTAACTTCACAGGAGGAAGAAAAAACAACGCCCTGTATTTGATTAAACCGCTTATTTATACGTATAATTATGTACATTTTAGTTTGCAATTTGGAGAAGTTTTCAAATAAATATAAATAGTTATTATTTAAAAAAATTCAAATATTACTTATGTGTTTTTCGGTAGCATATACAAGATCCTTGATATTTCGTAATTTAGACACAAGACTTTTTACGAGGTTCATTTTTAATTACCCGTTATAGACGGTGTACAGGATATTAAACATATTTGTCTGAAATTTGGGACTTATTTTTATTATTGATAGGCTCGCGTTTGACCACTATCTCACCTGATGGTAAGCGATGATGTGGCCGACGATGGAGCACGCTTGCCTAGAAGTAACCTATTCACTCTTGACTTAAAGACCCCTAGGTTGTTGGTTGTTCCTATCAGGATATTATGTACTTCGCTTTCTTTTTAATTTGTTTATAAAATTAATCGTATCAAAATTAAATGCCCGAGCTTTTCATTCAATGGGTTTTTTTTTTTTTTTTTTTTCGGTGGGAAAATTATCTTATGACATCCCCCGCCCTTGGGCGGGGCGGGAGATAGTGTCAGACTTCTACTGACTAAAAACCCACTCCTGTTCCTTCATTGCCTTTCGTACCAGGGCCGAGTCTTCCTTTCAGAATCAGACCCTTGGCCCCAGTAGGCTTCGACCCTGCTAGGCCCCTACAGTTGCTGATATCTACTTGAGGCGCGCGTGGAACAGCACGCGCCGTCGACGACTTGGGCTCGGTCCGGACGGTTACCGGACGGTCGGAAGGCGAGCCACCCATTGCTCGCCGTCCGCAAGCCCGCGCCTACGATGGCCGGAAATCGGGATCGGAATCCCGGCGGCGATTGGGGCGAATTAATTAATTCTATGGGTAAGTAACCTTACCGGTTGTTTATTTAAAAAAGTGAACTATTTTGAATATTTTTAGTTCTTACTGAAAATTAATAAACTCTAAGATAATTATAATGGTAGATATCTTTATTAGAGTTTCGAAAAGTTGACACGTTTGGCACACATTAAGCAACCCTCGTCCACCCTGACTCTGAGCCTGATAATCCTGACATTTTTTTATTACGACATATAAATTTTATGGCATAGTCATTAAACTCATGCCACTATAAGACACGAGACGGCAGAGCTATTGATTTTAATATATCAAAGCTAGGGGTTGCTAAATAGGGGTGGCTTCTACATGTCAGAGTGGCTCGTTGGTCTAGAGGTATGATTCTCGCTTCGGGTGCGAGAGGTCCCGGGTTCAAATCCCGGACGAGCCCGTTTTCCCTAGTTAACTAAGTACTAGGAAAACTGACTTAATGCTTTTTGGTTTGGATGTATGTCTTGGTATGGAAATAAAAACAAAATTTAGAGCTTTTCCACGATCAAAATTAGGTACTCAGCAAGATGTAGAGTTAAAATCATGGTTCTGTGTTGGGTTTTCGGGATTCGAGTCTTATTTTTTCTGGTGTATTCATCAAAAAACTTCTCCTCCTCCGAGCAAGAGGAAGTGTCACACTTTTATTGACTAAAATCCACCTGTGTTCCTATAGTTACCCTATGCGTTCCAGGTTCACGGTAACTCTTTCGTACAATATTCCCTCTGCTTTACCGACTCCCTCTCGCTCCACCCAGGGGCGAGAGAAGTTATGTGATGATATATTACCCCAAAAAAATAGTGTTGGTAAAAGATAGATGGATAGATATACATTTGTATAGTCATTGACATATACTTACGTACTCTTTATTTTACTCCGTAAAAAAAAATACAGAAAGAGCGTAAAATTAATAAAAAACTGATCAAGTGCGAGTCGGACTCGTACACTTAGTGTTCCGTATTACAATATTAAAATCAAGCAAAAAAAAAAAACACCGACATAATAAAGTTTCTTGTATGGGAACCCCCTTTAATTTTTAATTTCATTATTTGTTGTTGTAGCGGCAATTGAAGTACACATTCTGTGAAAATGTCAACTCTCTGCTTCTTACCGGCCCGCTGACAGACGGACGGGCAACGGAGGTTTAGTAGTAGTCCCGTTGGCACTCTTCGGCTACGGGACCCTAAAAAACAGTAAGGTCAAAAATTTCGAGATACTGAACTTACAACACGACTGTACTGCCTAATGATTTTTATCAGTATATTTGTTTTTACTTTACCTTATCTGATAGGTAGTGTTTATTTTACCGGAAACATGATTTTTAACGCTAATCAAATTACTGATCTTCAAAATTCCCAATAAGGACTTATTTTGTTATCATAATGTAAATATCTAATATTTTATAAATGCCCTTCAAAACTTTAGTGTTTAATTGTTTGTCCGAGTAAGGGTCCTGTTTTTTTGTAGAAGTGGGAAATCCTTCTCCTTCTCTGGTTGATGCGTGTCAGACTTTTACTGATTAAAACCCAGCTGTGTTCCTTCAGTTGCCCATGGCGTTCCAGGGCCACCGTTACTCTTTTGAACAATCCCACAAGGATCCGCTTTTGCATCGGTAATTCTTGAAATTTGCTGTAAGTTGTACTCACGTGACAGACTTTCAAAATCAGTCTGGGCTCGATGATTTCCTGTAGAATACACTTCCAAAATCAATCAGGTGCAGATTGCGCTTAGATAGCCAGCGTCTCGTTACGTGAGTCGGGACGGTAGCATTCATCGGAGGGAAATAATGTGTGGTGTTCTGCAGGGGTCGGGTTTAGGCCCCCTCTTGTGGGATTTTGCATACGATGTTATCCTACATCCTGCGTGTCGACCTCCCCATAGGTGTAGGTAAATATCATCTGTTATGCTGACGATTTCCTGGTATTGGCCGGTGGGGACACCTTCGACGAGACGAGGCTTCGATCCTCGAGCTGTGTTTGGAGATAACGCCTCATAAAGCTGTGGCGCTCGGTTTCACAAATTGCCGAGGACCAGACCAGACCTATACAGCTCATCAGTGACAGTTGGTGATACATAAAGTTTCTTACTCTGGACGGTCGGTGGGGCTTTGAAGAGCACTTCGAGCGCCTGGTCCCCCGCGTTGGGAAAGCAGTAGGTGCTTTGCATAGACTGCTGCCCAACCTCTTATTTTGACCACTTATCTAGCGCAGGAACAGTGCTCGTTCAAACCAATTGTGTTAGGAAGTTCTGAATGCCGCGATTTACCGAAGAGTTTCAAGGAATTTTTAGATATCGGCAGAAAAAGAAGAAGTTATGTTATTAAGAATGTGGCGGCGTTTAGCGTTTCGTATCATCTGGTTACACCGATTCCTAGGAGTCTTGAAAAAGGTCCAGTTGCCCTCAAAGTAATCCTTTTTAAACAGAAACACACCGTCTATCCATCGCACTACCATCCAAACAGTACTCATGCCTACATGAAGCATGTGTGTCATATAATTTGATCACAAGACTGTTGAAGACGCTTTTATCCTTTCCATTCCATTCATCACTCAATGCATCTTTTTGGAGTTGCTCAATATTCATAAGTGCAAAGGCACTCCTGTAGTGGAAGAAGGGTTTGGGTTTAGGAGGATTAACGACATTATAACCAGCAAATAAGATCGTGATGAGTCAAACCAGGAGCATAAAGTTGGCCATGAGGACCCTAAGAAGGTTTAAAGGTGAGGATCAGGCTGAGCCTAGTATCATCACTGACCTTATTATGTTTTTTTTTGTTTTTCAGGTGGGAAATCATCCAATGACTTCTCCCGCCCTTGGGTGGAGAACGAGGGCGTGTCAGACTTTTTACTGACTAAAACCCACTCCTCTCGACTCCGAAGTCCCCAGTAGGCTTCCACTCCTCTCGACTCCGAAGTCCCCAGTAGGCTTCGGCCCCTACGATTTGCTGACATCTCCTTGAGGCGCGCGTGGAACACTACACGGTACGCTGTCGATGACTTGGGCTCGGTCGGACGGCCGGACGGCGACTTACCCATTGCTCGCCGTCCGCAAGCCCGCGCTTACGGTGGCTGGAAATCGGGATCTATCCGGCGGCTGGGACGTGAGGGCCGTTTTCCCTCGCTCGTGCGGCCGCCTCTTTCGCTCACATTACTACTTCCATTCCTCCTCGCTCCGGACCATGGCCTGTACCAAGGCTCGGCGCGAGAGGTCGTTGCCATCAATCGCCCCCACGAGGACACGACGGTGCTTTGCCCAAGCGGGGCACACCTCTACCGTATGCTCCACCGTGTCCTCCGAGCGGTCCACACAATAGTGACAGCGGGGCGTTTTTTTCCGCACGAATCCGGTGCAGGAACCTCCCGAACTTACCATGTCCGGTGAGGACCTGCGTCATGCGAAAGGTGATGACGCCATGACGTCTTTCTAGTCACTCCTCAGACCTTATTATGATAAGTCGGTGAAGCAATACATGCAGACTGGCTGACTCGACAAGATGCAGCGTTTACTGGAGACCAAGAGGAGTATGTGGACAAGGAGGTTGGTGTATAAATCTCACAGCTCTTTTCGATGATTTCACTCGAAGCATTCGAATTCCGCTTGGTTTAGTGCACAGTCGCTATATTGCAAGGTTGAGTCCATCCATACCATAGTGGAACTGGTGGAGTACGAACTCATCTCTCTCACTCGCCAGCTTTTCCAGTCGTTAGGCATTCACCGAATAGAAACGGGAAGGTTTAAATAAAAATACCGAAATTAATAAAAAAACAATTTATTGCTTCCTTTATCATACCCAGATATCATTGAATAAATAGCATACATGTCATGTAACTTTTAACGCTTTGAAAGATGTGTGCCTCATTGCAATGCACCCAGCAAATCGGTCAGACCTTTCGTACAATAATCACAATTCAAATTATTCTAATAAATAATGTATTTTATTTAGATATGATATTTGTATTTATTTATTTGTGCACGAATAAAATGCTCCTCATCGCGTGCACCCATGCGAATCGGTCAGATTATTCATAAATTTAAAATTTATCTAATTATTATTGTGCGGCAAAAAGCCATATTCCTGGTTGTATTTTTTTTTAATGTAAAGGAAGTCGGCTTAGTCGATTTTCGTTTCGTGAACTAAAATATAAAAATAAAATTACAATGCTCGATGGTTTATTTTTTCACACAGGGAACACTGGTATAGGTACTGTATGGTACCAAGTACCGATCATTTTATTATGCTTACATTATAATATTGGTAGGTACTTTAAAATAATTATGGCAAGTTTTTATAACATACTTGATACTGTGGATATAAATACTTAATGTATCACAATTTTTGGCAAAGAGTTGCTTGTAGGAACTGAACAACTAAATATCAACTACATTTCACCCCTTCTAAGTAAAGAAAACTCATACTTCGTCATTAACAAAATAATTATAAACTTTAAGACTAGTGGATCTTAAAACTAATGAAATCAAACTTTGGTCGTTGTGCCATTTTTTTAGGATTTAAGGGTTTTACTATTTTTTTTATTTTTTCCTTTTTGTAGTTTTATTTATAGCCTAACCATAAAGCCGTCGCATTTTGTATTGTCGGTGTCAGTTGATGATTACGTAGCGCAAATATTGCTGATAGTAAAATGCGACCTGAAAAAATAAAAGAGTGGTTAGAAATTGGGTCATCGCCAAAATTGCCTGCTCGTGAGTAAAGGATTAAAACAAATGGCTCTAATTTAATGTCGAACAAATAGGACAGTTAAATACTTTGCTCTCTTACTCGAATATAATAGTTCAAACTGTTCAAAATTGGCGAAAAACAGTTCAAAATTGGCAACACTCTGGAAAACGCTTTAAATTTTTGCACTAATGAATCGTTTTACTATAAATCCTTACATGCATACCTACGGTGTTGGCTAATTAGTTTTCTTAGTATCCTTAGTCTCCTCCTTAGGCTGTCCTTTGCCCAGCAGCTTGGCGAGCGAGTCCCAGATGCCGCCGAGGAACAGTGCACAGAACAAGTTCTCGAACGGTACGAAGGGATCGTGGATGCCTAGGAGAATTGATGATAGCTGGGGAGAAATAAAAATGGTGAAATTGGTATTACTATTAAAGTGTACAGAGGGAGATACGTTAGGTATATATATTTAGTGAAGATAATGAGGCCTGTTGATTAAATATGGCTCAACCAAAAAACCACAGATTGTATTGAACATAGTAAAGTTTGTCCTATTAGATAATATTTCCACCGCTAGGACTAGAGCATCGTCACAGTAAGAGAAAGTTTTTATTGTTTTACATAATTAAAGTTGTTTATTTTTTACAGGCAACTCTTGTCGAATAATCGACTAAATCTTTACGCACCTTAAAGTAAACGAAGAATATCACTATGCCGAAGTACACCAGAGCATGCGGCGCAGAAATAAGGTCAGTCTTCTTGTCCAACACGAAGATAATGGACGCGATCAAAGAGGCCTTCGTGTAGCTGAAATTAAAAAAAAGAAACAATTCAAATAAAGATCGTTTGTACTAACCCGTGAACTACCTACGTGGCGTGTGCTTGTCCCGGGTTAAAAAGCGAGCTTAATGTCTATGGTTAGTAAGGGTTATTAAAGGGTTACCTTTGGTGGTTCGACTGGTACCTGTACAGTAAAGTCATTTAGAAAGCCGAAGAAAAAGCGTTGCATGCAGTTCTCAATGGATTAAGAGAAAGCTAGTAAATGATTAACAAAGGTCAAGTCTCTATTGTAGTAAAAGAAATAGAATAGATCAAGCGACGATATTTTTGAAAATACCGTAGTGGCGGTTAACTTAAGCTCTTTTTTTTGAGGTTGGGAATCCATTAAATGGCTGCTCCCGCCCTAGTGCGGAGCGAGAGGGCGTGTCAGAATTTTACTGACTAAAACCCACCAGTGTCCTTCAGTTGCCCTTTGCGTTCCAGGGCCGCGGTAACTCCTTCGAACACTCCCGCAACCCTGGCAGGCCCTAGCGAGCCCCGTCTATTTTACTGACAGCTCTTTGAGGCATTCACAGCACTCTACCACGGTAATATATAGATAATATTACCGTGACTCTACCGTCTCATTCAACCCGACAATCCGCGTAAATACCATGCAAAATTCTACAGTCAAACCCAAACAAAGTTAATTCAAATGCTTGAATTGTACTTACAAGCTAGGCTGCATTGTTTCCATGGCAGTTGGAGTCCAGGCTCCGCGGATGAGTCGCTCCACCAACTTGGTGAAGCCTGCACCGTTGCCTTTCAGGGTTCCTGCAAAAATTAAGGTATGGTTTAGCTTGAAAAGTTTTTTTACCCAAAAGGCAAAAATATATAATGCTGTCGGATACATTAACCAGTAACAGATCAGAAATATTAAGAAGTGACAGTCTAGACGAAAGGGATTTCTAGAATGTTTTGGGGGCTCTAATTTACACTGTAATAACATTGAAGGTAAATTTCCAAATGCAATATCCCTCTCCCAACCAATTTTCATTCCCTTCTCTCCCACTTCTCTCCTAAATTAATTAATATTTTGGCGACATTCTGAAAATTTTAATTGGTGTGTAACGTGTATTTAATTATTTATAGCAGTTTATGTGTTTTATGTAGTATCCAATTTTTTTTAGATAAGTGTAAATTAGATTATGTGTCTTTACTAACACTTGTGTTTGTCTTTCCAGTTTACTAAAATCTACCACGAAGTACAGTTTGACGGTTACTCCCACTGGGCCACCGTCCCAACTTGACACTGGCAGAATAGTCGAAACCGGCAAGGTATGGGGATAATTTGTAGAGATGTAGATATGGAAGAAATAAGACATTCTGTGACAGTCCCTAAACAAATGACGGTAAGGATGGCGCAGCGGTTAAGTGATTGGACCACTGTGTATCGTGTCGTGTTCCCGCATGAAACAAAAAAATTTATTCCGGTTCTGGGTAGATTATTATATCGTCCCTTAGCTAACAACACCGCATAAGTCATTTTTACCAACTTTACAGGAAACGAATAAAACTGTGCGGTGTTGAGAGGCCAGCCGACTTGCACGCTATCACTACTTTTCGAATTATGGCTTCTGATTGGCTGAAATCTATATCATGTGACTAATGGTTAGACGCGCAATGATCAGTTCCATCTAAAGGCATTCAAATGTGAAAACCGCCAATTTTCGACTTGAGCGGTGTTGTAAGCTAAGGGACGATATGTGAGTTTACATGTTTGAGAAAACACCTACAATACCGGTGTAATCCCCAGTGTGGGACCATGTTCAATTATATTGTGTTATTATATCTAACACTAGCTGCTGCCAGCTGCTTCGCCCGCATGCAAATAGGTTTCTCCATACAAACTTTGGACCCCCGTTTCATCACCTTAGAATTCACCCTGAATTCTGGGAAGTCATAAAAGGAAACTTTGTGCAAAATTTCACGCACCTAGTCCCAGTAGTTTCGGCTGTGAGTTGATATGTCAGTCAGTCAGTTTCTCCTTTTATATATAAATAATAGATATACTGTCCAACGGCTGGGCAAAGGCTTCCCTCTATTTCTTCCATTATTCCCGGCTCCGAGCCCTTCTTGCCAACTCCTAAGGAAGACATCTAAGTCGTCCCGCCATATCCTTGGTGTGATGTTCAATTATAATAATATAAAGAAATATGAGTTTGAGTGCAGTAAGATGATGATTAACACTGTCTCTTGTTTAGCACTTTTGACTCCAGTTTAAGAGTAAGTAAACAAGACAAAATCAAATTATGATAAGCAACTTTCTATCCATAAGTGGGAAAAACATTTTTTATCACTGCTGAATAAATATTTTGCTAAATTCGATTAGGTGCACTAATCGAATTTAGCAAAATATTTATTCAGCTAACCAACTACCCACTATCAGGCTACCAGATTAGCAAAGATAATCTCACTTACCGACTATAATCATTATGACGTAAGCATTAGGGTACAATTTGCCGGCGTGGCTAACTCCGTCGTACACTTTCTTTGCGCGGTAGATCTCTTTCATGGCTGAAGCTACAACTTTTACTGGTAGAAACTTTGCCACTTTGTACCCCACGTCGAATGGTGTGTAGAATACTAGGTACCTAGAAACATAGTAAAAAAAACCTTTAATATGACGATACACCTATGTAAGTCTAGGGAGTATCTACAAAAAAGATACCGTACATCAAGATGCTCAAGGGAAATATCGTTAAGTATAATATGTAAAGTAGTTGGATATTAAATATTCTAGGCTTCTTCATTCATCATTTCAGCTGAAAGACGTCCATTGTTGGACATAGGCCTCCCCAAGTGTCACCCCAACGAATGGTCCTGTGCGTCTCGCATCCATCACGACGGCGACCATCGCCAGGTCATCGGTCCACCTTGTAGAAGGCCTTCCAACGCTGCATCTTCCAGTACGCGGTCTCGCCATTCGAGAACCTTTCGGCTTCATCGACTATCTGTTCATCTGATATATTCCTCTGATCTAAGATCACCTTGCTTTATCGCTGCAACAGCTTCCAAATTGCCTTTAAAGAGGTTTTTTTTGGAAATTTGTAAATGTGCGTAGTCTAACTACGCACTCGTATGACCTCATAAAGTTGTTACAGCCAAAGAAAATAAGAACTCCTTTATCTGTATCCTGCCTAATATCCATAACTTATCGTACAAGGTCATTACTGTTGTCAACTAATCAAGAGTCGCTTTGGTCTTCAAAGCAGCTGCAAGAAACTAAAAATTCTTTATTTAGATCCTCTTGAAGTTGAAAAGCAAACCACCTATCTTAATTGTTTTGGCCATCGTCCCGTTGCATGTTCTGTTGCTCGATGAATTTTGTTCAAGTTCATAGTGGCAACGTGACGTTTTATTGATATAAATTCTTATTTATTTATTTATTTATTCATATATTATAAGTAATTTATTGTACACCAAGATAACAATAATATACAATTTACAAAAAGGAAACCTTATAAAAAAGAAACTGGGCAAGTGCGAGTCGGACTCGCGCACTGAGGGTTCCGTACAACGAGTTACGAAGAATTTTCCGAATCGCAAAAAAGTTTTATTTTGTGACGTAACTACAAATTTACAGTTTTCAGATACTTTCCTAGACTTGTGTTATGAGACCTTGCTTCTCGCCAAATTTCAGGATTCTAGGTCAACGGGTAGTACCTACCCTATGAATTTTGATTCTCTTAAGAGTGTCGAAATACACGTTTTTTACGACACAAACGGCCGTATATATATTTTTTTTGTTAACTCAGAAGTTTGATTTTTTCACAGCTTCAAGGGACCGAAGACTTGAGTATATGGTTTTAATTTAAACTCGATACCTCTACGCGTTCACGAGATAAAGGGTCTTGACAGACAGACAGACCGACAGACAGACGGACCACAAAGTGATCCTATAAGGATTACTTTTTATCCTTTTGAGGTACGGAACCCTAAAAAAACATACAATTGGCGGTTTTATTGCACTCGGCGATTTCTTCCAGGCAACCTGCAATGGAATGGACAGATATTGCCAGGATGCAAAATGGGGTTGCACGTGGTAACTTAAACACATTTGCACAAATTCTTGCGTGTGTGTGTGGTCAGGCTACATATTGCAAACTAAATGACTTGCGTCAATAGGTACGTCTACGTACATCTGATAAGCAGTTTCATAAAGAAATACTCTCCGTAATTGGTGGACAGTTAATGGTAATGGGAACTCTAATAACGGCTCCCTCATGAGGTAACAATAGCGTTTGTATTGAAACGATGCCCATTATCTTTATTATTTTTGACGTCTTAGTGACTGTCCGGATTTAGATGAAGCTTGGCATACGGTAGTCTTGGGATATAGGATTTTTAATATCCCGGTAGAAGATTCCCTTGGGACAATTTCCACATTTAAGCGAACAAGGCCGCTGGTAGATTCTAGTCAAGAATAAATAAGTTTCCAATGAAAAACATTTTTTCTAAGAAGCTTTTACGGTGAGGTAAGTAGGTACTGATCAAGATCATTCCAAGGACCTCAAACACGATGGTGTTATCTTGTTGCGCTCAGTAGTTTCTATGGCCACTATCTGACTCCATCATCAGACCAGCAGTGTCCAAATAGGTACATTGGTTTAACAATCCAATGTGTAAGTCTATTAGATTGTTAATCCAATGTACCTATTTGGATTTCATCGCTGCGACCAGCGCTGCGCTCAAGGCTGTTTTCTAGAGAATAGCACGCCAGCTCCACGTACCATCAGGGACTCAAACTGTAACCGTAATAAGTGTTTTTAACACTGTTTTTTAAAACAGTTTTAACAGAAAAACACTTTTAAATGTAACAGATACAATAATGTTACCGAATCAAACTGTAACCTTTTATATGTGTTAATAAGTGTTAATATGTGTAACTGAAATAATCAGTTTTAGTATAGCTTTAGGTATAAGTAATTGCACAGTGTGGCAACAACGCGTGGCCGTAAGAGTGTAAGACGCGTGTTGTCAAAGCCTACGACGATCTTCACTACCTACACACACACTAGTTGAAGTTTCTTGGATCCATTGGTTCAACTGAACCGTCACTATGCAACGCACACTCCGAACATTTCCCACCACACTTCTCTGCAGTCAAACCTTTCGTTCCCGAATCCGAATCATTTAGTTCTTTTTTTCAATTTCTTCTGTATCATCTTCTAATAATGTAAGACGCACAACTTTATTTTAAATGTTATAAACTAATGCTTGACTGTGATCCCACCTGATGGTAAGTAGTGACACACTAGTTTATTAAGAGCCTATTCACTCTAGCCTTGAAGACACCTAAATTATAATCGGACGGGAAGACCGCAGCAGGTAAGTTGTTCCTGTCCCTCGATGTTCGCGGTATAAACGACGAGGCGAAACGCTTAGTCCGGACCGTAGAAGTTTCAACAACGTAAAGGTGGATAATCGCCGTTCGTCAGGTTGTCCGATGGTAGAAATGAGATGGTGGAATCAAGTCATGCAATTCCCGCGCACACTTTCCAAAATGCGTCCTGTAAAACACCGAAAGGCTGGCTACCCTACGCCTGTGCTCAAGGATTTGTAAATTGGACTTAACCCGATCTGGATCACCAATTAGCCTCTTCGCACGCCTTTCCACCGAGTCCAAAGCTTTCAGATGGCATTTTGCAGCACCAGCCCATATGTGGCTGCAGTACTCCACACACGAACGGACCTGTGCTTTGTATAACATTAAAAGCTGTCCCGGTGTGAAGTACCACCGGACCTTTGCAAAAACGCCGAGTTTCCTAGCTTGGCTTTGGACTCGGTGAACCGCCCAAAGTTAAGGTCTAAGGAAATTTCAACTCCCAAGAGCTGAAGGCGGTCGGTGTACTCCAGGGATACAATCTGAAAAGCAGGAACCAAAGAGAACGGGCTCCTTTTAGCGGTGAACAGACAAACTTGTGTTTTGGCGGCGTTGAATCTCACCAGATTGGCTTCACCCCACTTGGAGACTGCCTGAAGTGAGACATTCGTACGCTGTACCATAGCTTTTCTCTCTGACCGGATTAACTTCTTACTAGCTCGAGTACTTGGCAGGTATCTCTCTACAACTGTGCTATCATCTATCTGCATACCCATAGATACCGGGCATCAGCAGATCGTTGATATGCAGCAGGAAGAGAGTTGCAGAGAGAACAGACCCCTGAGGAATTCCGGCATTAGTCGTTATAGGCTCTGATGAGCACCCATCGACAACAACACGGAGAGATCGTTCACTCAGGAAGTCTTTTACCCAGTTAATCAGACTAACGAAACGGAAATCGTTTCCCCATTCCTCTCGAGGGTCTCGCTCCAAAAGTGGGTAGCATAGATTAGTAGGTCCCCAGCAGACCGATTGTGGCGAAACCCATACTGTCGGTCACAAAGGCGATCTTTACCTTCCAGATATGCTACGAGGTGCGAGTTCAATACACGCTCCAATCTGACATATTATGGAGTTTATTGAAATCGGCCGATAGTTGGCAGGATCGGCACGACTGCCCTTTTTGGGCACGGGTTGCACGATGGCAAGCTTCCAGGACTTGGGCACTATACCAGTCCTAAATGAGAAGCGATACAAGCACGTCAATACAGGAGACAACTTGGGCGCACAAGCCTTGAGAACAATCGCTGGTATACCATCTGGCCCACTAGCCTTATTTACGTCTAGACAACACAGTGCTCTCAGAAACTCTTCGTTCCTTATGCGAACCTCGGGCATCGGAGTGTCGCATTGAGGCAGAGTCGGTGGAGTAGCACTGCTAGTGTCAAGACGAGAATTATGGGCGAAGAGAGATGCAGAGAGACCTACTTTCTCTCTCGCCGTATGGTGTTCCATCAGGTTTAACCAGCGGAGGACATGAGGGCCGGCAAAAGTTCGCTTCGACCGACTTGGCAAGGGACCAGAATGCTCTGCTACCGGACGGCTGTGCAGAGCTTTGTGCCAATATGAGTAATGCGGTCGAAGCGAGCCTTCCTTAGTGCCTTTTTGTAGGACTTTGCAGCATGGTTGAAGGCTCTCTTCTTTGAGCTCAGATCCGGAGCTTTGTGGTCAAGAGCGTCAACCCAGGCGAGAAACGCCGAATACTTACGCTGTTCAGCTAGAACACAATTGGCGTTGAACCATGGGTGAGCTGAGTCATCGATGAGTACGTCGCGATAAGGGATGAAATACTCCATAGTTTGACGTATCACATCGGATATAGCATCTTTACAGCTCGACGGATTTTCAGAAGAGAAGCAGACCTGCTGCCAAAAAAAAGATGCAAAGAAGTGCCGAATCTCATCCCAGTCTGCTGACTTGTAACGCCACATTCGCCGTTCGTCACGAGAGTCGCAGTCAGGTGGGGAGAAGGACGATACAGACTTCACCAGACAGTCGTCTGAAGTTCCAAGTGGTGAGGAAACTGTTACGATACATCTGTCCGGATCGGTGGTCAGCAGAAGGTCCAGACAATTTGCAGTATGATCAACTACATCAGGCACCCTTGTCGCTTGCTTTACCAACTGGGAGAGGCCCATCGACACTGCAGTTTCGCGCTTCTCTCCCAGCGTGATCGGTCCTCTGGTACGGGAAAAGCCAGTCTTGGTGACGCGTTAAAATCCCCCAGAGCGACAAACTGCGCATCAGGGTGCCGATGCAGAGCCTTATCGGCGGCCACACTGAGGTGGCCAAACAGTTGAGTTGTCGATTTTTTGGTGATAGACAATTTTGTCCACACCGGTGCCCACCAACAACGTTGAGAAATTAGGGTCCTCAAGGTGACTGAGACGCTGGCAGCAGATGTTTTTGCGCACGTACACACAGACCCCGGCACGCTGCAAGAAATGGTGCTCCAATGAGTATCCTGGGTAGTCGAGATACGCCGCATCTGACGGACATCTGATCTGCGTCTCCGTCAAGAAAAGTAAGTGAGGCTTGTCAGTTTCAAGATGGTGGTGGACCGCATCGAGATTGGAGTGCAATCCTCGAATGTTCGAGAGGTGCACTTGGAGTAAGAGGACGTGCATCCGCTGTACACACATACTTTTCTTTTTACCTTTAATTTTTGTTTTTAGATTTCGAGTGAATAGGGTTGGTGGAAGATGGCAGTTGAGCGAGGCGATGCGATGTAATTCCAAAAATACGACCAGAGTTGCTGCGCCAATGGAGGTTTGATCTGGAGACTGCGGGGACGCCTGAACCCTCCCAGGGATCGCCATCGGGTCCTCTCACCCGGTCGCGAACCGGCACGATGGGGCTACCCTGGGATTTTTCGTAGTTGGCGGGGCAGCCTTTTGTGTGTAGCTGGCACACTACTTGGGCCCCCAACTATCTGCGGTCGGCCAGCGGAGAATTGTGCTTCCGATCCCACTACCCTCCACGATCAAACGTCCGACATAACAACAGCTGGCGCATCATACCCGGTATACATCGCAACACAACTGCTCAGACTCATCTTTCACCATACGGCTTCACCAGACATCACGCCGGAACATGCCGGAACACGACGGCTCGCGTGGCTTTGTCTGGTGGGTGGTAACTTTTAAGCCGGCAGCCGACGCTGCTATGCCTACCACCACATTTACTGCTCGTTTAGCACTACCCAGGGGACATGTGTAGGGTGGTTAGAACTAAGTAAATTTTACGGACACGTGCAGTTCATCCCCCAAATTCACCACTTCCTGTTGAAGTGGTAAATATCTATATTTAGGATAGTCTTCGTCCTTATCCAGATGGGTTTTTTTCTTATAAGAAAGGATTGATTGCGAATAATCCTCCGAATATACTTCTGGACTATCAGGACGCACAACTTCTTGTTGAAGTGGTAAGCAGTCGATTTTAGGATGGTTGTCATTTTGATCCGAACAATGATGTTTTTTAAAAGAAAGGTTTGATTTGATTGATCCATTGCAGTCAAATAAAAACAAAACTATTCAAATAAACTTGAAATTAAAATCACGAATATTTTCAATACTTCAGCGCAAGTGTTTTGCACGGATACAACAGACTGCGACTGGATTTCGGCTATCTAATGCTTATTAACCATAAATAAGTACATTGTAAATTTGGCAACGCTGCGTTCATATGTATCACTTATTAACACTGTTAACACTTTTATATCTGTTACAGATATGTTACGGTTACACTTTTGTAAGTGTTTTAGGTTAACAGATTGAAAACACATTTATATGTGTTACATATTTGATTCTGTTATCAATTCAACATGTAACACTTATAATTCTGTAACCTTTATGAAGGTGTTTTTAAGTCCCTGCGTACCATATTAATAAACTAGCTTCTGCCCGCGGCGTCGCTCGCGTTAAAGTAGGTTACTTCATACAAACTTTGGACCCCCGTTTCATCCTGTTAGGGTGTTTATTTTGGAAAATCCACTCTTAGTGCTCGCCTACGTCATGAAAGGAAACCTCATACAAAATTTCATGTTGCTAGTCCCAGTAGTTTGTCTGTGCGTTGATATGTCAGTCAGTCAGTTTCTCCTTTTATATATATAGATAAATAAATAAAATAAAATAAAAATAAAGTTTCTCTTTCCGATAATTTTTAAATGCATTTGTTTATTTAAAGATGTAGTTATATTTTTTGATTCAGTGACATTACGTGATAAATAATATGTAAGTCAAAGCAATTATTGCCCAAACAGAGTGTTTCGCTTTTTTTGTACACAGAGTGTTCGCAAGTTTTGCCCTATACAAACATACCTATAAACAAAGGAAGTGTAATAAAAGCTTGTAGAAAGAAAACATAAGTACCATGTGACAGTTCCAATAACGAGTTGCGGCGTGTTCTTGAGAGGTGCTAGCATGGGTTCTCCGAGCAGCCCGTTGACCACCATGCCTCCCGCGAAGATCACCAGCATAGTGGACAGCCAACATGATAGGGGGTGCTTCCGGGAGAACGCTTGCGCTCCTGAAAATAGTAATGATGAAAGTTATTGATTGGTCAGATTCGAGCACCACCAGACCACCAGACGTACTCGTAGATACGGCGATAGCACAGTATAGATATATGGAACACTACGGAAACTGCCTACAAATGTTCGAAACGGCTCACTCACACAAACATACGCATCGACGAGACTCTTAGAGCGGCATTCGCTACTGGCAGGACCGCGAGAAACGCTTATGAGTCTCGTCGATGCGTATGTTTGTGTGAGTGTGCCGTTTCGAATATTTGTAGGTAGTATGATGAATAGATATATGGAACAGTACGGAACTGTTCCATATATCTATACTGTGGCGATAGGCCACAGCCGATACCTATATACATAGTGGGAAAACAGTCGAAAGGTCTTTTGTGACTTTTCCCGTATTTCCAGGGTAGTAGAAATATATCATGAGGAATTTTATAGAAGATTAGCTTCTGCCAGCGGCTTCAACCGCGTGAAAGTCGGTTTCTTCATACAAACTTTGGACCCCCGTTTCATCCCCTTAGGGGGTGAATTTCGGAAAATCCGTTCTTAGCGGATGTCTACACCCTATAAGAAACCTACCTGCCAAATTTTAAGTTTGTAGGTTGTATAGTTTCTGAGATTTCGTGATTATCAGTGAGTGGTATTTCGCTTTTATATATATGTTGCAGTCAAAACTCTTAACCAGTCAAAAGTACTATTGACTAGCAAAATCAGTCAAAAGTACTTTTGACTGAACAGGTTGGTCAAAAGTGGTTTTGACTGAAAATTATTGGTTATTAGTACTTTTGACTGCAAATTTGCGGTTAAAAGTACTTTTGACTGACGCTCTTCGTTAAAAGTAGTTTTAACTGCAATAAAGCATCAGTCAAAAGCACTATTAACTCTACTGTTGACTGTATTGTAATGGTGTTTTCTTTTCATCAAATTTCACGTCTTCCACATCCATTGCAAACTTTTCAAATTTTTATTTTATCATCACATTGAAATGACTATCTTTCATATCTTCTATCGCTAAAATTCTTTGCAAAAAGCGTTCTTTCTTTTCGTAGTCACTCATTGTTTTTCTAATATCAGCACGTTCTCCACTAATAATGAGTAATATAAAAGTTTCTAAGTGCGTTTGTCGTTTTTTTTTTTATCGACAACCTTATTTTTTTAAGAGTTTTGACTTATACGATCAGTCTAAACCACTTTTGACGGAATCACTTAGTCAAAAGTACTTTTAACCAGCTCCATTGGGCAAAAGTACTTTTAACTGTTATTTTAGTCAAAAGTATTATTGACTAAAGCATACGGTCAAAAGTACTTTTGACTGATTTTTCTAGTCAATAGTACTTTTGACTGGTTAAGAGTTTTGACTGCAACATATATATAGACTAGCTATTGACCGACAGACATTGACCTATTATAATTGCGAAATGTCAAATCCGCAAAGGTCACGGTCGTAGTTTTCCGAAATCTAGTTTTCTGCACAATTTTTTCTTAACTAAAACCTTCTACAAAAAGTAAGCAAACTTATAAAAAAAGATGATTGAAATCGGTAGTCCTTCTCAAGTTACGACGTGACCAACCAAAACAGGGATTAATTTTTAGGGTTCCGTACCTCAAAAGGAAAAAACGGAACCCTTATAGGTCTGTCTGTCTGTCAAGACCCCTTTAACTCAGGAACGCGTGGAGGTATCGAGTTGAAATGAAAACTATATATGTATATATATTCAGGTCTGCGGATTCATTGGGTACTTCCCGTTGATCCAGAATCCTGAAATTTGGCATAAAGCAAGGTCTTATAGGAATAAAACTGAAAACTGTAAATTTGTTGTTACTACTTGTTACTTTACAATTTTTTTTTTGCGATTCGGACAAATCTTCCCATACTTTCTTGATAGCTACAATACAACCTAGGGGTCTTTAAGTCAAGAGTGAATAGGTTACTTCTAGGCAAACGTGCTCCATCGTCTGCCACATCATCGCTTACCATCAGGTGAGATAGTGGTCAAACGCGAGCCTAAAATAAAAAAAAATCTCCATTCCGGAATTGAACTATTTACATAGGTACATCGACCTATATTCCAGTACATATATATTGATGTATAGGTAAGTTTGTACGGAACCCTCAGGGTGCGAGTCCGACTCGCACTTGGCCAGTTTTTATGTAATTAAATAGACAAGACTTTTTAGCTGTACCTACAAGAGAGATAATAATCATCAAAATAGATCTATGCTCTCTCTGAGCATAGATCTATCTATCTATCTCTTCAGCCAGACGAACTCTTCATAAAGAGATCTCAAGGTACCAACTTCTATTGATTTTTGCTCATCTTAATTTCATAGAAACAAACTAACCATCATGGAGTTGAAAACTTCAAATAGCAGACTTCAAATTAAGTTGTTTCATGCCCAAACGACGAATTACCTCTCATTAATTAATGCAAGCTCCCTTAGGCTAAGGAGGGCACGTTCCATCGTTTGTGATGGAAACCTATGTAACAACTACGTACCTGTTGAAGTTCGATTCAGTGAGTCAGTGACCCAGATTAACGTACCTAGTCGTAGAGCGACTACCGTTTGACCCCCGCCACCGTGCCCGCAGGCCGCAGGGCTCAGTGAAACTAGGGAACTAGGTTTTGGCGATGTAGGTCGTAATAGTCCCTCTATGTAAGATGTACCGTCCTGATAACACACACAACACAACTACACACAACTCTGAATTGAGCACTTGGTTTGTGTCAAACTCTAAGACTGTAGATAGTTAGATTTCTAAAACAAACCGGCCAAGTGCAAATCGGACATGGGCACGAAGCGTTCCGTAAAGTCTGTAGCAAAAAGTTAATTTCTTGTTACTAAAAATTTTAATGGACTGTTTTGTCTGAAATAACTATTTTTTTTTTATCGTAAAGAATTACTTACGTCTACCAACCGTATCCAAACGAACTTAGAGACAATTTAGTATATTGCTATAGTTTGTTATCAGGCGTTATTTTCCTTAAATAAAAATACTGTATGTCTGATATTTTAAGTTTCCTATTGTTAAATATAGTTTTAGTTTCGGTTTTTATGGTGAGTACGCATTAAATCACTATTTATTCATTCACTATCACAACACTAACGCGTCTCTTTTCGATTCGTTTATCACTTATTTTTTTTTACTAGTTTTAGTGCTGAAAAACCGCGAGTGTGAAAAAAAATGTAGGTTTATAACAGTAATAACTAATTTAATCTATTTTATCAATGGAAACCTCAAAATATCCATTTCATTATAATATAACGAAAATAGGTAATGCCTGACAAAATATATTAGCAATGCTTCTATACGTATCTTTGTTCGGTTATGAAGACCTGGTTCTTTTTACTATTAATTCCTCGTATTGGCCTCTAACATAATTAGGTATAACCTAGGTTTCATTTCTGGCGAAAAGAAAAAAGTAAATCATGCCAATAGTTTGCTTTGGCCTTTGTAGTTACGTCACAAAAAAAAACACTTTTATTGCGATTCGGTAAAATCTTCGTAACTCAATTCGGGAATTGAACTGTTTTCATAGGTAAGGTATGTTTGTACGGAATCCTCAGTGCGCGAGTCCGACTCGCACTTGCCCAGTTTTTAGTATTTGTTGTTATTGCGGCAAACAGAAATAAATCATCTGTGAAAATTTCAACTGACTATCACGGTTCAAGAGATACAGCCTGGTGACAGAGTCAGACAGACAGACAGACGGACGGACAGCGGAGTCTTACTATTTGAGTTTAAAAAATATCTAATCAAATTCAAATTCTTACTTCAGAAATCGCGGGTTAAAGACTTTATGGAGTATCATCATTATCATCATAATTTCACCCGAAAGACGTCCACTGGTGGACATAAGCCTCCCCCAAGTGGCACCACAACGACTGCTGACACCACTGTGCAGTGCGTCCCACATCCATCGCATTCCCGCTTCCCTCATCGGTCCACTTCGCAGAAGCTTTCGGTCCCATCGACCATCTGTTTTGCGAGTACGTGGTTACAAGCCCACTGCCAGTAACCTTGTCTCTTTTGCGAATATCTTCACTTCTTATTCGATCATTCGATCGAGCATAGCCCTCTCCATTGCCTTTTGGGTCACTTTAAGCCTTCTGAAGGTTAAGGGTCGCACTGTCGCAGCACACGGGCCACATGCCACATCCACAAACGCTGCCACAAGAAGCTAGAATAGGCTACAAAGGCAGCTGAAGCGTGCTTGTTTTAACCTTTACGCGCAGTATCATAATGGATGAGCTGACGAATGTAATGGTCAGGTGTATCACAAATCAGTCAGGTGTACCACAAATAATAAGACTATTCATTACGAACTGGTTATGTTTTATTATCCAATATCAAGACCCAAGACAAGACGCCATAATATTCGGCATCGACACGTACATAGACAAAGAGTTACATAGGCTCACGTGCTAGTGTTGTACATTAGTAGTAGTGACGTTCTCATAACAACGAAGACGGCGTTTAGTGGCCGGTTCTCGCCACATGAAGCGAGCACCGGCGATTTGTAGCGTGTGGCGGCCACCGGCGTCAACCGTGTGCGGCGAATCCATATGAAATATATGAAACCTACAGGAAATATGCCGGTGGCGGCGTTTTGTGGTTGTTGGAGCGGCGACCCTAATAGTGAGCGATCACGTAGTCTATATGAGCATTAAGGTGCCATTCGAACCTCCGCTGCAGGCTGCGGATTCACGCAGCACTTACGGCGGCTGCATGATGCCGACTGCAACTAGTAGTATGGATTTTTCTGAAAACCATTCCGAACGCGGCTGCGGCCTCACGTGCTGCCACGACCTGTAGTGCCGCGGCCGCACGTCGATGCGCACGTAGTCACGTCACTCCAACCTGTTTAGACAAGTCCCGAAATAATCGCTACTCGGAGCCGAAAGCGCTGATATTGGATTTAATCGTAGATTTGCGACTGGTAGCACGTGCAGCCAGCTTCGGAATCACTCCGGGCTGCGGATGCAGGCAACGGCTGCGTGTCACGCGTGTGCTACCTGCATTCGCAGCCTGCAGCCTATTTTCGAATGGCAGCTTTAAGGTTCTAGCTTTCCTACACAGCAAACAGATACATTCTTGACTTTTCAATCGAATAAATTGTACTTCTATTTTTACCAGACAGCTTGAGTAATGATATTGTCACAATGATTTTAGTTTTGCCGCTCGCTATGATTTAGATTTTGCCGTCATGATTTTTGACTATCCATCATGAACAAAATAGGACGAGATGGCATTACCAATTTAACCAAGAACAAAATGATGAACTAACCCAACATCTTACAATCTTGCTAGTAGCTGTACGCGGTTCACGTGGTGGCCATAAAATGTTGGTTTGCAGTAATGCGGCGTGATCGTAATCGTAACAGTGAAGTGACAGGCTATTTGTGTTACCCAGAGTAAACAGTTTACAGATTGCTGTTCAGTCGACGCCACTGTGATGGTGTGCGGTGGCTGGCTACCTTTAACCGTCACACTTGGTTGAGCGTGTGATGAAAGACGGAAATGTATTGGAAACATTAACTTGGTTCATGGTTGCTTGGTCAGGCTTGTATTGGTATGATTGCAACTTTTTTTTTTTTTTTTTTTGGTGGGAAAATCATCTAATGACAGATCCCGCTCTTGGGCGGAACGAGAGATAGTGTCAGACTTTTACTGACTAAAAACCCACTCCTGTTCCTTCTTTGCCTTCATCCCGGGGCCTCGGGCTTCGCTTTCACACTACCCGTGGATGATTGCAACTGGATCGTTGATAAGAAAAGGCTGCAGGAATAGCTTAACCACCAGGTTCTTCGGGAACGTTTGAAAATGTTACCGTGGCCCTTTCATTTGCCCTTTGCGTTCTGCGAAGGGCAAATGAATGAAAATAGGTAGGTTTTAGTCAGTAAAAGTCTGACACGCACAATGATTTCCCACAAAAAAAAACCACCAGGTTTAATAAATAGGTACCTACGTACAAAATAGGTAGGTAATATATTTTTTTTAAGAAATATAAATGAAATAATACTTACCTACTTATTCTGAATTAACTCTCTTTTGCATTTTTGTTTGTTTAATATAGAACGTCTTTTCTAATTCAGCATGCCTCCAGGCAAAAAGCCACCTCTAGGTGTATCTACTGAACTCTATCAAGAGCCACTCTCCTCCAGTTGGGGCCTGCTATCATTTATAACTCATCCTTACATTTGATCAGTTGTTTTCCCCCAATCCGTTTCCCATCCCTGGGGTCACTACTTTGCTCTACTTGTACTGATTATCTCTCATGTGGCAGGCCACTTCCACTTTTGCTAGTCAATTCAGGTTTAATATATAAGTACTATCTTTAATAACCAAGTCTAGACCAAGAGTCACAAATTCCACAGTATCATAGACGAAGATTCTAAAGAAATTCGCCTAATTTTTTACATCTGCGGATGTGCGTATTTGCTGACCCGGATAAACGTTATATCGCAGCTTTTTATAGCGTAAAATCGGTCATATTATGAGCATACATACGTCACATTAAATCGAGTAACTACACTACATTACGTCCTGAGCTAATCTAGGAAGAATAAATCAAGCAGAAAAATTATAATGTATTGAAATGGTTCCTACTCTCGCGTCTGTCATGATTTCATGAGACAACCGTGTTTAGTTGGCTTAAGGCCAGGTAGTTGTCTCTTGGCATTTTAATATTAAAATACCGCAGGTTAGCTGTACACGTGGTCTTTTACGGTTATCCAATTGCTTATGGTTATATTGCGTACACGTGGTCTTTACCTTTACCGGTTAGGCCGGCTCCACACGTTGGTCCCAACGCTCGTACCAACGTTGGACTGCAAATTCGGTGAGGCGTACACACGTTGGCTAATAAACTAGTTCTGTCCCGTCAGGGCCAATGTGAAGATGTCCGATACAGAAATCGAAACTGCTCTGAGCGCTTTTATAGTACTGAGTGCACATTTATATTTGTTACTGAGAAAAAATAAAAAGCTGTAATTTGTCAGTTTGTGATTTTATCTATGTAAATAAATAAAGTAATAATTAATCAATGTTTATCTTACCTCTGTGTTAATAGTAACTGTATCTGATTTATCATAAATCGGAGCAAGAAAGCTATCCATGAGCTCATAAGCGAACCAATTTGGTTTAAAAATATCATCTGTTGATGATCCAGATCGAGTAGTCACTAATTTTCTTTCTGTAAAGGCGATATGTGCTCATTAATGATTCTCGCTTTTTTTTTAATCTTCAATTGAGAAATTCATTCCCATATTCTGTTGAATGGTGCGCCATGCATCAGCTAATATTTTTTTTATTTTTGATCCTTTCGAGTTGCGTCCCATATTATTGGATGTGCTTGATAAAGTTCAATAAATTCTATGACTTTTTCATTTGTCCATGCCGGTGGCGATTTTGTGGATGAGGAAGCCATTCTCGCTCGACGTACGCACTCGCTGCGTGTTGCAACAGAACTGAGCAAAGCGCCAACGTGTGGACAGATCGCGAGCGTTGGCGCAGATTCCTTTGATGAAACCGACACGAGCCGGCCAACTACCAACGCTCGCCCCAACGTTGGTACCAATGCCATTTTCTAGATCCACACGTTGGACGAGTAGCGTTGGAGCCTATATTGGGGCCAACGTGTGGAGCCGGCGTTATCCAATTGCATATGGTTGTATTGCGTTGGTATTGTGCGGCTTGAAGAAATTGCTCATAAATTTTGTAGTCTTTTCAGTTTCACGGCCGTTTCTGCGTTTTATTTTGAATCATAACTATACATATAGATTATCGAAAGTTTTTATACTGAAACTTATGACTTTAGACTCTGTAAACTACGGTATACCTAGACATAACGCCAAATGTATGACATGATGCCGCTTATTCTAGCCGAAATCACAATCATTCTAAAATAAACACTCTATCTATCTTGCACGAAAGTCTCTACCTTCTAGAATTAATATGGTACCTATATTTACGCGAGTTTTATTAGTTCATAGAAATATTACTTCATATTTTATTTTTTCTTTTCAGACATATACTAATGAGATTGAGTAGGTATCGATCGATCTTTACATTTTTTTCTTGCTACATTAATACAATCGGAAGCAACATTTGAAATGAAGCTGAACAAAAGTGTGATTGAGGTGTATATCGTACAATCTGTCACGCAAAAAAAAAAAAATTATCCAATTTAAAGCCTTTTGTATAATTTTTATTTTACTAACAACCTTAAAATACTTAAAGTCAAATAAAAACTTAAAAATTGCAAGCGTAAATACGATATTTACAGTTTTTTTAAGGGTACAAATTATAATCATGAAGGTATTTTGTGCATTGCGGTGCTATAAATGCACAATAATAAGTCATTGAGCAATTACACCTGAATCAAGGTAAGTATTAAATTTTAATGTTTTGCTTCAATTATTCCCTTCTTTGAGCATGAAGTGAAACATTATTGATGACGTAGCACTCCGTGGAAACTAATCCATAATTTCGCCAAAGTGTAACATGGCTCGTTGGTCTAGGGGTATGATTCTCGCTTCGGGTGCGAGAGGTCCCGGGTTCAAATCCCGGACGAGCCCGTGAGTATTCACTTTTAGATCGCGAAAGCGTTTTACGTTCAGCTTACAAATTATATTGTCTTTGATTTTTTGAGAAAAGCTATTTTTTTTTTAATTTAGCGCCATCTATTTGCCAGGTGTGACAAGACGTTGGACGCTAGTCTTCAAATTTCAGACATGACAGAAGGGCTAGGTCATTAGAGTTCTTATCTGAAAACCTAACCTCACCATGGAATAACAATGAATGAATAATATCAATTGTTGTATTTTTTCCCCCACGATATTTTACAAGTATCCACGTCAGTGATAAGATAAAGCGAATTATGCATTTGATAAAAATTAAATATTGATATTTTGGAAATTATTTAATTAAGACATTTTTATCTACCTAGACATAGATTCTGTAATTCTAATACTTATGGATATTGTTAATTTCTTCTATAGTTCCATGTGTAATATTCGGTTCACATTAGCTGTTATTGGAGCTATTCGTTCTGGATGCTGCGGGAAGGAACGATCTATTTATAAACGCGTTTAGGTGCCTTTTATTTTAGAACATTCCGTACAAATTAGTTTTCGAACATAAATTGATTACAGGATGCGGAAGCGCGACGATAAACCCCATTGTTTTGGCGGGTCCCATTTAAAAATAAATTAAATACCACTTACCTGATCCTAAATCCTCTCTGACTGCAAGAGCACATAATAAAGAATGTGCTATGTCGAAATATGGGTACATTTTCAGTTTAATGACCTGGTTGGCCAGGTCTAAGAAGGCCTCGGGATCCATGGTGTTAGATTTTAGTTTATTTCACGGGTTATTATAAATTATTTGCACAACTAAACACCGACAATAGCGTGACACGGTGACGCGCGTCCGCGACTTTCCGCGGCCGATGTTGCCGCGAGACTGGGATGCGGATAGCTCGCTCTCACTATTATGTATAAGAATGCCTTTTATTATTTTGGTCAGACTAGACGCAACAAATATCTCGCTCGTTTTGCCTCCGGGTTACCGTTGAGCGACAGGTTGCTTGGTTATAAACAACTCTGTCAAATTAACATTTTATCGCTGTTGATTCAATTCAGTAATAGAACAGTAATTTTGACACAGTTACTCAAGTTTCCGTAGTGTAGCGGTTATCACGTGTGCTTCACACGCACAAGGCCCCCGGTTCGATCCCGGGCGGAAACAGTTGCTTTTTGTATTTTTTTGTTGTTTATCTTCACGCTTTTTTTTAATGAAGCTGATCAGATACCTGAAATATAATAAGACCATAAATATTTTTGTAGACGTTTTTTTTTAATTTAATAGTATACACACGTCGCCTTGAAACTTGCGTTTAGAAAACTAAGATTGTTATCAAGGCCAAGTATGCTACAAAAACAGATAGACGAATGAGGCAAAATAAATGTCGTATACGAGAGCTCTTTTTAAATGAAATTAAATCTGCAACTGAACGTGAGTTAAATAAAAACAATGGCAATATTGTTAAAGATATATTTGTAACAATAATTTCATAATTTACAACGTATCAAACTTTATAAAAAATATAAGATTATATAATTTAGAAAACGAAACATTTATAATAATAATAATAGTTGTTACAATTTCATCAGTCTTTTATATTATATGATCTGTACACAGCCAAATCTTTGGAAATATGAAATAATAAATAATTTTATTGAAATAATTTTACAAGAGTATTCTAATGTTGTAATAATTGCACTTGTTGAGGAACACTTTAATGATCTTAAAAGAAGATAATTGTTTGAATGTAAACTAATATGTATGAGTATTTTAGTCGAGCATTACTGTGCAATATTATTATGTTAAACTAGGAAAATTATGTAGGTACGTCTAAAAGTCGTACATTTAAAAATTACATATGAATTGTAGTCTTACAATTACTATTTACGGAAAAAGATAAATGATAAAAGTTCTTTTACATTGACATTATTACTGATATTTGCGACCTCTGCCTTAATAATAAAAAAAATAACCTGTTTTTTTTATATAAAAAATTGCCTCCTTATGTTAGCCTTACTTACATAACTATAACTTATATTTAAAATGGTATATAATATACAATGGTTACGTAAGGAACTCCAAGTACAACCAAGTTTAGGAATGAGTCGTTACCAATCCCGAACACGCGACTTGTGACTCTTATCTCCTTGTAATAAGGTTGAAATTGCAATCATTGCCGCGTGTTCGTGAAATGCAACCACTAAATAAACAATTGATTCGATATTAAAACGTTTTGCGACAGACTGATGCCATTAAAAAAAGAGATATTTTGCTCCATGAGAAATTCAAGGTTAGCCATTTTTTTTTATCTGTATGTAGAAGAAATATTGCATACAATTCATAACTCTTTGAGCTATTAAATGCTGAATATATGTGGTAAGAAAAGAAATAATTAGTTATCAAAATAAATGAGTTAAGATAATTGATTTTTAAATAAGTACCATCTAGTAAAGAATAGTATGAATTGATTTTCCCTACAACTGGGGACTTACCGTGACGAATTAAAATAACAGTCGTGCGAGCGAGAAGGAAAGATGGAGCTTTACACCCTATATTTATTTATTTGAACTTCATGTACTGTAATGGTACTTATGCGGACTTGATGCAACAAGTCATTCTAATAACGGTCCGTCCCTTTAACAGAACAGTTTAGGTGTTAAAATGGATCACATTAAGACCTCGTGGTAGCACTACTTTTTTTTCTCGGTGTGAAAAAACCTGGTTTTCTTTCGCATCACCCATGGCCCCAGTAGGCTTCGACCCTGCTGGGTCCCTACGGTTTTGCTGACATCTACTTGAGGCGCGCGTGGAACACTACGCGCCGTCGACAACTTGGACTCGGTCCGGACGGTTACCGGACGGTCGGACGGCGAACTACCCATTGCTCGCCGTCCGCAAGCGAGCACCTACGGTGGCTGGAAATCGGGATCGGGATCCCGGCGGCTGGGGCGTGAAGGCCGTTCTCTCGCGCATGCGGCCGCCTCCTTTGCTAGCATTACTGCTTTGCAGAAGAAGGCGACCGCCTGCCACTCCTCCTCGCGTGGTAGCACTGCTGAGGTGTACAAAATACATACAGTACGCCAAAAATTACAAACCTTGATATAACTATCCCGCGAGCAAAGTATTGTCCATGTACTTTACGAGTTTCACCAAATAATTCGATGCATTGAAAAAAATTTATGCTTCCTATTCAAACAAATTGGACTTATCTACAGCATCAGACGATTACAAGTTTTACACATCATCTTAGATCTATTTACACTATGACAAATGGAAAACGTGCAACTCTATCGCGCATTGTCATAACGTTACCGATAAAGGACCTATTACACTACTCGATATTCAGACAGTCTTAGTCGATGTCGCGTAGTGTAATAAGGGTTAGACCGGTCTTACTCGAAACAAAAAATAATGAATATCGCTTAGTGTAATAGGCCCTTAATATCTTGTAATAATTCTATGCACGTCTTATTATTCACTGCAGTAATGCACTAATTAAAGTGTATATATATAATACAAGGCCTCAATGACAGAATGCATCACAATACGGACAGAAGATGATCTTTTAAAATTAATTTAACCTTCTGTTCTACAGAAACTATCCTTCTTTATTATACGTAATTATAGATTCTTTAAAATGTCGTTTTTACGTAAAATATAAATTAGTATAACATTATTGTTGCTCAGAAAAATCAAGCGACACAAAATCTGTATGTAAGCAATGCGATTTAACTTCTTGCCTGTTTTGTAACAAACATTTGCATCTTGATATAATTTGAAGGGTTCAGGTAAAGAACAGGGATTGTTACAACATTTGTATTTTGTACTGGTACCACATCTATGTTTAAGGTAATTTTATTATCAACTACTGAAAACTACAAAAATTCAACACTGGTTGTTAAAACTAAGTACCTGACGTGACTGCAAGCTTTGATCTGCTGCAAACATTTTTTTTATGGTACTGATCTCAATTGTATTGACCAACGGATATCAGTAACAGAAACATTTTTGAACTTTAAATGTGTCAAAATCAGTTCAAGAGGACATTCCCTGTTCTTTGCCTGTACTCTTCATTTGTAGTAGACGCTTAGTGAGCAAGCGTAATAGTGCGACTACGAAATATGTCAAACGAAGCCATTTTTGCATTCAACACACTGCAAACCTATTGTACAGTTTTCAGACCAAAACTATATACTAGTTTATCTGTGAGATAGCTCATATAAAAATGCTGCTAATATTACTGTACCTTGTTATGAGTAAAACTGGCAATGTGACTTTTAGTGCACCTAAATTATAAACAAAATAGCCATGGATGACAATATTTACGATACATAATGGACAAACAGACATAAGACAATACACATTAATAAACTTAAACTAATAACAAACTGCACGGCAGCGTCCTACGATTGACTGTGCGAGATTAACTGTAAATAGAAATAAATACACATATATTATTAAACAAATACAGAAATAGGTGTGTGCTTATTTTTATACAATATCTTATACTAAACAATAAATAACAATAAAAAGATATTTTTTTCTGAAAACAGCATCATAATTTATTATTAAATGATTTTAAATGAAGCAGCATTAGCATTCAAAAATATTGGCTTGAGGAAGACTGGGGCGTGGTGTGAACATCTCGCTATCTCTTTTGAGCACACGTAGCCTAATGGCGGTGACGTTACCATTCAGTATGTGCATCCTTATACTGTTAGATTTTTTTTAGGTGGGAAAATCATTCAATGGCACATCCCCCGCTCTTGGGCGGAGCGCGAGGGCGTGTCAGACTTTTACTGACTAAAATCCCACTCCTGTGCCTTCGTTGTCTTTCATACCAGGGCCGAGTTTTCCTTCCAGAAGCAAACCCTTGGCCCCAGTAGGCTTCGACCCTGCTGGGCCCCTACGGTTTGCATGTCGTTGAGGCGCGCGTGGAACAGTACGCGCCGTCGACGATTTGGGCTCGGTCCGGGCGGTTACCGGACGGTCAGACGGCGAGCTATCCATTGTTCGCCGTCCGCAAACCCGCGCCTACGGTGATACGGAAATAGGGTTCGGAATCCCGGCGGCTGGGGCGCGAGGGCCGTTCCCTCGTGCGTGCACGTGCAGCCTCCTCCTTTGCTAGGTTTGCTTTGCTCAACGACATGCAAACCCTTGGCCCCAGTAGGCTTCGACCCTGCTGGGCCCCTACGGTTTGCATGTCGTTGAGGCGCGCGTGGAACAGTACGCGCCGTCGACGACTTGGGCTCGGTCCGGGCGGTTACCGGACGGTCAGACGGCGAGCTATCCATTGTTCGCCGTCCGCAAACCCGCGCCTACGGTGATACGGAAATAGGGTTCGGAATCCCGGCGGCTGGGGCGCGAGGGCCGTTCCCTCGTGCGTGCACGTGCAGCCTCCTCCTTTGCTAGCATTACTGCTTTGCAGAAGGAGGCGACCGCCTGCCACTCCTCCTCGCTCCGGGCCATGGCTTGTACCAAGGCCCGGCGCGAGAAATCGCTGCCGCCGATCGCCCCCACGAGGACACGGCGGTGCTCTGCCCACGGCGGTGCTGCCAAGGGCACACCTCTACCGTATGCTCTACCGTGTCCTCTGGGCAGTCCACACAGTGGTGACACACAGGCGTTACTTCCGCACGAATCCGGTGCAGGAACTTCCCGAACTGACCATGATCGGTGAGAACCTGCGTCATGCGGAAGGTGAGGACGCCGTGAAGTCTTTCCAGCCACTCCTCAAAGAGGAGACTTACCGCCATAATTATGGCGTGCCCAGGACTTACCGCCATAATTATGGCGTGCCCACTAGGTTGCGACAGTCGCTGTCGCCATTTCACCATGAGATTCCGCCGGAACTCTGTTCGCCATGCCGGCATGGACATAAACGACATAAATTTTGTGACATAAATGGCCGTATCTTTTTTTTTATTAACTCAGAAGTTTCATTTTTTTTTTTAAACCATATACTCAGGTATATGGTTTTAATGTCAACTCGATACCTCCACGCGTTCCCGAGATAAAGGGTCTTGACAGACAGACAGACAGACTGACAACAAAGTGATCCTATAAGGGTTCCGTTTTTTTCTTTAGAGGTACGGAACCCTAATAAATTCCTTGGTGATAAGTGTTATATCAGCTAATAAAAAGACAATATAACAATTTATTTATACCCATCACGGTTAATTCAATTTTGGACGTGGATTTAAATAGGGTTAGAAATGACGACTATGTGTTAATGAAGCATTTAGCGTTATTATTTGAAACAAAGATGGAGCGGAAAGTAATCGAGTTGGCGTATTTGCATTCTTTCAATCAATAAGTTTGAATGAATAGAAGTTTATATAAACTACCAATTAAAATAAACCATCATTTCAATAGTAAAACTTAATTAAACCAGTGTTGATTAAATTATCCACTGATATTATTTCATTTGTCAACGATGTTCATTAAAAGCGATTGCTCTTTGAACTTCGCGTCATATTGTTTGAAACTACACTAATGTCGTTTTTGTATTTCTCCGGGGCGTTTGCAAATAATACTGTCGTTTATCTATAGAAACCGCTAATCTCTAGAACTACCAGTCGGATTGGAAAAAATCTTTCTGTTTAAGATAACCAGGTTCATGACATATCATCATATAGTAGGTATACGCTATTTATCATCACACTGACCAACAGTTTAATAAATAGGGTTTATGTACATACAGATCTGATCGAGACCTCTTAGCAGAAACTCGATTGATCGAGTCTATTTTAAAAACTAATATTCTGGAAAAATACGTTAGGGTTGAAAAGTCCTGGAAAGCAAAGGACAACTGAAGGAACATAGATGGGTTTTAGTCAGTAAAAGTCTGATAATCTCTTTCGCTTCGCCCAGAGCGGGAGGAGTTGTATGATGATATCCCACCCAAAAAAAGCGGGGGTAACTACCTACCTTAAATGTGTTAGTTAGGACTGAGGGCGGGTTTCTGAATTGAGTATATTGCGTTAAAAACACGTCTCAGGAAAATTAATTGAATTTTAATGTAATATTATATAATCGTGTATTTGTGTAAATTGTAATTAATTGTAGTAATATGGGAATAATTTCCTGATAAATAGAATGATTATTATTATTATGCCAAAGTCAGGTTTTTAGGTAACAATTTGAGAAATATTCAACTTCAAACGGTTAAATCGAAAATCGGGTGTTAATGAACATCTAATAAAAGGAACTTCATCTACGAGGAATGTTCATATTTACCTTTTTATCCTCCTTACATGGTGTTATTTCCTGATATGTTTTTGCCATCCGAGTTTCGCCTATCTTTCTCCGCTATCGGCGACCCTGAGTAAATAATAAAAAGCATGAAGATATTATACTGTATGCTTATGGCTTTAATGAAGTATGGAAATGCAAAGATGCACATGAACATGCTAAGTTAATACTTTTATTTATTAAATTCAAAAGATTGATAATGAAAATAACGGACTCCTCTCCTGTATATTATTAGAAATTGATAATTATGAAAATATAACGAGATGTAATTTCACAGGTAGGCCACAGGTGTGGTTTTTTGTCAGTAAAAGTCTGACAGGCCCACTCGCTCCATCCTAGAGCGAGAGAAGTCATTGGATGTAAAACAACTTAACACCATTACGAGCCTAAAGCGAGAACTACACTAGACCGACGCACACCTGGAACACGCCTGATTTGCTCGTAGCGGCGCGTTACGTGGCGTCGATCTAATGTAGCTCTGCAAGTCTAGCTGCAGTATAAAATGTATGGAGACCGACGCGCCTAGATCGGCGTACGTGGCCCACGTGTGTGCAATGTAGTTCTACCTTTATGCATCAGATTACAAGCAAGCGTGTTTGGGTGCTTTTCAATATGTTTGGCGAAAGATTTGATTTTCTCTATTATCTCCTGTTTCACCATTTGCATCTTAAAGTCGCGGTGTAGTCGTAGTTATCTCAATTTGTAATATACGTGCATTCGTTATCATCCACAGTGTCTTTGACTGGAAACATTGTAGAATTTCCAGGATTTTTTTTTTCGGTGGGAAGATCATCCAATGACATCCCCTGCTCTTGGGCGGTGCGTGAGATGATGATGAGATGTCAGACTTTTATTGACTAAAAACCCACTCTTGATCCTTCTTTGCCTTCGTTCCAGGGCCCCGGGTTCTCTTTTGAATCACCCATGACCCCAGTAGGCTTCGACCCTGCTGGGGTATATGGTTTTGCTGACATCTCCTTGAGGCGCGCGTGGAACACTACGCGCCGTCGACAACTTGGGCTAGGTCCGGACGGTTATCATGGATGGCGTATCAGCTCCCACGATCCCCGGTCCAAGTGTGGGAGGGAACACCGAGGTGGTTTTTAGTCAGTAAGAGTCTGACAGACCCCTTCGCATGCCCCAGGCGAAGGACATCCATGAGGATTTTCCACCCCGGCAACAAAAAAAAAAAGGTCCGGACGGTTACCGGACGGTCGGACGGCGAGCTACCCATTGCTCGCCGTCCGCAAGCCAGCGCCTACGGTGGAGAATTTCCAGGTTTGAAACTCATCATAGTTTTCTTTTTGTAGGTGGGAAAATCATCCAATCACATCACTCGCTCTTGGGCGGAGCACGAGGGCTTGTCAGACTTTTACTGACAAAAAACCCACTACTGTTCCTTCGTTGCCTTTCGTTCCAGGGCCAAGGCTTCCTTTCAGAAGCTGACTCTTAGCCCCAGTAGACTTCGACCGTTATCTTATCTTATCTTATAGTGGGGCTGGCCCTAAACCAGAGCACTTCGACCCTTCTGGATCTTTTGTGCTAAACCCCCTCCCTTCTACTCAACCCCCAGCCTTCCGTGCACCTTCTTCATGAGTCCCAGTATGGCCTTGATGGGGCTAAGCCTGTAGTCCTCTGGTCTTGGAAATGGTTGACCCAGATACTCTAGTCTTTTGGAGCCTAGTGCTGCACAGTCGCACAGTACGTGTAGCATATTTTCCTCTGCCTCTCCACAGATCCTGCAAGTCGGGTCGCTTGCTAGTCCCATGTTGTGGAGCTGTTTGTTGGTGGCATAGTGCCCCGTGAAGACTCCTGTGATTGTTCGGAGCTGTGTTCTGCTGTACCTCCATAGTTTTTTGGTCCAGGCCTTATCTATGTCATTAAGAAATAGCTTTGCATGCTTCTGGCCTGTTGTGTTGCGCCAGTGTGTGCTGTGTATTTCCAACGCAGCCTTTATCAATGCTTGGTTGATGACCCTTGGTGAGAGTCCTATGAAGGGTTCCGGTCCGTATAGGGGTGTCTCGGATCCTTTCCTTGCTAGAGAACATGATTTCTGTAGACTTCGACCCTGCTGGGCCCCTACGGTATGCTGACATCTCCTTGAGGCGCGCGTGGAACAGTACAACAAATAAAAATGTTTATTTCAATTACAATGGGCATTTTGATACATATTATTGGAGATCGCCTTTTAAGCAAGGAATTGCTTGTATTAAGTGACACCGCACTTCCACTTGTAATTTTTATGCAATTGAAATGTATACCATGACCTTAAGTAAGGATCTCTGCGCCCTCTCAAGTTCCAAAATTTTTAGTTTTGTTGTCTCTCCCCAGCAAGCCAGACCGTATATGAAGATAGATTGGGCCAGTCATATGTATACTTGCTTCAGAAGTTGCTTTGATGCCACATGACGCAGTGTTTTAAAAGTTCATATCAGCTTCCTAACTCTTTTCATAAGAAGTTCGGTGTGCATGTGCCAGGACAGGCGCTGGTCAATCATAACACCTACATATTTAGTATGCTGTACCCTGTCAATTTTTAAGCAAGAGAAGCCCGGGGGTTGGGGTGTTGGGACAGTTATAGATTTTTATTTGGAAATCTTGAGATGGTTGTGAGTTATTATACTTAGTAAAGCAGATGTAGTTGGATTTGGAGTGTAAGGAGACTATGGTTTAGCCAGGCTGTTATCTTCGCAAGGCCACGCTCGGCCAATCTACAAAAATTGTCCCAAGTCTTAGCAGTAAAGACAATGGCAGTATCGTCGCCGTATGAAAAAATTAGCCCACCATCAATCTTCATGTTGCAGGGGTTGTTAATATAGATAAGGAATAAGGTTGGCCCAAGGACAGTACCCTGGGGGACTCCGAAATTGACGGTTGATTCAGAACTGGTGTACGACGTAATTTTAAAACTTTTTGTTTGCGATTTTTGAGGTAAGATTTAAAAAGTTCAAGAGCGGGTCTCCTTATCCACATCCTCTCGGGTCTCCTTATGCGTTCGAGCCTCTGTAGAAGTAAAGGGACTGACACTGTGTCAAAGGCTTTTTTGAGGTCAAGAAAGACAGCTAGACTCTTGGCTCCACCATCTACACCGTCCACCAAAACAGAAGTCTGCTTGCATCTTCAGTAGACTTTCCCTGTCTAAACCCAAATTGAGAAGGCGACAGTATTTTATATTTAGATAGGAATCTAGTTAGGCGTGAGTTAATAAGTTTCTCAAGGATTTTTAAATGGATGGAAGTACCGAAATTGGTCTGTAGTTAGACGGGTCAGACTCATCCCCAGACTTGTATACAGGCGTTATAAGGGCTTAAAGCGTCCGAGAAAAGTCCCTGCTTAAAGCATAGATTAAATAAGTGGGTAATGATTGGTACAATTTGCTCGTGTGCTGACTTGAGAAAGTTGACTTGTATATTGTCCCAGCCAGGAGCGCTATCCGATTTCAAACTCATTAGTGGCTCGAACTTCGTCGAGGTCTGTGTCGAGAAGGATAAAAGATGTGCCCAAAGGACTGTCTGCCGAGATTGAGTCAGGAGGGTTGATATTATTTCCTGCTGAGGACTGAGAAGTTGTGATGTTTTCAGCAAGAAGTTTGCCTATGTTACAGAAGTAGTCATTAACCTTGTCAACAGTTTTTTTTATTGATTATAGGCTCGCGTTTGACCACCATCTCGCCACGAATTTTGTGGGGAAGAGAGTATCTCTAGTAGTTCTGAATTATTTGTTTTTTTTTTTAGGCTACGTTGTGTGATGTTGTTGATGATGATAGCCCATGTTTTTTTAGTATTTCTGTACGCTTTAGAAAGTTAATCTCTGTCATGTTTACGTTTTTGTTTTCGAATAATAGTCCAACAGTAATTACGATACCTTGTGATTTTTAGCACCTCATTGTGTGGGTCAAGCCTAAGTCTCTTTTGCATAGGATTTCTATTCAAAATACAGCGCAACAAGCCAGTTGTCATTCATGGTTTTAAGACTCTATTTTTTTAAAGGTATATTCAGAGTAGTTGTACTGAGTGTGATACAATTTTGTAGTATTTCGATTAAGTTTAGATTAAGTAAGCGTGTTAGGGTTATCTAGTTTCAATAGGTTACTGGCTTTGAGGAGCTCAAACCCCTTCTCTGTATCAAAAACTGTTTTAGTTTTTGACCATCTTATTAAGTTAGTATAGTCTGAAACTTTTAAGAAAGTCATGAAATGATCAGTAAGGGTTGTGTGAATAACTGCAATGGTTGCAGTTTGGTTGCCAGGTTTGAGTTTTATCATAAAATGGTCAAGACAGGTTTTGTCTCTCGTGGGAAGCGAGAGACAAAGGAGTAGACAATGCATTGATAACATATTGAGATAGTTAAATCAGATTAATATTTATGTCTCCGGTGATTATTATGTTTTTAGTTGGTGCAAGGGTAGACAGGTGATTGTTTAAGGGGATCGATAAATAGCAACAACTACAATGTCAGGCGTAACATGAATCTCTAAGCAAGACGCATGAGCTAACTTTACTTCTTTTGTTTTATTTTTGTGTGTGCTTTTAATATAGGCGACTACTCCGTCAGCCTTATTCAGATGGTTTGTAGTTTGGTGGTTACGCGCCGTCGACGACTTGGACTCGGTCCGGACGGTTACCGGAAAGTCGGACGGCGAACTACCCATTGCTCGCCGTCCGCAAGCCAGCGCCTACGGTGGCTCGAAAAACTCATCACAGTAAGTAAGTAATCAATTGTTACGCAAAACGATTAGCAAAGTAACATCAGTGATGAAACTTCAAGAATGGAAGTGGCCATTTCACATAAATAATAATAACATTCGCACAACTATCACACAACACTGTCTAGTCTCAAGCTAAGCTAGTATATATAGTATAAGATTCCAGCCAAAGTAGGATGATTCCTGTATCTTGATTTATACATGATTTATCTCCGTTAATAAAATTCCTAAAATACGAATGGCTATATTTTAACCGCCGCAAGACAAATAAAAACTCAAGGGCAGTGGGTGATAAAAGCGAGAACTAATGGATTTTTAAATTCTCATTGTTTTCAGTCGACCACCGCATCGAGACCATAAGCCAAGTAACACACGTTTATACAATGCATGATGACATTCACAATATGCTTAACAACCTCGTATTCATATTTTAATTTAATTTTGTAATGTGTGAAACATAATGATTAAAAAATATAATACTGGGGTTTCTTTAGGTAATCAGAGTACAATAAATAAATAATTTCAATTTGTAACTGTCCTATAGAAGACTAATCTAATTATTCTGAAAGAACTTTCAAAACGCCTTGTTGACACTTCGCGTGACCCAAGGGTTGGCTTTTACTTCCGACAAAGGATAAGCATCGCCATTCAGCGTGGCAATGCCGCCAGTCTTTTGGGTACACATCGCTGTCGACTGGTAGTCGACAGCGATGTGGAGGAGTTTTTCGACGCCGTTCTTTAGATTGCTTTTTTTAGTACTTTAAGTAAGTTTTAATTAGATTTAAATGTATATAAAATGAATAAAAATATTATTCTGATACTGCGGTCCCAGCAGACGTTGTTTTGCCCGAAAACTGGCTTTTCGTCAGAACAGAAAATTGAGAACCCCATTGCAGCGCCACCAGGGTTCAATTGTATTTTCAGACCATTCAGGGACACACTCAAATATACACACAAAGTTTCATCCGAATCGGTCAAGCCGTTTAGGAGGAGTTAGGTGACCAACACACATACAGAAGATATTCAAATCTATACCTCGTCAAGCTACGACCCAAGGAAGCAGAGCAGTAATCAAAGATGCGGGTGAAACCGCAGGGTTCGTATTATAATATTTTTCTTCGTTAATGTCGTTTAACACTAGTTTATATCAATAAAAAAAATCGCTCAAACGGCCCGTTCACGACCTTGCCGCTATGAGCGGTAGCTAAGCGCGGGGCGGCGAGCGGTAAGATCAAAAGTATGAAAATGTTTGAAGCACAGGCCGTTAAAGAGGAAGGTTCAATATCATAATTGATCCGGAGCCTTCCTCTTTAAGAGCGATAACGGATTACCGTTGCGTGGTTGAAGAGAAGTTAGCAGATAAATAAACAGACACGGCAAGCGGCTTTGTTTTATACTATGAAAACGAGACATGCGTGTTTTTTTTTCTTTTAAGTCTAAATTGCATTGCATGCTAAAAATCATGAGAACAGTTTGAGTCAAGTAAAAAAATAGTCTTCAAATAGATTGTCGACACTGCCCCTGCAAATCACAAAGATTTACAGCTACTATCGCTCTTTGATACAGAATATTGCGTCGGATTTATGGTTATTCATAAATTATACTAAATAGTTGATTAGCTCTGTCTTTACCAGAAAAAAAGATATGACAAAAATTTTAGTAGAATAATGGCGTAAATTCCTATAAAGACAAATATCCGATTTTTCTCTTTATGTATAGGCTCGCGTTTGAAGTGACCTGATGGTAAGCGATGATGTGGCCGACGACGGAGCACACTTGCCTAGAAATTACCTATTTGGGATAAAGTTACATTTCGATAGAACCAATAAAAAAAAAATAGGAATGAGTTACTACCCAATTGAGTTCCACTATTCGAAGTATATTTTAGCTCTCTAAAAATAAAAAATTGTCAAGTGTGAGTCGGACTCACACACGAAGGGTTCCTTACTACAATATTAAAATCGACCAAAAAAAAAACACGTTTGGTAATCCCCTTTAATTTTTAACTTGCACTAGACGGACGGAGTTGCGCCACCGGTAGATGATAGTCATCCCACCCATACGTACAAAACGTTTTGGGAAGATATTTATTGTGCGTACAGCTAACGAGTGCAATTCCCTGCCAGTCTGTTTTTCCTGATAGCTACCAGTCTGGCGAAACTCCCATACAAAAAAACGATGTATGAAACGGACGTTCTTTTTAATGGCGGCTATTATCCGTCAAATTTAAAAAGAGCATCGAGAACTTTGGGTCTATATCAACCTATGACTCTTCAACACCTAGTTGGATTACACGACCGCCATTTTGACCACAGAATATTAAGGATTTTGACTGTCATTAACTCAGACTAACGTTTGACAGTTGGTTTGTTATGGTTTTCATAAGATAGATTTCCGTCTATTTATTGTTTTAAAGTATATTATTAATCATTTTGTTGGAAGAAATTGGTTCTCCATGTGTCTTTGAGTATTTCTATAGATCAATATGATATAAACAAAGTGTGAAATTGGTGGTATAAGAACATTGTGATAGAAGAAAGGGTTGATGATAAAAACGTGTTTTTATGGCAAAATTTCCATCAGATGAAGACCGGTAAGCATAATTAGTTATTTATTTCTATAAAGAACTCAATTCAAGTACAAATTTTGAAAGTTTAGTGCATTTTAACAGAAAAAGAGACTTAAATAAAACGTAACATAGTGTTGGGCAGTTAACCAGTATTTACCGGCATCGATGTTTCGAAAGTCAATGTTCAGCAGAGGACATATAGAAGCTGATGATGATATTGATATAAGTGAAATCAATGTTTTCTCAATTAGTATGTTTTGTCATAATAAGTTTCTTTGCATGTAATGTTACAGTAGGTCGACAGAATGCTTAAAATATATTAATTGGAAAAAATGTTGCCTGTGTGTAAAAATAATTCAACACTCACTTTTTAGGTGTAAACAATGGGTCAAAGCGACATGGAAAGAAGACTTAGTCTATGTACCAATTGAAAACTTGCATCTATTGAAATATTTTTATTGCTAGCAGTCAACCATTACCAGTCAGAAGAACTGATAATGTGCAGCTCTATATAGTGGTTAGACGTGTAAAGCACATTCTGATTTCATAATAATATATTATGTGTGCAGACCTCTCTTGTAATCATATAATTTATGTTTACAGGATTATCTTCAGTTATACAAAAGGAACATAATTACCACCAGAATTTATGTAAACCAAGTAAGTGTTGTTGTATATTAATTTATATTTTTTTACCAAATGGTCTTATTAGCAGAAATAAATTTAAAAAATAATTAGTTTTCATTTTTGTAGAACTTTCAACATAAAAACTAGATGGTTTTGGACCAGTAATTTTAAAAAGGAGCTCATGTAGTCCAGGTCAGTACAATGTAAAAATACTATTTGATAAACGTTATAAATATTTAAAGTTCGTATCGAAAATTGAATCTTCTCTATATTTAAATGTATAAGTCTTTTTATCTCAGTAAACCAGTCAAATAAATGAAATAAAATGTCTGTTATGTCAAAATAACAGCTTTTACTGATTGTATGTATATGTGTATATAGTACTTATAGTAAAATTGTCTGTCTGTGCCGACTAATCTCCGGATTGAAACGATTTCGGTGAGGCATTCATTGGTAGATAGCTAATATAAGTTTTTTTGTTTAATAAGATTCAGTCCTTGAATAATGTTTATAATCATCATAACATTTTAACCCGTTGCTACAGTACCCTCTACATCAACATCAGTCCCTAATCTGCATTCCGCTAAAAAAAGATTTTGTAGTCCTAGTGAGTATATGTATTTTATTGAAGATTGTAACTACTTAATAATTTGATTTTTAACACTGATTTTTTTTATATTTCAGCACCATTGATGACACCAAGAAACCGTCAAGAGACAAGCTGTCCCAATGATACGTCGGAAGCGAAAGTTTATTAAGAAACTGAAATCAAGTCGAACTATTATAAAAAACCACCAACAGAAAGTTCATAAGATAGATAATATAACATCACCTGTCTTGAAAAGTGCAATCATCAGTGCAAGTTGCATTAAAATCGGTTCAGTAAATTTGAGATGAGTTAAATATGTTAGTCACTAGAAAACTTGTTGTTGACTCAAGTTATTGTTTATTGCCATTTTTGTGTTACCTTTCGTTTTCCTAAACTTACCAAATAAATAAATAGCATGATTCGTTGATATGTATTAAAACAATCTGAGTTTCGAATTTTTATTTATTTCCTGAAAATAAAAGGAAATCCCCGCTAAGAAAAATTGCCGATATCGATAAGTTTTTGCACAACCCAGTACATCACTAGTAATGTCATTATGTTGGCAGTATGTACTCCGCCATAGTTCTGTAATTCTGTTAGGTTGGTATTGATCGAGACCGTGTATTTCATACATCGGTTTTTTCTATGGGAGTCCCGCCTCTTACTCTTTACATACTCTTTGATAGCTACCTAGGGGTCTTTAAGTCGAAGAGTGAATAGGTATTTCTAGGCAAGCGTGCTAGAGATAGAGGTCAAACGAGAGCGTATCCATAATGACAAAAAAAAAGTTATTTTAACTTTTATTTTATTATTTGCTATTGTAGCGGCAACAGAAATACAAATTCCGTGAAAAATTAAACCCGTGTCCCGTGGTTTACGAGATGGACGGACGGACAGCGGACGCCTTAGGAATAGGGTCCCGTTGGCACCCTTATAGTACAGAACCCTAAAAAAGCATCGACGTGCGTGTGTGAAAGAATGTTCTAAATATAAAGCAAGCGGTCAAATGCAAAGCCGTTTTTATTACAACGTTGTTTGTATAAAAAAAAGGTCGTAATAATGAGTTTTATCGCACAAATGTGGTTTAATGATGATTTTTAATCAATGTAACGTTAATGACTTTTACGGCACTGAACATACTACATAAACATTTTAAAAATAACAATGAAATTGATAAGGCAAATGTGAAAGACGTCTTTATCCGTCTGATAAATTGTTTTTTTTT